>CM072779.1:98920000-108920000 GCA_036936925.1 Cenchrus fungigraminus
TTCTTCGTCAGATCATCTAATTTTTGCCAGAGATCGTAGAACTTTTTCTCCTGATTCGTCGAATATAACCACTTGAACAATTGTGTAAGTTCTTTGTTCTTGAATTGGCTATGAAAGTTTGCTCCCATATGCCTCATGCACCACCTGCTATGCACATCTGGCCATTATGCTGGTCTGTTACGTTCTTGACTACCTTCTTTGATGTCATTAATCGCCTGTAAAATACCTTTGTGTCTATCGTGTATCACACACACGTTTGACACATCTCCCACCACCATCTGCTTCCATCTCTCCAGAAACCAATACCAACTGTCACCATTCTCTCCCTCTGCAAAATCAATTGTCAATGGCAACAACTGATTGTTGCCATCTGCAACCACAGCTGTAAGGATTGTGCCCTTGTATTTTCCTGTTAGGAATGTGCCATCTATGCAAATGACTGGTCGACACTGTTTGAATGCAGCAATAGTTGGACCCAATGCTAAGAATGCCCACTGCAAGACTTGCTTCCCTGGCCTTGATACAAGATTATAAGTCTTGATATCATAATAACTACCAGGATTTAGCATGGCAATTGTGTTCAGCAATCGAGGCAGATTGTCGTAGGATGCTTCGTAAGTACCCCACCTCAACTTCATTACCTTCTTCTTCGCCATGTATGCCTTACCATAACTTATCAGGTACCTAAATTTCTCCTGAATTGCCAAGATAATGGACTTGGGCTCATAAGTAGGATTTTCCACAATCTTAGCAAACATCTGGCTGGCCACAAAACCGGCCGACAAATTATGATGGCTTGCATCTAGCTGGTCAAGTACACAAGTGTGATCCACAACAGACCTGACCTCCCAGTAATTTTTCCACTTGCCCTTGGAAGCATACACTCGAAAAGGACTATTGGGCTTCACACATTCTACATCATATATGTGTGGAGAACTCTTCACTACCCTGAACTCTCTCTGCTGAGTAAGGGTGGCCCACCTCTTCACTGCATCCTTCACCTCGACTACACTCTTATACATGGCGCCAACACAAACCTGATTCTCTCTATACTCCCAGGACACATTCTCACCAGGATTGACAGATAGCTGTGAGAAATTGTAGCTGTCCCAGTCCCTTGGCACTAGCGGGTCATCCTCATCATCTGAGGAGTCCTCTTGCAACCCACGTTCATCGTCACTGGCCTCCATTTCGTACTGCCTTAGTACTTCTTCATTAACTTTCCCCTCGTCAATTTCACCATGGGCCTCAAAGGGTGTGTCACCATCTTCTTCTTCTGCCTCAGTGGCAGCACCATCTCCTTCTTCTGCCTCAGTTCCAGGACCATCTCCTACTTGTAGTTCAGCCTCACCCTGGTGAGCACCACTACCCTCCTCATGCACTTTACTACTAGACCCAGCCTTATGAACAACTTGGATAAACAACATCACAGGCAAACCAATTTGACATGCTGTTCTGATATAACTCCTCCAATGTTCAGTGCCTTGAAGTGGCATAAGCTCCCAATACACTGCCTCACTCCTGTTGATTAGAGCCATAATGGACAAGTCATGTTGCTCTGCATCTACATGGAATGACTTATAAAAAAAGTTGGTTATGGACCCCAAAGTTCTTTCGGCTGCTCTTCTAATCACATGGTCAACCGAATCAAATTCTGACAAGTCAACTCCATGTTCACCATATCTAAACTGGCCATTAGCGAAATATAACTTGACATTAACTGCATCCGACATGTCTGACAGCATGAAAAAAAATCGCTATTAACAAGTGGATCTGTAACTACAAAATATATCTACTCAGAGCTACACTATTTCTATAATTTTACTAATCGATCTACACTAAAACTATAATTTTACTATGCAGGTCTACACTAAAACTATATTTTTACTAAGCAGATCTACACTAAAACAGTACTTCAAAATATGAATTATCACAGTTCAAAATATTAAGTACCAGAGTATTACCTCTAACGAGACGAAAAACTGGCAGAGCTTCGCACCTTCGCCACCTCCTCCTCACTCCCTTCTCTTCTCCCCCACCTCTCTTTCTTTTTTTCGAATTATTATGACATTTTCGGCTGAATTTCGGCCTTATATAGGCTGCAGATCCTAGCGCCGTGGGGCACGGCGGTACCAGGCCTGCAGCCGCTGTGCCCTACGGCGCCAGGACCTGCCGCTGTACCCCACGGCGGTATGTCCCTACCGCCGTGGGGTATGGCGGTATGTCCATCGGATAGTTCGGGCCCACGTCTGGCCGTGGGCCACGGCAACTGCCGCCGTGCCGCACGGCGGTAGGAACCCTACCACCGTGGGGTACGGCGGCAGATGTATAGATCTGCTAAATTTTTGGCGGACCATTTATTTTTGCAAAATAGAGAAAAAATATATAAAAAAAATTCCACATCGGGGCCAACGATATGGGCTGAGACCGACGGACTTGGGCTGACAAGCAAAAATACCAAAATACTCTTTACTTAATTTTTGGAATTAGTTCTTGGTCCACAAATATTTAGTACCAGTCCACAATTTTAGTTTCTTATAATAGGTTTCTCCTAATTTTTAATCATTAAATATAAACTGATAGACGGTTCTTAAAATCTTCAAACACTGTAAAAAATGTCTTATTTCAAATGCAAAACTTTCCATTACTAAAAAAATATAAGGAAATGCCTTTCTTAGTTTTATGAAGGCAAAATAGGCAATTTCGTCCCCGAACTCTTGGCAAAAGGTCAAGTTCATCCTCGTACTTTTGAATCAGCCAATATAGTCCTTCAACTATCATTTAACACTCCAGTTACGTCCTTGCACGCCCACGACGTCAGCGTCGCATCAACACCGTCCGTCTGCCTCTTTTCTCGCCCGTTCACTCACGCTGTGGGGCGACGACTGTGCCGCAGCGGCGCTCCTCCTCCAGAGCCGTGCCTCCGAGGTGCCGCCCGTCCCTCACCTTCAAGCCAACGGTGTAAGCATCAAGGCCCCACCGCACCTTTCGTAAGGGTGTGTTTCGGTGATAAATGACAACCATATACTTGTGACTAACCTTTGTTTTGTAGCGGATTTATCTTTGGGTTATTGTCATAAGTAATCAATGAAAAGAAACCCCTCAATTTGAATTAATGGATGATCAATGGACAAAGACTACAAGGCTAAGGACATTTCTAGTTCCAAGTGTCACAAGGAGATGAAGGGCACTTGGATTTGCTAGTTTGTAGTGTTTGACCGTACTATAAAGAGGGGTTCACACTTGAGTAGCTTGACCATGCCAAATGCTATGCCATAATTATGCACTCTCAAGTTCCTTGGTCACTAAATAGCTCAAGACACTCATAGAAACACTTTGGAAGCAAAAGACTTGAAGAAAAACTCAAAGGAGATTGAATTGGATGAGTTGAAACTGAAAAGGGCGCGCCGGATCATCCGACGCTATCTTATTTAGTTGCACCGGATGAATATTATGAAGGACTCAGCAGAATTCAATAGCACCGGATGAACCGACGGTGTATCAGCAGAAGCATCGGTTCATCCGATGACCTAGGGTTTGGTAACAGTAACAATTCAAGTCAAGGCCTTCAGCACCGGATGAAGTGATGATCTCAGCAGCGGTTCATCCGGTGTATGCATATATTTCATACAGAGACGCACCGAGTGAACCTGCTTCAGCACCGGATGAACCGACGCAAATGGACAACATCAGCGGTTCATCCGGCAGCCCTGTTTATTCTACGCAGAGATGTTTTGAGTGAAGAGCCTTCAGCACCGGATAAACCGACGCTACAACGGTGTGAGCGTCGGATGAAGTGGTACAACGTCCAGGTTCAACGGCTATAATTCGAGACACAGTGTGACCGGATGAACCGACGATGTCGCAGGGGGAACCGTCGGTTCATCCGACGGTACTACTTTTCAGAGGACTTTTGTAATGGCTAGCCTCCCTTGCTAGGCCTATAAATTGGACCCCCTGTGTCTCTTGAGCTGCCTTTGCCACTCTGAATTACTACAGCAGCCAAGGAGAAGGAGAGTTAGTGATTTGATCATTTGGACTTCATCTTCCTAGCCAAGAGGGATTCTTTCTTGGTGATCAAGAGTTTCAAGGTTCTTTCATTGGCATAGCTGAGTGCATTGGTCAAGTGAAAGGTTGTGAGCTTGTTACTCTTGGAGTTTGACGCCTCCTAGACGGTCTTGGTGATTTGGGGTTCTTGGTGAGCTCTTGGAGATTGTGGGAGCCCCGGGAAGTTCTTGGTGTAAATGGATTGAGACCCACCATTCCGGAGATGGAGAACGGGTACTCTTAGTGAGCACTCAAGTCTAAGTGGCTTGAGGGGGAGCAAAACTCTTAGTGAGTGCTCCAACGTGGATTAGGGAGAAGCGTCAACTTCTCGATACCACGGGAAAAAATTCGGTTGTCTCGTGTCTTCCCCTTCTACCTTCTTGCACTTAATTCCGCATTTACTTTCAGCTCTTAAGTTCGTTTGCACTTGTTTCCCCTAGTTTGCTTTGCTTGTTGCATATCTTGACTAGGGTGCTTTTCACTTGTTAGTGTGACTATTGCTAAGGAACTTGATTGCTAGTGTGCTTAGTTGGTAGGAAGAAACCTTTTTAGATGGGCAACACTAGAGATCTAGGATAAGGTTGTTACTTGTTCTAGAAATTAAAAAGAAGACCCATATTCAACCCCCTTCTATAGGCCATCGATGCTACAGATGGCCGCCCATCCTCCCCTGCACTAGCGGCCCTGCACCCTCCCCATCAGCCCACAACACAGGCGCGGCGTGGTGCGTCTGGAGGGCGAGGAAGTCCTTGTTCTACAGGAAGCAGTGGACCATCCGGTCGCAGGTCGCGTCGCGGTCGCGCGCGGCCCGGAGGTCGGCTTGCGCGGCATGGCTCGGCCGCCATCGCGTCGATGTCCGATGATGAGGTCGCGCAGCGCGTCCTGCGGCAGCGTGCCGGAGACGCGGAGCTTAGCGGAGAGCTACGCGGCGAGGGCGGCATCCAGCGATCCAGCGATGGGCGCGATAGGACGAGGTCGGCGTAGAACTTGCGGAGGATGGGCTCGGCGTCAGCTTCGTCCTGTGCCTCCGCACGCATCTCGTCCCAAACGTCGTCGTCGTTGCCCATGCCGCCGCGGGCGCTCGCGGGCGCCGGTGGTGCAGCGTCGGGCATCGCGTGGTCCGTGGTGGTGGTGGTGGAGTCCTGCAAGCAGCGATAGATGACCCTGGAGATGCGGCCGGCGTGAGTGAGGTGCCACTTGTTGACGCAGGCGGCCATATGTGCGGCTCGGAGGGCGCAGGAGATGAAATACGAGGCAACAAAGAAAGCCATGTTCTTGCCTGGCGCAAGGAAGAAGGAAGCAGCAGAGAAATAGGAGGCCTTCAACTCCCGGCTCGTCCACGGCAAGCGCCCGAGCAACGCTCATGCTGGCCATGGGAGGCGGCGGCCGCCCAACTCCACTCGCCTTCGCGCTCGTCTGTTCTCGAGCACTCGAGCTCGGGCACCCGTGCGGACGGAGGGGAAAAGGTCCTGCGGACGGACGGGAACAGGGGCATACGGACGGCGTTGACGCGACACTGACGGAGTGAGCATCCAAGGATGTAACTGAAGCCAAGAAGAAGAGTTCGAGGACTAAATTGGCCGATTCAAAAGTACGAGGATGAACTCGACCCTTTGCTAAAAGTTCGGGGACGAACTTGCCTATTTTGCCTTTTATGAAAGAGGCCTGTACATACAGATACAGTACTCTCTTAAGATGTTTAGCTGAATATATTTGAAGATGTACTTGGATTAATCATTTGATCATTTTTATTTAGCGGAAGGCAAAATAACATGTTGTTCTATGTTGAAAATGTGATGTTGTTTATATATGTTCACAATATATGTTCACAGAACATTTCTACACATTTGCACGTTGACATTATTTATATCAATAGCACCATATGGTTGTTAAAAGATTCAAGAGATGCGGGAAAAAATCATTAATAAAGTGTTGGATTTAACCTACGCCGTCAGTTAAGCTAAACACTAGTGCAAGAGTTTGTGTATATTTGTTAGGGAGTGTAAATCATGAAATGTTATCAGCTTTACACTCTTCAAAATCATTGTTTACAAATAGAGTCTTAATAAATTCAATTCAATATGTTGTGTAAATCACGTATTTGTGGGGGTTTCAGCTCAACAGCCAGTTCTTACTACTAGTGACCTTTACCTTCGTTCCAGACCTAACCAAAAGTCAAGTTAAAAAATCTCGCATTTCTAGAAAACAAGTGAGCAACATGGGTGAAATCACAGATGACCCACATGTCTCCTTACTCCTTAGCACCCTTTGTAACTACCTGCACTTGCTATGAAAGGATATAACCATTATCACAATGGCCACCTATGCAAATGTTAAATGTGATATATCGTCACATTCTTTTCAAAGTTGTTTTAATAATTTTACCTGCCTATGAACATGTATAGTGATGTTTCTGAAAAGGTGCCTCAAAATATGTGTAAATCTACAAAGCTAGCTTCACAAATCTCTGCACCGTTTTAACTAAATGATACTCCCACTCTTTTTAAATATACAAAATTTGCAACAATCAATGCAAATTATTTTCTTGAGCGGAACAGCAAAGGAGTCCCCTACCTTTTTTATATGTATAAAGGGGAAATATATACAAGCGTGATGGTTACAAGGGCCACATGCCCAAAAAAGAAAACGAAAAGCATTAGAGACTAGCCAACTAATTATTTTCTCCTTCAGTGCTGGATTAACTCTCAGAGTTAGCAACTTCATATCTTTTAGGTAGAGGCTTTTCCATGCTGCAAAAGACAGGGAGCCTCCATCAAAGATGATGCTATTTCTGTGACACAAGATTGCCCAACTGGCAATTAAGATTATTATTTTTTTAGAACTAGTAAGATTTTAGTAAATGACATACATTTAGAAATGGATTGAGTGTGTTTCAAGCTTCCTCTAGTATTAAGATTTTAAGTTTAATATATATTCCATTCAAATTTGACTTAGCTTTAATATTTAGGTGAAGTCACATAATTTAGGTGCTTTACTGCAAGTCAACTGACGGAGAGAAGCATTTATTTGTTCCTTTCAAAATCCAAGCTGCATGACGTTTCATTTAGTAGCTGCCTTCTTCACAATTGACTGTTGAAGCTGATAGGAAAAGGTGAGCATTCAATTTTTTTATACTCCAATACTCCCTCTCATGTGCCTCAGGCCATATAGATATTGAAGTCCGCTGCAATAATTAATTTTAATTAATTGTGCCTGTCAATATTCGAACTAGAGACTTCTAGCCCTGATACCATGTTAAGGTGCATGCTCCAACCAGTTCAACTCAAAAGCTTAAACAAATAGGGAAATATGGATATGCAATTAATTCACTTATACTCCAAAATTGACAAACAAGTGCACAAGTGCAACCAACACTACTAGGGAAAGGGGCTTCAGTACCGGGTCCAAACCCCTATTGTTACTACCGGGTGTTGAACCAGTATTGTCACGTCAGTACTAATATGGAGGGGACATTAGTACCGGGTGGTTTAGCCGGTACTAATGTGAGATGCCCCATCTAGCTCGTGTCGATTTCTCTTTTCTTTTCTTATCTCATCTCATCTCTTCAAGAGTGTCACAATGTGTTGGAACAATCACAACACATCACAACAAGAATAACAACATAGATTTCCAGAAAAAAAATACAATCATAGAATCAAGAATCACAAAACTAATAGCATATACATCTCACAAATGTCACAAATTCACAAGCATCTCAAGATTCACATGCATCTCAAGCTATTTGTGGCAGAAAATCATGAACTCAGACCACCGTGTCGCTGGCCCTAGGTCGCCGCAACGCCATCGTCCCTAGCCTTCGCACTTCCGGCCACGGGCGCCGCCGCGCCGGCCTCTAAGTCCCATCCTTGAGGCCCCGTCCGCCGTTGCGCTGGCCTCGGCGATGCGGCTTGCACCTCCATGCAGGCACGCCGCCGCGCCTCCATGCCGCTAGCCGGCGCCGCAGCTCCCGCCGGCCGCCCTAGATCCGTCGTTGTCCCATGCACCTCCAAAGCACCCTAGCTCTACTGCTGGCCATCCGTCATGCCCCCGCGCCGGGTGCTAGGCTGTCAACTCCCGCGACCCTGCTTCGCCGGTCGCCAGTTCAATATGCAAATGGAAACGAGAGATGTGTGAGGGAAAGAGAAAAGAGATGAGGAGGGATGAGGAAGATATAAGAATGAATGGGAGATAGATAAGGCAGGGGTGGTGGGTGGCGCGAGGGAAAAAATAAAGGAGCAGGCCAGCGCGTGCGTGGGTGGTTGTGACCGACGGTGAGAATTAGTACTGCTGCTTCTCAAAATCTGGTATTGATGTGCTCCTTCTAGTACCGGGGCTTCTCTCCATCCGGTACTAATGGGGATCTGGTCTATTAGTACCGGGTCTAACTCTCACCTGGTACTAATGTGAGACATTAGTACTAGGTGGGTAGGGATGGCCCCGGTGCGTCCTCCCGTAACCCCCATTAGTACCAGGCATGAGCGAGACCCGGTACTAATAATGCACACATTAGTAGTACCAGGTGTAAAAATACAAGGTACTAATCTAATTCGTGGTGCAGGATCAAAAGTGGATTCTCTAGTAGTGCGGTTAGCTTTGCTATTATCTTGACTTATTATTACAATCTTTGACGTGGAGAGTATGCATAAAGGGTGCACTCCGTCAGCCAAAATTTTGCCAAAAGAATGCGCTTGACAGGTACCAATGGGGTCATGTCACTGTGCCAGGGAGATCTATGGCCTTTGTTTCTATATATATCCACCATAATCTTCTGTGCTATGGTAACTTTGTGGTTCTTGTCGTTGATCGCTTGGCCTATCCACACGCCCTTTCTTTGTCCCAAAATTCTTATTCATATCTTGAGAAGACAGTTTCCATTATTAATTAACTTAGTGTTCTGTGATGTAATCTTGTTCAGCCACGAGCCACCTATCTCACCACTGCGAGTACAAGTATTGTTTCCTTTTACAACACAGGAGAGAAAGCGTCAGAATATACTGCTTGCAAACTTTACTACCACAGACTTAAAATCCATTGCGTATAGCACAACCCATGCCATGCATGATAACGAGTAGTGACACCATATATGCCAAATGATTAATTTATTGATAGGTTGGTGTTGCATACTCGCAGTATCTTATTGTGAGAAATGCATTTATTTTCACAATAGTCCACCAATTTCGACCTCTTGGTAATTTTCACTAGGTATATGTAAGTATACTTCCTATCTTTCCATGGCACAATTTCTCTAGATGAACGGCTCTCATTTTTTCGCAATCATTACAAAAAACCTCCGAAAGAAAACTGATGACATCATATCATTACAAACTAATTTCCATAAAAGGCCCACAAAGCATCCACCTTTTGAAATTATTTTGCAGTCCTTACATGACTGTGGGACTCGCATTATCTGGTGTTATAAGATGGGTGAAGCCTTGAAGGACTGTGTATTGCACAAGCAGTTTTCTTGTACCTAGGGGATGTAAAAAAACACGTTGTGTATTAGTTGTAATGCCCAAGTTGAGTGTCCAAATTACATTTTTATGCAGGTTGAACATTTCTTTATGAATCTGGATCACACGATATAGGTTTGTGAAAAAAGTTACCAAGCTTACAGTAATTTTTTTTTTGCACTAAAAAAGTTACAAGGTTCAAATAAGCATTCTTCTTCAATGAACAGAGAGCTATTATTGCAAGAGCAAGATGATCTAAACATTAATACACATATGGACGAGAATGAAATCGAGCAACTGCAACAGCTAGCGAGCATACGCGAACTACGACCCCTATAGAGATGTTCCCCACATCGTCTTGACCGCTTTCATAACATACTTGCATGCATGCTTGTGCACCTCCGCACGCACGGCTCGGCCACTTGACGTGGTTCATACCAAGCGTGCAGCGTTGCTTATGATCGACTCGGATACTACTCATGAATCTGGACCTGATCAGCGTTGTTGCCACCCTTGTTCGCCACCTTGTCCTGCTCCTTCCCCATTTCCGGCTTCGCCTCGTACTCCTCCATGGGAGGAGACTCCACGGGGTGTACATCGTGGGTCTTGAGCTCCACGGCCGGTGCGCCGAGCTTGGCGATGGTCACGACATGCTCGGGCACCTTGACGATGCCCTCCTTGTCGTCGGTGACCTCTTTTGCTGGCACCCTCGGCGTCACGTTGCGGTAGATCGCGTAGAGGCCCATTTGGATGACGCCGAAGGTGAAGCCCAGCACGTTGGGCAGCTGCAACAACAAATTAAAGTAGCAGTCGGTACTTGTTAGTGATGGTCAGTTACCTTTGAAAAAAAAAGTCATCAGTTTCTAATTATAATTAATTATAGCTCGCGGTTTGCAGATTAAAGCTTAAGCTCACCGCGACGTATTTGTCCTTGATGAGCAGGCCATAGAGGAACCAGACGACGGCGCTGACGGTGAGGGAGAGGGAGAGGGAGAAGGGCATGAACTCCACGCTCCTCGTGCGCACCACCTGACGCTGCAACCACGGAAGCCATGGGTGTAGTATAGCTTGTAAGACACTCATGGTCACCTGATCACTGGACATACATGGTTGAGAACAATGGACGGATGCTATAGTACTGACGATGATGCTGAGTGGCGCGACGAAGACGCTGACGGAGAAGCCGACGCAGACCCATCCGAGGATGACGAGGCGGTTCTGGCCGGCGGAGAGGAGCAGGGTGAGGAGGAGGATGAGCCCGAACACCCCCACGTTGAGGAGCAGGAGGATCTTGGCCGTGAAGAGCTGCATGTGCAGTGGGTGATTGTCTACACGTCAGCTAACTTAACGATTGGTATGCGAATTGAAGGTTGACGTGGAGATCTATCGACCGATGATGAGTTGTCCGGTGCAGGCATGGATCACGGACCTTTGCTTTCTTGGGAGCGTAGATGAGGTACATGACGATGTAGAATGTCTCGATGACGCATCCTGCGGCGTTGATGGTGATGAGCAGGCACTCGTTGGACTTGAGCAGCGCGTAGTAGATCCACAGCATCGCGCTGAAGAGCGCCACCACGTACGGCACCGACTGGAACCCCTGCGTCGACTTGCTCTTGTAGATCCGGTAGAAGGTCGGCCTGTCATGCCATGACACGTCAGCTCTGCACATTAAGAAGTTTGTGCAGAGAGAGAGAGAGAGAGAGACTTACAGTGGGGCCAGGTAGGTCATGAAGGAGATGATGTTGCCTGCAACAGCACAGGAAAATATAGTAAAGATAAGCATTAGAAATCTGAGAATGAAGCTCTTTGCATGGAAGTATGCTGGGGGCAAAGATCGTTTCGACAACGATGGTGCTCTTTTGCAAGCTTTGTGATGTCACGCTGCACCACAGGCAGGCAAAGTCGACATTAATTGGATGGAGCCCCTACTAAATTTTCTCTCTGTCTCCCCTTTCTTCCGAAATGGACAGCCATCATATCGATGCATGTATGTCTGATCCTCTCTAACCCAATGATTAACTTATGATCAAAATCCGGGAATAGCTTGCATCAACATGCATGCATGGAGGGGCAAAAAGGGGAATAATAGGGTATCAGTATCATGCCACAAGAGGAACTAGTAGGGATACATTTTCATGCACATTTTAAAATGGAATGAAAAAGAGCAACCAAATAATTGATTCATGAAAGACAATATACACACCGAGGAGGCCAAAGGAGAAGGCCAGTGGATGCTGAAGAGACAGGCCACCCATTGGAGATCTTGGCTTCTGTATAGAGATTACGAGGAGGGATTAGGAGCTTTCAGATCACAAGCCTAGCTAGCTTGAGCTAATGAGCCCTTGATCCGGCCTCTTTACAGTGGGAAGGAAGGAGATGATCACAACTACTCGAGTTTCTTGCCTGAGAGGTTGGTGTGGTAGCAGAGACCTTGGAGGGTGTTTATATAGTGCTAAGAAGTAAGCTCCTGCCAAAAAGTCACACATTCCTTATGATGTCAGACCCCTGGACACCAATAGCACACTCAACAATTTGTCCTGATCAATAACAGCCATGAGATAGAATAAGCTAGGAAACAAGATAACCATCACCATGACAGAAAGTGCTAACAGTACTGTTTTATTTTTGCAATTCCCTTCCTCATCGAATGGGTTATAGGAATTGCTGTGTGCAGCAACTTGTTGTCCTAGATAGGATCAGGACATGAAAGCTAAGAGCCTTATATTACTTCTCAAACAAATGTGAGACGAAATATGATCTTTTTTTTGGTGTGTAGAAAATGTGAATTAATTAGTGGATAATAATTCCTCTTTGTAAAGCTCACACATCAAAATTTTCTCGGGGACATGGGGTATGTATAGTGAGTTTCATCATTTCGTTTGCGTTACGATACATATATAGCTAAACAGGATAAACTCTTCGGCTTCGCTTATCGCACGATGTCTTTGATAAGTTCTTTTGAGGTTATCTAGCACATGTAAAATGTGCAAACACATAATAACATCGAAACTACAGTTATCAAAGGTGCAGGGACACGGTTGCTTATTAGGTAGCTAGCTGAAAAACTGTGCCAGGCGAAAGCCACAAGGCCATGGTGCGGATCAGTTTCTATGAATGACACGTCATTCGCCTCTTGCTTGTTTCCATAATTTTTGATGACTTCAAAAACACATAAATCAGTTTTCTTTCTTTCCTCCAGCATCTACGGATGAAATATCATACACTTTGTTTCTTAACCTGTTTTTCCCCAGGTTTGCTCTCTGACCATCCCAAAATCTGATTTAGTTAACATCGATAAAGTCGTAGTTAACATCCCAAAATCTGCATGGTTGCTTGAGAACAGCTAGCTTGGACTTGCTTTGACCATGGTTCTACGGCCGCGAAAGGGCACTGATGCATGGTGGTTTGATTACAATTAAACAGCTAGGCCTTTGGCCGAGGCAAAGAACGGCTGTAGTTGTCCAGCTCGCCGGCGTATAGCTTTCCTTTCGGAAAAAGTCGGTCCTGTGTTGCATTGTACTACCTGGTGCACTACTCCACTCTGACTTGACCTCTGCTTTGTAGCCATGTTGGTTCCTTGTGGTCATTGAGCACGAAAATACAACGTACTTGAAATTTGGCAAGAATAGGTACCCTTAATTTTGACTAAAGTAATTGTTAGATATACATTGAGGATATACAATTCCCGATTGGACCGACACATTATGTGTAAAATTATTGTTTTAAAAATAAAAATGTCATATTTGGAACACAAGTTTTATTTCAAAAAATATTTTTGTTTAGAAACAACACCTTCAACATTCACTGCTAAAAAAACAACTTTTAGTACCGGGTCCAAACCCCTATTAGTACCGGTTTTGGACCCGGTACTAGCCAGCAGATATTAATGTGACTTCCACAGTAGTACTGGTTCTCTAAACCTGGTACTAATGCGATATTAGTACCGGGTGGTCTCCCAACCCGGTACTGGACTCTGCTGCCAACCTCCTTCTGTCAATCCCGCGGTCCCTTCGTCTCCGTTTTCTCCTTTTCTTTTCTGTTTCTTTGTTCTTTCTTTCTTATTTCTTTCTCAATCAACAATCATCAACAAGAACAAGCATGTACAGATTCATCACAAGATTCATCACAAAATTCACAGGAACTCATCTCACAATCATACACTTCCACAAGCACAATCATATATTTTCACAGATTCACAGGAACTCGATTCACAAGACGAAGAACAAGATTCACAACAAGAACGAGATTCACAAGAAGAACGAGAACCAGCACCCCACGCCCCCGACCTCCGCGCGCCGCGAACGGCCTCCGTGCCGCCGCGGGCCCAGCCTCCACACCACCGCGCGCCGCGGCCGGCCTCTGCGCCGCTGCGTCCCCGGCCTCTGCGCCGCCGCGGTTGGCCTCCACTGGCCTCCACGCCGCCACGTCCCCGGCCTCCGTGTGCAGCGACTGGCCTCCGCGCTGTCGCGACCTCGGCCTCCGCGCGCCGCAGCCGGCCTCCACCCGCGCCGGGTGGCCGGGCTCCGCCCCCGCGTGGCCGCCGTGCCCGCACGGCGCCACCGCGAGCCGGGAGGCCGCCACGTCCCCGCCTGCCTCCGGCCGCGTGCCTCGCCCGCCGCGCTCCCCAGTCGCCCGCCTGCACAGGATAAGGGAGAGAACAAGAAGTGAGAGAGTAGAAGAGAGAATGAGATAAGGGAGAGAGAGAGAGGCCTGGGGGAGAGAAGGAGATAGAGACGAGACGAGAGGAGACAGGAGAGTTGGGGCGCGGGGTAAAAGAAAAAGAAGTGGGGACGGCGCATTGGGGCACGCGGAGCGGAACGGCGCAGACGACAGATTGGATTAGTACTGGGCCTTCTCTCTGCCCGGTATTAATGTGTCAACATTAATACCGGGTGGAGACAAGCACCGGTACTAATGTAATGTCCTCACATTAGTACCGGTGCTGGTCTCCACCCGGTACTAATGTGGCTCACCAGGAGCGTGTCGGGGCCATCCCTTTCCACCTGGTACTAATGTGCATATTAGTACCGAGTCAAAAAAACCGGTACTAATGTGAAAAATAACCTAGGACCAAAAGTTGGTTCGCTAGTAGTGATCAGAGGCTAGAGGCTAGATAGCCTTCTGCATCACCTGGACGCTTAGGCACCGGGTTTGCCTCCACTCTAATCTGCAAGCCCGGCCTACCCACCCCTAACTCGGAGGTGCAGCCGAGCGGGCTCAAACTCAGGACAGTTGATCAAGGTGTCAACCACCTGACCACCCGAGTCTCCGCCCGCTCCCAGCACCTTCAACATTCGATCCTCGGAGAAGTTGTGTGTCTAAAATAATTAGTTAAACATCAATTAAATACCTTCAACATCATGTCCCAACCATTGCCGAGTTCCGAGTTTGATTCCCACTAAACCATGCATCTGGTTAGTGGTTACATGATTCTTGTGATTTCGATTCCCGGGACGTACGACTGTTGTCAGCCTTAGCTTGTTATGATTGTCCCGTCCGCAGGGACGGAGCTAGAAACGGACGTACCAGCATATCATATGGTCGTCTCCAGCCCAGGTATACAATTACATGAGCTTGGATTAATACTGTCCACACATTGATCATCAGTTAGGTCTTCACCACCCAAATTAGACGTGTAGAGGACATACACCTTTCCGAACGTGTGGCTCCTATATCCTCGCTCGTCCACAGATTCATCGATCGGTTCATCGGTATCCATGCAGTGGTGTGAACTCTGACATATCCCATACACGTACAATTAGGCAAAGTCTGATCGCGTCCCTGACTCCTTTGGTGTCGTTCCTTATGAGATGGTCAAACGTTCTGATAGAGCATTTCAGAATTTTCTACGAGCACTACTTGGTCAAAAAGGCAGCATATTTATCACCTTACATAGGTCGGTCTTAGATGTAAAAGGAAGATCGCTTTATTTGTTGTGTAAAAAGTAGTTCCCTGAAACTTAAGATATTACCTTATGGGACAGTAACAGTTAATCGCACATTGTCAGGAACACAAATATTAATTTGCCATCATTAAGTACTTAGTGCTGGAAGTACAAATCATATAAGCAAGCAGCTAGCCCAAAAAGAAAAGTAAACGTTCTATAAAACTAGAAAACATAATTCTATGGCTAGTGAGCTTCAGAAAAGGTCAAGCCTGCATGCCCGTGTATGCTATACGTCTCAGAAGGCCTAAACTGTAGCTCCAACATGAATAATGATATGATTGCCGTGTCCAGGTTCACTGCGTCCATTATTCCATTCCAAAGATTCAGCATGGTCACAGAAAAAAGCAGAGAATTACGCCTATAAATCATAATTAAATGTGGAAGAAGGACATTCTTACAAATTGTTCAAGTCATCACCTCTGACGAAACGACCGGTTGGAATGCTGTTTAAATTATTGCCCCATGCACAGAGCTCGGAAGATCCTGAAGACTAGGACATGGCCGTGCGAATATTCTTCTGTTGAAGATATTTGATGCAGCATCGGAGTACCTTTGGGGCTCTCCGGCAGGCGGCAGCCATCGGCTGAAAGCGCGTGCACTCGCAGCACTCGCGATGGTCGTGCGAAGCATCAAGAAAAGCTGGAACCTTTCGCCCCTCCCTATCACCTGATCGCCGTCCCTTTCTTGATGCTGCTGCACTACTCTTAAATAGCCTGCACTTTGTACGTTGTTCCTTTAATTCCCATAGAACTTTGGGGTTACATTATATTGGTTGCACGCAATGCATCAACTGCAGCAGATCCGATCTCAGCCGTTGGATCATGACGTGTCGATCGAAGCCGTCAAGATCCAATGAGCATGTCAGATTACCTGAGTAGACCTCCCATCAGTCGTGAACAAAAGCTGTACATCCATTTTCATCAACATTATTTTCAAATGTTTTTTCGCTAGGCACTTCATCAACAAAAGTGATGCCTAGTATCACCTATGACGTCATCTAAATAGTCTTTTGCTTTCATGTCTGCGGCCTGATCTCCTAGCCCTTTATTGAGTCTGACTCTGAATCCGTCATGTAACTTTAGAGCCAAAAAAGAGCATACAAGATGAGTGGTTACGCTTTAAAGATGAAATGACTCCTAGCTTTCATCGTTCCTAAAATAATTGGAGGATATCCCGGAGAAACAACAAAAGTGAAGAGTTTCCTAGCATATTCCAGGCAAAGGAGGGGGTTATGTGTGGTTGCGACATCAACGGGTCGATCATGTTTCCTGAAGGAGTGAAGGTGATCGAACAATTCCACATTGCCGTGGCCAAATATAAATGTCTACTCGGTACTACAACAACAAGATATAATGTATCATGATTCACAACCATTCCCCTCATTAAGTTTCATGTTGTAAAAGGCTTATATACTTAAGTTGAATTATAATGAAATTATCGCACTGAATTTGTTCTCCAAATGAAGATTAAAAAAAGTGTTACAGTTTCAGCTGCAGCAAAAATTATAAAAATATTTAACTTTTTTTGAGATCAAAGTAAGAATTGTATTATATCAAAGCTCAGTACATTATCAAGTTACAAGCAGCACTCTCAAAGAACTCATGCTCTAAGTAGCTCTAAATTTCAATTCCAAGCTTATGTAATAAATCAAATAGAAGACCGCACAGGCATACATACAACAAAAAAGCTAAGAACAAGTGCCCAAAGAACGGCGACCAACATCTCTGTAGGCTGGAACGAGCACAATCTTCTTTTTCCTTCTTGGGTCTTTCTTCTTCCTTTTTTTCTCACAAGCCTTCCATCGTGGTTAGTGGTTAATAAATACCTTAGAACTTGGATATATACCCAGGACAGACATAGCTATGCAAGTAAGAGAGTTTCTATTGGGGGAAAAGGTGATGCAAAAGACCTTTTGTTTTATAAAAGAGGCATTTGCGCACGGTACTTTCTTGTAAAGATGTTGGTAGCGTAATCTTTTAGAAGTAATCAGAAAATTGAACTAACTATACGTTTCTTTTGATTAGCGGGAGACAACGAGACAAGATTTTCTTGATTGAAAACGTTGTCCTATGTTGACACGACTTTTTGAGCTGATGATCCGAGGTCATGATTGTTGACAGTGGAGAAGACAGTAATGTATATTTTCAATATCAAATTTAATTAAATGACAGATGGATCCTTAATTTAGCCCTCCATGCATCCTTCATTGCTGTTTCATATACTGGAACTTGGATAGTACCGGTACTGGGTATGTAGCACCTTGTGTTAATATTTTCTACCAGCTAATTTAATAGAAAATAAATAAATAAAATTAGTTTTTTGTCTCACCAAACTGGTGCTTCCTTGTACTATCCTATTGGTACTTTCCGGTACTACCTGGTTCGATTTCATCAGATGGATGACTCATGTTAATTACAAGCACTCCAAAATTTCTAATGATATTTAAAGAGTATCACTCAGGAATTTGTATCAGAATTTTACTTATTAAGTATGATTTATAAAGATAATATGCAGAACTCAATGTATATGCAAGTAGAAGCGTTGTGCCAAAATAATGAGCATGTTAGTTAACTTGTCAGCTTTTGCCAGCTTAGAGTCTCTTTGCATTTGTCACCTTCAGTTTGGATCCCTAAGGATCTCAATACTGGTATCCATAAAACCAATTGGTTCTGTGTTTTAGTGAGCAGCAAAGTTTTGCGATGTGTTCTCCACTATGTATGGTACTTAATGGTCATTAGCTTATAATACTGCATTATTTATCCGCAGCTTCAATATGTACTACCTGACTTGTCACTGCTGACACTGGTTCGTGATGTTTCGACACCCCAAGCCCCTCTAGATGCCTGAGCTTAATTATCCTGCCACATCTTACATTACTTATTGGGATCCTCTTATTGACACGCATAATTTAATTAGACAATGGGATAAAGGAGGCAGAACCGTGAAATCACATATTGGGGCCCTCTTGTCCCCGTAGCACGCATTGCAAAAGCTTGCACTTTGCGCGCATCCGAGATAAGCATTATCACAACTGCAGGACTTAATTAGGTATAGCCCCATTTAAGTAATGCTACCTATATATAATAATCAGAGGAACCGTGGTTCCAAAAAAATTCGCTTGTCTATCAACATTAATCTATTGAGTACTCATAGGAATACACTTTCGGATGAAATTTGTACTTCCTTGGGAAGATGTTTCCTGCTACCTTCATAACAATATCCGCTGTTTGATCAAAGGTTCTTAACCGGATATAGTAAGTACTACAATTTGATTTAAATTTGTCAGAAAGCTTGAATTAAGAGATGTGGCTCAATGTGGATGTGTTGTAGTTGTAGCTAGAGTAAACGTGCAATTGTTCCCATCTAATCCAGTTGCCACGCATGTCATATATATTTGTTCCGCTAGGTTTGGCAAATTAGTACAAGAAGGTCCCTATGGCTTCTGATCTCCAATCGGTGACGTCTCAATGCGGCATAAAAAGTGCACTCCGTTAGACAAAAAAAAATTGAAAAAAGAGTGTGCATGAGAGGTACTAATGGGTCCTAATGTTGTTGCCAGGGAAATTTGTGATCTATGAGCTTTTCCAGCCTTAATTATCCTGTTTGCTCGGGTTACATATACTTTGGGTTGTTTTCTTGCATGCTTTGGGTTATCCACACCCTTTATCTATGATGCGATTTTTTTTTCATATCTTGAAATGACACCCTTCCTTATCTTCTTGGTTAGTGTTCTGTGAGGCATGCATGCAATTCTAAGTCGTCTCGAAAAATTTTTATAGTACTTCAACATATTGGACATGCTACACACAATGCCTGGATATGGTTGCTTAGCATTTCTACAGCCAACAATGAAACTTTAGGATTGTTGTAGCAAACATGGTCATAATTGCTTAGTATTCGAGTATAATTTTGGTGATTCATGCGCAACAACAATCAAGGGACTAAAAATATTGTCTAGCATGTCATTGTAGATATTTTAGATCTCATGAATGCAACCACACGCAATGTAAAACATTGCAAAAGAAAGATATGAAGCCGGGACAAAGAGAGGAATGAATTAGACTTGCCTCATGAATAATTATTTTTGGATTGATAAAATGGCATGGAATGATACAGAATCATATACATTATCTCACAAGCTTTCCATAGTGTCCAAGATCATCAAAATCGGACTCCGGAGTAAAAAGTTATACCCAAAATAAGATGTGCTGAAAACATGGTATAGGATGATCCGATGGTCCATTTTTTATGAGCGCCGGATAAACTCCTAAGAAGAAGAAAATAAGTGAATAAGAACCGGATGATATGGTGGTACCATCGGATGATTGTGTCGTTTCATCTGTTGAATTTTTAGTTCACATCCGACGCTCAAAAAGTACTCAAATGCTCAGGTTTTTTTTTCAGAATCTTGTAAAAAGTTTCATAAGACTTCCAATGAGTACCAGATTGCCCAAAATGGAGTTCGGAGAAAAGAGTTATGATCGAAATACCGAGAGTGAGAATGCTGTGACAGAATTACACCGACGGTACCATCGGTGCAACTTCATTGATCTGGTGCCCAAAAATTATTTGAATGGTCAGAATTTTTACAGAATCTTGGGTAGAATTTCATAAGCTTTCCAACGAGTATAAGCTTGTCGATAACGTAGTTCGGAGCAAAGAGATATGGGCAAAATACGGAAGAGCATACGCAAGCGTAGGAGGATCCGACGCTACTAAAAAGGGACCGTCGGTTCATCCAACGGTACATCGTAACTTCTATATTGATGTGTTGGGCTATTTATACACCTTCCACTTGCCCATTTGATGGTGCTAGATTGTGTGGAAGTGCAGAGGAGTGCAAGACACATTGAAGATCATATCCAAGCCATTCAAGTGCTCAAGTGTTCATCCAAAAGGATTTGCACATGCTTTGAGAGTGTTTAGTGCAAGCATAGGTTTAAAGTTGAGTTGTATGCAAGGTGTGCCAACCTTGTGAGGTGATTCTCGAGTGAATCAAGGTGTAAACTTTGAAGACCATACCCAGCCATTCAAGCGCTCAAGTGTTCATCAAAAGACTTTGCACAGGCTTAGAGATTGTTTAGTGCAAGCATAGACTTAAAGTTGAGTTGTATGCAATGTGTGCCAATCTTGTGAGGTGATTCTCGAGTGAATCAAGGTGTACAAGGTGCATCGGGGCTTTGGGGCCTTAGTGGCTCTCCGGCAAATATTTGACCCTCCGACTTGGTGTGAAGAGGCGAGGACGCTTTGTGTGGGAGACGTGGAGACCCCCTACCTTGGTGGAGAAACTCCTTAGTGGAGACGACATCAAGGTGACTGAGGGACTTGCCATGTGCCTTAGTGGCCTAGCCTATGTGGCAAGCCAAGGGCTCCTTGTGAGAGACTTGGTGACCGGAAAGCAATACTCTTATGTGGAGTGCTTCAACAACGTGGACTAGTGGTGGCTTAGTACCTACCGATACCACGAGATAAATCGCTTGTCAAGAGTTTGCTTCCTCTCATCCCTCTTTACATTTCTGCGTTTCATACTTGCAATTGTTGTTTGCCTTTACCTTCCTAGAGTAGTATCTTGTTAGGATTGACTATAGGTTGCAAAACTTGTTTTGGGGTGAGGGTTCCACACTAGGTTAACCATAGATTGCACTCTAGATAGAAATGATATAGTTTACTTTCATGCAAAGTAGTGGAAGCCATAGATTAAGGTTTTAAGTTGCCTATTCACCCCTTCCCCCTCTTAGGCTACGAGCATCGATTCCTTACAAGTGGTATCAGAGCCGGGTGTCACTTCTTTCACAAAGAAATGTCAATTCCATTGGTGTCACATCCCGATTTTTCAAAACCTTTAAAAATAGCCTTTTTAAATTTTTTTCTAAAAACATATAGCAACTTTACACAAAAGCCCTTGCATTTTAGTTTATTTTCAATACACTTTTAAAATTAAACCCTAGGCCTCATATGCATTTTTGAGTGGATAACATCTATTCTCACCCCAAATTTCTTTTCTAACTTTTCCTAAGGATTTTCTAGAGCACACACACTCTAAGGTTCATTCAAATTTGAAATCCAAATTCAAACTTGAATTCAAACTGATGTTCAAATAAATAGAAATCCTTTTAAACCTTTAGTGGGCCGGCTACCCTTATCCCAGCCCAGTAAAGTTCATCCAACCCCCCCCCCACCTCTTCCTCTTCGCGCAACCCGCCACCACACTCTTTTTCGCGCACGGCCCAGCACAGCCCAGTTGGCAGCCCAACACCCCCGCCGCGTCGACGTCAACCTCCCGCCCCATCCTGCGCTGTTCCCCTTCCTCCCGACACGCCGCGGCGCCACCGCCATTTCCTCCCGCGCGCTATCTTTTCCATCCCCGCCACCTTGCTCGCGCGCGCTGCACTCGCCAGCCGCTCCGCCGCAACTTTTGACAGCGGGAGGCACCCGCTGAGCCCCAGCGGCGCAATCCGCCGCGACGCCGTACCGCGCCCCGGAGCTCTACGGCGGCCATACCCCGCCCGATCTCCTCGCCTGGCACCACACTTATCCATCCAGGATGCGCGCCACAAACTTCAGCACCAAGTCAACACTCCCGTGCCGCTTGAACTCCTCCCCGGCCCTTCATCTGCTCGCATTCCCCGCTCCACGATCAACGGCCATGAGCGAGCTCCAGAGCGCCGCTGCCGCTCGATCAGACCCTCCGCCGCTCCAACATTGCGGCTGAGGCAAGCACCGCACTCGCCCGCACCACCAGAAGCCGGCGCGCCCACATCCCCATCCTCTCTCGCCCCCTCTTGTCCTTGCCCATTGCGCTGTACCCGCCACCCTAGCACCATCTGCCTCCGAGCTTATCCAGCCGCGCTCGCGCTCCCCTCCCCTCCCCGACCTATAAATAGGACCCGGAGCATCAACGAGCTCCTCACACCCACACACACTGCAAGCCACACCACCACAGCCCCTCCTTTCCTCCCTCTCGGCGAAGCCTTGCTCCGCCAGCAGGAACACATCGCCGCCGCCACTTTCTCGCCAGAGCAAGCCCAGGCCAAGGCCAAGGGAAACTCCGACGAGCTCCTAGCCACCAAAGCTCCGCTCCGCTGTAGCTTAGCCTCGCCGTAGCACCCAAGGTAGCTCCGCCACTCACCCTTGCCGCCGCCGTCCGCCGCCACGGTGCCGTCGGAATTGAGGCCGCTGCCACGCCGGAACCCTCCAGCTACAACCGTTACGCTACCCGCGCCGCCCCACCCCTCTCTTTCCTTTCCTAGTCGCGCCGCCACTACGCCCACAAGCTTCCGGCCATGCTCCGGCCACCACACACCTCGGAAGCACCCTCTCCGCACTCACGAGTCGCCCCCACGCGTACACATCCACTCACAAGAGCACCAGATCCCTCCCAGCCTTATTCCCCTTTTTCACCGACCGCCGCCACCACTCCGGCGATCTCACGCTGTGCCACCGAGCCCCTTCCGGCCACCACATCACCCGACCCTCCTTGTTGTGACCCATAGAGTCCCTAGGACCGCTTATCATCGCTGTAGACCCCTTCAAACTGGTCGGCGGCGAGGACTCCGGCAAGTCCCCTGCTCACGCCGCCGAGCCCCGGCCGATCTTGGGCAGCATCGTCGCCCACTAGCCGACGCTGCCCCGCACACGGCCGCTGACACACAGGCCCAAGTAGCACGGCGTCACCCTGACGTCTGCCTCCCCTTTCTCCTCCCCGCGTACACATGGTCCATGTGGACCGTAGGCACACGCGTGCCACGCCGGCACACCACGCTAGCGTGGTCCACCACGTGGCTGCCACGCATGGGCCACGTGCGCGCCACACCAGCCGTGTCAGCGCCCCACCGCGTCAGCCCCCGGCCCCATCTGTCAGCCGCACAGCCGCCTTCTTTTTGCTAAGGCCACACAGCTCAGTGCACACCAAGTGTTAGTTAGCCACCTTAGAAATTTCCAAAAATCCCCAAAAATTGACCATAAATCTTAGAGGCCCTAAAAACCCTAGAAATGTTGTCCAATTGATTTTGGCACATTTCTAGATATTGGAGTTGATTTTGTTCTTTTCAACCTATAGAAAATCCCATTTAGTGTACACAAAAATCCACTTTTTCATATCCTTGATTCAAAAAATTCCACCAAAATTCCTAAAAATATTAGAAGCCCATAGAAGCCAAAGCATATCTTAGGCACATGAAATCTCCCATTCCTAGCCCTAGTTTCATTCAAGCACCCGTTTTCTTTATAGAAAGGTCCATATTTTATGCGATCGATTCGATCATTTCACGCCACGTTCAACACGATAGATCTTAAGATCTCTCTCCTGAGTCCTTGATCACACTTTCATCCCCCTGACATATGTTTGATGCTTGATATGATTGTTGATTGATTTATATTTATGCGTATAACTGCGTTACTATAGATCGAGTGTGATTCATCAGAAGATCAAGCAAAGTTTGAGAAGATGATCGAGATCAAGACAAAGAAGCTCAAGACAACTCTATAGTTTTTCTCCCTCTTTTGATTAAGGCAAGTCCCAGCAACACCCCCTTGATCATACTTTTATCCACTGTTCTATGAATTAAAAAGAACCAAGATAATAACTTGACATGCATTCTGCTTAAAGGACTCGATGATCCTGATCTCGACTCAGTCGATGATTGAGCATCATCTTGAAGGACCGAATAGGCGACCAGAGAGGGGGGGGAGTGAATGGGAGCCGATAAAAATTCTTCCCGACGGTCGAACTCAGCCTATACCCCAATTGCCACTCTGAGTACCCGCACACACCAAAGGAGCTCTCAACAAGGCACACACAAGCTCACAAGATCAAGAGACAAGCCTTGAAGCAAACCGCGGAAGCACAAGACAGGAAACAAAGCACTTGGCCAATTCTGGAAACGACCAGTGCGGACTGTCCGTGCAGTATGGGCGGCCGTCCGCTAGGGTACGGCGGACTGTCCGCGGGTGCTGCCCGGACTGTCCGAAATAGGCAACAGAACCACCAGAGACGCACCGAGAAATTCGGACTGTCCGGCTGAGCCACGCGGACTGTCCGCCAGTGTCGCGGACTGTCCGTGAAGGCAGCACAGACCGTCCGTCCACCTCGCTGGAAACCCCAGACAAACCTCGAGCCACCCCAGACAAAAACTCAACCTGGCGGACTGTCCGGCAACACACCGCGGACTGTTCGCAAATCGTCTGCAACCAAACCCTAGGGAAGAAATAGATCGAAACAAGAACGTGCATGAACAAACGATGAACTGTGACGAACTGAGCCCTCGGGGACTGTCCGCGTACACCTGGCGGACTGTCCGCAGCACACGAACAGAACCAAAAA
The DNA here is from genome assembly GCA_036936925.1 of Cenchrus fungigraminus. NCBI lineage: Eukaryota > Viridiplantae > Streptophyta > Magnoliopsida > Poales > Poaceae > Cenchrus > Cenchrus fungigraminus. The sequence continues at coordinate 98,944,770 of CM072779.1, forward strand.
CTGCTCGAACTCGGGAGTCAACTCTCGAAATCCATCACCGCATCTCCCAAATGGCTAGAGCTCTTGAGACAAGATTTTGGGGAGATGAAAAGCGTCACACAAGGATGCTATGCCCCAAAAATCTCGACCTCTAACTCCCTAAATCACCGGGAATCGCGGATCACACGAACCTCTACCATGAGCTCGGGCTCCAACAAAAAACACACGTATCGAAGGTGTTTCCCGGCGTTTGAGGGGTCAAGATCACACACAAAGATGCACAAGGCATCCACCCATGATCCCCTCAAAGAAATCCGAGAAGAAACGCCCGCAAATCCACGAATCGAGCGAAGAACGAAACCCCCCAAAAATAGCCCCGAAAATGACACGAAAATCACAAAGGACTAGGAGATCACCGCAACGCCGAATGCTTCCATACATCCAGAGGTCAGAGTCTGTACAAGAATCTAGCCTAAGGAAAACAGAGGGAAAAGAAGCAGTTCAGATCAATCTACCGGAGGAGGAAACCCTAGAGTCCAAGAGAGAGAGATGCCATCCACCTCTCCGCTATTTATAAGAAGTCCACCGGAGGGAGGTAAATGAGCACGCTACCCCTACAACTTGAAATGAAGATACAACCCCTCATGGGCATTTTGGTCTAGTCTTCATCGAGCGGACATGCTTCCACCGCGGCCTTGCTTAGCATCGACGCAAGCCCCGCGATCACGCTATGTGCCCCCCGCCTCGAAGCTTCCCGAAGCTCTCGGATCACCGTCTCCGTCGCCTCGGGCCTCCGGACTTGGTTTTGAGGCCCAAACCAAGAAACCGTCCATCGATGGTTTTGTGGGCAAACCAACAAACCTCGCGTGCAAGCTTTAGGCTCCATCCGCTACCTTGCACCGGCCCATGTTCATGACTTCAGCCCGCCAGTCTTGTACCGCACGGCTCGCACTTGACCCCATCGGCCACCGGGTCCATCGAACCAAGCCTACTTGCCACTCCATCACCCGGAGGCCGCCACGGCTAAGGCCTTTCGCACTTGTTCTTCACCTGCACCGACACGAGTCAAGCCGCAACCTGTACCTGCACACTTAGCCAAGCATCAGTCCACACAACGTTGTCAATCACTCATCACTAAGGAGCGACCCTCCACTGGTCCTCGGACAAACCTGGTCCTCAATCTCCCCCTTGATGAGTGCATTGACAACACCCATAGAAATCACATAGAGAAAAAGAAAAGAAAACAGCCACGAACACAAACCTCCAACAAGTGATCAAAGCCAAAGAACAAGCGAAAAACAAGATCACTCGCCAGACCACGTCTCGGCCCCCTAAGGCAAGGGCAACGGCTCAACACAGCCGAGACAAACCAAAGCTCTCAAAGAGCACATCACAAAGCACAAAACTCAGACACGTCCAAAGGAGCTCCCCCTGCACATATGCAAACTCCCCCTGAGCAAATGCAACCTCTTCTTCCCAATTTTTCTCCTCACATGCAACATCTCACAAATGCATACCAATTTTTCACAAAATATCCCAAAATGCATAAACTTCCCTTTATCATACACATTCTCCCCCTTGTTGACAATGCATGAATCAAGGTATATGAAACTCTTCCCCTTGTTTTCATGAAAAATGCATGTCAAAGCATATATACAATCTACCAAGCTTCCCAAATATACAAAGAGCACAACAAAATGCTACAAATGAGACATAGAGCAAGCAAAGTAGATATGGTGTAGTTAGCACATTGCCATCAAGAAGGTAGAGACATATAAGCATGTGACATGGCTAAAAGCAATTTTAAGCAATTTTCACAAAGAAACATATCTCATGAGCAAGATCCTATCCATGGCAATTTGAGCACAAATCCACTAGATCATCCAAAGTTTATACAAGATCACAAATTCTCATCACAAGATCATTATAAACGCCCACAAGCTACTCATGTCATGTTAAAGCCACCGAGCCATGTGTCTACTTCTTAAAATGAGACTTCTCATGGTAGACAACATGCTACGGTTTAGCACCCAAGATATGAATATCAAAACATAAAAACATGATTAGGAGCTCAATTTTCAAGCACAAGGCAATTCATACACCAATTTTATTTTCAAGTTTAAACATGGTACATGAAGTGTCTTTGCGGCAAAAAGAAGCTTATGCTCCTCCCCAAGTAAGCAAATGGGCTAAACATTTAAAATGACAAAAGGTCTTTGACCCCAAGCAAAGAGAATATGATACTCAAGCACAAACTAAACATGATATAGGCATTTAAGCACAAATTGAGCATCGACAAGCATCTACTCGTGAGAGAGGCAATTTTATCATTTTCAAAAATATGAAGCTATCTCAACATAAATATATGGCAAAACCATCAAGAGCATAGCATTCACATCACCAATTACCAAACATGCACAAATCTCACATATAGCACATCAGTGATCCATGTATATAACAGAAGCTTTTCCTAGCACAAGTGATCCAAATATGGCTATCCTACCAGGTTTTGTACAGAAAGTAAAATACATGTATGGAATGCAACAAAATGATACATATGACACATATATACATGAAAAGCTCCAAGACCCAGCTAGAAAGGAAAGCACACCCCAACTTCACCCCGCAAGCGAGTGAAAGTGACTTGGTCAAGCGGTTTGGTGAAAATGTCAGCTAGCTGATCTTGGGTAGGGACATAGGACAAAGATATGTTTCCCTTCTCAACATTGTCCCTCAGAAAGTGGTACCTCACTTCCATGTGTTTTGTTTTGGAGTGGAGGACAGGATTTTTGGCTACACTTATGGCACTGGTGCTGCCACAAAAAAGTGGAACCTGGGAGCACTCCTCACCAAAATCACTCATGGTGTAGGTCATCCAAAGCAGCTGGGAACAACAACTAGCAGCAGCTACATACTCGTCCTCTGTAGTGGACTGGGCTACACTGGATTACTTGCGAGATGACCAAGAGACCAAAGAAGAACCAAGGAACTGACAACACCCAGAGGTAGACTTGCGGTCCAATTGACACCAAGCAAAATCAGCATCGGAGTACCTGTGTAGTCTGAGTGTCGAGGAGGCAGAATACCAAAGACCAAACTCAGGAGTGTAGTTCAAGTACCTGAAAATCCGCTTGATGGCCTGCCGATGTGAAGTCCTCGGTGAAACCTGAAAACGAGCGCACAGATACACACTGAACTATATGTCCGGCCTCGTCGCCGTCAAGTAGAGGAGGGAGCCGATCATGCTCCGGTACTCCTTCTGGTCCACGGGTTCCCCATCCTCGTCCGTGTCCAAAGCCGTAGTGGTACTCATCAGTGTACTCAGCGGCTTGGAGTCGTTCTTGCCAAACTTCTTCACCATGTCCTTGGTGTACTTCGCTTGATGTACAAACGTCCCGTCCTTGCACTGCTTGATCTGGAGTCCCAAGAAAAACTGCAGCTCGCCCATCATGGACATCTCAAATTCCCTGCTCATGTCATCTGCAAATCTGGCAACAAGATCATGAGAAGAGCCACCAAAGATTATGTCATCCACGTATATCTGAACAATCAAAAGGTCATTCCCATGCTTAAGGAGAAACATGGTCTTATCAACTGTGCCCATCACAAACCCCTTACTCAGCAAAAACCCTCTCAACATGCCATACCAAGCTCTCGGTGCCTGTTTCAACCCATAGAGTGCTCTCTGGAGTTTGTATACACGGTGTGGCTATTTCTCGCTCTCAAACCCCGGGGGTTGCCTCACATACACTTCTTCCTCTATCACCCCATTCAAGAAAGCACTCTTAACATCCATTTGGTACAACTTGAACCCTTTAGCCATGGCAAAGGCTAGAAGGATCCTAATTGCCTCCAAACGGGCCACAGGAGCAAATGTCTCCTCATAGTCTATGCCCTCTTTCTGGTTGAACCCCTGAGCCACCAACCTCGACTTGTTTCTCACAACCATCCCATTCTCATCCTCTTTGTTCTTCCACACCCACTTGGTACCTATGGGACGACAATTTGGTGGTGGATCGACTGACACCCAGACTTGGTTTCTCTCAAAGTTCTCCAACTCCTCATGCATGGAATTCACCCAATTCTCGTCAGACAAAGCGTGTCGAATATCTTTGGGCTCAAACGACGCAACAAAAGCAGAGTGAGCGAAATGAGAAGTGTTCCTTGACCTCGACCGTGTAGTGCATTCATGAAGGTCACCTATGATCGTAGATGGTGGGTGATCCACCTGTACACGCCGGGGAGCATCTCGTCTGGACACGATCTCCCCCTCAGCAGCAGCGTCCACTCGAACAGCCTCAGTCGTAGTGGGTGTAGGGGATGGACCATCCTCGATCGTTGTCGTAGTAGTGGAAGTAGCAAGTACACGATAAGCCACGGGAGCATCACCACCATCATCGTCTTCATCTCCATCTCCATCTTGCTCATCCTCAAAGATCCTCACTCCAATCACCTCGTCACCTGCACACTCAAATACAGAAGAGCTATATGGCTGTGTCTCGTCGAAGGTTACCTCACAAGTCTCCATGATTCGGTTAGTGTCAAGGTTGAGAACATGATATGCTGTAGAGTGAATCACATAACCGAGAAAGATACCATCTGAACATCTAGAGTCGAACTTATCCAACTTGCCCTTCTTTAGATTGAAACACTTGCAACCGAAAGCTCTAAAGTGACTCACCTTGGGTTGTCGCCCATGCATCAGCTCATAAGAGGTCTTCTTCTTGAAATCACGAAGGAAGATGCGATTTGAGACATAGCAAGCGGTATTGACCGCCTCGGCCCAGAAACGCCTAGGAGTCCTATGCTCATCAAGCAACGTCCTGGCCATCTCACAAAGGGTCCGGTTCTTCCTCTCCACTACGCCATTCTGGCAAGCGACGTATGGAGAAGAGTACTGATGATGAAGACCAAGATCACTGCAAAAGGCATCGAAATGAGAGTTTTTAAACTCCGTGCCATTGTCACTGCGTATAGCTCGAATGGCATCACCATGTCTCTCATTATTCAACCTCAAGATCAAGTCTCGAACAAAGCCAAATGTCTCGCATTATCCTCCAGAAAGAAAACCCAAGAGTACCTCGAAAAATCATCAACAACCACAAGAACATACCACTTCCCACCCGTAGAGCGAACACGAGCTGGCCCAACCAAATCCATGTGCAACAGCTCACAAGGTCGCTCGGTCATGACCGCAGTCAGAGGGGCGTGAGAAGCAGCAACCATCTTTTCATGCCGACAAGAAGCACAAACCAAATCCTTCTCGAATTTCAACTTAGGCAATCCTCGGACAAGATCAAGACCACTCAAGCAGGAAAGCAACTCAAAGCTCAAGTGTCCCAACCTCCTATGCCATTTCCAAAGCTCGGCCGACATGCCAGCAACAAAGCATCGAGGAGGACCAACAGACTGGGAAAAATCGGCACGAAAGATTTGACCCTCGGGGACGATCGTACAGACAAGATCGCCTCGAGAATCAAGCACACGAGAAGCGCCCGACTTAAAATGAACCTCAAAACCTTCGTCTAGTAACTAAGATACTGACAATAGGTTGAAACCAAGTGACTTGACCAGGGCCACACTTCTTAAGGTCTCCTTGCTACTCACCTTCACCATACCTTCAGCAAGCACTCGTCCTCTCCCATTGTCCCCGAAAGTGATGTACTCCCTCGTACTCACCGGGGTGAGGCTGGAGAACCACCCACAATCTCCGGTCATGTGTCGTGAGCAACCGGAGTCGATCAACCAAAAGTCCTCCAAGCCTCCCACCTACAATAAAAAACGAGAACGAGAATGAGCAAGCGACTCAACACTGGGGTTAGTACCAAAAGAGTCAAACCAGTGTCGAGCCATTTGCTCAAAACAAGGGTTAGCAAAGTCCATCCTACTGAAACCTCTAGGCGGAGCCCTCTCGCGCCTACCACCAAAGGACCTGTTACGTCTCATTGGAGGAGTACGCGCACCACGAGAGGGAAAACGTGGCCCGTAGTCCATCTGAGACCCAAAGCTCCGATCGTGCCTCCCAAACTCGTAACGGTCACGAGAAGGAGCACGTCGAGCCAACTCACCACGCCCAAACCCAACACGCCTATCTCTTTGAGGAAAACTACCTCCACCTCCACAAGTGGGAACTGTACGCACATACACCTCACCCCTAGGTAGAGGCCCTCTACGAGGCTCAGGCACACCACGAGCAAGGTGGTACCTGTCCTTGTTTGCCATCACCCTAGCAAACCTCTCATCTCTCTTCCTCCTGAAACAGAACTCATCCTTATGCCCATCCCTCCCACAATACTCACAATGGAAGCGGATCGGCTGTGGCTTAGGTGGTGGCTTTTCTGTGGGCTCTTCAACAACTTTCTCTCCTGACTTCCCCTCAAAGACATTACCCAGGGTGCTCACAATTCTGGTTTAGGGTTTCTGGTAATTCTCTGTTTTCTGGGAGAACACTGGTGGGTCTGGAGTTGTATCGAGCTTGTTTCTGAGGTGGTTTGGCTTGGGCGCATATTTGTTCATGGGTACAGTGTGTGGTGGAGTAGGAGTCTCTCTGGCTTTCTCTTCTCCCTCACCACTCTTCTCACCACTCTTGTCAGCCCCCAACGCCTGACCATCAAACCTCTTGAACTGAGCCAACATCAAACTCAATTGTGGCTCATGCCCAGACAACCAACTCATCAATTTCCTAAGCTCATCATTTTCATCCTGCAAACGGTCAACATAGTGTGCAAGTTCCATGTTTTTCAAAGCATGCATTTCACAGGTAGAACATGATGTAGGAAGTGGAGCTTTCAAAGCAGCCTCAAGAGAAACAATTCTAGTGTGAGATTCATCTAGCCTAGCATGCAAAACAGGACATGAGGTACAAGCACCTAACAAAGCTGGCCTAGACTTCAATTCATCACACTCAATCCTAATCACATCTAGTTCCTCAAGAGTAGAGGCATGCCTCTCCTTGAGAGCAGTCAAATCAGCAAGGAAAACTGAGCAATCACCACAGTCAATCTCATCAGACACCACAGGAGCAGATTTCAAAGATCCTATCTCATTTCTAGCATGCACAAGCAAGGATTCAAGCTCAGCAATCTTATCCTTAGCATCACCCAACAAAGACCTAAATTCCCTCTTCTCCTTGTTGGTCTTTCTCAGCACATCATCACGGTTATCAAGCAACTCATTCATCCTAGCATTCTCCTCTAGCAAGAAGTTGAGATCCTGTCGTACCTCTTCTTCGGAATCGGAGTTCGAATCTGAGCTGTGCCTCCTACCCTTCTTGGAGTGTGCCATGCCGCAAAATCCACCTTGTGCGACGAAGCTCGGGGCGATGAAGTTCTTGCCCGTGTGCCGCTTGTCCTTGCGCCTTTCTTGCTCTTCCTCGCTGCTCGAGTCGGAAGAAGCATCGCTTGATATCGAGTCGATGTCGCTCGCTCCGGCCACCATCGCTCGAGCCGTCTTCTTCTTTGGGCCGCCACTCTTCTTGTGCCTTCTCTCGCCCTTGTCCTTGTGCTTGTCCTTGTAGTCGTTCCGGGAGCGATGCTTGTTGTAGTCGTGCTTGGGCTTGCCCTTGTAGTCGTTCTTGATCTCCATGGCTTCAGGGCATTCGGCGATGAAGTGCCTGTGCTTCCCGCACTGATTGCACATCCCCGAGCTCCGCCTTGCATTCTTGCGGTTCTCGTACATCCGCCCAAACCTCTTGCTCAACAAAGCGAGATCGTCCTCGCTCAACACCTCAAAGTTCTCATCTGGCAAGGACACAAGACAAGACAAAGAGAAACCACCAGAGTTAGCGTTAGACCTTGATCCTGAGACAAGAGCCAAACTATGAGGATCAGTGGGGCTCTCGCTCTTGGCTCACAAGCCATGATCAACCTCTGAAGACCTGAGCTTGGAAAATAGCTCATCAAGCGTAAGCATATCATGCACGCTCGACTCCTCAATAGCCTCGACCTTGGCACTCCACACAGACCTATCCAGGGCATGCAAAAGCTTGATAGCTTGATCATGATCCATGTATGGGAGCACTGTCACATTGGCCCTCATGTTGTTGACTATGCTAGTGAAGCGCTGGAACATAGCATCGGTCGACTCACCGGGGAGATGAGTAAAGTTCTCGTACTCTCTCCGGTAAGTGGAAAACAAATGGACTTGCACTTGGGCATTGCCAACATGAGCATTTCTCAATTTGAGCCAAATCTTTTAGGCCACATTCTCCTCGTACACTCGCTCAAACTCCGAGGCACAGAGAGCACGGAACAAGTAATCAACAGCCTTGTTGTTGGCCTCACACATGTCCCGCGAACCTGGAAGTAGAAAACTGTCTGGGATGACATAATGAGGATTCTGAGTGACCTCCCAGATCAGAGTTCCCTTCCCTCGCAAAAACGCGCCCATGCGCCTTTCCCACATCGGGTAATTCTTGCCATCAAAGTGCGGAGGACCCGACCCCTTGCCATAGTCGTCCATCTTTGGATCTTAGACTGGTTAGAATCAAGAAGATCAGTAACCAGCTCTGGTTCCAATTGAAGGACCGAATAGGCGACCAGAGAGGGGGGGGTGAATGGGAGCCGATAAAAATTCTTCCCGAAGGTCAAACTCAGCCTATACCCCAATTGCCACTCCGAGTACCCGCACACACCAAAAGAGCACTCAACAAGGGACACACAAGCTCACAAGATCAAGAGACAAGCCTTGAAGCAAACCGCGGAAGCACAAGACAAGAAACAAAGCACTTGGCCATTTTTGGAAATGACCAGTGCGGACTGTCCATGCAGTATGGGCGGACCGTCCGCTAGGGTACAGCATACTATCCGCAGGTGCTGCCCGGACTGTCCAAAATAGGCAACAGAACCACTAGAGATGCACCGAGAAATTCAGACTGTCCAGCTGAGCCACGCGGACTATCCGCCAGTGTCGCGGACTATCCGTGAAGGCAGCGCGGACCGTCCGTCCACCTCGCTGGAAACCCTAGCTCGAGCCACCCCAGACAAAAACTCAACCCGGTGGACTGTCCGGCAACACACCGCGGACTGTCCGCAAACAGCCTGCAACCAAACCCTAGGGAAGAAACAGATCAAAACAAGAACGCGCACGAACAAGCGACGAACTATGACGATCTGAGCCATCGCGGACTGTCTGCGTGCACCTGGCGGACTGTCCGCAGCACACGAACATAACCAAAAACTGCTCGAGCTCGGGAGTCAACTCTCCAAATCCATCACCGCATCCTTGAGACAAGATTTTAGGGAGATGAGAAGCGTCACACAAGGATGCTATGCCCCAAAAATCTCGACCTCTAACTCCCTAAATCACCGGGAATCGCGGATCACACGAACCTCCACTATGAACTCGGGCTCCAACCAAAAACACACGAATCGAAGGTGTTTCCCGGTGTTTGAGGGGTCAAGATCACACACAAAGATGCACAAGGCATCCACCCATGATCCCCTCAAAGAAATCCGAGAAGAAACGCCCTCAAATTCACGAATCGAGCGAAGAACGAAACCCCCCAAAAATAGCCCCGAAAATGACACGAAAATCACAAAGGACTAGGAGATCACCGCAACGCCGAATGCTTCCATACATCCAGAGGTCAGAGTCTGTACAAGAATCTAGCCTAAGGAAAACAGAGGGAAAAGAAGGAGTTCAGAGCAATCTACCGGGGGGGGAAACTCTAGAGTCCTAGAGAGAGAGATGCCATCCATCTCTCCGCTATTTATACGAAGTACACCGGAGGGAGGTAAATGACCACGCTACCCCTACAACTTGAAATGAAGATACAACCCCTTAGGGGCATTTTGGTCTAGTCTTCATCGAGCGAACACGCTTCCACCGCGGCCTTGCTTAGCATCGACGCAAGCCCCGCGATCACGCCACGTGCCCCCTGCCTCGAAGCTTCCCAGAGCTCCCGGATCACTATCTCAGTCGCCTCGGGCCTCCGGACTTGGTTTTGAGGCCCAAACCAAGAAACCATCCATCGATGGTTTTGTGGGCAAACCAACAAACCCCGCGTGCAAGCTTCGGGCTCCATCCGCTACCTTGCACCGGCCCATGTTCATGACTTCAGCCCACCAGTCTTGTACCGCACGGCTCGCACTTGACCCCATCGGCCACCGGGTCCATCGAACCAAGCCTACTTGCCACTCCGTCACCCGGAGGCCGCCACGGCTAAGGCCTTTCGCGCTTGTTCTTCACCTGCATCGACACGAGTCAAGCCGCAACCTGTACCTGCACACTTAGCCAAGCATCAGTCCACACAACGTTGTCAATCACTCATCACTAAGGAGCGACCCTCCATTGGTCCTCGGACACACCTGGTCCTCACATCTTTAGTTTACTTTTTCACATATACACATGAAAGAATCTCTATTGGTAGGGAGAGATAGTTGAAGGGTAATAAAATGAACCCACTTAAGAGAGTTAGACTCCTTAAGGATAGACATGGGAGTATGGGGGCAGCCTCAGTGGAGGATCCTGTCCATGCTTACTCCGGTCATATAAGGATCGGTTCACGGGAAAGTCTTTCCGGTGTTTTAGTATGACCATACGTAGCCAAAAAGGCACAACCTGTCGGGAATGCCTGTTTATGTGTGGCCTTGGATCGCACCCCACCACTGTTGGTTATTTTAGCATCACACGAATAAATTCGCAAGCGTACGGATACCATTGTAGCCTTCACCTCAATGTATTCCAAGGGTATCGAATCCAAGGGAACGTGTGTGTACTAACTTCGTACTAGCCGGTCCAAGGACACACCCAGATAAAAGGCAAGGATAGAGAGGATTCCTAAAGATAGCACTATAGACGAGATTAAAGGTCGATCTCTAGATAGAACTTGGCTTAGGGTACCGATAGCCCTGACTTGAGAGGCGACTCCGGCACGCGGATCTATGTGAAACGGAGCTTTGACTATATCCAGCTGTGGAAGATCAACGAGGGCCAGACGGGCTGTCACCACCACCTGGACTGCCTCTACCTAACCTTGGGATAAGCCAAACGAATGATAACCGGTAGCGTGACACCACGTCTACGCTGTGGTTACTGCAGTAGCCAACGGACTACGGCACTCTGTACTTATAGAACTACGACCACGGAAGAGAACTGATCTCACTCACTATAGGTACTACTAGCTTATACTAAAGGCATACAGGAGAACACTCGACCCCGTACTGTGCTTCCAACGTATACGAACGACTTGCAGCAGTCGAACGCATAAACCCAGGATCTACGCACTAGGAGAGGAAAAAGTCTACTCATGTAACCTAGCATAAACTATTAGAAAGGAATCACAAACACACTTTATTCTAATCAGAGCATGCAAGCATTTCCACTTTATTCTAATAGACAAGTCATACAAACGGGATACAAACTTGTGCACCTAATCAACTAGATCGAGGGGGGCGTGTTCGTGAAGAACACGCACCTCTAAATGCTGAACAGGCGAAGAACACAAGAACATATCACTGAAGAATGAATAACATTTTAGTCTAAATAGAAAATGCAGAAATACTTACTTTACAGTAATTGAAGAACAAGCAACATCGTAGTGGCACATGCCTCTCTCTCTCTCCCTCCCTCTCTACTCTAACACTAGCTAGGAGAGGAGCCTTGGATGGGTGGAGTGTGTCTCATTTCCTACCCCCTCCCCTTCTATTTATAGGCAAGGGGGTGGCTTGCTTGGAGTGCCAAATGACTCCAAAACACCCCGAGATGCCTTGAGGAACCAGTCGAGAGTTGCCACGCATCGGCTGGGGACGAGGGAAGCTTCGAAGGTTTCGGCCGAACTGGGGTTCGGCCGAACCCCAGGTCGGCTCGTTTCCATCGCCTTTCGTCCATGTGACTGCTAGGTGGGTTCTCAGGCGTGTATGGGTGTGTATGCGGTGTTTTTAGCTTGTTTCCGTGGGGATGTGGGCCCTTGAATCCGCGTACTGGCTCCTGATTGGTCGAAGGTGTGTTTCCTTGGATTGGTGATGTGTCGTGGACACATGGAATCCAACGTGGCAACACGTCGCCACGTGGTCTGGTGTGGGTCCCACCGGGCCCACATATCAAGATGGTGATCTTGTCTTGTGCATATCTCTTTTATCCGGACTCAGAAGTAGACATATGATATATCCATTTCGATCGTCTCGACGAGCCCGTCGCAATGGTGCAATCCAAATTGGCATTTGAGGTTGTTATGGATGACGTCCTATATAAGCCATTGGATCACTTGCTCTCAATTGTATCATTTATCACGTATTCCGGTGCATCCTGCGACAAAAGCTAGAAACACCAACACTTGTGGAACTTGTCAGTATAAAGCCCTAATCTAGTGTTGATAATCACTTTTCATTCATTTTTATGCAGGAGTTGACGGCATAAAAGTAGCACTTAACAGCCGTCAACAACCACTGAACCTAGTAAACCATTGCAAGAGGCCATGGTGAGCAACGAATATGCTGGAGCAGGACCTTTGCATAGTCCCAGGTCTGGCCGGTATGGGTCATCAGGAATATTATGGCGTCAGGGTGACACAGTGGTATTTATACCACATTTTATGCATATGCTTTTGTCCCGGGACGTGGACCCGCGAGGCGGGTGGTGGTGGAATGACCCCTACTTAGGCTCCAGTGTAGACATGGATGGATCTAGGGAATGTTGTCTATGGGTAGATGAGAATGTAGTCCACACGAAGACGTCAGTGGGTATGGTTCATGTGGCCAGTACCGCCAAAGGCCTTGGTATGGGCTGGTCAGACATATGGGTACAGTGTACGCCTCTGTGTAGAGTTTAATCTATTTGAATAGCCGTGGCTCTTGGTTATGAGCACTCTTGGTAAAAGCTCCCATGGATTAGATACATCTTGGATGGGAATGGATAGGGTGAGACAGGGCAGTGGCCCTTAGAAAGTGATACAGCGGATGCCGGCTCAGTGGACCCCGGTGGTCGCTGAGTTTAATACAACTTGGGGACTGGTAGGGGAGGCTACATGTTCCCCCTCCAAGACCAACCTACTTATTGTACTGGTTTACTTTCAGCTTTTCTCCAAAATTTACTTCACTTGCATTGATTTACTTTTATAATTACCAAGACCTGTTTCCTTTCCATTGACAATCTTGCATATAGACATAGGTTAATTTCCTATACGTTGGGATTTGCTGAGTACCTATTTTAGGTGCTCACTCTTTCTTCCCTTGTCCCTTCAATTCAGAAGAAAGAGAGGACGAGCTTTGTCGCAGGGGAGGGTCTGTCTGACCCGTTTCCGGACAAGCTGCCTGAGGTTATGGATCTGCTACATAGATCTCCGCTGCAAGTTTGAGGTTTCACCTTTGGTAGAATTCTTCTCTTACCCTCAAACTTCTTTAAATAATGTTTTGCCTGCTTTACGATACATGGATCTGATACTTCTTGTGAAGTTCCGGTACCATCAGCCGATCTAGGGAATGGTACTATTGGCAACCGGGCCCCATATATACATATTTAATTATATAAAAGGGTGGTCCCCACAATTGGCAAATTGTGAAACCAGCTCATTAGAACGGTTAGGCTTCACCGCCTAGTGAGTTGCTCTATAGGGGAAATAGATGGATTACTTAGGTTTGGCTCCACGTTTCGATGGCACCGGTTATCCTTGTTGGAAAGTTCTCATGGAAGCTTATCTCCAAGCAAAGGACCTAAATGTTTGGAGAGTCACCAAAGATGGTGTTAAGAATGGTACAAACAAAGAAAAGCAATTTGATGTTATTGCCAAGAGTATAATTTTATCCTCTATAGATGTAGGTGTTTTCAATAGACTTTTTACTTGTGAAAATGCTCATAAGCTATAGAAAACCATGAAGGAACAAAATGAGGGTTCAAAAGAAGTAGCTAATGATGGTACAGTTGTCTCTGTGAGGAATTCAATAGCTTTAAACAACTTGAGAATGAAAATGCCGAATCTATGTACTCACGCCTAAATGTTCTTGTCAATTAGATTAATGCTTTAGTTGTGAAGGACATCACAGACATGAACATCAATCGCAAGATCTTTTAAAGTCTCCGAAAGCCTGGCTATGACTTGGTGAAAGCTATCATCTATGAGAAGAGGCTTGAAGAGTTGAAGCCATCTCAAATCTTGAGCAAGATCATGGCACATGAATTACAAATCTTGCCTAAGTCCAAGATAGCTCCCAAGGATGGGCTCAAGACCAAGGAAGCACCCAAAGTTGAGCTCAAGGCAACACCCCAAGAACCATCTTCTCCAACTGCAAGTCATGCTCTCTCAAGCCGACTAGAGAAGATGATTAGGAGGATGGCAATCCATGGAAGCTCAAGTGAAGATGATGATAGCAATGATGATGATGATGGAGACTCCTCAAGTGATGAAGAGACCGAATCCATGGTTGCCCTGTACTTGAAGAAGGTCTTCACATATGTGAAGAAAATCAACATGTACGCCTACAATGTCCACTTGAGAGAAGGGCATCATCATCAACATGTCAAGGTCACTAAGATCAAGCAGAAGATCAAGAAGAAGGTGGTCCTGGATGAAGCCAAACCAAGAAGCATTCACCGTTGTCCGAGAATGGATTAGTGGTGGAGAGTCAAGTTCTTGTAGCTCAAGTGATGAACCAAGCAAGAACTTCACCACCTGCTTCATGCAAGGTTCTTCATCATCATCACACATGTGCCTTATGGAACAAGGTATGGAAAGCAATGTAAGTGATGATGAATTTGATGCCACCTCAATTGATGATCTTATTGAGCTAATCAATGAGCAAAAAGGAATCCTTGAAAAATAAGCTAATAAAATTAAAGAACTCAATACTCTGAATGATCTTAGTGCTACCCTTGTTACAAATTATGAACATTTGTTGTGCAAATTCAGTTTGCTTAGCAAGGAGCGTGATGAGCTAAAATCTAAGCTTGAAAGCATTGATATTAAAATTAATGATTCCTTTGAGCTTGATGAATCATCTATTCCTTGTGCAATTCCTATATCCAAGGTAGATGCTTTAACTTCTTGCATTGATTTAATTGATGAATCTTGGTCACCAGCTTGCAATGAGAATGTTCTAGTAGAAACATGTGATGATCTCATAGGCAAGGAGAATGATGAGCTCAAGTGAGAAGTGGAACGACTCCAAGTGAAGGTGGTTTGGATCATGGGCAAGAGCAAGGACTATGAGGATAAGTGGAAGTCTCTCAAGACATGAAGAGTAACGTCCAACCTTCTAAAGATAATCGTGATCACATGGTGAAGAAACTTGTGAAGAGTTCGAGTGTGACTTGCTACAAGTGTCATGAAGAAGGGCACAAGTTCTACAAATGCCCTCAATTCAAGAAGATGGACAAGGGTGAGAAGAAAAAGATGAACCCCGCCATCAAGAGCTCCCTCATCTACACCAAGCCCAATCGCAAGAACAAGAGCAACACCTACGTCATGAAGAAGAGGACTATTGGTAAGGTGGTTGCACACAATGTTGGGAAGATGAAGGAGTGGGGTTGGAACCAACCCATTAGGGTGTGAGGACCAGGAGCGTCTGAAGACTAGTGGAGGGTCGCTCCTCAGTGATGAGTGATTAACAATGTTGTGTGGACTAATGCTTCGCTTAGTATTGCAGGTGCAGGTTGCGGTTTGACTCATATTGGTGCAGCTGAAGAACAAGCGTGAAAGGTCTATGTCGTGGTGGCATCCAGGTGATGGAGAGACAAGTAGGCTTGGTTCAATGGACCTGGTGGCCGACGGGGTCAAGTGCGAGCCGTATGGTGCAAGAAGAGTGAGTTGAAGTCATGAACATGGAGCTAGTGCAAGGTGGCGGTTAGTGACAGAAGCTTGCATGCGGGGCTTGGTGGTTTGGCCACAAAACCATCGGTGGACGGTTTCTCGGTTTGGGCCTCAAAACCAAGCCCGAAGGCCCAACACGACGGAGACGGGGATCCAGGAGCATCGGGAAGCTTCGAGGCAGGGGGCAGGTGGCGTGATTGCGGTGCTTGCGTCGAGGCTAAGCAAGTCTGCGGTGGAAGCGTGTCCGCTCGATGAAAAATATCCGAAGGCTTGACCAAAATGCCCCTGGGGGTGTGTATATTCCTTTTAAGTTGTAGGGGTAGCGTGGTCATTTGCCTCCTTTGGTAGACTTCATATGTATAGCGGAGAGGTGGATGTCATCTCTCTCTCTTGGCGCTGGCTCTCTCTCCCCCGGATGATTTGCTTTCATTTCTTTGATCCATAGGCTAGACAAACTTTGTATAAAATCTGACCTCTAGATGTATGGAAGAATTCGGCGTTGTGATGCTATCGCCTTTTAGCTCTTTGTGATTTTTGTGTCATTTTTGGAGCTATTCTTGGGTGTTTTCGTTCTTCACTTGATTCATTGATTTGAGGGTGTTTTCTCTCGGATTTCTTTGAGGGGATCATGGGTGAGTGCCTATTGACGGTTCAAAACTGTGTTGGAGTTCACCGCAAGCATACGGGTGACTTGGTGCCTTTTTCACCAAGGAGGGTCCACTATGTGAAAACCTCACATAGGTCACGCAGCATTTGTAACAGGCCCTTAACACCTGTTACATGGACCCCATCTGTAACGGTTGTTGTTTGGCGCCTGTTACGCATAAGCGCGGCAGGGTCGACCACGACCTCACCACCATAACGCCCGTTACCAATGAGGACTTTTGGTAACAGACTTCTTAAGCGCCCGTTACATGTTTTCTTTGTAACGGACGTTAACATGCGTCCGTTACGAAAGTAAAACCTATCGGTAACGGGCTCTTTAAGTCCATTACTGATGACTTTCCTATTGGAGACGCTTTATTTTTAGGACGCGTCTCATTTTATGACGACCCAATTGGCGACACTTGTTTGGAGCTAGCATCTCCTTTGTTTTCTCACAATAGAGACGCGTGTTGTTATTACGCGTCGTCGTTTTTGTGTTCCGACCACTCTGCTATCTCGGACAACTACACTCGCTCTCTCCTCTGAGGGCCCCACTCGCTCTCTCCCCGCCGTTGCAGCAGCAGCATTTTCGCGTGCTTTCTGAAGGCCCCACTCGCTGCGCACGCTCTCTGAAGGTCCCACTCGCTGCTCATGCACTCTCTCTCTCCTCAGAAAGCCGACGCTGCAGCAGGCCGGCCGGCCGCGTGAGCGACGGCGAAAGGTGCCGGCGGACGTCGACCGCGGCGCGGCGTCCCTCTGCGCCGTACGTCATCCAAAGCAGCAGCTTATCCTCCTCCTCGAGCTCGGTGCCGTCCTCCGTGCCGTCGCCGTGTCGCCGTCGCCACGGCCGCGACGCCTCGTCCTCCTCCTCGGAAGCACTCGCCTCGTAGACAGTCCTCGTCAAGGTGGAAATTGCCCCCTTTTATTCAACTTCGCTGTCCTAATCCTCTTACTCATCGGTTTTGGTGATGTATGAAAATTGATGTATGAAAATTGCAGATGGCTGCTGCTGCTCGGGCTTGGATGTACAGTAGTAAGTCCCGAGATTGGGCCAGTTTCTTAATGGGGGTCAATGGTTTTCTAGATCAAGCAGAGGCGGATATGAGAAACTGTGGTGTTTAGGCAATGCTTTGCCCCTGTAAAGATTGTCTCAACGAGAAGAAGTTCGGACAACAGGATAACATTTTTCATCATTTGATCACACGTGGTTTCAAAGAAAATTACACGTGTTGGAATAAACATGGTGAGGAAGGGCTTAATGAAGTCGAAACAGGATGCCTAAATGAAGGTGAAGCGCGACACCATGCTACAGGATGCCATGATGAAGAGCCTGATGAAGGTGGAGTTTTTGATGAGGAAAATGAACCATTCCCACCAATTGTGATGAGGCCTGAGGATATCACTAATCAAGAAGTTACGGGCTTCAATGATGGTGAGTTGTTGCAACGTGTGCACAATGTTGATCAAATGTTGTGGGATGTTGAGTTTCAAGGAGTGTATACAGCTTCTGAATTAGCGAGGTTGAAGCAGTTCGTTGAAGATTCAAAGAAATCCCTCTATCCTGGTTGCAAGAAGTACTCTCGCCTTTCTGGTGATCTAAAACTTCTGCAGCTTAAGGCAGATCATGGTTGGAGCAACAAAAGTTTCAAATAACTATTGGATCTCCTTAAGGACATGCTACCCGAGGGAAACCAAATAGCCGAGTCTGTCTATGAGGCAAAGAAGATAATTTGTCCTCGGGGAATAGAGGTTGAAAAAATTCATGCTTGCAAGAACAGTTGTGTATTGTTCCGTGGAGATTATGCAGACCTTGACAAGTGCCCCAAGTGTGGGTTCGATCGGTACAAGAGGAAAAAAGATGGTGGTGATGATTACCTTTTCTGCCCGTCCTGTGTGGCTTATCATGAAGATCCACAGATAGAGGAGCTTGGGTCAGCTAGGCATTATGGCAACCCAATTTTTGGGGAACAACAACATGCAGTTCAAGGTTCTCACACGCAAGCACACATACCCCGAACTATTTCTGTCAATGCTCCACCAACTACTTTGAAAGAGTACCATGACATCGTCGAAGAAATGGTGAACAAGAGGCTTAAGCAAATTGCTGCTGAACAAGCGCCACGATCTTCAGAAAGTGAGCTAGAGAAGCCTTATGAAGCATGGCATGATCTAGTATCCTTTCGTTCTGGATGGCACCCACCCAAGTTTTGCCAGTTCGATGGGACTGGCGATGCAAGGGAGCATTTGGCCTACTTCGAAGAAGCTTGTGGTGATACTGCCAATAGCTCTTCTCTTCTACTTCACCAATTCTCAGGCTCTTTAACTGGCTCAGCATTCCACTGGTATAGTCGTTTACCAATCGAAGCCATAAGTAGTTGGTCCGAAATGAAAGAAATTTTCAAGAGACACTTCGTGGCTATGAAGAAGGATTTTACAATTGTTGAGTTGTCTCAAGTCCACCAAAAGCGAGAAGAAGCAATAGAAGATTACGTAATTCGCTTCTGCAATAGTTATGTGCGGCTCGCTAGAGAGATGCATGTCGAGGAAGCCATTGGGATGTGCGTCCATGGGATGCAACAACATTGGTCACTTGAAGTGTCCAGGCGGGAGCCAAAGACCTTCAGTGCTCTTAATTCAGCTGTGGCGGCAACTAAACTTGAATTTGAGAAGTCCCCTCAAATTATGGAACTCTATAAGAATGCTAGTGCCTTTGACCCATCCAACAAATTTAATTCGACGGTCAAGACGAATGGTAATGCAAGCAAAGGCAAAGCCGTTGCGGAGGCGAATACTACAAGAGTATCAACTCAAGGAAATGTACCCATTCTGGGGGTAAAAAATGAGCAATTCAGTGGAAGGCAACGTAGCTCTATTCAAGAGTTACTCAGGAAACAATACGTGTTTAGGCGTGAATTGGTCAAAGACCTATTTGACCAAGTGATGGAGCATCATGCATTGAATTTGCCAGATCCATGACGGTCGGAGCAAGTCAACATGACGGGCAACCCATTGTATTGCGCGTATCATAGATACGTGGGTCCTGTAATAGAAGATTGTGTTGCATTCAAGGAATGGCTCCAAAGAGCCATCAATGAAAAGCGGGTCAGCTTGGACCCGGAAGCTGTTAACCCAGATTATCACACATCAAATATGATCATAGTGGGACCATGTCTAGATTCAAGCCAAGAAAGTGGTGAAGACGAAGGGTCGTGGGTTCCGCTATCTCAAGTGGAACAACAGCTATCAGATATAGCGCTTGCATCAATAAGCCCACTTGTTCCTCGTCGAGAGATGTCGCGTCCTACACGAGAAAATCAGCCATGGAAAGTTGTGCAAAGGAAGACCACCTCAATGAGTCACGCTCAACAACATCATCGAATGGTCGGGTTGAAGAACCCTTCATGGACAACTTGGAGAAAGGTTGATCCAAGTAAGAGGCGCATGCCTTCGAGATTCATCCCATGGTCTGAGGCTAATGAATCCTTCCCACGACCAAGCCGGGTACATGTGACCCTTGAGCATTTTTTGCCACCAGGTTGGGGGCAAGCACCACAAGATAAAGTAGAAGGAAAGCAAGAAGAGTCTTGTTTGACCTCATCACAGAACATTGCTTCTTGTAATGCCATCATTGAGGCCACCTCAAGCTCTGATGAGTTATTTACACACGAGGAACATGAGGTGTTCCGCACTGACACCTTGTCAAGAGAGCAACATACCGAGGAAGTTAACATGAACTTACGAAGTGGGAAGGTCATACCCGAGGGTGCTAAGTCCAATTCCCAGAAAACAAACAGATCAGAGGCTCCACAGGAAGTTTCGCACCAAGACAACACCAAAGAAGTGTCTGCTAAAGGCAAAGCTAAGGCGGATGTTGACTACAACGTTATAGCCCACCTCAAGAGAATACCTACAATGCTAAGTGTCTATGATGCTTTAATGATGGTGCCCGAACTCAGGGAGGCCTTAGTTGAGGCACTTAGAGCTCCAGAACTTTATGAGGTGGCTATGGCCAAGCACCGGCTTGTCACCAACCCAATGTATACAAATGAAATCACGTTTGATGATGGTGATAGAGTGGTGAAAGAAGAAGACCATAATCGGCCACTATACATTGAAGGAAACATTGGCAATGCACATCTTCGTCGGATCCTCATCGACCCAGGTTCTGCGGTAAATATATTACCCATGAGAAGCTTATTGCGGGCTGGTTTCACAACAGAAGACTTGGAACCAATAGAAGTTGTGATATGTGGCTTCAACAATCAAGGAACAAGGACTATTGGGGCTTTTACGGTCAAGATCCAAATGTCCACGTTCAGCTTCAAAGTGCGGTTCTTCGTCATTGAGGCCAACACATCATACTCCGCACTTTTAGGGAGACCATGGATACACAAGTATGGAGTGGTTCCCTCCACGCTGCATCAGTGCTTGAAATTCATGGATAGCAGTGGTACACAACAGTGTATAGCTGGCAATACCTCCCCATACACAATACAAGAATCCTTCCATGCAGACGCAAAGTATTACTTCCCAGCTGAAGGCTCCAATCAACAGCTGGGACAGTCAACACCAGCAGCCGATGTGTTGAGCACACTGAAAGGCACACCGGTGGCCACAACGAAGTGCCTTGTCACGCCATGTGCCCCTATCACAAGGAAGGACTATTCCCCTCGCAATCACGGGAGCATTGATCGAGGGAAAGAATCCATGGCAATGCCCTATGACTACAAGCCCACACCATCTTCTGGATCAGGGAGCTCCAAAGCCCCAAGCCTACAAGCAAGAAGGCCCTCGACTGCTACGACAACCACGCCATTGGTATTGAAAGCAAGAGTTCCAACAATGGCACCAATTGTGTTAAGGTCGGGCTCACAATCCTCATTAAAGATGTCTACAAGCATGAAAATGGAGCCCTCATTGACATCATCAAAACCTAACTTTCTAACGGGTGGCAATATTGCAGGTGTTCAAGGCTGCAATCAGCTTGCGACCAGCAGTGATGCGCCCCCATGCCTCACACTACGAGTGCGTGGGAAAGGAACACCAGGCGTTACCCCCGTACTAAAAGAAGATGTTAAGAAGAGAACGCCTATAATGGAAGAGGTTGCTAGGGGTGCTAAGGCAACACAACCCCCATCTTTGTACATTTCGGTAACTACTCCTCTAGAAGTTGTGGCCATTCAAGACTCTTTGAAGTCTGAAGTTCACACCATATTTTATAAAGTACCACAAGTACAACATTGCGAAACTATATTTGAGCCTCTCAATCCTCACCATAATACAGAAAAGGTGCTCTCAATGACTAAGGTGAACCCCAAGATGGTGCACTTGTTAGAGAGGGCGGGATTTACCCTACAAAGGAATCAGAGAAAACCATTAGCACCTGCCATATGTGAACTATGGTGGGCGCAAGCGGAAGAGTTGATCAAGAGGAAAAACAAGTCTCAACCAAAATACGGGCTGGGCTACAAAGCTAGCACGTCCAATGATGAAGATGAGCCTTACGATGAATTTGAACAAGTACATTGCTATAATGTGTTCACGATTAATGATGATGGTGCAAGTTGTTCACACCAAGAGGCTATGTCAACTGAAGAAGAGGAGTTAGTCGAAACAGCCCCTGCACCTGAAGAAATTGAAGATGGAGGCCAGCCCACCATTGATGAGCTGGTCCAGATCAATTTAGGCACGGAGGAGGATCCACGTCCTACCTTTGTTAGTGCAACACTTACACCTGAGGAGCGAGAAAGTTACAGAAGCTTCTTGATGGAATTCCGAGATTGCTTCGCTTGGAACTACAAGGAAATGCCTGGGCTCGATCCCCATGTCGCCACCCACAAGTTGGCGATTGACCCTCAGTTCAAGCCGGTCAAGCAACCTCCACGAAAGTTGCGCCCCGAATTCGAAGAACAAGTCACTGCTGAAGTTGATAAGCTTATCACAGCTGGATTTATCAAAGAAGTTCAGTATCCACGGTGGCTCGCAACCATTGTTCCTGTGGAAAAGAAAAATGGGCAAGTGAGGGTTTGCGTGGACTTCCGTGACCTCAATCGGGCATGCCCCAAGGATGATTTCCCCATACCCATCACCGAGATGGTTGTTGATTCAACCACAGGACACGGTGCTTTATCCTTTATGGACGGATCATCGGGTTATAATCCGATCAGGATGGATGAAGATGATGCCATTGACACCGCATTTAGGACACCGAGAGGCAATTTCCACTATACAGTGATGCCTTTTGGTCTAAAAAATGCTGGTGCGACCTACCAACGGGCCATGATGTATATACTCAAAGACCTCATCCACCAATCGGTAGAGTGTTATGTCGATGACATGGTTGTAAAGACTAACGATCGAGAGAGACATCAAGAGGATCTTCGCGTCGTCTTTGAACGGTTGCGTCAACATCAACTCAAGATGAACCCACTCAAGTGCGCCTTTGCTGTGCAATCAGGTGTCTTTCTTGGGTTCGTTGTCCGTCATCGTGGGATTGAAATTGAGCCCAAGAAGATTAAAGCTATCCAGGATATGCCCCTTCCAGGAAACTTAAAAGAATTGAGGTCATTACAAGGAAAGTTGGCATACATACGCCGCTTCATCTCGAACTTATCTGGGCGTGTTCAACCTTTTTCAAGGCTCATGAAGAAAGGAGAACCATTCATATGGGATGAATAATGCCAAGAAGGACTCGATAGCATAAAAAGGTACTTGCTCAATCCTCCCGTCTTGGCAGCACCTGTGAAAGGGCGCCCACTAATACTCTATATCGCCACACAACCTGCTTCAATAGGAGCCTTGCTTGCACAACACAGTGAAGAAGGGAAGGAGGTGGCGTGCTATTACTTGAGCCGCACCATGGTCGGCGCTGAGCACAACTATTCACCCATAGAAAAGTTGTGTTTGGCCTTGATATTTGCCTTGAAGAAACTGCGACACTACATGTTAAACCACCAAATCCAGCTCGTTGCTAGAGCGGATCCCATAAGAAGGCAATCAAAGGGCAAGCATTGGTAGAGTTTCTAGCGGCACATCCAGTGCCGGATGACTCGCCCCTTATCACTGATCTTCCCGATGAAGAAGTTTTCACCACTGAATTAGAGAACCCTTGGGATCTCTACTTTGATGGAGCCTCACGAACTGAAAATGATAGTGATGGTGCCCCCAGACGGAGGGCTAGGGCAGGCCTTGTGTTCAAGACGCCTCAAGGAGAAGTGATTCATCACTCGTTTTCTTTACTCAAGGAGGAATGTTCTAATAATGAGGCTGAATATGAAGCACTCATTTTTGGACTTCTCCTTGCACTCTCAATGGAGGTACGTTCCCTACGAGCACATGGGGACTCCCAACTCATTGTACGCCAAGTAAATGGTATATATGAAGTTCGTAAGCCTGAGCTGGTGCCATACTACAACGCGGCCCGGCGGCTTATGGAAAAATTTGAGCACATTGAAATTGTTCATGTCCCTCGAAGCCGAAATGCACCAGCTGACGCATTGGCAAAACTTGCAGCAGCGTTGGTTCTACCGGAAGGGGAATCCACACAAGTAATTGTTGAGGAAAGATGGTTGCTCCCAGCCGTTTTGGAGCTTATTCCAAACCAACATGAGGTCAACACTACCACAATAGTGGCCATGGAGGAGGATGATTGGCGTGAACCCTTCTTCAACTACTTCAATCATGGTAGCCTCCCCAAGGACCCAGTACAAAGGCGTCAACTACAGCGACGACTTCCGTCATATGTCCACAAGGCTGGCGTCTTGTATCGACGTGCTTATGGCCACGAGATCTTACTTCGATGTGTTGGTCGAAGTGAAGCCAATCAAGTGTTACGAAAGATACATCATGGTGTTTGTGGAGGACATCAAAGTGGCCCAAAGATGTACCATAGTGTGCGCCTCGCTGGGTATTATTGGCCTGGAATCATGGCTGATTGCCTAAAGGTTGCTAAATCGTGCCATAATTGCCAAATACATGGCGATTTCAAGCATCGCCCACCAGTTCCTCTTCATCCCACAGTGCCGTCATGGCCATTCGACGCCTGGGGTATTGATGTTATTGGGAAGATTGAACCTCCTTCTTCTAAGGGGCATCGCTTCATTCTTGCTATAACGGACTATTTCTCCAAGTGGGCGGAAGTAGTGCCACTGCGAGAAGTCAAAAGTGACAATGTTATTGATTTTCTTGAAAAACATGTCATTCACCGCTTTGGGATTCCGCACCGCATTACATCCGACAATGGTAAAGCCTTCACATCTCACAAGATGGAACGGTTCAAGGCCAAATATAATATAAAATCACTACTAGGAATTGACCCTTAGAGCACCAATTTTTTTTGCAACACCACGTATTTGGTTGCAATATTTGGTTTTATAGCAACCAACGTTTTAATGGGTTGGGATATCTGGATGTTATGGCAACCAAAAATGTGGGTTGCGTCTGTAGAAACGGTCGTTGCAACAGGTTGGTGTTAATGCCATGGTGAAAATGGTGGTTGCCTTTATGGGTACCTATTGCCACAACTAATTGTGCATTGCGATAGTATCGATTTAGTGTTGCGATAGATGTGTGTTTCTTGCCACGAATAATTATTTGGTTGCGAATAGGCATGTTTGTGGCCACGATGAAAGAACGTTGTCTACAACATAACCTTTGTTGCAATAGCTCATGTGGCTATTGCATCCAGCAAACAGTTCGTTGCATTGATGTGTGTTTGTTGCCACGAACATTAAGTTGGTTGCGAATAGCCATGCCTGTGGCCACAATGAAATAATGTTGTTTAAAATTTAACCTTTGTTGCAATAGCTCATGTGGCTATTGCATCCAGGAAACAGTTCGTTGCATTTGATGTGCATTTGTTGCCACGAACATTTAGTTGGTTGCTATTTTGCCTACTTGTGGCCACGATGAAATAACATTGTCTAAAACTTAACCTGTGTTGCAATAGCTCATGTGCCTGTTGCATCAAGAAAACAAATTGTTGCATCAATTATGTTTTGTTGCCACCACTATTTTTGGTTGCGCTAAAAGGAGAGCTCAAAACGTAATTAAGCCCACCAGCACTTCTTTTTTTTAGAATGACACAAGCCCACCAGCACATTTTAAAAAAAACCCAGCCGGTATTAAAAAAGTAAAAACCCAGTCCACCCCGTCGCATGAGGAGAGGGGGAAAAAGGGCCCAGGCAGCGGGCGCACGACACATGAGAGGAAAAAAAAATTGCTCGTTCTCTCGCGACCTACCGTGACTTGGCCTCGACCCTTTGAGCGCCGGCACTACCGCAACGGCGACAGGGTTAGTGCGGCAGCATGTCCCCAACTCCCCATCTTGCGGCTGCATCCAAAACAATTCGTTGCAGTAGTCCGTGGTTATAACCAAGATGAAAAAGTGTTGCTTTAATCTAGTTCCTGGTTGCGATAGACCAGGATATAATGCATCAACAAAATATTACGCTGCCACCAATGAATTATGTGATTTCATTCGACTATTTTAGGTTGTGTTAGAAGAAAACTTGAAGACATTAGCCCACGGGCGCATCATAAAGAAAAAAGAAAAAGAAAAACAGTTATGGTGCACGTCACGATGCAAGCGGGCAGCTCTGGGGAGGTCTGTAGGCTACTGCTGCTTGCTACAACAATGGTCCGTAGGCTTTGCGGGCCTCCGCTTCTTGCAAACTGTTGGCCCGCAAGCACCCACTAGGCCAAGCGCTTAGCCCAGCAGGACCTGTAGTGCTTTTTTTTATTTACAAGAGTTAACACTAATGTCAACAATGGAATCAAGCTATAAACACAAAAGTTAAAAGATTCTTAACCACATAACAGCTTCACAACTAAGAGCATACAGATTACACTTATTTACAATCCATAATGATTATACATAACAATTTACAGAAATCTGGAATCAAGTTATTACAGAATAATGTCCTAAATAGTAAAAAACATAGATACAACAAGTGCAAAGCCTCGTTTTTTAAGTGCATTCATCATGTCCATCAGGTAGTACAGCTTGTCCAAGATCTTGATTTCTTTGATGTTTGGCGAGTACTGAACAAAAAAAAGGGAAAACCACATCAAGATAATACTCCAAGCAAATAGTTGATAGCTAAATAGAAGAAAGGCATGTGCAAGATAATAGTGCCACCCACACTGAGTTCAAGGATGACAAGCAAAGCGAAGTTCCTGCTGATAACAACCTGATCACTATTCATGGACTGGATGGCAATTACATGATGAACAAAAGCAAGTGGCCCAAACTAATCCTAGCTGAAGAGATCAATACCAGTCAGGGTAGCCTTGGAGTTCTCACTCAAGAATCAAGATGATTAGATTCATGGTGGATCTCAAGACCCAATTGCAAAAACAGCCCTCTAACTCATTGCAACCAATCTGGTTGAATTTTAGAATATGCGCCATATGACATGCATACTTGTTACCCGTTCATGCAGTTCTGTGTTAATAACACAGTGTTATTGAGGTGAAAATCTATACCCATGTTCTAGTATCTCAAATCTGGACTGTACAAAATTTTGGGTTTTTAATTCATCGGTCAAATGTGACAGGAGCCGAGTTCAGAAACCCAAATAGCGATTACCATGCTAAAAGATTATAGTAGGAAATAAGATCCTCCTCTCCAGTGGTGTTAGATCTACACGAAGGAGCACAAATTAGAATTGAAAATAGGATTAATTGCACCAAAACCACTGGCATGGATTAATATATCCACCAAAACCACCTGCACCAATAATAGCATCTGAAGAATTTCTTTACTAATAATAGTAATAGTAATGACCTTAAAACATGTTGTTGTAATCTCAAGTACAAGTAATCAAAATAAATAAATACGAGAGCTGCTCCACTTGTCATATAAGCAAATGTAAAGAGTATGTGTGATTTCACATAGGTTTCTGAATTCATCATTACTCTATACAATGGAAACTAGCTACATGGAAATAAAAAAATAAAGCTGACACCAATTTCCTCAAGTGTAAGCTAGAGCTGCAATTGTAGTCAACTAAATGGATCGCTACATTATAAACCACGAATCTTAGGAGTAGGTACAAGAATATATTTTCTTTGCTACAATATAACTAGGGTGGAGTCAGGACTAATGTTTGGAGAGCACAGCTAGAAAGCTATCAAAAAGCCAAACAAGGTATAATAAAGCATCACCTTGATGAGTACGACTTGAGTGTACATTAGGAAAGGAAATTATTAATCCCTCTTTCTTACACCAAAACTCGAGGGGATATGTTTCAAGTCATTATGTCATCTGAAATTAAATCCCATTAGAACACAACAAATTGGGAGTATCAGATCAAGAAATGAAACAGTAAAACATAAAAAGCTCAGGGTACTAAATAGCCAAACTACGCCAACAAATGAATTAGCAATCAAATTTATTTCCCACATTCAGCTCAAGACATCAGTTATCACATATCAAATGAAAAATTAATATAGTGGAAGAGATAGCACTCAGTGACAGCCAATTTAAATAATAAGCCGACAGCAACAAAGACACTGCATAGTGCATATAGGAAGAGAGAAAGATCAGACAGACAGTTTAGAGCATGGAAAGACATGTACATGTCAATTAGACATGTACAGGTCAATTAATATTCCACCATAGCAGCAGGTGGGGGACTTGGTAATCTAAAGACTTGTCGGGTCTGATCTGGCATAACATCAAACACCTAAAGGGCAAGGCAAAGATCAGCTGCATGGCTCACGCACAAAGCGTCGAGCAGGTTGGGTGCATGCCAGGCTTGCAACTCCAAGCAAGACAACCACGTTCACTTATGTTCCATGGGAAACAGGAGCATGCACAGCTCGGTTGGGTACAAAGGTGGGGTTTTGGTTCAACGGGAAGGCTTGGGAACCTGCAGAAGAGGGTACACGGGACGAAGCCTGGATAGAACGGTCGCCACCGGTTTATGCGCGGCACGACGGCCGGCGGCGTAACGCAGGGTACGCTCCCAAGATCAAGCTCGGCATGGCAGCCGGCGGCGTAACGGTGGGGTATGCTCCCGTCAACACAGGCAGACTAAAGAGGGGCGAAAGGAGACGGCTTGGGGACGTGCTGCTCACCGAGGGCCCGGCGGAGGTCTAGGCGTGGCAGGAAGAGATCGATGCCGTGACGGCTTGGTGCGGTGCAGGCAGACCGGTGGTCGTGGTTCAGCTTCGGCCTCTTGCTGAAGTCGTAGTGCTCCAAAGCGGCAGCTCCCTCACGTACGTTGTTGACGGTGCCAAGGGCACAGCTCCAGCTCGGCGGTAGCAGCGGCATCGTCCTTTCGGGCAAAAGATCGAGCAGGAAGAGGGCGCGGTGGACAGCAGCTGCGTTCAGCAGACCGACGGCTTGGCGTTGATGTGCAGCAGCTCCAGAGCTCCACGGTGTCTTCCTCCAGCTTACTGTGGTGCAGGCTTCGGCAGCGTTGACGGCGCGGAGACGGGGTTCTCGGTGCGGCGGCGTCGTCCTGGGTGCGGCTTGGCATGTCGACGTCGGTGCCCGCAGCGGCTCACGGCGGGGCGTAGAAGAAGAGGGACGCCAACTTGGTTCGGCGGTGCACGCGGCATCCCCTCGGCTCCGGCTCCCCTTCCCTACGTCACGAGGAAGAAAGGGGAACAGCACTGGCTGATAGGCGGGTCCCGCGCGTCGGTGAAAGAAGGGTGGAGGAAGGATGGCGGGGCTAGCTGGGCTGGTCGTCTGCTGGGCCGAGGCACAAGCTGGTCTGCTGGCTGGAGATTAGGGTGGTTTCCGGTTTGGTGCCAAAGAGAGAAGGGGCCTCTGATAGACTTCGATCGAGGTTCGCAGCCCAAGTTAGCAGTTAGCTTTTAAAAATAGATTTGAAGATAGTTTGAAATATAAGTTGAATTTGAATTCTATTCAAATTCAAACACCACACAATTGAACTCCAAATAAAATCCAAGAAACTCCAACTCACAATTTGTACTATAATTTGAAAACAAATTTTATATGGTTTTTATTTTATAAGGGAATATAGATGAGATGCCAGCAAATTGGGATCAAATTTGGTAGCACACAACTTCAAACAAAAAGTTTTAAAATTTTGCTAAAATTCACACATGGGAAAACTGTCAAATTTCTAGTATGTTACATGTACAACTTTGATATCGGTCATTTTTTCATCTGACAAAGTCATCGCAACTTTGTCGGATGAACTAGCGACCAAAACAAAAGTTGTTTATGTTGATGAGATAAGAAACTTTGGTATTCATCACTTTTCCATTTATTGTGGAAAAAGTATTTTTTCTATTTTTTAAATATCTAAATAACACACCCTTATCAAACTTTGACTTGGTCAAACCTTATCAAACTTTGACCTTGGATAAAAACTTTTGAATACAAAGGTGTTAGATCTCATCAAGATCTACATTCTTTATATAGGTCAATTTTGAACTAAACTTTTCTAACACTATCTCAAATGCAAAAATGACCTAAATAGATTTTCTAGATCTTGATGAGTTATGAATTTTAGGTATTCATGACTTTCCAAGTTGAGACCATCTAGAGGTTCGAAAACTAGTTTGGAGGAGTTAAAATTTAAAAATCCAAAATTTGACTTGTTCAAATTTCGTCAAATGAAAAGTTGGCCAAAATACCAAATGTAGATCTTGATGAGTTTAACAAACTAGGTATTCACGACTTTTCGATTTGAAACCATCTAGAGTGTTAAATACCATTACGACACTGGAATACGCACAAACCACATACTTTTCATTAAAGATTTAAATTTTTGAATTGTTGAACTAGTGTAATTTCTCTTTCAATCTCAAACTAAAATTCCTTTTGAGTCCAGCTGTCATTGGAGACGCGGATTTAGAATTCGTGTCTCCTTTGTGGAAGATAAAAGGAGAAGCAAATGGCTAAAATGCGTCTTCGACAAGCGGCCCCCTCTTCTATCTATTTAAAGAAACCTCCGGCCTCCCGTGCAAGAGAAAGAGGTCACTAACTCACTGTGATCACTGGTATCACAACTTCCCCTGCTCTGGCTGCTTCGTCCCCCCCTCCCTCCTCGGTAGCTCGCCGGCCAGGGCAAGATCAACCTCGGCGGCGGCGTCGGGGCATCGTCTTCTTCCTCGGCTAGCATTCTTTGGTTCTCTGGCCAGTCAGTTAATCAATCATCTTTGTTGTCATGCCGACGCCATCTTCCTCCCTCCAAAGATCTCATACACAACCCTTGCTATGGTTCCATTGTTTGTTCTCGTTTCTTCAGAAATGGCATGACCAAGTCTGCCTTTGTTTGCTTCATTTTTCTTTTGTGGAGAAAGATTGCTAGGTATACATGATAGTTCTTTCTCCTCCCCTGAATCCCTGACACCGTCGTCACGTGTGCTTCACCCTGAGTGCTCCGACCCACGTGTCAGCAGGTGTGAAAGGTTGGGGCTTGGGAGGTCAAGGGCACGCCCAATGACGTTAGTTTACCGTCTGATTAGCCCTTAAACTAGTGGAAATCTCGCTGCCATCTGGGCGAGTGTACAACTGTACATACACGACCCAGGGAGGGGATCTGCGAACAAATTCAGAACTAAGATCGCATCATTGACTCCGTACCCTACCCCGTGACCCAAGTCCCTTCGTGTCTACCGCGCCTGCACAAGCCACCCTCTCTCTCTCTCCCTCTTTCCTCTACGTCGTACCCTACATCTCTACCCCGACTCCCACTGCCGCCGCCGCCCCCCACCACGAGCAGTGAGACCTTGGGCTCCCGGTCGCATCCCCGCCCTCTCCCATCCGTGGCAGCGAGGACTCCGTTCCTCCCTTCCCTCCCGCACCCGGCCTCGCCGAGGCGCGCCGTCGGGGACAGGGGTCCCCCGCCCGCGCATCGCCGCCGGGGGCGAGGGTCCCCCGCTCGCGCGCCGCTGTCGGGGACAAGGTCCTCCACTCACGCGTCGTATAGCTTATATGCAGTATTGTGCTTTTCAAAAGTATATTAGAGTATACAAGATATATTGCTTTACAACTTACTTCACAAGGTGATTTAAAATGAAAAAAGAAAATAAAAAGTATTAAACTGTGAATTCTGTTGAGGTATGTCTGATTTTAGCCCATATAACTGCTATGGCCCATAAAGATGCATCACTTTTAGCCATCGGATCAAATTGGACGGCAGAGACGATTCGTGCTTCAATTAAATAACTCATCCAACCCATCTACTCTACCCTTGAAACCCTACCTCAGAACCTGCTGCCGCACCCCACCCTCCAATCCTCCATCCCCTCCCACCCGTCCGCCGCCCCCCCATCCTCCACAGATCCGGTTGATGACACCCTCCCTCTGTTGCCACCCAACCGTGCGCCGCCGTGCCCCACGAGCACCAGCTCGTGCAGGGGGAGGTAACTGCCCTCCCGCGTAATGCAGTGCCTCTCCTCTTCTCCTCTCCCGAGCTCTTTTCTTTTTCTTCATTTTCGGGTCCTTCTTCGGTGAATTTCCATTCGTCGGATTTGGCTGCGATTTGGGGCTCGTTACTTGGGGAAAATCGATGCTAGGACATGTGTGAGTAATCCTGAGGTGATCGCCTAACAAATCTCTCACCGAGCATCACGAATTTGATGATTCCCCAAAGTTTCCTCTTTCTCTAGGGTTCATCAGTTCGTGCAGATTTATGGGCAAATCATGAGCCTCTTGGGCTGATCTCTTAGCTGGTGATTCTTTTTATCTCATTGTGCCTACAGATTAAATCTTGTACGAATCCGAACCGTTCTGATCTTGATTTCTGAGAGAGGCCTGAGATACTGTTTCAGTTCGAGTCTGCTCCGACTCTTGTGTGCTGCCCTGTACGCGACCGTTGTTCCCAAGTGGGCAGCAACAGGCTTAGTTTCCTGGATAGATTTTGCAGGCTGCAGCTATGGGTCTTGTTCAGCTCCTGTTTTTGAATCTGCAAGCTTAATCTTTACTTCAAGATTTGTCCTTTACTTTTAGTGAAAAAGCAACTGCCCAGCTTGCTTGTTTTGCAGGTCGATAAACAGCTGAAGCAAACCGGCCATCGATTGCTCATCATTTACACTGCTCTGTGCCGTTCCTCAATGGTTTTTGCATCCTCACTTCTGAACGCAAGGACTTCAACTGTTCGCCAGTTTTAGTGTTGGTTCTCTCAGATAACCATTGTTGCAGTTTAGTGTGCAGATTCAGACCATAGGAACAGCTGCTCTGTTCTTTGTTTGCTTTGTAGTTCGTAAGACAAAAGCAGCTTGCAGTATTCAGGTAGATTGCAAGGTGAGTATCAATGATTAGGGAAACATACAAATGAATATGTTGCTCTCATGCTAGAGGAGATATGATTAGACAATCATTACTTAAGCTTTTATATTACTAAGCATTGTTTGCTTTGTTTGACAGTAGCATTTCCAGTGCTTGCAAG
This sequence comes from Cenchrus fungigraminus, assembly GCA_036936925.1. NCBI lineage: Eukaryota > Viridiplantae > Streptophyta > Magnoliopsida > Poales > Poaceae > Cenchrus > Cenchrus fungigraminus. The sequence goes on from CM072779.1 coordinate 98,977,509, forward strand.
CTCTTATTTTTGCTTAGTCCTCGGTTTCACTGTTGGTCAGGATAATTATTTTCTCTAGCTAATTACTTTGTCTATGTTGTATGTCTTAGTTATTAGTTGACCTCTGTAACATGCTTTTGTTAATTATATCTAGTGCTTAATTAATTATCCTTGCATGCTTAGTAAAATGAGTGCTTAGTAGTGGTAATCAGGCTGCAAAGTTGCAATGGCTATTGCACAATACTACAAAGTTGCGCCAAAATGTGTTTATATTTTTTATCTGAATGAACCACAATATAAAAAGAGTATGTTGCTATATTCAACTTCTGAATTAGTCACAGTAACAGAGTGCTACTGATAGGGCAAATTCTTTGATTTCTTCCTTATGATAGCAGGTTTACTCCATTAAGGATCCAATAGCAAGCTTCTTCATCAGATTCTTCATGTAGGATGTATCTAAGCATTTGTTACAATGTAAATCCCTTCATACATTTTGTTATGTTAATCTAAACACTTGAAAATATGACATATCTTGTTATGTTTGGACAAGTACATAAATTGTTAGTAACTTGTGTATGCAAAATTAGCTGAAGCCCAAGCATGAATAGTTAACTGCAGCTGTTGTCCCTCAAGCAATTGTGTTGTGATTGATTGCCTTTACTGCAGAGGAGATTATGTTGCTTACTTCATCTTTCTGATATCTTCGTAATTTTCAGGTTCAAAGCAGAGCAGGGAGATTAGGCATAGAGTAGCTGTGATTCCAGCTTGCTAGCTGTCAGGTAGTGCACAAATTCCTTTTATATTAACTTAGTTATCATCAAGGCTGACTTTATGTCTGAAACTAGGCTTCTAATTTTCTCTTGGAAACACAATGCTTAGTATTCCCAACTCATTACTCCTTGATATGATGAGAGTTATATGCTATATTTTCACAGCTTATAGGAGTTATTCTTTTTTAAGATAGACACCTTAATGTTTTGATGCATTTTTTGTAATGTTTTGTCTTAATTAGTTTCTTCCTTTTGCAGAGATATTGAAAGCTTATGATGCATAACAGTCACAAGAATGAGTTGATGGAAAGCTGATGCATCATGATGAGAAGCATAGTTTGACTTAGTCTTTACATTGAATTGTGTTTATGTGTTGATGAGGTGTATCTGTGAATACTTTTAAATATTAATAAAAAAATCTGACAACATTTTTCTTGTAGTGCTCAGAAAGCTTCTATGGCTTAATGTTGATGGTCGGCACCAACAAGAATGACAAGTTTCAAAAATGCTTAATTATGATGTAGCTGATGGGTGATGGAGCAATCAACGAACTCATTTTTAGATTGATTTATTATAGGCTAAACAATGTTGTGAACTTAGTTAAATATGGTGTCTTTATTTTGTTAGTTGTGGTCATGTTCTTTTAAGCAGAACTCTGGTCATTCTGTGTTACTGTGGTTGGAGACAATTTAAATTAATTAATGTATCGGTTATTATATGTGATGTGCATGATATGAAAATAATTTAAAAACTACTATTCAAATTCCCCTTGTTGCGATAGAATAATAGACAACTATTGATTTTGGTTGCAATATGCATTATTGCGACGAATTTTATGTGTTGCATTATCATGTCATCTATTGCCACCAACAATTATTTGTTGCATGTGCCCTCTATTACCACCGACTCAAATTCGTTGCAAGTTTCATATATTACCTCGAAGACTAGTTTGTTGCATTATCATATCATCTATTGCCATCAACCATTGTTTGTCGCATCTGACCTCTATTACCACCAACACAAATTCGTTGCAACACATGTATATTACCTCGAAGACTAGTTCGTTGCATTACCATACCATCTATTGCCACCATATCTGATATCTTGCAAAAGCATTGTAATGCAATGGATCACAATTCGTGGTAATACGACCATATGCCCACGTAGTTTTGGAGTGGCAATACTTTTCTATTGCAACACATTTGTTCATGGCAATCATGAAATATTGCATCCTAGTGTTTGGTCGCAATAAAACCTTAGGCAACCAATGTAATCGTTGCAATATTTAATCTTGCAACCAAAAATTGGTTGTATTTCCTTTTTTGTTCGTTGCCATATTTGTTATTACAACCAAGTATTGGTTGCGTTAGGCTTTTTTTGCGTTGCAATATTTTTTCTAGCAACCAACTATTGGTTGCAGTAGGGTTTTTTGGTCATTGCATTAGCAAAATCTGTTGCAACGCAACATCTTATGGTTGCCTCAGGCTATTGCACCGTTCCAATTGCAACCATCTGTCGACCACCAGACTTCGATGTAACTGATTCCAGATGCAATCAAAACAGTCATATTGCAACCATATATAGGCGTTGGCCAAGGCCTGATTCCTAGTAGTGAATGGAACTACTCAACTGGGTACTACCCACAAGCTAATGGGGTGGCTGAGGCATTTAACAAGACACTCGGCAAGATACTCAAGAAGACCGTTAGCAAGTATAGGAGAGATTGGCATGATCGTCTCTCTGAGGCTTTATGGGCCTATCGTGTCACAGTTCGCACACCAACACAAGATACACCTTACTCCCACGTCTTTGGGAGTGAAGCCGTCTTAACACTAGAAATCCAAGTTCCATCTCTACGAGTGGCCATCCATGAGGAACTCACACAAGACGAGCAGATACAACTTCGGTTACAAGAACTCGATGCCTTAGAAGAGGGACGCCTTCAAGCTGTCCAAAATTTAGAGTTATATCGTCGGAACATGGTGAGGGCATATGACAAGCTGGTGAAACACCGTGTCTTCAGGAAAGGTGAATTGGTTCTCGTGCTACGTCGCCCTATCGTCGTGACACACAAGACAAAGGGAAAGTTCGAGCCAAAATGGGAAGGGCCCTACGTTGTAGAGCAATCCTACGACGGTGGTGCCTATCAATTGGTCGACCATCATGGGGTCAGACCGATGCCTCCAATCAATGGGAGGTTCTTGAAGAAATACTTCCAATGAAGTGTTCCTGTTTTTTTCGTTGGTTGCTTTTTTTTCTCTCTTTCTTTGTTTTCTTAAGAAAAAGACAATAAATAAAATAAAATCCTAAAGGGGCTCTTGCTCTCGATGCGTGCCCCTTAGGAACCTTTCCTGTTTTTTTGGGACATCAAGGTCCTACAACAAAAACGGCTTTCCCTAATAATGTGTTGTGCTTGTGGCTCAAGATTTGGCTGCCTTTGGACTTGGTCGAGGGGAAAGTAAGGCACTAATGTGAAGTACCCACACATCCATTGCACAAGACACTTGTCGATCGTTCTCTACCGGGGGCAGTGGGAAGACGAACTCAGGCTATCTTCAAGCGGCGAAGTCACCATGCCATTTGTGCTTCGTGACATGGAACAATTTATTACCTCCGGGAAGACTATAGGAAAAGAGCAAGAAAGGGCTACCAGGCTCAACACAAGTTGTTCTCTAGTGTGCAGCCGCTTGCCATCCCTGAGGAGGTAAAGAACAAGGGACCAAAAAAAAATATAAACATGCTTGCGAGGGTTAATTTAGACACACAAAGACGGATGGCCATCCTCCAAATTCCAGAAGGTCGTACGCATCAAATATCTCCAAATTCCAAAGTTCAAAAAAAAAGAGAAGAAGAAAAGAAGGTCACCCAAGGGGGCAACTTCAATTCAAAAGACAAGCAATCCAATTCCAAGTAAAGAGGAAGGCGGGAGATGGCCATTCGTCACCCTCGGCAAAAGTAATGCCAGAAATTCCCAGCCGTTATCCTATAAAACCCTCATACCAGATAAGCCTCACCTATGTCTCCATGTCAAGGAGTATAACTGAGCTGTGGTGCTACCCCGTACGAGGAAAAGCTGAAGTTTAAAGTTTCCATCGCTACCCGCTAGAGTCGAGAAAACATGTCGTCCCATACACAATCACAAAAAGGAAAAGACAAAAATTGCTTTGCTGTTGCTATGGTTATTCGGCAACATCGATGCGAGTCCCCTGACAGCCTTGTCCTAAGCCACATCTATAGCCAATGCAGAATGGGAAAGCCAACATTTTCTCAAAACAACAAAACAGACTCTGTTTTTTTTTCTCTTCTTTCTCCTCTTTTGCTTTTACACTGACTATTTCAGGGATCATGATTCCTTCTAGCTGACACAAGACATTCGATTCACGAACATCGTGCCAACTCTACTTAGCTATTTCAGCTTATCGCTTGATGATTATAGAACGGTCGGGCATACCATGGCGGCTGGTATCAAACTGTTCGAACTATTGATTTGATCAGCTGACACCATGATAGTGAGTAGTCGTGATCAAAACAAACAAAGTTCCTTCAAGGCGCTGCATGGAGTTTCGCCGCAAATTGAGGATGTCTGGGAGCAGTCGAGCACACCAGGGCGGCTAGTGTGAGGCTGTCAAACCCTTCGGTATGGTTGGCTGGCACCATGGCAGCATTTTTGTCGCAACCAGATCGATAAAAACCTTCGAGGGGCGGTACACAATTTCGCGGCAACTCGAGGATGACACTCTCATGTGTGGTACGATCTTTCACCACAAACTGAGAGCAAATGGTGGCTTCTAGTTGGCTAATGTCATAAAGTCAAAGGCGACCCCAATTGGCTACCTCTTAAAGAAAACATTACGCAAAGTTATGGTATGAGTTTTCGCCGTAATTTGGGGAACTTTGTTTCCTGCCTTCCTGTGCTACCGTAATTTCACAATGTGCTGCTCGCTCTCAAGGAATAATTTACCCCTGAAGAAGTGAAATTTGTTGCACACGGTGAAAATTTAATGACGCCGGCTATGGTGCTGTTAGAAGTACAGTAAAGGGAGTGGTGCATATATGTATTGACGCATGACTACTAATATACTACCACCATAATCTCAGTAGTACTAGCGGCAAATCAAGGAGAGAAAAGGACGGAAGCAAATAATTAATAAATACACACATGCAGGTCCATGTGCAAGGCGTTGCGGAGCAACATAGCGTTGGAACAAAAACTAGCTGTTTAAAGAGAGTGCTGATCAAAGAGAGTGCAAATAGATACGCAAAGAAAAAAAAGAAAAAAAACTGCCACATATTATGCAAACGAACATGGCTCATCATTGTATTCAAGTACACTGAAAAGGGAAATTACACAAAGTTGTTGAAAACACTCTGACCCTGACTCTGACTTAGGGAACATGACAAGTGCCCCTGACTCAGCTGACTTAGGGAGCAGTACAAGTGCTCCTGACCCAATGTGTGAAGACTCGACAAGACGAAACGACTCATTATTGTTTATTCATCCTGGCTGATCCAAAGAAGCACCGATCAGGCTAAACGCACCGCGTCATCTCCATGTCCATCTGTAAAAGAGGGCTGGCCCGCTTGTCAGGTCCAAGTCCACCAACCTGTAAAAGGAAACGATGCACTCGCACGACCTGGACTATCACCTGCAAAACAACCATCTCCTTCCCCTTTCCTTTCTCCCTGCCGCTCCTTTCCTCTGCTGCACCGAGACAAGCAGAGTCGCTGACCGAGATCTCCGGCGTGCCCCATCCCCGGCCTCGTCGCATGGCATCTGGGGACAGCGGCCTCCCGGAGCCGTGCTGCGGCGGCTGCCGAGGCTGAGCTCGAGCCGCGTCCGTGCTCCGTGCCACCCATGATGGCGCCCCGTCTTGCGCCCGCAGAGATCCCTAGGAGGCGCCACAGACTCCTCGAGCTCACATTCCCCGTCGATGGCGGCCTCCTCGTTGTGCCGTCCATGGCGCCGGTGGCCTCCGTCGTCTCCGGCAGTGGCGGGTCCTCCTGCTTTCCCCGGCGGCGGCGGCGGTGAGGTCGAGGCGGGTGGCGGGCTCCTCCTCTTGCAGATGCTTTCCCCAGCGGCGGTGGGGTCGAGGCCGCCGGCGAGAGGTGCGTCCGGCAGGGCGCGACGGCCATGAAAGACGGCGAGGCGAGCGTAGAAGCGGACCAGGCGCCTGCTCCGCCCCACTCCGACCACCACCTCCCCCACCACCCCTCTCCTCCCTCTCTCCAGATCCGGCGCGGGGGTGGCCTCTCCGACGTGACGGCTTCCGGGAGCGGGGGCGGGCGGCTTCTCCGGCGCGGTGTCCTGGCCTCCACGGCCACTCCCTCCTCCACACCATCCTCGAGCTCCCACCGGCGCTCGCCTCCTCTTCGAGCGGCGGTGGCCTGCAGAGCTCGCGCCCATGGCGGATCGCCCGCCTCGTCCTCCTACCCGGGCTGGGCGAGCTCCTCTCGCATCTCGCCGTCCCCAAGCTCCTACCGGTGCCCGCCTCCTCCTCGACTGGTCCAGCGACAGTTTCTCCACGATGGCGCGAGAGGGCGTGGACTCGATAGCGCTCGTTCCGTACGCCTCCAGGTTTGGAGATTCCCTGTAGCGATCTGAACGATGGAGGCGGGGATGGCGTGCTGCGGTGCGGGGCATTCACCTGCTTATTTGCCGTTGCGGGCGTTTTTCAGATGTGCGGTGCGACCAGCCTCATGATGCTAGTTGGGGTTGCAGGTGTACGCCAGGACAGCAGCAACTTCAGGGGGACCTTCGTCGGCGAGGCGCTCTTGACGGGCAGCGGTTGTCTTCATGCGAGCTGTGATCGCGGCACGACGTCCGTCTATTATCCCAAGTCCGGTCGAGGCCTCCACAACAACAGCGTTGTGGGCCGAGACTCGCTCTTCATTGCGGACCTTGAGGAGGCGAAACTCCTCCTGATGCTGCTGTTTCTTCGCCAACTGGGCCTGAAGTTGCTCAATATCCTTCTGACACTGCTGCTCCTTCAAAGTGAATTCTTCACGGTTCTTCTTCATGCACTCCACGTCTTCCTGAAGCACGGAAAGCTCAGATGTCACCTCAGCCTGAGCCTTCCCCAGATTCTCAAGAGCTGCCTCGGCCTTGGCTTTCTCCTCTGCGAAGAAGTCCTCCCCAAAGACCGCCGAGCTGGAGCCTCCCAAGAGATAATTCTTTAGACTATTAAGATCTGAAATTAAGCCCACCAAGTCAGCAGGGAGAGGCTCCTTGAAACTCTTGGCCCACTCATCAACCATCCTCCCGATATAATGAGCAGCGAGGGGCTTGTTGATGGGATTCGCCTTCAGAAATTCCTGGACACGACGTAACCCTCTGGTGACCGAGTCGGACAGATAAATAGCATCGAAGTCCTCATCTCCACCAGTGTGGAGATCCAAGCGCTTCAATTGAGGATGAACGCCAGAAGGAGACGCGGGCTGGAGGACATAATTGTCCCCATCAGACATTAGCAAACTGTGATGCCTCTCTAAGATCGTCTTCAGTTTGAGGGTTTGGGCGGATAACATGCCATGAGCCCCAAGTGAATCAACACGTAGAAAACAGAACAATTAATATTAAACGAGGGACACAGCTACACGTGTGACAAAGGAAAATAAACAAACAAGCAATAATGATCAACGTAAGATGGCTACCCGGTGCCGACGAAGATTTTCCCCCGGTCTCCTCGCCGTCACTCATCAGAGTGTATTTCACGCCTACGGGCAAAGAACTTTTTGCCACAGGAGCCGCAGCTTGCAGGGTCGGCATCGCGGCAGGAGGTGCGTCTGGATTGGCCGAAGCCGGCATTGCCGCCAGAGCTGCACCTGGGTTAATCAGAGTTGACGCCATCACAGGAGCCGTGTCATTAGGAGACACATCATCTTCAATGTTGGAAAGAGCTGTTTGAAACTCTTTCTCTGACAAGGTGGCGATGGCTTGCAAACCCACCATGTCCACGTCAACAATTTGCTACAAAAAATATGTCATGGTGAATGGATAAAGATAAAGTTCGAGTACAGAGATCGATCACTATACCTGCTCATGTGAAGTCGGCCTAGTCTTGCCCGTGCTTGCACTCTTCCGCGCCGGGGCCGGATTCTCGTCACTAGATGAGCCCTTCCCAACGACTTGCATGTCTTTGCGACGGGGAGGTGGCACACTCGAGCTGGCAGAAGCTCCGCCCCCCACGTCCGAGTTGGCGACGGTTTGTGAAGCCATCGCGGTGACATCGACAGGTTGCTAAAAGAAAGTATGTCGCATTGAATATTGACGAGTACAGATAAAATTTGATTATACAGAGACCGAACACCATACCTTCTCATGTGTGATCGGCCTGGTCCTGGCCGCGCCTACACTCTCGCGCGCCGGAGCCGGATTCTCGCTCACGTCCCTGTGACGGGGAGGTGGCATGCTCGAGCTTGCGGAAGCCCCGGCCCCCGGCGTGCGTAGCCGCTTCCGGTCTCTTTGTGTCGGCGGGCTACGAGACCTCGACCTCACGGCCCGACGAGGTGGCGATTCGACAACTCGGTTGCGAGCTCGTCTTTGCGCCCAGCCCCCATGGACGACTTCAGACAGAGGAGTGTGGTCATCATCATCGTCTGACGACGTCGGAGTCGGGCCGCGGGAATCTCGTATAATGACACGGTTGGTCGGCGCACGTGGGACACGTTCCGGCGTCCTCTCACGACGAGCATGTCTTCTTGCAGCACCGCGCCCGCCACCGTTGGCAACGAGCCTCCTCAGAGCGTACTTGTCATCTCCGCGTGCCATTGCAGAAAGCTTGGCGAGATCTGGCGGCATGAAAACAAAATGAAGAAGTCAAAACAAAGAAAGAGATGAAACAAATAAAAGATACTTAAGGAACTAGAGGTCATCACCTCAGTACTCGGCGAGTAGGAAGATGTGCAGAAGGGTGATGAGGAGATCGGAATGGCGTGTGACTTCTTGGAGGCCCGGCTGCTCGTATTTATAGTGATCTAGACCTCACGTAGCAAGGAAGGTAATCCGCTATGCTGGCAAGTGTGTACAAACGGAAATGGGAGTGCGCGAGTGATCGAAATCATCAGGATCTCACCTTCCTAATTCGTGCGGCTACCTGCGAACGTCGGAGAAACTGGCGGCTACGGCTTAACCCACACTGGCCATTGGGGAGACACTAAGGTTGATCCGAAAATATCGCTAAGCTAAGCTTGATTCGTTGCACAATCATGCTTAACTTAGCGAGGGGGCATTTGTTTGATGGTTTTTTGTACGTCACTAGCAAGTGATGGTTAAGCACGATGAAAGAAGCTAGCAAGCCAAGTGATACGTACTCACATGCAAGCCGGCTGCGTACATGCAAAGTAACATATACCCACATGCAAGCAAGTTGTGTACGTACAATCGTATACACCAGGGTATTCCAAATTCCTAAAGTAGCTGCAAGGCAGACACATGATCAAGCAACAGGGGCTGCATGCTCATGACCAACCAGGGCACCCGGCACCTGCATGTACTTGCAATGGTACGTAGAATACGTATTCTGCTACCCGGCGTCAGATGTAACATGCACGTATACGCGCATGGCTCGGCTTGCCTCCTGGTAATGGGCCTGATGAAAATGTGAAAGCCCACTCGGCGGCACGGGAGAGGATCAGCACGGTCTTACCTGAATAAATCGATACCGCCTCTCATCAAATGGAAGGTGATCAACCAATGTTTAGGAAAGAGATTATAAGGAAAGCGTCGGCAAGGAAAGAAGCAAGGCACGCAAGGCAACCAACGATCGGCGGGATGGTGCTATACGCGTATAAGCATGCAAGGAAAGATAGCTGACACCACGGTGCGGCATGCACACGGCCAGCGCATCTGTATCCGGCCACCAACCGCCTTTGGCCACTAACCGCCTTCCCTGGCCTATAAAAGGAGGGCTCCATTCACTTGACAGACACACGAAGACGGGAGAGGAGAAGAGACTGCTGCTCTGACCTCTTGCCGCATACACACCTCGCATAAACTCTCAACCTCTCCATCCCTCTCTTTCTCCCATACACACACAAACACCAAAAGAAGAGGAGGCTCTCGTTGATCTGCTGCTCTCGCCGGTGCACGTCCTCGTCGGAGGAACGCCGGGGGCAAGAAGCTTTCGCCGGAAATGGCCATGACCGGCACAGGTGGTTATATGCACTAATCTTTATTCTCCTCATTCTCTTCATTTTTATGCATGAGCAGGGAAAATTGTACATGTTGCCGGGGTCTGTCGAGTTGTCCGGCCTGCACGTCGGAGGTGATGTAGAGCAGGCTGCCGTCGGTGAACATGGCCTCATCTCCTCCAAGTCTCGTATAGCGTCCTGTGGCCCATCATTGCCGCCTCGACACGGCGAGCGCCTCTCGGTGCCGCGGTCGAGTGGCTGTGGCTCCGTCTAGATGTCACCGATGAGATGGGTAGTTTGTGCTAGAGGTCGCCGGGTACCCACGACCGGTTTGGTCTTCGCAGGCGCCGTACGTTCGACCCTGCAGATCGGCGATATACCGAGATGACCAGCTCGCCGCTTGTGCTAGACTGGCGACCGACAACGAGCTTGGATCCTCCCGGCGGCCGCGGCATCCACCGAGCGGCGGCCGAGTTCTTCTCGCCGTCTAAGCACTTGAAGCCGGGCTTCCTATGTCCAGGAGCATCCAGATCGTGGGGTGCTTCAAGTTATCACTCACAAGTAAAGAGAGCACTCAGTGCAACGTACGTGCATGAGCCATGCACCCCAGGTGACATGCAAGCAGGGATATACGTGCTGCATGCATGTATACTCAAAGATAAAATTAATTATCGGCGCCGAAGTAAGCCTACGTCGTCGTCATCATCATGGCCATGTCGCCGCCTGTTATGTTACTACCGTCTGCTGGCCGGAGCTGCCTACTAGGCTGCCTAGCTATTGTATATACAAGTGATGTGTTCAAGCCACCCTCAAGTTCGGGGCCACCAGTTCGAACTCACCATGAAGCTGCGATACGACGTCGCCGACTCACTCCTCCTCTCCATGCATATGCCATCAACCGATCACGTTGTATATGTTGTCCGTGACCGACGAGGCCGGACGGCGAGGCGGGCGCTGCCTAAGCAATGGTTGCGCTTCCAACGGCACCGTGGACCGACGAGGCCACGGATCATGCCTACGCCCATACTTATCATCCCCATTCATCTGCATGGAAGAAGTGAAGCGAAGACGAAGATGACGACCACGCGCAGCTTAATCGGAGGTGTCCTGCGCATTGAGTTCGCGGGAGTAATTAACTGGGAGGCTTTCCTAAAGGTCCCCGGGAACCAGGATATTCACATCGCTTGAGTCAGACGGCCCTCACCCGAGGCTATGGCGCGCACTATATAAAGGGAATCTGTAATTTTGTTGATCAAAGAATTAATGAAATGCTTATTCCCTACCTTGTCTTTATTTGTGTACTTAGTACACTGGCACGCCCGCGTTATTTTGTCTCGCGACCCGTGATTTTTCGTGTCAAACAAATTGGCACGCCCAGTGGGACCTGGTTCTCCTCCCATCTTCGCTTCCTCATCCAACCAGCACATTGCATGATATACTTCTGCGTGGAGCTATTCTGATTAAAAGTCTCCTTCTTGCAGGAGGACTTGCGGCTGCCAACACTGAGGCGCCAATGTTGATCCAATTTGGGTCGCTCCCACCCGTGGCTATATTTGAGCATGGAAACAAGACTTACATGCACCAAACTCAAGATCTGGCTCAGTTCGCGACCACTCAATCAAAGAAGGCGGAGAAGTTAGCTGCTGCCAAAGCAAAGAGGGACCGTCGCAACCTCATGATAGAGGTGCCCACCCTCCTCAAGAAGTCAACAGTGGCTGAGATGAAGGGTGACCTTCAAACTTCCCAGAAGCTACGCGCCCAGGCTAACAATAGGCGTGTGAATATTAGTTCGCACCACTCGCCTACATCGACTACAACCTCGGCTGCACCTAAACCAAGTATTGCCTTTCAATGCCCATACCCTGCACTTGTTCATACATGAGAAAACATAATGCTCTCCAAGTTTATATTTGTTATAGTTTCATAATGTAACTAGCTTTCATCTATATGGAGGGTAGATATTATTTAAGATCTTCCCACAGGTAAATAATCATGCTCTCAAATTTTAAACAAATCTCAGAAATTTTGAAAAATAAAGAGCGGGATGAAGAAAACTATGCTTTACCAAGATCAATAATAAACCTCCTTGCATCTTGCTCATGAACTCTCATTTCATCTTGTCTCTCAAGCCTACTTGTCCTACTCCTTTCCTCTCTCAAATATTTGGTAGAAGGCTTTATATGGAGCTATGAGAAAGTTTAGTCCTACCAAGATATTATAGTCGAAATATTATCAAAACAAGACAAGCTTCTCATGGACTTACCGAGACTCGTCAAAAAAGTCATTAGAAAAATAATGTTACAAGGAGAGGGGAGAGAAAAATACACACTTTGAGATAGGTGGACATGTGCAAATGGCAAAGAGTGATCCCGAGGCACAAACGAAGTCCTCGTTATCGGATTACACATGGTTGGAAAGATGAGTATGAGTCTTGATCTTGAAATCCTTTTTGAAAACTCAAAAAGCACTAAACATAGCTAGAGAACCGGGGAGTTTTATTATTTTTTTCTCTTTCTTTCTTCTTTCTTTTTCTCATCATACTTTTTCTTCTTTATCATTTTTTTCATTCATTCATTTTTTTCTTTCATCATACTTTTTCTCTTTTTTTATTTGCTCCCCTTGAACTCTAGACTATACTAGCACTTCCTTGGCAACCTCCCCCATGCTTAGACGTTTGCTCGTCCTCGGGCAAAAGAGGTGATAAATACGCCAAGGTAGAAATTGAAGCTCTCATATTTTCTTAGAGAGATACTCGAAAAATCTTCTAGGGATCCTTTTGGAAGTCTCCCTTACTCACTTGAAGCACCTTCCTTGTAATCTTCCTCAAAATATTCATCCATACTCATATATTGGGTTGTGGTCAAGGAGGTGAACACAAAAAAGATATATTTGGGTTTTGTGGTTGGATATCCGGCGAGGTTTGCGAAATTCCAAATGTGGAAACTCACAATGCACGGATAGAAGAGGCTAACATAAAGAACGATACGCAAAAACGGAATGACCAGCTTCTTAGTCTCGAGCCAGAGAAATCAAGACTTGAATCAATGCACCCAAAAATAAATATTGTAAACTAAGATTTTTGCACTCAATTGAATGTAAGGCTTTGGATAGGTAGAGCAAAATGCAAGTGGTATTAAAGATAAGGTTAGCATATCTTTTAAGAATAAAAAAAAGATCTTTGATTCATTCAAAATTGAGAGCAAAGCAAAACAACTATGGGACTTAAGTTATCATAACCTCCACACAAGATTAGGCTAGCATTTAATTAAATTTTCAGATCATATTAAAGAGAGCACTAGCTTAATCATATAAAAACCAAGCACAAGAATGATCAAAGTGGCAACAATCATCATATATCCATAAGTAAGAGCATACGAGATATCATCATGGTGAGCACAAGGTAACGGTGATTATTATTGAAAATAAAAACAAACCTAGGTTGTACTCCTAGTAGCCATGTTATTCTAAAGAGAGACATACAAATGTTGCATCTAAGGTTGTGGAAAGCATAAACATATGTACAAGCATTTAGAAAGACAAAGACAAAGAGAGGGTTGAGGATTTGTTACCGTCCTTTGATGCTTGAAGTGTAGTGCGGCCTCCCCCATGCTCAAGCATTGTGCTTAACATGGAAGAAGAACCGTGATCCTTGTACTCCATGCGGTCTTCTCATGTCCACCAAATCCTCCCCCATGCTTAGCATGTTGCTAGGCATGGAAGATGAGGAACCATCTTGAAGTCTACCGCCATGTGTGGATCGTCATACTCTTCACTTTGTCTTGATTGTCCTCCAATGTCCACCCTTTGTCACAAGCCTCCGTCCCAATCATTTCCATCTTCACCTCCTTCCATGTTGTCCGTCATTGCTGGTTCATATTCCACGAATTTTTCTTATACTTCCAGAACAGAACATGTACTGAACCGTCACTCCATTGCAAAGTGCTTGAAATTATCTTTCAACGAGTGGTCATTCATCCCAATCGGACTTTGAACAAAGGAGTTATGCCCATTTTACTCCGTGAGTGCAAGCTGTCCCGGGCTGATTTCAGAACGTGTGACACCCAAAGATTTGGTTGTAACTACTTGCACGGGTCTCCTAAAATGTTGAATCTTGATGCATTGGAAAGAAGACTTAGTGGAGCTCCTGAATATCCCAATTTCCTCTTTTGTACATCTCTGAACATATGCTTAATCTTGATGAAAACAGCAGTGCTTCTTTTGGGATTTCGGAGGTGTTGACGATCTTGATTTCAACTTTTATCACGAACTCATGGGAGTGATTCGTCATGCCTGCAAAACAACTCTAAAGCACAAAGTACCCCCGAGGTGACGGTCGGGAATACTCACTCTATGCCAACAAACCAAAGACATCCCCTAAGATCTTAACTTGTGGCATAGTTAATCTAGTGAAGGAAAAGTTAAGAACCTAAAGGGTGTACGTGTGTGCAAGGGTCCATGCAAATGATAGGATGGTATAGAAACAAAACAATGTTTACGCCAAATTCTAAGCTCCATGCTTACAAAGTGGTTGCCAAACTTTTCCCTTACCATAAAGATTTATTAACCAAGGTCAAAACACCATGCTTATCCCAAGATTAACAATTCCTTATAGTGTAAGATAAGTAGGGTGCATTGCGAAGTTTATAAACCAACCAATGCAACATGATAGCAAGGTATGTAAAACTGAATGATGGTGGTCTCCAATCATGTCTAAACACCATGTTTACACAAGATTGCAAAAAAAGGAAAAATGCCCTTAGAAGCATTATCATAAACATGAAAGCATTCATCATAAAGTTTCACAAAAGACCAAGCTAACATAAAGTGAATGATGACAATGAGATGGATGCATAATGCAAATGCAAATGCAAAGGGTTAGCGCAAACAAATGTTAGCAAGGGTTGAAAAGATCAAACAACCAAACTAACAAGGTTTTAAGGGTAGGTTATGGGTATCCTATATTTTTGGCTAAAATAAGAATTTTGAAGAGAGGGAGTCAAGCATAGAAATTCTATCTGAGGTGGTGCTAAAAGTCTTTTTGTGAAAAAAAACCTATGGTTTTAGAAAGGCTAAAGGTGTAGGATTTTCTCATAGGAGGGCTAGTAAAAGTTTTTAGTTAGAACAAGGGATAGAGTTGGGCTTGGCCACAAGTCAACCCTACCCTTGTTGGCTACTGTTTTTGGTGGGGGCAAAGGGAAGGCTTAGGTTGGTTGGACAAAAAGTTAGATCAACACAAAACATGCAATGCAAAATGACATGATATGGTGGTTGTCTAAAACAAATGCAAGAGTTAGCCTAAATTAACCAGCCACAAGATTAGAGTCAAAGGACGGTGCCAACTTCATAGCTCTCTCTAAAAAGACTCAAAAGAAAAAGACTCTAAACACTAATAGGCACACAAAAAGAGTCTACAAGTTTTCCAAGATCAAGAACAAAGTGCTCTCTCGATAGCAATTAAATCAAACAACATGGTGTTGTGGTATTTATTAGAGCAATGGTACAATGTTACTTGATGTTTCAGTTTAAGATCACAATGTAGACGGTCATAATATTTATATATAAATATAGACAAAAGAAAATGGGTTGCCTCCCACAAAGCGCTTCATTTAAAGTCATAGAGCTTGACTTTCTTACGTACCTTCTCGTTGTTGCGAAGCCATGGTCCTTCATGTAAGATTTGAAGATGTCCATGCAGCTTTGATCCACTCTCCATGCTCGACATGATCATTTTACTTGACGAGAGGCTTGCCCGGGGGCATAGCTTTTCTCCTCTTGATTCAAACTTCATGCCCTACATGGTTAGTGAAACTCGGGTTTTCTCCCGATATTTGCTCTTTTAAAGTCATTAGCTTGACCAAGCGCAAAGCAAGTCCAAGATTTGCATGTTCTAAAGAAAACAAGTGCAACCATAACCACAATGTAAATTGGATGAACAAGCATGTTGTGATTAAAGGTAGCATAAGTTTCTTGCTCGGCGCCAAGGCTCTCATTAGGCAAAGGTTCATTAGGCATGTAATCAACAAAGTTAAAGCACAACATAGCCTCTTTATCATTCTCAAGAAATTCTAGCCTATCATGATCATCAAAGGTGCAAGGCATAGAATCGAATCATACTTTTGGATGGACATCAAAATATCAAAGAGATATTATCATCACCAAAAGTATCTTGAGAGGTTAATGTGTACCTTAGCCTTCAAGATTTTCATTGTGAGTGATCCTTCAGAGTCGAAAGTGAATAATCCTTGATGATCGGAGGTGGCTCGCGTAGACTTTTCTCAATTTCTCCCTTTGTGCCACATGACGTCAAGGTTGCTTTGTGTAGGATCACTCCTCTTCACTTGTTTGAGGGGCTTCACACATGTCTTAAATGCCTTCATGTGGCACCATGATCCATTGTGTGAGAACCCAAAGTATCCGCGCCATCGGATTTCGTCCTTTGTGTGTAATCCTTCGTGATTTGCTCCAAACATCTTCTTGCATCGGATGTCGCCAACTTGTGTCTTCATGTGCCAATGCTCCAGGGGTCTTTGTTTTGTTCCAAGCCTCTGAATTTTTCATGTGTGTTCTAATGGAAGCATTCCCCAAGCTCCTCTTCATTGTTGCCGTTCACCTTCACCGTCTTGTTCTCATCGTATTGAGGCTGCCTCTTCTTCGTGGATTTCCCCCTATATACATAACAGAACATATACCAAAATATAATTCTATAGAAAAATTTATAAAAGTACCTTTCTAATGGGTGCTCATTCATCTTAATTGGAGTCCATATGAGGGAGTTATGGCTGTTTCACTTCAGCTTTGCTTGCTGTCCAGAAATTTTCAGGACGTGCAACCTTCGGTGATTCGGCCATATCCACTTGTAGGAACCTCCGATTGATTTGATTCTTGACTCGTTGGAAGCGTAACTTCGTGGGGCTTCTAAATATCCAAAGATATTTTGTTTTTTCTTCCATGGGGCTGTGCAAAAATTGATGCGAACAGAAACCTTGAAGATGTTGAAGAGCTTGATCTTGTGATCTCGGGGCCATCGCGATTGCATCCAATACCTATTGCTTGATCAAACAAATCTCCACAAAGCATTAGTTTTTAAAAATTTAATTAAAACATTGACTTACCTTGTTCACGTGCTCTTGTGTAGGGTGTGGGCTCGATAGCGGATGATGGGCCCCTAACAAAAGTTAGCACCTACCGCTAAAGAGCGAATCTTCATGTTTGTTGGAATTGAATCTCTGTGTGTTGTTGATGTGTGGGTGTAGAGAACTCCTCAAACATCTTGTGTCTAGCTTTTCACCTGCTTTCAAGGACACAAACAAGAAAACAAGTGTATATGCAATAATAAAAATTAGGGTTAGTCAAATAGAAAGGTAGATCACCCTAGGGTTCGAGTTGCCGATCCCCGGCAATGGCGCCAGAAAAAGGGCTTGTTGACGGTTCAAAACCGTGTTGGAGTTCACCGCAAGCGTACTGTTGACTTGGTGCCTTTTTCACCAAGGAGGGTCCCCAAGGTTTGTCAATTCAAGGATCGGAAGCAAACCACTAAGGATCTCTACCTTACCTAGCCAATCTAACCTAACATATAGCATTGATTGCATACAAAGGATGAACCTTGATTGATATAAGTTATGGCACAAGGTTGATTGCATCTAGAACATCAGCAAGGGCAAAGCTCCACCGAAGAGGTAACTTGGCCTATTGTCTTCTAGTTGTAGCTCCGGCAAACGAGCAACGAATCGAACATCTCATCTACTAGCATCCTTAAACTCCTACCTCTGGCCTACCTCCCGAAGACTTCCGCTCTTTCAGGGCAAATCACCCTATCACGATGCTCCCTTAATGAAGTGGGGGATCTACGGGCACGCTCAAGCATGAACGTGTCTACTAATCATGAAGGATCCACTACGTGAAAAACAGACATTGGTAACGGGCATGGATGGCTATTGGTAACGGGCAATACGCCCGTTACCGATTAAGCATTAAAAATAAGCCAACAAAGGTAACGGGTCGATGCCCGTTACTGATGACATGTAATTGTAACGGGCGTCGAACAAAGACCATTACCACAACTACTTACCGGTCACCTGAAATGACTGTTTCTCCGGGCCCACCGGAGCCTTTGGTAACGGGTGCAGACACTGAGCCCGTTACTCATAACACGTATTAGTAACGGGTGTCTAACAAAGATCGTTACCGAAACTAGTTACCGGTCACCTGAAATGTCTGTTTCTCTGGGCCCACATGGACCTTTGGTAATGGCCACAGAAACCGAGCCCGTTACATGAACTCAACATCGAAGACGCGGAAAATACTTCCATGACGCGTCTCCTCTGTCTTGACGAAAGGAGACGCGTTGTGTAAGTGCGCGTCTCCTCCGTTTGGATGCAAGGAGATGCGTCTTGTCAGTGTGCGTCTCCTCTGTCTAGACGAAAGGAGACGCGTCTTGTCAGTGCATGTCTCCTATGTCTCGACAAAAGGAGACGCCTGCTGTGAACCCGCGTCTCCCTCTGTCTCGACCAAAGGAGACACGTACTGTGTACGTGCGTCTCCTCTGTCTGGACCAAAGGAGACGCCTACTGTGTATGTGCATCTCCTCTAATCGACCAAAGGAGACGCGTACTGTGAACTTGCGTCTCCTCTGTCTCGACTAAAGGAGACGCGTTGTCTAGTTTCACAAAAATTAGGTCTAGCATCCACATTCACAAAACTCCACAAACTGAATAGAAATTCACAAGATTTACATGCATAATCTGACAAAATTTAGGCATTCAACATCCTCTTCTAACAAGCTAAGTAAGCTTCACAACAATATCATCACTGTCTTAACCATGAGGATTGGTATCTAATACAATGCGAGCCATCATAGCATCATTAATGTGAAATTTTCCTGAGGGTGTGATCACCTAGTCCATGAGGAATGAGGCAGTTCTTTCCCTAATGTGGAGCAGCGTGTCTCGGTGCAGCTGACAAGTAGGTATGTGAAATGCCTGAATGTAACAATGTCAACAGTCAGCACACAGGTGGTTACCAAACATGTGCAGTGCTAATAAGCAAGAACTGTGCTCAGTTGCAGGTGTTACAATTGCAGATCCCAAGAAAGTACCTCAGGGTCCTTCAATTTATTTTTTACTGTAAGCATGTGATAGGCACAATAGAAGCCACAGGCTCTGGATTTGTAAGGTTGTTGGTGGCACTGCGATTAATATACATAGACAAACAGTGGTGAGAAGAAATAAACTCAAGCTTTAGTACTAGCTTCCACAGGCAGGAAATACTAAGTAATACGTACATCAAAAGCCTTCTCATGGTTCAAGGCGCAGCGGGGCAACTTGTTGTCATCGCAGTAACTATTCCAAGCACTACAACAAAATATACAACAATGGTTAGGGCACCATTAATAAACTCTGCAGAGTTTGTTGAGGAAGTTTGTAGGTTAAGAAAGAAAAAGAACTTACTCATCAATGGCAAGTACCAACTCGGAGAAATTAGTGCCTAGGATCCTATATGAATCAAGATACAAGACCGTCTTCTGCTTTGGAAAGATCGCCACTGCAATCCAGTGCTCCCCAGTGTTATAGCAGGAAATGATGACTCTCTTTTTAGCATATGACTGGAAGGCACGCTTCGTATAGGACACAAAAAAATCCAAGTTATTTTGTATATTTGACTTGCTAAAGCATTCAGGATCAAGGAAGGCAACGGGTTCCTTCTTCTGCCGTACTTCTACAGCCATATTCCTAATATTAAGAAAAAACAAAGTGTAAGGAGGCAAAATACATAGTAAAGATGAACTGAGGCAGAAAGCATATTTAGATAGAAATGATTAGTGAGAAGCAGATTAAATTTTCAAGCAACTTACAGGATGAAACAGCGGAGAAGTCCCATATCCAAAGCATCCAAGTTGAATAGATCGTACAAGTCGCTGATGAACACAGCCAACAGCTCGTATTTTTCATCTTCTCTCACAGGCCACCAGCCGTGCTTGGGCCATACTATGCCCTGAATCAGAGACTCATCCTCGTCCTTACAACATCCCATGTAGAGATTGTGGAGATTAGTGACAGAAGGAGCAGTATACGGATGCTTGAGTTTAGTAGGACTGAGCATTTCATTTCCAAATTTGTAGTGTGGGTTAATATGAGTCATAGCAACATTGGCCACCTTCTTCTTGGCGTTTCTCTCAGATGGCTTTCTGGCAGGCTTCTTTTCCTCCTACTTTGAGATGGTTGAAGAAGGCTTTACGGTAGGCTTCTGAGACCTTTTATTTTTAGCAATTTTCTGTTGCTGCTACTTTGAGATGACTGAAGAAGGTTTCTCAGATCGCTTTCTGGTAGACCTTTTATTTCAGCGAGTTTCTTTTCCTGCTGCTTTGGGATGGCTAAAGAAGGTTTCTCAGGTGGTGTCTGACCAGCAGCTATTATAGAGATATTGGGCCCAGATGTACCTGCAGCTTTCTTCAAACTGTCGTTGATAGATTTCTCAGCATCAGCCAACACATGACTCTGGGCTCCTGCTTTGGCATCATTGTTTTGAGCACTTTCTTTTGGGGATGGAGGTTTTGTTCTTTCATGAGGAGAAGAAGGTGGGGATGTATTTTGCATTTCTGGGTGTGGAGGAGGAGGAGGTGGGTTACCAGGTGGGGAATGAATCTGTTCTGTAATTTGCGTTTCTGGGTGTGGAGGAGGAGGAGGAGGTGGGTTACAAGGTGGGGAATGAATCTGTACTATAATATGCTTTTCTAGGGGTGGAGGAGGAGGAGGAGGTGGGTTACCAGGTGGGGAATGAATCTTTTCTGGGGGTGGAGGAGGAGGTGGAGTTAGGAAACCATGTGAGGAAGAGTTTTGTCCTGTAGTCTGTGAACCAGAAGGAAACTGTACCGTAGTGTGCGAACAAGATTTTGGAATTGGTGCTCCCTTGATGTGAATGTGACACCTCTTCCATTGTATCCTCTTGTGTAGAGGTTGTCCAAGTGTCATCACCTCGTCATTAGGAGGGTGTTCCAGCACGTGATCCCTAAAGACAGCATATACATGCAGCACTTCGACCACAGCACAGTCTTCATGAATCGGGACTGTGTGTAGTGTAGTCTGCTCTGGTTGAACCACACCAATTGCAGCTTCACATTCAACACCGTGAAATATGATCCATAGGCCATAGTCTATGGGTTCAGTCAATGTGCCTATAAGGTCTTCATGTGTGGGGGAAGCAATGTGCACTACTTCTGTCGACAACTCTGCAGTGCCGTTGATCAAACCTACATTATCTGCGGATGCACAGCTACTCTTCAGTCTGGCGGGTGAAGGGCTTGTGCGATTGGACACTAGTGCAAACACCACCTGGTACCCTCGTGCCATCATGTCAAGCATATCCTTCTCCATCTCAGCCTTGAGTTCTTGCTTGATTTCTTCCTTCATCTGTTGCTTATCAACTGATGAGTCAGTACTGGCCCTCTTCCTCTTCCTGTACATGGAAGCGTGCTGAGGCCATGCAAACTTCCTGCCCTGGTAGCTGGAGACACCACACACGCGACCTGGTTGTTCGGGGTGGCCCAAGCACTGACTTAGCACATCATTCTCCCTCAGCCATGAAGTCATTCCTGAAGATTCTGCATGTGCATTCTTTTCCATGATGTCTGCAACCACACTTTCATTTGCTTCTTTGTTGTACACTATCGCGGCAACACCGTCTTCCACCACTAGCTTACTCCTTGCTCGCACCCAATTCCTTGAACGATCATCAGTGATGGCATCATATGGGTTGGCGATCCCAGCCGCAGCTAATTTCCTGTCCTCTTCCTCCCACTGTGGTAGTTTCCCACAATAACCAGCTGGACCCATGCTGTGCTCGTTTGTGTTCAGGCTTCGAAGTGACTTGAACTTGCCACTAATAGATGAGGCTTCCTCGGTTTCCTGCTGTTTCACAAACTCTGTCCACTCTTCCGGCTTGATAAAGTCGTGCTTTCCAAATGGCTCGAGTCCTTTTCTGACAAAATCTAACCTAAGCTGAAATCTGAATTGTCTCCATGCCTTGGCTGCAATCTTCCACAAAAGCTTGAATGCCTGCTCTTTCATGTCTTCCTGGAACTCCAAGTGTTTCTGCATATAGGTTTCAAACAAGTACCACTTTTGTTCATCGCTTAGTTTTTTTATTTCTGGCAAATCCAAAGGTATCTTTTGTCTAGCAATAAGCCCTGCAAGCGCCCTGAACCTGCGCTTTTGTGTCAATGGTACTGGCATCCCCCCCCTCTCAACCTCAGTGACTACCATTTTGTCTCTTGGCCACTTTGTCGCTGTCCTTGGCACTCTGGCTCGGCCCGTAGCCCCACCCACCTGCTCTTGTTCTTCACTAGTAGTGGCATATCCATCTTCTTCATTATATGCATCTTCTTCAAATTGCCCAGGTCTATAGTCCTCGACAGATTTATCCTGTGAATTACACTATGTGAAAAACATACATTGGTAATGGGCGCGGATGGCCATTGGTAACGGGCAAAATGCCCATTACTGATCAAGCGTTACAAATAAGCCAAGAAAGGTAACGGGCGGATGCCCGTTACTAATGACACGTAATTGTAACGAGCGTCTAACAAAGACTGTTACCGAAACTAGTTACCGGTCACCTGAAATGTCTGTTTCTCTGGGCCCACATGGACCTTTGGTAACGGGCACAGAAACCGAGCCCGTTACATGAACTCAATATCGGAGACGTTTGCTGTAGACACGTGTCTGCACGTAAGGAGACACATTTTTTGTACGCGCGTCTTCTCTGTCTGGATGAAAGGAGACGTGTGCTCTGGACATGCGTCTCGCCTGTCTCCACGAAAGGAGACGTGTGCTCTGGACGCGCGTCACCTCTATCTCGACGACAGGAGACGCGTGCTCTGGAAGCGCGTCTCCTCTGTCTCGACGAAAGCATCTACTTCTAGGGCCCACCGGTCAGTATTAGTAACGGGCCTTTATGCGGCCCGTTACAGTGTTGTCATACTGGTAACGGGCGTTCCAAGTAAGCCTGTTACTCACAGATCTGTTTTTGTAATGTGCCTTACTTAACGCCCGTGACAGATACGTAGGGCACCTACAGTAACCTGCCTGTTTTCTGGCTGCATCCCGGAACCAGCCAGGATTTGGCAGCCACCAGATCAGGGGCTGCTTCCTGGAAACAGCCAGGATTTGGCAGCCACCACAGCAATGCAAGGAGACGTCACAAAAACATTCTCATCACATATATACACAAGCAAGATCACATATATATACACAATAATGCGAGATCACATCAAGTTCCTCATCAGATCGACATGCATGCTAAAGTTTCAAGTTTGTCATCGGTGCTTTGTTTGGATGGAGTCCTTAGAAAACTGCCTAAACCAGGCAACAGCTGACCCCAGTCAAGCAGGTTTCTCAGGCAGTACTAAACTAGCCTGAATGCAGCAAGTTTCAAGTTTGTCAGGCAATACAATGAACCCACAGTGCACCATTATAGAGGTTGCCGTTTCGGTCGAGGATCTCCTTAACAATGTACTCGCACAACATCTCCCGGACCGGCTTTAGATCTACTGTAGAAACATTTAGGGCAGGTTTGAAATCCTGCAAAATAAAATAATTATGAGAATACAAGTACAAATCAGTTTCTAAAATCAAATGGAGAATATGAGCAGAGACAAGGGTGAGAGCATTATCTAGTTATAGCAGCCTTCTTGATGTGAGGTATGTCTTCGAGTAGTTTGAACATATTGAATGCCACATGGAATCCACACAAAAAGGACCCCAATGGCTGCTGAGCACACTGCGCATCGAGGTACCAAAATGACAAGTTAATGCAGTACCAAATTGGTATGAAGGGACCATAAAAAAACCTCGGTCTTACAGTGGTATTTGGCTTGTGCTCGAATGTCTGATTGGATTTTAGCTTTGTCTTCTTTTCTTTCATCCCTTCGTCCTCTGGGCATATATTTTCAGAGGCCCTGCATGATCAGCAATACCGATTAGAAACACTAAGAGATTGAATTTTGTGAACAAAACCTACAAGGTACGGACCAAGTCACAAGCGCTCGGAGGTCTTCAAACTTTCGCGCGGGATGATGTTTAGCAGAATCTAGATACCAAACCTCTTTGAACTTCATACAGATGATCAGTGTTACACAGTGGCCACCAGTGCCGAAGGCACCCACCACGTAGTCATTTGTCATTGCAATTCTCAATGCTTGTATTACAAGGTTAGACTCCTTATCAATCTTTGTGGTCGTGAGAACCTGTGGATCCAAAAACCCAACACTGATCTTCATCTCCGCTGCCTTGTCCATCATTTTCCTACAAAAAATCCAAATGTTAGCATGCATGAACTTTGTGGTAAAAATTAAAGAAATATCTATTTTGGTTTTAAGGCACTTACAATGTCCACAACCTCAAGAAGGTCTCATCCAGAGCATCCAGGGTTATAAGGTCATACACGTGACTGAATGCAATGTTTAACATTAAATCACTAGCACCATGAAAGGAGTCTTCAGGCAACTTTGCTGGGGAACTAAGTTTATCCTTAGTGTGTTCCATGGCGTAAGCATGCAACCTGGCACAATTCGGTCCAGCAGCCTGTAAGTCCGCTTCTGACAACATAGGCACAACAGGCTTGTATTTTGGATCCCGTTTTGTCCAAAAACTGTTAAGAAGCTCATCTCTAGGCAAAGGTTTCCTGGCCCCCTTCTTCTGCGGTGGCTGCTGCTCAGGCGGAGATTTGCTTGTCCTCCGCTTGTCGCTGCTGCTACTTAGGCAGAGATTGCCTATCTGCCTCCTGTTGCAGAGGCTGCTGTTGCTGCTGCTGCTTAGGTGGAGATTGCCTGCGTTCCTCCTGTTGTTGTTGATGCTCCTGCTGCGTAGTTTTGCTAATCTGCTGTTGCTTCTTAGGCGGAGATTACCTGTCCTCCTCCTGCTATTGTCGATGCTCCTGCTGTGTAGTTTTGCTGATCTGCTACTACTGCTGCTGAGCTTTCTCTTGCTGACGCTGAGCTGCAGTACCTCCATCTGATGCTGTACCCCTGCTACCTGATGTGGGAGCAGGGTTGGTATTTCTCGTAATGGGTGGTACATGGATCCTGTTCTTTGACCATTGGATCCTTAGACAGAGAGCCTCAGCTAGGGTTGTTACTTCATCCCCCCCAATTGGTACAGGCAGAGGGTAGTGACTCGGATTGCCCCACACATAACTAGGTTGCACCACAGCATACCCATCCTGCACCGGTACTGTATGGAGAGTCTTTTGCAATGGAAAGACAGTGGCTAGTGCGAGCTCCACTTTATTCCCGAAGCTATCCAAAAGGCTGCACTTGGTTGGCTCTGTGAGCTTATCTATTGTGTCCAGCATAGTTGATCGACTATCAATGTGCTGTTGACTACCTTCGTCCTCGCTGACATGCCAATGGTCTTCCTCTCTGCCACATGCTTCTTCTTCCTCACTACCATGCACATCTTCTTCCTCAAGGCCATGCACATCTTCTTCCTTGCTGCTACTGACAGGTGGTGATTGGGGAGGATGAAGTACATTTTTTGGTATATCAAAGCTTGATTCTGCTAGAATAGAGACAATTCTGGTGACTGCTGCACCAACTAGCTCTTCCATCTGCGGTACAACCTTCTTGTTCCTCTTCTTTCTGTACATTCCAGCAAACTCTTCACCAAACCCTTTACCCCAGCCAAGTGAACTAGACACGCCTCGGACCCGACCTCGATGCTCTGGAGTCTCAAGTACTGCGGTGAGGATATCATTCTCCCTAACCCTGAAAGAACCATCGCTAGCCTGAGCTGCAAGTGTTTTCACCCTAATTGCTACCCCCACCACCACAGGGTTACTGAATGTTATGTCCCTACTTCCTTCACTAGTGGTCTTCCTCTTCCCTACCATTGCCCACAGATAAGGCCTCGAACGTCCAGGAAATTGGTCCCAAGGGTTCTATTTTCCTTCTTCAGCTAGCTTTGCATCCTCCTCCTCCTCCCACTCTTTCCTTTTACGAACATAACCTTTTCTGCCCGTCCTGTGTGGCTTATCATGCAATGCTCTCTTTTCTTTCATCCCCTGGCTCAATCGCTGAAATCTAGGAGAATTGGTTTCCTGCACAAACACGGTCGAGTCTTCTGGCTGCAAAAAGGCATTCTTCACAAAGGGAGTCTCCTCTTGGCTCACATATTTTTTTCTTAAATGGGTCTTGAGCCGCTGTTACAAGGTTGCAATCTTTGACATAGCTGCCTTAACTACCTTCTTGCGAACAGATTCAGCCAGATTGGCTGGGTAATCTAGCTTTTCCTCTAAAACTGTGAACAACTCTTCCTTCTGAATTGGTGAGAGATCTTCAACTGCCTTGTTGATTGACACCCTCTCTCGAGCAATGAGGCCACAGACCAATACAAATCTATCCCTCGCAGCATCTGGGGTAGGCCAATAATTGTTATCAAGTCCAGTTGTGGTAAACTTGTTTTCTGGCCATTTGGTTTGTGTCCTTGACCCGCGGGATCGAGTACTACTCGCAGCAGTATGTGCTGAGTGACCCTATGAAGAAGAATCACCGTTGATAGGCTGTGAACAAGGTTCACCGTCGATGGGCTGTGATGGTTGTGGAAAACAAATATTATTTCTATGTTGTACTTACAAAGAACAAGATAAAGGCATATAAACATTATTCACGAAACGGAATATACACTAAACAATGAAATTAATGAAAAGATGGGGATTTTAGAAAAAAAATAGGAAAAAAATCATCAAATTTGGACTAAGTACGACGGAGAAATACATGTTACAAAATTTGACTGCAGATTAAAAGGAGAAATGAGAACTGTTCTTCATTCCAATAGAACAGAGGGGGTGTTTAACCCGCGTCTCATTTGCCCATCCAATCCTCGTCTCTTATGCCCACCCAATAGAATAGAGGAGGAAGCAGACTAGCAGAGGCCACCGCCGCTGCTGCCGCCATCGCCGTGCCCGCTTTGACATCCAAGAGGGCACCCTAGGCCTCTAATTCGGCAAATGAGACCACCGCAACCTTCGATTTGACTCAGAAACGTGACAAATCAAATCTTGTGGATGCAACATAGAATATGTAATAATTTACATTCAAGATACATAATTTTTATTGATGCTTCTGCCTACATCCTGATGTTCATCCTGCTAACGGCGTACTCTACCGCGACGCTGAATCCACGCGTCCAGAGGTCGAACTCATGACGGATGCGGACACTCGGCGCTGCAGTAGTGAATGAAACCTGGGGTCTCCGGCCCATAGCGCCTACATCCCACTGCCCAAATGCAGACGTGGGGATTCTGGACGGGCAGCAACAGAATGTCATCGTCGCCGTCACGAAGCCAGTACCACCACGCAATGTTCTCGAGATCCCGGCGGACGAGGTAGCGCAACCGGTGCAGGTGGTGGTTCTTCCACCGCCCGTCAAGGGACGACGGCCCGTCGCTGATTTCGTAGAGTAGTGCCATCGCTCGGGGTCCGCAGGGTTGCGACGGTACTTCAGCATCGCTAAGAAGTACTTCGCACCGGCGTCCTTGGCAGCGGCCTTTCCGACGAGTTCAAAACCTCATCGGAATTCTGCCGCCTCATCAACCTCTCCATCCCCTCGAAGCATAATGCCTCCGGATGTTTGGCGAGGCGGAAGCGCTCCTCCAACAAGGACCTGACGTAGTGATTCTTGCACTCTTGATGAAGCTCACGCAGCAACACCTGCAGGAGTACCTCATCCAAGTCACAGATTCGCCGTAAGGTGCCGCAGACCCGATTACAAAGGGCCAGGAAACAAATGACGGGCTCACCCTTGATGCAGCGGAGGATGATCTGGGTGACCAGTTCATTTGGCAGCAGCTCCATGAAGCACACCGCAGCCATGAAGGAGAAGTGGAAGGAAATGGAAAGGCGACGGGATCTGGAAATTGAAAGGCGACAGGGTTTGGAAATTGAAATGCGACGCGGCCATTTATACAAACCCGTTACTAATAATATGGAATTTGAAAGGAAACACGGTTTGGCTACTGACATGTGGGCCCGACAACTGCCCCTGCCCCTCCACCTTCCCGCGAAATTGAAATGTGACGCGTGTTTTTGGACGGTTTTGCTCCAAAAAACGGTTCCCGAGGCGTAGGGGGACGTGGGGCGTGGGGAGGAGAGGCGCCATGACGGTTCACGTCTTGTCATCATAAATACCCGACTGGTTGCTCCCTAATCATATCGTTTCTTTCACTTCATCTTCTTCCCCCTCGCCATCACCACCACAAACTCCGGTCACCAAGAGATCACCAACAAGGAGCGAGTAGAGCATGGCGTCGAGTGACCCGTCGGTGAAGCGGGGACGAAGGGAGGATGACGACGACGACGAAAGCTGCTGTCGGAGGAAGTTGACCACCAAGGAGAAGGGGAAGGAGCCGATGGCGCCCAAGGAGAAGAAGGAGAAGAATTCGGAGGCCGCCGACATCAGCTTTGCCGTCGAACTGCTCCAGGGCGCGTTCATGAAGCTCCGAGATGTTGGCGCAGCGTTCAAGATCGAGGCGCCTGACGATTACAAGGATCGCAGTGTCAAGGGTCTCGCCTTCAGGATCCACGAGTTGGCTGAAAAGCTTGAGAAGCTCCCCGTGGTCCAACGGTCTCTCCTCGGCGACGACGACGGCTCCGACGGTGGCGACGACGGCTCCGACGGCGGGACTCCGATAGCGGCGACCGACTAATTGATCCACTCCTGTACCATTAATAATGTGTTTGTGATTATTGTGTGTTCGTCAGTTTGTTCGTCAGGTTGTTGGACTGCTTAGTTTGTTGATCATGAACTGCTTAGTTTGTTTGTCGATCATGAACTGGTTAGTTTGGTTGTTGGATTTTGTATACATGTCATATGAACTCGAGCTAAGAGACGCGGGCAGATCCATCAGCGTCGCCTACAGTATCTGTTCCTCCTGTGATGAACTCGATCTTGGAAACAATGGATAGTCATCGCCGACGCTGGTTAGTAAACTCACGTCGCTTTCGTTGGCAGGTAGGTTCGGGCAGTTATCTTCTTTATATAGGCTGCTAGCACTGACGCGTGGGCCCGGCACTATTTTTTAGAACTGAAACTCGCATCCATCAAATATTAGAGCTGGTAAAACAACGCCTAAAAATTCATTCAAAATAACATCAATTCATATTTGGACATTTAGTATTTTAATAAAATATCAACAATCACACTTGTGTACCTAACATTTTTATAATTCGAATATACATCTCATGCTTGCGATATAATAATTCTAATAACATCTTAGTTTGCTCCAAAAATTCTACAAATTTACGTGGAAACATAATTTGGGTACCTAAACTTGTCATAAAAAATTCAAATGGTTTCGATAAAGGAAGAATATACTTGTGTACAAATGGCTACATCTCTCACATAGTTTCCTAGAATGTTGCTTGAACATTGAAGTTTTCCACACTTTGCAACATGTTTGATCTCGTACGCATTTGAAATTTTAACACAAGCATGTGTTCACCTTAAGATCACAAAATGTAAAGTTTCATTACTAATGGTTGTGGAAAACAAATATTATTTCTATGTTGGACATACAAAGAACAAGATAAGGCATATAAACATTATTCACGAAACGGAATATACACTAAACAATGAAATTAATGAAAAGATGGGGATTTTAGAAAAAACTAGGAAAAAAATCATCAAATTTGGACTAAGCACGACAGAGAAATATATGTTACAAAATTTGACTGCAGATTAAAAGGAGAAATGAGAACTGTTCTTCGTTCCAATAGAACTGGGCCCCACCCTAATTAGAGACGCGGGATGGTTAATCCTCGTCTCATTTTCCCACACAAACTGTTCTTCATTCCAATAGAACAGAGGAGGAAGCAGAGGGCGCCGCAACCTTGGATTTGACTCAGAAATGTGAGAAATCAAATCTTGTCTATCAATAACCGATTGGACGATACTTTACACGACAGAAGAAGACATTACATTCGTAACGAAGCCTACATTCATCACTACAAAAATACATGCAAAACCCCCTCTGGCTCGGCGCCGTACCGCAGAATGCTTTGCGTGCGCTATGTTGAATGTTGCCTCGCGCCACCGCCGTTGCCAGCGTTGGCCGGCGGAGGCCATGGCGGAGGGCGACACTCCTAATTTGCCAAGCCAGATTGACCCCACGATGCCGGAAATCTAGGGATTGCACATTGCTGATCAAACGCAGACGCCACTGCCCTTGCTCCTCGCCCTCAAGCTGTTTCATGTATGCAATTGCAGTGGCGTCGGCGTCGGCCCCGCTGTTGGCTCTGTAGAGGAAGATGGCGGCCACATAGGCCGCCCCTCTGTGCCCGTCCTTGGCAGCACGGTGGAGCTCGTCGAGGGGAGGCTGAGGGCTGCGGTTCCTGCCGAAGATGTCGTCCATCCCAGTGAGGAAGCAGGCCACCGGGTTGCCGGCTACAGCCAGGCTACGAAGGAAGACGTCGTAGCCGACGGGGTCGTTGTTCTGCATCTGCTCGACTGGAACCCGATCCAGTGCCAGGCGCCTATCGACATCTCTATCGCGGTAGGGGCGGAGCATGTCCTTGCAGGTTGCCCGTAGGCTGCAGAGGTCCTCCATAGGCCGATTCGATGTCGCACTGACTCGGCCAACGATGATCGCCAGCACCTCCGTCGGGAGTTCCGCGAGCGACCGCGGGTGCTCCCTCGATGCCATGAGTGCCGGCGTGGAAGGGAAGTCGCTTGGCGCGGAGCAGAGGAGGCACAACGGAGGGGCGAGGAGAGGGGCACGATGAGGAGTGTAGGCAGTTGTGGTTTTCTCGTGGGTAGATGAAGGGGTTGTGGTGGTTTCATGGGTAGAAGAAGGGGTTGGGGCAACATTTATTTATTTTGGAGAGAAGATACAGGAGACTACTAATTGCACATCTCGCTTATCGAGGAGTCAAACTCTTTGAAGTTTGACGAAATGTAGACAAAGTAATGTCAATACTCTCAGATGAGTGGTACTACTAATTGCACATCTCGCTTACAGGCATCTTAGGCATCTTAGGTAGTATCTTAGGCAGAATATATAAGCATCTTAGGCAGTATCTTAGGCATCATATATTACAGAAAGGAGATTCATTCAAATTCCACCAATACGTACACATCCTATATATATTACAAAAAGGATTCCATTTCCAGCAATAGACATCCCTGCATTTTACAAAAAGGATCGGATTCAGCAGAAATCAATCTTACTTCTTTTTCTTCTTTGATTTTTGTATATGGATCTTTTCACGATGGTCGCTTCGCAAGTATGGTGTTTTGTCAGCTCCCAAGACTCGGGGCATGTATGAAGTGTGAAAGGATGGACTTTCATCAAACTGGTTGTATTCCTCCTCCTCAACAACATTTTCAACCCCAACAATCCTTTTTTTCTAGGAAAAACCACACTCTAGTTATTCTTTGCAAGGTCAGGTACATAGAACACTTGTTCAACATCCTTGGCGAAGACAAACGGTTTGGTTTTGTAACCAAAGACCCGGAGATCAACACTAACATAACCAAATTTGTCCTTGATCATAGCTCTCTTCGCATTGGCGACCCATCTACACCGAAACAAGGCTACCTTGAATCCTACATAATCAAGCTCCCAAATTTCATCTATTTGACCATAATATGTGGCTGTGTTCTTCTTATTGTCGATGGCCCGTACACGCACACCACTATTTTGATAGACGCTCTTGGCATCCTGGGCCATGGTGTAGAATGTGTATCCATTGATATCCATTGCTTGATATGTTGTAACAGTGAATAATGGCCCTGCTGCTAGTTTTCTTAGATCGTCGGTTATAGCAGCACTGCCACTCTGCTGGACATAATCTCGGAGCCACCTGTTGAAGCATTACATGTGCCTCTTTGCAACCTAATCCTCAGTACAGCCAGGGTTTTGTTCATGTAGTTGTTGCTTGTGCTCATTGCCAAATGGTGTAACCTCTACGCTCTGTTCTATCACGGTGAAATGAGCCTTCCTGAAGTCCTTTGGGTGCGGAGTGATTGACTTTTTCCCCAGGGTCCCAACACCTGAAAGCCTACCTTCATGCTGTGAACGAGGCACACTAATGGGGTTTTTGGGGTCCATATAACCCATGGCCCACTCCACTGCTTCGATGGTCTCATAGCCATGAACAATGGCTCCCTCCGGAAATGACCTGTTATGTACTAATGATTTGAGGAATCCAAAGTACCTCTCATATGGAAACATCTGATGAAGGTAAGATGGGCCAAGGTACCAGATCTCTCTCGCGAGGTGTGTTGTTAGATGCAGCATGAGATCAAAGAATGATGGTGGGAAGGTAGCTTCAAGCAGGCATAGGGTCTCGAAATGCCTCCTCTCTAAGCCCAATAGTTTTTCCTCATCAATCACCTTCTATTCTATTTCATTGAAGAATAAACAAAAGCTCATGACCGCGTCGCGAACTAGTTCTGTCTTGATATATCTTAGTGCAACAGGAAGAATAGATGTCATCAACACATGGCAATTATGAGATTTCATCAAGTTGAAATTCATTTTCACGTCCTTCACCGACACTAGCCTCTTGAAGTTCGATGAGTAGCCTGAAGGTACTTTCAAACCATGCAAAAACTCACAGGATTCTTTTCTCTCTGCCTTTGACAAGGTAGTTGCAGCAACGGGAAGGTCCATCCCCGTGTCTGTTTTCTCTGCATAGAGCTACGGCCTAATGCCCATTTCTTTAAGATCCTCCATTGCATTTTTATGATCTTTTCCTTTCGACTTCTGTTGTAGCAATGTTCCCAAAGTAGCTTCACACACATTCTTCTTGCCATGCATGTTGTCAATCGAATGACGCACATCCAAAAGTGGCCAATACTCTAGCTCCCATAGAATTGATTTCTTGTTCCACATTCCTCGCCCATCTTCTTCTTCTTCTTCACCATCTCACTTCTTTCTTTTGCGAAGTTTCTTTTCAGACAATTTGGTTAACTCCTCGATAGTTTTGACGTCCTTGACTTGCAAGTGGAGCAGATCTTCAGACAAGGGAACCACAGAGAAGGCTGAACAATGCGATGAGAGAAGTCGTGAAGAAAGAAGTCCTTAAACTTCTTCACGCCGGGATCATTTACCCAGTCCCTTATAGTGAATGGGTGAGCCCCGTTCAATGCGTACCCAAGAAGGGAGGTATGACGACAGCCCCTAATGAGTTCGGCGAGCAGATTGCTCAATGCCTTCCCACAGGGTGGAGTATGTGCATAGATTATAGGAAGCTCAACAAGGCTACAAAGAAGGATCACTTTCCACTCCCGTTCATCGATGAGATGCTTGAGCGGCTGGCGAATCACTCCTTCTTCTGTTTCCTTGATGGGTAATCTGGCTACCATCAAATCCCTATCCACCCTGATGACCAGAACAAGACCACCTTCACCTGCCCTTATGGAACCTATGCTTATCGGAGAATGTCTTTCGGGTTGTGCAATGCACCCGCATCGTTCCAAAGGTGCATGATGTCTATCTTCTCAGACATGATTGAGCAAATCATGGAGGTTTTCATGGACAATTTCTATGTCTATGGTAAAACTTTCGACGAGTGTCTTAGAAATTTAAACAGGGTCTTGCAAAGGTGTCATGAGAAGGACTTAGTCCTAAATTGGGAGAAGTGCCATTTTATGGTCCGAGAGGGCATCGTGCTAGGGCACCTAGTGTCCGAACGAGGGATAGAAGTGGATCGTGCAGAAATTGAGGTAATAGAAAAGCTTCCTCCTCCTATAAATGTCAAGGGCATCCATAGCTTCCTTGGCCATGCTGGGTTCTACCGACGGTTCATTAAGGACTTCTCACAGGTAGCTAGACCCCTTACTAATCTCTTATCCAAGGACGCGCCCTTTGAATTCACAGAGGAATGTATGGAATCTTTCCTTACCCTCAAGAATGCACTCATCTCTGCCCCAGTCATCCAGCCTCCTGACTGGACGTTGCCTTTTGAGATCATGTGTGATGCTAGTGACTACGCTATAGGGGCCGTCTTAGGCCAAACTAAGGATAAGAAACATCATGCTATAGCCTACGCTAGCAAAACTATGACAGGAGCACAGTTGAACTACGCTACTACTGAGAAAGAGCTCCTTGCTGTTGTCTTTGCCATAGATAAGTTTAGATCTTACTTGGTGGGAGCCAAGGTAATAGTTTACACTGATCATGCTGCTCTTAAATACCTGCTCACTAAGAAAGATGCTAAACCCCGCCTGATTAGATGGATTCTGCTCCTTCAAGAATTTGATTTAGAAATAAGAGACAAAAAAGGAGTAGAAAATTCTGTTGCGGATCATTTGTCTCGTATGCGTACTACTAACCCGCAGGAAGCACCCATCAATGACTCTCTACGAGACGACATGTTGCTAAAGGTCACGGATATTAACCCCTGGTTTGCGAACATTGTAAATTATCTGGTGACAGGGTACATACCCCCTGGAGTTGATAAGAAGAAACTGGTTCATGAAGCAAAAAGACACATATGGGATGATCCGTACCTCTATAAAGTCTGCGTTGATGGGTTGTTAAGGAGATGTGTACCGCGTACTGAAGGGATGCAAATCATTGAGAAGTGCCATTCTGGATCTTATGGCGGCCACTATGGCACTTATCGTACACATGCAAAGATATGGCAAAGTGGGTTCTTCTGGCCGACTATGTATGATGACACAAGAAATTTCATCCGAAAATGCAAAGCTTGCCAGAAGCACGAAGGAATCACTACCAGAGATGCAATGCCCCTACATGATAATCTGCAAGTGGAGCTTTTTGATGTATGGGGTATTGACTTCATGGGCCCATTTCCCAAGTCTGATGGAGCTGAATACATCTTGGTGGCAGTCGACTATGTATCAAAATGGGTAGAAGCTATAGCATGCATGTCGGCTGATGCCAAGCACTCCAAAAAGATGTTCAAGGAAGTGATATTCCCTCGCTTCGGTATTCCAAGAATGGTAATCAGTGATGGGGGTCCCACTTCACTGATACCGATTTCAGAAGATTCCTAAAGAATCAAGGGATCCAACACAGTGTTGCCACTCCGTACCACCCCCAAACTAATGGCCAAGCAGAAACCTCCAATAAGAAGATCAAGAATATTCTACAAAAAACAGTATAGGAGGCTGGCCGAGGTTGGAAGAGGCATCTTGATGATGCCGTATGGGCCTATCGAACAGCCTACAAAACTCCATTGGGAATGTCCCCATATCAACTGGTATACAGAAAGACGTGCCATCTACTAGTGGAAGTGGAGCATAAAGCTCATTGGGCAATCAAAAGGTTCAATTTGGATTTCCTGAAGTCCAAAAGGAATAGGCAAAAGCAGTTAGCAGAATTGGAAGAATGGAGAGAAAAAGCCTATCACAGTGCAAAGATCTATAAAGAGAACCAAGAGGTGGCACGATAAGAAAATCAAGAAAAAAGAATTTGCACCAGGTGATAAAGTGCTACTTTTCAACTCTCGATTCAGGCTGTTCGGAAGAGGGAAATTGCGCAGCAAATGGGAAGGACCATTCACAGTAGTCGAGGTAGCTCCTCATGGAGCTATCACGCTGCAAAATGATGAAGGCAACTGTTTTAAGGTGAATGGCCATCGACTGAAAATCTTCCTCGACCCGGACAACATCGAATATGAAGTGATCAACTTCATCGAGAATGGGTAAAACAAGTAAGAGCGTGCCCAACACTAGGTAAGTCCTCTCTCCCCTACTTTCTTTACCCCTTCAAGTTTATTTTCATTCCTTAGAAGAAGACAGTGTGGGGGAAATCCCCACCCTGCAGAATAAAAAGAATGACCCGAGGTACCCGACTTCCCTATCTCACTTCCACATACCTTTGAGTTTGTTTTGAATCTTGAGATCAATCTTTTATAACAAACTCATGAGGCAATTTCCTATGTCATACATGATTCCTGTGGTTGGCTTGCATACATTTTATTCCTTACTCATCATCTTGATGCTTGTGAACAAATATCATAGGGAACTCATGCTTATCTAAGTAGTTGGTGTTTGTGATACGGTTTGATGATATGATCTTCACTCTGAATGTCTGAGTGCTTGGGAATTTTATTTGGAATCTTGAAAACCCTTTGCAAAGCTCCTCTTTGATATGCCACTATCCTACTAGAGCCATATGATGTTCATAGTTGAAAACCTTCTACTCTTATGCTGCTTATCATTGCATTGAGCTTTGTCAAATCCTGTGACCCTTGTGAGAATTCTTTTCATTACTTTCATGATCAAGATTCATGTGCACACCACCTATTTCCCCTTGCTATGCTTCTACACTAGAAGTTAGCATTGTATCATTTATCCATTCCATAAAAATAAAAGCTCCATGTGTGTGGTGTGACATCTCGCTCCAAAAGTATCCTCCAAAAAGAGACATGGGCTATGAAAAAAAGAGATAAGAGACACATGCTCAAAGCATGATGAAAAAAAAGAGAGAGAAAAGAAAAATAGCCCATGTCCAAAATAAAGGAGAAATAGGAGAGGGATGAGATCATGCAAAATGGAGTTCCATAATTTTGATGGTAATAACTAGTGTCCATTCCGGGGCTAGTGTCCACCTTACCATCAACCCATTTTCATCATATATGTATGGTAATATCTAGCACCCATTCCGGGCCTAGTATCCACCTTACCATACTCACCATATCCATACACGTGCACATCTTGATCTGATTGTATGATTTGATTTTCTCTGTGGATCCAGTCTTTGACTCTGCAATATATGTGATACAAGTATGCTTTATCCTTTATCCTACCCTTAGCTCCACATATAGCCATCATTAGAAGTTGGATGAAGAAAGGCAATCTAATGCCTTGGTGAGGACATATACACATTGAGCGATTTGAGAGAATCAAATGAGGAGCTAAGCAAAGGTTTGTTTTGAAAAAAAAATTATTACAAAACCCCAAGTGCTTAACATGATGAGTAGGAGTGATTTGATTCATAACTGTTCCATTCTTCAACTACCCAAGATAGCATGATAGACACTTCAGGATTCACAAGTACAAGGTATGGTCTGGAATATCTCTAATGCTCGTTTCATACCTGTGGATTTTATGTCTCACTTTGATCTTGTTCTTCCCTTCACTCGGGACGAGCAAAGGTCGAGTATGGGGGTATTTGTTGACGGCTGATTCTCACTCACTTCTTACTCGTCAAACATATACCTTTTGGCATGGAAATTGATCATCAACATTAGAATAGGGCTTAAACTAATCATTTCCACAAGTGTTGGTGATTATGCAAATACAGGTGAATAGCACTAGAAAGAGGAGTAAAAGCACAAGTCTTTGATCCAAGCACTTCATGTCCAGCCAATGAGGGGATGCCACCTAGGATTCCCCTGGATCACTGACGTCATCAATCCAAGAGAGGCAAGCCTGACGAATCACGAAGCGCCACATGGACATCACATGGATTCAAGGGCCCACTTATCCCCCAAAACCATCGGGAAAACTTGGCATGCACAGAGGACAGGCATCAGGGCCACCAGTCAGCCACCACGAAGAAGCACAGGGCGCCACGTGGCCCCTAGGCTTCGGCCGAACCCTAGATCGGTCGAACCGACTTTGGTTCGGTTGATCTAGGCCCTCCATGTGTCAGCTCCTGATTGGTTCCTGGTTGCAGTTCCGGGCGTTTAGGAGCACTTGGAGCCCCGAAGCAAGCCTCTCCCTCCTCTATAAATAGGAGGGGAGGGGCTCTCTTTTGGAGCACACACTTCTCCTCCTCCTCTTCATTTTGGCTTGGAGCCTCTCTCTTTAGGAGAGGAGAGCTCTTTGTATAGGATTAGTGCTAGGAAGTGAGGTGGGAGGCTTGAGGCCATGTCATGATTCATGACATCTTCCTCAAGAACGATCCTCAGCGGTGCCTTTGTTCTTCAACTAGACTAAAGTGAGTATTTCGATATTTCCTATTTAGACTAAAGTCGTATGCATGCTTAGTTGCTTTGTTCTTGTGTTCTTCGTTTGTTCTTGGTTTAGAGGCTTGTGTTCTTCGAACACAACCCTTTCGATCCAGTAGACTTAGATCATAAGTTTGCATCTAGTTTGCCAGCTTGTCTATTAGAGTAAAGTGAAGCTCCTGCATGTCTCTAGTTAGATCAAAGTGCATTCGTGATCTTGCATGAGTGATAGAGCATACCTTGAGCTAGTGCCAGTATCTCCCTCGCGGATTCGTAGTAATAGTAAGTGGTGTAGATGAGGTGTCTGGACCATAAGCTATCCTTCGAAGACCATGTACGATCGTAGCGTAGAGGTAGGCCGCAGTGGTGACAGCCTGTTGGACCCTTTGTCAACCCTCTACGTCGCGTACCGAGTTGGGCTCGAGCCAGCACAAAGGCCTTGTGCTTGGTGCCCGAAGTGAGTGCTATACCTGAGAGACCGTAACTAGACTCTGCGCTCGGTCGAGGCAGATCCTTTCTACCTATCCTAGCAATCAGTGTTGTGTCCTTGGATCATCTATACTAGAAGTAGAAGATAGTGCACACCGTTCCTTGGATTCGATACCCTTGGAATACTCTCCTTCCTTGGGGAGGTGCTACAGCGGTATTTCCGTGCGCTTGCGGTATACCCGGTTGTTCTTATACGCTCCCTCTAGGTGTACAACTAGTGGTGACATTGAGAAACGCCAATAGCCATCTGTGCTCGTAGCGAACCGAATGTTCCTGCTTTCACCGGCAAATTCCTTAAAGTGGGAATCAATGTTTTGCCATTGTTGGCCATCTGCGGGGTGCTTAATCTTGCTAACTTCATTCGTGTCTTATGCCAACGCAAGAGTTGGGCCTCCTTTCGTGTGGCGAACCATCTTCTCAATCGAGGAATGATGCAAAAATACCATGCTACCCTCACAGGAGCCCCTTTAACCTTCTTCTTCTTCTTCTTGCATGTGATCTCCATGGGCTCGTTCTCGTCATCATCAGCATTGTTGTCATCACCACCATCATTTTTCCTCTTGTACCGATCGAACCCACACTTGGCGCACTTGTCAAGGTCTGCATAATCTCCACGGAACAATACACAACTGTTCTTGCAAGCATGAATTTTTTCAACCTCTATTCCCAGAGGACAAATTATCTTCTTTGCCTCATAGACAGACTCGGCTATTTGGTTTCCCTCGGGTAGCATGTCCTTAAGGAGATCTAATAGTTGTTTGAAACTTTTGTTGCTCCAACCATGATCTGCCTTAAGCTGCAGAAGTTTTAGATCACCAGAAAGGCGAGAATACTTCTTGCAACCAGGATAGAGGGGTTTCTTTGAATCTTCAACGAACTGCTTCAGCCTCGCTAATTTAGAAGCTGTATACACTCCTTGAAACTCAACATCTCGCAACATTTGATCAACATTGTGCACACGTTGCAACAACTCACCATCACTGAAGCCTGTAACTTCTTGATCAGTGATATCCTCAGGCCTCATCACAATTGGTGGGAATGGTTCATTTTCCTCATCAAAAACTCCACCTTCATCAAGATCTTCATCATGGCATAGCGCTGCCTCTTAATTATTAAGGCCTGTAGCATGGTGTCGTGCTTCACCTTCATATAGGCATCCTGCTTCGACTTCATTAAGCCCTTCCTCACCATGTTTATTCCAACACGTGTATTTTTCTTTGAAACCACGTGTGATCAAATGATGAAAAATGTTATCCCGTTGTCCGAACTTCTTCTGGTTGAGACAATCTATACAGGGGCAAAGCATTGCCTGAACACCACAGTTTCTCATATCCGCCTCTACTTGATCTAGAAAACCATTGACCCCCATTAAGAAACTGGCCCAATCTCGGGACTTACTACTATACATCCAAGCCTGAGCAGCAGCAGCCATCTGCAATTTTCATACATCAAATGAGCATAATGCATCACCAAAACCGATGAGTAAGAGGATTAGGACAGCAAAGTTCAATAAAAGGGGGCAATTTCCACCTTGACGAGGACTGTCTACGAGGCGAGCGCTTCCGAGGAGGAGGGCGAGGCGTCACGGCCGCGGTGACGGCGCGAAGGACGGCGCCGAGCCCGAGGAGGAGGATAAGCTGCTGCTTTGGAGGACGTACGGCGCGGAGGGACGTCATGCCGCGGTTGACGTCCACCGGCACCTTTCGCCGTCGCGCACGCGGCCGGGCGGCCTGCTGCAGCGCCGGCTTTCTGAGGAGAGAGAGCGTGCGCGCAGCGAGTGGGGCCTTCAGAGAGAGCGCGCACAGCGAGTGGGGCCTTCAGAGAGCACGCGAAAATGTTGCTGCAGCAACGGCGGGGAGAGAGCGAGTGGGGCCCTCAGAGGAGAGAGAGCGAGTGTAGTTGTCGGAGATCGCAGAGTGGTCGGGACGCAAGGACAATGACGCGTAATAACAACAGGCGTCTCTATTGTGAGAAAACAAAGGAGATGCTAGCTCCAAACAAGCATCACCAATTGGGTCGTCATAAAATGAGACGCGTCCTAAAAACAACGCGTCTCCAATAGGAAAGTCATCGATAACGGACGCATGTTAACGTCCTCTACAAAGAAAACATGTAACAGGCGTTCAAGAAGTCCGTTACAAGAAGTCCTCATTGGTAACGGGCGTTGTGGTGGCGAGGTCAGGGCGAGGTCGGAGTTGAGCCTGCCGCGCTTATGCGTAACGGGCGCCAAACAACAACCGTTACAGATGGGGTCCATGTAACGGGTGTTAAGGGCCTGTTACAAATGCTATGTGACCTATTTGAGGTTTTCACATAGTGTTAATTGTCAAGGGATTATGAGAAAGGTCAGCTCAGTGTCCAAGAATAGCACAAAAAGAAGATCATACTGCTAGCTCTCCCAGGAGACATGCTACAACAGGTGACAAGTAGAGCACATTTTTAGTTAACCATGCATAACAGCGAAGCATTTATCGAATCAACACCCACAGAACTGTGTACAAGACCATACAAATGAGAAAACAATTATAGTAACTAGTTCCAATGCCTTCACTGATCAATGGTTCCAATGCATCAATTTTCCATTATTTTAGGAAGTTGTTGTACCAGCACATGACATTGTCAAGATCTTGACAGAAATCGACAGGCTCAAGAAAACCTTAGACAACATCTGCACATTCCTAAATAGGATGGAAAGAATGAAGGATGACATTGGTAAAGAGAAGCAGCAGGCAAGTTCTGAACCTAGTTACAGCTAAACAACTTTTTTGTTTGACCGGTTACAACTTTATGATATTAAACTTGGCAATCTAATTGTGAAGCTTGCTTCAATTTGCCTTTGTTTTAGAAATGTGTTGTTACTCAGGAGGAAAATTATTACCCTTTTGAGTAGAAATTTTGTTATGCTTGAAATTTAATGCATGGTACTCATCATATGCTGCTCACAAAATTGTTGAACTTATTCTATATACTACTTCAATTTCTGAATCTCCATGCTACATCGACTTTTATTAACTGAACATCCAGTGCCTTTGTTTTAGGGAGGTGCTGTAGCTTGGGAGGACATTGACATGATCTGGAAACAAATCCATAGGATCAACCAAGCTCTGAACCCAGTTACAGCTAAACAACTTTCTTGTTTGACCAGTTACATCTTTAATGATATTAAACTTGGCAATCTAATTATGAAACTTGCATCAATTTGCCTTTGTTGTAGAAATGTGTTGTTATTCGGGAGGATCTTGACTACATCTGGAAAGTACTCGATAATGTGGATAGAAGGATGGATGTCAAGGCTGTGGATGACATAAGTCTCCTAGCAAATGGTCAGAAAATACTAGAATCTGAGGTGGAGAAGCTTAAAGGCGCACAGAAGATGAAGGATATTGAACTTGCCGAAGCTGCAAAGAAGAATGCTGAGCTGCAGGAAAGACTTGTAAAACTGCTAGAGGCAAAGATAGCAGAACTTGAAGCTCTAGCACAAAAGAAGCCATCTAACTAGTGCCCCTGCTGATGCACGTCAGATGTGATCCTGTGAATATGTTTGTTCTGAACATTATGCATGTCATATGTGAACATGTGATGCTAGCTATATATGCATCTTAAATATGTAGAATATGCTCTTATGACTACTATCTATGTGTACGTGTGGTTTTGCATCTTATTAAGAGACATGCTTATATGTTTGTGTGATATTCAATATTTGCTATGATGACATAGTCAAATATTTGACGGCAGTGAGAGTGCTAATGGACTTCAATTATTGAGCTCCGAGTCTAGTAAAGGGCGTCAAATTGTCATCAGTAACGGACTTAAAGAGCCAATTACCGATATGGTAGTGATCGGTAACGGACTTAAAGAGCTCGTTACCGATAGGGCAGTGATCGGTAACGAACTCAAAGGGCCCGTTACCGATAGGTTTAACTTTCGTAACGGCTGCATTTTAACATTCGTTACAAAGAATAACTGTAACGGGCGTTTAAGAAGCCCGTTACTGGAAGTCCTCATTGGTAACGGGTGGTGTGTTAGCCATGTCAGGGTCGAGTATGCCACGCTTATGCGTAATGGGCGCCAAACAACAACCGTTACAGATGGGGTCTATGTAACGGGTGTTAAGGGCCTGTTACAAATGCTGCGTGACCTATTTGAGGTTTTCACGTAGTGATCGACATGCTAAACCTAATCGCCACAATTACATAAACACATGCTATGAAGTCTAACCTTGCTTTAGACTAGGGAACAACCATATACATGATAGGTAAAAAGGTATAAACGGAGACATGGAATCGCTAATGGATCGGATGACAAGATTATCATTACTCACATGAAAGTATGTGTTACACCATCACCACCGAGATCATACCTAAGATGATGAACACGAAGCTCTGGAACTCCGCCATGGCACAACCACGCAGGGCGGCCATGGCGGCTAGGGTTGGCCTAGGCCATCCCCTAGACAACTTCGAGGACTCTGCCGCCGTCATCTCCCTCCGGTGCTCACTTCTAGGTTTCGCCGAGTTCTGATGAATGGATCGGGCAGCCGTCGGAGGTAGGCAATATAAATAAGCCGAGGAGGCGCTAGGTCAAAGCGGAGGCTGAACCGGGCCCGGAATAGGGTAGGTCGGTCGGCTTAGGCCGGCCGGCCCAGACCCAAAACAGCCTCAAATGCCTCCGGTCTTCATACGAAAGTTGTCCGACTCGTCGAGCCATGCAATTTCCATATATAATTTGTCTTCATAGGACTTAAGATGAGCGAGATACGGCCTGTTTAAGCTCAACATCTCCTACGGGCCTGGTTCGGGTCCATCTTCATTGACGTGACGTTTCTTGCAATTTTGACTTTTTGCCCCTTCACATGTGGCTTTTTGGCGTCATCGTCCCCGCGATCAAGATAGGGGATCTTGGCGCACGAACTCCCACATCTTCTGTTTAGGTCCTCGGAGTTTCATGGCTTCATGCTTCGGTCCTCAGGTCATTTGGAGTCATGTTCACTTCGTGTCTTGACTTGTGCCTGGCTTCGTGATCTTCTCATAAAGTGCTCGATGAACTCTACCCGGAAG
Organism: Cenchrus fungigraminus; assembly: GCA_036936925.1. Taxonomy (NCBI): domain Eukaryota; kingdom Viridiplantae; phylum Streptophyta; class Magnoliopsida; order Poales; family Poaceae; genus Cenchrus; species Cenchrus fungigraminus. The sequence goes on from CM072779.1 coordinate 99,020,849, forward strand.
TCCTCATTTAGGTACTTAATTCCTGCGTAAACAACATACTCCAAAAACCACATGCAAGTGCGAACTTGTTACATCATTAGTATGCCTAGTGGCGGGTTAGTTATAATTCAAAGCTCAAGAAAAAGTGTAACAAGTGCTCTTGGTTGACGGAAATCGACCATCAACAGTGCCTTATGCCTCTTTGTGAATGATCTTGACCCCTCAAACACTGGGAATCACCTTTGATTCGTGGATTTTCGGAGTACCCCGAGGTGGTAGCTTATGTGTGGGAGCTTTGCGATTCTAGATGATTGGTTTGGTTTGGAGCTCCAAGATTTTAGGCATAGCTTCTCCTAGAGATGCTTCTCATCTACCTAAAATTTGGGCTCAATCCATCTAGTAGTTTGGGAGATTCGTGGATCAGAAATTGGAGTTGACCTCGCGGCCAGGCCGCGCGCATGTTCTGGAAGAGGGACGGACAGTCCCCGTGACCCCCATGGACAGTCCATCCAGTGCCTAGTTCGTCGAGTTCTTCGTGTGTTCTTGCGAGCTCGTGTTTCGATCTGTGGAAATTTTGGTTCAGGGTTGGAAGGAGTTTATGGACGGTCTGAAGTGATCTTTCGGATGGTCCGCGTCCTGACAGACAGTCCGCGTGGGCACGACGAACAGTCCGCGCCAGTTGGATTTTCTCGGGAAGTTTCTGTTAGCTCGGGTGCCTATTTCGGTCGGTCTATCCTTCCCGTACGAACAGTCTGTGGCCCCTGACGGATAGTCTGCAGCCACCTGGCGGATGGTCCGTTCTGGCTGAGCAGATTTCTCCAAGTGCTTGGTTTCTTGTCTTGTGCTTCCGCTCTTTGATTCGAGGCGTGTTTCAAGGGCTTGTTGGCTTGTGTGTGCCTAGCTATGCGCCTCTCTTGTGTGTGCAAATCCTCGGAGTTGAAATTGGGGCATACGCTGAGTTCATCACTTGTGAAGAATTTTTATCGGCTCCCATTCACTCCCCCCTCCCTGGTAACCTAATCGGTCCGTCAATTGGTATCAGAGACGGTTACAGATCTTCTTGATTCTAACCATCTAAGATCCAAAGATAGCTGACGATGGGAAGGGTTTGGGTCCTCCGCACTTCGATGACAAGAATTACCAAATGTGGCAGAGGCGCATGAGCGCGTTTCTTCGTGGCAAGGGTCAGTTGCTTTGGGACGTGACTGAGAATGCCAACTATGTCTGTCCCGCTAACTTCCTTGCCCCAAGATCTCGAGACATGTTCGAGACCAACAACAAGGCCGTTGATTACTTATTTCATGCTCTTTGTGCCACAGAGTTTGATCATGTGTATGGAGAGGATTTAGTGTGTCAAATTTGAGAGAAACTTAAGATTGCTCATGTCGGAAACAGTCAGGTGCAGACTCGCTTGTTTGCCACTCAGCGGAGAGAGTACGAGAATTTCACTCATCTCCCTAGTGAGTCGATTGACACGATGTTTCAACGCTTCACCTGTATTGTGAACAACATGAGGGCCAATGTGACTGTGCTTCCATACACAGACCATGACAGGGCTATAAAGCTCTTGCATTCTCTTGATCGATCTGTGTGGAGCGCCAAGGTCGAGGCTATTTTGGAGTCGGGCATGTATGAGGCTTTGACTATTGATGAGCTGTTCTCTAAGCTCAAGTCATCTGAGATTGATCGTGGCTTGAGAGCAAAGAGCAAGATCCCCACTGATCCACATAGTTTTACTCTTGTCTCCGGATCGAGGACTGATGCTAACCCAGCTGCTCCACAGTTTTCCTTGTCATGTCTTGTTTCCATGCCAGATGAGGACTTTGAGGTGCTGAGTGAGGAGGATCTCGCGTTGTTGAGCAAGAGATTTGGGCGCATGTACAAGAACTGCAAGAATGCGAGGAGGAGCTCAAGAATGTGCTATCAGTGCGGGAAGTGCAACATTTTATCGCTGAGTGTCCGGAAGCTGTGAAGGTCAAGAACGACTACAAGAGGAAGCCCAAGTACGACTACAACAACAAGCATCGCCCCCGGAACGACTACAAGGACAAGTGCAAGGACAAGGGCGAGAGAAGGCCAAAGAGAGCGGTGGGTACAAGAAGAAGACGGACCGAGTGATGGTTGTCGGTGCGAGCGACATCGACTCTAGTTACTGCTACACTTCATCCGGCTCAAGCAGCGACGCAAGGACAAGGGGCACACCAGCAAGAACTTCACCGGCCTGAGCTTTGTCGCAAGAGGTGGCTTCTGCGGCATGGCTCATAGCTCAGACAACAAGAGGGCGGGAATGATGGCTCGGATTCTGACTCCGAGGATGAGGTATGTCATGACCCTGACTTCTTGCTAGAGGAGAATGCTAGGCTGAATGAATTGCTTGACAACCATGATGATGTGCTTAGAAAGACCAACAAGGAGAAGAGGGAATTCCGGTCTTTGCTAGGTGATGCTAAGGATAGGGTTGTTGAGCTTGAGTCTTTGCTTGTTGATGCTAGAGCTGAAATTGAATTCTTGAAAGCTGCTCCTGTTGTTACCGATGAAGTTGATTGTAGTGATTACAATGTCTTTTTGGCTGATTTGTCTGCTCTCATGGAGAAGCATGCCTCAAAGCTTGAGGAACTAGATGTGCTTAGGGTTGAGCTTGATGAGATGAAATCTAGACATGTTTTGCTAGGGTTCTGAGACGATTGGTGAGAACAGTGGTGAGGTAGGAGAGAAAATTGGGGACATTCCTATTCCACCACAAACTACACCCATGAAAAAATTTGCACCTGAGCCAAATCACCTCCGAAATAAGCTAGACACAACCCCAGATCCACCAATGTTTCCCACCAAGACAAACAACTTCAAGAAACCGGTGAGCTTTGTGAGCACCTTGGGAATGTGTATGGAGGGAAGCCGGAAGAGAAACCATGTGAGAAGCCTAGTGAGAAACCACAACCTAAGCCAAAACCAATCCGCTTCCATTGTGGGTATTGTCGGAGGGATGATCATAAGGAGGAGTACTATTTCAGAAAGCGGAAAGATGGAATGTTTGCTAGGAGATGGCAAACAAGGACATGTACTGCCCTTCTCATGGTGTGCCTGAGCCTCGTGTTGTGCCTCTACCTCGGGGTGAGGGGTTTGTGCGTACAGTTCTGTTGATGGTTCAATAACGCGCCAAGGTTCACCGCAAGCTTACAGATCATGTAGTACCTTTTCCCCTCGAGTATGGACCCAAGGTATGAAACCATGGATCGGAAGCAAACCGCTAAGGTTCTCTACCTTATCTAGTCAATCTAACCTAACATGAAGCATCAATTGCATATAAAGATAAACCTAAAGATATATGAGTGATAGCTCAAGGTTGATCACATGCACAAACATAGGTGACATCAAAATATCAAAGGAATATTATCATCACCAAAAGTATCTTGAGAGGTTAATGTGTACCTTATCCTTCGAGATTTTCATCATGAGTGGTCCCTCGGAGTTGAAAGCGAACAATCCTTGATGATCGGAGGTGGCTCACGTAGACTTTTCTCAATTCCTTCCTTTGTGCCACATGTCGTCAAGGTTGCTTTGTGTAGTATTACTCCCTCTTCACTTGTGGGGCTTCACACATGTCTTAATTGTCTTATTGTATCTCCATGATCCTTCGTGTGAGAGCCTAAAAGTATCAGCGCGATTGGATGTCGTCTTTTGTGTGTAATCCATTGTGGTTTGCTTCGAACATCTTCGTGCATCAGATGTTGCCAACTTGTGCCTTCATTTGCAAATGCTCCAGGGGTCCTTGTATTGTTCGAAGCTTCTGAATTTTTTGTTGGTCTTATGGAAGCATTGCCCAAGCTCCTCTTCGTTGTTGTCGTCCTCACCTCCACTCTCTAGTTATCATCGTGTTGCTGCTGCCTCTTCTTCGTGGATTTTCCCCTATGTACATAATAGTACATATACCAAAATATAGTTCTATTGAAAAATTTATAAAATTACCTTCCCAATGGGTACTCATTCATCTTAATCGGATTCCAAATGAGGGAGCTATGGTTGTTTCACTTCCGCTTTGCTTGCTGTCCAGAAAATTTTCAGGACGTGCAACCTTCGGTGATTCGGTTATATCTGCTTGTAGGAACCTCCGATTGACTTAATTCTTGACTCGTTGGAAGCGTAACTTCGTGGGGCTTCTAAATATCCAAAGATATTGTTGTTCTTTCCATGATGCTGTGCAAAAATTGATGCAAACAGAAACTTCGAAGATGTTGACGAGCTTGATCTTGTGGTCTTGGGGGCATCGTGATCGCTTCCAATACCTATTGCTTGGACAATCAAATCTCCACAAAACATTAGTCTTAAAAATTTAATTGACACATGGGCATACCTTGGTCATCATTGATCGTCTAGGGTGTGGACTCAATAGCGGATGATGGGCCACTAACAAAAGTTAGCACCTACCACTAAAGAGCGAATCTTGATGTTGCAATCATCTTGTTGGGGTGTGTATGTAGAGAACTCATCGAACGTCTTGTGTCTAGGTTTTCACCTGCTTTCAAGGACACAAACAAGAAAACAAGCATATATGCAATAATAAAAATTAGGGTTAGTCAAAAAGAATGGTAGATCACCCTAGGGTTCGAGTTGCCGATCCCCGGCAACGGCGCCAGAAAAAGGGCTTGTTGACGGTTCAATAACGTGCCAAGGTTCATCGCAAGCTTATGGATTATGTAGTACCTTTTTCCCTCGAGTATGGACCCAAGGTATCAATCCGTGGATCGGAAGCAAACCACTAAGGTTCTCTACCTTATCTAGTCAATCTAACCTAACATGAAGCATCGATTGCATACAAAGATAAACCTAAAGATAAATGAGTGATAGCTTAAGGTTGATCACATCCACAAACATATATAGGCAACATAAAGGATCAAGCAAGGGTAACTAGGGCCTATCGTCTTCTAGTTGTAGCTCCGACAAAAGAGCAACAAACCATGCATCTCATCTAATAGAATCCTTAAACTCCTACCTTCGACTTACCTTCCGAAGACATCCGCTCTTTCAGGGGTATCATCCTGCCACAGTGCACCCTTAATGGAACGGGGAGTCTAGGGGCACACCCAAACATGAACGTGTCTACAAATCATGAAGGGCCGACATACTAGATCTAATCACCACGATTACATAAAGAATGCTATATAGTATAAACATATGCATTAGACTAAGGATCAAACATATTTGTGAAAGGTAGAAAGCATAAATGGAGACATGGAATCTCTAATAGATCGGAAAACACGATGAACATTGCTCACATAATAATAGATGTGTTTGGATAATCACCACCGACTACATACCATTGATGACCTCAACTAGCTCCGGAACACCACCATGGCTCAACCACGCAGGGAGGCCATGGAGGCTAGGATAGGCCTAGGCCATCTCCTAGACAACTTCGAGGACTCACAACCACCGTCGTCTCCTTCCGGTGCTTGCTTCTAGGTTTCGTTGAATTGTCATGAATGGATGCGGCAGCCGTCGGGGGTAGGAGCTTTAAATAGACCGAGGAGCATCTAGGTCAAAGGGGGGCGCGAGCCGGGCCCAAAAGGCGGTGGGCCGGCTGGCCTGGGCCCACCTCAGCCCGGCCTTCCTCCATGATGCTTCTCGCATTTTCTTCAATTTCCACCGTTCTGCACGTGGGCCCTTGACGTCGTTTTCTCCACGAATTAGATAGGGGTACTTGTCGCGCAAGCTCCTGTATTTTTTGTTCAGATCCCTAGAGTTTTGACATCTTGTGCTTCAGTCCTTCAGTCATTTGGAGTCATGTTCACTTCGAGTCTTGACTTGTTCGGGCTTCATTATCTTCTCATAAAGTGCTTGATGAACTTTACCCGAAAGTGCTCCTTTAAGTGCTTAAATCCTGCTAAACAACATACTCCAAAACCAAAAACCAGATGCAAGTGTGAACTTGTTACATCATTAGTATGCCTAGTGGAGGGTTAGTTACAATTCAAAGCTCAAACCAATGTGTAACAAGTGCTCTTAGTTGATGGAAATCGACTGCCAACAAGTTCCTACTCGGGGTAGTGGTTTTGCTCCTTAGAGAGACAGGCGTGTTGAGTTTGGGCGTGGTGAGTTTGCTGGACATGCTCTTGCTCGTGATCGGAATGAGTTTGGGAGACACGATCACAGTTTTGGTTCACAGAGGGACTACAGGCCACGCTTTCCCCCTCGTGGTACACGTTCCCCTCCCGTGAGACGTGACAGGTTCTTTGGTGGTAGGTGTCATAGGGCTCTGCCTAGGTTGGCTAATTGGATGGATAGTGCTAACCCCATTTTTGAGCAAATGGCTCGACACTGGTTTGACTCCTATTGTGCTAACCCTAGTGTTGAGTCGTTTGCTCATTCTCGTGCTCGTTTTTGATTTTGCAGGTGGGAGGCATGGAGAACTTTTGGTTGATCAACTCCGGTTGTTCGCGTCACAAGACCGGAGATCATGGGTGGTACTCCAGCCTCACCCTGGTGAGTACCAGGGAGTACATCACTTTCAGGGATAACGGGAGAGGATGAGTTCTTGCTGAAGGTATGGTTAAGGTGAGTAGCAAGGTGACCTTAAAGAGTGTGGCTCTGGTCAAGTAACTTGGTTTCAACCTGTTGTCAGTATCTCAGTTGCTTGACGATGGTTTTGAGGTTCGGTTTAAGTTGGGCGCTTCTCATGTGCTTGATTCTCGAGGCGATCTTGTATGTACGATCGTCCCCGAGGGCCAAATCTTTCGTGCCGATTTTTCCCAGTCTATCGATCCTCCTCAATGCTTTATTGCTGGCGTTTCAACTAAGCTTTGGAAGTGGCATAGGAGGCTAGGACACTAGAGCTTTAAGTTGGTTTCCCGCTTGAGTGGTCTAGACCTTATCCGAGGATTGCCAAACTTGAAGTTCGAGAAGGATTTGGTTTGTGCCCCGTGTCGGCATGGAAAGATGGTTGCTGCTTCTCATGCACCCTTGATTGATGTTATGACCGAGCAACCTTACCACTTCTCATGCACATGGGTTTGGTTGGGCCAGCTCGTGTTCGCTCTGTGGGTGGGAAGTGGTATGTGTTGGTTGTGGTTGATGATTTTTCTCGGTACTCTTGGGTTTTATTTTTGGAGGATGAGTGAGACATTTGGCTTTTTTCGAGACTTGATCTTGAGGTTGAAGAATGAGAGACATGGGGATGCCATTCGAGCTATTCGTAGTAATAATGGCACAGAATTCAGAAACTCTTGATCATCAGTATTGCTCCCTATATGTTGCTTGTCAGAATGGCGTAGCGGAGAGGAAGAATCAAACCCTTTGTGAGATGGCCAGGATGATGTTTGATGAGCATAGAACACCTAGGTGCTATTGGGTTGAGGCGGTCAATACCGCTTGCTATGTGTTGAATCACATTTTCCTTCGTGCTTTCAAGAAGAGGACGAGCTACGAGCTGATGCATGGGTGGAAACCCAACGTGAGTCACTTTCGAGCTTTTGGTTGCAAATGCTTTATTCTCAAGAAGGGCAAGCTAGATAAATTAGAGGCAAGGTCTTCTGATGGCATTTTCTTGGTTATGCTATTCATTCTCGAGCATATCGTGTGATCAATCTTGACACTAACTGAATCATGGAGACTTGTGAGGTAACCTTCAACGAGACACATGCATGTAGCTCTTTGGTCTTTGAGTGTGCAGGTGACAATGAAATTGGAGAGAAGATCTTTGAGGACGAGAAGGATGTTAATGGAGAAGGAGATGATGAAGATGGTGGTGATGCTCCCACGGCTGACTGTGTACCTATACTTCCACTACGACGACGACGATCGAGGATGACCCATCCCCTACTCCTATGACGACCGGTGGAGTTCGAGTGGAAGCTGCTGCTGAGGGGGAGGTTGTCTCCCAGAGTGAGGCTCCTCGGCGTGTACTGGTGGACCATCCACCCTCTAGCATCATAGGTGATATCCATGAACGCACTACATGATCCAGGTCACAGAAAATCTCTCATTTTACTCATTCTATATTTGTTGCGTCTTTCGAGCCCAAGGATATTGGACACACACTTTCTGATCCGAATTGGGTGAATGCTATGCATGAGGAGCTTGAGAACTTTGAGAGGAATCAGGTGTGGGAGTTAGTAGATCCACCTCCAAATTGCAAACTGATAGGTACCAAGTGGGTGTGGAAAAACAAAGAGGGAGAAAATGGGGAGATTGTGAGAAACAAGTCGAGGTTGGTTCCCCAGGGGTATAGTCAGAAGGGAGGGATAGACTATGAGGAAACCTTTGCACCGGTGGCCCATTTGGAGGCAATTCGAATTCGTCTAGTATTTACCATTGCTAAAGGGTTCAAATTGTACCAAATGGATGTGAAGAGTGCTTTCCTGAATGGGTTCCTAGAGGAGTAAGTGTATGTGAGGCAACCCTTGGGTTTTGAGAGTGAGAAGTATCACCACCGAGTGTAGAAACTTAGAAGCTCTCTATGGCCTAAAGCAAGCACCCAGGGCATGGTATTGTAGGTTGAGGGGCTTTCTGCTTAGCAAGGGGTTTGTGATGGGGAAGGTTGATCAGACTCTCTTTCTCCTCAGGCAGAGCGATGACATTTTGATCGTGCAAGTGTATGTGGATGATATTATCTATGGCAGCTCATCTCACTCTTTAGTTGCCAAGTTTGCAGATCATATGAGCAGGGAGTTCGAGATGTCGATGATGGGTGAGTTGTAGTTCTTCCTCGAGCTTCAGATCAAGCAATGCAAGGATGGGACATTTGTGCACCAAGCGAAGTACACCAAGGACATCATCAAGAAGTTTGGCATGAACGACTCCAAGCCGCTGACGACACCGATGAGTACCACTACAGCTTTGGATGCTGATGAAGATGGCGAACCCGTGGACCAGAAGAAGTACAGGAGCATGATCGGCTTCCTCCTCTACTTGACAGCGACGAGGCCGGACATACAGTTTAGTGTGTGTCTGTGTGCTCATTTTCAGGCTTCACTGAGGACTTCACATCAGCAGACGGTCAAGAGGATTTTCAGGTACTTGAACTACAATCCTGAGTTCAATGTTTGTATTCTGCCTCCTCGACACTCACACTTCAGGGATATTCCGATGCTGATTTTGCTGGGTGTCGTTTGGATCGCAATTCTACCTCGGGTTGTTGCTAGTTCTTGGTTCTTCTTTGGTCTCTTGGTCATCTCGCAAGCAATCGAGTGTAGCCCAATCCACCACAGAAGCTGAGTATGTTGCTGCAGGCAGTTGTACGGATGATCTATACTATGAGTGACTTTGGTGAGGAGTGTGCCCAGGTTCCACTCTTTTGTGACAGCACTAGTGTCATAAGTGTAGCTAAAAACCCATTCCTTCACTCCAAAACCAAACACATCGAAGTGAGTACCACTTTTCGAGGGACAATGTTGAGAAAGGGAACATTTCTTTGTCCTATGTACCTACTCAAGATCAGCTAGCCGACATATTCACTAAACCACTTGACCAAGCTACCTTCACATGCATGTGAGGTGAACTTGGAGTGTGCTTTCCTTTCTGAGCTGATTCTTGGAGCTTCTCATGTATATATGTATCATGTGTTGCATTCCATGCATGCATTTTCATTTTTTGTACCAAAACATGGTAGGATAGCCATCTTTGTATCATATTTGCTAGGATGAGCTTCTCTTATATACATTGATCACCATGATGTGCTATATGTAAGATATGTGTATGTTTGGTGAATGGTGATGTGAATGCTATGCTCTTGATGGTATTGTCATATATTTATGCTGAGATAGCTTCTTTTTGTGAAAATGCTAAAAATGCCTTCACTCATGAGTAGATTCTCGTTCATGCACTATTTGTGCTTAAATGCCTATATCATGCTTAGCTTGTGCTTGAGAATCATGCTCTTTTCACTTGGGGTCAAAGACCCATGTATCATTGTGAATGTTTAGCCCATGTGTTCACTTGTGGAGGAGCATAAGCTTCTTTTTGCCACAAAGGCATTTCATGTACCATGCTTAAATTTTGTAAATTATTTTGGTCTATGAAATGTCTATGCTTGAAAAATATGCTCATAATCATGTCTTTATGCTTTCATGTATATATCTTGGGTGCTAAACCGTTGCATGTTGTCTACCATGAGAAGTCTCATTTTGAAGTAGACACATGGCTCAGTGGCTTTGACATGACATAAAGTAGCTTGTGGGTGTTTGCTATGATCTTGTGATGAGAACTTATGATCTTGTATGAGCTTTGTGTGATCTAGATCATTTTTCCTCAAAGTGACCATGGATAGGATATTGATCATGAGATGAATTACTTTTGTGAAAATTGCTTAAAATGCTTTAGCTTTGTCACATGTATATTTGTCTCTACTTTCTTGATGGCAATGTGATAACTACACCATGTCTACCTTGCTTGCTCTATGTCTCAATTGTAGCATTTTATTGTGCTCTTTGTATATTTGTGAAGCGTGGTAGCTTGTATTTGGCTTGACATGCATTTGTGCACTATCATGCTAGCTTGATTCATGCATTGTCAATAAGGGGGAGAATGTGTGGAGATTTTGCATGTTGGGGAGAAATTGTGGAAAGAATTTGCACTAGTTCAGGAGGAGTTTGCATATGTGCAGGGGAGCTCCTTTGTGTTGCCTGATTTTGTGCTTTGTGCTTAGCTCCTTTGTGGTGAGCTTGTTGTCTCGCTGTGTTGAGCCACTGCCCTTGCCTTAGGGTGTAGGGTCGAGATGCCAGACTAGATGGGGGGGGGTGAGTAGTCCTTTATAAAATGTAATGTACCGGCTAATTGAAACAATTGCGAAAATAAAACTATCAGTCTAGTCAAGGACTACACCCCTCTATCTATGACTCTAAAGCACCTCTAAAAGATCCTACACAAAGCAAATGAGGTGCCAGGCTAGCACGAGCTCACCTAATCAATTCTAAGAGCAAGGTCACACAAACCTATGCCACTAGTACTTTATGCACTGTGGGAGCTCCTACACAAATCTGATGAGCAAAAGCACAAAGCCTACCTAAGCTCACTAAATGCACAATGGACAAGACTACACAAGTCTAATCCAATGGCTCAACTTACTTACCTACACAAACTAAGCAAAGAGACTAATTAAGCTACATAAGCTAATTAGTCACAAGATCACTACTTCTAGCTACACAAGCAAGAAGACAACTAGAGACAACTAGAGAGCTACACAAGCTTCTAATTGCAAGAACAACTACACAAGCACAAGATATATAAGGATGCAAATACAATGCTTGTGATCGAGAAGTGCAAACCACCGAGAAGAGTAGACAATGTTAACACGGTGATTTTTATCCTGAGGTTCACTTGGTCGCCACCAAGCTAGTCCTCGTTGTGTTGACCAACACCTCGATGGTTCTTGGGCAAGGCTGTCAAGCCGATGGCCACTCCGGGCACACCAAGACACCACTCGCAAGTGAGGTAACTCAATGACACACTCCACCATAGTTGCTCTTCGTGATCCCCGTGGGGTGAGCACAATCCCCCTCACAAATCCTTCTCCGGAGCCACGCACAATCTCCTTGCGTGCTTCAACGGAGCCACAATCCACCAAGCCGTCTAGGAGGTGGCAACCTCCAAGAGTAACAAGCACACCGGCTTGCAACACGAACACCTAGTGCCACTCGATGCAATCTCACAAAGCAACGCACTAGATTCGCACTCACTCGCAATCGATTCGCAATCTTGCAAGCACAAGTGAGTTAGAGGGCTTCCAAACCAAGCACTACCATGGGAAACACATCCCCAAGGTGCTCAGCCTTCTCAAAGACCTGGGCACCCCTCTATTTATAGAGAGAGGGAGAAAACTAGCCATTACACCCATTTTCTCGAGCTCTAACGGCTCTTGCGGACTGTCTGAGGTCCTCCCTCAGACTGTCCTCCATTTAAAAAACTAGCCGTTGTGTTCAAAACGCGTTAAAACAGGGCACTCGCGGACTGTCTGTGACCCTCCCACGGACTGTCCGAGTTTGAACACCAACGACTCTTTTTCGGAGTCAAAACAGGGTCAGAACTAGCCGATGGGCTAGCGGACTATCCGCCCTACCACCACGGACTGTCCGCGACCCCTTGGAATGCTAAAACATGTCTCTGTCTAAAACTCGATCAAAATGAGGACTGTCCGAGCAACACTCGCGGACTGTTCAGAGGAGCTCACGTTCCACCTGAATGCTTGACCCAAAACCCATTGGATCAAAGCAGAATTCCAAGCTAAGATCCAATACAAGTTATAACCATCAACTATATCTTCAACCCTTTTGCAAAAGTGCCAACCCCACAAGTGTACCACCTTATGTGTGAGTGAGTTAGCATTGTCACAAACATTTTTCAAAGGGTTTTCACTCTCTTCACCACGCCACCCGATCCTAGCAACATTGCAGTGTTAGATCGTTCAAGTGGCACTAGATAACCGATATTCAAACAAGTTCACCCCTCTTGATAGTACGACCATCTATCCTAAACCCGGTCATAAACTTCTCTACACACCTATGACCGGCTAAATGAAATGCCTATTGGTTATACCTTTGACTTGCGCATTCCATTCCATCTCCTTAAATATTGATGCAACACATGCATCAAAATCATCACAAATGATATGATCCACTTCATATCATCATGCAACGTATTGGTTCATCGATCTTGACTTCACTTGACCTTCATCATTGCATCGGTCCATTGGTGCCAAGTCATTGCTCAAGCATCCCACCACGCGGTCCAGCACTTAGCCACTGACTTGCCCTTCACACTTGCAACCGGTCCATCAAGCTAAGTCTTGTCTTGATCTTCTCTACATAGTCACATGACTCCATGTCATGTCTCATATGCAATGAGCTCCTTCATCACATAATTACCTGTGGACTAATCACCTGTGTATTTCACTTAAACACATATTAGTCCACCTAAGTTGTCACTCAATTACCAAAACCAAACAAGGACCTTCAATCTCCCCCTTTTTGGTAATTGATGACAACTCTACAAAGATATGGAAATTAAGTTGCTTGGATTTTAATCCTTATCCAACATTTTAGCTCTATGTTAGAATTTGGATAAGCACCGTAAAATCCGACTAGGTAGTGATAACTCCCCCTACATATGTGCTCAAATGATTTTGGTTTCAAGCTTGCACATATGCATAAATATGAAATTTTGGGAGTGTTAACACTACTAGTGATGCTAAGGTATATAGAATAAACCTTTGTAGCGTGATACTAATCGATGTTGTACATTGAAGTCCATCCTTAGCACCATGGACAGCTAGATATCACAAGAAACACACTAGATACCTCATGAGATCAATAATATAGGCAAGGTTCTAGTTAAAAGAACATATCTAGCTACAAACATATGCATGCTAGTTATCATTTCATCATTCAACTCCTATAACTAGCATACACCACACAAGCATGCATATCAAAATTTTAAGGCTTATGCAATATGCAAGCAAGCACATGAATATGCACATATCAAATGCAATCAATCAAATTCATGAGCTTGCTCCCCCTACTTGTGTGCTTCTCTTTGTCCAAAAATTTCATTTTTGACCCTATCTCTTCCCCTTTGTCATCACATATCCAAAGACAATTTCATATTTTTTTCCATCTCTCCCCCTTTGTCATCAATAACCACAAAAAGGTATGCCTCTTTTGATACAAAGGGTGGTACTAGTGGTAGGTGATTGATCCTTGAATCTTCAATTTCGATGGACACCACCATATGTTGGAATGACACCACTTGTAAATATCACATATGGAAGCATGAAGACCTCCTTGAAATGCCACATGTAGGTCACTTGTACTTGAGGCCATGTAGTGGGGCTCCTCCCCCTATTTCAAGGCATATGTCATACGACTTAACACTTGGATTGCTTCATACAGGATCTTTTGACCTTAATACCGGTAGGTGGGAATCTCCCACTATGTCAAGGTTTGGGTCATCCACTGTATCAACTTAAGCTCTTGTATGTGAGGGATGCATTCTTTTCGTCATGATCACTTAAAGTTGAGGATCACTTGTAGGATATCATTTGTATTCTTGATATAGACATCACTTGAATACTAATTGAAAATATACCATTTGAAGAGATACCAATTTATAGATCATGTACCACTTGTATGATGAAAACCACTTTTAGGATGAAATTCGATAGCCATTTGCATCATTGTCTTGTTCTTGAGCTAGATTGTTTCCATGAGCTTCTTAATTTTGACTTGAACAAAATGATTTGCCAAAAAGCTTCCAAGTTCAGTTTGAACCCTTTCTAATCTTCTTCACACGCATGATGCGGTTATCTTATCAAGGTTGTACTTGTCACTTAATGGCAATCCAAAAATAAATCGAGTACTTGGGTTTACAAGCTCATGAACAAATTCATATACTAACTACTAGATCATATAATCATTCAAGCAATAGTGGTAGGCTATGAATCTAAAAACTTCATATGCAATGCATGATCCTACAAGCATGTACTATATGCACTAATCGCATACTAGTAAGGGATGAAAATGATCAATGCACATTTGTTGATGGTTCAAAACCGTGTTGAAGTTTACCGCAAGCGTACGGGTGACTTGGTGCCTTTTTCACCAAGGAGGGTCCCCAAGGTTTGTCAATCCAAGGATCGGAAGCAAACCGCTAAGGATCTCTGCCTTATCTAGTCAATCTAACCTAACATGTAGCATTGATTGCATAAAAAGGATTAACATTGATAGATATGAGTTATGGCACAAGCTTGGTCACATCCATGAACATCGGCTAGGGCAAACCTCCACCGAAGGGGTAACTTGGCGTATTGTCTTCTAGTTGTAGCTCCGGCAAACGAGCAACGAATCGAACATCTCATCTACTAGCATCCTTAAATTCCTACCTCTGGCCTACCCCCTGAAGACATTCGCTCTTTCGGGGGAAATCACCCTGTCACGATGCTCCCTTAATGAAGCGGGGGGGGGGGAGGGGGGACCACGGGCATGCTCAAACATGAACGTGTCTACGAATCATGAAGGATCGACATGCTAAACCTAATCTCCACGATTACATAGAGCATGTTAAGTAGTCTAACCTTGCTTTAGACTAAGGAACAAGCATATTCATGATAGGTAAAAAGTATAAACAAAGACATGAAATCGCTAGAAGATAGAGTGACAAGATTGTAATTGCTCACATAATAATAGATGCGTTTAGATCATCACCACCGAGTACATACCATTGATGACCTCAACTAGCTCCGGAACTCCACCATGGCACAACCACGCAGGGCGGCCATGGCAGCTAGGGTTGGCCTAGGCCATCCCCTAGACAACTTCGAGGACTTCACCGCTGTCGTCTCCCTCCGGTGCTCACTTCTATATTTCACCGAGTTCTGGTGGTTGGATCGGATTCAACACCCTCACTTGGACGTCCAAAGGGTTGTATTTATGCAAACTTGGAGATCTTGCTTAGGAGTTAAGCAAACTTGGTTTCCATAAAATCAGCCTCGCCCAAATTTTCCTGATTCGCAGCTCTTCCTTCCCGGCACCATATCTCCCACGTCCGGACTCCAAATAATGCAACTTCGGTCTCTAGATTATGTGCCACGAAATTATCTCTAACTTTGGTATTCATTGTTTTCCTTGGAAACGAAGATAAGATCCCCAAAACGGCCTCGGAAGATAATCTGTCTGATTTCGGACTTATATGCGCAGCAGGTATTTCGGGGGCCATATCTCCTAGCTCCTTGATCCGAATTGAGCCTTCCATATGTCCAAATCGAAGCCCTCGTCGAGGCCCACAACTTTGGTATTCAAACTTTTGCCATTAGAAGTCGTTTAAGTGTCCGAATCTGCACTGAAATATCATGTTGTTCAGGGCTGCGCGAATATCTCTCGGGCTGAGTTGATCTCGTGGGAAAACCTTCAAGTCTCAAGGGCCTGGGCCCTCTGGCCCACTTCGGGCCCGCCATTCTTCACGTGACTTTTCTTGCAATTTTGACATTTTGCATCTTTGCATATGGACTTTAGACGTGATTATCCCCGCGATCAAGATAAGGGGTCTTGTCGCATGAACTCCCGCATCTTCTGTTTAGCTCCTCGGAGTTTCACGGCTTCATGCTTCGGTACTTGGGTCATTTGGAGTCATGTTTACTTCGTGTATTGACTCGTGTCGGGCTTCGTGATCTTCTCATAAAGTGCTCGATGAACTCTACCCGGAAGTCCTCATTTAGGCGCTTAAATCATGTGTAAACAACATACTCCAAAAACCACATGCAAGTGTGAACTTGTTACATCATTAGTATGCCTAGTGGCGGGTTAGTTATAATTCAAAGCTCACACCAAAGTGTAACAAGTGCTCTTGATTGACGGAAATCTACCGTCAACATACCCCCATGCTTAAACCTTGCTCGTCCTCGAGTAAGCCTTGAATGAATATCAGTATTGCCCTTCAATGTTCATACCCTACAATTGTTCATACACGAGAAAACATAATGCTCTCCAAGTTTACATTGTTAAAGTTTCATAATGTAATTAGTTTTCATCTATGTGGAGGGTAGATATTATTTAAGCTCTTTCCACAAGTAATTAATCATGCTCTCAAATTTTAAACAAATCTAAGAAATTTTGAAAAATAAAGTGCGGGATGAAAAAAATTGCTTTACCAAGATCAATAATAACCATCTTGCATCTTGCTCATGTACTCTCATCTCATCTTATCTGTCAAGCCTACTTGTTCTACTCCTTTCCTCTCTCAAAGTATATAGTGGAAGCTTTATATGGAGATATGGAAAAGTTTAGTCCTACCAAGATATTATAGTTGAGATATTATGAAAACAAGACTAGCTTCTCATGGTCTTACCGAGACTCATCAAAAAGGTCATTGGAAAAATAATGTTCTCAAGGAGGGGGGAGAGATGAACACACACTTTTAGATAGGTGGACATGTGCAAATGACAAAGAGTGATCCCGAGGCACAAACGAAGTCCTCGTTATCAGATTGCACATGGTTGGAAAGATGAGTATAGGTCTTGATCTTGATTACTCTTAAAAACTTGAAAAGCACTAAACATAGCTAGAGAACCGAAGAGCTTCATTTTATTATTATTTTCTTTCTTTCTTCTTTCTTTTTTTCATCATACTTTTTCTTCTTTATCATTTTTTCATTTTTTTCATCATACTTTTTCTCTTTTTTTTATTTGCTCCCCTTGAACTCTAGACTATACTAGCACTTCCTTGGCAACCCCCCATGCTTAGACGTTTGCTGGTCCTCGGGCAAAAGAGGTGATAAATATGCCAAGGTAGAAATTGAAGTTCTCATATTTTCTTAGATAGAGATACTCGAAAATCTTCTAGGGATCTTTTTGGAAGTCTCCCAAAGTCTTGATTCACCTTCCTTGTAATCTTCCTCAAAATATTCATCCATACTCAAAGTTTTGGGTTGTGGTCAAGGAGGTATACACAAAAAGATATTTTGGGTTTGTGGGTGTATATCCGGCAAGGTTTGCAAAATTCCTGATGTGGAAATTCACAATGCACGGATAGAAAAGGCTAGCATAAAGATAGATACGCAAAAACGGAATGACCAGCTTCTTAGTCTCGAGCCAGAGAAATCAAGCCTTGAATCGATGCACCCAAAAATAAATCTTATAAACTAAGGTTTTTGCACTCAACGGATAGGTAGAGCAAAATGCAAATGGTATTAAAGACAAAGTTAGCATATCTTTTAAGAATAAAAAGGACCTTTTAAGAATAAAAAAGGATCTTTGATTCATTCAAAATTGAGGGCACCGAAAAACAACTATGGGACTTAAGTTATCATAACCTCCACACAAGATTAGGCTAGCATTTAATTAAATATTCAGATCATATTAAAGAGAGCACTAGCTTAATCATATATAAACCAAGCACAAGAATAAGCAAAGCGGCAACGATCATCATACATCCATAAGCAAGAGCATACGAGATATCATCATGTTGAGCACAAGGTAGCGGTGATTATTATTGAAAACAAAAACAAACCTAGGTTGTACTCCTAGTAGCCATGTTATTTTATAGAGAGATATACAAAGGTTGCATCTAAGGCTGTGGAAAGCATAAACATATGTACAGACATATAGAAAGACAAGGATAAAAAGAGGGTTGAGGAATTGTTATCATCCTTCGATGCTTGAAGTGTAGTGCGGCCTCCCCCATGCTCAAGCATTGTGCTTAACATGGAAGAAGCATCCCGTGGCAACCGTGATCCTTGTACTCCATGCGGTCTTCTCATGTCCACCAAATTCTCCCACATGCTTAGCATGTTGCTAGGCATGGAAGATGATGAACCATCTTGAAGTCCTACCGCTATGTAAGGATCGTAATACTCTTTACTTTGTCTTGATTGTCCTCCAACGTCCACTCTTTGTCACAAGCCTTTGTCCCAATTGTTTCCATCTTCACCTCCTTCCATGTTGTCCCTCATTGCTGGTTCATCTTCCTCGAATTTTTCGTATACTTCAAGAACAGAACATGAACTGAACTGTTGCTCCATTTCAAAGTGCTTGAAATTATCTTTCCAATGAGTGGTCATTCATCACAATCGGACTTCGAACAAAGATGTTATGCCCTTTTTACTCTGTGAGTGCAAGCTGTCCCGGGCAGATTTCAGAACGTGTGACACCCAAAGATTTAGTTGTAACTCCTTGCACGGGTCTCGTAAAATGTTGAATCTTGATAAGTTGGAAAGAAGAATTAATGGAGCTCCTGAACATCCAATTTTCCTCTTTTGTACACTTCTGAATGTGTGCTTAATCTTGATGAAGACAGCGGTGTATCTTTTCGGAATTTTGGAGGTGTTGACGATCTTAACTTCATCTTTTATCACAAACTCATAGGAGTGATTAGCCTTGTCTGCAAAATAACTCTAAAGCACAAAGTACCCCCGAGGTGACGGTTTGGAATACTCACTCTATGCCGACAAACCAAAGGCATCCCCTAAGATCTTAACTTGTGGCATAGTTAATCTAGTGAAAGAAAAATTAAAAACCTAATGGGTGTACGTGTGTGCAAGCATGAATGCAATGAGTTAGAAGCATGAAAGGTTGATAAAAAAACTTTATAGAGATTACACAAAGTTTTAAACACCATGTTTACAACTATGTTGCCAAAATCCTCGGATCAAATACCATGTTAAAGCCAAGAAATTCAAGCGTTCCAAAAAGTTTTAGAAAACCGAACATGCTTAACATAACGAAAGTGGTCTCTAAAGAAATGCAAAATGCAAAGGGTTAGAGAAAACAAATGTTAGCAAGGAAAGAAATATTTCCAAAAAAGGGTCCACTCACCCATCGAAAAGAATCAATCAACCAAACTAACAAGGTTTAAAGGGTAGGTTATGGGTATCCTATTTTTTTGGATCAAATAAGAATTTTGAAGAGAGGGAGTCAAGCATAGAAATTCTATCTAAGGTGGTGTTAAAAGTCTTTTTATGAAAAACAAACCTATGATTTTGGGAAGGCTAAAGGTGAGAAAGATTTTCTCATAAGAGGGCTAGTCAAAGTTTTTAGTTAGAGCAAGGGATAGAGGTGGGCTTGGCCACAAGTCAACCCTACCCTTGTTGGCTACGGTTTTTGGTGGGGGCTATGGGAAGGCTTAGGTTGGTTGGACAAAAAGTTAGATCAACACAAAACATGCAATGCAATATGACATGGATGAACAAAATATCATGATATGGTGGTTGTCTAAAACAAATGCAAGAGTTAGCCTAAATTAACTAGCCACAAGGTTAGAATTAAAGGATGGTGCCAACTTCATATTTCTCGCTAAAAAGACACAAAAGAAAAAGAACCTAAACACTAATAGGCACACAAAAAGGTCTACAAGTTTTCCAAGATCAAGAACAAAGTGCTCCCTCAATAGCAATTAAATCAAATAACATGGTGTTGTGGTATTTATTAGAGCAATGGTACAATGTTACTTGATTTTTCAGTTTAAGATCACAATGTAGACAGTCATATTATACATATATATATATATAAACAAAAGAAAACGGGTTGTCTCACGCAAAGCGCTTCATTTAAAGTCATAGAGCTCGACTTTCTTACGTACCTTCTTGTTGTCGCGAAGCCATGGTCCTTCATGCAAGATTTGAAGGTGTCCATGCAGCTTTGATCCACTCTTCATGCTTGACACGATCATTTTGCTTGATGAGAGGCTTGCCCGATCTTTGGGGCATAGCTTTTCTCCTCTTGATTAAAGTCTAATGACCTGCATGGTTAGTAAAACTCGGGTTTTCCCCCGACACACGCTCTTTTAAGGTCATGAGCTTGACCAAGCACAAAGCAAGTCCAAGATTTGCAAAGTGTGAAACAAACATATGCAACCATAACCTCAATTTAAATTTGGTAAACAAAGAAGTTGTGATTAAAAGTATCATAAGTTTCTTGCTCAGAACTAAACTCTCATTAGGCAAAGGTTCATTAGGCATGTAATCAACAAAGTTAAAGCACAACATAGCCACTTTATCAATCTCAAGAAGCTCTAACCTATCAAGGGTGCAAGGCATAGAATCAAAACATACTATTGGATATGAACATGAATACATCAAAAATAAAGATTATCTCCAAAAGTAGTTTGAGATTTTAATGTGTACCTTAGCCTTCGAGCTTTTCATTGTGAGTGATCTTCCGGAGTCGAAAGCGAACAATCCTTGATGATCGAAGGTGGCTCGCGTAGACTTTTTCTCAAATCCTCCCTTCGTGCCACATATCGTCAAGGTTGCTCTGTGTAGGATCACTCCTCTTCTTCATTTGCGGGGCTTCACACATGTTTTAAATATCTTCATGTAGTTCCATGATCCTTCGTGTGAGAGACCAAAATATTCGCGCCATTGGATGTTGTCTTATGTGTGTAGTCCATTGTGGTCTTCTTCAAACATCTCCTTGCGTCGGATGTCACCAACTTGTGTCTTCATTTGCAAATGCTCCATGGGTCTTTGCTTTGTTCCAAGCCACTGAATTTCTTCATGTGTGGTCTAATGGAAGCATTCCCCAAGCTCCTCTTCGTTGTTGTCGTCCTCATCTTCACCATCTTGTCTTCATCGCGTTGCTGCCTCTTCCTCGTGGATTTTCCCCTGTATACATAACAGAACATATACCAAAATATTGCTCTATTGAAAAATTTATAAAATTACCTTTTGAACGGGTACTCATTCATCTAAATCGGAGTCCATATGAGGGAGTTATGGCTATTTCACTTCAGGTTTGCTTGCTGTCCAGAAATTTTCAGGACGTGCAATCATCGGTGATTCGGCCATATCCGCTTGTAGGAACCTCCGATCGACTTGATTCTTGACTCGTTGGAAGCGTAACTTCGTGGGACTTCTAAATATTCAAAGACATCCTGTTGTTCTTCCCATGAGGCTGTGCAAAACTTGATGCGAACAGAAACTTCGAAGATGTTGAAGAGCTTGATCTTGTGATCTCGGGCGCATCGTGATAGCTACCAATACCTATTGCTTGAACAAACAAATCTCCACAAAGCATTAGTTTTTAAAAATTTAATTGACACGTTGACTTACCTTGTTCACGTGCTCTTGTGTTGGGTGTGGGCTCGATAGCGGGTGATGGGCCACTAACCAAGGTTAGCACCTACCACTAAAGAGCAAATCTCGATGTTTGTTGAAAGTGAATCTTGTGTTGTTGAAGTGTGGGTGTAGAGAACTCCTCGAACGTCTTGTGTCTAGCTTTTGACCTGATTTCAAGGACACAAACAAGAAAACAAGCGTATATGCAATAATAAAAATTAGGGTTAGTTAAAAAGAAAGGTAGATCACCCTAGGGTTTGAGTTGCCGATCCCCGGCAACGGCGCTAGAAAAAGGGCTTGTTGACGGTTCAAAACTGTGTTGAACTTCACCGCAAGCGTACGGGTGACTAGGTGCCTTTTTCACTAAGGAGGGTCCCGAAGGTTTGTCAATCCAAGGATCGAAAGCAAACCGCTAAGGATCTCTACCTTATCTAGTCAATCTAACCTAACATCCATGAACATCGGCTAGGGCAAACCTCCACCGAAGGGGTAACTTGGCCTATTGTCTTCTAGTTGTAGCTCCGGCAAACGAGCAACGAATCAAACATCTCATCTACTAGCATCCTTAAACTCCTACCTCCGGCCTACCTCCCGAAGACATCTGCTCTTTCGGGGGAAATCACCCTGTCACGATGCTCCCTTAATGAAGCGGGGGAACCACGGGCATGCTCAAACATGAACGTGTCTACGAATCATGAAGGATCGACATGCTAAACCTAATCACCACGATTACATAGAACATGTCAAGTAGTCTAACCTTGCTTTAGACTAAGGAACAAGCATATTCATGATAGGTAAAAAGTATAAACGGAGACATGGAATCGCTAGAAGATAGAGTGACAAGATTGTAATTGCTCACATAATAATAGATGTGTTTAGATCATCACCACCGAGTACATACCATTGATGACCTCAACTAGCTCCGGAACTCCACCATGGCACAACCACGCAGCGCGGCCATGGCGGTTAGGGTTGGCCTAGGCCATCCCCTAGACAACTTCGAGGACTTCGCCGTCGTCGTCTCCCTCTAGTGCTTACTTCTAGGTTTCGCCGAGTTCTGGTGGTTGGATCAGATTCAACCCCCTCACTTGGACGTCTAAAGGATTGTATTTATGCCCTTAGGGAGCCTTGGGGCGTGCACCCCCTTGCCTTGCACGAGATCTTTCTTAGGAGTTAAGCAAACTTGGTTTCCATAAAATCAGCCTCGCTCAGATTTTCCTGATTTGCAGCCCTTCCTTCCTGGCACCATATCTCCCACGTCCGTACTCCAAATAATGCGAATTCGGTCTCTAGATTGTGTGCCACGAAATTATCTCTAACTTTGGTATTCATTTCTTTCCTTGGAAATGAAGATAAGATCCCCAAAACAGCCTCGGAAGATAATCTGTCTGATTTCGGACTTATTTGCGCAGCAGGTATTTCGGGGACCATATCTCCTAGCTCCTTGATCCGAATTGGGCCTTCCATATGTCCAAATCGAAGCCCTCGTCGAGGCCCACAATTGTGGTATTCAAACTTTTGCCATTAGAAGTCGTTTAAGTGTCCGAATCTGCACCGAAATATTATGTTGTTCTGGGCTGCGCGAGTATCTCTTGGTCTGAGTTGATCTCGTGGGAAAACCTCCAAGTCTCAAGGGCCTGGGCCCTCTGGCCCACTTCAAGCCCGCCATTCTTCACGCGACTTTTCTTGCAATTTTGACATTTTGCATCTTCACATATGGACTTTAGACGTCGTTATCCCCGCGATCAAGATAAGGGGTCTTGTCGTATGAACTCCCGCATCTTCTGTTTAGCTCCTCGGAGTTTCACGGCTTCATGCTTCGGTACTTGGGTCATTTGGAGTCATATTCACTTCGTGTCTTGACTCGTGCCGGGCTTCGTGATCTTCTCATAAAGTGCTCGATGAACTCTACCCGGAAGTCCTCATTTAGGCGCTTAAATCATGTGTAAACAACATACTCAAAAAACCAAATGCAAGTGTGAACTTGTTACATCATTGGTGTGCCTAGTGGCGGGTTAGTTATAATTCAAAGCTCAAACCAAAGTGTAACAAGTGCTTTTGTTTGACGGAAATCGACCGTCAACAACATTACAATGATACCTTTGCTATATTGGAGTAGAGGATAGTCATTAAGATTCTAAATTAGCTCCGCAATAGCAACATGAAGTCCAATTAAAAGCTTGGTGAAGATCAATAAATACCAATATGAATTCCATCCTTCACCCATATGAATTGACAACCACTAATGATCAAGTACACTCTTCTTGTTGTGGTTGGCTTGCTTCTTCTTTTGATCAATGCTTGCATGAGAGAACCATTTAGAATAATACTACTTGAAATCTCATTCTCTCTTTTGGATGTTACTTACTTTCTTGATCAACCCTTTTGATTTCTTCAATTAAGCATCTCAAATTTTCCATAGATGACTACTTCCATTTTAGCCTTCCAAACCCCACACTTGGGTTACCCACACATTGGGCGGCATGTCCCTACACAAGGGAGAAGTGAGCTCTCTCCAAGAACCACTTTGGTCACTTACTTGAAATGAATTTGCTTGGCTGATCCACTTGATGATCTTATCATGACGAGTAATCCCAAAAACTTCTTTAAGTCCTTTTTTTATTTCTACCAAATAATTTCCAATAATCACTAGAATTTAACTCCATCATCATCTTGAGCTTGGTCTTGATCTTCAACTTGAGTACCAAATGTGTGCCAAATGCACTCAATCCGATGTCCTTGTACTCATTTCTTTTCATGCTTCTGACTCCTCTCAAAACCAAACTTAGGTGCCTCAAGAACCTATAAACATAATTCCAACTTGAGGACCTTTCAATCAAAGTGATTTTTGATAAATCTAATAATTGTCAATTTTCTAGCAGATTCTGTACACTTCAAAGAATAATCCATAACTCCCAATATACTGCTCCAATGATTACGTAATTTGGTGGAGATGTGCCTCACCAAGTCATCTTGTAGCTATAAAAATTTGAGATTCATTTGACTTCTCAATTGCTACCAGATTTCACATCTTTCCCACTGTTGCATGCTGAAAACTGCTGCATATGTGTCGAGAAGACCCACTCCAAAGCCAAAGCATCTCTTATCCAATACTCATGAGATTTTGATAGCAGCTAATACCATAAGTGTAGAGCAGGTATACCAAATTTAAAAGCAATCCAAATAGATTTGATCACTCAACCATGGATATCATCACAATTAGCTCAGTTTCTGCAATATAGGACCGATTTCTAAACTTGAGCTATACTTCTTCAAGTTGCATCAAGCCTGATATCAAATTGATTTAATACTTTCTCAAGATACATATCCATTCAGTTCACTTACTAGAAGATATCTTATGAACTTATCCATCCAAATCAATCCAAATTTGAAGTCATCTTGTTTGAGTACCAATATAAGACATATATCTTTTGAGATAATCCATGAAGCCCCTAGTCCAAGCTGCAGCTGCCAGATGCTACATGTATAAGGGGGTCCGCAACTTTCAATCCCTCATAAGTCAATGAATACCAAGTTTCTTGCCACCAAAAATTAGCCATAGCATCACAAGAGTATGTCCAACATATTCACCGAACCAAAGTCTCAATTTCATGGAATAATTTCAGATCACAACCTCAAACCCTATCACCTTCTTGCTCAAAATCTGAGAAAATATGTGAGAGATTCGATAAAATACCCGGATGACATGGTGGAGATTCCATGGATGTGCTCGAACGGTTCAGGGAGAGCTCAAATCAAAATCCCCAAGAGGAGGTCCTTTTCTTCACCAAGAGCAAGAGAGAGATATGGGGATGTGTGTGTTTACAGGTTGGGGAAGAAGGAGATGTGGGGAAATCTTTAACTCTCGACGCTAGGGGTCCCATCTGCTCACGCACCGCACGGACAGTCCGTGGTCCACTGGCGGACAGTCCATCGTCCCCTTGCGGACGGTCTGAGGCCATTGCTCGGACGGTCCGTAAATTGCATTTTGGCATCCAGAGAGTTTTGAGAGTTCCACGCTTCACACGGACGGTCCGTGATAGCAGCTCGGATAGTCCGTCACATGCTCTCGGATAATCCATACTCATGTTGCAGACAGTCTGTGACCTTTCTTATTTTCTGCAAGAATTGTTGCCACTTAATCTTGAAATTGATGAATCCTTTTGGGGTCATTGCTCATGATTATCCTCAATACTTCTACTAACACCACTGAATCAAACATAACCATAGTAAAAATGTGTTGAACCAAAATTCTTCCTCATAAAGATCAAGATGTCCATACCAAAGTTCTTCAATAAGTCATTATCATATTCAGATTGGCAATAAAATCTGCCTTCCCTTAAATTGCTTGATTTCAAGACCAAGAATGAAATTCAATTCACCAATTATAAGCATTTCAAATTCTATCCATCTTGAGTGTAGCCTTAAGCAATTAATCTTGATTTTTTTCTCACAACAACTAACATTATGACTCTTGGGCCTCAAAACCAAATCTCAAAATTGATTCTAGATGTCATCTCATAGCAAGCAACATATGCATATATATCCAATTCAATTGACTCATATGCATTAAAATGAATTTGATCATTTAGAGATATACCTTCATGGATCATGATCAACCCATAGCAAGCTTCAACTCAAATATTTTGCAAGCCTCCAAATATTTCCAATAAATCACCACAACTTGATAAGTGACACTTGTATGTTGATAGCATTTGGACTTCACTTAACTTGTCATGGCATCGGGATAAAGTTGCATTAAGCTTCAATACTTGACTCAACATATGATGATCAATTATAAAATCAAATGAATCAAGCCTCCAATGCCTATGGTACCTACAATCAACATCCACTTTTTGATGATACCCAAACTAGTTTGGGTCCTCTCAAGTTAGGAGCAACATACTTAGGCATAGCCTTAGTATGAGTAGCGGAATGTTTTGCAATTGCAACCAATGAGGTACCATTGCCATCCTTTCTAAGCACAATATCATCATCAATTGAAAGAGGCTTAGAGTTCTCACCTAGGGGACATGAATGTGCCATGTGTCCCCTTTCCCGGCATGAGTAGCAAACTCTCTTTAATTTGACCTTTTCTTCCTTTCTTATTTGTTGCTTCCCATTGCCTTGCCTCTTCAATTTTGCTTGAATCTTCTTCTCAAGCTTGGTAGGACACCTCGAGGCAAAGTGTCCACTATCTTTGTACTTGAAGCACTTGATGTGAGCATAATCTTTTTCATCTTCATTCTCACTCATCATTTGGGAATCTTGATTAGGAGCTTGATGCCTTGCTCTTGCTTTACCGCCTCTTCTAGTCTTCTTCTTCTTTATTCCCAAATCACCATCTTGATGGTTGACTTGAACTTGATTTTGGAATTTTGCTTTTGGCTCAACTTGAGGCTTCTTGGTTGGGCAATACTTTGCAATGTGTCCCATATCATGGCACCGAAAGCACATGAAGTGAGAAATCTTTTCTTCTTGCATATTCTTATTCTTGCCCTTGCTCTTGCTTTCTAACTTGCTGCTCAAATTCTTCACTTTCTTTTTGAGCTCATTGTTCTCCTTCAAAATGTTAGTCTCACAAGATATAGAAGTAGAACAAGCATCTATTTGTGAAGAACATAGCATATCTAATAAATTATCATAAGAGATGGATACATGCTTCTTCTCTACATCATAAGAGTTAGCAACATTATGTGATTGATCATGTGACCCAAGTGATGAGCTCTCACTAGTTTTAGTCTTTTCATTTGAAAGATCCTTAGTGAGAAAAGCATGATCTTGTACCAAGTTATCATGAGCAACATTAAGTTCCTCATGAACCAATTTTAGCTCCTCATGTGAACAAGTAATGACATAAAGTAGATGCTTTTGTTGTTCACATGTGCTCTTTAGAAATGAGTTTTCATTTTCCAATTTCATTGTTTTAGCTTTCTCATTTTCTAAAGATATGGTCATGCTAGCTAGTCTACTAACAAGCTCATCATATGAATCTACATGATCAACCACATTAGCATTTTGTACCTTTGTGTCACCTTGTGACATGAAGCAATGTGGTGAGAGGCTTGTCGTAGTATTACAATCATCATCCGAGCATGAGACATCAATATGATCACCAAGTGTTCTTGTGGTGGATTCTTCATTTGCAACACTTGAGTCATCATCATCAATCTTGTCAAGTGAACTTATTGTACAATGACCATCATCATCACCATCACTTGACAATGAGGTGGAGCAATCCTCCATAATCACCAAGTCATGGTCACGCTCAACATCCTCATAAGCAATTTCTTTGGGCTCATCATCATCATCATTGGAGATCACTCCATATTTCTCACTGATATAAACCCATATCTCATTAGCACTTTTCATCTTCATGATCTCTCCAAATATGCAATCATCCAAAGATTTATAAATGATGTTAGTAGCTTGGCAATTGAGATGTAGGCATTTCTTTTGCGCTTGAGTTGCATTATTTTCATCAATAGCATGAGAAAATCCCACATCTACAATCCACCACATTTGAGGGGAAATAAACTTAAAATTGCATATCATCCAATTTTTCCACTGTGTAAAGTGTGTGCAATCAAAAATGTGTGGACAATCAGCATATAGCCCATAGTTTGCCATCCTCTCGGGTCGGTAAAGACCACAAATGAGAGACCTCGGCTCTGATAGCACTTGTAGGGTCGAGATGGCGGACTATAGGGGGGTGAATAGTCCTTTATAAAACGTAATGTACCGGCTAATCGAAACAATTGCGAAAATAAAACTATCAGTCTAGCCAAGGACTGCACCCCTCTATCTATGACTCTAAAGCGCCTCTAAAAGATCCTACACAAAGCAAATGAGGTGCCAGGCTAGTACGAGCTCACCTAATCAATTCTAAGAGCAAGGTCACACAAACCTTTGCCACTAGTACTTTATGCACCGAGGGAGCTCCTACACAAATCTGATGAGCAAAAGCACAAAGCCTACCTAAGCTCACTAAATGCACAATGGACAAGACTACACAAGTCTAATCCAATGGCTCAACTTACTTAGCTACACAAACTAAGCAAAGAGACTAATTAAGCTACACAAGCTAATTAGTCACAAGATCACTACTTCTAGCTACACAAGCAAGAAGACAACTAGAGAGCTACACAAACTTCTAATTGCAAGAGCAACTACACAAGCACAAGATATATAAGGATGCAAATACAATGCTTGTGATCGAGAAGTGCAAACCACCAAGAAGAGTAGACAATGTTGACACTGTAATTTTTATCCCGAGGTTCACTTGGTTGCCACCAACCTAGACCTCGTTGTGTCGACCAACACCTCGATGGTTCTTGGGCAAGGCTCTCAAGCCGATGGCCACTCCAGGCACACCAAGACACCACTCGCAAGTGAGGTAACTCAATGACACACTCTACTATAGTTGCTATTCGTGATCCCCGCGGGGTGAGCACAATCCCCCTCACAAATCCTTCTCCGGAGCCACGCACAATTTCCTTGCGTGCTTCAACGGAGCCACAATCCACCAAGCCGTCTAGGAGGTGGCAACCTCCAAGAGTAACAAGCACACCGGCTTGCAACACGAACACCTAGTGCCACTCGATGCAATCTCACAAAGCAATGCACTAGATTCACACTCACTCGCAATCGATTCGCAATCTTGCAAGCACAAGTGAGTTAGAGGGCTTCCAAACTGAAGGACCGAATAGGCGACCAGAGAGCGGGGGAGTGAATGGGAGCCGATAAAAATTCTTCCCGAAGGTCGAACTCATCCTATACCCCGATTGCCACTCCGAGTACCCGCACACACCTAAGAAGCACTCAACAAGGCACACACAAGCTCACAAGATCAAGAGACAAGCCTTGAAGCAAACCGCGAAAGCACAAGAGAAGAATCAAAGCACTTGGCAAATTCTGGAAACGCCAGGCGCGGACTGTCCGTGCAGTACGAGCGGACCGTCCGCTAGGGTACGGCGGACTGCCCGGACTGTCCGAAATAGGCAACAGAACCACCAGAGACGCACCAAGAAATTCGGACTGTCCGAAGAGGCCAAGCGGACTGTCCGCCAGTGTCGCGGACCGTCCGTGAGGCCTAGGCGGACTGTCCGCCAACCTCGCTGGAAACCCCAGACAAACCTCGAGCCACCCCAGACAAAAACTCAGCAACGCGGACTGTCTGTGAAGGACTTGCGGACTGTCCGCCAAACCTCTTGCAACAAAACCCTAGGGCCGAAACGGATCGAAACGAAGACGCGCAAGAACACGAAGAACACGGGCACTGTTCAGCAGCCTGCGGACTGTCCGCCAAGGTGCCGCGGACTGTCCGCGTGTTGCGAACAGAACAGAAAACAGCCCGACCCGCGGGGTCAACTCTCCAAATCCATCACTGGATCTCCCAAACGCCAAAAGCTCTTGAGACAAGATTTAGGGGAGATGATAAGCAACACAAGAGGAAGCTATGCCCCAAAAATCTCAACCTCTAATCCACTAAAACGCTGGGAAACGCGGATCACACGAACTACCACCAAGAACTTGAACTCCGGCCAAAAAGTCACGAATCGAAGGCTTTCCCTGGTGTTTGAGGAGTCAAAATCACACACAAAGATGCACAAGGCATCCACCCATGATCTCCTCAAAGAAATCCGAAGGAAAACACCCTCAAATCCCCGAATCGGGCGAAGAACGAAACTCCCCAAAAATAGCCCCGAAAATGACACGAAAATCACAAAGGACTAGGAGATCACCGCAACGCCAAATGCTTCCATACATCCAGAGGTTAGAGTCTATACAAGAATCTAACCTAAGGAATACAGAGGGAAAAGAAGCAGTTCAGAGCAATCTACCGGGGGAGGAAACCCTAGAGTCCAAGAGAGAGAGATGCCATCCACCTCTCCGCTATTTATACAAAGTCCAGCAGAGGGAGGTAAATGACCACACTACCCCTACAACTTGAAATGAAGATACAACCCCTCAGGGGCATTTTGGTCAAGTCTTCATCAGGCGGACACGCTTCCACCGCGGCTTCGCTTCACATCGACGCAAACCCCACGTTCACGCCATGTGCCCCCCGCCTCGAAGCTTCCCAAAGCTCCCGGATCACCATCTCCGTCACCTCGGGCCTCCGGGCTTGGTTTTGAGGCCCAAACGAAGAAACCGTCCACCTGATGGTTTAGTGGGCAAACCAACAAACCCCGCATGCAAGCTTCGGGCTCCATCCGCTACCTTGCACCAGCCCATGTTCAAGACTTCAGCCTGCTAGTCTTGCACCGCACAACTCGCACTTGACCCCATCGGCCACCGGGTCCATCGAACCAAGCCTACTTGCCACTCCATCACCCAGAGGCCGCCACGGCTAAGGCCTTTCGCACTTGTTCTTCACCTGCACCGACACGAGTCAAGCCGCAACATGTACCTGCACACTTAGCCAAGCATCAGTCCACACAACGTTGTCAATCACTCATCACTAAGGAGCGACCCTCCACTGGTCCTCGGACACACCTGGTCCTCAATCTCCCCCTTGATGAGTGCATTGACAACACCCATAGAAATCAACATGGAAAAAAAGAAAAGAAAACAACCACGAACACCAACCTCCAACAAGTGATCCAAAGCCAAAGAACAAGCGAAAATAAGATCACTCGCCAGACCAAGTCTCGGCCCACTAAGGCAAGGGCAATGGCTCAACACAGCCGAGACAAACCAAGGCTCACAAAGAGCACATCACAAAGCACAAAACTCAGGCAAATCCAAAGGAGCCCCCCCTACACATATGCAAACCCCCCCTGAGTAAATGCAATCTCTTCTTCTCAATTTTTCTCTTCACATGCAACATCTCACAAATGCATACCAATTTTCCACAAAATCTCCCAAAATGCATAAACTTCTCCCCTTATCATACACATTCTCCCCCTTGTTGACAATGCATGAATCAGGATATCATGATGCTCTCCCCCTTGTTTTCATGAAAAATGCATGTCAAAGCATATATACAATCTACCAAGCTTCTCAAATATACAAAGAGCACAACAAAATGCTACACATGAGACATAGAGCAAGCAAAGTAGATATGGTGTAGTTAGCACATTGCCATCAAGAAGGTAGAGACATATAGGCATGTGATATGGCCAAAAGCAATTTTAAGCAATTTTCACAAAGAAACATTCATCTCATGAGCAAGATCCTATCCATGGCAATTTGAGCACAAATCCACTAGATCATCCAAAGTTTATGCAAGATCACAAATTCTCATCACAAGATCATTATAAACGCCCACAAGCTACTCAAGTCATGGTAAAGCCACCGAGCCATGTGTCTACTTCTTAAAATGAGACTTCTCATGGTAGACAAGCATGCTACGGTTTAGCACCCAAGATATGATTATCAAAACATAAGGACATGACTTAGAGCTCATTTTTCAAGCACAAGGCAATTCATACACCAATTTCAGTTTCAAGTTTAAACATGGTACATGTAATGCCTTTGCGGCAAAAAGAAGCTTATGCTTCTCCCAAAGTGAACAAATGGGCTAAACATTTACAATGACAAAAAGGTCTTTGACCCCAAGCAAAGAGACTATGATACTCAAGCACAAACTAAACATGATATAGGCATTTAAGCACAAATTGAGCATAGACAAGCATCTACTCATGAGAGACACAATTTTAGCATTTTCATCAAAAAGAAGGCTATCTCAACATAAGTATATGGCAAAACCATCAAGAGCATAGCATTCACATCCACCATTTACCAAACATGCACATATCTCACAAATAGCACATCGGTGATCAATGTATATAAGAGAAGCTTATTCCTAGCATAAGTGAGAGACAGGGTACCCATGGGTCCCCACCGGCCAGGGTCCCAGGGGCCCCTGACATGTGGACCTGACCTTCCAGAAGACCCGCCGACCTTACAAGTGGGCCCAGCGACCTTATCCGCACCTATGAAGATCGCAGGCGACCTGATCAGGATCCCGGAAGACCCGCGATGCTTGGCGTGCAAGTCAAGGACTCTAGGACCTGGCGTGCCGCCGCCTGTAGCTCCGAGTATCACGGGATACTCCTTGTAATCCGGGAGATAAGCCTCCCACAGTTGTAACCGACCCCGACACGGGTCAACCAACCTGCGCATGGAAACCCTAGCCCGTGCCCCCATATAAGGCGGCCTAGGGCTCCATGCACAGGGACAACTCATCTTCAACCTCCCGCATAATCCACCACAACTGGACGTAGGGTATTACTCTCCGGAGGCCCGAACCAGTATAAACCCTTGTCTCCTTGTTCCTCGCCGCTATACTCGCCTAGTTCCGTGTGCATCCCGTGCATAACCACCTACGCTCTTAGGTCCCGATCCTCCATTAACCTGCAAACCACTAGGATAGCCCCCTAGCGGATCTGTCCAAGTCTCACCCCCTGACAGTTGGCGCGCCAGGTAGGGGCGATCGGGAACTCACTGTGCAGCATGGTGGCCCAATCTGGCGTCATCTTCCCGGCGAGCATGGCGGCCTTCCTCGCCAACCCCGTGGAGATCTGCTTTGGATCCTTCACGGCGACCTCCTCTGCTCCGGCAGCCACGACTCCTCCAGCGACCTCCGAGAAGGTCGTCATGGCGTCCGCCGCCGTCTCTGTTCCCGATCTAGTATCGAAGACCCACCCACCCAGACCCTGTGACCTTGTCCAGGGGATGGAAAACGTCATCGGCTCGATAAGGGAAACCTTGGAGATTTGCGAACGAGCTCAGCGCTTGGCGCAGACAGTGCTACGCCACGACATGTTCCCCTTCGGCCTGAAGTCTGCGCCCGGCCTTCGGCTGAGCCAACTCTCCACGCCTCCACAGATCCAATCTACGAGGTGACCTTCACGCAACCCAAGGACTGCACCTCGCGCTCGGCGCGATCCCCTCGATGTGCCCTGCACCTACCACAAGGGCGCAAAGCACACCCTCCGCGGGTGCCGCCTGAGGAAGAAGATCGACAACGAGCTCCCTTGCCGAGCTAAGCGACCTACCCAGTCTCCGGACTGCGGGGAGTTCCAGAAGGTCCGGGTTCGCATCTCCCCGAATGACTCGTAGATCGTCTTCCGACATGTGATGGTGATCTCGGAGAACGAGCCACCACGTGCGGGTGCGACCAATTCTCAGGAGGCGGCCCGCATCCAAGCCAACGCCCGCCGCGCTGAGCGACGTGCGGAAGAGCAGCAGCGCGTCCTGCCCTGCGCTCGAGATCTTCACTTGGAGTTCGAGGAAGCTGGGATCCCAACCTTCAACAGCCCCCAGGCCAACCTGGGCGCGGCCATTACCCGACTCCAGCAAGTCCAGACGCCTGAAGCTGAGCAGGCCCTCGCGTACCTTCGGGTCGCCAACGCCCTGGTGGAAGAGAAGATCGCGGCCTCAAAGTCCGCTACGTCTTCCTCAACCCGCCACTCGCGCAATCGATCTCATCGACCTGCGCGCAGCCATCTCTCCCCCGTCCAGGAGGAGGTTGCCCAGCACAACCCTGAGCAGCCCGCTGCTGCCCGCGACCTTCGCGTCAACCTCGACGCCAACAGGTGTGCTCGCGACACCCGCGCCGTCGTCAACCAACGCTACCGGGAGCGCGAGGAGCGCGAGCTCCGCCGCCGCCTGGACTACGACCGCGAGTACGGCGCACCCGGGGGTGTTCACCGCATCATGGAGCGCGAGCTCCGTGATCAACACGAGATCGAGAACCGGCGATGTGCCAAGTACGACGCTGATCATGGCGACCCCGCCATCGTCCAGACCAGCCGGGACCGGCAGCCGCGTTCCCAAGTTGTCGTCCCGGAGCGCAGCGTCCACTCCACGCCAAGAGAGGCCGCCCCGGCAAGAGGCTCCAGCGACGACCTTGCGCTCAACGCCTTCCCAGCGCTGGATGCCCGATTCAAGAGGGTGGAGTACCCCGACAACTTCAAGCCGAACATCAAGCCGTATGATGGGCGCTCCGACCCCAACATTTGGCTGTCGACCTACTACGTCGCCGTCAAGGCGGCCGGTGGTAGCTTCGACCACTTGACGGCCTACTTCCCACTCGTGATGGGCAAGGCCCCTTCGCTGTGGCTCAACAACCTTGAGCCTGGCAGCATTAAGACCTGGGCCGATCTGTCCCAAGCCTTCACGTCGAACTTCCAGGCGACCTATGATCGCCCTGGAAACACCTTCAGCTTAGGGCGGGTCGTGCAGAAGCCTAAGGAGCAGCTCCGTGACTACAACACCTGGTTCTTCGAAAACCGGAACCAGTGCGTTGGCGTCAGGGACGACCAGATCGTCGACAGCTACAAGAAGGGCATCAAAGACCGCAAGGTCTTCGAGAAGATCCATGAGGCTGGCCCGACCAACGTCAAGGAGCTCATGGTCATCGTCAACAAGCTGATGGACACAGAAGACGCGCTCCAGAATCAGTTCGACGCTGATAACGCTGGTGCATTTGGCACTGCAGCGGACAAACTCCGCAAGCGACCTTCCGAGGTCCTAGTGGCTGAAGGGCGGCGAGGTTCGTCCTTCAACCAGGAGGAGTTCGACCTGGCATTCGACAGCATCTGCGGGTTCCACGAGGGAGCCACGCACACTCTCCGAGAGTGCTCCCAGTTCAAGGGGGCCTTTAGCGCCCCTATGGACCCCAAGCGACCCAGGAACGATGGCGGGCGTCGCGACAACCGCCCCTACAACAACAACTACCGCCGTGAGGACCGGTGAGATCGGCGCGACGACCGCCGCGAGGATCGATATGACGATCGCCGCGAGCCACCTCGCAACGACCCACCTCGCAGCGACCCTGCTCCAGCGGCTCCCCGCGACGAGACGAACCTGCCCCCTCCACCGGCATCGGGCAACCCCAATGGGTCTTTCCAGGTCGCAACCCGCGCGATCAACATGATCATCGGCGGAATCAAGTCCAGCGCCAGTAGGAGGCGCTACCAGAAGGACAAGCGCGACGTCCACCTTGTCCACACTCAGCCAATCGTGCCCCTGCGTTGGTTTGAGCAGGCGATCACGTTCTCCAGGGCTGATCACTGGGTCCACATCCCAGATCCCGGGTCTTACCCGCTCGTCGTCGAGCCCACAGTGGATGGGGCCCTACTCTCCCAGACCCTGGTTGACAGAGGCAGTGGGCTCAACATCATCTTTGTTGAGACCCTCAAGAAGATGGGCTTCGACTTCGACAAGATGACGGAGTGCGACGAGCCCTTCTATGGCATCGTCCCCGGGAAGGCAGCCTACCCCCTGGGTCGAGTCTCCCTCCCGGTCACTTTTGGTATGGAGGTGAACTTCCGCACGGAATACCTCAACTTCGAGGTCGCCAACTTCAAGTCCTCCTACCACACGATTCTAGGTCGCCCGATGCAGGCCAGATTCATGGCCATCCCGCACTACACCTACTTGGTGTTGAAGATGCCGGCTCCGCATGGGGTCCTCTCTGTCAAAGGGGGCCTCATCATCTCCTTCAGGTGCAACATGGAGGCTCTCGACCTCGCTGCAACCCCCGCTGCTGCCGACACCTCCGCGGTCTAGGTCGCTGAGGCCAAACAAGTCGACCCTGTCGACCAATCCGTCCCGGAGTAGAAGCGCACTGACACCGCCCTCGACGCGGCTCCCTCGACGAAGAAAGTCTGCCTCGGCCTTGCCGACCCAGAGAAGACGGTGGTGATCGGCGACGGGCTCAACCCCAAATAGGAACTCGCGCTCACCAGCTTCCTCCGGGATAACGCCGACATATTCGCTTGGAGTCCATCGGATATGCCGGGTGTCCCCAGGGAGCTGGCTGAGCACGCCTTGGATGTAAGCAAGACGGCCAAGCCTGTCAAGCAGAAGCTTCACCGCTTTGCGAAAGATCGCAAGGACATCATTAGGGTAGAGCTAATAAAGCTCCTAGCTGCCGGATTTATCCGAGAGTGTAAAAACCCAGTTTGGCTCGCCAACCCGTTTCTTGTAGCAAAGAAAACCGGTCAATAGAGAATGTGTATTGACTACACTGACCTCAACAAGCACTGCCCTAAAGACCCCTTCCCTCTTCCGCGCATCGACCAGGTCGTGGACTCCACGGCCGGAAGCGTCCTCCTCTGCTTTCTCGACTGCTACTCAGGGTATCACCAGATAGCCCTGAAGGTCTCTGACCAGGATAAGATGGCGTTCATAACGCCCCATGGCATCTATTGCTATACAGCCATGACCTTCGGCCTCAAAAATGCGGGTGCGACCTATCAATAGGCCATCCAGAAGTGCCTTGCTAGCCAGATTAGCAAGAACGTAGAAGCCTACGTCGACGACGTGGTCGTCAAGACCACTCATGAGGACAAGCTCATAGCTGACCTCGCGGAGACCTTCGCCAACCTCTGCACCTACCGCTGGAAACTCAATCCAGAGAAGTGCATCTTCGGTGTCCCGTCCAGCAAGCTCCTAGGCTTCATGGTCAGCAACTAGGGCATCGATGCCAATCCCACCAAGGTGGATGCCATCCTCCAGATGAAGCGACCTACTGGCAAGAAGGACGTCATGAAGCTTACCGGCATGATGGCGGCCTTAGGCCGATTCATCAGCAAGCTCGGAGAGAAAGGCCTGCCCTTCTTCAAGCTGCTAAAGAAGGCAGACAAGTTCGTCTGGACCGAGGAGGCAGACCAAGCTCTTGAGCAGCTCAAGACCTTCCTGACGACACCCCCGGTGATGGTGCCCCCGGCACCTAAGGAGCCCCTACTGCTCTACATGTCGGCCACCACCCACGTGGTCAGCGCCGTTCTGGTGGCTGAGCGAACCGAAGAGGGGCGACCTTACCCCGTCCAGCGACCTATATACTACTTCAGCGAGGTCCTGTCTGACAGCAAGACCAGGTACAGCCAGCCCCAGAAGATGCTCTACGCGCTACTCATGACCTCCCGCAAGCTCCGGCATTACTTCCAATCCCACAAGATCAAGGTCGTCGCGGCCTTCCCCCTTGGCGAGATCCTGTTGAGTCGTGACACCACTGGGCGCATCGTCAAGTGGTCCATCGAGCTAAGCGAGTTCGACCTAGAGTTCTGCCCTAAGTAGGCTATCAAGTCCCAGGTCATCACAGACTTCGTCTTGGAGTGGACAGAGATCCAGCAGCCTCCGCCGACGGAGCGACCTGAGCACTGGAAGATGTACTTCGACGGTTCCATGAACCTCGAAGGAGCCGGCGCAGGTGTCCTATTCATCTCCCCCCAGGGCGACTACCTCAAATACGTCCTACAGATCCACTACAAGGCGTCCAACAATGGCGCTGAGTATGAGGCCCTCATCCACGGGCTGCGTATCGCTATCACCCTCGGGATCAAGCACCTCATGGCCTACGACGATTCCAAAGTCGTCATCGACCAAGTCAGCAAGGACTCCGAAGCTAGGAAGGACACGATGGATGCCTATTGTGCTGAGGTGCGCAAGCTCGAACGTCACTTTGAGGGGCTCGAGTTCCACGACGTCTGCCGTAACAACAACGTCGCGGCCGATGTCCTCTCCAAGCTCGGCTCAAAGCGCGCACTAGTCCCGGCCAGTGTGTTCGTCCAGGACCTACGCACGCCGTCCATCAAGTTTATCCCTGACTCAGAGTCGGCTGATGACGAGGTGACCTCTCCTGCGGGTCGCGAGATCCTTATGATCGATGCAGAAGAGGACTGGCGCCTTGACTTCATCGCCTTCCTCCTCGAACACCGAGTGCCTGAGGATAAGGCGGAGCGAGAAAAGGTCACGAGGGGTAGCGCCAACTATGTCGTCGTCGACAATGAACTCCACCGGAGGTCCGCCTCCACCGGGGTACTGATGAAGTGCATCCTACGATCTGAGGGCCTTAGGCTCTTGGATGAGATCCACGATGGTGAATGCGGCAACCATGCCGCCTCTTCCAACCTGGTGGGCAAGGTCTTCAGGTCTGGCTTCTATTGGCCCACGGCCATGGCTGATGCCCAGGAACTTGTACGTCGATGCAAGGGGTGTCAGTTCTTCGCTAAGCAGCAACATCTCTCGGCTCAGGCCCTGAGGACCATCCCCCCGTCATGGCCCTTCGCAGTTTGGGTTCTCGACTCTGTGGGACCATTCAAGACCACCCCTGGCGGCTACAAGCACATCATCGTGGTGGTGGATAAGTTCACCAAGTGGATCGAGGTCCATCCCGTATCCAGCGCCACGTCCAAAGAGGCGGCCAAGTTCATCGAGGAGATCACCCACCGCTTTGGGGTGCCAAACAGGATCATCACCGACCTTGGCACGACCTTCAAAGGAGCTGAGTTCTGGGACTTCTGTCAAGACAGCCTGATCGACGTGTACTACTCCTCGGTGGCGCACCCACAGTGCAATGGCCAGGTCGAGCGGGCCAACGGCATAGTCCTACAAGCCATCAAAGACCGTATCTTCGACGGCTCAGCGCCCTACGCAACTAGGTGGCTCTCAGAGCTCCCTCACGTCCTCTGGGGTCTCAGGACCCAGGTTAGCTTGGCTACAGGTTACTCACCCTTCTTCCTGGTCTACGGGTCAGAGGCCATCCTCCCCACCGACGTGGCTTTTGGTGCTCCTCGCATCCAGAACTTCGACGAAGGAGAAGTAGAGCAAACACGCCGACTCGACCTCGACAGTGTCGGGGAACATCGTGTGGCCGCACTCATGCACCACACCCGCCACGAGTAGCAACTAAGTCGCTACCACGACCGCAATGTGCGGGAGCGTTCCTTCAACATTGGCGACCTAG
The DNA here is from genome assembly GCA_036936925.1 of Cenchrus fungigraminus. Taxonomy (NCBI): domain Eukaryota; kingdom Viridiplantae; phylum Streptophyta; class Magnoliopsida; order Poales; family Poaceae; genus Cenchrus; species Cenchrus fungigraminus. Next base: position 99,060,063 of record CM072779.1, read on the forward strand.
TATTGCGGCGGATCCAGAATACCAAGGACATGCACAAGCTCTCTGCGCCTTGGGAAGGCCCCTTCATAGTTAAGGAGGTCATTGGACTAGCGACCTATCACCTCCAATGGGCCGATGGCTAGGGCATTCCGAACCCCTGGAACATCGAGCACTTATGTCGCTTCTATCCTTAGGAGCTTTGTATCAATAGAAAGCTATGTACTCTATCCTTTGTAATTCAGTACATGTAAAAAGTTCTCTTTTGACCTGTTTGTTTTCTGTTCACCCCTCCCCTTGGACACGCTCGGGGGCTTGGTTTAAAACCGAACCCCTTACGCTCGGGGCTTGGCTCTAAGCTCGGCCCTTCACGCTCGGGGGCTTGGCTTTGCCAACCTAAGGGTCTTCTGACCTAGGGTTTCTACCTTTCCTTTTTACCAGTGTTCCCTTACCACAACTTCTTATGCATTTTATAAGTATTCCCAGGTCGTGGGATTGCTTGACCTTGGGTCCCCGACCCCCTCCGTGCGCCGGCCGTACATAAGCCTCCAACGCCGAGCCGTGTGGTCGGTAAGCCGTTCCTCCACTGAGTTGGGTTAGCGGAGGAAAAAGGGTCTCGCAACTTCGTTACCTTCGCGTTCTTATAAGGGGCATACAAAGTCAAATAAGGGACCACATTAACTTAACAACATGCCTTCTTCATTCATGCATGGTTTATATTACATCAAAAGGGTCTGTGACCCATTGTTACTAAATGTTTGCTACGACCTAAGTTACATCTCCAGGTCTATCTTCTTCATAATTTCTTCCGCAGCGGCTTGGATATCTTCGCTGCCCACAAGCTGCGACAAGGCGAGCTCCTCCTTGACCTTCTCAAGGTCGAACGACGGCTCATGGTGCTTCACTGTGGCCAGTGCCGTAGCAGCGGCGAGCTTACCGCTGTCTATCAGCAAGGTCTTTATGCGACCTTCCGCGTCCTCCAACCACGCGACGAGCTCCTGCGGACCGCCCTCGATCTTAGGGGCGTACACGTCCACAAGATACTCGGCGGCCTCCTTGAGGTCGTCCAGCTCCTTCTCCAGATCTGCAGTCATCTCTTGATGATCAATAAGGGTTTGCATCACCCGGCCCAGGTCGATCTCCAGATCCCTGCGAGCACCAAATTCATATGCAGCTTTTCGGGTGAAGTAAGACTCACTGGCGACGACCTCCTTGTCCTTCTCCTTGAGGACCTTCACCTGTTCCTTTGACTCCTTGAGGTCCTTCTTCAAGGCAGTCTCCCTCTTCCTGGCCTCTGCACGTGCCAATGTCAAGAACGGGTCTCCACGACGTAAATACAATAAAATTAAGGGCGTCCCTCGATGTACCTGTGGCGGCGACCTTCAGATCGTCCTCTGCCTCTTTAGCCTTTAGCTTTGCAGCTTCAAGCTCCTGCTTCAAGGCCTCGATAGCCTGGTCCTTCAAGATCGCCTCATCCTTGAGGCTCCTTATCTGCTTTGCTGCCTCAGTCTTGGCCTGAAGCACGGCCTCTCGTATCGTGATCAGCTCCAAGTGAAGCTTGGCGCCCTCTATTAGCAGGTTCGCCCTTGCCTGCGAACGCTCGTCAAGAGTCTGCACCAACACATTAAGAAAGATCGTCAAATCAAGGCGCCTGGGTGAACTAAAGACGTAGCCCCAAAGGCAATATTAGCTCACCATGAGTGTCCTGCCGATTGTCGTCGCCGCCTCCGTAATGGTCGCCTGCGCCATCTTGAATTCGGCAAGGTATTTGGCGTCGGTGATGACATCATCCTCCCACGGAGTGCCGTTGTAGAGGCACCGATGCCGCTCGTCCTCCCCGCTTCCAACTCCGGTCTCCGTCAACCTCATCTCCGGTAGGCTTGATACGGGCAGGTCTTGCTGGTGCGGGCCTTCCTCCTGCTGAGCGCTCTCAGCAACGACCTTGGCTGCTGCCGACGATGTTGCCCCCACGGTCTCAGGGACCTTGCTGGTAAAGTCCCCGCCTGAGGTCGCCGGCGACTGCCCTGCCGGCAACTTCTCGATCTTCCGCCCAAAGGCCTCCTGACCTGAGGTGTTCTTGCTGGTACCCGATACAGCAGGAGTCCCCCTACCCAAGGTGCACGAGTTCGTCAGGATCGACATACTCAACAAGCCGCAAAGACGAAGAACAGCATAAAATCAAGCTCAGTAACATACCCGCTGCCGGTCTTCAGCTTAAACGACATCAGCCTGGGCGGCGCCCACCTCGGCTTCTTTTGCGACCCCTGGTCACTCACGCCCTCCGCGCTCGGCTTCTGCTGCTGCTCGCTGGTAACCACGAGCGGGACGTCGCTTTCTCCCACGGCCGCTGTGTCGCTTGACCCTGTGGCGACATCATGCGACCGTGCATCGTCCTGCTCCTCGTAGACGACCTCGGTGCTACCCGTTGCCGTCCTCGACGATGCAGTCGTGTTTTTCCTCTTCCTCTTCTTCTTCTCCGCCTCGATGGTGGCGGAGATGATCTTGACGCCCTTGTGTGCCTGGATCTTAGCGGTGGCGTGCCGCGTACGACGAGTCGTCGGCGCGGAGCTCGCCACGGGCGGATCCTCATCATCACTACCCCCCACTGATGAGTCGGAGAGGTAGTTCTCCAATAACTCCGGTGGCGGGGCCTGCACGTCTTTCGCCGCCCGGACCTTAAAGCTGCGCTTGCCTTCATCTGCGAGCAGAGCCGGGCTCCAGAACAAGCCTTCACGACCCTGCAATAGGCGACCTTCATCTCAGAAACAGGGGAATGCGAAAACAACAAAGGAATCAAGGTCGGTCGACGACGTACCACTTCGGCGGGCTGCTTCAGGGAGAACGCCTTGGGGCACGTCCGGTTCCGGATCACCTCATTGAAGAGTTCCCTCACCCGCGCCACCATCTCCTCCTTGGAGACCTTGCGCTGTGCCACGCGGGTCGAGTCGGTCTGACCCCAGTACTCGTAGGCCGGGTGCACCTGATCTTGGATCGGTTGCAGCAGCCTCCGGCTGAAACTGATGGCCACCGCGCCGCCCGTCTGCCCTTCTTCCTTCCTCGCCTTGAGGTCCTCCAGTAGCGGCTTGATAGCATCCATGTCCCGCGACGTTAGCTGGTTGGTCCACTCCGGCACCGGGACCGGCGTGAGTCCCGACCTAGTGGCCAGCGCTGGCTTCGGGTTGTCGATGTAGAACCACCCTCGCCTCTAGCCTTGGGTGTTGTCCGGCAGCTCCATGTCGATGTACACTGTCTTCATGTGACGGCGTAGCATGACGCCATTCTTCCCCGTCTTCTTCACCTTGAAGAAGTACCACCACAGGTCGAAGTGTGGCGGTATCCCCAAGTAGGCCTCGCACAGATGGATGAATGAGGAAACGGTGGTGATGGCGTTGGGGACGAGGTGTACCAGGTCGATGCGGAAGAAATGGAGCAGCCCGCGAAAGAAGGCGACGGTCTCCCTGGTCCCCTCAGAGGGGAAGGCTTCGCCGGCGGCTGGCCTCCAGCCCACCTGCTCCCAGGGCTTCAGCAGCCCGCGCTCCACCAGACTCTTCAGCTGCGCCTCCGTCACCGTTGAGTGCTCCCACACCTTCTCCTGCGGCGGCGCAAGCTCTGGGGCCATTTCTTCTTCCTCGAAGCCAGTGGATCTAGCTCTAAACACCACTAGGGACTTCTGGCGCATGCGGCGGCGCTAGGCGCGGTGAATCTAGGCACGGCGGTGCCGGCGAACCTACGCTCTAAAGCCCCTGGCGGCGGATTGCAAACCCTAGCTATTGCGCGGAATGAAAGTGAGTGATGTCCTCGACCCTTCACTCGGCCTTTTATAACTAGGCCGCATCCGTGCGGTGGGCCACGACGCTCCAAATGTCCCTTCGGATTCGGCGACATTCCCGGTGACCCAACGGATACTTCGCCCAACGGCTCTTTCGGCCTAACGGCTCCAGGCAGTAACGGTTCGCACCGTGCGGGAATCCATGCCCGTTGGCCTTCCGCCCAATGGCTCAATGTCCATGGACTCGTTATGCCCTACTTCAAGCCCCTTACCCATCATTTTCTTCAAGGTCTCCTGGCCTCTGACAACCTCAGGGTCCATGATAACACCTTCACAAGGTCGACAGGTACTATCGCTTGGTAGGTCGCCTCAGCTCTCACTAATAGGGTTCGCACCCCTGGCTCCTAGGTCCTACTACCTACTGGATCGCCTTAGCCTCTATGGCTGGTTTTGCACCAACGACCTCGTGCTTAAAGGCTCCACTGCCCGTTGGCGGCCTCCGGGTCAAGTAGCACCTCCTTGAGGTCGCTAAGGTCCTGCTACCTATTACATTGCCTTAATGGCTATACCGACGGCCCCGTGCTTAATGGCTCTACTGCCCGTTGGCGACCTCTTGGTCAAGTAGCACCTCCCTGAGGTCGCTAAGGCCCTGCTACCTTCTGGGTCGTGTAGACCTAGAGTTTCCAGGCTGACTACCTGCATTGTGTCACTCCACAACGGCCGTACCGACCCAGGTCGACACGTGCTCCCTGTCTCTACGAAAGGCCTCCTGAAGGTTGGTGTGCTATTACAGCCCTGCCGGGACCTTGGTATCCGTACCATTGCAGCCTGGGCACCCTCACAACAACCAAAACCATGATATTCTTCATGTAAAACTATATTTACAGCTTCATAAGGTACAAGGAGTTTAGCCCTTGGCCAAATTACAAGATACAAAGATCTTAAAGGTCCTAAATTACCTTCCAAAGTGCTTACGACTCAATCCACACTAATAAGGCTTATCGCAAGTTTTCTTCTAGCTTCAGGACCTACTCGACGACCTCTACAGCCACTGTAGAGGCAGCTGCCACATAGCCACCTCTACTCGCGCACCAACCGGTCTCCTGCAGCGCCCAATATCAAGTCTAAGCTTCGCCGCAAGATTGCAGAAGGTTCGAGCTTTGACACCAACCTCGCCGGGTGGAGCGCGGCGTTCACCAGCATCACATCAGGCCTAAATGTGTCAGGGCCGACGATGCAACTGCTGCTTCATACTCCTCCCGGGCTCCTCGGCAGGGCTGGGAGAAGAGGCCAATCGAGTTCTTCGAGCCTCGCAAGCATTCTTCTAGCTCCAAGCATGAACTACATCAACTCTACACTCTGGTGGACAGACACAAGCCAATGGCATGGCAGTATTTCTACACTGGGTCATCTTGGATCACATTTGAAGATTGGTACGGTTTGCTGCAAGCCTTGGGCACCTATTTATACCGCCAAGCACCTGCCACTCAGTCTCATCCGCAAGCCAACTTGCGTGGCGTCCTTATCCTCAAGATCACTGTACCCTCGTGGAGCACGAGGTCACTGTTCGCCCGTGGGAGGCATTTGGCGCGCTTGTCCCCTACCTGACCACATCTTGGAGCACCTTTTGTCTTTTGCGGGTGATTGTGACCTGTGCTATGTCTGCAAGCTGGCCTGTGACCATACAGCGCGCGTGTGACTCTGGCCGTGCCAGATGTGCTGCCTGCTGCCCTCTGCAAGATTCTAGAGCTCTTGTCCTCTAGCATCCACCCTACAAGAGCATCTGTTTCTTAAGCAGAAGGTCGTAGGTTCGGATTATTTTTCTCTTCTTCTTTGGAGCATCAAACCGACCATTCTGGTCGCTTTACTGCTCGGGGGCTACTACACTAGTGCGTCTTCGACGCCCTATTTTCTTCAGGTCGCCTCGACCTAATGGAAGCCTGCTTCCATCACATCTCTGCTTGACCTACCTTTGGTAGGATTGTTGACCTTTCTGAAGGTCGTGACTGCTACTACAACATGCCTAACTCAGGTCAGGTCGGCGGTTCTGCAAGATCTACGCCTCGTCTTCACTTCAACCTCATGGTCCTTCGACCCAGAAGCTCGATGTTCAACTTCGTGCGCGCATCGGAGGGGTTTCTTTTCTTTTTTGATCCCCGTGCACCCTTCACGACCTCGACGGTGCCACGCCTCTGCTACTCTTCGACACGACCTCGCCTCGGCCGCTGCGCCTACACGTCGATCGGGGGCTTGAGAGACATGGGTACCCATGGGTCCCCACCGGCCAGGGTCCCAGGGGCCCCTGACATGTGGACCCGACCTTCCAGAAGACCCGCCGACCTTACAAGTGGGCCCAGCGACCTTATCCGCACCTCCAAAGACCGCGGGCGACCTGATCAGGATCCCGGAAGACCCGCGATGCTTGGCATGCAAGTCAAGGACTCTAAGACCTGGCGTGCCGCCGCCTGTAGCTCCGAGTATCACGGGATACTCCTTGTAATCCGGGAGATAAGCCTCCCACAGTTGTAATCCGGGAGATAGGACCCGCGATGCTTGGCATGCAAACCCTAGCCCGTCCCCCCATATAAGGCGGCCTAGGGCTCCATGCACAGGGACAACTCATCTTCAACCTCCCGCATAATCCACCACAACTGGACGTAGGGTATTACTCTCCGGAGGCCCGAACCAGTATAAACCCTTGTCTCCTTGTTCCTCGCCGCTATACTCGCCTAGTTCCGTGTGCATCCCGTGCATAACCACCTACGCTCTTAGGTCCCGATCCTCCATTAACCTGCAAACCACTAGGGCAGCCCCCTAGCGGATCTGTCCAGGTCTCACCCCGTGACAATAAGTGATCCAAAGATGGCTATCCTACCAGGTTTTGTACAGAAAGTAAAATGCATGTATGGAATGCAACAAAATGATATCCATGACACATATATACATGAGAAGCTCCAAGACCCAGCTAGAAAGGAAAGCACACCCAAAGTTCACCCCGCAAGCGAGTGAAAGTGACTTGGTCAAGCGGTTTGGTGAAAATGTCGGCTAGCTGGTCTTGGGTAGGCACATAGGACAAAGATATGTTTCCCTTCTCAACATTGTCCCTCAAAAAGTGGTACCTCACTTCTATGTGTTTCGTTTTGGAGTGGAGGATAGGATTTTTGGCTACACTTATGACACTGGTGCTGTCACAGAAAAGTGGAACCTAGGAGCACTCCTCACCAAAATCACTCATGGTGTAGGTCATCCAATGCAGCTGGGAACAACAACTAGCAGGAGCTACATACTCAGCCTCTGTGGTGGACTGGGCTACACTGGATTGCTTGCGAGATGACCAAGAGACCAAAGAAGAACCAAGGAACTGACAACACCCAGAGGTAGACTTGCGGTCCAATCGACACCCAGCAAAATTAGCATCGGAGTACCCATGAAGTCTGAGTGTCGAGGAGGCAGAATACCAAAGACCAAACTCAGGAGTGTAGTTTAAATACCTGAAAATCCGCTTGACGGCCTGCCGATGTGAAGTCCTCGGTGAAGCCTGAAAACGAGTGCACAAACACACACTTAAGTGTATGTCCGGCCTCGTCGCCGTCAAGTAGAGGAGGGAGCCGATCATGCTCCGGTACTCCTTCTGGTCCACGGGTTCACCATCCTCATCCGCGTCCAAAGTCGTAGTGGTACTCATCGGTGTAGTCAGCGGCTTGGAGTCGTTCATGCCAAACTTCTTCACCATGTCCCTGGTGTACTTCGCTTGATGTACTAACGTCCCGTCCTTGCACTACTTGATCTGGAGGCCCAAGAAAAATTGCAGCTCGCCCATCATGGACATCTCAAATTCCCTGCTCATGTCATCTGCAAATCTGGCAACAAGATCATGAGAAGAGCCACCAAAGATTATGTCATCCACGAATATCTGAACAATCAAAAGGTCATTCTCATGCTTAAGGAGAAACAGGGTCTTATCAACTGTGCCCATCACAAACCCCTTACTCAGCAAAAACCCTCTCATCCTGCCATACCAAGCTCTAGGTGCCTGTTTCAACCCATAGAGTGCTCTCTGGAGTTTGTGTGCACGGTGTGGGAATTTCTCGCTCTCAAACCCCGGGGGTTGCCTCACATACACTTCTTCCTCTATCACCCCATTCAAGAAAGCACTCTTGACATCCATTTGGTACAACTTCAACCCTTTAGCCACGTCAAAGGCTAGAAGGATCCTAATTGCCTCCAAACGGGCCACATGAGCAAATGTCTCCTCATAGTCTATGCCCTCTTTCTGGTTGAACCCCTGAGTCACCAACCTCGACTTGTTTCTCACAACCATCCCATTCTCACCCTCTTTGTTTTTCCACACCCACTTGGTACCTATGGGACGGCAATTTGGTGGTGGATCGACTAACACCCAGACTTGGTTTCTCTCAAAGTTTTCAAACTCCTCATGCATGGAATTCACCCAATTCTCATCAGACAAAGCGCAAAAGCAGAGTGAGCGAAATGAGAGGAATTCCTAGACCTCGACCGTGTAGTGCGTTCATGAAGGTCACCTATGATCGTAGTTGGTGGGTGATCAACTTGTACCCGCCGCGGAGCCTCTCACCTGGACACAATCTCCCCCTCAGCAGCAGCCTCCACTCGAACAGCCTCAGTCGTAGTAGGTGTAGGGGATGGACCATCCTCGATCGTCGTTGTAGTGGTGGAAGTAGCACGTACACAATCAGCCACGGGAGCATCACCTCCATCATCGTCTTCATCTCCATCTCCATCTTGCTCATCCTCAAAGATCCTCGCTCCAACCTCCTCGTCACCTGCACACTCAAAAGCAGAAGAGCTACATGGCTGTGTCTCGTCGAAGGTAACCTCGCAAGTCTCCATGATTCGGTTAGTGTCAAGGTTGAGCACACGATATGCTCTAGAGTGAATCGCATAACCGAGAAAAATACCATCTGAACATCTAGACTCGAACTTATCCAACTTGCCCTTCTTTAGAATGAAATACTTGCATCCAAAAGCTCTAAAGTGACTCACCTTGGGTTGTCGTCCATGCATCAGCTCATAAGAGGTCTTCTTCTTGAAAGCACGAAGGAAGATGCGATTTGAGACATAGCAAGCGGTATTGACCGCCTCGGCCCAAAAACGCCTAGGAGTCCTATCTCATCAAGCATCGTCCTGGCCATCTCACAAAGGGTCCGGTTCTTCCTCTCTACTACACCATTCTGGCAAGCGACGTATGGAGAAGAGTACTGATGATCAAGACCAAGATCACTGCAAAAGGCATCAAAATGAGAGTTTTTAAACTCTGTGCCATTGTCACTGCGTATAGCTCGAATGGCATCACTATGTCTCTCATTCTTCAACCTCAAGATCAAGTCTCGAACAAAGCCAAATGTCTCTTATCCTCCAGAAAGAAAACCCAAGAGTACCTCGAAAAATCATCAACAACCACAAGAACATACCACTTTCCACCCGCAGAGCGAACACGAGCTGGCCCAACCAAATCCATGTGCAACAGCTCACAAGGTCGCTCGGTCATGACCGCAGTCAGAGGGGCGTGAGAAGCAGCAACCATCTTTCCATGCCCACAAGAAGCACAAACCAAATCCTTCTCGAATTTCAACCTAGTCCATCCTCGGACAAGATCAAGACCACTCAAGTGGGAAAGCAACTCAAAGCTCAAGTGTCCCAACCTCCTACGCCATTTCCAAAGCTCGGCCGAAATGCCAGCAACAAAGCATTGAGGAGGACCAACAGACTGGGAAAAATCGGCACGAAAGATTTGACCCTCGGGGATGATCGTACAGACAAGATCACCTCAAGAATCAAGCACACGAGAAGCACCCTACTTAAAACGAACCTCAAAACCTTCGTCCAGTAAATGAGATACTGACAACAGGTTAAAACTAAGTGACTTGACCAGGGCCACACTTCTTAAGGTCACCTTGCTACTCACTTTCACCATACCTTCAGTAAGCACTCGTCCTCTCCCATTGTCCCCGAAAGTGATGTACTCCCTCGTACTCACCGGGGTGAGGCTGGAGAACCACCCACGATCTCCGGTCATGTGTCGTGAGCAACCGGAGTCGATCAACCAAAAGTCCTCCAAGCCTCCCACCTGCAATAAAAAACGAGAACGAGAATGAGCAAGCGACTCAACACTAGGGTTAGTACCAAAAGAGTCAAACCAGTGTCGAGCCATTTGCTCAAAAGAAGGGTTAGCAAAGTCCATCCTACCAAAACCTCTAGGCGAAGCCCTCTCACGCCTACCACCAAAGGACCTGTCACGTCTCACGGGAGGAGTACGCGCACCACGATGGGGAAAACGTGGCCTGTAGTCCATCTGAGACCCAAAGCTCCGATCGTGCCTCCCAAACTGGTAACGGTCATGAGAAGGAGCACGTCGAGCCAACTCACCACGCCCAAACCCAACACGCCTATCTCTTTGAGGAAACACACCTCCACCTCCACGAGTGGGAACCGACCGCACAAACACCTCACCCCTAGGTAGAGGCCCTCTACGAGGCTCAGGCACATCATGAGCAAGGTGGTACCTGTTGACACATCTTATCCTATATATTTATAAGTCAAACAAACATGAGAAAAGGGTATAATTGTTAATACCAACTTAGAATAGGGTGTCACTAATAGTTTTCCTAGAGTTTTGGAGAATTCTATGTCTTGCAGGGACTAATCAGAAAAAATAGGAAAAGGAACAATTCTAGAAGACTCTAGAGGACTCCGGAACTCAACGTGACTTGGCATCCAAGAAAGAAGCATCTAGAAGGGGCAAGGACCCACCGAGCCAAAGCAGACCCTGAGGGGGGCCCACCCCAGGCCGGTCGGCCTGGTGGTGGGGCTGGTCGCCCTCCCCCCCCCCGGGCGCCACCTCAGCCCTACTTCCGGAAGGTTCTTCCACCGCCTACGAGGATCAATCTAAACCGTATGTTAGGTTGGTTTGATCGTACGGTGCATGGCACCTCCTCAGGACTATATAAGAAGCCCCCTGACCCCCCTGGAAAAGAGGATCTGACCTGAGGAATACATCAGATCAAGTCATCAAGTCAGAGATACTACGCCCTAGAAACACCATATAGCGAGAGTAGCTAACTAGTCTAGATCTAGGGGGAGGCAAGGCGTCTACTTGGCTCCTGATCATCTAGAAGCTGGTCAAGATACTGATCTAGCTTCGCTCTTGTAAGTTCTTCTTCGTAAGTTCTTTTACATTTGCTGTAGAGACATATGTTCCTATCAATGATTATATTCGAGATTATATGCTTTGGTGTTTATTATGATTACATGTTTAGCATAGTTGATTTACCTTTATATTCGTGTATGGAGTCGTAAAGCCCTCACCTAGATCATCTGTTAACATGGGTGAGTGGTAAAGATAGTGTAAGCGTGGTGCTTATACTGTATTTACCTGCGATTGCAACCTACATGTCGGGTCGTGTGGTAGATCGTGGTGGTGACAACACTATTGAGTCCTTTGTAATCCACCCCCCGTGTGTAGGACTAGTGGATCCTTATACTATTTGGGTTGTTTCAAGTTTCGGCTTTGATCCTCCTGGGTAGTCTCCCCATGCATAAGTATAATAGTTCTTCTTCCATGATTGTTAAATGTATTGCACTAATCATAGTATGCATTGACGTATAGTTTAGAGTTACTGAGGAGTATCCTCACTAACTAGGCTGTGAATACGCTTCTCTTTCTATATTGACACTTTCTGGTGGTTCACTATGTTATGACTTGATCAATGCTATCATTATCATTATCTTTATGTGACTTTCACCTGTTTATAGTAATTGATATATTTTGGCCACTCTACATTACACAACTGAGAGATGTTCATGTATTTGTTATTATAGATAGAAGACTTCTTTCCCTGTGGTAGAATATAAATACGATACCTGGTTTTACTCCTGGTTAAAATGCTACAATGGTATATTCATATATGTGCGCTTGCGGATACCCATTTATATATATTTTCTTATCTAGAGATCCAAGGCATATGTAAGACTACCAATCCATGCGTTTTAGTGGCACTTCTGTCAGGGATGACAACCTAGATCGAGTGTGCTATGACCCGTAGCGGATATATCTTTTAGTTTATCTGAAAGCAACATCTGGTATACACTTAGCATCATGTTAAGATATACCTTTGCATTTCTGGCGCAGTCGATAGAGATGGATCTTATATCTGTTTCTAGTCGATGACGTTAGCAATGTCAACAAGCATTTTTGGCGTCGTTGCCGGGGAAAGATAGTCTATAGCCTAAAAAATAAATTTAGTAATAGTATGCATGCATCAATCACACGTAATGTATCGAGAACCCAAATTATCATTGCTTAAACAGGCTTACCCTTGTTCTTTCCACTTTTGTCTATCTGATTTCAGGGTAATGTATGAGTAAGAATCTTCTAGACAACTTCGTTTTAGATCCAGAGAAAATCCTAAGGAAGGCAAGGCCAAAGCCCAAGTCTCGGCCCACGACCTCTACCTTGGAAGATTCAACCGTGCGAAGCTCAACACCCATGTTTAAAGTAATGGCAAACAAGACCCTTCGCGAGTACTCCGCACCGACCCCGGACAACATTCGTACTGGTCCGGCAGTCGCTGTGGGAGACATAGCTTTTGAACTCATGCCTGCACTGATCAACATGGTACAAGCTAGCCAATTTTGTGGAAAAGCTCATGAAGATGCCAACACACACCTTTAACATTTCTTGGAGATATGTGGCACCTTCACGATCAAAGATGTGCCAAGTGATGCAATCCTACTTCGCTTATTCCCATTCTCAATCTTGGGGCGAGCGAAGCAATGGTTTTACTCCAACAAAGACAAACTTACAACTTGGCCACTGTGTTCTACTGCCTTTCTGGCAAAGTTCTTTCCTATAGGCAAAACCAATGCCTTACGAGGGAAAATTTCAAGTTTCCAGCAGCAACATGGTGAATCTGTTCCTGAAGCGTGGGAGCGCTTCCAAGACTACATCTCAGAATACCCACACCACGGAATGGAGAACTGGTTGCTCATGCAGACCTTCTACCACGGGCTCACTACCAACACCCGTGAAACGATGGATGCTGCAGTTGGAGGTGCTTTCCTGTCCCTTACACTTACTCAAGTTACTAACCTTGTGGAAAAGATGGCGTCCAATCAAGCTTGGAATGAGGAACGTCAACCCTGCAAGAATGAAAGAGGAATGCACCAGCTCAAGGAGGTAGACATGCTGTCTGCCAAAATGGACTTAATCATGAAGAGGTTTGAAGACAAAGCCCCTGAGAAGAAGGAAGTCATGCAACTCTTCGAATCCCGCATGACCTGTGAAGAGTGTGGAGACACTGGACACTCAAGCAATCAATGCCCTCAGCTGGAGGAGGATGTGAATTACATCAACAACAACAACCAATATCGTCCCCAACAAAATCAAGGATGGACCCAGCAGAGGCCCAACTACCCAGGTAATTATTCAGGTAACTATCAACATAATAACTCTTCCAATAATTTTCCACCTTTAAGAGAGTTAGTCCAAAACCAGGGTAGAGTTATGGATAATCTGTCTAAGAAGTTAGCTTCCAATGATAAAATGTTAGAAACTATTAGTAAAAAAATGGAAAGCTTTTCTTCTACCATTAAGAACCAGCATAGTTTTAATAAAATGATAGAATCTCAGATATCTCAGCTGGCATCATCTGTTCCCACGGCTAACCCAGGTAAGATTCCGGGCCAGCCAGAAGAATTAGAATCTGCAAATCTTGTCAATATCTATTATGCAGGTCTGTGCTCTAATAAGACAGAAGAAGGCCCAACGTGGACTGACTGGGGCATGCCCGCCAAGAGAGGAGATCCAGGGAGGCCTGTCATCACCATCACTATTGGAGCCTACACTTTCGAGAATACACTTTGTGACTTTGGGTCTAGCGTCAACATAATGCCCAAGGTAATATATGAGAAAATCAATGGTTCACCTTTATTGTACACAACCATGTGCTTGCAGCTTGCAGACCTGTCACTATGCTACCCTGAGGGCATCCTAGACGACATATGTCTGGGGGTAGGAAGCTCCTACGTAGCTGCCGACTTCGCTGTTGTCGAGACTGGGGGAAGTGAGAACGCCCCAATCATTTTGGGACGTCCTTTCCTTGCCACAGTCAAAGCCATTATCTACGCCGACACCGCGAAGATCGTCTTCACCATCAACTAGAAGAGGGAGAGATTCAGTTTCAAGAACAAGATCCTAAGAACTCCTGCACACCCCCAATATCCATACCCTCAAGAGTACAAGCCAGCTGTCAAGAAGAAGAGGAGAGATAGAAGGAGGATTAAGAAGAACAATCAACCTCGACCACACGTGGAGGAAGTTTGGATGATCAACACGATTCAATCAGAAAACGAGAACCTGTTTCCTTCTCCACTGCTGCCAAAGCTAGACGACCCTGGAGTGCCATCAATCCACTGCTCCATCAATCAATGGAACTTCCAGCGAGTTGTCTGCGACACAGGATCGGGCATCAACTTAATGTCTAAGGTAACTTATGAATTAATATACGGTAACCTGCCTTTGTATTCCACCTATATAATGCTGCAGATGGCAGATCAATCACACCGATTCCCAGAGGGAATTGCACGAGATGTACCTATCAAGATAAAGGATCACTATGTCCTAACTGAGTTTGTAGTCATGGACATGGGAGATGAAGAGAAAGATCCTCCCATAGTACTTGGGAGACCATTCCTGAACACCACAAGAGCAATCATCTACATCAGGACGGGCGAGATCCACTTCCAGTTCAGAACTGAGAAGGTACGCTGCTACTTTAATACTTATACTGACTCTGAGCAGCCCAAGAAGAACAAGATGCGGAGACGCCTTCAGAAATTGCAACGCAAGCTGAACACGAAGTTTTCGGACATCAAGAACATTGAAGAAGAGATTAAAGAGAAGTCCGCTCAGCTCCTACCAGCCAAGAACTCTGGACCTGTTACCCCAGAAAGGTCTCCACCGAAGAAACAAGTTTGGAGGAAGAAAGACAAGAGTACACCTCCGGAAGACCAACCACTACCCGTGTCACCAATTGATCAATCATCAGCTACCGCATCCACGCCACTCGTCGAGATCATTAAAGGCACCATACCAGACACGACATTCCGACGAGGTGTCATAGATGAAAGCACGCCATGGGAGTAAGTACTCGAAATTCTCACCGAGAGGTAACTCGGTATTTATCTGAATATTTATTTTCTGCACTACATGTTTAAATTAGCATATTTCCTTTAGCATATTTACTTACCTATACCTGCATTAGAAAAAGACCATAAATATGTTTTCTGCATTTGCATCTGTTCCTTAAGGCCCCATGTACTCCGTACTGTGGTGGCATAAAAATAAATATTGCATTCGCATGTTTTTGCTTTAGCATCCCTTTTGCATATAAAAATTTACAAAAATATGTGGACACATGAAGGTCCACACTTTTCAGAAAAAAAACCCAAAAAGAAGTGGGTACATGAAGGATCACAACATAATCCTAGAATTTGTTCTTTCGGGTATGTGCGAGATTAATATTTACAGGGAAAAATTAAGGAAGACCTGAAGGCAAACAAGTTCCAAGGATGAATCAAGGACTACTTCAAGATCCAGCTTGGGGGAGAGCACCCCTAGTTATCACGATAAGTATCATTATCCTATGTTTTTAATATTAGCTAGTTTTATGTTTGCCTAGAGTTAAAGAGTCTTAGTTAAAAGTTTTAGTGTGAATAAATGCTAGAATCTGCTAGTTGGCTTTTCTTTTTAATAATGGTCTTGATGATTTACGTTTGGAAATGATGAATAGTTGCTCCACCGTAATTCCTCTTAAATAGTTAGTTTTCAGACCTAGATTCTCCTAAAGCTTTAAATGCTTAATTTGCACTAAACCCAAAACCCGTGGGAAGTACATGCTTAATCTGAGTCTAGGCTTTGAAAGATGATTCATGAAAAGTTGAGCTGCTGTTTATCATATTCCTAGAGATGCTTGATTCCTGGTTTTCCTTTTAAAATCATGAAAAATCTTACATGATGAGTTCCTGTGTTTATGATCCTTGAGAGCTTGTCATACACATCAAAATCATTCCACTCCACCAATTATGCTGCTTCTAACCTGGAAGTACGCATTTTCCATAATCCATCAAGCCACAAGCCATGTTATAAAATAGCTCATGCAACTTTTGGATATGTCTCTCTCAATATGTCAAAAAGATTCTGGGGCTACATTCGAAAAAAAAGAGAAAAGAGAGAAGAAAAAGTGAGATGAGAGAGGAAGAGAAAAGGACAAGTGTCATATTAGGCGAGCAGGGCCTACCTCCCTAAAAAATAAATTTAGAGATGAATAATGGACACAAGTCCGAGGGTGAGAGCCAGGTGTGGCTCGAGGACCGGTGGATGGTCGCTTCCTGGTGTGATGAGTGATTGACAACGTGGTGTGGACTGATTCTTGGCTAAGTATTGCAGGTGCAGGTTGCGGCTTGACTGGTGCAGGTGCAGGTGAAGAACAAGCGTGAAAGGTCGTTGCCGGTGAGGCCTCCAGGTGTGGAGAAGACAAGTAGGCTTGGTTCGAGGGACCCGGTGGCCAGCGGGGTCAAGTGCGGGCCGCATGGTGGCAAGAACGGCAAGATGAAGTCATGGACGGTTTCTTGGTTGAGCCTCAAAACCAAGGTCGAGCCGGGACTACGTGGGAGCCGAGTCATGAGTGGTGATTGGCGGAGGCTACACCGAGTTCGCGGGGTTTCCGGTGGTTCACCAGAAAACCACTGGGTTCCTTGGTTGATCCACAAAGCCAAGACCGAAGAACCGAAGACGGAGGTGCAGCAGCTCCAGACCGGTCTGACCGGTGGGTCTGACCGGTCTGACCGGTGGGTACCGGTCTGACCGGTGAGGAGCACCGGTCTGACCGGTGTGCGACGACGCAGTCCGGAATCTTCGAAGCGGAGGACACGCGTCGGGATCGCAAGACTTGCGTCGAGGCTAAGCAAGTTTGCGGTCGCTGGGCATCCGTCCGATGGTGCGAAGACAAAGACTTCCAATTTCGCCCTCGAGGGGCATGTATCCCTAGTTAGCTAGTAAGGGTATTTTAGTCTTTCGGTTGCCTCCATATAACCCAAGTGGTGAGAGGATGGCAGCCATCTCTTGGAACCCTAGCTCATTTGGTTTTCCTATTTTCCTTCCTATTTTCTTAGGATTTTCGTAGGACTAGCTTGAGAGCTTCATGGTGAGATCTTGTGAGAGGGAAGGATGATCGGGCGGCAAGCTAGACCTTGTATGAACCTCTTTGGTATGTATAGATGATTCGGCGTGGTTCCTCAAGGCTTGGATGTGTCTTTCCCGTTTCTCCTTTTTGGTGATTTTCGGAGCCCTTTCTTGGCAATTTTCTTGGAGCGATTTCGAGGCCTTTCTCTTTGGGATTTGGTGGGGGATGTATGCATGAACCCTTCGTGGTTCTTTACCCTTTGATTCCCCTTCCAAATCCGTGAGCAAAGGGGCTCGATTTTGGGGTTTTCATGGCTCTAGGGTTAGAGGCGTTCTTGGTGGGATTTCTTCGATTCCTCTTGATTTGACAAGTTTTGGTGGACCAAATCTTGGCTATGGAGTACCCATGAGGTGTTCCTACTATCCCCAAAGTCTTGTGCAAAACCGTGGAGCAGATCGGGAGATCGGGAGTTGGATTTGGAGGAGTTGACTCGCGGGCGCTGTTCTTCCCGAGCTGCCCAGGCACGACCGGTCTGACCGGTGCTCTTGACCGGTCTGACCGGTGCTAGCCCTTGGTGGGTTTTTGTCTCGGGGAACAGCCTTGTCCGTGTGGTTTTGTCCCGTGGTCCTGCTGATCAGTTCTTGGAGTGTTTGGAGTTGTTTTGCTAGGATTTGTGAGGGGTTCTTCTTCCTCACAGGTTGTGTTTCGTGGTGGTTTTTGTTCCAGGGCCTAGAGGATTCACTGAGGCTTCCTGGAACGTTTGCTGTGCGGCTGCTGTAGCCACCGGCCTGACCGGCTCTGTCCACCGGTCTGACCGGTGTCACCGGTCTGACCGGCGCAGGCCATCGGTCTGACCGGTGTAGCACAGGCAGCAAGCCGTGCAAGTTTCCACTGTGTGTCTTGGTGAGTTTTGGCTAGGAAGGTTGAGTGTTGGTTCCTAGGACCAGTAGCACTCCAGTGGCTGCGTGGTCTTGACCAACTTGGGTAGTTGGGTCGGAGACGTGAGTTGGAAGCCGTGTTCGTCTTGTTGGAGTTCTCATCTCCTTCGAGAAGAATTTTTATCAGCTCCCATTCACTCCCCCCCTCTCTGGTTCGCCTAATCGGTCCTTCAATTGGTATCAGAGCCGGTTTGGGTCTTTATTGACTCTTACCAGTCTAAGATCCAAAGATGGCATACCAGGAACGGGGTTCGGGTCCTCCGCACTTCGATGGGAAGAACTACCAGATGTGGCAAAGGCGGATGGCGGCGTTCCTCCGCGGAAAGGGTCAGATCCTTTGGGATGTCACGGTGAACACAGCTTATGTTCATCCGATGAACTTCCTTGCTCCAGGATCGAGGGATATGTTCGAAGCCAACAACAAGGCTGTCGACTACTTGTTTCGTGCTCTGTGTCAGCCTGAATTCGATCGGGTTCAGACAGAGGACTTAGCTTGTAGGATTTGGGAGCAGTTGAAGGATGCTCATGCTGGGAATGCTCAGGTTCAGGCTCGGATGTACGCGACTTACCGGAGAGAGTACGAGAACTTCACTCATCTCCCCGGCGAGTCCGTCGATGCCCTTTTCCAGCGATTTACGGTCGTTGTGAACAACATGAGAGCCAATGTGGACGTCCTCCCATACAATGATCATGATAGAGCCGTGAAGCTCTTGCACTCGTTGGATCGTACAGTATGGGACGGGAAGTTTGAGGCTATTGTTGAGTCCGAGAAGTATGACACCTTGACGGTGAACGAGCTGTTCTCGAAGCTCAAGTCGGCTGAGTTGGACCGTGGTATGACAGCCAAGATCGAGAGCCCGACTGATTCTCATAGTCTCGCTCTCGTTAGTGGCAAAGGAGCTAAGTCTAACGCTAACGCATCCTCCAGGATGTACTCTCTGTCTTCTTTGATGTCTTTGCCAGATGAGGAGTTCGACGTGCTTGGAGAGGACGAGCTGGCGTTGCTGACCAGGCGGTTCGAGAGGCTGCACGAGAACCGGGTGAACACGAGGAGGACAGCACGGACGTGCTTTCAGTGCGGCAAGCCAGGACACTTCGTTGCCGACTGCCCGGAGAAGACGGAGAACAAGGACGGCTACAAGGACGGCTACAGGCACCGATCGAGCAAGGATGGCAAGTACCGATCGAGGCGCGATCACAAGCACAAGAACAAGCACAAGGACGAGCGACGGTCGAGGAAGAAGGATGGCCGCGGCAGGAAGGCCCGAGCAATGGTCGGAGCGAGCGACGTCGACTCCAGCTCCGCCTACTCTTCCTCAAGCTCGAGTAGCAGTGAAGATGAAGGTGATCGGCGCAAGAACAAGAAGTCATCCAGGAACTTGAGCGGGTTGAGCTGCTTCGCGAGAGATGGCTTCTGCGGCATGGCCCGTAGCTCCGGCAGCAAGAAGAGCCACCAGAGTGACTCGGACTCTGACTCCGAGGATGAGGTATGTGATGAGCTCTCTTCTTTGCGCAAGGAGAATGATGAGTTGGTTGACTTGCTTGATAACCGCGATCACATGCTTAGAGAGGCCAAGAAGATGAGGAAAGAGCTTAGGGCCTCACTAGAAGATGCTAGGAACCGTGTGGCTGAGCTAGAAACCCAGAACCTAGATGCTAAGCTTGAGATTGATTCGCTTAAGGCTTCTCCTGTGGTTTCTGATGAGATTGATTGCTGTGATTGCTCTGTGTACCTAGCTGATCTTACTGCTCTTAAGGATAAGCATGCTTCTACTTGTGATGAACTAGATATGCTTAGGGTTGAAGTGGCTGAGCTTAAGTCTAGACCTGCTTTGCTAGGTGCTTGCATTTCTTGCCCTGTTTTGCATGGAAAGATTGATGAGATGCATGCTTACACTGTTTCGCTTGAGGCTAAGTTGAAAGAGCCTATTCCCACTTCTTGCTCTACTTGTGAATTGCATGCGGTTAAGAATTTGGAGCTTGCACATTATGTTGATCGCCTGCAGGATGAAAATGACGAGCTGAGAAAATGTATGAGCTGGTTGTCGGGTCAGGAGCCTCAGCTCGGTATCATGATAGCGGCTTTCAAACGCTATGATGGTCAGGCACTTGGGGCTGACAAGCTTGGAGAGAACTGTGGTGAGGGAGTTGAGAGAGTTGGAGAGATTCCTATCCCACCACCAAACAGACACAAGAACAAGTTTGAGCCTAAGCCCAACCATCTCAGAAACAAACTTGACACTACTCCAGATCCACCCATATTCCCTCACCCAACAAATGATTTTCAGAAACCGGTGAAGTTTGTGAGCCCAAAGGGAGGTGAGGAAGGAGAGAAGAAGGGTGAGAAGCCGAGTGGGCAGCCCCAACCCAAGCCTAAGCCTAAGCCACAGCCCATAAAGTTCCATTGTGGGTATTGTGGGAGAGATGGTCACAAGGATGAGTTTTGCTTCAAGAGGAAGCGTGAGGAGAGAATGGCTAGAGAGTGGGCTAACAGGGACAGGTACCACCCCTCTAATGGTGTACCTGAGCCTCGTATGCAGATGCCCAGGGCCAAGGTGATTGTGAGGACGGTTCCGGCTTGGGGAGACCGGAAGGCTGCAGGTGTTGCTGCTGGCCGAGCCACACCGGTCAGACCGGTGTACTACACCGGTCAGACCGGTGCAGGTCTGGGCAGACAGCGAGTCGGATTTCGTGCTCGTGAGGATGCTCGGTTTGGTTCTGGAGGTCGTGGTTCTGGTGGTTGGTCTGGAAAGTTTGCAGGTGGTCAGTTTGCTAGGCGTTCTCCACCTCGTGCTCAATACGAGGGTGAGAAGAGTCGTAGCTTTGAGATGGAGCGGAGGTACGATCCACGGTTTCCCTTTCGTGGTTTTCGTCCTCCTCCAGCTAGAGAGGGTTGGTTCCCTCGTGGTGGTTACCGTGGTGGTAGCTTTGATAGGCGTGATGATTTGGTTTGTGCTAACCCCACTTTGGAGCAAATGGCTCGGCACTGGTTTTACTCTTTTGGTACTAACCCCAGTGCTGAGTCGTTTGTTCACTCACGTGCTCGCTTTTGAATTTCAGGTGGGAGACATGAAGAACATTTGGTTGATTGACTCCGGTTGCTCGAGGCATATGACCGGAGACAAGGGGTGGTTCTCAAGTCTCGTCCCGGTGGTGACAAAGAAGTACATCACCTTTGGGGACAATGGGCGAGGGCGTGTGCTGTCAGAAGGTGAGATTAAGGTAAGCGACAAGATCACTCTCAGGCGTGTTGCTCTTGTTCAATCGCTTGGATACAATTTGCTTTCTGTGTCCCAGTTGTTGGATGAGGGTTTTGAGGTGTTGTTTCGGCCTGGTGGTTCTCGGATTTTAGATTCTCGGGGGGATCTTGTTTGCATGGTCGTTCCCGAGGGTCAGGTGTTCCGAGCTGATTTTTCTCAGTCTTCTGGTGTGGAGCGTTGCTTCTTGGCTGGTTCTTCGAGTGAGTTGTGGAAGTGGCATAGGAAGTTGGGTCACTTGAGCTTTGACCTTTTGTCTCGCTTGAGTAAACTCAATTTGGTCCGAGGATTGCCACGATTGAGGTTTGAGAAAGAGTTGGTTTGTGCGCCGTGTAGGCATGCCAAGATGGTAGCCTCTTCTCACCCGCCTCTCACCGATGTGATGACTGAGCGTCCATGCGAGCTGCTCCATATGGACCTTGTTGGCCCAGCTCGTGTGCGATCTGCGGGTGGGAAGTGGTATGTCCTTGTTGTGGTGGACGACTACTCTCGGTATGCGTGGGTGTTCTTTCTTGAGGAGAAGGGGGAGACGTTTGGTTTTGTTCGAGATCTTGTCTTGAGGTTAAGAAACGAGAGGCACGGAGATGCCATACGAGCGATCCGCAGTGACAATGGCTCGGAATTCAAAAACTCTTGCTTCGAAACCTTTTGCCATGACTTGGGTCTTGAACATCAGTTTTCGAGTCCGTATACGCCTCCCCAGAATGGCGTGGTGGAAAGGAAAAACAGGACCTTGTGCGAGATGGCTCGGACGATGCTCGACGAGCATAGGACTCCGAGAAGGTTCTGGGCTGAGGCGGTCAATACCGCGTGCCATGTGTCGAACAGGATCTACCTCAGGGTTCACAAGAAGAAAACCTGTTACGAGTTGATGCACAGTCGCACACCCAAGGTGAGTCACTTCCATGTCTTTGGTTGTAAATGCTTCATTCTGAAGAAAGGGAAGAAGTTGGACAAGTTCGAGGCTAGGTCTGTCGATGGTATTTTCTTTGGTTATGCATCTCATTCTAGAGCATTTCGTGTGCTCAATCTTGAAACTAACCAAATCGTGGAGACTTGCGAGGTAACCTTCGACGAGACACAGCCACGTAGTCAGCTTGTTTTTGAGTGTGCAGGTGTCGACGAACTTGGCGAGGAGATCTTTCAGGAGGAGGAGCATGAACATGGAGATGATGAAGATGGCGGTGTGATGCCCGCAGCTGAACATGTACCTACTACTTCGACGACGATCGAGAATGGACCCTCTCCCACACCTACAACGACAAACCCAGATCAAGGCGAAGCTGCTGTTGAGGGGGAGGTAGCATCAAGGCGAGAACCTCCCCGACGAGTGCAAGTGGATCACCCAGCTTCGAGAATCATCGGCGACATGAATGAACGTACTACACGGTCGAGGGTTCGGAACAATTCTCATTTCGCTCATGCTGCTTTTGTTGCCACTTTTGAGCCCAAAGACATTGGACATGCGTTATATGATCATAATTGGGTTAACTCGATGCATGAGGAGTTGGAGAATTTTGAGAGGAACCAAGTTTGGGTGTTGGTTGACCCTCCCCCAGGGTGTAAGCCGATTGGGACAAAATGGGTGTGGAAAAATAAAGAGGGAGAGAAAGGAGAAGTGGTGAGGAACAAGTCGAGACTTGTTGCTCAGGGGTACAGTCAGAAAGAGGGGATCGACTACGAGGAGACTTTCGCTCCTGTAGCTCGTTTGGAGGCGATCAGGATCCTTCTAGCCTTTTCCGTGGCCAAAGAGTTCAAGTTGTACCAGATGGATGTGAAGAGTGCTTTTCTGAACGGTGTATTGGAGGAAGAGGTGTTTGTGAGGCAACCACCGGGGTTTGAGAGTGAGAAGTATCCTCACCGGGTATACAAGTTGAGGAAGGCGCTGTATGGGTTGAAGCAGGCACCTAGAGCTTGGTATGGTAGGTTGAGGGGGTTCCTGTTTGAGAGAGGGTTTGAGATGGGGAAGGTCGACCAGACCTTATTTCTCCTCAGGCAGGACAGAGATATCCTGATTGTGCAGGTATACGTGGATGATATTGTCTTTGGTGGCTCGTCTAACTCTCTTGTTGCAAGGTTTGCAGAAGACATGAGCAGGGAATTTGAGATGAGCATGATGGGTGAGTTGCAGTTCTTCCTCGGGCTACAAATCAAGCAATCAAAGGAAGGAACATTTGTGCACCAAGCTAAGTACACCAAGGACATTGTGAGGAAGTTCAAGATGGAGGACTCCAAGGCCATGGCGACGCCTATGAGTACGACTACAGTTCTTGATGGGGACGAGGAAGGTGAACACGTGGACCAGAAGGAGTACCGGAGCATGATCGGGTCACTCCTCTACTTGACGGCGACGAGGCCGGACATTCAATTCTCGGTGTGTCTGTGCGCTCGTTTTCAAGCTTCTCCGAGGACTTCGCATCGGCAAGCAGTCAAGCGCATTTTCAGGTATTTGCGACACACTCCCGACTTCGGCCTTTGGTACTCTGCGTCTTCTTCTTTGGCGCTTCATGGATTTTCAGACGCGGATTTTGCCGGGTGTCGGTTGGATAGGAAGTCCACTTCTGGGACTTGCCAGTTCTTGGGTTCTTCTTTGGTATCTTGGTCTTCCCGCAAACAGTCGAGTGTTGATCAATCCACTACCGAGGCAGAGTATGTGGCCGCAGCTAGTTGTTGCTCTCAGCTCCTTTGGATCACATACACCATGAGTGACTTTGGTGAGGAGTATACCCATGTCCCACTTCAATGTGATAGCACTAGTGCCATAAGCGTTGCAAAGAACCCAGTGCTCCATTCCAAAACCAAGCACATAGAAGTGAGGTATCATTTTCTGAGAGACAACGTAGAGAAAGGGAAGATAGCTTTGATCCATGTACCCACACATGAACAACTAGCCGATATTTTCACCAAACCCCTAGATCAAGCAACTTTCACTCGTTTGCGGGGGGAGCTTGGTGTTTGTTTGATTTCTTGAGTTGGCGTGTGGGAGCTTCTTTGTAGCATATGTATAGCTTTCCTTTGTGCATTTCTTGCATTTGGCATGGCATATGTAGCATGATGTATAGGCATCTTTGTATCTTAGGTTGCATGCATTTTGTATCATATGCATTGTTTAGGAAAGGCTTCTCCTATACACATTGTTCACCATGGAATGACATATATGTCTTTGTGAGCTAATTTGGTAAGCTATGGTTAGTTTGGCTTAGCTCTTGATAATCTTGGTTTGTATCCATGGTTGATGGCTATGTTTTTGAAAAATTTCATATATATATACTCTCTTGTGAGTAAATACCTTTACATGATCTTGACATGTTTTAGTGGCTTGGCTATGCTTAATTTGTGGTTGGATAGCTTATTTTGATCATATGGGGCCAAAGGCTCATTTGCCATCATGAATGTTTAGCCCCCATGCTTCATCTTGTGGAGGGGCATAAGTTCCTTTTTGTCGCAAAGACATTTCATGTACCAATTATAAATCTGAACATGAATTGTAAATTGCTTGAAAAATGTGCTCCCATGTCATATGTGCTAATTTTAATTTGCTTTGGGTGCTAAATCGTTGCATGATGCCTACCAATGAGAAGTCTCATATATAGAAGTAGGCACATGGCTCGGTGGCTTTGACATGACATGAGGTGCTTGTGGGTGTTTATGATGGTCTTATGCTTAGAATGGTTGTCCTAGCATGAAGTTTGTGTGGCTTTGCCATTTTGACATGTTTTGCTCATGTTTAGGACTTTGCTCATGAGAGGGTAATTTTTCGCAAAATTGCTAAATTCTATCTTAGCTTCGCCCAATGGTTGTGAAACTTGGTGATCATGAAGTTTATGTCTTTACGAAGCTATAGAGTATCTAACTTGCTCGTTTGGACATGTGTAGCATCCTATGTTGAATTTTGTCTATTTGAGAAGCTCTAGGTTGCATTTTTTGCATTTTTGGCTTGATTCATGCATTGTCAACAAGGGGGAGAAGTTTGAGCATGTTTTGGCCTACTGAATGCATTTGGAAGGTTTTCAGGTGGTTTCGAGCTATTTTTGGGCTCTGTTGTGCACCGGTCTGACCGGTTGAGGTCACCGGTCTGACCGGTCAGAGTGCTGGTCCTGTTCACATGTTGCCCACCGGTCTGACCGGTCAGAGCTGAGCTGTTGCAGCTGCTCTGTTTTGTGAAGTGGTTCGCATGCATTTGTCCAGGGGGAGTTGCATCGGTTCAGGGGGAGCTTGCATGTGTGCAGGGGGAGCTCTTTGTGGTTTTCGAGCTTTGGTTTGATGGTTTGTGCTCTTTGCTTGAGCATGTTTTGTCTCGGATGTGTCGAGCCGTTGCCCTTGCCTAAGGGGTCCGAGACTTGTCTTCTTCAAGTGATCTTGCTCTTTGCCTTTTCTTTGGCTTTCGATCGCTTGTTGGAGTTTCTTTTAGTCGTTTCTTTTCTTTTCCTTTTCTCTTGGTTACCAAAACGTGTGTGTTGTCAATGCACTCATCAAGGGGGAGATTGAGAGCCAGGTGTGGCTCGAGGACCGGTGGATGGTCGCTTCCTGGTGTGATGAGTGATTGACAACGTGGTGTGGACTGATTCTTGGCTAAGTATTGCAGGTGCAAGTTGCGGCTTGACTGGTGCAGGTGCAGGTGAAGAACAAGCGTGAAAGGTCGTTGCCGGTGAGGCCTCCAGGTGTGGAGAAGACAAGTAGGCTTGGTTCGAGGGACCCGGTGGCCAGCGGGGTCAAGTGCGGGCCGCATGGTGGCAAGAACGGCAAGATGAAGTCATGGACGGTTTCTTGGTTGAGCCTCAAAACCAAGGTCGAGCAGGGACTACGTGGGAGCCGAGTCATGAGTGGTGATTGGCGGAGGCTACACCGAGTTCGCGGGGTTTCCGGTGGTTCACCAGAAAGCCACTGGGTTCCTTGGTTGATCCACAAAGCCAAGACCGAAGAACCGAAGACGGAGGTGCAGCAGCTCCAGACCGGTCTGACCGGTGGGTCTGACCGGTCTGACCGGTGGGTACCGGTCTGACCGGTGAGGAGCACCGGTCTGACCGGTGTGCGACGACGCAGTCCGGAATCTTCGAAGCGGAGGACACGCGTCGGGATCGCAAGGCTTGCGTCGAGGCTAAGCAAGTTTGCGGTCGCTGGGCATCCGTCCGATGGTGCGAAGACAAAGACTTCCAATTTCGCCCTCGAGGGGCATGTATCCCTAGTTAGCTAGTAAGGGTATTTTAGTCTTTCGGTTGCCTCCATATAACCCAAGTGGTGAGAGGATGGCAGCCATCTCTTGGAACCCTAGCTCATTTGGTTTTCCTATTTTCCTTCCTATTTTCTTAGGATTTTCGTAGGACTAGCTTGAGAGCTTCATGGTGAGATCTTGTGAGAGGGAAGGATGATCGGGCGGCAAGCTAGACCTTGTATGAACCTCTTTGGTATGTATAGATGATTCGGCGTGGTTCCTCAAGGCTTGGATGTGTCTTTCCCGTTTCTCCTTTTTGGTGATTTTTGGAGCCCTTTCTTGGCAATTTTCTTGGAGCGATTTCGAGGCCTTTCTCTTTGGGATTTGGTGGGGGATGTATGCATGAACCCTTCGTGGTTCTTTACCCTTTGATTCCCCTTCCAAATCCGTGAGCAAAGGGGCTCAATTTTGGGGTTTTCGTGGCTCTAGGGTTAGAGGCGTTCTTGGTGGGATTTCTTCGATTCCTCTTGATTTGACAAGTTTTGGTGGACCAAATCTTGGCTATGGAGTACCCATGAGGTGTTCCTACTATCCCCAAGTCTTGTGCAAAACCGTGGAGCGGATCGGGAGATCGGGAGTTGGATTTGGAGGAGTTGACTCGCGGGCGCTGTTCTTCCCGAGCTGCCCAGGCACGACCGGTCTGACCGGTGCTCTTGACCGGTCTGACCGGTGCTAGCACTTGGTGGGTTTTTGTCTCGGGGAACAGCCTTGTCCGTGTGGTTTTGTCCCGTGGTCCTGCTGATTAGTTCTTGGAGTGTTTGGAGTTGTTTTGCTAGGATTTGTGAGGGGTTCTTCTTCCTCACAGGTTGTGTTTCGTGGTGGTTTTTGTTCCAGGGCCTAGAGGATTCACTGAGGCTTCCTGGAACGTTTGCTGTGCGGCTGCTGTAGCCACCGGCCTGACCGGCTCTGTCCACCGGTCTGACCGGTGTCACCGGTCTGACCGGCGCAGGCCATCGGTCTGACCGGTGTAGCACAGGCAGCAAGCCGTGCAAGTTTCCGCTGTGTGTCTTGGTGAGTTTTGGCTAGGAAGGTTGAGTGTTGGTTCCTAGGACCAGTAGCACTCCAGTGGCTGCGTGGTCTTGACTAACTTGGGTAGTTGGGTCGGAGACGTGAGTTGGAAGCCGTGTTCGTCTTGTTGGAGTTCTCATCTCCTTCGAGAAGAATTTTTATCGGCTCCCATTCACTCCCCCCCTCTCTGGTTCGCCTAATCGGTCCTTCAGAGGGCGAGAAGAGCCCACATCTCTAAGGAGAGAGAAAAATGGACAAAAGTCCGTGGTGAGTAGAGCCTACCTCTCGAAGAATGGAAAGCCCAGATCTTAAAGTCTTAGAAAGAGAGATGTAGTCCAAGAGCTTGAGAAAATGAAAAGATATTAGAAAAAGGCTAAAGGCTTACCACCGTTCACCCTCATCCATTCACACTATCATCCCACCATACATATCTTGCCAAGTGTGACTCCATACTTCAGAGGGTCATACACAGGATCTCAGAGTTTTATTTGAAAAATTTTGCAAAAACCCCAGGATGATAGTAGATCAAAGAAGATATACTGCTTGACTTGATTGTTCTGTCTTTTAATGGCTTAAGATTTATGAAAAGGCTACCCACCATGGTTAAAGGTAAGATGGAGCAATTTTGTTGAGGAGAATTTATTTTTTGAAAACCATAGTACTTTTGAGGCGTGAAAGCGTTGCAGCAACTCCTGATCCTGCTATAGCATAGCTTTGCTAGGGACTAGCAAAGGGTAAGCTTGGGGGAGTTTGTTGACACATCTTATCCTATATATTTATAAGTCAAACAAACATGAGAAAAGGGCATAATTGTTAATACTAACTTAGAATAGGGTGTCACTAAGAGTTTTCCTGGAGTTTTGGAGAATTCTATGTCTTGCAGGGACTAATCAGAAAAAACAGGAAAAGGAACAATTCTAAAAGACTCTAGAGGACTCCGGAACTCAACGTGACTTGGCATCCAAGAAAGAAGCATCTAGAAGGGGCAAGGACCCACCGAGACGAAGTAGACCCTGAGGGGGCCCACCCCAGGCGGGTCGGCGTAGTGGTGGGGCCGGTCGCCCCCCCCCCCCCGGGCGCCACCTCAGCCCTACTTCCGAAAGGTTCTTCCACCAAATATGAGGATCAATCTAAACCGTATGTTAGGTCAGTTTGATCCTACGGTGCATGACACCTCCTCAGGACTATATAAGCAGCCCCCCTGACCCCCCTAGAAAAGAGGATCTGACCTGAGGAATACATCAGATCAAGTCATCAAGTCAGAGATACTACGCCCTAGAAACACCATATAGCGAGAGTAGCTAACTAGTCTAGATCTAGGGGGAGGCAAGGCGTCTACTTGGCTCCTAATCGTCAAGAAGCTGGTCGAGATACTGATCTAGCTTCGCTCTTGTAAGTTCTTCTTCGTAAGTTCTTTTACATTTGCTGTAGAGACATATGTTCTTATCAATGATTATATTCGAGATTATATGCTTTGGTGTTTATTATGATTACATGTTTAGCATAGTTGATTTACCTTTATATTCGTGTATGGAGTCGTATAGCTCTCACCTAGATCATCTGTTAACATGGATGAGTGGTAAAGATAGTGTAAACGTGGTGCTTATACTGTATTTACCTGCGATTGCACCCTACATGCCGGGTCGTGTGGTAGATCGTGGTGGTGACAGCACTATTGAGTCCTTTGCAATCCACCCCCCGTGTGTAGGACTAGTGGAGCCTTATACTATTTGGGTTGTTTCAAGTTTCGGCCTTGATCCTCCTGGGTAGTCTCCCCATGCATAAGTATAATAGTTCTTCTTCCATGATTGTTAAATGTATTGCAGTAATCATAGTATGCATTGACGTATAGTTTGGAGTTACTGAGGAGTATCTGTTGACATTTCTTAACGTCGATCACTTAAGAACAGATTTGGAATCCATCCTTAGCATCAGCGCTAGAAATGCTTGTTGGCAGTTCTCAATGTCACAACTAATGGCACCGGGTTAGCGTGAACATCGAGACTTGCCATAGGTTAATCTAAACAATCATGAATGAATCCGCAAGTGCACAGATAAACCATTGTAGCATTTCCCCAAGGAAGGAGAGTATTCCAAGAGTATTGTATCCATGGGAGGCAATGGCGGATATCTTAGACTTATGCTTTTGCTCTGAATGTAAACCAAGAGATAGATATAGGGAACAACACACTCAAAGACAGTGGTAAGATAAAAGATATAAGGGTAGTGTGACACACACTCAAATCTACTTCTACTCTAGCACACTATGGCTCAGGGGTAACATACGAGTTAGCTCTAGGTTCTAATGTACTAAACATACAAAGCTAGAAGATACAAGAGATGGGCATGAGTATTGCATGAGAGAGATAAGGTTCAGCACCCAGGTACAAACGGGGAGCTAGCCCGTGATGACCAGCACTCTGCGAAACTAAACTTTAGACTCCTACAGCAGGTACCCCAGCGCGGAGGTTGCCCAAGGATCCAACAGGGATGTCACCACCTGAGGACCGACCTCTATCGTTACGGGGGGTATGCTCATAACTATCGTAGCCAGACAACCCAGGCACCATGCCTACGTTGTTGCTAGACTCCACCCGGCCCAGGCTATTGTGACCCAGGGTGAGAGCCACCAGAAGATTGGTCAACTAGACCGAGTACCGTAGCTTGAACACAGACCTCATGCAACACTCTCATGCCATCTAACAAGATCAACTAAGGCTAGACATACAAACAGATATGAACTCTCTTATGTCTAATCAACAAGATCAAAGGGTCGCGTTCGTGAAGAACACGAGTCTCTAACTTATGAACAAACACATAAGGAAGGAGTTTATCACCCTTCAAGTGGATCAAAAGGTAGTGTTCACGAAGAACACAAGCCTCTAAATGATGAACAGAGGATGAACTCAAGAACATATCAAACATATGATCTACCATGAATTTATATGAAATAGCTGAATAACTGAAGTAGATCAAAGTCATACAAAGAAATAAAGATAAAAGAGAACTCATACCTAGACTTCTAAGAGGACTTGGAACCTGAATAAGTGCTACGCTAGCCTACCCCTAGCCTTGGAAACTAAAAGTGAGAGGAGAATGAGAGAGTGGTGTGTGAGAAATGGGAGCCCCTCCCGTTCTATTTATAGGCAAGGACAAGGCTTGCTCGGAGCACCATATGACCCCTAAACACCCAGGAGTGAGGCAATGGACCAATAGGGAGCTGCCACGTGGAGGGCCAGGATGGGGCCCCCTAGGTCGGTTCGGCCAATCCCAGGGTCGGCCGGCCCCCTAGGGTGGCCCCACCTGGTGGTTTTCCACTGGGTGGCTGCCCTGTGGGCCCTCTGATCCATCCCTGGTGCATGGCTTGATTTGGTATCCGAGATGGGCCCTTTGATCCATGTGAAGTGCATGTGGCGTCCTCTGATTCGTCGGTGAGTGCCTCCCCTGGATCGATGACGTGGATTGCCATGTTTCCCTTGGTGGCAGCCACCTCCTCAGCTGAGTTGGCATGGTTTCTTCATAGAAGGTGAGTTTCCATCTCTTTTAAGGGGTAAATCACCTACATACAAATAATCTCCAAGGACAAATGGAACTACATTATTCAAACTGAAATGCTAGTAAATAATGCATATGCCTCCACTTATGTGAGAATATTGAGGGTTGGAAATGGTGAATTTCCACCGTCAACAAACTCCCCCAAGCTAACCTCTTGCTCGTCTTGAAGCAAGACATTAGAGACTTAGGTTGGTTGATCAGGAGTTGCTACAATGTTGTATTCTCAACTTATGGCAAACTTACAGCAAAGTATTCTACCAAGAGTTGAACAAGTTGGTAATGTTCTTACCTTTCACCTGATACGTGGGGCATATAGCTTCACCTGCCTTGGGCGGTTGAGAGACAGAATGGTTATATAGCATGTGCATAATCACTCATACCTTGATCAACTTATCAATCCGGAGGTTTCGCAAAATTTTTTTAAAAAAAGAAAATCAGAGTTCCTCAAATGATACTCTCGGATCGCTCAAAAGTGTATGGTTCCTCACCAAGGCATCAATGTTGCCTTTCTTCACATCCAACTCCTAATAGGTTGTATGTGGAGCTGTAGGTAGGGAAGATGTGGCATTCTTGTCTCTCATGTTTTGCTAAGTCAAAAACCGGATCCTTGGAAGAAACAAACATACATCCTGATCAAGATGTGCATATGTGCGTGATGGATATGAGCATGGAAAGGTGGATACTAGGCACGGAAATGGGTGCTAGATATTACCATGCTTTTTATGAGGAAATGAGGGATTGATGGTAAGGTGGACACTAGCCCCGAAGTAGGTACTAGTTATTACCATCTATATGGTGGAACTCATTCTCTTGCACATATCAATCCCTTTTTCTCCTTTTGAAATTTTCGAGACTTGGGCTAGCTCTCTTTATTTATTTTTGCCATGCTTTTGAGCATGCTTTTTCTCTTTTTTTCCTTCTCTTCTTTTTTTAGCTTGCCCTTTGTCTCTATTGGAGATATTTGGAGAGGGATGAATAATGCAAAGATACATAGAGTTTTATTTATGGAAGAATGCATAAGCAATATGGAGCAAATGATGAATGCTAACTTCCAGTGTAGAAGTTTTAGCATGAATGTGTACGTGATCTTGATCAGGGGAGTATGAGTTCTAACAAGGGTCACAACAATTTGACAAAGCTCAATGAGAGAACAAGCTGCATATGTGGAGGCTAAGCACTAGAATCTACATATGGCCTTGGAAGGGAAATTCTCATCATTGAGGAACTCATCATGTTTTGATTTTTCAAAAAGAAAAACTCCGGATGTCAAACATCACTAAGCACAAGATCATCGCACTCTGTTATACCATATCATGTCTCACAACTACTTAGGCAAGGATCATGCTTTTTGCTACCCACAATTTTCAAGCCAAGGTTTGAACATACAAGCCAACAAACTCAAAACTTAGGTAGGATACAAAGTTGTAAGCAAGACATACGAGGAGAATAAACAAAGCAACTATTCATCATTTCAACCATAGAGGCAAAGCATTCTTACTAAGCATATCAAAGCAAACTAAGCAAACGATGATGATGAAAGCAAATAAATATTTTTTGGTCGTTTTATTTTTGCAGATTTTTTTGGATTTTCATTTATAAGATATTCTGAAAACAAAAGGAAGATACAAGTTACCTCAGGATGGGGGTCCTCCCCCAAGCTAGCTTCAGGCTCACTGCGGAGGAGGGTAGAAGAAACCCTGACTCGCGTCGTAAGCCCTCTGCGCCTCTATTTATCGCTGCTGATCCTACTGCATGGCTGCTATCCTCTCACCAGCCTGACGCTGCCATGCTGAGGTAGACTCGGCGTGGGTGTTCAGCGTCTCCTCTAATCCCGTAACCTGGACGGTGAGCTCTCCCATCCGCTGCATGAGCTGAGCATCACGTGCAGAGGCTGAGGAGTGTCGCCGGAAGGACGAAGACAGAGGTGGACCACCGGAGCTGGAACTAGCAGGTGTGGCCCACTGAGCACTGCTCGCATATGCCCAAGCCATGCCACTCGCACTCAGGTGGTAGGTAGGCTGATCCCAGCCAGGTGCATATCCAGGAGTAACCTCGAACATGTACCCCGCAGGGGCCCCTCCTGCCACCGGTGGTGTAGCAGGCTGTGGCTGAGGCTGAGGCTGTGGTGGTGGTGTCAGCTGTGACTACTGCTGCTGCTGCATGTGTGCTCTCTTTGCCGCGCTCCTGGTGGGCCTGCCTGAAACACTAGCACGACGGCTTTCCTCTTGTGTAACAAGGGGAATGGTTAGTGACTCTGAGTTATACAATCCAAACCCAGGGTTAGGTAACGGGATTTGATTTGCATAGCCCTGAAAGAAGAAAGTCAAAGAATCATTTGGGCCCCTCTTGAGTATATGCCCTTGGATCAAGTATGCCTCATCAATGAGAACTCGGGGCGTCCCGATGAAGGGTACGGGATTCCCGCTATAAACCCCGAGTCTGAGAGCAATACGAGTCACCAGAGACGTACACTGAGGACCAGGTGTGTCCGAGGACCAGTGGAGGGTAGCTCCTTAGTGATGAGTGATTGACAACATTGTGTGGACTGATGCTTGGCTAAGTGTGCAGGTACAGGTTGTGGCTTGACTCGTGTCAGTGCAGGTGAAGAACAAGCACGAAAGGCCTTAGCCGTGGCGACCTCCGGGTGATGGAGTGGCAAGTAGGCTTGGTTCGATGGACCCAGTGGCCGATGGAGTCAAGTGCGAGCCGTGCGGTGCAAGACTGGCAGGCTGAAGTTGTGAACATGGGCCGGTGCGAGGTAGCGGATGGAGCCTGAAGCTTGCACGCGGGGTTTGTTGGTTTGCCCACAAAACCATCGGTGGACGGTTTCTTGGTTTGGGCCTCAAAACCAAGCCCGGAGGCCCGAGGCAACGGAGACGGTGATCCGGGAGCTTCGGGAAGCTTCGAGGCGGAGGGCACGTGGCGTGATCACGGGGTTCGCGTCGAGGTGAAGCGAAGCCGTGGTGGAAGCGTGTCCGTCTGATGAAGACTTGACCAAAATGCCCCTGAGGGGTTGTATCTTCATTTGAGTTGTAGGGGTAGCGTGGTCATTTACCTCCCTCCGATGGACTTCGTATAAATAGCGGAGAGGTGGATGGCATCTCTCTCTCTTGGACTCGAGCTCTCTCTCCCCCAGATGATTTGCTTCCATTTTCTTCGATCCATAGGCTAGACAATTTCTTGTATAGAATCTGACCTCTGGATGTATGGAAGAATTCAGCGTTGTGATGATTTTCCTCTCCTAGCTCTTTGTGATTTTCGTGTCATTTTCGGAGCTATTTTTGGGTATTTTTGTTCGTTGCTCGATTCATCGAATTGAGGCCGTTTCTCTCCAGATTTCTTTGAGGGAATCATGGGTGAGTGCCTTGTGCCTCTTTGTGGATGATCTTGACCCCTCAAATGCCGGATTTGGGCTTCGATTTGTTGATTTTCGGATGAACCCTAGTTCATAGTGTTCTTGGCTAAGATCCGTGATTCTGGAAGTTGTAGGATGTTTGAGGCCGAGAGTTTTTGGGCATAGCATCCTCTTAGGGTGTTCATCATCTCCCCAAAATTTCGTCTCAAAACTCCAAGTGGTTTGGGAGATCCATCGATCGAAAGTTTGAGGCGATTTCGCGGGCTGTTTTCTGGGCTGTTTCGGGTGATCGAGCCACTTGTGCCCGGGTGATCCGAAGGGGGCCGGGTGATCCGGCCACTTGTGCCTGGGTGACCCGGACCGGCTCTGGAGGCTAACGGGTGATCCGGCCCAAGTGACAGGATGATCCGGTAGGACTCAGCCTTTTGCTTTGTTGCTCGAACTCTTTCGTGTTTGCTTCTGCTTTACTTCCTAGGCTTCCATGCTTTGTTCCCAAGGTTCGAGAGAGGTTTAATTTTGCTCCCACTTGATCATGTGTGATCCTTGGAGTTGTGATTGGGACATAGGCTGAGTTCTTGGAAAGAATTTTTATCAGCTCCCATTCACTCCCCCCCCCTCTCTGGTCGCCTATTCGGTCCTTCAATTGGTATCAGAGCCGGTTACAGATCTTCTTGATTCTAACCAGTCTAAGATCCAAAGATGGGTGATTACGGCAAGGGGTCGGGTCCTCCGCACTTCAATGGCAAGAATTACCCGATGTGGGAGAGGTGCATGGGCGCGTTTTTGCGAGGGAAGGGAACTCTTATCTGAGAGGTCACTCAAAATCCTCAATATGAAATTCCAGATAGTTTTCTGCTTCCAGGATCGCGGGACATGTTTGAGGCCAACAGCAAGGCTGTTGATTACTTGTTCCGTGCTCTTTGTGCCTTGGAGTTTGATCGAGTGTACGGAGAGGATGTGGCCGAAAAGATTTGGCTCAAATTGAAGAATGCTCATGTTGGCAATGCCCAAGTGCAAGCCCGGATGTTTTCCACTTACCGGAGAGAGTACGAGAACTTCACTCATCTCCCCGGTGAGTCGACCGATGCTATGTTTCAGCGCTTCACTTGCATAGTCAACAACATGAGGGCCAATGTGACAGTGCTCCCATACACGGATCATGATCAAGCTATCAAGCTTTTGCATGCCCTGGATAGGTCCGTGTGGAGTGCCAAGGTCGAGGCCATTGAGGAGTCGAGCGCGTATGATACGCTTTCGCTTGATGAGCTGTTCTCCAAGCTCAGGTCTTCAGAGGTTGATCATGGCTTGAGAGCCAAGAGCGAGAGCCCCACTGATCCTCATAGTTTGGCTCGTCTCAGGATCAAGGACTAACGCTAACTCTGGTGGTTTCTCTTTGTCTTGTCTTGTGTCCTTACCAGATGAGGACTTTGATGTGCTGAGCGAGGACGATCTCACTTTGTTGAGCAAGAGGTTTGGGCGGATGTACGAGAACCACAAGAATGCAAGGCAGAGCTCGGGGATGTGCTATCAGTGCGGGAAGCACGGGCACTTCATCGCCGAATGCCCTGAAGCCATGGAGATCAAGAACGACTACAAGGGCAAGCCCAATCACGACTACAACAAGCACCGCTCCCGGAACGACTACAAGGACAAGCACAAGGACAATGGTGAGAGAAGGCACAAGAAGGGTGGCGGCCACAAGAGGAAGACCGCTCGAGCGATGGTGGCCGGAGCGAGCGACATCGACTTGACATCAAGCGATGCTTCTTTCGGTTCGAGCATCGAGGAAGAGCAAGAGAAGCACAAGGACAAGCGGCACACGAGCAAGAACATCACTGGCTTGAGCTTCGTCGCACATTGAGGCTTTTGCGGCATGGCGCATTCCAAGAAGAGTGGGAGGCACAGCTCGGATTCGTACTCCGACTCCGAGGAAGAGGTACGACAAGATCCCAACTTCTTGCTAGAGGAGAATGCTAGGCTCAATGAGTTGCTTGATAACCGTGATGATGTGCTTAGAAAGACCAATAAGGAGAAGAGGGAATTTAGGTCTCTGTTGGGTAATGCTAAGGACAAAGTAGCCGAGCTTGAATCTTTGCTTGTGGATGCTAGGAATGAGATTGTTTCTTTGAAGTCTGCTCCTGTAGTGTCTGATGAGATAGATTGTGGTGATTGCTCAGTTTTTCTTGCTGATTTGACTGCCCTCAAGGAGAAACATGCCTCTGTCCTCGTGGAACTAGATGTGGTTAGGATTGAGTGTGATGAATTGAAGTCTAGGCCAGCTTTATTAGGAGCTTGTACATCATGTCCTATTTTGCATGCTAGGCTAGATGAATCTCACACTAGAATTGTTTCTCTTGAGGCGGCATTGAAAGTCCTCTTCCTACATCATGTTCAACCTGTGAAATGCATGCTTTGAAAAACATGGAACTTGCAAACTATGTTGATCGTCTGCAGGATGAAAATGATGAATTGAGAAAAATGATGGGGTGGTTGTCTGGGCGTGAGCCACAATTGAGTATGATGTTGGCTCAGTTTAAGAGATTTGATGGTCGGGCGTTGGGGCTGACAAGTGTGGTGAGAAGAGTGGTGAGGGAGAAGAGAAAGCCGGAGAGATCCCCATTCCACCACATACCACACCGATGAACAAATTTGCACCCAAGCCAAACCACCTCCGAAACAAGCTAGACACAACACCTGATCCACCAGTGTTTCCCCACAAAGCTGAAAACTACCAAAAATCCATCAAGTTTGTGAGCACCCAGGGGAGTGTCTTTGATGGGAACTCAGGAGAGAAAGGTGTTGAGAAGCCCACAGAAAAGCCACCGCCTAAGCCGGTGCCAATCCGCTTCCATTGTGAGTATTGTGGGAGGGATGGGCATAAGGATGAGTTCTGTTTCCGGAGGAAGAGGGATGAGAGGTTTGCTAGGGAGATGGCAAACAAGGACAGGTAACACCTTGCTCGTGGTGTGCCTGAGCCTCGTAGAGGGCCTCTACCTAGGGGTGATGTGTTTGTGAGGACAGTTCCCACTCGTGGAGGTGGAGGTGTGTTTCCTCAGAGAGATAGGTGTGTTGGGTTTGGGCATGGTGAGTTGGGTCGGCGTGCTCCTTCTTGTGACCGTTACGAGTTTGGGAGGCACGACCGGAGCTTTGGGTCTCAGATGGACTACGGGTCACGTTTTGCTCCTCGTGGTGCGCGTACTCCTCGATTGAGACGTGATAGGTCCTTTGGTGGTAGGCATGAGAGGACTCCGCCTAGGGGTGTTGGTAGAATGGACTTTGCTAACCCTTCTTTTGAGCAAATGGCTCGACACTGGTTTGACTCTTTTGGAACTAACCCCAGTGTTGAGTCGCTTGCTCATTCTCGTTCTCGTTTTTGATTGCAGGTGGGAGGCTTGGAGAACTTTTGGTTGATCGACTCGTTGCTCGAGACACATGACTGGAGATTGTGGGTGGTTCTCCAGCCTCACCCCGGTGAGTACATGGGAGTACATCACTTTCGGGGATAACGGGAGAGGACGAGTGCTTGCTGAAGGTATGGTGAAGGTGAGTAGCAAGGTGACCTTAAGAAGTGTGGCCCTGGTCAAGTCACTTGGTTTTAACCTGTTGTCAGTATCTCAGTTACTGGACGAAGGTTTTGAGGTTCGTTTTAAGTCGGGTGCTTCTCGTGTGCTTGATTCTCAAGGCGATCTTGTCTGTACGATCGTCCCCGAGGGTCAAATCTTTCGTGCCGATTTTTCCCAGTCTGTTGGTCCTCCTCGATGCTTCATTGCTGGCGTGTCAGCTGAGCTTTGGAAATGGCATAGGAGGTTGGGACACTTGAGCTTTGAGATGCTTTCCCGCTTGAGTGGTCTTGATCTTGTTCGAGGATTGCCTAAGTTGAAATTCGAGAAGGATTTGGTTTGTGCTTCTTGTCGGCATGGAAAGATGGTTGCTGCTTCTCACGCCCCTCTAACTGCTGTCATGACCGAGCGACCTTGTGAGCTGTTGCACATGGATTTGGTTGGGCCAGCTTGTGTTCGCTCTGCGGGTGGGAAGTGGTATGTTCTTGTGGTTGTTGATGATTTTTCGAGGTACTCTTGGGTTTTCTTTTTAGAGGATAAGAGTGAGACATTTGGCTTTGTTCGGGACTTGATCTTGAGGTTGAAGAATGAGAGACATGGTGATGCCATTCGAGTTATACGCAGTGACAATGGCACAGAGTTTAAGAACTCTCATTTTGATACCTTTTGCAGTGATCTTGGTCTCGATCATCAGTACTCTTCTCCATACATCGCTTGCCAGAATGGCGTAGTGGAGAGGAAGAACCGGACACTAGAGCATATCGTGTGCTCAACCTTGACACTAACCGAATCATGGAGACTTGCGAGGTTACCTTCGACGAGACACATCCATGTAGCTCTTCTGCTTTTGAGTGTGCAGGTGATGAGGAGATCGGTGCCAGGATCTTTGAGGATGAGAAGGATGGAGATGGAGACAAGGATGATGATGATGGCGGTGCTCCCGCGGCTGATCATGTACACGCTACTTCCACTACTACGATGACGATCGAGGATGGACCATCCCCTACACCCACTATGACTGAGGCTGTTCGAGTGGAGGCTGCTGCTGAGGGGGAGGTGGTGTCCAGGCGTGAGGCTCCACGGCGAGTACAAGTTGATCACCCACCGACGAGAATCATCGGTGACCTCCATGAACGCACTACATGGTCGAGGTCCAGGAATTCCTCTCATTTCGCTCACTCTGCTTTTGTTGCTTCTTTCGAGCCCAAAGATATTCGACACGCTTTGTCTGATGAGAATTGGGTGAATTCCATGCATGAGGACTTGGAAAACTTTGAGAGAAACCAAGTCTGGGTGTTAGTCGATCGACCACCAAATTGCCATCCCATATGAACCAAGTGGGTGTGGAAGAACAAAGAGGGTGAAAATGGGATGGTTGTGAGAAACAAGTCGAGGTTGGTGGCACAGGGTTACAACCAGAAAGAGGGCATAGACTATGAGAAGACATTTGCTCCTGTGGCCCGTTTGGAGGCAATTAGGATCCTTCTAGCCTTTGCCGTGGCTAAAGGGTTCAAGTTGTACCAAATGGATGTCAAGAGTGCCTTCTTGAATGGGGTGATTGAGGAAGAAGTGTATGTGAGGCAACCCCCGGGGTTTGAGAGTGAAAAATACCCACACCGTGTATACAAACTCCAGAGAGCGCTCTATGGGTTGAAACAGGCACCTAGAGCTTGGTATGGCAGGTTGAGAGGCTTTTTGCTGAGTAAGGGGTTCGTGATGGGCACAGTTGATAAGACCCAGTTTCTCCTTAAGCATGGGAATGACCTTTTAATTGTTCAGATATACGTGGATGACATAATCTTTGGTGGCTCTTCTCATGATCTTGTTGCCAAGTTTGCAGATGATATGAGCAGGGAATTTGAGATGTCCATGATGGGCGAGCTGCAGTTTTTCTTGGGCCTCCAGATCAAGCAGTGCAAGGACAGGACATTTGTGCATCAGGCGAAGTACACCAGGGACATGGTGAAGAAGTTTGGCATGAACGACTCCAAGCCGCTGACCACATCGATGAGTACGACTACGGCTTTGGACGCGGACGAGGACGGCGAACCCGTGGACCAGAAGGAGTACCGGAGCATGATCGGCTCCCTCCTCTACTTGACGGCGACGAGGCCGGACATACAGTTCAGTGTGTGTCTGTGCACTCGTTTTGAGGCTTCACCGAGGACTTCACATCGGCAGGCCGTCAAGCGGATTTTCAGGTACTTGAACTACACTCCTGAGTTTGGTCTGTGGTACTCCTTGACACTCAGGCTTCATGGTTTTTCTTATGCGGATTTCGCTGGGTGTCGTTTGGATCACAAGTCTACTTCTGGGTGTTGTCAGTTCCTTGGTTCTTCTTTGGTCTCTTGGTCATCTTGCAAGCAATCCAGTGTAGCCCAGTCCACTACAGAGGCCGAGTATGTAGCTGCTGCTAGTTGTTGTTCCCAGCTGCTTTTGATGACATATACCATGAGTGATTTTGGAGAGGAGTGCTCCTAGGTTCCACTTTTCTGTGATAGCACCAATGCCATAAGCGTAGCCAAAAATCCTGTCCTCCACTCCAAAACGAAACACGTAGAAGTGAGGTACCACTTCCTGAGGGACAATGTTGAGAAGGGAAACATATCTTTGTCCTATGTCCCTACCCAAGATCAGCTAGCCGACATTTTCACCAAGCCGCTTGATCAAGTCACTTTCACTTACTTGCAGGGTGAACTTGGTGTTTGCTTTCCTTTCTAGCTGAGTCTTGGAGCTTCTCATGTATATATGTGTCATATGTTCATTTTTGTTGCATTGCATTCATGCATTTTACTTTTTGTACAAAACCTGGTAGGATAGCCATCTTTGGATCACTTGAGGTAGGAATGAGCTTCTCTTATATACATTGATTACCGATGTGCTATATGTGAGACTTGTGCATGTGTGGTAAATTGTGGATGTGAATGCTATGCTCTTGATGGTTTTGCCATATACTTATGATGAGATAGCTCTCTTTTGATGAAAATGCTAAAATTGTGTCTCTCAAGAGTAAATGCTTGTCTATGCTCAATTTGTGCTTAAATGCCTATATCATGTTTAGTTTGTGCGTGAGAATCATGTTCTCTTTGCTTGGGGACAAAGACCTTTTGTCATTGTAAATGTTTAGCCCTTTTGCTTGTTTGGGGAGGAGCATAAGCTTCTTTTTGCCGCAAAGGCACTTCATGTACCATGTTTAAAATTGAAAATGAAATTGGTGTGTGAATTGCCGTATGCTTGAAAAATGAGCTCCTAATCATGTTTTTATGCTTTTGATATTCATATCTTGGGTGCTAAACCGTAGCATGTTGTCTACCATGAGAAGTCTCATTTTAAGAAGTAGACACAAGGCTCGGTGGCTTTAACATGACTTGAGTAGCTTGTGGGCGTTAATAATGATCTTGTGATGAGAATCTGTGATCTTGCATAAACTTTGGATGATCTAGTGTATTTATGTTCAAATTGGTGTAGAGAGAGTCTTACTCATGAGATGCATGTTTCTTTGTGAAAATTGCTTAAAATTGCTTTTGGCCATGTCACATGCTTATATGTCTCTACC
This sequence comes from Cenchrus fungigraminus, assembly GCA_036936925.1. NCBI lineage: Eukaryota > Viridiplantae > Streptophyta > Magnoliopsida > Poales > Poaceae > Cenchrus > Cenchrus fungigraminus. The sequence continues at coordinate 99,101,469 of CM072779.1, forward strand.
TTCTTGATGGCAATATGCTAGATACACCATGTCTACTTTGCTTACTCTATGTCTCAATTGTAGCATTTTGTTGTGCTCTTTGTATATTTGAGAAGCTTGGTAGATTGTATATGTGCTTTGACATGCATTTTTCATGAAAACAAGGGGAAGAGTTTCATATACCTTGATTCATGCATTGTCAACAAGGGGGAGAGTTTTGTATGATATGAGGAAAATTTTCATGCATTGGGAGTTTTGTGGAAAATTTGGTATGCATTTGTGAGATGTGGCATGTGAGGAGAAAAATTGAGAAGAAGAGGTTGCATTTGCTCAGGGGGAGTTTGCATATGTGCAGGGGGAGCTCCTTTGTTTTTCCTGAGTTTTGTGCTTTGTGGTGTGCTATTTGAGAGCTTTGTTTTGTCTCGGCTATGTCGAGCCGTTGCCCTTGTCTTAGGGGGCCAAGACTTGGATTGGCGAGTGATCGAGTTTTCGCTTATTCTTTGGCTTTGGATCACTTGATTGGGAGGTTTGTGTTCGTGGTCGTTTTCTTTTCTTTTTCTCTATCATGGTTACTATGGGTGTTGTCAATGCACTCATCAACGGGGAGATTGAGGATCAGGTGTGTCCGAGGACCAGTGGAGGGTCGCTCCTTAGTGATGAGTGATTGACAATGTTGTGTGGACTGATGCTTGGCTAAGTGTGCAGGTACAGGTTGTGGCTTGACTCGTGTCAGTGCAGGTGAAGAACAAGCGCGAAAGACCTTAGCCGTGGTGGCCTCCGGGTGATGGAGTGGCAAGTAGGCTTGGTTCGATGGACCCGGTGGCCGATGGAGTCAAGTGCGAGCCGTGCGGTGCAAGACTGGCGGGCTGAAGTCGTGAACATGGGCCGGTGCAAGGTAGCAGATGGAGCCCGAAGCTTGCACGCGGGGTTTGTTGGTTTGCCCACAAAACCATCGGTGGACGGTTTCTTCGTTTGGGCCTCAAAACCAAGCCCGGAGGCCCGAGGCGACGGAGACGGTGATCTGGGAGCTTCGGGAAGCTTCAAGGTGGAGGGCACGTGGCGTGATCGCAGGGTTCGCGTCGAGGTGAAGCGAAGCCGCGGTGGAAGCGTGTCCGTCTGATGAAGACTTGACCAAAATGCCCCTGAGGGGTTGTATCTTCATTTGAGTTGTAGGGGTAGCGTGGTCATTTACCTCCCTCCGATGGACTTCGTATAAATAGCGGTGAGGTGGATGACATCTCTCTCTCTTGGACTCGAGCTCTCTCTCCCCCGGATGATTTGCTTCCATTTTCTTCGATCCATAGGCTAGACAATTTCTTGTATAGAATCTGACCTCTGGATGTATGGTGGAATTCGGCGTTGTGATGATTTCCCTCACCTAGCTCTTTGTGTTCTTGGCTAAGATCCGTGATTCCGGGAGTTGTAGGATGTTTGAGGCCACGATTTTTGGGGCATAGCATCCTCTTAGGGTGTTCATCATCTCCCCAAAATTTCGTCTCAAAACTCCAAGTGGTTTGGGAGATCCATCGATCGAAAGTTTGAGGCGATTTCGTTGGCTGTTTTCTGGGCTGTTTCGGGTGATCCGGCCACTTGTGCCCGGGTGATCCGGATGGGGCCGGGTGATCCGGCCACTTGTGCCCTGGTGACCCGGACCGGCTCTGGAGGCTAACGGGTGATCCGGCCCAAGTGACAGGATGATCCGGTAGGACTCAGCCTTTTGCTTTGTTGCTCGAACTCTTTTGTGCTTGCTTCCGCTTTACTTCCTAGGCTTCTGTGCTTTGTTCCCAAGGTTCGAGAGAGGTTTAATTTTGCTCCCACTTGATCGTGTGTGATCCTCGGAGTTGCGATTGGGACATAGGCCGAGTTCTTGGAAAGAATTTTTACCGGCTCCCATTCACTCCCCCTCTCTGGTCGCCTATTCGGTCCTTCATACACTCAATAGAACCTATCATCTTGAAATTCGTCAACCACTGCCGAATCATAGTTTTAACGGGAGAGACCTTGATCTGATTAACAGCGGTGTATAATAGCATCATCTCATCGCTGCGCACGGGCCGAACATCCTCTCGTGGAAAGAAAGTAATGGCGACCCACTTGTGCCACAAACGGAGAGTGGGATGCACAATATTGTTGCATCGAGGTCCAAACTTGCCATTGTAAACAAGACCACAAATATCTGCCCAGAAAGATTCTCGAACATAACCCTCACAAGCTCGCTTCAATGAGACAGCACAACGAGGACTAAAACCAAGAAGACGACTAAGATCCTTCCAAGAGAGACGATAATCGGTCCCAAAAAGACGAAACTCAATGCCATCCGGGATCTCGGTAAGAGAGCAAAGAAACTGGATGGTGAGGGGCCGAGAGCCATGCTCTGTGACCGACGCAAACTCCTCCCAACCAAGAGCATTCCAAATGGAAGCGAACTCGAGATTCATACCTGTTTTCTCCATGAGGGCCGGGTCAAAGTCCCGGGTGTGGACGAAGACTCGGTCCTTCAAGAGAGCATAGGCTTGCTCCTCTCGAGCGCCCCGCAAGCTGAGGTAGGGGGTGTCGTCGACGACCTCCTCCGCGGCTTGTGGCTCGGCTTGCTCTTCTTGCTCTTCTTCATAATCCATCGTCGATGGGCTTGGCGTTGGCTCGGCGGGGGTGGATGCACTCGTGCTTGCCCGTGAACAGGAGCGTGAGCGTGTCACCCTCCGGAGAGTGTTCGCCGCCCAATTCATGCTAGCATAACAACAAGAGACAACAAGAGCAACTCGGTGATGGGTTAGTGAAATCGAATGAAGTTCTTACCGAGTTTGCTCCACCAATAACAATATTTTCAGCAACACAATAGAGGGAACACTTGATGATCCAATCTCGAGTAAGAAATCCAAGAAAACCAAGAGAGCAAGGAGTAGAGAGGGGAGTGTGAGTGAAATGAGTTGAATGGGTGAAGAACTCCCCCTCTCGGGTCCAATTTATAGAGCAAAGGGGCAGCACACTGCGGACTAGCCGATGGGCAACGGCTAGGAGCCGTTGGCCAAGGTTGGGCCCACACGACCGTTGCTAGGGTTCGACCGAACCCTGGTTCGGCCGGCCCAGTGGTGGGCCCGGTGCTGGCCCCCTTTGGCAGGTGTGCCACCAACGGCTATATGAAGATATGCCAAGGTGCACTGGCCAAAGTTTACTCCAGAAATTGACCAAATGAATTTTCTATGGTTTTCAAACTCAGAAATTATTTTCAGAAATTTTATTTTGAAAAGGGAAAAGGGCTAGATAAATCTAGCATGCAAATGCAGAGTTTTGGAAAATCAAATATGCAATTTTGGAAATAAAATTTTGGAAAGGGAAATATGAGATAAGTACCATTTTTAACCTTTTTGGTAGAAAGGACCCATCATTTTTAGTCCGACGAGTTGGACTCTTCTCAGTGATCAATTCCATTCAGCACCCCACTCCTGAGAAGTAGAGGTTGGTGCCATCTCAATCTTCCGCCATTCTTTCCGAATTTTCTTTAGCCTCTTTGACGGAGATTCCTTCCTCGGGGGTAAAGGCTCCATCTTTCCCCCAAGCTGCTCAACACTATCTTGCACCAAATAGCATTGCTCTTCTTTGTCCTGAAACTTGAACTTCAAGTTCCTCTTCCCAATGCAGAAACGGATGATTCCGGACCCCACATTGATTCTAGCTCGGACATCACTAAGAAATGGTCGCCCAAGGATGAGTGGCATTCCTCCCTCGTCATCCATATCAAGGACCACGAAATCCGCGAAGACAAAAGAACTCTTGACCTTAACCAATATGCTCTCAACAATTCCTTCTGGATATCGTATCGTTGAATCGGCGAGTTGGATAGTCCGTGCTGTAGGAGAGAGAGCTGGATATCCCAGTTGCTCGAACATGGCCTTGTACATGAGATTAACACTTGCACCAAGGTCACAAAGGGCATGCCTGATTTTCTTCTAATAGATTGTGCAAGTAATAGTTGGATAGCCTCTTGTGCACCACTGTTGATTCCTCCCATAGATCAAGAATTTGTTGAATGGGCTTTCCTGCATAGTTAGAAGCATGTATCTTCCTAGGTGGCTTACCCCACCTAGTTGACACTACACTAACATTTTCACAAGAGGATACGGGTTGCCCCAGGATCCTCTCGTTATCAGGAGATGGAACCAAAGCAGCCAGCTGAGCCAACTGGGTTTCTAACATTTTGTTGAAACTTAGCTGACTCTTCTGAGCAGAAGAAAAACTATCAAGCTTAACGTTGAGATTTTCCACAGTTTTATCAAAGGCAGCTAACTTCTTGTTAATACCTTCATTAATCTTAGCTTGCCCAAAAATAAGATCTCTCAAGGAAGGTTGGTTAGGATTATAAGAATTACCTTGGTTACCTCCTTGATAATAAGGGCGTTGTTGATTCCACGATTGGCCTCCTTGTTGAGGTGGACGATAACCGTTGTTGTTCCCATTCATGTACATCACTTCCTCCTGAGTCTCCGGACAGTAGTTGCCTGAGTGCCCAGTGTTGCCATAGACTTCACAAGTCATATGAGAATCCATAGGCAGAGTAGTGGTGGCCATGGCAGCCTTCTCGCTGGTGTAGTCATCCAATCTCTTCATAAGAAGATCCATCTTGGCAGTAATCATGTCTGCTTCCTTGACAGTATGAGTACCCCTCGGTCGTGGTTGGAGTCTTTCATCACTCCACCCTTGGTTGGAGACCATCTTCTCAATGAGTAATTTAGCATCATCAACAGTGAGTGAGAAGAATGCTCCTTGAGCAGCAGCATCAATATGGCCTCGGGCTGTCGGAGTCAACCCATTATAGAAGTTTTGAAGAATAAGCCAATCCTCCATCCCATGGTGAGGACAGGCCAGGACATACTCCTGAAGCCTTTCCCAAGCCTCTAGAATAGATTCACTTGCTGCTTGCTGAAAACCAGAAATCCTTCCACGAAGAGCATTGGTTTTACCCAATGGGAAGAACTTCTTGAGAAATGCCTCTGAACACTTACTCCAAGTGTTAACAGCTTCACGATTCGCGTAGAACCATTGCTTAGCTTTCCCCAGGAGGGAGAATGGAAACATCCGTAGACGAACAGCGTCCATATTTGCACCCCTGATGACAAAAGTGTTGCATAGCTCTAGGAATTGCTGCAGATGAGCATTGGCATCCTCATTTGGCTTGCCACAGAATGGGCTAGCCTGTACCATTGTAATTAGACCCATCTTGATCTCAAAATTTTCAGTCCCCATTGCCACCTCAGGGCCTTGCAGCACCTGGTAAGCAGAAGGAGCTGAGTACTCACGAAGTGTCTTCTGGGCCATAGCGTTGGACGTGGATGGTACAAAGGAAGCTGGATTGCCTTCTGGACGAGTACGACGTGGTGAGCCGAAATGAATTCGAGCTTTCCTCACAAGTGACTCGGCATCTTCAGTAAAATTCCCTGGTAGGTCGAAACCAGTCATACACTACCTGTCTTCATCATCCAAAGATTAAAGAAGACAATCAAGGTTACCCTGCATTGAGAGTTGTCCTAACCTACTCAGAGTTTATAAACAGATGCAAAGCATAGTCATGATAATCATGTGCCTTCCCCGGCAACGGCGCTAGAAATGCTTGTTGACATTTCTTAACGTCGATCACTTAAGAACAAATTTGGAATCCATCCTTAGCATCAGCGCTAGAAATGCTTGTTGGCATTTCTTAATGTCACAACTAATGGCACTGGGTTAGCGTGAACATCGAGACTTGCCATAGGTTAATCTAAACGATCATGAACGAATCCGCAAGCGCACAGATAAACCATTGTAGCATTTCCCCAAGGAAGGAGAGTATTCCAAGGGTATCGTATCCGTGGAAGGCAATGGCGGATATCTTAGACTTATGCTTTTGCTCTGAATGTAAACCAAGAGATAGATGTAGGGAACAACACACTCAAAGACAGGGGTAAGATAAAAGATATAAGGGTAGTGTGACACACACACTCAAATCTACCTCTACTCTAGCACACTACGGCTTAGGGGGAACATACGAGTTAGCTCTAGGTTCTAATGTACTAAACATACAAAGCTAGAAGATACAAGAGATGGGCATGAGTATTGCATGAGAGAGATAAGGTTCAGCACCCAGGTACAAACGGGGAGCTAGCCCGCGACGACCAACACTCTGCGAAACTAGACTTTAGACTCCTACAGCATGTACCCCAGCGCGGAGGTTGCCCAAGGATCCAACAGGGCTGTCACCACCTGAGGACCGACCTCTATCGTTACGAGGGGTATGCTCATAACTATCGTAGCCAAAGGCACCATACCTACGTTGCTGCTAGACTCCACCCGGCCCGTGCTATTGTGACCTAGGGTGAGAGCCACAAGAAGACTGGTCAACTAGACCGAGTACCGTAGCTTGAACACAGACCTCATGCAACACTCTCATGCCATCTAACAAGATCAACTAAGGCTAGACATACAAATAGATATGAACTCTCTTATGTCTAATCAACAAGATCAAAGGGTCGTGTTCGTGAAGAACACGAGCCTCTAACTTATGAAAAAACACATAAGGAAGGAGTTTATCACCCTTCAAGTGGATCAAAAGGTAGTGTTCACGAAGAACACAAGCCTCTAAATGATGAACAGAGGATGAACTCAAGAACATATCAAACACATGATCTACCATGACTTTATATGAAATAGCTGAATAACTGATGTAGATCAAAGTCATACAAAGAAATAAAGATAAAAGAGAACTCATACCTAGACTTCCAAGAGGACTTGGAACCTGAATAAGAGCTACTCTAGCCTACCCCTAGCCTTGGAAACTAAAAGTGAGAGGAGAATGAGAGAGTGGTGTGTGAGAAATGGGAGCCCCTCCCCTTCTATTTATAGGCAAGGACAAGGCTTGCTCGGAGCACCAAATGACCCCTAAACACCCGGGAGTGAGGCAATGGACCAATAGGGAGCTGCCACGTGGAGGGCCAGGATGGGGCCCCTAGGTCGGTTCGGCCGATCCCAGGGTCGGGCGGCCCCCTAGGGTGGCCCCACCTGGTGGTTTTCCACTGGGTGGCTGCCCTGTGGGCCCTCTGATCCATCCCCGGTGCATGGCTTGATTTGGTATCCGAGGTGGGCCCTTTGATCCATGTGAAGTCCATGTGGCGTCCTCTGATTCGTCGGTGAGTGCCTCCCCTGGATCGATGACGTGGATTGCCATGTTTCCCTTGGTGGCAGCCACCTCCTCAGCTGAGTTGGCATGGTTTCTTCATAGAAGGTGAGTTTACATCTCTTTTAAGGGGTAAATCACCTACATACAAATAATCTCCAAGGACAAGTGGAACTAAATTATTCAAACCGAAATGCTAGTAAATAATGCATATGCCTCCACTTATGTGAGAATATTGAGGGTTGGAAATGGTGAATTTCCACTGTCAACAGTATCCTCACTAACTAGGCTGTGAATACGCTTCTCTTTCTATATTGACACTTTCTGGTGGTTCACTATGTTATGACTTGATCAATGCTATTATTATCATTATCTTTATGTGACTTTCACCTTTTTATAGTAATTGATATATTTTGGCCACTCTACATTACACAACTGAGAGATGTTCATGTATTTGTTATTATAGATAGAAGACTTCTTTACCTGTGGTAGAATATAAATACGATACCTGGTTTTACTCCTGGTTAAAATGCTACAATGGTATATTCATATCTGTGCGCTTGCGGATACCCATTTATATATATTTTCTTATCTAGAGATCCAAGGCATATGTAAGAGTACCAATCCATGCGTTTTAGTGGCACTTCTGTTAGGGATGACAACCTAGATCGAGTGTTCTATGACCCATAGCGGATATATCTTTTAGTTTATCTGAAAGCAACATCTGATATACACTTAGCATCATGTTAAGATATACCTTTGCATTTCTGGCGTCGTCGATAGAGATGGATCTTATATTTGTTTCTAGTCGATGATGTTAGCAATGTCAACAGTACCTGTCCTTGTTTGCCATCTCCCTAGCAAACCTCTCATCTCTCTTCCTCCTGAAACAAAACTCATCCTGATGCCCATCCCTCCCACAATACTCACAATGGAAGCGGATCGGTTGTGGCTTAGGCGGTGGCTTTTCTGTGGGCTTCTCAACAGCTTTCTCTCCTGACTTCCCCTCAAAGACATGACCTAGGTTGCTCACAAACTTGATGGGTTTCTGGTAGTTCTCTGTTTTCTGGGGGAACACTAGTGGGTCTGGAGTTGTATCGAGCTTGTTTCTGAGGTGGTTTGGCTTGGGTGCATATTTGTTCATGGGTACGGTGTGTGGTGGAGTAGGAGTCTCTCCGGCTTTCTCTTCTCCCTCACCACTCTTCTCAGCCCCCAACGCCTGACCATCAAACCTCTTGAACTGAGCCAACATCAAACTCAATTGTGGCTCATGCCCAGACAACCAACTCATTAATTTCCTAAGCTCATCATTTTCATCCTGCAAACGGTCAACATAGTGTGCAAGTTCCATGTTTTTCAAAGCATGCATTTCACAGGTAGAACATGATGTAGGAAGTGGAGCTTTCAAAGCAGCCTCAAGAGAAACAATTCTAGTGTGAGATTCATCTAGCCTAGTATGCAAAACAGGACATGAGGTACAAGCACCTAACAAAGTTGGCCTAGACTTCAATTCATCACACTCAATCCTAACCACATCTAGTTCCTCAAGAGTAGAGGCATGCTTCTCCTTGAGAGCAGTCAAATCAGCAAGAAAAACTGAGCAATCACCACAGTCAATCTCATCAGACACCACAGGAGCAAATTTCAAAGAGCCTATCTCATTTCTAACATCCATAAGCAAGGATTCAAGCTTAGCAATCTTATCCTTAGCATCACCCAACAAAGACCTAAATTCCCTCTTCTCCTTGTTGGTCTTTCTAAGCACATCATCACGGTTATCAAGCAACTCATTCAGCCTAGCATTCTCCTCTAGCAAGAAGTTGGGATCCTGTAGTACCTCTTCTTCAGAATCGGAGTTCGAATCCGAGTTGTGCCTCCCACCCTTCTTGGAGTGCACCATGCCACAAAATCCACCTTGTGCGACGAAGCTCAGGCCGGTGAAGTTCTTGCCTGTGTGCAGCTTGTCCTTGTGCCTTTCTTGCTCTTCCTCGCTGCTCAAATCGAAAGAAGCATCGCTTGATGTCGAGTCGATGTCGCTTGCTCTGGCCACCATCGCTCGAGCTGTCTTCTTCTTGTGGCCGCCACTCTTCTTGTGCCTTCTCTCGCCTTTGTCCTTGTGCTTGTCCTTGTAGTCGTTTCGGGAGCGGTGCTTGTTGTAGTCGTGCTTAGGCTTGCCCTTGTAGTCGTTCTTGATCTCCATGGCTTTAGGGCATTCGGCGATGAAGTGCCCGTGCTTCCCGCACCGATAGCACATCCCCAAGCTCCGCCTTGCATTCTTGTGGTTCTCGTACATCCGCCCAAACCTCTTGCTCAACAAGGCGAGATCATCCTTGCTCAGCACCTCAAAGTCCTCATCTGGCAAAGACACAAGACAAGACAAAGAGAAACCACCAGAGTTAGCGTTAGACCTTGATCCTGAGACAAGAGCCAAACTATGAGGATCAGTAGGGCTCTCGCTCTTAGCTCTCAAGCCACGATCAACCTCTGAAGACCTGAGCTTGGAAAACAGCTCATCAAGCGTAAGCGTATCATACACGCTCGACTCCTCAATGGCCTCGACCTTGGCACTCCACAAAGATCTATCCAGGGCATGCAAAAGCTTGATAGCTTGATCATGATCCGTGTATGGGAGCACTGTCACATTGGCCCTCATGTTGTTGACTATGCTAGTGATGCGCCGGAACATAGCATCGGTCGACTCATCGGGGAGATGAGTGAAGTTCTCGTACTCTCTCCGGTAAGTGGAAAACAAACGGGCTTGCACTTGGGCATTGCCAACATGAGCATTTCTCAACTTGAGCCAAATCTTTCTGGCCACATTCTCCCCGTACACTCACTCAAACTCCGAGGCACAGAGAGCACGGAACAAGTAATCTACGGCCTTGCTGTTGGCCTCACACATGTCCCGTGATCCTGGAAGCAGAAAACTGTCTGGGATGACATAATGAGGATTCTGAGTGACCTCCCAGATTAGAGTTCCCTTCCCTCGCAAAAACGCGCCCATGCGCCTTTCCCACATCGGGTAATTCTTGCCATCAAAGTGCGGAGGACCCGACCCCTTGCCATAATCGCCCATCTTTCGATTTTAGACTGGTTAGAATCAAGAAGATCCGTAACCGGCTCTGATACCAATTGAAGGACCGAATAGGCGACCAGAGAGGGGGGGAGTGAATGGGAGCCGATAAAAATTCTTCCCGAAGGTCGAACTCAGCCTATACCCCGATTGCCACTCCGAGTACCCGCACACACCAAAGAAGCACTCAACAAGGCACACACAAGCTCACAAGATCAAGAGACAAGCCTTGAAGTAAACCGCGGAAGCACAAGACAAGAATCAAAGCACTTGGCAAATTCTAGAAACGCCAGGAGTAGACTGTCCGTGCAGTCTGGGCGGACCGTCCGCTAGGGTACGGCGGACTGTCCGCGGGGGCTGCCCGGACTGTACGAAATAGGCAACAGAACCACCAGAGACACACCAAGAAATTCGGACTGTCCGAAGAGACCAAGCGGACTGTCCGCCAGTGTCGCGGACCGTCCGTGAGGCCTAGGTGGACTGTCCGCCAACCTCGCTGGAAACCCCAGACAAACCTCTAGCCACCCCAGACAAAAACTCGGCCACGCAGACTGTCCGTGGAGGACTCGCAGACTGTCTGCCAAACCTCTCACAACAAAACCCTAGGGCCGAAACGGATCGAAACGAAGACGCGCAAGAACACGAAGAACACGCGCACTGTTCCGCAGCCCGCGGACTGTCCGCCAAGGTGCCGCGGACTGTCCGCGTGTTGCGAACAGAACAGAAAACAGCCCGGCCCGCGGGGTCAACTCTTCAAATCCATCACCGGATCTCCCAAACGCCAAAAGCTCTTGAGACAATATTTAGGGGAGATGATAAGCAACACAAGAGAAAGCTATGCCCCAAAAATCTCGACCTCTAAGCCACTAAAACGCCGGGAAACGCGGATCACACGAACTACCACCAAGAACTTGAACTCCGGCCAAAAACTCACGAATTGAAGGCTTTCCCCAGCGTTTGAGGAGTCAAGATCACACACAAAGATGCACAAGGCATCCACCCATGATCTCCTCAAAGAAATCCGAAGAAAAACGCCCTCAAATCCCCGAATCGAGCGAAGAACGAAACTCCCCAAAAATAGCCCCGAAAATGACATGAAAATCACAAAGGACTAGGAGATCACTGCAACGCCAAATGCTTCCATACAATCAGAGGTTAGAGTCTATACAAGAATCTAGCCTAAGGAATACAGAGGGAAAAGAAGCAGTTCAGAGCAATCTACCGGGGGAGGAAACCCTAGAGTCCAAGAGAGAGAGAGATGCCATCCACCTCTCCGCTATTTATACGAAGTCCATCGGAGGGAGGTAAATGACCACACTACCCCTACAACTTGAAATGAAGATACAACCCCTCAGGGGCATTTTGGTCAAATCTTCATCAGGCGAACACGCTTCCACCGTGGCTTCGCTTCACATCGATGCAAACCCCGCGATCACGCCACATGCCCCCCGCCTCGAAGCTTCCCGAAGCTCCCGGATCACCGCCTTCGTCCCCTCGGGCCTCCGGGCTTGGTTTTGAGGCCCAAACCAAGAAACCGTCCACCTGATGGTTTAGTGGGCAAACCAACAAACCCCGCATGCATGGTTCGGGCTCCTTCTGCTACCTTACACCGGCCCATGTTCAAGACTTCAGCCTACTAGTCTTGCACCGCACGGCTCGCACTTGACCCCATCGGCCACCGGGTCCATCGAACCAAGCCTACTTGCCACTCCATCACTCGGAGGCCGCCATCGCTAAGGCCTTTCGCACTTGTTCTTCACCTGCACCGACACGAGTCAAGCCGCAACCTGTACCTGCACACTTAGCCAAGCATCAGTCCACACAACGTTGTCAATCACTCATCACTAAGGAGCGACCCTCTAATGGTCCTTAGACACACCTGGTCCTCACAAACCAAGCACTACCATGGGAAACACATCCCCAAGGTGCTCAGCCTTCTCAAAGACCCGGGCACTCCTCTATTTATAGAGAGAGGGAGAAAACTAGTCGTTACACCCATTTTCCCGAGCTCTAACGGCTCTTGCGAACTGTCCGAGGTCCTACCTCAGACTGTCCACCATTCAAAAAACTAGCCATTGTGTTCAAAGCGCTTTAAAACATGGCACTCGCGGACTGTCCGTGACCCTCCCACGGACTGTCCGAGTTTGAACACCAACGACTCTTTTTCGAGTCAAAACAGGGTTAGAACTAGCCGATGGGCTGGCGGACTGTCCGCCCTACCACCACGGACTGTCCGTGACCCCTTGGAATGCTAAAACATGTCTCTGTCTAAAACTTGATCTAAATGAGGACTGTCCGAGCAACACTCGTGGACTATTCGCCCTTACTTTTTCAGCACAACCAAAGTTCAGTAAAACGGCCATAACTTTTAGCTCCGAAGTCCGTTTTAGGTGATCTTGGACTCTATGGAAAGCTTGTTCAGAGGAGCACACGTTCCACCTGAATGCTTGACCCAAAACCCATTGGATCAAAGAAGAATTCCAATCTAAGATCCAACACAAGTTATAACCATCAAGTATATCTTCATCCCTTTTGCAAAAGTGCCAACCCCACAAGTGTACCACCTTATGTGTGAGTGAGTTATCATTCTCACAAACATTTTATAAAGGACTATTAACCCCTTCTAGTCCGCCATCTCGACCCTACATAGGGAGCCGAGACTTTCTCTAGCGAGTGATCTTAGTTTCGCTTGTTCTTTGGCTTTGGATCACTTGTTGGAGGTTTGTTCCTTTCTTTTCCTTTTCTCTGAATTGGTTACTATGGGTGTTTTCAATGCACTCATCAAGGAGAAGATTGAGGACAAGGAGCGTCTGAAGACCAGTGGAGGGTCGCTTCTCAGTGATGAGTGATTGACAACATTGTATGGACTGATGCTTGTCTTAGTATTGCAGGTGCAGGTTGCGACTTAACTCGTGTTGGTACAGGTGAAGAACAAGCGTGAGAGGTCTATGCCATGGTGGTCTTCGGGTGATGGAGAGACAAGTAGGCTTGGTTCGATGGACCTGGTGGCCAACGGTGTCAAGTGCGAGCCGCATGGTGCAAGAAGAACGAGTTGAAGTCATGGACATGGAGCCGGTGCAAGGTGGCGGTTAGCGACCGAAGCTTGCACGCAGGGTTTGGTGGTTTGGAAATAAAATCATCGGTGGACGGTTTCTCAGTTTGGGCCTCAAAACTGAGCCCGAAGGCCCAAAGTGACGGAGATGGGGATCCGGGAGCGTCGAGAAGCTTCGAGGTGGGGGCATGTGCCGTGATCGCGGGGCTTGCGTCGAGGCTAAGCAAGCAAGTCCGTGGTGGAAGCGTGTCCACCCGATGGGAATATCCGAAGACTTGACCAAAATGCCCATGGGGGTGTGTATCTTCCTTTTAAGTTGTAGGGGTAGCATGGTCATTTTCCTCCTCTGGTAGACTTCATATATATAGCGGATAGGTGGATGGCATCTCTCTCTCTCTCTATCTCTCTCTCTCTCTCTCTCTCTCTCTCTCTCTTGGCTCTGGCTCTCTCTCCCCCGGATGATTTGCTTCCATTTTCTTTGAGCCATAGGGTAGACAAACTTCGTATAGAATCTAACCTCTACATACATGAAAGAATTCGATGTTGTGATGCTATCTCTTTAACTCTTTGTGATTTTCGTGTCATTTTCAAAGCTATTTGAGGGTGTTTTCTCTCGGATTTCGTTGAGGGGATCATAGGTGAGTGCCTTTTGCCTCTTTGTCGATGATCTTGACCCCTCAAATGCCAAGAATCGCCTTTGATTCGTGCATGTTTGGAGTAGCCCGAGGTGGTAGCTTATGTGCTGGAGATTTGCGATTTTGGTTGATTGATTTGATTTGGGACTCCAAGATTTTAGGCATAGCTTCTTCTATAAACGCTTCTCATCTACCTGAAATTTGGGCTCAATCCATCCAGTGGTTTGGGAGATCTGTGGATGGGAAGTTGGAGTTGACCTCGCGGCCAGGCCGCACGCACGCGTTTTGGAAGAGGGACGGACAATCTGCATGACCCGCACGGACAGTCTGTCCAGTGCCTAGTTCGTCGAGTTCTTCTCGTGTTCTTGCGAGCTTCTGTTTCGATCCGTGAAAAGTTTGGTTCGCGGTTGGAAGGATCTTTCGGACGGTCCGAAGTGATCTTCCGGACGGTCCGCGTCCGGATGGACAGTCCGTGTGGGCACGACGGGCAGTCCGCGCCAGTCAGATTTTCTCGAGAAGTTTCTGTTAGCTCAGATGCCTATTTCGGATGGTCTGTCCTTCTCGTACGGACAGTCCGTGGCCCGGCCTCCTGGCAGATAGTCCATTCTGGCCGAGCAGATTTCTCCAAGTGCTTGGTTTCTTGTCTTGTGCTTCCGCTCTTTGATTCGAGGCATGTTTGTAGGGCTTGTAGGTTTGTGTGTGCCTAGCTTTGTGCCTCTCTTGTGTGTGTGAGTCCTCGGAGTTGAAATTGGGGCATAGGCCGAGTTCATCACTTGTGAAGAATTTTTATGACTCCCATTCACTCCGCCCCCCCTCTCTGGTTGCCTAATCAGTCCTTCAGGGTGCCCAAGGAAGTCATCACCAACATGTAGGGGCCTCAAATGGTTTGGGTTCCTAAGGTCATGTGAAGGTCATGAATGGCTACGGGGACTTGGGAGGCTTGGCACAAAGAAGATGTGAAGATTCAAGCATAGAAGCCAAGCTTACAAGATTCGACATGTGTTGCCCAAGTTCCTCGATCAAGGTAATGACAGCTAGAACCCATCTCATGTATCATTGTAGCTCCATTGCCATGTCTAGGTTTGCTTTTGTTGATATGCCTAGTTGTTTACTTATGGTACTATTGTCATATCATTGTTTTATCTAAGCTACCTCTTTGCATGATATTCTCTAAGCTCCATTGTTTTACAAGTGAATAAAGTTGTGCACATGATTTTCACACCTTCATTTTGTGCACACACTTAGCGGGATCTTAGCTTATGTCATGTTAGTTTCATGAAGTTGTGATCCACTTTAGTCATCTCAAATGGTATCTTCATTGATATCATTACATACGGATCATGGTTCATGAAGTTATCTCCCTAGTGTCTAACTGTTGACGGTTCAATAATGCGCCAAGGTTCACCGCAAGCTTACGGATCATGTAGTACCTTTTTCCCTCGAATATCACCCAAGGTATCGAATCCGTGGAATAGTGTGTAACACAAGACTCAATCCAATAACCGAGAAACACTTGCATCTTTAAGAGGTAGCAAGGGAAAGCATTGATGTACCGATCTAGAGGGATCTAGATCATGTTTATGTCGTCGTTCCGAGCAAGATAGAAGAGAGAGTAAAACGAATCTCATTCAAAGCATCTTTAAACCTTGACCTTTGGCAAACCCCCTAAGTCGCCCCGCCGTACTCGGTGTCAACATCTTGTCACGATGTTCCCCTTTCTTCGCGGTCGAATCTTAGAGCACACTCGCAAGGAGTGCGTTGAACTACTTGGTAGATCGGGTATGCACCTCTAGCCACCGCGGCTACAAGAACATCCCATGCAATCTATCTCGAGAATAGATTGAGGAAGAAAACACCCAAGCAAGAACAAGAATTGCAAACAAAGGTACTCAATCGCTAGGAATCGTATCCATTAAAACTCCATCAGAAGTATGTATACATGAATAAGATCCAACCGGGATCCTACCTTGATCTTGATTCACGCCTCCGGAACTCCGACGTGGTCTTCCTTGCAAGGTTCCCACGCCGGCTAGGCAAACCCTAGACATCTAACACGACCCTCCTCTCCGGGGTGGTGTCCCTCAAGCTCCTCTGCTCCTCGGTGGCGAATGACGAATGGCTTGATAGTTGCAACTTCGCACGGGGGCTATAAATAGCCCGAGCATCATCTAGGTCAAAGGGGGTGGCGAACCAACCCAGGGATGGGCCAGGCCGGCCGGCCTGGGCCGATCGGCCCAGGGCCTCCTTAGCTCGGTTCATCCTCGGTTTTCTTCGTGAAGCTTCTCGCGACTTCCTGAGTTTTTGCCGAGTTGCATGTGGGCCCTTGACGTCATTTTCCTCGCGGTTTAGATAAGGGTGCTTTGCATATGAACTCCCGCATCTTCCATCTAGGTCCTCGGCACTTCTCGGCTTCACGCTTTAGTCCTTGGTTCATTTGGAGTCATGTTCATATTGTATCTTGACTCGTCCCGGGGTCCGTGATCACCTTGTAAATCCCTTGATGAACTTTACACGGAAGTCCCCATTTAAGCTCTCCGTAACCGGCTCTGATACCAATTGAAGGACCGAATAGGCGACCAGAGAGGGGGGGAGTGAATGGGAGCCGATAAAAATTCTTCCCGAAGGTCGAACTC
Source organism: Cenchrus fungigraminus (assembly GCA_036936925.1). Lineage (NCBI taxonomy): Eukaryota > Viridiplantae > Streptophyta > Magnoliopsida > Poales > Poaceae > Cenchrus > Cenchrus fungigraminus. Next base: position 99,117,985 of record CM072779.1, read on the forward strand.
AGCCTATACCCCGATTGCCACTCCGAGTACCCGCACACACCAAAGAAGCACTCAACAAGGCACACACAAGCTCACAAGATCAAGAGACAAGCCTTGAAGCAAACCACGGAAGCACAAGACAAGAATCAAAGCACTTGGCAAATTCTAGAAATGCCAGGAGCGGACTGTCCGTGCAGTCCGGGCGGACCGTCCGCTAGGGTACGGCGGACTGTCCACGGGGGCTGCCCGGACTGTACGAAATAGGCAACAGAACCACCAGAGATGCACCAAGAAATTCGGACTGTCCGAAGAGGCCAAGCGGACTGTCCTCTAGTGTCACGGACCGTCCGTGAGGCCTAGGTGGACTGTCTGCCAACCTCGCTTAAAAAGGCTTCATTCCTTCCTTCTTTCTTCACTCCTCATCCGATTGCTCTTGCTCCGTTGGTTGACTTTCATTGAATCCTTGCTCAAAATATGTTTGCATGGCCCCTTCATGATATTGATGCGGCGGCACGAGTTGAAGGCGTCCTAATTGATGGGCGATCCCTGCCGTTCCTTCATGCAAATGGTTGACATGGATTCGGATCCTCTCGACGTCCTGTTCATTCCTTTGCATATACGCCCCAATGATGGCTGCACTTTATTGGGGCTGGGGCATGCTTGCATAAGGTGCCACAAATGCTTCATTGGGCACAACAAAAGTTGGTGGAAAATATGTTGGAGGAGGTGGCGGCATGGCTGCACCACTCCCCCATGCGTGCATCGGCACACTTCCGTAGTAGGGTGGTGGCATAGGAATCCCACCATAAGGTTGATGGTAGGCCGCCCCTCCTTGGTCTTGGGCTGCGGGGGACGAACCTTCTTCTATAATTCTTCCTCTCTTGTTCTTCTTAGCCGGTACGAGAATTCCTTCCTCTAACCAATTCTCTCTCCCTTCAATAAATAATTTTAGCTTCATATTTGGGAGAGGAACATTGACTTTTGCCACCTTGTACCCTCTCTTTTCATCTCCACTAATATATTTTCCTTGCTTCATGTAGTCGATCCCAAGTGAATTCCCCGCAAGTAGGAATTTTGGGTTCCTTGAAATACTCGGCTTCACAGAAATTGCTATCATTGAGAGATTGCATCCCGAACCAATTTGTCCGGTCCCTGAAGTTGCCTCACAACACCACCGATTGATCATGATATATGATGGATCAACAGCTTGCCTTGCAATCAACACCGAATAAAGCCAATTGACTTCCATGTCGGTGACCTTGGACTCCTTCATTCTTCCCAAAATCCTTTTACTCATCCAAGAATGAAATATCCGGATGATGGGATTCCGGATGCTACTTCTGTGCCGTATCTTCCCCTGAAATCATACTCCAAAATCCCTCAAATATACTTTCATTAACATCAACTTGCTCCGAGGCTTCACTCTGAAAACCGAGCAACTCTCTAATTTGCTCATAAGGAATTATTTGCTCATCATCCTTCAGTCGAAATGAAAGGGATGGCACCCTCTCATTAATAACCGGCGCCATGGTCATGAGAATCTCCATGGCAAGCTCCAAATGAAAGCTCACCCCTACTCCATCGGAAAATTGCCCCCATCCAAGGTGGTTCATCATTTGATAGATATCCGGAGAAAATCCCAACACTTGGAGGGCATCATCATCAAAGTCAACATTGGGCACAACCCTCTTCTCTAGGCGCCCAAGCTTCTCCTCCTCCTCCTCCGACATCACAAGAAATCCATACTTGCAACGTCGCGGAGTGTACGGTGGTGGAGCGGATGAACGAGTCGAGCAATGAGGTTGGACGGGCGGCTCCTCCGTTCGCCCTTGCGTTTCGGTGAACCGCATTGACGAGCTTCGCGTGTCTCTTCTTCCACTAAGGAGCATGGTGTCGCTCCTTGATGGCACCACGTCTTCTTCCATGCTTCGCGGCGACTCGGAGATTGAGTGCCTCCGTGAAGAACTTGTTGATGCTGGCTTCGATGATGACGATTGCGTCTTCCTTCCAAGGACCTTGCCAAAAACCTTCTTCATCTTGTAGTTGCTGCACAAATCACAAACAAACTCTCCCAGGGGTTTCTTGCTGGTAGAAATACACACAAAAGAAGTAAATGGAAGGGCAAGAATTGTGACGTATTTCTCTGAATTTTTGGACTCAAGAGTGGAGAATGAATTTTTTGGAGGTGTTTCTAGTGGTTCTGGACTAGGAACTCAAGAACATGAACTAGCAACGAAGCAAGTGGCTTACCTGAGGAAGACGAACACCGAGGGGCAAATAAATAGGCCAGGCCGGCCGACCTGGGCCGACCGGCCTAGGGCCCCTGCCCCTCTTTTCTGGCTCTTCTTCCTCCCACTTGTTGCTTGATAGATCATGGTGCTCCACGCCGTCCACCGTCCACGCCGTCCACCGTCCAATTCTTCTCAGCCACTCCTTTTTCTTTCATGGTCAAATCCTCCATCTTGATCATTTACTTTGTGTCACTTCCATGCTTCCTTGCCTCCCATGATCTCGTCCATATCCTGCAAAAAACAAAACATTGCTGCCCCCCCATGCTTGTCCTTGCATGTGCTCAAGATGCCTTAATGATGAAGCCTTCCCGTGATGCATCTTAGAGCATTAGAAGTTCAATTAAGCTCAAAACCTTCCCTTGATCATGTTTAGATGCTAATTACTCCTCTAATTTCGAAAATTAAAAATTAACTCAGAGATATCAATGAGTTCAAATGTATTTTTAGAGGAGTTTTTAGGCATCAAAAACATTTGTAAGTCGAAACTTTCCAACTACATTGTTTTTGGTTACACCGGGATCACTTGCTTTCATTAATCGATATTGAGCTCCTCGGGCTTGACCGTGGGGGTATGGGTTTAGGTTCTAATTTTGGCCAAACATAAGAGAGATGTTTTGAATAAATAAAAATAAAAGGGGCTTGGAAAAATTCTAATTCTAGAGAAACCGGTAGATATCAAGTTGAAAGAAACCAAAAATCTAAGTTTACGCGAGTCCTAGCATGCGTGAAAGATTAAAAATCATTAAGGAACAACACGGGGCTCCACTCATGTGTTTTTATGATGTAAAACAAACCAACCTTATCATCATGAGGAGGATGAAAGGTGTGGGTAGGTTCTGAATTTTTGGAGTTGGTTTCTCGAAAAGAGGCAAATAAATCATAGGATGGCTCATGTCAAAGGTTTATGTCAAATAAAATCCAAATGAAACATCCGAGCAACTTAAATGTCTCAAAAATAAGTTCAACCACTTAAGAGTTTATACCAAGTCTTGCGTAGCAAATTCTAAGACCAACTTACTTGAAATTAGAAATAATCTGAGTTGCCCTCCCGGCAGCTTTATTCTTCATCGGGTTGTCCTCTCGGTAGCTTATTCTTGACTCGATGAATGGGTTGCCTCCCTCCTAGCACTTCGTTTATAGTCCATGGCTAGACTTCTTGTCTTCTTCTCTTTGGGTCAATGCTCTTTGCGGGCATTGCAATCTTGGGTACCCACTTCGGCACCGTCTTGGGCACGAGCTTATTCTCCGGCTTAGTCATCTTTTTGGCCTTCACAGGCAGCTTTTGTGATTTGGTCTTGACGGATGTAACGACTTCTTTGATCACCTTCGGTTCCTTCTTCTTGGGCTCCTCCTTCTTCTTTTGCTCTTCCTTGCTAAAGCGACGATGAGGTGGAACATATTTAGCATAGATCATGTTGCATACCTCGAAACGTGGACGAAACTTGAATATGCTTCCTGTGCCATTGATGTCAAACTTAATCTCTCCTTTGCCAACATCGATCGTTGCCCCGACAGTCTTGAGGAAGGGCCTCCCTAGGATAAGGGGTGGCTTCTCCCTTTCTCCCATCTCAAGTACCATGAAGTCGACGGGGATGAAGTGATCTCCAACTTTCACGGGCACATCTTCGGCGATTCCCATGGGATAGCGGATAGAGTTGTCACCCAACTCCAAACACATACCCGTAGGCTCAAGTGGTAAGCGTAGCTTCTCGAACACATCTCTTGGCATGACACTCACGCTTGCTCCAAGGTCGCATAATGCCTTCTCGAACGTGAATGAGCCAATAGAACATGGGATAGTCGGACATCCAGGGTCTCTTTGCTTCTCGGGCCCTTGATTTGTGATGGCGGCGCTACATTGTTCGGACATCTTGACGTGATCCGCCCCAAGTGTTGCCATCTCATACTTGTTTGCAAGTATGTCTTTGAAGTAGCGAGAATATGTAGGAACTTGGAAAGCGTCCAATAGCGGCATGTTGATGCTTAACCTGCGCACCACTTCCACAAACTTTTCAAAATGATTATCAATTTTACCTCGAAAGTAGCGTGTCTTTAGTGTAGGCATCTTCATGTCATCACTTGGCATTTCGAATTCTGGCTCTTTGGTAGCAATCTCCGGAATAGTAGTCTCCTTCTCCTTAGTGTGATCTTCCGCTTCGATGGTTGGCTTAGGCTTCCTTGCACCGGCTGGAAGTTCGGGATCCTCCGTCTCCTTTCCCGAGCGAGTTTGCATAGCCTTCGCCGTCTCGGGACCTTGGGGCTGCCCAGGCAATCTTCCTTCACTAGCGGTCAGGCGCCCGGCAAGTTGTCCCACTTGCGTCTCCAATATCTTCATTATGTTGTGCACTTGTTGGTTGGAGCTCCCGACCTCCATCACCTTGCCATCAATGTTCTCCAAGATTTTATCCATAGTCTTGAACTTAGTGATGGTGTCCTTGTTGATCTTTGCTTGCTCGTCCATGAAGTCCTTCAATTGTATACGAAGAGGCACCGTATTTTGAATAGACGAACTTGCATTTAATTGAGGTCTACCTTGCCCGTAGCGGAAGTTTGGCAAATCTCCTTTCCTCATGTAGTCGAGCACCTTTGCTTCCTCCGGACAATCTTTTTGTACATGGCCGTACTCCCCACACTCTTCACATGTGGATCTTGCTTCGGCGGCCTTCAAGTCTTGGGCGGCTTTCTTTTCTAGCTCCATCTTCTCCAACCTCCTCATGAGCGAGTCAATCTTTCCTTCTAGAAGTTCCTCCTTTTCAACTTGCAAAACACCTTTAACATTACCCGTCGGTTGAACTGGAAGTAAGCGTCCGGATGACGCCCATGTATCATTATCCGCAACCTTCTTGAAAAGAGTGAATGCCTCCGTCGGAGTTAGCTCAACAATAGATCCTCCCGCCGATGCGTCAATTACGGTCCTCGATGCTAGATTGAGGCCTTGATAGAACTTTTGAACAAGGTCCTCCTTCGGGAACTTGTGATGTGGCACGGCTCGGGTGTACTCATTGAAACGCTCGAAAGCTTCCGCGATAGTCTCCGTAGGATATTGAGCAAATGTAGCAATCTTATTATGCAAGCTTTGAGTCTTACCCGACGAATAGTACTCCTTCATGAAAGCTCTCATCAATGCTTCCCAATTTTGCACCGTCTCCACCGGTAGAGTGTAGAACCATTGCAAGGCTTTTCTGAGAAGTGAGAAAGGGAAAGTCTTGCCCTCAATTGATTTTGATCCAACCCTTCCGTCGTGAATGTCTGACAAAGTTGAATGAACGCTTGGATGTGAAGGTTAGGATCCTCTTTACCAGTGAAAGGTGTATGTTGCACCATGCAGATGGTTGAAGTCTTGATCTCAAACGGCCTTCCGATGTCGGCTAGGTTGTGGATGGGAAGATCGACAAGTTCCGGGATGCAAAGCTCCCCAATCTTCTCTCCGGTTGTGCCATTGGTGGCGGTTGAGGTTGATCTCCCCTTGGACTTGGAGGTGGTGATTCCTTCTTCAGACTTGTAGGTAGTGATTCCTTTGGAGACTCCGACGATCCTCCGGCTCCGGCTTTTGGATCTACAATCTCCAGCTTCCAAGATCGTGCTTCGCGTATCCTTTGCTTGTAAAGTTTTTCTGGATCATCCACAAAATTTTTCGGTTTGTTGGAGAGGTGGCCGTCCATCTCCTTTTAGGGTTAGCGATAAACAAAATATACAAAGATCTAAAAAGAAAAGAAAACTATGAAAAGGGTTAGTCAAAAACTAGATTAGATTGGTTTTTGAGGATGATCAAAGTTTAGTAGATGCAAAAGAAAAATAAAAAAGAAACTGAAAATACTTACAAACGAGATACTAGATTGGATCTTGATTACTTGTTCCGTGGCAACGGCGCCAGAAAAAGAGCTTGTTGACGGTTCAATAACGCGCCAAGGTTCACCGCAAGCTTACGGATCATGTAGTACCTTTTTCCCTCGAGTATCACCCAAGGTATCGAATCCATGGAACAGTGTGTAACGCAGGACTCAATCCAATAACCGAGAAACACTTGCATCTTTAAGAGGTTTCGAATGCATCTAATCTACTAAGATCAAAAGAGGTAGTAAGGGAAAGCATTGAGGTACCGATCTAGAGGGATCTAGATCGTGTTTATGTCATCGTTCCGAGCAAGATAGAAGAGAGAGTAAAATGAATCTCATTGAAAGCATCTTTAAACCTTGACCTTCGGTCAAATCCCCTAAGTCGCCCCGCCGTACTCGGTGTCAACATCCTGTCACGATGTTCCCCTTTCTTCGCGGTCGAATCTTAGAGCACACTCGCAAGGAGTGCGTTGAACTACTTGGTAGATTGGGTATGCACCTCTAGCCACCGTGGCTACAAGAACATCCCATGCAATCTATCTCGAGAATAGATTGAGGAAGAAAACACCCAAGCAAGAACAAGAATTGCAAACAAAGGTACTCAATCGCTAGAAATCGGATCCATTAAAACTCTATCAAATGTATGTATACATGAATAAGATTCAACCGGGATCCTACCTTCATCTTGATTCACGCCTCCGAAACTCCGATGTGGTCTTTCTTGCAAGGTTCCCACGCCGTCTAGGCAAACCCTAGACGACTAACACGACCCTCCTCTCCGGGGTGGTGTCCCTCAAGCTCCTCTGCTCCTCGACGGCGAATGACGAATGGCTTGATAGTTGCAACTTCTGACAGGGGCTATAAATAGCCCGAGCATCATCTAGGTCAAAGGGGGCGGCAAACCGACCCGGGGATGGGCCAGGCCAGCCGGACTGGGCCTACAGAATGCTACAGAATCATATACATTATATCACAAGTTTACCATATTGTCCAAGATCATCAAAATCGGACTCCGGAGTAAAAAGTTATGTTCAAAATAAGATGTGCTGAAAATAGGGTATAGGATGATCCAATGGTCCATTTTTTGTGAGCGAGGATAAACTCCTGAGAAGACAAAAACAAGTGAACAAGCACCGGATGATATGGTGGTACCATCGGATGATTGCGTTGGTTCATCCATTGATTTTTTTCACATCTAGAGAGGTTTTCGTGCGAAGAAGACTAGCACTGGATGAACCGACGCTACCATCAGTTTATCCGACGCTCAAAAAGTGCTCAAATGCTCAGGATTTGTTTTCAGAATCTTGTAGAAAATTTCATAAGCTTTCCAATGAATACAAGATTGCCCAAAACGGAGTTCAGAGCAAAGAGTTATGATCAAAATACCAAGAGTAGGAATGTTGTGACAGAATTACACTGACGGTACCGTCGGTGCAACTTCATTGATCTGGTGTGTGCAAATACCGTCAAGAAGCTCTATGTCCCATGTGTAGCATTTTGTTGTGCTCTTTGTATATTTGAGAAGCTTGGTAGATTGTATATATGCTTTGACATGCATTTTTCATGAAAATAAGGGGGAGAGTATCATGATATCTTGCTTCATGCATTGTCAATAAGGGGGAGAATGTGTATGATAAGGGGAGAAGTTGTGTGCATTTGGGGAGAATTTTCAAGCATTGGGAGAATTTTGTGGAAAATTGGTATGCATTTGTGAGATGTTGCATGTGAGGTGAAAAATTGAGAAGAAGAGGTGGCATTTGCTCAGGAAGAGTTTGCATATGTGCAGGGGGAGCTCCTTTGGTTTGCCTGAGTTGTGTGCTTTGTGGTGTGCTCTTTGTGAGCCTTGTTTTGTCTTGGCTGTGTCGAGCCGTTGCCCTTGCCTTAGGGGGTCGAGACTTGGTTTGGCGAGTGATCTTGTTTTCGCTTGTTCTTTGGCTTTGGATCACTTGCTTTAGAGGTTTGTGTGCGTGGTTGTTTTCTTTTCTTTTTCTCTATGTGATTTCTATGGGTGTTGTCAATGCACTCATCAAGGGGGAGATTGAGGACCAGGTGTGTCCGAAGACCAGTGGAGGGTCGCTCCTTAGTGATGAGTGATTGACAACGTTGTGTGGACTGATGCTTGGCTAAGTGTGCAGGTACAGGTTGCGGCTTAACTCGTGTCGGTGCAGGTGAAGAATAAGCACGAAAGGCCTTAGCCGTGGTGCCCTCCGGGTGATGGAGATGCAAGTAGGCTTGGTTCGATGGACCCGGTGGCTGATGGGGTCAAGTGTGAGCCGTGCGGTGCAAGACTGGCGAGCTGAAGTCGTGAACATGGGTCGGTGCAAGGTAGCGGATGGAGCCCGAAGCTTGCACGCGGGGTTTGTTGGTTTGCCCATAAAACCATCGGTGGACGGTTTCTTGGTTTGGGCTGCAAAACCAAGCCCGGAGGCCCGAGGCGACGGAGATGGTGATCCGGGAGCTTCGGGAAGCTTCGAGGCGGGGGGCACGTGGCGTGATCGCGGGGTTTGCGTCGATGCTAAGCAGGGCCGCGGTGGAAGCGTGTCCGCTCGATGAAGACTTGACCAAAATGCCCCTGAGGGATTGTATCCTCATTTCAAGTTGTAGGGGTAGCGTGGTCATTTACCTCCCTCCGATGGACTTCGTATAAATAGCGGAGAGGTGGATGGCATCTCTCTCTTGAACTCTAGGTTTTCCTCCCCCAGTAGATTGCTCTGAACTGCTTCTTTTCCCTCTGTATTCCATAGGCTAGATTCTTGTATAGACTCTGACCTCTTGATGTATGGAAGCATTTGGCATTGCGGTGATTTCCTAGTCCTCTGTGATTTTCATGTCATTTTCGAGGCTATTTTTGGGGAGTTTCGTTCTTCGCTCTATTCGGGGATTTGAGGGCGTTTTCCTTCGGATTTCTTTGAGGGGATCATGGGTGGATGTCTTGCGCATCTTTGTGTGTGATCTTGACCCCTCAAACACCGGGAAAGCCTTCGATTCATGAGTTTTGGCTGGAGCTCGAGTTCTTGGTGGTGGTTCGTGTCATCCGCGACTCCCGGCGTTTTAGTGAGTTAGAGCTCGAGATTTTTGGAGCATAGCTTCCTCTTGTGTTGCTTATCATCTCCCCAAATCTTGTCTCAAGAGCTTTAGCCGTTTGGGAGATCCAGTGATGGATTTGGAGAGTTGACCTCGCGGGGTCGGGCTTTTTCTGCTCTGTCCGCGCTTGGCGGACTGTCCGCGAGCGTCGTGCGGACTGTCCGCGTGACACCAGTTCGTCACGTGTTTATCCATGTTCGTGCGCGTTCGCGTTTCGATCCGTTTCGCCGCTAGGGTTTTGTTGCAAGTGGTTTGCGGACTGTCCGTGTGTGCTGTCCGGACTGTCCGCACGACGTTGGTTTTGTCTGGGGTGGCTCGAGATTTGTCTGGGGTGTCCAGCGAGTTTCGCCGGACTGTTCGCCTGGTGTGGCCGGACTGTCCGCGAGGTGCCGGACCGTCCGCGGTGCTCGCCCGGACTGTCCGATTTTCCCGGTGTAGCACTGGTTGTTCGAGGTCCTATTTCGGACTGTCCGCCGAGGGTCCGCGGACTGTCCGCCAAGCTTGCGGACTGTCCGCCGTACTCGTCCGGACTGTTCGGCCAGGGCTTCGCAGATTTGGCTAAGTCTTTTGTTTCTTATCTTGTGCTTCCGCTCTTTGCTTCTAGGCTTGTCTGTTGATCGTGTGGGCTTGTGTGTGCCTTGTTTAGAGCTTCTTTGGTGTGTACGAGTACTCGGAGTGGCAATCAGGATATAGGCTGAGTTCGACCTTCGGGAAGAATTTTTATCGGCTCCCATTCACTCCCTCCTCTCTGGTCGCCTATTTGGTCCTTCAGAGTCATCAGGTCTGGATATTTTTTTTCCAGGGGAGAGTTGTGTGGTGTGGTTGGTGATTTATTTCGGTAGCAGGTGCATCCGGATACTCGCGAGTGCTGATATGATGCTGCATGGTGTGGTATGCCAAACATCAGCTGGCAAAGGAGGTCTGGTGTTTTAACACTGAGATACAAATGCATTTGCCAAAAAAAAAAACAAATCCACCTCTTTGCAATCATTTCTAACATTTTCTAAATGAGAGCCACATAAGAAGGGCCAATCAGAAACTTAAGCTACAAATGCTCCAAAATACTTGATGCCTATTATTAACTGCTGATCCACCTGAGATGATGGACTGACCAGAATGTGGTTGTTTTCAACGTTTCTGCATTTGAGAAAATAATTTTTTGCTATAGTCAGTTCAAATAATATCGAAATTAAAGGGAACATCTGTTCATTCAATTTACAATATCATTCACAGTTCAGCAAGCTTCCCCCCACCGACAAGAGAGAGGATTTCCACTGGCACTGTGCCAGTCAGCATGTACGTTCCTGTTGAGGCGCCTGCCAAGTCAGAGTAAAGAAGAAACATCATGATTCCAACGTACTTTAATTATCTTTCGGTATTTAGCTATATCATGTATTATTTCTCAATGAACTTAGGATCAGTGACATACAAGAATTGCAACGTTTGGATGTTGCTAGAGACGCAGGGATAGAACCGGTCATCAGTTATTCTTTTTTTGCGGGGGAAAATACAATGGTCATCAGTTATTCTGGAGCTCCAAGTTCACGAGGTTCGTCAGATTACCCAATGATGGTGGTATAGCCCCAGTTAGATTGTTCAATGTCAGTCAGAATTCACAGCAGGTTTTCAACATTTAGCATGTAAAACTCATTTTAACAGAAAAATGCACACATATTTTATATTGTGCTGATTGAACCAAGGCAAGATGGTATCGTGCCACTGAGCAGGTTGTCCTGAAGATCCAAGCTGACTAGGTTACTCAGGTTACCTAGTGTTATTGGTATCGATCCATTCAGGCCATTCCCAAACAACTCTCTGCAAACATTTGCAAATCAGCTTTAGAAATTTTCCATATTTACGAGTCTCTGCAGTGCGTTATGCTATTCCTACAGGTACTAAAGCTTCTTTAGTCCTCCCAGTTTCGGAACCAATGGCCTTGAGATACCAGCACGAACCAAATCCCTACAAAAGCAATGGATACTTACAAGTTATGATATACAAGAATGTGTGAATCTTCAATGGAATGCAGAAATAAGAATGCTAACTAGTACCCACTAATTGCCTAAATCAAGGATAAAGATAAGAATGAGCTGGATAAAAAAAAACAAGAGAGGAAGAGGATAGAGTGGCATACACGCGGGTCAAGTAGTTTTCATTGTCACAAAGGACATAAATCCAAGAACAAGGTGTCATGGTCGGGCGAGCCTACTCTAGGAGGCGCCGTCAGACTTAGTTTCAGGCGGCATGGCACTTGAAGATCAACTTCTGCGGCAAGATTTAGTTTGGATTCAGTTTAGATTGGTTGGTTAGGATTGCATTTGTTTAAGATTTGGTTTGTTAAAAATAGCAACGAACTATAGTAGATGATTAGCATTGTAATCTTGGGTATTTATACTCTGCCGCAAAGGAGAATAAAACAAGCTTAGATCAATCTATTCTCTCGTCTCTCCTCTCAGTTCCTCATCCCCTTGCTGCTACCGTCGCCGTCAGGCGACACGCTCTTCCGCCACGGGCAGGAAACCGGGGAAGCTACGGCCGGTCACCTCCCACAGCTATCCAATCCGTTCCCTGCCGAACAGCCGTGACAACTTGGTATCAGCTTTCGGGCTTCCAATGGGTTCCAGCTCCGATGAGATGAAGAAGCTCCTCGCGGACAAGGTGGATCTCCTACGCCAGGAGTTGCGCCAGGAGAACATGGCCTGCGACACCAAGCTCCAGACCACCTTGGACAAGCTCGCGGTGTCCATCCAGGGCATCAGCGACCGCCTTGCCAAGCTGGAGGCGCCCCTACCGAATCCTGATTCCGCGCATTCTTTTGCGCCGCCCAATCCATCTGCGCCCAATCCGTCCGGGCAAGGTGCGCCCGAGGGCGGCCATCAGCCCTTGCTGTCGGGTAAAGGCATCCTCAACATCGACGGGTTGCTCCAACACGGGCCCGAACTCTTCCCCAAGAAGCCATTCGATGAGGTCAACAAGTTGAAGACGGCCAACTCCTCCTCTTCCGGCACCGGCACGTTGGTGGACGCGATGGTTCCCACGTACTTCAAGCTCGACTTCCCCCGCTTCGATGGGAGAGAAGATCCATTGCCGTGGCTGAGCCGTTGCGAGCAGTACTTCCGGGCACAGCGGACAGAGGCGCCGCACAAGCTCTGGCTCGCAACGTTCCATCTCGACGGCGACACGTTCCATTGGTACGCACACCTGGAGCGCAGCCGTGGTGTGCCGTTGTGGGAGGATTTCTATGAGCTATGCAACGCTCGCTTTGGCCCACCAATCCGGAGCAATCCGCTAGGCGAGCTCCGCCTTCTCCGGCAAACGGGCACGGTGGCGGAATACCAAAGCTGATTCCTCTCGCTGCTAAGCCGCGCCGACCCGCTTACAGATCGCCAAGAGCAGCAGATGTTCACATCCAGCCTCACCGATGACATTCGTGTGGATGTGGAACTCCAGGGCCCGCGTGACCTAGAGCAGGCGTGCAGCATCGCCAGAGCCTACGAGAAGAAGGTGATCCGTCCCAGTCCCGACCGCTTTGGCGTGTTGCGCTCGGCGCAGCACGCCACAGATACCAGCGCCCGTACTGCCACAGACAGGCGCCCAGCCACCAGTGGAGCCGCCGACGGCGTGACAGATTCACCGGCTCTCTCTAGCAGAGATGACGGAGCGCCGCCGCCAGGGACTTTGCTTCAACTGTGATGAGAAGTTCACGCGTGGGCACAAGTGCGCCCACCTATTCTTCATCGACTACGATGACACGATCCCAGATGACACCACCACCGACGACACACCAGGGGACGACGAGCCGTGCATCAGCCTGTACGCCGTGGCCGGAGTCCAGACCGCTGACACGGTGCACCTCCGCGTGCGCATTCGCGGCCACGAGTTCTTGGCTCTGGTGGACTCTGGTTCATCGCACAACTTCATCCGTGACGAAGTGGCACATCGCCTGGGCATCCCTCTGCTCCCGGTCCGCACAGTCTCAACATCATCGTCGCCAATGGTGATCGCCTTCCATGCGCCGGGTTCTGTGAGAACCTCAATGTCGTGGTGGGCGGTGAGCCGTTCCAGCTGCCACGTTTCTCCCTCGCGCTCGGTGGATACGACGTCATCCTCAGGACAGTGTGGCTTTGCACGCTGGGTCCGATCCTTGGGACTTCACACTGCTAACGATGACCTGCTTCCTCACTGGACGGTAGATCACCTGGCAAGGCGAGCCCGGCCACACGTCGGCATCGTGTCGACAGATTCAGGCGGAGGAGCTGCTGGAACGCCTCCTCGGCGAATTGTCCGCCCTCTTCACCGAGCACACCAGCCTGCCGCCGGCTCGCGTCCATGACCACCACATTCACCTAGAGCCATGCGCTCAACTAGTAGCGGTGCGGCCATACCGTTATCCTCAAGTACAGAAGGACGAACTTGAACGCCAGTGTGCGGACATGATGCGCTAAGGGATCATTCGCCTCAGCACATTTGCGTTCCCATCGCCAGTCCTTCTCGTCAGGAAGCACGACGGCTCATGGCGGTTTTGCGTGGACTACTGCGTGCTGAACGCCATCACTGTCAAAGAAAAGTTTCCCATCCCTGTGGTGGAGGAACTTTTGGACGAGCTCCATGGCGCTCGCTACTTCTCCAAGCTCGATTTACGGTCGGCGTATCACCAGGTCCATATGCACGTCGCCGACGTCGACAAGACGGCCTTCGCACTCATCAAGGCCACTATGAATTTTTGGTAATGCCGTTCGGCTTGACAAACGCGCCGGCGACCTTCCAAGCTCTCATGAACGACATCCTCGGCCAGTACTTGTGCAACTTTGTGCTTGTCCTTTTTGATGATATATTAATCTACATCACTACTTGGGCGGATCATCTTCGACATGTCCACCTCGTCCTCGATACTCTCCAGCAACATGAACTCCGGCTGAAGAGGAGCAAGTGTGTGTTCGGCGTTCCCACGGTGTCCAACCTGGGGCACATCGTGTCTGCGAACGGCGTGGCGATGGACTGCCAGAAGGTGGAGGCCGTGGCAGACTGGACGCGCCCACTCTTGGTTCGGGCACTTCGCGGGTTCTTAGGCCTCGCCGGCTACTACCGGTGTTTCATCCATGGGTATGGAGCGATCGCTGCTCCACTAATGTGTCTCCTCACCAAGGACGGCTTCGTGTGGACAGAGGCTACAGACAAGGTGTTCCAGGAGCTCAAGCAGGCTTTATCCACCGCTCCGGTTCTACAGCTCCCTGATTTCAGCCGGCAATTTGTGGTTGAATGTGATGCATCGGGCACAGGCATGGGCATTGTGCTCCATCAGGGTTAGGGCGCCGTCGCGTTCTTCAGCAGACCCATGGCGCCGCGACACGTCGGGTTGGCGGCATATGAAAGGGAGCTCATTGCCCTAGCTCAAGCAGTCAAACACTAGAGGCCATATCTGTGGGGACGCTCATTCGTGGTGAAGACAGATCATTAAAGCCTGAAGTTCCTGCTTGATCAGCGATTATCGACGATTCCTCAACACCGATGGATAAGCAAGCTTATAGGGTTTGATTTCACCGTTGAGTACAAGCCGGGACGCACCAATACGGTGGCAAATGCACTGTCGTGTCGTGAACCTGATGAGGCTGATGTCCTGGCGTTGTCCATGCCCACGTTCCAGTTCTAGGCCGAGCTCAAGCAGCAATTGGAGACTCAAGAGGATTATCAGTGCTGTCAGGAGGTGGCAGCTAGCCGCAAGGGACCACTGTGGACACTTGCCGACAACCTCGTTACTGTGAGTCGCAAGGTGTTCGTGCCGGCCGCCGCACCCATCGTTCAGGTCCTCTTGGCGAACACGCACGACGCTGGTCATGAAGGTGTGCAGCGCACGCTCCACCGTCTTCATGCCGATTTTCAGATTCCTGGTGACAAGGCCCTAGTACAAGCATTTGTGCGTGATTGCTCCGTCTGTCAATGCAACAAGACATCCCACCTCCTGCCATCCGGCCTCCTACAACCGCTGTCCGTGCCGTTGTTGATCTGGAGTGACGTCGCCATGGACTTCATCGAGGGGCTGCCCAAGGTCAACAACAAGTCGGTCATTCTCACGGTGGTCGATCGCCTGTATAAGGCAGCACATTTCATACCACTGGGCCATCCGTACACTACCACGACGGTCACCCGGGCATTCTTTGACGAGGTCGTTCGCTTGCACGGGCTGTCGGCTTCAATTGTCAACGACAGAGATCTGGTCTTTACTAGCAACCTTTGGCGTGAATTGTGTACAAAGCTCCATATGAGTTCAACGTTTCATCCTCAGAGTGACGGTCAGTCGGAGGCAGCCAACAAGGTCATCGTGATGTACCTCAAGTGCCTCACCGGTGATCGCCCTAAGCAGTGGCTCCGATGGCTGTCGTGGGCAGAGTATTGTTTTAACACGGCGTTCTATTCGGCACTTAAGGTGACTCCGTTCAAGTTGGTTTACGGGCGCGACCCGCCGTCCATGGTGACTTATGGAAAGGAGATGCTAGAGCACCAGCGGTGGATCAGATGTTGCAGGGCATTAGGGAGGAGGCTAGGGCGACGGACGAGGGCCACCACGGCCGGCGGCGGACGGCGGTGATAGAGCACGTGGTCGGTGGGCTCATGTGCAGCGGGAGACGCCTGGGAGCGCATGAGGGGCACCCTCACCTTGTTGCAGAGCTACGGATGCAGAAGAGGGTGATGAGGAGGTAGCGGTGAGGGAGATCGACGCCGGCGAGCTTCAGGCAAGCGGCGGAGCTCCGTTCGGCGATACGCGCGTTTCGGCGGAGGGAGAAGAGAGAGCGGCGAGGCAAAGGGGTGAGATAGGAGCTCTGGCTCAGCTTTTATAGAGAGGAGAAGGGAGGGGAGGGGAGAAGCCGGTGGCCGGGAGCAATGGCCTTCAATGGCCATGGGGGCGGCCGGTCTTGATGGCAATCAAGGGGGGTTGTGATTAGGGGTAACTGAAGGGGGAGTTAGGGAGGAGAGTGGTGGCCGGTGCTTCGGTGTGCCTTTATGGCGAGCATGAAGGCGGAGGAGCATGGCGGACGCGGGGGAAACGGCCGGCGGGCGCGCGGTTTCTGCAGTAGAGGAGGAGCCGGAGCTTGGGGCGGATCTGACGAGCGGGCCTGGGCGGTCAGCGAGACAGAGGGGAGGAGGGGGAGCTGGGCCCCGCGGGGTGGTGCTGGGCCGGAAGAGGAGATGGGCCGCGAGTGAGAAAGGCCGAAGCTGGCTGGGCCGCAGGGAAAGAGAGAGGCCGGTGGCCTGGTGGCTAGGGCCGGAAAAAGAGAGAGAGAGAAGGGGGGAAGAGGTGGGCCGCTCGAAGCTGGGCTGGGCTTCCTTGGGTGAGAAGGGGAAAGGGGGAAAAGTTAAGGTTTAACCTTTTTTTATGAATTTGAAAACCCACACAAACAAGCAAAAACTATGCAAACAAAATATGATGCACAAGCACTTGTTGCTTATAAAATTATACAAATGATGTTTAAATATTTAAAAGCCAAATTTATTTGATAATTTGTTTATTTCCTTAGAAAATTAAATCTAAACACCATGTTGCTTACATTAATTTGGTGATGGAATTTTAGGGTGTTACACAAGGCCTGCCCCCGCTCCTTCCTTCATGACAGAGCGTCAAAATACATCGTCCATGTCTCGTGCTCGATCGGTGCCGGCGGAGTTTGGATTTCTGTCCATTCAGCGACAAAGTCTGCCAACACCTGTGACTTGATGGCACTGCGCGGTGCATATGTTACATTTTGCCCTATCAACTCGAGGGCCCACTTGGCTATCCTTCCCTCAGCCTCAGGGTTCTGGATCACTTCCCCGAGCGGATACTTGGACACCACCGTGATGGGATGCGCGTCGAAGTAGTGTCAAAGCTTGCGCTTGGTGATCAAGACAGCATATACGAGTTTCTGAATTTGCGAGTAGCGGGTTTTCGAGTCGGAGAGTACCTCACTCACAAAATAGACCGGCCGTTGCACCTTGAGTGATCTTCCAGGCTCTTCTCGTTGAACCACCAGCACAACGCTCACCACTTGAGTTGTCGCGGCCACGTATAAGAGCATCGGTTCTTCCGGTGCCGGCGCTGTGAGCACTGGTGGACTCTTCAGGAGGTTCTTGAGTGAGTCAAGCACTTCTTGAGCCTCAGGCGTCCATGCAAAGTGGTCAGACTTCTTCATCAGGCGGTACAATGGCAGGCTGCGCTCTCCGAGTCGGGCGATGAAACGGCTCAGAGCCGCGAGGCAGCCTGTGACGCGCTGTACACCCTTCAGATTCTGGATCGGCCCCATGTCAGTGATGGCCGACATCTTCTCGAGATTAGCCTCAATGCCGCGTTCGGACACCACAAAGCCGAGGAGCATGCCCCTCGGAACCCCGAAAACGCATTTCTTGGGGTTAAGCTTCACCTCGTGTTCTCTCAGCTTCGCAAACACTTTCCTGAGATCGGGGATCAGATCGCCCGTTTTCTTCGACTTGACCATGATGTCATCGACGTACGCTTCGATTATCCACCCTATGTGATCGTCAAAGACGTGTCGCATGCATCTCTGGAACGTGGCACCCACATTTTTGAGCCCGAACGGCATCGAGTTATAACAATAAACGCCAAACGGAGTAATGAAGGATGGCGCGAGTTGATCTGCTATGCACATCGCAATCTGGTGGTACCCGGAGTACGCATCGAGAAAACAGAGGGTTTCGCACCCTACCGTTGAATCGACTACCTGATCTAAGCGAGGCAAAGGGAATGGGTCCTTGGGACATGCCTTGTTAAGGCTCGTGTAGTCAACACACATCCTCCATTTCTTATTCTTCTTCTTTACAAGTACAGGGTTAGCAAGCCACTCGGGGTGGAACACTTCCTGGATGAACCCTGCACTAAGAAGCTTCTTGATCTCCTCACTGATGGCCTTGCACTTGTCGTCGTTGAAGCGGCGTAGGCGCTGCTTCACCGGTTTCGATCCCGGTTTGATGTTCAGTTTGTGCTCGGCAACGTTGTTGACGGTCAAAAAGTGCTACTTTTACACCGTCAATATCTGCATAAAACAAATGTAAAAGGATCATCAACACTAGAATAGGGCTTGATACTGATAGTTTCCACAAGTGTTGGTGTTTCTAGCTTTTGTTGCAGGATGCACCGAAATACGTGCCAAATGGTACAGTTGAGAGCAAGTAGTCCAATGGCTATTAAAGGACATCATCATAAACATCCTCAAATGCCAATTTGGACTACACCATTGCGACAGGCTCGTCGAGACGATCGAAATGGACATATTACATGCCTACATCGGAGTCCGGATGAGAAAGATATGCACAAGACAAGATATCTTGTGAGCTCGGTGGGACCCACACCAGACCACGTGGCGACGTGTGCCACATTGGATGACATGTGTCCATGACACCTCATCAATTCATGTGAAGCAACTCCTGATGAATCAGACACCGCCACGTGTGCAGCACAATGATCCAAGGGCCCACCAGGGACCCAAACCACCTCCAAACTCGACATGCTCCTAGAACCGTCATAAGGGCCCACATATCAGTCACCCAGAGAAAAAACAAGCCAGAAGGAGGTGGGCCACGGTCGGCCGAACCCAGGTTCGGCCGAACCCTTTTTGCCACCGTTCGCCATCTGCTTCCACATGGTGCTTCCTGGTTGATCCCTTGCAATGCCCGGGGTGGATTGGTGACATGGCGCCCGTTTATTAGCCGAAAGAAGGTCGGTTTGGTTCCTTCCCCTGGAAGCTAGAGAAGAGTGCATTGCAAGATTCCTTGCCACGTGTCACTCTCCTATTGGTGGTGCCCAAGGATGGCTGAAAATGTGGAGGCAAATGGTGCCAAAGGCAAGCCTCTCCCTCCTCTATAAATAGGAGGGGAGGGGCTCCATTTTGGAGCACACACTTCTCCTCCTCTTCATTTTGGCTTGGAGCCTCTCTCTTTAGGAGAGGAGAGCTCTTTGTATAGGATCAGTGCTAGGAAGTGAGGCGGGAGGCTTGAGGCCATGTCATGATTCATGACATCTTCCTCAAGAACGATCCTTAGTGGTGCCTTTGTTCTTCAACTAGACTAAAGTGAGTATTTCGATATTTCCTATTTAGACTAAAGTCGTATGCATGCTTAGTTGCTGTGTTCTTGTGTTCTTCGTTTGTTTTTGGTTTAGAGGCTTGTGTTCTTCAAACACAACCCTTGCGATCCAGTAGACTTAGATCATAAGTTTGTATCTAGTTTGCCAGCTTGTCTATTAGAGTAAAGTGAAGCTCCTGCATGTTTCTAGTTAGATCAAAGTGCATTCATTATCTTGCATGAGTGATAGAGCATACCTTGAGCTGGTGCCAGTATCTCCCTCGTGGATTCGTAGGAATAGTGAGTGGTGTAGACGAGGTGTTTGGACCATAATCTACCCTTCGAAGACCACGTACGATCGTAGTGTAGAGGTAGGCCGCAGTGGTGACAGCCTGTTGGACCCTTTGCCAACCCTCTTACGTCGCGTACTGAGTTGGGCTCGAGCCAGCACAAAGGCCTTGTGCTTGGTGCCCGTAGTGAGTGTTATACCTGAGAGAACGTAACTAGACTCTGCGCTCGGTCGAGGCAGATCCTTTCTACCTATCCTATCAATCAGTGTTGTGTCCTTGGATCATCTATACTAGAGTAGGAGATAGTGCACATCGTTCCTTGGATTCGATACCCTTGGAATACTCTCCTTCCTTGGTGAAGTGCTGCAACGGTATTTCCGTGCGCTTGCGGTATACCTGGTGTCTCTTACACGCTCACACTACCCACGGTGCCATAGTGGTGACGTTAAGAAACACTAACAAGCATTTCTGGCGCCATTGCCGGGGAACGGTTGTTGTATCTATCTTCGAACCTAGTGGTTCTCGTATTTATCTTTTTTGTTTTCTTCTACCTTCACCCCTGTTACCCATCGAGATATCCTTTTTGTTTCTTTTCTTCTACCGTTACCCCCGTTACCTTTTGAGATGCCTTCCTGTCAAAGCCTCTCTACCCCTCGGGGCGAGTTCGTCTTAGAGCAACCATCAACTTCCTCATCTTGCTGCGAGCTTCGTCCCGACTTGATAGCCATGGTTCGGAATCGACCTTTCTCAGGAGCGATCAGTGATGATCCTAATGCTCATTTAGAGGAGTTCGAGGATTTGTGTTCGTGCTTGGTAATTCCAGGCTTGACACATGAAACTTTGAGGTGGAAATTGTTCCCTTTCTCTCTCGTAGATAGAGCGGAGCAATGGTACACCCACACAGCAGACCATGTGAATAATTGGGGAGAACTACGAGAAAACTTTTGTGACTCGTTCTCCCTTTATGAATGCATAGAGCTCTTGCCGTGTGAACTCCTTGACTTTGAGCAATTAGAGGGAGAGTCCATAGGTGCAGCTTGGGCTAGGTTCCTACGTCTTATGACATCTAGCCCAGACATGTCTATACCTGATGATATAGCGATGTATACCTTTTATACTCGTATAGACATGGAATCTGCACGAGAGCTCAACCTTTTAGCTGGAGGTTCGTTCGAAAACCAAACTCTAGTGGAAAGAAGAGAGATCCTAGAGTTCTTCTCAGAAACCTCTTCTTCCCATATCGTTTACAACGAACCCCATCTGGAGTCTAAGTTGGTCCATGAGAGTCTCTCAATAGCCGAATCTGAGCTTTCATTCTCTGAATTCCTTGATTCCTCTGTTGAGCCCTCTCCCGAAGCACGAACATCGAAGGAAGAAGAAATTCAACCTTCGGAGTTCTCTTCCCGATTTGAGGATGATCCTTCTCGAAACATCAGAAATACCTCAGATCACTCTTGGCACGAGAAGCCTACGACATCGTTGGACCTTTATGAGGTCCTCGATGAAGTTTGGAATCATGGGACGATAGTGGATTGGTCACCTCAGAGGCATACATCCGAAGCAATTTGGGTTAGCTCGACTTCCACGATCATCCACTGTTCCATGAGAGGAAACACCATAGATGCTATCCATGACCCTACTGTTGGGGCTTGCATCATACCAGAGACCCTTTTGGATACTCTGGTGGGTGACATGCCCTTGATCCCGACTGATAGACTTTTCCATAGCCCGAGGTGGCACTGTGTGTTTCCATGTCGAGGGATTGCTAGGGACGTGCCGATCACCATTGATGACATAGAGGTGCGAATAGATTTCCACGTCTATGACATTATGGATTTTGACCTTCTTCTAGGTTTCCCCTTAGAAAAACTTCTTGCTAAATCTCAAGGAAACCCAGAAGAAGAGCTTAGGGAAACTGTTTCTGTCCATGCTGAACCATCTAGACATCCTCTGACAGAACCTTTCCTTAGACCTACGGTATCTCCTTCGCCTCCCGATCCTCCTGACGAAGCATTTCCTGAGGGGCCATGAAGAAGGAATGGCCAGAGGGAGCGATATGCTTTTCCGAAGCATTCTAGGATAGTAGACCCTCTCTGGTTATTCCTTGTTCTGTTAGAGGGATTGTCGTAGAGGCCCATTGTGACCCCATCATGGAGGTTAACATCATGCCATGGCACTTAGTGGAAACTCTTTTAGGAAAAGTTCCGCTAGCACCATCCGACATGCTCCTCGAGACTTGTCCCTTTGGGCACGTTCTTGAATGTCGGGGGATCGCAAGTGCCGTGCCGCTCATCATAGACAGGATCGAAGCTAGCTTAGACTTTCACATCTTCGATGTCCTCGAGCCTGATCTACTCCTAGGCTCCCCGCTAGAGAAATTCTTTGAGGAATCCATAGGGAGCCTAGATGGTAATCTTGGGGAAGCCACTTCCGCCACTACTACCCCTTGTTTGGGACAACCTATGGCGAAGCCTCTTCCCCAGCAAAACTCGCTCGAGAAGACGACACGTATACCTCCATTCATGTCATCCGAGTCTATTCTCATTGAGGACATAGAACTTTCTACTCCTCATGAGTACGACTCGGAAGACTCTCTTCACCTTTGTGAAGGAGAACGATTGTCACCATTCTCGACCGAGTTTCAGCCTCTTCCCAATGGCTCATATCATGTTGCTTTCGATCATGATCGAGAGTCAACATTGAGCTTCCACGATGACTCTCTTGAGATGGAGAATTCATGGTCCATGGAACCTTTCGAGGCACTGACTCTGGAGTCCGGAGGAAAGGATTCCACGCACGAGCATGGTAGCTTCATTCTTGAGTCACCATACAGACCATGCTCGCATCATGTCCCTCTAGAGTCAGACATGCTTGGTGCGCTGAGCACGTACAAGGGCTACAACCACCTTCTGGTCCTCTTTTGCAAAACGTTTGGAAGGTTGATTGTAGATGCATATGTCTACCATAAGCATTGCAGATTTTGTGTGTGCGCTGTGGCACTAACCTTGCAGCTGAAGCTTCACTTATACATCAAGGATTGGTGGTGAGACGGGAATGACACCACCAACGATAGCTGCAAGATGAAGTTCCCATGGTCGAGCTTATGACCTTAAATAAACAAAGCACTCCCAGGAGATAGCCCGGATTAGGTTAGGTTTTATTTCCCTTTTCGAATAAAAGCAAGAACATGTTTTTAGGATAAGTTGTCCTTCGGGATTTTTTGGTCACTAACCTTCCAGGTGGAGATTTGAAAAGAAAGATGGACAGGTGATGCCTACAAACATGTGAGCCACATCAGCTGCAACACCTAGATACGCTTTGGTGAGGGAACGTTTGCAAAAGGAAGCTTGATCGCCACACACTTGAGTTTTGTTGCCGGGCAATGCAAACTTCAAGTGTGGGGGAGGTATGTGAGCATCCTGAGTAAACTACCTCCTCTACCAAATCTTATCCTGGTGTGGAGATGATGTCAGCTCTTGCATCTTGCCCACTAGCTAGGTAAGTCCTGCTTTTGACATTAAACAAAGCCCTTCTGGGAGGTTCCCGAGGTTCACCGTCTTATGCTCATGCTTATGTCCCTTATTGATGATAGCTTGATCATGGTTTCATGCTTCCTTTATCTTTTGTTTGTATGCTCTGGTTTGAATGTGTGTTTCGCGAATATACATTCATAGGTTGTTTTAGATTAAGCATGGTGCTTAGGTTAAAACTGTCTTCTTCAGTCAAAACAAGACATGGTGTCGAGTTTTGATTGATGAACCTTAGAGTTATATTTTCATAGATCTTGGTTGCATATATGCTGACTAACCCCTGCAAAGAATTGTCAAATTTGAATGGGTAAGTCATTGAGCTAATTTCAAATGGAAAGGTAAGATGAGGTGTCAGATTCATGTTGCACATCATGCAAAGGTGGTACATATGACCTCTCGAAGGTCCAAGGTAAGTATATTCCCCTTTGTTTATGGAATGCAATCTTGATCTAACCCTTCTTGAGCAAATGACATGGTGACAATAAAAAAAACCCAAAAAAATATTTGAATTTGAATAAAGGCTCTTTGGTTCTTGAACCAGTAGAGTCCCTCTTTCGTTTCCACTTTTTGTTTGAAGAACAACACCAGGATCAACCACCAGTGTGGGGGAGTTCTCTCGAGCTCATCATCGACATATCCACTCGAGAACCCCCACACAGGCGCTGCACAACATCGACTACGCCTTCATGACAAGAGCAAGGTAAACTAGAGTGACCCGGCTGCCCTCTAGTTAGCCGAATCACCACTGGTCTTCCTTGGTCTCTTATCCTTCAGAAGCAATGGTATGTGCACCCTCTACCTCATTCTCCCTTATCCATGAGTTTGTTTAACTTCAATTCATATCCTTTATATCAAACTCAGCAATTCGTGCTATGCTTGCTCTACATGGTTCCTGTGGTTGGCTTGCATATGTTTTATTCCTTACTTATCATCTTGATGCTGTGAACAAATTTCATTAGGGAACTCATGCTTATCTAAGTAGTTGGTGTTTGTGATATGGTTTGATGATATGATCTTCGCTCTGAATGTCTTAGTGCTTGGGAATTTTATTTGAAAAATCATAAAACCCTTTGCAAAGCTCCTCTTTGATATGCCACCGTCCCACTAGAGCCATATGATGTTCATAGTTGAAAACCTTCTACTCATATGCTGCTTGTTATTGCATTGAGCTTTGTCAAATTCTGTGACCCTTGTGAGAATTCTTTTCATTACTTTCATGATCAAGATTCATGTGCACACCACCTATTTCCCCTTGCTATGCTTCTACACTGGAAGTTAGCATTGTATCATTCATCCCTTTCATCAAAATAAAGCTCCATATGTGGTGTGACATCTCTCTCCAAAAGTATCCTTCAGAAGAGACATGGGCTATGAAAAAAAAGAAAAAAAAAGAGAAACACACATGCTCAAAGCATGATGCAAAAAAAAAGAGAGAAGAAGAAGAAAGAATAGCCCATGTCCAAAATAAAGGAGAAGTAGGAGAGAGATGAGATCATGCAAAAAGGAGTTCCATATTTTGATGGTAATAACTAGTGTCCATTCCGGGGCTAGTGTCCACCTTACCATCAACCCACTTTCATCATATATGTATGGTAATATCTAGCACCCATTCCGGGCCTAGTATCCACCTTACCATACTCATCATTCTCATACATGTGCACATCTTGATCTGATTGTGTGATTTGATTTTTTCTGTGGATCCAGTCTTTGACTTTGCAATATGTGTGATACAAGTATGCCTTATCCTTTATCCTACCCTGAGCTCCACATATAGCCATCATTAGAAGTAGGGTGAAGAAAGGCAATCTAATGCCTTGGTGAGGACATATACACATTGAGTGATCTGAGAGAATCAAATGAGGAGCTAAGCAAAGGTTTGTTTTGAAAACTTATTGCAAAACCCCAAGTTACTTAGCATGATGAGCAGGAGTGATTTGATTCATGACCGTTCCATTCCTCAACTACCCAAGATAGCATGATAGACACATCAGAGTTCACAAGTACAAGGTATGGTTTGGAATATCTCTTATGCTTGCTTCATACCTTTGGATATCATGTCTCACCTTGACCTGACTCCCTTTACTCAGGACGAGCAAAGGTCAAGTGTGGGGGTGTTGTTGACGGTCAAAAAGTACTACTTTTACACCGTTAATATCTGCATAAAACAAATGTAAAAGGATCATCAACACTAGAATAGGGCTTGATACTGATAGTTTCCACAAGTGTTGGTGTTTCTAGCTTTTGTTGCAGGATGCACCGAAATACGTGCCAAATGGTACAGTTGAGAGCAAGTAGTCCAATGGCTATTAAAGAACATCATCATAAACATCCTCAAATGCCAATTTGGACTGCACCATTGCGACAGGCTCGTCGAGGCGATCGAAATGGACATATTATATGCCTACATCGGAGTCCGGATGAGAAAGATATGCACAAGACATCGCGGCGGCGTCACAGGACATATTATAACCACTTGAGGTACGACGGCGTCGTGGGCTCGGAGTTGTAGACCTCACGCCTGATCAGCTTCTCTTAGCGTTTTGAGGGTCGAGCCGGCATCCCACCAAAGATCATGTGCACGGCACCGTCCTCGCGGGGGAACACCGCCTCTTCTTCATTGTCGTCGTCGTCGGGGAGAGGCGCGGTCTTTTTCAGAGGATCTGCCGTCTTGGGCTTGAGCGTGCCATTGACATAGTTCTACATCAAGCAGCAGTCCTTCAGCGCGTGCTTGACAGGCGTCTCGTGGTGAGTGCACATCGCCTCCAAGAGTCTCTCGAAATGGTCCTTTGGGGGACCGCTCTGATTGTTCTTGGGCCGGGTGGCCTTGCGCTCGACTGCCGCGACGAGGTTATCATCACGGCTTCGCTTGTCGTTCTTGTTCTTCTACTTGGAGCGCGAGGATGTTCCCTCGCCGTTGTCGATGACTTGTTTCCCCTTGCCCGGAGGGGTGTTCAAGGTTGCCGCGACTGCCTCCTCCCCGTCAGCATGGTTGGTCGCGATGTTGAGAAGCTCCCGAGTGGTCCTCGGGGTTCTGCGCCCTAGCCGATGGATGAGGGTGGTGCAGGTGGTGCCGTTCTGGAACGTCGAGATGGCGTCGTTGTCGGTCACGCTGGGGAGCTCGGTGCAGCGCTTGGAGAAGCGCCGGATGTAGTCGCGCAGGCTCTCACCGGCTTCTGCTTGCAGTTCCGCAGCTCCCACTGCTTGCCGGGGTGGGCGTACGTGCCTTGAAAGTTGCCGATGAAGGTCTCTCGTAGCTCCGCCCAACTGTTGATCCTGCCGCGTGGCAGGTGCTCGAGCCAGGTCCGCGCTGAGTCGGCGAGGTAGAGCGGTAAGTTCTTGATGATCAAAATATCATCCGTCGCTCCCCCTGCGTGACACGCGAGCCTGTAGTCTTCCAACCACATGCTAGGGTTGGTCTCCCCGTTGTACTTGGGGACTGTTGTCGACGCCCGGAACCGCGAGGAGAAACGTGCGTCGCGCACCTTTCAGCCGAAGGCGCGAGGTCCCTTCGGGTCGGGCGTCAAGCTACGGCCGCGATCTTCCTCGCTGTCGTAGTGCCCACCACACCTCTGGTTGTACCATCGGCGTGAGTTGTGCTCATCGTGGTGGTCATGGCCATCGTCGTGGTTGCTGCCGTAGCCGTACTCGTAGTCGTCGTCGCTGGCGGCTCGGCGGCGAGCTCGGAGCGTGTGGCGGGCGTCGCGGTGGGGTCCCAGGCGCTGCTTGACCGTTGCCTCGCCTGCCTCCCTGTCGTGGCTCTGATGCCTCGACGGAGGTGGGTCCTGTTGCCTCGTGGACTGCGCCGCCCGCGCCTCACATGCTGAGCGTTGGCGCGACGCTGAGCTTTCAGCTTGTTGCGCAGCCGCCGTCTCGAGGAGGGTATTGAGCTGCTGACGGACCCTCTTCTCCTCAGGAGTGGCCAGCTCGGGGCAGCCGCGTAGGAGCATGGCTGCGGCCGTGAGGTTCTGCGACGCGCGCCTGAAGAGTGGTGCGTCGCCGCCGTCGACAACGGCGTCCTCATTGATGCGTCGGTTCAAATCACGCGCACGTGCGCGAGCCAGCGGAACCGGCTGCTCAGCTTCTTGCTCGCGGCGTTGTTCACACCGCTGGTCACGCTGGGGGTCGCATGGCTCATCCTCCACTGCGAGTGCTTGGTGGAGGTTTGCCAGCTCTTCGTCGAGCTAGCGCCTGGCCTCGGTGATCTCGTTGAGGCGTGCCCGATGCTGGGCGTCCACGGCGCGGTGGCGAGGGTTTTCCTCGCCATCCGTTGAGCTGATGGCGGTCCGGGCCTCGATGACGTTACACTCGCGCGTGTGTTGACGGCTGTTAAGTGCTACTTTTACACCGTTAATACCTGCATAATATAATGGTAAAAGGATCACCAACACTACAATAGGGCTTGATACTGATGATTTCCACAAGTGTTGGTGTTTCTAGCTTTTGTTGCAGGATGCACCGAAATGCGTGCCAAATGGTACAATTAAGAGCAAGTGATCCAATGGCTATTAAACGACATCATCCATAACAACTTCAAATGCCAATTTGGACTGCACCATTGCGACGGGCTCGTCGAGACGATCGAAATGGATATATCATGTCTACTTCTGAGTCCGAATGAAAGAGATATGCACAAGACAAGATCACCATCTTGATATGTGGGCTCGGTGGGACCCACACCAGACCACGTGGCGACGTGTTGCCACGTTGGATGCCATGTGTCCATGACACATCACCAATCCAAGGAAACACACCTTCGACCAATCAGGAGCGAGTACACGGATTCGAGGGCCCACAACCCGAGCAAACCGCCTCCAACCGACCCATACACCGGGAACCGCCTTGAGGACCCACCTAGCAGTCACCCAGACGAAAGGCGGCGCGATCAGAGCCGACCCGGGTTCGGCCGACCCCACAGGTCGGCTGACCCCACCTTAAGGCGGTTCGTGCCCGTCTTCCACGTGTCGTCTCCCCATTGGATCCTAAGGGCATTCCCGTGGTGCTTGAGGTGTTCTCGCGCGGTGACACGAGCCTTTAAATAGAACGAGAGGGGGCTAGAATAGAGGCATCCCCATTCTCCTCCTCTTTAGAAACTCTTGTTTCCTCCCTAATGTGATCTCTCATGGATCAAATGAGTTGATCCATGTAGGTGAGAGTAGGTGCTAAGTAGAGTGTGGTGTTGGAGAGGATGCCTTGTTCTTCAATTAGAGCAAAGTGAGTATTTCGACATTTCCATTTAGACTAAAGTGTCATTCATACGGTGTTCTTGAGTTCTTCGTTCGTTCATCATTTAGAGGCTCGTGTTCTTCACGAACACGCTTCCTCGATCTAGTTGACGAGCGAGTTTCTCATACTTTTGTGTTTGTTCATAAGTTAGAGGCTCGTGTTCTTCATGAACACGACCCTTGATCTTCTGTTATAAGCGCATAAGTTTGTATCCCGTTTGCATGCATATCAGTCTGATCAGAGTTAAGTAGATGCTCCTTTATCCTAATCTAGATCAAGTTCATCTGTGATCCTTTGCATAAGATAGCGTATACCTGAGTGAGTTCGGGTCTCTCCCTCGTGGGTTCGTCGCTCCGTATTTATACGGAGTGCTATAGTGTTGTTACGGGCCGGCAGACGTAACCGTGCTATAGTAGTAATTAGTGGTGTAGACGTGGTGTCTAGACTACTGGTTATCCTTCGAATGCCCTGTATCCCACGGTTTGTCTTGGGGTAGGCCGTGGTAGTGACAGCCGTTGGACCCTCTGAAATCCCCCACGTTCGGATACAGCTATAGGAGTCTAAAATCTAACAACCGGAGTTGTGCAGAAGCAACGCGGGAGGTTAGCTCCCAAAACGAGAGTTCCTAATCGAGAGACTGTCCTCAACTCTGTACGCTATCAGCAGGATCCTCCCCATCAGCTCTCTATCATAGCTGGGGCTTGGTGTCCTTGGACCGTTCATCTAGGATAGAAGGTAGTGCACATCATCCCTTGGATTCGATACCCTTTTGGAATACTCCTAGGAAGAAGTGCTACAACTGTGTATTCGTGCGCTTGCGGATTTGTTCGCACCCGTCAGTATACCGGGTGTTCCTTACACGCTCACGCTAGACGCGCCACTAGTGGTGAGGTTAAGAAATACCAACAAGCATTTCTGACGCTGTTGCCGGGGACGGATTCCAAATCCGTTCTTAGGTGAATGCGTTAAGAAGTGTCAACAAGCATTTCTGGTGCCGTTGCCGGGGAACGGTTGCTGTATCTATCTTCGAACCTAGTGGTCCTCGTATCTTTTGTTTTTCCTTTTTGTTCTACCTTCACCCCCTTTACCCATCGAGATATCCTTTTTGTTTCTTTCCTTCTACCTTTTCCCCCGTTACCCATGGAGAAGCTTTCCTGCAATAGCATCTCTACCCCTAGGGGCGAGTTCGTCTTAGAGCAACCATCAACTTCTTCATCTAGGTGCGAGCTTCATCCCGGCTTTATAGCCATGGTTCGGAATTGACTTTTCTCTGGTGCCATCAGTGATGATCCCCATGATCATTTAAAGGAGTTCGAAGAACTGTGTTCGTGCTTGGTAATCCCAGGTATGACACAGGAAACTTTGAGGTGGAAGTTGTTCCCCTTTTCTCTTGTAGACAGAGCGGAACAGTGGTACACCCGCACGATAGAGAGTGTAGACAATTGGGAAGAACTACGAGATGACTTTTGTCACTCGTTCTCCCCTTTTGAATACTTAGATTCGCTACCGTGTGAATTCCGTGAATTCGAGCAACTAGAGTGCGAGTCTATAGGTGCAGCTTGGGCGAGGTTCTCACACCTGTTGGAGCTTAACTCAGACTTGTCTATACCCGATAATGTATCCTTGAACATCTTTCATGGACTGATAGACATGGAATCTGCATTTGAACTCGACCTTGTAGCTGGAGGTTCATTCAGAACCCGAACTCCGATGAAAAGAAGAGAGATCCTAGAATACTTCTTAGAAACCTCTTCTTCCCATCCCAGATACAATGATCTCCACCAAGAATCAGAGTCGATCCAAGAGAGTCTCTTAACAGACGAATTTGAGCTTTCACCTTGCACATCCAATGATTCATCTAGAGAGCCTTCTCCCGAACCGCGAACACCAAAGGGAGAAGAAATTCAACCTTCGGAGTTCTCTTCTCGATTTGAGGGTGATCCTTCTCGGGACATCATAAATACCTCAGACCGTTCTTGGCACGAGGAGCCTACGGCATCGTTGGACTTTGATGAGATTCTCGATGAAGTTTGGAATCATGGGGCAAAAGTGGATTGGTCATCAAAGCTTGTTTTCGAAATAATTCGGGTCAGCTCGACTTCCATGACCACCCATTGCTTCATGAGGGGAAACACCGTAGATGTTGTTCATGACCCTGCTGCTGGAGCTTGCATCATATCGGAGTACCTTTTGGACACTCTGGTGGGTGACATGCCCCTCACCCCGACTGATAGACATTTCCAAAGTCCTAGGTGGACAAAATATATTTTCCCATGTCGAGGGATTGCTAGGGACGTGCCAATCATCATAGACAAGATCGAGGTGCACTTAGATTTTCACATGACATCATGGATTTCGATCTTCTTCTGGGCTTCCCATTGGATGAACTTCTTAATAAATCTCAAGGAAGCCTAGATGTAAAGCTTAGGGAAGCCGCTCCTACCACGTCCATCTCTTGTCATGAACATTCCATGGTAGAGCCTCTTCCTGAGCAAAACCCGCTCGAGACGATAATGCACGTATCTCCGTTCGCATCATCCGAGCCTGTTCCGGTTGAGGTTGTAGATTTCTCTACTCCTCAAGGGGATGACTCAGGAGATCCTCTTCACCTCTGTGGAGGCGAACGATCATCATCTATCTCGACTGAGTTTCAGCCTCTTCCCGCTGGCCTGTATTATGTTGCTTTCGATTATGATCGAGAGTCAACATCTTGCCTCCACGATGCATCTCTTGAGATAGAGAACTCATGGGCCATGGAACCTTTTGAGGCACTGACTCTGGAGTCCAAAGGAAAGGATTCCACCCACAAACATGGTAGCTTCATTCTTGATCTACCATACAGACCATGCTCGCATCATGTCCCTCCAGAGTCAGACTTGCTTAGTGCGCTGAGCACACATGAGGGCTGCAATCACCTTATGGTCCTCTTTTGTAGGAAGTTCAGAAGGTTGGTTGTAGATGTATATGTCTATCATAAGCATATCAGATTTCGTGCGTGCACTGTGGCACTAACCTTGCAGCTAAAGCTTCGCTGATACATCAAGGATTGGTGGTGGGACGGGAATGACACCACCAATGATAGCTGCAAGATGAAGTTCCCATGGTCGAGCTTATGACCAATAAATAAATAAAGCACTACCAGGAGATTGCCTGGAATTAGCATAGGTTTCATTTCCCTTTTTGAATAAAAGCAAGAACATGTTTTTAGGATAAGTCGTCCTTCGGGTATTTTTGGTCACTAACCTTCCAGGTGGAGATTGAAAAGAAAGATGGACAGGTAATGCCTACGAACATGTGAGCCACATCAGCTGCAACACCTAAATAAGCTTTGGTGAGGGAACATTTACAAAAGGAAGCTTGATCACCACACACTTGAGTTTTGTTGCCTAGCAATACAAACTTCAAGTGTGGGGGAGGTATGTGAGCATCCTGAGTAAAGTTCTTCCTCTACTAAATCTTATCCTGGTGTGAAGATGATGTCAGCTCTTGCATCTTGCCCACTAGCTAGGTAAGTCCTGCTTTTGACATTAAACAAAGCCCTTCCGGGAGGTTCCCGAGGTTCACCGTCTTATGCTCATGCTTATGTCCCCTGTTGGAAATATCTTGGTCATGCTTAAATGCTTCCTTTATCTTTGATCATATGCTCTTGTTTGAATGTGTGAGCATGCCATACATTCATAGACTGTTTTAAATTAAGCATGGTGCTTAGGTTAAAACTGTCTTCTTCAATCAAAACGAGACATGGTGCCGAGTTTTGATTGATGAACCTCAGAGTTATATTTTCATAAGATCTTGGTCGCATATATGCTGACTAACCCCTGCAGAAAATTGTCAAATCTGAATGGGTAAGTCATTGAGCTAAATTCAAATGGGAAGGTAAGTTGAAGTGTCAGATTCATGCTGCACAACATGCAAAGGTGGTACATATGACCTCTCAAAGGTCCAAGGTAAGTATATTCCCCTTTGTGTGTGAAGTGTAATTTTGGTCTAACCCTTCCGAGCAAATGACACGGTGACAATATAAAAAAACCCAAAAATATTTGCTTTTGAATAAAGGCTCTATGGTTCTCGAACCAGTAGAGTCCATCTTTTGTTTCCACTTTTGCTTGAAGAACAGCACCAGTACAAGCACTAGAGTGGGGGAGTTCTCTCAAGCTCGTCATCAACATATCCACCTGAGAACTCCCACACAAAGGGCTGCACGACATCGACTATGCCTTCATGACAAGGACAAGGTAAACTAGAGTGAGCTGGCTATCCCACGGGTCAGCCAAATCACCACTAGTCTTCCTTGTTACTCATATCCTTCAGGAGCGATGGTATGTGCACCCTTCATTTCACTCTCTACCTATGAGTTTGAGTGATCTTCGAATTCTTATCTAGTAAATCAAACTCAAATAATGGTGCTATGCTTGCTCTACATGATTCCTGTGGTTGGATTGCATATGTTTTATTCCTTACTCATCATCTTGATGCTTGTGAACAAATATCATTAGGGAACTCATGCTTATCTAAGTAGTTGGCGTTTGTGATATGGTTTGATGATATGATCTTCGCTCTTTATGTTTGGGTGCTTGGGAATTTTATTTGAAAAATCATAAAACCCTTTGCAAAGCTCCTCTTTGATATGCCACAGTCCTACCAAAGCCATATGATGTTCATAGTTGAAAACCTTATACTCATATGCTGCTTGTTATGGCATTGAGCTTTGTCAAATTCTGTGACCCTTGTGGGAATTCTTTTCACTACTTTCATGATCAAGATTTATGTGCACCCTACCTATTTCCCCTTGCTATGCTTCTACACTGGAAGTTAGCATTGTATCATTCATCCATTCCACAAAATAAAGCTCCATGCATTGTTCCACAATTTATCCCTCTCCAAATATCTCTAAAAGAGATTGGGCTATATATAAAAAAAGGAGAGAAAGACATGCTCAAAAAGACATGATCGAAAAAAAAGAAGAAAAAAAAGAGATAGCCCATATCTCGAAAATTTCAAAAAAAAGGAGAGCGGAGAAAATCATGCAAAAAGGAGTTCCATAACTTAGATGGTAATAACTAGTACCTATTCCGGGGCTAGTGTCCACCTTACCATCTACCAACTCTCATCATACATGTATGGTAATATCTAGCACCCATTCCGGGCCTAGTATCCACCTTACCATACTCACCATATCCATACACGTGCACATCTTGATCTTATTGTATGATTTGATTTTCTCTATGGATCCAGTCTTTGACTTTGCAATATATGTGCTACAAGTATGCCTTATCCTTTATCCTACCCTGAGCTCCACATATAGCCGTCATTAGAAGTAGGGAAAAGAAAGGCAATCTAATGCCTTGGTGAGGACATACACATTGAGCGATCTGAGAGAATCAAATGAGGAGCAAAGCAAGGTTTGTTTCGAAAACTTATTGCAAAACCCCAAGTTGCTTGACATGATGAGCAGGAGTGACTTGATTCATGACCGTTCCATTCTTCAACAACCCAAGATAGCATGATAGACACTTCACAGAGTTCACAAGTACAAGGTATGGTCTGGAATATCTCTTATGTTTGCTTCATACCTTTGGATATCATGTCTCACCTTGATCTGACTCCCTTTACTCGGGACGAGCAAAGGTCAAGTGTGGGGGAGTTGTTGACGGCTGTTAAGTGCTACTTTTACACCATCAATACCTGCATAATATAATGGTAAAAGGATCACCAACACTAGAATAGGGCTTGATACTGATGATTTCCACAAGTGTTGGTGTTTCTAGCTTTTGTTGCAGGATGCACCGAAATGTGTGCCAAATGGTACAATTGAGAGCAAGTGATCCAATGGCTATTAAACGACATCATCCATAACAACTTCAAATGCCAATTTGCACCATTGCGACGGGCTCGTCGAGACGATCGAAATGGATATATCATATGTCTACTTCTGAGTCCGGATGAAAGAGATATGCACAAGACAAGATCACCATCTTGATATGTGGGCTCGGTGGGACCCACACCAGACCACGTGGCGACATGTTGCCACGTTGGATGCCATGTGTCCATGACACATCACCAATCCAAGGAAACACACCTTCGACCAATCAGGAGCGAGTACACGGATTCGAGGGCCTACAACCCGAGCAAACCGCCTCCAACCGACCCATACACCGGGAACCGCCTTGAGGACCCACCTAGCAGTCACCCAGACGAAAGGTGGAGCGATCAGAGCCGACCCGGGTTCGGCCGACCCCACAGGTCGGCTGACCCCACCTTAAGGCGGTTCGCGCCCGTCTTCCACGTGTCGTCTCCCCATTGGATCCTAAGGGCATTCCCGTGGTGCTTGGGGTGTTCTCACGCGGTGACACGCGCCTATAAATAGAAGGAGAGGGGGCTAGAATAGAGGCATCCCCATTCTCCTCCTCCTCTTTAGAAACTCTTGTTTCCTCCCTCATGTGATCTCTCATGGATCAAATGAGTTGATCCATGTAGGTGAGAGTAGGTGCTAGGTAGAGTGTGGTGTTGGAGAGGATGCCTTGTTCTTCAATTAGAGCAAAGTGAGTATTTCGACATTTCCATTTAGACTAAAGTGTCATTCATACGGTGTTCTTGAGTTCTTTGTTCGTTCATCATTTAGAGGCTCGTGTTCTTCACGAACACGCTTCCTTAATCTAGTTGAAGAGCGAGTTTCTCATACTTTTGTGTTTGTTCATAAGTTAGAGGCTCGTGTTCTTCA
Source organism: Cenchrus fungigraminus (assembly GCA_036936925.1). Lineage (NCBI taxonomy): Eukaryota > Viridiplantae > Streptophyta > Magnoliopsida > Poales > Poaceae > Cenchrus > Cenchrus fungigraminus. The sequence goes on from CM072779.1 coordinate 99,152,989, forward strand.
CGAACACGACCCTTGATCTTCTGTTATAAGCGCATAAGTTTGTATCCCGTTTGCATGCATATCAGTCTGATCAGAGTTAAGTAGATGCTCCTTTATCCTAATCTAGATCAAGTTCATCTGTGTTCCTTTGCATAAGATAGCATATACCTGAGTGAGTTCGGGTCTCTCCCTCGTGGGTTCGTCGCTCCGCATTTATACGGAGTGCTATAGTGTTGTTACGGGCCGGCAGACGTAACCGTGCTATAGTAGTAATCGGTGGTGTAGACGTAGTGTCTAGACTACTAGTTATCCTTAGTATGCCCTGTATCCCACGGTTTGTCTTGGGGTAGGCCGCGGTAGTGACAGCCATTGGACCCTCTGAAATCCCCCACGTTCAGATACAGCTATAGGAGTCTAAAATCTAACAACCAGAGTTGTGCAGAAGCAACGCGGGAGGTTAGCTCCCGAAATGAGAGTTCCTAATCGAGAGACTGTCCTCAACTCTGTACGCTATCAGCAAGATCCTCCCCATCATCTCTCTACCATAGCTGGGGCTTGGTGTCCTTGGACCCTTCATCTAGGATAGAAGGTAGTGCACATCATTCCTTGGATTCGATACCCTTTTGGAATACTCCTAGGGAGAAGTGCTACAACGGTGTATCCGTGCACTTGCGGATTCGTTCGCACCCGTCAGTATACTCGGGTGTTCCTCACACGCTCACGCTAGACGCGCCACTAGTGGTGAGGTTAAGAAATACCAACAAGCATTTCTGGCACCGTTGTCGGGGATGGATTCCAGATCCGTTCTTAGGTGATTGCGTTAAGAAGTGTCAACAGCGTGAAGTTCGGCAGAGGCGTCGGTCGCCTCCGCCACGCGTTCGTGGAGCCCAGGCCGATGTAGGAGGCCCTCAGTGTGTCCACGTAGGCCGTCACCGGGTCGTCCGGGAGGCCCTGCTACCCGTGGGGGTACATTGCGCTGTACCGCTCCATGAACTCGCTCCAGGTCAGCGGCTCGGACTCGCTGGCTTGGAAGGCGAGGTCGGTGAGGTAGTAGACCGTGAGCCTAAAACGCTCCTGTGTTGGGTTTGGCCCCAACATGGCCATGATCGACTCGTCCGTGAAGCCTCAGACGAAAGCGACGCGCCCCGCCGCCGCCGTCAAGGCGGTGGGACGCGCGGGTCGGGTGAAGGTCCTGCCGACGACGGACTCCGCCGGCCCGGCGTAGACGAAGCTGAGGGAGTCGAAGAGCATGTTTGTGCCGGGAGTCAGTGAAACTCCACGGCCCTCCATCCGGATCGCTGGTGAAGTTCGGCGAGACACACAATGTGCCCCTACCTAGCGCGCTAACTGTCAGGGTTCTCTACCGTCGGCAGTAAATTTGTAACGGATCATGTGTCGGACCCGGATGGTTGGCACAGGAGACACGAGGGTTTATACTGGTTCGGGCCTCCGGAGAGTAATACCCTACGTCCAGTTCCGAGTAGTCGTGTTCTTATGCCAGGGATGTCTGTAGTAGGGGTTACAAACTAAGTGATCAGTCAGCCCCTCAAACGGTTGCACTCCTCCGCCTTTTATAGACGCAAGGGTGTGGGGCAAAGAAGGAAAACAAAAATATGCTACAGTGCTACGGTACTGGGAAGTCTTTTCCGATGTCGATGTCCATCAGGAGGCATTGAAGGGCGCTGAGCTGTAGTGGCGTTGGCGGCTGCCGCGTGTGCAGGCGGCACTGTTCAATCAGAGTACCTGGCGCCTTCTCCGAGTCCCTCCTTGGGTGACTCAGCTCCCATGAGTGTTGATTAGGCCCGCCACGTTATGGCCTAAGTGTAGGTAGGCACCGTCTGTAGACGGTAATCGAGTACCTGTTCTGACGGGGTGGCGTGCAGCAGGGGTGGGACGGGACGGCGTGTTGGAGGCCGCGCGGGCGTACAGTGCGTCATTACGGCTTCTGTCAGAACAAGCCGCCCTCGCGTCCCGCCAGCTGGGGTCTTTGCATGGCGTGGAAAACTGGAAACACGCGTGTCGTCGCGGGGAAGCCCGTGCGTTGGGGCAGTGCCACGTTCGTGTGGGGCCCCTGATCCCGCACTCCGACCTCCACGTGTGGGCCCCGTCCTAGTCAGAGACGGAAACTACTCGTGCGAGCGAGTAGTTGGTGGCGAGGCGGAAAGCACTCGTGCGAGGCGGAGAGTACTCGTACGAGGCGGAAAGTACTCGTACGAGTCGCCTCCTAGTCGGAGATGAGGTGTCTTATCAGTGAGGGTCTTGACAAAGATCTGCATCCCTCCCTGTCCTGGATCTTAGCCTTGACATTGTCAATGGTGTCAGAAGACTCCATCTCAAAGGTGATTATCTTGTCGCTTAGGGGGCCCTAATCCAGGCCCTCGTCACCATCCCATTTGAAATATCATCTTTTACAATATAGTATTACTAAATTATATATGATAATAAATAGTTACATCTTATAATATTATATACCACTAAGTAGTAGTATTGGGTACTGCAAAAGAACTCTATTCCTCTGTAGTTGCAAAGTTGTGGATTGCCACCATTGTCAACCCACTATTACATAAAAGCTTTTTAGGAGCTGTTGAAAACGTATTTGTAGGGGTGGCTAATGCACCCGATCCTAACTTTCGCAGCTAAAAATATCATTTGCAGGAGCAGGTAGCAACACACCCTAGAAACCATTACTAGAGGCGGGTCATCCCCTCACATACAAGCACCTGAAAAGCTATAATTAGATCCGCATCATCCCCTCACATAGACCTGAAAAGCAATTACTAGGGGCGGGTCACACCGTCACCTCCCCTAGTAACCAATTGAAAAAGAATATAAAGAAAAATAAAAAAGAAAATAAAGTGAAAAGAGAAAACGACAACAAAATAGAATGATGTGGAGCTCAAGTATTTCGATTTCAAAGTTTTAGGTCTCATTTATCTCAACAAGTTTAATGTGGAGCTTCTCTATAGTTGAAGTCAATTGAAATTCAAAAGTTTTAGATTTTAAAATTTGGTAATTATAATGATATTTTTGAAATGCTAAACAATTTCAAATGAAAAAACTCTACTACAAAAGTTTGTTAATACAATTTTGATACAAAGTTTGTCTTGATTCGAGACCATATCAAAAAGTTATGAATTTGTTTTGATGAGACGATTTCTAGGGGCGGCCCATGTTGTCAAGCGCGTATAGAAATCAATTTCAAGAGAGGGTGATAGGGTAACTCACCCTGAAAATGGTGATTTCTTAGGCAGATCACCCAGTGACCTGTCCTTACAAACTGGGGTGAATGCAGACTTCAAGTCTAGGGGCTTCACACTACACTCATCTCATTTTCCCCTCTCTTACTTCTTCTTCTTCCTTCCTTCTCCCCTCCTCCACCCCTTGCTTCAATGGAGTTTCCAGGCTGTAGGGGCGGCTCCAGGGAGCCCCCAGCCCCCACATTGGATTCACCCCTGCCTACAAATGCATTTTCGGCTCAGGCTGGTTGCTACACTAGCCTGGGTCCTTTTGTCGGAGCAGCTGGAATTTCGTTCGCCTCTAGAAAAAATGGGACCCTCCTGCAAAAATGTGACCCTAACTTTCGCAGCAAAAAATTAACCATTTACCGGAGCTGGTAGCAAACAACCCTAGATACCATTACTAGGGGTGTCATCCCCTCAAGGTCACCAGAAACCAATAATTAGGGTCGGGTCATCCACTCACCCGAACCTAAAATGCTATTACTAGGGGCGGGTCATGCCACCACCTACCCCTAGTAACTAATTAAAAAGAAAAAAGAAAAAGAAGAGATAAATGCACATGCTGCCATGTCATTGGTAGGCTGCTACCGAGGGCCGCCATGCCGGAGGCCGCCCGTCCCCCCAAGTGAGCGACGAGTGCGCCACCCAGAGCTGCCATCAGGAAGCCGTCGACCGCCACTGTGTGGGACATGGGTACCCATGGGTTCCCACCGACCAGGCTCATGGCCGTCCCCGACAAGTGGGTCCGGCCGACCAGAAGACCTACCGACCTGGTAGTGGGCCCAACAGACCTGGTCTGTGGCCTATACGACTTCCTGAAGACCTTATCCGGAATGGCTACAATACTTGGGGTACACGACAAGATGGCGACGGGATCCGATAGGCTATCCGAAGATTGCGGGAAATAGTTGTATTCAACTAGAGATATGTCTCCTTGTCGTAACCGACCAGGACTCTAGGCGGCCGACCTTGTCCGCTGGCCAATATAAGGCGGGCAGGGCGTCCCCCTATGTACACACCACATCCAATCAATCAATTGATCGCCACCGACAAATGGACGTAGGGTTTTACTCTCTGGAGGCCTAAACCAGTATAAACTCACCGTGTTCTGTGTACTCTAGCATAACTATCAAGTCCTTAGCTCTAGATCGCCCCCCACCGAACCTAAATAAACCACCGGGGTTGACCCCCTGTGGGCTGTGTAGATCTAAACCTCTGATATTTGGCGCACTAGGTAGGGGCAGATCCAGAGTTCTCCATGCGGCTTCAATGGCTTCGATCAACGGTGTCGTCTTCCCCGCCAGCATGGCGGACTTCCTCGCCAACCCCATCGACATCAGCTTCGGCTCTATGCCGTTGGGTTCCACCGCTCCAGCCGCCGACTTAGTCATCCTCGACAACGCCACGACCACCCCCGTTCAGCAAGTCGAATCCGACTCGCCGAAAGAGAGAGGGGAAGTGGAGGGCCCAGCCAATGGGAGGCATCAATTTTGGAGGTGTGGATAGATGATGTAGCGCATTGTGTTTTTTATGTAGTTAGAGTGCTTTTGTAATGTATTAAATGATCTTAACTGAAAAAGTTGTCAAGTACAAAGTTTTTAAATCTCGTTGAGCTTTACAATTTTGGTATAAAGTTCGCATTAACATGTAGTAAAAAATATTGTACTAAAAAAATACATCCATTAAACTAACCTTAATTGTATATTAACACACAGTTACACATATATTCATACAATCACATATACTCACACATTTGTTCATACATTCGCATATGGTCAATGGAGTGGATGAGAGTGTGGTGAAGAAGACTAGAATAACAAGAAGCTATCAACGGAGATAAAAAAGCGCCATTATGATTGTCAACTATGTCAAACAATATCAACAAGCTGAGAAATGAAGAGCTATATAGCCTCAAACACAAGATCTTATCAAAGGGTATGTAACACGACTCACTTTTCTACATTAATAGTAGATTCATAGAGTATTCGTGCATGCTTTCCTCCATCATCAGCCTCATATAACTAGTAGCTAGGTGCATTGCTGCGTATGCCATTGCCACAACAGGGGTTGGCTTGAGGCATCATAGATTTGTTTGAGGCAGTAAAAAAACTACTACGAGGATTACCATGTTGCACTAGCGTGCCTTGCTAGAGTTCAAATGACTTCGAGGAGGATGAGGACATTCTCGAACTGGAGGATGAGGAATCATGAGAGGTCATCATATTTGAGGATGAGTGTGCATGCGTGGATGGTAAATTGTCTCATGAGGAAGTGTGAAATCACTGTGCTGCTGATCTAACAAGAGATCCAAGTCTCATTAAATAGTAAATAATATAGCACACTTACAGGATAGGCATGTTGAGTTGAAATCAAAGGACGTACGATATTAGTAGCAGCAGTAGTATCATGGTCAAGGGAGTGGATAAGAGTGGTGAAGAACACTTGAATGGCAAGAAGTTATCAATAGAGATGAAAATTCCATTAAGTTTGTCAACACTATTCAAACAAGCTCAACAAGCTAGCTGAGATATGAAGAGCTATGGCCTCAAACACATGAGCTTATCAAAGGGTATGCAGCATGACTCACTTTCCTACATTAATAATTGATTCATGAGTATGTGCACACATATGTATTTGAATGAATAAATTGCCCTATTCAATGTTTGTGTGTGTGATTATAAAGATGAAAGGTTTCTGCACTGCAGGTGTTGTTATGCATCATTACATTAGCACCTTTTTAACAAACTACATGCTAATAATATAATGCTTTCTTACAGAAACTATTTTTCAAGTTCATTCCAATATGGTACAGCGTGGTAAAGGGCCCTCTAATTTAGCCTAGCAAATTTAAGGATCGGGCTCTATAAGGACCCGACCATAATTATATATAAATTTGAGCTAAAAAGTAGTAGGGTTTAGTTGGATTGTGAAGAATGCATTAGGATCATAGCCCATTACCACCTGACCACGTCAGAATGGCATGAGATGCCACGCCTCACCATATATGTCAAGCGAAGAAACAAAGTCTCAACTATAGCCGTGTAACGACCCTAGCTACGCGGCGGCACGCCAACGAGCTACGGGACGGAATCGACGCCGAAGAAGAGAATGGCACTGCCGGAAGGGAGGTAGGAAGGAGAGGCTCGCCACCGGCGAGAGGTAGAAGACGAGTAATACTCGTTTACTTATTCATTGATCGTCTGCCTCAGGTCGCTCCCTGGGGTCAAGTAGTGCCCGACATGGGCCTTACACGGGCCTTACACTGGTGGAAAAACACCCGGGACGAAAAGGGAGAGACAAAAGCCCCCCCCCTTTGTCACCGGGTGGGCAACCGGGAATAAAGGGTGGCCTTTATTCCCGGGTGGTAGCCCCGCCCGGGACAAAAGGGGAGGGCACACCAGCACCTGTGTGCCACCCCTTTAGTCCCGGGTGGTAGCCCTGCCCGGGACAAAAGGGGAGGGCACACCAGCACCTGTGCGCCACCCCTTTAGTCCCGGGTGGTATTACCACCCGGGACTAAAGACCCCGCTGTGAAATTTTTTTGTTTCAATTCCAATTGTTCTAGTAATGTTATACACGTATATTCTCACGTATATGGGTGTATTTTACGTGTACGTATAAATGTTTGCACTAATTATACGTGTCTACTATACGTACTATATCAAGAGAATAAACTTATAAATAAATATATACACACATTATATTACATCGAAAGCATAGATAGTATTTTCTGAAAGTAGTATATATATACATCAAAATACCGTTTCATTCTAATTCTAGTCTAAAGTTCCACCGGAGGTGCTAATTAAACTTTATCAATTTGATGACCGTCATAGTGATTTCTGCCTTGTGGATTAATCACCTGGTCCATAATGAAACCTCAGAGACTTTCTTGAATCGCCAAGAGTCGGTCCTTCTCAATGATTGCGTCCCTAATCATATTGTTCTGTAATGTGCAAATAAGTTAATCAATTACACACAAGAATTAAATATATAAGCGGTTAGAAAAAAAATGTATTATTAATTGGTTTAAAATAATACTTACAGTATAATCTGACGGGTCTGCCTCGCAGAAATTGTGGATGAACTCATACACATAGTATGCACATAAATGTGTCCCTGGTTCCTGTCTCATACACTAAATTGAAGAAGATAATTATGAAAAATTAGTGTTATACATTTTTAATTTACCCAAGCTGAAGTTGTTATTTGGTTTACGTACCGGAAAATTTGTAGAGAAGTTTATTCTAAGTCTCCATGTTCCAGGGTTGACAGCAATGAATTTTTCCCAAGCTCTGGCATAAAATAATGAAAGTTAGAGCTAGATAGTGTTAGTAAAAGCACACTATTGCATAAAAGGGAACGTATTGGATAGAATTATTACTCTTGAAACATATCTTGAAGGTCCAAGTATTTGTTCGGATCTCTTCTCAACGAATCAAAGACAAGGACGTTGCTTCTGTTGACATCAATTATGAGAAGAATCCAGTGGAAACTGTATATACATAGAAGCTCAAAAGATTAGAACTAAATAATGTTAACTAAGATAATTAGAAATGCGAACCCTTAGTAATTAAGATGGTAATCACACTTACTCGAAGTTGTAAGGTAGAAGTATCAAATCCTTGTAATGCAAATTACACAAGGTCCTTGGATTGTTTTGAATGTTGTTTCTGGTTGGAGCTTTACTTGATCTTGATTAACTAAAGATGGGTCCATGAAACCTATTCGTTGGTAACCATTCTTCCGCATGTTATGCATTTCCAGGCTACAGAAAATGAAAGACAAAGTTAATAATTAGAGTATGCATTAATTTGTTAATTAGGGTATGTATTGCACCATCACTTACAGGCACCAGGCCATGACAAGATCGGTATTCAAGGAGTCAAGATGGTAAATTTCATAAATATCCTTGAATTGCAGCCAGACCAACTTCTTGCCTTCACCAGCAAAATCTCTCGGTTTAGTAAGCATGCCAATCATCTCCAGACCCGCCTTAGACGTCTTCATGTAGAAGTCATGCAATCTGCGCATCTGAGTAGGGAGTTTCTTCACCAACTCAGGTCTAACAAAAGATTTCCCATGCTGAAAGTGCCATCTAGGTATGAAGTTTTTGTCCCGAGGAGGTGATTCGTGGCCGAGAACATATTCTAGTGGGAGACCTGTTGCTTCTTGCATTTGAATGACATGCGCTGCTTGTTCTGTGTCCATAAGTGCAAGAGCTCGTTCAGTTGCAGTGAGGCCGGAGGCGACGTAAGTCTGTACTCCCAACATCGACGCTTGTGTTGCCTTCTTCGTTGAAGGATCTTTCGCTGACATCGACGTTTGTGTTGCCTTCTTCATTGAAGGCTCTTTCGCCGACGTCGACGTTTGTGTTGCCTTCTTCGTTGAAGGCTCTTTCGTCGACGTCGACGCTTGTGTTCCCTTCTTCTTCTTCCTATAATCTTGTGGCATCGTCGACCCCGGTACATGGTCGATGTAACTATTTTGTGACCCTCCTTGTCTCTTCTTCTTTAGGGACTTGTGCAGCGACCGGTCATAATCACTTAGTAGGGGTTTTATTATTTTCTTTTCTGCTTCCTTCTTCTCTATGAAAGCTTTGAGTTTCTGCGGACGACCTTTATTCTTTTCTGCTTCCTTTTCTGCGAGCAGTGTCTGTTTAGCAGCCTCTTCATTCCCTTGAATCCATGCCTTGAGTTGCTTATCACACTCCGCCTCATTTTCTGATGTTGTCATGTCATATGGTAGCTTCCTTTTAACAGGCAGCTTTTTCCCTTTCTTCGTCGGGTGATCCGGATTTGGCACGGGCATAGACGCGGTAGATTTTGATCGGGACCACCTCTCGACAGGCTTTGGTGAAGGCTGCTTTGGTGGTGATTGCTGCTTTGGTGGTGATTGCTGACGATCGTCATCACTCACGGCAGGAGAATTCCCCCGTTGTGGAGACGGTGAGCTCCAATCATTCGGCGACGACCGTCCCGGTGACAGCCCGGGAGATGGTGGCTGCTGCTCGGCAACACTCAGAGGGATCGTTGACAGCCCGGGAGATAGTGGTTGCTGCTCGGCAACACTCGGAGGGATCGGTGGCGGCATGTTAGGTATTATGATGTAACGTTTGGGCCACAATATGATACTGTGAAGCGCATCGTGGAGTGTCCTTTCCCCGTCACCTCCTTCGAAGTCTAGCTCTATGTCGTTAAACTTTGGGTTAGCAATCTCCTCCAAACCAACTGAGGCGTAGCCAGTTGGAATCTGCATGCCGTGGCTTGTACGTCCTGGGAGATGTGCTAAAGCCATTCCGTACGCCACCTATATATATGTAGAGAAATGATGAAGTTATTAAATGCCTGAGACATGCATCAAAGGTTGAGATAATTGCATGTATAATCAGGTTTATACCTTCATTGTGATGTTGTCGATCGGCTTGTGCAGCTCACATGCGGTGCGCTGACAGAGTTCATCCACAGGGTACCGTACGTTGTCCTCTACTTGAACTTCTTCTTGGTTTGCCGCCCTTTGTTCTTTGGGGGCCTCTGTGGAAGCACAGCTGCTTTTGCGAGCGGAAGGGCTAATGACGGGATCCATCGGTGCTTGGGGCAGTACTCCGGCAGGGGTGATCTGAGCTACCACGGCGGCCACTCGTCGTTCAATCTCTGCATTCATACGTTCTTCTTGCTCTTTAAGTCTCTGCTCCATCATTTCACGCCACCGCCCCTCTTCACGCTCCCTTCTTCTTTTGCGGCTTCTGTAGGTGTCGGCGCTTCCCTTAAAAGCAAACTTCCATGGGACTACCCCATAGCCCCTGCAACGTCCTGGGTGTTCCGGATTCCCGAGCGCCAAAGTGAGCTCATCCATGTCTCTGTCAGGAACCAATCTGCTCGCTTTGATGTCTTCATTCTTTTTGATTATCTCATGTGCTGCCTCTCGTAACATGGGTGGGAATTCGAGGGAACCATCATCAGGGTTCAATCTTCCACCGCGGGCATAATACCAATTCTTCGATCGTTCTTCCCAGTCAAAGACCGCTGGTACGATACCTTTGTTGAGGAGGTCTTGTTCAATCTTCTGCCACTTGGGTGCTGCAACCGCGTAACCACCTCGACCAAGATGATGGTTGTAATCCATCTTCTTACAGGAACTTTTCTGAGCTCGTGCGCTCTTGTTGGCGAATTCTTCACTATTCTTGTAATCCACAAAGGACTGCCAGTGATCCTTTAGCTTGGGATAATCATCAAAATTTGGAGTTCGATTCTTCTTGATATAATCTATGTGCAGCTGCTTCTTGAAACTCTGCAATTGAGTTGCCATCTTCGTGAGAGTCCACTGCTTCACAAGGTTTGTGTTCACGCCTGGTGGAAGTGTGAAGTGTTTTAGGATATCATCCCATAACATATTCTTCACTGAATTCGGAACCACCCATGGATTATCTTCCTTTCCCTTCCATTCTCTATATGATATGGGCACGTTGTCCCTCACAATAGCACCGCATTGAGGCACAAACTTGTCCCTGACCTTCTTTGGTTCCCATGGCTGGCCAAGCTCGTTGACTTCAGTGATATGAAACTTCACGTCATGATCGACGATTACTTTTGTACGGCCTCTCTTAGTCTTTTTGCTTGTCGAGGTTGAAGCCTACAAGTTGCGGATTTGTTATTCACGCGGGGTTCCAGAATGATATATATACCTCGTTGTTAATGCATTTATGGATTTGTTAATGCATGATATATATACCGCGTTGGAACCTTCTGCATTAACTATGAAAAGGTCTTCATTATTGTCCTCGGCGTGAGTGTCGATGTCCGCGGTACGGGTGTCGATGTCCACGGTGCGGGTGTCGATGTCTGTCGTTATGTTGAGGAACACGTCCGCCTGGCTACGCTTCTCCTCGGTGAAGGTTGGGACCTCGGTATTTGGACTCCCAGCAATAAGGCTCTCCATCAGCCGCTCCCCGTCCTCATTGTTATCCATAACTAGAAATTTCTGAAAACATAAATGAATTTATGAGCACATAAATGATTTTCTAAGAACATAAATGATTTTCTGAATACATAAATGATTTTCTGAATACATAAATGAATTCTGAGCACATAAATGATTTTCTGAATACATAAAAGAATTTCTGACTACATAAATGATTTTCTGAGCACATAAATGAATTTATGAATACATAAATGAATTTATGAATACATAAATGATTTTCTGAATACATAAATGAATTTCTGAGCACATAAATGATTTTCTGAATACATAAATGAATTTCTGAATACATAAATGATTTTCTGAGCACATAAATGATTTTTTGAATACATAAATGATTTTCTGAGCACATAAATAAATTTTTGAATTCGTAAATGATTTCTGAATACATAAATGACTTCTGAATACATAAATGACTTCTGAATACATAAATGACTTCTAAGTGTCGGGCGAGAGTCGAGCGAAACTACCTAAGTGTCGGGCGGGAGTCGAGCGACACTACCTAATTGTCGGGCGGGAGTCGACCGAGTCGGGCGGGAGTCGAGCGAGACTACATAAGTGTCGGGCGGGAGTCGAGTGAGTCAGGTGAGAAAACCTAAGTGTCGGGCGGGGTCGAGCTAGTTGGGCGGGAGTGGAGCGTGTCGGGCGGGAGTGGACCGTGTCGGGCGGGAGTCGAGCGAGTCGGGCGGGAGTCGAGCGAGTCGAGCAAAAAATTAATATCTCTAAATACATATTTCATCTCTAAATACATTTCATCTAAAAACACTAATTAAATTCAAATCTAAATCTCTAAATTCAAATCTAAATCTCTAAATTCAATCCTAAAATCTCTAAATTCAATTCTAAAATCTCTAAATTCAAATCTAAAATCTAAATTCAATTCTAAATCTCTAATTCTAATCTAAATTCATAAATAAATTAATTGAAAACATTAAAAAAAATTTGCTAACGTCAGCCATCAGGGGCTGACGTCAGCAGATGCCCTCACCGGCCGGGAGCGACGGCGACCTCAGGGGGGCGACGTCGGCGGTCAGGAGCGGCGGCGGGCGACGGCCGGGCGCGGCGGAGACGGCGGCCGGGCGTGGGGGCCGGCGCGGAGACGGCGCCCGGGCACGGCGGAGCGTGGTCGACGGCGGACGGGAGCGACGGCGGGCGACGGCCGGGCGCGGCGGAGATGTGGACGGGCGTGGGGACGACGGCCGGGCGCGGGCGGGGTCGATGTGTGGCGTGCGGTCGACGGAGATCCACGGCGGTCGGGAGCTCCGGCGGCGGAGGGCGCGGGGACGTGTCGACGGCCGGGCGTGGGCAGGGACGGCGGGGTGCGACAGGGTCGACGACGGCGGGGTGCGACCTGCGACGACGATGGAGGCAGGGTCGACGGCGGGGGACGACGACGGCCGGCGGAGATCAGCAGGGGGACGACGCCGCCGGAGATCGAGTGAAGTGTGATGAAGTGGAGGAGTTGGGGAAGAAGAGGAGTAGATCCGTGGGATATATATCCCCCCCTTTAGTCTCGGGTCGTAAACAAACCCGGGAGCAAAGAACCTTTAGTCCCGGGTGAAGATACGACCCGAGACAAAAGGCCCCCCTTTTGTCTCGGGTCGTATCTCCACCCGGGACTAAAGGCCCCTTTCGCGCTGGAAGGCCCAAGGGCAAAATTTCGGCCTTTTGTCCCGGGTGGTGTTACCACCCGAGACTAAAGGCCCCCCTTTAGTCTAGGGTCGTAACACCACCCGGGACTAAAGTGTAATTTTCAGCGGGAACTGTTTTTCCCCTCTCATTTCTTTTCTCATTTTCACATTCTATCTCTTTGAAATAAAAAAAAATATAGTAACTTTTACTGTTTCAACCATGCAAAATTATATTTAGTTAAAATATAATAAACTGTACTTTGCTATGCAAAATTATATTTTAGAGTTGTAAACATTCACTTTCAATTTTCATTTGCAACATTGATGTGCATTCCCACTAAAATTCAATTAAACCGAAAAAATAGTAAATTAATTCAGAAAAATCTCAAACTTGGTGGGTCAATCTCACATGACATATTCAAGCTTCATAAAAATTTTGAGACCGATACAACACTGCAAAGTGCATGGACTTCAGAATCGTTAAGACATAAGTTGTATAGACATGGTTCGATGAAAAGTTCCATATAGCTTTGTGAAGCACGTGTACTCCATCTTTGTCGAAATGGTCTGAAATTTTTTGGTTGTCATTTACACTCAAAATATTAGCTCACGCAAGATCTTAGATTTTTCTGATGACTAAATATATTTTAGGTTTTTTCTTCGTGCTAAAGGAGCTAGAATATTGTGAATTACACATCAATAACTCAAGAATTATAATTCGGCTTCCAGATAAATTAGACTCCTAAGGCACAAGAGAACTTGTGGCCAAGTTTGGCACCATTCCGGATCGTTTCAGGGGTGCTCTCAGCTCAACTTTTAATTTCTAGGTGATGTCGCACGGAAATTCAATTAAACCGAAAGAAATTCTAAACTAATTCAGAAAAATCTCAAACTTGGTGGGTCAATCTCACATGATATATTCAAGCTTCATAAAAATTTTAAGACCGATACAACACTGCAAAGTGCATGGAGTTCAGAATCGTTAAGAACATAAGTGGTATAGACATGGTTCGATGAAAGGTTCAATATAGCTTTGTGAAGCACGTGTACTCTATCTATGTCGAAATGGTCTGAAATTTTTTTGGTTGTCATTTACATTTAAAATATTAGCTCACGCAAGATCTTAGATTTTTCTGATGACTAAATGTATTTTAGATTTTTTCTTCGTGCTAAAGGAGCTAGAATATTGTGAATTACACATCAATAACTCAAGAATTATGATTCAGCTTCCAGATAAATTAGACTCCTAAGGCACAAGAGAACTTGTGGCCAAATTTGGCACCATTCCGGATCGTTTCAGGGGTGCTCTCAGCTCAACTTTTAATTTCTAGGTGATGTCGCACGGAAATTCAATTAAACCGAAAGAAATACTAAACTAATTCAGAAAAATCTCAAACTTGGTGGGTCAATCTCACATGATATATTCAAGCTTCATAAAAATTTTGAGACCGATACAACACTGCAAAGTGCATTGACTTCAGAATCGTTAAGAACATAAGTGGTATAGACATGGTTCGATGAAAGGTTCAATATAGCTTTGTCCATCTATGTCGAAATGGTCTGAAATTTTTTTGGTTGTCATTTACACTTAAAATATTAGCTCACGCAAGACCTTCGATTTTTCTGATGACTAAATGTATTTTAGGTTTTTTCTTCGTGCTAAAGGAGCTAGAATATTGTGAATTACACATCAATAACTCAAGAATTATGATTCGACTTCCAGATAAATTAGACTCCTAAGGCACAAGAGAACTTGTTGGAGACCAATAAAAGAGTTGATCACATTAGCATTACACAATTGATTTGATCAATAATCATTACATTACGACATTAATCTCAAGCACGTAAGTACGATGTCTCTTCACGTCCAAGTAATATGCTTGGGTCAACTTCGACAGCGAACGGAGGCATGCCATCAAACTGATCATAATCATCAGATTGATCTGTTTTGTCCTCGACTCCCACGATTACTCTTTTACCTGGAAGAACTATGTGACGTTTTGCCTCTTATGGTCTTGCTTCTTGGGGATTTTTATTCTTCGGTATGCTAGTCATATCCTTGACATAGAAAACCTGATGCACATCTTTGGCAAGCACGAATGGATCATCTTTGAACCCAATCTTGGTAAGTTCCACTATTGTCATTCCATATTCATCTTTCTTTACTCCATTCAGGTTTACCCATTGGCAAAAAAATAGAGGGACGTTCATCGCTCCGTACTCAAGCTCTCATATCTCTTCTATGATACCATAATAGTGGGTCTTGCCCCATCTTTTCCGATGACGTCCATACGGACACCACTATTTTGGTTTGTGCTTTTGCAATCTTGAGCTCTCGTGTAAAAATTGTAACCATTCATATCGTAAGCTTGAAATCTTGTAATTGTGCTACAAGGTCCCCTGGCTAACAAAGCTAGTTGTGGATGAATCATTGAGTTTCCGATGAGTGGTTCACTCAACCATGAGGGAAATGTTTCCAAGTGACGGCATGCAATCCAAACTGGGGATTTGGTTGGATTTTGAGAAGCAATAATCTGCTCGTGTTCCGTCCTATACGGAGTCACCAGTGATGATTGTTGCAGGACTGTTAGGTGTGCTTTATGGAACAAATCAGTATTATTGCTCAAACTTGATTTCCTTCCGATGGTACCCTTTCCCTGTAGCCTCCCCTCGTGTCGTGATACTGGAAGCCCAATCGAGTCAATTGTGTCGACAAAATCAACACAAAACTCAATGACCTCCTCAGTTCCATATCCCTTAGCAATGCTTCCTTCCGGACGGGCACGGTTAAGAACATATTTCTTGAGGATCGACATGAACCTCTCAAAAGGCCACATGTTGTGAAGGTATACTGGACCGAGAATAGTAATTTCTTTCACAAGGTGTACCAAGAGGTGCGTCATAACATCGAGGAAGGAAGGTGGAAATGCCAACTCAAAGCCCACAAGACATTGAACCACATCATTCTGTAGCTTTCCTGGCTTGGCTGGATCGATTGCCTTCTGTGAAATTGCATTGAGAAATGCACAAAGCAACTGGAAGCAACTGTGTCATCAACATGTGACAGTCGTGGGCCTTTAGATTTGTGAACTTCTTCTCTTTCATATTTATGATCCCCTTTAAATTCGACGAGTAGCCAGACGGAACCTTAATACTGTTCAGGCAATCAAACACGCTTTCCTTCTCTTTCTTGGTGAGAGTGTAACTAGCAGGACCAAAGTAATCAACATCATCATCATCCTCTTCCGGATCAGTTTCATCATCACCCTCCTGCGGAACTTTGGGAATCTTATGAAATTCTTTCAGGTCCTCTCGTGCTTCGTTGGTATCCTTCGGGTTACCGTACCAACCCATGAAGCCTAGCACATTCACACAAAGATTTTTCGTAAGGTGCATCACGTCAATTGCGTGTCGGACCTCAAGGCTACACCATTAAGGTAGCTCCCAAAATATAGATTTCTTCTTCCACATTGGTGCACGCCCGTTGGCATCAGTTGGAACAGGTTCACTACCGGCACCCTTTCCAAAGACTACCCTTAGATCATTTACCATCTCAAATACGACATCTCCATTAAAATGGGGTGGCTTCGTACGATGGTCAGCCTTCCCTTTCCAATGCATCTTTTTCTTCCGTAAGGGGTGATTAGTTGGAAGGAAATAATGGTGACCATTATACACGACCTTCTTACAGTTTTTGAGATGAATACCATGTGTTCTATGTAAACAGTGTGTGCATGCCCGATATCCCTTGTTTATCTGCCCAGAAAGGTTACTTAGGGCAGGCCAATCGTTGATGGTTATGAACAACAATGCTCGTAGATTGAAGTTCTCTTGACTATCCTCATCCCACACACGTACTCCCTCTTCCCGCCATAGCAGTAATAGTTCATCGACCAACGGTCTTAGGTACACATCAATGTCGTTGTCGGGTTGTTTTGGACCTTGGATGAGCACCGGCATCATAATGAACTTTCGCTTCATGCACATCCAACCAGGAAGGTTGAACATGCATAGGGTCACAGGCCAAGTGCTATGACCACTGCTAAACTCCCCGAATGGATTGGAACCATCCGTACTTAAACCAAACCTTATGTTCCTTTCCCCGTCCTCAAAAAATGTCTTGAATTCTCTATCAATCTTTCTCCACTGAGACCCATCAGCCGGATGTCTCAGCAGGTTGTCTTGCTTACGTTCCTCGGCGTGCCATCTCATCAACTTAGTATGTGTTTTGTTCCAACAAACGCTTCAAACGTGGTATTATAGGAAAATCCCACATAACCTTCGCTGGAACTTTCTTCGTCTTTTCACGGTGCCCCTGGAGATCACCAGCATCTTCATCTCGCCGAATCTTATAACGTAGCACTTTGCACACAGGACAAGCATTCAAATTCTCGTAATCCTTACCCCGATATAGGATGCAATCATTAGGGCATGCATAGAACTTCTGTACCTCCAACCCAAGAGGGCACACAGTCTGTTTTGCTTCATATGTGGTGGACGGTAATTCATTGTTCTCCGGAAGCTTGTCCTTCACAATTTTTAGCATCCCTTCAAATGCCTTATCAGACACACCATGTTTTGCCTTCCATTGCAGCATTTCTAGTGTAGTACCAAGCTTTTTGTGACCTGGCTTGCAATCTGGGTATAACGGTTTTCTGTGATCTTCGATCATACGTTGGAACTTTGCCTTTTCTTTTTCGTTTTCACAGTCCCTATGTGCATCCTGTAGAACCTGGCCGAGATCATCAGCAGGCCCGTCAGCATGTGCTGGTAACTCTTCTTCGTCAGCATCTTCCATTAAAGTATCTGCAAAAGCTTGACCTGCGGCCCAGTCCGGAATATCCTCCCCCTCTTCTTTGTCGTCTTCCATCACAACCCCTCTTTCACCGTGCTTGGTCCAAACCACATAGTTCGGCATGAATCCGTATTTCAACAAGTGGAGGTGAAGTGTGCCCGGGTCATGGTAGTCTCTTTCGTTTCTGCAATGGGAGCATGGACAACACAAGAACCCACTCGCATCCTTATTTTTTTCGCTACTTCGAGAAAACCATGCATGCCGGTAATGTACTCCGCTGACCGTCTGTCGGTGTTGTACATCCATTGCCGGTTCATCTACATCATATTAAGTGAAAAATATCCATGTTAATTCTATAACACTAGTCCTAGGTATCATTTTCTAATAACTAAATTAATAAATTCTATTTTCTCTAATGTTAAATATAGCTACCTAAAAGTAAAATTTATATAAAAACAAAAAAAATCTTAGTACAAATGAATGAAAGAAGATAATCATAACAAATGAAAACTACTTATTACCAAATCTAAAGTATACTAATATAAAAACTACATCTCTTAGCTCTTAAATCAAATTTTCTATTTTCTTAATTGTGGCATAAATTTTAAGTATAAAAAATATACACTATCCCTAGGTCTCATTTTCTAATAACTAAATTAATAAATTCTATTTTCTCTAATAATAAATAAAGCTAGCTAAAAGTAAAATTTATATAAAAACAAAAAAAATCTTAGTACAAATGAATGATAGAAGATTATCATAACAAATCATAACTACTTATTACTAAATCTAAAGTATACTAAAAACCTCATCTCTTAGCTCTTAAATCAAAATTTCTATTTTCTCCTTCTCTAAATCATAAAACGAAATTTAAACACAACAAATGAATAGAGGATGAAGAATAATACCTTAGCAACACCTTGGAGGTGAGAAAACTCCACAAATTGATGACGAAAAATTTGGGCAACACCTCCCTAGGTTTGAGGCGCCATGGAGAGGAGCTTGGTTTGAGCTCTCGGTGAAAAATGGTTGGGCAGGGAAGAAGAAGGGTGTGCTGTCGATTTTGTATAGGGGCGGTCTTTTGTCCCGGTTGGTTTTACCAACCGGGACAAAAGGCCTCTGAAGGCCGGCCCCGCCTATCCTTTAGTCTCGGGTTGGTTTACCACCCAGGACTAAAGGCCGACCCCAATCATTGCGGCCGTGGAGGAGGGCTGGCCTTTAGTCCCGGGTTGGTTTACCAACCGAGACTAAAGGGTAGCCCCCCCTAATGACCATGTTCTTTTTTTAGTTTAATATATATTAAGGTCCCCAAAATTTGTGATAAAGACTAATATTAAGGCTTAATCAATACTTTGGAGGTGAGAACCCTAATACTTAAGGTTTCCAATAAATTAGTCACTAGCCTAACATCAATACTTAAGGTCTTAACAAAAAATACAAAAAAGTTGATACATCAATACTTAATTAAGGTCTTACAAACATAAAAAGTTCATACATGAATACTTAAGGTACGGTCTTAACAAAGATAGAGGGGTGCATCAATGCACGACACATATTTCATACTTCATTCTTCTTCCTTAGATAGTCCATATAGTTGAAGTCTCCGATCTTAAAGTCGAGAACTTCAGCGAAATATGCCAGAGAATGGATCAGTGCACTCTCTATCACTTCACAATTACGGTCACAGGGACTTCCATAAATTTCAAACAGTGGCGAGGAAAACTGATATGGCCTGTAAAATGAAAGATGAGCCTGATACTTTCAATTTCTTGTTTGTATAGCATTTGAATCTGTGGAAAAGAATCTCACAACATCCATCACTTGCTCTAGAATTGCATGAAAGCTCATTACCGTAAAGGTTTGACCAAACATATCCTACAGTTAAGAATAATGTTATTACGACGCATTAAAAATACTGAATAAGAAGATTAAAAAAAGTTAAATAGTGCTCCATACCATGTCATGTTCATTTAGCCGACAAAGTCTCTCTACGGTCGTGGTGACACTTTCTCCTTCCTCGAGTGACTTTATTAGAAAATAAGAGTAATCTGGCACAAAATACCCATTAGCGTTTAGTTGTTGTAAGCATGCCTGCACGGCGGTCCTTTCATAAGTCATCTTAACCAGTGCAGGGGTACCCCACCCAACAATTGATACCATTTGGATGGGTTCTGAAGACAGCGAGGAGTGATTTTGTCCTCGAACGGCTATGTCAAACGAGATTTTTAATTGTATCCAATTATTTGAACCGACAATGGCGCATTATGTAACAAGAGGGGTACCACTTAAATTTTCAACATGTGCGAGCCACTGCAAATGATTGAGAACCTGCACTATATGAAAATAATATTATTATCCGTGTGTAGTACGTAAACATCAAATTTATACAACGAAAGAATATTACTATGTTGGGAAGAGGTCCCTGGCTTCGATCACCAGTAGGTAACTCAATCACACCATGGGTGAAGTGTATGCCTGGACGACGAGCCAAAGGTGGCCGGTCATCAAAATTGATTCCACGACCGCCGCCACAGCGGCCTCCACGGCGACCACCGCGACCAGAATAACTTGCCATAGTTATTCTGGACTACTCTGTAATATATATAAAACAATGCTAAAATAAGAGAATGCTTAAATCTATTCTATATAAAAATAAAATATATAAGACCTATTTCCTCATTTTCTAATAACTAAACAGGTAAGTGCAAGAGCTCGTTCAGGTGCAGTGAGCCCGGAGGCGACGTAATCTGTACTATACCTTTTCTAATCACCCTGATCATTTAGGAAGTACAACCTCACCTCACCATCATATACACGCACCTCGCTCTCCCACTTACAGTTCTCTACATCGCCAAGCTACAGCTCTGCATCTCCTACCTAGCTACAGCCCGATATCACCGAGCCACGTATAGCCCCAGCTTGTCGGTGATGTCGGACTGTAGCTAGCTAGGATGTAAGGCTACTGGTACAGAACGTCAAACCGACTGTATATATGGAAAAAAGAAAAAAAAAGAGAATGCCTAAATGTATTCTAAATAAAAACAAGAAATACTTAACAAAAATAAATTAAATAGGTAGGTAGTATATTTTGGTTTGGTAATGACCATTTTTTTAATAAACTGACTTCTAATAAATTATGCTAAATGTAAAATTAAATGCATCTCTCATCTAAAAGTTAAAATCAATTATCTCTATAGCAAAAACTATAAAATCAGAGGATAAATCCCTATGTGAAACTATGCTTAAAAAATATGTGAAACTAAATACAATGTTAGCTAAATCTAAAACATCTCTTAGCTCCTCCTACCACCTAAAAATCTAAATCCATATTTTCTCCATTTCTAACCATAAAAACGAAATTTAATCATAACAAATGAAGGAAGGATGAAGAATCAAATCTTAGCAACACTTTGGAGGAGAGAAATCTTCACAAATGGATGACAAAAAAATTGAACATTAAGCTTTCGGGTGGCTAGGAGAAGAACTTAAGCTCTCGGGTGAATGTTAGCTCGGGCAGAGGAAGAAGAAGGGAGGCAGAGATATATAGGCGCACCCTTTAGTCCCGGGTGGTATTACCACCCCTGGACTAAAGATGAGCCTTTAGTCTCGGGTGGTAATACCACCCGGGACAAAAACTTTAGTACTGGGTGGTGTTACGACCCGCGACGAAAGGCTCACCCTATAGTCTCGGGTCGTAACACCACCCGGGACTAAAGTCTGGCGCCAATAATTGCAGCTCAGAACCGTTGGACGCCAGGCCTTTAGTCCCGAGTGGTATTACCACCCGAGACTAAAGGGGGGGGGCGGCGCAAACAGCCTTCCGAGGCCACGTCGCCCCATTAGCATTTGTCCCGACTCCAAAGTTGAACCGGGACAAATGCTTGGGATCAAAGATCGTTTTTCCACCAGTGTTATTTGGCCCAACACATGGCTCGTAAGCCCAGACTCTCAGCCCATCCACTCCTACTGGTGACCCATATGATGGGTTCTGACATTCCCTCCCCCTAAAAACAGCTTGCCCTTAAGCTGTGTTGTCTTCACTAATCATATAGAAACCAGTATATATAGCAAAAGTCTTGAACTGATCATTAAGCTGAAAAGATCCAAACTGCCAGATAATACCATAAGCGTTGCTTGGTCAGGGCAGAGGCCTTGATATTGCCATTGCTTCTTCAACTCATATGTCAAGGGTCTTCGATCATTAGGTTGTAGAATTGAACCTGGAGAGTTATCTTTGCTAACACCTTGTGGTAGTATTGAAGTCTCACCTGTTTGCTCTTCCACTTGATGACAATATTCCTTTCCGTATATCTTGTTTGTGGAGAATCCGAGACACCAGGTTGCAACTCCAGATAATTCATGTATTGCTCTGTTTTGCTTGAGCATATATCTTAGGCATTTGCAGGATGCCAAATCTGATTTGGTTGATACCTTGGTAGTACTGGCAGATCCTTCTGAAAGTTGCCACTTGCACAAAAACACTCCACTGTATCCCAACATGTATCTGAAGTACTTGCTCCACTGCTGCTGCTTGCAAAACAATAATGTCCAGAAATTCTGAGGGGGAAACTTGATCAGCCTGCAACTCAAAGTGTGCCTTCAATTCAAAGGGCAAGTAAAACTGTCTAGTACTACTTTCAGAATTTAGGCAAGTAGCTGTCACAAGCTTCAGTTGTCTAGTACTACTGTCTACAAAAATTTCCCAATGAGCAAGTTGAATCAAGAATGCTCTTTCCTCGAGTGTAAGCCTGCCGTTGGGTAGGGTATGAACAAACCCACCTATGTCCATATCCAAATCCATTCCTGAGTTATCCATTCTTACCCTCCCCGTAATTATCCATACCCAATCCATTCCCCGTAATTCACACAGCGACCAGCGAGCACGAACGCCCAGCCGTGCAGGCCGGGCTCCCACTCCCCGTTTGCCTGCATGCGGCGCGCTGCTTCGGCCGCCCGCCGCGCGCTGTGCCGCCACAGCGACTGCAGCCTATGCTCGGCGCCCGGCCCGCCGCCGGCCCCCACCGCCGCCGCGCGCTGCAGGTGCCGCTCGCTGGTCGCCGCCGCGGTCACCGCGCCCGCGCCGTTGCCGAGCGCCGCGACCATCTGTTTGAACTCGTGCTTGCTGACGACGATCTTGACGTGCACCGCCGCCACCGTCTTCGACTGGTGCCGGGCGTCCGCGGTCGCGTCCCTCGTGAAGAACCGAAGAAGCACCTGGACGCCATCCCCACATGGCCGTTCTCCAGGGGGCGAGCTCTGTCCTGCTTTTATGGACACCCTCCTCCCTCTCCTCCTCGGCAGCGATGGCGAAGGTGAGCGCGCGAGCCTGCAGCAACGGCGGTAGCAGCGGCGCGCGCGAGCGTGAGGTTAGGCAAGACTGCAGTGATGGCGGCAAGCGCGAGGAAGATGTAATTACACGTAGGCTCGCAAAAAAAAAGTGGGGATACCCATACCCTACCCTTAATCTAACGGGTAGCTAGCTAATTACCCATACCCTGCCCAAATCACACGGGTGTGAACTTGGGGAACGGGTAAGGATACCCAACGACAGGCTTACTCGAGTGTTATCTGCCCATGTAGATTCCAATGATGCTGTTCCAATTTTGCAAAAATAACTAGCAGCTTGATGTTAAATGTCAATCCAGTTTCACCCCAGACACCCACTAGCAACAGTCCAACTCCATTCATATTGCACATTATCTCTTTGTAAATTTTCAGACATCTTGCAAGAACTCTACCGATGAGTATTGTAGCTTGACCGTAAGAAGCATCCAAAGCTAAAGTTGTGGCTTTGAAATTGCAAAACCAACCACCAGGGTCCCATAACATCGACCTCTGAACTTCATCAACTGTGTGAAGCAAGAGAGAAATGACAGGCTGCCAGGAAAATTCGACCCAACCAGAGTACCGAGATGGTAGGCGGCTGTATCGAGATGGTGCATATACTTCAAGTAACAGCCAAAGAGTAATCTCCCAGAGCACATTTTCAGAAATAATCACCAGCTCTTCTCTGCCAATGACTGACCTTTCTGTAACGGTATCTGCACACAGGAGCACAGATTGTCGGCACTCTTTGTTATTCATTCTTGATCTCATCCAAGATTTCTCCATAAGTGACCATGGCCTGAGGACTGTCGGTTGTGCAGTTGGCCAAAGAGATAGAAAGCTAGCACACAAATGCAACAACACCCTCTCACAACTAGATTGTGGCCAGATAGACATCAGTAGCATTACTGGCACACGGGATTTTAGAATAACTACAGCTAGCTGTTGTAAATGTGGCTGCATTCTCAGTGAACTGCTGTGAAAACTGAAAGATGGCCACGGTATAGGACGCTGCATATCAGCACTTCTGGAAGCTATTTTTAGTTGCATAGGTGGTGGCCAAGGAGACAATGGTTGTACCTTAGATTGACAGAATTTTAACCAAGTCCATGGTGCTTTCAGCTGTACAAACACACCTTGCCAACTGAATTTGAAGGATGGCCATGGCCTGGGACGTTGCAGCTCTGAGCACTCATCCGGATGAACCACAAACAACATCTGAGGAGCATTTACACTCGCAAAATGATATAGCAGGGAGGCATCAATTGGCATACCAATACCAATCTGCGAGGGATGATGGCCTCCAATGTTGACGTTGCAGACCTTGTCAGTATCAGGCAGCAAGGCAGCGGTGGTGACTGTCAGGGTCAGTGAGGACGACGTCCTGGGACAAGATGGAAGTCGAGGAAGCAGAGTGTGGTGTTGATGTCGTGGTCGCCGAATCTGGAACATGGGCAGCATGATAGAGACCCAACGCCGAACACCTTGTGGGTGTGGAAGCTCCATGGCCAAGATGGGAGCCACAGCAGAGACAACCCGTGGTGGAGAAGAGGTCGGGGAAGCCGTTGGTGATGCCGCGGAGGAGTTCGCAGGCACCGGAACGCAGGCGTCCTGGTTGGGACCCGACGTTGTGATGTCGATGGAAGTCGGGGCAGCGAGCGTCGAGGACGGCAGAGTGGTGGATGACGCCAGCGCAGTGCGGGAGGCTGAGGGCGCCACAGGCGAGGTCGGCGGAGGAGCTGGCACAGAGGGCACGGGCGCTAGAGTGCACTCGTCGTGGCTGTGACCCGGTGTCGAACACCTTGTGGGCGGTGCTTGCAGGGGCTTGGTGGTGGAGCGCGGCGTGGTCGATGCTGCCTGCGTGGTAGTAGTAGACGGGGTGGAGGTCGCCGATGAGTTGATGAAGGCCGACGATGTCGGAGACGGTGACGTAGTTGCCACCGGCCTGGTGGGACACCGCTCCTCCGATCTCTGCACCGCGCTCTCCAGGCGCTGCATCGCGCGCTGCAGTGTGCTCTGCGGGTCGCGGTCGATGGTGGTGGGGATGTAGTAGACGTAGGTGGTGTCGAGGCCATTGACCTTGGCCATGAGCTCGTCGAGCTTCTGTTGCAGCATCGTCATGCTTGCTGTTAGGGTTGGAGGATTCGATTCCCCCCGATTTGCAGCTGATTTGGGCTGCGGTGGTGGTGGTGGTGGATCGGTGGCGGTGATGGGGGATCGATGACGGTGGTGGAGGAGGAGGAAAGGTCGTTCGTCGTCGGATCAAGCGAAGCACAGAGGGGAAAAAAATTCCCCCGACCTGTCGCTGTGACAACAAAGACCAAGCTCCGATACTAAATGTAACGACCCTAGCTACGCGGCGGCACACCAGCGAGCTGCGGGACGGAATCGACGCCGGAGAAGAGAACGGGCTGCCGGAAGGGAGGGGGAAGGAGAAGCTCGCCACCGGCGAGAGGTAGAAGACTCTCAACCATCTACTCCTACTGGTGGCCCCTATGCTGGGTCCTGACAAGCCGCTCGAAGATTCAACAAGGATCATATAGATTTAGGGTCCCTTTGGTGTGGATTCTGGACCGGCTCCTGGAGCCATTTTTGCTGAATCTGTGCCAAACAGCAGTTGAAAACGGCTCCACCGCGGAAGCTGCCGTAAAACACGCTGACTAGAGCAATTTTTGCCACCCGGAGCCAAAAAAAAGTAGCTTCCCCCCAGCTCCGTCCGTGGGCTTACCAAATTGCCCCTGTTGTTGCCCGAAATAACACCCAAAATGCCATCCCACCACAGACTTGCATCGGCATCTTTCTTCCCCCACCCGTTCCCATCGTCCCGAGAGGCCGAGAGACCTGGCGGCGGCGGGCACATGGACCGCCAGGAGGAGGTGGCGGCGGCCGGAGATGGAGGTCGGGCGGCTGAAATCCATGGATCAGGTGGTGATCTGCAGGACCCGGCCGGCGGACGGGCGGACGGTGCCCAGTTCCTGGCCGGCGGAGGGGCGGCCGGCGGCGCATTCCTGGCCGGCGGAGGGGCGGCCGGTGGCGCGTTCCTGGCCAGCAGCACGGCGACGGCGGCGCCGAGCAGGCCCCGGAACACCTGCCCGCTGTACCGGCGTAGGCCCGGGCAGTGGTCGACGCCGATGGACCCGAACGTCTCCCTGACGAACGTGCAGTCCGCCAGGTCCACCAGCACCGGCCCGTAGTGGTAGAGCCCGTAGCTCACGTTGGTGGCGCCGACGAGCTGGTCGTACATGGACGGCGTGACGCGGCCGAGCGTCACGCACACCTCCTTCCCTGATGCGGTGGTCGAAGCGCACACGTAGCGCCGCCAGGCCTGCGGCGCGGCGTCGAGGGTGAGCTCCCCGGGCGCGGAGGTCCGGCGTGTAGGGGTTGCAGAGCGGCGGCACGGGCAGGCCGGACTGGTTGTAGTTGAGCGGCGGGGGTGTCCCCGGCGGGAAGTCGCGATTGGTCACGTTCGCTAGCGCGCCGTTGAGCACGGCGACGAGCTGGAGTTCATCTCCTTGCTCCGGTCCAGCGCCTCCGTCGCCGCCGCGGTGTCTGGTCGAGGTCGTCATCATGTACCCGGTCCAGCACCGCGCGTACCGCGACGGCATCGACAACCTCCTCGTGCTCCTCATCGGCGGCATCCCCATCGCCATGCCCACCGTGCTCTCCGTCACCATGGCCATCGGCTCCCACCGCCTCTCCCAGCAGGGCGCCGTCACCAAGCGCATGACCGCCATCGAGGAGATGGCCGGCATGGACATCCTCTGCAGCGACAAGACAGGCACCCTCACCCTCAACAAGCTCACCGTCGACAAGTCCCTCATCGAGGTCTACTCCAAGGGCGTCGACAAGGACATGGTGCTCCTCTACGCCGCCCGGGCATCCCGCGTCGAGAACCAGGACGCCATCGACAACTGCGATTGATAGTCGCGCCGTGGGACAACTGCGATTGACGCAGATGTGGATGCCCCACGCACGGCAGGATGTTACAATTTACTCACGCGTTTAATAATAAAATTGTTTGAGAATTAAACAAGTCATGCGCCATTTTATGACTACGAACACAGAGGTGCCAAGCATTTCGCTATGTGAACGGAACGAACTATTCATTTTTAGGCCGGATAAAATTTCTTCAGGTAGGTACTAGCAGTGTGAGCACCAAACTGGAGTTGTAGTGAGAGTACTGACTTGTAAGCAACAGCAAAAGACTTACTTTTTTTTATAAGGAGCAAAGGACTTACTTGTGCAGGTAATACATGACATTACAACAACACATATGGTCAAGGGCATCTAGGACATTTCACCTCTTACATCATTCTAACAAATACAGGAGAAGTTGTTTTGACAAATGATATCCAAAACGGATTCAGCTCCACCAGAGAATCCGCTTCACCAGCACAGCCACAGTCGGAGCTGCCACAGCCACAGCCGGAGTCGTGCCAAACGCACCCTTAGTGAAGCAACAAGAGCTTTAATTGGTGGATATGAGCGCCAGTTTAGTTTGCTCAACAATTACACTATCTCACATACACACTTCCTAAAGGATGCCAAGTTAATAACATAAGCTCAACTATAGCCGCTGCAAGATTTAACTAGGATCGTATAGATTTAGTGATGCAAGAATATGAAAGCTAGTTTAGTCTGCTCAATAAGTACACTACCTCAAACAAGCTGAGAGATGGAGAGTTATGGCCTGCAACACATATGTTATCAAAGGATACGTAACATGACTTTCTTTCCTACATTAATAATATTAATAGATTCATATGAGTATGTGCACATATATATGAAAATAAATAAATTTCCCTATTAATAGTGCATCCCTCTCTGTGTTAGTGAGAGAAAGTGAGAGATTATAAAGTTGAAAGGATTATGCACGACAGGTAGTTGTGTTGTTACACATCTTTACATTAGCACCTACTTAATCTTGCCAAATTGAAAGGATCTTAATGTCACCTAGAGGGGGGTGAATAGGCGAGTCGACCAAATAAAACTTTTCCCCCGAAAACTTGAGCTTCCTGGTAGAGGCGGTCACACCGCCTTCACAGGGCGGTTAGACCGCCCTACTGCTTTCTGCTGTGGGAGGGCAGTTTGACCGCCCCCTGGACGCGGTTAGACCGCCTCCACGCAGAAAGCCAGCAAAGGATGGCTCAAGCTCCTCTTGACTTCTAGCACAAACCAAACTTGGTGAGTGGCTTTGGTAGATGGTCACAAGCAGAGTAATGATCTCTGCACACAAAAATAAGAACACCCAAGTAGATCGAAACGGAAGCAAATAGTAATATGCTAGAAAACCACAATAGAGACACAAAGATTTATTTCCCGAAGTTCACTTCCACCAAGGAAGCTACGTCTTCGTTGAGGAGCTTGTAAGGGATTCGAGTTCTCAACTAACTCTTCCCACAACAAGGCGGGTCTCTTTCAACCACTTTCCTCGATTCCACTAAGGCGATCTTTTCCACGAAGAGGCAAGATCACAGCCCTCACAAACTTGCCGCTGCCCACCACAACTTGGGAGCTAGCCGGCGACGCCTAGCCGTCTAGGAGGCTGTTGAGGGTTGATATTTGCCATTTTTATGGCCATCAACTCCTGCAGATTGGAGCATGAATTGCACATTCACACTAGAATAGGAGCTTAAACTCATACTTTTCACCAGTGTCGATGTCTATTCGAATGCAGGTATTTAGCATAAGAAATGGGAGGAATCCATGCACTTTCACTCCACTCCAATCCAAGGCACTCAAATGCTGGCCAATCAGGGGCTACCACATGGATTCTCCTGGGTCCATGATGTCACCAATCCATGTGAGGTACTCTCGACGAATCATACACTGCCACGTCAGCATCACATGGATCCATGGGCCACTTTGCCAACTAAACCGTCAGGAAACGTGCCATGCACGGAGGAGAGGCACTAGGGCCCACATGGAAGCGAGCCAGACGAAGCACACCCCAGATGGAGTGTCGGGAGCTTCGGCCGACCCTAGGATCGGCCGAACCGACCTAGGATCGGTTGATCTCCCCCCTCCACGTGTTGCTCGCTCATTGGTCCTTGGCTGCATCCCGGGGTGTTTTGGAGCACTTGGAGCCTCGGAGCAAGCCACCTCCTTGTCTATAAATAGGAGGGGAGGGCTCCATTTCACACACACCACCAAGCTCTCAAGTTCCACTTCTCTCTTGTGTAGCTCTCTCTCCCTCTCTCTAATTCTGCCCATGTGAGGCAATTCTCACCTCTATGTTGTAGAATAGTGATGAGGAGAGATCTAGATTAGGATTAGTTGAGAGGTGGAGTAGGGGTGAGGAGTGAGTTGATGTCCTCGTGGATGCTTGTTCTTCATTTAGATCAAAGTGAGTATTTCAGCATTTCTTATTTAGACTATAGTGGACATCATGCATGCTTGATTTGTTCTTGTGTTCGTGGCTCGTTCATAAGTTAGAGGCTTGTGTTCTTCGTGACACAAGGCTTCGATCCTTTAGAGCCAGAGCAATAGTTCATATACTTGTTTGCATGCTCTGATCCTGTTTAGTTAAGTAAGTCCGTTGTATCTCGTTTATCTGCATCCATAGCTTCCTTTCTGCTCCGTAGCTCAATGAATGATAAGATGATCTGAATCCGATCTTTCCCTTGTTCGTGGGACCGTATCTATACGATTGCTATAGTGTAGTTAGCAGGTCGACAGACGTAACCGCACTATAGTATTTTATCTGGGGTACGAACGTGGTGTTTGGGCCCTGGTTTTCCTGCGAAGACCACGTACGATCGTAGCGTAGAGGTAGGACGCAGTGGTGACAGCCTGTTGGACCCTTTGTCAACCCTCTGCATCGCGTACTGAGTTGGGCTCGCTTGCCAGCACATTGATGTGTTGTCGCCCCGCGGGGATGACTGAGACCTGACAGATGCATCTTGAGAGCTAAGTCCCTTAAAGAAGAGCTTTTTGTATCCCGACCTATCCCAGCGAAAGCTGGTGTCCTTGAATAGACCCTCTCTGGTTGCTCTCTGTCCTAGGAACGAAACCCGACGGGAATACTCATTCTCTTAGGGAGAAGTGCTACAACAGTGTATCCGTGCACTTGCAGATTCGTTCACACTCGTCAGTGTACCCGGGAGTTTATTACACGCTCACGCTACCACGGCGCCTAGTGTTGAGGTTAAGAAACGCCAACAAGCATTTCCGGCGCCGTTGCCGGGGACAGCTATTGTTAACCTTCGAGCCCGTCTATCCTCGTATTTATCTTTTTCCTTTTTCTTCTACCTTCACCCCCGTTACCCTTTTTGAGATATCCCTTTTTTGCTTTCTTTACTTCTACCTCTACCCCTGCTACCCATGGAAGGTTATCCTTGTAAACACCTTCCGCCTTCGAGGAGTGAACCCTCAGAGCCATCTTCGTCAAGACCCACTCTTACATCTGGCCTTTGGCTTCGCCCCTCTCTCATGAAGCTAATTCAAGACCTATCCTTCTCGGGGTTAAGTCATGAGAACCCCTTTGATCATGTGAGAGAC
Organism: Cenchrus fungigraminus; assembly: GCA_036936925.1. Classification (NCBI taxonomy): domain Eukaryota; kingdom Viridiplantae; phylum Streptophyta; class Magnoliopsida; order Poales; family Poaceae; genus Cenchrus; species Cenchrus fungigraminus. The sequence continues at coordinate 99,183,435 of CM072779.1, forward strand.
TACGAGCGTCTGATTGAAACTCAGGGTAAAACCAGAGAATCACCGGATGCTCGGAAAAGAGAATTTTTCCCGCTATCCCTCTCCGGGGAAGCACGGGATTGGCACCGTTGTTTTGGTAAAGACTACCTTACTTGGGAAAGGTTGAGAGCAACTTTTTGCTCCCACTTCTTCCCAATACGACGTGTCATCTCGTTACGGACCAAGATTCTCTGTTTCAAGCAATGTGAGGAGGAATCACTAGGAATGGCATGGAATCATTTCGCCTCCGCGGCGGAAGATTGCCCAGTCCTCTACATTCCAGATTGGATGTTGCTTCAGCACTTCTGGTTTGGATTATGGAAGGATGATGCCATGAGGCTTAATGCTCTCTCCGGAGGATCCTTTGTGCACCTAGATGTTGTCGAGGGAAAAGAGATCGTGGATAATCCCCGAGATTTTAGCTCCCCTTGCATCCCAGTCAATGAGGCACCCACCAGAGGAAATGTTGAGCCGCCTAGATCCATCATCAGCCAAGTCCGAGATTTCATATCTATTCTTTCTAAGCTCTGGACGAAGATGTCATTCCTGAATAGCAGGAGTCTAAGGGAAAGATTTCGTGGCGCGAGATCCACCCTTGGGTTCCCCTCTTGTGCATCTTCTTAGACCTTCTCCCCGAGACTTTGTCTTGTGGGAGGATGGAGAGAGTAGTTCGGAAAGAACGACCATTCCCGGCCAGGATGACTTGTTCAATCCTCACTACTATCTCCTAAGAAGGGTATGAGAGGCTTATTGTGTTTCTATGTCATGGTTTGAGCTGAAGTGCTTTGCACTGAGGTTTCGTATAAACCAAGACATCGGTCTCTACTTTATAATCCATTGGATTCATCCATTAGACCGAAGGAGCGCGATCATTTACCGATCGAATGGAGTGCATTCACTTTTTATCTCGAGCACATCGATCGATGCCGATCAATCAGGAGAAGCTTGCATTTCGTATCTTATGCCTGATTTGATCGATGCCCAGTGGGAGGTGCACTTTCCAGCTTATCCATAACCCCCCATTGGAAGCTTAGGCCAGGCTTCAGAATGTTTCCATCGCCCCGATGAGAACATCAAACCCTCTGCATAAGGTGAGAGCGAGTTAAATCTTGCTCTTCGTCCGAACTCTGGTTCCTGGTCGTACACCAGCCTCTAGAAGTCCACGCTCTATCCTCTTTGAAGGCCGAGTGTCTTTCCGAGCTTGAGTTCACTCGGAGATCGGTACCTATTGGTGAAGCACTAGCCTCAGTGCTCGATCTTTTTGTCTCCGAGTTCCACGACCCCAGTGCTATAGTCCTCGAGTCCTGTGACCACCTCAGGGAATGACTCGGCCTCTCTGGGATGATCATGCTTGCCCTCAGCCTCGATACACCTTTTTGGGCTCGAGTTCGTATATGCACTACCCTTGCAGATCAGAGCTCAATCATCATATCAACATTATCTGCAAGGAGATGGTCATAAGTTGAGACAAGAGATCACAAGACACCCGCATCCTGAGTACTCCCGGGACTCATCTCGTTTCCCCAGGAAGAATTATCTTTCGAGTATCTTGTGGACCGCGGTCATGCAGGAGAAAGAAATTGCCAAGATAAAGAGGAGTAGGCAAAAGGTCCACAGGAAGGCAGCACCATTGTGGCGACACGAACGCTTCATGATCACCATCAGAGGTGTCTACACTTTTGACGAACCGAGTATGTCGCCAAGGTGACTTTCCCCAGATTCTCTATGGTTATATCATGGTTTGGCCAAGGTAGGTATATAGTGGAGGATGAATTTTCAACCTCAACCTTATCCTAGCCTTAAGCCTAAGCCAATCTTTCCATCTCGGGGAATCCACCTGGGTCGTCGATCCTGAGTCTTGCTGGAGCCCACACGAGAAAGAGGAGGGCCAGAGGGGCCCAAATGGGGCCGGCCGAACCCTGGTTCGGCCGAAACCCTGGTGTCGCCTCTCCCCATCTTCTTTCGCGTGTGTGTCCCATTCTCCTCCAGAAACCTTCTCTCTGCCGCCCGACGAGTTTTTGCGTCGCGAGAATCCATCTCCTCCACCTCACCATCCTCAGCTCATCACCGCATCCATGGCCGGAAGGAGTGTTGTCCCCTTCGACGACTCCACCTCGTCCACCGGTCCCGGGGCAGGAGGCAACCCCTCCATCGTTACCGCCCCCGCTACGGACCTCGTAATGGTGGCCGGTGTCCTGGATACTCCTTCGCTCACCACCATCCCGCTGGGCGGGAGGATTCCAGGCACGCCGCCATCAAGGCGCTCCGCCTCGCCTGGGAAGAGGCACATGAGACGGGCGGCCAGCCCCTACGGCAGGCCGACCACGGCTCATCTTCACCCCAAGGGTTCGCCGCTCGCTCCACCTAGCACACCTGGACTGTCGCTAGCTGGAGGGCAGACGAGCTCAGCGCAGTCCACTCCTGCACCGCAGCCGCCGGTGACCATAAAGCCGGCATTGCCCAAGGAGAAGGCTCCTAAGGCACGCCCAGCTCCAGTTCTGCTAGAAGAGGAGGAAGACTTTGGCCTGGACAACAGGTTGCCACCGCCGCCCTACACTAGGAGGTCTAGGGAGAGGACTCGGGCAACCGAGCAACTCCCTAAGCTCTCCTCAGTGGCCAAGCTGACCCCGCTAATGAAGGAATTGGAGGCCAGCAACGAGAAGCTCAGAACTGCTTACTCAGAGCAGAAGTTGGACCTGGCCGAGCTGAGAGACGACATGCGTGACCTTCGCCGCGGCCTTTGTGCGAAGATTTGGAAACTGTTCTTGGCTACGGGGCATGCAGCCCTCTATGATGCCGAGTAGTGGGGATTAGCCCCAGCTTTAGTTCATTAGGCGCTAGTCTAGGTCTAGATTTGATTTCCCTTTATTTCCCTTTATTTCATTTATTCCTTTTGCATGTGTGTAAGCGCCTAATCATTTCGTTTGAAACATTTGGATTTGAATAAAGTGGCTCACCGGTCATGTAACCCGGTTCAGCCACCCATTGTGTCATTACTTTGGTCTCTTTGATTTAGAAGACATCTAGGTTCGAGACAGTGTGGGGGAAGAGCCACGACTCTCCCAATGCAGGCACGACGTTTTCCGTACGTACCCACTATGAACACTCCGCGCTAGCCGATCGATCACCTACCGAGAACGTGAATGGGACCCGCACGAGTTCACTCCTGTGGAGAGCCTCTCATGGTTCATCTCCCATGCATAGCGCCGGTTTGCATCTCGACAACTCACTCTCTTTCATTCCTGAGTTTTATAAAGCTATATCTATCTATCTCTAAACTAAAACTCGAATGATGATGCTAAAAGATCACCCAGCTCGCCTGTACCTGAGTAGACTTGCATATGTTTTATTCCTTGTTATGTACCTGATGCTTGTGAACCATAACCTTCTTAAGGACAAGCATGTTCACCTAAGTAATTGACGAGTATGATATGGCTGGATGACATGATCTGTTGCTCTGATGACTAACTCTCTTAGGGAATTTATTTTTGAAAACTCAAAACCTCTTGGAAAGGCTCCTCTTTGATATGCCTCCGTCCCATTAGAGCCATATGATCTTTGTAGGTAAAAACCTTCGATTCATATGCTTCTTGTTATTACATTGAGCCTTGTCAAATTCTGTGACCCTTGTGAGAATTCTTTTCATTACTCTTGTTGGAAATTCTGAAATCTCCAGAAAAAAGGTGGAAACGAACTGACAAAAGCTTATGTTCTTACTCTTAAAAAGCTGACCCCTTTACACGGAGGCATGGGAGCTCCTTTTATAGTGCCCGAGGGTCACTTTTACATTCCGAAACTACCCTTTCTAAAGTTACATATACACGGAAATGTTGGGGGTACATAAGTCTGCGGTAATCACGGGGATCCTTCCTAAATTACAAACATGCCATTGCGTATTCCAGCTTCTTTCTTCTTCCGTAGCTAAGCTTCTTACGTCTCTTTGCATCTTCCTTGATACGCCGTTGACTGAGTCAGCTTCGGTTCCTAGGAATCTCATTGTGATCTTCGGAAATCTTCATTGAGCAGCCTCGGTCAGGCCTTTCCCTTTTGCGTCGTTCCTTCGCTCTTTCCTGAAATCTTTGCCGTAAGGAAGATTTCCCAGAGTTCTTGGATTCCTGAATATCACAAAATACAAGGGAGGGAAAGGAATCGTAATTACTCAGGATTTCCGAGGGTCAACAATACGTTCCCGTATAAAACAACATATCGCCCAACTATTTAGTTCGCCAGAAAACTTTCTCCAATCATAAGAAATGACGTCTTTAGATTCGTTCACAGATCTTAAAAACTTCAGAACCTTCGAGGGATTCCTAAAACTACCGACGCGTGTCTTCTTGGAAGATTCCGAGGAAGAGGATTTTAAGCCGATCCCCAACAGTAGTCCCTCGGGGAAGCGGGTTGACTCCGACGACTCGTTTCCACGAAAAAAGTTTCTTAGGATTGGTTAAAAACGTCACCCTCGGGCGTCGGAGGAGACACGTGTCAACAACTTATAGGGTGGCGGTTCATTTCTCGAGGCGCCTTCTCGATGGATCCCTTCATTCCTATAAATAGGGGGCATGCGGTAGCTTTCGCTTTCACCGTTTGCCTGCTTTCGAATCTTCTCGGAATTTTTCTCAAATTTTTTGAAGACTCTTTGGCGCCCTGCTTCCTGAGTTCTGCTCTTCTTCTTCTCCGAAGGTAATTCTTGAATTCCTTGTTTCTTTAGTTCTGTTCCTTGGTGTAGAAGATTAATTTTTGATTTGGTGTTTTCCTGGTCTTTTTGATTTTTAGGTGGCTCGAGTGAGACATACTGCCAAGCCGATGACGGAAGAGGAAATTGCTCAGGCTGTCGTCGCCTTAGGTTCCGAAATTCCGGAATCTTCCGAAGTTCCTTCCTCCAGCGCTGCCCCTTTGGTCCTGGGCCCTGAGGATACAACTCTTGAGGAGGGAGAGGTGAACTCGGGCGAAGACTCTGGAACTGAGGAGGACATTTCTTAGGTTGAAGTTGAAATGGAAGAATTAATGCCCCCGAAGGTGGCGTACCCTCCCACTTTTGTTTTTGGAAAATCACTAGTGACCCCTGATCTGATCAAAGATTTTGAGGATGCGAACTTTTTTCCTTCTAGTTGTGGTCGTTCGCCAACAAGCGAAGAAGTTCCTCAGCCTCAACCTGATGAGGTGGTTGTCTTCAGAGATTTTTTCACTGCTGGTCTCAGATTTCCGTGTGATGAGCGTCTTCCGTCGATCTTGGATCGCTTTCAAGTGAAGATCCACCAGCTTACGCCCAACTCTTTTCTGGAACTATCAAAATTTTTCTGGATTCAGAAAACTTTCGAGGGTCATATAAGTGCAGATGTCTTCGCTCGACTTTTTGAACTTCATATTCAGCAGAAAATCATCAAACTTGATGACGATAAATTGTACGAAGCTCATTATGGTTGCAGTACTTTTAATACTCGTCGGAAGAATGCAAGTCAGAAAATCGAAAGGATTCAGCTTGCTCCTTGCAGCAATGACAAGTGGGCAGGTGACTGGCAGAGATTTTGGTTCTATGTCAAGGTTGATATGTCAAAAGAGATGGGTCTCGCCGGCCCTCTGAATCCTTTCTATACACCCATTGGACCAATGACTGTTGTGTCCACTGCTTCTTTCAGTTGAAAGTCCCAGGACTTCAAGAAGGGTGAAGATATGTTCTATTTTGCCTGCACCATTCTTGGTGGACGAGATGTGATCGAGGAATATGTTGCTGCCAGTATATGGCCGCTGTCCTTCGGGTGGCAACCCAAGAAGATCGTGTACCTTTCTGTGGACTAGGCGCCGTGCAAAGTTCCTTTTCCCAGATTTGATCTTCGACTCTCCGAAGGTCAAAGTTTAGACAATTTTATCTTCCTTGTTGAGGAATTGGTGGTTTACATGGTTGGAAAGTGCTACTTGAGCGAGTATAAACAATTCAAGAACATTGTGAAACACAAGCGTCGAGTGAACTGTGTGTTCTCGGAACTTGGTGCGGACCCGGCCTTACGCCCGAGGCCTCCTGGCCCAAAAAAGTTGATGCAGGCACCTGGGGTTACTAGGTCGATTGCTATTAGCGTTCCCGCGAAGTCTCGGGAAAGGAAGAGCCCTAAGGTTTTGGTGATTTCTGAGAAACCTTCCGCACCCAGCAAAACTTCTGGAAAGACAAAAACATTGGAAATGTCCAATAAGAGGAAACTGACTTCCGAGAGCTCATCCTCGCCTCCTCGTAGTGCTGAAGCTGAGAAAACTGCGGCGGCCGCCTTGGCAGATTTGAGGAAAAAGAAAGGAAATAAGAAGGTTATTTCCTCTAAGCCTCGTGCTCGTGTTGCGCCTGCTCTGTCGGATGAGGATGACGATGACAACGAGAAATCAGGTGATTCTTTGTTTTGTTGTGAGGTGGTTCCAGGCCGTGTAGTGTGTTCTCCTTCCTCGGAGAGTACTTTTGTTGATATTGAATCTCTTTCAGATAAGGAACCTGATGTTGCTAAGAAACTTGAGGCGTCCGAGATTTCCGAAGCTTCCTTATCCTTGGAGAAGGGGATTATCCTTTTGGAAGACAAGACAAACGACGGTGGTGCCTCTCTTAACTTCATGGTTGATCTTGAAAAAACTGTGCAGCGAGGTCCTCCTTCTCACTTTCCGCTTCTTATTCAAGGTTGGCAAGATGTTCCTGAGAGTGGGGGAGTTTCGGCCGAGACCTACGGGTACAACCAGATCTTTGGAACAAATCTGAAGGGTAAGTTAATGTTTGTTGGTGGTGCTGGGATTGGCAGGGATGATGATCCTTATAGCTTTGAAATGCTATGGAATGCTCCAGGATCGCTTGCTGCCTTCGCGAGCTCGTCTGGAGGCGAAGCTTTGAAGAGGCCATCTTTTTCTGTTCAAGATTTAGAACAAATTCCAGAATCTCAGATAGAGACGGTTCAAGATGATGCTCATGCGATTGTGAGATCAGCGCATGAAGATGTTGGTAACTACTTTGATCCTGCAGGTACGTTGGTTTTGACTTGCGTTCACTTTTCCTTTACTTTGTTTTTAGTTTTGCTTATTGTGCCTTTTGCTGTGTGTAGTTTTTGAAGATGCTTTGCGGAAACTTCCTGCTAGAGATTTGTCAATGATCAGCACCACCCTCGGCCTGAAATCCATGATTGGTGGCAAAATCTCTTCTGAGAAAACCCGCGCTGAGGAGAACCATGCTCTTTCGCTACAAGGCAAGATTCTTAACCTCGAGCAAGAGCTATCTTCTTCGAAGAAACTTTCTCAGGAACTTGAAGTTCATAATAAGACTTTGAAGGAGATGGTGGAACTTGCTAAGGAAGGAAGAAAACATGCTGATGATGCCTATAAGAGTTTAGAAATTGAGCATGCAAAGCTTCAGAAATCTCATGAGGATGACTTGAAAATTATTGAAGAATTGCGCAGGACAATTGAGCGCGATGCAAACCAAATTTCGGATCTTAAGGTTAAAAATGTCAAAGTTGTGAAGCAGAATGCAGATCTTGCAAAAGCCAATGGTGAGAAAGATCTTAGGTTTATTTCTCTGGAAAAAGATCTTGCTGAGCACTTGAAAGTTATGAGGGATGGGGAAAAGAAAATTAAAAATAACTTTGAATTTTTGTTTGAGAAATATAGCGAAGCTCTGGGTGAGTATGGAGCTAGACCAAACCCTTTTCCTGATGCTGAGGATCCAGTAGCAATTATTAACTAGCCTGTTGAAGAATTCGAAAGCCTTCCCGAACTTATTGGTTCTGCCAGTGATTTTGCTGCTGCGTTCTGCTCCGAGAGTCTTCTAAAGCTGTTAGAAATTAATGATTGTGCTGATCTTGGGAAGTTTTGCTCTTCTGGACTTGAATTTCCCTCGGCATCTAGTGTTTTCATGATTCGTGCGAATGAGGATGTAAAGAATATTAAGAAGAATTTTTTAAGAAGTTTTGGATGGTTGGTGGCAAGGAATTTGCCAAAGAAATTGCCCGTGCGAAGCTTGCTAAGGTACTTTTCTTCTTCTTGATATTCTTGTGAATGGCTTGGTTTCTTTATTTGTCTGCGCCATTGTTTGCTTATGGGCACTTTTGTTTGTCTCTTTCAGATTTTGGAAGATGAGGCGCAAGAAGAGCTTCGAGCGGTGTTGGAGATGAATTCCGATGATGGTGATCCTGACGCGGCTCCGGCTGACATAGAGCAGGTTTAGGATTTAGGATGTTCCTGACTTTAAAGACTTTGAGATGGTTGTAAAAAGATTTGTAACACACTATTCCTACGCAGGTCCTTGAAGGGGGGCCTGCGCAGGACGTTATTCCTGTTCGTATGTATCATGAACGTGTTATGGCCAGCGGGGCCTCCTGGCGTCTGTATAAAGAAGCTTTTCCTGAAAAATCTTTTAGAGATTTTTGGATGTTCTGCTGCGAATACTTCTCGATGCATAGCTTTCCTCTAGGTTGGTTTTTTACTTCTCGAGATGATTTTGCTGTTTCGACTCCTGAAGAAGACACTGTGCGCTTTGTGAAGATGGAGCCCCTCAGCCCCTTAGCCACGGATGATGATTTTGTGTATGTTTGTGATATTGCCGAATAGCGAGGTTCAAAGCCTGGCCATGTACTGGAACTTCCTCTGTAAAATGTTCTTTTTGATCCTTGTACTGTAAGAATTTGTTGTAATGACACGGTGTCCCTTGTGATGCGAAGAAGCAATTTAAGAAATGTTTTTGCAAAAAACGTCACCCTCCCTACCTTGCGTTTCGTATCACGAGGGCGTGTCGTCTTCTTAGAAGAAGATAAGTCTTGAAGTTTACTTCGGTAGTTTTGAATAAGTTTTCTAAGGATAAGTCGATAAAACTTTGTAAACAGTTTTATGGACTTAAGATGGAAATTGTGTTGATATGACAACTCTTGGTTGTGTTCAACACACCTTGCGAATTTTGTTTCTGATGGAAACAAATCTTTGTGAATCTTATCTAATTGGCACCATGCCTTTGTATACTTTTGATGAAAGGTGGAATATAATCCGTACTATCTTTAAATAAACGCTAAGCTATTCTTTTTGGAATTTGGCTGCAACCTTCCGTTGCCCTTGGTCCTTGTGATTTTCGTGGGGAATCACATTTTTTGGAATATGGCCACAACCTTCCATTGCCTCGGCCTCAGTGATTTTCTTGGATAATCACTCTTTTTGGAATATGGCCGCAACTTTCCATTGCCTCGGCCTTCATGATTTTCTTGGATAATCACACTTTTTGGAATATGGCCCTTGGCCTTCGTGATTTTCTTGGATAATCACACTTTTTGGAATATGGCCCTCGGCCTTCGTGATTTTCTTGGATAATCACACTTTTTTGGAATATGGCCCTCGGCCTTCGTGATTTTCTTGGATAATCACACTTTTTTGGAATATGGCCCTCGGCCTTCGTGATTTTCTTAGATAATCACACTTTTTGGAATATGGCCCTCGGCCTTCGTTTATTTGGATTTTGCGAGAATAAAGAAACAATATAAACATAAATGCAGGAAATTTAGGGGAAGACTTCTTTCATTAATGACAGAAAGGAAATTTACACGAGACCCGCCTCATTAAAAACCTTGCCTCCATGGTGGAGTTCCCCTTGCAAGGAAAAGAGTACGGTCCCTTTAGGTAAAGTAAAAATACAGGAAAAGTAAAGCTATTTTTCTCCCTCGGCACTGTTTATAGATCCACAGGCCGAGGTTTTTTTTACAATTTTTCTTAATTTAAATGCGACCTAGCTAAACTTATAATTCTATTTTTTCTTAAGGATAATACCTCTTTAAGCTTTCCACGTTCCATGAATGTGGTAGCTCCATTCCCAGTTCATCAGTTAGGCGGAAAGAACCCGGCCTGTTGCTTTCTTTCACTATGTATGGTCCCTCCCAAGTTTCTTGTAGCTTTCCCGGATTTTCCCAATCCTTTTTCTTTTTGATGACCAGGTCCCCGACTCTGATTTCCTTCCTTACAATTTTCTTATCTTTCCACTTTCTGGTTTCTTGCTGGTATTTTTCCAAGTTCTGGGCTGCTTCTAGAATATCTAACTCGATCATGTCTTTCTCTAACTTTTCTGTTTCTTGAGATCTTCTGCCTTTCTGCTGGCTCTTAGGCTTCCGTTCTTGATTTCTTCTGGTGTCATGGCTTCAGTACCGTATAGTAGGCGAAAAGGTGTGAACCCCGTGGCTCTTGAAGTAGTTGTATTATGAGGTCAGATGACTCTAGGTAACTCATCCACCTATTTGCCCTTCTTTTGATCAAATAAGCACTTCTTGACACCCGTAAATATGATTCCATTTGCCCTTCCCACCGCTCCGTTCGATTGAGGGTGGTATACTGAGGAAAACTTGACATGTGTTCCTATAGTTCCATAGAATTCCTTGAAGGTATAGCAATCAAACTGCTTTCCATTGTCCACTGTGAGTTCCCTTGGAACTCCAAATCTACAGATAATGTTCTGCCAAAAGAACTTCTGAACAGTTGCAGTAGTGATGTTTGCTAATGGCTTTGCCTCAATCCATTTTGTGAAATAATCAACAGCTACCGCTGCAAATTTGCAATTGCCCTGAGCTGTGGGTAATGGTCCCACTAGATCCATTCCCCATCTTTGTAATGGCCATGATGGTGAAATGAGCTGAATCAGGAGCGAAGATGCTTTCTGATGTCTTGCTGTTTTTTGACATGCCTCGCATTCTTGAACTAGCTTTTTCGCATCAATAATCATGGATGGCCAAAAGAATCCTTGTTTTACTGCTTTCCCTGCAAGTGCCCTTGTACCAATGTGGGCTCCGCAGAATCTGCTGTGAATTTCTGCTAGAAGTTCCTTCCCTTTTTCTGAAGTGATACACCTTAGCCAAGGCTCAGAAATTCCAGATTTATACAACTCTCCATCTACTATGGCATAGCCCCTTGCCCTTTGCCTGAGTCTGTTTAACTCGGTTTCATCTGTAGGTTCATAATGGTCTCTCAGAAATGCCATGATTTGATCTCTCCAGTCGACATTTTCTATGACATTCACCGTTCTCTCTTCTTGCTCTTTTACTGAAGGAGAAGTGATGATTTCAAAGAAAACGTCTGGGGGTAGAGGCTGATTCTGAGCTGCTGCTTTTGCTAGCTTGTCTGCTTCGCCATTTTCAGCCCTTGGGATATGTTGCACAGTATAGCCCTTGAAATATTTTTCCATTTCTCGAACTTTCTTCAGATACTTGATAAGTTCCGGATTTCTTGCCTCGCTCTCTTTCTCAACATGTTCTTGAATCACTTTGGAATCTGATTTGATGACAAAAGTTTGCTGGCCCAAGGCCTTCATTTTTCTTAGTGCTAGTAGCAGAGCTTCGTATTCTGTGGTATTGTTGGTGGAGACTGCTTCATTTGGGAAGTCTAGTCTTGCTGCATACCTTATCTTGATACCCAAGGGTGATGTAACTATTGCTGAAATTCCCACACCTTTTCCGCACCAGGCTCCGTCACAATAAATTATCCATGGCACCTGTTCGCAGCTGTTGTTTTCCATGATTGGCGAAGTCCAGTCCACGACAAAGTTAGCCAAGACTTGAGATTTTATAGCATTTTTTCTTTCGAAGTCGACTACGTATCCGGACAATTCCGCAGCCCATTTTGCAATTCTTCCAGTTGCATCTTTGTTTGTGAATAGGTCGTTTAAAGGCTGGTTCGTGAAAACACGAATTTGGTGTCCTTCAAAATAGTGCATGAGTTTTCTTGCTGCCATGACAACTGCATAGGCAATCTTCTCTAGCTCTGAATAAAATAGTTTTGATCCTGATAGAGCTTCGGAGGCAAAGTAGACTGGTACTTGCCTCAATTTCCCGTTTTCTTCTTTCTCTTGAACAAGGACCGCACTTACGGCTGACTTGGAAGCTGCGAGGTATAGAAGGAGAGGTGACTTTGGCTCTGGTGGGCATAGCTTTGTCATGTTCGCCAGATATTCCTTGAGTTCCTTGAATGCTTGGCTTTGGGCTTCGCTCCATTGGAAGTTCTTGGAGCTTCGGAGAAGTTGGAAGAATGGTAAACTTCTTTTCGCTGCTCTGGAAATGAATCTGTTTAGCGCCGCCACTCTTCATGTTAATTTTTGTATATCCTTGACCGAGGCTGGTTCTTGCATTTTTATGATTGCTTTGATTTTGTCAGGATTGGCTTCAATGCCTTTTGTTGACACTAGGCATCCCAAAACCTTTCCCTTCTGAATGCCAAGTACACATTTCTCTGGATTTAGTTTGAGGTTCGCTGCCCTTAAATTTGCGAATGTTTCTACCAAATCTCTGATGTGATCACATCTTCTGATGCTTTTGACGATGATGTCGTCGACATATGCTAGGATGTTTCTTCGAAGCTGATAATGTATTTAGGATGCTTTTGACGATGATGTCGTCGACATATGCTTTTGACGATGATGTCGTCGACATATGCTAGGATGCTTTTGACCAAATCTCTGATGTGATCACCTCGTCCTCTTCCTCTTCCTCTTCCTCTTCCGGAATGACCCCCTCGCACGCTGTTTTGATTGTGATAATCCTGAGTTTGAGCTGGATTGCTTGGTGCATTGCCTTGTACGTTCATGATGGGTTGATGTCCCATCCAGTTATTTCCTTTCTGGGACTGTCTTTGCTGATATCTTTCTGCCACTCTTCTTCTGTGATCTTCGTCAGATTTGCAATATTTCTCCAATTCTTCGAACAGTTCATCCATGGATTTAGGATCCAATCTATTGAAATGATCGGCTGTCTGCCCCGGAGTTAGACCGCTTATGAGAGCAGATATTGTTGCTTTATCATCAGCATCTGGAGTTTGAGATTTCAATTGCATGAACCTTCTTACAAATTCAGCTAGAGGTTCCTTATCTCTCTACTTGCACTGGTATAGATCTGCTGTTCTTGTGGTAGAATGATGAAAGGCTTGGAATACTTGAAGGAACTTGGCTTTTAGGTCTAGCCAGCTGTAGATTGAGTTAGGTGGCAGAAGTGAGTACCAATTAAGCACCGGGCCTTCACATGCGATGATGAAAGATTTTGCTAAGGCAACATCATCTCCTCCTGCCGAGGCTACTGCCGCTTCATAACTCATGAGGAATTGTCTGGAATTGCCGAAGCCATTGAATTTTGGAAGTGATACTGGCTTGTATTTGGATGGCCAAGGAGCTGTTTGAAGACCCACGGAAAGCGGAGAGTTTAGATCATTGAATTGAGCAATTCCATTGTTTGCTGGTTCAGGGATTTCTGTGAAGATGAGATTTTCTTTAATGGACTAATCCTTGTTTGTGGAGTTTGGATCTGGTGTGAATCTCCTGAAGGAATTATTCTCTGAGTCGGTCATTTCATCCAGCTCTTTTTGAAGCTGCATTATCTCTTTTTTCGCTTGCTCTAGCTTCTGCAGTTTTTCTGTTGCTTGCTTTTTTCCTTTGAGTTGTATTGCCAGCTTCTCTTTCTGCCTTTTCAAAGTTTGCACTTGTTTTAGAGCCACCTCTAGCTCTTTGTCTGGTGCTTCATTCTCATTGTGCTCGTTGCTGGCTTCCGGTGTTCCTCCTGGTTCTTTCCCTTTCTCATTCTTGTCACTATGTGAATCTTGGGGTTGTTCTGGGTCTTGAGTGGTATTGGCCTTAGGGTGAAGGACGAGGCCTTGTTCTGTGCTTTCTTGGTTATCTTCGCTCTCGGGATCCTGTGCGGTGGGTTTCTTAACTTTCTTCGGTGGTGCCATCGTGGGTTTTTGACGGCTAAGAACACGGTGGGCGCCAATGTTGGAAATTCCGAAATCTCCAGACAAAAGGTGGAAACGAACTGACAAAAGCTTCTGTTCTTACTCTGAAAAAGCTGACCCCTTTACACAGAGGTATGGGGGCTCCTTTTATAGTGCCCGAGGGTCACTTTTACATTCTGAAACTACCCTTTGTAAAGTTACATATACATGGAAATGTTGGGGGTACATAAGTCCGCGGTAATCACGGGGATCCTTCCTAAATTACAAATGTGCCATTGCGTATTCCAGCTTCTTTCTTCTTCCGTAGCTAAGCTTCTTACGTCTCTTTGCATCTTCCTTGATACGCCGTTGACTGAGTTAGCTTCGGTTCCTAGGAATCTCATCGTGATCTTCGGAAATCTTCATTGAGCAGCCTCGGTCAGGCCTTTCCCTTTTGCGTCGTTCCTTCGCTCTTTCCTGAAATCTTTGCCGTAAGGAAGATTTCCCAGAGTTCTTGGATTCCTGAATATCACAAAATACAAGGGAGGTAAAGGAATCGTAATTACTCAGGATTTCCGAGGGTCAACAATACGTTCCTGTATAAAACAACATATCGCCCAACTATTTAGTTCGCCAGAAAACTTTCTCCAATCATAAGAAATGACGTCTTTAGATTCATTCACAGATCTTAAAAACTTCAGAACCTTTGAGGGATTCCTAAAACTACCGACGCGTGTCTTCTTGGAAGATTCCGAGGAAGACGATTTTAAGCCGATCCCCAACAGTAGCCCCTCGGGGAAGCGGGTTGACTCCGACGACTCGTTTCCACGAAAAAAGTTTCTTAGGATTGGTTAAAAACGTCACCCTCGGGCGTCGGAGGAGACACGTGTCAACAACTTATAGGGTGGCGGTTCATTTCTCGAGGCGCCTTCTCGATGGATCCCTTCATTCCTATAAATAGGGGGCATGCGGTAGCTTTCGCTTTCACCGTTTGCCTGCTTTCGAATCTTCTCGGAATTTTTCTCAAATTTTTTGAAGACTCTTTGGCGCCCTGCTTCCTGAGTTCTGCTCTTCTTCTTCTCCGAAGGTAATTCTTGAATTCCTTGTTTCTTTAGTTCTGTTCCTTGGTGTAGAAGATTAATTTTTGATTTGGTGTTTTCCTGGTCTTTTTGATTTTTAGGTGGCTCGAGTGAGACATACTGCCAAGCCGATGATGGAAGAGGAAATTGCTCAGGCTGCCGTCACCTTAGGTTCCGAAATTCCGGAATCTTCTGAAGTTCCTTCCTCCAGCGCCGCCCCTTTGGTCCCAGGCCCTGAGGATACAACTCTTGAGGAGGGAGAGGTGAACTCGGGCGAAGACTCTGGAACTGAGGCGGACATTTCTCAGGTTGAAGTTGAAATGGAAGAATTAATGCCCCCGAAGGTGGCGTACCCTCCCACTTTTGTTTTTGGAAAATCACTAGTGACCCCTGATCTGATCAAAGATTTTGAGGATGCGAACTTTTTTCCTTCTGGTTGTGGTCGTTCGCCAACAAGCGAAGAAGTTCCTCAGCCTCAACCTGATGAGGTGGTTGTCTTCAGAGATTTTTTCACTGCTGGTCTCAGATTTCCGTGTGATGAGCGTCTTCCGTCGATCTTGGATAGCTTTCAAGTGAAGATCCACCAGCTTACGCCCAACTATTTTCTGGAACTATCAAAATTTTTCTGGATTCAGAAAACTTTCGAGGGTCATATAAGTGCATATGTCTTTGCTCGACTTTTTGAACTTCATATTCAGCGGAAAATCATCAAACTTGATGACGATAAATTGTACGAAGCTCATTATGGCTGCAGTACTTTTAATACTCGTCGGAAGAATGCAAGTCAGAAAATCGAAAGGATTCAGCTTGCTCCTTGCAGCAATGACTCTACAATGATCAAGATTTTATGTGCACCCCACCTATTTCTTGGAAGTACTGCCGACGCGTGTCTTCTTGGAAGATTCCGAGGAAGACGATTTTAAGCCGATCCCCAACAACTCTCATGATCAAGATTTATGTGCACCCCACCTATTTCCCCTTGCTATGCTTCTACAATGGAAGTTAGCATTGTATCATTCATGTCACAAAAATAAAAGCTATATATATATAGTATTACTAGACTGTACCCTGGGTATGGAATAATGGAATAACTATTCCATACCCGAGCCCATCCGTGGAACCAGACCGCACCGCACCGGCGCACCCGGCTTCTCTGTTTTTCTTCCTCCGGTTGTTGACCCGTGGAATAGATCGTGGGCGCACCCCATCCGTCCGTTTCAGTTCCTTCTCCCACCTTCCCCCGCTCCGTTGTTGTCGCCGCTGCTCACCGATCTCCGCCGCCCGCCCCACCGCCTCTCCTGCCCATCTGAGCCCGCCCCTCCCCCACCCGATCCCCCCCCACCCTCCCTGTTCCGGCTGCCACCGCTGCCCGCCTGTCCTTTGTCCATTCGCATCTCGATTTCAAGGACCTAGCTGCCAGAAGGTCACTGCTTGCGCACCTCGTCCGCCAGGTGACCGTCGCCCTGCTCCAGCTGCCGCTGCTGCCCGCTGGAGCTCGGTCCGCGCCGGTCCAATCCAATGCACTTCCCTTCGGACACCTGATTTGGACGCTAGCTCTGCATCTCGCTTTTTTTGTTGTTGTTGTGAATCTCTGCATCTCGCATCTGAGGAGGCCTCATAGGTCCATGGTTTGATTTCGTGCAGATCCGGTGATGGTTTGTCCGTAAGCTCCCTGCTACCATCCCCCCATCGTTGCTGAACTGCTCAGTTCTCGTCCATTTTCCTTTCTGTCACAGATCGATCTTTTGTGGGACTGCGTAATATGTGTGGTTCAGTGGAGAATTCGATTGGTCAGAACCATACTGTACATTGTCGATTTGTGTTGGTGCCTTGAAATTCTGCATCATGGGATCGTTCCAAAGCTTCTATTGTGAATTTGATATCCAGATGAGTGCCTGATTGGATTTTGTTTCTACAACCTGCAAATGTCAATTATGCTACAGAGTATTTTGTTTGAACTTCTATTTTTCTCGGTCTGAATTAATTGATTAGAACTAGATGTTCTATGCGGCTGCTACTGATACAATACAATCTAGTTGTTTTTTTACATATTTTTAGCCCTATATGCATCTTTGACTAGTCCGATTGCAATGCACAGATGAAATATCTCAGTTTTGTGTTATTTCTTTTGATTACAGACATGCATGAAGTACTATGCTGAATTCTTTTCTCAGGTAAATGAGATTCAGAAGTATGGATTAATCCCCTGTTCATATACAGCTATCAAGTTTTCTTTTTAGATGAGTACCTGAAATTCAGATATGCAATATATTCTAGTTCAGAGATAGAAAGGTTCGGATGTGCATAGTTTTAGTAATCTGATAGAGAAACTACCTTTATTCAGATTCTTTATATGCACAGTTATGACTATCTTGAACCATGATGGTGATAATTTTTACAATCATATATAGATTAATGGATGGAAAGATTCTTTATATGCACAGTTATGACTATCTAGAACCATGATGGTGATAATTTGTACAATCATATATAGATTAATGGGTGGAATATGCTTGCCTATTAGAATAATAATTATTGCTAGCAATAGGGGGCATTTTTGTCTTGTTTTCCTTTTCCTACACCTAAACAAAATTATCTTAACAGTAGCAAGGTATCCTAAGCGAACTTTTCAGAGCTAGTATTGTTGCTTATTACTGCCTGATATTCATTCACTGCAGATGGGTTTGTCAATCCAAATTTTGTGCTAGTGCAGACTTGGTTTGATTTGGGTGCGTGATACGAGTTAATATTCTTGGATCAATATACTTTGCTGATGATTCCAAATAGTCTGAAGCTTTCGACTTTAAAATATTGTGGTTCGTGATACTATGCATAGGATTAGGGCTTGACAGAATTCTTTTGGCAGATTTTTTTAATTTACAATTACAAAGACCACTTGTTTGCTGACTGATATTGGCCATCTTGCAGTAGTTAACTACAGTTTTTTTTCAGGTTCAATGCTGGTGGCAACGGCATTATACGACCATGGAACCCAATACCTCCGAAGCAACTTCTCCGAGGAATGGAACCTAGTGGCTCTCCTGCCGCACCAGGATCAGCACCAGCTCGTTCAAGGAAGCACATCTGCTAGGCCTATAATGTGTTCGGAAGACATTGTGGTTCATCATGCTATAGGTCGCCTGACCTCTATACCTTTTATCTGAAATGCTTATGTCATGCCAGTTTTGTTTTGGTCAATTTCTTTAAAAGGCCCAATATTTCATTGATGATTGATATTGGCTATCTCACAGCTAACGATGTAGATGTAGTGTGAAGTCTTGCTGAAGAATTGGGCACAAGCAATAGCATGCGCTGTCAAACTCTGAAGCTAACAGAGGCGAGGCACTTCTACTTTGGGGTGTTTGAGGCATCAAGTGGTCACTGTAGTTGCAAAAATCTAGAAGGGGTACTTGAGAATAATCTAGAAGGGGTAGTTGCAAAAATCTAGAAGTGGTCACTGTAGTTGCAAAAATCATAAGGCACTTCTTGCCTTATGATTGTGAGAATAATTGAGCAACCCATCATGTAATTTTCATGAAAAAAGAAGCTTTACAACTCGGTGTCTTGCACAGAGGATCATTTGCATGTAACCTGCCGGTTCAGAATCAATTATATACGATTTGCAAATTAAGAAATGCATGTTCCGTCAGTGCATATTTGACATTGCATACAACGCCATCGATATTAATGTTTCTGTTTAATACTAGGAAGCAAAAACACGACTTGTTTTCGCATGGATTTTGCAACACTTTTGTCTATGTTATCTTCAAATAAGAACATTTCTTATTATCAAGATCGAATTCTTTCGTACTTCATCAGCATGAAGAATAATGAAAGAGCAAACGACAACTTTTATTCTCATCATGCTTCATCATTGCCAGCTAAATTCGTACTTGGTCAGCACAGTAACAAAATTCTTTTGGTTTTTTTCAAAGAGTTTCCATGTTGAATTTGCAATATCACGTTCATGAATAAAAGACGGAACAACAAAGTCACGTAAATGTGTGTATCAAAAGAAGCTAGCTCCCTCCCCGCAGCGCCACATGGTCTTGAGCTGTTCACAAACGAATTATGTACTGTATCCTGGGTCCAACGCACGGTGACGTAGGTGGATATGCCTCCTAGCGGTCTTGTATGGTTGAATGGGCGGCAACGAAGCGGTCTGTTTGACCCTGTCCGGATTTTCGGAGCGACTCCCGAGCTGGTGGATAAAAAAAAACCGCGGAGGCGTGGCCGCGTGGGACGCGGGCGAGGGGAGGAGGCGCGGTGCGCTCGGGTGTCGGGTCTAGCGCTGGCGGCAGGTGTGCCCGGGTATGGAATAATATTCTGGTTATGAAATGGTGTTGACTTATATATATATATATATAGACACACATGCTCAAAGCATGTTATGAAAAAAAAGAGAAAGGATAGTCTATATAAAAAAAATAAAGAAGGAAAAATGAGAGGAATGGTCATGCAAAAAGGAGTTCCATGATTTTGATGGTAATAACTAGTGTCCATTCCGGGGCTAGTGTCCACCTTACCATCAATCCACAGTTCCCATCATATATATGTATGGTAATATCTAGCACCCATTCCGCCATAGTCATACCGGTGCACATCTTGATCTGATGGTATGATTTGATTTTCTCTGTGGATCCAGCCTTTGACTTTGCAAAATATGTGATGTAAGTATGTTTTCTCTTTATCCTACCCTGAGCTCCACATATAGCCATCATTAGAAGTAGGATGAAGAAAGACAAAAGCTTTGATGAGGACATATACACATTAAGCGATCTGAGAGAATCAAATGAGGAAGCCATCAAGTGTTTTATTTATGAAAATCTTGCAAAACCCCAAGGTGTTTATCATCAGGTGCATAAGTGACTTGATTCACAGATATTCTACTTTTCAATCACCCAAGGGAACATGATAGCCACTACACAGAGGTTCACAGGAGCAAGGTATGACTTTGAATATCACTTATGTTTGTCTTACTCTTTGGTATTCATGACCCACTTGGCTTTGTTTCCCATTCACTTGGGACGAGCAAAGGTCAAGTGTGGGGGTGTTGTTGACCGTTGATATTTGCCATTTTTATGGCCGTCAACTCCTGCAGATTGGAGCATTAAATGCACATTCACACAAGAATAGGAGCTTAAACTCATACTTTCCACCAGTGTCGATGTCTATTCGAATGCAGGTATTTAGCATAAGAAATGGGAGGAATCCATGCACTTTCACTCCATTCCAATCCAAGGCACTCAAATGCTGGCCAATCAGGGACTGCCACATGGATTCTCCTGGATCCATGATGTCACCAATCCATGTGAGGGACTCTCGACGAATCATACGCTGCCACGTCAGCATCACATGGATCCATAGGCCCACTTTGCCAACTAAACCACCATTAAACGTGCCATGCACGGAGGAGAGGCACTAGGGCCCACATGGAAGCGAGCCAGACGAAGCACACCCCAGATGGAGTGCCGGGAGCTTCGGCCGACCATAGGATCGGCCGAACCGACCTAGGGTCGGTTGATCTCCCCCCTCCACGTGTTGCTCGCTCATTGGTCCTTGGCTGCATCCCGAGGTGTTTTGGAGCACTTGGAGCCTCGGAGCAAGCCACCTCTTTGTCTATAAATAGGAGGGGAGGGGCTCCATTTCACACACACCACCAAGCTCTCAAGTTCCACTTCTCTCTTGTGTAGCTCTCTCTCCCTCTCTCTAATTCTGCCCATGCGAGGTGATTCTCACCTCTATGTTGTAGAATAGTGATGAGGAGAGATCTAGATTAGGATTAGTTGAGAGGTAGAGTAGGGGTGAGGAGTGAGTTGATGTCCTCGTGGATGCTTGTTCTTCATTTAGATCAAAGTGAGTATTTCAGCATTTCTTATTTAGACTATAGTGGACATCATGTATGCTTGATTTGTTCTTGTGTTCGTGGCTCGTTCGTAATTTAGAGGCTTGTGTTCTTCGTGACACAAGGCTTCGATCCTTTAGAGCTAGAGCAGTAGTTCATATACTTGTTTGCATGCTCTGATCCTATTTAGTTAAGTTAGTCCGCTGCATCTCGTTTATCTGCATCCATAGCTTCCTTTCTGCTCTCTAGCTCAATGAATGATAAGATGATCTGAATCCGATCTTTCCCTTGTTCATGGGACCGTATCTATACGGTTGCTATAGTGTAGTTAGCGGGTCGACAAACGTAACCGCACTATAGTATTTTATCTGGGGTACAGATATGGTGTTTGGGCCCTGGTTTTCCTGCGAAGACCACGTACGATCGTAGCGTAGAGGTAGGCCGCAGTGGTGACAGCCTGTTGAACCCTTTGTCAACCCTCTGCGTCGCGTACCGAGTTGGGCTCGCTTGCCAGCACATTGATGTGTTGTTGCCCCGCGGGGATGACTGAGCCCTGACAGATGCATCTTGAGAGCTAAGTCCCTTAAGGAAGTGCTTCTTGTATCCCGATCTATCCCAGCGAAAGCTGGTGTCCTTGGATAGACCCTCTCTGGTTGCTCTCCGTCCTTGGAACGAAACCCGACGGGAATACTCATTCTCCTAGGGAGAAGTGCTACAACGGTGTATCCGTGCGCTTGCGGATTCGTTCGCACTCGTCAATGTACCCGGGAGTTTCTTACACGCTCACGCTACCACGACGCCTAGTGTTGAGGTTAAGAAACACCAACAGAGGCAAACCTCCAAGAGTAACAAATGCTTCAAGACTTGTAGACGCGAATCACAAGTTCTCAAGCTATGGAAGACTATTGACAGCTCACAAAGCTCACACAAACTCACTTTCTCAACCCAACTCAAGGATAGAGCTTGAATCTCACAAATCTCACAAAGAGATGGTTGGGGAGAGGTTCTATGGTTTTGGCTTAGCAAAAACAGCAGGGGAAGCACACCAGCAACCCTAGAATCAGTAGCTCCAACAAGTGGAGCTCGTGGGGTACTTATACCCCACTCAAGGAAAACTAGCCATTAGAAAAATGGCCAGGGCGGTTAGACTGACTGGTCAGGGCGGTTAGACCGCCTGCCTCCGGCCAGTTTGAAAAACTAGCCGTTGGCAGCCTGGGGGCGGTCAGACCGCCCCCCAGAGGTGGTTAGACCACCCTAGGCAGAGAGAGCCCAAAACCCTTCCACTCTTCTCACAAACACTTCAACATGTGTTGAAGTAGATAAGGTTGGGTTAGAGGTTTGTTAGATCACTCAGGGACTCTCAAGACTATTTCTCACATAGGTCAACTAATGAGCACTTTTGATACTTGTCATAAAGCAAATGTTGCATCCCTCTTGATAGTACGGCATTCATATACTCAAGAACAAAAGTAAATACCTAGTCAACCTCTTGGGCTTGTATACCTTTCATCTTGCCATACTTGAACAAATTGAACTTAAGGGCTTTCAACAATTGCTATCTTCATGAGCACATCCATTCTTGAGTTAGCAACTTAAGATCTTTCCACATAGCATAGGAATGCACACTTAGATCCTTAAGTCACTCCATATTGCCAAACATAATATGTAGATGAGTTCATTACTTCACTCGGTTAGGGCTTGAGTATGATACTTTGAGACCCCACGGATACTAGAACTTCACCTTAGCAAAACACAAATGGCGGACTAGCTAGGACCCCAAAGATTGCTTTGTCCCTCACCCTAGTCATCTCGGTTGATCTCTTCATCACTTACCCAAACCATATTGAGTTCGACTTTGCTTCATCCATATTTGATCTTCATTTGAAATACCGCTTCAAATACTTGTTCTTGATTGACAACGAATATGCAAGCTTCCAATTTAGGATCATCAAGTATACAATCATCCTTGTATCCTTTTGCAATTACCACATGAAGTCTTGCATTTATTATTTGGTAGGGAATACCATTTCTCTTCTAATGATCCATTGATTTTAATCAAGCCACCACAACCATGGGAGACTCGGAATTGGTCTTTGCAAAATATCCTCAATATTTATCTTCTTGATTTCTTGACATTTAACATTTCTTATCGAAGGACCACACACTTGCTTGTCTTCATCATGTGAGCCATACAATATTCATCCTCAAATATATAGCAATATTAACTCATGAATAATTAAATAAAAACCTGCTCACATTCTTAAACAAACAAGTTAGTTCTTTTAATCGCTTTTTCATTCAATTCACCAAAATCCACTTAGGGGCCTAGATGCACTTTCAATCTCCCCCTTTTTGGTGATTCATGACAACTCGATTAAAGCTTACAAATAAAACATTTAAGCGCATAAGAATTCTTAGATATAGGATGAGCTCCCCCTTAATATGTGCTTTGAATTGAATTTCAAAAAGTTGGCCTCAAATGCCAAAAGCAGATTTTAAGTGAAAGTACATGAGAGCTCCCCCTATATCTCAGAATATGTGCAACAAGTGTGTGTGACAATAATAAAAAGAAATTGTGATGCATATGACATGATAAGCATTCAACAAAGAAAATTGTGTGTGCTGCTTGGGCTAGGGCGGTCAGACCGGGGTTGCAGGCCGGTCAGACCGCCTCCCCCACTCAGTCAAGAAAAAAACAATCATCATCACACATAAATATCTCAAACTAGCACCATGTCACTTAGGATACATAAATAGGTTCAAATACACACAGTAGCACTCATACAAGGTTCTCAAGTCCACTTAGGAATAGAAATCCAAATTTATTACATGGCTATCTCTCAGCCAGCAGCCACGGGTGGTCATACCGCATCCCTGGGGCAGTCAGACCACCTGCACCAGATCAGCACCACTAAACGATGAAATCTTGAAGCTTTAATCCATTCTTCTCCCCCTTTGTCATCAAGCATCCATAAAAGGGCCTGGAGAAGATGTAGAGGCTGATCACTACCAATGTCCCCACACCGAGCCATCGCCGGGTGGATAACTCCCTCCTATGTTGAGAAAGATAAAAGCATTGGATAGTTAAGATAAAAGGATCAAGATATGGTGGTTTCAGATTATAGATATAGAAGTGTATCAACCATACCATATGGAGGAGGTGGACCATAACTAAAAAATCTGTTGAGAGTCGTGCTGCTAGAGGAACTTCCGGATCTTCCACAGGAGGTGGAGGTGGAGGTGGTGGAGGAGCCTGAGAAGAAGACTCACCACCAAACATGGCATCAAACCCTCTAGGTGCATGGACAGGTGGTGGAGGAGGTGGTGGAGCCTGAGAAGACGAAGCATCCACATCAGGATAGTGCCTCTGAACAAACTCCTCATAGTAACCGGAGTTGATGTAGCCCAGCATCCTCTCATCCACTGTCGGTATCTCAGCCTCTGGAGGAACAGGAGAAATAGGTGAGCGAGGTGGCTGAATCCCAAAGTGTTCATGCATCCTCTTCATCGAATCCCGCTCTTTCTTTCTTTCTTTCTCTCATAGCCCTGTCATTGGCAATCTCAATGTCCCTCTGACTCTTGCAAATACCAGCCAAAATATTGAACAATTTCTTGAAAAATGAGGTGTTTTGCCACTGTTCATACACAGGGCGGTCAGACCGCCTGTGGGGGGCGGTCAGACCGCCCCCAGCCTCATTTCTGCCCCGCTGCAAAGTCTCTGCCACGTCGTCCCATCGGGCATCTCCTTCTTGTTCTCGCAATTCTTCTGGAGAGGAGGGAACACTGATGGTCAGGCTGTGCTTGGGTTGCAAGAGTCGATGTCTCGTGTCTTTTGGATACTTGGTGTTAGTGACCTTCCTTATGATAAACATGATATATGGACTATGCCCACACAAGTTTTAAGCATTCTCCGAACAATTCTTAATTTCTTGCCAAATGAAGTCACCAACACAAAACTTAGCTGCCCCCGGTCTCATGGCAACCATAAGGTTCCTCTGAAAAGCTGTGATATGTGAGGAGTTCCCATCTCTAGGGGTGAGGGTCTTCCTGAAAAGCCGATTAAGGACTGCATAGTAAGTGTAAAGCGGCTTGACCGTTCCTGCAAAGGCCCTCTTACTCCTAGGGTACATAAACTCCATCTCCCTTGAATTAAGAATCCCATCATCATGAAGTTTTCTGAGACTAGCATCATTGGGAAGCCTGAATAAAGCAAGGAAGTTACTAAAGGTGATATGCCATCTATCACCCTCAGTCATCCAGAACATCGCCCGCTCAGTTCCCATATATCCAAAGTAAACTGTAGCATAGAACTGAGCTATAATTTCCTTATTCTAATGTTGCATGAAACCCATGATGCTCTTCAACCCCTTCAATTCACACTCTCTGATTATCTCATTGAAAATGCTGTCATTCTTTCTTGCCATATAATCCCAATCAATGCACTGAGCTTCACTGGTGATCTTAGCATTTCTCCGGCAAATAATGACAGTAGAGTAGTAGTCCTGCTGAAAAGGAGACCAAAAACGATAATCTGAAGCTGTCTTTGGATGAACATATGGATTCTCCCTTCTCATATTTTTCAGAGTTTCCGCCATCACTTCACTGTAATAATCCACAGGGCCTCAAACAATAGGATAAATGGGAGGCCTGATCTCAGTTAACAACAAGAGGAGGGGCGGCATTCCCTCCAGCATCATCATCATCATCATCATCGGGAGGCACTCCAGCTGCTCCCACGGAATCATCTTCCTCATTATCACATGCATCATCATCGACTTCCTCAATCTCAGCATCAGCTCTAACTCCACTACCTCCAGCACCAAGTCCTTTACCACCAACACCAACACCAACACCACTGTACATGGCTCCAGCTCTGCCCTGATGGTCTGCACATACAAAGGTATCATCCTCTACCTCGTCATCACTAGACTCGTTTGTTTCCTCCATCTCAATATCTTCCCCATAATCTTGATAAACTGGCCTTTGCGGCCCCCTTGGCCTCAATTTCTCCCGGATATCATAAGCACGTGAGCTCTATCCGGCCTCAGTGAGGGCAACTTCCTCTCTTCGCTTTTTCCTTTTCTCGGCACCTGAACCTTTAGGCATCGCTGCTGTTCCTGGATCACAAGAAGTGAAACAAAGATGTATAAGTCACCAGGAACAAGATTGGCTAGATTAATCGTGTCGATGCATAGCGCACAGAGCGATTTGCACAAAACTGGGCAGGGCGGTCAGACCGCTCTGGACAGGCGGTTAGACCGCCCCTACCACTTTTGAGCCAATGGCTCTCCAGGTCAGCCACAGCAACACAATACCGAGAAATGAAAGATAAATTTCAGGGAATATTCCTAGATTGAATAGGGTTGAATCCATGGCCAAGAACAAAACTCTTGGGGCTAAACTGCTCAGGGCGGTCAGACCGCCCGGGGCTGTGAAACCCTAGAAATTTGTTCCCGACAATGTAGCCAACGAAATTGAATAAAACTCTAGGAATGTCTTCTAGGCGTTGCTAATTGATGATATCTCAAAGGAAATCCAAAGCTTTGCATCGAGTAGGGAGATCGGGCAAAAACAAGATTTAGATACCTTTTGAGAGAGGAACTCGAGTTGAATCCAAGAAGCAGGCTTGGGACTTGCTTCAGCACCCCTAGGAGAGTCCCTTCAACGGTGGGGATTTACTTTTCCATGGTTGAATCCTCAAATCACCATGGGAGGGGGTGAGAGAGCTTGAGAGGGAGAGGCACGGGTTGGAGACGAATGGAGGGTGTTCTGCCCGTGGGGAGAGAGAAGGGGGTGAAAGGATAAGGTCAAACACACCGTAGAGTCACGGGAGGGGTAAAAGTAAAAAAGATCCGTGACACCCGATCAGACCGCGTGGGCCACACGTGAAGGACCGAATCGGGTGACCAGAGAGGGGGGAGTGAATGGGAGCCGATAAAAATTCTTCCCTAAGGTCGAGCTCGGCCTATACCCCGATTGCCAATCCACGAATCCGGGCACACAAGCGAAGCTCCAAACAAGGCACAAACAAGCCTAGAGAATCAACCAAGAAGCCTAGGAGCAAAGAGCGGAAGCACCGGACAAGAATCAAAGCAAAGGGAGCAAGTCTGCAACAGACCTGGCGGACAGTCCGTGGTGTACGGGCGGACTGTCCGTGAGGCCTGGGTGGACTGTCCGCAAGGGCCTTGCGGACTGTCCGCTAAAGCGGACAGAGCTACCAGAGACGCACCCCAAAAAATCGGACTGTCCGTGAAGGACCCGCGGACCGTCCGCCAGAAAATCACCCACGCGGACTGTCCGTGAGCCACTCGTGGACTGTCCGCCAAACTCCTTGCAACCAAAACCACGGGGCGAAATCGATCGAAACGAAGACGCGCAAGAACACAAAGAACACGCGACGAACAGCAGCCCACACGGACTGTCCGCGGCACACGAGCGGACTGTCCGCGACACGCGGACAGAGCAGAAAATGCCTGACCCCGCGAGGTCAACTCTAAGAACTCATCACTGGATCTCCCAAACGGTAGAAGCTCTAGAGACAAGACTTTGGGGAGATGATATGCGTACCACAAGGATGCTATGCTCCAAAAATCTCGACCTCTAACTCCCTAAATCACCGGGAATCGCAGATCACACAAGCAACCATCAAGAACACAAACACCGGCCAAAAACTCATGAATCGAAGGCTCTACACGGGGTTTGAGGGGTCAAGATCATACACAAACATGTGCAAGGCATCCACCCATGATCCCCTCAAAGAAATCCGTGGAGAAACGCCTCCAAACTAACAAATCGAGCGAAGACGAAAACTCCCAAAAATAGCCCCAAAAATGACACGAAAATCACAAAGGACTAGGAGATCACCGGGACGCCGAATGCTTCCATACATCCAGAGGTCAGAGTCTGTACAAGAGTCTAGCCTAAGGAATCCACAGGAAAACGAAGCAGTCCAGAAAAATCTACCAGGGGAGAAAGCCCTAGGAAGCAAGAGAGAGAGATGCCATCCACCTCTCCGCTATTTATACGAAGTCTATCGGAGGGAGGTAAATGACCACGCTACCCCTACTACATAAATGAAGATACAACCCCTCAGGGGCATTTTGGTCAAGTCTTCATCGGACGGACACGCTTCCATCACGGCTTCGCTTCACCTCAAGTCAAACCCTGCAATCACGCCACGTGCCCTCCGCCTCGAAGCTTCCCGAAGCTCCCGGATCACCGTCTCTGTCGCCTCGGGCCTTCGGGCTTGGTTTTGAGGCCCAAACCAAGAAACCGTCCACCTGATGGTTTTGTGGGCAAACCACCAAACCCCGCGTGCAAGCTTCGGGCTTCAACTGCTACCTTGCACCGGCTCATGTTCACGACTTCAGTCCACTAGTCGTGCACCGCACGGCTCGTACTTGACCCCATCGGCCACCGAGTCCATCGAACCAAGCCTACTCGCCACTCCATCACCCGGAGGCCGCCACAGCTCAGGCCTTTCGCGCTTGTTCTTCACCTGCACCGACACGAGTTAGGCCGCAACCTGTACCTGCACACTTAGCCAAGCATCAGTCCACACAATGTTGTCAATCACTCATCACTAAGGAGCGACCCTCCACTGGTCCTCGAACACACTTGGTCCTCAAGCTCCCCCTTGATGAGTGCATTGACAACACCCATAGTAACCATGATAGAGAAGAAAAAAAAGAAAACAACCACGAACACAAACCTCCCAAGCAAGTGATCCAAAGCCAAAGCACAAGCGAAAACATGATCACTCGCCAATCCAAGTCTCGGCCCCCTAAGACAAGGGCAACGACTCGACACAGCCGAGACAAAACAAAGCTCTCAAGGAGCACATCACAAAGCACAAAACTCAGGAAAAACAAAGGAGCTCCCCCTGCACATAAGCAAACTCCCCCTGAGCAAATGCAACCTCTTCTTCTCAAATTTTTCTCCTCACATGCCACATCTCACAAATGCATACCAATTTTCCACCAATTTTCCACAAAAACGCACAATGCATGAAAATTCTCCCCATATCATACAAATCTCTCCCCCTTGTTGACAATGCATGAATCAAGGTATATGAAACTCTTCCCCTTGTTTTCATGAAAAATGCATGTCTAGGCACATATACAATCTACTAAGCTTCTCAAATATACAAAGAGCACAACAAAATGCTACATATGAGACATAGAGCAAGCAAGGCAGACATGGTGTATCTGGCACATTACCATCAAGAAGGTAGAGACATATAAGCATGTGACATGGCCAAAAGAAAATTTAAGCAATTTTCACAAAGAAATAGTCATCTCATGAGCAAGATCCTATCTATACCAATTTAACATAAAGGCACTAGATCATTCAAAGTTTATGCAAGATCACAAATTCTCATCACAAGATCATTATAAACGCCCACAAGCTACTCAAGTCATGTTAAAGCCACCGAGCCATGTGTCTACTTCTTAAAATGAGACTTCTCATGGTAGATAAGCATGCTACGGTTTAGCACCCAAGATATGAATTTCAAAGCATAACAACATGATTTGGAGCTCATTTTTCAAGCATAACGCAATTCATACACCAAATTCATTTTCAAGTTTAAACATGGTACATGAAGTGCCTTTGCGGCAAAAAGAAGCTTATGCTCCTCCCCAAGCAAGCAAAAGGGCTAAACATTTACAATGACAGAAAGGTCTTTGACCCCAGGCAAAGAGAATATGATCCTCAAGCATAAACTGAGCATGATATAAGTATTTAAGCACAAATTGAGCATAGACAAGCATCTGCTCATGAGAGAGGTAGTTTTATCATTTTCACGACCAAAATGCTGTCTCATCATACATATATAGCAAAACCATCAAGAGCATAGCATTTACATCCACAAATTACCAAACATGCACATATCTCAACCATAGCACATCAGTGATCAATGTATATAAGAGAAGCTCAATCCTAGCTTAAGTGATCCAAAGATGGCTATCCTACCAGGTTTGGTACAGAAAGAAAAATGCATGAAGGAAATGCAACAAAATGAACATATGACACATATAAACATGAGAAGCTCCAAGACCCAAGCTAGAAAGGAAAACACACCCCAAGCTCACCTCGCAAGCGAGTGAAAGTGGCTTGGTCAAGCGGTTTGGTGAAAATGTCAGCTAGCTGGTCTTGGGTAGGGACATAGGACAAAGATATGTTTCCCTTCTCAACATTGTCCCTCAGGAAGTGGTACCTCACTTCTATGTGTTTTGTTTTGGAGTGGAGGATAGGATTTTTGGCTACACTTATGGCACTGGTGCTGTCACAGAAAAGTGGAACCTGGGAGCACTCCTCACCAAAGTCACTCATGGTATCATCCAAAGCAGCTGGGAACAACAACTAGCAGCAGCTACATACTCAGCCTCGGTGGTGGACTGGGCTACACTCGATTGCTTGCGAGATGACCAAGAGACCAAAGAAGAACCAAAGAACTGACAACACCCAGAAGTGGACTTGCGATCCAAACGACACCCAGCGAAATCCGCATCAGAAAAGCCATGAAGCCTGAGTGTCGAGGAGGCAGAGTACCACAGACCAAACTTAGGAGTGTAGTTCAAGTACCTGAAAATCCGCTTGACGGCCTGCCGATGTGAAGTCCTCGGTGAAGCCTGAAAACGAGCGCACAGACACACACTGAACTGTATGTTCGGCCTCGTCGCCGTCAAGTAGAGGAGGGAGCCGATCATGCTCCGGTACTCCTGCTGGTCCACAGGTTCGCCGTCCTCGTCCGCGTCCAAAGCAGTAGTTGTACTCATCGGGGTAGTCAGCGGCTTGGAGTCGTTCATGCCAAACTTCTTCACCATGTCCCTGGTGTACTTCGCCTGATGCACAAAGGTCCTGTCCTTGCACTACTTGATCTGGAGACCTAAGAAAAACTGCAGCTCGCCCATCATGGACATCTCAGATTCCCTGCTCATGTCATCTGTAAATCTGGCAACAAGATCATGAGAAGAGCCACCAAAGATTATGTCATCCACGTATATCTGAACAATCAAAAGGTCATTCCCATGCTTAAGGAGGAAAAGGGTCTTATCAACTGTGCCCATCAC
The DNA here is from genome assembly GCA_036936925.1 of Cenchrus fungigraminus. Classification (NCBI taxonomy): domain Eukaryota; kingdom Viridiplantae; phylum Streptophyta; class Magnoliopsida; order Poales; family Poaceae; genus Cenchrus; species Cenchrus fungigraminus. Next base: position 99,214,127 of record CM072779.1, read on the forward strand.
AAACCCCTTACTCAGCAAAAAGCCTCTCAACCTGCCATACCAAGCTCTAGGTGCCTGTTTCAACCCATAGAGCGCTCTCTGGAGTTTGTATACACAGTGTGGGTATTTTTCACTCTCAAACCCCGGGGGTTGCCTCACATACACTTCTTCCTCAATCACCCCATTCAAGAAAGCACTCTTGACATTCATTTGGTACAACTTGAACCCTTTAGCCACGGCAAAGGCTAGAAGGATCCTAATTGCCTCCAAACGGGCCACAGGAGCAAATGTCTCCTCATAATCTATGCCCTCTTGCTGGTTGTACCCCTGCGCCACCAACCTCGACTTGTTTCTCACAACCATCCCATTCTCACCCTCTTTGTTCTTCCATACCCACTTGGTTCCTATGGGACGGTAATTTGGTGGTGGATCGACTAACACCCAGACTTGGTTCCTCTCAAAATTTTCCAACTCCTCATGCATGGAATTCACCCAATTCTCGTCAGACAAAGCATGTCGAATATCTTTGGGCTCGAAAGAAGTAACAAACGCAGAATGAACGAAATGAGAAGTATTCCTTGACCTCGACCGTGTAGTGCGTTCATGAAGGTCACCAATGATCGTCGTCGGTGGGTGGTCGATCTGTACACGTCGGGGAGCCTCACGCCTGGACACAACCTCCCTCTCAGCAGCAGCCTCCACTCGAACAGCCTTAGTCATAGTGGGTGTAGGGGATGGTCCGTCCTCGATCGTCGTCGTAGTAGTGGAAGTAGAATATACACGATCATCCACGGGAGCACCACCATCATCATCATCCTCGTCTCCATCTCCATCCTTCTCATCCTCAAAGATCCTGGCACCAATTTCCTCGTCACCTGCACACTCAAAAGCAGAAGAGCAACATGGCTGTGTCTCGTCGAAGGTAACCTCGCAAGTCTCCATGGTTCGGTTAGTGTCAAGATAACCAAGGAAAATCCCGTCCGAACATCGAGACTCAAACTTATCCAGCTTGCCCTTCTTCAGAATGAAACACTTGCAACCAAAAGCTCTAAAGTGACTCACCTTGGGTTGTCGGCCATGCATCAGCTCATAAGAGGTCTTCTTCATAAAAGCACGAAGGAAGATGCGATTTGAGACATAGCAAGCGGTATTGACCGCCTCGGCCCAGAAACGCCTAGGAGTCCTATGCTCATAAAGCATCGTCCTGGCCATCTCACAAAGGGTCCGGTTCTTCCTCTCCACCATGCCATTCTGGCAAGCGACGTAGGGAGAAGAGTACTGATGATCAAGACCAAGATCACTGCAAAAAGCATCAAAATGAGAGTTCTTAAACTCTGTGCCATTGTCACTGCGTATAGCTCGAATGGCATCACCATGTCTCTCATTCTTCAACCTCAAGATCAAGTCCCGAACAAAGCCAAATGTCTCACTCTTATCCTCCAAAAAGAAAACCCAAGAGTACCTTGAAAAATCATCGACAACCACAAGAACATAACACTTCCCACCCGCAAAGCGAACACGAGCTGGCCCAACCAAATCCATGTGCAACAGCTCACAAGGTCGCTCGGTCATGACTGAAGTCAGAGGGGCGTGAGAAGCAGCAACCATCTTTCCATGCCGACAAGAAGCACAAACCAAATCCTTCTCGAATTTCAACTTAGGCAATCCTCGGACAAGATCAAGACCACTCAAGCGGGAAAGCAACTCAAAGCTCAAGTGTCCCAACCTCCTATGCCATTTCCAAAGCTCGGCCGACACGCCAGCCACAAAGCATCGAGGAGGACCAACAGACTGGGAAAAATCGGCACGAAAGATTTGACCCTCGGGGACGATCATACAGACAAGATCGCCTCGAGAATCAAGCACACGAGAAGCACCTGACTTAAAACGAACCTCAAAACCTTCGTCAAGTAATTGAGATACTGACAGCAGGTTAAACCCAAGTGACTTGACCAGGGCCACACTTCTTAAGGTCACTTTGCTACTCACCTTCACCATACCTTCAGCAAGCACTCGTCCTCTCCCATTGTCCCCGAAAGTGATGTACTCCCTCGTACTCACCGGGGTGAGGTTGGAGAACCACCCACGATCTCCGGTCATGTGTCTTGAGCAACCGGAGTCGATCAACCAAAAGTTCTCCAAGCCTCCCGCCTGCAATAAAAAACGAGAACAAGAATGAGCAAGCGACTCAACACTGGGGTTAGTTCCAAAAGAGTCAAACCAGTGCTGAGCCATTTGCTCAAAAGAAGGGTTAGCAAAATCCATCCTTCCAAAACCTCTAGGCGGAGCCCTCTCACGCCTACCACCAAAGGACCTGTCACGTCTCGCTGGAGGAGTACGCGCACCATGAGGAGGAAAACGTGGCTCGTAGTCCATTTGAGACCCAAAGCTCCGATCGTGCCTCCCAAACTCATAATAGTCACGAGAAGGAGCACGTCGAGCCAACTCACCACGCCCAAACCCAACACGCCTGTCTCTCTGAGGGAACACACCTCCACCTCCACCTCCACCTCCACGAGTGGGAACTGTCCTCACAAACACATCACCCCTAGGTAGAGGCCCTCTACGAGGCTTAGGCACACCACGAGCAAGGTGGTACCTGTCCTTGTTTACCATCTCCCTAGCAAACCGCTAATCCCTCTTCCTCCGGAAATAGAACTCATCCTTGTGCCCATCCCTCCCACAATACTCACAATGGAAACGGATTGGCACTGGCTTAGGCGGTGGCTTTTCTGTGGGCTTCTCAACACTTTTCTCTCCTGACTTCCCCTCAAAGACATTACCCAGGTTGCTCACAAACTTGATGGGTTTCTGGTAATTCTCTGTTTTCTGGGGGAACACTGGTGGGTCTGGAGTTGTGTCAAGCTTGTTTCTCAAGTGGTTCGGCTTGGGTGCATATTTGTTCATGGGTATGGTGTGGGATGGTGTGGGTGTCTCTCTAGCTTTCTCTTCTCCCTCACCACTCTTCTCACCACACTTGTCAACCCCCAATGCCTGACCATCAAACCGCTTGAACTGAGCCAACATCAAACTCAATTGTGGCTCATGCCCAGACAGCCAACTCATCAACTTCCTAAGTTCATCATTTTCATCCTGCAGACGATCAACATAGTGTGCAAGTTCCATGTTTTTCAAAGCATGCATCTCACAAGTTGAACATGATGTAGGAAGAGGAGCTTTCAATGCCGCCTCAAGAGAAACAATTCTAGTGTGAGATTCATCTAGCCTAGCAAGCAAAATAGGATATGAGGTACAAGCACCTAGTAACGCTGGCCTAGACTTCAATTCATCACACTCTACCCTAACCACATCTAGTTCCTCAAGAATAGAGGCATGTTTCTCCTTGAGGGTAGTCAAGTTAGCAAGAAAAACTGAGCAATCACCACAATCAATTTCATCCGACACCACAGGAGCAGTTTTCAAAGCAGTTATCTCATTACGAGCATCCAGAAGCAAGGATTCAAGTTCAGCTACCTTATCCTTAGCATCACCCAACAGAGACCTAAATTCCCTCTTCTCCTTGTTGGTCTTTCTAAGCACATCATCACGGTTATCAAGCAACTCATTGAGCCTAGCATTCTCCTCTAGCAAGAAGTTGGGATCTTGTCGTAGCTCTTCGTCGGAGTCAGAGTTCGAGTCCGAGCTGTGCCTCCCACCCTTCTTGGAATGCGCCATGCCGCAAAAGCCTTGTGCGACGAAGCTCAAGCCGGTGATGTTCTTGCCCGTGTGCCGCTTGTCCTTGCGCTTCTCTTGCTCTTCCTCACTGCTCGAACCGGATGAAGCATCGCTGACGTCGAGTCGATGTCGCTCGCTCCGGCCACCATCGCTCGAGAGGTCTTCCTCTTGTGGCCGCCACCCTTCTTGTGCCTTCTCTTGCTCTTGTCCTTGTGCTTGTCTTTGTAGTCATTCCGGGACCGGTGCTTGTTGTAGTCGTGCTTGGACTTACCCTTGTAGTCGTTCTTGATCTCCATGGCTTCAGGGCATTCGGCGATGAAGTGCCCGTGCTTCCTGCACCGATAGCACATCCCCGAGCTCCGCCTTGCATTCTTGCGGTTCTCGTACATCTGCCCAAACCTCTTGCTCAACAATGCGAGATCGTCCTCGCTCAGCACATCAAAATCCTCATCTGGCAAGGACACAAGACAAGACAAGGAGAAACCACCAGGGTTAGCGTTAGACCTTGATCCCGAGACAAGAGCCAAACTATGAGGATCAGTGGGGATCTTGCTCTTGGCTCTCAAGCCACGATCAACCTCAGAAGACCTGAGCTTGGAAAACAGCTCATCCAACGTCAGCGTATCATACACGCTCGACTCCTCAATGGCCTCGACCTTGGCACTCCCCACAGACCGATCCAGGGCATGCAAAAGCTTGATAGCTTGATCATGATCCGTGTATGGGAGCACTGTCACATTGGCCCTCATGTTGTTGACAATGCTAGTGAAACGCTGGAACATCGCATCGGTCGACTCATCGGGGAGATGAGTGAAGTTCTCGTACTCTCTCCGGTAAGTGGAAAACAAACGGGCTTGCACTTGGGCATTGCCAACATGAGCATTTCTCAACTTGTGCCATATCTTTCCGGCCACATTCTCTCCGTACACTCGCTCGAACTCCGAGGCACAGAAAGCACGGAACAAGTAATCAACGGCCTTGCTGTTAGCCTCAAACATGTCCCGCGATCCTGGAAGTAGAAAACTATCTGGGATGACATAATGATCATTCTGAGTGACCTCACATATGAGAGTTCCCTTCCCTCGCAAAAACGCGCCCATGCGTCTCTCCCACATCGGGTAATTCTTGCCATCGAAGTGCGGAGGACCCGACCCCTAGCCGTAATCGCCCATCTTTGGATCTTAGACTGGTTAGAATCACGAAGATTCGTAACCGGCTCTGATACCAATTGAAGGACCGAATCGGGCGACCAGAGAGGGGGAGTGAATGGGAGCCGATAAAAATTCTTCCCTAAGGTCGAACTCGGCCTATACCCCGATTGCCACTCCACGAATCCGTGCACAAAAGCGAAGCTCCAAACAAGGCACAAACAAGCCTAGAGAATCAACCAAGAAGCCTAGGAGCAAAGAGCGGAAGCACCGGACAAGAATCAAAGCAAAGGGAGCAAGTCTGCAACAGACCTGGCGGACAGTCCGTGGTGTACGGGCGGACTGTCCGTGAGGCCTGGGCGGACTATCCGCAAGGGCCTTGCGGACTGTCCGCTAAAGCGGACAGAGCTACCAGAGACGCAGCCCGAAAAATCGGACTGTCCGTGAAGGACCCACGGACCGTCCGCCAGAAAATCGCCCACGCGGACTGTCCGTGAGCCACTCGCGGACTGTCCGCCAAACTCCTTGCAACCAAAACCACGGTACGAAACGGATCAAAACGAAGACACGCAAGAGCACGAAGAACACGAGACGAATAGCAGCCCACGCGGACTGTCCGCGGCACACGAGCGGACTGTCCGCGACACGCGGACAGAGTAGAAAATGCCCGACCCCGCGAGGTCAACTCCAAGAACTCATTACCGGATCTCCCAAACGGTAGAAGCTCTAGAGACAAGACATTGGGGAGATGATATGCATACCACAAGGATGCTATGCCCCAAAAATCTCGACCTCTAACTCCCTAAATCACCGGGAATCGCGGATCACACAAGCAACCATCAAGAACACGAACTCCGGCCAAAAACTCACGAATCGAAGGCTCTACACGGGGTTTGAGGGGTCAAGATCATACACAAACATGCACAAGGCATCCACCCATGATCCCCTCAAAGAAATCTATGGAGAAACGCCTCCAAACTCACAAATCGAGCGAAGACGAAAACTCCCAAAAATAGCCCCAAAAATGACACGAAAATCACAAAGGACTAGGAGATCACCGGGACGCCGAATGCTTCCATACATCCAGAGGTTAGAGTCTGTACAAGAGTCTAGCCTAAGGAATCCAGAGGAAAATGAAGCAGTCCAGAAAAATCTACCGGGGGAGAAAGCCCTAGGAAGCAAGAGAGAGAGATGCCATCCACCTCTCCGCTATTTATACGAAGTCTATCGGAGGGAGGTAAATGACCACGCTACCCCTACTGCATAAATGAAGATACAACCCCTCAGGGGCATTTTGGTCAAGTCTTCATCAGACGGACACGCTTCCATCGCGGCTTCGCTTCACCTCGACGCAAACCCCGCGATCACGCCACGTGCCCTCTGCCTCGAAGCTTCCCGAAGCTCCCGGATCACCGTCTCCGTCGCCTCGGGCCTTCGGGCTTGGTTTTGAGGCCCAAACCAAGAAACCGTCCACCTGATGGTTTTGTGGGCAAACCACCAAACCCCGCATGCAAGCTTTGGGCTTCAACCGCTACCTTGCGCCGGCCCATGTTCACGACTTCAGCCCACTAGTCGTGCACCGCACGGCTCGCACTTGACCCTATCGGCCACCGGGTCCATCGAACCAAGCCTACTCGCCACTCCATCACCCGGAAGCTACCATGGCTCAGGCCTTTCGCGCTTGTTCTTCACCTGCACCGACACGAGTCAGGCCGCAACCTGTACCTGCACACTTAGCCAAGCATCAGTCCACACAACGTTGTCAATCACTCATCACTAAGGAGCGACCCTCCACTGGTCCTTGGACACACCTGGTCATCAACACGGTTAGACCGCCCCCCCGGTTGAATTTGGAAAGAGCTGATTTTGAATAGATTTTGATCCTTTTGCTTTTCTATGCTTGTATATAGGATTTATGGAAGATAAAGATCCATTTTTGCCAATCCTTAGAAGAGTGATTGATTTTCCAAATAATTTCATAATTCTTGATTCTTCCAAGAGTGAGAGAGATAAAGATATGGATGTAGAGATATTATGGACTTGAGAAAATCTTCTTAATTATGACTAGCCAACAATCAATCAAGAGGAGTTATAGTCATAATTAAGTTGATTAGGTCACAAAGACCAAGATTCAAATATTTTCAAAAATTCACAATTCCTACGCATGCTAGTTTAGTTTTCAAAACTTCTATCCTATGTCACAAAGTGCATACATCCACCCCAAGTAAATCACCACTCTAGTATATTTAGCTCATACCCAACTAGAAGACACTCACACGACACAAAGTCGAGTTTATGTGTGTGTATCAACCAAATATCTAGAAGGACACACAAAATTCACTTGAAGCAATTATATGCTAAGAATGGCACACTAGCACGGTATATATAGGCCTAGATGCATTACAATATTAAAAAGAATTCAAGAGAACATACCTTTGCCTTAGGCCACATTTTATTTGTGCATTTTTTTAAAAAGCGGCTTGCTCTTAACTTGATTGCTTAAGGATTATTGTGTCAAATAAGAGCTTGCATATGTTGCACAAATATGTGAGACTACAAGTTCACTAGAAGAAATTGTTAGTCCCACAAATGACATAAACTTTGAAATAATCTCCCCCTTAGTTAATGCTTAAAGAATCTTGAATTTCTCGAACTTAGCACATGATTCATTTATGAACAAGGGAGATATCTTCAAAGCTTAGTCAAGACATATAAATGATTTAACAATTGAAATAAGTTAGATATCTCATTACCTTAGATGCATTTTCACCAAATTTTTCAAATTTCTGCTTTTACCCCGGGTCACCCGGTCATAGGGGCCGGGTCACCCGCCATCATCCAGAGATGAAATGGGTCACCCGCCCACAGAGGCCGGATCACCCGAAAAACACTTCTGGGATGCCACGCGGATAGACCGCCTATGGCAGGCGGTTAGACCGCCTTCCCCCGAAGAAATCCATTTGGTGATTTCTCAGCTCTCGTTCATTGCTAAGCTTCTAAATTTCCTAAATAAATTCCTGCAAAACTTATCACAACAATTGCTCTACTAGAGAGCCATTAGTAGCATCGAATGGTATGAGAGAATAAATATTATGAAAATGTCAAGGTCACTTCCTCATGCTTCACAATCCTAGGATTAATGATCCATGAGTGTTCACAAAGAACTGAGAGTAACCAAGACACAACATTAAGCACTTATTACCGAGATTGCATTGATTGAATGATTTTCAAGCTTTTCTCACGGCAAGATTATTGAATTCTTTTCTTTTCGCCATGACTTCAATGCAACTCGATCAACCTACAAGCTCAGTAAGCACTTCTTGGTACCCAACACTTGTTGGGTCCTACTAGGTTAGTCACAAGGTGCTTAGGAATCCAAATGGCCCTAGTGCTTGTTTGAGGTGAACTAATCATCCTCATAGCACAAGTACCATTCTTATTGTTGGCGTTTCGTAGCATCGTCATCCTAAGAACAGATCTGGGACCCGTCCTTAGCGACAACACTAGGGAATGCCTTTAGGCACCTCTCAATGTCACAACTAATGGCACCGGGTTAGCGTGAACATCGAGACTTGCCAAAGGTTAATCTAAACGATCATGAACGAATCCGCAAGCGCACAGATAAACCATTGTAGCATTTCCCCAAGGAAGGAGAGTATTCCAAGGGTATCGTATCCGTGGAAGGCAATGGTAGATATATTAGACTTATGCTTTTGCTCTGAATGTAAACCAAGAGATAGATATAGGGAACAACACACTCAAAGACAGGGGTAAGATAAAAAGATATACGGGGTAGTGTGACACACACACTCAGATCTACCTCTACTCTAGCACACTACGGCTTAGGGGGAACATACGAGTTAGCTCTAGGTTCTAATGTACGAAACATACAAAGCTAGAAGATACAAGAGATGGGCATGAGTGTTGCATGAGAGAGATAAGGTTCAGCACCCAGGTACAAACGGGGAGCTAGCCCGCGACGACCAACACTCTGCGAAACTAGACTTTAGACTCCTACAGCAGGTACCCCAGCACGTAGGTTGCCCAAGGATCCAACAGGGTTGTCACCACCTGAGGACCGACCTCTATCGTTACGGGGGGGTATGCTCATAACTATCGTAGCCAGACAACCCAGCCACCATGCCTACGTTGCTGCTAGACTCCACCCGTCCCGGGCTATTGTAACCTAGGGTGAGAGCCACCAGAAGACTGGTCAACTAGACCGAGTACCGTAGCTTGAACACAGACCTCATGCAACACTCTCATGCCATCTAACAAGATCAACTAAGGCTAGACATACGAACAAATGTGAACTCTCTTATGTCTAATCAATAAGATCAAAGGGTCGTGTTCGTGAGAGAACACGAGCCTCTAACTTATGAACAAACACATAAGGAAGGAGTTTATCACCCTTCAAGTGGATCAAAAGGTAGTGTTCATGAAGAACACAAGCCTCTAAATGATGAACAGAAGATGAACTCAAGAACATATCAAGAATATGATCTACCATGACTTTATATGAAATAGCTGAATAACTGAAGTAGATCAAAGTCATACAAAGAAATAAAGATAAAAGAGAACTCATACCTAGACTTCCAAGAGGACTTGGAACCTGAATAAGAGCTACTCTAGCCTACCCCCTAGCCTTGGAAACTAAAAGTGAGAGGAGAATGAGAGAGTGGTGTGTGAGAAATGGGAGCCCCTCTCCTTCTATTTATAGGCGAGGACAAGGCTTGCTCGGACGCCCAAATGGCCCCTAAACACCTGGGAGTGAGGCAATGGACCAATGAGCAACCACCACGTGGAGGGCCAGGATCAAAGGCCCCTAGGTCGGTTCGGCCGATCCTAGGATCGGCCGGCCCCCTAGGGTCGCCTCCTGACCTGTGTTTTCTCTGGTTAGCTGACATGTGGGCCCTCTGATCCATCCTTGGTGCATGGCTTGATTTGGTATCCGAGGTGGGCCCTTTGATCCATGTGAAGTCCATGTGGTGTCCTCTGATTCATCGGTGAGTGCCTCCCGTGGATCGATGACGTGGATTGCCATGTTTCCCTTGTTGGCAGCCACCTCCTCAGCTGAGTTGTCATGGTTTCTTCATAGAAGTTGAGTTTCCATCTCTTTTAAGGGGTAAATAACCTACATACAAATAATCTCCAAGGACAAGTGGAACTACAATATTCAAAAAAAATGCTAGTGAAATATGCATATGCCTCCATTTATGTGAGAATATTGAGGGTTGGAAATGGTGAATTTCCACCGTCAACAAACTCCCCCAAGCTAACCTCTTGCTCGTCTCGAAGCAAGACATTAGAGACTTAGGTTGGTTGATCAGGAGTTGCTACAATGTTGTATTCTCAACTTATGGCAAACATACAGCAAAGAACTCTACCAAGAGTTGAACAAGTTGCCAATGTTCTTACCTTTCACCTGATACGTGGGGCATATAGCTTCACCTGCCTTAGGCGGTTGAGAGACAGAATGGTTATATAGCATGTGCATAGTCACTCATACCTTGATCAGCTTAGCAATCCGGAGGTTTTGCAAATTTTTCAAAAGAAAATCAGAGTTCCTCAAATGATACTCTCGGATCGCTCAAAGGTGTATGGTTCCTCACCAAGGCATCAATGTTGCCTTTCTTCACATCCTACTCCTAATAGGCTGTATGTGGAGCTATAGGTAGGGAAGATGTGGCATACTTGCCTCTCATGTTTTGCTAAGTCAAAAACTGGATCCTTGGAAGAAACAAACATACATCCTGATCAAGATGTGCATATGTGTGTGATGGATATGAGCATGGCAAGGTGGATACTAGGCCCGAAAATGGGTGCTAGATATTGCCATGCTTTATATGAGGAAATGAGGGTTTGATGGTAAGGTGGACACTAGCCCCGGAGTAGGTACTAGTTATTACCATCTATATGGTGGAACTCTTTCTCTTGCACATATCAATACCTTTTTCTCCTTTGAAATTTTTTCGAGACTTGGGCTATCTCTCTTTATTTATTTTTGCCATGCTTTTGAGCATGCTTTTCTTTTTTCTTTCTCTTTTTTTTAGCTAGCCCTTTGTCTCTAGTGGAGATATTTGGAGAGGGATGAATAATGCAAAGATACATAGAGTTTTATTTGAGGAAGAATGCATAGGCATATGGAACAAATGATGAATGCTAACTTCCAGTGTAGAAGTTTTAGCATGAACGTGTACGTGATCTTGATTAGGGGAGTATGAGTTCTAACAAGGGTCACAACAATTTGACAAAGCTCAATGAGAGAACAAGCTGCATATGTGGAGGCTAAGAACTAGAATCTACATATGGCCTTGAATGGGAAATTCTCATTATTGAGGAACTCATCATGTTTTGATTTTTCAAAAAGAAAAACTCCGGATGTCAAGCATCACTAAGAACAAGATCATAGCACTCTATTATACCATATCATGTCTCACAACAACTTAGGCAAGGATCATGCTTTTTGCTACCCATAGTTTTCAAGCTAAGGTTTGAACATACAAGCCAACAAACTCAAAACTTAGGTAGGATACCAAGTTGTAGGCAAGACATACGAGGAAAATAAACAGAGCAACTATTCATCATTTCAACCATAAAGGCAAAGCATTCTTACTAAGCATATCAAAGCAAACTAAGCAAATGATGATGATGAAAGCAAATAAATATTTTTGGTCTTTTTATTTTGCAGATTTTTTTGGATTTTCATTTATAAGATATTCTGAAAACAAAGGAAGATACAAGTTACCTCAGAATGGGGGTCCTCCCCCAAGCTAGCTTCAGGCTCACTACGGAGGAGGGTAGAAGAAACCCTGACTCGCGTAGTAGGCCCTCTGCGCCTCCATGTATTGCCGCTGATCCTGCTGCATGGCTGCTATCCTCTCACCAGCCTGACGCTGCCACGCTGAGGTAGACTCGACGTGGGTGTTCAGTGTCTCCTCCAATCCCGTGACCTGGACGGTGAGCTCTCCCATCTGCTGCGCGAGTTGAGCATCGCGTGCAGAGGCTGAGGAGTGTCGCCGGAAGGACGAAGACGGAGGTGGACCACCAGAGCTAGAACTAGCGGGTGTAGCCCACTGCGCTCTGCTCACGCCCGCCCAAGCCGTGCCACTCGCACTCGGCTGGTAGGTGGGCTGGTCCCAGCCAGGTGCATATCCAGGGGTAACCCCGGACATGTACCCCGCAGGGGCCCCTCCTGCCACCAGTGGTGTAGTAGGCTGTGGCTGAGGCTGTGGTGGTGGTGGTGGCTGTGACTGCTGCTGCTGCTGCATGTGTGCTCTCTTCACCGTGCTCCTGGTGGACTTGCCTGAAACACTAGCACGACGGCTTTCCTCTTGTGTAACAAGGGGAATGGTTAGTGACTCCCAATTATACAATCCAAACCCCGGGTTAGGTAACAGGATTTGATTTGTATAGCCCAGAAAGAAGAAAGTCAAAGAATCATTTGGGCCCCTCTTGAGTATATGCCCTTGGATCAAGTATGCCTCATCAATGAGAACTCAGGGCGTCCCAATGAAGGGTACGGGATTCCCGCTAAGAACCCCGAGTCTGAGAGCAATACGAGTCACCAAAGTTGTACACTCAATAGGACCTATCATCTTGAAATTCGTCAACCACTGCTGAATCATAGCTTTAACGGGAGAGACCTTGAACCAGTCGACAGCAGCGTATAATAGCATCATCTCATCGCTGCACACGGGCCGAACATCCTCTCGTGGAAAGAGTAATGGCGAGCCACTTGTGCCACAGGCGGAGAGTGGGATGCACAATATCGTTGCACCGAGGTACAAACTTGCCACTGTAAACAAGACTAGAGATATCTGCCCAGAAAGATTCTCGAACATAGCCCTCACAAGCTCGCTTCAAGGAGACAGCACAACGAGGACTAAAACCAAGAAGACGACTAAGATCCTTCCAAGAAAGACGATAATCGGTCCCGAAAAGACGAAACTCAATGCCATCCGGGGTCTCGGTAAGAGAGCAAAGAAACTAGATGGTGAGGGGCCGAGAGCCAAGCCCTGTGACCGGCGCAAACTCCTCCCAACCAAGAGCATTCCAAATGGAAACGAACTAGAGATTCATACCTGTTTTCTCCATGAGAACTGGGTCGAAGTCCCTTGTGTGGGTGAAGACTCGGTCCTTCAGAAGAGCATAGGCTTGCTCCTCTCGATCGCCCCGCAAGCTGAGGTAGGGGGTGTTGTCGACGACCTCCTCCGTGGCCTGTGGCTCGACTTGCTCTTCTTGCTCTTCTTCATAATCCATCGTCGATGGGCTCGGCGTCGGCTTGACGGGGGTGGATGCACTCGTGCTTGCCCGCGAACGGGAGCGTGAGCGTGTCACCCTCCGGAGAGTGTTTGCTGCCCAATTCATGCTGGCACAACAACAAGGGACAACAAGAGCAACTCGGTGATGGGTTAGTGAAATCGAATGAGGTTCTTACCGAGTTTGCTCCACCAATACAATACTTTCAGCAACACAATAGAGGGAATACTTGATGATCCAATCTTGAGCAAGAAATCCAAGAAAACAAAGAGAGCAAGGAGTAGAGAGGGGAGTGTGAGTGAAATGAGTTGAATGGGTGAAGAACACCCCCTCTCGGGTCCAATTTATAGAGCAAAGGGGCAGGACACTGTGGGTTAGCCATTGGGCAACGACTAGGAGCCGTTGGCCAAAGCTGGGCCCACATGACCGTTACCAGGGTTCGGCCGAACCCTGGTTCGGCCGGCCCAGTGGTGGGCCCGGTGCTGGCCCCCTTTGGCAGGTGTGCCACCAACAGCTATATGAAGATATGCCAAGGTGCACCGGCCAAAGTTTACTCCAGAAATTGCCCAAATGGATTTTCTATGATTTTCAAACTCAGAAATTATTTTCAGAAATTTTATTTGGAAAAGGGAAAAGGGCTAGATAAATCTAAGCATGCAAATGCAGAGTTTTGGAAAATCAAATATGCACTTTTTGGAAATAAAATTTTGGAAAGGGAAATATGAGATAAGTACCAGCTTTAACCTTTTTAGTAGAAAGGACCCATCATTTTTAGTCCGACGAGTTGGACTCTTCTCAGTGATCAATTCCATTCAGCACCCCACTCCTGAGAAGTAGACGTTGGTGCCATCTCAATCTTCCGCCATTCTTTCTGAATTTTCTTTAGCCTCTTCGACGAAGATTCCTTCCTTGGGGGTAAAGGCTCCGTCCTTCCCCCAAGCTGCTCAACACTATCTTGCACCAAATAGCATTGCTCTTCTTTGTCCTGAAACTTGAACTTCAAGTTCCTCTTCCCAATGCGGAAACGGATGATTCCGGACCCCACATTGATCCTAGCTCGGACATCACTGAGAAATGGTCGCCCAAGGATGAGCGGAATTCCTCCCTCGTCATCCATATCAAGGACCACAAATTCCGCGAAGAAATAAGAGCTCTTGACTTTGACCAATATGCTCTCAACAATTCCTTCTGGATATCGTATCGTTGAATGTGCGAGTTGGATAGTCCGTGCTGTTGGAGAGAGAGTTGGATATCCCAGTTGCTTGAACATGGCCTTGGACATGAGATTAACACTTGCACCAAGGTCACAAAGGGCATGCCTGATCTTCTTGTAATATATTGTGCAAGTAATAGTCGGGTAGCCTGGATCTTTCTTGTGCACCACTGCTGATTCCTCCCATAGATCAAGAACTTGTTGTATGGGCTTTCCTGCATAGTAAGAAGCATGTGTCTTCCTAGGTGGCTTACCCCACCTGGTTGACACTATACTAACATTCTCACAAGAGGATACGGGTTGCCCCGGGATCCTCCTGTTATCAGGAGATGGAACCAAAGCAGCCAGCTGAGCCAGCTGAGCCAGCTGGGTTTCTAACATTTTGTTGAAACTTAGCTGACTCTTCTGGGCAGAAGAAAAACTATCAAGCTTAACGTTGAGGCTTTCCACAATTTTATCAAGGGCAGCTAACTTCTTGTTAATGCCTTCATTAATCTTAGCTTGCCCAAAAACGAGATCTCTCAAGGAAGGTTGGTTAGGATTGTATGAGTTACCTTGGTTACCTCCTTGATAGTAAGGGCGTTGTTGATTCCACGATTGGCCTCCTTGTTGAGGTGGATGATAACCGTTGTTGTTGCCATTCATGTACATCACTTCCTCCTAAGTCTCTAGATAGTAGTTGCCTGAGTGCCTAGTGTTGCCGCAGACTTCACAAGTCATGTGAGAATCTATAGGCAGAGTAGTGGTGGCCATGGCAACCTTCTCGCTGGTGTAGTCATCCAATCTCTTCATAAGAAGATCCATCTTGGCAGTAATCATGTCTTCTTCCTTGACAGTATGAGTACCCCTCGGTCGTGGTTGGAGTCTTTCATCACTCCACCCTTGGTTGGAGACCATCTTCTCAATGAGTAATTTAGCATCATCAACAGTGAGTGAGAAGAATGCTCCTTGAGTAGCAGCATCAATATGGCCTCGGGCTGTCGGAGTCAACTCATTATAAAAACTTTGAAGAATAAGCCAATCCTCCATCCCATTATAAAAACCATTTACTTTCATGTCAAGAACCATGGTTTGTAATAATGGACCCTACGGGGAAGTTTGTTGTTAATTTGTAAGGCACTCTGGACTCTCCTTCATGGGAGTTTTAATGTATACGTTTCGATCCTCTCTGTGTGTTTCAAGTGATTTACCGGGCTATGACCCGGCAACACTCAACGGGATGATTCTTTATTATCACTTAATGACCAAATGGAGTGGTTTAGGCGATAGTACGGAATTATCTCGGATGGGGTTGTCACACCCTAGCTACTATTTTTTTTGCGTAATTTGGTTGTTCGGATGCCGTTTTACAGTTGAACTACTCAGTTCTTAATGGTCTTTAGCAAAGAAACACAAAAACATGAGTTCGTTGAAGTACCTGTGATACCACCTAGACGACAGGTTTTCAGATTTGCTGTCGTGACGGCGACTGCAGCCGTGCGGCATGTTCAGGAGATGCGCCGGCCACCTCTGCTTGGGGCTCATGCCGAAAGAGCTCGTCCAAGGAGCTCACAGCTCGTCCAAGGAATTGTTGTTAGACTGGCAATTGTTGTGCAACCATGGTCACAATTTGCTTAATCTACAAGCTATGATGATGTGTCCTAGTTGTAACCAATTTTAATTGTACTAGTAACTAGGCTATTGACCAAGTTGCAACCGGGTGACACATTCAGTTGCAATTGCTCTGATTGTAACAAGATTAATGCCCTAACGGCAAATTATGGTGTTCTAGCCTTCCTAGCCAGTGTTGTTGAAACTATATTATTTTCCTAGTTGTACATAGATTAATGCTATTAGTTTGCAAGTGATGTGATGCCTACATGTCTTTCTCAGTGTACTCGCAACTTGGTTAATATTGTAGTTGCAATTAGAAGACCCAACTTGTTGCAATTAGAGGATTCGACAAGTTGCAATTACTTCGGTTGTAACTAGATTAGTCCATTAATGTCCTAGTTGCAACCTGTTGCAATTAGAGGACCCAACCTGTTGCAATTAGAGGACTCGACCTGTTGAAATTAGAGGACCCAACTAGTTGCAATTGCTCCGGTTGAAACTAGAGTAGTGCAACTGTAAGTGCTTGTCTTGTTGCAACTGGAGTGCTTGTTGAGTTGCAATTTATCTGATAAAAATTATAAAAATTATATATCCGGAGTTGCAACTGAAGTGCTTGAGGAGTTGCAATTGAAGTGATTGTCGTGTTGCAACTGGTGTGTTTGCGGAGTTGCAATTGAAGTGCTTGTCGAGTTGCAACTGGAGCGTTGTTTGAGTTGCAATTCGTCTGATAAAAATTATAAAAATTACATGTCCAGAGTTGCAACTAAAGTGTTTGAGGAGTTGCAATTGAAGTGATTGTCGTGTTGCAACGGGAGTGTTTGTGGAGTTGCAATTAAAGTGTTATGAAGAGTTGCAATTGAAGTGCTTGTTGAGTTGCAACTGGAGCGTTGTTGAGTTGCAATTCGTCTGATAAAAATTATAAAAAATTACATGTTTAGAGTGGCACAAGTTGCAATTTGTTTATTTTGATTTTTTTATCAGAGCTTAGCCCACACATTCAAGTCGCAATCGAAGCTTTTTTGTGGTTGCAACTGAAACGTTTGTGGAGTTGCAACTGAAGTGCTTGTGGACTTACAACTGAAGTGCTTGTGGACTTGTAATTAGTCGCAACCGAAGCTTTTTTGTGGTTGCAACTGAAGCGTTTTGCGGAGTTGCAACTGAAGTGCTTGTGGACTTGCAACTGAAGTGCTTGTGGACTTGCAATTAGTCGCAACCGAAGTTTTTTTGTGGCTGCAACTGAAGCGTTTGCGGAGGTGCAACCGAAGTACTTGTGGGCTTGCAATTGAAGTGCTTCTCGACTTGCAATTAGTGAGACTTTTAATGGGTTTTTGTTGTAAGCCTCTTTTATTTTTATTTTTCCTTGTAAAATCTGATGTTGCAACCCGTTGCAACTGAAGTTCTTTTTTTCAACTGTAGCTTTAAAACTGTATTAAAAAATGTTAGGTCTGTCAAGTTGCAATCGGTAGGTCCGCCATGTTGCAATTGGTAGGTCCGCTAATCTAGCGATCTAGAGGCGGTTGGGCGGGCCGAGATGTATGAATTCGGAGGAGGGGGAGCAGATCAAGTTGCGATTGTTAGGGGGAGTGGATCAAGTTGCGATTGTTAGGGGGAGCAAATCAAGTTGCGATCAAGTTGCAATTAAAGTGCTTGATGAGTTGCAATCGTCTAATAAAAATTATAAAAATTACATGTCCAGAGTTGCAACAGAAGTGCTCGAGGAGTTGCAATTGAAGTGCTTGCCATGTTGCAACTGGAGTGCTTATTGAGTTGCAATTGAAGTGCTCTGAGGAGTTGCAATTGAAGTGCTTGTCGAGTTGCAACTGGAGCATTGTTGAGTTGCAATTCGTCTGATAAAAATTATAAAATTTACATGTTTAGAGTTGCAACTGAAGTGCTTGAGGAGTTGCAATTGAAGTGCTTGCCATGTTGCAACTGGAGCGTTGTTTGAGTTGCAATTCGTCTAACAAAAATTATAAAAATTACATGTCCAGAGTTGCAACTGAAGTGCTTGAGGAGTTGCAATTGAAGTGTTACAATTGGAGTGCTTGAGCATTCTGATTAATTCATGCCCAATATATTCTTAGGAAATATTCCATGGTAATCTTTGAAGAAAGTAAGGTTGTGTACATCCCTGACTCAGGGCTGTGCTGCAAGGCACGGTAGTGGCACCAGTAACGCCATGGTTGCAATTGCACTGTTTAGATTGGCAATTTCACTGCAGTCATGGTTGTAATTCATTTCATCCACAGGTTATAGTTGGAACCGGTTGCACTTATTCGGTTATAAATTAAAGCACAATTGCCTTTTTCCGAATTAATAATTCGTTGATGAGTGAGAACTCGTTTTGAACTATGAAATGACTGTAATCGGCAAAACAATATTATATTTACACTAGAACTGCCTCTCAAATCACTCACGTCATAGAAACAATAAGGTACCATTATTTCTTTTGGCAAATTATATTCCATATCTAAGTTATAATGAGAATCCAATAAATAAATTCAACATCCTGTGTATTTCCACGCTGAGTAGACCCACATCCATTTTCCTGTCCCCCACACACGACACATCCTCTCTGTTATGACTCGGCAGGTAGCAACTGGATGCAGCAATTTCTTATAAAAAAAGATGCAGCAATTATCGTTGGAATCGAACAACCGCTTGCATCAATTGGAGCTCAGCTGCACCACACGCACGGGGAATCGCTCAATCGACGCCACGTCCTCTCTCTGAGTCTCGTAATCCTCTCTCTGAACCTTCTCGTTGACCCTGCAGGTCTGAGCTCCCAACGCAATCTCTCCTCCCCTAGTGCGGATGGGGTGTCAGAGGCTTGGATTCATGTGGATCGAGACGCAGGCCACGGGCGTGTGAATTTTGAGGGCTCGAGGCGGTGGATCCACGAGCTGCCTCGTGTGGCGGCTTTCGAGGCATCCATCTCGCGGCAGCTATGCCGAATATGCCTGTGCTCGAGCTCCGGGCAGACGGCGGCCATGCAGGAGCCTAATCTCCAGGCGGGCCGAATGGAGGGCAGGGGAGGAGGAGGGGGGGCCTAATCTTCACGCGCTACTCGGGGCTTCGCTCGGAATGGATGGCAGGCCCCATTAGGCGCAGGGATACACGGGTTGCGGGCAGCCAGCAGGGGTTGCTGCTTTCCCGAGACCAGGTCTTTGCATTCGTAATACAAAATGCACCCAGGTGCATTTTAGTATTGTCGTGTGTGTATATATATATATATATATATATATATCGGATCGGAAATAACTTCCTATCACGGGTGATAGCTCTACACCCCTAGGTGGCTGCTACCCCATCCATATACAGCCGTTCGATCAACATGCAGGTGCATCCGCTGGGTAGCGTGAGAAGCTACGCCGTTACTAACGACGTTGGAGTACTTTGGCGGGCGGCGCCAAAAATTCCAAAAGCTGGACCACACGCGTTTCGAAAAAAAGCTGGACCACATATCCATAATCCATCCCTCAAAGCATGTTGCTGTAGTAGTACTCGTACGTACTCCTACAGTACAAACCAAAAAAAAAGCAGCCTTACAATCCGCATGTCTTTTATTAGCTCATTTGCATGCACCACAGACTAGCTAAGTAGCTAGTGCTCATGATTTTTTTCATCGACATGCGAAAGTAAGACAGCTCGAGTTAAAAGGCAAGCGGACCCGATCACCCGAAGGACCTACCACATCAATTTTTCCATTTAATTCATTTTTTTAATTATTACAGATGGTCGAAAACAACAGCGGTGAAACACAATTCGAAGGTTGTCTCCTGGAAGACGCACTACACCTAAAAAATGAAGATGATTGGCATCCACCTCAGTTCGTCCATGAATTCATGATATAAAGCCTTATTTAGCTCGCGAAATGAAAACTTTTTACGAATTGAAAATGTGGAGTTAGAAGGAGAAGTCGGGTACTAACAAACACACTAATTACATAGATCACGAGACAAATTTATTAAATTTAATTAATCTATCATTAGAGATTATTTATTATAGCACAACATTGGCTAATCATGCTTACGTACGGGAAGATGCATTACGGACCACTGCAGGCTTGCGTGGGCCACTGCTGACAAATCTATTAAATTTAATTAATCTAAATCAGGCTTAAATATGATGTTGGAGAAGATGCATTACGGGCCACTGCTGGCTTGCGTGGAGGGAATCTGCATGCAGCCGTACGGGAAAATGAAAGGAGCTCATGACAGTTTTGCAGGCAATGCAGATGGCACGGTGGGCCATCTAGCGCATTTGGCTTCTGCAACAGCTAGCTGCGCACTGCTTCCGGTTCCAGTCCGTGACCCCCGGAAAGGGACGGGCGCGCTTGCTTGTAGCAGTCCGTCCGCAAGGGCGAGAGACGGCAGCAAACGTCCGTCGCTGCTGTCAAACACGTGGCCGCACGATACTTCACGGGTAGCTACCACGCAGGGAGGGCATGTACCACCGGTGAGAGCAAATCCTCTTTAATATATATATATATATAGAACCGTTGCTCTATAACCGGCTACAGAATAACTTATTCTATAGCCGACTCTAATCGCCCGTCCAACCAAGCACGGGCCGGCCAACACCCCATCATGTGCGCCTGTCTAGTCCATGACTTGCGTAATAAAACCAACGGTAGCAATAAATCGTAGTTATTTGCATTGATTTGAATTTGCTCGCGGTGATTTTGGGAAGTCGCGTACATCTGCTGCGTGCATTGCTGGCTTCGCATGTTGGCTCGTGCACATGCACGTAGATAGTTTCTGGTAATTTTCAAATAGCACTGAAGGGTCTAAAGCCATATGCATGCACGTGCGAGTGTAGGATATAATGGATTACGAGGAAGAATGTGTTGCGTACATGTATAATTGCGCTTGTTAATTTGAGTTATAAAAAGCCCCATAGCTACAAATATAGTTACCACAATATACCAGTTACTATACTTTTTTGAGATCTACTATACTTTTTTTTTTGTATACCAGTTACTATTACTATACTGGCGAGTCAAATTTTACCACTAATTATTTATGTGATGTCGAAAAAAATTTTGAATGGCTGGAGATGATAACTAGATACGAGTTACCACTTACCAATATTCCACTTCAGAAATGTTTATAGGAACTGGTTACTATATTGGCAAGTCAAATTTACCAAAAAAAATTTATAGAATTTTGAATATATATGTTGAGATTATAATTAGGATGAGAAAGAGTTACCCTTGCACAATTTGATACCTAGTTTGACGAACCCGTTACTACAGTAACCTCTTGTCCAAATTTATCGTCTCAAACGATTCGAGTTATCCTAGTGTATTATATATCTATGTCATAGTAAATTTATATCACCGTTATAGTATTTTGTTATTGTTAAACTTGATACCAAAGTATGCTAACCCAACGTGATTATCATCAGAGCCATTCAAAACTCTTACTAACTAATTTCTCTAGAACGCTTGATGCCTAATTGTGGTAACTGGTAACTATTTATCCTTGTTCTACACAAATATGTACTCTCGTTCTAGCTTACGTTCCATAAATCTCGCAGTATACATGCAACATGATTTACTGTAGTATACACCGTGCATGTAGGAATTAACTACACCTAATGAAGCTAATCAATAGTTGACTCTCGACGGCCAACTTGTTTGTCGGGCTCGCCTATTAATTAGGCTGGATCGGCAGGGAGAGGTGAACGTGGGTAAATGACCAATACAAATGTGCCATGGGGCCTGGCTATAGAATAAGCTATTCTACGGCCAGCTACGGAGTATACTCTCCGTGTGTGTATATATATATATACACACACACTTCTAAAAAGATCAAAGTTAGTCTTCACGTGTCGTCCGTCAATTCGTGTGGTATGTCGTTTCGCCGGTCCTCCGTGCGTCCACCCGTCCACCTCATGGTCCACCCCGCGCGGCCCTTCCAAGTTCCAACCCTAAACCCTTGACGCACACACACCCCACACAGTTTTTCCCCTACATCCAAATCCCATAAGCCGCCGCCGCCCGTTGAGGCCATCGTCCGTGAATGTTGCCGCTCGTGGACGCTGCCTCCGTCGTGGCCTGTGGACGCCTCCACGCCTGGCCACCTCCACCCGGAAGAACCACACCCCCTCCATCGACTTCAGCACGCAAAACGTTGGCATCGTCGAATCCAGCCCCCACCTGACGCAACTGCCGCCCATAGCACCGCCCTGACGACATCCTCAATCATCAATGGATGCCAAGCCACGTCCTCCATCGACGCCACGCCATCATCCTCCATCGCCGCCCAGCCGCCGTCGGCATTGATGACAGCGCCAACAGGCTCTTCACGGGTGGCAGAGACGCTAAGTTGAGGAACAGATGTCGTTGTCAATGTTGTTGCCATGTCGATCCGATCCGTCCTGCAAGCACACAGAAGCAACATAGAAAGGTTAGATCTCCAGAAGTCCAGATCATTATGTGATTTTTGCCTCACCACTCCTGCCACTTAAATTTCTCCTTGCATTATTTTGTAATGTCAAAATAGTGGTTTATGGGTTTAATTTGTACCTTCATTAGAAATTAAAGAAGGTTACATACTCCAGTGACAGAGGAATTTCAGGTGAGGAATATGATGAATACTAATTCATCTTCCAGGTAAGAATTTTAAATTTAACAGTGAAATTATTTGATTCTACTTGACTGTGCACATCACTGACACTTAATTTTTTATCCAATCATCTATACTCAGTGATTGAATTATATCAGAAATTTAGGATTGGCGCAAAGCTAACTATTAAATTGGACAGCATCACATCACGCTTACAGGGGAAGAAGGAGAAAAAGAAAAACTCACCAGGTGTCGTTGGCCTGCCACTGAGGCGTTCACTGCAGACTCCATGGACACATAGACAATCAGGAGGAGCACCAACTTGTCCCATCGCCGAGACATAGTAGTGCAGGTACATGATGATCTGGACTTAGAGTACATGTTCATGGTACCCTTATATTTTGTATAAATATCCTGCATGTCTTTTTCTCTCAGAATTCAAGTCTCTATATTTAGCTTTAAGTTCATCAGTCAAGCTCCAGAGACCTAAGAAACATGATTAAAAGATTGATTTTTCAACCATTGCATATGCATTGCTAATATCTTATTATCTATTTCATCTGCTAAACTATTTAGAGGCTGGTAGAATATGTCTATTCAACGAAATATATAGTATGGCATCAATTATAATGTTCCCGTTATCATTTGTTCTATATTAGTTAGGAAGAACTCATGGCTCATTGTTTTCTCTCAGGAAGAATCTATGGCTCACATTGGAATGTGGTGGAGTGGGGTGCTGATCCTATGGTCCTGGCGGCACCGCATTGCCATCCATAGTACATGCTGGGAAGAAAATCTGACCAAACCTACAGTCACAAGAAAAATCTGATCAGGTGTCTTGTTGAGCATGACCAAATCATTTGCCATCTTAGGCCCTGTTTAGTTCCAAAAAATTTCCCCAACTACCCGTCACATCAATCTCCAAACACTAATTAGGAGTATTAAATGTGAATTAATGACAAAACCTATTCCACAACCCCTACCTTAATTTTCGAGACGAATCTAATGAGCCCACGTTGTGCTACAGTAACCAATCTCTAATGACAGATTAGTTAGGCTTAATAGATTCATCTCGTGATTTCTAGTCCATTCGTGTAGTTAGTTTTGTAAGTAGTCTACATTTAATACTCTTAATAGACCTTGGAAGGGAACCTCAAAAATCTTCTCCAAAATCTTCTAACGAACTAAATAGGGCCTTATATCTCTTGACGCAAGTTTTCAGTTTTGTATATTGCAACCTAGGATCTTCCAATGTCCATCTTGTAATGTTTTCAGCACTCAACTTCGAACCGAGCAGTGTCTTTTGTGTTGAACGAATGATCGACAGAGAAGCTAAATCTTACAGCAATTGTAGCTGGCAGGCCAACGTTCATGCCACCAGTCTTTTTGTCCTTCTCGTGGAGTTTCAATTCCTGCTCCTTTTGTGCAAAGAAGACATAAGAAGTTGGAAGAAGAAGCAAGGTGACAAAAGCCCAGGTAAATCAGTAGCACAAACAATTGAACAGTAAATTGAGCATATTGATACCTTATCTAAGCAATAGTTGTGAAGCTACCTCTTGCCCCAGGACCACACATTTGATTTGTTGACCGGAGAACGGCTTCAATCCACCTCTTTCTCCTATATCACCAATTCACCTCCCACGTATGGCAAATACACTGCATGATTACATGATTAATGGTTAGCACAGATGTTGTGCAAGCATACTCGTGAATTATTATTGGCATCCGATCTGAAAAACAAGCTGATAATTGTTGGAGTATAAGTGAATTGCCCACCTTTTCTCATCAAGTTTAAGCTTTGGGTTGAATTGGTTGGTGCATGCAACTCAATATGGCATGGTTTTTATGACGTCGCCTAGGCGTCGACTAGTCGTCCGAGCGGTTTTTGAACCGCGTCGTCCGGTCCGCCTGGACCCACTTGAGTAAGTCGTCGCCTTAAGGGCAAAAGTCGTCGCCTAGTCGTCGGCGGACGCCGCACGAGGAAAAAATCAGCCGCACGCGTAGGGAAAGAAGCGCGGGGGACGATGCGCGCGCGGGGGAAACGAGAAGAAGCGGCGCGCGCGGGAAATCGCCCGTCTATACCCCGCGGGAGGCCTCACAACGCGCCAATTGAGGGACCAGAGGGAAAGAGAGGTGAGAGAAGATCAGAGAGCGGCGGCAGCACCTGAAACCCCGGCGGCGCGCCGCTCCATCCAGCTGCTCCCGCCCCTTCTGCTGCTGCACGCCCACGGCCTCCATCGATTCGTGCCGTCGATTTGCCCCTCCGACACCCGCTTCATCGATTCGTGCCGCGGATTCGTTCCCCCCACCTGCGCTTCGTCGATTCACGCCGCCGATTGACTCCCCCGACCTCTGCTCCATCGATTCGCGTCGCCGATTGACTCTCCCGACCTCCTCTGTCTCCCTGCCTGCCCCGTCCTGCCCTCGCGGCTAGCCAGGTATGTGTGTCTTCCTCTCTCACTCTCTCCTCTGCTCCTATCTATCGTTGGTGGTCTGTGACTCTGTGGGTGGTACTTGTGGCTGCTTGTGGCCTTGTGCTCTGCTCTCTACTTCTTTGTCTGAGCATACTGTGTCTAGATGCTATATAGCGTTGTAGTACTGTGAATGTGTGCCTCCGTTTTGATATTGTTTCTGCCATGAGCCCATGATGCTTTTACTATTTTATTCTCTGAAGTCTGAAGTATGTGGTCATATGAGAGATTAGATTACTGGAGAAAGTGTACATAGATTAGCTGTGCCTCTGTGCCTTTGTGATATGTGCATGTGTGTTGTGTTTTGTTTATTGATCTGTGGATGTCTAGTTGTCTAGCTCATATTTTAACAATGCTACCTAAGTGCCTATTCTAATCACCCTCTTGTTCACTGCATGCAGCACATATCAACAAGAAAGAATGGCTAGTCCACCTTCTGTCAACAATGGAAACTATGAAGCCCTTAGAGGAGAAGCATTCTCAAAGAAAAGTGCTAAAGAAAACATTGAGTCCATGAGCCCTCGTAAGTGTTGTTTCTAAATTATAATTCAATCCTAGCAAGTCTATTTGATTCCTCATTTCTAATGTTTACTCTTTTTTTTTGCAATGTAGTTGATTGGTGGCGTTCCTATGGTGGTCGTGCTATTGAGCTTCAAAGATTTGCTAGGCGTATTGTTGGTCTTTGTGCATCTTCATCTGGCTGTGAGAGGAATTGGAGTACCTTTGAGTTTGTGAGTTACTTATTACCATCTCATCTCTACCTTTTTTTACTTCACAAGTCTAATTGATGGTATTGTGATTTACATTTTAGCAAGCTAATTATTCTCTTTGCTTGTTGTTTTCCAATTTGTAGATCCACACAAAGAAAAGAAATCGGTTGCTGCACAAGAGGTTGAATGCAATTGTTTTTGTTTCCTACAACCGGAAGATGAAGACTAGGTTCCAGTTAAGGCGTGAGAAGAAAGGGAAAGGTTTTGATCCTTTGGTCATCGAGCAGTTTGATTGGGACAATGAGTGGGCTGACTGACTCATCACATGTTTTCCCTCGAGGTAGCCGTGGGTGTGACATTGATGAGACTGGTCTTACTTGGTAGACAGTTGATGAAGCCCTTGGTGCATCAAGCTCACTACGAGGCCGCAATCTTCCAAGGACTGCCAACAAGCGTGCTAGAAATTCAAACCCAAGGCTGGTTGAACATGAACTTGACTCAGATTCAGGCAACGAGGAAGAGGAAGATCAGGATCCAGATCCACTTGATGATGCAGATGTCACTGATTGTGAGGATGATGATGTTCCCAATGGCTCCAATGCTGATGGAGAAGACATGGAAGCTGCTGCAAATGTTGTCGACGAGTTTGATGATGGATATTGACTGATGAGAGCTAGCTGTTGACAAATTGCAGACCTGCACCCTCCTTTTGGTCCTTATTTGTCATGTGTTGTGACTGGACTACTACTAATTACGGCACTAACTATATCTTGTGCATGTCTGTAATGTGTGGGGGTGTGACTGTCTTTATGTGTGTAATGTGGCTGCGGACTACTATTAATTATGCCACTATTAGTATTATCTAAGGACTAAGTTTGTGAACTATGTGATGTAATGTAGCTGTGGACTACTATTAATTATGCCACTATTATCTAAGATCTAAGTTTGTGAACTATGTGATGACCTGTGGCCTTTTTGCATTGTTGGCTTGTTGCTAATGAGTTCTCTCATTTATTTATACAGCTTGCTGCTTGGGAAAAGAAGAAAACAAAAATCAGGCCACCAAGAAGGTATTTAAGTTTATCCACATCCACATTTACTCAATTAATCATATATTCATATTACAAAATATTTGACTTTCTGTTACATTCATTGCAAACATGCAAGAGGGCTGCATTGGAAGTAGGAGGATGTCTGCCACATGGGCTCCAACATTTGCAGTAACAAGGTATGTTTGTGTCACTCCATCTAAGGTTAAGGTATGAGTATGGCGTCACCTCGCCGCGCGCCATACTCGCCTAGGCGTCTGGGAGGTGGTGGGTCGCCACGCCTCGCCTTACCGCCATAAGAACCATGCAATATGGTATCAAAGCCAGAGGTCTCTGAGTTCGAATCCTGGCGGGTGTGTTAATTAAATTAATTACAGCCCCACTCCAATATCTACGTATACGGCCTGGGAGAGCCTGCACGTGAGGGGGAGTGTTGGAGTATAAGTGAATTGCCCAACTTTCCCTATCAGCTTAAGCTTTTGGGTTGACCTAGTTGGTGCATGCAACTCAATATGGTATTAGAGTCAGAGATCTCGAGTTCGAATCCTGGCGGGCGCGTTAATTAAAATAATTACAGCCCCACTCCAATATCCACGTATGCGTCCTGGGGGAGCCTGCACGTGAGGGGGAGTGTTGGAGTATAAGTAAATTGCCCACCTTTTCTCATCAAGTTTAAGCTTTGGGTTGAACTGGTTGGTGCATGCAACTCAATAATAACCATGAAGGAACTATGCCACGTGATCAAAATAAAGTCAAGCTGATAATTATGAAAAGCTAGGTAAAGCACAATAAACCATGAAGTTTTTTTTACGACAAATGAATTCTCCATAACTATAGTGTATAGCTAATTGATGAACTTAGGTTGAATGAGAAGACAAGGTAAATATAGTGACATTCTTACAATAATGTAATATCATGACATTGATTAATCCATAATATATGCCATCTTTCTTAAATTAAATGTATTGATTAAATGTAGGATTGTAAGAAAATATCATCTACCAGAATAGTAATGAGAAGACAAGGTAAATATAGTGTACAACTTAAGGTGGATTTAACATGTGCTCAAAACCAAATAAACTTTAGTAGCATTAATCATTTACCTTCTCCCATGACATGGTTGCCACTGGGAGTTCCGGAAAGAAAGGAACTTCACTAACCTTCTCAGAATCATAAGTCATATGCAGACCTACAGACCTGAAAAACAACTAATAAATGGTGAGGTCACATATAGATAGGGTTAGTGATAGATTAGAGTAGTGTGTTCTGTGTCGTCTGTCCATCAAGCCGTAATGAATTTGCACTTCTCTCGGTTGATGATTTCTTGATACTGTACGTGGATGATATCTTGCTTGCCAGTAATGATGTCAGATTACTACAGGAGACAAAAGAGTTTCTGTCCTCAAATTTTGATATGAAGGATCTTGGTGAAGCCTCGTATGTTTTAGGCATTCAAATTCACCGAGATAGAAGAAATGGGGTTTTAGGTTTATCGCAAATGGCATATTTAGAAAAGATCCTAAAGAAGTATAATATGCATGCGAGTAAAGCCACACCTGCTCCTATTCAGAAGGGCGATAAGTTTGGACTATATCAGTGTCCAAGGAACCAATATGAGTTCGATCAAATGAAAGCAGTGCCATATGCTTCAGCAGTAGGTAGCTTACAGTATGCACAAGTGTGCACTCACCCAGATTTAGCATTTGTTACAGGAGTACTCGGAAGATACCAGTCTAATCCAGGTGCAGAGCACTAGAAGATGGCAAAGAAAGCATTAAGATATGTGCAAGGCACAACAGGCCTCATGCTAGCCTATAAAAGATCGAATACTCTAGAGATAAAAGGGTATTCAGATGCAGATTATGCAGGAGATAGAGATGATAGAAAGTCTACATCTGGATATGTGTTCACTCTCGCAGAAGGGGCTATCTCATGGAGAAGTTCCAAGCAAGAACTAGTTGCAACATCTACGATGTATGCAGAGTTTATAACATGTTTTGAGGCAACAGGACAGGTCATGTGGCTAAAGAAATTTATACCCGACTTGTGGTAGATTGCAGCAGTATGTTACGCACACAACAACAAGTCGAGTAACGCTACCAAGCCTATAGAAATTAAGTTCTATGCTATGAAAGATAGAGTCCAGGATAATACTATAAGTCTGAAGCACATAAGTACAAAAGAGATGCTTGCGGATCCGCTCACAAAAGGCTTACCACCCAGTGTGTTTAGAAAACACATTACCGGTATGGGTTTAAGGGAAAGCATATGAATCCTGGATAGGGCCCGAGTTAAGATCCTTCAAAATGGACAAGCATATTGTGACTGGTTAATCTGATTCATTACGATTAAGATGACCCATGCTCGGTATGGTCATTTGTGATGAAGTGGATACCCAGCGAGAGGCTGAAGTGCAAGTAAATTAAAGATGAGATCGAGAGGGAGAATGTTAGTTCGATCTCCTCACCGACGCGGCCCAAAGGCCGAGTCGGGCTTGATCTCGCACCCTAGTCGGGGGTGCCCAACCGGACTTTGGTTGGTGGGCCCCTGTCGCACAGTGCTATATAGAGGAGGTGGGGGCCACGGCTCGTAGCACGAGGTTGCCTGCGCCGCCACGCACCCCACCTACAACCCTACCGACACGAGGGAGCACTGGAGCGGCGGGAAGTTCCTCCGCCGCCGCCGCCGTCGTCCTTCATCCGCCGGACCTGCTGTCACCGCCCGCATCTCCGGTACGACCACACCAAGCCGACAGCCACTCCGCCACCTATACACCAAGCCGTCGACGCCCCTGCGCCGCCGACTGACGAGATGGCCGCCTCCAGCACCCCTGCTTCCTCTCTCGCCGATGGTCTGTGACCCTTAACTCTCTCTGTTAGTTTTTGTTGGTGCTAGTGTAGTGGTAGTGTTCTAGATCTAGGTTCAAGATCACATCTTTGTCTAATTAAGTTGTACCCGGCTAGATCTACTGCTAGAGATCCTAGAAATGTTGTTAACACTTGCTTCATCTAACAAACAAAAAAAATCTAGTTCTGATTTAGAAGTATAGACTTTGTCACTAACCTACAACAAGGTCGAGCATTCAAATTTCTTGGCAAAACTTCGATGGAAGCAAATAGATTAAGGGATCCATTCTCTAACTGACAAAGATTTGCCATCATGAAGCTCTTCCTCATATGCTCAACTTGACTGACAAGTTTTTAAAAGATTTTTTCAACCAATCTGTTAGCACAAATAAGTATGTCTTATTCTGTTGAAAAGGAACATCCGAACATACACACATTGACTGAGGTTTTAATTCCCAGGATCTAGACCATGAATTGCAGCTGTGAAGGCGATTGTAGGGGAAAACATCTTGAAATTGAACTATCATTCTACTGATTTACTGACCACATTATAATTATTTTTTCTTCTTGTTAACCAAATTACCTCTCCATTTTCCACTCTAAATCTCTAATGCAATTTCCCTAACATGACATTGTCGAAGGACAGGGGATTCTCAAACAGATCTTGGCTTGAATCATATAGGAACAGATCAGTTGTCCAGATGCAGACTGAAAAACAAGTGTCGGGTGTATTGCATTCTGGCTTACTACACCAGCAGCATTAAATTGTTGTCATTGATTTCGGTAATTATGGCATGAGTTGATCATACTAACTTAGGAGAATAAAAGGAGCAAATAATCACACAAATCAGCAAGCTAGACAGTAAGTGCATTATATTTAGTGCTTTAGGGTTTAGGGTCTGCGGGAAGCACACAGAAAGTGTCTTTGATATTTTCTAGCATGCTATATCAAGACATAATTTTCTGGATCAATCCCCTACTGCTTCTTTGGACAATATGTATAGCATTTAGACAAATTGGAGGTCACATGTTTCCAATAAATTGCGGATGAGCAATAAAGAACGTGATCTAATAAGTAACCTAACTTTTATATTGACTACATCAATAGAAAATCATTTGTAATGATAGTGAGATTTTAGTAGCGACAAATCTGCATCTATATCTCTTGAGAGCATCCATTCAACCAAGTGTGAAAACAAATATTCTAAAAACAGTGAAATCCTAAAAGGCATTGCATATTATATAATCTGTTCACTCATTATAAGGTTGCACGTCCTGATGTAAACTAAATAAGAAAAACTGGGAAAAGCAACAAGTACATAGTAAAAAGCCTACAACTTATATAGTTTATGTATAATTGTTTTCGCAAAATGATCCTATCCCTTCAAATCAGATCATAAAATTGGGAACCTTACATTGCTACAGCTAGCTATCAATATTTACATAGCTCAGATATCATGCTGGTAGTGTTGAGCAAAGCAAGCTGTGCTCAACACTACCAGCTAATCTATTCTAAAAGATAGCTAACCCACCTAGGAGATCCCTGTACAACGCCATTGATCATCCAAGATTTTCACAAAGAATCCCCATCATTGCTCATTCATAGTTCAGTAACCAAAGGTGCAGAACAAAATAGTGGCATGAGGGTGACCTGGATGCTTGTCTTATTGTTTCTTATCTCCTAAGAACATGCTGATTTGAAGTTTCCCAAAGCTACCGGTTGCAACAAAAAATATTGCTAGTTAATCATCTTGTGCTTATGAAACTGATTGTAATGTTCCACAGATTAATCAGATGCTAAAATTTAATTATACAAAGAAATGCAATCTGACAAAAAACAAACAAATCGCTAGTTCAGTTTGTACACCCAGCAAGGAAACAAGGAACAATGCAGATTGGCGATAGCCCAAACATAGAGGCAATACATATAAAATATTAATTATTCTCAGGATCATTATACATCTTGTGAATTTACAAAAAAGTTGTATGGTGGTAAGGAAATCGTAGAATGCAAAAAAAAATCTATTTGGCTTAAGGTATGCTTTGGGCCTGCAAATGGATATGATCAAGCTACATAAACACGAAATGCTACAGGAATCTAGGGAATGACTAAAGATTGGTAACTGGAGAGCTGGTCACCTTTTCCTTCATGGATAATTAGAGTGGAGTTCTACAGTAGTAAGGACATTTGTTCTTGTAGCAGCCATCTCCACCTTCAGGGAATCAGGGCCACATCTTGTACATGGTTAAACAATTGAACAGTAGAAATCTTTTTTAGGGCAATTGAACAGTAGAAATTGGACTGCCTTGTCGGAGGCACAATTTATAACCAACCAATAGTACAGAGGAAATAGCGTACTTGAAATTTCACACACCGAAGTTTGGTGTTGACAATGGGTTTGGGGAAGACACCCACGCCGACAACAAAAATCACCTGCCCTTCTCTGAAAAAAGAACGGAGCATGAGAAATCCCGCCCTCAATCTGCGGTAGGAACGAGCAGCAGGTGCCAGCCCATCGATCGGGGTCTAGTTTCGTACCTGAGGAGATGCAGGGTCGCAGCAGGGCGTGGTTTGAGGAGGACTCCGGCTCGGCGGTGGAGTAGGCGCGGTGGAAGCGGCAGAGCGAGAAGATGACGGAGTTGGAGAACGCGACGCCCGTGGTGGCCGCCACCCGCCGGGACGAGCGTCTGCCCAGAGGCCATCCCCCACGTCATATCATGGGGTTGCCACCTCCGTCGGGGCTGCCGTGGCCGGGACTGCAAACACTAGGATGAGGCCCTGGGGCGCGCTAGAGGTGGTGATGGGGGCAAGGCGCACGGGATTGAGACTGCAGGAGCGGGTCTGCACGCCTCCACCTCCACCGCCGGCTCCTCGTTGCGCCGGCACTGGACTCCCTCGCCACCATCGTTGCCCTCGAGGGTGACGACGGAATCGTGCGCCGGCTGTTGGGCGTCAGCTCCACGGCGGCCTCCAAAAAAAGTGAAGACAATGCACAACGATTAATTCGAGGACCAATGGAAGGAATGGACATCTTGAAGACACTATGGCACCAATTTTTTCAGATAAGGTAAAAAAAATAATGTAGACCTAGCAGTTACAGGAACCATGGTTGCATTCATTGAACAAATGATATTGAGTAAATCAGACTATTAGCCACCACATGATGACATGAAACCCCAACTTTTTTTTTAGAAAAGGGAATATATTTCAATATTCCAGCCTCTGCATAAAACTATGCATATAGCTGTTTTTTATTACACATGAGAGAACCACAAACGGAAAGAGGAAAAACACGGTCTTTGGAACAAACTCAAAAATATCCAACATCAATTCTGTAACTAAACGACCATCCATTGGTGGCAAAGATCTCCATCGACGTGGTCTCAAGCACACGACACCCCTGAATAACATGGGGTTGCTCGTCCTCCTTCTGCAATAACGCCCAAAAACGGATCCAATGAGTCGCTCGGAAGATAACCTGCATAGGAGTAACAGCTCGAGTGTTGTTAAAAACCATGTCGTTTCTACTTAACCAAATTGCCCAACATAAAGCAGAAGCTCCAACCAAGATTTTGTACATAAGCTTCTTGTTAATCCCATTCAGCCACCCATTGAACATATGAAAAATGTTCATAGGTGGTGTTATATTAAAAGAAACTTGTACAATCCTCCACATAATTGTAGCCAATTGACAATCAAAGAAAAGGTGTTGAATGGTCTCATCCAGATTACAGAAACAACATTTTAAACTTCCCTTCCATCGTCGACGAGCTAAATTATCTTTGGTTAGAACTACCCCTTTTTGTAAATACCAGATAAAAATCTTTATTTTTAAGGGCATTTTTAACTTCCATATCATATTTTTCCGCGGTGCGGGCAACTGAGCAATAAGCGCATTATACATAGATCGAACAGTAAACTGACCATTTTGTTTTAGAGACCACATAAAAGTATCTCTCAACGCTCTGCCAAAAAAATCTAAATCTGTAGTAATCTAGTCTTTCAAGGACACCACGAGGAACCTCGAAGAAAGAAAGCATAAACATTGACAAATTACTAAGGACAGAGTTAATAAGAACCAACCGACCACCAACAGAAAGCATCTTTCCTTTCCATCCACTTAATTTCTTTTGAAACCTTTCTTCCACATCTTTCCAATCTGAGTTTCGGAGTTTTCTATGATGCATTGGTATACCAAGGTATCTAAAAGGAAGAGTACCCATATCACATCCAAAGATTTCTGAATACTCCCTCCCTAGCTCCCTGGCGCTACCATAGCAGAACATCTCACTTTTATGGAAATTAATCTTGAGGCCCGACAATTGCTCAAAAGCGCATAGCAAGAGCTTCATATTCTTAGCCTCTTCCAGATCATTTTCCATAAAGAGAATTGTGTCATCCGCGTACTGCAAAATAGACAAACCATCGTCTACTAGGTTTGTGACTAGACCTCTGAACAGGCCGTTATCCTTCGCCCGTGCAATTAAGATAGCAAGGACATCTACCACAATATTGAAAAGAATAGGTGATAAAGGGTCGCCTTGCCTAACACCTTTTTTCGTTTGAAAGTAATGTCCTATGCTGTCATTGACCTTAATTCCTACGGATCCTTTCGACGTAACTTGCTGTATCCAAGAAGCCCACCTAGGTGAAAAGCCCTTCATGCGCAACACCTGTTGTAGAAAAGGCCACTTTACCTTGTCATAGGCTTTTTCAAAGTCCAGCTTAAGAATAACTCCATCTTTCTTTCTCTTATGCAACTCATGAATTGTTTCATGAAGAACAACAACTCCCTCCATAATGTATCTACCAGATAAGAAGGCTGTTTGAGAGGACCTAATTACCTTTTGAGCTACCAGATTAATTCTATTCATAAGAACCTTTGTGAAAATCTTAAAACTTACATTCAACAAACAAATAGGCCTATATTGTTGAATCATGGTCGCTTCAGTTTTTTTGGGTAACAGAGTAATTATACAAAAATTGAGACAGTGCAGTGGTAAAGTTCCTTGATGAAACTCATTAAACAGCGCCAATAGGTCCGGCTTTATTATGCCCCAAAAGTGCTGATAAAATTCAGCTGGGAAGCCATCAGGCCCAGGTGCCTTATTGTGTTCCATTTGAAAAATTGCCTCTTTAATCTCATTTTCACTGAAAGCGTCTAAAAGAATTTCATTTTCTAAATCAGAGACCCGCGGAATATCCTCAGTTTGAGTCTCATCTAAAGTAAAATGATTACTTTCAGGAGATCCAAACAAACCTTTATAATAATTCGTAATGTAAGTTTTTAAGTTTTCCTCTCCCACTATGACACCTTCCTCCTGCTCTAGTTGGTAAATTCTCGTTTTGCGATATCTACCATTTGCAAGTAGCTGAAAATATGTTGTATTATCATCACCGTGCACTAACCTAGTGGCTTTAGATCTTTGGAGCCAGTATAACTCCTCTTCTCTAAGCAACTTGATTAGTTAGGCATGATGACAACTTTTATAATCAGCCTCTTGTAGTGATAACACATTGTCTTCTGCTTTTCTATCAATAATATCTAATTGGGCTAGCAAGAAGGATTTCTTTCTTTTATTTTCTCCTACTAAATTCTTCGCCCAACCCCTCAACCACCTTCTAACAGTCCTAATCTTATTTTGCCACCGTTGCATGGGAGAATTTCCCCTAGATGCGCTTTGCCACACCTTAGCTACCATATCATGGAAACCATCTCTAGTCAACCATCCCAATTCAAATTTAAATTGGTGAGTGTTGCCCCTGTGAGCTGCGTCTCCAGTGTTAAGCAATAGCGGTGTGTGATCTGAGAGCTCTCTAGTTAAAGCTTCAACCGTTGAAACGGGAAACTTTTGCTCCCAATCTGTACTAACTAAAATTCTATCAAGTTTCTCAAAAATTGGTATCTCTGCTGAACTTGCCCATGTGAATCTTCTCCCAGAAAGTGCCAACTCTCTTAGATTCAAGGATTCAATGCAAGCATTAAACAACAAAGGCCACCTACTATCGAAACGATCATTATTCTTTTCACCTGGACTTCTAATAATATCAAAATCACCCCCCACCAAAAGTGGTAGAGTTTGACTACTACAGGTATTAACAAATTCTGCAAGAAAGCTATCTTTATGTTCAGGTTGAGCCGCACCATATACGGCCATTAAAACCCAACGAAATCCATCACATTTGTTCTTAACAGTGAAATTCACAAAAAAATCACCCACCTGAGTATTCTCTACCACAAAAACAGATAAGTTAACTCCTAGCAAAATACCTCCTGATCTGCCTCTAGGAGGGACCCAATGCCAGAAAAACTCTCTGCCCCCACAATAGTCTTCTAACATAGCATTAGTGAAACCCCAACTTGAGAAGGACAACAAAAAGAAAATTACATTTCATATCTGCATTGATCCCGTGCACTACACCTTGCTAATACCAGCATGAATAATCAATGGAAAGCACAAATATCAGCAGTGTCAGACAGGTAGAATTGTTAATTAACCTTTACATACAACTTGCAAGTTGAATCGGAGTGCATGAAGCTTCTATAGCTAGCCCCCAATTC
Organism: Cenchrus fungigraminus; assembly: GCA_036936925.1. Lineage (NCBI taxonomy): Eukaryota > Viridiplantae > Streptophyta > Magnoliopsida > Poales > Poaceae > Cenchrus > Cenchrus fungigraminus. The sequence continues at coordinate 99,250,208 of CM072779.1, forward strand.
AGTTCGCACTAAGCAATTTATTTCATTGTTGCTGAACAAACACAAAAATTCCAAATTCAAAACTTGCAATGTGTTTCTACCTCGCCACATGTGTGGAAAATTTCAATTGTCCAAACAATATGAAAACAATGATCATTTTTGTTTCGTATAACAAATGTAATCCAACAAGAAAATAATGAAAGTTAAAGAATTCTAGCATTTCAACAAACTCTTCAGAGCATTTTGATGCCAATAATAATAATGAGGAAATAAACAAACAAACCTGCTAGGGAGGAGGAAAAGCGGGCACGACCATAATTCTATAAAATCCATGATATGTCGATTGTGCTAGTGCCAATGATGGCTTGGGGAAATGACGCCTAGCCTGATGCAGTGGTGCACGCAAAGGGTGAAAGAGCTCACCATCGGAGGCACCGTCTGATCTGTGCCGTCATCAAAGTCGAATGGATCACTCAATCGCGGAGAGGCTACAACGGCCAGTACACCGCCGCTTGGCCCCTTCTCCGCATGACGGACGCTGCCCTCGCAGGCGTAGCAGCGAGACCAGCGAGCCGAGATCTGCAAATGGGGCCGCCACGGAGTGAAGTTTCTTGACGACGCTAGAAATCGATGTGTTGAGGGGTTAGGGTTTTGGAGTACATACCTTTCTTGATCTTGCCATGGTTTCGCACCCTCCTCCTTGGTGACGGCGAAAATTGATGGCCTATAGCACGTAGTCATGAGCTCCCCTGGCGGCTGTCAGAGCTTCGTCTCTGCCGCGCCCAAGCGCAGGGTAGAGGCCGCGGCCGTCCTCGGGGACCCCGCCACACATCGAGGCCGGCCACCCCGAGCTCCTGTCGACGACCAGCGGGGCGCAGGTCGAAGCGCACTGTGGAGGAGGACGTCGACCCCCACGCGCTCGGCGGGGAGAAGGACGCCAGCGTCCCTGCTCGCCCTGCGGGCCACGCCCACCGGATCTGGTCAACGCCGAGCGGAGAGGAGCGTGTACTGGGGAAGAGGAGCACATACTGGAGACCGGCGGGAAGAGGAGGAAGCGGCGGTGGCGGCGAGGAGGAGGGCGCCACGGTTGAGTAGGCGAAGGAGGTCGCCAGGCTACCGCCGGATGCGTCGGATCCGCCGTCGACGCCCCGCCACCACGACCAGCGCACGCGAAAGGAACCCCACCGCCGCGGCCGTCGCGTGCGAGAGGAGCTCCGCCGTGATGCCCCAGGTTTTCAATTAAGGTTAATTAACATTAATGACTGGTCAATCAAGTCAAACACATTGACGTTGGTCAAACCTTGGTCAACCTGAGCCATCACCTCGGAAACTGAGCCAACCAACCTTGATGGTCAACAATTGGTCAACTTGATCAAGAATGGTCAACACTTGGTCAAAGCACCCTTTTAAACCCTAGTTAACCCTTAAACCCTAGCTCCTTGCTAGAACTTTTGACACGTTCTCCAAATTCCATCCAAACACTTCAAAATCGGCCAAAATAAACGTTGTTCATCTTTTCGAGGGACACAATTTTCCTTTTGGATGGCATTGCTAATTTTGAGTGGATGATGATGAAAAACTTGGTCAAAGTCTGCAAATACTGTTCACCAGCGCCGAGAAAATCTTGAAGTTTGCCTGCGATTTGTGCAAGATCCTTTGATCTAAACACCTATCGGCCTTTGAGAAAGTTGTAGAGGGATCATCAGTCTACAACTTTGCTAATTACCGCTTGGTGCACTTTGTTGTCAAAATTTGGAGAAAAATCGAGTCAAACAGGGCTACCCCGAAATGCTTCTGCGCCGGAACGCGTCCTCGCGCACGACGCCGTCGCGCCCGCCACGTCAGCCGTCAGATGCGCGCACGCCGAGGCACACCTCCGCCCGCCGGTCCGAACGCTGAGGTACTTTCCGAGCACGTGCACTGGGACCCACACTACACCGACGTCTGTGCCCAATCACTCCTTGCCACGCGCCGAGCTGCTACGAGCAGTTCCACGCCGACCATCGCCGCCCCTCCTATCGCGTCGCCGCCGTACGTCATCGTACCGGGCCATGCCGCCACCGCCTCTCCTGGCCAATCGTGCGCGTCGTCAAGTCGTCGTCGTCACCTATAAAAGGCAGCCCCGGCTCATGCACACACACACCACCGAAGTTGCCCTGCACTCCGTCTCCGTGTCCGCCATTAGAGCTTCGCGGTGAACTTCACTCTCCCGACCTCACCACCATCACTTGAGCCCAGCTACGCAACCACATGTACCCAGTGTCGCTTCCCGAGCCATACCTTGTCTTGCTCCGTCCCTCACCTCACCGGAATTAGAGCCGCGGCGGCTGCATCACCTCTGCCTCGCCGCCGGAGCTCACCGGAGCAGCCTCCGTTCCAGCCACCTCCTCCAATCCACCCCTGGTGAGCACTTGTGAACCCCCGAGCCGCTTGTGGACCAAGTCCGGCCGGCCATCGCCGCCGGCGAGCTCCCCTGCGCCGCCAAGGGCACCCGTGTAATGATTGTAAAAGTTCCAGGAGTTTTGTGCAAACCGAGTGCATGATTGTGAATAGTCATTTCCTTGTGAGGACTTGTCTGTAAATAGATTTTATCCTTTTCTTTTGTTTCCGGCGGCACGCACACTCCGGCGAGAGGACCCACGGCGGCGCGGGGCTCTAACGTGCACCACTGGCCACCACGGTTTCGCCTCTGCCGCTGCGCCGCCGCCTCCTCTCTCCCTCACATGTAAAACACGGGATGGAATGACCTAGGGTTTGGGGAGAGAAAGGGCGGCGACGGGTTTTGATCTAGGCAGGGCGGAGCTCAACCGTCGGATCTGCTGGACAAGCGAGATCGAGCTGCGGTCGAGGTTGATAGATGGGCCGGGCTAATGGGCCTTTAGGCTGGTTTTGTTTTGGACCTATCTATCATCTGTATATTCAACCTCATCTGCTGCTTTGGGTGGGTGGGTGGGTGGGAGGGAGGGATGCGGCTTGAGTGTTGTGTGTGTCTCGGCCGTTTTCTGAGGTGACATTGTCTCGACCCTCTACTGTTTGTTAGTTTTACATGTTTTCAACGTACTTCATTGTTTTGGGGAATTTCTAATGTATTTCAACGTATTAAAATGTATTTTGAAGCACTATTAATGTTTTATCATGTATTTCGATGCTCTAAGGTCAAGATTAGTCCTAGATGAATTTAATCACTCATGATTAGCAACTTTTTATACTAAATCCGATTTGTTTTAGTTGTCGTTTCCAGACCAGGAAATTGAAATGTTGTAGGCTAAAATTCCTGTCCGCAAGGTCAATCAAATATAATGATCATAACTAATTTAAAAGTTCTTCTTTATGCTTCGTATGTCGATTAGCTTTGGTACATCACTTTTATTGTGTACACGATCAATGTAACACTGATGCGTGGCAGGTTTGGAGAATCTTGATCCGCACGATCCGTTACAGTACCGGACGATCTCAGTTTGGGATCCTGCGATCCTCATGCCATCATCCATAGTCGTCGGCCACCGCGCGTCGGTGGTGCATCCAGCCACAAGCTGTGTGTGTGTGAAGATAAGATTAGAGGAGCACTAAATAGTGAACTTTAACTTTAAGAGGTTGTGAAAAAAATGTATCAGATCTAAATTCACATATTACATCTTCTAGTAGAGAAATATGCATGTTAATTGCAAATTATTTTACTTGCAGATGGCATCTTCAAAACAAGCTGAGAGTGACACCCCAATCCATGATCCGTTCAACACCACCAGCCTAAGTGATAACAGTAATCAAGCTACTGTTCGAATTTACTCCCTCCGTCCTTAAATATATGACATTTAGGACAAGAAATTTAGTTCATTTTGAACTAAATTTCTTATCCTAAACGTTATATATTTAAGGATGAAGGGAGTACTATTTAATACAATACAATTACATGTATGCCTTTTATTTTAGGAGGCATGGATGTTGGAGGATCAGTGACTTCAAATAATATTCCACTACCTCTAGAACCTAGAGAATGGAGGAGGCAACACGATAGGAACCAATACAAGCTAATGCCTGTACAAAAGAAGAAAGAATTACTAAAGAAGCGACGTGAAAGTTACCATAGAGGTAAAGCTGCACCTGCTAATGTTGAAGTTGGACACAACCAATTACAAGGTAGTATGATAAATTGATAATTACTTTTTTAATACTTGAACTACAGTTATTCTGTGATCATTAGCAAATCTGATTTGCCCATATCAATTTTTTAGGTGAAAATGTTGCTTGTGATGAAAATAGATTAGAACATAGACCAGAATTAACGGCTGAGCAAATTGAATCAAGGCGTGCAAAAGATAGGGCACGTTATGCAAATATGACACCTAAGCAGAGACAAGCAATACGTGATCGTCAAAATGCCCGTAATCTGAAGTCTGAACACAAGGAGACGAAGAGGGACCAATATAAAGCACGTCAAAAACTACGTCGCAACACTTTACATAAAGATTCAATAGCAATGGTGAACCCTAGATATAACCTACTAGACGACTCCCCATAATATGTATTTGATTTGTGTGCTCCTACAATAGGGATGAATATAAGATCCCTTGTATGCTTCATGAATAAAGTTAGATGCAATATATATCAGACAATCATATTTATAAAAGGAACAATCAGGTGTGATTTACATTGTCTACATAATTAACTTATAATTTTACAATATCATTTCCCTATAATATGTATTATCCGTAGCAACACAGGCACGATCCTATGTTTATATAATAGTAGAATGGATGTTTTTTTTCAAGATTTAGTTGATTGTTGTGTATCTTGTATCATAGTAATATTAATTTTATGCCCGTAGCAACGCACGGGCACATACCTAGTATTAAAAAAATCGCGAACCCATGACCAGTCGGCCAACTCTTCTTCCCGATTTGGAGAGGAGGAGCGGCGGCCGATCCGGAGGAGACATGGTTGGCAGGCCGCGGAGGTGGCAAAACTGGTGCGGACGAGGCACGGTGGTGGGGCGGGCGGACGGGTGTTGCCGGTGGGATGCGGTTGGGAAAGGGGCAACAGAGGGAAATAGAGATAAGTAATAAGAGATGGAAAAGGAGAACCGCACTTGTGAGCCCACGGACTTTTTTTTAGTTTTAACCCTTTTTAAAAAATAATTTTATAAATAACACCACACAACAATTAGTTATATCTATGATCCTTTTGCCTGCGCCCGTCCGCATGGCGCGGTAAGATAACGTTGTTGCGCCACATGCAATGGCACGGCAAACCCGCCACGCTGCAAGCACTCGATGACGAGGCTCCCACCTATCGCGCTGTTACATGTGGCACGGCAACGTGATAGATACCGCGGCATGTTGACTGGTGTGACAGGAGGTCCTTAATTTAATTTACCCACTTTGAACTATCAAAATAAAATACTATTTCAATTCCAAATATCATGAAATTTAGCATGCATATTGTACAAAATGTAAATAATCCATTTTAGAAATATACACATGGTTAAGTAGTACATATTTTGAAATATGTAGTTTTAAAATAGGCTACGTAGTATCCTAAATTCATGTTAGGGCTGCCCTTAAATTTAACCAATTTTGGACCATCTTAATAAAATAGCATATGAACTTCAAACATCACGAAACTCGACATGTATATTGTATAAGTTGTAAAAATTCCATTTTATTAATATTTGTAAGGCCAAGTGCTACATATTTTGAAATATAGTTTTACACTAGACTATGTATTATCCCTAAATTATGTTAGGGGATGTCGTTAAATTTAACCAATTTTGAATTATCTTAACAAAATAGTATATGAACTTCAAACATCATGAAATTCAACATTTATATTGTATAAGTTGTAAAGATTCCATTTTTATTAATATTCGTAAGGCCAAGTGCTACATATTTTGAAATATATAGTTTTAAACTAGACTATGTATTATCTCTAAATTCATGTTAGGGATGTCGTTAAATTTAACCAATTTTTAACCATCTTAATAAAATAGTATATGAACTTCAAACATCACGAAACTCAACATGTATATTGTATAAGTTGTAAAGATTCCATTTTATTAACATTTACAAGATCAAGTGCTAGATATTTTGAAATGTATAATTTCCAAATGGGCTATGTATTATCTCTAAATTTATGTTAGGGACACCGTTAAATTTAACACACTTTTGCACCATCTTAATAAAATAGTATATGAACTTTAAACATCACAAACTTCCACTTGTATATTGTATAAGTTGTAAAGATTCCATTGTATTAAGGCCAAATGCTACATATTTTGGAATATATCACTTAGCTTAGCTTTGTAGCACTTAGCTTTGTGAGTGTTAATAAAATATTTAGCACTTAGCTTTGTGAATGTTAATAAAATGAAATCTTTACAACTTATACAATATACATATGGAGGTTTGTGATGTTTAAAGTTTATATACTATTTTATTAAGATAGTGCAAAAGTGTGTTAAATTTAACCGTCCCTAACATGAATTTAGGGATAATACATAGCCTAGTTTAAAACTATATATTTCAAAATATGTAGCACTTGGCCTTGCAAATATTAATAAAATAGAATCTTTACAACTTATACAATATACATGTTGAGTTTTGTGATGTTTGAAGTTCATATGCTATTTTATTAAGATGGTCCAAAATTGGTTAAATTTAACGGCAACCCTAACATGAATTTAGGGGTAACACATAGCCTACTTTAAAACTATTTACAACATATGTAGCACTTGGCATTGTGAATATTGATAAAATGGAATCTTTATAACTTATACAATACACATGTCGAGTTTTGTGATGTTTGAAGTTTATATGCTATTTTATTAAGATGGTCCAAAATTGATTAAATTTAACGACAACCCTAACATGAATTTAGGGATAATACATATCCTACTTTAAAACTATATATTTCAAAATATTAAATACTTAACATTGTGTATATTACTAAAATAGACTATTTACATCTTTTACAATATGCATGCTAAATTTCGCGATATTTGGAATTGAAATAGTATTTTATTTTGATAGTTCAAAGTGGGTAAATTGAATTGAGGGACCTCCTGTCACGCCAACTAGCATGGCACTACATCATCATGTTGCCGCACCACATGCAACGACGCGGCAGGAGGGAGCCTCATTATCTGATGGTTCCAGCGCGGTGGGCTTGTCGCGTCGTTGCATGTGGCGCGGAAACATTATCCTGCCGCACCACGCGGAATGGCGCGGGTAAAAGGGTCATAGATGCAAATAATTACTGAGTGGTTTTTTAAATTATTTTTTTTAAAAATATTATAATAAAAAAAGTCTGAAGCCCACGCGCCGCCGTTGCCCCGATCACCATCGCGTTGCAAATCTCGTCACCTCACTGCCCCATCCCACTGGCTACCACCATCGTGCCTTGCCCCTTCTCTACTCCTCGCCTCGGACATGAGGTGTGGGGAGAGGAGTGGGCAAGCCTGGGAGGGAGAGGCTCAGCGGTGGAGGGAGAAAGAGATGAGGGAGGGGGTTGAAGGAGAGGGGGTGGCGGTGGCGGGAGGAGGAGGGTGGGGAGGGTAGGCAAGCCGCGAGTGGATAGGGACGTGAGGGTGAGGCGTGTCAAATGCGAAGTGAGAGTAAAATTGGAGTTGTTAATAAATCTAGGTCCGTGAACTCTCCGTCATAGCCGGTTTGAGGTTTTCACTACCAATTCACTGCCATATTGTCGACAATCAGCTATGACGGAGCTCAGATTTTGAATCTGGGATGATTCTTTCTGTAGTAGTGTAAGTTCCGTTTTTAGTAACGTAGGGTTCCATAGCCCTCTTTGGTTGCATGATGGAGCGATGATTTGATTTCTTATTTCGATCCTATTTGACTCCATTTAGCTAGGTAATTTATCCAAATAAACCAGTTAAATGGGCAGCTAAAGCACTAACTAATGGGAAACCAACTACTCCATCTAGGTAGCCGAACCTAGCTAATCCTAGCTAAAGTTGTAAAACCCCCTAGGTGCAATTAATGAATTGAAGGATATATAGCATGGTCAATTATTTTTAACCACCAGCAATTTGCTAGAGGATCCAAGCGCCGCCCCAGCTAATACTTAGTACTTTTTTACCACAAGCATAATGTATCTTGTTGGAGTGGACTCAAGCTAAACTTTTTTTTACCACTCCAACAAGCAAATTACCACATGCCCAAGTTGTTAGCTTGAGTCCACTCCAACAAGCAAATTACCACATCCAAAAGCATCCTATTTAATGAAAATAAAACCCCAATTGAGACTGAACTCGTTCATGAATCCACATGCAAAATGTATCTTGTTGAATAGCTTATAATTCCTAGAGTTTTCATGATAAAATTGTAGGTAAATATAAATACTCCCTCCATATTGTAAAGGAAGTCGTTTAGGACATTGACACCGTCTCCAAAATATAACTTTGACTAATCATTTTTGCTAAAAAATATTTATAAAATATATTTAAAGAGTACTTTTATGAAACAATATTTCAATACGAATCTACTCATACCATTTTCACATTTCTAAACTTAACACATTAAATATTTGCAGTCAAAGTTCAAAAATTTTGACTTAAAACAGCATCAAAACGACTTTCTTTTTTTTTTGCGGGCAAAAGAGAGCTTCATTCAACTAGGCAGGAAAAGAGTTACAATCGGCAACGACTAGGTCCACAACACACGCAGGTGCCCGACCTAGCCAAACCTCAGACTCCGACGAACGCCTAGCTAAATGAGCAAAATTGTGAGCAATAGCATTACACTCTCTTTTAGCCTGAGTCACGCGCCATTCAACCAGCATATGGGCGTGCTCTTTAGCCTCAGCAATGATGAAGCTAATCTCCGATCTATCCTCCTTACTTAATATGGCGTTGAGTACTCTTGCGCAGTCCGTTTCCAACAGCACGGGTCCTTGGATCCATTGCGAGGCGAGCTGACAACTCATGGCACACGCAAAGGCTTCAGCTTCAGCCGCACTAGCACAGCGAGAAATGCCTCGCCAAGCTGTGAGGATCACTTCACCCTTGTGATTCCTTGCTATCACTCCAGCACCTGCTTCCCCCGTCTGTTCAACGAATGAACCATCAAAATTGATTTTTGTCCAGCCTTCTGAAGGAGGTTTCCATCTCGCCAAAACAGCAGCCTCCCTATTGTCGGACAGGGAACAGTGTTCCTTGCCTTTGTCTGAAACAGCTGCCTCCTTCTTCACCTGAGAGCAGGAATCCCACAAGTTCAATAAGAAATAAACTGAATCAGAGAGGAGGGAGGAACCTGATTGGTGTGCGATATTATTGTGAACCGTCCATGCTCTCCATAGCACCAGCTTCAAAAGGTCTCGCTGATTGGGGGTGCATCTATCAAGCAAAATCAGCAACCAATCAGGTCCTGTGTACTTAAACCAATCTTCTTCAGGCAGTGCCCAGTGCACACGCATAGCTTGTCTCAGGTTAAAAGCCTGTGGGCATTCCACTATAGCATGAAAACTAGTTTCTGCGGATAACCCACATAAGAGGCATGTGTCCATCTGCTCTATGTTTCTGTTGAATTTTCTACGTCGAGTTGGTAGCGCGTTCCTCGCTAGCTTCCAGGTGAAAACATTAACCTTGGGCGGTACAGATCCCTTCCAAACGTTTTTCCACAATTTACGTTCACCGTCTGGCGCAACACTAGAAGCAGAGCACTCATTCTTATCACGGTGCAGTAGTCCCAAGTTATAGGCACTCCTAACAGTGAACATCCCTGTTTTTTCAAGTGACCATGCCAAAAAATCCTCTGTCTGTCTCCTTGGTAGCTTGATCTTTGCAATCATCTCAGCGTCCCCCTGGTTGAAAATTTCAGCTAGCTTTCCATAGTCCCAATCGTGACCCTGAATGTCAAATAATTCAGATACCCATTTTAATCTACATCTCCCCTTTATCGAAGTGACTCTGAATGAATGTGCTCTAGGAATCCAAGGGTCACGCCAAATTCTTATCTGTGATCCACAGCCAACTCTCCATATAATTCCCTTCTTAAGTAGTTCCAACCCATGTAAAAGAGATTGCCAAGTATAAGATGAGTTAGCACTAAAAACAGTATCTATAAGGCATCCACGAGGATAGTACTTGGCCTTTAGTAATCTGGCACAGAGGCTTTCCGGGAATTGAATTAATCTCCATGCTTGTCGAGCCAAAAGTGCTTGATTAAAAATTCTGAGATCTTTAAATCCCAAACCCCCTCCACATTTCTTACGGGTGAGTTGCTTCCATGCCACCCACGCAGTCTTGCGCTTCCCATTCTCCACTCCCCACCAGAATTCTCTGATGATTCTTGTCAATTCATCACAAATGCCTAACGGGATATTGAAAACACTCATGGTGTAGGTAGGCATTGCTTGCGCAACAGCTTTGATCAGAACCTCCTTAGCTGCGGCTGACATGTTTTTCTCTATATAGTCCATAAGTCTTTTGCCTAGCCTCTCCTTAAGTGACTGGAACCGGGCTCCCTTAATTCTGCCAGAGGGCGTAGGTAATCCCAGGTACTTGGGTTCAAAAGAAGTCCTTTCTACACCAAGTATTTGTCTCACTTGTTCCTGGCACCCTGGATCACCCTTTTCATTAAACATTATGGAACATTTCCCTGGATTTAGCAGCTGTCCCGTACCTCTCTCATAGGTATTGATGACATCCTTGATGACACTTGCTTGAGCTGCATTAGCTTTGAAGAATAGCAAGGTGTCATCAGCAAAAAGGAGATGCGAAACGCCTGGGGCACCTCTGCAGATCCGGAGTTCCTGCAGGGCGTGTGTCTCCACCTTCTTGCTAATTATTTTAGATAGGCCATCAGCTACAAAGAGGAAAAGATATGGCGAAAGCGGATCACCTTGGTGCAGGCCTCTGGATGGGGAAAAAGGTGCTGAGACAACACCGTTGAAGCGAACCGAATAGCGCAATGAAGTCACGCAAGACATGACCCACTGCACCCATGTACTCTGAAAGCCCAGCTTCAAAAGAACCTTGTTCAAAAAATCCCAATCCACTCGATCATACGCCTTTGATAGTTCCAACTTATAGGCACAAAATTCTCCCCTTGCATCTGAATTTCCTTTAATAGCATGTATACATTCAAAAGCTATTAGTGCATTATCAGTAATCATTCTACCAGGAATAAAAGCACTCTGGCTTGTCGAAATTATGTCCTGGAGGAGTGGTCGTAGACGATTAACAAGGCATTTCGAGACCACCTTGTAGATCACATTGCATAGACTTATTGGTCGAAAATCCTTTAAGGTTTCCGGATGCTTGACTTTAGGAATAAGCACTATACAAGTATCATTAACTCCCTCTGGCATGATCCCAGTGGCAAAAAAATCTTGAGCTGCCTTAATAACATCTTCCTTTAGAAGAAGCCAATTCCTTTGGAAGAACCGTGCTGGTAGCCCATCAAGGCCAGGCGCCTTCAAGGGGCCAATCTGGAATAGAGCGTCAGCAATTTCTTCTGGAGAAAAAGGCTTGCACAGTTCAACATTCAGCTCATCTATAATGTTTTGCTCAAACAGATCCACAATTCCGTCTGGGTCAATGGAGTTATCCTTTGTAAATAGCGACTTGAAATAATTTTCCGCCATACCTTGCATTTCTACTTCATCCGAGCACCAGCTTCCATCTTCTTTCTTCAGACTCTTGATTTTATTCTTCTTAGCTCTCCACATGGCCTTACGGTGGAAGTATTTAGTATTCCTATCACCTTCGCGCAGCCATGTGATGCGAGACCTTTGGAGCCACATCATCTCCTCTTTGTACAGAATTTCATCTAGCTCCCTCTTGGCTGCAAGGATCTTGTCTCTATTATGGATTGGATCATCCCACTCCAATCTTTCCATCTCTTTTTTCAATTCTGTTATGCGCCTGGTGATGTTCCCAAAGTTTTGGTTACTCCATACCTTGAGATCATTGGTGACCGTCTCGAGTGATTTTGAAAGGGCTCCCAAGTTACTACCAGGATTTTTACGTAGCCACGATTTCTCAATTACAGCTTGCAGCTCAGCTTCTCGTTCCCACATAATTTCATACCTAAAGTCCTTCTTTTGCTGCTGTCCCCTGCAAGACCGGTCCAACCTGAGAAGAAGAGCTTTGTGATCTGAGTATGTAGATAGCAAATGCGATATATTAGCATGTGGGAAAAGGAAAGACCAATCAGTATTTGCCACTCCCCTGTCAAGGCGAACACGAACATTCCTCCGACCACCTTGATTATTATTATAAGTCCAAGGCAGACCTGTAAAACCCAAATCATGTAAGTCACAATGACTAAGCACCTCTCTAAAATCCATCATTTGACGTTCAGGTCTAGGCGTTTCCGAAAAATGCTCATATTGCCACATTGTTTCGTTAAAATCTCCAATGAGCATCCATGGCCCCGTCCAAACCCCACACAAATCCCTTAAAAGGTCCCACATCTCTTTTCTCTTTTCAACTCGAGGCTCGCCATAAACAAAAGTGGCCCTCCAAGGGGCTGCATTCGGATCCTCCTTTATTGTGACATCGATGTAACGATCTCCCTGCTCTCGCAGGGTTACATTTATTGACTCATCCCAAAAAAGAGCTAAACCACCACTAAGACCGACACTATCGACTGTAAGACAGTGACGAAGACCAAGACTCCAACTAAGATTACGGACACGACTACCCGACATTCTAGTATCTGAAATAAAAACCAGCTTGGGGAGGTGTGACTTCATAAAGCCGCAGAGTTCACGAACTGTCCGGGAATTCCCCAATCCCCGGCAGTTCCATGCCAACGCATTCATTGCTCCTGACGGGGCTCAGCATATGCACCCGTCAGGTCTTCAGGCCGGTTCTGGGCCAGCTGGCTTGTAGCATGCGTTCTCCCTTCATCATTCCTGCGTGTCGTGTCCTCCTGCATAGCTTCTGGACTTTCCCCCATTGAAGTATCCATTGGTGTTGAAGCCTTCCCGTACTCCTTCAAGATGTGTTCCACGGCCATCTCATTAATGGCATTCTTCCTCGGCTTCTTATGCTTGTTAAAATCATCAGTCCGGCTAGGCCCCTTCAACCCTGTTTTTCTGTCGGCTATCCCTTTAGACAGGGATGACTTTGGGACTTGAAGGCGGTCATGGATGCTGCGGGAATCAGACTGACCACTCGAATCAGCATAGGAATCTAAGCCTGAAACCTTGTCCTTCATGTCTGCCAATGTAATATTAAGGTCCAGCATACCCTCCTTTACAGAGACTCTTTGCATATCATTAGACAGTGCATTGCTCACCTCCCTTGGCAATTTCTTTGGTGTAGCTTCAGGGGGGTATGCAGGCTGCTGTCTAGGCATAGAGGTACCTTCCTGCACCTTGCGCTTTGCCCCATTCTCAGATGAGGCACTTGTCGTGCCTTTCACTTTACTCAGCTGCGCTCCACTGAAATTCAGAGCACGGTTGACCCGTGTCGGTGCTGCTGGGATGATAGTCTTCCTCTCATTCCCTTTCTTCAGCGTAGATTTCCTAAGCCAATCTCCAAACTTCTTTTTCTTTGGTTCAGCCTGTTCTTCCTCATCATCATCCGACTCATCAATTTCCTCCGGGCATTCCCTTTCTGAATGGCCCATTCTGCCACAGTTGAAACAGAAGAAAGGTGCATTTTCATATCTCACCTCAAAGCTCATTGCCCCCTTGTTTTTTATCTTAATCTCCACTGTTGGCTTCAGAGGATCCTCCAAGCGAAAGGCAACCTTTGCTCTCACAAAATCCCGCACTGGACCTCCAACTTCCAGTACCTCGTTGCTCACCTTTTTGGCCAGGGCCATCGTGAAAGCCGAGCTCATCAAGGTGACCGGCACATCGTAGAATCTCACCCACATATTGATAGAGTTGATCTCAATCTCTGACGGCCTGCTAAAACCATCATAAGGCACCACGATCAGCGCATCCCCCTTATGACGCCATGGGCCGCCATTAAGAGCATACTGGTAATGGTGCTCGGTGTCGAACTCCAAGATGAATTTGTTGTCACCAAGCTTTCTCACCATGATTGGCCTCTCCAGCCGCCATGCCGCCCCCATCTCATCAAACAAACCCTTAGGGTTTAGGATCCTCGAGTAATATCGTGCCATAGCAAACTAGACTGGAGCTCGCACCCCTTCCTCCACAGTAGGGTCGAAATCAAATTCCTCCCCAGGCTCCTAATTCTCCCCCGGTTGAACCGCCAAAACCATCTGCTTCCCTACCTCAGATTCAGCTCTGATATGATCGGAGTCCTGATCCATGACGCTAGCAGCTTCCCTGCTGGCATCCTCCCCACTCGCCGAATTGCCAGTCGCCATCTTCTTCCTTGCTGCGTTCCTCACCAACGCTCGGGAAACCCCAACTGCAACCTCGCTTCGTGGACAGCTTCGGGTGGGAAGATTCCTCACGGGGTTCCCCTTGATCACCCCCACTGTTTCACGCAGCAAGACGGCAGCGGCGAGTAAAACCCTAGCGAGATGAGGGAACGTACAGACCACGGAACGAACAAACCAATCTGTTATCAAAACGATGACGACAGCCGAGTCCAAGGATTAAACCCTGAATCTCTTCTCGTCACGAAACAGGAGTCCTGACTTTCCTTCCCGAAGAAGTTGGAGTCTCTCACGAGGGCACCTAGGTGGCGACCACGTAGAGTAATAAACGGATGACAGCGGAGAGACGACGTTCTCCACCGGACGTAAGTAGATGAGGCAGTCCCGTGGTCTGGGACGGCCGTCGTTGCTCAGAGATCGGTAGAGATCAAGGAGCGCCGCCGAAGTCCAAGACGCCGACGACTCGCCCTAGAATCGCCATGATCGCCCTCTCCGTGAAAACCGGGATGTGTTTTGGAGGGAGTATGTTGAAAAATCTATATTTGTCGGAGTTAGGTCATTCCCTTTCTCATTAATTTGAATGCAAGTTAATCATTTATTCTTCCATGGAAGTTCTCCACAAAATAAAAAAGGTCTCCCATGAGACATTATTGAAAATAAAGAAAAAAAAAACTTCAATGAAATTCTCTCGAAAGAATAATAAAGAGTGCCAGCAGTTTTATAAACTAGTCTACAAGTGTCATCTACTTGCCTTGGTCCGAGAACAATAAATTCATATCACATCATTTCAAAGAGTCACAAACAAAATTTTTTGACAACTCTATTTTTGTTTAACTCTACAAAAATTATTAGAAAGGAAAATATTGCAAGGCTATGTAACACCATAATATTGGGTTTGCTAAATAGTTCATGTGTATGTAGACTTACAATCAAAATATCAGAATCTCAATGGGTATTTTTTATCCAACATTTTGAAATTGTAGTGAATAACTCAAATGATGCTACGAATAAAAAGTTTAGTCAGAACTATGTAATGATGGATTTCCCCATATCATTACTCAGATTTTTGATGCAGAAGTAGTTACGTCCAAGTGCCTAAAGGAGCACTGGTGACATTTTAATCACCAGACTTTGGAATCTGAATAGGAGGATGCCCAACCTTTGGCTGTCCGTAAAATTTGTTTTGATTTGTGAGGTTTGACTAGAAAAAGGTAAAAAAAAATCACCATCACTCTATAAAAAGTTTTCTTGCATTTATCGAACTCGAGATGGATATCTAGAATTTGGCAGATATACAACTTATGAAAATATCAAATTTTTACTTTTCTCTACGACTTTCCCGAGCACGTGCAGTTTCATAAGTCACGTTTTTTTACACATATTGAGCTTCACAAGCATTCACTATGCTTAGATGGGCTTGTGCCTCAGCCTGCTATCAAAATAAGGCCCATTCATTTCATGCCACCCCACCCGTCGCGGAATTTTTTTTTACATATTTTTTTCTCAATTTTGGAAAAATAAATGCTTCTCAAACCTATACCCCTACCGCCGTGGGGTATGACGGTAAGGGTACTGCGGCGGTAGGGTTGCTACAGTACCTACGTCGGCGCCTGCAACCGTCGTGTGGTACGGCAGTAGGGTACAGTCTGTTTTCAAAAAATTGTAATTTTTTTTGTATGAACTCGGATGGAGGTAAACTTTATATGAAAATTGTAGCTTTCGACGAGGTCTACAACTTTGTAGTTTAAAGTTTTTTTATTTGAAGTCATATTCATACTCAAATAATCGATATACTATCCAGATCTAAAAACTGAAAACTGAGATCTCAGTTTTCAGTTTATTTTCAAAAAATTGTAACTTTTTTGTTTGAACTCGAATAGAGGTAAACTTTATATGAAAATTGTAGCTTTCGACGAGATCTACAATTTTGTAGTTCAAAGTTTTTTTATTTGAAGTCATCTTCTTACTCAAATAATCGATATACTATCCAGATCTCACTTTTTAAGATCTGGATAGTATATCGATTATTTGAGTCCGAAGATGGTTTCAAATAGAAAAACTTTGAACTACAAAGTTGTAGATCTCGTCGAAAGCTATAATTTTCATATAAAGTTTACCTCCATCCGAGTTCAAACAAAAAAGTTATAATTTTTTGAAAAACAGACTGTACCTCTACCGCCGTACCACACGGCGGCTGCAAGCGCTATAGTGCACCCGGCGTGGGCACTATAGCAACCGTCACGGAGTATGACGGTAGGGGTATAGTTTTACAAATTTTTTTGAGAAACATTTATTTTTGTAAAATTGAGGAAAAAATATGTAAAAAAAAAATTTCCCCGGCGCGCCAACCAAACAGGAAAGCTTTTAACACCCAGCGTCAGCGGCTTCATTTCTTTCTCCATTTGGCTGCTCGACGGCTGCCCACATTTATACCCGCCGGCGCTCCTCCACGCTCAGCAACCAGCCGCCGCCCGTCGGAAATCCTCGCCCCCTCGCCCTCCTTGCGCTCGCACCCATGTCGAAACCCTAGCCGGCATGGAGCCCAACACCGCCGCCGGGACCTCCCCTGAAACCGTCGATCAAGACACGTCCACCACCCATGCCCAGAGCCTCCTCTCGCCGCCCTCGTCCTTCCAGCCGCCGCTGGAGGGTCTCGTCCCTACTTATGGCTCTGGTTCCGGGTTTCCGGCGGTGGGGTACGGATCCCTCGCCGACGACGGGCATGCTGCGTCCTCGTCAACCTTCCCCGCGCCCGGTGATGTCCACATGACGGGTGGAGACATCTTCGCCCAACAAGAAGCAGCTCCGGCAGGTGGCCAAATCTTCCCCCGTGTAGAGGCTCAGGCAGCCAACCCTGCTTTGCCGGCGCGAGGTGGCCAAATCTTCCCCCATGTAGAGGCTCCGGCAGCCAACCCTGCTTTGCCGTCGTCGCTCGGCGGCGAGCCGTGGCAAGGGCCGGCGCAGCCGTCGTCGTCCTGGGCAGCGCCGGGCATGGGCATGCGCGCTGCGTTCCCGGTCGAAGAAGCCTTCCTGGGGTTGGTCGCCGGCTGCGCCTGCGAGTCGGCGTTGCTGGAGCAGATCGCGGAGTGGGAGTGGCAGAGCGAGATGCCGTCATCGCTCGTCCCGCCGCCGTCTGGCTCTGGCTTACCGCCGCCGAGCAGCAACGGCGGCGGCGGCGTCGGGTCCGCACAGCCGCCACCGGATTATGAGCTGCCCCCGCTGCCGGAGAGCCTGTGTATACCTCCGCCGATGCAGGGAACAAGCACCTACAACATACCAAGCACCATCGACTTGAGCATGATGATGATGCCGTGGTACTGCGGCGGCACGTCCATGGACGTTGACACCACCATTTCCTCCGTGCCGGACCTGACCATCGGAGCCATTGACGAAGACGAAGCGCCCATGCTGCCAGTAGTGATGCGGTGATGCCTCCGCTGTCGTTCCACGGTGCCGGAGCTAGCAGCAACTTCGCGCAGCCACCTTCGAATTCCGAAGTCGCCCCTGCTCCGGCGGCGGCAAGCCTGCAAGACCCTCCGCTACCACCGGCGAAGCAGGAGCCCGTCGACGACGACACAGCCCCACACCGAGATCCTGTGCTCCTATTACTCGATGAAGACGAAGAGGAGCTGCCCATGCCGGAGCCGGACAACCCGACTGCCATGGGCCAGAGCTCGGAGACCGCGTCGAAGCTGGCGGAGGAGAGCGGGTACAACGTCAGCGACAGCACCACAGTCGCCGTCGAAGGTGGGAGCACACCTTCTCAGGATCCAAACTCTTCCACGGACATCATGGACAGCTCCAACAACCTGTCAGCAATCGGAGCCAACACTTCGTCCGGGCTGCCGCCGATGCCGCCGCCGTCATCGATTAGGGCAGGTGCTAGCAGTAGCCGCAGCAATGCTAGAGAAGTGATCACCTTCGACGATGCTGAGTTGGAGATCATCTGGAAGGACAAGAACCTGCAGGAGCTTGTCTACACAGACCCTAAGAGAGTGAAAAGGTAACTGAATCTTCAGGCGGCTTCCTTTATTCCATGAGGTCATGGAGAGAAGGCCATTAACAATGGCTTTGACATAACACATGTCAATGCTCCTTCTGTTTCATCAAATAATAGCCATCTATAGCGCTTACCAAACAAGCTGTTTTCATGTAAATATTTTTCAGGACTATCGCCAACCGGATATCTTTCGCGAAGAGGAAGGCGTTCAAGGAGAAGTACACCCATGAGCTCGAGCGCAAATTTAAGGCACTGGAGACCGAGCGCAGCGCAGTGATCACAAAACTGCTATTGCTGCAGGTTTGTCGATCCTACTTCTCGCACAATCCCCAACTGCAGCAGCAATGTTCCTTTGAATGTGGCCTTTAGGAGATCCTTAATTGGTAATAATTTACAGGCTTGGCACCATTTGGTTTCTAAACTTGTGTTAACGGATCAGAGAGACCATTTTATTTGGACTCTAAAACAAAATGGTCAGTTTACTGTTCGATCTATGTATACTTCACTCATTGCTCGGTTGCCCGCACCTCGCAAAAGTGTGATATGGAAATTAAAATTGCCCTTAAAAGTTAAAATTTTTGTCTGGTACTTGCAAAAAGGAGTAGTTCTAACTAAAGATAATTTAGCTCGTCGACAATGGAAGGGAAGTTTAAAATGTTGTTTCTGTAATCTGGAAGAAACAATCCAACACCTTTTCTTTGATTGTCAAATGGCTAGAATTATGTGGAGAATTGTACAAGTTTCTTTTAATATAACACCTCCTATGAACATTGCACATATGTTTACTGGGTGGCTAAATGGGGTTAATAAGAAGCTTATGTACAAAATCCTGGTTGGAGCATCCGCTTTATGTTGGGCAATTTGGTTAAGTAGAAATGATATGGTTTTTAACAATACTCGAGCTGTTACTCCTATGCAGGTTATCTTCCGAGGGTCCCATTGGATCCGTTTTTGGGCGTTGCTGCAGAAAGAGGACGAGCGGCCTCACATTATTCGGGGGTGTCGTGTGCTTGAGACCACGTCGATGGAGATCTTTGCATCTAATGGATGGTCTTTTAGCAACAGAATTTCTTTTACATGATGTTTGACATTGTTCCAGAGATCAACTTTCTTGTTCTTTTTGTGTCGTCCGTGCTTGTAATAAGAAATAGCTATATGCATAGTTTTATGCAGAGGCTGGAATATTGAAATATATTCCCTTTTCTAAAAAAAATGCGAGTAACTTTGTTGTGTGTAAATTTGCAAGTGCAGAAGGAGTGCGGTGAGCTCGCAGCACAGAATATGGCGATGGGCACGATGGCGCAAGAGCTGGAGCAGCAGGAGAAGCTGAAAGATGGTATGTACAGGGCTGTTCTGATACTATTTTATCCAACATTAGTTTATGCATGGTGCAATTTTGAAAGATAATATGGTGCCGTATAGGTTTATTCAAAATATTTCAGTTGTTGGATTGCATCGCACACATATGGTTGCAGACTCTGAGAACTTGCCAATGCTTCAAATGGTTAATGTGATTTGTATGTTCTTGATACAATGAAGATGCAATATAATAACGTATCCAAAATTATTTGAGTGGAAAAAATTGTTAAGATGACTAGATGAGTTTCTGGCTAGCTTAGATTGCTGTGTAATTAACTGCATTCTTGAGTTACTGAAGGCAAATGAAAATTTGATGTTGATCAGTGTTAGTCTGAACTGATCGTGGATTTAATTTCCAGAAAGCTTCATTATTGCTTACGAAGTGAAATCATGTTGACATTAAGTGTAAGAACTACGTAGTCAGAAAACTATATACCGGTTAATTAGATGTAATAATGTTATGCTTAATTAGATCTATTGTCCTAAGTTAATTCTGCCATGTTCGTTATCTGTTTATTTATTTCTCCTGCTTCTCTCTCTTTATCCGAAAACTGGGCTGCTCCTAATTTTTGTGAAAGTCCCTAGTGTTTTATTTTCTGGTGATAGTTTTTTTTATCAGTTATCTTATATAGTAACTATTCAAAGTTTTTGTGCCATTTGCATTGAAAGCATCATGTTGACCTGCTATAAATTAGTTGTGTACAAAAATTTATATATCAAATTCTATGTTCAAAGCGAGATTTTCTTCAGTTGTTAATTTGTAGATAGGTAATTTTATGCATTATTCAAGTAGAAAATTTATGCGGCTAGGCTTTGTATTGACATGAATTGATTAGGATCTACACATGCCTTGCCCCTAATTGCAGTGTGATGGATAAATAAAATCATTAGTTGCTCAACTCATCTTAATTTCTTTCCATGCAGCTTCCTATTAAAAGTTACTGGAAAATAGGTATTAATTTATTTCAGAATTTATTCGATCACAAAATGAGTTCCTTGCTTTTAAGAAATGTACACAACCCTTTGGTTGCATCTTCACCATGTTCCTGTCGATAATTTTCCATGATTCTTTTCTTTTTCCTTTTAAACTTCTTATGTTGTATACAACATGCCACTTTTTGTTGTTTGCACTCCTATGTATTGTATATGTCACATCAGTACAACTGCAAAGCATATTTCACATCCATATCTCCTGTTTTGCTTGACACACAAATTGCAATTATTATTTTAGGATAACATCGAGAAATCATGTTTTTTGCTAGAGTATTATTTACCTGATGAAACAATATTTTTATGTATCTCTGCTTAACTACTTTATCTGCCTGTTAGAATTTACCTTCTTGCTGGGAAAAAATCATGTGTATTTCTTACAAAGTTTCTCATTTACTTGATAGAAACATTTCTACTATCAGAAATTTGATATAGAACATTAGGTCAAATTGTCGGTAGTAGAATCAGAGTTCTTGAAACATTGTTGTTGGTGTAAGTTTCTCAGAAAACAAAGCTAGTGGTTTAGTTAGATATTTACAGTAACAATGTTTGATGGTACAAATGTACAATGCAGCATGAAAACTCACATGCTAATAACACGTGTGTTTGTCATTGCAAAAAATATGTTTGTGATTATGCTGTTCACTTTGATCATGATTTTGTTTGATATTAAGAGAAGTAAAAGTGTTGAACATGCAGTCGACTTTAGTATTGTTCAGTAATAATGAAAATATTTGTCATCAACGTTGAATTCCATAAATCAATAGATAGGGCTCTTCAGTTTACTCATACACAGTATATCATTAGATCCTCCCCCTTTTTCAATTTATTTGTGAATAGAGGTGCCAAGTTTGCGAACTCAATAATGTATTAGACACATAAACAGAAAATAATGTTGCTAATACAGCTTGAGGTTTAATCTCAAGAACTTGTATAGTCTATAGCTACAGGCTGTATAATACTAAATATGTTGTCTTATAACGCCCCCCTATTTGACCCATGATTGGAGTGCATTTAATTTGTTATTTATTTTTTTGGCTTATCTATTACTTTGTGAGTCTAACTGTTTTTTATGCAGCTGTGCGTGAATCACTGCAAGCCGAGATCCGGAACCTGAACCTTGTCATTCTCAATAAAGCACTGCAAGCGAACCCTGAAATGATGATGGATGGAAACAATGTTTCGGGGGCTCATGATTTGCATCAACAGATGAGTACCCAAATAACCACTGGGAGTGCCTCACACGTGAATAATGATGTAGACCAACAGCCGAGAACACAAATGGTTCAAGTACTGCAGCAGTTACAAGCACAGGAGCCACAATCAGAACATCAAGAAGCTCAGGCGCAAGAATCACAACAAGAAGATGATTTCTTTTTGGGCGGACAACAGCACCCAGACACCTAGATTTGTTTCTCAAATCTTATAATAACCATACTCATTCTCCTGAACGGTTTATGGATATTTAGTCTTGATGTTATCTTGTTAATGTTTGTGCTACAAATGCTTTCCTGGAGTTTACAGTTATATAGATACCTCTTTCTACAACAGAAATTATTATAGTACTAAGTACACTATTTGTTTTTGCTTTAAGCCAACGTGAAATGCCCTAGATTATAATATATTTTTGTTGTGTGTTAGATTTATTGCAATGTTTAATATTGGACCAATTTTCTTCCAATCTACCCGTTATTCTCATCAGCACAGATGTCTAGGATTTCTATATATACCTCTAGATATGTATTTTTATTATTTAGCAAGTACTTGTCTCTGCCTTATTATTGACCCGTTAAACTTTTTTTTAGCACAATGCCAAACTACTACTACACAAGGCCATCATCCCCTTCTTACGTTCATCCACTCAGGTTTCAACAAGGCCCATATATACCAATATATACCTTCTCCACTTTACCCTCTCCTAGCCATTGTGCCTACCAACAATAAAACGGCAGTGGTGGTCGTGTGCTGCCAAACTATAAAAGATTTCGATGATAGTCCAAACACTAAGCATGATAGGACAACCTGCTTGATTGAATGCCAGTGTTTGGACCCCAAGAATGTCTCGTCTTTGTGTGAGAATTAACCTAGGACTTAACTAGTACGGACACAAAAGTTTTCGATGAAGAATTATGTGCATCAGGGATTCAGGGGAGACTCTATTACATGACACCTTATTCATTGGCTTCTAATTTGATATGTGCTCATTTTCAAGTCCAATAGGTTTTGACAACACCATACTTTTGAGTATCCCTATCGGGTGCAGAACCAGTAGCAGGGGCATGTGTAGCGAACAAGATCTCTTTGTGCCATTTGTTCATGATTTTGGTGATTCAGTTGACAATAAATCATTGGGACAAATAAAATGTTTGGAATGAATATTGAAGGTATATTAGATCCTAAGGAAGCAACCATAACCAAAGCCAAGCAAAAAATTGAAGAAATCAAAGGAAAATAGCAATCACTATAGCCACGCGACTCATTCGGTGACGGCAAGAATATGCCACCAATCCGTCATTGCTCTAGCTAGCAGTAAGAAGCAACGGCTACCGTTGGATGTTCTGATGGCCAGTTATTTAGAAGTGTCGTAGCAATTTCTCATGCAGCGTCCAAGACAGGAGAACCACCGATTCATCATATGGGGCATCAAATGAAGCACTGGATCAATCGGTACACTAAAAGATAGGAAAAAAGAAGAGCATCAGATGTTCCTATGCTATGAGTTTTCAGGGCATCTGAAAAAACATATTTCCTTCAGAGAGTTCTAGAGAGGTTTTGGCACAAGAAGGGGCAACACCGGATGTACCAATGGGCCATCGGAGCAACTAGTGGATCATCCGATGGTGACTGACTGATCCAATGGAATGTGTCGGTGATTGTGACGGTGGTAGTTTAAGGGTGTTTTTGGGTGAGTGGAGCCTAATGGCTAGTAGCACCAGATGTTCCAATGCTACACAAAGGTAGACCATTGGGACATCTGATGGTACAAAATTTTGTAGCGGTTAGAGCAATGCCTCTTTTAACCCATGGGCTATTTTGTACCCCCTCCACTCACCTATTTGGAGTTGCTGGAGTATCCAAGGATGCATTGAAGAGCAAAACTCATCAAGAACACATCCATGCCACCAAAAGTGAGTAGTTAATCCATCAAAGGCTTAGCACAAGCTTAGGGAAATGATTAGTGCTAGGATAGGCCTAGAGCTGAGTGAGTGCAAGGTGTGCTAACCTTCTAAGTAGGTTCTTGAGTGTACCAAGTGTACAAGAGGTGTCTGCCTTGGAGCCTTGGTGGCTCGACAGCAATTCTTCGACCCTTTGGTTTGGTGTGGAGAGGTGTCGACAACCATGTGTGGGAGACCTAGAGACCCCCTTCCATTATGGACGTCACACCCTGAAATTCCCTAATTTCAGGATGTGAATAAGAAAGAAAATTAAACAATGATTTTCTCATAATTTTAAAATTTTTCCAATATTTATTTTATTTACAGGAAATATAGTACAAAAAATTGATTTTCTAAATTAAAGGTTCAATGTGTGTTGCATTCATGCTGATGCATCTGGGTGTTCATGAGTGCAATAGGTTTTAAAATGTGTTTAGATGCTGACCAAAACCTTCTGAGAATTTTCAGCTTTTCTGGAATTTATTCTCACTTTTCTTGAGCTTATTTTATTAAATAGAAGGCTCTAAAATCTTTTTCATGAGCACCAAATACTTTATTTGAGTTGTTCGTGTCCCAATCTATCTCTGGGAAGTTTCCTAGAATTTTTGGGATTTTTCTAAATATTTTTCGTGCCTTGAAACATTTTCTAAACTTTTCTGGAATTTGTTTTCGCACTGAAAGATAAATTTGGAAAATAATAAAACCTATCCTATCTTTCTGGGCTGAGCCCGTAGGCCCGACCCGCTTCGACTTGCTCCGGCCCAGCCACCAGGCCCGCCAAGGCCCATCCGGCCGCCAGCGGCCATGGCCAGGGCGCCGCCGCCTGCCCCTCGACGTGCGTGCGCCGCACGCCAGCCTAGGGCTCCGCACCCCTATAAAACCCGGGCGCTCACACCCTGCACACGCTGTTGTTCCCTAGCCGCCGCCTCACCTCTCGCCGTCGCGCAGCGCCGCTGCCAGCCGAGCTTCTATGGCTGAGGGCTGCCGCCGGAGTTGGCCGCCCGATTCGCCGTGCCGGGACGCCGCCGGAGCAAGCTGCCACAGCCAGGAGCTCCGTGGGACCGAGTCGCTGCTCCGCCACCTGTTTTCGCCGCTCAACGTGCACCGGAGCGCCGCCGGCCTCGTGGAGCAGAGCCGAGCCGCCGTCCGCCGGCCGCCGCCTTCCTCTACAAAATCCGGCCGCCTCCGTCCGTCTATTGCCCCTGGTGAGCACACCCATGCGACCCCATCGATCTCCTCTTTCAATTCCGTGCCTCGATCAAACCAGTAGCTGCCAGAGCACCACCAATCCTGCCGGCCAGAGTCCCTGTCCGTGCGTCCGCCTGGGGGAAGAAGAAGACCCCAAGTTTTGTGTTTAGATCCCTAGAAGATCTTGTAATGAATAGATTAGTTATTGTGTCTTGTACCTTTTCCAGATAACCACCTACGAAAATTCCACTTCACACATAAAGCCCACCCGAGCACTTTTTCAGATCTAACCCTGAAGTTTATCCTTTTCGCGAGCACTAGTTGATGTGTCTCGGTAATCTTTTCTGTTAATCCCTAAAATCTGTAGTTAATCGCATCTAGGTCCTTGTGATCTTGTTTTCTCCATAAAATCCATGTTCTAACTCCGTTTTAATCAGTTCAAGTTGCGTTAGGTTCATAATGACATGAAGTACACGTTAGTAGTGATGTTTTCATCATGCATGTTTTATGAAACAAATTTAATATTAATTTTGTTAATGTCTATTAAACATGCTTTTTCTAAATAAAAGCTATATAGTGTTATACACCGTTTTTCATAATTAATGTTAATTTGGTTAATGTTCACTTCATATGCTTTTTTTTAATAAAGATGATTAGTGCCACATATTGGTTTTCATAAACCAAATGTTAATTTGCTTAATATTTAATTAACTTTTCTAATTAAAAGTTGATTAGATTTTTACCCTGTTTTTTTATAAATAAACATTAACTTGACTAATGTCAACATGCATGTGTTTTAGCTCAACACGTCACATGCCTCTATTCGATTAGTTGTTTTAACCTTTTCTAAAGTAAAGTGTGTAACTACTATAATTTATACATAAACTTTATAAATAACTATGTGCAAATAAAGTATAACTTGCATTAATTGCAGCTTAGGGTATTTTCCTTTGTGAAATATCCTATATATATGTTTTGCTAATTAAAATGAACCTAAGTTTGTATTCTTTCATGTTCACATATGCAAAACGATCGTTAGCCGTTCTTTATCAAGCTCTGTCTCAGTGTGTCTCTGTTGTAGAGCTAATCTTGTTTCAAGCTCTAGATCTTTTTTTATCCAAGATCATGCTCAAACCTAGTGTCTTTCATAAAGCTAATCAAGCCTTTCCTTTTCTCAGCATGATCTATGTGCTTTAGTGATCCATAGAATCGAGCCTATCCTTTAGTGCGTTCTTTTTACAACTTTTCTTTTGATTGGTATATTGTTCTTAGTTTGCTTGTTTGTTTGCTTTGTATACTTGTGCCCGATGATTGATGCGAGTAGAACGTGGTTCGAGACCTTTGGAGAGCATGAAGATGAAGATATTCTAAGCAGCAACATTACTTTGGTTAAAGGCAAGTGTGTTCTTATTCTTTTGTCCCAATAATTATTTAATCATCATTGCATATGCCTGCATTTAATTTGATGGGTCCTATTAAGGTTTATCCTAGACTTTGTTATCATTCTTTGTCAACCTGAGTTTTATCTTTATGTTGGGTAGCCTTGCTTAGTTGCTATACTTGGGTTATGGTGGTTATAATGAACATTAATGATGAATCTACTTTACTTTATGCTATACCTTTGGTTAATACAAGATCATATGTATTAATTGGAACATGGAGAACCACCCAGGAAAATAGTGCAACCACAAGACATATGGCTCTGTCTTGGTCAATTAATTAGGAACTTTAGGGTGTGATATGCTTTACCTGAAAGGGGCGAGGGGGTGGCGGTAGATGATGTATAGCCCGGCCCTCAACCTAATCTGCTCTACTATGGTAGCTTCGCAGTTTGAAAGAGAGTTATGTGTTGCACTGACCATGTAACTTAGTGAGCAGTCCACACTAAGAAACCTTTGTAAAGACCTCATAGCGTCCCTATGCAATCACACATCGGTAGTGTGATATGATTCCTAGCTAGCATCGCATGGTTGGGTTCAAAGTTCCTAGAACTTTCACGCGACTTATGGGTAAAGATGTGCCACCTCTGCAGAGTATAAAACTAACCAGTTAGCCGTGCTCACGGTTACGAGCGGCATGGACCCTCACATGATTAAACTATGAAAGATGGACTTTAAACTTGTGCATTTCATTGATACTGATGCATATGTTAATTGTGGGTTGGTATATACTTATACTATAGTAATCGGGTGCTAACAAAAGTTTGAACAACTAAAATTGCTTAATGCAGTCAACCTGTCAGCCTTCCCTTGTTTAAGCCTTTGCATTCATGTATGTCCCACACTTGCTGAGTATGACATATGCTCACCCTTGCTATAAACAATGTTGCTCAGAAAGAGGAAGCTGCTATGGAGTTTACTGAAGATGTTGTTGAGTTCTAGGCATACGCAACCCCCAGTCAACTGCCTATGTTGTTTGGAGCCTTCGTTTCCAGGATTTAAGCATAATACTCTGATGATCTCTCTTTTTCTTATGAGATATTGTTTCTGTTATTCACTTATGTCAACTATATGTATGAAACTTGATGCTGGCATACATATAGGAATGCACTTGGTTTGCTTTTATAAAACTAGGTGTGACAATGGAAGAGTTCATCTTTAGTGGAGACAACATCAAGGTGATCGAGGGACTTGATGTGAACCTTATTGGCTGAGCATTTGTGCCAAATCAAGGAGCGTATTGGGAGTGATTTGTTGATCATAAAGTAATACTCTTGTGTGAGTGCTTCAACAGCGTAGAGTAGTTGTGGCTTAGTGCCTACCGATGCCATGCGATAACTTGTGTCAAGAGTTTGCTTTCCGTCGTCCCCTTCTTTAGGTTTCTGCATTTTATTCTTGCAACTTGTGTGCCTCTACTTTCATAGAGTAATATCTAGATAAGATTGGCAATATATTGCTAAACTCTTTTTGGGATGACCATTTCACAATAGATCAACTTTAGTTGCACATTTAGATAGCGTGATCTAGTTTATTATTGATGCAAATAGTGGAAGGCATATGTTTGGTTTTAAGTTTGACTAATTCACCCCTCCCCTCTTAGGCTAGGATTCCTTTCAACATGAGGTGTTTAAGCTCGCTTGTCCCAACCGACATAGATAGTCAAGCGAAGATGCTGGCTACAAATATGCCTTGCATGAATAATATGTAAATACCATCGAAGGCTAGTTCTATGATCCAACAGTGATAATACCACTGTAGGTACATATTTGAATTTTATGAGCTCGGATGTGTCAACCACGATAAGTCTTTGTTTTGGTGTGAAACCGTGGAATTTAATTTAGCTCCTTAAAGAATGGCAATGTGTGCAGTGGTGGTGTCATATACATATACATGGGTGTTGATCATGTCATGCCTATACTAGGGCACTTGTTTTTGAGGGGGTTAGTTCCATATTTGATCCTCAAACTACTGTGGGATCGGAGTCTGATTTTAGCTTGAAGCTGCAAAACAGCACTACCGGAAACAGAGTATTCACCGAGAGCTGGAAGCTTCGGCGAGAGCCAAACCACCAGCTCTCGGTGAAGACCCTCTTCGCCGAGAGCACTTGTTTTGGCTCTCGGCGAAGGGCTGGCCCACGGTGAACAGCACCTTCGCCGAGAGCTTTCTACTCTAAGCTCTCGGCGAAGGGTTGGGCTGATGGCTCCGCAGCCACGGCCGTGACGGCCACCTACGTCCGTTAATTTCGCCGAGAGCCTGGAGGTTTGGCTCTCGGCGAAGAAAATACACACGGCGCAGGTATCCTTTTCACCGAGAGCACTACACCTTCGGTGAGTGTTTTGTTTCTCCTCACGGCGAAGTTTCCAAAAAAATTCACATTTTCGAGTCCAAACTTTTTTCTTGATCCACATACACTCATACAATATACATGTTCAAAATTGGCACCATTTTGTCTTTGTTTGCTATATTTACCAATTTCACTTCTTTCTTTGTATTTGTTTCTTATACGTCCGATATGAACTGCAAGTGCATAAAATTATAGAGCAAATTTGTTCGAAAAATGGTATTCATGTACATGAGACATCTCTAAGACCATGTACATGAAAGGAAGCTCAATTTTCTTGTATTTGGTTCTCGTATCAGGATGAAGATCGTGTGGTAGAAAGGTAAAAAAATTATATAAAATTCAAATGAAGTTGAAAAATCACGATTTTTGTCGAGTGGTCGTGATATCATACATAGAGATTGTGATAAATAGTAGAGAGTGTTTTGAACAAGTTGACACGTACACTCTTTAGAAACCGGAACATCTCACGAGAAGTTTCAGAGAATTTGAACTGATATCACTTGGTTTGGTCTCATGGTGAAATTTCATTTTGAATTTGAGTACAACCACTTTTTTATAAGCAATACACAACATATCTAGTGACATGTTAAGTTTTGGCGAAATTTCGAATTTGTTTGCTATTTTTAAATAAAATTTGATGAAAATAATCTTCGGTGAGTGTTTGGCTCTAGGCGAAGAGGGGTTCTTCGCCGAGAGCCGGGCCTCTAGGCTCTCGGCGAAGGTTAGTTTTTTTTTTAAATTCGGTCGCGGCAGGGGGCGGCTGCGGGCCCGCCTAAATTCTTCGCCGAGAGCCGGGCCACGTAGCTCTCGGCGAAGCCAGTTTTTTTTTAAAAAAAATTCGATCGCTGGGGGCTGCAGGTGGGCCCGCCTGGAGCCGCTCTTCGCCGAGAGTCCTAGATCTGGGCTCTCGGCGAAGGCTCTTGCCTGGCCCACTGTGCAGCCACACATGCACGCACACACGCTCAACACCTCCACGCACACACGCACAACACAACGCAGAACACTCACCACGCACGCCCGCCGCCGCACCACCGCTCCGCCGCCGCGCCACGCACGCCGCCGCACCACCGCTCCGCCGCGGCACCACCCCCGGCCCGTGCGCCACCGCTCCGCCGCCGCACCACCCCCGGCCGCGCCACCACTCCGCCCGCCCCGCCTCCGGCCGCGCCCCGGCCCGCCCCGCTCCCGTCCCCAGCCGCGCCGCTGCCCACCCCGCCCCGCCTCGTCCCCGGCCGGGCCCCGGCCGCGCCGCTGCCCGCCCCGCTCCGCCCCCTCTGCCACGCCCCGGCCGCCCCGGTCCCGGCTGCCTCCCTCCCCGGCCGTCCTGTGGCCGCGGCCGCCCCCGCCCCTGCTGAGAGGATCCTCGGGCGCCTCCCTCACCGGCCGTCTTGTGGCCGCGGCCGCCCCCTCCCCTGCCGCCCTGTCCTCGGCCGCCTCCCTCCCCGGCCATCCTGTGGCCGCGACCGCCCCCTCCCCTGCCGCCCTGTCCCCGGCCGTCTCCCTCCCCGTGCCACTTAACATGGTAACTTCTTAAATTCCTCGTGATCCGCAGAATTAAGAATAAATTATAAGTGTTCCGGGCCGGTTTAGCCTCTCTTCATCGTTGTGTTTAGTATGTCTTTATATTAATTGCATCGTTGTATACAGTATGTGTCTTTATATTCATTTCATTCTGTCACTGTCGAATTAATTACTAGATCCTTAGCTAATAATAAATCAGAATTCTTGCTAGTTAGCAATTAAGGTATCTAATACTAGCAAATTTATCATGTCTCTAATTTTTGTTTTCATACATCTAATGCATATCAATTTTATAGGAAGAGATGCCTTGAGGTGCCGCACTGACCACCGGAAGTTTTTTTGGAGAAAGAGGGGTGATTTGTCGATCACCTAGGTGAGTCTCGTGGATAGCATGGGGGCACTACATGTGATTTTCCGGCCATCGAGCCGTTGGAAGAAAGCCCATGTGTAGCCCGACCGTCGTGTCGTGCCTTTTGTTGCAGGTTTTGGAAACCTCACCGTACAGGGGAGGTGCTGCCGAAATTTCGACTAAACAGCCATCATTGATCTATTTTTGCAGGAAGGAGGCCTGGTCGGCACCGCTGAAGGAGGAGTTGGAGTTCGCGCTCACATTGTATCGGAGGCCCGGTCGACCCTGGTCTTGCCGCCTGCCCCTGCCTCGCCATCAAGTCACTAGGTGAGCACGCCATCGAGCCGTGAGAAGACATTTATTGTGGCCCGACCTTCGTGTTGTGGCTTTTCTTGCAGGTTCTTAATACCTCACAGTGCAGGGGAGGTGCTGTCGAAATTTCTAATTAACACTTTAAATTCTACGCAGGATCTATCTGCGGCATCAAATGATGGGCCTGCAGCATTCGACGGGTCCCCGCCAGCTCAGCAGACTCCTTGGGGTGGGATGCAGTGGGTGCCACCTGGCCCGTGGCCGAGACCTGGCCTTCAGCAGCCTCACAGTTCGCAGGGGATGCCACAGGCGTCTGGGTGGGTCCCGTGGCCACAGCAGCCGCCCACGGGGGGGTCGGGGTCCCAGTCGCCGCATGATCAGTAGGCGGACGAGTGAGTTCGTGGACTTAGCTACTTTTATTTGCATTTGGACATTTGTGACTTGCACTGGACCATTATGACTTGTAGTTCGTGACTATGTGATGAATTTGTCGATTATGTGATCGTTGGTGGACTATGTGATGAATTTGTCGATTATGTGATCGTTGGTGGACTATGTGATGAATATTATATGTCTGTGATGAATATTATATATGCCTGCGATGATATATGTGATTTCTGTGAATATTTGAGGCTGCTGGAAAAAAAGAAAAAAAAGAAAAAAAAAGAAAACCTCTTCGCCGAGAGCAAACTCCAATGCTCTCGGCGAAGGGGGTGTCCCAGATCTACGGGGTGCAGACCTTCGCCGAGAGCAGAAAGCTTAGCTCTCGGCGAAGACCCCGTCTTCAACGAGAGCCAGATATCTGGCTCTCGGCGAAGACCCCATCTTCAACGAGAGCCAGATATCTGGCTCTCGGCGAAGACCCCATCTTCAACGAGAGTCAGATATCTGGCTCTCGGCGAAGGAGTGGCCCCCACTCCTAACGGAGGGCCGCGCCGTGACGGTAAGAGGGCCTTCGGCGAGAGCTGAGGACGCCTCTCGGCGCATGTTCGCCGAGAGGATCCAGTGAAGCTCTCGGCGAAGGTCGCATCACCGGTGGGGTGTCACCGTGTGACTTTCGACGAGAGTTTCCTCTCGGCGAAGGTTTCGGCGAGTGGGAAAGGGCCTTCGCCGAGAGGATCCCTGCTCTCGGCGAAGGCCCCGAATCCAGTAGTGAGGATAACTCCACCTGTCGAACTACGAATGCCATTCATGAGGCCCCTTGGCTCATTCCACCCGAGTTCTCTGCCATGTCAACACAGTTTTGTGCCACATCAACTCGGTTTTGTACTATGTCACTTTGTTAGCATGTTCTCGCTTCCTTCTTCTCCTCCCCTTTTCCAGTTTTGTTAGAAAGAGAAATATAAATGTTTATTTGTGCGTACTTTTCCTCCCCCTCTATCTCTCTCTCTGTGTGTGTATGTGAATTTTCATGCTGAGAAGCACATTCAAGAGCTTGTGAACATAGACCCTGATAAAGCGATTCTGATAAGTTAACTCGTATCTCTGATTGACGATAGCAAGGATGAGCCACACATCATGATCCTATCCCACAGTCGATTCAAGATGTAGAGGGGCTGTCCATTTTCGACAACTCCAATGCCAAGGGCAAGCTGCGCTAGAGAAGACGACAACTTCTAACAATTCAAGCGTAATGCCCAGTCCCAAATATGTCTCAACTCTACCGGACCTCGAGTAAAATACGCACTCGAACAACCCCTCTGACGCTTTCATCTTTGCTGCGTAAAGGGTTAATTCTTTTTTTCACAACCGTGCCTTAGCAGATATTTCATTAAGAGGAGATGAGCAATACAATACAATAGAAAAAGCCCTATCATCAGAGCCGATGACAGTGGCAAGCAGTACAAGAAACAAAGACGCTACACTGTTACAATTTGGCAACCCAAAGCATTTAGATATGACCCTATTGGCCCAAGGCTGCGAAAATGCGCTTGTATACAGACTGACGCTTCGTCTGCTATGCGCCTCGCAAGCTCAGGTGCTGTACATTGTGTTCTGTTAAAGACATGTGCATTCCTTTATAGCCAAATGGACCAAGCGATCAAAGCGGTGAGGGAGTCCAATGCTTTCTTGCCTACTTTGTCCAGTCGCTTCCCTACTGATGGAGCAGCCAACCAGTATATGTGTTATAGTTTTAGGTTCTTGATTACAGAGCGTGGAACGATCATCATCCTGCAGACGATGTTTCTTCCTTCTAGCAGCTGTCTAGCATCGGTCATATAAAACTAGCCAGATGAAGAACTTGCATTTCCCGAGGGCTCTCGTTTTATGCAGTAGCCATGCTCCAGGAACAGCGTGCTGGCCCACGAAGAAAGCTTTGTAGGCTGATGTTGTGGTGAATTTACGGTCAGCAGTCCATTTCTAGAGGACCATGTCTTCATTCTGATCCAGCGTTACTTCTTCAAGTTTGGACCAAATTAACAGGTAGTCCAAAATGACTTGCACGGTCAGCACTCCTTTGATGTCACGAACCCAGCTTCTATTTTGTAGCGCCTCCCTAACTGTTCTCTTCTTTTGAATCCTAGGGCCTACTGTCTGTATTAAGCAGGGTGCTAGTTCTTTGATAGATTGTCCATCAATCCACCGATTATGCCAGAAAAGTGTCTTATTGTAAGGAATCGGATGCTCGTAGCCTAAGAGGGGGAGGGGATGAATTAGACAACTTAAAAACTTAACCTATGGCTTTCACTAATATGCATGAAACATAAACTAGAACATACTATCTAGATGTGCAACTAAGGTTGTTCTAGTGTGAAACTCCCATCCCAAAACAAGTTTTGCAACATATAGCCAATCCTAACAAAATATTACTCTAGGAAAGTAAAGGCAAACAAGGATTACAAGAATGTAATGCGGAAACGTAAAGGGGATGAGAGGAAGCAAACTCTTGACACGCGATTTATCCCGTGGTATCGGTAGACACTAAGCCACCCCTAGTCCACGTTGTTGAAGCACTCTACACAAGAGTATTGCTTCCCGGTCACCAAGTCTCTCCCAAGAGCACCACTTGACTTGCCACAAAGGCTCGCCACGAAGGTACTCGCCAAGCTCCCTTGGTCACCTTGATGCCGCCTCCACTAAGGAGCTTCTCCACCAAGGGAAGGGGGTCTCCACATCCCCCGCACAAAATGTCCTCGCCGCTCCACACCAAGCCGGAGGGTCGAAGACGTTTGCTGGAGAGCCACCTAGGCTTCAAGGCTTCTAGCACACCTCGTACAACTTGATCCACTCAAGAATCACCTCACAAGGTAGGCACAACTTGCACTCACTTAGCTCTAAGCTAAACCTAATACTAAGCGCACACACAAAGCATGTGCAAGTCTATGGATGAGCAATTAAGCACTTGGATGGCTTGGATATGATCTTCTATGAGTCTTGAACTCCTCTGCACTTTTACACACTCCAGCAAGCCCAAATGACGGGGTGGAAGGGGTATAAATAGGCTAAGGCATCAAACTAGCCATTGGGCCAAAGCTCCTGAAAATAGTACCATCGGATGATCCGACGCTGTCCATTTTCCTGGTGTCGGTTCATCCGGTGCTACTGACCATTGCCTTCCACCGCACTTAGCCGTTGAATCCTGCTGACGTCATTCATCCGGCGCTTCAACCGACGCACCGTCGGTTCATCCGGTGCTGAAGGAAATCTTCTCCGAGCGTCTCTGTTAGCTAAAACGAGCCTGCCAGATGAACCGATGCTTGATTCCTTTTGATCGTCGGTTCATCCGGTGCTTAAGCCCTCGCAACTGGTAGCTCTCTGTTGGCTGCTTTCATACCGCCAGATGAACCGTTGCTGACCCCATCAGTTCATCCGGTGCCACTGTCTTCTGCGAGCTGACGATGCTTCTCCTGTTGAGTTCATCCGGTGCATGTAGAGAACGGACCGTCGGTTCATCCGACGGTGCTAGTTAACTTGAGTACCAACTACTCCGACGCATGCACCGATGCTAACTTCTTGGATACCGTCGGTTCATCCGACGGTGACTTTTCTTTTCCTTTTCTTCTTGTCGGTTTTGCCTCAAAATATATACTATCTTCTCATTTTGACATGTGGTATTTTTGCATCTATGGGACCTAGAAATACCTACAAAGACATGCTCAACAATATGGTTAGTCCCATTGATCATGTTGTCATTTAATCACCAAAATCAAACTTAGAACAAATGGCATATGAGGTCATGTTCGCTACACTTATTACCATTCACCACCGACAGAGGAATGGCTGCAGTCGACCTGGGAAGAACTGCAGCAATGTTACAGTGTTCTCAGCACTAAATGGGTGTAATGAGGCATCGATAGGGGAATGGCTGCAGGCGACCTGAGAAGAACTGCAACAATGTTACATTGTTCTCCAACCCACACTGAATGGGTGTAATGAGGCATATTTCAGGATTAATGCACAATCCTGAAGCTCGGCCAAAAATGTCTAGAATTGTTTTCATTAAGATCAGGTCTTGCTGCTTCGGAGGTTAGAATTCGAAGGTCGGAATGCATTTCGCACTTGCCTTTATGTGTTGTTTAGCATCACTCTCAACTAGCAAGGTGGGACTATTCTACCACATGCCATGCCACTCACAAGGGCCACTTGTGGGCTCTAAATCATCCTTAATTGGGCCGGCATGTCACACCAAGCTTGTCCATGGACATCGATTCCTCCGGTTCCACTCCAAAGCTGTCCGTCGGAGCCAACAAGTCATCCAAGCTACTGCCATTGCTACTGACCTCATCAACAAGTGTATGTTGGTAGTTGAAGCCACATCGATCAAGACCAAAGGGGTCATCTTCACCGGTGCTGAGAACAAGGTCCTTAGGAAGGACAGACAAGACCTTGTGCACACAAAACCTGAGAACGAAGAGATAATTGTATTTAAGACCCCCTTTAATAAATGAAGTCACAGAGAAGGCCGTTAAGAATGGCTTGAACACAATACATGCTAATGCATTTCTCTTCTATATATTTTATAAAATAATAAAAAAGTGCCTTGGATAGAACTAACCAAACTGTTTTCATATTCATATAATAAAAAAGGAGCGGTGTATTGAGCTCAAGACATAGAACAGACTGCCGGCAGGTGGCCGAGAGGAACGCACCTCCTCTCTCTCGCGTTGCTCTCCTCCTGGAGGGCGACCCGGGGGCCCCTGGCGCGTCGGCGAGCGCCCCCCGCCGCCGCACCCGCTGGCTGCCGTCGCCACCTCCTCCGGCGGCGGCGGCCCCCGCTCCTCCCCCCTTCTCTCCCTCTCCCTCCCCCTCCTACCTCTCCCCCTTCTCTCCATGCCACACCACCGCCCTCGGTCGCCACCGGCCGGCTGTGCCGGCCGTTCCTTCACCCGTCCTTGCCCGGGCTGGCGTCTCGCCGCCTCTCCCGGCGCGTCCCTCCCCCCTCGTCGCCGTCGCGCCCCCGCCCCAACCCTAGATCTAGATCCAGGGCGGCGGCGGCCTGGCGCGTTGGCGGGCCGCGAGGAGCTCCGCTCATGCTGCCCCAGACGGCGTCCGCGGCCGCATTCCGTCGACGGCCGGCCGGCCTCTCCGTCGCCGGTCTTCTCTGCCCCGACACCGGCGAGGTGGGCGCCTGTGACGGTAGGTGCCACTGCTGTTGCTGGCCTCACACCCTGTGCCGCTGTCTCGATCTCCTCCTCGCCGTCGTCAAACAAGATCTTGGACGTCATCCCGAGCGCGGAGACCCTCGCACCCTCCTCGCCATCGGACTCCAGCCCGCTCTCCATCCTCTTGGCGACGGTCTTCAGCGTCTCGAACACCACGTCGGTGCAGGCCTCCCGCCGCCGCTTGCTTTGCTTGGACGACGACGACGACCTGGACCCTGGCACGGGCACGGACGGCTCCTTCCCGGGGTGCTTGTGCGCCCAGGCGCGGCGCAGGTCGGGGAACCAGCCACGACGGCGGGTGCCGGTCTTCTCCCAGGATGCCCTGTACCACTGCTGGCCGTCCCCGCGCCCCCTGCGACGGCGCCGAGAGTGCCTCCTCCGACCCTGAGCTGGCACAGCTCCCCTGCTGCACCTCCTAGTCGCCGGCGGGAGCCCCTCCGCGCGCCTCCTCCGACCCTGCGCCGGCTCGGCTCCCCCGCGACCGCCTGCGGCTCCGCCTCGTCACCGGTAGGACCTCCCATCTCGGAGGTGCGGGAGCCGCCGGGTTCGCTGCTACCGCTTCCCCCGACCCGTCCCCGCGCCAGCGCAACCTCCTCTTCAATGTCGACGGTCCGTGACGGGCTCAGCGCCGCCTCGCCCGCCTTCAGCCACTGCAGATTCGCCCGCTCCGGCGCCTCCACTCCCGGGTCCGTCGGGCCCGTCCGCCACTGCACCCCCTGCTGCAGCTGCAGAACCGTCTCCCGCGCTGCCTCGTCGTTGTCGTCCGCAGCACCCCCTCCCTCGTGTGGTCTGCGGCTTCATCGACTGGGCTCCCGCCGGCGGCCGCCGCCCTCCTACCGTCGACGGCCGTCCCACGCCGGTGCCGCGTCCCTCCCCCCTCGACGTGGGTGCGGGTGTGGGCGGCGGGCCGGGAGGGAGGTGCCCTTCCCCCCTCTGCACCCCCTTCCTTCCGCGGCCGGTGTTGCGGTG
Source organism: Cenchrus fungigraminus (assembly GCA_036936925.1). Classification (NCBI taxonomy): domain Eukaryota; kingdom Viridiplantae; phylum Streptophyta; class Magnoliopsida; order Poales; family Poaceae; genus Cenchrus; species Cenchrus fungigraminus. Next base: position 99,287,740 of record CM072779.1, read on the forward strand.
GTGTGTGGCGGGTCTGTCGCCGCTCGGTGGAGTTGGTGCTGCTGTCCTGGCGGTCTGCGAGGGCTGCGATAGCGCAGCCTCCACGACGGCAAGGGCTGCGGGCCGTTGAGGCCGTCGGCGGCTGCCGTTCCCAGCCCTTCGTCGCCCGAGCTGGCGGAGCTGCCCCCCTCTCCCTCGATGGGCGCCTCTCTGCGGCATCTTCTTCCCCGCTGGACTGCTGGTGCTCCACCTCGCCGTCGCCACGGATGCTCGCTGCCTTCCCATCGTTCTTCTGCGCGGCTGGTGCTCCCTCGGGTGTCTACATGGCTGGTTTGGGAGCGTGCAAAAGCTTTGCTCGGGCCTCGGCCCAGCGGACAGCGGCTGCGTCTTGGACGTTGCTTCCCCTGTTGAGGGTGCTGTCGTGCTCCCATTTCCTGCAGGTTTGCCAAGTGGAAGCTTGGTCTGCTCCTCGGAGCAGACGGACGATGGCGGTGTCAAGCGTCGTTCCCCCCTTGGAGGCTTCGTCTTGCATGTCTTCGCGTTGTGCCCTGTTGAGTCCAGTCTGTTAGGTGTTCGGTGACGAGCGAGCTTCGCTGGTGTTGTTGTCCCCTGCAGGTTCCTGTTCCTCTAGGTCGTCTTCGGTCTGTTGCGGCTGTGGTGCTGGTGTCGTGCTCTCTTGTCGTTCGGTCCCTCTCTCTTTCTTGTGTTCCCACGCTCTAGAGGTTCCTCTCGAGTCGTGTTCCGTGTAATTCCCTCCTCTTAATGAAAAATGTGCTTTGCACATCTTAAAAAAAAGACATAGAACATGGAGATGAGCATGATGGTGCAGGAGCTGGAATAGCAGGGAAGCTGAAAGATAGTATGCACATATGCCTGTTCTGTTACTTTTATCCAGCATTAGTTTATGCTTGATGATGCAAGTTGGTGATTTTTTTTTAAAAAAATGTGATGCAGGGAAGCTGAAAGATAATATGCACATATGCCTGTTCTGTTACTCAAAATATTTTAGTTGTTCAAGTGCATTGCACACATATGGTTCCAGATTATGGGAACATGCAAAATACTTCACATGCTGAATATCTTTGTATGTTCTTGATATAACGAAGGTACATGTGCCTAAAATTATTGAAAGTGGAAAAATATTGAAACATGAGTCTTTTGGACAACTTAGATTATGGTGTAACTGCATTCTTGAGTTTAATTTGTGAAGGAAAGTAAGCATTTGATATTGATTAGTGTTGGGTTTAATTTCATCTAGCTTCATATGTTTATTTCTCAAGAAGTGAAAGCTTGTTGAATTAGGTATAATAATAATTAGGTAGACAGGAAAATCATATCAGTTAGACGTAACGTACTTCTTAGATCTATTGCCATAAGTCTCCGCTCTGTTTAATATATTTTGATTTGTTTCTCTTGCTCCTGTTTCTTTATCCGGAAACCCTGCTTGTGTCATTTTTTGTGAAAGTCCCCAAACTCATCATCACCAATCCCTAGTGTTTCATTTTCTGGAGCCAGCTTTTGTTATCAATTATATTATAGGAGCTGTTTATACTATAGTGCCATTTGCGTTGAAAGTCATGTTGACCTTCTATAAATTAGTTGTGAACAAAAACTTTTATCTCAAATTCTATGTTGAAAGTGAGATTTACATGAGCTATTAATAAGGAGATAAGTAATTTTAAGCATCATTCAAGTGGAAAATTTTTTGCGGTTAAACTTTGTATTGGAAAGAAATTGACACATGCATTTCCTTTAATTAGTGTGATGACTGAATGTAATAACTTGTTTCTCAACTTATCTTAATTTTTCCATGCAACTTGAAAGGGTACCTATAAAAAGTTACTAAAAATAGGGATCAATTTATTCTCATTATTTATTGGATACAAATTGAGTTCCCTTGCTTTCAAGAAATGTGGTGAATTAATTTAATAATTTCCCAATGCAAGTCAATAGATACGGGTCTTCAGCTTATTCTTGCCATTATCTCCATAAACCTGTTCCTTTCATGATTTTGAGTGCATTTGTACCGTGTTGGATTATCCGTGACTACTCGAGACCCTGAACCTTATCATGCTCAGCAATGCACTGCAAACGAACTTAGACATGATGATTGGTGGAAATAGTGTCTGGGTGCTAACGATTTGCATCAACAAATTAAACCATCACCCCAATAACTAATGGGAGTGCCTGACACATGAATAATGATGTAGAGCAACACACATGCAAAACAAATGGTTCAAATGCAGAAGTAACAAATACAGGACCCACAATCAGAAGATCAACAAGTTGAGGTTCCAGAATCACAACACAAAGATGATTGGTTTTTTTCATGGGAGGACAACAACACTCGGACGTCAAGATTTGTTCTCAAAATTAGACCTTGTGAAAAATATCATATCATGCATATTCCATACTGAGTGTCCTGAACAAAGTTTTGAATAGTACATGATCCCTCTTTCTACAATGGTAATTATTACAGTATTATGAGCATTGATATTTCTTTAAGCTCCCCTAATGTAGGTTACCTGACAAATAGAGAATAATTTCTTTTGATAATTTATTGAAGGACCGGATCGACGACCAGAGAGGGGGAGTGAATGAGAGCCAATAAAAATTCTTTCCAAGAACTCGGCCTATGCCCCAAAATCACTTCCAAAGGATTCCACACGATCTTGTCAAGATCACATAGTCACAAAGGACTTACTGACCCTAGGAACAAGTCATGGTAATCCTAGAAGCAAAGCGGAAGCAAACTCAAAGAGAAATATGAGAAATAACGAGCACAAGCAAAACTTACAGGTATTTGTCGGAACTTCCTCTACAAGGTCGGAACTTTCGTTAAAAGGTTCTCTAGCTGTCAAAAGCTCATTATCGAAACTTCTCAGAACTTCCTTCACAGGGTCAGAACTTCTGATAAAGGGTTCTCCGTCAGTCAATGAACGAGTTATCGGAACTTCCTCTGTCAGATCGGAACTTCCGACAACACGCAGAAAACACAAAAAACAGCCCGCATGAGAAGGAAGGAAAATCCAAAACATGATCAAACGACTTCCTAAAATCACAAAATTTTAACCATAGTTTCACAACAACCTCAGGAACATTTTCCCAAAAGATCTCCTCTAAAAGATCAAGCCTTCACCACAGGAAAAAGGATTTAGGCTATGAACACAAGAGAAAAGGCTTTTCCTCAAAATCAATCGATCTCCCAACTCGCGCAATGGATTGAAGTGAAATTTTAGGGAGAGTAGATTCGCCTTATGAACAATCTATTCCTAGAATATCAAGTCCCCAAACCTACTCCATCATATAGAATTAAGGATTTCGTGATGAACACCAAGAACTAGAGGTAGAGAGGAAGAACTTCAAATCCGAGCCGATTCGTGGGGTTTGTGGGTGCAAGAACACCGGGAAAAAGGTCACACAAGACCTATGTGTGATCCCCACAAAGAAAACCCACTCAAATCGCTCTCAAATCCGACAAACGAAAATTCCTCTAAAAAGACCCCAAAAATCCACAAAAAGAAAAACACACGAGATTAAAGGATTTGACACAAGATCAAGAGGAAGTATTCACTATGAATCACTTAGCCATATCCTGTTACAAGCCACTAACAAGAATCACAAATCTTGGATGGCAAGAAGCTCAAACAAAGAGCCAACTCTCTCCTCTCTTCCGCTCACCAGAGCATCCAAAATGAAGTAGTACTCCCGCCCTTCTAGCCAAAAGAGATGGCTGCCCCAACCAGCCACTCCTCCTATATATAGGCCCTCCGGACATAAAGATCGAAGTGCCCCTACGCTAGGAGTTACAACTCAAGCCCACACAGTGCCATTTTGGTCAATACATGATTATGCTCATTGAACGGACACGCATCCATCGGGCCTTGCTTACCTCAAATGCAAGCACCTCGATCACGCCGCGTGCCCTCCACTTCAAAGCTTCCCGACACACTCGGACCCCACCGGTCAGACCGGTGCACCCCACCGATCAGACTGGTCCGCACCGGTCAGACCGTCCTGGTCCATAGGTCAGACTGGCTGGTGTGTTGTCTTCGTCACGCCAGGCCTTCGGGCTTGGCTTTGAGGAGCAACAAAGAAACCCGATGGTTTTGTGGGAAAACCACCGATAACCTCGCAGACGAGGCACAACCTCCACACCAATATTCAAGTCACAAGTCTTTCACTTCTGGTGCCTGGACAGTCTACTCGATCTCGCCTTTTTCATTGACTTGGCTGCCGCGATCGCCCCGGCTCATTGTTGGTTTTGTGGCCAAACCAACAAATCGTCGATGAGTGGTTTTGTGGATAAACCACCAAACCCCGCGCACAAGGCACCCGACCTCACCAGGCCAAGCATCAGGCCCATCAAGCCTTTCACCTCTGACACCCGAACGGTCTACTCGGTCTTGCCCCGTTCAATGACTTGGCCGTCATCTTGCACCGCCTTTGGTTTTATGGCTAACCAATAAGCCCCGATGAGAGACACCCCTCTCACTGGCCCCACCACGATGTCATCTTTCTCTTCTTGCACCATGCGGCTCGCACTTGATCCCGCTGTCTACTGGGTCCCTCGAACCAAGCCTACTTGTCTCTCCATCACCCGGATGCCACCTTGGCTAAGACCTTTCGCGTTTGTTCTTCACCTGCAACAACGCAAACCAAGCCGTAACCAACACCTGCAATACTAGGCCAAGAGTCAGTCCACACAACGTTGTCAACCACTCATCATGAGTGTGTCGACAACACATCACTTGACATAAAAAGTTACACAGCCATAAACACAACCCAACACAACAAAACACACATGACACAAAGCCTTAAATCATCTGGTCAATCACTCATCATATGTAAACCAAGGCACATCTCAACTTGGTTTGTCAATCTCCCCCTTGATGTGTGCATTGACAAAAGATGATTTTGAAAGAAAAAAGAAAACCCATTCAAGTGCCCAAAAGCCAAGTAAAAGCAAACACAAGGCAGTTTGAAATGAGAAGGGGTAAATGCATACTCGAACCAAAAACTCTCAAAACCAAAAGAAGGACAATGACTAAACACAACCGAAGAGTCAACCAAGACCCATAAGAGCTATGCAATCCCGAAAAGCATCAAACTGAAATACTTATCACTATCATGCAACATTTGTCAAAAACATGCTCATCACTATAAAATCAAGGTTCATGTCAACTTGATTTTCTGAATTTTCTCCCCCTTGATGAGTGTGTTGACAACATATGAGCACAAAGAAACGGTTTGAGAGGCAAAGGTCGAAAGGCTCATCTAAGTGAACAAAAACCACACAAAGGCAAGGAACAAGATCACTTGGCATGAGAAGAAACACAAATGCCATATCAATATATCGATCCCCAAAGACACGGGCAACAACTCGACACAATCGAGACAAGAACACATGATCCCTCAAGAAGAGGCACAAAGGGCTCAACACTGATCATGTGATGATCGAAAGCTAAAATCAAAGGCCGGCTCCTCAAGAAGAGGCAAAAGGGCTCAACACCACCGGCAAAAGAGCACAAACCTCACAAACTCCCCCTAACACTACAACGTTTTGGACGTATCGCGACGCCTCAAAATCGTCGCTATAGGGGTCATTTGGTCGCAATATCGACAAATTACGACAAATTCGTTTTGTCACCGGGCGTTGCAATAATTGCCGCCGCAATATGGTTTTGCGATGATCCCAAAATGGTGTCGCTATAAAGAGGAAGTGTTGCGACGACGTCTGGTGTAGCAATTTGTTGAAGTAGCAACGAAAGGCGTCGTTGCTATAGTGGCAATTGCGACCATTTTGGTCCGTTGCAAACAAGCGCTATTACGATGAAATCATTGTGTCGCAATACGACACATGTGCTGTTGCGATAGCGTTGTAGGATATCACAACGCAATAGTAACCGTCGCAATATGCCTAAAGACTATCACAACTAAATGTTCGTTGTTGCTATATGGTAAAGGATATCGCAACACCATTTGAAATGTTCCTATTATCATAAAGGTTATTGCAACACAAAAAAAGTCATTGCTATTTTCTTTTAGAATATTGCAACACGATGTGTATCGTTGTAATATCCACAAGTAGCACCGATTAAGCATTGTTGCAATATGATCAATGGTAGTTGCAATACTAAATTCACACCCTACTAGATACAATGATATTGATTCTTTAATGCAACAAAAATTTCAAAAAACATAAATTGATGCAAATATATACATATATTATTAATGACACCAATCCAGCATTTACACCCACCCAACATTCATGATACATTATTAATGAAATCAATTCATCATTCACTCCCAGCATTCATGATACAATTGATGCAGTATAATATTGAACATATGAAAGTAAGAACTCTAGTCATCATCTATCACTCCTACTAATATACTTGCAACTACTTCTCAAAGCCTTCTAACTGCTACTTGTGCTTCAAGATCACTTCCCATTCATGAATAAAAAATGCCATCCAAATCTAAATGGCATAATACCTGGAGAAAACAAAGCATAATACCATGAGGTCTGTTACAAGTAATATGCACATAGGCATATAATTAAGAGCACGCAGGCATTGTCTACCAATCCGTGACTGGTCTTGCTCCCATACAAATTCATCGAAACAAACAGGACAAATACAATCATTGTTCCAACCAAGCAAATAAAATAAGAGCAGCTCCAGTGGGGGCCTCTAAATGGGTCTCTACTCTAAAATTTGGAGGTTTGATGAAAAAAATCAACTCCGGTAGGGCCTCTAAATGGGCCTGCATTTTTTATACCCCTCCAAATGTAAAAATACATCACAAAGACCATCACATGTTGCTCATATATTGTTTCTAGATCACCATAAGTCATGTGCATCTAAAATAAAGTAACAAAGATGAAATTAGCTTTCAAAACTATCCTATCTCACTGCCAGGATGGTTCTCTTAAAATGAAACATTCTAAAATCCTGCTAAGTCAATCCATCATTGTGTACCATTGATTATAGAAGAACATAATCGATGAACAGGTATGTCGTTGACAATTTTCTTGCACACATAATCTTTTCAAGTCACTATTCTATCTCAGTTCTAAGCATTTATGGTCAAATTAACAAAGATAGTGTAAAGTGATGACAGACAACAATTAGTCATAGCTATTTTAAAATATAGTTAGCTGAAGATGGACGTGGTTAAGAAGGAACAAACACAATGTCTAGTCTATATCCCACCATGTGAAGTCCCAAGCAGTCTCTTTAGCGATCTAAGTATTAGAACAGGCATTGCATCAATATGATTTTGCCTCAGGGAGAGATGAAGTATACATCATTTTGTTAGCATTTCTCGTAAACAAAAAGTACAGTGCAAATTGCAAAATAACAACTTGCCTCATTGAGACTAACCCTTTTAGACAACAGTGGTGGGTGCTGTCCTCTTTTTGCTTATTGTGATATGCACACTTCCACCTTTGAAATCAAGCTTACCTTCCTCAACACAATATATTTTCTATTCAAATAGAACACTTGCACATTGAAGGTTAACATTTGTGTGATAACAGAAACAAAATATGATAAATTTATTTCAGAAGCCTCACCTTCCCTGAACTGCCTCCCATTGTAAACTCTAATCAACAAGGCTACCTGAATAAAGGACAGAGTCAATGTGTATCCAAACAAAAATTGGAAATGATGAGGGTTTCCACCTGATAACATATGTAGAATATTGGTGAATACTGAATACCAATCAAAGTGGTAACTTCATTGCACCTCTGAATAACCTGTGCCATGGTTAATTCAAATCAGTTTGGAAATTTTCACAGCCTTACATGTTCTTTTCAATTAAATGATCTGTATAACGATCTTACAAGGGGGTTAAGAGATTTTTGGGCCCATGCCTAAGGCCATGATTTTAGTGGCCTTAGGCCCATCTCCGCCCCTGTCCACAGGCAAGGTCTTCGCCACCATGGAGTCAGCGGGCGGCGTCCTCACGTGCCACCACAAAGTCCGCTTCTTCGTCACGCCGGCTGCACTCCACCCCTGCGGCTTCGCGTGTTCGTGCCGCAAATGCCCTTCGTCACCGGCGTCAAGTGGAGCCCGACCAGGCGTGGTGGCGGACGTAGGGGAGGGAAGAGACAAGGACGGGCGTGGGGGAGGGAGGAGGCCATGACGGGCGGCGGCGGCGGTGGTTCGAGAGAAAAAAAGGACGAGTCGTGAGTAGGGAGGGCTGGGCGGGAGGAAAAAAAGGGGCCGAGAGGGAGTCACGGGAAAAAAAGGAAAAAAAGCCGAATTTCTATTGTAAAAAAAATTCAAGTCAATACTAATCATAACTAATTGAGTAGTCTAGTGGTAGACATGTTGGTTGTTGATCCAAAGGTTGCATGTTCAAATCTTGATAAAGATAATTTTTTTATCCAATTTTTTCTACACGTGGATTTAACAAGGTAAAAATTACAAAATTCATTGAAAACTTTCTACAAACTGGTGTGGACACATATTTAAAATTTATAACTATAATATTTCCATATAAAATTAGATAATTTTAACAAAGTGTGTATAGAGATTGTTCATAAATGAGAACAACTTTCACATAGTTTCTTATAACTCAACTAAAATTTTGAAGTTTGCATACCTCGTAGCATATTTACAACTCACTTTTGCGTTAGCATTAGAAAAAAAGCTAAATTTATATGAAACTATGATATTTACATTTCTACTTATGGGAAAAACTAAACATTTCTGTGAAATACATACAAGATAATAACAAATATTCAAACCAAGATAATGCGTTATTTTAGAAAAAATATAAAGACAAAATCATCAAATTTGGAGTTATTGTGAGCCAGAAATACAAGTTACAATATTTAATTTTTCATCTCAACATCCCTAGTGCTAATACTCAATCCTTAATGTTGGAGACAATACTTGTCAAATTTGTACTACATGTTATTATCACTTTTGAAAATGACAAAATGGTCTACATAAATATTGTAGATCTTGATAAGATATCAAACTTTGGTATTCTTCACTTTTCCATTTGACATCATTTAGTGTACCAAATCTTAGTTGTAATTGTCATTTTTTGAAATTCAAAAATTGGATTGATCAAACAGACTCACACGAGGCGATTTTTTTTAAAAAAATCATTAATAAGTTTCATAAATAGGTAGAGCATGATTTTAGGAATTTTTAGGAAAAAAATCACCGGATTTGGAGTAGCCATGAAGGAGAAATACTAGATACAAGTTTAAATTCTGCATTAAAAGAAAAAATATGAATTGTTTGCTTGTTCTTTAGTCTGGTCCAGTGGCCCAACAGGATTGGCACGTTACACGACAATATAATGTATATAAAAAAATCAAACTCCATAACAACATAAGGTAGAACATAGTGGTAAGGTGTGTCTGTCTCAACTCTAAGGTCTTGGGTTCGAATCCCATGTTCTCTCTTCTATGTTTTATTTTTTACATTTTCCAGAGAGCTGGTGTGTGATATATAAGAATAAAGAATATACACAATTAAATCTCCAAAAGTGGACACAACAAATGTGGTGGTCTAGTGGTAGATGTGCTCTTTTCTAAGCCACAAGTGCAAGGTTCAAATCCTATGCACTGCAATATTTTTATCGATTTAACGCACAAGTTTTTTAAATTTAAAATTTCAAAAGTTGAGAAACTCACATGTTTTTTAGGGTAATAAATGATTTCAAATGAAAAGGTCATGAATACCAAAGTTATATAACTCATCAAGATCTAAATACTTTATTCAGTTCATTAATCCATGTGACAAAGTTTGAATGATTCAATATTTGTATTTCAAAAATTGATAACTAAAATCATGATTTTGGAACACTAAATGATTTCAGCTGAAAAAGTAATGAATACTGAAGTTTCATAACTCATCAAGATCTATAATCTTTAATTATGTCTTTTTTCCATTTGAGATAGTTGTAGTATACATTGGTCATTAATTCTTGATTTACTCACGTAGTTTAAGAAGTTATGTTAGAGACTTGTCAAATTTGTACTACATGTTATTATCACTTTTGAAAATGACAGAATGGTCTACATAAATATTGTAGATCTTGATGAGATATGAAACTTTGGTATTCTTCACTTTTCCATTTGACATCATTTAGTGTACCAAATCTTAGTTGTATTTGTCATTTTTTGAAATTCAAAAATTGGATTGATCAAACAGACTCATACGAGACAATTTTTCAAAAAAAAAAAATCATTAACAAGTTTCATAACTAGGTAGAACATGATTTTAGGAATTTTTAGGAAAAAATCACCGGATTTGGAGTAGCCATGAAGGAGAAATACTAGATACAAGTTTAAATTCTGGATTAAAAAAATACGAACTGTTTGCTTGTTTTTTAGTCTGGCCAAGTGGCCCAATAGGATTGGCACGCTACACGACAATATAATGTATATAAAAAATCAAACTCCATAACAATATAAGGCACAACATAGTGGTCAGGTGCGTCTGTCTCAACTCTAAGGTCTTGGGTTCGAATCCCAAGTTCTCTCTTCTATGTATGTGCTGCAATATTTTTATCAATTTAACCCCCAAGTTTTTTAAATTTAAAATTTCAAAAGTTGAGAAACTCATATGTTTTTTAGGTAATAAATGATTTCAAAAGAAAAGGTCGCTAAATCTAATACTCTTTTGCAACACACAGCACCACATATCGCGACGCGTCATAGTCGTTGTGACATGGGTAACTACTGCAACCATTAGCAAAAACCATTGCAATACCGTTGCCGTAATTGCAACATTTTCGATCCACATTGCAATACCAAAGATTTTAGTCGCAACGATTGCATTTTTGTTGCTATATGTAAGACTCTTTTGCAACACATAACACCACATATAGCGACGTGTCATAGTCGTTGTGACATGGGCAAGTACTGCAACCGTTACCAATAAGCGTCGCAATACCGACACCGCAATTGCAACAGAGGCCCATGCGTTGCCGCAATTGCCATTAAAATTGCAATGCTACACAATTGGTCGTAACACACACCCTTATCGCGACCAATATAGACTACTGTCGCGTTATACCCGGTTTATAGCGACCAAAACCACTTGTCGCCATAAAAATCGGTCGCGAAATCCCCAAAACTACATAGTGTAAGCACATGCACTAGGCCCAAAGAGCATACGAAGCTCACCCTAAACACATGTGATAGAGCAAAGAGCACACACAAGCTCACAAGCTCCCCCTGAACAAATCCAAAAGAGCAATTAGCAAGCAAAGCTCACAAGCTCCCGCACTCTCCATGAAAATATGCCACACTAAAATGCATGCACAAGTGCAACAAGAATGAATGCTCCCCCTCAAATGCAAAACTCATCCTCACATGCAAGACTCCCCCTCAAATGTCAAACTCCCCCTCAGATGATGCCAACAACTAGAAACTCAAGAGGGTGGAAAAAATGCATGCCATGGAGTGTACAGTCTACCAAGCTTCTCAAATATATCACAAAGCACTTACGAATGCTACAAGTGAGATAATGCACAAAAGGTAGATCATAAGTAGGAAAAGCATCACCATCAAGAGGATATTATGATATAAGCATGAGACGAAGCAAAAGTCAAGTTTTAGCATTTTACAAAAGTATCACCACATGAGCAAGCACCTAGCCATGAATTACTCAAGCAAGAACACACTAGGTCTAACAAAACTCATACAAGGAAGATACATTCTTGACAAGAGATCATTGCAAACACCCACATATGCACCACAAGTCATGTCAAAGCTCATTAAGACCATGTGTCTACTTCTAAAAAGAAACTTGTCTTGGTAGACAATATGTAACAACATAAGCACCCAAGCATATAAAGCATGAAGCATAAAACACATGGCAATTTTGCATATAAGACGTCATTTTTCAGTTTTGCACATTTTACCATGGTACATGAAGTGCCTTTGTGGCACAAAGAAGCCATGCTTCCCCAAGGGGTGCATCATGGGCTAAACATTCACAATGACAAAATGTCTTTGACCCATGGGTGATAAGCATTGCAGAATTCATAGTTCAGATAAAAGCTTTCCATTCAAAAACGGTCATCTCAACTGTTCACAAAAAAAAACGGTCATCTCAACATGCTTATAAGAAAATATCATCAAGAGCATAACCGCACATCGCTATACAATCACCAACTACGCACTAGATCACAAATAGCACAAGTAAAAGCTAAGGATATATAGAAGAAGCTCAACTAGTGCAAAGTGTACAAGGTGATGTATGATACAAATGCAACATGATATATGACACAATGCAAGACAACAAATGTCTATCCTACCAAAGTCTATACATCATGATATACAGATACATATGCAATGCAAAATGCATACGGAGACAAGGGACTCGGCTCAAACTCAAGAAAGCTCACAAGGGAACACACCAACCAAGTAAAAACTCCAATGATCCCAAATGAGTACCATAGAAAGGATACCAATTGAAAGATCACAAATGACTACCAAAATCCAAAGCACACCCTCAAAACTAAATTCCCATCGAATGAAGCCGAGCTCCCCCTATACCAAAGACGACTAGCTAAGCAAAAGCTAGAGATAAGAAAGATCAAAAGAAAAGCTCTAAGACCAATGGAAAAAGGGAGAAAACCAAAGAAGGAGCAAACCGCAACCCGAAGACAAGACAAGCCCAAAAGCCAAAGGAAAGCTCAAAACAAGCTATACAATGTAGTGACAATACCAATTAAGATAAATAAAGCATTGTAACATGATTCCACATATATGGATAAAAGCAAGGGCTAGCAAGCATGTCAACAAGGTGCAAACCTATACAAGGATACTAAACCAAAATGATACTAATGAACGACATGTAAAGCTCAATGCAAGAGCTAAGCAAAAGCATGATACAAGTTCATTCAGATAAACCACCAATATATATTACAAAGCTAGCATGACAAGACATACATGGGGTCACACATGCTAACATAAAAAGGTACCATGCAGCTAGATAAAAATGATATAGATGAACAACATGACATAACACAAGTGAACAACCATAAAGCATGACATGATGTTCATATATATCATCCACCACAATATCATACAAAAGATAGCAAAATAAGGTATATAAGATCACAAAGCTATCATGAACAAGGTGTCTAGCCTACCATGGTTTATACACAAGCAAGGCACAAAACAAATCGTGCCAAAAGTATACAAGTGAGCACTAAGGGGGAAAGGAAAACTCACTATACAAGTATACAAAAGCTTTCAAGAGCCATCCAAAGCGGTGTGGAGAACCATCTTATCTTGATCACTTCACGTGCAAAGATCAAGTACCATCGAGCTCATGTTCTCCAACCGTGTCTTCATACCTACACACAAGGAGACAAAAAAGGCCGAGCCTTGGATCCCAAAGAGTTAGCAAGCACATATTTGGGAATCCAACACTTGGTCATAGAAGTAAACAATGCACTCAACATATCATGTGGCTTAGCATGATGCAAATGCCGATTCGATTGAAAAGGTTTTCGAACACTCTTAGAACCATGCCTCAAAGGAGCAATCTGAGAAGAAAAATGAGTGCTACCACAAACAAAAAGGTAAAGATCCCTCGAGGTCATAGGAGAAGAACCAACACATGCACCATGAGAAGCATGTCGCGAACCAAAACAAGAAGCACTAGAAGTATGTCCACGATCATGGCCTAACTCACTAGAAAGAGTGTCATAAAACCCGTTCACAAATTGTGCCTTTTTAGGCTCACAAGTGTTCATACCATGAGAAGGGCTATGAACAACCAAAGGTCTAGATGCATAAGCTCGCCACATTTTCCTTGCACGATGGTAGCAAAAACTCTCTTGATGCCCATCCTTCCCACAATGAGAGCAATGGTACAAAGGCCTATCAAGAGGCACGGTCCGAGTGGATGAATCACCATTCTCTTGTAAGTGAGAAGTCCCTTGGGATTTAGAGCAAGAAGCATCAACCCCAACACTCGTCGTGGCTCCTCGCGCAAAGGTAGGTGAAGGCCGCCGGCGCCCTCTAGGAATCGTGCCTCCAAGAAGAAATTGAAGAGAGAAGGGCAGCAGCAAAAGGGTTGGTAGGGGATTAGTGGATTTCAAGGTGTGGATCAGAGTAAGCAGATGTACAAATGAAGTGATATCGTTGGTTCTTGGTTTACTTATCAATTTTCTACAGGCGACAGCCACCAAACGTCCAAAGGTGTCCCACTATTTCTAGACTTCTACTCCAGTACCATGGTTCAACATCATGGTGGAAATAAATCTATTTTATCTCGTGATTGAAACAACTATTGATGCAAACTGTTTGTGTTATTACTGAATTACGAATAGGTATTTCATCTCTTGTCCAAACAAAACATGTATTTTTCATGGTCTTTAGAAAGTGTAGACCTGAAGCAACTTGATAATCTTCTTTGAACTGATATTGCACTGTAAGATCATTTATGCATATTCTGTGCTTAATATGTTGAAATTTAAAACCTGTCAATTCAGCCTGAAAATTGAAGAGAGGGGAAGGGCAGCAGCAAAAGTGTCGGCAGGAGATCAGGGGATTCGGAGGTGTGCATCTGGTGACTACAAAATTTATATCAGTGTTCAAAACAATTTTTAATTACTTGATCGTTATTTGGAGTAATGATGACCTTTTATTTGCCAAGTAGAAATTGAGTTATAGTCGCTGCAGCTTGAGAAGGATAGGAAGTCAATTATACATGCTTAATCTAGCTGTACATCTCCACATTGTGTAAAAAAAATTGAACCCTTTTCTTTGTTTTATATGCAGGCCATTGATCCCTTTGTGCGTCAATTTCATTGCAAAAGATTGTGAATCATGTCCTATCATGGTGATAGGTCTTGGATGCGATTGCCACAATACAGAATAGTGGCAGAAAGGATTTAAGAAATTTTCAGATATTACATATGCAGGCACATCTAAAGGAGAAACAGCTCCCTGTCCTTGTAAGAGATGCCTATGTGTATCCTACAGACAAATTAAAGATATCAGAACTCATCTGGTTTTGAAAGGGTTTTGTGATAGTTTCATCAAAGGGGAAGGGGAGGAGAAGGATTCATTCAATGCCACAAGTGAAGGGGCTAACAATGATGATGAGGCTACATGTGACGGTGGTTCGATGAGGGAATTGGTTTCCTCTCTAATCAAAGGTGCGGTACATGGAGACATCATGGTTGGTGAAACGAAAGAGCCAAATCAAAGTGCTAAGAAATTCTTTAACTTGTTAAAAGAGGCGCAGAGGGAACTATATCCAGGTTGCAAGGAGGCTACTAAGGTGTCGTTCATTGTTAGGATATTTCAGATTAAGTGCATGTTTGGTCTTAGTAATAGCGCACTAGAGGCCGTTCTTCAGTTGTTCTTGCTTGTGCTCCCCGAAGGTCATTGTGTTCCCGACACTCTGGACAAAGTGCGAAAGGTAGTTCACCATCTAGGCTTGGACTACCAAAAGATACATGCATGCATTAATGATTGTGTTTTATTTAGGAAGAAATATGCTGACATGGATGAATGTTCGAAATGTGGTGAGTCAAGATGGAAACCAGATGATTCAAGTGATGAAGTTGTGAGCAGCAATGGCGCTGGAAAGAAGCGTGTTCCAAAGAAAATCTTAAGGTACTTTCCAGTAACTCCTCGTCTTCAAAGGTTATACATGAAAGCGACCACATCTGAATATATGCGTTAGCATAAGGAGAGTTTGGTCAAAGATGGAAAAATGCGTCACCCTGCTAACTCTGAGGCATGACAGCATGTGAATGATACTTTTACGGATTTTGCCGAAGATCCTCGTAATGTAAGGTTGGGTCTTGCATCGGATGGCTTTAATCCATTTGGGATGTTGAACATGACATACACCACATGGCCTGTGATACTAATACCCTACAATTTGCCACCTTGGTTATGCTTGAAACAACCATTTTGGATGATGTCAATGTTGATACAAGGGCCAAAGTCTCCAATAAATAGCATTGATGTTTACTTAGAGCCACTGATCGATCAACTAAAAGATCTTTGGGAAAAAGGTGTTGAAACATGGGATGCAAAGGTGAAGAAGAATTTCAATCTATGTGTTATTTTGCTATGGACAATTAATGATTTTCCAGCATATGGCATGCTATCCGGTTGGAGCACAAAAGGCAAGTTTGCTTGTCCTTACTGCAACAAGGATACAAACTATTTATGGTTGAAATTTGGGTTAAAGCACTGCTACATGGGTCATCACCGCTTTTTGCCAAAGAACCACAAGTGGCGACGCAACAAGGTTAGCTTCAACAACCAGTTGAAAACCATGGAGGCTCCAGTTCCTCTTACTGGTGAGCAGGTGTTGCAGCAGTATGAAAGTTTTGAGCAAGTGAATTTTGGAAGCACATCAAAGAATAGGAAGCAGCGTGAGGAAGAAACCAGGTGGCCCAATTGGAGGAAGAACAATATTTTCTTTGAGCTGCCTTACTGGAAACATTTGCTTGTAAGGCATAACTTGGATGTGATGCACGTAGAGAAAAATATTTGTGAGAGCATTCTAGGAACTTTGCTTGACATGCCAGGTAAAACACATAATGGCCTATTTTTTTGGTAATTGACCTTTTTTGTGAAGGAAAAAACTATATCTCACCCGTGTTTTGCTTCACGTGCCAGGTAAAACAAAGGACAGAGAAAAGGCTCGGCTCGACATGGAACATTTGGGTATGAGAAAGGATCAGCATCCTTTGTTGAAGAATGACAAGTCTGCCACCAGCACTGTACACTTTGGGTGAGGACAACAAGTCATATTTATGCCAATTTCTGCAAGATGTTAAGATGCCTGATGGTTACGCCTCTAATATCAAGAGATGCATGGATGTGACGAGGTGCAGGCTTTTTAGACTCAAAACTCATGACTGTCACGTTATATTCCTGAAACTATTACCCATTGCAGTACGAAACATACTGCCAGACGAGGTTGTTGTCCCATTGATTGAGCTTAGTAGGTTCTTCAATGCAATATGTTCGAAGGAGTTGAGTACTAAAGAATTGAAGAGATTGAGCATTTCCATTAGAGAAACTCTTTGTCGTCTTGAGATGGTTTTCCCTCCAGCTTTCTTTGATATTATGATGCATCTACCAGTTCATCTTGCTGACGAGGCCATGCTAGGAGGACCTGTATGCTATAGATGGATGTACCCCATTGAGAGGTACTTGCGTATGCTTAAAGGCTATGTGAGGAACAAAGTGTATCTAAGGTTCATAGCTGAGGGATATATCTCAGAGGAGTGCATGACTTTTTGCTCCCGCTTCTTGGATGTTGTTAACACCAAGATGAATCATCCAGAGCGTCATGAAAGTGCTGCTGTAAATGAACCACCATTTGGTTTAAGTATATTTGGCAACATTGATTATAGTAAGAAAGGTTTTACATTGGAGCCAATACCTCAAGTGCAAATGAAGCAAATGAGGCACTGGATATTAACAAATTGCGATGAGACGATGCCATGGGTCAAGTAAGTGATAAATTTAATTTACTATCTTAGCAGAAAGCTTATAACAAATTATTTTTTCCCTACCTGAGTACTAAGCATGATTACTTTTATATTCACTTAAGCGAGCATATGGATGTACTACAGAAGTTATCACCCAAAAATGTTGAACAACGTCACAGGGATCATTTTGTGGGCTGGTTTGAGAGAGCGGTGAGAAAATTTAGAAATATTTCAGTATGATTTTTACTGCACACGTGTGCTATGTTAAGCATTTAATTCAAATGACAATTGTAATTTTCTACACTTATGCAGATCAACAAACTCCATGCAGAAGGGAAAGTAACTGATGAAATACATGCTCTTGCTCAAGGACCAGACCATCGTGCACGTGTTTTCAATAGATGCTTCATCAATGGATACTTGTTCCGAACTGCTCAAATAGAGAAGAATCTGAGTACACAAAATAGTGGTGTTGTTGTCAAAGGTGATGCTAGTGCTGGCGGCATCGACTAGTATGGTGTTGTGAAAAAGATTTATGCACTTGATTTTCCAATGCAAAAGGAAGTCATATTGTTTGAATGTGACTGGTATGATGTGCCTCTTACTAGTAAGAGCAAAGCTCAAGGATTCAAAAGAGATTAGTATGGGATTATAGACACTGATGCAAGTTGAAAGTTATATCTAAATGATCCTTTCATTTTGGAGACACAAGCTGAGCAGGTTTTTTATGTCAAAGCTTCAAAAAAAAGTAGATGTCAAAGGAAGCAATAAAACAAATGACAAAGGCTCAAATTTGAAGAAACCAGACTGGTGGACTGTTATTAGAATGAAGCCAAGAAATGTGTTTTCCATGCCAGAAGATAACAATCGAGAAATTGATGTTGACTCACTGGATGTTGGTGTGCAAGACATAAAAGATTCTTACCCTCAAGATGAATTGACACATTGGACTAGGCCTGACATTGGAGGTGTTAATACCGATGTGTCTATTATTGAAAAAGCACATGCTGATTCTAAACCTGAACCAATAGCAATGGAATTGGTTGATGATGAAGAAGATGACACCACCGCAATTATGTTGACGATGGCTATGTACCGCCCCTGAATTCTAATGCGGAGGCCATGGAGGATGCATTTTTCATATAGTTTGGAAATTATTTAGGTCTTGTCACTGTTTGACCAATTTGTATAACCATACAAGTAGACGCTATTTGTGTTCTGAGTGGTTCGACCTTTTTATTTCTCAAACAGGAGTGCACTATTTTATTGAGTTCAATATATATAACACATTCAAGTTCAAGGTATTTGTTTTAGAGCAGGTTTAATGCTATGCTTTCGATGGAGAAGGAAAAAGGTAGCAACTGATTGGAAATTTTCTCGGCCAGAAATCTAATTACGTAGTTCAGTAGTTGTAGCTAGAAGGCAGATGTTAAAAGTGATATAGTTTTCCTATATTTTTGTTTGTCAAATCCATTAGTACTAATTCAAACCAATGAGTACATACATTACAAATCCTTCCTTCTCAGATGCTTTCTTCTTAATTGAAGTGACTATTTTAAGATGGTGGTTTAGGATAATCTGTCATTCTTCAGAACAAGCTGACGTCGATACTACACCACACATTGATATATACACAGATAGATATCCATACAGATAACTAGATCAAGTTCACAACTGACCCTAGCTTAACCACAGATTGATTTCGATGCTACACCACAGACCCATACTTGACCAGACATAGAGGTTCGTTACACACACACACACACACACACACACACACGACAGCACTAAAATGCACCTGGGTGCATTTTAGTTCACGACTGCACAGACCCCCACCCAATAGCCTCCCTGTCCGTCCCATCTCTGTCCCGACATTCCATCCCGAGCACACCTCCCCATAATAACCGGACCCCCCCGCGCGCTTACCTGTTCCCCATCAACCTCTCCCGCAAGTAATCCTGCAAATCAAGTTTCCTTTCTGTCTTTGACATTCCATCCCCTCGTCGACTCCTTCCTCCGATCCTCTACCCCCCAGATCCATGGCCCCGCCATCGCTGCCACATCTTGAATCGCCTCGGTCTTCCTCGCTGAAAACCATGGCCCCACTGTCGCTGCCGCACCTTGAATCACCTCTTCTAGCAGAGCATCCCGAGCTGCAGCGGCAGGTAGTGCTTATTGCTGTGGGTGGTGCTGAACCGATATCGTCGTCTCCGCCGCCGGGAGAATTTGCGGTAGTTCCGCCTGTAGCGCAGCCTCCTATCACGCCGATAGCGAGGGCGGGGGTCCGCGGCGCATCAGGTGATCCCTTGCATCACACGACATTGCTGACGCCCCCGCCTTCAATTCTACCTGGATCGCTGGTCACTCCTGATGCAACCTAGCTGTTCCATCTAGTAAGAAATGAAGCATAAAAAATCGTTGCTCCTTTGGTTTCCCGCGGGTGTTTTTGCTCCTCGATTACCACTGCGTGATGTTGGGGTTGCGGTTTGCAATGTTCGTTGCTTGTTGGTTGCAACCTGGGATGCCTATTGATTGCAACTTCTCTGTTTTTTGCTCCTCGATTACCACTGCGTGATGTTGGGGTTGCGGTTTGCAACATTCGTTGCTTGTTGATTGCAACCTGGGATGCCTATTGATTGCAACTTCTCTGTTTTTTGCTCCTTGACTACCACTGCATGATGTTGGGGTTGCGGTTTGCAATGTTTGTTGCTTGTTAGTTGCAACCTAGGATGCTTGTTGATTGCAAACTTCTCTATTTTTTGCTCCTCGATTACCACTGCATGATGTTGAGGTTGCAAACATGATGTTGAGGTTGCGGTTTGCAACGTTCGTTGCTTGTTGGTTGCTACCTGGGATGCTTGTTGATTGCAACTTCTCTATTTTTTGCTCCTTGATTACCACTGCGTGATGTTGGGGTTGCGGTTTGCAACGTTCATTGCTTGTTGGTTGCAACCTGAGATGCCTGTTGATTGCAAACTTATCTGTTTTTTGCTTCTCGATTACCACTGCGTGATGTTGGGGTTGCGGTTTGCAACGTTCGTTGCTTGTTGATTGCAACCTGGAATGCCTGTTGATTGCAACCTGAGATGCATATTGATTGCAACTTGTTTGTTTTTGCTCCTCAATTACCACTACATGTATGTAGTTGCTCCAATTGCAACTTTGGTTTATGGTTGATTGCAACTAGGGGTGTAAGTTGATTGCAGCTTGTCTGTTTTTTGCTCATCAGTTACCGTTGCATGTATGTAGTTTGTTCCAGTTGCAACGTTGGTACAACCATACTTGCAAGTATTATGGTTGCTAGTTGATTGCAACTAGGTGTGTATGTTAATTGCAAGCTCATCACTATGTTGTTCTACAGGATGCAACCATACTTGATGTGTTTATCCCGCGGGTGCATCAATCATTTGGTACAAAAGATGAAGCCTACCACTTTTACCTCGACTATGCAGAGATGGCCGGTTTCATTGTAAGGACAAAAAGAACTAGTAAAGAAACCAGACACTAGGTTTGCAACAGGGAGGGTTTTCTGAAGACAGGTCAAGAGAATGAGGAGCCTTTGACAAATAAGTCATCGAAGAGAATTGGTTGCCCCGCTTATGTTAAGTTGAAGGTGGACAAGAAGCATAATACTTGGTATTTTTATCATGTGAAGAAAGCGCACAACCACGCACTTCAGCCCACCTCGAGGATGGTGAGATATATGCATGCTCACAAGTAGAGGAAGGTGGCGCTGGATGATATGTTTGTAATAATGTCAAGGAGTGGTGTGCCAACACAAGCAGCAATGAATGTGATGTCTAAATTATTTGGAGGCTGTCAAAACTGGCCATTCATAGAGAAATATGTCCAGAACCTGTAGGTCATTCCACCTAACATATAATTTTTTTTTGCAAAGATACAACAAAGACCAACAATTTTACTTGTTTTTTATGGTGCAGGAAAGCTGAGCAAGCAAGGGGGAACAGGGATGGCGACATGGAGAAATTGTTCCAATTCTTCAGGGAATGCAAGGAGCACAATGAATACTTTTCTTGAGATGTGGATTTTGACCCAAAAACAATAGTGCTCCGGAGCATTTTTTTGGTGCCATGCAAGTCAGCAGGCGAAGTACAAGGATTTTGGAGATGTAGTAACATTTGACACAACTCACAAAACTAACAGCAAGAACATGTCATTGGCCATGTTTGTTGGTTGTAGCAATAACTTGAAGAATGTGTCATTTGGGCAAGCTCTTCTTTGTGATGAAACAATTGAGTCATTCAGGTGGCTGTTTGAGACATTGAAAAGATGCATGGCTAGTCAATAGCCTTTTGTGATTCTGACAGGTATGATTTGTGTAGAAAAACACACACTATTTTGTATTTTTTTCATGATTTGCAACTTTTTTTATGGTTTGATAGCAAACGCTGATCTGGTTGGTGTGTGATTGCAACTACTGGTTGATAGTTTGTGATTGCAACTGATAGTTTAGGTGATGTTTGCAACTACTTGTTGGGTCTGTGATTGCAACTATTGTATAACTCTGTCCCAAAATCTGTTAAAAAAACAATGGTTGCAACTGAATATCTGATGTGGTTGCAACTTCTATTATATGTGTGGTTGCAACTTCTATTATATGTGTGGTTGCAACTTCTGAATAACTATGGAAAATTGTGTCTAAACAGCAATGATTGCAACTACCCTGTGTGGTCTGCTGGTGTGTGATTGCAACACAGTTAGCATGTGATTGCAACCTGGATAGTTTGTGATTGCACCCTGGATAGTTTGTGATTGCAACATGGATAGTTGTGTTGGTTGCAACTGTCTCTTCGTGATGATTGCAACAATTTATGCTGCTTGATTGCAAACATGGGGTTTTTTTGGTTTTGCCCATTTTTTTTTGTTGATTTTGCCTGACACGGATGAAGACCTGTCGATGAGGGAAGCAATAAGGATTGTGTTTAACAAGGTGCAACATAGGAATTGTCGATGGCACATAACCAGAATATGGGATTATGAGCTCGAAGAGCTGTACAGATTGCACAAGGATAAAAATCTGAAGGAGAGGCTGGAATCCCTGATAAATTATCCTCTTGGACCCACACAGTTTGAGGTGGAGTGGAATAAGCTGGTGGATGAATGTGGCATAAGAGAACACCCTGCGATTGCTGCATTGTGGCAGAAAAGAGAGAGATGGATATCCACATATTTCAAAGGCATGTACTGTGGGCGAATGACATCCACTAGAGATCTGAGAGCCATAACAGGGTACTGAAAGATTGTTATATTAACAATGTGACAAGCCTGCATGTATTTGCGAAAAGAGTGCTCGACTTAATTCAGCAACAGACCACATGGATCCTGGCGAGTCGCACTACTCACAAGTATTTGTAACTACTTTTTTTTTCATGATTTGCAACTTGCTTTTGTGGTTACTGTTTGTTACTGTTTGCAAACTGTCCCCTGATTGCAACCTGGTTGGTGTTTGATTGCAACCTAGATAGGTTGTGATTACAACGGCTCATTAAGGTGTGGTTGCAACTACTGGTTTGGTGTGTGATTACAACTACTATATAAACTCTGACCCAAAATCACTTAAAACAAAAAACAATGATTGCAACTGCTAGTCTGGTGTGGTTACACCTACTGTTCTAGTGTGGTTGCAACTAGTGAATAACTTTGGGGGATTGTGTCTAAACAACAATGATTGCAAAACTGCTGGTGTGTGATTCCAACCTGGTTGGTGTGTGATTGCAACTTGATTAGTATGTGGTTGCACCCTGGTTAGTGTGTGGTTGCAAAAACTGCTGGATAACTCTGGTGTGGTCTGATTGTAACTATTGGTGTGTCTGATTGCAACTGCCTATCTGGGATAGTTGCAACATATAATGCTCAGTCTGGTTTGGATGTTAAGCCGATACTATTTTTTGTGCTCAGGTTGAAATGGTCAGGGTGTGCAAGTCGTGATTTGATGAGCAACTCGGCAGGGTGTACACGAGGGCTGTGTACAATGAATACAAGAGGGAATAGGTTAACATCACAGCTATTGTAATAGAGCCTGATCCGGTTGTGGAATCTGATTACTTTGTGAAGCATGAGAAGGGCACTAGGGCCTTTTGCTGGGCACAACACGCATTCAAGGTGGTGGCTGACAAAAGAGCGGGTGTGTATAAATGCTAGTGCATGCAATGGGAGTATACAGGGCTATTCTGCATGCACCTATTAAAGGCGTTCACCCACCTCCAAATGCAAAACATACCTGAGAAGTACATTCTAAAGCGATATATACATAATGCAAGATCTGTGGTTCTGTGGAACCGGCACGATATGCTAGTTGGGGCTCATCCTGACACGGAACAATCAAGGTTGTCGAAACTGCTGCCTAAGTAATGTGCCTGGGAAGAGCAGGAAGCAAATTTGATCACGCTTACACTGAAACTGTCAGGCACATCATGATAACTCCTAGGATCGAGCTTTTGCGAATAGCGGAAAGTGGGACTAATGAAGGGGCAAATAGTGAGTTGCATGAAAATGAAGGTGCAGCTCAAGATCAGGATGTTGCTGCTGATGCACCAACACAAGAAATAGCTGAAACCAATGTGGGACATGTGTTGCACAGTGAGCCTGCACCGACAGAATTAAGCCTCAATCCAGCTTCTACAAATTTCCTCACTGGTATAAAACTGGCTGAGCAGCCACTTTCGCGCACAAAAGGTAGAAAATCTACAAGTGCGGCTGAAAAGGGTAAGTGACGAGGCCCTAGACCAGGGCCCACCACGACCTCTAAAAAACGTAGTACGGACTAACACGCAGCATACTTAGTGGCTAATACAATGAGTATTATACCTCCGAGTACTTGGAAGTCCGTACGACCAGTCTTCGTTGTGGGCCAGGAGCCGAGTGGCCCATGCACACCACAGTCCCTCCCTCCGACTACTCGCTCGCACGAGTAGTTTCCGTCTCCCTCTCCGACTACTCGTTCGCACGAGTAGTTTCCGTCACCGACCAGTTCAGGCTTCGCGTAGAAGCCAACGGCGGTGTGGGCCCCCCGTCGAGATCCCGGGATATCCGCGCACGCTCTCCCACGCGCAGCCACGAGCCCGCTCCTCCACGACGGCCCGCCCTGGCCAGACCGATCTGGTGTTAGAGGGCGGATCCGCCCACCTTACCACGCATGGCACAGTGCATGCCGTACCACGAATGGCACAGCACGCACTACGCTAAGAACAGCATAGTGCGCGCTACTCCCTAAGCATCGAAAGGCGTGGAGTAGACTACCTGCTCGCACGAGTAGTTTTCCGCCCCCGACAAGCTCAAGGCATCACAATGAGGGCTGCATCGATGTGGGCCCCCGCTGATGTCCCGTGATATCTAGGTGCACAAACCCACGGACCGCCACGTGTCAACCCCTCCGCACGGGGCCTCCCTAACCAGGCCGATCTGGTGTCAGGAGAAAGATTCGCCTGCTGTGCCACGAATAGCACAGGGTGCATCGTACCACGAACGGCGCGGTAAGTACTGCGCCACGAACGGCACAATGAACGCTTCCCCCTGGACTTCGAACGCCATGGCATCGACCACTCCATCTCCACAGTACCCGGAAAAGATGTGCTCCTGTTCTACTGATAGAGGTATGGTACAAATCCTACACCTTGCGCCTGACGAACTACTCGAAGTGAAGTACGAGAAGCTCCAGAGGCAACTACTCGAGACGCGCAATTCCAGGAGGACCTACACCATCACCTATGACCCCGTAACAATTCTTCGCCGCACCGCCATGACGGCCCGACGCGGAGGAAGGACACCATATGCTATAACCTAGTTTGCACCCTCGATCTTACCCCCATATGCCTCTCCCTTGCGACCATAAAAGGGGAGGAGGGGAACACCTGTAACACACATTCACTTTCACCCCCACACGCACTCAGTATCGATATCTCATCTCACAATCCTTCATAGCCATTCACACACTCGTGCACGCAGCACTCTGCTACCAGAACCCCATGCATGCGCACCAGGGACTTGGGCTCAGAAACCCTCTCCCGACTTGTTTGTAACCCCTACTGCAAATATCCAAGCATAAAGAACACTTCCTCTCAGATTGGACGTAGGGCATTACTCTCTGGAGGCCCGAACCAGTAAAACCTCGAGTGTCTCTTGTGCAACCGTGCGGATTCCGACACGCGTTCGTATAAATTTACTTGCCGACGGTGAAAAACCCCGACAGTTGGCGCGCCACGTATGGGACTTCGCGTGTCTCGACGTTCATTTCAGGGTCCGCACGGCCCAACCACCATCACCTCCGACGGTGACCATCGCCAAGCTACTGTCGATGAGCTACCCCATGGGATCGACCGACCCACTCCCGCCCGGGTACGAGATCCGTTTCGGGAGCCTAGACTTCCAGGCGACTGGAAACGGCTTTCTTATACGTCTCCTCAACAGGGGCGCCGACGCACCAACATCGTTGCCGGTTCCGGTGCCTGCCCGGCGATCACCCCGGCGCAAGAGACGCTCTGACAAGCGTTCGCGGCAGGCCAAGGGGGAACGATGCAGGGCGGCGCGTGCAGGCTCCCCTCCGTGGGTTGAAGCTGGCGAGTTGCATCCTGTCGACGCTGCAGACGAAACCCTGCCACCAGCAGGCTCGACAACGCGCCACGCCAGGGGAAGTGTGTTAACCACGCCACACCCCCGCGCGACGTGTGACGCGATGACAACTTACTCCTCGTCGTCGGGCACAGACCTGGCCGTGTATGACAACCTCCCGAGCCATCGCCTCGTGTGCAACATGGGACTTCCGGCGACCTCGCCCGACGAACGGTACCTAGACACCGATGGTACAGATGACGTCTTGGGCTCGGAGTGGGACTATTCAGGTCTCAAGGACGCCGGCACTTTCAGCCGCTTCCAGACGGCGGCAGACTATTGCTTTGGCTACTTCGACGACTCCGACATTGAGGGATACGACCCCTCGCGCGAGTGCTTCGTCGTTGGCAACACCCCGGTCGCACCCGCACCGGCCCAGACTCTGGAAGGGGTCGCCTAGTCCGCCCACAGCTCGACAGCAGATAGCACAGCTGTGGCGCAGGACCCACCCAATGGCGCCGCACAACGGGCGCGACAGGACGAGTTGAAGGAGGCACAGCGCCAGCTTGACGACGAGCATGCTCAGCTCCACCAACAACTCGGGCGGGACCCGAACCCAACTCCCGCTCGCGTACGCGCGAGGGACGTCCAGTAACGCATCATCAACAACAACCACGACGTCGTCAACGACACGCACGTCTTCAAGAGGGCGTCGCAGAACCTGGCGGCGACAGCTATTCTTCTCCAGAAGATTCCAGAGCCTGGTACGCCTCAGGAGAAAGAGACGCATCAACAAATCAAGACGCTCCTGGAGACTGCCGCCGTGCAGCAGGCGGAAAGCTCCGCCTCTCGTCAACAGGGCTCACAGGGTCGCGGGGACTCCGAGCCACGACAACCTGCAGCGCCATCGCAACAGCCGCGTTGGTCCGAGGAGGTCAATGTTAACGTCAAGAGCCGCCTAGGCCCCGACCGCGACGCGCGCGACACCATCAAAGCGCAGCGGAGGGCGGACGTGGGCCCAGACGACAACCACGAGCAGCAGGCTCGCAAGGAGTACAATCGGCGGCACGGCAGCTGCTACGACAGCGACGAGGATCGCAGCAGGAGCAACTTGCCCGACGCGCAAGGGCCTCGAGCCTTTGGGAAGAATGTGCATAGTGCACGTTTTCCTTCACGCTTCCAAGCTCCGACCTCCGTACCCAAGTACGATGGAGAAACCTACCCTAGCATTTGGTTGGAAGATTACCGGCTGGCGTGCAACGCCGGCGGTGCGCGGGATGACCTGTTCATCATCAAGAATCTCCCGTCACACCTCGCGGACTCGGCCCGCACATGGCTTGAGCACCTGCCTCGAGGCAAGATCGACAGCTGGTCGCAGCTGCGCAACACCTTCGTCGGCAACTTTCAGGGCACGTACGCCCGACCAGGGAACCCGTGGGACATGCGCAACTGCAAGCAGATGAAGGGCGAAAGCCTGCGCGACTACATCCGGCGTTTCTCCAAGCGATGCACCGAGTTTCCCAGCACCACCGACACAGACATCATCTCGGCGTTCCAGAATGGCACCACGTGTGCCACGCTGATCCATCGGATCAGGTGACGGAAGCCACGATCTACTCAGGAGCTCCTCGACATCGCCACGGACCACGCCAACAGAGAGGAAGCCATACCCGCGATGCTCAGTCCTGGCACCAGCAAAGGGAAGCAACCTGCAGAGGCTGATGGCGGTCCGTCCGTTCCATCCAACAAGAAGAAGAAGAACAAGGACAAGCGGTACCGAGATGACACCCTGGTGGTTGCTGTCGATCGGAAGACAACAAGGCCCAGGGGAAATTCGCCCAAGGACCACTTAGAGACGCTGCTGGAGGCACCATGCACCAACCACGAGGGTCCGGTCAAGCACATGCTCCAGGACTGCAACCTGATGAAGGCCTATCTCGCCGGGACGCTGAAAAAGCGTGACGCCACTCCGACCAATGACGGAGGGAAGGACAAGGGCAACGACGAGGTTGGCTATCCCCATGAAGACGGAGCCGTCATGATGATCTTCGGGGGCTCGGTGGCGCGGCCACCTAGACGCCTGGAGAAGCTGATCCGGCGAGAAGTTTATCACGTCGAGCGCGCGACGCCGACGTACCTGAAGTGGTCGGAGACGCCGGTCACGTTTGGCCGTCACGACCACCTCGACCATGTTCCACGGCCGAGCAACTACCCGCTGGTCGTGGCACCCTTGTTCGGCACCAAACACGTGCACAAGGTACTGATGGATGGAGGCAGCGGCCTCAATGTCATCTACGTCTCGATCCTTGACGACATAGGGATCCTGCGGTCTCGACTGCGGCCATCGATGGTGCCATTCCACGGGGTCGTACTAGGGATGGAGGCAGTTCCTCTCGGGCAGATCGACCTGCCCGTCACTTTCGGAACACCGAGCAATTTCCGAAAGGAGACCCTCACCTTCGAGGTGGTCGGGTTCCCGGGGACGTATCACGCGATACTCGGAAGGCCTACATACGCAAAGTTCATGGCCGTCCCCAACTATACGTACCTTAAGCTGAAGATGCCCGGCCTGAAGAGCGTCATCACAGTGGGTACTACGTTCCAGCATGCGTACGAGTGCGTTGCTGAGTGCTTCCAGTTCGCTGAGGCACTGATCCGGTCCGAGAAGCTCACCGCAGAGCCCCCCTCCGAGGACTAAGACATCCTCGAGTCGTCCAAGCGAGCGGCATACTCTTTTGAGCCTGCCAAGGACACCAAGGAGGTGGCCGTCACTGACGACGGCCGCACGATCCGTATCGGGATGGCGCTCGGTTCCGACTAGGAAAGCGCGCTCGTCGACTTCCTCCGCGCGAACCTCGACGTATTTGCATGGAAACCCTCTGACATGCTGGGGATTCCAGGGGAGGTCGCCGAGCACAAGCTTAACATTAAGCCCGGCTCGAAGCCGATCAAGCAGCGTCTTCGCCGCTTCAACTCCAACAAGTGCAAGGCTATCGGCGAGGAAATCAAGAAGCTCCTTAGTGCAGGATTCATTCGTGAAGTATACCACCCCGAGTGGTTAGCAAATCCTGTACTTGTTAAGAAGAAGACTGGAAAATGGAGGATGTGTGTTGATTACACGAGCCTGAACAAGGCATGTCCGAAAGATCCATTCCATTACCACATATAGATCAAGTAGTCGATTCGACAGCCGGGTGCGAAACCCTCTGTTTTCTCGACACTTAATCCGGGTACCACCAAATCGCGATGAGCTTGGCCGACCAGCTCGCAACCTCGTTCATCACCCCTTTCGGCGCGTTCTGCTATGCATCGATGTCATTCGGGTTGAAGAATGCAGGAGACATGTTCCAGAGATGCATGCGACGCGTTTTTGGCGACCTCATCAGACGGCTAATCGAGGCCTATGTAGATGATATCGTGGTAAAATCGAAAAAGGTGGGCGACCTAATCCCCGACCTCACCGCGGTCTTCGAGAAGCTAAGGGAGAATGGTGTGAAGCTGAACCCCGAGAAGTGCGTCTTCGGGGTCCCCAGAGGCATGTTACTCGGGTTCATCATGTCGGAACGCGGCATCGAGGCAAACCCCAAGAAAATCTCCGCGATCGCAAGCATGGGGCCAATTAAGAACCTGAAGGGAGTGCAGTGCGTCATGGGATGCCTTGCGGCCCTCAGCAGGTTCATCGCCCGACTAGGTGAACGCAGCTTGCCGCTGTACAAGCTCATGAAGAAGTCGGAACAGTTCACATGGACGCCTGAGGCGCAGGAGGCGCTCGACTCGCTCGAGAACCTGCTCAAGAGTCCGCCCGTACTCACCGCACCAGCAGACGAAGAGTCCATGCTCCTGTACATCGCCGCAACGCCTCAGGTCGTTAGCACGATGCTGGTAGTCGAGCGAGACGAGCCCGGGAAGACATAGAAGGTGCAGCGCCCCGTCTACTTCGTGAGTGAGGTCCTCTCCAACTCAAAGACGTGCTACCCACAATTCCAAAAGATGATCTATGCCATCCTCATCACCAAGCGGAAGCTCCGGCATTATTTCGACTTGCACCGCATCACGGTGGTGTCCAAATACCCGCTTGGCAAGGTCATACAGAGCCCGGAGGCGGAAGGGAGAATCGCTAAGTGGGCCCTCGAGTTGATGGGGCAGAACATCACATACTCACCTCGCACTGCCATCAAGTCGCAGGCTTTGGCCGACTTCATCGCCGAGTGGACGGAGATCCAAACTGCCCCACTCCCATCGAGCACGTGACGTGGCTCATGTACTTTGACGGATCCCTCATGAAGGAAGGAGCCGGGGTTGGGCTTGTCTTCATTCGCCTCTGGGCGTGCGTATGGAGTACATGGTCCGACAAAATTTCGCGGCCTCAAACAACGTCCAGAGTACGAAGCTCTCGTCAACGGCCTCCGGATCGCTCTCGAACTCAGGATTCGACGTCTCGAGATCCGGGGAGACTTCGACCTGGTTGTAGGACAGGTGATGAAGGAGAAAAACTGTTTGAGTCCGAAAATGGCCGCGTATTGCCAAGCGGTATGCGAGTTGGAAGACAAGTTCCACAGGCTCGAACTTAATCATGTGCTGCACAAGTACAATGAGGCAGCAGACACCCTCACAAAAGCAGCATCGAATCGAAAACCTGTTCCGCACGGGGTCTTCGCCAGCGACCAGTACGAGCCATCTGTCCGCTCCGAGGAGGACAATCCACCAGAGCCGTCAGTGCAAGAAGTCATGGAGATCGATGAGGTGCGAGAGCCTAATCTTGAAGACCCAGACTGGAGGATCCCGATCCTCGAGTGGATGGTGGAGGGAAAATTGCCTCCCAACAAGGAGGAAGCCCAACGGACAGTGCGTATGGCCAAGTCGTACAGACTGGTCAATGGCGAGCTTCGACAAAAGGGCGCCGGTGGCATAATCATGTGTTGCATCCTGGCTAACCAGGGCAAGGAGCTGCGGCAGGAAATTCATACCGGCACATGCGGACACCACGCCGGTCCAACGACCTTTGTCGGAAAAGCCTTCCAACAATGTTTTTACTGGCCAACCGCAGTCACCGACGCGACTCGAATCGTCCGTAGCTGCAAGGGCTGCCAATTCTACGCACGACAAACTCATCTCCCGGCGCAGGCACTTCAAACCATTCTTGTCACATGGCCTTTCGCAGTCTGGGGACTGGACATGGTCCGACCCTTGAGGAAGGCGCCCAGGGGCTACACACACGTGCTCCTGGCCATCGACAAGTTCTCAAAGTGGATCGAGGCCAAGCCCATAACAAATGTTCGTTCTGAGGAAGTCATCATGTTCTTCACCGACATCATCTACCGCTTCGGGATCCCGAACTCCATCATCACCGACAACGCCACCCAGTTCACGGGCAAAAAGTTCCTCAGGTTCTGCGACGACAACAACTCCGCGTGGGCTGGGCCACCGTTAGCCATCCAAGGACCAACGGGCAAGTGGAGAGGGCAAACGGCATGATCCTCCAGGGCTTGAAGCCACGAATTTTCAAGCGGCTCGAGAAGTTTCGAGCAACGTGGGCCGCGGAGCTCCCGTCCGTCCTATGAAGTCTGCGCACCACACCTAGACGGGCCACCGGCTGCACGCCTTTCTTCTTGATCCACGGGTCAGAGGCAGTTCTCCCGACGAACATCGACTACGGCAGCCCACAAGTTCAAGCCTACACCGAAGAAGGCAACCAGGTCGCTCTCGAGGATGCCGTCGACCAGCTGGATGAAGCGCACAGCGTCGCTCTCCTCCATTCGGCACAATACCAGTAGGCCCTACGCTGCTACCATGAGCGCAATATACGGGAACGCGAGTTTCAAGTCGGTGACCTCATCCTCTGACGAGTTCAAAACAACGAGGGCCGACACAAGCTCTCGCCGCCATGGGAGGGCCCATTCATCGTCGACCAAGTGCTCCGTCCGGGAACTTTCAAGCTCAAATACGAGGACGGCAGGGTCATCTCCAAGGCATGGAACATAGAGCAGTTACGCCGCTTCTACCTTTAAGAATGTCCTTTGTTTCATTTTATGATAATGCAAGAGCTTTGAGCTACTTTTTTTTCGTGGGATGATATCTTCGTTCAAGCTTATGTTTTTTTACTCGAGTAAAACGTTTTTGAGCTTGTCTCACCCCATGGGAAAGTCTCCGACTTGTCCATGGGCTCAGGGGCTACTTGGGGCCACGGCACCCCTTCCCCACACATTTCGAAAAACCTTTTCGATCAAAAATCGTCTACGGTTTCTCGTACGATCGTCGCGGTACACCTACACTTGCTAAAGGGAGGTGGACAATAACTCGCACGGTCGTGAGCCTGCGCTCGTCTAGGCCCTGAGTACTTACGCCCCTACGGCTACGGTGCAAAGACCCACGAGCAAAGTTCACGACTCCGAGTTGTTGCTCATTCGCTCCCTCGAAAGTAGTCGGGCAACCGTCCAAACTATAAACTCCGAAGAGCTTTCTTGTTTGCAAAAGCACGCTTTCGTCTATCCTTCTCAAAGTACTCGGGGGCTACTTGCCCGAGCAGTACTACTTTAAGGCTATGTCCGGCCGGGTCGCCAGGTTCCTACACGCTCGCGGCTACGAAACAAGGCACCACCAACAAAGACTTAGGCCGTACTGCTCGGACTCGCAAGTTTCCTAACTACTCGGGGGAAGGATAACGAACAAGCAAACAAATCCGCAACTTAAAACAAAAAACGGTCACCTGACCCACGAGTCTGTTACAAAATTATCAGACATAACCAAAGACCCCTGCGAGGCTACTTTGTTTTTTTCTTACAGGCTCAGATCATGAAGGGCGTGGCGCATCATGACTTCGGCAGAATCGACAGCACCACTTTTGATGTGATCATAGCCTTCATCATCATAGCCCGGGCACCACCCTTGGCTCAGCAACCTCCGGTCTAGCCTCGGATAGTGTGACAAGAAGATCGCCACCACCTTGCGGCCGATATCGCATGCTACGTCCAGAGATCGCCAGTGAGCCGTCGCAGCGGCCCGTTCCAGGAGGTCCTTCAGATGGGAGCCAGAGGGGACCCCAATATCGTCCATCACTTTAATGATGGCTTCCGCCATCTTGTCGTGGATCGACTACACCAGTGCGAGGGTTTGCTTGGTCTCCTCGTGCGATTTCCGTGCCTCCTCCAGATCCGTCACGGTCTCTGAAGCAAAAAAGGGGACACACGTCAACGGGAAGCAACATGTTCGAGAAGGGTGAAACACGAAAGAGGTGCGCCTCTTACTGTTCAGCCTCTCGGTAGACTCGCAGGTGAGCTTTGCCAGCTTCTCGTTCTCGACAAGCTGGGTGGCCTCGACGTGTTCCTCATCTGCGAGCTGCTTGGTCAAGTCGCCGCGAGACATGCAGAGAACTGCTTGTTGTCAAAAACGAAATAATGTCACCAGATCGAACGACTACACGAGAAGAGAAATGAAAAAGGCAACAGGTCGCGGGATACTCACTGAGGATCTCCTCCTCGCGTTTCCTGGTTACTTCTTGAAGCTGGTCCTTCGCGGTGGTGATGTCGCGGACTTGGGCCTCCAGAGCGGTCACCCTCTCACAAGCCGTCTGGAGATCGGACTCGGCCCGGCCTGCTCTTGCTTCGAGCTCTGTCTTCTCCTGGTGGGCCGGACCGGGCGGCGGCCTCAGCATTGGAGCGCAGCTCCGACGCTGTCTGCTCCGCCGCGGCCAGCCTCTCCTCCAGGGAGGTCTCCTCCTCCTGCGCGGCGGCCGCGCTGTCCTCCACGGACTTCACCCTTGCCTCAAAAGTGGCGTGCTCGGTCGTTCTACCGACCTTGCCCGCTGCCATGACAAGGTGAGTCGCGGCCAACTGTGCCTCCAGCTGGGCTTTCTCCGCCTGGAGCGCCGCGATGGCGCAGAGCCTGTCGTCTTTACGCCCAACGAGCTCCTAAGTTACGGATGAGTTCCGCAGTCAGAAAAACGATAAGTCTAGAGAATGAACAGAAGAAGGAAAGACGAAATCTGCCACTCACCCTCGCGGCAGGCACGACCAACTCCATGAGCGCCTGCCCCGATGGATGCAGGGCCCGCTCGCTCTGGCGTAGGCCCCTTTCTAGGTTACGGCGGGCCACGGCTTCTGCGCCGCCGTCGAGGTCGAGGGAGGTCTCGACCCGTGAGACAGGCACCAGCCAGAGCAGCGACGCCTCCTCTTGCTCCTCGAGCGCTGACAGGGACGCTCCCGGGCACCTTGAACCCCCTCCGACCTCCAAAGTCAGAGGCGGCACCCGCTCCTCCACCATCGCGAGAGGAGAGGCGGTGGGGGAAGGCGACTCCGGGATGAAGACGACCTCCAGAGCGTCTGGCGGGGGACGACGCTGTTCGCGGAAGCGGCGGCCGACGAGATCGGAGCGACCTCCTCGGTCACTTCAACAATCGTCGTGACTGGGGTCTCCTCGGAGGAGGGGATGGTCTTCTCCATGACCACCATGGCGTCCCCCTGTGCCAGCCAGCGACTCGGGGGCTGGGGTCCCAGCATCCGCCGTAGCGCTGCCCGCCCCCGCCAACGACTCGGGGGCTGGCAGCTCGATGTCCGCCGCGGTGTCGCCCGCCCCCGCCAACGACTCGGGGGCTGGCAGCTCGACGTCCGCCGCAGTGTCGCTCGCCCCCGCCAACGACTTGGGGGCTGGCAGTTCAACATCTCCTGCTGGCGCTTCAGGGGCAGGATCCTCCAGGGGATGCTCCTGAGGCCCGGACAGGCATTTCTCCAACTCGGCTGTGTGGGCCGCAAGTGCTTCTTCTGTGGGGGCTTCGCCCCCAATCCCATATGCCCCATCGACAGGTCGCTTCGAGCAGGGCTCTCAGCTCCCATCAGCGGGACTATTATCTCCTGGTTTGTGGACCATCTCGTCTCCTTGACGGCCGTGCCCGACGGGGAGATTGGCAGCAGACCGCCCAGCGACGGCACATGTCCCGCCGCCTGAGCCGAACGGCGCAGCATCTTCACAGGCGTCGGCGCCATCGTGCTGGGGTCGGGCGCCCTGGAACATAAAGTGTGTGATGATGACAACTAACGGCGAACATGTTTGCTAGGAACTCAGGACGATAATCAAAAAGGCAACTCGGAAGCTTACCCTTCCGCAATAATGCGGGGCCGTTTCGAGCCCCTCGAGATCAGGCTCGGGGAGAGTGCTGCTCGCTAGCTCCCCGCGGACGGGGCAGAGGTCGGGGAGGGCGCAGGCCTGTTCCCACCCACGACGATGGACGGGAGACGTCGCTGGGTGGTGGTCGATCCCCCGCCCTGGGTCGTGGGCAGAGGAGAAACTCCCGGCGCGTTTCTCCGCTCCCGTGGCGAGCGCACCGACGGGGAGTCTGACCTCTGGCGTGAGGAGGGGTGGCACAAGGTCTCGTGCCCTGACATGCGGTGAGTGAAATCGCCACACCGGGGGGAACCCCGGCCCCTCTCACGATCACCGCGCTGAGAGGAGCGGCTGCGCAGCTCGAACTGGTCCCCTCGACGGGACCGGTGCGCCGCCTGCCGGCTCGAGCTGGACTCCACGGCGGATGGGGCGAGTTCTGACCCAGCGCGCAGCTGAGAAGTCGCTGGCTGCTCGTCATCAGTCCACGTGAACTCGGAGTCAGAGTCCCCATTGTCCGGTGGTGGCGACGAGGGATCCTCATTCTCGGAGACGTCGGCCTCCTGAGTGCGCCGGCGTGAAGCGCGGCCGTCGTTCCTCGACCGCTTCTCGATCTCCTTCTGCTGGTGGGCCTTCTTGCGGTCCACCTGCTGCTTATCCCTCGCGGCAATCAACCGGGTGCGCGCCCGGTCCTCCTCCAGAGGAGGGCGCGAGGAGAGGATGTCCACCTTCTCCATCTGGACGAGCGCAAAAAGATTGGTCCCTAGCACGAAAATCATAAGAACAAGTCGAAAGACGTCAAGGAAAACACATACTAGGTCCCGGATGGTCGGGTGAGGCAGCATCGGCAACATGTTCGGTGGCGGCCAGAACATGTAGTTAATGCCGGTTGCCTGCGACACCCTGTGCTCAACCTCTTCCCCTCGAAAGGGGCCCGGTCGTCTGTCATCTCGAAGATGCGCAGGGAGCGTCGCCGGAGTGGAACTATCCCGCTCGCGTGGTAGCCGCCGAGGACAACCACGAAGTCCACGCTATTGTCGCGGAGCGTCTTGAGGGCAGCGAGGGCTGCCGGGAGGAACCGGGGGTGGTCTTTCTTCTCCGGCCCGTACTTCCACTTCGCTGGCGCACGATCATACTAGAGGCAGGTGTACCTTGGAAGCGGGTTCTCGTCATCATTCTTGAGGTAGAACCAGTCCCGGTGCCACCCGCTGTTAGAGCTCGTCAAGGAGGTGGGGATGTACTCGTCCATCCTCCCCTGCTTCCCACGAAGTCCAGCCCACCCGATCGCCGTCGCGGTGCGGTCGTCCTTCAAGCACACGAATTTGTAGAAGTACCGAAACAGGTCCTAGTGGGCCCCCTGCCGTAGGTACCCCTCGCACAGCGCCTCTAATGCCACCATCTGCTGGACGCCGTTCGGGTTGAGGTTGTGGAGCTGGAGGTCGTACTCCTCGAGGGCGGTGCGGATGAACCACCCCGTCAGGACGGAAAAGCCGCGCTCGTGGAAGGCCACGAACGAGACCACGTACCCCTCCGGGGGCTCGGGGGCGCGCTCGGCTCCGGGAACCTTCCACTCCTCCGCCTCGGTCTGCGGGGCAGCATTCTGTCGGTGACGAGGCGGTCAAGCTTGGACCAGGTCACGCTTGAGGGTGCCCAGTTCGACATAGCAGCGGCAGCAAGAAGCGAGCTTGCGATTGGAATCGAAGGAGGCGCACGAGCGTGAGCCAGCAGATGCGGAGGCTAGAGCGGAAGCAGTGATGGTGGAATAAGCAAGGAGGAAGAAGGGCGAAAATCTCCACCGGCAGCCGCGGTATATAGGGGGAAATGACCACGCCCCCAGCAGTTATTGCCTGGGCCCGCCTCGGGCCACGTCCCTCACACGTCAAAGCATCGCCCCTCAAAAGGCGCGCCCACCAGTGCTAACCGAGCACGAGTGCGTCGCCACATCACCTGTGATGGGCCAACGAATCCCACGACCGGCGTGAGATCTTCGCCATTCACCCCACGATGCACGATATGCAACAGTACGATAACTCCCCCAAATTCAGGACTCTAACATTTAACCCCACGCACAAGTCTCCGATACAACGAGGCTCGGGGGCTATCACCCGCAGGTGCACTCGCGCGCCCCCATCGGGAAAAACATGTCCAACCTCTTCGCCTCCATGATAATTGAACCTAGGAGCGAGTCCTTGACTCCCTCACCAGGCTCGAGGGCTACTGACGAGGCCCTAGACCAGGGCCCACCATGACCTCTGACAAACGCAGTACAGATTGACACGCAGCATAGAGGCTAATACAATGAGTATTATGCCTCTGAGTACCTGGAAGTCCGTATGACTAGTTTCCGTCGTGGGCCAGGAGTCGGGTGGCCCATGCACACCACAGTCCCTCCCTCCGACTACTCGCTCGCACGAGTAGTTTCTGTCTCCCTCTCCGACTACTCGTTCGTACGAGTAGTTTCTGTCATCGACCAGTTCAGGCTTCGCGTAGAAGCCAACGGCGGCGTGGGCCCCCCACCGAGATCCTTGGATATCCGCGCGCGCTCTCCCACGTGCTGCCATGTGCTTGCTCCTCCGTGACGGCCCGTCCTGGCCAGACCGATCTGGTGTCAGAGGGTGGATCCGCCCACCTTGCCACGCATGGCACAGTGCATGCCGTACCACGAACGGCACAGCGCGCACTGCGCCATGAACGGCACAGTGCGCGCTACTCACTAAGCATCGAAAGGCGTGGAGTAGACTACCTGCTCGCACGAGTAGTTTTCCGCCCCCGACAAGCTCAAGGCATCACAACGAGGGCTGCATCGACGTGGGCCCCCCGCCGATATCCCATGATATCTGGGTGCGCTAACCCACGGACCGCCACGTGTCAACCCCTCCACACGGGGCCTCCCTAACCAGGCTGATCTGGTGTCAGGAGACGGATTTGCCTGCTGTGCCACGAACGGCACAGGGTGCGTCGTACCACGAACGATGCGGTAAGCACTGCGCCACGAACGGCACAGTGAACGCCTCCCCCTGGACTTCGAACGCCGTGGCATAGACCACTCCATCTCCACAGTACCCGGAAAAGATGTGCTCCTGTTCTACTGACAGGGGTAGGGTACGAATCCTACACCTTGCGCCCAATGAACTACTCTAAGAGAAGTACGAGAAGCTCCGGAGGCAACTACTCGGGACGCGCAATTCTAGGAGGACCTACACCATCACCTATGACCCCGTAACAGTTCTTCGCCGCACCGCCATGACGACCCGACGCGGAGGAAGGACACCCTACGCTATAACCTAGTTTGTGCCCTCGATCTTACCCCCATATGCCTCTCCCTTGCGACTATAAAAGGGGAGGAGGGGAACACTTGTAACACACGTTCACTTTCACCCCCACACGCACTCAGTATCGATATCTCATCTCACAATCCTTCATAGCCATTCACACACTCGTGTACGCAGCACTCTGCTACTAGAACCCCACGCACACGCACCAGGGACTTGGGCTCAGAAACCCTCTCCCGACTTGTTTGTAATCCCTACTGCAAATCTCCAAGCATAAAGAACACTTCCTCTCAGACTGGACGTAGGGCATTACTCTCTGAAGGCCCGAACCAGTATAACCTCGATTGTCTCTTGTGCAATCGTACGGATTCTGACACGTGTTCATATAAATTCACTTGCCGGCGGTGACAAACCCTGACAGTAAGAAACCTCATAATCCATACAACACGTACATTGGAAGCCGGGAAAAAGGAGTGCCATACCTGCCATGTTAAGGGGCACTATAGCACAACATGCCCTCAGAACTTAAACAGAAGCAGAGCAGCTGAGAATAATGCCAAAAAAAGAGGAGAAAAAACTAAAACTGGAGCTCCTAGAAAGTGAGGTCGCCCAAGAATAAAAATAGGACTAGATGAGGATCAGGATGAGCAGCAAAGCGAGGAGGATGAGATGGGGCAATCTGGATGCACTGAAGCCATGGGGGAGTCGGTATCAGCCCTGGCGCTTGCAAGAATTAGGAGGGCAACATCATTCGGTGTTGATTACCGAGATTGCTATGAATCTGAGTAAATCCAATGTAATTTATCCATTTTATCTTGTTTTATACTCCTGTGTAACTTAAACACAATAATGAATCTGGTGATGTTCAGTTGGTATGAATCTCGATGAATGTGCAACTCTGGACATGTATTGTTACCATTTTTGTATTGATTTCAAACAAATTGCAACTCACACTACGGTACAATTGCAAGTCTATAGTCACACCAGTTGCAGCTGCTCAAAAAAACAATATGATTGCAAGTCGCCTGACACTAAAGTTGCAACTCGACAAGCGTATCTATTGCACCTCTTTAAGCACTTCAGTTGCGACTTATTTTTATTAAATTTGTATCAGATGAATTGCAACACCACAAAAGTTCTGGTTGCATCTCGACAAGCAATTAAATTGCAACCACTCAAAAGTGCTTCAGTTGCAAATATGAGGATGTAATTTTTATCTTCATTTCAACCGAATTGCAAACTCACACTACGCTTCAGTTGCAAGTATGCAGTCACGCAGTTGCAACTGCCCAAAACACTATGATTGCAAGTAGCCTGGCACAACAGTTGCAACTCAGAAAGCACGTCGATTGCAACTCTTTAAGCACTTCAGTTGTGCTTCTAATCATTTTATTAATTTTGTATCGGACCAATTGCAACTCCACAGAAAGTTCTGGTTGCAGCTAGACAAAACACGTCAGTTGCAACACATCGAGCACCTCAGTTGTAAAAAATATAGGAATGAAATTTTTTATTATTTTTTATATTGATTTATTCATGTTGTGGTGACCAGTTGCAACATCATAGTTTCCCGGATTGCAAGTTTGCCATCCTACTAGTTGCAACCCGGGAAATTCAGTAGCTCAACTAAGTTCCAGTTGCAACTAGGTGAGCGCTCAAGTGCAACTCAGCAACTACTCTGATTACAACTCAACATAATATATGTACATACGAATTGCAACTCCACAAAAAAAGGCACCAGTAGCACCTCGACAGAACATCAATTGCAAAAAACTCAGTAAACACACCAATTGCAATTCAAGAAATACTTCGGTTGCACGTCGGAAAACAATTCAGTTCCAACTCGACCAAACATTTTTTTCCACTGACTACAGACAGTTAGCTTGCATTCTCCTTCAAACGATACAGTGTGCAGAACCAAATGCAACACTAAATGTTCCTGACTTCAAACATAACACAGCACTAAAGTTTCTGCACGAATCTAATTATTCGACTGACTACTATCCAAGTCAAGTGACACTGGGCGTCCACCAATTCTAAACTTGTCTAGCGATTCAGGAATTTCAGCATGATTCAAAGGGTGGAAGAGCTCATAATGCAGCAGCTTGCATTTGTATATCGAGCCCTTGAACTGCAGCAGCATAAAAATACATAATGGTCATTAGACTTTATTATGATGAGCACACAGAAAAACACAAAAAAGCACTAAGAAACATAAAAGAAAATCAATTAACAGCATGCCTCACCGTATTGATTTTTGTGGTCAGCTTGTCCCCGTCATAATACTCCATGTACTTCTAGATAAAGAACATGCAATCACTTGGCCCAGCTTGATTCGGTACATCGATGAAAGGCTTCCTCCAGCCGCTAACTCTGGGTAACTTCAAGTTGGACACCTTCTGGAAGGCTGCATCTATAATTAGGATTTTTGCAAATACAGCCTTGTGGTGTTCTCCCTGATCAGTACATTTGATGAAGTAGTCGTTCGAGTCCAGCACATCAATGCGATTATGGATAAAATTGAAGCAATACACAAAGAAGTGATGTCCATCTTGGATAGGAACAAAAACCTGGTGCAAGGTGTTGATAGTTCAAAAACGCGCCAAGGTTCACCACAAGCTTACAGATCATGTAGTACCTTTTTCCCTCGAGTATCACCCAAGGTATCAAATCTGTGGAACATGTGCAACGCAAGATTCAATCTAATAACCGAGAAAACACTTTCATCTTGAAGAGGTTTCGAATGCATCTAATATACTAAACATGAGAGGTAGCAAGAGAAAGCGTAGAGATAACCGATCTAGAGAGCTTAGATCATGCTTATGTTGTAGCTCTGAGCAAGATAGATGAAGAAAACCAAATGAATCTCATAAAAAGCATCTTTAAATCTTGACCTTCGGACAAACCCCCTAAGTTGCCCCGCCGTACTCGGTGTCAACATCCTGTCATGATGTCCCCCTTTCTTTTACGGTCAAATCTTAGAGCACGCTCACAAGGAACGCGTTGAACCACTTGGTAGATCCGGTATGCACCTCCAGCCACCGCGGCTACAAGAACACCTCGTGCAATCAATCTCGAGAATAGATTAAGGAAGAAACAAACCCAAGCAAGAACAAGAATCATAGAAGAACACACTTGATCGCAAGAAATCAGATTCATAAAGACTTCACCATGAATGTTTACATGAACAAGATCACCACCGAGATCCTACCTCGATCTTGATCCAAGCTCCGGAACTCCGACGTGGCCTTCCTTGCAAGGTTCCCACGCCAGCTAGGGTAGCCCTAGAAAACTAGCACGACCCTCCTCTCCGAGATGGTGTCCCTCTAGCTTCTCTGCTCCTCGGCGGCAAATGATGAATGGCTTGATGCGTGGCACTTCGCACAGGGACTAAAAATAGCCCGAAGGGGTGCTAGGTCAAAGGAGGTGGTGAACAGGGCCTGAACTGGGCTAGGCCGGCCGGCCTAGGTTGGCTGGCCTGGGCCCACCTTGTCCTAGTTCCGTCCCGGTTTTCTTCCCGAAGCTTCTCGCATCTTCTTGAGTTTTTGCCGAACTGCATGTGGGCCCTTGACATCGTTTTCCCTGCAGTTTAGATAAGGGTGCTTGGCGCACAAACTCCCGCATCTTTCGTTTTGGTCTTCGGTGTTTTCACGGCTTCTTGCTTCAGTCCTTGGCTCATTTGGAGTCATGTTCACCTTGTGTCTTGACTTGTGCCAGGCTTCATGATCTTCTTGTAAAGTGCTCGATGAACTTTACTCGGAAGCTCTTATTTAGGCGCTTAATTCCTGTGTAATCAATAAACTTCAAAAACCACATGCGAGTGCGAACTTGACATATAACGAGGGTTAGGATTGTTAGTTTGAATACCAAATTAATACCAACATTGAAGGTAAACTCATGGTTAGGTTGACGGAAATCGACCGCCAACACAAGGCAGGAGTGGACCTAATTAGAAAAATGGACAAACATCTGTTCAAAATGACAGTTTGCAAGAAAAATGTGCAGACAGGTTGCAAAGTCTGTGTAATAGTGATTGCAACTGCTGATAATGAGAAAGTAGGTTTGTTACCTGTGATTGCAAAAACTACTGGATAACACTATATATGTGTCGTTGCAACCTAGTTAGTGTGTGGGTTCCAACTGTTGGTTAGCTATGGTTGCGGCAGAGTTGATGTGTGTAACATCCTGAAATTTTGCCATTTCAGGATGTTAATAGGAAAAATAACAAAACAACGATTTCTCATAATTTTAAAATTTTCTTAACATTTATTTTCTTTACAGGGAACTTAGTACAGGAAAAAAATGATTGATTGTTTTTCTAAAATAAATAAAATGATTCTATGAGTGTCGCTTTCTTTTTGAGTTGCTTTTGCATTTGTTTATTATGTTTGAGTAAGTGTTTTCAAATCAAAATCATAAAAAGATCAAACCCAAATATCTCTCTATATATATCTTTTTATGGTCCAACTCATTCTCTCTCTATCTCTTCCCCGTCCATCCAACGATCTTTTCCTAGCCCAAACCTTTGCTCGACCCAACAACAATCAAAGGCCGTCGGCCTGGCTCACTCTCGCTCTCTCCTATAGCTAACGGGCGACTCCGCCTGTTAGGCTCGTCTCCCTCGTCCCACACCCAACTAGAACCGAACTCGAGTCTGTGCGCCGCCACCGACCATCCTCGGCCTATGCGCTATGGCTCCGCTCGTGATCGCCTAGCTCTAGTGCGCCGTGCCTCGCACCCGAGCCGTGCACCCTCGTGCACCGGCACAATGCGCCGCTCGCCTGGCCGTCGTATCCGCCGCCTCTCTGGCCGCCCCTGCCCAGCTCCTTCGCTCGGCCCGTTTTTCTTGCGCCAGTCCAGCTCCCTCCTCCATGTTTATCTCACCAGCAGTTAGGTCCCGCCTGTCAGGCCCATCTCCTATTTCTCTCTCTCTAGCCCAGATCCTTTTCTTCTTCCGGCCATAATCGCCGGTAATTGGGTCCATTTTGGCTCGTCAGCCGGCCCATCTTCTCTCCCACTGACAGGGCTGTCCCACCTGTCAGGGGTGTCTTCCACCCTGGATGGAGGATGCATGGCC
Organism: Cenchrus fungigraminus; assembly: GCA_036936925.1. Classification (NCBI taxonomy): domain Eukaryota; kingdom Viridiplantae; phylum Streptophyta; class Magnoliopsida; order Poales; family Poaceae; genus Cenchrus; species Cenchrus fungigraminus. Next base: position 99,331,186 of record CM072779.1, read on the forward strand.
GTCCGCACGAACCACGCCTGGCCGCACCGTCCTGCCACGAGCGCACGTCTGCCTCCCTGGCTGCGCCGCTCGCTCTCCCCTGCCTTCAACAAATGCTTGTGGAGCATTCAATCACGCTCCCTACGTTTCCCCTCCCTCTCTCCAGTAACGCCTCCACACCATCCCCATCTTCAAATCGTCCATCAATGGCCGGCCGCCGCCCCGCCATCTCCCTGCCGGCCGCAAGACTTCCACCTGCACTCTATAAAAACCAAGCCCCGGCCCTCCTGCGTCCCTGCTGCTCTCTCGCCCTGCTACTACCTCGCCCTGTGATCTCCCTTGCTCTGCAATGCCACCGCTGCTCGATCCAAAATAGAGCACCGGCAGCCGGTCGCCCCTCCGATTCCTTGCGGCCATCCTCCCTCGGAACAAGCCAGCATCACCACGAGGACACCGTCGCCGAGCCACACCCGTTCTATCGGTTCATATCGCCGGAGGACCTCAACACCGAACCGCGCCGGCCGCCGCCGTCTTCTTCATTTTCTGGTCGCCGTTCTACACCTCCGGCCGGCCGTTCCATTAGCCAGGAACTGTCCAAGACAGAACTACCACGGGGACCACGACGTCAAGCTGCAGCACCCAAGCCGGCTACGTCGTCCGTCGCTCTCGTCGTTTACGGCCATCCCGTCATTCGTCACCGCTCGCCATCAAAATCCGTCCGGCTTCGTCTCCTTCCGTAGCAGGTGAGCTGCTCTTCAGTAACCCCTCACCTCCCTCTCTTGGTTCTCCTCCTCACTGTCGTCCATGCTCAGGGTCAGAGCCTCAGACCGAGCTGTTCCTCGTCCGTCGCTTGCCTTCAAGTCCGGCCACTTCTGCTCGTCTCTGTCGCTGTTGGAACACGGGACACCTCCAGGGACGTTCGTCAGGGCAAGCAAGCACCCCAAGAGATCAATGACGTCGAGGCGCAGCTGTGCCGCCAGTTCCGTCCCGTCGCCATTTTCTTGCTGGAGCACCAGTATCCGAGCAAGCATAGACGAACGCCGACGCGCCAATCTGCTCACTGGAGCCTTCTCTGCCAACGAGGTACACACCAGTGAGATCCCCATCCTCTCCTCTTTCCGTTTTTCTATATTCCATCAATTTCTAAGCATCAGAATCCAATCAAGCACATCTCTAGTGTGCTTCTGTATTTCGGCCATGGAGGAACCATCAGTGTCTCCCGATCCATCACGTCCATCAAGGATGCTTGCTAATATTTCTGGAGTTGCCGTTCGTCCAAAGACTGAAGGTGCTGCCATGTTTGGAGTCTCATCGTTTCTGAAACAAGCTAGTGCCAGCACTCCTTCCTCATCAGCTCCACGATGTTTACCATCAATCACCACATCGATCAGAGGTGAGAAGCTAGCCTCATGCTGATCTTATTATGTTTTGAGTTCAAGTGTTCTAACTAGCATGTTATATCTGTTTCTCACTGGCCACCACGTGCAGTAGCTCTCCTGCATGCAAACTGCAGTTGTATAATTCTTGTTGACCTCCCAATGCACTCGTGATCATGAACTAAATCCTGCCAATGTCTTTTTGATCTGCTGTCCGTCAGCACCCCACTATCGACCATAACGCACTAATGAGACTAGTGCTGCCTGCTCCGTTTATATTATCAGGATCATTCTTTTCAAATCAATGTATGCATCCTGTTGAACGATGGCCAAAAAGCTAGCTCCAAGCACGCACAGTAGCATGCATGTTTTCTCATAGGCTAAACAGAACCAACAACTAGTGTACTTCACGTATCTGTTAATTTCCTTGCATGATGTGAGCATAGCATCATGTTGATGTCATAAACTCTTCTTTTGCCTCAACAATAGTTATCCATTCTTTCATACATGTGCTTGTCTACGGTAAAAAGCAATCAGCACAATGACACCTTCATGATGTCAGCATTACATAGTGCTTATGTCATATACCTGTTGTCCCTTCAAAAGTACAATTCCAATAAATTTCAGCATATGTTTTTCAGCAATATAGCATATATCTTTCTTTTATTTCAATCTATCTGTTATCTCTTGTGTCTCATGAATCATCTTTGCTAGACCTTCCAATCTATAGTAATAACATATATCTATCCAACCTTGTTTAATCCATAGATCTTACATTTTAACCCGTTTAAGCTCGTTCTTGTTGCGTTAGTTCTGTCTCATCATAAATAATGCGCTAGACAAGATGTTTACTCTAAAATGAGTTTTGATAATTTATTCTATATTAACTTGGTTAATGCCTATTAAACTTGTTTTTTTAAATAAAATCTAATTAGAGTTGAACCTCGTGTTTTTCATACTAAAGTTAATTTGATTAATGCTTATTTGAATAATTCTTTCAATTAAAAGCTAATTAGGGTTATACCTCAGATTTCATAATATAAATGTTAAATTGGTTAATATTTATTTAAACTGCTTTCTAAATAAAAGCAACATAGGATATATCCGGAGTTTTCTTAATTAAATGTTAATTTGTCTAATATGATTATAAATGTGTTTTTGAATTATAATTTGTTTAGTTCAACCCGAGATATAAAGTTGCATGCTTAGATGCTTTACATGCTTCTTCTAAAATTAAATGTTTAACTTGCATAAATCATACTTGAATATTTATAAATAAAATTGTCTTAAGTTCAACATCATCCTTTTGTATACAAATATAACTTGCTTAATTCTAAATAGGGTATTTCTCTGAAATTACCTATGCACATTGCTTTATTCAATTAAAATATATCAAGCATATAGTCTTTGTGTGTTATAATGCAAATCTCTCGATAGATGTGCCTTTTCAACGATAGTTCCGTTCTCAGCGTTTCTTGCGTTTGCGTTCTTAGAACCAAACCCTATCCTCTTTTTAAGCCTCTCTTGATTGGTGTATTGTTCTTAATTGTTCTTGTTTGTCTGCTTTGCATATGTATTGTGCCCGATGATTGCTTCGAGTAGAAGATCGAGCTGTTGTTCGGAAGTCTTGAAGATCAAGAGTATCAAAGAGCAAGAGCGGAAGAACATAAGAGTAGTTTTTGTTAGAGAAAGGCAAGTGGTCTTCTCCCCCTGCATATTCTATTTTATCCTATATAATTGCATGACAACTAAGTTTATCTTTTATGATATTGCATAAAGTTGATGGGAAAACCTTTGTAAGGACATGACTAGATTTTATCCTTGTACCCTTGAACAACCTGGTTTAAATAAATGTTTTGGGTAGACAATGCTTAGTTGCTTTACCTTGGGATGGTTGCAAATGAATCTTTTATACAAATGAAAGTTATGCATGTTTATGATGATGCTCATGGTTAATACAAGAACACCTTAATTTAATCGGAACATGGAGAGCCACCCAAGAAAACAGTGCAACCACAGTCTATATGGCTCTGGCTTAGCCAATTAATTAGGTGTGTGAATGAACTGATGACCTTATCCGAAAGGAGCAGAGGGGGGTCGGGGTTGCAGGGGTATAGCCCGGTCCTTTTGGGGTAGCAGTCTTTGCTAAGGTGCTGACCACTAGGGAGGGTTATGGTCCGCCCTGATCTGTAACTATGCGGGTTGTTGGTCTTTTGCATGTCTTTGTAAAGGCTTCGTAGTGGTCCCCTAGCCACTCACCTCGGAAGTGTTTAAGGGCCTTGCAAACCCGGGCGACATGGGGAACACGAACTGTGGGTAAAGTGTACAACCTCTGCAGAGTGAAAACTGATCGATCAGCCGTGCTCATGGTCAAGAGCGGCTTGGACCCTCACATGATAATCAAACTTAAAGATGGAAGTAAATCTGGGTTCTTGTGGGTTTTTGAGATGAAATGTTTTCTAAATGTTTAAGTGGGTTGGTATGAACTTATATCTAGTAACTAGGTGCTTGTCAATTAAAAATTGACCAACATTAAAATGCTAACCGCTGTAAACCTTAGCCTATCCTTGATAGCCTTGCATCTTCCCCCACTTGCTGAGCTCCAACCATAAGTGTGCTCACCCTTGCTAAAACGTTGTTCAGAAGAAGAAGGTGTCTAAAGTCCAGAAGATGGTGTTAGGCGTACGCAACCCCCAGTCGATTGCCTGTGAAGTTTGGAGCCTTTGCTTCCCAGGATTCTGCTGTAAATCTCTGATAATCTCTCTTTCTTTACGTGATATTGTTTCTGTTATTCACTAATGATGTCACTATATGTATGGAACTAGATCCTGGCATACATATAGATAGCACTTGGTTTGTTTTGGAAACTGGGTGTGACAATGTGTGGTTAGCTGTGATTGCAAAAATACTAAATAACATTATATATGTGTGATTGCAACCTGGTTAGTATGTGGTTGCAATTACTTGTTAGCTGTGATTGCAAAACTACTACTGGATAACACTATATATGTGTGATTGCAACCTGGTTAGTGTGTGGTTGCAACTTTTGTTAGCTATGATTGCAACCAGATTATTGCAACTGTGCTCTGGATTGCATAAAAAATATGGTTCAAATTGCAACTGTAGCAAAATAACAATTAAAGAGATAATTAACTAGCAGTTGCAGTGTGGAAAGACAGAGTGGATAGGAATGGCCTGCTAACCAGTTTTGCTCTTGACAAATCATAGTGTTCGCACTCAAACCTCAGATGTGTCCATACTTCTTTGAAAGCTTCTGTCTCAGATTTATCCGGGTTGAGTACTGCTTGGCAGGTTGAAACATTGAACTGTAGTGAAGGAAAAGGGAAATTATTAAAAACTGCTTTAAACACATAAACAACGACACTATACAAAAAACACATGGTGTTGGGGAAAGAGAACTTACATAAAACCCCATGGTTAGAAACACCCTGTATCCATAGGAATCAAGCTTGTGCACAATGTCATTATGTTGCATGTAGTGCACAAAAAAGTCTATGATGCCAGACTCTCCTAATGCGTCATTGGAAAAAGAGGCTAAAAGCTCCTCTCTAGTGAAATCAGCAAGAAGCCCGAACTGCAGTAAAGTTCTCCTGCACCAAAAAAAAAGGTTAGTTGTGATTGCAAAACTACTACTGGATAACACTAACAAAAGGTTAGTGTGAGGTTGCAACTGCTTGCTTGCTGTGATTGCAACTGATGGATATGTGTGATTGCAACAGAGTTGATGTGTGGTTGCAACTGTTGGTTAGCTATGATTGCAAAAAAAACTAGATAACACTATATATGTGTGATTGCAACCTGGTTAGTGTGTGGTTGCAATTGTTTGTTATCTGTGATTGCAAAAACTACTATGTAACACAATATATTTGTGATTGTAACCTGCTTGTTATCTAGGATTGCAACATAATTGATGTGTGATTGCAACTACTGCTTAGCTGCGATTGCAACCTGATTATTGAGAAAGGAGAGTTGCAACTATGCTCTGAACTGCATAAAAATATATAGTGCAAATTGCATGTGTAGCAAAATAACAGTTGCAAAGATAATTAACTAGTAGTTGCAACGTGGAAAAACAAAAGAAAATCATACCTTTGAAGTTCAAGATCAGAGGCGATCTTCCTCCTAAGATAGACGGCCTTGGCAAGGGGTATCTCGGGTCGACTGCGAGTGATCTTGAATGGTGATATATACTCCATAGGCCTCCTCAGAACTCTGTCGCCTAGGTGCTTGAATATAATCCTTTGAACCTCACTGAAATCAACAAGAACTTATGAATCTTCTTCTTGCGAGAGTCGGACTGGTTGGCTCAATTTGTTGATGTCGTCATCAGAATTAGCAGGGAACTGGATATCATCAAATGATGAGCTGGATCCTGCCCGACAATTGATGCTGTCAATATCAGCGTTGGCCTCCTGACGGAGAATATCCAGCCTTTTCTCGTACTCTTTGCGCTTCTTAGCATAAACTTTTGACATTTGCATCTGCAACACCTTGTTCACCTTGGAAACAGGAATCAGCTTGTCCAGAGCAGTGATATTGTCATTCAGCTGTTTCTGAAGTGCATCTTGTATCTTCTTCTCCTCCACTTCAGCCTTCTTCTCACCATCAACCTTCTTATCAGTTGCAGCGTTTTTCTTCTTCTCAGCTTCAGCCAACTTCCTAACAACTTCTTCAGCTACAGCTTGTTCGGCTTCAGCCTTTTGCTTCACAACCTTAGCCTTTTGCTTCTCAGCTGCAACCTTCCTCTTCTCATCTTCTTCAGCTTCAGCCTTCTTTCTCTTCTCCTCCTCTTCCTTCCTCTTCTCAGCTTCCTCGGCTTCGGTCTTTCTCTTCTCCCCTTCCTTTGCCTTCCTCTTGTCCTCTGCCTTCCTCTTCTCCACTTCCTTCCTCTTCTCCTCCTTCTCTACCTTCCTCTTGTCCTCCTCCTCTGCCTTCCTCTCCGCCTCTTCTTTAGCCTTTCTCTTCTCTTCCTCTTCAGCTTTCTTCCTCTCGGCCTTATCGTTCCTCCTTCCCAAGGTTATAGGACCCTGTATTATGACAGTGAATCAGATATGTTTTAGAAAAAAACACAAATTGCAACTGTAAGTGCGTCCTAATTGCAATATTGGCCCTGTGTTGTTTACAACCTTCTGGCCAAGAACCTGCTGCTGCATCCCAGAATCAGTTCTTGCATCCTATAAGAAAAAACACACAAAAGCAAAATTACACCCACAGGGTAAAAAAATGTTGTGATTGAAAATGTCGGTTGCAACACTGTGAATGCTTGTGGTTACTGAAGTGAATGATTAATTGAGTTGACAAAAGGTGTGATTGCAACAGTGGGTGGGAGCCAATTGCAACCATGGTGCTCTTCTCTCGTGTGTCATAGGATCTTACCTCAAACTGTTGATCACTACCAGTGAGTGGTGAGGAAGCCTTCCTCTTGCCATGTCGCACCCTGAAATTTCGAATTTCAGGATGTGAATAGTGAATAGAAAGAATAATTAAACAACAATTTCCACTCAATTTTAAAATTTTTCCAACATTTATTTTCTTTACAGGAAATATAGTATAGGAAAAAGGTCTTTATTGTTCTTCTAAATTAAATAAATTATTATGTGAGTGTTGCATTCATGCCGATGCATATAGGTGTTCATGAGTGCAAAATGTTTTTAAAATGCGTTTAGGTGCTGACCAAATCCTTCCGAGATTTTTCCGGATTTTTCTGGAATTTATTCTCATTTTCTCTAAGTTTATTCTATTTATTAGAAGGCTCTAAAATACTTTTCATGAGCTCCAAATAGTTTATTTGGGTTGTTTGTGCTCCAATCTAGCTCTGGAAATTTTTTTGGAATTTTTGGGATTTTCTTGGTATTTGTCGTGCCTCTAAACAATTTTTAGATTTTTCTGGAAGTGTTTTTGCGCTGAAAATAATTCAGAAATAATAAATTCTTTTCTTTTTATTTTGGGCCGAGCCCGCTTGCGCGAGCCTGACCCGGTACGCTTCCGCCCGCGCTGGCCCAACCCCCAGGCCCCGCGAAGCCCATCTGGGCCGTGGCCATCGCAGGAGGCTGGGAGCGGCACGGCGTGCTCCCGTCGGACTCTCCTCGGCGTCCATGCCGGGCACGCCACGGCCGGCTGTTCCCTGCGCCCCATAAAGCTCCGCCGAGCCTCCTCATGCCTCTGCCCTACCCCTGCTCCTTGCGTCGCCACCCTAGCGCAAGCGCCGCCGCATCCGCCGCCTTGAGCCGGCCGCCGACACCGCCGTCGCCTGATTCGCTGCCTACGGGCGCAGCAGGAGCAAGCCGATCCCGTTCGAAGTTTCCCTGTGCCGTGCCGTAGCCGCCGAGCACCTTCCCATCGCAGGCCAGCCACCGGAGCGCCGCCGCCACCTGGACTGCCACCGGCCGCCGCTGTACTCCACCAGCCGTCTCCCGTCATCTTCCGCCCGCGGTGAGCACCCCTTTGGGTTCGTCTCGATCTCCTCCCTCCTTTGCACCGATCTGCCGAGTCCCTAGGCCGCCGGAGCACCGGCGAAGTCACCACCGGAGTTCCCTGTCCGCTGCGTCCAGAGGAGGAAGAAGTCCCCTCCTGTTTTGCAACCGGCCCCCTAAGTAACCCTATAATTCCTAGAAGTTTTTCTTGTGTCTTGGCAATCTTGCAGAAAACCCCCTAGATCTATTAGATTCCCTAGATCCAGTCTGCCCTGAAGTTCTTGCATGTAAGCCCTCGGGTTTATATACGAAATTATGTATATGCCCTTGGTTGCTCGCAGTAAAGCCCCTGAAAGTTTCTAATCTTTGCCAGCAAGTCCCTACACCTTGATAATCCATATCTTTCACGTTTTAGCTCTGTTTTGATCCGTTCAAGTTGCGTTAGGTTCATAATAATGTGAAGAACACGTTAGTAGTGAGTTTTTCTTTATGCATGTTTTCTGAAAATTAATTTAATATTAATTTTGATTAATGCCTAGCCAAATGTGTCTTTTCTAAATAAAAACTATATAGCGCTACACACCGTTTTTCATAATCAATATTAATTTGATTAATGTTTATTTTATATGCTTTTGTAAATAAAATCTAATTAGATCTTTACCTCGGTTTTTCATAAACCAAATATTAATTTGCTTAATATTTAATTAACTGTTCTAATTAAAAGTTGATTAGGCTTTTTGCACCGGTTTTAGAAATAAATATTAATTTGATTAATGTCAATGCCATAATGTTTTTAATAATAATATGATCTACTCGAATCATAAAGTTACATTTAGATTATTCATATAGTTTATCTTTTCTAAGTTAAATGTTTAATTGGTATAATCAATATATGAATCTTTATAAATAAAATTTGATTAGTTCTTTACTTCGGTCTTTGCAAATAAAATATAATGTTGCATTAATTCCTACATAGCGTATTTTCTTTTTGAAATATCCTTCATGTATGTTTTGCTAATTAAAATAAACCTAAGCTTGTAGTCTTCCATGTTCACTTATGCAAATCAATCGTTAGATGTTCTTTATCGAGCTCTGTCTCAGTGTGTCTTGTTCTAGATCTTTTCAGTTCCGGTTCTAGCTCAGATCAAGCAGTTTCATCAGACCTTTCCCTTTTAAGCACGGTTTGTGTGCTTTAGTGATCCTTAGAATCGAGTATATCCTTTAGCACGCTCTTTTAAAATTTTTCTTTTGATTGGTGCCTTGTTCTTAGTTTGTTTGTTTGATTTGTAAGCTTGTGCCCAATGAGTGATGCGAGTAGAATGAACATGGTTCAAGAGCATTGAAGAGCTTGAAGGTGAAGACAATCTGAGCAACAACATTACACTGGTTAAAGGCAAGTGTGTCCTTGTTCTTTTGTCCCAATAATTGTGTTTAATCACCATTGCATATGCTTGCATTAATATTGATGGGTCCTATTAAGGTTTATCCTAGTCTTTGTTACCATTACTCCTTGTCAACCTGGGTTTACCTTTCTGTTGGGTAGTTTTGCCTAGTTGCTCTACCTGGGTTGTGTGGTTCTAATGAACAACAATTATGATGAACATGCTATATACCTCTGGTTAATACAAGATCATATGCTTAATCGGACATGGAGCGACCACCCAGGACAACAGTGCAACCACAAGGCTATATGGCTCTGGCTTGGCTAATTAATTAGGGACTCTAGTGTTGGGGTGACCTTACCGAAAGGGCAAGGGGGAGCGTTTAGTTGGGGTATAGACTCGCTCTTGTAGGGAGTTGGACTTGGCTAAGACACGGTATCTACTAGGGGACTTTATACCTTGCGACAGCTCGGAACCTTCGCGGGTTGTTTCACACTAGGAAAACTTTGTAAAGGCCTCGTAGCGTCCCTATGCAATCACACCTCGGCAGTGTGGTATGATGCCTGATCAGCATCGCGTGGTTGGGTTTAAAGTTCTTCTAAACTTTTACTCGAGTTGTGGTGAACGTGTACAACCTCTGCAGAGTGTAAAACTAATCGATTAGCCGTGCTCATGGCCAAGAGCGGCCTGGACCCTCACATGATAATTGAACTTGAAGATGGACTTAAATCGAGGTTTCTGGTTATGTTAGCCATATGCTTATGGCGTATCTCTTTTGTTAATGTGGGTTGGTATATATTTATATCCTAGTAATCAGGTGCTTAATAAAAATTTGACCAACTAAAAGTGCTTAATGCAGTCAACCTGTCAGCCTTTCCTTGATAAGCCTTTGCATTCATACTTTCCCCACACTTGCTAAGTACGACATGTGCTCACCCTTGCTATAAACAATGTTGCTCAGAAAGAGGAAGCTACTATGGAGATGTTAATGGTGCTAGGCGTACGCAACCCCCAGTCGACTGCCTGTGATGTTTGGTGCCTTCGTTTCCAGGATATAGCGTAATACTCTGATAATCTTTCTCTTTCTTTACGTGATACTGTACTGTTATTCACTTATGTCAACTATATGCATGAAACTTGATCCTGGCATGCATATAGATTTGCACTTGGTTTTCTTTGGAAAAATAGGTGTGACATGCCAACAACATGTCGTGGTGCATGTGTCTGCTGGGTGTGGGGGCTGCAATTGAAGAAAAAGGAGAAAAACATAATATTAATCAGAAGATGAAATCGATGGCAATGAAAAAAACACAGTAAACTAACCTCGCCATCAGTGTCGGCGGAGTGTTGTGGGGAATCCATCATTTGTAAGATATCATCAACACTCGGGTGTCCCCCATGTAAATCAGGAGGTGCTGCCCAGCAAAAGATAAAAAAAGGAGAGAAGAAATGTATATGTACAAAATGAGAATAATGAATATCAACAAAAGATGTTATTTAGCATGAAAAGAAGATGCCGGTGCGCTTACCCCTAGCCAAATTTTCCTCTTCCATATCAATGTCATCACCACGCGGTGGGGTTCTCAGAACATCTTCAAAGTCATCATGATGACATGTGTCATCATCCGCAGTTCCCATTCCATCGTCCCTGCTAGTGCGATCCATCTGGACTTCGATTGGAATGGGGCTCTCTACATTTTCGTCAGGACCACTTCCTCCAGGTTGGTCTTCCGGCACATTTAAGTACCTCCTGTTCCTGCAAAACAGATTTTAATTACAAAAAAGTGCTTAAATAACAGTGGTGTGTGTGTGTCTGGCAAATTGTACCTTCTGTGGTTGGTGGTTGCAACAATAATATTATGTTGCCTGGAACAAAAAATACATGCAGCTGCTGCAGGGTCGTTGTTGACCTTCCTCCTGCGCTCTTTGGCAGCTTGCTTGTTAGCAAGGTTGTCAGCAATCAACTTCTGAATGTCGCTGTAGCACTCATGGTGAGCTTTCGCCATAAGCTCACGCAACATTGTTGAATACTTGACAGCCTCCTGTGCGTATGACTAGGGCTGGCTGGTGTTTTCATCAAAAACCTTCAGGATGTTCAGCACGGCTGACTTCAGTGATGCTCTGGCCCAAGGAAGAACTCAAGCTAGGGTACTGGCGGAAAACTGGGGGTTGGATATCAAAGGAAACACGACCGCCGGTATCATGGGATGTGCCGGCGGCGGCGGGTGTTGCTGCCGCTGGGACAGATCCTGCTGCTACTGGGGGGCTGGTATTGCTAGAGCACTGGTGCGGGCACCTAGCACGTGTCCATGCTACTTCTCAGCTTTAGAAAGAAAAAAGGAACAATGTTGAATGATAGATAAATAACAATTTGCAACAATTGTGCATTAGCGTTTGCAACAGTTACACACAATATGGTTGCAAACTTACTTGAGCCGATTTGTGGGGTTTGTGGGTGCAAAATCACCAAGAAAAAGGTCACACAAGACCTATATGTGATCCCCAAAGAAAACCCACTCAAATAACTCTCAAATCCGACGAACAAAAATTCCTCCAAAAAGACCCCAAAAATCCAAAAAAGAAAAAATACACAGGATTAAAGGATTTGGCACAAGATTAAGAGGAAGTATTCACTATGAATCACTTAGCCATATTCGGTTACAAGTCACTCACAAGAATCACAAATCTTGGATGGCAAGAAGCTCAAATAAAGAGCCAACTCTCTCCTCTCTTCCTCTCACCAAGAGCACCCAAAATGAAGTAGTACTCCCACCCTTCTAGCCAAAAGAGAAGCCTGCCCCAACCAGCTACTCCTCCTATATATAGGTCCTCCGAACATAAAGACTGAAGTGCCCCTACACTAGGAGTTACAACTCAAGCCCACGCAGGGGTGTTTTGGTCAATACATGATTATGCTCATTGAACGGACACACATCCATCGAGCCTTGCTTACCTCCGACGCAAGCACCTCAATCACGTTGCGTGCCCTCTGCTTCAAAGCTTCCCGACGCACTCGGACCACACCTGTCTGACCGGTGCACCCAATCGATCAGACTGGTCCACACGGGTCAGACCGTCATGGTCCACCGGTCAGACCGACTGGTGTGTTGCCTTCATCACGCCAGACCTTCGGGCTCGACTTTGAGGAGCAACCAAGGCACCCGATGGTTTTGTGGGCAAACCACAGAAAACCCCACAGGCGAGGCATGACCTCTACGCCAAGCTTCAAGCCACAAGTCTTTCACTTCCGATGCCCGGACAGCCTACTCAATCTCACCTTGTTCCTTGACTTGGCCACCACAATCACCCCGGATCATTGTTGTTTTTGTGGCCAAACCAACAAACTGTCGATGAGTGGTTTTGTGGATAAACAATCAAACCCCACGCTCAAGGCACCCAACCTCACCACACCAAACATCAGACCTGCCAAGCCTTTCACCTTCGGTGCCTAGACGGTCTACTCGGTCTTGTCCCATTCAATGACTTGGCCGTCGCCTTGCACCGGCTTTGGTTTTATGGCTAACCACTAAGCCCCGATGAGAGACACCCCTCTCACCAGCTCTACCATGACATCGTCTTGCTCTTCTTGCACCATGCGGCCTGCACTTGATCCCGCTATCCACCAGGTCTCTCGAACCAAGCCTACTTGTCTCTCCATCACCTGGAGGCCACCTTGGCTAAAACCTTTTGCACTTGTTCTTCACCTGCAACAACGCAAACCAAGCCGCAACCAACACTTGCAATACTAGGCCAAGAGTCAGTCCACACAACATTGTCAACCACTCATCACCAGTGCGTCGACAACACACCACTTCACATAAAAAGTTACACAGCCATAACCAAAACCCAACACAACAAAATGCACATGACACAAAGCCTCAATTCATCCGGTCAATCACTCATCAATCTCAACTTGGTTTCTTATTTATCTAGTCACAAAATGAGTTTCCTTGCTTTCAAGGAATGTGCACCCTTTAGTTGCATCTTTTATAATGTGTCGCAACAATTTTTGATAAACTTTACCTTTTGAGCATCTAATGTTGTATATATCATTTTTGTTGATGTTGGTGCATTCATATGTATTGTACACAACACATCAGTACAATTGCAAAGGATGATTTACATAAACCTTCTTTGCTTGAAAAACACAAATTGCAATTATTAATTTGTTGGTAACATCAAGAAGTCATTCTTGCTGCTCAAGTACAATTAACATTTTATTTAGTAAAAACTCATGCGCCTGTGTTCCAAACTTTGAAATTTATTTGATAGAAAACATCTACTATCAGAAATTTGATATAGAAGATTAGGTAAAAACGGAAAAGTTATTGTTGGGGTATGAAAATAGAGGTTGTGGTTTAATTAAATATTCATAGTAATAATGTTTGATGGTACATACATAATGCAAACTAACATACTAGCATGTGTGTTTGTGTTCACAAAAATATGTTGTGATTAGGTGGTCCACATTGACTCTATCTGATATTTGAGAAAAAGGAGATGTGAAAATTTGGTTCTCTATAGAACTGTTTGATAATGAAAATATGTAATGAATGTGTCATCCACAATGAATTTTCTAAAGCAAGACTAGGGTCTTTAGTTTATTCATGACATTATATCATTAGATTTTTTTTCTTCAATTTGTGGATTTTTGTTCTAGTTTGCTCTTTCAAAAATTTATTTGAAATATAAATAGAAAATAATGTTGACAATATGGCTTGAGGTTTAATCTCAAGGTCTTTTATAGTTTATATGGTCTTGATACTAAATATGTTATCTTAATAAGGCCCTGTTGACCCATGGTTGAAGTGCATTTTATCCTTCATTTGCTTGTCGGTCGTGACCTGACTACTTGAGTTTATGTTGTATGTAGCTATGTGTGAAGCATTGCAAACTAAGATCAAGGCCCTAATCTTTATCATGCTCAAAAAAAACCCAAATTATGATTGATGAAACAATATCTGGTGTGCTCATGATTTTGCTCCAACAAAGAAGCGCCCAACTAACCAATGGGAGTGCCTCACACAAGTATAATGATCTAGACCAACAAATGATCCCATAAATAGTTCAATTGGTTTAGTTACAAATGTAGGAGCAACAATCAGAATGTCAACAAGCTCTAGCACAACACTTACAGCAAAAGATGATTTATCTTTAGGTGGACAATAGCACGTCGACTACACATATAGAAGCAAAATATCATAATTAAGTTTTCATGTAATATACATCACACTTATTAAAAATGTTCACATAGTTCCGTACAATGCTACAATGAGTCAGAAACAAGTTTCTAGGTTTCCAAAAGTTTGAGTCTCTCTCTCTCACACACACACATGTTGGATTTAATTGGGTTTGGTGCATTCATATTCAATTAACATAAGGCCACAATTAATGCTAGGAATTGCAGTACAAAGTGGTTGTTACGACATAAAAACTGAGGAAGTTGTTAATAAGGATTGATGGCTAAATTAGCTGTTCATGAGGAGGATCGAGAACTCAATTAAACAATGAAGTAAGGATTGACTGTTACTTGTAATTGATGGTATTTATTTTCCGTCCATTACAAGTTATTGATGATGTGCATCAATAGTGTCCAGGTTTGGGAACCTCCTCTACCTCCCTATGTGCCTATAGAAGAGAGGAACATCTTTTTGTTCACATGGCCCACCTGACAATCTTTGGATACTTCCACTTAGGAGAATTCTCCCTTTTTTGTCCTTGCTGCTGCTTGCTACATTTCTCGTCTCCATTGCTCGCTTCTGTGCACACTAAGGTAGCAAGAGCAGAGCCTTCAGAACCACAACTTCTGTTGAATGTCTGCCTCTGGATAGGCAGGTGATCAAGTTTCACTACAAGAAAATTGTTGACTAGTGACACAACCACATTTTAGCGTCATTGATTTATGACGTTCCTGGTTGATCTCATCATAATATTTCACTTCCGAGCAAATTTAGTGACAAAAAAAACTTTCGTCATAACGGTTGGTACTGTAGCCGAGCATTCCCTGTTCCAAGCTAGTTTGGTGATGCCATAAGCTCCACAATAGCATCATAAACCAACTTTGGTCCCACATGTAAGCATTATTTTAAAAATAGAGTGTTCTAATTCGTCATAAAATTCTGAAGGAGTCCCACATGTAAGCATTCTTTCGAAAATAGAGTGTTCGAACTCATCATAAAATTTTGCAGGGTCCCACATGTAAGCATTTGTTTAAAAATAGAGTGTTCGAACTCGTCATAAAATTAATAGGGTCCCACAAGTCAGTCTGGTAAAAAAGGGAGGAAAATTAAAAGGATACAATGTCAATAGCAGGGGTCGAACCCGGGACCTTTGATTCTAAAGGGGAAGGCAGCAATACCACTGAGACATGATGCAATTTGTGTTATTTGAGCCAAGAAGATTTTTTATATTCATTTATTTGTGTTTATATTATTTTTCATGCCCTATGTAAGTTAAAGCAGATAAATATGGCGGTAAAACAAGGAAAAAATCTGCTCCTCCCGTGGGTCGAACCTATTAGCACTCGAAGGGTAATTTTTTACATTGACCAGGTCCCACCTGTAAATTTCAGGCAAGTCTTTAATATAAATTGGTAATTCGAAGGCGAAATGCTTCACTGCCTTCGCAAAGACTCTCGACTTTTGCTACGCAGATCAGCAACGGCTCGTGGCACGAATGGTGGATCCTAGCGGTGACGGGAAGATGGTTGCACTGCCACATCTAAGCAACGAGAGGATGAAATAGCACGACGAGGTAAGTCCTCTGGTTTGAGCTGCTATATGTTCCCCTATGTTCCTAGGGTTGGGGATATCGAGATTTAGGGATCTCGAGGATTGATGATCATATATGTTAGATTCAGATTTCATTGTACCCTTAGATTTGCACTTCTATTGGTGTTAGAAGTTGATAGGCTATAGACAATTCATAGGTGTTAGACTCAGTTAGTTTTCAATTTGCATCGTCTTACGATAGGTTCTTATATTTTAGTAGCTTTTGGATGTGCTTCAAGCCACTCGTCATTTTAGGGATTTTTCCGGAAGTGCACAATTTATAGGATTGATAGGTTCTTATATTTTCAATTTGCATCGTTTTATGGATTGATGGATTGAAGAGATTGAATGATGTCTAGATCCTGTTAGATTCAGTTAGTTTCCAATTTGCATCATTTGATGGATCGATAGGTTCTTGTATTTTACTAGCTTCTGGAGGTGCTTCAAGGTACTGGTAGCGGCAGATCTGGGCCTCCTGATGCTGAATGGTATGCTAGGACAACCATGCCCTTGCTGAGTTTATGTAGGTAGCAAACAACCAGGTTTTGTGGCGTTTGGTGGACTTGTTTTACTGTACTCATACATTTGGGTTCAAGAGATTCAGGTTTTTTATAGACTGAGATGAGTTTATTTTTCAGATCGAGATGAGTTTTCTCCAAGGATGAAACTACAGACTGAAAAATTACATGCGCAAAACATACAGAGGAGCATGTTGTTGATGTTGGTGTGGATGGTATAAGAACATCCAAGATCTGGATGGTATAAGAACATCTTAATGGTCGTTTAGAAGATATGGATGTCTCGTCCCGGGGGAGGACTCTTCAGGATCTCTAGGGAGATTGAAAAGTTAAGATCTCGATTAGCTATGAAAGAGAGGAAGAGCTTGAGCACTTACCTAACAACAAGAAAACTAAGGGCAGAGTTGGCTCTGAAGGTGATGCCTTTAGAGCCAGCTCTGCCCTTAGTTTTCTTGCGCTTAGGTAAGTGCTCAAGCTCTCTCTCTTTCATAGCTAACCGAGATCTTAACTCTTCAATCTCGTCGGAGATCCTAGAAGAGTCCTCGCCCTGGGACGAGATATCCAGCTTTTCTGAAACAACATTAAGAAATGCAAGAGAGACCTGCAAGACCAAAAATTCATGACATAAGATGCAGAAGGTGAAGGAACAGCTGCAGGAGGCCAAATATGTGATGGAGAAGTTCTAGCAATCGTTATGATTATGAATGGGTAGTTATGACTATTGTGAAACTTGTATCATGCTTGTATGAAACTGACATGACACGTAGTTTTATGAAACTTGTTGTTGCTGATGTTTACTTTAGGTCACAAAAGTGAGAAATGGATCGGCAATGGGAAGGATCCTCAGAAGATAACATGAAGTTTGAAGCTACTACCACTAAGTAGCAGAAGGTGGACGGACAGCTGCAGGATGGAGGTATGGAAGGAGAATCAACGTCTACAGATGGAAATTGACGATTAGTTCTTATCGTTATGATTAGAAATGGGTAGTTATGATTATTGTGAAAATTGTAATGATGATCATCCTATGAGGTTTGCTACTTGGTGTTGTTATATGGGTCATTTGGTCGAATGGTTAATCTTGAACTCTTACGATGTTTGCTACTCAGTGCTCGGAAAATAAAAAGGAAAAACATTGATTTTGAATAAGCTAACACGTAGGATAGCAAAAACTTGTTGATACTACTACTACTACTACTACTACTACTACTACTACTACTACTACTACTACTACTACTACTACTACTACTACTACTACTACTACTACTACTACTACTACTACTACTACTACTACTACTACTACTACTACTACTACTACTACCACTACCACTACCACTACCACTACTACCACTACCACTACTACCACTACCACTACCACTACCACTACTACCACCACTACTACTACTACTACCACTACCACTACCACTACCACCACCACCACTACCACTACCACCACTACCACTACTACTACTACTACTTTCTCATTGCATAGCAGTGAGAGTTTAATCCTATCCTACTGAATGCTACAGAACGGACTTTATGGATGAGGAAGATATGGACGAGGAAGCTACGGTATGTTGATATTTTGTAGGGAGGACCTTCCTGAGTAATAAATGCCTAACTGCTTAATTCCAAGTGTCTCCTATTCTAGTCTATAAAAAAAAGCAAGGTCCCACAAGGCCACAATTTAGTGTGACAAAAAAGGAGGAAAATAAAAAAGGAAACAACGTCAATAACAAAGGTCGAACCCATGACCTTTATTCTGAGGAGGTAGGCAGCACTACCACTGAGACATGATGCAATTTGTGTTATTTGAGCCTAATAGATATCTTATATTAGTTTTTTCTACCATTGTCGATATGTTGATGTTTGCTACTTGGTGGTGTCAACTTTGTTGTTATGAGTTGAGAAACTTGTTGCTACCTGATCATCTTGTTGTGATGAGCCAAGAAACTTGTTTCTACCTGATCATCTTATGATGTTTGATCCTCGGTGGTGTGAACTTTGTGGTGATGAGTTCCTATGAGATGCCATCTTATTATGCTGATTTTGTTTAATCTATTTCAAATTGATTCGAGCATACTTTTAATCACCATTTTAAATTTATAAGCGTTGCATAACTGCGAAACTAGGCAAAAAAGAAGGTAGAGGGAGAACAACGGATATATCGTAATAATATAGTGATACAAGGGGGAAGTTAGGAACGAGGAAGGTCTGATCTTTTGGTGTTTTGTTGCATCATATTTACCATTTAAAACTAATGCACTGCATAATTAAGGAAGACTAATAATATAGATTTTGTATGTTATATATAGAAATGTGTTCCAGATGGTTACATAATCAAAGATCCACATTATGCATAGCTAGGCAACAACCATATTCCTCGCAACGAAATCCAATCCCTAGGAACCTGCTTGATTCAGATCGCAGGAGTAGTGTTGATGCCTGGAACATTTCCTATTCCCTACTCGTAGATCCAACACTGATCCTCTTCATCGTATTGATAAGTTCGTAGGAAGTAAACGTGATTTGCCCTCAGGTCAGGCAAGCCAGAAATGCCATGCTCTTGTGTAACCATGCACTTGTCAGGACCAAACAAGATGATCTTATTCTGGAACTTAGGAGCTCTGTCCCAGGGAATAGGCTGCCAAATGTCCCCGACAAATGAATGCAGAATTAATTCGACCATTTCAGCTTCTTTCTCCTATAAAACAACAATGAACAATTGGTCTTGAGCTTCGAGTAGAGAAGAGTTGCTCATGCCAATAACCCATGACAACCGAAGTCAAACAAGTGCATATTTTTCACTCCTCGAAAATTGGGATGTGCATTTAATTTGGGACAAATAAGTGCACATTTTGACTCCTCGAAAAATGACATACAAACAGTATGCGATTATTTTGGGACAGAGGGAGTACAACATTTCTTCCGGTCTATTAACATTCCGACAAACTGACTTTCCCCCTTTCTCAGCAAATATTTCCCACATTATAGAAAAAGTAATCTTTTCGGGGGACGTCTTGTCAATAATGGCTGAATGGGTTCCTCTCCCCATAAATATCCCACTCTAGCAACCAACAACAAACCCCATTCTCGCACAGCACCCTCTCCCTTCCTCTCCCCACTCTTGCAACCAACACCAAACTTGAAGGACCGAATAGGCGACCAGAGAGGGGGGGAGTGAATGGGAGCCGATAAAAATTCTTCCCGAAGGATGAACTCGGCCTATACCCCGATTGCCACTCCGATCACTCGCGCACAACAAAGAAGCTCTAGACTAGGCACACACAAGCCTACACGTCCTAGAGACAAGCCACGAATCAAAGAGCGGAAGCACCGGACAAGAATCAAACTAAAGGAAGCAAGTCTGCAACAGACCTGGCGGACAGTCTGTGGTGTACGGGCGAACTGTCCGTGAGGCCTCGGCGGACTGTCCGCAAGGGCCTTGCGGACTGTCCGCTAAAGCAGATAGAACCTCCAGAGCTGCACCCTGAAAAATCGGACTGTCCGGGCAAGCACCGCAGATTGTCCGCACCCTCACGGACTGTCCGACGCTCGAGTCCGGACCGTCTGCAAACTCCGTGCAACCAAAACCACTTGTGGCACCGGATCAAAACACGAACTCGGAAGAACACGCGAAGAACACAAAGAACACCTCAACTATTCCAGGGCTCGTGGACTGTCCGCACGAGGCTCGCAGACTGTCCGCGGGTCACGAACAGAAATAGAAACGGCCGAGCCGCGGGGGTCAACCCCTCCTATCCATCGCCGGATCTCCCAAACGGCTAAAGCTCTTGAGACAAGATTTTGGGGAGGTGAGAAGCGTCAGAAGAGGAAGCTATGCCCCAAAAATCTCGACCTCTAACTCACTACCGGGAATCGCGGATCACGTGAACCACCACCAAAAACTCGGGCTCCAAACAAATCTCACGAATCAAAGGTGTTTCCCGGTGTTTGAGGGGTCAAGATCATACATAAAGATGCGCAAGGCATCAACCCATGATCCCCTCAAAGAAATCCGAGAGAAAACGCCCTCAAATCCCCGAATCGAGCGAAGAACCAAACTCCCCAAAAATAGCCCCGAAAATGACTCAAAAATCACAAAGAGCTAGGAGATCACCGCAATGCCGAATGCTTCCATACATCCAGAGGTCAGAGTCTATACAAGAATCTAGCCTAAGGAAGCAGAGGAAAAAGAAGCAGTCCAAAGCGATCTACCGGGGGAGGAAACCCTAGAGTCCAAGAGAAAGAGAGATGGCATCCACCTCTCCGCTATTTATACGAAGTCCACCGGAGGAGGCAAATGACCACGCTACCCCTACAACTTAAATAGAAGATACACACCCCTCAGGGGCATTTTGGTCAAGTCTTCATCGAGCGGACACGCTTCCACCGCGGTCTTGCTTAGCATCGACGCAAACCCCGCAATCACGCCACGTGCCCCCCGCCTCGAAGCTTCTCGACGCTCCCGGATCACCGTCTCCGTCGCATCGGGCCTCTGGACTTGGTTTTGCAGCCCAAACCAAGAAACCGTCCACCAATGGTTTTGTGGGCAAACCAACAAACCCCGCGTGCAACCTTCGGCCTCGATCCGTTACCTTGCACCAGCCCATATTCACGACTTCAGCCCGCTAGTCTTGCACCACACGGCTCGCACTTGACCCCACCAGCCACCGGGTCCATCGAACCAAGCCAACTTGCCTCTCCATCACCCGGAGGCCGCCACGGCTAAGGCCTTTCGCGCTTGTTCTTCACCTGCACCGACTCGAGTCAAACCGCAACCTGTACCTGCACACTTAGCCTAGCATTAGTCCACACAACGTTGTCAATCACCCATGACTAAGAAGCGACCCTCCACTGGTCTTCGGACACACCTGGTCCTCAATCTCCCCCTTCATGAGTGCATTGACAACACCCATAGTAACCATCATAGAGAAAAAGAAAAGAAAACAACCACGAACACAAACCTCCAACAAGTGATCCAAAGCCAAAGAACAAGCGAAAACAAGATCACTCGCCAGACCAGGTCTCGGCCCCTAAGGCAAGGGCAACAGCTCAACACAGCCGAGACAAACAAAGCTCACATAGAGCACACCACAAAGCACAAAACTCAGGCAACCCAAAGGAGCTCCCCCTGCACATATGCAAACTCCTCCTGAGCAAATGCAACCTCTTTTCTCAATTTTTCTCCCACATGCACAAAATCTCACAAATGCATACATATTCTCCCCAAATTCTCATACACATTCTCCCCCTTGTTGACAATGCATGAATCAGGATATCATGAAGCTCTCCCCCTTGTCTTCATGAAAAATGCATGTCAAAGCATATACAATCTACCAAGCTTCTCAAATATACAAAGAGCACAACAAAATGCTACAAATGAGATACAGAGCAAGCAAAGTAGATATGGTGTAGTTAGCACATTGCCATCAAGAAGGTAGAGACATATAAGCATGTGACATGGCCAAAAGCAATTTTAAGCAATTTTCACAAAGAAACATTCATCTCATGAGCAAAGCCCTATCCATGGCAATTTGAGCAAAAATAAACTAGATCATACATAGCTCATACAAGATCACAAGTTCTCATCACAAGATCATAGCAAACGCCCATAAGCTACTAAATGTCATGTCAAAGCCACCGAGCCATGTGTCTACTTCTTGAAATGAGACTTCTCATGGTAGACAACATGCAACGGTTTAGCACCCAAGATATATACATCAAAGCATAAAGACATGATTAAGAGCTCATTTTTCAAGCATCAGGCAATTCATACATCTATTTCATTTTCAAATTTAAACATGGTACAAGAAATGCCTTTGCGGCAAAAAGAAGCTTATGCTCCTCCACAAGTGAACATATGGGCTAAACATTTACCATTACAAATGGCTTTGACCCCAAGCAAAGAGAGTATGATACTCAAGCACAAACTAAGCATGATATAGGTATTTGAGCACAAATTGAGCATAGACAAGTATCTACTCATGAGTGAAGCATTTTTAGCATTTTCAACCAAAGGAAGCTATCTCATCATGAAAATATGACAATACCATCAAGAGCATAGCATTCACATCACCATTCCCAAAGCATACACATATCTCACATATAGCACATCATAGTGATCAAAGTATATAAGAGAAGCTCATCCTAGCACAAATGATCCAAAGATGGCTATCCTACCAGGTTTTGTACAGAAATGTAAAATGCATGCATGGAATGCAACAAATGATACATATATCACATATATACATGAGAAGCTCCAAGACCCAGCTAGAAAGGAAAACACACTCCAAGTTCACCTCGCAAGCGTGTGAAGGTAACTTGGTCAAGTGGTTTAGTGAATATGTCGGTTAGCTGATCTTGGGTAGCTACATAGGACAAGGATATGTTCCCTTTCTCAACATTGTCCCTCAGAAAGTGGTATCTCACTTCGATGTGTTTAGTCTTGGAGTGAAGGACTGGGTTTTTGGCTACACTTATGGCACTGGTGCTGTCACAAAAGAGTGGAACCTGGGAGCACTCCTCACCAAAATCGCTCATAGTATAGGTCATCCATAGGAGCTGGGAACAACAACTGGCTGCGGCTACATACTCGGCCTCTATAGTGGACTGGGCTACACTGGATTGCTTGCGAGATGACCAAGAGACCAAAGAAGAACCAAGAAACTGGCAACACCTAGAGGTAGACTTGCGGTCCAATCGACACCCAGCAAAATCAGCATCGGAGTACCTGTGAAGTCTGAGTGTCGAGGAGGCAGAATACCAAAGACCAAACTCAGGAGTGTAGTTTAAATACCTGAAAATCCGCTTGACGGCCTACCGATGTGAAGTCCTCGGTGAAGCCTGAAAACGAGCACACAGACACACACTGAACTGTATGTCCGACCTCGTCGCCATCAAGTAGGGGAGGGAGCCGATCATGCTCTGGTATTCCTTGTGGTCCACGGGTTCACCATCCTCATCCGCGTCCAAAGCCGTAGTGGTACTCATCGGTGTAGTCAGCGGCTTGGAGTCGTTCATGCCAAACTTCTTCACCATGTCCCTGGTGTACTTCGCCTGATGTACAAACGTCCCGTCCTTGCACTGCTTGATCTGGAGTCCTAAGAAAAACTGGAGGTCGCCCATCATGGACATCTCAAATTCCCTGCTCATGTCATCTGCAAATCTGGTAACAAGATCATGAGAAGAGCCACTAAAGATTATGTCATCCACGTAAATCTGAACAATCAATAGGTCATTTCCATGCTTAAGGAGAAACATGGTCTTATCAACTGTGCCCATCACAAACCCATTGCTCAGCAAAAAGCTGCTCAACCTACCATACCAAGCTCTCGGTGCCTGTTTCAACCCATAAAGCGCTCTCTGGAGTTTGCATACACGGTGTGGATATTTTTCAATCTCAAACCCCGGGGGTTGCCTCACATACACTTCTTCCTCTATCACCTCATTCAAGAAAGTACTCTTCACGTCCATTTGGTACAACTTGAACCCTTTAGCCACAGCAAAGGCTAGAAGGATCCTAATTGTCTCCAAACGAGCCACAGGAGCAAATGTCTCCTCATAATCTATACCCTCTTTCTGGTTGAACCCCTGAGCCACCAACCTCGACTTGTTTCTCACAACTATCCCATTCTCACCCTCTTTGTTCTTCCACACCCACTTGGTACCTATGGGATGGCAATTTGGCGGTGGATCAACTAACACCCAAACTTGGTTTCTCTCAAAGTTCTCTAACTCCTCATGCATGGAATTCACCCAATTCTCATCAGACAAAGCGTGTCGAATATCTTTGGGCTCAAACGAGGCGACAAATGCAGAGTGAGGAAAGTAAGAAGAATTCCTTGACCTCGATCGTGTAGTGCGTTCATGAAGGTCACCTATGACGTAGATGGTGGGTGATCCATCTGTACACGCCGGGGAGCCTCTCGCCTGGACACAATCTCCCCCTCAGCAGCAGCCTCCACTCGAACAGCCTCGGTCGTAGTGGGTGTAGGGGATGGACCATCCTCGATCGTCGTCGTCGTAGTGGAAGTAGCTTGTACACGATCAGCCACGGGAGCATCGCCACCATCATCGTCTTCATCTCCATCTCCATCCTTCTCATCCTCAAAGATCCTCGCTCCAATCTCCTCGTCACCTGCACACTCAAAAGCAGAAGAGCTACATGGTTGTGTCTCGTCGAAGGTTACCTCGCAAGTCTCCATGATTCGGTTAGTGTCAAGGTTGAGCACACGATATGCTCTAGAGTGAATAGCATAACCGAGAAAGATACCATCTGAACATCTAGACTCAAACTTATCCAACTTGCCCTTCTTCAGAATGAAACACTTGCAACCAAAAGCTCCAAAGTGACTCACCTTGGGTTGTCGCCCATGCATCAGCTCATCAGAGGTCTTCTTCTTGAAAGCACACGAAGGAAGATGCAATTTGAGACATAGCAAGCTGTATTAACCGCCTCGGCCCAGAAATGCCTAGGAGTCCTATGCTCATCGAGCATCGTCCTAGCCATCTCACAAAGGGTCAAGTTCTTCCTTTCCACTACGCCATTCTGGCAAGTGACGTACGGAGAAGAATACTGATGATCGAGACCAAGATCACTGCAAAAGGCATCAAAATGAGAGTTCTTGAATTCCGTGCCATTGTCACTGTGTATAGCTCGAATGGCATCACCATGTCTCTCATTCTTCAACATCAAGATCAAGTCCCAAACAAAGCCAAATGTCTCGCTCTTATCCTCCAAAAAGAAAACCCAAGAGTACCTCGAAAAATCATCAACCACAACTAAAACATACCACTTCCCACCCGCAGAGCGAACATGAGCTAGCCCAACCAAATCCATGTGCAACAGCTCACAAGGTCGCTCAGTCATGACCGCAGTCAGAGGGGCGTGAGAAGCAGCAACCATCATTCCATGTCGACAAGAAGCACAAACCAAATCCTTCTCGAATTTCAACTCAGGCAATCCTCGGACAAGATCAAGACCACTCAAGTGGGAAAGCAGCTCAAAGCTCAAGTGTCCCAACCTCCTATGTCATTTCCAAAGCTCGGCCGAAACGCTAGCAACAAAGCATCGAGGAGGACCAACAGACTAGGAAAAATCAGCATGAAAGATTTGACCCTCGGGGACGATCGTACAGACAAGATCGCCTCGAGAATCTAGCACATGAGAAGTGCCCAACTTAAAACGAACCTCTAAACCTTCGTCAAGCAACTAGGATACTGACAACAGGTTAAAACCAAGTGACTTGACCAAAGCCACACTTTTCAGGGTCACCTTGCTACTCACCTTCACCATACCTTCAACAAGCACTCGTCCTCTCCCATTGTCCCCGAAAGTGATGTACTCCCTCGTACTCACCTAGGTGAGGCTGGAGAACCACCCACGATCTCCGGTCATGTGACGAGAACAACCGGAGTCGATCAACCAAAAGTCCTCCAAGCCTCCCACCTGCAATAAAAAATGAGAACGAGAATGAGCAAGCGACTCAACACTGGGGTTAGTACCAAAAGAGTCAAACCAGTGTCGAGCCATTTGCTCAAAATAAGGGTTAGCAAAATCCATCCTATCAAAACCTCTAGGCAGAGCCCTCTCATGCCTACCATCGAAGAACCTATCACGTCTCACTGGAGGAGTACGCACACCACAAGGGGGAAAACATGGCCCGTAGTGCATCTGAGACCCAAAGCTCCGATCATGCCTCCCAAACTCGTAACGGTCACGAGCAGGAGCACGTCCAGCCAACTCACCACGCCCAAACCCAACACGCCTATATCTCTAAGGAAACACACCTCCACCTCCATGAGTAGGAACTGAACGCACAAACACCTCACCCCTAGGTAGAGGCCCTCTACGAGGCTCAGGCACAGCATGAGGAAGGTGGAACATGTCCTTGTTTGCCATTTTCCTAGCAAACCTCTCATCTCTCTTCCTCCTGAAACAGAACTCATCCTTATGCCCATCCCTCCCACAATACTCACAATGGAAGCGGATCGGATGTGGCTTAGGCTGTGGCTTCTCTATGGGCTTCTCAACAACTTTCTCTCCTGACTTCCCACCAAAGACACTCCCCTGGGTGCTCACAGACTTGATGGGTTTTTGGTAGTTTTCAGACTTGTGGGGGAATACTGGTGGATCTGGGGTTGTATCAAGTTTGTTTTTGAGATGGTTTGGCTTGGGTTCGAATTTGTTCATGGGTGTAGTGTGTGGTAGAATAGGAGTCTCTCCAGCTTTCTCTTCTCTCTCACCACTCTTCTCACCACTCTTGCCAGCCCCCAACGCCTGACCATCAAACCTCTTAAACTGAGCCAACAACAAACTCAATTGTGGCTCATGCCCAGACAACCAACCCATCATTTTTCTCAATTCATCATTCTCATCCTGCAAACGGTCAACATAGTGTGCAAGTTCTATGTTTTTCAAAGCATGCATTTCACAGGTAGAGCATGATGTAGGAATAGGAGCCTTTAATGCAGCCTCAAGAGAAACTATCTTGGTGTGAGATTCATCTAGCCTAGCATGCAACACAGGACAAGAAGTGCAAGCACCTAACAAAGCAGGTCTAGATTTCAATTCATCACACTCAATCCTAAGCACATCTAGTTCCTCAAGAGTTGAGGCATGCTTCTCCTTGAGAGCAGTCAAGTCATCCAGAAAAACATTGCATTCACCACAATCAACCTCATCAGAAACAACAGGAGCAGCTTTCAAAGAACCTATCTCATTTCTAGCATCAACAAGCAAGGACTCAAGCTCAACTATCTTGTCCTTAGCATCACCCAACAAAGACCTTAATTCCCTCTTCTCCTTGTTGGTCTTCCTAAGCACATCATCACGGTTATCAAGCAACTCATTGAGCCTAGCATTCTCCTCTAGCAAGAAGTTGGGATCATGTTCTACCTCTTCCCCGGAGTCGGAGTTCGAATTCGAACCGTGCTTCCCACCCTTCTTGGAGTGAGCCATGCCTCAAAATCCACCTTGTGCGACAAAGCTGAGGCCGATGAAGTTCTTGCCCGTGTGCTGCTTGTCCTTGCGCCGATCTTGCTCTTCATCGCTGCTCGAATCGGAAGAAGCATCGCTTGATGTGGAGTCGATGTCGCTCGCTCCGGCAACCATCGCTCGAGCCGTCTTCTTCTTGTACCCGCTGCTCTTCTTCGGCCTTCTCTCGCCCTTGTCATTGCGTTTGTCCTTGTAGTCGTTCCGGGAGCGGTGCTTGTTGTAGTCGTGCTTGGGCTTGCCCTTGTAGTCGTTCTTGATCTCCATGGCTTCAGGACAATCGACGATGAAGTGCTCGTGCTTCCCGCACCGATAGCACATCCCCAAGCTTCTCCTCGCATTCTTGCGGTTCTCGTACATCCGCCGAAACCTCTTGCTCAACAAGGCGAGAACATCCTCGCTCAGCACCTCAAAGTCCTCATCTGGCAAGAACACAAGACAGGACAACGAAAAACCAACAGAGTTAGCATTAGTCCTCGATCCTGAGACAAGAGCCTAACTATGAGGATCAGTGGGGCTCTCGCTCTTGGCTCTCAAGCCACGATCAACCTCTAAAGATCTGAGCTTGGAAAACAGCTCATCAAGCGATAGTGTATCATACACGCTCGACTCCTCAATGGCCTCGACCTTGGCACTCCACACAGACCTATCCAGGGCATGCAAAAGCTTGATAGCTTGATCATGATCCGTGTATGGGAGAACTGTCACATTGGCCCTCATGTTGTTGACTATGCTAGTGAAGCGCTGAAACATAGCATCGGTCGACTCACCGGGGAGATGAGTGAAGTTCTCGTACTCTCTCCGGTAAGTGGAAAACAAATGAGCTTGCACCTAGGCATTGCCAACATGAGCATTTCTAAGCTTAAGCCATATCTTTTCGGCCACATTCTCTCCGTACACTCGCTTGAACTCCGAGGCACAGAGAGCACGGAACAAGTAATCAACGGCCTGGCTGTTAGCCTCACACATGTCCCGCGATCCTGGAAGAAGAAAACTGTCTGGGATGACATAGTTTGGATTTTGAGTGACATCCCAAATCAAAGTCCCCTTCCCACGCAAAAACGCGCCCATGCGCCTCTCCCACATTGGGTAATTCTTGCCATCAAAGTGCAGAGGACCCGACACCTTTCCATAGTCACCCATCTTTGGATCTTAGACTGGTTAGAATCACGAAGATCCATAACCGGCTCTGATACCTATTGAAGGACCAAATAGGCAACCAGAGAGGGGGAGAGTGAATGAGAGCTGATAAAAATTCTTCCCGAAGGATGAACTCGGCCTATACCAAGATTGCCACTCCGATCACTCGCGCACAACAAAGAAGCTCTAGACTAGGCACACACAAGCCTACACGTCCTAGAGACAAGCCACGAATCAAAGAGTGGAAGCACCGGACAAGAATCAAACCAAAGGAAGCAAGTCTGCAACAGACCTGGCGGACAGTCCGTGGTGTACGGGCGGACTGTCCGCAAGGGCCTTGCGGACTGCTAAAGCGGACAGAACCTCCAGAGACACACCCCGAAAAATCGGACTGTCCGGGCAAGCACCGCGGACTGTCTGCACCCTCACGGACTGTCCGACAAACGAGTTTGGACCGTACGCAAACACCTTGCAACCAAAACCACTTGTGGCATGGATCAAAACAAGAACTCGAAAGAACACGCGAAGAACACGAAGAGCTGAACTGTTCCAGGGCTCGCGGACTGTCCGCACGAGGATCGCGGACTGTCCGCGGGTCACGAACAGAAACAGAAATGACCGAGCCACGGGGGTCAACCCATCCTATCCATCACCGGATCTCCCAAATGGCTAAAGCTCTTGAGACAAGATTTTGGGGAGGTGAGAAGCATCACAAGAGGAAGCTATGCCCCAAAAATCTCGACCTCTAACTCACTAAATCACCAGGAAACACGGATCACATGAACCACCACCAAGAACTCGGGCTCCAAACAAAACTCACGAATCGAAGGTGTTTCCCGGCGTTTGAGGGGTCAAGATCATACACAAAGATGCGCAAGGCCTCCACCCATGATCCCCTCAAAGAAATCCGAGAGAAAACACCCTCAAATCCCCGAATCGAGCGAAGAACGAAACTCCCCAAAAATAGCCCCGAAAATGACTCGAAAATCACAAAGAGCTAGGAGATCACCGCAACGCCGAATGCTTCCATACATTAGAGGTCTAAAGCGATCTACCGGGGGAGGAAACCCTAGAGTCCAATAGAGAGAGATGGCATCCACCTCTCCGCTATTTATACGAAGTCCACCGGAGGAGGCAAATGACCACACTACCCCTACAACTTAAATAGAAGATACACACCTCTCAGGGGCATTTTGGTCAAGTCTTCATCGAGCGGACACGCTTCCACCGCGGTCTTGCTTAGCATCGACGCAAACCCCGCGATCACGCCATGTGCCCCCCCACCTCGAAGCTTCCCGACGCTCCCGGATCACCGTCTCCGTCGCATCGGGCCTCCAGACTTGGTTTTGCGGCCCAAACCAAGAAACCGTCCACCGATGGTTTTGTGGGGAAACCAACAAACCCCACGTGTAAGCTTCGGCCTCGATCCTCTACCTTACACCGGCCCATGTTCACAACTTCAGCCCGCTAGTCTTGCACCGCACG
Organism: Cenchrus fungigraminus; assembly: GCA_036936925.1. Taxonomy (NCBI): domain Eukaryota; kingdom Viridiplantae; phylum Streptophyta; class Magnoliopsida; order Poales; family Poaceae; genus Cenchrus; species Cenchrus fungigraminus. Next base: position 99,361,266 of record CM072779.1, read on the forward strand.
GCTCGCACTTGACCCACCGGCCACCGGGTCCATCGAACCAAGCCTACTTGCCTCTCCATCACCCGGAGGCCGCCACGGCTAAGGCCTTTCGCGCTTGTTCTTCACCTACACCGACACGAGTCAAACCACAACCTGTACCTGCACACTTAGCCAAACATCAGTCCACACAACGTTGTCAATCACTCATCACTAAGAAGCGACCCTCCACTGGTCTTCGGACACACCTGGTCCTCAAAACTCCATTCTCGCACATCGCCCTCTTCCTCTCCCCATGGAGCCATTGTCTTCTAGAGGTGCGTTGCAAGCCACATCCTCCTCTTCTTCTGATGAAAGGGAGGATCCCCAGTCGTCTGATGAAGAGGAGGTAGAGCAGAGCCGACACATCATCTGATGATTCGGAGTTTGTGGAAATCCAAGATGGGGTGCCTCTGAAACATCGCACCCCTCGAAGGGCAGCAAGAGGTGCTAGGGGTCAGGGGCATAGAAGCACCGCCACTAGCCGGTGAACTGTCTTCTCCAAGCACCATCATCCTATCTCATCATCATCGGTCGGCGATAGTCAATCTCTGCCATCCTCGTCAAGCAAAGGCCATCATCCACCATGCTCGACCGAGCGCCATGGAGCGGCACCATCACCCCAGGAGGCGCTAATGGAGGGACGACCTCATCTGCGGTCGATGCCCGGGGTGGTCCGCCACCATCTTCCATTGGCGGCGGCAACCGAACGACTATCTCGTCCGTGAGCAGCTGCAACAAGGTGCCGGGTGCACCATCGACCAAGAAGCAGCTCCACAATTAGTGGTAACTGCTACTAGTAGATGGATTAGAAGAAGTAGAGCAACGACTCTATTTTATCATTTTTTTACTATTGTTTTCTCAAGATGTTGGGTTTTATCATTGCGTACTACTAAATTGTAAGATGTTGGGTTTTCCTTATAAAATGTTGCGTACCAGTGACACTTTAATCCGGTCTGACTGAATACTACACAACGAACTTTCGCCTGTTGTTCATGCAGTCTCATTGCATAGAACGACTACTGTTCGTCTCTATTTTATCTTTTCTATTACTACTAGTGTTTCAAGATATTGAGTTTTATCATATACGGGGAGAATTGCTGATATGTTGATGTTTGCTACTTGGTGGTGTGAACTTTGTTGTGATGAGTTGAGAAACTTGTAGCAACCTAATCATCTCATGATGTTTGCTACAAAACGAACTTTCGCCTTGTGTTCATCCGGTATTTAAGAAATCAAGGGAACAGACTTTCTGTTTTCACTAAATTTATACCGAGGGAGTAGACACACATTACCATTATTATTAGAAACAACACAATCCAAATACAAACGACATTACGAGACAAATGCATGCATACGCATTGATTACACATGAGGATGGATCGATCCACTATCGGTGGAAGTACAGCGACATACTCTTAACAACATACTACTAGCAATCTACCATCACGGCTCATACTACTACCATCACGATGTACTACTACCATAACGGCCTCCACTACAAGGAATGTGCTGACTAGTGATGCAAAAAAGGGCGATTCTCGTCATAAACCGTGATTAATGACGCCGGTTGTTATGAAAACGCTCTGTCATTAATCGAGTGTCACAAACAGTGATTAATGACGAGACCTTATTTTGCGGCGTCATGAGTTTAATGACGTGTATAAATTCGTAACACTTGTCGTCATAAACCTATTTCGGTGTTTGCGCCACGTCAGACCGAGATCAATCGTGGCTCCGACGTGGCAGGAGGTTATGACGATTTCGGTTCGTCACAAATTGAGGCCCGGTCCATGTAAGAGCCTTTGTGAGCCTAATATTGTTGGGCCAATTTTAGCCTGTTTTAGGTTTGTGTGTTATTTTTTGGCCATTCCCTAAATGTTTGTTGCACCCTATATTAGGCTGTTTTATTTTGGGCCCTAGTCCATCTAACGAACTTGGCCCATATTGCATTATGCAGGGACATTCGATTTTGGGCAATTATCCCCACGGCCTTTCCTAGGCCTCGGCCCATATTGCATTTCGCAAGGCACTGTTTACTATTCTGGCTGCTGATCATCAGCACATAATCAGACAACAAATAGAACATTTCCCACTTCCATATAATTCACACCACATTCAGAGAATAGTTCAACCAGTACAATTGTGCAACATACATCAAGTTAGCATCGAATCGAATCAACGTACAACAAGTCATCAGCAACACAAGTTCACCAGGACCACACTTGAATTGAGAGGAGGATAAACCTGGCTGAAATTTATCAAGCCTTGGATTAGATTATGCATGTCATTTGTGCTCTTCTTCAAAGCTTCAAGCACTTCTGTTTGAGACTTCAATGTTGTCTCCTGTTGTTGAGCCTTCAACCTCAGTCCGCTCATCTCGGCCTCCTGTTCAACAATCTTCTACCGCAGTTGTGCCCCTCCTTGCTTCTCATTGTCATGTCCAGCTCGTATTTCCTGAACCTGAAGTGCAGTAGTAACCCTAGTCTTTTTCATGGAGGGCGGGCGAATGCCAGCAACCTCCCGAAAAGTCCTAGATTGGACAACTTCCGCCACTGCTTCAGCAGCAATCTTTCCTGGTTGGTCACCTTGAGGTTCAGTGAAAATTTGTTCCATGCGAGCCTAAAAAAGGAAATAAAATGAATGGTTTAAAATAAAATACTCACACATGTTTCTAGTATTGTTGCAAAGAAGAATGCAAAAGCAGACAAGTACTTACAATGGCTGCCTGTACTAGAGCGGTAAAGCCATTCTTGCTGCAGTGGAACGACTTGAAATAATCAAGTGGACTTATTCCTTCTCCTTCAGCAGAATACTTATGCCTCTAAATATGTTTCAAAAACAGCCATAATTATTAAAGTGCTACATTTGAAAAAATGGTTCATGAAATGAACTACAGAGCAAAAACATGACTTGTTCATCTTCTTACCATAAGATTAGCTTGTATAATGTAGCTTCGAGATCCCGTGCGCTGATGGTACTTGACCTTTCCTCGATTACCGGTGTTTGTACTACACCTCGCCTTTACAATAATAAGAACTTGTGTAAGAAATAAGAATAAGAACACTATATCAGTACATGGAAATGTGGTAGTGGCAAGTTGAAGTTCTATCATACCCTGTGCTCAGGGGAAGACCACATGTTAACCAGTGCCTTCCACTGGGCGTCGGTCAGATTGGTCACAGGAGATTTAGTTGGGACTGCATTTACTAGAACATCATTGAAGTACGTTTTCTTCAGGCGATACCTCGCCTTTCTCTATATCGACTTCAGCATGTCACTGCACACCGCCCTTACAGGCTCACTGGTGGTGTCCATGTCAAATTGCCCCTAGCACAACAAAATTATCAGAAAATTGGATGACAAGAATGGATGCAAAGAACTATGGTAGTAGATGAGTGGACATATGCACACCGCTAGTTTGCCCATGTAGTTCTTGAGATGGTCTTCAGTCTTTTCACCATCTTGTTGGTTCTTCTTCGGCTTGTAGTCCTTCCAGCAAGTAAGGATCGATATGTGCCCACACACTATGATCCCACCTTCTGATGCAAACTTTGTAGGTTGCATTGGTGCCTCTGGTCGTTTGAGCCCTTCTTGAATGTGTATAGGGATCTTGCCGTTTAAGCCTCGGCTAATCCGGTCCAGATCACTGCCCAATCTTCTTGAATCCCGCGGCCCCCGTTGTGCACTGGAAGGGTGTGCATCACCTAACAAGTTTGTTACAGCCATACAAGTTAATAATTATTCGGTTGGTAATTAGGACATTCGAATATGAGATCAAATGACTTGCCTTCTGCAGTCGTCATGTCGATGATGTTCTCATCGTGGGTTGTTGTTGCTTGGCCTTTAGTGGGCAATTCTTGTGTATCAGGAGTTGTCCCACTCCCATCAGCTAAAGCCATTTCCCTTGACTTGGTCCTAATTAGTCTAGGAGGCATTCTGGTAGGGTCATCCAGTGCCCGAATTCTCTTGGTCCCTCTTCCTCCAATGACAAGTATGCTATGAGTGACCTGATTACACAAAATTCAACAAAAATGAGAAGTTCAAAAGCAATCCTGCATAACTAATACATGAAACGAGTTCATGTTAAGACTACCTCTTGTTGACATGTCTCTTGGTCAGATTCATATTCATCAGACGGGTTGTACTCCGGATCCGAATCTTGTATTCTTGTGTCGTTGGTACCCTTTCTGCTTTGTCTGTCAGGTGGTAAAAGTGATTTAATTTTATCGAGGCCAAGCGTAGAGAAGAATGTTTGATTCTTCAAGACATTAATGTCCCTCTACCACTCATTATCGCAGCGCACGTCTACTTTTGTTAGGAAAGGAGAGAAACTTCTGTAAGGTTGTCATACCACTATAAATAAAACTAGATCTAAAAACTTCTATAAGAACCAGTAGGATGTTCCTAGCCGAAACAAGATCTTGAAAAGGATGTTCCTAATCAAAACAAGATCCTGAGAAGAACTAGTGTAGACATGGGATCTGTCAGATCTAAAAACTTCTATAAGAACCAGTAGGATGTTCCTAGACGAACAAGATCCTGAAAGGATGTTCCTAGTCAAAACAAGATCCTAAGAAGACCTACTGTAAACATGGGATCTACCTGATAAAAAAACAAGTGCACACATGGGATCTGCCACATGGGAAAACACGCAAGTACGAATCCACTGGGGAAGCTGAACCGAGGAGGAAAACATTGTACCTTGTTCTGGATATTTCCTTCGTACGACCTTCCCTCCTGGTGCCCTTGTGTTGTCGCCGCTAGTTCTACAGAGGCAGATGGGAAAGGGGCTGAAGCTATGAGCGATAGATTTGGGACGATGGAGGAGAGGAGGTGAAGATTTGGGCTGGCGGTGAGGAGGGAAGGGGAAATGGTGGTGGAAAGATTTGAGATGGCGAGGAGTACAAGGGAGGGAAGGGACGGGGGCGGCGGTAATTTATCCATTTCGGTGGAGGGCCCTGTCAAATTACCAATATACCCTTTCATTATGGTGGTGGCTGAAACGGGGTGCTGCTGGGAAGGGGGAAGCAAAAAGGACATTTAACATCTGCTTTGCCCGGGCGTCTGAAATTCTGAATATTTGAACAGCGCGCCAGTTTGTTCTGGGGACTGGTCAGCGCTATATACTAGCGGCAAAGGATGTTCCTCTTATCTAGATACTGGTACAAAGGATATTCCTTTGTTAGGAACCACTCATTTCGTTTATGTACTTCTCCGCTTAAATTGATGTCTGTTGTTAAGTAGTAAAGAACGGGAGGGCGTACTTTGGACGGATTGTCAGATGATGAGCACGTTGCATACTGCTCGATCATGCCCACATTGGAGATCAACACATACCTACCTTCGTCGATTCAATTCGCATACTACTAGAAGATCATGAGCACGTTGCATACTGCTCAATCATGCCCACATTGGAGATCAACACATCCCTTCGTTCCTCGATTCGATTAGCATACTACATGATCATGAGCACGTTGCATACTGCTCGATCATGCCAACATTAGAGATCCACACATCCCAACCTTCCTCGATTCGATTAGCATACTACAAGATCATGAACATGTTGCATACTACTCGATCATGCCCACATTCGAGAGGATAAGAAGTGGATTTGTCCATACGCTCCCCAGTGGCAGCCTTAATCCGTAATCATGCATACTTGTGGTTATATGGATATTATCTAATCTACCATTCATGTAGCCCATAATCAGAGGAGCCTTGTTAGCCTTTTCTAGCTTCTTCCCTTCATATACGACGTTCTGTTGTTATATAATACAACATACCGGATAAACCGGATAGTAGGCACCGATGGTAGGTTTAATATTCAGGAAAGTGCGACTTCAGATATATATATATATATATATATATATATATATATATATATATATATATATATATATATATATATATATATATCATAAGGTCCACATGATTTCAGATCGGATCGACTTAAACATTAACTGATTTCACATCACTTTCATCGGTAGCATTTTCATCTTCATCAACGTATTTCCATAGAGTGTCGTCGTCCTCATCTTCAAAATTGAATTCATCCACATCAGACAGCTCCTGCTGGCGAATTGTGTCAACTTCAGCGGCTGCAACCATAGTCTCCTTCTCCGTTGCCGAAAAAAGTTTCCTAATTCTGCAATAGCTGTGTATATCTCTTTATCCACTAAACCGCGAAGACAAGACGAAAAAAACCCTTTGGAGTAGGAAATGACAATCATGAGTTTTCAGTCTTTGTAGTTTGCATCCATCAGCACCAATACACCTTGATCAACACATCCCTTCCTTCCTCGATTCGATTTGCTTATTACTACTAAAATATTATGAGCACGTTGCTTTTTCTAGCTTCTCCCCTTCATACACGACGTTTAGCATTCCTCTCATCAAACATCAGTATGGTGGCATGATTCAAGGATTACATCACAAATTACAAAAAGAAGCATGCGTAGGGAGAGTTCATTTTATGCATAGCACAGACTCATGCATTGCGAGATGTCGAGGCCGTAGAACTCTCCGTTTTGGGTGTAGGAATCCCGCATTGATCCAAGCCATTAATCCAATCGAAGGATTCAATCGTATGGAAGTTGGAGTCATCAACGCCACGACACAAGTACGATGTTCTATTCTGAAAACAAAGTGCTGGTACCTCTATCTCATTCTGCAACCCGGTACAAGAGTATTGGGAGTCTTCCGACTCCGTTACAATTTCAGCTTAGTCAGCAATTGTGAAGACCTGAGCACAAAGCCCAGGCAAAACGATTATTTATGGTTGGTTCGCACACATGAAGAAAAATGTATTGTTCAACTTGAATACAACAATCAAATGGAATCAATGGCAATAAAAGTAATGTTTAACATTCTATCTCTTTTTTGTTGGTGTTCGAATGAGTCGATATAACAGGATTGTGAAGAGGGTCATCAAAAGCTGGAGCAGCAACAGCAGTAGGAGAGCCTTCTGAGGTAGCAGGAGCAGGAGTAGGAGAGGCTTGTGAGGTAGCAGGAGTAGGAGAGCCTTCTGAGGTAGCAGGAGCAGGAGCGGGAGAGCCTTCTAAGGTAGCTGCAGCAGGAGCAGGAGGAGGATCAGCTGCATGAGAGCCTTCTGAGGTAGCTGCAGCAGGAGCAGGATCAGCAGCAGGAGAGCCTTCCGATGTAGCTGCAGCAGGAGCAGGATCAGCTGCAGGAAAGCGTTTCGATGTAGCTGGAGCAGGATCTTCCGGAACTTGCAAAGTAGAGTGACCATGATGTTCTACACTACTACCGGTAGAGGTAGCATGACCATCCGGATCGTTTGCTGTTGCCGCCAAAGGATCTTCCTTGTTCTGTTCCCCTGCTGCAATATCATATAGAACCTTGAGTATTGATGCATTTGCTTCCTTTTCTGCTTTGGAATCCTTTTTTGTCATCCATTGTGAACCAATTGTTGAATTGTGAGGCAGCTCAGAGACTTCAGATGATTTACCCAAGTTAGCAGGAGGCATGAGTTGCAAGGGGGTCGGACCAATAGGTGCTAGTAGAGCGGGCAGTGGTGGTAAGTCGTTAACTTGGTGAAGGTAACTGAGTGAAGCATTCAGAAAATTCTCCATAGTGCGCTGCTACTGTGTTACCATTTGTACTATCTGCTCTGAGTGCGCATGGTTTAACTCCTGCTGTTGTGCCATCCTCTTCTCCATCATTGACTGGAACTTGGTCTACTCGCGCTGATTTTCAAGGATCAGTTTCAGAAAGAAGGAAGAGTCCATTGGCTCACTGGTTGTTGCTGGAGGGACTTGAACTGTTTCTGTTTTTGTAGTGGGTAGTGACGCACCATCATGTACTCAGAGATGTCTCATTGGAGATGTCTCATTGTCTTCGCTGTCTGAGGAGCAAATGTCATCAGGAGATGGCTCAATTGTAGCCCTTAGTCCACGATGTCTGTCTCCTGGTCTCGCAGGTCTGTATTCCTTGAAATGTGTCTTGGACTTCATGTACTCAAGACGCTAATCTTTGGGTCCGGTTTGCACCACTTCCCCGTCTTCATCTATGTTGGCACTTTTTATCTATAAACATTTCCCCTCACATTTACTGGAAAAAGGACTAAAATATAATTAGATCACGTTATTAGGGTTTATATTGACAATTTCCATGAGTTTTGGTGAATCTATGAATTTACAGGGACTATTTAGAAAATATGCAAAGAAACCACTCTAGAAGACTCCAGAAGGCTCTGGAACTCAACGTGACTTAGCACCTAAGAAAGAAGCATCTAGAAGGATCAAGGACCCACCTGGCCGAAGTGGACCCCGAGGGGGGCCCACCCCAGCCCGATCGGCCTGGTGGTGGGGCCGGTCGCCCCCCCCCCCTGGCGCCAAATGGGCCCAGCTTCCGGAATGTTCTTCCACCACCTATGAGGATCAATCTAAACCACAAGTTAAGGTCGGTTTGATCGTACGGTGCACGTCATCTCCTCCGGGCTATATAAGCAAACCCCCTGACCCCAGGGCAGACAACAATTCATTCTATCAGATCCTCCATGCCTATCTGAGATTAGAGCTCTAGATTAGAATTAGAGTTGGAGAGTTAGTATCAAGTTGAGAGATTAGAGCCACGATCTATTTAGATCTAGCTAATCTTGTTCGAGAGGATTAGAAAGCGGTAGAGGCAAAGCTGAAGGAAGGCCCGGACCTGTCGGTGTCTCCTCTTCATCTTCTACCTCTGGGATCTACTCCATTGGAGCCTGATCCTGAGACCTTGTGGAAAGATCGACTTCTTATTCAAGTGAGTAACATTGTTTTTATTGTTCTTACGGTTCATAACTCTTTGAGTACTTTAATTCCTGTCGCTCTTGAGTTAAAGTTGCATGTTTACTGTAAGCGTGGTGCTTAGACTAGCTAGCTTATGAATGCCTTCTATATTCCGGATCGTGTGGTAGAAGTGGAAGTGACCTTGTTCCCGTCTGTCCTTTGCAGTCCACCTCCCGTCTATAGAAACCGTAGGACTCCCCCCATAGATTCTCGGGAGGTTCCCTTTCCTAAGTGTGCCTTCAGACAATCACCCCATAAGAACAATATAGACATAGCTTGTGAGAATAAGAACCAGACATCCTTAAGTTTTCCTTATCTCTCTTTCTGTCAAGTCCTTGATAGCTACTCAGTGATTAGTTATATACTTCAGATACTCTCTTTACCATTCTCCTTGTGGATTCGATATTTAAAACCCTCTCCCGGGTGGAATGCTCACCGGTATCCGTGCGCTTGCGGATTATCCATCATAATATTTCTGTAGGCTTAACAAATACCAACAAGCATTTCTGGCGCCGTTGCCGGGGAGAACGGTTAAGAGAAAACTCTTCGAGTATAACTAATCTTGTATCTTTCTTTTTTCTTTTTAGTTTTAGATTACCTACTGTCCTTATGGACACTACCCTCATTAAAGATTTTCGGCACCCTCAGAGCTCAGCCTTAGGCCTGTGCCATCATCGAAACCAATCCTATCTGATGCCTATGAGCTGCGCCCACGGTTAATAGAGATGGTCCAAACCAACACTTTCTTAGGAATAGAAGACGAAGACCCTTATCATCATCTCCAGCAGTTTGAGCAAACTTGTGACTGCCTGCACATTGAGGGTATGTCAGACGAGACCATCCGTTGGAAGCTTTTTCCATTCACTTTGAAAGGAAAAGCTCGCCAATGGTACGACCGAACTAAAGAGAAGATGAAAGGCGATTGGGGAACTCTCCGTGCAGATTTTTGCATGCATTTTTATCCCTTATCTAGAGTAGTCAACCTCAGAACCAAGATCATATCCTTCAAACAGGGGGATAGTGAGTCTATGAGTTCATCCTGGGAACGTTTTGAACTCCTTTACAAATCCGGACCAGATCTAAGCCTTCAAGACCATATTCTCCTTCAGCATTTCTATATTGGTCTTAATAAGGAATCTAGAGCCTATTTGAATACCTCCTCACATGGATCATTCATACACCTTACATCTAGTGAAGCTAGAACCGTCCTAGACAACATTCTAGCCAGCACTAATGATGGTCCTTTAGAAGAGAAAACTTTAGAAGAAGAGATTCCAGAGATAGCTACACCAGAACCTATGCCAGAAACATCTCAACCTATAGCTATCCAACCTATAGAATCACCACAGGAAGAAATTCCTCTAACTAATTTTATAAATGATATCGAGGATGATTTATTTTCCGATTATGGAAACACCTCAAAATATCATAAAGAGAAGAGGCCTCAAAGGTACACATCTTCTTCACATGAGAAGATAGACCCTTTTGAGCAAACCTTCTCCAGAGAACACACTATGGAGCTTGCATCCATCATGAGTGGGGAATGGTTGGAAGAGTCAGAGCTTTCCTCTGATGTAGTCCATTTGGATTCACCTTCTATACCAATTCAATGTACAATCAATGGAACCCCCTTTGATGCCCTTTATAATCCAGTTGTGGGAATCAATATAATGGCTTTATCCTTTTTCCATCAGTTTATTAAAAACAAGCCATTATCTCCCACAACGAAATTATTAAAGTGCTCCTCAGGACAAATTATTCAAAGTTCGGGAATTCTCTATGTCTTACCTGTTTCAGTTTACGACATGTCAATTCACCTGAGCTTTCACATTTGTGATATTAAGGAGTTTGATCTTTTAATAGGCTATCCTTTAGAAAAACTCCTTAAGGAAGGACACACAGGGAAACTTGATGTTTGCCTAGGCAAAACCATTAAAGTTCTCTTACACTTCTCACATTCGATCCATACTAAGACCGAACCCAGTCCTGAACCTGACCCAATGGAAGAGGTGAATGAAGCATCTCTGGAAAATTTCGTAGAATCCAATCAAGAAGATGTCACTGAATTCTTCATCGAGGAGGAAGAAGAAAATCCTACAGAATCTGAGCCCCTCGATGAAACTGAGGAACCCTCGAGACCTCCCATTGAGCTTAAACCTTTACCACCTGGTCTTAGATATGCCTTTTTGCACAATGATTCTGGGTCTCCTGTGATCATTAATGACCAACTCACTCAGGAAGAGACTCATAGGCTGATAACCATCTTAGAACAACATCGCTCAGTCTTTGGCTACTCGCTCCAAGACCTTAAGGGCATCAGTCCTGCCCTTTGCACTCATCGCATTCCTACAAACCCTGATGTTCTACCATCTAGAGAGCCACAATGAAGACTCAACAATGCGATGAGAGAGGTAGTGAAGAAAGAAGTTCTGAAACTCTTACACGCCGGGATTATATATCCTGTGCCACATAGTGAGTGGGTAAGCCCCGTGCAAGTTGTGCCTAAAAAGGGAGGCATGACAGTTGTGAAAAATGAGAGGAATGAATTAATTCCTCAGAGAACCGTCACTGGTTGGTGTATGTGCATAGATTATAGAAAACTCAACAAAGCCACAAGGAAAGATCACTTTCCACTGCCCTTCATTGATGAAATGTTAGAGCGGTTGGCAAATCACTCTTTCTTTTGCTTCCTTGATGGATATTCTGGATATCACCAAATCCCAATCCATCCTAGTGACCAGAGCAAAACCACTTTTACATGTCCTTATGGAACCTATGCTTATCGTAGAATGTCTTTTGGGCTATGTAATGCTCCAGCTTCTTTTCAAAGATGTATGATGTCTATATTCTCTGATATGATTGAAGAGATCATGGAAGTTTTCATGGATGATTTTTCTGTTTATGGAAAAACCTTTGATGATTGTCTAGAAAACTTGGATAAGGTTTTGCAAAGATGTGAAGAAAAGCACTTAGTCCTTAATTGGGAAAAATGTCATTTCATGGTTAGAGAAGGAATAGTGCTAGGCCATCTAATTTCTGAAAGAGGAATTGAGGTAGATAGAGCTAAAATAGAAGTAATTGAACAACTACCTCCACCTGTTTATGTCAAGGGAATCAGAAGTTTTCTTGGCCATGCTGGTTTCTATAGAAGGTTTATAAAAGATTTTTCTCATATTGCTAGACCTCTTACAAACTTGCTTGCCAAAGATGTTCCTTTTGACTTTGATGATGCTTGTCTTAAATCTTTTGAAACTCTAAAAAATGCTCTTATTTCTGCACCCATTATACAACCCCCTGATTGGTCTTTACCTTTTGAAATTATGTGTGAAGCAAGTGATTATGCTGTGGGGGCTGTTTTGGGGCAAACAAAGGACAAGAAACATCATGCCATTGCTTATGCTAGTAAAACTTTGACAGGACCTCAACTCAATTATGCCACAACTGAAAAAGAACTGCTAGCTGTTGTTTATGCCATTGACAAGTTTAGATCTTACTTAGTAGGAGCAAAAGTTATTGTTTACACTGATCATGCTGCTTTAAAATATTTGCTCACTAAGAAAGATGCTAAACCTAGATTAATAAGATGGATTCTGCTTCTCCAAGAATTTGACTTAGAAATAAAAGATAAGAAGGGAGTAGAAAATTCTGTTGCCGATCATTTGTCTAGAATGTATTTTGAGAAACCACAGGAATTACCCATCAATGACGCAATGAGGGACGACATGCTCTATCGGATCTCCCGGTCAGACCCCTGGTACGCAGATATTGTTAATTTTATGGTTGCAGGGTATGTACGACTAGGAGCCGACAAGAAAAAGCTTATTTACGAGAGTCGCCATCACCTGTGGGATGAACCATACCTTTTTCGAGGATGCTCTGACGGGTTACTCAGGAGGTGTGTACCGGCAGAAGAAGGAATGAAGATCATTGAGAAGTGCCACTCATCACCATATGGAGGTCATTATGGAGCTTTCCGCACACATGCAAAGATCTGGCAAAGCGGATTTTTTCTGGCCAACCATGTATCAAGAAACAAAAGATTTCGTACGAAGGTGCAACTCCTGTCAGAGGCACAAAAACATCAATTCCAGAAATGCCATGCCACTGACAACCAACCTTCAGATCGAGCTCTTTGATGTCTGGGGAATTGACTACATGGGACCATTCCCAAAATCCGGATAATTCGAGTACATCTTAGTGGCAGTTGACTATGTCTCCAAATGGGTTGAAGCCCTGCCATGCAGATCTGCCGACCACAAAAGCTCAATAAGAATGTTTGAAGAGACAATATTTCCGAGATTCGGTATGCCAAGGTTAGTGATAAGTGATGGAGGATCCCATTTCATCGACAGGCGCTTCGAGAAATACCTCATGAACCATGGGATCCAGCACAATGTCGCTACTCCTTACCACCTGCAAACAAGTGGTCAAGCAGAGACGTCCAATAAGCACAGCAAGAACATTCTACAGAAGACGGTGGACCAAATGGGGATAAAATGGAAAGACAAGCTACCCGAAGCACTTTGGGCTTATCGGACAGCTTATAAAACCCCCATTGGAATGTCTCCCTACCAACTGGTCTACGGGAAGACATGTCACTTGCCGGTTGAGCTAGAATTCAAGGCTTATTGGGCAATAAAGAGATGGAACATGGACTTTGAAGCAGCCGGAACAAAACGGAAAATGCAACTGTCTGAGCTAGAAGAATGGAGAGAGAAGGCGTATCACAGTGCCAAGATCTACAAGGAAAGAACCAAGAGATGGCACGACAAGAGAATCATAAAGAAAGAATTCAACCTAGGCGATCAGGTATTACTTTTTAACTCCAGGGTACGACTCTTTGGGCACGAGAAGCTACGAAGCAAGTGGGACGAACCATACAAGGTGGTGAATTCATCGTCACACGGAGCCGTCACTCTTCAAGATGACGAAGGTACGTTATTCAAGGTAAATGGTCAACGTCTTAAAATATTTTTAGAGCCCAATAAAGAGTCTGAGGATTTAGATGAAATAGATTTCTTTTGTTTTCCCACGAATATTAATTTTAGGTCGTAATGGGCCGTCTTAGGGTTTTTAAGGATCAGCACATGGTTAGAGCACCCCGCGCCGAAGATCGTCGCGAGACGACGTGATGGGGGGCCGACCGGCCTCCTCACTGGGCCGATCGGGCCCTACCCGCCGCCTCGCGCCGCCAGCTTTCGCCCACGCTATCTCTAAGGTGCTCAGTTTTAGAAAAACTTGTTCGGGGATCTTTTACGAGATATCCCGTAGCCTTTCCAAGCTAGGTCAACCCCCTCTGCAAGTCCGTGACCGATATATAAGTAGGGGCAGACCTCCACCTTTTTCTCATCCCAAAGCCTCCAAGTAGCAGCAATGGCCGACAAGCAGCTTGTCCCCTTTAGCTTTGAAGCCAAGGCGGTTGTTCCTTTCGAGAAGGAAGCAAAGCCGCTAGCCTCCTTGCCTCCTGATCACATCCTCTCTCGCTGTTCCCACCTAGTCATCCACGTTCGCCGCCACCACCTAAAGAAAGCAAGCAGGCGATGTACGCTCAGCCGTACTATCGCTGTCGTGAAGCAGCTCAGAAGAAGCCAATCCATGTTCCTAGCTACATGGATCTGAAGAAACCAAGGGATGGTGAGCGACTCGCTGACGTGCGCATGGACAAGCATGGCAACACAAGGGTGCATAAGTACACCACCTCCTCAAGTCGTGTCACCATCGACGGAGCTCGTGCCAAAGAACCTCAAATCAAGAGAATTCCGGTCATCGAAGCCAGCCAGCGGATGCCGCAGAAACAGAAGACCCGGAAGACCGTAGCTCAGCTAGCGCAGGAAGTAGCAAGCCTGGCAGAAACTTGCAAAGAGATCCACCGCGTCAACACTTCCCTCACCAAGACCGTCCTCAAACTGTTAGAATCAAAGAAGCGAAGGGACGATGAGGAAGACCATAGCCGCGACCTTAAGAAGGGCAAGCGCCCTTTGTAAACACCTTAGTTAGAGAGCACATTAGTGATAGTTAGTTCGAGTTAGTTAGTTTGCTTTAGTTGTTAGAGTTGTTTAATAAAGTGCTCTCTCCTTTAATAAAGAAGTATTCCACAAGTTGAGCTATTTTTGCCTATATATATATTTTCTGGATATGTTTTTGTCTCCACCATACTGTGCATGCAAGATAACAGAAAACAAGTGTGGGGGAGAAGAACAGACGACCAAACGGCATCTTCCATGACCAAAATCAAGAAAAACGGGAAAAGCACAAAACAAACGACTCGCACGACGAACCACGGCAGAACCCAGTTCGGCCACGTCTCGTCCACCACTCGGTTTGCTTCCTGAACTTTTTAAATTTTTGCAATTTGCTTTCCGTTTCGAATTTGAACAAAGATGCCCTGCTAAAATGTCCTGATAACCTAAAAGATAAAGTTTCACATGTTTATGCTCTTAGAAATATTTATTGCTTTTGGGATGATCAAAATGAGGTTAGAATAATGAGAACCATCTTTCTTTTATCTTGTCTATGGAGAGTGCTTTAAAAATCATTAGCTAAGTTTCTCCTTTGTGATCAATAATATATCCCACCAGAGCTTTCATTGAAAATAAATTTGATTAAATGCTGCTTACTTGTATTGAGCTTTGTCAAATCTAGAGCTATGTTGAAGTTTTGTCTAAGTCTATGATCAAGATCACGTACACTGCTTTCACTAAAGTATCTATGCTCTAAGATTTTTGATCTCTGTCTCCCATATCATGAAAAAAGGTACAGCTAAAAAAAGACGAAGAGAGAAAAAGCCAAAGAAAGAAAAGAAAAAAAATTATTATGAGTGGAGAGAAAAGTGAGAGAGAGGAGAAAATGGACAAGTGTTCTACGGGTCAGAAGAACCCCCCTCTCAGAAAAAAAAGGCATAAAAAGAGAAGAATAATGGACATGTGTCCGAAGGTGAGTAGGGCCCACTTCTCTAAAATAATAAGTGAGAGAATAATAATGGACGCGTGTCCGAGGGTGAGTAGAACCCAACTCTCCACAAAATAGCTGGATACCTTGTTCTAAAAAATGGGAAAAGATAGAAGATTCTAAAGTCAGAGCAGTGGTTTTTAAAATTTGACACACGCACATATCTTGATCTACGACCTATGACAGGCCTCTTCATGGATACAGATTTTGACCCAGCAATATATGCAAGGTAAGTCTGCTACATCTTTACATTCTAAAAACTTCACATATATTTGAGAGTATCACAAAGGAGTAAGCAAGGCTGCATTTTCTTTTCAAAACTTATTCAAAATCTCTCCATTGACTCGATTTGAGAAATAAAGGTGATCTGTTTCTAACTATGCTCAGATATTCCCTAAGTACAGATATGACTAAGGAGTATAATTATGTTGATTCTTGTCTCTACGGTTGTAAACCATCCTTTTATCGAGGACGAGTAAAAGCCTAAGTGTGGGGGAGTTTGTTGGCACTTTTTATCTATAAATATTTCCCCTCACATTTACTGGAAAAAGGACTAAAATATAATTAGATCACCTTATTAGGGTTTATATTGACAATTTCCACGAGTTTTGGTGAATCTATGAATTTACAGGGACTATTCAGAAAATATGCAAAGAAACCACTCTAGAAGACTCCAGAAGGCTCCGGAACTCAACGTGACTTAGCACCTAAGAAAGAAGCATCTAGAAGGATCAAGGACCCACCTGGCCGAAGTGGACCCCGAGGGGCGCCCACCCCAGCCCGATCGGCCTGGTGGTGGGGCCGGTCGCCCCCCCCCCTGGCGCCAAATGGGCCCAGCTTCCGGAATGTTCTTCCACCGCCTATGAGGATCAATCTAAACCACAAGTTAAGGTCGGTTTGATCGTACGGTGCACGTCATCTCCTCCGGGCTATATAAGCAGACCCCCTGACCCCAGGGCACACAACAATTCATTCTATCAGATCCTCCATGCCTATCTGAGATTAGAGCTCTAGATTAGAATGAGAGTTGGAGAGTTAGTATCAAGTTGAGAGATTAGAGCCACGATCTATTTAGATCTAGCTAATCTTGTTCGAGAGGATTAGAGAGCGGTAGAGGCGAAGCTGAAGGAAGGCCCGGACCTGTCGGTGTCTCCTCTTCATCTTCTACCTCTAGGATCAACTCCATTGGAGCCTGATCCTGAGACCTTGTGGAAAGATCGACTTCTTATTCAAGTGAGTAACATTGTTTTTATTGTTCTTACGGTTCATAACTCTTTGAGTACTTTAATTCCTGTCGCTCTTGAGTTAAAGTTGCATGTTTAGTGTAAGCGTGGTGCTTAGACTAGCTAGCTTATGAATGCCTTATATATTCCGGATCGTGTGGTAGAAGCGGGAAGTGACCTTGTTCCCGTCTATCCTTTGCAGTCCACCTCCCGTCTATAGAAACCATAGGACTCCCCCCATAGATTCTCGGGAGGTTCCCTTTCCTAAGTGTGCCTTCAGACAATCACCTCATAAGAACAATATAGACATAGCTTGTGAGAATAAGAACCAGACATCCTTAAGTTTTCCTTATCTCTCTTTCTGTCAAGTCCTTGATAGCTACTCAGTGATTAGTTATATACTTCAGATACTCTCTTTACCATTCTCCTTGTGGATTCGATATTTAAAACCCTCTCCCGGGTGGAATGCTCACCGGTATCCGTGCGCTTGCGGATTATCCATCATAATATTTCTGTAGGCTTAACAAATACCAACAATCTACTCTGGTAACACGACTCAAGATGAAGGAGATCCAGTGAGCATATGGCATATGTCGGGCCACGGTCAAGCCATCAAGGATAACATCTTCAATCTCACAAAAAGAAGTCCACGATATCGAAGGGCCAGTTAGTCATGACGTGAAGTAGAAGCCACTACTAAAGACTAGTGATGGACTCTGCATTGCCAATCCGTGGTAACAATGTCTTCCGTAGTGCCTGGTGAACCACATTTGCCTCAGGGGTAAGCATGTCAGGCGTGCGATATGCTTGCTTACCTGTGAATGAGTCAATAAAAAGTCTGGCCATCTCCTCGTCGAACGGGAATGACCCACCGAGCAAACTACGCTGAGGTGGTTCACGATCCCCGTAGACAATACTATGTAGGGATGGCTTATCCTCGTACTTTCCTGATTCACAATCCATCAGTCCAAGAGTGGCAGAAATATGGTGTCGGAAAAGAGTATATTGGCGTCCCTAAAACATGAACATGATGTACTCCCTAGTCTCAGCAATGTACACAGTAGCATAAAAAAACTCTCACCCAATCCTCAACATACTGATGATGCAATGAGACCAAATCAACCAATTCGGGATGATCATCGAAGTATACCTTAATATCCACTCCTGCGGCCAAGTTCATATGATCTCAGTTTATAACCCTGTGCTGATACAGTTGCATGGGCAGGTATTTGTAGTTGTAATAGAAAGTTTGCTGAATGACATTCATAAATCTTAGTTCGACCCGTTTATCCTTCGTTTTGTCCCACCAGTGATTCTCAGGCACCCATCTAAGACCTTTAATCATTTGGTAGGTGTGATTGCGCAGGTCAATCATCCTAAGCGGCTCTTCTGGTGGAGGGTAAAGTTGTACCTCTTTCTGCTTCCTGGGATCTGGCGCAGGAAACTCCAAAGGGCGGGGCAGGCGACGACCCGTGATTGACCCACCCCGTGTGCGGTAGGAACGCGCCGAGCTTGACCCAGCCCGTGTGCGGTAGGAAGGCACCGATGTTGACCCACCAAGTGTGCGGCGGGAAGGGGCAGAGGAAGAATCTCGTGCCGCAGGCCTGCCCCTTTGCCTCGTCTAAGGACTAGACGTGCCTGCAGAAGTCGGCTGCGACTTTCATTATCTCTTCGCCGGAGGAGGATCAAGCGTCTTTCCATCTCTCTTTCCACCATCTCGGCCCATCTGCAATACATTTCTCGAATTAGTGCCATTCCAAGAATTCGGCGGCGGATTGCGGTATCCGCTGAAGTCTGGAGGCGGACGCATACCTCTGATTTCGGAGACGGATTGCGGTATCCGGTGGAGGCTGCTGCAGGCGGCAATAGCGGCGAAACCCTACCAAGGGGTTGCGCGGCAAGTGAGGAGGCAGTAAATGGGGGAATGGCGGGTCAGCACGAGTGACACGTCATTGGATAAAGCCATAAAGGTGTGTGTAGTGCGTTGTGCGCACCCTGTGGCCAGGAAATGGGAAGCACCTTTCCTACCCGTAGTTTACAAGGAAGTTCATCCGTTCTAAAGTCTACCACACCGGATCATCCTCCGGACGTATGTCAATGAGTTTGAAAGTCATCACAGGATTGTCTTGTGCTGTATAATACAAAGAACCGGACATTCCATTCGCATACTTAGTCGAGCATGCCCACATTGGAGATCAACACATCCCTTCCTTCGTCGATTCGACTCGCATACTACTAGAAGATTATGAGCCTGTTGCATACTCCTCGATCATGCCCATATTGGAGATCAACACATCCCCCTTCCTTCCTCGATTCGATTCGCATACTACTACAAGATCATGAGCACGTTGCATACTACTCGATCATGCCCACATTGGAGAGGATAAGAAGTGGATTTGTCCATACGCTCCCTAGTGGCAGGCTTAATGCATGATCCTGCATCTATAACAACTATATAGGTGAGATCCACTACAAGTCATAGATTATATGAATATTATCTAATCTACCATTCACGTAACCCATAATCGAGGGAGCCTTGTTTCTTTGTACACTAGCTATTTTCTATGTTCTTGTTATGCTTTCCTAGCTTCTCCCCTTCATACAGGACGTTCTATTGTTATATAATACAACGTACTAGATAATCCGCCAGCCCCATAGCCATCTGCACTGCATCGATGACTTGGCTAGAACAACTCGTACAACTACACCAACTGAGGCCAACCTATGATTAGCATGACTAATCCGGCTGGTAATTGCGCACCAGGTGCCTCCAACACAGATCCATGATGAAATTCTCATGACATTTTCAAATTTCGTCACAGATCACACTACATCCATGATAAACATTCAAATTTCGTCATAGATTCGCAGTGTTGGATATGAAGCCTGATATGAGTCCAAACACTATGACGTTGTGCCAATTTCATCATAGATTTCAAACGGATCACACTGCATCCATGACAAACAGTCAGATTTCATCATAGATATGCAGTGTTAGAAATGAAGCCCGATATGAGTCTAAACACTATGATGTTGTGCCAATTTCTTCATAATTCGACCCAGGATGTGTTTCAGCATTTCATCGTGATCGATAAATTAAAAAATACTTTCATGTAACGTGTGAAAAGAAATATAGATCATCATGATCAATAATTAAAAAACTTAGGAAAAAATAGAGTGATGTATGAAAAAACAGAGAAAACAAAAAAATTTAAGAGGTCAAGGTTCAAACCATGCACCTCTTGCCTCAAGTAAACAACCCGTACAACTACACTACATACAAATTTGTGTTTTTTCTTTGCATTCAACATTTTTGTACTTTGTTTTGCCACCGACCAACTGCAGTCGTGCTCGGCCGAGCCCCGGCCGGTCGTGCCACATAGGCTGAGCCACAGCCGGCCACGGCACGGCCTCGGTCGGCCGCAGCCTCCCACGCCACATAGCGGCCGCGCCCCGGCCGGCCGCGGCACGGCCCCAGCTAGCCGCGGCAAGGACGTTGCCGCTCCCGACCGGCTGCGCCAAGGCCCCAGCCAGCCACGCCAAGACTAAAAGAAAAAATCAAAAATAAGTGCGCAAAGATGGGATTTGACTAAACAACCCTTACAACTACACTACATACAAATTTGTGTTTTTTCTTTGCATTCAACATTTTTGTACTTGGTTTTGCCACCGGCCAACTGCAGCCGTGATCGGCCGAACCCCGGCCGGTGGTGCCACACAACAGCTGAGCCACAGCCCCGGCCGGCCGCAGCTGCCCTCCAGCCTCCCACGACACGGCCCCGGCCGGCCGCAGCCTCCCACGCCACACAGCGGCCGCGCCCTGGATCAGACGCTATCACGCACAGACATCCATCACAGATAAATATTACAACCATGCGACGAAATAAATCATCCAAAAGTATTACTTTTAATACAATTCCATTAAAGGAGTACATCAATACATGCCTTTTAGCCGAATAACATGAATAAGAGCCTACGCAGCGGTAGCTAGTTTCCAGAAGATGTCTCCAGCTTCATCCTTCTCTCCCACAGGCATCCTTGAGTGTAGCGTCGCGCCCTTCAATCGTACCATCCATCGGCGTTGTTGTCGAAGTCTGACTCGTACCCTGCAAGCTTAGGGGCTATCCCCAAGGATCGAGATAGGTTCACGTCACCAACCGTGTGCAAGCTTTAAGTGGCCTACCTCTAATGGTATAAAAAGTATCAAGGTAAAAGCTGGGGGTTTCCTAAGCAGTAGCAGCATCACATAAAGAATAGAATCTCCAATTCCCACCAATTCCCAAGTCTCTCATCCACGATCGGTAACACCTGGTCTCCCAGATCACCGTCACCAAGTCCTATCTCCATCTAGGGTCGGTGCGAGAACTCCCACTCCTCGCACCTCAATGGTTGCACCCGGATCCGCGAGGCAGAGGGAGCAACTCTCCTCTCCCCGAGTACAACCATGACTCACCATACACTCTCATCCTATAAGGGGGAGGTAGAAATCCCAAAACGTAAGAGTCGGAGTAAACAACGGGCAATGTCCATAACCGAGGACGCGGCTATACGTATAGATCTAAACTCTGCAGAGCGTGTACACCTGTACCCAACTCGGAATGGCACTCGGCGGTGATCAGCCAACCAAGCCCATCCAATCGGACGAACACCTACGAGTTACGATTCCAACCTGCATCCGGGTCTCGATGCGGTCCCTCGCAAAGGACCACCCCAGAACTGTGAACATGCCCCCGTGTGGCCACACGGGGAGCGCCGCAAAGGGAAGGGACTTCACCCTACACCCTCTCACTGATACCCTCTATACTACTAGCAGGTATGGTATCGCACTTGCTAGGGTCGAAACGGCCCTATCCCCACTCTCAGCGAGGTGGTGTGTACGAAAGTCCCGTGAACACAAAGTGGCCCACTCGGTTTCAGACCGAGGCGAGCTCCTATCCTCCAAGTCATCACAAAAAACCCCAACACCTGTGCTCCTAAAATAGTGTACCCACCATAGGTACCAAACTGGGAATCACCTGAGAAGACGAACCCTGGCCCCCGATCCCGGATCGGGTTGTCTTGAGCTCACCCCCGCCAAGTAACCCAAAAACACCTTCTCCTGCCGGTTTTTCCCCACACACGCCAAGAAACTACCACATAGTCCCAACACATGCACAGCAAGCTCAGCGTATAATCACGCGTAAACAAAGTAGTAGTAGTAGGTCAATCAAGGACAAGGTATTTAAAAAGGGCAGTGCAAGGGTTTCATCATATACATCATCATGCATAATTAAAGCGCTAGCAGTTCTAAAGCAATGCCTAATGGGCATTCAAAGTAGGTCGGTCGTGAACCTGCATGAGGGTAGTCGTCGGAGGCTAAGTCGTCGTCGTAGTCCTGGGTCGGCTCTCCGGCTCCGGTAGCTCCTAGATTCGCGAATAAAAATAAATACCGGTGCTAATTGCAATTAACATCAAATGAAGAAGCAATAAGAGCCAAAAGAGAGCAAACACCTAACTAACGGGTGCGTCATGATTTTACAAAGATTATGAAAGTGGTTTCATATTTTTCGAAGCTCGTAAGAATTAGTTATGAATTTTTGAAGGTTAAAACCATTTCTAAAATTTAATTACGCATCCACAATACATTTAACTCTTAGCTAGCTATAGGCTAGCTCTTCCTATCTCTAGGTTGGCTCTAAGCTAGTTGCAGGCCGACTCCTATGGCTGAGGTGGCCACCACATGGCTGTCTTTAAGCTAACTACTGCCCAAGTGGCAGCTGACCGGGCGTGGCGCAGAGGATCCGGAGGGATACGGTGTTGCAGGCGGCGGTGTGGCCGGTGTGGTGGCGCAGCAGGTGATTGGCTGGGTGCAAAGGATCCCACGATCCAGCGTGGTTGCCTGCGGTGTGGTCTCCCATGTGCAACAAAATCCCCTGGCTGGGAGATGGGTGGCTGCCAGTTGCTCGACGGAATACCCCAAAGACTCCCCGCAGCGGCGAACTACGGCCGGCGGCGAGGTCCTCCGGTAGCAGGTAAAGGGACAGGTCGGAGAGGTCTTGGGGCGGTCTAAGGATGCACACGCGAGAGAAGGCTCGTCCTTGGCCGGGAATAGGGCACGGCGGACCCTATAACGACCATCCATTTCTCCATGAGGGGAAACACCGTAGATGCTGTTCATGACCCTGCTGCTGGAGTTTGCATCATAGCAGAGTGTCTTTTGGACACTCTAGTGGGTGACATGCCCCTCACCCCCAACTGCAGCTGTGCTCGGCCGAGCCCCGGCCGGTCGTGCCACATAGGCTGAGCCACAGCCGGCCATGCCACGGCCTCGGCCGGCCGCAGCCTCCCACGCCACATAGCGGCCGCGCCCCGGCCGGTCGCGGCATGGCCCTAGCCAGCCGCGGCAAGGACGCTGCTGCTCCCGACCGGCTGCGCCAAGGCCCCAGCCAGCCACGCCAAGACTAAAAGAAAAAATCAAAAATAAGTGCGCAAAGATGGGATTTGACTAAACAACCCTTACAACTACACTACATACAAATTTGTGTTTTTTCTTTGCATTCAACATTTTGGTACTTGGTTCTGCCACCGACCAACTGCAGCCGTGCTCGGCCGAACCCCGGCTGGTGGTGCCACACAACAGCTGAGCCACAGCCCCGGCTGGCCGCAGCTGCCCTCCAGCCTCCCACGACACGACCCCGGCCGGCCGCAGCCTCCCACGCCACACAGCGGCCGCGCCCTGGATCAGACGCTATCACGCACAGACATCCATCACAGATAAATATTACAACCATACGACGAAATAAATCATCCAAAAGTATTACTTTTAATACAATTCCATTAAAGGAGTACATCAATACACGCCTTTTGGCCGAATAACATGAATAAGAGCCTACGCAGCGGTAGCTAGCTTCCAGAAGATGTCTCCAGCTTCATCCTTCTCTCCCACAGGCATCCTTGAGTGTAGCGTCGCGCCCTTCAATCGTACCATCCATCGGCATTGTTGTCGAAGTCTGACTCGTACCCTGCAAGCTCAGGGGCTATCCCCAAGGATCGGGATAGGTTCACGTCACCAACCGTATTCAAGCTTAAAGTGGCCTACCTCTAATGGTATAAAAAGTATCAAGGTAAAAGCTAGGGGTTTCCTAAGCAGCAGCACCAGCATCTCATAAAGAATAGAATCTTCAATTCCCACCAATTCCCAAGTCTCTCATCTACGATCGGTAACACCTGGTCTCCCAGATCACCGTCACCAAGTCCTATCTCCATCTAGGGTCGGTGCGAGAACTCCTACTCCTCACACCTCAATGGTTGCACTCGGATCCGCGAGGCAGAGGGAGGAACTCTCCTCTCCCTGAGTACAACCACGGCTCACCATACACTCTCATCCTATAATGGGGAGGTAGAAATGCCAAAATGTAAGAGTCGGAGTAAACAACGGGCAATGTCCATAACCGAGGACGCGGCTATACGTATAGATCTAAACTCTGCAGAGCGTGTACACCTGTACCCAACTCAGAATGGCACCCGGCGGTGATCAGCCAACCAAGCCCATCCAACCGGACGAACGCCTAGGAGTTACGATAACATCCTGCATCCGGGTCTCGATGTGGTCCCTCGCAAAGGACCACCCTAGAACTGTGAACATGCCCCCATGTGGCCACACGGGGAGCACCGCAAAGGGAAGGGACTTCACCCTACACCCTCTCACTGATACCCTCTATCCTACTAGCAGGTATGGTATCGCACTTGCTAGGGTCGAAACGGCACTATCCCCACTCTCGGTGTGGTGGTGTGTACGAAAGTCCCGTGAACACAAAGCGACCCACTCGGTTTCAGACCGGGGCGTGCTCTTATCCTCCAAGTCATCACAAAAAACCCCAACACCTGTGCTCCTAAAACAGTGTACCCACCATAGGTACCAAACTGGGAATCACCCGAGAAGACGAACCCTGGCCCCCGATCCAGGATCGGGTTGTCTTGAGCTCACTGTCGGGCATACATCCCGGGTACTCATATAAGGAAGGATGAAGACGGACTCCTACTAGAATTCCCCTGTAATCCTACTAGGACTCGTTCCGTGTAATCCTACTAGGACTCCTGACTTGTAACCGACTAGGAACCCGCCCCCTGGACTATATAAAGGAGGGCCGGGTACCTAGCCGAACATCTGAACAACCCAACACCGCGCTGGGCGCCATACTTGATCTCCCAAACAGGACATAGGGTTCGCCACCTTGGCGGCCTGAACCTGTATAAATCTTGTGTCCCGTGTCCTTGCGCATACCTTCGAGTTCTCGGTCTCCCGATCACGATCCCCCACCGCATAATCAACTACCTCGGGTACCCCCTTGGTAGGTTTGCCGGTCTAAAACACCGACAGTTGGCGCGCCAGGTAGGGGTGATCATCACCACCGGGCGAATTCGAAGGACCTTTTCATCATCAAAATCAATCTACTCGACGACAAGCAAGTCAAGTCGCAATGCAAAGCAAGTCGCCGAGTTCTATCGAAAAACGGAATCGATTTCCGTACTCTGTTCGCGCATCGGCAGAACACGCTCAACTATGCCGCGCGGCCGGGTGCCTCGCCACGTCGCGCGGCTCATCACACGGCTTGTCGTCGACTTCTCTTACGTCGTGTGCCGCCGCGAGATCGTCTTGCAGCCACACTGGCTCGTCGTCGACTACTTCGCCTCGCGCAGGCTCGTCGTCGACTACTTCGCCTACGCCGCGCGTCCGGGTGCCTCGGCATGTCGTGCGGCTCGTCATCGACTACTTCGCCTCACGCAGGCTCGTCGTCGACTACTTCGCCTACGCCGCGCGCCCGGGTGCCTCGGCACGTCGCGCAGCTCGTCGCGTGGCTCGTCGTTGACTTCTCTTACGCTGTCTGCCGCCGCGACATCGTCTTGCGGTCACACCGGCTCGTCATCGACTACTTCGCCTACGTTGTGCGTCCAGCCTCGTCGGCTCATCGCATGGCTTGTCGTTGACTTCTCTTACGTCGTGTGCCACCGCGACATCGTCTTGCGGCCACACCGGCTCGTCGTCGACTACTTCGCCTCGCGCAGGCTCGTCGTCGACTACTTCACCTACGCCGCGCGTCCGGGTGCCTCGGCACGTCGCGCGGCTCGTCGTCGACTACTTCGCCTCGCGCAGGCTCGTCGTCGACTACTTCGCCTACGCCGCGCGTCCGGGTGCCTCGGCATGTTGCGCGGCTCGTCGCACGGCTCGTCGTTGACTACTTCGCCTCGCGTAGGCTTGTCGTCGACTACTTCGCCTACGCCGCGTGTCCGAGTGCCTCGGCACGTCGCGCGGCTCGTCGTCGACTACTTCACCTACGTCGTGCGATCGGGTGCCTCGGCTCGTCACGCGGCTCGTCGTCGACTACTTCGCCTCGTGCGGCTCGTCGTCGACTACTTCGCCTATGCTGTGCGATCGGGTGCCTCGGCTCCTCGCGCGGCTCGTCGTCGACCACGCGCCGTCTCGCCGCTCGACTTCTCGTCGGTCGGTCGCACTGGCTCTCGCCGTGCGCCCGGTCGCTCCGTCTCGTGGCTCGACTACTCCGTGCGCCACCACTCGACTTGTTGTCCGGTCGCACTGGCTCTACTTCAGCCATGCCATGCGTCGCGACTACTTGTCTCGCGGCAACACCGGCTCTAGTTCGAGTACACCGCGCACCGCCGCGACATCGTCTTCCGGCCGCATCGCGTCGACCACTCATCTTGACTAGTTTTCTAAACTAGTCGAGAGTGACAGAAACGCCCCAACAACTAGTCGGAATCAACTCTGACTGGTCAACTTCAGTAACAATCGTCGCGGCTCCATCTCCGACTGCCACGGCTTCATCCACAAGACCGCCCTAGCGGCAACAGCTAAGTCATTTATTTAAATGATTGTTTTTTCTTCTTTGGCTTGTCTTCCATGCGCAGGACAAACACGCCAAGGACTACCCGTCTGTGCATGCTTCTACACAGGAACTACCCTTCAGAACTGCACAATCTCAAGTCCGCTACGGCGGCACAAGTCGACGCCAACGGTCGCAATCTAAAGTCCGCTACAGCGGCACAACTCGACTCCGGTCGCATCAACAGTCTGCCCAGGCAACAACAGCTAAGTCATTTATTTAAATGATTAATGTTTTCTTTTCTTGGCTTGTTCTCCTCATCATGTAGGACAACATGCCGACTACTCATTGGTGTACGCTTCTCGGCAGGTTTTTCACGAGGGCTACACTCTACTGACTACTCTTGGGGTATATCTATCAAGTCACCACGAGCCTACTTCATCAACTCGGGGGCTATCCCAACGAGGCAGCTTCTAAAGTCCGCTCCGCGCGGCAACTTAAAATAGACTCCGGTCGCACCTTCGCCTGCTTCGGCAGCATACTGCGTATGTAAGCTTCGATGGAACCTAGCTGTAAGTGGCCCTCACGTCCTGGCGATGATGGTACCTAGCTGCACGTAGTTTTCATACCCTGTACCATGGGTTTCGTACCCTAAGTACTCGCGCTCCGTACCTTGGGTCTGAAATCCATGGCCCAGGTACTCAAGTCGACTCCGGTCGCACCCAAGCCCGTTCCGGCGGCAACCGTACCTTGGGTCTGAAATCCATGGCCCAGGTACTCAAGTCGACTCCGGTCGCACCTTCAAGCCCGCTCCGGCGGCAACCGTACCTTGGGTCTGAAATCCATGGCTCAGGTGCTCAAGCCCGCTCCGGCGGCACAACTAATCGTTTTCTTTGATTTTTCGTTCGATTTTGCATTCCGGAAGTGCTTTTTGTTTTTTGCATCTTAAAGTCCACCCCGCGTGGCACAAAGTCGACTACTATAGTCGCATCTAAAGTTCGCTTCGCGTGGCAATCTAAAGTCAACTTCTATAGTCGCATATCGAAGTCCACTTCGCGCGGCAATCTAAAGTCGACTTCTATAGTCGCATATCAAAGTCCGCTCCGTGCGGCAACTAAAGTCGACTTCGGTTTTTCAAGTCGCATATCAAAGTCTGCTCTGTGCGGCAACTAAAGTCGACTTCGGTTTTCAAGTCGCATCTCAAAGTCCGCTCCGTGCGGCAACCAAAGTCGACTTCGGTTTTTCAGTCGCACCTCAAAGTCCGCTCCGTGCGGCAACTAAAGTCGACTTCGGTTTTTCAAGTCGCATCTAAAAGTACGCTCTGCCGGCATCTAAAGTCGACTTCGATCGCATCTAAAGTCAGCTCTGACGGCACGGCTACTTCTCAAGCTCCATGGCTCGACGCCAAATTACTACTCGGAAACTCTCCAGCTCGGGGGCTGCATTCAAATTACTACTCTAGAACAACTCTAGCAGACTTCGCTCGCTCTCAAGCTCAGAGGTTCCGTACCAACAACTACTCGACGTGGCTCATACGGCTCTCTTATCTCGGGGGCTACACGCTGCAAGAGTACTCGGATGATGGCTTTCACAAACACTGAAGACCCTTGGATTGATTACCTAATCATTTCAAGGCTCGGGGACTGCTATGCTATACCCATCATTCAATTTTTCAAGACGGAAGATTCAGAATCAAGACTGACCCTCAGCTAGAGTCTGCGACTCAACCCTAGGCTCGGGGGCTACTCTATATGGAGTGTGATTTTGCAACCGCACTTCCATATAATCTCGACTTCAAGACTGATGAGCTGGACCACCTTCCAGCCTCGTGGCAGTTCAAGCACTATTGAAGACTTCTCCAAGCAGTACTCGAGGACGCTCAGGAACTACTCGAAGAGGCTTCAAGACTACTTGAACTACTACTCTCGACTCCAACGTGCTCGGGGGCTTGTCGGGCATACACCCTGGGTACTCATACAAGG
Organism: Cenchrus fungigraminus; assembly: GCA_036936925.1. Lineage (NCBI taxonomy): Eukaryota > Viridiplantae > Streptophyta > Magnoliopsida > Poales > Poaceae > Cenchrus > Cenchrus fungigraminus. The sequence goes on from CM072779.1 coordinate 99,390,047, forward strand.
AAGGATGAAGACGGACTCCTACTAGAATTCCCCTGTAATCCTACTTGGACTCGTTCTGTGTAATCCTACTAGGACTCCTAACTTGTAACCGACTAGGAACCCGCCCCCTGGACTATATAAAGGAGGGCCGGGTACCTAGCTGAACATCTGAACAACCCAACACCAAGCGCTGGGCGCCATACTTGATCCCCCAAACAGGACGTAGAGTTCGCCACCTTGGCTGCCCGAACCTGTATAAATCTTGTGTCCCGTGTCCTTGCGCATACCTTCGAGTTCTCAGTCTCTCGATCACGATCCCCCACCGCATAATCAACTACCTCGGGTACCCCCTTGGTAGGTTTGCCGGTCTAAAACACCGACACTCACCCCCACCAAGTAACCCAAAAACACCTTCTCCTGCCGGTTTTTCCCCACACACGCCAAGAAACTACCACATAGTCCCAACACATGCACAGCAAGCTCAGCGTATAATCACGCGTAAACAAAGTAGTAGGTCAATCAAGGACAAGGTATTTAAAAAGGGTAGTGCAAGGGTTTCATCATATCCATCATCATGCATAATTAAAGCGCTAGCAGTTCTAAAGCAATGCCTAATGGGCATTCAAAGTAGGTCGGGCGTGAACCTGCATGAGGGTAGTCGTCGGAACCGAAGTCATCCTCGTAGTCCTGGGTCGGCTCTCCAGCTCCGGTAGCTCCTAGATTCGCGAATAAAAAATAAATACAGGTGCTAATTGCAATTAACATCAAATGAAGAAGCAATAAGAGCCAAAAGAGAGCAAACACCTATCTAACGAGTGCGTCATGATTTTAGAAAGATTATGAAAGTGGTTTCATATTTTTCGGAGCTCGTAAGAATTAGTTATGAATTTTTGAAGGTTAAAACCATTTCTGAAATTTAATTACGCATCCACAATACATTTAACTCTTAGCTAGCTATAGGCTAGCTCTTCCTATCTCTAGGTTGGATCTAAGCTAGCTGCAGGGCGACTCCTATGGCTAAGGTGGCCGCCACGTGGCTGTCTTTAAGCCAACTACTGCCCAAGTGGCAGCTGACCGGGCGCGGCGCAGAGGATCCGGAGGGATCCGGTGTTGCAGGCGGCGGTGTGGCCGGTGTGGTGGCGCAACAGGTGATTGGCCGGGTGCAAAGGATCCCACGATCTGGCGTGGTTGCCTGCAGTGTGGTCTCCCATGTGCAACAAAATCCCCTGGCTGGGAGATGGGTGGCCGCCAGTTGCTCGACGGAATGCCCCAAAGGCTCCCCGCAGCGGCGAACTACGGCCGGTGGTGAGGTCCTCCGGTAGCAGGCAAAGGGACAGGTCGGAGAGGTCTTGGGGCGGTCTAAGGATGCACACGCGAGAGAAGGCTCGTCCTTGGCCGGGAATAGGGCACGGCGGACCCTATACCGACCATCCATTGCTCCATGAGGGGAAACACCGTAGATGCTGTTCATGACCCTGCTGCTGGAGTTTGCATCATAGCGGAGTGTTTTTTGAACACTCTGGTGGGTGACATGCCCCTCACCCCGACTGATAGATATTTCCAAAGTCCTAGGCGGACAAAATATATTTTTCCATGTCGAGGGATTGCTAGGGGCGTGCCAATCATCATAGACAAGATCGAGGTGCGCTTAGATTTTCACATCTATGACATCATGGATTTCGATCTTCTTCTGGGCTTCCCATTGGATGAACTTCTTGATAAATCTCAAGGAAGCCTAGATGTAATGCTTAGGGAAGCCGCTCCTACCACGTCCATCTCTTGTCATGAACATTCCATGGTAGAGCCTCTTCCCGAGCAAAACCCGCTCGAGACGATGATGCACATATCTCCGTTCGCATCATCCGAGCCTGTACCGATTGAGGTTGTAGACTTCTCTACTCCTCAAGGGGATGACTCGGGAGATCCTCTTCACCTCTGTGGAGGCGAATGATCATCATCTATCTCGACCAAGTTTCAGCCTCTTCCCGCTGGCCCGTATTATGTTGCTTTCGATTATGATCGAGAGTCAACATCGAGCTTCCACGATGCATCTCTTGAGATAGAGAACTCATGAGCCATGGAATTTTGTGAGGCACCGACTCTGGAATTTATGGGCAAAGGTTCCGCAGATAAGCATGGTATTTTCATTCTTGATACACCACATGAACCATGCTTGCATCATGCCTATCCAGAGCCGACCATGCTTAGTGCGTTGACCACGCTCGAGGGCTGCAATCACCTTCTGGTCCTCTTTTGCAAAATGTTTAGAAGGTTGATTGTAGATGTATATGTCTATCATAAGCATATCAGATTTCGTGTGTGCACTGTGGCACTGACCTTGTAGCTATAGCTTCACTAATACATCAAGGATTGGTGGTGAGATGGGAATGACACCACCAACGATAGCTGCAAGATGAAGTTCCCATGGTCGAGCTTATGACCAATAAATAAACAAAGCACTACCAGGAGATAGCCTGGATTAGCATAGGTTTTATTTCCCTTTTCGAATAAAAGCAAGAACATGTTTTTAGGATAAGTCGTCTTTCGGGTATTTTTGGTCACTAACCCTTCAGGTGGAGATTGAAAAGAAAGATGGACAGATGATGCCTACGAACATGTGAGCCACATCAGCTGCAACACCTAGATAAGCTTTGGTGAGGGAACATTTACAAAAGGAAGCTTGATCACCACACACTTGAGTTTTGTTGCCTAGCAATGCAAGCTTCAAGTGTGGGGGAGGTATGTGAGCACCCTGAGTAAAGTTCCTCCTCTACCAAATCTTATCCTGATGTGAAGATGATGTCAGCTCTTGCATCTTGCCCACTAGCTAGGTAAGTTCTGCTTTTGACATTAAAACAAAGCCCTTCCAGGAGGTTCCCGAGGTTCACCGTTTTATGCTCATGCTTATATGCCTCTTTTGATGAAAAGCTTGATCATGCATGCGTGTTTCCTTTATCTTTATTCGTATGCTCTAGTTTGGATGTATGCTCGAGTTTACATTCATAGACTGTTTTAGATTAAGCATGGTGCTTAGGTTAAAACTGTCTTCTTCAATCAAAATAAGACATGGTGCCGAGTTTTGATTGATGAACCTCAGAGTTATATTTTCATAAGATCTTGGTTGCATATATGCTGACTAACCCCTGCAGAAAATTGTCAAATTTGAATGGGTAAGTCGTCGAGCTAAAATCAACTAGAAAGGTAAGTTGAGGTGTCAGATTCATGTTGCACAACATACAAAGATGGTACATATGACCTCTCAAAGGTCCAAGATAAGTATATTCCCCTTTGTGCATAAAGTGTAATATTGGTCTAACCCTTTCGAGCAAATGACACGGTGACAATAAAAAAAACCAAAAATATTTGCTTCTGAATAAAGGCTCTATGGTTCTCGAACCAGTAGAGTCCATCTCTTGTTTCCACTTTTGCTTGAAGGACAACGCCAGTACAAGCACCAGTGTAGGGGAGTTCTCTCAAGCTCATCATCGACATATCCACTTGAGAACTCCCACACAAAGGGCTACACGACATCGACTATGCCTTCATTATAAGAGCAAGGTAAACTGGAGTGAGCCGGTTGCCTCTTGGTCAGCCGAAGCACCACTAGTCTTCCTTGTTCCCCATATCCTTCAGGAGCGATGGTAAGTGCACCCTTCATCTCACTCTCCACCTTTGAGTTCGAATAATCCTCAATTTTTATCTAGTAAATCAAACTCAAATAATGGTGCTATGCTTGCTCTACATGATTCCTGTGGTTGGCTTGCAATGTGTTTTATTCCTTACTCATCATCTTGACGCTCGTGAACAAATACCATTAGGGAACTCATGCTTATTTAAGTAGTTGAAGTTTGTGATATGGTTTGATGATATGATCTTTGCTCTTTATGTTTGGGTGCTTGGGAATTTTATTTGAAAATCATAAAACCCTTCGCAAAGCTCCTCTTTGATATGCCACAGTCCTACCAAAGCCATATGATGTTACCAGTTGAAAACCTTATACTCATATGCTGCTTGATTATTGCATTGAGCTTTGTCAAATTCTATGACCCTTGTGAGAATTCTCTTCACTACTTTCATGATCAAGGTTTATGTGCACACCACCATATTCCCCTTGCTATGCTTCTACACTGGAAGTTAGCATTGTATCATTCATCCATTCCACAAAATAAAGCTCTATGCATTTTCCATGATTTATCCCTCTCCAAATATCTCTAAAAGAGATTGGGCTATATATAAAAAAAAGAAGAAGAGAGAAAGACATGCTCAAAAAGGCATGATCTAAAAAAAGAAAAAAAAAGAAAAGAGAGATAGCCCATATCTCGAAAATTTCAAAAAGGAGAGCGGAGAAAATCATGCAAAAAGGAGTTCCATAACTTAGATGGTAATAACTAGTACCTATTCCGGGGCTAGTGTCCACCTTACCATCTACCGACTCTCATCATACATGTATGGTAATATCTAGCACCCATTCCGGGCCTAGTATCCACCTTACCATACTCACCATATCCATACACGTGCACATCTTGATCTGATTGTATGATTTGATTTTGTCTGAGGATCCAGTCTTTGACTTTGCAATATATGAGATGCAAGTATGCCTTATCATTCATACCTACCCTGAGCTCCACATAAGCTATCATTAGAAGTAGGATGAATAAAGGCAGTTTAATGCCTTGGTGAGGACATATATACACTGAAAGATCCGAGAGAATCAAATGAGGAGCAAAGCAAGGTTTGTTTTGAAAACTTATTGCAAAACCCCAAGTTACTTGACATGATGAGCAGGAGTGATTTGATTCATGACCGTTCCATTCTTCAACTATCCAAGATAGCATGATAGACACTTCATAAGTTCATGAGTACAAGGTATGGTTTGGAATATCTCTTATGCTTGCTTCATACCTTTGGATATCATGTCTCACCTTGATCTAACTCCCTTCACTCGGGACGAGCAAAGGTCAAGTGTGGGGGAGTTGTTGACGGCTATTAAGTGCTACTTTTACACCGTCAATACCTGCATAAAATAAATATAAAAGGATCATCAACACTAGATTAGGACTTGATACTGATGATTTCCACAAGTGTTGGTATTTCTAGCTTTTATTGCAGGATACACTGAAATGCGTGCCAAATGGTACAATTGAGAGCAAGTGATCCAATGGCTATTAAAGGACATCATCCATAACAACTTCAAATGCCAATTTGGACTGCACCATTGCGACGGGCTCGTCAAGACGATCGAAATGGACATATTATATGCCTACATTGGAGTTCGTATGAAGGAGATACACAAAGGACGAAAGATGACGCAGTGCTGATGTCACGCGGGGCCCACCGGCGCAGGTTAACGCAGCAGGCAGTACAGGCAGGCGCGGGAGAACGCGTTACCCACGGCCACGTGGCAGCCGTGCGTTCGCCGCCCGCCGTCAGCGCACCTACGCGCGGTCAGCTGGCAGGCCACGTGGCACCTCCTGTTGGTCAGCAGCGGATACAGGGATCGGTGACGCGGCTGGGGGCTGGATCCGCCAGGCGCGTGTCGCGACCCCGTTGGCCGAAGCGGAAAGCCGGGGATCCCCGGGCCCAGCACGTGCACCGTGAAGCAGAAGGCGCCCGGCACGCGCGCGTTTCGGCCCTGGACCGGGACGCGTGGCGGGCAGCCGTTGGAGCGGGGCAAGGCGGTGGTGCAGGCCGCCTGGTTCCCCCGGTTCACCCCTGTACAGCTGGTTTAGCCCTCTTTTACACCGGTTCAGGCATAGGATACTCCGGTTCTTCCTGGTTCTCGACTCCAGAAGCCCGGTTTCGCGAGGACAGGTGTCACCACGACATTGAACACACCCAGAACTGCTGTACAAGCCTCCTACCCTCCTTGGCCTATAAATATGAGGAGAGGTGGCTAGAATAGGATCATCCCATTCTCCTCCTCCTCTTGAGAAACACTTGTTTCCTCCCTCATGTGATCTCTCATGGATCAAATAAGTTGATCCATGTAGGTGAGAGTAGGTGCTAGGTAGAGTGTGGTGTTGGAGAGGATGTCTTGTTCTTCAATTAGAGCAAAGTGAGTAATTCGACATTTCCAATTAGACTAAAGTGTCATTCATACTGTGTTCTTGTGTTCTTCGTTCGTTCATCATTTAGAGGCTCGTGTTCTTCACGAACACACTTCCTCGATCTAGTTGACGAGCGAGTTTCTCATACTTCTGTGTTCGTTCATAAGTTAGAGGCTCGTGTTCTTCACGAACACGACCCTTGATCATCTGTTATAAACATATAAGGTTGTAACCTGTTTGTATGCCTGCTAGTCTAATCGGAGTGAGTAGATGCTTCTTTATCCTAGTCTAGACCAAGTTCATCCGTGATTCCTTGCATAGGTTAGCGTATAGCTGAGTGAGTTTGGGTCTCTCCCTCGTGGGTTCGTCGCTCCGTATTTATACGGAGTGCTATAGTGTTTCTACGGGATATCAGACGTAGCCATGCTATAGTAGTAATTGGTGGTGTAGACGTGGTGTCTAGACTACGGGTTATCCTTCGAATGCCCTGTATCCCACGGTTTGTCTTGGGGTAGGCCGCGGTAGTGACAGCCGTTGGACCCTCTGAAATCCCCCACATTCGGATACAGCTATAGGAGTCTAAAATTTAACAACCGGAGTTGTGCGGAAGCAACGCGGGCGGTTAGCTCCCGAAATGAGAGTTCCTAATCAAGAGACTGTCCTCAACTCTGCACGCTATCAGCAGGATCGTCCCCATAATCTCTCTACCATAGCCGGGGGTTGGTGTCCTTGGACCCTTCATCTAGGATAGAAGGTAGTGCACATCGTTCCGTGGATTCGATACCCTTTGGAATACTCCTTTGGGGAAGTGCTACAGCGGTATTTCCGTGCGCTTGCAGTATATCCAGTTGCTCTTACGTTCCCTCTAGGTGTACAACTAGTGGTGACGTTAAGAAATACCAACACCAGGATTGGGCGCCACAAGGTCGGTTCGGTCGACCTGTGGGGTCGACCGACCCCTTGTGGGCCCCACCTGCCTTGTGCTTTCTCGTGGTGGCTGTCAGGTGGGTCCTTATGGCGGTTCCAGGTGTCCACGTGGTTTTGAGGCGGTTTAGGCGCTCTGGTGGGCCATGGGATCCATGTGATGCACGCGTGGTGACTTCTGATTCGCCGAGACTTCCTCCCTTGGATTGGTGACATCACCAATCCGTGGCACTTTGCATGGCAGCCCCTCATTGGCTGAGCTGGAGAGGCTTGGATTGATGAGGTGGATGGATAAGGTGTGCTTTTGCTCTATTTCTTGTGGTAATTGACTACATTCAAATATACATTGCCACTTGTGGAATTTGTCAGTATAAGCCCCTATTCTACTGTGGATGTATATTTCTTGTGTCAAAATGCAGGAGTTGACGGCTATAAATATGGTACTTAACAGCCGTCAATAGTGGTGTGTACGAAAGTCCCGTGTAACAAGGCGACCCACTCGGTTTCAGACCGAGGCGAGCTCCTATCCTCCAAGTCATCACAAAAACCCCAACACATGTGCTCCTAAAACAGTGTACCCGCCATAGGTACCAAACTGGGCATCGCCCGAGAAGACGATCCCTGGCCCCCGATCCCGGATCGGGTTGTCTTGAGCTCACCCCCGCCAACTATCCCAAAAACACCTTCTCATGCCGGTTTTTCCCCACACACGCCAAGAAACTACCACATAGTCCCAACACATGCACATCAAGCTCAGCGTATCAACACGCGTAAATAAAGTAGTAGTAGTAGGTCAATCAAGGACAAGGTATGTAAAAGAGGCTATGCACAGTTTCATCATATCCATCATTATGCACTAATTAAAGCGCTAGCAGTTCTAAATGCCATGCCTAATGAGCATTCAAAGAAGGTCGGGCATGAACCTGGGTGCAGGTAGTCGTCATAGCCAAGGTCGTCGTCGTAGTCCTGGTTCAGCTCTCCGGCTCCGGTGGCTCCTAGAATCGTAATTAAATAAATAAACACAGCTGCTATGCAATTAAATCCAAGAGGAAGAACAAATAAGACCCAAAAAGAGGCAAACTCTAGCCTAGCACGGAGTTTGGATTTTCAGAAGATTTCCAGAAAAGGTTTTGTATTTTTCGGAGTTAAAACAGATTTATTATGAATTTTCAAAGAGAAAATACATTTCTGAAAATAAAATACAAATATACAATATTGCAGACTTTAGGCTAGCTTTTATCTATCTCAAACTGACTCTAAAAGGGCTTAAAGCCGGCTACAAGCCAGCCCCAGCGCACACGTGGCGGCCAGCAGCGCGGCTTTAAGACGGCGCCTGCCCGCGTGGCGGCTGACGCGGCGGCACGCGTGGCGTGGAGCAGCCGATCCGTGGGCGGATCGCTACGGTGACGCGCCGTGCGGGCGCGGGTGTGGCCGGGCCATGGGTGGCCGGCCGCACGAGATCCTAGCGAATCTTCCATGGTGTCGCGTGCGTGTGTGCGTGCGTGTGGGGTAAAACCCCAGGGTTTTAGGTCGGCGCCGGAACGTGTTCGACGGATTGCCCCAGAGGAGCTCCGGCGCGGCAAAGCTCGCCGGCGGCAAGGCGTGCAGGTGGGTGGCCCACAAATGGCTCGGCTCGACTCAGGGGACGAAGGCGCACGCGTTGGGGCCCAGAAAGGGGGCACCTTTGGCTAGAGCAGGGCTCAACGGCGACGGCACGGCGATAGGCGCGGAGGCGCGGTGCGGCGATGGCCGGCAAGGGCGCGCGGGTGCGTCCAAGTGCCAGGCGTGTACACACGTGCATCAGGCGAAGTGAAATGGCCCCAAAGGTTGGGGCTTTGCCCCTTGTTCAAGTGCACAAGACCGTCTCGGTCAGGGCGGCACTCTGACCGGCGTGTGTGACGGCGAAGAGCAGGGGATCCGCGACGAGGCGAGGACGTGCGTGAGTGCACGGTCGCGTCGGCGGCGAGGTACGCACGGCGAGACCCTAAAGGCATGGCCTTTTTCCTCCCTGCTCGCGCGTGCACGAAGGCAACTGGTGGACATGGCCGCGGCGCCGCGGCGAGCAGGACGGCGAAGCTTTCGGTGTGCAAACAGACAAAGGACCAAGGCCAAGCGGTGAGCGCGCGCGCGTTGACGAAGGCAGCAGCACCTGCAGGCGTAAGGCTCGGCACGAAGGCCGGCGACACAGGCGACGGCGGTCTGCGGCGGCGGCGCGGCGTGTGCAAGGTCGTTCACATGGTCAAGGCGGGGCCTTTCTCCCTCGGCGCGACGGCCGGGTCCACAGTACAGAAGGAGAGGTCGTCGGCGCTCACCTGATGACCACGGGTCGAAGCGATGAGCGGCGGTGAAGAGGTGCGGAGCAGGACGGCGGCGCGGTGAGCTGGAGCAGAGGAAGCAGAGTAGGGGACGCGGTACGTGGCTTCGCGGCGAACGGGTGCTCCATGGGCGGCCTCCGGCTTCACGGCGACGATGGCGATCCCACGGACGGCCTTCCCCGCCTCCGTCTCTTCCCCTCCTTCTTCTTCAGGTGGGACGGCGGAGTCAGGGGAAAACCCCAGGGCGGATTAGGTCAGGGGTGCGGCCGCGGTGGTGTTTTTATAGGCGGCGCGGAGAGGTGTGGACGGCTGGATGAGGCGCGGCTGAGGTGGCGCGCATCCAGGCCATCGCCACGAGCGCATACGACGAGCTCGCCGACCTGGCACTCGCCAGATTGGCGCAGCGCAGCAAAAAGGGGAGAAAGGGGAAAAAGTAGAGGAGCGAGGGAGACGATGACGTGGCGTCTAACGTGCGGGCCTCGGCTGTCGGCGTCTCAGCGCGATGAAACGGCCGGTGGTCTCAGCAGGGCTGCGGCGTTTGCTGGGCCGGGGAGTGCAGGGGTGTGTGTTGGTTTGAGAAAAAGAGAAAGAGGGCCTCCTATGGACTTCGGCTGTGAACTTGAGGCCCAAACGGCTAAGGAAGGTCTTCCTATATTCTTAACCCCCTTAACCCTATTTTAAATAGATTCAAATTTGAATTTAGAATTCAAATATGAATCCCACTCAAATAAATCCAAATAAAAACCAAATAAACTCCAAGGTTCTCACACTAGCATTTTATATTTCCTAAAAAATTTTAATTAGCTCAAGAATAAATCTAGGAATTTAGGAGAGAATTTAGAAGACATCCTTATTTAATTTATCAATCACTCAATCAATTCACCAAAATTTTTTAAATCCTCATTTTTATAATTAACATTCCGTAATAAAATCGCGGGATGTTACAGACTCCCCCCCTCAAAAGAATCTCGTCCTCGAGATTAAGAACTTACCTCCGTCTCGAAGAGGTGTGGATACTTCTCCTTCATAACCGATTCTTTCTCCCACGTCGCTTCTCGCTCGGTGTGATTGCTCCAAAGCACCTTGCAGAAGCGAGTGGTGGTACTTCTTGTAGCTTTCTCGACCCGATCTGGTATCTTTACCGGATACTCCAAGTACTCCAGATTGTCTTGCAAATCGATAGCATCGGTGGAGACATGCTTGTCAAGCTTCGGGTCGAGGCATCTCCGGAGTTGCGAAATATGGAACACCGGATGCACTCCGGCGAGATCTGGTGGTAACTCTAGCTTGTATGCAAGTTTCCCCACTTTCGCCACAATCTGGTAGGGTCCAACGAACCTCGGGGCTAGCTTCCCCTTCACATGGAACCTCTTCGTGCCTCTAAGCGGTGACACTCTCAGAAGGACGTAGTCACCCACTTCGAAGGAGATATCCCTTCGCTTAGGATCAGCATAGCTCTTCTGCCTACTCTGAGCTATCTTCAAGTTCTCTCTAACCTTAGCCACATTCTCCTCAGCTTCAACAATGGAAGCAGGACCGAAGAAAGTCCTCTCCCCCACCTCAGACCACATCAACAGGGTCCTACACTTTCTCCCATACAGAGCTTCAAAGGGTGCCATTTGCAGACTTGCCTGAAAGTTGTTGTTGTACGAGAACTCAGCGTAGGGCAGACTCTTCTCCCAATCATTGCTGTAAGTCAACACACAAGCTCTCAGAAGATCTTCGAGAACCTGATTCACCCGTTCTGTCTGTCCATCAATCTGAGGATGGAATGTCGTACTGTAGTCCAAGTGTGTGCCCATTGAATCGTGCAGACTCTTCCAGAACTGAGCGGTGAACTGAGCACCACGATCGGACACGATGCTACGGGGTGCTCCATGCAACCTCAGGATGTGCTCTATGTAAAGATCAGCCAACTAACTCACACTGAACCTGTTCTTCACTAGTCAGAAGTGTGCTACCTTGGTCAAACGGTCCATAATCACCAAAATCGAGTCATTTCCCTTCTGAGTGTGGGGTAAACCCACCACGAAGTCCATGCTGATATCATCCCATTTCCACTAAGGTATCTCAAGTGGTTGTAGCAATTCGGCGGGTCTCTGATGTTCCGCCTTCACTCTCTGGCATGTGTCACATCGAGCAACATACTTGGCGATGTCCATCTTCATACTCTCCCACCAGAATCGACACTTCAGGTCTTGGTACATCTTGGTGCAACCAGGGTTAATAGAATACCGCGAATCGTGAGCTTCCTTCAGAATCGTCTTCCGAATCTCCTCACCACTAGGCACACATATGCGATCCTTCAACCACAACATGCCTTGCTCATCAATGCGGTAGTCAGGGGCCTTACCTCTCGTCAGAATGTCTTTCACTTCTTCAATCTCAGGACACTTCTTCTGGGCTTGCCTGATTTGGTCTTCTAGACCGTACTTCACCCTCAACTCATTGAACTATCCCTTCTCGACGATGTCGAGCTTCAATCTCTCCATCTCCTTGTACAACTCTGGCTGTTCTGTCTGCACCATCAGGTTGTTGCAATAGCTTCTTCGGCTCAAAGCATCGGCCACAACATTCGCTTTGCCAGGATGGTAGTGAATGTTGAGGTCATAGTCCTTTATCAATTCTAGCCATCTTCGTTGCCTCAAGTTCAACTCTGACTGGGTGAAGATATACTTCAGACTCTTGTGATCCATGTAGATATCACATTTGTTGCTCATCAAGTAGTGCCTCCATATCTTCAAAGCATGAACAACAGCTGCCAACTCAAGGTCATGTGTCAGGTAGTTCTCTTCGTGCTTCCGTAGTTGCCTTGAAGCATAAGCGATCACCTTGCCTTCTTGCATCAGCACACAACCAAGACCCTGCCTTGAAGCATCACAGTACACCACAAAGTCCTTGTTGTCATCGGGAAGCGTCAACACAGGAGTTGTGGTGAGTCGGGTCTTGAGCTCTTGGAAGCTTGCTTCACACTTCTCTGACCACACGAATGGCGTGTTGTTCTTCAGCAACTCGGTCATCGGCTTCGCAATCTTGGAGAAGTTCTCGATGAAACGACGGTAGTACCCTGCCATCCCGAGAAAACTCCTGATCTCTGTCACTGTCTTGGGCGACTGCCACTTTGACACTGCTTCGATCTTCGAGGGATCCACTGCTACTCCTTCACCTGACAACACATGCCCAAGGAATGCGACTTCTTCTAGCCAGAACTCACACTTGCTGAACTTGGCATACAACTGATTCTGCCTCAGCTTCTCCAACACTATCCTCAGATGCTCTTCATGCTCTTCGGCAGTTTCCGAGAAGACCAAGATGCCGTCAATGAAAACCACGACAAACTTGTCTAACTCGTCCATGAATACCTTGTTCATCATGTTCATGAAGTAAGCTGGGGCGTTCGTAAGATCGAACGATACGACAGTGAACTCATACTGTCCATACCGGGTCACAAACGCTGTCTTGTAGATGTCCTCGGGGTGAATCTTCATCTGATGATAGCCGGATCGAAGGCCAATCTTGCTGAAGTACTTTGCCATCCTCAACTGATCAAGCAGGTCATCAATGTGCGGCAACGGGTACTTGTTCTTGATGGTTACCGCATTAAGAGCGCGGTAATCGATGCACAGCCGTTGCGTCCCATCCTTCTTCGGTACAAACATCACCGGTGAAGCCCAAGGTGATGCACTTGGTCGGATGTACCCCTTCTGACTGAGAGCTTCTAATTCCTCCTTCAGCGTTGCCAGCTCTAACTTGCCCATTCTGTAAGGACTCTGTGCCACGGGTGCTGTTCCTGGCACAAGGTTGATCACAAACTCCACATCGCGGTCTGGTGGTAACCCCGGCAGATCATCAGGAAAGACATCGGGGTACTCACAAACCACTGGAACATCGGCGACTGTCTTCGTAGTGAGGTTGTACACAGCTGGTACTTCTCATGACTTCAGTGGCTCAAACGTGATCTTCGTCCCCTTGGGGTGTATCAGGGTCACTTGTCGAGGTGACGAGGAGATAACTCCTCTGTGAGCGGTGATCCAATCCATGCCCAGAATAATATCAATCCCATTGGACTTCAGCACAGTCAGATCTCCGAGGAACTTGTGACCCTTGATGAACATTTCCACACCTTTGCATAGCATGGTGCACCTGATATCTCCGAGCAGCGAGCTCATCACAATAGGTTTCGGTCGGGGAGTCATGGGGAGAGACAGTTTGTTTACAAAGTTAGAGGACACATAAGAACTAGTTGCACCAGTATAGAAAAGAATCAAAGCTTTTGCACCACAAACTAAAAACTCACCGATCACGACGTCAGGAGCGTCGGCAGCCTCCTCCTCAGTCAGGAGGTTGAGCCTCCCGCGGTCAGCGGTCGGTTGGGGAGCAGCCTGAGGTGGCCTCCCTCCTGGAGCTGGTGCCCTGGCAGGTGTAGCAGTGGTCTTCTTGCTGGGGCACTCGAACGACTTGTGGCCTTGCTTGTCACAGGCATAGCACGTAGGTGTGAAACCTCCGGTGCCGGGTCTTGATGCGCTCTGCTGCGGGTGGTTGTAGCCACCACCCTGCTGCTGGTAGTTGGAGCTTCTGCCCCCAGGGTACGGTGCACGGCTTCCTCTGAAGCCACGTCCGGGCTGGTTGTTCCCCGGGCGGTAGCTCCCTCTCAGCAGGTTGCTCTGCCCACTCCTCGGCCTCTGGAAGGATCGGTCGCCATGGTCCCGATCTCCCATCCTCTTCTTGCCCTTCATGCGCTCTTCATGCCCCCTCCTTTCTTCCTCGAGCGCGATAGCCCTGTTCACCAGGTGGCGAAGGGACTTGTGCTCACTGGCCTTCAAGCCCTGGCGGAGACCATGGTGGAGGCCTCGCAGAAACCAGAACTGCTTCTTGTCGTCGGTGTTGGTGTTGTCGGGGGCATAGCGCATCATTTTCATGAAGTGCCTCTCGTACTCCTCCACCCTCATCGCACCCTGAGTCATGGTGCGGAACTCCTGGGCCTTCTGAGTCATGAGCTCCTTCAGCAGGTATCGCTCGCGGAACACCTCACAGAACTCCAGCCAGGTGATGAAAGCTGGGTTCGGGTGACTCTCGGAGTAGTTGTCCCACCAAGACTTGGCAGGACCCTCGAGCTGGTGGACGGCGAGAGCCACACACTCTTTGTCGGTGTAGGTGGTCAGGTCGAGCTTCATCTCGATCACACGGAGCCAGTCGTCGGCCTCGAGAGGGTCATCCGAGTAACTGAAGATAGGGGCCTTCAGGCGGAGGAACCTCTCGATCTTCTTGGCGAAGTCCTCCTCCGGCGGGATGTTGCGGTTCCCACCGTTGACTCGGTTCTCGACGGTGTTAGCCATCCTCTGCATCAGCTGAGTCTGCAGGGCCATCACCTCAACCAGGTTAGGCGGTGGTGGTGGTGGTGCTTCACCACGGCCACGACCACGCCCACGACCCTGGGGAGCTGGTGCCGGCTCAGGCTCTCCTTCAGTTTCTTCCTCTCCTTCTTCAGCATCGCCTTCACCGATGGGCAGAGGCGGTGGTGGTGGCACCACGATGCCTCAGCCTCGTCCCCAGACAGGTGTGTGTCCATGACCACGAGCATGTCCACACCCACGAGCGGGGGCGCGGCCACGTCCACAGCCATGGACTGGCGGGGCTTGCTCTTCCTCGGCATCGGCCTCCTCGAGGCGAGCCAACAGACGTCCGGACCTCCTGATGGACATCTTACTGAAAACATGACCAAGGATATAGAAAACTTTAGATACGTCACTCACCACAAATTGAGTCTGATATACAAGCATGAAAATATTTCTACTACACGCTAATAGGGTCAGCCTTGAGATAGCACTATCTATAATGTCTTGAATGCCTGAGTGCTTGGTTCTTAAGGATCTTATTGGATCTTATGGTTCTTACTGTTGAGTGTAGGATTATATATTAGCAAATATTTTCATGCTTGTACTTGACTCCTAGAATAGGTAACCCTAGTGTTTCCAAGTTAGAAAAGACCACCACTACGAACTGTTTTGAAGATTATTAGCCTAAGGAGCCCTGAGGTAACCCACAGAAGGAGGACAAGTTATCACTATAAGTCAGGAATAAGGAGTATCGGAGTCACGCCTATTCAGCCGAAGATGAAGAAGAGTATGACACTGCGGTCTATGAGACCAAGATTTTGGACGTGTTGGAATCAAGCTTACGGGCTCGAAGTTGAGATTATGGAAAGTTGGAACTGCCTACTACCTCGAAGCCACCAGTGTTTGAAGAAACATACAAAGAGTAGAGAATCTACAATCTGGGTCCCTCAAGTTTACTCAGGAAGAAAGATGAAGGGTCAATATGCTGTGGATCAAGAGATTGAGATCAAGATCAACCTCACCCCCGAACATTTTCAATTGCGAAGAATTTGATGCATGCATACACCTTGGAGAAGCACGTACCCCAATGTACCTAGTGAAGCTTTAATCTCGAGGACAAGATTCTTGTAAGGGGGGGGGAGTCTGTAACATCCCGGATTTTTCCTGAATGTATATGATTGCAAAATGTGGATTTCAAAAAAAATTTGGTTGTATATGAGTCCTTGAGTAATTTATAAGGATGTCTTCTTTGATCCTTCTCTAATTCTTAGAATTATTTTGAGCAAGAATATAAATTTAGGAATTATAAATGTTAGTGTGATTAAATTCGAAGTTTAATGGATTTTATTTGAGTGGAATTCAAATCTGAATTCAAATTCAGATTTGAATTGTGTTTATAAGAATATGTATGGTGTATAGAAATATAGATAAACCTTTCTCTCTGTTGGGCCTAATCCTTTTCCTTAACCCAAGCTGCTAAGTCCACCCGAGCACCTCCAGTTTTCGTCGCCGGCCCACCTCAACCGCCGGCCCAACTCCCACCTACTCTTTCAGCCATAGTCACCACCATGTGGGGCTTCCACGTCAGCCCTAGGGGAACCTGTTCCCTTTTCCCTTCCCCGCAGACCCGCTGACGCCGGCGCTCGCGAAAGCGACCGCGGCCGCAGCGCTGGAGAACTTGGGGCCCTCCATGGGCGCCGCGGATGAACACTACGTGCCCTGTGAACCGCATCCGCCGTCCGAGCCCGTGCCCCATAACCCTAGCAGCCGCACTACAAATCCCCTCCACTCGGCCTCATCCCTCGGTCCGTCGCCGCCCTTGGAGAATTTCCCCTTCCTGCCGCCGTCGCCGTGGAGAAGGAAGAGGAGAGGGGAAGGAGACACGTGTGGAAGATATACCCCTCGGGTCCCACACGGAGGGGCTTCATGATGTGTATACGTATACGGTGATGGGCCCACCCGTGTGGAGATACGGTACGGCGTACGGATCAGGATGAGGTGGCGCCCGAGGAGATATCATCCCATGAATAAAGGCCGGTTAGTTAGGAAAGATATTGCTTGAGCCGGAAGGCCAAATCTTGTAATCGGTTAGCTATAGATTCCCTGAGATCTGTAAACCCTGCCCCCCGGGCTATATAAGGGCGGCAGGGACCCCCCTCAGAAACAACTCCATCGGATTCCCAATCATGGAACCATCAATACAACACACCGAGCACAGGACGTAGGGTATTACGCCTCCCGGAGGCCCGAACCTGGATAAACCCTGTGTCCTTTGTTCACCATCTAGCTCTAGTCTCGGCGATCCCCACCATACAATCTACCACAATAGCCTACCCCATGGTGGACTGCCGGTTCTTTGCACCGACAGTTGGCGCGCCAGGTAGGGGTTCGCCGCGATAGTTGGCGAGCTTGATGTCCGCAGTCAAGATCCCTGCTAGTTGCCTTGCCTTCGCCGCGTTGGGAGCGGGAATCCCTTTCGGGAGCTTCAATCCCGTCTCCACCGTCGACGAGCAGGCGGCCGGCTACGTGACTCCTCCTCTGGGTCACATCATCATCGGGGAGATCCCCTGTGTTCTCTCCGACGCCGTGATCACCACGGAAAAACCTTCCGGAGCGGTTTCCACGCCGCCTGCAAGGGAAAGACCGGTTGCCAGATCCAATCTGGACAAGCCCAAAGCCTGCCGAGTGCTTTTCGGCACGACGCAGCAAGCCCGGAGGCCAACCCTCTCGGTTCAAGATCTGACGGTTGCAGGGTCATCGAACCCTCCTGCGGGCGATCTGGTTGAGTCCCTCGACCAGGTCATAGGCCACATGGCTGACACCATCGCCATCTGCGAGGCAACCTTGGGTACCCCGCAGTCCGAGTGCTTTCCCTTTGGGTTGAAGAGCACCGCCGCCTCCGTCGTCACGAAGGCGGTGAGGCGGAACCTAGTGGCGATCCCTGCACCCGAGCCAGTTGAATACTACTCGGATGACGATTCGCCACGCTTCGTGAACGTGGTTCTCTCTCCCAAGCGAGAGGGAAACCGCGACGCGTCCCTCCTCCCCATACTGGAAGAGGACGAGGACGGTCAACTCTGCGACTGGACTACGGATGAGTCGGAGGGTGAGCGCCGCTCAGGCCGATCCACTGGGCGGTCCAGCCCCAAGTACGTCTCAGACGGGTCCTTTGTGTCCCTTGAGGCGGCTCTCGGCCTGGGCGAAAGCTCTCCCTCCCGTGGGCCTGACGACACGATCCTGATCTGCTCTTCGAGCTCACCCTCAAATCTGTCTGACGGAAGCTGGTCACCTGCCTTTGTCTACGCGGCAGCACCAGGGCCCCAGCCGGCAATCTCCGAGGACGAGTGCACTCAGGATAACGAGACGGCCGCGCAAAAGGCCGAATGATTACGGAAGAATGCGGACTGAGCGCGACGGCGCCGAGAAGCCCAGCGCGACGAGGAGGACGACAAGGACCTTCAAAGTTCCGACCGCCCGCGTCGCAACAGGCGGCGGCGTCGCACCCGCCGCTCGAGCAAAGTTCAGCCCCGAAGGCTCGAGGATGAGTTCACCCTCGAGTATGATAGGCACAAGATCTACGCGACCCCCAAAGCAAATCTTATTGTACCAAATGAGGCGGTAGAGAGGCTGCCTCCGACTACGCCGGACATTGGGCGCATACGGGCCTTGGTGCAGGTCGCTGCGACCCAGCACAACCGCGTCGACCCCTCCCCTCCAGTCAGGCAGGGGGAGACGGAGGGTACCTGCCGCTCGCGCCACAAAAGAGCGCGGCGTGACGAAGGTGAAGACTTGCGCGACCGGCTCTGCCGCCGCGATGCGAGGACCACGATCAACCGTAACCGCGAGGAACGCCACCGTCAGGAATCAAGGTGACGCAACGACTACGACAGGGAGCACGGAGCTCCCCGCCACCAAGATAGACGCGGTGACTCACAGAGCGGGTACAAGGACTACTACTCGGATTCCTATGAGGAGTCCGGGGATAGCTACAGCTCCTACGAGCGGCCGGCCGACGAACGCCGTGGAGGTCGAGAGGGTGCCCCATCCTATGATGGCTTCTCCCTCTCGAAAAGGCTACATCGAGTGACATGGCCCCGAGGTTTCAAGCTGTCCGACGTCGACAAATACGACGGCACGTCGAACCCCACGCAATGGCTCCAGATCTAATCCACCGCGGTCAAGGCTGCGGGAGGAAACACCGACGTGATGGCAAACTACTTGCCCATAATGCTCACGAAGGGGTGCAGAAACTGGCTTGCAGGGCTCCCAAGGAACTCCATTACATCCTGGGACGACCTCTGCAAGTTCTTCACGAGCCAATACTCCAGCACATGGGAGAGGCCGAGGAATAGGAGGATGCTGGACCAGATCCGGCAGCGCAAGAACGAGTCGCTACGCTCGTACATTCGACGCTTCTCCGAGAAGAAGAACTCTCTTCCTTTCGTCGAGGAGCACCACGTCATCAGCGCCTTCCAGCATGGACTGGCTTATGGCAAGCTGGTGAATAGGTGGGCCCAGAAGCCCCCGAGGACCGTAAACAAACTCTTCTCCATAGCCAACAAGGAGGCTGACGGCGAAGAGGCAGAACGCGAGCAGCTGAAACACATCAAGTCTCGCTGGGAAGACGATGATTCCCCACGTCCGCGTCGGCCACGCCACGACCCGGATCGAGAGGGAGAGACCTCCCAGCAGGGCGCACAGCGCAATAGGAGGCGCAAGCCAATCGAGGTCGTAGCGGCTGTGGAGTCCGCCACGAAGCGCATGGACCCGTCTGAGTTCAAGAAGATGCTGGACATGCAATGCCCGTACCACAAGAACCATAAGCACTCGGCTCGCGATTGCTTCGGCCTGAAGAACCACTTCTCTAGCAAGGGCCGCTCCAAGGGTCCCTCCAAGAACGACAAGGGCAAGGGGAAGCGCGCTCCCCCAGCGGATGATGACGAGGAAGACTTCCAGGTCGCCGATCGTACGGTCAACATGATCTACAGCGGCCCAGACCATATCGAGGGGAAGCGCAAGGCCAAGCTCACAGACAGGTTACTGGTGTACGCGGCCCAACACGGCACGCCCCAGTTCCTGCGGTGGTCGGAAGTCCCGATCACCTTCAGTAGGGAGGACCACCCGGAGGCAGTCGTCAAGCCAGGGCGGTACCCCCTCGTGCTGAAGCCTACGATTCGCAACGTGGGACTTTGCAAGATGCTGGTGGATGGAGGTAGTGGCCTCGATATATTATTCGCCAGCACGCTCAAGGAGTTGGGCCTCACTCCTTTGGACTTGAGCCCGACTGACAAGCCTTTCTTCGGGATCGTGCCCGGAGATCCTTCAGCACCACTCGGTCAGATCTCTCTACCAGTCACATTTGGCACGATCGAGAACTACCGGACAGAGTACGTCCGCTTCATAGTGGCGGACTTCGAGACAGCCTATCATGGCATACTCGGCAAGCCGGCGCTAGCCAAGTTCATGGCGGTGCCCCACTATACCTACATGGTGCTGAAGATGCCTGCGCCAAACGGGGTCATTACCCTCAAAGGTGACTCCGACACAGCCAGTGCCTGTGAGAAGGAGAACCTCCACATCGCTGCCACCCTGGACCTCTCCAGGCGCACTGCTGAAGTCCTGGCGACTGCCAGCAAGCTCGACCAGGTAGATCTGGAGATCCCTTCCAAGAAGTCGGCGACGGAGGCGATCCAGCGGGAGAAGGAGGCCGTGAAGAAGGTGTCGCTCAACCTCGACGATCCCTCAAAGACGGTGACCATAGGGGCCAACCTGGACCCTAAATAGGAAAGCGTGCTCGTCGAGTTCTTGCATGCCAACTCCGACATATTTGCCTGGAAACAAGCGGATATGCCAGGAGTGCCCAGAGAGCTTGTCGAGCACTCCTTAAAGGTTGACCCGAAAGCTAAGCCGATCAAGCAAAAGCTTCGTCGGTTCACGGCTGATCGCCAGGAGGCAATAGGTGTAGAGGTTACGAAGCTGTTAGTTGCCAAGTTTATCAAAGAGGTGTATCACCCAAACTGGCTGGCTAATCCAGTTCTTGTATCCAAAAAGAATAAGCAATGGAGAATGTGCGTTGATTATACCGATCTCAACAAACACTGCCCCAAAGACCCCTTCACCCTCTCGCGAATAGACCAAGTCGTTGATTCCACGGCGGGCTGTGCCCTGCTCTGTTTTCTCGACTGCTATTTAGGCTACCACCAGATTAGGCTAAAGGTCGAAGACCAGATCAAGACGTCGTTCATTACGCCCCATGGTGCGTACTGTTACTTGACAATGTCCTTTGGTCTGAAGAACGCCGGTGCGACGTATCAGCGTGCCATCCAGGCATGCCTCACGACCCAAATCGGCGTAAACTGCGAAGCATACGTAGATGATGTCGTAGTCCGGATTCGAGACCCTGATAATCTTTTCAAGGACTTAGCTGAGACCTTCACTAACCTGAGGGTTTACCGGTGGAAACTTAACCCGGAAAAGGGCGTTTTTGGTGTTCCCTCGGGAAAACTACTCGGATTCCTTGTCAGCAATCGCGGCATAGAGGCAAACCCAGAGAAGATCCATGTGATCACTCGGATGAAGCCTCCCAAGTGCCAGAAGGATGTATAGAAACTAGCCGGGTGCATGGCAGCACTCAGCCGGTTCATCTCATGACTCGGCGTACGCGGACTGCCCTTCTTCAAGCTCCTCAAACATCAAAACGATGATTTCAAGTGGGATGAGGAGGCCCAGAAGTCTTTCCTGGAACTCAGGAGCTATCTGCAAAAGGCCCCCATCCTCACAGCACCAGAGCAGGGAGAGACTCTCTACCTCTACATCTCAGCTACCACGCACGTGGTAAGCACAGTACTAGTTGTGGAGCGCAAAGAGGAAGGACATGCCTACGCCGTCCAGAGGCCGGTCTACATCATAAGTGAGGTGTTGACCGACTCTAAGGTGTGGTACAATCAGGCGCAGAAACTGCTCTACGCACTGTTGATCACCGCACGCAAGTTGAAGCACTACTTCGAAGCTCATAAAATCGTTGTAGTTTCCGACTACCCCATAGGCGACATCCTGCACAACAGAGATGCCATGGGAAGGATCGTGAAGTGGTCCATCGAGCTGGACGCACACGACATAACTTTCGTACCGCGTAACATGATCAAGTCGCAGGTACTCGCAGACTTCGTGGCAGAATACACGGAGATCCAGACGCCATCCACTACCGCTAAACCTGAGTACTGGACCATGTACTTTGATGGATCACTCAGGATTAAAGGAGGCAGGGCCGGCATAATTTTCATCTCCTCAACAGGAGAGAAACTGCGATACGTGCTGCATGTCATGTTCAAGGTTTCGAACAACACGGCCGAATACGAGGTGGCCCTCCACGGGCTCCGTATCGCCGTGTCGCTAGGGATAAAATATCTGATGGTCAAGGGCGACTCTGCCCTGGTGGTAAACCAGGTTAACAAGAAATGGAACCGAACCAGCGAGAAGATGGACGCGTATTGCGCGGAGATCCACAAACTCGAAGGCAAGTTCTACGGCCTAGAGTTTCAGCACGTACTCCGTGACGATAACAAGGCGGCCGATGAGCTGGCAAACATGGGATCCACGAGAGCCCAGGTACCACCCGGTGTCTTTGTTCAAGACCTGATCAAGCCCTCCATCAAGAATCCCGATGCGCAAGTCGATCCATCAGAAGGACTCAGCGAAGTCCTAATAATTGAACCACAACCCGAGTGGATCTCAGAGATGGTCGAATACATCAAGGACGGCACACTCCCGAATCCTTTACCAGGTCAGGAAAGGGAGACACGAGTGCTGCACGAACGGATTAGTCGCAGGAGCAAGAACTATGTCCTGATCGTGTAAGTGCAATCAAGCCCCAAGTGGGTTTTGGTGAGTTGAGTGACAACTTGATTAAATCACTAACACTCTTGTAAAGCATGTGAGCAGGTTGTTAATTTTTGATAAATGATATTTATGTGTAAGATCATGTATTTGGCTCATATTGCAAAGATGACAAGGGTGGATCATGGCATTATACATGGAATGTATGCAAACTACTAAAGATGAATGTCATGAGTTGGTTAATGTGTTCTTCCCATTGGAGTCTATACAAGACATACAACAAGTGATCCTAAGCTAAAGAAAAGCAAATATAGAGGCATGATTATATTTGGTACTTGGTTGGCCGCTCTATGTTGAGCAAAGCTTATTGTGAAGAAAGGAGAAGCTTGTGGTATAATAATGGGAGAACTAAGTCGAAGTTGAGTATGGCATCAAGGGATTTCACTATTGACACAAGATGGAACTTGATAGCCAATACTATGAGTTTTCCAAGTACAATATCAAATGGTTTTTCACTCTTACATTTTATGAAGAATATTGACTCGTTCAAAGAAGCTATTTGCAAGACTTCAAGTATAGAATTGACAAGGGTCATGTGGTTATCTCTTTTATGATGGACCGATAAATAGAAGTTTGCAAAGCAAGAATAATTGATGTCAATCAAAGGACAAACTATTTGAGTGGCATCTCAAATGGAATTCTCTCTATGGTGCAAGGCTTGACTCAACTGTGGCAAGGATAAGTGATGAAGAGATCAAGATGGCTAAAACGAGGAACTAAGCAAAGGCTATGGATAGCGACCATAAGCAAGTGGCTAGGGTGAAGTTGAGAGCGTCAAGGATTTCGAAGTATCATATCCAAGCCTACCGAGGAAAGTGATAAATTGCATCTAGTGTCATGATTGATAAATTGGAGTGGCTTAAGAATTCAAAGTGGTTGATATCTACTCTATGGAAGAATTCTAAGTCACTAGCTCAAGGTGGACATGCTCAAGCACATGCATATATTTATTCATCTATAACATGTGCTCAGTTGGTATACAACATTGGAAGCCCTCGAATCATTGAAGATCATTTACCGGCGTACCTTGATGGTTCAAGCTCAAGTAGATTAATTAGGGTTTATCTTTTATCTTGAGTTTAGGTATGCCGTACTATCAAGAGGGATGAATCAATGGTTGGACAACAAACATCAAAAAGTGCTCAAGTAAACCCATGAGAGTCTAACCCGTGAGATCAAACCTTAGTAGGGCTCTCTGGCCCAAACCGGTCTGACCGGTTTGGAAAACCGGTCTGACCGGTTTGGGCACTGACACTATCCAATGGCTAGTTGGTTTGAAAACCGGTCTGACCGGTTTGGCAAACCGGTCTGACCGGTTTTGTCTGACAGACTAACAGCTAGTTTCGTGGGAGTTGGGTATTTATACCCATGATCTCCTCCTTGTGGGGCTGCTGGTCCTCCACACTTCTAACACCTTCCTGAACCCCAGCTAAGCTCTCCCCAACCTCTCTAAGTGAGATTCAAGCCTTTAGTGCCCTTTTCTTGTGTTGGGTTGAGAGAGTGACTTGTGTGAGAGCCTTAGAGAGCTTTGAGAAGCCTTGTGAGCATCCCATACTTGAGCACCTGCTGATTTCGTTGAAGATCCTTTGAAGCATCTTTTACTCTTGGAGCTTTGCTCCTAGACGGCTAGAAGTCACTTGGAAGCTCTCCAATCCGAGATTGTGGAAGCTCCAAGAAGTTTGTATTACCCCTGTGATTCTAGTGGAAATCTTCTCATCTCAAGGGTTCATTCTCTTGACTTGAGACCGAGGTCAAGGGCAAGCCTTGTGTGGCAAGCCTATCCTTGTGTGGATACCTCAACAACGTGGAGGTAGGCTAACCTTAGTGGTGAGCCGAACCACAGGATAAATCTTTGTGTTCTTACTTGTTTTACATTTACATGCATTACCTCAAGTTGTTTCTAGCAATCTTTGTGCTTCCGCTTCGATCCACTTTGGTGTGCTTGTGCTATGTGCAGGGACTTCATGGACACTCTTGGAAACACCTTTGGAAGTCACACACCAAGTTTGGTTTGAGCTAGAACTCGTAGAGGGCATATACTTGTTCGTTGATTTGCTGCCTAGCAAAACCGGTCTGACCGGTTTTGGAAACCGGTCCGACCGGTTTTAGCACTAACAGAGGGTTGAAGTTTTTAATAAGTGCAGATTCGTCTATTCACCCCCCCTCTAGACGACATCGAGATCCTTTCAGATCGGCGACAACCTGTATCGCCGAAGCGGACAGTCCCGAGTACTCCAGAAGTGCATACCGGAGGAAGAAGGACGACAACTCCTAGCGGAGATTCATGGAGGCATGTGTGGCAACCACGCCGGAGCAAGAACCATTATTGGAAAGGCTTTCCGGTCTGGCTTCTACTGGCCTACAGCCGTCGCAGATGCTGAGATGTTGGTGAAACATTGCGAGGGATGCCAATTCTTCGCAAAACAAATACACGTCCCAGCCCAAGCTCTGCAGACGATACCCGTTTCATGGCCCTTCGCGTGCTGGGGACTCGACATGATCAGGCCTTTTAAGAAAGCATCCGGAGGGTACGACCACATCCTGGTGGCAGTCGACAAATTCACCAAATGGATAGAGGTCAAGCTGATCAAGGTGCTCACGGCTGCCAAGGCGGCCGAGTTCATAGGAGAAATCGTGCATAGATTCGGCGTCCCTAACAGGATAGTAACCGACCTGGGTACGAACTTCACAGGAAGGGAGTTCCAGGAATATTGTGACGAACTCCTCATCAAGGTGGCACGCGCTTCAGTCGCGCACCCACGTGCCAACGGCCAAGTCGAGCGAACTAACGGAGCGGTGCTCGAGGCACTCAAGAAACGCATCTTCGATCGCCTGAAAAAGTACGCGACCCACTGGCTACGCGAACTCCCTGCAGTACTCTGGGGACTGCAGACACAGCCGAGTCGTGCTACTGGTCAGATTCCTTTCTTCCTGGTATATGGGTATGAGGCGGTGCTCCCCACCGACCTCATGTTCAATGCACCAAGAGTGGAAGTATACGACGAAAACAAGGCTGAGAAGGCGCGGATTGAGGATATCGACAGCATCGAGGAAGGACGGCTCGCGGCAACAATCCAGGCAGCACGGTACGCCCAAGCTTTGCGGCGTTACCATGATAAAAATATGCAGGAGAGAGCTTTTTGCGTTGGAGATCTAGTCTTGCGAAGGATCCAAAGCAAGAAGGACATGCACAAGTTAGCAGCCCCATGGGAGGGGCCATTCATAGTCAAGGAAATCAGCAGGCCGGGTGCTTATCGGCTGATGCGGGAGGATGGCTCGGATGTGCCCAACTCATGGAACATCGAGCACCTACACCGCTTCTACCCATAATAAAGCTATGTATCATTCTCTGTTCAAAGTCTTTTGTACATTATCCATGTTAGCAGTCTGTGGCAATGAATTCAGTTTCATGTCTCATGAAGTTTTTCTACTTCGCTCTTACATCTGCTCACATGCCCTTTCTCACCCAAGTTTCAATTCTGAAACCTGGGGACTGCTTCACATACAGCAAAGTTTTCCATGTTAAAACTAAAATAACGCTCATCTAACACGGATCTTAAGACTCATAAAGTACTCGGTAGCATACGTCTTAAATCGTGGGTCGAGGTTTTCGCCAAGCTAAGGTACTATGCGTGTATGAGAGTACGCCCTCTCCACTAGGAAACAAAGGCCAACGAGCCTACGATTTCCCGTAATAGACTAACTACCGGAGAAATTAACAGTACAGAGACACCGTCAAAGTAAAGCGCCTACTTAAAAGTACCAAATGTCAATGAACCAAAGTACTGGTGCACCCACAGCACCACAACATATTACAACTTTTTAACATTCAAAGCTTTTATGGCTGGGACAGGAGGGCATCAGCTCCAACTTCTTCATCAGCCACCGCCACGACATCGTCAGCAAGCTGCTCCGCCGTGTCCTTCACCTCCTCCAGCAGTCGCTCAGCCTGCTGCGGTGATGTCCCACGAGCGAAGCCACCGCGGAAGCGATCCACATTGATCGAGGGGTAGAAGGAGCGGAAGATGGCGAGCCAGTGGCTGGCAGTCGCCACGCCGACCTCACGAAGACTGCCGGGGAAGCGCGCTGCCGCCGCCTGGGCTCGCTCCAGAAGGGTTGGCGGGCGCACCACCGGATCACCGAACTGCCGCACGGAGGAGGACTCGGCAAGGGGCACCAGCTCATCCAAGATGGGGCGCAGCGCCTCGCCGAGAGCTTTGAATTGAGCCCTCTCCGACGCAATACAGGCCTCAAGATCTGCATATTGGGCAAATTGTTTTTGTCGGAAATCTGCTCAACGTCAGAAGCACTTATCAACAAACATCCAAGGGTAACACGGGGTGCAAGGTAACCAACCTGATAGCTCTTTTCTTGCCACAGTGGCCTGCCTACACGCCTCCTGGCCGTCCTGCCGGAGCCGTTTCATGCGGCCCCAAAGGGATTTGAGTTCCTCCTCCGCCTTGGCCCGAGCTATTGCCAAGAGATGATCAACACAAAGCACTCGGGCAATGGCGAAACAAAAGCAAAACATAATCAACATACCTTGCTAGTTTTCCTCTGCCGCCGCCCGGAGCATCACCTCGCTCGCCTCCGCAGCTACCTTCTCCAGCCGCAGCCTCTCGACCTCCCGGTTGCTGCTGTCTCGTTGAGCGACAGCTAGCTGCTCGAGACGCTCCAAACGGGCGCGTAGAGCGGCGTTCAGGTCAGCAGCGGTGCCGACGCGGTCAAGCACAACGCTCTTGCGCGCAGACTCCGAGGCCACGGTCTGTCAAGACATAGCAAGAGATAAAACAACTACAGCTAGCAAGCATTTACAACAACAACAGGAAGAAAGAATTACCTCTGCAAGTTGGAGGGTCCTCCGCGCAATGGTGACGAGCTCCGCGTGGTTCTCAGCATCGACCGCCGGATCCCCAAGCACTTCATTCACAAGACTGCCACGCACCTGGGTGACGCGTCCAGGGCGTGGCGGGCTGAGATGCGGCTGAGGGAGCTCCCGCTGGATCTCCTCGACATCAGAGGGCCCAGACGCAGCGGCGCCGAAACCTGCAACGTGTCCAGCCTCACGCCGGGGACTAGGATCACGAGCAGCAGCATCATCATCAGCAGCAGCCGCAGCATCAGGAACCCCCGACGCAGCAGCCGGGTGCTCATCAGAACCACTCGGGCGCGGCGAAGCCGGGGCGCCAGACGGCAGGGATGACTCGTCAACTTCGGAAGGGAGGTTGCAGGGACCCCTGCTCGTACAAACAAGACATAAAGATCTCTTTCTAATCCTATGAACTAAAAAGAAACAAGGATGGCTAATTTCAAGAAGACTTACTCGGAGGACACGCGGACGCGGGTTCGACGCAGAAAATCGGAGCCAGAGGAGACGGATTGCTTCACCCCACTGATCGTTGCAGCCGCCGCTATAGGTGCTGGTGACGGTGTTGCAGCGGTAGCCTGCGTAGTCTGAACGGCGGGGTGTGCAGCATCTGCTACCGGTGGTGCGGGGCCCCATGGCTGAGAAGGAAGAGAAGAAGTGAAGTGACCGGTAGGCACCGGTGTCGCCTGAGCCGTCGTGACTGAGGGAGCTTCGCCGATGTCGAACGAAAGAGGGACCTCCTCCTCCTCGTCCTCCGACAGCACAAGCTTGCGCCGGCGCACCTCTGGTTCGTCAATCTTGAGCGACCCAGGGGGCGCACGCCGCGCCTCAGGATTCTGGCTGCCCTTGCGCTCCTTCCCCTTGCTGGCCGGTGCGGCACGCTTCTCCTCCGGAGCAGGGGCCGTGGGCCGACGGGGCTCAGGCTGGATCGCCTCACCGCCACCCGCGACGTAGACCCTGGCGCGCTCCATCCGCTGCAGCTCGCCAAGGCGGCCGGCCAAAGGACCCTATCCGGCCAGTGAGCCAGGCACAGGCGCCACAGAGACAAAAGCCCTGCGATCCTATAATTTCGCAAGCAAACAAACAGAACCATTTCATCAAACATCTGGTGGGCACATGTTCATGCCCTAATGGGCGCCCTATAAAAGAAAAAAATCGTTACCTCAGGCGGATAGTTCGCCAGGTTGAACGGCTTCGGCGCATCGCGGTTGGAGATGACGGTGCTGGGAACGAAGCACTGACGGACGTGCTCCTTCAGCTCCTTCGCTCTCCCCGGCTCTGCCGCTTGCCGCGCCGCGTCGTGGTCATCGCCGGCGTACTCGTATGCTGGGTGCACCCTGTCCCGGAGCGGCTGCGTGCACCGTACGGCGAAGCTCGCCATCACCGCGACGCCAGTGAGCCCGGCCTCCTTCAGCTTTCGGATATGCTCCAGCAGCACGGACACCTGCCCCATCTCGGCTTGGCCAAGCTCTTCATCCCAGCATGGGAGAGGAGTCGGCCGCGCGTCAACGTCGCAGGGCACCGCCGGAGCATGATTGGTGGTGTAGAACCACTCTGAGTGCCAACCCTTGTTGGAACTGACGAGCGGCACCGGAATGTACTTAGCAGAGTGCCTCTGCTTGAGCTGGAATCTGGCGCCACCCACCACCCGGGGCTTCTTGGCGTTCGGGTGGGGCTTCACCCAGAAAAATAACGAAAAAGATCGAAGTGCGGGGCGATTCCAAGAAACGCCTCGCACAGATGCACAAAAATGGATATGTGCAAAATGGAGTTGGGGTTGAGATGGCACAGCTCCAAACCATAGTAGTAGAGCAGGCCGAGGAAGAAGGGGTGTGCGGGCAGGCCGAACCCGCGGAGGTAGGCGGACTTGAAGACGACGGTGTCGTCGGTCGACGGCGTGGGGAACTCCTCCCCCGCTGCAGGCCGCCACCCCTCGACGGTGGACTCGAGCAGCACGCCCCCCAACACTAGGGCGGTGAGGCGCTCCCTCATGGAGACAGAGCGCACCCACTACTCGCTCCGCATCAGCGGCGGAAGCAGGGACGACAACAACGACGGAGACGGTGAGCGCCTCGCCTCGGAGGCGCCGCGCCTCGACTTCTTCAAATGCCGGCGGGATCCCACCGACGACATCCTCGCTACGTTCGGGTACTCGGGCGGAGAGCGGTCTACACCCTCGCTACGCTCGGGGACTCCCCGGGAACTACGGCTTAGATGCGGCGCGGTGGTGGATCTGGATCTGCAGCCT
This sequence comes from Cenchrus fungigraminus, assembly GCA_036936925.1. NCBI lineage: Eukaryota > Viridiplantae > Streptophyta > Magnoliopsida > Poales > Poaceae > Cenchrus > Cenchrus fungigraminus. The sequence continues at coordinate 99,419,659 of CM072779.1, forward strand.
CGCCGGAGCCAAATCCGGTGGAGATCGAGCTAATGCGGCGACGGATCCGGCGGATCGAAGGCGGAGCAGCGTGACTGTAGGGGAGCATGGCGAGCCACACCTCTGGGCTGCCTTAAATGCGGCAGACAGAACGGTGGTCGTGGCGGGCCCCACCCCCCGTGCGGTCGCGTCGCTGCAGCACAGGAGATTCTTCTCGCGAGAAACTCGCGAGTACGACTCGCGAGCGGCGCGCCAGTGCCCAGCCTTATTCGCGATGCTTCCGATTCCGGCTGTTGGGCCTCAGTGGGCCGTGGCTCTAAATGGGCCAAGGGGTTAAAACCTTTCCTTCTACGGGAAGACACCCTTAAAATTAAAAAGGCCTTCCAAAAATCATTGGTTGTCTTAAACTACTCAGAGGCCGTGACCCGGAGTCACGTATTGCCAGGTTATCAGATAACCCGCCCTCGAAAATTCGGTTTTGACTCTTAAGAGAGTTTCAAAAATCTGGTAGCTCATGAGTGTTCTCCCCGAGGCATGCCATACATAGGTCAAAGCTGTTCAGAAGTCACGAATATGATGACTAGGACAGGTGACCTCGCGCGAGTGCTCCGAGAGAACACGGTGGGCCATACGGCAAATTTGGCATAGGGCCGGAGCTCTAACCAAACACTGTACCAGGTCAGATGATCCGAGTGGTACTCTCCCAAGCGGGATAATGGTAATACCGAACTAAATCCTTTTTAGAGCTTCGAAATAGTTACTTTAACTATTCCGAACCTCGGGGACTGCCCTAATGGGCGCATCTGGAGATGTGCCCATTCAGCGGCTAAAACCCGCCACCGCGATCATCTGGAATTATACCAACACAAAGTCTCATTGACTAAAGTTGGGATCGGAGATACGGGAGGCGATCAGTGGTACCTTTTTTCCTAAAGGGGCACCCATTCTAAAAGACATCGGGGAGCGGTCGCTTAGATTCTCTTTTGACCCTAGATAAACCTTTTCAATCTTTATCTAGGCTCGGGGACTAAGTGTGTACACTTCGTCTTCGACGAAAGTGTTCAATCTCCAATCTTGGATGATCTGAACAAATCACAAACATGGTGAAGAGCTCTCCTCAACCACCCGGCAACCACGAGTTCAGTTTCAAGACCACTCGGCTACACTGAAAATCAGACCAGACAACATTCAAAGCACTCGGACGAAAGGCGTTAAGCACTCAGCTAAATGGCGAGGGTACGGAAAAAGTACACGGAGCTGAAGATCGAAGTTGCAGTCTGGTTAAGAAGCACTAGGGGACTGCTGTGGGGGATATACCCCCCGTGTCCCACACAGAGGGGCTTCATGACGTGTATACGTATACGATGATGGGCCCACCCATGTGGAGATACGGTACGGTGTATGGATCAGGATGAGGCGGCGCCCGAGGAGATATCATCCCATGAATAAAGGCCGGTTAGTTAGGAAAGATATTGCTTGAGCCGGAAGGCCAAATCTTGTAATCGGTTAGCTATAGATTCCCTGAGATCTGTAAACCCTGCCCCCGGGCTATATAACGGTGGCAGGGTCCCCCCTCAGAAACAACTCCATCGGATTCCCAATCGTGGAACCATCAATACAACACACCGAGCACAAGACGTAGGGTATTACGCCTCTCGGCGGCCCGAACCTGGATAAACCCTGTGTCCTTTGTTCACCATCTAGCTCTAGTCTCGACGATCCCCACCATACAATCTACCACCATAGCCTACCCCGTGGTGGACTGCCGGTTCATTGCACTGACAACGTGGGAGAAGCGAAGAAGGAGGAGAGCCGGGGAGGATCGACGCTGTCGCCGCCGACCGTGCCGCCGGAGCACCACCGGGGACCCGAGGCCACGCGCGTGCGTGTCCACCACCCTGCTCCGCGCCAAGACGCCAGCGCCGCCAGTACCGTGTCGTCCCTGAACACCAAGCTGAGGAGCCGCCGCGTCGTGGACCGCGAGCTCGGGACATTGCTGCCCTGCGTCCTCTGCTCCCCGTTCTGCACTGCTTCATCTTCACAGGCGCCTCCACCACCGTCGCCCGACGCCGCCAAGACGCCGGAGCCGCCTGAGCCAAGGACGCCCCCGTCGATGTGGAGCTGGGCCGCTCGTGACCCGGAGGAGAGCCGGAGACGCCCGTACCGCGACATCGGCGCCACCCCTCTGTCCCCTTCGTCCAGCCTCGGCCACGCCCCCGAACTGCTCGTCAAAATGCCTGCACGACGACAGCAAGCCCTCAGGTGAGCCTAGTTCCCACCTTGCTGTTCCTGTGCCGGCCTTCGAGCCGTTTGTTTGCTTTGTGAACAAGCCGTGGCTTTGCCCGGCCATTACCTCTTGCTGCTCTGCTTCGCGCCGCCGCGCAAACACCGTCGCTTGTGTGCCGACCTTCGAGTCGAGCCTTACGCCTGCAGGTGCCGCTGCCTTCGTCTGTGCGTGCGTCCCCGCTTGCCCGCCATGATTAGTATCCGTCGTCGTGTGCTCTGTGCGCACACCGATGCCGAGGCACTGCCGTGACCAAGTTGTTGGCTTGCACGTGCGCGCGCTCTCGCTTAGGGAGACCAAGACCTCGCCTTTGGTCACCTAGCGCGTCGCCAGCGTCGGTCCTCCAGAGCAGCCCAATGCGCTCGCCGATACGTGCACGCATACCCGCGTGCTACGCTGCCGAGCATCTTCTCGCCGTGTGTATCTTCACCGACACCGCTACCCTAGACCTCAAAGACCGGTGCTTTTCCTTCATCTGCAAGTTTCCCCAAGTCTTCCTGAACCTTGCCGTCATTCGATTTCCGCCGAGCGCTGGAGAGCTCGCCGCCGGCAAGCGTTTGCCACCTTAGAGTCCCTATGGGGCTTTCCGTCAAACAGCTGGTGGGCGTCAAAGCTGGCTTGGAGTTTTTGTCGCACATGCGCGAACTGCCGCACAGCCGCCACCCTCTTTCTGATTCTTTTTCCAACAAGCAGAACCACCAGCAGCGACTCTCTCATCCATTGACCTCCCTCACCATCGGCAGCAAACAACATCCCCCTCTCCCTCTGATTCTGTTCACCTAAGCAAATCAGCATGCTGCAGTACTATCTTCAGCAGCCGCTGCATGTGTTCCAGTAGCTCTGGTCACAACCAAGATAGCCTTTAGCCATTTTTGTTCCAAGATCGTGAAGCTGCAGCCATGAGCAAAAAGCAGGTACCTGCTGCTCGGAATCCCAGCACTTCCTGCTAGCAAGCAGTTTTAGCACGAGCTCTGCCCCTCACTGAGTTTCTCTCACCCAAATCAATAACGAGCAGCACCTCGAGCCATTTTCTTTCTCTACCGAGCAAGAGCAACCAACAACCAGCAGCTCAAGCTGTCTCTGCCATGACCTTAACCTCGACATCGATCTGTTCTTCAGCTTTAGTCTTGACCATGCTGGCCTATGGCCCTTCTGATCCGGACCAAGGGGTTTCAGCTCGAGAAAAGTTAGCCATCCTTCTGGCATGTGCTTGGCCTGCTACTAAGTTGTAAGCTAGTCCCTAACCTGCAAACCTCCAGGTGCTAAATAACTTTTGGACTTTCAGCCACCTCTGTCTGAACCTGTGCAAACCTGTGAGGTCTCTATCTACACCTACTCAACCTCTGCGCTTTACTGCCAGCTAGTGTACAGCCCTCAAGCAAGTAAGCAGTAGCAAGCGTATGTGCTGAAAACCATGTGCATGCCAAATAAATCATCCATGGGTCCTAATCCCGAACCTTAATCTTTCTCGCTAGCACATTGCTTGTTGCCGAGCTGTGTGTCAACGATCTAATCTTCAGAACCTGTAGTACCTTTGTTTTTCTGTTACCAGCTACACTCATGTTTAGTTTAATTGGTGCATGTGCATGTCTAAATCCATGTGGGTGCTAAGGCTGGCTAAGCCCACCCTGAACCTCAGTTTGCTTGTGCATTGCTTACTTTTGGCTTCCTAAGCATGCCTTGCCCTTTCCTCATGCCGTGTCTCTTGTACATGACCACCAATCTTTGTTCCTCTGTCAAGCTACATTCGTGCTGTGCCGTTACAGCCAATGGCTTTCGGCCTTTTTGTAAAGCACCATCCACGCAATCTTGGGGCATCTCTAGAAGTGCCGATGGCTCAACCCATAGTGCTAGGCTGCTAACCTCCAGGCCATGTCCAAGTATTTTCCTGGACCGTCTGCTCCAACACATGAACATGACACGCAGACCCATAGTTTGTGTTTGGAACCACAAACCTTTCAAGTAGGAACTGCTATTTGAAATCCCTTATGTCCTGTCAGAGCTTATCCAGTTTTTAGCCATCAACTACGTCCGTCCGTCATACTGCACTTATGTTCCGGAAGATCTAACCAAATCTGGAGCCTGTAGTGCTAGTTTCTCTCTGACCATCGGCCAATTCATTTCTTTTAGTTGCCATGTCCATCCTACGGCCTCAGTGAGTTTAGATCTCCAACGAACTGCTGGTGGCCTATCTGTTCCACACCATGGAGCTACAATCCGAGCAAAGGCTAGCAAACTATCATCTCCAAGTCTGTTAGCATCTAGATAGCAGCAAGCTGCGGCCAGAGCAAAAGCTAGCAAGCCGGCCGTGATCTCTACTAACTCCGAGCCATCCACATCTAACCATAAGCCTTCATCTCTCTTGTCTGTGCATCCCTCGCTGCCGAGGAGTGTGTTCAGGATCGGACCTACTGAGCCCACCAAAGCTAAGCTGAAATCAAACCGTTCACATCCAAGCAATCAATAAAGGCTGTTGTGGTCACGAAAGCCATGCTAGTTGCTAGTGAGGCTAAGCCCAGTCATGAATGGCCTGCATGCCATGGACCTGTTTAGCTCAAGCTAACATCCTGGATATTCAGCACTTTCGCTCCATCCCGTGAGCAATCTAGAGTTGCCACTAAACATGCAAGAATGCGGCTCCTAAGCCATGTATGTGCTATCGAAACCAACAGCCTGGCCCCTTTTGCTCTTTAACCTGCTGGCTTGTGTCCCCTTTCTGGCCCAACCAAGGATATCTTGTGCCAGAAAATAGCAAGTCTCGTCAGATCCGGTTATGCTTCCCACCTTAGCCCTTTATCCATCTTGTTTAGGTGTTGCTTGATAGTAGCATAACTCGCCCTTACCACCAAGCTTTAATCCTTGTGCTTGGTGCATGCTCTCAATCTTTCTAGTCTCTGCCATACCTTTTCGTCGCGGCCGTGCCACACCTTTGTCGTGCACGACGCGTGCGCTAACGAAACCATATGCCATACCTCGGATAAATCCATCCACACCACACTTCTGCCATGTTCAGCTCGAGTCGAGTTGCTCAACCACACCGCATCGCTTCTAGCTGATCCTTTCTGCACAATCTCGCTTATCTGACCAAAGGGGTCCCACGAACTTACCGTTGGTTCCCACTAACATGTGAGGTCGCGGACTGTCTATCTTGTTCCCGTCTAACATACGGGCCCACAGGATGACTTGTGGGGTCTAGTTGACCTTTGACCTTTCCCTTTGACTTGGTCAACAATGATCGTTGACTAAGTCAACCGAGTTTGCAAACCAACCTGAAACCTAGTATAAGTTCTCTAACTTGCTAGCTTATGTTTTGTTTGTGCTTGATCGCAATTAATTAAACTCGTAAAATATTTCTTTATTTGAAAATCAATAATAAATTGATTCTAGCTTAGAAAAATATGAAATCAGTTTCTTTATTATTCTAAAATGATGAAGCACCCGATAGACTAGCTTTTGGAGTTATTTGGTTCTTTATTGCTTCTCTTTGGAGTTTATTTGCTTTTAGCTCCGGTATTTATTTATATTTCCGAATCTAGGATTTCCCAGAGCTGAGGAGGCAAGCCAGAAGATCGAGTACGGCTACGGAAACTACGACGACTACTTGCACATAGGTGTTCACGCCCGACCTACTTTGAATGCCCATTAGGCATTGCTTTAGAACTGCTAGCGCTTTAAATATGCATGATGATGGATATGATGAAACCTTGCACTGCCCCTTTTAAATACCTTGTCCTTGATTGACCTACTACTACTACTATATTTACGCGTGATGATATGCTGAGCTTGCTATGCATGTGTTGGGATTATGTGGTAGTATTCTTGGCATGTGTGGGGAAAAACCGGCAGGAGAAGGTGTTTTTGGAATACTTGGCGGGGGTGAGCTCAAGACAACCCGATCCGGGATCGGGGGCCAGGGTTCGTCTTCTCGGGCGATTCCCAGTTTGGTACCTATGGCGGGTACACTGTTTTAGGAGCACAGGTGTTGGGGTTTTTTGTGATGACTTGGACGATAGGAGCTCGCCCTGGTCTGAAACCGAGTGGGTCACTTTGTGTTCACAGGACTTTTGTACACACCACCTCGCCGAGAGTGGGGATAGGGCCATTTCGACCCTAGCAAGTGCGATACCATACCTGCTAGTAGGATAGAGGGTATCAGTGAGAGGGTGTAGGGTGAAGTCCCTTCCCTTTGCGGCGCTCCCCGTGTGGCCACACGGGGGCATGTTCACAGTTCTGGGGTGGTCCTTTGCGAGGGACCACATCGAGACCCGGATGCAGGATGGAATCGTAACTCCTAGGTGTTCGTCCGGTTGGATGGGCTTGGTTGGCTGATCACCGCCGGGTGCCATTCCGAGTTGGGTACAGGTGTACACGCTCTGCAGAGTTTAGATCTATACGTATAGCCGTGTCCTCGGTTATGGACATGCCCGTTGTTTACTCCGACTCTTACATTTTGGGATTTCTACCTCCCCTTACAGGATGAGAGTGTATGGTGAGCCGTGGTTGTACTCGGGGAGAGGAGAGTTGCTCCCTCTGCTTCGTGGATCCGGGTGCAAACATTGAGGTGCGAGGAGTGGGAGTTCTCGCACCGACCCTAGTCTTATATGTTCCATTATAGCCTTATATGTTCCATTATAGCCCACATATAAGATTACTGCGAGGTGTGCAAACATTATAGTCTATTGGAGGTACACATAGTTCCATTTGAGATTACTTTCGGTAAACACGCAGAATTTTATTTAAATGATAGAAAATAGAAAATATATTTGAAAATTCTTGAAAATCCTAGATTACAACTTATATGTTGTTTTTTACGTTCAAAAATATATTGGTGGCGTATAAGATAACTATTTTGCAACTTACTTCACAAGGGTGTATTCATTAGTGATTTAAAAATAGAAAAATAATTTTTTTGCACAACAAGTGCTAATGTAAATCCACAAATGTTAATAACATGTTAAAAGTAAGGTTTTGCTCAATTTTGAAGTATGTATGAGTCCAAACATATTATAAGGTATTCAAATCTTCATGTTTGAGTTGAGTTGTATGAAACAATGTGAGAGAACTATCTAGTTTATGAATAATGTATACTCCAATTTTTTACAAAATCTTATGAAAATTTTATGTCAAGCTTGTGCATCGATAAAATGATTCTATGACAATTTTCAAAATTTCTAGAAAATTTTTAGGTATTATTATCATTATTTTATAATAAGGTGACTAGTAGAAGTTTGAACTTCCCCTATAAGTCAATTGAATTTTTCACCAATATCCCATATGTGGGCTATCATGTAAGATAGCAGCATAAATATAATTTTTTGAAATATTTTAAATATTATTTGACATACATGTAGTTCAAAATTTAATTATTTTCAATAAACCTGCATAAATTCATTTAAACTTTTGAAAATAGTAAATAATTCAGTAAATTATTGGAAGTTCTAAAGAACAACTTATGTGTAGTATATTGTATATAAAAAATACAATGATGTATATAAATTAATTATTTTGGTGTGTTACTTTACAATGCAATAAAAAGAAAAAATAGAAAAAGAAAAACGTTAAGGAGAGAAGCCAGTGACAGTCCAAATAGCCCAACTATTTTTGATCGTCGATCGTCGATCTGATGATTCTGATCGCGTTTCCTTGGTATATAATGTGTTGCATCCCGTCCAAACCCTATCTCCTCTGTAAGCATGTAAGTGGGTACCCATTGGGTCAACCAGTGGTTGACCCAGTCAACCCATTACTACTTATTTTGGGTTTTGGGTTACACTAACCCATAACATCTCTTACCCATGGGTCAAAGAAAAAACATCAATGGTGATATAACAGACCCACCAATCCACCACCCACCGCCCCCTGTCGCGTCCGATGCAGGTCACGACCGGCAGCCATGGCGAGCAGCAGGGCGGTGGGGGTCGACTCGTCGCTCTCCCGCGCCATCCCCTACCCGGTCACTGTTAGTCGCGGCCGTCGGAGGAGCTCTGGGCACCGGCCATGGCGGGAAGCACCGGGCCGTAGCCATGGCCGCCCCCAGGTTTCCCCACCCTGATTCAGCCCATCCCAGCCGCTGCTTCCGGCGGAGCACTAGAGAAAAAGATTCCATTCTTTTTTCCTTTTCTCCAGTTGCAGTTCGTGCCGCCGCTACCGCTCCCGTGTCTCTGATTTAGTAGTTGTTGGGCTGAGGGGAGTTGGTGCTGTGGGATTCCGGTTCGGATCTGCGGAGGGGGAAGGTTTCTTGCTCTAATTCGGCCAGCATTGAGGGTCCCTGAACCGTGTTGATGCACGACCCAGATGCGGGAGGCGTACTGGGAGAAGGTTTCTTGAAATCCAGCCTCCTCGAATCGAGCTCATCAATTGGAAGAAGTGGATCTGGACTTGGAGCAGCATTCTTCTTCTTGCGCACGACACGACGTCGCCCCCGCGAGCTAGCGTTCCCGTTGCCGCTCCTGCTCCCGCCTGCCGGTGCAACGGCGAGGTCCGGCTGGACGAGCACGGCGTCAGAGCCGCCAGGCAGCGCGTCGAGGGAGGTGGGAGGGGCCTCGTGCGGCTCCTCCTTCGCGGGGCCGGGCGCGGTGCTGAGGTCGCCACGCGAGCACCCGCCGTCCGCTGCGCCGGTGAGGCCCGCGGCCTGGCGAGTCGTCGTCGAGGAGGCAATCCCGGTCCCGCCGTGCTCCGGATTCTCCTCCTCGGGGGGTGGTTTCTTTGAGTGGCCGTTGTTCTCGTCGTTCTGGGGGCGCACTCTGCACCCGTGAACCTGCTGTGTGACGTGCTGTTGATGCTGAAGAAGAGTCGTGCGCCGCCGCTGCTCGTCGACGGAAACAGAGATAGAGGGGAGGGCCGCCGTCGGGAGGCCACCTAGCCGGCGAGGAGAGGGAGGAGCTGGCAGTCCGCAGGCAGCGCAAGATCGGCGGTGAACATTTCTGCGCCGCCACACCTAGCACGAGCAGGGAGGTCGTGATTCATCGAGACTGGGGATCGATTCATTTGCTGGGTTACCCAAATGACTCATAGGGTCCAACACCATTTGACACTACTTTTTATTTGGGTCAGCCCAGTGGGTATTTACAACAAAAAATTGATTCTGGGTAATGGGTAGTTGGGTTGACCCAATGAATCCTGCATCCCTACTCCTCTGGCACACTTCTCACCAGCCGCACCCCCTCCTCCCCTCCGCCGCCTCCTTCCTAACCTCTGCCTCCACATCTGGTCGCGCCCCCCTTGCCTCCGTGCCGCACTCCTCCTTCCTGTCTCCTCCCCACGGATCCTCTCCCTACCCTACCTCAGATCCGCGCGCTGGCACCACCTCCGGTGGCGGCCCTCGACCCGCATCCTCTTCTCATCCCTCCCCTCCCCTCCCCTCCCCTCTCTTCCCATCCTCTACCCGACGACAGCATGAGTCAAGAAGGCAGGATGGCACGCCTGACCCGTGATGCTCGTTCCGCTCGGCCGGCGGCGCGCTCGGCTAGCGGCACCCAGATCTGGTGCATTGCTGGTCTTGGTACTGCCGACGGCACCCAGATTCGGCACGTCGCCGGATTCGGTACTGCTGGCGGCGCCTGGATTTGGCACATCGCGGGGCAGGGCTGCCTCCTTCGGCTGGCCTGCGAGTGACGCGACGCGACGCGACGCGGGACGGCCTCCTCTCCTTCGGCGGGCCTGCGAGCAGCGCGACGTGGGGCGACCTTCTACCTTCGTCCACTTGACTTGCCATCTGCAACATGGACAAGGTATGAGTGGTGCGGCCCCTCAAGCCTCCTCTTCGTCTCTCTCATGTAGCTCCCCCATGGTGGGAGCAATAGTGTGGCATTGGCAGAGGCGTAGCTCGACCAGCTGTGCTTGCATCTGACTCTCTCTTCTCTCATGTATCACTCTCGAACTTTGTCTCTCATTTTCCTCCAAATTGATTTGGTTTCAGATAGAGTTTTGGCTGTGATGTTTGCTGAAGCACTGCTCGTCGCCGTGGTGGAATCCCGACATCATCTGTAATCTCCTCCAGGTCGCAGGTGATTTCTCCTCTTGATCTAGGTGCATCTGCTCCTAGCCTTCATACACACGAATGGATAGAGGAATCTAGTAGATGTCCCCCCCCCCAAACAGCTTGTTTCCTTACCTAATTGTTTCACAGGAATATTTTTTTGGAAGTGCATTCTTGACTCGCACATGCATGTAGTATTTGGTCACAAGATTGCGTAATTGTGTTGTTTGTGTCCTTTTGCACTTGAAGTGTTGGACGAAATGCATGTACAGTCACATACAATTTTCTGTTAGCTAGATAAGCCTTTTTATTCAACTGTAAGAACAGTGTGTGATAGGTCCATCAAATAGGTTGGCACTTCTATTCGCTGAGATTATAATGCCCTGAAAATTTTACAGATAATAGTATTGCTTGGTGCTTGAGGTTGGGAAGCATTCAGAGTTTGTGCAATAATTGATATAGAGTGCATGCTTATCAGCTGACACATATCAAGTAGTCCCATAGTTCATGAACTTGGCAAACAAAAACGATCGTAAAGTATTTTCATGCTTGTGATTTCTTAGGTATACCTGCTGGTGTATGGCGCTTATGCACTTTGGATTTGTTCATGTTACTTTCATGCTACAGGTTGCATAGCATTTGTTTATTCTTAATAAACCATGTATGATCTGTAGCGTGCCCTTACAATGCACTTGTTTCCTTGAATGCACGTTGCTGGGTATACGTTTAGCTTGCTCCTATGTTTAGCTCATAGCTAATTAGCTTGAACTGTTTTGGTGCTTGTGTACAGTAGCTGCGTTAGCTCCACATTTTCTCTTAATTTCATTGCAGGTCCAAAGCATGCTAATATTGCGATTGATTTTTGCAGGCATTGCTGCTGAGCATTAGATCTTATTGTTGTTTGATTCTTACTAGTAAGCCTATCTGATTGGGCACTGCTGAGCATCCTAGCAGTAAAGTGTTGCTAATACAACTTATGTGTTTGAAACTAGAGAAGGCTTTCTTCAGTTACAGAGCCATCTTTTAAATTTATTTTTTTTTGGAATCTTATGTAGCACCAGTATCACAGACTGAATAACCTATCATGAAATACACAGTTGGATTGCAGTACTTGTTTTATAAACTAAAGACTCGATAAAGATGCACATTTCATAGTTTTTTTACCATGGCTCGTACCACTTTCTATGTTTAATATTTTTCACATGTTAATTATGCTTTATACTTCAGTTTGGTCCATGTTGGTTTTATTCTTTTAAAGCAAGAATCTTTTTGAGTACTAAAAGCTTCCGTGGCACTTATTTGAGAATTTTAACATTGCCCTCTAACGAGTATTTGGCAATGTCCTCTTGTAGGTTGACGATTAGATGTAGCAAGGAGCAAGCCAATCAGAAGGGGGTCAGCTGCATGACTGCATCCAGTAACGAGCAGTTAAAAGGAAATAGAGGAGGCCTGATTTGCTATGCTGGATTAACAAAGTTCGCATGCAGCTATAGTTCAGATTGTCATGAGATGAATCATGCAAATTTATTATTTTCATTTCATTTTTAATACAGATTGATGTTGTTGTTAATAAGTTAAAGAGTCGATGGGCTTGAGGTTAAAGTTATCAGGATTCCGGCCCATACATATATTCTTCTATACATATAATCTTTACATTGCCAGTTATAGTGGAGTTGATAGCTTCCTTTTATTTTCTGATGAGATAAATCGTTGGTGCGTCTAAATTTTTTGGATCTGCATCTGAAAATTGATGTTTGTTGCATTTAAAGAAAATAATATAGATGTCTCAGCTCATGTCATCCATTGCGTTCCTGACACATGAATAATGATGTAGAGCAACACACAAGCAGAAACAAATGGTTCAACTAGTACTGCAGCAGTTACAAATACAGGAACCACAATCAGAACATCAAGTTGAGGTGCAAGAATCACAACTCGGACGTCTAGATTTGTTTCTCAAAATTAAACATTGTGAAAAAAAATCATATCATGCATATTCGGTACTGAGTGTCCTGAGCAGAGTTTTCAATAATATATGATACCTCTTTCTACAATGGCAATTATTACAGTACTTACGAACATTGGTATTTGCTTTAAGCTCCCCTAATGCCATAAGTTACCTAACAGATTATTTTAATAATTTATCTGGTCACAAAATTTGTTTCCTTGCTTTCATGGAATGTGCACCCTTTAGTTGCATCTTTATCATGTATCACTACGTGAAAACCTCAAATAGGTCACCCAGCATTTGTAACGGGCCCTTCACACCCATTACATGGACCCCATCTGTAACGGTTGTTGTTTGGTGCCCGTTATGCATAAGCGTGGCAGGCTCGACCCCGACGTGGCCAACACAGCACCCGTTACCAATGACGACTTCCAGTAACAGGCTTCTTAAACGCCCGTTACAGTTATTCTTTGTAACGGACGTTAAAACGCGACCGTTACGAAAGTTAAACGTATCCGTAACGGGCTCTTTAAGTCCGTTACCGATCACTGCCATATCGGTAACGTGCTTTTAAGTCCGTTACTGATGACAATTTGACGCCCGTTACGAGCTCAATAATTGAAGTCCATTAGCACTGTCACTGCCGTCAAATATTTGACTATGTCATCATAGCAAATATTGGATATCACACAAACATATAATCATGTCTCTTAAATAAGATGCAAAACCACAAGTACACATAGATAGTAGTCATAAGAGCATATTCTACATATTTAAGATGCATATATAGCTAGCATCACATGTTCACATATGACATGCATAATGTTCAGAACAAACAGATTCACATGATCACATCTGACGTGCATCAGCAGGGGCACTAGTTAGATGGCTTCTTTTGTGCTACAGCCTCAAGTTCAGCTATCTTTGCCTCTAGTTTTACAAGTCTTTCCCGCAGCTCAGCATTCTTCTTTGCAGCTTCGGCAAGTTCAATATCCTTCATCTTCTGTGCGCTTTTAAGCTTCTCCACCTCAGATTCTAGTATTTTCTGACCATTTGCTAGGAGACTTATATCGTCCACAGCTTGTCATCCATCCTTCTATCCACCTTGTCGAGTACTTTCCAGATGCAGTGAAGATCCTCCCGAGTAACAACACATTTCTACAACAAAGGCAAATTGATGCAAGTTTCATAATTAGATTGCTAAGTTTAATATCATGAAAGATGTAACTGGTCAAACAAGAAAGTTGTTTAGCTGTAACTGGGTTCAGATCTTGGTTGATCCTGTGGATTTGTTTCCAGATCATGTCAATGTCCTCCCAAGCTACAGCACCTCCCTAAAACAAAAGCACTGGATGTTCAGTTAATAAAAGTCGATGTAGCATGGAGATTCAGAAATTGAAGTAGTATATAGAATAAGTTCAACAATTTTGTGAGTAGCATATGATGAGTACCATGTATTAAATTTCAAACATAACAAAATTTCTACTCGAAAGGTTAATAATTTTCCTCCCGAGTAACAACACATTTCTAAAACAAAGGCAAATTGAAGCAAGCTTCACAATTAGATTGCCAAGTTTAATATCATAAAGTTGTAACCGGTCAAACAAGAAAGTTGTTTAGCTGTAACTAGGTTCAGAACTTGCCTACTGCTTCTCTTTACCAATGTCATCCTTCTTCATTCTTTCCATCATGTTTAGGAATGTGCAGATGTAGTCTAAGGTTTTCTTGAGCTTGTCGATTTCTGTCCAGATCCTGACAATGTCATGTGCTGCTACAACTTCCTAAAACAATGGAAAATTGATGCATTGGAACCATTGATCAGTGAAGGCACTGGATGTTCAGTTAATAAAAGTCGCTGAGCATGAAGATTCAGAAATTGAAGTAGTATACAGAATGAGTTCAACATTTTTGTGAGCAGAACATGATGAGTACCAGGAATTCAATTTCAAGCATAAATCTAACTTCAAGCATACCAAACTCGAGGAGGGCTCGGCCTCTGCCTGCCGGGCGTCGCCGGAGTGCACCCCCTTGGCGCTTGCGCGCGTGTACGGCCTCCTCCCCCTGGCTGACGAAGAACCGACCTCTTCGCTGCGGAACCTCACTCTCTTGGCGGGGGCGGCGGGCGGGGCCTTCTCCTCCTCGCTGCAGAACCTCCCTCTTGAGTCGCGGCGGGGGAACGACTGCTTTCCGCTGGCCATCTCTGCGACGGAGACGAGGAAGGAGAAGGGAATCGGAGAGAAGGCGACGGAGACGAGAAAGGCAGAAGGTTTGAGAAGGAAGGCAAAATGGCAGATCGAGTGGCAGGGGAGAGTGGCTTTTGGTCAAACATTGAGAACAAAGGATACGTGGATAAGCCAAACCTCGTCTGCAATGCACGGGGCGGCGCATGGGGCTGGCTCCTCCTCGTCGGTTTGGAGGGGCAAATGCGACGCGGAATAACCATCCCGCGTAGTCTCCTTTGTATCTGTCTTGATTGACAGGTAGCCCGATCTCTCAGGGCTCCCATTTCGACATACAGGCATAATCAACAAAAAATCTTTTGAGACAAAATAGACATAATATAGATAAAGATAACTTGTCCACATATATAGATAAAGATTACTTGTCCACAAAGATCCACACAGATATACATAATTATTATAAACAGTTAATAACTTGTCCATCTAGCTAGGCCTTAACTTGCCCGTCGCATTTTTACAATGGTCATGCTATCTGACCATGCACATCAACAAAAGCATGCCCCCTTCAACATCAACAAAAGCATGGTATCTTCAACTAAGGTTTGCTTTTTTTGCAGCCTCTTCAAATGCAACCAAGGTATCTTGAAACACATCGAGCGCATCTTCCATGGGCTGCAGATTTTGTTCAGCCACAAACTTGTACCGCCTCATGAATGCAGCCTTTGTGAGGAGGATGTGCATTTCTTCCTTAATATTATCAACCCCAGGTTTCACATATTCCCAGACAGTGTCATGCCATTTTGATTCCTATGGAATGAAAAACATAAGAAAGTTGCTACATTGATCATTTGGATGAACCATAGGAATGAGAAGATTGAGATAGACAAAGGAACAAGCTAGCCATTTCATAGGAACAAGTTGCTACATTGATCATGTTAGAAATCCTACAAAATCTCTATGGAACAAGTAGATCAAGCTCAAGCTCAAGCTGCTCCATTTATAGAACAAGTAAAAGGCACTGTGATTCAGAGAAACTTGCCTCGCCGTCGTCGTGGTAGTTGCCAGCGTCGGATATGAGGTCCTCTACACCTTCGCCGCTCCCTCGACCCCTCGCCGTCGTTGCAAGACATTTGCCATCGCAGACGTGAGGCAGGCACCTTGCCCTCTTCGCTACCCCCTCGCCGGCATGCTCCTCCCTGCCGTTGCTTGGCCCCTCGTCGGAACCCGAGAGGATCCAGTCGATGACGCTCATCTCCGGCTTTGGGTTCGTTGCACCGCCGCTTGGCCCCTCTCCGACGGTCATCGTCGTCACCGTCTTCGCCGCAATCTCGCTGGCGCGCGCGGATCCAGTTGCGGCACCGCATCATGTTCGGCTTCTCCTCCTCGATACACGGTGCGCGGGGTCGTCCGCTGCTTGGCCCCTCGCCGGCGCTCATCGTCGTGTCCCCACCTCCGCTCACCTCGCCGGTGCCGCCTCCGCTCACCTCCGCTAATCCCTAGTGAGAAATTAGGAAAGCGTCGTGTGTGCTGCGCTTATCCATTCGGGATCTTATATTCATTTTCCAAAATGGAGAGCCATTACCGACGCAGGTTCGAGAACCCACGTCATATTAGTTGTCACGTGGGGGCGGGTAGGCAACGGTTATCTTTTTTATATAGGCTGCTGACGCTGACACGTGGGCCTGACACTATTTTTTTTGAAATGAAACTTGCTTCCCTCAAATATTAGAGCCCATAAAACAGCACCTATAAATTCATTAAAAATACGAATAATTAGTAGTTGGTCATTTAGTATTCGAATAAAATATCAGCAGGCACACTTGTGTAACCAAAATTATCAAAATTCGAATTTTTATCTTGTGTTTGGGATATAATAATTCTAATAACGTATTAGGTTCGTCTAAAAATTCTACAAATTGAGTTGGCAACATAATTTGGATCCCTAAAATTGTCATAAAAATTTCAAGTGGTTTCTAAAACGGAAGATCATACTTGTGTACAAATATGTACATCTCTCACATAGTTTCCTAGAATGTTACTTCGACACTGAAGTTTTCCACACTTTACAACATGTTCGAACTCATATACATTTGAAAATTTAACACAACCTTGTGTCCACCTTAACAATACGAAATACAAAGTTTCATTAGTAATGGTTGTGTAAAACAAATATTATTTCTATGTTCTACTTATCAAGTACAAGATAAGGCATAAAAACATTACTAACGAAAAGGAAATATACACTAAACAATGAAATTAATGAAAAGATGTCGATTTTAGAAAAAATAAGAAAAAATAATCATCAAATTTGGATTACGTATGACCGAGAAATACGTGACAGAAAATTTGGTTCCAGATTAAAAGGAGAAAGGAGAATTGTTTCCTTTGTGGTCGGTTTCCAGCGAATAGAGGTATTAATAAATTAAAATAAGCTATATGAACAGTCTTTGCATTGGAACTTGAAAAGAGGTAATAAAATAAGGTATATGAACAGTCTTTGTGGGACGGAGAAAAAAGTCTTTTGTCAAATGCGACGCTGGTTAGTGGACACGCGTCGCCGCAGCGTACCGCGTTCCAAGGCGTAGTGGCGTGTCGCAGTGGGAAGACTTGCCGCCTGACGGTTCCCCGTCTTGTCATATAAATGCCCGGCCGGCCAAGAGCTTTCTTCCGTAAGCTTCAAGCGCGCCACCAAGAAAACCCCAGCACCACCGTCGTCTCTGGTCACCAAGAGCTTCTTCTTCCTCAAGCGCGCGCATGGCATCGTCGTCGAGCGAGCCATCGAGGAAGCGGGGAAGGGAGGAGGACGACAACGACGAAAGCCGCCGCTGCCGTCTCATCCAGGAGGCACCGGCGCCGCCGGCCGAGGAGGCACCGGCACCGCCACCCGTGCAGCCCTCCTCTCTGAGTTCACAACTAGTTTTGGACAACATTTGGTCCGTCCAACTCTTGGCCGAAGATTTCAGGAATCTTCAACAGGTGTGCGTTACGCTCGGCGTGCCACGACCCAACGATCCGCTGTAGAGATCCGTGAAGGATTTCGCCTACAAGATCCGTTGGTTGGCTGGGGACCTTGTTGAGAGAGTCGTGGTCGACGGCGACGGTGACGGCGACAATGGCGGCTTCGACGGCGGTGACGAACGCGGCCTCGGCGGCTCCGACTCCAACTCCGACGGTGGGACTCCTCCGGTGGCGGTGACAAGTCTTCCTACCTTA
This sequence comes from Cenchrus fungigraminus, assembly GCA_036936925.1. Lineage (NCBI taxonomy): Eukaryota > Viridiplantae > Streptophyta > Magnoliopsida > Poales > Poaceae > Cenchrus > Cenchrus fungigraminus. The sequence continues at coordinate 99,437,241 of CM072779.1, forward strand.
GCTTAATTAATTTGTTCCTCCTCTGTGTGTTCGTCCTCCTCTGTTTGTTCGTGGAACTCTGCTTGTTCCTCCTGTGTGTTTGTTGAACCTGTGATGAACTACATCTAAGTGGCAGGGGAGAGGGGCTTTTGGTCAAACATTGGGAACTCTGCTTGTTTGTCATGAACATGTTCCTCTATTAATATGTGTTCCTCCTGTGTGTTTGTTGAACTTGTGATGAACTACATCTAACAATGGCAGAGTGGCAGGGCAGAGTGGCAGCGGGGCAACAATGAATTGCAATGTTTGTTACTCTATTTGTTAGTGAAAAGATTCTGAGTTTCGAAATGCTGGTGCAGGCTGGTTAATTTCACACTGAAATGTCAACACAGATGAATTGATGAAATTTGTGATATGTGACACATTAAGATTTGTGACCCAATTGTCATTCCATTCCATTTTCTTCATTCATACATTTAAGTTTGTCATCTGTGACAAATTTTTCATTCCTCATTCACACAGATGAAACAAATTAAAGCACCACTTTTCACATCACAATTACTTCTTTGTAGCATACATCCCCAGTAAACATCCAAATACTACACAAACAGCACCCACAATAATCAAGTTCATCTTCCAGATCACATTGTCCATCTTCTCCTCCAGTGCTTTCTTCCTCTGCTTGTCGTCCGGTGCTTTCCTCTGATTGTCGCTCCCAAGTTGACAATCCACTGAATCAACTACTTCATCGATCACGTCTGCCCAGTTCGACGGTCGAAAAGATATGACGCTAGCATCCTTCAGCACCTGGAGATACTCCTTCTCGAAATGGTAATATCCACAAAGCTTGGGGAACTGTGCAAATCAAAAGCACATAAGAACCCTAACTCAGATTTGGGAAATCACAGCTTAGACTACTCACCGCGTTCCTCGCACACTTGAAATAAAGACGACCGTGGTTTTCACCTTCCTTCTGCGTCCTCCCCTCCACCACCCGAGCCATACCACAGTCCGGGCAAGGGACCAGTGGGAAGCCGCTTAGCTCACCGACTGGATCCAAGATGATGGAGTGAATGCGGCTGCCCCGGCAACCTTGAAACCTGCTCCTGCCACGTCCACCTCCAGACGAATCGGTGTAGTGCGACATGTGCGCGACGGTGGGGAAAGGAAGGGCGGGCGGCGGTGGAGCTCAAAGCGGGGAAGAAGAAGCAGGGAGCTCAGAGGTCAGAGCGTTGTGTGTGCTGCGCTTATCCCATTCGGGATGTTATATTCATTTCCAAAATCGAGAGACATTTCCGACGCGGGTTCGAGACCCCGCGTCTCATTTGTTGTCAGGTGGGTTCGACCGGCCAGGCAACGTTATCTTTTTTATATAGGCTGCTGACGCTGACACGTGGACCCGACAGTAATTTTTTTGAAATGAAACTTGCTTCCCTCAAATATTAGAGCCCATTAAACAGCACCTAAAAATTCATTAAAAATATGAACAATTCGTAGTTGATCATCTAGTATTCGAATAAAATATCAGTAGGCACAATTGTGTAACCAAAATTATCAAAATTCGAATTTTTATCTCATGGTTGGGATATAATAATTGTAATAACGTCTTAGGTTGGTCTAAAAATTCTACAAATTGACTTGGCAACATAATTTGGGTCCCTAAACTTGTCGTAAAAATTTCAAATGGTTTCTCAAAAGGAAGATCATACTTGTGTACAAATGTGTACATCTCTCACATAGTTTCCTAAAATGTTATACTTCAACACTGAAGTTTTTCATACTTCACAACATGTTCGAACTCATATACATTTGAAATTTTAACACAACCTTGTGTTCACCTTAACATTACGAAATACAAAGTTTCATTAGTAATGGTTGAGTAAAACATATATTATTTCTATGTTACTTGTAAGAAACAAGATAAAGGCGTATAAACAACATTCAGGAAATGGAGTTATATACGAAACAATGTCATAAATGAATAGAAGTTTATTTTAGAAAAAATCAGAAATAAATATCATCAAATTTGGATTACGAATGACGGAGAAATACATGATTCAAATCTTTGATTACAGATTAAAAGGGGAAAATGATGCGAATCGTTCTTCATTCGAATAGAACTAGCCCCGGCCTGACGCGTTTTCCTAATAATATTAGGCCTTTCAGGTTTAAGGCCCACACACGCCCACTCGCGCTAGGGTTAGTAGGGAAAGATGCCTCCCTCACTCAGTCGCCTCCTCACTCTCCCCTCGCGCCGTCGTCTTTCTCCCCCTCGCGCCGCCGCCGCTTCCTCCCCCTCGCCCCCTCCGCCGCCGCTTCCTCACCCTCGCCTTCCTCCCCTCACCCCCTCCCCCCCGCGACGCGACGCACGCTACACACCTTCGCTGAGACGCGCGCCACACCACCTCTCACCTTCCAGCGACGACAACTAGGAGGAGGAGGGATCCAGCGCACGAGGTCGACGCGAGGACGTGGCGACTAGAGATCCCTCCGCTCCGACAGTGACAAGGTGAACTACATGCTAGAAATCCCTCCTACATCATTAAGATACATTCTTGACTATGCTCACCAGTAGCGTAGCCACATTGGGGCCAGCTGGGGTAGCCGCCCCAGCTAATCTGCCCTAACTCGACTATGTTCCTTCTTCTCTAACGATATTTTTAAGCTTCGGTAGTATTTCTAGATGGCGCCATGACTCATAGGACCTTAGTACTTGGTAATTTGTGTCTTTCTTCTTCAAATTTAAGACTACATTTTGAAAATTTTTGCTAAAATTTGTGCAACTGCAGCATATAGATGTGTGAATTGGTGTGTGTTTCATTTTGGTTTGGTCCATCATTTGGTGTCGCCCCAGCTAATTTTTTTTTCTGGCTCCGCCACTGATGCTCAGTTAGGGTTTCGAGTTTCAAAACGTATACTTAGAATTTTCCTTTCGACTCACTCTTATATTTGGTTTTGCTCTTGTTCCATATGTACATTTGGACATTCTCTCCAAGTTGAATAAGTACCTCATCAGCAACAGAGGCAGCGAGCATCTTCCTCTTTAAAATGGTAAGGTCATATTGCCTGAACTAATTTTTTGGTTTCTGAATATTGCATTTATGCTAATGGTTTACCATAGAACCAAAAAGATTATAGTGGGCTAAACTAGTTACTGTAATTATTTTCTCATTTGTATGGTCTTGTACACAGTTTTGTGGGTGTTGATTAGTTAAATGCTTAGCTGTTATGCATGGTTAACTAAAAATGTGCTCTACTTGTCTCCTGTTGTAGCATATCTCCTGGGAGAGGTAGCAGTATGGTCTGCTTTTTGTGCTATTCTTGGACACTGAGCTGACCTTTCTCATAATCCCTTGACAATTAATTCACAGGATAACTCTGTCGAGGACTGCCGACATAGGCAATTTGAAGAAGATGCATATAATGAAGAAGATGATTATGCCACTGCTACTGAAGAACAAGAGCAGGTGGGTGGGGCTACGGGCCGAGCCAGAGTGCCAAGGAAAGCGACAAAGTGGCCAAGAGACAAAATGGTAGTCACTGAGGTTGAGAGGGGGGATGCCAGTACCATTGACACAAAAGCGCAGGTTCAGGGCGCTTGCAGGGCTCATCGCTAGACAAAAGATACCTTTGGATTTGCCAAAAATAAAAAAACTAAGCGATGAACAAAAGTGGTACTTGTTTGAAACCTATATGCAGAAACACTTGGAGTTCCAGGAAGACATGAAAGAGTAGGCATTCAAGCTTTTGTGGAAGATTGCAGCCAAGGCATGGAGACAATTCAGATTTCAGCTTAGGCGAGATTTTATCAGAAAAGGACTCGAGCCATTTGGAAAGCACGACTTTATCAAGCCGGAAGAGTGGACAGAGTTTGTGAAACAGCAGGAAACCGAGGAAGCCTCATCTCTTAGTGGTAAGTTCAAGTCACTTCGAAGCCTGAACACAAACGAGCACAGCATGGGTCCAGCTGGTTATTGTGGAAAACTACCACTGTGGGAGGAAGAGTACAGGAAATTAGCTGCGGCTGGGATCGCCAACCCATATGATGCCATCACTAATGATCGTTCTAGGAATTGGATGCGAGCAAGGAGTAAGCTAGTGGTGACAGACGGTGTTGCCAAGATAGTGATCAACAAAGTAGCAAATGAAAGTGTGGCTGCAGACATCATGAAAAAGAATGCACATGCAGAATCTTCAGGAATGACTTCATGGCTGAGGGAGAATGATGTGCTAAGTCAGTGCTTGGGCCGCCCCGAACAACCAGGTCGCGTGCGTGGTGTCTCCAGCTACCAGGGCTGGAAGTTTGCATGGCCTCAGCACGCTTCCATGTACAGGAAGAGGAAGAGGGCCAGTACTGACTCATCAGTTGATAAGCAACAGATGAAGGAAGAAATCAGGCAAGAACTCGAGGCTGAGATGGAGAAGGATATGCTTGACATGATGGCACGAGGGTACCAGGTGGTGTTTGCACCAGTGTCCAATCGCACAAGCCCTTCACCCGCCGGACTAAAGAGCAGCTGTGCGTCCGCAGATAATGTAGGTTTGATCAACGACACTACAGAGTTGTCGACAAAGGTACTGCACATTGCTTCCCCCACACAGGAAGACCTTATAGGCACGTTGACTGAACCCACAGACTGTGGCCTATGGATCATATTTCACGATGTTGAATGTGAAGCTGCAATTAGTGTGGTTCAACCAGAGCAGACTACGCTACCCACAGTCCCGATTCATGAAGACTATGTTGTGGTCGAAGTGCTGCATGTATATTCTGTCTTTAGGGATCACGTGCTGGAACACCCTCCTAATGACGAGGTGATGACACTTGGACAAGCTCTACACTAGAGGATACAGTGGAATAGGTGTCACATTCACATCAAGGGAGCACCAATTGCAAAATCTTGCTCGCACACTATGGTACAGTTTCCTTCTGGTTCACAGACTACAGGACAAAACCCAAACCCAGAAACGCAAACTACAGAACAAAATTCCCCACCTGGTAACCCACCTCCTCCTCGTCCACACCCAGAAACGGAAATTACATAACAGATTCATTCCCAACCTGGTAACCCACCTCCTCCTCCTCTAGACCCAGAAACGCAAATTACATCCCCACCTTCTCATGAAAGAACAAAACCTCCATCCCCAAAAGAAAGTGATCAAAACAATGATGCCAAAGCAGGAGCCCAGAGTCATGTGTTGGCTGATGTCGAGAAATCTGTCGATGACAGTTCGAAGAAAGCTGCAGGTACATCTGGGCCCAATATCTCTGCAATAGCTGCTGGTCAGACACCACCTGAGAAACCTTCTTCAGCCATCTCAAAGCAGCAGGAAAAGAAACTCGCTGAAAATAAAAGGTCTACCAGAAAGCGATCTGAGAAACCTTCTTCAGCCATCTCAAAGCAGCAGCAGCAGAAAATTGCTGAAAATTAAAGGTCTCAGAAGCCTACCACAAAGCCTTCTTCAGCCATCTCAAAGTAGGAGGAAAAGAAGCCTGCCAGAAAGCCATCTGAGAGAAACGCTAAGAAGAAGGCGGCCAATGTTGCTATGACTCATATTAACCCAAACTACAAATTTGGAGATGCAATGCTCAGTGCTGATGAACTCAACCATCCGGATACTGCTCCTCCTTCTGTCACTAATCTCCACAATTTCTACATGGGACGTTGTAAGGACAATGACGAGTCTCTGATTCAGGGCATAATATGGCCCAAGCACGGCTGGTGGCCTGTGAGAGAAGATGAAAAATACGAGCTGTTGTCTGTGATCATCAGCGACTTGTACGATCTCTTCAACTTGGATGCTTTGGATATGGGACTTCTCCGCTGTTTCATCCTGTAAGTTGCTTGAAAATTTAATCTGCTTCTCACTAATCATTTTCTATCTAAATGTGCTTTCTGCCTCAGTTCATCTTTACTATGTATTTTGCCTCCTTACACTTTGTTTTTTCTTAATATTAGGAATATGGCTATAGAAGTACGGCAGAAGAAGGAACCCGTTGCCTTCCTTGATCCTGAATGCTTTAGCCAGTCAAATATACAAAATAACAGGGACTTTTTTGTGTCCTATACGAAGCGTGCCTACCAGTCATATGCTAAAAAGAGAGTCATCATTTCCTGCTATAACACTGGGGAGCACTGGATTGCAGTGGCGATCTTTCCCAAGCAGAGACGGTCTTGTATCTTGATTCATATAGGATGCTAGACACTAATTTCTCTGAGTTGGTACTTGCCATTGATGAGTAAGTTCTTTTTCTTTCTTAACCTACAAACTTCCTCAACAAACTCTACGAAGTTTATTAATGGTGCCCTAACCATTGTTGCATGTTTTGTTCTAGTGCTTGGAATAGTTACTGTGATGACAACAAGTTGCCCCGCTGCGCCTTGAACCATGAGAAGACTTTTGATGTACGTATTACTTAGTATTTCCTGCCTGTGGAAGCTAGTACTAAAGCTTGAATTTATTTCTTGTCACCACTGTTTGTCTATGTATATTTATCGCAGTGCCACCAACAACCTTACAAATCCAGAGTCTGCGGCTTCTATTGTGCCTATCACATGCTTACAGTGAAAAATAAATTCAAGGACCTTGAGGTACTTTCTTGGGATCTGCAATTGTAACACCTGCAACTGAGCACAGTTCTTGCTTATTAGCACTGCATATGTTTGGTAACCACCCGTGTGCTGACTGCTGACATTGTTATATTCAGGCATTTCACATACCTACTTGTCAGCTGCACTGAGAGACGCTGCTCCACATTAGGGAAAGAACTGCCTCATTCCTCATGGACTAGGTGATCGCACCCTCAGAAAAATTTCACATTAATGATGCTATTCTGGCTCGCATTGTATCTGATACCAATCCTCATGGCCAGTGATGATATTGTTGTGAACCTTACTTAGGTTGTTAGAAGAGGATACTGAATGCCTGAATTTTGACAGATTATGCATGTGAATCTTGTGGATTTCTATTCAGTTTATGAAGTTTTGTGAATGTGGATGCTGGACTTAATTTTTGTGAAAGTAGACAACGCGTCTCCTTCAGTCGAGACAGAGGAGACGCAAGTTCACAGTACTCGTCTCCTTTGGTCGATTAGAGGAGACGCACGTACACAGTAGGCGTCTCCTTTGGTCTAGACAGAGGAGACGCACGTACACAGTACGCGTCTCCTTTGGTCGAGACAGAAGGAGACGCGTACTGACAAGATGCGTCTCCTTTGGTCGAGACAGAGAGAGACGCGGGTTCACAGCAGGCATCTCCTTTCGTCGAAACATAGGAGACGTGCACTGACAAGACACGTCTCCTTTCGTCCAGACGGAGGAGATGCGCTCTGAGGAGACGCGTCTCCTTTCGTCCAGACGGAGGAGACGCGCACTTACACGACGCGTCTCCTTTCATCAAGACAGAGGAGACGCGTCATTTTCCGCGTCTTCGATGTTGAGTTCATGCAACGGGCTCGGTTTCTGCGGCCGTTACCAAAGGTCCATGTGGGCCTAGAGAAATAGACGTTTCAGGTGACCGGTAACTAGTTTCGGTAACGGTCTTTGTTAGACACCCGTTACTAATACGTGTTATGAGTAACGGGCTCAGTGTCTGCACCCATTACCAAAGGCTCCGGTGGGCCCGGAGAAACAGCCATTTCAGGTGACCGGTAAGTAGTTGTGGTAACGGTCTTTGTTCGACACCTGTTACAATTACGTGTCATCAGTAACGGGCATCGGCCCGTTACCTTTGTTGGCTTATTTGTAACGCTTGATCGGTAACGGGCGTTTTGCCCGTTACCAATAGCCATCCGCGCCCGTTACCAATGTCTGTTTTTCACGTAGTGTACTTGTCAGCAATTTTTCATAAATTTTACCTTTTGAACATCTTATGTTGTATACATCATTTTTTTGTTGTCACATTCATATGTATTGTATACAACACATCAGTACAATTGCAAAGTATGATTTACATCAACCTTGTTTGCTTGACAAACACAAATTGCAATTATTAATTTGTTGTTTTTTCTAGTTAGAAGGAGTAATCTATTCAAATTATCAAAGTAGGTGCTAATGTAAAGATACGTAACAATAATTGCAGTGCAGAAACCTTTCAACTTTATAATCACACACACACACACAGTTCCACCGTAATTGGATATCTTTTGCAAAGAGGAAGATGTTCAAAGAGATACACATTATTGAGCTCGATCGAACGTGAAGGTCGAGACACATGCATATCAAGTGCAACACAGTGTCTACAGAAGTAAACTGCGCAATAGCTGCAAGTTTGTTCTTGCTTCCCACAAGCCCCAACCGCAGTAAAGATGTGCATTTGATTTCTCTGAGTTATTATGCTAGTAACTGTGTTAGTATGTGTGATGTGGTGAGCTCGAGACACAGCACATTGAAAAGTGCATACATATGGTTGCAACATGCAAGACTCTAGGAAACATGCAGAATGTGTTACGTGTGGAATATCATTGGACGCACACAGAGAGAGAGAGACAGATAGAGAGAGACCACGTGTGGCCACACACACACAATCCTTCTTTTCTCACTGAAATTAGAATTTTAAAGCCTACAAAACCTTCCTAAAGTTTGTTGGACATATGCCTTGAAGAATATGATTAGGGCTGATCCGACGGGATACAAAGTTACAAACTGATACCACTGACCCCATATTCGTTTTCATTTTTTTTCCTTCAGAGTAGGAGATGAATACGAATAGTGGTTTGGATACAAATACAATATGGATTGTCGGTTTCATGAATATAATAAATGTGCTCCGAATATGAAATGTGTCAAATGCCAATGCTGTTAGTCACCAATATTTCTTCGGACAACAAGTGAAAACAAAAACCATATATATCACACGTGCTCTAAACATTTCGGCACAATACAAATCCCAATTTATATATGCTGAGCACACCACATTCTATTGTCGTACCAAATTTGAACAAATAAACATACAAAAAAATGGATAGTTAGTCGTACAAATTTATTGTAATTCTTTTGCCTCAGTTTATTTGAATTTTTTATAAAACATTACATTCAAAGTTTTATGATTCCAATTTCAAAACTTTATGTTGTCAATTTGCATTAATTCAACTTTGTTTCGATACTTGGATAGTACCAGAAGGTACTGCATTGTACCTTGTATTAAGAGTTTTCCACCAGCTAATTTAATAAATAAAATTAGTTGTTGGGCTCCATCAAAATAGTACTTCCTAATACTATCTGATACTTTCAGTGTTAGATCTCATCGAATGGATGACTCACGTTAATTACAAACACCCTAAAACTGAGCTTTTATTTGTTACCTCCAGACTTCTGACCCACTGACCCAGCAAGCCAAACGCCTAAACTAGGCCCATCGGTCAGTTCTAGGCCTCCAACAGACGCAACACGCAGCAGCCCACAGCCAACAAACACAAGCACGCAAGCCGCACATTGAAGTCTTTATTCAATTTATTATTTTTTCCTATTTGAATTGATGTCCTCCCCCTCAAACCCCTCCCCCTCAAAAAAAAAACTAATTGATATCTTTATCTAATTTACAGGTTCATCTATTTCTTATTTGTATTTTTGCATCATACCTTTTATTGTGCGTTGGTGTAAGAACTATCAATTATTCTTCAAATTTGAAGTAACATCTCTACTTCGCATAAAAATTGTGTGATTGCAATATATAGATGCACTAATGCGATCTGAATTGCTATGTTCTTGATTTCGGTTTAGTGGTCATTAGAAGTTGGCCCCAGCTATATTTTTTTTCCTAGCTACGCCACTGTTATGGGCAAAAGTGACCCGAATCATATTCACACTATACTCTACACGATGGGCTATACTAGAGAAAGTTTCATCACCGCCGCCCCATAGCCGCCAGTTTTTTACATGATCTAACGGTGATACATAGAACTGGTGGTGATAAGTTAACATCACTGCTGGGGCAAATTGTGAGCCGCGCCGAAGGGTACCAACAACCGGTGGTGAAGAGGGGACTCACGGACCCGAAATTTGAACATTTCCAGTTTCTTTCCATTTGTACAAAATATAGATGTCTCAGCTCATCTCGTCTCATCCATCATGTTGGATCAAGGGGTACAGCAGCTACACGCAGAATTTCATATTATAAGATATCTAGGTTACAGTTGCCGTTGCATTTATTCATTTATTTTTAGCAAGTGCATAGATACTAGTAACAATGTCCTGGATAATCGCAGTAGGCCAGCTAGTGGGGCGGGGTGAAATGAGGAATTCGGGGCGGGTTCAGTTGTGAGGATCCATCATGATGGGTGGGAATGGGTCCTAAGGCTAACGGGGTGGGGCGGGGCGGGGCGGGGCCACTGGTGATGCGGGTCGGAGCGGGTTGACCCCTCCGCTGCCACCCGAGCTCGTCCCCGCCGCCGGCCGCGGCACTCCAGCTCGCGCGGTGTCCGCGGCACTCCAGCTCGCGCGGTGGCCGCGGCGGAGTTGGCACGCCACCAGCCGTGGAGATCTAGGTGGCCCGTGCCAGAGCCCCTCCCCCCGCCGCCGCCGCTCGTCTCCTACGTCGGGGAATCACAGTCGCAGAAACGGATGCGGCTAGCTCTTACTTGCTGCATCTCGTTCCATGGAGGAGTTGTTGGTTTCCACATCGTTTGCACAAATGCAATGGTCTCTCCGGCTCTGATTAACGCTTTCTGTTCATGGATGTTCAGGACTTGTTGAGCTTCGCGCAGCTAGTAGCTTTTACAGCACTAGCAGTCCTTTGGGTTTCGGTTTGGAAGCAACAAGGCGTCCCAATCCCAAGCAAGCAAGCAATCTGCAGATGGCGACTCAGTGGTTCTCCAACATGGTGAGTTCATCGTCTTCATCAGCAGCCAGCCATGTCTCGGTGTGGATTGCCTGATTGGCACCTGTTGGTGTGGGCGTGCCTGAATACTGATGGTTTCTTGGCCGCGCAGGTGATGGAAGAGCCGAGCTTCTTCCACCAGTGGCAGTCTGACGCGCTGCTCGAGCAGTACACGGAGCAGCAGATCGCCGTGGCGTTCGGGCAGGGGGAGGTGGACCAGGCCGTGGCGGCAGCGCTGATGCAGCCCGCGGCGGCGGCGGCGGCGGAGCACCGCCCGCGCAAGGCGGCCAAGGTCAACACCAGCTGGGACTCGTGCATCACGTAGCAGGGCTCCCCCGCGGACTCCTCCTCCCCGACCATCCTCTCCTTCGGCGGACACGCTGCCGCGGCCGCGTTCGCCAAGGCCGAGGCGCACCAGGTGCCAAGCGCCCCTTACTACGGTGCTCTGCGGTGGCGACGGCGGCGGCGTTGATGGAGGCGAATGGGGCGGGGTGGGTGCGGGTTGTACATTTGCGGGGCGGGGTGGGTTCCCAAACCCGCCGTTGTATCATTAGCTGCGGGTTGGGGCGGGTTAATCCCCATTAGCAGGCTTAAATCGTAGTCACTACAAAAGTCATTTTAGAGCACCCGTCAAAACAAAAGGCTTAATCTACCAAAGATGCACATGGCATGCAAACTAGTACCTCTTGATCGGGATGACCTAACTGTGCCATCCATGTAACAACCCAGATTTTGCAAGGTGTGATTTTCAAAAAAATTTGAAACTTTTCTTATTTGATGAGTGCCGCCAAATTTTAAACCAATTTGCTAGCCTCTTCTTTAAATTCTATACATAAAATCCAATATAAACATATAAGTTCAAACTATGGTATAAATATGTGAGTTGAATTTTATTGAATTTTATTTGAATTTAATTTAGTGTGTTTTGAATTTGAAATGATTCAAATTCAAATACTAAAGTTTAAACTATATTCAAATCTATTTTAAACTCTAACACCTAACTTGGGCCAGCTAACACGCATAGAAGTCCGCCGGTGCCCCTTCAATTCCTGACTCGTGATCTGCTAAAACCCCTCACCTCCTGCACAGCCTAGCAGGCCAGCCTGCCCTGCGGCCTAGCTAAGCCCACAGCCGCGGCCCCTGTCATCGAGTCGCTGACTGGTGGACCCCACCCCCGGTCATCGTCTCCACCGCGCTCGTCAACTGTTCACACCTCTTTCCCCTTTTCGTCGCCGCTTGCACACGCGTGCGCCCGGCCGAGGCGACAGCCCCACCCGGCTGGCACGGACGCCGAGTCGGACGTGCGTCGGAAGCACCTCGTGCACTCCGCCCCCTAGAATCACTAGTTTGCCACCGCGCCCTAGCTTTCCCGCGCGCAGAGCCGTGCCAGCCAATCCATCCGCCGCGCCTTCGCCGCCAAGGCAGGGGGGACAGCTGCATCCCGCGCTGGTCCCATGTTCCCTTGACCCTGCGCGCCCTATAGCCCGAGGCAAAGCCCCAGTTGCCAACCAACCACCCAGTTGGGGTTTCCCCTTTCCCTTTCCCCTGTTCTGCTGCTGAGAGAGGGAGGAGAAGAAGGAGGGAGTCGAGAAGGAAGAGGAAGGAAGGAGAAGAGGAGACCGGCGCCACCGCGCCGGGAGAAGCCGGAGGCCGTCCGTGTCAAGAAGCCGGAGCCGTCGCTAAGCGAGGGAGAAGCCGTGTCGCGCGCGGGACAACGTCGTGAAGAGGAAGCAGAGGAGGATAGTGTCGCCACCGTGAACGCCTCGCCCGTCTTCACCAAGCCGGCCACGTCTTCACCGTCACCCCAATGTGAGCACGTCGCGCCGCTTCTCTCTTATCTCCCCCTTGAACTGCCTGTGATGTGGGAGCGCACCCCTACGTTGCGCCAACGTCCGTCACGCCGTGCCCGAGCCGAGAGCTCGCCGCCATGCTAGCCCCTGTCTGGCCTTCGTGCCGCCTTTTTCTGCAGGATCTCTTCGCCGCCGCGTGTAGAACCCAGCCGTCACGCACCCACGCACGCACAGGCAAGGCTTCGACCTCTAACACCTTGTCGCCGCGCCGCACCGCGGTTCCATGGCGCTGTGCGTTCGCGTGTGCACGCCGACCGTGTCGTGCGCCAGCCAAGCCGCGCACCACGGCCTAGCACACCCCAGCGCAGGGCCTTGGCCTCAACCGGCTTGGTCCCATTGCGTAGCCGCCGCGCTTGTTTAGGAGGCTTGCTGGACTAACCCGTGCTAACACCGCCTCGCCGCACCACCCTAGGTTCGTAACCCCCGCACGCCGTCACTGTCGCGCCATGCGCCGCCACGGCCAGGTTCCACGCCGACGTCGCGCCGCGAACGGGCCGCATCGGCAAACCCCAGCAGTGTTCTGAGAGTGCCGGTGCACCGGCCTGCAAAGTCCGAGGACCTTTACCAGATTTCGGCATCGAGTAAACGCGCGATGAGCTTCAGCATGGGCCTTAGCCCATTAAGGCCTGGTAACAGCCCATCTTAACACCGTGGGTTAAATAGGTAGTTGGAGGGTGTTTTCTGGACTTGGCGCACTGAGCCCTGTTGGGCCAGGTCTATTGGACCGATTTCGGCCCACTAACACTTTCGACCCATTAACCCACTGACGGTTGACCGATCAACGCTGACGTCATGTTGACGTCAGCAGGATATTTTTAATAAAAATCCTTTTCGGCTTCATAAATGATTTAATAAATATTTTATAAATCCTTTTAAGCTTTGAAAAATCATAACTAATTATTTATAACTCCGAAACATATGAAACCAGTTTCATTATTTTTCTAAAATTGAGCCCGCGCTGTTTGTAGTTAGTTTGGATCTTTTTGGCTCTTTTAAATTTGGGTTTCTTTGGATTTATGCCTAGTTGATTGCTGGTAATTTTAGCGTCTCGTATCTCGTGCTGAGCAGACCCGAGCTACGAGCCGGAGGAGGAGTACGACCCCGACTACAACTAGCACCAGGACTTCAAACGCCAACCAGGTGTCATGTCACTCCCGACCATATAGATCCCATGCATGCTATTTAGTTGCTAGTGCTTTAATTATTATTTTGATGATTTTGAATGCATAGATAATCTTTTAGCCATACCTTGTTTTGTTATATCCTGTACCTTGAACTTCCTACCTTTGAAACTAGCTACAGACCCCTAACTAGTTCCCGATATTTACTATACATATATTTTACCCGATTTATGATATGGATGGATCTCTGCTTTGGACCGAGATTGGGATATCTCGGTATTCTGGTGTGTGTTTTGGGTGAGTGTGTACCCTTGATGTGTTACCGCAGGAGCGAGCTGCTTGGATACTTGTGAACGTCTGTCTAGGGGAGATGCGACCTGGCCTCCCGCCTTAGTGGCGTGTTGGACGGGTGGAGTGCTCGCCCCTTGCAATTAAGGACCGATCGACTGTGTGGCCTTGATCTTTGAGCTATTTATGTACAAACCGTTCGCTCATGTATGAGCGGGGTTCGGTCCGAGAACTAGTTTGTGGATAGCATTCAGCTTGTAGGCGGATTGGTGTGATCATGTGAGGGGGACGGTTTATACCCCACGAGTAGACGTCACCCTGGCACCTCCAGGGATGGTTTCACAGCTCCGAGGCCCTGCTGGCAAGTTTCGCAACCCAGTTCAGGACGAGTCAGGCTCGGAGAGGTAGGAGAATGCTATCCACTGCTAGGTCTCCGGCCGTTAGGTAGGGATGTGGATCGGAGGCATCCGTTTCTGCCCTATCTGGCGGGTCCAGTTGTACAATCTCTGCAAAGTGTTAAACCTATAGCTATAGTCTGTGTCCACTGGTATGGACAGCCCTTTTGATCTCTCACCTGGCTAGTCTTTTCTGTGCTGCTTCTCTCCCCCGTGTAATATGTGGGGATAGGAGTTGGTGACCCCACATCGCAGATGAGAGTGGGATGTTGAGTCTTGGTTGAGATTCGGTGCTTTGGTGTATATTCCTTGGTTGGGGTGTTGACCCCGGAGGCGTTGGCCTCGGAGGTGTGGATCTCCTCGGAGATGGTGACCTCTCTGCTTTTCTGGATACCTTGATGTTGCTACCGTTGCTATTGCATAGCTACTACAGCCATATATAGGCTTATCCATGCATACTAGAATTCATTTGCTTCCGCTCTTTGTTGGGAAGCTGACATGACCTACTCGCTTATCGAGTAGATGGTGGACTTACAGACTCGGAGCCCGACTACGACTTCGAGAACGACAGATGGGAGGACTGAGGCTTGTTCTACACTCGAGTTGCCTATGGGAGATGGTGTCTACTCCGCTATATGAGTTCTACTGCGCAGATGTTTACTCTGTTTGATTCAGTCCTGTTGGACTTGTACCCGGCATGTGTTGATGAGATGTACTCGGATGTTTATTTATAATAATATTATTTATGTGGATCTTTTATATATTCTCTCTTGTTCTGTATGGATTTGTTACCGTTGAGATAGGGATTGCACGTGACAGCCTTCCTGGGACTATCACAGAGGTGCAAGGGATCGGGTTTCCATTTTCGGAAATCCGGTTCATTTCAATGCAGTTTGTTGTTTGCAACATTTCTGCATTTTTCACTTGTGTCAGTGCAAGACATTACAGAGGGAACATCATCCCATAGTGTTATATTTTATCCAGGTAGAAGTAGTAGTGAAATCTGAATTTAACAACATTACACACAGTTCAGACAAGTTCCAACAGTGACAAGAGAGAGGATTCCTTGTGGCAATTTTCCAGTCAGTATATTCCCGTTCAACCGCCTATAAAGAAGAGTGAAAACTACCCTTTAGGAGAATTGCACATGCAGTTTGACCATCCAGAAAATCAGTACCTGTACTGCAAAAAAACTTTTAAAAAAATTGTTCCAAAAAACACTTAAAATTTCACTTTTTCTGCCATTGAAGTTAGTTTTTTGTGGAATTAAAGTGTGTGCTTTGTGGTGATAATTTTATCTACAAAGTTTGCTATCTCTTGAGTGCATGTTCGTGGAACAAGATCATACAAGAACCGCAGTGTTTTGATGTTGCCCGACGGGGCCGGAATAGCACCACTGAGTGCATTCTTCTGAAGGTCCAAGTTCGTAAGGCTTTTCAGATTGCCAAGGGATGAGGGTATAGATCCTGTCAGGTTGTTCTTGAACAACGTCCTGCAGAAAATCAACACTTTTCTCAGTTCAGGAAAAATGTTATAATTCGCAACCACCTCAAGAAATCATGCGAATTCTTGTAAAAGGAGGCACAAGGAAATCAATGTAGTTACATATTATGCAATTCTTACAGAAAACAGAGGTTCTTGAGCCGTCCAAGATCTGGAATCAGAGAGCTTGAGAGGCCTGCATTCCCCAAATCCCTGCAAAACAGCAAGAACAAATGAATCTTCCTATAAATATACAAAATAGAGATTTGTATTCACTCAAAATGCAAAACTAAACAAAAACTTGCCATAAGGTACATCAAAGTTGCTTAATCTTTCTATAAATATACAAATATGTATTCACTGTCATCCCGGTCACTTTGGTGAATGATGCAACATATTTTGAGATGAGAACTAAGCATGCACACCCCAAAGGAAAACAGTTACCATTAGTGCTATCTCAAGCCCATCATAAGATTATGCTTATGCAGTCTATAAAAATGACAGGGAAGGAAACAGAGTGATATGCAGTTCATACACTGATGACAGAGTAGTCGTTGTTGCAAGTGATATGAAACCAGGTGCAGGGATTCACAAGGGTAGGATCCCAGCTCTCCAGCACATTGTCCGTGTCCCTCCACACTTGCTTGATGTTCATAGCTAGGGACAACATAAATCTCATAGGGACAGCATGTTTATCTAAGTAGTTGATATTTGTGATATGGTTTGATGACATAATCTTTGCTATGATGATCAAATTCTTGGGTTATTTATTTCTGAAAATACAAAAACTCCTTGGAAAGATCCTCTTTGATACGTCAAGTCCTACCAAAGCTATACGATGAATTCTTAAAAACCTTTTACACTTATGCTACTTGTCTTTGCATTGAGCATTGTCAAATTGATGTGACCCTTTGAGATTTCTTTTTATGTTTTCATATATAATCAAGATTCATGTGCACTCATTTATTCCCTCTTGCTATACTTCCACATTGGAAGCTAGCATTGTGCCATCCGCTTCATCAATAAAGCCTCCAACCTATGTTGGTTTCTCTCTCTCTCTATTTGCTACAAAAAGAGACATGGGCTATACAAAAGAAATGGACACATGAAGGTCCAAGCAAAAAAAGAGACGGATACATGAAGGTCCACGAAAAAGAATATGATAGCCATGTCTAAAAATATTTTATAAGAGAGAGGGGTCCACACAAAGGGGTCGCCATACATATTTTCCATTCCACCATATCCACCATGTGCACATCTTGATCTTAACTGCATCGATTGATTTTCTCTTTGGATCTGGTTTTTGACTTTGCACTATATGTGATGCAAGCATGCCTTATCTTTTTATATCCTACTCTAAACTCCACATTTAGCCATCATTAGAAGTAGGAATGAAGGAAACGTAAAGTTATGCCTTGGTGAGAAAATACACAATGAGCGATCTGAGAGAATCAAATGAGGAATCTAAGCAAGGTTTTGTTTATGAAAACTTGTTGGAAAATCCCAAGTTACTTATCATCAGGGGTTAAAGTGATTTGATTCATAGCCATTCCTCTCTTCAACTGCCAAAGATGACATGATAGACATTCCACAGAGTTCACAAGAACAAGGCATGACCTAGAATATCTCTTATGCTCGTTTCATACCTTTGGTATTCATGTCTCACTTGATCCCTTCTCCTTCACTTGAGAACAAGCAAAGGTCAACTGTGGGGGAGTTGTTGACAACTGTTAAGTACCACATTTAGGACCATCAACTCCTGCATTTATCCATGAGAAATGTACATTCACACTAGAATAGGAGCTTAAACTTACTATTTCCATAAGTGGCAATGTATTTTCGAATGCTGGCATTTAGCACAAGAAATAGAGAGAAAGCACACCTCATTGATCCAAGCACTTTAGGCTCGTCCAATGGGAGGCTGCCACATGAGCATCACATGGATCAAAGGTCCCACCAAGTAAAGAAACACACTCTCAACCAATGTGGAGAGAGGACATGGATCCATAGGCCCACAACCTTACGCAAATGAGCTATAGACACCGCGTACACACCCATACACGCTAGTGGACCCACATCCGACCTAGGGTCGGCCGAACCCCTGGTGGCCCCCCTCGTTTCCAGCCGCCACGTATCATCAGTTACCACCTTTGCAACACTGTTTCCACTGTGCGCGCGTCCATCCCCGGGTGCCACCCTGCTTATAAATAGAAGGGGAGAGGGTAAGAAAGGAGGACACACTTCAAGGCAACACTTCCTCTTCTTTGTGTTGTCTCTTCTCTCTCCCATTCTCTTGGCGGAGGTGAATCCTCACCTCCCCATGGGTTGTATGTGTGTGTGCGCACACACGTGTGTGTTTCCACTACTCCACGACACACTGTTATCCAAAACCCCTCATCACTAGTGATTTTGAAAATAGTTATCTTTTGATTTTGAAAACCGTTGTCTTCTGATTTTGAAAACCGTTGTCTTACAATTGGCAGTGATGGGGGTTAAGCTATCACTGCCGGTTTGAATCCGGTGGTGGTGCCTATTAAAAAATAAAAAAATTCCCGACCCCGCATCCAGTCGGCTACGCCCGCTGCACCTGGTCCACGACGGCCGCTCCTCTCTCGCGATCCGCTGGCCTCTAGTCTTCCCGACCGGTCGCCACTAGTTCTGGCGAGGAGGAGCGGCAGTTGGCTGGGAAGAAGGAGTGGCTGGCGGGTCGTGTAAAAATAAGTGAAACATCTTTATTGTGTAATCATAAAAAGAAGACCCTCTTTTGCCTTAAAGAGCTGTAGTTTTCTTACATTTTGTTAGAGAGATATTCTAATCCCAGATGGTACATTCATATTGTTCATAGTCGCATTATGCACACAACACAATGATTCAGCATAGAAGAAATCCAGTAGTATTGCAAGATGTTGGGATTTCTCTATTTATTGTTCATAGTCGCATTATGCTTGAAGAAAAGATAGAAGCTTACTGTTCATCACCTTGCAACCTTCATTTTAGTCTATAATTTGTAAAAAAAAAATCGAATGCTTTACAATTTGCAACATTTATCTAAAACAGGGCCGCCAAAGCAAGGCCCAACCAAATGATTAATCTACCAAACCAGCAAATCACACGCTCACGTGCACCTCTCAATCCAGCTGATGTAACCGTTCCAGTCAAGTAGTTGTTTTCAACATTTCTGAATGCAGATAAATTTTCTAGTGTTAGTACAGGTTATTACAAAAAGAACATCATCTCACATTTGAATGATTAATTGACAATGAGGCCATGTAAAAGAAGTAATAACATACTAAATTTGAAGTAGTTATATGACTCACAGTGATAAGTTCCCGGCACTTGCAAGGGAGAGGATTTCTGACGGGATCATGCCAGTCAGCAAGTTGTTGTTCAGATGCCTGCAAAGAACATTCAAAAGTCAACTGTTTATGAACATTTTATGGGCCTGAACTTTGCCTCGTTGTAAAATTTGGATTCGGATTCGAATTCCAATAACATACAGGGACCGTAATGTTTTAATATTTCCTAAGGAGGCCGGAATAGAACCACTCAGTGCATTCCTCTGAAGATCCATGGTCACAAGGTTCGTCAGATTGCCCATCGATGGTGGTATAGGCCCAGTAAGTTTGTTCCCATACAAGCTCCTGGGAGAACATCACAATAATGCAGTTCAACATTAGTCAGAATTCATGGAAGTATTTTGATATTCAGCGTGAAAATTCTTGTAACAAGTTGTGTACAGATTTTTGAGCGTGCCAATGGAGCCAAGTGATGCCGGAATCATTCCAGTAAGCATGTTCTCCTGAAGATCCAAGTTTAATAGGTTACTAAGGTTACCCAGTGTAGTTGGTATTGATCCATTCAGGCCATTGTCAAACAATTCTCTGCAAACGTATTCAAATCAGTTGTAGAAATTTGCCATTTTGACAGCAACCTGTGAGATCTGTATTACGCTGTGGACTGTGGTGTTCTTACAGGTACTGAAGCTTCTTCAATCCTCCCAGTTGTGGAACCAGAGGTCCTATTATACCGGCTTTCCCCAAGTCCCTTCAAAAAAGGAAGAAACAGATCAGAACCACATTAATAGATATAAGAATTTAATCTTGAAGGGCATGAAAAAAATGCTAACTGTGCTACTAAAGTTGGTGCCTGAATCAGATGAATAGTGATATATTGGTTCTGTAGTCCTAGAGAAAAATCATGGTATTTTTTTCTTAAAAAAGGTAATGAGTTTACTTAAGCTACTGGCCTATAATGAAATTTTGCTATTCATAAGAAGGAGAGGACAGAGTGGCCTACAAGCTTATCACATAGTTTTCGCTGTCGCAGATGACATGCTCCCAAGAGCATGGATTGCCAGAGGATGGATCCCAGCTCTTGAGCACATTGATTGGGTCCTGCCATGCCATCCTCTGCTCATACAATATGTTGCCTATAAGCCTCAACAAATCAAGTTAACTAGAATGCATTGTTCAGAAAAGGACTACTAATTTCTGAATAATCACAGAGGATGCTACCTTCAGTGTTGGCGTTTGCAAATCTTGCAAGAACAAGAAGACCAGTGATGAATGCTGCTGCTGCTGCAGGCTGAGCCACCATTGTTGGAAATTGCAAACCTGAGAAGAACTGTGTTCTGTTTTGGAGGTCCACCTGAGAAACTTGTGATGTTGGAGAGGTAGAGAGAGTTTTTATATACAACTGCACCGACAAAGAAGGGGTTTGCAGCTTGACCAAAAGATTTTGCAAGATCTCCCTGATGAATAAGCATTTTATATATCCATTGATCCATTTTACACGTGTCCTTTTATTACCTCTAGGTAGTCAATAGTCTGTACAGAACCTTCAATCGATGTGTAAGCACATGGTTCGTTACACTAATATGACCGATCTACTGCTTTTCTGTTATAAAATATAGGAAGTACTAAGAAGTATCAAGTGTTTTAATTTTTCCACCACCTAATTAATTAAAAAATTAATCTAATTTGAAAAAGGGCACAATGGTAATTTCCTTATCCTCTCTCTCAAGTGGTCCTCTCCCTCCCCTGGCGTTCTCTCACGCTCGCACGCACGCCGACGACCCCGTCGCCTCCTTGGCGCCGCTGCCCTCTCCTCCCTCGCGAGCGCAGCGTGCGGGAGTAGGTCGCCATTGAGCTCGCGCGGCTGGTGAGCCACTTCCGTGGCGGCGGCAAGGAGGTGCGCTTCACCTTCACAAGGCACAGCCTCGGCGGCGCGCTTGCCCTACTCGCCGCGCGCGACGCGGCCGCGGCGGCGCACCCGGACATGACCGCCACCGCCATCACCTAGTCGAAGCTTAAGTGCCACACACTTTCTCTCTCTGTCCGCTTCGATCCCTCTCCCCGGCCGCTCCCAGCCTGCCTGCCTCCTCCTCCGACGCGCCGCGCGGTGGAGATCGATCCGGCTCCGAGCGAGCGGGCGTGGTCAATGCGAAGGCCAGAGGGAGGCAGATTAATCGCATCCGGTCCCCTCCCGATCAATCGGCCATGTCTTGCTCGTGCCTCGTGCTAGCTAGCCGCCGATCGAGTGCGGCTGCGGCGGACAGCGGCACAGGAGGTGGGGCCGCCTTGTCATCGTCCTTGCCCCTAGTGGGCTCGGCCGCCCTCCGCTCCAGCGACGGCGCGGGGGCGTCGGGGAGCGGAGGCGGCGGCAGCGACGACGACGTGGAGTGAAGGTGATCGAGAAAAAGCACATGTTCGACAAGGTGGTGACGCCCAGCGACGCGGGGAAGCTCAACCGGCTGGTGATCCTGAAGCATCACGCGGAGAAGTACTCCCCGCAGGACGCCACGGCCAACGAGAAGGGCCTCCTGCTCAGCTTCGAGGACCGCGCCGGCAAACTCTGGCGCTTCCGCTACTCCTACTGGGACAGCAGCCGGAGCTACGTCATGAGTCATGACCAAGGGCTGGAGCTGCTTCGTCAAGGAGAAGCGTCTCGCCGCTGGGGATACTGTCTCCTTCTGCTACGGCGCCGGCGACGCCGCGCGGGACCGCCTCTTCATCGACTGGAAGCGCCGCGCCGACTCCACGGGGCACAGCCTCGGCGGCGCGCTTGCCCTTCTCGCCGCGCGCGACGCGGCCGCGGCGCACCCGGACATGACCGTCACCTTCTCCGCTCCCTGCGTCGGCAACAGGGCCTTCTGCGACGGCCTCACGTCCCACGGCGTCAGGATGCTGCGCGTCGCCGTCAGGCATGACATCGTCCCCTTGGTGCCGAGAGTGCCTCTCGGGTGGTAGTCGATGCCCCGTTCTCCAAGGCGCTGGCCAATGTGTGGGCGCTGACGGGACGGCTGCCGTCGTGGGCGTACGTGCACGCCGGCGACGACCTCGTGCTCGACGTGAGGAAGTCCCCGTCCTGAAGCAGACGTACGACGTGCGGGGTTCCACAACACTACGCTAATCTTCAGGAAACACACATGAAACGGAACAGATATTTATGTTTCAGAAACTGCAGGCATCGATTTGTTCATCCATCTGAAACATGTGAGTGAAAAAGATACTCTTGATCTTGGACTCAGCTTGCACACATGATATATCAGGATCATATTAGTCACTGATTCATTTCAAAGGAAAAATGCAGCGACTGCTAGCATCACTAATATGTTTGGGGCTTGGCTAAGGGGGATTACTAATGATATTGAGCCATTTGTTCTTCTTGGATCCGCTGTTTTTTGTTGGTCCATTTGGCTATGCAGGAATGATTTGGCTTTTTAGAAAACAATTGTTGCTACTTCTTTCCAGGTTGTCCACTAGCTTTATACATGGGTTATTCTACATAAGGTAACCTCACAGAATTTGGTTGCAGCGCGTGTCAACGACTGTCGCAGGTGGTCGAGGTGCTTTTTACCAGGGCAATCTAGTCTTAGGATTACAAGTCACTGATATGTCTTGCCTTTATTTTTTTGTTAAGACTGTGTGCACCTTATTAGCTGGGCAGAGGTCGGGAGGATCTCAAGATTTTTGTATCAACTGCATGCAACAATCTTGGTTTCAATAAAACTTCCCTTATAAAAAAGAAACTTCTTAGGAAAGAACAAATAGGGGAGGACAATAGCCATCCGATGTGCTGGGCAAGGTCTTGGGATCTTTCCTGAAAGATCCAAACCATAGGTTAGCTTTGAGCTTTGTTATGGTACTGGCACTTGCAGATACTTACCTTTCTTATCCTTCTTACCAAAAAATAAATGAAAATATGTACACAAAATGATCTTTATTATTGTACTTGTAAAGTACCGGAAGGTACTTAGAAGTAGAAGTACCTGTGGTAGTTTCATGTACTTTTCTTTCTTATCCATCTCAAAAAATTAAATAGATTTATATAAATTAAAAGCGCATCATAGAAAAATTTCACTATTTTGGTACTTCTCTTTTAGTACTTTGTGGTACTTCTGTTTCCACCATTTGATTTTGCCGGATGGATGACTCATTTTTTTCAAGCACACTGAAATTTCTCCACACATAATTAAAATTAAAAGGGTATTACAGTAAATTTCTTACTATTTTTGATACTTGGTCCCACCAAATTGGTACTTCTTGGTACTTCTCTTTTTCTCTTTTGGTACTTCGTGGTACTTTCTTTGTTTCTACCATTCGATGGTCGGCTCTTTTTTTTCAGACACACTAAAATTGATAGCTTCCTTTTATTTTCTGAGATTAATTGTGGGTGTGTTTCAGTTTTTTTTGGCTCTGCATCTGAAAATCTCTGTCAAGAACTTACAACTATTTTTTCCCATTAAGGAAAATTTAAACGTCTTGTGTTTATTTTCATTTATAGAAAATATAGATATCCCATCTCATATCATCCATCACGTTGTATCAAGGGCTATAGCAGCTAATAAAATTATGTTCACTCATCACGTAGAATTACATTACAAGATTACTATGTTAACTATATAATGTTAGGTCAACTCAGATTAGTCTTCAGCTTGTCCTGGATAATCGCAGTCACTGTTACAAAAAGCCATTTTATAGCACCCGTCAGAATAGAAAGAGAACAAAAAAGGCTTAATCTACCCAAGAGGATGTGCATGGCATGCAACTTAGTACCTCTTGGTCGAGATGATCTAACTGTGCCATCCAGTTTGTTATTTGCAACATTTCTGCAATTTTCACTTGTGTCAGTGCAAGCCATTATAGAGAGAACATCATCTCATAGTGTAATATTTTAGTAGTAGCGAAATCTGAATCTGACAACATTACTCACAGTTCAGTTAAGTTCCCAACAACGACAATAGAAATAATTTCTTGTGGCAATTTTCCAGTCAGCATATTCCCATTCAGCCGCCTATAAAGAAGAGTCAAAACTTCCCTTTAAGGCCTTGTTCGGCTGCAGGGGGTCATAACCACAGGCTGATTAATTACCTCTCGGAAATGGGTGGATCTCCTTGCTGCCACCCAATACCTATGTGGTTTGAATCCTAGCTAATTACCTGTCTCTACTTGCTTGTTCGGTTTGCCAGGGATCAGCAAAGACATGGACTGGACAGGGATCAACAAGGACAGGGGATCAACGATTAATCTCTTTCCTCCGTCACGTCATCATCACAAATAATAAGAATATGACCAATAATTCACATACATTGAGTACTATAATACTGAGCACGACAGGGCAAAAACTCAACTGATTCAAGTACTGAAGCACAACGAACGGATAGTACAGATTCACTGAAGCACAACGAACGGATAGTACAGATTCCAACAGACAATATGAGAGTACAGTACAACAACTCAGGTTCAATTACAACAAATGAGTGTTGTAACTCTGATTTCAGTTTACACATAATTTAAATATCTTATTTAAAAGCAGCTCATGCTTCTGCAATGGCAGTTTGTGCTCCCTCCTCTTCACCAGGCCACCAACGCCACCTCATTATCCTACATTGTTCATGGAAAGTATCCCAGAAAATAGCCTGATGCATTATAGAATGTAGATGACATCATAAGACAAGAAGTTGAAGTGTCAATTTTGACATAATAAGGAAACTAATGTACTTAACATACTGTGTATTGTCGGTAGCCATTTTCAGAGACTAATGGATGGTTCATCACCAAACATTAACAACCATGATTGAAATTCTTATCTAAGAAATAATCATCATCTCATCAGGTCACAAGCATATAGATCATTGGTACTGGAAGAATGTTTATATGATCTTGCTATGTTGATGCTGACATGCTAGATACTGCACACTTGCAGACACATTCTAAATGAGATAATCAAAGGAGAGACTAAGTGTGCTAATGCCAAACAAACAGCCCTTCTCTACGATGCATGAACCAAGAGATATCATACAAAATTACAGATATTAGAGGCAAACACCACTAACATACCCTCCAGAGGTGACATCAGTCAATCAAAATCTGAGCTGCAACACAGTACTGAACTACTGATCATATGGGACTGATCAGTACTGTGCTTTAACAGACATGGTATACTTGGTTTGACCTCACCACAATGTTTTAGATGAAATGCAATTGAACAGACATGGTTAAACTAAAACATCTCTAAAAGTCAATAAGCCATCACTCACAAAAATAGACACCAATTTAGGCACTAAAAAGAGCAAGATTTTCAATCATACATCATGGGATCCTAAGTCAAAGATGCAAAGTGCCCATGCGCTAAACTGACTTACCCACTGCCACCAACAGATACCTATGCAAATAAATAAGAATGATACAAACAATTGGCAATGTACTGATAGCAAGGCAATTAGACAATTAGATCAACAGTTTCTTCCTTGCTATTTTCACATACTAGATCAACAGTTTCTTTCTTTACTTTTTACTACAAGAATTTATAAGATTTGATAAATCATACTAGATCAACAGTAAGTAATGAATCATCAAACCAGTTCAAACTTAATCAGAAGCCAACACTCCCAAATCATCTTCTGATAACTAGATGAATGCAACTTCTGGGTCGTCTTCATATGAGCTCAAGAATATTTGTATGTTGTCAGGGTCTTTGAATAGGAGACGGTACTGGATCCCAAGATGGTGGAGGCACGTCCTCTCCAAGTCGAACTGGTGCAGGGATAATCTGCAAACAGAAGGCAACATAAGCAAAGGATAACATCAGTTGCCACAAGCATACAGTTTCGTGCAGGTTAAAAAAAACTCTGGACATTCTAACAAATTTTACTAGAAGCCAAGATGAATTAAGGAACTACATACTAATTTCTGACATCAGTAGTAGAAAAGGATAAAATGGCCAGGAAACAATTTTTCAAGCTTATATGAATCAAACAAGGATTGACTAGTGACTCCTCACAATATGATTCTTATATGCTTTGTCATATAAGCTTATATAGATCATAATAAACAGTAAGCACACAATTTATGATTGGCAGCATGAATACTATATAGGTGCAGGCCTACAATGTCACATAGACTATCCATTTTCAGTTTCACATATAGCCACTCAAAATTTGACAAATTCAGCTATAAGAATTAGTAGATTTTCAGTTCCATTTTCAGATCCATGCTTTCGATGAGAGTATGTATATACCGCGCATGTCCCATTTCTCTCTCGCTAACCAAAGCTAACCGTCTCTCCAGTAGTGTGCTTTTAGATTGATGAGCTAGCGATGGAATTGTGAAGAAAAAAACAGATTTATTTCATGGCAAGAGCCTCCTATGAATGATTATATTTCACTACAATAGCAATGTGATCGATAAGCATTTTATCAAGCAAATTTGCTTTGTACGCTTCTACAAAGCCTTTTGCTAGCTGATTCTTTTGGCTCCTGCTTATTTCAAATGCCTGTGCTTCCAACTCATGTTAGCAAAAACAAAGAGCCAACATGCTTGGCATACCTGAGAAAATCTCCTAGTTCCTGCTAACTTGACATGCATGACTTAACTGGAACCTTTTACTTTGCAAGTTTTCCCAATCAACTGTCAATAATCATGTGTTCATAAACTGATAAACATGCATTTTTTTCAGAGGATCTGTCTATGAAAATTACAAGAGGCAGTCTTTAAACTGATTTTGACCCATATGCATATAAACTCTGAGCACAGAAGAACCTGTTGGGGGAAAACCCATCCCCGAAGTGGGGCCAACAAATGCAATTAACAAAGGAACTCAAACTCTCATGTAAACCAAGGCGTGTCTTCGCGCAAGCAATGAAAAGCCTCCCCTCAGACCCCTCTCTCTCCCTTTCCATTCAGCTTGGGTCTGTTTAAATAGGCCCGTATCGGTTACACTTTACATACATACCCTCGCCTTTTTCATCATGCGAAGGATCTCTGAGGGCATACCAGTATTTTCCCTCTAACACGCCTAACTACCACCACTACAACTCAACACTTTACACCGTGGCACCCCTCATGTGGGCCCGCATTCTATCTTCGCCCTTCGGGGGGACATCTTTGCTTCGAGGTCATGCCGCCGCATGCCGTGTAGAACCTTCGCGTGTTCAAGGCCTTTTCTTGTCTCTTGGGCGTTGACGCGTTCCATCTTAGAACTGCTTTATCGGCTCCCCGAAGGTTATCCTTGTCTTCGAGCGGACATCAACTTCGGCCTCCCGGTGCTCCCCAGATGCCGTACCTTCGGTCTTTCGTAACCTTCGACGCCTCGCTTCGCCTTGTCCCCTGAGACCTTCGGCGCCTTGCTTCACCCCGCCCCGAAGGTATCAAACCTGCGCAGTCACCGAAAAAACAAATGGTCGCTGCTTTACCTTGACCCGAAGGTCCGCAGTCGAAATGGGAAATAAAGGGGGTTAGGTACGAAATGGATTTCCCCAACATTAGCCCCTCGCATGCGAAGGGTTGTCTCCCTGACGAGCCGAAGTAGCGAAACTCAAACGGGTAGAAACTTTTTCGTACCAAAGCGCCTCCCCATTTCGGCTCGTCTGGCTATCTCTTTTTCTTACACGTGTCGGGCTGTTTTTGAACTCCTGTTTTTTCATGATATGTTCTCTTGTCCCAATTTTCCGTTGCTTCCTTCCTAATTTATCGGGATATACTTCCATAACAGTTGCCTTGTTTCCTCCTATATTCCCGTGCCACGTATTTCCTAGTTAGTCGCGCCGTTCACGTTATAAAAGGCCACCGCCGCCCCCCAGCGCCAAGCCCCGCCTGCTGCTGCTCTCTAATCGCCTAGCGCCTTCCTCTCTACTGGTAACTTCTTCTTATCTTTGCTCCAAACCTTCTTTTCATTTTTGTCCTGCTTCTTCTTTTTTTTCGCAACTTCGTTCAGCTAGGTTCTAAATGTTATATATATATATATATATATGTATATATATATACATATATGTATATATATATATGTGTATACATATATATACATGTATATATATATATATGTATACATATATATATACATATATATACATATATACATATATGTATACATATATATACATATATATACATATATATATGTATACATATATATACATATATATATAGGTTGTCTCCTACTTTGCTTCTCTCATTTCTTTTTGGGATGGCACCGAAGTCTGCTGCGCCGAAGCCCCCAAAGGCCACTACAAAGGTTTTTGGACGTAGCCGAGTGACTCCGCGGCTTCTTGCCGAGTATGAAAAGTTTGGGTATTTTGAAAGTGGTCAAGCTAGGGCCCCCGGAAACGAAGTGATTCCGACCCCTAGAGATGATGAAGTTGTTGTGTTTCGCAACCTTTTTGCTGCTGGTCTTCGGTTCCCTCTGGATCCTGTCGTCGTTGCAATTCTTCGCAACTTCGACATGTATGTTCACCATCTCACTCCAAATGCCATCCTTCGGTTGAGTTTGTTCATGTGGGCGTGCAAAACCATGGGTGTTAATCCAATGGTGGCAAACTTCGTTCGTGTGCACACCATTCATCACCAGCTGTTGTATATGGAACACACCGAAGGTGACACGTATATCAAGGAAGAAGCTCAATTTGCTTCGCTGAACTTTAGATATAGAACTGATATGGATGTCCCTGTTGTCTGCTACAAGAACAAGTGGGAGGATGATTGGAACACGTTCTGGTTCTGTCATAAGGTGGATGACACTGCTTCCACTTTGGTCAACAAGGAGATGCAAGACCTTCCGAAGGGTGTTGGCCTAAATCCTGACGATTCTGACCAATCTCGACTGTTTTTGGTTGTCTTTCGGGAGATTGCAAAAATCATGGGTACTCGCGATCTCATCAAGGAGTATTGCTGCTGCAAGGTTTTTCCGCTGAAGTCTGGCTGGTCTGTTGTCACATGGAGCGACTTTACAAGCCCCATTAAAGTTCCAGATTTTACAAAAAGCTTCGGAGTGAAACTCGAAGGTTTGTGTTTGTTTTTTTAATACATTTTTTGCTTTTTATACTTTGTCTTTCTGTGTTTTTTCTTGCTTATTTTTCCCCTCTTTACAGATATTGATGTTCTGCTTATCGAAGATGCTACCAACGAAATACTTGGTCCTGCCAGCCTTAAAGAGGACCATGATATCATGAACCGAATTGGCGGTCGTCGCGACAACCGTGTTTTCCAATTCTTTGGCATTACTGCTGGTGATCGTCAAGTCACCGTTACACGGCACGAAGCTGCCACTAAGCGTGCTGCGAAGAAAGGGTCTTGCAGTGTTGCCGAACCTTTGGTTGTTGCTGTGTCTTCTCGTCCTGGCAAAAGATGCGCGAAGGCCGCAAGCAACCGTCAACCTAAGCGTCGCCGCAAGCAAAGATCTGCCTCTCCCGAGACTGTGTCTTCTAGCCCCAATGGCAGCGATGGAAACCGAAGCGAAGGTAACAAGAGCAACGAGAATGTGGCTGACCCTGCGTTGTCCGGGCGAAGCACTCGAGCGTCTGACTTGGAGCATACAGAGGAACAAGTTGATGTGACTTCATTATCACCGCGTCCAGACGCCGTTGTCGGTACCATTGCTCAACCCTTCGATATTGACATTAGCGACCGTGAACCGGAGAGCGATAAAGAGCTTGCTGCTCCTTCTAAAACGAGTGGTAAAGCACCTGCTATTACCGAAGACGTGCCTAAAGATCCCGCCCCTTCTAAAGGGCTGGTTCCTTCTTCTTCGCGCAAGGTTATTGCCACCTTCGCTACTGGTGCCGGCGATAGTGACAGTAGTTCTGACACTGAGTCTGACAGCGGCCGGCGAAGTGGTGGTGTTTTTGTTAGTGCTGATTCTCCCTCAGTTGTTGCGCGCCGTCTCGAGATTTCTCAGAATTCTCATTTTTTTGGTGATCGCAAGAGGAAGTTACTTCAGTTCTGCAGCGATGATCGCGAACGTGCTTTGCTTCAGGAGGCTGGCCAATCTTTTAGCTTCCCTATCATGGAAGAAGATCTGGGCCGCGAAGGTGTTGATGAAGTTTTAACGCAGGCTCAAGATCTTGCCATGAAAACCTTCGTTGCCTGTCGAGTTGCTAACGCCATTTTCATGAAGACATCCGCCAATTCAACCTTCGTGACCAAACTACCTCTTCTGCTCTTGAGAAGGAAATTGTTACTGTCAAGAATCTTCAGAAGGATAAGAATAGCCTTGCTGCTGCTTTGGAAGATGAGAAAAAGAAAAGTGTGGCTCTGTCTTCGGAAATAACTTCTCTCTCGGAGAAAAATAGTTCTCTTGAAAACGAAGTTGCTAAGTTGAAAGAGGCTGATGAAAATGAGAAGAAGAAAAGCGAAGGTGTGAAGGGCCTGTACGAAGGTAAGCGGAAGGAGCTCGATGAACTGAAAACTACTCATGCCGCTCTTGTGAAAGAACATGAGGGTTATTGTGACGAAGTGCAAAAGCATATCGTTCCTGTTTGCAAGAAGGTTCATGATCTTTTGGTGGACTTTGGCACTGCACCTGGCTCATTGTTGACGGTTGATATTTGCCATTTTTATGACCGTCAACTCCTGCAAATTGGAATATGAATTGCACATCCACACTAGAATAGGAGCTTAAACTCATATTTTCCACTAGTGTTGATGTCTATTTGAATGCAAGTATTTAGCATAAGAAATGGGAGGAATCCATGCACTTTCACTCCACTCCAATCCAAGGCACTCAAATGGTAGCCAATCAGGGGCTGCCACATGGATTCTCCTGGATCCATGATGTCACCAATCCATGTGAAGGACTCTCGACGAATCATACGCTGCCACGTCAGCATCACATGGATCCATGGGCCCACTTTGCCAACTAAACCGCCAGGAAACGTGCCATGCACAGAGGAGAGGCATTAGGGCCCACATGGAAGCGAGCCAGAGGAAGCACAGGCCAGATGGCCGGCCAGGATCTTCGGTCGACCCTAGGATCGGCCGAACCGACCTAGGGTCGGTTGATCTCCCCCCTCCACGTGTTGCTCGCTCATTGGTCCTTGGCTGCATTCCTGGGTGTTTAGGGGCACTTGGAGCCTCGGAGCAAGCCTCCTCCTTGTCTATAAATAGGAGGGGAGGGGCTCCATTTCACACACACCACCAAGCTCTCAAGTTCCACTTCTCTCTTGTGTAGCTCTCTCTCCCTCTCTCTAATTCTGCCCATGTGAGGTGATTCTCACCTCTATGTGGTAGAATGGTGATGAGGAGAGATCTAGATTAGGATTAGTTGAGAGGTAGAGTAGGGGTGAGGAGTGAGTTAATGTCCTCGTGGATGCTTGTTCTTCATTTAGATCAAAGTGAGTATTTCAGCATTTCTTATTTAGACTATAGTGGACATCATGCATGATTGATTTGTTCTTGTGTTCGTGGCTCGTTCATAAGTTAGAGGCTTGTGTTCTTCATGACACAAGGCTTTGATCCTTTAGAGCCAGAGCCATAGTTCATTTACTTGTTTGCATGCTCTGATCCTGTTTAGTTAAGTAAGTCCGCTGTATCTCGTTCAGCTGCATCCATAGCTTCCTTTCTGCTTTGTAGCTCAATGACTAGATCTGATTTCGATCTTTCCCTTGTTCGTGGGACCGTATCTATACGGTTGCTATAGTGAAGTTAGCGGGCTAGCATACGTATCCGCACTATAGTATTTATCTTGGGGTACAGACGTGGTGTCTGGGCCCTGGTTTTCCTGCGAAGACCACGTACGATCGTAGTGTAGAGGTAGGCCGCAGTGGTGACAGCCTGTTGGACCCTTTATCAACCCTCTACGTCGCGTACCGAGTTGGGCTCACTTGCCAGCACCTTGATGTGTTGTCGCCCCGCGGGGACGACTGAGATCTGACAGAATACATCTTCAGAGCTAAGTCCCTTAAGGAAGTGCTTCTCAACCCATATCTATCCCAGCTGGAGTTTGGTGTCCTTGGACCATCTATACTAGAGTAGGAGATAAAGCACACCGTTCCTTGGATTCGATACCCTTGGAATACTCTCCTTCCTTGGGGAAGTGCTACAATGGTATTTCCGTGCGCTTGCGGTATACCCGGTTGTTCTTATACGCTCCCTCTAGGTGTACAACTAGTGGTGACATTAAGAAACACCAACAAGCATTTTTGGCGCCGTTGCCGGGGAACGGTTGCTGTATCTATCTTCGAGCCTAGTGGTCCTCGTATTTATCTTTTTTGTTTTCCTCTACCTTCACCCCCATTACCCATCAGATATCCTTTTTGTTTCTTTTCTTCTACCTTTACCCCCGCTACCCATGGTGAAGCTTTCCTGTAAAAGCATCACTACCCCCAGGGATGAGCTCCCAGAGCCACCACCTTTGGTGCGCCTTTTTCTCACATCTGGCTGTGAGCCTCTCCCTGCGACTATCGATCTCATTCGATGCACTATCTTCTCTGGTCTATCGAGCGAAAACCCATATGACCATCTTCGTGACTTTGAGAACTTGTGTTCTCTTCTCTACACTATGGGTATGACATTGGATACCTTCAAGTGGAAGTTGTTTCCGTACTCTCTTGTAGGGAAGGCGGAGCAATGGTACACATATACCGTAGGTAGTGTGAACGATAGTTTGGGAGAGCTTAGGGACAAGTTTTGTCTTGAGTTCTTTCCTCCATCTCGTGTTGCAGCTTTACGGGAAGATATCCATTGTTTTCAACAAAAAGAGAAGGAAACGATAGACACGGCCTGGGCTAGATTTACACACTTAGTGTATTATGGACCGCCCTTGTCGATACCTGATTCTCAGTTGCTTCGCAATTTTTATGATGGTCTCGACAAAAGGTCTGTCTGTCGTCTTGACTTCGGAAAACCATTTCTTGAGAGGGAACTGGCTGAAGGTTGGAGTTTCCTGAATTCCTACTTCGAAGTCGATCCCAGATCCTACCGAGAGGAATCCGAGTCAAGCCATGAGAGTCCCTCAACATCCAAGTCTGAGTCTTCATCTTCCGAATCCCAAGACCTGTCTGTTGAGCCCTCTCCTGAACCCCGAACACTAAAGGGAGAAGAAATTCAACCTTCGGTGTTCACTTGCAAATTCGAGGATGACCCATCTAGAAATCCTTCAGACACCTCGAATTCTGTTGATGCCCAATTAGGGGAGGATCCTTATTCTGTCCACACCGATCATTATAGAAATCTTTCGACAGAACCTCCCCTTCGGCCTGCGGTGCCTCCTCTACCTCCTGACGCGGCATATCCTGAGGAGGCTATGAGAGAGGAATGGTCAGAGGGAGTGACACGATTTTCTGAGGCAACTTGGAATAGTTCATCTTCTCTGGTTGTCCCTTGCTCTATCAAAGGCACTGTCATAGAGGCCCATTGTAACCCCATCATGGAGGTCAACATTTTGCCATGGCACTTAGCGGAAACTGTTCTGGGCAAAGTTCCGCTAGCACCATCCGACATGCTCCTCAAGACTTGTCCCTTCGGACATGTTCTTGAATGTCGGGGGATTGCAAGTGCTGTGCCGCTTATCGTAGACGGGATCGAGGCTACCTTAGACTTCCACATCTTCGATGTCCTTGATCTCGATCTTCTCCTAGGCTCCCCTCTAGAGCAGCTCTTCGATACATCTTTAGGGAGCCTAGATGATAAGCTTAGGGGAGTCGCTTTTGCCACTGCTACCCCTTGTTCGGGGCATCCTATGGCAAAGCCTCTTCCTTAGCGAAACCCACTCGAGAAGATGACGCATACATCTCCGTTCACATCATCCGAGCCCGTTCTCACTAAGGTTGTAGAATGTTCTACCCCTCGTGAGGATGACTCGAAAGACTTTCTTCACCTTTGTGAAGGTGAACGATCGTCACCACTCTCGACCGAGCTTCAGCCTCTTCCCGCTGGCCCGTATCATGTTACTTTCGATCATGATCGAGTCAACATCGAGCTTCCATGATGACTCTCTTGAGATGGAGAACTCATGGGCCATGGAACCTTTCGCGGCACTGACTCTGGAGTCCGGAGGAAAGGATTCCACACACGAGCATGGTAGTCTCATCCTTGATCTATCATACAGGCCATGCTCGCATCATGTTCCTCTAGAGTCAGACATGCTTAGTGCACTGAGCACGCATGAGGGCTGCAATCACCTTATGGTCCTCTTTTCTAGAAAGTTCAGAAGGCTGGTTGTAGATGTATATGTCTATCATAAGCATTGCAGATTTCGTGTGTGCACTGTGGCACTAACCTTGCAGCTAAAGCTTCATTGATACATCAAGGATTGGTGGTGAGACGGGAACGACACCACCAACGATAGCTGCAAGATGAAGTTCCCATGGTCGAGCTTATGACCTTAAATAAACAAAGCACTCCCAGGAGATAACCTGGATTAGGTTAGGTTTTATTTCCCTTTTCGAATAAAAGCAAGAATATGTTTCTAGGATAAGTTGTCCTCGGGTATTTTTGGTCACTAACCTTTCAGGTGGAGATTGAAAAGAAAGATGGACAGGTGATGCCTACGAACATGTGAGCCACATCAGCTGCAACACCTATATAAGCTTTGGTGATGGAACGTTTACAAAAGGAAGCTTGATCATCACACACTTGAGTTTTGTTGCTTAGCAATGCAAACTTCAAGTGTGGGGGAGGTATGTGAGCATCCTAAGTAAAGTTCCTCCTCTACCAAATCTTATCCTGGTGTGAGGGTGATGTCAACTCCTGCGTCTTGCCCGCTAGTTAGGTAAGTCCTGCTTTTGACATTAAACAAAGCCCTTCCGGGAGGTTCCCGAGGTTCACCGTCTTATGCTCATGCTTATGTTCCTTTTGATGATAGCTTGATCATGCTTTCATGTCTCCTTTATCCTAGCTTATATGCTCTGGCTTGAATGTTTAGGAATCCACACATTCATAGGCTATTTTAGATTAAGCATGGTGCTTAGGCTAAAAACTGTCTTCTTCAGTCAAAACAAGACATGGTGTCGAGTTTTGACTGATGAACCTTAGAGTTATATCTTCATAGATCTTGGTTGCATATCTGCTGACTAACCCCTGCAGAAAATTGTCAAATTTGAATGTGTAAGTCATTGAGATAAATTCAAATGGGAAGGTAAGTTGAGGTGTCAGATTCATGTTGCACATCATGCAAAGGTGGTACATATGACCTATCAAAGGTCCAAGGTAAGTATATTCCACTCTGTGCATGAAGTGTAACCTTGGTCTAACCCTTCTTGAGTAAATGACATGGTGATAATAAAAAAACAAAAAATATTTAAATTAGAATAAAGGCTCTATGGTTCTCAAACCAGTAGAGTCCATCCTTTGTTTTCATTTGTCATTTGAAGAACAGCACCAGGGTCAACCACTAGTGTGGGGAAGTTCTCTCGAGCTCGTCATCGACATTCCCGCTAGAGAACCCCCACACAGGGGTTGCACAACATCGACTATGCCTTTATGACAAGAGCAAGGTAAACTAGAGTGACCCGGCTGCCCTCTAGTCAGCCAAATCACCACTGGTCTTCCTTGATCCCTTATCCTTCGGAAGCGATGGTGTGTGCACCCTCTATCTCACTCTATCCTATCCATGAGTTTGATTTAACTTCAATTCATATCCTTTGAAACCAAACTCAGCAATGTGTGCTATGCTTGCTCTACATGCTTCCTATGGTTGGCTTACATATGTTTTATTCCTTGTTATCTACCGGATGCTTGTGAACCATAATCTCCTTAAGGACAAGCATGCTCACCTAAGTAATTGACAAGTATGATATGGCTGGATGATTTGGTCTGTTGCTCTGATGACTAACTCTCTTGGGGAATTTATTTTTGAAAACTCAAAACCTCTTGGAAAGGCTCCTCTTTGATATGCCTCCGTCCCATTAGAGCCATATGATCTTTGTAGGTAAAAGCCTTCGATTCATATGCTGCTTGTTATTGCTTTGAGCTTTGTCAAATTCTGTGACCCTTGTGAGAATTCTTCTAATTACTTCCATGATCAAGATTTATGTGCACCCCACTTATTTCCCCTTGCTATGCTTCTACACTAGAAGTTAGCATTGTATCATTCATACCACGAAAGTAAAAGCTCTATATATGGTATGACCGCTCTCTCTAAAAGTATCCTTCAAGGAAGAGATATGGGCTATGAAAAAAAGAGAAGAAAAAAAATATATACATGCCCAAAGCATGTTTTGAAAAAAAAAGAAAAAAAGAGAGAAAGGATAGCCCATATCCAAAATAAAGAAGGAGAAAAAAAAGAGGGATGGTCATGCGAAGAGGAGTTCCATAATTTTGATGGTAATAACTAGTGTCCATTCCGGGGCTAGTGTCCACCTTACCATCAACCCACAGTTTTCACCATATATATATGTATGGTAATATCTAGCACTCATTCCGGGCCTAGTATCCACCTTACCATACACACCCTAGCCACATTGGTGCACATCTTGATCTGATGGTATGATTTGATTTTCTCTGTGGATCTAGTTTTTGACTTTGCAAAATATGTGATGCAAGTATGTTTCCTCTTTATCCTACCTTGAGCTCCACATATAGCCATCATTAGAAGTAGGATGAAGAAAAGCAAATGCCTTGGTGAGGACATATACACATTGAGCAATCTGAGAGAATCAAATGAGGAAGCCATCAAGAGTTTTGTTTATGAAAAACTTGCAAAACCCCAAGGTGTTTATCATCAGGTGCATAAGTGACTTGATTCACAGTTGTTCTACTTTTCAATCAAAAAAGGGAACATGATAGCCACTACACAGAGGTTCACAGGAGCAAGGTATGACTTGGAATATCTCTTATGTCTATCTTACTCTGTGGTATTCAGGACCCACTTGGCTTTGTTTCCCCTTCACTCGGGATGAGCAAAGGTCAAGTGTGGGGGTGTTGTTGACGGTTGATATTTGCCATTTTTATGACCATTAACTCCTGCAAATTGGAGTATGAATTGCACATCCACACTAGAATAGGAGCTTAAACTCATACTTTCCACCAGTGTCGATGTCTATTTGAATGCAGGTATTTAGCATAAGAAATGGGAGGAATCTATACACTTTCACTCCACTCCAATCCAAGGCACTCAAATGCTGGCCAATCAGGGGCTGCCACATGGATTCTCCTGGATCCATGATGTCACCAATCCATGTGAAGGACTCTCGACGAATCATACGCTGCCACGTCAGCATCACATGGATCCATAGGCCCACTTTACCAACTAAACCGCCAGGAAACGTACCATGCACGGAGGAGAGGCATTAGGGCCCACATGGAAGCGAGCTAGAGGAAGCACAGGCCAGATGGCCGGCCAGGAGCTTCGGCCGACCCTAGGATCGGTCGAACCGACCTAGGGTCGGTTGATCTCCCCCCTCCATGTGTTGCTCGCTCATTGGTCCTTGGCTGCATTCCCGGGTGTTTAGGGGCACTTGGAGCCTCGGAGCAAGCCTCCTCCTTGTCTATAAATAGGAGGGGAGGGGCTCCATTTCACACACACCACCAAGCTCTCAAGTTCCACTTCTCTCTTGTGTAGCTCTCTCTCCCTCTCTCTAATTCTGCCCATGTGAGGTGATTCTCACCTC
This sequence comes from Cenchrus fungigraminus, assembly GCA_036936925.1. Classification (NCBI taxonomy): domain Eukaryota; kingdom Viridiplantae; phylum Streptophyta; class Magnoliopsida; order Poales; family Poaceae; genus Cenchrus; species Cenchrus fungigraminus. Next base: position 99,474,997 of record CM072779.1, read on the forward strand.
TATGTGGTAGAATGGTGATGAGGAGAGATCTATATTAGGATTAGTTGAGAGGTAGAGTAGGGGTGAGGAGTGAGTTGATGTCCTCGCGGATGCTTGTTCTTCATTTAGATCAAAGTGAGTATTTCAGCATTTCTTATTTAGACTATAGTGGACATCATGCATGATTGATTTGTTCTTGTGTTCGTGGCTCGTTCATAAGTTAGAGGCTTGTGTTCTTCATGACACAAGGCTTCGATCCTTTAGAGCCAGAGCCGTAGTTCATTTACTTGTTTGCATGCTCTGATCCTGTTTAGTTAAGTAAGTCCACTGTATCTCGTTCAGCTGCATCCATAGCTTCCTTTCTGCTCCGTAGCTCAATGACTAGATCTCATTCCGATCTTTCCCTTGTTCGTGGGACCGTATCTATACGGTTGCTATAGTGTAGTTAGCGGGCTAGCATACGTATCCGCACTATAGTATTTAGCTTGGGGTACAGACGTGATGTCTTGGCCCTGGTTTTCCTGCGAAGACCACGTACGATCGTAGCGTAGAGGTAGGCCGTAGTGGTGACAGCCTGTTGGACCCTTTGTCAACCCTCTACGTCGTGTACCGAGTTGGGCTCGCTTGCCAGCACCTTGATGTGCTGTCGCCCCGCGGGGACGACTGAGATCTGACAGAATACATCTTGAGAGCTATGTCCCTTAAGGAAGTGCTTCTCAACCCATATCTATCCCAGCTGGAGTTTGGTGTCCTTGGACCATCTATACTAGAGTAGGAGATAGAGCACACCATTCCTTAGATTCGATAACCTTGGAATACTCTCCTTCCTTAGGGAAGTGCTACAGCGGTATTTCCGTGCGCTTGCGGTATACCCGGTTGTTCTTATACGCTCCCTCTAGGTGTACAACTAGTGGTGATGTTAAGAAACGCCAACACTCATACATCATCGAAGGTCAATACATCAGCGACATTTTTAAGTGGCTGTCAGATGGTGTGTCGTCTCTAGCTTCGGCTGGCCGTTCTTTTGGTGAACTAAGTGCTGGAGTTGCTGCGCGGACCATTTGCCACTCTGTGTACTCTCTCTTGAGCACTCCTATCGATGGGTCTGAGCCTGCTGTTTCCAAGAGTGCTCTTCGTCAGATGCGCGATGGCTCCTTTGCCTGGCCTCAAGAAACCAATGTTGACCGGATACCTGCTCTACCGAAGAACATTGCGAAAAACTTTGTTAAAGAGTTTTACCGTAAGTTTGGTTTTGGCTATGCGGTTGCTGAGGCCCGTCGTGTTCGGCGCAAGGTTACATTGTTGTGCTCTTCGCTAAGTTATTATTTTTATTTTTAACGTTCATGTCTTCTGCTTCTGTTTGCTTTAACGTGCAACTTCTCTTTTCCAGACTAGCCCCAGCCCTGCTGCTTCTGAACGAGTTGGTGTCATCTCCGGTGTTGCGACTGCTCTGCCTTCTTCTACACCTTCGGCTGGTGCTGCTTCTCGTGGGGCTAATGATCAAGTTGCTGCTTCTACTGCTCCCTCCTCTTCGGCTGGCGGAATGCAAGGCGCTATTTCTTCTGCTGCTCAAACTACTTCGGCTGCTCCCCATACGACCGAAGAGGTGTGAAGATTGGTGCTGCGGTGACTAGTGTTAGGTTTGGAGTGCTGGGACACATTTTGTCTATGTAACTGAACTATTTTGCGAATCTGCGCAGGTGCCGGAGTTGTGCCCTGCGCAGATAGACGAAGATGCCTGCCCACTTGTTATAAACCGTGGCGACTATTTTATGTCTGGTTCCATATGGCAAAAATTTCATCTGGAATTTCCCCACGCGTCCTTTGATGAGTTTTGGTCTTACAAAATTAACCGATACGATTTCCGTCAAAAAAAATTAACTGATACGATGAACGCAATACTGCGTCTAAGAATTTCTCCAAGCAATATAGCCGGAATCGGCTGATTCATGATTCAACTTCGCAATGACGACTGCGTGGAAGTGATTCTTTGGTTGCTGTACAACCTTCGAGTAATTCTCTGTATTGTGATGGTTCTTCTGTTGCCGTCCCGAAGGTTGAGATTGTTGATCTTACCAAAGACGGTATGCACGAGTACGTCTACAAGCGTTCTAACTGACGAGTTGTAGGACTACCTTTTGTGTTTTGGCTGTAACTTAGTCATATTGTTATGTCTGTAACTGCGATGTTGTTCAAACACTTTCTTGTTGTAATAAGTCACCATTTCCGCGAAGTCCTTGGTTTTGAAACTTCGGAAAAAAGGGAACTCAAACCGCGAAGCGCCTCCCCCTAGTTTTCTTTTTCGTGTTTCATAACCTGTAACTGCAAGCTTGGTAGTAAAGAATCATTTTTTTTCTTGCGTGCTGCCTTCGCGCAGTTATGCGTTATGTATTGCTGTATCTTGACGTTTTTTATTGCATTGTCAAACAATGTTTTGTTCCTCAAGATGACTCGTCAGTCGAATCTCGCATTTTGCTTCGCGCATACGGTGCCGAAGGCTTCTTTCCTTGCTAAAGAAGGAGATGATTTGCGACTTCGCCTTTTAACGAGTCGACTTATCCCTGCGGATTTTTTCCTAGGGGCTTCGCGCATTGGCCGCCGAAGGCTTTTTGTTGTTTTCGTGCTCGACTTGGATGCGAGCACCCTAAGTGAACCAATTACGTTTTGCGGTTTGCTTCAAACGTAATTGTTCACTTACGCGATGTATGATATGTTTTGCGACCTGTGCCGAAAGTGACAACTCATTTCATTTGAGTTGCGTCACTTCGGACTTCCTGATGTGCACTGAAGATATTTTTGGGGAGTCCTTGTTATAATTTCCAAGGAGATATTACACATGAAGACCGCCTCATTAAAAACCTCGCATCCCTGTTGTGCCGATGATTACACAACTAGGGACTCTCCCCGCGAGGAAAAGAGTACGGCTTCGAAAACTCAAAAAGAAATGTTTGTTACAAAAATGCGAAATGAAAAGAAACTACTAAGAAAAAGAGCTAAGATACCACGAAGCTTGTTCCTCTTTCACAGCCAATACTTTTTCAGCATATCTTCATTCCACGAGTATGGATCCTCCACTCCTTCTAGGTTAGTTAGCCTGAAAGCCCCTAGTCTTGTTTCTGTCGCTATGAAAGGACCGTCCCATTTCTCTTGTAGTTTTCCCACGCCTCGTTTCTTTTTCCTTAAGACCATATCTCATGTTTTTATGTTCTTCCTTCGCACCTTCTTGTCCTTCCATCTTCTGGTTTCCTCTTGATAATTTTCAATGTTCTGTAATGCTTGAAGCCTAGCCTCTTCGCAGGTGTCCAGTGCTGGTGCCATATCCTCATTTCCAGGTGAGCCTTCGGTACGAATGGACCCTAGCTTTATCTCTTCTAGTACCATTGCCTCTTCACCGTACATCAACTTGAATGGCATGAATTTTGTGGCTCTTGACTCTGTTGTGTTGTGAGACCATATGACTCTCAGTAATTCATCTGCCCACTTGCCCCTTGCCATTCCCGTGATGTTTCTTTTGATGCCAGTAAAAATTATTCCGTTGGCCCTTTCAATAGCTCCGTTGGACTGCGGGTGATATACCGAAGCAAAACACAACTTTGTGCCTAGGTGAAAGCAGAACTTGCGAAAGTCTGCTGAGTCAAATTGCTTGCCGTTGTCCACTGTTACCTCGTACGGGACACCAAATCTGCAGACCACATTTTGCCAAAAGAATTTCTGTATTACTCCCGCAGTTATGGTCTGTACAACCTTCGCTTCAATCCACTTTGAGAAGTATTCAACAACCACTATTGCATATTTGTAGTTTCCCGGAGCCGTTGGCAGAGGCCCCACGATGTCAATTCCCCATCTTGCAAATGGCCATACCGAAGGAAGGAGCTGTATTTCGTAAGGTGAAAACTTGGAGTAATTTATGTGCTTCTGGTAGTTGTCGCATGTCCTTACAATCTCTTCGGCATCTCTTACTGCTGTTGGCCAATAAAACGCTTCGCGAAATGCCTTGGCTACTAGCTTTCTTGTTCCTATGTGGGAAGAGCACATGCCCGCATGTATTTCTCTAAGTAACTCTCTGCCTTCTTCGCGCGATATGCACTTGAGTAATGGTGCACACACGCCTACCTTGTACAAGTTCTCCCCCCTCAACACGAATGACCTTGCTCTTGCGGCCATTCTCTTCCTGTCAACTTCGCTTTCTAGCTCGTAATGCCCCTTTAGATATGCAACTATTTGTGCCCTCCAATCTTCGCTGATAACTGCGCTGACAAGCTTCGGCTCCGATTCCGCGAAGTGTGCAGTCATTTTCCTCAGTGTCTCATAGAACACATCAGGTGGTAGTGGTTGCTTCGTGGCCCCTGCTTTTGCTAAAGAATCCGCCTCTTTGTTCTGTTCCCTTGGTATCTTCTTTACCATGAACCCCAGGAAGTGTTTCTCCATTGCTCTTACTGTTTTCAAATACGAAGACATTTCGTCTTTCTTTGCTCTGTATGCTTTGCCTATTTGGTTCGTGATGAGCTCTGAATCTGTGTTCAACACCAACCTTTGCGCCCCTACTGCCTTTGCCTTTCGGAGGCCCAATAGCAATCCTTCGTACTCTGCGACATTGTTTGTGTACCCATCAAACTCTAACCTTACCACGTATCTCATTTTTATTCCCGAAGGAGATGTAAGAATTGCCGAAGCTGCTGCACCGTCATTACAATACGCCCCATCGCAAAATATTTCCCATGATTTTTCTTCATTTGGCGACTTCGCGCTCTGTTCATCTGATTGTGCCCATTCCGCGACAAAATCTGCCAGCACTTGGGATTTTATTGCTGTTCTTGGCGCGAAGGTTATGTCATATTGAGACAGCTCTGCCGCCCACTTGCCAATTCTTCCTGAGGACTCTTTGTTCTCAAACATTTCGCGAAGCGGGAAACTGGTTGGCACTACCACTTTGAAACTTTGGAAGTAACGCTTCAACTTTCTTGCTGCCATTACTACTGCGTATGCCATTTTTTCTAACTCTGAGTACAATTTCCTTGCTCCCTTGAGCACTTCAGATACAAAGTATACTGGCATTTGCTTCAAGTTGTTGCCGTTCTGCTTCTCCTCAACCAACGCCGCGCTTACCGCGTGAACTGACGCTGCCACGTATAACAACAACTTCGCTTCAGGCCCTGGACTTGCCATTACCGTCAACCTTTCCAAGTATGCTTTCAGGTTTTCGAAGGCTTCCTGTTCCTTTTCTCCCCATACTATGTTTTTCTGCCCCGCCAATTGCTTAAAAACGGTAAGCTTCGCTCTGCTGATTTGGAGATGAAACGGCTCAATGCTGCTAGCCTCCCGGTGAGTTTCTGAACCTCTTTCTTCGTTCTTGGCGGTCTCATGTTTCTTATTGCCTCTATTTTTTCTGGGTTTGCTTGTATTCCTGACTTTGACACCATACATCCCAACAACTTCCCTCTGCTGACACCGAAGATGCACTTTTCTGGGTTCAGCATAAGTCCATACTTTCTCATGTTCTGAAAAGTTTCCACCAAGTCTTCGATGTGACTTTCTTTATGCTTGTTGTGCACTACTACATCGTCAACATATGCGGACACATTTCTTTTCAACTGCAGACCAAGAACTAGCTGCACCATTCTGTTAAAAGTTGGGCCAGCGTTGCGCAAACCTTCGGGCATTCTTACAAAGCAGTACACTCCGAAAGGCGTTATGAAATGTGTCTTGTCTTCGTCTTCTTTTCTCATCCACACCTGATGATATCCCGAAAAACAATCGAGAAGTGACATCCTTTTGGATCCTGCCGCTGCATCTACCAACACATGGATTCTTGGGAGCGGGTAGTCATCTTTTGGGCAAGCCTTATTGAGAGATGTGAAATCTATGCACATTCTCTGATCTCCATTCTTGTTTGGCACCATGACTATGTTGGACAGCCAAGTCGTGAATTGTACTTCGCGTATGACGCCTGCCTCTAGCAACTTCTGTACTTCGCGAAGTGCTGCTTTCTCTTTTTCTGGTGATATCACTCTTAGCTTTTGTCTTCTTGGCGTGACCTTCGGATTTAAGTTTAGGCTATGCTCGATAATTTCACGCGGTATTCCCTTGAGATCTTTTTTGCTCCATGCGAAAACATCTTGGTTTTCACTCAAGCAGTTAAGCAAGTCTGCCTCTTCTTCTTCACTGAGGTCCTTCGCAATTATGACTGTTTTGTCATCCGTGCTACCGTTCAGCTTCAGCTTTTAGTGTGCTGCATGGGCTTGATTCTATTTTCTTCTTCCTTCCTCTTCTGCTTTATTAACTGCGACTCTTGTACATCATCTTCTATTTCCTGGTTCCCTTCGTTGATTCGCACTAAGTGTACTGGCTTGCGGTCTGTGCCTGTATTGTACTCCCTGTCCCATGCATCCTCCTGGTCCCCATAGACTGATAACACCCCATTGATCATTGGAATTTTCATACATAAAAAGGGCATGTGAATTACTGCTGCGAATTTGTTTATGACTCCTCTTCCGAAGATGGCCTTGTAGGAATAAGGGATGTCTACTACATCGAAGTTAACCATTTCTGTTCTCATTAGAGCCCCTTCGCCCATCGTAACATTCATTTCGATGGTTCCCAATGCTTCAACTCGCTTGTTGCCGAAGCCATATAACGGTTTTGTGGACGTTTGCAATTGATCATCCCTGAACTCCATTTTTCTGAACAGGTCGTAGGTGAGAACGTCTGCGGAACTGCCGTTGTCTACCAGAATTCCTCCCACATCATTTCCCAGAATGTACTTTGTGTTCTTCCCAAGTATTGCTCTGATCACCAGCGGGTCTTCGTGTGGGTATCTCTTTAATTTCAGATCAGCCTCTGTGAATGTGATTGGGATATGCGACCACTTCGTGCGAAATACCTTACCTGAAGATACATGATTGACTTCTCTTCTGTCATCCTTCCTTTGCCTCTTCGATGGAAACTCGGGGAAACAACATCCCCCAGTTATTGCATTTATGACATTCACCCTCTGATATTTGTCATCTGGATCATTATTTATGACGTTGACTCTTTGATATCTGTCATCTTGCTCTGACCTTCGGGCGTTTTGCTGCTGGGATTGTGATGGGTTTTCATTTGGCTGGTAGGGAGCACTCGGCGCTGGGCCTTGCGCTGATGTGTAAGCTGAGTGAAACTGTGGTGGATATGGGAGGGGTTGGAAATATTGCGGTGGCGGCTGATACATGGGCTGCCAATTCGATGCTGAGCTGTTTGCCGCCGAAGGTACGACAGGTGTCGCTCTATTGAGGAAACCAACTTGGTTCTGCGCAATCTTCTTCTTGTCTTCTTCCTCCTTTCTCTTGATTGCCACCCTGCATTCATATGTCCAGTGACCTTTGTTCCTTCCATGTATGGAGCAAACTGTTTGCGGAGGTGGCGTTGAGTATTTTGCAGACCCCCGCTGGTTTGACTGCGAAGGTGCCTGGTTGTTATTTGCCCCCTTGGATGATACATTGTTCACACCCCCCTATTGTAGTTTGAACTGTTTGCTGTGTTTCTATTATTTGTGTTTGGCCTTCTGTTCCATTCTTCTTTAGCCTTCGCTGCATTTTTCCTTGCATGATAATCCTCGATTCTCCTTTGCTTTCCACAATCGGATAAGCAATATGATTGTAAGACTTCGAACAATCTTTTTTCCGACACTGGCCTTCGCCTATCTAGGTATTCCCCACAAGGCCCCACCTTGAGCCCTCCTATAATGGCGTCAATTACACTTGACTCTTCGACATGTGGTGCTTTTGCTCTGGCCTTTGTGAATCTCTTTATGTACTCCTGCAATGGTTCCTTTTCTCCCTGTTTGATCTGATGAAGGTCGTTGGCTGTAAGTTCTTGTGGCTGAAACCCTTGGAAGTTACTTTCAATTTTCTCCCAAAGCTGGCTCCATGAACTTATGCTTCCCTTTGGCAGCGACGCATACCATTGCTGAGCAGAGCCTTTTAACACCATGATCATGGCCTTCGCCTTCGCGGTATCATCACCTCCCCCTGAAGAAATTGCCACACTGTACCGAAGTATGAACTGCCGCGGATCTGACTCAGCATCATATTCTGGTAGCGAAAATGGTAGTTTGAACTTGGTCGGCCAATCTGCCTGCTCGAGCTCGAATGTAAGTGGGGTGGATGGTTTGTCCTTGGAAGAATGTGAACCTTTGCTCTTGTGATGTGGTCTACGTTCCACAAACGCCTCTTCGTCAGAATCGAACACCCATGATTCCTAAGAGTCGTATGAAGACTCCTCCACAACAACTGGTCTGCTTCGCTTTTTTCCCTGAGGTGAAGTTGATCTGTGTTGCTTTTCGGGCCTTGGCTCAGATCGTACTGACTGTTCTTGCAGGGAATTAAGTTGTGCCTGCAATATTGCCATCTGTTCTTGAAGCTGAACAGTTTTTTATCTGATTGCTTGTTGCTCTTGCTCCTTGCGAAGTTGCTGGAGAAGAGATTTCTTTTTCTGGATGTCTTTCAGCATCTGTTGGTACTTTTGTTGCTCTTGGCTTGGATCACCTGCCTGTGGTCCCTTAGCTTTGAGGAATGCCGCTTCTTCCTGAGCCCTTGTCCGGATATTAGACGAACCTGGCATTTGGCTGAGTCTTGCCGCTATTGTTGCCTCTACCCTTCTTAATGACGCAATGTCTTCGTCGAGGATCCCCGCATCCAAGAGGTCGACTTTGAAGTTTCCGTTTGCGATGTCTTCTAGTGCCCCATCACGACTGCCTGGTGCGTGGCTGAGCACTATGTCTCTATCTACGTTTGCATTCGCCCCTTCGTTGACTGGGCCTTTGGACTCTGCTGCCGACGGGTCATCGGTAGCTCTTTGTGGATTGGTGTTCCTTGGTGCTCTCTTCGGTGCCATTGAGCTGTGGTGGGACGAAGCACGGTGGGTGCCAGAAATGTTGGGGAGAAACCCGTCCCCGAAGTGGGGTCAACAAATGCAAATAACGGAGGAACTCAAACTCTCAAGCAAACCAAGGAGTGCCTTCGGGTGAGCAAAAACAAGCCTTCCCTCATACCCCTCTCTCCCTTTTCATTCCATTCAGGCTCGTTTAAATAGGCCCGTATCATTCACACTTTACATCCTTACCCTCGCCTTTTTTCATCGTGCGAAGGATCTTTGAGGGCATTACAGTATTTTTACACCAATTCGCCCAACTACCACCCTTACAACTCAACACTTTACACCGTGGCACCCGTCATGTGGGCCCACACCCCCACTTCCCCCTTCGGGGAATCATTACAGCCCTAGGACCCACGCCCGCTTCATGCTGTGATCTGCGCCGCTACCTTCACGCGCCTGCAGTCTTCCTTCGCCCCTTGAACGCCCTTGTGTCTCTTCCTGGCTACCTCCGGTCATCCTCCGAAGGTTCTCTGTATCTCCGCGTGTTCAGCACCTTCGACCTCCTGGACTCCCGATGCCCTTCCAGGCGAAGGTTGCTTGCACCTTCGAGCGATCTGCACCTTCGACCTCCTCGCTCTGCCGTGCCCCGAAGACGTTAAGCTTCGGGCTCTAGCGACCTTCGATGCCTCGTTCCACCATGTCTCGAAGATGTCGAACCTGCGTAATCACCAAAAACAAAGGATGGCCGTTTTCCCTTGACCCGAAGGCCTGCAGACAAAATGGACAACATCAGGGGGTTAGGTGCGAAATGGATTTTCCCAACAATGATGACAAAGTCTATGCATGGATCTCTGATTGATCAATCATCTGTCTTCAACAGCACGGTACAGAAATCTGTCAGAGAAGTGCTCAGAGATGAACTCGCAAGTGGATACAAAGGACCAGTGTATTATCAACCTGGTTTGACTCGCAAGTGGATCCTTGGTGCCCTCTTCGGTGCCATTGAGCTGTGGTGGGACGAAACACGGTGGGCGCCAGAAATGTTGGGGGGAAACCCGTCCCCGAAGTGGGACCAACAAATGCAATTAACAAAGGAACTCAAACTCTCATGTAAACCAAGGCGTGTCTTCGGACAAGAAATGAAAAGCCTCCCCTCAGACCCCTCTCTCCCCCTTTCCATTCAGCTTGGGTCTGTTTAAATAGGCCCATATCGGTTACATTTTACATACATACCCTCACCTTTTTCATCGTGCGAAGGATCACTGAGGGCATAACAGTATTTTCCCTCTAACACGCCTAACTACCACCACTACAACTCAACACTTTACACCGTGGCACCCCTCATGTGGGCCCTCATTCTATCTTCGCCCTTCGGGGGGGACATCTTTGCTTCGAGGTCATGCCGCCGCATGCCGTGTAGAACCTTCGCGTGTTCAAGGCCTTTTCTTCTCTCTTGGGCGTTGACGCGTTCCGTCCCGGAACTGCTTTATCGGCTCCCCAAAGGTTCTCCTTGTCTTCGAGCGGACATCACCTTCGGCCTCCCGGTGCTCCCCAGATGCGGTACCTTCGGTCTTTCGTAACCTTCGACGTGTCGCTTCGCCTTGTCCCCTGAGACCTTTGGCGCCTTGCTTCACCCCACCCCGAAGGTATCAAACCTGCGCAGTCACCGAAAAAACTAATGGTCACTGCTTTACCTTGACCCGAAGGTCCGCAGTCGAAATGAGAAATAGAAGGGGTTAGGTACGAAATGGATTTCCCCAACAAAACCTTTCCATCTAGAAATGCTGTGTTCATGATTTATATATGAAGTGTTGTTTACAATCATTTAGCGAGCAATTTAGCAGGAACTAGTAGATTTGTTTGAAAAAAATAAAATTAGCACAGCACAATGTAGCAGAAATTCAGAACACTACGATTCAGTTAGGATTTGTCAACTATTCAACTAATTAAGGTACATAAGACAATTCAGAAGTTTACTACAGCATGGAACTGAGATTCAGTTAGGATTTGTTAAGAGAAGAATCAGCAATGAGCCATCAACAAAATTAACATAATTTGAATAAACCACATGTCACTGGCATTTGACTTCAAGGGCTTTGCACATTTCGTTCAGATAGCTTTAATATGTTAAGAGATCCACAGGTCACTGGCAGTCAGCCAGAGCAAATTGCATAGACACTGTGAATGATAAATATGACATGTTGAATGAGCTACAAATAAAAACACTATTTCAGCATATACTAATCCATTCATATCGCAGAGAAATGATTGGTGTCGAGCTATAACAAGCAAAACAAGGACTCATTACAAATATGTTTCATACTTTCATAAGATCAATAAGGTTTCTATGCATGATACAGAGTACATTTTTCCATAAATCCAGAAATAAAGCATCTTCAATTCAGTAGCCATATTCTTCTATTTGAAGCTACACGAAATCAAGAACTAGTACATCTAGATTTGGCCAAGTCAAACCAAACCCTAGCAGGCAAGGTAGGCAAGAGGAGAAGGGCAAAAGATGGGTGACTCACCGGCGAGAAGGTGGCCACCGAGGGGGATGAGTGCCGGAGGGCATAAGACCACGTCGGCATCGCCGCCGACCTGCCGTGTCGGTGTTGATTATCCACTACCGCCGCCGGCAAGAGCTGCTGCCAGGAGGGGATGCGTCGGGAGGGGACGCCGTCGAGAGGGGTCGCCACCGAGAGGGGTCCTCCTGACACGCTCCGCTGCCGCGGTCGCCGCCCGCACAGCGTCGCTGTCGCCATCGCCGCCCGCACAGCGTCGCTGTCGCCTCTCCCACGACTCGATAGGCGATGTTCTGTTCCAAGGCCGGAGTGACAGAGGACGGGTGGTTTTGGGCCGGGGTCGGATGTCGCAGAGGATTAAACGAACATCCATTTTTTTTCGGCTGGTATTCGTCCCAGGCTGGGTGTCCCCTGTGGGTCGGGCCGTGTTCCTGGCCGGGGAGGGGGTAACCGAACAAGGCCTAAGCGAATTGCACATTCAGTTTGACTATCCAGAAAATCAGTACCTATACTTCAAAAAACTTAAAATTTCACCTTTTTCTGTGAGATTGAAGTTAGTTCTTCGTGGAATGAAAGTGTGTGCTTGCTGCCACGGAGGCAGCAAGGGGGCGGAGGGTGCTCCAGCCCCCCTACTGCCGCCAAACTCCATTAAATCTCCTTAGTTCCTCTAGTTTTTTGCCATAAATATAGTACAAGGACTGCATTCCAAGGTAGAAGAAGATGATTTTGTGATTTTTTATCAGAAAAGATTATTAGGTCCACGTTAATTGTATTAAGTCTTTCTATTATGTATAGTTCAGCCCCCCCACCCCAATTTTTTTTCTGGATCCGTCACTGTGTGCTTGTGGTGATAATTTTATCTACAAAGTTTGCTATCTCTTGTATGTATATTTGTATAAATTTAGGAACAAGATCATACAAGAACGGCAGTGTTTTGATGTTGCTCAAGGAGGCCGGAATAGCACCACTGAGCGCATTCTTCTGAAGCTCCAAGTTCGTAAGGCATTGTTGACGCCTTTCAGGCTCAACAAGCAAAAGCACGCGAACGGACCGAAGAGTAGAGTCGCCGCCGGCACCGGTCAGACCGGTCAGGCGCACCGGTCAGACCGGTGTCCTAGGGTTTGCCTGAATCGATCGTTCGGGAGGATAACTACCACTCTTACGTGATGGAGGACGGCTAGGTTTACGAGCAAACCAGCAAAGAGATAACCAACGCACTTACGTAGCGAAGAACGACTAGTTTACGAGCAAACTAGCAAAGGCCGTCGAAGCTCTTGCCCGGGAGGGACCCCGTCAGGGTGTGGAAGTCGCCGGCATGCCCTAGGTCGACCAGCAGGCCCTAGGACGCCATCTCAGGTCGTGGAGATCAAGAGACAAGAAGCATGGAGGTTGGAAAAGGTGTTGAGAGGGTAAAAAGTAGATGTGATTGATAGATTCGATTGTCTTCCCCTCAATCGGCCGTGACCCTTCATAAATATAGGGTGGGGAGGTCTTGCCCCAGTAGGAGTCGAAGCCTATACAAATTCCATGTCAAAATACAACTCCTAACTCAGATTTGGCTGCACGCACCGGTCAGACCGTCGGGACCCACCGGTCAGACCGGTCAGACGCAGGGTTGGTTCTTCCCAGGACCATAACTCCCTCATCCGGACTCCGAATTGGACGTTCCACATATGCATTTCGATCATCTCGACGAGATCTACGCAATGGTGAAGTCCAATTGGCATTTTGAGCACTTTGGTTTGACCGGTCTGACCGGTGTGGGTCAAAGGTCAGACCGGTGTGGGTGCTGAATCGACTATATGACCAATAACTGAATCAGATTAGTTGACCTTCTTATATAAGCCAGATCAGCCACTTTTGACCATGATTATTTGATCTACATGACTATCTTGATCCTTTTGGCAAAAGCTTCATCTTGGTGCACTTGAACTTATGATTTGACATCATATCGGCGCTTCTCCAAATACTTCTTTGCCCTCTTTACGAAAACATATTCAGAACCTCCAAGATGACCCACCAGTCCTGTCAAATACATATTCAAGCCAAACTTGCATAATATCAAGAGTTAGCACTAGATTGGCAATTCTAGCCTTAGCTTCACATATCTCGAACCGTGCCACTTTTGGGTGCGAACATATGCCCCCCTGTTTCTCGGTAAAGCTTGCGTACCAAGAAATACCTAGCAGCCCCAAAACTGCACAAGAATAATGTTGAGCACAAGTGTAGCAAACAAGTCTCATTTTTTAAAGGACGATAGTATCTATCGACCATATTACTTGATTTTGTCCAATATGAAGATTTCAACTTGTTGCTGCCATTTATACACATTGTGTGAGTGAAATAAGCCTGAGTACACACTCCCTCGGCTGTGGATCCTTGAAATATTATTCCAAAATCATTCTCACACTTGTAAGCTTTTGTGAATGCATAAATCGACCAAATCGCTATAATGACAATTGGTCTTTGCAATACTCACTAAATTGACAATGATGAAGTATAGAACAATTCATAAATTCATTCACAAGTTATTTTGACCATAAATGAAGTAGGATGAGTAATCAACCCCAAAAGACAATTCGACACAATTACCTTGGAATTGATGGACAGCCGGATTACTCTTGGACCATCCTTGTTTGTTCTCGACTTATATTTTCAATGCACCTCGGATCATGCCAATAACCAACAACAAACTTTCTCCAAGCGTCAGTCTTGGCTTCAACAAGTTTTAAAAATATGGACAGCCAAACCAACAGCCACACCGGTCAGACCGGTCATGAGGGTCGGTCAGACCGGTCTGTCCAAGATGTGCACTCTGCATTACTAAACATCGGCCCTTTTCCATGAAAATGTCTTTTGGACACCATGGCCTGATGTTCATCATTTCAGAGTGCTAATCCTTAATTTTCATGTCTAGATAAAGTATGGATATAAAATTTAGATAACTCTCTAGACATGTATTAAGAAAACATTTAGTGGCCCATTTAAACGTAAATGCTTGATGTACCTTCAACAATGAATCACTGCATGCCTCTGTATGATTTTACAACTATGGATCCTCAAATCTAGCCTGAATAGAAAAAATTCATATTCGGCTTGTCAATTGAGACTAAATACACCAATCGACTAAAAATCTCAAAATGCCATTATTTGGTGAAATAAGAACAACACCAACATTCTGAGAAATCTTGCAAGCCGATTTAGTAAATAGAAACTCCATAGTGGTAAATTACTCTTTTTGCTTAAGTCTTGCCCCCCGAGCACTTAAGGCACCAAAAAGGTTATAAGCAACCTCTCATCGGGAAGCTATCACTTTAGAACGATGATCTAAGAGATTCATCGGCCATGTATGTTGTCAAGGACGATAATTCAATATCATCCACAAAGAATCCATCCATAAGAATACGCACAACCGAAATAAAAGAGTAGAGATATATAATTCAGAAATTAAAATCATCTCTAAGAACTAAATATTTCGGCTTTTGCAAATTAATCAATATGCATAATAATTTGGTGATAACCCTCTATGATATAAAGATGATCCATGTGGAACCCAAGGACCAAAATAAGAGTATGAGGGATAATCAAGCATATCTAAGGATGAATTCCAAAACATAGGCATATATGGCATTTGTAAAGCAAATGAACTAGGTAATGACCAATAATTTTGATGATTTGGTGCAAACCTCAATTTTGAAGATTGTCTCTCATATCTTTTCTTCTCCTTCAATTGTCTTGCACCTTTTGCTTGATCATCACCCGTGTCTCGAGTCCGAATGCTTCCTTTAGGAATCCATGCCATGCCTTTCTTTCTCAGCTCTTGAGCACTAAGCTTTTGGAACTCCTTCTTCCGCCAATTTGATAAACCAAGCGAATGGCTTGGCTTTGCTTCAGTTTTGGACAGCGGCGCTTCAGTCTTCATTTCTGGCCTCTTCACCTTCTTTTGTCCAGATTTGGCACTTGAAGAATTAACAACTGATTTTTCCCTCTCTTTGCCATTAGTAGCCGAAGCGCTCAACACATTAATCGGCTTTTTATTAACTGAATTCAGATCCGAACTTTTATCTTTGCGACCATCTCTTTTCACTTGGTAAACTTGCTTGACAACCTTTTTCTTGTTTTGAGCACTAGACCGATTTTTATACTCAAAACGGTCACTTTCAACATACGGCTGCCTTGCACGTGATGGTCGCCTTGGAGCTGCATACTCAACATGATATGGTCTGAAATATGAAGGAGTATGTACCCATGAATCACTCCAACCCCATGATGAATAAGGATGAGCACTAGTGGGACATGGAGCATATGAAACCGGCATTGATGGCTCAAAAGGAGAATATGATGCTGCTGATTGAAAACCCTTTCTTTGCCGATTCCAATTCCCAGAATTGTGCTTAGGAGGCAATCTTGATGATTTAACTTTATTTGACCGATTAGCATGCTTGGCCTCATTGTCTTTTTGATACTTAGCCAGAAGTTCGTCAAAAGTGAGCTTCGGCCTTTTACCATTGTGCTTGACATGGTCTTTACCTCCATTAGCTACAAGATGTTCAGATTTGGACATCCTTGATTTTTTCACACTTGCACCGGTCAGACCTTTGGGTTGCACCGGTCTGACCTGTGGGTCACCGTTCAGACCTTTGGGTTGCACCGGTCTGACCTGTGACTCCAGAACAGGGAGAGTAACAGGTTCCTGTCTTGATGAAGAAAAATCCTTTTGCCCCCCAGTAAATTCCGGGATTTTGATAGGTTCATCGTCCTCGAAAATCGCTTGATCTTGCAAGTTATGGACGATGTCCTTCTCAACACTCAGGAGCTTTGAATCTTCCTCTTTGGCAATTAAATTTGGATCCTTGGATGAACCGGCTAATACTAACCGATTTAATGATCCTTTGCCATCAAAACCAATTGTAGACAGTTGGTCGTCCTCTTGTATTTGACAAAATTTCAATCGTCCAGTGTTAATGGCCGATTGTATAAATTGGCGAAATATATGCAATCTCTAGTATTATGATCAAAAGAATTATGCCACTTGCAATATTTTCTATCCTTTAACTCAAGAGGTGATGGACTAACTTTGTGATAAGAGAGCTTAATAAAATTATTCTCTAGCAAGATATCAAATAAATCATCACACAAAGTCAAATCAAAGGTGTACTTTATTCTCTCCAACCGATGCTTTTGTGGAGACGGCTTTAAGGCTAAGCAAACAAATAGTTCAGATTTCTCATCGACCCATTCGGCTATACCTTCATTTGCACTTCTCATGCCCGATGCTTTAAAGTTGTTCACTATATTAGCATCGGACTTCACAAAGGCTCTCGATTTTGATCTCTTACTTTTAAGTTCAGAATATCCATAAGTACACCATGAAGAGAAAAACTTTGACAATGATGATGTAGAAAATTTAAATGTCAAAGTATTTTTATGATCAGCCTTTTTAATCTTTACAATGCATTGGCTGATAGTATTTGAAGGTATATTGTTGCTAACAAGTAAATTATCATCCTCAATCGATCTTCTAGAATTATTTATGATAGAATCACTAATAAATGAATTAACAGAAAATATAGGATCTGATTGGGAATTACTTGTAAAGCATACCTTATCAAATACATTGGAGAGGCGAGGAACCTTGATGTGGATGATGTCGCATTTCTCCTTTTGACGGCAACCCATAGTCATCCTCTGCCTGGACCGGTCAGACCGGTGTAGAGAGCTGGTTAGACCGGTGCCTCCAGGATTGATGGAAATCACCTCACGTCGACATGCTACTGATCCCTTCTCGCCTCCTTTGTCTTTGTTTTCAACCGTTTGATGTTCTAATATTTTTTCAGCCTGAACTTATCGCTTAGTAGCATGATAATTGCTAGCAAAAGATACGACAACTCCGGCTTTAGGAAAATCAAACATAGTTGTTTTCTTTTGATTAATATCCTCTTGTGCAGCTAAGTTTGACTCTTTAGATGTAATAGATTCAGAATGTACATTATTTGGTTCAGTTGCCATAATAACCAAACTATTGCTCAAATCTGAATCGTTTTTATTTTTCTTGGAGATTGCTACTTGAGAAAGAAAGTCGTGTTGAAATTGTGCAAGAATCTCATCTAATTCTTGATGCATCTCCTCAGAAAGGTCCTCTTCTTTGACCTCTTCATTTAAGTACATGCTTGCTGAATTTTCATTAATCTGGTTATAATTATGATGAATATTTGAAACCAAATCATGATTATTAACATTTGCAAGCGATGCTGAGAAGGTAGGTGAAACCTCTACTTTAGTAGCAAGTGATGCAACATGTATTGGTTGAGAGCAACTGGCCAGATGGCTGAAATTAGCATGGCCAATTTCCTCATTTACCAATGTGCTTGCTGAATTCTCATTAATTTGGCTATGGTTACGGATAACAATTGGAGCCAAATTATGATTATTAGCATTTGCATATGGTACTGAAATTGTAGGTGCAATCTCCATGCTATTAATAATTTGTGAAGCATATGATGGTTGAGAATAACTGGCCTGATAGCAAGAATTAGCATAGCCAATTTTCTCATTCACCGGCCTGTTTTGTGATGTAATCACATATTGTGAATTTTCTGCCGATGCATAAATAGATGAAACACCTTGCTGAAAATTAGTAGAATTACTAGCATGTGGTGTTCCATAAGAATTGGCCAAACTCACCATGTTAGTTTGGCCTTGATACATGTTAACCGACTTTTGAACTTGTTGCACAGCCGGTGTGTGAGAGTAATGTTGTATGTTGCTAGTATCATTAAAATTCAAAGTATGCATATTATTTGACAATGGCTTTTGCATATTAAATTCAGAATTATAATTTGCATAATTAAAACCATCTGAACAAGTACTAGCCGATGCAATATTGTCGGTGTTTTAGACCGGCAACCTACTAAGGGGAGTACCCGAAGTAGATAAATGTGGCCTCGCCGAGATCGGTAACTCGAAGGAAGAGACACGTGGCACACAATTTAGACAGGTTCGGGCCGCGAGGTGCGTAATACCCTACGTCCTGTATGCTGCGTGGCTCTGGATTGATTGGGTGCGATTACAAGATGATGCAATCTTAAGCCGTGAGAGAGAGGGGGGTCCCTGCCTCGCCTTATATAGTCCGGGAGGCAGGGTTACAAGTCGGTTCAGGGAGAGAGTACTAGTCGAATACGTCTAGGAGTCCTCTATACAGTGCGGGACATGTACAGCTTCCTATCCGGGTACTTCTCCTCTGTAGCCCTTGCGCTTCACGCCATCAGGTGCCGTGCAGCGCAAGTCGAGCAGTCCCAGGGGCCCACTGAGTAGTCAGTCCTGGTACCCACTGAGGTAGTGGGCCCAGGGAGGTCCATACGACAAGCCCCCGAGTACTTTGTAGTCGAGAAGGATAGCTTCGAGTAGTCTTGACGGCCTTAACGAGTAGTCCTCAAGCGTCCCTGAGCGCTACAAGTCAAAAGTCCTCAAGAGTAGTCGAAGCATCCCGAGGCTGGAATGTACTCCAGCTGTTATTTGAGCAATCCTGAAGTCTTCTCGAGTAGTCCCAAGCGTCCTCGAGTGCTGCTCTTGAAGGTCTTCAACAATGCCCGTGTTGTCTTGAAGCCGAAACTGATATGGAAGTGCGATTGCAAAATCGCACTCCATATGGAGTAGCCCCCGAGCCTTAGGTTGAGTTGCAGACTCTGGCTGAGGGTCCATCTGAAGTTTTGGCAAGAATATCCCGTGAAATCCGGAGAAAAAACCGAAGGACACGTGGCACGGAGCCCCCGAGCCTTGAGTCGAGTACTTCCTCTTGAATTGAAGGGTCATCTTGTAGAATGTGTCCTGAGTTGCTCTTGAATCTTGTCGCTACCCAGGAAGTTGAGTAGAAGTAGCCGAGCCCCCGAGACGAGGCGTGTCGACTAGTAGAAGTTGGAGAGTCAAGCACCGCCGCTGAGTCAGCCGTGTACAGACTTATCCATCCGGCCGTTGGAGGGGCCGCTGTTGACTTATAAATAGAAGCCGAAACCCTTAGGGTTTTTCACCCCACGCATTCGCAGCCATTCCTAGCAGATCGAGCCAGAAATCACCGCCAGTGCGCACTGCCGCCGTTGAGAGGATTGTAGATCCGAACGCGCCGCCGTAGAAAGCCACCGCCGTAGCCCCCGAGCGAATGCGAGTGAAGACACCGTGCACTAGGAGAATGAAGCCCTCACCATCGAAGACCTCGAAGGCTGCCGGTGGGAAGAAAAGGGCTCGCGAGGAGGCCGCCGGATCCGCCGCGGGGACATCGCCGCCGGTGTCTCCGCCGCGACCAAATCCGAATCAAGAATGGAAGAAATCCAAGGCCAAGACCGAAGATCTACTGGCGCTTCTCAACAGTGGATTCTTGCGGGAGAAGGAGATTGACATGTGGAGAGCCGCTGCAGGGGATCCGTACCCCATGGAGAAAAGCCCGGACGAGATCCCTATGGTCACCCGGTTTGTGGAGCGAGGGCTGTCTCTCCCGGCTAGCGACTTCTTCAAGGGGCTGCTGGGGTACTACGGCATCGAGTACCTCAACCTCAACCCCAACGGTATCTTCCACACCTCAGTCTTCGTACACTTCTGCGAAGCTTTCTTGGGGATCAAGCCCCATTGGATCCTTTTCCGAAAATTCTTCCGAGTCAAGCCCCAGCCCAGCGCCAACAATCCTCGAGTAGTGGGGGGAGCCGGCATCCAGATGCGAGAAGACGCCGCGGAGTAGTACCTCTCGTACAAGCTTATCGACTCCAACCAAGATTGGAAGTCGAAATGGTTTTACAACACCAACCACCACTCGGAGCTGCCGAAGCCAAGCGGGAAGCAGCCGAAGCACAGGCCATGGTGGAACTCGGAGCCAACAATGCAGGAAGGTATCCAGTTGCCCGAGCTGCTGGCGAAAATCAATGCTTTGAGAGAAGCCGGGCTGAGGGCCGAACATGTGGCCTTCAGCTTCATGAAGCGAAAGGTGCAGCCGCTGATGGCCCGCGACACCCTAGGGTACCAGTACACCGGCGACGACGACACGTCGCGGATGCCCGGTGATGAAGTCGACGACGACGACATCGTTGATAGGCTGGGCAGGATCTTCAAAGACATGCCGGCGTACACGCCGTGCCCTGTGCCCGAGTACTCCGCCGCGCGCCCGCCAAATGAGGTCAGTAGCCGTACCCATTGTCGAGTACTCATTACGTAAGAGTAGTCGTGCTGACGTATTGTGCTTCTTGCAGGATGACTTGGTGAAGTTCGTCTCCGAGCCGGCGTCGCCTCCTCAACTTGTCGAGGTCCCAGAGGAAGGGAAAGCCAAGGCCAAGGAGCGGCGCGAGGTTGGTGAGGGAGACGACACAGTAGTCGTCGAAGACACGTCCGAAGAGGACGACGATGAGGAGACGCTGCAGGAGCGCTTCCAGCTGCGGTCGAAATTCAGCCGCCCTGGATTGCCTCATATTCCTCTCGTTCAGGATCCGCCGACTAGCCTGGAGGCTAGTTTGCCCGCGCCGCCAAGGAGGCCGCGGAACGTGACCCGCAAGCGCGTGGCCAAGAAGTTGAAGGTCACGGAGACCACGTCCCAGGAGGTAAGCCGTCTTGAATAGGGTAGTCGAGTACTTATGTCTCGATGTTGTACATTGACGACGAAATTCCCTTGCTTGCAGGAGATGCCGCCTTCCGACCCCGTAGAGCAGGGGGACGAAGGCAACTGGGATACGGTGGAGGAGCCAGCTGGGGGTAGTCATAGCCCAGCCCCCACCGTAGAGGAGCTCTTGGCGCAGTTGTCGCTCCAGCCCTCAGTTGCTGAGGGGAGCACAGAACCGGCCGCTGCTATTGTTGAAGAAGCGGCGGCTACTGAGGCGCAAGAGGAAACACCTACCGAAGCTGGACTGGTAGATATTGCCAGCATCCTCGGCGCCCCAACCGTGACGGTAGTCCGGTCAAATTTGTAAGTGGTGATCCGTCCCGAGTAGTACATTAGATTTGGTAGTCGTACTGGGTTGACAACCAGCTTGTGCACTCTGCAAGAAATCGACGGACTTGACCTGGGAGGGAGATGAACCCACCACAGCGGTGGCTGGAGCAGAAACCGCGCCGCCCGCTGAGGAGTCCGCTCCCGCCCCTCAGGCAGAATCCGGGGCGCCGGCCGTGGAAGCTACCTTGCCTGAGGCCAGCATCGTAGAGGGTGAGTACTTTGCTCAAGTGCAAGTAATCCCGAAGAGTAGTCGTAACCGCCATGTATGACTGATCCAGTTGTCCTTTTATTGACAGGTGCCGAAGCCGAGGGAAGTGCTATCCCGTCAGCGGTGCCCGTTGAAGATTTGGCACCAGAGACCCAGGGAGCTGCCGAAGGAGCCCCCGAGCAAATGGAGGTGACGGTTGAAGAAGCCACCGCGACAGCTGGAGGGGGGTGCAACGACATGCATCCAGAACCGGCTCTGGAAGTAGTCGTTCACTCGCCAGAGATCCAGGACGCGGAGCCAATCCGCTCGGCACCAATGTCCGAAACCGCGACGAGTAGTCGTGGCGGGATCGAGCTGCTGGCGGATGACCTAGTCGATCCAGCGACGGTAGCTCGGCACATGGAGGCAATGCGCCAGGCCGAGCAATGGATGAAGGTGAGTAGTCGACACCCTTGAGTAGTCAATCCTTTAGTGTTGAGTACCCATTTGACATGTGTTGTCTGTGGCAGGACGTCACGGAGCGGTCTCGGCAGAAGTCTGACATGCTTCAAGGGTACGGCGACACGGTGCTCCGGGCCGAGGCCTTAGAAGAACAGCTCGTGAAGGCCCGGAAGCACGCCGCCGCGATGCAGTCGAAGCTGGACACCGCCTTCGTCCAGTATCACAACGAAATCCAAGATATGCAGGCGAAGAGCGACGAGCTGGTGCGGAAGAACAAGTCTCTCCGCAACAAGAATAAAGGTACGCCGTTGCCATGCTGAGTACCCATTGGTAGTGTCTTGGAGGAGTCTGACCCGCTTTGCCTTGTTGATTGCAGAGCTTGAGACCCGCGTCGACCAGCTGAAGGCTTCAGAGACCGACCTGAAGAACCTCTTCTACCGAGAGCAAGAGGCCCACGAGGTACTGGAGTATGATTATAAGCAGCTTGCTTACGAGTGCGACAAGCACATGGAGCTTCGCATTGCATCGGATCGTGACCTCGTCAACTGCTACAAATCTTTGCAGAAGCAGAACGAGGACTGCGAGAAGCTACGGGCCCAGCTGAAGGAACTCGAGGAGGCCGCGCTTCCCATCGCGAGGCTACTAGTGCCTCACCCCGGGGGACCGAAGATAGCCCCATTGGTGGACCGGCTGAAGGAAGCCCCGAGCCGCCTGGCGACGTACGTGAAGCACCTGGCGAAGTCGATCCCCAACCAGGTCTTGGCGTATATGAAGTCGTACTTCCCAAAAGCTCCTGTTGACGTAGTCGCCAGCGGACTAGCCGCCAACTGCACGGACGATCAGTACGCGGAGCTGCTGGAGCAGATGGCGCCCATTGCCGAACAAGTCGCCGAGAAGCTCAACCTCCAGTAGTCCTGTAGGGTTAGCTCGTAGCAGTAGTTGTGTATAAACAAAGTTGTAATGAACTTGTTTAAGTATGAATGAAGGAAACTTCCATAAATGAGTACTCGTTATCCCGATCTGTGAGTGCGGAGTCCCATCATGGAGTCGTCGCGAGTAATCATACTCGCCAGTGGTCCCGTTGAGGAAAAGGGACAGTAAAGCAGTTGATAGGTAATCAAACTTTATTACTGAAGAAGTACGCCTGGATGGCCAGGGCCGTTGTTACAGAGTAGTCGCCAGGACCCGGAGGCCGCCTACGGCTAAGTAGTGCTAGGGCGTATGGCCGCTTACAGCAGTAGATCCGTTAGTAGCCGCATGGGCTGGATCTAGGAGTGCTTGGTCTCTTAGTAGACCGCTGCTGGAGTCCTTTGTCGCTCGTCGCAGCCCAAGATCCGTTAGTAGCCGCGTGGGCTGGATCCTGGAGAGGAGTAGTCCGGAGACTAGGGCCTGGACCTGGAGGCCGCTTACGGCGAAGGGGTCTTTGAGTAGTCGTATAGACTGGAGCCCCCGGTGTAGACTAGGCGTAGAATCGACAGAGTTGGTCGATGTTCCACGAGTTGTTGATGTCTTCGCCTTCAAGCGTCTGGAGGCGGTAGGAGCCCGGTCCGGTCACCTTTGCAATTGTGAAGGGACCTTGCCAGGGCGAGCTGAGCTTGTGTAGTCCTTCCGTGTTCTGGATGCGGCGGAGGACAAGATCACCAATGTTGAAGGAGCGTTCCTTAACGTTGCGATCGTGGTAGCGTCGGATACCCTCTAGGTACCTTGCTGATTGGACGAGGGCGGCACAGCGAGCTTCTTCGAGTCCGTCGATGTCAACTCGTCTGCTATCTTCAGAGATGCCTTCGTCGTATTGCTCCACTGCTGGTGAATCCCACATGACATCAGCAGGGAGGATTGCTTCGGAGCCGTAGACCAGGAAGTACGGGGATTGTCCCGTTGGCTTGGAAGGTTGAGTACGCAGCCCCCAGAGAGCATTGGGTAGTTCCTTGATCCACTTGCCTCCTTTGGAGTTGGCAGCGTCGTGTAGCCGCTTTTTGAGAGCGTCGAGCACCATCCCATTGGCGCGCTCGACTTGTCCATTGGCCTGAGGATGGGCAACTGAGACATATCGGACGTCGATCCCGCTGTTCTCGCAGTACTCCCAGAACTGGTGATTGTTGAAGTTGGAGCCCAGGTCTGTGATGATGCGGTGGGGTAGTCCGTAGCGATGCACGAGTTCATCCAGGAAGTCGAGTACTCTGTCGGCCTTGGGGCATGTAACCGGCATGACCTCGATCCACTTGGTGAACTTGTCGATGGCCACCAATACTCGGTTGAATCCACCTGGCGCAGTTGGAAGTGGCCCAATCATGTCGAGCCCCCAGCAGGCGAAAGGCCAGGTTGGCGGTATGGTGACTAGCTTGTAGGCCGGGACGTGTTGTTGCTTGGCGAAGTATTGGCACCCTTGGCACCTTCTGATGAGTTCTTCGGCGTCGCCCAGAGCTGTGGGCCAATAGAAAGCCCGTCGGAAGGCCTTGCTGACCAGCGTGCGTGAGGACGCGTGGTTGCCGCAGACGCCTTTATGGATCTCCTCCAAGATGTCCTTGCCTTCTTGTCTGGGAACGCACTTCATGAGTACTCCGGAAGATGCGCCCCGCCTATAGAGCTTGTCTCTGACGAGAACGTAGGACTTGGCACGGCGGATGAGTTGCTCGGCCAAGTTCTTGTCCGAGGGAACCTTCTGCTCGCTGAGGTAGTCGATGAAGGGCTGCCTCCAGTCCACGTCGATCATCATGACCTCCTGGCCAGCCGGGGGATGCGCTTGGTCAATGGTCGGTGGCGCCGGCTCCGGGATGGATGGCGCGTGAAGCTCGTGGATGAAGACACCCGCTGGTACTTGAGCGCGAGTAGAACCAAGCTTCGACAGGACGTCCACTGCAACGTTGTTGTCGCGGACGACGTGGTGGAACTCAAGACCATAGAACTTGTTCTCGAGCTTGCGGACTTCTAGGCAGTAGGCGTCCATGTTCTCCTTGTTGCGGTCCCAGGACTTGTTGACTTGGTTGATGACCACTGCGGAGTCGCCGTAGACTAGTAGCCGCTTGATGCCCAGTGAAGCCGCGAGGCGGAGCCCGTGTAGCAGAGCTTCGTACTCGGCTTCGTTGTTTGAGACCTTCCAGAAGATCTGCAGGACGTACTTGAGTTGTTCGCCCGTTGGAGAGATCAAGAGTACTCCTGCACCTGCACCCTCGAGGTTGAGTGAGCCGTCGAAGTACATCACCCAGTGCTCTGGGCGCTTGGTTGGAGTAGGTAGCTGATTCTCCCGCCACTCCGCCATGAAGTCGACTAGTGCCTGCGACTTGATGGCTGTGCGTGGCTTGAAGTCGATGTTGAGGGCGCCGAGTTCGACTGCCCATTTGGAGATTCTTCCAGTAGCATCTTGGTTCCGCAAGATGTCGCCGAGCGCGTAGTCGGTGACGACGGAGATCGAGTACTCCTGGAAGTAGTGTCGTAGCTTCCGCGAGGTGATGAGCACTGCGTACAGAAGCTTCTGTACTGGCTGGTAGCGTGCCTTGGATTCTGATAGGACCTCGCTGACGAAGTAGACTGGACGCTGGACTGCATAGGCGTGGCCGTCTTCCTGCCGCTCGACGATGATGGCAGTACTGACCACGTGAGTAGTCGCAGCGAGGTAGAGCAGTAGCTGCTCGCCTTTACGAGGAGCTGTGAGGACTGGTGGCTTCGATAGGAAGTCCTTGAGCTGGGCAAGGGCTTGGTCCGCCTCTGGAGTCCACACGAACTTCTTTTGGTGTTTGAGTAATTTGAAGAAGGGGAGCCCCCGTTCTCCAAGCTTCGAGATGAATCTGTTCAAGGCCGCCATGCACCCGGTCAGCTTCTGCACGTCTTTGATGCACGTGGGAGCTTTCATGCTGGTGATGGCGGAGATCTTCTCAGGATTGGCTTCGATGCCGCGATGGCTGATGATGAAGCCGAGTAGTTTGCCCGACGGCACGCCGAAGACGCACTTGTTCGGGTTGAGCTTCCAGCGGTACTCGCGCAGGGATGCGAAAGTCTCTTCAAGATCGTCGATGAGCGTGCTGGAGTTTCTGGTCTTGATGACCACGTCATCCACGTAGGCTTCGACGTTCTTGTTGAGTTGCCTCTTGAAGCAGGCCTGGATAGCTCGTTGGTATGTAGCGCCGGCGTTCTTCAACCCGAAGGACATGGTCGTGTAGTAGTACGCACCAAATGGGGTGATGAACGCGGTCTTCTCCTGGTCTTCTTCCTTGATCGCGATCTGGTGGTACCCGGAGTAGCAGTCGAGGAAGCAGAGCAGGTCGCAGCCCGCCGTGGAGTCGATGACTTGGTCAATCCGCGGCAACCCGAAGGGGTCCTTGGGGCAGTGCTTGTTGAGGTCGGTGTAGTCGACGCACATCCTCCACTCGTTTGAGTTCTTCTTGCGGATGAGGACGGGGTTGGCGAGCCACTCAGGATGGAAAACTTCTCTGATGAAGCCAGCCGCGAGTAGTTTGGCGAGTTCCTTCTTGATGGCGTCCCGTCTGTCGTCGGCGAAGCGGCGGAGGTGTTGTCGCTTCGGGGTAGCTTTAGGATCGACATTGAGTGAATGCTCAATCAACTCCCTGGGCACCCCTGGCATGTCCGCTGGTTTCCACGCGAAGATGCCGCGGTTAGCCCGGAGGAAGTTGATGAGCGCGTCTTCCTATTTGGGGTCGAGGCCCGCCCCGATGGTGGTGGTCTTGCTGCTGTCGCCTGTCCCGAGGTCAATTGTCTTGACCAGAACCTCCTCGGCTGGCTGAGGCTTGTTAGCTTTATCCGACTTCTCTGGGATGTCGAGTTCGCTTGGGGCAAGCTTCTTCGACGCAGCGTAGATCTCCATCATTGCATTGGGTACTTGATTTATGGAGGCGATCTCCACAGCTTCCGTGTCGCAGTCGTGCGATATCTTCAAGTCCCCCTGCAGCGAGAGTACACCTGCTGGACTCGGCATCTTGAGTACTAGGTAGGTGTAGTGGGGTACCGCCATGAACTTGGCGATGGCCGGTCTGCCGAGGATGGCATGGTAGGACGTCTCGAAGTCTGCGACTTCGAACTTGATGTACTCGGTACGATAGTTGTCCCGAGATTCCCCGAAGGTAACTGGCAGGACCACTGAGCCCAGTGGAATAGCCGCATTTCCGGGGACGATGCCGTAGAAGGGCGAGGTGCTCTTGGTGAGCATGTGGGTGATGTCGAGCTTCATCTTCTTCAAGGTCTTGGTGAAAAGGACGTTAAGCCCGCTTCCACCGTCGATGAGGACCTTGTTGAGCTTTGAGCCCGCGACCACCGGCTTCAGGACGAGTGGGAACCGCCCTGGTTCGGAGAAGCTAGTCCATTGATCCGCGCGAGAGAAGGTAATGGGTACCTCCGACCACCTGAGGGGGGTCGGGACCGCTGGTTCAATGCTCATGACTTCTCGACGGGTAGCCTTTTGGACCCGTCTGCTGGGTAGCCCGCCGAAGAGGACGTTCACCGTCTTGTCGGGTTCCTGGAAATCGCCATTGCCTTCGTCGTTCTTCTTCTTGCCTTTCTTGTCATGAGGGTGCCGTGGCTCCGGAGTATCCTTGAGTGCTCGCCGGAGTTGGTAGCACTGCTCGGTGGTGTGGTTGCCGTCCAGATGCCACGGGCACTTCTCCTTCAGCAAGTCTTTGAAGCCGCCGGAGGTCTTCTTCGTGTTCTCCCTCGCAGGGCGCTGGATAGCCGCGACAGTGTTGTCTGGCTTGCGCTTGCGGTTGGGACCCGAGTAGTTGTTGTTGTTACGACCGCCTTGGTTCCCGTTGTTGCTGCTGCCGCCGCCCGTGTTCTGCTTGCTCTTGCCACGGATGGCGTCGTACTTGGCGTTGGCCTTGTCTTCTTCATCGGCCCAGGACGTGATCATGTCCTTGAGGTGGGTGATGGAGCTTGAGCGGCGACGGCCGAAGTCTTCGAAAGTGCGACGGAGGTAGAGACCGTCTTGGAAGAGGTCGATGACTTCTTTGTCAGAGACATCGACTACTGTGGCGCGCTTGTCGAAGAAACGCCGCATGTACTTGCGAAGGGTCTCGCCTTGTTCCTGCTTCACCATAGCTAGGTCCATGCGAGTACCCGAGCGGCCCATAGCGCCCGCGAAGTTGCTGGTGAACTGCTCCTTCAGCTGGTCCCACTTGTCGATCAAGTACTTCTCAAGTGACTCGAGCCATGTAAGCGGTGCCTGGTCCAGACAGAAGGGGAAATATAGGCACTTGGTGTCGTTGTTGCCACCAGCGTTCTCGATGGAGAGGGCGTAGCATCTGAGCCACTGCACAGGATCTTGCTTCGCGTCGTACTTGGTGATTCCCAGAGGCTTGAATTTCTCTGGGAGGAGGAGGTTGCGAAGTCGCGCAGAGAAGGCAGGGAAGCCGTCATTGTCGCCTGACGTGGAAGCCTTCTTGCGCCGTAGTTCTTCAATCTTCTGGCGAACGTCGAAGCCGCCCTGAGAGGCTCCGGAGGCGTGGCTATTCGCGTGGCGTCGGCCGCCGCGGTCGCCTCCGCCACCGGCCCTTCTATTGGCCCCATGATTGGAGCTTCCGCCGTCGCTACCTCCGCCGCCAGGGTCGCGATGAGGGGCAATCTCACGATCGCCGCCAGCAGCTGCAGCGCTGTTGCCACCTTGAGAGGGTCCGCCGGCCGTTGCACGAGTACGGTTGGGATTGGCCGGCAGCTCAGCTCGAGTACGGTTACGACCAAGGTCCGCGCTGCGACTTGTGGCTTCGTTATCGCGATTCCTGGCGGGGGGCGGCTGAGCGACCCTGTTGTCAACTCGCATGAAGTAAGCGTCTTCTGCAAGCTTGGTGATGACTTCTCCTGCACGCATCCCCTGAGCTTGGCGTGCGATCGCTGTGATCGACATGAGGCATTGCTCCGGGGTAGTGTGTACCCTACTCTCGACTTGGTCGAGAGCCTCTGCGAGGTTGCGGATGGGGAGGTTGTCTCGAAGACGCCGGCGTCGTTCGTTCCGCTTTCTGTTACGCTCACGTCGAGCGTCCCTGTTGGCGTCAGTCTCATCCGCGGGTGCGTCGGCAGACAGCTCGTCTGCGGAGATGTCTTCGAGGTATCGGTCGCTTGCTGTCCCTGAGGGTCCTGGCGTGTCGCCGGCAGCCATGAAGACTTGGCAGTCGGGGTTGCCAAGACTGGAGTCAGAACTCGCCACCTCCGTTGGGGTGTACTCCTCAGCTCGAGCGAGTGGCGTTCCCGCCTGGAAGGGAAGCGAGTCGAGGTAGGCGACGTAGCGTGAGTTCCCGTTCGTCAGGTCAGCGGGCTTGCGGTCTGGCCAGTAGACAAATCTTCCGGCGGGTGTAGATGTTATGACCAAGCCGGCGGCGGGTCCTGACAGGGATTGCTCTGTGGAGTTGTTCTCGGACTCGGGATCCTCAGGGTCCGACCCGAAGTCGAACTCGTATGCGGAGTCCGAGTAGAAGCCGAAAAGGGGGTTGGAGTCCGAGGCGTGGCCGGGAGCGGTGGTGGCAATTTGGCAATTTGTACTCGTACACGGGACAGTATCATATCTAGCAACATCAATATAAAGATTCATGGTACTTGCAAAATAATTATTAACATTAGACATAGGTAATGTATTTGCAAATTGTACCTTGGGCTCGTCATAGTTGAATTGATGCGAAGTATATGGATAGCCCGCCATAATAAGTCTTGATGCTTCAGATCTTGTTATATAGATAAATCCAGAAAATCCAAGCAATCAATGACCAATACCTTGCTTCTCTTCTAGTCTTCAATATGTAGTAGCAAGCAAGAAAAAACACAATGCAAACGGCTTAAGCAGCCTGATGCAATGTGATAATTATAGATGCAATCGGTCCTAAAAGACCTGATTCAACTATAACGGCGAATTAAGATAATAGCTCAATTAAGTAAAAGGCTAGGGATCGATAGAACAGTTTTAGCAACCTGATCTTTCTCCCCAGCGGAGTCGCCAATTTGTTGACGCCTTTCAGGGTCAACAAGCAAGAGCACTAGAGCGTGCGGGTCACGAACGGACCGAAGAGCAGAGTCCCCAGCGGAGTCGCCAATTTGTTGACGCCTTTCAGGGTCAACAAGCAAGAGCACTAGAGCGTGCAGGTCACGAACGGACCGAAGAGCAGAGTCCCCAGCAGAGTCGCCAATTTGTTGATGCCTTTTAGGGTCAACAAGCAAAAGCACGCGAACGGACCGAAGAGCAGAGTCGCCGCCGGCACCGATCAGACCGGTCAGGCGCACCGGTCAGACCGGTGTCCTAGGGTTTGCCTGAATCGATCGTTCGGGAGGATAACTACCACTCTTACGTGATGGAGGACGGCTAGGTTTACGAGCAAACCAGCAAAGAGATAACCAACGCACTTACGTAGCGAAGAACGACTAGTTTACGAGCAAACTAGCAAAGGCCGTCGAAGCTCTCGCCCGGGAGGGACCCCGTCAGGGCGTGGACGTCGCCGGCGTGCCCTAGGTCGACCAGCAGGCCCTAGGACGCCATCTCAGGTCGTGGAGATCAAGAGACGAGAAGCATGGAGGTTGGAAAAGGTGTTGAGAGGGTAAAAAGTAGATGTGATTGATAGATTCGATTGTCTTCCCCTCAATCGGCCGTGACCCTTCAAAAATATAGGGTGGGGAGGTCTTGCCCCAGTAGGAGTCGAAGCCTATACAAATTTCATGTCGAAATACAACTCCTAACTCGGATTTGGCTGCACGCACCGGTCAGACCGTCAGGACCCACCGGTCAGACCGGTCAGACGCAGGGTTGGTTCTTCCCAGGACCATAACTCCCTCATCCGGACTCTGAATTGGACGTTCCACATATGCATTTCGATCATCTCGACGAGATCTACGCAATGGTGAAGTCCAATTGGCATTTTGAGCACTTTGGTTTGACCGGTCTGACCGGTGTGGGTCAAAGGTCAGACCGGTGTGGGTGCTGAATCGGCTATATGACCAATAACTGAATCAGATCAGTTGACCTTCTTATATAAGCCAGATCAGCCACTTTTGACCATGATTATTTGATCTACATGACTATCTTGATCCTTTTGGCAAAAGCTTCATCTTGGTGCACTTGAACTTATGATTTGACATCATATCGGCGCTTCTCCAAATACTTCTTTGCCCTCTTTACGAAAACATATTCAGAACCTTCAAGATGACCCACCAGTCCTGTCAAATACATATTCAAGCCAAACTTGCATAATATCAAGAGTTAGCACTAGATTGGCAATTCTAGCCTTAGCTTCACATATCTCGAACCGTGCCACTTTTGGGTGCGAACAGGCATTTCAGATTGCCAAGGGATGAGGGTATAGATCCTGTCAGGTTGTTCTTAAACAACATCCTGCAGAACATCAACGCTTTTCTGATCAGTTCAGAAAATAGTTATGGTTCGCAGCCATCTCAAGAAATCATGTGACGTTCTCGTAAAAGGAGGCACAAAGATGTCCATGTAGTTACAAGTTATGCACTTACAGAAAACGGAGGTTCTTCAGCCTTCCAAGATCTGGAATCAGAGAGCCTGAGAGGCCTGCATTACCCAAATCCCTGCAAAAAGCAAGAACAGATGGTTATGGGACATGCACAAGCTAAGAGCAACTCCAGCAGACCCCCTACTTGAGCCCCTACTCAAAAAGTAGGGGTCCAAAGCCAAAAAACGCACTCCAGCAAAGCCCCTATTCCACCCCCTACCACTGTTCACACCCCCTACTCTCCCCCTCCGGCCCCTTCTCCCACGGGTGGAGAGGGAGGCCCCTATTCGGTGGTTGGGCAGTTTGCCCCTGTGCGCCACGACGCGGAGACGCCACCCCCGCCGGTCCCTGCGCACGACGGCCGCCCGGAGCACCCCTCCGTGACCGCCGGAGCACCCCTCTGCTCCGCCGGACCTCGATTCGCTTGGCTGGAGCTCGATTCGCCGGCCTCGAGCTCGATTCGCCACCATCGCGAGCGCGGAGAGGAGCTGGAGGATCTGGGAGGCCGGCGGCGAGCTGGCACGCGAGGTCGCGGTGCCGGAGGAGGCCGCCGGAGGAGGCTACTGGATCCGCTCGATCCGCGCCGAAGGAGGTCGAGCTGCCCCACGCCGCCCGCGTCCACGCCCGGCGCTGTGAGATCTGGCCGTGCGGGTGTGGGGCTGCGTCGGCCCCTCACCGTGACGCCGCACCGGGAGCTCCAGCCGGCGGACGCTAGGGGAGGAGGCGGACGGGAGGAGGCACACGGGAGAACCACCGAGATTCTCCTCCCGCGGCCAGGGGATGCGCCGCCCGCCTGGAAATCCGGCGCCCTCAGCTCGAGATCCAGCGGGGCAGGGGAGAAGGTGGGTGCGCCTGGCCGGAGCTCGCGCCCCAAGGGCCGGCCGCGACGCATCCGGGTCCTCAGCTCCAGCCCGTGGCCCAGGGTGGGGGAGAAGAAGAGAGGGGCGGAGAAACAATGGAGGCCGGTGGCGGTGGGGAAGAAAGGTGGGATTTATTTGGTCACCGACGTGTGGGTCCCACCTGTCATAATATAAGTAGGGGCTGCGAAGAAGGGGCTACTGCTGGAGTTGAGCACAAAAAATGAAGCCCCAAAAAGTTGGGGGAGCCCCTACTCAATAAAGTAGGGGCTCAAAGTAGAGGTTATTGCTGGAGTTGCTCTAAGACAAATACATGCCATAAGGTACGTCAATCAGAGTTCTTGAATCTTTCTATAAATATACAAAGAGATAATTCCCTACGTAGCACTGGAAAAAAACGCTATTCCTTGTATAGCGCTCAAAAGTTCTACTGTCCTTTGATACTGAAATT
Source organism: Cenchrus fungigraminus (assembly GCA_036936925.1). Classification (NCBI taxonomy): domain Eukaryota; kingdom Viridiplantae; phylum Streptophyta; class Magnoliopsida; order Poales; family Poaceae; genus Cenchrus; species Cenchrus fungigraminus. The sequence goes on from CM072779.1 coordinate 99,507,718, forward strand.
TCTCATTTATACCCTTCTTAGCACTTCCGTCACATCTGTGTTGGAAACGACCGGGAACGCACGTTCCCGGTGCTCCCCCCTCGATGTGCTCACTCTAGCTCTCACATGCGCCGGGAGCCCAAGGAAGAAGATGAACAATATTTTTCCGGTGACGAACGCCACAGAGCCAACTGCTCCTGTATCTTGGCTACATTAAAACGGACTCAGCAGAAGGAAAAATGGAGTACATACGCTATTTAACAGCCAGGGGAACAAACCATGGAGCTCTCCTCCATACCCGGTCTTCACGCCACGATCTACGGCACCAACGCCTCGACGTCTCGGGAGCCGCTCGCTCCTCTGCTCGGGCTCTCCTGCACGTAGACCAGCTCCACTAACCCACTATCCTAACAAACCTGCTAATATCCAACTGACTTGAACATTGACGCACGTACACGACTCGCGCGTAGAAACAGGGACCACAGCCCCACCTGCCCCCTTTGCAGACGCACCATGGAAACTGCGCACCACCTGCTCGCGGAATGCCGATTCACGCATCGGATTTGGACCGAGATAGCAGCGTGGCTGGGTCTCCCTGAGCTCAATCCAGTTGCTCCACCTGCCTCCACGTCGCCGATTGAATGGTGGGCCGCCTTTACCTCACGACCACGCACCTCCCTAAAGCTGCCCGCTCCCTAGCGCTGCTCATCATCTGGGAAGTTTGGAAGGAAAGAAACAACCACGTCTTCGAACGTACAGAATCTTCTATACCAATACTTGTCATTAAGATCAAAGAAGAGGTCTCGTTGTGGCTGTCTGCGGGGGCAAAATGACTGGCGAGCCTCAGTGTGCACATGTAATTACCCTTTAGTTTTTTTTTCGATTAGCCAACTGTAATCCTCCTCTTTATCAATGAAATAGGCACTATCTTGTGCCCGTTCGTTCAATGTACGAACTCAAACGCACCTGACTAGACTCACGCACGCACGCGCTACACACACATGCCATGCCACGGTGCAATACATGGCCATGCCATGGTGCAATACATGCACCCACACGCGCGCACGCACACATGTCAAGCTTAAGTCGAACAATCTCCCCCTAAGCATGACTTGTTGTTGCCGGAGTAGATGCTACTGCTCGGCTGCTCCAATCGTGGTCAACGTCGCCACGGTCGCGCGTTACGGCCTCCACGCTCAACGTGAACCACGCAGCACACACATTTTGCCTCCGCACGAACGCCGCAGCCTTCTTCTCCCTCTCAAGCGACAAATGTCGTCTTCCGCATCACCTGCTCAGCGTCGCCATGAGCCACTAGCTCGCCCTAGCGGCAGCACCTGCTCAGCGTCGTCGTGAGCCACTAGCTCGCCGAACGACGCGGCCTCCATCTTCTTTCTCAGCGACACACACCGAGCTTCTTCTACGCCGGCGACACACACCTTTTTTTAAGACGTGCAAAGCACATTTTTCATTAAGAGAGGAGAAAAAAGTTTTTCGGTTTAGGTTACAGACAGGTAGAAAGCCAAACGAAAGAAGTCAAGATTCGAAAGGGGTTACACCGCCCTCACCGGGCGAACACCTAACAGCCGAGCAAGCGGAAGGAAACCCGCACGCGCCCAGGACCTAGCCTCATCCAGAATCGCCGGCACAAGCGCCACCGGCATGAGAGCTTCCTTGTCGTGGACACGCCTGTTCCGCTCCCTCCACAACGACCAAGCGACAAGCCAGATAAAGGTGTCGAAACCTTTCCTTCGCACCTTAGCGACCTGTTTCCTAGTGGAGCACCACCAATCCGCGAACTTCACAAGGCGGTCCGGAGCTAGGTTCTAGAGGAGAATATGCCTGAGCGCCGAGAACCAGGTCTCTCGACTGAAGACACAGTCCACAATCAGGTGATCCAGAGTTTCAGACTCCTATGCGCAGAGCGCGCAGACATCCGAATCCCTGAGCCCATGACGGTGAAGCCTGTCAGAGGTCCAGCAACGGCCATGCAAGACCAGCCAGGCGAAGAACTTGCATTTCCCCAGCATATGAACCTTCCAGATCGGCTCCGAGGATCTCAACGCGACCAAGAAAGAGGGCGGAGTAGGCCGAAGTTGAAGAGTAAACCCCGCTAGGCGACCACTTCCAAATGAATCTGTCAGGCTCCGACGTGAGCCTAACCTGCTGCACCAGGTCCCAGACGGTAAGGTACTGCAGAAGCACCTGCACTGTCCTAGCGTGGGTGATGTCCGCGACCCAGCGTACCCCTGCCGCCCCCAGCTGCAGGCCCTCACTGACCGTGCGGGATCGTCGCACCCTCGGCGAAACCGCGACCCGGCGACACACACCTGACGCGGCTCTGGTGACACACGCCTTTCCACCGCAGCACCCGCTCAGCATTGCCAGGAGCCTCTAGCTCACACGAACGATGCGACTTCACACGCGGATCGAGGCTATCTTCTGCGGCACCGCTCAACGTCGCCGTGAGCCACTGCTCGCCCGAACAACACGGCCTCACAAGCGGATGGACGCCACGGACCTTCACCCTCAGCGACACACGTCGAGCTCCATCGACGCCGACGACACACACCTAGCGTCGGCACATAATGCCTAGCAAGACCGACACACGATCCGCTACCGGAGCATCACCATTGACGCCCACGCACACAAGCCGACACAAGCCCGGGCGACCTCGCCGCATCACCACCACGCGATCACGCTAGGGGAACACACCACAGAGCTCTCCTCCATACCAGGCCTTCACGCCACGATCTACGGCACCAACGCCTCGACGTCCCAAGAGCCGCTCGCTCCTCCGCACGCTCCGACTCTCCTGCACGTAGACCAACTCCACTAACCCACTATCCTAACAAACCAGCTAATATCCTAACTGACTTGAACGTTGACGCACGTACACGACTCGTGCAGCTAGACTGCACCCTATACGAACTCAAACGCACCTAACCAGACTCCCCAGCTGCGGGCGCCCGTGTTGCGTGTCCCCGCCTCCCCAGCCGCCGACGCTCGCTTCCATGGGCCGCCGCCGGGGCGAGCCACTACTCCGCTGCCGCCAGGTGAGCTCCGTGGGCGGCGTGCATGGCCGGTCCCGTGGCGAGCTCCGCGGCCGGCTATGGGCGGGCGGGCGAGCTCCACGGCCAGCCCCGCTTGGGAGCTCTGCGGCTGGCCCGACGGCGCGCGGTCGAGCTCCGGCATGGGCCGACGCGCGGTCCTGGCCCGTCCCCGCCACCGGGAGGCACACGCGTCGGAGGCCCATGATGGTGAGCTCCCGGCCCACGGCTCCTCCCCGTCGGACTCGTCCGTCAGCAGGGAAGGCCAGGCGTCCGAGCTCACTGTCGTCATGCCGCCGTGCACAGAGAGAACACCACGCCCGCGTCGGCAGCACCGGAGGTGCCTGGACACCTCGAACGGCCTCGCCATGACGGCCACCCTACTCGTCTTCTCTTTTTTTTTTCTCTACCACCGGCCGCGTCCTCCACCGGCTCCTTCCCTGCGCGCGCCCGCACCTCCTCTTCCTCTCCCTCGCCGCTGCCCGCCGCCGTAGCTGCCCACGCGTCCCCCTCCTCTCCTCCGGCAGCAGGCGCGAGGACGCGAGCTGGGGGCGCGACGGCGGGGCCCAAGGCCGGCGGGACGGCGGGTTGAGCTCCCCGAGCGGTGACACTTGAGATCCCTGAGCTGGGATGGACGACACCGAGACGAGGAAGAAGATGAGGTTGTCAGAATGACATGTGGGACCCACTAACGGCGACTAACAGAATTGATACACACATCAAACGGTAGTGCTAAGAAGGGAAGGATTGAAATTTTTTAGTATCAAATAGGGAATGGCAGTGGTAAGAAGGGAAGGATTCAAAATTTTAGGTGCTAAATAGGGGCAAGAAAACTTCCTAGTGCCATTCAAGGAATACATTTTTTTCTCAGTGCTACTTAGGGAATTCTCTCACATACAAATATGTATTCACTGTCATCCCGGTCATTGGTGAATGATGCAACATCTTTGAAATGAGAGCTATGCATGCACACCCCAAAGAAAAAACAGTTACCGCTAGTGCTGTCTGAAGACCATCCTAAGATTATGCTTATGCAGTCCATAAAATTGACAGGGAAGGAAACAGAGTGATCTGCAGTTCATACACTCTGATGACAGAGTTGTCGTTGTTGCAAGTGATATGAAATCAAGTACATGGATTGACAAGGGTAGGATCCCAGTTCTCCAGCACATTGTTCACGTCCCTCCACACTTGCCTTTGCTTGTACAATATGTCACCTTCAAGTCTCAAAAGCACGGCTGAGAAAAGAAAAGGATTACTCATAGCTGCAACCTTCAGTATTGCTGATGCTGCAAGTTGCAAAGAAAAGAAAAGGATTACTCAGAAAAGAAAAGGATACCTTCAGTATTGCAGGTTGCAAGAGTTGCAAGAGCAAGGAGGCTAGTGAGAAGTGTTGCTGCTGCTGCAAACTGAACCGCCATCGCTGCAACCTGAAAACCTGTATGGAGCAATGGAAAGTTTGAGGGGAGCTTTTATAACAATCGCTTGGGGTTGTGGGATGGATTTAAAGCGTTTTTTGTGTGATTATACATTTCTCCAGCATAGCCGTCAATGTTGGACTCTTGTGAGGAAAGATGTGCGAAGTCGTTGTCCACTTGTCCTTGGTCTCCCTGGACTGTTGCAAGAGCTGCAGACTGAGTCACCGTTGCTGTTTCCTGAGTGCTGCTTCGCCGAATTCCTGGTGCTGTCCGAAACTTCTGCTGGTTTATCGAACTGAACAATCTGAGAATGCTTTTTCTTGACCCAGAGCATTCAGTCCATCACGATGTGGTTAATTTTTTCACTTTGACTCACTGGATAGTTTTGCTCTTTGAAAAAATAAACTTAAGCCTGTAGGGATGTACCATGATAACCTAGGCCTAGCTAGGTTACCACAGGCTGGAAAAAGGAAAGTTTTTTCACTAAAGCTTCCAACCGCATGACAGGTCTGGTTGGATCGGTCTAACTTGTGGGCCTCCGGGTCAGACCGGCTTGTCAAAGTTCTTAAAATACAAGTTAGACTTCACCATTAGATAGTTCGCGTCGAGTACGATGAAGATTCATATATAGAACATCTGATTTAGACTTCGAATAAGAGAGATATGACTCCCAAAAGTTCTGCAGCCAAGCCAAATCGGTCAGACCGGTCCTGTAGGACGGTCAGACCGGTCTGCCCAGCCAAATCCGAGTTAGGAGTTGTATTTTACCACGAAATTTGTATAGGCTTCGACTCCTACTGGGGCAAGATCTCCTCATCGTATAAATATAAAAGGTCATGACCGATTGAGGGTATCTAATCGATCAAAACACATCTTTTATCTTTTTTACCTTTTCCTTTTGCCCTAGCTTTTCCAATCTATTACTTGTTATTCCTTCTTCGTCTCTATATCGATTGAGAGTGTCCTAGGTGGCCTGCCGACCTTATGACAACCCTGCATGCGTCTGCCCCGACGGGATCCTGTCCGGGCTAGCGTTCGAAGATCTACCGCCGGAATCCTGGCACCCGGACTGGCCTGCACAGAGGAGCTGCAGCGAGCCCCTCCGCGTGTGTTGGCTGTAAACTCACACCAACAGTGTCAAAATGTTTGAATGGGAGCAATTTTTTTTTGTTGTTTTTGCTTTGCACTATGGATAACTAAAAGTTTCTAAGGATCCAATTAATAAAGCTGACTTGATTGTCATTTTTTTGGACGTACTTGTGCAAGTTAGATACACTGTTAGAGTGTTAGTGTTAGTAAATACTTGCAAATGTTTTTTTCATAGACCTAGGCACCTCTAATAATGTTGAAATCCTAAGACTTGCGTTGTGTTGGAATTTAGAAGTACATGACCATTGTTTTTATAGCATAATACAAAAAGTGTGGTTCTGTGATTAGTTTCAGTTTTCTGTAATTTACTTGCTTGTTTTCAGAGACCAGTTACCTAAGCTCAACCTGTCATCGGATTGCACATCCTGTTCTCTTGTGTTAGATGTTTCCCTCGGTCACTTGAATTCTTATCTGCGACGACAATGACCATCTCATAGCGAAGTAAATATCTACATTTTGCATAAGGCAAAAAACTTTTTAGCGAACTAGAGATTTCCTATCTCATCACATTCATTCATTCATTCATGCCGCTATAAGAGATGAAAGTACAGACAAATAAGATTTATTCAGCAGAAGAATTCCTACTACAAGATATCTGTGGATTGATCCCTGCCATTGGCTTTATTTGTTTATTTCCAACGTACTACGCATGAAGAAAACAATGTCATGAGCCCATGATCCAGGGACTCATCAGTCATCACGCACTCTTCAGCTTGTCCTGGATAATCGCCGTCACTGTGATAATGCAAATGTGTAATTCTTGTAAGCATCACTATGTATTAGTATATATGAATGTACAAAGGGCAATCAAATGGTAAATCTATTAAAGCTGTATTTTTCAATTCACATTAGTACCTCTGAATCCTGATGATCTCACTGTGCCTGCCAAGTCGTTCTCTGCAATATTTCTGGATGGAGACGATTTTTCTTGTGTCAGTGCAAGTCAATACAAAGAGTTACTGTAAATTCGTAGCACACTGAAATGATAAAGAAATAATTTTAATAAACCACTCACAGCTCGGTCAAATTCCCAGAAAGGACAAGAGAGAGGACTTCCAATGGAACCATGCCGGACAGCATGTTATCGTTCAACTTCCTGTTCAAAGAAGAGTCAAAAGTACCCTCGAGAGAATAATTAAACCAAACTCCCATGCATTCTTTTTTATTATTGAGAAAATCATCTCTGAATTTAGGAACTGTATGACATACAGGATCAGCACTGTTTTGAGGTTGCCAAAGGAGGATGGAATAGAGCCGCTGAGTCTGTTCTTCTGAAGCTTCAATTCCTGAAGGCTCGTCAGATTGCCCAAAGACGTTGGTATGGCCCCGTTCAGGTTGTTCTCGTGCATCCTCCTGTAGAACATTATTAGATCAATCAACTAGCAGTTCAGAAAATAGACAGATTCACGACAGGGTCTGATGAAAAGCATTTGAAATTTTTATAAAAGTCACATACAGAAATCGCAGGGTGCCGATGGCGCCAAGCGTAGCCGGTATCTCTCCAGTAAGCTGGTTTTCATAAAGATCCAAGCTGATAAGTTTAGACAGGTTGCCCAACGTTGGTGGTATTGTACCGTTCAGGCTGTTGTCATACAACTCGCTGCAAACATCGGTAAACCAAATTTCAGAAAACCGTTCGGGGTGTAATCCTTGATGCTTGCAGTGATTGCTGCAAATTATTCAATTCTTACAGGTACTGGAGGTTCTGCAATCCTCCCAGATCTGGAATCAGAGAGCCTGAGATGCCTGCGTTGCCCAAATCCCTGCAAAAATCAAGAAATAGGTACTTGCACTTCAATATAAACATGGTTAAATTTACACCATCAGATACACTTTTGATGAATCATCAGAGGTTCTGGTTTCTTGAACGGAATGTACAAATGACAGTCATACAGATTCCATAAGTACATGCATGACTAAGGAGTGATGCTTTCCAAGGAAAAAAAACTATATATTCAGATCTTGAATATCAGCACTTGCAGAGTTTCTGATCCATTGTGCCTATCCTAATTAAGTTCACTTCAGCATAATTTGTAGTGATAAAGGGAAAATGATAGAGAGACATACACACGGATGACGGAGTTATCGTTGTTGCAAGTGACATGAAACCAGGTGCAGGGGTTGACAAGAGTCGGATCCCAGCTCTGCAGCACATTGTTTGGGTCCTTCCATGCCAACCTTTGCTTGTACAGTATGTCACCTTCAAGTCTCAACAGCATGTTTCAGGAAAAAAAGACTAAACTTGAAAATGATGCCTGCAATATGATCAGAATTTTGATATGCAACTTACCTTCAGTGTTGCAGCTTGCAAATGTTGCAAGAGCAAGAAGGCAACTGAGAACTGCTACCACCACCGAAAACTGCTGAGCACCCATTGCTGCCAACCTGAGAACTGCCTGGCAGACTGAAATGTTGAGGGAGGCTTTTTGTAGGCAATTGTTTGAATAAATAATGGGAGGTGGTTTGCGAATCTTCCTTTGTCTGGTTTGATCAGTCTATTCTCCTTCATTGACCGGATATTATACTCTTTTGATGAATGATTTGCGAAGCAAGTCCTGGATTAGATTTAATTTTGGTATTACTCTGACCAAGTAAACTTTGTCCTTGTGCCCTTGTTCGATTCCTTAAGATGGTGTGTGATAGCAACAACCTGCATGCATGGTGTCTAGATGGTATTAATTGTCGTAGGAAATATGATTGTTTTTACTAGAATCATTAATGTGGATGTAGTACAGTAGAGAATGTTGTTGGGTCAAAATCCATTTGTCTTGGACCATTTTTCAGTGCTCAAACTCTTTGTAAAACACAAGCAGAAACCGCAATGTGATGATGGGTGCTGGTACCTTTTTTTTTTTTTTGACAACAGGTGCTGGTACCTTTATTGTTGCAACTGGATAATGTTGCAAGAGCAACAAAGCCAGTGAGGCTGAGGAGAATAGATGATCTTTCAACCTCTGATGGAGCCACCGTTGTTGAAGTTTCTTTGGTACAACTTGTCCGTGGTGAGTTATTTGAACAATCTGGAGATGATTTTTCTGACCGGGAATGTTGAATCTTCCTGGTTTTGTCAAGCTTGTCTCTTCCACAACCTATGTAATTACTAATCTTCCCATCTTTTGAAGGATTGTATGCAAAACTGCCTAACAAGTCTATGACAACACCCATTTTCCAACTAGGATGTAGCCATGTCCAATTATTTACTGAAGGTCAGCATACAGACTACAGCACACAGTATCTTGCACAGTAAGATATTTTTTTCTGAATAAAATAAATTATTTGGATTCATTCCAAAAGAAGGTTCTTGTTTTTGTTGAGAGCAAGACAAATTATGTTTTGGAACTAAATATATACATGAAATATTTTTACTTCCAGTAACTAATGATGTACTACTTCCGTCCTTAAATATATGACTTATAGGACAAGCTAGTTAGTTCAAAAAATGAACTTATTTAGTTGTCCTAAACGTCATATATTTAAGAACAAAGGGAGTATTTGTCAACTAATTTATGAAAGACTATTAAAGCAGTTTCACAAAAAGCAGTTCAACTTAACTCATTATCTCACTCCGGAGAGCTCTAATTGGGGACAAATTAACCAAGTGGTATAGCCAGGTTGCTCGACTTGTACATATTAATCTAAATGAGGGCAGGGATTTTTTTTTCTTTGGAACTTACAAAAGAATGGGGTATGAATACTAGTCAATAATAGTACTAAAGGAACGCAAGAAATTTGGTGTAATTACAAAATAAAAATCCTGACAGAAGACAATTTATCTAGAAGGAATTGGAAAGGAACTAGAACTTGTTGCTTCTGTAGCAAGCTGGAAACTATCCATCACTAGGCACTAGCTAAAACAGAATCAACTTCTCCCTGGAAATTCTCACCAACTGTTCACTAGTTGAGTTGGATGTGCTGTCTTGTGAGACAGCTTCTACACTTTGAAATACCCTATTGGAATAATAGGCTGGTAACCTGGTAAGAAGTTTATTTTCTTTCAGAACCAAGGTTCAACATTTGACCTGAATAAAAGTGATGGAAACCAAGGAAAATAAACTTTTATTCCAAGAATTTCCACACACACTATGTTAGATATTGTGTCGAATATTTGTATAGTCCGGTTACGATGGGGCTTGAGTTGTATTAGCAGTATAGGGTAGAGTCCGTGTCATATTCTGTAACCCGAGCCTCCTCATAACGTGTGGGTTCGGTGATGAACTAAAGGAGACAGTCTGTGGTGAGGTGGACAGTCTAGTGATCGACGAGCCACGTCGGTCGGATCAGCTTATGGTGGCAGGATGTGTTGTGCGTGAGTTAGCAGGGTTGTGCGCACAACAGAGCTACAAGGCACGATAGGATGTTGCAGAAAACTGATGAAAATTGCAACAGGCGACGAGGAGAGGTAGCGTTGGCGGACCAGACCTCATGCCGGATGTTGCGGGCTCGTTGGCAACGAGCGGATGCTATCGACGGTGTTCAGTTGTGGCATGCAAGAGTTCGATGGCGGTTCAGTGAGTACTCAGGAGCGACGGAGTTAGTTTCAGGCTGACAGAGTCGAGGTGGAGCGGCTCACTGGGGTCTACCTGTGATGGATAGATTGGGCCGAACAGTTCGGGAGGCTTTTCAGTATGGCTGGCGGACAATTCACTTGTAGGGTGAATATACTGTGGTGCATGGCGGAGAGACTGGCGGCAACAGACTAGTCATACCGTGGATCAGAGGCGGCGACAGGATCAGCAATGACAACATAGGAGCGTGGCGGCTTATGGGTTGTTGTTCTCTGTGACGTGGCGACACGTGGCGCAAGCTCAGGATGCAGATTTGCACGGAGGAGTTTGCATGCTTCCAAATCAGCAAGGGCGCGGATCGATTCGAGTTGCACGTGCGGGTTACTGAAGCATGAATCGAAAGGCGTGATGGTACCAAAGGGTTGAACTGGAAGGAAGTATAGACGGTGATGTCTGTACTTGCAACTGGAGTAATCTGGTTGGACATGGCTGCAGGAGACTACGGTGTAAGACGTCCGGCGTAGTACGACAGCGGCAATGGAAGGACAATGCTAAGATGACAATTCTGATATGTGACTTGGTGGCGTTTGTGAGGTTCTCAGTATCATGGATGCAGTCTGAAAGAGCATGGTGTTAGATTCAGTTGTTGTTTGGCTGGAGATGAATCTAATTTTGCATGGCAGAGATTGTGGTGATAGAAAAGAAAGGTGCACAATTGCAAGTGGAGTCATGAAGTCGGGAATTGCAGAGGTTGCAGTGTTTCTTCGGGCAGCTCTTGATAGAGCGGCAAAGGTGATAGCTCAAGTCTGGTATGTGGAGGTTCGCGCAAGACAGCTTCGGCAGAATATTCGCCAAGGTGGAGTTTGTTAGATATTGTGTCGAATATTTGTACAGTCCGATTACGATAGAACTTGCGTTGTATTAGCAGTATAGGGTAGAGTCCGTGTCATACTCTGTAACCCGAGCCTCCTCATAAATATGAGAGGGGGACTGCTGTTGTAACCATGACGACGTAGCGACAGGCTCGCAGGGGAAGGCAGCGTATTGCCGGGATCCGGAGCGGCCGATGTTGCGGTTTGGGGAGGAGCGCCCGCAGTCATGCCCCGGGGATGTAGGCTTTGGCTGAACCTTGTTAACAAAGATCGTGTCTCCGTTGTCGTCTGTGATCGTGCAGGTTCGTCTCGGTAGATCCAATCATCGTTCCGCTGCGTGGAGATTAGCAGGCGGCTCGTCGCCGCGGACGTGCAAAGGTTTCCTCGGGCCAGACGGACATTGGTCCTCGAGTGCAAAGGCAGAAGGGAGCTTGACTGCAAGACTCACCCGTCGAACCTCTAACTCAACTTCTGTAAAGAGGAATGACGTTCTTAGGCCCGTTGAGTCAACATAATAGTGGTCTCCTACTTCCCCATTTTTTATCATCTTTTCACTATATTCTATTTGCGATAGATGGTGATCAAAGAGCTTCTTCTTGCAGCGGGGCATCTTGGATCGGGGTCTAAATAATAAGTTTAACACCACTTACTGGGTGCCTGAAAGGAGTTAAAAGATCAGTTCTAAAACATTGGATGAACTGTGTTGACGCTTTTTCCGGTCGAACACACTGGTGCGCTAGGTCGCGCGGTCGTCGAAACGCTCCTCGTCGAAACCACCAGCAGGGGGCGGTCTAACCGCCTATGGGGGGCGGTCTAACCGCCTCTGTCAGAGGATCACCGAAAACCTAAATCCGCTACCCCGGGAGGGACCCCGTCAGGGACAACGAGCCTAGGGTTGCTCTGAGATCGGCAGGCCACTCAGAATGTCCTTGAACGCCGTAGAGACAAGCAAAGAAAGCAAAGGGATTGGAAAAGCTAGGGTTTGGAAATAAAAGTGTAAAAAGATAATTGATCGATTGGGTGATAGGCCCTCAATCGGCCACAGCCCTTTATAAATAGGGTGGGGAGGTCTTGCCCCGCAAGGAAACCTTTTACAACTCGAAATTTACAAGGATTCCTTAATTTGGTTCGGACTCAGGGGGAGGCGGTCTAACCGCACCGGCCATGCGGTATGACCGCCCTGGCCACTTTTGCCGGACCAGCTACAGCGCGACCCGGTCAGACCGCCCTTGGTACCCGGTCTGACCGGCCTGCCTGACATGAGTTGGCTTTTGCCAATTTTGAGTGTCAACATATGCCCCCTGTTTTTTAGTAAAGCTTGCATGCTAAAAAATAAATCTAAGGTCGATGTGATATCTTTCATTGGCCATTTTTTATTCTAAGGGCGATTTATCAAATCGGCCATGTCTTCTCAAGCATCTTGCCAAATACTTGGATGGAACTTCTTCAAATATCTTCCATTGATAGCCCTGGGCAGCTGCTGTCCTTGCAAAGTTTCCACCATATAAGAATTTCCGGAGCAAACTCTCACAATCTTGTATGGCCCCTCCCAACTTGGAGACCACTTACCGAACTTGTTGCTCTTAGATCCTATAGGCAAAATAGTTTTCCAAACCAGATCACCTACCTGAAAAGATTTGGCTTTAACTCTCTTGTTATATGCTCTAGCAACTCGCCTCTTGTCCCTTTCAATTGCCTCCAAGGCCTCCAATCGCTTGTCGATCATCTCATCAATATTGTCCATCATCAAAGCATAATATGTGTCAAAATCAAGATCATTTTGCTTTGCAAGTCTATATGCGCCTAGATTCACCTCAACGGGCAAAACAGCCTCTTGACCATACACAAGCTCATAAGGAGTAACTTTAGTAGCACCATGTCTAGAAATACGATGAGCCCATAAAGCTTCAGATAATACCTCATGCCATTTTCTAGGATTATCCTCTATCTTCTTCTTAATGAGCTTAATCAAGGTTTTATTGCTAGACTCGGCTTGACCATTAGCTTGAGCATAATATGGAGATGAATTGAGCAACTTAATACCATAGGAATTGATAAAATCACGCACCTCTTTAGATACAAATGAAGTTCCTTGATCTGTAGTCAAAGTTTGTGGAAGGCCAAACCTATGAATAATATGCTCCGTAATAAACTCAATTACCTCCCGATGAGTCATATTCTTAAGAGGAATTGCTTCAGTCCACTTAGTAAAATAGTCAGTTGCCACAATCACAAAGCAATGTCCCTTTGATGAAGGAGGATGAATTTTGCCAACAAAGTCCAAACCCCAACCTCTGAAAGGCCATGGCTTGATAATCGGATGCATCAACGCAGCAGGTACCAACTGAATATCCCCATGCTTTTGACAATCTTCACACCCTTTGTAGTACCGAAAACAATCAGCTATCATAGTAGGCCAATAAAAGCAAGCTCTCTTAAGGAGTCACTTCATCTTAGGAGCCGATTGATGAGTACCACAAATTCCTTCATGAACCTCTGCCATAGCTAACCTTGCTTGATCAGGTCCTAAACATTTGAAAAGCAAATCATCTGCAGTCCGACGATACAATTCACCATCTTCCAAAACAAACTTGAGAGCGCATCATCGGATTTTTCTATCAACTGTACCTTTAGGATCCTGCAAATAATTAATCAGAGGCTTCCTCCAATCGTCAACTTCGTCCTTATCAGTTTTGGAAGAAACAATGGCCGAAGCGACTTCTTCCTCTGCAGGGCGGTCAGACCGGCCTGGCAGGGCGGTAAGACCGGGTGGGGCGGTCTGACCGGGTGGAGTACGTGGTCTGACCGCCTCCTCCAGGGCATAACCCTTGGCTTTGCTAAACAACGGTTTTCGTTCATGAAAATTTCTTTTCTGAACATCATAACCAGATGCTTGCGGAGCCAGAGCATTTGCCCTTGGATTCTCTTCTCGTGGCACATGATAAATCACAAACTCATCCATACAAGATATAATGTCCAAGCATTTATCAAGATAAGCATTTAAATAACCATTTAGACACTGGCATACCTTGGAAACTTGCTGCACCACCAGTAGAGAATCACCATAAGCTTCTACATGCTTTACTCCCATGTCATGCAAGATTTGCAAACCAAACAAGAGAGCCTCATATTCGGTTTGATTATTAGTACAATCATGATCCAATCGGTTAAGAGCTTCAAAAATCGTTCCAGTGGGGGAAATAATAATTACTCCAACACCACAACCACTTTTGCAAACCGATCCATCAAAATGCAATTTTCATGGAGTAAAAGTAATGTAACCGACATCTAAATCAAGTTGTTTATCAATTCTATGTTCTACAATAAAGTCGGCTACAACTTGTCCTTTCATAGTTTGTAATGGCTCATAACATAAATCATATTCAACAAGTGCATAAGCCCATTTGCCGACTCTACCACTTAGAATAGGTTTTTGCAACATATATTTAATTATGTCGGTTTGACATGCTACCACACAAATACTTGATAACAAATAATGCCTTAACTTGGTACAAGCATGATATAAGGATAAGCATAATTTCTCAATAAAAGTGTACCTTGTCTCGGCGTCCAATAACCTTCTACTCTCATAAGCCACAATATACTCCTTGCCATTGGTCTCTTGAGTCAAAACAGCCCCAATAACACTATCTTCAGCTGCTATATATAACTTGAAAGGAATACCACTCTTGGGAGCTTGAAGAACGGGCGGCGAAATTAAATAATTTTTAATCTCATCAAATGCCTCTTGCTGTTTTGCCCCCCAAGTAAATTCAGCTCCACTTTTTAACCGAAGTAAAGGAGTAAAAGCATTCACCTTCCCGGACAAGTTACAAATAAATCGCCTCAAATAATTTACCTTGCCCAAGATTCTTTGCAAATCTTTCTTGCAAGTAGGAGCTTGTACTTTTCGAATGGACTCAATCTTTTTAGGATCTATCTCAACACCATTCTCATGTACAATAAAGCCCAAGAATTTACCAGCCGATACACCAAAAGCACATTTGAGTGGATTCATTTTTAAATTATATCAGCGCATTTTTTCGAATGCAAGTCTTAAATCAGCTAAATGAGAATTTAAACCAGCCGATTTGACTACAATATCATCGATATAAACTTCTACTATTATACCAAGCAAGTCATGAAAAATCAAATTCATAGCTCTTTGATAAGTAGCACCAGCATTTTTTAAACCAAAAGTCATGACTACCCACTCAAACAAGCCTACAAATCCCGGACATATAAAGGCCGTTTTAGAAACATCCTCTTCGGCCATAAAGATTTGATTATAACCAGCATTACCATCAAGAAAGCTAAGAATTCTATGTCCGGATGCAGCATTAACAAGAAAATCGGCTATAGGCATAGGATATTCATCTTTAGGAGTAGCTTTGTTAAGATCTCTAAAGTCTATGCAAACACGAAGTTTCTTAGTTCCTTTTTTCTCCACAGGCACAATATTAGAAATCCAATCAGCATATCGACAAGGCCTAATAAACTTAGCATCAAGTAACCGATTGATTTCTTCTTTCACTCGGTCATAAATATCAGGATTAAAATTCCTACGAGGTTGTTTATAAGGCCTAAAATCAGGTTTAATTGGCAATTTATGTTCAACTAAATCACGACTTAAACCAGGCATCTCATTATAACTCCATGCAAAGTAATCAACATACTCCTTTAATAACTTTATTAATTCGGACTTAAAAACAGGATCAAGATTCTTGTTTACAAATGTCGGCCTGGGTATAATGCCGTCACCAATATCTACCTCCTCTAGAGGATCGGCCGACGTAAACCCTTGTCCTAACTTGCCCAAATCATCAAGATCTTCGATAGCTTCACACGTATCGTTCTTTTGCGCCCGATAGTGTTCAAGTCTCCGCTGCAACCACTCTTGATTTGACTCCATCGAATCACATAAAATGGTTTAGCCGATTATTCACCGGCTTTATGACAGTAGGGACAAAGCCATCTTTAGAACAACTAATGAACTCATAATTAGATAAATCTAAGCCAGATAGACATTTTACATCATCATGCACTCCTATAGAATTGCTATCAGCTATAGCTACACAAGCAGAATTATCACCATGCACAACTTCTACCTCATCATCTACCCATTGTATTAAAAACTGATGCAAGGAAGAAGGCACACACTGATTTGCATGAATCCAATCACGACCAAGGACTAAGCTATAGTTACCTTGCGTCTCAGCGACGAAGAAAGCTGTAGCTAACGTCTTGCTCCCAACGGTAAGCTCCATAGAAGCAACACCTTTAGCACTCATCGGCTCGCCTCCTCCCACACCGCTGACGGTCATGTTGGTCTTGATCAACTCCTCATCTGAACCTCCAAGCTTCTTGAATAAGGAGTAGGGCATTAAGTTGACGATCGCTCCCCCATCAACAAGCATCCGAGTGACCGGCTTCCCATTGATGTGCCCCTTGACGTATAAAGCCTTCAGATGGTTTTCAGTCTCTTTTGGCTTCTGGAATACAGCATCTTTCGGCCCCAAATCAAGGTGAGCAATGTCCTCCTCTGAAAGCATAAAACCATCACTAGACATATGTATAACATTAATTTCAAGGTTCATCTGCTCAGGAGGGGAACTGTAGTCAACAAGCTGCTCATCATCCTCTGGCGCAGGCACTGAAGATATCGGAGTCGAAGAATCTGAAACGGGCAAATTTTCTGGACCAGGTGGTCTAACCGCCTCTAGACGCGGTCTGACCGCCCCTGGCGGTTTAACCGCCTCAGCTGGCGTTTTGACCGCCTCTGCCTGAGGTGCTGCCTGTAGTGTCGCCTTGACTTTCCACTCTTTCCCTTGTGGTGCCATTGGTCTGTAGAGGTTGAACATATCATCTCTCTGTTTTTCCAACTCATTTTCCTTCTTCTCTCGAAACCTCAAGCGTTGAAGCTTCCTCCTTTGTGTACGCGTCAAACCGGGAGGACACCACCTTGGTAAGAAGTACTTGGAGTTGGAATCACTCCCACTGGCCTCATGATCATTAGCAGTACATCCTTTCTGAACAGGTGCCATAACCTGATTGTTTAACACAACCGGTCCTTTGCCACCTTTCTCAATAGGAACATCCATTGTTCCAATCTGTATGATGTCTTGGCCAGTAGTCCTCTCTGGATCAATATCCATCTTCTTAACCTCCTCTTCTCTGATCTTGGGCTTGTACACCTGTCGCGGAGGAGATTGAACATTTTCTCTGGGCAGGGCGGTTTGACCGCGTATAGGGGGCGGTCTCACCGCGTTGGCCCTCAGGGCGGTCTGACCGCGTGTAGGAGGCGGTCTGACCGCGTTGGCCAACTGATGCTGCCCTGACCAACGTGGAGCCCAACGATCCTGTGTAGGTCGTGAAATCCGATCCAATGCTGGTCTTCTTGGCCCTCCCCATCCAGGATGGAAGACTGCTGAAAAGACACCCACATTACTCCATTGTCATCATAAACCGGACGAGGTTCCCATTGTGGAGTAAATCGTTGTCCTTGCTGTGATGAATCACCTTTGAATCTTGTAGCTGCTCTTGGAGGCGACGACGGCCTCTCTTGACGTGGAGGTGATCTCATCCTTTTTTTTAATGGCCGATCACTTGTAACGGCCTTTTGTTTAGAGTATTTGTCAAATAGCATATCAAACGTGACCTTTGGTTTTGAAACACTCCCCTGATTCTTTGCCATGTTGAGCTTCCAGTTTCCAACTTCCGGCCGCTTCGGAATAAGCATCTTTGGACGGCCATGTACAGGGGCGGTCTGACCGCCTGCCACACCCGGTCTAACCGCCCCTACCTGAACAGGTGCAGACGGCTGTTGATCAGTAGGTGTTGCAGATGTGGACGACCCTTGCCCCCCATGTCCAGAAGCTTTGACAGTAATTTTAAACGTTTCTCTGCCATCAGGGGTCTTCTCATATGCTACTTCCCTTGTCAACTCTTTTTCTCTCAAATCGGGCTTTGCCTCCCCGACTACCACATTCTTTCCCTTGGTTGAACCAACTTGATGAGGCCGAACCAGTACCTTGGGCTGCTGCAAATCCATGGTATTGACAGGAAAAGGTTGCTTGTCCACTTGCATCTCATGAAACATCAAACGACCTTCATTTATGGCCGATTGAACCTGACGACGAAACACATTGCAATCGTTAGTAGCATGAGAATAAGAATTATGATACTTACAATATGCACGTCTTTTTATTTCTTCAAGTGGAGGCAAAATATGAGTCAATTTAATGTTTCCAGATTTATGTAATTCATCAAAGATACGATCACATTTAGAAACATCAAAAGTAAATTTTACTTCTTCTTGCCGACCCTTATGAGCCGGTTTAAGTGATGAACAAGAATAAGCTTTTTCTTTAGAGGGCCAAACAAATTCAGCAGCATATACCTCTTTGTCACTATCGCTCGAACTATCAGAATCATAGTCAATAATATGTATATTAGAACGACGTGACTTAGAGCTATCTTTTTCCTTATTCATTCGGTTTTCAATAATTAAAGCTCTCACTTGAACTTGAGCAACCGAAAGAAAATCAGAACCCTCTATTTTATCTCTAATTGAAGACCTTAAGCCCTTTAAGCAAATATCAGCAAGGTCCATATCAGTAATTGACAAATTAAAGCACCTGTTTTTAGTTTCTTTAAACCTTTTAATGTAAGAAGAGACGGTTTCATCTCTACCTTGCCTAACCGATGTTAGATCTGTCAATTTTAATTGCACACTCCCGCTATAAAAGGGATCATGAAATTTATGCTCTAACATATCCCAAGATATAATAGAACCGGGAGCAAGTGAAGAAAACCACGCAAAAGCGGTGCCAGTCAATGATAAAGAGAATAAACGTACTTTAAGAGCATTATAAGCACCCGCTTCACCAAGTTGAGCCGTATATTGACTAATATGCTCCCATGTGGTTCGGTCATCATCACCACTAAATTTGATCAAATCAGGCATACGCCAACCACGTGGGAGAGGAAACCTATCAAACTCGGGATCGTATGGCTTTTGATATAGATTAGTATTACCAATATCAACACCAAGTTTATTTTTAACCACGCTAGCCAAATCTTCCTTAAATTTATTAAATTCCGCCCAATTAGGATTATTTGGCTGTTGCGGGGCTGCATTCACCAAATTCATCTTATTTAAGTAGGGAGCTATCTTAACTTGAGCTAACCTATAACTTTCAAACACATCATCAGGAATTAAATTTGGTTGAGCAGATGTGTTAACTGTTGTATTATAATGAGGTCCAGCATTACCAACTGTATTAGAAAAATTAGGAACCACTGAACTCGGCACAACAGAAAGTGGTAAAGGCTGTTCGGGCACCAATTCCATGGCGCTGGTCAGGCCGGTCTGACCGCCTGTCAGGGGCGGTCTAACCGCCCCGGCCGTGTTCGGCCATTGCGGCTGGATCGGCGTTTGTTGACCAACGTTGAAGTCAGGTGGCATGCCATACATGTAATTTGCAGTGTTAGTACTAGGCAAAGGCGCTAAGCTAGGATTAACTACCCCACTAGTATTAATTTTAGGAACACTATTACTAGTTTCATTATTATTGTAAAAACCAGCACTCCTATCCTTTTCAAGATCTTCTAATCTTTCTAAACGAGCAATATACGAGGCAATCAAATCATCACTTTCCACAGTTGTTTTTTGAGAAATAGAAGGATTTTGTGGAGATTGACTTACAGCGGTAATTACCTCAACATTATTGTCGTTTAACTTGATCGCCGGCAGCTCGAATTCCTTCAATCTTGCTACCTTGTCATGACGATCCATCTTGACGCCTGCTAGAAATTGTACCTTCATGTACTCTTGCAGCGCCTGGAACTTCTGCTGCTCCTCCAGAGAGAGATCCTCCATCGAAGCCGTGATGATATTCTCCATATCAAGTTCGCACCGAGATCCCATCTTACTAGGGCAAGATTGAACGGTTTCGAAAAACCAGATCTTCTTGTTCCCCAGCGGAGTCGCCAAAAGTGTGTGGACACTTTTTCCGGTCGAACACACTGGTGCGCTAGGTCGCGCGGTCGTCGAAACGCACCTCGTCGAAACCACCAGCAGGGGGCGGTCTAACCGCCTCTGTCAGAGGATCGCCGAAAACCTAAATCCGCTGCCCCGGGAGGGACCCCGTCAGGGACAACGAGCCTAGGGTTACTCTGAGATCGGCAGGCCACTCAGAACGTCATTGAACGCCGTAGAGACGAGCAAAGAAAGCAAAGGGATTGGAAAAGCTAGGGTTTGGAAATAAAAGTGTAAAAAGATAATTGATCGATTGGGTGATAGGTCCTCAATCGGCCACGGCCCTTTATAAATAGGGTGGGGAGGTCTTGCCCCGCAAGGAAACCTTTTACAACTCGAAATTTACAAGGATTCCTTAATTTGGTTCGGACTCAGGGGGAGGCGGTCTAACCGCCCCGGCCACGCGGTCTGACCGCCCTGGCCACTTTTGCCGGATCAGCTACAGCGCGACCCGGTCAGACCGCCCTTGGTACCCGGTCTGACCGGCCTGCCTGACCTGAGTCGGCTTTTGCCAATTTTGAGTGTCAACAAACTGTATGAGTTCTGGGATAAATTTATCAAGAGTTACGAATGTGGTGACGGGAAAGTCACTCTCCTTATTCTTGGCTAGTGGAATGGAAGCAAGACTCTTTCCTATCCACTTTGCCTACACACTAGAGGCTGACTTTCAATCAATGCTTATCCATATGACGAGACAACATTTCGGTGTGACTGCGAGCTGCCAACGACACGTGTGTTCAAGTCAAAATGTTTGAATGGACTATTTAGCTTTTCCTTTAACAATTAATGGATCTTTCCAAACTATTTTTCCTCAATGTAATATTATATATATAAAGTAGAATGAAGTAATTTTGATTTGATCGAGACCCTAGGCTATTTGTTCGCATTAATTATTCATGCCGTCAGACTCATTTGGAAGGATCATGAAGTGTACAAGAAAACACTAAAGACTGACCTTTAATTATCTGTTACTCTCAGATCTTAACTTTCATGCACATGACCAGTGAGCACACCAAGGAAAAGGGACAATTATTGTTGCATTGAAATGTGTACCGTAGTTTTACTTTGTGATACTCTGTTCTTCAGTTGGCAAAAAAAAAAAAAAAAAAACTATCAAGGAGATGACAGTAAGAAACAAACTATTCTTTCCTATTATTTATGATTGTATCACACATGAAGAATTTACTATATCAGATGGTAAATACTTGCGATTATACAGATCGATACAGATTGTGATCCCTTTTTTGGTTGTGCCGACTGCTGAATCCAAAACACTTTGGACTGAGCATCTTGATGCCTAGACTAGAACTTCAGCTACTTTTCACGGTACACTGGGAGGAAGCATTTGGATGTGTGTCTAGTATCATTTAGTATCTACTTCGTCTTCATCATCGTTCAGATGGTCCTTGAGGCTCTGAATCTGGGGTTGGCCACTAACATTCTCCCAGATTGAATCTGTGCTTGGTAACTCGTAGCCTTCTGGTCTCAACGACAATGCAAACTCTGGTAGATCAGGAATCGATTGAAGTGCGCTGCACAAGGAAAGTAATGAAATCACCACTAGAGCCAAAGAAATATGATTATCTACTGGGTGTTCATGCATGATCAGGAACAGTTAGCATCCAATGACAAATCTCCAACTTTGAAATTTATCATTTCAGATGTGGAATTCATCATGAAGCTGGGGATTTACCTGTTCTTGTCTTGCTCGAACAGATGCCCGTACACCTGGAACTTCTTGTACGTGACATCTGGAATTTTCTTGTGCATGTTCTTCATGACACCCCATGGAGGTGGTACCCTGCATGCAATTCAATTTGAACAGAACTTGTCAGCACATATATTTTGATTCAATTTAAACTGCGGATACTCTTGGAGTGGTATCAGACCTTGTGACAGGATTTGCCAAGCAGAAACTCAGACAAGCCCTCTTGCTGTCTGAGAGTAGGTCATCAGCTGCAGAGAGGCAGCTGACAGCGCTGATATGGTTGGCCGCTTCACCGCCCTTGTCGAGTACGAGACCATGGTAGTAATATGCTACAGCCTGATTTGCAAGGTTAAAGAAAGGACAAGTTAGCAACATAAATAGTCTATGGGACTCTGAAAAAATTATATTGTATCTTCAGAAAACCTTAGCCTCCATGCACTTCCACTTCAGGAACAACAGAAGTTTCTTTCCATATGAGTCACTTGTATCGCATCCCGACAGACAATAGTGAGCCTGAGCAGAAATTAGAAAGTAGAAAACCATTAGATGCTGAAATAACTGAAGAAAATGTTCATTGGATATTGACTTTGTCGTGCAACACTGACCTGAGAAAAATAACTGACTTGCTCACAGGCTAGCCTCCTCTTTACTGACAATGTTGCCTTTTCACATTCAGAAGCCAACCCAAGCTGTATTTCTACACACTGTTGCAGTTGGGAAAGGATAAGTTAATTACTATTCAACATCATAACATCAAACAAAATACAAGGATAAAAAGTATGTTTTACCTGAGCCAATGCCTGAATTGAGATGGCCTCAATCATACCTTCCTGCAAGTAACTAGGAAAGCTCTTCCTGCAATTGAAAAGGTAAGGTACAGTAAATACTTGCTTGGAGGAACATTCAGATGTGTTAATTTCTCATGGTTAATATGCATTGCAGGGTGAGGACATACTTGACTTGTGCAGGTACTTGAACAAGTATGCTATGCACGGAGTAGTCTAAGCATCCTGATGCCCTGAGTAATGCATCGACAACATCCTTCTTTGCATCTGCAGAAATATCAGAAAATGTATCATCTTTATTTCCCCTATCTTACCATATGTTACCAAGGATTCATGAAGATATACAGTGCTCTCTATATAGCTACCAAATACATTGTAGTACTGTTCCAAATAATCAATCTACCAAATGCGTAATTCAATACTGCCAGTGCGATCAAAACTATTTTCTTCAATTCCATAAAATTTATCAAGATTGGCAACAAAAAGATACAGCAAGTGTGCAAAATAGTAATAGTAACAGAAAAACTTATAGACATCTACTGCAAAAAGATCAACAGACCTTCTGATACCTTCCTTTCACCGCCAACTTGACCATTCTTTGGAATGAGTTTCAAATTGGCCTCAAATAATGCAAGCATCGCCATCATGTGTATGACTGACAGCACCTCATACCACGCGCTGGCCAAACAACACTCCTGAATACGAAACATCCTCTTGTAACTTGCAATTCAATCTATAAAGGTATCCAAATATCAGAAATTAAACAGCAGAGGTTCCGAACTCTCACCTCATCATCATCTAAGGTCTTCCATCTGAATTGTACGGAAGATTCAAGACGGCTCTCTGTTCGGACCAATAACAATTTCATTAGAAATCATCGAGTAGCCACAAAAACTACACGAAGTAAATAAGCACTAGTTCAAACCTTTCATTGTGAGACCAAGAACTACGGGCAAGTACTCCTCCAGTGCATGTTGCAATTCTGAAACAGCTGATACATCCCCATAATCTTCACATAAAGTCACCAGTCCAACAGAAGAAATCAACATTAGTCAGTATTCTAGCAAATTCAGTCAGTAAGCAATCAATGTCACATAAAGTCTGAGACGAACATACAGATTTCTTCTGCAAGTTCAACCACATGAGCACGGAGTGTGGAAAGGCGGTCGACGAGATCCTTAGAAACTACCCCCCTGAGCGGATGAACTATGTCAGAAGCCACCGGTACACGGACAGTAGGCACGAACACGGCAACCTCCTGAATGATGCTCCGGCACTTTCGCCCCTTGCCGCCTATCGTGTACTTCTTAGGGATTGATGGGCCACACCCCATCTTTACAAGTTCTGAACAGTGGGAAATGCAAAGAAATTTCCATCAACAATTAGCATTCAACACCAATACAGATAACCAGATCAACGCAGTGTAAAGAAAAAAACTACAGAACTCTGAATCAGATAGCTTAGAAAATGATCAAGACATGCCGGAATATTGATACTGAACTGAAGAGAGTCGGCTCAACTGGAGCTCATAACAAACAGTTTCAAAAATCATATAAAAGGTTTTTGACAGTGCATTAAATAATCTCAGTCATTACATCAATAAAGGGGATTAAGCAGAGTGTGGATCTCTGTTCCCACACTCTGAAAGGGGGCAAATCAACTCAACTAGAAGCAAATGTTCAGGAAAGATGAGCAGAACCAGCGACCAAGATGAGCATCCAAGAACATTAGCTAGTCACTTACCCCAAGTACACTTACAATGTGAGCCAGGAAGGTGGTTTCAGCCAAGAGACCTGAAGAAGTTGACCCTGCACATCGATACAAAAAGGTCACCCATCAAAGGACCCCCTGGCTTTATACTTGGCGAGACGAAGGGCAAAGCGAGACAGGGGTTACGAGGAGCAGACGGCAGCGGCGCCCTCTGTTCACAACTTCAGATCAGAGAGCAAGAGAGATCTTGGATTCTTGGGGCATGTAGATACCGAGGAGGGAGGAGTGGAAGGAGGTGGAGGGAGCACATGGCGAGGCCACAGGCGCGGCACCCGCCTCCTCGTCCTCGCCCAAGTGGAGCGCGTACTGAAGCGACTAAACTACTGCAATTAAATTCAGAAGTTCAGAACCATCCGGGAAGAGAGAGAGCAGGGCAGGAGGTTCAACGAGCTGGTCAGAAATGTGCTGGCCGTTTGATGGCAAATTGGAAACCGACTCTTGTGGGACTTCTGTACTAGGCTACCACAATTTTTTTTTCTTTGAAAACTAAGTACCACAAATTTGGACGGCCATAAATTTCAATTATTATTTTAGATTATCTACATTGACTATATGATTACTGCACCATCTGACTCTATGTTCAAAACTGACAATTAATGCTAGCTTGCACAATATGTGATACTATAATATAATATAAATTAATTATTTAAGTCATGTTTTATTTCTTGCAGACAAAAAAATGAGGCAAGTTTAATTTCTGTTGAGAACGGTGGCAGGGGTTATTTAATTCATATCTGATTTCTTGGAGACAGATATAGCTGAGAATTGTGGAGCACATATTAGATGTGATTTGTAATAAATTTTCAAAATTTCCAAAATAAGCTTATTTGTTGTGGTAATGTTAGAATTACAATCATGGAAGATGTCAATATCATATAAAAATGACAGAGTAGTAGATTAGTTTTAAATTCTTTTTTAAGAGAAAAATATTAATCTAATTTCAGTAAAACAATAGAAGCTACTTTTCAAAGAAAGACATGGAACCTCTAACTATTGTTATATTATAAACAATCTTAGAACATAAAAATGTAACGTACAAGCCCAATAAAAGGTGAAAGATAGTTAATGGTGTTTGTCCAAAGAAACAACTCCTAGTAGTTGTTTTTTCACACTGGACAAACATGATATACCTATTCCCTCTTATGCAAAGGCAACCAACTAGGCTGCTAAGGATATTCCTTCTAAAACTTAACCATTCCTCTGGGTAAATACCTTTCCAATTCCAACATATTTCTCTAAAGCCAATCTAAGTGTGCATAGTTTAATTGCCTGCAACATCGATGTGC
This sequence comes from Cenchrus fungigraminus, assembly GCA_036936925.1. Taxonomy (NCBI): domain Eukaryota; kingdom Viridiplantae; phylum Streptophyta; class Magnoliopsida; order Poales; family Poaceae; genus Cenchrus; species Cenchrus fungigraminus. The sequence goes on from CM072779.1 coordinate 99,533,280, forward strand.
TAAACCAGCACAATACGAAGAAAAAAAATGTATTACTTTCACATAGCTGAATGTTTCACAATTTAGTGATTGTTTCTGTCAGGGGTCTAGAACAGATGCTTTTAGGTCAGTCTCAGTGGCAGGGTCATCGACATTTAATGGACTGCCACATAGGCTTTTTTTGATGACATGGTACCAAATAAATGAAGGAAGAGAAGATCTCAGGGTCATGGTGATGACCCCAGGTCGACACAGGTACCAATGATCACCACTCTCCACTGAGAGCTCATGACCCTGCATTTGATCACAACACATGCAAGATTTAAATACTATATTCTATTTATGAAACTATGCTCATGACCCTGTGCATTTAGAGTGACAGGGTCATCATGCTGAAAAGTTGATGTGGCGGACTTGGTAAGTGTGCCCATGACATTGCCACTGAGACTGACCTTAGGTACTTGCCGTATCCCAATAAAAGGGGGTAAAGCTACTGAGGACTCGCTTTATGCCAACCAGCGGTCCTGTTTAGTTCCGTGAAGTTTCACCAAAATTCTCACCTAGAGAACCGTGCCAGTTCATTTTTTCTCTCTACACACGTGGTTCAATACAAAAATTTTCACCTCTTTTCACCCAACTAAGCAGGGCTAAGCCAATAACCTTCTTCAAAGCCTGGTCGGGTTGCAGTGCAGAGAACGGTGCTACAATCGGACACGGCAGTCACCCTGTTCGTCTGGCTGGCAGCTGACGGCTGGTGCTGATTTGTTCTGAGAGATAAGTACCGCTGACTGGTAGTTCGTGGGTGATTTGTTCTGAGAGAAAAGTACCGCTGGCTGGTGGCTGATAATCCAGACGAACATGGTCTGGTGGTGCTGAGCAGGCATAGAGAAGGATGGCAGGAAAGAGCTCAGCACTTTGATCATGGGCATGAGCACTCCGACCAAGATAAAGCTTTTTTTTTCTTGTAGACTAGTTTTTTACATCGACATTTTAACAAATATATATAAGCATCACAGAATAAGATCAGTATTTTATTCACCATAAATTGCATTCAAGAGAGATGGTATCCAAAAAAGAAAATGTTAGCAGCCACTTGGATAGATCCTATATTCCTCTGGATGTTTCCAGCTGTAAGATGCATGGCCAAAGGTGAAGAAGCTCAATAATGCTGATTGATTCCCCAATCTGCGTTACCGAAGATAGCTAGCTTTCCCCCAAAGGCATAAAGCACAGATTAATTTCCCAATCGGTTGCCAAATTTTATTTGGAAAGAAGATAGCTTCCCCCAAAGGCATAAAGCAAGAACAGCAAAGGAAGATCAAGATCAAATTTTATTGTGAGCAATAATGCAACAAGATCAAACAAAGGAAGATCAAGATCTCACAATGAACAGTAGTAATAAACCCTCAAAATATTGATCGTAGTTACTGGAAATCTGGAATTTTAATTAGACTAGCCACAGGTAGGATTGGAACTTTGGAAGTACATTATTTCATCATGGCCACTATGCATATATATAGGTACTACGGGAGATCCGAGCCAGATAACCCCATGCAAGGTGGTTGGCAAGCGGATCGACCTTCTCTGCAGATATAAACACCACCAGCTGATTGCTCCCCATGCATCCATGTTGAGGGGATCAGATGGACCTGTGCAACTTGCAAAGTGTGAAGCCACAGCTATGCAACACATGCCTAGGAATTAAAATACTCTCACTACACGTTGCTCTCTGCCTCTTTGAATGCACTCCACTTGCATTGCATACACACCTTGAAATTAAAATAGTCTCAGTACACACCTTGCCATTGCCTCCCTCTCTCTCTCTCTCTCTCTCTCTCTGTGTGTGTGTGTGTGACTGTGAGTGTATGTTTTGTATGTTGTCAAGGACCACCATTCCACTTCCACATGACTCATGGCTCTAGAAAGATATGCTCAGACGCTAAAGCTGCTACTGATCTTTTGAGATCATCATTACCTGAGTTTGTGACAAGAAATCTTTCTGCACCACTACACATGCATATATAAAAAGAATTATATTCAAGTGTGCATACTGTTTTAGAAAAAAAACTGACACGCAGTCCGATCCACTGATTTATTTTCATGTATTGTATTATTCCAGTTGTACAATAGAATTATTGAAGAGTAAGTGTTTACAGGGCATGGTACAACGAATTACATGGATGCACCTTACAGTTCAATAGATTCCAAAGAAATATACTGATGAAATTAAAATCTATGTCAATGCTAAGCAAACGCATGCATGCGTGCCTGATGAACATCTATGTAGCGTAAGTTGTAAGCCAGCTTTGTCACTATTTAATTACCTGGGGGTCCTGTATACTGTATACATGAACAAGAGGAATGTAGGTCCCTAAGTCAGCTTGGTTCGTGCGTGCATGCATCGATCGGCTTTCGTAAGATCTTCGTACCTCAGATCTTCCTGCTCAAGTTGGCAAGTATTATGGACATATCCGTATTCAAATATCGCGTCTGAATCTCGTTAGTTCATATGGTGCGTGCATGCACTTGGCAAAATGCGCTGGTGCAAATTAAAGAGTGTGTGATGACTCAGCTTACAATGTTCGATCGATCACATGAGGGTCAATTGCTTTGGAACCATCACGATTTTGCTTTGGAAGAAACAACAACACCACCCTGAGTCAATCCTAGCAGCCCAACCCGAATTATGCGGCCCACTCCAAACAGACCATGAATTGCTAGTCCCTTTCAACTATGTACAACCAGATGAGCCCATTGGAGCCTTGAGCGTTCTTCCTCACTGCTCAACAAAATCATGAGGGACCTATTTTGCCGTGGTTATTATTCTTTTGAGGGGATATTGTTGTATGCGTGGGATGACATGGGTCCTGTCTGGAACAGCTTAAATTCAGTCTATAGCCAAAATAATTAAGCTGGAACTAGAAGCCAAACAGTCTTTTTTTTCACAGCTTTTTTGGTCGCGCTTCTCCCCACCACCTCCATTTGTACTAAAAACGCAGAAGCTGGTTCAAAACCGCTTCTCAAATAAGCGATATTTTCATATCTATACAACTTATTTTGAGAATCGATTTTTCTCAAGGCAGTTCCAAACAGGGCCCATGATTCGGATACATTGAATTTTTAGTAGAGCTCCTAATAAATAATTTTGAGAAGATTTTTTAGGAGACTATTGGAGTTGGACTTGCTCTAAGAAAAAATTTACAATCTCCACTATTAAACGAATCTCCAATCCAATTAACAAGAAAATGTGTGGAAGCCACATAGAATCAGGGGTGCCTATCTATCTTATGAAAGATACTGTTGACGCCTTTTCGGAGCCAACAAGCACGTGGAGGAGCTCCTTGCTACCCCTCTACACAGGGCGGTCAGACCGTTATGGTAGGCCGGTCAGACCGGTCCCGCCGGGAGATCCAGCAAGAAGACCAACGAACGCTCGCCCGGGAGGGACCCCGTCGGGGCAAGCGCACCTTGGGTTGTCCTAGACTCGGCAGGCCAGCTAGGACGTCCTCAAACGCCATGGAGACGAGAGAAGAACAGCATAGTAGATTGGAAAAGTAAAGAAACGAGGAAGAAAGATAAAAACGATAAAAGATAAATATGATAGATTCGATTGTGGATTCTTTTCAATCGACCATGGCCCTTTATATTTATAGGGAGGGGAAGTCTCGCCCCATTAGGAGTCGAAACCCTTACAAAACCATATCAAAATACAACTCCTAACTCGTATTTGGCAGGGCAGGGAGGTCTAACCGCCATAGGGACGCGGTCTAACCACGTGCCCGACGTGCAGATCTTCCGGAAGCCTTATCTCTCTCATCCGGACTCCGATTTGGACGTTCCACATATGAATCTTGATCTACTCGACGATACCTATCAAATGGTGGAGTCCAAATTACCTTTTGAAGACTTTGGCAAGGGCGGTCTAACCGAGTTGGTGGGCGGTCTAACCTCCCTGCCCAGACCTGCCAATTTTGGGTGTCAACATATGCCCTCCTGTTTTCTAGCAAAGTATACGTGCTAGAAAACATTCTTGAATGTACAAAATAATCTAAAGACGATGATAAATAACACATCACCTATGTGATGGTCTCTAGATCCTTTATGATGCCATTGTAGCCGAAACAAAATCCTAATAAATACAACATGTATGAAACTACTATTTCGGCCTCTAAACAACATATCTAATAACTGAAGTCCTGATGTGGCCATGGTGGCCAACCATAGTTCCTTGGTGCATCACAAGCATAATATTGATAGTTGCAAAAAGAAGACCAAGGATTATACCAAAACCATGGATTGGAATTGTTTATACCTGAATAAGCATTCCATGGTACATGCATCGATGGGACAAATGATGAAGACCAATGTGATGACGACTGTCGATGCCTCTTTGCTTTTGCTGATGAAGAATTCTCACTTTGATTGTTTCCTAACCGATTATTTTGTTTTTGCTCGGCTATTTTCTGATACTTATGTAACAACTCAACAAAACTTGGCCTCTTCCTCTTCACCTTGCCTTTCGGTGGGGTACTCTCGGCTCTACCAGATTTTCTGGTGAGACCGGTTGGGACACCGGTTAGACCGGTGCCTTGAGGACCGGATATTTTGAGATCATGTTGCCCCTTAGCCGAACATGATTGTTGTTCAGCCATATTATTTGCAACATGCTTATAATTAGGGACAATTTTATCAGTAGAACTAGCTGATGATTTTTCAGTATGCGGCTCTTCTATGTCTAGTGTCAAATTTGAATTTTTATTTATTCTACCGTCTTTTTTGACACGATAGACTTGTTTGATCACCTTGCGCTTATTTTTCTGTGTTGACCGATTCTTATGATCAAAACGGTCATTACGCATGTATGAATTATAATACCATGGAGGACAAAAATAATACATATTAAAGTAAGCATCCCATGTCATAGGTATTGATGATCCATATGAAGGAAATGGCATTGACTTGTGAGAGTTACTCCATTGCCGATTCTTGTTATGGAACTTCTCTCTAGGAGAAGATTTTGGGCGTTTAGAATTGTTAGACCGACTAGCATCGTTGACATTCTTTGGTCTTTGAGATTTAGCCGGAAATCTTTCATTGGACTTTGGCTTTCCTCTTTGATGCTTACAGCCTTTTGATTCAACGGTTTTCCAAACACCAATCTCGAGCTTTTTGGGTTTAACCATCTTTGGTTTTGATTTATTTTGAAAAAGCCTGAGAGAGGCGGTTAGACCAGGTTGCCCCCCGGTTAGACCGGCCTCAGGGCAACCAGTAGCTTTGCCTTTGTTTTGTTGCCCCCCGAGCATCGAAGTAATAGATGTAGCCTCTATGCTATTGCTAGGGGATTTTGGGCCAACAATTTCGGTTAGAGACAGCCGACTTGTTTCTTGACCAACAACATCACAACTTGGCAAAACTTTGCAAGGATCAATAATATCATTGGTCGGCTTTTCAATAACCGACTCTTGATTAAAAGGAATTAGATCTACACTATTCTTCTTATTAAGTAAGTCATCCACAAATGCAAGTAAACCGCTTATAATATTAGCAAAGGACTTACGATGTCTTGGTAGATCATACATCCTCAACTCGTCGATGACAGCTAAATTCATCATGATGATGCCTCTTTCTGCTACTTGATAACAGTGAGGAAGTATTTCTTTGTGGATGCCCTTGCGTAGATCTTCAGGTAATCCTTCAAGTGCCATCATATTGCTGGAGTTTGATAGATCGGCCATGATAGCCAGATTTCTCGTTCCCCAGCGGAGTCGCCAATTTGTTGACGCTTTTCTGGTCAACAACACGGGAACGCTAGATCGCGCTACAGCAGGAACTGAACTCGCCGGAACTCCTGTCTTGACCGGTCTGACCGGTCAAGTCCACCGGTCTGACCGGTGGGCGTCGGGGCGCCGGTGAATGCCTACGAGCACCGCCTCGGGAGGGACCCCGTCGGAGGTGGTGCGTCTAGGGTTGCTCTGAGATCGGCAGGCCACTCAGAACGTCCTTGATCGCCGTCGAGACAAACAAGGAAAGCAAAGAGGTTGGAAAAGCTAGGGTTTGAGAGACAAAAATTGTAAAAAGATATGATCGATTGGGTGATAAGTCCTCAACCGGCCATGGCCCTTTATATTTATAGGGTGGGGAGGTCTTGCCCCGCAAGGAAGTCCTTTACAACTCGAAAACAACCAGAACTCCTCAATTCTACTCGGACTCGGGGTCCACCGGTCAGACCGGTCAGCCCCACCGGTCAGATCGGTGTGGCTTTTGCCGGATCGGCTACAGGGCCTGACCGGTCAGACCGTCCGGGTACACCGGTCTGACCGGCGGCGCTAGCCTGATCGGCCTTGTGCCAAATTTGGGTGCGAACATATGCCCCCCTATTTTTAGTGAAGCATGCGTATTAAAAAATATTTCTAAGGTCGATGTGACAGATTTCACCGACCATTTTTGTCCTAAGGGCGATTTTGGAATAAATCGGCCATAGTGCTATCAAGCATCTTGCCAAACACTTGGGTAAAATTTCTTGAAGTATCTCCCGTTGAGAGCCCTCGGAAGTTGCTGTCCTTGCAAAGTCTCCACCATGTAAGAATTTCCAGAACAAACTTCTACAATCTTATACGGACCGTCCCAACTTGGAGACCATTTACCAAATTTATTGCTCTTAGTCCCAATAGGCAAAATCGTCTTCCAAACCAGATCACCTACCTGAAAATATTTGGCCTTTACCTTTTTGTTATAAGCTCTAGCAACTCGCCTCTTGTCTTTTTCAATCTCTTCTAAAGCCTCCAAACGCTTGTCGGTCACCTCATCAATATTATCCATCATCAAGGCATCATAAGTTCTAACATCAAGATTATTTTGCTTTGCAAGTCTATATGCGCCTAGATTCACCTTAACAGGCAAAACGGCCTCTTGACCATATACAAGCTCATAAGGAGTAACTTTAGTAGCACCATGTCTAGAAATACGATGAGCCCACAAAGCTTCAGATAATACCTCATGCCATCTTCTAGGATTGTCCTCTATCTTCTTCTTAATGAGCTTAATCAAAATTTTGTTGCTAGACTCGGCTTGACCATTTGATTGAGCATAATATGGTGATGAATTGAGCAATTTAATACCATAAGAATTAACAAACTCACGCACCTCTTTTGAAACAAATGAAGTCCCTTGATCTGTAGTCAAAGTTTGTGGAATGCCAAATCTATGTATGATATGCTCTGTAATAAACTCAATCACCTCTCTATGTGTCATATTCTTCAAAGGAATTGCCTCAGTCCATTTGGTAAAATAATCAGTCGCCACAATCACAAAACAATGTCCCTTCGACGAAGGAGGGTGAATCTTACCCACAAAATCCAAACCCCATCCTCTAAAAGGCCAAGGCTTAATGATTGGATGCATCAACGCAGCAGGTACCAACTGAACATCTCCATGTTTCTAACACTCTTCACATCCCTTGTAGTATCTAAAACAATCAGCTATCATAGTAGGCCAATAAAAGCACGCTCTCTTAAGAAGCCACTTCATCTTAGGAGTCGATTGATGAGTATCACAAATCCCTTCATGAACCTCTGCCATAGCCAATCTAGCTTGATCAGGACCCAAGCATTTGAGAAGCAAATCATCCATTGTTCGACGATATAACTCACCATCATCAAGAATAAACTTAAGAGCCCAGCGTCGAACTTTTTTACCAACTGAACTGTTAGGATCCTGCAAATAATTTACCAGAGGCCTTCTCCAATCACCCACTTCATCCTTATTACCTTTAGAATGAATAATAGCCAAAGAAGATTTCTGACCAAGGGACCGGTCAGACCGGTGTCACCGGTCAGACCGGTCAGAGGTACCAGTTGGACTGGTGCCTCCAGAGCAAAACACTCGGCCATAAGCATCGGTTTGCGTTCTTGAAAATTTCTTTTCCGAACATTATAACCAGATGCTTGCTGTGCCAGAGCATTAGCCCTCGGATTCTCTTCTCGTGGTACATGATAAATAACAAACTCATCCATACAAGATATACTATCTAAGCATTTATCAAGATATGCATTTAAGAAACCATTCAAACATTGACATACCTTGGAAACTTGCTGTACCACTAATAAAGAATCACCATAAGCTTCCACATGTTTCACTCCCATGCTATGCAAAATCTCCAATCCAAATAGAAGAGCCTCATATTCGGTTTGGTTATTAGTACACTTATGATCCAATCGGTTAAGAGCTTCAAAAACAGCCTCACTTGGTGAAATAAAGATAATTCCAACACCACAACCATCTTTGCAAACCGATCCATCAAAATGTAATTTCCATGGGGTAAGAGTAACATAACCGACATTTAAATTAAGTTGCTTATCCACTCTATGTCCAACAATAAAGTCGGCAACAATTTGACCTTTCATTGAACTTAATGGCTCACAATGTAAATCATATTCAACTAAAGCATAAGCCCATTTGCCGACTCTACCACTTAAAATTGGTTTATGCAACATATATTTAATAATGTTGGTTTGACATGCTACTATACAAGTGCTAGGTAACAAATAATGCCTCAACTTGGTACAAGTATGATATAGTGATAAACACAACTTTTCAATAGGAGTGTACCTTGTTTCGGTGTCCAATAGTCTTCTACTTTCATAAGCAACAATATATTCCTTTCCTTCGGTCTCTTGAGTCAAAACACCTCCAATGACATCTTTCTCAGCCGCCACATATAATTTAAAAGGAATACCACTTCTGGGCGCTTGAAGAATGGGCGGCGAAGATAAATAATGCTTAATCTCATCAAATGCCTCTTGTTGTTTTGCCCCCCAAGTAAAATCAGCATCACTTTTTAACCGAAGTAAAGGAGTAAAAGCATTCACCTTCCCAGACAAGTTACAAATGAACCTCCTCAAGTAATTTACCTTGCCCAAGAACTTTTGCAAATCTTTCTTGCAAGCAGGAGCCTTTACATTTTTAATAGCTTCAATCTTCTTAGGATCTATCTCTATACCTTTCTCATGTACAACGAAACCCAAGAATTTTCCAGCCGATACACCAAAAGCACATTTGAGTGGATTCATCTTCAATTTATATCGACGCATTCTCTCAAATGCAAGTCTTAAATCAGCTAAATGAGAATCTACTCCAGCCGATTTAACAACAATATCATCGATATAAACTTCTACTATGATGCCAAGTAATTCATGAAAGATTAAATTCATAGCCCTTTGGTAAGTAGCTCCCGCATTTTTTAATCCAAAGGTCATAACCACCGACTCAAATAATCCAACAAAACCCGGACATATGAAAGCCGTTTTGGATATATCCTCTTCGGCCATAAAGATTTGATTGTAACCAGCATAACCATCAAGAAAACTAAGAATTCTATTTCCTGATGCAGCATTAACAAGAAAATCGGCTATAGGCATAGGATATTCATCTTTAGGAGTAGCTTTATTAAGATCTCTAAAGTCAAAGCAAACACGAAGCTTTTTTGTTCCTTTTTCTCAACAGGCACGATATTAGAGATCCAATCAGCATAACGACAAGGCCTAATAAACTTAGCATCCAACAACCGATTGATTTCCTCCTTCACTCGGTCATAAATGTCAGGATTAAAGTTTCTACGTGGTTGTTTATAAGGCCTAAAACCAGGTTTAATAGGTAAACAATGCTCCACTAAACCTCTACTTAAACCAGGTATTTCATTGTAACTCCATGCAAAGCAATCAACATACTCCTTTAATAACTTTATTAATTTAGATTTAAATGAAGGATCATGATTCTTGTTTACAAATATCGGCCTAGGTACAGTGCCATCACCAATGTCTACCTCCTCTAGAGGATCAGCTGACGTAAACCCTTGTCCTAACTTGCTCAAGTCATCAAAATCTTCGATGGCCTCACACATATCGTTCTTATGCGCCCGATAGTGTTCACACCTCCGCTGTAACCACTCTAGATTTGCATCCATCAAATCCCAAAAAGTGATGTAGCCTGATCTTCAACCGGCTTCATAACAGCAGTAGCAAAACCATCTTTGGTAGAAGCAATAAGTTCCAATCCAGATAAATCTAGACCAGATAAGCATTTAAGATTTTCATGATCATTCACAGAGGTACTATCAGCCACTGCAACACAAGCCGACGTATCACCATAAACAACCTCTACCTCGTCGTCTACCCATTGGATTAAAAATTGATGCAAAGTAGAAGGCACACATTGATTTGCATGAATCCAATCACGACCAAGGATCAAACTAAAGTTACCTTGGGTCTCGGCGACGAAGAAAGCAGTAGCCAATGTCTTGCTTCCGACGGTGAGCTCCATTGACACAACACCCTTGGCGCCCATTGGCTTGTCTCCCGATACACCACTAATCGTCATGTTGGTCTTGATCAACTCTTCGTCCACACCTCCCAGCTTCTTGAACAAAGAATACGGCATCAAGTTGATGATCGCTCCTCCATCCACTAGCATGCGAGAGATAGGCTTCCCGTTGATGTGACCCTTCATGTACAGAGCTTTAAGATGATTGTCAGTGGTCTTGGGCTTTTGGAAAATAGCTTCCTTTGGCCCAAAATCGAGATGAGCAACATCCTCCTCTGAAAGCATATAACCATCCATTGACATATGCACCACATTGATGTCCAAATTCATGTGCTCAGGAGACGAACTGTAATCAACAAGCTCTTCATCGTCTTCTGGAGTAGGAACCGATGTAGACTTGTCATCACAAACCATAGAAGCCGAGGAAGAAAAACCGGGTGGCACCTCTGTGTCATCGGTCTGACCGTTGACCTCCACCGGTCTGACCGGTGTGACCGGTCTGACCGTCAGCTCCACCGGTCTGACCGGTGCTGCCTGTGAGCTGGTCTTGATCCTCCACTCTTTGCCTTGTGGTACCATGGGCTTGTACTGGTTGAATGCCTCATCCCTCTGCTTCTCTAGCTCTTTCTCCTTATTTTCCCTGAACCTCAGGCGTTGAAGCTTCCTCCTTTGTGTGCGAGTCAATCCGGGAGGACACCACCTTGGTAAGAAGTATTTGGAGTTAGAACCACTCCCACTGGCCTCATGGTCATTTGTAGCAGCAGATGTTCCCAATATCGGTGTCACAACCTTATTGTTTGAAACAATCGGTCTTTTGCCACCTTTTTCAATAGGAACATCCATCGACCCAATTTGGATAATGTCTCTGCTCGTAGTCCTCTCTGAGTCAATATCCATCTTCTGTACCTCCTCCTTCTGTTTTGGCATGTAGACTTGCTTCATAGGAGATGGTACAATCCTCCTGGGAGCACCGGTCGGACCGGTAGACTGCACCGGTCTGGCCGGTGGGGTCTGGTACCCCTGACCAGAATGACGAAGTGTCAATCGGTCCTGGAACGACCTGGAAATTCTGTTCATAGCAGATCTTGGTCCTCCCCATCTAGGATGAAAAGCTTGCTGAAAAGGCACCCACATAACTCCATTATCATCATAAATTGGGCGAGGTGAATTTGAACTTGACGGCGCCCATGATGGAGTAAAATGTTGCCTTTGCTGAGATGATTCACCCTTAAACCTTGTAGCAGCTCTTGGAGGTGAAGATGATCCTCCTTGATGTGTAGGTGACCTCATCCTTTTTTTTAATGACCAATCACTTGTAACGGTCTTTTGCTTGGAATACTTGTCAAATAGCATGTCGAAAGTGACCTTTGGCTTAGGAACACTTCCCTGATTCTTTGCTACATTAAGCTTCCAATTATCAATCTCTAGACGGCTTGGTTTGATCATCCTCGGACGGCTCTGGAGCGCACCGGTCTGACCGGTCAGCACCATCGGTCTGACCGGTCTGGCCTGATCAGGCTCAGACAGTCGCTGCTCGGCAGGTGCGGACGACCCTTGCCCCCCATGTCCAGAGGCTCTAACAGTAACCTTGAAAGTTTCCTTGCCATCAGGAGTCTTTTCATAAGCAACTTCTCGAACTAGCTCCTTTCCTCTCAAATCGGGCTTAGCTTCCCCGATCACCACATTTTTGTCTTTAGTTGCTTCAGCTTGACTCAGCCGAACCAATACCTTAGGCTGCTGTAATTCCAGAGTGTTGATAGGAAAAGGAGCCTTGTCCACTCGCATCTCATGAAACGTCAAACGACCTTCATTTATGGCCGATTGAACCTGTCGACGGAACACATTGCAATCCTTAGTAGCATGAGAATAAGAATTATGAAACTTGCAATATGCACGCCTTTTTAATTCATCAAGTGGAGGCAAAGTATGAGTCAATTTAATGTTTCCAGACTTATGTAATTCATCAAATATACGATCACATTTAGAAACATCAAAAGTAAATTTAACTTCTTCTTGCCGACCTTTACTAGCCGGCTTAAGAGATGAGCAAGAATAGGATTTTTCTTTAGAGGGCCATATAAATTCAGCAGCATAAATTTCTTTATCCCCGTCGCTCGAACTATCAGAATCATAGTCAATGTGATGCACATTAGAACGACATGATTTAAAATTATCTTTTTCTTTATTCAATCGGTTTTCAACAATTAAAGCCCTTACTTGAACTTGTGCAACCGAAAGAAAGTTTGAACCCTCTATTTTATCTCTAATAGCAGATCTTAAACCTTTTAAGCAAATATCAGCAAGATCCATATCAGTAATTGACAAATTAAAGCAACGGTTCTTGGTTTCTTTAAACCTTTTAATGTAAGAAGAGACGTTTTCATCCCTTCCTTGTCTAACCGATGTTCAATATGTCAATTTCAATTGCATGCTCCCACTATAGAAGTGATTATGAAACTTACGTTCTAACATATCCCAAGATATAATGGAACTAGGAGCAAGTGATGAAAACCAAGCAAAGGCAGTGCCAGTCAAAGATAAAGAAAATAAACGTACTTTCAAAGCATTAAAAGCACCTGCTTCGCCCAGCTGAGTTGTATACTGACTAATGTGTTCCCACGTGGTTTGGTCATCATCACCACTCAATTTAATTAAGTCAGGCATACGCCAACCACGTGGGAGAGGAAAATTATCAAACTCGGGATCATATGGTTTTTGGTACAAATTAGTATTACCAATATCAATACCAAGTTTAGTTTTTACCACATTAGCCAAATCTTCCTTAAATTTGCTAAATTCCACCCAATTAGGATTATTTGGATGTTGTGGAGCTCGATTCACCATGTTCATTTTATTCAAATAGGGAGACATCTTATCATGAGCAAGCCTATAACTCTCAAAAACATCATCAGGAATTATGTTCTTTTGAGCCATTGAATTAACAGTCATGCTATAATATGATCCAGGATTAAAAGTATTATTAAAATTTGGCACGACAGAAATCGGCTCAGGCTGTTCATACACAAGATCTAGAGCACTGGTCTGACCGGTTCCCTGCACCGGTTCGACCGGTGCGGCCATATTTGGCCTGAACGGTTGAAACGGTAGGGTTTGACCAATGGAATCATGTGGCATGTCATACTGATAATTCATGTTATTAGTAACAGGCAAAGGTGCTAAGCTAGGATGAATCCCTTTATTAGTATTAAACTTAGGACCACTGCTATTAGTTTCATTATTATTAAAGCTAGCAATGCTCCTTTCTTTTTCAAGATCCTCTAAGCGTTCTAAACGAGCAATATAAGATGCAACCAAACCATCATTATCAGTAGTAGATTTCTGAGGAGATGAAGTAGGGGGTGGTTTGCTTACATTGGTTACTACCTCAACCATATTGTCATTTAGCTGGATCGGCGGCAGCTCGAATTCTTTCAATCTTGCTACCTTGCCGTGACGATCCTTCTTGACACCTGCGAGGAATTGGACTTGAAGGTACTCTTGCAACGCCTTGAACTTCTGTTGCTCCTCCGGAGAGAGATCCTCCATTGAAGCTGTAATGATGTTGTTCATGTCGAGGTCGCAACGAGAACCCATTTGAGCTAGGTCAGATTGAACGGTCTTCGAAACCTGATCTTTCTTCCCCAGCGGAGTCACCAATTTGTTGATGCCTTTTCGGAGACAACAAGCACGTGGAGGAGGTCCTTGCTACCCCTCTACGCAGGGCGGTCAGACCGTTATGGTAGGCTGGTCAGACCGGTCCCGCCGGGAGATCCGGCAAGAAGACCAACGAACGGTCGCCCGGGAGGGACCTCGTCGGGGCAAGCGCACCTTGGGTTGTCCTAGACACGGCAGGCCAGCTAGGACGTCCTCAAACGCCATGGAGACGAGAGAAGAATAGCATAGTAGATTGGAAAAGTAAAGAAACGAGGAAGAAAGGTAAAAACGATAAAAGATAAATATGATAGATTCGATTGTGGATTCTTTTCAATCGACCATGGCCCTTTATATTTATAGGGAGGGGAGGTCTCGCCCCATTAGGAGTCGAACCCCTTACAAAACCATGTCAAAATACAACTCCTAACTCATATTTGGCAGGCCAGGGCGGTCTAACCGCCGTAGGGACGCGGTCTAACCACGTGCCCGACGTGCAGATCTTCTGGAAGCCTTATCTCTCTCATCCGGACTCCGATTTGGACGTTCCACATATGAATCTTGATCTACTCGACGATACCTATCCAATGGTATAGTCCAAATTACCTTTTGAAGACTTTGGCAAGGGCGGTCTAACCGGGTCGGTGGGGCGGTCTAACCTCCCTGCCCAGACCTGCTAATTTTGGGTGTCAACAGATACAAGTTGATACCTCCAGCCCACTAAAATCCATGTCAACTATTATCTTCTCCTTCCTCATCTTCTTTCCCAACCCTCCCACTTAATGATAGAACACTGAAAAACATTGCAATATTTTTTTAATAATATTGTCGACATTTAAATTTTTTATTTTAAAAATTGGACCAACAGTTTTAGAAAAAGTTGGACCAATATTTTTCAAGAAAAGTTAGATCAACATTTTTCAAAGAACATTGACCTAACATTTATTTTGAAATAGTTGAATACAACACTTTTCAACTATGTTCAAAAAAATGTTGCACCTAAATTTCTTTTGAAAAAGTTACAACTTTTTAAAAAAAGTTAAAATATTTAAACACATTACAACATTTTTCAGCTTCTATATCCAACGATGGGGGCCGGCGCTAGGAGGCGTGGCGACGAGTTTCAGCGGCGCAACACGGGGAGGCGTGCCGTCCCGACCCTGGCAGCGCGTGACGACGTTGGGGCCGCACGGAGGGTGGTGGCGGCGATGGAGGCAGGAAGAAGGGGTGGCGGCACGCGGAGCATGACAAGCCAATGGTGGTGATGATAGCGTGTATGGTTTAGATGTGAGGATCTAAGAGATGTAGATAGCTGCACGAACCTCTTGCTAACTTATTGGAGAAGATGCAGGATTTCCGCAGAATCAGGTGGGGGATACTATATGACTTCCGGAAGTTAGGTAATTACTTGTATTAGGCCCATTATGAGCTCACCAACCCCTCCCTTCTTCCAAACGACATTCTTCCTCCTCTTGCAACCACCGCCGCTGCCGCTTCATCTTCCGCCCCGGTCGGCGGCAACTCCGCCGTCCCCCTACCCTCCACTACCGCCCCCAACCCCGCCCTTCCTAACCCGAACCCCTCCTCGCACCCCCGCCGCCGGTCACCGGCCTACCAACCGACTGACCCTACCCGCCCGACGGTGCTACCGCGCTGCCTCGCCTCCGACGTTGGTGCCCTCGACTCCCCTTCCCCCCTCTTCTAGGTCCAGCGAACATTGGAGACCCCGAAACCCTAATCATAAGGCCACTGCCTCGACCGCCCACCTCACCACCGGGAGGCAGTCGTGTGCGGGCGCAGCGAGGCGCAAAGAAGGAGCATAGGAGAGAGGACCTCGTGACGGAGGTAGAGAGCGGTGCAAATCTTAAAGCACTGTGTGCCAAGTAATTTTTTTAGACATTGTGCTTGATGAGGACACCACGAGTACATCTACACCAGCAGCACCTTCTCCTACTCTAGCACCGATAGCAACCACCTTCTGGGCCTATTACTCGGGACCGTGCAAGAGAGTTGAACTTCATCATAATGCTGAAGAATGAAGGCCCATAAGACTGAAGGTTGGCCCAACAGGAGGCCTTGCGTGTGGGCACCTAGGACTGCCCTGTTGACGCAAAAAAGGAATAAAGTTCTTCAACAGTAACACGTAACGGATCCCCGGGATGTAACAAGGCGTGCCAGCCGACCTGACCTGTTGATCGGCACGGAAAGATAGGAAACATTAGATGCGGGTTAGATCGGCTAGAGAACTGATGTGGGTCTTCAACAAGTAACAGCCCGATCGGCTGATACCACTGTAGAGCGAATTGGCTAGCTGAAGTAGCCGAAGTACAAGTATAACCAAACCGGCTAGATCAGCCGATTTGATGACGTAGGCAAAGCGCAAGCGAAAGCAGAGTAAACTAAGCACTATGGGACAACACTCGAAACCTGATCTGCATCGGCTGTATCGTAGTGAAACGACGCAGGAGCGAGATTTAGCTGATACGATGAGATTACGAGCTGGATAAATTGGTGATAAAAGCTAAATAAATAAGAAAAACTTGCAAATCTAGCTGATATCGATAAATTGTGAATAAAACTTAGATGAAACCACAGCGATGCGCCCGGAGGTTAAAACCCAGTTGTTATTCAATAAAACGGTACTTACATGCTTGTCGGAGGTCGATCGATGCAGCCTGACGAGCTAGAAGAACGACGTTTGAGGAAACAAGAAAATAAGAAGAAGTAAAAAAGGGTGGCGAAGTCGCCGACTTGAATAAGTAAAGGTTTTGTTGATATTGGTGTGTACAAACTTTCTCTGACCACACAGGGTCACTATTTATGTCCTGAGGACAACTTGACTCCTAGTCGATGATGACAACGTTTACTTGAATCTAAAGAAATAAAACAACTAAAAACTTAACAATTCCTATAGGAATCGGTCTCTCTGAACTGATTTTGACTCGATGTCAATTTGATTGTTGACCCGCTTCCGTCTTCTTTCCTCTGGCACATCTTTCTTTTGCCACGTCTCTCTTTCACCAATTGGCCGATCCTGGATCGGCTTGGTTGCTTCTTTCCTTTCTTCGTCGGTTTCGAGGTCTTTCTGACGTTTCTTCTGTTATTCTTTGACACGTGTTTAAAAATGGTGTCAACCTAAATTTGTTGGTGCTGGCCACATCTCTGAGTCAATGTTGGCTTTTCGGAAGCCAAATTATCAATCAGATATTTGTCTCTCCTTTCTTGTGAACCAGTCTTTGCTTCTGATTACTTTCTCTAGTCTTTCAATCATGAGGATGTAGAAAGGATTCTGACGATCATCAATGCTCATGGTGTTATCAATGAACTCTAGTGTAAATATAGAAGCAAAGTTTATGGTAAAAAATTTGCAGAAATTCTGACGTAGTGTGATCGGCCTACTTAGCTGATGTAATTAGCTATTGCATTCAGATGCTTGGATGACCATCTCTCTTCTGATGATATTTACTGTCCGTCTCGTGACTTTTTTGCTGAGCCGTGGTAGATGAATGCTTCTCACTTATCCTTGAATGCCACTAATGCCAGCATGTGACTCTGAACCGTCTTTTCCATGTATTTTTTCTATAAGACTCAACTCATCATCCAATGGTTCTCCACTAGCTTCCTCTTCATAGGCCCCTTTCTTCTTTTAGCCGAAAGTCCTTGGATCGACCTGTTGTCTTTAGGGATGGGAGGCATCTTCCTCTTGAAGTGTTTACAGGAAGACTGCATATGCTACCTGTTTGGAGTACTTTGTATATGCTGTTCTGGCAACTGATATGTCGAATTCCCGTTTGAGCCATTTGATCTCATAATGCTGCCTGATACATGGCATTATTGTATTGCTCCTGTAAATTCGCAGCATAGGTTCTGACTGCATAAGCTTGATCTGCTAGGCTCATCTATTCTGGTGTCATTGGATGACTTATGATAGATTGACCAGCTGCTGCTCCACCAGGATTTACTTGTGTCAGAGTTTTCTACATGCTAGAATCTTCTTGAGCCGAATGAATAGGCCTGACCATGTGCATATGTATCGGCTGAATATCATAATGTTTCGCCTTGAGAGTCTTTGGTTCTATTAAAGCGAATGTGATTCCTTTGTCATGTTGAACTGCAGTTCCAACTAAATCTCCAAATTTCGCAGCATATGGACCAGTAGTAGTTTCTTCTACCTTTTGAGTTGTCTCCGTCGCAACGTCTTTCCCATTTGTGTCCTTTTTTGAAATCGGCACCTCGAGGACAATAGGTGCATTACTCGGAGAACTTGAAGGATCACCAACTTCAGTCGTGGTTGCTGATAGAATTGGTGTTGTATGAGCAGCACCTCCTAAAGTAGATTGTCCTGGCTGGAAAGCCGAAAACCTCACGGCAGTAATGGTTGGAATTGTTGTACCAGGTTGATAATACACTGGTCCTTTGTATCCACTTGCGAGTTCATCTCTGAGCACTTCTCTGACAGATTTCTGTACCGTGCTGTTGAAGACAGATGATTGATCAATCAGAGATACATGCATAGACTTTGTCATCATTGTTGGGAAAATCCATTTCGCTCCTAACCCCCTGATGTTGTCCGTTTCGTCTGCAGGCCTTCGGGTCAAGGGAAAACGGCCATCCTTTGTTTTCTGGTGATTACACAGGTTCGACATCTTCGGGACATGATATAAACACGGCTACACTGTCCAATTGTTTGTCCCAATCTTTCACAGTACCAGCTTGAAGGAAGTAATATATTTTTCTGATTTATTAACAGCCACGGTTAAATTCATTGTAGATTACTAATTAATCTTCCAACTAGTCACAAGCACCAAATATATAATATATGGGACTCACGCAATCACCACTTAGCAAGGAGTAGGATCAGTAGTTATAGGACGACAGAATCAAAATCAATGAATCACACGACCGAAGTGTAGTTGGAATTGTTTTAATCCGGGAACCAATAACAACAGCGCAGCAGCTGATAAATCTCACGTGTGAATCTCCAATTAAACTCACGGCAATAATAATCTCGGCCAAAGAAATGCCAAGCCGTGCCACAATCACAGATAATTGCAGTAGCAAAGATAGAGATATAGAGATCAGCTTACAATAGATGCAATCCGAACCCTAGATAAATCTTCCACCCGCAGCGGTGACCACGATTAGAAGATGAGGAACTCCAAGATTCCAAGCGACGCACCCGAATTATTGCAACTCGATCACGTGCTCAACTCAAATCCACACGATTGGCTGGGTAGAGGAGAGAACTCTCGTCGTTCTTAGGAGGAACCCTAGACGAAAGAGTCTCTCAAAATAAAATCCAATCTAATCTCCTGTTTACAGGGGCGCTGCCCAATATAAGTGCACGCAGGCACCTGGACTTTAGTCCGACTCCAACATAACTACGTGACCCTACTGGTTTATTCAAAACACATAAGACTCCTTTAAATAAGCAATCTGCCAAGACTAACATATAGGAAATAATAAAATACTCCGGCTGGAATGTAAAGGAATATAACAAGTTCACGTAGCAACACCAATCACATTATTAGCACACCAATGACATTATTAGCACTTCTAGAAACGCTAATGGCTTCAATGCGTAATCTCGACACGCATTGCACCAATTAGAATAAACCTCTTTAGCTTCGTTTGTTGCTTGTGCAGATTAGATCCTTTGAAAACTAATGTGTTCGGCATAACAGTAACTCTGTTATCTAATATAATCCCTTCTTTAATCTTGATTTTCTTGGTATCAAATGAAAGAGAGCCAAACCGAATAGGATATTTATTTGTTACCTTGCAATAATTTTCAGTAGTGTTAATAGGATTAACTTGATGAGTGATGGACTCATCAGGACATGGCGGAACGAGGCATCGAAGGTCGCCAGAGCCTGAAGTTTAACGTCTTCGGGGCACGGCAGAGCGAGGAGGTCGAAGGTGCAGATCGCTCGATGATGCAAGGAACCTTCGCCTGGAAGGGCATCGGGAGTCCAGGAGGTCGAAAGTGCTGAACACGCGGAGATACAGAGAACCTTCGGAGGATGACCGGAGGTAGCCAGGAAGAGACGCAAGGGCGTTCAAGGGGCGAAGGAAGATTGCAGGTGCGCGAAGGTAGCGGCGCAGATCACAGCGTGAAGCGGGCGTGGGTCCTAGGGCTGTAATGATTCCCTGAAGGGGGAAGTGGGGGTGTGGGCCCACATGACGGGTGCCACAGTGTAAAGTGTTGAGTTGTAAGGGTGGTAGTTGGGTGAATTGGTGTAAAAATACTGTAATACCCTCAAAGATCCTTCGCACGATGAAAAAAGGCGAGGGTAAGGATGTAAAGTGTGAATGATACGGGCCTATTTAATCGAGCCCGAATGGAATGAAAAGGGAGAGAGGGGTCTGAGGGAAGGCTTGTTTTTGCTCGCCCGAAGGCACTCCTTGGTTTGCTTGAGAGTTTGAGTTCCTCCGTTATTTGCATTTGTTGGCCCCACTTCGGGGACGGGTTTCTCCCCAACAATCATATCTTGCAGCTTCATAGGGTCGGCTTGTATTATTAACTCATGAGGTCTTGGAAGAGGAATTTTCTTGATAGCCCCTTGCTTTGTTAAGCCGAAACTGCCCATTAATAGTTGACCATATTCTGCCATGCGCTCATCGAACTCGGCTTTATTGTCTTCACGAAGTTGATCCAACGTGATAGCTTGGGTCTTGTCTGCACCAGCTTCTTTAGTAGGTTTTGGTCCTGACATGATTGATTCTTCGTGTCCCACCGGGCGTGCCAAGATGTGTTGACGCAAAAAAGGGAATAAAGTTCTTCAACGGCAACACGTAACGGATCCCCGGGATGTAACAAGGCGTGCCAGCCGACCTGACCTGTTGATCGGCACGGAAAGATAGGAAACGTTAGATGCGGGTTAGATCGGCTAGAGAAACGATGTGGGTCTTCAACAAGTAACAGCCCGATCGGCCAATACCACTGTAGAGCAAATCGGCTAGCTGAAGCAGCCGAAGTGCAAGTATAACCAAACCAGCTAGATCAGCCGATTTGATGACGTAGGCAAAGCGCAAGCGAAAGCAGAGCAAACTAAGCACTACGGGACAACACTCGAAACCTAATCTGAATCGGCTGTATCGTAGTGAAACGACGCAGGAGCGAGATTTAGCCGATACGATGAGATTACGAGCTGGATAAATTGCTGATAAAAGCTAAATAAACAAGAAAAACTTGCAAATCTAGCTGATATCGATAAATTGTGAATAAAACTTAGACGAAACCACAGCGATGAGTCCGGAGGTTAAAGGCCAGTTGTTATTTGATAAAATGGTACTTACAATCTTGCCGGAGGTCGATCGATGCAGCCCGGCGAGCTAGAAGAACGGCGTTTGAAGAAACAAAAAAATAAGAAGAAGTAAAAAAGGGTGGCGAAGTCGCCGACTTGAATAAGTAAAGCTTTTGTTGATATTGGTGTGTACAAAGTTTCTCTGACCACGCAGGGTTGCTATTTATGACCTGAGGACAACTTGACTCCTAGTCGATGACGAAAACATTTACTTGAATCTAAAGAAATAAAACTACTAAAAACTTAACGATTCCTATAGGAATCGGACTCTCTAAACTGAT
This sequence comes from Cenchrus fungigraminus, assembly GCA_036936925.1. Classification (NCBI taxonomy): domain Eukaryota; kingdom Viridiplantae; phylum Streptophyta; class Magnoliopsida; order Poales; family Poaceae; genus Cenchrus; species Cenchrus fungigraminus. Next base: position 99,554,815 of record CM072779.1, read on the forward strand.
TTTGACTCGATGTCAATTTGATTGTTGACCCGCTTCCGTCTTCTTTCCTCTGGCGCATCTTTCTTTTGCCACGTCTCTCTTTCACCAATCGGCCGATCCTCGATCAGCTTGGTTGCTTCTTTCCTTTCTTCGTCGGTTTCAAGGTCTTCCTTATGTTCCTTCGGTTATTCTTTGACACGTGTTTAAAAACGGTATCAACAGGTCCAAGAGGGCGCCTAGGGCTGCACCCCCACACCCTCGACGCTAGGGGTGGCGCCCCCGTTGCTGGCCGCGACTCCCCTAGGGGCTGCGCCCCCTTTTCCCTTTATTAGTCAGAGTCCTGTATCATTTAGAACTTGAGTTTTGTTTTACATCTAGCTTTAGCTACACCAAAACACACACAAATACGTGTTGTCCTCTGTGATTCAGAACTCCACCTTCGAGTGATATTAAGATTGCTCTCCTCAGATTCTTGTTCGTTCTTCGATTGCGTACAAGAATCGATCTTCGTGATCAGGCTGATGTTGTGTCGGCAAGGTTGGTAACCATCGGGAGTTGGTTCTGCGATTGCATTGGTGCTTCGAGTCTCACTCGTCGTAGTCGGATCGTGAGGGTCGCCTCTCACCAGATCGAAGTTATCTCCACTCACCGAAAGATCGGGCACTCCGCCTCTATCAGTGTTGAGTAACTTTTTTTGCGAATTACACAATACTTATCCCTATGAACATACACGTGCAAACCCTACCCTTAGGAGCATCTTCAAAGACTGGATCTGCAAATCCTCAAGATTAACGAAGTCACTACAGGTGCCTCGCTGTCGACGGGAACGTCACCTACCATTGAAAGCACAAATGCCATTAAATTCTGATAAATTCGCTTCTACAGAAAGTCAAACTCAGAATCTAAGATGCTACTGAGGCTTTTGTAACCACTAAGCTGCAAACCTACCTGTCTGGCTTCCGGAGGCTAGGTTGTCCGCAGAATCGGCACAAGAGTTTGGACTGAGAGCCCAAGCAAGACCCACGAGAAGGTGACAAACAAATCGGGACGTGCATAGCAGACAAAGGAAGTGCTGGGCCACATCCCATCCAGGCAAGCTCACTCGCACGCTAGGGCCCATCATCCTCATCCATGCGGAAAGCTGGACTTGCAGCGTCGGTAGGGCGTCAAGTCAACCGGCGAGGCAACCCTGCCTGGACGCCGCCGCCGACCGAACATGTGCGCCACCAGCACACAAACACAGAGATGGGTCGAGACTAGGGATGAAACAGACGGGAATGGGTGGGAAAACCTCTCTCCCGTTTTCGTTACCACATTTTATCATTGAAAATGAAATCGGTTCCGAAATAGTCGGGAACGGGAGCGGGAGCGGGATGAACGGGATTACGAAAACGAGCGGGATCGGTTATTAAGTGGAAATTTATACTTTGATATGTATGCATGTGACATTGTTGATTTTTGTTGCTTTGCTAGTTACCAACTATGTTTTGAAACCTCTAAGGACTCTTAGACTAGTGATCTTCCATGAAACACATAGCTAGTATGATCTTTAGTCCATAAAAAGTTTATAGGTACACACTAATACATATTAAGTCTATCCCATATTTATCTAATACGGTATGAAAACAGGTTCATTCTAGCTGAAAACGAGATCCCGCAAAAACAAGCAGGATAGATCCTCAACTGTTTCCATCCCGTTACTGAATTTGTCCATAAATATGAAAACAGACGGGTACAATTTGGAAAATAGAACGGAACGGTAGCGAGGTCCGCCGCCGGGGTCCATCCTCCTCCGCCGGCCCGCCGCGCCGAAACCTAGAGCCATCAGCCACATATACAAACCTTTTTCCCTACAATAAATTATTAAATTAGGAACTCGATGATGAGCCGTGGAGAGGCGACAGGTGCGACCGAGGGGCGATCGACCCCGCCACCAACCTTGCCGCCGCGGCAAGGAGATCGCCGCTCCTGGCTGGATATCTGGAAGCAATCGAGCCCCAGGAGAGGGGATGGGACTCCTACGCGCGCACGAGCAGAGGATGTGGCGCGCAGATTGGAGTTCAAAGGATCCAGGGGGAGGCTACGTGGCGATCGACGGTTGGAGAGGGGAGATTCGCGGAGCAATCGGGTACGAGGATTATGGGGATCCGGTTCAATCCAAGGGGACCCGAATCTGCCAGACGACGAAGGGGCAATTGTGGAATTCTTCGGTCAACTTTGGCTGATCCCGGGGGAGAAGCCTACAGAGAAGCATGGGAGAGTTAGGGTTCGTCCGGGAGAGGAGAAAGGAGCACGTCTAGTGTGGATCGCGAGGGAGAAGTGGGAGAATCTCAAATTTGAGCCTGAGGATTGCTTCCCAGTTGGAGAGGGAGATGTGTGGGTAAAGTATCCAGTTAAGCTTGATTTTCGCGGGCCAGATTTGGGGGCAGGGGAGGAAGAAGACCTTCATCCAAGCTCTCAGATCCATGGCGGGTAGAGGAAGAGGGGGGAGAGGGCTGAGGCCACATGCACCAGAGGGGGACTGGGAGGGATGGGGCGAGGGGTATCAGTATCCGCCGCCATACCCGCCTCCGCATCTGTTCTTCTTCCAGGCACCGCCACCATCCTATGGATACTTCCCCCCACCACCACACCCAGGGATGCAGCATCAGCCTCATCGTCCCCATGGATTCAATCACTTCAACCAGCAGCAGCCAGGGCCCCGACCTAGAGGCCAATTCCAAGGGTGGAGAGGAAGATTCAACCAGCAACAGTGTCCAAATCAACAACAAGTATACAAGGAGTAGGCACAGTTGGGGCAGAACAACAATTCTCAAGACAAGGATCAGGATCAGATGGGCAGGACAAGAATAACTGAAGAGATTAGCAGAGAGAGGCAAAGCAATAAGGAGAAAATAGTGGATAAATTCCCACAGGTCATCTATTACAAGTGTGGAGTGGCTGGACACTATAGCAGTGCTTGCAATAAGCCAAAGGTATGCTTCATCTGCAACAGCAAGGAGCATGTGGTGGATGGGTGCCCTGAATGGAAGAAACCACAACAACCTGCCCACTACTTGGGGAGTGCTAACAAGTGAGAGCCAGGTGTGGTTCGAGGACCGGTGGATGGTCGCTTCCTGGTGTGATGAGTGATTGACAACGTGGTGTGGACTGATTCTTGGCTAAGTATTGCAGGTGCAGGTTGCGGCTTGACTGGTGCAGGTGTAGGTGCAGGTGCAGGTGAAGAACAAGCGCGAAAGGTCGTTGCCGGTGAGGCCTCCAGGTGTGGAGAAGACAAGTAGGCTTGGTTCGAGGGACCCGGTGGCCAGCGGGGTCAAGTGCGGGCCGCATGGTGGCAAGAACGGCAAGATGAAGTCATGGACGGTTTCTTGGTTGAGCCTCAAAACCAAGGTCGAGCCAGGACTACGTGGGAGCCGAGTCATGAGTGGTGATTGGCGGAGGCTACACCGAGTTCGCGGGGTTTCCAGTGGTTCACCAGAAAACCACTGGGTTCCTTGGTTGATCCACAAAGCCAAGACCGAAGAACCGAAGACGGAGGTGCAGCAGCTCCAGACCGGTCTGACCGGTGGGTCTGACCGATGTGCGACGACGCAGTCCGGAATCTTTGAAGCGGAGGACACGCGTCGGGATCGCAAGGCTTGCGTCGAGGCTAAGAAAGTTTGCGGTCACTGGGCATCCGTCCGATGGAGCGAAGACAAAGATTTCCGATTTCGCCCTTGAGGGGCATGTATCCCTAGTTAGCTAGTAAGGGTATTTTCGTCTTTCGGTTGCCTCCATATAACCCAAGTGGTGAGAGGATGGCAGCCACCTCTTGGAACCCTAGCTCATTTGCTTTCCTATTTTCTCTTCCTATTTTCCTTAGGATTTTCTTAGGACTAGCTTGAGAGCTTCATGGTGAGATCTTGTGAGAGGGAAGGATGATCGGGCGGCAAGCTAGACCTTGTATGAGCCTCTTTGGTATGTATAGATGATTCGGCGTGGTTTCTCAAGGCTTGGATGTGTCTTTCCCGTTTCTCCTTTTTGGTGATTTTCGGAGCCCTTTCTTGGCGATTTTCTTAGAGCGATTTCGAGGCCTTTCTCTTTGGGATTTGGTGGGGGATATATGCATGAACCCTTCGTGGTTCTTTTCCCTTTGATTCCCCTCCCAAATCCGTGAGCAAAGGGGCTCGATTTTGGGGTTTTTGTGGCTCTAGGGATAGAGGCGTTCTTGGTGGGATTTCTTCGATTCCTCTTAATTTAGCAAGTTTTGGTGGACCAAATCTTGGCTATGGAGTACCCATGAGGTGTTCCTACTATCCCCAAAGTCTTGCACAAATCCGTGGAGCGATTCGGGAGATCGGGAGTTGGATTTGGGGGAGTTGACCCGCGGGTGCTGTTCATCCCCGAGCGGCCCAGCCTGACCGGTCTGACCGGTGCTGCTCACCGGTCTGACCGGTGCAGAGGCTCTGTGGGTTTTGCCTCGGGTGAACGTCTGGGTGAGTTCGTTGTTGTCCCATGGTGCTGCTGTTTCGAGTTTGGATCTGTTTGGAGCTCGGTAGGCCTGTTTGGTAGATTTGGGGTTACCTGGCTTGAACCGGTCTGACCGGTGAGCTACACCGGCCTGACCGGTGTAGGGGCCTTCTGTGGAAGTTCCCAGGTTGTACCAGTAGGGACCGGTCTGACCGGTGGTGCTCACCGGCCTGACCGGTGTAGGTCAGTAGCGCTCGAGTTGCTAGTTCCGCTGCGTTCTCGAGTTCGTGAAGGTGGTTGTTGGTTCCTAGGACCAGTAGCACTCCAGTGGCTGCGTGGTCTTGGCCAACTTGGGTAGTTGAGTCGGAGACGTGATTTGGAAGCCGTGTTCGTCTTGTTGGAGTTCTCATCTCCTTCGAGAAGAATTTTTATCGGCTCCCATTCACTCCCCCCTCTCTGGTTCGCCTAATCGGTCCTTCAATTGGTATCAGAGCCGGTTCGGGTCTTCATTGACTCTTACCAGTCTAAGATCCAAAGATGGCGTACCAGGAACGGGGTTCGTGTCCTCCGCACTTCGATGGGAAGAACTACCAGATGTGGCAGAGGCGGATGGCAGCGTTCCTCCGCGGAAAGGGTCAGATCCTTTGGGACGTCACGGTGAACACAGCTTATGTTCATCCGATGAACTTCCTTGCTCCAGGATCGAGGGATATGTTCGAAGCCAACAACAAGGCTGTCGACTACTTGTTTCGTGCTCTGTGTCAGCCTGAATTCGATCGGGTTCAGACAGAGGACTTAGCTTGTAGGATTTGGGAGCAGTTGAAGGATGCTCATGCTGGGAATGCTCAGGTTCAGGCTCGGATGTACGCGACTTACCGGAGAGAGTACGAGAACTTCACTCATCTCCCTGGCGAGTCCGTCGATGCCCTTTTCCAGCGGTTTACGGTCGTTGTGAACAACATGAGAGCCAATGTGGACGTGCTCCCATATGATGATCATGATAGAGCCATGAAGCTCTTGCACTCATTGGATCGTACCGTATGGGACGGGAAGTTTGAGGCTATTGTTGAGTCCGAGAAGTATGACACCTTGACGGTGAACGAGCTGTTCTCGAAGCTCAAGTCGGCTGAGTTGGACCGTGGTATGACAGCCAAGATCGAGAGCCCGACTGATTCTCATAGTCTCGCTCTCGTTGGTGGCAAAGGAGCTAAGTCTAACGCTAACGCATCCTCCAGGATGTACTCTCTGTCTTCTTTGATGTCTTTGCCAGACGAGGAGTTCGACGTGCTTGGAGAGGACGAGCTGGCGTTGCTGACCAGGCGGTTCGAGAGGCTGCACGAGAACCGGGTGAACACGAGGAGGACAGCACGGACGTGCTTTCAGTGCGGCAAGCCAGGACACTTCGTCGCCGACTGCCCGGAGAAGATGGAGAACAAGGACGGCTACAGGCACCGGTCAAGCAAGGACGGCAAGTACCGATCAAGGCGCGATCACAAGCACAAGAACAAGCATAAGGACGAGCGACGGTCGAGGAAGAAGGATGGCCGCGGCAGGAAGGCCCGAGCGATGGTCGGAGCGAGCGACGTCGACTCCAGCTCCACCTACTCTTCCTCGAGCTCGAGTAGCAGTGAAGATGAAGGTGATCGGCGCAAGAACAAGAAGTCATCCAGGAACTTGAGCGGGTTGAGCTGCTTCGCGGGAGATGGCTTCTGCGGCATGGCTCGTAGCTCCGGCAGCAAGAAGAGTCATCAGAGTGACTCGGACTCCGACTCTGAGGATGAGGTATGTGATGAGCTCTCTTCTTTGCGCAAGGAAAATGATGAGTTGGTTGACTTGCTTGATAATCGCGATCACATGCTTAGAGAGGCCAAGAAGATGAGGAAAGAGCTTAGGGCCTCACTAGAAGATGCTAGGAACCGTGTGGCTGAGCTAGAAACCCAGAACCTAGATGCTAAGCTTGAGATTGATTCGCTTAAGGCTTCTCCTGTGGTTTCTGATGAGATTGATTGCTGTGATTGCTCTGTGTACCTAGCTGATCTTACTGCTCTTAAGGATAAGCATGCTTCTACCTGTGATGAACTAGATATGCTTAGGGTTGAAGTGGCTGAGCTTAAGTCTAGACCTGCTTTGCTAGGAGCTTGTACTTCTTGCCCTGTTTTGCATGGAAAGATTGATGAGATGCATGCTTACACTGTTTCGCTTGAGGCTAAGTTGAAAGAGCCTATTCCCACTTCTTGCTCTACTTGTGAATTGCATGCGGTTAAGAATTTGGAGCTTGCACATTATGTTGATCGCTTGCAGGATGAGAATGATGAGCTGAGGAAATGTATGAGCTGGTTGTCGGGTCAGGAGCCTCAGCTTGGTATTATGATAGCGGCTTTCAAACGCTATGATGGTCAGGCACTTGGGGCTGACAAGCTTGGAGAGAACAGTGGTGAGGGAGTTGAGAGAGTTGGAGAGATTCCTATCCCACCACCAAACAGATACAAGAACAAGTTTGAGCCCAAGCCTAACCATCTCAGAAACAAACTTGACACTACTCCAGATCCACCCATATTTCCTCACCCAACAAATGATTTCCAGAAACCGGTGAAGTTTGTGAGCCCAAAGGGAGGTGAGGAAGGAGAGAAGAAGGGTGAGAAACCGAGTGGGCAGCCACAACCCAAGCCTAAGCCTAAGCCACAGCCTATAAAGTTCCATTGTGGGTATTGTGGGAGAGATGGTCACAAGGATGAGTTTTGCTTCAAGAGGAAGCGTGAGGAGAGAATGGCTAGAGAGTGGGCTAACAAGGACAGGTACCACCCCTCTAATGGTGTACCTGAGCCTTGTATGCAGATGCCCAGGGCCAAGGCGATTGTGAGGACGGTTCCGGCTTGGGGAGACCGGAAGGCAGCAGGTGGTGCTGCTGGCCGAGCTACACCGGTCAGACCGGTGCACCACACCGGTCAGACCGGTGCAGGTCTGGGCAGACAGCGAGTTGGGTTTCGTGCTCGTGAGGATGCTCGGTTTGGTTCTGGTGGTCGTGGTTCTGGTGGTTGGTCTGGAAAGTTTGCAGGTGGTCAGTTTGCTAGGCGTTCTCCACCTTGTGCTCAATACGGGGGTGGGAGGAGTCGTAGCTTTGAGATGGAGAGGAGGAACGGTCCACGATCTTCTTTTCGTGGCTTTCGTCCTCCTCCAGCTAGAGAGGGTTGGTTCCCTCGTAGTGGTTACCGTGGTGGTGTTCGTGGTGGTAGCTTTGATAGGCGTGATGATTTGGTTTGTGCTAACCCCACTTTGGAGCAAATGGCTCGGCACTGGTTTTACTCTTTTGGTACTAACCCCAGTGCTGAGTCGTTTGTTCACTCACATGCTCGCTTTTGAATTTCAGGTAGGAGACTTGAGGAACGTTTGGTTGATTGACTCCGGTTGCTCGAGGCATATGACCGGAGACAAGGGGTGGTTCTCAAGTCTCGTCCCGGTGGTGTCCAAGACATACATCACTTTTGGGGACAATGGGCGAGGGCGTGTGCTATCAGAAGGTGAGATCAAGGTAAGTGACAAGGTCACTCTCAGGCGTGTTGCTCTTGTTCAATCGCTGGGGTTCAATTTGCTTTCTGTGTCTCAGTTGTTGGATGAGGGCTTTGAGGTGTTGTTTCGGCCTGGTGGTTCTCGGATTTTAGATTCTCGAGGGGACCTTGTTTGCATGGTCGTTCCCGAGGGTCAAGTGTTCCGAGCTGATTTCTCTCAGTCTTCTGGTGTGGAGCGTTGCTTCTTGGCTGGTTCTTCGAGTGAGTTGTGGAAGTGGCATAGGAAGTTGGGTCACTTGAGCTTTGACCTTTTGTCTCGCTTGAGTAAACTCAATTTGGTCCGAGGATTGCCACGGTTGAGGTTTGAGAAAGAGTTGGTTTGTGCGCCGTGTAGGCATGCCAAGATGGTAGCCTTTTCTCACCCGCCTCTCACCGATGTGATGACTGAGCGTCCATGCGAGCTGCTCCATATGGACCTTGTTGGCCCAGCTCGTGTGCGATCTGCGGGTGGTAAGTGGTATGTCCTTGTTGTGGTGGATGACTACTCTCGGTATGCGTGGGTGTTCTTTCTTGAGGAGAAAGGGGAGACGTTTGGTTTTGTTCGAGATCTTGTCTTGAGGTTAAGAAACGAGAGGCACGGAGATGCCATACGAGCGATCCGCAGTGACAATGGCTCGGAATTCAAAAACTCTCGCTTCGAAACCTTTTGCCATGACTTGGGTCTTGAACACCAGTTTTCGAGTCTGTATACACCTCCCCAGAATGGCGTGGTGGAAAGGAAAAACAGAACCTTGTGCGAGATGGCTCGGACGATGCTCGATGAGCATAGGACTCCGAGAAGGTTCTGGGCTGAGGCGGTCAATACCGCGTGCTATGTGTCGAACAGGATCTACCTCAGGGTTCATAAGAAGAAAACCTGTTACGAGTTGATGCACGGTCGCACACCCAAGGTGAGTCACTTCCATGTCTTTGGTTGTAAATGCTTCATTCTGAAGAAAGGGAAGAAGTTGGACAAGTTCGAGGCTAGGCCTGTCGATGGCATTTTCTTTGGTTATGCATCTCATTCTAGAGCATTTCGTGTGCTCAATCTTGAAACTAACCAAATCGTGGAGACTTGCGAGGTAACCTTCGACGAGACACAGCCACGTAGTCAGCTTGTTTTTGAGTGTGCAGGTGACGACGAACTTGGCGAGGAGATCTTTCAGGAGGAGGAGCATGAACATGGAGATGATGAAGACGGCAGTGTGGTGCCCGCAGCTGAACATGTACCTACTACTTCGACGACGATCGTGAACGGGCCCTCTCCCACACCTACAACAACAAACCCAGATCAAGGCGAAGCTGCTGTTGAGGGGGAGGTAGCATCAAGGCGAGAACCTCCCCGGCGAGTGCAAGTGGATCACCCAGCTTCGAGAATCATCGGCGACATGAATGAACGTACTACACGGTCGAGGGTTCGGAACAATTCTCATTTCGCTCATGCTGCTTTTGTTGCCACCTTTGAGCCCAAAGATATTGGACACGCGTTATCTGATCATAATTAGGTTAATTCAATGCATGAGGAGTTGGAGAATTTTGAGAGGAACCAAGTTTGGGTGTTGGTTGACCCTCCTCCAGGGTGTAAGCCGATTGGGACAAAATGGGTGTGGAAAAATAAAGAGGGAGAGAAAGGAGAAGTGGTGAGGAACAAGTCGAGACTTGTTGCTCAGGGGTACAGTCAGAAAGAGGGGATCGACTACGAGGAGACTTTCGCTCCTATAGCTCGTTTGGAGGCGATTAGGATCCTTCTAGCCTTTTCCGTGGCTAAAGGGTTCAAGTTGTACCAGATGGATGTGAAGAGTGCTTTCCTGAACGGTGTGTTGGAGGAAGAGGTGTTTGTGAGGCAACCACCGGGGTTTGAGAGTGAGAAGTACCCCCACCGGGTGTACAAGTTGAGAAAGGCGCTGTATGGGTTGAAGCAGGCGCCTAGAGCTTGGTATGGTAGGTTGAGGGGGTTCCTGTTTGAGAGAGGGTTTGAGATGGGGAAGGTCGATCTTTCCTTGTTTCTCCTCAGGCAGGGCAGAGATATCCTAATTGTGCAGGTATACGTGGATGATATTGTCTTTGGTGGCTCGTCTAACTCTCTTGTTGCAAGGTTGCAGAAGACAAATCAAGCAATCAAAGGAAGGAACATTTGTGCACCAAGCTAAGTACACCAAGGACATTGTGAGGAAGTTCAAGATGGAGGACTCCAAGGCCATGGCGACGCCTATGAGTACGACTACAGCTCTTGATGCGGACGAGGAAGGTGAACACGTGGACCAGAAGGAGTACCGGAGCATGATCGGGTCACTCCTCTACTTGACAGCGACGAGGCCGGACATCCAATTCTCGGTATGTCTGTGCGCTCGTTTTCAAGCGTCTCCGATGACTTCGCATCGGCAAGCAGTCAAGCGCATTTTCAGGTATTTGCGACACACTCCCGACTTCGGCCTTTGGTACTCTGCGTCTTCTTCTTTGGCACTTCATGGATTTTCAGACGCGGATTTTGCCGGGTGTCGGTTGGATAGGAAGTCCACTTCTGGGACTTGCCAGTTCTTGGGTTCTTCTTTGGTGTCTTGGTCTTCCCGCAAACAGTCGAGTGTTGCTCAATCCACTACTGAGGTAGAGTATGTGGCCGCAGCTAGTTGTTGCTCTCAGCTCCTTTGGATCACATACACCATGAGTGACTTTGGTGAGGAGTATACCCATGTCCCACTTCAATGTGACAGCACCAGTTCCATAAGCGTTGCAAAGAACCCAGTGCTCCATTCCAAAACCAAGCACATAGAAGTGAGGTATCATTTCTTGAGAGACAACGTAGAGAAAGGGAAGATAGCTTTGATCTATGTACCCACACATGACCAACTAGCCGATATTTTCACCAAACCCCTAGATCAAGCAACTTTCACTCGTTTGCGAGGGGAGCTTGGTGTTTGTTTGATTTCTTGAGTTGGCGTGTGGGAGCTCCTTTGTAGCATATGTATAGCTTTCCTTTGTGCATTTCTTGCATTTGGCATGGCATATGTAACATGATGTATAGGCATCTTTGTATCTTAGGTTGCATGCATTTTGTATCATATGCATTGTTTAGGAAAGGCTTCTCCTATATACATTGTTCACCATGGAATGATATATATGTCTTTGTGAGCTAATTTGGTAAGCTATGGTTAGTTTGGCTTAGCTCTTGATAATCTTGGTTTGTATCCATGGTTGATGGCTATGGTTTTGAAAAATTTCATATGTATGCTCTCTTGTGAGTAAATGCCTTTACATGATCTTGACATGTTTTTGTGGCTTGGCTATGCTTAATTTGTGGTTGGATAGCTTATTTTGATCATATGGGGCCAAAGGCTCATTCGCCATCATGAATGTTTAGCCCCCATGCTTCATCTTGTGGAGGGGCATAAGTTCCTTTTTGTCGCAAAGACATTTCATGTACCAATTATAAATCTGAAAATGAAATGTAAATTGCTTGGAAAATGTGCTCTCATGTCATATGTGCTTAATTTACTTGCTTTTGGGTGCTAAACCGTTGTATGTTGCTTACCAATGAGAAGTCTCATACATAGAAGTAAGCACATGGCTCGGTATGCTTTGACATGACATGAGGTGCTTGTGGGTGTTTATGATGGTCTTATGCTTAGAATGGTTGTCCTAGCATGAAGTTTGTGTGGCTTTGCCATCTTGACATGTTTTGCTCATGTTTAGGACTTTGCTCATGAGAGGGTGATTTTTCGCAAAATTGCTCAATTCTATCTTAGCTTCGTCCAATGGTTGTGAAACTTGGTGATCTTGTAGTTGATGTCATTACGAAGCTATAGAGTATCTAACTTGCTCATTTGGACATGTGTAGCATCCTTTGTTGAATTTTGTCTATTTGAGAAGCTCTAGGTTGCATTTTTTGCATTTTTGGCTTGATTCATGCATTGTCAACAAGGGGGAGAAGGTTGAGCATGTTTTGGCTTGCTGCATGCATTTAGAAGGTTTCCAAGTGGTTTCGAGCTAGTTTTGAGCTCGTGCAGTTCCCAGATTTTCCCAGGTGGTCATCGGCCTGACCGGTGAGGTACACCGGTCTGACCGATGTGAGGTCCAGGTGCTGGATGATCTAGCACACCGGTCTGACCGGTGTGGTTGACCGGTCTGACCGGTCAGAGCAAAGCTGAAGCAGCTGCTCTGTTTTGCGAGGTGGTTTGCATGCATTCGTCCAAGGGGAGTTGCATTGGTTCAGGGGGAGCTTGCATGTGTGCAGGGGGAGCTCTTTATGGTTTTCGAGCTTTGGATTGATGGTTTGTGCTCTTTGCTTGAGCATGGTTTTGTCTCGGATGTGTCGAGCCATTGCCCTTGCCTAAGGGGTCCGAGACGTGTCTTCTTCAAGTGATCTTACTCTTTGCCTTTTCTTTAGCTTTCGATCGCTTGTTGGAGTTTCTTTTAGTCCTTTCTTTTCTTTTCCTTTTCTCTTGGTTACCAAAACGTGTGTGTTGTCAATGCACTCATCAAGGGGGAGATTGAGAGCCAGGTGTGGTTCGAGGACCGGTGGATGGTCGCTTCCTGGTGTGATGAGTGATTGACAACGTGGTGTGGACTGATTCTTGGCTAAGTATTGCAGGTGCAGGTTGCGGCTTGACTGGTGCAGGTGCAGGTGCAGGTGAAGAACAAGCGCGAAAGGTCGTTGCCGGTGAGGCCTCCAGGTGCGGAGAAGACAAGTAGGATTGGTTCGAGGGACCCGGTGGCCAGTGGGGTCAAGTGCGAGCCGCATGGTGGCAAGAACGGCAAGATGAAGTCATGGACGGTTTCTTGGTTGAGCCTCAAAACCAAGGTCGAGCCGGGACTACGTGGGAGCCGAGTCATGAGTGGTGATTGGCGGAGGCTACACCAAGTTCGCGGGGTTTCCAGTGGTTCACCAGAAAACCACTAGGTTCCTTGGTTGATCCACAAAGCCAAGACTGAAGAACCGAAGACGGAGGTGCAGCAGCTCCAGACCGGTCTGACCGGTGGGTCTGACCGGTCTGACCGGTGGGTACCGGTCTGACCGGTGAGGAGCACCGGTCTGACCGGTGTGCGACGACGTAGTTCGGAATCTTCGAAGCGGAGGACACGCGTCGGGATCGCAAGGCTTGCGTCGAGGCTAAGCAAGTTTGCAGTCACTGGGCATCCGTCCGATGGAGCGAAGACAAAGATTTCCGATTTCGCCCTTGAGGGGCATGTATCCCTAGTTAGCTAGTAAGGGTATTTTCGTCTTTCGGTTGCCTCCATATAACCCAAGTGGTGAGAGGATGGCAGCCACCTCTTGGAACCCTAGCTCATTTGCTTTCCTATTTTCTCTTCCTATTTTCCTTAGGATTTTCTTAGGACTAGCTTGAGAGCTTCATGGTGAGATCTTGTGAGAGGGAAGGATGATCGGGCGGCAAGCTAGACCTTGTATGAGCCTCTTTGGTATGTATAGATGATTCGGCGTGGTTTCTCAAGGCTTGGATGTGTCTTTCCCGTTTCTCCTTTTTGGTGATTTTCGGAGCCCTTTCTTGGCGATTTTCTTAGAGCGATTTCGAGGCCTTTCTCTTTGGGATTTGGTGGGGGATATATGCATGAACCCTTCGTGGTTCTTTTCCCTTTGATTCCCCTCCCAAATCCGTGAGCAAAGGGGCTCGATTTTGGGGTTTTTGTGGCTCTAGGGATAGAGGCGTTCTTGGTGGGATTTCTTCGATTCCTCTTAATTTAGCAAGTTTTGGTGGACCAAATCTTGGCTATGGAGTACCCATGAGGTGTTCCTACTATCCCCAAAGTCTTGCACAAATCCGTGGAGCGATTCGGGAGATCGGGAGTTGGATTTGGGGGAGTTGACCCGCGGGTGCTGTTCATCCCCGAGCGGCCCAGCCTGACCGGTCTGACCGGTGCTGCTCACCGGTCTGACCGGTGCAGAGGCTCTGTGGGTTTTGCCTCGGGTGAACGTCTGGGTGAGTTCGTTGTTGTCCCATGGTGCTGCTGTTTCGAGTTTGGATCTGTTTGGAGCTCGGTAGGCCTGTTTGGTAGATTTGGGGTTACCTGGCTTGAACCGGTCTGACCGGTGAGCTACACCGGCCTGACCGGTGTAGGGGCCTTCTGTGGAAGTTCCCAGGTTGTACCAGTAGGGACCGGTCTGACCGGTGGTGCTCACCGGCCTGACCGGTGTAGGTCAGTAGCGCTCGAGTTGCTAGTTCCGCTGCGTTCTCGAGTTCGTGAAGGTGGTTGTTGGTTCCTAGGACCAGTAGCACTCCAGTGGCTGCGTGGTCTTGGCCAACTTGGGTAGTTGAGTCGGAGACGTGATTTGGAAGCCGTGTTCGTCTTGTTGGAGTTCTCATCTCCTTCGAGAAGAATTTTTATCGGCTCCCATTCACTCCCCCCTCTCTGGTTCGCCTAATCGGTCCTTCAACAAGGGATTGGGCTTCTATCATGTTGATGTGACCCCAGAAGTGGGAGATTTAGGCACTGGATAGGAGTGGATAACTTTGGTGTTTTTACTGTGGAAGAAGGGCTACTGAGTGAAGAAGAGATAGTCCAAACCCTCAAATCCCAAATTGATAAAAGCTGGCAATGGAAGCTTATGAGGATGGATGAGTATAGATATTTGGTCAAATTCCCTCCACACATCAAGGTGGAAAGCAAAGTGATGGGGAAAGCTACATAATTCTATCTGAAGAATGATGAGGTTATGGCATCTTTGAGGGTGTGGGATGGTGATATTGAGCCTGTGGGACAGCTGGAGGAGACTTGGGTACAGAAGATGGAGGAACAGCCCATGGGGGGAGAGTGTGGAGATGAGGAGGGAGGAGAAGAGATGTATCCTTTGCCTGAAGAGTGGGTATACCAGAGTACAGCTGAAAGTGTGGGGGAGACAACAAATCAGGTGCAGTCCACCCTGGAGGAGAAGCTGGGGCGAAATGATGCAAAAGAAAGCAGAAACAACAGGAGAAAGGATGGGGATGAGGTGAAGAAATGGGGCCCTGTAATTGGGGAAAGAAGAAGCAAAAGACATGCTGAAGATGGAAGAACAATGCTGGAAAAAGCCCAAGATGTCAAGAGAAAATGGAATGAAGAAGCAATTGCAGGTATAACCAAAAATAAAACCACCCATGTCAATTTTGATGATCTAAGTCATTCTGCTTCTGTTATTGGAATAGTAGGTAAGGATGGAAATCCTGTTAGTAGTAGAGTGGTTAGGGAAACAAAGGATATTGAAAAGGAAAGGAACAAAACTTATAGTAGCAACTGCAAACATGATCTGTGTGGTGATGTGGAGAAAGGTGAGGTGTGTAGAGAGCAGGGCTCTGCTGAGGAAATCCTTACCTCTGATACTGATTTTGAGTCGAGGTGTGTAGAGAGCAGGGCTCTGCTGAGGAAATCCTTACCTCTGATACTGATTTTGAGTCTATTAGAGATAGAGTAAAGAGTAATGTTGGTAGTGGTAGGATAGGTGTTAGGAACAAAAAGAAAGCAAAATAATAGGTCTCTTTTGGAATATCAGAGGTTTGGGTAAAATTGGGAGGCTTCCTGCCTTAGCTAATAGGATGAGAGAGAATCATGTGGATTTTGTAGGAGTGGTAGAAACTAAGAAGGAAAGTTTTACCTCAGGTTTCTTAAAATCTTTGAGTGGAAATACCCCTTTTAGTTGGTTTGTGAAGCCTGCTACAGGCTCTGCAGGTGGCATCCTGATAGGAGTTAACTCTGACATATATGTGGCCACATTAGGTCAGAGTCTAGACTTTTCAATAAGTATTATGTTATTAGACAAAAAAACAGGTTTTAGTTGGAAACTTATTGTTGTGTATGGCTCCCCTTATGAGGAAGGGAAGCCGATCTTTATAGATGAATTACATAGTGTCATGGCCCATTGGCAAGGACCTACTGTCATAGCTGGAGACTTCAACTTAGTTAGATTTTCTTCTGATAAGAGCAATGGGATTATCAATCATAGATGGGCTGATGCCTTTAATACCTGGATTAGTACTTGGGGAGTGATAGAGCTTGATCCCAGCAATAAGAGATTCACCAGGACTAATAATCAGGATAAGTTAGTGATGGCTAGAATAGATAGAGTTTTTATAACTACTGATTGGGAGGCAGCCTTACCATTGGCAAATGTGAAGGCTCTAGATAGCCCCCCCAGTGACCATAACCCACTACTTTTAAATACAGGAAGCAATGTACACTTTGGTAAGAAGAAATTTAGATTTGAGAAATGGTGGTTGAAGAGAGCTGAGTTCAAAGAGATAGTGTTTAAGGCTTGGAATGAGCCTTGTAGAGAGATTAGTGCCATGGATAGATGGCAGTTTAAGATAAGAACTTTGAGGAGAATTGTGAGAGGGTGGGCTGCTAACGAAGTAGCTGCTCTGAACAAAACCAAAGCTGCCCTAGCTGAGGAATATAATAGACTAGATGAGGAGGCTGAAAGGACAGGCCTGCCTGCACAGGGCCTTAAGAGGCTCAAGGAGGTGGCTGATGAGCTTAGTAGGATCTGGGCTTTGGAAGAAATCAAAGCTAGGCAAAGGTCGAGGGATAGGGAGATTGTGGAGGGGGATAGAAATACTACTTACTTCCAGGCCATTGCAAACCAGAGAAATAGGAAGAAGAGAGTTTGTAGCTTAATGGGCCCAAATGGCTTAGTAGAAGATCAGTCTGGCATGTTGAAAATTGCTGCTGACTATTACAAAAACCTGTTTGCTTTAGAGGTAGGAGAGGAGGTCAGGTTAGCTGATGATTTCTGGGAGGAAGAGGACCTAGTAACCCAAGAAGAGAATAGCTCCCTAGATGCACCTTTTACAGAGGAGGAGATTAAGGAGGCAGTTTTTAGTAGTTACTCTGAAGGATGGGCTACCTTTCCTCTTTTATCATAAGTTTTGGGAAATTCTTAAGGATGACCTGATCCGACTCTTTGAGGATTTCCATAATGGGAAGTTGGACCTTTATAGGCTGAATTGTGCTATACTGACCCTCATTCCCAAGGTGGAAGAAGCTAGGGACATGAAGAACTTTAGGCCTATCAGTCTCATTAACTGTAGCTTTAAGATTTTCTCTAAGGTCTTGACTGGTAGATTAGGAAAAGTGTCCCAGAGGCTGATCTCACTCAATCAGAGTGCTTTCATAAAAGGGAGGTATATCCTTGAGAGTGTTGTTGTAGCACATGAGATAGTCCACAGTCTGCATAAGAGTGGTGAGACAGGTGTGATTTTAAAACTAGATTATGAAAAAGCCTATGATAGGGTTAACTGGAACTTTCTCTTTGACATGCTGACCTCAAGAGGTTTTAGTGTTAAATGGGTTGGATGGATAAAGAATATAGTTAAAGGTGGATCTGTAGGTGTGAATCTAAATGGAGAAGAAAGCTCATATTTCAAGCCTGGTAAGGGGCTGAGGCAGGGGGATCCTATCTCCCCTCTCCTTTTTAATTTGGTTGGAGATGTCCTCACCAAAATGTGGAGAAAAGCTGCTAGAAATGGTCATATTAAGGGTCTATTAACAGATTTCAGAGATGAGGGGGTTGTGTCACTGCAGTATGCAGATGACACTATTGTGTTTGCAGATTCTAACCCTCAGAATCTTAGGAACCTCAAGTGTAGCCTAGTTTGGTTTTAAAAAATTTCTAGCATGAAAATTAACTTTCATAAGAGTGAGCTTATTCCCTGTAACCTTGATGAGGAGCAAATCCATCTGGCAGGGCATATCCTTGGGTGCCCTGTGGGATCTTTTCCCATCAAGTATTTAGGTGTGCCTTTACACTTTGAAAAACTGAAGAGGGAGGACATCCAACCTCTGGTGGACAAAATCCTGAAAAGAGTGGCAAGCTGGAGAGGAAAACTCCTTTCACATGCTGCTAGAGTTACCCTGATTCAAACTTGTTTAGCTAGCATTCCTGTCTACTTGCTCTCCTTTATTAAGTTCCCTAAATGGGCTATTAAATCTCTGAATACTCATCTTGCTAATTGTTTGTGGAGTGACTCGGAAGGAAAAAATAAATATCACCTAGCAAATTGGGAAAGTGTTAGTATGACCAAGAATTTTGGTGGCCTAGGTGTCCCAAGTCTAAGAGATCTTAATGTGTGTTTGATGGCCTCTTGGATTAAGAGGTATCAGGAGGGGAGAGGCAAACTCTGGAGAGAGCTTATAGATCATAAATACCAAACTAGCAGTCCAAATATTTTATGTACTAGAGATGCCAATGGTTCTCAATTTGTTAAAGGTCATATGTGGGCAGCCAAAGCTGCTAAAATTGGGTACAGGTGGAAAGTGGGCAATGGGGGAAAAATCAAATTCTGGGAAGATAACTGGCTAGGTCACTCTAGCCTGGCAGTGCAATTCTGGGACCTGTACATAATTGTGAATAAGAAAACTAAGACTATCTCAGAGCTTTGGGATGGGGCCAATCTGAAATGTACCTTTAGGAGGACAGTAGATGCTAGGCTTGGGAAGATGTGGTTAGAGTTAGTTCAAATTGCCTCTACAATAGTTTACAGTGATGAGGAAGATGCACTGATCTGGAAATTCAATTCTAATGGTGTTTACTCTTCTCAGTCCTTGTACAAGGTTATAAACTTTAGAGGAATTACCCCAGTTTATTCTCCTAATATTTGGTCCCTAAAAATCCCTCCTAGAGTTCAGTTTTTCCTCTGGCTGCTTAGTAATAACAAAAACCTAACCAGGGACAACCTGGACAAGAAGCAGCACGTAGAGGACAAGACTTGTCTGTTCTTTGAAGAACCAGAAACAAGCTATCATCTTTTCTTTGAGTGTGTAGTGGCCAAGCAAATGTGGAGTAGAATCTCTGAGGTAGTAGGGAGAAACATAGGTAGCTCCTTTGAATCTATTGGCTTGTGTTGGCTAAGTGAGAAAAAGTTCTTGTCTACTAATATGATTACTTCTGCTGCACTTTGGGCTCTTTGGAAATTGAGGAATGATTTATGTTTCCAGAACAGGGCCTGGAGAAACATGGGGAGTCTACTTATGAAAGTGGTGTCACTGGTGCAGAATTGGCTAATTCTGTGTCCAGGGGGGAAGAAAGAGGAGCTGCAAAACTTAACAATGTAGCTGATGGCGTCAGCAAGAAGGCCAGAAACGTTGATGAGCCAGTGAAGCTGTACAAACCGTTGTGTATGAGCCAGTGGCTGTTGCAGGTCCAAGAGTTGGAGAGGACTCTGATGCAAGACCGCTGCTGAGAGCTGCAGAAAAGAAAGAAGAATTGTTGGCTGCGAGGTCAGAGCGCCAGCCAACAAAGTGGTGCATCTTTTTTGGTGTCGGTGAGTCTGTAAGTTCGTGTTGGTTAGCAAGTCTGCTTGATGTAACTCGGATTTGATTTGCGTCGGGTGTGTGTGTTAGCGGTTCTGCCAAAGTCGTGTTTGTGGAGTGGTCTTGGTGAGACCCCCGGTGCGTTTTGGGCTGTAAACTGTTATAACTCTGTTGGTCTTTTAAGTAAAAGACTGGGGCTTGATGCCCTTGAACTCTAAAAAATAAATTATTAAATTACAAGGAAAGGTAGTCCTTTTTTATAACAGAAAAAGTGAATAAAGTAAACTGAAAACGGTGAGAAAAATGGTCGCCAACTTCCTGTTTCGTAGCCACTTCACTGCCGGTCGAGATCAAATGCAGTCGCCAGTGCGACTGCAACTTAAGCCGTTGCCACCGTTGGCGCCTTTCATTTTTGTGATGGACGGACCAGGTCAGATGGTACAGTGATTTGCTACAGTAATAGTGTGGTGCTACAGTTCCAAATGTACAGAACACTGCCGCAACATTTGTGGTGGGGACGCGTATTGAAGAGGAGCCAGCACTCCATTTGGGCATCTATCTGCCTCCGGATCTCGACCTTCGTCTTCAGCAGGGATCAGGATCATTTGCACCCTTCACCAACCTCCAGCACGGCTCGTACAGCACCCCGATGCCCCGACCCCTTTTATTCATGGCGCTGCCGGCTGCCCGGCACGCATCGAATTTGTACTGCACCTTCCACCACCGGCATCCATGACCAAGAACTGATCGAGGACGATGTCGTGGAGATCTACTAGTGCTGACCACCGTCAAGACGAGGAGGCGCTAGCTAACCACGGCTGTCAACGTTAGCCACTGATTCCGATCCGCGATTATCGGTAAGGGCAGTTTCAGCTACCACAGTGCCGAGACAGTGACGGCAGATTCATGCACAGAAATCTTGAGGCTCAGTTGATCTGATTTGACATCCTAGAGAAACTGCTGAAACATTCGATCAAGCGCGCCTTCAGTCTGTGGGAGTGAATCAATTTCTTCAGATAGATAAGAGCTGGATGTCGAGCACAAGAACAGTGACTGTCATCAGTCGTTAAACTGAAGCTGAGAATTCCTTCAGATCAGAGATTACATTACGTACAAGATCTTTTTTCAGTGTTCTTATTGTTTGCAGCACGCTAAATTAAGCACTCGTAAATCTAGCACCTCTACGCTATCCAACAGCAAGACGCACGTCGACATTTACAAGATCATCATCACACACACGCAGACCAAGAAGCAGATCGAAGCAGGAGGCGAATAATTGGGGCGGCGGCCAAGGCAAGTACATACACAGCCGAGGAGAAAAGCTTGATCGATCGATCGCCGCGAGGGATGCGCAGGCCGGCATCACGTCCGCGGGAACACGCCGAGCATCTTCCCCTTCCCCAGGCACTCGGCGAGCTTCTTGGCGCCGTCCACCTCAGACGCCACCAGGCCCTGCAGGAACCCGCACGCGCCGGCGGCCACCATCTGCTTCCGGCACCGCCGGGACTGCGCCACCGCCAGCAGCACCGACACGGGGAACCGCCGGTCGACGCCGCCAGCGCCTGCCGGGTCGAGGAGCAGGACGGCGCTCGCGATGCCGCGCTCGTCCTTCCGGAACAGCTTCCGGCACGCGCCCGACGCGCTGAGGAGCGCCGCCAGCGCGCGCGCCGCGGCGTCGCGCTCGGGGACGGCCTTCGCCTCCAGCATCCACACCAGCCGCGGGACGGCGTCCTCCACCTCGTGCCTCGACTTGCCGCCGCCGCCGGCGCTGGCGTTGCCGCAGAGCTCGGCGAGCGCGAGGGCCGCCTCGGTGCGGGTGGGGGACCTGTCGCTGCCCAGCGCGGCAGCGACGTGCGCGGTGAATTGCGCGGACACGGCGATCTCGGCGATGTAGCGGAACGAGGCCATGTTGCGGAGGAGACCCAGCGCCGGCGCCAGGCCCGGCTCGTCGCCGCGGCTGGCGTCGAGGAAGTCTTTGACGCACGCGAGCGCGCCTTCCTGGAAGGCCTCGACCTTGAGCCGCTGGCCCTCGTCGCCGTCGCCGGCGGTGAGGTTCTGGAGGCACCCGAGCGCCAGCTCCTGCGCGCGCGGCGTGCCGAGGGAGACCAGCTGGAGGAGCAGCGGCAGCGATCCCTCGTCGCGGAACCACGGGAGGAGGTCCGGGAACGCCGCGACGTTGCGGAGCACGCCGGCGGCCGTGGCCTGCGCGGCGGGGGTCCCGCCCGCGCAGGCGGCGAGGAGCGCCGCCACCCCGCCGCGCGCGGCCACGGCCGCCGAGGCGTCCCGCGAGGCCGCCGTCAGCGGGAGCAGCGCCGCGCACGCGTGCTCCGCGCCCGCGCCGCCGGACTCCAGCGCGCGGCAGAGGTGGGGCACCACGGCGCCCGACTCCTGCGCCAGGAACCGGCACGCGGCCTCCGAGGACGCGAAGGCGGCGAGGACGGAGACGGCGCGCTCGCGGGTGGGCGGGAGGAGGTCCCCGCCGGCGGAGTCGAGCAGCGCCGCCACCGCGGAGACGGCCGCGGCGGCGGAGGGCGCCAGGAGCGCCGCCGCGGTGCCCGCCAGCTCCTCCAGCGCGGCGGCACGGGACGCCGCGGAGCCTAGGCGGAGCCGGGAGATGAGCGCGTCCGCGGCGGAACCATCGTCGGCGGCGGCGCCGGAGGAGGAGAGGGGTGGCGGCGGCGCGGCGAGGAGGCGCGCGTCGGCGGCGAGCTGGGCGAGCGACGCCGCGGAGGACGAGAGAAGCGAGACGGTGTGGAGGTGCCCTAGGCTCGGCGCGTCCGTGGCGGCGGACAGCAGCGCGGTCAGGGCGGCCGCGAGGGGGGCGAGCAGCGGCGCGGCCGGGGGGAACGCGGGGCTGGCGAGGGCGGTCGACAGCGCGGCGAGCGAGGCGGAGATGGACGGCCAGTGGCGGCGGATGGCCGGGGTGGAAGCCGCGGCGGCCGGCACCGCCTCGAGCAGGCGGAGGCATTCCTCAAGGCCAGGGTCCGGGGACTCCGGCGGCGGCGACGGCATGGTGGCGGCGCGCGGCGGGAGAAGAGGGGTGGGTGGGACCGTGGAAGGGGAGGGAAATGGGAAAATTGGGGGTGTCGAGTTGGCGCGTGGAGTGCGAAATCGCGCTGAATCAGCGCGCCAACTACTCTCTCTCTATGGAGTACGCGCTATTTTACTGGGCTCGTCTCGGATGGGCATTTTGGTAATTAGAAATACTACTGGTATGTGCCACCATTTTTTTTTGGAGAGGGTTAGGTAACTTTGCCGGCGAAGCCTCAGTGTGAGCTCAGCTGCTTCAGTGGACTGACGGGCCTTTGAGGCGTTGATTTGATCCGGAAACCCGGTCATGGTTTCCCGGGAGCAAGATGATGTGCTGATAAATTAAACCGACTTGTGCCGACTCTTCAATCATCAAAAGGAGGTGCCGCCATTGTGGATTTGTGGTTTGTAAATGCCATATGGATATCAAACATTGTAAACACTAAACACCATAGGGATGAAAAATGCTACTTTGACACTGGGTTCTGGAGCCGCTTCCTTCCATTTTCACCCACGACGAGTGTAGAAGGAGGGACCACCCATGGAATAAATACGGAAAGATGGGTACATGCATGGGGTGCGCAGCAGGGGCAAGCAGGCAGGAGAAGGTTGGAAGCTGGAAAGTTGGTGAGAGCACATGAAGCCCAGCTCCCGGTCGATGATCGGAAAGACTCTTGCCAAAAGAAATTTGCACGATATGAGAATATATATATATATATATATATATATATATATTTTAATCATTTTGCAAAATATACAACGGTTTCAAAATTTTACAGTTTTTACAACCATTCGCCATGGCCCACGGCAGTTTCAGGTCTAACCGCCGTGGCCCACGGCGGTTCGGCAGTCGCCGTGGGCTACGGCAGTGGCAGACGGCGGTTGCAGTGCCCCCACGGCGGCATGAAGCCGCCTTGCAACCGCCGTGGGCCACGGCGGTTGCATGTGGCCAACCGCCGTGGGCCACGGCGGTTAGTTTTTTTTTAATTAACGAGAGAAAACACACACATTTGCAATGGTATGTACGGTGCTAGTACCCTAACGAAGCACCTTACGTACAGATAACATGCCTTAGGGAATTTAGAAATTTCATTGCAACATTCCTAATGAATCTAGTTGTACAAGAACTGCCCAGAGAGCATAGAGCCGCTGGAGTGTTGCGACGGTATGTAGTACCCCGGTGGGGGTGGAGGTGGTGAAGGTAGAGGGGACCAATCTTTCTTGTAGCATTCACAAGTGCAGGTCGAACATTTGCAGCACCGGTCTTCTCCTGCGCTAGACGATGGATCTGGAGAAGCCAATGCCTCCGACAGCTCCCGCTTCAGGTTGTAGATGACGACGTCCTCGAGGTAGTCGATGTACTGTTGATAGGGATCAATAGCTGGTGGATCCACCCATTGCGAAAAACCGCAGTTCTCAGCTTGGGTGGAGTACTGCAAAAGGCAAGAAAACGTTACCAAACGAAAGAAAGATGATGAGGAAATTTGTGGACATTGCTTACCCATGCATATGGGCAGTGCCAGAAGCGACGACCGGAGTTGTTCCATCCCTGGTACACTTGCATCACGCAGAACTCACCATGTGAACACCTAGGCCACAACACCGTTTGCTTCGGTGCGTAGCTTCTAACATCACGCATCGATCTGAAGTCACTCTTGCCTTTCAGTGGGAAATTGACTTCGAAATCTTCTGATTGCTGATGCCACAACTCAGGACCGAAAGCGTGTCCATCCCCACTCCACGAAGCCATTGTTGAGTGCTGTGAGAAGAAGGCAATGGAGTGAATGGTGGTATATATAGAAGGTGGCTGCCTGGGTGGTGGGCCCTTCGATCCGTGGGAAGGGAAACGAAGCAGTGACTCGGAGAAAACACACCCTAGTACTAGGGCACTGTCGCTTTGTGGGCCAGACGATCCGTGGGAGGGGAACGCGTCAGTGACTCAGAGGAAACACAACGACTCTGCATATTACAGTCACTGTAACGAAACACACGTAACGGATAAAACACACTCTAATGATGTTCGATTAAAGTTCTTAACGATACAAACCGAGGACCCTAGTTGACGATGTCATGAAATCCGACATTATTTGATACAGTCCGGCTAATACTCTAGGTCTACTGAGTACAACGGGGGTATTTCCCCTTCCTGATGGCATCCGGCACAGCTGCCTTGGCCCGGCGAGCCCTCTCCCTCTTCCTCTCTCTGTCGGCTTCACGGGCCTGGGCCGCTTCACGTTCTCTCATCTCCTGATGATGGCGTATTTCCTTCTGCTCCTCCTTCTTTTTTTCCTCTCTCTTTTCCCACTCAACCATGCGCAACCACCTCTCCCTTGCATCACGGGCTTCTCCCTCACGTAGCTCTTGTCGAAGTCGGACTGCTCGATATCTAGCCACTGCATGAAATCACAAAGAGGAGGTAGAGTCTTTTTTCCAAAGACATGTTAGCAAATATTAAATCACAAATGACAAATGAATAATTGAGAAATGTAGTAAGTCTTTACTTTGGCTATAAGGTTACGGTCGAATGGCTGGATCGGGTCGTGCGCATAGTTAGCGCACATGAATAACCTCATCCCGTAGGCGTACCCCAGAACCTTGCACCTAACAAGCTTGCAATTGTCACCGCAGAAGCACATAGGAGTGTCGATCCCCTGTGGCACCTCGACATTGTCCTTCCTCTTCGTGAGGAAGTCCAAGTCCAACTCAGGACCTGAGGAGGCCATTGCAAACCTGCAAAACAAGATTAGAACAATCAGAGGCCAAAATAATACAACTGAAATCGGCATAAATTATTAAAAAAGAATAGAACAATCACCCGCAAAATAATACAAATAGAAGTTCAATTATTACAATACAGTACCATGCATAAGTTCATACAACAAATATAGTTCAAATATTACAAATTCCGAAATTAAATGCCCTAACATTACAAGCAATTGTGATCATCTGAATCCTGCGTTGGTCCTACGCCCACGTCCGCGTCCGCGTCCACGTCCGGATGGGGGTTGGGATGGTCCTGAAGTTGCTGATGAGCCCACACTGGCCGTAGGTGGTGCGTTGCAAGCATAACTTGTGGCTGTGCACCTCTTGTATGTGTGACCCGTGTTGAGGCACTTGTAGCACATCACTACTGCAGCTCCAGCTTCTGCTTCATCCATGTTGTTCCTAATCCTCTTCTTCTTCCGTCTTCCAATGTCTTGGCACAACTGAGGATCTGGATTTGGTATGTGCACAACATTTTCTTTGGGGTTCTCAGTAAAAGAACCCTGCACGAGGTAACCCTGAATTGTTTGGTTCCAAATGTTCCGAACAGTTTGCTTGCTGTAGTACCATGGCACGTACCTATGGAAGCTGAATTGTTGCAGTTCATAGCATACGGCGACCACATGTGAGTAGGGGATGTGTAGTAGCAGTGGCTTCCGGCATGTACATCTGCATATTTGGTTGCCAACTTCAGCAACTTGAAACGTCTTTTCACGCTGCGGGCCTAGGCGCATTTTCCCTTCGCACTCAACCTCATAGCTCCACATAATTTCATTGTGATCAGACTGGTGCAAAGGCTGCGCTGTGACCTTGTGTTTAAGTGCTTTGTCCTGAGCCTTGGTCAGATACTCAGTCATTTTTGTGCAGTATCTCATTTGAGTGTTCCTCATAACCTCATCCGCTATCTGGCTCCTAGTGTGAAAGTACAACATTGTACGATACACAAAGAACTCAATGATGCCAACTAGAGGAAGAGGTCTTGCACCGCGGAGCACACAGTTGTAAGACTCAGCAAAATTAGTGGTCTTTATTCCATGTCTTGCTCCGCCCTCGTCAAACATGAGACACCACTTCTCCTTAGGCTCATTCTGAATCCACTGGCTGAAGGTCTTCACAGCACGCCCTCTTCTGCGCCTGACTTGAGGGCCATCTAATCCCACATCCTCGAGAGAAATTGGCTCCTCTCCAGGTTCGGGATTCACTGGCCTCTTTGCTATCTCCTCTGATGCCTTCTTTGTCAGCTCATCTAATTTCTTCCAGATGGCATCAAACTTCTTCTGCTGAGTCTGCTCACACAACCGCTCAAACAATTTAGCCAGGGTCTTGTTCTTGAACTGGCTGTGGAAGTTTGCTTTCATGTGCCTAACGCACCACCTGCTCTTAACATCTGGCCACAATGGAGCTCTGTATCGCTCTGTGCTGCCCTCTTTCATGTCATTGATTGCTTGCAAAATACCTTTGTGCCTATCGTGTATCACACACACATTCTGCACATCATGGACCACCATGTTCTTCAACCTCTCAAGGAACCTGTACCAACTGTCACCGTTCTCCCCCTCAGCAAATGCAATGACCAAAGGAAGCAACTGATTGTTACTATCAGCTGCCACAGCTGTCAGGATTGTTCCTTTGTATTTGCCTGTGAGAAAAGTGCCATCTATGCAAATGACCGGTCGACACAATTTGAAAGCCTCAACGCAGGCACCCAATGCCAAGAATGACCGCTGAAGCACAAGCTTGCTTGGTTTCTCCACACAAGGATAGTCCTTGATATCATAGTAGCTGCCAGGATTCATCTGAACTATTGTGTGTAGCAAGCTAGGCAAATTGTTGTACGATGCTTCATAAGTACCCCACCTATGCTCCAACACCTTCTTCTTTGCTTGGTATGCCTTGCCGTAACCGATGGTGTACCCAAACTTTTCCTCAATTGCACCGATAATTGCCTTCGGTGCATATTCAGGGTTATTCACTATGTGAGGGTACATGTGGCTTGCAACAAAATCGGCTGAAATGTTTTGGTGCCTTGCATCAATACGATCAAGGGTACAAGTGTGACCTTTCACTTCTTTCACCTGTATGTAATTGTCCCACTTCCCCATATATGCATACACTCGAAAAGAACAATCATCCTTGATGCAACACACATCATATATCCTAGGAGAGCTCTTGACTACCCTGAACTCCCTGTGTAGAGTCAAGGTGGACCATTGCTTCACTGCATCCTTCAGATGTGCAGTACTGGGGTACATAGCGCCTACACAAACCTCATTCTCCGTGTACTCCCATGGCACATTCTCACCAGTATTAACAGTATACCGGGAGAAATCGTAGTTCCGCCAATGCAAGAGCACATGATCCTCAGACTCATCATCATCATCATCATCATCATAATCATCATCTGAAGAGTCCTCTTCCAATGCACGTTCATCAGCTTCCAACTCTCTCTGATATTGTCTCATCACCTCTGGGTTTACTTCTCCCTCATCAATAACACCAGTGACAACATAACCTCTAGATGCCTACTCACCCTCAGAATCCCCTTCTTCCTCCTCTTCTTGTTCACCTTCTTCAGCATCTTCAGCACCTTCCCCTTCTTCACCACCTCCCCCTCGTCCACATCCTCAGCTTCCTCATGCACTTGACTGCTAGACCCACCCTTCTGGTAAACTTGGACAAACAAAATCATAGGCAAACCAACTCGGCAGGCATTTCTGATAAAACCCCTCTATCGTGGAGTCCCTTCAAGTGCCACAAGCTCCCAATACACTGGTGTACTTCTGTTGATTAGTGCCATCACCGACATGCATTGGTGCTCTAAATCTACTGAAAATGCCTTGACCAGCCAGTTGGTTATAGCCTCCCAAGTTCTTTCTCCTCCTCTTGGAACATTTTTCTCAACTGAACTATAATTTGACAAGTCAACTCCTTGTGGACCATATATAATCTCTCTAATTCCATAATATATTTTGATTGTGACTGACTCCGACATGTCTGATTCATAATAAAAAGCAGTAACTACTATCAAATGCTACATCCAGGGATTAAGAAACAAATAAACTTATCTAAACTACATTAACAAACTAATCAGCCGCAATCTACACACTTAACAGTAAATATGTTACGTAATATAAACTACAACTACAGATCTATAAACTACAACTACAGATCTATAAACTAAACTACAACTACATATCTACAGAAATCTACAGTACACCGAAATAGAAATTACTGGAATTAGTGAAATCAGTGAAATACCTGCAATGAAGCGAAGAAGTAGCAGAGCTTCACTGCTCCGCACCCTCCACCTCCCCTCTTCTCCTCCTCCTCAACCCTAACCCTACAAACAGGATATTTTTAATACTACAGATCTAAAGAAACGGAGTGAATCACTAAATACGGTTTCTAAGTAGCTGCTAAAAGAGTTTAAATCGACGAAATACTTACAATGAAGCGAAGAACCGGCAGAGCTTCGCTACTCCGCCCCCTCACTCTCCTCCCCTCTCCTTCACAACCCTCTCTTTCTTTTTTTTCCGAATTTTTATGACATTTTCGGGCTAATTTTCGGCTTATATAGAGGTGGCAAACCTGTCGCCGTACGCCACGGCGGCTGCACGGGCCTTACCGCCGTGGGCTACGACAGTTGGCCTTGCCGCCGTAGCGCACGGCGGTTTGTCGTCAACCGCCGTGGCCCACAGCGGCTGACCTCCACGCCCGTTGGGGCCCACGGGTGACTGCCGAACCGCCGTGGGCCACGGTGGTTAGAACTGAAACCGCCGTGGGCCACGGTGGCCGCCGTGGGCCACGGCGAATGGTTGTCAAAACTGTAAAATTTTTAAACCGTCGTATATTTTTGCAAAATGATTAATATATATATATATATATATATATATATATATATATATATATATATATATATATATATATATATATATATATATATATATATATATATAAAATTCCACGATATGATCCGGTACGCGGTGGATTGTAACATTGGTGCCATGGGCGTATCTAGAGGGTGGGCCGAGTGGGCCACAGCCCACCCTAAGATTCAGCCCAAGAGTCACCTATCCTATGATTTTTCTTTATAAAAGTCTGGTTTACCTCCCTCAACTATCACAAAAGATCAATTTTGATCCTCTAACTATGAAATCATATATATAACTTCCCTAAACTCGCACAAAAGTCCGATTTTGCTCCTCTAATCACTGTAGCTACTGTAGATGAAGGGGAAAAATTACTCTTGGCCCACCCTAGCTTCAAATCCTAGATTCGCCACTGTGGTGCCTGTGGGACATGCCGTTGCACGCCATCGATCGATCGTGTCAAAGGCTTCTAGTGTGAGTGTGTGTGACAGCATACCCAACCAACATCCGCGTACACAGGGGGATCTCTCTCTTCGGAGTAGTACTGGGCGAATGCCGTTTCTCTTCCCTCACCCCCTTCCCTTCGCCTAGAAGCAACCCGCCGCTTCGCTTTCTCCGCCACCGACGATCCACCACCGCGCCTGTCCCCATCCTCCTCGAAGCTTCTGCAGGTCTCCGTCGCCTCTCCTTGGCCCCCTCCCTTCTTGTTCCGGCGCTCGCGCCGGAGCGAGTAGGGTAAGGGGCCCCCTCTTGGTTGTGTACATCTACTAGGAGACCCGCCATGGGTGCTCCCCTGACCAAGCTCCTCTTTGTCATTGTCCTCGCCGTCGTTGGGGGCTTGGTTCAGGTATGCCTAAATAAAGTTTGTTCTTCTTCGTTCTCTGCCTTGTCCTGCTTTTCCCCTCCTCTGGTTGGCTTCGATCTGGCTAGGCTTGCAAGATTCGGTGGTTGTTCCAATAGCAAGTTGTTGAACGCTCCGATTCTTCCCGAGCTCACTCTGGAATTTGTTCTTCGATCTGATCTTCTTCTTGGGGTGGATGAGAATACTGGTGTTTGTTCCAATCTTGTGTTGTTGAACGCCCCGATTCATTCTCATCCCCATCTAGAATTTATTCTTCAGCGGTTGTTCCACGATTCTTTATCGCTGTTGAACGCGCAGGAGCCTAAGATCTTGGAACTTTTTTACTCCCGATGGTTGTTCCAGTGAGCTCTGTCTCGCGGTCGAACGCGTCTGGCTCTTTCAGATTGGGTTTTGGTTACTTTCGAAGTGGTGGTCTCTTGTTGTAGTGGTTGTTCTAGTGATTTCTCTTCACTGTCGAACGCACTCCTGTGTTTCCATCATTTCGATTTCCCTGCCTTGCTTTGGTCTGTTGGTGGTTGTTCTAGTGTTTTCACTCTGGTGATCTGCTCGCTGTTAAACGCGCCAACACACTCCTGGCCGACCTTCCTGTGCCTCCAAGCAACATGCTCTGCAGGCTGCAGCTCAGCTGCTCCGGTCTCTTCGTCAATGGTTTGGCAGTGAATGGCCCCCCGGTTTGATGGATGATGATCTTCTTGCCGGTAACTTCTTCTACATCATCTTTTGTTCGCCGTCTTTGCTTCTTCATGCAGTCGTCCTCGACCTCGAGAAGCTTTCGCCTTGCGAAGCTCCTTCCCATCATCGGCACCATGAGTCTTTGACTCCTCTGCAGCCGATCCTCGCCTACCTGCCATGCTGACAAGATTCTGGATCTTGCTTGGGGTTCTCCAGGGACCTTGTTGTAATAGCCTCTTTTATTAGGGGTCTTGATGTAAACATGTTGCTTTAATATAATATATATGTTGGTTGTAAAAAAAAAAAGACTTCTAGGTAGGCAATCATCGGAAAGGTTAGGAATAGTAAAAACAAACCGTACCCCAACAGTGTCAGGCGTGTCCTGATCAGTTCGTGTATAATTAAACTCGTAGAGATGTGCAGTGCGCGCCTGCCATCTCATCTGGTCCCTGTTTCGTCCCAACGAGTAGTGGCAAACAGGTTATACAGCCGGTAGGCCAGCAGTAATTCCGGTGCTAGTGTATCAATGGTAAAATTCCAAATGCGAAATTACAAATATTATTTGCATTACACACCTCACCATCTGCACTTTTTTACTAGAGTGACGAGACACTATCGGAAAACGGCAGTTTGCTGTGTGCCCGGAGTTTGTTGTGCACTTTATTTCGGACTCAAACTTTTTTTATTACGCACGACAAACAATAATTTAGTCGTGTGTTTCTTTTTTTTTTCATGACAAAGCAATCATTTGCAGCTGTTAGGTTTTACCGTTCGTCTTTGGGAGGCACACGACAGGGGGGGGGGGGGGGTGGGGGGCTTCGCACGGCAAAAGGGACAAAAAAAATCGTCTTCCACCCTTCAATTTTTTCATAGGTTTTTCATACAACTTTGAATGAAGAAAACCTTTATATTACAATTGCACATCTCGAAAATATATACAAGTTTTAGTTAGGATGTTTTTCAAAAATTTTAATCTAAATATGTGTTTTCTTTTTTCGATTGAATATACAAGGGACACTTCTGAAGCAACTCATACCTATATTTATCTTCTACACCTTAAACTTTTTTTTTCACTCCACATACAACACGTGGTACTCTATGTTAAACTTTGGTATATTTTTGTACTTGTTTGATATATTTAACTAATTAGTTACACTTCACATAATTTTTTTGAATCAATTCAAATTTGAACTGCAAGTGATTCAAATAATATAATAATATAATATGAAAAATTATATTCATGTTATTTAGTCTAATTTAAGACCTTTCAAATGAAATAAAAAGAAATTTTGATCATCTCGACCAGGAAACACGACCACGACCATATGTGAGAATGATTTTAAAATTGTAAAAAATGCAAATGAAGTCCGAAATTATGAGATTTGTCGATATCTCATGATACCATACGTGGAGGCTGTGGTAAAAAAAATTATGTGAGTTTCTCATATTTTGTCACGTACAATGCTTACAAATAGAAACATCTTCGAAGAAGTTTTAAAGAGTTGAGAAGGATGCGGTTAGGTTTCGAGTGAAAGTGACGGTCGAATTTGAGTTTGACTTTGATAATTTTGCTACTCTTCACATTCAACATGTTATGCTTAATGTTAAAATTGGTCAATTTTTATATTTATTTGCTATACTTAAATAATTAAATGCATTTACAATAATTTTTGAAAAAAAGAAACTTTGATGTGGGCCAAACCATTAGGCGCATGACAAACCCAGCCCATTAACCTTAGCCCACTAAAGCCCACCACCATCTCCCTTGGAAAACCATTAGTATATAAAGACCTCTCCCATCCCTTCCCTCCCCCACCTCCTCCCATCCCTTCCCTTCCCTCCCCACCCCCTCTCACCCCCACACAGCCCACTCACTCTCCCTCAGATCTGCCGCCTCCTCTTCTCCCTCCCACGGTGAGCGCGCGGCGGGCCTCCTCCAACGACGACGACGCGCGCCTCCTCCTCCTCCAATGGCGGCGCGCGGTGGGCCTCATCTCACGGTGGTGCACGACGGTCTTCTTCTCCTCCCATGGTGGCTTGCGGCGGGTCTCCTCCTCCTCCTCTAATGGTAGCGCGTGGCGGCCTCCTCCTCCCACGGCGCATGGCCTCCTTCTCCTCTCTTGGCATGGCATCTCCCAAGGCACGACAACCTCCTCCACCGGACGCGGCTGCCCTTCACCCAAGCGCACAGCGGCACGACCCCACGGCCAGCGAGGAGACCAAGTGGCGGCCCGCAGTCGGCGCTGGACGGCGACGCGACGACGTCTCCCCCAGCCGCAGCGGCCTCCTCCACCAGATGTGGCAGAGGTGAAGAAGAGGGAGGACGACACCCGGCCGGCCTCCTCCCTCCTCGCCGCGGTGCCCCTCCTCTAGATCCAGCATGAGGGCGGCTGGGATGCGGGTCCTCCTCTCCGGCAGGGGTGCGGCGGCGGTGGCAGCGAGCGGCCGGCAGCCTCAGTGCAGTGGCGGCACAGGAGGCCCGAGGTGGACGTGGCGGTAAGGGACACTGTGGCGGGCACGACGGACGCGGCCGACTGGGATTTTTTTCTTTTTCTTTTTGCTTTTGTTTGCTGTGCGTCTCTAGAAACACACGGCAATAGTTTTTTTTTGCCGAGTGCCAATACACGGCGAACCATTCCCGCGTGGTTTGCTCCTGTCATCTCCTCCCTCCGTCTCTGTTGCTTTTTTCACCGTGCGCCGCAAAAAACGCACGGCAAACGTGTTTGTCGTGTGCCTTGATGAACGACACACGACGAAGGTTGCTTTGCCGTGCTGCTAGCTGTCGTGCAGCGTTCGCCCTGCGCAACGCCGGAATACGCACAATGAACCCTTCGCCATACGTTTTTGGGGCTTCGCCGTGAGCCCCAGGCGCACGGCAAACGCCCTGGTTCCGGTAGTAAGATCTTTTATGAAAGTCACCCAATTCGCAAATCCAATACAATATCCCCTTGATTTCTAATTAAAAGCAGAAAAATAGTTTTTTTTCCTTTCCGGGGCTAATAATTAATCATGCATACCTAAGTGATGACGGTCTCTGGCTAGCTCATCATCACTCAATCCCGCCTTGCTTATTCGACCTGTTTTTAAAAATGATAAACAATTTGCGATGACACACCATTGACTTATTAGCTTCGGTTATTAAATTAACTAACACAAACCGTCACAATCAAGCGGGCGTCACCATGTTTATTAGTAGTTTAATAGTACAGTATCATGCAAAATACTTACCACTGCTTCGGTTGCATTAATTAATTATTTGAGCATGAATGAATTAATATGGGCTGGAGACGTACGTTTAACCTACTAGCCGTGATCATTGATCAAACGGCTTCTTAATTCAATCCACGGGTGTCATAGGACGGCTACTTCAAAGGCGTGTCAGCGATCGATGCAGATCTACATGGAGTTTAAGTTTGACTAATGCGTTACTAGTACTCCCTCCGTTCTTAAATATACGACGTTCAGGACAAGCAAAATAGAACTAATTTGCTTGTCCTGAACGTCGTATATAAGAATGAAGGTAGTACTTAACATGGGCATGGACCAAAGATTTCACGCGTTGGGGTGCCATGGGCCCGTATAAAATATACTCCGGTCCTTAGGCTCTATAATGTTCGTCCAAATGGTCTGATGAGGTATTGTTTTACGATGTATGTACACATACTTCCTCCGTCTCAAAAAGAGAGGAGTTTTTTTTTCTGATGTTCACATTTGACCATTCGTCTTATTCAAAAAAATTGTGAGAATATTATTTATTTTGTTATGACATGTTTAATCATTGTGTATATTTTAAGTATACCATAATTATTTTTAAATTTTCATAAATATTTTTGAATAAGATGAATGGTCAAACGTGATCAGCAGAATTCCAAAACACCTTTTATTTTGAGACAGAGGAGTATGTGTTAAGTGAGTTCATTGTTGACTTCACAACATTATGACTCCATCTCTTGGGTATTGATCGAGGATTGAAAGATACACAAGTTTGTTTTTATAAGGGGCGTGCTTAATTTGGTAATACACAATCGCTTCCTATATTAGTTGTGATACGTTTATGTGGTATTTTACTACTCAATTTGTTTCAAATTGTAGGTCGACGGTCGTTTTGGCCTTTCTAAGTACATAAGGTTTTTCTATGCACGTAGATATAAGTTATGTCTGCAATTTTGATGCTCTGTTTAGTTCCAAAAATTTCTCCATCTATCTGTCACATCGAATGAACGGACACTAATTATGAGCATTTAATGTGGATTAATGATAAAAATCATTCCATAACCCCGATATCAAAACTCGAGACGAATCTAATGAATCTAATTATGCCATGATTAGATAATATTGTGCTACAGTAAATAATCTCTAATGACAGATTAATTAGGCTTAATAGATTCGTCTCGCGATTTTCTGTCTATCCGTATAATTAGTTTTGTAATTAATATATGTTTGGTCCTTCTAATAGGTCTTGAAAAGAGACCCAAAATTTTTTTCCTAATAAGGAACTAATCAGGCCTAGACGGGACGGAGTAATTGTTATAAAACCGTAATTTAGGAAACTGATTTCAAACAATAATAAATGGTATCCATCTGCTTGTGAGATAGGAGTGCAGTTCATATTATTTGAGTATAATCACTTATCAATTGAGCAGTCAACATGTGCCTTATATTGCGCAATACACTTGATTAATTAGTTAATTCAGTTGGATATATCTTAATGAAATACGTTTCCTTTTCTTCTTTTGACTGAAATGTAGGGAAGCCCCTGACTGTTTTATTCATATTTTTTATTTGCAAAACCGTTTAATTCGTTTCCACGAGAGTAGTCGAACTCAAACTTGCTGGATGCTATTGAGGTCGAACCCAAACTTGCTAGATGCTATTGAGGTGCTACTTTTTTTTTTCTTGTTTACCAGCGATATTTTGTTTTCTTAGGACAAGTCTTGATCCAACCGTTACTCCAAATATAAGAAATTAAGAAGTCACTTATATAATGCAAGACTGTTATCGCAAAGCAATTTTTTTTCCAATATGGATATTGACAATATAATACTGTGTCACAAGAACTATATATCAATATATATTGTTGATTAAAAGCTACGTATCCTAACTACACGCGTTGTAAAAAGCAACATGGAATACCGCAGCGCGTGGTTTTCATCAATCGATCGAATAAACAAAGCACCGACGGAATTGAAGACCAGCATGGACTTCCGATCTATGAATCCATGATCCATCCATGCCCCCGCCCCGTCCGTATGAGACAGATCCAACTCCAACTTTTTCCGGCTGCTCGATCGATCCAGCAGACAATGAGACTACAAGCTGGCAATATCGTCGAATTATTGCCGTACATGCATGTACAACTGTACAAGTACCGTTTCAGTAAACGTCCCGGCGAGATGATGTACGCTGACGCGCGCGCGTACGTCACAGAGCCCTTTCTTGGTGTACGGATCGGCCATCTTGAGCTCTTCCGGTCGGTCTGGGAGTTCGGTGGACCACTATAGCGCATCTCTAAAAGTTTGTCAAATTTTACTTCACAAATCTTATGTTTTGTCAACTTCTAAAAAAATATGCTAAGTAAAAAATAGTTCATCTCCAATAATTTGGCATAATTCACTTGCCAAATTCAGATCTAACTTACATCAGGAAGTTTGAGAGAGAAACAAAATTATGTTATGCGCCCTTCCATCTCTTGAAAACTTACACTAGGAACTCCGAGTTAGAAACACAATTATTTTTATGTCCTTCCACCTCTTCTGCTACGGCAGATGCGTCGCGGATACTAACATGCATATATGCGCGACCCTTTCTCGCCCAGCCCTACCTACATCAGTGAAGTTGGAACCGAGGAAGACAATGTTCAACACACATGAGAAAAATGATGGTATGGGGCATTTAGGAAGTTATGTTGCGGTATCAGACCACTCTGTCGAATGAGTTGAATACACTTATTCAAAGGGGAGAAGCTTCAGTTCTAGCCGAAAATCTTAGTTTGTCAGAAGCTTGGTCTAAAATTCCCGAAAAATTAACCTTTTATGATTATATTGGTAATAATCCGGCAAAGGGAGGATTATTCAGAGCAAGCTCAATGGACAATGGGGATGGAATAACTGTTGGATGGTTAGGACATCCCGTCTTTAGAGATAAAGAACGACGCGAGCTTTTTGTACATCATATGCCTACTTTTTTTTAAACATTTCCGGTAGTTTTGGTAGATGAAGAGGGAATTGTGAGAGCGGACGTTCCTTTTACAAGAGCAGAATCCAAATATAGTGTTGAACAAGTAGGGGTAACGGTGGAGTTCTATGGTGGCGAACTTAATGGAGTAAGTTATTCTGATCCTGCTACTGTAAAAAAATATGCGTGACGTGCTCAATTAGGGGAAATTTTTGGCGTCTAAGGGAGGGATGTCAAATTGTTTTGCCAAACTGTTGGAGGCTAATTTTTCATGTTTTGCCAAAATTAGATGGATGTCAAGCTAAAATAGCTAACTATTGGAGTTGCTCTCCCAAGCACTAACGTCCCAGATTCAGACTTGATCTTGATGAGCTCTTTGAAGTTCAAATGCTATTGAGAAATCCGTCTTTAGTTCCGGTCCTAGCATCTCTAAGAGAGTATCTAATATTTTTTTTTCTTAAAAATATGAAGTTTTACAACTCTTCTAACATTATTGAAAAGAATAAAGAAGGTCATCTTAAAAAATTCTAATAATATAATCCACCTCTATATATAAGACAATTTTGCATCAAGAATTATATACTATTCCTAAATTATCCTAACCACTTTTCAATAAAGAAAATTGTAAATTTGAGTGGCAAACCATGCCGACACTACAAGAAATGTGCCGACTAGTGACGCAAAAAAGAGCATTTCTCGTCATAAACTGCGATTAATGACATCGGTTGTTACAAAAACCCTCCGTCATTAATCGAGCGTCATAAACCATGATTAATGACGAGACCTTATTTCGTGGTGTCATGAGTTTAATGACGCGTGTAAAATCGTCCTTACAAAACGTCATAACTTCGTTCATGCAGTTTTGACACACTAGACATAATCTGATGTGGCATTCGATGTGGCATGCCAATTGTGACGAACTGTTTGCGTCATAAAGCGAATTTGACCCGTTTAAAACTGGGTTGAGCCCAGCACTGTTACTGTAGGTTGGCATTGTGCAGATAGCCAAAAAAAGATTTTGTTGGACCCATTTGTTGTTTTTTCGACCACAACTTTGATTAGGTTGGACCCGTTTTTGTTGGGTCGAGTCCAACAATTGTGCATATTATTTGCAGCTTTATATGTCACGTTAATTTCAATAAAATTGACTTTTGGCCCAATAAATAGTGGGCTAAGCCCACTGAAGGCCAACAAAAAATTAACTAATTATGCATCAATATTAATAATATTGATTTCATTTCAATTCTGATCCCTTTTTAGAATAATTCCAATCTTGTTGGCAAAATAGTAATCAACACATATTTCTTTATATAATAAAACAAACTGTTGTTTACTATCAAGCACGACCGCATTGCTCATCACATATCACAAACTATTACAAGATAACAGTCTCACAAGGAACATAGATTAACAAAACTAAATCCAGGTCATAATCACAAGAGATATTGGAGATTTGATCTAAGGATCTTAACCTCTGCATCTCTTACTGCTAAGCAGTAGATAAAGGAGGTCTTCACTGTCTTCGGTTAGCTTCTGCAACCTCTTAATCTCAGCTGACTGCATTTTCAGAGTTGATTTTGATTCGTCGGTCTTCTTCTTCAAGCTACATATCTTTTTCTGGTGAGCAACAAACCGTTGTCGAAGTTGTACCCCGTCCTGATTGGGAGCGTCAACTCACTCTTCATCAACACTACTACATAAGGATTTGGTACTCATTCTTGAGTACTCCTCTGTTTTAATTTGTTCGGGAAGAAGCATCATTTACTTGGTAGCTTCCATCTAGCTACAGTGGATCCCAAGGCAGATTAGGATTTTGTAATTGATTCGAACTAAGGAAAGAAAGGTGTTAAGTTTGTTACCTTGGAGCAGGTCTGAACAGGAGCGACTACAGATGTTGACCCTTTGGCTCGCTGAAACAAGTACAAGAACAACAGGTAAGGGTTGAGATCATTCGCAATCGGAAACATAGAAGGTGTTCATTAAGTTTGTTACCTTAGAGCAAGTCTAAACAGGAGCAACTACAGATGTTGGCCCTTTGGCCCGCTGAAACAAGTACAAGAACAAGAGACATGGGTTGAGATTGTTGGCAATCGGAAGCAATTTCATCTATTAAGTTCAACACGGTACATGAACGATCACACCTAATCCATAATCACCCAAGTATGCAAAAAAAATATGGAAAGCCAAAGAGCATGAGTAAGCAATATAATAATTTTATCCTTTAATTTCTACAAATCTCAAATAAGTTGACTTCGAACAATCTCTTGCAATAGGGAACAAAACCACAATCACCCAAGCATTCAACAATAATATTCAAAGGCAAAGATCATGGGGAAACAGTCTAATAATTTCATCTACAAATTTCTACAAACCTCAAATAAAATGACTTCCAACAAACTCTTGCGATAGGGTACAGTAGATCCACAATCACCCAAACATGAAAGAATATTATAGAATACCAAAGAGCATGGGGAAGCAATCTAATTGAATCGATCAATACAGGGAGGAGCCCGCAGACTTGACGAATAGGAAGGGAAGAAGGTGCCCAATGCCGTCTCGATTTAGCAGCCCGAACTTGTGCCTTGAACATGTTGTTCTTCGCAACTGTTGTAGATCTGCAGCCGCCAAGGTGAGCCTCGGAGGAGCTGACAGAGCAATGGGTTTGAACCATCTTGCAGCTTCAAGGATGTTGCCGAGGAAGGCCGCCACTCGTAGCAGAGGAAGGCCGCCACTCGTAGTAAAGGAAGCCGACTGCTAGTAGCAGAGGAAGGCGCCGTCGGTAGCTAGGTCGTCGTTGCTGCTTCCGCCGCAGATCTACTAGGTCTCTTCGGCGGTAGAGGAGAAGATCCCGTGATTTTGAAAAATTATCAGGAGGGAATTGGGAAGCCTGATTTCCCTTTTTGTTTTATATATAATGGGGAGGACCAGGAGGAGGAGCGGGGAATTCAAAATTTCAATTCCCGCCTTTCTGCTCTAGAGTGGGAAATGAAAGACTTTGGATCATGGACCCAAACGTCAGTGACCCAAACGAAAGACTGCTTGGGTGTCGGACCCAAACGTCAGTGACCATACGCAGAGAGGCAAGTTGTTGACTGGGTTGTCCGTGCCACCATGGATCATGGAATTGACAAACACACACAGGACTATACTCTACTTTATATTCACGTTTGACGGATGATCCGATTATTGCATTACAAATGTACTCACTGCAACAAGTTAACATACCATTTCAACTATTCATTACATGAATAAACACACTTAAATAAAACATTAAACTACAAGGGACCCTGGTACAACCCTCCAGGTAATCTTCTACGGAGATCATGCATAAATTCGGGGTGATCAGTGCATACGACCGCCCAATCATATGTGAGTATTCCATGAGGAAAGATTCACTCTAAGAGAGACATGCACTTGTCCTGCAATTGTGTGCAGTTAGCCTGAATTGCCCATCGTAGAAATGAGGTCACAGTTTCCTCGCTTGCCATGTCCCACATCTTTGATACACAATGCAGCTTCAACCTTTCGACTTGGTACATGTCGGCGACCGAGTGTAAATAAGGCCAGGAGTTGGCAGGAGTGTCCCATGAATCAGCCTCCTCCAGGAGTGATCCTTCCCTAGCATATTTGATCATAAGCGAGAAGCCATCAGGGTTTGTGTTTGTAATTGTAATAGTTTCAGAGTGTGACTCCACTCCTCCGTAGAGCATTACCTCCATCACACCAGATACTTTCGCCACATCGGCATGTTTCGCTCGTATCACCCGACATTCTACACCTACGTGGAAGACAACGTCCACAGGGGCTTGGGCTGCAATGCTTTCACATATGCTTGTTTGTTTGGAGGAGGAACTTCAATGTAGTCGTCCTCCAGTACTGTAACACCACACGATATGTGTATGCGATCTTCATTAGAGGTCATGCGATCAATGTCATGATACTCCACCAGACATTCAAAGCCTATTTCTTGTAGATCTGATTAGTGAAAAACACTTCTTTTGTAGCTTCAACTCGAAATGTATCATCTTCATCATTTGGGTCTCCAGCCATCGCACACAACAATACTCGCACCTACGTCGAAGGAAGCAGTCACAAGCTTGACAACAATAATATAATGCGACTGTATCACCATGTGTGAGTGTGTGTATTCATAGCAGCAACGAGACACATACCATTTGGGATTTGTGCACAGGAATGAGGATGGCGGCAATGCCATCTCAAACATCCATCCACTGATGATCATTCATACCTGTAGGATAGCAACGTAGCCTCCATTGACGACCTCCCACCATGAACGTACCGGATTCCTTGTACTGGCCTGCGGTTCCTTCTACTTTCGCTTCCTGGCTTGATACTGAGAAGTCGACTTGCATGGAAGGAAACATTTTAGCGTCTAAAGCCATGAACGCAAATGGTCTGCAATGATCGTCTCGTGCATAAACTGTCTCTTATTATAGTAGTGGGAGTGAATGTATCATTCTAAAACGTCCGTTCGTGGACATCAGTTACCACTCAGAATGGACGCGTCCATTTAGTGTGGGTGTCGCCACGTTCGGGTCATGAACTTCTTGGCTCTAGTCCTTAAGTGCGATTCACAATGATCGACACGTCCGTTCAGAGTGGGTGTGCACACAAGTTCGTCGGTTAACACCCGGTGACAGTCTTTAACTGCAATACTCAATGATCGACACGTGGATCAACTTGTGAGAGCGTGTCATCCCCAAATGCCCATTCAAGATGCCCTTCTATGCTTATATGCATGTTAATATTACACACACGCACAAACATATATTGCTTTTCCAATTCCTAGCTTATTCTGTTTTGGCCTTGTCGCATCAACAAGTTCATCACGTTTCTCAGTCTCCAAGGCCTGCGGGAATCATCAAGTGCGTATCCAGACCATTCGTAGACCTTTTGAGTCACGACGCACGCATCGTACCTGATCAAGGAGTACTTGTCAAGTCATCCTGCACCGTGCGTGTTGCAATGCAAGGACCATCCAGTCGATCTGATTGCCTTGTGCAGCCTTACAACACCCAATCTATTTCTCCAGATGCAATTGACACCTAAAACTTTTTATAAATAAACTGTAGAGAGTTGTCTCACAGTTGATGCGGCATGAGCTGATGCAGTTGAGACGGCCATTAGATGCAGCTAATGCGGCGTGAGTTGTCCGCAGGACTTTCTTGTGCTCTAGACCGGAAAGTCCGGAAATGAACACATACCTAGACACGTCGTGCTCATCCTGTGATACCCATCGTCCACACATGTAATCGATGTGCGCCACTGAAGATTCTGACCTAGATAGATTTGTATCAGGTGTAGGCCTGACTATATTCCGAGTATCTCACGTTTTTCATAGTAACTTTAGCAATGCTACACCGAGCTCACGTGCCCGCCGTAGTCCTCGATAAATAGGTGAGTGCGGCACAACGTTCTTGAAAGGCAAGGCCAACACTCATCGGTTCCCCGTCTTGCATTTCTCAACTTCAGTGGGAAACAAGGGTGATATCATTTTCTTGGCTAATCTTGTTTACTTTATGTATGCATAGTATTGAGACGGTCACATTGTTAGCTTATGTAGGGTTTGTTCTTCGTTTGTGTATGCAGTACGTGGAGAATGGCCAGGCAAGGAAGGGACGGAGCATGGAACTTGGAGGAGTCGGGGAAGCGGGAGCAGTCGGGCGCAATGGCACCTCACCAGCACCCAGTACAGTCGCTGCCATCGGCACCGCAGTAGCACCCGGCCCTAATGGCACCTCCACTTCCGCTGGCATCGACACCGCAGCAGCACCCGACCGCCAATGGTAGCTCAGGATCAGCTGAACCTCATGGCACCACCTTTTCGCCCGTGGCTCAGGCCGCCACCTCTGTTGTTGCCTGTTGAAATGACACCCCTGCGGCCAATGCACATTGAATAAGATGAGTCGCATGATCTGAAATGGTATGTATTGCTTTGGCTTCAGTAGGCCAATCCCACTCGTGTTTTTCACGAAAGTATGTGGGTGTGCCCTTTTTGCCTGAGGGGTCACAGGCAATGGACCATTAGTGACCTGCTGTTACACGCACATAACATCACCATTTCGCCTGCCTAGCTGTGGGATACAAGGGCGAGGCATCGCGCTTTGGAGGAGTATCTGCTCCAGGATACATGTTTTGCTGCACTCCGTGTAGCGA
Source organism: Cenchrus fungigraminus (assembly GCA_036936925.1). NCBI lineage: Eukaryota > Viridiplantae > Streptophyta > Magnoliopsida > Poales > Poaceae > Cenchrus > Cenchrus fungigraminus. The sequence goes on from CM072779.1 coordinate 99,597,570, forward strand.
CGGGATTGCCATGAGGCCGTGATGGTAGTAGTATGTCGTGATGGTAGTAGTATGTCGTGACGGTAGTAGTATGAGCCGTGATGGTAGATTGCTAGTAGTATGTCATTAAGAGTATTTCGTTTTACTTCCACTGATAGTGGATCGATCCATCCTCATGTGTAATCAATGTGTATGCATGCATTTGTGTCATTTGCATTTGGATTGTGCTGTTTCTAATAAAAATGGTAATGTGTGTCTACTGCCTCGGTATAAATTCAGTGAAAATAGAAAGTCTGTTCCCTTGATTTCTTAAATACCGGATGAACACAAGGCGAAAGTCCGTTTTGTAATTTTCAGTCATACCGGATTAAACTGCCACTGTTACGCAATGAAGAAACCAACATCTTATAAGGGAAAAATAGTATTAGTAGTATTCAATCAGACCAGATGAACAAAAGGTGAAAGTTCATTCTGCTTCTTCTACTACTCCTTCTACTAGTAGCAGCTACCACTAATCCACTAATCAAGGTGCTGCTTCTTTGTCGATGGTGCACCCGGCGTCTTGTCGCAACTGTTTGAATCAATTTGAATTCAGAATGGTGATTAGGAGTATGCTTGAATCAATTTGAAATAAATTAAACAAAATCAGCATAATAAGATGGCATTTCATAGTAACTCATCACCACAAAGTTCACACCACCGAGTAGCAAACATCATAAGATGATTAGGTAGCAACAAGTTTCTCAACTCATCACAACAAAGTTCACACCACTAACTAGCAAACATCAACATATCAGAAATTCTCCTCGCATATGATAAAACCCAACATCTTGAAAAAATAGTAGTAAAAGATAAGATAAAACAAAACCGAACAGTAGTCGTTCTATGCAATGAGACTGCATGAACAACAGGCGAAAGTCCGTTGTACAATATTTAGTCAGACCGGATTAAAGTGCCACTAGTACGCAACATTTTATAAGGAAAACCCACATCTTACAAATTAGTGGTACGCAATGATAAAACCTAACATCTTGAGAAAACAGTAGTAAAAAATGATAAAACAGAGCCGCTGCTCTACTTCTTCTAATCCATCTACTAGTAGCAGTTACCACTAATTGTGGCGCTGCTTCTTGGTTGATGGTGCACCCGGCACCTTGTTGTAGCTGCTCACAGACGAGGTAGTCGTTATGTTGCCGCCGCCCATGGAAGATGGCGGCGGACCACCCCGGGCATCGACCGCAAACGAGGTCGTCCCTCCATTAGCACCTCCTGAGGATGATGGTGCCGCTCCATGACGGTCGGCCGAGCATGGTGGATGATGGCCTCTGCTCGACGAGGATGGCAGAGATTGACTGCCGCCGACTGATGAGGATGAGATAGGATGATGGCGCTTGGAGAAGACAGTTCGCCGGCTAGTGGCGGTGCTTCCGCGCCCCTGACCCCTAGCACCTCTTGCTGACCTGCGAAGGGGTGCGATGTTTCAGAGGCACCCCATCTTGGATTTCCATTTGATCCTGCCACGGGCAAGAGCAGATGTACGCACCGACGCTAGCTCTAGTCTTTGCCACAAGGAACAAGAGCATGGTGCCAACGAGTCTCTTGTAGAGTTGCAGTAGTGTACGCTGTGTCGTCGAGAGAAATGAGATATATACACTTGTCTACGGGAAAACTTTTTTTTGGCTGCAGCGCGGGCTTTTATCCCGCCAACTTACCAGAACCACTCCGTGCAGTTGTTGGGTTGACGTGTCCGGTAACCGGGCGCGAGGTGGCTGACCACATGGAATAGGTGACACTTGGAAACAAGTAGTTACACAATTATTACTTAGGAAGGTCCATCCTGCAAAACATCAAAAGATCAGACCTTCCTCGTTCCTAACTTCCCCCTTGTATCACTATATTATTATTTTATATCAGTTGTTCTCCCTCTACCTTCTTTTTTACTAGTTCCGCAGTTATGCAACACTTATGAATTCAGAATGGTGATTAGGTGTATGCTCCAATCAATTTGAAATAAATTAAATAAAATCGGCATAATAAGATGACATCTCATAGGAACTAATCACCTCAAAATTCACACCACCGAGTAGCAAACATCATAAGATGATCAGGTAGCAACAAGTTTCTTGGCTCATCACAATAAGATGATGAGGTAGCAACAAGTTTCTCAACTCATAACAACAAAATTGACACCACCAAGTAGCAAACATCAACATATCGGCAATGGTAGAAAAAACTAATATAAGATATCTTTTTGGCTCAAATATCCTTTTAATTTTCCTCTTTTTTTACCAGATTGACTTGTGAGACCCTAATAAATTTTATGACGAGTTGGAACACTCTATTTTTAAACAAATGCTTACATGTGTGACCCTACAAAATTTTATGACAAGTTAGAACACTCTATTTTCGAAAGAATGCTTACATGTGGGACCCTTCCGAATTTTATGACGACTTGTGACGAAGCCATGGACCAGGGCCCACCAGGACCTCTAAACAATACAGTACGGACCCACATACGACACACTTAATGGCTAATACGACGAGTATTAAGCCCCCGAGTACCCGAGAGTCCGTACGACCTGTTTCCGTCATGGGCCGGAAGGCAGGTGGCCCACGGCCACCAGCACCTTATCCTCCGAGTACATGGCGGCCCATACGACAAGTCTTCACCTCCGCCTCCAACTACTTGCTCGTACTAGTAGTCTCTGCTTCCTGTCCCCGACTACTCACTCGCACGAGTAGTTACCGTCACTGACCTGTGCGGGCTTCACGCGGAAGGCAAGGGGTGAATGGGCCCCTCCCGATTGAGATTCTCGGGTCTCCACGCACGTCCCCCTGCGCGCCGCCACGTGTCCGCTCCACCGCTGCGGCCCACCCGGGCCTGGCTGATTCGGTGTCAGGGGACAGATCCGTCAACCCTGCCACAAACAGCATAGTGGCCATCGTACCGTGAATGGCGTGAGAAGTGCTGAGCAACGAACGACACAGTACACGCTACGCCCTATGTATCGGAAGGCACGACATAGACTGCCTACTCACACGAGTAGTTTCACCGCCTCCAACTAGTTTAAGACTTCACCACCAAGGCTGCGGATACACGGACCCCGTCCGGATCCCGTCATATCCGGGCGTGACAACCCGCACCCCGCCACGTGCCGGCCCCTCCACGCTGGTCCGCCCTGACCAGGTCGATCTGGTGTCAGAGGGCGGATCCGTCTGTAGCTCCACGAACGGGGCAGCACGCGTCGTACTACGGACGGCACGGGAAAACGCTGTGCCACGAACGGCACAATTTACGCCACCTCCTATCCCTCGAACGCCGTGGCATAGACCACTCCATCTCCACAGTACCCGGAAAAGACAGGTCTCTGTTCCGCTGACAGGAGTAGGATACGAATCCTATTTCCCATACCCGACTAACTACTCGAAGAAGGGTGCGGGAAGCCCCAGGAACAGCTACTTGGGACGCACAACTCAAGAAATACCTACACCGTCACCTGAGGCACCGTAACAGTTCTTTGCCACTCCGCCTGACAGCCCGACGCGGGAGGAGGACGCCCTACGCTGTAGACTAGCTTACATCCTCAATGTAGCCCCCCTGAACCTCTCCCTTGTGACTATAAAAGGGGAGGAGAGGGGCACTCGCAAGACACGTTTGTTACCACCCCCACACGTGCTTAGTATCAATATCTCATCTCATACATCCCCACAGACACACTCACACTCACGTACGCAGAACCCTGCTACAAGAACCACTTACACGCCAGGGACTTGGGCTCAAAACCCTCTCCCGACTTGTTTGTATCCCCTACTGCAAACTCCTGAGCATAAAGAACACCCCCTCTCAGACTGGACGTAGGGTATTACTCTCCGGAGGCCCGAACCAGTATAATCCCGAGTGTCTCTTATGCAACCGTGCGGATCCGTACACACATTCTTATAAATTTACTTGCCGGCGGTAACAAACCCCGACAGTTGGCGCGCCAGGTAGGAGCCTTCGCGTGTTTTCGACGTTCCTTTTAGGGTCCGCACGACCCTCCCATCGTTTGCGTCGACGGAAGCCATCACCAAGCCGTCGCTGATGAGCTACCCCATGGGGTCATCCCACCCGCTCCTGGTTGGGCTCAAAATCCGCTTCGGGAGCCTGAACTTCCGGGCGACTGGAGACGGCTATCTCATGCGCCTCGTCGGTGAGACTACCGATGCACCTGCACCAGCTCCTGCTCTGACCGCCACGCCACACTCACCCCAACGCAAGAGGCGCTCAGGCAAGCGCTCGAGACAGGCCAAGGCGGACCGACGCAGGGCGGCACGTGCTAGCTCCCCTCCACGGGTCGAGGCTGGCGCACTGCTGACCGCCGACGCAGCTGAGGACTCCCTGCCGTCGGACTCGACGGAGCGCATCACCAGAGAGAGCGCGCTAATGCCATCACTCTCCTGAGGGAAGCGCTACACAGTGGTGGCATATTCCTCCTCGTCAGGCATGGACCTGACTGCGTATGAGAACTACCCCAGCCATCGCCTCTGGTGTAACATGGGGCTTCCGGCAACCTCGCCCGACGAGCAATACTTCGACTCCAATGGCACGGACGATGTCTTGGGCTCAGAGTGGGACTACGCGAGGCTTCAGGACGCTGGCACCCTCCGCCGTTTCCAAACGACGGCAGACTAGTGCATCGGCTACTCCGATGACTCCGACGACGGAAGTTACAACCCCTCGCGCGAGTGCTTCATCGTTGGCAACGCCCCGGTGGCGCCGGTACCGGCCCACACTCCGGAGGTGGCGGTCCACTCCGCCCACAGCTCGACGGCGGATAGCGCGGCCGAGGCCCAGGTCCCGCCCAATGGCGTCGCACAACGGGCCCGACTAGATGTGCTGGAGCACGCACAACGCCAGCTCGACGACGAATGGGCCCAGCTCCACCAACAACTCGGGCAGGACCCGAATCCAACTCCCGCTCGCATACGCGCGAGGGACGTCCAGCAATGCATCATCAACGACGATCGAGACGTCGTTAATGGCACGCCCGTCTTCAAAAGGGCGTCGCAAAATCTGGCAGTGGCGGCAGTTTTTCTCCGGAAGATCCCAGAGCCCGCCACGCCTCAAGAAAAAGAAATGCACAAACAGATCAAGACGCTCCTCAAAACAGGCGCCGTGCAGCAGGCAGAGAGCTCAGCTTCTCGTCAGCGGGGCTCGCAGGGTCGCGGGCACTTTGAGCCACGACAACCTGCAGCGCTGTCGCAGCAGCCGCGACGGTCTGAGGAAGTCAACGTACTGGTCAAGAGCCGCCTGGGTCCCCATCGCGATGCGCGCGATACCATCAAGGCGTGTCGAAGGGTGGACGTAGGCCAAGATGACTATGAGCAGCAGCCTCGCAAGCAGTACCACCAGCGGCGCGGGGGCCGATACGATAGCGACGAAGACCGGAGCCAGAGCAACTCGCCTGATGCCCAGGGGCCTCGTGGCTTCGGAAGGAATGTACGCAGTGCCCGTTTCCCTTCGCGTTTCAGAGCTCCGACCTCCATACCTAAGTATGATGGTGAAACTAACCCCAGCGTTTGGTTAGAAGACTACCGGGTGGCGTGTAACGCCGGCGGAGCACGGGACGACCTGTTCATCATCAAGAATCTACCGCTACATCTCGCGGACTCAGCTCGCACGTGGCTAGAGCACTTGCCGCGGGGCAAGATCGACAGCTGGTCGCAGCTGCGCGATGCCTTCATCGGCAACTTTCAGCGCACGTACGCCCGACCAGGGAACCCTTGGGACCTGCGTAACTGCAAGCAGATGAAGGGTGAGAGCCTGCGCGACTACATTCGGCACTTCTCCAAGTGATGCACCGAGTTGCCCAGCACCACCGACACGAACATCGTGTCGGCCTTCCAGAACGGTACCACGTGTGCCACGTTGATCCACTGGATTGGACGTCGGAAGCCGCGATCTACTCGGGAGCTGCTCAACATCGCGACCGACCACGCCAATGGGGAGGAAGCTGTGGCAGCGACGCTCAGTCCCGGCGCTAGCAAAGGGAAGCAGCCGGCCGATGCTGACGACGGTCCATCTGTGCCAACCAATAAGAAAAAGAAGAATAAGGACAAGTGATACCGTGATGACACTTTGGTGGCTGCTGTCGACCGAAAGACAGCGAGACCCAGAAGTGACCCACCGAAGGACCACTTCGAGAAGCTGTTGGAGGCCCCGTGCCCCAACCACGAGGTCCCGGTCAAACATGCCCTCAAAGACTACAACCTGATGAAGTCCTATCTCATCGGCACGCTGAAGAAGAGAAACATCGCTTCGACCAGTGATGGAAGGAAGGACAAGGGCAACGACAAAGGTGCCTACGCCCGTGAGGACGGAGCTGTTATGATGATCTTCAGGGGATCGGAGGCGCGGCCACCCAGACGCTAGGAGAAGCTGATCCGGCGAGAAGTTTACCACGCCGAGCACGCAACTCTGACGTACTTGAAGTGGTCGGAGACACCGGTCACGTTCGACCGGCGCGATCATCCCGACCACGTCCCACGACCAGGCAACTACTCGCTAGTCGTGGCACCCTTGTTCGGCACCAAGCGTGTGCACAAGGTACTGATGGACAGAGGCAGTGGCCTCAACGTCATCTACATGTCGACCCTCGACGACATGGGGATCCCGCGGTCCCGACTGCGACCGTCGACGGCGCCTTTCCACGGGGTCGTACCCGGGATGGCGGCGGTCCCCCTCGGGTAGATCGATCTGCCCGTCATGTTCGGCACTCCGAGCAATTTCCGAAAGGAGACCCTTACCTTCAAGGTGGTAGGGTTCCCGGGGACGTATCACGCGATACTCGGAAGGCCAGCTTACGCGAAGTTCATGGCCGTCCCCAACTACACGTACCTCAAGTTGAAAATGCCCAGACCAAAAGGCATCATCACGGCAGGTACAACATTCCAGTACGCGTACAAATGCGATGCTGAGTGTTTTCAGTTCGCTGAAGCACTGATCTGGTCCGAGAAGCTCACCGCTGAGCCCCCCTCCGAGGACTAAGATATCCACGAGTCGTCCAAGCGAGCGGCCTACTCTTTCGAGCCCACCAAGGACGCCAAGGAGGTGCCCGTCTCTGAGGACGGCCGCACGATCCGTATCGGGACGGCGCTCGGTTCTGACTAGGAAAGCGCGCTCGTCAACTTCGTCCGCGCGAACCTCTATGTGTTTGCATGGAAACCCTCCGACATGCTAGGGATTCCATGGGAGGTCACCGAGCACAAGCTTAACATTAAGCCCGGCTCGAAGCCGATCAAGCAGCGTCTGCGCCGCTTCAACTCCGACAAGTGCAAGGCCATTGGCGAGGAGATCAAGAAGCTTATTAGTACAGGGTTCATTCGTGAAGTGTACCACCCCGAGTGGTTAGCAAACCCTGTACTCATTAAGAAGAAGAATGGAAAATGGGGGATGTGTGTTGATTACAAAAGCCTGAACAAGGCATGTCCAAAAGATCCATTTCGTTTACCGTGTATAGATCAAGTAGTTGATTCAACGGCCGGGTGTGAAACCCTCTGTTTTCTCGACGCTTACTCCGGGTACCATCAGATCGCGATGAGTCTGATCGACCAGCTCGCGACCTCATTCATCACCCCGTTTGGCGCGTACTGCTACACTTCCATGCCATTCAGGTTGAAGAATGTAGGGGCCACATTTTAGAGATGCATGCGACACGTCTTTGGAGACCTCATCGGACGGCTAATCGAGGCCTATGTAGATGATATCATGGTCAAGTCAAAAAAGGTGGGCGACCTGATCCCCGATCTCACCGCGGTCTTCGAAAAGCTGAGGGAGCATGGTGTGAAGTTAAACCCCGAAAAGTGTGTTTTTGGGGTCCCTAGGGGCATGCTACTCGGTTTTGTCGTATCGGAACACAGCATCGAGGCCAACCCCGAGAAGATCTCTGCGATCACGAGCATGGGGCCCATAAAAAACCTGAAGGGAGTACAACGTGTCACCGGATGCCTCGCTGCTCTCAGCAGGTTCATCGCTCGACTAGGTGAACGCAGCCTGCCACTGTACAAGCTCATGAAGAAGTCGGAGCATTTCGTATGGACACTTGAAGCACAGGAAGCACTCGATTTACTCAAAAAACTACTCGAGAGCCCACCAGTGCTCACTGCACCGGCGGAGGGAGAGCCGATGCTCCTATACATCGCCGCTACGACCTAGGTCGTGAGCGCCGCACTGGTGGTCGAGCGAGACAAGCTCGGGAAAATGCAGAAAGTACAACGCCCCGTCTACTTTGTAAGCGAGGTCCTCTCTGACTCAAAGACGCGCTACCCGCAAATCCAGAAGTTGATCTATGCTATCCTCATCACTAAGTGGAAGCTCCGGCACTATTTCGACTCACACCGCATCACGGTGGTCTCCAAATATCCGCTTGGCGAAATCATACAGAGCCTAGAAGTAGAAGGAAGAATTGCCAAGTGGGCCCTCGAATTGATGTGGCAGAACATCGAATACGCGCCACGCACCGCTATCAAGTCGCAGGCGTTGGCCGACTTCGTGGCCGAGTGGACCGAAGTCCAAACACCCCCTGCTCCTATCAAGCACGAGACGTGGCTCATGTACTTCGACGGGTCCCTCATGAAGGAAGGAGCCTGGGTCAGACTTGTCTTCATCTCGCCCCTGGGCGTGCGAATGGAGTATATGGTCCGACTACGTTTCGCAGCCTCCAACGACCTCGCGGAGTACGAGGCGCTCATCAACGGTCTCCGGATCGCCCTCGAGTTAGAAATCTGACGCCTCGAGATCAGGGGAGACTCTGACCTGGTCGTGGGACAGGTGATGAAGGAGAAGAATTGTCTAAGCCCAAAGATGGCCGCGTACTGCCGAGCGGTGCACGAGCTGGAGGACAAGTTCCATGGGCTCGAACTCAATCATGTGGTGCGTGAGTACAACAAGGCGGCAGATACTCTCGCGAAAGCAGCATCGAATCAAAAACCCGTTCCACACGGGGTCTTCGCCAGCGACCAGTACGAGCCGTCCGTCCGCTCCGAGGAGGAGAAGTCACCAGAGCCGCCGACACAAGAGGTCATGGAGATTAATGAGGTACGGGAGCCCAACCTTGAGGACCTAGAGTGGAGGATCCTGATCCTCGAGTGGATGGTGGAAGGAAAGTTACCACCCGACAAGGAGACGGCTCGACGAATCGCTCGCATGGCCAAGTCGTACAAACTGGTCGACGCTGAGCTCCGACGAAAAGGTGCTGAGGGCATACTCATGCGTTGCATCCTGACCGATCAGGGCAAGGAGCTGTTACAAGAGATTCATGCGGGCACATGCAGACATCACGCCGGTCCAAAGACCATTGCCGGGAAGGCTTTCCGACAAGGTTTTTACTGGCCAACCGCGGTTGCCGACGCAACTCAGATCGTGTGAAGCTGCGAAGGCTGTCAATTCTACTCACGACAAACTCATCTCCTGGCGCAAGCGCTACAAAACATCCCTATCACGTAGCCTTTCGCGGTCTGGGGGTTAGACATGGTCGGACCACTCAGAAAGGCACCCGGGGGCTACACCCACGTGCTCGTCGCCATCGACAAGTTTTCGAAGTGGATCGGGGCCAAGTCCATAACCAATGTCCACTCCGAGGAGGCCGTTGTATTCTTCACCGATATCATCTACCGCTTCGGGATTCTAAACTCTATCATCACCGATAATGGTACCCAGTTCACCGGCAAGAAATTCCTCAAGTTTTGCGATGACAACAACATTCGCGTGGATTGGGCCGCTGTCAGCCACCCGAGGACCAATGGGCAAGTGGAGAGGGCCAACGGCATGATATTGCAAGGTCTGAAGCCGCGGATCTTCAAGCGCCTCGAGAAGTTTCGGGCAACATGGGCCGTAGAGCTCCCGTCCGTCCTATGGAGCCTACGCACCATGCCTAGTCGGGCCCACTGGCTGCACGCCTTTCTTCCTGGTCCACGGGTCGGAGGCAATCCTCCCGACGGACATCGACTATGGCAGTCCATGGGTTCAAGCCTACACCGAAGAAGGCAACCAGGTCGCCCTCGAAAACGCCATCGACCAGCTGGACAAGGTATGCAGCGTCGCTCTCCTCCACTCGGCACAGTACCAGCAGGCTCTACGCCGCTACCATGAGCGAAATATACGGGAACGCGGGTTCCAAGTCGGCGACCTCGTCCTCCGACGAGTTCGAAGCAACGAGGGGCAACACAAACTCTCACCGCCATGGGAGGTCCGTTCATCGTCGACCAACTACTCCGTCCGGGGACTTTCATGCTCAAGTACGAGGACGGAAGGGTCATCTCCAACGCTTGGAACATAGAGCAGCTACGCCGTTTTTACCCTTAAGTATTTCCTTTATTTCATCTTATGATAATGCAAGAGCTCTGAGCTACTTTCTTTTTTGTGAAATGATATCTTCTTCAAGCTTGCATCTTTTACCCAAGTAAAACGTCTTTTATGCTTGTCTCACCCCATGGGCAAGTCTCCGACTTGTCCATGGGCTCGGGGGCTACCCGGGGCCACGACACCCCTCCCCCGCACGTTTCTAAATCTTTTTCGATCAAAAACCATCTACGGTTTCTCGTACGGTCGTCGCGGTACGCCTGCACTCCTTAGAGGGGAATGAATGACGGCTCTAGCGGTTACAAACCTGCACTCGTCCGGGCCCTGAGTACTTACGCCCCCGCGGCTACGGTACAAAGACCCACGAGTAAAGTTCGCGACCTCAAGTTGTCTTTCACTCGCCCCCTCGAAAGGTTGCCGGGAAACCGTCTAAGCTATGAACTCCGAAGAGTTTTCTTGTTTGCAAACATATGCACACACCTATCCTTCTCAAAGTACTCGGGGGCTGCCCACCCAAGTAGTGCCGCTTCAAAGCCAAGCCCGGTCGAGTCGCCAGGTTCCTACGCCCCCGCGGCTACGGAGCAAGACACCGCCAGCAAGGTCTTAAGCTACACCGCTTGGGTTTGCAAATTCCCTAACTACTCGAGAGAAGGTTAACGAATAACTAAACGGAGTGCTTAACTTGAAATAAAAATGGGTACTGGACCCACAAGTTTGTCACAAGTACTCACCCCATAAGTTCGTTACAAATCAAGCATGATCAAAAGCCCTCGCGAGGGCTTTCATTTTTTCTACAGGCCCAGGTCGTGGAGAGCATGTTTCATCATAATTTGGGCGAAGTCGACGGCGTCTTCCTCGATGCAGTCGTACCCATCATTATCATAACCCAGACACCATCCTTGGCCCAGCAGCTACTTGTCCATTTCCGGATAATGTGACAGGAAGATGGCCACCACCTTGCGGATGATGTCACGAGCCACATCCATTGACTGCAGGCGAGCTGTTGAGGCGGCCTGTTCCAGATGATCCTTCATGTTGTGGTCGGAAGGAACCCCAAGGTCGTTCATTGCCTTGGTGATGACCATCGCCATCCTGTCGCGAATCGTCTGCACTCGTGTGAGGTTGGTCTGGGTCGCCCCGTGCAATCTCTTGTCTTCGTCGAGCTCTGCCACGACCTTTGAAGAAAAAAGGGACCAATGTCAGCAAAGGACATCCTGATTCAAAGAAGGCAAAGCATGAAGGGGACGTGGCTCTTACTGTTGAGCCTTTCGGTGGACTCGCGAGCAAGCTCCACCAGTTTCTCGTTCTCGACGAGGCGGGTGGCCGCTAGAGATGGTAATGGGTAGAAACCCATCGGGTAGTGCCGTTCCATACCCGCACCCGCCAACTCTAACTCTACCCGATAAAAAACCCATACCCGCATGCGGGTACAAGTTCTTACCCATACCCGCACCCGCGCGGGTTTTTTTACCTGTCGGGTAACCCGTACCCGATAGCATACCCGTTGTAAACTAATATAATTGAGAACATAACGCATGATAAAGTGCATACATCAACGAATTTGAATAAATAAAATGGATAAATGATAATTCTTAACCAATTAATAGTCTAATAAAGCATGAACTTCCTTGTTAGTTATATGTATTAAGTTATCCTTCACTAACAATGTGCAATTTTGCTCATTTATCACATATTGTATGCGGGTATATTTTACCCGTGGGTATGCGGGTATGGGTAGTATGTACCCACACCCGCACCCGCTTACCCGATGGGTACATGATGTTGCCCATTTGTGTACCCGCGGGTAGAAATATGATTCCGTACCCACCTCTTTATCGGGTAAAACCCGTCGGGTACTCGGGTTTCGGGTACCCATTGCCATCTCTAGTGGCCGCGGTGCTCTCCTGATCCGCAACCTTCTTTTCCAAGTCAATGCAGGCCACGTGGGGAGCTGTCCACTCCAAAAAACAAGAAGACGTCACGAATCGAGTGACCACACGCAAGCAAAAAGCAAGGGCAACAGGTCGTGAGGCACTCACCGACGATCTCCTCCTCACGCTTCTGGGCGACCTCTTCGAGTCGGCTCTTCTCGGCGCTGATGCTGCCGACAAGGGCCTCAAGCACGGTTATCCTCTCGCGGGCCATCTGGAGGTCGGACTCGGCCCGGCCCGCCCTGGCTTCGAGTTCCGTTTTCTCTTGGCGGGCGGCACGAGCAACGGTCTCGGCGTTGGAACGCAGCTCCACCGCTGCCTCCTCCGCCGCGACAAGTTTCTCCTCCAACGCGGTCTTCACCGCCTGCACCGCGGCCGCGCGGTCCTCGGCAGCCTTCGCCCTCACCTCGAGGGTCGCACACTCAGCCGTCCGGTCAACCTCGCTGGCCACCGCCGCAAGACAGGTCGTGGCCAGCTGTGCTTCCAGCTGGGTCTTCTCCGCGCGGAGTGCCTCGAGGGCCCGTGATTTGTCATCACAGCGCCCGACAAGCTCCTAGACCACATGTGAGCTTCACGGTCAAGGAAGACGAGAAAACAAGCATGGAAATCGAAAAGGTGGAAAAAGAGGGTTATGACTCACCCTCGAGGCGGGTAGGACCAGCTCCCTATTGACATTGGTAACGTCATCGACTAGAAACATATATAAAATCCATCTCTATCGACGGCGCCAGAAATGCAAAGGTATATCTTAACATAATGCTAAGTGTATATCAGATGTTGCTTTCAGATAAACTAAAAGATAAATCCTCTACAGGTCATAGCACAACTTGATCTAGGTTGTCATCCCTGACAGAAGTGCCACTAAAAGCATGGATTGGTACTCATACATATGCCTTGGATCTCTAGATAAGAAAATATATATAAATGGGTATCTGCAAGCGCATAGATATGAATCTACCATTGTAGCATTTTAACCAGGAGTAAAACCAGGTATCGTATTTATATTCTACCACAGGGAAAGAAGTCTTCTATCCATAATAACAAATACATGCATATCTCTCAGTTGTGTAATGTAGAGTGGCCAAAATATATCAATTACTATAAACAATTATAAGTCACATAAAGATAATGATAATGATAGCATTGATCAAGTCATAACATAGTGAACCACCAGAAAGTGTCAATATAGAAAGAGAAGCGTATTCACAGCCTAGTTAGCGAGGATACTCCTCGGTAACCCTAAACTATACGTCAATGAATACTATGATTAGTGCAATACATTTAATAATCATGGAAGAAGAACTATTATACTTATGCACGAGGAGACTACCCAGGAGGATTAAGACCGAAACTTGAAACAACCCAAATAGTATAAGGCTCCACTAGTCCTACACACGGGGGGTGGATTACAAAGGACTCAATAGTGCTGTCACCACCACGATCTACCACACGACCCGGCATGTAGGGTGCAATCGCAGGTAAATACAGCATAAGCACCACGCTTACACTATCTTTACCACTCACCCATGTTAACAGATGATCTAGGTGAGGGCTGTACGACTCCATACACGAATATAAAGGTAAATCAACTATGCTAAACATGTAATCATAATAAACACCAAAGCATATAATCTCGAATCATTGATAAGAACGTATGTCTCTACAGCAAATGTAAAAGAACTTATAAAGAAGAACTTACAAGAGCGAAGCTAGATCAGTATCTCGATCAGCTTCTAGACGTTCAGGAGCCAAGTAGATGCCTTGCCTCCCCTTAGATCTAGACTAGTTAGCTACTCTCGCTATATGGTGTTTCTAGGGCGTAGTATCTCTGACTTGATGACTTGATCTGGTGTATGAACTGGTATTCCTCTGGCCAGATCCCTTCCTTCTGCCAGGGGGGGTCAGGGAGCTGCTTATATAGTCCTGAGGAGGTACCATGCACCGTACGATCAAACCGACCTAACCTTCGGTTTCGATTGATCCTCATAGGCGGTTGAAGAACATTCCAGAAGTAGGGCTGAGGTGGCGCCCAGGGGAGGCCGACCGGCTCTACCACCAGGCCGATCAGCCTGGGGTGGGCCCCCTCGGGGTCTGCTTCGTCCTGGTGGGTCCTTGCCCCTTCCAGATGCTTCTTTCTTGGATGCCAAGTCCTGTTGAGTTCCGGAGTCCTCTGGAGTCTTCTAGAAGTGTTCCTTTTCCTATTTTTCTGATTAGTCCCTGCAAGACATAGAATTCTCCAAAACTCCAGAAAACTGTTAGTGACACCCTATTCTAGGTTGGTATTAACAATTATGCCCTTTTCTCATGTTTGGTTGACTTATAAATATATAAGATAAAATGTGTCAACAAACTCCCCCAAGCTTACCCTTTGCTAGTCCCTAGCGAAGCTATGCTATAGCAGGATCAGGAGTTTCTACAACGCTTTCACGCCTCAAAAGTACTATGGTTTTCAAAAATAAATTCTCCTCAACAAAATTGCTCCATCTTACCTTTAACCATGGTGCGTAGCCTTTTCATAAATCTTAAGCCATCAGAAGACAGAACAATCCAGTCAAGCAGTATATCAATTCTTTGATCAACTATCATCCTGGGGTTTTGCAAAATTTTTCAAATAAAACTCAAAGATCCCGTGTATGACCCTCTCAAGTATGGAGTCACACTTGGCAAGATATGTATGGTGGGATGATAGTGTTGAATGGATGAGGGTGAAAGGTGGTAAGCCTTTAGTCTTTTTCTAAAATCTTTTCTTTTTCTCAAGCTCTTGGACTACATCTCTCTTTCTAAGACTTTAAGATCTGGGCTTTCCATTCTTGGAGAGGTGGGCTCTACTCGCCCCGGACTTTTGTCCATTTTTCTCTCTCCTTAGAGATGTGGGCTCTTCTCGCCCTCGGACTTGTGTCCATTATTCATCTCTAAATTTATTATTTAGGGAGGTAGGCCCTTCTGGCCTAGTATGACACTTGTCCTTTTCTCTCCCTCTCTCATCTCACTTTTTCTTCTCTCTTTTCTTTTTCTTTTTTTTGAATCTAGCCCCAGAATCTTTTTGACATATTGAGAGAGACATATCCAAGAGTTGCATGAGCTATTTTATAACATGGCTTGTGGCTTGATGGAGAATGCGTACTTCCGGGTTGGAAGCAGCATAATTGGTGGAGTGGAATGATCTTGATGTGTATGACAAGCTCTCAAGGATCATAAACACAGGAACTCATCATGTAAGATTTTTCATGATTTTAAAAGGAAAACCAGGAATCAAGCATCTCTAGGAATATGATAAACAGCAGCTCAACTTTTCATGAATCATCTTTCAAATCCTAGACTCAGATTAAGCATGTACTTCCCATGGGTTTTGGATTTAGAGCAAATTAAGCATTTAAAGCTTTAGGAGAATCTAGGTCTGAAAACCAAGTATTTAAGAGGAATTAGGGCGGAGCAACTATTGATCATTTCCAAGCATAAATCATCATGATCATTATTAAAGAGAAAAGCCAACTAGCAGACTCTAGCATTTATTCACACTAAGACTTTTAACTAAGACTCTTTAACTATAGGCAAACATATAACTAGCTAATATTAAAAATATAGGATAATGATACTTATCGTGATAACTGGGGGTGCTCTCCCCCAAGCTGGATCTTGAAGTAGTCCTTGATTCATCCTTGGAACTTGTTTGCCTTCAGGTCTTCCTTAATTTCTCCCTGTAAATATTAATCTCGCACATACCCGAAGGGACAAATTCTAGGATTATGTTGTGAGCCTACATGTGCCCACTTCTTTTTGGGGTTTTCTGAAAAGTGTGGACCTTCATATGCCCACATATTTTTGTAATTTTTTTATGCAAAAGGGATGCTAAAGCAAAAACATGTGAATGCAATATTTATTTTTTTATTTCACCACGATACGGAGTACATGGGGCCTTATGGAATAGATGCAAATGTAGAAAACATATTTATGGTCTTTTTCTAATGCAGGTATAGGTAAGTAAATATGCTAAAGGAAATATGCTAATTTAAATATGCAGTGCAGAAAATAAATATTCAGATAAATACCGAGTTACCTCTCGGCGAGAATTTCGAGTACTTACTCCCATAGCGTGCTTTCATCTATGACACCTCGTCGGAATGTCGTGTCTGGTATGGTGCCTTCAATGATCTCAACGAGTGGCGTAGATGTAGTAGCCGATGATTGATCAATTGGTGACGCGGGTAGTGGTTGGTCTTCTGAAGGTGTACTCTTGTCTTTCTTCCTCCAAACTTGTTTCTTCGGTAGAGACCTTTCTGGGGTAACAGGTCCAGAGTTCTTGTGTGGTAGGAGCTGAGCTGACTTCTCTTTAATCTCTTCTTCAATGTTCTTGATGTCCGTCAACTTCGTGTTCAGCTTGCGTTGCAATTTCTGAAGGCGTCTCCGCATCTTGTTTTTCTTGGGCTGCTCAGAGTTAGTATAAGTATTAAAGTAGCAGCGTACCTTCTCAGTTCTGAACTGGAAGTGGATCTCGCCCATCCCGATGTAGATGATTGCTCTTGTGGTGTTCAGGAACGGTCTCCCAAGTACTATGGGGGGATCTTGCTCTTCATCTCCCATGTCCATTACTACAAAGTCAGTTAGGACATAGTGATCCTTTATCTTGACAGGTACATCTCGTGCAATTCCCTCCGGGAATCAGTGTGATTTGTCCGCCATCTGCAGCATTATATAGGTGGAATACAAAGGCAGGTCATCGTATATTAATTCATAAGTTACCTTAGACATTAAGTTGATGCCCGATCCCGTGTCGCAGACAACTCGCTGGAAGTTCCATTGATTGATGGAGCAGTGGATTGATGGCACTCCAGGGTCTTCTAGCTTTGGCAGCAGTGGTGAAGGAAACAGGTTCTCGTTTTCTGATCGAATCGTGTTGATCATCCAAACTTCCTCCACGTGTGATCGAGGTTGATTGTTCTTCTTGTTCCTCCTTCTATTTCTCCTTTTCTTCTCGACAGCTGGCTTGTATTCTTGAGGGTAAGGATATTGAGGGTGTGCAGGAGTTCTTAGGATCTTGTTCTTGAAACTGAATCTCTCCCTCTTCCTGTTGATGGTGAAGACGATCTTCGCGGTGTCGGCGTAGATGATGGCTTTGACTGTGGCAAGGAAAGGACGTCCCAAAATGATTAGGGCATTCTAACTTCCCCCAGTCTCGACAACAGCAAAGTCGGCAGCTACGTAGGAGCTTTCTACCCCCAGACATATGTCGTCTAGGATGCCCTCAGGGTAGCATAGTGACAGGTCTCCAAGCTGCAAGCACATGGTTGTGTACAATAAAGGTGAACCATTGATTTTCTCATATATTACCTTGGGCATTATGTTGACGCTAGACCCAAAGTCACAAAGTGCATTCTCGAAAGTGTATGCTCCAATAGTGATGGTGATGACGGGCCTCCTTGGATCTCCTCTCTTGGCGGGTATGCCCCAGTCAGTCCACTTTGGGCCTTCTTCTGTCTTATTAGAGTACAGACCTGCATAATAGATATCGACAAGATTTGCAGATTCTAATTCTTCCGGCTGGCCCGGAATCTTACCTGGGTTAGCCGTGGGAACAGATGATGCCAGCTGAGATATCTGAGATTCTATCATTTTATTAAAACTATGCTGGTTCTTAATGGCAGAAGAAAAGCTTTCCATTTTATTACTAATAGTTTCTAACATTTTATCATTGGAAGCTAACTTCTTAGACAGATTATCCATAACTCTACACTGGTTTTGGACTAACTCTCTTAAAGGTGGAAAATTATTGGAAGAGTTATTACCTTGATTGTTACCTGAATAGTTACCTAGGTAGTTGGGCCTCTGCTGGGTCCATCCTTGATTTTGTTGGGGACGATATTGGTTGTTGTTGTTGATGTAATTCACATCCTCCTCCAGCTGAGGGCATTGATTGCCCGAGTGTCCAGTGTTTCCACACTCTTCACAGGTCATGCGGGATTCGAAGAGTTGCATGACTTCCTTCTTCTCAGGGGCTTTGTCTCCAAGCCTCTTCATGATTAAGTCCATTTTGGCAGACAACATGTCTACCTCCTTGAGCTGGTGCATTCCTCTTTCTTTCTTGCGGGGTTGACGTTCCTCGTTTCAAGCTTGATTGGACGCCATCTTTTCCACAAGGTTAGTAGCTTGAGTAAGTGTAAGGGACAGGAAAGCACCTCCAGCTGCAACATTGTTGACGGCTATTAAGTACCTACTTTAGCCGTCAATATACTCATGAATAAAGGAGCATAAGGCATTTCTTACACGTATTTAGTTAAGAATAATGTAGTTCCACTTGTCCTTGGAGATTATTTGATTGCAGGAAAATAAGCAAGAAAAGAGTGCCAAACTCACCTTCTAGGGTCCATGCCACATCACCTCATCCTAGGTGGGCTGCCAACAAGGATGCCATGCATGCACACCTGCCTACTAGCGAGCCATGCATGCATGCCATGTAAGCAATCCGAGTGAAGCAACCCCCGACGAATCAGAGTGTGACACGTCGACTTCACATGGATCCATGGGCCCACAAAGGCAAGCAAACTGCACCAAAATAGGGTGGACACCGGGAACCGACCTAAGGACCCACAGGGCAACCACCAGGAGAAAGCACGAGTCAGGGGGGCCACCAGGGGGTCGGCCGACCCCACAGGTCGGCCGAACCGACCTTGGCTCGGCCTCTCCTGTGCTTCCACGTGGTGGCTCTCCATTGGTCCTAGGCGCCATCCCCGGGGTGTTTGCCTCCATTCCTCGCCGGTGCACGGGCCTATAAATAGAAGGAGAGGGGGCTCACTTATGAGACATCCACACTTGCAACACCTCTCTCACTTTTAGTCTCAAGGCTAGGAGGTAGGCTAGAGTACTTCTAATTCAGGTTCCAAGTCTACTTTGGGATCTAGGTATGAGTTGTCTTGTATCTTATTTCATTTGTATGACTTTGATCTACTTTAGTTATTTATCTATTTCATATAAAGTTGTGTTAGTATGCATCAGTGATTTGTTCATGTGTTCTTCACCTGTTCATCATTTAGAGGCCCCTGTTCTTGATGAACAAGGCCTTTCGATCCACTTGACGGGTGACTTTCACATGTTTCTGGTGTTTGTTCATAAGTTAGAGGCTCGTGTTCTTCGTGAACACAACCCTTTGATCCAGTTGAACAGACATAGGAAAACACGAATCCGTTTGTGTACTTAACCTAGTTTGATCTAATTAGATGACATGATTGCGTTGTATGAAGTCCGTGCTTGAGCTACGGTACTCGGTGTAATTGGCTGGTTTATCTGGTGGCTTGACCTGGGTCACAATAGCCCGGGCCGGTCAAGTCCGGCTAACAACGTAAGCATGGTGCTTGGGTTGCGTAGCTACCTTACTTATGAGTTTATCCCACGGTTTGTCTTGGGGTAGGCCGCGGTAGTGACAGCCGTTGGTCCTCTAAAATCCCCCACGTTCGGATAAGATGTAGGAGTCTAAAATATAACAACCGGAGTTGTGCAGAAGTAACGCGGGAGGTTATCTCCCCGTGGTACCTGGGTGCTCAAGTCAATGTTCTTCAACGCTAGTGTATCTAACTCGTTCCTTCCAGCTTTATGTGTATAGTACATTAGAACCTAGAACTAACTCGTGTGTCGCCTCCTATGCCTAGGACCCTTTAGAGAGAGAGTGAGTGTGTGTGTGATCACACTACCCCCATTATCATATCTTTACCCCTGCACTTGAGTGTCTGGTTTGTTTCCGTCTATGATCTATACTCATTGCAATAGAGTTGATCTTGTCATTCCGCCAATGCCTTCCTTGGATTCGATACCCTTTGGAATACTCCTTTGGGGAAATGCTACAATGGTACTTCCGTGCGCTTGCGGAACTCTGTAACGTTAAGATTTACCAACCAGCATTTCTGGCGCTATTACCAGGATGGGTTCCAAACCTGTTCTTAGGTGATTGCGTTAAGAAATGTCAACAAGCATTTCTGGCGCCGTTGCCGGGGAAGGCTTAAGGATGACATATCAACACTTTGCATATCTTTATAATCATGACAGGAATAAAACAGTTCTCAATGCAGGCTAACTTGGATTGTCTTCTTTGTCTATTGATGATGAAGACAGGTAGTGCATGACTGGTTTCGACTTGCCATCGAATTTTACTGAAGATCCTGAGTCACTCGTAAGGAAGGCACGAAATCATTTCGGCTCTCCTTCTCGTTAACGTTCGGAAGTCGATCCAGCTTCCTTTGTGCCATCCGCATCAACTTCCATGGCCAACCCTGTCGAGAAGACTCTTCGTGAGTATTCCGCTCCCTCTGCTGACCAGGTGCCGACAGGCCCCGTGATCAACACTGGGAATGGAAACTTCGAGATCAAGACTGACTTAATTACGATGGTACATGCTAGCCCATTCTGTGGCAAGCCTAATGAAGACACGAGCGCCTACCTGCAGCAGTTCCTGGAACTATGCGGTACCTTCACTATACGAGGAGTGGAGGAAGATGCTATTCGTCTGCGACTGTTTTCCTTCTCCCTCTTGGGAAAGGCAAAGCAGTGGTTTTATGCTAACCGTGCAGAGATTAACACTTGGGCAAAGTGCTCCGCAGCATTCCTTGTGAAATTCTTTCCGTTGGGCAAAACCAATGTCCTTCGGGGGCGAATTTCAAGTTTCCAGCAGACAGCAAATGAGACTATCCCCGAAGCTTGGGAGAGACTCCAGGAGTACATCCTGGCTTGTCCTCATCATAGGATGGACAACTGGCTTATTCTTTAGAGTTTCTATAATGGGCTGACTCCGACAGCCCGAGGCCATATTGATGCTGCAGCTGGAGGGGCTTTCTTCTCTCTTACTATTACTGAAGCTACTACACTGATTGAGAAGATGGTTACCAATCAAGGGTGGAGTGATGATCGACTCCAGCCATGTCAAAGGGGTACACATACCGTCAAGGAAGCGGATATGTTGCACGCCAAGATGGACCTAATGATGAAGAGAATGGATGATCTAGCCAATGAGAAGGCTGCCATGGCCACCACTACTCAAGCTATGGATGCTCGCATGACTTGCGAAGTCTGTGGTAATACTGGGCATTCAGGGAATTACTGCCCTACTACTCAGGAGGATGTGATGTACATGAACGGCAATGACAACGGTTATCGTCCACAAGGAGGTCAAACATGGAATCAATCACGCCCTTATTATCAAGGAGGTAATCAAGGTAATTCTTTCAACCCAAACCAACCTTCCTTGAAAGATCTAGTCTTCGGGCAAGCTAAGATTAATGAAGGCTTTAATAAGAAAACAGCTGCCTATGATAAGGCCTTTGAGAGCCTTAATGTTAAAATTGATAGCCTTTCGTCTGCTCTTAAGAACCAGTTGAGCTTTAATAAGATGATAGAAACCCAGTTGGCTCAGTTAGCTACCTTGGTTCCCTCTGCTGAAGACAGGAAGACTCCAGGGCAACCCGTGTCCTCCTGTAAAAATGTTTGTGTAGTATCCACCAGATGGGGTGTTGGCGTTTCTTAACGTCACCACCACTGGCGCACTAGCGTGAGCGTGTAAGAAACTCCCGAGTACACTGACGAGTGCGAACGAATCCGCAAGCGCACGGATACACCATTGTAGCACTTCTCCCTAGGAGAATAAGTATTCCCTTCGGGTTTCGTTCCAAGGAACGGTGTGTACTATCTCCTACTCTAGTATAGATGGTCCAAGGACACCAAACTCCAGCTGGGATAGATATGGGTTGAGAAGCACTTCCCTAAGGGACTTAGCTCTCAAGATGTATTTATGTTAGATCTCAGTCGTCCCCGCGTGGCGACAACACTCCAACGTGTTGGCAAGCGAGCCCAACTCGGCACGCGACGTAAGAGGGTTGACAAAGGGTCCAACAGGCTGTCACCACTGCGGCCTACCTCTACGCTACGATCGTACGTGGTCTTCACAGGAAAACCAGGGCCCAGACACCACGTCTGTACCATAGATAAATACTATAGTGCGGATACGTATGCTAGCCCGCTAACTACACTATAGCAATCGTATAGATACGGTCCCACGAACAAGGGAAAGATCGGAATCAGATCTAGTCATTGAGCTACGGAGCAGAAAGGAAGCTATGGATGCAGATAAACGAGATACAGCGGACTTACTTAACTAAACAGGATCAGAGCATGCAAACAAGTAAATGAACTACGGCTCTGGCTCTAAAGGATCGAAGCCTTGTGTCATGAAGAACACAAGCCTCTGACTTATGAATGAGCCACGAACACAAGAACAAATCAATCATGCATGATGTCCACTATAGTCTAAATAAGAAATGCTGAAATACTCACTTTGATCTAAATGAAGAACAAGCATCCACGAGGACATCAACTCACTCCTCACCCTATCCTACCTAGCACTCTAATCACACACATAACTCATGGAAGAGGTGAGAACTCACCTCTCCAAGAGAGAATGAGAGGAGAGGGAGAGAGGGATGTGTTCCAAATGAGAGCCCCTCCTCTCCTATTTATAGAGGAAGGGGTGGCTTGCCTTTGTGCTCCAAGTGCTCCACTTTTTCAGCTTCCCTGGGCGCAGCCAATAATTGCTTGACACATGGCAGTGAAGAACCGGGCCAAAACCGGAATATTCTATGCAGAACCGGACATTCCTTGGCATCCTATGCGCTGAGTGGTACTAAAAATAGGTTATCCGGGGCGGCTGGGCGGCGAACCAGAGCGAACCAGGGCAGACCGGGCAACCGCCTCTCCGTGCGGCTTCCCGCAACGACACGCGTCCCGGCCCCATGCGCGTGGACCGCGCGGCGTCCACGTGCGAGAGGAGTGTGGGGCGCGCCAGCCAACGGGCGGCCGCCACGTGGCAGACCCCGTGTGCGCACGCATGTGCGGCGATCCGCTGCTTCGGCGCCTGGCCCATCCGGTGGCGGCACGTGGCAGGCGGGGGGATCCCGCGCGCCTGTGCCGGCCCCGTCAGTGATCCGCAGAGGGATTCGCCAGCCAATGTCCAGTTGCCACGTGGCCTCTCCTGATTCAACTGCACAGCTGTTTGCATGGTGCTGTGGCATATGACGTCAGCGTTGCGTCGTCTTTTGTCCTTTCCATATCTTGCGCATATGAACTCTGATGTAGGCATATAATATGTCCATTTCGATCGTCTCGACAAGGCCGTCGCAATGGTGCAGTCCAAATTGGCATTTGAGGGTATTTGTGATGACGTCCTTTAATAGCTATTGGATCACTTGCTCTTAATTATACCATTTGGCACGCATTTCGGTGCATCCTGCAACAAAAGCTAGAAACACCAACACTTGTGGAAATCATCAGTATTAAGCCCTATTCTAGTGTTGATGATCCTTTTACCATTATATTATGTAGGTATTAACGGTGTAAAAGTAGCACTTTTCGACCGTCAACAACACCCCCACACTTGACCTTTGCTCGTCCCGAGTAAAGGGAGTCAGGTCAAGGTGAGACATGATATCCAAAGGTATGAAGCAAGCATAAGAGATATTCCAAACCATACCTTGTACTTATGAACTCTGAAGTGTCTATCATGCTATCTTGGGTAGTTGAGGAATGGAACGGTCATGAATCAAATCACTCCTGCTCATCATGTCAAGTAACTTGGGGTTTTGCAATAAATTTCCAAAACAAACCTTGCTTAGCTCCTCATTTGATTCTCTCAGATCGCTCAATGTGTATATGTCCTCACCAAGGCATTAGATTGCCTTTCTTCACTCTACTTCTAATGATGGCTATATGTGGAGCTCAGGGTAGGGTAAAGGATAAGGCATACTTGCATCACATATATTGCAAAGTCAAAAACTGGATCCACAGAGAAAATCAAATCATACAATCAGATCAAGATGTGCACGTGTATGGATATGATGAGTATGGTAAGGTGGATACTAGGCCCGGAATGGGAGCTAGATATTACCATACATATATGACGAATGTTGGTAGATGGTAAGGTGGACACTAGCTCCAGAATGGATACTAGTTATTACCATCTATGATATGGAAGCTGAATTGATGGTAAGGTGGACACTAGCCCCGGAATGGACACTAGTTATTACCATCAAAATTATGGAACTCCTTTTTGCATGATCTCATCTCTCTCCTATTTCTCCTTTATTTTGGACATGGGCTATTCTTTCTTCTTCATCTCTTTTTTTCATCATGCTTTGAGCATGTGTGTTTCTCTTTTTTTTCTTTTTTTTCATAGCCCATGTCTCTTTTGAAGGATACTTTTGGAGAGAGATGTCACACCACATATGGAGCTTTATTTTTATGGAATGGGATGAATGATACAATGCTAACTTCCAGTGTAGAAGCATAGCAAGGGGAAATAGGTGGTGTGCACATGAATCTTGATCATGAAAGTAATGAAAAGAATTCTCACAAGGGTCACAGAGTTTGACAAAGCTCAATGCAATAACAAGCAGCATATGAGTAGAAGGTTTCCAACTATGAATATCATATGGCTCAAGTGGGACGGTGGCTTATCAAAGAGGAGCTTTGCAAAGGGTTTTCATGATTTTCAAATAAAATTCCCAAGCACTCAAACATAAAGGGTGAAGATCATTTCATCAAACCATATCACAAGCACCAACTACTTAGATAAGCATGAGTTCCCTAATGATCTTTGTTCACAAGCATCAAGATGATAAGTAAGGAATAAAACATATGCAAGCCAACCACAGGAATCATGTAGAGCAAGCATAGCACCAATTACTGAGTTAGATATAAAGGATAGGAATTGAAATTCAATCAAACTCATGGATAGGATAGAGTGAGATAGAGGGTGCACATACCATCACTTCTGAAGGATAAGAGACCAAGGAAGACCAGTGGTGATTCGGCTAACCATAAGGCAGCCGGCTCACTCTAGTTTACCTTGCTATTGTCATGAAGGCGTAGTCGATGTTGTGCAGCGCCTTTGTGGGGGTTCTCTAGTGGAAATGTCGATGATGAGCTTGAGAGAACTCCCCCACACTAGTGGTTGAACCTGGTGCTGTTCTTCAAATGAAAACAAAGAAGGGACTCTACTAGTTTGAGAACCATAGAGCCTTTATTCAAATTCAAATATTTTTGTTGTTTTTATTTTATTTTATTGTCACCATGTCATTTGCTCAAGAAGGGTTAGACCAAAAATTACACTTCATACGCAAAGGGGAATATACTTACCTTGGACCTTTGAGAGGTCATATGTACCACCTATGGATGTTGTGCAACATGAATCTAGCGCCTCAACTTACCCTCCCGTTTGAATTTAGCTCGATGACTTACCGATTCAATTTTGACAATTCTCTGCAGGGGTTAGTCAGCATATATGCAACAAAGATCTATGAAAATATAACTCTAAGGTTCATCAATCAAAACTCGACACCATGTCTTGTTTTGATTGAAGAAGACAATTTTAACCTATGCACCATGCTTAATTTAAAACAGTATATGAATGTGTGTATACTCAAACATTCAAACCAGAGCATATGAACAAAGATAAAGGAAGCATGAAAGCATGATCAAGCTATTACTAAAAGGAACATAAACATGAGCATATGACGGTGAACCTCGGGAACCTCCCGAAAGGGCTTTGTTTAATGTCAAAAGGAGGACTTACCTCGCTAGTGGGCAAGATGCGAGAGCTGACATCATCTCCACACCAGGATAAGATTTGGTAGAGGAGGAACTTTACTCAGGATGCTCACATACCTCCCCCACACTTGAAGTTTGCATTGCTAGGCAACAAAACTCAAGTGTGTGGTGATCAAGCTTCCTTTTATAAATGTTCCCTCACCAGAGCTTATCTAGGTGTTGCAGCTGATGTGGCTCACATGTTCGTAGGCATCACCTGTCCATCTTTCTTTTCAATCTCCACCTGAAAGGTTAGTGACCAAAAATACCCGAAGGACAACTTACCCTAAAAACATGTTCTTGCTTTTATTCGAAAAGGGAAATAAAACCTATGCTAATCCAGGCTATCTCCTGGGAGTGCTTTGCTTATTTAAGGTCATAAGCTCGACCATGGGAACTTCATCTTGCAGCTATCGTTGGTGGTGTCATTCCCGTCTCACCACCAATCCTTGATGTATCAGTGAAGCTTTAGCTGCAAGGTTAGTGCCACAATGCACACACGAAATCTGATATGCTTATGGTAAACATATACATCTACAACCAACCTTCTGAACTTTCTACAAAAGAGGACCATAAGGTGATTGCAGCCCTCGCGTGTGCTCAGCGCACTAAGCAAGTCTGACTCTGGAGGGACATGATGCGAGCATGGTCTGTATGATAGATCAAGAATGAAGCCACCATGCTCGTGTGTGGAAATCCTTTCCTCCGGACTCCAGAGTCAGTGCCTCGAAAGGTTCCATGGCCCCTGAGTTCTCCATCTCAAGAGAGTCATCGTGGAAGCTCGATGTTGACTCTCGATCATGATCAAAAGCAACATGATATGGGCCGGCGGGAAGAGGCTGAAGCTCGGTCGAGAGTGGTGACGATCGTTCGCCTTCACAAAGGTGAAGAGAGTCTTTCGAGTCATCCTCACGAGGGGTAGAACATTCTACAACCTTAGTGAGAACGGGCTCGGATGATATGAACGGAGATGTATGCGTCGTCTTCTCGAGCGGGTTTCGCTGAGGAAGAGGCTTTGCCATAGGATGCCCCAAACAAGGGGTAGCAGTGGCAAAAGCGACTCCCATAAGCTTATCATCTAGGCTCCCTAAAGATGTATCGAAGAACTGCTCTAGAGGGGAGCCTAGGAGAAGATCGAGATCAAGGACATTGAAGATGTGAAAGTCTAAGGTAGCCTCGATCCCGTCTACAATAAGCGGCACAGCACTTGCAATCCCCCGACATTCAAGAACATGTCCGAAGGGACAAGTCTTGAGGAGCGTGTCGGATGGTGCTAGCGGAACTTTGCCCAGAAGAGTTTCCG
Organism: Cenchrus fungigraminus; assembly: GCA_036936925.1. Lineage (NCBI taxonomy): Eukaryota > Viridiplantae > Streptophyta > Magnoliopsida > Poales > Poaceae > Cenchrus > Cenchrus fungigraminus. The sequence continues at coordinate 99,624,739 of CM072779.1, forward strand.
CTAAGTGCCATGGCAAAATGTTGACCTCCATGATGGGGTCACAATGGGCCTCTACGACAGTGCCTCTAATAGAGCAAGGCACAACCAGAGAAGGTGAGCTATTCCAAGTTGCCTCGGAAAATCGTGTCACTCCCTCTGACCATTCCTCTCTCATAGCCTCCTCAGGATATGCCGCGTCAGGAGGATCAGGAGGTAGAGGAGGCACCGCAGGTCGAAGGGAAGGTTCTGTTGAAAGATTTCTAGAATGATCGGTATGAACAGAATAAGGTTCCTCCCCTGATTGGGCATCCACAAAATTCGAGGTGTCTAAAAGACTTCTAGATGGGTCATCCTCGAATTTGCAAGTGGACACCGAAGGTTGAATTTCTTCTTCCTTTGGTGTTCGGGGTTCAGGAGAGGGCTCAACAGATAAGTCTTGGGATTCGGAAGATGAAGGCTTGGACTTGGATGTTGAGGGGCTCTCATGGATAGGCTCGGATTCCTGGTGGAGTTTAGGCCCGACAGCATGGTGGTAAGTGGGAAGACTATCTAGGAGTTCCCTACCTTCAGCCGGATCCCTATGGAGAAATGGCTCTCTGATATCAAGGCAACAAGCAGAGCGCTTGTTGAGACCGTTATAAAAGTTGCGAAGCAACTGAGAGTCAGGCATCCATAAAGGAGGTCCGCAATTGAGCAGGCATGAAAATCTACGCCAGGAGTCACCTAACAATTCCTTCTCTTTCTGCCGAAAACGGTGGATGCGTTCCCGTAGAGCAGCAATACGAGACGGAGGGTAGAACTCAAGACAAAACTTATCTCTAAGCTCAACCCAACTATCATTCATGCTACCTACGGAGCATGTGTACCATCGCTCCGCTTTCCCTACAAGGGAGTACGGGAACAACTTCCACATGAAGGTATCCTGTGTCATGCCCGCGGTAGCAAAGCACGAACACAAGTACTCGAAATGACGCAGATGAGCATATGGGTTCTTGCTCGGTAACCCATAGAAGGACATGTTCTGAACCACCGTGATGGTTCTAGGAAGGAACTCTAAGCCAGATGTGAGGAAAAGTCACACAGAAGGTGGTGGCTCTGGGAGCTCATCCCTAGGGGTAGTGATGCTCTTACAGGAAAGCTTCACCATGGGTAACGGGGGTAAAGGTAGAAGAAAAGAAACAAAAAGGATATCTGATGGGTAACATGGGTGAAGGTAGAAGAAAGCGAAAAAGATAAATACGAGGACCACTAGGCTCGAAGATAGATACAACAACCGTTCCCCGGCAACGGCGCCAGAAATGCTTGTTGGCGTATCTTAACGTCACCACCACTGGCGCACTAGTGTGAGCGTGTAAGAAACTCCCGGGTACACTGATGAGTGCGAACGAGTCCGGAAGCGCACGGATACACTGTTGCAACACTTCTCCCTAGGAGAATGAGTATTCCCGTCGGGTTTCGTTCCAAGGAACGGTGCGTACTATCTCCTACTCTAGTATAGATGGTCCAAGGACACCAAACTCCAGCTGGGATAGATATGGGTTGAGAAGCACTTCCCTAAGGGACTTAGCTCTCAAGATGTATATATTTCTGTCAGATCTCAGTCGTCCCCGTGGGGCGACAACACTCCAAGGTGTTGGCAAGCGAGCCCAACTCGGTACGCGACGTAAGAGGGTTGACAAAGGGTCCAACAGGCTGTCACCACTGTGGCCTACCTCTACGCTACGATCGTACGGGGTCTTCGCAGGAAAACCAAGGCCCAGACACCACGTCTGTACCCCAGATAAATACTATAGTGCGGATATGTATGCTAGCCCGCTAACTACACTATAGCAACCATATAGATACGGTCCCACGAACAAGGGAGATCAGAATCAGATCTAGTCATTGAGCTACGGAGCAGAAAGGAAGCTATGGATGCAGATAAACGAGATACAACAGACTTACTTAACTAAACAGGATCAGAGCATGCAAACAAGTAAATGAACTACGGCTCTGGCTCTAAAGGATCGAAGTCTTGTGTCATGAAGAACACAAGCCTCTGACTTATGAACGAGCCACGAACACAAGAACAAATCAATCATGCATGATGTCCATTATAGTCTAAATAAGAAATGCTAAAATACTCACTTTGATCTTAATGAAGAACAAGCATCCATGAGGACATCAACTCACTCCTCACCCTATCCTACCTAGCACTCTAATCACACACACAACTCATGGAAGAGGTGAGAACTCACCTCTCCAAGAGAGAATGAGAGGAGAGGGAGAGAGGGATGTGTTCCAAATGAGAGTCCCTCCCCTCCTATTTATAGAGGAGGGGGTGGCTTGCCTTTGTGCTCCAAGTGCTCCACGTTTTCAGCTTCCCTGGGCGCAGCCAATAATTGCTTGACACATGGCAGTGAAGAACCGGGCCAAAACTGGAATATTCTGTGCAGATTCGGACATTCCTTGGCATCCTATGCGCTGAGTGGTACTAAAAATAGGTTATCCGGTGCGGCTGGGCGGCGAACCGGAGCGAACCAGGGCAGACCGGGCAACCGCCTCTCCGCGCGGCTTCCCGCAGCGACACGCGTCCCGACCCCACGCGCGTGGACCGCGCGGCTCCCGCGTGCGAGAGGAGTGCGGGGCGCGCCAGCCAACGGGCGGCCGCCACGTCGCCCCGGGCAGACCCCGCGTGCGCGCGCATGTGCGGCGATCCGCTGCTTCGGCGGCTGGCCCATCCGGTGGCGGCAAGTGGCAGGCGGGGGGATCTCGCGCGCCTGCGCCGGCCCTGTCAACGATCCGCAGAGGGATTCACCAGCCAATGGCCAGTTGCCACGTGGCCTCTCCTGATTCAACTGCGCAGCTGTTTGCATGGTGCTGTGGCATATGACGTCAGCGTTGCGTCGTCTTTTGTCCTTTCCATATCTTGCGCATACGAACTCCGATGTAGGCATATAATATATCCATTTTGATCGTCTCGACGAGCCCGTCGCAATGGTGCAGTCCAAATTGGCATTTGAGGGTATTTTTGATGACGTCCTTTAATAGCTATTGGATCACTTGCTCTTAATTGTACCATTTGGCACGCATTTCGGTGCATCCTGCAACAGAAGCTAGAAATACCAACACTTGTGGAAATCATCAGTATCAAGCTCTATTCTAGTGTTGATGATCCTTTTACCATTATATTATGCAGGTATTGACGGTGTAAAAGTAGCACTTTTCGACCGTCAACATGGGGTAAGCATTCTGGGCGGACACAAGCCACTAACTATGCAGGGAAGCCTATACAGCAAATACTTGACCCATGGGAATCTTCAACAATTACACACAAGAAAGATCCTAGTTATCCGGCTATCACCTGCAAGATATACTACCAGAAGATTAAGCATGCTCTTTGCGACCTTGGTGCAAGTGTTAACCTTATGTCCAAGGCCATGTTTGAACAATTGGGGTATCCAGCTCTAACTCCAACTGCGACAGCCGTCCTACTTGCTGTTGCATCGATCCGATATCCAGAGGGGATAGTAGAGAATTTATTGGTATTCGTCCAAGGTTCATGCATCTTTGCGGATTTCGTGGTCCTTGATATGCAAGATGATGAAGGAATGCCTCTCATTCTTGGGAGACCGTTCCTGAGTGACGCCAACGCAAGGATCAATGTGGGAGCCAGAACGATCCGATTCCGCATTGGGAAGAGGAACTTGATGTTCCGATTTCAAACACCAAAAGAGAAATGCTATACACTGCAGGGCAAAAATGAGCAATCAGGGGCATGGACGGAGCCACAGCCCCCGCGACTTCCCACCACTCCAAACAAAGCCTAAGAAAACAAGAAGGGTGTGGCGGGAAATACAGAAGTCATCTCCATCAATTTCTCGGGAATGGGGTGACGAGTGGAATTGATCGCCGAGAAAAGTCTCGCTCTCAGACTTAAAAAGATGAGTCCTTTTTGCCAAAAGTTAAAATTGGTATTTGTCTCATATTTCCCTTCCAAAGTTTTATTTGATTTTTCCAAATGCATATTTAATTTTTTTTCCAACCTTGCATTTGCATGCTAGATTTTTCTAGCCAATTTCCCTTTTCAAATAAAATTCTGAAAATAATTTCTTGAGTGGAAAATCAAAGAATAATTTTTCGAGCAACATTTTGGGTGAATCTGGACCTAGACATCTGGGCAGGACATCAGGTAGCCGTTAGAGAGCCATTGGAAAAAGTTGGAAGCAGGCGGGCCCGGCAGGGGGTCGACCGACCCCAGGGGTCGGCCGACCTTGGCCAACGGTCATGTGGGCCCCGCCTCTTCCAATGGCTCCTAGCCGTTGCCCTTGTCCTCTACCCCGGTGCCTGGCTTGGTTGCCTATAAATAGAAGGGGGATTGAGGGGTTTCTTCACCCATTCACTCATTTTCATCACCCTCTCTCCCTCTTTGCTCTTGCTCTTTGGTTTTCTTGGATTTCTTGCTCAAGTGGAAGTGTCAAGCACTCTCTCCAATTTGTCGCTGAATATTGAATATTGGTGGAGCAAGCTCGGTAAGGATTTCATTTCAATTTCACTAACCCATCACTGAGTTGCTCGTGAGTTGGACTGCCGGTGCGTACCGGAAGGTGACCCGCTCACGCCGTTCTAGAGACAGAGAGGGCTCGTCTCACCACTCCGGAGCTACACCAAGTCCAATGTCAACCGACCGTGAAGAAGAGGAAGAGGAAGAGCTACCTACACCACGAGCTGAAGGGGTGATCAACACCGATGCTGGCTTCATCGACTTGAGGGATGACCGGGAGAGACAGGCCTATGCTCTCATCAAGGATCGAGTCTTCGCCAACACCAAGGAGTTCGACTCGGCCCTTCTCGAGAAAATAGGTATGAACTCTGAGTTTGATTCCATTTGGCATGCTCTTGGTTGGGAGAACTTTGTTCCGGTGTGGGAGATCGGTTCTAGGCCTCTCACCATTCAGTTCCTCTGCACTCTTCGGGAGGATGAGACCGGTATTACGTTTTGTTTCCATGGAACGTCGTATCGAGTCTCATGGCATGATCTTAGTCGTGCTCTCGGTTTTCATCGTCATTGTGCTATTTCCCTAGATCAAGCTTGCAGTGATTTTGTTCAAGATAGTTTTTGGGAAGAGATTTCTGGTCGGCCTGTCCGTGGCAAGTTAGCACCTCGGTGCAACGATATCTTGCATCCTACTCTCCGACTGTGGCACAAGTGGCTCGCCATCACTCTCTTTCCGAGGGATGACGTTCGACCCGTGCGCACCGACGAGATGAGGATATTATACGCCGCGGTCACACGAATCAAAATCGCCCCAGTGCAAGCTTTGATTCGGTAGTGGTTGACAAATTTTAGGATGACGGGTTCTATTGAGTGTACGTCCCTGATCACACGTATCATTTCGAGTCTTGGGATTTCAATAGGGGCTAACGTTCCCTACATTGATACTCCCCGGGCCATGATAGATGAGGCGTATCTGATTCAAGGACATACTCTTAAAAAGGGTCCGGATGATTCCTTGGTTTTCTTTTACCCTGGCCACGCAAACCAGATTCGGTTACCTAACCCGGATTTCCATTTGTACGGCCAAGGGCCACTGACCGTTCCTCTTGAGAAACCTCGTCGTTCTAGTGTTTCTGGAGACAGGGTCACTAGGAGTGCATCGAGGAGGGCAACGACAGCACAGCAACCGCCACAACAGCCATCACCACAGCCGTCACCTCAGCCACAGCCTCAGCCTACACCATTGTTGTCTGGCGCATGGGCCTCGGCCGGGTACATGTCTGGAGTTACATCCGGATATGCCCCCGGTTGGGACCAACCCATGAGTCAGCCGGGTGCGAGTAGCTCGACCTGGGCTAGTGCAGGGAGTGGCGAGTGGGTTCGGCCCGCCGGTGCTACCTACGGAGACTCGTCTTCATCGTCCGGGTTGCGCTCGTCATCTTGTGGGGCCACCCTCACTCAGCAGATGAGCAAGCTCAACATCCGTGTCGGTACCATGGAGGAGACGATGCACCAGCAGACTGAGTCCACTCGGGACTGGCAGCGTATGACGGGCGAGAGGATTCACACCATGGAGCAGAGACAGCTGCGACAGATAGAGGAGCAGAGGGCTTACTACACATGGTTGGGATATCGCCCTCCGCAGCAGTGAGCCTGAAGCTAGCTTGGGGGAGGACCCCCATTCTGAGGTAACTTGTATCTTCTATTGTTTTCAGAACCCCATATGCTAAAAACACATAAAAATCTGAAAAAAGTTAAAAAGACCAAAAATATTTATTTGCTTTCTTAAATTAGTTTGTTTTCGTATGCGCGGTAAGAGTGTTCTTATTCTCCATGGTTGAAATGATGAATAGTTGCTCTGTTTATTCCTCTTGTATGCCTTGTTTACAACTTAGTATCCTATCCATGTTTTGAGTTTGTTGGCTAGTGTGATCGAACCTGAGCTTGAAATTTGTGGGTAGCAAACAGAATGATCTTTGCCTAAGTTGTTGCGAGGTATGATATGGTATAATAGAGTTGCTATAAGTTAGTACTAAGTGATGTTTGATATCCGGAGTTTTCTTTTGAAAAATGTTAAAATGATAAGTTCCTCAATGATAAGAAATTCCTATCCAAGGCCATATGTAGATTTTAGCTTATGTTAAACCTCCACATATGCTACCTGATTTCTTCATTGAGTTTTGTCGAATTGTTGTGACCCTCGGCGAGTAACTTGTCATACTCCTATGATCAAGATCACGTACACACCACCATATGCGAAACTTCTACACTGGAAGCTAGCAATCATCATTTCATCCATTTCCCATCCATTCCACAAAATAAAGCTCTGTGCATGTTTCATGATTACTCTCCCTCCAAAAATATTTAGCAAGGGCTATGGGCTATGTTAAAAAAACATGCTCAAGGGCATGCATAAAAAAAAGAGAAAGAATAAAGAGACATAGCCCAAGTCTCAAAAATTTCGAAAAGGAGGAGAGTAAAATCATGCAAATAGGAGTTCATTATCCATCCTCCATACACACACTTTTGCACATCTTGATTAGGGTATATGACTTGTTCTCCCAAGGATCCGGTTTTCGACTCGACAATACATGAGAAACAGGTATACCACATGTTTTCCCTACCTACAGCTCCACATATCAGCTTATTAGGAGTAAGTAGTGAAAGAAGGCAAATCAAAGCCTTGGTGAGGAATCATACACATTGAGCGATCCGAGAGTATCATTTGAGGAACTTTGATTTCTTTTTGAAAAAAAACCTGCAAAACCTCCGGATTGACAACTGATCAAGGTACATGTGATTAGTAATATTTATACAACCATTCTATCTTTCAACCGCCCAAGGTAGGTGAAGCTACATGCCCCATATCAATCGAGTGTAAGGTAAGATCAATGCCAACTTCTTCAACTCTTGATAGAGTACCTAGCTGTATCTTGTCATACATTAGGAATACAACATCGTAGCAACTCTTGATCAACCAACCTAAGTTCTTGATCTCTTGCTCGGGACGAGCAAGAGGCTAGCTTGGGGGAGTTGTTGACGGCTATTAAGTACCTACTTTAGCCGTCAATATACTCATGAATAAAGGAGCATAAGGCATTTCTTACACGTATTTAGTTAAGAATAATGTAGTTCCACTTGTCCTTGGAGATTATTTGATTGCAGGAAAATAAGCAAGAAAAGAGTGCCAAACTCACCTTCTAGGGTCCATGCCACATCACCTCATCCTAGGTGGGCTGCCAACAAGGATGCCATGCATGCACACCAGCCTACTAGGGAGCCATGCATGCATGACATGCAAGCAATCCGAGTGAAGCAACCCCCGACAAATCAGAGTGTGACACGTGGACTTCACATGGATCCATGGGCCCACAAAGGCAAGCAAACCGCGCCAAAACAGGATGGACACCGGGAACCGACCTAAGGACCCACAGGGCAGCCACCAGGAGAAAGCACGAGCCAGGGGGGCTACCAGGGGGTCGGCCGACCCCACAGGTCGGCCAAACCGACCTTGGCTCGGCCTCTCCTGTGCTTCCACGTGGTGGCTCTCCATTGGTCCTAGGCGCCATCCCCGGGGTGTTTGCCTCCATTCCTCGCCGGTGCATGGGCCTATAAATAGAAGGAGAGGGGGCTCACTTATGATACATCCACACTTGCAACACCTCTCTCACTTTTAGTCTCAAGGCTAGGAGGTAGGCTAGAGTACTTCTAATTCAGGTTCCAAGTCTACTTTGGGATCTAGGTATGAGTTGTCTTGTATCTTATTTCATTTGTATGACTTTGATCTACTTCAGTTATTTATCTATTTCATATAAAGTTGTGTTAGTATGCATGAGTGATTTGTTCATGTGTTCTTCACCTGTTCATCATTTAGAGGCCCCTGTTCTTGATGAACAAGGCCTTTCGATCCACTTGACGGGTGACTTTCACATGTTTCTGGTGTTTGTTCATAAGTTAGAGGCTCGTGTTCTTCGTGAACACAACCCTTTGATCCAGTTGAACAGACATAGGAAAACACGAATCCGTTTGTGTACTTAACCTAGTTTGGTCTAATTAGATGACATGATTGCGTTGTATGAAGTCCGTGCTTGAGCTACGGTACTCGGTGTAATTGGCTGGTTTATCTGGTGGCTTGACCTGGGTCACAATAGCCCGGGCCGGTCAAGTCCGGCTAACAACGTAAGCATGGTGCTTGGGTTGCGTAGCTACCTTACTTATGAGTTTATCCCACGGTTTGTCTTGGGGTAGGCCGCGGTAGTGACAGCCATTGGTCCTCTAAAATCCCCCACGTTCGGATAAGATGTAGGAGTCTAAAATATAACAACCGGAGTTGTGCAGAAGTAACGCGGGAGGTTATCTCCCCGTGGTACCTGGGTGCTCAAGTCAATGTTCTTCAACGCTAGTGTATCTAACTCGTTCCTTCCAGCTTTATGTGTATAGTACATTAGAACCTAGAACTAACTCGTGTGTCGCCTCCTATGCCTAGGACCCTTTAGAGAGAGAGTGAGTGTGTGTGTGATCACACTACCCCCATTATCATATCTTTACCCCTGCACTTGAGTGTTTGGTTTGTTTCCGTCTATGATCTATACTCATTGCAATAGAGTTGATCTTGTCATTCCGCCAATGCCTTCCTTGGATTCGATACCCTTTGGAATACTCCTTTGGGGAAATGCTACAATAGTACTTCCGTGCGCTTGCGGAACTCTGTAACGTTAAGATTTACCAACCAGCATTTCTAGCGCTATTACCAGGATGGGTTCCAAACCTGTTCTTAGGTGATTGCGTTAAGAAATGTCAACAAACATCCATCGTTTCATGGGTGTTGGTAGTGAGCCCGTGGTAGAAGGTCTGCATGAGCAACCAGTTCTCCATTCCGTGGTGTGGGCATTCTGAGATGTAGTCTTGCAAGCGCTCCCACGCTTCAGGAACAGATTCGTCATGTTGCTGCTGGAAACTTGAAATTTCCCCCGTAAGGCAGTGGTTTTGCCTATAGGAAAGAACTTCGCCAGAAAGACAGTAGAACACAGTGTCCAAGTTGTAAGTTTGTCTTTGTTGGAGTAAAACCATTGCTTCCCTCGCCCCAAGAGTGAGAATGGGAATAAGCGAAGTAGGATTGCATCACTTGGCACATCTTTGATCGTGAAGGTGCCACATATCTCCAAGAAATGTTGAAGGTGTGTGTTGGCATCTTCATGAGCTTTTCCACAAAATTGGCTAGCTTGTACCATGTTGATCAGTGCAGGCTTGAGCTCAAAAGCTATGTCTCCCACAGTGACTGTCGGACCAGTACGAATGTTGTCCGGGGTCGGTGCGGAGTACTCGCGAAGGGTCTTGTTTGCCATTACTTTAAATGTGGGTGTTAAGCTTCGCACTATTGAATCTTCCAAGGCAGAGGTCGTGGGCCGAGACTTGGGCTTTGGCCTTGCCTTCCTTAGGATTTTCTCTGGATCTGAAACGAAGTTGTCTGGAAGATTCTTATTCATACATTACCCTGAAATCAGATAGACAAAAGTGGAAAGAACAAAGGTAAGCCTGTTTAAGCAAAGATAATTTGGGTTCTCGATACATTACGTGTGAGAGATGCATGCATGCTATTACTAAATTTATTTTTTAGGCTATAGACTATCTTTCCCCGGCAACGGCGCCAAAAATGCTTGTTGACATTGCTAACGTCATCGACTAGAAACAGATATCAAAATCCATCTCTATTGACGGCGCCAGAAATGCAAAGGTATATCTTAACATAATGCTAAGTGTATATCAGATGTTGCTTTCAGATAAACTAAAAGATAAATCCGCTACAGGTCATAGCACAACTTGATCTAGGTTGTCATCCCTGACAGAAGTGCCACTAAAATCATGGATTGGTACTCTTACATATGCCTTGCATCTCTAGATAAGAAAATATATATAAATGGGTATCCGCAAGCGCACAGATATGAATATACCATTGTAGCATTTTAACCAGGAGTAAAACCAGGTATCATATTTATATTGTACCACAGGGAAAGAAGTCTTCTATCCATAATAACAAATACATGCATATCTCTCAGTTGTGTAATGTAGAGTGGCCAAAATATATCAATTACTATAAACAATTATAAGTCACATAAAGATAATGATAATGATAGCATTGATCAAGTCATAACATAGTGGACCACCAGAAAGTGTCAATATAGAAAGAGAAGCGTATTCACAGCCTAGTTAGCAAGGAAACTCCTCGGTAACCCTAAACTATACGTCAATGAATACTATGATTAGTGCAATACATTTAACAATCATGGAAGAAGAACTATTATACTTATGCATGGGGAGACTACCCAGGAGGATCAAGACCGAAACTTGAAACAACCCAAATAGTATAAGGATCCACTAGTCCTACACACGGGGGGTGGATTACAAAGGACTCAATAGTGCCGTCACCACCACGATCTACCACACGACCCGACATGTAGGGTGCAATCGCAGGTAAATATAGTATAAGAACCACGCTTACACTATCTTTACCACTCACCCATGTTAACAGATGATCTAGGTGAGGGCTATACGACTCCATACACGAATATAAAGGTAAATCAACTATGCTAAACATGTAATCATAATAAACACCAAAGCATATAATCTCGAATATAATCATTGATAAGAACATATGTCTCTACAACAAATGTAAAAGAACTTATAAAGAAGAACTTACAAGAGCGAAGCTAGATTAGTATCTCGATCAGCTTCTAGACGATCAGGAGCCAAGTAGACGCCTTGCCTCCCCCTAGATCTAGACTAGTTCGCTACTCTCGCTATATGGTGTTTCTAGGGCGTAGTATCCCTGACTTGATGACTTGATCTGGTGTATGAACTGGTATTCCTCTGGCCAAATCCCTTCCTTCTGCCAGGGGGGTCAGGGAGCTGCTTATATAGTCCTGAGGAGGTACCATGCGCCGTACGATCAAACCGACCTAACCTTCGGTTTAGATTGATCCTCATAGGCGGTGGAAGAACATTCCAAAAGTAGGGCTGAGGTGGCGCCCGAGGGAGGCCGACCGGCCCCACCACCTGGCTGATCGGCATGGGGTGGGCCCCCCTCAGGGTCTGCTTCGTCCTGGTGGGTCCTTGCCCCTTCCAGATTGTTGACGGTCGAAAAGTGCTATTTTTACACCGTCAATATCTGCATAAAACAAATGTAAAAGGATCATCAACACTAGAATAGGGCTTGATACTGATAGTTTCCACAAGTGTTGGTGTTTCTAGCTTTTGTTGCAGGATGCACCGAAATACGTGCCAAATGGTACAGTTGAGAGCAAGTAGTCCAATGGCTATTAAAGGACATCATCATAAACATCCTCAAATACCAATTTGGACTGCACCATTACGACGGGCTCGTCGAGACGATCGAAATGGACATATTATATGCCTACATCGGAGTCCGGATGAGAAAGATATGCACAAGACAAGATATCATGTGAGCTCGGTGGGACCCACACCAGACCACGTGGCGACATGTGCCACATTGGATGCCATGTGTCCATGGCACCTCATCAATCCATGTGAAGCAACTCCCGACGAATCAGACACCACCACGTGTGCAGCACAAGGATCCAAGGGCCCACCAGGGACCCAAACCACCTCCAAACTCGGCATGCACCTAGAACCGTCATAAGGGCCCACATATCAGTCACCCAGAGAAAGAACAAGCCAGAAGGAGGTGGGCCAGGGTCGGCCGAACCCAGGTTCGGCCGAACCCTTTTTGCCACCGTTCGCCATCTGCTTCCACGTGGTGCTTCCTGGTTGATCCCTTGCAACGCCCCGGGGTGGATTGGTGACATGGCGCCCGTTTATTGGCCGAAAGAAGGTCGGTTTGGTTCCTTCCCCTGGAAGCTAGAGAAGAGTGCATTGTAAGATTCCTTGCCACGTGTCACTTTCCTATTGGTGGTGCTGAAGGATGGCTGAAAATGTGGAGGCAAATGGTGCCAAAGGCAAGCCTCTCCCTCCTCTATAAATAGGAGGGGAGGGGCTCCATTTTGGAACACAGTCTTCTCCTCCTCCTCTTCATGTTGTCTTGAAGCCTCTCTCTTTAGGAGAGGAGAGCTCTTTGTATAGGATTAGTGCTACGAAGTGAGGTGGGAGGCTTGAGGCCATGTCATTATTCATGACATCTTCCTCAAGAACGATCCTCAGCGGTGCCTTTGTTCTTCAACTAGACTAAAGTGAGTATTTCGATATTTCCTATTTAGACTAAAGTCGTATGCATGCTTAGTTGCTTTGTTCTTGTGTTCTTCGTTTGTTCTTGGTTTAGAGGCTTGTGTTCTTCGAACACAACCCTTTCGATCCAGTAGACTTAGATCATAAGTTTGCATCTAGTTTGCCAGCTTGTCTATTAGAGTAAAGTGAAGCTCCTGCATGTTTCTAGTTAGATCAAAGTGCATTCGTGATCTTGCATGAGTGATAGATCATACCTTGACCTAGTGCTAGTATCTCCCTCGCGGATTCGTAGGGATAGTGAGTGGTGTAGACGAGGTGTCTGGACCATAAGCTACCCTTCGAAGACCACGTACGATCGTAGTGTAGAGGTAGGCCGCAGTGGTGACAGCATGTTGGACCCTTTGTCAACCCTCTTACGTCGCGTACCGAGTTGGGCTCGAGCCAGCAGAAAGGCCTTGTGCTTGGTGCCCTAAGTGAGTGTTATACCTGAGAGAATGTAACTAGACTCTGCGCTCGGTCCGAGCAGATCCTTTCTACCTATCCTATCCATCAGAGTTGTGTCCTTGGATCATCCATACTAGAGTAGGAGATAGTGCACACCGTTCCTTGGATTCAATACCCTTGGAATACTCTCCTTCCTTGGTGAAGTGCTACAGCGGTATTTCCGTGCGCTTGCGGTATACCCAGTTGTTCTTATACGCTCCCTCTAGGTGTACAACTAGTGGTGACGTTGAGAAACACCAACACAGATGCTTCTTTCTTGGATGCCAAGTCCCGTTGAGTTCCGGAGTCCTCTGGAGTCTTCTAGAAGTGTTCCTTTTCCTATTTTTCTGATTAGTCCCTGCAGGACATAGAATTCTCCAAAACTCCAGAAAAACTGTTAGTGACACCCTATTCTAGGTTGGTATTAACAATTATGCCCTTTTCTCATGTTTGGTTGACTTATAAATATATAAGATAAAATGTGTCAACACTCCCTAATCACCCGCTCCAACTGACGCAGCGCCAGTTCGCTCAGTCGCAGGCCTCGCTCCAAGTTGCGACGGGCAAGGAGCTCTGTGTCGCCGTCAACGTCCAAGCCGACGGAGGCCTGAACTCGCGAGACAGGCACCAGCCAGAGCAGCGAAGCCTCCGTCTCCTCCTCCACCGTCGACACGGTCGGCCTCGGGCTCCTTGAGCTCTCCCCGACCTCTGAGGTCGGAGGTAACATCTGTTCATTCGCCACCGTGACGGGAGAGGCGATCGGAGAAGGCGACTCCGGGATGACGACCACTTCCGTGGGGCTCGACGTCAGACGCGGCGGCCGACGAAATCGGGACGGCCTTCTCGGTCACTACAATGACCATCGCAGCAGGGGCCTCCTCGGAGTCAAGGGTGGCCGTCTCCGCCTCCGCTGTAGCACTCCCCATTCCCACTAGCAACTCGGGGCCTGGGGTCTCGGAGTCCGCCGCGGCACTGACCGTCCCCTCGAGCGACTCGGGGGCTGGCCGCTCGACGTTTGCAGCGTCGTCGCCCGCCCCCATCGATGACTCGGGGGCCAGTTATTCAGCGTCGCCTGCCCGCGCCTCAGGAGCAGGGTCTTCCAAAGTTTGCTCCAGGGACCTGGACAGGCACTTCGCGAACTCGACCGCGTGGGCCGAGAGCGCATCTTCCGTGGGGGCCTCACCCCCCCAAACCCATCGTCCCCATCGACAGGTCGCTGCGAGCCGGGCTCCCAGGTCCCCGTGACGGGACTGTCATCACTTGGGTCCCGGACCATCCTGTCTCTTCAACCGCCGCCCCCGACTGGAGGGAGGGCGGCGGACCGCCCGACGGCGGCGTATCCCCGACCACCTGAGCCGGGCGGCGTAACGACCTCACAGGCGCCGGCCTCAGGGTACGGCGGTCGGGCGCCCTGAAACAAGAAAGAGGAAGGGGAAGGATTTCAGCCGGCGGCCGCGGTATAAAAGGGGAGAAATGATTACCCCCTAGCAGTTAATGCCCGGACCACCTCGGGTCACGTCCTCCACTCAACGAAGCGTCGCCCCTCAAAAGACGCGCCCGCTACTGTCAACCGCCCACGATAGTGCCGCCACGTCATCCGGAACGGGACCCACAGATCTCACAACTGGCGCGGGATCTCCGCCATTCATCCCGCGGCGCGCGCTGCGCAGCAAGCAGCAAACTTCCCCAAATACAAGATTTCAACATTTAACCCCACGCACAAGTCTCTGACTTGTCCGTGGGCTCGGGGGCTACTACCCGCGGGTCCGCTCGCGCGTCCCCGCCGGAGAAAACACGACTGGTTTCTTCGTCTCCATGGCAACTGAGCCTGGGAGTGAGTCCTTGACTCCCTCACCAGGCTCGAGGGCTACTGACGAGGCCATGGACCAGGGTCCACCAGGACCTCTAAACAACGCAGTACGGACCCACATACGGCACACTTAACGGCTAATACGACGAGTATTAAGCCCCCGAGTACCTGAGAGTCCGTACGACCTGTTTCTGTCATGGGCCGGAAGGCAGGTGGCCCACGGCCACCAGCACCTTATCCTCCGACTACATGGCAGCCCATACGACAAGTCTGCACCTCCGCCTCTGACTACTTGCTCGTACGAGTAGTCTCTACTTCCTATCCCGACTACTCGCTCGCACGAGTAGTTTCCGTCACCGACCTGTGCGGGCTTCACGCAGAAGGCAAGGGGTGCGTGGGCCCCTCCCGATTGAGATCTCGGGGTCTCCGCGCACGTTCCCCTGCGCACCGCCACGTGTCCGCTCCACCGTTGCGGCCCACCCGGGCCTGGCTGATTCGGTGTCAGGGGACAGATCCGTCAATCCTGCCACGAACGACATAGTGGCCATCGTACCGCGAACGGCGTGAGAAGTGCTGAGCAACAGACGACACAGTACACGCTACACCCTAAGTATCGGAAGGCGCGACATAGACTGCCTGCTCGCACGAGTAGTTTCACCACCTCCGACTAGTTCAAGACTTCACCGCCAAGACTGTGGGTACACGGACCCCGTCCGGATCCCGTAATATCCGGGCGTGACAACCCGCACCCCGCCACGTGCCGGCCCCTCCGCGCCGGTCCGTCCTGACCAGGTGGATCTGGTGTCAGAGGGCGGATCCGTCTGCAGCTCCACAAACGGGGCAGCACGCATCGTACTACGGACGGCACGGGAAAACGTTGTGCCACGAACGGCACAGTGTACGCCACCTCCTATCCCTCGAACGCTGTGGCATAGACCACTCCATCTCCACAGTACCCAGAAAAGACAGGTCCCTGTTCCACTGACAGGAGTAGGATACGAATCCTATTTCCCATACCCGACTAACTACTCGGAGAAGGGTGCGGGAAGCCCCAGGAACAGCTACTTGGGACGCACAACTCAAGAAAGACCTACACCGTCACATGAGGCACCGTAACAGTTCTTTGCCGCTCCGCCTGGCAGCCCGATGCGGGAGGAGGACGCCCTATGCTGTAGACTAGCTTACACCCTCGAAGTAGCCCCCCTGAACCTCTCCCTTGTGACTATAAAAGGGGAGGAGAGAGGCACTCGCAAGACACGTTCGTTACCACTCCCACATGCACTTAGTATCAATATCTCATCTCATACATCCCCAGAGACGCACTCACACTCACGTACGCAGAACCCTGCTACAAGAACCACTTACACGCCAGGGACTTGGGCTCGAAACCCTCTCCCTACTTATTTGTATCCCCTACTGCAAATCCTGAGCATAAAGAACACCCCCTCTCAGACTGGACGTAGGGTATTACTCTCCGGAGGCCCGAACCAGTATAATCCCGAGTGTCTCTTGTGCAACCGTGTGGATCCGTACACGCGTTCTTATAAATTTATTTGCCGGCGGTAACAAACCCCGACAACTTGTAATACTCTATTTTTAAAATAATGCTTATATGTGGGACCAAAGTTGGTTTATGACGCTGTTGCGGAGCTTATGGCGTCACAAAACTAGTTTGGAACAGGGAATGCTCGGCTACAGTACCAACCGTTATGACGAAAGTTTTTTTTGTCACTAAATTTGCTCGGAAGTGAAATATTATGACGAGATCCGCCAGGAACGTCATAAATCAATGACGCTAAAATGTGATTGCGTCACTAGTCAACGATTTTCTTGTAGTGATATATAAGAATCCAAGATGTGGCACTCATGCAATTTCTTCCGCAAATAATGTCACTCATTCACTCACTAATGGTTTGAAACTCTACTGATTTTAATTTACCGATAATCGTTTGACAATGAAGGATCACCAATCCTCGCTCCTTGGACCAACCGTACCGTGTACCTGCCTCAGTAACCCTTGGAACATTAAATTTTGCATGCACAAGACTACGTGGTCAAATGTGGCCACCACCCGACCCGAGTAAATAAAACCCGGCCAGCAGGACTCACGTACTATACTAATAGACACTACTAAGGAAAGAGATTTTCGTCTCAGGTCAAAAATAATATTAGTATCGGTTATTTTGCCCATCGGTACTAATGTCGAATAGAACCGGTACTAATGTCCTGTGCGAAAAAAGAGTCCCGTGGAGTCATCCTGTGACCAACATTAATACCGGTTTGTAATACGCACCGGTACTAATGTGCCACATTAATACCGGTGCGTATTACAAATCGGTACTAATGTGAGACCATTACATTAGTACCGGGGCTGGATATGACCCGGTATAAAAAGGTTAGACATTAGTACCGGGTCAAAAATAGCCGCGGTACTAATGCTGGGCGCGCTAACGGTGCCGTCCGCGCACACGGTCTCTCTCTCTCTCCATTTATTCCGCGCCCACGCCTGACGCCTGTGGTGTCTCTCCATCCTTATCCTCTCAACTTCTCTCCCGGTCTCCCCTATCCTCCGGATCTCACGAGCTCCTCTCCCGTTCTGACTTCATCCTCTTCTCTCTCCAGGCGGGCGTGGCCGGCGCTCCGAGGCCAGGGGGCGCGACGCGGGCCGGCGTGCTGCGCACCTCTGCGTGTGGCGGCGGGCAAGCCGGCGGGCGGCACGACTTCCGCGTGCGGCCGGCGGGCGGCGCGAGCAAGACGGCGGGCGGCAGGCAAGCCGGCGGGCGCGGGCAAGCCGGTGGGCGTGGGCGGCGTGGGCAAGCTGGCGGGCGCGAGCGGCAACCTCTGCGCGCAGGCAAGCCGGCGGGCGGCGCGACCTGCGCGTGCGGCCGGCGGGCAAGCCGGTAGGCGCGGGCACGCCCTGGCCGGTGGTGCCGTGGTGGTGGGCACTGGCGGCCTGGCCGGCGGACACGTTGGATTTGTTTTTTTTATCTGTTCTGTGTGATTGAAGAACTTTGATTTTTGCTATTCTTATTCTTGTGTGAAATGTAAGACTGTAAATCTTCTTAGTCTTGTGAAATGTATGATTGTAATTATAATGAACATATTCATGTGATTGTTTGTGATTGGGATTCTTGAGGAAGATTTAATTCGAAGCACGGGAAAGGGAAAGGGAAAGGGGAAGGAAAAGAAAGAGAAAAGAAAACAAAAAAGAAATGAGAAAAAAAGAGACGGCGACCGACGGTCTGGACGGGCAAACGGATGGTGACGGACTGGGGGCATTAGTACCGGTTCTTCACCCCGGTACTAATGTGAATTTACATTAGTACCGATTGGACAATACCGATTTGAAAAACCGGTACTAAAGTTCTGCACCGGTACAAATGGTCTGAACAAGACACGGTCTAATCGAATGAAAAGCAAAATGTCGGGCTCGAGAGAAATTAAACTAGAAAAGGACGTTGCGCTGGCCATGCACGAGCTGACAAAACCTTGACAAAGCTTGCAGCGAATGGGCTACGCTTGGCTAGCGATATATCGATCGACCGACCGGTCTTGTCATCCAGCGGCCGCAGGCCCGTCGCTTTCCGCAGCGGCAGGTGTAACGGAAAGCTACGGCGGGCGGCGGCGCACCTGCTAACTCTGCATGCATTGGCCTGCCCCGTGTAAAGTTGGCTGAAATATACCGTCTCATTCGATGTGACATGATTTATTGTAAGTCTCTGGAAATCACTTCGCAGTGTTGTAGACGAAATAGACAGACAACGAGGAGGGTATATATATAGAGATAGAAATATGAAAATAGAATTCGAATTATCTGATATCCGTATCCGCTAAAATATAAATATAGATATCTGTATCCGTATTCAAATTCAAATGTGGTAGTAAAGTGGATACATCCGAATTCTTTTATGTCGATTTTCTCTATCCGATTCCACATCTGTATTCGGCAATATCCGGCATTATTTGTATTCAACTATATAAAACTATGAGTTATCTCTATAACTAATAACAAATTATGTTTAATGGAATACTAATGATGAAAGTGTATAATTGAAAAACATTATATCCATAACTGATGATTATGACATTAATTTTAATATTAAAAATATTGCATCAATAAAATAATTTAAAAGTTATATTGAAATTTAATGACCAATATCATTAATTTTAATAATAAAAATAAATTAATATAAAGTTTAATTTTAATTACTCTAGTTTATTTATGTAATGATGAAAATATTTCTTATGTTTTTTTATTATCTGTTTGATAAATGTATATATATTAAAAATATGTATTTATTAATAGTTTTATTTATTATATGATTAATTATTAAAATAAATACGGATGAATGTGATATTCTTAATGAGCGATCTATGTCTAGACTTGTTGTGTACTAATACTTTAGTCTTTACATGATTTTGTAATTGTAAATTATGAATAAAGAAAATTGGTAAATGTTGTCTTCCAAAACGAGTAAATATCCGATACGAATTCGAATTCGAGACATCCGTTTTGTATTCGTATTCGAGAACATTCGATTCTGTATTCGTATTCGAGTAAAAATATGGTAAAAGGTGTTATCCGAATTCGATTCTATGCGAATCCGATCCGTTTCCACACACACACATATATATTTCTGTCAGGTACTAGTAGAGCTTTCTGATGAATCCCATTTGTTGTATTTTTTTTTGAACTGTTGTGTTATGTCTTGAGCTACCATACGCACATGGCCGCGTAATAAGTAATCGATCGAAAGCATAGGACAAAGTTAAGGACACAAGATCGGAGCAACTAGTGAAACAAAGCGCATGCATTATTGGTGGTTAGACATCACAAGGTTGTCTTAGGCAAACGACATAATTAATTAATGTTAGGTGACCAAGAATATATTCCGTCTATGGCGAAGTTACTGAGAGTATACTCTGTGGCCGGTTATAGAATAGCTTATTCTGTAGCCACTTCATCCAACCGTCCGATCTTCATCCGTCTCGTCCTCAGTCGAGTTCCTATTTTTCCGCTGGCCCGCCGGCGCGTGAATGCGTCGTTCCAGTGAGCCGAGCGGTGTCCCCGCTTGGGTTACGAGCGAGCCGAGCGTAACGAGCCGGACGCTCATTGATCGTCAGCGTCATTAATCAGACGGCGTATTCCCAGGAGGACCAGCCGAGCGTGGACGCGTCGTCATCATTTTACGATATTAAGGGACGCTTGATTCCTTCCACCGCTGAAGCAACTATCAATCATCAGCGTTCCTCACGCCATGTTGCCCCACGCTCCGCCCCTGTCCGCCTCAGGTGGATTTGGATCAAGCTTGCATGTATGTCGTAACTTAGCCTTAGAGATGCTGGTCTGCTGGAGATGTAGCTGCTACGCCGTCTGGCCATGGTGTTACTCCCTGGCTCGACGGTACAGTCGCCGGAGTCTGCGCAGGTCCAATGTTCGGCTCCGCCAGCAACACTGAAGAAGCCACAGGGCGCCCATGCTCGATCGCCGTTGGTGTCTCCAGCACCGTCAGTAAATCCTGAAAGGTTGGCCTGTGGTGACTCCTCTACAAGTCGTTTCTTCACCAGGGGGGACCATGGTAACGCCTGAACAGGAAATCAGGACTTACTTGCATTGTGAGTATGCTAACTGGTTGTGTTTTTATCGATATCTGATTGGTTTGGTAGCATCTGACGGGGACAGAGGGAGCGTTCTCCCCTCGTGACCCCTGACCCCTCCTCCCGATCCCCTCCCGCTCCCCCACTGCCGGCAGCCTGCCAGAGCAGGATCTCCCTGCTCCGGCCGCCCCGGCCCTGTCCAAGGCCGGATCCGTCACCTGCTCGCCGAGCTCCTTCCATTCCCCCGCTCCTCTTCTCCTCTCGTGTCCTCTGCACGGAGATCGGCGAGGTGCTCCCGTGGTGCACCTTGAGCTCCAAGAGGCCATGAGCGACGACGACCTCCTCGGGGAGGAGCTCCTCGACCTCGCCTCCACCTCCGGCGCTCCTCCTCCGGCCGTGCCCGGCGCTCTCCCGCTCGCGTTGCCCGCCGGGGCTCCGCCCCCCGATCGGGTCGCCGCCGGTCGCCCCGCCGGCCGCGGCCGGCCGTTGGCCGCGTCGGGCCCTGCGCCGCCGCCGGACTGCCCTCCCTCCTCGGGCGGCGGGGGCCGTCCCCTCCTCCTCGCCGCACCTGCGCTCCTCGCCGCCGGGGAGGCGCTGCCGGCCTCCGGCCGACCCGGGGCGGGGGGCCCGGCCGGCCGCGGGCCGCCCCGGCGCGGTGGACGCCTCGCAGGCCCCTGACCTACTGCTGGGCCTCATGCCGGTGGCCCGCGCGCTCGGGCTCCCCCCGCCGGCCGCCGGCCACGGCGTGGGGGGCCCGGCCTTGGCCGCCGCCGCCCTGCCGGCCACCGGCTGCTGTTCCACAGGCGCGGCTTCTCCTCGGGGGGGCTCCCCCGCCCGCTGCTGGGGCTTCTGCCCGGCGGCCGCGGCCGGTTGCCCCCCCTCGGTTCTCCCCCGGTCGGTGCCTCTTCGCCGGCCGCCCCAGACCCCCTCTCCCCGGTCGCTACTCTCCCTCCCTTCGCCGGCCAGGTGCCTCTTCCCTCCCCGGCGGTGGCGCCGACATGTGCCGGGGACGCCCTCGCCGCACTCGCCGCCGTATTGGGCCTCTCCCCCGCAACGGCCACCGCGCTCGCCGCCGCCGGGCCGGCCGCGGTTGCCTCTGCCCTCCGCATCCTAGAGGCGTGCACGCGGCACGGCGGCGGCAAGGTGCCGCCTTCCCCCTCCACCACCTCTGCCTGGCCGCGACCTCTCCGCGAGCTGGAGGCGTGCGCAGGGCTCGACGGCGGCAAGGTGCCGCTCTCCCCCTCCACCCCCTCGGCCTAGCCGCATCCTCTGGAGGTGGCGGGCACCGACCGCCTGCCGCCTGTCTCTGCTGCAGGTGCTGGGGCGTGTTCTGTGGGCCGGTGGATGGCGGCCCCTCTGGCCCTCGTCTGCCTCCGGTCACACCGGTGGAGCCTGGCTTGGCAAAGCTCGGCCCCTCCATTCCCTCCTCCAGGGACCTCTGGGACCTTGAGGCTTCGGGCTCCTCCGCCTCGGGCTCGTACTTCCAGGTGCCGCGCGGTCGCTCCCCCTCTCCCACCTTATCGGCGCAGGTGCGGGCGGGCGGCATCCCGGTGCCCGGGCGCACCCCCTCACCGCCGCCGCACCCGTCTCGGTCGCTTCTCCGTGCTCCCCCCGCCCTCGTTGCCTCCGCCGCTGCTGAGCTTTTGTCGACGACTGCACCGCGGCCTGTGGCCGCTTCCGCCAGGGGGATCCTGGGCAAGCGGCCGCTATCGCCTCCGCGGCCGCCTCCGCCCCCTCCTCGGCGGCGTGCCAAGGCGGGTGGCGGCCGCCCTGCTGGTCCGCCCGCGGCCGAGCCTCGCCGTGCGGGGGAGGAGGGCGGCCGTGGGACCGCCGCCGCCTCCTAGCGGGCACGCCTGGGGGCCGCGGGTGGACGCCGACGGCTTCGTCGAGGTGCGGTCGCGCAAGCAGCTGCGTGCGGAGCGGTCGCCGCTGCCGCCGCCACCTCCACCTCCGTCCTCCATCCCCTCCCGGATCTGGTGGGGAAATGCTTCAACTGCTTCAGGGAGGACCACATCGCCGCCTCCTGCCCTCACGCGCCGCGCTGCTTCCGGTGCCACCAGCTCGGACACCACGAGAGCTCGTGCGGGCGCCCGAAGGTTTGCTTGGTGACGGTGGAGGGCGCCCGTCCTCGTCCAGGAGGTCGCACCCCCTCCCCACCCCTGGTCGCTCCGCGCCCGGCCGGCTGCTCCCCGCCCCCGCCTCACGCTGTGCAGCGGAGGGGTGCCTGTCCGCCTCCGCCTCCACCTCTTCGGCAGAGGCAGGAGGTGCGGCCGCCGCCGCCCCCGGAGCCCCGTCGTCGCCCTGCTCCAGCAGCCCGCGACCCGCCACCTCCCCCGCCAGAGGGGCGTCGTCGCCCACCTCCGGCGGCCCGTGACGCCCCGCCGCCTCCGCCGCAGGTGGCCCGCGGGCGTGCCCCCCCTCCGCGGCGCGCTACGACGCGGCGCCTCGCGACGCGGTGCCTCGGGACGACGCTCCTCCGCTGCCTCGTCGTGCCGCGGCCAGGGCGGGCGAGGTGGCCTGGGGGGCGCCACCCCCTCCTCTGCTTCCCGCAAGGGCCTCCGCTGCGGTCCCCGCTCTCGGGGCCGTGGCCCCTCCGCCTCCGCCCCCTCCCCCCCGGCGCCCCTAGGGCACCCCTCGCGCCGCCCGCAGCTGGAGACGTGCATTGTCGCATGCACTCCTGAGATCGAGGCCAACGAGGTCGCTCTGGAGCGCGCTCTAGTCGCCATGGTCGTGGGCACTCGTCCGTCCGCCACTACGGCGGATGTGGTTGCCTACCTCACCGGTCGCTTGGGCGTTCAGCCGGGGACGTTCAAGGCCTACCCGTTCCACACAGAGGACTTCCTCATCGTCTTCCAGGACGGCCCTGAGATGCTGCGGGTTCTCCAGGCACCCACCCCGGACGGCCCCTTTCGCCTCACCTTCCGACGGTGGCGGCGGGAGAACTGGGCGGTCGACGCGGCGTTGCGCTACCAAGTGCGGGTGGGCATCAAGGGCGTGCCTCCGCACCTGTGGCTGCGTTCCACGGCGCACGACGTCCTCGGCTCCTCCTACGCGGTCATCAACCTGGCTCCTAAGTCAGAGTCGAAGGCCAACCTCAAGGAGCTTGTCGTCCTGGCTGGCTGCGTCGACCCGGACTTAATCCCGGTGCAGATGGACATGCTGGCACTGATCGAGTTCCCCGGGCTGGGCGCCGGCCAGCCCTGCTTGTGCTACCGGGCGACGGTTGACATCACCCAGATCATCGACACTCTGGCTCCCCAGGCTGATGGGGCTTCCCAGTCGGGGGGGGGGGTCGGAGGGTGGCCCTTCTGGCTCTTCGGGTCGCTCTTTTGCCCCTCCTCTGCCGGGGCCCTCGGCCGTCGGGGGCGCTGCTGCCGCGCCGTCACGGGCCCCGAGGGGGGGGCCTCCACCCGCTTCCGGCAGGCGGTCTGGTCGTGCCGCAGGGGGTGGGCAGGGAGCCGCCTGCTGGGGTGCCCCCACTTCTGCACCCTCGCCGGCCCTTCCGGCTCCCTCTTACCCCGACTGGGCGCTGCAGGGCATCCACCGCCCACCTACCGTCCCGCCTCGGTCGTCTCGTCTCTCCGCCGCTGCTATGCCGTTTCGCGCTGCCCCCTCCTCTACACGGGCAGCCGAGGTACGTGCGTCGCCGGTGGCGGCCCCACTCGCCCGGGCTTCCTCTGCTTCCTCTTCGACTCCGGTCGCGCGGCACTTCAGCTGGGACGAGTACGCGCTGCCGGAGCACCTCCCTCCTCTTCGTGAGTCGACGCCACCCAGGATCCTCGCCGACGACCCGATGCTTCTTGAGGCGGAGCTTCTGGTCGCCTCTTCTGCTTCGCCTGCTCGCGCCGACCTTGCCGTCGCCACCCGGGCTCCGCCTGCTGCTAGCCTCGGGCCGGGCAGCCTTCACCAGGCCTCTGCTGGCCGTTGCCCGGCCGCTGCCGGCCGCCGCCTGCCCGCGGCCGGCCGTCGCCCTGCCGCGGCTGGCCGCCGCTTGGCTGCTGCCAGCCTCAGCCTGGCTGCGGCTGGCTGCCGCCCGGTCGCCACGGGCCGTCGCCCGGCTGCTACTGGCCATTGCCTGGCCGCTGCTGGTCGCAGCCTGGCCACTGCCGGCCGATGCCTGGCCGCTACTCGGGGCAGCTTGGCCGCTGCCGGCCGCGGCCCGGACACCGCCTCCGGTCTGGCCGCGGTCGACCTTGGTGGCCCGCCGACCTCTGGGCTCCGCGCGACGACAACTGCGCTCGTCTCGGCCCTGCTTGACGCTGCCTCCGCGCATGGAGGGGAGAGCACTGCCCCACCTCGTGTGGTGCCGGTCGCGGACATCTTCCGCAGGTTGCTCTCCCCCCTGGTGACCCGCCAGCTGACGTTGCCCGCGGCCCCCTTGCCTAGCTCTTCCATCGTGGTCGCCCCGCCTTCGTGTCGGTCGCCTTCTGCCTCTTCGGCACCCGCCGAGTCGTGTCCCTCTACCCCTCGGCACTCGCCGGACGTCCCTCCGATGGCCGCGGAGCTGTCTCCCCCCTCCCAGGCTCTCAGGTCACACTGCCCACCTTCTGCTGCGACTGAGAGGCCTTCTCAGGGCGACCTCGAGTCGTTGGTGGCGGACTTCTGCGCCTCTCTACAGCGGCCTCCTCCTCCCCCGGTTCTGGGGGCGTCGCGCCGTCGCCGGGTGAAGGCCTGCGCGCCACTCGCCACGCTTCGCCGTAGCAGCCGTCTCGCCGCGGTTTCCAGGGCCCGGGGTCCGAACCCGGTCACCGCGGGCCAGAACCTACTGATGCGGAAGCTGGGAGTCGTGTGGCCGCGCGAGGCACCCGACGCTGCCGCGTTCCAGCACTACACCAGGCTCTTGGCTGTTGGCCTATCGGAGGAGCACTGCAGAGCTATCCGAGAGATCTTCGGTGCCCAGGTCGAGGGGTCCTTCCAGTGCTCCGTGCTGGAAGATGACGAGTTCCAGGCGGCGGTTCGTGAGCTCTTCCCCGAGGAGCAGCTGGTCGTCGACGCGCAGGCCTGAGCTTGTGCTAGTCGAGTGGTCATCTCTTTTTGTGTTTAAATGGATGTAAACATAGCTGTTTGGAATGTCCGTGGACTTAACCAGCGTGCTAGACGCTCGGCGGTCCGCGAGTTGGTTGCTTCCGAGAGTGTCTCTCTTCTTTCTGCAAGAGACTAAGCTCGCGGTTGTACCCCCCTCCTTCATGCTTGATATGTTAGGGCTCGACTTTGATTATGTTGCGTTGCCGGCTACGGGCTCCCGCGGTGGAATTCTGGTCGCTTGGCGCAAAGACACCTGGCTCGTCTCCTCCCCCTCCTTTGGCACTCAACACGTTACGGTGAAGGTCGCGCTACTCTTCGCACCCTCTCAGTCCTGGTGGCTCTCCTCCATTTACGGGCTGCAGTCCGATGCGGATAAAGTCTCCTTTCTCGCTGAGCTTCGTACCCTCCGTCTGATGCTCTCTAGACCTTGGGTTGTTTGCGGGGACTTCAACCTCATCTACCAGGCGGCCGACAAGAATAACGGCCGCCTCTCGCGCAGAATGATGGGTCGCTTCCGTCGTTTCCTTAACGACCTTGAGCTTCTTGAGCTTCATCTCCAAGGCCGTCTCTTCACTTGGAGCAACAAGAGGTCGCATCCCACCTTGGAGCGTATCGATAGAGTTTTTGTCTCCCAAGACTGGGAGTTTCTTTTCCCCTCCTCCGCTCTTCATGGTATCTCCTCTCGGTGTTCCGATCATGCTCCCCTCCTCCTCCTTCTCGACTGTGGGGTGCACTCTAAGAAACGCTTCACCTTTCAGGCCTTTTGGCCTAAGGTCGAAGGCTTCTTGGACACAGTCAAGGCGGTCTGGTCGGGGCCGTGCCCTGATGCTGACCCGCTCCGTATGATCGACCACCTCCTTCATGAGACAGCGAAGACGCTTGTAAAGTGGAGCTCCAAGGCGGTCGGCAACATTCGCCTGCAGATCCAGATTGCCAAGGAGGTCATCTTCCGCCTTGAGGTCGCGCGGGACTCACGGTCGCTCTCTCCCGAGGAGATCTCTCTACGGCATTTTCTTAAACTACGCTACCTAGGCCTGACCTCGCTGCAGCGAACGATCGCTCGGCAAAAGTCCAGCCTCAGGTGGCTGCGTGAGGGGGACGCCAACACTAAACTTTTCCACCTACATGCCAACCACCGTAGGAGGAAAATTTTCATCCCCTCCCTTCTGATCGATGGTCGTTCAGTTTTTCGGGAAGAGGACAAGGCTGCGGCAGCCTTTGACTACTTCGACCGGATTCTGGGTGCCCATCATGAGTGTTCCTGCACCCTCGATTTTGAGGAGTTAGGACTCCCGCGGATGGACCTGGAGGACCTCGCTCTTCCCTTCTCGAAGGCCGAGGTCTGGGAGGTGATCAGGGACCTACCTCTGGACAAGGCCCCCGGCCCGGATGGTTTCACAGGTCGCTTCTACCGATCTTGCTGGTCGATCATCAGGGGTGATGTGTTGCGGGCGTTCAACGCCCTCTCTGACATGGACTTCCGCAGCTTCCACCACCTGAACGGTGCCCTACTCACCCTCTTGCCTAAAAAACCAGACCCGGTCGCTCTTTCGGATTACCGGCCCATTAGTCTAATCCATAGCTTTGGGAAACTTTTCTCCAAAGTGGCCACCAACCGTTTCGCCCCGCACCTCTCTTCTCTAATCTCACCCAACCAAAGTGCCTTCCTCAAAGGTCGCCTCATCCACGACAACTTCCGCTACGTCCTTGGCACGGCGAGAGCGCTTTCTAGTCGGAAGCTCCCTAGGATCATGTTCAAAATTGATCTAGTCAAAGCTTTCGACTCGGTCGGCTGGGTTTTTCTTCTTGAGCTCCTCTCGGCTGTCGGATGCCCTCGCAGATGGACCGACTAGATCTCAGTCATTCTGTCCACTGCCAGCACCAGGGTGTTGCTTAACGGTGCCCCTGGCCAGCGGATCTGCCACGGTCGAGGCCTACGTCAGGGCGACCCCCTTTCCCCCATGCTCTTCGTGCTGGTCATGGAATGCTTCCATGCTCTCTTCCGCAAGGCGGAATCCTGTAGTCTCCTTCTAGATCTAGGGAGGAGTATCCACTTTCGCACCTCTCTCTACGCTGACGATGTGGTCGCTTTCTTCTCTCCGGTCGAGCTAGATCTGCGGGTTGTCAAGGCGGTCTTATCGCTATTCGAAAGCGCGTCCGGCTTGGCAGCAAACTATACCAAAAGCCAGGTCTACCCCATCAACTGCTCTGAAAGTCACTTGTCCCTGGTCCGATCCATTCTATCCTGCACGATCGCCGACTTCCCTTGCACCTACCTCGGGGTCCCCCTTTCTATCAAGAGGCTATCCAAAGCGGCGATGCAGTCGTTGGTCGATAAGGTTGCTAGGCGCCTGCCCCCTTGGCAGGCCAGACTGTTGAGCCGCAGTGGCCGTCTCGTGCTTGCCAAATCCACTCTCTCTGCCATCCCGGTTCACATCTCGATGGCGATTTTCATCTCCCACTGGGCACTGCGCGGTCGAAACTCTCATCCGTGGCTTCCTCTGGTCCGGCACAGAGGTGGCCTCGGGCGGTCGCTGTCTGGTCGCTTGGGTGAACGTCACCTGCCCCACTCGCTGCGGCGGACTCGGCCTGCCCAACCTTTGTGTCTTTGGCACCGCGCTGCGCCTACGTTGGTTGTGGCTGGCGAGGACTGACCCGGACAGGACTTGGGCGGCGTTCCGCTTCCCCGTGGACAACGCCACCCAGGCTTTCTTCAACGCCTCCATTTCCGTGGAGGTGGAGGACGG
The DNA here is from genome assembly GCA_036936925.1 of Cenchrus fungigraminus. NCBI lineage: Eukaryota > Viridiplantae > Streptophyta > Magnoliopsida > Poales > Poaceae > Cenchrus > Cenchrus fungigraminus. The sequence continues at coordinate 99,653,057 of CM072779.1, forward strand.
TACCCGGGCGCTTTTCTGGGAGGACAGCTAGCTCTCCGGGTGCTCCATCAAATCCCTGGCACCTAACCTCTGGGTCGCGGTCTCGCCAAGGGTGCGTCGGGCCCGTACTGTCGCTGAGGCCATGCAGACCGGGGCGGCTGGGATCTGTTGGGTCGCTGACGTAACCCACGCCCGGACTGTGAAGATGGTCTTGCAGTATCTTGTCATCTGGGACCTACTGCAGGAGGTCAGCCTCACGTCCGAACCTGACCGTTCATCTGGAAATGGTCGCCTAGCGGAGTCTACTCCTCGGCTTCGGCCTACTCCGCCCTATTTCTTGGTCGCAACGACATCCTCGGGGCACGGCAGATCTAGAAGGTTCACATGCCGGGGAAGTGCAAGTTCTTTGCTTGGCTGGTCTTGCACGGCCGCTGCTGGACGTCGGACCAGCTGCACCGTCACGGGCTTAGGGACTCGGACACTTGCGCGCTGTGCGCCCAGGAATCCGAAACGCTGGACCATCTGACGGTGGACTGTGTCTTCTCTAGAGAGACCTGGCTTATGGCCCTCAGACATATTCTCCTTCAGAACCTGGCTCCGGATCGCCCGGTGAAGTTCGCCGAGTGGTGGTGCTCCGCCAGGACACAGGTCGCTAAGGCACGGAGGAAAGGTTTCGACTCCTTCGTCTGGTTGGTCGCTTGGTCGCTGTGGAAGGAATGCAACCGGCGCGTTCACGACAAGGAAGCTCTCATGCCGGTGGCGCTCGTTCCGGCAATCCTGGAGGAGGCTAGGACTTGGGCGCGTGCGGGCTTCCTCCCGCTCGCTAGGCTGTTAGGTGTTCGCCCGGTGCGGGTGATGTAATGTTTTTCACCCTCTCTTCTTTTCGTTAGGCCCCGTGCCTGTTGTATTCGAAAACGGATGTTTTTTTCTCCTCTCTTAATGAAAAATGTGCTTTGCACGTCTTAAAAAAAATATATGATTGGTTTATGCCAATGATCCGTGACCTATTAGTATTGCAATGTCTGATAAATCTGGCCTAGCTTCTTAAGAGACGTCAACCGGACATAAAAATTAATCTAGGATTCTAGGTTCCAATCTAACATTACAATACTATTTTTCAGTGACAAAATACTAGGAAGACGACGATATTCGACACTGACGGTGACGGTGACGCCCATTATGGTGCAGTGGCTGTGGAGAAGAAATCGTCTTCCCTGTTCTGGCACCGGCCATTTCTTTCAAGGTGATGACTCCGCTCCAAGCTGTGTCGTCACTGGACCCATGTTGCATTGTTTCTGGTAGATCTAAGTGTAGCTTGTCTGATTTTCTATGCCTTTTTTTTACGAAGCATGTATATGCTGTTGATACCGGACTCGTCGTCTTGATTTTGAGGATCATTTGCACAATCATTTACGAGAAAATGAAATGGCACTTTGATAGTCCTGTCATGTACGAGAAGCTAAATTGGAAGTGTTGTGATGCAATGCAATATCATTCCTTTTTTTAATTTGATGGAATTGTGAACAGCGAGTTACCATTATCTGGATCGATGATGTTCCGATTTAACGAATGAATCACTACAGTGATGACTGATGACATACTTACCGTTAGAAACTTATGACAATTCGATTGGCTAGAGACGCAGGAACCTGCCGCAATTTAATTTGACTCCTTTGTTTCTTGGAAACAAATTACTATAATTCTCAGACTAATTTACTACAAACTGTGATGATTCAAATGGTTTGGGATGATAAGCAGGACGTAGATTTACCACACTCAAGATGCTTTTGAGGAACACTTACTATACAAAGGACGGAGTGGCACTACGTACCATTGACTGTCATGATGAAGTCAGCTGACCTGCTATAGCCTGTAGATGGTGTTTCTTGTTTCCACAAACCAGAGTATTTGAGGGAAAAAAAGAACCATATTTCAATTGGCGAGAATATTGTGCAGGAAGAATTAATAATGCTTTGCTGACAGTCCAGCACATCCAAACTCGCTAGAACTTCTTGCGGCCGTCAACATACTTCCGTGCTTTGCATGTCACCAAATTAAGCAGGAAGATTTCTAAACGTAGCAAACTATTTTGACCTATGTAATTCGAGTCTGTATTTCCCATTATTTGTATGCCAATTGACAATACTGAGTTACAGTCCTGGGGGGCCAGATGTTGCCACAGGTTCGTATAGATGCAAATAGATATTTACTATAATGATGAAGTTAAAGAAAATGATAGATCTTAGGTACTGCTACACATAAGACAAGTCTTTGCATTTATGTTGACACCCAACGCATCACTTTTGAAAGACCATCAAAATCGGGGTACTTCTCTTCGCTGTGTTAGTAAACCTAAAATAGTTGGGCTTCTCGGTAGCTCTTGAGACAGAATCTCAGGTGCTGCCTCAGCATGTCCGGAGCATTTCTTATACTACAATTCTGAGGAACCTCTGAACCTACATCAACATAATAAAACAGTAAAGTTATATGGTTAATTTATCGATCAGTCAAAATTACAGTAACACAACAATTCAAGCGTAATTTTCTCACTGATTTACCTCAGTGGCACATCATTGACGACAGAACTGCCTCATCAATTTACCACAAAGGCATTTGTCAATATGGCGTCATGGTGTTACTATAAAGTGATGCCCAATTTACTAGAATACTATATACGACAATGCCTACTAGAACTTATATGATGGGTACCACAATGGCATCAACAAATTACCAGAGCTGTGTCACCAAGTTTCTAAAATGTTAAGTTACTATAAAATGATGCCCAATTTCCCAGAATCCAATATACAAGAGTGATGTCATTAATTTTCTACCAAGGTATTTGCCAAAATGGCATAACCAAATTACTGTAAAGTGATCATCAATTAAAGTTACTGTTTAGTGAAGTGTAGATGACAATATCATGAGCCACCAGCCTGTAGAACTGAAAACGTATTTACCACATGTCATCCGTGGCAATGGTAAAAGATGACTACAGATTTTAGTAGAGAAAATCTTGCCAAAAGGTATCCGTAACTTCAACAGCAGGTACACCGAATGTACAAATATTCAGTTCTGGGAACTCGAATACAGTTAAGAAGTAATCTCAGCAAACCATATTCCAGTTAGTCTGGATTATGTCGGAGCTGCGCAGGTGTGGTCCATCACGCACATCTGCAGAGGTCGTACGGCAATTAAAACGACTGGAACGGTGGTAAAAGAAGAAAAAATTGTTCAATTAAAGCAGATGGATTCAGGAATCAGGACTTCACCGAGACAGGGAGGGAGACCGACGAAGGAACGGTAGGCAAACTGCAAAGCGTCTCAGTCGTCAGTTCTGGCGCATTTCTGGTAGACGTGCGCTGCTGCCGAGGAGACATCCGTGGCCGTCGGGGCTCCCTTCGGCAAAGCCTCGTGGTGCCAGTTCCGCGAGCAGGTCTGGGGGACGAGGGGAATAGAGCAGCCGCAGGTGGTCGAGGGATGGCCATGGATGAGGAGCAGACGATTCGAAGCTGTGGATGTGGCCAGGATTGGATCGTCCCCGGCGTCGCGTCCAGCGGCGAGGGAGATGGGTTCGGGCCTTCGGGGTTGGCGATGAACCGATGGTCAATGGGGAAGCTGCGGAATTTTGGGGCAGAGATCGCGGATGGCTCGAGCGCGTGGATGCTCTAAGAGCAACTCCAACCCGTCTCTCAAATTCGGACCCCTACTTCTTCATATGAGGACCTCTTATCTACATTTGAGGTTTCTCTTTTACTTCCAACTCCAACCCAACTCTCATATACCCTCTTACTTCTAACCAACTCTTCTATTTTATTCCTTTCTTACACATGGACCCCACCTGTCAGCGATTTATTTATCTTTACCCCCACCCTATCTCTCCCATACGGCCAATCCCCACCCTCCTGATCCCACACTCTCCTCGGTCCCTCCTCTCTCTCTCCCGAAGTCTCGCACATCACCGCCGCCGGCGGCCCCCACCCGCACGCCTTCCCACCGCCGGTCGTCGTCCCTCCCCAGACCTCTACTCCCTCCCTGCCGGCCTCCCTCGACGGCCCGGAGATCCCTCCCTGCGCCGGCCCGCTGCGGCGGATCCCATCACGCGAGGGCGGAGACCGCCGGCAGCCCCCATGCGCGGCTGTGGTCGGGGCGCCGCCCGGCCAGGGCGGGGAGACTGCCGTTGGCCCCCATGGGCGTAGCCGCGAGGGCGCCACCGGAGGACGCGCCGCCATCGATCCCATCTGCGTCGATCTGGTACGATTTCTCCTCTCACCCTCCATGGATGGCGTAGAGAAAGCTCCGTGGAGGCGCGGGAACGTTGGTGGTTGAGCTGTGGCCGGATGAGAGTTCGAGTGAGGACCTCCCACAAGTGAGAGTCGAGAGGGGGAAAATGAGGTCTCCTCATCCGTCGGGGGCGGGATGAGAGACCGGTTGGAGGCGTTTTTTTCCTCTCCGACTCTCAAATCCGAGATGAGAGTTCCAATAGGAGTCCGGTTGGAGTTGCCCTAAGCCGAGCCGCTAGGAGGAGCCTGCGTGGGCACTGGCTGGACGAGCCGCACGCCAGGTGGTGCGGGAACGGCAACTGCGGTCCGTTGCGTTGCCTCGGTTGGACCCGGCCACAAAATAGGTTATTTTGTAGCCGGCTATATATATATATATATATATAGTTCATCAAATATACATAAATATACTTAGAGATCCTCATATGAATCACAATTGTATAAAAAATTCAAACATTGATAAGTGGATAGTTGGGTGAACGTACTATGGAAGCACTAAGTGCGGCGAGATGTCCAAAGAAGATACGTTCTTCGATATTTTAAGGCTTGAAAGCACTTCATGAAAATATCATCAGCAAGTATATGCAGGCAGCCGGGTATGGCAGCTGCCATGGCTCGCCATACTGGTGGCTTCGCCACTTAGTATCAGCAGAGACGACAAGGCAAGCTACTAGCATATACAGAAATTCCTTACATGAGAAAGGACACACTTTTTGTTTTGTTTTTGAGTTGAAAAAGGTGTGGATATTTGTAATCGTAAGTAGAGTATAAGAATGTACACTACTACATAATACCTTATCACCGTTGGGTCTAAAATGGCCTTCACCGCTGGTTTTGGAACCCCATCACCACCGGTGAACGCTTATACAAAAATGGGTTCACCCTAGTGCCCCGCCGCTGCGATCCCTGTCGCAAACCTCAGCCGCGTGCCACCTTAGCCCCGCCTGATAGCATGTGATGCGCCCTAGCACTCGACGTCGAAGACTGAAGCCAAAAAGAGTGGCGGAAGGAGAGATGAACCAGATCTGGACGATGCCCGCCATGCCACCACGCTTGACAGTTGCTACCAGATCTCGAGCCCTCCACCGTCATGCTTTGATGCACGGCGCTAGATCTCAAGGGCCTCCGTCGCTGCCCGCCCACCCCTCCACCACATCGACGCCCGCCACCGGAGCTTGAGGCCTCCACCGAGGCCGTCCCACCACCCGCCGGTCGTTATGGCTACGCCACCGCTCCCGCTCCTTAGCCTGCCACCACTCCTCACCAACTCGTAGAGGGGTGAGCAGAGGGTGAAGGAAAGGGTTGGTTCAGATTCGACCGGGGGAGAGCGGAGGAGGAGAGACGAGAGAGCTGAGGCGGCGGCGGAGAGAGGAGATGAAGGGAGGAAAAGGAGGTAGAGAGGAAAAGGTGAGAAGAGAGAGGATGCGCAGGGAGAGGGGGACGACACTAGCGAGTCAATAAAATTGAGGTCCATAATAATTTCGAGTCTGAAAACATCCCACCATTGCCGGTTTGCATTAAAGAGCCGGGAGCGATAGGATATTATTACTGCTCGGTTGTAGTTTTCACTGTCGGATCACGTTAAAAACCAAAGCTTATCATCAGATCGTTGAAAACTGGTAGTGATGTCACATTTTCTCCGGTAGTGAGTGACAGAACTTGTCAATGGGACAACCACAATGGATGTTGCGTGCACGGCGTCGTTTGGTTTGCTTCTCATCGACCTATATAGCTATATGCATGCCCTAGCAACCATTGGAACTCCAACCAGCTATATACTATGTACTACGATGGCAAAGAGAGGTAGCTCTGCTTCTGAGAAAAGGCCGTCCGGCCGTCGTGTTGATCTTGATGTGTGTACACATAATATATCCTTTTTTATGTGCACAAATTAATAATTATATAACTCTACTAGATAACTTAAAAGACAACTCATTGCACAGATTATCTATTGAGTCGTCTCAATCATCTCACTATAGTGTAGTCGTCAGTGGATATTGTTAGAATAAATGGGCCTTGAACCATTTATTTTAATTAAAAGAATTAAAGACCGCTTACTTAATGCTAAGGGAAAATAGAAGAATACCGTATGGGTATTTGAGAAGGATCCTACTCAACTTATCTGGTAGACCGAGAGTACACCACTTGTGAAGATGACAAAGGAGACTAGCGAGCCACACGTGCGAGGCTGTGTCGAGACGAGCGGGCGGTGCGGTGTTCCTAACAGTGATTTGCCTTCCTTACTCGCGAGCGTCAGATACTCCTGTTTAGGAGATCTCTCCCTTCTCCCCCTCTGTTCTGCTACTTTTGGCCATCTCCATCCCTAGATCCAGATCTGGGCACCTCCTGCAACACCCCCTCCGCCTATATAAAGGCGCCTCCTCCTCCTCTCCTACTCGTACCAATTCACCTCAGATACTCCTGTTTAGAAGATCTCTCCCTTCCCCCTCTCTGTTCTGCTGCTTTTGGCCATCTCCATCGCTTGCACCGTGTGCACGGTACTGGCGAGAGCAGGAGCCTCCGGAACCTCGTCCGCCGCTAGAAGATCTTGCACGGGATAGACGGACAATAAGGTTTTTGTGGAGCATCTTCACGCGACTGCTCACTCCCTGCACGATTACATCCACTACTTCCTAGATGCCGTTCGAGGGACTGCACGACATCAACTCGTCACTGCACCGACTTTGTACGGCTACACCAACCAGGTCTTTCGTAATGACGAAAGATAACAGCGAAGTGAGTGTCTCCGACACTCGCCCAAGTTTTGGGTACATTCTAAATCTTATCAATTTCTCTTGGTTTATGTTTAATAGTTGTTTAAACATGAACACGTGCACATGCTTGGTCTCACTCAAAATATTTATATTGATGAAATACCTATTTAATTGTGGAATTAAAATATACCAAAAACTACCTTATAGTCTAACAATCCAAAAACCTTATATTATTGATAGGGTGATGTCTAATGCAATCAAACCTAGAACATTCGATGGTTCCAACTACAAAAGGTGGCGTGAGTTGGTCACCTTATGGCTGACATCCATGAACGTGATGTATGTCATCACTGGAGCTGCTCCTCATGGTGTCTCGAAGGCAGAGTTTGCTAGGGCTGATAACTTCTTCCGGGGTGCTGTCATTAGCGTTCTAGCTGAGAACCTGATCGACAACTATCTCCGTCTGAAGACGGGGAAAGATGTTTGGGAAGCTCTTGAGGCTCAGTACGGAGTTTCTGACGCCGGCAGTGAGCTGTACGTAATGGAACAGTTCCTAGACTACAGGATGGTTGAAGACCGTCCTGTGGTGGAACAAGCCCATGAGGTACAGGCGCTGGCTAAAGATCTCAGAGACTGTAGCAAAGATACTCCATGTGTATTACCCGACAAGTTTGTGACCGGAGTTATTATCTTCAAGTTACCACACTCTTGGAGAGATTTTGCTACTTCTCTAAAACACAAGAGAAAGGAATTCACTTTTGATGACTTTGTTGCAACTCTTGATGTTGAGGAGAAGGCGAGAGAAAAGGACACCTGTGGTAAGGGAATAGCAGGACCTTTAAGCGCAAACTTTGTGCAGAAGGGCAATCCCAAACCCCAAAACAAGAGGAAGAGGCCCCCGCAGAACCCACCCAAGGCCAAGAAAGCTGAAGGACCGGCTAACAAGAAGAAGAAGCCTAGCGTTTGCTACGTGTGTGCGAGTCCGCACCACTTTGCTTCGGCATGCCCGGATTGCAAAAAGGCCAAGAAGTCAGCTAACATGGTTATTAGTGAGACTAGAGGAACATCAGGGTACGATAATTCTTTACCTACAATTCCTTCAATTTGTTCCTCACCAGAGTGGTGGGTTGATATTGGTGCTAATATTCATGTATATGCTGATATTTCTATGTTTTCTTCTTACCAAGCCGGAGGGACTGAGAGCCAGGTGTGGTTCGAGGACCGGTGGATGGTCGCTTCCTGGTGTGATGAGTGATTGACAACGTGGTGTGGACTGATTCTTGGCTAAGTATTGCAGGTGCAGGTTGCGGCTTGACTGGTGCAGGTGCAGGTGAAGAACAAGCGTGAAAGGTCGTTGCCGGTGAGGCCTCCAGGTGTGGAGAAGACAAGTAGGCTTGGTTCGAGGGACCCGGTGGCCAGCGGGGTCAAGTGCGGGCCGCATGGTGGCAAGAACGGCAAGATGAAGTCATGGAAGGTTTCTTGGTTGAGCCTCACAACCAAGGTCGAGCCGGGACTACGTGGGAGCCGAGTCATGAGTGGTGATTGGCGGAGGCTACACCGAGTTCGCGGGGTTTCCGGTGGTTCACCAGAAAACCACTGGGTTCCTTGGTTGATCCACAAAGCCAAGACCGAAGAACCGAAGACGGAGGTGCAGCAGCTCCAGACCGGTCTGACCGGTGAGTCTGACCGGTCTGACCGGTGGGTACCGGTCTGACCGGTGATGAGAACCGGTCTGACCGGTGTGCGACGACGCAGTCCGGATTCTTCGAAGCGGAGGACACGCGTCGGGATCGCAAGGCTTGCGTCGAGGCTAAGCAAGTTTGCGGTCGCTGGGCATCCGTCCGATGGTGCGAAGACAAAGACTTCCATTTTCGCCCTCGAGGGGCATGTATCCCTAGTTAGCTAGTAAGGGTATTTTAGTCTTTCGGTTGCCTCCATATAACCCAAGTGGTGAGAGGATGGCAGCCATCTCTTGGAACCCTAGCTCATTTGGTTTTCCTATTTTCCTTCCTATTTTCTTAGGATTTTCGTAGGACTAGCTTGAGAGCTTCATGGTGAGATCTTGTGAGAGGGAAGGATGATCGGGCGGCAAGCTAGACCTTGTATGAACCTCTTTGGTATGTATAGATGATTCGGCGTGGTTCCTCAAGGCTTGGATGTGTCTTTCCCGTTTCTCCTTTTTGGTGATTTTCGGAGCCCTTTCTTGGCGATTTTCTTGGAGCGATTTCGAGGCCTTTCTCTTTGGGATTTGGTGGGGGATGTATGCATGAACCCTTCGTGGTTCTTTACCCTTTGATTCCCCTTCCAAATCCGTGAGCAAAGGGGCTCGATTTTGGGGTTTTCGTGGCTCTAGGGTTAGAGGTGTTCTTGGTGGGATTTCTTCGATTCCTCTTGATTTGACAAGTTTTGGTGGACCAAATCTTGGCTATGGAGTACCCATGAGGTGTTCCTACTATCTCCAAAGTCTTGTGCAAAACCGTGGAGCGGATCGGGAGATCGGGAGTTGGATTTGGAAGAGTTGACTCGCGGGCGCTGTTCATCCCGAGCTGCCCAGGCACGACCGGTCTGACCGGTGCTCTTGACCGGTCTGACCGGTGCTAGCCCTTGGTGGGTTTTTGTCTCGGGGAACAGCCTTGTCCGTGTGGTTTTGTCCCGTGGTCCTGCTGTTCAGTTCTTGGCGTGTTTGGAGTTGTTTTGCTAGGCTTTGTGAGGGGTTCTTCTTCCTCACAGGTTGTGTTTCGTGGTGGTTTTTGTTCCAAGGCCTAGAGGATTCACTGAGGCTTCCTGGAACGTTTGCTGTGCGGCTGCTGTAGCCACCGGCCTGACCGGCTCTGTCCACCGGTCTGACCGGTGTCACCGGTCTGACCGGCGCAGGCCATCGGTCTGACCGGTGTAGCACAGGCAGTAAGCCGTGCAAGTTTCCGCTGTGTGGTTTGGTGAGTTTTGGCTCGGAAGGTTGAGTGTTGGTTCCTAGGACCAGTAGCACTCCAGTGGCTGCGTGGTCTTGACCAACTTGGGTAGTTGGGTCGGAGACGTGAGTTGGAAGCCGTGTTCGTCTTGTTGGAGTTCTCATCTCCTTCGAGAAGAATTTTTATCGGCTCCCATTCACTCCCCCCCTCTCTGGTTCGCCTAATTGGTCCTTCAATTGGTATCAGAGCCGGTTCGGGTCTTTATTGACTCTTACCAGTCTAAGATCCAAAGATGGCGTACCAGGAACGGGGTTCGGGTCCTCCGCACTTCGATGGGAAGAACTACCAGATGTGGCAAAGGCGGATGGCGGCGTTCCTCCGCGGAAAGGGTCAGATCCTTTGGGATGTCACGGTGAACACAGCTTATGTTCATCTGATGAACTTCCTTGCTCCAGGATCGAGGGATATGTTCGAAGCCAACAACAAGGCTGTCGACTACTTGTTTCGTGCTCTGTGTCAGCCTGAATTCGATCGGGTTCAGACAGAGGACTTAGCTTGTAGGATTTGGGAGCAGTTGAAGGATGCTCATGCTGGGAATGCTCAGGTTCAGGCTCGGATGTACGTGACTTACCGGAGAGAGTACGAGAACTTCACTCATCTCCCCGGCGAGTCCGTCGATGCCCTTTTCCAGTGATTTACGGTCGTTGTGAACAACATGAGAGCCAATGTGGACGTCCTCCCATACAATGATCATGATAGAGCTGTGAAGCTCTTGCACTCGTTGGATCGTACCGTATGGGACGGGAAGTTTGAGGCTATTGTTGAGTCCGAGAAGTATGACACCTTGACGGTGAACGAGCTGTTCTCGAAGCTCAAGTCGGCTGAGTTGGACCGTGGTATGACAGCCAAGATCGAGAGCCTGACTGATTCTCATAGTCTCGCTCTCGTTAGTGGCAAAGGAGCTAAGTCTAACGCTAACGCATCCTCCAGGATGTACTCTCTGTCTTCTTTGATGTCTTTGCCAGATGAGGAGTTCGACGTGCTTGGAGAGGACGAGCTGGCGTTGCTGACCAGGCGGTTCGAGAGGCTGCACGAGAACCGGGTGAACACGAGGAGGACAGCACGGACGTGCTTTCAGTGCGGCAAGCCAGGACACTTCATCGCCGACTGCCCGGAGAAGACGGAAAACAAGGACGGCTACAGGCACCGATCGAGCAAGGATGGCAAGTACCGATTGAGGCGCGATCACAAGCACAAGAACAAGCACAAGGACGAGCGACGGTCGAGGAAGAAGGATGGCCGCGGCAGGAAGGCCCGAGCAATGGTCGGAGCGAGCGACGTCGACTCTAGCTCCGCCTACTCTTCCTCAAGCTCGAGTAGCAGTGAAGATGAAGGTGATCGGCGCAGGAACAAGAAGTCATCCAGGAACTTGAGCGGGTTGAGCTGCTTCGCGAGAGATGGCTTCTGCGGCATGGCCCGTAGCTCCAGCAGCAAGAAGAGCAACCAGAGTGACTCGGACTCTGACTCCAAGGATGAGGTATGTGATGAGCTCTCTTCTTTGCGCAAGGAGAATGATGAGTTGGTTGACTTGCTTGATAATCGCGATCACATGCTTAGAGAGGCCAAGAAGATGAGGAAAGAGCTTAGGGCCTCACTAGAAGATGCTAGGAACCGTGTGGCTGAGCTAGAAACCCAGAACCTAGATGCTAAGCTTGAGATTGATTCGCTTAAGGCTTCTCCTGTGGTTTCTGATGAGATTGATTGCTGTGATTGCTCTGTGTACCTAGCTGATCTTACTGCTCTTAAGGATAAGCATGCTTCTACTTGTGATGAACTAGATATGCTTAGGGTTGAAGTGGCTGAGCTTAAGTCTAGACCTGCTTTGCTAGGTGCTTGCACTTCTTGCCCTGTTTTGCATGGAAAGATTGATGAGATGCATGCTTACCTGTTTCGCTTGAGGCTAAGTTGAAAGTGCCTATTCCCACTTCTTGCTCTACTTGTGAATTGCATGCGGTTAAGAATTTGGAGCTTGCACATTATGTTGATCGCTTGCAGGATGAAAATGATGAGCTGAGAAAATGTATGAGCTGGTTGTCGGGTCAGGAGCCTCAGCTCGGTATCATGATAGCGGCTTTCAAACGCTATGATGGTCAGGCACTTGGGGCTGACAAGCTTGGAGAGAACTGTGGTGAGGGAGTTGAGAGAGTTGGAGAGATTCCTATCCCACCACCAAACAGACACAAGAACAAGTTTAGCCCAAGCCCAACCATCTCAGAAACAAACTTGACACTACTCCAGATCCACCCATATTCCCTCACCCAACAAATGATTTTCAGAAACCGGTGAAGTTTGTGAGCCCAAAGGGAGGTGAGGAAGGAGAGAAGAAGGGTGAGAAGCCGAGTGGGCAGCCCCAACCCAAGCCTAAGCCTAAGCCACAGCCCATAAAGTTCCATTGTGGGTATTGTGGGAGAGATGGTCACAAGGATGAGTTTTGCTTCAAGAGGAAGCGTGAGGAGAGAATGGCTAGAGAGTGGGCTAACAGGGACAGGTACCACCCCTCTAATGGTGTACCTGAGCCTCGTATGCAGATGCCCAGGGCCAAGGCGATTGTGAGGACGGTTCCGGCTTGGGGAGACCGGAAGGCTGCAGGTGCTGCTGCTGGCCGAGCCACACCGGTCAGACCGGTGTACTACACCGGTCAGACCGGTGCAGGTCTGGGCAGACAGCGAGTCGGGTTCCGTGCTCGTGAGGATGCTCGGTTTGTTTCTGGAGGTCGTGGTTCTGGTGGTTGGTCTGGAAAGTTTGCAGGTGGTCAGTTTGCTAGGCGTTCTCCACCTCGTGCTCAATACGAGGGTGAGAAGAGTCGTAGCTTTGAGATGGAGCGGAGGAACGATCCACGGTTTCCCTTTCGTGGTTTTCGTCCTCCTCCAGCTAGAGAGGGTTGGTTCCCTCGTGGTGGTTACCGTGGTGGTATTCGTGGTGGTAGCTTTGATAGGCGTGATGATTTGGGTTGTGCTAACCCCACTTTGGAGCAAATGGCTCGGCGCTGGTTTTATTCTTTTGGTACTAACCCCAGTGCTGAGTCGTTTGTTCACTCACGTGCTCGCTTTTGAATTTCAGGTGGGAGACTTGAAGAACATTTGGTTGATTGACTCCGGTTGCTCGAGGCATATGACCGGAGACAAGGGGTGGTTCTCAAGTCTCGTCCCGGTGGTGACAAAGAAGTATATCACCTTTGGGGACAATGGGCGAGGGCGTGTGCTGTCAGAAGGTGAGATTAAGGTAAGTGACAAGATCACTCTCAGGCGTGTTGCTCTTGTTCAATCGCTTGGATACAATTTGCTTTCTGTGTCCCAGTTGTTGGATGAGGGGTTTGAGGTGTTGTTTCGGCCTGGTGGTTCTCGGATTTTAGATTCTCGGGGGGATCTTGTTTGCATGGTCGTTCCCGAGGGTCAGGTGTTCCGAGCTGATTTTTCTCAGTCTTCTGGTGTGGAGCGTTGCTTCTTGGCTGGTTCTTCGAGTGAGTTGTGGAAGTGGCATAGGAAGTTGGGTCACTTGAGCTTTGACCTTTTGTCTCGCTTGAGTAAACTCAATTTGGTCCGAGGATTGCCACGATTGAGGTTTGAAAAAGAGTTGGTTTGTGCGCCGTGTAGGCATGCCAAGATGGTAGCCTCTTCTCACCCGCCTCTCACCGATGTGATGACTGAGCGTCCATGCGAGCTGCTCCATATGGACCTTGTTGGCCCAGCTCGTGTGCGATCTGCGGGTGGGAAGTGGTATGTCCTTGTTGTGGTGGACGACTACTCTCGGTATGCGTGGGTGTTCTTTCTTGAGGAGAAGGGGGAGACGTTTGGTTTTGTTTGAGATCTTATCTTGAGGTTAAGAAACGAGAGGCACGGAGATGCCATACGAGCGATCCGCAGTGACAATGGCTCGGAATTCAAAAACTCTCGCTTCGAAACCTTTTGCCATGACTTGGGTCTTGAACATCAGTTTTCGAGTCCGTATACGCCTCCCCAGAATGGCGTGGTGGAAAGGAAAAACAGGACCTTGTGCGAGATGGCTCGGACGATGCTCGACGAGCATAGGACTCCGAGAAGGTTCTGGGCTGAGGCGGTCAATACCGCGTGCCATGTGTCGAACAGGATCTACCTCAGGGTTCACAAGAAGAAAACCTGTTACGAGTTGATGCACGGTCGCACACCCAAGGTGAGTCACTTCCATGTCTTTGGTTGTAAATGCTTCATTCTGAAGAAAGGGAAGAAGTTGGACAAGTTCGAGGCTAGGTCTGTCGATGGCATTTTCTTTGGTTATGCATCTCATTCTAGAGCATTTCGTGTGCTCAATCTTGAAACTAACCAAATCGTGAAGACTTGCGAGGTAACCTTCGACGAGACACAGCCACGTAGTCAGCTTATTTTTGAGTGTACAGGTGACGACGAACTTGGCGAGGAGATCTTTCAGGAGGAGGAGCATGAACATGGAGATGATGAAGATGGCAGTGTGATGCCCGCGGCTGAACATGTACCTACTACTTCGACGACGATCGAGAATGGACCCTCTCCCACACCTACAACGACAAACCCAGATCAAGGCGAAGCTGCTGTTGAGGGGGAGGTAGCATCAAGGCGAGAACCTCCCCGACGAGTGCAAGTGGATCACCCAGCTTCGAGAATCATCGGCGACATGAATGAACGTACTACACGGTCGAGGGTTCGGAACAATTCTCATTTCGCTCATGCTGCTTTTGTTGCCACTTTTGAGCCCAAAGACATTGGACACGCGTTATCTGATCATAATTGGGTTAACTCGATGCATGAGGAGTTGGAGAATTTTGAGAGGAACCAAGTTTGGGTGTTGGTTGACCCTCCACCAGGGTGTAAGCCGATTGGGACAAAATGGGTGTGGAAAAATAAAGAGGGAGAGAAAGGAGAAGTGGTGAGGAACAAGTCGAGACTTGTTGCTCAGGGATACAGTCAGAAAGAGGGGATCGACTACGAGGAGACTTTCGCTCCTGTAGCTCGTTTGGAGGCAATCAGGATCCTTCTAGCTTTTTCCGTGACTAAAGGGTTCAAGTTGTACCAGATGGATGTGAAGAGTGCTTTCCTGAACGGTGTGCTGGAGGAAGAGGTGTTTGTGAGGCAACCACCGGGGTTTGAGAGTGAGAAGTACCCTCACCGGGTATACAAGTTGAGGAAGGCGCTGTATGGGTTGAAGCAGGCGCCTAGAGCTTGGTATGGTAGGTTGAGGGGGTTCCTGTTTGAGAGAGGGTTTGAGATGGGGAAGGTCGACCAGACCTTGTTTCTCCTCAGGCAGGGCAGAGATATCCTGATTGTGCAGGTATACGTGGATGATATTGTCTTTGGTGGCTCGTCTAAGTCTCTTGTTGCAAGGTTTGCAGAAGACATGAGCAGGGAATTTGAGATGAGCATGATGGGCGAGTTGCAGTTCTTCCTCGGGCTACAAATCAAGCAATCAAAGGAAGGAACATTTGTGCACCAAGCTAAGTACACCAAGGACATTGTGAGGAAGTTCAAGATGGAGGACTCCAAGTCCATGGCGACGCCTATGAGTACGACTACAATTCTTGATGCGGACGAGGAAGGTGAACACGTGGACCAGAAGGAGTACCGGAGCATGATCGGGTCACTCCTCTACTTGACGGCGACGAGGCCGGACATTCAATTCTCGGTGTGTCTGTGCGCTCGTTTTCAAGCTTCTCCGAGGACTTCGCATCGGCAAGCAGTCAAGCGCATTTTCAGGTATTTGCGACACACTCCTGACTTCGGCCTTTGGTACTCTGCGTCTTCTTCTTTGGCGCTTCATGGATTTTCAGACGCGGATTTTGCCAGGTGTCGGTTGGATAGGAAGTCCACTTCTGGGACTTGCCCGTTCTTGGGTTCTTCTTTGGTATCTTGGTCTTCCCGCAAACAGTCGAGTGTTGCTCAATCCACTACCGAGGCAGAGTATGTGGCCGCAGCTAGTTGTTGCTCTCAGCTCCTTTGGATCACATACACCATGAGTGACTTTGGTGAGGAGTATACCCATGTCCCACTTCAATGTGATAGCACCAGTGCCATAAGCGTTGCAAAGAACCCAGTGCTCCATTCCAAAACCAAGCACATAGAAGTGAGGTATCATTTTCTGAGAGACAACGTAGAGAAAGGGAAGATAGCTTTGATCCATGTACCCACACATGAACAACTAGCCGATATTTTCACCAAACCCCTAGATCAAGCAACTTTCACTCGTTTGCGGGGGGAGCTTGGTGTTTGTTTGATTTCTTGAGTTGGCGTGTGGGAGCTCCTATGTAGCATATGTATAGCTTTCCTTTGTGCATTTCTTGCATTTGGCATGGCATATGTAACATGATGTATAGGCATCTTTGTATCTTAGGTTGCATGCATTTTGTATCATATGCATTGTTTAGGAAAGGCTTCTCCTATATACATTGTTCACCATGGAATGACATATATGTCTTTGTGAGCTAATTTGGTAAGCTATGGTTAGTTTGGCTTAGCTCTTGATAATCTTGGTTTGTATCCATGGTTGATGGCTATGTTTTTGAAAATTTCATATGTATGCTCTCTTGTGAGTAAATGCCTTTCCATGATCTTGACATGTTTTTGTGGCTTGGCTATGCTTAATTTGTGGTTGGATAGCTTATTTTGATCATATGGGGCCAAAGGCTCATTTGCCATCATGAATGTTTAGCCCCCATGCTTCATCTTGTGGAGGAGCATAAGTTCCTTTTTGTCGCAAAGACATTTCATGTACCAATTATAAATCTGAAAATGAAATGTAAATTGCTTGAAAAATGTGCTCCCATGTCATATGTGCTAATTCTAATTTGCTTTGGGTGCTAAATCGTTGCATGATGTCTACCAATGAGAAGTCTCATATATAGAAGTAGGCACATGGCTCGATGGCTTTGACATGACATGAGGTGCTTGTGGGTGTTTATGATGGTCTTATGCTTAGAATGGTTGTCCTAGCATGAAGTTTGTGTGGCTTTGCCATTTTGACATGTTTTGCTCATGTTTAGGACTTTGCTCATGAGAGGGTGATTTTTCGCAAAATTGCTAAATTCTATCTTAGCTTCGCCCAATGGTTGTGAAACTTGGTGATCATGAAGTTTATGTCATTACGAAGCTATAGAGTATCTAACTTGCTCGTTTGGACATGTGTAGCATCCTATGTTGAATTTTGTCTATTTGAGAAGCTCTAGGTTGCATTTTTTGCATTTTTGGCTTGATTCATGCATTGTCAACAAGGGGGAGAAGTTTGAGCATGTTTTGGCCAACTGAATGCATTTGGAAGGTTTTCAGGTGGTTTCGAGCCATTTTTGGGCTCTGTTGTGCACCGGTCTGACCGGTTGAGGTCACCGGTCTGACCGGTCAGAGTGCTGGTCCTGTTCATATGTTGAGCACCGGTCTGACCGGTGGTGTCGACCGGTCTGACCGGTCAGAGCTGAGCTGTTGCAGCTGCTCTGTTTCGTGAAGTGGTTCGCATGCATTTGTCCAGGGGGAGTTCCATTGGTTCAGGGGGAGCTTGCATGTGTGCAGGGGGAGCTCTTTATGGTTTTCGAGCTTTGGTTTGATGGTTGGTGCTCTTTGCTTGAGCATGTTTTGTCTCGGATGTGTCGAGCCGTTGCCCTTGCCTAAGGGGTCCGAGATTTGTCTTCTTCAAGTGATCTTGCTCTTTGCCTTTTCTTTGGCTTTCGATCGCTTGTTGGAGTTTCTTTTAGTCGTTTCTTTTCTTTTCCTTTTCTCTTGGTTACCAAAACGTGTGTGTTGTCAATGCACTCATCAAGGGGGAGATTGAGAGCCAGGTGTGGTTCGAGGACCGGTGGATAGTCGCTTCCTGGTGTGATGAGTGATTGACAACGTGGTGTGGACTGATTCTTGGCTAAGTATTACAAGTGCAGGTTGCGGCTTGACTGGTGCAGGTGCAGGTGAAGAACAAGCGTGAAAGGTCGTTGCCGGTGAGGCCTCCAGGTGTGGAGAAGACAAGTAGGCTTGGTTCGAGGGACCCGGTGGCCAGCGGGGTCAAGTGCGGGCCGCATGGTGGCAAGAACGGCAAGATGAAGTCATGGACGGTTTCTTGGTTGAGCCTCAAAACCAAGGTCGAGCCGGGACTACGTGGGAGCCGAGTCATGAGTGGTGATTGGCGGAGGCTACACCGAGTTCGCGGGGTTTCCGGTGGTTCACCAGAAAACCACTGGGTTCCTTGGTTGATCCACAAAGCCAAGACCGAAGAACCGAAGACGGAGGTGCAGCAGCTCCAGACCGGTCTGACCGGTGAGTCTGACCGGTCTGACCAGTGGGTACCGGTCTGACCGGTGATGAGAACCGGTCTGACCGGTGTGCGACGACGCAGTCCAGAATCTTCGAAGCGGAGGACACGCGTCGGGATCGCAAGGCTTGCGTCGAGGCTAAGCAAGTTTGCGGTCGCTGGGCATCCGTCCGATGGTGCGAAGACAAAGACTTCCATTTTCGCCCTCGAGGGGCATGTATCCCTAGTTAGCTAGTAAGGGTATTTTAGTCTTTCGGTTGCCTCCATATAACCCAAGTGGTGAGAGGATGGCAGCCATCTCTTGGAACCCTAGCTCATTTGGTTTTCCTATTTTCCTTCCTATTTTCTTAGGATTTTCGTAGGACTAGCTTGAGAGCTTCATGGTGAGATCTTGTGAGAGGGAAGGATGATCGGGCGGCAAGCTAGACCTTGTATGAACCTCTTTGGTATGTATAGATGATTCGGCGTGGTTCCTCAAGGCTTGGATGTGTCTTTCCCGTTTCTCCTTTTTGGTGATTTTCGGAGCCCTTTCTTGGCGATTTTCTTGGAGCGATTTCGAGGCCTTTCTCTTTGGGATTTGGTGGGGGATGTATGCATGAACCCTTCGTGGTTCTTTACCCTTTGATTCCCCTTCCAAATCCGTGAGCAAAGGGGCTCGATTTTGGGGTTTTCGTGGCTCTAGGGTTAGAGGTGTTCTTGGTGGGATTTCTTCGATTCCTCTTGATTTGACAAGTTTTGGTGGACCAAATCTTGGCTATGGAGTACCCATGAGGTGTTCCTACTATCTCCAAAGTCTTGTGCAAAACCGTGGAGCGGATCGGGAGATCGGGAGTTGGATTTGGAAGAGTTGACTCGCGGGCGCTGTTCATCCCGAGCTGCCCAGGCACGACCGGTCTGACTGGTGCTCTTGACCGGTCTGACTGGTGCTAGCCCTTGGTGGGTTTTTGTCTCGGGGAATAGCCTTGTCCGTGTGGTTTTGTCCCGTGGTCCTGCTGTTCAGTTCTTGGCGTGTTTGGAGTTGTTTTACTAGGCTTTGTGAGGGGTTCTTCTTCCTCACAGGTTGTGTTTCGTGGTGGTTTTTGTTCCAGGGCCTAGAGGATTCACTGAGGCTTCCTGGAACGTTTGCTGTGCGGCTGCTGTAGCCACCGGCCTGACCGGCTCTGTCCACCGGTCTGACCGGTGTCACCGGTCTGACCGGCGCAGGCCATCGGTCTGACCGGTGTAGCACAGGCAGCAAGCCGTGCAAGTTTCCGCTGTGTGGTTTGGTGAGTTTTGGCTTGGAAGGTTGAGTGTTGGTTCCTAGGACCAGTAGCACTCCAGTGGCTGCGTGGTCTTGACCAACTTGGGTAGTTGGGTCGGAGACGTGAGTTGGAAGCCGTGTTCGTCTTGTTGGAGTTCTCATCTCCTTCGGGAAGAATTTTTATCGGCTCCCATTCACTCCCCCCCTCTCTGGTTCGCCTAATTGGTCCTTCAGGGACTGGAGCCTTGCTGATGGGGAATGGTGCCCATGCGCGTGTTCTTGGTGTTGGTACGGTCATTCCGAAGTTTACTTCGGAAAAGACCATGCAATTGGAGAACGTGCAGCATGTCCCCACCATCAAGAAGAACTTGGTCAGCTGGTCTCTACTGTGTAGAGATGGTTATAAGTTATTCTTTGAGTCCAAGAAATGTATCTTGTCTAAGTTTGGTACCTTTGTTGAAAAAGGCTATGATAGCGGAGGCTTGTTTCGCTTTTATTTATTGGATGATAATTGTAATAAAGTTGTGAACCATGTCTTTAATGATGATCAAGCAAATGTTTGGCATTCGAGGCTCTGTCATGTTAATTCTGGGTGTATGATACGCTTAGCCAGTTTGAGTTTAATTCCAAAGTTCACCATTATCAAAAATTCTAAGTGCCACATTTGTGTTGAATCAAAACAAACTCGCAAGCCTCACAAGGCCGCTGAGGCGAGGAACTTGGCACCGTTAGAATTAATTCATTCTGATTTGAGCGAAATGAATGACGTGTTGACAAAAGATGGTAAACAGTATTTTATGACATTGATAGACGATAGCATTAGATTTTGTTACATCTATTTGTTAAAGTCAAAGGATGAAGCTTTACATTACTTTAAGATCTATAAACCTGAAGTAGAGAACCAACTTGAGAGAAAGATTAAGCATCTTAGGTCCGATAGAGGTGGCGAATACTTCTCAAGTGCCTTTGACTTATTTTGCGAGGAACACGGTATTGTCCATGAGAGGTGTAACACCCCTGGTGTTTAATTTTAATTAATCAAAGGGTTAAGCCCTGATTAAAGATTTAAACCCCAAAAGTCCAGAACATCTTTTCATTGGCATTGCTATATCTCAAATTTTTGCATAGCAACTTCAAAATCGACCAATATGAAAGTTGTTGGAATTCTCCGGGAACACAACTTTCCTAATTGGTGGCATTGCAAATTTTGAGGAAAGAGGCACAAAAACTCGATCAAAGCCGTTTTGAACAATAATCAGGGCCGAGAATTATGCCAACTTTGACGTGTGTTCGCGGCCAAACCGTTGCTCAAAACATTTGTTGCCCTTTGTAAAAGTTGTATTTCTTCTCTTTCTCTACAACTTTCGTTTTCGGGGATTTTTTAGTCCAGTTCAAAAGATTGGCGCAAATCACAGTCAATTGTGTGTTGACTGACACCCAAAACGCAACCGGCGCTCCAGAGCGTGCGACTCCACGCCGATTGGTGCCGCGAATCCCACGCCGTTGCTCCCCGGGGCTCGGATACCAAGACATCAAGGCGACCACGTGGCAGGATGATAGAGGGGCCATCGCCCTTGTGCCCCCAGTGGTGACAGCCTGACCTTGCCGTGCGCCACGCGGAAGCTGCCCGCACGTCGGACCCCCCTGTCGCACCGCCGCCGGGTCGCTGCCCCCGCACGCCGAGCATTCTGGGGCCGTCCTTGCCGAGCCAATCCTTTGCTCCGAAGGGAGGCAACCTGCAGCCACCTATAAAAAGGCACCTGAGCCTAGGGATGTAAACGGGAGTAGGAAATTCCCGTACCGACCGGCACCGTATCCCGTACAAACCGACCGTACACCATATTAGCAGGAAAAACAGGAATCAGGAAAAAAAATGGGAACAGGAATAGGAACAGGAACAGTTGGGGTCATTTCCCGACCGTATTCGCGGTTCCCGTATTTAGACACGATAATTCCCAGCGGTATTCCCGTATACCTTGAACGCACTCCTCATATTCAGCCCACAATGTAAATCGGCCCACCAAACCCTCCCAACCCCGCGCCTGACCCGCGCAAGGCCTGCTACTAGGTGCTCCGCGGTTCACCTCCCTCCCACTCATGCGGCACAAAACCAGCTGTCCAACCCCAAACGCCAAACCCTAGTCTCCAGTTTCAGTCACGCCGTGCGCCGTGCCACCGCCCACCCATCTCCGTTCCGCCGCCGCCCTAGGGAACTCCGCCGTCCGCCCGCCCCCAGGGGACTCCGCCGTCCGCTCGCGGCCAGGGAACGCCTCCGCCACTAGGCGACTGAGGTCTGGCGGTCTGACGCGGCAGCGCAGAGCCGCACAAGCTTCGAGCCTATTGCGATTTGTGAAGTGAAGCAAAAGCACTACTTCGTGTTTTCAATTCTTGTGTAGTGCACCGTGCCTATGAATGTTTCATCTGCTCATCTCCTTGAATATGTCTTCGTGTGTTTGTTATCCCCCTTTAGCAGGATCTAAACTTGAACTGGAACTTGGCTATTGTGATCTGCGCAGTGTGCTGTGCCTATGAATGTGATGTACCGTCGTATTGATGTGCATCTATCATCTATGAGACTGACGAGACTGATCTAGTTACTGTGTCGGTGTCTGTGATGTTACTTGAATTAAGCATGTTTGCAATTGTTGTGTCTAACTGTTTGAAGGTCTTATAAGTTTGGCTGTTCCCGTTTTGTGTTATCGATTCCCGACTGTAACCGACATATTCCCGACATATTCCCGATCGTAATATTCTGTTCCCGATATCCCGTAATATCGAATTCGTTTTCCCGTCCGACCTTACCGCTCTTGTTCCCATTCCCGATAAAAAAATACAGGAGCAGGAATGGTTAGAGCGTTTTCCCGACCGTTCCCGACCGTTTACATCCCTACCCGAGCCCGCCCACACGCGCCGTCGCCGCTCGCCGTCGCCGCTCGCCGTCCATCATTACCGCCGCCACGGCGAGCTCACACTCTCAATCCACCTCTTGCCCTCCCGAGCCGTCTTCCATCCCCACAAGCACTACCGGAGCTCCCCAGATCGCCGCTTTGCTCCGGTCGAGCACCACTTCACCGGAGTAGCAGATACAGTGGCGGCCGCCGCCGAGCACCGTCGAGCCCCATCGCCGGAGCACTCTCCACCACCTCCAACCCATCTAATCGAACCCCAGGTGAGCTCTTGTGCCTCCCCTGCCTTTCCCCGGCCAACTCCGGCCGCCGGGTTGCTGGATTCCGGCAGCTCCGCCGTAGGTGTGCCCCAAGGGCCACATTGCAGTGGTTGAAATCTTGCTAGGGGTCGAAACGTAAAACTAGGGGCACAAGTGTAATACCGAGGGCATGGTTGTGATGGAAAGAAACTTCCAGGGGTTTGCTTGCAAAACGATTCTTCAACCTTTGACATGTTTTGACAAAATTTTTGAAAAATCATTGAAAATCATAGAAAAATGAGAAACATGAAATCTAATTTTGATGGTTTCCTTGTGCAGAGATCTACCTTTTCTGGAAAGCATGGATAGTGTTTTTGTGCATAGTTTTTGAACTAAAATTCAAACTCAGTTTGAGCTAGATTTGATGTACTTCAAAATCCATAATAGATATAAGGCTGATTTTTGGTTATGTTGTTCTTAGTAGCTTAACTAGGCTTGGGTCCAAAATTTGCACAATGTTACAGAGTGAAACTTGAGTTATGATTTATTTTGCATTATTGCTAGATCTGGAAGAATGATTTTTGTAGCACTGTTTAAATATGTTGTGTAGCTCAACTTTTTGATATGGCCTATATATGCTTAGATGTGCCTCTGATAAATGAGTTAGGATTTTATGACTTGTTTAAGTGCATGTTTTTTATTTATGCTTGTTTAGGATTTAAATTCTACTATGAACCAGAGCCTGATTTTTGGGCTAGGCACTAGAGTTGGCATGTTTGACATGTAGGAGAAATATTAGCTCTAAATTAGTTATATATTCCTCTGTATAAATTAGTTTTGCTGTGCTAGGCTGAAAATTGTTATTTTTGTGTGAATTAATATATATAGCTTCTGGAGCTAATTTTTGGTGTATGGACTAATTTTGTAATCCAAGATGTTGTATGTGAAAAATTAGTTGCAAAACATGTCTAAATCTTTTTATATGAATTTATCATGTTTTGATGGCCAGAATTTGTCATTTTTGTCATGCTTAAAATATAGCTCAGAATGTTATGAATTTTGGTCAGTGCCTTAATAGTTGAACCATGAGCTTATATAAATTTTCCTCCCTGTGTTTTGTTAATAAATATGTCTTATTTAAGTTTTGAAGCAAATCAAGCTCAACAATAGGTTAAATGGAAAACCACCACCACCCATACTAGTAACCTTAATGTTGTGAATGTGAAACTCTATCAAATCACCTTCGGGCAGCCTGCTTTTCCTTGCGAAATTAAATGAATTTATTTTGTATAGATGTGTACACAATCACCATCAAAATGAGTGTTTAATCACTCTAATACCACCACTTATTTTAATAGAAAGAATATGTTGAATATATGTTTGTCGAGGTGAATGTGACCAACCATGCACTTCATGTGTGTTATGTGTTGTATAGAATTTAATTTACTTAAGTCACCAATTAAATCGTGCATGTGCATCTTCGTGTAGAAATTCCCAACAGTAGCTACATGCTCGTGCCGGAAGGTGGAGAGGAAGGAACTGACACTGACGTGCACTACGTGGCCGTAGAACAAGACCTGGACCAAAGTCCAGAAGAGCCCAAGGCTAGCTTTGCTAACGAAGGCAAGCACCGGAGCATTAACCCTTTTAAAAAGTTATGCAACTATCTATGCTATGTTTGTGCATTTACGTTTCAGAAGTTGAATTGAACCCTAGATGCATGATCCCTATGTACCTACGCTCTATTACTAGTATGCTAGGTCGATAGTTGCTGTGCTCTAAGGACACGGTACAAGTCGAGTGATGTTCGTCACTCGCGAGATATAGGTTCTTATGTTGGAATCATAAGATTTGTTAAACTGATATGCTCATGTGGTAAGAGCATGGGATTTGGGCTCCGGTCCGGTGGCTTTCGTGGGTTTAGTGTTTGAACGTACTAAGCACTTGTCGGGAATGGGACCGGTAAGCCTAGTACCTGATTGAGGCGGTAAGGGATTTTACTATCACTAATCTTGGGTTGCGTCTCTAGGCATGCATCTTGTGGTACATGTGTGAGGCTGGACGTACTGTGTTGGGTGTACTAGATAAGCCTTGTACCTGAGACTGTGAGCTATTATGCTAAGCCGAAGAAACATGGGAACAACCTGGTTGGTGAACTCTTTGTGAGGGCACTCTTCTGTGTGTTTAGGTGTACCTTGCAAGGTTTTATTAATCAATCGATCATCGGTCTCTCACCGTTATCTGAAATTGCTTAATCAACTGGCTACTTGATCCCTTTATGATGAAACTATGTGAATATTGATGCTTGAAATAATTGTATTGAATAACTTATGCTTGCAATGGATTGCTTACCTAGTAATGGTTAACTCATTAGAACTTTAGCAAAAATGATGAAAGCAAGGATCTACTCTCTTGGTCGCTCTTTGGCAAAATAAACCCACTAGCTAAAAGCTTTGCATGTCTATAGGTAATTTTTCGAACAGGTAAGTCTTGTTGAGTATTAGTATACTCAGCCTTGCTATATATATTATTTTCAGGTGATGTTGTTTGGCTTGGAGAGATCCCACCTGGCTGGGAGCTGGAATGGGTGGCTGACGAGTGATTGCGTCATGGATGGCCTCCCATGATGCTTATCGTGTCGATTAGTTTGTTTCCGCTGTTTCCGAACTCTGAACATTTTACTTATCATGTTGAACCTTGATTTGTAATAAATGAACCCTTGTGGGAAAATTTGGATTTAATTTATTTAATGTACTCTGGACTCGTCTTCGTGTGAGTTTTAATGTATACGTTCGATCCTCTGTTGTTATGTAAGTGATTTCACCGGGCTTGACCCGGCAACAACGACAAGTTACTCTTGTGTTATTACTTAAGTGCCAAATGGATTGGCTTAGGCAATAATATAGATTATCTTGGGCGGGGTTGTCACAGCTGACATTAGAGCGATTATTATGCACCAGATATCCTTAAATAACCTTAATCACTTGATTTGGAATAAAATTTACCAAGATTTAGTGCATTTCCAAAATGAGTTGAAATGTTAAGGATGAAAGTAGTCCGAGATGCCCTAAAAGGATTTTTGGGCTGAAAGTGGCAACTCCCTCCGATCTCTTATGCAAGGCGCATTTGTGCATGGCCCAAAGACCAAGGAAAAGAGTAAGGATAAATCCAGTCATTAGTTTCTCCTCGTTAAAATGAAATCAACGTTTAATTGCCGACTGCTGGTTGCCATCACGAAGCCACCGCTGATCCGGTGCGGATCGCGCTCTGCACACAGCGACCCATTCTTTGGCGCGCGTGGCAACAACTTTCGTGTTTTTTCTGTTGCCTGGCGCTTTCCTTCCGCGCCGAATATTTCCTTTAGCGAAATTTTCTTTTTGGCGCTAAATATTTCTTTCGCAAAGTTTTGTTTTCACGCCAAAGCTTTTGTTTCGGCCTGTACTCTCCCTCCATTCGTTTTCAATCTAAAGTTAAGGTTCACCATCTGTATAAATAGGCAGCGGGTGAAAATGAGATCACCAGATCGACCTCTCGACCATTCTCCTCCTTGTTGCTCCTAGTCGCTAGACCCTGAACCAAAGAAGTCGTGGTTTGCTGCCCCTAGTCGCTAGACCCTGAACCAAAGAAGTCGTCGCTTCACCATGCAGGTTGTTCTCCACTCCGATGTCAGCTTCTTCTTGGGAGTCAGGCACAACTGTGTCGTTGGCCAGGGTGTCCATCACAAAAGCAACCTCGTCGAAATCGTCGACGAACATGTCGCCGGCCCCTTCCTTGCACCCGGCACCTTGCTTGATGCCGGCTCCCTCCATGTCGCCTGTTGGGGGTGTGCCTTATGATACCTAAGGCTAGGGACCACCATGTGTATAAAAGAGGCCTAAATAAGGGGTATAAGGGCATATTTGTAAGAGCCAAGGACCTGATTGTAACATCCAGGGACTCAATTATAATAGTTAAGGACCCAAATGTGATATTCAACCCTAACGATGGAAATAATATATACAGCCACCTCCTCTCTCCTAGGGTTTGAAGGGGAGGGCGCCTCCTCTTCCTATAAATAGGACCCAAGGGGTGGTGGAGTAGGAGACTCCTCTTCCAACAAAATGACCCAACACGTGGAGGAGGAGGAGGCTTGGCCTTTGTGTTCATTGGTTTCTTGTTCAATTATCTCAAGTGCTTTCATTATTCCTCCCTTTGTGTCTGTTTGGGATTTTCGAAATCCCAACAATGGCGCCCACCGTGGTCTCGCGCGAAATAAAATTCACGATTACCATGACAGAAAAAGAGATTTCAAGAATCGAAAGGTTTCATTCGGTCGCAAAAGTCTAAAAATTTTCATTGAGGACCCTCGGAATCTCAAAATCTCGGAATCACAGAAGAAAAAAAATCTCAGAAGAAGAAAATTTCGGAATTTTTTCGCACGACACAAAAAATTCACGATTACCAAAAGAAAAAGATTTTACAAGAGATCGAGAGTTGTAGATATGATTGTCGCCGTCATCATTAACAGCTCAACACCTTGGTGTTTATTTTCACTTTTCGAGCGACAGAATCATTATTCTATAGGCTCCACCAATCAAAGCTATTGTTCTTCCAAGTTCTGAAGTTCGTGAAGTTCGTGTGCATGAAGTAACATTAACGTTTACCACCAAAGGAGAAAAGGAGAGTAAACCTTGTTGCCTCAAAGGTTCAGCTCCGAAGCTGCCCACCAATCTCTACTCGAGACTATGGACGCGGCAGCCCGAAACATCTCCTATCTCTACTCAGCTCCGAAGCTACCCGTCATCCGCCAACTACCACCATGAGCAGCCATAATTCTCAAATCAGCTCTGCTCACAACACTACTCGAAGCTAGAAGGGAGTTTTGCTGACCATGTTTTAGAGATAGCCCAGCTTTGAGCTGCTATATGCGTATCACAACACTACTCGAAGCTAGAAGGGAGTTTTGCTGACAATGTTTTAGAGATAGCCTAGCTTTGAGCTGCTATATGCGTAAGGAATCTCGGAATTTCGGAAATCACAAGCAAAATCTCGGAATTTCGGAAATTACAAGAAAAATCTCGAAATCTCAAAACAAGTAAAATCTTGGAATCTCAGAACGAGCAGAACCTCGAAATCTCGGAAGGAGAGGAATCTTAGAATCTCGAAAGGAGAAAAATCTCTCAGAATCTCGGAAGAAGAAAAATCTCGGAATCTCGGAAGAAGAAAAATCTCGGAATCTCAGAAGAAGAAAAATCTCTCAGAATCTCGGAAGAAGAAAAATCTTGGAATCTCAGAACGAGCAGAACCTTGGAATCTCAGAATGAGAAAAATCTCGGAATCTCTGAAGAAGAAAAATATCAGAATCTTGGAAGGAGAAAAATCTCGGAATCTCGGAAGGATAAGAATCTCGGAATCTCGAAATCCCAGAACAAGCGAAATCTTGAAACCTCGCCAACCACAAGCGAAATCTTGGAATCTCGGAATGAGTGGATTCTCAGAATCTCAAAATCCCGGAACAAGCAAAATCTTGAAATCTCGAAATGAGCAGTCCGCAGGAAACAAAGTTCACGATTACCACAATAAAGAGTTTTTTTTTCAAGATCGAAGGTACTAGCCATGATCGTTGCCATGGTCATTATCATCTCAGCACCCTCGTTAGTGATTTATCACTTTCGTGGACACACACATTTCACAAGAATATCAAGGTCGAGAGCTGCAGGAAAATCGGGTTATCATGCTCTCAGCTGATTTTTAAGATCACGAGGGTCATGGTTGACTTCGTCAAATAAAATACTCCCATCTTATTACCTTCGGTATATTTTATTTGACTTTGCAAAAGTAACTAACTTTATTTTTTGAGTACGTCAGTGCATCCAGATCAAAACGGATGGCAGATTGAAACACTGTTGAGGATCATGGGAACGCCCAAGCAAAAGAGAAAAAAAAGCCTTGAGCTCGAGGGTAGCGTTTCAGGTATACTCGATTACTCGAGGCTAAGGAATCTTTTCATCATAATTTTATCTTCTGGGCAAGGAGGCTAAGGAATTTTGGAATCTCCAAACAAGCGGAATCTCAGAACTTCCACGGTCTCAAGCTGAAGGCACCTTTTTGCCTGCAAAGAAAGGGTTTCTGGGATTCGTAATCCTCGCGGTGGTTAGTTTACTTGTTTCCTAAAATGTGACGACCTTCGGAACTAATGAATACCCTCACTCGAGGGTTACGAAGCTTTAGGCTCGGTTTCCAGGAAGCCGAAGTTTTCGTAAATTTTTCAAGTCTGGTTCCTTTGGAAGAAAACCTTGTTTCTTAAAGATTCCTTGAGAATTCTTAGGCTTCAGGCTACCAAACATTTTGGTTTCCAAAAATTTTTACATGTTGTGAGCCTCGAGTAGTAGAAAAAAAATCTTCATGGTACAAATCTTGTTTTCACGTTTGTAAAAAAAATTCTTGGAAATTTTCATACTCAAGGCTGATAAACTCTTATATTTCCGAACTTTTTGTGAGCTTCGAGAGAGATGAAATTATATATTTTTTCTGTTACTTGAGGTTCTTTAAAATTCTATTTCATCAAAACCTTCAACTTGTTTGGGCCTCGAGTGATATAAAAGATTATTTTTCAAGTTTAGCAAGTACTTGTCTCCGAATGTATAAAGTGTAAGAACAGTACTCGAGTCCAGGTGATTTTTATGTCTTCCATATTTCGACAACATATTTCTTTCAGGACTTAGGTATGGAAAAAATGGTGGCTCACTCGAGGTTTGTAAACATCAAACACAATTCTTCTCAAGTTCTCAACTGATCAGAAACTTTGGAAATTTAACCTGTGGGTCCAGAGATAAGGAAACTTGATGAAGGAGCATATTCTGGAGGCTATCTATCATAGTGATCAAGATAAAATATTTCATAGTCATCTTATATTGCTCAAGTGCATCTACGGAGTTTATATATATTGCCATATATATCCCTAATGCACATGTTTTGCAGGTTGTATCCTTTAAAAATATTAATTTATTCGTACTTGCATATTGTCATCTCCTTTAGAATTTTTTGCTATATTAAAATTTTTTCTTTGTAGCCCTAGAGGAGCTACACTTATAAACTTTTTTGCATCTATCTCCTCATTTCCTACAATCCCAGTAACTTGTATCATTGGTTAGAAACAAACTTGGAGTTCTGATGACTCTCGCTACTGGTGACGTCATACCATCCTATGACGTCATATTGGTTAAGGGAAATAATATTCTTCCCTCCGAAGATCATGAGAGTCCAGAAATTATTTAGGAACGTCCTTCCCTAAGAAAAATTATACAAGTTAGGTTTAGAAAAAATATTTTTAAAATTACTTCTTAGATGGTTTAAAAAAATTCCTGAGTTTTGATAACTCTCACCTATAACGACGTCACTTTCTCTCAATCTGCTGAAAGAGCAATAAAGGAACAACACCTCATCGTCCGAGGCTCATAGATAAATAGGAAATTGTTAGGAATCGGACGCTCTTAGCCTAAGAGGGAGAGGGGGTGAATTAGGCAAACTAAAAATCTTAATCTATGGCTTCACTACTTTTACACAAAGATAAACTAGAACATACTATCTAGATGTGCAACTAGGGTTGTTCTAGTGTGAAACTCCCATCCCAAACCAAGGTTTGCAACCTATAGCCAATCCTAGCATGATACTACTCTAGGAAAGTAAAGGCAAGCAAAGATTGCAATAGATTAAATGCGGAAACGTAAAGGGGATGAGAGGAAGCAAACTCTTGACACGCGATTTATCCCGTGGTATCGGTAGGCACTAAGCCACCCCTAGTCCACGTTGTTGAAGCACTCACACAAGAGTATTGCTTCCCGGTCACCAAGTCTCTCCCAAGAGCACCACTTGACTTGCCACAAAGGCTAGCCACTTAGGCACTTGCCAAGCTTCCTTGGTCACCTTGATACCGCCTCCACTAAGGAGCTTCTCCACCAAGGAAGGGGGTCTCCACGCCCCCCGCACAAAGTGTCCTCGCCGCTCCACACCAAGCCGGAGGGTCGATGACGATTGCCGGTGAGCCACTTAGGCCCCAAGGCTTCCGGCGAACCTTGTACACCTTGATTCACTCAAGAATCACCTCACAAGGTTGGCACAACCTTGCACTCACTCAGCTCTAAGCTAAGCCTAGCACTAAGCACATACACAAAGCATATGCAAGTCTATGGATGAGCAATTAAGCACTTCGATGGATTGGATATGATCTTCTAGGTGTCTTGCACTCCTTTGCACTTCCACACAATCCAGCCTCCTCAAATGGGTGAGTGGAGGGGGTATAAATAGCCCAAGGCACTCAGCTAGCCGTTGGCTAACGGCTCACTGAAAAGTTGACCGTCGGATGAACCGACGCCTACTTTCCAGGAGCATCGGTTCATCCGGTGCCCCTCCCACGTCACGTAGCCGTTGAAGTTCTCTGTCAGAACTGCTCCGACGATATGCACCGACGCTACGTCGGATCATCCGGTGCTGAAGGACTCCTCACCAGAACGTCTCTGTAAGCTTCTTCGAGACCGTCGGATAGACCGACGCTTCCACTGACCAAGGCGTCGGTTCATCCGGTGCTGAAGGACTTGTCTTGGCGCGTCTCTGTCTTGATTCAAACTGAGCGTCGGATAGACCGACGGTGTCCTCTCTTAGACCGTCGGATCATCCGGTGCTACTGTCTTCGCTGCTCCTCCTCTACAATTCATCCGGCGCATCTAGAAACTGGACCGTCGGATCATCCGACGGTGTCATCTTCATTTTGCCAGCTGCGCAGTGTACCAAGTACACCGATGCTTGCACCGATGGTACCGTCGGTTCATCCGACGGTGTCAATTTCCTTCCTTTTCTTCCGCGGTTTTGACCCTTGAAATTTGGCATGTGGTATTTTTGCATCCATGGGACCTAGAAATGTCTACAAGGACATGCTAAACAATATGGTTAGTCCCATTGATTATGTTGTCATGAATCACCAAAATCAAACTCGAACTAATGGCATATGGGGCCATGTTCGCTACAGAAATTTATGAAAACAGCCATTAAGGACCCTCGGACAAGGGAGACATTTGGAAAGTTACATTGAGCGAAATCCTGGGGTTTCAGCAAAGAGGGGCTGCTGTTTTTATCCCTAAGAAAATTTTCTCACTAACTTGCAGGACCTCACCAATGTGAGTTCTTGTTTTCAATGAAATTTTCATCCTCCGTAGAACTAAGTCCAAAATTAATAGCCGAAAGCAACCTAGAGTTGCTATATCGACTAAAGCTGAAAGTAAGTCCACAAAAGTTTTCGATCAAACTTTTGTCGACTTATCTGTTTATTTATGTTGTTACTATGTCATGGTTGGGTGAGGTATGTAACCTCCATGACTTTCTCAAAAAGAAAAAGATCCTCACATTTTCATTTGCAGGTACAGTGGTTTTCATCTCATAGCCAACTCAAGAATTGGGACATGACATTATACTATTGACATAATGGTTTTCATCCCATTGTATATCTTATGAACATCTAGTCTTCATCATCTATTGGAAACATTCCTATGGTATTCATCCGTCTTTGGACTTACGAAAGGAGCAGTTCTCAAAGCATCAAGTCATAGTTCTTGAAGCCTGAGCGAGGCGATTCAGGGTGCTACTTTGTTGCGCATAGTTACTACAAGATAAATCTATGCATATCCAAGCATTTCATTCATGCGCATTAGCATGCATCATAAGCATTGCATAGATACATCTCATACATGAATCAGAAAGATTACATTACAAGGAAACAAGTTTACATTCTTCTGCAGTATTACTTTCAAATACTTACTTTCCGTATTTACATTACAATGTGAAAGGCCTGAGACAACAATAAGTTGTGGCCTCGATCCCAACCTAGAGGAGATGTTTCCGAGAAAAGGCCTGAGACAACAATAAGTTGTGGCCTAGATCCCAACCCAGAGGGGATGTTTCCGAGAAAAGGCCTGAGACAACAATAAGTTGTGGCCTAGATCCCAACCTAGAGGGGATGTTTCCGAAAAAAGGCCTGAAACAACGATAAGTTGTGGCCTCGATCCCAAAAGAGTTATGAGAATCCCAACCCAGAGGGGATAATTCCGAGAAAAGGCTCGAGGCAACAACAAGTTGCGGCCATTATCCCAAAACGTGATTCCCAAATAGGGCAACAACAAGTTGCACGGGAAAAATAAAAAAATGGCATCAAGACAACAACAAGTTGTAGTCATGAAATCCAAAGCTATATGAATTCTGGGAAACACAAGAGTCATGAATGAAAACTCAAAGAGGAACTATACTTTTTGAAAAACATGTCATTTCAAAATTTTAGAACTTTTGATAATACTGAATTCCTACAAATACTCAAGTAGGTTGAAGCAACTGAAGGTTGCGATATCAACCGGGGCAATAACGCCACAAAGGCATAAGTCCACAAAACTCTCGAACCGAGTTTTGTCAACTTATACGCAATTCAGAAGTTTTCGCAAAAAGGGAAAAAATCTTCAACATATTTTGCATGAGAATGGCAAGGTTGGAGGACGGCGAGACGCACGGGGTCCATTCTCATCTTCGAAGCCCTCGACTTTGCATTTTCGGAAACGACAGCGCAAGGGGCTCGACTCCGGAATCTCTATCGACCTCGGCATCACCTCAAGGGACTCATCCTCGACATGGCCATCAACCTCAAGTCATCCGCTCTATCGGCCTGAGGGGCTCAACCAGACCACTTACACTACGTATGGAGTTTCTCTCACGAACACCAGGCAAAAGGGGCGGGGGTACTGGAGGACCAGTCCATCCTAGTTGCCTGGTGTTCATGAGAGAAAGCTTGATGATGTTGGAGCTGCCTTTAGCGACAACTACATCAACTCTTGAAGCAAGGTCTCCTAAACAAGGCTGAAGAATGAAACTCCAGAACGAAGCTCTTCTTTCAAGACACTTAGAGACATGTAATTTGGAGTTGGAGCATGTAAACTCGAGAATGTGCATACCCTTTTCTCCATACCCTTTTTCCCACTAGGTTTTTGGGATGGAGTTTTTAGTGAGGTGCACATGGGAAGGTTATAGAGGACATTCCTTTTTACAATCAAAGTCTAAATTGTGTTGGGCCTCTTTTAAACAGGAACAACTATTAGGTCTTGTTGTACCGACCAAGACCAAATAGTTGAGGGGCTACTGTTTGGGGTGTGCATTAGGATACCTAAGGCTAGGGACCCCCATGTGTATAAAAGAGGCCCAAATAAGGGGTATAAGGGCATATTTGTAAGGGCCAAGGGCCTGATTGTAACATCCAGGGACTCAATTGTAATAGTTAAGGACCCAAATGTGATATTCAACCCCACCGATGGAAATAATATATACAGCCACCTCCTCTCTCCTAGGGTTTGAAGGGGAGGGCGCCTCCTCAGGAACAACTATTAGGTCTTGTTGTACCGACCAAGACCAAATAGTTGAGGGGCTACTGTTTGGGGTGTGCATTAGGATACCTAAGGCTAGGGACCCCCATGTGTATAAAAGAGGCCCAAATAAGGGGTATAAGGGCATATTTGTAAGGGCCAAGGGCCTGATTGTAACATCCAGGGACTCAATTGTAATAGTTAAGGACCCAAATGTGATATTCAACCCCACCGATGGAAATAATATATACAGCCACCTCCTCTCTCCTAGGGTTTGAAGGGGAGGGCGCCTCCTCTTCCTATAAATAGGACCCAAGGGGTGGTGGAGGAGGAGGCTCCTCTTCCTATAAATATGACCCAAGAGGTGGAGGAGGAGGCTTGGCCTTTGTGTTCATTGGTTTCTTGTTCAATTGTCTCAAGTGCTTTCATTATTCCTCCCTTTGTGTCTGTTTGGGATTTCCGAAATCCCAACATCGCCGATGAGCACTTCTTGCTTTTGGCTGGTGATCCCTTCCATCTCTATTGTTTAGGCGAGGGGCAGGGAGGTAGGGACAGAGTGGTGGATGGGAGGTGGGGAGGGTTTATGCGAACGCGGTAGCGCCTCGCCTCTTCGCAACAGATCCTTCTTTTCCTGCAGATCGTTCGGCTGTTGTGGCATCCTGAGGTGCGCGTACGAGGGAGTTACTCACCTGGTGCAGAACGAAGCAACGAAGGGTTCAATCTCTGATGAAAAACTGGAATGGGCCTTGCATATAGGAATTTTTCAGTTTTGCAAATGGGCCTTGCATAAGGGAACAGAGGGAGTAGTAATCTATGATTTACCTTTACTGACTTCTAGCACATTTACTTCCAGTCAAAACTTACTTTCTTGCACAACTCAACAATATGTTTGGCCACGTGTTTTATACGTGTGCTGTTCAGTATCACGAGTATGCGAGGGATAATAGGAAAATCCATTCCATGGACCCTATCTTCGCATTGTACGCCCACGTGTTTTATATGTGCGTATGATTCCGTATGTAAAGCATGCGAAGGATGGCATGCTCTATTCAAGATGAACATGTCATGAGTTGTGAGGTCGCCACGTTTTGCCATACGTGTGCATGATTCCGCATCCCAAGAATGCGAAGGGGGATACACTCCATTCAAAAGGAGTGTATCTCAGGTTGGACGCTGTCCATGTAGCGGCTTGACGCATGGATACTATTTCTATAGTGAACGGTAATTAATGGGGACACTTTCATAAGTGCTCGCACGAAAGTTTCATGTGTTCTGAGTTTTCTGACTATTGGAAGGAAGCAGTGAGGAGTGAGATGGACTCTATCATGTCAAATGGAACTTGGGAGGTCATTGAGCGTCCTTATGGGTGTAAACCTGTCGGATGCATGTGGGTGTTCAAGAAGAATCTTAGGCCCGACGATACTATTGATAAGCACAAGGCTAGTCTTGTGGCCAAGGGTTACACCAAGAAAGAAGGAGAAGACTTCTTTAATGCTTACTCACCAGTTACTCGATTGACTACCATAAGAGTGCTACTCTCTCTGGCAGCCTCCCATAGTCTTCTCATTCATCAGATGGATGTTAAGACGACTTTCCTAAATGGAGAGTTGGAAGAGGAGATCTATATGGATCAACCATATGGGTTTGTAGCAAAAGGTCAAGAAAGAATGGTGTGTAAGCTGGTGAAGTCTCTCTATGACCTGAAGCAAGCGCCTAAGCAATGGCATGATAAGTTCGATAGAACTTTGACATTTGTTAGCTTTGTTGCGAACGAAGCTGACAAATGTGTGTACTATCGCTATGGTGGGGGCGACAGAGTGATTTTGTGTTTGTATGTAGACAACATACTTATCTTTGGCACGGGCCTTAATGTGATTAAGGAAGTCAAATATTTTCTATCTAAAAAATTTGAGATGAAAGATCTGGAAGAAGCTGATGTTATCCTTAACATAAAGCTGATAAAGGGAGAAAATGGTGGGGTGACTCTTTCTCAGACTCACTATGTCGAGAAGATCCTGAGCCGGTTTGGCTACAATGATTCTAAACCCGCCTTAACTCCTTATGATGCCAGCTTGGTTCTAAAGAAGAACTTGATGATAATGGTGGATCAGCTGAGATACTCTCAGATCATTGGTTCATTGATGTATCTGGCTAGCACCACGAGGCCCGACATCGCATATGTAGTTAGTAAACTGAGCCAGTTTGTTTCAAACCCCGGCATTGAACACTGTCGTGCTCTTGAAAGGGTAATGTGCTATCTAGTAGGAACAATGAACTATGGAATTCACTATTCTGGAGATCCCAAAGTGTTAGAGGGATATAGTGATGCAAACTGGATATCTGATGTTGACGAGTTAACAGCCACAAGTGGATACGTGTTCACACTTGGAGGTGGCGCTGTTTCCTGAAAGTCTTGCAAGCAGACCATCCTAACAAGGTCAATAATGGAAGCAGAACTCACAACATTAGACACTACCACTGTTGAGGCCGAATGGCTTCGTGTACTTCTAATGGACTTGCCGATAGTTGAGAAACCGATACTGACAATCCTAATGAACTGGGATAATCAGACTATGATTACTAAAGTGAACAGTTCAAAGGACAACATGAAGTCATTAAGGCATATCAAGAGGTAGTTAAACTCTGTCAGGAAATTGAGAAACACTGGTGTTATAGCTTTGGATTATATCCATACGTCTAAGAACCTAGCAGATCAATTCACAAAGGGTCTATCACGTAATGTGATAGACAATGCATCTATGGAATTAGGTTTGAGACCCACATGAGTCTATCCATAGTGGTAATATGTCCTATGTGATCAGAGATCCCGTGAAGTAGGACGGCGAAACAAGCTATGGTGTGACTGAGAGAAGAGAACCTTTAATAGGCTCATTCCAAGGAAAGATGCATTTTCTCTTCAAAACTGTATGACAGGTTGATGTATATCTTAATGCACTCCAAATGGCCTCACTGAAACATGGAGTTGTTTTCCTGAAGCAAAGACATACTCCCACAATATGTCTTTTGAGGAGTGCACCTATATGAGTCCGACTACTGGTCATAGTCTATGAGATTTGAGTGATCTCTAGAAAACTCATGAAGTAGCACAGAGTATGACTTATAAGCTCCAACCTACAGGGATGTCTTCGCAGCCTAGTATTAGTAATGGGCTTTGGCTAAGCTTGTTTACAAAAGACTGACAATTCAAGACATATTCTATTGTTCAGTTGTGAATAAGTGTAACCTGAGTTCCTAGTGGATGCTCAACTTAACAGTCTTCATCGTAGTACTAGTATATCAAAAACAAATGTGGAAATGAGAGTATTTCTAAGCGTGGCTTATAATCCTTGGTGGGGGATTGTTAGAATAAATAGGCCTTGAGCCATTTGTTTTATTTAAAAGAATTAAAGCCCCCTTATTTAATGCTAAGGGAAAATAGAATAATACCTTATGGGTATTTGAGAAGGATCCTACTCAACTTATGTGGTAGACCGAGGGTACACCACTTATAAAGATGACTAAGGAGACTGGCAAGCCACACGCGCGCGCTCGCTGAGCCGAGGCCGAGGCCGTGGGCGTGGGTGTGGGCGTGACGTGTCTTGACGAGACGAGACAAGACAAGATGAGCGGGCGGTGCAGAGTGGAGCGGAACGGAATGGAACGGACGTGATGTGTTGCGGGGCGGGAGCACTTTTGCCGTTGAAGGGAATAATCCTCGGAATATTCCTAATGATGATTTGCCTTCCTTACCCATGTGTGTCCAGGTTTGCTGAACCGTGTCCCCTCCGCGTCCGAGATCCAGATCTAGGCGCCTCCCTTAGCACCCCCTCCGCCTATATAAAGGCGCCCCTCCTCCTCTCCTACTCGCACTAATTCACCTCAGATACTTCTGTTTAGGAGATCTCTCCCTTCTCCCTCTCTGTTCTGCTGCTTTTGGCTATCTCCATCGCTTGCACCGCACGCACGGTACTGACGAGAGCAGGAGCCTCCGGAACCTCGTCCGCCGCTAGAAGATCTTGCACGGGATAGGTAGACGATAAGGTTTTAGGGTAGCGTTATCGTGCGACTGCTCGCTCCCTGTACGACTACGTCCACTACTTCCCGGAGTCCGTTCGAGGGACTGCACGACATCGACTCGTCACTGCACCGACTTTGTACGACTACACCAACCAGGTCTTTCGTAATGACGAAAGATAAAGGCGAAGCGAGTGTCTCCGACACTCACCCAGATTTTGGGTACATTCTAAATCTTATCGGTTTCTTTTGGTTTATGTTTAATAGTTATTTAAACATGAACACGCGCATATACTTGATCTCACTTAAAATATTTACAATACCTATTTAATTGTGGAATTAAAATATACCGAAAATTACCCTATAGTCTAACAGATATGTGAATATGAAATGGGGACGACGTGACGTCATGCATGATACGCACCAGGCCGCAGGCCGCAGCCGCGAAATGCCCCATCTGCCGAGCGGAGGACCGTATGTGTCTCTCATGCAAATGCAAACGCAAATGCAAATGCAAATATGCAATGGGAGGAAGCAGAATAGAGCCACCACGCCCAAGCACCATGTGGGCATGCATGTGCGGCCGTGTCCGTGTCGGTTCAGATTCGGATTCGTGCATGGCCGTCCGCGCGCGGCATGCAACTGGATTGAGGCGTCCCCTCTCTTGTCGTCGTCGTCGTCGTCGCCGCCTTTCGCATTGCAGGCGTCCCCTCTCTTGTCGGCGTGTTTGGGAGGGCTCCGGCTCCGTCAAATCCACTATGGAGCTGTTGCTCCACCAATTTGCAGCTCCACTGTGGAGCTGGACTCTCACTTTGGAGCCGAAGAGATGTGTTTGGTAGAGATGATAACTCCAGCTCCGAAAAATGAGAGTTTGATTTGCCCTCAAGATGTTGGCCTTTTTTTGCCGTTCCAGTATGGTGCATGCTTGGGCTTTTTTTCCGTTGGTGTATGGTGAATATTATTGGTTTCTTTTTTTTCATTCCTGTACGTTAGAGAAGAATGCATGGCGTTGGTCAACGGTCTAGCTTGAATAACTCAAGCCAACAGAGGGGATGTCAATACGCAGCATAGCTCTTGCTGTTGTATAGATATAGCTAGATTAACAAAAAAAATTGAGAGTACTTAAGTTAAAATCAATCAAAGAATATCGATGAACGGATCAAGTACAAGCTGTGTCGGGGTTCTCAACCGCCGACAGTAGATTTGTATCGTATCGTGTGTCGGATCCGGATGGTTGACACGGGAGACAAAAGGGTTTTATACTGGTTCGGGCCTCCGAGGAGTAATACCCTACGTCCAGTTCCGAGTACTCGTGTTCCTATGTCAGAGATGTCTGTAGTAGGGGTTACAAACTTGGTGATCGGTCAGCCCCTCCGTCGGTTGCACTCCTCCCCCTTTTATAGATGCAAGGGCGAGGGGCAAAAGAGGGAAAACGAAAATAAACTACAGTGCTACGGTTTGGTGGAGTCCTTTCCGTCATTGATGTCCGTCATGTGATGTCGAGGGGCGCTGAGCTGTGGTGTCGCCGGAGGCCGCCGCGTGTGCTGTTGCCACTGTTTGTTCTGGGTACTTGGCGCCTCCTCCCAGTAGTTCGCGTGGTGACTCAGCCCTCTTGAGTGCGGCTGAGGCCTAACACGTTATGGCCTAAGTGCTGGTCGACGGTAATCGTGTGCCTGCGCTGACGGGGTGGCGTGCGGCTGGCGTTGGATGGGACGGCATGTCGGAGGTCGTGGGAATGCACTGTGCGTCATTACAGCTCTTGTCAGAACTAGCCGTCCTCCCGCGCGCCAGCTGCGGTATTTATATGGCGTGGAAACTGGCGTCACGCGTGTCGTTGCGGGGGAGTCCGAGAGCTGCGATGGCGCCACGTTCGTGTGGGGCCCCTGATCCACGCTCCGGGTCCCGCATGTGGGCCCCGTTTTAGTCGGAGACGGAGGTTACTCGTGCGAACGAGTAGTCGGAGGCGAGGCGGAGTGTACTCGGAGACGAAGTGTACTCGTGCGAGGTGGAGAGTACTAGTGCGAGGCGGAAGATACTCGGAAGTGGGGAAGTCTTGTCAGTGAGGGTCTTGACGAAGATCTGCATCCCTCCCTGTCCTGGATCTTAGCCTTGACATTGTCAATGGTGTCAGAGGACTCCATCTCCAGGGAAATCATCTTGTTGCTTAGGGGCCCTAATCCAGGCCCTCGTCAGTAGCCCCCGAGCATGTGGTGGGAGTCAAGGACTCGCTCGCAGGCTCAGCGTCGGGGAAGTGTCGTAATCTTTGTTTTTTGATTTACTCGGTGGGTGCGCGCGAGCGCATCCGCCGGATGTAGCCCCCGAGCCCATAAAGGAGTTGTAGACTCGTTTATGGGGTTTTGAATCTTGAAATGTTGTCGTCGCTTCGAAATCTTTGGTCACGGCGGTCGTGGTCGTATCGGTAGTTACGTCCGTCATGGTGGTCGTGGCCGACGTGGCGATCGCGACGGTTGGAGGGGACGGCGCGCTGCTAGTTCAGACCTACGGGCCCACCCGGTATCCAACCGTCACGCGGACGCGCCCCTATCACCTCGGGGGATGCGCCCACCGAGCGGGTGGTTTTACGGCATGGTGGGGCCAGCATCTAATGCCAGCTTCCACGTTTGCCCCTTATAAACCGCGCGCCGGTTGAGCTCCGTACTTTTTTCTCCTGGATTCCTTGCCTTTGCCAGCGCGGCTCGCTCGTCCGCTCTTATCCCTTGCGCCGCCGCCACCGCTTCTTGCATCCACCTCACGCCCCCGAGCTCGACAACACCATGTCGAACTGGATGCGCTCCAACGTCTCCCGCAGGGTTCTCCAGCGCCTTGTCGCTGCCGGCCATCTGCTGGTGCACACCGCCGCCGAGGAGTGGAAAGTCCCGGGCAATGAGTCGGTTCCGCACCCTCCGCCCGACTACGTCGTCTCATTCGTGACGTTTCACGAGCAGGGCTTCTCCGTTCCCGCCGGTCGATTCATCCACGCCGTCCTCGCGGAGTACCGGCTGCAGCTCCACCACCTCAACCCCAACAGCATCCAACACATGGCGGCGTTTGAGGTGCTGTGTGAGGGGTACTTGGGAGTGAGTGCCCATTGGCACCTCTTCCGGTACTTCTTCAAGTTTGTCTGTTTGAAAGATAGGTCTCTTCCGGCGACGATTGGGTGCGCTAACCTCCGGATGAAGACGGGCAGGGGAGACGAATACATCTCCGGCACGCTAACAAGCTCCAACAGCGGCTGGCACAAGGGGTGGTTCTACCTCAAGGACGACCCCGAGCATCCGCTGCCGAAGTACACTGGCGCCTCGATCGCCGAGGCGCTGGCGAACTGGAGCTACAGGCCCCCGGAGCCGGAGCAGGAGAGGCTACTCGGAGATTGCTGGGAGGTGATGTCCAAGTTGAGTGATGTCGGGGTCGATTTGGCGGCCGTCATTGGCTAATACCATGCGCTGGGCATCGTCCCGCTCTGACGGCGGCGCCTGCGCATCTGCCAGATGACGCCCGACAAGGCCCCATTCATCGGGACCGTGACGGCGCCTCAGCTCCCCTCGTTGGATGAGATCCAGCGCTGAGTGGGGGTGGCAATCGGGAAGGCCACCTACTCGTGGCCGCCGCCCCGACTTCTACCCATGCTCCCCCGAGAGGGGACCATAAAATACGTAAGCTCTTGTTCTGACTAGCCTTCCGACTAGCTTGCGTTCTTTTTCTGATTGTATTTTTCTCGAAACTTCAGTTCTTGATGTTGATCCTGTTCTCTTTCTTGCTTTTAGCTGATTCCCACGGACCCTCTTCCCGCGAAGCCTCCTCTTCCTCAGGATCCGACGCCGAATCGCGCCCAGGCCGCCGCGGACAGGAGGAGGGCCGACCGCAAGGCCAAGCACAAAGACAAGGAAATCGTGAAGCGTGAGCGGAACGACGGCCGCGCCAAGCACCGGAAGATGAAAGAGATCGCCGTCTCCTCGGATGAGGATCCTTCCTCGTCGCCGCCATGGTCCGATGATGATGGTGGTGCTGGTGTCGACTCGAGTGCGCTGTCGTCACCCTCTACGTCGCCCCCTCCCCAACGGCTGGCCGCGGGGACCAGCTCGAGGCAACGGCCAGAGCCAGCTGCCCATGAACAGGGAACGAGCTCCATCTTGCGCCTGTCTCCGCGCCCGATCCAAGAGGATCGGAGGGTGACTCGCTCCCGGTCGGGCCCCGGCGGCCAAGAACAGCAGAGGGAAAGGAGGAGGTCCCCGCGGCGAGACGACTCGTCCAGGCGACCGGCAGACTGTGATTCGTCCACCCGCCGTCCCTCCGGTGACTCGTCGCGGCGGGGATCGCGCTCTCTGAGGAGGCAGTCGCCTCCCAAGGCGAGATCGACATCTTCGGTGCCTGCTCCGACCGCGCCGCAGGTGGTGAATGTGAACGCACCTCCGCGGCGTCTCCAGTCGCTGGTCATACGGGGCGGCGGGGCTCTGCCTGTGCAGGCTCCCTCACCCAGAGTGAGAGTCGGAGCCCGCCCTCCAACGTGACGGGGGGCAAGAGATCAGCCCCCGAGTCGTCGGGTGTGGCCCCCAGGCCCATCAAGCGGGCCGGTGTTACTTCCTCAACGTAAGTGCTGTTCTGCGCTATCTTGCTTTTTTGTTCTTGATTTTTCTCGTGTCAGTCGTTCCGACACTGGCGCGCTCAGCCTTGCGCCGCAGAAGCGCGCGGCTCTGAGCCTGCGCAATCCTCCGTCCGCTCCTCGCTCACCGACTCCTCCGCCCGCACCAACGACGGGACAAGCCGAGGGTCCGATCGCTGAGGCGGCCGAGGCTCATGAGGTGGCAGCACCTCCACCCTCGTCAGAGGATTGAGACGTGGTCGGGGGGCAGGGAGCCCCCGAGCAAACCGAGCCCCCGACAGCGCCTATCGTTGATCAAGGTGTCGACGCGCAGGCAGCTCCAGAGGCGGACGTGCCACCGACGTCGGGCGCCGGCGGTGGCGGGACCGAGGAGATGGCGGTCCCCTAGTCGTCCATGCAGCTCCCAGAGGCCACCAGTACGGAGGGGCCTAACCTCTCAGGCGGTGATGCAGCCGCCTACGTGGCCAAGCTGGAACGGTGCCTGTTGGCACCAGAGGAGCTGCCGGCCGAGACGCCCGTGCCGCATGCTCCGGAGATCGTTGTTACAGTCGAGGAGGCTGTGGCAAGCCCTGAGGAGTCCAGGACCCAGACGGCAGAAGCGGGGTCGGACTCCATCGTGCCGCCGGAGTCGTCACGCCAGCCCGCCGTCGATGTTGCAGAGGTGGTGGAGATCGCAGACTCGCCACTTCCTAACGCGCATGAACCTGCTTCCCTCGAGGACGTGGTGGGCAGCGCTTCCCCGATCACCGTCTGAGAGGTCGGAGAGAGCTCGGGAGCCCGCTCCTTCTCGGCCACCGAGGGGGGGAGAGCATGGCCTTGGCCTCGGGCGCGCCTCATGGACCGGAGCCCATGAAGCTGAGGCACACGATGATGAGGACGAGGAAGTCACGGCCCATCACCG
The DNA here is from genome assembly GCA_036936925.1 of Cenchrus fungigraminus. Lineage (NCBI taxonomy): Eukaryota > Viridiplantae > Streptophyta > Magnoliopsida > Poales > Poaceae > Cenchrus > Cenchrus fungigraminus. The sequence continues at coordinate 99,696,503 of CM072779.1, forward strand.
CCTCGAGTGGGGTCTACGGTGGGCGGAGCAAGCGGTCAACGAGCTCGTCGTTCTAGCCTCGTCGGTGAGTTGGCTGAGCCCAATCTTTGACTTAGAGTTTTCGTTTCTAGGTTGTTTCTGCGGTTGATTTTCTTCTCGGTCCAGGTGCTTGCTAGCTGCAGCGCCAGGAAGACGCGCACCATTGAGGAGCTCCGAGTCGAGAAGGTGCAGCTGGAGATGCAGCTGGTTGCCGCCCGACTGGCGGCTGTAGGAGCGGTGGCGGGCGAAGCATCGGTGAGAACCGCTCTTGAGGCCACGGCAAAGTCAGCAGAGGACCGCGCAGTGGCCGCGCAGTCTGCTGCGGATGCCGCCGTGTCAGAGAAAATGGCCCTCGAGGCCAAGCTCGCCTAGGCAGAAGCCACAACCGTGGAGCTACGAACCGCTGCCGCAACTGCTGCTGAGACGGCTCGGATCGCAACTGCTGCCGCTGCTGTTGCTGAGGCTGCGTCCCAGGCTGCCGCTGAAGAGAAGGCGACGCTCGAGAAGAAGGTGGCGGACCTGCAGCAAGACTTGGTGCATGCCGAGGTGGACCTTAAAACGGCAAACAAGCAGGTCTGCAACCTCTCCACCAAGCTGCAGGAGGCCACTAATGAGGGGGCCCGGCTTCGCGAGAGCAACAACATGCTGGTGCAAGATCTTCAGGGTGAGCAGCCTTGCGCTCTCAGCTTTCGTGATGTTCTCTTTCCTGCGTTTAGTTGTTGCAGATGCTGACTCGTCCCTTGGTTTTGACAGGGCTTCGTGCAGCTCGTGCCGCATTGGCCGTCAAGCTCTTGGAAAAGGCCCAGGAAGTCACCACCGTCGAGCTTAAGATCCACGAGATGTCCGGGACGGCCAAAAACTTGGCGGATCAGCTCTCGAGTATGTTCTTCTTAACTCGTCCCCTTCTGCTACCCAGCTGCGCCTCTTGTAGTTCAGCTCCGGCTAGTTTCCCGTCTTCAGAGGTCAAGGCCGAGCTCGAGGATTCTCGGAAGGCTCAGCATGAGGCGGAGGAGGCACGCAAAAATTTAGGACATCCTGGATCGCTCCAAGTTCGGCCATTATGTTGACAGGATCTTGACGGAACTTGGTACTCCTCCTGTCCAAATGCCTCCCCAGACGCTCGACGATCGGATCAACCTTCTGCCGGGCGTTGTCAAGGAGAAAGAGCTGTCGACGTCTCGACAGGTGGTGCACCGGGTCCTCTCCATGTTCAACTCGCACTATCAGGGGCTGGACCTTCAGGCGCTGAATGGTGGTTGGGCCCCCGGCTACTCGAACGAGGAGCTTGACAAGATCGAAGAGGATTGCGCCACCTTAGCCCGAGCCATGGCCGACGCCGCGATGAAGGACCTGGACCTGATCCCAAGGGACACGCCAGAAGACAGCTCCGGGCCTTCCCATTAGATGTATCAATTCTTGTAATAGTTAAACGAAAATTGTACACGTACTGTTTTTGAACAGTTTTCATTTTGAAATCGTCATTTCTGACGCCTTCCCTGAGTATTTTGGGGCGACTGCGAAATGAAGTAGCGATGCTTAGGAACTTAGGCCAACCGAATCCTTACTCTGGAGCAGCGGGGGCGTAGGAGTCGGAAAACTCGATCAGTGTAAGTCGTAAAGCACCAGCACATAACCGCAGCCCCCGAGTACTTTAGGGATGTTCAGAAAGTGACTTGCGCATTTCTTTGTGAAAACTGTTTTGAGCCGGAGCTCGAGCGGTTACCCGAGTGCCTTCTGAAAGTAGTCGGACGTCAACCTATGGGTCCAAGCTGCACTTGCAAGTCTCTGTACCATAGCCGCAGGGGCGTAAGTGCTAAGAGCCTTGGACAAGCAACAACATTGAAACGCTCATAGATCAACATCCTTTCCCCTCGTGAGGTAAAGGTGTTCCGCCAAAAAAGCCGGTTGCTCGTGCGATTGGTCACGACAAAGTTGTCGGAGAATTTTGTTTTGAAAACGAAAAAACGAAAGGGGGCATCGTGCCCCGGGTAGCCCCCGAGTAGTAAGTGTTTTTGCGTGGGTGCAAAGATACTTGCCGCTCAGCCTTTATATAGCGTTGAAACATACATAAAAGATGCCAACACAAGGAGATCGAGAACTTATGAAACGAGAGCAAAGGCACATGGCATTATTCATTGATCATAAGTTAAAATAGGGAACGTTACTCAAGGGTAAAAATGACGTAGATGTTCTATGTTCCACGCGTTGGCGATGATTGTGTCATCGTCGTGCCAGAGCTTGAATGTTCCTGGTCGGAGCACTTGGTCGACGATGTACGACCCCTCCCACGGGGGCGCGAGCTTGTGCCGGTCCTTGTTGCTCATGACTCGTCGAAGTACCAGATCTCCGACTTGGAACTGGCGCTCATGGATGTTGCGCTCGTGGTAGCGCCGTAGAGCTTGCTGGTACCGAGCAGAATGTAGAAGCGCCACGTCGCGTGCTTCATCGAGCTGATCGATTGCATCCTCGAGCGCGACTTGGTTCCCCTCTTCAGTATACGTTCGGACTCTCGGGCTGCCATAGTCGATGTTCGTCGGGAGGACCGCTTCTGACCCGTGCACCATGAAGAACGGTGTGGAGCCAGTGGATCGACTCGGCGTGGTGCGCAGGCTCCACAGAACGGATGGCAACTCGGCGACCCATCTTGCCCGAATCTTCTCGAGTCGTTTGAAGATCCGGGGCTTCAATCCTTGTAGGATCATGCCGTTGGCCCTTTCAGCCTACCCCTTGGTCCTTGGATGCGCAACAGCAGCCCTATCCACGCGAATGTTGTTGTCGTCGCAGAACTTGAGGAATTTCTTTCCCGTGAACTGTGTGCCGTTGTCTGTGATGATCGAGATCGGGATCCCGAAGCGGTAAATGATGTCGGTGAAGAATGCCACAGCCTCTTCGGAACGGATCTTGACCATGGGTCGAGCCTCAATCCAGTTTGAAAACTTATCGACGGCCACGAGCAAGTGCGTGAAGCCCCCAGGTGCTTGCTTGAATGGTCCGACTATGTCCAGCCCCCATACGGCGAATGACCAAGTGATGGGGATGTTCTGAAGTGCCTGCGCAGGGAGATGAGTCTGTCGAGCGTAGAACTGATAGCCCGCATAGCATCGCATGATGTCCTTGGCGTCTGCTAGCGCCGTGGGCCAATAGAAACCTTCTCGGAATGCTTTTCCGACTAAAGTTCTTGCAGCGGCATGATGTCCGCATGTGCCGACATGGATTTCCTGAAGGTCTCGGCCTTGGTCTCTCTGAATGCAGCGCATGAATATATCCGCTGCGCCTCGCTTGTGGAGCTCGCCGTCGATAAGGACGTATGATTTGGCTCGCCGCGAGATGCGACGCGCCTCCGTCTGGTCGGAGGGCAACTTCCCCTCGACTAGCCATTTGAGGATGGGGAAACGCCAATCAGGGTCTTCTAAGTTTGGCTCTTGCGGTTGATCGATCTCCATGACTTCTGGCGACTCTGACTCTGGCGGTTGTTCCTCATCAACTCGAACGGACGGTGCATGCTGGTCGCTTGCAAATATGCCATGTGGTACGGGTTTGCGGCTTGATGCTGCTTTGGCGAGGATGTCCGCAGCTTTATTGAAGTCATGCAGCACATGATGGAGCTAAAGCCCATGGAACTTGTCTTGTAGCTGACGCACAGCTCGACAATAGGCCGCCATCTTGGGGTCGACGCAATTCTTCTCCTTCATAACCTGATCCACGACAAGCTCAGAGTCCCCACAGATCTCGAGACAACAGATTTCGAGCTCGATCACGGTTCGAAGGCTGTTGATGAGCGCCTCGTACTCGGCCACGTTGTTGGAGGCAGGAAAGTGCAGTCGAACCATGTACTCCATACGCACGCCCAAAGGCGAGATGAAGACAAGGCCTACCCCTGCTCCCTCCTTCATGACGGAGCCGTCGAAATACATTGTCCATGTCTCGTGCTCGATCGGCGCCGGCGGAGTCTGAATCTCTGTCCATTCAGCGACGAAATCTGCCAATACTTGTGACTTAATGGCACTATGCGGTGCGTATGTCACATTCTGCCCCATCAACTCGAGGGCCCACTTTGCTATCCTCCCCTCGGCCTCAGGATTCTGGATCACCTCCCCAAGGGGTTACTTAGACACCACCGTGGGATGCGAGTCGAAGTAGTGCCGAAGCTTGCGTTTGGTGATCAAGACAGCATACACAAGCTTTTGAATTTGACAGTAGCGGGTCTTCGAGTCAGAGAGAACCTCACTTATGAAATAGACGGGCCGCTGCACCTTGAGTGATTTCCCAGGCTCGTCTCGCTCCACAACCAGTGCAGTGCTCATGACCTGCATTGTTGCAGCTACGTACAGGAGCATCTGCTCCTCTGGCATGGGTGCTGTGAGCACAGGTGGACTCTTCAGGAGATTTTTGAGTTTGTCGAGCGCTTCCTGAGCCTAGGGTGTCCACGCAAAGTGGTTGGACTTTTTCATCAGGCGGTACAATGGTAAGCTGCGCTCTCCGAGTTGAGCGATGAACTGACTGAGAGCTGCGAGACAGCCTATGACACGCTGCACGTGCTTCAGGTTCTGATTGGCCCCATGTTAGTGATGGCTGAGATCTTCTCAGGATTAGCCTCTATGCCGTGTTCAGACACGACAAAGCCAAGGAGCATGCCCCTTGGAACCCCGAAAACGCATTTCTTGGGGGATTAGCTTCACCCCATGTTCTCTCAGCTTCGCGAACACTTCCGTAAGGTCGGGGATCAGATCGCCTGTCTTCTTAGACTTGACCACGATGTCATCAACGTATGCTTCGATTATTCGCCCTATGAGATCGCCGAAAAAGCGTCGCATGCATCTTTGGAACGTAGCGCCCGCGTTCTTGAGCCCGAACGGCATCGAGTTGTAACAATAAGCGCCAAAGGGAGTAATGAAGGACGTTGCGAGTTGGTCCGCTATGCACATCGCGATCTGGTGGTACCCGGAGTACGCATCGAGAAAACAGAGGGTTTCGCACTCTGCCGTTGAATCGACTACCTGATCTATGCGAGGCAAAGGAAACGGATCCTTGGGACATGCCTTGTTAAGGATCGTGTAGTCAACACACATCCTCCATTTCTTATTCTTCTTCTTTACAAGTACAGGGTTAGCTAGCCACTCGGGGTGGAACACTTCTTGGATGAACCCTGCACTAAGGAGCTTCTTGATCTCCTCGTCTATGGCCCTGCACTTGTCGTCGTCGAAGCGGCGTAGGCGCTGCTTGACCAGTTTCAATCCCGGCTTGATATTCAGTTTGTGCTCGGCAACCTCTCTCGGGATCCCCTTCATGTCGGAGGGTTTCCATGCGAACACGTCGAGGTTCGCTTTGAGGAAGTCGACGAGCACGCTTTCCTATTTAGGATCGAGCGCCGTCCTGATACGGAGCGTGCGGCCATCATCGGTGACAGCCACATCCTTGACATCCTTGGCGGGCTCGAAAGAGCAGGCCGCTCGCTTGGATGACTCGGGGATTTCTTGGTCCTCGGAGGGAGGCTCGGCGTGGAGCTTCTCGGACCGGATGAGTGTTTTACCGAATTGAAAGCACTTGGTATCGCACTCGTATGCATACTGAAATGTAGTCCCCTCTGTGATGACCCCCTTGGGACTAGGGATCTTCAACTTGAGATACGTGTAGTTGGGCACGGCCATAAACTTCGCGTAGGCCGGCCTCCCGAGAATGGCGTAGTACATCCCCGAGAACCCCACCACTTCGATGGTGAGGGTTTCCGTGCGGAAGTTCTGCGATGTCCCAAACAAGACGGGCAGATCGATCTGCCCTATCGGGAGTGCATCCTTCCCGGGGATGACCCCGTGGAAAGGTGTTGGCGATGGGCGCAGTCGGGACCGCGAGATGCCCATGCTGTCGAGCGTCAACATGTACAAGATGTTGAGCCCTTTCCCTCCATCCATCAGCACCTTGTGGACCCTCTTGGTCTCTATCAGTGGAGCCACCACGAGGGGGTAGCATCCTGGTTGCGGTACATGGTCGGGGTGGTCCGTTCAGTCGAAGGTGATCGGAGTCTCTGGCCACTTGAGGTACGACGGCGTCGCAGACTCGGTGTTGTAAACTTCACGCTTGATCAGCTTCTCCTTGCGCCTCGACAGTCGCGCCGGTGCTCCACCAAAGATCATGTGGACCGCGCCGTCTTCACGAGGGAAGACAACTTCCTCCTCATCGTCGTCGTTCTCGGGGGGTGGCACTGCCTTCTTCGGAGGATCCACCGTCTTGGGCTTGAGCGTGCCGTTGACGTAGTTCTTCATCAAACGGCAGTCTTTGAGCGCATGCTTGACGGGCGTCTCGTGGTGGGTGCATGGCTCCTCGAAGAGCCTCTCGAAATGATCCTTCGGAGGACCACTCTGATTGTTCTTGGGGCGGGTAGCCTTGCGTTCGACTACCACAACAATGTTGTCATCGCGGCCTCGCTTGTCGCCCTTCTTCTTCTTCTTAGACCGTGAGGAGGGCCCCTCACCACCGTCCACGACTTGCTTCCCCTCGCTCGGTGGGGGAACCAACGTCGCTGCGACTGCCTCCTCCCCGTCGGTGTGGTTGGTCGTGATGTCGAGGAGCTCCCGAGTAGTCCTTGGGGTCCTTCGCCCTAGCCGGTGGATGAGGGTGGTGCAGGTGGTGCCGTTCTGGAACGCCGAGATGGCGTCATTGTTGGTCGCAGTGGGGAGCTTGGTGCAGCACCTAGAGAAACGCCTGATGTAGTCGCGCAGGCTTTCCCTCGGCTGCTGTTTGCAGTTACACAGCTCCCACTGCTTGCCAGGTCGGGCATACGTGCCTTGAAAGTTGCCAATGAAGGTCTCCCATAAGTCCTTGTAGTTGTTGATCCTGCCACGTGGCAGGTGCTCGAGCCAGGTCCGCGCAGAGTCGGCGAGGTGAAGTGGTAGGTTCTTGATGATGAACAGATCATCCGTCGCTCCGCCTGCCCGACACGCGAGCCTATAGTCCTCCAACCACATGCTAGGGTTGGTCTCCCCGTCGTACTTGGGGACTGTTGTCGGAGCCTGGAACCGCGATGGGAACTTTGCGTCGTGCACCTTCCGACCGAAGGCGCGAGGGCCCTTTGGATCGGGCGACCAGCTGCGGTCACGATCTTCCTCGCTGTCGTAGCGTCCGCCACGCCTCCGGCTATGTCGTTGACGTGAGCGGTGCCCGTCATGTTTGTCGCGGCCGTCGTCGTTGCTGCCATAGCCATAGTTGTAGTCGTCGTCGCTAGCAGCCCGGCGACGGGCCTCGAGCGTGTCACGAGCGTCGCGGTGGGGTCCCAGGCGTGACTTGACTGATGCTTCGCTGGCCTCCTTGTCGTGCCCTCGGTGCCTCGACGGAGATGGGTCTGGGCGTCGTACAGATGGTGCAGCTCGCGCCTCGCGCGCTCGTGATGCCGAACTCTCGGCCTGCTGCGCGGCTGCCGTCTCGAGAAGGGTTTTGAGCTGCTGGCGAACCCTTTTCTCCTCGGGGGTGGCCGGCTCGGGGCAGCCGCGTAGGAGCATGGCTGCTGCCGCGAGGTTCTGCGACGCGTGCCTGAAGCGTGGCGTGCCGTCATCGTCGACGGCGACATCCTCGTTGATGCGCCGGTTCACATCCCGCGCTCGAGCGCGAGCTTGCGACACCGGCTGCTCCGCTTCTTGCTCGCGACGTTGTTCCCACCGTTGGTCACGCGGAGGGTCTCGTGGCTCATCCTCCTCCCGAGTGCTCGGTGGAGGTTCGCCAGCTCTTCGTCGCGCTGTCGCCTGGCCTCGGCGATCTCATCGAGGCGCGACCGACGCTGATCGTCTACGGCGCGGTGGTGTGGGTGCTCCTCGCCGTCCGTCGAGCTGGTGGCAGTGCGGGCCTCGAGGACGTTGCACTCTCGCGTGAAATCCAGGGGAGGCGCCGGTGGCCCCCGCCGTACGACCGCAGAGCCTGGGACGACGTACGACGCCCTCAGCGCGTTTACGTAGGCCGTCACCGGGTCGTCCGGGAGGCCTGGCTGCCCTCGGGGGTACAGGGCGCCGTACCGCTCCATGAATTCCCCCCAGGTCAGCGGCTCGCACCCGCTGGCCTGGAAGGCGAGGTCGGTGAGGTAGAAGGCAGCGAGCCTGAGGCGCTCCTGCGTCGGGTTAGGCCCTAGCATGGCCATGATCGATTCGTCCGTGAAGCCACGGACGAAGGCTGCGCGTGCTGCCGCCGCCGTCGTGGCGGTGGAACGCGCGGGTCGGGAGAATGTCCTCCCGACGACGAACTCCGCCGGCCTGGTGTAGACGAAGCCGAGGGAGCCGAAATGCACGGTGGCGCCGGGAGTCAGCGAAACTCCGCGGCCCTCCATCCAGATCGCTGGTGTGGTTCAGCGAGACACACGATGTGCCCCTACCTGGCGCGCCAACTGTCGGGGTTCTCAACCGCCGGCAGTAGATTTGTATCGTATCGTGTGTCAGATCCGGATGGTTGACACGGGAGACACAAGAGTTTTATACTGGTTCGGGCTTCCGAGGAGTAATACCCTACGTCCAGTTCCGAGTACTCGTGTTTCGATGTCAGGGATGTCTGTAGTAGGGGTTACAAACTTGGTGATCGGTCAGCCCCTCCATCGGTTGCACTCCTCCCCCTTTTATAGATGCAAGGGCGAGGGGCAAAAGAGGGAAAACGAAAATAAGCTACAGTGCTACGGTTTGGTGGAGTCCTTTCTGTCATTGATGTCCGTCAGGTGATGTCGAGGGGCGCTGAGCTGTGGTGTCGCCGGAGGCCGCCGCGTGTGCTGTTGCCACTGTTTGTTCCGGGTACTTGGCGCCTCCTCCGAGTAGTTCGCGTGGTGACTCAGCCCTCTTGAGTGCGGCTTAAGCCTGCCACGCTATGGCCTAAGTGCTGGTAGACGGTAATCGAGTGCCTGCGCTGACGGGGTGGCGTGTGGCTGGCGTTGGATGGGACGGCATGTTGGAGGTCGTGGTAATGCATTGTGCGTCATTACAGCTCTTGTCAGAACCAGCCGTCCTCCCGTCGTGCCAGCTGCGGTCTTTGCATGACGTGGAAACTGACGTCATGCTTGTCGTTGCGGGGGAGTCCGAGAGCTGGGATGGCGCCATGTTCGTGTGGGGCCCCTGATCCATGCTCCGGCTCCCGCACGTGGGCCCCGTTTTAGTCGGAGACGGAGGTTACTCGTGCGAACGAGTAGTCGGAGGCGAGGCGGAGTGTACTCGGAGACGAAGCGTACTCGTGCGAGGCGGAGAGTACTAGTGCGAGGCAGAAGATACTCGGAAGTGGGGAAGTCTTGTCAGTAAGGGTCTTGACGAAGATCTGCATCCCTCCTTGTCCTGGATCTTAGCCTTGACATTGTCAATGGTGTCAGAGGACTCCATCTCCAGGGAAATCATCTTGTTGCTTAGGGGCCCTAATCCAGATCCTCGTCAAGCTGTTTGCTTTAGATCTGTACAAAGCATGGATTATCATGACTAGCTAGGCTAAGCTGCATCTGCATGCCCCTTCGACACCCAGGCGAAAACCATCAACAAAATGCAACCGAAGAATAAGAAAAGAATGCCACGAAACCAGTAGAAAAGAAGCAATCGGCATGCATGCATGGCCGGGTCGCGAGGGAGAGGATTCGCGGCTGTCGCGAGAAGAGGGGGCGCGACTTGTCTTGCGGAAAAAGAATTGAATCAGTAAGTTGTGTAATAGGTGGCAAAGGTGGATAATTTCCTCCCAACTTCACGAGTGAGTACGAAGCGTTTGCAGAGTACTCCTTCAGATACTCCATGAAATTGGTGGAGTTGGGATCTAGATTCAAGTTTTTGATGGATCTGGAGTTTTCGGAGCTGAGGTGTTTGGCAAGAAAAAATTAGAGTGAAGCTATTTTTTTGAATCTGAAGCTGCTTGAAGCCCTCCCAAACACGCCCTTAACTCCGGTTAATTCCAGCCTGATCCAGATCGATCGATGACCACCATGCTGCAGTTGATCTTGATAGTACACAATCATATCTTGCATTGTATCACGCACCGGCCGGGAGCAACTATCGAGGGAGGGCGAGCCAAAGGGAAAGTATATTTTTTATTAAATAAAAAATGAAACTAGGAACGAATTAAGATTCTTTGATTATTCCCACTGCCTTCAATTTTCGCCTAGCTGACACGATCACACGATCGAGTAGTAGTAGCCCAGAAAAGGCAGAAATCCCTTTCTTGACGACATAACATACGGATCCTTGTCGGTTTTCCGTCGGCGAGGTTCGGGACCGACCGCTCTCTTGTGCAGCACTGTATGTCAATTCGTGGGTCACCCGACCCGATCCACCCGAAAAAACCCGACCCGACCGTCATGGGTCGGGTGCGGGCTAATTATTTTTGACCCAAAACTCGATCTAATCTGAAAATTACACATGAAAATCAGAATCCGACCCGACCTAACCATATTACAGGTCGGGCACGAGTCAAGAATTTTGACCCAACAACCCGACGTGACCACCCATGATCAGGCCTATTTCAGGCCACAGAATTTTTGGGCAACTTTAATCAATTCTGTGGCTTCTCTAACAATAATCCATCGAGATGGAGTATTTACTTTAACATAATCCGTGAGTGTCCCTAATATCCATCCCTCTGTTTTGAAATACAAGACATCCTAAAGATTTCATACAACATTTTAACAGCAGTAACAAAAGATGCATGTATTGATCATGTGTTAATGATAGTTGCAGATAAGGGCACTCCCAACCCAGACTCTACCCATAGAAGTCTATGGGTCCAAGACTCTAACACAGGACTCTATTTTTCCCAACCCAGACTCTACCCATACTAGTTTCTATAGATAAAGACATTTATTACTCAACAAAAAAAAAGGAGATCAGACGTGGAATGTGATCCTTGTGATCCACCATACAACTCTCAAGTCTCAACAATACCACCAGACCCAGAATCAAAATCATAAATCTGTACAAGACCATCAGGTTCAAAATCAACAAGTGTATCACAAAGAATCATACAGTAACATAACACCAGACTAGCAAAATGAAATCTGGTTCACCAGAAACATACAAGAATGTATCACGGATGGCAAACTGAAATATGAATTGCATACGCATGTCACCAGAATGTATCACGGATGTCACCAGAAGCATAGTAGCATACAACAATGTATCATGCATACACATGCAAAGGCGGTCGGGGATCTGTTGGAGGGGAGCGAACGCGTCCTCCGCCCGGTGGGAGGTGGGGGTTGAAATTGAAACGGAGGCGACGGGCGATTCACGAACGCGCAGAAGCCCGGCGGAGTACGAGAGAGGGTGGGAAAGGGAGGCGCGCGCAGGAAAAGGAGCGCGGGAGAGGGAGGCGCGCGCGGGAGAGGGAGGAGCTGGGTGGCAAGCGTACGGGATCTAGGGAAACGAGCTCGGCCTCCCCAACGCGCGTCTCCGGTGGCTTCCAGTGTCTCGATGCTTTCGTCGACTTCGCGTCCTGAGAAGAAACGGAGTCTTATTTTTCCTCCTCTCTCTCCTGCCACATCAGCAAAAAACATTAAATGAGAGAACAATAAATACACTAGTTTCTGGGTTGGGACTGCTCTAATAACCCACCAACAAGCCACTCTTATCTTGTTAACTTTAGAAAGAATTAAATGATAATCAAGGTTCAAAATTTTGCACATGACCACACAGTCTAATTAAGTGATTGAGAAAAGGGAACAAATTAATAGGGCCGGGCGAAAGAAAGGTCGGCTCTAGAGCTAGCTAGAAAAGGACGCTTCAGTGCAAATGAATGAGAGGCGCGGCAGATCGATCGATCGCTTTCCGTTGTGGAAGGTGCAACGGAAAGCTGTCTGCGGCCCCTGTAAAGTTGCGTGCTTGCACACGCGCGCGCACAAAATTCTTTGCACGGGATCCACTAAGTCAGAAAAGATTTGCGCTGACACGTGACAATTAGCGTGCTGGCGGGCACAATTGACACCCGCCAGCACAGTGGTGCGTGGGGGTGCCAGGTCTGCGACCGTCAGGGGTAAAGACACAGTGCTAGCGGTCGACATAAGCCAGCTGCCAACACATATCGATCATCAGTGCTAGCGGTTGGCTTATGCCGCCCGCTAGCGATAATTCCATAGTGCTGGCGGGCGACGGAAGCCACCCGCCAGCACAGGTCGAAGCATCATTGCTGGCGGTTGTCTAATGTCGCCTGCCAGCACTGTGCACAGCATAATTATTCCGACACTTTTTTCTTCCCAGCCAACCTTCCATTGGAGCTTTGCCCGAGAGGAGCTAGGAAAAAGCTCCAAAAACACCAAATCAAGAGAGGAAGGTTTTGCTCTTGTTTTCCTTGGAGGAGGTGGCTATATAAGGTGAGTTTTTACTATTCCAACCTTCTTTTTCACCTTTAATCCATTATTTCTAACTTATCTCTAGAGATCTAGACCTAGGGTTAGCAAGGAGAGAGAGGAGTGGAGAGAGAGGAGTGAAGAGAGAGAAAATGAATTAATGATTTATTTTTTAAGAAGAATTATATGTGCCTAATATAAATCATTGTACTTATATGTTTGTCATTTTATCATTAATTTTCATTTTTAAATAAAAATCTAGAATTGAGTTTTCTTTTATTTATTAGAATTGAAGAATTTAAGTTAGTTTTTTTGACAACAAGCTTATAAATTAAAACATCAAGCAGCCATAACAAAGAGAACCTTGAAGTAAAAGAAAATTACAACAAGGTCCTTAGACCGATAGAGATCCACTAGCTTGACGAAGCGTTCAACGGCGACGAGCTCATCGGCGGAGGCAGCAGAGGCTACGAACGAGCTTGCACCATGGTGGAGGACCGCGCACTGCGACGGTTGAAGGCGGGACGACGGGGTCGAGGAAGACCACACCGGGCGACCAAGAATCTGTAGAAGCAACTTCGCCGGAGATGTATGAGAGACCACCAAGTCGCATCCCTGGTGAGGACGAGGTCGCCGGAACAACCAACGAAGAAGTGCCAGGAGGGCACAGTGGATCGGCCGGAGAGAAGCCGGCTGCTTGTCAGTGGAAGAAGAGGCGGAAGAAAGGGTGGCGAAGGCTGGCGCGATGGCGGAAACCGAAGGGGAACGATGCGTTCGACAGCGTTGTGGGCACAGCCTAAGACACTGGAACAACCACCGAACCGGAATCCAGAGGCGGCGGGGGAGCCAAAGGGGAAGCACAGTCGATGCGTTCCACAACAAGATTCGTTGCAACAACCATCGATTGGAAGCCACCAGGACTAAATCCACCCTAAGGGGATCCGGATCCAGAGACATCTGCAACCAAAAAGGCTCCACGCCGACCAGAGGTAGGCATGCATCGGCCAGAGGAGAGTCGGAGGTGGAAGAAAAAGGGTGAAACTGCTTGGATCCGGTGAAGCAGGGGAAAAAGAAAGGGGATCCAAGCAAGGGAGGAAGGAGGGGAGGGTGAGGCAGATTTATTTGATTATACCGTACCTGGGCGTCGGGGACGACAACGGCGCCGGCGAGGAGGACCACGACGGCAGCGACAACGACGGCCATGGCAGGACTACCACGGAGGGACTAGTACAAACGGCAACAACAAGAAAACTACTAACCTATAGACAGCTACAAGGAGGCGGGGGACCCCAACCCTTCTCGCCGCCGGCGAGACCGCCGGCAGGAGGAAGGGAGGGGCCCAAGGAAGCTCACGGGAGAGAACAAGAGACGAGAAGCCTTCGAGGCGAAGGAACCGACCCAAGTCCATGTTCGGTAGTCAATTTAAGTTAGTTTATATATTTGAGTTTAATTGAGGTTTTAATTGTTGTGACTCATATATTTACATGTATATTATTAAATTAGTTTCTAAAATATAGATTTATTTTCTAAATTGTTTAAGATGGATATGTTTGACATTTTTTATCAGTTTCATAAATTAAAATTATAGAATTTAATATCGTTTAATTTTTTACATATTAATTAGTTTCTAAGATGTAGAATTATTTTATAGGTAGTTCAAAATGGATAATAGAGGATGGATGTATGGCACACGAAGACATTCATCTGCATTCATGTCCGAGTTATCAAAGTTTCTCGAGGTTGCGAAAAAGCATGCCTAAATTTGTAAGACAAAGCAAATACGTTGTCCGTGTTCTGACTGTTGTAACAAACTAATTTGAGAAGATATTAATGTCATGACGATGCATTTGGTAAAGCGAGGTTTTGTGAAAGGATACACAACTTGGTCCCACCATGGTGAAGTAGTAACTACTGTCAACAATGCAGGCACCGACACTAGGTATGATGAAGTGGGTGGCGAAGATGAAGTTGAAAATGATCATGTCATGATGGATGATGCTTTTGACTGTGGAGATCGAAATGGCGATCAAACAGATGCACCACAGGTGGACGAGGAATGTGATGTCGATATGGAAGAAATGTTGCGCCACATTGAACCGGAGGTGTTTCTAGGGAGTGCTAAAGGGTTAGAAAATTTTGGGACACTAAAGAAGGCAGCAAAGGATCGTATGTATGAGGGTTGTGGGAAGGAGTGGTCAATGTTGTGTTTCATCCTCCATCTTCTAATTGTGAAAGCTAAATTTGGATGGTCGGACAATAGTTTTAACGAACTTCTTACTTTGTTGGCCATGCTGCTCCCGAAGCCAAATTTAGTGCCAAACAACACATATGAAGCAAAGAAGATTATCAACCCATTGAAGATGCGAGTGCAAAGAATACACACGTGCAGGAACTATTGCATGTTGTACCATGGTGATTATGCAAACATGCAGAAGTGTCCAAATTGTGATGCTAGCTGATACAAAAGCAATGCATATTTCGATGCAGAACGTGTCGCTACCTCGAAAGGCACGAAGAGGAAGATGGGTGGAAAGAAAAGTGCAGGTGCTTAAGTGGAGGATGAGTCTAGTATTGGTACTGACACAGGTGGTCAACGTAAAGTCCCTGCTTTGGTGATGTGGTACTTGCTGGTGGAGGACCGTCTGAAGCGAAGACCGCTGAACTAATGACTTGGCACGCCGATCGCCCAGAGAAAAATGATGGGAAGCTTCGACATCCTTCGGATGCTCAGCAGTGGAAGACCTTTGATTCCAAGTATGAAAAGTTTAGCAGTGAAAAAAGAAATATACGGTTCGCGTTAAGTACAGACGGCATGAATCCATTTGGTGAAAGAAGCAGCACACACAGCACATGGCCAGTGTTGATGAGCATATACAACCTTTCCCCTGGCAATGTAACAAGAGAAAGTTCCTTTTCCTAACCATTCTAATCCAAGGACCGAAGCAACCTGGTATCGACATAGATGTTTTCCTAGAGCCATTGATGGAAGAAATGGAGAAGCTTTGGATACATGGGATTAAGATGTGGTATGAGTACAGACAGGAGCAATTCACACTTAAGGCCATTATCTTTGTTACCATTAATGATTACCCTGCCCTATTTTCTGTGTTAGGTCAGGTAAAAGGAAAGATAGGTTGTGTAGTATGCTTGAATGATACAATTAATGTCGGAGTTTGTTACCGCCAGCAAGTAAATTTATACGAACGCGTGTCTGAATCCGCACGGTTGCACAAGAGACACTCGAGATTATACTGGTTCGGGCCTCCGGAGAGTAATACCCTACGTCTAGTCTGAGGGGGTGTGTTCTTTATGCTCAAGAGTCTGTAGTAGGGGTTACAAACAGGTCGGGAGAGGGTCGCTGAGCCCAAGTCCCTGGCGTGCATGTGGTGGGTTCTTGTAGCAGAGTCTTGTGTACACGAGTGTGTGTGTGTGTGTCTAGGGGGAATATGAGATGAGATATCGATACTGAGTGCGTGTGGGGGTGAAAATGAACGTGTGTTACAAGTGTTCCCCTCCTCCCCTTTTATAGTCGCAAGGGAGAGGTGTATGGGGGTAAAATCGAGGGTGTAAGCTAGGTTACAAGGTAGGGCGTCCTTCCTCCGCGTCGGGCCGTCAGGGCGGTGTGGCGAAGAACTGTTACGGGGTCATAGGTGACGGTGTAGGTCTTCCTGGAATCACGTGTCCCGAGTAGTTGCCTTTAGGGCTTCTCGTACTCTCCTCCGAGTAGTTCGTCGGGTGCAGGGCGTAGGATTCGTATACTACCCCTGTCAGTAGAACAGGAGCACATCTTTTCCGGGTACTGTGGAGGTGGAGTGGTCTACATCACAGCGTTCGAAGGCTAGGGGGAGGCGTACACTGTGCCGTTCGTGGCACAACGCTCCCCGTGATGTCCGTGGTATGACGCACACTGTGCTGTTCGTGGAAAAGCAGACGGATCCGCCCTCTGACACCAGATCGCCTGGTTTGGGCGGCCCGGCACGGAGGGGTCAGCACGTGGCGGTTCGTGGGTTAACGTGCCCAGATATCACGGGATATCGGTGGGGGCCTGCGCATCTGCAGTCTTCGTTGTGAAGCCTTGAACTTGTCGGAGGCGGAAAACTAGTCGTGCGAGCAGGTAGCCCACACCACGCCTTCTGATGCTTAGGGAGTAGCACGTACGGTGCCATTCGTGGCGCGGTACACAATGTGCTGTTCGTGGCAGGGCGGATGGATCCGCCCTCTGACACTGAATTGGCCTGGCCAGGGCGGGCCGTCACGGAGGGGCAGACGCGTGGCGGTGCGTGGGAGAATGCGCGCAGAGATCTCGAGATCTCAACGGGGGACCCACGCCGCTGTTGCCTTCCATGCAAAGCCTGAGCTGGTCGATGACGGAAACTACTCGTGCGAGTGAGTAGTTGGAGAAGGAGACGGAAACTACTCATGTGAATGAGTAGTCGGAGGTGGAGACGGAAACTACTCGTGCAAACCGCCAAGCGGTGGAGAACCTGTTGCGTGGGCCGCCATGTACTCGGAAGAAGAGGCGCCGGTGCGCATGGGCCGCCCGGCTCCTGGCCTACGACGGAAACTGGTCGTACGGACTTCCAGGTACTCGGAGGTATAATACTCGTTGTATTAGCCACTAAGTATGTTGTGTGTCAGTCCGTACTACATTTTTCAGAGGTCGTGGTGGGCCCTGGTCTAGGGCCTCGTCAGTAGCCCCCGAGCCTGGTGAGGGAGTCAAGGACTTGCTCCCAGGTTTAGTTGCCGTGGAGTCGAAGAGCGCACCCATGGGTGATAGCCCCCGAGCCCACGGACAAGTCGGAGACTTGTGTGTGGGGTTAAATGTTGAGGTCCTGAATTCGTGGAAGTTATCTTGCCGTTGCATGCTGCGCGAAATGCGCATCGTGGAATGAATGGCGGAGATCTCGCGTCGGGTGCGGGATCCGTGGGCCTATCACAGGTGACGTGGCAGCGTGTTCATGTGCGGTTGGTAGTGGCGGGCGTGCCTTTTGAGGAGCGATGCTTCGGTGCGTGGGGGACGTGGCCCGAGGCGGGCCCAGGCATTAACTGCTGGGGGTACGGTCACTTCCCCCTTTTATACCGCGGCCGCCGGTTGGGATTTTTCCCCTTCTTCTTTCTTGCTCACTCCGCCGCCGTCGCCTTTGCCTTAGCCTCCGCATCTGCTACGCTCATGCTTCCGCGCCTCCTTCGATTCCAATCGCAAGTTCGCTTCTTGCCACTACTGCCATGTCAAACTGGGCATCCTCCACCGTGACCTGGTCTAAGCTCGACCGCCTCGTCGCCGACGGTATGCTACCGCCGCAGACCGAGGCAGAGGAGTGGAAGGTCCCCAGAGCCGAGCGCGCCCCTGAGCCCCCGGAGGGATACGTGGTCTCGTTCGTGGCCTTCCACGAGCGCGGCTTCTCCATCCCGGCGGGGCGGTTCATCCGCGCCGTCCTCGAGGAGTACGGCCTTCAGCTCCACAACCTCAACCCAAACGACGTCCAGCAGATGGCAGTGTTCGAGGTGCTGTGCGAGGGGTACTTGCGGCAGGGGGCCCACTGGGACCTGTTCTGGTACTGCTACAAGTTCGTCTGCCTGAAGGACGACCGTACTACGGCGGCGATCGTGTACGCCGGGCTTCGTGGGAAGCAGGGGAGGATGGACGAGTACATCCCCACCTCCTTGACGAGCTCCAACAGCGGGTGGCAGTGGGACTGGTTCTACCTCAAGAATGATGACGAGAACCCGCTCCCAAGGTACACCGGCCTCTGGCATGACTGCGTGCTGGCGAAGTGGAAGTACAGGCCGGAGAAAAAAGATCACCCCCGGTTTCTCCCGGCAGCCCTCGCTGCCCTCAAAACGCTCCGCGACAACAGCGTGGACTTCGTGGTCGTCATCAGCGGCTACCACGTGAGGGGGATCGTCCCACTCCGGCGACGCCCCCTGTGCATCTTCGAGATGACAGACGACCGGGCCCCCTTCGAGGGGACGGTGACGGCCGACCCTCTCCTGTCGGGGGCAGAGGTCGAGCGCAGGGTGTCGCAAGCGACTGACATCACCTACATGTTCTAGCCGCCACCGAACATGCTGCCGATGCTACCTCATCCGACCACCCAGGCCCTAGTATGTGCTTTCCTTGACGTCTTTTGACATGTTCTTAAGATTTTTGTGCTAGGGACCCATCTTTTTACGTTTGTCCAGATGGGGGAGGTGAGCATCCTCTCCTTGCGTCGTCCTCTGGAGGAGGACCGGGCGCGCACCCGGGAGATTGCCGCGAGGGATAAGCGGCGGGCTGCTGACATTTGATGATCGTTGCAAAGTTCGTTTGGACTTGCAAGTGGACAAATCCTCTGTCGTAGTCAAGGAACCCTTCTTCCCTTGAGTGGTGAACCCAAGGTATCGAATCCGTGGAACAATGCGTAATGCAAGATCAATCTAATAACCGAGAAACACTTGCTTCTTTAAGAGGTTTCGAATTGCATATAATCTACTAATATCAAAAGAGGTAGCAAGAGAAAGCATTAAGGTACCGATCTAGAGAGGGTCTAGATTGTGTTTATGTCGTCGTTCCGAGCAAGATAAAGACAGAGTAAAACGAATCTCATTGAAAGCTTCTCTAAACCATGACTTTTGGTCAAACCCCCTAAGTCGCCCCGCCGTACTCGGTGTCTACATCCTGTCATGATGTTCCCCTTTCTTCGCGGTCGAATCTTATAGCACACCTGCAAGGAGTGCGTTGAACTACTTGGTAGATCGGGTATGCACCTCTAGCCACCGCGGCTACAAGAACATCCCATGCAATCTATCTCGAGAATAGATTGAGGAAGAAAACACCCAAGCAATAACAAGAATTGCAAACAAAGGTACTCGATCGCTAGGAATCGGATCCATTAAAACTCCATCAAAAGTATGTATACATGAATAAGATCCAACCAGGATCCTACCTTGATCTTGATTCACGCCTCCGGAACTCCGACGTGGTCTTCCTTGCAAGGTTCCCACGCCGGCTAGGAAAACCCTAGACGACTAACACGACCCTCCTCTCTGGGGTGGTGTCCCTCAAGCTCCTCTGCTCCTCAGCGGCGAATGACGAATGGCTTGATAGTTGCAACTTCACACGGGGGATATAAATAGCCCGAGCATCATCTTGGTCAAAAGGGGGTGACGAACTGCCCCAGGGATGGGCCAGGCCAGCTGACCTGGGCCGACCGGCCCAGGGCCTTCTCGGCCTGGTTCGTCCCCAGTTTTCTTCCTGAAGCTTCTCGCGACTTCCTGAGTTTTTTCCGAGTTGCATGTGGGCCCTTGACATCATTTTCCTCGCGGTTTAGATAAGGGGGCTTTGCGTATGAACTCCAGCATCTTCTGTCTAGGTCCTCAGCACTTCTCAGCCTCATGCTTTAGTCCTTGGTTCATTTGGAGTCATGTTCAACTTGTATCTTGACTTGTCCCGGGGTCCGTGATCACCTTGTAAATCCCTTGATGAACTTTACCCGGAAGTCCTCATTTAGGCTCTTGATTCCTTTGTAAACAATAAACTCCAAAAACCATGCACGAGTCGAACATAACATATAACGGGGGTTAGGATCGTTAGTGTGAATATCAAATCAATACCAACATAGAAGGTAAACAAGTGGCTAGGTTGACGGAAATCGACCGCCAACATCCCCCCATGCTTAAACCTTGCTCTCCCTCGAGTAAGCCTTCTATGGATATCAGTGTTGCCCTTCGATGTTCAAACCCTGCACTTGATCATACATGAGAAAACATAATGCTCTCTAGTTTTATATTCATTAAAGTTCCATAATGTACTAACTTTTATCTTTATGGAAGGTAGATGTCATTCAAGCTCTTTCCACAAGTACTTGATCAAGGTCTCAAACTTTTAAACAAATCTCATAAATTTTGAAAATAAAGAATGAGATAAAGAGAAAAATTGCTTTACCAAGATAAAAAATAACTATCTTGCACTTTGCTCATGTACTCTCATCTCATCTTGTCTCTCAAGCCTACTTGTTCTACTGCTTTCCTCTCTCAAAGTATATGGTGGAAAGCTTTATGTGGAGCTATAGGAAAGTTTAGTCCTACTAAGATATTATAGTTGAGATATTATTAAAACAAGACTAGCTTCTCATGGTCTTACCGAGACTCGTCAAAATTGTCATTGAAAAATAATGTTATCAAGGAGGGGAGAGAGATGAACACACACTTTTTAGATAGGTGGACATGTGCAAATGGCAAAGAGTGATCCTGAGGCACAAACGAAGTCCTCGTTATCAGATTGCACATGGTTGGAAAGATGAGTATGGGTCTTGATCTTGAATCCTCTTGAAAACTCAAAAGCACTAAACATAGCTAGAGAACCGGGGAGCTTTATTATATATATATTTTTTCTTTCTTCTTTTTTTCTTATCATACTTTTATCATTTTTTTCTTTCTTTCATCATACTTTTTCTCTTCTCTCTTTTTTTTATTTGCTCCCCTTGAACTCTAGACTATACTAGCACTTCCTTGGCAACCCCCCATGCTTAGACATTAGCTCGTCCTCGGGCAAAGAGGTGATCAAAATTCCAAGGTGGGAATTGAAGCTCTCATTTTTTCTTAGAGAGAGACACTAGAAAAATCTTCTAGAGATCCTTTTGGAAGTCTCCCTTTCTCACTTGAAGTACCTTCCATGTAATCTTCTCCGAAATATTCATCCATACTCATATATTGGGTTGTGGTCAGGAGGTGAACACAAAAAAAGATATATTTGGGTTTTGGTTGGATATCCGGCAAGGTTTGCGAAATTCCTAATGTGGAAACTCACAATGCACAGATAGAAGAGGCTAGCATAAAAAACGATACACAAAAACGGAATGACCAACTTCTTAGTCTCGGGCCAAAGAAATCAGGCCTTGAATCAATGCACCCAAAAATAAATCTTGTATATACTAAGGTTTTGCACTCAAGTACTTAGGATTTGGATGGGAAGAGCAAAATGCAAGCGGTACTTGTGACAAGGTTAGCATAACTTTTTGAGAATAAAAAGGTTCTTTGATTCATCCAAAGTTGAGAGCAACAAAAAAGAACTATGGGACTTGAGTTATCATAACCTCCACACAAGATTAGGCTAGCATTTAATTAAATTTCAGATTCATATTAAAAGAGAGCACTAGCTTAAACATGCATAAATCAAGCATAAGATCGAGCAAAGCGGCAACGGTCATCATATATCATCATGGTACAAATTCTTCATCCATATTAAGATTATAAAAGCAACGGTGAAACTTATTCATGATGATGGATAACAAACTACTACTACCACACAAGCTGAAATTAAATAAAAACAAGAAAATACTACGCAAACATAAACGCACACAAGATGAAAATAAAGAAAAGGAAAAATCAAACCACACTTAAAAAGCTCCGTCCCTTCCTTCTTTCTTCACTCCTCGTCCGATTGCTCTTACTCTGTTGGTTGACTTTCATTGAATCCTTGATCAAAATATTGTTGCATGGCCCCTCCATGAAATTGATGCGGCGGCACGATTTGAAGATGTTCCAATTGATGGGCGATTCCCGCCGTTCCTTCATGCCAATGGTTGACATGGCTTTGGATCCTCTCAACGTCTTATTCATTCCTTTGAATATACGCCCTAATAATGGATGCACTTTGTTGGGGCTGGGGCATGCTTGCATAAGGTGCCACAAATTCTTCATTGGGCACAACAAAACTTGGTGGAAAATATGTTGGTGGAGGTGGCGGCATGGCTGCACCACTCCCCCATGCTTGCATCGGCACACTTCCGTAGTAGGGTGGTGGCATAGGAATCCCGCCATAAGGTTGATGGTAAGCCGCTCCTCCTTGGTCTTGGGCTGCGGAGGACGAACCTTCTTCTATAATTCTTCCTCTCTTGTTCTTCTTGGCCGGCACGAGAATTCCTTCCTCTAACCAATTCTCTCTCCCTTCAATAAATAATTTCAGCTTCATATGTGGGAGAGGAACATTGACTTTTGCCACCTTGTACCCTCTCTTTTCATCTCCACTAATGTACTTTTCTTGCTTCATGTAATCAATCCCAAGTGAATTTCCCGCAAGTATGAATTTTGGATTCCTTGAAATACCCGGCTTCACAAAAATTGCTATCATAGAGAGATAGCATCCCGAACCAATTTGTCCACTCCCCGATATTGCCTCACAACACCAACGATTGATCATGATATATGTTGGATCAATGGCTTGCCTTGCAACCAATGCCGAATAAAGCCAATTAACTTCAATGTCGGTGACCTTGGACTCCTTCATTCTTTCCAAAATCCTTTTGCTCATCCAAGAATGAAATATCCGGATGATGGGATTCCGGATGCTACTTCTTTGCCGGTTATCTTCCCCTGAAATCATACTCCAAAATCCTTCCAATACACTTTCATTAGCATCAACTTGCTCTGGGGCTTCCCTCTGAAAACCGAGCAACTCTCTAATTTGCTCATTAGAAATTATGTGCTCATCATCCTTGAGTCGAAATGAGAGGGATGGCACCCCTTCATTAATGACCGGTGCCATGGTCATGAGAATCTCCATGGCAAGCTCCAAATGAAAACTCACTCCTACTCCATCAGAAAATTGCCCCCATCCAAGGTGGTTCATCATTTGATAGATATCCGGAGAAAACCCCAACACTTGGAGGGCATCATCATCAAAGTCAACATTGGGCACAACCCTCTTCTCTAGGCGCCCAAGCTTCTCCTCCTTCTCCTTCGACATCATAAGAAATTCATACTTGCAACGTCGTGGAGTGTATGGTGGTGGAGCGGATGAACGAGTCGAGTGACGAGGTTGGACGGGCGGCTCCTCCATTCGCCCTTGCGGTTCGGTGAACCGCATGGATGAGCTTCGCGTGTCTCTCCTTCCACTAAGGAGCATGGTGTCGCTCCTTGATGGCGCCACGTCCTCTTCCATGCTTCGCGGCGACTCGGAGATTGAGTGCCTCTGCGAAGAACTTGTTGATGCTAGCTTCGATGATGATGATTGCATCTTCCTTCCAAGGACCTTGCCAAAAACCTTCTTCATCTTGTAGTTGCTGCACAAATCACAACCAAACTCTCTCGGGGGTTTCTTGCCGGTAGAAATACACACAAAAGAAGTATATGGAAGAGCAAGGATTGTGACGTATTTCTCCGAATTTTTGGACTCAAGAATGGAGAATGAATTTTTCGGAGGTGTTTCTGGAGGTTCTGGACTAGGAACACAAGAACAAGAACTAGCAATGAAGCAAGTGGCTTACCTGAGAAAGATGAGCGCCGGGGGCCAAATAAATAGGCCAGGCCGGCTGGCCTGGGCCGACTGGCCTAGGGCCCCTGCTCCTCTTCTTTGTCTCCTTTTTCTCCCACTTGTTGCTTGATTGATCATGGTGCTGTGTACTCATGCTCCACGCCATCCACTGTCACACCTGTTTTTCCAAAGAAAACCAAGTGCAGTTCTATATGCATGCCAGGATCAAGTTTCATGCATATAGTTGACAAAAGTGAGTAACAGAAACAATATCACGTAAGGAAAAGAGATATTATCAGAGTATTACGCTTGAATCCTGGAAACGAAGGCACCAAACTTCCACAAGCAGTCGACTGGGGGTTGCGTACGCCTAGTACCAGCAACATCTTCACACCGACTTCATAGCAACTTCCTCTTTCTGAGCAACATTGTTTATAGCAAGGGTGAGTACATGCCATACTCAGCAAGTGTGGGGAAAGTATGAATGCAAAGGCTTATCAAGGAAAGGCTGACAGGTTGACTGCATTAAGCAATTTTAGTTGGTCAAATTTTATTAGCACCTGACTACTATGATATAAGTATATACCAACCCACATTAACATAAAGAGATACGCTATAAGCATATGGCTAACATAACCATATCATAGATCACGATCTAAGTCCATCTTCAAGTTAAATTATCATGTGAGGGTCCAGGCCGCTCTTGACCGTGAGCACGGCTAATCGATTAGTTTTACACTCTGCAGAGGTTGTACACTTTCACCACAAGTCGCGTAAAAGTTCTAGGAACTTTGAACCCAACCATGCTGTGCAAAAGTAGGCACAATACCACACTTCCTAGGTGTGACTGCATAGGGACGCTACGAAGCCTTTACAAAGAGTCCTCCCATGTGTATTAGTCCATAGTAGCATATGCCATAGAGGCTATCTTTCGTACCACACTTCTATTCACGGACGGTCAGCCATAGAGTACTTCCGTTCCAATACCTATCCAGAATAGAAGAGCCTTAAAAGCATTCCTCTGTACCCAAGCTACTATGCGAGTAATGGCCACACAAGACTTCCCTAATTACTCAGCCAAGACCAGAGCCATTTAGTCCTTGTGGTTGCACTGTTGTCCTGGGTGGTTCTCCATGTTCCAATTAAGCAAATGATCTTGTATTAACCAGAGATACATCGTAAAAGTAAATCATGTTCATCATTATTGTTGTTCATTAGAACCACCATAACCCAAGGTATAGCATCTAAGCAGAGCTACCCAACAGAAAGGTAAACCCAGGTTTGACAAGGAATGATAATAAAAACTAGGCAAACCTTAATAGGACCCATCAAATTAAATGCAAGCATATGCAATGTGATTAAACACAGTTATTAGGACAAAAGATCAAGAACACACTTGCCTTTAACCAGTGTAATGTTGTTGCTCAGAATTCTTCAACCTCTTGCTCTCCAAAGCTCTCGAAGCACGTTCCTTCTACTGGCATCAATCATCGGGCACAAGCATACAAAGCAAACAGACAAGCAAACTAAGAACAATGCACCAATCAAAAGAAAAGTTTTAAAAGAACGCACTAAAGGATAGGCTCGATTCTATGGATCACTAAAGCACACAGACCGTGCTGAGAAAAGGGAAAGGTTTGGTTAGCTTTAGGGGAGACACTAGGTTTGAGCATGAACTAGGATCAAAAGATCTAGAGCTTGAAAGAAGATTAGCTCTACAACAGAGACACACTGAGACAGAGCTTTGATAAAGAACGTCTAACGAACGATTTGCATATATGAGAGACCAAGATTATGAGCTAGGTTCATTTTAATTAACAAACGAAAAGAAATTACCCTAAGTTGGAATTAATGCAATATTATATTATATTTGCAAAAGACCGAAGTAAAGAACTAGTCAAGTTTTATTTATAAAGATTCATATATAAAATTATATCAATTAAACATTTAATTTAGAAAAGCTAAACTATATGAATCCTCTAATCGAAACTTTATGATTCGAGTAGATCTTATTATTATTGCAAACATCATGGCATTGATATTAATCAAATTAACATTTATTTATAAAACCGGTGTAAAAGCCTAATCAACTTTTAATTAGAAAAGTTAATTATATATTAAGCAAATTAACATTTGGTTTATGAAAAACCAGATAAAAGATCTAATTATATTTTATTTACAAAAGCATGTGAAATAATCATTAATCAAATTAATATTAATTATGAAAAACAGTGTATAGCACTATATTGCTTTTATTTATAAAAGGCATGTATAACTAGGCATTAATCAAAATTAATAATAAATTAAATTTTAGAAAACATTCATCAAGAAAACTCACCACTAACGTGTACTTTACATTATTATGAACCTAACGCAACTTGAACGGATGAAAACAAAGCTAAAACATGAAAGATATGGATTAACAAAGGTCTAGGGACTTGCTGGCAAAGTTTCAAAACTTCTAGGGGCTTATCCGCGAAAAACCAAGGGCATATACACAATTTTGTATATAAACCCGAGGGCTGTCATGCAAGAATTTCTAAGTGGACTAGATCTGGAGAATCTAAAAGATTTAGGGGCGGCCGTTTCTGCAAGAGGGGCAAGACACATACAATGGATCTAAGAATTGTAGGAGACTCCAGGGGGCTATGCACAAAATTGCCACACCCTTCTTCTACCTCTATTCAAACAGGGCAGGGGCGGATGGCGGCTCCGGCCGGTGGCTTCGCCGGGGCTCCGGTGGTCTAGGGTCTCGGGCAAGCGGCGCAGATGAAAGAGGAGAGGATGGGGAATGCGTAGACGTGCTCACCTTCGGCTGAGGTGGACGGAAGCGGCTGGACGGCAGGATGCAGCGGCAGCCGGTGGCGGCTCTAGGCGACAGCTATGCTCCGGCGGGCCTCTGGGGACATGAAGGGGCTCCTCGGACTCGGCTCGTCCCGGCGGAGCTCGCGGTGGCGCTTGCTTGCTCCGGTGAAGGACAACGACGACGAACCAGCGCGGCGGCGCGGTTAGCGGCGGCAGGGCGGCGCTAGGGTAGCAGGGGCGGTGCAGGGCAGGAGCGCGCGGAAGGTCTCGGGCTCCGCCCTTTTATAGGCGCGTGGGGCCCTAGGCGTGGCGCGCACGCCTAGGCCGGGAAGCCTGGCGGCGGCGGTGCCGTGCCCTGGCCGTGCCCGTGAGGCCAAGGTGGCGATGGGCCTTGGCTGGCCACGGCTGGGGCCAGAGCGAGTTGGGCCGGGCAGGCGGGTCGGTCCTTCGGGCTCGGCCCGGTAGAATAGGATTTTCTTCTTCTTTTTTTTTAATTTTCCGAAACCATTTTTTAGTGCACAAACAAATCCAGTAAAATACTAATAAAGTTTTTAAGGCACGAAAAATACTCGGAAAATCCCAAAAATTCCAGGAAAATTCCTAGAGATAGATTGAGACACGAACAATCCAAATAAAATATTTGGAGCTCATGAAAAAGATTTTAGAGCCTTTTAATAAATAGAATAAGCTCAAAGAAAATGAGAATAAATTCCAGAAAATTCCGGAAAATTCTCGGAAGGGTTTGGTCAGCACCTATGCGTGTTTAAAAACCTTTTGCACTCAAAAACACTAGGATGCATCGGCATGAATGCAACACACATAAACATTTTATTTAATTTAGAAAAACCAACAATGTTTTTTTCTTACACTATATTTCTTGTAAAGAAAATAAACGTTGGAAAAATTTTAAAATTGAGAGAAAATCGTTGTTTAATTATTCTTTCTATTCACATCCTGAAATTAGAAATTTCAGGGTGTGAAAAATGTCCAATTCTTCTCAACCACTCCTTTTTCTTTCATGGTCAAGTCCTCCATCTTGATCATTTTCTTTGTGTCACTTCCATGCCTCTTTGCCTCCCATGCCATCATTTATAACCTACAAAAATCAAAGCAATGCTACCCCCCATGCTTGTCCTTGCATGTGCTCAAGATGTTTAAATGATGAAGCCTTCCCGTGATGCATCATAGAGCATTAGAAGATCAATTAAGCTTAAAACCTTCCCTTGATCATGTTTATATGCTAATTACTCCTCTAATTTTGAAAATTAAAAATTAACTCGGAGATATCAATGAGTTCGAATGTATTTTTAGAGGAGTTTTTAGGCATCAAAAACATTTGTAAGTCGAAACTTTCTGACTACATTGATTTTGGTTACACCGGGATCACTTGCTTTCATTAATTGATAGCGAGCTCCTCCGGCTTGACCGTGGGGGTATGGATTTAGGTTCTAATTTTGGCTAAACATGAGAGAGATGTTTTGAATGAACAAAAATAAATGGGGCTTGGAAAAATTCTAACTCTAGAGAAACCGGTAGATATCAAGTTGAAACCAAAAATCTAAGTTTACGCGAGTCCTAGCATGCGTCAAAGATTAAAAATCATTAAGGAACAACGCGGGGCCCTACTCGTGTGTTTTCATGATGTAAAACAAACCAACCTTATCATCATGAGGAGGATGAAAGGTGTGGGTAGGTTCTGAAGTTTCGGAGTTGGTTTCTCGAAAAGAGGCAAATAAATCGTAGGATGGCTCATGTCAAAGGTTTATGTCAAATAAAATCCAAATGAAACATCCGAGCAACTTAAATGTCTCTTAAATAAGTTCAACCACTTAAGAGTTTATATCAAGTCTTGCATAGCAAATTCTAAGACCAACTTACTTGAAAATCGAAAATAATCCGGGTTGCCCTCTCGGCAGCTTTATTCTTGAACGGGTTGTCCTCCCGGTAGCTTATTCTTGACTCGACGAACGGGTTACCTCCCGCCTAGCGCTTCGTTTATAGTCCATGGCTAGATTTCTTGTCTTCTTCACTTCGGATCAACACTCTTTGTGGGCGTTGCAATCTTGGGTACCCACTTCTGCACCATCTTGGGCACGGGCTTATTCTCCGGCCTAGTCATCTTTTTGGTCTTCATAGGCAGCTTTTGTTCTTTGGTCTTGACGGATGCAACGACTTCTTTGATCACCTTCGCTTCCTTCTTCTTGGGCTCCTCCTTCTTCTTTGGCTCTTCCTTTCTAAAACGACGATGAGGTGGAATATATTTAGTATTGATCATGTTGCATACCTCAAAACGTGGACGAAACTTGAATATGCTTCGCGTGCCATTGACGTCGAACTTAATCTCCCCCTTTCCAATGTCGGTCGTCGCCCCGATGGTCTTGAGGAAGGGCCTCCCTAGGATAAGGGGTGGCTTCTCCCTTTCTCCCATCTCAAGTACCACGAAGTCGACAGGGATGAAGTGATCTCCAACTTTCACGGGCACATCTTCGGCGATTGCCACAGGATAGCGGATAGAGTTGTCGCCCAACTCCAAACACATACCTGTAGGCTTAACAAAAATCAAAGTTTAGTAGATGCAAAACAAAAATCAAAAAGTGGCTAAAAATACTTACAAATGAGATATTAGATTTGATCTCGATTACTTGTTCCCTGGCAACGGCACCAGAAAAAGGGGCTTGTTGACATTTGATTATCGTTGCAAAGTTCGTTTGGACTTGCAAGTAGACAAATCCTCCGTCGTAGTCAAGGGACCCTTGTTTCCTTGAGTGGTGAACCCAAGGTATCGAATCCGTGGAACAATGCGTAATGCAAGATCAATCTAATAACCGATAAACACTTGCTTCTTTAAGTGGTTTCAAATTGCATCTAATCTACTAAGATCAAAAGAGGTAGCAAGAGAAACCATTGAGGTACCGATCTAGAGAGGGTCTAGATTGTGTTTATGTCGTCGTTCCGAGCAAGATAAAGAGAGAGTAAAACGAATCTCATTGAAAGCTTCTTTAAACCATGACCTTCGGTCAAACCCCCTAAGTCGTCCCGCCGTACTCGGTGTCAACATCCTGTCACGATGTCCCCTTTCTTCGTGGTCGAATCTTAGAGCACACCCGCAAGGAGTGCGTTGAACTACTTGGTAGATCGGGTATGCACCTCTAGCCACCGCGGCTACAAGAACATCCCATGCAATCTATCTCGAGAATATATTGAGGAAGAAAACACCTAAGCAAGAACAAGAATTGCAAACAAAGGTACTCGATGGCT
This sequence comes from Cenchrus fungigraminus, assembly GCA_036936925.1. NCBI lineage: Eukaryota > Viridiplantae > Streptophyta > Magnoliopsida > Poales > Poaceae > Cenchrus > Cenchrus fungigraminus. The sequence continues at coordinate 99,726,091 of CM072779.1, forward strand.
AGGAATCGGATCCATTAAAACTCCATCAAAAGTATGTATACAAGAATAAGATCCAACCGGGATCCTACCTTGATCTTGATTCACGCCTCCGGAACTCCGACGTGGTCTTCCTTGCAAGGTTCCCACGCCGGCTAGGCAAACCCTAGACGACTAACACGACCCTCCTCTCCGGGGTGGTGTCCCTCAAGCTCCTCTGCTCCTCGGCGGCGAATGACGAATGGCTTGATTGTTGCAACTTCGCACGGGGGCTATAAATAGCCCGAGCATCATCTAGGTCAAAAGGGGGTGTCTAACCGCCCCGGGATGGGCCAGGCCGGCCGGCCTGGGCCGACTGGCCCAGGGCCTCCTCGGCCCGGTTCGTCCCCGGTTTTCTTCCCGAAGCTTCTCGCGACTTCCTGAGTTTTTACCGAGTTGCATGTGGGCCCTTGACATCATTTTCCTCGCGGTTTAGATAAGGGGGCTTTGCATATGAACTCCCGCATCTTCCGTCTAGGTCCTCAGCACTTCTAGGCCTCATACTTTAGTCCTTGGTTCATTTGGAGTCATGTTCAACTTGTATCTTGACTTGTCCCGGGGTACGTGATCACTGTTGGTTATTTTAGCGTCACACGAAATAAATACGCAAGCGCACGGATATTGTCGTAGCTTTCACCTCAAAGTATTCCAATGGTATCGAATCCAAGGGAACGTGTGTGCACTAACTTCATACTAGTCGGTCCAAGGACACACCCAGATAAGAGGCAAGGATAGAGTGGATAGCACTATAGATGAGATTAAAGGTCGATTTCTAGATATAACTTGGCTTAGGGTACCGTTAGCCCTCACTTAACAGGCGACTCCGGCACGTGGATCTATGTGGAACGAAGCTCTGACTATATCCAGCTGCGGAGGATCAACGAGGGCCAGACGGGCTGTCACCACCACCTGGACTGCCTCTACCTAACCTTGGGATAAGCCGAACGAATGATAACCGGTAGCGTGACACAACGTCTACGCTGTGGTTACTGCCGTAGCCAACGGACTACGACACTCTGTACTTATAGAACTACGACCACGGAAGAGAACTGATCTCACTCGCTATAGGTACTACTAGCTTATACTAAAGGCATACAGGAGGGAACTCAACCCCGTACTATGCTTCTAATGTATACGAACGACTTGCAGCAGACGAACGCATAAACCCAGGATCTACGCACTAGCAGAGGAAAAAGTCTATTCATGCAACCTAGCATAAACTATTAGAAAGGAATCACGAACACACTTTATTCTAATCAGAGCATGCAAACATTTCTACTTTATTCTAATAGACAAGTCATACAAACGGGATACAAACTTGTGCACCTAATCAACTAGATCGAGGGGGTGTGTTCATGAAGAACACGTGCCTCTAAATGATGAACAGGTGAAGAACACAAGAAAATATCACTTGCACTTTGGTTTAAATAGAAAATGCAGAAATACTCACTTTACTCTAATTGAAGAACGAGCATCCATAGAGATACAACTCTCTCTCTCACTCTCCTATTCTCTAATCTAGCAAGGAGAGGCCTCTCCTTTGAAGGGAAACTCTCATCCTTGGGTGAAGTGGTGTCCCCCCATTCTTACCCCCTCCCCTCATATTTATAGGCAAGGGACAAGTGCTTCTCCCCCTCTTTCCTCTTCTCCCTACGCGCCACCTGGCGAGCAAACGCAGCCCCCACTGTACTGTAGCGTGCTCTGGAAGATGCTTGAGGTGGTGGAGTTAAAAACCGGGCAAGAACCGGATCCTAGGGGCCTGAACCGGAGCTGAACCGTGCGCTGGGTCGCTGAACCGGGCGGAAAAAAGGGAAAAACCACGGCTAACCAGCGGGCCGGGGAACCGACCCCGCCTCGGCCTACCGCAGCTCGCCACCTGTCCCTGGTTTAGTCCGCTCCCCGCGCGCGTAGCACCGCAGGGCGCGATCCGCGTCGTGGGGCGCCAGCCACTCGCGGCCTGCCGCGTGGCCCGGCGGGATCCGCCCGCGCGTGCGCCTGCGACGCGCCACGGCAGGGGTCCGCGCCAGTGGCTGGCTGCCACGTGGTGCGCCCAAACGCCCTCCCGCGCGGCTGGCATACGGAGCTGGGGTGCTGACGTCATGATGACATCAGCACCTCATAATTTATTGGTTCTTTTAATATCTTTGGCACCCGAGCTCCAAAGTAGGCAAATAATATATCCATTTCGATCATCTCGACGAGCCCGTCGCAACGGAGCAGTCCAAATTGGCATTTGAGGTTGTTATGGATGACGTCCTATATAAGCCATTGGATCACTTGCTCTTCATTGTATCATTTATCACGTATTTCGGTGCATCCTGCAACAAATGCTAGAAACACCAACACTTGTGGAACTTGTCAGTATAAAGCCCTATTCTAGTGTTGATGATCACTTTTCATTCATTTTATGCAGGAGTTGACGGCATAAAAGTGGTACTTAACAGCCGTCAACAACACCCCCACACTTGACATTTGCTCATCCTCGAGTGAAGGAGAAAGGATCAAGGTGAGACATGATATCCAAAGGTATAAAGCGAGCATAAGAGATATTCCTAAGCATACCTTGCACTTGTGAACTTTGTGGAGTGTCTACCATGCCATCTTGGGTAGTTGAGGAATGGAACGGTCATGAATCAAATCACTTCTGCTCATCATGTCAAGTAACTTGGGGTTTTTGTTGATGGCTGATATTTGCCATTTTTATGGCTGTCAACTCCTGCAAATTGGAGCATGAATTGCACTTTCACACTAGAATAGGAGCTTAAACTCATACTTTCCACCAGTGTCGATGTCTATTCGAATGCAGGTATTTAGCATAAGAAATGGGAGGAATCCATGCACTTTCACTCCATTCCAATCCAAGGCACTCAAATGCTGGCCAATCAGGGGCTGCCACATGGATTCTCCTGGATCCATGATGTCACCAATCGATGTGAGGGACTCTCGACGAATCATACGCTACCACGTCAGCATCACATGGATCCACGAGCCCACTTTGCCAACTAAACCGCCAGGAAACGTGCCATGCACGAAGGAGAGGCACTAGGGCCCACATGGAAGCGAGCCAGAGGAAGCACACCCCAGATGGAGGGCCGGGAGCTTCGGCCGACCCTAGGATCGGCCGAACCGACCTAGGGTCAGTTGATCTCCCCCCTCCACGTGTTGCTCGCTCATTGGTCCTTGGATGCATCCCAGGGTGTTTTGGAGCACTTGGAGCCTCGGAGCAAGCCACCCCCTTGTCTATAAATAGGAGGGGAGGGGCTCCATTTCACACACACCACCAAGCTCTCAAGTTCCACTTCTCTCTTGTGTAGCTCTCTCCACCTCTCTCTAATTCTGCCCATGTGAGGTGATTCTCACCTCTATGTGGTAGAATGGTGATGAGGAGAGATCTAGATCAGGATTAGTTGAGGGGTAGAGTAGGGGTGAGGAGTGAGTTGATGTCCTCGTGGATGCTTGTTCTTCATTTAGATCAAAGTGAGTATTTCAGTATTTCTTATTTAGACTATAGTGGACATCATGCATGCTTGATTTGTTCTTGTGTTCGTGGCTCGTTCATAAGTTAGAGGCTTGTGTTCTTCGTGACACGAGGCTTCGATCCTTTAGGGCCAGCTCAGTAGTTCATATACCTGTTTGCATGCTCTGATCCTGTTTAGCTATGTGAGTCCGCTGTATCTCATTTGTTGGCGTCCATAGCTTCCTTTCTGCTCCGTAGCTCAATGAATTATAAGATGGTTTGAATCTGATCTTTCTCTAGTTCGTGGGACCGTATCTATACGGTTGCTATAGTGTAGTCAGCGGGTCGACAGACGTAACCGCACTATAGTATTTATCTGGGGTACAAACATGGTGTCTGGGCCCTAGTTTTCCTGCGAAGACCACGTACGTTCGTAGCGTAGAGGTAGGCCGCAGTGGTGACAGCCCGTTGGACCCTTTGCAAACCCTCTGCGTCGCGTACCGAGTTGTGCTCGATGTCAGTACATTGGCCTCTCCCTAAAAAGTTAGGATGTACAGTCGCCCCGCGGGGATGACTGAGACCAGACAGATGCATCTTGAGAGTTAAGTCCCTTAAGGAAGTGCTTCTCGTAACCCGACCTATCCCAGCGAAATCTGGTGTCCTTGGATGGACCCTCTCTGGTTACTCTCCATCCTAGGGAACGATACCCTAAGGGAATACTCATTCTCCTAGGGGAAGTGCTACAACGGTGTATCCGTGCGCTTGCGGATTCGTTCGCACTCATCAGTGTACCCGGGAGTTTCTTACACGCTCACGCTACCACAACGCCTAGTGTTGAGGTTAAAAAACGCCAATAAGCATTTCTGGCGCCGTTGCTGGGGACGGCTGTTGTTATCCTTCGAGCCCGTCTATCCTCGTATTTATCTTTTTCCTTTTTTTTCTACCTTTACCCCCGTTACCCTTTTTGAGATATCCCTTTTTGTTTTCTTTACTTCTACCTCTACCCCCGCTACCCATGGAAGGTTATCCTTGTAAACACCTTCCGCCTTTGAGGAGTGAACCCTCAGAGCCATCTTCGTCAAGACCCACTCTTACATCTGGCTATTGGCTTCACCCCTCTCTCATGAAGCTAATTCAGGACCTATCCTTCTCGGGGTTAAGTCATGAGAACCCCTTTGATCATGTGAGAGACTACGAGCGTCTGATTGAAACTCGGGGTAAAACCAGAGAATTGCCGGACGCTCAAAAAAGAGAGTTTTTCCCGCTATCCCTCTCCGGGGAAGCACGGGATTGGCACCGTTGTTTTGGTAGAGACTACCTTACTTGGAAAAGGTTGAGAGCAGCTTTTTGCTCCCACTTCTTCCCAATACGATGTGTCATCTTGCTAATGGCCAAGATTCTCTGTTTCAAGCAATGTGAGGAGGAATCACTAGGAATGGCATGGAGTCGTTTCGCCTCTGCAGTGGAAGATTGCCCAGTCCTCTACATTCCAGATTGGATGTTGCTCCAGCACTTCTGGTTTGGATTGCGGAAGGATGATGCCTGAGGCTTAATGCTCTCTCCGGAGGATCCTTTGTGCACCTAGATGCTGTCAAGGGAAAAGAGATCGTGGATAATCTCCGGGATTTCAGCTCCCCTTGCATCCCGGTCAATGATGCACCCACCAGAGGAAATGTTAAGCTGCCTAGATCCATCATCAGCCAAGTCCAAGATTTCATATCCATTCTTTCTGAGCTCTGGCTGAAGATGTCATTCCTGAATGGCAGGAGTGTAAGGGAAAGATTTCATGACGCGAGATCCACCCTTTGGTTCCCCTCCCGTGCATCTTCTTAGACCTTCTCCCTGAGATTTTGTCTCATCGGAGGATGGAGAGAGTAGTTCGGAAAGAACGACCATTCCCGGCCAGGATGACTTGTTCGATCCTCACTACTATCTCCTAAGGAGGGTATGAGAGGCTTATCGTGTTTCTACGTTGAGGTTTGAGCTGAAGTGCTTTGCACTGAAGTTTCGTATAAACCAAGACATCGGTCTCTGCTTTACAATCTATTGGATTCATCCATCAGACCGAAGGAGCACGATCATCTTCCGATCGAATGGAGTGCATTCACTTTTTATCTCGAGCACATCGATCAATGCCGATCAGTCAGGAGAAGCTTGCACTTCGTATCTTATGCCTGACTTGATCGATGCCCAATGGGAGTTGCACTTTCCAGCTTATCCATAACCCCCCATTGGAAGCTTAGGCCAGACTTCAGAATGTTTCCATCACTCTGATGAGAGCATCGAACCCTCTGCCTAAGGTAAGAGCGAGTTAAATCTCGTTCTTCGTCCGAACTCTAGTTTCTGATCGTACACCGGCCTCCGGAAGTCCATGCTCTATCCTCTTTGAAGGCCGAGTGTCTTTCTGAGCTTCAGTTCACTCGGAGATCGGTACCTTTTGGTGAAGCACTAGCCTCAGTGCTCGATCTTTTCGTCTCCGAGTTCCGCGACCCCAGTGCTATAGTCCTCGAGTCCCGTGACCACCTCAGGGATGCCTCGGCCTCTCTGGGATGATCATGTTTGCCTTTAGCTTCGATACACCTTTTTGGGCTCGAGTTCGTATATGCACTACCCTTGCAGATCAAGCTTATCATCATATCAACATTGTATGCAAGGAGATAGTCGTAAGTTGAGACAGGAGATCACAAGACACCCGCATCCCGAGTACTCTTGGGACTCATCTCGTTTCCCCAGGAAGAATTATCCTTCGGGTATCTTGTGGACCGTGGTCATGCAGGAGAAAGAAATTGCCAAGATAAAGAGGAGTAGGCAAAAGACCACAGGAAGGCAACACCATTGTGGCGACACGAATGCTTCATGATTACCGTCAGAGGTGCCTACACTTTTGACGAACCGAGTATGTCGCCAAGGTGAGCTCCCCCAGATTCTCTATGGTTATATCATGGCTTGGCCAAGGTTGTTATATAGTGGAGGATGAATTTTCAACCTCAACCATATCCTAGCCTTAAGCCTAAGCCAACCTTTCCATCTCGGGGAATCCACCTAGGCCTTCGATCCTGAGACTTGCTGGAGCCCACATGAGAAAGGGGAGGGCCAGAGGGGCCCACCTGGGGCCGGCCAAACCTTGGTTCGGTCGAAACCCTGGTGCCGCCTCCCCCCTTCTTCTTTCGTGTGTGCATCTCTTTCTCCTCCAGAAACCTTCTCTCTGCCGCCCGACGAGTTTTCGCGTCACGAGAATCCATCTCCTCCACCACATCATCCAACTCATCACCTCCATGGCCGGCTACGGTTTCACTCGGCTCCGTAGGGCAGCTTCGCCCCTCACTTCAGGGGGAGGGAGTCCCTCTCGTCTCATCGACGTCGGCAACCTAAATGAAGTGATGGGATCGCCGGAGGCCATGACTCCCGAGAGAGGTAGGAGTGTAGAGAGCACTCGCAGGATGCGCACCGACTCCCCAGTGCAGTCGTCCCGGCGAGGCTCCTCCTCCCCGCCTTTTTTCCCGGTCAGGAAGGCCACCATGGGGAACAAGACCGCTGCCAAGCGCGTCTTGTTCGACGATCCCCCTGGGCCACCTCTGAAGCCAGGAGAGCGCTACATTGGGTCTGACTTCAACAGTTAAGGAGAAGCTTTCTGCCACACTTATGAGCAGGATGTGTGGGACGAGTTCCCACTTCCACAGACCCAGTGCAAGATCTTTGGAGTAAAGACAGCCACTGGAGGCTATGGTACACCCTACCATAAGCCGCCTCAATGGGAGCGAGTCATCACCAAGATCCTTGCAGACATCCGAGTGAATGACGCCAAGAAGACCCCTGCCCTAGCAAAGCTAGCAAACAAACTAACTGATCTGTTCTTAGAGCATGAGAAGCTAGTTGAAGGGCTGGCTAAGCAGAGGGACGAGTACCGTGAGCTCAGAGTTGAGTATCACCAGCTGGAGGAGGACATGACCCAGAAGCTGCAGAGGTTGGCAGTTGCTGAGGGAAAGGAGTAGATCCTTTCCGAGTAGTGGGGATTAGCCCCAACTTTAGTTCATTAGGCGCTAGTCTAGGTCTAGGTTTATTTCCCTTTATTTCATTTATTTCTTTGCATATGTGTAAGTGCCTAATCATTTTTTTTTGAAAACATTTGGATTTGAATAAATTGGCTCACCGGTCATGTAACCCGGTTTAGCCACCCATTGTGTCATTACTTTGGTCTCTTTGATTTAGAGGACATCTAGGTTCGAGATAGTGTGGGGGAAGAGCCACGACTCTCCCAATGCAGGCACGACATTTTCCATACGTACCCACTGTGAGCACTCCGCGCTAGCCGATCGATCACCTGCAGAGAACCTGAACGGGACCCGCACGAGTTCACTCCTGTGGAGAACCTCTCACAGTTCATCTCCCATGTATAGCGCCAGTTTGCATCTCGACAAGTCACTCTCTTTCATTCCTGAGTTTTATAAGCTATATCTGTCTACCTCTAAAATTAAAACGCGAATGATGATGCTAAAAGGTCACCCAGCTCGCTTGTACCTGAGTAGACTTACATATGTTTTATTCCTTGCTATCTACCCGATGTTTGTGAACCATAACCTTCTTAAGGACAAGCATGTTCACCTAATTAATTGACGAGTATGATATGGCTGGATGATATGATCTATTGCTCTGATGACTAACTCTCTTGGGGAATTTATTTTTAAAAACTCAAAACCTCTTGGAAAGGCTCCTCTTTGATATGCCTCCGTCCCATTAGAGCCATATGATCTTTGTAGGAAAAAAAACCTTCGATTCATATGATGCTTGTTATCGCTTTGAGCCTTGTCAAATTCTGTGACCCTTGTGAGAATTCTTCTCATTACTTTCATGATCAAGATTTATGTGCACCCCACCTATTTCCCCTTGCTATGCTTCTACACTAGAAGTTAGCATTGTATCATTCATCAATTCCACAAAAGTAAAAGCTCCATATGTGGTGTGTCCTCTCTCTCTAAAAGTATCCTTCAAGGAAGAGATATGGGCTATGAAAAAAAAGAGAGAAATATATATACACATGCCCAAAGCATGTTTTGAAAAAAAAAGAGAAAGGATAGCCCATATCCAAAATAAAGAAGGAAAAAAAGAGAGGGATGGTCATGCAGAAAGGAGTTCCATGATTTTGATGGTAATAACTAGTGTCCATTCCGGGGCTAGTGTCCACCTTACCATCAACCCACAGTTCCCACCATATATATGTATGGTAATATCTAGCACCCATTCCAGGCCTAGTATCCACCTTACCATACACACCATAGCCATACCGGTGCACATCTTGATCTGATGGTAAGATTTGATTTTCTCTGTGGATCCAGTCTTTGACTTTGCAAAATATGTGATGCAAGTATGCTTTCTCTTTATCCTACCCTGAGATCCACATAAGCCTGTCGTTGGGTATCCTTACCCATTCCCCAAGTTCACACCCGTGTGATTTGGGCAGGGTATGGGTAATTAGCTAGCTACCTGTTAGATTAAGGGTAGGGTATGGGTATCCCCACTTTTTTTGCGAGCCTACGTGTAATTACATCTTCCTCGTGCTCGCCGCCATCACTGTAGTCTTGCCTAACCTCACGCTCGCGCCCGCCGCTGCTACCGCCGCTGCTGCAGGCTCGCGCGCTCACCTTCGCCATCGCTGCCGAGGAGGAGAGGGAGGAGGGTGTCCATAAAAGCAGGACAGAGCTCGCCCCCTGGAGAACGGCCATGTGGGGATGGCGTCCAGGTGCTTCTTCGGTTCTTCACGAGGGACGCGACCGCGGACGCCCGGCACCAGTCGAAGACGGTGGCGGCGGTGCACGTCAAGATCGTCGTCAGCAAGCACGAGTTCAAACAGATGGTCGCAGCGCTCGGCAACGGCGCGGGCGCGGTGACCGCGGTGGCGACCAGCGAGCGACACCTGCAGTACGCGGCGGCGGTGGGGGCCGGCGGCGGGCCGGGCGCCGAGCATAGGCTGCAGTCGCTGCGGCGGCACAGCACGCGGCGGGCGGCCGAAGCAGCACGCCGCATGCAGGCAAACGGGGAGTGGGAGCCCGGCCTGCACGGCTGGGCGTTCGTGCTCGCTGGTCGCTGCGTGAATTACAGGGAATGGATTGGGTATGGATAATTACGGGGAGGGTAAGAATGGATAACTCAGGAATGGATTTGGATATGGACATAAGTGGGTTTGTTCATACCCTACCCAACGGCAGGCTTAGATCCACATATAGCAATCATTAGAAGTAGAATGAAGAAAGGCAAATGCCTTGGTGAGGACATATACACATTGAGCGATCTGAGAGAATCAAATGAGGAAGCCACCAAGAGTTTTATTTGTGAAAAAACTTGCAAAACCCCAAGGTGTTTATCATCAGGTGCATAAGTGACTTGATTCACAGCTATTCTACTTTTCAATCACCCAAGGGAACATAATAGCCACTACACAGAGGTTCACAGGAGCAAGGTATGACTTGAAATATCTCTTATGTTTGTCTTACTCTTTGGTATTCATGACCCACTTGGCTTTGTTTCACCTTCACTCGGGACGAGCAAAGGTCAAGTGTGGGGGTGTTGTTGACGGTTGATATTTGCCATTTTTATGGCCGTCAGCTCCTGCAAATTGGAGCATGAATTGCACTTTCACACTAGAATAGGAGCTTAAACTCATACTTTCCACCAGTGTCGATGTCTATTCGAATGCAGGTATTTAGCATAAGAAATGGGAGGAATCCATGCACTTTCACTCCACTCCAATCCAAGGCACTCAAATGCTGGCCAATCAGGGGCTGCCACATGGATTCTCCTGGATCCATGATGTCACCAATCCATGTGAGGGACTCTCGACGAATCATACGCTGCCATGTCAGCATCACATGGATCCATGGGCCCACTTTGCTAACTAAACCGCCAGGAAACGTGCCATGCATGGAGGAGAAGCACTAGGGCCCACATGGAAGCAAGCCAGAGGAAGCACACCCCAGATGGAGGGCCGGGAGCTTCGGCCGACCCTAGGATCGGCCGAACCGACCTAGGGTCGGTTGATCTCCACCCTCCACGTGTTGCTCGCTCATTGGTCCTTGGCTGCATCCCGGGGTGTTTTGGAGCACTTGGAGCCTCAGAGCAAGCCACCCCCTTGTGTATAAATAGGAGGGGAGGGGCTCCATTTTACACACACCACCAAGCTCTCAAGTTCCACTTCTCTCTTGTGTACCTTTCTCTCCCTCTCTCTAATTCTGCCCATGTGAGGTGATTCTCACCTCTATGTGGTAGAATGGTGATGAGGAGAGATCTAGATCAGGATTGGTTGAGAGGTAGAGTAGGGATGAGGAGTGAGTTGATGTCCTCGTGGATGCTTGTTCTTCATTTAGATCAAAGTGAGTATTTTAGCATTTCTTATTTAGACTATAGTGGACATCATGCATGTGTGATTTGTTCTTGTGTTCGTGGCTCGTTCATAAGTTAGAGGCTTGTGTTCTTCGTGACACAAGGCTTCGATCCTTTAGGGCCAGCTCAGTAGTTCATATACCTGTTTGCATGCTCTAATCCTGTTTAGCTAAGTGAGTCCACTGTATCTCGTTTGTTGGCATCCATAGCTTCCTTTCTGCTCCGTAGCTCAATGAATTATAAGATGGTTTGAATCTGATCTTTCTCTAGTTCGTGGGACCGTATCTATACAGTTGCTATAGTGTAGTCAGCGGGTCGACAGACGTAACCGCACTATAGTATTTATCTGGGGTATAGACGTGGTGTCTGGGCCCTGGTTTTCCTGCGAAGACCACGTACGTTCGTAGCGTAGAGGTAGGCTGCAGTGGTGACAGCCTGTTGGACCCTTTGCAAACCCTCTGCGTCGCGTACCGAGTTGGGATCGATGTCAGTACATTGGCCTCTCCCTAAAAAGTTAGGATGTACTGTCGCCCCGCGGGGATGACTGAGACCGGACAGATGCATCTTGAGAGCTAAGTCCCTTAAGGAAGTGCTTCTCGTAACCCGACCTATCCCAGCGAAAGCTGGTGTCCTTGGATAGACCCTCTCTGGTTACTCTCCGTCCTAGGGAACGATACCCTAAGGGAATACTCATTCTCCTAGGGGAAGTGCTACAACGGTGTATCCGTGCGCTTGCGGATTCGTTCACACTCGTAAGTGTACCCGGGAGTTTCTTACACGCTCACGCTACCACGACGCCTAGTGTTGAGGTTAAGAAACGCCAACAGTTTTGCAATAAGTTTTCAAAAACAAAACCTTGCTTAGCTCCTCATTTGATTCTCTCAGATCGCTCAATGTGTATATGTCCTCTCCAAGGCATTAGGTGTGCCTTTCTTTCATCCTACTTCTAATGATGGCTATATGTGGAGCTCAGGGTAGGATAAAAGATAAAGCATACTTGTATCACATATATTGCAAAGTCAAAAACCGGATCCACAGAGAAAATCAAGTCATGCAATCAGATCAAGATGTGCACATGTATGGATGTGATGGATATGGTGTTAGGAATCGGATGCTCATAGCCTAAGAGGGGGAGGGGTGAATTAGGCAACTTAAAAACTTATCCTATGGCTTAACACTATTTGCATCAAAGATAAACTAGAACATACTATCTAGATGTGCATCTAAGGTTGTTCTAGTGTGAAACTCCCATCCCAAAACAAGTTTTGCAACCTATAGCCAATCCTAGCAAGATACTACTCTAGGAAAGTAAAGGCAAGCAAGGATGCAAGAGAGTAATGCAGAAACGTAAAGGGGATGAGAGGAAGAAAACTCTTGACACGCGATTTATCCCGTGGTATCGGTAGGCACTAAGCCACCCCTAGTCCACGTTGCTGAAGCACTCTACACAAGAGTATTGCTTCCCGCTCACCAAGTCTCTCCCAAGAGCACCACTACACTTGCCACTAAAGCTCGCCATGAAGGCACTCGCCAAGATCCCTTGGTCACCTTGATGCCGCCTCCACTAAGGAGCTTCTCCACCAAGGGAAGGGGGTCTCCACGTCCCCCGCACAAAGTGTCCTTGCCGCTCCACACCAAGCCGGAGGGTCAAAGACATTTGCCGGAGAGCCACCTAGCCTCCAAGGCTTCTGGCGCACCTTGTACAACTTGATCCACTCGAGAATCACCTCACAAGGTAGCCACACCTTGCACTCACTCAGCCCTAAGCAAAGCCTAGCACTAAGCACACACTCAAAGCATGTGCAAGTCTATGGATGAGCAATTTAGCACTTGGATGGCTTGGATATGATCTTCTATGAGTCTTGAACTACTCTGCACTTCCACACACTCCAGCAAGCTCAAATGACGGGGTGGAAGGGGTATAAATAGGCCAAGGCATCAAACTAGCCATTGGGCCAAAGCTCCTGAAAATTGTACCATCGGATGATCTGACGGTGTGCTTTTTCCTTGCGTCGGTTCATCCGGTGCTACTGACCGTTGCCTTCCACCGCACTTAGCCATTGAATCCAGCTGACGTCATTCATCCGACGCTTCAACCGACGCACCGTCGGTTCATCCGGTGCTGAAGGAAATCTTCTCCTGGCGTCTCTGTTAGCTAAAACGAGCCCGCCGGATGAACCGATGCAAGACTCCTTTTGATCGTCGGTTCATTCGGTGCTTAAGGCCTCGCAACTGGTAGCTCTCTGTTGGTTGCTTTCACACCGCCGGATGAACCGTTGCTGACCCCATCGGTTCATCCGGTGCCACTGTCTTCTGCGAACTGACGATGCTTCTCCTGTTGAGTTCATCCGGTGCATGTAGAGAATGGACCGTCGGTTCATCCGACGGTGCCAGTTGACTTGAGTACCAAGTACTCCGATGCATGCACCGATGCTAGCTTCTAGGATACCGTTGGTTCGTCCAACGGTGACTTTTCATTTCCTTTTCTTCTTTTCGGTTTAGCCTCAAAATATATACTACTTCTCATTTTGGCATGTGGTATTTTTGCATCCATAGGACCTAGAAATGTCTACAAAGACATGCTCAACAATATGGTTAGTCCCATTGATGATGTTGTCATTTAATCACCAAAATCAAACTTTGAACAAATGGCATATGAGGCCATGTTTGCTACAATCTCCCCCTTTTTGGTGATTTATCACAACACAATCAAAGCAAGCATAAATTTGCAAAAATTGACAAAATTGAACCACTTACACTTGCTTGGATGCTTACCATCATCCAACTCCCCCTAGATGTGTTCTCCCTCTTCCATGATCTTCTCTTCACATATAGCTTGCTATAGCCCGCTTTGGAAACATGGCTTGCTTTGGCTCCAAATTCTCCCCCTTTGGAATAAAATCTCCAAAAAGTGTCCAAAACAACAGAGTCTCCAAAGGTAATTTAGCAAGTCCTAGTAATCATAGCTCAAGGAGAAATGTTAAATACAAGGGAGAAAGCCGCATGAACCATGATCCATATGTATGATATCAATGAATATACCATATGTGTAAATAACTAAGGTGGATCACAAGCTCATGAGACTAGCATGATACAAACTAAGCTTCCCCTAAGTGTGTGCACAAAATGATAGTGTGAAAATCAAGTGCACAACTACAAACATTTGTAAGACAAGGAAGCTTAGAGCATATCATGCACGGAGGTAGCTTAAAAGGCAAGAGATAATACAAGAGAGTTCTTGCAACATTACCACTTGTAGATTTTGAGCATTGCACACCTCCGGGGATTGTTCCTCTCTACCTTGTTGGCACCACATTGAGATAAGCCACTTGAAAATGATATCACTTGGAGATGACACCACTTTGAAAGAAAATTGCAAAGAAGACACTTGGGGTACCACAAGGATTAGGAATGTATGAGTTCATTGCCTTTGAACTTATATAGAGACATAAGCTCGCAAGGACAAGACTCAATAGCATGAAGCTCATATTGTTAGAGATGTTAGATCACATTTAGAGTGAAATAGCATTCTTTTAGAATGAAGTACCACACCGGAACGCGTCACCAAGGGACTGCACAAGATAAGCTTGAAATGATGTTAGTCCCACAAACAAACCATAGGATGAGCTCCCCCTAAATGTGTGCATTTAGTGTTTGAATCACCAACTAAATGTATGCACATTGTTTATGACAACAAAAGGGAAGCTAACCCTATAGCTTGCTCATGATGCAAAGAGATATGTATGAAAACATGCATCATGAAAGAAACAAGTGTAGCTTTCCTACACAATAATCAAACCATGTAGGTTTCTCATGGGTTAGCACATGACACAAGCAACCTACCATATGTAAACAACTAGGCATAGCAACAAATGCAACCTAAACAAGGCAATGGAGCTACAATGATACATAAGATGAGTTCTAGTTTCCATTACTTTAACCGGGGAGCTTGGGCAACACATGTCCAATCTTGCAAGCTTGGCTTCTTGAATCTTCACTTCTTCTTTGTGCCAAGCCTCCCAAGTCCCCGTGCTCATGGCCTTCACGTGGCCTTAGGAACCCAAACCATTTGAGGCCCCTTCATGTTGGCGATGACTTCCTTGGGCACCCAAATGGGTTGGTTCCAACCCCACTCCTTCAACTTCCCAACCTTGTGTGCAACCACCTTGCCATTAGCCTTCTTCTTGATGACATAGGAGTTGCTCTTGGCCTTGTTCTTGCGGTTGGGCTTGGTGTAGATGAGAGAGCTCTTGATGGTGGTGTTCATCTTCTTCTTCTCACCCTTGTCCATCTTCTTGACAAATTGAGGGCATTTGTAGAACTTGTGCCCTTCTTCATGGCACTTGTAGCAAGTCACGGTTGATCCCTTCTCAAGCTTCTTCACCATGTCATCACGGTTATCTTGAGAAGGTTGGACATTGCTCTTCATGTCTTGAGAGGCTTCTTCTTGTTCTTCATTGTTCTTGCCCTTGCCCATCAAGTTAACCAACCTCTCTCGGAGCCATTTTACTTCTTGCTTGAGCTCATCATTCTTCATGCTTAAAATCTTAACATTCTCATTGCAAGATGGTGAGCAAGATTCATCAAGTAAATCAATGCAAGAAGTTGAAGCATCTACCTTGGATATAGGAATTGCACAAGGGATAGATGATTCATTGAGCTCAAACGAATCACTAGTTTTAATTTCAATATTCTCAAGCTTAGGTTTTAGCTCATCACACTCCTTGCTAAGCAATTTGAATTTGCACAACAAATGTTCATAATTTGTGGCAAGGGTGGCACTAAGATCATTGAGAGCATTAAGTTCTTTAATTTCTTTAGCTTGTTTTTCTAGCATTCCTTTTTGCTCATTTACTAGCTTAACAAGATCATCAATTGAAGTGGCATCGGATTCATCATCACTCACATTGCTTTTCATACCTTGGGCCATAAGGCACATGTGTGATGATGATAGGGGACCTTGCATGAAGCGGGTGGTGAAGTTCTTGCTTGATTCATCACTTGAGCTACAAGAACTTGATTCTCCACCACTTATCCACTCACGGATGGCGGTGAGTGCTTCTTGCTTTGGCTTCCCCTCCTTGACCACCTTCTTCTTGGGCTTGCGCTTGATCTTGGTGAACTTGATATGTTGATGATGACGCCCTTCTCTCAAGTGGATGTTGTAGTCGTACATGTTGACTTCCTTCACATACTTGAAGATCTTCTTCACGTACATGGCAACCATCGACTCGACCTCTTCATCACTTGAGGATCCTTCATCATCACCATCATCATCTTCACTTGAGCTTCCATGAATCACCATCCTTCTCAACTTCTTCTCTTGTCGGCTTGAGAGAGCATGGCTTGCGGTTGGAGAAGATGGTTCTTGGGGTGTTGCCTTGAGCTCAACTTTTGGTTCTTCCTTCGTCTTGGGCTCATCTTTGGAAGCTTTCTTGGGCATGACTTGAAATTCATGTGCCATGATCTTGCTCAAGATTTGAGAAGGCTTCAACTCTTCAAGCTTCTTCTCATAGATGATAGCTTTCACCAAGTCATAATCGGGCTCTCGGAGACTTTGAAGGATCTTGCGGTTCATGTTCATGTCCGTGATGTCCTTCAGACCTAAAGCATTAATCTCATTGACAAGAACATTTAGGCGTGAGTACATAGATTCGGCATTTTCATTCTCAAGTTGTTTAAAGCTATTGAATTCCTCAAGGAGACAACCGTAGCATTCATTAGCTACTTCTTTTGAACCCTCATTTTGCTCCTTGATGGTATTCCATAGCACATGAGCATTTTCACTAGTAAAAACTCTATTGAAAACACCTACATCTAGAGAGGATAAAATGATACTCTTAGCAATAACATCAAATTGTTTCTCCTTCCTAGTACCATTTCTAACACCCTCATCGGTGACCCTCCAAACATCAAGATCCTTTCCTTGCAAATAAGCTTCCATGAGGACCTTCCAACGAGAGTAACCCGTGCCATCGAAATGTGGAGCCAAACCTAAGGTATCCACCCCTTTCATCCTCTAAAGAGCAACTCACTAGGTGGTGAAGCCTAACCGATCCAATGAGTCGGTTTTCACAAATTGCCAATCGAATTGGCGTATCCTTGTGAAGGAAGTGAGTCCCGGCTCTGAGACCACTTGTTAGGAATCAGATGCTCGTAGCCTAAGAGGGGGAGGGGGTGAATTAGGCAACTTAAAAACTTATCCTATGGCTTAACACTATTTGCATCAAAGATAAACTAGAACATACTATCTAGATGTGCATCTAAGGTTGTTCTAGTGTGAAACTCCCATCCCAAAACAAGTTTTGCAACCTATAGCCAATCTTAGCAAGATACTACTCTAGGAAAGTAAAGGCAAGCAAGGATGCAAGAGAGTAATGCGGAAATGTAAAGGGGATGAGAGGAAGCAAACTCTTGACACGCGATTTATCCTATGGTATCGGTAGGCACAAAGCCACCCTAGTCCACGTTGTTGAAGTACTCTACACAAGAGTATTGATTCTCGGTCACCAAGTCTCTCCCAAGAGCACCACTTGACTTGCTAGTAAGGCTCGTCACGAAGGCACTCGCCAAGCTCCCTTGGTCACCTTGATGCCGCCTCCACTAAGGAGCTTCTCCACCAAGGGAAGGGGGTCTCCACGTCCCCCGCACAAAGTGTCCTCGCCGCTCCACACCAAGCCGGAGGGGCGAAGACGTTTGCCGGAGAGCCACCTAGGCTCCAAGGCTTCCGGCGCACCTTGTACAACTTGATCCACTCGAGAATCACCTCACAAGGTAGGCACACCTTGCACTCACTCAGCCCTAAGCTAATCCTAGCACTAAGCACACACACAAAGCATGTGCAAGTCTATGGATGAGCAATTTAGCACTTGGATGGCTTGGATATGATCTTCTATGAGTCTTGAACTACTCTGCACTTCCACACACTCCAGCAAGCTCAAATGACGGGGTGGAAGGGGTATAAATAGGCCAAGGCATCAAACTAGCCGTTGGGCCAAAGCTCCTGAAAATAGTACCATCGAATGATCCGACGCTGTGCTTTTTCCTTGCGTCGGTTCATCCGGTGCTACTGACCATTGCCTTCCACCACACTTAGCCATTGAATCCAGCTGACGTCATTCATCCGATGCTTCAACCGACGCACCGTTGGTTCATCTGGTGCTGAAGGAAATCTTCTCCTGGCATCTCTGTTAGCTAAAACGAGCCCGTCGGATGAACCGATGCTGGACTTCTTTTGATTGTTGGTTCATCCAGTGCTTAAGGCCTCGCAACTGGTAGCTCTCTGTTGGCTGCTTTCACACCGCCGGATGAACCGTTGCTGACCCCATCGGTTCATCCGGTGCAACTGTCTTCTGTGAACTGACGATGCTTCTCCTGTGAGTTCATCTGGTGCATGTAGATAATGGACGATCGGTTCATCCGACGGTGCCAGTTGACTTGAGTACCAAGTACTCCGACGCATGCACCAATGCTAGCTTCTAGGATACCGTTGGTTCATCCGACGGTGACTTTTCATTTCCTTTTCTTCTTGTCGGTTTAGCCTCAAAATATATACTATCTTCTCATTTTGGCATGTGGTATTTTTGCATCCATAGAACCTAGAAATGTCTACAAATATATGCTCACACAATATGGTTAGTCCCATTGATCATGTTGTCATTTAATCACCAAAATCAAACTTTGAACAAATGGCATATGAGGCCATGTTCGCTACATATGGTAAGGTGGATACTAGGCCCGGAATGGGTGCTAGATATTACCATATATAAGATGAATGTTGTGGTGATGGTAAGGTGGACACTAGGCCCGGAGTGGGTGCTAGTTATTACCATCAAATTTATTGGAACTCCTTTTTGCATGGTCCATCTCTCTCCCTTTTCTTCTTTCTTTTGGACATGGGCTATCTCTCTCCTTTTTTTCTCTTCTTTTTTTTTCTCATGCTTTGAGCATGATTTTTTTTCTTTCTCTTTTTTTTTTGCATAGCCCATGTCTCTCTTTTTTTCAATAATACTTTGGGAGAGAGAGGTCACACCACATATGGAGCTTTATTTTTGTAGAATGGATAGATGATACAATGCTAACTTCCAGTGTAGAAGCATAGCAAGGGGATATGGAGTGCACATGAGTCTTGATCATGAAAGCATGAAAAGAATTCTCACAAGGGTCACAACAATTTGACAAAGCTCAATGCAATAACAAGCAGCATATGAGTATAAGGTTTTCAAGATAATTCATCATATGGCTTTGGTAGGACTTTGGTATATCAAAGACGAGCTTTGCAAAGGGTTTTCAGTTTTTTTTCAAATAAAATTACCAAGCACTCAGACATTCAGAGAGAAGATCAAATCATCAAACCATATCACAAACATCAACTACTTAGATGTGCATGAGTTCCGTAATGATATTTGTTCACAAGCATCAAGATAATAAGTATGGAATAAAACATATGCGAGCTAACCACAGGAAACATGTAGAGCAAGCAGAGCATGATTCCATGAGTTGGTTTAGCAGATAGGAATTGAAACTCATTCAAACTCATGAATCAGGGAGAACAGAGAGCGAGAGTAGTGTACCTCTTGTTGCTTTTATTCGTAGGTAGTGGGAGTCAGGTGACTCCCCCACACTTATTTCTTACCTGTATTATTAGAAAACAAGAGAAAAGAACAAAGGGGATCTAGGAAAAGAAGGTTACCTAGCCTAATTATTATTGGAGTTGGTTTTAAGGCTAGGTTTCCTCAATGAGGTGGATCTCATCATACTCTTTATCATTGGGTTCAAGAAAGACCTTTAAGCGGTGACCGTTTACCTTAAATGTCTTACCTTCTTCATCTTGGAGTGTGATTGCTCCATGAGAGGCAGCATCAACAACAAGGTACGGTCCTTCCCATTTGCTTCGGAGCTTCCCATGTCCAAATAACTTGACCCTAGAATTAAAGAGTAATACCTTATCTCCCGGTTTGAATTCTTTCTTCTTGATCCTCTTGTCATGCCATCTTTTGGTCCTTTCTTTGTAGATTTTGGCATTATGGTATGCTTTTTCCCTCCATTCTTCAAGTTCTAATAGCTGTTGTTTCCTTTGTTTCCCAGCTATTGTGAAGTCCATATTGAATTTCCGAATGGCCCAGTGAGCCATGTGTTCTAGCTCGACTAGTAGATGGCAAGATTTTTCATACACAAGCTGATAAGGTGACATTCGTATTGGGGTCTTGTAGGCAGTTCTATATGCCCAAAGTGCATCGGGTAACTTTGTCTTCCATGATTTCCCCATCTCGTCTACGGTCTTCTGTAGGATGTTCTTGATTTGCTTGTTTGATGTCTCTGCTTGACCACTTGTTTGGGGATGATATGGAGTCCCAACATTGTGTTGTATTCCCAGCTCTCTCAGCAAGTTTCGAAAGGTCTTATCAATGAAATGAGACCCCCATCACTAATCACCATCCTTGGTGTCCCGAAACGAGGGAATATGACTTCACGGAACATCTTTTTCGCGTGCTTGGAGTCTACAACTCGACACGGTAATGCTTCTACCCACTTGGACACATAGTCAACTGCCACCAAGATGTACTCACAGTCTTGGGACTTTGGGAAAGGTCCCATGAAATCAATGCCCCATACGTCAAATAGCTCAACCTGTTGATTATTTTGTAGAGGCATTGCATCTCTTGCTGTGATTCCCCCCTGCAGTTGGCATCTCCGACACCTTCGAATAAAATCTTTTGTGTCTTCATACATGGTTGGCCAAAAGAATCCACTCTGATATATTTTCTCTTGAGTATGGAATGCACTGTAGTGTCCCCCATATGGTGTTGCATGACATTTCTCGATGATCTTCATTCCTTCGGTCGCTGGTACGCATCTTCTCAGTTGGCCATCGGAACAAATTCTGTAGAGGAATGGATCATCCCAGTAATGACATTTACTATCCTTGATCAACTTCTTCTTGTCCTCACCTGGTGGTACATACCCTGCAACCATAAAGTTGACAATATTTGCATACCAGGGGTTGGAGTCTGTGACCTTGAACAGCATGTCATCCCGCATGAAGTCATTTATCGGTAGCTCCTGCATGTTAGTGAAGTGCATACACGACAGATGATCTGCTACAGAGTTCTCTACTCCCTTCTTATCTTTTATTTCAATGTCAAATTCTTGGAGTAAAAGGATCCATCGTATCAAGCAGGGTTTAGCATCTTTCGTAGTGAGCAGATATTTCAAAGCAGCATGATCAGTGTAAACAATAATCTTAGCTCCTACTAAGTAAGACCTAAACTTGTCTATACAAAAGACAATAACAAGGAGCTCCTTTTCAGTAGTAGCATAATTAAGTTGAGCTCCTGACAATGTCTAGCTAGCATAAGCGATCGCATGATGCTTCTTATCCTTAGTTTGGCCTAGGACGGCCCCTACGGCATAATCACTAGCATCACACATGATCTCAAAGGGTAGCTTCCAATATGGGGGTTGGATGATTGGAGCTGTGATGAGTGCCTTTTTGAGAGTGTTAAAGGCAGCCATGCACTCATCATTAAAGTCGAAGGGGGCATCCTTAGCTAAGAGGCTTGTGAGGGGTCTAGATATTTGAGAAAAATCCTTGATAAAGCAGCGATAGAACCCGACATGGCCTAGGAAGCTACGGACTCCCTTGACATTGATCGGAGGTGGAAGCTTTTCTATCACTTCAATCTTAGCTCGATCCACCTCTATCCCTCGTTCAGAAATTCGATGTCCTAAGACGATGCCCTCACAGACCATGAAATGGCACTTCTCCCAATTAAGCACTAGGTCCTTTTCATGGCATCGTTGCAAGACCCTATCTAGGTTCTCAAGATAATGATCGAAAGTTTTTCCAGAGACGGTGAAGTCGTCCATGAAAACCTCCATGATTTCCTCAATCATGTTTGAGAAGATAGACATCATGCACCTTTGGAACGAAGCGGGTGCATTACACAGCTCGAAAGTCATCCTACGATAAGCATATGTTCCATAAGGGCATGTGAAAGTGGTCTTGCTTTGGTCATCGGGATGGATGGGGATTTGGTGAAACCCAGAATACCCATCAAGGAAACAAAAGAAGGAATGATTTGCAAGCCGCTCCAACATTTCATCAATGAAAGGAAGTGGGAAATGATCCTTCTTTGTAGCCTTGTTAAGCTTCCTATAGTCAATGCACATCCTCCACCCAGTGTGGGGACGTTGGGTGACCTGCTCGCCATGCTCGTTAGGCACAACCGTCATCCCTCCCTTCTTGGGCACAACCTGAACGGGGCTAACCCACTCACTGTACAGCACAGGGTATATGATCCCCGCGTGCAAGAGTTTTAGGACTTCCTTCTTGACAATGTCCCTCATAGTATCATTCAACCTCCTCTAAGGCTCTCTCGAAGGTGGGACTGTGGAATCTACAGGAATGTGATGGGTACAAAGAGTTGGGCTTATTCCCTTGAGGTCTTGGAGGGAGTATCCAAGAACATATCGATGTTTCTCTAAGATGGCGATGAGTCTTGCAGATTCCTTATCTGAAAGTTTGTCACTAATGATCACAGGAGACTCAATATTGCCATGGAGGAAGGCATAATGAAGGCCTGCGGGTAGAGGCTTTAACTCGATCGGAGGCCTAGAGGGAGTCTTGAACTTAGATAGATCTACAGGTTCAACAGAATCGTCTATTTCCTCGATGAAATCTACAGCGTATGCTTCAAGGAGAGATTCCGGTGAGTCATAAAGGAGAATTCCCTTTACCTCTTCGATTCGTTCAGAGTCATGGTGACAATTCGAGGTGCTTTCGAAATCTGCAAAATGATTATCCTCGAATTTGAAAGGGAGTTCCGAAGGTTGAATTTCTTCATCCTTCGGAACTCGTGGTTCAGGGGAGGATCCTAGTGCTGGCTCTGAGGATGTGGAAGGTAAAGGATCAGGTTCAGCCATAGAGTATCCTCATGGCTCGACATACTCTCTTCCCGGGAGGGTTCAAACTCAGCTACAAAATCGGTGTTTTCAGCAATATGATCTAGGATTTCTGTCCCCTTGCTTGGAGTTCTGTGGACAAAAGACCCTCCAACAGCGATGTTGAGATCATGGGCAGTGTCCTTATCGAGACCTAGGTAAAAGTGCTGAAGCAACATCGGATTAGTTATCGATAGGATAGGACCAGATTTCACTAAAAGTGAGAATCTATCCCAGGCTGCACCTAAGGATTCCTTCTCATTTTGCTGAAAACCGAGAACATCCCTCTGTAGAGCAGCGATACGACCCATGGGGAAAAACTTAAGACAAAATTTGCCTACAAGATTATCCCAGCTACCGTTCATGCTACCTACGATTTTCGTGTACCATTGTTTAGCCCCCTCTACAAGAGAAAAGGGAAACAACTTCCACTTAAAGGTGTCATGCGACATGCCCGCGATAGTGATGCACGAACACACTTGCTCGAACTCTCGCAAATGGTGGTATGGGTTATCACTACTTAACCCAGAGAAGGAAAGTTTCTGAACCGTAGTGATGTAGCCGGTAGGGATTTCATAGCCAGATGTGAGAATCGGGTGCTCAGAAGGTGGTGGCTCTAAGAATTTCCCTTTCGGAGTGGAGAAGCTTAAAATGGTGGGCTGCTCCATGATAACGAGGGTGAAGGTAGAAATAAAGAAAAAATGAAAAGATACGAGGACCACTGGGTGCGAAGTCAGATACAGCAACCGTTCCCCGGCAACGGCGCCAGAAAGCTTTTGGGTATTTTAGCATCACACGAAATAAATCCGCAAGAGCACGGATACCGTTGTAGCTTTCACCTCAGAGTATTCCAATGGTATCGAATCCAAGGGAACGTGTGTGCACTAACTTCGTACTAGTCGGTCCAAGGACACACCCAGATAAGAGGCAAGGATAGAGAGGATTCCTAAAGATAGCACTATAGATGAGATTAACGGTTGATCTCTAGATAGAACTTGGCTTAGGGTACCGTTAGCCCTGACTTAACAGGCGACTCTGGTACGCGGATCTATGTGGAACGGAGCTCTGACTATATCCAACTGCGGAGGATCAACGAGGGCCAGACGGGCTGTCACCACCACCTGGACTGCCTCTACCTAACCTTGGGATAAACCGAATGAATGATAACCGGTAGCGTGACACAATGTCTATGCTGTGGTTACTGCTGTGGCCAACGGACTATGGCACTCTATACTTATAGAACTACGACCACGGAAGAGAACTGATCTCACTCACTATAGGTACTACTAGCTTAGACTAAAGGCATAGAGGAGAGCACTCGACCCTATACTATGCTTCCAACGTATACGAATGACTTGCAGCAGATGAACGCATAAACCCAAGATCTACGCACTAGCAGAGGAAAAAGTCTATTCATGCAACCTAGCATAAACTATTAGAAAGGAATCACGAACAGACTTTATTCTGATCAGAGCATGCAAGCATTTCTACTTTATTCTAATAGACAAGTCATACAAACGGGATACAAACTTGTGCACCTAATCAACTAGATCGAGGGGGCGTGTTCGTGAAGAACATGTGCCTCTAAATGATGAACAGGTGAAGAACACAAGAACATATCACTTGCACTTTGGTCTAAATAGAAAATGCAGAAATACTCACTTTACTCTAATTGAAGAACGAGCATCCATAGAGATACAACTCTCTCTCTCTCACTCTCCTATTCTCTAATCTAGCAAGGAGAGGCTTCTCCTTTGAAGGGAAACTCTCATCCTTGGGTGAAGTGGTGTCCCCCATTCTTACCCCCTCCCCTCATATTTATAGGCAAGGGACAAGTGCTTCTCCCCCTCTTTCCTCTTCTCCCCACGCGCCACCTGGCGAGCAAACGCGGCGGGGGTCAAACGCGTGCGGCGCGGCGGGGGTCCGCGCCAGTGGCTGGCCGCTACGTGGTGCGCCCAAACGCCCTTCCGCGCGCCTGGCGTACGGAGCTGGGGTGCTGACATCATGATGACGTCAGCACCTCATAATTTATTGGTTCTTTTAATATCTTTTGCACCCGAGCTCCAAAGTAGGCAAATAATATATCTATTTCGATCGTCTCGTTGAGCCCATCGCAACGGTGTAGTCCAAATTGGCATTTGAGGTTGTTATGGGTGACGTCCTATATAAGCTATTGGATCACTTGCTCTCATTTGTATCATTTATCACGTATTTCGGTGCATCCTACAACAAAAGCTAGAAACACCAACACTTGTGGAACTTGTCAGTATAAAACCCTATTCTAGTGCTGATGATCACTTTTCATTCATTTTATACAGGAGTTGACGGCATAAAAGTGGTACTTAACAGCCATCAACAATCACCTTGTAAATCCCTTGATGAACTTTACCCAGAAGTCCTCATTTAGGCTCTTGATTCCTGTGTAAACAATAAACTCCAAAAACCATGCGCGAGCAACATAACATATAATGGGGGTTAGGATCGTTAGTGTGAATATCAAATCAATACCAACATAGAAGGTAAACAAGTGGCTAGGTTGATGGAAATCGACCGCCAACACGGGCGGAGCGCAAGAAGGCCCACCAGCAGAAGGAGATCGAGAAGCGGTCGAGGAACGACGGCCGCGCTTCACACCGGTGCGCTCAGGAGGCCGACGTCTCCGAGGATGAGGATCCCTCGTCACCACTGCCGGACACCGGGGAATCCGACTCCGAGTTCACGTGGACCGATGACGAGTAGCCGGCAACATCTCAGCCGCGCGCTGGGTCGGAACCCGCCCCAGCCGCCGCGGAGACCAGCTCAAGCCGGTAGGTGGCGCCCCGGTCCCGTCGGGGGGACCAGCTCGAGCTACGCAACCGCTCCTCTCAGTGCAGTGACCGCGAGAGGGGCCGGAGTTCCCTCCGGCGCGGCGATTCCACTCACCGCATGTCGGGGCACGAGACCTCACGCCGCCCCTCCTCACACCGGAGGTCGGACTCCCCGTCGGCGCGCTTGCCACGGGAGCTGAGAAAAGCCCCGAGGGCTTCTCCTCCGCCCTTGACTCAGGGCGGGGGGTCGACCACCACTCAGCAACGTCTCCCGTCCATTGTCGTCACCGAGAATAGACCTACGCCCTCCCCGACTTCTGCTCCGTCCGCAGGGAGCAAACGGGCGGCGTCCTCCCCGAACCTAACCTACGGTTCGAAGCAGGCCCGCAACATCGCGGAAAGGTAAATTCCGAGTTGTTATTTTTTGATTATCATTCCGAATTCCTGGGGAGCATGTCCTCCGCCTGCTATCGTCATGACACCCTTTCTGTTCCAGGGCGCCCGACCCCAGCACGATATCACCGGCGCTCGTGAAGATGTTGCGCCGCCCGACCCAGGCGACCGGAGATGTGCCGCCATTTGGGCGGTCTGCCGCCAACCTTCCCATTGGGGGCGGCCGTTGAGGAGGCGGGAGGGTCCAGGACCCAGGAAATGGTGGTCCCACCGGCGGGAGCTGAGAGCCCTGCTCGCAGCGACCTGTTTTTCCAAAGAAAACCAAGTGCAGGTCTATATGCATGCCAGGATCAAGTTTCATGCATATAGTTGACATAAGTGAATAACAGAAACAATATCACGTAAGAAAAGCAAAGATTATCAGAGATTTACGCTTTATTCTGGAAACGAAGGCACCAAACTTCACAGGCAGTCGACTGGGGGTTGCGTACGCCTAGCTCCAGCAACATCTTCACAACAACTTCATAGCAGTTTCCTCTTTCTGAGCAACATTGTTTATAGCAAGGGTGAGCACATGACGTACTCAGCAAGTGTGGGGAAAGTATGAATGCAAAGGCTTATCAAGGAAAGGCTGACAGGTTGACTACATTAAGCAATTTTAGTTGGTCAAACTTTTATTAGCACCTGATTACTATAGATATATGTATATACCAACCCACATTAACATATAGAGATGCGCCATTAACAACGATTTAAGTCCATCTTCAAGTTCAATTATCATGTGAGGGTCCAGGCCGCTCGTGACCGTGAGCACGGCTGATCGATCAGTTTATACACTCTGCAGAGGTGGCACATCTTTACCCACAAGTCGTGTTTCCCATGTCGCCCGGGTTTGCAAAGCCCTTAAACACTTCCTTTGGTGAGTGGCTAGGGATTCACTACGAGGCCTTTACAAAGTTTCCCCAGTGTGAAACAACCCGTGAAGGTTCCGAGTCGTTGCAGAGTATAAAATCCCCTAGTAGGTACCGTGTCTTAGCCAAGCCCAACTCCCTACTAGAGCGAGTCTATACCCCACTGGCGCTCCCCCTTGCCTTTATCAGGTCAGGTCATCCCAACACTAGAGTCCCTAATTAATTAGCCAAGGCAGAGCCATATGCCTTGTGGTTGCACTGTTGTCCTGGGTGGCCGTTCCATGTTCCTATCAAGCATGGTGATCTTGTATTAACCAGAGATATATAGCATAAAAGTAAAACATATTCATCATTATTGTTGTTCTCCATTAGAACCACCATAACCCAAGGTAAAGCAGCTAAGCAAAGCTACCCAACAGAAAGGTAAACCCATGTTGACAAGGATTAAAGATAATAAAGACTAGGATAATCCTTAATAGGACCCATCAAATTAAATGCAAGCATATGCAATGTGATTAAACACAGTTATTGGGACAAAAGAACAAGGACACACTTGCCTTAAACCAGAGTAGTGATGTTGCTCAGAATTCTTCCTCTTCATACTCTTCCAAGCTCTCGAACCATGTTCATTCTACTCGCATCAATCATCGGGCACAAGCATACAAAGCAAACAAACAAGCATGCTAAGAACAATGCACCAATCAAAAGAGAAGCTTTAAAACAACGCACTAAAGGACAAGTTTGATTCTATGGTTACGCAACGTTGAGAACGTAGCTAAGGTTGAAGAGACAAAAGCTATCGAGGGATTTTTATCAAAGAACAAGAGACTATGAGCTTGGTTTATTTTTAATTAGCAAAAGATATGTAAAGGATATTCCATAAAGAAAATACCTTAAATTGAAATTAAAGCAATTTAAACTTTATTTATAAAACCGGTGTAAAGAACTAGTCAAGTTTTATTTATAAAGATTCATTTATAAGATATACCAATTAAACATTTAATTTAGAAAAGGTAAACTATATGAATCATCTAAACGTAACTTTATGATTCGAGTGGATCATATTACTATTAAAAACATCATGGCATTGGTATTAAATCAAATTAATCTTTATTATAAAAGCTGATGTAAAAGCCTAATCAACTTTTAATTTAGAAAAGTTAATTAAATACTAAGCAAATTAATATTTGGTTTAAGAAAAACTGAGGTAAAGGTCTGATTAGATTTTATTTACAAAATCATGTGAAATAATCATTAATCAAATTAACATTGATTATGAAAAACGGTGTATAGCACTATATAGCTTTTATTTAGAAAAGGCATATTCAATAAGCTTTAATCAAAATTAATATTAAATTAATTCTTAGAAAACAAACATGATGAAAAATCACCACTAACGTGTTCTTCATGTCATTATGAACCTAACGCAACTTGAACGGATTAAAACAGAGCTAAAACGATCAAGATATGAGCTATTAAAGGTATGGGGACTAAACTACGAGAAAACTTAACCTACAGGGGCCAAACAGCAAGAAACCAGGGGCTAAAACAAGATTACTATTAAAAACTCGGGGTCCAAGGTGCAAAACTAAAGAGCTTGGACCTCGGGCACTAAAACTATAAAGCTCAGGGGCTAAGACAAAAGAAAACGGACCTATCTGTATGGATCTTTATATGGTGGAAGGACCGTATTGCAAAACTTGAAAGATCGGGGGTTCTTTTGCAAACCTACGGTGGAAAAGCTGGGTTGACCGGTATCTCCCGGTTTGACTCGGGTTCGATTAGATCTAGGCCGTCGATTTCAGATCGGTCGGCTGAGGCAAACGGTAGCACGCCGGCGGCGACAGACGCGACGGCGATGAGCGGCGTGCGGCGGCGCAGTCATCGGCGAAGCACCGAAAACGCGCTCCCGACCTCCATTCAACGTGCGAACTTCACTGGGACGAAGCATTCGGCACGAGGAACACACCCAGGGGTTCAACGTGGAAGGTTGAGCGGCGACAGCGGCACAAGGCGCGGCAGAGCGGACGACCACGGTGGAGCAACTCCGGCGAACGAGTTCTCACGATGCAGGGCACGAGGACGACGACATGTGGCACAGTCGGCTTCCTCATTCCCTTGGGGTGCTCCGGGACGGCTTGTTGTCGACGAAACGACGACGACGGCGCAGATTAGGAGCGGCGGCCGGCTAGGGTTAGGACGGCGCGCAGAAGGCGGAGCAGCTAAGGTTTTGGGGGAAAACGAGGCCATGGGCGGCGACGGAGGCTGCTTAAATAGGGCTGGACACCACCCTTGGCGTGCAGGCCAAGCCGGAGGAGGCGGCGGACGCGGCCGGGACTCGAGCTCGAGTCCGGCTTCGTCACGGCGCGAGGTAGAAGATGACAAGTGGGTCCCGTCTGTCGGCGTCTACGGGCGGAGAGAGGAGGCGCGGGCCTAGCTGGGCCGATTTGCTAACTAGGCCGAGAAGGAGAAGATGATGGGCTGAGCCGAGAAAAGAGAAGAGGGGGCGCCAGCGGACTTCAGATGGCTGGGCTGAAAAAACAAAACGGGCCGGAAGTGAAGAAAAGAAAAGGAAATGAAAAAGAATTTCTTTTTATTTTCAGAAATTATTTTCGTGAAAAGAATAATCTAGAAATAGCTAGATAATTCATAAAAGCCACGAAAAATATTCTAAAAATTCCAAAAATTCCCGGAAAAATTCCAGAGATAAATTGAGACATGATCAACCCAAATAAAATATTTGGAGCTCATGAAAAAGATTTTAGAGCCTTCTAATAAATAGAATAAGCTCAAGGAAAATGAGAATAAATTCCAGAAAAAGCTGGAAAATTCTCGGAAGGATTTGGTCAGCAGCTAAGCGTGTTTTAAAAACATTTGCACTCATGAAACACCAGATGCATCGACATGAATGCTACACTCACACAGTCATTTTATTTAATATCCGAAAAACAAACAAAGGTTTTTCCTATACTATATTTCCAGTAAAGAATATAAATGTTGGGAAAATTTTAAAATTGAGAGAAAATTATTGTTTAATTTTTTTCTTCTAATTCACATCCTGAAATTGGAAATTTCAGGGTGTGACAAATAAGCACTTGCGGCCCACACGACCGAGTTGGTGAGGTGCCTGTCCAGACCACAGGTGCAGCCCCTGGAGGATCCTGCTCTTGGCGGGGGCGGGCAACGTCGCGGCAGACGCCGAGCAGCCAGCCCCCGAGTCGTTGGCGGGGGTGGGTAGCGCTACGGTGGATACTGGGACCCCAGCCCCCGAGTCGCTGGCAGGTACGGGAGACGCCATGGTGGTCGTGGAGCAGGCCATCCCTGCCTCCGAGGAGGCCCCAGCCACGACGACCGTTGAAGTGACCGAGGAGGCTGTTCCGATCTCGTCGGCCGTCGCTTCTACGAACAACGTCGTCCCTCAGCCGGGCGCCCCGGAGGTTGTCGTCATCCCAGAGTCGCCCTCTTCAGCCCTCTTCAACTGCCTCTCCTCTCGTGGCAGTGGGGGAGCAGACACCACCTCCGGTCTTGGAGGTCGGAGAGAGCTCGAGGGGGCCGGGATCGACCGCGTCGATGCTCGAGGAGCAGGCGGAGGCGCCTCCGCTCTGGCTAGTGCCCGTCTCGCAGGTCCGGACTTCCACCAGCCTGGACGTTTATGGCGGTGCAGAGTCCCTGGCCCGCCACAATCTGGAGCGGGGCCTGCGCTAGAGCATGTGGGCACTGCGCCAGTCGGAGCGGGCACTCATGGAGCTGGTTCTGCCCGCTACGAGGGTGAGTCGTGGTCTTTGTTCTCAGTTTTTCTTTTTCCATATGTCCTCCATCGTTTTTCTTGACCATGGAGCTCGTATGTGGTTTATGAGCTTGTCGGGCGGTGCGATGACAAGTCCCGGGCCATCTAGGCGCTCCATGCGGAGAAGGCGCAGCTGGAGGCGCAGCTGGCCGCGACCTGTCTTGTTGCGGCGGCCAGCGAGGTCGACCGGGCGACCGAACGCGCGGCCCTTGAAGCGAGGGCGAAATCCGCTAAGGACCGCACGGCCGTTGCGCAGACGGAAAAAACCACCTTGGAGGAGATGCTGGCCGCGGCAGAGCAGGCAGCATCGGAGCTGCGTTCCAATGCCGAGGCCGCCGTCCGGACCGCCCACCAGGAGAAAATAGAGCTCGAGGCAAGGGCGGGCCGGGCCTAGTCAGGGCCTAGTCCGACCTCCAGGTGGCCCGTGAAAGGGTGACTGCTCTTGAGGCCCAGGTCAGCAGCGTCAATGCTGAGAAGGGCCAACTCGAGGAAGTCGCCAAGAATCGCGAGGAGGAGATCATCTGTGAGCAACTCTTCATGTGGCCCGCAACAACTTGGCGAAGTAGGTCGCGGATCAGGAGAGCATTGAGGCCATACAGCTCATCGAGAACGAGAAGCTGGCGGACTTCGCTCGCGAGTCCACCGAGAGGCTGAACAGTAAGAGGCGTCACTTTCCCGAGTTTTGCCCTTTCTGAACACGTTGGTTTCCGCTAATGTGTGTCCCTTTTTTGTTTCAGTTACCGTGACGAATCTGGAGGAGGCGCGGAGGTCGCACGAGGAGACCAAGAAGACCCTCGTGCAGGTGCAGTCGATCCACGACAGGATGGCCGAAGCCATCACCAAGGCGATGGATGATCTTGGGGTCCCCTCTGACCTCAACTTGAAGGACCCCCTGGAGCGGGCCGCCGTGACAGCTCGCCGGCAATCAATGGATGTGGCCCACGACATTGTCCGCAAGGTGGTGGCCATCTTCTTATCGTACTACCCGAGGTTGGACCAGAGGCTGCTGAGCTAGGGGTGGTGCTCGGGCTACGACGACGCCGGCTACGATCGCGTCGAAAATGACGCCGTCGACTTTGCCCGAGTCATGATGAACCACGCCCTTCACGATCTGGGCCTGTAAGAAAAAAACAAAGTAGCCTCGCAGGGGTTTTTTATTATGTCTGTGATGACTTGTAACAAACTTTCGGGTCAGGTGACCATTTTTTGTTTAAAGTTACGAATTTGTTTGTTTGCTTGTTATCTTTCCCCCTAGTAGTTAGGAAACTTGCGAGTCCAAGTAGTACGGCCTAAGGCTTCGTTGGTGGTGTCTTGTTCCGTAGCCGCGGGGGGCGTAGGAACCTGGCGACCCGGCCGGACTTAGCCTTAGGGCAGTACTGCTCAGGCAAGTAGCTCCCGAGTACTTTGAAAAGGATAGACGAACGCACGTGTTTTTGCAAACAAGAAAACTCTTCAGAGTTTATGGTTTAGACGATTGCCCGACATATTTCGAGGGAGCGAATGAGCAACAACTCGGAGCCGTGAACTTTGCTCGTGGGTCTTTGCACCGTAGCCGCAGGGGCGTAAGTACTCGGGGCCCGGACGAGTGTAGGTTCATGACCGCTCCAGTCGTTGCCCATCTCCCTTTAAGGAGTGTGGGTGTACCACGACGATCATACGAGAAGCCGTAGACGGTTTTTGATCGAAAAAGTTTTCGAAATGTGTGGGGAGAGGGTGTCGTGGCCCGAAGTAGCCCCCGAGCCCGTGAACAAGTCGGAGACTTGCCCATGGGATGAGACAAACTTATAAAGCGTTTTACTCGAGTACAAGATGTAAGCTTGAACGAAGATATCATCTCAGGAAAAAAGAAAGCAGCTCGAAGCTCTTGCATTATCATAAGATGAAACAAAGGAAATACTTAAGGGTAAAAGCGGCTTAACTGCTCTATGTTCCATGCGTTGGAGATGACCCTACCGTCCTCGTATTTGAGTTTGAATGTTCCTGGGCGGAGCACCTGGTCGACGATGAATGGCCCCTCCCATGGTGGTGAGAGCTTGTGCCGGCCCTCGTTGCTTTGTACTCGTCGGAGGACAAGGTCGCCGACTTGGAACTCACGGTTTCGTATGTTGCACTCGTGGTAGCTGCGTAAGGCCTACTGGTACTATGCTGAGTGGAGGAGAGCGATGCTACGCGCCTCATCCAGCTGGTCGATGGCGTCCTCGAGAGTGACCTGGTTGCCTTCTTCGGTGTAGGCTTGAACTCGTGGGCCGCCGTAGTCGATGTCCGTCGGGAGAACTGCCTCCGACCTGTGGATTTGGAAGAAAGGCGTGCAGCCCGTGGGCCGACTAGGTGTGGTGCGTAGGCTCCACAGGACGGACGGGAGTTCCGCGGCCCATGTCGCCTGAAACTTCTCGAGGAGCTTGAAAATTCGTGGCTTCAGGCCTTGCAGGATCATGCCGTTTGCCCTCTCCACCTGTCCATTGGTCCTTGGATGGCTGACGGCGGCCCAGTCCACGCGGATGTTGTTGTCCTCGCAGAACTTAAGGAACTTCCTGCCGGTGAACTGGGTGCCGTTGTCGGTGATGATAGAGTTCGGGATCCCGAAGCGATAGATGATGTCGATGAAGAACGCGACGGCTTCCACGGAACAGACGTTTGTTATGGGCTTGGCCTTGATCCACTTCAAGACTTGTCGATGGCCACGAGCACGTGTGTGTAGCCCCCGGGTGCCTTCCTCAAGGGTCCGAGCATGTCTAGTCCCCAGACCGTGAACGCCCAAGTGACAGGAATGGTTTGAAGCGCCTGCGCTGGGAGATGAGTTTTTCGTGTGTAGAATTGGCAGCCTTCGTAGCTGCGCACGATTCGAGCTGCGTCGGCAACTACGGTGGGCCAGTAAAAACCTTGTCGGAAGGCTTTTCCGACAATGGTCTTTGGACCGTTGTGATGTCCGCACATGCCGGCATGAATTTCCTGCAGCAGCTCCTTGCCTTGGTCGGCAAGGATGCAACGCATGAGTATGCCGCTGGCGCCCTTTCGCCGGAGCTCGCCATCGACCAGTCTGTACGACTTGGCCATGCGTGCTATCCATCGGCCTTCCTCCTTGTCGAGACGCAATTTTCCCTCCACCATCCATTCGAGGATCGGGATCCACCAGTCTGGGTCTTCAAGATTAGGCTCTCGCACCTCGTCGATCTCCGTGACTTCTTGTGTCGATGGTTCTGGCGGCTTGTCTGCTTTTACGATGGTGTCTGCTGCCTCGTTGTACTTGCGTAGCACATGATTGAGCTCGAGCCCGTGGAACTTGTCCTCCAACTCGCGCACCGCTTGGCAATACGTGGCCATCTTTGGGCTTAAACAATTTTTCTCCTTCATTACCTGCCCTACGACCAGGTCGGAGTCTCCCCGAATCTCGAGACATCGAATCCTGAGTTCAAGAGCGAGCCGGAGGCTGTTGACGAGCGCCTTGTACTCCGCGACATTGTTTGAGGCCGAAAAATGTAGTCGGACCAAGTACTCCATACGCACGCCCAGAGGCAAGATGAAGACAAGCCCGACCCCGGCTCCTTCCTTCATCAGGGACCCGTCAAAATACATAAGCCATGTCTCGTGCCCGATGCGAGCAGGGGGGGGGTTGGATCTTCGTCCACTCGGCGACGAAATTAGCCAACGCCTGCGACTTGATGGCGGTGCGAGGCGCGTATGTGATGTTCTGCCCCATCAGCGATCCTTCCTTCTGCTTCGAGGCTCTGTATGACCTTGCCAAGCGGGTACTTGGACACCACCATGATGCATGTGTGAGTCGAAATAGTGTCGGAGCTTTCGCTTGGTGATGAGGACAGCATAGATCAACTTTTGGATTTGCGAGTAGCGCGTCTTTGAGTTGGAGAGGACCTCGCTTACAAAGTAGACGGGGCGCTGCACCTTCTGCGTCTTCCCAGGCTCGTCTCATTCGACCACCAGCGCCACGCTCACGACCTGAGTCATTGCGGTGATGTACAGAAGCATAGGCTCCTCCTCTGCCGGTGCGGTGAGCACTAGTGGGCTCTTGAGCGAGTCGAGTGCTTCCTACACCTCGGGCGTCCACGCGAAGTGCTCTGACTTCTTCATGAGCTTGTACAGCGGGAGGCTGCGTTCACCTAGTCGGGTGATGAACCGACTGAGGGCCGCGAGGCATCCCATGACGCGCTTCACTCCCTTCAAGTTTTTGATCGGCCCTATGCTTGTGACGACCGAGATCTTATCGGGATTTGCCTCGATGCCGCGTTCTGACACGACAAACCTGAGTAGCATGCCTCTGGGGACCCCGAAGACACACTTCTTGGGGTTCAGCTTCACACAGTGCTCCCTTAGCTTCTCAAAGACCGCGGTGAGGTCGGGAATCAGGTCGCCCACCTTTTTAGACTTAACCATGATATCATCTACATAGGCTTCGATCAGCCGTCCGATGAGGTCGCCAAAGATGCGTCGCATGCATCTCTGGAACGTGGCTCCCGCATTCTTCAACCCGAACGGCATGGATTCGTAGCAAAACGCGCCAAATGGTGTGATGAACGAGGTCACGAGCTGGTCGGCCAGGCTCATCGCGATCTGGTGGTACCCGGAATAAGCATCGAGAAAACAAAGGGTTTCGCACCCGGCTGTCGAATCGACTACTTGATCTATACGCGGTAATGGAAACAGATCTTTTGCACATGCCTTTTTCAGGCTCGTATAGTCAACACACATCCTCCATTTTCCATTCTTCATCTTAACAAGTACAGGATTAGCTAACCACTCTGGGTGGTACACTTCTCAAATGAATCCAGCACTAAGGAGCTTCTTAATCTCCTCACCGATAGCCTTGCACTTGTCGGAGTTGAAGCGGCGCAGACGCTGCTTGATCAGCTTCGAGCCAGGCTTAATGTTAAGCTTGTGCTCGGCGATGTTCCTTGGAATCCCCAGCATGTCAGAGGGTTTCCATGCGAATACATCGAGGTTCACGCGGAGGAAGTCGACGAGCGCGCTTTCCTAGTCGGAACCGTGTGCCGTCCCGATACGGATCGTGTGGCCGTCATCGGTGACGGCCACCTCCTTGGCGTCCTTGATAGGCTCAAAAGAGCATGCCGCTCGCTTGGACGACTCGGGGATATCATGGTCCTTGGAGGGGGGCTCTGCGGTGAGCTTCTCAGACCGGATCAGTGCCTCAGCAAACTGAAAACACTCAGCGTTGCACTCGTATGCGTGATGGAATGTTGTACCTACTGTGATGATGCCCTTTGGGCCGGGCATCTTCAGCTTAAGGTACGTGTAGTTGGGGACGGCCATGAACTTAGTGTATGCTGGCCTTCCGAGTATCGCGTGATACTTCTCCGGGAACCCGGCCACCTCGAAGGTGAGGGTTTCCTTTCGGAAGTTGCTCGGAGTTCCGAAAGTGACGGGAGATCGATCTGCCCGAGGGGAACTGCCTCCATACTGGGTACGACCCCGTGGAATGGCGCCGTCGACGGCCGCAGTCGGGACCGCGGGATCCCCAAGTTGTCGAGGGTCGACACGTAGATGACGTTGAGGCCGCTGCCTCCATCCATCAGCACCTTGTGCACGCGCTTGGTGCCGAACAAGGGTGCTACGACCAATAGATAGTTGCCCGGCCGTGGAATATGGTCGGGGTGGTCGCGACGGTCGAATGTGACCGGCGTCTCCGACCACTTCAGGTACGTAGGCGTCACGCGCTCAACGTGGTAGACTTCTCACCGGATCAGCTTCTCCTGGCGTCTAGGCGGCCGCGCTGTTGACCCTCCGAAAATCATTGCCTAACAGGAAGAATCTCCGTGTGGGCAAGGTGGCAGATGATCTGACAGAGGTGTATTTTGAATTTGACCTCTTAATGAAGACTGTGAGAAGGCAGCGGGCGGAGTATCGACAGCTCAGGAATCTTCTCCTCAAGACTCGTGAGGAGATGAATGCCAAGCTGCAGTGGTTGATTGAGATCGAGGGTCGTGCCCCGCTCTTATTTCCCTTTATAGGCGCTTAGTTAGGTTTAATTTATTTTCCTTAATTTATTTCCCTTCCAATCATTTCCTTTATTTCCATCATTTGTGTAAGCGCCTATTTCTTTAGCGAACTTAAAGGAATAATTTTGGCTCCACCGGTCATGTAACCCGGTTGAGTCACTTGTGTGTTAGCTATTTTTGTTTTTGCTTTTGTTTGTATCGAAGAACTGCACCTAGGTACAAAACAGTGTGGGAGAGAGCTGCACTCTCCAAACGAGAACACGACGGATCATTATTGCACCCACACTATGCTCACACAGTGCTTACGATCGACCACGCTTAGAAAACCTGAACGGGACATGCATTCGTGCGCATCACAGGAATCTCCGTCTGGTCCACACAGAACCCAGCGTTGGTTTGCATCTCTTCCTCATTTCACCATGATTTCTGAGTTTGTACGCTCATGCTTGATAAACTCTCCATAAATCAACTCAAGAAATCTATGGAAATGCTTACTCCAAGCCTAGGGTTGACATGCATAAATTTTATTCCTCGTTTACAACCTTGAGGCTCGTGAACAATATCATCATAAGGAGAACATGCTTATCTAAGTAGTTGACAAGTGAGATATGACTTGATGACATGATCTTAACTCTGTTGGTTCTAGCCTTTGGGATAATTTTGTTTTTGAAAAAAATGCTCTTGCAAAGCTCCTCTTTGATGTGCCACCTTATACTCATATGCTACTTGTTTTTTGCATTGAGCTTTGTCAAATTTTGTGACCCTTATGAGAATTCTTTTCATTACTTTCATGATCAAGATTCATGTGCACACCACCATATTCCCCTTGCTATGCTTCTACCCTGGAAGTTAGCATTGTATCATTCATCCATTCCGTAAAAATAAGGCTCCATATGTGTTGATCTCTCCCTCTTAGTTTTCGTTACACAAGAGACATGACTATTGAAAAAACAAAAAGAAAAATAAAAAAAAGAGTTGGACAAATGAAGGTTCACGAGAATATATATATATATATATATATATATATATATATATATATATATATATAAAACATGTATACTGTAGCTGGTCACAGAATAGCTAATTCTGTGGCCGGACCCAAACCTGCACCGCCCGGTTTGATCAAACCCGCGTCAGCCACGCCATCCGCGGACCCATCAATTAATTACTGTGCGGAAAATAATCCCCATCCTCCCGTTTCCATTGTCCACACACGCAGACACATCGCCGCCGCCGTGCTTCGTTCACCACGCGGTGCACCGGCGACTTCCGCTGCCCCTTCCCCGGCCTCCCATCGGTACGAGCCGAAGCAGCCCAGCGGCGACCTTGACCTGACTCGGTGGTGGTCCTTCCCCCTCGCGACTGTACCACCTTCCTCCCTAACTAGCGACACCATTTGGAGCAGATGGCGTCAGATCCGGGCAGTAGACCTCCTCTCGACGCAGGCTGCATCCCTCAACGTGGCGGCGAGGCTCGTCCCACACGGCAGTGCGACGGATGTGGGGCACAGAGGCGCCACTCTGTGCCAACGTCAACCAAATCGAGGACGGCTGCTGGTTGTCGATCTTGGTCAACGATGGCTCCTGGTTCTCAATCGCGGTGCACACACATGCGCAGGGGAGCAAAACACTACAGGTATTAATCTGCCGCAAAATATCCCAACTGTCCACAAGAAAATAATCTCTTCTGCACCTAATTTTAGCCTGCAACCTAGTGCCCTTCTATTAGTCTGCTACTTGTCTGATCATTGATCATTGTGTTCAGTACTGAACAATCTTTAGTTACCAGTATCTGTGATGTATTTACCAACTTGTTGTGTCAGTACAATCTAGGGTATAGAATGTGCAAGCAAAGCAATTCAGATTATATAATTGTCAATTGTTTTTCATCCTACTGCTTGAATTACTTATGATGATAATGGTTTTGTCAATTCAGATCTACTGAATTTTATAAATAAGTTATTGCAAGCACACGTGTGCCGGTAATTGTGATTCTGTAGATACACTACAGTAGCAGGTTCCTCGGTACCTCACGATTCAAAATAGTAGTGGTTAACTCCCCATTCTGATTATAAACCAAAAATATTGTAACCATTTCATGGTAAATCAACTCCATCATTAATTCATTATAGTAACTGGATTCTGAATAACGTACTGAATTGTGGTAACTCCGGCTCATAATATTACCACCTCGAGTCATTCGGATGATGGGAACAATTTTACGTAATATTGGTTTATCGTCATAGTTACTTCAGACGCTAGATTGTGGTAAACTATTACTGGATATTCAAGCTATAGTAACAGTTTGACCCAAGGATTGACTGGAAGCTGCCATAGTAGGGGACTTTACTGTGTTAGCTTACCACCAGGATTTGTCTAATTCCATCCCTTTTTGGGCATACTGTAACCGTGGGATAACCTTTAAACATAGTCTTGAAATATATGGTAAATCCACTTCTGTAACTCCTGCATAGCAAATTTACGTAGTATAGATTTATTATTTATAGGTTCATAGACATTTTGTATGCTGCCCAAATTGTCTAGACATGATGCCAATGATGAGTTTTCCTACTGCTTTTTTCTACCAGATTAATTGAACTTGTGCTCTAGTGATTATTTCATCAGTGACCTAGGTATTCGATTATTGGACATACAACTGCATCTGATGCTGCAGCTGCTAACTCGATCAATGCCCAATCCAAGTATCAGCAACCAGGTATATGAGAGAAATGCATTCATATCTGATAGATGTGACATTTTCTAGTTTGTCCAAACAGAAACTCAACATTGCTTTAAAATTTTGTCTGGAGATGTGGAGCTTGGTGGAGCAACAAGCACTATACCACACCATCAACGAGGCAGGGAGAAGCAAATGTGCTCCCAACAGCTTCAGGCATAAAGAAGCAAAGTGAACATCTCGGAATATCACAGTAGTGTTGCCTGTGATTTCCTATGCATTACTAAAGACACTGTAATAGTTCAATATGTATATTGGGTGCTAGTAAATTGGACATAATTGTATGTTAAACATATTGCCATTCTTGTAAATGTCTTTGTCGTAAATTGTCGACACCATTCTATTAGTTTAGTGATTCTATTGTGGTAACCGGCCCATACCCATCATATAAGTGTTGGTAAACTACCGAAGGCATTGCCGTACTCCTACTAAAAATTTGTGGTAAGTCGATGGCACATTCTGGTAAATTGACGCCTACGGTAATTCTCCATCAACATATCATTGACCATCTAGAATTCTCGTAAATGGCTTTACAGTTTCACACACGTGCATAGACAAAAAATAATAATAAAGATTCATGGTTCATATAATACGTTGTGCAGTTGCATATTGTAGATAGCACAATAGCTCAGAGTGTTTTCTGGTAACCATGTACTGGCGTGCACTCACATCTGCACGTATGGACAAAAATACGAAAGGGGCAAGCATCTTAGTAAATGAACTAGTTACGGGCCGGGGCCTTTTTCTACAGAAACCGCGTACAGTAGCTCTGGATTGCATCAGCATCAAGGCTTGTTCGCTAGTAAATGCCTCATTTAGCTCAGGTCACATTAATTACCGCTCATTACTATTTTGCTAGACAAACGAGCACACCCCTGTGCGCGCGCCAGACAGGCTGGTTTGGGCTCGGTGGTTTGGCCTGGCTATAGGATAACCTATTCTACGGCCGGCCACGGAGTATACTATATATATATATATATATATATATATATAAAAGAGGGATAACTATGTTCTCAAAAGATTTTTATACAAGAGGGATAATCATGCAAAAAAGGAGTTCCATAACTTAGATGGTGATAACTAGTATCCATTCCGGAGCTAGTGTCCACCTCACCATCAACCAACATTCATCATACATGTATGGTAATATCTAGCACCCATTCCGGGCCTAGTATCCACCTTACCATACTCACCATACTCATACATGTGCACATCTTGATCTGATCGTATGATTTGATTTTCTCTGTGGATCTAGTTTTTGACTTTGCAATACATGTGATACAAGTATGCTTTACCTTCATCCTACCCTGAGCTCCAAATACATCCATTATTAGAAGTAGGGTGAAGAAAGTCAATCTAATGCCTTGGTGAGTACATATACACATTGAGCGATCCGAGAGAATCAAAGAAGGAGGGCAGAGCAGATTTTTCTTTAAAAATTATCAAGAAAATCCCAAGTGCTGACCATCAGGTGCTTAAGGGACTCGATTCATGGTCATTCCCCTTATCAACTACTCAAGATGGCATTGTAGCCAAGCCACAGAGTTCACAAGAGCAAGGTATGACCTGCAATGACTCCTATGCTTGTTTCATACCTTTGGTTTAAACCCATGTAATCTTCCCTTTCACTCGGGACGAGCAAACGGCAAGTGTGGGGGACTTGTTGACGGCTGTTAAGTACCTAATCCAAGGCCGTCAATCCCTGCATTATATCATAAGAACTAAGCATCCACACTAGAATAGGGGTTTAAACTACCAATTTCCACAAGTGGCTATGCTATGTTGAATGCAGGTGTTTAGCATAAGAAATGAAGAGAAAAGACACCCTCATGATCCTAGCAAGTTAGGCTCAGCCAATGAGGGGCTGCATGCAAGCATCCCCTGGATCTATGACGTCACCAATCAAAGGGAGGAAGCCTCGGCGAATCAGAAGACGCCATGCAGGCATCACATGGATCCCATGGCCCACCAGAGCGCCTAAACCACCTCCAAATCACGTGGACACCAGGAACCGACCTTAGGACCCACATATCAGCCACCAGGAGGAAGCACACCCCGAGTGGGGCCCACAGGGGGTCGGTCCACCCCACAGGTCGGCCGAACCGACCTTGTGGCGCCCACTCAGGTGCTTCCACGTGGTGCTTGGTCATTGGTCCTAGAAGCTATCCCCGGGGTGTTTGGGTGTTCTCACGCCAGTTGCTTAAGCCTATAAATAAGAGGAGAGGGGGGTAAGAAGAGGATGAACACACTTGAAGCCATTTCTCACCTTTGCCTCTTTCTCCCTCTCTCATTCTCTCTTGGTGGAGGTGAAACCTCATCCCACCATGAGTGTGTGTGTGTGGAGGATCTAGACTAGGTGGTGCTAGGTAGGGAGGAGTGTGTGGATGAGTAGAGGTGAGGTGGTGATGATCCGTTCATCATCCATCTTCCCCTTGTACCTCGTGAGCGATGTTGTTCTTCATTTAGACTAAAGTGAGTATTTCAGTATTTTCTATTTAGACTAAAGTGGCTCTCATGCATGAATGAATTGTTCTTGAGTTCTTTGTTCCTTCATCATTTAGAGGCTCACGTTCTTCATGAACGTGCTTCCTCGATCTAGTTGACGAGCGAGTTATTCATTCTTTTGTGTTTGTTCATAAGTTAGAGGCTCGTGTTCTTTACGAACATGACCCTTGATCTTCTGTTATCAGCGCACAAGTTTGCATTCCGTTTGTGTGATTGCCTGTCTATTAGAATATATTGAAGCTGATGCATATCTGGTTTAGATCAAGTATCAATCATATCTCCTTGCGTGAATCGATTCAATGACGAGTAAGGTCTAGCTCAACCTCGCGGGTTCGTCGCTTCGTATTTATACGGAGTGCTATAGTGTTTCTACGGCACGTCAGACGTAGCCGTACTATAGTAGTAGTCGGTGGTGTATACGTGGTGTCTAGACTGCTGGTTATCCTTCGAATGCCCTGTATCCCATGGTTTGTCTTGGGGTAGGCCACGGTAGTGACAGCCGTTGGACCCTCTGAAATCCCCCACGTTCGGATACAGCGTTTAGGGAACCATTTGCCATGAACCAACTGTTATAGCCAGGAGGGGCCGGTGTCCGAAGTGAGATCTTATCCGAGCTTGTTCCTCTCTAGAGTCGAGAACCTACATGAGACTTCACATCACTCACCTACCACAGCAGGGACTGTGTGCCCTTGGATAGTCACTCGTAGAGTCCCCCGTACCGTTCCTTGGATTCGATACCCTTGGGAATACTCCTGAGGTGAAGTGCTACAACAGTGTATCCGTGCGCTTGCGGATTCGTTCACACCCGTCAGTATACCCGGGTGATTCTTACATGCTCACGCTAACCCGGCGCCATAGTGGTGACGTTAAGAAATACCAACACCAGCCGATTTGGAATCGGCGGATTGATAGAGGAGAAACATGGCAGAAGGAGAAATACGCCAAAAGCAAGGATGACGGAGGTGGGTCAACCACCAAGTTGACAACGGGTCAAATGCAGTTTAGAGAGTCTGGTTCCTGTAGGAATCATTAAGTTTTTAGAAGTTTTGTTTCTTTAGATTCAAGTAAACGTTGTCGTCATCGACTAGGAGTCAAGTTGTCCTCAGGACATAAATAGCGACCCTGCATGGTCATAGAAAATTGTACACACCAAATCAACAAAACCTTTACTTATTCAAGTCGGTGACTTCGTCACCCCTTTTTTTTACTTCTTCTTATTTTCTTGTTTCTTCAAACGCCGTTCTTCTAGCTCGTCGGGCTGCATCGGTCGACCTCCGGCAAGCTCGTAAGTACCGTTTTATCGAAAAACAACTAGGCTTTAACCTCCGGGCGCATCACTGCGGTTTCGTCTAAGTTTTATTCACAATTTATCAATATCAGCTAGGTTTGCAAGTGTTTTCTTGTTTATTTAGCTTTTATCACCAACTTATCCAGCTCGTAATCTCGTCGTATCGGCTAAATCCCGCTCCTGTGTTGTTCCACTACGATACAACCGATTCAGATCAGGTTCCGAGTGTTGTCTCGTAGTGCTTAGTTTGCTCTGCTTTTGCTTGCCCTCTGCCTACGTCATCAAATCGGCTGATCTAGCCGGTTTGTTTATACTTGCACTTCGGCTGCTTCAGTTAGCCGATTCGCTCTACAGTGGTATCGGCCGATCGGGCTGTGACCTGTTGAAGATCCACATCGGTTCTCTAGCCGATCTAACCTGCATCTAACGTTTCATATTCTTTCCGTGCGGATCAACAGGTCAGGTCGGCTAGCACGCCTTGTTACATCCCGGGGATCCGTTACGTGTTGCTGTTGAAGAACTTTATTCCGTTATTTGCGTCAACAAATCTTGGCACGCCCGGTGGGACACGAAGAATCAGTCAGCAATGTCAGGACCGAAGGTTCCTAAAGAAGCTGGTGCAGACAAGACACAAGCTATCACATTTTATCAACTTCGTGAAGAAGACAAAGCTGAGTTCGATGAGCGCATGGCAGAATATGGTCAGCTATTGATGGGCAGTTTCGACTTAACCAAGCAAGGGGCTATCAAGAAATTTCCTCTTCCAAGACCTAATGAGTTGATAATACAAGCCGATCATGTAAAGCTGCAAGACATGATGACAAAGGCTATGCATGGATCTCTGATTGATCAATCATCTATCTTCAACAGCACAGTACAGACTTCTGTGAGAGAAGTGCTCAGAGATGAACTCACAAATGGATACAAAGGACCAGTATATTATCAACCTGGTACAACAATTCCAACCATTGCTGCCATGAGGTTTTCGGCTTTTCAGCTAGGACAATCTACTTCAGATAGTGCTGCTCATACAACACCAATTCTATCAGCAACCACGACTGAAATTGTAGACCCTTCAAGTTCTCCGAGTAATGTAACTATTATCCAGGAGGTACCGATATCAGAAAAGGACACAAATAGGAAGGGTGTGGCAACGGAAACCACTCAGAAGGTAGAAGAAACTCCTACTAGTCCATATGCTGTGAAATTTGGAGATTTAGTTGGAACTGCAGTCCAGCATGACAAAGGAATCACATTCGCTTACATTGAATCGAAGACTCTCAAGGCGAAGCATTATGACATTCAGCCGATACATATGCACATGGTAAAGCCTATTCAATCGGCTCAAGAGGATTCTAGCATGCAGAAAACTCTGACTCAAGTAAATTTTGGTGGAGCAGCAGCTGGT
Source organism: Cenchrus fungigraminus (assembly GCA_036936925.1). Taxonomy (NCBI): domain Eukaryota; kingdom Viridiplantae; phylum Streptophyta; class Magnoliopsida; order Poales; family Poaceae; genus Cenchrus; species Cenchrus fungigraminus. The sequence goes on from CM072779.1 coordinate 99,770,684, forward strand.
CAATCCATCATAAGTCATCCAGTAACACCAGAACAGATGAGCCCAGCAGATCAAGCTTATGCAGTTAGAGCCAATGCTGCAAATTTGCAAGAACAATACAATAATGCCATGTATCAGGCAGCATTATGGGATCAGATGGCTCAAACATGGAATTCGACATATCAGTTGCCAGATCAGCATGTACAAGGTACTCGAAACAGGCAACATACATAGCAAGGAGCTCAGCCTGGATCATCTTATTTAGTCGGGATTCCTCAATATACGGCTTTTCAGTCACCTTTGGCTTCACAACCAATTATGCGCGAACAGTCAGGAACAGGAGGAATTGTGCAAAATCGGCCAAATCCTTCGGCAAGCAATCAGCCGATTGATCAAAATGAGAAATTTATGGCTGAAATCTCAGATTTGATACAGAAGCAGTTTGGGTTGAGCCAAAGCAACAAACCAATATGTATCAGACACCATACCCTGCTTATTTCGATCAGATTCCCTTCCCTTAGAGATATAAAGTGCTTGACATCACCAAGTTCACTGGCCAAGATGACACCTCCACCATTGATCATATCAGCCGATTCATTATTCAGTGTGGAGATGCAGGGTCCAATGAGGCATTAAGGGTTCGGTTGTTTCCATCCTCTCTGTCAGGACCAGCCTTCGCCTGGTTTACATCACTACCTGCCGATTCTGTTCAAAGTTGGGAAGATCTTGAGAAGAAGTTCCATGGTTATTTCTTCTCTGGAATACATGATATAAAGATTACTGATCTGACCAACTTGAAGCAAAGGAACGATGAATCGGTAGTAAACTTCGTTCAAAGATTCAGAGAGACAAGGAACAAGTGCTTTAGCTTATCTCTGACCGATAAACAGTTAGCAGAATTGGCTTTTCAAGGACTCTTACCTTCAATCAAGGAGAAGTATGCTTCACAGGAGTTCAAAAATATAAGCTAGTTGGTTCACCGGTTAAGCCATGAAAGTTCTTCTCGGCCCTACGAACCTCGAAAGAGTTATCAAAAGAAGATCTCTTATGTGGAAAATTCTGATTCAGAAGAAGAGGTCGAAGCCAATCTAGCTGAATGGGTACCAAACAGGAAGCCAATTGCATGTCCCTTCGGCAAGAAAGAACCTGAGAAATTCGGTTTTGGTATAACTAAAGCCGATAAGATATTTGATCTCCTACTTCAACAGGGGCAGATTAAACTTTCTCAGAATCATTCTATCCCAGGTACTGAAGAGCTTACGAAGATCAAGTATTGCAAATGGCATAATGCTACATCCCACAACACTGATGAATGCAAGGTGTTTCGTCAACAGATTCAGAATGCAATAAATCAAGGGAAGCTTAAATTTGAGACACCTTCCAAGTCAGGAAAGCCGATGAAGATTGATCAACATCCTTTCCCTACTAATGTAGTAGAATCAAATTCACAAACAAAGGTGTTGACATCTGAATCAGCTCAGAATAAAAGGGGCATCGATCCAAAGCCTCAGATAACAACAGAAGAAGCAAAAGGAAAAGGACTACTTGAGGAGAATAGTCCAAGAGCGCCCAGCAAGGTTACTCAATCCCAGTTTCTTCTGAACAAATATCAACGCCATCAACAAAGGATCAGAGAAGGAGAAGAATGGGCAAGGCAAAATTCGAATCACTGGAGGTGCCCGTTTTTCAGATATTGTTGGGAGGAAGGGATTAAGCTTCCAACAATGGATAATTGTCCAGAGTGTAATGGTTTCTATTCTGAAGAACAATCTTCCAAAAGGGCTTGCTTTGACAACAAAGGAAATAGGCCAGCAATGCACAACAGCCTAGAATTTCATGAACAACGGGTCTCAGTACATGATCGGCTGGGGGGCAGGATCAGCGTGTATGATCAGCTAGGAGGCAAAGTCAGAGAGAATCGAACAGACTAAGATTGGTTAGAAGAGATGGCTGACAGTAGGGTCCCTGATGAAGACGTATTGGAAAGAAATCCAGAAAGGCGTAATGCTACATATGAGGACAGAGGCCAGCACATAGTTCATCAACCTAAATGGTGCCCTGAGGGTTTAACCCAGTCCCAGAAAAGGAGAGTCCAGCGCTTGCGACAATTGGAACGACAAGAGGAGATTGAGAAGCAAGCACTTGACAAGAAGAAGGTCCGATCCCAAATTTGGCGACCTAAACCGAAATTTGACAACAAGAGAGAAGATCAACCAGCAGCTGATATTAACATGGTCTTCATGATACCAAAAGAGTTTATGACTTTTGAAGACAACTCAGATGAAGATTCAGATGAGGAATTAGGATCGGCTCAGTTAACCTTGGATCCAGTGCTGGCCAGTTTCGAGAAGCCAGATGAGGAAAAGCGCCAACATATGAAAGCATTGTTTCTCAAGGGACTTGTCAATGGGAAGCCAGTCACAAGGCTCCTGGTGGATGGTGGTGCATCGGTTAATCTTATGCCCTACTCAATGCTTCGAAGATTTGGGAAAAGTGAGCAAGACTTAACCAAGACCGACATCATGCTACTCGACTTCGAAGGGAACTCATCATCTGCAATGGGTGCTATATGTGTGCATCTGACAATCGGCAGCAAAACTCTTCCAACTACCTTCTTCGTTATCAAGGGAAAAGGGTCATATAATTTACTACTGGGGAGAGATTGGATTCACACCAATTGTTGCATTCTGTCTACCATGCATCAATGCGTAATCCAATGGATTGGAGACTCAGTGGAAGTGGTCAATGCTGATTCTGCCTTCCATATTGCAGCAGCCGATACACACTGGAATTTTGACAAAGTTGTCTGCATATTAGGAAAAGTTTGGGATACAGATTTCCTCAAGATGTCTGACTTCGAGCTTCAGCCGATCTAGATCATCGGTTCTCAAATATAAAGAATAAAAGTTACATCAGCCGATTAAGATAATTGGACTTTAGCAAGACCAGGCCGATGGTAGTTAAGATCAAGACAAGGTTTTAAAAGTGGATCAATTACTTAGCTGATTACTACTTCTGGCTCTTTAGCTGATTTAGATTTCGGATAATAGCCGATACTGAGTTATCACCTTTAGTAAAAAATTGTGAAATAAAAAGAACGTTCAAACACTTATAGCCGATTCATGATTCGGATCATGGCTGATGTAACAATCGCATGAACCCAAGACGTGTCACAAGAGTCCTTCCAGTTGTTGGACCTCCTGGGTTCACAAGATAAGACCAAGGAGAGAAGTATACCCCATACTACTTCACAAGAATTCTTCTAGCCATGGAGGAATAAGAAGAAGGAAGAAAGATGAAGAGAAGGAGTCGGCAATCTATCAGACTAATGTTGTGAGCCATGAATAAGAGGTATGTTTCTCCTCAACAGATGGAGGGTCTATTTATAGCCCAAACGCCAGAAAGAGATAAGGATTTGGAAGGATGAAGAAGATGAGAACAGAAACGCCAAATCCGGTCACAAGGGGAACAGACGCTCCGTGAATGATGCAGTGTTCAAGAGGCTGACATTGATTCAGAGAAACGGTTCCTGAATAATAAGGATGACATTAATACATCGGATTAAGAAATTATGCACGTCAATAGACTGCAGAGCATGCCTTGGTGTTCATTTCCTCTCGAAGCCACAGATGAAGACTGCAATCTCTATAGTACCAGCAAGGAGCAAAATCAGTCTAAGTACAAGCCTTTTCTTCCTGGGAACTCTTCTTAAAGTGAACGCCTCTCATTCCAAAAGAGTTGAGATAGCCGGTCTAAACCATCGGCTAAAGACTTGTTCTAGCGGACTTCTGAGGAGATTTTTGGACAAAGAAGCACATTTTATAGGGAAGAGAGAAACAAGATAGTTCAGAGTCACATGACCGGCATTTATCCGTCATGATTCAAAAAGATCAACAGTACATATTGTCAGAAGGAATACATGGATCATACGGATGGTTAATTCTAAATATAAAAATCAATGAAGAGGAAAGCATTGAAAGAAGAGCGTTGGAGGTTGGCCAAATATTCAAGATAGCTACAGACTCTAGAATCACATGTACAAAGGGAGGCTAAGCAACGCCAAGCGAGTGGATAACATTAATGGCATCCAGGCGAAGCTGGTCAACTTTTGCTATTTTTTGCCGATCAACATTTGTTGAACCAGAAATTGGCCATTCTTCTAGACTGATGTTTTGGGCCTGATTAACAAGAATAGTTTTTTGATGCTCCATGCTAATAATCAGGTTCGGAAGGTCTGACAGTTTTTCCTCTTCAAAGGATAGATCTTCTTCGAGTTGCTTTAACTCTGCAAGGAGATCTACTCGCCTATTCTTCATTCGGTCAACAGTAGCAGTAATCTCAAGATGAGAAGAAGACAAAATTTGGATTCTATGATCCAAATCAACCACTTGAGAATCAAGAACTTCTCGATGCTTTTGACGGATCCTTTCCTCCAGACAATATTATGCATATTCAACCCGAAGCTGGTGACTTTCTATGAAGGCGACCGGATGGAGCCTATTCTGCACTTCAGTTGGCAATTGTCCTCTGATTCGCCTATAAATTTGTCTGATTGGTTCCGCTTCTTGAACCAATTGATTGATATTCTGGTCAAGAAGAAGCAACATCTCTTGAAGACATGCCCAAACATCATCAGGAAGTACATGGGAAGAGTTGCTAATGGAAGGATCATTTTGGATCTACAAAAGACAAGAAGGCAGATCAAAAAAGGGGATTATTGAAAAATATATGGCGATATTAACAAAAGAAGATGCTTACGGCTGAGTCAGGTCTCGGTGTGACTGGTTCATCTTCATCAATCAAGATAACATTTACAGGATCATTGTGAAGAGCCGATTCTACATCAACATCAGCTTGATGTCCATGAATAAAATCGGCTGATGTTGGATCTGGTTCGGTTTGTTTTGACTCTGATGCAATATCTTGCATTGACAGAACATCGACTTGATCCTAAGAAGAATTTGCTCGAACAGATCAGGACATTATAAACAAAGAAGGATGAGGTGATAGAGAATATATATCAGAAATGGAAAGGGATCCACACCATTGTAGATCCAGTTTCAACAGGAACGTCACCAACAGTAGCATTTGCAGGCACTTTGGTTTTCTTCAAATCAGAGATCAAGATCTTCCTAGCAATTGCCTTTCTTTTCTGAGGATCTTTAGGAGCTGTGGTGTCTGAGATATCAGCAAAAAGGATCTCATAAACTAGAAGAGTTAAATGAGTCAAGTAAACCAATAAAGAGGTTACCGGAATCATTACGACGGACGTCATTGTTGACGCAAAAAACGGAATAAAGTTCTTCAACGACAACACGTAACGGATCCCCGGGATGTAACAAGGCGTGCTATCTGACCTGACCTGTTGATCGACACGAAAAGAATATGAAACGTTAGATGCGGGTTAGATCGGCTAGAGAACCGATGTGGGTCTTCGACAAGTAACGGCCCGATCGACTGATACGACTGTAGAGCGAATCGGCTAACTGAAGCAGTCGAAGTGCAAGTATAACCAAACCGGCTAGATCAACCAATTTGATGACGTAGGCAAAGCGCGAGCAAAAGCAAAGAAAACTAAGCGCTACGAGACAACAGTCGGAACCTGATCTGAATCGGCTGTATCGTAGTAGAACAACACAAGAGCGAAATTTAGCCGATACGACGAGATCACGAGCTGGATAAATTGGTGATACAAGCTAAATAAACAAGAAAAGACTTGCAAATATGGCTAATATCGATAAGTTGTGAATAAAACTTAGACGAAACCACAGTGATGCGCAGGGAGGTTAAAGCCCAGTTGTTATTTGATAAAACGGTACTTACAAGCTTGCCGGAGGTCGACCGATGCAGCCCGACGAGCTAGAAGAACGGCGTCTGAAGAAACAAGAAAAATAAGAAGAAGTAAAAAAGGGGTGGCGAGGTTGCCGACTTGAATAAGTATAGGTTTTGTTGATTTGGCGTGTACAATCTTCTACGCAGGGTTGCTATTTATGTCCTGAGGACAACTTGACTCCTAGTCGATGACGACAACATTTACTTGAATCTAAAGAAATAAAAAATTCTAAAAACTTAATGATTCCTACAGGAATCAGACTCTCTAAACTGCATTTGACCCGTTGTCAACTTGGTTGTTGACCTGCCTCCGTCTTCCTTCCTTTTTGGCGTATTTCTTCTTCTGCCACGTTTCTCCTCTACCAATCGGCCGATTCCCAATCGGCTGGTCACTTTTCCTCTTTTCTTCATCGGCTTTGCGGTCTTCTCGACACGTGTCAAAAAATGATGTCAACACATGCCCCCCAGTTTCAGAGTAAATTTCTTTTGCTCTGAAATTCACTCTTTTCCTTCTTGCACATGGGGATTACCAGAAGTTCTTCACTGTTTTTCTGCTCCTGTTTTGAATGTTTTGGATCTTGCCTTATTGATGCCCAATTCGACCGTGTGATTCTGTCTTGCTTCTTCCTTTATAAACTCGCCTCTTCATTTCATCAACTTTTCCATGAGCTTTTCTTATTGCCATCCTCATCATATCAGTCTTCTTTAGCCAAGGGAGGCATCTCTCTTTGCAAATATTTTCAGGAAGTAGCATAAATTACTGCCCTTTGATGAACTCCTGTTAATCAGAGCTCTTTAGTCGGATGATGCTATGACGGTTGCAGTTGCTTTTAGTGCTGTTGAAGGGCAACCATCCTTGGTGTATGCAAGAAAATAAATCATCAGTAATGCATTTGTTTCCTCTTTCATGAATCAGCCTTTATTTCTTGTGTTTGGCCGATAATTGCTTTCTCTTTTCTTCAACCTTTCGATCATGGGTATGTAGAAAGGACTTTTGATGATCATTAACACTCAAAGTATGAATCAATAAGCTCTAATGTTGAGGTAGAAGTGATATCTTTGATTCATAACTCCCATAGATAGGAACAAATTAGAGGCTATGGAGGCTAGGAGAACCTATCTTCTTGAGGACTTGAATCAAGTAGATGGTGAAATACATCACCAAGATCCAATTCAGAAAAACCAAAAGATCCAAAGAAGATTTGATGTAATGTGATCGGCTTTCAATAAATCTAGCCGATTGTGGTTATCTTCATTGCTTTCGGCTGCCTGAATAGCCTTTCTTTACTGTCTATCTTGTGACTCCTCTTGTCAGATGAACGCTTCCCACCTACTCTTGCATGTTTAATAATCTTTTAATGTCAACATGTGACTCTGAACCATCTTTTCCATGCACCCTTCTTATAAAACTCACTCTATAACCCAATGGTTCTTCACTGGCTTCTTCTTCATAGACCCCTTTCTTTCTTAGTTGAAAGTCTCTGGATCGACCTGTTGTCTTTAGGGATGGAAGGCATCTTCCTCTTGGAGTGTTTACAGGAAGGCTTAGGTCATTGTTTACTGCAACAGGCATCTTCTTGAAATAGTTTTGCTTCATGACGCTGCCAGTAAGCATGTTGATGTTTCCAGCAACATTGAGGGGTACTCCTTTTTGTCTCTTCCTCTTCTAGCGTTCAGAGTTTTTTCCTTCAACAACGTTTGAGTGTCCCTCCCTTTTTTGGGGAAACATATCACTGAGATCAATGCCAACCCCTGGAAACTGAGCCATTCACGGAAAAACTGTTCCCATCTTGACCGGATCTTGGCATCTTTTCCATTCGTTCTTATCTTCTCCGGCCTCCATTTCCTCCGATTTGGGCTATAAATAGCATCCGTGTGTACATTGGCTCTCCACATCTTTTCATCATGATGTATAAACTAGATCTGATAGGGCGCAGGCTTCTGCTCTTTGATTTTTTCTTTTCTCATCTTCCTTTCTCACCATGGCTAGGAGAATTCTTGTGAAGTAGTGCAGCATCACCTTGCCTTCTTCAACTCCTCTTGCGAAGCCAGGAGGTACAACAGCTAGAAGAATCCTTGTGAACAGCTTGGGTTCAACGGCTGAAGGGAAGGAGCAAGGTAGAATGTCCGGCTGCACTTGTATCAGAAGAGGAGCGTGCCGAGGGGACGACCACCTTGGTCATCGACTCGTGGAGTTCTCGGTGGAAGATCATAGACTCAGGTGAAGATCTTAGTCTTTCGTTTCCTCTTCGCAGTACCCCATCTCTCTCTGGTGTTCATCGATTCAATATCCTCATCATGTGAGAGATAGGATAATTATCTTCTAAACTTTGTACACCAATGCTCTTCCATGTAAACTTGATGTACTGAAATATGAGAAAAGAAATATATATACACTCATATTTTTGTTCTAAGGGCGATTGTTACATCAGCCATTATCCGAATCTTGTATTGGCTATGCATGCTTGAACACTTCTTTTATTTCACAATTTTTCCCACTAAAGGTGATAACTCAGTATCGGCTATTATCCGAAATCTAAATCGGCTAAAGAGCCAGAAGTAGTAATCGACCAAGTAATTGATCCAATTTTAAAACCTTGTCTTGATCTTGACTATCATCGGCCTGGCCTTGCTGAAGTCCAATTATCTCAATCGGCTGATGTAACTTTTATTCTTTATATTTGAGAACCGATCATCTGGATCGGCTGAAGCTCGAGTCAGACATTTTGAGGAAATCTGTCTCCCATTCTTTCCCTGATATGTAGAAGACTTTATCAAAATTCCAATGTGTATCAGCCGCTGCAATATGGAAGGAAGAATCAGCGTTGACTACTTCCACCGAATCTCCAATCCATTGGATCATGCATTGATGCATGGTAGATGGAATGCAACAGTTGGCGTGAATCCAATTCCTTCCAAGTAGTAAATTGTATGACCCGTTCCCTTTGATAACGAAAAAGGTAGTTGGAAGGGTCTTGCTGCCGATTGTCAAATCCACACAAATAGCACCCATTGCCGATGACGAGTTTCCCTCGAAGTCGAGTAGCATGATGTCGGTCTTGGTTAAGTCTTGCTCACTTTTTTCAAATCTTCTAAGCATTGAGTAGGGCATAAGATTGACTGATGCACCACCATCTACCAAGAGCCTTGTGATTGGTTTTCCATTGACAAGTCCTTTGAGAAATAGAGCTTTCATATGTTGACGCTTTTCCACATCTGGTTTCTCAAAACTAGCCAGCATTGGATCCAAGGTTAACTAAGTCGATCCTAATTCCTCGTCTGAATCTTCATCTGAATTGACTTCAAGAGTCATAAATTCCTTAGGTAGCATGAAGACCATGTTAATATCAGCCATTGGTTGACCTTCTCCCTTGCTCTCAAATTTGGGTTTGGGTGGCCAGATTTGGGATCGGACCTTCTTTTTGTCAAGTGCTTGCTTCTTAATCTCTTCTTGTTGTTCCAATTGTCGCAAGCGTTGGATCCTCCTTTTCTGAGACTTAGTTAAACCCTCTGGGCACCATTTAGGTTGATGAATTATGTGTTGGCTTCTGTCTTCGTATGTAGCATAACACCTTTCTGGATTTCTTGCCAATATGTCTTCATCAGGGACCCTGCTATCGGCCATCTCTTCTATCCAATCGGAATCTGTCCGATTCTCTTTGACGTTACCTCCTAGCCGATCATACACACTGATCCTGCCCCCTAGCCAATCATGTACTGAGATTTGTTGGTCGTGAATTTCTCGGCTGTTGTGTATTGCTGGTTTATTTCCTCTGTTGTCAAAGCAGGCCCTCTTGGAAGATTGTCCTTCAGAATAAAAACCATGGCACTCTAGACAATTATCCATTGTTGGAAGCTTAATCCCTTCTTCCCAACAATATCTGAAAAACGGGCACCCCCAGTGATTCGAATTGTGTCTCACCCATTCTTCTCCTTCTCTGATCCTTTGTTGATGGCGTTGATACTTGTTCAGAAGAAACTGGGATTGAGTAACTTTGCTAGGCACTCTTGGATTATTCTCCTCAAGCAGTCCTTTTCCTTTTGCTTCTTCTGCTGTTATCTGAACCTTTGGATCGATGACCTTTTTTATCTAAGCCGATTCAGATGTCAACACCTTTGTTTGTGAAGTTGATTCCACTACATTAGTCGGGAAAGGATGTTGATCAATCTTCATCGGCTTTCTTGATTTGGAAGATGTCTCAAATTTGAGCTTCCCTTGATCTATTGCATTCTGAATCTGCTGACGAAACACCTTGCATTCGTCAGTGTTGTGGGACGTGGCATTATGCCACTTGCAGTATTTGATCTTCTTAAGTTCTTCAGTACTTGGGATAGAGTGATTCTGAGAAAGCTTAATCTGCCCTGCTGAAGTAGGAGATCAAATATCTTATCGGCTTTAGTTATATCAAAACTGAATTTCTCAGGTTCTTTCTTGCCGAAGGGACACACAATCGGCTTACTGTTTGGCACCCATTCAGCTAGATTGACCTTGACCTCTTCTTTTGAGTCGGAATTTTCCACATAAGAGATCTTCTTTTGATAACTTTTTCGAGGTTCGTAGGGCCGAGAAGAACTTTCATGGCTTAACCGGTGAACCAACTGGCTTATACTCTCAAACTCCTGCGAAGCATACTTCTCCTTGATTGAAGGCAAGAGTCCTTGAAAAGCCAATTCTGCTAGCTGCTTATCGGTCAGAGATAAGCTGAAGCACTTGTTCCTTGTTTCTCTGAATCTCTGAACGAAATTCACTACCAATTCATCGTTCCTCTGCTTCAAGCTGGTCAGATCAGTAATCTTCATTTCATGTATTCCAGAGAAGAAATAACCATGGAACTTCTTCTCAAGATCTTCCCAACTTTGAACAGAATCGGCCGGTAGCGATGTAAACCAAGCGAAAGCCGGCCCCGACAGAGAGGATGGAAACAACCGAACCCTTAATGCCTCATTTGACCCTGTATCTCCACACTGAATAATGAATCGACTGATATGCTCGATGGTGGAGGTGTCATCTTGGCCAGTGAACTTGGTGAAGTCAGGCACTTTATATCTCTGAGGGAAGGGAATCTGATCGAAATAAGCAGGGTATGGTGTCCGATACATATTGGTTTGTTGCTTTGGCTTCAACCCAAACTGCTTCTGTTTCAAATCTGAGATTTCAGCCATAAATTTCTTATTTTGATCAATCGGCTGATTGCTTGCCGAAGAATTTGGTCGATTTTGCACAATTCCTCCTGTTCCTGACTATTCGCGCATAATTAGTTGTGAAGCCAAAGGTGATTGAAAAGCCGTATATTGAGGAATCCCGCCTAAATAAGACGCTCCAGGCTGAGCTCCTTGCTGTGTATGTTGCTTGTTTGGAGTACCTTGTACATGCTGATCTGGCAACTGATACATGGCATTATTGTATTGTTCTTGCAAATTTGCAGCATAGGCTCTAACTGCATAAGCTTGATCTACTGGGCTCATCTGTTCTGGTGTTACTCGATGACTTATGATGGGTTGACCAGCTACTGCTCCACCAGAATTTACTTGAGTCAGAGTTTTCTGCATGCTAGAATCCTCTTGAGCCGATTGAATAGGCTTGACCATGTGCATATGTATTGGCTGAATGTCATAATGCTTTGCCTTGAGAGTCTTTGGTTCAATGAAAGAGAATATGATTCCTTTGTCGTGCTGTACTGCAGTTCCAATTAACTCTCCAAACCTTGCAGCATACGGACCAATAGAGGTTTCTCCCACATGTTGGACTACTTCAGTTGCAACTCCCTTCCCATCTGTGTCTTTTTCTGAAGAGATCGGCGCATCAGGGATAGCAGGGGTGTCGTAATTTGGAGAACCTGAGGGATCAACAATCCTAGTTGTGGTGGCAGGTTGATAATACAATGGTCCTTTGTATCCACTCGCGAGTTCATCTCTGAGCACTTCTTTCACAAAATTTTGCATTGTGCTGTTGAAAACAGAAGACCGGTCAATAAAAGACTAGTGCATGACCTTTGTCATCATGTCTTGCAGCTTCCCAGGATCGGCTTGTATTATCAACTCATTAGGTCTTGGAAGAGGAAATTTCTTAATAGCCCCTTGCTTGGTTAAGCCGAAACTGCCCATCAATAGCTGACCATATTCTGCCATGCGCTCATCGAACTCAGCTTTGTCTTCTTCACAAAGTTGATCTAACGTGATAGCTTGTGTCTTGTCAGCACCAGCTTCTTTAGGAACCTTCGGTCCTGACATGGCTGACTGATTCTTCGTGTCCCACCGGGCATGCCAAGATGTGTTGACACAAAAAATGGAATAAAGTTCTTCAACGGCAACACGTAACGGATCCCCGGGATGTAACAAGGCATGCCAGCCGACCTGACCTGTTGATCGTCACAGAAAGAATATGAAACGTTAGATGTGGGTTAGATCGGCTAGAGAACTGATGTGGGTCTTCGACAAGTAACGGCCCGATCGGCCGATACGACTGTAGAGCGAATCGGCTAACTGAAGCAGCCGAAGTGTAAGTATAACCAAACCGGCTAGATCAGCCGATTTGATGACGTTGGCAAAGCGCGAGCAAAAGCAAAGCAAACTAAGCGCTATGAGACAACACTCGGAACCTGACCTGAATCGGCTGTATCGTAGTAGAACAACACAGGAGCGAAAATTAGCCGATACGACGGGATCACAAGCTGGATAAATTGATGATAAAAGCTAAATAAACAAGAAAAGACTTATAAATATAGCTAATATCGATAAGTTGTGAATAAAACTTAGTCGAAACCACAGCGATGCGCCCGGAGGTTAAAGCCTAGTTGTTATTCGATAAAATGGTACTTACAAGCTTGCCGTAGGTCGACCAATGCAGCCCGACGAGCTAGAAGAACAACGTTTGAAGAAACAAGAAAATAAGAAGAGGTAAAAAAGGGGTGGCGAAGTCGCCAACTTGAATAAGGTTTTGTTGATTTGGTGTCTACAATCTTCTATGCCCATGCATGGTCGCTATTTATGTCCTAAGGACAACTTGACTCCTAGTCGATGACAACAACGTTTACTTGAATCTAAAGAAATAAAAACTTCTAAAAACTTAATGATTCACACAGGAATCAGACTCTCTAAACTGAATTTGACCCATTGTCAACTTGGTTGTTGACCCGCCTCCGTCTTCCTTTCTTTTTAGTGTATTTCTAATTCTGCCATGTTTCTCCTCTATCAATCGGCCGATTCCCAATCGACTGGTCACTTTTCCTCTTTTCTTCATCGGCCTTGTGGTCTTCTCGACACGTGTCAAAAAACGGTGTCAACAGTCATGAGCAGAAGCCATTGGATTCGATGAAAAGATCAATCACAGGCAGTGTGTCTAGGAAGAACAGCCAAGGAGGGTGATATTTATGGCCTCTATAAACTCGAAGTTTAAGAGATATACACTAGATTTTCTCCCTAATGAAACACACGAAATGTGTTGCAATATGCCATATTTGGTTGTAATAACCGCAATTGCAACCAATTTTTTTCGTCAACCATGTGATGCGAAAGGCCGTGTTGCATTAGCCTGTAGCAACCGTGGTCTTTTTGTGGTTGCAAAAGTTTTTCTATTGCAACACAATGCGGCATTGCAACTAGCATTTTAGGCCGTGCTTGTGTTGGTTGCAAATTATTCTATTGCGACGCATCTGGTGTTGCCATAGGTGCAATTGCATCCTACACAACGCATTGCAATTTCTAAAATCTTTCGCTGCAAAGTATTATATTGCTACGCTCTGTTTCTGGTTGCTATAGGTGGAACCACCTCTATTACCACGAAAGTTATTTGGGTGCAATATGTGACTTCCTGTATTACCACAAAATTTTGATTTCGATGCTATAGGTAGTATTGTCTGATGCCACGAAATTGGTTACGTTGCTATAGGTGGTATCCTCTATTGCCACGCAGCATATGGATGGTTGTTATAGGTGTAACATTCTATTACAACCAATATATATAGGATGGAGGCAATAGGTTTGGCACTCTATTGCCACGTAGTTTGCTTGGTTGTAAGATGTGTCCTCTATTATAGCTTCGAAAATGGTTTGGTTGCCAAAAGTTCAAGTCTCTATTACCACCATGATACAGGGTTGCTACAAGTTGAACTTACTATTGCCACATTTCTTTTTGGCAACGAAAAATAAGGGTTATGAAAGGATGACTTATCATTTGCAACGTCGAAAATGGTTTGGTTGCCAAAAGTTCATGTCTCTGTTACCACCATGATATAGGGTTGCTACAAGTGCACCTTACTATTGCCACGTTCCTTTTTGGCAACGAAAAACACGGGTTGTGATAGGATGATTTATCCTTTGCAACGAAAGGTGTATTCTGCCATGCTCATTTATATAGCAGCAATAATTTGAAACATTTAATAACATCATCAGGTATATATAATTATGCATTTATAGTTCATGAAACAACATTCAACCATCCACTGAGTTATTACATGACACACGAAATACTGAAATACTGAAAAGTTTCAGACGGGACATTGTTTCAACACATAGTAGGCTAATTTGATAGGAAATGAAGATCTTGGTCAGCAAATGGTGACTTCGACAAGTTCCCAACACTTGATCAGCAAAGGGTGACTTTAATGCAAGGAGCTCGCATCACCTGTTTGCTCCATTCGACATGGCTTAGTCTCCTAAAAAGAATCAACAACATTTTTAAGCTAGCATCAAATAATCTCTAATATTGGAATTTGTGCAACAACAGCATGTAGCAAACCAAAGTTTGATTGCGATTCATAAAATTATTAGAATGACATCAAATAATTATCACGACCATAAACACACTTTGACAGCTGAAACATGAATTACATTCACAGCAGGAAGAGGAGTTGCAAAAATTTCACCTCATGTCTTTTTGGTGCTTTGTCGTCTCCTTTGTGCAGCTTGTACCTGTAGCTGTTGAGATGAAATTTGTTTAACAGGGGGATGGCGGATTGTGCTTCAGGATTGTTAATAGCTTTAGTACTTCTGGTTTTGCGAAAGACTTGTTTAGCAACGACTTCAGATTCCTTCTCCTATGAACCAATCATTTGGAAGGAAAAGATTAGGCGTCATTTTATCAGTAACTGATGATATGTTGTAGTAAAAAGTTGTGAATTCAAGAACAACCTGAGTAGAAGAGAGCACATTCCTGGAGTCTTTCTGTACATTTCCAGTTGTAGTGATTGATGGAGCCGCCACCACGTCTGCAGATTCAGCGACATTGTTGTTTTGCTGGGTGATTGATGCAGCCACCGCCACGTCGGCAGATTCAGTGACATTGTTGTTTGGTTGGACAGATGTTGGCAGGACAATCTATGAAAGGATACAGGCATTCATGCAACTAGCTTGACCAGTACCTGTGGAAATTGTGCATGTCCATTTGCTGCTTGCAGCATTGATAGGAACTCTTGCCTAAGCTGTTGCAGATCAGCCTCCCTTTTCTTGTTACTTTCTTCGAGTTGTCGTGCATGTTCTCTCCTTTCTGCTTCCCTTTCATCTTCCCATGTTGACATTTTTTCTTGTAGCAGCCCAAATGCATCCATGAGCTCGACGTGTTCCTGATGCTGTAGCTCTTCCCTACGAATTTGTTCCTGGTGCTCCGCATTGAGCAGCTGCTTTCTAGTTGGGTTTTTTGCCAGGTACTCATTACCATGCAACTTGGTTGATTTGCACTTTGTGACTTCCTTGTATGCCTTCTGGAACATCTCATTTTTTTTCCTTTTGGGAAACGAAGTTGTTCTCCCCTGCGTTCGATTCCGCCTCAGCAATAACGCTGCTTGCTTTGTCCTAACATTTACAAGGCACAGATGGAGGAGTTAGTTGAACAAGAAATTGCTTGCATTCTATAATTGCATGGACTATGTATAGTAATGTATGTACACATTCATTGAGAACTCACATAGACATTTTTAGATTGTTCGTCTGTCCATTCCCCATGCTTAGTGTGAGTTAACCACCAAAGTTGCATATCATCGGGCTCTTCACCAGTTTCTGGGTCTCTCTGTTAAGCCAAGAACATAACAAATTAGTTATTCAACCTGCAAGACAGAATGGAGATGTGCTTCTTCAGTTATTACCTTCTCATAGCTACGTTGACAATAAGGCTTACAGCCTGACAAATGTCTTGTCATTTGTTGGCCTCGAATCGCAGAATTTTGTGCGCTCCTTTCCTATAGAATGTCAAGTTATGAACAATAATCTTAAAGACTCAGACATTGCCATTTGTATGAAAAATGTATTGCTCAGTAATAGTAACAATGTGGAACAATCCTTGAATTTAGCAGTACTGAAATACTTCAACAGATAGTGCCATTCAACAATATCTAATTCTTTAGGTTTATGTAACATTCTCTGGTGGTAGCTGTCGTATGTCCTGGCCGTAGCACTGAAAGTTGAACGCCATCCTTTGTAACGCTCCTTAGCAATGTCCCATATCTTTTCCCTTGAATCAGCATTATCCTCCATGTCCCACTTTGCCTGTTATATAATCACAATAACATGCAAATACTGTGTGAGTTGTTATGTTAGTTTATATTTGAATTGTATTCAAAAGCAAAGTTTATTATTACCAATACATCAGTTGCTATTGCGTCTTTGACTTCTTTCTTGACATGTTTCCACGATTTCACTCCAATGACTGGCTTCCTTTTCCTTGTATACATGACTACTTCATCAATGAATGAGCGGTAGTTATTACCTACCGGTCCTCCATGTTTGGAGAATTGAATGTCCAACTGATGTTTGCCCGCCTTGATTCTCTTGGCGATTACCTTCAAGGCTCTTACGGGACCGCGTCCTCTTTTCTTCCCATTTTGTGAGCCTATTCCATGGGAACAAAATGTAATAATACCCACAAAAAAACATACTATGCATAGATAGGTAATTTCTATTAAACACAAGTTACCATCTCCTTGCTCCTGCTGTTTCCAACGCCGAGCATGAGATGGAGGCTGCACTGGAGGTGTTGGGTTCATGTCATGCCTGTGTTGCAAAATAAAGGTGGGGTCCACATACCATTCTGCAGACAATTTTGTGGCATGATGAGCTAGCATAATTTGTAGTCTGACAAAGAATGGTAATTTGCTTGCCAATTAGGAGAGGGATATTACCGATGTCATCAAGTAGTCCTGCAACATTCAGGTATTCTTGGTATGTGTCGATTGTGTTCTCCCTGAATATGTCTTTTAATTCTGAAAAAGGATCCATAATTAATTTCAATCATGTGAGTGAACTGCAAAATCATGAGTATATATATACAAATATTGGTTTGTACCATATCTTACCCAAGGCTTTCTTCTCTTTATGCAGTGCAGCTAGCCAAACTTTGTATTCATCTAATCCAGATTCTTCGACTTCTTCATCATCATCATCATCATCATCATCATCATGCGTGGAAACACTTTTGGATTTCAATAGTGTTATGGGCATGGTATGGTTTTTAGGTATTGGCTATCTGGATACAACTAAGCTAATCACCATCTCCTCCTCGTGAATCTTTTTCATTTTTGCTACATCGACATCGTAGTCGATCTCAGTAAGTGTTGCTTCTACAGGAGATTCAGGAATTCTAGTCTTGTAGTAAACCAAGTCCCTGTTCCGATACCCCAATTTTTGTTTCAACTTGCTTATGTTTTCAAGGGTGATTTGTTTCCCAAGAGGTTTACATGTATTTTTTTTATCTGCCTCCCCACATACCCTTTTCAATCATATACACGGTCCAAATCTCCTCATCTTTTGATCTGCGCATTCATCGATGGCATTTCAATAATTTGAAGAAATTTGGTGTGCAAATCACGTGAAAAAATGCAATAAATCTAGGGTACCAGTGCGTGCACAAATGCATGAAATATAGGTGGCAGTACGAGGGGAAAGATCGAACGCGGAAACAGCGTACCTGGCCTCGATTGTCTCGTCCTGAGACGAAGGTACCACATCTTGGACTGCATCTAGGCCGTCGACGATTGCATCTGCGTCGCCCGAACCTTGTGATGCTCTTTGGGACGAAGGTGATGACCCAAAGAGCGCAATCGTCGCCCTAGACCTGGTGGACATGCTGCTGGTAGGTTCAGTAGTCGCCGTACCAGAGGTTGGTGTGAACATTGGATGTAGCATGGCCGACGAAGGTGTGCGCAGCGCTTCAGACGACGAAGGGGTCACCCTTGCTGCCTCGCTGGACGTTGGCATCCTCGTGTAAGGCGAGAAGTAGCTTGGCGGCGGCGCCGGTCGTCGTCGACTACCCGGCCCCTAACTGACCGAGATGTAGATTGGTTTTGCGAGGGGATTAGGGAGGGAAACTAAAGACGCATGACTTACTACTCTAATAACCGGGCGTTTGTCGCAGCAACGTGGTGGCCCCAGTCATGGTAGCACGGTAGTTTGGGCGTTTGTTAAATATTTTGGATGGAAAAACTGGTGCCACATTCCAAATTGTTGGCTACCAAATTTTCTGAACGCTTGGCGTATTTGAGGGGTGCGTTTTTGTGTGACCCGCTGACGAGTGGGTCCCACTCAGTTTTATCTATATTTGTAAAGACGGTGCGTTGAACATAATCAAGTTTTATAAATATAGTTTTATATAAGTTGTACTAGTTTACTTCTTGTTTACTATGTATGTAACTGCACAAGATGACACATGTTATTGTATATTGCTTATAGAAAAGTTTTTGTGGTCAAAGTAAATTTTGAATATCATCTTTCCACCAACTTTAGCAGAATAACATTCCTCACATCAATTTCGTACCAGAGTAACATGCATCACACAAATTAAGTAACCAACACAAAGATCGGCAGCCAGTGCGTACGATATATGAGGACTGAGTTTACACATAGGCTTCCCGAGCCACGATGATACCACAGCAACTCAGGATCATCAAAAACATGCTCCACATCGACACAAGTTGAGAGACACATCGACCAAAGACACAACTTCAGAGACATGCTTCGAGTTTATTTGCTGGATTTCTTCAAAGTTCTGCCTAAAATGACGCCAAAGCCTCTCCACAAGGTCCCTCGTCAGTGCCAGATAAATTTCCTGAAAAAAAAGAAAGCATTCACTGAACTGTCAGAACAATTGAATTCCTGATAACTGAAATCCTGTGAACTGAAAGAATTTTAGCAGTCAGCCGAAGTTTCAGAACACAAGAATTCTAGATGTAAAGTGAATTCCTGATGAGTAGCAGACAAGAAAGAAGGCAAACATGTAAACATAAATCCTGAATGTCTTTTATGGTGCATCATGTCTGGAACAAATTAATCAAGACATATCAGCAATCACAAACTTTTTACCATGTATCAGATCATTAATGCTTCCTTGAGTGTGAAGAAGAACCAATCACACTCGTTCCAGATCCTACACTCCTCGCTGCAGAACCTACGCCACGAGTACCAAGCATGCCATCCTGCGTGGTTGCCACACCCGCGACCTGCACACTAAAAATCATCCTGGCAAGGTACGGGCGCCGGCACCGGCGGCACGGCAACCACTGCCGACGGCCGTAAGTCCCACGTCGCCGAAATGATCCTAGAGCTGTGTTTCGTACAAGTCAAGTTTTTCCAAGGAAGCGCCGTCGCCCCCTCTTCGGGTCCCTCGACCAAGCACAGGAGCCGCCGGGCCTCGTCGTCGTCGGCCTCGCCGCTGTTGGGCCTGTAGAGGAAGAGGGCGAGGGCGTACATCGATACCTTGTGGTCCGCCTCCGCGGCGCGCTTTAGCTGGTCGAGGCACGGCATGATTACACCGTGTTTGTTCCCCAATAATGCGAGGCGCAACCCGCTGCGGAACAAGGCCTCCGGGTTACCGACGGTGGCCACTGTGGTGATGAGCACCGCGCGATAATCCGGGCTGAGGTAGAATCGACGCCGCAGGACACGTTTCAGGGCTAGGCGTTGTCCGACCGTGGCGGCGCCGCACACCACGCACATTGCCTTGCAGGTAGCGCACAGGTTGCGGAGATCCACAATGGCGTCCTCTAACTGAGCAGCGACTCGGGAGACGATGTCAATCGTCAGCTCCGTCGGCAGTTCCACTAGCCTCGACGCCTCGTAGCATGCCGCAGAGACCTTTTCCATGGAGTGATTGCAGTTCATCACACGCGGGGGCTGATTGGATGTGCGAGGCTGTGCTCCCCGGCGAGGATGAGGTAGAAGATGAAGGCGAGATGTGAGGGGAGATGGAAAAGAACCGCTGCTGCCAGATCAGGTTGCTGATTGAATTAGGGGGGTCCCATGGTACATTGGGTTTAAAAAAATTGCGCTTTCATAGGGAGGACACGTAATCACAGAGTTGTGGGTCCCACCTGTCGGCACCTAGATTGTGATGTGTTCTTGAGTTGTTCATGGACCTAATTAACTTGATTCTTTGATTCGTATAATCATAGCTACAAACTTGTTTAGATTTCACAAATGACGTCCAAATCAGGAAAATTTTTTTCCTACATACTTAGAAAACAATAATCAAGCTCATGGTGTACACTGCATCTCATGTGAGTGTGTTTCAGCAATCATAATTAAGAAATAGAACAATTCAAAACTAGAATCAAGATTTTCAAACAGTAGATGATGTCAATTGGAAAAGAGATGAATACCAAAGTTTCATAGCTTGTCGAGATGAACAATCTTTATTTTGGTCAGATTTTCATTTGACGAAGTGGTACTACTCATTGTTCATTAATCCTAGGTTCACTCACATAGTTTAAGAAACTTGGTTGGAGACATGTCAATTTTGTACTGCATGACAGTATCAATTCGTCAAATGAAAAACTGACCAAAATAAAGATTGTTCATCTTGAGGAGCAATGAAACTTTGGTATTCATCACTTTTCCATTTGACATCATCTACTGTTTGAAAATCTTGATTCTAGTTTTGAATTGTTATATTTCTTAATTATGATTGTTGAAACATACTAACATGAGATGCAGTGGACACCATGACCTAGATTATTGTTTTATAAGAATGTAGGTAAAAAAATTTCCTGATTTGGACGTCATTTGTGAAATCTAAACAAGTTTGTAGCTGTGATTACGAATCAAAGAATCAAGTTAATTAGGTCCATGAACAACTGAAGAACACATCACAATCTGGGCGCCGACAGGTGGGACCCACAACTCCGTCCAATGGGGAAATCTCTCGCGGGTTTAGGCCAATAGGTTGGACCCACAACCCTGCTGACAGGTGGGACTCACAACTCTGTCGACACGTGGGACCCACAACTCTGCCAATAGGTGGGACCCACAACTCGGTCGAATGGGGATATCTGTCGTCCCTTTCCTCCTGATTTCTCCCCAACCTCTGTTCCAGGGTTACAGCTATTTCGCAATCTCCGCCTCGCTCTCGCCACCAGCCGCCTCGCTCTCGCCGCCGGCTTCCTCCAACGCCGGTGATGGTTGGCTCCACCCCGGGTGCAGTGGGCCGGAGCATGCAGAGTCGCACCCGCATTGCCGCCTCCCCTCCAGCGGCCGCCATTGTTGCGGGGCCTCGAGTGGAGCACCACTCCACCAACCAAGGGCACGACTCGCGAGGAAGATTCGCGAGGAACGGATGCACTAGCAACCCGATGCCCCCTCCTCCTCAATCCCCCCCGATTAGTACCGATCCTCTGGTAGAATCGATTTGGAGTTGGGGTTTCGTACTGTAGACATGGATTTGTAGTAAACCTAGATGAATGGGATCAGTCTTAACTATAATAACTAGACAAGGATTTGTGGTAAACCTAGTCTTAACTAGTCATGGATTTGGGGTTTTCTATTTTAGACATGGATTAGTTGCACCCCTGGTGGACCAAGATTCACTTTTCCTAGGTTCTCTGATGCTAGATAAAGAACCAATTTCATTTACTTCTGCTAGATGCACTCATGGATGACTAGGTCTGTTAGGGAGGTGATGTTCCTAACAAAAATGTTGAACTCATTCCATATATTGC
Organism: Cenchrus fungigraminus; assembly: GCA_036936925.1. Taxonomy (NCBI): domain Eukaryota; kingdom Viridiplantae; phylum Streptophyta; class Magnoliopsida; order Poales; family Poaceae; genus Cenchrus; species Cenchrus fungigraminus. The sequence continues at coordinate 99,792,412 of CM072779.1, forward strand.
TTCAAATGTCTAGCATCTCTGTATGAATTGATCAAATGTCCTTGTATCTTCACTGATCCACAGTTCTAATGCATCAGTTTGCCTTTGTTTTAGGTAGTTGGTGTAACTCCACATGACATTGACTCAATCTGGTACGCAATCCACACGTGGAATGCAAGGATGGAAGGCCTTGGGCAATGCTTCGTGCCGTAGCACAAAGTCATGAAAGACTAGAATCATTTTTGGTGGATCAGCTTGCCGAAGCTGGAAAAAATAATGCTGTGCTGGCAGAAAGAGTGGCAAAACTAGAGGCAAAGGTTGCTGAACTTGAGGCAGCAACAAAATAGAAGCTTGTTTAGTAATGTGCTTGCTATAAACAATGGAATGTAGTGTGTATGACTTAGTTTCGTGGTCAGCTTGTGATGTTGGCCTGCACTTGTTTAGTTATTACTTTTGTTAAGAAGCCTTGAGCTTGTTGATGTTGATGGACTTATGGAGTCTTGATGAACTGATGTATGATGCTTCTGTGCGCAAGTCTTGCTTCTGTGAGATGATTTCCTTTCTTCGTCCATGAGATGTTCTCGTCCTGCTTGTACTTTTTTCATTTCTATGCTTTATAATTATTTTGCTCTATACTTGTCAATAAGAAATACACATAAAACGTTCATGAACACATCAATAATAAGAGAAAATTTCTTGCGAGCAAATTTTTCGAACCGAGGGCTTTCCCCCATTTCCATTCCAAAGAAACGAAAATACCGAGCGTTTTGGGTTACAGGAGCGAACTAGATCGAGGAAGTTCAAAAGCAGAGGACACTCGCTACCCTTAGCCGGACTCAAGCTAAGAGGCTCGCTCCTCTACCATCCCAGGTCTCCCAGGATCACAGCTACAGAACAGAGTTAAGCAAAGGCCACGTGAAAATCTTTATCTTATATGGAATCTTATATTTCCATATATGACTATAGTTCCCCTGGTTTTGAAATATGAAGCTGAAAGCTTTGTCAACAATATTTACCCATTGTTCAAAGAGGATGGGCATTAGCCATCTTGAAAACAGTAGATCCCCCCCTGATTTATGAATTGATGCAAGGTTATCTCCTTGTCTTCACAGAGATCAAAGAGCTCTGGGGCTATTATGCAAATTGGGCTATCAAATAGCCAAGGATCAAGCCAAAACAGAAGGATGATCAAGGGTAATAATAATAGTAGCATTCACTAGCTACCTTATAGTTCCACTAAAGTAATGCCATTATACAAGGTCATTAAACAAAAGCCTCATTCATCAAATCTAGATGTTCATGAGGGACTAGTTCACTACACAAAAGCTATCTATCATTCGTTGCAGGCGTGCCTACGGGAGTGCCCAGCGCTTGATCGCCAGCCGGAGGTCCTCCACGTTAGCCTCAATCTGAAATGGTTTTACAATGCATTATCAGTGTGATAAGTACATCAAAATTTGAATGAAACTGAACATAGTCAACACTGGGAATGAAGGTAATACCTCAGCATCAGTAGGACGTTTTCGGTTGGGGCCCGGGAGGCAGAGCTCATCATCGTTGTCGTTGTTGCATTCCACGAACAGCCTAACTCGAGCGAAGTTGAACTCATATGTCACCTTCGGCCCAAGACCTTGAATTAAGAAATCAAGACATGAACAACAATATTCCACTTGTGAACTTAAGATTAATCATGTTGCAATCAGAGGTGAGCAAAAATTTGTTTCAAACTATCCAAAATAAAATTCACATAAACACTTGCGTGACAAGAATGCTACTACACAAAATGTTGAGATGGATTTGCTCACTGATTCTTAACTGGATGATCTCTACCAAAAATTTCCATATGTACCCTAGTCAAGAAATCCTAAATTGCAAGTCCAGAATTGATTATGACTCAAAAACAATTTCGCAATCACACAAAAATAATCAGAGGGATTAAAGACTGAGTTCTCGAATAATAAAGGGGGAACTGAAATTTGGTACGAGTAAGAAAAGTTACCGGACGCTCCCATCCGAAGTCCTGCCATTTGCAGGGGTACAACTCCTCGTTGGACTCCTCCGCCGGCTTCTTCTTCTTGGCGTCAGGGTGCTGAAAACCCTCATCGTCGGCATGCTGCTTCCGAGGCATCCTAGTGGATTCAGCGTCCGCTTCCTCAGATGCCCGGTGAACATCGAGGCAAGGAAAAAACCCCAGCATCGCCGCCTCCGCCGCCGATCCCATCGAGGACCCCTTCTCCCGGCTAGTCGAGGATGCCGGCAATGCGGCCTTCGGCGAGGAAGGGCGACTAGAAACCCTTGACGCCGCGGGCGAGTCCGGCTCCATCTTGGTGTGCGGGTCCGGTGGTGGGGAGGTTTGGAAAGTAATCGGAGTTGGGCGGCGGTGGGGAGGTTTGCAAAGTAATTGGAGTTGGGCGGCGGTAGGGTGGTTTCTACTGTAGCGAGGAGCCTGTGTGAAGGGGCGAGACAAGAAGAGAAACGTCAGGGCAGGCGGGGGCATCTAGGCACACACAGGGTGCGGTTGACACCAGTTGTTTTCCACCCCAAGCGGCTGACAAATGGAGCCCACCACGAAGGGCCCACATAGAAACCCCACACCAAAGGGATGCGTGCCACCGATCGAGGAGAGGACTACCGCGTGTGTGCTTTTTCATCCTTGCGGTTGACTTGCGGGTCCCACCTGTCGGCAAGTGATGAACTTATTTTTGTATTTTGATTCATAATCAAAACTTAAAACATGTTTATATTACACGTATGATGTCCAACTCAGGTGGTTTTTCTCCCACATTCTTAGAAAGCAAAAATCTATCTCATGAGTCCAGTGCAATTCGAAATTATAAAGTTGAACCATCAAATTTTCGAAATTCAAAGATTGATATCTAGAATTGATTTTTTCAAACACTAGATGATGTCAAATTGAAAAGTGATGAACACCAAAGTTTCATAGCTCATCGAGATGAACAATGTTTATTTTGGGCGGTTTTTCATTTGACGAAGTGGTACTATCATGTAGTACAAAATAGACATGTCCCCAACCAAGTTTCTTAAACTTTGTGAGTGAACCTAGGTTAATGAACAATGTGTAGTACCACTTTCTCAAATGAAAATCCGACCTAAATAAAGTTCGTAGATCTTGTTGACATATGAAACTCTGGTATTCACCACTTTTCCATTTGACATCATCTGGTGTTCAAAAATATCGATTGTAGATATCATTTTTTGAATTTCGAAATTTGTCCTATTCAAACTCTGTCAAATGGATTAATGACTTAAATAAAGATTGTAGGCCTTGACGAGTTGTAAAGGTTTTGGTATTCAAGAAATTTTCATTTGACAACTTTTGACAACTATATTCAAACTCTGTCAATTTTTGAAGGTTTTTGATAACAGAAGCAATTTGCGTCATCGTCCCCACGCGTGGGACCAGTTAGCCGCACGACTGCACGAGCGCTCGTGGTGTTGACGAAGCTGTGTCCCCACTTCCTTTTAGCTTCTAGACGAAGCTGGACAGACAGCATAGAATATTGCTTCATCCCTGTTCCCCCAAACCGTCCCATCAAAACTGGGGTTTTCTTGCCTTTCGCCATCGCCGGCGACCGCCAAGCTTCCAATCTCGGAGGCCATTGCCACGCCACCTAGCTCTGAAGCAAGATTGGCACCCACGATGACCTGATGCGAGGCAGCGGAAGGCAGCGCCGCCCCTGAAAGGAAGGGGGATGCAGTCGGGGCAACCGCCGCCGCCGGCCCCCACACCAACCAAGGTGCTGCAGGTGGAGCAAGCGCCGCCGCGTCAGCAGAGCGCGTCAATTTCTAGGTCAGCCCTTCGCGGCCAGCATGTACATTGTGTAGGTAGTCGTGGATTTGTAGCGAGATTGAACTGTTTGATTAAGATTCCAAACTCTGTTTTCTTGGATTGGTACTGTAGGGTGGCAAGCGTCGCGCCGTGGATGTGTGGGACGCCGCTGCCGATGCGTCGACGTTCGAGTAGGCTGTGGCTGGGATGAATGGCGCCCCACCATCGTCCGTCCATGGTGTTCGCCGAATCTTGGACCGGCCCCAACTTCGGTCTGCGAGGTCGAATTCTTCAAGGAGCGGTACCCGAGCATCAAGACCACAATCACTGGCGACGCGGGAGTAGTGGCGGAGTACATCAAAGAAATCAAAGGTAGCCCTCCTCCAGATCGTTTGCTCGTCGGATTGGACACCGAGTGCATTGAGCTTCGCAGTGGCGAGCTCAAGGTCGCATTGTTGCAATTGTGCGTCGGGCTGTGTTGCCTTATTTACCAGGTGCTCCATGTCAGCTACAAGCTACCTGATGTCCTGAGCAAGTTTCTCAGCGAGGAAGGCCACATCTTTGTCGGAGCGCATATCTCGAATGATGTTGAACGCCTAGAGCAGGACTGCGGCATCACGATTTCTAATTGGAAAGACCTTCAACTGCTTGTTTCTGAGATTGATGACAAGTACAGCAATCTGTACCAAAATGGTTACAAGTCATCACTGGAGAAGATTGGAAATGTGGTACTAGACCTACCTCTGTTCAAGGACAGAAGAGTGAACCACAGGCTGTGGGGTTTGAGGTGTTTGCAAGACTGGCAGGTGGAATATGCCACCAAGGATGCATTTCTGTCTTTTGAGATTGCAAATCAGTTGAGATCAAGCATGGTTACCAATTTGTGCCAGATGATATATAGTTAGAATTATCTAGTAATGTAATAATCCATAGTAACAAGTAGCATTTCTGGGTTTTGAGAACAAGTATCTGTGTATGTATATCTAGTAATGCAGTGATGTAGCTAGTCAATGCTAGTACACTGCTACTACTTTGGTATATATATGCAAGTCTTTATTATGATGTCAAATGGAAACTTTGGTATTATATGTTGCCACCACACCACATGAAATGACACCCAGCCACACCACGACACGCCAGTTCGAACCCACGCCACGCCACGCCATGCCAGTTCGAACCCACGCCACAACACGCCAGTTCTGATGTTCAGTTGTTAATTTCTTTGGAAATAACTTGAGAGGCCGCCGCCGGTTATTGGAAACTAGAAAGATGCTGCCAGTTCTTGGAAAGTCCTCTCCGCCCACATCTCACGCTCCCCCGCCGCGCCCTCTCCGCCCACATCTCACGCTCTGCCGCCGCGTCCTCTCTACCCACATCTCACGCTCTGCGCCGCGCGACTTCCCTTCCATGGCATCGAGGGAGCACCCCCGGTCGCTCGCGGAACTCCCGATTGAGTTGCGGGCAATCATCGCTGGCCGAGTCCCTGCGACATCGAATCGGCCAATGGAGGACCTCCGGAGCCTACATGCCACCTGCAAGAGCATGCTCGGCCCTTGCCGCGACAGAGACGTCGGTAGGCACCTGGCACTAGGTCGGGTTCCAGTCGAGCAGATGCAGAACGCCGACCCCGACGGCTACGACGTCTTCGTTCGTAGCCTAGCTGCAGCCGGCAACCCGGTGGCCGGCTTCCTCGCCGGGATGGACAACATCTTCGGCAGGAACCACGGCCGGCGTCCTCCCCTCGACGAGCTACACCGCGCTGCCCAGGCCGGGAATAGAGGGGCAGCCTATGTGGCAGCCGTCCTCCTCTACAGGTTCTACAGCGGGGTCGACGCCGACGCCACTGCATTTGTGTCCATGAAACAGGTTGAGGGCGAGGCTCCAGGGTAGTGGCATCTGTGGATGATCATCAACGGGCATTCTCAATATTTCCAGATTCGTGGGGTTAATCTTGCAAAGCAAATGAGGAGTATCGCCCTCCGCCAGGGCTGCTGCCGGCCGACGCTGTCACCGGCGGTGGCGCGAGGCAACATTCAACACTGCGTAGGCCGAACCTTCTGCGGTAGGGAGCCGAGCTGGAGGGTGTTTGCCATGTATTTCTGTAGTGATGAATGTAGGCTTCATTTCTAATGCGATACCTTCTTTTTTAGTGTTAATCATGTTTATAGAGGCTAAAATGGTGTAAAGTGTATCATCTGCTAGAACTTCCTATTAAGCTTCATGCTCATGATGTGTCCCGACCAGAATAAAGAAATAACAAGTTATGTTTTTCTAGGGATTCTTCTACACTGGTAGGAACCTACCTTTGCCAAAATTACAGTACTTATTATTCAAATGCAGTGAGAATGTAACAGCTTGGGAAAAGTGACCACAAATACACCTCATGCTTTAGTTTTGGGGCACGACATAATAATGTAAAAAATGTTGAAAACAATTGTCATGGCAAGAATAAATTATCTCTTAACACGCCAAACAAAATCGACTAAGTATCAATCGAAAAATTCATCATCTTGGGCATCTTGAACAATTGGTGCAACAACTCCATCATCAATGTACGTGTCATCTGCATCATGTTCATCATCAACATCAAATACGTCATTGTCTGGTTCATCAACTGCCTCGGCCCGCACCTGATTAATAACTGAGACATCCCCGGTTGTGCCTTCCTTGTCTGATCTTGACCAATTTGTCAAATCCTGGTGTTCACCGAGAAAATTAATACCTTCGATACCCACAACAATTGAGTCCTCAAGATCTAATTCAGGCATGGCAAACAAGTTCCTTGGTTTCAACGAAATAACACTGCTCCAACTAGGTTTGTTCACCAGATTCACATAAAACACCAGTTCTGCCTGTGTTGCCAGAATATAGGGTTCATTCTTATACCTGTTTCGAGTAGTATCGATGTCAATCACCCCAAATTTATCTTTACTATATCCTTTGCCTCTGTTGGTACTTGTGGTAGCAGGCACATCAAACCAGTCACACTGGAACATAATAACTTCTTTTTGTCCAGGAAATTCCAGTGAGATCATTCTTTTAATCACCCCATACTAGTTCGTGCCTCCTTTCTCACCCTTGACAAGCACACCACTGTTTTGTGTCACGAGGGTTTTCTCGATGTTAACGGTTCGAAACAGCCAATTATTGATATGACATCTATTCAATGTACGAGGTCGGGGATCCGGTCCTTGAGCAAGTGCAATCAACTCTGAACTTACTTCCCCTCTCGCATGTAGACCTCTGATCTTGCCTTCAAACCATCTTACGAGTTGATCCTCATGTCGCTGATCAAGATTTCTTGTTCCATATTCCTTTAGTTCTTCCAAATGCGCACTACATACAAATGAATATTACCATTAGTTTGAAATTAAAAATTAAAAGCAATAAATGATGTTGAGTAGTGTATCTTACTCGACATATGGTCTAGCTTCATCACAATCGCAAATTATGTATGGCCTCATCTTCCGAAACTCATCTGGTGGAATTTCGTCGATCGTCTGTCCTCTCCTCTTGTAATCCATTTCAGAAAAAATGCTCAAACCAGATGGTGGCTCATTCATAGTAACTGTTTCATGTTGATCAATACGATTGTCTTTGGTGTCCACATCCAAGAATCTTGAGCAGAATGTAAGGCACTCCTCGAGTATGTATCCCTCAGCAATTGAACCTTCAGGGTGAGCCTTGTTCCTCACATATCCTTTCACAGTGCGTAGGTACCGCTCCACTGGGTACATCCATCTGTAACACACTAGCTGTTGACATTGCTAACGTCATCGACTAGAAACGGATATAAGATCCATCTCTATCGACGGCACCAGAAATGCAAAGGTATATCTTAACATGATGCTAAGTGTATATCAGATGTTGCTTTCAGATTAAACTAAAAGGTGAACTCTGACATGATCCATAGCACAACTCGATATAGGTTGTCAGCCCTGACAGGTGTGCCAGAAAACGCATGGATATGGTACTCTTACATATGCCTTGGATCTCTAGAAAAGAAGATATATATAAACAGGGAATCCGCAAGCGCACAGATATGAACATACCATTGTAGCATTTTAACCAGGAGTAAAACCAGGTATCGTATTTATATTCTACCACAGGGAAAGAAGTCTTTCTAATCCATAATAGCTAATACATGCTCATCTCTCAGTTTTATAATGTAGAGTGGCCAAAATATATCAATTGCTATAAACAGGGGTAAGTCACATAAAGATAAAGATATTGATAGCATTGTTCAAGTCATAACATCATGAGCAGCTAGAAAGTGTCATTATAGCAAGAGAAACATAGCAAAGTCTAGTTAGAGAGGATACTCCTCGGTAACTCTAAACTATATGTCAATGCAAACTATGATTAGTGCAAACATTTAACAATCATGGAAGAAGAACTATTATATTAATGCATGGGGAGACTATCCAGGAGGATCAAGGCTGAAACTTGAAACAATCCAAACAGTATAAGGCTCCACTAGTCCTATACACGGGGGGTGTACTGCGAAGGACTCAATAGTGCTGTCACCACCACGATCTACCACACGAACCGGCATATAGGGTGCAATCGCAGATAAATACAATATAAGCACCACGCTTACACTGTCTTTACCGTTCACCCATGTTAACAAATGATCTAGATGAGGGCTATACGACTCCATACATGAATATAAAGGAAAATCAACTATGCTAAACATGTAATCATAATAAACACCAAAGCAGATAATGTCGAATATAATCATTGATAAGAACATATGTCTGTATAACAAATGTAAGGAACTAGATAAGAACTTACAAGAGCGAAGCTAGATCAGTATCTCGATCAACCTCTAGACGATCAGGAGCCAAGTAGATGCCTTGCCTCCTCCTAGATCTAGACTAGCTAGCTACTCTGCTATATGGTGTTTCTAGGGCGTAGTATCTCTGACTTGATGACTTGATCTGGTGTATGCAAACTCAGGTTTCCAGATGCCTCTGCCAGGGGGCAGGGGGGCTGCTTATATAGCCCTGAGGGGTAGACGTGCGCCGTTTGATCAAACCGACCTAACGAGTGGTTTAGATTGATCCTCATAGGCGGTGGAAGAACCTTCTGGAAGTAGGGCTGAGGTGGCGCCCGGGGGAGGCCGACCGGCCCCACCACCAGGCCGATCGGGCTGGGGTGGGCCCCTCTCGGGGCCCACTTCGGCCAGGTGGTCTGTCGCTTCTTCTAGATGCTTCTTTCTTGGGTGCCAAGTCTCGTTGAGTTCCGGAGCCTTCTGGAGTCTTCTAGATTTGATTCTTTTAGCACTTTTCCCGAATGGTTCCTGGATTTATATAATTTACCAAATCTCCAGAAAAACTGTTAGTGGCACCCTATTCTAAGTTGATATTAACATTTATGCCCTTTTCTCATGTTTAGTTGACTTATAAATATATAGGATAAGATGTGTCAACAAACTCCCCCAAGCTTACCCTTTGCTAGTCCCTAGCAAAGATATGCTTTAGCAGGATCAGGAGTTGCTACAACGCTTTCACACCTCAAAAGTACTATGGTTTTCAAAAACCAATTCTCCTCAACAAGATTGCTCTCTCTTACCTTCAGCCTTTTCATAAATCTTGAGCAAATAAAAGACAAAACAATCAAGTCAAGCAGTATATCTCAAATTCTTTGATCAGCTATCATCCTGGGGTTTTGCACATTTTTCAGATAAAACTCAGAGATCCTGTGTATGACCTTCTCAAGCATGGAGTCACACTTGGCAAGATATGTATGGATGATAGTGTTGGATGGATGAGGGTGAAAGGTGGTAAGCCTTTTAGCCTAGTTCTTGGACTATATCTCTCTTTCTAAGATTTTTAAGATCTGGGCTTTCCATTCTTGGAGAGGTGGGCTCTACTCGCCCCGGACTTTTGTCTATTTTTCTCTCTCCTTAGAGATGTGGGCTCTACTCGCCCTCGGACACGTGTCCATTATTCATCTCTAAATTTATTTTTTTAGGGAGGTAGGCCCTTCTCGCCTAGTATGACACTTGTCCTTTTCTCTCCCTCTCTCTTCTCACTTTTTCCTCTCTTTTCTCTTTTTTTCCTCTCTTTTCTTTTTTTTCGAATGTAGCCCCAGAATCCTTTTTAACATTGAGAGAGATATATCCTAGAGTTCCATGAGCTATATGGCTTGATGGAAAATGCGTACTTCCATGTCAGAAGCAGCATAAATGGTGGAATGGAATGATCTTGATGTGTATGACAAGCTTTTAAGGATCATAGACACAGGAACTCACCATATAAAATTTCATGATTTTTAAGATAAATCCAGGAATCAAGCTTCTCTAGGAAAATGATCAATAGCAACTCAACTTTTCATGAATCATCTTTCAAAGCCTAGACTTAAATTAAGCATGTACTTGCACAGGTTTTGGGTTTAGAGCAAATTAAGCATTTAAGCTTCAGGAGAATCTAGGTCTGAAAACTAAGCACTTTTAAAAGGAATTACGGCGGAGCAACCATTCATCATCTCCAAGCATATATCATCAAGATCATTATTAAAGAGAAAAGCCAACTAGCAGACTCTAGCATTTTATTCAAACTAAGACTTTTAACTAATACTCAAATAACTAGCTAATATTAAACACCTAGGATAGTGATACTTATCGTGATAACTGGGGGTGCTCTCCCCCAAGCTGGATCTTGAAGTGATTCTTGATTCATCCTCGGAACTTGTTTGCCTTCAGGTCCTTATTAAATTCTCCCTGTAAATATTAGTCTCGCACATACCCGAAGGAACAAATTCTAGGATTATGCTGTGAGCCTTCATGTGCCCACTTCTTTTTGGGTTTTTCTGAAATGTGTGGACCTTCATGTGCCCACGTATTTTTTTTTGTGAATTTTTATATGCAAAAGGGATGCTAAAACAAAAACATGTGAATGCAATTTTTTTATTTATTTTTTTATGCCGCCACGGTACGGAGTACATGGGGCCTTAAAGAATGCAAAAGCAGAAAATATTTTTATGATTTTTTCAATGCAGGTATAGGGAAATAAACATGCTAATCCAAATATGCAGTGCAGAATATAAAGATAAATACCGAGTTACCTCTCGGCGAGAGTTTAGAGTACTTACTCCCATGGCGTAGATGTAGTGGCCATTGATTGATCAGTTGATGACACGGGTAGTGATTGGTCTTCCGAAGGTGTACTTTGATCTTTCTTCCTCCAAACTTGTTTCTTCGGTGGAGACCTTTCTGGAGTAACAGGTTCAGAATACTGGGCTGGTAGAAGCTGAGCGGACTTCTCCTTAATCTCTTCTTCAATGTTCTTGACATCCGTCAACTTTGTGTTCAGCTTGCGTTGTAATTTCTGAAGGCGTCTCCGCGTCTTGTTCTTCTTGGGCTGCTCAGGATCAGTATAAGTATTGAAGTAGCAGCGTACCTTTTCAGTTCTGAACTGGAAGTGGATCTCGCCAGTCCTGATGTAGATGATTGCTCTTGTTGTGTTCAGGAACGGTCTTCCAAGCACGATGGGAGGATCTTGCTCATCTCCCATGTCTATGACTAAAAAGTCAGTCATGACATAGTGGTCCTTTATCTTGACGGGTACATCTCGTGCAATTCCTTCCGGGAACCGTTGTGATTGATCCGCCATCTGCAACATTATATATGTGGAATACAAAGGCAGGTCACCTTATATTAATTCGTAGGTTACCTTAGACATTAGGTTGATGCCCGATCCCGTGTCGCAGACAACTCGCTGGAAGTTCCATTGATTGATGGAGCAGTGGATTGATGGAACTCCAGGGTCTTCAAGCTTTGGCAGTAATGGTGAAGGGAACAGGTTCTCATTCTCTGATTGAATCGTGTTGATCATCCAAACTTCCTCCACATGCGGTTGAGGTCGATTGTTCTTCTTATTCCTCCTTCTATCTCTTCTCTTCTTCTCGACAACAGGCTCGTGTTCTTAGGGGTAAGGATATCGGGGGTGTGCAGGAGCTTTTAAGATCTTGTTCTTGAACTTGAATCTCTCCTTTCTCCCATTGATGGTGAAGACGATCTTAGTGGCGTCGGCGTAGATGATGGCTTTGGCTGTGGCAAGGAAAGGACGACCCAAAATGATTGGAGCGTTCTCACTTCCCCCAGCCTCAACCACAGCGAAGTCGGCAGCCACGTAGGAGCGTCCTACCCCCAGACATATGTCGTCTAGGATGCCCTCGGGGTAGCATAGTGACAGGTCTGCAAGCTGCAAGCACATGGTTGTATACAATAAAGGTGAACCATTGATTTTCTTATATATTACCTTAGGCATTATGTTGACGCTACACCCATAGTCACAAAGTGCATTCTTGAAGGTGTAGGCTCCAATAGTGATGGTGATGACGGGCCTTCCTGGATCTCCTCTTTTGGCAGGCATGCCCCAGTCAGTCCATCTTGGGCCTTCTTCTATCTTACTCGAACACAGATCTGCAGAGTAGATATCGACAAGATTTGCAGATTCTAATTCTTCCGGCTGGCCCGGAATCTTACCTGGGTTAGCCGTGGGAACAGATGATGCCAGCTGAGAAATCTGAGATTCTAGCATTTTATTAAAGCTATGTTGGTTCTTGATGGCAGAAGAAAAGCTTTCCATTTTATTACTAATAGTTTCGAGCATTTTATCATTGGAAGCTAACTTCTTAGACAGATTATCCATAATTCTACCCTGGTTTTGGACTAAGTCTCTTAAAGGTGAGAAATTATTGGAAGAATTATTACCTTGATAATTACTTGAATAGTTACCTGGGTAGTTGGTCCTCTGCTGAGTCCATCCTTGATTCTGCTGGGGACGATATTGGTTGTTATTGTTGATGTAGTTCACGTCCTCCTCCAGCTGAGGGCATTGACTCCCTGAATGTCCAGTGTTTCCACACTCTTCATAGGTCATGCGGGATTCGAAGAGTTGCATGACTTCCTTCTTCTCAGGGGCTTTGTCTTCAAGCCTCTTCATCAGTAAATCCATTTTGGCAGACAGCATGTCTACCTCCTTGAGCTGGTGCATTCCTCTTTCTTTCTTGAGGGGTTGATGTTCCTCGTTCCAAGCTTGATTGGACGCCATCTTTTCCACAAGGTTAGTAGCTTGAGTAAGTGTAAGGGACAGGAAAGCACCTCCAGCTGCAGCATCCATCGTTTCGCGGGTGTTGGTAGAGAGCCCGTGGTAGAAGGTCTGCAAGAGCAACCAGTTTTCCATTCCATGATGTGGGCATTCTGAAATGTAGTCTTGAAAGCGCTCCCATGCTTCAGGAACAGATTCCTCGTGTTGCTGCTGGAAACTCGAAATTTTCCCCCGTAAGGCATTGGTTTTGCCTATAGGAAAGAACTTTGCCAGAAAGGCAGTAGAACACAATGTCCAAGTTGTAAATTTGTCTTTGTTGGAGTAAAACCATTGCTTCGCTCGCCCCAATAGTGAGAATGGGAATAAACGAAGTAGGACTACATCACTTGGCACATCTTTGATCGTGAAGGTGCTACATATCTCCAAGAAATGTTGAAGGTGTTGTTGGCATCTTCATGAGCTTTTCCACAAAATTGGCTAGCTTGTACCATGTTGATCAGTGCAGGCTTGAGCTCAAAAGCAGCATTTCCTACAGCGACTGTCGGACCAGTACGAATGTTGTCTGGGGTCGGTGTGGAGTATTCGCGTAGGGACTTGTTTGCCATTACTTCAAACGTGGGTGTTAAGCTTCGCGCTGTTGAATCTCCCAAGGCAGAAGTCGTGGGCCGAGAATCAGGAGACCTAAGCTTTGACCTTGCCTTCCTTAAGATTTTCTCTGGATCTGAAACAAAGTTTTCTGGAAGATTCTTATTCATACATTACCCTGAAATAAGATAGACAAAAGTGGAAAGAACAAGGGTAAGCCTGTTTAAGCAATGATAATTTGGGTTCTCGATACATTATGTGTGAGAGATGCATGCATGCTATTACTGAAACTTTTTCATCTAGGCTATAGACTTTCTTTCCTCGGCAACGACGCCAAAAATGCTTGTTGACATTGCTAACGTCATCGACTAGAAACGGATATAAGATCCATCTCTATCGACGGCACCAGAAATGCAAAGGTATATCTTAACATGATGCTAAGTGTATATCAGATGTTGCTTTCAGATTAAACTAAAAGGTGAACTCCGACATGATTCATAGCACAACTCGATATAGGTTGTCAGCCCTGACAGGTGTGCCAGAAAACGCATGGATATGGTACTCTTACATATGCCTTGGATCTCTAGAAAAGAAGATATATATAAACAGGGAATCCGCAAGCGCACAGGTATGAATATACCATTGTAGCATTTTAACCAGGAGTAAAACCAGGTATCGTATTTATATTCTACCACAGGGAAAGAAGTCTTTCTAATCCATAATAGCTAATACATGCTCATCTCTCAGTTTTATAATGTAGAGTGGCCAAAATATATCAATTGCTATAAACAGGGGTAAGTCACATAAAGATAAAGATATTGATAGCATTGTTCAAGTCATAACATCATGAGCAGCTAGAAAGTGTCATTATAGCAAGAGAAACATAGCAAAGTCTAGTTAGAGAGGATACTCCTCGGTAACTCTAAACTATATGTCAATGCAAACTATGATTAGTGCAAACATTTAACAATCATGGAAGAAGAACTATTATATTAATGCATGGGGAGACTATCCAGGAGGATCAAGGCCGAAACTTGAAACAACCCAAACAGTATAAGGCTCCACTAGTCCTATACGCGGGGGGTGGACTGCGAAGGACTCAATAGTGCTGTCACCACCACGATCTACCACACGACCCGGCATATAGGGTGCAATCGCAGATAAATACAATATAAGCACCACGCTTACACTGTCTTTACCGTTCACCCATGTTAACAAATGATCTCGGTGAGGGCTATACGACTCCATACATGAATATAAAGGCAAATCAACTATGCTAAACATGTAATCATAATAAACACCAAAGCATATAATGTCGAATATAATCATTGATAAGAACATATGTCTGTATAACAAATGTAAGGAACTAGATAAGAACTTACATGAGCGAAGCTAGATCAGTATCTCGATCAACCTCTAGATGATCAGGAGCCAAGTAGATGCCTTGCCTCCTCCTAGATCTAGACTAGCTAGCTACTCTGCTATATGGTGTTTCTAGGGCGTAGTATCTCTGACTTGATTACTTGATCTGGTGTATGCAAACTCAGGTTTCCAGATGCCTCTGCCAGGGGGCAGGGGGGCTGCTTATATAGCCCTGAGGGGTAGACGTGCGCCGTTTGATCAAACCGACCTAACGAGTGGTTTAGATTGATCCTCATAGGCGGTGGAAGAACCTTCTGGAAGTAGGGCTGAGGTGGCGCTCGGGGGAGGCCGACCGGCCCCACCACCAGGCCGATCGGGCTGGGGTGGGCCCCCCTCGGGGCCCACTTCGGCCAGGTGGTCCGTCGCTTCTTCTAGATGCTTCTTTCTTGGGTGCCAAGTCTCGTTGAGTTCCGGAGCCTTCTGGAGTCTTCTAGATTTGATTCTTTTAGCACTTTTCCCGAATGGTTCCTGGATTTATATAATTTACCAAATCTCCAGAAAAACTGTTAGTGGCACCCTATTCTAAGTTGATATTAACATTTATGCCCTTTTCTCATGTTTAGTTGACTTATAAATATATAGGATAAGATGTGTCAACACAGGCCCCCCAAGTTTAGCTTCTTCAGCTAGATGAACAGGCAAATGGATGATGATATCAAAAAATGCAAGTGGGAATATCATCTCAAGTCGACAAACAGCCTCCCTAATTGGACAGCTAAGCCTGTCCAATTCTGCTTCCACCAGCTCCTTTGAACATAGTGCATCGAAGAAATTACTAAGCTGAATCAATCCGATGACAACAGCTTCTGGCAAAATCCTACGCACCACTAAGGGTAAATGTTTCTGTAGAATTAGATGGTAATCATGAGTTTTCAAGCCAGACACCTTACGTGACTTTACATCAACACATCTTCTTATATTGGAGTAAACCCCATCAGGCATCTTCACTCCATATAGAAATTTACTCAAACTTTCCTTGGCATCCTTATCTAACTCGTACAAGGCTGATGGCAAGGTATACTTATCATCTTTAATCACAGGGTGCTGATCTGGTCGTATTCGTAGATGCTCCATGTCAAGCCGGGCATTCTCCCCGTCCTTACATTTGCCGTCCAATTTAAGCAGAGTGCCTAGTATGCTCTCGCATATATTTTTCTCAATGTGCATGACGTCCAAATTATTCCTGATGAGCAAAGAAGACCAGTAAGGGAGCTCAAAAAAATACTCTTCTTCCTCCAGTTGTGCCATCTGTTGTCTTCGTCACGCTTCCTTTTTTTTATAACAAGGTCTTTCCAAATTGTACTTGTTCAAAAGTATCATACTGCTCAAGTACCTGTGCACCAGATAGTGGTTCTGGTGCCTCCCTGGTTTCGACCTTGTTGTTGAAGCTGACCACATTGTTGCGCCATGGATGGTCGGGGGGCAAGAAACGTCGATGTGCCATGTAGCAGTGCTTCTTCCCATGTTTCAACCACAAATAGTCAGTATGTTTGTGGCAATATGGACATGCAAACTTTCCTTTAGTGCTCCAACCAGACAGCATAGCATAAGCTGGGAAGTCATTAATTGTCCAAAGAAGGATAGCACACAATGTAAAATTCTTCTTAGTCCCTGCATCTCTTGTTTTAACACCATTATTCCAAAGCTCCTTGAGCTCCAGTATCAGGGGCCTCAAATATACATCAATATCCATTCTAGGAGATTTTGGACCAGGTATCAACATTCACAAGATCTAGTTAGATTGTTTCTGACACAACCATGGAGGCAAATTGTAAGGTATCAGGATGACAGACCATATGGAGTATGTAAGACTTTGCATGCCAAAGGGATGGAACCCATCAGAAGCAAGACCCAGCCTAACATTACGACCTCCTTTTTCTGAAAACCATTTAAACTCTGAATCCATGTGCTTCCATGCCTTTGAGTCAGCAGGGTGATGCATTTTCCCATCGTTCACCAATTCTTTCTTGTGCCACTGCATATCCTCTGACATTTGCTTTGACATATACATTCTTTGCAGCCAAGGAATAAGAGGAAAGTAGCGTAGGATCTTAACTGGTAACCGCTTCTTAACAGTAGTAGCACCAACTGCATTGTCATTATTACCACAGGTTTTTTTCTACAACTTTCCACCTTGACTCCTTACAAATGGGACATGTCTCTAGATTTGCGTATTTATCAAAAAATAACACACAATCATTTTCACATGCGTGTATCTTGACATAGTCCAAGCCCAGGTCTCGAACCACCCTTTGCACTTTATCCAAAGAGTCAGGAATACAATGCCCTTCAGGGATAACCTTTCCAAAGAGCTTAAGTATGGCCTCCAACGCCGTGTTACTTAAGCCATACATGCACTTTATCTGAAAAAGCTCCACGATAAAAGAGACCTTAGTTGAATTTTTGCATCCTAGATACAATTCCTTCTTTGCCTGGTCTAATAGTTTCAAAAAAAATCTCTGCCTGCTTATCTGCCTCCTCATCATCTCTGGTTTGTCCATGATGTATAGTGCCACTGATAATGTTTCTAATCAAAGTATTAGTGGCAGCAGGGTTATCATCACAACCGTCTTCTTCATCGTCTTCTCCAAAATAAGGTGTTGTATCATCAGCTGTAGGTTGTGCATCATGATTATTGAGATCAGGAGTGACATCATGATTCACACGACCCTCGGCTGATGAAGTATTAGTTTGGCCTTGAATGATACCATCATCGATGAAACAATCAGCAAACCCTCTAGTCACTAAATGAATTTGAATGGGAAACACGGTGTCATGTTTGATCATGCATTGACACATAGTACATGGGCACACAATAGATCGACCTCACGCTGATGCGGCGGTAAAGGTTTGAAAAAAAGTTCGGAAATTGTTCTGCCAATCCGCTGAGTGTCGAGGCAAGCGCATCCAACTCCGATCTATGTGTGATGCCATTAATCTGCATTCATGTTTCAAACGACCTAGATCATGATATAGCAATATGCATATATATGCAGGGAACGAAGATATATACGAGATCAAGACAACAGTACCGGCCGTGGCACCGCACAGATGTTGATTGATCGCCGTGGAGATCGATCTAGATGGAGACCCCTAGACGCCGTCGTGGAGATCTTGATGGAGACCGACGTCGTCGAAGACTTGGAATTTTGGAATGGTCCCGATGAGTCCCTATCTGATCGTCGTATTGATCTCCTGCATAAGCGTCGCAATAGACAAATTAGAGTGCAACCAAGGAATACCTCGTTGCAATAATTCTGATAAAGTTGCAACGACCACGAAAAATAGTGCAACGACTAAATTTCGTGGCAATACATACACGATATTGCATCTTGAGGCTACAAACGAAGCAATAGCCCTCCTTGTATTGCAACAATGCAAAGATATATTTGCAACCCAAATTAGACGTTGCGATATAGCCGTTCAACCGCAACCATCCCTAGTATGGTGGCCATAGCAACTTTCTATTGCAACGCACAAAATGCTAATGCAATGCAGAAATGGGGTAGCAGTATTTCCAACCAAATGCAACACAAATCCTCATAATGGGTGCATTAGCGTCAACCTGTTGCAACACAAATAATAAATATTGCAACTCAAATTTTGTGTAGCAATAGACACACATATTACAACCAAATCACTGTTTCGGTGCCATAGTACCCCCCTATGGCAATCAAATTTGTGGTGTTGCCTAAGAGTTGTGTTGCAATAGGGGGAAAACCTTGTAGTGATATCTAAAAAAGGAAACCAAAATCGAGAGAATTTCGGAACAAAAGATATTTACTCCGAAACTGGGGGGCATGTGTTGACACTATTTTTTGACACATGTCGAGAAAGACCTCAAAGCCGATGAAGAAAAGAGGAAAAGTGACTAGCCGATTTGGAATTGTCCGATTGATAGAGGAGAAACGTGGCAGAAGAAGAAATACGCCAAAAGGAAGGAATATGGAGGCGGGTCAACCACCAAGTTGACAACGGGTCAAATGCAGTTTAGAGAGTCCGATTCCTGTAGGAATCGTTAAGTTTCTAGAAGTTTCGTTTCTTTAGATTCAAGTAAACGTTGTCGTCATTGACTAGGAGTCAAGTTGTCCTCAGGACATAAATAGCGACCTTGCATGGTCATAGAAAATTGTACACACCAAATCAACAAAACCTTTACTTATTCAAGTCGGCGACTTCGCCACCCCTTTTTTACTTCTTATTTTCTTGTTTCTTCAAACGCCGTTCTTCTAGCTCATCGGGCTGCATCGGTCGACCTACGGCAAGCTTGTAAATACCGTTTTATCGAATAATAACTGGGCTTTAACCTCTGGGCGTATCACTGTGGTTTTGTCTAAGTTTTATTCACAATGTATCGATATCAGCTAGGTTTGCAAGTGTTTTCTTGTTTATTTAGCTTTTATCACCAACTTATCCAGCTCGTAATCTCGTCGTATCGGCTAAATCCCACTCCTGTGTTGTTCCACTACGATACAGCCGTTTCAAATCAGGTTCCGAGTGTTGTCTCATAGTGCTTAGTTTGCTCTACTTTTGCTTGCGCTCTGCCTACGTCATCAAATCGGCTGATCTAGCCAGTTTGTTTATACTTGCACTTCATCTGCTTCAGTTAGCTGATTCGCTCTACAGTGGTATCGGCTGATCGGGCTGTTACCTATTGAAGACCCACATCGGTTCTCTAGCTGATCTAACCTGCATCTAACGTTTCATATTCTTTCCGTGCCGGTCAACAGGTCAGGTCAGCTGGCACGCCTTGTTACATCCCGGGGATCCGTTACGTGTTGCCATTGAAGAACTTCATTCCGTTTTTTGCGTCAACACCCGCGCATCTGCAGTCTTCGTTGTGAAGCCTTGAACTTGTCGGAGGTGGAAAACTACTCGTGCGAGCAGGTAGCCCATGCCACGCCTTCCGATGCTTAGGGAGTAGCGCGTACTATGCCGTTCGTGGCGCGGTACACACTGTATCATTCGTGGTACGGTACGCACTGTGCCGTTCGGGGTAGGGCGGACAGATCCGCCCTCTGACACCGAATCGGCCTGGCCAGGGCGGGCTATCGTGGAGGGGCAGACGTGTGGCGGTGTGTGGGAGAATGCGCGCAGAGATCCCAGGATCTCAATGGGGGACCCATGCCGCCGTTGCCTTCCATGCGAAGCTTGAGCTGGTCGATGACGGAAACTACTCGTGCGAGCGAGTAGTTGGAGAAGGAGACGGAAACTACTTGTGCGAACGAGTAGTCGGAGGTGGAGACAGAAACTACTCGTGCGAACCGCCAAGCGGTGGAGAACCTGTTGCGTGGACCACCATGTACTCAGAGGAAGAGGAGCCGGTGCGCTTGGGCCGCCCGACTCCTGGCCTGCGACGGAAACTGGTCGTACGGACTTCCAGGTACTCAGAGGCATAATACTCGTTGTATTAGCCGCTAAGTATGCTGTGTGTCAGTCTGTACTGCATTTTTCAGAGGTCGTGGTAGGCCCTGGTCTAGGGCCTCGTCAATTAATGTCCTATTTTCTTGTAAGACTTTATTAATTAATGTCCTTGTAAGACTTCAAATTAAGTCCCATTTTCAAGTCATTATTATATTGCATTCGGTTCAATTTCACATCATTAAAAGCTCACAAGTAAAACCATACAAATACAACAACGCATGATTAATACATCAGTACTTTAGTCTTAGCAAAGACTACAAGTTCAAATCCATAGAATTAAAAAGGTACATATTTCATACTTAATTAAAATCTAGGATTTGCACGCGATGTACCGTCGTGAACGCCTCGACGTGAATCTCATCACCGCTTGGTGCATGTAAGTCAACATGCATGTACCATACTTTTTTTTCAAATTCGTATGTATTTTTGGTAACCATCCTAAGCGATCTATTCGGCAGGATGCAAGCATTGGATGAAAATAAGACAATTGGGAGGTGGAGTGTAGCATACTGTGACCCACAACAAATATGCGAGGCGGAACACACGTTCGTAATGTCTTATAAGCTCAGAAAGGAAATCGAAGAACAAGCGCAGACACAAGAGGACAAAGATCTTATGATAAAGAAATACCATACAAGCTTTAGTCATGGGGTGTTTGTATACATTGGAAAGAGAATGAAGAAAATGCAGCATAAGGATAGTATCATATGTGCTTACAATTTTAAGTAAGTTCATTCTTATTACTAGATATATATAAATAGATATATTTTGTGCTTTATTTATATTAATTATTTAAATATAATATAGAGACCATTTCATTGCCCTCCACATCTGTCCGAAGCTAGGAGCTGCAATGGTCTACGACTCATTACACTATCAAGAGGATTCTTACAGACCATTCATCAACATTGTAAAAAAGTAAGACAACCCATTGCAATAATTAATAATGTGTGTATCAGCTAAATTTGTATTACTAACGTTTGTCTTTGCATCCTTAAAGTGTGTATCGGCTATACATAAGGAATGGTGGGGAGCACCCTCCAAATAAGGATACAATGTTGATACGACATGCTAAATGGGTAAGAACATAACAACTTGGTTTTTATCAGAGTTGTACACTTTTGTTAATAATTTCTGATCATTTTTTATTTGTTTGCAGTGCTACAAGCAACCTCCCGGCAGTGTGCTATGTGGATATTACGTGTGCGAGGTCTTGAGAAATAATGGGAGGTACCGGACGAATCCTCAAGACGTAAGCCTCTTGTTGTTTGTGCAAATTATCTTCCTATAATGGTAATGCATTTAGAATCTTTATTTATTGTGTGTACGTGCACAGATGCCTACCATCGAGGGATCATGGGGGAATCTAGGTGACAAGCAAATCGACAACATTTGTGCGGACATGGCGAGGTTCATCCTACATGAGATTTGCCATGAGAAAGGAGTATTCTTCGACAAAGGAGTGTTGATTGTGGACGAGTGCGAACATTTACGTAGATGGGCCGGGTTTAATTGAAAACTAGTATTATCTATTCAAAATGTTGGATGTCGATTATCTATTATGTACGATGTTTTTTGATAATGTGACTTATGTATTATTATATACTAGTTTGAATTATGTGGTTATGTGGTATTTGAATTTGGCGGTCAAATACAAATAATAATAAATTTACGTGAATTTAGCCTATAAATACAATTAGTAATAAATACCAGTGAATTTAGCAGGCAAATTCAAATAATAAACAAAAATGGCGAATTATATACAAATAATAAATGATTAATGTGAATTATACAATAATAAATGGTAGATTGGAAAAATCATTTCGCTGGCGGGCGGCTTAAGCAACCGCCAGCACAGAAGGACTCTATGCTGGCTGGCGTCATAAGCAACCGCCAGCATAGATGTTCTCTGTGCTGGCGGGCGGCGTAAACGCCCGCCAGCATAGATGTTCTCTATACTGGCGGGTGGGCAACCGCCAGCACAAAGGGCCATTTCTACTGGCTCAAAGTTGCTGACGGTTGCTGCGCGCGCCAGCAAAGACCGGTTTTAGCTGCCAGTACAAATCTTTTCTGGTCTAGTGATAAGAATCAGATCGATCCATGAAGAACAAAGGACGACCAATGGAAAGAACTAATAATGCCTTCTCGCTGCTTTGCATATAACTGCATTGCACTGATGGATGGTGTCAGGGTTTGTTACCGCCGGCAAGTAAATTTATACGATCGTGTGTCGGGAACCGCACGGTTGCACAAGAGACACAAGGGATTATACTGGTTCGGGCCTCCGGAGAGTAATACCCTACGTCTAGTCTGAGAGGGGGTGTTCTTTATGCTGAAGTGTCTGTAGTAGGGGTTACAAACAGGTCTGGAGAGGGTCTCTACGCCCAAGTCCCTGTGCGCATGCACGTGGTTCTTGTAGCAGAGTTCTGCGTACACAAGTGAGTGTGAATGACTACGGGGTAATATGATATGAGATATCGATCGAGAGTGCGTGAGCGTAAGTGTCCACCTGTGCATGCGTCCCCCTCCTCCCCCTTTTATAGTGCAAGGGAGAGGCCTATGGGGGGTAAAAACAGGAATGTAAACTAGATTACAGTGTAGGGTGTCCTGCTCCACATCGGGTCGGTATGGCGACGCGGCGGGTGTGGCTACGGACTGTAGCAAATTAATTGGTGATGGAGTAGGCCACCCGGAATTGCGGGTTCCGAGTAGTCACTGATGGGACTTCTCGGGGTCGTCCCTAAGTAGCCTGGTCGTCGTAGGGTATGGGCTACGTACCCTGGTGCCGTCAGCAGGGTAGGTAGGCGTCTTTCACGGGTACTGTGGGGCCCCTGTGTGGGTGGAGTGGCCCGCACTATGCCGTCGTGGCATAGTAGGTGGCGTGCACTGTGTTGTGCGTGGCACAGTGGGCGGCCATGCCTTCTGACACCGGTCATGCCATGTCAGTGCGGCCCGGCACGTGGCGGCGCGGGAATGAGCGTGCGCGGATATCCTGCTGTGTCTTTCGGTGGGCCCCGGTTGCGGCTGTCTTCGCCACGAAGCTTGGACTTGTCGAGGACGGAAACTACTCGTGCGAGTGAGTAGTCGGAGGCGGGATGGAAACTATTCGTGCGAGCGGGTAGTCATGGATGAGGCGGAAACTTGTCGTGCGAGCCGCCACGTGGCCGGGGACTTGTCGTGTGGGCCCCCGGACGCTCGGATCTTGTCGGATGGGTCGTCATGTACTCGGAGGGGGAGGTAGCGGCATACGCGGGCCGCGGAGCTCCCGGCCCATGACGGAAACTGGTCGTCCAGGCTGTCAGGTACTCGGGGGCGCAGTACTCGTTGTATCGGCCATTAAGTACACTGCATGTCAGTCTGTACTATGTCTTTTGGTGATCGTGATGGGCCCTGGTCTAGGGCCTCGTCAGTAGCCCCCGAGCCTGGTGAGGGAGTCGAGGACTCACTCCTAGGTTCAGTGGTCATGGAGATGAAGAGGTTGGTCATGTTTTTCCCGGCGGGGGCGCGCGAGCGCAACAGCGGGTGGTAGCCCCCGAGCCCACAGATAAGTCAGAGACTTGTGCGTGAGGTTAATATTTGCGATTTCGAATACGTGGGAGTTTCGTGCCATTGCACGTTGCGCAAAATGCACGTCTGTTGACAGCTGTTAAGTACTACTTTCAGCCCTCCATATTCTCACATAAATGGAGGCATATGCATTATTTACTTGCATTTTAGTATGAATAATGCAGTTCCACTTGTCCTTGGAGATTATTTGTATGTAGGTGAAATACCCATTAAAAGAGATGGAAACCCACCTTCTATGGAACAACCATGCCAACTCAGCTGAGGAGGTGGCTGCCACCAAGGAAACACATGGCATTCCACGTCATTGATCCAAGGGAGGCACTCACCGACGAATCAGAGAGCGCCACGTGGACTTCACATGGATCAAGGGGCCCACCTTGGATACCAAATCAAGCCATGCACTAGGGACGGATCAGAGGGCCCACAGGGCAGCCACCCAGAGAAAGCACAGGCCAGGGGGCCACCCTAGGGGGCCGGCCGATCATAGGATCGGCCGAACCGCCTTAGTGGCCTCTGATCCTGGCCCTCCACGTGGTTGCTCCCCATTGGTCCATTGCCTCACTCCTGGGTTTTTTGGTTGAGTTTGAGCCCCGAAGCAAGCCTCCTCCTTGCCTATAAATAGAAGGGGAGGGGCTCCCATTTCTCACACACCACTCTCTCATTATCCTCTCACTTTTAGTTTCCAAGGCTAGGGGGTAGGCTAGAGTAGCTCTTCTTCAGGATCCAAGTCTTCTTTGGAGTCTAGGTATGAGTTCTCTTTTATCTTTATTTCATTGTATGACTTTGATCTACTTCAGTTATTAAGCTATTTCATATAAAGTCATGGTAGATCATGTGCTTGATATGTTCTTGAGTTCATCCTTTGTTCATCATTTAGAGGCTTGGGTTCTTCATGAACACAACCTTTTGATCCACTTGAAGGATGATAAACTCATTCCTTATGTGTTTGTTCATAAGTTAGAGGCTCGTGTTCTTCACGATCACGACCCTTTGATCTTGTTAACTAGACATAAGAGAGTTCGTATCCGTTTGTATGTCTAGCCTTAGTTGATCTTGTTAGATGGCATGAGAGTGTTGCATGAGGTTTGTGTTCAAGCTACGGTAGTCGGTCTAAGTTGACCAGTCTTCTGGTGGCTCTCACCCTGGGTCGCAATAACCCGGGCCGGGTGAAGTCTAGCAGCAACACAGGCATGGTGCCTGGGTTGTGTGGCTACATTAGTTATGAGCAAACCCCCTGTAACGATAGAGGTAGGCTGCAGTGGTGACAGCTGTTGGACCCTTTGGAAACCTCCGCGCTGGGGTACTTGCTGTAGGAGTCTAAAGTCTAGTTTCACAGAGTGCTGGTCGTCGCGGACTAGCTCCCCGTTTGTACCTAGGTGCTGAACCTTACCCTCTCATGCAATGCTCATGCCTATCTCTCGTATCTTCTAGCTTTGTATGTTTAGTACATTAGAACCTAGAGCTAACTCATATGTTCCCCCTAAGCCGTAGTGTGCTAGAGTAGAGGTAGATCTGAGTGTGTGTCACACTACCCTTTCATATCTTTATCTTACCCCTGCCTTGGAGTTTGTTGTTTCCTATATCTATCTCTTAGTTTACATTCAGTGCAAAAGCATAAGTCTATGATATCCGCCATTGCCTTCCACGGATACGATACCCTTGGAATATTCTCCTTCCTTGGGGCAATGCTACAATAGTTTATCTGTGCGCTTGCGGATTCGTTCATGATCGTTTAGATTTACCTTTGGCAAGTCTTGATGTTCACGCTAACTCAGGGTCGTTGGTAGTAACA
The DNA here is from genome assembly GCA_036936925.1 of Cenchrus fungigraminus. NCBI lineage: Eukaryota > Viridiplantae > Streptophyta > Magnoliopsida > Poales > Poaceae > Cenchrus > Cenchrus fungigraminus. The sequence goes on from CM072779.1 coordinate 99,818,027, forward strand.
TTAAGAAGTGCCAACAAGCATTTTTGGCGTTGTCACAAAGGATGGATTCTAAATCTGTTCTTAAAGTGATGGCGCTAAGAAATGTCAACAAGCATTTCTGGTGCCGTTGCCGGGGAAGGCACAGGATTATCATGAATATGCTTTGCATCTGTTTATAAGCTACAAGTAGGTTAGGACAACTCTCAATGCAGGCTAACCTTGATTGTCTTCTTTTATCTTTGGATGATGAAGACAGGTAGTGTATGGCTGGTTTCGACTTACCGGAGAATTTCACTGAAGATCCCGAGTCACTTGTGAGGAAAGCTCGAATTCATTTCGACTCACCTCGTCGTACTCGTCCGGAAGGCGAACCAGCTTCCTTTGTACCATCCACGTCAAACGCTATGGCCCAGAAGACACTTTGTGAGTACTCAGCTCATTCTGCTGACCAGGTGCTGCAAGGCCCTGAGGTGGCAATGGGGACTGAAAATTTTGAGATCAAGACAGGTCTAATTACGATGGTACAGGCTAGCCCATTCTGTGGCAAGCCAAATGAGGATGCCAATGCCCATTTGCAGCAATTCCTAGAGCTATGTAGCACTTTCATCATCAGGGGTGCAAATATGGATGATGTTCGTCTTCGACTGTTTCCATTCTCTCTCCTAGGGAAAGCCAAGCAATGGTTCTATGCGAATCGCGATGCTATTAACACTTGGGATAAGTGTTCAGAGACATTCCTCAAGAAGTTCTTCCCATTGGGTAAAACCAATGCTCTTAGTGGAAGAATTTCTGGTTTTCAGCAAGCAGCAAGTGAATCTATTCCAGAGGCTTGGGAAAGGATTCAGGAGTATGTCTTGGCCTGTCCTCACCATAGGATGGAGGATTGGCTCATTCTTCAGAGCTTCTATAATGGGTTGACTCCAACAGCCTGAGGCCATATTGATGCTGCTGCTCAGGGAGCATTCTTCTCACTCACAGTTGATAATGCTAAATTACTCATTGAGAAGATGGTTTCCAACCAAGGGTGGAGTGATGAATGACTCCAACCACGACCGAGGAGTACTCATACTGTCAAGGAAGCAGACATGATTACTGCCAAGTTGGATCTTCTTATGAAGAGATTGGATGACTACACCAGCGAGAAGGCTGCCATGGCCACCACTACTCTGCCTATGGATTCTCATATGACTTGTGAAGTCTGTGGCAACACTGGGCACTCAGGAAATTATTGTCCGGAGACTCAGGAGGAAGTGATGTACATGAATGGCAACAACAATGGTTATCGTCCACCTCAACAAGAAGGCCAATCGTGGAATCAACAACGCCCTTATTATCAAGGAGGTAACCAAGGTAATTCTTACAATCCTAACCAACCTTCCTTGAGAGATCTCGTTTTTGGGCAAGCTATGATTAATGAAGGTGTTAACAAAAAGCTAGCTGCCCTTGATAAAACCTTGGAAAGTCTCAATGTGACGCCCCAGGTTCTTAATTAGCATCATTAGTGCTAATGACCGAGTCAAACGTGTTGACGCCAGTCAAACCTTGGTCAACCTGGGTCATCACCTCAAAAATCTCGTCAACAATCCCTAATGACCCTCTTGATCAAGTCAACACACACTTGTGGTCAAACCTTGGTCAAAGGCACGGTCAAACCCTACTTAAACCCTAATGTCTTTGAACTCCCTCCGGAACTTTTGCCGCGTTCTCCAAATTTCACATAAACACTCCAAAATCTCCCAATATAAAAGTTGTCCAGTTTTTCATGGGACACAACTTTCGTGTTGAGCGGCATTTCAAATTTGAAGTGGAAAATGGTGAAAACCCCCGGTCCACGCCATCAGCTCTTGTTCACTGGCGCAGAGTGGCATTCAAAGTTTGCCAGCAGTTTATGCAAAATCCATTGCTCAAAACACCATAGAGCCTTTCTAGAAGTTGTAGAGGGTAACTTGCTCTACATCTTTGCTATTCAGAGTTTTCGAAGTTTGGATTGAAGATTTCAAGATCTGGCCAGTCAAACAGTGCTACTGCGAATTTTATCAGCAAAACACGACGCCGGCTGCGCTCTCGCGCTCCAGAGCGCGCCAGCGCGTGCCGCGCCACGCCGTACGCCGCCGTACGCGCACGTCGAGGCGGGCCCGCGACCGCCGGTCCGTGCGCCGCACCCCTCGGAGCATATCTCCTGCCACGCGGAGCTCCCGCACTCGCCGCCCGGCCGCACGCCGTTTTCCCCACCGGTCCGTCCGCGTTCCCCTCTGCCGAGCGCGCCTGCCGAGGCCCGGCCGCCGTACCACGGCATTAACGCCGGACATCCCTTCGTCGCGAAGGCAGGAAGCCACCCCAGCTATAAAAGCTAGCCCGCCGTGCCTCACGCACATGCGCACGCCCGCCATGGCCGCCATGAATGCCGCCGCCGCTGAGCTCCCCCTCCTGCTCTTTTCCGCAGTCGTGTGGCACCCTAGCCGCCTTCACTAGGATCCCCTGGAGCCCCAGTGCCGCGCATTGGCCCGGCCTCGCCGCAGCTTCGCCAGAGGCGAGCTCGCAGCGACCGCTGCCGCCTGGTGCCGCCGAGCCCGTGCGCCGGCGCACTCCCGACCCCAACTTCAGCCACAAACCGATCGCTGGTGAGCCCCTAGTCCTCCTCCTCACCTTCCCCGGCCGACCCCGCCGCCGGAGCCGCTGGATTTTGGCCGGCCGCGCCGCCCCCAGTGGCCAGGACCACATTGCGAAGTCCATGTTCTTTCCAGGGTTTTATTCGCAAACCGAGGACCAATCCGTATTAGGAAAGAAACCTTCAGGGGCCTGTTTGTAAAGGGAATCTTAAATAGTGTTGTAGTTTTGGCTGAAACTTAGAAAATCCGTAGAAAATGAAAGGAAAATCATAAAAATGAAACCTAAATTTTGTTGGATTCCTTGTGAAGAACCCTACAACTTCTGTAAAGCATGTCCATAGTTTTTCCTGATAGTTTTTGCATGAAAAATAGTAGTTTGATAAACCTAGATCTGTTGTATCTCAAAATTTACATGTTCTCTGTAGCTGAATTTTAGATATGTTGTGTGCTTTGTCATGCCTAGCTCCTGTACCAAAAATTGCACAAAGTTACTAAGTAAATATTTTTATATGATTTATTTTCTATTTTGTCTGAATCTGTCTAAATGATTTTTGTAGCTAACAATTAATATCTTTTTGTGCTCAACTTCTGCATATAACCTTTTTATGCATAAATGCACCTCTTCTGAATTAATCACAATTTTATGTTTACCAGAAATATTTATTCCTGAAATATGCCTAATTTTCTTTGTAAATGCATAACTCAAGATATATAGTAGTTCTAGGTGTTTATGTTGCATGCCTAGCTTAGATTTGGACCAGAGGACATTGTCAGAAAGTTGGATTCATTTTGATGTGTATTTATTTTTGTATGTATTTATCATGTTTGGAATAGCTAGATTTTGTTACTTTCGGTATATTTAATTTCATAGCTATCCTAAGTGTGCATGTGTGTGCAGTGGCTTTATTTAGGGTTGTAATGCTTCATAACACACCCCGCTGAATTTTATTAATTTATTTCATGAATAAAAGCAATAGAGGCCATTAAAGCTTAATATTAAATTAAATGAGAAAATCATCAACTACACATCTAAAGACCCTATGTGTGTGATGTAAATCATTTTAAAAAGATAAAAACCAACCCCTTGCTGTTTGTGAAATCTAAATTAATTTATTTGCATAAATATGTACACAGTCACTATCAAAAAGAATAAATAATAAGGCACCACAAGAAATTACTTTAATAGAAAGATTAAACCAAATGTGTGTGTGTCAAGGTGGATATGGCCAACCATACTCTTCATGGTTGTCATATGTTGTTTTGCAATTGATTGAATGAAAACCGTCAATTAAATCTTGCATTGCATCCCGTGTAGATCTTCCCGACGGTAGCCGTACGTCTGTGCCGGAAGGAGGAGACGAAGGAGCTGACGGAGACGTGCACTACGTCGCTGTAGAGCAAGACCTGGACCAAAGTCCAGAAGGGCCCAAGGCCAACCTTGCCAGCGAAGGCAAGCCCCGGATCATTAACCCTTCTCTTGAAAATTTTGCAATTACCTTTGCTATGATTGTGCATTTACGTTTCAGGAGTTGACTTGAAACCCTAGATGCATGATCCCTAGGTACCTATGTTCTTATACTAGTATGCTAGGTCGATAGCTGCTATGCTATAGGATCGGTACAAGTCGAGTGATGTTCGTCACTCAAGAGAATAGGTTCTTATGTTGGAATCATAAGATCTTTATAAATGGATTGCTCATGTGGTAAGAGCATGGGATTTGAGCTCCGGTCCAGTGGCTTTCGTAGGCTAAGCTTTTGAACGTACTAAGCACTTGCCGGGAATGGGACCGGTAAACCTAGTACCTGATGGACACGGCAAGGGAACTTTTCCCTACTACCCCTAGGACACCTTGTGTGTCCCCCTGCCTGCAACAGTGGGGTACCTGTGCGAATCTGGGCGATCCGGCGTGACGTTCCAGTAAGCCCTGTACCGAGGACTGTAGGTCTGATCCTGATCCGGAGAAAGATGGGAACCGTCTGGTCGGTGTATACCCCGTTTCGTTTTTGTTGTAGTTCTTGGGGTATGCACCCTCCGTGTGTTTAGGTCCACCTTGCAAGGTTATAAATCAATCGATTGTCGGCCTCTCACCATTATCCGAGACTGCTTAATCAACTGGCCATGATATCCCTTATTGATGGAACATTGTGAATATTACTGCTTGAATTAATTGCTTGTACAATTCTTGATTGAATTAGTTGGCACACTTAGAAATGGTAATCAACTAGAACTTGTGCTAAAATATTGAAAGTAAGGACTTACTCTTTGTTGCTTTTCAGCAAAAGAACTCCACCGGCCAAACAGCCTCTCATGTCTAGAGTTTGGTGATGTAGTTATCACCCGACGGTTAAGTCTTGCTGAGTATTAGTATACTCAGCCTTGCTTTAAAACTGTTGTTGCAGGTGTTGTTTGACCTGGTGAGATTCCACCTGGCTGGGAGCTGGAATGGGTGGATGACGCTGAGTGATGGCATCACGGACGGCCTCCTGTGATGTTTTCTGTTGCGCTAGTTTAATTTTTCCGCTGTTTTCAAACTCTAAACCTGTAATTATTGTCATGAACAATGGTTTGTAATACTTAAACCCCTTCAGGGCAGAATTGATTTAAATTGGTGTAGTGTACTCTGGACTCGCCTTCGCGTGAGTTTTAATGCATATTTGTCGATCCTTGTTGCTATGTAAGTGATTTCACCGGGCGTTAACCCAGCAACTAACGACAGGATGATACTTTATTATTGCTTAATGACCAAAGTGGATTGGTTTAGGCGATAGTACGGTATTTTCCTGGGCAGGTTGTCACACTCAACGTTAAGCTTGATAGTTTTTCTTCTGCTCACAAGAGCCAGCTGAGTTTTAACAAAATGTTAGAACCTTAGTTGGCTCGGCTGGCTACTTCTGTTCCCTCTGTTGAAAATGCAAATGTGGTGACCACGAGAGGAGGTAAGTCCACTCGAGATCCACCATATCCTAACCATGCAGGGACGGATAAGAAAGGCATAACAGAAGTTGACAATATTCACGAGGATTCATCCGATTCGGAAGAACTCCCCCAGGTAAGGAAGGTGCCGTTGAAAGATAAGACACCTAAAGGAGTGACGACACATCAGGAATTTGTAGAAGCCAATGTGATGCCGTTCCCTCAAAGGAGTAGGAAGGCGACGATAGATGAACAGTTCAACCGCTTCGTGGACATGATTCAGAAAGTTTATATCAACGTCCCAGTGCTCGAGGCAATACGCGTACCCACTTACGCGCGTTATCTCAAGGACATCCTAACCAAGAAGCGAGCTCTTCCTACGATGGAAGTAGTTTGGCTCATGGAGGAGTGCAGTGCTGCAATGCTCAACCGCCTTCCTGAGAATAAGAAAGATCCAGGGTGTCCCACAATTACTTGTATGATTGGGACCCAGCGTTTCGACCATGCTCTCTGTGACTTAGGGGACAGCGTCAGTGTCATGCCTAAGGTAGTATTTGATCAACTCAATTATACAAATTTGTCTCCAACCACTTTGCAGCTGCAGCTGGCCGATTCTTTAGTCTGATACCCAGCGGGAATAGCCGAGGACATTCCAGTGAAAGTCCGTGATTGCTTTATCCTCGTTGACTTTGTGGTGCTGGACATGGAGATCGCCAAGGAGGTATCACTCATACTTTGGCGGCCATTTCTGAGTACAGCTGATGCACAAATTGATGTGGGGGCTGGTGTGATCCGTCTCTACATCAACGGCAAGGAGGAGAGGTTCGAATTTCATTCGAGAAAGGAGCAATGCTCAATGATCAAGGATTCACCAACTCCCAACACTCCAGCACGAGAAGTCAAAATGCCACCATGGCAAGTGGACAGTCTCATTGCATTCATGAAGATTTTTTGGAAGGAAGAACTTCAACACATGGGCACGGGACAGAAACAGTATTGGAAATCTCAGTCCCAGTCCAAGAAATCACCCTCTACACATCACAACCCACATGACACTCAGAAGATGTGGAGGAAGGTGAATAGAAAGCCAACATCTCTTCCGAAGGAAATGGCTGCCTCACTGCCAAGGTGAGAACTTTGGAACCAAGTCTAGCTCTAAAGACTCAAAATTATGAGCTCTGCGCCGACAGGTAAGTTCGGTGAGTTATCCTTAGTTTCCATTACAATAAAATTCTGATCCAAGAAAAGCAAGCTACTTCTGCTCTATGTCTTCTGCATTCTTGCTGGGGCAAGCTCAGGGGTGGTGTCCATCCGGACACTCCTTGAGCTTGTACCATGGTACTAACTTGTCACAGCCACAGCCACAGACTGCTACACCACCGGTGGTAGGAGGGGCCCCTGCGGGGTACATGTTCGGGGTTACCCCTGGATATGCGCCTGGTTGGGATCAGCCAACCTATCAGTCGAGTGCGAGTGGCGCAGCTTGGGCGAGTGTGAGCTGTGCTCATTGGGCTACACCCGCTAGTTCCAGCTCCGGTGGTCCACCTCCGTCTTCATCCTTTCGGCGGCACTCCTCAGCCTCTGCACGCGATGCTCAGCTCGCGCAGCAGATGGGAGAGCTCACCGTCCTGGTCATGGGACTGGAGGAGACGCTGAACACCCACGTCGAGTCTACCTCAGCGTGGCAGTGTCAGGCTGGTGAAAGGATCGAAGCCATGCAGCAGAACCAGCAGCGATACATGGAGGAGCAGAGGGCTTACTACGTGAGTCAAGGATTCTTCTTCCCTCCTCCGCAGTGAGCCTGAAGCTAGCTTGGGGGAGGACCCCCATCCTGAGGTAACTTGTATCTTCCTTTATTTTCAGAATATCTTATATTTGAAAACCCAAAAAAAAATCTGCAAAAATAAAAAGACCAAAAAATATTTATTTGCTTTCATCATCATCGTTTGGTTAGTTTGCTTTGATATGCATAGTAAGAATGCTTTGCCTCCATGGTTGAAATGATGAATAGTTGCTCTGTTTATTCTTCTTGTATGTGTTGCTTACAACTTTGTATCCTACCTAAGTTTTGAGTTTGTTGGCTTGTATGTTCAAACCTTAGCTTGAAAACTGTGGGTAGCAAAAAGCATGATCCTTGCCTAAGTTGTTGTGAGACATGATATGGTAGAATAGAGTGCTATGATCTTGTGCTTAGTGATGCTTCACATCCGGAGTTTTCCTTTTTGAAAAATCAAAACATGATGAGTTCCTCAATGATGAGCATTTCCTATCCAAGGCCATATGTAGATTCTAGCTCTTGTAGCCTTCACATATGCAGCTTGTTCTCTCATTGAGCTTTATCAAATTGTTGTGACCCTTGTTAGAACTCATAGTCCCCTGATCAAGATAACGTACACATTCAAGCTCAAGCTTCTACACTGGAAGTGAGCATTCATCATTTATTCCATTTGCTTATGCATTCTTCCACAAATAAAACTCTATGTATCTTTGTATCATTCATCCCTCTCCAAATATCTCCAATAGAGACAAAAGGCTAGTTGAAAAAAAAGAAGGAAAAGCATGCTCAAAACCATGGCAAAAATAAAATAAAGAGAGCTAGCCCAAGTCTCGAAAAAATTCTAAAGGAGAAAAATGGATTGATATGTGCAAGAGAAAGAGTTCCACTATATAGATGGTAATAACTAGTACCTACTCCAGCGCTAGTGTCCACCTTACCATCAATCCCTCATTTCCTCATATAAAGCATGGTAATATCTAGCACCCATTTCCGGGCCTAGTATCCACCTTGACATGCTCATATCCATCACACACATATGCACATCTTGATCAGGATGTATGTTTGCTTTTTCCAAGGATCCGGTTTTTGACTTAGCAAAATATGAGAGACAAGTATGCCATATTTCTTCCCTACCTACAGCTCCACATAAGCCTATTAGGAGTAGGATGTGAAGAAAGGCAACATCAATGCCTTGGTGAGGAACCATACACTTTTGAGCGATCCGAGAGTATCATTTGAGGAACTCTGATTTTCTTTGAAAAATTTGCAAAACCTCCGGATTGATAGCTGATCAAGGTATGAGTGATTATGCATTTGCTATATAACCATTCTGTCTCTCAACCGCCTAAGGCAGGTGAAGCTATATGCCCCATGACATCAGGTAAAAGGTAAGAACATTGCCAACTTGTTCAACTCTTGGTAGAGTACTTTGCTGTATGTTTGCCATAAGTTGAGAATACAACATCGTAGCAACTCCTGATCAACCAACCTAAGTCCCTAATGTCTTGCTTCGAGACGAGCAAGAGGTTAGCTTGGGGGAGTTTGTTGACGACTGTTAAGTACTACTTTCAGCCCTCAATATTCTCACATAAATGGAGGCATATGCATTATTTACTTGCATTTTGGTATGAATAATGTAGTTCCACTTGTCCTTGGAGATTATTTATATGTAGGTGAAATACCCATTAAAAGAGATGGAAACCCACCTTCTATGGAAGAACCATGCCAACTCAGCTGAGGAGGTGGCTGCCACCAAGGAAACACATGGCATTCCACGTCATTGATCCAAGGGAGGCACTCACCGACGAATCAGAGAGCGCCACAAGGACTTCACATGGATCAAGGGGCCCACCTCGGATACCAAATCAAGCCATGCACCGGGGATGGATCAGAAGGCCCACAGGGCAGCCACCCAGAGAAAGCACAGGCCAGGGGGCCACCCTAGGGGGCCAGCCGATCCTAGGATCGGCCGAACCGCCTTAGTCGCCTCTGATCCAGGCCCTCCACGTGGTTGCTCCCCATTGGTCCATTGCCTCACTCCCGGGTGTTTTGGTGGAGTTTGAGCCCCGAAGCAAGCCTCCTCCTTGCCTATAAATAGAAGGGGAGGGGCTCCCATTTCTCACACACCACTCTCTCATTCTCGTCTCACTTTTAGTTTCCAAGGCTAGGGGGTAGGCTAGAGTAGCTCTTCTTCAGGTTCCAAGTCTTCTTTGGAGTCTAGGTATGAGTTCTCTTTTATCTTTATTTCATTGTATGACTTTGATCTACTTCAGTTATTCAGCTATTTCATATAAAGTCATGGTAGATCATATGCTTGATATGTTCTTGAGTTCATCCTTTGTTCATCATTTAGAGGCTTGTGTTCTTCATGAACACAACCTTTTGATCCACTGAAGGATGATAAACTCATTCCTTATGTTTTTGTTCATAAGTTAGAGGCTCGTGTTCTTCACGAACACGACCCTTTGATCTTGTTGACTAGACATAAGAGAGTTCGTATATGTTCGTATGTCTAGCCTTAGTTGATATTGTTAGATGGCATGAGAGTCTTGCATGAGATTTGTGTTCAAGCTACGGTACTCGGTCTAAGTTGACCAGTCTTCTGGTGGCTCTCACCCTGGGTCACAATAGCCCAGGCCGGGTGAAGTCTAGCAGCAATGCAGGCATGGTGCCTGGGTTGTGTGGCTACGTCAATTATGAGCATACCCCCCGTAACAATAGAGGTAGGCCATAGTGGTGACAGCTGTTGGACCCTTTGGAACCCTCTGCGCTGGGGTACTTGCTATTGGAGTCTAAAGTCTAGTTTCACAAAGTGCTGGTCGTCGCGGGCTAGCTCCCCGTTTGTACCTGGGTGCTGAACCTTACCCTCTCATGCAATGCTCATGCCTATCTCTCGTATCTTCTAGCTTTGTATGTTTAGTACATTAGAACCTAGAGCTAACTCGTATGTTCCCCCTAAGCCATAGTCTGCTAGAGTAGAGGTAGATCTGAGTGTGTGTCACACTACCCTTTCATATCTTTATCTTACCCCTGCCTTTGAGTTTGTTGTTTCCTATATCTATCTCTTAGTTTACATTCAGTGCAAAAGCACAAGTCTATGATATCCGCCATTGCCTTCCACGGATACGATACCCTTGGAATATTCTCCTTCCTTGGGGAAATGCTACAATGGTTTATCTGTGTGCTTGCGGATTCGTTCATGATCGTTTAGATTTACCTTTGGAAAGTCTTGATGTTCACGCTAACTCGGCGTCGTTAGTAGTGACGTTAAGAACTGTCAACAAGCATTTTTTGCGTTGTCACTAAGGATGGATTCTAAATCTGTTCTTAAAGTGATGGTGCTAAGAAATGTCAACAGCGTTGCGGGGGTAAATGGCGAAAATCTCGCGCCAGATTCGTGGGCCCGTCACAGGTGACGTGGTAGCGCACTCGTGCACGCTTGGCACCGGGGGCGCGCCTTTCGAGGGGCGTCACTTTAGTGCGTGGGGGACATGGCCCGAGCATTAACTGCTGGGCGCACAGTTACTTCCCCTTTTTATACTGTGGCCGCCAGTTGGGTTTCCCCCTTCTTCTTCCTCACTCATTTCGCTGTCGCCGCTCTTTCTTTGCCCTCGCATCCGTTGCGCCCGCGCCCTTCTGCGTCCTTCGACTCCGGCCCTGAGCTCGCTCCTCGTTGTTGTCGCCGTGTCGAACTGGGCTCTTTCCACCGTGACCTGGTCCAAGCTCGACCGCCTTGTCGCCGATGGGATGCTCCCGCCGCGTACCGATGCGGAGGAGTGGCGGCTCCCCGGGACGGAGGATCGCCTCGACCCTCCGGCGGGCTACGTAGTCTCGTTCGTGGCCTTCGACGAGCGTGGCTTCTCCGTCCTGGCGGGGCGGTTCATCCGCGCCTTACTTGAGGAGTACGGCCTGCAGCTTCAGCACCTCAACCCCAACGGTATCCAACAGCTGGCGACATTCGAGGCGCTGTGCGAGGGATATCTGGGCCAAGAGGCCCACTGGGATCTGTACAGGTATTTCTACAAATTCGTATGCCTGAAGGATGTGGGGTCACGCTCAGCGGCAATAGGATGCGCCAGGCTCCGGATGAAGCAGGGTAGGATGGATGAGTACATCCGTACCTTCATCATGAGCTCCAACAACGGATGGCACAGCGACTGGTTCTACCTCAAGAACGACCTCCGACACCCGCTCCCGAAGTACAACGGTGACTGGCATGACCGTGCGCTGAAAAAGTGGAAGTGGGGGCCGGAGAAGAAGGATTAGGTCCGTCAGCCCTTTAAGAGCGGCCTCGACGTGCTCCAGGTGCTCCGCGCCCACGGTGTGGATTTCGTGTCTGTCATCAGCGGTTATCATGAGAGGGGGGTCGTGCCGCTTCGACGACGGCCCCTCCTCTTATGCGATATGACAGACACTCGGGCCCCGTTCGTGGGGACGGTGATGGCCAACCCCCTGCCCTCGATGGACGAGGTTCAGCGTCGGGTGTCGCAGGCGACTGGGATCCCTCACGTGTTCTGGCCGCTACCGCAGCTGCTTCCGATGCTTCCCCACCCGGAGACCGTGTCCTTTGTAAGTGTTTCATGACTGTTTCCGACTTGTTTGGGGTTTTTTGCTTTGGACCCTGACTTCTTCCCAGTTGATCAGATGGCGGGCCGAGACGTCATCCCTTTGCGGCCTCTGCTCCGAGAAGATTTGGCGCGCAACAAGTTGATTGCCGCGAGGGATAAGCGGTGGGCCGACCGCAAGAGGGCCCACCAGCAGAAGGAGATTGCGAAGCGATCGAGGAACGACCACCGTGCTTCGTGTCGGTGTGCTCAGGAGACTAACGTCTCTGAGGACGAGGATCCCTTGTAGTCTCCGCTGTGGACCTGGGAGGACAGCTCCGAGTTCACATGCAGTGACAACGAACAGCCGGCGACTTCGCGGCCGTACACCGGGTCGGAGCCCGCATCAACCGCTGCGGAGGCCAGCTCGAGCCAGCAGGTGCTGCCCCGGTCCCCTCGTGTAGACCAGTTTGAGATGCGCAGTCACTCCTCCCAGCGTGGTGGACGCAAAAGGAGGAGCTCGTCTCGGCACGGCGACTCGGTTCGTCGTTCGTCAGAGCGCGAGACATCGCATCGCTCCTCCTCGGGCGGCCAGCCGCGCCAGAGGTCAGATTCCCTGTCGGGGCGTTCGCCGCGGGAGCAGAGGAACACGCCGAGCACTTCTTCCCCACCCATGACCCAGGGCAGGGGATCGTCTACGTCTCAGCAGCGCCTCCAGTCTGTGATCATCGCCGGGCCCAGGCCGGCTCCTGCCCCGGCTTCCGCTCTGACTGCGGGGAGCAAGCAAGCGGCGCCCTCCCCGAGTTCGACCTTGGGGAGCTCGAAGCGGCCTCGCCACAGCACGTCAAGGTGAGTTCCGACTTGATAATTTCCGATTAGCATTCCGAATTGCTTGGAGACGTGTTCTCTGCGGCACTTGTTGTCGTGACGTCCCTCGTATTCCAGCCGCCCTGATCCCAGCACTATGGAGCTGGTACCTGTGAAGAAGCTGCGCCGGCAAGCACTAGTGGTCGGGGATGCGTCGTCGCCAACCGGCCCGCTGCCAACCCTCCCGTCGAGCCTAACCATCGAGGAGGTGGGAGGATCTAGGGCTCAGGAGGTAGTGGTCCCGTCGAGGGGAGCCGAGAGCCTCGTTCGCAGCGACCTATCGATGGGGCAGCTGGGGCTGGGGGCGACTCCCCCACAGAAGAGGAGCTCTCGGCCCGTGCGGCTGAGTTGGAGAGGTGCCTATCTAGGCCGCTGGAGCAAGCCCCGGAGGATCCTACTCCCGAGGCACCGGCGGGAGATGTTGAGACGCCAGCCCCCGAGTTGTTGGTGGGGACGGGCGGCATCATGGCGGATGTTGGGGCCCCAGCCCCTGAATCATTGGCGGGGACGAGTGACGCCATGGCGGTCGTGGAGCAGGCAGTCCCTGCCTCGGAGGAGACCCCGGCTGCGACGAGAGTCGAAGTGATCGAGGACGCCGCCCTGGTTACTTCGGCGACCCCTCCGCGATCAGCACCGTTCCCCCGCCGGACGTCCCGGAGGTCGTCGTCATCCTGGAATCACCTTCCCCCACCGCTCCCCCCTCGTGGTGGTGGAGGAGCTGGCGCCACCTCCGTCCCTGGAGGTCGGAGACAGCTCAAGGGGCCCGGGATCGACCCCGTCAGCGCTCGAGGAGCAAGAGGAGAGGCTGCCGCTTTGGCGGGTGCTCGTCTCGTGGGTCGAGACCTCCGTCGACCTCGATGTCAATGGCGGTGCGGAATCCTCGGCCCACCGGAACCGCGAGAGGGGTCTACGCCAGAGCAAGCGGGCGCTGCGCCAATCGGAGTGGGCATTCAGGGAGCTGATCCTGCCTTCCGCGAGGGTGAGTTGTTGATTTCTTCATTTTTCACTCTCCGCCCGCCCTCCAATCTTGTCGTTTTTCTGACCGTGAAACCTCTTTGTGGCTCAGGAGCTCGTTGGGCGCGGCGCTGACAGGTCCTATGCCATCGAGGTGCTCCGAGCAGAGAAGGCATAGCTGGCCACGACCCGCCTTGTCGCGGCGGCCGGCAAGGTCGGTAGAGCAGCCGAACGCGCGGCCCTTGAGGCGAGGGCGAAGTCCGCGGAGGACAGCGTGGCCGCTGCACAAGCGGAGAAAGCCGCCTTGGAGGTGAAGCTGGCCGAGGCGGAGAAGGCAGCGTCGGAGCTGCGATTCAGTGCCGAGGCCGCCGCCCAGACCGCCAGCCAGGAGAAGGCGGAGCTCGAGACAAGAGCGGGCCGGGCCGAGTCCGACCTCCGGGTGGCCCATGAGAGGGTGCTGCTCTTGAGGCCCAAGTCAGCGACGTCAATGCTGAGAAGGACCAGCTCCAAGAAGTCACCAAGGAGCGCGAGGAGGAGATCCTCAGTGAGTGTCCCGCGACCTGTTGTCTTCACGTTTCTCCTTTCATGTAGTCGCTTGGTCTCGTGACGTTGTTTTGTTTTTGGCGATGAGTAGGTCTTCGTGTGGCCCGCGACGGCTTGGCGGAGAAGCTCGCGGATAAGGAGAGCGTCGTGGCCACCCAGCTAGTGGACCTCGTCCGCGAGTCTACCGAGAAGCTGGACAGTAAGAGGCATACCTTTCTCGCATTTCGCCCTTTCTTAGAGAGATGTTTTCTGCTAATGTTCATCTTTCTTTTGCTCAGGAACCGTGGTGGAACTTCAGTAGACGCGGAAGTCGTACGAGGGCACCAAGAACACCCTCGCGGAGGTGCAGACAATCCGCGACAAGATGGCCCAAGTCGTGGTGAAGATGTTGAACAATCTCGGGGTCGTCGCTGCTCCTACCCTGAAGGACCGCCTGGCACTGGCCGTCGGAACGGCTCGCCGGCAATCACTGGCTGTGGCGCGCGACGTCGTGCGCAAGGTAGTCACGGTTTTTTTGTAGCACTACCCGGGACTGGATCGGGAGCTGCTGAGCCAAGGGTGGTGCCCCAGCTACGACGACGACGCGTATGACGCTATTGAGAAGGGCACCGTCGACTTCGCCGAAGCCATGACCGTCAACGCCGTTCACGACTTGGGCCTGTAAAAGAAACAGAGTAGCCTCGCAGGGGCTTTTGATTATATTTTGTTATCTGTAAATAACTTTATAAGTCATGCGTGACCATTTTTCGATCTGAGTTAAGAACTCGTTTGTCATTTTGTTGCGTGCTATCCTCTTTCAAAGTAGTCAAGGACTTGTGAGTCTGGGTAGTGCAGCCTAAGACCTTTTCGGTGGTGCTTTGCTCTGTAGCCGCGGGGGCGTAGGAACTTGGCGGCCTAGCCGGACTATGCCTTGAATTAGCACTGCTCGGACGTGTAGCCCCTGTGTACTTTTGGGAGAATAAACGAGCGCAGGCATTTTTGCAAACAAGAAAACTCTTCAGAGTTCTTGTTTAGACAGTTGCCCGACTACTTTCGAGGGAGCGAAAGAAAAAACAACTCAGAGTTACAAACTTTGCTCGTGGGTCTTTGCACTGTAGCCGCAGGGGCGTAAGTACTTAGAACCCAGACGAGCGCAGGCTTGTGACCGCACGAGTTGTCGCCCATCTCCTTAGCAAGTGTGGGTGTACCGTGGTGATCATACGACAAACCGTAAACAGTTTTTTGATCGAAAAAGTTTTCAAAATGTGTGGGGGAGGGATGCCATGGCCTCGAGTAGACCCCGAGCCCACTGACAAGTCAGAGACTTGCCCGTGGGATAAAACAGGCTTGAGAACATTTTACTCGAGTAAAAGACATAAGCTTGAACGAAGATAACATCTCACAAAAAATGAACATAGCTCGAAGCTTTTGCATTATCATAAGATGAAACAAAGAACTTTACTTAAGGATAAAAGCGGCGTAACTGTTCTATGTTCCATGCGTTGGAGATGACCCTGCCGTCCTCGTATTTGAGCTTGAAAGTCACGGACGGAGCACTTGGTCGACGATGAACGGTCCCTCCCATGGTGGTGAGAGCTTGTGTCGGCCCTCGTTGCTTTGAACTCGTCAGAGGACGAGGTCGCCGACTTGGAACTTGCGGTTCTGTATGTTGTGCTCGTGGTAGCGTCGCAGGGCCTAGTGGTATTGTGTTGAGTGGAGGAGGGCGATGATGTGTGCTTCATCCAGCTGGTCGATGGCGTCCTCAAGAGCGACCTGGTTGCCTTCTTCGGTGTAGACTTGAACTCGCAGGTTGCCATAGTCGATGTCTGTCGGGAGGACTACCTCCGACCCATGGACCAGGAAGAAAGGCGTGCAGCTAGTGGCCCGACTAGGTGTGGTGCGTAGACTCCACAGGACGGACGGGAGCTCCGCGGCCCATGTTGCCCGGAACTTCTCGAGGTGCTTGAAGATTCGGGGCTTTAGGCCTTGCAAGATCATGTTGTTCGCCCTCTCTACCTGCCCGTTGGTCCTCGGATGGCTGACAGCGGCCCAGTCCACACGATTGTGATTATCATCACAGAACTTGAGAAACTTTTTGCCGGTGAACTGGGTGCCATTGTCAGTGATGATAGAGTACAGGATCCCGAAGCGGTAGATGATATCGGTGAAGAATGCGACAGCCTCCTCGGAGCGAACGTTGGTTATGGGCTTGGCCTCTATCCACTTGGAGAACTAGTCGATGGTGACGAGCACGTGCGTGTAGCCCCCGGACACTTTTCTTAGAGGTCCGACCATGTCTAGTCCCCAGACTGCGAAAGGCCAGGTGACAGGAATGGTTCGAAGCGCTTGTGCCGGGAGATGGGTTTGTCACGCGTAGAACTGGCAGCCTTCATAGCTGCGCACGATCCGGGTCGCATCGGCAACTGCGGTTGGCCAGTAAAAACCTTGTCGGAAAGCTTTCCCCACAATAGTCTTCGGACCGGCGTGGTGCCCGCATGTGCCGGCGTGAATCTCCTGCGGCAGCTCCTTCCCTTGGTTAGCCAGGATGCAACGCATGAGTAGGCCCTGGGCACCCTTTCGTCGGAGGTCACCATCGACCATTTTGTACGACTTGGCCATACATTCGATCCGCCTGGCTTCCTCCTTGTCGGGCGGCAGCTTTCCTTCCACGATCCACTCGAGGATCGGGATCCTCCAGTCTGGGTCTTCGAGGTTAGGCTCTCGCACCTCATCGATCTCCATGACCTCTTGCATTGAGGGTTCTAGCTGCTTGTCCTCCTCGGAGTGGATGGACAGCTCGTACTGGTCGCTGGCAAAGACCCCGTGCGGAATGGGTTTTCAATTCGATGCCGCTTTGGCGAGAGTGTCTGCCGCTTCATTGTACTTGCGTAGTACGTGATTGAGCTCGAGCCCGTGGAACTTGTCTTCCAATTCGTGCACCACTTGGCAATACGCGACCATCTTCGGGCTGAAACAGTTCTTCTCCTTCATCACCTGTCCCACGACTAGTTCGGAGTCTCCCCGGATTTTGAGACGTCAGATCCCGAGTTCGAGGGCGATCCGGAGACCGTTGACGAGAGCTTCGTACTCCGCGACATTGTTGGAGGCCGTGAAATGTAGTCGGACGATGTACTCCATACGCACGCCTAGGGGCGAGATGAAGACAAGCCCAACCCTGGCTCCCTCCTTCATGAGCGATCCATCAAAGTACATAAGCCATGTCTCGTGGTCGATGGGCGCTGGGGGAGTCTGAATCTCCGTCCACTCGGCGACGAAGTCGGCCAGTGCCTGCGACTTGATGGCGCTGCGGGGCGCGTATGTGATGTTCTGCCCCATCAACTCGAGGGCGCATTTAGAGATTCTTCCTTCTGCTTCTGGGCTCTGTATTACCTCGCCAAGCGGGTATTTGGACACCACTGTGATGGGGTGCGAATCGAAATAATGCCGGAGCTTCCGCTTGGTGATGAGGATAGCGTAGATCAACTTTTGGATTTGTGGGTAGCGCGTCTTCGAGTCGGAGAGGACTTCACTCACAAAATATATGGGGCGTTGCACCTTTTGTGTCTTCCCGGGCTCGTCTCGCTCGACAACCAGCGTCGTGCTCACAACCTGAGTCGTTGCAGCAATGTATAGGAGCATGGACTCCTCCTCCGCTGGTGCTGTGAGCATGTTCTTGAGCGAGTCGAGCGCGTCTTGTGCTTCGGGCGTCCACGTGAAGTGCTCCGACTTCTTCATGAGTTTGTACAGCGGCAGGCTTCGTTCACCAAGTCAGGCGATGAAGCGGCTGAGAGCCGCGCGGCATCCCGTGACGCGCTGTACTCCCTTCAGGTTCTTGATCGGCCCCATGCTCGTGATCACTGAGATCTTCTCGAGGTTTGCCTCGATGCCGCGTTCCGACACAACGAACCCGAGAAGCATGCCTCTGGGGACCCCGAAGATGCACTTCTCGGGGTTAAGCTTTACGTCGTGCTCCCTTAACTTCTCGAAAACCGCAGCGAGGTCCAGGATCAGGTCGCCCACCTTTTTTGACTTCACCACGATATCATCAACGTAGGCCACGATCAGCCATCCGATGAGGTCACCGAAGACGCGTCGCATGCATCTTTGGAACGTGGTGCCTGCATTCTTCAACCCGAATGGCATGGACGCGTAACAAAATGCACGGCCAGGCTCGTCGCGATCTGGTGGTACCCGGAATAAGCGTCAAGAAAACAGAGGGTTTCGCACCCAGCTATCGAATCGACTACTTGATCTATGCGCGGTAATGGAAATGGATCTTTTGGACATGCCTCGTTCAGGCTCGTATAGTCAACACACATTCTCCATTTGCCATTTTTCTTCTTAATGAGTACAGGAATTGCTAACCACTCGGGGTGGTACACTTCACGAATGAACCCTGCACTAAGGAGCTTCTTGATTTCCTCGCCGATAGCTTTGCACTTGTCGGAGTTGAAGCGGCGAAGGTGTTGCTTGATGGGCTTTGAGCCTGGCTTAATGTTAAGTCCGTGCTCGGTGACCTCCCTTGGAATCCTTGGCATATCGGAGGGTTTCCATGCGAACACGTCGAGGTTCGCACAGAGGAAGTCGACGAGTGCGCTTTCCTATTTAGGATCGAGCGCCGTCCCGATATGGATCGAGCGGCCATCGTCGGTAACCGCCACCTCCTTGGCGTCCTTGTTGGGCTTGAAAGAGCACGCCGCACGCTTGGACAACTTGGGGATGTCAGGGTCCTCGGAGAGGGGCTATGCGGTGAGCTTCTCAGACCGGATCAGTGTTTCAGCGAACTGAAAACACTCAGCATCGCATTCATATGCGTACTGGAATGTCGTGCCCACCATGATGATGCCCTTCGGACCGGGCATCTTCAGCTTGAGGTACATGTAGTTGGGGATGGCCATGAATTTTGCGTATGCTGGCCTTTCGAGTATCACATGATACGTCCCCGTGAACCCGACCACCTCGAAGGTGAGGGTCTCCTTTCGGAAGTTTTTCGGTGTTCTGAAAGTGACGGGCAAGTCGATCCGCCCGATGGGAACCGCCTCCATCCTGGGTACGACCCCGTGGAATGGTGCCGTAGACGACCGTAGTCGGGACCGCGGAATCCCCATATCGTCATGGGTCGAGGTGTAGATGACGTTGAGGCCGCTGCCTTCGTCCAGCAGCACCTTGTGTACCCATTTGGTACCGAACAAGGGTGCCACGACAAGCGGGTAGTTGCCCGGCTGCGAAACGTGGTCAGGATGGTCACGGCGGTCAAACGTAACCGTCGTCTCCGACCACTTTAGGTATGTGGGCATCACAGGCTCCGTGTTGTAGACTTCTCGCCGGATCAGCTTCTCTTGGCACCTAGGTGGGCGCGCAGGTGAGCCCCCAAAGATCATCATGACTGCGTCGTCTTCTCCAGGATATCCGGTGTCGTCGTCCTTGTCGTTCCCCCTTTGCCAGTCGGGGCGGGGTCACTCTTCTTCAGCGTGCCGGCGAGGAAGGCCTTCATCAGGTTGCAGTCCTTGAGCGCGTGCTTGACCGGGCCCTCGTGGTTGGTGCAGGGTGCTTCCAGCAGCTTCTCGAAGTGGTCCTTGGGCGGGTTGTTGTTCTTGGGCCTGGCCATCTTCTGATTGACAGCGGCCACAAGGTTGTCATCGCGGTGCCGCTTATCCTTGTTCTTCTTCTTCTTGTTGGTCGGAGTGGACGGACCTTCATCAGCTTCTGCTAGCTGCTTCCCTTTGCCGGAGCCAGGGTTGAGCGTTGCGGCTACGGCTTCTTCTCTGTTGGCATGATCAGTGGCGATGTTGAGGAGCTCCAGAATAGATCGTGGCTTCCGGCGCCCGATCCGGTGGATCAGCGTGGCACACGCGGTGCCATTCTGGAATGCCGAGACGATGTCCGTGTCGGTGGTGTTGGGCAGCTCGGTGCACCACTTGGAGAAGCGCCAGATGTAGTCGCGCAGGCTCTCTCCCTTCGCCTGCTTGCAGTTGCGCAGGTCCCACGGGTTGCCTGGTCAGGCGTACGTGCCCTGGAAGTTGCCGATGAAGGCGTCGCGCAGCTACGACCAGCTGTCGATCCTGCCTCGAGGCAGGTGCTCGAGCCACGTGCGGGCCGAGTCGGCGAGGTGCAGCGGGAGTTTTTTGATGATGAACAAGTCGTCCCGTGCACCACCATCATTGCATGCCAGCCAGTAGTCTTCTAGCCAAACGCTTGGGTTGGTCTCCCCGTCGTACTTGGAGACAGTGGTCAAAGCTCAAAAGCACGGAAGAAAACGCGCACTGCGGACTTTCTTCCCGAAGGCTCGCGGCCCTAGGGCGTCGGGCGAGTTGCTCCGGCTTCGGTCCTCGTTGCTGTCGTAGCGGCCACCGCGCCACTTGTTGTACTCCTTACGAGGCTGCTGCTCGTACTCGTCGTCTCGGCCCTTGCCTTCCCTCTGTCGGGCCTTGATGGTGTCGCGTGCATCACGATCGGGGCCGAGGCGGCTCTTGATGGGGACGTTGATTTCCATGGAGCGTCGTGGTTGCTGCGATGGAGCGGCCGGCTGTTGCTGCTCGGTGTGCCCGCATCCTTGCAAGCCCCGCTGGCGGGAGGCGGAGCTCTCCGCCTACTGTACAGCGGTAGTCTCAAGGAGCGTCTTGAGCTGCTGGTGCATCTCCTTCTCCTGGGGTGTGGCAGGCTCTGGGATCTTCCGGAGAAGAACAGCCGCTGCCGCTAGGTTCTGCGATGCCCGCTTGAAGACGGCCGTGTCGTTGACGATGTTGCGGTCATCGTTGATATTCTGCTACTGGACTTCCCTCGCGCGCACCCAAGCAGGTGTCGGGTTCGGGTCCTGTCCGAGCTGCTGGTGGAGCTGGGCCCGCTCGTCGTAGAGCTGGCGCTGCGCCTCCTCGAGCTCGTCCAGGCGCGCACGTCGCGCGGCATCATCGGGCTGGCCTTGCGCAACGGCCGTGCTGTCCCCCGTCGAACTATGGGCGGATACGACGGCCCCGTCTAGAGTCTGGGCCGGTGCTGGTGTGTTGCCTATGACAAAGCACTCGCGCATGGGGTCATAACCCTCTGCGTCGGAGTCGTCAGAGTAGCCGAAGGAGTAGTCCGCCACCGCCTGGAAGCGACTGAAGGCGTCGGCGTCCCGGAGCCCAGAGTAGTCCCACTTCGAGTCCACACGGTCGTCCATGCTGTCAGACTCGGGGTAAAGCTCGTCGGGCGAGGTCCCAATGAGGTTCTAGTTCGCCAGGAGGTGATGGCCCGGAAGGTCCTCGTATGAACCCAGGTCCGTGCCTACCGACGAGGAGTACGCCGCAGTCGCGTTGCTCATCCCGCGGAGGAGTGGCGGTGTGAGCGCGTCCTCTCTGGCGAGAGGCGCCGTCTGGTCCGCTGTAGGTGGCGCGAACCCTTCTACCGCGAAGGCAGGCTGCGGCTCCCTAGCTTCTGCCCGCGGAGGGGAGCTGGCGCGTGCCGCCCTGCGTCGCGCTGCTCATGCACGATGCGAGCGCTTGCCTGAGCGCCTCTTGCGTCGAGGCGATCGTGGGGCTGGCGCCACAACTGATGCTGGCGTAGCCATGATCTCCTCCCTGTGGAGGATGTTGTTGGTGTTTCCTAACGTCACCACTAGTTGTGGACCTAGAGGGAGCGTATAAGAACAACCGGGTATACCGATGGGTACGAACGAATCCGCAAGCGCACGGAAATACCTTTGTAGCACTTCACCTCGGAAGGAGAGTATTCCAAGGGTATCGAATCCAAGGAACGATGTGCACTATCTTCTATTCTAATACAAACGGTCCAAGGACACCAAACTCCAACTGGGATAGATATGGGTTGAGAAGTACTTTCTTGAGGAGCTTAAGTCTCGAGATGGATCTGTCCACTATTAGTCCTCTCCGTGGAGCGCCAGCCCATCCTAACATTTTAGGGAGAGGCCAATGTAGTGGCAACAGGGCCCAACTCGATACACAGGCGCGGAGGGTTTCAAAGGGTCCAACAGGCTGTCACCACTGCGGCCTACCTCTATCGTTATGCGACTGCACTTGGTCTTTGTAGGATAACCAAAGTCCAGACACCACGTCTACACTACCGATTACTACTATAGCGCGGTTACGTCTGTCGACCTGCTAACAACACTATAGCAACTCGTATAAATACGAGACTACGAACTAGAGAGAGAACGGTTCAGATCAATCTAGTCATCAAGTTACGAAGCAACAAGAAAGCTTTTGGATGCAAACGAGATACATCAATCTTACTCAGCTAGACAGGATCTAAACATGCAAACAGATACTTGAACTAATGCACCTGCTCTAAAGGATCAAAGCCTTGTGTCACGAAGAACACAAGTCTCTAAACTATGAACAAGCCAAGAACATAAGAACATATCATTCATGCATGAAGTCCACTTTAGTCTAACTAGGAAATGCTGAAATACTCACTTTGCTCTAATTGAAGAACAAGCATCGACGAGTACATCAACTCACTCCTCACCCTATACTACCTAGCACTCTAATCACACACCCAACACATGGGAGAGGTGAGGATTCACCTCTCCAAGGGAGAATGAGAGGAGAGGCAGAAGGAATGTGCTCCAAAAGGGAGCCCCTCCCCTCCTATTTATAGAGGAGGGGATGGCTTACTTTGGTGCTCCAAGTGCTCCACTTTGTGCAGCCTTCCTGGGCGCAGCCAATGAGGTCTTGACACGTGGCAGGCGAAAACCGGACTAGAACCAGATATTCCTATGCAGAACTGGAGATTCCAGGGTGATCTGCGCTGAAAACCGCTCCTAAAGATAGGGAACCGGGGCTGAACCGCGGGCCAATCGGGCGAACCGGCCTCAGGCTGCGGCACCGCCTCCCGCGTTGCCTTCCGTGGCTGCCACGTGCCCCCCGGTCGATCCTTCCCGCGCAAGGCTGCCGAACCGCCATCACCCGCGCTAGTGCTGTTGCGCCGCGTGTCCCAGCCCGGGCAGCCCGCTCCCGCGTGCATGTCCCGGCCCGGGCAGCCCGCTTCCCCCGCAGCGGATGGGCGACACGTGGCCCACTAGCTGGATCTAGCACCTGCGCGTGCGCGCAGCTCATCAATCCGGGGAGACACGGGGTAGCCACCGGTGCACGCCACGTGGCCAGGCGGACGGCGCGCCCACGTCGACTCGCTGCCGCGCCTACGACGGCCAGTGGTAGTGGTGGCTGGGCAATCCCGTGTCTCCAAGTGGCACGCGCATGCACGTTGACCCTGCTGGCGTGGGCCCCGAGTGACGTCAGCTGCTTTGTCCTTTTCCTATCTCAATGGTGCAGTCCAAATTGGTATTTGAGGTTGTTTATGATGACGTCCTTTAATAGCCATTGGATCACTTAGTCTCAATTGTACCCTTTTAGCACGTATTTCAGTGCATCCTGCAACAAAAGTTAGAAATACCAACACTTGTGGAAACTATCAGTATCAAGCCCTATTCTAGTGTTGAAGATTCTTTTACATTTATTTTATGCAGATATTGACGGTGTAAAAGTAACACTTAACAGCCATCAACAACACCCCCACACTTGACCTTTGCTTGTCCCGAATTATCGGAGTCAGATCAAGGTGAGACATGATATCCAAAGGTATGAAATGAGCATAAGAGATATTCCAAACCATACCTTGTACCTGTGAACTCTGTGAAGTGTCTATCATGCTATCTTGGGTAGTTGAGGAATGGAACGGTCATGAATCAAATCACTCCTGCTCATCATGTTAAGTAACTTGGGGTTTTGCAATAAATTTTCAAAACAAACCTTGCTTAGCTCCTCGTTTGATTCTCTCAAATCGCTCAATGTGTATATGTCCTTACCAAGGCATTATATTACCTTCCTTCATCCTACTTCTAATGATGGCTATATGTGGAGCTCAGGGTAGGATAAAGCATACTTGTATCACATATATTGCAAAGTCAAAGACTGGATCCACAGAGAAAATCAATTCATACAATCAGATCAAGATGTGCACGTGTATGGATATGGTGAGTATGGTAAGGTGGATACTAGGCTCGGAATGGGTGGTAGATATTACCATACAGATATGATGAATGTTGGTTGATGGTAAGGTGGACACTAGCCCTGGAATGGACACTAGTTATTACCATCTAAGTTATGGAACTCCTTGTTGCATGACCATCTCTCTCCTTTTTCTCCTTTATTTTGGACATGGGCTATTCTTTATTTCCTCTTCTTTTTCTTTTTTTCATAGCCCATGTCTCTTTTTTAAGGACACTTTTGGAGAGAGATGTCAAACCACATATGGAGCTTTATTTTCATGAAATGGATGAATGATACAATGCTAACTTCTAGTGTAGAAGCATAGCAAGGGGAATATGGTGGTGTGCACATGAATCTTGATCATGAAAGTAATGAAAAGAATTCTCACAAGGGTCACAGAATTTGACAAAGCTCAATGCAATAACAAGCAGCATATGAGTATAAGGTTTTCAACTATGAACATCATATGGCTTTGGTAGGACGGTGGCATTTCAAAGATGAGCTTTGCAAAAAGGTTTTCATGATTTTTAAATAAAATTCCTAAGCACTCAGACATTCAGAGCGAAGATCATATCATCAAACCATATCACAAACGCCAACTACTTAGATGAGCATCAGTTCCCTAATGATATTTGTTCACAATCATCAAGATGATAAGTAATGAATAAAACGTATGCAAGCCAACCACAGGAATCATGTAGAGCAAGCATAGCACCAACCACTGAGTTTGAGTTCAAAGGATAGGAATTGAAGTTCAAACAAACTCATGGATAAGGTAGAGTGAGATAGATGGTGCACATACCATCGCTTCTGAAGGATAAGAGATCAAGGAAGACCAGTGGTGACTCAGCTAACCAAAAGGCAGTCGGCTCACTCCAGTTTACCCTGCTCTTGTCATGAAGGCATAGTCGATGTTGTGCAGCGCCTGTGTGGGAGTTTTCTAGTGGAAATGTCGATGATGAGCTTGAGAGAACTCCCCCACACTGGTGGTTGAACCTGGTGCTGTTCTTCAATCGACAAATGAAAACAAAGGATGGACTCTACTGGTCTGAGAACCATAGAGCCTTTATTCAAATTCAAATATTTTTGTTGTCTTTATTTTATTTTATTGTCACCATGTCATTTGATCGAAAGGGTTAGATCAAGATTACACTTCATACACAGAGGGGAATATACTTACCTTGGACCTTTGAGAGGTCATATGTACCACCTTTGCATGTTGTGCAACATGAATCTGACACCTCAGCTTACCTTCCCATTTGAATTTAGCTCAATGACTTACCCATCCAGATTTGACAATTTTCTGCAGGGGTTAGTCAGCATATATGCAACGAAGATCTATGAGAATATAACTCTAAGGTTCATCAGTCAAAACCCGACACCATGTCTTGTTTTGACTGAAGAAGACAGTTTTAACCTAAGCACCATGCTTAATCTAAAACATCCTATGAATGCGTGTATACAGAAACACTCAAACCAGAGCATATGAGCATACATGAAGGAGCATGAAAGCATGATTAAGCTATCACCAACAAGGGACATAAACATGAGCATAAGACGGTGAACCTCGGGCAACCTCCCGGAAGGGCTTTGTTTAATGTCAAAAGTCGGACTTACCTAGCTAGTGGGCAAGATGCAAGAGCTGACATCATCTTCACACCAGGATAGGATTTGGTACAGGAGGAACTTTACTCAGGATGCTCACATACCTCCCCCACACTTGAAGTTTGCATTGCTGGGCAACAAAACTCAAGTGTGTGGTGATCAAGCTTCCTTTTGTAAATGTTCCCTCACCAAAGCTTATCTAGGTGTTGTCGCTGATGTGGCTCACATGTTCGTCGGCATCACCTGTCCATCTTTCTTCTCAATCTCCACCTGAAAGGTTAGTGACCAAAAATACCCGAAGGACAACTTATCCTAAAAAAACATTTTCTTGCTTTTATTCGAAAAGGGAAATAAAACCTATGCTAATCCAGGCTATCTCCTGGTAGTGCTTTGTTTATTTAAGGTCATAAGTTCGACTATGGGAACTGCATCTTGCAACTATCGTTGGTGGTGTCATTCCCGTCTCACCACCAATCCTTGATGTATCAGTGAAGCTTTAGCTACAAGGTTAGCGCCACAGTGCACACACGAAATCTGATATGCTTATGATAGACATATAAGGTGATTGAAGCCCTCATGTGTGCTCAGCGCACTAAGCATGTCTGACTCTAGAGGGACATGATGCGAGCATGGTCTGTATAGTGAATCAAGAATGAAGCTACCATGCTCGTGTGTGGAATCCTTTCCTCCGGACTCCAGAGTCAGTGCCTCGATAGGTTCCATGGCCCATGAATTCTCTAGCTCAAGACAGTCATCATGGAAGCTCGATGTTGCCTCTCGATTATGATCGACAGCAACATGATGCGGGCCAGCGGGAAGAGGCTGAAACTCGGTCGAGAATGGTGACGGTTTTTCGTATTCACAAAGGTGAAGAGAGTCTCCCGAGTCATCCTCATGAGGGGTAGAACATTCTACAACCTTAATGAGAACAGACTCGGACGACGCAGACGGAGATATATGTGTCATCTTCTCGAGCGGGTTTTGCTGGGGAAGAGGCTTTGCCATAGGATGTCCCGGACAAGGGGTAGCAGTGGTAGAAGCGACTACCCTAAGCTTATCATCTAGGCTCCCTAAAGATGTATCGAAGAGCTTCTCAAAAGGGGAGCCTAGGAGAAGATCGAGATCAAGGACACCGAAGATGTGAAAGTCTAAGCTAGCCTCGATCCCGTCTATGGTAAGTGGCACAGCACTTGCAATCCCCCGACACTCAAGAACACATCCAAACAGACAAGTCTTGAGGAGCATGTCGGATGGTGCTAGCGGAACTTTGCCCAAAAGAGTTTTCGCTAAGTGCCATGGCAAAATGTTAACCTCCATGATGGGGTTACAATAGGCCTCTACGACAGTGCCTCTAATAGGGCAAGGGACAATCAGAGAAGTTGAACTATTCCAAATTGCTTTAGAAAATCGTGTCACTCCCTCTGACCATTCTTCCCTCATGGCCTCCTCAGGATATGCTTTGTCGGGAGGATCAGGAGATAGAGGAGGCACCACAGGCCTAAGGGAAGGTTCTGTCGAAAGATTTCTAGAATGATCTGTATGAATAGAATAAGGTTCCTCCCCTAATTGGGCATCAACAGAATTCGAGGTGTCCGAAAGATTTCTAGATGGGTCATCCTCGAATTTGCAAGTGAACACCAGAGGTTGAATTTCTTCTTCCCTTGGTGTTCGGGGTTCAGGAGAGGGCTCAACAGACAAGTCTCGGGATTCAGAAGATGAAGACTCGGACTTGGGCGTTGAGAGACTCTCATGGCTCGACTCGGATTCCTCTTGGTAGGACCTGGGATCGACTTCGAAGTAGGTGTTCAGGAAACTCCAACCTTCAGCCGGTTCCCTCTCAAGAAATGGTTTTTTGAAGTCATGACGACAGACAGACCTTTTGTCGAGACCATCCTAAAATTTGCGAAGCAACTGAGAATCAGGCATCGACAAGGGAGGTCCATAATACACTAAGCGTGTAAATCAAGACCAGGCCATGTCTCTCGTTTCCTTCTCTTTCTGTTGAAAACAACAGATATCTTCCCGTAGAGCAGCAACACGAGATGGAGGGAAGAACTCAAGACAAAACTTGTCTCTAAGCTCTCCCCAACTATCATTCATGCTACCCACGGTATATGTGTACCATTGCTCCGCCTTCCCTACAAGAGAGTACGGAAACAACTTCCACTTGAAGGTATCCAAAGTCATACCCATAGTGTAGATGAGAGAACACAAATTCTCGAAGTCACGTAGATGGTAATATGGGTTTTCGCTTGGTAAACCAGAGAAGATAGTGTACCGAATGACATCGATAGTCGCAGGGAGGGGCTCACAGCCGGATGTGAGGAAAAGGCGCACAGAAGGCAGTGGCTCTGGGAGCTCATCCCTGGGGTGGAGATGCTTTTACAGGAAAGCTTCACCACGTGTAACGGGGGTAAAGGTAGAATTCAAGAAAACAAAAAAGATAAATACGAGGACCACTAGGTTCGAAGATAGATACAACAACCGTTCCCCGGCAACGACGCCAAAAAATGCTTGTTGGTGTTTCTTAACGGCACCACTAGTTGTACACCTAGAGGGAGCATATAAGAGCAACCGGGTATACTGACGGGTACGAACGAATCCACAAGTGCACAGAAATACCGTTATAGCACTTCACCTTGGAAGGAGAGTATTACAAGGGTATTGAATCCAAGGAATGATGTGCACTATCTTCTATTATAATATAAACGGTCCAAGGACACCAAACTCCAGCTGGGATAGATATGGGTTGAGAACTACTTTCTTGAGGAGCTTAACTCTCGAGATGGATATGTCCGCTATCAGTCCTCTCCGTGGAGCGCCAGCCCATCCTAAATTTTTAGGGAGAGGTCAATGTACTGGCAACGGGGCCCAACTCGGTACACAAACACGGAGGGCTTCAAAGGGTCCAACAGGCTGCCACCACTGCGGCCTACCTCTATCGTTAAGCGAATGCACTTGGTCTTTGTAGGATAACCACAGTCCAGACACCACGTCTACACTACCAATTACTACTATAGCGCGGTTACGTCTGTCGACCTGCTAACAACACTATAGCAACTCGTATAAATACAAGACTACGAACTAGAGAGAGAACGATTCAGATCAATCTAGTCATCAAGTTACGGAGCAACAAGAAAGCTTTTGGATGCAAACGAGATACATCAATCTTACTCAGCTAGACAGGATCTAAACATGCAACCAGATACTTGAACTAATGCACCTGCTCTAAAGGGTCAAAGCCTTGTGTCACGAAGAACACAAGCCTCTAAACTATGAACAAGCCAAGAAGACAAGAACATATCATTCATGCATGAAGTCCACATTAGTCTAAATAGGAAATGCTGAAATACTCACTTTGCTCTAATTGAAGAACAAACATCCATGAGGACATCAACTCACTCCTCACCCTATACTACCTAGCACTCTAATCACACACCCAACACATGGGAGAGGTGTCACCTCTCCAAGGGAGAATGAGAGAGAGAAGGAATGTGCTCCAAAAGGGAGCCCCTCCCCTCCTATTTATAGAGGAGAGCGTGGCTTGCTTTGGTGCTCCAAGTGCTCCACTTTGTGCAGCCTTCCTGGGTGTGGCTAATGAGGTCTTGACACGTGGCAGGTGAAAACCGGACTAGAACCAGATATTCCTATGCAGAACCGGAGATTCCAGGGTGATCTGCGCTGAAAACCGCTCCTAAAGATAGGGAACCAGGGGTGAACCGCGGGCCAACCGGGTGAACCGGCCTCAGGCCGCGGCACCGCCTCCCGCGTTGCCTTCCGCTGCCGCAACGTGCCCCCCGGTCGATCCTTCCCGCGCAAGGCTGCCGAACCGCCATCGCCCGCGCCAGTGCTGTTGCGCCGCGTGTCCCGGCCCGGGCAGCCCGCTCCCGCACGCATGTGGGCAGCTCCAGAGGCGCACTTCCCTCACAGCGGATGGGCGACACGTGGCCCGTTGGCTGGATCCAGCGCCTGCGTGTGCAATCCGGGGAGACGCAGGGCAGCCAACAGGTGCACGCCACGTGGCTAGGAGAACGGCGCGCCCGCGTTGACTCGCTGCCGCGCCTGCGACGGCCAGTGGCAGTGGCGGTTGGGCAATCCTGTGTCGCCAAGTGGCACACGCATGCACGTTGGCCCTACTGGCGTGGGCCCCGGGTGACGTCAGCTGCTTTGTCCGTTTCCTATCTCTTCCATACAAACTCCGATGTAGGCATATAATATGTCCATTTCGATCGTCTCGACGAGCCCATCGCAATGATGCAGTCTAAATTGGTATTTGAGGTTGATTATTATGACATCCTTTAATAGCCATTGGATCACTCGCTCTCAATTGTACCCTTTTAGCATGTATTTCGGTGCATCCTGCAACAAAAGCTAGAAACACCAACACTTGTGGAAACTATCAGTTTCAAGCCCTATTCTAGTGTTGATGATTATTTTATATTTATTTTATGCAGGTATTGATGGTGTAAAAGTAGCACTTAACAACCGTTAACAGATGCGCATGAGGTAGCCGTTGCCGGTCACCTCGAAGCGGAAGCTCCCGAACCGGATCTCGTATCCGGCCGGGAACGGATTGGAACTACCCCAAGCACACCTCTCCGACGTCAGCTCGGTGACGATCACCATCAGAAAGGCTGGTGGATGGGTCGTGTGGACCCTGGAGCGAATGTCGAGACACGCGAAGCCCGCTACCTGGCACGCCAACTGTCGGGGTTTGTTACCGCCGGCAAGTAAATGTATACGATCGTGTGTCGAGAACCGCACGATTGCACAAGAGACACAAGGGATTATACTGGTTCGGGCCTCCGGAGAGTAATACCCTACGTCTAGTCTGAGAGAGGGTGTTCTTTATGCTCAAGTGTCTGTAGTAGGGGTTACACACAGGTCGGGAGAGGATCTCTGCGCCCAAGTCCATGTGCGCGTGCACGTGGTTCTTGTAGCAGAGTTCTGCGTACACGAGTGAGTGCGAATGACTACGGGGTGAGATGAGATGAGATATCGATCGAGAGTGCGTGAGCGTAAGTGTCCGCCTGTGCATGCATCCTCCTCCTCCCCCTTTTATAGTGCAAGGGAGAGGCCTATGGGGGGGTAAAAACGGGAATGTAAACTAGATTACAGTGTAGGGTGTCCTGCTCCACGTCGGGTCGGTATGGCGACACGGCGGGTGCGGCTACGGACTGTAGCGAATTAATTGGTGATGGAGTAGGCCGCTCGGAATTGCGGGTTCCGAGTAGTCGCTGATGGGACTTCTCGGGGTCATCCCCGAGTAGCCTGGTCGTCGTAGGGTATGGGCTACGTACCCTGGTGCCGTCAGCTGGGTAGGTAGGCGTCTTTCCCGGGTACTATAGGGCCCCTGTGTGGGCGGAGTGGCCCGCACCACGCCGTCGTGGCATAGTAGGTGGCGCGCACTATGCTGTGCGTGGCACAGTGGGCGGCCTGCCTTCTGACACCGGTCATGCCGTGTCAGTGCGGCCCGGCACGGAGGGAGCGGCACATGGCGGCGTGGGAGTGAGCGTGCACGGATATCCCGCCGTGTCTTCGGTGGGCCCCGGTTGCGGCTGTCTTCGCCACGAAGCTTGGACTTGTCGGGGACGGAAACTACTCGTGCGAGCGAGTAGTCGGAGGCGGGACGGAAACTACTCGTGCGAGCGAGTAGTCGTGGATGAGGCGGAAACTTGTCGTGCGAGCCGCCACGTGGCCGGGGACTTGTCGTGTGGTCCCCCGAACGCTCGGATCTTGTCGGATGGGCCGTCATGTACTCGGAGGGGGAGGTAGCGGCGTACGCGGGCCGCCTAGCTCCCGGCCCATGACGGAAACTGGTCGTACGGGCTATCAGGTACTCGGGGGCACAGTACTCATTGTACAGGCCGTTAAGTACACCGCGTGTCAGTCCGTACTGCGTTTTTTGGTGATCGTGGTGGGCCCTGGTCTAGGGCCTCGTCAGATGGACCTTAATAAGACTGACTCCAGCGGTTGCCGCATCCCCTCCCGCATCCTCAAAATGAGGAAGGGAGGGGGCACTATAGCAGCTCCACCAGGAGCCGCAACCGCTGCTGCATTTTGTGGTGGCCTCCTCACACAACCGCATTTTTGGGATTCTCTCTCTTCGCTGCATCCCTTCCCACCCGTCAGACAATGGCATCGTACTCTCGCGCCATCCCAAGGAAGGAGGGAGGGACGGACGCAGAGAGCCGCATGTAAGAAGGGCGCCGGTGAGGAGGGAGCCCACCCCGGCGAAGGCCGAGCTGTGAGTGCCGGCGGAGCTCGCCCAGCCCGGCGGAGGTCGCGAAGCGGACCACTGCAGCAGCTGGAGCCGGGAGGGAGGAGGTGGGGAAGCTCCGCGATGACGACTTGAAGAAGAAGCCCGACGGAGCCTGGGGAGGAGGACCTCACCGCCGGAGAGGAGGAGGCCGCGCCTGCCGGGAAGGAGATGAGGCAGGACCTCGCGCCCAGGAAGGAGGAGGCCGAATCTCACGGGAGGAGGAGGCCACGCCCACTGAGGAGGAGGTGGTGGTGGCGGTCTGGAGGAGGAGGCCAGATCTCACAGGAGGAGGACCTTGCCGCTAGGGAGGAGGAGGCGGCAGCGGCCCAAGATGAGCAGGCCGCGCCCGCCGACCTCGACTCTGTCACTAGCCATGCCGCCGTACTCGCACTGGAGGGCAAAGGAGGAGTGAGCTAGGGAGGCACGCGCCGACGCGCTAGAGGCCAAGCTACCGGCGGCGGCGGAGTAGCGTGATGCGCGATGGATGCGCATAGGGATGGCAATGGGTGGGTGTGGGTCGGGTGTAGCAAAATCACACCCACACCCGTCAAAAGAAATTCACACCTGCACCCATCATGCTAACAGGTGGATTTTCACACCCACACCCACACCCGCGGGTCACCCGCCGGGTGCCAGGCGCCCGTTGGGTCTGACAATACAGCATTCAATGTATAAATATAATGGTAGCAACCCAAACTTTCATCATAGTCATAGTACATCAGTACATCATCAAGCAGAATAAAAGGTCATCAACACTCAGTACAAGACAATCCAAGTAGATTATAGTACATCAGTACATCATCAAGCAGAATAAAAGGTCATGAACACTCAGTACAAGACAATCAAAGTAGATTGGGAATACATTCAATAGTTCAACAACACATAATAACATATGTAGCAGCATATTCAGCCATCCATGCACCATGCTTAATGCTCCAGGAAGACAGGAACCAAGATCCATCCATGTTTGATTATGGATCAAAGATATCAGATTCAGGTTCATCCTAGGAACAAAGAGAGGACAACTTCAATAGAGATTCACTTTGTATTTGTGGCAAATATTGAAAAGTATAAGAATAAGTCATACCGATTCTTCCTCTTCATCAAGACATGTCATTAGTGCATTGAGAACAGGAGACTCAGGCCCTAATGGAAGCATTGAAAGATTAGTGTTGACAGCCATGAAAAGGAAGGAAACAAAAATTAAATGTTGAACTGAATGTAAGATGCTTACCTAACATCTCAGCACGAGCCCAAGCTTGCATACACATCAAAGCTTCCACCATTTTTGGGGCAAGTCTACTTCGACTTGGGCTAATGATCCTCCCACTAGTGCTAAAGACAGACTCCGATGCCACTGTTGTTACTGGAATTGACATGATATCTTGAGCTATCTTTCTCAGAGTAGGAAACTTCACTGCCCCAACATTCCAATAACCTATGATATCCAATTTCATGGTTATGGAATATATTTCCTCTTCCAAATACAAATCCAATTCTGTGCTCACATAAGAACTTGGCATAGCTGGTTGAGAAGATAAGTATTGATCAAATATTTCATTTACTTCAGCATCACCTTCATTTTAGACACTACTACTGCCAGCAGCCCCATCAGTTGCCCCACAACCCTCCATAGAACCTTGGTATTCTTTCAGCAATTCAACCAACAACTCTTTAACTTTCATTACTTCTCTAGGCATACCTTCAGGTCCATAAATTTGGGTGTACATGGCACACAAGAATTTCATTTTATACCGAGGATCTAGAACTGTAGCTACAGCCATGATACCATGAACATCTGACCAATATTTTAAAAACTTTTCTGTCATTGCTGAAGACATCTCTTCTATGATAGGGTTATCACTAGTTTGCCATTTCTTAATAGCTAGATAAATAGCACAAACTTTGGGGAAAAAGAGGTTTGCTGTGACATATGAAGTGCCTGACAGTAGCTCTGTTATATCATAGAAAATTTTCAACCTATCACAAAGATGCCTAGCAAAATCCCAATCTTCAGCTGTAGGACTAAAAGGAGCACACAATTTTTCTTTTTTTGCAAGGCGATCAAAAACAGGTACATATAGCAGTGCAACACTAAGCATTAGGTAAGTGGAATGGGATGGGAGGAATGGGGATCGGGGCGACGGGGCCTCGGGGAGTCGGGGGTGTGGGGGACGCGGGCCGCGGGGTGACCGACTGAGGTGGGGGCGGGATTTTGTTCCTGGAGTTAGGGTTTTAGTTGAGCTGGGCCAAACTGTGGAGGTTTGCTATTTTACGGGCCTCATGGGTCACCCACGGGTGGGAATCCACACCCGGCTCCGACCCGGTTTATTACGGGTGCGGGTGTGGGTGCACCCATGGGTGCAATTTGACACCCACACCCGCACCCAATGGGCCTGGGACCCGCGGGCACCCGCACCCACGGGTCGGACTGCCATCCCTACTCTCCCATAGTCAAGTGGAGCGCTGCGCGAGGGTCGGACGCCGGACGGTCGGTGGCCACGGGGATGCTCGGAGCCTGCCTTCTCACGTGCGGGGCCATCTAATAATCAAGTTAAGCCTGCGCCGTCCTCATTGTTGCTGTTCTGCTACGAGTGTTGGATCTCTCTATTGCTCGATTTCTTGATTCTCTGGAGTCTTATTGCTGGATCTAAGTTCCGTACTGCCCGTGGTGCTGAGTGCTGACTGCTAGCGTGATGAATATGATGCTACTGTGTAGTATTTTGTTTCTTTTTCACGGTGGATTGCTGATTCACTGATTGTACTAATCGTTTCGGAAATATGTATGCATTGACTTGTTGCTACAAATTCATCTTATTTAATTAATTTTGTGATTTGAGTTTCCAATGCATATACACCGAAAAAGGAAGAATTTTCGCTGGATCTTGCTTCCCCACGGAGCCCCGACGGGGTTCGGGGACCCGACGGAGTCGGGGACGGGACCGATTTTTACCCCGATTAGCTTTTCAGGGTCGGGGCGGGGCTGAGAGTTGATTCTTTCCAATCAGATCCATCTCCGTTCTGGGGTCTACATGTCAGCGCCAGGAGAGGTGACGGACAAAATTTTTTGCCAGAATCGATCCTTGCTTTAATATTAGGTAGAGATTAACATGGCGTCAAGACATAGATCGTCCTATTAACAAGCAGAGCAACTGAGGCTTTGGATTTATGTCAAGAGTGGATGGATAGGTAATATTAGACATTACTTATAATGTGTTTTAGTATATTTTTTAAAACAATTCTCAATATAAGTTCATTCTACAAATGAGATGTCGGTTCACATAGTTTCCAAGGCATAAAACTCGTCCACACATCTTATGGATAATAGATTTAATTCATCAGATCGTGTGTCCAATTAAAAGCTTCCACGTCATATAAAAGTTAATATAGTGGTTGCCTAAGAAGAAATACAATAAAAAAAGCTTTCATTGTAGGACCTGCTTCATTTAATAATAGATGATACCCAGCGCATTGCTGCAGGATTTTTTTAAACAAATTTTTAAGGTGAAATGTGAAAGTAGAACCACCAAAATGATTGCATGATAATATTTTTTAAGAAATATTATACATGAAAGTATGTTCATTTTATTGACAGAGAACCGCTCTTAAATGATTAATCGTACATGTATTTCTACTGTGAAAATTTTGTGATGTGGTACTCACATGAAAATTTTGTGATGTGGTACTCACAAAGACATGGTATTAGTCACCGAAAATCGATTATTGAAAACATAAATAGATGGCCTAGTGGATGATGACATAGCGTATAATGATTTGTGATGTGGATAGCTTGTGTGTTGAGAGAAATAGAGCTATGAACCTTACTGGAGTGCATCTATATAGGTTATATAGATTTCATTTCAATTTAGATAACATGGCAGACTTGGAAAAATTAAAGTAAAATAAAGCTAGTCACTCATAATGGCCTTCTCCCCGTATTTTTGAAACAACATTTACTCTTACTGGTTTATTTATTTCTTATTCTGATGGAACTTAGCCATGGTACATTGCATTATATATTTAATAAACTGATGGAACTTAGCCATCGTACATTGTTTTATTTATTTAGAAATTTTATTATATAATTTTTAAGGAGGCGACTACACGGAGAGCCCTCTCCTTTTAGTAAAGACTACACAGGTAGGAAGAGGCGCACGGTGGGAAAAGTAGGCGTTATTGACTCATTGCGTCAGAAAAAAAGCGGGAAGAGAACTAGTAGTGCAAAAACAAAAGGCTAGCCAAGGTGAAGTAACAAAAGTCAGAGTTTATAGCCCAAAAAAGTAACAAAAACCATATTTTCCTGCAAAGACAGTTTATAGTCAAAAAAAGTAATAGAAACCCATATTTGCCTGCAAACACTGCAACCGTAGTGTTGTTCCCTATCTGTTGTAGCTGCTAGAGTGAAACACAACCAAATCCAGACACGATTCAAGGTGAAAAAAAGGACAATTAAATGGAAAACAGAGACCGAAACGAGTAGATAAAAAGTTCGTCCAATTCACAACAAGGTTATTCAGGTACACAGACTTTACATCCTAAAACATACCAATTTGTACCAAGAGATTACTCCAACGACTGATCCTCTTAGTTTGGACTGCAAGTAGTTACATCTCACAGATGATTCATGTCCTAAAAATATATTTCTTACAACATAGTATGTCTGTACATAGCATATTTCTCCCCAGCAATAGCATTAATATCTTGTCTTGCTTCCTTCAACATGAAGCAATGCATCCTGTTGTGTTATGTAACAAAATAGAAGACAAATTAAACCCTACAACATCAATGTTTAACTCCCTGATCATTGGATTTATATCTCTTTCCCTGAAAGCAAAAGAAACAGATTCATAGATAATATCCCATTATCATCATATGAACTGTAAATAACTAGAAAAAAGGCTAACAATGTGGATAACAACATGAATATGTCATCATATGGTTTGTTTAAAGTAACTAATGAAAACTAAGAAAAATGTAACATCTTTACAGTTTTAGGTGGGGCATTAAACAGCTTCAGATGTTGATTGGGAAGTACAAGCTTTTAGAGGAGATGAAACAAACTCAGTCACAAGAGGGTTACGTCACACAACTACATTCTCACCAGGAAGTACAATGATGGGAACAATTACTTTCTATTTGTCTCAAACTATGTGAAGCTACTTCCTATGGACTAACGAAATATGACAAGTTACCTACTAAAAGCATTAAATAATACTGAAGCAAAATAAGATACTTTTACTTATAAAAGATAACCTGGACAGAAAAGTTACTTACTACATAATTTAATCCAAGATTTCATTACTTCCTATCACATGAAAAACTATAGGTAGTTAGTTCTAATGTAATTATAGTATATGACAAATTACTTCCTGAAAGTGTAGACTATCAAGGCCAAGTCTTTGAACATAACACATTAGTTCTTAATATATATTACTCAACAAAATAACCCACAACAAAAATTACTGTCTACATGTTTTAGCCTTTCAGGTCTAGGATACTTTGTATAAAAAAATTATCAAAAAAATAACACAATAAATTAAAAAACACACATTGAGCACCTAACTGCTAGCTCCTCTCCTTGATGCCCAAGGGTTGACTAAGGCACCATTGCACCCTTGGATGCAAGTCAAATCAATGTTGACGGCTATTAAGTGCCATTTCCATGGTCGTCAACTCCTGCAAATTGGAACATGATTTGCACATCCACACTAGAATAGGAGCTTAAACTAATACTTTCCACCAGTGTTGATGTCTATTCGAATGCAGGTATTTAGAATAAGAAATAAGAGGAATCCATGCACTTTCACTCCACTCCAATCCAAGGCACTCAAATGCTGGCCAATCAGGGGCTGCCACATGGATTCTCCTAGATCCATGATGTCACCAATCCATGTGAAGAACTCTCGACGACTCATATGCTGCCACGTCAGCATCACATGGATCGATGGGCCCACTTTGCCAACTAAACCGCCAGGAAACGTGCCATGCACGGAGGAGAGGCACTAGGGCCCACATGGAAGCGAGCCAGAGGAAGCACACGCCAGATGGCAGGCCGGGAGCTTCGGCCGACCCTAGGATCGGTCGAACCGACCTAGGGTCGGTTAATCTCCCCCCTCCACGTGGTGCTCGCTCATTGGTCCTTGGCTGCATCCCGGGGTGTTTTAGAGCACTTGGAACCCCAGAGCAAGCCACTCCCTTGTCTATAAATAGGAGGGGAGGGGCTCCATTTCACACACACCACCAAGCTCTCAAGTTCCACTTCTCTCTTGTGTAGCTCTCTCTCCCTCTCTCTAATTCTGCCCATGTGAGGTGATTCTCACCTCTATGTGGTAGAATGGTGTTGAGAAGAGATCTAGATTAGGATTAGTTGAGAGGTAGAGTAGGGGTGAGGAGTGAGTTGATGTCCTCGTGGATGCTCGTTCTTCATTTAGATCAAAGTGAGTATTTCAGCATTTCTTATTTAGACTATAGTGGACATCATGCATGCTTGATTTGTTCTTGTGTTCTTAGCTCATTCATAAGTTAGAGGCTTGTGTTCTTCATGACACAAGGCTTCGATCCTTTAGAGCTAGCTCAGTAGTCCATATACCTGTTTGCATGCTCTGATCCTGTTTAGCTAAGTGAGTCTGCTGTATCTCGTTTGTTTGCATCCATAGCTTCCTTTCTACTCCGTAGCTCGATGAATAGTATGGTTTGATTCTGTTCTTTCTCTAGTTCATGGTTCCATATTTAGACAGGTTGCTATAGTGTAGTTAGTGGGTCGACAAACGTAACCGCACTATAATAGTTATCTGGGGTACAGACGTGGTGTCTGGGCTCTGGTTATCCTGCGAAGACCACGTGCGTTCGCGTAACGATAGAGGTAGGCCGCAGTGGTGACAGCCTGTTGGACCCTTTGCAACCCTCCGTGCCTGCGTACCGGGTTGGGCTCGTTGTCAGTACATTGGCCTCTCCCTAAAAAGTTAGGATGTGCTGGCGCCCCACGGGGAGGACTAATAGCGGACAAATCCGTCTCGAGAGCTAAGTCCCTTAAGGAAGTGCTTCTCATATCCCTACCTACCCCAGCGGAAGCTGGTGTCCTTGGATAGACCCTCTCTGGTTGCTCTCCGTCCTAGGGAACGATACCCTAAGGGATTACTCATTCTCCTAGGGGAAGTGCTACAACGGTGTATCCGTGCGCTTGCAGATTAGTTCGCACTCGTCAGTGTACCCGGGAGTTTCTTACACGCTCACGCTACCACGACGACTAGTGTTGAGGTTTAGAAACGCCAACAATCATCATCACCACTCATCCTGACTCATCTCCTCACCATATTTGCTCACCTCTTGGCGGGGTGAAATGGAAGAAATGATGAGGAAAAGCAAGGAAGCAAAGAGATTTTCTCTCTCCAATGCGACCCCACAAATTCGAAAGAATTTGGATGGCCACTCATGAAACGAACCGGATTTCTGAAACTGGAAACCCGATCCCTGCACCTCTGTGATAGTCCCAGGAAGTGGCTATCACGTGCAATCCCTGTCTCAAGGGGTACAAATCCATACAACACAGGAATAAAGGGAACATTACATAATTTTTATTATAACATCAGAGTACATCTCTTCGGTACATGCCGGGTACAAGTCCAACT
The DNA here is from genome assembly GCA_036936925.1 of Cenchrus fungigraminus. Lineage (NCBI taxonomy): Eukaryota > Viridiplantae > Streptophyta > Magnoliopsida > Poales > Poaceae > Cenchrus > Cenchrus fungigraminus. The sequence goes on from CM072779.1 coordinate 99,857,673, forward strand.
GGACTAAACAAGAAAGGTAAAACATCTACGCAGCGGATTTATCGAAGCGAAGTGACTCCAGCTCCACAGGCAAACTTGAGTGTAGGACCAGCTCTAGTCTTCCCATCCTTTGTCGTCGAGGTCGTAGTCGGTCTCTGAGTCTGAAAGCATCGCCATCTACCCGATAAGTGGGTAAGTCATGTCAGCTTCCCAACAAAGAGCAAAAGCGGTGGATGAATTCTAGTATGCATGGATAAGCCTACATATGGTTGTAGAAGGTTATGCATGCAGCGATAGCAACATCAAGGTAAGCAGAAATGCAGAGAGGTCACTATCTCCGAGGAGATCCACACCTCCGAGGCCAACACCTCCGGGGTCAACACCCCAACCAAGGAAAGTACACCAAAGCACCGAATCTCAACCAAGACTCAGCATCCCACTCTCATCTACGATGTGGGGTCACCAGCTCCTATCCCCACATCTCAACGGCACAAAGCCAGACTCACACACACGCGGGAGAGAAGCAGCACAAGAAAAGTCTAGCCAGGTGAGAGATCGAAAGGGCTGTCCATACCAGTGGACACAGACTATAGCTATAGGTTTAACACTCTGCAGAGGTTGTACAACTGGACCCGCCGGATAGAGCCTCGGTGATAGCTAGTCGCCTCGAACCCTACCTAACGGCCGGAGACCTAGTAGTGGATAGCACTCTCCTGCCTCTCCGAGCCTGACTCATCCTGAACTGGGGCGCAAAACTTGCCAGCAGGGCCTCGAAGCTGTGAAACCATCCCTGGAGGAGCCGGGGCGACGTCTACTCGGGGGGTATAAACTGTCCCCCTCACACGATCACACCGATCCGCCTACAAATTGAATGCTATCCACAAACTAGTTCTCGGACCGAACCCCGCCCATACGTGAGCGAACAGTTTGTACGAAAATAGCCTAAAGATCAAGGTCACACAGTCGATCGGTCCTTAATTGCAAGGAGCGAGCACTCCACCAACTCCACCCGTCCGACACGCCGCTAGGGCGGGAGGCCAGGTCGCATCTCCCCTAGACAGGTGTTCACAAGTAACCAAGCGGTTCGCTCCCACAGTAACACATCAAGGAGTCACACTCACCCAAAACACACGCTATAATATACCAAGATATCCCAATCTCATCCCAACACCAGAGATCCGTCCATATCACAAAACAGGTAAAATGTATGGATAGTAAATATTGGGGACTAGCTAGGGGTCTGTAGCTAGTCCCAAAGGTAGGAAGTTTAAGGTACAGGGTATATCAAAATCAAGGCATGGCTAAAAGATTGTCTATGCATTTCAATCATCCAAAGTATAATTAAATAGAGCACTAGCAACTAAATAGCATGCATAGGATCTACATGGTCAGGAGTGACATGACACCTGCGCGGTAGTCGTCGTAGAGTAGTAGAGGTTGAGGCCTTCCTTCGGGTCGGAGATCTTCTCGGTCGTCGCAGCTCGGGTCGTTGTCACAGCTCGAGTCTTCAAACAAGATTACAAGCCTACATGAGATGCGACGCGGAAATAAACAACAACAATCATCTAGGCAATAACTCTAAATAACATCAAATTAGAAGAACCAAATAAATTCCGATCTAGCTACAAGCAGCACCAATTTAATTTTAAGGAAACTTAAGCAATTAGTTTTATATTAAAAAATAACTTTAAGCTATTAGCTTTATATACTAGAAAACAAAATAGGGAGAAGGGTTAGTTCAAGGTTGGGTCGCCGATCAAGGGCTAAGAACTTTGGTGATTGCGCTTGCAAGGTATTAGCGCAACAGATGGGTGCAACAAAGTGGAAGCTCAGAGGATAATGAGAGAGAAGCAGGGCAAATCAAGCGGAAGCTCAAGGCACGACCGTCCATCACGCGTGACCTCCCGGGTACTACACTTGGTACGACGCGTGCTACACAGCTCGAAGCAAAGGAGAGCGAGAGCGGGTATGCGGGTTGCGGCACAATGCGGTGGAAGCGGTGCAACCAAGGAAAGCGGTGTGAACATGACCTGGGGAAGTTATTCCTGTCCGCGGTATGCTAGTGGCTAGTTGTGGGGCTCCGGCGTCCCAGAACCACAATAGCGCAGTGGCGGTCAACAGCCACAAATTCTACACCAAGAATGCGGGCCAAAGGGCTTGGTTCAAGAGCAAGAGTGGAAAAAGATAGAGTAGCAGCGAGCGCCTCAGAATTATGAAACCAATGCAACTGGTTTCATAATTTTCGGAGCTCCGGATAATTACTTATGAATTTTCAAAGGGAAAAGGATTTATAAAACATTTATTAAAACCTTTTATAAAAACAGAAAATAATTTTATTAAAATAATGCTGACGTCAGCATGACGTCAGGGGTCAGCAGGTTAGTGGGCCATATGTGGGCCGAAAGTGTTAGTGGCCCATTGGGCCGGCCCAGCTCGGCCCAAGAATTCCAAAGTCCAGAAAAGGTCCTCAAACTGCTTGGTTCGGCTTGGTTAACTTTTTGGGCTAAACAGGCTTCCGTGGGCCGAAGCCCACACAGAGTTTATGCGGAGAAGTCTGGGTTTGCACCCTGAACTCCGCAGAGGGTTTGTTCGATATGGTGGCTGCGGGATCCTCTGCGACGCGTGCGATCAGGCGTGCATGTGGTCAGGGGTGTGGCACCAATCAGATCCAAGAAAAGGGGGGTCGCGCACAAGATGTTCGGCCGAATGCCCCAAAGGAGCAGCAGTGCGGCAAGGCTCGCCGGCGGCAAGGTTCGGTTGCGAAAGCGGTAGCGGTACCTGCAAGGAATGCATGGCTCGAAGGCCAGCTCACAGAGTGTCGGCACACAGCACGACGGTAGTGATGGCGCGACGGCGGTGAGCATGGCGAAGCGGCGGCGAAGAGACGTGGAGATGAACAAGGGGAGCGCGTGGCGGAGCGGCGACGTGCACGGGGTGGAATCCCGCAAACGCGGCTAGGCTAGGATCCTTGGCGTGGAAAAGCAGAGCAGCATGGCGCGATGGGGTTTTGCGGCGGCGAGGTTGGGCGGAGGCTGCAGCACAGCACGGCGCAGGTCGGTAGACTGGCAGAGGCGCTAGCGAGGCAGCGACGGTGTGCACGGCACCTGCACGGACACGCGCGGCTCGAAGGCCTGACAGAGCGCAACGGCGAGCACTGCACGATGGCAACGAAGGCCGAACCAGAATGGGTCAACGAGCGAGAGGGAGACACGGCGGCTGCTGTGGCGTCACAGAGCAGAGGCCGAGATGTTCCAGAAACAAGGGCAGAGCATAAGAAGGTGGCCTGGGTGTGCTGCTCACCAGGGGCTCGAGGTGGATCACGACGAGGCGGGAAGAGGTCGAGGTCGTGACGAGCTGATGCAGGCCGACTCGATGTCGTGGTGCAGCTCGCAGACGGCGTCGGCGTTCCCGGTTTGGAGGATGCAGTTCTCGACGGCGACGATGTCATGGATGTCCTCCAGCATGTGGTGGCCGTCGACGTCGTCGTACGCAGCGTCGTGGTGCCCGAAGACGCAGGCACGGCTTCAGGGCGAGCGCGGAGCTCCTAGACGGCGTCTGTGGCGTCGTCGATCCATTTCTTCGGCTTGGGCTCCTGGCGGCCGAGGTCGATGTCCACAACTTCGTCATCTGCTCGGCGTCAGCGTAGACGGTGGCAGCTGCTTCACAGGGAGATGGAATAGTATAGGTGTGCGCGTCGAGCTACTGAACGACGCGGCGTGGCGTGAGGCAGCAGAGCAACACGGCGCGGTGAGGTGCAGAGCAACGGGGCAAACCGCGACAGCGGGCGGCATACGCGCGGGGAAAGAGGTCTCCCGAGCACGGCCCAAGGCGGAGCGACGCGGCACAAGGCAGAGTGGTGTGGCGCGGTGCGGCGGGCATGGCAGAGCGGCGACGAAGCAGGAGATTGGGGAAAAAAACAGAGTGCGAGGCAGATTGGAAGACAAGGAAGGGAATTCCTATTTGGCTTGGTGAGAACGCGCGGGGGTTTGGATCTCTTTTGGGTTGGCGGCGAACGCAGCGCGGGATTGGGCGAAAAGCCCAGGGTTCCCTTTGCCTTGGAGGCGAAGGGAAGTGGCGTGGACACCACCACAGCCGCGCAAGTCAGAGCGCAGAAGGATGTGAAGCAGGGGTATTGAGGGGTATTCCCAAGCGGTGCGCACGAGGTAGGGTCAAGGAGGTGCGGCGCAGCCTTGGCGTGCGAGCCAGCCAGGTCAGGCGCGGCGCGAGCGTCCCATCACGGTGCACGCGCGTAGCGCGTGGGAAGCGGTTGCGGGCAGGAGGAGGAAGAAAGGGACACAGGGCCGGCTGACGGGTGGACCCCACAGGTCAGCGAGAGAGAAAGGGGGTAGGTGCCTGTGGGCTTAGCTGGGCTAGCGGGCCACAGAGGTGGGCTTGTGCGCAGGGGGAAAGGGGTCCGGACTGGCTAAGTGCATAGAGTTAAAGGGTGTCGAGCAGACTTTGGCTGCAGGGTTTGAGCCCAAGTTAGCTGCTAGATTTTAAATAGATTTTGAAATATAGTTTGTATATAAGTTTGAATTTGAATTACTTTCAAATTCAAACACCACATAATTGAACTCCAATTAAAATCCAAGAAAAATCCAAATCACATTTATACCATAATTTTGAAAATAATTTTTATATTGTTTTATTTTATTTGGAATTTAGGATGAGAGGCTAGCAATTTGGTTCAAAATTTGGTAGCACACAAGTTCAAACAAAAAGTTTTAAATTTTTGTGAAAATTTACATATGGGAAATCATTCAAAATTCCGGGATGTTACAGCTCGCATCCATTGGAGGCTGACAATTGGGACGGTGTGAACATGAGCGGTCGAGGGGTAGGAGGATCTCAAATAGATGGAGATGAAGAGTGGGTCTCGAGATAAGACTAAAGCGAAAGGGTTCTCCGGATAAGACTAAAGGGATTGCTCCCCAGCACTACCACCTCTATTGTGTGAGACTTCATAGTGTCAGACATATGCACTACCACCTCTACAACATTCAAACTTAGTTCAAGTTATTTCCAAGATGATTTGAATGCATGGACAATTACTTCCTGAATGTCAGGATTATGGGGTAATTGTTGATATGGACTAAATAAAAACGCAAAAATACAAATAGCAGTAACAAATTATGAGTTGCTTCGATAATGTGCAGACATATGCTACATGGAAAAGCTCATGTACACAGTAATTTGTTATAAGCATGTTGCTAATTCTCATGTGCACAAAAAGCGACAATAGAAACATGTGTTACATCCTACCAAAAAAAAATTAGAACTAGTTACTTCTTGTGTCACTGGATATATGATAAGTTACTTTGAATGAAATATAAGTAAAGAATTAGTTACTTCTTGTGTCACTGAGTATATGGTAAGGTACTTTACATGGAATATAAATAAAGAACTAGTCACTTCCTGTGGCTAGGTAAGCTGATCACCAAACCAAAGTATGATGCATTAAAATATTGATTGGGGAGCTAAAACTGGTTTTTAAATTCTCATAGAAGAATAAGGGTGCAGCATTAGCAAATCAGATAATTGAGAAAATTTTAAATTTTCAAACAACTCATGAGACAAAAAAACAACCCAATTAATATTCATGCCACATCTAGACATATAGATATACCTACAGATCATTTCTATACAGATTTTCAAAGCCTAACTAATCAATAAGAACCTCAGGAGACTACAAAAAAATCATCAAATAAGATCTCAGATTAGCACCAGTAGCTCACATCATAGTTAAATGGTCCATTATCCATCATTTGGCATCAATTGTAAAAAGGGAGGAAAGTAATAATAAGGTTAATAGTTAAATGTTATTACACAACAAACAATGAAAGAAATGTTATTACACAGCTTTCAAAACAACCCTACTGAACATCTACTTTCAAACTTAAGATATGATTAAATGCATGCCTAGTTACTTCCTAAATGTTTAGGATTAGAGACTAAGATATAAATTAAAAAAATCATAATGCAAATAATGACTAAATCGCATTAAGTAATTATGAGTTGGTACGATAATGTGCACACATATGCTACATGTAAAAGTATTCAGACTACATATGAGGTAATTATGAGTTGGAATATAAGTAAAGAATTAGTTACTTCTTACGAGACTACATATGAGGTAAGGTTACTTTCTACAATATTTAGACTGAAATCTTATTACTTCTTGTATGATTCAAATGTTTGACTAGTTACATTTATGACAACTTATAAATGTTTGAATGTTCAGATCAAAGGGAGCTCCTGATAAGGGCTAAATAGTGAAGCAAAAAAGAAAACATAGAAGTAAACTTTATAAGTTGCTTTGATAATGTGCAGACATATGCTACAGGGAAAAGATAACAAATAGAAACATGTGTATCACGCTATTGAATAAAAATTCAGATCTAGATACTTGTGTTACTGAATATATGTTAAGTTACTTTCAATGGAACCTAAGTGAAGAATTAGCTATTTCTTATGAGGCTGCATATTAGTTATCTCATAGGGTAAGTTAAGATGCTCACCACACCAAAATATAATTCATTGGAGTATGATTGGGGAGCTAAAAACTGAGTTGATATGTGCAACATCAGCACACAAGAGAACTGATACAATCTAAATAAATTACATTCAGGAAAGATTGAAAAATACTAAATGTGTAAGTGACCCGAAACAAGTAGAATACAACACTAACACCGAGCCTCTTGATAGTAGAGTAGTGGTAGTAGTAGCAACAACAGCAAGATTGGCCTTTGTTTGGTCACTGCTTCTCAATCCCTTCTTCTGCAAAAGAATCAATATGGATTTGCCGAAGACTTGGATGCACCTTGAAAATGGGACAAAATAGATAGCAATAAAGTATGAGAAAAAAGTTATTGAAATGGTAGAAAAGAAAACAAAAACAATCATCTACATATTGCAGATACTTCCTATTGAATTGATTATGTGTGAAGTTACATTCTGTTTTATAAGAGAACCAAATTAGTTACTTCATATGGTACATAAATATATGTAAAAGTACTCCAACTGCACAATTAGACACATTAAAACCACACATGACGGTATAGGTTGCATAAGCAGATTTCTGAGATCCATGATGTCTCACCTACGTGCATGCAGGTTCCCCTTCTCGCTCCTCTACCATGCAATCCTCAAGCCCCCTGATGAGGACATCGCCGAGGTGCTGGACATGCACACGCCACGACCTTCCCCAAGCTGTACTTCGTTTTCGACTCAGCTGCCACGTCCAGTTCGGAATCAGTCTACACCTCTGCACGGTTTCGGTGATATCTCCATCATACGACGTCAGAACGAGGCATATAAGGACTCATTGGAAAGGGGACGACAACGCCGTCGATTTGGTTCTGGTCCTAGATCCAGAAGATTCGTGGATCATGCTGTGTGACCACGACAAGGTGCTGCATCACCTACTTTGGGCCAACTTGGCCTTTGTGTCGAGTCGGGCCTTCGGCCCATGTTGAGGACACCCCTTCCGGGTCGCCCCAAACCCTAGATCACCCCTAGTCTTTAAACTCCGTAGCTGTCGCCGTTTAGACTTGAGTTTTTCTTTAGAGTTATCTATCATCGAACAGTCGCCGTCTTCGATTTGTGAAACCCCAACTTTGAGTGCTTAATCATTCATCTGCAGTCGTCACTATATTCTTGAGTGTTACGTACTTTCGAGTTCTTGATTGTGTTCTTTGTTTCGCAGGCAGGGATTAGCCTTCGCGGCGTGGTGAACCGGATTGTGACACGGTTGATAACCAAAGGAGTTGTGGTGCTAAGGTTGCAGGAGTTCGGGTCTTTGGGCCTGAAGCCGGATCGGTGCGTTGCACTCCACCAAACCGACTTATCCTTCACCTGACGGAAGATCGAGCACCCCCGTTCCCATCAATTGGTAATCAGAGACTCAGGTATTACCATCAGGCTTTACCCTAGTTTTAGATATCATTTTGTTTTCGTCCCATAGTCCACAAAAAACCTACAAAAAAATTACGCTGTCCTACAACCCGTTTTAGCCTTGCAATTTTGATTTCAGATTGCTTTGTTGAGTTTGTATCCGTGGTCGAGTCTTGTTGCTGGTTTAGATTGTGTTCATCGTCGTAGTTCAACGTGCCCGTCGCTATTTGTTTGTTTCTGCCGCTATCCCATCCACCTTTACCCAGATTACAAGTCGAGCCACCACATTAAATGACTTGCCCCGCTAGCCGCCTTGTGTGACTTCTCGTCGCGCCAGCCCTAGATTAGGTTGCAAGCCGCTTGTGTTTCGCCTTGCATCGTAGCCCCCTTGATTCATCACCTGGTGATTACCTTTTGGTTCTACCAGGGAGGTTTGTGCCCCTGTATTGCTTGCTGAGACGCTTTGCTCAGCTCTAGCCGTCAATGCGTTCCCTGCCGATTTGTGCCTTTGGAAAACATAGATTGAGGTACCTTCCATAAAACAGGCATATCATTTCGCTCGGTGCTCTGTTTTTGCCCAAATTTTTACAGGAGCTTGGCAACAAAAAGTTGGACATACATCTACCCACTTCGTCGGTCAGGCCATTCGCAAAAAATTCAAAAATAATCAGGAAGATAAAAAATGTTTAAGTGTTTTAAGAGTTTTCAGAAAAAGTTTCTGAATTCCCCTAGGTTGCAATACACCTCTGTTTTAGGTGAAATTTCATGTGCTTCCATCTTTTATGATTTTGGTTCAGTGGTAAAAAATTGGAAAAAGGTGAGATCGTTTGTTGGTACTCCTTTGGAAACGCACCTTTGCTCTCTACTAGTGCGTTTTTGGCAAGGTTTTCAGCATTAATTACAGAACTGCCATTCTGCTGGTTTTCAAAGTTTGTTGTCCATCGTTCCTTGTTTCTTTTATCTTGTTGTGCTACGACTAGGACACGTCTTAGCCAACAATTGTGACTTGTGCTTCGGACACTTACTGGACTTTGCTAATCTGCACTCATTATTTGCTGATCCTTGCTACATATTTTGGCCTCCCAAGCTCCACATATTTTTCTTCAGATCAGTACAGCGAAGAACTCTTGCAACTCTTGGTACCATTGCCTCATAGGTGTCACGAACCAACCGCCGGTTGTATCATCCCTTGCTGGTGTTGGTAAGAACTTGGTAAGACGTGTGTGAGGGTGTGATTCCACATACCAACCCAGACGACGTACATGTTTTGTCTAGTCAGTTACAGGAGATGCAGAACAAGATGAAGGCTTTCTTCCTTAAGGAGATGAGCACCCTTACGAATGAAGTTCGAAAAACCAATCACACAGTTGAGGGTGTGGAGAAGCGAGTTTCAGATCTGACAGGAAGAATTCAACAACTTTATCTCAACCTTCCTAAGACCGAGGATAAAGAGGACTCTTTTGATGATGATGGCCATCCTGAGGATCTTGTGTTACTTCCTGATGGTACGGTCGACCACAAGATGACAAGTGAAAATCGTGCATGCCGCCTTCTTGCACACAACAGAAAAGGTATGGGAGGTAACAAAAATAAACACCATTATGTTAAGGATGATCTTTATGCTAAAGTTAAATTTACCATACCATCTTTTTATGGGAGATATGATGCTGAGAAATACCTAGATTGGGAGATGACGGTAGAACAAAAAATTGCTTCACATCTTGTTCCTGATCAACATAAGGTTAGACAAGCCACTTGTGAATTTAAAGATTTTGCTATAATCTGGTGGCATGAATGTGCTTCTTTAAACATACAACCTGTTACTTGGGATGAGCTTAAATTTGCTATGCGTGATAGATTTGTTCTTGCGTCTTATAAGTGTGATTTACGTAAGAAATTACAACGTTTAGAGCAGGGTGATATGTCTGTTCAGGAGTATTATGTTGAGCTTCAAAAGGGTATGGTTCGGGCTGGGTAGTTGAGGATCCTGAGGATATGATGTGTCATTTTTATGGGGGTCTGAGACGTGAAATTCAAGATATTGTTGACTATAAACAGTTTACTACCACCAACCAGTTGTTCCAACTTGCTATGCTTGCAGAAAAAGAATTATAGGGACGACGAGGGAGCTCCTACATGCACAAGACCTTGAAGCCACCAGTTTCTACCTCGCCGGGTGCCTCTCCTTCAACACCACCAGCAAGTACATGCTCATCTGCAGCAGCTCCTGAGGTACGCAATATGTCTCATGTGCAGGACAAGACACCATCTCCTTCTTCCAAGAGTTCTTCGAGTCCTTCTACCAAAATTGTATGCCACCGTTGCAAGGGGATGGGACATGTCATGAAGGATTGCCCCAGTACTCGTGCCTTCATCGTTACACCGGATGGTAACGGATATGTAAGTGCTGACGATGTAGAGGATGATTTGGTCTATGCTGCTAACATGATTGCAAATTTGGAGGATGATGTGGACGCCATTGACTCCATCACCGCCTCCGCGGGTTTTCCGGGTCTTCTTGTGCAGCGTGCCTTGGCTGTACAGGAGGAACATGAGAAAGCGATGAAAGCTCAGCGCAACAACTTGTTCCACATGTTTCTCATCGTGCAGGGGTGACGTGTTCTCACCATCATCGACACAGGAAGTTGCAACAACTTGGTGAGTTCAGATTTGGTTGCCAAGCTTGGTTTGTCCACTCGTCCACTATGCCATCCGTACCACATTGAGTGGTTCAACAGCAGTGGTAAGGCAAAGTTAACTGAAACCGCGCGCATACACTTTTCAGTTGGTTCTTATCAAGACTCTGCTGATTTTGATGTTGTACCTATGGAAGCATGCTCGCTTTTGTTAGGCCGACCATGGGAATATGATAGAGATGTTGCACACCATGGTAGAACTAATACATATGCATTCATGCATAAGAATAAGACCATTACTTTGCTTCCTTTGTCACCTGCTGATGTTAGGAAACATTTTCGTTACCTTGCTGCTAATGATAAAACCAAAGCGGCACTTAGTGAATCTCCTGATGTTAAACATGACGCAATTAAGCTAAAGAGAGGTACTTTTATTGCTACAACATCCGCTGCTGCTAAACTTTGTGATAATCCTGATGCGCCTTGTTATACTATGCTCTATCGGGACGTGTCTTTTTTCAATGATCGTATGTCTCGTACTTTGCATCCTGTTGATCCTAACCTTTTGCAGGACATTGTTCATGTTGGGAGGGAGTCCAGGACGACTCCAATTCAAGAAGGGGGCATGATGAGGACATCGCCCAGCTGCTGGACACGCACACGCCATGACCTTCCCCAAGCTGTACTTCGTCTCCGACTCAGCTGTCACATCCGGTTCGGAATCAGCCTACACCTCTGCACGGTTTTGGTGATACTCCATCATACGACGTCGGAACGAGGCATATAAGGACTCGTTGGAAAGGGGACGACGACGCCATCGATTTGGTTCTGGTCCTAGCTCCAGAAGATTCGTGGATCATGTTGTGTGACCACAACAAGGTGCTGCGTCACCTATTTTGGGCCAACTTGGCCTTTGTATCGAGTCGGGCCTTCGGCCCATGTTGTGGACGCCTCTTCCGGGTCGCCCCAAACCTTAGGTCGCCCCTAGTCTTTAAACATAGTAGCCACCGCCGTTTAGACTCGAGTTTTGCTTTAGAGTTATCTGTTGTCGAACAGTCGCCGTCTTCGGTTTGTGAAACTCCAACTTCGAGTGCTTAATCATTCATCTGCAGTCGTCACTATATTCTTGAGTGCTGCGTATTTTCGAGTTCTTGCTTGTGTTCTTCGTTTCGTAGACAGGGACTCGCCTTCGCAGCGAGGTCAACTGAAATGTGACGCGGTTGATAACCAGAGGAGTTGTGGTGCTAAGGTTGCAGGAGTTCGGGTCTTTGGATCTGAAGTCGGATCAGTGTGTCGCACTCCACCAAGACGACTTATCCTTCTCCTGATGGAAGATCGGGCACCCCTGTTCCCATCACCCCCCTCACATGCGTTGATCCTCTTCCGGGAATCGTTGAAGCCCCTCCATGTGGATTTCAAGCAAAATGTGTCAGTTGTATCGAATTTTATAACAAAATCTTGTGTCATTGCCTATATGTAACAAAAAATGATTAGTTACTTTATATGCATTCGAAATTAGAGAAGTAGTTACTTTTAACTTAATGACGAGAATGATTAGTTACTTCTAATTTCATGTAAACGAGCAAGTAGTTACATAAGTTACATTTTATTTTATAAAAAGAATTGAAATAGTTACTTCTTATGGCTGACATGCAATCTGAGGTACATTCATGACAACATTGATCTGGTAGAGCAAATAGAAAGGTACAACAGGCTCAGACATCATTGTAGTACATTCAAACAAATCTGAAAATGCATCCTAATTGATTGTATGGAATTGAGAAACAACAGAAAAACTATTCCAATAGTAGAATGAAAATTTTCTGCAGGGATAACAATTCTTGTGTTTATTTTGCTCCCTCTCCGACAGAACAGTCACCTCATAATTGCAGATAAGTCGCACTACTTGTTAAAACATACTAAACATTTTGTACACACGAGAACACAGAACAACCTCAAGCAGGTACATGAGAAATCACAGATACAGAAGCTGATGGTGAGATCTCAATTTTCACTTCACGAAATGTACAGACTAGATGTCCTTTGCATAAATGCACAGACTATTGAAGAAATCAGTACACGTGCTAGAGAAACACTCAACTATATATTCAAGTGGGACAAACTTTATGCAAAAAGAGCTAAATGGACAACAGCTATGTTTTTTCATCCGTTTTATTTCCTTGTCTTTGCATGGATCGGCAGTCTGTGCATCAATAAGTATGCAAACAGTGCACTACCAATTACTGAAGTCTCACATCAACCCAAATTCACAGAAAGAAAGAATGAATGCACACAACACTCATGCTTGGAAGACCTTCACACTGACAGAGAGCTATCAGGAGATAGGCATGCCTTTAAAGCTACTCAAACTCATATTCTACATGATGCATCGAGATAGAGATCAACCAAACACAAATTTTTACAACGCCCAATTATAAAAACAACCAAAGTAAATCAAAAGGTAAAAAAAACAAATGCTAGGTCAATTACAAATCTCAAACATAAAAGAGCCTTGTAAGATCTCGCAACTAAGTATTATAATAGCAGCAACATGACTCACAAACACACAAGAATCTATTAGCTCATATGACATGAGATGAACTACACTAACTAAAAAAACCATAAACAGTATGGCAAATTAAAATCTATATGAGATCCCGTGACATGTTTGGTACCATCGAACGGATCTACTAATCCAATGCCAAGCCAAACAAAAAATCAAAACAAAAAATGAGGTACCAAGATATGAGGTTGAGATCTTTCAATTCAAGAAATTTCATCCCCAAACAATATCCCAACCAGCTTCTAGATTAATGACACGAGAATAGAATAGACCCAAGAAACAGCTCCCAAATAGCACAATACCTAACAATCAAATGGAAGATGCACCCAATCTAGAAACACTATAATTATGACAAACCTCAATTTATAGATGCACATAAAGGCACCAAGAGTCAAATCCCCCAAAAGTTGTCACAGAGGGTAAGAAGTACAAGCACAGTTTTTAAGCAATTCGCCAAATTCCCCTTAGCATTAAGAATTATACATACATGTCTAAAAACCAACCATCAAACATGAACTGATCTTAGTGTGTTTCCATCAACAGTCAAACCCTACGGTCAGAGACTATACTACACGCACAGATCCCTAGTCATGCAACCAACCAAACGCGCAACGGAATGGAAGCAGATGACAACGTGCAGCAGCACACCTCGTCGTACTCCTTCTTGTCGACATTGGGCGCCTTCAGCGGCTTGGCCTTCCCTCCTGCAACACCACCCCAAAACGAACCCCATCAGTCAGTACGAAACAAAATCGAACCGATCGGCGCCCAGTAGCGAGCAGATCTCGCGAAGCACGCACGCGCAAGAGGAGGTAGGGGAAGAGCGAGTAGACCAACGCACCTTGCTTCGACATGGCGGATTGGGGGAGCGGGGCAGGAAACCCTAGCTGGCGGGTGTTGGCCCGCCGTCGCCTTGCCTCTCTCCCTTCGGGTGCCGCCGCCGCCGCCTCGTCGCCTTGCGTCTCCCCCCTTCAGGTGCCGCCGCCACCTCGTCTCCCTCCCTTCACGACCGGCAGCACGCCGCGTATCGCCTCGCCCTCCTCCTCCCTCTCGAAACCTCATGCTGACCGTCGGCCCGCCGCCGCTTCGTCTCTCCCTGCGAATCTCTTGCCGACCTCCACGCCTTCCTCCCCCACAGTCCCACGAATCGCCTCGCCTTCTTCCTCCCGGTCGCCTCGCCTTCTTCCTCCTCGGAAACCCAGATAGAAATGGGGATTGATTTTTTCTTCTTGGCACGACGGGTGGTGGAGTCCAATTGTTACGCTGACAAAGTGGACCCCTCGGTTTTAACAGGACGCGGGGAGAGCGGTAGCGTCCGCTCGTTTGTGCCGACGCCGACGTCCGTTCGATGGGAAACGTGTGGAGATTAAAAGGGGGTGTCGCGATAAGACAAAGTGGAGACCACTCTCGGGGTAGGATTTGCGAATTTTCAAAGGCTGAGCGGAACACGGTATCGATATTTAGGCCTTCTTTTTCCCAGCAAGGTCCTCCACAACATCAGCAACAGCACCAGGAACAGGATCAATGGCCGCCAGGATTCTTTCTCTCCAACGATCTATGTCTTGGACATCAACGGCTGAATTAAGAATAGGATTTAGTTAGTAACAAGATAAAAGATAATTTCTGGTATAAAATAGTTAACTAAGCGGTTCGTCTGAATATATAACATGCTAAAAAACGAAATGGGAAATAAAAGTACCGCCGCCTTGGAGGATCCGGATGTTGCCCTTGCATGAAAGAGGGCATGGAATGGTCTGGAAGTCAACTGCCTTGTCGACTCTATCCACAAAACGCTCGATTTCTTGGATGTTAATGTCTGAATTAAGAATAGAGTTTAGTCAGTCTGAACAACATAAATAGTGTTGGTATTAAATGAACTGTTTGTTCGTGTGATTAGCATGCTAATAAAAGCTATGCAAGTCGCATAACCGTTACTGGGCACAAATTAACGACATTTTCCATTTTAAAATATAGATTGTTTTGGCTTTTCTACATACTCTATACATATATTTTATTATTGGCATGTTTGGGGGAGCGCCAACTTTTTTTTTTTCTAAAAGCGCTTCATGGAGAAGCACACCCTGTTTGGTGTAGGAATCAGCTTTTGGGAAAATATGATAGTGCCTCTTTGGGGAAGCTTCTCCTATAGAGCTTCTGGCAAGGATGACGCTTCCGGAAGTGGCTCTTCTCCCATGCTGTGGTGGTGTAGTGTCTTGTTGTGTGCGTTATTTGTGTGTGGTGGCGTTCGCTTCGGCGCGTGATGTATGATTGCTTCTTCTTCTTAAATGATATGACAGTGCTCCTGCCTTTAATTTTTAAAAAAAGAAGTGAAGGACTTGGAGCAATGGAATGGAGGAATAGCGAGGGCCGGCGCAGAACAAAGGGATTGTAGCGGCCAAGCACGAAGGGGGGTGGCGGTCGCATTCCGTACGCAGTGGAGGGGCGGGGACGCCCGATGCAGAGGGAGGGATGGCAGCATAGAGGGAAGGAGCGGCCGAGCGGCAAACATCACAAAGGTGAGGGGCGGTAGTTTATCGAGCCACGCGGACGGAAGAAGCGGTCACACGGCGAACCTCATGTGACTATAACTAATTTAAGCTGGTCAGAATATAAATGGCACAAATGATAAATCATAATGTCGGAAAGGTGGTTGACAGATTACTAAGATCTACTAGTTGCACATCTAGACGGGTTTATCCTTTAACTGTGGGTGTGTAAACATACATGTGCATACTGAGAGAGAACCGAGAGAGGGGAGGAGAGGGGAGATGAATGCGAACCTTCTCCGGCCGAGACTGGGGTGGTTGAGCTTTCGGCCATCGCTGGTTCAGTCAGTGAGGGTCTGCGCTAGGGCAGCGACGCGCAGTGCCGGATCTGCTCTGTGGCAGTGACGGAGTGGCGGCGGCGGCGGAGCTTCACATCACTTATGTTATGCGCACCCTATAGATCGGACTAGGGTTGTAGGTGGGGATTTGGGGCTGACGGCGAACCTCATGTTGCGAGCCTGTGGCCCACCTCCTTTATGTAGCGCAGTGTGACAGGGGCCCACCAACCAGTTAGGGTTGGACGCCCCTGATCAGGACGCGAGATTAAGGGCCCGATGGGCCGTTGGGCATATCCGTGTAACACCCCAGGTGTTTATCTCTTTTAATCAAGGATTTAACCTAAGCTCATGGTGTTAAAGGAAAAATCAAGCAAGTTTGGTGAAAACACCATTAGGAGCAAAGTTTGGTTTGAACCTGATTTCAATTTTCACTCAGAGCTTGAACTTTTACCAATATGAAAGTTGTCACCAAGATTCGGGAACATAATCTTGGAGAATGGTATTTTTGAAATTCGAGATAGAAGGAGTTGAACCCTATCTCACTTGGTCAATTTCTCTAAAGGATTTTCTGAGTTCGTTCGATGGCTTGACCATAATCTCAAAATTTTGTATCACAACTTCAAAATCGGCCAAAGTAAAAGTTGTCAGTTATCTCAAGAGAAACAATTCTTCTTTTGGGCGGAAGTTGAGATCTTGAGTGAAAAATCCTCAAAACTTGGAGTCAAACCCTTTTACTATGGTCAAACCCCTATGTTCATGTACCTATCTCTAGAACTTTGGTCAAATCTTCAAAATTTCCCAAGACACTGAAAATTCAGCCAATACAAAAGTTGCTCAGAATTTCGAGGGACACATTTCATTTAATTACCAGTTTTTCAAATTTTGAGTGCAAAAGCCTCAAAAACTCGATCAACTTCCAGAGCACAGGTTGGACCGCACCGAGAAAAGCTGGAACTTCAAGACGTTTTTGTGTTCAATCTGTTGAGTTGTACACTGGTCAACCATTGTGAAACTTGAAGAGGGTTATCTCCTCTACAACTTTGTTATTGGCCAAATTTTGTGTTAGTTGTGGTTTTGAATTTATCCAGCCGGTCAAAGCACCCTAAACTGAAACAGTTTGCTGCACCTGTCGCCCGTGCGCGCGCCCAGGCCGCGACGTCGCGCCGCGAACGCCGTCTCGGCACCCGCGTGCCGCGCGTCGTCCCGCCTTGCCACCTGGCACAAACGCTGATGTGGGCCCACCGTCACATGTCCGCGTTGCCCAAGGTTGCCCGCGCCGCCGGTCGCCACGTAGCCGCCACTTGTTGTGCCCGTTCCTCCTGTCCTCGACACGCGCCGCGCCGTCGCCGGCTCTGCCGCCATGCGCTGCGCCATGCCGCGCCACGCCGCACACTCCTCCAGCGCGCTGGCCAGCTAGCCGTCACCCGTGGCAATGCGCAGTTCCTCCCGGCCTCCTTTATAACAGGCAGGAACACCCCAAGCTCCCCGAAGCTGCTCAGCACGCCGCCAGGCTGCCGCACCCGCCGCTGGAGCGCCGCCGCCGAACTTCCGTGCCCGAGCCGTCTTGTCCCCAACCGAGCCTCCTGGCAGCACCACACGACCCAGCTGAAGCTCCCAGGGCCGCACACTGTCGTGCCCTGCCGCCCAGCTCACCGGAGACGAGTCCGCCGCGGCTGGAGATCCGCGCCGCCGCCGATCCTCACTGCTGGCCACTTCTCCGCCCCGTCCAAGCAACCTAGCCGACCCAAGGTGATGCCCAAGTGCTTCTCCACCCTTTCCCCCGCCCTAGTTCGCCGCTGTTCAGCCGAATTTTGGCCAGCAACACCGGCGGCCATGGCCAAGGGCCTCTCTGTGAGGATCAAGATATTTCCAGGGTTGATTTCGTGAAAGCAGGGACCTCTGTGTAAGATCGAGGGCATACTTGTGAAACAAAAGTTTACCCGAGGACCTGGATGAATGTAGATTCTACAAACCTAGATTCAAAATGCTGAGACATTGTAAAATTCGTAATAAATCAAAGAAAAATCGAAAAAATTGAAACTCAATTATTCTGTGATCCTCATGAACAGATGCAACATTTCTAGAAAGGATATTTGTAAATTTCTTCCTAGATTTCTAATAATTTTGAATTGATCAGTTTGAATAGATTTGAAATCATTTGAAATCCAGAGCTGATCTGCATGTGAATTTTTAATATGTTGCTAGTATGATCATGCTTGTTATTGTGTAGAAAAATGGCACATAGATCTGTTATATATCTTTAGTTATAATTTAATTTTGATATATGGCAGCTTTTAAGTTCTTGTTTAGTTTTAAAATATTTGGTTAAGAAAATAGGGTTGATCTTTTTGCAGTAGCCTATATATTCCTAGATGAAGCTATGGTAAATTTTATGAGTAGCTTTTGACATGTTTAACTAGCCTGAATTAATTTAGGTGTTTAATATGAGCCTTTTTAATAAAGCATGTTGTAGGTAGTTTCTGGCCATGATAATTTTTGAGTAATCTTGTTTTACCTTGTTATGGCTGTGGTAAAAGTTGTAGCTCCAATGCATGCTTTAATATTTCTGTGTGTTTTATTTATCATTTCAGCAGTGTTAAAGTGTTGTAATTTTCATGCTAAATATATGGCTTAGTTTAATCTGAATTTTGTGAGTAGCTCAGTTAGGCCATGTTTATGCTCTGTGTAAATTTTTGATGCCAGACCATGTATAGATCTTTCTGTAGAATTTAATCATGTTTAAGTCAGCTAGTTCTTACTAGATTTTTCATGTTCAGTTCATAGCTGAGTTTAATGCCAATTTTGGGCAGTAGCCTTGTTATCATAATAAGTGCTTGTAAAAATTTTCTCTTTGTTTGTTTGTGTGTAGAATATTCAGAATTGGTTTTCGAAGTAAATCAAGCTTAATAAGTGGAATAAAAGAAAAGCCAAAGTCACCTTTAAGGTGATGTAAATTTAAATAACAAAGCTTCACCAAAATACACACTAAACAGCACCCTTTTACTTTGGTGAAGTCAAATAAACTAATTAGTTTAAATATGCACACAATCACCATCAAATAAGTAAGATAATAACACACATACAATTCCTTGATAAAGGAAGAGTATGCTGGATATAATCTTGTCTAGGTGAATGTGCCCAACAATACACCCCGTGCTTATCTTTTAAATCTGAACCAAGTTCTCCCTTCTTAAATACGAATACTTAAAGTTTATGCATATCCATATCGTGTAGAACTTCCGGACGATTACAACGAGTTGGTGCCGGAAGCTGATGGAGAGCTAGTTGAAGGAGAAGGTGAACGTGGTAGTTTTGCAACAAGACGCGAACCAAGTTCGGAGGATCTCCAGACTAACTTTGCTAGTAAAGGCAAGCCCCGGAGCATAACCTATGTTTTCAACTTATGCAATTATCTTTGTTATGTTTGTGCAATTAAGTTTCAGGAGTTGATTTGAAACCCTAGATGCATGATCCTAGGTTCCTTTGCTCAGTTACTAGTATGCTAGGTCACTAGTTGCCATGCTCTAAGAACCCGGTAGAAGTCGAGTGATGTTCGTCACTCGCGAGCTATAGGTTTCTTATGTTGGAATCATAAGATTGTTAAACCTACCCGCTCATGTGGTAAGAGCATGGGACCGGCTCCGGCCAGTAGGTCTGTGGTTAAGTGTTTGAACGTACTAAGCATTTGTCGGGAATGGGACCGGTAAGCCTAGTACCTTTTTGATTCGGTAAGGGAACTCTCTACCACTAATCTCAGGAGCAGTCCCTAGGATCATGACAGTGGTGCATGTGTGGATCCGGGCGACATGTGAGTCCGTGACCAGATAACCTTGTACCAGGGACTGTGGGCTTTGATCCTGAACCGAGGATGATTAGGAACCGCCTGGTTTGTGCGTACCCCACCCTTTAGGGGCTTTAGTTGTTATGATAGGGTATGCATTCTCCTGTGTGCCACCTTGCAAGGTTATTAATCGATCGATCGTCGGCTTCTCACCGTTATTTGAGAATGCTTATCCATACACTCTATGTCCCTTAATGATGGAATTGAGAAGTAATATTGTTGTATGCTTAATTGTTTGCACAACTTTTCTTGCAATAGTTGCTTACTTAGTAAAGGTTAATCAACTAGAATTTGAGCTAAAATTTGAAAGTAAGGACCTACTCTTTGTTGCTTTTCAGCAAAAGAAACCCACTAGCCAAAAAGCTTGCATGTCTAGAGAGTTGATGTTCCCATCACCCGACGGTTAAGTCTTGCAGAGTATTAGTATACTCAGCCTTGCTTTGTTGATAACTTTTGCAGGGTTTCCCGTGGACTGGTTCTCTCCCACCCTTTTGGGAAGTGAGTGGGAGAATGACAGTGCTTAGTGATATCATGGATGGCCTCCCGTGATGTTACTTATGATGTTTAGTATTTTATTTCTATTGTGTTTTCAAACTCTAAACAGTTTACTTTCCTGTATGGAACTTGGTTTGTAATAATGAACCTTTGAGGAATATGATGTAATAAAGGGTATATTGAGTATCTCTGGACTCGCCGTCGTGTGAGTTTTAATGTACAATCTTCGATACTTTGTTAAGTGATTTACCGGGCTTGACCCGTGTTGGCGGTCGATTTCCGTCAACCAAGAACACTTGTTATGTAATAGTTTGGATTTCATTTTGGAACTAACCCCCCACTAGGCATACTAATGATATAACAAGTTCATCGTTGGATGTGTGTTTTGGAGTATAATGTTTACGCAGGAATTCATGCACTAAATGAGAAGAGATGCACTCGGTTCGGAGGACGATTTACATGACGATCAAGAGGCTCCGACCGTGCGTGAACTTGACTCCAAAGGTGGCAAGGACCAACGTGCTTCAATGAAGAATCTCCGAGGACCAAGATGAAAAGACCGGAACATAATGCGTGAAGACCCCTCAACTTGGTCGCGGAGATGACGATGTCCAAAGCCAATATCCGAAGGAGGAAAAACCCCAAAGTGCAAGAAATGACATGTGGCAAAAGACAGAGGTGAACCGGGCCGGGAATGGGCTAGGCCGGCCCGCCCACCCCCTTTCCACGTCGGTTTGCCGCCGCCTTTCTTCGGTGATAAGTTCGCAGAACCCTAATTGTTTGGGGGAAGGATCCATTCACGAAAGACGACTAGAGAAGCCTCGGGAGATCAAACACAAGGAAGAGGGTTGATCGAGAGGGTGAAGATTCAAGAGGATCATCACCTAGGTCAATGGAGGCCACCACGAGGAAGGAGGACGCCGAGGCCTTGCCACGGCGCCGCCGGAGTTGAAGGACACTGAGAGACGGACTCCATCGGCGGCATCCACCATATTCAACGGTGCCATGCCTAGCGTCTTGATGGGGTAAAGTAATTGTTTGTCCATGGAGTTGTAATGGATCTTGACATGTAGTCACCCACTCTCTCGTTTAGATCTTTATCTATCATACCTTTTGTTGATGATGCTTAATGTTTAAGGTTAGCTACCATTGCCATCGGGGTTGCTCCCGTAGATCACGTCAACATACCGTGTTCATTAGGGTTAGAGACGATTACCTTCGCGTAGTGACTAGTACGAGGGAAGGGAAATGCTTAACTCTTTGTTCACATCCTTAGATAGATTGGATTGGGGTTTTACCATGTTTTGGGTGATTGCATCTCAAGTACCTAGACTCCATGGGCATATGTCTTTCATACTCGTGAACCACCTTTCTCTTTCTCTTAACATAATCTAGGGTTAGTTTGTCTTTACTTTATAGATTAATCTTTACATCATAAAGTCCTTAATTAACTAAGTTAGTGTTAGGTTAAACGCAAGTAATTCCCTTGCTCTGTGGATTGACAAGAACCTAGGGGGTCCCCTCCCTTGGTGAAAAAGGCACCAAGTCACTCTGTGTACTTGCGGTGAAGTTGAACACGGTTTTGAACCGTTAACAAGCCCCTTTTTCTGGTGCCGTTGCCGGGGAGCAAGCCAGTTTACTTCGTTTAATCTCTCATTAATTTTGTTGATTACTAACACCTAACCTTTGTGTTCTAGAAAAACACACTCTTTTGTTTTTTTGTTTTTGATTGTCTAGATGACGTTCGTTGGAAATCCTTTGGAGGAACCGGAAAAATCGCTAAGAGACTATGCTAGCCCTCAATGTGAGGACATCAAGATACAAGAGTCAGATTCGAATTCTCGAAGCGACAAGGTACGAAATCAGAGTTCAAATCATCAAGATGGCAACAACTAATCCGTTCCGAGGGGTGGAGACGGACAATCCATATAGACATATCCAGCGCTTCACGACATTGTGCAATACGGTGCGACAAGAGGGAGTTCCCGACACTTGGTTTAAATGGAATCTTTTTCCCTACTCACTTGCCGATGAAGCAACAAAGTGGTATTCATTTGCGTCCTTCGAAGCCGAGGGAAATTGAGATCAATTGGTAAAGAAATTTTGTGCCAAGTTCTTCCATATAACCAAGATTCAACATATAAGGATGCAAGTGATGACTTTCAAGCAAGGAAAAGAAGAGGGGATTGATCAAGCGTGGAATCGATTCAACAAACTAGTTGAACAAGGACCAAGACTCGGATCCCCGGGTGACGTACTATTGCATACATTCTTTTTTCCCTAACCCCTAGTTGCATGGAATAAGTTCAAATGTGTGCAGGAGGGGATCTCATGGAGAAAACACTCACGGAAGCTGCCAAACTTCTACAAAAAATAAGTAAAGCGGCAGCCATGCGAAGAGATTGGGAAATACGACTTTCGGGAAAGCCGGAATGCGACACAAGTGTGGCACCCCTTGCTGCAATTTTCAGAAATACGGCCCCGAAAGAGAAGGAAGAGGAACCAATCCCAAGAAAGGTTGAAGAAGCCAAACATGAGGAAACTAGAACTATCCCGGAGAGTGATCACGCCGAGACAAGCAAAGAAAATAAAAGAACCATGTCAAGCGCGAAGCCACTAAGGGAGTTTGAGCAAATGGATTGGATCCCACTTGACTTTGGAGAAATCTTTGACAAGAGGAGACCGTTCCCTAATCAAAAAGTGATGGCAAAAGCTTTGGAGATAGACTTCCCGCCGGAAAAACAAGTGGAACATTCGTACAACATAGAGACAACCGGGGAGGTCCTTCAAAAACTCTTTGATGAAGAAGAGAAGACATCGCTGCGTATAGATTGCAAGGTCAACAACATTAATTGCAAGGCGTTATGCGACATTGGAGCACAAGTAAGTGTCTTGTCTTCTAAGATTTTTGATGAAATTCATGACCACACCATTGACCTAGTTCCAACCTCTACTAAATTAATTATGGGAGATGGTAGAATTGTTAAACCTCTAAGAATTGCTCATGACCTAGAAGTTTTAATTTACAAAAAATGCATTCCAACCGATTTCTTCATTGTTTATGTCTACTATGATAAGAATGATCATGTAATTCTTGGTAGACCTTTTCTTAAGTTGGTTAATATCGTTTTAGATGCCGGAAAAGGAAAAGTAACTATTAATCTTGATGGAAATGATCACACATTCAATTTCCTTCCTGCTTCTAGAATTACCTCACCCCTACCTCTTGATGACAAAGAGGTAGGGAGCCTTCGTTTTGTTGAAACTTTCAGGGATACGCTACAAAGAGCTATGGAGAATCAATCTAATGATGAGTTGGATGAATAGCTAGCGGAAGCAACCAAAGGACTAGAACCGCAAGACGGAAGCTTAGAGGAGGATAAATTTGAAGATCTTGGAGAAATTGTACATGAGGAACCACAAGCACCGGAAGTGGATCTTAAGCCATTGCCCAAAGGATTGAAATATGAATTTTTGGGGCTGGACAAGACTTATCCCGTGATTGTGAGTGATGAATTGAGTCCCGAGGAGAATGATATGTTGTTGAATTTATTGAAGAAGAACAAGAAAGTGATGGGGTATTCGATAAACGATCTTAAAGGACTCAGCCCAGCATTTTGCACTCACCGCATACCTATGGAGGATCAATGCAAGCCCGTAGTGGATCATCAAAGGAGGTTAACCCATGCCATGCGGGAGGTGGTGAAGAAGGAGGTTATCAAGTTGTTGGACGTAGGAATCATCTACCCGGTGCCGCATAGCGAATGGGTGAGCCCCGTACATTGTGTGCCTAAGAAAGGAGGTTTGATCGTGGTGAAAAATGAGAAGAATGAATTGATACCGCAAAGAACCGTGACTGGATGGAGGATGTGTATTGACTATCGGAAATTGAATAAAGCAACGAAGAAAGATCACTTCCCCCTACCGTTCATTGACGAGATGCTTGAGAGGTTAGCAAACCATGCATATTTTTGCTTTCTTGATGGGTATTCGGGGTTCATGCAAATACCTATTCAACTGGATGATCAACATAAGACAACATTTACCTACCCTTATGGAACATTTGCGTATAGAAGAATGTCTTTCGGTTTATGCAATGCTCCAGCCTCTTTTCAACGATGTATGATGGTGGTATTTTCGGAGTTCATCGAGGAAATTGTTGAGGTATTTATGGATGATTTCTCCGTCTATGGTAAATCTTTTGCAGATTGCTTGGCAAACTTGGATAAAGTTCTCACTAAATGTTCGGAGGTTGATTTGGTGCTAAATTGGGAGAAGTGTCACTTTATGGTGAGACAAGGTATAGTGTTGGGACATGTGCTATCTGAGAGAGGGATTGAGGTGGACAAGGCTAAGGTTGAAACGGTTGAAAAACTTCCACCCCCAACGGATATCAAATCTTTGAGGAGTTTCTTGGGCCATGCGGGATTCTATAGAAGATTCATCAAGGATTTCTCAAAAATTACCAAGCCGTTGACCAATCTTCTCCAAAAAGATGTGTCATTCAATTTCAATGAGAAGTGCTTGGCGGCATTTCGGACATTAAAGAGAGCTCTTGTAACTGCACCCGTCATTCAACCGCCCGACTGGAATCAACCTTTTGAGATAATGTGCGGCGCTAGTGACTATGCCGTTGGAGCGGTGTTGGGACAACGAAAAGAAGGCAAGGTACATGCTATTTACAATGCTAGCAAAACCCTCAATGGAGCTCAATTAAATTATGCAACAACGGAGAAGGAATTGCTCGCGGTAGTGTTTGCCTTTGAAAAATTCAGATCATATATTGTGAATTCTAAGGTGATTGTCTACACCGATCATGCGGCTATCAAGTATCTCTTGTCTAAAAAAGATGCCAAGCCAAGGTTGATTCGATGGATCCTTCTCTTGCAAGAATTTGATGTGGAGATTCGGGACAAAAAGGGGTCAGAAAATGTTGTGGCCGACCATTTATCAAGGATGAATCGTGAGGATGATAAAGAGCCTATTGAAGATAAGATGAGAGATGATCACCTCTATCACATCGTTGACAAAGATACTTGGATGATCAACATTATTCGAGCCATACGAAAAATGCCACTTGATCATTTGGATAGGAACGCTCAAAGGAGAGTGATCGCCGAAAGCCAAAAATATTATTGGGATGCACCTTACCTCTTTAGACTTGGAGCGGATGGAGTCTTACGAAGGTGCATACCAAGAGATGAAAGAAGCGAAATATAGAGAAAGTGTCACTCAGGCGAATATGGAGGACACTATGGACATTTTAGGACTCAAGCAAAGGTATGGGCTAGTGGATTTTATTGACCGGAGATGCATGAAGATTCGAAAAGGTATGTTGCTTCTTGTCCGGAATGTCAAAGAATAAGGAATATAAATCAAAGAAATGCTATGCCCTTGAATTATAACTTGCAAATTGATCTATTCGACGTATAGGAATTGACTTCATGGGGCCCTTCACAAGTTCAAATGGATATGAGCACATTTTGGTTATGGTTGATTATGTATCCAAATGGGTGGAGGCTATCCCTTGTCAAAGAGCTTCAACGGAAGAATCCATATCCATGATCAAAAATATTATATTCCCACGCTATGGAGTCCCGCGAGTATTGATAAGTGATGGAGGAACACACTTCACGTGAAATAGCTTCAAAAAATGCTTGTCCAAGTTGGGGATTGAGCATAGAGTGGCCACGGCTTACCACCCACAAACCAATGGTCAAGCGGAAACTTCAAATAGGCAGCTCAAGAGTATTCTTAACAAGACCATTGAAAAGGGAGGTAAAGATTGGTCAAAGAAATTGGATGGAGCATTGTGGGCATATCGGACGGCACACAAGACACCAATAGGTATGACACCATATCAATTTGTTTATGGTAAATCGTGTCATTTACCTTTGGAGTTAGAACATAAAGCGTATTGGGCAATCAAAGAGATGAATTTTGATTTTGATGCCGCGGGAATCAAACGGAAGATCCAAATAAGTGAACTAGAAAAGATGAGGCTCAAAGCTTATGAGAGTGCAACCATCTACAAGGAAAGAATGAAGAGGTGGTATGATAAAAGGCTTCGAGCAAAGGAATTCAAAGAGGGTGACAAGGTTCTTCTCTATAATTCAAGGTTCAAAATATTTGGGAAAGGAAAATTGAAGAGCAAATGGGATGGATCATACATCGTTCACTCAGTCTCGCCAAATGGAGCGGTCACAATCATGGACGTGAAAGGAGATCAATATGTGGTTAATGGTCAACAGTTAAAGGTTTTTCTTGAACAAGACGCCATGCCCATCGACTACATTGATATATATCACATGGAGGACGAGCCCGAGCGTCAAGCCTAAGATGTAAAACGAGGTAAATTTTCTGTAAATATGTTTTTGCTTTCGTATTTATTTCGAGTCCTTTTTATTAATTTTTAGCTGGACCCTACCACCACCTAGGCTAGTATTCACGAATCACCGAGAGCCACGAAAGTTGGGCCGCGGGAGCCCAAAGAAGGGGGTAGGCCGACCGGCCCATGGGCCGACCGGCCCATCACCCCCCTTCGTTCGTTTTCACTCGTTTTTCTCTGGGACACAGTTCGGTGCATTTCATTTTCCTGTCTTCCCCTTTTGGGGGCGACAAAAATAGGTAAGGGAGGGTTTCGCCGAATCTTTCTAGGGATATTTAAGGATGCCTGGGGAGCTCGAGGTTTGCATCTCAATTGCAATCTCCAACCTCCACGAAAGCACCCAAGCACCCTTGGCATCCTCGAGCAGCACCAAAGGCAAGGAGGAGGTGAAGGCAACCATGGAAGATGAAGCTCGCCTCCCCTCTCCAACTTCGGTGAATGAGGAGCTTCGCCGGTGCGCTGTGGTGCCGGAGCCCAAGAAGAAGGTGAAGAGAACCGCGAGGATTCAATCAGAGGGCGTGTCCCAAGAGGGCGCATGGCTAGCCCAAATCCCTAGGTTGAGGTGAAGAAGGAGAAGCCCGCTTCTCCTGTTCGGCGCTCGAAGAGGCTCCTTGGGAAGAAGAGGAAGGATAACAAGGAGAAGACCCCCGAGCCGGCGGAATTCTACGGAGATAGTGACTACTCCGATGATCGAAGCCCTAGCTCGTGGGCAGCCGGTGGAAGAGACGACAACGATCTCTACGTTTGGGAGGAGATGCCCAAGGAGGAGCCGGAGGAGCATCATGAGCAAGGTGAAGGAGGCAACCTAGATGGTGGTAATGATCCAGACGGTGGAGACGATGGAGATGATGATCCAGAAGAAGAGCACAATGTGTGTTGCGCGACTTGCCGCAACGCCATTGCGGAGCTCTTCTCATCCCTTGATGAGTGTTTCCACACCATCAACGCCATGCAACAAAGAATTGAAGATTGGGAGCGCATGGCGGAAGATGACTTCAAGTACCTTAACCGAAACATAAGGAAGCTCTTCGGGATGATTAAAAATTTCAAGAAGAAGGAGTGGTGCAACTCGTGCGGAAAGTACCACTAGGTGTTGTAGTTAGATAGTTCTCTCCCTTTGTGCCTTTTTGTAAAGTTACGATGAGGATGTCGTAAGATCTAAGCATAGGGGGAGCTAGCTAGCTACCTTTTTAATTTTTTGCTTAAAGTGGTGTGAGAGTCTAGTCTTTAAATTTTGAGTCAAGTGTGAGAGTGTGTGAGTCTTTGTTTTATCTTTTTAGCTTGAAAGAGTCCTAAATCAGCGTTGAGTCAAAGAAAAAAAGAAATAAAAAGTGTCTTATTGAGAGCCAGGTGTGGTTCGAGGACCGGTGGATGGTCGCTTCCTGGTGTGATGAGTGATTGACAACGTGGTGTGGACTGATTCTTGGCTAAGTATTGCAGGTACAGGTTGCGGCTTGACTGGTGCAGGTGCAGGTGAAGAACAAGCGCGAAAGGTCGTTGCCGGTGAGGCCTCCAGGTGTGGAGAAGACAAGTAGGCTTGGTTCGAGGGACCCGGTGGCCAGCGGGGTCAAGTGCGGGCCGCATGGTGGCAAGAACGGCAAGATGAAGTCATGGACGGTTTCTTGGTTGAGCCTCAAAACCAAGGTCGAGCCGGGACTACGTGGGAGCCGAGTCATGAGTGGTGATTGGCGGAGGCTACACCGAGTTCGCGGGGTTTCCGGTGGTTCACCAGAAAACCACTGGGTTCCTTGGTTGATCCACAAAGCCAAGACCGAAGAACCGAAGACGGAGGTGCAGCAGCTCCAGACCGGTCTGACCGGTGGGTACCGGTCTGACCGGTGAGGAGCACCGGTCTGACCGGTGTGCGACGACGCAGTCCGAAATCTTCGAAGCGGAGGACACGTGTCAGGATCGCAAGGCTTGCGTCGAGGCTAAGCAAGTTTGCGGTCGCTGGGCATCCGTCCGATGGTGCGAAGACAAAGACTTCCGATTTCGCCCTTGAGGGGCATGTATCCCTAGTTAGCTAGTAAGGGTATTTTAGTCTTTCGGTTGCCTCCATATAACCCAAGGGGTGAGAGGATGGCAGCCATCTCTTAGAACCCTAGCTCATTTGCTTTCCTATTTTCTCTTCCTATTTTTCTTAGGATTTTCTTAGGACTAGCTTGAGAGCTTCATGGTGAGATCTTGCGAGAGGGAAGGATGATCGGGCGGCAAGCTAGACCTTGTAAGAACCTCTTTGGTATGTATAGATGATTCGGCGTGGTTCCTCAAGGCTTGGATGTGTCTTTTCCGTTTCTCCTTTTTGGTGATTTTCGGAGTCCTTTCTTGGCGATTTTCTTGGAGCGATTTCGAGGCCTTTCTCTTTGGGATTTGGTGGGGGATGTATGCATAAACCCTTCATGGTTCTTTTCCCTTTGATTCCCCTCCCAAATCCGTGAGCAAAGGGACTCGATTTTGGGGTTTTCGTGGCTCTAGGGTTAGAGACGTTCTTGGTGGGATTTCTTTGATTCCTCTTGATTTGACAAGTTTTGGTGGACCAAATCTTGGCTATGGAGTGCCCATGAGGTATTCCTACTATCCCCAAAGTCTTGTGCAAAACTGTGGAGCGATTCGGGAGATCGGGAGTTGGATTTGGGGGAGTTGACCCGCGGGCGTTGTTCATCCCGAGAACTCAGGTCACACCGGTCTGACCGGTGCCTCTCACTGGTCTGACCGGTGCAGACTCTTTGTTGAGTTTTGCTCGGGTGAACGTCTTGGTGAGTTCCCTGTTGCCTCGTGTTGCTGCTGTTTCGAGTTTGGGTCAGTTTGGAGCTCGGTAGGCATGTTTGGAGGATTTGGGGTTTCCTGGCTTGAACCGGTCTGACCGGTGAGCTACACCGGCTTGACCGGTGTAGGGGCCTTCTGTGGAAGTTCCCAGGTTTTGCCAGTAGGGACCGGTCTGACCGGTGGTGCTCACCGGCCTGACCGGTGTAGGTCAGTAGCGCTCGAGTTGCTAGTTCCGCTGCGTTCTCGAGTCGGTGAAGGTGGTTGTTGGTTCCTAGGACCAGTAGCACTCTAGTGGCTGCGTGGTCTTGGCCAACTTGGGTAGTTGAGTCGGAGACGTGATTTGGAAGCCGTGTTCGTCTTGTTGGAGTTCTCATCTCCTTCGAGAAGAATTTTTATCGGCTCCCATTCACTCCCCCCCTCTCTGGTTCGCCTAATCGGTCCTTCACTTATGCAAAGTCTCATGCTTCTTTTCTTGTTATATCTTTACTTTATCTTTCTTATTTGAGCATGAGCTTATTGAATAATTGTTTACCGTGGTGCTTAGTGGAAACTTACCTTTGTAAAGCACCCATACTCAAACCCTAGGACTTTGCTTCGTCTATGCTTTTAGTAATGCTAACTTTGGAGGTTTTATTTCTGAAAATTAAGAAAAATACCTTGCTACGAAGGCTAGCAATTTCTTTCTCCAAGTTGAGATGTGATATCTATCCTTTACAAAGCCTTTACATACATATATAAGCTCCACCATAAGTGTTGATTAGCATGATGAGTTAAGTTAGGATTTTACTCTCTTGGGAGGTCTAATTTCAAGCAATGATCATGTCCTTGATGTATACCTTTTATTGCTAGTCTCTTCATGTATTCGGTAATGGGAATTTCACATTGAATGCCCTGTACATCGCCGGATTCCTTGCCCAAACCTATAAACATCTTTTTATCATCTTACTCCTTGAACACAACCCATATTCGAAGATTCGTTCAATATCTAGGCATGTTTTTATTTAAAATTCAGATTGTGATCATGTTTGAAAGTTGAGCGAAAAGCTTGGGAGAAAAAGGTAAAGAGGTGAAAAGAAAAAAAATGTGTATGTGTGTATAAAAAAGAAGAGAGAAGAAAAAGAATGAAAAAGAAAAGAGGAGAGAAAAAAGAAAAGAAGAGAGAAAAAAGAAAAGGAGAAAAAAAAGAAGAGAGAAGAAAAAGAATGAAAAAGAAAAGAAAGAAAACCCAAGGCAAGGCAAGAAAGGTGTAGTGAGGGATGACAAGTCAAGTGAAGACCAAATGAAGTGCAAGGAAGAATGCCACAATGTTAGGAACGAATCTTATTCCATACCATGTGCAATCCGACATCGAGGACATCATTAGTGCCTTGAAGTCATTATTCTTTTTCCCTTTGCACATGTCCACCATTCTAAATCTTCTCATCCTTGACACCCCTACATTATGGTTTAATTCTCATGATCATTAGCTTGGAAGGTGAACAACCACTAGGGGATTCTCCTAGCTTGATAATACTTGTGCCAACTTCACTAGCCACACCTATAGCTCCACCTTACATCATATACGAGAGACTTGTGGAGGTGAGAGTTTATAAAATTATCTAGGATAGCCACTTTAATGAGTGACATGTGAGAACTTGGAGAAGGACTTTGTCTAATGCTTTGTGCAGGAATTTTATTTTTAAAAGTGCAAAAACCCTCCAAAGGAAGTAAGAAAGCAAGTGTAGATGAAGTTGAAGATCTCTAAGTGAAATGGTAAGAGTTGTGGGGTAAGTCTTGAATTGGTAGTTTCTAAACACCCATGTTTACATTATGATTTTTGTTTCATGTCTCTCATATTAAAGATGAATGATTGACTAACTTGAAAGGAAGGATTTGACGAAGCATGTTTCAAACGCCTTGGATGAACAACTTTTGAGCAACTTGCTCGTGGACGCGCAAGATCTAAGCGTGGGGGGATGTTGGCGGTCGATTTCCGTCAACCAAGAACACTTGTTATGTTATAGTTTGGATTTCATTTTGGAACTAACCCGCCACTAGGTATACTAATGATATAACAAGTTCATCGTTGGATGTGTGTTTTGGAGTAAAATGATTACGCAGGAATTCATGCACTAAATGAGAAGAGATGCACTCGGTTCGGAGGACGATTTACATGATGATCAAGAGGTTCCGACCGTGTGTGAACTTGACTCCAAAGGTGGCAAGGACCAATGTGCTTCAATGAAGAATTTCCAAGGACCAAGATGAAAAGACCGGAAGATCATGCGTGAAGACCCCTCAACTTGGTTGCGGAGATGATGACGTCCAAAGCCCATATCTGAAGGAGTAAAAACCCCAAAGTGCAAGAAATGACACATGGCAAAAGACGGAGGCGAACCGGGTCGGGAATGGGCCAGGCCGGCCGGCCCACCCCCTTTCCACGTTGGTTCGCCGCCGCCTTTCTTCGGTGATAAGTTCGCGGAACCTTAATTGTTTGGGGGAAGGAGCCATTTGCAAAAGACGACCAGAGAAGCCTCGGGAGATCAAACACAAGGAAGAGGGTTGATCGAGAGGGTGAAGATTCAAGAGGATCATCACCTAGGTCAACGGAGGCCACCACGAGGAAGGAGGACGCCGAGGTCTTGCCACGGTGCCGCCGGAGTTGAAGGACACCGAGAGACGGACTCCATCGGAGGCATCTACCATGTTTAACAGTGTCATGCCTAGCGTCTTGATAGGGTAAAGTAATCGTTTGTCCATGAAGTTGTAATGGATCTTGACATGTAGTCACCCACTCTCTCGTTTGGATCTTTATCTATCATACCTTTTGTTGATGATGCTTAATGTTTAAGGTTAGCTACCATTGCCATCAGGGTTGCTCCCATAGATCACGTCAACATACCGTGTTCATTAGGGTTAGAGACGATTACCTTCGCATAGTGACTAGTATGAGGGAAGGGAAACGCTTAACTCTTTGTTCACATCCTTAGATAGATTGGATCGGGGTTTTACCATGTTTTGGGTGATTGCATCTCAAGTACCTAGACTCCATGGGCATACGTCTTTCATACTCGTGAACCACCTTTCTCTTTCTCTTAACATAATCTAGGGTTAGTTTGTCTTTACTTTATAGATTAATCTTTACATCATAAAGTCCTTAACCAACTAAGTTAGTGTTAGATTAAATGCAAGTAATTCCCTTGCTCTGTGGATTGACAAGAACCTAGGGGGTCCCCTCCCTTGGTGAAAAAGGCACCAAGTCACTCTGTGTACTTGCGGTGAAGTTGAACGCGGTTTTGAACCGTCAACAACCCGGCAGACATCGACAATTTAACTCCTCTTTAATGCATAGTGACCAAGTGGATGGTTTGTGTGTTAAATAGGAATTAATTTGGACGGTTCTATCACAGTTGGCACCAGAGCTTGATTGTACATCAGAGATCTTAATACACCCTTAATAACATATTTTTGGAATAAAACTTGTAAGATTAAGGTGTGTTTGCAAAATGCATTAGGAACGCTAAGGATTAACTAGTCTGAGAGGCCCTAGAGGGATTTCTGGGTTCTTTCAGGTGGCTAGTAATATATGTTTTATCTAAGCTAACTACCAGCACATTTTCAAGCCACGTGTTTCATACGTGTGTTGTGCCGCATCACGAGTATGCGAGGGTCGATAGGGCAATCTATTCAACGGATCCTATCTTCTCGGTTGGATGCCCACATGTTTTATACGTGCGCTTTCCGTATGTAAATCATGCGAAGGATGATATGTTCTATTCCACATGAACATATCATGGGTTGTGATGTCGCCACGTTTTGCCATACGTGAGCATGATTCTGCATTACGAACATGTGAAGGGGGACGCCCTCCATTCAAAAGGAGCATGTCTCAGGTTGGACGCTGTCCATGCAGCGTTAAACATATGGGTGCCATTTCTATAGCGAACGGTAATGTTTGTGGACGCTTTCGTGAGTGCTGGCACGAAAGGTTCGGGATGTTCTGTGATTTTCTGCAGGTACACTAACCTCGATTCATAAGTGCTAAGATCGAGTAGAAATTCGACTAGCTATTATAGGGAGAGTCGTATGTTGTGCCATGCCACCGGCACTAACTTCGATCTTGACAAGGAATTGTCTGTGAGGACGAATAGGTTTTGCATGCATCATGCTAAAATCTTTAAAAATGAACATCAAAGATAATGAGTACAACTTGAAATCTCTTTCGTCCAAGTTTTGTCAAAATAGCTTGAGATCTTTCTAGTGTTTGCTGAAAGATCCACTGGTCTGGACTTTTTCGGGCTAGAAAAAGAAGTTTTCTTCAGAGACCTTTTACTCAAAAGTTGTCTCCAATTTTGCAACGAAGATGTTGTAAAGTTTTCACAAACTTTGGATCAGCCAAACTCAAGATATGATCTTTTTCTTAAGGAATGATCTAGCTGCCAATCTGTGACCTTATCTGTTCTGAAATGTTTCGACCCCCAAGACGGTGTTTTCTAAGGAAAAGTTGGATATGAAAGTTGCTCCAAATCTTGTCAAGCATCTGCTGTAAAAATTTCAGAAATTTTGGTTGAAGGAATTTGGAGTTATGACCAAAATAGTGCAGCTCTGTTTGTTGTTTTTCCTGAGGGACAGCCACTAGAGTTTTAATTCTTTTGGCTATCTTCTTCTAGTTTTTAGCTCTACCCTTGAATACCAAATTTGTAATCCATAACCTTACTGAGTACCTGGTAAAATTTCAGAATTTTTGGCTAAGAAGAATTTCAGTTACGCTAATTTAAGTAACTGCCTGTCTGCTGAAAATTTCTGGACGACAGCAAACTGGATTTTGGTTCAATCACCTCTTTTTTTTCCCTCAGTCGTAGCCCAACCTTGGAATACCAAAGTTGTTTGTAACTTCAAGTTTGGTATGCTCGTAAAAGTTGGGTATCGTTGCATTTTTATGCAGAGAGTTATGAACCTTTTAGTAACCCTCTGCCTGCTGTCTAAAGGCCAAGACAGAGCCTCGGTCTCTAAAGTTTTTCGAGCATATTACCCTTAGTTTTTGCCCAACTTGAAAATACAAAGCTTGCTTCTAACTCAATAAGGATCTGGTGGAAGTTAGGAACATCTGGTTCATGGTTTCCAGATATGATCATTTTTGGTATGGCTGCTAAAATCTAGCCTTTATGCACCTAGATCCATCTGGTTTCTCACATATGTCACTCTCTTTAGATGGCCAACTTTGGATCTGCGATTGTTGATGGAGAAGGATGGACTCACGTTGATTGCCCCCAGGAGAGTGGTTTTCCCATAATTTTGTGGACCACTTTGAAGGACTTTGGATGTACTACCCACCCACAGTATATGTACCGCGAGTACATGAACGAAGGACATATCCCTCGTAGCGAAGTGAAAGTGAAGATTTCAGCTTGTCCCGCAAATCCAAGCTGGGAAGAATGGGAAAGTAAAGCACAAGGCGTAGAGTGGGCTGACACCTTGCAAAAGGCTGCTCTTGAAGCACTCACAACTTTTTGTGGGAAACATTCTGCCTTGGTAGCTCACACTACAGCCAAGGTAATTCCCCTGCATGAGCAATACCATGGACAATGGGCTGAGCAGGAATCTCTCCTCTTTGTCCCGGGAAACTCTCACTACAACCCTGATCTGATCACCTCAGTTCGTTTTTCCAAAGCAATGTATGTTACATACCAACTAATGGTCAGAGAAAATGCAATCTATAGACACCAAGTTAGGGAAATGGAAAGTACCACACATGAGTTGAAGGAAGCTCGAGCCATGATAGAAGCTCTTAAGAAGAAAAGACGCAAGGATAAAGCAGAAATACGAGAACTGCGTCAAGAAATCCAGGACCAGGACTATATGCTACATCAAGCCGATCTACACATGCTAGACATGGAGAATCATCTAGAAGCAGTAGCAGCTCCACCACCAGGACCTGTTATTCCTCCACCTGAAGATGGTGAGAATCACAATGAGATTCAAGAAGAATCTGGAATAGAGTCTGGATCTGCATCACCCTGAGCCTTTGTTATCAACTTGAGGAAAATAAAAGGTTAACATAGGGCTAGCTAGTGGGTCTAGTTTGGATGTTGTCATGAGTGTAATAAATTAAGGAGATGTACGAGTGCTATGTATGAGCCATATTAGTACTGTGATAATGATTTGGTCTTCAGAGTTCACTCTTAGTTTGTAATTTTCTCCTGGCAATGCAAACATGATATCTCAATTGACATGTTTCATTCCCACTGTGTGTGTATGCATTTTGAAGCTCTCAGATACTCTGTGATATTGATATCCTTGGTTTGATCACTTTTCGATCTCTCAACTTCAAATTCTATCTTTCTTAACTCTGCTCACACAATTGAGTAAATGAGAACAATTGATGAGGACTTGACTCGTGACGATACGACTATTCAAATTGATGATAAGGTGAGCTCATTCATGCATACTTTTCGCAATTTTAAGAATAGATTGCTACCTAATAATATTAATATATTTAGGAACCATAGCGATGATCATGAATTACTTTAAGAGAGGCATGGAGGCATAGAGGACCATCAAGGGATGTGTAAGTCAAGTTGGAGGCCCAAGTCAAGTCTACCTCGAGTCCATCTCGGAGTCCAGGAGCAGTCTGCATTAAAACGGTCGCCCAGGCCGCATACGAACTCGGATTTAGACGTTCTACATACGTATGGAAAGCTGAGAAGACAACCTTTCCAACGGCGCCGGTTTCATGTCAAAATATCTTCAGAGTCAACGGCAATCGTCGAAACAAGTCGACATACAGAATCTGCCAGGGTGTTGCATCACCTTTTATCAGGCTTTAGGCCTTGTATAATTTTGTTTGGGACCCAGGCCCAAGTTGGTGTGCGCTCCCACCAGGAGGAGCACGCCCCAAGGGTGCCCTAGGTCGTCCTCCCCCTTGGCCTCCACCTCTTGGGGGTATAAGACTCGGTAACCGCCGCCCTAGACAGTTGGGTTTTGCTTTAGAGTTTTCTGTCTTCGAACAGTCGCCGTTATCGGTTTGTGAAACCCCACATTGAGATCTTAATCATACATCTACAAATTGTCATTTCAATTGTGAGTTGCATTTTATCTTGTTCTTACTTGTGTTCTTCGATTCGCAGCAGGGATTAGCCTTCTTGGCGAGGTCAACCGGCTTGTGACACGGTTGATAACCAGAGGAGACGTGGAGCTAAGGTTGCAGGGTTCGGGTCTTTGTGATCTGAAGCCGGATCGGTGTGTCGCTCTCCGACCAAATCGAGTTATCCTTACCTGACGGAAGATCGGGCACCCCCGTTCCCATCAAGTGGTATCAGAGACTCAGGTACTACCGTCAGGCTTATCCTAGTTTAGTTTGTGCTATCGTCCTAAAACTCCAGAAAAATTGCCCCACAAAAATATTTGTTTATCGTGTTTCCGCTGTCCTATAACCCTTTTGTGCCCCACAATTTTTCTTTTTAGATTGCTTTTCTGAATTTTAGTCCCTAGTGGTGTCGTTGTGTTTGTTGGTTTAATCTAGTCAAGGTCTAGTGTCTCCTTGTTGATCCTATTGGTGCTGCACTGATAATACACAGGAAGGACGTTAATTCTTGTGGTTTGCCGTCCAGGTTTTTGGATGCCAACGCAATAGATTCTTGCACTCAGTTTGTTAGTCCGTGAGTTTGCATCTCTGTTAGTGCTCCTGATAGCCGTGAGAATAGCTGTTGCAAATCAGATTGATTTTCCCTTTAACTTCTTTGGGAGAAATAACGAGATACAGGAAGGAAATAGAAGTTTTTTTTCCCAAGGGGAGCTTAGCCATCGTGAGCTGTGTATGCATATCTGGCTTGAGTTGTAAAACACTGGGAAAAAGATAAAACAACACTTTGAGTTGTGCGGCACTTTCTGGTGTAACAAAAGGATAAAAAAATAAAAAGGCAAAGAAGTGCTAAAAAAGAGAAAAGAAAAAGCCGCACCAAAAAAAAAGAAAAAAAGACGAGAAAAAAGAATTCAGAAGTGCTTGCATCCTTTTGAGTTCTTGTGCTGAGTTGTATTGTTGCTTGCTTGAACTAGGTCCGAGACAAGTTTAGGCCGACGACATAGACTAGCTTGGGACTAATTTTCAGTTTTGCAATTTCTGAATTGAATTATTGTTTTTCCTTGCTTCCATATTTTAAGCCTCTCAAAGCTCCAAATATATACTTCAGATCGGTACAGAAAAAGATCCTTGCAATCTTGGTGGCCCTCACAGGTATCACGAACCAGCCACCGGTTGTGCCATCCACTGTCTTGTTTTGGTAAGAACACTTGTAAGAATTTGGTAAGGTGTGTGAGAGCGTGTTCCCAAAGATACATATATTAGTTGATAGGAAATTTTTTTTATTGCTAACAAAGCCACACACCAACTTGGGTCTGGGTCCCAAACAAAATTACAAGGCCTAAAGCCTGATAAAAGGTAATGCAACACCCTGGCAGATTTTGTATGTCCACTTGTTTCGACGATTGCCGTTGACTCCGAAGGTATTTTGACATGAAACCGGCGCTGTTGGAAAGGTTGTCTTCTCAGCTTTCCATACGTATGTAGAATGTCTAAATCCGAGTTCGTATGCGGCCTGGGCGACCGTTTTAATGCAGACGGCTCCTGGACTCCGAGATGGACTCGAGGTCGACTTGACTTGGGCCTCCAACTTGATTTACACATCCCTTGATGGTCCTCTATGCCTCCATGCCTCTCTTCAAGTAATTCATGATCATCGCTATGGTTCCTAAATATATTAATATTATTAGGTAGCAATCTATTCTTAAAATTGCGAAAAGTATGCATGAACGAGCTCACCTTATCATCAATTTGAATAGTCGTATCGTCACGAGTCAAGTCCTCATCAACAATGTTATAAGTGGCAGAATCTTTTTGGTATACATGTTGACACTCATCCTTTCCAGAAGTTTTGCCAGTTGCCAACTGAAAGTTGATACTTCTAAGGACATCCTGAGTGGACATCTTGTTCCTATCCTAGTGCAACTTCAGAAATCTTAGTAAACAAACCTAGCAAATATTTGTTTACTAGTTTTCCCTTTCTTCATAAAAATCTCTATGGAACCATTCGACTTGGTCTCCTCCCATCTCAATCTCAAAGATCACCTAGTACCAAATCAATCAGACTAATTTGAAGGAGTATGAGCAATTAAGGTTCTCTAAAAGTCAAGATATGAGGAGTTTTATACCAATCAGTGATCTGTGAGTCTTTTTCAGCCTCGACCAAATCTACAGACTCGGTATAATGGAAAAGAAAGAATAGACAAAAGCCTTTAAACAGATCTTCTCAAACAAAAAAAAATAAATTCTAATCTGAATTGTGGATACCCCAGGATCTTCTCGTGTTTCCCAAATTCACAGTCAATTCTCTCGAGAATCAATTTGACTCCCTCCGGATCTGTGCTCCGTCTGCCCTATGTTGTGCCATCGCTCTGCCACCTTTCTACCACAGCAGCTGATCACCGCCTACGCACACGCCCTACGACTGTCATCTTGTCACCATGGCATCCCATGCCGGCCACCACCGTGCCACATGCCACCACCCCCGCATCTCCATACCCCGGCCCCTATCCAAGTGGCGCGAGCACCACCGCCACTACACCATGGTGAGCATCCATAAATGGACCACCTTCCATTGGTTTCCTACTACCCCTCCCTTTGCATCCACTGGAGCCATCACCACCCATCGCCCTCCCTTCTCTCCAGCTCTTTTCTTTGAGCGCACACCAGCCGTCTTCATCGTTTCCAGCATTCCCTCCATCTTCTCCAACAAGGTGAAGAAGCCCCAAGCTCCATTCAGAAGTCGAAGTCAGTTCAAGCCTTTCCTTGAAGCTCGTCAACTAAAGGTTTGGTGCCTACATCAAGAAGAAGAAGCTCAAGAAGAAGGTCACAAGAAGAAGCCAATCCTACATCGCCAACTATGGATCGTTCTCTTGAGGTATGTGATTCAGATTGTTGGGACGCGTTGATGTTGTTGATTTGTTTTGCACCCCTGCTATGCTTATTTATAGCTTTTCATGTGCACATTCAACGCTCGCTTCCTCATGAGCTATGTGGAAGTTTGTGATGAAACCCGTGTATCTTTTATCATCTTTGAGTTCTAGATCTTAGAGAATTTAGCCTTGCTCTGTTAGTTTCTCTATGTAATTTTACCTTCCCCTGAAAAGTCTATCAAGCTTGTTATCGAATCTCGAGATGAGATTCTGTTTAAGGGGGTAGGTTGTAACACCCTAGGTGTTTATCTCTTTTAATCAAGGATTTAATCTAAGCTCATGGTGTTAAAGGAAAAATCAAACAAGTTTGGTGAAAACACCATTAGGAGCAAAGTTCGGTTTGAACCTGATTTCAATTTTCACTCAGAGCTTGAACTTTTACCAATATGAAAGTTGTCACCAAGATTCGGGAACATAATCTTGGAGAATGGTATTTTTGAAATTCGAGATAAAAGAAGGAGTTGAATCCTATCTCACTTGGTCAATTTCTCTAAAGGATTTTCTGAGTTCGTTCGATGGCTTGACCATAATCTCAAAATTTTGTATGGCAACTTCAAAATCGGCCAAAGTAAAAGTTGTCAGTTATCTCAAGAGAAACAATTCTTCTTTTGGGTGGAAGTTGAGATCTTGAGTGAAAAATCCTCAAAACTTGGAGTCAAACCCTTTTACTATGGTCAAACCCCTATGTTCATGTACCTATCTCTAGAACTTTGGTCAAATCTTCAAAATTTCCCAAAACACTGAAAATTCGGCCAATAAAAAAGTTGCTCAAAATTTCCAGGGAAATATTTCATTTAATTACCAGTTTTTCAAATTTTTAGTGCAAAAGCCTCAAAAACTCGGTCAACGTCCAGAGCACAGGTTGGACCGCGCCGAGAAGCTGGAACTTCAAGACGTTTTTGTGCTCAATCTGTTGAGTTTTACACTGGTCAACCTTTGTGAAACTTGTAGAGGGTTGTCTCCACTACAACTTTGTTATTGGCCAAATTTTGTGTTAGTTGTGATTTTGAATTTATCCAGCCGGTCAAAGCACCCTAAACTGAAACAGTTTGTTGCACCTGTCGCCCGTGCGCGCGCCCAGGCCGCGACGTCGCGCTGCGAACGCTGTCCCGGCGCCTGCGTGCCGCGCGTCGTCCCGCCTTGCCACCTGGCACAAACGCCGAGGTAGGCCCGCCGTCACATGTCTGTGTTTCCCAAGGTTGCCCGCGCCGCTAGTCGCCACGTAGCCGCCACTTGTCGTGCCCGTTCCTCCTGTCCTCGACACGTGCCACGCAGTCGCCGGCTCTGCCGCCATGCACTGCGCCATGCCGCGCCACGCCGCACACTCCTCCAGCGCGCTGGCGAGCTAGCCGTCGCCCGTGGCAATGCACAGCTCCTACCGGCCTCCTTTATAGCAGGTAGGAACTCCCCGAGCTCCCCGGCACCGCTCAGCACGCCACCAGGCTGCCGCACCCACCGCTGGAGCGCCGTCGCCGAACTTCTGCGCCCGAGCTATCCTGTCCCCAACCGAGCCTCCTGGCAGCACCACACGACCTAGCTGAAGCTCCCAGGGCCGCACATTGTCGTGCCCCACCGCCCAGCATGCCGGAGACAAGTCCGCCGCGGCTGGAGATCTGCGCCGCTACCGATCCTCACCGCTGGCCACTTCTCTGTCCCGTCCAAGCAACCCAGCCGACCCA
Source organism: Cenchrus fungigraminus (assembly GCA_036936925.1). Taxonomy (NCBI): domain Eukaryota; kingdom Viridiplantae; phylum Streptophyta; class Magnoliopsida; order Poales; family Poaceae; genus Cenchrus; species Cenchrus fungigraminus. Next base: position 99,898,727 of record CM072779.1, read on the forward strand.
AGGTGATGCCCAAGTGCTTCTCCTCCCTTTCCCCCGCCCTAGTTCGCCGCCGTTCAGCCGAATTTCGGCCAGCAGCACCGGCGGCCATGGCCAAGGGCCTCTCTGTGAGGATCAAGATCTTTCCAGGTTGATTTCGTGAAAGCAGGGACCTCTGTGTAAGATCGAGGGCATACTTGTGAAACAAAAGTTAACCCGAGGACCTGGATGAAAGTAGATTCTATAAACCTAGATTCAAAATGCTGAGACCTTGTAAAATTTGTAAGAAATCAAAGAAAAATCGAAAAAATTCAAACTCAATTGTTCTGTGATCCTCATGAACAGATGCAACTTTTCTAGAAAGGATGTTTGTAAATTTCTTCCTAGATTTTTAATAATTTTTAATTGATCAGTTTGAATAGATTTGAAATCATTTGAAATCCAGAGCTGATGGGCATGTGAATTTTTAATATGTTGCTAGTATGATCATGCTTGTTCTTGTGTAGAAAAATGGCACATAGACCTTTTATATATCTTTAGTTATAATTTAATTTTGATATATGGCAGCTTTTAAGTTCCTGTTTAGTTTTAAATTATTTGGTTAAGCAAATAGGGTTGATCTTTTTGCCGTAGCCTATATATGCCTAGATGAAGCTATGGTAAATTTTATGAGTAGCTTTTGACATGTTTAACTAGCCTGGATTAATTTAGGTGTTTAATATTAGCCTTTTTAATAAAGCATGTTGTATGTAGTTTTTGGCCATGATAATTTTTGAGTAATCTTGTTTTACCTTGTTATGGCTGTGGTAAAAGTTGTAGCTCCAATGCATGCTTTAATGTTTTTATGTGTTTTATTTATCATTTCAGCAGTGTTAAAGTGTTGTATTTTTCATGCTAAATATATGGCTTAGTTTAATTTGAATTTTGTGAGTAGCTCAGTTAGGTCATGTTTATGCTCTGTGTAAATTTTTGATGCCAGACCATGTATAGATCTTTCTATAGAATTTAATCATGTTTAAGTCAGCTAGTTCTTACTAGATTTTTCATGTGCAGTTCATAGCTGAGTTTAATGCCAATTTTGGGCAGTAGCCTTGTTATCATAATAAGTGCTTGTAAAAATTTTCTCTCTGTTTTTGTGTGTAGAATAGTCAGAATTGATTTTCGAAGTAAATCAAGCTTAATAAGTGGAATAAAAGAAAAGCCAAAGTCACCTTTAAGGTGATGTAAATTTAAATAACAAAGCTTCACCAAAATACACCCTAAACAGCACCCTTTTACTTTGGTGAAGTCAAATAAACTAATTAGTTTAAATATGCACACAATCACCATCAAATAAGTAAGATAATAACACACATACAATTCCTTGATAAAGGAAGAGTATGCTGGATATAATCTTGTCTAGGTGAATGTGCCCAACAATACACCCCGTGCTTATCCTTTAAATCTGAACCAAGTTCTCCCTTCTTAAATACGAATACTTAAAGTTTATACATATGCATATCGTGTAGAACTTCCGGACGAGAACTACGAGTTGGTCCCGGAAGCTGAAGGAGAAGGTGAACGTGGTGGTTTTGCAACAAGACCCGAACCAAGTTCGGAGGATCTCCAGACTAACTTTGCTAGTAAAGGCAAGCCCCGGAGCATAATCTATGTTTTCAACTTATGCAATTATCTTTGTTATGTTTGTGCAATTAAGTTTCAGGAGTTGATTTGAAACCCTAGATGCATGATCCTAGGTTCCTATGCTCAGTTACTAGTATGCTAGGTCGCTAGTTGCCATGCTCTAAGAACCCGGTAGAAGTCGAGTGATGTTCGTCACTCGCGAGCTATAGGTTTCTTATGTTGGAATCATAAGATTGTTAAACCTACCCGCTCATGTGGTAAGAGCATGGGACTAGCTCCGGCCAGTAGGTCTGTGGTTAAGCGTTTGAACATACTAAGCATTTGTCGGGAATGGGACCGGTAAGCCTAGTACCTTTTTGATTCGGTAAGGGAACTCTCTACCACTAATCTCGGGAGCAGTCCCCAGGATCATGACAGTGGTGCATGTGTGGGTCCGAGCGGCATGTGAGTCCGTGACCGGATAACCTTGTACCAGGGACTGTGGGCTTTGATCCTGAACCGAGGATGATTGGGAACCGCCTGGTTGGTGCGTACCCCGCCCTTTAGGGGCTTTAGTTGTTATGATGGGGTATGCATTCTCCTGTGTGTTTAGGTCCACCTTGCAAGGTTATTAATCGATCGATCGGCGGCCTCTCACTGTTATCCGAGATTGCTTATCCATACACTCTATGTCCCTTAATGATGGAATTGAGAAGTAATATTGTTGTACGCTTAATTGTTTGCACAACTTTGCTTGCAATAGTTGCTTACTTAGTAAAGGTTAATCAACTAGAATTTTGAGCTAAAATTTGAAAGTAAGGACCTACTCTTTGTTGCTTTTCAGCAAAAGAAACCCACTAGCCAAAAAGCTTGCATGTCTAGAGAGTTGGTGATGTTCACATCACCCGACGGTTAAGTCTTGTTGAGTATTAGTATACTCAGCCTTGCTTTGTTGATAACTTTTGCAGGTGTTGATGTGTTTGGTGGTTTCCCGTGGACTGGTTCTCTCCCACCCTTTTGGGAAGTGAGTGGGAGAATGACAGTGCTTAGTGATATCATGGATGGCCTCCCGTGATGTTACTTATGACATTTAGTATTTTATTCCGCTGTGTTTTCAAACTCTGAACAGTTTACTTTCCTATATGGAACTTGGTTTGTAATAATGAACCTTTGAGGAATATGATGTAATAAAGGGTATATTGAGTATCTCTGGACTCGCCGTCGTGTGAGTTTTAATGTACAATCTTCGATCCTTTGTTAAGTGATTTACCGGGCTTGACCCGGCAGACATCGACAATTTAACAACTCTTTAATGCATAGTGACCAAGTGGATGGTTTATGTGTTAAATGGGAATTAATTTGGATGGTTCTGTCACAATCCGGGAGAGAGATCAATCTAACATTCTTCCCCTTGATCTCATCACATACTTTTAACTTTATCATTTTCACTTTATCCGTTCCATCACATATTAATACACAGAGCATGCTTCATCGTCACGACTCGATTGCCGATAGACTCAAACAGCCACAACATACTTCTCCATTTTGGAATAAATACTGTTTCTTTTGGGCTTCTACATAATCCAGGAATCATAGGCTTTCCCTTAAACCCATGCCGGCTAAGTGTTCTCTGAACACATTGGGTGGTAAGCCTTTTGTGAGCGGATCCGCAACCATGTCCTTTGTCCCTATATGCTCGAGACTTACGGTTTTATCCCGGATTCTATCCTTCACAACATAAAACTTTACCTCAATTGGTTTGCAAGCATTACTCGACTTGTTGTTGTGAGCATAGCATACTGCAGGCTGATTGTCGCAATACATCTTTACTTGTTTATTAATGCAATCTACCACTTTCAAGTCGGATACAAATTTCTTTAACCATATCACCTGTCCAATAGCATCATGACATGCTATAAACTTTGCATGCATCGTCGATGATGCAACTAACTTTTGTTTGGACCTTCTCCACAAAATAGCTCCCCCCGCGAGAGTGAATACATAACCAGACGTGGATTTTCTATCATCTCTATCTTCCGCATAGTCTGCATCTGAATACCCTTTTATCTCTAGGCAATCAGACTTTCTGTATGTTAGCATGAAATGCTTTGTGCCTTGCGCATAACGCAATGCTTTCTTTACCATCTTCCAGTGCTCTATGCCTGGATTATCTTGATATCTACCGAGTACTCCGGTGATAAACACTAAGTCAAGGCGAGTGCACACTTGTGCATATTGTAAGCTTCCAATAGTTGAAGCATACGGTACCGCTTTCATTTGATCGAGCTCATATTGATTCTTGGGACACTGAAATTCTCCAAAACTATCACCCTTTACTATAGGAGCAGGTGATGCTTTGCTCGTATGCATATTGTACTTCTTTAGAATCTTTTCCAAATATACCTTTTGCGATAATCCTAAAACCACATTCTTTCTATCTCGGTAAATTTCTATGCCTAAAACATTTGAGGCTTCACCAAGATCTTTCATATCAAAATTTGAGGACAAAAACTTCTTTGTTTCCCGTAGTAGACTAACATCATTGCTAGCAAGCAAGATATCATCCACATACAAGATTAGGAAAAAATATTTCCCATTTTTAAACTTTGCATAAACACAGTTGTCCTCTACATTAGGTTCAAACCCAAATCTTTTAATTGTATCATCAAACTTTAGATTCCAATGTCTGGATGCTTGCTTTAATCCATATATTGATTTCTTTAGGCGGCATCCCATATGTTCTTTTCCTTCCACAACAAAACCTTTCGGTTGTTTCATGTAGACATTTTCTTCTAAATCACCATTTAGAAATGTTGTCTTTACATCCATCTAATGTAACTCTAGATCAAAATGTGCCACTAATGCCATTATTATTCTGAAGGAATCTTTACATGAGACTGGAGAAAATGTCTCATTGTAATCTACTCCTTCTCTCTATGTATAGCCTTTTGCCACAAGTCGTGCCTTATACTTTTCTATATTCCCTCTAGAGTCACATTTAATCTTGAAAACCCATTTACAGCCTATTGTTTTGGCTCCTTCGAGAATTTCTACCAAGTTCCAAACATTGTTGGAACTCATTGATTTCATCTCATCTTCCATGGCCTCCAACCACTTCGATGAGTCAGCACTTCTCATGGCCTCTTCATATGAAGCGGGATCACCCTCCATATGAGTTACTTCTGTATTATAGACTTTATAATCATTAGGAATTGCTGATCTTTTAACTCTTTGAGACCTCCAAGGGGCCTCTTCTGTTGGCACATTCAGTACCTCAACATTTGTTGGCACATCATCGAGAGGTGGCTGCTGCATCTCTTCCTCATGTGCAAAGGATTCAATCAGATCCTGATTGACAAGCTCCGGATCTTCACTCAATGTTGCCATGGGTTGAGTTACAATAGGTACTTGCACCACAAGCTCAGGGGCTGTCGGTGCAGGTACAACAGGTAGTGAGAAATATGGCTCTTGGATCATAGGATTGGGTGCATACACCCGCTTCTCCTCAAGATCAATTTTCCGCACTGCCGTGCTCCCCCTCATCATTTCATCCTCTAAGAAAACAGCATGTCTCATTTCTACAAACTTTGTATATCTATCTGGATAGTAGAAACGAAAACATTTTGACTTTTTAGGATACCTAATGAAATAGCAACTGACTGTTTTGGAATCTAACTTTGCAATGTTTGGGTTAAACACTTTGGCCTCAGCAGGGCTCCCCCACACACGCAAATGGTGTAGAGAGGGTACTCTTCTTGTCCACAGCTCATACGGTGTTGTGGGCACCGATTTGCTTGGTACTCTATTGAGAATGTGAATAGCGGTTTTTAACGCCTCCATCCACAATCCTAATGGCAAGGTGGAGTAACTCATCATGCTGCGCACCATATCCATCAGTGTACGGTCGCACCTTTCAGCTACTCCATTTTGTTGAGACTCGTCCGGCATCGAATATTGGGCGACTATACCATTCTCCTGTAAGAACCTTGCAAAAGGTCCAGGAACTTGGCCAAATGGGGTGTGCCGACCGTAGTAATTCCCCCCACGGTTAGATCTCACTATTTTAATTCTTTTATCAAGTTGATTTTCAACTTTAGCTTTGAATATCTTAAATTTATCCAGCGCTTCCGATCTTTCTTTAATTGGATAAATATAACCATAACGGGAGTAATTATCTGTGAATGTTATGAATGAGTTATAGCCATCCACGCTTTTCACAGGAAACGGTCCACAAATGTCAGTGTGGATTATCTCTAAAGTTCTTGTGCTTTGTTTTGCACCTTTTTTAATTTGCTTTACATACTTTCCTTTAACGCAATCTACGCATTGCTCTAAGTCAGAGAACTCTAACGGAGGAAGAATTTCACTTTTAATGAGTCTTTCTATTCTCCCCCTCGAAATATGGCCTAAACGATAGTGCCATAATTTCGACAAAACATCATGAGTTCTCTTCCTTTTCTTTTGAACATTCTCTGACCCGGAAACATTCACGTCATTTACATTCACATCGCATAAAGAATTAACTTTTCACGTAAGGATAACAAATAAAGCTCATCATGAAGGTAAGCAATACCAACACAAGCATTATTACACCAAATGGCACACTGGCCATGTCCAAAATGACATTCAAAACCATCTTTGTCCAAACGTGAAATACTAATCGAGTTTCTGTTTAACGAAGGAACGTAAAAAACGTCTCTAAGGAGAAGTCTAAAACCATCAACTAGCTCTAGAGAAACATCGCCCACAGCTTCAACTTTTGCTTGGACTCCATTTGCAACTTCAATGCATATCTTTCTCTTCTTTCCATGCTCCGGGTCGAATGGAACCCCTGTAAAGAATTTGCAACTTGAACAGTTGCACCTGAGTCAATCCACCAAGTAGATTTTGAAAACTGTGTATACAAGGATTCATTTACAAAAGAAACAATGTTCTTACCATTCTTTGCCATGATGAACTTCAGCCAATCGGGACATTCTTTCTTGTAATGCCTCTTCTTCTTGCACTAGAGACACTCATCCTTCTCCACTGGAAGAGTGTTCTTTTGAGGTTGACACTGTTGTTGCATGGGACCTTTACCGTGTGGCTTTGAAGAAGAACCTGGATGGAAGTTCCTTTTCTTATGCTTGACAAGGTTCAAGGAACCACCATTGTTGGATTTAAATCTTTCCTCTTCATGCACACACATGGCTATAGTCTTTTCCAGATCCCACTGCTCTGGATGAATGTTGTAGTTAACAACAAAAGTGTCAAACTCTTTTGGCAGAGAAGCCATAACCAGATGAACAAGGAGTTTGGGTTTAATTTCCAGATCCGCATCCAGTGGCTTTAGTTTTGACGCCTGGTTGCTCATCCTAAGGATGTGCTCTCTTATGCCTTTTCCATTGCCTGTATACTTTTCATTCACCAGTTGCCTCAGCATCATGGTGGCATATGTCTTTGAAGAGCCAGTAAACTAACTCTTTATCCTGTCAAGTAACTCTGTAGCAGAGGTATAACCTTCAATTGAGCTCAAAAGTGAGGGCTCAATTGTGTTCTCTATAAAACCCATGCACTTTTTGTTTGTTGTGGTCCACTTTTTATTGTTAATAGACCATGAAAACTCTAAAGAGGCATAATCCTCTTCTTTCTTTTTCCATGCAGCATCATCATCTTTTTCATCTCCCTTTGTCTTTGGTGGCTCAACCGGTTGTGTTTCCTTTAGCACCCAGTAAAGCTCAGCACAAACAAAAGCCAGATTCACTTTTCTACTCCATTCCTTGTGATTTTCAGCATTGAGGACTAGAACAGAGCTGATGGAGTTCATCAAGTTGAACCCTCCTGGAAACCATAATAAGTGAGATCCATAACAACAATTGCATGCATTAATCCAACGTTGGTCAATATTAAAACATACAACTGTTTATACAATTAAATCTATATCACCGTTGGCCAGAAAATAGAAATAAATGCACAAATACAACCTTTTAATCATAACAATGTTATTAACAACGTTGGTCAGTAAATAACAGCACCATAATTACTAGAAAAATTACTTTACCATGTTCTTTTAAATTTAATTTTCCCGTTGGTTCCAATTAAATTTAAAAAACCAAGCATCACTTTAAACTATACGCAGCGGAAAACATGAATAAAATTCATGAAAAAACTTTCTGTTCAGAAGTAATATTACTGTTAAATATACTTTTTCTCTAAACAAATTATCTCGTTGGTTCAAATTTGAATAGATATTAAAACCATACAAAAAATTCACCAATAATTGCTTCTGGAAAATCATCAAACAGATAATAAGCGTTATTGTTCATCACTGTGCATTTGGCCTGCGGAAGAATTCCGGCCCACGGCCTTCTCCATGCTCCCGCCTGGGCTCACGACTCACAAACCGATGGGCAGGCCGCCGAAACGGTCTAAGTTCTTCACCCGCTTGGGCCAAAACTGGCCCAACTTTGTCGGCCATTGATGGTCGTTCATCTCTGCGGGGCACGATCCGACGGTTGTCCACGCATTTCGCTGGAGCAAAACCGCCTGGTGCCGTGGCCTCCCCTAACCCTAGGGCCATTCTGTTCCTCCTCCGCGTCTGACACGTGCAATGGCGGCAGCGGGGTGGCGCAGCCCGTGTCCGGCGGCGCCGGCAATAGTGAGGAGCGCCGCCCCACACACGGCTGCGGCAGCCTACCCACTCCCATTTCCTTGCTCTCTTTTCCCCCCCCTGCTTCTCTACTCCAACACATGAGCGAGATCTAGAGAGGCCAGCCATAGCGGCCGGTGAAGAGGATGGTGGCGGCGCCGCCGCTAGCCCCCTCGCCGGCACGCGCGTTCACCCGAGGGTGAGCGCGCCGCCATCGAGCGGCTCAGTGACGGTGCCCTTTGCCTTCGCGTCCACACGTCGACGACTCACGGAGACGCTGGTTCTCTCCGCACAGCGGCGGGTTCGCTCCCGCACGGCGGCGGTGGTGACGGCGGCGAGGAAAGGGCTCAACAGGTAAGTCCTCCCTCTCGGTCGCTCTTTGCTTTTCCAATCTAGGGTTAGGGTTTCTGTGTTCTTTTGATTTGATTTGAATTTCATTGATCTCTTTCTCCTTTTCTTCTACCCGTGACTAGATCTACAACCTAGCCTGGCTCTGATACTATTGATAGATTACTAACATCTACTAGGTGCACATCTAGACGGGTGTATCCTTTAACTGTGGGTGTGTAAACATACATGTGCATACCGAGAGAGAACCGAGAGAGGGGAGGAGAGGGGAGATGAATGCTAACCTTCTCCGGCCGAGACCGGGGTGGTAGAGCTTCCGGCCATCGCTGGTTCTGTCGGTGAGGGTCTGCGCTAGGGCAGCGACACGCAGTGCCGGATCTGCTCTGTGGCAGCGACGGTCGGTGCAGGGACTGAGTGGCGGCGCCGGCGGCGGAGCTTCCCGTCACTCCTGCGCACCCTATAGATCAGACTAGGGTTGTAGGTGGGGATTTGGGGCTGGCGGCGAACCTCGTGTCACGAGCCTGCGGCCCCCACCTCCTTTATGTAGCGCAATGTGACATGGACCCACCAACCAGTTAGGGTTGAGCGCCCCCCGATCAGGCTGCGAGATTAAAGGCCCGATGGGCCGTTGGGCCCATCCGGGAGAGATCAATCTAACAATGGTAACCTAAACTTTCTAACCAAAACTTGCACCATTCTGGTTTAGAGACAACGAAGATTAATTACGAATTGAAAGATTAGTTGAGCAGGTTTTGTAGAAAACATCGAATTTCTTGGAGGCGTGACATTTCTCACGGTTATTACAGGTTATAAGCAATTAGTGTTCTTGACCCTAACATCGAAAACCCCTAAACTGATCATCACATTGATTTGCATCTAAGTTATTCATCAGTACATGTTAGCGCGATGGTGCCCATGCATCCAGAGGGCATGGAAGAAGCTGCGACTGGACAGCGACCGCAAGGGTCATGGTGAACAACACGAGGAGCGCAGGGTAGGTGATGGACTTGGACGCTATTGCTCGATCACAAGCTAGCGTTGGAGATGTGTGCGCGCGCGCGCCTTCCAGCCTCTCAACCATACCATGTATCTCTATCTCTACTCCTAAAAAGTATGAAGTGACTAGGAATGTGCTCGTGCGTTGCCACGAGCAAAAATAATATGATAATATATACTGATATCAATTTAAGCAAAATTGCACCAAAACACATTAAGAAATAGAGATGTTCATGAAACTTGGAGGCATTATAGTTCGACATATCATGCAGAGCACAAGACAGATATTACTACAAGAAATGAACTGAAATATTGCATAACCTTCTGATCTGGTACTATTGATTTTTTGCTTTCCCAGAAACCTAAACCAGTCACAAGAACAAGGATAAAAAAGAACATGCTAGTAGATTCTTTTGATAAGCTTTTGATCATGACGACATAAGAAGATTTCGTCCCCTTCTCTCTTTTGAGTTGTGTAGACTTGCATTTTCTGATGCTTCCAGCTTTGAGAAATTTACAAGTAGCCTCCCAGCTTTGCCTTCTTTTTCCTGAATAATTATAGAAGTTCAACAGTAAATTATATTCATGTGAGGCTTTTTAAAACTTCAGGTTACCATAATCTACTAAGGAAAAGGCCATATTTTTCCTGAAATAGCATCACCAAAAACAATAATGCCGGCATAAACAAATTGTGGAAAGCATCAATACTACCGGCATAAACAAATTGTGGAAAGCATCAGGCCACAAATCATTAGAGGTATAAACTAAATAAAAAATGGCTGCTGAGACCTGAACCCATTAGAGGGATATACCTCCACGACACACTATCATTAAGGTAACATGAAAAGCAAGGTAGCATGTCTTGCAACCTAGTTTTCATAACAAAAAGTCAAAAGCAACCAGCCAATAACTTTGAAGAGATGCTTCGAGTTAACATCATCTTTACTTCTCACTGGCACAGTGGATTCTGCAATGATATGCTTTTAGCATGTGGCTACAACTGTGAGAAAAAAAAAGCAAACCACATAACTACTGTATAGGTTCCAATGAAATAGTACATTCACATTTACCACAAAGGATGCTGCAGCAACATAAATATATTGTACTAACCACATGGTAATGACTAATATATCGTCAAAAGCTGAATGGGCATAGGGTCTTTTTCACATTTAGATGCTTAAGCTAATAACAAATATTTTGTTCCAAGTTGAGTTGTTAAGGCCCAAATGTTTATCTAGGTTGAACTAACATGTAAAAAAAGAGAAGAGTTAAGAGATCCATAGTGAACAATCAGTATCCAACTGAATGGCCCATAAATAACGTGCATGTTTGGGAACTGCTCAATATCTAAGCAGACAAAATAGCTTGAAGAAACAAGAGACATGTTCCAATATTGAACTGGGTGATACCAGTCAGATTACTTTATGCTAAAAACATGAACCATTTTCGGAATCATTAAACCATTTGCTCAATTGAAAAATAGGAACAATAGTTACCTGCATATTAGTGGAAGTCCCTATAGTCACAAAGAATAATCAAAGCAGCATGCCTATGAGGAAGACAAACAATTAGAATGCATAAAAAGTGAAAAGGAATATTCTAGATTTGACGAATTTTTAAATATGCCACACTGTATTACTAAAACCACTTTTGGGTGATAAGTGATGTCCCTTAAACAGTATGAAATCAGAGCACAACATCTCATAACTCCTTGACTCTGCAACAAATTGCTGGGAGGGTACATATTTCAGTTTCTATTGTATACTAAATTGAGTGCTTTATCATCCATAGCAACGCACGTGATTCGGACTAAGCAATCGTAAGGTTATTTATAATTTATAATGAACAAAATGAACTTCAATTATCAAGAACCATGCTAATTGTTGAGTGTTCTTTGCCAAAACCAAAAGATGAAAACAACCTCTGCATCTAGACAGAAAGCAAATATGTATACATGTAACGTCAATTGAGTTTTAGACGCTAAGAATTGAAGTAATCAGCCCTGACCTTTAGCACTTGCCTTCAAATTTGAAAAACCTCTCCTCTCCGTTTGCAACTTCAAAAATCTACATAGCCAAATATAAACCAATGATTAAATGGAAATTTGCACAAACTATCTTAAGAAGTTGAAGATATCCAAATTATTTAGCTATTCAGGTCTAGAATGCCTAATTGTGCTTGAGATGTCCAACTCTCCGCATCATATATATCAACTAATTTGAATTCAGGCAACATTTCTATGGTGGAGGCATATATAGGAGCAAAAGAAGTATACCTCCTCAATTTCGGATGGTGTGAACAGCATCCTCAACATCCTCCTCATTTGTGCCTGCGCCCTGCGCCCCACGCGCTTGCCGCCGTTGGCCCGCGCTCGCCACTCACACGGAACGGCATCGCTGCAGCGGGGTAGGGAGAAGCGGCAACACAGGGAGGGCAGTGACAAGAGGTTGGGGGTGGTGGCTCGCAGTCGGCCAGAGACTGCCATGCAAACATCTGAACACCTAGTTGGATCTGAAAATTGGTAAACCCTTTAACACATAGCGACATCAAATTTGCATGCTACCTTATCTGCATGTTTCAAACTATTAGATAGTTAGAAAACAATTTGAAACCGAGATGTGGCCGAAGTAGAAGCTGTAGATGGCCTCGTACCGGCTGCCGTTCCGCTCCTGGACGTGCTGGATCAGGATGCAGATCCCCGCCGTGATGCCCAGACGCTTGTCGAGGCTCCCGCTGTACACCTGCCAACGAACAAGAAGGGGATGTCCGGCCGGTGAGCAGAGATCGAGGCCGTCGCCGACCGATCAAGCAGGACGCAAGGACACAGAGCGGCGGATCGAGCAGCGAGACAGATCAAGAAAAAACAGACCTTGTTGGTGAAGGGGACGAGGTCGCCGAGCGCGTTCTCTATTTGCTTGGCGCTGAGGCGGAGGTAGGCGGGGCTCTCCCGGTCCCGGGGCAATCCTCGATCTCGATTGCCGGAGCTCCTGCAGAACATGAAGCGCATGCCCAACCTCCACCTGCCCAACTTCTCGCCGCCGCCGCCGCCGACGCCGCGCAAGAAGCCGCGCAACCCGGAGTTCCCCTTGGAGGGCCAACCTGCCGGTTCATGGGCACCATCGCCGCCGTCCACCTACTGCCGCTAGCGCCCCACCCGCGTCCTGCTCACCACGACCAAAACCACCAACCCCACGGCCTCGTCCCCTTCTCGGATCTCCACGTCGGCAGCCTGCAGCAAGGCCTGCTGTTCTGCGGGTTCCGCCCCGCCGATCACCACGCCGTCGCCGCCGCCCCTCCCGCAATCGGCATCCCGCCGCCACCCCGCCACGACGCGCCAAGGATCAGGGCAATCGGCATCCCGCTGCCGCCCCGCCACGACGCGCCGCGCTCACCACCATCTGCTGCCGCCAAGAAGGCCGCCGACGACGGGGATAAGTGATACTGACCTCGCCGGGAGGAGCAGCCACCGGGGAAGGGTCGCCCAACAAGATCGATCGCGACGCCGAGAAGGGGCCCGGCACACCTGGCGTGGGAGCCGTCGGCCGGGGACGACGAAAAAAAAATCTGAGGGGGATGACGGGAAAAAAAACGGTGGGAGGCGGACGAGCGGAGGGGTGGGGCGGACGCGCGGTGTCGAGAGGAAAACGACGTACCAGGTTTGATCTTAAGTTTATTCTTTTTAGTAGTAGAAAAAACAAAAATATATTTCTACTTTTTTCCCTCCCGGCGCGTCTGCCCTTCCGTGCGTCCCACTCCCGCATCCCGCGTCCGCCCTCCCGATGTCCCTCGGTCCGGACGTTCCCACCGTCCGATCCATCTTGCACCTGCACGCCGTCCGTCCTTCTGCGGCCCTCCCTCCGCACCCGCACCCGCACCCGCTCCCACACCTGCCTGGCCGCCTCCTCCTCCTCCCACGCTTCCTCAGATCCAATCCTCTCCGCCGTCGCCGCCTCCCATGCTTCCTCAGATCCAATCCTCCCTGATGCCGCCGCCTCCCACGATCGCTTCCTCCCCCATCGCAAAATCATCCCCCGCCGGAAACCCGCACACGCCCGGAGGAGCTGCCGTAGCCGGATCCCTGCACCCGCGCCTGGAGGATCTGCCATCGCCGGAGCTCCGCACACGCGCACGGAGGAACCGCCGACGCCGAGTCCCCGCACCCGCGCCGGAGACGTCTGACGGAGCTACTGCTGGATAACAAACCCCCGCCCGGAGGAAACGCCGAACAGCCCTACTGCACCTCCTCTCCCCGGCATCCACCCTCTCCGCCGCCCCGATTCCGCGCCGCCGCCACCATCCTCTCCTGTCAGCCGCCCGTCCCCGCAAACGGCTGCCCGCTGCATCTCCGGATCGACACCCGCCACCTCTGCCGCCTGTCGCTTCCTCCGCGCGAGGAGTGCACGAGACAGTCTGCCCCCTCCTCCACCCTACGACCCGGCACTGAGATCTTCTTCAATCCGGCGCCGCTCTCTCCCTCAACCCCGCCGACTCCGTCGTCGCCCACCTCCTCCTCAGCACCCGGCAGGGGGTCGCAGTCACCAAGCACTGGCTCATCTGGTTCGAGTGGTTCCACTTCACAGCGGCCGTGTGGCTCAGGGATGGCGCCTACACCGCGACGGCAACCACGCTGCCATACAAGGACGCCGACGGGCTCACCAAGTATTTCGCCGTGGGGGACTCCCGCGGCCACATCTTCGTTTTCTTCGCCGCCGTCGGCGGCTCACCCTCGCCACGCCGTCGATGGCCGTCTCCATCACCTCCGCGCCGCGCCGTCGACGTCCCCACAACCCAATTCGGGCTTGGTTGTGTACCTGTCTTGCGCTTTGATGCAAAATATGTGATTTTGTTCGCTTCTTTTGGCTAAATCATGGGGCCTACGTGCTTGCAGGTGGAGAATCTGAAGGCGCTTCTCGAGGTGGAGTTGAAGCTGGCTGGGATCTTGTTTGAGCAAGTTTTGCCGTCAATTGTTTGATCAAATATTGTCATCCAGAGTGGGAAGTCGAGTGCTTGGAGGGTGCTGGCTCACGATCCACCATGCCACCATCTGTCTCCAGCAGAAAGTGCATTGCCTTGATTTTTCTCAATCTAATCCATTCGCTAGGGTTTGGTTCCCGGAGGTCTCGATCTGAAAGGTCCATACATGTTTTCCTATGGTACAGGTGATGCCCTCCAACACCTTCCGTTGCCACTGATCTGGGAATGAGATCCTCTAACATTGCCCCCTCTACCATTGAGTGACCGCCATGTGGGCCCAGGGGAAGTGGGTCCCGCATGTCTGTGACTCAATGGCAGAGGTTGAATGTCAGAGGATCCCGTTCCCTGATCTGCGGGGTGTAGGCCAGCGTAGCAGCAGGGGCAGTGGCTCTCGCCAAGGTCAGTGGCATCAATATTTTTAATGGAGCTAATCCATGTTTCATCTAGCTATATACACTTATCATGGTTAGTGTTTAGGCCAGCACGCTAGCTGCTAGCAAATAAGCTGTCAGGCTTGTTTGTCGATTTTTCAACACCTCTCTTCATTTGCTCTTTCTTGGTCATCATGGCTGCACTAGCGGCACCAACACAGCACGATGCTCATTTTGTTATTGCCTTCCGTCTTCATCATACAGCTCAATTCCTCAATTTTATCTCCTTGCCAATCCAACATGTTTTGATTGCTTCATATATATTTTATTTTTCCCCATCAAGATTAGGTTTTCATATAGATATAGAAAAACAAAATTTGTTGGTGAATTTAGGAAGCACCCATGGCTGAAATTGTGTTGGCCACATAGTTCTTGATGATATAGAAAATGTTTGTTGGTTTTCTTTACTGGAGAGAAGGCTTGTAAACTGGATTTCTGTTGCAAATCTCTGGAACATAAAAGAAGCCCATCACGGTAGGAAACTTGTGGAATATAACTAACTAATGAAGTAAGTTTTCTTCTGTAAGTTGCTCATCTATTCAGGTGGCCAATATGTTTGGTTATTTGATTAACTCAGCAAGTAGCAATTTTTCTTATATGGTTTGCTGAACTCTTTGTTCTATGCCTCTTTAATTTGTATTCACTTGTATGAATGTCAGATTACCTGTGAAAAATAAACAGTGGTCGCAAATTCTTTTGAAGACCTGTCAAATACCACCATCAGAGGTAACACATGAATGCAAAGGTCACTGGGTTATCAGTTATCATCACTCTTATTTTTGGTCATATAATTATCAATTTCTGTACCTTTAGTTTGATTATCCTAGCGGTTTCAGCTTATCCTACTATCACTGATGTATATTGAAATATGTATATTGATCGTGAATTTTAAGTCAAAAGATATGTGCCTAACCTACATTTTTGTATGTTTCTCATCACATGGCTTGCTCCCTATATAAGTTTCCACTTTCATTTCTGAGATGGCAGTTGTGGCTGCTCTGCTCAAAAGGACTCAAACAAGTGTCATATGCTTTGCATCTGCTGCATTTGTTTGTTTGGGCTAAATTTGCTTTCTGGTTCAGGAAGGGATGGGCATATTGATGAATGAAGGACCAATTGCTCAGAGAGGGAGGTAGGCACAACCAAGAAAAGCATAACTGTCAGTTAAAGCATTTGGACCATGCTTGTGTCTATTTCTTTCTCCATAGCAGGCATCAAAGATTGCAGCGGGGTGTTGAATGAATCCATGGATCTATGCTTCTGTCTATTTCTCTCTTTGTAGCATGCATGTATTTTATTTTGCCAAAGATCATCGTTTCGCTAGATTGATTGCATCAGTCCTCCAAAATAGTACATCGATATATGTGACTTTTACCGGTTCATCTGATTAATTTTTGTCTCTTTTGTTTCGTATGACATATAGACCGGTTGTCAAAGTGGGGTGTCAACTGAATCCATGGAGGAGGGAATGACTTCGATCTGACACGGCTGACAGAAGTTCAGAATTAGAGGTTGAGTTTTTCACTACTTGTGCTTATCCCCCTGTAAGTTTCTTCCCTTGGAATTACTTTGGGTGTAACAATTCAGATATTGCATTGCCATCTGACTATATTGTGTGGCAGCTTTAATAGGTAACAATATATACATATTAATTGTGACACCTAACAATATTTGACAGCACCTCTGATGCCTGAGAGAGAAGACATTGACCTTTTGGATAGTATGAGGGGCATGATCTTTCTATATACCAGTTAAACAGAAGCTTCCATGTGCCAATGCAGAAATTGACATTGCACAATACTATGCTTTTGATATTGCAATGTTTGCGCTGACATTCTTTTTGTAGTCACATTGATCTACTACCTATTTGCTCCGGTCGTGGACTCGTGGTTCCTGTGGGTGCATGCACAATACACTTTGGCTACTGATATCTTGTTCAGGGTGATTCCATGAAGCTCTAGGCTATATGTACCCTTAGGATGTTAGTGTTCTATAAGCTGATGCCTTCTAAATGTGATGGCGTCCAACCATCTTTGTTAGAACTTAGAAGGGACGCAGACATTTAATAGCTTTATAGATAGTCACACAGATTAGTGCTTTTTCACAACCTGACCTGGATTAGAGTTTGTATCAATTGTGAAGGGAAAAACTTTAGATCAATACACTTTTTTTGTTTCATTACGTTGATCTAAGTCACATCAGAGGCAAAGAATATAACATATTTGGTTTATATTTGGATGTCGTGTTGTACAAAGATTTGTTTCACATTATCATTGTCATGTTGAATAAAAATATATTGCAATATAAATATTGTGTAGCCCGTAGCAACGCACGGGCACTATCCTAGTACTTATATGGGAAAATTGGTCTCACAGCATCGAAAGTTCATCAAATCCGGAAAATACCATTAGAAGTTCGCCTTTTTATAAAATAGCATCGAAAGTTTGTAACGTTAACTGAATATAGCATCCCGTCACATCCCGTTAAACCTGCCGTCAAACGCCGATGTCTCCTTTTCTGTTTTCCTTCTCCAAGCTGAACGTCGCCGCTCCTCCCTTCCCGCTCGGCTCCTCTTCCTCCTCCCGCTCGTTCTCCTCCTCGGCCTTCATCGCGCAGCTTCCGCGCTCCTGCTTCTCCCCGGCCCCATCCGGGACCCCGCCTCCTCCTCCCCAGCCCCGTCCGGGACCCCGCCTCCGCCGACGGCTGCGTCAGTGCGTCACGCGCCTCGTGCTCGAGGGCCTCGGCCCCTCCGGCGCCGACGTGCTCCCGTCGCTCGCGCGCCTCGACGGTCTTCGCGTACTCAGCCTCAAGGTCGCATGTGCTATGGTAGATCCAAGGGGCACTGGGTGCTCGTGTACCTCGGCGCCGGGTCGTCGGCGAGGCAGCCGATGGAACACGTGCCTGGCCTGCCGGCACCGTGGCGCGGGCGGAGATGGGCGTCAACGCGTGCGAAGGGCTCCAGCGTCGCGGACCGGGATGGCGTGCGGTGGATTCCCGTCGGCGAGCTCACACGGTCACGCTCGGCGTCAAACAGTTCGGCGAGAACAGAAGCGTGGGAGGATTCGTCAGAGGAAAATGTTAACAATTCGTGCCGTTTTGTGACGGAAGGGTATTTGATCTTGTTTGCGCCACGGTGCTTCTACCTCTGCAAAGATGGAATTGGAGTTCTGATTGCCTGAAAAGTTGGAGAAGGAATCAGATTACTGAAAATTTTGCTGAATTGATTGCAAACGATTAAACTGGAAGGAACACTGGAGCGCACCCGAGCGGCGGCGGTGCAGGTGTGGCTCGCGTCCATGCCGCTCGGCAAGGAGCTCGAGCGGCTCCGCACAAAGCTGGACGCGACCAAGAGCCGCCTCGCCGTGACGGCGGCCAAGATATCGCTGCTCAAGTCGTGGATCGAGTCCACGAACGTCGCAGTAGCCGCGAGGCAGGCGGAGGCGGCCAAGAAGAAGGCCGCCGTAGGCGAGCTCCAGTGGCACGTCGACAGCGCGCGCACCGAGCTCCGGCAGATGCTGGCGGAAATCGCCACGGCGAGGGGTGCGAAGGACGTGCTGGAGCAGCGGGTGCTCATCCGGCGCAACGTCGCACGCGCGCTGCAACTGGCCGAGCGCGCCGTCGCCACGGAGACCCACGCGCTGGCGTGGGCCGCTGAGTAGGCCGTGCGCGCGAGTGGCTGGGGCGGCGACGGCGAGGTCGACGACGCCCACCACGTCGCCGTGGCGCTGCCGACGCGGAAGCTCAAGGAACTGCGCGGGCGCGTGGAGGCCGAGGAGCGGAAGGCCGCGCGCGGCGAACTGGCGAAGGCGAGCAGGACGGCCGCCGTGGAGAGGCTGGACGCGGCGCGAGCAAAGAGGCGGGAGGCTGCCGCCGCCTCTTAACTTGGTCGCCGGGGAGGAGCAAGAGCGCAGGGAGCTGCCGAGGCGCCGAGCGTGAGGAAGGAGTGGCAGCCTGGCAGGGAAGGAAAATAGAAAACGGGAGGAGACATCGGCGTCGACGGCAGTTTTAACGGGACGTTACGGAATGCTAGTTTCAGGTAACGTTATAGCCTTTCAATACTATTTTACGAAGCGGTGAATTTTTGATGGTATTTTCCAGATTTGGTGATCTTTCAATGTTATGAGGCCAATTTTCCCTATTTATATAGGCGAGCGGCGAAGTCTCGACGTGTGTACGCTACAAAATCTCCAAGAAGATCATGATGTAGAATTTGAAATACAGGACACAAAAAACGTACTGCTCTCTCCGTATCAGTGTTGCAATATATGACTAGGCTCTTGACATGTGATGTGTACTCAACAGATAAGCATTCCGAGACGTATCCTCCATGGCCATCGATAATCAAGATATATAATCGCCATTTATATGAACGTACTTGGGCACGACAAAGCTCAATTTGGCAGCTTCATTTTTTTTCAACTGATGGAACATGTGCTTCGTGGACTTCATTACCTGCAGAACATGACTTATGTGCATGCCGTAAAAGCTGAAGAGATTTCCTTGCAGCCAGATGCAGCTATGTTCTTTATTGAGTAAAGTGCAACTCCGGTCCATAAACTTTTTATGATGTGTCATCCCTGTCAATAAATTTTTAAAGTGTATCATTACTGTACCTAAACTCAATTTGGGTCTGTAATCAGCCCGCTAACGGGTCTGGTAGCCGAACGGGTGTGACATATTTTCAACTGAAACCCTATCTCCTTTTGTCGATTCGTTTCTCCTCCTTTCTTTTCCTTCCTCGCGCATGTCGTCGCGACAGTTCCCTCCCGCGGTGATCTCGCAGCGGCCAACGATCGTCTCAATCCGAAATTCGTGGCCGGCCCCCTTTCTGAACTCGGTGGGCAATGGCCCTTAGCCATTCAGTCTCGTCAGTTCCAACTGATAAGCAGTCTCCAATTAGCAACTTTGAGTTTCAAAATAAATTTGAATCCCTTCCTTCATCTGTCTAACAACTAGTCCAATATACTCTCTAAACATCCAAGTCCATTTGTAATTCATAAACTCGAAAAAGTTTAGATAAAGATTCCTCCAGGAATTAGACTCAAACTTAAATAATCATTATTGTTTCCAGACCTCCAGACTTAACTGAAGTTTCGCCTCTCAGTTCAGACTGACAGTGGTTGTTTGCAAACTTTGCATCCCAATGAAAATATCTAAACCTTCTCTTCTATATCCACAAGTAGCTTTCACGTGTTTTCCAATGTTTATATATTCCATTTTGGTCATGTTGAGCCAAAGTCTATATATAAAATCTCTCTGAAATTAATTCCAAATATTACCACGGTTGAACTGTCATTTTTCCAGATACAAAACAGTAACAGCTTTTCCTTTTTTCTGATACAAAACGATCGCCGCCCGCCACGAGATCGCCGCGGGAGGGAGCCGTCGTGATGACAACGCATGAGGAAGGAAAAGAAAGGAGGAGAAACCAATCGACAAAAGGAGATAGGGTTCCAGTTGCAAATATGCCACTCCCGTTCGGCTACGAGACCCGTTAGCGGGCTGATTTGAGACCCAAATTGAATTTAGGTACAATAATGACATACTTTAAAAATTTATGGATCGACATGACACATCATAGAAAATTTATGGACCAGAGTTGCACTTTATTCTTCTTTATTAGTAGTCGTGCATTCCTGCCATTTTTTTGTTCATACAAAGAGAGCAAAAATAGTAAAATAAAACTCAACTAGTGAGGGAAGAACCGCCACATGGTGTTGCATGAAGAAGGGACCGTCTGCCAGAGGTTTCTATCTATTTTGTGAAAGATAGATAGGAGTTGAAATTTACAGCCCGTCATGATCTCTCTTCTTTCTCACACTACGTGAAAAACAGGCATTGGTAACAGACGCGGATGGCTATTGGTAACGGGCAAAACGCCCGTTACCGATCAAGCGTTACAAATAAGCCAACAAAGGTAACAGACCGGTGCCCGTTACTGATGACACGTAATTGTAACGGGCGTCGAACAAAAACTATTACCACAACTACTTACCGGTCACCTGAAATGACTGTTTCTCCGGGCCCACCGGAGCCTTTGGTAACGGGTGCAGACACTGAGCCCGTTACTTATAACACGTATTAGTAACGGGTGTCTAACAAAGACCGTTACCGAAACTAGTTACCGGTCACCTGAAATGTCTGTTTCTCTGGACCCACATGCACCTTTGGCAACGGCCACAGAAACCGAGTCCGTTACATGAACTCAACGTCGAAGACGTGGAAAATGACGCGTCTCCTCTGTCTTGACGAAAGGAGACGCGTCGTGTAAGTGTGCATCTCCTCCGTCTGGACGAAAGGAGACGCGTCTCCTCAGTGCGTGTCTCCTCTGTCTGGACAAAAGGAGACCCGTCTTGTCAGTGTGCGTCTCCTATGTCTCGACGAAAGGAGACGCCTGCTGTGAACCTGCGTCTCTCTTTATCTCGACCAAAGGAGACGCATCTTGTCAGTACGCGTCTCCCTCTGTCTCAACCAAAGGAGACGCGTACTGTGTACGTGCGTCTCCTTTGTCTGGACCAAAGGAGACGCCTACTGTGTACGTGCGTCTCCTCTAATCGATCAAAGGAGACGAGTACTGTGAACTTGCGTCTCCTCTGTCCAGTGGCGGAGCTAGGATTTCAACATAGGGTATGCCGAAAGAATACTTACAATTCGGTATACAACTATAAAACTCACCATGCAATTCGGTATATGATAATAATGAAAATTTTCATTGAATCTTATAATATCTTTAATTCAACAAATAAGTTAAAAACTTGCACAACGAACAATATAGCAAATGCGAAAAATCAAGCTTTGTCAATTATGAATTAATTGATATCAATCAATGATAGCCTGATATATCTAAATGATATATTATGATCAATGGTTTTATCCAGATAACTGAAGGACTACTGCAAAATAGAGAAACACTGATAGTATTAGCAAACATATGGTCAACAGAATGATTACAAGTCTATGGAGAGCTGCTCGTAGAATTGTGAGTGGAGCCGGAGCTGCCTCAATAGCCTCTACTGCAGAGCAATATCCCCAATTCAAAGCAATCAAACAAAAATAATCTTAGCTGGGACTGGGAAACCTGCGAAGCTCCTGGCTGTGTGGCTGCAGAGCCTGCTCGCACACGTGAGACGACTCGCCTTGCAAGGGATTTTTTCCTTTTTACTGGTATACATGGGCCTGCCAATTCTTAGGGTATGCCAAGGCATACCCGGCATACCTGCTGGCTACGCCAATGCCTCTGTCTCGACTGAAGGAGACGCGTTGCCTACTTTCACAAAAATTAGGTCCAGCATCCACATTCACAAAACTCCACAAACTGAATAGAAATCCACAAGATTCACATGCATAATCTGTCAAAATTCAGGCATTCAGTATCCTCTTCTAACAAGCTAAGTAAGGTTCACAACAATATCATCACTGGCCATGAGGATTGGTATCTAATACAATGCGAGCCAGAATAGCATCATTAATGTGAAATTTTCCTGAGGGTGTGATCACCTGGTCCATGAGGAATGAGGCAGTTCTTTCCCTAATGTGGAGCAGCGTGTCTCGGTGCAGCTGACAAGTAGGTATGCGAAATGCCTGAATATAACAATGTCAGCAGTCAGCACACAGGTGGTTACCAAACATGTGCAGTGCTAATAAGCAAGAACTGTGCTCAGTTGCAGGTGTTATAATTGCAGATCCCAAGAAAGTACCTCAGGGTCCTTCAATTTATTTTTCACTGTAAGCATGTGATAGGCACAATAGAAGCCGCAGACTCTGGATTTGTAAGGTTGTTGGTGGCACTGCGATAAATATACATAGACAAACAGTGGTGAGAAGAAATAAACTCAAGCTTTAGTACTAGCTTCCACAGGCAGGAAATACTAAGTAATACGTACATCAAAAGCCTTCTCATGGTTCAAGGCGCAGCAAGGCAACTTGTTGTCATCACAGTAACTATTCCAAGCACTACAACAAAACATGCAACAATGGTTAGGGAAGCATTAATAAACTCCGCAGAGTTTGTTGAGGAAGTTTGTAGGTTAAGAAAGAAAAAGAACTTACTCATCAATGGCAAGTACCAACTGAGAGAAATTAGTGTCTAGAATCCTATATGAATCAAGATACAAGACCGTCTTCTGCTTTGAAAAGATCGCCACTGCAATCCAGTGCTCCCCAGTGTTATAGCAGGAAATGATGACTCTCTTTTTAGCATATGAATGGTAGGCACACTTCGTATAGGACACAAAAATGTCCCTGTTATTTTGTATATTTGACTGGCTAAAGCATTCAGGATCAAGGAAGGCAACGGGTTCCTTCTTCTGCCGTACTTCTACAGCCATATTCCTAATATTAAGAAAAAACAAAGTGTAAGGAGGCAAAATACATAGTAAAGATGAACTGAGGCAGAAAGCACATTTAGATAGAAAATGATTAGGAGAAGTAGATTAAATTTTCAAGCAAATTACAGGACGATACAGCGGAGAAGTCCCATATCCAAAGCATCCAAGTTGAAGAGATCGTACAAGTCGTTGATGATCACAGACAACAGCTCGTATTTTTCATCTTCTCTCACAGGCCACCAGCCGTGCTTGGGCCATATTATGTCCTGAATCAGAGACTCATCATTATCCTTACAACGTCCCATGTAGAAATTGTGGAGATTAGTGACAGAAGGAGTAGTATCCGGATTGTTGAGTTCAGCAGCACTGAGCATTGCATTTCCAAATTTGTAGTTTGGGTTAATATGAGTCATAGCAACATTGGCCGCCTTCTTCTTAGCGTTTCTCTCAGATGGCTTTCTGACAGGCTTCTTTTGCTCCTGCTTTGAGATTGCTGAAGAAGGCTTTGTGGTAGGCTTCTGAGACCTTTTATTTTCAGCAATTTTCTGCTGTTGCTGCTTTGAGATGGCTGAAGAAGGTTTCTCAGATCGCTTTCTGGTAGACCTTTTATTTTCAGCGAGTTTCTTTTCCTGCTGCTTTGAGATGGCTGAAGAAGGTTTCTCAGGTGGTGTCTGACCAGCAGGTATTGCAGAGATATTGGGCCCAGATGTACCTGCAGCTTTCTTCGAACTGTCATCGACCGGTTTCTCGGCATCAGCCAACACATGACTCTGGGCTCCTGCTTTGGCATCATTGTTTTGAGCACTTTCTTTTGGGGATGGAGGTTTTGTTGTTTCATGAGAAGGTGGGGATGTAATTTGCGTTTCTGGGTCTGGAGGAGGAGGAGGTGGGTTACCAGGTTGGGAATGAATCTGTTCTGTAATTTGTGTTTCTGGGTGTTGACGAGGAGAAGGAGGTGGGTTACCAGGTGGGGAATTTTGTTCTGTAATTTGCGTTTCTGGGTTTGGGTTTTGTCCTGTAGTCTGTGAACCAGAAGGAAACTGTACCATAGTGTGCGAACAAGATTTTGCAATTGGTGCTCCCTTGATGTGAATGTGACACCTCTTCCACTGTATCCTCTGGTGTAGAGCTTGTCCAAGTGTCGTCACCTCGTCATTAGGAGGGTGTTCCAGCACGTGATCCCTAAAGACAGAATATACATGCAGCACTTCGACCACAGCACAGTCTTCATGAATCGGGACTGTGTGTAGCGTAGTCTGCTCTGGTTGAACCACACTAATTGCAGCTTCACATTCAACACCGTCAAATATGATCCATAGGCCACAGTCTGTGGGTTCAGTCAACGTGCCTATAAGGTCTTCCTGTGTGGGGGAAGCAATGTGCACTACATCTGTCGACAACTCTGTAGTGCCGTTGATCAAACCTACATTATCTGCGGACGCACAACTGCTCTTCAGTCCGGTGGGTGAAGGGCTTGTGCGATTGGACACTGGTGCAAACACCACCTGGTACCCTCGTGCCATCATGTCAAGCATATCCTTCTCCATCTCAGCCTTGAGTTCTTGCTTGATTTCTTCCTTCATCTGTTGCTTATCAACTGATGAGTCAGTACTGGCCCTCTTCCTCTTCCTGTACATGGAAGCGTGCTGAGGCCATGCAAACTTCCAGCCCTGGTAGCTGGAGACACCACACACGCGACCTGGTTGTTCGGGGCGGCCCAAGCACTGACTTAGCACATCATTCTCCCTCATCCATGAAGTCATTCCTGAAGATTCTGCATGTGCATTCTTTTCCATGATGTCTGCAGCCACACTTTCATTTGCTACTTTGTTGAACACTACCTCGGCAACACCATCTTTCACCACTAGTTTACTCCTTGCTCGCTTCCAATTCCTAGAACGATCATCAGTGATGGCATCATATGGGTTGGCGATCCCAGCCGCAGCTAATTTCCTGTCCTCTTCCTCCCACAGTGGTAGTTTTCCACAATAACCAGCTGGACCCATGCTGTGCTCGTTTGTGTTTAGGCTTCAAAGTGACTTGAACTTGCCACTAAGAGATGAGGCTTCCTCGGTTTTCTGCTGTTTCACAAACTCTGTCCACTCTTCCGGCTTGATAAAGTCGTGCTTTCCAAATGGCTCGAGTCCTTTTCTGACAAAATCTCGCCTAAGCTGAAATCTGAATTGTCTCCATGCCTTGGCTGCAATCTTCCACAAAAGCTTGAATGCCTGCTCTTTCATGTCTTCCTGGAACTCCAAGTGTTTCTGCATGTAGGTTTCAAACAAGTACCACTTTTGTTCATCGCTTAGTTTTTTTATTTCTGGCAAATCCAAAGGTATCTTTTGTCTAGCAATGAGCCCTGCAAGCACCCTGAACCTACGCTTTGAGAGCCAGGTGTGGTTCGAGGACCGGTGGATGGTCGCTTCCTGGTGTGATGAGTGATTGACAACGTGGTGTGGACTGATTCTTGGCTAAGTATTGCAGGTGCAGGTTGCGGCTTGACTGGTGCAGGTGCAGGTGAAGAACAAGCGTGAAAGGTCGTTGCCGGTGAGGCCTCCAGGTGTGGAGAAGACAAGTAGGCTTGGTTCGAGGGACCCGGTGGCCAGTGGGGTCAAGTGCGGGCCGCATGGTGGCAAGAACGGCAAGATGAAGTCCTGGACGGTTTCTTGGTTGAGCCTCAAAACCAAGGTCGAGCCGGGACTACGTGGGAGCCGAGTCATGAGTGGTGATTGGCAGAGGCTACACCGAGTTCGCGGGGTTTCCGGTGGTTCACCAGAAAACCACTGGGTTCCTTGGTTGATCCACAAAGCCAAGACCGAAGAACCGAAGACGGAGGTGCAGCAGCTCCAGACCGGTCTGACCGGTGGGTCTGACCGGTCTGACCGGTGGGTACCGGTCTGACCGGTGAGGAGCACCGGTCTGACCGGTGTGCGACGACGCAGTCCGGAATCTTCGAAGCGGAGGACACACGTCGGGATCGCAAGGCTTGCGTCGAGGCTAAGCAAGTTTGCGGTCGCTGGGCATCCGTCCGATGGTGCGAAGACAAAGACTTCCAATTTCGCCCTCGAGGGGCATGTATCCCTAGTTAGCTAGTAAGGGTATTTTAGTCTTTCGGTTGCCTCCATATAACCCAAGTGGTGAGAGGATGGCAGCCATCTCTGGGAACCCTAGCTCATTTGGTTTTCCTATTTTCCTTCCTATTTTCTTAGGATTTTCGTAGGACTAGCTTGAGAGCTTCATGGTGAGATCTTGTGAGAGGGAAGGATGATCGGGCGGCAAGCTAGACCTTGTATGAACCTCTTTGGTATGTATAGATGATTCGGCGTGGTTCCTCAAGGCTTGGATGTGTCTTTCCCGTTTCTCCTTTTTGGTGATTTTCGGAGCCCTTTCTTGGCGATTTTCTTGGAGCGATTTCGAGGCCTTTCTCTTTGGGATTTGGTGGGGGATGTATGCATGAACCCTTCGTGGTTCTTTTCCCTTTGATTCCCCTTCCAAATCCGTGAGCAAAGGGGCTCGATTTTGGGGTTTTCGTGGCTCTAGGGTTAGAGGCGTTCTTGGTGGGATTTCTTCGATTCCTCTTGATTTGACAAGTTTTGGTGGACCAAATCTTGGCTATGGAGTACCCATGAGGTGTTCCTACTATCCCCAAAGTCTTGTGCAAAACCGTGGAGCGAATCGGGAGATCGGGAGTTGGATTTGGAGGAGTTGACTCGCGGGCGCTGTTCTTCCCGAGCTGCCCAGGCACGACCGGTCTGACCGGTGCTCTTGACCGGTCTGACCGGTGCTAGCCCTTGGTGGGTTTTTGTCTCGGGGAACAGCCTTGTCCGTGTGGTTTTGTCCCGTGGTCCTGCTGTTCAGTTCTTGGAGTGTTTGGAGTTGTTTTGCTAGGATTTGTGAGGGGTTCTTCTTCCTCACAGGTTGTGTTTCGTGGTGGTTTTTGTTCCAGGGCCTAGAGGATTCACTGAGGCTTCCTGGAACGTTTGCTGTGCGGCTGCTGTAGCCACCGGCCTGACCGGCTCTGTCCACCGGTCTGACCGGTGTCACCGGTCTGACCGGCGCAGGCCATCGGTCTGACCGGTGTAGCACAGGCAGCAAGCCGTGCAAGTTTCCGCTGTGTGTTTTGGTGAGTTTTGGCTAGGAAGGTTGAGTGTTGGTTCCTAGGACCAGTAGCACTCTAGTGGCTGCGTGGTCTTGACCAACTTGGGTAGTTGGGTCGGAGACGTGAGTTGGAAGCCGTGTTCGTCTTGTTGGAGTTCCCATCTCCTTCGAGAAGAATTTTTATCGGCTCCCATTCACTCCCCCCCTCTCTGGTTCGCCTAATCGGTCCTTCAATTGGTATCAGAGCCGGTTCGGGTCTTTATTGACTCTTACCAGTCTAAGATCCAAAGATGGCGTACCAGGAACGGGGTTCGGGTCCTCCGCACTTCGATGGGAAGAACTACCAGATGTGGCAAAGGCGGATGGCGGCGTTCCTCCGCGGAAAGGGTCAGATCCTTTGGGATGTCACGGTGAACACAGCTTATGTTCATCCGATGAACTTCCTTGCTCCAGGATCGAGGGATATGTTCGAAGCCAACAACAAGGCTGTCGACTACTTGTTTCGTGCTCTGTGTCAGCCTGAATTCGATCGGGTTCAGACAGAGGACTTAGCTTGTAGGATTTGGGAGCAGTTGAAGGATGCTCATGCTGGGAATGCTCAGGTTCAGGCTCGGATGTACGCGACTTACCGGAGAGAGTACGAGAACTTCACTCATCTCCCCGGCGAGTCCGTCGATGCCCTTTTCCAGCGATTTACGGTCGTTGTGAACAACATGAGAGCCAATGTGGACGTCCTCCCATACAATGATCATGATAGAGCCGTGAAGCTCTTGCACTCGTTGGATCGTACCGTATGGGACGGGAAGTTTGAGGCTATTGTTGAGTCCGAGAAGTATGACACCTTGACGGTGAACGAGCTGTTCTCGAAGCTCAAGTCGGCTGAGTTGGACCGTGGTATGACAGCCAAGATCGAGAGCCCGACTGATTCTCATAGTCTCGCTCTCGTAAGTGGCAAAGGAGCTAAGTCTAACGCTAACGCATCCTCCAGGATGTACTCTCTGTCTTCTTTGATGTCTTTGCCAGATGAGGAGTTCGACGTGCTTGGAGAGGACGAGCTGGCGTTGCTGACCAGGCGGTTCGAGAGGCTGCACGAGAACCGGGTGAACACGAGGAGGACAGCACGGACGTGCTTTCAGTGCGGCAAGCCAGGACACTTCGTTGCCGACTGCCCGGAGAAGATGGAGAACAAGGACGGCTACAAGGACGGCTACAGGCACCGATCGAGCAAGGATGGCAAGTACCGATCGAGGCGCGATCACAAGCACAAGAACAAGCACAAGGACGAGCGACGGTCGAGGAAGAAGGATGGCCGCGGCAGGAAGGCCCGAGCAATGGTCGGAGCGAGTGACGTCGACTCCAGCTCCGCCTACTCTTCCTCAAGCTCGAGTAGCAGTGAAGATGAAGGTGATCGGCGCAAGAACAAGAAGTCATCCAGGAACTTGAGCGGGTTGAGTTGCTTCGCGAGAGATGGCTTCTGCGGCATGGCCCGTAGCTCCGGCAGCAAGAAGAGCCACCAGAGTGACTCGGACTCTGACTCTGAGGATGAGGTGGGAGACTTGAAGAACATTTGGTTGATTGACTCCGGTTGCTCGAGGCATATGACCGGAGACAAGGGGTGGTTCTCAAGTCTCGTCCCGGTGGTGACAAAGAAGTACATCACCTTTGGGGACAATGGGCGAGGGCGTGTGCTGTCAGAAGGTGAGATTAAGGTAAGCGATAAGATCACTCTCAGGCGTGTTGCTCTTGTTCAATCGCTTGGATACAATTTGCTTTCTGTGTCCCAGTTGTTGGATGAGGGTTTTGAGGTGTTGTTTCGGCCTGGTGGTTCTCGGATTTTAGATTCTCGGGGGGATCTTGTTTGCATGGTCGTTCCCGAGGGTCAGGTGTTCCGAGCTGATTTTTCTCAGTCTTCTGGTGTGGAGCGTTGCTTCTTGGCTGGTTCTTCGAGTGAGTTGTGGAAGTGGCATAGGAAGTTGGGTCACTTGAGCTTTGACCTCTTGTCTCGCTTGAGTAAACTCAATTTGGTCCGAGGATTGCCACGATTGAGGTTTGAGAAAGAGTTGGTTTGTGCGCCGTGTAGGCATGCCAAGATGGTGGCCTCTTCTCACCCGCCTCTCACCGATGTGATGACTGAGCGTCCATGCGAGCTGCTCCATATGGACCTTGTTGGCCCAGCTCGTGTGCGATCTGCGGGTGGGAAGTGGTATGTCCTTGTTGTGGTGGACGACTACTCTCGGTATGCGTGGGTGTTCTTTCTTGAGGAGAAGGGGGAGATGTTTGGTTTTGTTCGAGATCTTGTCTTGAGGTTAAGAAACGAGAGGCACGGAGATGCCATACGAGCGATCCGCAGTGACAATGGCTCGGAATTCAAAAACTCTCACTTCGAAACCTTTTGCCATGACTTGGGTCTTGAACATCAGTTTTCGAGTCCGTATACGCCTCCCCAGAATGGCGTGGTGGAAAGGAAAAACAGGACCTTGTGCGAGATGGCTCGGACGATGCTCGACGAGCATAGGACTCCGAGAAGGTTCTGGGCTGAGGCGGTCAATACCGCGTGCCATGTGTCGAACAGGATCTACCTCAGGGTTCACAAGAAGAAAACCTGTTACGAGTTGATGCACGGTCGCACACCCAAGGTGAGTCACTTCCATGTCTTTGGTTGTAAATGCTTCATTCTGAAGAAAGGGAAGAAGTTGGATAAGTTCGAGGCTAGGTCTGTCGATGGTATTTTCTTTGGTTATGCATCTCATTCCAGAGCATTTCGTGTGCTCAATCTTGAGACTAACCAAATCGTGGAGACTTGCGAGGTAACCTTCGACGAGACACAGCCACGTAGTCAGCTTGTTTTTGAGTGTGCAGGTGACGACGAACTTGGCGAGGAGATCTTTCAGGAGGAGGAGCATGAACATGGAGATGATGAAGATGGCGGTGTGATGCCCGTAGCTGAACATGTACCTACTACTTCGACGACGATCGAGAATGGACCCTCTCCCACACCTACAACGACAAACCCAGATCAAGGCGAAGCTGCTGTTGAGGGGGAGGTAGCATCAAGGCGAGAACCTCCCCGACGAGTGCAAGTGGATCACCCAGCTTCGAGAATCATCGGCGACATGAATGAACGTACTACACGGTCGAGGGTTCGGAACAATTCTCATTTCGCTCATGCTGCTTTTGTTGCCACTTTTGAGCCCAAAGACATTGGACATGCGTTATCTGATCATAATTGGGTTAACTCGATGCATGAGGAGTTGGAGAATTTTGAGAGGAACCAAGTTTGGGTGTTGGTTGACCCTCCCCCAGGGTGTAAGCCGATTGGGACAAAATGGGTGTGGAAAAATAAAGAGGGAGAGAAAGGAGAAGTGGTGAGAAACAAGTCGAGACTTGTTGCTCAGGGGTACAGTCAGAAAGAGGGGATCGACTACGAGGAGACTTTCGCTCCTGTAGCTCGTTTGGAGGCGATCAGGATCCTTCTAGCTTTTTCCGTGGCTAAAGGGTTCAAGTTGTACCAGATGGATGTGAAGAGTGCGTTTCTGAATGGTGTATTGGAGGAAGAGGTGTTTGTGAGGCAACCACCGGGGTTTGAGAGTGAGAAGTACCCTCACCGGGTCTACAAGTTGAGGAAGGCGCTGTATGGGTTGAAGCAGGCGCCTAGAGCTTGGTATGGTAGGTTGAGGGGGTTCCTGTTTGAGAGAGGGTTTGAGATGGGGAAGGTCGACCAGACCTTGTTTCTCCTCAGGCAGGACAGAGATATCCTGATTGTGCAGGTATACGTGGATGATATTGTCTTTGGTGGCTCGTCTAACTCTCTTGTTGCAAGGTTTGCAGAAGACATGAGCAGGGAATTTGAGATGAGCATGATGGGTGAGTTGCAGTTCTTCCTCGGGCTACAAATCAAGCAATCAAAGGAAGGAACATTTGTGCACCAAGCTAAGTACACCAAGGACATTGTGAGGAAGTTCAAGATGGAGGACTCCAAGGCCATGGCGACGCCTATGAGTACGACTACAGTTCTTGATGCGGACGAGGAAGGTGAACACGTGGACCAGAAGGAGTACCGGAGCATGATCGGGTCACTCCTCTACTTGACGGCGACGAGGCCGGACATTCAATTCTCGGTGTGTCTGTGCGCTCGTTTTCAAGCTTCTCCGAGGACTTCGCATCGGCAAGCAGTCAAGCGCATTTTCAGGTATTTGCGACACACTCCCGACTTCGGCCTTTGGTACTCTGCGTCTTCTTCTTTGGCGCTTCATGGATTTTCAGACGCGGATTTTGCCGGGTGTCGGTTGGATAGGAAGTCCACTTCTGGGACTTGCCAGTTCTTGGGTTCTTCTTTGGTATCTTGGTCTTCCCGCAAACAGTCGAGTGTTGCTCAATCCACTACCGAGGCAGAGTATGTGGCCGCAGCTAGTTGTTGCTCTCAGCTCCTTTGGATCACATACACCATGAGTGACTTTGGTGAGGAGTATACCCATGTCCCACTTCAATGTGATAGCACTAGTGCCATAAGCGTTGCAAAGAACCCAGTGCTCCATTCCAAAACCAAGCACATAGAAGTGAGGTATCATTTTCTGAGAGACAACGTAGAGAAATGGAAGATAGCTTTGATCCATGTACCCACACATGAACAACTAGCCGATATTTTCACCAAACCCCTAGATCAAGCAACTTTCACTCGTTTGCGGGGGGAGCTTGGTGTTTGCTTGATTTCTTGAGTTGGCGTGTGGGAGCTCCTTTGTAGCATATGTATAGCTTTCCTTTGTGCATTTCTTGCATTTGGCATAGCATATGTAGCATGATGTATAGGCATCTTTGTATCTTAGGTTGCATGCATTTTGTATCATATGCATTGTTTAGGAAAGGCTTCTCTTATACACATTGTTCACCATGGAATGACATATATGTCTTTGTGAGCTAATTTGGTAAGCTATGGTTAGTTTGGCTTAGCTCTTGATAATCTTGGTTTGTATCCATGATTGATGGCTATGTTTTTTTTTATATATATGCTCTCTTGTGAGTAAATGCCTTTACATGATCTTGACATGTTTTAGTGGCTTGGCTATGCTTAATTTGTGGTTGGATAGCTTATTTTGATCATATGGGGCCAAAGGCTCATTTGCCATCATGAATGTTTAGCCCCCATGCTTCATCTTGTGGAGGGGCATAAGTTCTTTTTTGTCGCAAAGACATTTCATGTACCAATTATAAATCTGAATATGAAATGTAAATTGCTTGAAAAATGTGCTCCCATGTCATATGTGCTAATTTTAATTTGCTTTGGGTGCTAAATCGTTGCATGATGCCTACCAATGAGAAGTCTCATATATAGAAGTAGGCACATGGCTCGGTGGCTTTGACATGACATGAGGTGCTTGTGGGTGTTTATGATGGTCTTATGCTTAGAATGGTTGTCCTAGCATGAAGTTTGTGTGGCTTTGCCATTTTGATATGTTTTGCTCATGTTTAGGACTTTGCTCATGAGAGGGTGATTTTTCGCAAAATTGCTAAATTCTATCTTAGCTTCGCCCAATGGTTGTGAAACTTGGTGATCATGAAGTTTATGTCTTTACGAAGCTATAGAGTATCTAACTTGCTCGTTTGGACATGTGTAGCATCCTATGTTGAATTTTGTCTATTTGAGAAGCTCTAGGTTGCATTTTTTGCATTTTTGGCTTGATTCATGCATTGTCAACAAGGGGGAGAAGTTTGAGCATGTTTTGGCCTACTGAATGCATTTGGAAGGTTTTCAGGTGGTTTCGAGCTATTTTTTGGGCTCTGTTGTGCACCGGTCTGACCGGTTGAGGTCACCGGTCTGACCGGTCAGAGTGCTGGTCCTGTTCACATGTTGCCCACCGGTCTGACCGGTGGTGTCGACCGGTCTGACCGGTCAGAGCTGAGCTGTTGCAGCTGCTCTGTTTTGTGAAGTGGTTCGCATGCATTTGTCCAGGGGGAGTTGCATCGGTTCAGGGGGAGCTTGCATGTGTGCAGGGGGAGCTCTTTGTGGTTTTCGAGCTTTGGTTTGATGGTTTGTGCTCTTTGCTTGAGCATGTTTTGTCTCGGATGTGTCGAGCCGTTGCCCTTGCCTAAGGGGTCCGAGACTTGTCTTCTTCAAGTGATCTTGCTCTTTGCCTTTTCCTTGGCTTTCGATCACTTGTTGGAGTTTCTTTTAGTCGTTTCTTTTCTTTTCCTTTTCTCTTGGTTACCAAAACGTGTGTGTTGTCAATGCACTCATCAAGGGGGAGATTGAGAGCCAGGTGTGGTTCGAGGACCGGTGGATGGTCGCTTCCTGGTGTGATGAGTGATTGACAACGTGGTGTGGACTGATTCTTGGCTAAGTATTGCAGGTGCAGGTTGCGGCTTGACTGGTGCAGGTGCAGGTGAAGAACAAGCGTGAAAGGTCGTTGCCGGTGAGGCCTCCAGGTGTGGAGAAGACAAGTAGGCTTGGTTCGAGGGACCCGGTGGCCAGCGGGGTCAAGTGCGGGCCGCATGGTGGCAAGAACGGCAAGATGAAGTCCTGGACGGTTTCTTGGTTGAGCCTCAAAACCAAGGTCGAGCCGGGACTACGTGGGAGCCGAGTCATGAGTGGTGATTGGCAGAGGCTACACCGAGTTCGCGGGGTTTCCGGTGGTTCACCAGAAAACCACTGGGTTCCTTGGTTGATCCACAAAGCCAAGACCGAAGAACCGAAGACGGAGGTGCAGCAGCTCCAGACCGGTCTGACCGGTGGGTCTGACCGGTCTGACCGGTGGGTACCGGTCTGACCGGTGAGGAGCACCGGTCTGACCGGTGTGCGACGACGCAGTCCGGAATCTTCGAAGCGGAGGACACGCGTCGGGATCGCAAGGCTTGCGTCGAGGCTAAGCAAGTTTGCGGTCGCTGGGCATCCGTCCGATGGTGCGAAGACAAAGACTTCCAATTTCGCCCTCGAGGGGCATGTATCCCTAGTTAGCTAGTAAGGGTATTTTAGTCTTTCGGTTGCCTCCATATAACCCAAGTGGTGAGAGGATGGCAGCCATCTCTGGGAACCCTAGCTCATTTGGTTTTCCTATTTTCCTTCCTATTTTCTTAGGATTTTCGTAGGACTAGCTTGAGAGCTTCATGGTGAGATCTTGTGAGAGGGAAGGATGATCGGGCGGCAAGCTAGACCTTGTATGAACCTCTTTGGTATGTATAGATGATTCGGCGTGGTTCCTCAAGGCTTGGATGTGTCTTTCCCGTTTCTCCTTTTTGGTGATTTTCGGAGCCCTTTCTTGGCGATTTTCTTGGAGCGATTTCGAGGCCTTTCTCTTTGGGATTTGGTGGGGGATGTATGCATGAACCCTTCGTGGTTCTTTTCCCTTTGATTCCCCTTCCAAATCCGTGAGCAAAGGGGCTCGATTTTGGGGTTTTCGTGGCTCTAGGGTTAGAGGCGTTCTTGGTGGGATTTCTTCGATTCCTCTTGATTTGACAAGTTTTGGTGGACCAAATCTTGGCTATGGAGTACCCATGAGGTGTTCCTACTATCCCCAAAGTCTTGTGCAAAACCGTGGAGCGAATCGGGAGATCGGGAGTTGGATTTGGAGGAGTTGACTCGCGGGCGCTGTTCTTCCCGAGCTGCCCAGGCACGACCGGTCTGACCGGTGCTCTTGACCGGTCTGACCGGTGCTAGCCCTTGGTGGGTTTTTGTCTCGGGGAACAGCCTTGTCCGTGTGGTTTTGTCCCGTGGTCCTGCTGTTCAGTTCTTGGAGTGTTTGGAGTTGTTTTGCTAGGATTTGTGAGGGGTTCTTCCTCACAGGTTGTGTTTCGTGGTGGTTTTTGTTCCAGGGCCTAGAGGATTCACTAAGGCTTCCTGGAACGTTTGCTGTGCGGCTGCTGTAGCCACCGGCCTGACCGGCTCTGTCCACCGGTCTGACCGGTGTCACCGGTCTGACCGGCGCAGGCCATCGGTCTGACCGGTGTAGCACAGGCAGCAAGCCGTGCAAGTTTCCGCTGTGTGTTTTGTTGAGTTTTGGCTAGGAAGGTTGAGTGTTGGTTCCTAGGACCAGTAGCACTCTAGTGGCTGCGTGGTCTTGACCAACTTGGGTAGTTGGGTCGGAGACGTGAGTTGGAAGCCGTGTTCGTCTTGTTGGAGTTCCCATCTCCTTCGAGAAGAATTTTTATCGGCTCCCATTCACTCCCCCCCTCTCTGGTTCGCCTAATCGGTCCTTCACGCTTTTGTGTCAATGGTACTGGCATCCCCCCTCTCTCAACCTCAGTGACTACCATTTTGTCTGTTGGCCACTTTGTCGCTGTCCTTGGCACTCTAGCACGACCCGTAGCCCCACCCACATGCTCTTGTTCTTCACTAGCAGTGGCATATCCATCTTCTTCATTATATGCATCTTCTTCAAATTGCCCATGTCAGCACTCCTCAACAGAGTTATCCTGTGAATTAATTGTCAAGGGATTATGAGAAAGGTCAGCTCAGTGTCCAAGAATAGCACAAAAAGCAGACCATACTGCTAGCTCTCCCAGGAGACATGCTACAACAGGAGACAAGTAGAGCACATTTTTAGTTAACCATGCATAACAGCTAAGCATTTATCTAATCAACACCCACAGAACTGTGTACAAGACCATACAAATGAGAAAATAATTATAGTAACTAGTTTAACCCACTATAATCTCATTGGTTCTATGGTAAACCATTAACATAAATGCAATATTCAGAAACCAAAAAATTAGTTCAGGCAATACGACCTTACCATTTTAAAGAGGAAGATGCTCGCTGCCTCTGTTGCTGATGAGGTACTTATTCAACTTGGAGAGAATGTCCAAATGTACATATGGAACAAGAGCAAAACCAAATATAAGAGTGAGTCGAAAGGAAAATGCTAAGTATACGTTTTGAAACTCGAAACCCTAACTGAGCAACTGAGCATAGTCAAGAATGTATCTTAATGATGTAGGAGGGATTTCTAGCATGTAGTTCACCTTGTCACTGTAGGAGCGGAGGGATCTCTAGTCGTCACGTCCTCGCGTCGACCTCATGGCTGGATCCCTCCTCCTCCTCCTAGTCGTCGTCGCTGGAAGGTGAGGGGTGGTGTGGCGCGCATCTCAATGAAGGTGTGTAGCGTGCGTCGCGTTGCGGGGGGGAGGGGGGTGAGGGGAGGAAGGCAAGGGTGAGGAAGCGACGGCAGAGGGGGCCAGGGGGAGGAAGCAGCGGCGGCGCGAGGGGGAGAAAGACGACGGCGCGAGGGGAGAGTGAGGAGGCGACTGCGTGAGGGAGGCGTCTTTCCCTACTAACCCTAGCGCGAGTGAGCGTGTGTGGGCCTTAAAACTGAAAGGCCCAATATTATTAGGAAAACGCGTCAGGCCGGGGCTAGTTCTATTCGAATGAAGAACGGTTCGCTTCATTTTCCCCTTTTAATCTGCAATCAAAGATTTGAATCACGTATTTCTCTGTCATTTGTAATCCAAATTTGATGATATTTGTTTCTGATTTTTTCTAAAATAAACTTCTATTCATTTATGACATTGTTTCGTATATAACTCCATTTCCTGGATGTTGTTTATACGCCTTTATCTTGTTTATTACAAGTAACATAGAAATAATATATGTTTTACACAACCATTACTAAGGAAACTTTGTATTTCGTAATGTTAAGGTGAACATAAGGTTGTGTTAAAATTTCAAATGTATATGAGTTCGAACATGTTGTGAAGTATGGAAAACTTCAGTGTTGAAGTATAACATTCTAGGAAACTATGTGAGAGATGTACACATTTGTACACAAGTATGATCTTCCTTTTGAGAAACCATTTGAAATTTTTATGACAAGTTTGGGGACCCAAATTATGTTGCCAAGTCAATTTGTAGAATTTTTAGACCAACCTAAGACGTTATTACAATTATTATTTCCCAATCATGAGATAAAAATTCGAATTTCGATAATTTTGGTTACACAAGTGTGCCTGCTGATATTTTATTCGAATACTAAATGACCAACTACGAATTATTTGTATTTTTAATGAATTTTTAGGTGCTGTTTAATGGGCTCTAATATTTGAGGGAAGCAAGTTTCATTTCAAAAAAAATAGTGTCGGGCCCGCGCGTCAGCGTCAACAACCTATATAAAAAAGATAACCCTACCCGCCCAACAAAGAATACGCAGGTTCACCAACCCGCGTCGCCAACAACTCTCCATTGTGCGAAATGTTATTATTTGGTCTATATTTGGTCCAACTTCAAAGAGTTTGACTCCTCGATAAAAACTGTTGCCCTGCTGGCCCCTTCATCTACCCGCGAAAAAACCACAACTGCATACACTCCTCATCATCCTCATTCCTTGGCGCGTTCTCTCTCTACGCGGGGGCAGGAGATTAGGGACGAGAAGACGGTGGTTGCCATTTTTCCCGGAGATGCCTAGCAGGCCGCACCAGCCGTCGCTGCTGGAGGACCTCCTGAGGGAGGTCCACATTGAGATTGCGGCGCTCGTCGGTGCGACCTCGGAGCGGCCCTTGGCTGACCTCCGCAGCCTACGAGGTACCTGCTCAACCATGCGTCGCATGTGCAGCCACCGCAACGTCGACCAGCGTTTGTCAATAGAGGCGATAAGAGATGAGATTGCTTGGATGTGGGACCTCACCGCTTACACAGCCTTCCTTGCTATGCTGACCGATCTCAGCAATCTGGGGGCTTGCTTCAACTGCCGGATCAACGCCGTGTTCATGGAAAACAGGCAAAGCGATGATCTCCGGCGCGCCGCCGATGGTGGGCACGATGCGGCGGCCTATGTGTACGCCATCTTGCTATACAGGGACAATGACGGTGCCGCCGCCGATGACACCGCGAAGCAGTACATGAGGCGGGTAGCGGGCGGCGGCGGGACGACGACACGGGTGAGCAACAAGGGCTGTGTGCATTTGCGCAAGAAGGCCGCGAAAGCTATTTGGAGGACGACGTGGCGCATTTGGGGAGACCCGCTGCCGCCGCCGGCATAGGTGCGCGGAGATCAGCCGTGCGCAGGCAACGGCTGCGGCGTGGATAAAGGATTTGAGGAAATTGCTCTGTATTTCACCGAAGCCTGTAGGCTCCGTCGTGAAATGGTGAAGCTCGAATGGGCAATACGAAACTTAATCTATGTTTTCCTTTTGCACCTGCAAATTAAATCTATGTTGCTCGTATTATTTATGTGAATTTATGGAAGAGCAACAAAGGAGACGCGGATCCAGTAATATTCGAATGAAGAACAGATCACTTTTCCCCTTTTAATCTGCAATCAAGATTTGAATCACGTATTTCTCTGTCATTCGTAACCCAAATTTGACGATATTTGTTTCTGATTTTTTCTAAAATCAACTTCCATTCATTTATGACATTGTTTCGTATATAACTTCGTTCATTTCCTGGATGTTGTTTATACGCCTTTATTATCTTGTTTTCTTACAAGTACAACATAGAAATAATATTTGTTTTACACAATCATTACTAATGAAACTTTGTATTTCGTAATGTTAAGGTGAACACGAGGTTGTGTTAAAATTTCAAATGTATATGAGTTCGAACATGTTGTGAAGTATGGAAAACTTCAGTGTTGAAGTATAACATTCTAGGAAACTATGTGAGAGATGTACACATTTGTACACAAGTATGATCTTCCTTTTGAGAAACCATTTGAAATTTTTATGACGAGTTTAGGGACCCAAATTATGTTGCCAAGTCAATTTGTAGAATCTTTAGACCAACCTAAGACGATATTAGAATTATTATATCCCAACCATGAGATAAAAATTCGAATTTTGATAATTTTGGTTACACAAGTGTGCCTACTGATATTTTATTTGAATACTAGATGATCAACTACGAATTGTTCATATTTTTAATGAATTTTTAGGTGTTGTTTAATGGGCTCTAATATTTGAGGGAAGCAAGTTTCATTTCAAAAAAAATAGTGTCGGGCCCACGTGTCAGCGTCAGCAGCCTATATAAAAAAGATAACCGTTGTCTGGCCGGTCGAACCCACCTGACAACAAATGAGACGCGGGGTCTCGAACCCGCATCGGAATGACTCTCGATTTTGGAAATGAATATAACATCCCGAATGGGATAAGCGCAGCACACACGACGCTGACCTCTGAGCTCCCTGCTTCTTCTTCCCCGCTCTGAGCTCCACCGCCGCTCGCCCTTCCTTTCCCCACCGTCGTGCACATGTCGCACTACGCCGATTTGTCTGGAGGTGGACGTGGCAGGAGCAGGTTTCAAGGTGGCCGGGGCAGCCGCATTCACTCCATCGGCTTGGATCCAGTCGGTGAGCTAAGCGGCTTCCCACTGGTCCCTTACCCGGACTGTGGTATGGCTTGGTTGGTGGAGGGGAGGACGCAAAAGGAAGGTGAAAATCACGGTCGTTTTTATTTCAAGTGTGCGAGGAACACGGTGAGTAGTCTGAGCTGTGATTTCCCAAATCTGAGTTAGGGTTCTTATGTGCTTTTGATTTGCACAGTTCCCCAAGCTTTGTGGATATTATCGTTTCGAGAAGGAGTATCTCCAGATGCTGAAGGATGCTGGCGTCATATCTTTTCGACCGTCGAACTGGGCAGACGTGATCGATGAAGTAGTTAATTCAGTGGATTGTCAACTTGGGAGCGACAATCAGAGGAAAGCACCGGACCACAAGCAGAGGAAGAAAGCACTGGAGGAGAAGATGGACAATGTGATCTGGAAGATGAACTTGATTATTGTGGGTGATGTTTGTGTAGTATTTGGATGTTTACTGGGGATGTATGCTGCAAAGAAGTAATTGTGATGTGAAAAGTGGTGCTTTAATTTGTTTCATCTGTGTGAATGAGGAATGAAAAATTTGTCACAGATGACAAACTTAAATGTATGAATGAAGAAAATGGAATGGAATGACAATTGGGTCACGAATCTTAATGTGTCACATATCACAAATTTCATCAATTCATCTGTGTTGACATTTCAGTGTGAAATTAACCAGCCTGCACCCGCGTCTCCAATGATTTTATACAGAGTTTTTCGAAACTCAGAATCTTTTCACTAACAAATAGAGTAACAAACATTGCAATTCATTGTTGCCCCGCTGCCACTCTGCCATTGTTAGATGTAGTTCATCACAAGTTCAACAAACACACAGGAGGAACACATATTAACAGAGGAACATGTTCATGACAAACAAGTAGAGTTCCCAATGTTTAACCAAAAGCCACTCTCCCCTGCCACTTAGATGTAGTTCATCCCAAGTTCAACAAACACACAGGAGGAACAAGCAGAGTTCCACAAACAAACAGAGGAGGATGAACACACAGAGGAGGAACAAATTAATTAAGCTAAGGTAGAAGACTTGTCGCCGCCGCCGGAGGAGCCCCACCGTCAGAGTCGGAGTCGGAGCCGCCGAGGCCGCGTTCGTCATCGCCGTCTTGGGTTCCGACGAGGGGCCAAGCAACGGCAGGGAGGAGCGTGCCGGCGAGGGGGCAGCGAAGGGGGCAAGATGCCTGCCTCACGTCTGCGATAGCAAATGTCTTGCAACGACGGAGAGGGGTCGAGGGAGCGGCGAAGGTGTAGAGGACCTCATATCCGACGCTGGCAACTACCACGACGACGGCGAGGCAAGTTTCTCTGAATCACAGTGCCTTTTACATGTTCTATAAATGGAGCAGCTTGAGCTTGAGCTTGATCTACTTGTTCCTATGAAATGGCTTGTTCCACAGAGATTTTGTAGGATTTCTAACATGATCAATGTAGCAACTTGTTCCTATGAAATGGCTAGCTTGTTCCTTTGTCTATCTCAATCTTCTCATTCCTATGGTTCATCCAAATGATCAATGTAGCAACTTTCCTATGTTTATCATTCCATAGGAATCAAAATGGCATGACACTATCTGGGAATATCTGAAACCTGAGGTTGATAATATTAAGGAAGAAATGCACATCGTCCTCAAAAAGGCTGCATTCATGAGGCGGTACAAGTTTGTGGCCGAACAAAATCTGCAGCCCATGGAAGATGTGCTCGATGTGTTTCAAGATACCGTAGTTGCATTTGAAGAGGCTGCAAAAAAAAGTAAACCTTAGTTGATGATACCATGCTTTTGTTGATGTTGAAGGGGGCATGCTTTTGTTGATGTGCATGGTCAGATAGCATGACCATTGTAAAAATGTGATGGGCAAGTTAAGGCCTAGCTAGATGGACAAGTTAACTGTTTGTAATAATTATGTATATCTGTGTGGATCTTTGTGGACAAGTAATCTTTATCTATATATGTGGACAAGTTATCTTTATCTATATTATGTCTGTTTTGTCTCAAAAGATTTTTTGTTGATTATGCCTGTATGTCGAAATGGGAGCCCTGAGAGATCGGGCTGACCTATCAATCAAGACAGATACAAAGGAGACTACACGGTATGGTTATTCCGCGTCGCATTTGCCCCTCCAAACTGATGAGGAGGAGCCGGCCCCACGCGCCGCCCCCGTGCATTGGAGACGAGGTTTGGCTTATCCACGTATCCTTTGTTCCCAATCTTTGACCAAAAGCCACTCTCCCCTGCCACTCGATCTGTCATTCTGCCTTCCTTCTCAAACCTTCTGCCTTCCTCGTCTCCATCTCCTTCTCTCCCCTTCTCCTTCCTCATCTCCGTCGCAGAGATGGCCGGCGGAAAGCAGTCGTTCCGCCGCCGCAACTCAAGAGGGAGGTTCTGCAGCGAGGAGGAGAAGGCCCCGCCCGCCGCCCCCGCCAAGAGAGTGAGGTTTCGCAGCGAAGAGGTCGATTCTTCGTCGGCCAGAGGGAGGAGGCCGTACACGCGCGCAAGCGCCAAGGGGGTGCACTCCGGCGACACCCGGCAAGCAGAGGCCGAGCCTTCCTCGAGTTTGGTATGCTTGAAGTTAGATTTATGCTTGAAATTGAATTCCTGATACTCATCATATATATGCTGCTCACAAAAATGTTGAACTCATTCTGTATACTGCTTCAATTTCTGAATCTTCATGCTCAGCGACTTTTATTAACTGAACATCCAGTGCCTTCACTGATCAATGGTTCCAATGCATCAATTTTCCATTGTTTTAGGAAGTTGTTGTACCAGCACATGACATTGTCAGGATCTGGACAGAAATCGACAAGCTCAAGAAAACCTTAGACTACATCTGCACATTCCTAAACAGGATGGAAAGAATGAAGAAGGATGACATTGGTAAAGAGAAGGAGCAGGCAAGTTCTCAACCTAGTTACAGCTAAACAACTTTCTTGTTTGACCGGTTACAACTTTATGATATTAAACTTGGCAATCTAATTGTGAAGCTTGCTTCAATTTGCCTTTGTTTGAGAAATGTGTTGTTACTCGGGAGGAAAATTATTAACCTTTCGAGTAGAAATTTTGTTATGCTTGAAATTTAATACATGGTACTCATCATATGCTGCTCACAAAATTGTTGAGCTTATTCTATATACTACTTCAATTTCTGAATCTCCATGCTACATCGACTTTTATTAACTGAACATCAAGTGCCTTTGTTTTAGGGAGGTGCTGTAGCTTGGGAGGACATTGACATGATCTGGAAACAAATCCACAGGATCAACCAAGCTCTGAACCCAGTTACAGCTAAACAACTTTCTTGTTTGACCAGTTACATCTTTCATGATATTAAACTTGGCAATCTAATTATGAAACTTGCATCAATTTGCCTTTGTTGTAGAAATGTGTTGTTACTCGGGAGGATCTTCACTGCATCTGGAAAGTACTCGACAAGGTGGATAGAAGGATGGATGACAAGGCTGTGGACGACATAAGTCTCCTAGCAAATGGTCAGAAAATACTAGAATCTGAGGTGGAGAAGCTTAAAGGTGCACAGAAGATGAAGGATATTGAACTTGCTGAAGCTGCAAAGAAGAATGCTGAGCTGCAAGAAAGACTTGTAAAACTAGAGGCAAAGATAGCTGAACTTGAGGCTGTAGCACAAAAAAAGCCATCTAACTAGTGCCCCTGCTGATGCACGTCAGATGTGATCATGTGAATCTGTTTGTTCTGAACATTATGCATGTCATATGTGAACATGTGATGCTATCTATATATGCATCTTAAATATGTAGAATATGCTCTTATGACTACTATCTATGTGTACTTGTGGTTTTGCATCTTATTAAGAGACATGATTATATGTTTGTGTGATATCCAACATTTGCTATGATGACATAGTCAAATATTTGATGGCAGTGAGAGTCCTATAATGGACTTCAATTATTGAGCTCCGAGTCTAGTAACGGGCGTCAAATTGTCATCAGTAACGGACTTAAAAGCACGTTACCGATATGGCAGTGATCGGTAACGGACTTAAAGAGCCCATTACCGATAGGGTAGTGATCGGTAACGGACTCAAAGGGCCCGTTACCGATAGGTATAACTTTCGTAACGGTCGCATTTTAACATCCGTTACAAAGAATAACTGTAACGGGCGTTTAAGAAGCCCGTTACTGGAAGTCCTCATTGGTAACGGGCGCTGTGTTGGCCACGTCGGGGTCGAGCCTGCCACGTTTATGCGTAACAGGCGCCAAACAACAACCGTTATAGATGGGGTCCATGTAACGGGTGTTAAGGGCCCGTTACAAATGCTGCGTGACCTATTTGAGGTTTTCACGTAGTGTCATCTTCTTTCCAACCCTCCCACGTTAAAGCATGCATATAGCATATAGGGTTGTGAGCTGTTAAAATCGAGGGTGATGGCTGCTTGGCGGCCCATGAGAGAAGAGTGGCGATGTTGAAGGAGGTATCAGCGGTGACGCGAGGGGACAACGATGAGAGGTTTCGGCGGGTGGGTTTTTATACTCCCTCCGTTTTAAATATGTATTGTTTAGGACAAAGTAGTTAATTCAAAATAAGCTAAATTTTTTTGTCCTAAAAGCTATATATTTAAGAACAGAGGTAGTAATTTTTTAATAAGCTAGTTCTACCCTATTGCTATCTAAACACTAGTGGAGAACGGACCTTTGATCCAGGCCTTTTTGTCCCGGTTCAACTTTGGAGCCGGGACAAAAGGCTTTGGGGCGACGTGGCCCGAAAAGCCTCCGAATGACCCCTCCCCATTTGTCTCGGTTGGTAACACCAACCAGGACAAATGGGGGGTCTCCAACGGCTACTGCAGCTCAATTATTGGCCCCGACAATTTGTCCCGGGCGGTGTCACCACCCGATTTTGTCTCGGGTGGTTACACCGCCCGGGACAAAAGCTTTCGTCCCGGATTGTTTTACGACCCGAGACAAAAGAGTCGCCTTTTGTCTCGGGTGGTAAAACGATCCGGGACGAAAGGCCGGTGCCTATAAGTC
Organism: Cenchrus fungigraminus; assembly: GCA_036936925.1. Lineage (NCBI taxonomy): Eukaryota > Viridiplantae > Streptophyta > Magnoliopsida > Poales > Poaceae > Cenchrus > Cenchrus fungigraminus. The sequence goes on from CM072779.1 coordinate 99,943,396, forward strand.
CCTACCCTCCCCTTCTTCTTCCTCTGCACGTACCATTTGCCCATTTCACACCCGAGAGCTAGCTCAAGCTCTCCATATGGCGCCTCTCTCCTAGAGAGGTGTTGTCCAATTTTTTTGTCATCAATTTGTGTAGATTTCCCTCCTCCAAAGTGTTGCCAAGATTAGATTTTTTATTCTCTTTTCATTTGTTGTGTTTAAATTTTGATTTATGGTTTAGAAATGGAGAAAATAGCAATTTTAGTTTCTAGGTAGTAGTAGGAGCTAAGAGATGAGGTTTTTTAGATGTTTTAGATTTAGAAACAGTAGTTATTTAGCTACTAACATTGTATTTTGTTTCACATATTTTTTAAGCATCCTCTAATTTTCTAGTATTTGATATAGAGATAATTGATTTTTACTTTTAGAAATAATGAGAGATGCATTTAAATTTACATTTAGAATTAATTTATTAGAAGTTAGTTTATTAAAAAAAATGGTCATTACCAAACAAAAATATACTACCTACCTATTTAATTCATTTTTATTAAGTATTTCTTGTTTTTATTTAGAATACATTTAGGCATTCTCTTATTTTTAGATACAATATAAATTTTATTTAATTATATTTAGGCTCTTTGTATTTATATAGAAAAAAATTAAAATGTTATTTGCTGCAACATCTGGAAATTCAGACATATAATGCACCGCCTCCAGTTCTGACAGGAGCCAGCTGTTCAAGCATAATGTTTTGAGTGACACCTCTCAGGAGGTTAGCTTTAGCATATACAACAACTCTTAGACACCTTATTCAGAGAGGGAGAGAGAGGATGTCGACATCATGCTGATCAGCTAGCTCCGTCAGAACTGGAGGTAGTGCACTATGTCAGCTTCTAGATTTTGAACCACTGCTTCAAACACATCTCTGAATTCACGTATTGTCTTCAAATCATCAACATGTTAAGTATTTCTTGTTTTTATTTAGAATACATTTAGGCATTCTCTTATTTTTTTCTTTTTTCCATATACAGTCGGTTGGACGTTCTCTACCAGTAGCCTTACATCCTAGCTAGCTACAGTCTTACATCACCGGCGAGCTGGGGCTGTACGTGGATCGGTGATGTAGGGCTGTAGCTAGGTAGGAGATGTAGGGCTGTAGCTTGGCAATGTAGAGAACTGTAAGTGGGAGAGCGAGGTGCGTGTATATGATGGTGAGGTGAGGCTGTACTTCCTAAATGATCAGGGTCATTAGAAAAGGTATAGTACAGACTTACGTCACCTCCGGCCTCACTACAATGGAACGAGCTCTTGCACTTATCTGTTTAGTTATTAGAAAATGAGAAAATAGGTCTTATATATTTTGTTTTTATATAGAATAAATTTAACCATTCTCTTATTTTCCTGCAGAGATTGTAATAGTTTTGGAAAACTATGGCAAGCTATTCTGGTCACGGTGGTCACCGTGGCGGTCGCCGTGATGAACGGCCACCTTATGCTCGTCGTCCAGGCATACACTTCACCCATGGTGTGATTGACTTACCTACTGGTGATCGGAGCCAGGGACCTCATCCCAACATAGTAATATTGTTTCCTTGTATAAATTTGATGTTTACGTACTACACACGGATAATAATATTATTTTCAAACAATGCAGGTTCTCAATCATTTGCAGTGGCTCGCACATGTTGTTGAAAATTTAGGTGGTACCCCTCCTGTTTCACAATGTGCCATTGTCGGTCCAAACAATTGCATACAATTAAAAATCTCATTTGACATACCCGTTCGAGGACAAATTCGCTCCTCGCTATCTTCAGAACCCATCCAAATGGTCTCAATTGTTGGGTGGGGTACCCCTGCCATGGTTAGGAGGACTTATGAAAGGACCGATGTGCAGGCATGCTTAGAACAACTTTACGCTAATGGGTACTTTGTGCCGGATTACTCTTATTTTCTAATCAAGGCACTCGAGGAGGGAGGAAGTGTGACCACGACCGCAGAGAGACTTTGTCGGCTGAATGAACATGACATAGTATGGAGCATCATTTAATGTTATTTTAATCTTCTTATTTAACATTTTTATGAGTCGTAATAACATTATTCTTTACTGTAGGATATCTTTGGTCAAACCTTTGCGGCAAAGAGCTTTCATGCAATTCTAGAGCAAGTGTTGGATGTTGTGGGATTTTCTTACACATATTTAAATCCTACACTTACAAGAGGTTCGAAGTATCAGGCAAATCTTTCATTTTTCAGGCCATATCAGTTTTCCTCGCCACTGTTTGAAATTTATGGAAGTCCATGTGACCGTTATTGTGAAGCGATGGAGAGTGCACTGATCCATTCTCTGGCATATATCGATGAAGTTCTCGACTTCAAGATCGGAGACTTCAACTATATGAACTATCTAAGGAAGAAGAATGAAGTATGAAATATGTGTCATGCATTGATGCACCCCTCTACCTTTGTTAAGACCGTACCTTAAGTATTCATGTATGAACTTTTTATGTTTGTAAGACCTTAATTAAGTATTGATGTATGAACTTTTTTATATTTTTGTTAAGACCTTAAGTATTGATGTTAGGCCAGTGACTAATTGTTTGGAAGCCTTAATATTAGGGTTCTCATCTCCAAAGTATTGATTAAGCCTTAATATTAGCCTTTAACATAAATTTTGGAGACCTTAATATTTATAAACTAAAAAAACAACAGGGTCATTGGGGGGTGACCCTTTAGTCTCGGTTGGTAAACCAACCCGGGACTAAAAGCCAGCCCTCCACGGCGGCAATGATTGGGGCCGGCCTTTAGTCCCGGGTGGTAAACCAACCCGAGACAAAAGGGTAGGGGGGGCCGGCCTTCAGAGGCCTTTTGTCCCGATTGGTAAAACCAACCGGGACAAAAGGCACCCTTTTGTCTAGGTTGGTTTTACCAACCGGGACAAAAGGCCGTCCCTATACAAAATTGACAGCACCTTCTTCCTTCTGCCCTGCCCGACCATTCTTCACTGAGAGCTCAAGCTAGCTCCTCTCCCATGGTGCCTCAAACATAGGGAGGAGCTGCCCAAATTTTTCCTCATCAATTTGTGGAGTTTTCTCACCTTCAAGGTGTTGCTAAGGTATTATTCTTCATCCTCCATTCATTTGTTGTGATTAAATTTTGTTTTATGATTTAGAGAAGGAGAAAATAGAAATTTTGATTTAAGAGCTAAGAGATGAGGTTTTTAGTATACTTTAGATTTAGTAATAAGTAGTTATCATTTGTTATGATTATCATCTTTCATTCATTCGTACTAAGATTTTTTTTTGTTTTTATATAAATTTTACTTTTAGCTAGCTTTATTTATTATTAGAGAAAATAGAATTTATTAATTTAGTTATTAGAAAATGAGACCTAGGGATAGTGTATATTTTTATACTTAAAATTTATGCCACAATTAAGAAAATAGAAAATTTGATTTAAGAGCAAGAGATGAAGTTTTTATATTAGTATACTTTAGATTTGGTAATAAGTAGTTATCATTTGTTATGATTATCTTCTTTCATTCATTTGTACTAAGATTTTTTTGTTTTTATATAAATTTTACTTTTAGCTAGCTATATTTAATATTAGAGAAAATAGAATTTATTAATTTAGTTATTAGAAAATGAGACCTAGGGATAGTGTATAGTTTTTATACTTAAATGTTATGCCATAATTAAGAAAATGAAGTGTTGTAGAATTAACATGGATATTTTTCACTTAATATGATGCAGATGAACTGACAATGGATGTACAACACAGACAGACGTTCAGCGGAGTACATTACCGGCATGCATGGTTTTCTCGAAGTGGCGAAAACAAACAAGAATGTGAGTGGATTCATGTGTTGTCCATGCTCCGATTGCAGAAACGAAAGAGACTACCATGACCCGGGAACACTTCACCTGCACTTGTTGAAATACGGATTCATGCCGAACTATGCGGTTTGGACCAAGCACGGTGAAAGAGGGGTTGTGATGGAAGACGATGAAGAAGAGGAGGAGGATATTCCGGACTGGGCCGCGGGGCAAGCTTTTGCAGATACTTTAATGGAAGATGCTGACGAAGAAGAGTTACCAACACATGCTGACGGGCCTGCTGATGATCTCGGCCAGGTTCTACAGGATGCACATAGGGATTGTGAAAACGAAAAAGAAAAGGCAAAGTTGCAGCGTATGATAGAAGATCACAGAAAACCGTTATACCCAGATTGCAAGTCAGGTCACAAAAAGCTTGGTACTACACTAGAAATGCTGCAATGGAAGGCAAAACATGGTGTGTCTGATAAGGCATTTGAAGGGATGCTAAAAATTGTGAAGGACAAGCTTCCCGAGAACAATGAATTACCGTCCACCACATATGAAGCGAAACAGACTGTGTGCCCTCTTGGGTTGGAGGTACAGAAGTTCTATGCATGCCCTAATGACTGCATCCTATATCGGGGCAAGGATTACGAGAATTTGGATGCTTGTCCTGTGTGTGAAGCGCTACGTTATAAGATTCAGCGAGATGAAGATCCTGGTGGTGATGTCCAGGGGCACCATGACAAGATGAAGAGAGTTCCGGCGAAAGTTATGTAGTATTTTCCCATAATACCACGTTTGAAGCATTTGTTCAGGAACAAAGCAAATGCTAAGATGATGAGATGGCACAAAGATAACTGTAAGGAAGACAACATGCTGAGACATCCGGCTGATGGGTCTCAATGGAGAAAGATTAATAGAGAATTCAAAGAGTTTGATGACGATCCAAGGAACATAAGGTTTGGTTTAAGTACGGATGGTTTCAATCCATTCAGCGAGTTTAGCAGTGGTCATAGCACTTGGCCTGTGACTCTATGCATGTTCAACCTTCCTGGTTGGATGTGCATGAAGCGAAAGTTCATTATGATGTCGGTGCTCATCCAAGGTCCAAAACAACCCGGCAACGACATTGATGTGTATCTAAGACCATTGGTCGATGAACTATTACTGCTGTGGAAGAAGGAAGGTGTACGTGTGTGGGATGAGCATGAGCAACAGAGCTTCAACCTACGAGCATTGTTGTTTGTTACCATCAATGATTGGCCTGCTCTAGGTAACCTTTCAGGGTAGACAAACAAGGGATATCGGGCATGCACGCACTGTTTACATAAAACACAAGGTATTCATCTCAAAAATTGTAAGAAGGTCGTGTATATGGTTCACCGTTGTTATCTTCCAACTAATCACCCCTTAAGGAAGAAAGGGATGCATTAGAAAGGGAAGGCTGATCATCGTACGAAGCCACCCCATTATAAAGGAGACACCATATTTGAGATGGTAAAGGATCTAAGGGTAGTTTTTGGAAAGGGTGTCGGTAGTGAACCTGTTCTAGCTGACGCCAACAGACGTGCAACAATGTGGAAGAAGAAAATCAATATTTTGGGAGCTACCTTATTGGCAAATCCTTGAGGTCCGGCACGCAATTGACGTGATGCACCTTATGAAGAATCTTTGCGTGAATGTGTTAGGTTTGATGGGTTGTTACGGTAACTCGTAGGATACATTGGAAGCACGACAGGACCTGAAAGATTTTCATAAGAATGAGAAAGTTCCGCAAGAGGATGATGATGAAAAAGATTCGGAAGAGGATGATGATGATGATTACTTAGGTCCTGCTAGTTACACTCTCACCAAGAAAGAGAAGGAAAGCATGTTTGATTGCCTCAATAGTTTGAAGGTTCCGTCTGGCTACTCGTCGAATTTAAAGGGGATCATAAATATGAAAGACAAGAAGTTCACAAATCTAAAGGCCCATGACTGCCACATGTTGATGACACAGTTGCTACCAGTTGCGTTGAGGGGTGTTCTATCAGAGAATGTACGATTATTAGTCGTAAAGCTTTGTGCATTTCTCAATGCAATTTCACAGAAGGTAATCGATCCAGCGAAGCTAGGAAAGCTACAGAATGATGCGGTTCAATGGCTTGTCGGCTTTGAGTTGGCATTTTCACCTTCCTTCCTCGATGTTATGACGCACCTCCTGGTACACGTTGTCAAAGAAATTACTATTCTCAGTCCAGTATACCTTCACAACATGTGGCCTTTTGAGAGGTTCATGTCAATCCTCAAGAAATATGTTCTTAATCGTGCCCGTTGTTGGCGTTTCTTAACGTCACCACTAGTTGTACACCTAGAGGGAACGTATAAGAGCAACCGGGTATACCGCAAGCGCACGGAAATACCGTTGTAGCACTTCCCCAAGGAAGGAGAGTATTCAAAGGGTATCGAATCCAAGGAACGATGTGCACTATCTCCTACTCTAGTATAGATGGTCCAAGGACACAACACTGATTGATAGGATAGGTAGAAAGGATCTGCCTCGACTGAGCGCAGAGTCTAGTCACGGTCTCTCAGGTATAACACTCACTTTGGGCGCCAGCACATCCTAACTTTTTAGGGAGAGGCCAATGTACTAACAACGAGCCTAACTCGGTACGCAGGCGCGGAGGGTTCCAAAGAGTCCAACAGGCTGTCACCACTGCGGCCTACCTCTATCGTTACGCGAACGTACGTGGTCTTCGCAGGATAACCTATGGTCCAGACACCACGTCTATACCACTGACTACTACTATAGTCGGACACCATCTGACATCCCGACAGCCCGACTATAGCACTTCGTATAAATACGGAACTATGAATCCGCGAGGGAGATACTGGCACTAGCTCAAGGTATGCTCTATCACTCATGCAAGATCACGAATGCACTTTGATCTAACTAGAAATCCAGGAGCATCAACTTTACTCTAATAGACAAACTGGCAAACTAGATGCAAACTTACGATCTAAGTCTACTAGATCGAAAGGGTTGTGTTCGAAGAACACAAGCCTCTAAATCAAGAACAAACAAAGAACACAAGAACAAAGCAACTAAGCATGCATACGACTTTAGTCTAAATAGAAAATGTCGAAATACTCACTTAGTCTAGTTGAAGAACAAAGGCACCGCTGAGGATCGTTCTTGAGGAAGATGTCATGAACATGACATGTCCCCAAGCCTCCCACCTCACTTCCTAGCACTAATCCTATACAAAGAGCTCTCCTCTCCTAAAGAGAGAGGCTCCAAGCCAAAATGAAGAGGAGGAAGAGAAGTGTGTGTTCCAAATGAGAGCCCCTCCCCTCCTATTTATAGAGGAGAGGGTGGCTTGTCAAGAGGCCAAATCCTCTCCAAAGTGTGCAGCCATCCTTGGGCGCCACCAATAGGAGAGCGACACATGGCGAGGAATCTTGCATTGCACTCTTCTCTAGCTTCCAGGGGAAGGAACCAAACCGACCTTCTACCGGCCAATCAACGGGCGCCATGTCACCAATCCACCCCGGAACGTTGCAACGGATCAACCAGGGAGCACCACGTGGAAGCAGATGGCCAAAGGAGACCAGAAGGGTTTGGCCGAACCTGGGTTCGGCTGACCCTGGCTCACCTCCTTCTGGCTTGTTCTTTTCCTGGGTGACTGATATGTGGGTCCTTATGATGGTTCTAGGTGCATGCCGAGTTTTGAGGTGGTTTGGGTCCCTCGTGGGCCCTTGGATCCTTGTGCTGCACACGTGGCGGTGTCTGATTCGTCGGGAGTTGCTTCACATGGATTGGTGAGGTGTCATGAACACATGGCATCCAATGTGGCACACGTCGCCACGTGGTCTGGTGTGGGTCCCACCGGCTCACAAGATATCGGGAGCATGATCTTGTCTTGTGCATATCTTTTCCATCCGGACTCCGAAGTAGACAAATGATATATCCATTTCGATCGTCTCGACGAGACCGTCGCAATGGTGTAGTCCAAATTGGCATTTGAGGTTGTTTATGATGATGTCCTTTAATAGCCATTGGACTACTTGCCCTCAACTGTACCATTTTGCACGTATTTCGGTGCATCCTGCAACAAAAGCTAGAAACACCATCACTTGTGGAAATCATTAGTATCAAGCCCTATTCTAGTGTTGATGATCCTTTTACCATTATATTATGCAGGTATTGATGGTGTAAAAGTAGCACTTAACAGCCGTCAACAACACCCTCACACTTGACATTTGCTCGTCCCGAGTAAAGGGAGTCAGATCAAGGTGAGACATGATATCCAAAGGTATGAAACTAGCATAAGAGATATTCCGAACCATACCTTGTACTTGTGAACTCTGAAGTGTCTATCATGCTATCTTGGGTAGTTGAGGAATGGAACGGTCATGAATCAAATCACTCCTGCTCATCATGTCAAGTAACTTGGGGTTTTGCAATAAATTTTCAAAACAAACCTTTGCTTAGCTCCTCATTTGATTCTCTCAGATCGCTCAATGTGTATAAGTCCTCACCAAGGAATTAGATTGCCTTACTCCATCCTACTTCTAATGATGGCTATATGTGGAGCTAAGGGTAGGATAAAGGACAAGGCATACTTGTATCACATATATTGCAAAGTCAAAGACTAGATCCACAGAGAAAATCAAATCATACAATCAGATCAAGATGTGCACGTGTATGGATATGGTGAGTATGGTAAGGTGGATACTAGGCCCGGAATGGGTGCTAGATATTACCATACGTATATGATGAATGTTGGTAGATGGTAAGGTGGACACTAGCTCCAGAATGGACATTAGTTATTACCATCTAAGATATGAAACTCCCTTCTGCATGATCTCATCTCTCTCCTATTTCTCCTTTATTTTGGACATGGGCTATTCTTTTTTTTCTTCTTTTTTTCTTCTTTTTTTTCTTTCATCATGCTTTGAGCATGTGTCTCTTCTTTTCTTTTCTCTTTTTTCATAGCCCATGTCTCTTGAAGGGTACTTTTGGTGAGAGATGTCACACCACATATGGAGCTTTATTTTTATGAAATGGATGAATGATACAATGCTAACTTCCAGTGTAGAAGCATAGCAAGGGGATATAGGTGGTGTGCACATGAATCTTGATCACGAAAGTAATGAAAAGAATTCTCACAAGGGTCACAGAATTTGACAAATCTCAATGCAATAACAAGCAGCATATGATTGTAAGGTTTTCAACTAAAAACATCATATGGCTCTAGTAGGATGGTGGCATATCAAAGAGGAGCTTTGCAAAGGATTTTTAGATTTTCAAAATAAATTTCCCAAGCACTCAAACATAAAGAGCGAAGATCATATCATCAAACCATATCACAAACACCAACTACTTAGATAAGCATGAGTTCCCTAATGATATTTGTTCACAAGCATCAAGATGATGAGTAAGAAATAAAACATATGCAAGCCAACCACAGGAATAATGTAGAGCAAGCATAGCACCAAACACTGAGTTTGATATAAAGGATATGAATTGAAGTTCAAACAAACTCATGGATAAGATAGAGTGAGATAGAGGGTGCACATACCATCATTTCTGAAGGATAAGAGATCAAGGAGGACTAGTGGTGATTCGGCTGACCATAAGGCAGCCGGGTCACTCTAGTTTACCTTGCTCTTGTCATGAAAGTGTAGTCGATGTTGTGCAGCACCTGTGTGGGAGTTCTCAAGTGGATATGATGATGAGCTTGACAGAACTACCCCACACTGGTGGTTGATCCTGGTGCTGTTCTTCAAATGACAAATGAAAACAAAGGAGGGACTCTACTGGTTCGAGAACCATAGAGCCTTTATTCAAATTCAAAATTTTTTGTTGTTTTTGTTTTATTTTTATTGTCACCATGTCATTTGCTCGAAAAGGGTTAGACCAATGTCACACTTCATACACAAAGGGGAATATACTTACCTTGGACCTTTGAGAGGTCATATGTACCACCCTTGCATGTTGTGCAACATGAATCTGACACTTCAACTTACCTCCCCGTTTGAATTTAGCTCAATGACTTACCCATTCAAATTTGACAATTTTCTGTAGGGGTTAGTTAGCATATATGCAACCAAGATCTATGAAGATATAACTCTAAGGTTCATCAATCAAAACTCGACACCACGTCTTGTTTTGACTGAAGAAGACAGTTTTAACCTAAGCACCATGCTTAATCTAAAACAGCCTATGAATGCATGTGTACTCAAAACATTCAAACTAGAGCATATAAACAAAGATAAAGGAGGCATAAAAGCATGATCAAGCTATTTTCAAAAAGGAACATAAGCATGAGCATAAGACGGTGAACCTCGGGAACCTCCCGGAAGGGCTTTGTTTAATGTCAAAAGCAGAACTTACCTAACTAGTGGGCAAGATGCAAGAGCTGACATCATCACCACACCAGGATAAGATTTGGTAGAGGAGGAACTTTACTCAGGATGCTCACATACCTCCCCCACACTTGAAGTTTGCATTGCTAGGCAACAAAACTCAAGTGTGTGGTGATCAAGCTTCCTTTTGTAAACGTTCCCTCACCAAAGCGTATCTAGGTGTTGCAGCTGATGTGGCTCACATGTTTGTAGGCATCATCTGCCCATCTTTCTTTTCAATCTCCACCTGAAAGGTTAGTGACCAAAAATACCCGAAGGAAGACTTATCCTACAAACATGTTCTTGATTTTATTCAAAAAGGGAAATAAAACCTATGCTAATCCAGGCTATCTCCTGGTAGTGCTTTGTTTATTTAAGGTCATAAGCTCGACCATGGGAACTTCATCTTGCAGCTATCATTGGTGGTGTCATTCCCGTCTCACCACCAATCCTTGATGTATCAGTGAAGCTTTAGCTGCAAGGTTACTGCCACAGTGCACACACGAAATCTGCAATGCTTATGGTAAACATATGCATCTACAATCAACCTTCCAAACATTTTGCAAAAGAGGACCAAAAGGTGGTTGTAGCCCTCGTATGTGCTCAGTGCACTAAGCATGGCCGACTCTAGAGAGGCACGATGCGAGCATGGTCTGTATGGTGAATCAAGAATGAAGCTACCATGCTCGTGCGTGGAATCCTTTCCTCCGGACTCCAGAGTCAGCGCCTCGAAAGGTTCCATGGCCCATGAATTCTGTATCTCAAGAGAGTCATCGTGGAAGCTCGATGTTGACTCTCGATCATGATCAAAAGCAACATGATACGGGCCTGCGGGAAGAGGCTGAAACTCGATCGAGAGTGGTGATGATCGTTCGCCTTCACAAAGGTGAAGAGAGTCTCCCGAGTCATACTCATGAGGGGTAGAACATTCTACAACGTTAATGAGAACGAACTCAGACGACGCAGACGGAGATATATGCGTCATCTTCTCGAGTGGGTTTTGCTGGGGAAGAGGCTTTGCCATAGGGTGTCCCAGACAAGGGGTAGCAGTGGCAGAAGCGACTCCCCTAGGCTTATCATCTAGGCTCCCTATGGATTCCTCAAAGAATTTCTCTAGCGAGGAGCCTAGGAGTAGATCAGGATCGAGAACATCAAAGATGTGAAAGTCTAAGCTAGCCTCAATGCCGTCTATGATGAGTGGCACGACACTTGCAATCCCCCGACATTCAAGAACGTGCCCAAAGGAACAAGTCTCGAGGAGCATGTCAGATGGTGCTAGCGGAACTTTGCCTAAAAGAGTATCCGCTAAGTGCCATGGCATGATGTTAACCTCCATGATGGGGTCACAATGGGCCTCTACGGCAATCCCTCTCACAGAACAAGGAATAACTAGAGAGGGTGTACTATCCCAAAATGCTTCGGTAAAGCATATCGCTCCATCTGGCCATTCCTCCTTCATGGCCTCCTCAGGAAATGCTTCGTCAGGAGGATCGGGAGGCGAAGGAGATACCGTAGGTCTAGGGAAAGGCTCTGTCAGAGGATGTTTAGATGGTTCAGCATGGACAGAAACGGTTTCCTTAATCTCTTCTTCTGGGTTTCCTTGAGATTTAGCAAGAAGTTTTTCTAAGGGGAAACCTAGAACAAGATCAAAATCCACGATGTCATAGATGTGGAAATCTAATCGCACCTCTATGTCATCAATGGTGATCGGCACGTCCCTAGCAATCCCCCGACATGGAAAAACACAGCGCCACCTAGGACTATGGAAAAGTCTATCAGTCGGGATCAAGTGCATGTCACCCACCAGAGTATCCAAAAGGGTCTCTGGTATGATGCAAGCCCCAACAGTAGGGTCATGGACAGCATCTACGGTGTTTCCTCTCATGGAACAGTGGATGATCGTGGAAGTCGAGCTAACCCAAATTGCTTCGGATGTATGCTTCTGAGGTGACCAATCCACTATCGTCCCATGATTCCAAACTTCATCGAGGACCTCATAAAGGTCCAACGATGTCATAGGCTTCTCGTGCCAAGAGTGATCTGAGGTATTTCTGATGTTTCGAGAAGGATCCTCCTCAAATCGGGAAGAGAACTCCGAAGGTTGAATTTCTTCTTCCTTCGATGTTCGTGGTTCGGGAGAGGGCTCAACAGAGGAATCAAGGAATTTAGAGAATGAAAGCTCAGATTCGGCTATTGAGAGACTCTCATGGACTAACTCAGACTCCAGATGGGGTTCGTTGTAAACAATATGGGAAGAAGAGGTTTCTAAGAAGAATTCTAGGATCTCTTCTTTCCACCAGAGTTTGGTTTTCAAACGAACCTCCAGCTAAAAGGTTGAGCTCTTGTGCAGATTCCATGTCTATACGAGTATAAAAGGTATACGTCGCTATATCATCAGGTATAGACATGTCTGAGATAGATGTCATAAGACGTAGGAACCTAGCCCAAGCTGCACCTATGGACTCACCCTCTAATTGCTCAAAGTCAAGAAGTTCACACGGCAAGAGCTCTATGCGTTCATAAAGGGAGAACGAGTCACAAAAGTTTTCTCGTAGTTTTCCCCATTTATTCACATGCTCTGCTGTGTGGGTGTACCATTGCTCCGCTCTATCTATGAGAGAGAAAGGGAACAATTTCCACCTCAAAGTTTCATGTGTCATGCCTGGAATTACCAAGCACGAACACAAGTCCTCGAACTCCTCTAAATGAACATTAGGATCATCACTGATCGCTCTAGAGAAAGGTCGATTCCGAACCATGGCTATAAAGCCGGGACGAAGCTCGCAGCAAGATGAGGAAGTTGATGGTTGCTCTAAGATGAACTCGCCCCTAGGGGTAGAGAGGCTTTGACAGGAAGGCATCTCAAAGGGTAGCGGGGGTAAAGGTAGAACAAAAGAAAAGATAAAAAGATACGAAGACCACTACGTTCGAAGATAGATACAGCAACCGTTCGCCGGCAACGGTGCCAGAAATGCTTGTTGGCATTTCTTAACATCACCACTAGTTGTACACCTAGAGGGAACATATAAGAGCAACCGGGTATACCGCAAGCGCACGGAAATACCGCTGTAGCACTTCCCCAAGGAAGGAGAGTATTCCAAGTGTATCGAATCCAAGGAACGATGTGCACTATCTCCTACTCTAGTATAGATGGTCCAAGGACACAACACTGATTGATAGGATAGGTAGAAAGGATCTGCCTCGACCGAGCGCAGAGTCTAGTCACGGTCTCTCAGGTATAACACTCACTTTGGGCACCAGCACATCCAAACTTTTTAGGGAGAGGCCAATGTACTGACAACGAGCCCAACTCGGTACGCAGGCGCGGAGGGTTGCAAAGGGTCCAACAGGCTATCACCACTGTGGCCTACCTCTATCATTACGCGAACGTACGTGGTCTTCACAGGATAACCTATGGTCCAGACACCACGTCTATACCACTGACTACTACTATAGCCGGACACCGTCTGACGTCCCGACAGCCCGACTATAGCACTCCGTATAAATACGGAACTATGAATCCGCGAGGGAAATACTGGCACTAGCTCAAGGTATGCTCTATCACTCATGCAAGATCACGAATGCACTTTGATCTAACTAGAGAAATGCAGGAGCATCAACTTTACTCTAATAGACAAGCTGGCAAACTAGATGCAAACTTACAATCTAAGTCTACTAGATCGAAAGGGTTGTGTTCGAAGAACACAAGCCTCTAAATCAAGAACAAACAAAGAACACAAGAACAAAGCAACTAAGCATGCATACGACTTTAGTCTAAATAGAAAATGTCGAAATACTCAGTTTAGTCTAGTTGAAGAACAAAGGCACCGCTGAGGATCATTCTTGAGGAAGATGTCATGAACATGATATGTCCCCAAGCCTCCCACCTCACTTCCTAGAACTAATCCTATACAAAGAGCTCTCATCTCCTAAAGAGAGAGGCTCCAAGTCAAAATGAAGAGGAGGAGGGGAAGTGTGTGTTCCAAATGAGAGCCCCTCCCCTCCTATTTATAGAGGAGGGGGTGGCTTGTCAAGAGGCCAAATCCTCTCCAAAGTGTGCAGCCATCCTTGGGCGCCACCAATAGGAGAGCGACACATGGCGAGGAATCTTGCATTGCACTCTTCTCTAGCTTCCAGGGGAAGGAACCAAACCGACCTTCTACCGGCCAATCAACGGGCGCCATGTCACCAATCCACCTCGGAACGTTGCAAGGGATCAACCAGGGAGCACCACGTGGAAGCAGATGGCCAAAGGAGACCAGAAGGGTTCGGCCAAACCTGGGTTCGGCCGACCCTGGCTCACCTCCTTCTGGCTTGTTCTTTCCCTGGGTGACTGATATGTGGGTCCTTATGATGGTTCTAGGTGCATGCCGAGTTTTGAGGTGGTTTGGGTCCCTGGTGGGCCCTTGGATCCTTGTGCTGCACACGTGGGGTGTCTGATTCGTCGGGAGTTGCTTCACATGGATTGGTGAGGTGTCATGAACACATGGCATCCAATGTGGCACACGTCGCCACGTGGTCTGGTGTGGGTCCCACCGGCTCACAAGATACCGGGAGCATGATCTTGTCTTGTGCATATCTTTTCCATCCGGACTCCGAAGTAGACAAATGATATATCCATTTCGATCGTCTCGACGAGCCCGTCTAAATGGTGTAGTCCAAATTGGCATTTGAGGTTGTTTATGATGATGTCCTTTAATATCCATTGGACTACTAGCTCTCAACTGTACCATTTGGCACGTATTTCGGTGCATCCTGCAACAAAAGCTAGAAACACCAACACTTGTGGAACTCATTAGTATCAAGCCCTATTCTAGTGTTGATGATCCTTTTACCATTATATTATGCAGGTATTGATGGTGTAAAAGTAGCACTTAACAGCTGTCAACACCCGTCCGGAAGGAAGCATTCCCAAGGGATATGGAACTGAGGAGGTCATTGAGTTTTGCGTTGATTTTGTCGACTCAATTGACTCCATTGGGCTTCCAGTATAACGACATGAGGGGAGGCTACAGGGAAAGGGCACCATTGGAAGGAAATAAAGTTTGAGCAATAATACTGATTTGTTCATTAAAGCACACCTAACTGCCCTGCAACAATCATCCATGGTGACTCCGTATAGGACGGAACACGAGCAAATTATTGCTTCTCAAAATCCAACCAAATCAACTCTGGATTACAGGCCGTCACTTGGAAACATTTCCCTCATGGTTGAGTGAACAACTCATCGGTAACTCAACGATTCATCCACAACTAGCTTTGTTAGACAGGGGACCTTGTAGCACAATTACAAAATGGCAAGCTTACGATATAAATGGTTACAATTTTTACACGAGAGCTCAAGATCGTAAAAGCACAAACCAAAATAGTGGTGTCCGTATGGACGCCATCGACAACAATGGGTGCAAGACCTCCTAGAAGAGATATGGGAGCTTGAGTACAGAGCGATGAACATCCCTCTGTTTTTTTGCCAATGGGTAAAACTAAATGGTGTAAAGAAAGATGAATATGGAATGACAATAGTGGACTTGACCAAGATTGGGTTCAAAGATGATCCATTCGTCCTTGCCAAATATGTGTATCAGGTTTTCTATGTCAAGGATATGACTAGCGTACCGAGGAATAAAAATCCACAAGAAGGACCATAAGAGGCAAAGCGTCACATAGTTCTTCCCGGTAAAAGAGTAATCGTGGGAGTCGAGGACAAAACAGATCAATCTGATGATTATGATCAGTTTGATGGCATGCCTCCATTCGCTGTCGAAGTAGACCCAAGCATATTTCTTGGACGTGAAGAGACACCGTACTTACGTGATTGAGATTAATGTCGTAATGTAATGATTATTGATCAAATCAATTGTGTAATGCTAATGTGATCAACTCTTTTATTGGTCTCCAACAAGTTAACGATTTTGAAGTCTATGCATTTTGCAGTGTTGTATTGGTCTCAAATTTTTTATGAAGTTTGAATATGTCATGTGAGATTGAACCACCAAGTTTGAGATTTTTCTGAATTGGTTTAGTATTTTTTTTGGTTTAATTGAATTTTCGTGCGACATCACCTAGAAATTAAAAGCTGAGCTGAGAGCACCCCTCAAACGATCCGGAATGGTGCCAAACTTGGCCACAAGTTCTCGTGTGCCTTAGGAGTCTAATTTATCTGAAATCTGAATCATAATTCTTGAGTGATTGACGTGTAATTCACAATATTCTAGCTCCTTTAGCACGAAGAAAAAACCTATAATACATTTAGTCATCAGAAAAATCTAAGATCTTGCGTGAGCTAATATTTTGGGTGTAAATGACAACCAAAAAAATTTCAGACCATTTCGACATAGATGGAGTACACATGCTTCACAAAGCTATATGGAACCTTTCATCGAACCATGTCTATACACTTAAGTTCTTAACGATTCTGAAGTCCATGCACTTTGCAGTGTTGTATTGGTCTCAAATTTTTTATAAAGCTTGAATATGTCATGTGAGATTGACCCACCAAGTTTGAGATTGTTCTGAATTAGCTTAGTATTTTTTCGGTTTAATTGAATTTTAGTGGGAATGCACATCAATGTTGCAAATGAAAATTGAAAGTGAATGTTTACAACTCTAAAATATAATTTTGCATAGCAAAGTACAATTTATTATATTTTAACTAAATATAATTTTGCATGGATGAAATATTAAAAGTTACTTTTTTTAAGTTGCAAAGAGAAAGAAAGAGAAAAATAGAAAAGAAATAGGGGGAAAACAACTTCCCGCCCAAAATTACCCTTTTATCCCGGGTGGCATTACGGCCCTAGGCTAAAGGGGGGCCTTTTGTCTCGGGTCGTAATACCACCCGGGACAAAAGAGCTAAATTTTGCCCCTTAGGGGGCTCCCGCGCGAAAGGACCCTTTTGTCCCGGGTGGCCTTATGACCCGAGACAAAAGGCCCCCCCTTTCCCTTTTGTCTCGGGTCATAAGGCCACATGGGACAAAAGAGCCTTTACTCCCGGGTCGTGTTACGACCCGAGACTAAAGGTGGGGAGGTATATATCAGTCTTCTCTTTCCCTTCTCCCCTACTGATCCACCACTGCCTCCGTCGCGCCGCGCCCCTGCCTCCGCCGTCTCCTCGTCGTCGTCGCACCCGCGCGCCGTCGTCACCCCCGCCGTCGTCTCCCGTGCCGCCGCCGTCGTCTCCCCCGCCGACGTCATCTCCCCCATGCGCCGACATCGTCTCCCCCGACGTCGTCTCCCCCACGCACCGACGTCGTCTCCCCCGCCGTCGTCTCCGGCGCCGCCGTGCTCGTCCACCGCCGTGCCGTCCCCCGTCGCGCGGCCTCCTCCGCCGGATCCACACCGCGGACCGACGCTGCGCCGTTCCCTGTCGCGCGCACGCACCGCCGTCCCTGGCTGTCGACGCCGCGTCGTCCCCGTAGCCGTCTCACGCCGCCGTCCAGCGCCGCCGTCGTCGTCTCCCACGCGCCTCCCCCTCGCACCGCCTTCCCCGTCGACGTCGCGCCGTCCACCGCCGCGCCGCCGTCGATCCCCGTCCCGCGCCGACGTCCGCTCGCGCCGCCGTCCCCGTCCGGCCCCGGCGGCCGCCGTCGAGTCTCCCGCCGTGCCATGGTAGGCGCCCTCCGGCTGGCCTCCAACGCACGCGGCGCCGGCCTCAATCCCCCGCGCGGCCACCGGCGCCGCCGCCTCTGGTTCGGCGCGCAGCCGCGGGGGATTGGGGTTTAGCTAACATTTGCTAACGTCAGCATTTTTTTTACTTTTTTCATTTGTATTGCTTAGAAAATGAAAAAAAAATTATGCAATCGACAGATATCCGAGTCATGTTGTGTCCGCTGCGTCGGCCGGTCTAACTCCGGCACCGCGCTAGTGACCGGTCTCCCGGCCCCTTCGACGTCTCCGCCCACGACGCCTCCGGCCTTCGACGTCTCCGCCCTTCGACGTCTCCGCCCACGACGCCTCCGCCCTTCGACGTCTCCGCCCACGACGCCTCCGCCCACGACGCGCTGTCATTCTCCGACCCTGCCGCCCCTTTGGTAGGCGCCATCGCAGAAATTCATAGAAATCCTTAGTTATTCATAGAAATTCTTAGTTATTCTCAGAAATGCATAGAAATTCTTAGTTATTCATAGAAATTCTTAGTTATTCATAGAAATTCAAAGATATTTATAGAATTTCTTATTTATTCTCTGAAATTCAGGAAATTCATAGAAATTCTTGTATATTCATAGAAAATCATGTTTACCCTCAGAAATTCAGGAAATTTATAGAAATTTATGAAAATTCTTGTTTGTTCTCAGAAATTCATAGAAATTCTCTGAAATTGTTGTATATTCATAGAAATTCATGTTTACCCTCAGAAATTCAGGAAATTCATAGATATTTATAGAAATTATTATTTATTCATAGAAAATTCAGGAAATTCATACACATTTATAGAAAATCATAGAAATTGTTGTATATTCATGGAATTCTGGTTTAGTCTCTGAAATTCATAGAAATTTATAAAAAAAATTTGTTTATTCTCAGAAATTCATAGAAATTCGTGCCCATTTTAGAAATTCGGAGTTATGGATAATAATGACAAGGATGCGCGGATGATGGAGAACCGTATTGCTGGCGGTTCAAATACTGAGATCCCAACCTTCACCGAGGAGGAGCGAAGCCAGGCGGACGGGTTCCTCAACATAACCGAGGACATCGACACCCGCACCGCAGACATCGACACCCGCGCTGAGGACAATAATGAAGACGTTCTCATTGTTAATGCAGAAGGTTCCAATGAGGTATATATATCATGCATTAAGTTCATCATGCATTCATTCTCGAACCCCGCGTTAATAACGAATCCGCAACTTGTAGGCTTCAACCTCGACAAACAAAAAGACAGAGAGAGGGCGTACAAAAGTAATCGTCGATGACGTGAAGTTTCATATCACGGAAGTCAACGAGCTTGGCTAGCCATGGGAATCAAAGAAGGTCAGGGACAAGTACCTATCTCAATGCGGTGCTATTGTGAGGAACAACGTGCCCATATCGTATAGAGAATGGAAGGGAAAGGAAGATAATCCATGGGTGGTTCCGGATGCACTAAAAAATATGTTATGGAATGATATCTTAAAACACTTCACACTTCCACCGGGCGTCAACCCAAACTTTGTGAAGAAGTGGACTCTATCGGAGATGGCAGAACAATTGCAGAGTTTCAAGAAGCAGCTGCACAAAAATTATATCAAGAAGAATCGAACTCCAAATTGGGATGATTATCCCAAGCTAAAAGATCACTGGGAGTCCTTTGTGGATTACAAGAGAACTGAAGAATTCGCCAAGAAGAGCGCACAAACTCAAAAAAGTGCCAGTAAGAGGACCGAATACAACCATCGTCTTGATCGAGGTGGTTACGCGGTTGCAGCACCCAAGTGGCGGAAGATGGAAGAATAACTGCTCAACAAAGGTATCAACCAGCGGTCTTTGACAGGTCCGAATGATCGAAGAATTAGTATTATGCCCGTGGTGGAAGATTGAACCCTGATGATGGTTCCCTTGAATTCTCACCCACGTTACGGGAGGCGGCAATTGAGATTATGAGAAAGGTTGAAGATGTCAAAGCGGGAAGATTGACTGTTGACAGAGAGAATGATGAGCTCACTTTGGCGCTCGGGAATCCGGAACACCCAGGACGTTGCAGGGGGTACGGGGTTGTACCGTGGAAGTTTGCTTTCAAGGGATACGAAGACACCTATAGAAGCCGCAAAAGAAGAAAAGAGCGTGAACTGGCGCAGTGGCGCGAGACGATGGAGGATCAACTAAAACAACATGAAGAACGTATGAATGCAGAGATTGAACAACGAGTGACCACCGCGGTAGCTGAGATCACCCATTCTGGAGCACTGCCCCAAGCACCGGTGGATCCCATCATTAGCCCTTCTGCTCGCAAAAGTAGTTGTGCTTCCACAGAGGCCCCCGAAGAACAAAGGGCAAACCAAGAAGAAGTTCAAGTAGAGGACAACGAACGGTACCCAGAGGATGAACTTTGTCAGCGCACCGCATGTGAGCTGCACAAGCTGGTCGGCAACATCACAATGAAGGTATAAATATGATTATACATGCAATTATATCTCAACCTCTGATGCATGTCTCAGGCATTAAATAACTTCATCATTTCTCTACCTTTGATATATAGGTGGCATACGGAAGTGCTTTTGCACATCTCCCAGGACGTACAAGCCACGGCATGCAGATTCCAGCTGGCTACGCCTCAGTTGTTCTGGAGGAGATTGCTAACCCACAGTTTAACGACATGGAGCTAGACATCCCAGGAGGTGACGGGGAAAGGACACTGCAGGATGCTCTTCACGGTATCATATTGTGGCCCAAACGTTACATCGTAATACCTAAGATGCCGCCACTGATACCCGAGAATGCTGCCGAGCAGCAGCCACCGATACTCGAGAGTGCTGCCGAGCAGCAGCCACCAACTCCCGGCCGTCACCGAGATCACCACCGAGTCCTCATCACTCACCGTCTCCACAACCTGTGAATTCTGCTGGTGCGAGCGATAATGATGATGACCTCCCTCGTCATCAATCACCACCGAAGGAACCTTCACCAAAGCAATCTTCCCCGAAGCTAGCTCCCAAGAGGTCCCGGTCACGATCTACCAAGTCTATGCCCCCGCCAAATCCGAAGCCCCCGACGAAGAAAGGGAAAAAGCAGCCCGTTAAAAGAAAGCTACCATATGACATGACAGAATCTGAAAATGAGGCGGAGTGCCAAAAACAAGTAAAGGATTATTTTCATAAAGCAACCATGGATTTTAGGGAGCAGCAGCTAGAAGAAAAGAATAAAGTAGATCCAGTGAAACTCAAAGCTTTCATAAAGTGGCAGGAAAATGAAAAGAAACGGGTAAAGTTGAAAACTGATTATGACCGCTCCCTGGAGAAGTCCCTACAGAAGAAGAGACGGGGAGGGTCACCAAATAGTTATATCGACCAAGTACTGGGGTCGATGATGCCATAGGATTATAGGAAGAAGAAGAAGCCAACACAAGCGTCAACGTCGGCGAAAGAGCCTTCAACGAAGAAGGCAACCTAAGCGTCGACATCAGGAGTACAGACTTACATCGCCTCCGGCCACACTGCACCTGAACGAGCTCTTGCACTTATGCCTACAGAACAAGTAGCGCATGTCATTCAAATGCAAGAAGCAACAGGGCTCCCACTAGAATATGTTCTCGGCCACGAATCACCTCCTCGGGAGAAAAACTTCGTACCTGGATGGCACTACGAGCATGGGAAATCTCTTGTCAGGCCAGAGTTGGTGAAGAAACTGCCTACTCAGATGCTCAGATTTCATGACTTTTACATGAAGACATCTAAAGAGGGCCTGGAGATGATTGGCATGATTGTTAGACCGGATGATTTTGCTGGTGAAGGCGAGAAGTTGGTCTGGCTGCGATTCAAGGGTATTTATGAAATTTACCATCTTGACTCCCTGAATACCGATCTTATCATGGCCTGGTGTTGGTAAGTGACGATGCAATTCATGTGCTAATTAATAAATTGATGCATCTGCTAATTAACTTTGTCTTTCATTTTCTATAGTCTGGAACTTACTACGATGAGAAAGCAGGGTTTTCACCGAATAGATTTCATGGACCCATCATTAGTTTGTCAAAACCAAGTAAGGCTCCAACCAAAAACAGCATTAGCAATAATCCTTAGGACCTTGAATCGGCTGCATTTCAAGGAAGTGATACTACTACCTTACAACTTCGAGTATGTGCGATTACCATCTTATTAAGGGTTTTCATTTCTAATTATCCTAGTTATTATTATTTAGTTCTCATCTTTTCACCATGCATGTATATACAGCTTCCACTGGATTCTTCTAGTAATTCAAGTCGACAAGAGCAACGTCATGGTCTTTGATTCGTTGAAAAGAAACCCTGACAAATACCAAGACCTTCAAGATATGTTGCAAAAGTAATAATTCTATATATCCAATACGTTTACTTTTATGCAACAGTGTGTTTATATACTAACACTAGCTCTAACTTTCATTATTGTCCGCCAGAGCTTGGGAAAAATTCACTGCTCTGAACGATGGACAATGGAAACCTAAACTTAGATTCTATACCGATTTTCCGGTACGTAAAACAAAAAACAACTTCAGCTTGAGCAAATTATAAAAGGAATAACACTAATATTTCATAATTGTTTTCTCCAATTTAGTGTATGAGACAGGAACAAGGGACCAACTTATGTGCATACTATGTGTGTGAGTTCATCCACAATTTTTGCACTGCGAACCCGGGAGATTATACTGTAAGTATTATGGTAAACCTATTAATAAGACATCATTTTCTAACTGCGTATATATTTAATTCTTGGGTGTTATCTATTAACATATTTGCACATTACAGGACTGCATGATTAGGGACGCAATCATTGAGAAGGATCGTCTCTTGGAGATTTAATAAAGTCTCGTGGGATTCATGATGGACGAGGTGATTAGCTCAAAGGGAAGACATTTTTATGACGGTCATCCAATTCAGAAATATTAATTAGCACCTCCGGTGGAACTTGAGACTAGAATTAGAATGAAACGATATTTTGATGTATATATACTAGTTTCAGAAAATACAATCTCTGCTTTCGATGTAATGTATATATAGTGTGTGTATATATTTATTTATAAGTTTATTCTCTTGATATAGTACGTATATATAGTAGACATGTATAATTAGTGCAAACATTTATACGCACACGTAAAATACACCCATATACGTGACAATATACGCGTATAACATTATTAAAACAACTGGAATTGAAAAACAAAAAAATGACGGGGAAGCCTTTAGTCCCGGGTGGTGTTACCACCCGAGACTAAAGGGTGGGCGCACAGGCGCTGGCCTCCTCCCCCTTTTGTCCCACGCGGGGCTACCACCCGAGACAAAAGGGTGGGCGCACAGGCGCTGGCCTGCCCCCCCCCCTTTGTCCCGGGCGGGACTACCACCCGGGAATAAAGGCCCCCCTTTATTCCCGGTTGCCCACCCGAGACAAAAGGGGGGCCTTTTGTCTCTTACCTTTCGTCCCGGTTGGGCCTTAGGGATATTACGCCCTTCCCAACTGGGACGAAAAGCCTCGTCTCCACCAGTGAAAGCTGCGACAGATCCTATACCGACAGTGAAGGTTGGTTCGGACCCAGAAGTGATGCAGGAGTAGTGTAGCATGCACGTGGTCCTTGTCGCTCGATGAGAAGGCCTCATCATCATCACTAATCCAGCAGAGATTAAGACAAAACTATGGACACTTCCAGCAAATGAAGGAGCATCATTGTATAGTCTCAAGCTGTAAACAAACAGAGAAGAGACCTTTTGTGCCAAATACGGGGCACGGTGCAGCTAACTGGCCCTAGCTAAGCAGAAGAGACAAGTAGATGAATGCCTTAGAGGAGAAGGACAAGCACAAAAAAAAGCAGAAGCAGTGTGATTATGATTAATTAGGTTGTGTCTATGGAAAGGTTTGTACTTCTCAGTAAACAAAAATCTTATTTGGCCAACGTTCGCCGCTATCTAATAGAAACGAACGAGGTCACGTGGCGTGCTCTCCTCCACAAGTGCTCTAATCACCCATCGTCTTCATCCTCCACCAAGAGTTTGAGAACACAGGCGTTGGTGATTGGAGAAGGCTCCATGGCCGACGGCGGGTGGTGATGGAGGCCGGTGGGTCCTTAAGGTTTCGGGTTGGGTTGGGGGATGGGATTGGGGTTGTTGGGGAGGACTGGAGGAGGCTCCATTGCCAGCGGCCATAGAGGAAGTGACCAGGGGCGGTGGTAGGGCCAGCGGTGGTTGCGAGTTGCCAATAGCAAGGCTGGCGGGGCGGGCAGGACCCCTGGTGGGGTGCGGCTATGTGTCGTTGTGGAGACAAAAAAACACACCGTCATGCCAGGCTCACGAGAAACAGAAGAATTAATCAGCGTGGGCATCGAGAAGTCTAGGGGGCGTCCATGTGGGCACATGAGCCCAACAGGTTGTTTCGTTTTCTTGCATGCATATCGATAGAGACAAAACATATTACGTCATCCATATGCAAAACAAATTAAAACTTAAAAATGTTATAAATCATAAACCAAGCATCAAAATTAAATTTTGATTGCATCAGTGAATTTCTAACACTAAAAATTTCACAACAAGATCTCACTTGACTATATTTTGATGAACTTTTTATTCATATTTTTTAATTAAACATATATTTTTTTGTGTTACATATACAAGTGGAACAAAAATTCACTAAGGGGAAACAAATATTCACTGAGGAGGAACAAACTTTTACTGAGGTGGAACAAATATTCACTGAGGGGGAACTAATATTCACTGATGTAGAACAAATAATCACTGAGGTGGAACAAATATTCACAGATGTAAAACAAATGTTCATTAAGGAGGGACAAAAATATTCACTAAACGGGAACCAATATTCACTGAGCAGGATTAAATATCACTAAGGGAAACAAATATTCACTGATGTGGAATAAATATTCAACGAAGGAGAACACATATTCACTAAAGGAGAACAAATATTTACTGAAGGGGAAAAATTTATTGAGGAGAACAAATATTCAGAGAGGACGAACAAATAAGTAAAGAGAAAAGAAATTCTTATACATACGATAAAAAAGAATTCTTATACTTAATAAGAATAAAAAAGTAACTAATAATGAAATAACAAAAAAAATATAAACAATTATAAGAAAACAAAACCCAAGAAAGAGTAACAAAACAATAGAGGAAAAATAAGATGAGAATGAAAAAAAACATAACAAATGGAAAAGGTGAAAAATAAAAATATGTAAAAAAAGAATAGACATGAAATAATGATAAGCAGAAAAAAAAACATGAGTAAAGATAAATGAATAATGACCTAACAAATGAATTAATGAAAAGAACGAACTGAGGATGAAAATATAAAAATCTAACAGAGAAAAATTAAAGTTAATGAATATGGTAACAAAAGAAAGAAGAAAATTAAACATCATGAATATAAAATTTAACATGAAAAATAGAAAGAATAAAAGGGAAAAAACATGATAGTAAAGAATGGATGGAAAACACGAGAGGAGATAATGAAAGAAAAAAGAAGACATTGAGTGACATGATCGGAAGGAAAAAAACTAAGAAAAATAAGATGAAATTGAAAGGAAAAACATTATAAAAAGAAAAAAGAAACATACCTTTTATGGACCTTTTTCGGTCTGAAGCCCACAATCCCATCCTCCCTCCTCCGTGTTCCCCATTAAGCGCCGACGTGATGGTTGGCAATACATTGCTTCAGTAATGTATAGTTGTGACGCCCCCATTGGGCTGGGCCGGCGGCGGGGGTCAATGATGAGAAGGGTCAGGGGAGGGCGGGGAGGCACGGTGGGGGTGTAGGAGGTTGGCGGCGCTGATGGTGTGGAAGAAGAAAGAAGAGAAGGACCGCTCGATGAGAAGAAAGAGTGAAGGAGGGAGCAAGAAGAAACAGATAGGGTGGGTGTCAACCACTGTTCGCCCAGGGCGAACGATCGCCCGCTACGCAATCGGCGGGGTTCGAACTCGTGACCTCTCACTCGCACAAAGCCTCCTCTACCACTACACCACACAATCATATGCGTCCATATCTAGTTTTCATTCTACTCATATTATACTACACCGAGTGTAAATCATTTTTTTTGCTTTAAACGTATTCAAATAAAAACTTGTCAACTACAAAGTTTCATAACTTCTCAAGATCTACAACTTTCATTTTGGGAGTTTCTCCATTCGAGGTCGTTTACGAAATTTGATTTCAAATAGAAAAGTTGTAAACTACAAAGTTTCATAACTTCTCAAGATGTACAACTTTTATTTTGAATGTTTCTCCATTCGAGGTCATTTGAAAATTCGAATTTTCAAATTTCAAAAATTCAGACGTACTTTACCTTGACAAAAGTAATTCAAATTAAAAATGGTTCAACTACAAAGTTCTATAATTTTTGAAGATGAACAACTTTTGATTTGGTCATTTGGTCAACCGGTATAGTGGTAGTAACATTCTTCACAAATCTTATACATCTCTCATATAGTTTCGTGAAACTATATTAGAGAGATAAGTTTTGTGAACAAAATTACTACCACTTTGTCAAATGAAAAAACAACCCAAATAAAAGTTGTACATCTTGAGAAGTTATGAAACTTTGTAGTTTACAACTTTTTGATTTGACAACTTTTTACTACTTTAAAAAGGGATTGTTGCTTTTGCAAAGGTATAGTGCTGGTGGGCGACATAAGACACCCGCCAGCACAAATGGAAACATTTGTGCTAGCAGGTGCCTTATGTCACCCGCCAACACTGTGCCATCTGTGCTGGCGGGTGACATAAACGCCTGCCATCATTGTGCCTACACCACAGTGCCGACGGGTGTCAATTGCCATGTGCCAGCAATTATTTTTCATGTATTAGCACAAATCGATTCTGGCGCAGTGGACTGTTTCGTAGCCATCATTAGGGCTGGACGTCGAGCCAGCTCGTCTTGGCTCGGCTCGGCTTGGTCTGGCTCGTTAAGGTAATGAGCCAACTCGGCTCGGCTTGTTAACAAAACGAGCAAAAATGTTGGCTTGGCTTGGCTTGTTAGTAGCTCGAGCTAGCTTGTTAGGCTTGCGAGCTGTATGTAAATTTGAAATTAACGTCTGAGCATATGTAAAAAATTTTAAAATAAAAATTATAAAGTTGTAAATGATAAAATTAGTCACACATGGAACACTTAGGAAAGTTTAGCATAGCTTCAATGGCTGATTCAACTTTGATAGCTCCGTTTTCAATGTTGAAATTAGAACTTTCTAGCTCGTTTGGCTCGCGAGTAGCTTGCGAGCTGGCTCGAGCCAGCTCATTAACAGAACGAGCAAAATTAGTTGCTCGGCTCGTTAAAAAATTGATCGAGCCGAGCCGAGTCGAGCCGAGCTATGAACGAGTTGAGCCAGCTCACGAGTTTCTGGCTCACGGTCCAGCCCTAGCCATCATCGTGTGTTTAAGGATGTAGCTAGCCCTCTCATTGATCATCCAAATAATTAGTTAAGGTCAAATCACGGTGTCAGTGTTTTAGACACCGAGCCTACGACGGGGTACCCGAAGTAGTAGATTATGCGGTGGGGCTCGCCGAGATCAGGAACACGATGGTGAGACACGGGGCACACAAATAGACAGGTTCGGGCTGCAATGTGCGTAATACCCTACGTCCTGTATGTTGTGTGGCTCTGTATTGATTGCGTATGTTTTGAGATGGGTCCCTGCCTCGCCTTATATGCCACGGGAGGTAGGGTTACAAGTCAGATTGGTACAAGAGTACTATTCGAGTAGGACTAGGAGTAGCCTATACAGGGTATGGAAAGCTATCCTAGTCATAGTACAAGTCCTTGTCCGTCTTGTCTTGCCTTGTGGTCCACGGTACCAACACCGTTGCCCACTAGTCGAGTAGTCCAGGTGTGTAGGAACTCATCTCCCGGGTATGGTCCACATGTGTTGGTGGGCCCAGGGATGCCCGGTCGACAAGCCCTCGAGTACTTTGTAGTCGAGTGCGATGCTCCAAGTAGTCTTTAAGGTCTCCACGAGTAGTTCCCAAGCGTCCCCGAGTTCTACAAGCTTCAATCTTCAATAGTACTTGAATTATCACGAGGCTGGAAGGTACTCCAGCTAACTCCACGAGTAGTCTTGAAGTCTTCTCGAGTTGTTCCCAAGCGTCCCCGAGTACTTCACTTGAAGGTCTTCAATAACACCCGCTTCGTTCTTGAAATCTTTGCATCAAAGATCCATATGGAAATGCGATTACTGAAATCGCATTCCATATGGAATGTAGCCCCCGAGCCTTAGGTCGAATCCAGGATTCAAGCTGACGGTCAATCTTCTACTCTTTGATCTTGCTCCGAAAAATCCGCAGAAAATCTGAAGAAATAATATAGGAATGTGATTTGCAAAAATCGCATCCTATATGGATGTAGCCCCCAAACCTTAGTTCGAATTGACAATTCAAGCTGAGGGTCAATCAGTTGTCTTCGTCAAATAATCCCATTAAATCCTAAGAAAAACTAAAGGACATGTGGCACGGAGCCCCCGAGCCTTGAGTCGAGTACTTTCTCGAATTGAAGGATCCAATCTGACTGTAGAATAGTGGTCTGAATTCAGTGAACTGTAGCTGAGTGAAATCCAATTCCATCGAGTAGTCGAGCCCCCGAGATGGAGCTGAGCAGATCTTGGATTTTAGTCCTCTGACTTAGCCAAAAATTTTGCCTGTGTGAAACCAATCTGTTGAATACGAAGGGTCACCAGGTCGAACCGTTAGGGTTTTTATTTTATAAATACACGAAGGGGTATCCCTTAGGGTTTCACTGCTCCCATTCGCCCTTAGATCCAAAAAGCCTTAGCATCCGTAGCCGCCGCAGAGTTCGAGCGTCCACGCCGCCAAGAGTTCGTGCCTCCACCCCCTCGCAGCCCTCAAGTCAATGCGAAAGAAGACTCTCGTGACTGGAAGGATGAAGCCAGCGCCGTCCAAGGGTCAGAAGAGGAAGTCTGGCCGCGGCAAAAATCAGTTGCCGGAGCCGAAGTACAAGACAGTGGTCATCACGAAGCCCCCGAGCCAGGCCGTCTCTTGGAAGAAGTCCAAGATGAGGGAAGAAGATATCAAGGCCCTCGAAGCCGGCAGGTTGCTGCGTGAGAAAGCTATTGCTGGCTGGAGCTCTGCCGCCGGAGATGCATGGCCGATGGAGAAAAGCCCGGATGAAATCCTGATGTTCGGCCACTTCGTCGAGCGTGGGTTGACGCTGCCGTCATCAGACTTCTTCAGGGGCTTCCTTGACTTCTTCAAGCTAGAGCACGTGCATCTCAATCCAAACAGCATCTTCCAGATTGCAGTGTACGTGCACTTCTGTGAAGCTTTCCTTGGAATCCGCCCACATTGCGCTCTGTTTAGGAAAATCTTCCGCTTGAAGTCGCAGCCCAATGCCAATTTCCCGGTGGTAGTCGGTGGAGCCGGTGTCCAGATGCGCTAGAAGGCACAAGAGTTGTACTTCAAGTATGACTTGATTGATTCAAATCAAGACTGAAAGAACAAGTGGTTTTACATTGATAATGCCCCACCTCAACTGCCGAAGCCCAGCATGTTCGCGCCAGTGTATGACAGGCTCTGGAAGGATGAACCAACCATGCAAGAGTGCATACAGATACCAGAGCTGCTGGCGAAGATTGCGCAGAAGAAGGCGCAAGGCTTGACTGCTGAGAGAGTAGCCTTCAGCTTCATGAAGCGACGGGTACAGCCCTTGATGCAGCGAGAGCATCTTGGGTTCGAGTACACTGGAGCGGATGATGGCTCAAGGCTGTCTTCAGAAGAGATCAATGATGATCTTGTGATGGAGAGGCTACAGAAGATCTTCACGGAATTTCTGCAGCTGTCCAGGAATATAGTGCTGACAACCATCCGCGTATGGTGAGTTTCCGAGAACTAGCCCCCGAGTACTTATTATAAGTTGTCGTGTAGCTAATATTTGCTCTGTTTCGCAAGAGGATGTCTTGAAATTTGTATCCGACCCTCCTCCTCGTCCCGAGGATCCACTACAAGCGCCCGAAGGAGAGCCAACTAGAGTTGAGGCTCAAGCCCCCGAGAGTAGTTGATCTGCTCAAGGGGGAGAAGAAGAAGTCTTGGTGGAGAACGCCTCCTCAAGCGACGATGACGGCCAGACACTTCAACAGCGTTTTGAAGTGAAAAGCCGCTACGGGTACTCTGGGGGCGCCAATCCCCAGTGGCCTTGCCGCAGGAGCATCGAAGAGGCCAGCATCATCTCTCGTAGATGATGTGATGCTGCCACCACGGAAGAAGAGGACCACAGTGGGAAAGCGAGCTGTGAAAAAGATCACGGCCCTTTCATCCATTATAGTAAGTTCTGAGAACTTTAGTAGTCAATATCATGTTGAATACTTGCTCTCTTTTGTAACGCCTTGAATTTTGTCTTGTGCAGATAATCGAGAGTTCAGGCAATGTACTCTCGAGTAGCCCCACAAGAACAACAGAACCCGAGTTGGTTCCCGCGTCCACCGTCGAGACGGTGGCGCATGAGCAACAAGAAGCCGCGGTACCAGGAAGTGTGCCACCGGTGGAAAATATGCCAGAGGTGCCGGCGGCGCCTTCTTTTTTCGACATGCTAGGGCCGAAAGTCTCGGTGCCTCGAGCTGCTCTGTAAGTACCCAAGTACTCGAGTACTTATTAATATTGCTCACTTTGATTTTGCTGACCAACTTGTTGATGCAGAAAATCCACTGATGTGAAGTGGGGTGCCTCTGGAAGTAGTGCTACTGGAAGAGACCAGACTCCTCAAGAGCAACAAGAAGATGTACTTCCAAAGCGCCAAGAAGTACCCGCTGAAGCTGATGCTGCACAGGCACTGTGCTTCCTCTGGAGCGACGTGGTCAAGGCAGCGGTGGAGGCAGCTTCCAAGCCCAGGGCTCAGGATCCTGATGATATTGAAGCCGTGGTGAATGAAGGCCTGGAGGTTGATCCAGAAGCTGGACTGCGCCACAAAGAAGTCCCGATTGCTGAAGCCCCCGTGCGCCAAATAGATGCGCAACTGGCTCTTGAAGACAACCCGGAGGACCGCATAGTGCCGCATGAGCCACTCATTAAAGACCCGGCTCCTCTGCGTAGCGCTGCGCAATACTCTGCAGCAAGCACTAGTACTCAGTCCATGGCAGAAGATTTGATATCGTACGACGACTCGTGCCTCGATGAGGTTAACTTGCAGGCGCATGCTGAGATGTTCCGCAGCGTCGAGAAGCTGTTCGCGGTAAGTGTGTAGTCTCTTGTAGAGTACTTTTTAGCCAAAGATAACTTGTCTCTGACTCTTGTATTGCTTTGCTTGTTGCAGGAAGTAGCCAAGAAGTCGAAACGCAAGACTTGCCTGCTTGAACAACACGCGGCAGACATCGAAGAGGTCACGCAGCTCAGAGAAGAACTCAAACAGCAGAAAACTTTGTCTCTGAAGCTGCAAGAGAAGCTTGATGGAAACGCCGCTGAATACCACAATGAAATCTAGAAGCTGACGGCTCAGAAGGATGACGTTGTTGGTAAAAACAAGTCTCTGCGCCAGAAGAATAAAGGTATTCCCCCTTTCTGAATTCATCATAGAGTACTTTGTTCTTGCACGCTGCACCTGATAAGTAGCCTTGATCTCCTGCAGAGCTGACTGAAGATGTTGAGAAGTTCAAGAACAAGGCGCTGGACTGGCAGCTGGCCTTTAATCATGAAGAATCAACTTGCATGGATCTGGAGGCTGATTATAAGGTGCGGTGCTTCGAACTTGAGCGTGAGATGGAGATTCGCCTAGCAGGCTGGAATGACTTGTTGACATGTATGCAGTCGCTCAAGTTGAAAATTGAAGAATCCGAAGGCCTGCGCGAAGAGTTGAAAGCCTTGATGGAAGCAGCCGAGCCAGTGGCAAATCTCTTCGAGCCCAGGGTTGCTGGAGTTCAGCCTCTTCCACTGGTGGAGGGTTGAAGGACACGCCGAAGAAGATCCTAGAGTACGCTCAAAGGCTAGCTTGCACTATTCCCAATCAAGTCTTGAGCTTCATCAAGTCATTCTACACCGAGGCGGATCTCACGGTCATCATGAACGGACGATCTGGAGATTGCATCGACGACCGGCTCAACGAGTTGATGCAACAGACTTCTCCAACCGCGGAAGCAGTCTCCAAGTTCATTGATCTCCGTCAATTGTACCTGTAGAGCAAAAGCACTAGGGAAAACAAGTGTAGTCCCGGACAAGTGTGATGAGGACATCGCCAAGCTGCTGGACATGCACACGCCACGACCTTCTCCAAGTTGTACTTCGTCTCCGACTCAGCTGCCACGTCCGGTTCGGAATCAGCCTACACCTCTGCATAGTTTCGGTGATATCTCCATCATACGACGTCGGAACGAGGTGTATAAGGAATCGTTGGAAAGGGGACGACGACGCCGTCGATTTGGTTCTGGTCCTAGCTCCAGAACGTTCGTGGATCATACTGTGTGACCATGAAAAGGTGCTGCCTCACCTATTTTGGGCCAACACGGCCTTGTATCGAGTCGGGCCTTCAGCCCAAGTTGTGGGCGCCCCCCTCCGGCGCGCCCCCAACCCTAGCTCGCCCCGTTTAGGGTATAAACTCAGTAGCCGCCACCATTTAGATTGGGGTTTTGCTTTAGAGTTATCTGTCGTCGAACAGTCGTCGTTTTCGGTTTGTGAAACCCCGACTTCGAGTGCTTAATCATTCATCTGCAGTCGTCACTAAATTCTTGAGTGTTGCATTTTTTCGAGTTCTTGCTTTTGTTCTTCGTTTCCCAGGCAGGGATTAGCCTTCGCGGCGAGGTCAACCGGATTGTGACACAGTTGATAACCAGAGGAGTTGTGGTGCTAAGGTTGCAGGAGTTCGGGTCTTTGGATCTGAAGCCGGATCGGTGTGTCGCACTCCACCAAAACGAGTTATCCTTCTCCTGACGGAAGATCGGGCACCCCCGTTCCCATCAAGTGGTAATCAGAGACTCAGGTATTACCGTCAGGCTTACCCTAGTTTTAGAGATCTATTTGTTTCGTCCCATAGTCCACAGAAAACCTACAAAAAATTCCGCTGTCCTACAACCTGTTTTAGCCTTGCAATTTCGATTTCAGATTGCTTTGTTGAGTTTGTGTCCGTGGTCGAGTCTTGTTGCTGGTTTAGGTTGTGTTCATCATCGTAGTTCTACGTGCCCGTCGCTGTTTGTTTGTTTCTGCCGCTATCCCATCCACCTTTACCCAGATTTCAAGTTGAGCCACCACATTACTCAACTTGCCCCGCTAGCCGCCTGTGTGAACTCTCGCCACGCCAGCCCTAGATTAGGTTGCAAGCCGCTTGTGCTTCGCCTTGCATCGCAGCCCCTCTTGATTCATCATCTGGCGATTACCTATTGCTTATACCAGGGAGGTTTGTGCCCCTGTTTTGCTTGCTGAGACGTTTTGCTCAGCCCTAGCTGCTGTTGCGTTTCCTGCAGAGTTTTGCCTTTGGAAAACATAGGTTGAGGTATCTTTCATAAAACAGGCATAACTTTTCGCTCGGTGCTCCGTTTTTGCTCAAATTTTTATAGGAGCTTGGCAACAAAAAGTTGGATAGACATCTACCCACTTCGTCGGTCAGGCCGTTCTCAAAAAAATCAAAAAAATCAGGAAGATAAATAAAAAAATTGTTTAAGTGTTTTGAGGGGTTTTGAGAGATCGTTCCTGATTTTCCCTAGGCCACAATACACCTCTGTTTCAGGTCAAATTTTGTGTGCTTCCATCCTTTGTGATTTTGGATCAGTGGTAAAAAAATTCAGAAAAAGTTGAGTTCATTTGCTGGTACTTCTTTGGAAACGCGCCTTTGCTCTCTACTAGTGCCTTTTTGGCAAGGTTTTCAGGATTATTTACAGAACTGTCATTCTGCTAGTTCCTTGAGTTTTTGTCCACCGTTTCTTGCTGCCTTCACCGTGTTGTGCTATGACTAGGATATGTCTTAGCCAGCAATTGTGACTTATGCTTTGGACACTTATTGAACTTCGCTAATCTGTAGTTGTTATTTGCTAATCCTTGCTACATATTTTGGCCTCCCAATCTCCACATAATTTTCTTCAGATCAGTACAGCGAAGGACTCTTGCAACTCTTGGTAGCATTGCCTCACAGGTATCACGAACCAGCCGCCGGTTGTACCATCCCTTGCTCGCTTTGGTAAGAACTTGGTAAGACGTGTGTGAGGGTGTGATTCCACATACCAACCCTGATCGTTCATAGGGTCTTTGTTAATCACTAACCATGCCAGATGACATACCTATTTTGTCTAGTCAGTTGCAGGAGATGCAGGATGAGATGAAGGCTTTCTTCCTTAAGGAGTTGAGCACCCTTACGAATGAAGTTCGAAAAACCAATCACACAGTTGAGGGTGTGGACAAGCGAGTTTCAGATCTGACGGGAAGAATTCAACAGCTTGAAGTCAACCTTCCCAAGACCGAGGATAATGAGGAGGACTCTTTTGATGTTACTGGCCATCCAGAGGATATTGTGTTGCTTCCTGATGGTACGGTCGACCACAAGCTGACAAGCGAAAATCGTGCACGCCGCCTTCTTGCACACAATAGGAAAGGTATGGGAGGTAATAAACATAAACACCATTATGTTACGGATGATCCTTATGCTAAAGATAAATTTACTATACCATCTTTTTATGGGAGATATGATGCTGAGGAATATCTAGATTGAGAGATGACAGTAGAACAAAAATTTGCTTCATATCTTGTTCCTGATCAACATAAGGTTAGACAGGCCACTAGTGAATTTAAAGATTTTGCTATAATCTGGTGGCATGAATGTGCTTCTTTAAACATACAACCTGTTACTTGGGATGCGCTTAAAATTGCTATGCGTGATAGATTTGTTCCTGCATCTTATAAGCGTGATTTACGTAAGAAATTACAACGTTTAGAGCAGGGTGATATGTCTGTTCAAGAGTATTATGCTGAGCTTCAAAAGGGTATGGTTCGGGCTGGGGTAGTAGAACATCCTGAGGATAAGGTGTGTCGTTTTTATGGGGGTCTGAGACGTGAAATTCAGGATATTGTTGACTATAAGCAGTTTACTACCACCAACCAGTTGTTCCAGCTTGCTATGCTTGCAGAAAAAGAATTGCAGGGACGACGGGGAGCTCCTACACGCACAAGACCTCCAGACCACCAGCTTCTACCTCGTCGGGTGCCTCTCCTTCAGCACCACCAGCAAGTACACGTTCCTCTGCAGCAGCTCCTGAGGTACGTAATGTGTCTAATGTGCAGGATCAACATAACAAGACACCATCTTTTGCTGCAAAGAGCCCTTCTGTCAAAATCGTGTGCCACCAC
Source organism: Cenchrus fungigraminus (assembly GCA_036936925.1). Taxonomy (NCBI): domain Eukaryota; kingdom Viridiplantae; phylum Streptophyta; class Magnoliopsida; order Poales; family Poaceae; genus Cenchrus; species Cenchrus fungigraminus. Next base: position 99,978,513 of record CM072779.1, read on the forward strand.
TGCAAGGGCATGGGCCATGTTATGAAGGATTGTCCGAGTCTTTGTGCTTTCATCGTTGCACCTGATGGAGATGGATATGTAAGTGCTAGCGATGTAGAAGATGATTTGGTTGTTGCTGCTAACTATGCTGCAGGTTCGGAGGAGGACGCCATTGACTCCATCACTGCCTCCACGGGTTTTCCGAGTCTTCTTGTGCAGCGTGCCTTGGCTGTACATGAGGAACATGAGGACACCATGAAAGCTCAGCGCAACAATTTGTTCCACATGTTTCTCGTTGTGCAGGAGCGACGTGTTCTCACCATCATCGACACAGGGAGCTGCAACAACTTGGTGAGTTCAGATTTGGTTGCCAAACTTGGTTTGCCCACACGTCCACTACGACATCCGTCCACATTGAGTGGTTCAATAGCAGTGGTAAGGCAAAGGTAACTGAAACTACGCGCATACACTTTTCTGTTGGTTCTTATCAAGACCATGCTGATTTTGATGTTGTACCTATGGAAGCATGCTCACTTTTGTTAGGCCGACCATGGGAATATGATAGAGATGCTGCACACCATGGTAGAACTAATACATATACATTCATGCATAAGAATAAAACCATTACTTTGCTTCCTTTATCACCTGCTGATGTTAGGAAACATTTTCGTGATCTTGCTGCCAATGATAAAACCAAAGCTGCACCTAGTGAATCTCCTGATGTTAAACATGATGCAATTAAGCTCAAGGGATGTACTTTTATTGCTAAAACATCCGCTGTTGCTGAACTTTGTGATAATCCTGATGCGCCTTGTTATACTATGCTCTGTCGTGACGTGTCTTTTTGCAATGATCCTATGTCTCGTACTTTGCATCCTCTTGCCCCTAACCTTTTGCAGGACATTATTCATGTTGGGAGGGAGTCCAGGACGACTCCAATTCAAGAAGAGGGGATGATGAGGACATCACCAAGCTGCTGGACACGCATACGCCATGATCTTCTCCAAGTTGTACTTCGTCTCCGACTCAGCTGCCACGTCCGGTTCGGAATCAGCCTACATCTCTGCACAGTTTCGGCGATATCTCCATCATACGACGTCGGAACGAGGTGTATAAGGACTCGTTGGAAAGGGGACGACGACGCCGTCGATTTGGTTCTGGTACTAGCTCCAGAACGTTTATAGATCATACTGTGTGACCACGAAAAGGTGTTGCGTCACCTATTTGGGCCAACACGGCCTTGTATCGAGTCGGGCCTTCAGCCCAAGTTGTGGGCGCCCCCCTCTGGCTCGCCCCCAACCCTAGCTCGCCCCGTTTAGGGTATAAACTCAGTAGCCACCGCCGTTTAGACTCGGGTTTTGCTTTAGAGTTATCTGTTGTCGAACAGTCGCCATTTTCGGTTTGTGAAACCCCATCTTCGAGTGCTTAATCATTCATCTGCAGTCGTCACTAAATTCTTGAGTGCTGTGTTCTTTTGAGTTCTTACTTGTGTTCTTCGTTTCGCAGGCAGGGATTAGCCTTCGCGGCGAGGTCAACCGGATTGTGACATGGTTGATAACCAGAGGAGTTGTGGTGCTAAGGTTGCAGGAGTTCGGGTCTTTGGATCTGAAGCCGGATCGGTGTGTCGCACTCTACCAAAACGAGTTATCCTTCTCCTGACGGAAGATCGGGCACCCCCGTTCCCATCAAAGTGTTTATGTAATATAATTGAAAACTTGAGTAAGTCAATTATCTGCATCCCTTGTATGCTTATGTGTTGGCCATGTACTCGAGTTGGTATTGAGTGTGTGGCTGCAAAAAGAGATACGATACACAAGTAAAAGTACTCAAGTGTATATATGTTCCAAAGAACGTTAGCTTAATCACGACGAGTTGAATACCTTAGCTGTAGCAGCATAAAAGAAGGCTTTGTCGTGAAATAAGCTAAGAGTAGCACATTATATAGAGTTTACAATGTCTTAAGTACCTCTGAGGCTATAAGCCTAGTGAGAGAGTACTCGAAAAGAACTTATTCACAACGAGTTGAACACCTTAGCTGTAGCAGTGTGAAAAAAGGCTTTATTATGAATAAGTAAAGGACAGTAACAAGTCGATATATAGGATGAACAACTTCATTACTGAATACATTGTACAGAGTTTACAATGTCTTAAGTACCTCTGAGGCTAGGAGCCTAGTGAGAGAGTACTCGCAAGGATGTTCCGAAGAACGGGTAAGACCGTAGGGGACAGTGTGATGAACTCATCCTTGATGTAGCAACAACTTGTATGAGAGTTCCACTGAGACCCTACCAGAAGGGTGTTACTCTAGGCCAAAGCCTCTTATTTAAAAAGTAGAGACATGGACAGCATGTGCCACTTATTGTTCTACACGACACAGGGTCGTCTGGAGAGAGTTATCATGACTCCCTACGAGGTCGCAGAATGAGACTGCCTGGAGAGGGTTGATGAAGCCCCCTACGGGTGCTCGCAGCTGAAAGCCACGAGAAGATGCAGCCGAAACTGTCTGGAGAGTATTGTCTTGATCCTCTACGAGTGGTGACAACCGTAGCTGTCCATTGAGTGGTTGCAACCGAACCTGCCTGGAGAGGGTTGATGAGACCCCCTACGGGTAGAAGCAACAAAGCTGGTCAATGTTCCAAGAGTTGTCGACTTCCTCGCCTTCAAGAGTTTGGAGACGATAAGAGCCTGGTCCAGTAACCTTTGCAACAGAGAAAGGACCTTCCCATGGCGAGTTGAGTTTGTGTAGCCCTGTCGTATTCTGGATGCGACGAAGGACTAAGTCACCAACGTTGAAGGAGCGTTCCTGAACGTTGCGGTCATGGTAGTGGCGAATCTTCTCAAGATATCGAGCGGATTGAACGAGTGCGTTGCAGCGAGCTTCCTCGATACTGTCGACATCTATCTGTCTTGTTTCTTCAGCTACGCCTTCTTCGTACTGATCAACTGTCAGAGAACGCCACATGACATCAGCAGGCAAAACGGCTTCAGAGCCGTAGACCAGGAAGTAAGGTGACTTCCCTGTGGGGGTAGTAGGCTGAGTGCGCAGCCCCCAGAGTGCATTGGGTAGTTCCTTGATCCACTTGCCGCCCTTGGTATTTGCAGCATCATACAGTCGCTTCTTGAGAGCATTGAGTATCATCCCATTGGCGCGTTCCACTTGGCCGTTGGCACGTGGGTGAGCGACAGAGACGTATCGGACGTCAATTCCACTGTTCTCACAGTACTCCCAGAACTAGTGATTGTTGAAATTCGAACCCAAGTCTGTGATGATGCGATTGGGGAACCCATAGCGATGTACGCTTTCATCCAAGAAGTCGAGGACTCTATCAGCCTTGGGGCAGGTAACAAGCTTGACCTCAATCCACTTGGTAAACTTGTCCATAGCCACCAGAACTCTGTTGGATCCTCCTGGCGCATTTGGGAGAGGACCAATCATATCCAGCCCCCAGCAAGCGAAAGGCCAAGTTGGTGGTATCGTGATGAGCTTGTAGGCTAGAACGTGTTGTTGCTTGGCGAAGAATTGGCATCCCTGGCACTTCTTGACTAGTTCCTCTGCATCAGCAAGAGCTGTAGGCCAGTAGAAAGCACGTCTGAACACTTTTCCCACCAAGGTGCGGGAAGAAGCGTGATTGCCATAGATTCCTTTGTGTGTCTCCTCCAAGATTTCCTTACCTTCTTCACGAGAAACGCACTTCATGAGTACATCAGAGCTTATGCCTCGCTTGTAGAGTTGATCTCCGACTAGAGCATAAGCCTTGACGCGGTGCGAAATGCACTCGGCTTCTGACTTATCTTCAGGAATCAACTGATGTTTAATGTAGTCGATGAAAGGAGTTCTCCAATCCACATCAATCATAAGCACTTCTTGATCAGGTTGAACTGAAGTAATCGCAGGTGCAGATGATTGCTCCGGAATTGATGGTTTGTGGAGTTCATGGACGAAGATTCCAGCTGGCACTTGAGCTCGTGTAGATCCCAGCTTCGACAAGACATCCGCAGCAACATTGTTGTCGTGGACCACGTGATGGAACTCGAGACCATGGAATTTGTTCTCAAGTTTGCGTACCTCCTGACAGTACGCATCCATATTCTCAGCATTGCGATCCCAAGAATCGTTGACTTGATTGATGACCACTAAAGAATCACCATAGACAAGTAATCGTGTAATGCCAAGAGAGACTGCAAGGCGAAGACCATGCAGTAGAGCTTCATATTCAGCTTCATTGTTTGAGACCTTCCAGAAGATCTGCAAAACGTATTTGAGTTACTTGCCCTTGGGGGAAATTAGAAGTACCCCGGCACCTGCGCCTTCCAACTTGAGGGAACCGTCAAAGTACATGACCCAATGTTCTGGACGCTCAATTGGAGTTGGGACTTGATTTTCCCGCCACTCAGCCATGAAATCAACCAAGGCTTGAGACTTGATAGCAGTGCGAGACTTGAACTCGAGTGATAGAGTGCCAAGCTCTACAGCCCATTTAGAAATCCTTCCTGTGGAGTCCCGGTTGTGCAATATCTCGCCAAGCGGGTAACTAGTGACCACAGAAATCTTGTATTCATCGAAGTAGTGGCGGAGCTTCCATGAAGTAATCAGAACCGCATAGAGTAGCTTCTGTACTGGAGGGTAGCGAGCCTTGGACTCTGAGAGTACTTCACTGACGAAATAGACTGGCCTCTGGACAGGATAGCCATGGCCTTCCTCCTGCCGCTCAACGACAATAGCAGTGCTGACGACATTAGTAGTCGCAGCGATGTAGAGCAAGAGCTCTTCATTGGGCAGAGGAGCTGTGAGGACTGGAGGCTTGGATAAGAACTCCTTGAGCTGAGAAAGAGCTTGATCAGCTTCAGTTGTCCACGTAAACTTCTCTTGCCGCTTGAGTAGCTTGAAGAAAGGTAGACACCGTTCTCCAAGTCGTGATATGAAGCGATTGAGTGACGCCATACAACCAGTAAGGTTCTGGACATCTTTGATAGTAGTCGGAGCTTGCATGTTGGAGATGGCGGTAATCTTCTTGGGGTTTGCTTCGATGCCACGATGGCTAATGATGAACCCGAGTAGTTTTCCTGATGATACGCCAAAGACGCATTTGTTGGGGTTGAGCTTCCATTGGTACTCGCGTAGTGAAGCAAAAGTTTCCTCAAGATCTGTGATAAGCATGTCTGGATCCCTAGTCTTGACAACAACGTCATCCACGTATGCTTCCACGTTCTTGTGAAGCTGCTTCTTGAAGCACGCTTGGATAGCCCTTTGATATGTAGCACCAGCATTTTTCAACCCAAAGGACATTGTTGTGTAACAATAAGCACCAAACGGGGTGATAAATGCAGTCTTCTCTTGATCAGATTCCTTGATTGTGATTTGATGATAGCCGGAGTAGCAATCCAGGAAACAGAGTAGAGCACAGCCCGCCATAGAGTCAATGACTTGATCAATTCGCGGCAACCCAAAAGGATCCTTGGGGCAATGCTTGTTGAGATCAGTGTAGTCAACACACATCCTCCAATTGTTAGAGTTCTTTCTGACGAGCACAGGATTAGCAAGCCATTGCGGGGGAAAGACTTCCCGGATGAAGCCAGCCGCGAGTAGTTTAGCGAGCTCTTTCTTGATAGCAGCCCTGCTGTCATCAGCAAAGCGACGAAGGTGTTGTCTCTTGGGGGTAGCGTTAGGATCGACGTTGAGTGAGTGCTCGATCAACCTCCTGGGCACACCTGGCATGTCAGATGGTTTCCATGCAAAGATATCACGGTTAGCCCGAAGGAAGTTGACGAGCACGTCTTCCTATTTAGGATCAAGCTGTGCACTGATCATGGTCGTCTTGCTGCTGTCACCAGTATCGAGGTCAATGGCTTTGAGCAGGACGTCACCAGATGGTGCAGGCTTGTTGTTGTTGTCAGTCTTCTTAGGGACCTCCAGCTCGCTCGGAGCAAGCTTTTTAGCGACAGTGAAGACTTCCATCATCGCATTGGGTACTTGAGTAGTCGAGGCGAGTTCTACGGCTTCTGTGTCACAGTCGTATGAACGCTTCAAATCCTCTTGCAATGAGAGAACTCCTTTGGGGCTCGGCATCTTGAGAACCAGGTACACATAGTGCGGAATAGCCATGAACTTAGCGAGACCAGGCCTGCCGAGGATAGCATGGTAAGAAGTCTCGAAGTCAGCAACCTCAAACTTGATGTACTCGGTGCGGTAGTGATCCTTAGTCCCAAAGGTAACGGGTAGTACAACTGAACCCAAAGGAACAGCTGCGTTGCCCGGGATGATACCATAGAACGGTGAGTTGGTCTTGGTAAGCATATTGGTGATATCCAGGCCCATCTTCTTCAAAGTCTTGGCAAACAGGACATTGAGACCGCTGCCACCATCAATGAGAACCTTGGTAAGCCTGGAGCCTGCCACCACTGGATCCAGAACGAGAGGATATCGTCTCAGCTCAGAGAAACTAGTCCATTGATCCGCCTTTGAGAAGGTAATGGGGGTTTCAGACCACTTTAGAAAAGTTGGAGCTGCTGGTTGGATGGACATAATCTCCCTGAGAGCGAGCTTCTGCATGCGCTTGGTTGGAATACCACCGAATATGACATTGACAGTGTTGGAGGGGTTTTGAAACCCAGTGTCTTTGTCCGTGTTAGCCTTCTTCCCCTTGTGTTTGCGAAACCGCGGGTTTGGGTGCGTTGGTTCGGGTGTGTTCTTCAACGCACGACGAAGTTGGTAACCCTGCTCTGTAGTATGATCACCCTCTGGATGCCATGGGCATTTCTGCTTGGTCAAAGTTGCCCAGTGAGGATCATCTTCAGGCTTAGCGGTAGTTTCCATGGCTGCAACAGTGTTGTCGGGCTTGCGCTTGCGATTAGGATTGCTCGAGTAGTTATTACCCTGCCGGTTGCCCTGCTGTTGCTTGCCACTGCTGCTTCCTCCAGCATTGTTGTTGTTGTTGTTGTTCTGGTTATTGCGAAGATGCTTGAACCGATTCCGAGCCTTGTCTTCTTCGTCTGCCCAGTGAGTGATCATCTCCTTGAGCATGGTGATGTTGGCTGGGCGAGCGCGACCGAAGTCTTGGAAAAGGCTATCGTCATAGAAACCATCCTGGAAGGTATCAATGACTTCTTTTTCGGTAACATCAACAACAGTAGCCCTTTTCTCAAAGAAGCGGCGCATGTACTCGCGAAGAGTCTCGCCTTGTTTTTGCTTGATCAGGGCAAGGTCCATCCGGGTACCATGACGGCCCAGAGAACCCGCGAAGTTGCTGGTGAAGCGATGCTTGAGTTGTCCCCAGTTGTTGATGGAGCCACGTTTGAGAGACTCAAACCATGTGAGGGGCTCTTGCTCTAGGACAAAAGGGAAATAGATACACTTGGTATCATCATTGCCCCCGGCATTGGAGATGGAAAGAGCATAACAGGGCAACCACTACCTTGGATCTTGCTTGCCATCATACTTAGAGATGCCGTAAGGCTTGAATTTCTCCGGAAGAAACAGAGCTTGAAGTCGAGCAGAGAAAGCAGGAAACAAATCAGAATCAGCATCCTTTTGCTTCTCACGCTCAGCGCGTCTGGCGTTGATTGTTGTGCGAGCGTCGTAGCGAGAGTCTCCCGACTTGCTGTTGACACTACCATCATCGCCTTTGCCCTTGTTACTAGCTTCCGGACGTGTGCATTGAGGAGTGGGTGTGGTACGATGAGCACCTCCACTGCTGCCATGGTGACTAGGAGCACTGGTATTTTGACGTAGCATAGTGTAGGCTAGTTCAGCCAGCTTCGCGACTTCAGCAGCCGCCCTGTCACGAGGCATAGAGCGACTGAGTAGATTGATCGCGTTGATAGCTTCCTCTGGAGTGCGATATTCACGAGTAGCTACCGCGTCCAGAGCCTCTTGAAGATTACGGGTAGGTTGAGCTTCCGTGAGTTCCCGACGAAGGGTTGCACGATCAGCATTGCGTTGGTGACGTGCAGTCTTGGCCTCCACGGTTTCATCAGCAGGAGCATTGGTAGAGAGTTCATCATCAGATACATCATCCGGAAAGCGATAATTGGCACGATGCCCTTGCGGAGTAGTTGCATCAACGGCGAACACTTCTCGATGCGATGAATAAGTACCCGTACTCTGAATGAGCTCAGTATCGGTGTCATAATCAACAAGCTTGACGCCTTCCTGGAAAGGTAAGTTGTCGAGACAAGCGATAAAGCACTCCTGATCATCCAAGGTGAGATCAGCAGGCACATGCTCAGGCCAGTAGACGAATCTACCCTCAGGTGTCGATGTGATCACCAGTCCTTGAGCAGGGCCAGACAGTTGTTGTACTTCCGCAGAATCCGAACTGTAGTCGAACTCGAACTCAGATGAATCCGAATAGTAGTCGAAGTTGACGTCTGAATCCGAAGAGTACTCGAGCACAATCTTCGGGCCAGGGCACATGAGGCGCTTCAATGCGGCTTGGTAAGCGGCACTGACATGGCGATGACCGAAGAGAGGTAGTGCTGGAATGATATCCAGGCTGAGCGCAAGCTGTGAAGCTGAAGAGAGCAACTCAGGCTGAATAGGAGATGAAGTCGAGTTGTACTCGGACTCCAACTCGAGTTCTCTGAGTGGGTCAGAGATCGAAATTTCGCCGAAATTTTCGACGAGTTCCTCCATCGAAGCTTGCGTAAGCGTCGAGGACTTGAGCTTCGACTCCGGAGTTGGCACCAAGAAATGCAGGAACGATCCGGCGCCATCAGCAACGCAAACCCAAGAGCCGAAAACGAAGGTGTCGCCTTGCTGGAAAGCGACGGTCGGCTTGATGATGACGAGAGCCATCGAGTTCGCCAGTGGATCAACGACGAGATCCCCTACCTGGCGCGCCAGCTGTCAGTGTTTTAGACACCGAGCCTACGACGGGGTACCCGAAGTAGTAGATTGTGCGGTGGGGCTCGCCGAGATCAGGAACACGATGGTGAGACACGGGGCACACAATTATACAGGTTCGGGCCGCAATGTGCGTAATACCCTACGTCTTGTATGTTGCGTGGCTCTGTATTGATTGCGTATGTTTTAAGAGGGTCCCTGCCTCGCCTTATATGCCACGGGAGGCAGGGTTACAAGTCGGATTGGTACAAGAGTACTATTCGAGTAGGACTTGTAGTAGCCTATACAGGGTATGGAAAGTTATCCTAGTCATAGTACAAGTCCTTGTCCGTCTTGTCTTGCCTTGTGGTCCACGGTACCAGCACCGTGGCCCACTAGTCGAGTAGTCCAAATATGTAGGAACTCATCTCCCGGGTATGGTCCACATGTGTTGGTAGGCCCAGGGATGCCCGGTCGACACACGGGTTTATGGGGACCGATCAGTGGCGGCGGAGCTGCATCCTGTGTTGGGTGGGGGTTGGGTGCAGGGTGATGCGGAGGCTCTTATACAATTTTTATGTAGAAATACTTGATTCAGCATTTTTTAAAAATATTCAACACTTTTACCAACTATTTCAATATTTGAACAAACAAGATTCAACACGAGAGAAAACAAGATTCAACATTCCGGATTCAACATTTTTTTTGTCGTCTTTTTCCCTGGAACGGTCTTCTTCCCTAGACGACGCTCACCGGCGCGGCCTCACGCGAAGCTTGCGTGCGCCGCGCGGTCATGGCTGGCGGAGGTCGTCGGGGCCACGGCACGGGGCCGCAGCACGCAGGAAGGCGGGGTGGGGGAGGAGGCTAGGGTTGAGGATGATCCAACGGATATCATTTTGTGCACAAATCTCAAACATTAGAAGCATTAGAAGCCAGTAGGTAAAAAATTCGGAAGATACATAGGGGTGCTGCAGCACCTCCTTGGACCAACAAAAGTCCACTACCCCTATATCACAGCCCAGTAAAACTTGGTCCAATTTTGGAAAACAACACTCACTCCAGCCCCAACAGTCTGGCTGGGCGCGGTCGTGGCAGCCTAGAGAAGCAGCAGCAGGGTCGAATTTTTTCTTTTTTTACATTTTTTTCACATCAATTTTGCAAAAATATATGGTCCGCAAAAAAATTTGCAAAACTATACATCTGGCGCCGTGGGGGACGGCGGCAGGGTTCCAGTCTCTTTTCAAAAATTTGTAATTTTTTTGTTTGAACTCGGATGAAGATAAATTTTATATGAAAATTATATCTTTCGACGAGATCTACAACTTTGTAGTTCAAATTTTTTCCATTTGAAGTCATCTTCATAGTCAAATAATCGATATACTATCTAGATCTCAATTTTCATATTCAGATCTCAGTTTACGTTCAAAAAATTGTAACTTTTTTGCATGAACTCGGATGGAGGTAAACTTTATATGAAAATTGTAGCTTTCGACTGGATCTACAATTTTGTAGTTCAAAGTTTTTCCATTTGAAGTCATCTTCATACTCAAATAATCGATACACTATTCAGATCTGAAGACTGCAAACTGAGATCTGGATAGTTTATCGATTATTTGACTATGAAGATGACTTCAAATGGAAAAACTTTGAACTACAAAGTTGTAGATCTCGTCGAAAGCTACAATTTTCATATAAAGTTTACCTCCATCCGAGTTCAAACAAAAAATTACAAATTTTTGAAAAGAGACTGGACCCCTACCGCCGTGCCCCACGGCGGTAGGAAGGTGCTACAGTACCGCGCGCCTCCTACCGCTGTGGGGCACGGCGGTAGGTCCCTGCCGCCGTCCCCCACGGCGCCAGATGTATAGTTTTGCAAATTTTTTTGCGGACCATATATTTTTGCAAAAAATAGGAAAGAAAAATGTAAAAAAAGAAAAAATTCAGCAGGGTCAGCACCCACTCTGGATTTTTTTTTATTGTAGTATTTGCAAAAAAATTCTAAATAAAAAAAATTACAAAACTATACCTGCACGGCAGTTTGAATGGCTATACTGCAGTTTGAAATGGCTATAGTTTCAACCGGTGAAATCTTCCTCCATGCAATACACTTAAAAAAATCTAACTAATTCATATCAACTTAGATCGAGATAAACTTTGTATGAAAATTTTAGATCTCACGAATCTAAAACTTCGTAGTTCAAAATGTTTTTCATTTAGTGCCATATTGGTGCTGAAATAATTAGTTTTAGATCTGAAACTTGTATAGATTATTTGAGCACAAAGATGTCACCAAATGAAAAAAGCTTGAACTAACGCTACAGGAGCAAACAAACATAATAGCTATGGTCATACAAATGTCCAGATACCACAAAGGTTTCACGTAACGCTACAGGTAGTGCATACGTTTCAAACGCTACCAAAACTGGGTAGCATAACTACAGCAGGCAACGGTTCAGAATACCGAGTTCATCCGAAAGCCGGCTTCAGGGAGGAACCAGCCAACCACAGCTGATAGCACTTACAATATCGAGACGAATCCAGGGGTGTCTCCCCTGGGTCCGGCAATCGTCCGGTAGAGGTACAGCTTCTCCACCTTCGCATTGCTGGCATCCTCATCCACCTCGTTGATAGTCGCTCCTGCCTCATTAATGACCTCCACATTGACACTAGGCATGCTCGCCGCAAGGGTCTTGCAGGCCCCTAGGGTGATGTTGCAGGAGGACATCCACAGCGAGCGCATCGCCTCGTACCTGTCCATGCCCGCAAGGAGGGCTGTCCCTGATCTCCAGCTTCTTGAGGTTCTTGCAGCCATTAAGCACGTAGACCATACCATCGTCAGTGCCCCCCGCGAACGCCACTGACAGCATCTCCAGCTTCTCAGCGTACATTCCGATGTACAGGAACACACAGTCCGTGAGGAGGCTGGACATGGAGAGACGCCTAAGGCTTTTGCAGGACTGGACTATTGCACCAAAGCCTTCGTCCAATGGCAGTCCTGTCACAGCATCTGCTGAACTGAGCTCGAGAATGCATAGCCTGAAGGATGTCAATTGTGGGCAGTTCTTTGCTATAGTAATCAGTGCAGCATTGGTCATTCGGTTGCAAAAGTATAGCACGGATTGTAACTTCCGACAGCCTGAAGATATGGCAACCAACCCTTCCTCTGTCACGGTAGTTGCGTTTGCATTATCAGGAAATACCCTCAACTCTTGGAGATCGGGACAAGACGTGGCTACAACCTTCAATCCTTCATCACCAATGTTGTCCAACAGCTGCAGACAAGGATTAAGCATAAGCAACTATGTCAAAAGGCAAACAGTAAGACCATCACCAAATGAAACAAATATATGTTTGCCTATGTTTAACAGCAATAATCCACTTATTAGGACTATCAATGACAATTAGTGCAATAAGGCTGAAGTTATATTTGAAGCTGTTATAATCAACCTAGAAATGGAGCTTCTCCAAGCATAACCATACAAGTGCTATTGCAATTTAATGACATATAAGCAATGATCTTCCAGTGAAGGTATTAGTTATTAGGTCCCCTAAAGTCCAACGCACTTAGATGTGACAGTAATCAAATACATACAGGTTGCATCATATCAAGTGCCTTCGTAAAGATATCAGTACCATGAACTTGTTGAGGAGCAATTTTTTCTTGTACAGGGCAGTAAAATATAACAAACAGTCGTGACCTTATTAAAAATACAAAGGGTAGTTGAAAAGGTTTTTATTTCAAAGGTACCTTGCATTTACCCAGCTATCTCATCATAATAAAATACATCATGCCTAAATTGCTACAAGCTAGAGTTTAACAAAACATGTGTGCTATTTTTGGAATTCATAGGTCTGCTTAACTGTAAGAGTTACCAGATGTTGAACAAAATGCATTTCAATTTATACAGTGTACAGATTAAGCATGTTGAAGTAGAACATTTGTTGCCAAAAAACTAGGTACATACATGAACAAATTTTCCCCATTTTTATCACTCTATCAACCTTAAAAACAGATGCACCCAGAATATTCTGTAAGCTGCAAAAATCTAATTAGACCTACCATGTTAAACCCTCAAAAACTGTATCAGGTGATCCACATATGTAAAAACAATAGGTGAGGTCAGGCACCACAATAATCCTAAAATCAGAGATGTCTAAGGGAAAATAACGAATATAAGGGAAATACTTATTAATCAAGAGAAAAGAGACCATGCAATTTGATTAGGCCTAGATGTTGACAGCTAAAATTAATTAATATTGAGTTGTATGCACCAACCAGTTCAACCCAAAAGCTTAAGCTGATAGGGAAAGGTGGGCAATTCACTTATACTCCAACACTCCCCCTCACGTGCAGGCTCCCCAAGACCGCATACGTGGATATTGGAGTGGGGCTGTAATTGTTTTAATTAACACGTCCGCCAGGATTCGAACTCGAGACCTCTGGCTCTGATACCATATTGAGTTGTATGCACCAACCAGTTCAACCCAAAAGCTTAAGCTGATAGGGAAAGGTGGGCAATTCACTTATACTCCAACAATTAAAACTTTTATAGTTCCAGATCAATGCAACTCCATTTAAATTATAGGAACTAGAGTCAAATGGCAAAAATAGCCGTCTTTTCAATCATAGGAATGAGTTAGAGAAAGCCTAACACTTCATAGCAACACTGCTAGTAAACTCTCCTACATGTTTGAAGGGGAGAAAACAGTAGTTAAAAATACTTACCCATAAGACATGGAGTTTCGTACATTGACGAATAATACTGATAAGATTGGTACTTTGAATCAATGGAGCATAGCTGAGGTTCAAGCATGTAAGGTCCTTGCAAACAGAAAAAATTCTTTGAAGAAATAAGCCCGTAGCATCCCAAAAACCGAATAAACTTTTTATTGAACTGCATTTTGCGAAAGCAGCAAATAGACTGCCATATCCAGCAGGGTTATGGGTTATGGCCTCTTGCAAAAGATCCTGTTCCTAAATCCTCCAGCTTAGGTGTGCTACCAAGTATTCTGGACAAAACATCGAATGGAACAGCACGATTCAGCCTTAGCCTTTTAAGATTCGGACTCCTTGCAACAAGTCTCTCCAATGCATAAGCATTCACTTCCCCAGTCAAGCAAGCAAAATTCAAGGATTCTAGTGATGTAGAAGTCTTGGGAAAACAATGAAGCCAATGATGACCTCGTTGTTGCACAACACTCTCTTGTAAGTCCAGTTCCTTAAGAAACCTGAAGCAAAGAGTTGTAAAATATGTAAGGAGTAGACAACCATAAGTAATCTTGAGCAAAACTAAACACGAAGATGACAATGAAAATAATCTTCACACAACAGAATATGCCAGAGCTGGAAATCAATAATACTATATAAATGCAAATTATGCAATCAAAGAAATAGAAACAAGGGATGGAAAACCGTATAAGCACTCATGCAGTAGATCTATACTTATCAAACTTAAATAAAAGTTCTATTTCTGTCAAATAATTTCACAGGTCTGTGGTCTGAAAAGCATTTATGATCTTAACGACGATATTCAGTGATAGATCGAAGTAATCCAAAACAATATTTCATGGCTACAAATATGAAAGAAGGCTAATACAGATAGAGCTAAGAAACTGCCAAAAATACACAAAAACAAGTTCAAATACTGCAGATGAAATACAATTGGAATTGTAGAGAACTTTTTCAGTAGATTTTGCACTGTCTTCACATTTCACATTAACAAATCTTAATCAGTAAACACACAATAGATAAATATTAATATCAAGGTCCAACCAAATACAAAGATATTGTAAAGGCATATAAACTAAGCACAAAGAAGATTGCAAAGATAACACTGAATTGAATCACATTGCTGTTTAATTAAATGGCCAAGCTGGATGAACTACAACAATACTCAATACACTCTTCCTCAAATTGAAGAAGTGTGACATAAAAAACTTGAAGCTTTTAAAATTTTCACCTGCAATTGGCGGCGATAGTAGCAAGCCCGGCAGTGCTAAACCCCTCACAGCTGACAAGGACAAGTGATTTAAAGTTGGTAAAAGAACCAGCAATCAGCTTGAGGCACTCATCAGTCACAACCATCCGCTTCAGCCGGAGCTGCTCAAGGCCAGGACATGCACGGGCACACGAAGCCACCCATGGATCAGCCGTGGCGCCCCAGCCCGCCGGGACAAGATCGAAGTCAGCGAAGTGTGGTTTGCCCTTCAGGCTCAGTGAGCGCATGCTGGGGAACCGCACATGTACACGCTCTGGGCGCACTGCATAGCAGTTGCTTACAAGCACCGAGCGGCGGCAACGGCGCTCGATGTGGTACCATGCCTGACACACCAGCGACGCGGAGTTGCGGTCCCGGTGCGAGGTTACATTGCCAAGGATCTGCTCCACTACTTCTACTGGGAAGTATGCCATGGCGGTGTCCTCTAGAATCCTAAATAAACCTCCATCACTCGCACAGCTCCCAAAACCTACCTGTTCACAAACAAACAACATGGACGAATTCTTTATATCAGCACTAGGCAGTAACAGGTGATCATTTGCAGGAATCAACACGAATTTGGTCTTCAACCATGTGCGAATGTGCACAGACCAGTACTTGGTTGTAATAATCTAACTGACCAGAGGTGATACGGATCGGGAATCGGATCACAGATGGGTATCAGAAAATAAGTAACATTAGCACAAGCTCACATGGACTCTGCAATTTTGGACTGATAGAAATCGCTTATTCTTTAAAAAAAACAAATGACAATTCCGACCTGAAGAACTGGGGAAGCAGGGTCTCCTTTTCCATTTCTTGATCAATCCGAGGGCAGACTCGAGAAACGAATCGCTCCCACAAGACGAACGCCCCCAAAATAACAAGATCAAAATCCCAATTACATGGCTCAAAACCGAAACCTAAGCGAGGGGAAAAACCAAACAAAAGCAGAAAAAAATCTCAACGAACCGCAAAGAAGGATAATATAAGAAATTTCCTGCTCCGGGAGGGGGAATCGACGGCGGAACCACACAAAGATCGCAGCTTTCGCCTCCGATCGAACCCCAGATCAAAGCCCACAAATTTCCCAGAAAGAAACCCCCCAAGAAACCTGTGCAACCAGGAAAACTCAGCGCTCCGCGATCGATCGGATCGGAGAAGAGGGGCCAGGAGATGGAATCGAGGGAGAAGACGACCTGAGTATTTCTCGCGCGAGGGTGGTGGTGGTTCTTGCAAACGTCCCCGCCTCCTCCGCCAGTCGAATCCTCGTACAAGTCGTCGCTGTACCCTGTGTGTCTGTCCTCCACTCTTGTCAGTTCCCACTCTTCCGGTAAGACCATGTGCACTGCTGTTGCTTTATATTTTTACTTTAAAAGAAATATTCTAGCCACATCAGGAAGAATCTTTACTCTACGTGAACTTCTTCCGCACTCATATTACTCTACCTATTTGCTCTATATCCAACAATTATATATTTTATTCATCCACCTCCAACTACCATCTTCAATTAAAAGTTCATTTATTACTCCATAGGGACTAAAATGTAAGAGAATATAAGTTCTAGGGACTAGAATGTGAGGAATTATAAGTTTTAAGGACTAAAATGTAATTAGTAAAAAAAGAAAGGGGTAAAACAAAAATAACCAAACCTTATCTTCATCTCCTCTCCATCCCGCACTCTCCTTCCATGTCTCCCCAGTCTCTCCCGATGGCGCCGTCTTTCCTGGCAGCGGATCAAGCGCGGGACGGCGGCGTCTGCGCTCGACTCGGGCGCCTCCAGCGGCACTCTGGTGGCGAGCTAGAGATGAGGACGGCGACGGTGCTGATGCGAATGGCGGGCGGCCGGAGAAATTGCTGAGCGAGGATCTCCCCCGACGGCGGAGCAGCGAGAAGCTCTCTCACGGTAGGAAGCGACAGCCATGGCTGGAAGCTCTCTGGCCCCAACTACCTTCTTCACCTCCGTTGTCCTTTTTTCGTCCTTGCACGGTTGTGTCGTAAGGTTTGATTTACGTCAGATTTACCGCGAAGAAGGACTTGCGGCATCTTGCCGTCGCTTTTGCCGATCCGCGCTGCAGCGTTTTTTACTCTACTTCTTACGGCATGCAGGTTACCGGGATCGTACCGTCGCGCAGTGCGGATGGTCTAAAGTGTTTGGATGAGTTGATTTAGTTTTTTAAAAGGTTAAATTCTCAAACAGGTAGGACTAAAAGATAACTAAGATGGTGCTTGGATACCTTTTAGTCTCATGACTAAAACTATTCAGGCTAAAAGTTGCTAGTCTCACCTATGTTTGGATCCAAATCCTAAAGAGACTAAAAATATAGTAAATGAGCATTAATTATCTATCTCCCTCTCTCTCTTTTCTCCCTCTCTCGCCAATAGATGGGGCATGCTACAGATTTCTATGAGGTTAAATGAAGAGAGAGAGCACTAAAACAAAGTTTAGTAGGGGTTCTCCTTACTAAAACATTTTAGTCTCAAGACTAGTTTTAGTCTCTCTTTAGTCATGAGTGCTTGGAACTTTAGCCCCTCAAATAGACTAAATTTAGTCAGACTAAATTTAGTCCCTTGGATCCAAACACCCCCTAAAACTAGTTATCTGACTAAAACTCTCTAGTAGCCAAGACCTAACTAAAACATGATAAAATTTTTTAATTAGACTAATTTTAGTCACCTCGATCCAAACACCCTCTGAATTTCTTTTCTTTTTCTTTTTTTTCTACCCTTCTACTTTTCTTTTATTTTCTCTTCTTTTCACTTGGCAGTTGGCACCATGCCACCGTCAGTTCCTGACCCTGATTTTCAGTGAGAAGTCCATTGGATTAGTTTTATTGTGCAATTAGCAAAATTGTGAATTAGATAATTGTACCAGCGGAGTGTTATGAGATAAAATTCCTCTCATATCTGATGCAATGCTCCTCATAAATGATTTTACCAAGTCAGCAAAATTGTTGATGTGACATCAAATTTAGTATCCATAAAATTTTTATATGAAATTCTATGGAGACTGGCCTTACATGTTTATCTTTGCTATAATTGCTACGTGTATAGATGATTCCACCTAGAAATATAATTTGAATTAAACCGGATTTGAGATCTTAGGGGTTTGATTTAGGATTTAGAGCGGCAAAGATATGCAGATGGATAAGGATCGCTCGGATTGATTAAAAATATTCATTTACACTAATGGTTTTTGAGTTCCTATTTGCAAAAAGTTTTGGTGTTTTAACATATCTTTTTTGCAAATTGTATCCAATAATCCAAACACATTTGCAAACACTTACCTTGCAAAGATTTTGCATTTGAATACCTCATTGCAAAAAAAATGCATTGGGCCACGTGCATTTGATGTTACTAAATGGCTAGATTCTACTTTATGAAAAAAGATTTTGGTAGATTTAAATACATCATCCAAAAAGTTGGAAGAAAAAACTTTTGATGCAAAAACCTTTGGTAGATTTAAATACATCATCCAAAAAGTTGGAAGAAAAAACTTTTGATGCAAAAACCTTCTGCAAAATTTGAAAACTAAACAGGACCTTAAGTCTAAGTGGAGGCTCATGTCTCAAAAAAAGAAAGTAACTGTAGAGTTGGAAAATGAAAACTTAATTTCTAGGAGCTCCTAGTGAGAGACATGGGTACCCATGGGTCCCCACCGGCCAGGGTCCCAGGGCCCCCTGACAAGTGGACCCGACCTTCCAGAAGACCCGCCGACCTGCAAAGTTGGCCCACCGACCTTATCCACACCTCCGACGACCGCGGGCGACCTGATCAGGATCCCGGAAGACCCGCGAAGCTTAGCGTGCAAATCAAGACACCGCGGCGCGCCGCCGCCTGTAGTTCCGAGTATCACGGGATACTCCTTGTAATCCGGGAGATATGCTTCCCGCAGTTGTAACCGACCCTGACACGGGTCAACCGACCTTGCATGCAAACCCTAGCCCGTCCTCCCCATATAAGACGGCCTAGGGGTCCATGCACAGGGACAACTCATCTTCAACCTCCCGCATAATCCACCACAACTGGACGTAGGGTATTACTCTCCGGAGGCCCGAACCAGTATAAACCCTTGTCTCCTTGTTCCTCGCTGCCATACTCGCCTAGCTCCGTGTGCATCCCGTGCATAACCACCTACGCTCTTAGGTCCCGATACTCCATTAACCTGCACACCACTAGGGCAACCCCCTAGCGGATCTGTCTAGGTCTCACCCCCTAACAGTTGGTGCGCTAGGTAGGGGCGATCGGGAACTCACTGTGCAGCATGGTGGCCCAATCTGGCGTCGTCTTCTCGGCGAGCATGGCGGCCTTCCTCGCCGACCCCTGTGACCTTGTCCAGGAACATCGAGCACTTACATCGCTTCTATCCTTAGGAGCCTTGTATCAATAAAAAGCTATGTACTCTATCCTTTGTACTTCGATAAATATATAAAAAGATTACCCTTTCGACCTGCTTTTATGAGTCTCTGTCTGTTCACCCCTCCCCTTCGACACGTTCGGGGGCTTGGTTTAAAACCGGACCCCTCACGCTCGGGGGCTTGGCTTTAAGTTCGGCCCTTCACGCTCGGGGGCTTGGCTTTGCCAACCTAAAGGTCGTTCGACCTGGGGTTCCTACCTTGCTTTAAATAGTGTTCCCTTACAACAACTTTTTGTACACCTTATAAGTATTCCTAGGTTGTGGGGTTGCTCGACCTTGGGTCCCTAACCCCCCCCTCCTCCGCGCGTCGGCTGCACGTAAGCCTCCGCGCCGAGCCGTGTAGTCGGTAAGTCGTTCCCCCACTGAGTTGGGTTAGCGGGGGGAAAGGGTTCTTGCAACTCTATTACTTTTGCGTTCTTATAAGGAGTACATGAGTCAAATAAGGGATCACATCAACTTAAATAAACATGCCTTTTCGATTCATGCAAAGTTTATCTTACATCAAAAGGGTCCACGACCCATTGGCACTAACTGTTTGCTACGACCTAAGTTACATCTCCAGGTCTATTTTCTTCATAATTTCATCCACGGCGGCCTGGATATCTTCGACGCCCACCAGCTGAGATAGGTCGAGCTCCTCCTTGACCTTCTCAAGGTCGAACGACGGCACTTGGTGCTTCACCGTGGCCAGCGCGGTGGCAGCGGTGAGCTTGCCGCTGTCTACCAGCAAGGTCTTCACGCGACCTTCCGCCTCCTCCAGCCGTGCAACGAGCTCCTGTGGCCCGCCTTCGACCTTAGGGACGTAGACATCCACAAGGTACTCGGCGGCTGTCACACCCGAATTAAAGGCCAATTCGAATGCTCATATTATATGTGCGCCAGGATCAAAGTTCACACATATAACGACTCAGTGATAACCAAAACACAGTGCCAAAACGTAAAGAGAGTATTAAACTTTATTACAGACCAAAATGTCTCATAAACGAACTAATTATTAACGAGTAGCAACGCAGCGGATGGAGTCAACACCACAGGCAGCTGACTGGTGGCACGCCCGCCTAGAATTCGTCGAAGTCTCCAGGGAAATCTTCAAATCTCTCCAAGTCTGAACAGCATCCGGATTGTGCCGTTGCAATAATAAAAACAAGCGTGAGCACATGCCATACTCAGCAAGCGGAAACATAACATAACATGCAAGACTTTATAGTGGAGGCTGTTGGTTTAAGCATTTAGCATTTTAGTTGGTCAAGTTTTATTAGCAACATAAATTCTAGCAAATGTAAGTTTATACCAAACCCACAATTAACATAAGAGAATAACATCATAAATAAAGATAGATGCATCAGGTTAATCATTGACTTTCATAGATTAATCATGTGAGGGTCCGGGCCGCTCTTGACCGTGAGCACGGCTAATCGATTAGTTTTACACTCTGCAGAGGTTGTACACTTTCACCACAAGTCGCGTAAAAGTTCTAGGAATTTTAAACCCAACCATGCGATGCCGGCCAAGCATCATACCACACTACCGAGGTGTGATTGCATAGGGACGCTACGAGGCCTTTACAAAGTTTCCCCAGTGTGAAGCAACCCGCGAAGGTTCCGAGCCGCCGCAAAGCATAAAGTCCCCTAGTTGGTACCGTGTCTTAGCAAAGCCCACTCCCTACTAGAGCGAGTCTATACCTCAACTAACACTCCCCCTTGCCCTTATCAGGTAAAGTCACCCCAACACTAGAGTCACTAATTAATTAGCCAAGGCAGAGCCATGTACCCTTGTGGTTGCACTGTTATCCTGGGTGGTCGCTCCATGTTCTAATTAAACAAGGTGATCTTGTATTAATGAAGGTATAGCATAAATAAATCAAGTTTCATAAGGTTTCATTAATACCATCCACCAAGTTAAGCATAGCAAGAGCTACCCAATGATAAAGTGAATACCCAGGTTGTTCAAGGTAAAGGGATGTAATAATCTAGTCATGTCCTTAAAAAAGGGTCCCATCAATTTAATGTAAGCAAAAATAAGAACAGTGAATTTAATGCATGTTGTATAGCTAAACGGGTATGCATCAAGGTAGACTTGCCTTCAACAGATCCCTGTTGCTGTTCAGACACTTGAGCTTCTTGGTCTTCAAATCCTTCAGCCCAAACGTCCTCTACGCATCACATCAAGTACATACAAGCAAACAATAGAATAAAATAAGAAACAATCACCAAACAGTAAGATCAAAGCAAAACAGGAGCAAAAAGCTAATCTACTCTTCGATACGATCGTTTGGACATAAAGAACGCGAAAAACGGAGTTAAAATGGAAAAGATATGGCTAGAAGAAGGTGCAGAGGCATAACTGTGAGGATTCTAAGGTTCCAGGGAACTATCTGCAAGAAACCGAGGGCTTAAGCGTAAAGAAACTTAAAAACAGAAGGGCTTAGTTGAAAAACTAGGGCTTTGGACCTCGGGCGCTAAATCTATAAAGCTCAGGGGCTAAAACAAAAGGAAAAGGACTGATCTGTAAGGGTTTTTATATGGTGGAAGGACCGGCTTGCGATATTTAAAAGACCAGGGGTTTTTTTTGTAAAACATCACAGTCAAGCGGCTGTTAACCGTTACCCTTGACTGGTTGACTCCGGCTGGACTAGATCCGGGCCGCAGGGTCTCGATCGGACGGACGAGGTGCTGCGCAGGCGGAGGACGGCGGCGCGAACACCGACGAGCGGCGGCGCAGAGGCAAAACTACGGCGAGCTTGCCCGAAACCGAGCTAGGGTGCACGGTTGTCGACGGGATCTAGTCAAGAAGCTTGTTGGGGCGATGGCGAACCGATCTAAGGCTTCGGGGAGGTGGCTCGAGCAACGGCGATGGCGCATGGCTCGGTACAGCGGCCGGCGGCGGAAGAAGAACTCCGGTGAGCTCGTGTGTGCGCTGCAGCGCGTCTGGACGCAAACGAGCGGCATCTACGAGATCCTCACCTCCTTGCGAAGCTCCTGGGGCACCTCACGATGACGGGGAAGCGGCGGTCAAGCAGGTCAACAACGGCGGCGGCTAGGGTTTCGAGCGCGGCGCTGCGGAAGCTCTAAGCGGCGGCGGGGCTCGATTTGGAAGGAGGCGGGGTGCGCTGCGGCTTATAAGGGCGGCGCTGGTCTTGTCGTGGGAGCCCGGGGCAACTCGGAGGCGGGGACGGCCGGGTCTCGAACTCGGCCGCGGCGGAGACGAGTCCGGGGCGAGGACGACTCGGGGTTGGGGATGACATCCCGGTCCCACTTGCCAGTGGCTGAGAGCGGAGGAGAGAACGCGGGCCGGCGCTGGGCTGGAAGTTGCTGGGCCGGGGTTTGAAGCAGACGGGGCATAAGAGAAGGAGGGGCTTCGGTAGACTACCAAGGCTGGGCCGAAACAAGAAACGGGCCGGATGTGGGGATAGGGTTTAAAAGAAAAGGAAGAAGCTTTTGAAATTTTAAAAGGGAATTCAAACACATAGAATTCAAATTTGAATTTGAATTCAACCAAACATAAACAATGCTCCAGCATGTATGCAACACTATACTCCTATATTTATTTATTTTATTTTTAAAAATATATTAAATGCCTAAAAATTCAAATACTCCCTTATGATCCTTAATATCAAAGCCTTGTTTCTATTCAAATTTTATTGAAATCAATTTTTTGCAAAATTAGGGTGTTACAAATCCTACCCCCCTTAAAATGAATCTCGTCCTCGAGATTCGGAAAGATTGAGAAAAAGATTAGGAGGATCTTCTTCAAACTATCCTCTCTTCTCTAAGCTTCTTGATCAAGTGGCATACCTGACATCCTATCTGGAAGAACCTCTGAATAATCACACCTTACTATAATTTCTTCCAGAACCTTCCCATCAAGCTGGTTCACTGTACTCTCAGGAGATGGTGATGATGTAGCTGGAAATTCAATCCTCTCTCCAGCAGGACTAGTGAGTAGTACTGATCTCTTAGAGCACTAGATCACTGCATCACATGCAGCTAACCATCCCATCCCAAGTATCACGTCAATCCCTCTTGATTCCAACACTATGAGATTAGCCCAAAAATCTTTGCCCATTATTTTGAGACTGACCTTCTCACACTGATATGATGCTTTCAATTCCCCCCAGGTGAACTAACTAGCATGTTGCGAGTCATAGGACTAATGGGTATATTATGTTGAGCTACGAACTGTGAAGTAATGAAAGAATGGGTGCTCCAGAATCAAACAAGACTGATGCGGGGGTGGAGTTAACAAGGAACATACCAAGCACCACTTGTGGATTCTTGTGAGCGGAGTCTGCACTCACATGATTCACTCTGCCACGTGCATAGTTCTGTTGTCCTCTGCTGCTTTGGGGTGTCTGTCCTCCATTCTTGTTAGGTGTACCTTGTACTGGAGTGCTAGGGGTAGTCCTCTTGGGGTAGCTGTTGGCATAGTGACCAACCTCTCCACACTTGAAACATGAGTTATTCCCAGGAGTATATTGTCCACTTGGCCTTGCAGGAGTTCCGATTGGAACGGTCTGCTGATTTTGCTGATAAGCGGGGGCATTGGCCAACGGAACTGAACGTTGAGTCTGTGGAGCTGAGCGCGGATACTGCTGTTGTCCATAGTTCCCACTTGAGCCTCCAAAGCGAGATGGTGTCCACTGCTGAGTGTTGTAGCGAGGGTGAGTGTTGCTTCCCGATGATCCTGAAGTAGTAGCCTTCCTTTTCAACTCTCCCAACTCTCTGCGCTTAGATTCCAAGCATATTGCTCTATCAATCAGCTCTTGGAATGTTGGAAAGGTGTAAGACATTAGCTGGTATTGAAGTGGTCCAGCTAATCCTTCTAAGAATAGCTCTTGCTTTTCTATCAGTATCCACATCCTCAGGTGCATAGCGAGACAACTCCATGAACTTGTCCCTGAATTCTGGCACAGACATCTTTTCCTGCTTAAGAGCAAGAAACTCCTTTTTCTTAAGCTTCAATACACCAGCAGGAATGTGGTGGCTCCTGAAGTTGGTGGTAAACTCTTGCCATGTAATAGCATTGGGATTGGCATGAGCAGCAACAAAGGCATCCCACCATGCTGATGCAGATCCTTGGAGTCGGCCTGAAGCATATAGGACCTTCTCCCTATCATCACACTGAGCAATGGTAAGCATCTTCTCAATGGTCTTCAGCCAGTCTTCTGCTTCTAGTGGATCAGTAGCATGAGAGAACACAGGTGGCTGATGGCTCATGAACACCCTGTGCCTGTTCACAGGTGCTTGCTGCTGGGGTTGGTTATTGCCTGGCGCCTGCATGTTGGCCACAGTGTTGGTCAAGCCTTGAAGAAGCTGCGTCTGAGCTTGCACGAACTGCTGGAAAGCCGAATCCATTTGCGGTTGCTGAGATGAACTGCTGGAACCACTGCCTCGTCTTGGACGGATCACTGCGGGTTGATTGACTCCTGAGCCTGACCTGGTTTCCACCATCTGAGTGTTAGGAATATTACTTTAGATGTTTGCACTAAGAATAAAACTCTGAAAGACAAGGCAGTAAAGACTTTCAATTCTGGACAGATTCTGTTGACTCCAATCAATCAGATGTAACTCTCAGTGCGGGAATCCAAAAATTATGAAATTTTAACCAGGGAAGTATAATGAAATTACGGAACTATTCCAACTGCAATCACTTAAATCCAAGCTCTGTAGATTTAGTTATGAAATAAACAAGACGTCTGGGTCAGCTGAGTTTTCAGTTTCTGATAACTCCAAAGTTTTGTATATAACTCTCTGTATATAACTCCTAAATTTCTAAAATTTTTACAGATGAACCCTCATATAATTTCCGAACTTTTCCAATTGGTTTTACTATATTTGGAGTTCTGTAGCTCGAGATAAAAATAGAATAGTATTGCTGACTCAGAAAACTTCGCGAGCAGATTGAGATTTAATAGATTGTATTGGGGGTAGAACCTAGAGATTAAGAGATATAGATTGGGACAGAGATAAACCCAACTAACACTTTTCTAAAGAACCAATGTCATTGTGGTCATCACTCCACAACACATTGCACTCAAACAAAATTCCAACTCAATCATTAACACAAACTCAAGCATTCAAACACACCACTAGACGAAGCAAACTTAAACGATCGTTTAGAACTAACGATTACAAAGATCTTAAACTTAAGAACTCCTAGATCCTAAGGAAGCTCTTCAGTGCGGGTGTCTGGGGAGTTGTAACAGGGCCTCTTGGGTGATGGAGAGTGATGAGTTTCCACTTCGTTGTCATGGATCACAGGAGACTCCCTTCCTGCTAGCATAGTTTCTAGATGACGCTTCTCTATCTCTGTTTCATAGATCTTTTGTTGAGCTGCAGCAAGCATGTTGTTGGTGTCATCCAAAGCAGTGTTGACAGCAACCAGTAACTCATGGAGGTTGTCTATGGTGGGGTTGTGGCCATTAGCTGATGCGATATAGGTCTTGGCTTCACCGCTAGCTCTGTAAGGAGTGTACAAACTGCGAGTGTGTATCAACTCAGAACACTCCCTATGAGAGAGAACATAGAGTGCTCTTCTAGCAGCTTCAGAAATCCCAGCTTCCATAGTATCTCTAGCAGCTACGTCGTCGTGCCTGGATATCTCCATAGGACCATAGTCTTCAACTCTTTTATAAACGATGACTGTCACTTCCCAGTGAGGCTCAAACCAAGGATGAGTCCACTTCTCACAATGGTAGATTGGATCTTCACCATAGGCCAAACGGTACACTGTTCTCCTTAGATTGTCAGCCATAAGAATGCCTCTTCCATCCTTCTTGTAGCGGAACACCTTCCATCCCACTTCCTCAGCTTGCTCCTCTTGCTCCTCCATCTGATCCTGCTGATCTCCCTGATCACCATCCTCTTCCTCTGGATTCTCCTCTTCTGGATCTTCTTCTTCCACTGGTTCCTCAGCCAGTTCTTCATCATCTGACACAGTGATAGGCTCTGAAGCAAGTGTTGGAGACGGCATTGCAGTTGGTGCTTCCCTCATTATCTCCTCGTCAGTGTCCCTCTCATGCTCTTCATGCTCTCTACTCTCCTTGGGGTAGTAGTAATAATCTTGGTCCTCCAAATGGCGGGGAAACTGAAAAGAGCCTGAACGGGATGTCTGCAACTGACGAACCATCTAAAAAGAAACATGTGATGGGTGAGATAGATGCCAAGAATAGGTACTAGAAAGGAGAGAACAAGGTAGAGATCAAGGATGAGATAAAGTAAGGATGAATTTATTAGAAATAAAGCAAGCATACGGCAAGAATGGCTTCTAAGATATTATAATCCTTAAATACGACCATTTTCTAACTAGGCTAATGTCCTACAGTCAACACGGCTCTGGTACCACTTTGTCACACCCGAATAAAAGGCCAATTCGAATGCTCATATTATATGTGCGCCAGGTTCAAAGTTCACACATATAACGACTCAGTGATAACCAAAACACAGTGCCAAAACGTAAAGAGAGTATTAAACTTTATTACAGACCAAAATGTCTCATAAACGAACTAATTATTAACGAGTAGCAACGCAGCGGATGGGGTCAACACCATAGGCAGCTTACTGGCGGCACGCCCGCCTAGAATTCGTCGAAGTCTCCAGAGAAATCTTCAAATCTCTCCAAGTCTGAACAGCATCCGGATTGTGTCGTTGCAATAATGAAAACAAGCATGAGCACATGCCGTACTCAGCAAGCGGAAACATAACATAGCATGCAAGGCTTTTATAGTGGAGGCTGTTGGTTTAAGCATTTAGCATTTTAGTTGGTCAAGTTTTATTAGCAACATAAATTCTAGCAAATGTAAGTTTATACCAAACCCACAATTAACATAAGAGAATAACATCATAAATAAAGATAGATGCATCAGGTTAATCATTGACTTTCATAGATTAATCATGTGAGGGTCCAGGCCGCTCTTGACCGTGAGCACGGCTAATCGATTAGTTTTACACTCTGCAGAGGTTGTACACTTTCACCACAAGTCGCGTAAAAGTTCTAGGAACTTTAAACCCAACCATGCGATGCCGGCCAAGCATCATACCACACTACCTAGGTGTGATTGCATAGGGACGCTACGAGACCTTTACAAAGTTTCCCCAGTGTGAAGCAACCCGCGAAGGTCCCGAGCCGCCGCAAAGCATAAAGTCCCTAGTAGGTACCGTGTCTTAGCAAAGCCCACTCCCTACTATAGCGAGTCTATACCTCAACTAACGCTCCCCCTTGCGCTTATCAGGTAAAGTCACCCCAACACTAGAGTCACTAATTAATTAGCCAAGGCAGAGCCATGTACCCTTGTGGTTGCACTGTTATCCTGGGTGGTCGCTCCATGTTCCAATTAAACAAGGTGATCTTGTATTAATGAAGGTATAGCATGAATAAATCAAGTTTCATAAGGTTTCATTAATACCATCCACCAAGTTAAGCATAGCGAGAGCTACCCAATGATAAAGTGAATACCCAGGTTGTTCAAGGTAAAGGGATGTAATAATCTAGTCATGTCCTTAAAAAAGGGTCCCATCAATTTAATGCAAGCAAAAATAAGAACAGTGAATTTAATGCATGTTGTATAGGTAAACGGGTATGCATCAAGGTAGACTTGCCTTCAACAGATCCCTGTTGTTGTTCAGACACTTGAGCTTCTTGGTCTTCAAATCCTTCAGCCCAAACGTCCTCTACGCATCACATCAAGTACATACAAGCAAACAACAGAATAAAATAAGAAATAATCACCAAACAGTAAGATCAAAGCAAAACAGGAGGAAAAAGCTAATCTACTCTTCAATACGATTGTTTGGACATAAAGAACGCGAAAAATGGAGTTAAAACGGAAAAGATATGGCTAGAAGAAGGTGCAGGGGCATAACTGTGAAGATTCTAAGGTTCCTGGGACCTATCTGCAAGAAATCGAGGGCTTAAGCGTAAAGAAACTTAAAAACAGAAGGGCTTGGTTGAAAAACTAGGGCTTTGGACCTCGGGCGCTAAATCTATAAAGCTCAGGGGCTAAAACAAAAGGAAAAGGACTGATTTGTAAGGGTTTTTATATGGTGGAAGGACCGGCTTGCGATATTCAAAAGACCAGGGTTTTTTTGTAAAACATCACGGTCAAGCGGCTGTTAACCGTTACCCTTGACTGGTTGACTCCGGCTGGACTAGATCTGGGCCGCAGGGTCTCGATCGGACGGACGAGGTGCTGCGCAGGTGGAGGACGGCGGCGCGAACACCGGCGAGCAGCGGCGCAGAGGCAAAACTCCGACGAGCTTGCCCGAAACCGAGCTAGGGTGCACGGTTGTCGACGGGATCTGGTCGAGAAGCTTGCTAGGGTGACGGCGAACCGATCTAAGGCTTCGGGGAGGTGGCTCGAGCAACGACGACGGCGCATGGCTCGGTACAGTGGCCGGCGGCGGAAGAAGAACTCCGGTGAGCTCGTGTGTGCGTTGCAGCGCGTCTGGACGCAAACGAGCGGCATCTACAGGATCCTCACCTCCTTGCGAAGCTCCTGGAGCACCTCACGACGACGGGGCAGCGACGGTCGAGCAGGTCAACAACAGCGGCGGCTAGGGTTTCGAGCGCGGCGCTGCGGAAGCTCTAAGTGGCGGCGGGGCTCGATTTGGAAGGAGGCAGGGTGCGCTGCAGCTTATAAGGGCGGCGCTGGTCTTGTCGTGGGAGCCCGGGGTGACTCAGTGGTGGGGACGGCCGGGTCTCGAACTCGGCCGCGGTGGAGACGAGTCCGGGGCGAGGACGACTCGGGGTTGGGGATGACATCCCGGCCCCACTTGCCAGTGGCTGAGAGCGGACGAGAGAACGCGGGCCGGCGTTGGGCTGGAAGTTGCTGGGCCGGGGTTTGAAGCGGATGGGACACAAGAGAAGGAGGGGCTTCGGTAGACTACCAAGGCTGGGCCGGAACAAGAAACGGGCCGGATGTGGGGATAGGGTTTAAAAGAAAAGGAAGAAGCTTTTGAAATTTTAAAAGGGAATTCAAACACATAGAATTCAAATTTGAATTTGAATTCAACCAAACATAAACAATCCTCCAGCATGTATGCAACACTATACTCCTATATTTATTTATTTTATTTTTAAAAATATATTAAATGCCTAAAAATTCAAATACTCCCTTATGATCCTTAATATCAAAGCCTTGTTTCTATTCAAATTTTATTGAAATCAATTTTTTGCAAAATTAGGGTG
This sequence comes from Cenchrus fungigraminus, assembly GCA_036936925.1. Taxonomy (NCBI): domain Eukaryota; kingdom Viridiplantae; phylum Streptophyta; class Magnoliopsida; order Poales; family Poaceae; genus Cenchrus; species Cenchrus fungigraminus. The sequence continues at coordinate 100,007,893 of CM072779.1, forward strand.
TTACAACGGCCTCCTTGAGGTCGTCCAGCTCCTTCTGAAGATCTACAGTCATCTCTTGATGGTCAATGAGGGTTTGCATCGCCCGGGCAAGGTCGATCTCTAGATCCCTGTGCACGCCAAATTCATATGCTGCTTTTCGGGTGAAGTAACACTCACTAGCGAAGACCTCCTTGTGCTTCTCCTTGAGGGTCTTCACCTGCTCTTTGGACTCCTTAAGGTCCTTCTTCAGGGAGGACTCCCTCTTCTTGGCTTCTGCAAATGTCAAGGTCGAGAAGGGATCACTACGACGTAAAACTCTAGACATAAAGACTAAGGGTGTCCTCCGACGTACCTGCGGCGGCGACCTTCAGATCGTCCTCCGCTTCCTTCGCCTTTAGCTTGGCAGCCTCAAGCTCCTGCTTCAAAGCCCCCATCGCCTTGTCCTTCAAGGCCGCCTGGTCCTTGAGGCGCTTTATTTCCTCCGCGGCCTCAATCCTGGCCTGGAGCACGGCCTCCCGCGTCGTGGACAGCTCCGCATGAAGCTTGGAGCCCTCCGCCAATAGGTTCGCCCTGCCCTGCGCCCGCTCGGCAAGAGTCTGCACCCATACATCATGAAAGATCGTCAAATCAATGCGTCTGAGTGAATTAAAGACTTCGCTCCAAAGGAATCGAGGCTCACCATGAGTGTCCTGCCGATCGTCTTCGCCGCCTCCGTAATCGTCGCTTGCGCCGCCTTGAAATCTTTAAGGTCACGGCCGTCGGCGAGAATATCCTCCTCCCATGGAGTGCCGACATAGAGGCACCGGTTCCGGTCGTCCTCCTCGTCTCCTCCTCCGGCCTCCCCCTCCCGCGTCTGCGGTAGGCTCGACTCGAGCGGGTCCTGCTGGTGAAGACCTTCCCCCTGCTGAGCGCTTTCCGCAGCAACCTTGGTCGCCGCTGACGATGCCGCCCCCACGGTCTCAGGGACTTGGCTAGTGACATCACCGCCCGACGTTGCCGGTGACTGGCCCACCGGTGCCTTCTCGAGCTTCCGCCCAAAGGCCTCTTGGCCTGAGGCGTTCTTGCTGGTACCCTATGCAGCGGGAGTCCCCCTGCCCAAGATGCACAAATTTGTCAGTATGACATACCGAACAAGTCGCGAAGGTCAAATAGAGCAGGAAAATCAAGTTCCACGACGTACCCGCTGCTAGATTTCAGCCGAACCTGAAGCGGCCTGGGTGGCGCCCACCTTGGCTTCTTCTGCGACCCTTGGTCGCTCACACCTTCCGTGCTCGGCTTCGGCTGCTGCTCGCTTATAACACCGAGGGTGGTGTCATCTCCTCCTGTGGCTGCTGTGTTGCCCGACCCTGCGGTGACGTCATGCGAACGCGCGTCATCCTCCTCCTCGAAGACGACCTCGACGCTATCAGTCGCCGTCTCCGACGACGCAGTAATGTCCTTCCTCTTCCTCTTCTTCCTCTTCTCCGCCTCGATGGTGGCGGAGACGATCTTGACGCCCTTATGCGCCGGGATCTTGCCAGCGACCTGCCGCGTGCGCCGGGTCATTGGCGCAGAACTCCCTGCGGGAGGATCCTCATCATCACTACCCCCCACCGATGAGTCGGAGAGGTAGTTGTCGAAGTACTCTTGCGGCGGAACCCGGATGTCCTCCGCCGCCCGAACCTTGAACTTGCACTCACCCTCATCAGCGAGGGGAGCCGGGCTCCAGAACAAGCCCTCATGACCCTGTAACAGGCGACCTTCGTCTTAAAATCGGGGGAATGCAAACTCAACAAAAAAGGAACCAAGGTCGATCAGCGACTTACCACTTCGGTGGGCCGCTTGAGGGAGAACGCCTTGGGGCACGTCCGGTTCCGGATCACCCTGTTGAAGAGCTCCCTCACCCGCGCCACCATCTCCTGCTTGGAGACCTTGCGCTGCGCCACGCGGGTCGGGTCGGCCTGGCCCCAGTACTCGTAGGCCGAATGCACTCGATCTTGGATCGGCTGCAGCAGCCTCTGGCTGAAGCTGATGGCCACTACGCCACCCGTCAGCCCCCCTGCCTTCAGCGCAGCAAGGTCCTCCAGCAGGGTCGTGATGGTATCTGTCTCCCTCGACGTCAGCTGATTGGTCCACTCCGGCACCGGGACCGGCGCGAGCCCCGACCTGGTGGCCAGCGCCGGCTTCGGGTTGTCGATGTAGAACCACCCTCGCCTCCAGCCCTAGGTGTTGTCCGGCAGCTCCATGTCGATGTACACCGTCTTCAAGTGATGACGTAGCATGAAGCCGACGGCCCCGACGATGCCATTCTTCCCTGTCTTCTTCACCTCGAAGAAGTACCGCCACAGGTCGAAGTGTGGCGGTATCCCCAAGTACGCCTCGCACAAATGGATGAACGAGGAAACAGTGGTGACGGCATTGGGGACGAGATGTACCAGGTCGATGCGGTAGAAGTGGAGCAGCCCGCAGAAGAAGTCGCCCGCCGGGACTCCAAATCCACGCTCGATCTACGCGACGAAGGCGATGGTCTCCCCGATCCCCTCGGAGGGGAAGGCTTCAGCGGTGGCTGGCCTCCAGCCCACCTGCTCCCTGGGCTTCAGCAGCCCACGCTCCACTAGACCTTGGAGCTGCGTCTCTGTCACCATCGAGTGCTCCCAAACGCGCTCCGGGGCCGGTGCATGCTCTGGGGCCATTTCTTCTTCGCTGAAGCCGGTGGATCTAGCTCTAAACACTACCAAGGACTTCTGGCGCATACGGCGGCGCTGGGCACGGTGGATCTAAGCACAGCAGCGCCGGCGAATTTACGCACTAAAGCTCCTGGCGGCGGATCAAAAACCCTAGCTGTTGCGGGGGAATGGAAGTGAGTGGGGTCCCTGACCCTTCACTCAGCCTTTTATAACTGGGCCGCATCAGTGCGGTGGGCCTCGACGCCCCAAACGTCCCTTCAGGTCCGGTGATATTCCCGGCGACCCAATGGATACATCGCCCAACAGCTCTCTCGGCCTAACGGCCGCAGGTAGTAACGGCTCGCGCCGTGCGAGAATCCATGTTCGTTGGCCTTCTGCCCAACAGCTCAGCGTTTATGGACCCGTTATGCCCTACTTCAAGCCCCTTCCCCATCATTTTCTTCAAGGTCTCCTGGCCTCTGACGACCTCCGGGTCTCTGATAACACCTTCACAAGGTCGACAGGTACTACCGCTTGGTAGGTCGCCTCAGCTTTCACTAACGGATTCACACCCCTGGCTCCTAGGTCTTGCTACCTACTGGATTGCCTTAGCCTTCGTGGCTGGTTTAACACCAACGACCCTGTGCTTAAAGGCTCCACTGCCCGTTGACGACCTCCTGGTCAAGTAGCACCTCCCTGAGGTCGCTAAGGTCCTGCTACCTACTAAATTGCCTTAATGGCTATACCAACGGCCCTATGCTTAATGGATCTACTGCCCGTTGGCGACCTCCTGGTCAAGTAGCACCTCCCTGAGGTCGCTAAGGCCCTGCTGCCTTCTAGGTTGTGAAGACCCAGAATTTCCAGGCTGACTACCTGCGTTGTGTCACTACACAACGGTCGTATCGACTCAGGTCGACACGGGCTCCCTGTCTCTACGAAAGGCCTCCCGAAGGTCGGCGTGCTATTACAGCCCTGCCGGGACCTTGGTATCCGTACCATTGCAGCCTGGGCGCCCTTACAACTACTGAAATCATGACATTCCTCATGCAACACTATATTTACAGCTTCATAAGCTACAAGGAGTTTGGCCCTTGGCCAAATTACAAGATACAAAGATATTAAAGGTCCTGAATTACCTTCCAAAGTGCTTACGACTCAGTCTACACTAATAAGGCTTGTCGTAAGCTTTCTTCTAGCTTCAGGACCTACTCGACGACCTCTACGGCCACTATGGAGGCAGCTACCACACAGCCACCTCTACTCGCGTACCAACCGGTCTCCTGCGGCGCCCAGCGTCAAGTCTGAGCTTCCCCGCAGGATTGTAGAAGGGGCGAGCTTCAACACCAACCTCGCCGGGTGGAGCGCATCGCTCACCAGCATCACCTCAGGCCTGAAAGTGTCAGGGCCGACGATGCAGCTGCTGCTTCATACTCCTCCTGGGTTCCTCGGCAGGACTGGGAGAAGAGGCCAATCAAGTTCTTTGAGCCTCGCAAGCATTCTTCTAGCTCCAAGCATGAACTACATCAAACCTACACTCTTGAGGGCGGACACAAGCCCCTGGCATGGCAATATTACTACACTGGATCATCTTGCTTCACCTTTGAAGATTGGTGCGGCTTGCTTCGAGGTTTGGGTGCCTATTTATACCACAAAGCACCTGCCATTCGGTCTTATCCGCAAGCCAGCTTGCATGGCGTCTTCATCCACAAGGTCACTGTACACTCGTGGAACACGAGGTTACTGTTCGCTCGTGGGAGGCATTGACGCGCCTGTCCCCTACCTGACTACATCCTGGAGCACCTTTGTCTTTTGCGGGCGATAGCGACCTGTGCTAGATCTGCAAGCTGGCCCGTGACCGTACAGTGCACTCGTGATTCTGGTTGCGCCAGACTTGTCGCCTGCTGACCTCTGCAAGATTCTGGAGCTTTTGTCCTATAGCGTCGGCATTACAAGAGCATCTGTTTCCTAAGCAGAAGGTCGTAGGTTCGGATTATTTCTTTCTTCTTCTTCTTTGGAGCATCAAACCGGCCATCCTGGTCACTTTACTGCTCCGGGGCTACTACACTAGTGTGTCTTTGACGCCCTATTTTCTTCAAGTTGCCTCGACCTAATGGAAGCCTGCTTCCATCACATCTCTGCTCGACCTACCCTTGGTAGGCTTGTTGACCTTTCTGAAGGTCGTGGCTGCTACTACAACATCCCTGACTCAGGTCAGGTCGGCGGTTCTACAAGATCTACGCCTCGTCTTCACTTCGACCTCATGGTCTTTCGACCCAGAAGCTCGACGTTCAACTTCGTGCACGCATCGGAGGGGTTTCTTTTCTCTTTGATCCCCGTGCACCCTTCACGACCTCGACGGTGCCACGCCTTGCTACTCTTCGACACAACCTCGCCTCGGTCGCTACGCCTACACGTCGATCGGGGGCTTCAGAGACATGGGTACCCATGGGTCCCCACCGGCCAAGGTCCTAGGGGCCCCTGACAAGTGGACCCGACCTTCCAGAAGACCCGCCGACCTGCAAAGTGGGCCCAGTGACCTTATCCACACCTCTGACGACCGCGGGCGACCTGATCAGGATCCTGGAAGACCCGCGAAGCTTAGCGTGCAAGTCAAGACACCGCGACCTGGCGCGCCGCCGCCTGTAGTTCCGAGTATCACGGGATACTCCTTGTAATCCAGGAGATATGCTTCCCGTAGTTGTAACCGACCCCGACACGGGTCAACCGACCTTGCATGCAAACCCTAGCCCGTCCTCCCCATATAAGGCGGCCGAGGGCTCCATGCACAGGGACAACTCATCTTCAACCTCCCGCATAATCCACCACAACTGGACGTAGGGTATTACTCTCCGGAGGCCCGAACCAGTATAAACCCTTGTCTCCTTGTTCCTCGCTGCCATACTCGCCTAGCTCCGTGTGCATCCCGTACATAACCACGTACGCTCTTAGGTCCCGATCCTCCATTAACCTGCAAACCACTAGGGCAACCCCCTAGCGGATCTGTCCAGGTCTCACCCCCTGACACCTAGATTCCTCTAGTTTTGATGCGCCCAACACCATTGCCGATTCATAGTGGTACAACATACTCCCTCCGTCCTAAAAAGATTGTTTGTTTAGAAAATTTTGGACAAACTAGTAATTATGATAAGTGATCATACTACTCTTAATTACTCTACTTGCTTTTTTGAAATCTGAATAAATGCAGTGCATTGGAATCAGAGAAAAGACACCAAAAGATTATTTCATTGTCTCTATGCGCTTTTTAATTGGGATGAGTGTTAATTTAGTTAAATTAGTTTCACTACAAACTAAATGAACACTTTTTGGAGAACAAAATTTAAAAGCTAAATGAACACTCTTTGTGAGACTGAGAGAGTAGTTGTCATCTTTCTGCAAAAGAAGAAATCAAATGGATCCAGATATTACTATTGTAACGACAGGTTTTGTCAGATTAAATCCCATACGATTTTTCCACGTACAAGGGGTCGTGCACGGGGATGTCGAAAGGTCGTTCAGAGGAGCCGATCCTTGTCAGCTGTCCTCTCCTTCTGCAGCTCTGGTGCCATGATGTAAGTGCAATCAAGCCCTAAGTGGGTTTTGATGATGTTGACCACACAATTAAAGAACTAATAACCTTTTAAGTATGAGCTGCAGGTTAATCATTCATCAAGGATGCAAAAGTGTTAAAGGTGACCCCTCAGTAAAAAGGAAGGCTTCCTTCGGTTCAAATGAAGGTTTAAATTTATTTTATATTTTGAAATTGAGTATAGGACAAGCCATACTATCAAGGGGGACTCTTATAGTGGTTTGGGTATAACCAAGTGTAAAAACCATCTCCGTAAATCTTAAACACATCCACAAAAGCTCTGTCAGCCTGCTGTTGTTTCTCTACAGAATGTAGAAGTTCTGCGTTTATTCGCAGACGTTCTGTGTTTCTCTCTGTCAGGCTGTTAGTTATGTAGAACGCCGATGTTCTGCATATTTTCGCAGAAGTTCTACGTTTTGGAATAGAAGCGTTACAGTCCAGATCTGAGGGGGTATTTAATCCCCTTCTTCCCCAACGGTCTTTGGTTCCTCCCCTACGCCCAAACAGTGCCTCCTTGCTTCTCTCTCACCCAAGCATTGACTCCCACCAACTTGAAGCCAAATCCAACCCTTGCATTCAAGTTGAGAGTGATTCCTAGTGAGAAAAGCAAAAAGAAATCCCTCTCTAGTGTTCTTATGCACTTGGTGAAACCCTAGCTCTCTTGGTGGATCTATTACTCTTGGAGTCTTGCTCCTAGACGGCTAGAGGTTGCTTGGAAGCTCTCTAATCTTCGTGTGGAAGCTCCAAGAAGTTTGTATTACCCTCTTTGTGATAGTGGAACCCTCCATCTATTACTTTGGTGATAGGTGTGAGAGAGGAGTAGATTGAGATAGATCCCAAAGCCTTTGTGGCTTACCTCAATAACGTGGATGTAGGCCAACCTTTGTGGTGAAGTGAACCACGGGATAAATCTTGTCTCTTGTGATTTAATTTCCTATGCATTGTTATTTCGGTTTGCCTTGCTCTAGCTTGCTTATATAGGGTTTGGCTTCGATCTATTTGTTGGTCAGCTTGGTAAAAGGTCTAAGTGGTTATACCTTTCATTTACCTCCTAACTAACATCTCTTGTGCACAAGATCTGTTTTGCCTGTTTTTATCCCCAGCTGTTCTTGTGCAGGTTGCAGAACGCAGAAGTTCTGCGAATAAACACAGAAGTTATGCGGTCTGGCGGTAAACAGCAAAAAAAGTTTGATTTTATTTTGCAGACCTATTCACCCCCCCCCCCTCTAGGCCACTTGCATTGATCCTTTCACATGAGCGCTTTACGATTGGTCAGCCAGTCGTCTCCCTCAAGGCGTACGACAACCTGCCAGAGGGCCATGACCCTGCCGACCGTTTCATCATGGGCTCATTGCATCTACATTTTGTTTGCTAAATTCGCATGTAGGGTTCACATTTCGTTTGGACGCAGACTTCGTACGCTCACGAGCAGACGAAGAGGGCGTACAAGGACTTCTTCGGTCACTTCGACTCTATCTCACGGACGACGACGTCAGGTGGATGCCGTACACAGAGGAGGCTATCACGGCCCGCGCGCCACAGGGCCACTCGTCTTTGTGCTTCCGAGACCAGCACTACTGGAAGACGAAGACACCCTTGGTGTTCGACATCTTCGTGGAGGAGTACGTCGTCCACAGGGTGATGAGGCAGTTCGGCCTCTACCAGGAGTCGCCTTTGCCTGTTGAGCACACTGTTATTCCCGACGTCCATAGGTAAGTTGTGTTCAATTTCTAAATTAAATTTTGCATACGAAGATTGAGCCGCTGACAAATCTGTTTAATTTGTGATAGGTGGTCTCGGAAGGGAGTTGCGGCGACGACTTCTTAGGCTGACAGGATCCAGCCGTACATAGACGCTTGGGCTGCCGCTGTCGCGCCGGAGAATGTCGTCACTGTGGAACGGCCCCACGACTACAAGGCGTGGGAAGAGTACATCCAATGGTACACCCTGAGGACTTAGACGTGCGTGATGTACGTTCCACCGCAGCCACCAGCGTCGGTTCCGGACGTGGCGATGATTCTTCCTTCTGTCACGTACCCAGTGCGACGAGATCAGAACTACGACTCGGCGGTGAGTTTGTGGATGCAACAGAAATTTTTTATGCTACTAAACATTTTAACATTTACTAATAATTTCGTTTGCAGTACGACGTGATTGCGGATATTTCACATATTTTAGGAGAGATGAGGACGAGACTGCACGTCATGGGATATCAGGAGATCAAGAAGACGTATGAGAGGATGCACGGTATCACCACGAGGTTCCTTGCCGTGGTCAACTACAGCGGTAACGTGGCTCTACCTCTTTTTTCACGTTACCCCCAGTCGTCCTCCATCTCCGCCTCGACTGGTCGTTCGTACCAGGCACCGTCATCCTTGTCACGCCCACCCTTCCCGGCCACTTTCTCGGCTCTGTCGTTTGTGCCGCGCCCTCCGGTGCATCCTGGAGGATGCATCCTCTAGTGGGACCAGGTCCTTCCCTATTCCCTCAACCTGCACATACTGCGCTAGCAGCAGCAGCACCAGCATGAGCACCAGTAGCAGCACCACCACCACCAGCAGTAGCACCAGCACGAGCACCAGCACCAGCAGCAGGAGATGTTCCTTCCTCGTCCACTAGCGCTGCTCTTCAGTCAAGTAATGACCACAATTCTATCTCTAACCACATACAAATACAAGATTCTTTTAAATACGATACGTGATTATACTATTTGTTCCAGCTTGCGGCGGCGGTGACACTCCTGACTCAGACCCTAGATGGAGAGGAACATCCGATGGGTTTCGACGATTTCAGCTTCGACTACTACGACTACTTGCGTGGCACCGGGACGCAAGAGGAGCATGGAGGGTCGCAGCTACCAAGCGCACCAGCCACGGGGACACGGGAGGGCGGAGGGACGCAGTCGTCTCCAGGAGGGTGACCAGAGGTGCTAGGTCGTCCCACCCGGTTGTAGGGTCGACGGTGGCGGCGGCGATGACGACACCGCCTGCCGCCGATGCTAGGCGTCGGCAGATCCACCCACGTGATCAGTTGACGTACCCTCGCGACTAGATGTGGGCCGAAGCCCGAGCAGACAGGCAGCAGCAGAAGAAGAGGCGTTGCTAGGTTAGGTTGGATATTGTTTAGGCAGCAACACTCTTATTCGTGATCATGATTATCTGTATGAACTATTTTCTATAATGTCACTTTACTTTTCTTTATTAGCAGCAAGTATTTCTTTGTATCATGCAAGTATTTATTCTAACAGACAACGTATAAAACCAAAAAAAAAACATAAAGTGAAAAAAGAATTAAATGAGCCAACCGCCGTGATGTACGACGGTTGAGGCCAACCGCCCTACGCCACGGCAGTTGGCTCTAACCGCCGTACGCTACGGCGGTTGAGACTAACCGCCATGAGTTCCCAGCACACGCCATGGAGGCATCCTAACCGTCGTGGCCCAGGGCAGTTTCACTGCAACCGCCGTGGCCTATGGCGGTTAGTCTCAGCCACCGTAGGCCACGGCGGTTGCACTTAAACTGTCGTGAGCCACGGCGGTTGTCGTATAGTTTTGATAAATTTCAAAACGATCATATAATTATACAAAATCAGAAAAAATATTAAAAATTTCCCTTTTACTTGTGAAAACAGGGGGCTCCTCCTATATAAGCAGAGGGGTTCCTATATGGCTACCGGGAGGTGGATAAAAGTTGAAACTTCCAGCTTACCAAAACACATCTAACATGCTGCTAGTAGTTTCAAAAAAATGTTACATCATTTTTCAAAAAATGTTGTCAACATTTTTCATAACAATTTCTCGTCAACATTTTTCAAAATGTTATCAACATTTTTTGTCAATATTTTTCAAATTATTGCAACATTTTTTGAAAATGTTGCCAACATTTTTGGGACCAACATATAAAAAAATCAACATTTTTTATTTCCTCTTGGTGCGGTGGCCGGCGGCGCCCGCGCGGTCGGCCGGAGGCGCAGCGGCGTGCGGCGGCCGGCCAGCTCGCAGTGGGCCGCGGCGGCCGGCGAGCCCGCGCGCAGGGCCGCGGCCGGCCGGAGGTGCACCAGCGTGCACAGTGGCAGGCGAGGCCGCGACGTGCCGCAGCAGCGGTGGGACGGAGGCCGGGAGGGTCTCACCGACGCGGGAGCGCTGCTGCGCGGCGTCGGCAACTCAAGGATGGGGTGGCGGCGGCACGCATGGGAGCCACGGGCACGGTATAAAGTAGGAGACTTAATAGAAGATATATAGGATTCTCAGCGGAAGGTGGATAAGATTTGAAACTTCCAACCCACCAAAACCCATCTTGTCTAATACTTACAACCCATCTTCTCTTTATCCTCCTTTTCACTTGATGACTCACCGAATGAAATAATGTTTACAACTTTTTTCGTCCAACATTTCTTAAAAATGTTGACAACATTTTTCCGTCCATATTTTTGAAATGTTTCCAACATTTTTCATCCAATATTTTAAAAAAATGCTGCCAACATTTTTTCGCCAATATTTTTGAAATGTTGTCAATATTTTTTTCTTCCAACAATTTTTCCCTCACATTTTTTTCATCCATCAGTTCTCCGCCCAACATTTTCAAAATGTTGACAACATTTTTCATCCAATATTTTTTCACTTTACATTTTTAAAAATGTTGATAACATTTTTCTTCCAACAATTTTTCATCCAACATTTTCAAAAAATGTTGTCAACATTTTTCAAAATTGTTGAACCGACATTTATATGCAAAAAAAAGATGAATCCAACATTATAATTATTTGCAACAACATTTTTCAGATTTTCTTCAACTCCGATCACGGTGGCCGGCGATGGGGATGATGGCGGTGGAGCCAGCCAATCGCTGGTGACGAGGAGGCCAGCGACGGCGTAGGAGGCACGCCGCGGTTGGGGAAGCCGCCGGGGAGCACGCTAGGAGGAGGCGAGGCCGTGGCTGTGTGGATCGGTGCAGGCTGCCGGGGAGGGGGGAACGTGGCGGTGCAGAGGAGATGTGCCGCCCGGCGATGGTGGGGTGGCGCACCGGCTGTTGAGGACGACAGTGAAGAGGAGGCACGCCGACCGGTTCCCGACGTTGTGCGGAGCTGCACCGCGGCGGCGGCGCGCGGGGAACCGCACGGGAACGGTGGTGCGAGAGAGAACCTCCGACGGCAGCGGTGCGCGGGGGGCACGAGTGGCGGCGACGTGCAGGAGGAGGAAGGGAGGAGGAGGAAGGAGTTAGGTTTTGATATATTAGGCCGTAGTGAGTTGTTATTAGGTTCTTTTGGGTTTATAGTTTCAATGGATACTAACTTCCGGAAGATATATAGAATTCCCTTGGAAACAGAGCTTTGTCAAGTTACTTGGAAGTACCTGTGGAGATAATTTTCTTTCTAATCATTCTTATTAAAATATTCAATAGATTTGTACCATAGTAATTTTTCTCTATTTTTGGTACTTCTATTATTAGATTTTGTTGGATGGACGACTCTTATTAATTTCAAGCAGTCCAAAATTTCTCATGAAAATAATTTGTCTTATCTTATTAAGAAAAAATCCTAATCCTCATGAATATGAAAGAGTATAATTCCGACAAGTTCTACCGAAAATATAGATTGTGACAATCTTGTATTACAACAGATCAATCGAACTTCAAACAGCTACAGTTTTAATTGACTTTAAATAATACACTCTAAGTTGAAATTGTGGGCAATGATTAAGTCAAAAGAAATATTAGAAGAGTGAATTGACCTGAAAAAAAAGGGTTCATCCGAATAAACACATGGAAAAGAACAAATTGTTGGGAGCTATTCATTTTTCTCCCATGTGGATATAAAGAAGGTATGGCCCTAAGCTTTATAGTTATTGATTCTGCAACAAAACTTAGTATATGGTGTGTGGATTTCACAGTTGCAGTGGAAAGTTGTGATTTTTTTCTGTAAAAGAAATTAATTGCACCCCAAGTAGTAGTAACAAAAATTGGAAGCATGCATTTCGAGGAGGGGGGGGGGGGGGATATAACCTGCGATCTGTCTTTATCAACACCCTTTCTTAAAAGTAAATTACCTGGCGACATCAAAATAGGCAGCCTAGAACTACAAGTTCGGATAAATTTAGGCATTCCACTCAAACTACAAATATGATAATCACAATAACGGATTGTGAATGGCATTTGATCACATAAACTGAATACATCTTCGCGTACAACTTCCATTATAACTTTACGAGTAAGAAAAAAAAAATCTTCAGAATCAAAAATCTTAAAAGAGGAGACAACAGCTTCAGAAATAGGCACATACAGTCTTGAGCATTTAAGGGAAAGATTTGCGTATCAAAACTTTCTACAATATCCTCACTGAAGAGAGAGTAAAAATCTTTCATAACTTCATATCTAAGACACATATTCTTGGTCACATAGAACTTTGAATATGCAAAATGCATGGAAGCAAGGGGCATTCATAGTTGTCAGTTATCCCGCAGCAGAAAAATCTTAGGGATGTTCTACTGAAAGTTTATATTGCATCTAATTGTATTACATATCGATAATGGATTAACAACAGAACAATTGAAATTGACCAGCTATACACATTTGGAAGGATAATAGTACAATCAACAAACAATAGTCAGCTAATGCGACAGATCCTGGACTCGCAGACAAAATCCCAATGAAACTGCTCAATGTGTGCTTTGTTTCTGTAATGATTTGTGGATAATTTCCCAAGGGATTCTAACAACTTCAGTCATTCATCGGTAACTCAGGGTTCATTCCTACTCCAGCTTATCATGACCAACCTCAGCAATCTTTGGTGGTTCTGCAGGGAAGTATTTGATGCCAACAAGATCACCAACTCTGCTGATAACCTGAAAGTGGATTGAACAGACAAGAAGCACATCAGTACAGTTGTATTATGTCCCTGGAATAAAATGAAGTACATTGGAAAAAGCAGCTCACATCAAGGGCTTTCATCAGGTCTTCCCTAGTGTGTGAAGCAGAAATGCAGATACGTGCTCTTGCAAGAAGAAGAGGTGTTGCAGGGAATGCCACGGTAACAACAGCAACCTGAGATACAAGTATCTTATCAGTTGCATGACAGAGAAGAAGAATGAAACAGATGGTGCAAATACTGATGGATATGGATTAGATGCACATCGCTAGTTAGCAGTACTACACTTCCCATGGAAATTGCCATTTTCAAAGAAAACTATATAAAAGCATAGTGCCAGTTGGATCTTCAGAATATTCTAACAAACTCTAGTACTAACCTTTTGTCTAAGACACTCCCTAGAAAATGCAGGAATCTTTGCCGGATTGTAAAGCATTATGGGCATGACAGGAGAGTCATTGTCACCAAGAACCTCAAAACCCATCTTCTTGAGCTCTGACCTGAAGAAATTACTATTCTCACGAATGCGTGCAAGTTTTTGGGCACCTGCAACACATCACAAGAAGAAAAGGATTATTCAATGGAAGATTCTAACAAAACACATGGTGCAAATGGAAGGGGCCAAAAAAGTGTTAAAAAATGTTTGTTTGGTACCTCTATTGGAGCCATCCTCCCCAAGGATAACTTTAATAGCAGAGATAACTTGTTGCACTGCTGGTGGTGACATGGAAGTAGCATACAAATGGGCCGGGCAACTATGCTTCAGGTGCTGAATTATCTCCTGAAATTTAAAGCGAGAATAATTAGTAAATATCCAGGACAGTCAAACTAAGTACTACTCCCTACTCCGTATGTCCCAAACTGTACGTTGTTTTGGAATTTCTATGTTCATAGCATTTGGCCATTTTCTATGCACCTAGATATATGTTATATATGGATACATAACAGAAGCTATGAATTTAGAAATGCCAAAACAGCCTACAATTTGGGACGGAGGAAATATAATTGTATTATGGTTATTTTCAGTAATATGCACCTTTGATGCAGCAATGTATCCACCACATGATCCAAAAGACTTGGTGAAAGTACCCATCATTATATCTACGTCAGCTGGGTCAACCCCAAGGAGTTCACAAACGCCCCGGCCAGACTGCCCAACGGCACCAATGCTATGAGCCTCATCCAGATATGTGTAAGCCTGTTTGACAGTAAATGAATATCACCAATCCTCTTTGTTGCACTCAAATCAGCTTATAAATGAGTATCAGCACAAAATAATAGTTCATGAGCTAAACTTTGAATAAAAGTACAATAAAAAACGATTCGAACCTTGTATTTTTTGCAGACAGCTATAATCTCAGGGAGTTTACACAACTCCCCTTCCATGCTATAGATACCCTCAACAATGACAATGATCTTCTTCCATGGTCTGTGTGTCCGTGGCTGGCCACCAGCTATCTGCTCTCTCAGGACCTCTTCCAAATGAGCAGGGGCTGCAAGAGTACATTTGCAACAAAGTCATTATAAACCAGACATACCAACTACTACTCCGCATTATTCCAAGGCACAGAAGCTTACAGTTATGCTGGAAAACCCTGACAGTTGCGCCGGATCCTCTCGCACCATTGACAATTGAGTTATGGTTTAGAGAATCACTAATTATCAGCCCACCCTGGAATATTGTGAAACGGTAAAATAAATGATTACCTCTCAGTATAACCACATTTTACTCAAATGGATATAATAAGAATTTAAACTAACCTTTCCAATTAGGCAGGGAATGATGGCAGAGTTTGTAACATAACCCATGCCAAATAGGATGGCAGCAGGCTTTCCAACGAAACGGGCGACCAATTCCTCCAGCTCAGCATGAAGTTTCGTTGTGCCTGTTGCCAGATGAAACGAATCAACTTTACTAATCTGGGGTTCCCAAAAGGTTGTTAAAGTAGAGCTCAAAAAAAAAAGGTTGTTAAAGTAAAAGCATGCTGAGAATCTAGGCATACCGCCATCAACACGAACACTGCAGGTGCTTGCGGAGTATTTCTTGAGAGACTCAATAACATGCGGAGTGCAGTACTCATCTGCTGCAGCAAATCCAAGGTAGTTGTAGGATCCCAGATTGAGGCATCTAGTGGTATTTGAGGTACGCCTGTAAAAATAGTGAGAACATTAACCACAGTTGAAACTTGCTTCTCATTCCATTTACTTTGGGTCATACTCAATTGCAATTTTGAGAGATGTTTCGATAGTAAATAAACTTGACTGTGTTCGTAATTTGGATGTACTGCCTATTGGCTAAGCTAACTTATTCCCTATAAAATAGAAAAATAAAGCATATACTTACTGTAGTGTCTTGTTATTGTCGTTTGAGGTGCGCTCGACAACATCAAACCAGGAATCTGGTGCACTTGCAATCGGCCTACCAAAGCAATCCTGCAAAATCACAGAGGGAGGATTGGTTATATCCAGTGCAATGAACAATGGAGTAGCTGAAGGGGACAATCCGGCTCAAAAAAAGAAACAGAATGGAATCAGAGACTAACTAGAAAACACATGTAATTTAGAGCTCAGTCATATTCATCTAATGTTTCAAAATGTAGTATCTTTATCTACAATAATACTTATTACATGTTTATCTGTTCACTAGTATCAGGTGCATATGGAATTCAAAGGCCAGAAAAATCAAGCAAACATCGTAGCAACCCAACTTGATCTCCAAAAAGTCAGGGGACATATGCTTGCAAAATCAGGAGATTGCACTGAAAATGCTCACAAATCAACAGAAAAGAAATAATCTTTTGAATAGATAGCAAACTACAGTGTGCCTGAATTCCTAAATGGCCATGATTTTCGAAGGACTGCAAAATATACTTGCACTACATATTCCATGATAGTAAAAAGAAATTTCTTCCAGCACCAACAATCTGCCCAGCTTATCATCACAAATCACACGCTAACTCACCAATAAATTCAGATGAATTCATCTCACCTGGATCCGAAGGTACAGGCGGCGCACATAGAAATCCTCCAGGCCCAGACAGATCGGCGCGTACCCCTGCATGAAGCCAACCGCCGAATCAGGCTACCATCAAGGGAGGGACCAACCAAAATTGCGACAAAATCACGCGGATCCGGGCGGGGATAGGCGGAATTCGGCCGGCGGGGCCGGGCCGGGCCGCCCGCGTACCTTGACGTTCTTGGCCTTGAACCAGTCGACGAGCTTGCGGAAGAAATCCCTGAGCTGGCCGAAGGCGAAGAGCAGCCCGTAGCTGAACAGAGTGGTCAGAGCCGTTGTGTACGGTAGCCTCACCATCTTGCCCCCTGGGCCCTCCCTAATCCCCTCCGGGCGCTCCTCCTCTGGACGCCTCCGCGCGGTCTCCCTAGAAATTATCGGACTTCGTCCGGAGATCGGAATTCGAATCGTGGCTGACTCTGATTCCGATTCTTGGGTTCTTGGATTCCGAGATGGCTTCTTGGAGATCTCCCGGGCTGGCTGTGGATGCGGTGAGGCTCGAGCGAACGAGGCGTCGATGGGGAGGGAGGGCGACGCGGGGAGAGGAGGGATTTAAGGGAGGGGGGCCGTGGAGGGGGTCGTCAATGGCGACGGAGCGACCTGGGGAGGGGGTGGAAGGGTTTGAACGTTGAACAATACGACGGGGAGCAAAAGGGAAGAAACGGGAGGAAGAAGACACAAGACAGACAGCCAGCCAGCCAATCAGCCAATCTGTAAATATTTTGTTTTTTTTTCTTCTTCTTTGTATTTTGGTATATGTTTTTATGCGATTTCAGTGTCTTTGGGAAGAATATTTGTGAATTTGGAGGAATTGCAGGTGTGTTTTTACTAAAATTAAAAAGGTTACTCAAGGTAGATGGAACTTTATTTTTTGGGTTATTTGGTTCCAAGTCATTACAATTTTCTAGACTTGGAGAAACGCCATTACTATTCGTCTTATTGGAAAAATGCCACTGCAATTCTTCTTCTACCCGATCCTTACCCTTTTCTACGTCTCACAGTGTATGGGCCCACACGTCATACCGTATTTATATACGAATGACCGTATTTAGGGAAAAAAAACCTGATATTTATTCTCCCTCCACTCGCTGACGTGTGGGTCTCACACGTCAGCTTCTTCTTCAACCTCCAACCAGATGAGAGTTGGGAGGGGAAGGCACCGCAGATGACACTCCCGGTGGCTCCTCTCTCTGCCGCCGAGCTCCTCTCCACCGGCGCGGCTACCGTCGCCTCCTCCCCGCCATCCCTAAAGCCCGCGCCGGTCCTCTACAGAGCTCCTCTCCGCCGCCGCCACGCCGAGGAGAGATCCACCGCGCCGAGCACGAGATGCTGCTCTAGATGGGCGTCATCACCGGCCGACAGTGGAGGTCGTGTGTGCATCTCGGGGATGTCCTGCGCCGCCGCTATCGAATCGAGGAAGTTGGGGAGGGAGGAGCCGGCCGCGCGATGGGGCTCGCCGTTGTTGCCCTTGTTCGTTCTGCTGACGGCGACGGCGCCGCTGCCGGGGAGGACGCCCGCCGCCGGGGAGGGAGGTCCCAGGCTCCCAGCAAGGGAGGGAGGTCCGCCGGGAAGGGAGGGGCAAGGAGCGAGAGGGGGAGGAGATGTGCGCAACGCGCAGAGGTTGAGGAAGAAACTGAAGTGTGGGGTCCACATGTCAGCGAGTGAAAAGGGAACCATATGAACATGTGCGTATAAATACGATCTGACGGCGGGGCCCTGACGGTTGGAAGACGTAGAAAATGGCAAGAATGCGGTAGAAGAAGAATTGTAATGGCAAATTTCAAAATAGACGAATAATAGTGGCGTTTCTCCAACTCTGAGAAATTATAATGACTTGGAACCAAATAACCCTTATTTTTTAGATAATTTGACATGAAGTGGTGAAAAAACTGAAACAGAATAGGTTTTGTACGAATGAAGCTTTTCCTTTTCTCATATCTTGAGTTCTTGACTGTTGAGGGGCAGAAATTTTAGAAAATAGAAGCGTCATTTTTGTAAGCAATTAATGTTATAGACTGTCGAAAATTGACATTGTGCATTTGTGTACGTACTAGAGTACTCGGCGAATTCGTACTCTGCTCATGCGTTAACAGTGTGCACTGTTGAGTACATTAATTGTAGCCCATGCTAAACTAATTGGGTCCACATCGTTGGGACAAACCATGGGTACGTGAAGGGGACAATAAGCACGTGTCTTCACATTTAATTCTTTTTTTAAGACAAAACACATTTTTAATTCGTAGTTCCAATGTATTTTTTGAACTAATGGTATGGAATTACATTTTTGAAACATGTGAGTAATAAAATTAATATCCCGTTCCATTTTTCAAATACTCAATTTGAGGTCCCGCGTATACTGAGATTGATGACATCGAAGCTTTTCAATTTATACAGTTTCTCTCATGAACATTCATTGTGCCACACCTGACACCTCGCTACTAGCTGTGTTTGTAGTAGTATTGTATTGTAAATCACTTGAGTGCTGCATTTGTTTTAAGAAAATAATGAGGTATACTACCTCTGTTTCTTATTGTATAAATACAACGATTCCACAATCCAAATATGGAATTTGACCTAAGTGTAGTTCCTCGAAAAGCCTAATACGATCAGAATACAGAATCCGACAAAGTACTCGGAATGAATTTGGTTGTGTCCCTTCAATCATACGGCATGCGCTTTTAAACTTGCATATGGTCAATCTTTCCCTAGATGCGGAGATGATTGGGCCGCGTCCGGCGATCTGGACCTTTGAGGGGATTATTGGGCGGCCATTGTTGAACAAGAAGTCTGAAGAACGTAATCAACTGGTGGTGAAAATGTGAAATCCTGAAAGCAACGAATTCTGGGAGAACAAAATTGACCTGTTCAATCCGTGACTAGCTAGCAAGACTTCTTTCAAGCTGATATGCAAAATCCTTTTTAGGTGGCTTAACTACTTCTTGCGTCCTTGTTGGCTGCACTCCAAAGTTGACATCCATGGAGAGGTCGCATCAAAGTCGATGACGTATGCATGATGCAAGCAAGACTGAGGTGCAGTGGGAGCTCTTGTCCAAAATAGATGGCACAATTTGATACAGAGATACAGAGAAGCTACAAAACCGAACAACTGAGCTGAGCATAAAGCCATAAACATAACTTCAATCAGGACAATGCAGGAATAAAAAAGTGCAGAGATT
Organism: Cenchrus fungigraminus; assembly: GCA_036936925.1. Classification (NCBI taxonomy): domain Eukaryota; kingdom Viridiplantae; phylum Streptophyta; class Magnoliopsida; order Poales; family Poaceae; genus Cenchrus; species Cenchrus fungigraminus. The sequence continues at coordinate 100,027,154 of CM072779.1, forward strand.
TTCCATCGAGAGTACTAAGGGCACTCCCTATGATAAAAATCAGGAACGATGTCCAACACAATTACATCAGCAAAATTCGTTTATGGAAACCCTCTCTTCCAATGGTGATGTCTTCGTACAATAAATGCTACCTGATTTTTTTTCCTCATTACCCTTATCCTTTCCTACTGCTCGACCCCGACACCCCCGTCCAGCGCGAGGCGGGCCAGCACGAGGTGGCCGACGAATGGCGTGTAGGTGGCGGTGAGCCAAGGCGAGGTGGCCGGCGGGCCTCGGCGGCGCCCGCAAGCTCCCTCCGCGGCGCGGCCAGCGGGCGGGCGGCCATGGCGGACGACATCTGCAGGTGGGCAGCACAGGTGCAGGCAGACCAACGTGAGGGGCCGGCGGGTTGGCGGGCGGCGAGCCAAGGCGAGGTGGCCGGCGAGTCGGTAGGCGGCGCGCGCGAGCACCCACGGCGGCGCCGGCGAGTTCCCTCCGCGGCGCCCGCAAGCTCTCCCTCCGCGGCGTCCACTTAAATCCATCAAGTCTTCAGCTTGGCTTGTTGGTTTAATTTGTTCAATCACATGCTTTCGCACATGGATGAAGCAAAAAATTCATAGAGAATCCTCTGCATATTTTCCTTTTCGCTACCAGATGGGCGAGCCCAAAAGCAGCTACCCTGCTGGCCGCCGGCGCCGCACTCGCCGCAGCTCGCTCCCTGGGATGCCGGTCTCCATGCTGCCCGGCCAGCCTCGGCCCTCCGAATCCCGCTCTTGTGATCTTGCCGCGTTGCTGAAGCTCTGCTTTCCGTGCGCCGCCACACGCATCGCTCCGTGAGTACCCGCGGTGGTGCTTGCGAGCTCCCTCCGCGGCGACGCGGGCGTGACAGCCATGGCTGCGGAGGCACAACGCGGCGACCGAGGCCGGGGCCGGCAGGGACGCGCGGGCGCGGCGGCCGTGGCACTGCCGGCACAGGGATGGCAACGGGTACATACCCGGTAATACCTCCTCGTACCCACACCCACGATAGGCAAAACACCCCACCCACCCATACCCATCACCCACCACGGGTCTCAAATTCCCCCACACCCACCACCCATCGGGTAGCGGGTACCTAGCGGGTGACCCATACCCGCTTCACTATAATTGTAGCCAATGTAGTAAAACATGTAATTAATTATACAAACAACATCAAATTACCATTTTATCAATAATGTTAGTCATACAATAACAATGTAAGGTAACAATACTAGAAATGGAGTCTCTCATCTCTTAAACTATATGCTATATAATAGAAATAATACATAATATTATATGTAAATGAACCCCCAACGGGTAGCGGGTATGGGGGACGCAAGAACATACCCACACCCACCATACCCAACAGGGGAAGAAATCACCCACTAAGTCACCCATCGGGGGAGAAATCCCCCCATACCCACACCCTAATAGGGTTTATACCCGCGGGTAAACGGGTGGCGGGTACCCATTGACATCCCTACGCCGGCATGCTGACGAGCACGAAAGCAGGCACAAGAAACCACCGGTTTCTTCCCAACGGCAATTCCGTCGTTTCTTCCTGCATCGGGTCTTGCGTAGACGTCGTTCCTAGGTGAAGAAACGGTTTCCTCTTTTTTTCTCTCTTTCCTCATTTATTGACCTGCCATGTCAGCATTTTTGCTTATGTGACACCTTATTTAATGAAGATAGAAACTATCATAAATGACCATTGGGAGTGCCCTAACACACGTTTCCATTTTATTAAATGCACATGTACTGCACAATTTGATTTTCGTCATTGCTCCCCATCAGGTATGCTTCAATAAAGTCCGTTCACCCCCTCAAGCACCTCCACCTCCGCCCCCCTCTCCCGATGCTTGAGGTTCACCACCTCAGATCTGCTCGGTGAGGAGACAGCTCTCCACCCCGTTTCCTCCGCCGCTCCGCTCCACCCAGATCCCCTGGCGGCTAGAAAGAGAGTGCTCAGATCCGTGGTTGTTCCACTGGCCTTGCTTTCCTTCGGGATGAGGCAAGCTGCGCGACAGTGTAGAACGCACGAGTGTCCTCTTGCATCCGCCTGCTTCTTCCCCCACCTTGAGTCATCAGTGGTTGTTCCAACAGTTATGCCTTCCTCTGAAATACGAGGAGCTCCTTGTTGTCGAACGCGCGGATGCCCTCTTGCCGCTCGCCTCCACCCTCTGGTTGCTGCAGCCTTTTTCTCTTCCGGAAATCCACATCGTGCTCGATGCAGTTCAACTCTGGTTGTTCCGACGTCCTCGCCCTCCCCTGGGTTGCGACTTGGTGATTCTTCTACCTCAAACGACATCGAATACTCAATCTGTTGGTCGCCTGCTGCGGTCTTCTTCGACGCCGTCGCCCCTTCTCAAACCGACGCTACGCGCGGCCTTCCACCTTGGTGCAAGCTTCTTCGAGGCCTCTGCTGCCCCGCCGGCGATCTTGACGTTGTGGAACGCTTAGTTGATCCTGTAGATCTTTGCCGGTCAAAGGACCTTGTTGTAATTTCTTTGTTCTTCAAGGACTTTTATGTAATTTGGCTGCTTTAGTTATAATATATATGGTTGTTGTAAAAAAAACATTGAAATATGCCTATCGGTGATGCGTGTTCATGTCCTAATTAAATGACCCGTGAATCAGACAGGGGGAGCAATTCATAATGCAATCGGACAGAAAAAAAATTGATTGAAGTTGATTTCATTTATAATACCTTCAGTTCTACTCCATCCGTTTCAAATTGTAAGTCGTTTTTATTTTTCTAGGTTTATAGATATTATTACTATGCATCTAGACATATTCTCTTTATTTCTTTTTATCTAACACTCTTACTTTTCGAGAATTCAAATGTCATCAACTTTGAACAAATATATTTAAAAATATATTAATATTTATGATACATCATTAGTATCAGTAGATAGATCGTTGAATCTATTTTCATAATAAATTTTAATTAAAAATATAAAATTTTCTAATTTTCTAGGAATGTAATCAAACTTAAAAATGTTTGATCAGCATGCTTCCCACAACAATAGATATTAACAGACAAAAGGATTACACTATATCTAAGTGCATAACAAAAATTATGGATATAAAAAAGTCCAAACGATCTACAATTTGAAAAGAAAGGATATGTTAATTGAGCATTATGTGGTAGTAGTAAATAGAAAAGGATAAAAAAACCCTAAAACAGAAAAAACTTGTGTGCAGAGAACATATATTCCCTTTTTTCAGTAAAATAGACAGTTTGATAAATGTCATGTATGTTTTTTCACTAAATGGGGCCTAATACATAATACATGCACATTTGACTGAATACATGCACGTTTGACTCTGCTTTATATTCAGAGCGGGTCACGACGACCGACAGGATCCCACAGAACACAGAAACGAGTGATGGGGTGCCGGATCCCATGGAAATTGGTCAATGAAGAGAGAGATGCACGACGGCCACGAGGGCAGTCCTAATGATGCATTTATAGTGATTTCTATGTGTATTTATTAGGCTGCTACATAAATATTTTGCTGATGTGGCAAGAGATTAATTGAAGTGAGAGAGTAAGAAATGAAGAAATCGTTTCCTGGAAGAGAAACCGAGTCGACCCTCGCACCAATGCGCTAAGAAATCGCCAGAAATCCGTTGGGGAGACCCAGCTTGTTTCTTCCTCTTCCGCTCCGGATCTGTTGCACCCAGTTTCTCCTACCTCCCACCGTCAAGTCTCGTGCATGGACCGCAACAAGCAGAGCAGCTCGGGGGACGGTGGCTTTAGCACGAACAGCCTCGCGTGCGCACCCGCCAAGGCTCACCAGTCCGCCTCGTGAGCACAGTGCAACCGCACCACGGTCGAGGTCCGCCTCGCGAGCTCAGTGCAGCCGCCGTCGGGGGCGCCTCGGGCACGAGCCTCCGCTGCTCGTCCCACCCTCCCGCGCACGCCACCGGCCACCGCATCCCACACGGTGGGCTCGCTTGCAGAGGTCGGCAGCGGCGAGGGCTTGAAGCAGCGGCGGCTCCTTCTGGGCTGGCGCAGCGCGGCCCCATTGGACACGGTCGCTGCATGAGGGAGCTCGTGCGGCTAAGAACGGGGGAAGGGATGTCGTGGAGGGCCTCGGCCGTGAACTCGCTCTTGCTCGCCGGCCTATGTTCTGGACCACGTGTTTTGCCCCCTACTCCTTGCTATTTTGGTTGCCGTAATTTTCAGAGAAGTATTTTGGGTGTACGGTTGTGAGTGGTATTGTGGCACGATTTATTCTAAAAATGCGGTAGATTGTGTTGTCCAGAATTATTGGCACAGTTGATCCATCTGTTTTGTATGCTACATTTAATTCATACTCTGTATTAAGACTTCAGTAGAAACTATGGATTGAGAAGGGTAGTTTCTATTAGCAATGAATTACTTTTTCTCTCTTGGAATCTACAACTAGAAATTATCCATTGGGACTGCCCTGAGGTAAGCACAGCCAGCTCACTAACATTCACTAGCACTTAATAGTCTATATCTATCTATACTATAAAAATGAAAGAATTGAAAACAATTCTCATCCAGAGTTATACCCCGTACCTCTCACAGAAGTCCCACTTGACAGGCCAGGTCCACCCATTTTGGGCCCATATTTGGCAGTACGACGAAAAAAGTGGAAGAAGGAAAATGTTTCTCCCGAAAACCGAAAGTTTTATGCACCGCACGCTTTTGTTTACCCGCCGCATGTACCCACACGCGTAATTCTCGGTTACCCGCCCTCCGGTTTCCAAATTTTGGCTGTTGTTTCCTTTCTTCATTATTCTTTTTTCAATCTATACTATAAAAGATGAAAGAATTAAAAACAATTCTCATCCAGAGTTATACCCCGTACCCCTCGCGGAAGCCCCACCTGACGGGCCACGTCCACCCATTTTGGGCCCACATTTGTCGGTTCGACGAAAAAAGTGGAAGAAGGAAAATATTTCTCCCGAAAACTGAAAGTTTTATGCACTGCACACTTTTGTTTACCTGTTGCATGTACCCACACGCATAATTCTCGGTTACCCGCTCTCCGGTTTTCAAATTTTGGCTGTTGTTTCTTTTCTTCATTCTTTTTTCAAATGTCGGAGGCAATCACGGTTGTGTTTCCTTTCTTCATTATTCTTTTTTCAAACGTCTAATGCAATCACGGCTGTTGAATGTCGTCGATCTAATCACGCAGTGATTCTTTTCTTACTTGATCTTTTCTTGTTTTCTCTTTCCTTGCTAACTATTTATAAGTGGCGCGGCTACCATTGGTATAATGATGCGGCAATTCTTTCCTTAGTTCATCTAATCACGCAGTGATTCTTTCCTTACTTGATCTTTCCTTGTTTTTCCTTTCCTTGTTGTGCCATCAATCACACCAATCAATTTTTCTTTACTTTGTACATCAATATTTCTTTCCTTTTGAGTTCCTGACTATTTTCTTTTGAGTGGCATGCCATCAAGCACGCCAATCAGTTTCTCTTTCCTTTGTGCATCAATATCTCTTTTCTTTTGAGTCCTTGATCCTTTTGAGTTCAGTGCCCTCAATCACGTCAATTAATTTCCCTTTTCTTTGTGCATCAATACTCCTTTCTTTTTTTATACCCTGTGTGTCAGTGTTTCGACCACTGAGCCTACCAAGGGGGTACCCGAGGTAGTAGATTGTGCGGTGGAGGATCGCCAAACCTGGAACTCGAAGGTATGCGCGAGGACACGAGACACAGATTTATACAGGTTCGGGCCGCCAGAGTAGCGGACCCTACGTCCTGTTTGGAGTTTCATGTATGGCGCCCTACGCTCGGGTGTTGTTCTCTGGAGGGATTGGGGGGATGTCCTCCTAGGTACCCAGCCCTCCTTTATATAGTTCAGGAGGCGGGTGCCTAGTCGGTTACAAGGTAGGAGTCCTAGTAGGATTACATGGTACGAGTGCTAGTAGGATTACAAGGATCTATGGTATGAGTTCGTAGTCTTCCATGTATAGGTACCCAGGGTATATGGTCGACAAGCCTACAAGCACTTTGTAGTCTTGAGCAGCGAGTTCGAGTAGTCTTGAAGCTTCGTCGGGTAGTTTCTGATCGTCTCGAGTACTGCTAGCCGAAGTCTTCAATAGTACTTGAATTTTCAAAAGAGTGGAATGTGCTCTAGTTCATCTATGAGTACTTTTGATTCATCCCCGAGTAGTTCTCAAGTGTCCCCGAGTTCTAGCCCAGGAAGTCTTCAAAAAAGACCCATCTTGCCGTGAAGTCTTGATCTATATGGAGGTGCGATTTGCAAAAATCGCACTCCATATGGAGTGTAGCCCCCGAGCCTGAGGTTGAATTGAAGAATCAAGTTGAGGGTCAATCTAGAATCTGCATCTTCCGCCTTAAGAAAAGAGGTTGATGGTTGTAGCATAGTAGCCCCCGAGCCTTGAAGTGATTAGATGATCAATCCAAGGATCTTCAGTTCGCAAAAACCATCATCCGAGTACTCTTGTAGCGTCCAGCCCTCGAGATTATGTGCCAAGTGAGCCGTATGAGTCACGTTGAGTAGTAATTGAAGTTGAGCCCCCGAGCTGAAGAACTAACGAAGCATGTTGAAGTTGTCATTGAGTAGTAATGTTGCCATCAGAGCGGGCTTTAGACGCAACCGTAGTCGACTTTATGCTGTCAGAGCGGACTTTTAGATGTGATCGGAGTTGACTTTTAGATTGCCTGCTCGGAGCAGACTTTGGAATGCGACCGGAGTCGACTTTGTGTCGTGCGGGGCAGACTTTAGAATGCGACTAGAGTAGTCGACTTTGTGCCGCGCGGGGCGGACTTTAGAATGCGACTAGAGTAGTCGACTTTGTGATGCGACTAGAGCAGTCGACTTAGAGATGCGACTTGAGTAAGTCGACTTTAGATTGCGACTTGAGTAAGTCGACTTTGTGATGCGACTGGAGTAGTCTACTTTGTGCCGTGCAGAGTGGACTTTGAAAGTAACTTGAGTAAGTCGACTTTATGATGCGACTAGAGTAGTCGACTTGGATATGCGACTTGAGTAAGTCGACTTTTTGATTGCGATTTGAGTAATTCGACTTTGTGATGCGACTAGAGTAGTCGACTTTGTGCCACGCGGGGCGGACTTTGGATGCGACTTGACTCTTGAGTAAGTCGACTTTGAGTACTTCGAGCCAAGTATGAAACCCGAAACACAAAGCTGAAAAGCCAAGAACGAAAAGCACATTCCGAAAGGCAAAAAAGCAAATAAAAAACAGAAAAACGAATTGTTTTGCCTCCGGAGCCGTCTGGAAAGGGTTATCATGACCCCTTACATTGCATCGAGTATAATGTCTGGATACACTATTGAGTAATAGTCTTAAGTACTACTGAGGCGTGAAGCCTAAGAGATAGTACTCGCAAGAATATTCCGAAGAACGAGTAAGACCGTAGGAGACAGTGTGATGAACTCATCTTACTGTAGCAGCAACTTATGTTAGAGTTCCACTGAGACCCTACTAAGAAAGGTGTTACTCTAGGCCGCAGCCTCTTAACTGAATAGAGCAAGGACAACATGTGCCACTTATTGCTCTGTACGACACGGAGTCGTCTAGAAAGGGTTATCATGACCCTCGGAGTAGTTGAGGACTACAAGTAGAGTTGCCGCTGGAGCGGGCATGGATGGTAATATAGCTCATACTCGAAAACTTCATACAGTTGAGTAGTCCCCTGAACCCGAAAACCATTTACAGCTAGGTAGTCGCCTGAACCTGAAAATCACTTACAGCCTAGGGTCGGCACAGGAGCAAGAACCTGGAGTAAGGATTGGCGTGGTAGCATGGAGACCCAGAGTAAGGATCGGTACGGTAGCAGGAGACCCAGAGTAAGTGTAGTACGGGTGGAGCGCGAGAGTACTTAGGGTACTCAGACCCACGGTACGGAGCTCAACCGAAGTCGATGGTGCCGACAGAGTGGACTTTGATATTCCCGTGCAGAACAGACTTTTAGAATGCGACTTGAGTAAGTCAACTTTGTGTTGTGCGGAGCGGATTTTGTAAATGCGACTTGAGTAAGTCAATTTTGTGCCGCGTGGAGCGGACTTTAGAAGTTGCCTACTTGGGATAGCCCCCGAGTTGATGAAGTAAGCTAGTGGTGACTTGTTGATATGTCCCAAGAGTAGTCGGCATAGTGTAGCTCTCGTGAAAATCCGTTGAGAAGCGTACACAAATAAGTAGTTCTTTGCGTGTTGTCCTGCATGCGCAAAACAAACCAAAGAAGAAGAAAAAAGTAATCATTGAAATAAATGACTTACTGATACCGAAGGAGCGGTCTAGAGATGCGACCGAAGTCGGCTTGTACCGCTGGAGCGGGTTTGAATGAACTCGTGGACGAGTGTTGACGAAGACGTAGCGGCCGATGTTGGAGCCGCAATGGTTGTTGGTGAAGCCGACTATCCGACTAGTTGTTGAGGACGTAGAAGCCGTTCTTGACTAGTTCTCTAGTCGAAACTAGCCGAGAAGACTAGCCAAAGTAGTCGACGGTGAGTTAGTGCGGACGCGAGACGATATCGCGGTGGCGCACAGTGTTGTCGAGGTAGAGCCGGTGCGGCCGCGAGACGATGTCGTGGCGGCGCATGGCGTTGTCGAGGAAGAGCCGGTGCGGCCGCAGGACGATGTTGCGGGGCGACGCACGGCGTTGTCGAAGTGGAGCCGTTATGGCCGCGAGACGATGTCGCGGTGGCGCACGACGAGACGACGCGTCCGGACGCACGGCATAGGCGCAGTAGAGCCAGTGCGACCGGACGACTAGTAGTCGAGCGACGAGACGGCGCGTCCGGGACACACGACATAGACGCAGTAGAGCCAGTGCGACCGGATGACGAATAGTCATACTCGAGTAGTTGAAGTAGTCGACGACGAGATGACGTTACCGAGCGTCGATGTACTTGTACTCGTGTAGCGGCAAGAAAAAATCTTGGAATATTGCCATGTGTACAGCAGCTTGTAGCTTGACCCTTGCTGGTGCATCATCGTGTGATTGTAGCCAAAAACCAAATGTAAGCCTGGTAACATGAAGTGTGCGCATAGCACGATTTGTGTGGCACGTGATGCTTCTTGGAGGTTCATGTATTGAAATCAATTTGGCTTGATCTTGATGTGCGTCACGTAATGAAGCCCAGAAAAGGTAGTTGCTCAATGTGCGGGTAGCAATTTGACATCAACTTGATCTCCAGCAAGCACGACCGTTAGTTGCCTCGATCCGTACTGGAGTAGTAAGCGTACTCGATTAGCTCTGAGCCTTTGGCGGGCGGTGTGCTGTTCTGAACCAATTGACTTCGGAGTCGGATTGGGACCGCACGTGCGTGGTATGCTGCCAAAGTGAAATCGATGCGGACTCTGGAGTAGAGACAGTTGTCACCGAACTGCTCACGGTCTTCTTCTGTCACGTGAACAGGATCCGAACCGAAATTGATTTCGCTTTGACGGGAGCACGGCGACTTGCTTCGATTTGGATCTCGTTGGTTAGATTGACTTGCTGATGGTCTTTCGAATTCGCTCCATGATCTTGACGATCATCCCTACCTGGCGTGCCAGCTGTCAGTGTTTCGACCACTGAGCCTACCAAGGGGTACCCGAGGTAGTAGATTGTGCGGTGGAGGATCACCAGACCTGGAACTCGAAGATATGCGCGAGGACACGGGAAACATATTTATACAGGTTCGGGCCGCCAAAATAGAGGACCCTATGTCCTATTTGGAGTTTCATGTATGGCGCCCTGCGTTTGGGTGCGCAATGTTGATTTTACCACCGACCGTCCACTGTCCACCGCGCGGTCGATCCCACTTACCACATGGTGGGTCCCGCTTATTTCTTCTTCATCCTCCACCACTCATTATGGTTCGCACCAACCAATCGAGATATCTCCAGATCCCCTTCCTCTAGCATACGGCCCAGGAGGAGCTCCCCATGGGAACCGATGGCTCGCACCCATGAGCACGCTGGCGAGAGGGCCGCCCGCGGGAGCGCGGGCGCGGGCGAGCTCCCCAGCGAGGGGGCCGTCCGAGGGGAGCACCGGCCCGGACGAGCTCCTGGCGAGGGGGCCGCTCGCGGGAGCGTCGGCGTAGGGAGTTCCCCGGCGAGCGGCTGCCCGGGCGACCTCCCCGGCGAGCTGGCCGCCCGCGGGAGCGTCTCTTCCCGGCGAGCCGCCACCGCGGCGGGCCCTCGACCCTGGTGAGGACCTGAGTTTTTTCGATTTTCGTTTGAATTTTGTTGCTCCAAAAGTTTATGCAAAATCTTTTATCGAAAAAGTTGTTTTCAGAAAAATTGTACAAAAGTTTTTATTTTCCAAATTTTTGCCAGAAGATTTTTTCTTCAGATTTTTGTCTGAACCTTTTCTCCAAAAATTTGCTTATGTTTTTGTCAAAACTTTTTGTTTCCAAAAGTTTTCGTAAAAAAATTCTTCAGATTTTTTCTTTTTCATTTTTTACAGAATCTATAAACTTTTCTTTTAATTTTTTACAAATCTTTTGTTCATAAATGTTTCTCACAAATATTTGTTTAGAATTTCTACGCAAAATTTTCCTTCAAAAGCTTTCCAAATTTTTTTTATTTTTTTTCAAGAAAGTTTGTTCACAAACTTTTTCTATCTGAATAAAATTTTCTCACAAATATTTATTTGTAATTTTTTTCTCACAAACTTTTGTTTACAAAAATAGATTTTTTTTCTTTTTCCATTTTCTCTTGCGTTGGACGCGCGCGTGTGACTGTGTGAGAGTCCATTTCTCCTGCGGCACTGCTGGGGCGCACGTGGGGAGTCCCGGTCGGAAATCGACCGCACATTCTGAAGTTTACGGGCGCCCGTAAACTTGACGACCCCGTTTGGGTGTTGTTCCCTAGAGGGATTGGGGGATGTCCTCCTAGGTACTCAGCCCTCCTTTATATAGTCCAGGGGGCGGGTGTCTAGTCGGTTACAAGGTAGGAGTCCTAGTAGGATTACATGGTACGAGTCTTAGTAGGATTACAAGGATCTATGGTATGAGTTCGTAGTCTTCCATGTATAGGTACCCAGGATATATGGTCGACACCGTGTTCCCTATAAAACTAAATTCTCAGATGAGAAAATATTGTTTTGGAGGCACGACTTCTCTGATGCAGTACCCATGTAAGTTAATTTGTTCTTCGTTTTGATCTACTACTTGCATCAATTTTTGTTATTGTTATTTGACATGGTTCCATTGATTTTGTTTATCTATCTATCGTATATTGTCATGATGAGTAGACAAATTCTGTTCCAGGATATTACGAACACAACATCTCATTGTGCATCTAAGAGGAGATGTGAAACGACACGAATCAAGGTAATTTTTGTGCAATTGCTACCATTTTGTGCCTTTTGTTTTTTAATCTTGAAATGAAATGCATGCAATATTTGGTTGGTATATTTGCAGTTTTCCATATGTTCCATGTTTTACTATTTTAATAATTTTGTTCATGTATTTTCTCCCGTCAAATTATTCAGCAAGTTTGCACAGGTACATCTGCTAGTCAGTATAAGTACTATTTCCGTTCGTATTAAGATAATTATCATTGTTGACTTTTTTATTTTAATAATTAATTATTTTTTTGATAAACTTATTTAAAATATTAGGAAGTTTGTCTACTCGAGTACAACTGAGATCTTCCGGTCTGCGTGCTGTGTGTAATTAACATGAGTCATCTCTGTCACAAACAAAACAAATGATACTTACATAACTTTTATGATAAATGGTCAAATGTCGTGACCAGAATTAAATAGTTCAAAATATTTTTAATATATAGATAGTATTGTTTATTTAAGTTTTTTGAGTAAATATTGTTTATAAGTTCATTCCTCTCAACAATGTAGAACCTATATTTCACGTACGTACGGTTGTTCCTAGATCATGAGCAATTGTTGCCGTTTTTAGTTTCTTCCGTTAATATTTGGGTCCAACTTTTGAAAATTGTATGGCTAGATGTATTTTTGAAAGTTAGTTTCAAAATAGCACGTCGCTCGTCCTTATAAGTGTACTCGATTTTGTTAGGACGAATCGATGACCACCAATTATTCTAGTAGTACATAGTATATTTATTTTTTATACAAATTTTAATGCTACGAATTTCATTAAATACTCACTTTTAACAATGATTTTGCTTCACAAGCATGACATATCGATTGACTCATACCGCTACATAAGAATGAGTGATGCCAACTTAAATATCTAGTTCTAGGAGGATCTCCGGTTAAACATCTTTTGTGTAGCGATGACAAAAGCATAAGCATGCTGTAGTATAGGTAGACTCACACGGTGTGGGTCTACCTATCGTGAAAGTGAGGACTAAACTTGGATCGTTATAATTGGTAATCAGAGTCAGATTTTGTCGAGTCTCGCACCTGTGGGCTAGATGCGTGGGCATGATATACTTACCAGCCCTCCTAACTATGCCACTGTAAGTAGGTTGCGGTGCAGGTGTGCTTCACTTATCATGCAGAGTGGGTGTTAGCTGTTTTTCTAGACTGGATCATTACCATTGACTTTTAGGGTTATAAACCGATCATAATCGAAAGTTTACATTTACAGTATACTCCTTCTGGTTTGGTAAATAAAGTGGTTTAGGACAACGACACGGTCTCCAATGCACAACTTTGACTTCTCTTTTCTATAAAAATATTTATTAAAAAGTTATATATGTATATTTTTATGAAAATATTTTTAAAGACAAATTTATTGATATGGTTTTCACATTTTCAAACTCAACGACTTAAAATTTATTCATGATTTATATTATTAATGTTTGACACAAATCTTGTCGAAAACGACTTTATTTACCAAACCGGAGGAAGTACATTATAATTAAGAAGCAAGAATAAGAATGATTATTAAGAACAGTAGACTGCGAAACGTCCGTACGTGATGTAGTTTGTACCTTTGATTATGTAGCACGTGGATCACGCCGCGTTGGCATCTCGATCGTCACCTGTGTTGTCGACATTAAGCCTGGTCGCACCGCACCACCTGCATCGCCATCTGTATACCCCACATGGCCCACATGCTAGAAACGTTTTACCGACGGAGATAAAAAAGCTGCTGCGATCGAGCGATCTCTAATTCCACCTGCAAACCAACCACCCGTCCACCGCTGCTCTTTTTCCCCTGCAGCCCTGATTCGCGCCGCTCGCCAGTCGCCCCGCGCTCTCCGTCTCCCGCTCCGACGGGCTTCCCGGCGGCCCCACGCCTGGCAAGGCGGGGGATCTTCGGGCGTGACGGCTCTCCGGCCGCTGGAGGCATCTGGCTCTCCGACCGCTGGAGGCATCCGGGCGGCCTCCAAGGTAGGGGATCCTCCGGCGCGGTGGCCCTCCCTCCGGCGTGGTGGCCCGACAGCCCCCTTCCTCCCTCCTCCTCCATGGCGAAACAGCGGCGGCGGCGTGCTGCGCCGCTCCTCCCCTCCCCTTCTTCCTACCGCTGCTCTCCACCGCCCAGATCTGGGGCTTCACGTGGGGGCACACAACCTCCCGGAGACGCGGGGCGGGGCGGCCTCCCGGAGACGCGGGGCCTCCAAGGCGGGGGATCCTCCGGCGCAGCGCAGCCGGCACGCCAGGCGACCCCCTCCTCCCGCGGCCCCTTCTCCGCTGCAAGATCCGGCGGCCTCCCCCAAGGTCCTCCTCCTTCCCCGGCGGCGGCGGAGTCACGGCCGGCGGTGGGCTCCTCCTCCTCTTCCTTTCCCCGGCGGCGTCGGGCTCCTCCAGATGGCGGGCGCGCGGTGTCGCGAGACTTCCCAGGCGTGGCGCGAGAGGTGGGAGAGGGTGATGTGGCCCGCGGGGCCCGCGGAGAGAGAGGATAGAGGCGGAGCGCCCGAGCGCTCTCTGTACCGATTTTCTGTAGCGAACGGTACTGTAGAGGCAGAGATAGAGGTGCGCGGTGCGGGACTGAAATCGCTATATTTGCCGTTCCGTTCGGTTTTCAGGCCTGCGGTGCGAATAGCCTAATCGTCGGAGCCATGTACGGGGATATACGAAAGCAGCTTTGAACCATCTCACATTTATTTGTATGCTTATCTTAATAAAGAGTTTCATTTTGATGTTTTCAAAATATTCACATACTCTATGAAACTGCAAAAAAAAAACATGTATTAAAATATCGATCTTGCAGATAATAAAACGACATCATAGTAATTTCTCATTATTTTGTTACTTGGTCCAACCAAATTAGTATTTTTCTTTAGCTACTTTAGGTTACTTCTTTCTTTCCAATGTTCCATTTCGTCAGATGAACGACTTTCATTTTTCATTTTTTTCAAGCACTCAAAATTTCTCTCACATTATTAAACATATATCACAGAAAGGAATATTTTTACTGTAAACGTTTAGCTCACATAATCCAACAAAAATGGGCGGTGTATTCAAGTCCTAAACTGAATGTTGGTGTAGCTCGAGCCCGAAGGTGGACGTCGAAACAACAGCCCCCTTTGCACTCTCTCTCCCGAAAGGCCCCGGTGGGCGACCCTTCGAGAGCCCCTCTCGCTTCCTTCGACTACCCTACCTCGATCCTAGCTCTACTTCTTCTACTCCTACTTCTACTACTAAGAATAAGTAAATTGCGAAGACAAGAAAATAAGCCTTCTGAGCTCTCTTCTCATTCAATGCGGGTCATATCAATTACAGGAGACCCCTCTATTTATAGGGGGGCGCGGCCAACACTTTCTAACACAATTACACCTTTTTACCCACAACGGCTAGTTCTCGACACCTTTTAAGGGGCATTACAGGAATACGGCCTTCGTACGGTCACGCCAGCTCCTTCGTACGGTCGCGCCAGCCTGCTTCCACGTCGACGACTCCTTTACACGAGCACTCCTCCATCGTGGCCTCGTACGGACAGCGTCACGTCACCACGCTTTTGCGCCACCCCCTTCGCCTTCGTCAGTCATCGTTACCTTCGGATCGAAGCAACAGAAGATCGAAAGCACTTCGACCCTTGCAACTCCCTTCCTGATTTTCACGATCACAACCTGCTCAACAATTCTTCCAATAGACAGAAAATGGGTTAATCTGTTAGTATCGTCGCGACGCTGCTTCGTTGCGAAGCAACTTCGTATCAGGTGCACTAAAATCATGTGTCCGATGGTGGTTGTTCCGAAGCTCCCATTCCCCAACAGTAGCCCCTCGGAAGTGAGGGCCGTCCTCCCTCTTTCTAATGAAGGCTCGAACTTACGATACCCCCTTTCAAGTGGCGGAAATGGGCTTCGGAACTCCCAGAGGACGGCCCACTGCTTTGATGAAATACTACTCTGTCCTTTCCCTTGTGACGGTTATGTAGGGTGATTAGGGGCATAATGGTATTTTTATGGTGTGGTAACTGCCCTTCCCTGAGCCCCCTATAAAAAGCCCCCCCCCCGTGGGACCATTCTCGCACGGCCTTTTTCACCGCGCCTGCTCCCAAGTGTTTCGAAGCAATCAACGCAAGTAAGCCTTCCGCTGTTTTCTTAATACTTAGCCGCTTAGTTTCCTTCGATTGAAAAAATGCCCCCGAAACGCAAGCGTGATTCTGCCGCCTCCGGCGGCCTACCAAAAACCTTCACCTTCGGCCGCAGCCTGCTCGAGCTTACTGACGTCGCCGAGCTGGCGGCGAACAACATGATCGTTGACGGCGAAGCCCCGAGCGATGAGGAGATCCTGAAGCCGAAAGAGAACCAAGCCGTGATCTTTCGTGATTTGCTCTGCGCCGACCTTCGTTTTCCCCTTCACCCCGTAGTGGTGGACATCCTTCGGTATTTCAAGGTGTACCTGCATCAGCTTACACCGAACGCAATCGTGCGGCTTTTGGTATATATGTGGATATGCCGGATGACGAAGATCAAGCATTCGGCCGAGGGCTTCGCAGCAGCCCACAAGGTCCACCACCAGACAAGAACCGTAATGGAAGGGGATGGTGACGAAGCTGAAGAGAAGGACTGCCAATTCGGGTGCCTGAACTTCGTATACAAGACGGGTGTTCTGGCCCCCGTGATCGCTTACCGCAACAGGTGGCCTTCGGATTGGCAACAACACTGGATGTACCACAACTTGGAGCCCCTGGCCGAAGGCACTCCTCACCCTCTGGCTCCGACGGTCTTGACACCTCTGGACTTCGAGGCGAAGCTGGATCCGTCGTGCGAAGAGGGTGACGCCTTTATCAACATGTTCCGCCTCTTCGCTCGCAAATATAGCACGCGCGACATTGTTGAAGAATACCGAACCGTGCGGCTTTTTCCCCTTCAAGACGGATGGGACGTGCCGGACGACTGCTGGGCAGATCCTATAGGGTCAATCCCCTGCTCTGACTAGGAGAAAGCCTTCGGGTTTACCATCAAAGGTGAGGGTACCGCCCTTGTCGACTTGTTGAAATTATGCGTTTGGAGTTGCCTGTAATTGTGCTCTGACTATGCTTCGCCTGTTCCGTGCAGTCGTGAGGAAACGCAAGGTGGAGAAACATGGTGACTTCATCTTGGGGCCTGTGTCTACTGCGGAGTACAAAGAACTGTGTTCCCGCCTCAACAGTTCGCGCACGAACCGTGTTTATGAGTTTTTCCAAGTGCAACCACCTGAACGTGAAGGTTTCGCTAAGCATCGTGCCGCTGCTACGAAGAAGATTGGGGGGCTGGCCCGTCCCGCGAGCAAACTGCTACTTCGCCCCCCTGGTGCCGGGCGTTCGAAAGGTCGCCGTGCCCCTGCCGCTGTGGTTGAAGCCACCGCGATGAAACGATTGGAGCAGCAAAAGACTCAGAAAAGTGCTACTCCTTGCGCTCTGAAGAAAGCCCGATTCGCGGAGCCGGCCCAGACCTCGGGAGGTGCCGCTATCATGGTGGCGTCCCTTCGCTCTGTTCCGGCCCCCCCAGCTGCGTTGAAGGTCAACGAAGGGGCTCTCATGGTTCCCCGCAGCCCCCCAGAAAAAGACAGTGACGAAGATGAGAGCGACGTGAAGATTGTATCATCAGCCGGGGATGCTCCGCGGGCCGGCAGCCCCGTTGACTTGAGCCCCCAAGCAGAGAAAGGGAAAGCCCCGTCTTCGTCCGGGACTTCATCGAGCTCTCTTGGTACGGGGCAATCAGCTTCGCCCAGTGCTTCATCCGGCGATGGTGAAGCTGGGGTTGCCGATTCCCCAACTCACGCTAACTCCCCAAGCCGCGCCATCACCGTGAACACCGAGTCCGACGAAGAGGAGGAGCCTGACAGCAGTAATTATCGTGTTACCCCCGAAGCACCTGAAGCCGCAGCCCTTCGCCTGGGTGTTCCTACCGAAGCCCGATTGATTGGCGGAAAGCAGATAGGCTTCCTTCGCCTGGTTAGCGGTGGACATGAACAGAAGTTCTTATCCGAGGCTGGCTCGTCCTTTAGCTTTCCGCACGAAGAAGAACGGTTTGGTGAGCTATCTGCCGACGAGCTCGCTGCAGCTTGTGGTGACTTGGCTCTAAAGAGCTTCGTTGCCTCACGCTGCTTGGAACGAAGGCTTGCTGTGGACCGGGAGGCTGCTTCGTCCTTGTCTGAGAAAACCGTGTCCGCGCTGGAGACATGTGTGCGTGAACTGGAGGAGCAGCTGACCACGGAGAAAGGCCGGGCGGAGCGCCTGGAAAAGGAAAAAGAGGACGCCGCCACCGCTTCCGAGGCCGCTCTGTCGCTCCTTCGCTCTGAGAAGGAGGCGCTAGTATCAAGTCGCCAGTCACTGCAGGTGGAACTTAATGAACAGAAATCTCAGACTGCTTCGCTGCAGGCGAAAATGGACACGGCTCGCAAGAGACACACTGAGAATGCCCAAATGCTTCGTGATGACATCCTGTCCCTCCTCGATCGCTACAACCTTGCCCCACCGCCTTCGTCATTTCCGAAATGCAGCATCAGTGCTTTTCATGACTGGGCCGACTCATGTTTTGACCTTCTGGGCTTGAACACGAAGATCTTTGGTGAACTGAGCACTGCTGTAGGAGTGAGGACCCTCGCATATTCCATCTATTCACTGCTGCCTCCTGACCACCCTGCTTTGGAGAAGGTTTTGAGCAAGAACGATCTTTGTTCTCTTACAAAGGACTCATTTGTTTGGCCGACTGACGAAGAGCTTGCCGCTTCCTCCCTTCCCGTGCTCCCAAAAAATTTAGCCAAGAATTTCCTGAATACCTTCTTCGCTGAGAGGGGTGCTCAGCTGACCCTTCTCGAGTCTGAGCACCTGGCTCCACAGGTTCGCGCTTACTTCTTCGCTCTTATTGCTACTTGCTCTACCATC
The DNA here is from genome assembly GCA_036936925.1 of Cenchrus fungigraminus. NCBI lineage: Eukaryota > Viridiplantae > Streptophyta > Magnoliopsida > Poales > Poaceae > Cenchrus > Cenchrus fungigraminus. The sequence continues at coordinate 100,045,363 of CM072779.1, forward strand.
CCTATTTTTGAAGCCATGTTTGATGAAGGTGTTTCTGCAGATCGCTGCTCGTCTTCAGGTGACTATCGTTGCTCGTGTCAACGAAAGGCATGCTCTGCATCAACTACCTCCACCGTCCGCCTCGTCGGACGAAGCGTGCGTTGACATGACCAGAGTGGCGCTTCGCCCTCTTGAGGCACCGCCAGCCGCCGATGAAGCTCATGCACCCGAAGCTGCCACCGATACCCATGTGCTCACGGATGCTGGCGAAACACGCACTCTCGCGAACCTCGACGAAGCCCACACGCCTGGGGATGTCGGCGAAGCTCGCGCACCTAGGGAAACAGAGCAAGAAGCTATCGTGCATGCTGTCGAGGTTGATGGCAACCCTGCTAGTGGTGGTGATACCACATCTCCGCCTCGCTCTGCCGCAGCCGAGAGGAGTTCGAACGTGCCGCCTTCGACTTCGGGGGATCGTGAGCTGCCGCTTGAAGATCCTCCCGCCCCTGACTTGGGTGCCCCTCGCGTGGCTGAGGTCGTTGCTTCGAGCGATGCTGCTCCCCACCACGACGGCGCTGACCCTCAAGCGACAGTCGAAGAAGAGGTGTGAGCGTGGCTTGGGAGAGTACTTGTAGATATTGCCCGTATGTGGGCCTTTTGCTGTACTTTAAACATTTCGTACTCATGCGGGTGTGTGGGGGATATACCCCCGGGTCCCACAAAGAGGGGCTTCATAACATGTATACATATACGGAGATAGGCCCATCCGTGTGGAGATACGACATGGCGTACGAATCAGGATGAGGCAGCGCCCGAGGAGATATCATCCCATGAAGGAAGACCGATTAGTTAGGAAAGATATTACTTGAGCCCGAAGGCCAAATCTTGTAATCGGTTAGCTATAGATTCCCTGAGATCTGTAACACTGCCCCCCAGGCTATATAAGGGCGGCAGGAACCCCCCTCAGAAACAACTCCATCTGATTCCCATTCGCGGAACCATCAATACAACACACCGAGCACAGGACGTAGGGTATTACGCCTCCTGGCAGCCCGAACCTGGATAAACCCCTGTGTCCTTTGTTCACCATCTAGCTCCAGTCTCGGCGATCCCCTCCGCATAATCTACCACCATAGCCTACCCCGTGGTGGACTGCCGGTCCATTGCACCGACAGTTGGCGCGCCAGGTAGGGGTTCACCGCGATAATTAGCGAGGTTGTTGGCCGCAGTTAAGATCCCTACTAGTTGCCTCGCCTTCGCCGCGTTGGGAGCGGGAATCCCTTTCGGGAGCCTCGATCCTATCTCTGCCGTCGACGAGCAGGCGGCCGGCTACGTGACTCCTCCTCAGGGTCACATCATCATCAGGGAGATCCCATGCGTTCTCTCCGACACCGTGATCACCACGGAAAAGCCTTCCGGAGCGGTTTCCACACCACCCGCGAGGAGAAGACTGGCTACCAGATCCAATCTGGACAAGCCCAAAGCCTGCCGAGTGCTTTTCAGCACGCCACAGCAAGCTCGGAGGCCACCCCTCCCGGTTCAAGATCTGACGGTTGCAGGGTCATCGAACCCTCCCGCGGACGATCTGGTTGAATCTTTCAACCGGGTCATTAGCCACATGGCTGGCACCATCGCCATCTGCGAGGCGACCTTGGGTACCCCGCAGTCCAAGTGCTTTCCCTTTGGGTTGAAGAGCACCGCCGCCTCCGTGATCACGGAGGAGGTGAAGCGAGACCTAGCGGTGATCCCTGCACCCGAGCCAGTCGAAAACCACTCGGATGAGGACTCACCGCGCTTCGTGAACGTGGTTCTCTCCCCCATACGAGAGGGAAACCGCGATGCGTCCCTCCTCCCCATACTGGAAGAGGACGAGGACGGTCAACTTTGCGATTGGACTAAGGATGAATCTGAGGATGAGCGCTGGTCAGGCCGATCTACCAGGCGGTCTAGCCCTGCGTACGTCTCGGATGGGTCCTTTGCATCCCTTGAGGCGGCTCTTGGCCTGGACGAAAGCTCTCCCTCCCGCGGGTCCAACGACACGATCTTGATCAGCTCTTCAAGCTCACCCTCGGACCTGTCCGACGGAAGCTGGTCACCTGCCTTTGTCTACGCGACAGCACCAGGAGCTCCGCCCGCGGTCTCCGAGGACGAGCACACTCAGGATAACGAGATGGCCGCACAACAGGCCGATCGGATACGAAAGAGTGCGGACCGAGCGCGACGGCGCCAGGAAGCCCAGCGTTCTAACCAGCGCGACGAGGAGGAGGACGAGGATCTTTACGAAGGTTCTGACCGCCCGCGTCGCAGCAGGTGGTGACGTCGCACCCGCCGATCCAACAGAGTTCAGCCCCGAAGGCTCGAGGATGACTTCACCCTTGAGTACGATGGGCACAAGGTCTACGCGACCCCCAAGGCAAACCTCATTGTGCTAAATGAGGCGGTTGAGAGGTTACCTCCGACTACGCCAGAAATTGGGCGCATACGGGCCCTGGTGCAGGCCGCTGCGACCCAGCATAACCGCGTCAATCCCTCCCCGCCAGTTGGGCAGGGAGAGACGGAGGGTACCCGCCGCTCGCGCCATAAAAGGGCGCGGCACGACGAAGGTGGAGACTTGCGCGACAGGCTTCGCAGCCGCGACGCAAGGACCACGATCAACCGCAACCGCGAGGAGCACTGCCGTCAGGAATCGAGGCGACGCAACGACTACGACAGGGAGCATGGAGCCCCCCGCCGCCAAGAGAGACGCGGCGACTGGCATAGTAGGTACGAAGACTACTACTTGGATTCCTACGGGGAGTCTGGGGATAGCTACAGCTCCTACGAGCGGCCGGCCGGCGGACGCCGCGGAGGTCGAGAGGGTGCCCCATCCTACGATGGCTTCCTCTCCCTCTCAAAAAGGCTACGTCAGGTGATATGGCCTCGAGGTTTCAAGCTGTCCGACGTCGACAAATACGACGGCACGTCGGACCCCACGCAATGGCTCCAGATCTACTCCACCGCGGTCAAGGCCGCGGGAGGAAACACCGACGTGATGGCAAACTACTTGCCCATAATGCTCACGAAGGGCTGCAGGAACTGGCTTGCGGGGCTCCCAAGGAACTCCATTACATCCTGGGACGACCTCTGCAAGTTCTTCACGAGCCAATACTCTGGCACATGGGAGAGGCCGGGGAACAGGAGGATGCTGGACCAGATCCGGCAGCGCAAGAACGAGTCGCTGCGCTCGTACATCCGACGCTTCTCCGAGAAGAAGAACTCTCTTCCTTTCGTCGAGGAGCACGACGTCATCAGCGCCTTCCAGCATGGACTGGCTTATGGCAAGCTGGTGAATAGGTGGGCCCAGAGGCCCCCAAAGACCGTAAACGAGCTCTTCGCCATAGCCAACAAGGAGGCTAACGGTGAAGAGGCAGAACGCGAGCAGCTGAAGCACATCAAGTCCCGCTGGGAAGACGATGATTCCCCACGTCCGCGTCAGCCACGTCGCGATCCGGACCGAGAGGGAGAAACCTCCCAGTAGGGCGCACGGCGCAGTAGGAGGCGCAAGCCGGCCGAGGTCGTAGCGGCCGTAGAGCTCGCCCCGAAGCGCATGGACCCCTCTGAGTTCCAGAGGATGTTGGACATGCAATGCCCGTACCACAAGAACCATAAGCACTCAGCTCGCAACTGCTTTGGCCTGAAGAACCACTTCTCCAGCAAGGGCCGCTCGAAGGGCCTCCCCAAGAACGACAAGGGCAAGGGGAAGCGCGCTCCCCCGACGGATGATGACGAGGAAGACTTCCAGGTCGCCAACCGTACGGTCAACATGATCTATGGCGGCCCGGACCAAATCGAGGGAAAGCGTAAGGCCAAGCTCACGGACAGGTTACTGGTATATGCAGCCCAACACGGCACGCCCCAGTTCCTGTGGTGGTCGGAAGTCCCGATCACTTTCAGTAGGGAGGACCACCCGGAGGCAGTCGTCAAGCCCGGGCGGTACCCCCTCGTGCTGAAGCCTACGATCCGCAACGTGGGACTTTGCAAGATGCTGGTGGACGGAGGCAGTGGCCTCGACATATTATTTGCCAGCACGCTCAAGGAGTTGAACCTCACTCCCTTGGACTTGAGCCCAACTGACAAGCCTTTCTTCGGGATTGTACCCGGAGATCCCTCAGTACCACTCATCTAGATCTCCCTGCCAGTCACCTTTGGCACGGTCGAGAACTACCGGACAGAGTACGTCCGCTTCATAGTGGCGGACTTTGAGACAGCCTATCATGGCATACTCGGCAGGCTGACGCTAGCCAAGTTCATGGCGGTGCCCCACTATACCTACATGGTACTGAAGATGCCTGCGCCGAACGGGGTCATCACCCTCAAAGGAGACTCCAACACAGCCAGCGCCTGTGAGAAGGAGAACCTCCACATCGCTACTACCCTGGATCTCTCCAGGCGCACTGCTGAAGTCCTGGCGGCTGCCAGCAAGCTCGACCCGGTAGATCTGGAGATCCCGACCAAGAAGCCGGCGACGGAGGCGATCCAGCAGGAGAAGGAGGCCGTGAAGAAGGTGTCGCTCAACCTCGACGATCCTGCGAAGACGGCGACCATAGGGGCCAACCTGGACCCTAAATAGGAAAGCGTGCTCGTCGAGTTCCTGCGTGCTAACTCCGACATATTCACCTAGAAACCAGCGGATATGCCAGGAGTGCCCAGAGAGCTCGCCGAGCACTCCTTGAAGGTTGACCCGAGTGCTAAGCCGATCAAGCAAAAGCTTCATCGGTTCGCGGCCGACCGCAAGGAGGCAATAGGGGTAGAGGTTACGAAGCTGTTAGCTGCCAAGTTCATCAAAGAGGTGTATCACCCAGACTGGCTGGCTAATCCAGTTCTTGTATCCAAAAAGAATAAGCAATGGAGAATGTGCATTGATTATACCGATCTCAACAAACACTGCCCCAAAGACCCCTTCACCCTCCCTCGAATAGACCAAGTCGTTGATTCCACAACGGGCTGTGCCCTGCTCTGTTTCCTCGACTGCTATTCAGGCTACCACCAGATTAGCGTCAAGGTCGAAGACCAGATCAAGACGTCGTTCATTACGCCCCATGGTGCGTACTGTTACTTGACAATGTCCTTTGGTCTAAAGAACGCCGGCGCGACGTATCAACGTGCCATCCATGCATGCTTGAGGACCCAAATTGGCATAAACTGCGAGGCATACGTAGACGATGTCGTAGTCCAGATTCGAGACCCTGATAACCTTATCAAGGACCTGTCTGAGACCTTCGCTAACTTGAGGATTTACCGGTGGAAACTTAACCCGAAAAATGCGTTTTCGGCATTCCCTCAGGAAAACTACTCGGATTCCTTGTCAGCAATCGCGGCATAGAGGCAAACCCAGAGAAGATCCACGCGATCACTCGGATGAAGCCTCCCAAGTGCCAGAAGGATGTACAGAAACTAGCCGGGTGCATGGCAGCACTCAGCCGATTCATCTCACGACTCGGCGTACGAGGCCTGCCCTTCTTCAAGCTCCTCAAACATCAAGACGATGATTTCAAGTGGGATGAGGAGGCCCAGAAGTCTTTCCTGGAACTCAGGAGCTATCTGCAAAAGGCCCCCATCCTCACAGCACCAGAGCGGGGGGAAACTCTGTACCTCTACATCTCAGCTACCACGCATGTGGTAAGCACGGTAGTAGTTGTGGAGCGCAAAGAGGAAGGACATGCTTACGCCGTCCAGGGGCCGGTCTACTTCATAAGCGAGATATTGACCGACTCTAAGGTGCGGTACAATCAGACGCAGAAACTGCTCTATGCACTGTTGATAACCGCACGCAAGTTGAAGCACTACTTCGAAGCTCATAAAATTGTTGTAGTTTCCGACTACCCCATAGGCGACATCCTGCACAACAGAGATGCCATGGGAAGGATCGTGAAGTGGTCCATCGAGCTGGCCGCACACGACATAACTTTCGTACCGCGTAACACGATCAAGTCGCAGGTACTCGCAGACTTCGTGGCAGAGTACACGGAGATCCAGATGCCATCCACTGCCGCTGAACTTGAGTATTAGACCATGTACTTTGATGGATCACTCAGGATTAAAGGAGGCGGGACCGGCATAATTTTCATCTCCCCAACAGGAGAGAAACTGCGATATGTGCTGCAGATCATGTTCAAGGTTTCGAACAACGCGGCCGAGTATGAGGCGGCCCTTCACGGGCTCCGTATCGCCGTGTCGCTCGGGATAAAATACCTGATGGTCAAGGGCGACTCTGCTTTGGTGGTAAACCAGGTTAGCAAGAAGTGGAACCGGACCAGTGAGAAGATGGATGCATATTGCGCGGAGATCCGCAAACTCGAAGGCAAGTTCTACGGCCTGGAGTTTCAGCATGTACTCCGCGACGATAACAAGGCAGTCGATGAGCTGGCAAACATGGGATCCACGAGAGCCCAGGTACCACCCGGCGTCTTTGTTCAAGATTTGGTCGAGCCCTCCGTCAAGAACCCCAAGTCGATCCATCAGAAGGACTCGGCGAAGTCCTAATGATTGAACCACAACCTGAGTGGATCTCAGAGATGGTCAAGTACATCAAGGATGGCACGCTCCCGAATCCTTCACCAGGTCAGGAAAGGGAGACGCGAGCGCTGCATGAACGGATCAGTCGCAGGAGCAAGAACTATGTCCTGATTGGCGACAACCTGTATCACCGAGGTGGATAGTCCCGAGTACTCCAGAAGTGCATACCGGAGGAAGAAGGACGACGACTCCTAGCGGAAATTCACGGAGGCATGTGTGGCAACCACGCCGGGGCAAGAACCATTGTTGGAAAAGCTTTCCGGTCTGGTTTCTACTGGCCCACAGCCGTCACGGACGCTGAGGTGCTGGTGAGACGTTGTGAGGGATGCCAATTCTTCACAAGACAAATACACATTCCAGCCCAAGCTCTACAAACGATACCCGTTTCATGGCCCTTCGCATGCTGGGGACTCGACATGATCGGGCCTTTCAAGAAAGCATCCGGAGGGTACGACCACATCCTGGTGGCAGTCGACAAGTTCACCAAATGGATAGAGGTCAAGCCGATAAAGGCGCTCACGGCTGCTAAGGCGGCCGAGTTCATAGGAGAAATCGTGCATAGATTCGGTGTCCCTAACAGGATAATAACCGACCTGGGTACAAACTTCACAGGAAGGGAGTTCCATGAATATTGCGATGAACTCCTCATCAAGGTGGCACGCGCCTCAGTCGCGCACCCACGTGCTAATGGCCAAGTTGAGCGAGCTAACGGAGCAGTGCTCGAGGCACTCAAGAAACGCATCTTCGATCGCCTGAAAAAGTACTCGACTCGTTGGCTACGCGAACTCCCTGTAGTACTCTGGGGACTGCGGACACAGCCGAGTCGTGCTACTGGTCAGACTCCTTTTTTCCTGGTGTATGGATCTGAGGTGGTGCTCCCCACCGACCTCATGTTCAATGCACCAAGAATTGAAGTATACGACGAAAACGAGGCTGGGAAGGCGCGGATTGAGGACATCGACAGCATCGAAGAAGGACGGCTCGCGGCAACAATCCAGGCAGCACGGTACGCCCAAACTTTGCGGCGTTACCATGATAAAAATATGCAGGAGAGAGCTTTTTGCGTTGGAGATCTAGTCCTGCGAAGGATCCAAAGCAAGAAGGACATGCACAAGTTAGCAGCCCCATGGGAGGGGCCGTTCATAGTCAAGGAAGTCAGTAGGCCGGGTGCTTATCGGCTGATGCGAGAGGATGGCTCGGATGTGCCCAACTCATGGAACATCGAGCACCTACGCCGTTTCTACCCATAATAAAGCTATGTATCATTTTCTGTTCAAAGCTTTTTGTACATTATCCATGTTAGCAGTCTATTGCAATGAATTCAGATTCATGTCTCATGAAGTTTTTCTACTTCGCTCTTACATCTGCTCACATGCTTTTTTCACCCAAGTTTCAATTCTGAAACCTGGGGACTGCTTTACATACAGCAAAGTTTTCCGTGTTAAAACTAAATAACGCTCATCTAACACGGATCTTACGACTCATAAAGTACTCGGTAGCACACGTCATAAATCGTGGGTCGGGGTTTTTGCCAAGCTAAGGTACTACGCGTGTATGAGAGTACGCCCTCTGCGCTAGGAAACTAAGGCCTACGAGCTTATGTTTTCCCGTAATAGACTAACTACCGGGGAAATTAACAGTACAAAGATACCGTCAAAGTAAAGCGCCTACTTAAAAGTACCAAATGTCAATGAACCAAAGTACCGGTGCATCAACAACACCACAAAATATTACAATTTTTAACTTAAAAGTTTTTTATGGCTGGGACAGGAGGGCATCAGCACCAACTTCTTCATCAGCCGCCGCCACGACGTCGTCAGCAAGCTGCTCCGCCGTGTCCTTCACCTCCTCCAGCAGTCGCTCAGCCTGCTGCGGTGACGTCCCACGAGTGAAGCTACCGCGGAAGCGATCCACGTTGATCGAGGGGTAGAAGGAGCAGAAGATGACGAGGCAGTGGCTGGCACTCGCCACGCCGACCTCACGAAGACAGCCGGGGAAGCGCGTCGCTGCCGCCTGGGCACGCTCCAGAAGGGTCGGCGGGCGCACCACCGGGTCACCGAACTGGCGCACGGAGGAGGACTCGGCTAGTGGCGCCAGCTCGTCCAGGATTGGGCGCAGCGCCTCGCCGAGAGCTTTGAACTGAGCCCTCTCCGATGCGACGCGGGCCTCAAGATCTGCATATTGGGCAAATTGTTTTTGCCGGAAATCTGCTCAATGTCAGAAGCACTTATCAACAAACATCCAAGGAAAACACGGGGGTGCAAGGTAACCAACCTGACAGCTCTTTTCTGGCCACAGCGGCCCGCCTGGACGATTCCTCACCGTCCTTCTGGAGCTGCTTCATGCGGCCCCACAGGGATTTGAGCTCCTCCTCTACCTTGGCCCGAGCTATTGCCAAGAGTTGATCATCACAAGGCACTCGGGCAACGGCGAAACAAAAGCAAAACATAATCAACATACCTTGCTGGTGCTCCTCCACCGCCGCCCAGAACGTCGCCTCGTTCGCCTCCGCAGCCGCCTTCTCCTGCTGTAGCCTCTCGACCTTCCAGTTGTTGCTATCTCGCTGAGCAACAGCTTGCTGCTCGAGACGCTCCAAACGGGCGCGCAGAGTGGCGTTCAGATCGGCAGCGGTGCCGACGCGGTCGAGCACAGCTCTCTTGCGCGCGGACTCCGAGGCCACGGTCTGTCAAGGCATAGCAAGAGATGAAACAACTACAGCTAGCAAGCGCCTACGAGGATAAGAGGAATAAAGAATTACCTCTACAAGCTGGAGGGTCCTCCGTGCAATGGTGACGAGCTCCGCGCGGTTCTCAGCGTCGATCGCCGGATCCCCAAGCACTTCATTCACAAGGACGCACGCACCTGGGCGACGCGTCCAGGACGTGGTGGGCTGAGTCGTGGCTGAGGGAGCTCCTGCTGGATCTCCTCGACGTTAGAGGCCCCAGCCGCAGCGGTGCCGGAAGCTGTAACGTTTCCAGCCTCACGCTGGGGACTGGGATCACGGGCAGCAGCATCAGCAGCGGCAGCCGTAGCATCAGGAACCCCCGACGCAGCAGCCGGGTGCTCATCAGAAGCACTCGGGCGCGGTGACGCCGGGGCGGCAGACGGCAGGGACGACTTGCCAACATCGGAAGGGAGGTCGCAGGGACCCCTGCTCGTACAGACAAGAAATAAAGATCTCTTTCCAATCCTATGAACCCAAGAGAAGCAAGGATGGAAAATTTCAAAAAGACTTACTCGGAAGACACGTGGACGCGGGTGCGCCGCAGAAAGCTGGAACCAGAGGAGGTGGATCGCTTCACCCCACTGACCGTCGCAGTCGCCGCTGTAGGTGCTGGTGACGATGTTGCAGCGGCAACCTGCGTGGTCTGAGCGGTGGGGTGCGCAGCGCCTGCCGCCGGCGGCACGGAGCCCGCTTGCTGAGAAGGAAGAGAAGAAGTGAAGTGACCGGAAGGTGCCGGCGTCGCCTGAGCTGTCGTCACTGAGGGAGCTTCGCTGATGTCAAACGAGAGGGGGATCTCCTCCTCCTCTTCCTCCGACAGCACGAGCTTGTGCCGGCGCGCCTCTGGATCGTCGATCTTGAACGTCCCAGGGGGCGCACGTCGCACCTCAGGATTGTGTCTGCCTTTGTGCTCCTTGCCCTTGCTGGCCGGCGCGGCGCGTCTCGTCTCCGGAGCAGGGGCCGTGGGCTGACGGGGCTCAGACTGAATCGCCTCGTCGCCACCCGCCGCGACGTAGGCACTGGCGCGCTCCATCCTCTGCAGCTCGCCAAGGCGGCCGGTCAAAGGACCCTGTCCGGCCAACGAGCCAGGCACAGGTGCCACAGAGACAAGAGCCCTGCGATCCTACGATTTCACAGAAAAACAAACAGAACCATTTCATCAAACATCTAGTGAGCACATGTTCATACCCTAATGGGCGCCCTATAAAAGACAAAATCGTTACCTCAGGCGGATAGTTCGCCAGGTTGAACGGCTTCGGCACGTTGCGGTTGGAGATGACGGTGCTGGGACCGAAGCATTGACGGACGTGCTCCTTCAGCTCCTCTGTTCTCCCTAGCTCTGCCGCTCGCCGTGCCGCGTCGAGGTCGTCGGCGGCATACTCTTACGCCGGGCGCACCCTATCTCGGAGCGGCTGCGTGTGCCGGATGGCGAAGCTCGCCATCACCGCGATGCTAGTGAGCCCGGCCTCCTTCAGCTTCCGGATATGCTCCAGCAGCATAGACACCTACCCCATCTCAGCATGGCCAAGCTCTTCATCCCAGCATGGGAGAGGAGTCAGTCGTGTTTCGACGTCGCAGGGCACCGCCGGAGATGGTTGGTGGTGTAGAACCACTCTGAATGCCATCCCTTGTTGGAGCTGACAAGCGACACCGGAATGTACTCAGCAGAGTGCCTCTGCTTGAGCTGGAATCCGGCGCCACCCACCACCTGTGGCTTATTGGCGTTCGGGTGGGGCTTCACCCAAAAGAAGTAGCAAAAAAGATCGAAATGCAAGGCGATTCCAAGAAACGCCTCACACAGATGCACAAAAATGGAGATGTGCAAAATGGAGTTGGGGTTGAGATGGCACAGCTCCAAACCGTAGTAGTGGAGCAGGCCGAGGAAGAAGGGATGCGCGGGTAGGCCGAACCCGCGGAGGTAGGCCGACTCGAAGATGACGGCGTCGTCGGTCGACGGCGTGGGGAACTCCTCCCCCGCAGCAGGCCGCCATCCCTCGACGGCGGACTCGAGCAGCACTCCGCCCAGCACTAGGGCGGTGATGCGCTCCATCGTGGAGACGGAGCGCACCCACTCCTTGCTCCGCACCGGCGGCGGAAGCGGGGACGACGACGACGGAGACAGCGAGCGCCTCGCCTCGGAGGCGCCGCGCCTTGACTTCTTCGAGAGCCGGCGGGATCCCACCGGTGACATCCTCGCAGGGCTCGGGGACTCGGGCGAGGAGTGGTTTACACCCTCGCTACGCTTGGGGACTGCCCGGGAACAGTGGCTTGGATGCGGCGTGGCGGCGGATCTAGATCTGCAGCCTCGCCGGGGCCAAATCTGGTGGAGATCAAGCTAATGCGGCGATGGATCCGGCGGATCGAAGGCGGAGCGGCCGGAGAAGGAAGAGCAAAGGGCGGCTGCGTGGTTTCCTATGGGAAGCGGAGCGACGTGACTGCAGGGATGCGTGGCGTGTGACGCCCCCGGGCTGCCTTAAATGCGGCAGGCAGAACGGTGGTCGTGGCGGGCCCCGCCCTATGTGCGGTCGCGTCGCCGCAGCACGGGAGATTCTTCTCGCGAGCACGACCCGCGCGTGATGTGCTAGTGCTCAGCCTTATCCAGGACGCTTCCGATTCCGGCTGCTGGGCCTAAGTGGGCCGTGGCTCTAAATGGGCCAAAGGGTTAAAGCCTTTCCTTCTACGGGAAGACACCCTTAAACTTAAAAGGGCTTTCCAAAAGTGATTGGTTGGCTTAAATCACTCAGAGGCCATGACCTAGAGTCACGTACTGCCAGGTTATCAAATAACCCGCCCTCGAAAATTCGGTTTTGACTCATAAGAGAGCTCCAAAAATCTACTAGCTCATGAGTGTACTCCCGGAGGCATGCCATACATAGGCCAAAGCTGTTGAGAAGTCACGAATATGCTGACTAGGACAGGTGACCTTGCGCGAGTGCTCCGTGAGAACACGGTGGGCCACACGACAAATTTGGCATAGGGCCAGAGCTCTAACCAGACACCGTACCGGGTCAGATGATCCGAGTGGTACTCTCCCAAACGGGATGATGGTAATACCGAACTAAACCCTTTTAGAGCTTCGAAATAGTTACTTTAACTATTACGAACCTCGGGGACTGCCCTAATGGGCGCATCTCGAGATGCGCCCATTCAGCAGCTACAACCCGCCACCGTGATCATCCGGAATTATTCCAAGACAAAGTCTCATTGACTAAGGTCAAGATCGGGGATACGGGAGGCAATTAGTGGTACCTTTTTCCTAAAGGGGCACCCATTCTAAAAGACATCAGGGAGCGGTCGCTTAGATTCTCTTTTGACCCTAGATAAACCTCTTCAATCTTTATCTAGGCTCGGGGACTAAGTGTGTACACTTCGTCTTCGACGAATGTGTACAACCTACAAGCCCGGATGATCTGAGTAAATCACAAACATGGTGAGGAGCTCTCCTCAACCACCCGGCAACCACGAGTCTAGCTTCAAGACCGCTCTGCTGCACCGAAGATCAGATCAGATATGATTCAAAGCACTCGGATGGAAGGCATTAAGCACTCGGCTAAATGGCGAAAGTACACGAGAAGGTACACAGAGCTGAAGATCGAAGTTGCAGTCTAGTCAAGAAGCGCTCGGGGACTGCTGTGGGGAATATACCCCCCGGGTCCCACACGGAGGGGCTTCATAACATGTATACATATACGGAGATGGGCCCACCCGTGTGGAGATACAGCATGGTGTACGGATCAGGATGAGGCGGTGCCCGAGGAGATATCAACCCATGAATGAAGACCGGTTAGTTAGGAAAGATATTACTTGAGCCCGAAGGCCAAATCTTGTAATCGGTTAGCTATAGATTCCCTGAGATCTGTAACCCTGCCCCCCAGGCTATATAAGGGCGGCAGGGACCCCCCTCAGAAACAACTCCATCTGATTCCCATTCGCGGAACCATCAATACAACACACCGAGCACATGACGTAGGGTATTACGCCTCCCGGCAGCCCGAACCTAGATAAACCCCTGTGTCCTTTGTTCACCATCTAGCTCCAGTCTCGACGATCCCCTCCGCATAATCTACCACCATAGCCTACCCTATGGTGGACTGCCGGTCCATTGCACCGACAGGGTGCTTATGCACAGGTCCTTTCAAGTGTCCCTGCGCGGATAGTCGAAGGTGTGAGACCAAACACTCCTTTTGTGGATTCACTGTTTGTTTCACCTAATGTCTGGACGAAGTTTAGTATTCGTAATCCAGGTGTATCATATGATAAGTTTCTTTCATGGCGACGTGATCGGAAGGAAGCTCATAACCGAGCCTCTAAAGCTTTCTTCGCCGAATTCTCCCGAGATCCCGCTCGACGCGATGCCATTCTTCGGGAACGTGCGGTGAAGCGCGCTCTGAAGCGACGCGAATCGGGTCCTTCGCTCGATTCTGTAGCTATCGTTCCCAAAGAGGAACCTATTGATGGGGGGGTAATAGGTCCCCCCGAGTACGTATATTTGATACCTTCGCCCCAGAAGATCAAAATGTTGTATAGTTGTAAACAAAAGTATGGTACATAAAAACCGTTCTCCTAACATAGGACTTGTTTTTGACACAGGATGCATGCCCAGCGAGGTTGAGCTTCGCACTATGGCCCTGGAAGTTGCTGATAAGGCTATGTGTCAAGTGTTTGAGGAGGTGTGCGAAGACGTGCTGCGCGAGGACTGATACCCACTTTGTATTATGTATACCTGTGTATTTGTGTATTTTTGCCTCGAGACTTCTGCGTGTACTTGGAAATAAAGGTTTACTTGTATGCAAAAAGTATGATGTTTGCACGCTTCGCATTTTTGATTGACGCGAAGGCTTATTAACCTATGCTTCGGAACTCCCCCCCACAAGCCTTCGAGGCGAACAAATGCCGAAGCATTTCTTCTTATGATTGGTGGTTGTCCGTACTGCAACTTATGTCGTGTCTTACTACCTTTGCCATATGCTCGCAAACTGGTGGTTATCTTTTCGCGTGTTGTGTGAAGGTTCGCGCCATCACATGTTCTGTTCTCATTTCGTTCTGGGGCATGACTTATATTATTTTGTTAGTACCTTTCGAAGCTTGTGTCGCCTCAAAGGGGATACTCGTCAGCCTCGATCCTAGTGGCGCAACTCATGCCGCTTCACAAGTACACTTCGCATCTTTCGCGGCCACTCATGCCGCTTAATCGCGCTCGTTAAATTCGAGCCCCGTGGCGAAACTCGTGCCACTTCACAGGTACATTTCACACCTCTCGCGGCCACTCATGCCGCTTAATCGTGCTCGTTAGCTTCGAGCCTCGTGGCGATACTCGTGCAACTTCGCAGGTACATTTCGCACCTCTCGCGACCACTCATGCCGCTTAATCGTGCTCGTTAGCTTCGAGCCTTGTGGCGATACTCGTGCCACTTTGCAGGTACATTTCGCACCGCTCGCGGCCACTCATGCCGCTTAATCGCGCTCGTTAGATTCGAGCGTTGTGGCGAAACTCATGCCACTCATAGGTGAACGACAGGCTTAGTGTGCGAAGCCCATAGTCGTTCACCTACCCAGCCATTCATACAAAATTGCGAAGACGACGCCCCACGGCCAAAGCTTAGGGGTAGTTGCTTCGCTCGCATTCTTGCTCATGTTTTGGGGAATACCTGTTTATATTGCACAGGGGGTTACACTAGGTTCCGCCTCATTAAAAACCTCACACTTCGCAATTCCAAAAAGAAGCTGCGAAGCTTCCCCTGTGAGGAAAAGAGTACGGAGCCCACCAACAGTTTATACAGACTCAAATTCAAAAAGAAGAGAAATAACGAAGAAAAAGGTACAAAGGCTGAAAACTTAAATCACTATCCTCTAAACGAAGTACTTCTTCAACATGTCAGCATTCCATGTGTATGGCTCTTCCTCGCCGCTCAACCTTCAGAGCTTGAACGCAGCGGGGTTCCCAATTGCTTCGGCGATGAATGGGCCTTCCCACTTGCCGTGCAACTTTCCTGGGTCCTTTCCCTTCGGAATCCGACGAAGCACCAAGTTTCCGGGCTGAATTCCTTTCGGACGGATATTCTTGTTCTTCCACATCCTCGTTTCCTCCTGGTAGTCTTTTAGGTTTTCTGCTGCTTGCAGCCTGACTTCTTCGATATTCTGAACGGATGGCAATATGTCTTCGTGCGAGCTGGGCTGCTCCCTTGCTCCTCCCAGACATACTTCTTCGGGCAACATTGCCTCTTCCCCATATAACAGCTTGAACGGGGAGAACTTCGTAGTTCTGGAATCTGTGGTGTTATGCGACCAGATTACCCTTGGCAACTCCTCAACCCACTTTCCCTTCGGCAATTCCGTGATGTTTTTCTTAACACCGGCGAAGATCACGCCGTTCACTCGCTCAACTACGCCATTCGACTGTGGGTGGTACACGGAGGCAAAGCACAGCTTCGTTCCCAGGTACTGACAGAACTCTCGAAAGTCGGCGCTATCGAACTGCTTGCCGTTGTCCATAGTGACTTCGTACGGCACTCCGAAGCGACACACAATGTTTTGCCAAAAGAACTTCTGTATGGTTGCCGAAGTGATGTTTTGTATGGGCTTCACCTCAATCCACTTGGAGAAATATTCGACAGCCACTACAGTGTACTTGTAGTTTCCTGGCGCTACCGGCAGGAGGCCCACGATGTCCACCCCCCACCTTGCGAAGGGCCATACCGTCGGTATGAGTTGTATCTCGTTCGCCGCAAACTTACTATAGGGGAAGTGCCTCTGGCATTCGGGGCAATTCCTTACTATTTCGTGTGCGTCTGCCACTGCCGAAGGCCAATAGAAACCTTGCCTAAACGCCTTCTCCACCAAGGCTCTAGTGCTTATGTGATGTGAGCACATGCCGCTGTGGATCTCGTGTAGCAACTGCTTCCCTTCCTCTGCCGAAATGCATTTCAACCGTGGTGCACACACACCCATTCTGTATAAATTGTCTCCTTCGAGACTGTAGCTTCTTGCCCGAAGAGCCACTCTCTTCGCTTCTATCTCATCCTCAGCTTCGTAATAGCCCTTGATGAATGCCACGATTGGGGCTCTCCAGTCTTCGCTATGAATTGCATTGACGAAGCTAGGTGGTGCCTCGTTCGGGGAAACTGACTTTAGTGAGAGCACTTCGTAAAACACATCCGATGGCAACGGTTCCTTCATGGCTGCTGCTTTGGCCAGGGCGTCTGCTTCCTTGTTGAAATTCCTGGGAAAGCTTTTCACTGTTATGCCAAAGAAAAATTTCTCCATGCTTCGCACGGCCTACAGATACTTCGCCATCTCCGGCTTCTTAGTCTTGTATGATTTGTCCACGTGCCCTGCAACCAACTCGGAATCTGTAAGGATGAGGAGCCGACGCGCTCCCACCGCTTTGGCTTTGCGAAGGGCTAAAAGCAATCCCTCATACTCAGCCATATTGTTTGTGCATTGACCACATTCCAACCTCGATGCATACCGCAACTTCATCCCCGAAGGTGATTTGAGTACAGCCGCTGCCGCTGACCCCTTGAGGCAATAAGCCCCATCACACTGTACCTCCCAAATCGGTTCTGTTACTTCAGTACCTTCACTTGCCTTTGCCGGTGTCCAATCAACCACGAAATCTGCCAGCACCTGAAACTTGATCGCGCTTCGCGATACGAAGTTGATTACGTGCTCTGTCAACTCAGCTGCCCATTTTCCCAATCTACCGGTTGACTCCCTGTTCTCAAACATATCTCGAAGGGGGTACGATGTTGGAACCGTGATGTTGTGGCTCTGAAAATAATGCCGCAGCTTCCTCTTCGCCATCACCACAGCATAAGCCATCTTCTCCATCTGGGAGTAAAAGAGTTTGGACCCGCTGAGGGCCTCGGACACGTAATATATTGGCACTTGCTTTGTAGTCTCGCCCTCCTGGCGCTCTTCGACCAAAACCGCACTGACAGCTGCTTCGTCAGCTGCGATGTACAACAATAATTCTGCTTTTAGCTTGGGACTGGTCATGACTGCCGCTTTTTCGAGGTGGCTTCGCAGATCCTCAAACGCCTGCTGCTGTTCCGGCCCCCACTGGAAAGCTGTGTTCGCCTTGAGGATCTTGAAAAAAGGCAAGCTTCGTTCAGCCGCACGAGAGATGAAACGGTTGAGCGAAGCTATTCTCCCTGTCAGCCGCTGGACCTCCTTCCTGTTTCTGGGCGGGCTCATTCTTCGCAGCGCCTCAATCTTCGCCGGGTTCGCTTCTATGCCCCTCTTGGAGACCATACAACCCAGCAACTGCCCCTTCCGGATGCCGAAGATGCATTTCTCCGGGTTTAATTTCAGCCCGTGTTGCCTCATGTTTTCGAAAGTCTCGCGAAGGTCTGCCATGTGGTCCGTATCCTTGATACTCATGATAACGACATCGTCCACATATGCCGAAGTATTCCTGCGCAACTGGCTGCCCAAAATCACTGTAACACCCTGAAATTCTTGGATTTCAGGATGTTATTAGGAAGAATAATTAAAGAATGATTTCTCATAATTTTAAAATTTTACCAACATTTATTTTGTTTACAGGAAATTTAGTATAGGAAAAACATTGCTTGTTTTAATAAAATGATTTTTTTGTGTGATGCATTCATTTTGGTTTGCATGGTTTTCTGGTTGTTGTGTGTGGTTTTCAAAATCGTACAAAAGTTCAACCCAAAACCCCAAACATCTTCCTATCTCTCTCTATCTTTCTTTTTCAGGGGTTCCTACTCTCTCTATGTCAGTTCATGCGGCCTTTGTCTCTCTCTAGCCCGGCTCTTTTTTTTCCCCAACCCGTCAGCATGAGCAAGCCGTCAGCCCATCCCTTTGGCCGGCCCAACTCACCCCTACCTCTTCCACCTCCCTCCCGTCGGTGCTCGCACCCGCGTCGCCGCACCGCTCGTGCTCGCTCTCGTATCCACGTCGCTTGGCCGCCCTCGCCTGCATCATCGCGACCGCGTCGCTTGCGGCGGCTTGGTGCGACGCTGCCCTCCACGCCCATCGGCGTCCCTGCCCGCCTGCCGCACGCCGCATGCTTCGGCCGGCTCTGCACCGCGCCCGTGTGCCGCGCCTGCTCACCTTCCTGCCTGCGTGCCACAACTGAAACAGCTGCCGCTTCCGTTTCCCCTCCCTTCCACGAGTAACGGCCGCCCGTCATGACCATTGATGATCGGCCATGCTGCTCCGCTTCCCCCTCCCCCGTTTCCTCTGGTAACTGCCGCCTTCACCACTCGTGCCATCAATGTCCGGCCGGCCACCTCCACCTCCACCTTGTCTTCAATGGCTGGCTGTTGCACGCCTTCTCCCTGCCACCAGAACCGCCTCCGCTTCCCTCGGCCCTATAAAGCTCGAGGACGAGCCTTCGTGTTCCCCTGCTGCTAGCTCCACTCCGTCTCGCCTGCGCAAGCGCTGCTGCATCCCACACCACCACGGACTCCGCGACGCCAAGGCCACCAAGGATCTTCAGCACGTCAAGCCACAGCTCCGCCACCGCCCATCACTGTCCGCTCATCGCCGGAACACCGCCGGCCATGCGTACCCGAGCCGTCCGTCGTCCGTCGCCTTTCTTCAAGTTCTGGCCACTTCCATCTGTCTCTGCCGCCGGTGGAACCAGGGACACCTCCAGGAGTTTGCCAGGGATGTTCATCAGGGCAAGCAAAGCACCCAAGGGATCATTGACGTCGAGGTGCAGCTGTGCCACCAGTTCCGTCCCGTCGCCGTTCTCTTGCCGGAGCACCAGTATCCGAGCAAGCAGACGAACGCCGACGCACCGATGACCGATCTGCTCACCGGAGCCTTCTCTGCCAACGAGGTACACACTAGTGAGATCCCCATCCTCTCCTCTTTCCGTTATTCTATCTCCCGTCCATTCCTGAGTATCATTGCCCATTCTAGCACATCTCCAGTGTGCTTCTGTACTTCCGAACGAGGGAAGAAAATGGCCCTGCAGTTCTGAGGTTAAGTTTTTATTCGTTCCATCTCTGCAGCATCAGTGTCTCCCGATCCATCACTTCTGTCGAGGATGCTCGCTAGTATTTCTGCAAGGTTGTTGTTCGTCCGACTACTGAAACTGCTGCTGTGTTTGGAGTGTCATGGTTTCTGTAAAGATATCGCTGGCGTCCCTTAGTCGGCTCCTCCTCGCCGTTGTTCACCATCAATCACCACATCAAAAGGTGAGAAGCTAGCCTCATGTTAGTCTAATTCTGTTTTGTGTTCAAGCGTGTTCATCATTAGCATGTTGTCTCTGATTCTCATGCTCGCCACCACATTTAGTAGCTGCTGCATGTAAACTTCTATAGTTTAATTCCTGTTGATCTCATGCTGCTTATAGTTTTCTATCTTTTACCAAGCACTCGCGACCACGAGCTATAAGTCTTGCCAATGTACTTTGTTTTGCTATCAATCATCACTTCACCGTTGACCATCACGCACAGCAGGATAGCACTCATGCTAGCACCCTATTCAATCCATGCTTGCATGCATGTGTTTGCCATATTCAAGTACACGCAAGAAAGCGAGCCCTCCGTACAAATACACCTTCGTGATGTCAGCATTTCATCATGCTTATGTCATATTCTTGTTTTTCCTTCAAAATACAATTACAGTAAATTCAGCTATACATCTTTTGTCTTTTATGTTCACCCAAGTTTCAATCACAGAAACATAATTGTCCTTTTCTCTTGCGATGCATGTCTTCCTGGATCCTCTCTTTTATTATTCGCTGGGATCGAAGGACCGACGTAAAATTCTCTTCTCCTCGCCGGCACAGAAGCACCCCTGCGGCATGGCGTTCCTCATCATTGGTTTCCTATAGCTTCGTCGCCAATCACCATGCCATATCTGAGGTGAGAAGCCTGAACCCTCGCCTAATTCTATATCTAGTTTAGATGCAGTCTGTAGTTTGCCGGCACACCTTTTGTTCCACGCCGGCCAGCACATATCATAGCTAGTTCATGCATGCAGTCTAAATTCAATCCAACATCTTACGCAAACTTCAATAGTTTAATCCTTGTTGACGTCAAACATGCTTGACATATGTGACACAAGTTATGTCACGATAATTTCAGCAATTTAATCCTTGCTCTTGTCGGACTTAAACAATTCTGTCACACATAATATTTAAAGTCATAATCTGTTCTTCTACAAACTCTTATCGACTTTCTTTTTCTTGCCATTCTTTTTCCTTAGAACTTTGTGCCATGCATCTTATCCTGACGTCAACAAGCTAGTGTAGTTTCACATATTCGTTAGTTCCTTGCATGGCGTGAGCATGTCATCATGCTGATGTCACATATATATATATATATATATATATATATATATATATATATATATATACTCTTTTTCTCTTAAAGAATTTCCGTCCAGCATGTTCTATAAATATCTATCTAGTAATCTAAGCCATGTCTCTATCTGCTCCCTGCTTTGTAAATCTCCCTTCCAATCCACAGTTAATCATGCTTAGATCCCTAATCTTTGTTTAATATATAGATCTCACGTTTTAGCCTGTTTAACCCTGTTCTTGTTGCGTTAGATTCGGCTCACAATAAAATGCACGCTAGACATGATGTTTACCATAAAATGTGTTTTAATAATTTAGTCTATATTAACTTGGTTAATGCCTATTAAACTTGTTTTCTAAATAAAAATCTAATTAGAGTTGAACATCGTGTTTTCCATACTAAAGCTAATTTGATTAATACTTATTTAAATAATTCTTTCAATTAAAAGCTAAGTAGAGTTGTACCTCGGGTTTTATAATCAAATTTAACCTGATTAATGTTTATGCAATTTGCTTCCTAAATAAAAGCTACATAGGCTATATTCGAGTTTTCTTAATTAAATATTAATTTAACTAATATCAATATAAATATGTTTTTGAATTATAATTTGTTTAGTTGAACTCGAAACATAAAGTTATACGCTTAGATGCTTTACATGCTTCTTTTGAATTCAAATGCTTAATTTGCATAAATCATACTTTAATAATTATAAATAAAATTGTCTTAAGGTCAACATCGTCCTTTTGTATACAAATATAACCTGCTTAATTCTAAATAGGGTATTTCTCTGAATTAACCTATACACACGATTTTATTTCATTAAAATATATCAAGCACATAGTCTTGTGTGATATAATTCAAATCTCTCGATAGATGTGCTTTTTCAACGATAGTTCCGTTCTTAGTTTTTCTTGCGTTCGCGATCCTAGAACCAAACCCTATCCTCTTTTTAAGCCTTTTCTTGATTGGTGTATTGTTCTTAGTTGTTCTCGTTTGTTGCTTTGCATGTGTTGTGCCCGATGATTGCCCCAAGTAGAAGATCGAGTTGTTGTTGAGAAGTCATGAAGATCAAGAGTATCAAAGAGCAAGAGTGGAAGAACATAAGAGTAGTTTTTGTTGGATAAAGGCAAGTGGTCTTCTCCCCCTGCATATTCCATTTTATCCTATATAATTGCATGACAACTAAGTTTATCTTTTATGATAGTGCATAAATTTGATGGGAAATCCTTTTTAAGGACATGACTAGACTTTATCCTTGTACCCTTGAACAACCTGGTTTAAATAAATATTTTGGGTAGATAATGGTTAGTTGCTTTACCTTGGGTTGGTTGCAAATGATCTTTTATACAAATGAAAGTTATGCATGTTTATGATAAAGCTCATGGTTAATACAAGAACACCTTAATTTAATCGGAACAAGGAGAACCACCAAAGAAAACAGTGCAACCACAGTCTATATTGCTCTGGCTTAGCCAATTAATTAGGCGTGTGGAACTATTTGATAGCCTTATCCCAAAGGAGCACAAGGGGCCGGAGTTGAAGGGGTATAGCCCGGTTCTTTTGGGGTAGCAGCCTTTGCTAAGGTGCTGACCACTAGGGAGGGCTATGGTCCGCTCCGCTGCTGTAACTGTTGCGGGCTATTGGTCTTCTGCATTCCTTTGTAAAGGCTTCGTAGTGGACCCCTAGCCACTCACCTCGGAAGTGTTTAAGGGCCTTGCAAACCCGGGCGACATGGGGAACACGAACTGTGGGTAAAGTGTACAACCTCTGCAGAGTGAAAACTGATCGATCAGCCGTGCTCACGGTCAAGAGCGGCTTGGACCCTCACATGATAATCAAACTTAAAGATGGACTTAAATCGTGGTTTCTTGTGGTTTTGAGATGAGATGTTTTCTAAATGTTTAAGTGAGTTGGTATGAACTTATATCTAGTAACTAGGTGCTTGTTAATTAAAACTTGACCAACATTAAAATGCTAACCGCTGCAAAACCTTAGCCTATCCTTGATAGCTTTGCATCTTCCCCCCACTTGCTGAGCTCCAACCATAAGTGTGCTCACCCTTGCTAAACCGCTGTTCAGAAGAAGAAGGTGTCTGAAGTCCAGAAGATGGTGCTAGGCGTACGCAACCCCCAGTCGATTGCCTGTGAAGTTTGGAGCCTTTTGCTTCCCAGGATTCTGCTGTAAATCTCTGATAATCTCCTTTCTTTACGTGATATTGTTTCTGTTATTCACTAATGATGTGACTATATGTATGGAACTAGATCCTAGCATACATATAGGTAGCACTTGGTTCATTTTGGAAACCGGGTGTGACAATCACCTTCATCATACGGTTGAAAGTAGGCCCTGCATTGCGAAGTCCCTCCGGCATTCTGACGAAGCAGTAAATACCAAACGGTGTAGTGAATCCTGTTTTGGCCTCATCCTCCCTTCGCATCCAAACCTGATGATACCCGGAGAAACAATCGAGAAGACTTAACATCTCACGGCCCGCAGCCTGATCAATGACGACATCAATGCGCAGCAGCGGATATGGGTCCTTCGGACATGCCTTGTTGAGCTCAGTGAAATCAATGCACATGCGCATTTTGCCATTCTTCTTCGGTACCATGACAACATTGGCTACCCATATAGGGTACTGGACTTCTCTTATTATCTTGGCATCGAGGAGTTTCTGTACTTTGGCCTCTGCCGCCTTCGCTCTATCTTCCGACATGGGCCTTTGCTTTTGTACCCTCGGTCTTACCTTCGGGTCTGTGTTAAGTGCGTGCTCGATTACCGCCCTGTGCACCCCTATCAAGTCTGCCTTTGACCAGGCGAAGACATCTTGATTATTGCGAAGGAACTCAATTAACCGGTGCTCTTCGGCCCGAGACATTTCTGTCCCCACGATGACAGTTCTTCCGGGGATATCTTCGCAGAGCGGCACAGTCTTTGTGTCGTCCAGGGCTGTCATTCTTTCTGCCTCGGAATGCTTCATGGCCTGCCGCATTTGCTGCTCAGCTCTTCGGTCTGCCTTAGGCAAGGTTTCCAGGTCCTGCTGTTCTTCGATTACATGCACCTGCCGATTCATGGTGGACGTGTTTGACTCTGCCTTACGGGCTTCGAACTGGTCACCATACACTGACAGCACCCCCCCTGCTGTCGGGATTTTCATCAACAGATACCCATGATGTATTGCTGCGGCGAAGCTGTTAATTGTGTTTCTGCCGAAGATCGCATTATATGGGTAGGCGAAGTCTATTATGTCGAAGGTTATGAGCTCTGTCCGCATGGTTGGTCCCTGACCGAAGGTTACATTGACACTGATCTTGCCCAATGCCTGTATCCTTTTGTTTCCGAAGCCATATAGCGGGTGCATGGACTTCTGCAGATCCTCCTTCGTGAATCCCGTTCCGGTGAAACACTGCCATGTTAAGATATCTGCTGAACTCCCATTATCCATGAGCACTCGGCCTACATCGTTACTGAAGAAGTTGGCTGTGTTCTTGCCAATGTTCGCCCTTATCACCAATGGGTCATTGTGTGGGTAGTGCTGCAGCCTGACGTCTGCTGGTGTGAAGGAGATAGGTATGTGCGACCATGGCAGGTGGAAATATTTCCCGGAGCAGATATGCGACACGCTGCGAAAGTAGTCCTGCCTCTGCCTCTTGTTTTCATGCACTGGCTCATGGGACCCCCCAGTGATAGCATTAATGATATTGACCGTGCCCATGGGGCCCAAAACTGGCTGCTCCTGTGCCTCTTGCTTCGGTGGGACGGGCATATGGTAGTTTGATGGGCCGTGCCCCCCTGCGACGAAGATGCCATAGCTGACCAAGATGGTACGAATACCGAAGGCTGGCTGAAGTGCAGCAGCAACGGTGGAGGTGGCGGCAGTTGAGGCGCCGAAGGCTGAACGTACTGATGCTGATACAAATGCTGCGAAGGGTATGGCGCTGGTAGGCCACGAGTCTGAGCCATGATGTGATTAACTGCAGCTCCTGATGCTTTCGCCTTCTCCTCTACCTCCCATTGCATTTTCATTTTTACAGCGGGGGGCACTGGTGCGTATGGTGATACGCATTCGTTCCATGCAACCAACAGAAAAATCTCTCCTGAGAGTGCGAAGGTGCGGGTGGTTTCTGCTTCGGCCCCCCATTTCCATTGCCCTCACGACTCGAGTTGTTGTTGCGAGGTGGCTTCGCACCTTGCCCATCAGACACATTGTTTACCTGCCTATAAGGCTGTTTCGGTGGAGCGTTCTTCCAGTTCTTCACTGTGTCCCATGAACCCTACTGCTTCGGCTTCTTAGCCGCGTTCATGCGCTCGATTCTGCGACGTCTGCCCTTGTCGGACTTGCAATATTCTTGCATTATTTTGAAAAGTTCTTGGACCGATTTCGGCTTCTCCCTGTCCAACAGGTCCTGACACGAACCTACCCGAAGGCCACCCACCACCGCGTCGATGATGCTGTCTTCTGAAACCCTTGGAGCTCGCGCTACCAATTTCACTACCCTGTGCATATCCTCCTGTAGTGACTCCCTATCCTCCTGCAAGCATGCATTGGCCAGGTCATTCGAGTTAAGCTCTTCGATCTGCATACCCTTGAAACTGGCGAGCAATTTGCTCCGCAATTGGTACCAAGATGTGATGCTTCCCTTCGGCATGTTTGCATACCAATACTGTATTGGGCCTTTCAAAGCTAGCACTAGCGCCTTAGCCTTCGTTGTGGAGTCACCATTGTTGGACTCGACGGCCGCCTCAAATTTCATCAAGAATTCCTTGGGGTCAGTTTCGCTGTCATACGGTGGCAAAGTAGTTGCATTGAAGCGACGTGGCCATGGGGCATTTTCCAGATCGACGGACAATGGTGAAATGGGTACCGCGTTTCCAAATGGCTCATCGTGCTGCGCGTGCACATCCCTTCTGCCAGAGCCCACGTCTTTGGGCCCTTCTCTGCGCTGCCTCAGCTGATCAATCTGCGCCTGCAACGCTTGCAGTGTTTGCCACGTTGGGTCTTGCGTTTCGTGCTGCGGCTCTGGTTGCCTCTCCCTTCGCGGCAACACCGGTGGCGCCTGATTTGCAGGTGGTGGCTGGTTTGGGTCCGTGCGAATGGCTGTGCTTCGCGTCAGCTGATTGCGTAATGCGGCGAAGCTTCGCTCAGCCTGCCTCAGGTTCTGTTCATTTCTTCTTCGTTCCTCTGCATCCCCATCTGCTGTCCCTACAGCAGCCTGGCTGCGGGTCTGCACCTGCGACGTGGACGGAGCGTTCTCTTGCTCCTGGGCGGCCCTTGTGGTTGCTTCAGCGATCAGAATCTGGATCCTTCGAAGTGCTTCAATGTCCTCCACCGAAACTCCCAAACCTTCGAGGCTTACCTCAAAGGTCCTGTCTGCTGTGTGCTCGATCTCTCCATCCTCCAACTCTTCGTTGGCTGTTGGGCTCGCCGCCAAAGGTTGCCTCGGCGGTCTTCCCCTCGCCATCTGGTACGAAGTTCTTCCACGAGGTGGGCGCCAACTATTAGTGTAGCTCGGCCCGAAGGTGGACGCCGAAACAACAGCCCCCTTTGCACTCTCTCTCCCGAAAGGCCCCGGTGGGCGACCCTTCGAGAGCCCCTCTCTCTTCCTTCGACTACCCTACCTCGATCCTAGCTCTACTTCTTCTACTCCTACTTCTACTACTAAGAATAACTAAATTGCGAAGATAAGAAAATAAGCCTTCTGAGCTCTCTTCTCATTCAATGCGGGTCACATCAATTACAGGAGACCCCTCTATTTATAGGGGGCGCGGCCAACACTTTCTAACACAATTACACCTTTTTACCCACAACGGCTAGTTCTCGACGCCTTTTAAGGGGCATTACAGGGAATACGGTCTTCGTACGGTCACGCCAGCTCCTTCGTACGGTCGCGCCAGCCTGCTTCCACGTCGACGACTCCTTTACACGAGCACTCCTCCATCGTGGCCTCGTACGGACAGCGTCACGTCACCCCGCTTTCGCGCCACCCCCTTCGCCTTTGTCAGTCATCGTTGCCTTCGGATCGAAGCAACAGAAGATCGAAAGCACTTCGACCCTTGCAACTCCCTTCCTGATTTTCACGATCACAACCTGCTCAACAATTCTTCCAACAGACAGAGAATGGGTTAATCTGTTAGTATCGTCGCGAAGCTGCTTCGTTACGAAGCAACTTCGTATCAGGTGCACTAAAATCATGTGTCCGATGGTGGTTGTTTCGAAACTCCCATTCCCCAACACTGAACCCCCAGACAATTGACCCATGTTAAAGTCCATCAGGATTATTCAGGCAGACACTGGAGTCTGAAGAGGTCGCTTTTAGCCCACCCAGTTTATTCAGGAGGCGCCGTACTCCAAAGTTGACTTGAATCGGAGAACGTAGAATCGACCACGAGCAAGCAAACAACGGTGGCGATGCGCTTAAAAAAACAACGGTGGCGACAAGGTCAATCGCAGCCAGCTGACCAACCAAAGTCCACTGCCGATTAGGACTCGTTTAATATTGATAATGTATTTCGCAGTGCAACGTCGAATTCTGTTAGCACGTGACGGCCAACAAAAAAGTGGGTGAGTCTAAAAAAAAAAAGTGGGTGAAAAATAGAAAATTCACAATGTAGTTAGCAAATAGCAACTTCCCCCATTCCCGACTCTGCCGGGTGAGTGAGACAGTGTTATTGGGCCACACTGCATAAAAACAAAACAGAAACGACAAAGCTACGGCCCATGAAGCTATCAATGCCATCTGACTGAATTTGACCGAAACCAACACAAATTTTGGCGAGCTGATGGCTAGAGAATTCCGCTAATTTTGTGAGTCATTATCCAAGGCCCAATCTTGATTTTTATTGTGACAGGGTCCATGTCCATCTACCCCGCCTTACACTTGTGACCCTTGTTACACTAAGCTGCTTGCTACTGTGTTTTTTTAATTACACAGTACAACGCAGACGTTCACAACACGTACGCACACTCACCCCTATGAATACACGTACGTAAATCCTACCCCTATGAGCACCTCCGAAGTACTGAACACCGGCAGATCTGTAGATTCTCGAAGTCACCACTGGCGCCTCGTCGTCGACGGGAACGTCGCTTACCACTTAATGCATAACGCCGGAAAATCCCAGAATAAATCCAGAAAAGGTGCGAGCACCAGAATTTGAATCCTGATGGGTAGCGTCCCACTGGACCGTCCTATCATTGGACTACAAGCCCATTCGCTGCTACTGTGTTGGTGACCACTGCAACTATACTTCAGGTAAAGGGTCCAAACCAACCGCAGCTGCGATTTGGGTCGGACCTTCACCTGTGCTTTGATTTTGGTGATACATGAGAGTATTTTTTTTAAACTTCAGTTTGAAATTCACTCTCATGAAAAGTTTAACCAAGACTCGAGGAGTGCAACTGAGACCAACTAACTAATTCAGCTAGAGATCCTTTCGTGTCTCTTCACACAAACAAACAAATGTTTGGTGTCAATGACTAGGATTGTTCCTTTAACCTTTTGTGTCTATCCTTCCTCCATTGCTATTTGATAGGAGTTGTCTCGTCTAGGCCTCGCAGGCGGCTCCATTGTTTTCTTTTTTGGAAAGAGTTAACATATCCTTCTATTTTCTAGGTCTTGTGGGAAAGGTAATGCATGAATGCACTGGACGCATGCATATGACATTAGTGCTATACTCCCTCTGTCCCATAAAAAGTACAATTCTAACTTTTGAAAAAAATCTCACAAAAGGTGCAATCCTAGAAAATAGATCTAATTAGTTGCCTAATCAAACAACCAGATCTGATCTGCATGTCAAAACTTATTGTATTTGGCTAACAAATGAGAGTATTAAAGTCTTTTCATACTACCACTAATCTGTCCTAAAAAAATAGAATTGCACTCTTTATGGGACATAGTGAGTATGCGGGATTGATGGTTTTCCTGTGGACCTTTCTTTTAAAGTTTGCCACTACCTTTACTATGGAAGTATATGGGCAAATTTTTGTTACATTTTTAATATGTTAATGACGTGGGAACACAGGCAAAAAGTTGTGCATCATTTAAAAAGTACTCCTTAAACTCACCATTTGAGCTTAGCTATGCATACCTTTGTAGTGATATATCAGTACCCCAAAACAGGTCATCACAACCGGCCTCAAATCCCCATCACAAACAGTTTTCAAAACCGTTTTCCCCTTGCGGTGGTGATGAGGGTGCCCATCACCACCGGTTTGGGAACCTGTGATGAAGGGTTATTAAAAAAACAAAAAAGCCCCACCCCACAGCCCGACCACCGCTGCTGGCACGATACCCCTGTTGAGGGTTGCCACGCCGCCCCACCTCGCAGCCTCGCCGCCACCGTCAACGCCACCCGCTCACATCAACCTGGATCCGGCGACTGTCGCGAACCGCGCCATCACTATACCCCGCCACTGCTATCAATGCCACCCGCTCACGACAGCCCGGGTACGGCCACCGCCTGGATCCTGACACCACCGTAACCCAGAGAGAGAGAGAGAGAGAGAGAGAGAGAGGAACCGCACCTGGACCAGCCATCCCACCACCGCTCCTTCCTTGAATGCCGACCACCTCCACTGCTTCCTTGAATGTTCTGCTGGATCTATTGACTCGCCACCCTTCACCCCGCCGCTACTTCACATCACCGCTGCAAGGGCGAGTGGGTGAAGGGCGAGCAGAGGGGAGAAGAGAGGAGAGGCAAAGAGGAGGTGCGCGATGGATCCTCATAGGCCGGAGGCTGAGGGGAGGTCGCGGAACCTTGTCAGCCAGGGGCAGAGAAAAGGCGGCAGGGGAGGTAGAGAGATGGGGATGAGCGGTGGAGTAGAGATCAGATAGGGACGAGCGGCGAAGTGGAGAGATGGGAAGGAAGGCAGAGGGGAGGTGTGCAGCGGATCTCACCGGTCGGAGGTCGAGGGGAGGCAACAGATCCTCACCGGACGAAGGTAGAGAGGAGGGGAGGCAGAGATATGGGAACAAGCGGTGGGGAGATGGAAGGGAATGTAGAGAGAGTGTGCAGATAGGAGGGACAGACTCCACTCACTAATAAAGTCCAGTTGATAAGTTTTTCGGGTCCGGGTGCACTCTCCTTCACCGGCGGCTTGTGGCTGAGACCGGTGGTGAAATGTATCACCGCCGGCGGCTTGTAGGTGAAACCAATGGCGATAAAAAGTATCACCTCTAGTTTTTAGTGTTCTATGTGCTTGCTCATCCAATAACTACCGGTGAAAGTGTATTACTACCGGTTCTATTAAAACTGGCGGTGATAGGCCGTTTATGATAGCAAATACTGTAGTAGTGTATATAAGTTGGTGCCTGCGTCCCCACATCTTTGAAAACATTGAAAATGTAGTCTAAAACTGACCATGTACTTGCACATTGATGGCAGGGGCAAGCATGGAAACAAAGTTTCCAAAAAACATTGATTCTTCTTACTTTTCCTTGTGCTTGGTCTACTGGTTCCATACACTACCACCCCAACAAAGTACTTAAAAGAAAAGGGTAGTGCTGCGTATTAGACGAGGTAAACTCTTAGTAAATAGGAAGGGAGGAAGCGGATAAAGGAAAAATTCTAGTCATTGACAACAAAGTTTTTTTTTTGTATATGAACATCCGCAGTTAGACATAGAGTTGGAAAGTATCTATAATCTTTTTTAGGGCAAAGTATCTTTAATCTCTCAATGTATCCACTCTTCACGCTCAAATGAAACAAACCCTGCTTTGGTTCATGCATGCATCCACTGTGGAAAAGTGATCAATAGCTTGAAAGCAAAATAAACAGCTGGATATACATCAATAACCTTTTCGGTGGATGGTGTCTCAGGTACAAGCAATACGAAATTCATTGATGGGTGCTAGAGTCTACAAAATTTGCCCGTAAACGTAAAGCATGTAATTGGTAAAAACAAACGAAAAGTTTACATGGTAAATTACCTTAAACTTTGCCACTCTATTGATAAACAACACCTTCAACAATAAATGTATCCACCTTTGTCAAAATATTGTTTTTCTTGGCTTACAGATTTGATGACAAAGATTAATATACATGGTGTTTATCATGTATGGTTAGGAGTTCATAGAGCGAAAGTGGAAGACAAAGGTATTGAACCTTAAATTTCTAATGCTTGTTTCAAGAGAATTGAGAACAAGAATGCATTTCAAGAGAATGAGAAAAAGAATGCTGCTTTCTATTCACTATATGGAGATTTTTTTATGTGAAATTGTAATAGCTGAAAAAACATTTAATGAGTTTTCGAAACCTAGTATAACTAGAACTTCGAGCAATGTGGGTATCTTTCAAACCTATTAGTCTATCACAGCATATCCGAGCCAACTACTCAGTTGGAAAAAACACATCAAAATAATTAGCTATTTTTAATAACCAACAACTTCTTTCATTCATTAGAATATTGAATTGAGATTATACATGAAACAAGAAAACAAAAGATCAAATCTGTTTTTAACAAGCAGACCAATTTTTTTTATCAAGGACATATCAGTTCTTTTTTAATTTACCAAGCACAAGATCAGATGGCATATATGTATTCAAGCAAAGAACAATTTCTGATATATCTTCTAACTGAGCCCTGAAACCATATCGATTATCACCACAGTTACATGGAGAAAAAGAAGAAAAAAATCAATATAATGATTGAAAGAAATTACCATACCTTAGGAAGCAGGAGGAGGAGCAAAATAGAAAAGGTAGGAGGAGTGTGCAACCATGAGTGCCAGACAAAGGTGAGTTGTCGATGCTCCACATGAATTGGCCAGACGAGGATGGGTGGAGGCATAGGGTGCATAGATGAGGTAATACATGGCGGATGTCCTGATTATTTGAGGTAGCACTAGGATCTCCAAAGCAAGGGATGAAAGGCACTTCCGATGTATCTTTTGCATGATGGGAAGGTACATGTCACATGGCCCACCAAGACATATTAATGCAAATCTCCTCTTTCTCCTACTATCCAGTGAGTGCTACCACCACCCCTGCACCTATCACAGATGTCACTGCTCCAAAAGCTCGATCACCTCACCTCCGCCTCCCCTTCGATCCATGGTGGCCAACAGTATGAAAAGATGGCACGCATGCTGGATTGTTGTACCGCCGCCATTCTTCCTCCCTAGCCTACATAATGTCTCCAGCCAGTGCACCCTTACCTACCCCCAACACCACTCACCAGTGATCTACTTCCACATCATCTCATCGCCTGCTTGTTTCTAGATACACATGCAAGCCCCCTCCCCGAGTTTCAGACACTTGAAGTGGTAAAAGAGAAGATGAAGAGGAAATCCAGACTGTAACATCTCGAAAATTTTCGAAATATTAATGTTTGCAAAAATGTGGAATTTCAAAAATTTTCGTGTTTGAAGTGCTTTATCAGAATCATAAGACTATCTTCTCGTGCACTTTCCAAATTCTTAGTAATAAAATTAATTAAATTACTTTGAGTGCTAAGGGTAAATTCTATGTTAGTGTGATTTGGGTTTTATTTGGAATTTTCTTGAATCTTTGAGTGTGGTTTATATTTGAAATCTAATTTCAAATATAAATCAAAAGCTAATTGGACTAACTATCCTCTCTAACCTTCGGATCTGCCTAAACTATCTCTCGGGTCTTAACCTGCTAACTCAGTGGACCCGCCAACTTTTTCGGCCCTCTAATCTTCCCGGCCTAATCTTTTCCAAAATGCTCTGGAATTTCTTAAATGGATTATGGAATTATTTTCCGACTCTTCGAATTAATCCTTTGCAATCAATTCGATTTCGGGGAATAGACTATAATTCTATGAATTAATTTCTGAGAGCTCATTTGAATTACGACGATGTTTTCCGACTTCCTGAATAAATACTATGCTATTTAAGTTATTTTCAGAAAAATAGTCTAAATTCATTTGTACCAAATTTACGAAATAAATTGTCATCGACAATTTATTTCGCGGGCTTAATTAGTTTTGGCCCAACCCACGTCCATCTCAAAGCCCATCTTCTAACCCTAATACCATCACTTTCCCCTCACCTCTCTCTTCCCCTGCCTTCTCTCCTCTTTTCTCCCAAGCCGCCGCCACCCATCTTCTCTCTTCCCTGCTCTCCTTTTCTGATCTGTGCTTCCACCGCAAGAACAAGGCAGCCGCTCCCTCCTTCGTCAAAACAACCAAGCAGCAGCGGTCCTCCTTTTCCCTTTCTCCAAATCCCAAGCAACAGCTGTAATTTCTTTTCTTCTTCCCCTGAAGCAACCGAGCAGCAGCTCATATTCTTTTTCCCCGTCGAGCAAATCAACAAGCTGCAGGCAGCCACCTTGCTTGCGCTGCAAGAGCACAAGCTCGCCACCTCCCTTCTCTGATCTTGCGTTGCAAGGACCGACAACTTGCCTCCTGCTCCTCTCGGCCAGCAGCCCCTGTCCCTTTTTCTCTCCAACGCAACAAGCAAGCAGAGCACCTCTCTGATTTCTATTCTTCCACCGCAGCAAACCACTCCAATCAAAGCCACGGCCCTGGAGTTCGAGTAGCAGCCGAATGATTTTCCCGAGCAAAACTAGCCACCGCGTGAGCTTTTCTTGAATTTTTTTATATTTATTTTGTTATGATTTTCGAAAAATAAATGATCGATTCAAAATTTTCGAGAAATGTACATCTGGCGTCGTACCCTACGGCGGCAGGCTCCTGCCGCCGTACCCAAGGCGTTAAGTCTCTGCCGCCGTGGGGCACGGCGGCAGGAGGCTGGTTCCAGCGGCAGGGCGGGGCG
Organism: Cenchrus fungigraminus; assembly: GCA_036936925.1. Classification (NCBI taxonomy): domain Eukaryota; kingdom Viridiplantae; phylum Streptophyta; class Magnoliopsida; order Poales; family Poaceae; genus Cenchrus; species Cenchrus fungigraminus. The sequence continues at coordinate 100,078,641 of CM072779.1, forward strand.
GCGCGGCGCCAGGACCCTGCCGCCGTGCGGCACGGCGGCAGAACCCTACCGCCGTACCCCACGGCGTTAGGGTTTTTTTATTTTTTTTAGTTTTTCATTTTTAAAACACTTTTAACTTTTTAAAAACGACAAACTAATAAGTGTAAGCATAATCACAAGTGAATATCCTAATCAACGAGTAGATGGAAATAGTTTATACAAAATCATGGTAAAAGTAGTACTACATCTAAATGCGCCGGCCCCTCTTCCCCCTAACAGCTCTAGCGCCAGCCCAGGTCTGGTCCCGGTCATACGTCCAGGGGTCAGGTGCCCTGACCACCCGCGGTCCTAGCTGGCCGGGAGACGGTGTCGCCATGGCCGCCTGCGACGAGCCTGCAGCATCCGGTGTCGCTCCGCCCGCCGGTGTCGCTCCGCCGGCCGCCGGGGTCAACTGTGACGGCTGAGTCAAAACCGGTGGTGGCTGTGTCAACTGTGCCTCCTCGGCCTGCTGCGGGGCGGCATCCATGGTCGCGAGAATGTCATTGTACCTAAACTCTTCCCAGCCCAGCTGGTCCTCGGTGGACGTGTCGAAAGTAGGCTGGACCATATGCGGAGTGGACGACGAAGGAATATCTGTCGCCGGAAACTGAAAGGCCGGCGGTCTGGAACCTCCTAGCGCATAGATCGGCGGCGGCTCCTGCTGTCGAGGCCCGGCTGTCGGAAAAGGCGGCGGTCGCCCTGTACGATTAGAATATAGTATAATCACAAACGCACAATAATTACGTGCATTAGTTGAAAATAAGGTCTACTGAAAGTACCTGCGTCGGGGGGAGCAAACGGCCGCTGCACGTAGGTGTGCGGGCCCTGCGCCTGTAGGTGCTGCTGTGCCGTCGGAGCCGAGAAGCCGCCGGCAAAGGTGGCAGGCGTCGGATGCGAAGCCGCTGTCGAGACGGAGCTCGAGGACGACGCTGGGTGGCGCGGAAGGAGAGGAATCTCTACGGCCCCGGCGTAGTTCACGACGGCGGAGTACCTCATGGCAGCAGCGATGATCCTCTCGTACGTGCTCCGGTGCTCCTGAGGCCCCCAGGAGAAGCACTGCCCCATCGCGGCCGATGCGAGCCGCACGACCTCAGCCAGCACGTCGTGCTGCGCACAAAATTAGAAACACATGTTATAATGAAAAGTCATATGAATGTAATATGTTTGCAGTATCGTAGCTTACCGCTGTGTCGGCGGTCTGGTCTCGGCGCACCGGGTACGTCGCGTCCGGCAGGACCCTGTCGTGGTCCGGGACAGGTGGCGGGGTAGCAGGCACGTACGTCACCCGCGTCCGCGTCCTCGGTAGGTACCACTGAAGGTACGCTACCCAGGCGGCGCCGTCGTGAAGGCGGTGCTCGGTGACGACATTCTGCTCGTGCGCCGCGGACACCCACTCTGCCACGTACGGCTGCAGCCTGTCGACGAACGACGTCGCCGCAGGCACGCCCTTACGCGTCCACCTAGCATAGAACATGAAACATAAAATTATAACTGAATATTTGTAATGAAAAATACTTAGAACTGTCAAATGGTAGCTCACCTGTGCGCGGTAGGCGGCAGACGTGGCGCAGCGGGTACTGACGCAGCCTGGAAGAGGCCGAACTGCCTCATCACCCGGTGGACGGCGTACTCCTCGACGTAGACGTCGAAGACCAGTCGTTGCCGCGTCATCCAGTACGCCTGGTCTCGGGAGCACAGGGACGAGAGCCCCTGTGGTGCGCGGGCAGCGACCATGGCAGGACCGTACGGCGTCCACCGGACCTGGGCATCGACCATCCGGTCGATCTGCCCAACGAAGTCCTTATACGCCTTCTTCGGCTGCTCCCCAGCCCAAACGTGCTGCAAAGAACGAGAAAAGTTCAGTGAATCAAACTACAGAACTCATAACGCGAAGAATCACGTAAAGGGAGGTCATTACCTTCCGGAGACACCACAGAGAACCCATGGTGGGGAGGTCCGCTGGGTCGGTGCCGTCGGCCGGCGGCTCGTACTCCGAGAGGTCCGTCCTGGGCCGACCGATGTCGAACCGCTCGTGGATCCACATCTGTAGCAGGAGAGGGCACCCCAGGAGGATCGCCTCCCTACTCGTCGGCCTCGTCACTGCCGAACACAGCCCCCTGTAGGTAGCTGCCAGAACAGCGCTGCCCCAGCTGATCTGGGGCATCTGCTCGAGGGGTGCGTCGGCGATCCTCTGAGCCAGGGGATCATGCACCGCGACACGGAGTCTCCCGCTGACTCGCAGAACAGCACCCACCCGAACAGCCAGAGCAGGTAGACCTCCAAAGACCTGTCTGACGTGTGGTCGTCGGCATCGTCCGCCATGTAGTCAGCCTGCACACACACAAAGGTCCGTCGTCACATTCGTTTAAAATGCATACAAACGTTGAAAATAAGAGTTAGAATCACGTACGCTGAACTGCTGGATCCAAGTCCAGGTGGGCCCGTGGGTGTCGACGAAGGGCACGTACGGCGCCGGCGCACGATCGTTCCGAGGAACGTTCGCGAACCGAGCAAGGAAGTCAGCCTGCCACGTCGCGGGGATGTCGACCGGCCCCATCGCCTGGCCAGCACACGGCAGTCCTCCCAACATCGCGGCGTCCTCCAGACTGAGAGTCATCTCGCCGACGGGGAAGTGGAACGTGTGCGTCTCTGGTCGCCACCGGTCCATGAACGCGGCGATCAGCGGGGCGTCGTAGTTGAACCGCGTGAACCGCTCCGCCCGGGGAACCTCAGCTCGTAGCCTGTCCCCCTCGACCAACCGCGCAACAGGGAGAAGTCCTGCAGCGCGTAGCCTGAAAAAATATTAATTTACTTAACGTAATTACTATTGTAAAGAAACAGAAATAAATAATAAATATGAATTACGTACTTCGGAATCCACCGCTGGTGTATCGGCATCAACGTGCGGGTCGTCCGGCAACGTATCATGCCGAGCGGACGTCCGAGAACAGCCGACACGTACGAGCGGTGGTGCCGGTCCACCGCCTCGTCGAACAACTCCGGCCGTACGTACTCCAGCGGTGCAGCCATAACTGCAAAAAAACATAATTTAATCAATTTTTCCAATTATACTAATTATGTGAATTATGTGAATTAGAACCATTTCCTACAAGTTTAAAACAAATTTAAACGAATTATGTGAATTTAAATAATTTTCTACGAATTTTATAGCAAATTAATCAAATTATGTCAATTATAATCATTTCCTAGAAGTTTAAAACAAATTTGAACGAATTATGTGAATTTAAATAATTTTCTACAAATTTTATAGCAATTTAATCAAATTATGTCAATTATAACCATTTCCTAGAAGTTTAAAACAAATTTGAACGAATTATGTGAATTTAAATAATTTTCTACTAATTTTATAGCAATTTAATCAAATTATGTCAATTATAACCATTTTCTAGAAGTTTAAAACAAATTTGAACGAATTATGTGAATTTAAATAATTTTCTACGAATTTTATAGCAATTTAATCAAATTATGTCAATTATAACCATTTCCTAGAAGTTTAAAACAAATTTAAACGAATTATGTGAATTTAAATAATTTTCTACAAATTTTATAGCAATTTAATCTAATTATGTCAATTATAACCATTTTCCACAAATTTAAAATGAATTAAAACAAATTATGTGAATTTAAACTATTCTCTATGAAATTTATATCAATTTAACTAACCTAAGTTAACTAAACTAAATTTCTAAACTAGGTTAACTAAAATAAATTTCTAAACTAAACTAATTTAACTAAACTAACTAACTAATCTAAGTTAACTAAACTAAATAACTATACTAATTAAACTGGGCTAAATTTAGAAACATACCTCAGAAGTGCTCCGAAGGGTTAAAAGCCGAAGATTTAGAGTAGTGAGGGAGGAGTGAGGGGCCGGCGGCAGGGGCTCGGCCCCTTATATAGGTGCGGCGCTGCCGCCGTGGCCCACGGTGCTAGGCTCCTGCCGCCGTGGGCCGCGGCGGTAGCAATCCTGCCACCGTGGGCCGCGGCGGTAGCAATCCTGCCGCCGCGGGGCACGGCGGCAGGAACCTGGCCCCACCGGCCAGTACTCCCCGCCGTGGGGTACGGCGCCAGATGTACATTTCTCGAAAATTTTGATTCGACCATTTATTTTTCGAAAATCATGACAAAATAAATATATAAAAAAATTCGCTTTTCTTGCTGCACGTCACTTCCTCCCTGTGTCCGCCACCACCAGATGGGGTTACCCCCCTTCCTGTGCGCTGCCGCTAGAGAGAAGTGGGGAGAAGGCCTGGACAAGCCGCCGTCAGAAAAGCCACCGCCCAAGCCATGTCCCCGACGCCGCGGGCCTGCTTTGCCCCTCTGTCGTGTGCCGCATCCTGCCACCGACGCCGCTGAAGGAGGCGCCGTGACCTGCCGTCCACCTCGTCTCGTACCTATTCGACGAATCACTGCAGAAGCCCATGCCGCCAAGCTGCTTCGTGCAACTCGCCGGACCGGAGCTGCGACCGAGTACGACGACGACCCGCAAGCCGAAGCACAAGCCGCTGCCCATCTTCTTCCCCTGCACGGCATCCGTCCACCTCACCCTCGACGTGTTCGACGAAAGGCCCGACAGCGACAGCAAGCCCCTAGGTGGGCTGCCAGTCCTGTTTTGTTGTCTTTGAGTGCCAGCATTCGTGCCGTGGTGATGCTTCGTGGTCAAGAATCGGCCCTTGAACTCTCGCCCCATGTCGCTCTGCTCTGCACCGCGCCGCCGCCGCGAACCGCCATCGCTTGTGTTGCCGGCCATCGCGCCGTGCCTTACGCCTGCAGGTGCCGCTGCCTTCATCAACGTGCGCGCAAGCCCCGCCTGGCCTTGTACCTATTGCCCGACGCCGACGAACGCGCCGCCCTGTCCGCTGCGCCGACGTGGTCAAGCCGTCGGTTTGCACGCTCGTGCACGCACGCGCAGGGAGGCGGAAGGCCTTGCCTTTGGTTCGCCGCGCACCAACCACTCGCCGAGCGCCCACGCACCCACGCGCACTCGCCGGCGGCCAAGTCGTGATCTTCCGTGCCTCGCCGTCGCGCACGCCGAGAAACTGGCCGGAGCGCGCACGAACAGGAGACGAAGCCCCTCCTTTGGGGTCGAATTTCCACACTACGCCACACTCGTACACACCCCGGCGCACCTGCGCATCTTCGCGCCCGCACCGGCGACCAAAGCACGGCTCTGCCGCTACTGTCGTCCGCGCGTGCGCCACCACTTGACCGCCACCCTGACCTTTCCGCTGTCGTGTGCACGCCGGGCCGAGACGCCGCCGTGACCTAGTCGCCGGCTTGCACGCGCACGCTTTCACCCATGGGAGGCAAAGGCTTCACCTTTAGGCCTTGCTTCTCCCCGTGAACATACGCACGCAAGCGAACAAGCACGCCGGCGACAGCGCCCTGACCAGCGCCGCCGTCCTGCTTGCCCACCCGCTCTGGCCTGCCAAAAAGCCGAGTCTTTTCTTTTGCTCCCCTAGGTGCATCCCTGGGACGCCTCGAGCCTCGCCGTTGCTTTAACCTGACGGCCGCCACTAAACTTGTCGCCGGTCGGCCGTTTCCATCACGGGGTGCCTCTTGGGCTTTTGCTCGAGCACCTCATGAGCGAACCTGTCTCTAGACCCCTATGCCCAGCTGCTGCCTTTCTTTTCCAAGCTGCCGTTGAAACCATCACCGGCCGAGTCCCATGACTGTGGACTGCCTCTGCAGCATTCCATCGAGCACTGGCTGTGTACCCAAGGACCAAGCTTGGGAGCCTTTGAACACCACCAAGCCGACCTTGCTGCCACCTCCCTGCTTTGCCATCCCACGCAAAACAGCAAGCTAGTAGCAGCAGCAACAATCTGTTCCACACTGAGAAGCTGTAGTCTGTACAAAAGCTAGCAACTCATGAGGCTAATTTATGTTGGTCTTATGGTTTGGATGCACTCTAAAACTCATGTGCGTGCTAGCTGAGAAGGGAGATTCTTTTGCTACAGATCCTTGCAGACCGAAGACCAGCTCATTCTGCTTTTTCTTTGCCTTATGCTTGACCGACCCTTTCTGACCCATGCCCTGTGTATAAAATGCACTTGCAACTTAAGCAAGAGCACAGCCCTGCTGGCTGCCAATAGCACGACCTTGCCATGAACCCATACCTTCCAAAGACCAATCCACCTAAAGCTTCCAACCTTCCTCTACAAACAAACCTATCAGGCCTTTAGCTACACTTGCACAACCTGTGTGCTGTACTGCTAGCTTGTGGCTTTTCTGTTCCAAACTGTGAAGCTGCCGCCTGTACAAATGCTAGTAGCTGCCATCTGTTTAGTTTCCAAGCCAGGCTCGTTCTAATTAACCTTGAGCCTTAATCCTTCTTTCTTGTTCCCAAACCGACAACCAGATCCTTTTTCTGTCTCTCCTGTTCTTTCTTACAACCAAAGCAATCTGCAGCCGGAGCACTCTATAATTTCTCCAAATAAGATGTTCAGTAGCCTGCCACCATGACCAATATCCAAGTCGTCATATCCTGTTTTGTTTTCCAGCCACTTATGTTTTGTTTGGTTGCTGCATGTGCTTGCCTAAAGCCGAGTACGTGCTACCTTAAGACCTTTTCTGATCCAAAACCTAGAGCTGTAATCCCTACAGGAAGCTAGGGAGTTTGATCTAGCCTTTGCTCGTGGCACAAACCATGCTAGTTGCTGCTCTTAAACCATGTACATGCTAACTAATCATGGGCCGTAATCCTTTTTTTTTGCCCGTGCGTGTTAGCATGTGTTCTCGGCCATCTGCTCAGATGACCAAGCTACCTAGTCACCACCTTCCTTGTGACCTGTATCTGTCCTACAATCCAATGCGGCTTAATTCACTGAAGTTAGCAGCCAGCTATCAGCTAATAGCTAACTTCAACATCCATAGGTGGACCAACCAGAAACCTATCATGTTGCTATCTAACCTGCAGGACCTGAAGTACCAGACTGCTAGCTGTGAGCAGTCCATAATCAAACTCAGCATCTCCTGTCTTGTTCCCGAAGGCATAATCTTAAGTGCTTAATCATGAGCCTTAATCTTTCTTGCTAGCGCATTGCTCGATGCCGAGCTGTGTGCCAATGCTCTAGGCTTCTGAACCTATAGTACTAATATGTGTTTTGAATCTCATACCATGCAAGCTGTAGCAACTGTTTGTATATCTATAAGCCATGTAAGTGCTAATCTAGCCTTGGCACTTTATCTAACCTGCTTGTGCGTTGCTTGCTAGCAACAACACTCACCCTTTTTCGGCCGAGCCTTAATCTTTGAACCAGGTGCCTGTTCTCAATCTTTCAAGTCCCGACCATACCTTTCGCCGCGGCCCTGCCATGCCTTCGTCGTGCACGACGCGTGCGCTAACTAAACCATCCACCATACCATGGATAAATCCGTCCTCGCCACATCTTTGTTGTGCTTCAGCTCGAGCCGAGTTGCTCAACCACACCACATCGCTTCTAGCTGATCCTTTCTGCACAATCTCGCCAATCTGACCAAAGGGGTCCCACGAACTTACCGTTGGGTCCCACTAACATGTGAGGTCGCGAACTGTCTATCTTGTTCCCATCTAACTTACGGGGCCCACATAATAACTTGTGGGGTCCGGTTGACCTTTGACCTTTTTCCTTTGACTTGGTCAACAATGATTGTTGACTAAGTCAACTGAGCTTGTAAACCAATCTGAAACCTATCATATGTTCTCTAACTTGCTAACTTATGTTTTGTGTGCTTTATCACAATTAATTAAATTCATGAAATATTTCTTTATTTGAAAATCTATAATAAATTGATTCTAGCTTAGAAAAATATGAAATCAGTTTCTTTATTCTTCTGAAATGTTGAAGCACCCGTTAAACTAGCTTTTGGAGTTATTTGGTTCTTTATTGCTTCTCTTTGGAGTTTATTTGCAATTAGCTCCGATATGTATTTATATTTGCGAATCTAGGATTTCCCAAAGCCGAGGAGACAAGCCAAAAGATCAAGTACGGCTACGGAAACTACAACGACTACTTGCACACAGGTGTTCACGCCCGACCGACTTTGAACTCCTATTAGGCATTGCTCAATAGTTGCTAGCGCTTTACTTTATGCATGATGATGGATATGATAAACCTTGCACTGCCTTCTTTATTTACCTTGTCCTTGATTGCCCTACCACTACTATTATATATTTATATGCGTGTATATACGCTGAGCTTCGCTGCATGTGTATGGGATATGTGGATAGATTCTTGGCGTGTGTGGGGAAAAACTGGCAGGAGAAGGTGTTTTTGGGTGACTTGGCAGGGGTGAGCTCAAGACAACCCGATCTGGGATCGGGGCCGGGGGTTCGTCTTCTCGGGCATTTCCCCATTTCGTGCCTATGGCAGGCACAATGTTTTCGAAGCACAGGTGTTGGGGTTTTGCAATACTTTGGAGGACAGGAGCTCGCCCCGGTCTGAAACCGAGTGGGTCGCTTTGTTTCACGGGACTTTCGTACACACCACCTCGTCGAGAGTGGGGATAGGGCCGGGTCGACCCTGGCAAGTGTGATACCATACCTGCTAGTAGGATAGAGGGTATCAGTGAAGGGGAAGCAGGTGAGGGCCCCTTCCCTTTGTGGCGCTCCCCGTGTGGCCACACGGGGGCATGTTCACAGTTCCGAGGTGGTCTTCTGTGGGGGACCGCAGCGAGACCCGGATGCAGGGTGGAATCGTAACTCCTAGGTGTTCGTCCGGTAGGGTGGGTTTAGTCGGATCGCTACCGGCTGAGCTCCATCCCGAGTTGGGTACATGTGTACACGCTCTGCAGAGTTTATATCTATACGTATAGCCGCGTCATCGGTCATGGACATGCCCAATGTTTACTCCGACTCTCATGTTTTGGGATTTCTACCTCCCCTTATAGGATTGAGAGTGGTGAGTCATGGTTGCATTCGGGGAGAGGAGAGTTGGTCCCTCTGCCTCGCGGATCCAGGTGCAATCATTGAGGTGTGAGGAGTGGGAGTTCTCGCACCGACCCTAGATGGAGATAGGATTTGGAGACGGTGATCTGGGTGACCAGGTGTATCCGATTGTGGATGAGAGTTTGGGATTGGTGGGATATGGAGATTTATTATTTATGCTTTGCTACTGCTGCATAGGAAAACCTGAGCCTACTCCTTGACTACTTTTTATACGATTAGCTTTAGGCCACTTAAAGCTTGCATATGGTTGGTGACGTGAACCTATCCCATTCCTTGGGGATAGTTTGTGAGTGTGCAGGATTGGACTTGGAGCGAAAGTCCATGTATGAAGAATCTATGGAGGAAGGGTTGCGTCGCTTCGCTCAAGGATGCCTGTGGTGAAGATCGAGGATGAAGACTTGAAGCCTTAGCTACCACTGCGTAGAGTTTCTACTTGTCGTTTAGCCCAAGGGGCTTGTACTTAAATCGTGTATTGAGCTGTTTTCAGATGTAAATACTCTGTTTTGTACTCTTATTTCGTTGTATGGAAATGATATTATTCTGTAATGAGTTCTGTACGTGATAGCTACTGATCCAGGGACTATCACAAGGGTACAGGGAGTCGGGTTTTCCTCACCGAAAACCCGGGTCGTTACACAGACAATTCCTTTCATCCCTAGCATGAATATCAGTAAAAAAAGTCATGATATTCATAAATGTGTTTGTAGCATTTATATTTTAATCACGCACAAGTTAATCATTACACACATACATTACAACACCATCACCCATTATTTATTTTTATTACTTGATTGGGTGCTATACCACGTGTTGAGAAAAGTTATATATGTCCATCTGTTTACTATACTTTTCAAGCCATTACTTGCATTGTAACATGACTTGCACTCTTTACAAAGCAATGTTTGCGTGGTTTGAACTTGGAGAAGGTGTACATTGAGAACCGACTTGTCCACTCTTTGTCTAACCAAGTTTATTCAAGTACTGTTTTTTACCTTTCAATCTAGAACAAACAAAATTTTTCGTGTCATGGCAAACAAACAAATGATGTGTCAATGATATGATTGTTGGTCCTTTAATCTGTACATGTGTGCTTTCTCCCTTTCTTTTTGACAAGAGTTAAGTCTCGTCTAGTCACTTTAGTTCATTTTATTTTCCATATTTTATGGGGAAGGCGTGATGCATGAAATGTGAAGGCATATGACATTGAGACTATGATCGATCAAAGATTTCTTGTGAACATTGCATCTAAGGAAAGAGTAGTGCTACGTATCAGACGAGATAAACTTTTTTCTCGAAAGACACAAAAGAATTGTGCTTCATTATAAGAAGAAGGAAATGAGAATAGATCCCAGATAGCACGTGCGCGCGTGAAACACACACGCAAGGGCTCATGGAACAGACGTGCCTGCAACTGCTTTTTTGTTTGTGTAAATAGGAATGGAGGAAACAGATAAAGGATTGGCCGGACGAGGATGGGTGGAGGCATAGGGTGTATAGATGAGGGAAGACATGGTGGTTGTGCTGATTATTTGAGGTAGCTCTAGGATCCAAAAGCAAGGGCTGAAAGGAATCTTCTATGTATCTTCACCAAGATGGGAAGGTACATCAATGCAAAATCTCATCTTAATCCTACTATCCGGTGAGCGCTGCCACCACCCTTGCACCAGCCATAGATGCCACTGCCACCCCAGAAGCTTCATCACCTCACCTCCACCTCCCCTTTGATCCATGGTGGCCAACAGCACGGAGATGGCACCCATGCTGGATTGTTGTACCACCTCCATTCTTCCTCTGTGGCCTACGTAGCATCTCCAGCCAGCGCACCCTTCCCGACCCCCAACACCACTCACCAGTGATCTACTTTCACTTCTCATCTCCTATTTGAAGTGGTAAAAGAGAGGATGAAGAGGAACTCCACACAATTCCTCTCATTCTTTGCATGAATATCAATAAAAAGCTCAAGATATTCATAAATGTATCTGTAGCATTTCTATTTTAATCACTGAATAAAAGTTGCACCAGTTAATCGTTACATGCACAGATCATAATGCCATCACCCATTATTTATTTTTATTACTTGCATGAGTGATATACCATGTGTGGAGAAAAGTTATATAGGTCCATTAGTTTACTATACTTTTCAAACCATTACTTGGATTGTAACATGACTTGCATTCTTTACAAAGCAATGTTTGCATGGTCTGAACTTAGAGAAGGTGTACATTGAGGGATACTCAAACCGACTTGTCCACTCTTTGTCTAACCAACTTTATTCAAGTACTATTTTTTGCCTTTCCATCTAAAACAAACAAAATTTCTCATGTCATGGAAAACAAACAAATGATGTGGCAATGACTAGGATTGTTGCTCCTTTAATCTTCACATGTGTGCTTTCTCCCTTTCTATTTGACAATAATTTGTCTCATCTAGTCACTTTAGTTCCTTTTATTTTTCGTGTTTTATGGAGGAAGGTGATGAATGAAACATGAAGGCATATGACATTGAGACTATGATCGATTAAATATTTCTTGTGAAGCTTGCATTTAAGTTTGTAGTTGTCTATATTGTGGAAATATGTGTTTACTTTTAGTTTATGTTTTTGTTGCTTTAGTGATGTGGCAAGACATGTTACATGTGGCATTGCAAAGTTGTGCTTTGCTTAGCACATACTCATTTTGTAGAAATAAAAAAGGGTCTAACTTTACCAAATCAAGATGCAATAGTTAATTGTACTTATTTTATTAGACACTTATTTGCATTAATTTGCATTGAACCGACCTCATTGTTTTGAAAACTTATATCTTTCTTTTTAAGGTAAAGGACATGTGGATTAATATTTTTGAAAGTAAGAATTATTTAATCGACTTGTATGCTTTTGGACGGTCATAATATTTAGTCCATCCCCATTTATTTATTTGAGCAATATAAGTGGTACTTACTTGCACTACAATTTTGAACTATATCTTTGAGAGTACCCCACCTCACTTGTTTATATATTGGTTGATTACTACTATGACTACATGTTTGCAGTTTGTAATTCAGAGAATGGTTTTGCTTATTCCTTTACCTATCACTAGCAAGGTTTTATTAGCACTTTCTTCTGTAAATCTTTGGCCTTATTTAATATTTCTGGCCATTCTTCACCAATGATTTGATTTCCCCATTGGTGATGATCATGAACCATATGACTGAAATAGTTCAATCCCCACTATACTAAAATTATTATAACTAATTGTACTATATACAAGGTGGTATATCTATGGTTTATAGAATAATTATCTAGAGAAAGTAACATTGTCCTCTAAATTCCTTAGTGGATTGAATTATGACTTTGCATTGCACAAGATTAGTAAGTGACATAGGAATACTGGAATAGAGAAAATGACATATCGACAGGTCTCATAAATCTGCATCATTAGGATTCCATAGGGAAGGCCTCGAGATTTATACTTGCATTTATTCAAAAGGATGGCAAAAATGCAATGGTTGTCATCTTGGAGGAGGGGGTCTCATATGGATTTTCGTACAAAGGACTAAGCCATAAGATGAAAGTTTGACACAAAAGGGAACAACAAGCTTGGTTTCAATTTTAGTAAAGTTAATATGAAATGTTGTCACTGGTTGCTATGATCCACATAATAAGGATATTTTAAGGATCACAACAAAAACTGAAATGCCTAAGAATGTTGTATCCTTTTTAGTTTGTTGAGTTACGTTTTACCAAATTGTATTTTCTTCATGTTAGATTTTATATTAACTAGGCAACATGTGCCACTTAATATCATTGGTTAGTGAGAAATAACTTTATCACTTAAGCATATAAGCTATATATAAGGTGATAAATATGACGCCACAAAGCCATGAGACAAGTGTGACAATATCAATTCCTCACTAAATGTAGTGGTTAAAAGTGGCGATTTATTATCATAGAAGTAAAGAATATTTGTGCTGAAAAATTTCATCACTATGTTTTTTGTGATATCAACATAAGTGATGATTTTGCAACAACTATAAATTTCATCACAAGTTTGTTATAGTGATGAAAAATGGACTCATAGTGAAATTTCATCATCACAAAAGGCTGCTCCCTTGTAGATAGTATCGATATACTCTTTCTCTTGTTACTATTTTCCCATAAGTTTTCGTAAGGAGTATTAGGGATAATGTACACATGATGTTGGATACGTGACAGACAGGAAGTGTTATGGTATAAGCATTTAGGCTTGATACCTAGACGGGCCTTTAGGCCCACAACAGGTGCAGCTCAAGAATAATTGTCACACCCGATTTTCTAAAGAAAACCGAATGCATCTCATATGTGTGCCAGGATCTTAATTTCACACATACGATAGACATAATGAGTGTAATATAAAAAACAATGCTCAAAAACGTACAAGAAGAGGTTTAATAACTTTTATTACACTCATGGATAGACACGAAGGTCTTTACACGAACATCGATAGCTAATACGATCCAACTCCATCTTCAACTCCACAGGCATCTGACTGGGGGAAACGCATGCCTCAGAACTCATCATAGTCGCTGAAGTACTCTTCTCCAGTGTTCTCCTCTGAACAGCGGGTAAGCAAGGGTGAGCACACTTATGGTTGGAGCTCAGCAAGTGGGGGAAAAATGCAAGGCTATCAAGGATAGGCTAAGAGTTTGCAGCGGTTAGCATTTTAATGTTGGTCAAATTTTATTAGCATGCACCTATTTACTAAGTGTAAGTTTATACCATCCCCAAAAATTAAGCTTTAGAAAACATTATCTCAAAACCATATAAACATGATTTAATTCCATCTTCAAGTATATTAATCATGTGAGGGTCCAGGCCGCTCTTGACCGTGAGCACGGCTGATCGATCAGTTTTCACTCTGCAGAGGTCGTACACTTTACCCACGGTTCGTGTTCCCCATGTTGCCCAGGTTGATCAGACCCTTAAACACTTCCGAGGTGAGTGGCTAGGAGTCCACTACGAAGCCTTTACAAAGACATGCAGAAGACCAACAACCCGCGACAGTTACAGCAGCGGAGCGGACCATAACCCTCCCTAGTGGTCAACACCTTAGCAAAGGCTGCTACCCCAAAAGAACCGGGCTATACCCCTTCAACTCCGGCCCCCTGTGCTCCTTTCGGATAAGGTTGTCAGATAATTCCACACACCTAATTAATTGGCTAAGCCAGAGCCATATGGACTGTGGTTGCACTATTTTCCTGGGTGGTTCTCCATGTTCCAATTGAATCATTTGATCTTGTTATTAACCAAAAACATCATCTTTCACCAAAGTTATCATGATCATCATTCATCATTTTGAAAAGTTCATTTGAACCATCCCAAGGTATAGCAACTAAGCATTTCTACCCAAAACATTTATTTAAAAGGGTTGTTCAAGGTAATGGGGATAAAATTATAGTCATATCCTTAAAAAGGTAATTTTGCCATCAAATTTATGCAATACAACATTTAAATGTAAATTTGAGTTATTATGCATGTTGTGTGGGACAAAAATAGAATATGCAGGGGAGGAAATCCACTTGCCTTCCTTGCTTAAACACTAGGGTTCTTCTTCTTCAAAAACTTGCTCTTGATCCGCGATCGGAAGCTCGGCACCCACTGGCACGATATCTACGCGCACAACAAAAATCATTCAATAAATAAAAATAATACATCAAACATTACAAAAGACTAAAACAAGCTTCTATAACTAACGGGCTTAAAGAGACGATCGCATGGACACCAAAAACGCCTAAAACGGATAAAAGACGCAAAAGATATAGCTTAAACAAGGTTTAGGGGCTAGATTGTAAGAAAACTTGGGCTCCAGGGGCTTATCTGCAAGAAACCAGGGACCTAAACATAATTACGCTTACAAACCCAAGGTTTATAGCGTAAAAAGACAAAACTGGACCTCGGTTGGAAAAATCTAAGAAGCCAGGGGCTAAACCGAGAAAACTTGGACTTGATTGTAAGGTTCTTTGAAGGTGGAAGGGCATGGTTGTGATATTTAAAACTACGGGGGCCTTTTTGCAAAATGACAGGAGCTGGCCTGGGTTGACCGTTACTTTGAAGGATTGACTCGGATGGGGGCTGATCAGGGCCGCTAGATCCAGATCGGACGGCCCCGGTGAACCGCGAGCAGCGCGCGGCGGCGGCCAGTCAGCGTGCGGCGGCGGGACGGTGGCGGGCTTGCCGAAGCACGGCCGGAACAGCCTCCCGGGCATGAACCGTGACGGGAAGAGCACCGAAACGAAGAGGAGGACACGAGGGTTTCACCTGGGGGCTTGGAGAGGCGGAAGGAGCGCCGGAGGAGGAGATCGACGGCGAGCGGTGGAGCTCCGGCGGCTTCGGTCGGGGCGGCGGCACTGCGCGGGCAAAGAGGAGAGGAGGAAAGGTGCGGGGCGTAGAGGAGCTCGTGGGCATCTTATATAGCACAGAGAGGGGCAAGGGAAGGGGCGCGGAGGCGGTGCCCGGTGAGGCTCGGTGGAGCTCCGGTGTGGCCGCCATTAATGGCCTAGTGGAGGCGGCGGTGGGGGGGGGTTCGGAAGGGGAAGAGGGCGAGGCGGCGCATGGCTGATTGCGGCGCACTCACGCGCACCTAGTGCAGGGAGGGGAGGAGGCGAGAGAGAGAGAGAGAGGCGCCGGGGTGGCCGCGGTGGCCGGCGGCCATGTAAGGGAGGGCAGCGACGGGAGGTAGGGAATGGTCCCGACAGGTGGGCCCCACCTGTCGGTGGCTGCTGAGAGAGAGAGGGAGAGAGGAGGGCTGGTGGGCTGGCGGGGTTCAGACGAGCCGAAAGGAGATGGGCCTGTTGACGGTTGATATTTGCCATTTTTATGACCGTCAACTCCTGCAAATTGAAGCATGAATTGCACATTCACACTAGAATAGGAGCTTAAACTCATATTTTCCACCAGTGTCGATGTCTATTCGAATGTAGGTATTTAGCATAAGAAATGAGAGGAATCCATGCACTTTTACTCCACTCCAATCCAAGGCACTCAAATGCTGGCCAATCAGGGGCTGCCACATGGATTCTCCTGGATCCATGATGTCACCAATCCATGTGAGGGACTCTCGACGAATCATATGCTGCCACGTCAGCATCACATGGATCCATGGGCCCACTTTGCCAACTAAACCGCCAGGAAACGTACCATGCACGGAGGAGAGGCACTAGGGCCGACATGGAAGCGAGCCAGACGAAGCACACTCCAGATGGAGTGCCGGGAGCTTCGGCCGACCCTAGGATCGGCCGAACCGACCTAGGGTCGGTTGATCTCCCCCCTCCACGTGTTGCTCGCTCATTGGTGCTTGGCTGCATTCCCGAGTGTTTTGGAGCACTTGGAGCCTCGGAGCAAGCCACCTCCTTGTCTATAAATAGGAGGGGAGGGGCTCCATTTCACACACACCACCAAGCTCTCAAGTTCCACTTCTCTCTTGTGTAGCTCTCTCTCCCTCTCTCAAATTCTACCCATGTGAGGTGATTCTCACCTCTGTGTGGTAGAATGGTGATGAGGAGAGATCTAGATCAGGATTAGTTGAGAGGTAGAGTAGGGGTGAGGAGTGAGTTGATGTCCTCGTGGATGCTTGTTCTTCATTTAGATCAAAGTGAGTATTTCAACATTTCTTATTTAGACTATAGTGGACATCATGCATGATTGATTTGTTCTTGTGTTCGTGGCTCGTTCATAATTTAGAGGCTTGTGTTCTTCATGGCACAAGGCTTCAATCCTTTAGAGCCAGAGCAGTAGTTCATATACTTGTTTGCATGCTCTGATCCTGTTTAGTAAAGTAAGTCCGCTGTATCTCGTTTAGCTGCATCCATAGCTTCCTTTCTGCTCCGTAGTTCAATGAATGATAAGATGATCTGATTCCGATCTTTCCCTTGTTCGTGGGATCGTATCTATATGGTTGCTATAGTGTAGTTAGCGGGTCGACAGACGTAACCGCACTATAGTATTTTATCTGGGTACAGACATGGTGTCTGGGCCCTGGTTTTCCTACGAAGACCACGTACTATCGTAGCGTAGAGGTAGGCCACAGTGGTGACAGCCTATTGGACCCTTTGTCAACCCTCTACGTCGCGTACCGAGTTGGGCTCGCTTGCCAGCACATTGATGTGCTGTCGCCCCACGGGGATGACTGAGACCTGACAGATGCATCTTGAGAGCTAAGTCCCTTAAGGAAGTGCTTCTTGTATCCCGACCTTTCCCAGCGAAAGCTGGTGTCCTTAGATAGACCCTCTCTGGTTACCCACCGTCCTAGGAACAAAACCCGACGGGAATACTCATTCTCCTAGGGAGAAGTGCTACAGCGATGTATCCGTGCGCTTGCGGATTCGTTCGCATTCGTCAGTGTACCTGGGAGTTTCTTACACGCTCACGCTACCATGGCGCCTAGTGTTGAGATTAAGAAACGCCAACAAGCATTTCCGGCGCCGTTGCCGGGGACGGCTGTTGTTAACCTTCGAGCCCGTCTATACTCGTATTTATCTTTTTCCTTTTTCTTTTACCTTCACCCCCGTTACCCTTTTTGAGATATCCCCTTTTGTTTTCTTTACTTCTACCTCTACCCCCGCTACCCATGGAAGGTTATCCTTGTAAACACCTTCCGCCCTCGAGGAGTGAACCCTCAGAGCCATCTTCATCAAGACCCACTCTTACATCTGGCTTTTGGTTTCACCCCTCTCTCATGAAGCTAATTCAGGACCTATCCTTCTCGGGGTTGAGTCATGAGAACCCCTTTGATCATGTGAGAGACTATGAGTGTCTGATTGAAACTCAGGGTGAAACCGTAGAATCACCGGATGCTCGGAAAAGAGAGTGTTTCCCGCTATCCCTCTCCGGGGAAGCACAAGATTGGCACCGTTGTTTTGGTAGAGACTACCTTACTTGGGAAAGGTTGAGAGCAGCTTTTTTCTCCCACTTCTTCCCAATACGACTTGTCATCTTGTTAAGGGCAAAGATTCTCTGTTTCAAGCAATGTGAGGAGGAATCACTAGGAATGGCATGAAATCATTTCGCCTCAGCAGTGGAAGATTGCCCAGTCCTCTACATTCCCGATTGGATGTTGCTTCAGCACTTCTGGTTTGGATTATGGAAGGATGATGCCATGAGGCTTAATGCTCTCTCCGGAGGATCCTTTGTGCACCTAGATGCTGTCAAGGGAAATGAGATCGTGGATAATCTCTGAGATTTAAGCTCCCCTTGCATCCCGGTCAATGAGGCACCCACCAGAGGAAATGTTAAGCCACCTAGATCCATCATCAGCCAAGCCCGAGATTTCACATCCATTCTTTCTGAGCTCTGGCTGAAGATGTCATTCCTGAATGGCAGGAGTCTAAGGGAAAGATTTCGTGGCGCGAGATCTACCCTTGGGTTCCCCTTTCATGCATCTTCTTAGACCTTCTCCCCGAGACTTCGTCTCGTGGGAGGACGGAGAGAGTAGTCCGGAAAGAACGACCATTCCCGACCAGGATGACTTGTTCGATGCTCACTACTATCTCCTAAGGAGGGTATGAGAGACTTATCATGTTTCTACGTGAAGGTTTGAGCTGAAGTGCTTTGCACTGAAGTTTCGTATAAACCAAGACATCGGTCTCTGCTTTATAATCCATTGGATTCATCCATCAGACCGAAGGAGCACGATCATCTACCGATCGAATGGAGTGCATTCACTTTTTTTATCTCGAGCACATCGATCGATGCCGATCAATCAGGAGAAGCTTGCATTTCGTATCTCATGCCTGATTTGATCGATGCCTAGTGGGAGGTGCACTTTCCAGCTTATCCATAACCCCCATTGGAAGCTTAGGCCAGACTTCGGAATGTTTCCATCGCCTCGATGAGAACATCGAACCCTCTGCCTAAGGTAAGAGCGAGTTGAATCGTGCTCTTCATCCGAACTCTGGTTCCTGATCGTACACCGGCCTCCGGAAGTCCATGCTCTATCCTTTTTGAAGGCCGAGTGTCTTTCTGAGCTTGAGTTCACTCGGAGATCAGTACCTATTGGTGAAGCACTAGCCTCAGTGCTTGATCTTTTTCGTCTCCGAGGTCCGCGACCCTAGTGCTATAGTCCTCGAGTCCCGTGACCACCTCAGGGAATGCCTCGGCCTCTCTGGGATGATCATGCTTGCCTCCAGCCTCGATATACCTTTTTGGGCTCGAGTTCGTATATGCACTACCCTTGCAGATCAGAACTTATCATCATATCAACATTGTTTGCAAGGAGATGGTCATAAGTTGAGACAGGAGATCACAAGACACCCGCATCCTGAGTACTCCTGGGACTCATCTCGTTTCCCCAGGAAGAATTATCCCTCGGGTATCTTGTGGACCGCGGTCATGCAGGAGAAAGAAAGTGCCAAGATGAAGAGGAGTAGGCAAAAGGTCCACAGGAAGGCAACACCATTGTGGCGACCCGAACGCTTCGTGATTACCGTCAGAGGTGCCTACACTTTTGACGAACCGAGTATGTCGCCAAGGTGACTTCCCCCAGATTCTCTATGGTTATATCATGGTTTGACCAAGGTTGGTATATAGTGGAGGATGAATTTTCAACCTTAACCTTATCGTAGCCTTAAGCCTAAGCCAATCTTTCCATCTCGGGGAATCCACCTGGGCCGTCAATCCTGACACTTGCTGGAGCCCACACGAGAAAGGGGAGGACCAGAGGGGCCCACCTAGGGCCGGCCGAACCTTGGTTCGGCCGAAACCCTGGTGCCGCCTCTCCCCTTCTTCTTTCGCATGTGTGTCTCATTCTCCTCCAGAAATCTTCTCTCTGCCACCCGACGAGTTTTCGCATCGCGAAATCCATCTCATCCACCTCACCATCCTCAGCTCATCGCCGCATCCATGGCCGGAAGGAGTGTTGTCCCCTTCGACGGCTCCACCTCGTCCACCGGTCCCGGGGCTGGAGGCAACCCCTCCGTCGTTGCCGCCCCCGCTGCGGACCTCGCAATGGTGGCCGATGTCCTGGATGTTCCTCTGCTCGCCACCATCCTGCCGGGCGAGAGGATTCCAGGCACGTCGCCCTCAAGGCGCTCCGCCTCGCCTGGGAAGAGGCATATAAGACGGGTGGCCAGCCCCTACGGCAGGCCGACCACGGCCCAGCTTCGCCCCAGGGGGTTGCCGCTCGCTCCATCTAGCACACCTGGATCATCGCTAGCTGGAGGGCAGACGAGCTCAGTGCAGTCCGCTCCTTCACCGCAGCAGCCGGTGACCATCAAGCTGGCACTGCCCAAGGAGAAGGCTCCTGAGGCATGCCCAGCTCCAGTTCTGCCAGAAGAGGAGGAAGACTTTGGCCTGGACGACGGGTTGCCACCGCTGCCCTACACTAGGAGGTCTAGGGAGAGGACTCGGGCAACCGAGCAGCTCCCTAAGCTCTCCTCAGTGGCCAAGCTGACCCCACTGATGAAGGAATTGGAGGCTAACAACGAGAAGCTCAGAACTGCTTACTCAGAGCAGAAGTTGGACCTGGCCGAGTTGAGAGACGACATGCGTGATCTTCGCCGTGGCCTTTGTGCGAAGATGAGGAGACTGTTCTCGGCTATGGGGCATGCAGCCCTCTTTGATGCTGAGTAGTTGGGATTAGCCCCAGCTTAGTTCATTAGGCGCTAGTCTAGGTCTAGGTTTGATTTCCCTTTATTTCATTTATTTCCTTTGCATGTGTGTAAGCGCCTAATCATTTCGTTTGAAACATTTGGATTTGAATAAAGTGGCTCACCGGTCATGTAACCCGGTTAAGCCACCCATTGTATTATTACTTTGGTCTCTTTGATTTAGAGGACATCTAGGTTCGAGACAGTGTGGGGGAAGAGCCACGACTCTCCCAATGCAGGCACGATGTTTTCCGTACTACCCACTGTGAGCACTCCACGCTAGCCGATCGATCACCTGCAGAGAACCTGAACGGGACCCGCACGAGTTCACTCCTGTGGAGAGCCTCTCACGGTTCATCTCCCATGCATAGCGCTGGTTTGCATCTCGACAACTCACTCTCTTTCATTCCCGAGTTTTATAAGCTATATCTGTCTATCTCTAAATTGAAACTCAAATGATGATGCTAAAGATCACCCAACTCGCCTGTACCTGAGTAGACTTACATATGTTTTATTCCTTGTTATCTGCCTGATGCTTGTGAACCATAACCTTCTTAAGGACAATCATGTTCACCTAAGTAATTGACAAGTATGATATGGCTGGATGATATGATCTATTGCTCTGATGACTAACTCTCTTGGGGAATTTATTTTTGAAAACTCAAAACCTCTTGGAAAGGCTCCTCTTTGATATACCTCTGTCCCATTAGAGCCATATGATCTTTGTAGGTAAAAAAACCTTTGATTCATATGCTGCTTGTTATTGCTTTGAGCCTTGTCAAATTCTGTGACCCTTGTGAGAATTCTTCTCATTACTTTCATGATCAAGATTTATGTGCACCCCACCTATTTCCCCTTGCTATGCTTCTACACTGGAAGTTAGCATTGTATCATTCATATCACGAAAGTAAAAGCTCCATATGTGGTATGACCGCTCTCTCTAAAAGTATCCTTCAAGGAAGGGATATGGGCTATGAAAAAGAGAGAGTGAAAGAAATCTATACACATGCCCAAAGCATGTTTTGAAAAAAAAAAGAGAGAAAGGATAGCCCATATCCAAAATAAAGAAGGAAAAAAGGAGAGGGATGGTCATGCAGAAAAGGAGTTCCATGATTTTTGATGGTAATAACTAGTGTCCATTCCGGGGCTAGTGTCCACCTTACCATCAACCCACAGTTCTCACCATATATATGTATGGTAATATCTAGCACCCATTCCGGGCCTAGTATCCACCTTACCATACACACCATAGCCATACCGGTGCACATCTTGATCTGATGGTATGATTAGATTTTCTCTGTGGATCCAGTCTTTGACTTTGCAAAATATGTGATGTAAGTATACTTTCTCTTTATCCTACCCTGAGCTCCACATATAGCCATCATTAGAAGTAGGATGAAGAAAGGCAATTGCCTTAGTGAGGACATATACACTTTGAGCGATCTGAGAGAATCAAATGAGGAAGCCACCAAGAGTTTTATTTATGAAAAACTTCCAAAACCCCAAAGTGTTTATCATCAGGTGCATAAGTGACTTGATTCACAGCTGTTCTACTTTTCAATCACACAAGGGAACATGATAGCAACTACACAGAGGTTCACAGGAGCAAGGTATGACTTGGAATATTTCATATGTTTGTCTTACTCTGTGGTATTCAGGACCCACTTGGCTTTGTTTCCCCTTCACTCGGGACGAGCAAAGGTCAAGTGTGAGGGTGTTGTTGACGGTTGATATTTGCCATTTTTATGACCGTCAACTCCTGCAAATTGAAGCATGAATTGCACATTCACACTAGAATAGGAGCTTAAACTCATATTTTCCACCAGTGTCGATGTCTATTCGAATGCAGGTATTTAGCATAAGAAATGAGAGGAATCCATGCACTTTTACTCCACTCCAATCCAAGGCACTCAAATGCTGGCCAATCAGGGGCTGCCACATGGATTCTCCGGGATCCATGATGTCACCAATCCATGTGAGGGACTCTCGACGAATCATACGCTGCCACGTCAGCATCACATGGATCCATGGGCCCACTTTGCCAACTAAACCGCCAGGAAACATACCATGCATGGAGGAGAGGCACTAGGGCCCACATGGAAGCGAGCCAGATGATGCACACTCCAGATGGAGTGCCGGGAGCTTCGGCCGACATTAGGATCGACCGAACCGACCTAGGGTCGGTTGATCTCCCCCTCCACGTGTTGCTCGCTCATTGGTCCTTTGCTGCACTCCCGGGTGTTTTGGAGCACTTGGAGCCTCGGAGCAAGCCACCTCCTTGTCTATAAATAGGAGGGGAGGGGCTCCATTTCACACACACCACCAAGCTCTCAAGTTCCACTTCTCTCTTGTGTAGCTCTCTCTCCCTCTCTCTAATTCTGCCCATGTGAGGTGATTCTCACCTCTATGTGGTAGAATGGTGATGAGGAGAGATCTAGATCAGGATTAGTTGAGAGGTAGAGTAGGGGTGAGGAGTGAGTTGATGTCCTCGTGGATGCTTGTTCTTCATTTAGATCAAAGTGAGTATTTCAGCATTTCTTATTTAGACTATAGTGGACATCATGCATGATTGATTTGTTCTTGTGTTCGTGGCTCGTTCATAAGTTAGAGGCTTGTGTTCTTCATGGCACAAGGCTTCGATCCTTTAGAACCAGAGCAGTAGTTCATATACTTGTTTGCATGCTCTGATCCTGTTTAGTTAAGTAAGTCCACTGTATCTCGTTTAGCTGCATCCATAGCTTCCTTTCTGCTCCGTAGTTCAATGAATGATAAGATGATCTGATTCCGATCTTTCCCTTGTTCGTGGGACCGTATCTATACGGTTGCTATAGTGTAGTTAGCGGGTCGACAGACGTAACCGCACTATAGTATTTTATCTGGGTACAGACGTGGTGTCTGGGCCCTGGTTTTCCTGCGAAGATCACGTACGATCGTAGCGTAGAGGTAGGCCGCAGTGGTGATAGCCTGTTGGACCCTTTGTCAACCCTCTACGTCGCGTACCGAGTTGGGCTCGCTTGCCAGCACATTGATGTGTTGTCGCCCCGCAAGGATGACTGAGACCTGACAGATGCATCTTGAGAGCTAAGTCCCTTAAGGAAGTGCTTCTTGTATCCCGACCTTTCCCAGCGAAAGCTGGTGTCCTTGGATAGACCATCTCTGGTTACCCACCGTCCTATGAACGAAACCCGACGGGAATACTCATTCTCCTAGGGGAAGTGCTACAACGGTGTATCCGTGCGCTTGCGGATTCGTTCGCACTCGTCAGTGTACCCGGGAGTTTCTTACACGCTCACGCTACCACGGCGCCTAGTGTTGAGATTAAGAAACGCCAACAGGGCCGAAGGGAAAACGGAAAAGAGAAGAAAAAGGCCGGCGGGAAGGAGAGAGTTGGGCCGGGAAAAAGATGGGCTGCGGGAAGGGAAAGAAAGGGAGAGGAAAAAGGGTTGGGGTTTTTTTTTCTTTTTTCTTTTAACACACTCAAACAAAACAAATGCATTCCAACATGATGCACAAACACTTAGGTATTTCTAAATTAAGTAAATATTATTTAATACTTAAAAGGCAAATTTAATTAGTCAAAATTATTAAACCCTTAGAAAAAAAATCTAACCATGTTTTTATTACTTTTAATGTGATGGAATTTTTAGGGTGTTACAAATCCTACCCCCTTAAAAAGAATTTCGTCCCGAGATTTGGAGAGATTGGAAAACAACTTGAGGAGATTCTAGTACAAGCTGATCTTGAAAGGTGTTGGGGTACTCGCTCACAACCTGAATTTCATCCATGGATCTTGTTTCACTTTTCCTTCTTCTTCGGGCTGGTAGTAGCAACAAACTCAATCCTATCTCCTTGTGGGCTGGTCAAGAGTACTGACTTCTTAGCACACAAAATAATTCCATCATGTTTGCCTAACCAATCCATTCCAAGGATCACATATATTCCACGGGACGTTAGAACTACTAAGTCAGCTTGAAAATCTATCTCTCTGATTTTAAGATTGACATGTGGGCATACATGAGTGGATTTCATTTCACCGTTTGGGGAACCAACTAGCAAATGTGTCTTCATAGAAGTCATGGGTACATCATGCTTTGCCACGAATTGTTCAGTAATAAATGAATGTGATGCCCCGGAATCAAATAAAATTGTTGCAGGTACAGAAAAAAAAAATTTAACCATGTTTCTATTACTTTTAATGTGATAGAATTTTTAGGGTGTTACAATAATACCATAGAGTGATAGAAAGCTTGGTACCCTATTGCCTATCAATATAAGTGCAACATCTCCAAAACTCCGAAATAAAACTGCAACCTCTCCGCCTCCCTGGGAGGGGAGATATCCTAAGTTGTACACAATCAGAAATCAATAAATTTTCCTTGAAAAAAAAGAGATACTAGACTGCTTTGTCTTTGTGGTTTTCTAATTCTTCTTTTGTCGTAGTAACATAGTTTCCACAATAAAAAAAGCAGCATTATTGAATGATTGTTTAACTTTATTATAGCATCATGCGTGTAGATAGAATGGTCATGCTTTGTAACGATGAACTGTATCTTTTAAAATGTTGTTCGTATTATTTTGTAACTGTTTGTTTTACTTTTCTTATGTTATTATTTTTACACAATAATATAAGAATAATATCATAAATAGTGATAAAATACTATAAAGAACATTTTAAAAGATAAAGCTCACAGTTATGAATGCGTGACCACAAGAATCAACTAAATCGGAGGTAGTAACAAAATGTAATGATCATTTTAGGATCTAAGGACTACATTGTAAATAAAATAAGTTAAAACCACTCATCAAAACAGCCTTTTGATAGTTGGATGGCCAAAGATACCCAGTTTTGGAGTTCGGTGGTCAAAACCAAACTTTAGCAATAGTTGAATGGTCAAAAATGAATTTTTCCTTCTAAATATATAGTGTGTTTCAAACCAGTAAATTATTATATATCATAAACATCATATATTTGAAACCGAAGTGAGTACATAGATGGATACTTAATTGTGATACATTAATGTGCAAAACTATATTGATTACGGCTTAAATGATCCTGCGTTGTGAGAAAAAGTATCATGTGATTTTGGTACAAGGACAAGCTTCTCCTTACGATGGACTGTCAATCCGAAGACCTCGGTCATATCAATATCCTCCTCCATGCCGGCCGGCAAAGTCCAGTCAAAGCAATACATGAGGTTCAACAGCATGATATTAATAGTAGCCAAACCAAAGTTGATGCCGAGGCACATTCTCTAGCCAACCCCGAATGGCGTAAACTGAAAGTCGTTCCCCTTGAAGTCGATGTACCTCCATGAACCATCCATGAACCTCTCCGGTATGAACTCCTTCGTCTTCTCCCAAGACTTTGGATCTCTACAAATAGCCCATGGCTTGATGATGACCTTGGTTCCGGAGCGGATCGTGTAGCCATCGATGTCGCAGTTGGCCATGGATCGATGAGGTACGAGGAGTGGAACAGGTGGGTGTAGCCTTAGTGTCTCCTTCACGACGGCTCTTAGATAAACCATGTCGGTGAGGTTCTCTTCCTTAATCATTTCTTGTCCCTCTAGCGTCTTCTTCCTCACCTCAGCTTGCAGCTTGGCCATGAGATGAGGGTTGCGCACGAGCTCGACCATAGCGAACTCCAGAACGAAAGATTATGTGGTTGTGCCTGCCTCAAAACACACACACACACACACATATATATATATATACTATATATATATAATACACC
This sequence comes from Cenchrus fungigraminus, assembly GCA_036936925.1. Lineage (NCBI taxonomy): Eukaryota > Viridiplantae > Streptophyta > Magnoliopsida > Poales > Poaceae > Cenchrus > Cenchrus fungigraminus. The sequence continues at coordinate 100,104,941 of CM072779.1, forward strand.
TGGGTGCATTTGATGTATAAAATGCACCCAAGTCAACCCACATGCCAGACGGGGGATTGGGCGGGGGATCGGGCTGGCAGCGCACGCAGCCGCGACCCCAACCAAAATAGCGTACCCACCCCACACAAACCATTCCACCCGGCACCCTATCTAGAAACTTCCTCCTCCTTCCTTTCCTCTCTCTCTTTCGTTTTCTTCTCTGCCAGAGGCCATGGAAGGCAGCGGCCGGGCTAGTCCCTTCATCGGGGAGCGCGAGGACGGTGGTGCGTGCCCACGTGTGCGATGGAAATGGGCGGCTTCGGTGGAGTAGATGCTCGAGCGGTGCGTGGCAACCTCGTACACAGGCGCGATGGGGTTCCTCGGCTCACGGGCAGAGGCGAGCTTTGGCGCCGGTTGCGGCAGCGTGCTGGGAGGGGACCCTGTCGGGCATACTCCCTGGGTACCTATATGAGGAAGGATGAAGACGGACTCCTACTAGAATTCCCATGTAATCCTACTAGGACTCGTTCTGTGTAATCCTACTAGGACTCCTACCTTGTAACCGACTAGGCACCCGCCCCCTGGACTATATAAAGGAGGGCCGGGTACGTAGGAGGACATCTCAACCCAACACCAAGCGCAGGGCGCCATACTTGATCCCCAAACAGGATGTAGGGTTCGCCACCTTGGCGGCCCGAACCTGTATAAATCTTGTGTCTCGTGTCCTTGCGCATACCTTCGAGTTCTCGGTCTCCCGATCATGATCCTCCACCGCATAATCAACTACCTCGGGTACCCCCTTGGTAGGTTTGCCGGTCTAAAACACCGACAGACCCAGCGCGAGCTCCTCCATGCGGAGAGCAGCAACGCCAGCCGATAGCACTACGTGAAAAACAGACATTGGTAACGGGCGCGGATGGCCATTAGGAACAGGCAAAACACCCGTTACCGATCAAGCGTTACAAATAAGCCAAGAAAGGTAACGGGCGGATGCCCGTTACTGATGACACAGGCGTCTAACAAAGACCGTTACCGAAACTAGTTACCGGTCACCAGGAATGTCTGTTTCTCTGGGCCCACATGGACCTTTGGTAACGGGCATAGAAACCGAGCCCGTTACATGAACTCAATATCGGAGACGTTTGCTGTGGACACACGTCTGCACGTAAGGAGACGCATTTTTGTACGCGCGTCTTCTCTGTCTGGACGACAGGAGACGCGTGCTCTGGACGCACGTCTCACCTGTCTCCACGAAAGGAGACGTGTGCTCTGGATGCACGTCACCTCTATCTCGACGACAGGAGACGCGTGCTCTGGAAGCGTGTCTCCTCTGTCTCGACGAAAGCATCAACTTCTAGGGCCCACCGGTCAGTATTAGTAACGGGCCTTTTATGTGGCCTGTTACAGTGTTGTCATACTTGTAACAGGCGTTCCAAGTGAAGCCCGTTACTCACGGATCTGTTTTTGTAACATGCCTTACTTAACGCTCGTGACCGATACGTAGGGCACCTACAGTAACCTGCCCGTTTTCTGGCTGCATCCCGGAACCAGCCAGGATTTGGCAGCCACCAGATCAGGGGCTGCATCCTGGAAACAGCCAGGATTTGGCAGCCACCACAGCAATGCAAGGAGACATCACAAACACATTCTCATCACATATATACACAGGCAAGATCACATATATATACACAATAATGCGAGATCACATCAAGTTCCTCATTAGATCGACATGCATGCTAAAGTTTCAAGTTCGTCATCGGTGCTTTATTTGGATGGAGTCCTGAGAAAACTGCCTAAACCAAGCAACATCAGACCCCAGCCAAGCAGGTTTCTTAGGCTGTACTAAACTAGTCTGAATGCAGCAAGTTTCAAGTTTGTCAGGCAGTACAATGAACTCACGGTGCACCATTATAGAGGTTGCCGTTTCGGTCGAGGATCTCCTTAACAATGTACTCGCACAGCATCTCCCGGACCGACTTTAGATCTTCTGTAGAAAGGGCAGGTTTGAAATCTTGCAAAATAAAATAATTATGAGAATACAAGTACAAATCAGTTTCTAAAATCAAATGGAGAATATGAGCAGAGACAAGGGTGAGAGCATTATCTACTTACAACAGCCTTCTTGATGTGAGGTATGTCTTCGAGTAGTTTGAACATATTGAATGCCACATGGAATCCATGCAAAAAGGACCCCGATGGCTGCTGAGCACACTGCGCATCAAGGTACCAAAATGACAAGTTAATGCAGTACCAAATTGGTATGAAGGGGACCATAAAAAAACCTTTGGTCTTACAGTGGTATTTGGCTTGTGCTTGAATATCTGATTGGATTTTAGCTTTGTCTTCTTTCCTTTCATCCCTTCGTCCTTTGGGTATATATTTTCAGAGGCCCTGCATGATCAGCAATACCAATTAGAAACACTAAGAGATTGAATTTTGTGAACAAAACCTACAAGGTACGGACCAAGTCACAAGCACTCGGAGGTCTTCGAATTTTCACGCGGGATGATGTTTAGCAGAATCTAGATACCAAACCACTTTGAACTTCATAGAGATGATCAGTGTTACACAGTGGCCACCGGTGCCGAAGGCACCCACCACGTAGTCATTCGTCATTGCATTGCTGAATGCTTGTATTACAAGGTTAGACTCCTTATCAATCTTTGTGGGCGTGAGAACCTGTGGATCCAAAAAACCAACACTGACCTTCATCTCCGCTGCCTTGTCCATCATTTTCCTACAAAAAATCCAAATGTTAGCATGCATGAACTTTGTGGTCAAAATTAAAGAAATATCTATTTTGGTTTTAAGGCACTTACAATGTCCACAACCTCAAGAAGGTCTCATCCAGAGCAACCAGGGTTATAAGGTCATACACGTGACTGAATACAATGTTTAACATTAAATCACCAGCAACATGAAAGGAGTCTTCAGGCAACTTTGCTGGAAAACTAAGTTTATCCTTACTGTGTTCCATGGTGTAAGCATGCAACCTGGCACAATTCGGTCCAGCAGCCTGTAAGTCCGCTTCTGACAACATAGGCACAGCAAGCTTGTATTTTGGATCCCGTTTTGTCCAAAAACAGTTAAGAAGCTCATCTCTAGGCAGAGGTTTCCTGGCCCCCTTCTTCTGCGGTGGCTGCTGCTCAGGCGGAGATTGCCTGTCCTCCGCCTGTCACTGCTGCTGCTTAGGCGGAGATTGCCTGTCCTCCTCCTGTTGTAGAGGCTGCTATTGCTACTGCTGCTTAGGTGGAGATTTCCTAGGTTCCTCCTACTGTTGTCGATGCTCCTGCTGTGTAGTTTTGCTGATCTGCTGCTGCTTCTTAGGAGGAGATTGCCTGTCCTCCTCCTGCTGTTGTCGATGCTCCTACTGCGTAGTTTTGCTGATCTGCTGCTGCTGCTGAGCTTTCTCTTGCTGACGCTGAGCCGTAGTACCTCCATATGATGTTGTACCCCTGCTACCTGATGTGGGAGCAGGGTTGGTATTTCTCGTAATGGGTGGTACATGGATCATGTTCTTTGACCATTGGATCCTTAGACAGAGAGCCTCAGTTAGGGTTGTTACTTCATCCCCCCAATTGGTACAGGTAGAGGTAGTGACCCGTATTGCCCCACACATAACTAGGTTGCACCACAGCATACCCATCCTGCACTGGTACTATATGGAGAGTCTTTTGCAATGGAAAGAAAGTGGCTAGTGCGAGCTCCACTTTATTCCTGGAGCCATCCAAAAGGCTGCATTTGGTTGGCTCTGTCAGCTTATCTATTGTGTCCAGCATAGGTGATCGACTATCAATGTGCTGTTGACTACCTTCGTCCTCGCTGACATGCCAATGGTCTTCCTCTCTGCCACATGCTTCTTCTTCCTCACTGCTATGCACATCTTCTTCCTTGAGGCCATGCACATCTTCTTCCTCGCTGCTATTAACAGGTGGTGATTGGGGAGGATGAAGTACATTTTTCGGTATATCAAAGCCTGATTATGCTAGAATGGAGACAATTCTGGTGACTACTGCACCAACTAGCTCTTCCATCTGCGGTACAGCCTTCTTGTTCCTCTTCTTCCTGTACATTCCAGCAAACTCTTCACCAAACCCTTTACCCCAGCCAAGTGAACTAGACACGCCTCGGACCCGACCTCGATGCTCTGGAGTCTCAAGTGCTGCGGTGAGGATATCATTCTCCCTAACCCCGAAAGAACCATCGCTAGCCTGAGCTGCAAGTGTTTTCACCCTAGTTGCTACCCCCACCACCGCAGGGTTACTGAATGTTATGTCCCCGCTTCCTTCACTAGTGGTCTTCCTCTTCCCTACCCTTGCCCGCAGATAAGGCCTCGAACGTCCAGGAAATTGGTCCCAAGGGTTCTGTTTTCCTCCTTCAGCTAGCTTTGCATCCTCCTCCTCCCACTCTTTCCTTTTATGAACATAACCTTTTTTGCCCGTCCTGTGTGGCTTATCATGCAATGCTCTCTTTTCTTTCATCCCCTGGCTCAATCGCTGAAATCTAGGAGAATTGGTTTCCTGCACAAACACAGTCCAGTCTTCTGGCTGCAAAAAGGCATGCTTCACAAAGGGAGTCTCCTCTTGGCTCATATATTTTTTCTTAAATGGGTCTTGAACCGTCGTTGCAAGGTTGTTATCTCTGACATAGTTGCCTTAACTGCCTTCTTGCAAACAGATTCAGCCAGATTGGCTGGGTAATCTAGCTTTTCCTCTAAAACTGTGAACAACTCTTCCTTCTCAATTGGTGAGAGATCTTCAACTGCCTTGTTGATTGACACCCTCTCTCGAGCAATGAGGCCACAGACCAATACAAATCTATCCCTCGCAGCATCTGGGGTAGGCCAATAATTGTTATCAAGTCCAGTTGCGGTCAACTTGTCTTCTGGCCATTTGGTTTGTGTCCTTGACCCACGGGATCGAGTACTACTCGCAGCAGTATGTGCTGAGTGACCCTGTGAAGAAGGATCATCGTTGATAGGCTGTGAACAAGGTTCGCCGTTGATGGGCTGTGATGGTGCACTGGAGGTAGAGGAGTTTGGTGTTGTGGGAGACTGCATAGATGATATGTCAGGTCGTCAGTAGAGCAACATAAGCTAGACTGAAAACCTAAACAAAATAAGATAAATTCTTATTCTCTGACAGGCAAAATAGTTGATATTAGCATACAGGTTGGGGATAGGTGCTAACCATTTTGATAGGGTGAAGCAATATACTTATATATCAAAGCAGAGACAAAATTCCTTCAACTGCTTCCTTGTCCAACTTCAGCAGCAATGAATTGTGTGTTCCATGTGTACATGCAACAAGAGGACAAAGCAATTAGAATTAAAGTATGCTAACAAGTCCAAAGCATAACTGTCGATCTGGTACATTCGAAGCATAATAGAATTTCAACAGTTCAAATAAGTTCATCTGTTAGCAATAATTTATTCAAACAGACTTGGAGCAACAAAAGTCATCCATCAAATCCACAGCCAATCAATTAAAAATGAACTATTAAGGCATACTGTACTAATGCAGGCAATTCCAGGAGATTAATCCTATGTGAACAACCGTAAAGTAGCATGTCTCCCTAATCCACCTTGACAGGAATAGCAGATTGGGTGGCCGAGCAGAGAGAGGGCGTTGGGGGTTCAAGCAGCACTAACCTCTGTCGTGAATGAAGTAGTTGTTCTCGTGGTGGTCGGAGAGGCCCGATCCGCATTGCCTCGTTGCCTGAGGTGGCCAGCTCGTCGTCGTGGCCGGGGATGCCGGATCCGAGTCACCGTTTCTAGGTTGGCCGGGATGCCGTCTGCACGCTAGTAACCGCGTCCTCGTCACCGTCGTCACAGCTGGAGCCGCTTCGCCGACGTCACGTCGGGAACGGTGGGGCTGGAGAAGAGCAAGGCTGCGGCGGGGAGAGCGGCGGCGGCGGGCTAGGGCTGGAGAAGGAGCAGGGCGGCAGCGGGGAGAGTGCGGTCGTGGTGGATCTGTCTGAATTAGACTGCTAAGTATATGTCCTCTGCTCGTGCGTTACTATGTTCATGGAAATTACTGGCGTGACCTTGAACAGCTCTCTAGTGGAATTGGAATTCCATGGGCATTATAGTCAATATAGGTGGGAATTTTTGAACAGCGCGCGCAAGGTTTGCCTGCTGACGCTGACAATGGATAGTCATCGCCGACGCTGGTTAGTAAACCCGTGTCGCCTTCGTCGGCAGGTATCTTCTTTATATAGGTTGCTGACACTGACGCGTGGGCCCGACACTATTTTTTAGAAATGAAACTCGCATCCATCAAATATTAGAGCTGGTAAAACAACACCTAAAAATTCATTAAAAATAACATCAATTCATATTTGGATATTTAGTATTTTAATAAAATATCAACAGTCACACTTGTGTACCCAACATTCTTATAATTCGAATATACATCTCATGCTTGTGATATAATAATTCTAATAACATCTTAGTTTGCTCAAAAATTCTACAAATTGACGTGGCAACATAAATTGGGTACCTAAACTTGTCATAAAAAATTCAAATGGTTTCGATAAAAGAAGAATATACTTGTGTACAAATGGCTACATCTCTCACATAGTTTCCTAGAATGTTGCTTGAACATTGAAGTTTTCCACACTTTGCAACATGTTCGATCTCGTACGCATTTGAAATTTTAACACAAGCATGTGTTCACCTTAAGATCACGAAATGTAAAGTTTCATTACTAATGGTTGTGGAAAACAAATATTATTTCTATGTTGGACTTACAAAGAACAAGATAAGGCATATAAACATTATTCACAAAACGGAATATACACTAAACAATGAAATTAATGAAAAGATGGGAATTTTAGAAAAAAGAATAGGAAAAAAATCATCAAATTTGGACTAAGTACGACGGAGAAATACATGTTACAAAATTTGACTGCAGATTAAAAGGAGAAATGAGAACTGTTCTTCATTCCAATAGAACAGAGAGGATGGTTAACCCGCGTCTCATTTGCCCCTCCAATCCTCGTCTCCTACGCCCACCCAATAGAATAGAGGAGGAAGTAGACTAGCAGAGGCCACTGCCGCCGCGGCCGTGCTCGCTTTGACATCCAAGAGGGCACCCTAGGCCTCTAATGCGGCAAATGAGACCACCGCAACCTTCGATTTGACTCAGAAACGTGACAAATCAAATTTTGTGGATGCGACACAGAATATGTAATAATTTACATTCAAGATACATAACTTTTATTGATGCTTCCGCCTACATCCTGATGTTCATCCTGCTGACGGCGTACTCCACCGCGACGCTGAATCCACGCGTCCAGAGGTCGAACTCATGACGGATGCGACACTCGGCGCTGCAGTAGTGGATGATCCCTAGGGTCTCCGGCCCGTAGCGCCTACATCCCGCTACCCAAATGCAGACGTGGAGATTCTGGACGGGTAGCAACGGAATGTCATCGTCACCGTCACGAAGCCAGTACCACCACGCAATGTTCTCGAGATCCCGGCGGACGAGGTAGCGCAGCCGGTGCAGGTTGTGGTTCTTCCACCGCCCGTCAGGGGGCGACAGCCCGCCGCTGATTTCGTGGAGCAGTGCCATCTCTTCGGGGTCCGCAGGGTTGGGAGGTACTTCAGCATCGCTAAGAAGTACTTCGCACCGGCGTCTTTGGCAGCAGCCTTTCCGACGAGCTCCAGACCCTCATCGGGATATAATAATTCGAATATACATCTCATGCTTGTGATATAATAATTCTAATAACATCTTAGTTTGCTCCAAAAATTCTACAAATTGACGTGGCAACATAAATTGGGTACCTAAACTTGTCATAAAAAATTCAAATGGTTTCGATAAAGGAAGAATATACTTGTGTACAAATGGCTACATCTCTCACATAGTTTCCTAGAATGTTGCTTGAACATTGAAGTTTTCCACACTTTGCAACATGTTCGATCTCGTACGCATTTGAAATTTTAACACAAGCAAGTGTTCACCTTAAGATCACGAAATGTAAAGTTTCATTACTAATGGTTGTGGAAAACAAATATTATTTCTATGTTGGACTTACAAAGAACAAGATAAGGCATATAAACATTATTCGCAAAACGGAATATACACTAAACAATGAAATTAATGAGAAGATGGGGATTTTAGAAAAAACTAGGAAAAAAATCATCAAATTTGGACTAAGCACGATGGAGAAATACATGTTACAAAATTTGATTGCAGATTAAAAGGAGAAATGAGAACTGTTCTTCGTTCCAATAGAACTGGGCCCCACCCTAATTAGAGACGCAGGATGGTTAATCCTCGTCTCATTTTCCCACACAAATTGTTCATCATTCCAATAGAACAGAGGAGAAAGCAGAGAGCGCCGCAACCTTGGATTTGACTCAGAAATGTGAGAAATCAAATCTTGTCTATCAATAACCGATTGGATGATACTTTACACGATAGAAGAAGATGTTACATTCGTAACGAAGCCGTACCGCAGAATGCTTTGCCTGCACAATGTTGAATGTTGCCTCGCGCCACTGCCGTTGGCAGCGTCGGCCGGCAGAGGCCACGGCGGAGGGCGACACTCTTAATTTGCCAAGCCAGATTGACCCCACGATGCCGGAAATCTAGAGATTGCACATTGCTGATCAAACACGGACGCCACTGCCCTTGCTTCTCGCCCTCAACCTGTTTCATGTACGCAATTGCAGGGGCGTCGGCGTCAGCCCCGCTGTTGGCTCTGTAGAGGAAGACGGCGGCCACATAGGCCGCCCCTCTGTGCCCGTCCTTGGCAGCGCAGTGGAGTTCGTCGAGGGGAGGCTGAGGGCTGCGGTTCCTGCCGAAGATGTCGTCCATCCCGGTGAGGAAGCAGGCCACCGGGTTGCCGGCTACAGCCAGGCTACGAAGGAAGACGTCGTAGCCGACGGGGTTGTTGTTCTGCATCTGCTCGACTGGAACCCGATCCAGTGCCAGGCGCCTACCGATGTCTCTGTCGCGGCAGGGGCGGAGCATGTCCTTGCCGGTTGCCCGTAGGCTGCAGAGGTCCTCCATAGGCCGATTCGATGTCGCATCGACTCGGCCAACGATGATCGCCAGCACCTCCGCCGGGAGTTCCGCGAGTGACCGCGGGTGCTCCTTCGATGCCATGAGTGCCGGTGTGGAAGGGAAGTCGCTTGGCGTGGAGCGAAGGAAGCACAACGGAGGGGCGCGGCGGAGGGGCACGATGAGGAGTGTAAGCAGTTGTGGTTTTCTCGCGGGTAGATGAAGGAGCTGTGGTGGTTTCGCGGGTAGAAGAAGGGGTTGGGGCAACGGTTATTTATTTTGGAGAGAAGATACAGGAGACTACTAATTGCACATCTCACTTATCGAGGAGTCAAACTCTTTGAAGTTTGACGAAATGTAGACAAAATAATATCAATACTCTCAGATGAGTGGTACTACTAATTGCACATCTCGCTTATAGGCATCTTAGGTAGTATCTTAGTCATATTAGGTAGTATCTTAGGCAGAATATATAGGCATCTTAGGCAGTATCTTAGGCGTCATATATTACAGAAAGGAGATTCATTCAAATTCCACCAATAAACATCCTATATGTATTACAAAAAGGATTCCATTTCCAGCAATAGACATCCCTGCATTTTACAAAAAGCATCGGATTCAGCAGAAATCAATCTTGCTTCTTTTTCTTCTTTGATTTTTGTATATGAATCTTTTCACGATGGTCGCTTCGCAAGTATGGTGTTTTGTCAGCTCCCAAGACTCGGGGCATGTATGAAGTGTGAAAGGATGGACTTTTGTCAAACTGGTTGTATTCCTCCTCCTCAACAACATTTTCAACCCCAACAATCCTTTTTTTCTAGGCAAAACCACACTCCAGTTATTCTTTGCAAGGTCAGGTACATAGAACACTTGCTCAATATCCTTGGCGAAGACAAACGGTTCGGTTTTGTAACCAAAGACCCGGAGATCAACACTAACATAACCAAATTTGTCCTTGATCATAGCTCTCTTCGCATTGGTGACCCATCTACACCGAAACAAGGCTACCTTGAATCCTACATAATCAAGCTCCCAAATTTCCTCTATTTGACCATAATATGTGGCTGTGTTCTTCTTATTGTCGACGGCCCATACACGCACACCACTATTTTGATAGACGCTCTTGGCATCCTGGGCCATGGTGTAGAATGTGTATCCATTGATATCCATTGCTTGATATGTTGTAACAGTGAATAATGGCCCTGCTGCTAGTTTTCTTAGATCGTCAGTTATAGCAGCGCTGCCACTCTGCTGGACATAATCTCAGAGCCACCTGTTGAAGCATTGCATGTGCCTCTTTGCAACCCAATCCTCAGTACAGCCAGGGTTTTGTTCACGTAGTTGTTGCTTGTGCTCATTGCCAAATGGTGTAACCTCTACGCTCCGTTCTATCACGGTGAAATGAGCCTTCCTGAAGTCCTCTGGGTGCGGAGTGATTGACTTTTTCCCCAGGGTCCCAACACCTGAAAGCCTACCTTCATGCCGTGAACGAGGCACACCAATGGGGTTTTGGGGGTCCATATAACCCATGGCCCACTCCACTGCTTCGATGGTCTCATAGCCACGAACAATGGCTCCCTCCGGAAATGACCTATTATGTACCAATGATTTGAGGAATCCAAAGTACCTCTCATATGGAAACATCTGATGAAGGTAAGATGGGCCAAGGTACCAGATCTCCCTCGCGAGGTGTGTTGTTAGATGCAGCATGAGATCAAAGAATGATGGTGGGAAGGTAGCTTCAAACAGGCATAGGGTCTTGAAATGCCTCCTCTCTAAGGCCAATAGTTTTTCCTCATCAATCACCTTCTGTTCTATTTCATTGAAGAATAAACACAAGCTCGTGACCGCGTCGTGAACCAGTTCTGTCTTGATACCTCTTAGTGCAACAGGAAGAATAGATGTCATCAACACATGGCAATCATGAGATTTCATCAAGTTGAAATTCATGTTCATGTCCTTCACCGACACTAGCCTCTTGAAGTTCGATGAGTAGCCTGAAGGTACTTTCAAACTATGCAAAAACTCAAATAATTCTTTTCTCTCTGCCTTTAACAAGGTGGTTGCAGCAACGGGAAGGTCCATCCCCGTGTCTGTTTCCTCTGCATAGAGCTCCGGCCTAATGCCCATTTCTTTAAGATCCTCTCTTGCATTTTTATGATCTTTTCCTTTCGACTTCTGTTGTAGCAATGTTCCCAAAGTAGCTTCACACACATTCTTCTTGACGTGCATGTTGTCAATCGAATGACGCACATCCAAAAGCGGCCAATACTTTAGCTCCCATAGAATTGATTTCTTGTTCCACATTCCTCGCCCATCTTCTTCTTCTTCACCATCTCGCTTCTTTCTTTTTCGAAGTTTCTTTTCAGACAATTTGGGTAACTCCTCGATAGTTTCGATGTCCTTGACTTGCAAGTGGAGCAGATCTCCAGTCACATGCATTGGCGCCTGTCAATTCTCCTTTTCCCCATTAAACTGACAATCCATGTCCCGGTAGTCATGTTCTTGCTGAGGAAACGACAGTGCCCCATAAATGAGAATTTCTTAGCCACACTGCACAAGTTTCTTCCAAGTAGTGTGGGTAAGCTGCACCATTCCTTTTACTCTGGCCAGAAAGGTTGCGATGAGCCGGGTTGTCGTTGAAGGTGGTGAACAACATGGCGTGCAATGTGAACTCCTCACGGCCGAACTCATCCCAAACCTCCTTCGCACCAGGCTTCCAAAGTATCTTCAAGTCATCAACTAGTGGCCTCAAGTAGACATCAATACGGTCGTCAGGTTGCTTTGGCTCGGAGACCAATATTGTCAGCATCATGTATTTCCATTTCTTGCATAGCTAGGGTGGAAGGTTGTACATTGACAGCACAACAGGCCAGGTGCTATGTGTTGAGCTCTGGTTACCGAATGGGTTCACGCCATCTGTGCTCATAGCGAACCGAATGTTCCTGCTTTCACCGGTAAATTCCTTAAATGGGAATCAATATTTTGCCATTGTTGGCCACCTGCGGGGTGCTTAATCTTGCCAACTTCCTTCGTTCGTGTCTTATGCCAACGCAAGAGTTGGGCCTCCTTTCGTGTGGCGAACCATCTTCTCAACCGAGGAATGATGCAAAAATACCATGCTACCCTCACAGGAGCCCCTTTAACCTTTTTCTTCTTCTTCTTCTTGCCTGCGATCTCCACGGACTCGTTCTCGTCATCATCAACATTGTTATCATCACCACCATCTTTTTTCCTCTTGTACCGATCAAACCCACACTTGGGGCACTTATCAAGGTCCGCATAATCTCCACGGAACAATACACAACTGTTCTTGCAAGCATGAATTTTTTCAACCTCTATTCCCAAAGGACAAATTATCTTCTTTGCCTCATAGACAGACTCGGCTATTTGGATTCCCTCGGGTAGCATGTCCTTAAGGAGATCCAATAGTTGTTTGAAACTTTTGTTGCTCCAACCATGATCTGCCTTAAGCTGCAGAAGTTTTAGATCACCAGAAAGGCGAGAGTACTTCTTTCAACCAGGATAGAGGGATTTCTTTGGATCCTCAACGAACTGCTTCAGCCTCGCTAATTCAGAAGCTGTATACACTCTGATCCTTGAAACTCAACATCCCGCAATATTTGATCAACATTGTGCACACGTTGCAACAACTCACCATCATTGAAGCCTGTAACTTCTTGATCAGTGATATCCTCAGGCCTCATCACAATTGGTGGGAATGGTTCATTTTCCTCATCAAAAACTCCACCTTCATCAAGCTCCTCATCATGGCATAGCGCTGCCCCTTCATTATTAAGGCATGTAGCATGGTGTCGCGCTTCACCTTCATTTAGGCATCCTGCTTCGACTTCATTAAGTCCTTTCTCACCATGTTTATTCTAACACGTGCAATTTTCTTTGAAACCACGTGTGATCCAATGATGAAAAATGTTATCCCGTTGTCCGAACTTCTTCTGGTTGAGACAATCTATACAGGGGCAAAGCATTGCCTGAACACCACGGTTTCTCATATCTGCCTCTGCTTGATCTAGAAAACCAATGACCCCCATTAAGAAACTGGCCCAATCTCGGGACTTACTACTGTACATCCAAGCCCGAGCAGCAGCAGCCATCTGTAATTTTCATACATCAAATGAGCATAATGCATCACCAAAACCGATGAGTAAGAGGATTAGGACAGCGAAGTTCAATAAAAGGTGGCAATTTCCACCTTGACGAGGACTGTCTACGAGGCGAGCGCTTCCGAGGAGGAGGACGAGGCGTCGCGGCCGCGACGACGGCAACGGCGATGGCGCGGAGGACGGCGCCGAGCCCGAGGAGGAGGATAAGCTGCTGCTTTGGAGGACGTACGGCGCGGAGGGACGCCGCGCCGCGGTCGACGTCCGCCGGCACCTTTCGCCGTCGCGCACACGGCCGGCCGGCCTGCTGCAGCGCCGGCTTTCTGAGGAGAGAGAGCGCGCGCGCAGCGAGTGGGACCTTCAGAGAGTGCGCGAAAATGCTGTTGCAGCAACGGCGGGGAGAGAGCGAGTGGGGCCCTCAGAGGAGAGAGAGCGAGTGTAGTTGTCGGAGATAGCAGAGTGGTCGGAACGCAAAGACAACGGCGCATAATAACAACACGCGTCTCTATTGTGAGAAAACAAAGGAGATGCTAGCTCCAAACAAGCGTCGCCAATTGGGTCGTCATAAAATGAGACGCGTCCTAAAAACAACGCGTCTCCAATAGGAAAGTCATCGGTAACGGACGTATGTTAACGTCCGTTACAAAGAAAACATGTAACGGGCGTTTAAGAAGTCCGTTACCAGAAGTCTTCATTGGTAACGGGCGTTGTGGTGGCGAGGTCAGGGCGAGGTCGGAGTTGAGTCTGCCGCGATTATGCGTAACGGGCGTCAAATAACAACCGTTACAGATGGGGTCCATGTAACGGGTGTCAAGGTTCTGGGATTCAAAACCTTAAAAATTTCGGAGCTCACCGAATTGGGTGAATTTCGGACAAATTCGGACCGAGATTCAGTTGAAATGACCAGTCAAACCATTCATATTTTTGACGAATTTTGGCTGAATCCAACAACCGATTGTAGACCAGATGATTGAGGGCATAAGCAGAGATGGAGGCACGGAGAGGAGCGGATTGGGAGGAGGGGATCTGCATCGCCTTGCGTCACCTATGCTGGCTGTAGCATGCAAAGAGCCGCAGGCGGCCATTGGAAGGGAAGGAGGAGAAAAACGTTAGGGTTTCAGATGGTTTTATGCTAGGGAAAGCATTTGTGGGCTGTGTTGCATCTTGGATGGGCTGAAAATTCGAGTTGGGCCGAATTTTTTGGTCGGTTCCATTTTGTCTCGGGCCCAACCGAAATGGACGAATTTCGGTCCAATTCGGCCTACTCGGGCCGAATCCCAAATCCCTGACGGGTGTTAAGGGCTCGTTACAAATGCTACGCGACCTATTTGAGGTTTTCACGTAGTGTAGCCGCGCTCAGGCTCTCAGGCTCTGTTGCTGCCTTGCACCCCTCCTCTGCTGCCTCGCTCAATTCTTTTTTCCGAGTGATTAAAAGGTTACAGAGCTCTGACGCGACATCGAGCAAACGCAGCTTGCTGGGCATCTCGTGGCAGCTCCGGTGGTGCTGAACAAGGATGGGAGCTTCAATTCAGAGAAGCTGCGCGGCATGTGTTCTGAAATTTTAGGAGGATTCAACTTGTATCTGGCACTGGGCAGTAGCTGCTGTTGTTATTGATCTGAAATTGATTGATACCAGGGAACCGTTTATAGGCCATGGCTTCGATCTACCGTGGAGGGATCTGCATTTTTTATTGTCATCCTGATTTATAGTCAAGTCAGTGCTCTAATTTTTTAGAATTACTTCTTCAATTATCTTATGAGCATTACGTCTTCGGTCTTCCTATTTTAAATATTACTTCAGGTAAGAGTCATATCTTGTTTGTTCACAGGGTACTTAACATGCACTGATACACTCTGTCCTGGTATATAGAACCAGTCGCAACTCACCAACGCTCGTGTTGCAATCAGTTAAGGATCCCAGTTGCAACACCGGTTGCAATAAGATAAGTGCCCTTTGTTTATATATGTCCATTCGGGTTCCTGGCCTGAGCCCAGGGTGGCCCTATCAACTTCGTGCCGGGCTTGGCCCGACACTAAGTCCCACCATGTCGTGTCGTGGCCGCCCACGGGCTGTGACGACGGCCCAAGCACAGGCCCACGAGCCTATTTCTTGCCGGGTCAATCCGGCCCTATGCTCGCCCATGGGCGTCCGAAGGTCGCATGGTCGTTGGATGAGCGGCAGAGGAGAAGGAAGGGGCGCGGTGGCGCCGTCGTGTCGCCAATCACGGCTAGGTGGCGGATGCGTGCGGCCCATGTCAACTAGACGTGCGGCCCCACGTTGTGGTTGTTGCTCGCGGTCCACGTCATCTGTTATTTAAATAAATTAAAAAGAGGCATAATTACAAAGAAAAATCATGAGTAACTTTACAAGTTATTTATGCAAAACGCAATGCCATAATGCTCATTATGCTCTAATGAAGTGTGTAATGCTTAGATTGACAGTGAGGCGTTGTTCTATTTTTAGTGTGGTACCCCACGTGCAACTGGTTGTGAGTTGCAACTGGCCAACGGGTGAAGTTGCAATTGCTCCAATATAGAGTTTGCAATTGGCAACTTACCATGTTGCAATTGGTTCTTCTCACATTAATTATTTCGGGAAGCAATCGGCGACACGGTTTGCCACTGCATCACCATCAGCAGTGCCCCCACAGTAGCAGGCGGTACGGCTACAGCTCCTCGGCGCAGCAGGACCCACGAAAGAGGCAACACTTCCTCGTCTGACCCAACCCCAGCACGCGCCCCAGCCAGGTCTCCCCAAAAGCGCACGGCGACACGCGTGCTGCCACGGCTGAGCAGGACCCACGAATTTGGTGGCAACACCTCCTAGGCAAGCCCCCCCCCGCCGACAGCGCGCCCTCCAACAAGGTTGGAGTCCTTAACGTGTTGCCACCGGAGCGCTTGTTGAGTTGCAATTCATCTGAAATTATAAAAATTACATGTCCAGAGTTGCAAAAGTGCTCGAGGAGTTGCAATTGAAGTGATTGCCGTGTTGCAACTGGAGTGCTTGTTGAGTTGCAATTGAAGTGCTTTTGAAGAGTTGCAATTGAAGTGCTTGTCGAGTTGCAACTAGGGTGCTTATTGTGTTGCAATTCGTCTGATAAAAATTATAAAAATTACATGTCCAGAGTTGCAACTAAAGTGCTTGAGGAATTGCAATTGGGTTGCTTGCCGTGTTGCAACCGGAGTGCTTGTTGAGTTGCAATTAAGTGCTCTGAAGAGTTGTAATTGAAGTGCTTGTTGAGTTGCAACTAGAGCATTGTTGAGTTGTAATTCGTCTGATAAAAATTGCAATTGAAGTGCTTGTCAAGTTGCAACTGGAGCATTGTTGAGTTGAGTTGCAATTGAAGTGCTTGTCGTGTTGCAATTGAAGTGCTTATCGTGTTGCAATTGATGTACACTCCGAGTTGCAAATACTGAGTGCTTCCGCTTGATACTACCCTTCAGTTGCAACCGGACAGTGGTTCGAGTTGCAATCTATGTACACTCTGAGTTGTAAATACTGAGTGCTTCCACCTGATACAGTACTACCCCTTCCGTTGCAACCGGATAACGGTTCGAGTTGCAATCGATGTACACTCCGAGTTGCGAATACTAAGTTCTCAAGGATTTCACCTAGTGAGTGGTTTGCACTATATATTTTTCCTTTTTTGACGACATAGTAACTAGCTGACTACCTAAGTTGTAATTGGTTTATATTTAATATTGCAATTAGACAACATTATCATCTCGGTGCCGATTGATTTTTTTTCTTTCCTTCTGTCCATTTTTTCTCCGTTCTTAATGCCGATTGAGTGTTGCAACTGAAGTGCTTGAGGAGTTGCAATTGAAGTGCTTGCCGTGTTGCAACTGGAGTGCTTGATGAGTTGCAATTCGTTTAATAAAAATGATAAAAATTACATGTCCAGAGTTGCAACTGAAGTGCTTGAGGAGTTGCAATTGAAGTGCTTGCTATGTTGCAACTGGAGTGCTTGTTGAGTTGCAATCGAAGTGCTTTTGAAGAGTTGCGATTGAAGTGTTTGTCGAGTTGCAACTGGAGCGTTATTGAGTTGCAATTCGTTTGATAAAAATTATAAAAATTACTTGTTCAGATTTGTAACTGAAGTACTAGAGGAGTTGCAATTGAAGTGCTTGCCATGCTGCAATTGGATCGTTGTTGAGTTGCAATTCATATGATAAAAATTATAAAAATCACATGTTCAGAGTTGCAACTGAAGTGCTTGAGGAATTGCATTGAATTGCTTATCATGTTTGCAACTAGAGTGCTTGTTGAGTTGTAATTTGTCAGATAAAAATTATAAAAATTACATGTCCAGAGTTGCAACTGAAGTGCTCGAGGAGTTGCAATCGAAGTGCTTGTCATGTTGCAACTGGAGTGTTTGTCGAGTTGCAATTGAAATGCTTGTCTATACTACCCCTTGAGTTGCAACCCAACAGTGGTTTGAGTTGCAATTGATATACACTCCGAGTTACAAATATTAAATGCTTCCGCCTGATACTATACTACCCCTTTAGTTGTAACCCAACAGTGGTTCGAGTTGCAATTGATATACACTCCGAGTTGCAAATACTAAGTGCTTCCGCCTGATATTGTACTACCCATTCAGTTGCAACCGGACAGTGGTTCGAGTTGCAATCGATGTACACTCCGAGTTGCAAATACTTAGTGCTTCCGCCTGATACTATACTACCCCTTCAGTTGCAACCCGACAGTGATTCGAGTTGCAATTGATATACACTCCGAGTTGCAAATACTGAATGCTTCCACCTGATACTGTACTACCCGTTCTGTTGCAACCGAACAGTGGTTCGAGTTGTAATCGATGTACACTCCGAGTTGCAAATACGGGGTTTTTAAGGATTTCACCTAGTGAGTGGTTTGCACTATATTTTTTTGCTTTTTAACGACATAATAACTAGCTTACTACCTAAGTTGTAATTGGTTTATATTTAATATTGCAATTAGACAATATTATCACCTCGGCGCCAATTGATTTTTTCTTTCCTTCTATGTTCATTTTTTCTCCGCTCTTAACGCCGACACCAGTCGCTCGAGAACCCACTATTGCTGCGCCACCGATTCGCTCGCGTCTCCCTCCAATCCACGGCCCCCGCCCGACGACGCTCTGCACTAGGGGCCCGCGACACAAGCTGGATAGGGCCGGACGGGCGCGCCGGCATCGATGGCCCCACAAGTGCTTCCGCCTGATACTATACTACCCCTTCAGTTGCAACCCGACAGTGGTTCGAGTTGCAATTGATATACACTCCGAGTTGCAAATACTAAGTGCTTCCGCCTGATACTGTACTACCCCTTCAGTTGCAACCGAACAGTGGTTCCAGTTGCAATCGATGTCACTCCGAGTTGCAAATACTGAGTGCTTCCGCCTGATACTGTAATGCCCCTTCAGTTGCAACCGGACAGTGGTTCGAGTTGCAATCGATGTACACTCCGATTTGCAAATACTGACTGCTTCCACCTGATACTGTACCACCTCTTCAGTTGCAACCAGACAGTGGTTCGAGTTGCAATCGATGTACACTCTGATTTGCAAATACTGAGTGCTTCCACCTAATACTGTACTACCCCTTCCGTTGCAACCGGACAGCGGAGTTGCAACTGAAGTGTAAAGTGCTTCTCAAGTTGCAATTAGTCGCAACCGAAGCTTTTTTGTGGTTGCAATTGAAGCGTATTGCAGAGTTGCAACTGAAGTATTTGTGGAGTTGCTGTTGCAACTAAAGTGCTTCTCGAGTTGTAATTAGTTGCAACCGAAGCTTTTTGTGGTTGCAACTGAAGCGTATTGCGGAGTTGCAACTGAAGTGTTTGTGGACTTGCAACTGAAGTGCTTCTCGAGTTGCAATTAGTCGCAACCGAAGCTTTTTTGTGGTTGTAACTGAACGTTTGCGGAGTTGCAACTGTAGTGCTTGTGGACTTGCAATTGAAGTGCTTCTCGAGTTGCAATTAGTGGGACTGTTGTAATAACTAGCTTATTATCTTAGTTGAAACTGGGCTATTATTCAAGTTGTAAATGATGTTTTGATGAGATATTAACTAGCTTATTACCTTAGTTGAAGTGCTTCTCCAGTTGCAATTAGTGTGCGCGATTTTTAATTATTTTTGTACCTATTTTATTATTCAGTTGCAACTAGGTTATTATCTTAGTTGCAATTGGAGGAAGCAACCACTTGCAATTGTGACTGATAGTGCATGATTTTTCAATTATTTTTGTACCTATTTTCTTCTCTTAATGGGGAAGCAACTAGTTGCAATGGCTAAGTCGTGTGCTTAGATTTTTAGTGTACTTTGCAACTACCTTTTTCCTTATTAAGTGAATAATTATCCGCGTTGCAATTGAAGCCCACATATTTTTTGCGATTTTGGGTTGGATTAGATGTAACCATATAATTATCATTGTTGCAATTTGGAGCTCACATATTTTTATGAAAAGAAAAACATAGCAACTCTTCTTATCCACACACACGCAACAGCAGGCCACCAGTGTGCATCGTCCTAATCCCGTTCCCCAAGCGGAAAGCGCATGACGGTCCTGACGCGTGGGAGGACGGGAGGAGCGTCGGCTCAAGGCTCCTCTGTTTTTCCTGCAGCCGCAGCTCGAGGCTCCTCTGTTTCCACTACCAGCTGCACTACATTGCCGGACTGTGTCAGTGACTAAACAAATTGAAAAATCAAACCCAAAAAGCTTCCAACCATGACTTAGCGCCTGGTCATGGAGCTGGACCCTGCCGTCCCTCCCTGTTGACCCAGCGGCGCACGAACTCCCAACCAAATTCCCGCGTGGTTGCTCGTCTCCCAATCGGATAACGTGTCTGGCTCGCTCTCTCCATCCCTGCTCCGGATCGAGCGGCACAGAGGCCATGGCGCCATGGCGGGCGGATTCCATGTGGTGGATCCAGGGGCGCGGGCGACGGCTGCGGTTTTTCGGGGGGGCGCTGGGATGGGTCGCGCCGGCGTAGGAAAGGAGGTGGGGCGCGTCGTTGGATGGGTCGCCCCGCGCCGCATAGGAAAGGAAGTGCGGGTCCGCGTCCGGGAGAGAGGGGAGGGGGTCTGTGCATCACGGTACTAAAATGCACCCATGGTGTATTTGATATAAGAAATGCACAGACCCTGTTAACCAGCGTGAGCATTCCACCCATCAACCCAGCCCGCGAACCTCCCACATGTGGGCCGTGCGCATCCACTAGAGGTCGGGCGAGTCAACCTTCCTTCCTGGCTTCTCTGCCACGAGTGTGAGTCGCGAGCGCGCGGAGCGCCGCGAGCGACGAGCACGAGGAAGATCCAGGCAAGCGCATGGGCGCGACGGCCCCAACAGCGGGTCGCACGGTCGTTGGGTGGTGGGAGCGGGTGCCGTGGGAGCACGCGCCGAGCATGCGGGGGCTCCGAGCGCCCGATGCAGACCCGAGTGCATGACTTGCCGGTGGGGGCGAGCGGGGATCTGGAGCTCCATTCGGCACCACGAGTGGCGGTGCAGCATGCCCGCGACCACGCGGAAAGAGGACGACACGAGCGGTGGGCTGCTGACGCTGCGTGATGCTATTTAGAATCATAGCTGAAACTTATCCATTCTCACTGAGGGCCTGTTCTTTTCCTCACAAATGAATAGTGAAAAGTACTATTCACCTGTCACATCCATCACATCTTCTCTCACAAGAAACACTATCCCAACACTATTCATTTACAACTTTACTATTCATTTTCACCCAAAAGAACGGGCCCTGAATCGATCTCAAGATTCCAGGCAGGCTCCATCGATGGCTGTGTGCGGGTTAGGGCACGGACAGGGATTTAGTTACTGGGATCCGATGGCGAGCCGGCCGGAAGCATGCGGCGGCTGCAATATTCCAGCAGCAAGCAATAACCGCGGCGCGTTTGCAGGATGCAGTGCTGGAGCAGGTGCAAGCAGCACGGGATGGTGGTGCTGACGACGAGGATGGCTGTGGACCACGCCGAGAGCACAAAATCAAAGATCGAGGACCCCTCGAGGAGTCACTGCACGCACGCTGTATGATCAATTGTCGACCATGTTGAAATCTGGTGTTTGTATTTATTTGGATGTTTTGATTCGATTTCAAAGAATTGGTTAAGCCAATGATGATTGCATCCGCTGCTTCAGGGACAGGTATGATATGCTGCTTCAATTACTATGATTGCTATGAATAAATTGACAGTAATTTGGTTCTCCCACTGATGGCTGAGAGAAACAGTGGAGAGTTATTAGTCGTAGCCTGTAGTGAATAATTTCTGCTAATTCGTGCAGAAACAAAAGAAAACTTTATGCATGTATGATGGAATGTACTGAACTACTAACTATTAACGACGGGCATCATTTGACAGTAATTTGATGGAAGAAAATTAGATGAGGAATTTAATGGCCTAATGGTTGGAAATCAGTTCTGTAATTAGTGAAAAATCAGGATTTCGATCAACAGAAGTCTAGCAGTCCATAGAGAAGATTGGATTATTTTACAGATGACAACTTGTATTTGTATTTTCTATCTGAATAATCTGTCATCCGGAGTCATTAGTAGTATTACTTGGAGCAATTGCAACTAGTCCCACCGTCAATTACAATTAGACCAATAATTCAGTTGCAAACTAGGGTCACTAAACTAGAACAATAAATTTTTTTTGTTTTTCCAAGATCCGAATATGGCTGATATCTAGGGCTGGATATCGAGCCTGGCTCGACTCGTTAAGGCTCGGCTCGTTAGAGCTCGGCTCGTTTTAGCTCGTTATCTTAGCGAGCTAGGAACTCAGCTTGGCTCTGCTCATTAAGAAGCTCGAGCTGGCTCGTTAAGCTCGCGAGCCAGCTCGTTAACAGTTATAAATTCAAAAAATCATAGTTAACAGGTAAGTATGGAATCAACAAATGCAACATGTTTACAAGCTAACCAACAATAAAACCAAGTAGTCAACAAGCAATCTAGTACTCCAAGTTATTAGGCTGTGATCTAAAGTTGGACCTATTAGGCTGTTTGCTGGCTGCTGCAACCCTCGCTCATTAGGGCTCGCGAGCGTCTCGCGAGCCAGCTCGAGCTCGGCTCATTATCGTAGCGAGCTAAAACCTGAGCTCGGCTCGTTACAAATTTACTAACGAGCCGAGCCGAGCCGAGCCAAGCCACTAACGAGCGAGTTCGAGCGAGCTAACGAGCTTCGAGTTTTTCGTCCAGCCCTACTGATATCTTTCTACCAGAAGTGAGGCAGGTATTTCCATCTCCCACGGATTGAAGCAAGGCAGCAGAAATGTGGTCAAAGCAAATGAGGTGCTAAAAGCCTAAAACAAGATGGGCCTCATAAAAAAAGATATGCATGAGGAGAACGATTTGGGCAAAGATGAATTGCCTGAAACACAAGCAAGCAACGCGAGCATTGTGCCATTTTGAGCAGAGGAGATGCAAGAGGAGCGAGTGCAGCGCTGGTTACAATGTGCAGAGAAGCTGCAAGCATTGTGAATAGTGGAGCTACAAGCAGAGGATCCAGTTAATGAAAATGGTAATTTATTCAAAAACTGCAAATACTACCAGAAGAGGATGGTTGAAATGAGTACGAAGAATCAATTGGAACACTTACTTTTTGTATATGCATTCAGTTGTAAAAAAAAATTAACAGAGATTTTTTTGTACATGCATTCAGTTGTAAAAAAAATTAACAGAGATTGCTTTTTAAAAAAAGATAGACTGCAAAATTGTACCCCATGATAAAGTATGGTTGCAACTAAGATCATGTTCATTTACAAGCTCTTGAGGGGCGCACTGAAACATCCCTAAGTACATTGGAAAAAGTCTACTTCACCCCCCAATCTATGAAGGTTGGAACACATCACCCCCCAACTTATGAAAATAGATTTTTTTACCCCCTGAACTTTCTAAAACAGGACAACTCACCCCCTGAAGCAGTTTTGAAAAATTATAGTAAACCACATAAAAATCATAAAAGGGAAAATCAAATTGTGTTGGACTTCAAATTAGTAGTTCTACGCAGTGAACATATAATATGGAATGCTTTAGCACATTTTTTTCTTGTAACTTTAGATATATGCTTTTCTTCATAACTGTAAAAAAATGTACTAAAACATACCATATTATATGTTCACTGTGTAGATCTATTCATTTAGAGTCCAACACAATTGGATTTTCCATTTTATGATTTTTTTGTGATTTACTATGATTTTTCAAAACTGCTTCAGAGGGTGATTTGTCCTGTTTTAGAAAGTTCAGAGGTAAAAAATCCATTTTCATAGGTTGGGGGTGATGTGTTCCACCCCTCATAGGTTGAGGGGGTGAAGTAGACTTTTTCCTAAGTACATTTGAACACTGTCATGTGTTGATTGCAACACAGATTGGAAAAAAAAGAATACAAATTGCAACCACTCAAGTCCCAAATTGCAACCGGGGTGCCGTATCAATTGCAAACAGTTGACAAGCCAGTTGCAACGTCCCTGGGACAATAATTCCTCTAACATCTGCTACTCCGTGTTCCCGTGGCTCATCAGTTGAGGTCCATGCCAGTATCGGACGCTGCATGTGTCTGCGCTCTTGATGAATGGTCATTCCTCAGACAATATCTCAAATTAGGTGACTTGCAACCGCCTTGAGAACCTGAGCAACTCCCCTATGTATTCACTATAAACACTGCATTAAAATCATTATGAACAATGCCATTGAAAAAAAGGAAAACCCACATGAGACTACAACATTTGAGGAAGTTGCACATAAAAAATATATGCGTTCATGGTGCACAAAAAAATATAAAACTAAAAAAAATGCTTGTATTGGCTACATACATGGAAGGTGGGAAATACACATAAGAACAGAAAAATAAGCCACCATCATAACCCACCGCTTGAGGCCAATTGCAACACATGGATACAATGTCATTGCTAAAAAAAGTGTTTTCACTAATGGGGACATAAAATAATCCACACCACAACCTGCAAATGAAGCAAAAATTGCCAGCATGGCTGCAATGCAAAATGACAGTCTGACGATAACCCAATTTCTAACATTAAATGTTTAGTCAGCACAACAAAAACTGAGACAGCAGGTAAATTGCAAACCATGACATAAGGCAAATTGCAACCATGGAGTCAGTGCAATTTCCATTCATACAATTAACCCTGTTACTAACCATAACCATAACCCTAACCACCACATGAGGCCGATTGCAACCATGGACACATAAGAATTACAACCATGGAGATAGTGCACTTGCTAGTCATACAAATAAACCAATTGCTCACCATAACCCCAACCACGAGAAAGAGTGTATTTTTGCTAAACTTCTGATTAAAAAGAAAACGAAGTGCCACTAATGCAATTGTCTAGTTCCAATAATAAATCTAAATCAATTACTACTGTGTGGGCACAATTGCAACACATGAGTCGAGACACACCAATGAGCCTAATAAAATCAGCGAATCTCTATAACCCTAACCACCATATGTGGTCAATTGCAACCATGGAGACACCAGCGATTGCAAGTCTTCTAGTAACCCAATTTCTACATGAGGCCAATCAAAAAGAATTGCCCCTGGCAACAAAACTACTAAAACAATTACTACTATGTATATAGGCAAAATTACAACCCATTAATGTGTGGGATGAGCTCGGAACAAAACAAATTGTCATTGATGCAATGACCTAGTTGCAACCATAAATCTAAAGCAATTACTACTGTGTCTATATGCATAGTTGCAACACATATAAGTGTGTGGGTTGAGCTCCAATGAAAAAAATAATTTGCCAACAATGCTATGGGCCAATTGCAATGATAAATATAAATCAATTACTAGTGTGGACGTGGGCACAGTTCAACACAGGGATAACTCCCCTATGATTCGTCGGTTCTTACGTATCAATGGTCTTTGTTTCCAAGAAAGAACATTAGAGCAGCGAAAAACAGGTTTATGTCTAAACTGTGCTGCAGGTTATCAACATATAGCATATGCATGTATAAAATAATTCAACATATAGCAGGTAGCACATGTCCATCTGCTATTAAAAAAATGAGGTAGAAAACTAGAACCAATTGCAAGTTGTTGCAGTGGTTCCGTTGCAACACAACCTTAAAATAAATTACTACTAATGGAGTGGATAAGTTGCAACACAAAAAAAGGTGTGTTGTTGCTAAAATTCTTATTGAAAAATGAAACGAATTGCCATTGATACAATGGTATGGTCGGAAACAATAAATTTGAACTAATCAGTACTATGTATATGGGCACAATTGCAACATATATTACTATAAGAAGTGTGTTGGTGGAGCTCTGATAAAAAAAGTCAAATTGAAATGAATTGCCACTTATGCAAATAGGCTAGTTGCAAACAATATATCTAAACTAATTGCTGATGGGCAAAGTTCCATCACACATGAATGTGTGGGCAGAGTCCAATAAAAAAATAAGTTAAGTGAACCAAATTGTCACCAATGCCATGGGCCAGTTGCAACAAAACTATTAAGACAATTACTACTATGTATATGGTCACGATTGCATGTGAAACATTAATCAAATTAAACCAAATTGCAACTAGTGGCATAGGCCAGTTGCAACAAAAAACTAAACCAATTGGTACTATGTTTATGGGCAGATATAAAAAGATGCTTGAATAAAAAAAGGCACTGGTAATGGGTAAGGGACTAACCCAATTCAGTGTTTAGTTGTGACCTTGATGGCCCCATCATCTCATTAAAAAATTTTCACTACCTTGATGCTATCAGCTCCTTCTCCAGAAGCATGCCTCATCAGCCTTCTCACCTGAGTTCATTAGTAGATCAAATTAGATGTGTGGATCATCCGAAGTAGTGGGTAGCATACACCTCATTCACATTAAGAACTCTGAAAAATGGAATAAAACTATTGGGCAAGGAAAAGCATACACAAAAAGGGTACTAACATATCTGTATAATCATTAATGATTCATCAATATGTGAAGGTTCGTGGTTAGGGATGCACAATATTCATCAAAAAGGGTACCAACAGTAACAATAGCAGAAGCTTTGAGCCCTTGATGCTGGGCTTAGTATAATTGACAGCGGATTAGTTGGAGAGTAGACAAATTCAGCAGATAGGAAATGCCTCTGGAAAGCATAATCGACATCATCTTAGTAGGAGAGCAGGCAAATTCTACTCGCACGAGTGAATATTCTAATGGCTCGATAATTTCCTCTAAATTTCAATCTTTGCTTAATTTTAGAAAAATCAGTCTCTGCAGCTCAGCAGCTGAGAATCAAAGAGGCCACATGATTCAGAAGATTCCCTTGAAACACAGGGGAATGAATTCAACGTGAGTGGGAGGCAAGCCGAACCTGATGGATCCCCAATCCACTCCACTCGGTATCAGGGGATGAGGATGAATTGAAGAGGAGGACGCTGAGGATGAGTGAAGCAAAAAAAGCTGAGCTACAGGATGGAGGGGAGGAGTGGCCTGCGAACCTGCTGAGCAGAGAGATGCCGGGGGATTTTGAGCACGAAGGTCGGAGGGGGCCGTGCGACATCGTGTTCTGGGCCGAAGGGGGTCGCGTGCCGCATGAGGGATCTACTCTCTGCTACAGTCCAGAGGTCCCTCGACGCGTCGGACAGATAGGAGCTCGCCGCGGACCTGGAGGTCCACAGCCGAACCTCCGCGAAAGCCCGGCTCGCCATTTCCCACTGTCGCCGTCGTGAGAGGATCTCGTAGCGACCGAGCTTACCCATGCACTCGCCGCTGGACCCCCTGCTGCTGCTCCCTACAGGCGGAGCTCGTCCCCTGTCGTAGCTTCTTCGTGTGCGCCTGTGCCAGCTCCGCTCGCCGCCGGAGAGAAATGGATCTGGGGATCAGAATACAAATGGCTCGGTGTTTCTCGGTGGGATATTTAACTTTTTACCATTATAACGGATGCACACTCTTTGATTGTCACCTTAATGGATGCCAATATTTTCAGACTAGTGTTGTTGTGTTCACGATACAATTTTACCACTTTATCTGATGTGGCACGCCACGGCACCGTTCCACGCTGGATCGAGCAGTCACGGGCAGGCAAAATGACCACCAATGCCCCTGCCCTCCTCTTATGCCCATCTGTTAGCCCCTGGCCCGCCCTTACCTTCTTTCCCCCCTCCCCCCGCACACTGAGCTCTGCCGCCGCACCCGGCATTCTTCTCCGTCCCGGCCCGTCCCGGCGCGCAGTTAGGAAGTGGAAAGAAGGTGCGTCTGGACTGACATTTTCATTCCCCGCCGACGTTTTCGGTTTGGATTCGCCTGATTTTGACGCTAGGGTTAGGGTTCGTGATTTTGATCTTGGGCCTGGTGTTTTTTTCGTAGATATTTGATGTAGTCACACTGTTGAAGGTAGACGCAATGGATTGGGATTGGACTAGTGCTGGTTCCAGTGCTTCCCCTTTTTGGTAAGCAAAACTTTTATGCTGGGAATACTCTAGTAGGTTGCCGTCTAACATTTGCATCTTTGCTTGTGTTCGTGATTGTGTCAGGATGGATCCTGGCAATGCGTTTAGATTAGTTGTAAAGGTTTCACCTTGGGTTGCTGAGGATCAGTATGGCCGAGTAGAAATGAGTGAGCAGGAGCATGAACTATGGCTTGATAGGTCTCAACATTATTCTCTTGATAAGTTTCACGAGGACATGGCCACCAAGATAATCTGGGGATGTATGCAGACATTATCAGTTTGGGTGGTTGATAAAGACAGTGTCGCTGCATGGAAAATAAGGAGGGATGAGCATTTTCAGCGGCTTATATTAGATAGATGGGATGAAAGGGTAGTTGTGTTTTCAGTGGATGTTGTTAGTAAATATAATGATGCTGCCAATGATACCTCTGCTGTTAGGTGTGTCTCTGGTGTCACTTCTATTCACACTAGTGGTGTTGCTGGGGAGAGTAGTGGTGCTGCAGGTAATTGTGGAGGCAGTGTTGCTCCTGATAATGTTGAAGCTAGTGCTGTTCCTGAAGGGGATGTGCCTCATAATGTTGAAGGCAGTGGTGACACTGCCAGCACTCCACCTTCTTCTGTTCCAGCTGAACAAGCAGAAGCAGTAGATTGGGCTGAGTTGACAATTTTACAAGAATCTGATGATGATAGAGAGGCCAAGGAAGCAGCACAAGAGGATAAAATATATGAGGCTATGGGTTTCAAAGCAGTAGATGAGAGAGCTGCTGAAGCAGCTAGGGAAGCTATTCCTATCCCTGGCATGACAACTGAAATGCCGGAAGATATGGCAGAGGCAGCTGTTCCTGTTGATGACCATGGTGATAATGAGCCAAATATTGATTGCGACAGAGAAAATCCAGATATGTCTGTGGGGGTTTCTTATCCATGCATGGATGATTTCAGGCTAGCTGTAAGACAGCATGCAATTGTGAAGGAATTTGAACTTGCTACTAGTCATTCAGACCATGACAGGTTTAGGGGTCATTGTGCTTCTCTGGGGTGTCCTTGGATTATTAGAGCTAGAACCCAACATGATGGGACTGTCAGGGTATATTTTTTTTGCATTACATGCTTCTCATGCTTTTCATGCTTTTTTATGTTTTTTTCTTGTGCAGGTGCAAATAAATACAGATGTGCATAGATGTGCCTCTAGGAGCAGGGTGGATCTTGGTAGGATGGCCTCACAAGCATGGGTGGCAGAGAGGGCTATACCATTCTTGAAGAGGAAACCAAACATGGGGCCAAAGGCATTGAAGGAAGAGTTGGATAACAAATACAACATCAATATCCCCTACCAAACAGTTGTGTATGGAAGAAAGAGAGCAGCTGACAAGCTTTTTGGTAAGTTAGATGATTCATTTGATTGGTTGCACAGGTTTAAGGCAGAAGTAGAGATGAGGTCTCCTGGTAGTATTGTGGAGATAGATACTGAGAAAGATGATGATGGAAACATCTATTTCTCAAGATTTTTCTGTTGTTTCAAGGCTGCCATTGATGGTTTTAGAAATGGATGTAGGCCTTACATTAGTATAGACTCCATAGCTCTCAATGGTCTTTGGAATGGCCACATGCCAGCAGCTCAAGCTTTGGATGGCCACACCTGGATGTTTCCATTAGCATTTGGGTTCTTTGGTTCTGAAACCAAGGAGAATTGGAAATGGTGGATGGAGTAGCTTAGCAAACCAATAGGGCCAATGGAGAATTTAGCTGTATGCACTGATGCCTGTAAGGGTCTTGAATCAGCAGTGGCAGCAGTTTGGCCTCATAGTGAGAAGAGGGAGTGTTTCAGGCATTTGATGGAAAATTTGAAGAAATATTACCATGGAGAGGTGTATGCTAAGAACATGTGGCCAGCAGTTAGGGCTTACACTGAAAGCACATTCAAGTATTTTTTTGACAAGGTTGTTGCAGCTAGCCCTGAAATTGTTGACTGGCTGAAGAAGGACCATAGTCTACTGTGGGCTAGGAGCAACTTCAGAACATTCTCCAAATGTGATTACATCAACAACAATCTGGCAGAATGTTGGAACTCCTGGATCAAAGAATACAAGGACCTCCCTGTACATTGCTTAGCTGATGCAGTAAGGGAGAAGACACTCACTATGTTTGCTAAGAGGAGAAGAATCTTAGTGGTTTTGAATCCTGGTATCTTGCCTGCTGTGATACACCAGTTGAATGCAGCCTCCAGGGGTTTAAGGAACCTGAGAGTGACAAAGGGCCATCAAGATGAAGCAGAAGTTACAGAGATGTACAAGGATGAAGAGGTTAGGAGGCATGTTGTTCATCTACAGCTTCACACATGTAGTTGCAGAGAGTGGCAGGTCACTGGGAAGGCATGCCCACATGCTCTGGCTGTCATCACCAGTATGAGGCAGCCACAAATGGACTTGTATGTAGACCAATACTACTCTGTGGAGAAATTTCAAGCTGCATACCATGGTATTATACCACACATCACTGATAGGAACCAATGGCCAATAGTAGACAAAGGTTTTAAGTTGCAGCCACCAATTGTCATTGAGAAAAAGGGACCAGGCAGGACAAAGAAGAATAGGTTCCTTGGACCTCATGAAAGAAGTGGAAAAAGAACTAGATAGGTGCAATGTCAAGGATGCAAACAATATGGGCACAGTCAGTCAAGCTGGAGATGTCCACTGACAGGAACAAAGAAAAGGTTCTCACATTTCCTTTTCACATTTCCACACATGTTTATGTGTTTTTACCTAATCACTATGTTTTTTGATGACAGGCAGAGGACCAAAACTGCAGCACCAAGACCTGGAAGACCAAAGAAGGCCAAGACAGCAGCAGATGAGGGTACAAGTGGACAATTTGCACCAATGACTAGAGCAGCAGCAGCTAAACAAGCAGCAACAAAAGCAGCCAAAGAAGCTCAGCTAGCAGCAGATAAAGCAGCAGCAGCAGCAGCTGAAGCTGCCGCAATAGCTGAAGAAGCAGCACTAGCTGAAGCTGCAGCAGCTAAACAAGCAAGATCAGCAGCAGCTAAACAAGCAAGAGCAAAAGCATGCTGAACAAGCAAGATCAGCAGCAGCTGAACAAGCAGCAGCAGCAGCTGAGACAGATGACCTTGATGTGCCACCTCTAGAGACTGAACCAGCTGGTACTCCTCAAACACCACCAAGGACCAATCTTGAGTTGCAAATTGTGAACCAGGAGGACCTACTACTCCATGCTGCTCCCACAAAGATTACACCAAGGAAGAAGCTAGCTACCAAGATCAAGAAGAAGAGCCCTCCTAAGGTGAAGAGTCCAGCCAAGGAGGCCAAGAAATGAAATTGTGATGATTTGGGAAGTTTATTTTGGAAAGTTTATTTTGGGAACAAACAAGCATGTAATATATATTTGGCCACAACAAAACTCTTCTCATGTTTGGCCTTTATTTATGCAAACTGTTATGTAAGTGGCCAAAATACATCCATCTATTTGGATGTTGAACTGCTGAGTGGCCAGAACCTGTGATCTTTGTTTCAAGAACCTGTGATCTGTGCTTGCAAACCTGTGAACTTGTGAACTTGTGTGTTGGCCTTTACATTTCTGTGTACTTCCTGTGAACCTGTGATCTGTGCTTGCAAATTGTGAACTTGTTCACATACATATTCATTCACACAAATGGACACAAATGTTGACATACATTCACAATTCACATTCCATTGGACACAAATGGACACAAATGTTGACATACATTCCATTGTTCATTCTTGATGACACAAAAGCACATTCTCCACTACACAATTGTTCCACACAAGGGGGGACAACACAGTGTCACTTCCTTCCACAATACATCACCACTACACATCCAAACACAACACAAAGGGCAACACACAGCATCGTCACGTTCATCTTCCAGAGCACATTCTCCAGCTTCTCCTCCAGTTTCCTCTGCTTCTCCTTCTCGGTCCCTATGTGAGCGTCCTTTGAATCAACTTCATCATCGTCAGGGAATGCCTCGTCGACAGCGCATCCCCTATCTGCCCAGTTCGATGGTCGAACAACTACGACACCGGTATTCTGAAGCATCTCGAAGTACTCCTTCTCGAATCGATAGTACGAACAAAGCTTCGGATACTGAAAACCATAAGCCACATCAAAACCCGTCAAAACCCTAACTCAGATTTGACCAAGGCAGCAAGTTGTACTCACCCCCGTTCCTAGCACATTTGAAGTAGATACAGCCGTGATTCTCACCCTCCTTCCTCGTCCGACCCTCCACCACCCGCGCCACCCCGCAATCCGGGCAATGCACCAGTGGAAACCCATTCTCAACACCAATTGGGTCAAAGCCGATGCGCCTGCTCCGACCGCCTTGATGCCTGCTTCTGGCACGTCCTCTAGAGGACTCCCCGTAGTGCGACATGGCTGGGACGTAGAGGGATGAGAGGGCGGCGTGGGAGGCAGCGGCGGCGACGGTAAAGCTCAGAACGGGGAAAGAAGGGAAGAGAATGGGGATGGGGCACGGCTGCTGAACGGATGGGCATAAGAGGAGGGCAGGGGCATTGATGGTCATTTTGCCCGCCCGTGGCTGCTCGATCCAGCGTGGAACGGTGCCGTGGCGTGCCACATCGGATAAAGTGGTAAAATTGTATCGAGAACGCAACAACGCTGGTCTCAAAATATTTGCATCCGTTAAGGTGACAATCGGAGAGTGTGCATCGGTTATAATGGTAAAAAGTTAAATATCCCTTTCTCGGTCAAGGAAAGGAAAAGCTTAGCAGTGTAATTACATCCGTGGCCAGGTGGTGGCGTGCGTGTTGTGGGCGCGCACATTAGATGATTCGGTCGGTTGGCCGGATCAGGTACCGCAGTTGATCCAGTATACTCTATGACCGACCATAGAATAGCTTATTCTACGGCCACCTGATCCAACATTCCAGATGCACCGCACCATAAACGCCGCGTGAATGGCGGACCCAGGATCCCAGCCCAGGGTAGTCCTAGCAGATTCTAGGCATATGACAACTGAAAGAAACAAGCAGTGAAAGAGTTTTGTGCCTTGATTCTCTAAATAATGTCGACCCTCGCCAAATACTTTAAAGGAATTGGCCCAAAATCAGGGTAGTCCTGGGCCTATATGGACTACCCTTTGGGTCCGCCACCGTGATGGTCAGTCCGACTCAGTCCAACAAACCCCCGTCCAATCAGCGCGGCTTCCTCGCGTCCTCCATTTCCATTTGCATGCGCAGCACTAAAACAAGGCATCCAGGTTGCACGTGAAGGTTGCATGAGCTGGCCGGTCAACTTTTTCTAAATGACTGTGATTACATGCACGGTTCATTATGAACGTGTTGCAGGGTACAGAACGTGAGTTGTTTTTGTAGATGCCCGTGCACAATGGTTACACGAATGGCTTAAATAATACATTGAGATTTTGCATAATGAGTTACGGTATTACAGAATTTAATACTATGGTAATTTTGGACACAATTTACTATGTTATATTATTGTGGTAACCCATAATCTATATTATATTATTGCCAAGAATCGACTTACTGGAAATTGCACGGTGCTGTCTAGTGTCTACTATACATAAATGGTGATTCCAGAAAATAATCTTTACTATGGTCTGAAACCTTCAACTTGTAGTAAATATTTGTTGATAATTGTTTCTTCATTATAGTAATTGGTTCCTTCAAAATTATGCATGGTAATTCACCATAGTAATTAATTATCATTGACGTGTCTAAATGTCGTAAAACCTATTCTAACCATCATCTCTCGGCATTTGAGTTATCATAACGATTTTACTATATACTAGTGAGGTGTTCAAAGTGTTTGACGTTCTAAGCTAGATTACCTTAATTTTCTACATATCTGTCATACTAGTATCTCTGTAACACATGCACGTGTAAACTAAACCATACTCCTATCCACTAGCTTACATGCAAGCCGTAATGTACCTGAACTCTGATGTTGCGAAATCAGTGTACGTATATTAATTATAGTTCATTTCCCATTAATGACCGTGGCTACCAGCAGGCAACCAAGTTGCAGAGCGCTCTCAAAATTACGCAGCAGCATAAATGGCAGCACCGCACGGCACCCTGCCTATCGCGGATATGAGAACACTCTCAACCCAGACTTTATCATAAAGTCTAAATCCATTTATTAACTTTTTTTTTACTGATGTGGCACTGTAGTTATTAGGGAGAGAAGGAAAAAAATCAAAGACTTCATTTCCTATCTAGACTTCGCGTCTACGCATACTCCGATGCCGCAGGACTCCAGCAGAGTCGCGTTGGGGGAAGGCGGCATCGAGTCCACGGATCCCATACACCGCCGCCGCTCCTCTTCCCGTCGCGCGCCACCGCGCGGCCTCCGTCCCGCGCGCTCACTCTCCCGCGCGCTCCTCCTGCTCCCGCACGCGCCTCCGTCCCGCGCAGTTGCTCCCGTGTGATTTGACGCTGCCGTCGCGTCGCCAAAATTTCGAGGCTCACCCGCGTACTGGTAAATCTCCCTCCCTATTCCACCCATCTCCCATCCGCCCATCCATCCATAGCTCCGTTCGTTTCCGTTCTCTTCCCCATCCACTGTGCCAAAAATTCCCCAAATCTTAGTGATGAATCGATTTTCAAGGACTGATGGACGACGAGGCAAAGGCCGCCGATCCATCCTCCATCCGTCCGTGCTGCTGGGACCTGTAGTTCGGTCGCCGGTGCTTCTGGATTCCGTGAGCTGGAGCCATCGGTGTTCCTCAAGATGTTGGTGTTCGTCGAATTAGTGCTTCACGCGTTGGTGGATGGTGCCTATCGTCATCGTGGCTTATTTTCTAAAATTTCATTTGCGGAGTATCTTTGCCGGCTCAATTAGTTCAGGCGTATATTACTTCCGGTGATATATATCCTGGTATATCCAGTTGTATTGGTCTGGTGATATTGTTGAAGTGTAGGGTGGATCACATAGTCATATGTCACAAATGATCAGATTATTTTGTGCTCACTAATAAATGTTTTCATCTATAAAAACTACTATTACAAAGCTGTATTGGAGACTATAGTTTCTTGTGATAGAGTCACGGAGGTATAGACTCTATGTGTAGAGTCTGGGTTGGGAGTGCTCTAAGGGTGTGGCTACAGAATAAGTTATTTTGTGGCCAGCCACAGAGTACTCTATATATATAGAAACATTCCATCCAGATCATAGAAACATGTAGTCCTGACCATAGAAAAATGACGCCGCGGGTCATAGGGGGATCATAGAAACCTACCGTCATGGGTCATACAAACCTTCAGTCCGGGGCATAGAAACCTATAGTCTGGATCATACAAACCTGCAGTCCGGGTCATACAAACCTAAAGTCATACAAATCAGCAGTCCGGGTCATACAAACCTGCAGTCCGAGTCATGCAAACTCATAGTCCAGATCTTACAAACATGCCGGCTGGGTAATACAAACCTTTAGTTCGGGTCACACAAACCTGCCGTCCGGGCATCTATGGTCATATAAAACTTTGAATTCAAAAAATTCAAAAAAAAATTCACAATGGATCTCAAATTGTGCATAAAAATGTCACAAATCTTATGATGAAAACCGTTTCTAAATTGGAATCTCGTGTGAAGAATTATCGCGAAAATATGAAAAATGGTGGGATTGCATGCATGCATGCGTCAGGTGACAGGGATGGGAAGGTGGGAAGTGGGTCACGTGGCTAGTTAACAGGAAAGTGGGAGGTGGATCAGGTACCTGGTTGGTTGGGGCTTCCGATACCTATTGCAAGCCCTGGGCTCCTATTAATGGTACTATATATATATATAGATAGATAGAATGTATACTCTGTGACCGGCCATAAAATAGCTTATTCTGTAGCTAAGTTACTTGGCAGAACATGAATGCACGTCAAATTAATACAAGGGTTCTGCAGCGACGGAGGTTATGGTCATTACGTAATCAGCGCTAGGAGGAACGACAGTAATTACCCATTACTACGTAATCAAAGCTAGATTCTCCTTATCAGAATTTGCTTTGTAAAAAATTCTCCTCATCAGAATTGCTCCGTTCCTAGGAAAAATGCAAGTGTACCGTACACTGGTTACGAGAATACCTGTGCTTGGTTTTGTCTCCACGTTCATAAACTTGTGAGAATGAAAAATGATTTTTTTTCGAATTTGCCCGTTAGGACACAAAACCAGGGTTGGCTGTTTTCTACTCCTATAAAGAAATAAATAATTCTTTTACGAGAATGCAAGGTAATAGAATATCATGATTCAATTTTTACGACAATACTACTAGAAGTTATCTGATGGTTTACTACAATTAGTCAGGTAAGATGTTTTAGTTTGATATATCAATTGCTTTAGCGGTATGAATTACGACAATGCAGGGCTTGTCTACTGGAATCTATTTGGTGGATTACGATGATACACTGAGAGAGAAGAACTATTTTGGTGGGACATACTCCATATGAAGAACTATTTACCAAAATATTATCATTACGACAATGTACGGATTCAAGTAAAATTATAGTAAACTATTTACCAAATTCTAGTAAATCAGAGCCATCAAAATTACTAGGTTAGAGCATCTCCAAGAGTATGCTAAAAATTTCTTCCCCAAAACTATGTATTGGGGGCTTCACTAAAATATTTTATCCCCAAAATCATATCATCTCATAGCAGACTGCTAATAATAGAGTTTCCAATATTTTAAAATTCTCCACGTCAGTATGTGTGGGTCACCGCTGCTGCGGGAAGGAGAGTCGTACCTTGCTTCATTACTGCTCCAGAAGCCACCGCAGCATGCCAACATAGTTCCAGAAGCAAACCTGCTGCTACTGCATCTCTCTATCCAGGGGTGAATTCGTTTTCTTTTTTCGTGTCCGACTGTCCGTCGAGGGCCGGCGAGACTGGCACAAGTGATGGTCAGCTGCTCCGTCGACTGAGTTTGCACGCAATTAATTAACTGGTACAAAGAATCAATCGATGATGAGCACCCAACAACGGTTTCTCAATTTCGTCACCATGAACTGTGAGCGCGGGATTTATTTGTTGCGCCACATCGATCTAGGAGAAGTTGTATTGCAGTCGATGGAGAACCTTCCCTGGCTGTCGACGGGCTGCTCGTCACGGACGGCCGCACGTTCGACGGCCACGGCGACCCCGGAGCTCAACGCCTAACAGGAATTCGCGCCACCCCCGAGGAATTCGAGCCCGCCGCTGGAGCAACCCGTGCGTCGCGTCTTGTTTGGGCCTGCCGGACAGGACCAGTTGACCGTGGGGTCTGCGTCTGCCGCCCCTCGTCGCCGCTGCCTTGTTCCATGCTGTCGCCGCCGTTGGTAGGCACGAGAAAACTCGCGGGAAGGATACTCACGCGCGGGGGAAAGGATTTGTTGAGACCGATTGGGCGAGGATACACCACCCGCAAATATGCGCAGCGACGGCCTCCATATTCGCAGCGCGAAAAGATAAGGGGAAGTTTAGGGGAACTGTTGGAGTGTATTTTTTTCTTTTTTAGCCCTAAAACAGATATTAGCAGTGTGATTAGCATTCTTTTGGAGTTGCTCTTATCAAGTCAGACTATCGTAAATCTACAGGTATATATTATAGTCAACTATATGTTTACAAATTCTCAAATGATTGAATTCTCTTGTAGCTATTCATACAAACCTTATTATAGTAACGTGTTCCTCAAAACATCATGCCCGACTGTGGCAACCCCTAATCAACTATCGTCTCAGGCATCTTATCTCAACAATCTGGTACCTCGAAGCTCCATTCTCGTAACTGTCTGACCACATGCATGTATCTGCACTCCCGTTGTACGGTAGCCAC
This sequence comes from Cenchrus fungigraminus, assembly GCA_036936925.1. Classification (NCBI taxonomy): domain Eukaryota; kingdom Viridiplantae; phylum Streptophyta; class Magnoliopsida; order Poales; family Poaceae; genus Cenchrus; species Cenchrus fungigraminus. The sequence continues at coordinate 100,142,276 of CM072779.1, forward strand.
ACACATTTTCTATTTTCTATTAACAGGTACGTACACTTGCATTGCATGTGTATTCTTCGTAGACTCGTAGTCCACAAGTTTGTGTGCACGTCGAGACGTCAACTCTATTTTCCGTAATCACACCAGGAACTAATCAGCGTGAAGTAATTACAATTTAATTACCATCAATGACCGTGCCTACACAGGGTGCGTGAGCTGCCAGCACGGACTGCAGGCTGATGGTTGCTGGGTGAGGTGGCCTGGCTATAGAATAAGTTATTCTATGACCGGCCATAGAGTATACATTCCCTATATATATATATATATATATATATATATATATATATATGGTATTTATATTCTATACCCTGGGTATGGAATAACTATTCCATACCCGAGTCAGCCTCGCACCCACCGGCCACCGCCACCGGTCGCCCGTCACCCCCGGTTGGTTTTTTTCGGTCCTCTGACTTTTTATTTTGTTTTTTTTTCAATCCTCCCACCATCCCACGTCCCGATCTCGTGGCTCCAAAAAAAACCGGTGGCAGTTTTGTTCCAGTGCGTCTCCTCTCCTGAGCCCACTCCGTTCCTCCGCCGCCGCCCCCACGTGCTCCTGCGCCCCTATCCCGCCACCGCCGCCGCCGCCCTACGCTACATCGAAGCATTGGATGAAGGTGGCGATGTGTGGAGTGCGGTGGCTGCTCCCTCCCCCCGTTTCTGCCCAGATTCAGTGTCATCTCCACCTCGCCATGCGGATCCAAGGTGCCTGTCGTATGGACCTCCCTGGGCCCACTACCTCGGTGGGTACCAGGACCGACTACTCGGTGGGCCCCTGGGACTGCTCGACTTGCGCTGCACGGCACCTGATGGCGTGAAGCGCAAGGGCTACAGAGGAGAAGTACCCGGATAGGAAGCTGTACATGTCCCGCACTGTATAGAGGACTCCTAGACGTATTCGACTAGTACTCTCTCCCTGAACCGACTTGTAACCCTGCCTCCCGGACTATATAAGGCGAGGCAGGGACCCCCCTCTCTCTCACGGCTTAAGATTGCATCATCTTGTAATCGCACCCAATCAATCCAGAGCCACGCAGCATACAGGACGTAGGGTATTACGCACCTCGCGGCCCGAACCTGTCTAAATTGTGTGCCACGTGTCTCTTCCTTCGAGTTACCGATCTCGGCGAGGCCACATTTATCTACTTCGGGTACTCCCCTTAGTAGGTTGCCGGTCTAAAACACCGACAGCTGGCGCGCCAGGTAGGGGATCTCGCCGAAGATCTCATGGCGAACTCGACGGCTTCCGTCTACATCAAGCCAACCGTCACCTTCAACCGCGGCGACACCTTCGTCTTCGGTGCCTGGGTCTGCACTGCTGACGGCACCGGATCTTTCCAACACCGCCTCACCATGCCGCCCAACCCGGAGACCGGCCTCGTGACACTTCCCGGAGTAGTCACGGGCGAACTCGCCGGCAAATTCGGTGAAATTTCGCTTTTCGACCAACACGCCGACTTCGAGCTTGGATCCGCCTCCAACTCGGGCTCGACGTCCCCGTGGGCTATCGTATGCGAGCCGGCAACTCAGCCATCGCATGTGGATTCCCCACCCCGCGAGCACTTTACGCGTGGCCCCCGCAACGTCAGCAGGGCCCACACGAAGGCTCCCACTACACGCCGGGCCGGCAAGGAGCCCGTACCCGAGTACAACTCGGACTCCGACACCGCTCCCGGCCACGCCTCGGACTCCAACCCCCTTTTCGGCTTCTACTCGGACTCCGCGTACGAGTTCGACTTCGGGTCGGACCCTGAGGATCCCGAGTCCGAGAACAACTCCACAGAGCAATCCCTGTCAGGACCCGCCGCCGGCTTGGTCATAACATCTACACCCGCCGGAAGATTTGTCTACTGGCCAGACCGCAAGCCCGCTGACCTGACGAACGGGAACTCACGCTACGTCGCCTACCTCGACTCGCTTCCCTTCCAGGCGGGAACGCCACTCGCTCGAGCTGAGGAGTACACCCCAACGGAGGTGGCGAGCTCTGACTCCAGTCTTGGCAACCCCGACCGCCAAGTCTTCATGGCTGCCGGCGACACGCCAGGACCCTCAGGGACAGCAAGCGACCGATACCTCGAAGACATCTCCGCAGACGAGCTGTCTGCCGACGCACCCGCGGATGAGACTGACGCCAACAGGGACGCTCGACGTGAGCGTAACAGAAAGCGGAACGAACGACGCCGGCGTCTTCGAGACAACCTCCCCATCCGCAACCTCGCAGAGGCTCTCGACCAAGTCGAGAGTAGGGTACACACTACCCCGGAGCAATGCCTCATGTCGATCACAGCGATCGCACGCCAAGCTCAGGGGATGCGTGCAGGAGAAGTCATCGCCAAGCTTGCAGAAGACGCTTACTTCATGCGAGCTGACAACAGGGTCGCTCAGCCGCCCCCCGCCAGGAATCGCTATAACGAAGCCACAAGTCGCAGCGCGGACCTTGGTCGTAACCGTACTCGAGCTGAGCTGCCGACCAATCCCAACCGTACTCGTGCAACGGCCGGCGGACCCTCTCAAGGTGGCAACAGCGCTGCAGCTGCTGGCGGCGATCGTGAGATCGCCCCTCATCGCGACCCTGGCGGCGGAGGCAGCGACGGCGGAAGCTCCAATCATGGGGCCAATAGAAGGGCCGGTGGCGGAGGCGACCGCGGCGGCCGACGCCACGCGAATAGCCACGCCTCCGGAGCCTCTCAGGGCGGCTTCGACGTCCACCAGAAGATTGAAGAACTACGGCGCAAGAAGGCTTCCACGTCAGGCGACAATGACGGCTTCCCTGCCTTCTCTGCGCGACTTCGCAACTTCCTCCTCCCAGAGAAATTCAAGCCTCTGGGAATCACCAAGTATGACGCGAAGCAAGATCCTGTGCAGTGGCTCAGATGCTACGCCCTCTCCATCGAGAACGCTGGTGGCAACAACGACACCAAGTGCCTATATTTCCCCTTCTGTCTGGACCAGGCACCGCTTACATGGCTCGAGTCACTTGAGAAGTACTCGATCGACAAGTGGGACCAGCTGAAGGAGCAGTTCACCAGCAACTTCGCGGGCGCTATGGGCCGCTCGGGTACTCGCATGGACCTAGCTATGGTGAAGCAGGAACAAGGCGAGACCCTTCGCAAGTACATGCGGCGTTTCTTCGACAAGCGCGCCACAGTAGTCGATGTCTCTGACAAAGAAGTCATCGACCTCTTCCAAGACGGTCTCTACCTCCGTCGCACTTTCGAAGACTTCGGCCGTCGCCGCCCAAGCTCCATCACCCACCTCAAGGACATGATCACGTCCTGGGCCGATGAAGAAGACAAGGCCAACGCCAAGTACGACGCCATCCGTGGCAAGAGCAAGCAGAACACGGGCGGCGGCAGCAGAACCAAGGCGGTCGCAACAACAACAACTACTCGGGTCCCAACCGCAAGCGCAAGCCAGACAACACTGTCGCGGCTATCCAGCGCCCTGCGAGGGAGAACACGAAGAAGACCTCCGGCGGCTTCAAAGACTTGCTAAAGGAGAAGTGCCCGTGGCATCTGGACGGCAACCACACCACCGAGCAGTGCTACCAACTCCGGCGAGCACTCAAGGATACTCCGGAGCCACGGCACCCTCATGACAAGAAAGGCAAGAAGAAGAACGACGAAGGCAATGGCGATTTCCAGGAACTCGACAAGACGGTGAACGTCCTCTTCGGTGGGCTACCTAGCAGACGGGTCCAAAAGGCTACCCGTCGAGAAGTCATGAGCATTGAACCAGCGGTCCCGACCCCCCTCAGGTGGTCGGAGGTACCCATTACCTTCTCTCGCGCGGATCAATGGACTAGCTTCTCCGAACCAGGGTGGTTCCCACTCGTCCTGAAGCCGGTGGTCGCGGGCTCAAAGCTCAACAAGGTCCTCATCGACGGTGGAAGCGGGCTTAACGTCCTTTTCACCAAGACCTTGAAGAAGATGAAGCTCGACATCACCCACATGCTCACCAAGAGCACCTCGCCCTTCTACGGCATCGTCCTCGGAAACGCGGCTATTCCACTGGGCTCAGTGGTCCTGCCAGTTACCTTCGGGGAATCTCGGGACAACTATCGTACCGAGTACATCAAGTTCGAAGTCGCGGACTTCGAGACGTCCTACCATGCCATCCTCGGCAGACCGGCCATCGCCAAGTTCATGGCGGTACCCCACTACACCTACCTAGTACTCAAGATGCCGAGTCCAGCAGGTGTACTCTCGCTGCAGGGGGACTTGAAGATATCGCACGACTGCGATACGGAAGCTGTGGAGATCGCCTCCACAAATCAAGTACCCAATGCAATGATGGAGATCTACGCTGCGTCGAAGAAGCTTGCCCCAAACGAACTCGACATCCCAGAGAAGTCGGATAAAGCTAACAAGCCTCAGCCAGCCGAGGAGGTTCTGGTCAAGACAATTGACCTCGGGACAGGCGACAGCAGCAAGACCACCACCATCGGGGCGGGCCTCGACCCCAAATAGGAAGACGCGCTCATCAACTTCCTCCGGGCTAACCGCGACATCTTCGCGTGGAAACCAGCGGACATGCCAGGGGTGCCCAGGGAGTTGATTGAGCATTCACTCAACGTCGATCCTAAAGCTACCCCGAAGCGACAACACCTCCGCCGCTTCGCCGACGACAGACGGGACGCCATCAAGAAGGAACTCGCCAAACTACTCGCGGCTGGCTTCATCAGAGAAGTTTTCCATCCTGAGTGGCTCGCCAACCCCGTCCTCGTCCGCAAGAAGAACTCGAACGAGTGGAGGATGTGCGTCGACTACACCGACCTCAACAAGCACTGCCCCAAGGACCCCTTCGGGTTGCCGCGGATTGACCAAGTCATCGACTCCACGGCGGGCTGCGACCTGCTCTGCTTCCTCGACTGCTACTCCGGGTACCACCAGATCGCGATCAAGGAAGAAGACCAGGAGAAGACCGCGTTCATCACCCCGTTTGGCGCGTACTGCTACACGACCATGTCCTTCGGGTTGAAGAACGCCGGCGCTACATACCAACGAGCTATCCAGGCCTGCTTCAAGAGGCAACTCAACAAGAACGTTGAAGCCTACGTGGATGACGTGGTCGTCAAGACCAGAAACTCCAGCACGCTCATCGACGATCTTGAAGAGACTTTCGCATCCCTGCGCGAGTACCGCTGGAAGCTCAACCCGAACAAGTGCGTCTTCGGCGTGCCGTCGGGCAAACTACTCGGCTTCATCATCAGCCATCGCGGCATTGAAGCCAATCCCGAGAAGATCTCCGCCATCACCAGCATGAAAGCTCCCACGTGCATCAAAGACGTGCAGAAGCTGACCGGGTGCATGGCGGCCTTGAACAGATTCATCTCGAAGCTTGGAGAATGGGGGCTCCCCTTCTTCAAATTACTCAAACACCAAAAGAAGTTCGTGTGGACTCCAGAGGCGGACCAAGCCCTTGCCCAGCTCAAGGACTTCCTATCGAAGCCACCAATCCTCACAGCTCCTCGTAAAGGCGAGCAGCTACTGCTCTACCTCGCTGCGACTACTCACGTGGTCAGTACTGCCATCATCGTCGAGCGGCAGGAAGATGGCCACGCCTATCCAGTCCAGCGTCCAGTCTACTTCGTCAGCGAGGTCCTATCAGAATCCAAGGCACGCTACCAGCCAGTACAGAAGCTTCTGTACGCAGTGCTCATCACCTCGCGGAAGCTACGACACTACTTCCAGGAGTACTCGATCTCCGTCGTCACCGACTACCCGCTCGGCGACATCTTGCGGAACCAAGATGCTACTGGAAGAATCTCCAAATGGGCAGTCGAACTCGGCGCCCTCAACATCGACTTCAAGCCACGCACAGCCATCAAGTCGCAGGCACTAGTCGACTTCATGGCGGAGTGGCGGGAGAATCAGCTACCTACTCCAACCAAGCGCCCAGAGCACTGGGTTATGTACTTCGATGGCTCACTCAACCTCGAGGGCGCAGGTGCAGGAGTACTCTTGATCTCTCCAACGGGCGAACAACTCAAGTACGTCCTGCAGATCTTCTGGAAGGTCTCAAACAACGAAGCCGAGTACGAAGCTCTGCTACACGGGCTCCGCCTCGCGGCTTCACTGGGCATCAAGCGGCTACTAGTCTACGGCGACTCCGCAGTGGTCATCAACCAAGTCAACAAGTCCTGGGACCGCAACAAGGAGAACATGGACGCCTACTGCCTAGAAGTCCGCAAGCTCGAGAACAAGTTCTATGGTCTCGAGTTCCACCACGTCGTCCGCGACAACAACGTTGCAGCGGACGTCCTGTCGAAGCTTGGTTCTACTCACGCTCAAGTACCAGCGGGTGTCTTCGTCCACGAGCTTCACGCGCCATCCATCCCGGAGCCGGCGCCACCGACCATTGACCTAGCGCATCCCCCGGCTGGCCAAGAGGTCATGATGATCGACGTGGACTGGAGGCAGCCCTTCATCGACTACCTCAGCGAGCAGAAGGTTTCCTCGGACAAGAACTTGGCCGAGCAACTCATCCGCCGTGCCAAGTCCTACGTTCTCATCGGAGACAAGCTCTACAGGCGGGGCGCATCTTCCGGAGTACTCATGAAGTGCGTTCCCAGACAAGAAGGCAAGGGCATCTTGGAGGAGATCCATAAAGGCGTCTGCGGCAACCACGCGTCCTCACGCACGCTGGTCAGCAAGGCCTTCCGACGGGCTTTCTATTGGCCCACAGCTCTGGGCGACGCCGAAGAACTCGTCAGAAAGTGCCAAGGGTGCCAATACTTCGCCAAGCAACAACACGTCCCGGCCTACAAGCTAGTCACCATACCGTCAACCTGGCCTTTCGCCTGCTGGGGGCTCGACATGATTGGGCCACTTCTAACTGCGCCAGGTGGATTCAACCGAGTATTGGTGGCCATCGACAAGTTCACCAAGTGGATCGAGGTCAAGCCGGTTACATGCCCCAAGGCCGACAGAGTACTCGACTTCCTGGATGAACTCGTGCATCGCTACGGACTACCCCACCGCATCATCACAGACCTGGGCTCCAACTTCAACAATCACCAGTTCTGGGAGTACTGCGAGAACAGCGGGATCGACGTCCGATATGTCTCAGTTGCCCATCCTCGGGCCAATGGACAAGTCGAGCGCGCCAATGGGATGGTGCTCGACGCTCTCAAAAAGCGGCTACACGACGCTGCCAACTCCAAAGGAGGCAAGTGGATCAAGGAACTACCCAATGCTCTCTGGGGGCTGCGTACTCAACCTTCCAAGCCAACGGGACAATCCCCGTACTTCCTGGTCTACGGCTCCGAAGCAATCCTCCCTGCTGATGTCATGTGGGATTCACCAGCAGTGGAGCAATACGACGAAGGCATCTCTGAAGACAGCAGACGAGTTGACATCGACGGACTCGAAGAAGCTCGCTGTGCCGCCCTCGTCCAATCAGCAAGGTACCTAGAGGGTATCCGACGCTACCACGATCGCAACGTTAAGGAACGCTCCTTCAACGTTGGTGATCTTGTCCTCCGCCGCATCCAGAACACGGAAGGACTACACAAGCTCAGCTCGCCCTGGGAAGGTCCCTTCACAATTGCAAAGGTGACCGGACCGGGCTCCTACCGCCTCCAGACGCTTGAAGGCGAAGACATCAACAACTCGTGGAACATCGACCAACTCTGTCGATTCTACGCCTAGTCTACACCGGGGGCTCCAGTCTATACGACTACTCAAAGACCCCTTCGCCGTAAGCGGCCTCCAGGTCCAGGCCCTAGTCTCCGGACTACTCCTCTCCAGGATCCAGCCCACGCGGCTACTAACGGATCTTGGGCTGCGACGAGCGACAAAGGACTCCAGCAGCGGTCTACTAAGAGACCAAGCACTCCTAGATCCAGCCCATGCGGCTACTAACGGATCTACTGCTGTAAGCGGCCATACGCCCTAGCACTACTTAGCCGTAGGCGGCCTCCGGGTCCTGGCGACTACTCTGTAACAACGGCCCTGGCCATCCAGGCGTACTTCTTCAGTAATAAAGTTTGATTACCTATCAACTGCTTTACTGTCCCTTTTCCTCAATGGGACCACTGGCGAGTATGATTACTCGCGACGACTCCATGATGGGACTCCGCACTCACAGATCGGGATAACGAGTACTCATTTATGGAAGTTTCCTTCATTCATACTTAAACAAGTTCATTACAACTTTGTTTATACACAACTACTGCTACGAGCTAACCCTACAGGACTACTGGAGGTTGAGCTTCTCGGCGACTTGTTCGGCAATGGGCGCCATCTGCTCCAGCAGCTCCGCGTACTGATCGACCGTGCAGTTGGCGGCTAGTCCGCCGGCGACTACGTCAACGGGAGCTTTTGGGAAGTACGACTTCATATACGCCAGGACCTGGTTGGGGATCGACTTCGCCAGGTGCTTCACGTACGTCGCCAGGCGGCTCGAGGCTTCCTTCAGCCGGTCCACCAATGGGGCTATCTTCGGTCCCCCGGGGTGAGGCACTAGTAGCCTCGCGATGGGAAGCGCGGCCTCCTCGAGTTCTTTCAGCTGGGCCCGCAGCTTCTCGCAGTCCTCGTTCAGCTTCTGCAAAGATTTGTAGCAGTTGACGAGGTCACGATCCGATGCAATGCGAAGCTCCATGTGCTTGTCGCACTCGTAAGCAAGCTGCTTATAATCATACTCCAGTACCTCGCGGGCCTCTTGCTCTCGGTAGAAGAGGTTCTTCAGGTCGGTCTCTGAAGCCTTCAGCTGGTCGACGCGGGTCTCAAGCTCTGCAATCAACAAGGCAAAGCGGGTCAGACTCCTCCAAGACACTACCAATGGGTACTCAGCATGGCAACGACGTACCTTTATTCTTGTTGCGGAGAGACTTGTTCTTCCGCACCAGCTCGTCGCTCTTCGCCTGCATATCTTGGATTTCGTTGTGATACTGGGCGAAGGCGGTGTCCAGCTTCGACTGCATCGTGGCGGCGTGCTTCCGGGCCTTCACGAGCTGTTCTTCTAAGGCCTCGGCCCGGAGCACTGTGTCGCCGTACCCTTGAAGCATGTCAGACTTCTGCCGAGACCGCTCCGCGACGTCCTGCCACAGACAACACATGTCAAATGGGTACTCAACACTAAAGGATTGACTACTCAAGGGTGTCGACTACTCACCTTCATCCATTGCTCGGCCTGGCGCATTGCCTCCATGTGCCAAGCTACCGTCGCTGGATCGACTAGGTCATCCGCCAGCAGCTCGATCCCGCCACGACTACTCGTCGCGGTTTCGGACATTGGCGCCGAGCGGATTGGCTCCGCGTCCTGGATCTCTGGCGAGCGAACGACTACTTCCAGAGCCGGTTCTGGATGCACGTCGTTGCTCCCCCCTCCAGCTGTCGCGGTGGCTTCTTCAACCGTCACCTCCATTTGCTCGGGGGCTCCTTCGGCAGCTCCCTAGGTCTCTGGTGCCAAATCTTCAACGGGCACCGCCGACGGGATAGCACTTCCCTCGGCTTCGGCACCTGTCAATAAAAGGACAACTGGATCCGTCATACATGGCGGTTACGACTACTCTTCGGGATTACTTGCACTTGAGCAAAGTACTCACCCTCTACGATGCTGGCCTCAGGCAAGGTAGCTTCCACGGCCGGCGCCCCGGATTCTGCCTGAGGGGCGGGAGCGGACTCCTCAGCGGGCGGCGCGGTTTCCTCTCCAGCCACCGCTGTGGTGGGTTCATCTCCCTCCCAGGTCAAGTCCGTCGATTTCCTGCAGAGTGCACAAGCTGGTTGTCAACCCAGTACGACTACCAAATCTAATGTACTACTCGGGAAGGATCACCACTTACAAATTCGACCGGACTACCGTCACGGTTAGGGCGCCGAGGATGCTGGCAATATCTACCAGTCCAGCTTCGGTAGGCGTTTCCTCTTGCGCCTCAGTAGCCGCCGCTTCTTCAACAATAGCAGCGGCCGGTTCTGTGCTCCCCTCAGCAACTGGGGACTGGCGCGACAACTGCACCAAGAGCTCCTCTGCGGTGGGGGCTGGGCTACGACTACCCCCAGCTGGCCCCTCCACCGTATCCCAGTTGCCTTCGTCTCCCTGCTCTACGGGGTCGGAAGGCGGCATCTCCTGCAAGCAAGGGAATTTCGTCGTCAATGTACAACATCGAGACATAAGTACTCGACTACCCTATTCAAGACGGCTTACCTCCTGGGACGTGGTCTCCGTGACCTTCAACTTCTTGGCCACGCGCTTGCGGGTCACGTTTCGCGGCCTCCTTGGCGGCGCGGGCAAACTAGCCTCCAGGCTAGTCGGCGGATCCTGAACGAGAGGAATATGAGGCAATCCAGGGCGGCTGAATTTCGACCGTAGCTGGAAGCGCTCCTGCAGCGTCTCCTCATCGTCGTCCTCTTCGGACGTGTCTTCGATGACTACTGTGTCGTCTCCCTCACCAACCTCGCGCCGCTCCTTGGCCTTGGCTTTCCCTTCCTCTGGGACCTCGACAAGTTGAGGAGGCGACGCCGGCTCGGAGACGAACTTCACCAAGTCATCCTGCAAGAAGCACAATACGTCAGCACGACTACTCTTACGTAATGAGTACTCGACAATGGGTACGACTACCGACCTCATTTGGCGGGCGCGCGGCGGAGTACTCGGGCACAGGGCACGGCGTGTACGCCGGCATGTCTTTGAAGATCCTGCCCAGCCTATCAACGATGTCGTCGTCATCGACTTCATCACCGGGCATCCGCGACGTGTCGTCATCGCCGGTGTACTGGTACCCTAGGGTGTCACGGGCCATCAGCGGCTGCACCTTTCGCTTCATGAAGCTGAAGGCCACATGTTCGGCCCTCAGCCCGGCTTCTCTCAAAGCCTTGATTTTTGCCAGCAGCTCGGGCAACTGGATACCTTCCTGCATTGTTGGCTCCGAGTTCCACCATGGCCGGTGCTTCGGCTGCTTCCCGCTTGGCTTCGGCAGCTCCGAGTGGTGGTTGGTGATGTAAAACCATTTCGACTTCCAATCTTGGTTGGAGTCGATAAGCTTGTACGAGAGGTACTGCTCCGCGGCGTCTTCTCGCATCTGGATGCCGGCTCCCCCCACTACTCGAGGATTGTTGGCGCTGGGCTGGGGCTTGACTCGGAAGAATTTTCGGAAAAGGATCCAATGGGGCTTGATCCCCAAGAAAGCTTTGCAGAAGTGTACGAAGACTGAGGTGTGGAAGATACTGTTGGGGTTGAGGTTGAGGTACTCGATGCCGTAGTACCCCAGCAGCCCCTTGAAGAAGTCGCTGGCCGGGAGAGACAGCCCTCGCTCCACGAACCGGGTGAACATAGGGATCTCGTCCGGGCTTTTCTCCATGGGGTACGGATCCCCTGCAGTGGCTCTCCACATGTCAATCTCCTTCTCCCGCAAGAATCCACTGTTGAGAAGCGGCAGCAGATCTTCGGTCTTGGCCTTGGATTTCTTCCATTCTTGATTCGGATTTGGTCGCGGCGGAGACACCGACGGCGATGTCCCCGCGGCGGATCCGGCGGTCTCCTCGCGAGCCCTTTTCTTCCCACCGGCAGCCTTCGAGGTCTTTGATGGTGAGGGCTTCATTTTCCAAGTGCACGGTGTCTTCACTCGCATTCGCTCGGGGGCTACGACGGTGGCTTTCTACGGCGGCGCGTTCGGATCTACAATCCTCTCAACGGCGGCAGTGCGCACTGGCGGTGATTTCTGGCTCGATCTGCTAGGAATGGCTGCGAATGCGTGGGGTGAAAAACCCTAAGGGTTTCGGCTTCTATTTATAAGTCAACAGCGGCCCCTCCAACGGCCGGATGGATAAGTCTGTACACGGCTGACTTAGCGGTGGTGCTTGACTCTCCAACTTCTACTAGTCGACACGCCTCGTCTCGGGGGCTCGGCTACTTCTACTCAACTTCCTGGGTAGCGACAAGATTCAAGAGCAACTCAGGACACATTCTACAAGATGACCCTTCAATTCGAGAGGAAGTACTCGACTCAAGGCTCGGGGGCTCCGTGCCACGTGTCCTTCGGTTTTTTCTCCGGATTTCACGGGATATTCTTGCCAAAACTTCAGATGGACCCTCAGCCAGAGTCTGCAACTCAACCTAAGGCTCGGGGGCTACTCCATATGGAGTGCGATTTTGCAATCGCACTTCCATATCAGTTTCGGCTTCAAGACAACACGGGCATTGTTGAAGACCTTCAAGAGCAGCACTCGAGGACGCTTGGGACTACTCGAGAAGACTTCAGGATTGCTCAAATAACAGCTGGAGTACATTCCAGCCTCGGGATGCTTCGACTACTCTTGAGGACTTTTGACTTGTAGCGCTCAGGGACGCTTGAGGACTACTCGTTAAGGCCGTCAAGACTACTTGAAGCTATCCTTCTCGACTACAAAGTACTCGGGGGCTTGTCGTATGGACCTCCCTGGGCCCACTACCTCGGTGGGTACCAGGACCGACTACTCGGTGGGCCCCTGGGACTGCTCGACTTGCGCTGCACGGCACCTGATGGCGTGAAGCGCAAGGGCTACAGAGGAGAAGTACCCGGATAGGAAGCTGTACATGTCCCGCACTGTATAGAGGACTCCTAGACGTATTCGACTAGTACTCTCTCCCTGAACCGACTTGTAACCCTGCCTCCCGGACTATATAAGGCGAGGCAGGGACCCCCCTCTCTCTCACGGCTTAAGATTGCATCATCTTGTAATCGCACCCAATCAATCCAGAGCCACGCAGCATACAGGACGTAGGGTATTACGCACCTCGCGGCCCGAACCTATCTAAATTGTGTGCCACATGTCTCTTCCTTCGAGTTACCGATCTCGGCGAGGCCACATTTATCTACTTCGGGTACTCCCCTTAGTAGGTTGCCGGTCTAAAACACCGACAGTGCCCTCCCAACGATGGCTCGACGCAGCCTCATCCCTCTCCATGCGTGACAGCGCCCGCCCTAGCGAGCTGCGAGCCGCTCCGATCCGTAGCAGATGGCGGACTACGGGCTTGTCCTCATCGTTGATGGGATTTGGGATGGCTTTCTGGGTAGATCCTGCAGAGCACAACGGTGGATCCCTCCCGCCACGCGACGTCCAGGCTAAGCTTCTCCAAGCGTCGGACTCCTGCATTCCAATCGTGGATCGTCCGCCTCCATGAACGGAGCTCCAGGTTAGCTCCCGTCCCTGATGGAGTGTACACATATTCAAGATTTCTGTTTTTTCCCTACGAAATATCTGACAAGCAGCCTGTCCTTAGCTTGTTGTCGCCTATGGAATCCAATCTTTCTCCTCCTACGAAAATGCTCCAGTGACTCAGTAGTGTCCCTCCTTGGATTCAGGTGAGGTCATCACCATGCTCCTCTCGTGTATTCAGGATTGTTATCTTATTCTGAATTATAGATGTGCTAATCACACAACACACTGACGTGGATTAGATCGAATCATGGTGATTAGTATTGTTTGTGCATTTTTCTACTGGGTAAATATATGTAGCTCTTTCTCACAGTGTTTTTATGCACACATAGTTTTCTCCTTAATTAAACTTAGGTTTTAGTTGCTGTGAAGTAGTTTCATTCATGTGCCACAGGGCCTAGTGCTAGTTAATTTATATTCTCAATGTCAAATAGTTTCAAAAGCATCTTGGCAAGAACCTGTTTCAGTTCCCCTCTTTACTGCCATTGAATTTTAACGTAGTATTAGTGGCATACCATATATATGTCACAAATTTGGCTAAAACTTCCATATTTGCCTTCAAATACAACGGAAACAATGCAATGGATGCTCCACAATCTGTGAAAGCAGAGCAAATAGAGGGAGGCTATGTTCCAAGGTGTTAGGAATTGGCCGGCAGCAGCCTCCTTGCAGCCATGAGCCGGTTATGGTGCTCCTTGCTACAGAGCAGGGACTGAGCATTTTATCTTCTGTATATACAAAACAAAGGCTATGTACAGTTTGCATAGTACACGATCAATGGTCATGAAAACTTATCCGCATTTCTGTATTTGTAGTCACATGTACAGATGTACACAGTCACATGTACATAGTCATGTTAAAAGCTCCTAAATTTTGTATTGGTTCTAAGTTCATTTATTGGCTGGTAATTCTCAAATCTAAATATGAGGTGACATTAATTATTGGAGATTAGTACAGTGTTCTACTGAATGTTTCATCTACTTTTTCCTTTTTTGTATAGAAATTGGTTCTCAATATCATGTGACATTGTGAAACTTCCTTGCACATCTATGTTAAAGTTATAATGAGTTAAACTCAGTGCTTATCGAATTCAATGCGAATATAACTATATTGTTTTAAGGCAACTAAACAGGTGGTCATAAGTGAAATTTTGTTTTGCCCATAGCAACGCACGGGCATGATCCCAGTTGGCCTTCAAAAACTAAACTTTTGATTGTGGGCTTGTATACTTAATTTCATACACATCTCCCATTTTAATTTTCTTTACTATAATTATGTTTAGTCGCAGGTTTGATAAGCAGAGATTGAGGGTAAAAAATTAGCCTACTGGTGCTTCGGTTCTTGCAGACGCACGTTTGTATCTTGCTGCTGTCCGCCCGATTCACCTTCCTGCTCTCTGCAAGGATGCTCCTGCTGATGCGCTGCCGTCCAGCCAGGAAAATGCGAATGACTGGATGAAGAGCTACTTAGCCTCCCTTCACATGCAGGCAGCGTCAAGCTCATCGGCATCCTGTTGGCTGTGGCATCGCAGCATCCCTGTGGATTAGGCGCACAATCTCAAGTTCCTTCAGAAAATGTTCCCTTCCTATATGACAGCATCCATGGATGAATTGGCTTGTGGGATCCTCGTGTCCCCTTTTTGATCTGATGAAGTTTTCTTCCTTCTCGCAGATTTTCTGACGCTGGCTGTAACAGAATTTTGGGGCAGCAGATGACGATGCTGGCTATTCCTTCAGCTTCATCGAGCATGATGAAGGTGCAATAATCTCTCATCTTTTGTTGGATCCATTAAGTGCTTAATTTGAGACAACAATAAAGGAGAGAAATTTCTAACAGCGTATATGAATTTACAATTTGTGAATTCACTATTGCCATCAAAATGACATTGCTTCCCATTCCATGCTTCAGTTTGTGAGTACCAACCTCCAATTGAATGCACCTATGGTAGTGAAAGTAGCTGATACACACCTCCAATTATCTGAGAGTTCCTTTTTATTTTCCTGATAATTGTTTTGGTGTCCAAATTCAGTTCCTGTCACATTTGACATAAAGGTCATTGCATATTGACTTGCTGACTGCAGTAGTCCTAATTGAACATGATCAGTATGTCCTGAGAGTATGTGATCCAAATATAGTGTCTCTGCAGTTCATTGATGGGTGTCCTCTGGTTCTGTGGTTTGACGTGATCAGCTGTAGAGGTTGTTATGAATTTTCATCAGGTGTATGGAACAATTGGATGTTGTGGTGCTGTTCTTGTGGTGAAGAGCAGCCAAAATACTCTTTAGCACATGGCCGTGTTACTGGCCAACTTATGTTTTATTCTGCTACTTCTGAATTTTCTTGAGATAAATTGTTCAACTGGAAGTCTGAAACTGATTAAAACAATCCACAGAAGGAGCAGACCGCTCCCTCATTTTTCAATAAGAGGAGGGTTCAAACCCGGGTCGGTCTGAGAGACTGCTCCCCTGACCTCTCTTCCGCGAGAGCACATGTGTCTAAGACTGATTAGGATTTACCAATTTTGGTATACTATTCCATCGTGTGCAGTTGAATGTTGATTCATAGATATACCTTTAAATTGAACTGAAATTATTTCTTTGTTCAGCACCACGCGGAAGCAATGATCAGTCTGTGCGTCCAGCTAGCAGATCAGTTGCTACTAGCTTTGCACAGCCGTTTCATGAGCAGAAGCTGAACAACAAATAATCTCCATAGAATGGCTAGGTACAAGAAGTTGCACATACTGTATTATTTTAATCATATTGAACATATCTTAATCTTGAATTTTTCTTATTCTTCTCACAAATATTGAATATAGTTGGTTCTTTAGTTAGTTGATGTTTACAATTAATGATAAAGCACCAAGCTCCACCTTTCCATTTACTAAACAACAGAAATGTGTTACAGACCTAGGCAGTGGTTGAAACCAAGAAAATAATGAAGCTGCAACGTCGTTGGATCAGACAAAAAAAGAGGTATCTTGTTCTTCTTCCTTTTGTGCCTTGTGATTCCTGATTGATGAATTAGATTTCTTGTGGTTCAATCCTAGATGTTGCTATATCAATCAAAACGTTGTGGTGTGATATCATCTTCTTCCTTTTGGGCAGTGCGTGCAACGAGGTGTCACAAGCAAACTTCAGGAGCGAATGCAAATAGACATGAATTAGTTGTTTTGTGTATAAAAAGTTGTACTGTTGTTTAGATGCCCTCATATTCAGTATGTTGTTTTCAGGATCCGATTGGCAAACTGATCGAAAGTGATTACAAGGTGCATGACTCTGTGTGAGGAGTAGAGAACAGAGATTTATTAATTAACTTGTATTCCTTGGACACCTGGCTTTTTTCAAAAAAAGTTCCCTGTGGCGTGACATTAAGATACATGGACCACCCAATTTGTATTGTATAATCACGAATATAATGATCACTCATATGATGAATATTTACACTAGCTGACCTTTCAATTCGAAAATTTGGATTGAGCCTCATAGGCCCTTAATTTCCTTTTATATGTTAAACAAACATTTTTTGCATAAAGAAACGAGAGAATACAATGCAATCTAAAGCTCAGTCGGTTGTGTCATACAAGCTGAATTCGTCTTTTTATAATTAATACAAACGGAATTATTGAAGCAAAAAAATTATAAGATAGTAAATAGAATACTTTTTCAACCAAATAAAATTCTATATCTCTAACGATCAGTATCTGTTCAAATTGAAGATATTTTCTGTTACCCACCTACCACATCATAGGGTTCAGATATGCGTAGAATGCAACAATATGTTCTGTTCCTGTTGCATCGTGTTGTACTTTTTTGTCCTGCCGTACCAAAGTCACGATTGAAAAAAACGGAATAGGAGGAGGTCACGGTGGGAAAAAAACAGACGTGGGAGGAATCGAGGGAGCACGCGGCCGGGGGGGAAAAACCAGACGCGAAGGGGCACGCGGAGGCAACGTCGGGGCGCGCCGGGAGGCTCGCGTATGGAATAACTATTCCATACCCTGCGTATGGAATAGCGCTGACCTTATATATATATAGACGAGTTTTATCTACACGCACGTGTAGCTACTCTCGTCATAAAAATACCACCGTGGGATGTCTACATACCTATTTATCACTTTGAGTATGTTTACATACTAATTCTAGGACAATCCAAATAGATATATACGAAAACTTTCAAAAGCTTCTATAGTTTTTAATATATTTCTATTATGCTTTACTATTAGTATATAAAAATTAGTATGTCCGCATACTCTATGTATGATCACATACTTAACTTATATAGCACCATAGATAGTCTAGTATCATCACATACTACGTGTACGTACTTTTCGTTCGGTCAGATTCAATGTATATCATGAGATATGGAGGTAGGAGTAGTTACACGCGCGTGTAGAATGGATTTTCCATATATATATATGTATATATATATATATATATATATATGGCCCTCCGAGGTTACTTCCTGCGACACAAAATTACTTCCATCAACAAAAAGAAGTGCACAGGAGGAAGTAACTTGTGTGTCGCGGGAAGTAACTTTTTGTCACGGGAAGTAACTTATATGTTGCAGGAAGTAACCTCAGAGGGCTCTCCATTTAGCATTTGGGTATATATATATACTGTAGCGCTATTCTCTACTACTAAAAAGAATGAAGTAGAGATAAAAACATGGTACGTCGTTTTGCCGGTCCTCCGTGCGTCCGCCTCCACCCCGCGCGGCTGCCTTCCCGTTCCATTTTTACCCCTATCTGTCAGCCCGCACATGCCAATCAGCTTTTCCTCCCCTTCGCAGCCCGCACAGACCCACGCATCCTTTTTTATTTTACCCTAAGCATAGATTCAGTCGCCGCCATTGCCGTTGTCACAGCCGCCGTTGCCGGTTGACAACACCAATGCCGTCACCCGTGGACTCCGTTGACATCATCGCCCGTTGATGCCGCCACCGCCATCATCGCCCGGCCATTGATGCCGCCACCGCCGTCGCCCGTGGACGTCGCCACCGTCTTTGTCTCGCGTCGACTCTGGGCACCGTCTCCCCTAGACACGTCGCCGCCGCCACCTCCAACCTTCCCGACGGCGAGAGATTCGCCTCTGGTCCTTTGTCCCATTCCTCTGCTCTCTACGTCCCGCCTCGCCTTTTGTTTGCTCGCTCCGATCCCCTTTCATCAATCCACCCCACCATCGCTGCCCACTCCGCAGCCCACGTCGCCGATCTCCAACCCCGCGGCCGCCTCGCTTTGTTCCGCCGATCTCCGCCGCCCATTCCTTTCAACCACCCTCGCGCCTGCCGCATCCCCTTCTCCACCCAAACCCTAGCACCGGGCCCCTCCCTCCTCCCGTGATGCGGTGGTGGCGCGAAAGGCGTGTGACATGATGCAGTCATGCGAGAGGTGGGGGAGCATAGCGCGAGGGCAGAATGAGCGGGCACGAGGCTGCGCCCACGGGACGAGATGGTTGCGGCTGGCTTATGAATACCAGTTTATATGTTTTTCAGTCTATCTGAGACAGTTTCAGGCAATTCAAGGCCAGTTCATGATGGGCTATACCGTGCCATTGATATGTATCTGAAGGTATTGTTACAACTACCAATTTAAATTTTATGACCACTCTGAGAAACTTCATATACATAGTGAGTTGGTTTATTATGCTAATTACTTCAAAATATAATTCTGATGTATTGGATACTGCCGGTTTTTTGTCATTGTGAAATTTCTTCATGTGCACGACTATTACTTGTATGTCATGGGGATTAAGATGCACATTATTTTGATTCTAGGAAAAAAAATTGTGGAGCTAACACATTTATCTTAAATTTTGTGCAGGAGCACCCAAGCTTGGGCAAGAGCGATAAGAAGAGGCTTTGCGCCCTCATGGACTGCAAGAAGTTGTCGCCTGATGCATGTGCTCATGCTGTGCAGAACGAGCGCCTACCTCTGAGGATCGTGGTGCAGGTTCTATACCACGAGCAGACAAGGGCTTCAGCAGCAGCCACCAGCATCCGAGCTGACATCATCTGCATTGGCTCCTACGAGAGCTCAAGATCAGGTGCCACGACGAACACTGAAGACGAGTGGGACGGCATCATGGCCGTGGAAGACCTCAGCCTGTCCAAGACCATGAAGCTCGACAAATGTGACACCGCTGGTACTGACGCTGAGAAGAACCATGGAGGCAGCAAAGCGGCCAATGGCAGGGCGAAAGGCGGTGCAACACCGAAGACGCTGGGGAAGATGATGTCGAGCAAAGGACAGGCTGGGGAGCGCAGCAGCTCGGATTCGTCTCACAGCGCCATCTTGCCAAGGCAGGAGCACCAAAAGAGGACTCCCGCAAGGAGTACCACCAAGTCGGCAGCTGAGTAGCTGTAGCCTTCGCTTCCTGAAAGCTTCAGGAGGCATTAGGTTTTAGCAGTCGTCTCTGTTCTTTCTTATGAATGTTGCACTCACATGTGGCCCTGCCCCGTGCCCCTGTATTTGTCTGCCCAATTGGAGCACGTGTCGCTAGGCAATGCCAGCAGAGAGGACGACGAAAAGAGAGGAGGTGGCGGGCAGTAATTAGGCAGAGCTGGCTGATGAGGACGATGATGTAGGCATTAACGTAGACCCCACTGATTGTTACCTCCAGGCTCCAGGTACATGTTACTGTTGTCAGTGTTTTAGACACCGAGCCTACGATGGGGTACCCGAAGTAGTAGATTGTGCGGTGGGGCTCGCCGAGATCAGAAACACGATGGTGAGACACGGGGCACACAATGAGACAGGTTCGGGCCGCAATGTGCGTAATACCCTACGTCTTGTATGCTGCGTGGCTCTGTATTGATTGCGTATGTTTTGAGAGGGGTCCCTGCCTCGCCTTATATGCCACGGGAGGCAGGGTTACAAGTCGGATTGGTACAAGAGTACTATTTAAGTAGGACTCGGAGTAGCCTATACAGGGTATGGAAAGTTATCCTAGTCATAGTACAAGTCCTTGTCCATCTTGTCTTGCCTTGTGGTCCACGGTACCAGCACCGTGGCCCACTAGTCGAGTAGTCCAGGTGTGTAGGAACTCATCTCCCGGGTATGGCCCACATGTGTTGGTGGGCCCAGGGATGCCCGGTCGACAAGCCCCCGAGTACTTTGTAGTCGAGTGCGATGCTCCAAGTAGTCTTGAAGGTCTCCACGAGTAGTTCCCAAACGTCCCCGAGTTCTACAAGCTTCAATCTTCAATAGTACTTGAATCATCACGAGGCTGGAAGGTACTCCAGCTAACTCCACGAGTAGTCTTGAAGTGTTCTCGAGTTGTTCCCAAGCGTCCCCGAGTACTTCCCTTGAAGGACTTCAATAATACCCGCTTCGTTCTTGAAATCTTTGCATCAAAGATCCATATGGAAATGCGATTACGGAAATCGCATTCCATATAGAATGTAGCCCCCAAGCCTTAGGTCGAATCCAGGATTCAAGCTAAGGGTCAATCTTCTACTCTTTGATCTTGCTCCGAAAAATCCGCAGAAAATCCGAAGAAATAATATAGGAATGCGATTTGCAAAAATCGCATCCTATATGGATGTAGCCCCCGAGCCTTAGTTCGAATTGACAATTCAAGCTGAGGGTTAATCAGTAGTCTTCGTCAAAATAATCCCGTTAAATCCTGAGAAAAACTGAAGGACACGTGGCACGGAGCCCCCGAGCCTTGAGTCGAGTACTTTCTCGAATTGAAGGATCCAATCTGATTGTAGAATAGTGGTCTGAATTCAATGAACTGTAGCTGAGTGAAATCCAATTCCATCGAGTAGTCGAGCCCCCGAGATAGAGCCGAGCAGGTCTTGGATTTTAGTCATCTGACTTAGCCAAAATTTTGTCTATGTGAAACCAATCTGTTGAATACAAAGGGTCACCAGGTTGACCTGTTAGGGTTTTGGTTTTATAAATAACTGAAGGGGTATCCCTTAGGGTTTCACTGCTCCCATTCGCCCTTAGGTCTAGAAAGCCTTGACATCCGTAGCCGCCGCAGAGTTCGAGCGTCCACGCCGCAAAGAGTCCGTGCCTCCACCCCCTCGCAGCCCTCAAGTCAATGCGAAAGAAGACTCTCGTGACTGGAAGGATGAAGCCAGTGCCGTCCAAGGGTCAGAAGAGGAAGTCCGGCCGCGGCAAAAATCAGTTGCCGGAGCCGAAGTACAAGATGGTGGTCATCATGAAGCCCCCGAGCGAGGCCGTCTCTTGGAAGAAGTCCAAGATGAGGGAAGAAGATATCAAGGCCCTCGAAGCCGGCGGGTTGCTGCGCGAGAAAGCGATTGCTGGCTGGAGCTCTGCTGCCGGAGATGCCTGGCCGATGGAGAAAAGCCCGGATGAAATCCCGATGTTCGGCCACTTCGTCGCGCGTGGGTTGACGCTACCGTCATCAGACTTCTTCAGGGGCTTCGTCGACTTCTTCAAGCTGGAGCACGTGCATCTCAATCCAAACAGCATCTTCCAGATTGCAGTGTACGTGCACTTTTGTGAAGCTTTCCTTGGAATCCGCCCACATTGGGCTCTGTTTAGGAAGATCTTCCGCTTGAAGCCGCAGCCCAATGCCAATTTCCCGGTGGTAGTTGGTGGAGCCGGTGTCCAGATGCGCCAGAAGGCACAGGAGTTGTACTTCAAGTACGACTTGATTGATTCAAATCAAGACTGGAAGAACAAGTGGTTCTACATCAACAATGCCCCGCCTCAGCTGCCGAAGCCCAGCATGTTCGCGCCAGTATACGACAGGCTCTGGAAGGACGAACCAACCATGCAAGAGTGCATACAGATACCCGAGCTACTGGCGAAGATTGCGCAGAAGAAGGTGCAAGGCTTGACCGCTGAGAGAGTAGCCTTCAGCTTCATGAAGCGACGGGTACAACCCTTGATGCAACGGGAGCATCTTGGGTTCGAGTACACTGGAGCGGATGATGGCTCAAGGCTGTCTTCAGAAGAGATCAGTGATGATCTTGTGATGGAGAGGCTGCAGAAGATCTTCAAGAATCTTCACGGAATTCCTGCAGCCGTCCAGGAATATAGTGCTGACAACCCTCCGCGTATGATGAGTTTCTGAGAACTAGCCCCCGAGTACTTATTATAAGTAGTCGTGTAGCTAATATTTGCTCTGTTTCGCAGGAGGATGTCTTGAAATTTGTGTCCAACCCTCCTCGTCGTCCCGAGGATTCACTACAAGCACTCGAAGGAGAGCCAACTGGAGTTGAGGCTCAAGCCCCCGAGAGTAGTCGATCTGCTCAAGAGGAAGAAGAAGAAGTCTTGGTGGAGGACGCCTCCTCAAGCGACGATGACGGCCAGACACTTCAACAGCGTTTTGAAGTGAAAAGCCGCTACGGGTACTCTGGGGTGCCAATCCCCAGTGGCCTCGTCGCAGGAGCATCGAAAAGGCCAGCATCATCTCTCGCAGATGATGTGACGCTGCCGCCGCGGAAGAAGAGGACCACAGTGGGGAAGCGGGCTGTGAAGAAGATCACAAGCCTCCCATCCATTACAGTGAGTGTTTGAGAACTTGAAGTAGTCAATATCATGTTGAATACTTGTTGTCTACTGTAATGCCTTGAATTTTGTCTTGCGCAGGTTATTGAGAGTGCAGCCAATGTACCCTCAATTAACCCAACAAGAACATCAGAACCCGAGGTGGTTCCAGCGTCGGCCGTAGAGACGGTGACGCACGAGCAACAAGAAGCCACGGTACCATGAAGTGTGCCGCCGGTGGAAAGTGTGCCAGAGGTGCCGGCGGCGCCTTCATTTTTTGACTTGCTGGGGCCGAAAGTCTCGGTGCCTCGAACTGCTCTGTAAGTACTCAAGTACTTATTGTTTACTCTGAATTTGCTGATGAACTTGTTGATGCAGAAAATCCACTGATGTAAAGTGGGGAGCCTCTGGAAGTAATGCTGCTGGAGGAGACCAGACTCCTCAAGAGCAACAAGAAGATGTACTTCCAGAGCGCCAAGAAGTACCCGCTGAAGCTGATGCTGCACAGGCATTGCGCTTCCTCTGGAGCGACGTGGTCAAGGCAGCAGTGGAGGCAGCTTCCAAGCCCAGGGCTCAGGAACTCGAGGATATTGAAGCCGTGGTGAATGAGGGCCTGGAGGCTGATCCAGAAGCCAGACTTCGCCACGAGGAAAATCCAGTTGCTGAAGCCCCCGTGCGTCAAATTGATGCACAACTAGCGCTTGAAGACAACCCAGAGGGTCGCATAGCGTCGCATGAGCCAATCATTGAAGATCCGACTCCTCTGCGTAGCGCTGCGCAATACTCTGCAGCAAGCACAAGTACTCAGTAGATGGCAGAAGATTTGATGCCATACGACGACTCGTGCCTGGATGAGGATAACTTGCAGGCACATGCTGAGATGTTCCGCAGCGTCGAGAAGCTGTTCGCAGTAAGTGTGTAGTCTCTTGTAGAGTACTTTTTAGCCAAAGATAACTTGTCTCTGAGTCTTGTATTGCTTTGCTTGTTGCAGGAAGTAGTCAAGCAGTTGAAGCGCAAGACTCGCCTGCTTGAACAACACGCGCAGACATTGAAGAGGTCACGCAGCTCAGAGAAGAACTCAAACAGCAGAAAGCTTTGTCTCTGAAGCTGCAAGAGAAGCTTCATGGAAACACCGCTGAATACCACAATGAAATCCAGAAGCTGACGGCTCAGAAGGATGACGTTGTTGGTAAAAAAAAGTCTCTGCGCCAGAAGAATAAAGGTATTCCCCCTTTCTGAATTCATCATAGAGTACTTTGTTCTTGCACGCTGCATCTGATAAGTAGCCTTGATCTCCTGCAGAGCTGACTGAAGACGTTGAGAAGTTCAAGAACAAGGCGTTGGACTGGCAGCTGGCCTTTAATCGTGAAGAATCAACTCGCATGGATCTGGAGGCTGATTATAAGGTGCGGTGCTTCGAACTTGAGCGTGAGATGGAGGTTCGCCTAGCAGGCTGGAATGACCTGTTGACATGATGCAGTCGCTCAAGTTGAAAATTGAAGAATCCGAAGGCCTGCGCGCAGAGTTGAAAGCCTTGACGGAAGCAGCCGAGCCAGTGGCAAATCTCTTCGAGCCCAGGGTTGCTGGAGTTCAGTCTCGTCCACGGGTGGAGAGGTTGAAGGACACGCCGAAGAAGATCCTGGAGTACGCTCAAAGGCTGGCTTGCACTATTCCCAATCAAGTCTTGAGCTTCATCAAGCCATTCTACGCCGAGGCGGATCTCACGGTCATCATGAACGGCAGATCTGGAGATTGCACCGATGACCGGCTCAACGAGTTGATGCAACAGACTTCTCCGATCGCGGAACCAGTCTCCAAGTTCATCGATCTCCGTTAGATGTACCTATAGAAATCAAAACACTAGGGAAAAACAAATGTAATCCCAAACAAGTGTTTATGTAATATAATTGAAAACTTGAGTAAGTCAATTATCTGGATCCCTTGTATGCTTATGTGTTGGCCATGTACTCGAGTTGGTATTGAGTGTGTGGCTGCAAAAAGAGATACGATACACGAGTAAAAGTACTCAAGTGTATATATGTTCCGAAGAACGTTAACTTAATCACGACGAGTTGAACACCTTAGCTGTAGCAGCATAAAAGAAGGCTTTGTCATAAAATAAGCTAAGAGTAGCACATTGTACAGAGCTTACAATGTCTTAAGTACTTCTGAGGCTATAAGCCTAGTGAGAGAGTACTCGAAAAGAACTTATTCACAATGAGTTGAACACCTTAGATGTAGCAGCGTGAAAAAAGGCTTTGTTGTGAATAAGTAAAAGACAATAACAAGTCGATATATAGGATAAACAACTTTATTACTGAATACATTGTATAGAGTTTACAATGTCTTAAGTACCTCTGAGGCTATGAGCCTAGTGAGAGAGTACTCGCAAGGATGTTCCGAAGAACGAGTAAGACCGTAGGGGACAATGTGATGAACTCATCCTTGCTGTAGCAGCAACTTGTATGAGAGTTCCACTGAGACCCTACCAGAAGGGTGTTACTCTAGGCCAAAGCCTCTTATTAAGAAGTAGAAACATGGATAACATGTGCCACTTATTGCTCTACACGACACAGAGTCGTCTGGAGAGAGTTATCATGACTCCCTATGAGGTCGCAGAATGAGACTGCCTGGAGAGGGTTGATGAAGCCCCCTATGGGTGCTCGCAGCTGAAAGCCACGAGAAGATACAACCAAAACTGTCTGGAGAGGATTGTCTTGATCCCCTACGAGTGGTGGCAACCGTAGCTGTCTGTTGAGTGGTTGCAACCGAAGCTGCCTGGAGAGGGTTGATGAAGCCCCCTACGAGTTGTTTACAGCCGTAGCCGTCTGGAGAGGGTTGTTGAGACCCCCTACAGGTAGAAGTGACAAAGCTGGTCGATGTTCCAAGAGTTGTCGACTTCCTCGCCTTCAAGAGTTTGGAGACGATAGGAGCCTGGGCCAGTAACCTTTGCAACAGAGAAAGGACCTTCCCATGGTAAATTGAGTTTGTGTAGCCCTGTCGTATTCTGGATGCGACGAAGGACTAAATCACCAACGTTGAAGGAGCGTTCCTTAACGTTGCGGTCATGGTGGTGGCGAATCTTCTCAAGATATCGAGCGGATTGAACGAGTGCTCTGCAGCGAGCTTCCTCGAGACTATTGACATCTGTCTGTCTTGTTTCTTCAGCTACGCCTTCTTCGTACTGATCAACTGTCAGAGAATGCCACATGACATTAGCAGGCAAAACGGCTTTAGAGCCGTAGACCAGGAAGTAAGGTGACTGCCCTGTGGGGGTAGTAGGCTGAGTGCGCAGCCCCCAGAGTGCATTGAGTAGTTCCTTGATCCACTTGCCGCCCTTGGTATTTGCAGCATCATACAGTTGCTTCTTGAGAGCATCAAGTATCATCCCATTGGCGCGTTCCACTTAGCCGTTGGCACGTGGGTGAGTGACAGAGATGTATCGAATGTCAATTCCACTATTCTCGCAATACTCCCAGAACTAGTGATTGTTGAAATTCGAACCCAGGTTTGTGATGATGCGGTTAGGGAAACCATAGCGATGTACAATTTCATCCAAGAAGTCGAGAACTCTATCAGCCTTGGGGCAGGTAACAGGCTTGACCTCAATCCACTTGGTAAACTTGTCGATAGCCACCAGAACTCTATTGAATCCTCCTGGCGCATTTGGGAGAGGACCAATCATATCCAGCCCCCAGCAAGCGAAAGGCCAAGTTGGTGGTATCGTGATGAGCTTGTAGGCTGGAACGTGTTGTTGCTTAGCGAAGAATTGGCATCCCTGGCACTTCTTGACTAGTTCCTCTGCATCAGCAAGAGCTGTAGGCCAATAGAAAGCACGTCTAAGCACTTTTCCCAGCAAGGTGCGGGAAGAAGTGTGATTGCCACAGATTCCTTTGTGTGTCTCCTCCAAGATTTCCTTGCCTTCTTCGCGAGAAACGCACTTCATGAGTACATCAGAGCTTGCGCCTTACTTGTAGAGTTGATCTCCAACTAAATCATAAGCCTTGACACGGCGTGAGATGCGCTCGGCTTCTGACTTGTCTTCAGGAATCAACTGATGTTTAATGTAGTCGATGAAAGGGGTTCTCCAGTCCACATCAATCATAAGCACTTCTCAATCAGGCTGAACCGAAGTAGTCACAGGTGCAGATGATTGCTCCGGAATTGATGGTTTGTGGAGTTCATGAACGAAGATTCCAGCTGGCACTTGAGCTTGTGTAGATCCCAGCTTCAACAAGACATCTGCAGCAACATTGTTGTCGCGGACCACATGATGGAACTCGAGACCATGGAACTTGTTCTCAAGTTTGCATACCTCCTGACAGTACGCATCCATATTCTCAGCATTGCGATCCCAAGAATCGTTGACTTGATTGATGACCACCAAAGAATCTCCATAGACAAGTAGTCATGTAATGCCTAGAGAGACTGCAAGGCGAAGACCATGCAGTAGAGCTTCATATTCAGCTTCGTTGTTTGAGACCTTCCAAAAGATCTGCAAAACGTATTTGAGTTGCTCGCCCTTGGGGGAAATCAGAAGTACCCCGGCACCTGCGCCTTCCAACTTGAGGGAACTGTCAAAGTACATGACCCAATGTTGTGGACGCTCAATTGGAGTTGGGACTTGATTTTCCCGCCACTCAGCCATGAAATCAACCAAGGCTTGAGACTTGATAGCAGTGCGAGGCTTGAACTCGAGCGATAGAGCACCAAGCTCTACAGCCCATTTAGAAATCCTTCCTGTGGAGTCCCAGTTGTGCAATATCTCGCCAAGCGGGTAGCTAGTGACCACAAAAATCTTGTATTCGTCGAAGTAGTGGCGGAGCTTCCCGGAGGGTAACGAGCCTTGGACTCTGAGAGTACTTCACTGACAAAATAGAATGGCCTCTGGATAGGGTAGCCATGGCCTTCCTCCTGCCGTTCAATGACAATAGCAGTGCTGACGACATTAGTAGTCATAGCGATGTAGAGCAAAAGCTCTTCATTGGGCAGAGGAGCTCTGAGGACTGGAGGCTTGGATAAGAACTCCTTGAGCTGAGAAAGAGCTTGATCAGCTTCAGTTGTCCATGTAAACTTCTCTTTCCGCTTTAGTAGCTTGAAGAAAGGTAGACCCCGTTCTCCAAGTTGCGAGATGAAGCGATTGAGTGACGCCATGCAACCAGTAAGCTTCTGGACATCTTTGATAGTAGTCGGAGCTTGCATGTTGGAGATGGTAGCAATCTTCTCGGGGTTTGCTTCGATGCCACGATGGCTGATGACGAACCCGAGTAGTTTTTTTCCAGATGATACGCCAAAGACGCATTTGTTAGGGTTGAGCTTCCATTGGTACTCGCATAGCGAAGCGAAAGTTTCCTCAAGATCCTTGATAAGCATGTCTGGATCCCTAGTCTTGACAACGACGTCATCCACGTATGCTTCCACGTTCTTGTGAAGCTGCTTCTTGAAGCACGCTTGGATACCCCTTTGATATGTAGCACCAACATTTTTCAACCCGAAGGACATTGTTGTGTAACAATAAGCACCAAACGGGGTGATAAATGCGGTCTTCTCTTGATCAGATTCCTTGATTGCGATTTGATGATAGCCGGAGTAGCAATCCAGGAAACAGAGTAGAGCACAGCCCGCCGCAGAGTCAATGACTTGATCAATTCGCGGCAACCCGAAAGGATCCTTGGGGCAATGTTTGTTGAGATCAGTGTAGTCGACACAAATCCTCCAATCCTTAGAGTTCTTCTTTCTGATGAGCACAGGGTTAGCAAGCCATTGCGGGTGAAAGACTGCCCGGATGAAGCCAGTCGCGAGTAGTTTAGCGAGTTTTTTCTTGATAGCAGCCCTGCGGTCATCAGCAAAGCGATGAAGATGTTGTCTCTTGGGGGTAGCATTAGGATCGACGTTGAGTGAGTGCTCGATCAACCTCCTGGGCACACCTGGCATGTCAGATGGTTTCCATGCAAAGATATCGCGGTTAGCCCGAAGGAAGTTGACGAGCGCGTCTTCCTATTTAGGATCAAGCTGTGCACTGATCATGGTCATCTTGCTGCTGTCACCAGTACCGAGGTCAATGGCTTTGAGCAGGACGTCACCAGATGGTGCAGGCTTGTTGTTGTTGTCAGTGTTCTCAGGAACCTCCAGCTCGCTTGGAGAAAGCTTTTTAGCGATAGTGAAGACTTCCATCATTGCATTGGGTACTTGAGTAGTCGAGGCAAGTTCTACGGCTTCTGTGTCGCAGTCGTAAGAACGCTTCAAATCCCCTTGCAATGAGAGAACTCCTTTGAGGCTCGGCATCTTGAGAACCAGGTACACATAGTGCGGGATAGCCATGAACTTAGCGAGACTAGGCATGCCGAGGATAGCATGGTAAGAAGTCTCGAAGTCAGCAACCTCAAACTTGATGTACTCGGTGCGGTAGTGATCCTTAGTCCCAAAGGTAACGGGTAGTACAACTGAACCCAAAGGAACAGCTGCGTTGCCCGGGATGATACCATAGAATGGTGAGTTGGTCTTGGTAAGCATATTGGTGATATCCAGGCCCATCTTCTTCAAAGTCGTGGCAAACAGGACATTGAGACCGCTGCCACCATCAATGAGAACCTTGGTAAGCTTGGAGCCTGCCACCACTGGATCCAGAATGAGAGGATATCGTCCCGGCTCAGAGAAACTAGTCCATTGATCCGCCCTTGAGAAGGTAATGGGGGTTTCAGACCACTTTAGAAAAGTTGGAGCTGCTAGTTGGATGGACATAATCTCCCTGAGAGCGAGCTTCTACATGCGCTTGGTTGGAATACCACCGAATATGACATTAACAGTGTTGGAGGGGTTTTGAAACCTAGTGTCTTTGTCCGTGTTAGCCTTCTTCCCCTTGTGTTTGCGAAACTGCGGGTTTGGGTGCGTTTGGTTCGGGTGTGTTCTTCAACGCACGACGAAGTTGGTAACATTGCTCTGTAGTATGATCACCCTCTGGGTGCCATGGGCATTTCTGCTTGGTCAAAGTTGCTCAGTGAGGATCATCTTCAGGCTTGGCGGTAGTTTCCATGGCTGCAACAGTGTTGTCGGGCTTGCGCTTGCGATTAGGATTGCTCGAGTAGTTATTACCCTGACGGTTGCCCTGCTGTTGCTTGCCACTGCTGCTCCCTCCAGCATTGTTGTTGTTGTTGTTGTTGTTCTGGTTGTTGCGAAGATGCTTGAACCGATTCCGAGCCTTGTCTTCCTCATCCGCCCAGTGAGTGATCATCTCCTTGAGCTTGGTGATGTTGGCTGGGCGAGCGCGACCGAAGTCTTGGAAAAGCCTATCGTCATAGAAACCATCCTGGAAGGTATCAATGACTTCTTTCTCGGTAACATCAACAACAGTAGTCTTTTTTTCAAAAAAGTGGCGCATGTACTCGCGAAGAGTCTCGCCTTGTTTTTGCTTGATCAGGGCAAGGTCCATCCGGGTACCATGACGGCCTAAAGAACCCGCGAAGTTGCTGGTGAAGCGATGCTTGAGTTGTCCCCAGTTGTCGATGGAGCCACGTATGAGAGACTCAAACCATGTGAGGGGCTCTTGCTCTAGGACAAAAGGGAAATAGATACACTTGGTATCATCATTGCCCCGGCATTGGAGATGGACAGAGCATAACAGCGCAACCACTACCTTGGATCTTGCTTGCCATCATACTTAGAGATGCCGTAAGGCTTAAATTTCTCCGGAAGAAACAGAGCTTGAAGTCGAGCAGAGAAAGCAGGAAAAGAATCAGAATCAGCATCCTTTTGCTTCTCACGCTCAGCGCGTCTGGCGTTGATTGTTGTGCGAGCGTCGTAGCGAGAGTCTCCCGACTTGCTGTTGACACTGCCATCATCGCCTTTGCCCTTGTTGCTAGCTCCCGGACGTGTGCGTTTAGGAGTAGGTGTGGTACGATGAGCACCTCCACTGCTGCCATGGTGACTAGGAGCACTGGTATTTTGACGTAGCATAGTGTAGGCTAGTTTAGCCAGCTTCGCGACTTCAGCAGCCACCCTGTCACGAGGCATAGAGCGACCGAGTAGATTGATCGTGTTGATAGCTTCCTCTGGAGTGTGATATTCACAAGTAGCTACCGCGTCTAGAGCCTCTTGAAGATTACAGGTAGGTAGAGCTTCTGCGAGTTCCCGACGAAGGGTTGCACGATCAGCATTGCGTTGGCGACGTGTAGTCTTGGCCTCCGCGGTTTCATCAGCAGGAGCATTGGCAGAGAGTTCATCATCAGATACATCATCCGAAAAGCGATAATTGGCACGATGCCCTTGCGGAGTAGTTGCATCAACGACGAACACTTCTCGATGCGATGAATAAGTACCCGTACTCTGAATGAGCTCAGTATCGGTGTCATAATCAACAAGCTTGATGCCTTCCTGGAAAGGTAAGTTGTCGAGACAAGCGATAAAGCGCTCCTGATCATCCAAGGTGAGATCAGCAGGCGCATGCTCAGGCCAGTAGACGAATCTACCCTCAGGTGTCGATGTGATCACCAGTCCTTGAGCATGGCCAGACAGTTGTTGTGCTTCAGCAGAATCCGAACCGTAGTCGAACTTGAACTCAGATGAATCCGAATAGTAGTCGAAGTTGACGTCCGAATCCGAAGAGTACTCGAGCACAATCTTCGGGCCAGGGCACATGAGGCGCTTCAATACGGCTTGGTAAGCGGCACTGACATGGCGATGACCGAAGAGAGGTAGTGCTGGAATGTTATCCAGGCTGAGCGCAAGCTGTGAAGCTGAAGAGAGCAACTCAGGCTGAATAGGAGATGAAGTCGAGTTGTACTCGGACTCCAACTCGAGTTCTCTGAGTGGGTCAGAGATCGAAATTTCGTCGAAATTTTTGACGAGTTTCTCCATCGAAGCTTGTGTAAGCGTCGAGGACTTGAGCTTTGACTTCGGAGTTGGCGCTAAGAAACGCAGGAACGATTCGGCGCCGTCAGCAACGCAAACCCAAGAGCCGAAAACGAAGGTGTCGCCTTGCTGGAAAGCGACGATCGGCTTGATGATGACGAGAGCCATCGAATTCGCCAGTGGATCAACGACGAGATCCCCTACCTGGCGCGCCAGCTGTCAGTGTTTTAGACACCGAGCCTACGACAGGGTACCCGAAGTAGTAGATTGTGCGGTGGGGCTCGCCGAGATCATGAACACGATGGTGAGACACGGGGCACACAATTAGACAGGTTCGGGCCGCAATGTGCGTAATACCCTACGTCATGTATGCTGCGTGACTCTGTATTGATTGCGTATGTTTTGAGAGGGGTCCCTGCCTCGCCTTATATGGCACGGGAGGCAGGGTTACAAGTCGGATTGGTATAAGAGTACTATTCGAGTAGGACTGGGAGTAGCCTATACAGGGTATGGAAAGCTATCCTAGTCATAGTACAAGTCCATGTCCGTCTTGTCTTGCCTTGTGGTCCACGGTACCAGCACCGTGACCCACTAGTCGAGTAGTCCAGGTGTGTAGGAACTCATCTCCCGGGTATGGCCCACATGTGTTGGTGGGCCCAGGGATGCCCGGTCGACAACTGTGCTGTCACTTTTCTTGTCTGCTAAATGCTAATGTCGTTTCATCTCAAATTAGCTTTGGTTCATTGTCGATTAGGGACCCTCTGGTCCTATTCTTCATTATATCTTCTGATGTGACATGTGTGCATTTGTGCAGGATCGTGTGTGTATTTGTGCAGTATCGTTTGTGCATTTGTGCTGTACAAATTAAAGAGACCCCCTCCTTCCATAAGTTGTTTAGGAGTAATTCAGTTACATACAACTTTTATTTTTGTTTGGAAGTTTGGAAGTAATTCAGCTGATTGATTTATCAGATTCATGGAACATTAAGAAGTTTGAGAAGTTCCCATTAATAGGGCATAAACCTTGCGTAGTTATCATGTCACATTTATTTGGTAATAAATCATTTGAGTACTTTTCAGCTAAAAGCCAAGTAAATTGAGAATTTTGCATGCACATTGCTTTTGCTATGTCTGACTTATATTAAGTTGCAGCACTTTAGCCTTGCTTCGGGCTCTTTGTGCAGACATTAGGCTTTTTGAGTTGCAGGCAGACCAATTGTTGTTTATAATTAGTGTGTATATATGTGTGTGATGAAATTTCTTCCAACTACATATTATTGTTGAAGCATGCATGATTACAGCTTAATATCCGGCTGCGCTGCTGATATAATTCACCTGTCCTATTTCACAATAACATGCAGATCACTACTGGCCGGTTCTAATGCATGTTCAGAGCAGCATACTTCATCTTATCATGTGGCTGACCCATTGATCTCTCTTGTGCTTCATTTATTATATTCATTTGCTTGCTTAATTTCCACCATGCTTTTGTTATGATTCCATGACATCTATCCATTTCTGCACATATGTTTGCAGCATATGGATCTATTTTCCTATATTTTGTATAGTAGATATTGTGCATCACAACAATAATAATCAAAGTTTGTGCTCAGCCGTTGGCCATTTGTTACAGCATACTTTGTTAATCTGGGTACAATGTGCATATCGTTTTGAATTTTCGATCTCTTCTTGGAAAAATTTATACCCTTATTCCTGATAAAATTGTATGGAGATAGCAGCACCAAACTATTGACACATTACCAGCTAAGTCTTCAGTTTTCTTAATGTCATTATTTTGATGGATGATTACTTTATCAGTGATGCCACCACAGTTAAGAGACTATAACTAAGATAATTGTAATGTGCCAAGATTTTCTCCACTATTGTTGATTGATCTCTGAAGAAAATTTGATTATGGTGCTGTGTTGCAGATGGTACAATTATTTAAACTCTGAGTGCAAGAATAATGAGTGCTCCAGTGAAGAGAATGTTCTATTTTGTGAGGTTAGCTCATCACCCAAATAATTAGCACAGGCTCATGGCTGCTATTT
Organism: Cenchrus fungigraminus; assembly: GCA_036936925.1. Lineage (NCBI taxonomy): Eukaryota > Viridiplantae > Streptophyta > Magnoliopsida > Poales > Poaceae > Cenchrus > Cenchrus fungigraminus. The sequence continues at coordinate 100,175,817 of CM072779.1, forward strand.
TTTTGCCAATGACTACAACATGTGTGGCTTCATAGTCTGTGTAGCAATCTACAGGACTCCCCTACATTTTCCGTATTTCATATGTTTATTGTGATAGGTCACACTGATCTAATGAATAGTATTATCTGGTCCCGAGCACTACTGTTGGCAAGGATATTTGCAAGGGTATTTGGACTGATGAACCAAACATATTGATATGGGGAAAATATGTTTGTGCGAGTAAAATGAGTTGGTGTATCCTAGAGAAATTTGTTACCTCAGTGTACTAGAAAGTTCTACCTTAATGAAAATAATATTTCTTTCTGATCTTAATTTCACAAATATAAGTTGCACTCGCAGTCATGCTTTTGGATCTTTTGCAGAACTGAAGATCATTCAGCACTGTGAGGAGTTTGCACCTACTGTGGTTATAGGTCAAATGTTGGCAGTGCTCTGAAAGTGACCAACTATTTCCCCTTCACTATTAGTCTTTAAATTATTAGCAGTTGCATGTGTATTATTCTTCTGCTATGACATTCTTCCTGGTCAGTTATGATTTATTTTCATAGACTAATTATTTCCTTAGTATTTTTACTGCAGATCAGAGAGGAGGATGAAGCGATGCTGATGGTGCAAATTACAAGCTTGAGATTATGAGGTGCTTGAGGCAAGTTAATGTTGACAATAATACTATTGGATGGTAAGATAATATAGATACTCAGTTAATTGAGAATTAGGCAGTTGTGTATTGAGTTATCTGGCATGCACATTGACAAAAATATGCATACTTGGCATATGATTGTGTAATGGCTTTCAACAAATTCGAGATGCATTTTTCTGTGTAGGATATTGCCCTTAGAATTATATCCTGCTGAAAACAACAATATTAAATTTTTTGCTGAAATACTATTTATTTCATGGATTTATCTTAACTAAATCATGTTCTCTTTACGGAATATGGTTATACGTTGGAAGCTGTGGAAAATTGCAAATTTGTTTGTCTTTGTGATGTGAGGGCTGTATCTAGGATGCTGCTATTGTTTATACTTTCTTAGAGGATCTGGCAATCGGTGTGGATACTTGATAGGCTTCTATACAGTGCACATGTGCAAGTACTTGTCGTGTGCTAGCAAATACAATTTCTAACTACTGTATGCTATCAACTACTTGTTAAATGGTCTTAGTTATAACTTATGAGTAACATAGAAAAAATGATTAAATTACTCCAAATAGTCTGCCATGCTTCCTTTTCTTTTCCGCACAATGCTTGATACTTTTATCAATAGTCATGTCATGTTGTTAGAGGTTGAGAAGTGATAGAGGTTGAGAAGGGCTTTGGAAGTTCACAATTTGCAAGTGCTTATATGTTTGCAAAGTATGGAGTTTATAGCTGAAAAGTACTACCTCATATTTTAGGTCACCGGCAGCACACCACAAAGGGTCCAAGAGCACTGGGTTCTTGATGGTTTAGCACAGGTCCAATCCTGAATTTCTGATCTAATGGTCTACATCCTATTCTTGTGAATTCATGTCATTCCTTCTGTAATCCTGTATCGAGGTCCAATCTTGAATTTTTGATCCAATGGTCTATATCATGACTGACTGTTGTTTTGCATGTTTTCATAGAGTGACAGAACAAATGGCTTTATTGTAGAAGCATAATCTAATTATCCATGCAGGAAAAGGTGAACAACACTCCATTTACTACTTTTAGTGTGCAGTCATTATCTGGATACACTGCTTTGGATGTAGCATTTCACGTATGTAATTGTGTTTCATTTCATATATATTAGTATATAGCTTAAAGTATGAGATCACTACAATTGTTGTTCCATTTCTAGTAGTTTTGTTGCTTTAGATACACCTGACGACACATGGATGCATGTGCTTGATTGTAGTTAAAATACGCTAATTTTTTGTCAGATTAAAGCCCTACCTCTTCATTTTTTTAGTCAGGGAACCATTTCTAAATGGGCTCGTGATTAAGTGAATGTATTGTCATTGCTTGCAGATCATAGCTCAACGAGGAGAAGTGGAGGGCTTGATTCCTGGTAGCAAGGATTACACATCCACCGTGAGGTTGGACCTGGTCCACCATAATTCTTTGAGTTTACTCTTCTGAATACAGGGTGTTTCCTGAAATTGAACGAATTATGGCTCCGGACTGAGCATCAATGGACAGATGGGTATGTTGTGCTACCAATTATGTTGGCTGCCTGGCTGGTGATGTTTCTTGTAAAATAAACAGAATATCCTGCCTGCATTTTATTTTGGTATGGATGAATCTGATTTTGTATTCCTAGCAGGTGATCCATTGTGAAAACTACATATATTTGGGTTTCCTTTTTGGAAGAAAATCAAATGTTGCTTACATATCAGGTGTTTTGTGGTTTCCTCCAACCACAGAAAATGGTAAACCTTGTTCTCTCATGTTGCTCTATTAGTTGTGTTTTGTTTGTGTTTTTAAATGTCTTATGCTGTCATGTTGTGTTTGCTTTCTTCTGTCGTGCTGAATGAAATTGAGACATATTGTGATGATGTTGAACTGATGCACTTTGCATACTTCCGAGTTCCGAATGCTAAGACTGTTAGCATTTCTTGTTAATGTCCAAGGATAAGTAGAAAAAGTTTAGCTGTAAAGTAGTTATTCTCTGATAGCTAAAATGTCATTTGTCCACCTGGGAACCTTATCCTGCTCTCCGAAATACTTCTGCTTTGTTCGATCCTTGTTACCACCCATGAGCATGATCTCAGTATTATCTTTTTGTCAAACATGCAGTCTTATGGGATGAAAGTTGGATATGCCGTCTCTGGCCAATCTGGAGGCACTGGTGGTTGCATTATCTTTATGGCTTTGAGTGAAAAAATAGTGGTGCTATGTTATTTCACAAATCAGTGGAATATGTTCCCTGAACGACTTGAAAAATTCAGTTAAATTATGTGAGGTTCAGTCTGTGTAATTTACCATGCTCCATTGCTCCACCTTTATCTGTGTCCATCCTTTTAGCATACACGGATGTAAATAAAATAATATAAAATGTTGTTTGGTTTGGTATGATGCTGTTAATTTATCATGTCCAAACGTCTCAGAGCTCTAACCTTTAGATTTGTAACTTAACTTTATTTCCTTGCATGTTGCTCTTCTGAGTGATCATACATTACAATATAAATATTTTATAACCCGTAGTAACGTACGGGTACGTCTACCCTCTAGGTCCAACCACCCAATACACCGTCCTACCTACCAAACCTCCCAACCAAACCGAATCTCACCCCGCCCCCATCCAGATCCGCTCTCGACCGAGGGGCAGTGGGGCACCGCCTTCCTCCCACGACCGCAGCCGTAGACAAGCGAGCTCACGGTGCGGAGCGAGCGCGGCGTCTGCGCGAAGCTGATTCGGTGGGAGCTAGCGGGTGGGCGAGCGAGCTGCTGCCCGCGCCGGACAGCAGGGCGCCTGGGCGCGGGCGCGTAGCAGGACTGCGTCAGGTGGCCGCGACCAGCAAGCTGGTGCGGCGCATGGCCAGCGAGGCACGCAGGAGCAGGAATTGCAAAAGCATCGCACGGATCCAGGCGTGAGTGCAGGTAAACATCGATTCCAATCTGGTGATTTTTTTCCTCATTTGAGATGTCACTCACACATGATTATCAACACCCTCAAAAGCGAGAGGGATCAGGCAGCCGTCCTTCTCGACCCATCACAGCGATTCCTCTCTCCATCTCAGTATTTGTGCCCCTGATTTTCTAGGGGGAAATATGATTACTGTTTCGGATACAGGATTACTATTACTAAGATACTATTAGTGTGCTTGCGACAGCTTAATACTGTCATGAAGGTTATGTATTGCGAATGTCAAATACGGTGTACTAACTATACTATTAGCAAATTACTAAATGTTTACTAATGATGTATTTTGTGGCATTACTAATCAGGTCAGTAATAGCAAATTACTGAATGGATTACTGAATTACTATTGGTGTAAATTGAAGAACTTAGTATGTTTTGGTTACTGAGTGTTCAGAATTACTGAGATTCTAGATTACTGTAGAGATGCTACTCGATTCCTTGTTACTGAACTACCGAATCTCTCAAGTTGTCAAAATAACAATGGCATATTACTGAATTACCCACTATAGTCGAAAACTCTGCATACGCATGAGGGTACAATTTATCAACCATCAATTTAAATGGTTAAAAACTGAATCGAAAAATGTGTGCATGCACTGCTCAAAGGGGGATGGAGCTAGGCCAGGCATTGCCTTGGCATGCAGAGTGAGAGGAATGTTCGTCAGTCAGTGATTCCTTCTTCTCCATCTCAGTGACGTGCGCATGATTTTTGGCAAAAAAAATGCTTAGTGTTTCAGGTACTGGAATACTGAGATGCTATTACTGAGATGCTATTACTGAGATTACTGTCACTGTGCATATAATTTCCTAAAATAGTTTGTGAATTATGAATTGGTGGTGGTGTTCTGTGTAACTACAAGATTGTGCAAAATTACTGTCACTAGATTTTTTTAGAATAATTACTGTCACTAGATTACTGTTGTAGATAGATAATATATCATATTCTATGAAATTACTGAGCTACTGAGGTGTATTTTAGTTCCTGAATTACTGTAGGTTCGTTGTGCGCACACGAGCTATGGATTGCCGGTGTCGGTGATAATTACTGAATGAATGCTATGTGTGTTTGTCTAATTCTATCCGAATTGTGCATGCAGGGCGTTGGCAAGTGCAAAGGGAATTGCTCTGGCAAGCCCTTGTGATCAGCGAGATACCACACAGGTTGGTCCAGTTGATGATCAAAACAGTACTGGGACATGTGGCGAGGACCTTCACCCACTAAAAAGCCTACTGGCAACCGAAAAAGAAACATGCTTCTGAGCAGGGCAGGTAGATGATAAGAGAAGACAATGGTTCAATCATGATGACTGAATGTCAGCAGCATATTGGCTGCTAGATTTGGTTATGATTATTTTAAAAACAGTGGGCATATGTAATTATAATGGATGGGTTTGATATATATATATATAAATATAAATATATATATATATAAAAGGAGCTTAGGGCTCCCATTACCAATTGAAAGTCCTGTCCAACCGAACCAGCTTCTCCAGTCTGAACATGCACCAGCGGGTGCCACCAAACCAGCTCCCAGCCTCCCACCCGACCAACCCATGCCTGCTCTGCCACCGCACACGCCACTCACATATCATGGGACCCACATATACAACACATCCCCTCTCTGGATCCAAATTCATTTTAATCATCGGTCTCCCTCGGCGAGCAGCGAGGTGACCGACTGCGGCATCATCGACGTGGGGCAGTGGATGGGGAGGGATGCGGCAGCAGACCTGGCGATGGCGGTCCCCAATATCGGCGGCGCGAGGGAGCTCCGGCGACGCGTGTTGACCCCGCGGCCGGTGACCATCCCACGCTGGAGCACGCAACATCGGCGGGTTCGGTGAGCTCCCCTCGCTGGAGGCGGCTAGCGGCGGGTGCCCGACGAGCTCCCCGCGCCGGAGCACTCTTGGGGGCAGGGTCGGGGGTGAGCACGAAGAGATCCCTGCGTCGGAGCTCACTGCCCGCAGCGAGGACATCAGCGGCGTGTCGCGGACCAACGAAAGGGAGCGGTGGCGCAGCTCAACATGGATCCTGGCTTGGCTCAGCACGGCCCTTGGGAGCGGCCGCTCAGCGAGCAGCAGCGTGGAGGCCACCTCCCCGGCGAGCGGCAGCACGGAGGCCACCTTCCCGGCCAGCTGTGGCACGGAGGCCACTTCCCCGACGAGCGGCAACGCGCAGTTGGCCTCTCCCTGTTGCAGATCCGCGCCCCCAGGGTGGCTCCTCCAGGACGCATCCCGACGGTTGGGAGTGGGCGAGCACCGCGGCGTTGGGCGTGATGACAGACCCCAGCGGCTTGTCCAGAGCGGATCCCGGCACCGGCGTCCCCCTCCTCTCCGGCATGGGGAGCCTGGCATGCAGACCACAAGATCCTCGCCCTCCTCGACGACCTCCTCTGCGGCGGCATCTTCGACATCATCGACGATGACATCTTCAACATCGACAACGTCACCTGGCGAGCGCATGGGCGAGCCGGTGCTGTGCGACATTGTCGTCGTCCTGGAGGTGGAGGTGGCGCGCGTTCTCCGGTGGGCTCGCGGCCTGCCCCTGGCTGCGGTGCTGCCCCGTCTCCGGAGGTGGCGGCTGGCCCTCAGCGACGGCACGCGGCGGCACGCTGCTCGTTCCCGGAGGAGGTGGCGCCCGGCCCCTGACGAGTGCGCACGGTGGCACGTCGGCAAGGAGGGGCTTCCCCTATACCCTTTCCTCCTCTGCTTGCAACATGTTCGATGCATTGCCTCAGCCAAGCACCACTTCTGTTCGTAATTATTCTGCACCTCTGGCGGCATTAGCACTCAGCAACGAAAGTATAATTTGAAGATCTATGCATATGTTTGCACGATTCTGATTTGTATGCTTGAGATTATGAATGTTGGGTGATTCCTATGCTTGAGATATATGAACGTGCACATGCTACACGATTTCCTCACAAGTATATATGACCATCCTCACTAGTTTATATGGCTGCTAAAATTTGATTCCATCAGTTAGGATTATGTTCCTGAGGCAGACGCTAGGTGCCTTCATGCTAATTGCTTCATATGTGCTATCATGTTCCCGAGATTCATGTTTCTATGCTGCATGGCCTTCCTATAGGTTTATATGCCATTGTAGAAAGGTTTCTATGCAACCATAGAAACGTCATTATAAGGATTTGGGTCAAATGCAACACTGATGAATTGCAACGTAGAAAATTTGGTTGCTATAGATGGATGTATTACAACCATTCTAAAAAATGGTAGTGATACATGGCTTTAATACAATGGTTTTCAAGATGTTGCAAAGCTCTGTTGCGATTGGTGAACGATATTGCAATGGTGCAAAATGGTTGCATTAAAATTAATTTTGGTTGCAATTGAGTGGTAGTATTGCAACCACATTTACGTTTGTTGCATTTGGTTGTGACTATTGCTACGATTGTTTGGTGTTGCATAAAATTTCACAAGCGTTGCAAATTATTGATGCTTAATGCAATGAGAACTCTTGGAGGCGAAGTAAAAGTGAGGTTCAATTGCAACCTTTGTTGACAGTTGCAATATAGTTTGATATTGTTGCAAATGCTAAATTTTATTGCAACGAGATCTTCGGCTTCGAAGCGAAAATTGTGTTCAAGTGCAACGCTTAATTTTTGTTGCAATATATACTTTGAGTGTTGCAACAACTAAGAGGCGAGTCTGATTTGGATTGGGCCTTGTAGCGTGTATGATATACTATGAAAAAATACAATTCATAGTAAAAAATAGAACTTGGTTAATTTTGAATTGAGATTTTATTCTAATTATTAATTTTAAGAAAGAAGTTTGAATTGGTAGGAAAACAATCTGTCATTAGTGACAAAATAGAAAAAAAAATAAAAAAGCGCCATGATATGGAATTGAACCAAGGACCTCAATACTACACGAGTATATAACTTACCACTAGACCATTACAATGTTTGTGTTAGCTAGCATCGTTCAAGCCTTTTTCATGTTTCTATGTGGTGAGCTTATAGTAACTTATAGGTATTAAAATAGAATAGTTACCTTACAGGGTTCTATTAGTTAGTTATTTCAAAAACAAAGTAAAGTTTTCTAAAATTATTATTATTTTTTGCCTATGCAACACCGGAAAAGTGTTGCATTAGGCCCAAAATGGTTGCAATAGATACAATGTCAGGAAACCAAAATAACTTTAAATTGCCATGTCACCCAGTCCCACCTTGAGGACGTGGTGATGCGGTCCCACCTTGAGGACGCAAAAAAATCCAAAAAAGAAGAGACGTGCCGGCATAATCGCAAATAGAGACCCTCCGCTACCTGCTGGTCTGCCCTGCATTGCCACAACCAGCCACGCCCAGCCGACCGCACCCTGGAAGCGGCCGGCCGCACCCTTGCTGTAGTCGGCCGCACCCTGGCCACGGCCGGCTACGCCCCCGCTGCGCCAAGCCGGCTGCACCCTGGTCGCGACCGACCGCACCCTGGCCACACCCTGGCAACGGCCGGCCGCACCTTGGACACGACCGGCCACACTGCTGCTGCGCCCAGCCGGTTGCAACCTGGCCGCGGCCAGTCGCACCCTGGCCACACCCTGGCCACGGCCGGCCACGCCCTAGCTGTGCCCAGCCACACCCCGACCGCAGCCGAAATGATTTGAACTTACACATAATTTTTAAATTTGGATAAAAGAAGTTTGAATAGGTGGTAAAATGACCTATCGTTCCTGGATCAATAGATTTTGTTTTCTGTCTAATGCAACAGTGAAAAAGTGTTGCAATAGGTCTCAAATGGTTGCAATAGACACAATGCCAGGAATTTAATTCGTAAAAAATGTTTGCTTGGGGATCGAACCTGAGACCTTTGGAACAAAAATGACGTGTGCAAACCACTAGGATAAGCATTAGTTTATGTTGTATTAGGGTGTTTTATTTTTTTATTAATTGAACTATAATAAATTTTTTAAAACAAACTTGAAAAAATATGTGGCTATACAATACATTTTGGCTCCACAACCATCTCATTAAAGTTTCAAATGATCTCGACAAAGTGATACTACACATCTTTCACAACTAGGAACATATCTCACTTAGCTACATAGGACTATGTGAGCTATATATGTCTTTGTGAGGGATATTCAGCAATTCTTTATCGAAATCACTTGAATTTTTTATGTGACCCTCATACACCAAAATCACGTGACTACGTAATTTTTTAGATTTTTCTAGCCATTTTATGATATTTTCACATATATTTCTTAGTAATTCAATAAATAATTACAGTAATAACAAAACTTGATCAAAAAATTTCATAGATTAACACAACGCCATATTTTGGCTCCATAACCATCCTATAAAAGTTTCAAATGATTTCTACAAAGTGATACTACACATCTTTCACAACTAGGAACATATCTCACTTAGCTACATAGGAGTATGTGAGCCATATATGTCTTTGTGAGGGATATTCAACAACTCTTTATCGAAATTACTTGAATTTTTTATGTGACGCTCATACACCAAAATCATGTGGCTACGTAAATTTTTAGATTTTTCTAGCCATTTTATGATATTTTCACATATATTCCTTAGTAATTCAATAAATAATTACAGTAATAGCAAAACTTGATCAGAAAATTCCATAGATTCACACAACACCATATTTTGGCTCCATAACCATCCTATAAAAGTTTCAAACAATTAAGTGATATTACACATCTGTCACAACTAGGAACATATCTCACTTAGCTACATAGGAGTATGTGAGCCATATATGTCTTTGTGAGAGATATTCATCAACTCTTTTATCGAAATCACTTGAATTTTTTATGTGACGCTTATACACCAAAATCATGTGGCTACGTAACGTTTTAGATTTTTCTAGCCACTTTATGATATTTTCACGTTTATTCCTTAGTAATTCAATACATAATTACAGTAATAGCAAAACTTGATCAGAAAATTCCATAAATTCACAAAACAACATATTTTGGCTCCATAACCATCTTATAAAAGTTTCAAACGATTTCGATAACGTGATACTATATATCTTTCATAACTAGGAACATCTCACTTAGCTACATAAGACTATGTGAGCCATATATATGCTTTTGTGAGGGATATACAGCAACATTTTGTCAAAATGACTTGAATTTTTTATGTGATGCTTATACACTAAAATCATGAGATTATGCAATATTTTAGATTTTTATAGCCACTTTATTATATTTGAACATTTATTCCTTAGTAATTCAATAAATAATTACAGTAATAGCAAAACTTAATCGGAAAATTGCATAGATTCACACAACAACATATTTTGGCTCTATAACCATCTCATAAAAGTTTCAAATGATTTCAACAAAGTGATATTATATATCTTTCACAACTAGGAATATATCTCACTTAGCTACATAGTACTATGTGAGGCATATATGCCTTTGTGAGGGATATGCAGCAACACTTTGTCAAAATCACTTGAATTTTTTATGTGATGCTTATACACTAAAATAATAAGGTTATGCAATTTTTTAGATTTTTCTATCTACTTTTTGATATTTTAACATTTATTCCTTAGTAATTAAATAAATAATTATAATAATAATAAAACTTGATTAGAAAATTCCATAGATTCACACAATCACATATTTTGGATCTATAACCATTTTATAAAAGTTTCAAACGATTTTGACAAAGTGATACTATACATCTTTCACAACTAAGAACATCTCACTTAGTTACACTTGAATATTCACGTATATTTTTTATCTAAAATCATTTAGTGTACAAATGACAGGTGTGTTTTTTAAAAACTTTAGTATAATCTCGATTTCACATTTGATTTACAATTTAAAATATATACTAATATTTTTATTTTTCTTACAATATACATTATCTCTACTTATCTTTACTGATCTCGCCGGCCGTGACCACACCCTGCCTTCGGGAGGAAACCACGCAGCAAGGAAAGAGAAACCCGCAAACCGCCCCGCCACCGCGCAACGCAGGTCGTCACCGCCTCAGAAACACAGATACTTCAGTTTGGTGACGTTTCGCGTTTCGAATACGTATCCGTATCGGATACTCTGCGGATACACCCATGATACGTATCCAATCCGTATCGGCGTATCTTGTTTTAAATTAGCCAAAAACTCTCAGTTGGATACGTCTCGACCCACGTATCGTTACAGCCCAGCCCATCTAACAGTCTGATGCCCTGACATCCCGTGCGTGCACCCCTTCCTCCGCACCCATTCAATCCGACGCAGCCGCTGCCCCTTCCGCCTCCCGTCCGCGGACGCAGATCCTCTACCATCACATCACATGCTCCACGAGAGATGTTCGGTTCGACGGACTCGAACCTAGGGTCGAGCGGTTCGACCCCGTCGCAGCCCCGAGTCCCCGAGACCCCCGTCCCCGATGCCAGTGACCGCCGCCGCCGCCGCCATCCCCCTCTCCCGCCGCCAGTGACCGCCGCCGCCGCCGCCACCAGTGACCGCCGCCGCCATCCGCCTCTCCTGCCGCCAGTGGCCGCTGCCGCCGCCGTCGCCATCCACCGTCTCCTCCTGCCTCCTCAAGACCCCGTGCGCTCCCGGCCGCACGCCATTGCCGACGCTACCTCCTTCTTCCGCAAGAATCTCGCTGACGCCCCCTTTGCCTCTGCAAGAACCTTGCCGCTGCAGTCGCGCTCTGTCTCGCTGCCGTCGTCGAGTGGTTGGATCCACATCCACTGAGTCACCAACCGATTCCCTGCCGACCGTGCCTCCTGCGTGCTGTAGCGCCACTCCATGGAAGCCGGCATCCCCACTGCCACGGCTACCCCCAGGTTAGCGTCATCTAGATAATACTTGCTATTTAGTTGTTGAGGCGGCGAGCAACTGCAGGCATCTCCAATCGAATGTTGCTGAACTTGTCGTCAGAATTCCTTTTCGTTCTGCTATTGTCTGGGAAATTTAACTGTTTAATTGACAGTGCAAATCAAAACACAATGGTTTCTATACATATATGGTGTGGGGGCGATCAATTCGATTTTTTTTTCCAAGTCCCTGAACGGCATAGAGGCCATCGATCAGTCGCATCCCCATTGCCCTGGTCAAAGCTGCTTCACTGTCACTATGGCAATAATGTTCCTGAACACAGCACCTCGTTTGTGTTAACCTATGCATTTTCCTGACAGTCCGCCACCAGTTGCTTGATGAATTTCTTTGATCCTTTTTCAGAGTTCAGACTCGACAGTTGCTTGATCAAACAACCGTGTTAGTTGATACTAGTATTTACTATTGTTTGAATCTACAAATACCTGCAGCTAGTGTTGGACTTTGACTTCCATAAACAGGATAAATTACTGTACTGTCTTGTTACTCCGATCCTTCTCTGAAGAAAATATTAGTGTACATGTATAATGAAACCACAGGAACAGAAATGGATCAAGCTAGCCAGACAACAAAATCTACAATACAGTATATGTTACACAAAACTAAGCATACCTCGTAGGTGACATACTGCATATTTTTTAGGTATGTGTCATTAGGCTTGTGATCCAAGATGATACGGATTCTTGCAAGATTAGTCCTGCTGCTGAAGCTGAAGATTGTCGTTAAGTAATCTTAGGTAGCATGGAAATGTGTGAAGCTGTCTTGTTTAGTTTATACTCCATGCGTTCGTTCATGGGTGGACTGGAAGCATGCTGGTTTGTGCCCGGGATCAGCGGACAGGGGTCCCTTGTGGTGGATATTTAAATTTGCTGTTTAGGATATTTCACACTAATACAAAACTAAATGGCAGTAGTTCTGCTGTGAAATTACATTGCTAGATTTCTCAATTACTGAATTGTTTTCTTAACATATTTCTGAATGTTTTGTTTTCGATTTCAGTGGTCGAAAGCGGAAGAGGCATCATTCCACCAACACTCCAGTACCTGATCAGTCATTGCAGCCCAATAGTGGAGCAAGAGCAGATGTTCGGCAAAATGCTGTCTGTTCAGTATAAATTTCTGTATAAATTTCTAGATTAATTATTAAAATTTCTAGATTATATATTATTAGTATGCTACCTTTGGCAAGTGAACGGACTAAATAGAGCTGAGGGTGCGCACGGGTAGAGAGCTGGTATGGATTGCCCACGTGCAGGGTGCTGGCCTGGATCGAACCCTCCGATCCAGTGGAGCAGCCAGAATCATAAATGGATCGAACCAGTGCTCCACGTTACTCATATGGATCGATGGTTCAGTTCCAGTTCGCTCCACGGAGCTCCATCCCCCATGTTTAGTAATTCCAAGTCTCTTACCATTTTTGTTGTCATTGCTTGCTGCCTGTATGATTAGTGATATGCTATCATGTCTTGTTTAGTGCAGTATCATGATGGATTGAGGGTGAGTTCAGCACTTGGAATCCTGAGGTATCCCTACATGAGCAAGACAGCTTAGGTAATTCCAAGTCTCATACCATTTTTGTTGTCATTGCTTGCTGCCTGTGGGATTAGTGATATGCTATCATGTATTGTTTAGTGGTCGTTTTCAGCAGATGGTGATTGCAATGTGCTCGGAAGCTCGGAACCATGTTAGGCTTAGCTTAGTGTTTGCTCTGCATTGTTCAAACATGTAAATTCTTTTTCTATAATGAATCATCTCTGTTTAAGTGCAGTTCAAGTAACATGTGTTAACTGATGGTTTGATATTTAGTAGCTTTCTTCTGTTCCTTGAGATTTATCTACTAAGTCTGGTTTGATGTATTACATGTCTGAACGCTGAAGTCTAAGCTCTGAACATAATTGTATTACTTCAAGATGTATAGTAGGAAATTATCCTGTGTTAGGTAACATGCGATCTCTGGTAAACAATTTAATCATAATGCACATGTTTTTGGTCAGATCATAAGTCCTGTGAATCAAGGTCTTATAGCTTGCAGATCTTAGTTAAATTTTTTTGATTGAACATTTGGATATCTCATATGAGAAGAACTATTGAATAACTGGAATAGCAACTATACCTGAAAGTGTTGAAATGGTGAGCCTATTATTTCCTTAAATAATGTGATGATGTTTCTTTATTTGCATCACTTCAGTTTATTTAACAAAAACATTTATTGATCCATGGTCTTTTACTGCAAGAAATGATTTATGTAAAATTTGGATCAAGCCATAACAACAAATTTAACTTTGGTGCTTATTTGATTTAAAGGTTGCAACTTCTAAACTGATTGATATGTGATAGTAATCTGCTCAGGGAAATTGATTTTTGATTTCCTTGACGATAAATTGAATTTCCCTGGCGGTATGTGCACACTTAGGGAAATCCGGTTCCCAGTAGTGAGTATTGCACTATGAATTTCTCACTGCTTGTAGCAACGCACGAGCACGATCCTAGTTCTAAATATAGAAATACTTCTAGGATTTTAGTTTAACTAATGCGTGTCAATGATTTTTTCAGGAGGAATCTTGAGTTTGAGGAGCATGCGAATGTGGGACGATGGCCGACATACATATCAAGACAACTTTCGCTGCTACAGTAGACATTGGTCTTTTGATTCGAATGAGTCCAAACAGTTGTGTGTGCTGGATACATTATTATGTGTTAATCTATCTAGTGTTCTCATTTAGTTTGACAATCGGTGTGTTTTGTTAAAGATTTGTACGAACAAATTATACTATGTTTTAATGGATGTTGATGCTTCATTCATTATGTATTTCCATTCATTATGATTTATGCTACCAAACAAAGCAACCACATTTAGTCGTGGTAATAGGTGCGATAATCGTGGCAATAGAGAAACTATCTCTTGCAACTACAAAAAAGATGACGGTGGCAATAGAGGAATCTACCTATAGCAACTAGCTATCTGTAGCAACTAAGCTAAGTAACGTGGTAATGGCCTATGCCACCTATAGCAACCATTCAGAAACGTGGCAATAGAGGACCTCTCTGTAGCAACCAACCTACAAAGACGTTGTAATAACCTAAGCCACCTATAGCAACCATTTAGGTGACGTGGCAATAGAGAACCTCTATTGCAATGCTTTCTCCGCGTAGCAATAACCACGATTGCAACACCTGAGTTGCGTTGCGATTGCATTGTGTTGCTACACGACTAGCGTGTCGCAATACGTATCACTAGCAACACCTAGTTCGTTGCAATTGATACTATTGCCACACCCATAGTGGTTGCAATTGCTATTGTTACAACACTCACCAAGTGTTGCAAAAGCGTCAAAAGTGTTGCAATAGAGGGGTTGTGTGTCGCAACTAAAACGTAACCCGTTGCATTATGCTATTGCTACAGTTACAAGTGCAACGACATTTAACCAAAAAAAATGGTAGCAAAAGTATTATTGCTACCATTTTTGGGTCTTTTGCAACACTTTCTCGGCGTTGCATTAGACCGAAATCCTTGTAGTGCGTGATTTTCCCTCATTGCTACTCTTGGCGTAAAATTCATTTTTTCCTATGCTCATGTCTGGCCGTGTTACATGAGCTTCACTGATCCAAATTTTTGTCAAGGAAAAGGTATTCATTCACTATGGTTGTAGCCTTGTGGGCATTGTAACATCCCATAATTTTATTACAGAATGTTTAATTATGAAAATGAGGATTTTAAAATTTTTGGTGAATTATTGGAGTGCTTGATAATTTAAATAAGGATGTCTTCTTTTCTCTCATAATATTCCTAGATTTATTTTGAGTTAATTAAAAATTCTAGGAAATATAAAATGTTAGTGTGAGAACCTTGGAGTTAATTGGCTTTTTTTTATTTGCTTTGAGTGTGATTCAAATTTGAATTCTAATTCAAATTTGAATCAAAATTAAAATAGGGTTAAGGAATAAAGAAAAGGGAAAAGGTTCAAACCTGTGTTGGGCCTCGATCTTCGCCGCCTAAGTCCGTCAGAGCCGGCTTGCAGCTGGCTTAAAGCCCTGTTAGAGTGAGCTGGAGATGCCCTATAGCTAGCTTAGAGTTAATGCTATTGTATATACGTATTTTTCAGGGGGTAAGGCCCTTGCTCATCAATGTCTGGAAGACCAAATCCAACAAGCCCGAAGAAGTGTCCAGAGATTGAAGAAGTGAAAGACCTTCTGACGAGAGGTAAGGCACCTGACTACCGCATTGATGAGCAAGGCACGTTGTGGTTGAAGGATCGCATATGTGTGCCTAGTGTTGGGGAGATTCGGAAGACGATTCTGAAGGAAGCTCATGACTCTCGGTACTCTATTCACCCTGGGTGCACCAAGATGTACCAAGACTTGAAGAGTCGGTTCTGGTGGGAGAATATGAGAAAGGATATCACTGAGTATGTTGCTCGATGTGACACATGCCAGAGAGTGAAGGCGGAACATCAAAGACCCACCGGCCTGCTACAGCCACTGGAGATACCTCAATGGAAATGGGATGATATCAGCATGGACTTCTTGGTAGGTCTACCTCGCTCGCAGAAGGGAAATGACTCAATTTGGGTGATTGTGGACCATTTGACCAAGGTAGCACACTTCATACCAGTGAAGAACAGATTCAGTGTGAGCCAGTTGGCCGATCTGTACGTGGAGCACATCCTGAGGTTGCATGGAGCACCATGTAGCATAGTGTTCGATCGTGGCCCTCAATTCACTGCTCAGTTTTGGAAGAGTCTGCATGATTCAATGGGCACACACTTGGACTACAGTACGACTTTTCATCCTCAGACTGATGGACAGACTGAACGGGTGAACCAGGTTCTCGAAGATCTCCTGAGAGCTTGTGTGTTGACATACAACAATGATTGGGAGAAGAGTCTGCCCTACGCTGAGTTCTCGTACAACAACAGCTTTCAGGCAAGTCTGCAAATGGCACCCTTTGAAGCTCTTTATGGCAGAAGATGTAGAACCCTGTTGATGTGGTCTGAGGTGGGGGAGAGGACTTTCTTTGGTCCTGCTTCTATTGTTGAAGCTGAGGAAAATGTGGCTAAGGTGAGAGAGAACCTGAAGATAGCTCAAAGCAGGTAGAAGAGCTATGCTGATCCAAAGAGAAGGGATATCTCCTTCGAAGTAGGTGACTATGTCCTTCTGAGGGTGTCACCGCTTAGAGGCACGAAGAGGTTCCATGTGAAGGGGAAGCTAGCCCCAAGATTTGTTGGACCCTACAAGATTGTGGCAAAGGTGGGGAAACTTTCTTATAAGCTGGAGTTACCACCTGATCTTGCCGGAGTGCATCCCGTGTTTCACATATCGCAACTCCAGGGGTGCCTCGACCCTAAGCTTGACAAGCATGTCTCCACCGATGCTATCGACTTGCAAGACAATCTGGAGTACTTGGAGTATCCGGTAAAGATACTGGATTGGGCCGAGAAAGCTACAAGGAGTACCACTACTCGCTTCTGCAAGGTGCTTTGGAACAATCACACCGAGCGAGAAGTGACGTGGGAGAAAGAATCGGTCATGAGGGAGAAATACCCTTACCTCTTCGAGACGGAGGTAAGTTCTTAATCTCGGGGACGAGATTCTTTTGAGGGGGGAGTCTGTAACATCCCGTAATTTTATTACGGAATGTTTAGTTATGAAAAAGAGGATTTTAAAATTTTTGGTGAATTATTGGAGTGCTTGATAATTTAAATAAGGATGTCTTCTTTTCTCTCCTAATATTCCTAGATTTATTTTGAGTTAATTAAAAATTCTAGGAAATATAAAATGCTAGTGTGAGAACCTTGGAGTTAATTGGCTTTTTTTGATTTGCTTTGAGTGTGATTCAAATTTGAATCAAAATTAGAAATAGGGTTCAAACCTGCGTTGGGCCTCGATCTCCGCCGCCTAAGTCCGTCGGAGGCCCCTCCACTTTCTCCCCCGAGCACAGAACCACCTCCCATTCCCGCCGGCCCGTCACCACGCGGCCCACTAAAGCCCGCCGGTTCCTCACTTTCGCCGGGTCGCTGACACACAGGCCCCACCTGTCATCCGCCATCTCCCCTCACCTTTTCCCTCCTTTTCCCCTTTCCGCCGTGCCGCAGCCACACCGGGCACGCCAGCTCGGCGAGCTCGCCGTACTCGCCCGTGGCGACGCCGCGGATGTGCGCCACATATGCGCCCGCGCATTCAGCCGTCCACACCACGCGCGCCCGCCTATATAACCCACCGCCGCGACCGCCCTCAACCGTAGCTCGCCTTTGGAGTTTTCCCCTTTCCTCTGCCGCTGGAGAAGAAGAAGAAGGGGGAGGAGAAGGATGCGGGGAGGCCGTCCGAGGGAGCCCACCGTGAAGCCGGAGCCGTCCGCGAGAGCAGCTGATTGACGAGAAGCCGGCGCCGTCCCTGCTGAAGCCGCTGCACCCGCTCTGCTTCCCCTGCTCCAGCTCGCTCCACCGCCGTCCTGCTCCGCCGCGCTCTTCACCGCCGCTCTTCACTCTGACCAGAGGTCATCAGGTGAGCGTTGTCGTCCCTCTCTCTTCTGTGGAGCCGGCCTTCACGCCGAGGGAGGAAAGACCCCGCCTTGACCCTGTGTTCGCCTCTGCACGCGCCGCGCCGCTGCCGCTGACCACCGTTGTCTGTGTCGCCGGCCATCGAGCCGAGCCTTACGCCTGCAGGTGCCGCTGCCGTCGACAACGCACGTGCACTCACCACTTGGCCCTGTCCCTTTTCCTTCTAGACCGTCGGTGACCCTCGCCGTCATGCTTGCTGCACCACCGCTGCCGAGTCCGCCGGTTTTCCTTCGTACACGCGCAAGCAGGGAGGGAAAAGGCACCGCCTTTAGGGCCTCGCCGTGCTCACCTCGCCACCAACGCGACCGCGCACCCATGTGCATCCTCGCCTCACCGCGGATGCCCTGCTCTTCGCCGTTGCACGCGCCGGCCAGAGCACCACCATGGCCGAGCCGGCCTCGTGCACTTAAGCAAGGGGCAAAGCCCCAGCCTTTGGGCTCGTTTTGCCTCACCAGATGCACACACGCACGCCTCGGCGTTTTGGCGCGCCCACGCGCCAACGCCGGTGACCAAACCACACTGCGCCGCCGCGCCCATCGCCGCCCCGACACCGTCGAGCTCCGCTCCGGCCAAAGGTGCGACCTTTCTTGGCCCTACCGTGTGCGCACGCACCTCCCGAGTCGATCCTTGCCGCGTGCTGTCCAGCCGCCGTCCTACCTCGCCACCGGCGAGCCCTTTCCGCGCCGCTGCTCCACTGGGGCATTTCGCCGAGGACCTGCCAGCCCACCTAAAACCCCTAGGGTTTTGTTTTTCATGCGAGACCACATGCGCAACTCGCCGCAGAGGATCTGGCTGGATCCCATGCGGCTGGCCACTCACGGCCGGGCCACACGCCTGCCTGCTCCACGCCGCACCGCAGAGATGCCGAGCGGGATCCCGTGCGCCCGCCGCGTGGGTGCCGCATCAGCTAGCCACGCCAGCAGCCACCAGCTTATAGCCGCCGCGTGGCAGCCACGTGTGCGCAAGGAGCCGGCCTGCAGCTGGCTTAAAGCCCTATTAGAATCAGCTGGAGATGCCCTATAGCTAGCTTAGAGTTAATGCTATTGTATATACATATTTTAATTTCAAAAATGTATTTTCCTTTAGAAAATTCATAATAAATCCGTTTTAACTCCGAAAAATACAAAACCTTTTCCTAAAATCTTCTAAAATCTCAAACTCCGCGCTAGGCTAGAGTTTGCCTCCTTTTTGGGTCTTAATTGTTTTTGTTCTGGAGTTATTGCTTTAGCGGCCGTGTTTATTTATTTAATTACGATTCTAGGACCTGCTGGAGTCGGAGAGCTGAACCAGGACTACGACGACGACCTCGACTATGATGACTACCCGCTCCCAGGTTCACGCCCGACCTACTTTGAATACCCATTAGGCATTGCTATTAGAACTGCTAGCGCTTTACTTATGCATGATGATGGATATGATGAAACCTTGCACTGCCCCTTTTATATACCTTGTCCTTGATTGACCTACTACTACTACTACTATATTTATGTGTGATTATACGCTGAGCTTCGCTGTGCATGTGTTGGGATTATGTGGTAGTATTCTTGGCGTGTGTGGGGAAAAACTAGCAGGAGAAGGCGTTTTTGGGTGACTTGGCGGGGGTGAGCTCGAGACAACCCGATCCGGGATTGGGGGCAGGGGTTCATCTTCTCGGGCGACTCCCATTTCGTACCAATGGTGGGTACACTGTTTTAGGAGCACAGATGTTGGGGTTTTGTGTTGACTTGGAGGATAGGAGCTCGCCCCGGTCTGAAACCGAGTGGGTCGCTTTGTTACACGAGACTTTCGTACACACCACCTCGCCGAGAGAGGGGATAGGGCCGGGTCGACCCTAGCAAGTGCGATACCATACCTGCTAGTAGGATAGAGGGTATTAGTGAATGGGTATCGGGTGAAGTCCCCTTTCCTTTGCGGCGCTCCCTGTGTGGCCACACGGGGGCATGTTCACAGTTCTGGGGTGGTCCTTTGCGAGGGACCATATTGAGACCCGGATGCAGGATGGAATCGTAACTCCTAGGTGTTTGTTCGGTTGGATAGGCTCGGTCGACCGTACACAGTCCAGGTGCTATTCCAAGTTGGGTACTAGTGTACACGCTCTGCAGAGCTTAGATCTATACGTATAGCCGCGTCCTCGGTTATGGACATTCCCGTTGTTTACTCCGCCTCTTACATTTTGGGATTTCTACCTCCCCCTTATAGGATTTGAGTGTATGGTGAGCCGTGGTTGCATTCGGGGAGAGGGGAGTTGCTCCCTCTGCCTCGCGGATCCGGGTGCAATCATTGAGGTGCGAGGAGTGGGAGTTCTCGCACCGACCCTAGTTGGAGATAGGTTCTGGTGGCGGTGATCTGGGTGACCATGTGTAATCGTTTGTGGATGAGTGATATGGGAATTGGTGGGATTTGGAGATGTTACTCTATATTATATTGTTGTTGCTGCTGCTTAGGAAAACCAAGCCTCCGCCTTGCACTTTTCTTTACCATTAGAAATAGGCCACTTAAAGCTTGCATACGGTTGGTGACGTGGACCTATCCCGATCCTTGGGGATAGCCCCTGAGCTTGCAGGGTACGAGTCAGACTTCGACAACAACGCCGACGGATGGTATGACTGAGGGGCACGTTGCTTCGCTCAAGGATGCCTATGGGAGGGAAGAATAATGCTGGAGACATCTTCTGGAAGCTAGCTACCGCTGCGTAGGCTCTTATTCATGTTATTCAGCCAAAAGGCGTGTAATGATGTACTCCTTTATTCAGGACATGTAATAATATCAATACTTTGATGCTTAATTTCGTTGTATGGTTATGATATTTATCTGTGATAGATGTCTGTGCGTGATAGCGTCTGATCCAGGGACTATCGCGAGTATAGGATGACGAGTTTTCCTCTTTTGAAAACTCGGGTCGTTACAGGCATCGTATATATGCTTGTGCCCGAGCATAGAAACCTCTTTGCAGGATTCTATGACTGTGCGAACAGAGCCTTCTCAATCTTGCAGGTGCATATTTGAATTCGTGCGTGGGCAGTGCCCCGCCATCGAAGCCATGTTCTTCTGGAGGGATGTTGCGGGCATCATATATATGCCATAAAAATTATTTCTTATTACTGATTCTTAATATTGATTTTGTCTTTTGGCATCATATATATGCTTGGGCCTCATGAAGGACCGAAAGGCGACTAGAGAGGGGGGGGGGAGTGAATAGGAGCCGGTTAAAAATTCTTCCAAAGAACCCGGCCTATGTCCTACTCAAAACCCGGTCACACACAAGCAATGAGTTGAATCAAACACCAATCGCCAAAGCAACGAGGTTATGGATCAACCCAAAGCCTTAGGAACGATTCCTAGACGCATATGCAGAAGCACGATCAAAGAAGGAAGGGAACCGATCAACCTTGCTAGTTCCTGCGTTCAGTACGGACGGTCCACCTGACAGCCGCGTACGGTCTGCCTGGGTGGTGCGGACGGTCCGCCAGGCAGGCGCGGACGGTCCGAAATGGATGCAGAAGCTAACAGAAACTCTGGAGAAAATCAGGACCCTCGCGGACGGTCCGACTCAGCCTCGCGGACAGTTCGCCTGTGTCGCGGACTATCTGCTCGGGTGGGACGGACGGTCCGAAAACCCTCGGCAAACCCCAGAACCCCAGACAAAAACTCCGCCACGCGAACGGTCCGTGAGCACCACGCGAACAGTCTGCCAACCTCCTGTAACACAACTCCGAAAAAGAAGCGGATCGAAACGAACCAAAACAAGAACACGGGAAGAACTTCAACGAACAGGCGACGAACACGTCAGGCGCGGACAGTCCGCCCTTCACGGACAGAACAGAAACTGCACGAACTCGAGAGGTCAACCCTCCAAACTCATCACCGGATCTCCCAAACGACTTTAGCTCTTGAGACAAGATTTGGGGGAGATGATGTGCGTCACTAGGTGAAGCTATGCCCCAAAAATCTTGACCTCTAACTCACTAAAATGACGGGAATCGCGGATCACACGAACTCAACCAAGAACATGAGCTCCAACCGAAAACGCTCGAATCAAAGAGGTTTCCCAGCGTTTGAGGGCACAAGATCAATCACAAAGGTGCACGAGGCATCCATCCATGTTTCCCTCAAAGAAATCCGGGGAGAAACCCTCTCAAATCCGTGGAATCAAGTGAGGAACAAAGGGACCAAAAATAGCACCAAAAAGAGCCACGAAAATCACAACGCCGAATCTTCTATACATACCCGGAAAGGTTCACAAGGTCTAGCATGCCGCCCTAGCATCCATCCCTCTCAAGAAATCTCACATGAAGCTCTCATGCTAGTCCTATGAAAAGGAAGGGAAAAATAGCAAAGGAAAAAGAGAAAACGGAGGGGGGAAATGAAACCCTAGAGTCGCGGAGAGAGAGCTCATCCACCAACACCCTTGGCTTACGGGTCCCGCTGGTGTGGTAAATGACTCGACTACCCCTTACACTTCAACTGGCGATACAACCCACGTAGGGGCAATTAGGTAATCTTGTGGGTCTTTCCATCGGACGGCCACGCCTTCGTCGCACCCCGCGTCCTCCCGACGCAAGCTGTGCGATCCCGCCGCGTGTGCTCCGCCTCGAAGCTTCCCGACGCGCCCGGATCCCGTCTCCGTCGCGTTGGGCCTTCAGACTTGGTTTTGAGGCCCAAACCAAGAAACTGTCCACCGATGGTTTTGTGGGCAAACCACCAAACCCCGCACGCTCGGCCCGGCCTCCCGCCAAGCCCCTTGACTCGGCCGCCACCGTGCACCGACTCGATCGTCCTCGACTTCGTCTTCCTCGTCTCGCCACCATGTGACCCGCACCTAGTCCCGCTGTCCACCTGGTCCCTCGAACCGAGCCTACTTGTCTCTCCATCTCCCGGAGGCCCCTCAAGGCTGAAGACCTTTCGCACCCGTTCTTCACCTGCAACAACGTGAACTAGGCCGCAGCCTACACCTGCAACACTGAGCCAAGAGTCAGTCCGACACCCGTTGTCAATCACTCATCACTGAGGAGCAGCCATCCATCGACCCTCAGACGCTCCTGGTCCTCACCTCAGCATATAAATCTCATTGCATGATTTTTATGGCTATGCTAACAGGATTCTATGACTTTTGACTGGTGCACTAGAGCATTTATTTGACTTTTGGCTTGTGCCTTATTTTTTTGTTTGCATCTTAGTTGGTGATCATATATGTGCAAGCATTTGAGCATAGATTTCTAAGTCTCAGCAGGTTTGAATGCCATTATATAAAGGTTTCTATGCTTGTTGCCACCATATACATGTAGCTGCGTAGATATTTGTGACAGGAATCATATAAGTGTTTAGGTGATTTTTCTCTCATATTCCTCCCAAGTATATATGATCATCCTCATGGATTTATGTGATTGTCAAAATTTGACAATTTCTTCATCTTTTTTTCTTGCAGATATGGAGTTGTGATGTGTGATGGTCAGAGATGACAAGATCTTTTCTGATGTCGATTTAAATTTAGATGTATATATGCAACACATGTATTTGGTTCAAATTCTATATGGATATTAGTTTCTATGCTTCCACTAGGAGGTTTTTATGCCATGTGAAAGTATAATTAGAAGATTTGTGCACATGTTTGAACATTTCTATGCTTGTATCACTATGTTTATATGATGGTCCTCAATAGTTTATATGACTGCCAATATTGTTTTCTATGACTTTTGTCGTGTGGTGCGTTAGACATTACATGATGAGCTCTGATCAATTTCAAATTTTGAATTTTACTTTTGTGCATGAATGCAAATTTCACGTGTATTTGATGGTTCTCACTTGTTTATATGATTGCCAACACATGTATTCAAATTTTAAATTCTGTGACTGCATGCGTCATGTTTATATGACTGCATGTGTCAGGTGGCAGGTGCATCAAGTGTCATGTGTCAGTTCTGTTTACTTGTATTCAAATTTGAATCTAAAAAACAAGCGGCCCAACATTTATATGCTCGTGTTGTAGGTTTATATGCTCGTTTTTATATGTTTTTGTGCTCGAATCCACACATTTATATGATCCGCGTGGCAGGTTTCTATGACCCGGAGACAGGTTTCTATGGTCCATATTGTCATAGAAACCTGTTGTCTGTGTCAAAGAAACTTCTCGTTGCGGGGTTATAGAAACATGTTGTCCGAGCCATATACATCTGGGTCATAGAAACTTGTCATTTGTGTAAAAAAACTTTCGTTGGGGTCATACAAACCTACTCCAGGAGATAGAAACATGTTGTCGAGTTCATAGAAACATACCGTCCAGGTCATAGAAACCTGCTGTTTATGTAGTCTTGGTCATAGAAACCTGTTGTCGTAGGTCATTGAAACCCATTGTCGCAGGTCATAGAAACTTATCGTCTGGGTATCTATGATCATGTAAAATTTTGAATTCAAAAAATTCAAAAAAATATTCACAATGGATCTCAAGTTGTGCATAACAATGATACGAATCTTATGGTGAAAACCGTTTCTGAATTGGATTCTCGTGTGAAGAATTATCGCGAAAAAAATTAAAAATGGTGGGTTTGCATGCATGCATGGGTGAGGTGGCACGGATGGGAAGGTGGGAGGTGGGTCACGTGGCTAGTTGGCAGGAAGGTGGCTCACATGGCTAGTTGGTTGGGTCGGGGCTTCCAATACTTATTGCAAATCCTGGGCTCCTATTAGTGTTACTCTCTCTCTCTCTCTCTCTATATATATATATATATATATATATATATATATATATATATATATATATATATATATATATATATATATATATATATAGAGTATATATATTAGGAGCCTAGGGCTTCCGATGTTATTTGGAAGCCCCGGCCAACCAGCCCACCTGTCCGGCACAATCGAGTGAGCTGACTCAGCTCCCCCGTCGCGTGGGCCCACGGGTCCTCATCGATTGTCAATAAATATCACCACCCCGGCCCACCCACCCCTCCCTCCTCTTTATTTCAAATGCCACCCACCCACTCCTCTCTCTCCTCCTCGCAGGCCACGGTGAGCTGCCGACGCCGACGAGCGGCGGCGCGGATGGCCTCCCTGGTCGTCCGGGCCAAGCGTCCTGCGGGCGCGAGCGGTGGTGCCCCTGTGTCGGCCGTTGGCGAACCACCGAGGCTGCGCTGGTCGACCGCGGCGGTCCCCAGCTCTGGCGAGGCAGAGCTCGACCGAGGGAGTTGCGCTCTAGCACGGCAGCAGGGATGGCGACGGCGGTCCCATGCGTGGCGGCGGGGGAGAGCTCCGGCGGCCCAACGCAGATTCTGGCTCGGCACGACCCGCGGGAGCGGCTCCCCGACGAGCGGCGGCGGGGATGGCACCTCCTCGGCCAACCGGAGCCTCGGCGGACGGTGTCGGTACCGGCGAGCTCCCCTGGCGCGGATCCGGGCTCCGGGGAC
Source organism: Cenchrus fungigraminus (assembly GCA_036936925.1). Classification (NCBI taxonomy): domain Eukaryota; kingdom Viridiplantae; phylum Streptophyta; class Magnoliopsida; order Poales; family Poaceae; genus Cenchrus; species Cenchrus fungigraminus. The sequence continues at coordinate 100,201,226 of CM072779.1, forward strand.
CGGCCATGGGCGTCGCGAGCCGGCCGGAGGAGGGGGCGCCGCGAGGCCGGTCGAAGGAGGAAGCCGCGGACCGGCGGTAGGCAGACGGGACCTCCAGTGACGGGATTCGGGGACCGGCCATGGGCTGCACCACGACGTCGCCTCCGAGTTGTCACTGCACCAACCTGCGTTCCCAGGCTCTCAAATCCGGCATCTCGGCGTCAGCAGCCCGGATCTGGGAGAGCTCGATGCAGCAGGCCATGGTGAGCGGGCACGAACTTGAGCGGGGACGAGGAGGCAGGAGCTCTGCTGGCTTCGTGCGCGAGGCCTCGCTGCGGCGACCCGTCAGCTCCGGGCACACGGCGCTGGGCAGGCGACGGCCGGCTCGTCCTGCTCTGCCCCTAAGTGCACGCGACGACGCCCCTCCTGCTCTGGGTATGCAGCGCAGGGCAGGCGACAGTCGGCTCGTCCTGCTGTGCCCTAGCGCGGTCCGGCCTCCCCTGCGAATGGCCTCCTAGAGGTGGTCCTGGCCGAGCGGCGGGGCAGCGGCATCGTGGACGGCCATCCCAGCAACCTACCGCCCGTGGCCGAGCTGCTGTGCGTGGTCCTCTCCGGCGAGCTCTCCCGTTCCTCCACGGCGAGCTCCACCTCCTTCACGTCGCCGGTGAGCCACCAATGCCAAAAGCTTCTACCTTTTCCCTTCCTTGCAACATTCTTGCTGGTCTGTGATAGGTCTGTGATAGCTGGAATAGGCGGATTTGCCCCACGCATTCTTCGCGGCCAATGCATGGTGCAGCTCGAATGGTGCTTCGCGGGGAGCACTGCTGCACGCTCTGTGTTTGCGTAAATGCCTCAATGAAGCTAATGAAGATTAGTGGATTGTTTGTGCTTCTTTTCCTTCTAATCTCGACGACGAGATGCTCGACTGCTAGTATAGGATTCTATGACTAATAGTATAGGATTCTATGACAAGCTGAGGATGTGTTGCTCAGGATTCTATGACTAATAGTATAGGATTCTATGACGAGCTGAGGATGTGTTGCTCGTCGTCCATGTGTACCGGCTTTCGCGTCGAGCTTTTTGTTACAAGTGCCACTTGTGAGTCTAGAAATTATCTCTTTTGGCATAGATCTCGAAACTATTGTGTGACTCGAACAATAGGTTTGTATGATCCGATGGACATGTTGCATACAAGAAGACAGTTGCAACAGGAAAAATGCTACTCTCAATGTATGTATGATTTTTTTCCTAGATGGCTTCTCTCCACCAGGATTCCTGTTATCAACAGCACGCTCACCTACTTGTTCTTGCACTCATGATTAAAAACATTTCTTTTGCTGCTTCTTGATCTTGCGCTCTGTAATGGGTGGTTCCATCAGGTGGTCTTGTGTTTTTTGATCATATATATATATATTTGTGCTTGAGCATAGAAACCTCATTTGCCTGATATATGTGTTAGCATCTGAGCATAGATTCTATGCTCAGTAGATTTCTATGCCATCATACAAATGTTTCTATTCTTGTTACAACATGTAGCTCTGTAGATACTTGTGATAGGAATCATATATTTGTTTAGGTGATTTTTTTCTCATATTCCTCCCAAGTATATATGATCATCCTCACTGGTTTATGTGATTGTCAAAATTTTACTATTTCTTTCTTCATCTTTTTTCTGGCAAATATGGAGTTCTTCCATTGGGAGGTTTGTATGCCATGTGAAAGTATAATTAGAAGATCTGTGCACATGTTTGCACATTTCTATGCTTGTATCGCTATGTTTATACGATGATCCTCATTGGTTTATATGACTATCAATATTCTTTTTTATGACTTTTGTCATGTGGTACGTTAGACATTACGTGATGAGCTCTGATTAATTTCAAATTTCAAATTTTGCTTTTGTGTATGAATGCAAATTTCATGTTTATATGATGGTTCTCACTTGTTTATATGATTGCCAACACATGTTTTCAAATTTCAAATTATGTGACTGCATGCGTCAGATGTATTATATGACCACATGTGTCAGGTGGCATGTGTCATTTCTGACCACTTGTATTCAAATTTCAAATCTAGAAAAAACGAGCGGCTCAACATTTATTTGCTCGTGCTCATAGATTTGTGCTTGTTTCTGTATGTTTGTATGCACGAATCCATACATTTCTATGACCTAAACGTAGGTTTCTATGACCCGGAGATAGGTTTTAAATGATCCGGATGACAAATTTCTTTGATCCGGACGACATGTTTTCTATGTCGTGCGGGTCATAGAAACATATCATTCGAATCATAGAAACATGTCATCTAGGTCATAGAAACATGTAGCTCAGGTCATACGAACCTGTTGTTTGGATCATACAAACATGCCGTCCGCATCATACAAACCTGTCGTATGGGTATCTATGCTCATGTAAATTTATGAATTCAAAAAAAATATTCACAATAGATCTCAAATTGTGCATAAAAATGTCACGAATCTTATTATGAAAATCATTTGTGAATTGAATCCTCTTGTGAAGATTTATCACGAAAAAACTAAACGAAAATGGTGAGTTCCTGGTGCACTTGTATTCAAATTCTAAATTCTATGGCTCCATGTGTCAGGTTTATATGACCGCATGTGTCAGATGCATCAACTGGCATGTGTCAGATGCATCAGCTGGCATGTGTCAGTTCTGTCCACTTGTATTCGAATTTGAAATCTAGAAACAACAAGCGGCTCATAGAAACTTGTAGTCTGGTTCATAAAAGTCTGTCGTCATGGCTCATACAAACCTTCTGTCCGAGTCATACAAACCTGCAATCCGGATCATACAAGCTTGCAGTTTGGGTCATATAAACATGTAGTCATACAAATCTGCAGTCCGGGTCATACAAATCTGTCGTCAAAAAATTCAAAAAAAAATATTCATAATGGATCTCAAAATGTGCATAAAAATGTCATGAATATTATGGTGAAAACCGTTTGTGAATCGGATCCTCGTGGGAAGAATTATCGCGAAAAAACTAAAAAGAAGAGGTGAGTTTGCATGCATGCATGTGTCAGGTGGGAGAGAGATGAAGGTGGGAGTTGTGTCACGTGGCTGGTTGGTTGGGTTGACCGGGGCTTCGGATAGCTATTGAAAGCTCTGAGCTCCCATTAGTGTTACTATATATATATATATATATATATATAATTTAGTCAGTTCCCTTTTTCTCTATGGAAACATACCCCTCCATCCCAAATTACTATTTGTTTAGACTTTTATATATATATATATGCATAACAAAAGCAAAGTATCACAAAAGCTAAAACAAATAGTAATTTGGGAAGGAGAGAGTATATGGCTACACTAGCTAGTTCTTCACTCACCATCAAGATGGCCTTGATATGGTCTCTGGTGATACCGCACTCATGCTGAAAGGAGAGCATCACGTCGGTGAAGTCATCACTCTCTTCTTGCAGCTCAACGCCCCCACCACCTGCGCCACGCCCATGCTGAGAGCTTTTCCGTCGTCTCTTGTGGTCTCTTATTATCGTCTCAAGCAGCTTGTCCCACTTTTCGTGTCTGCTTCACTTTGTTGCTCATAAACCTGGTGAACAATGAATAACCTAACGAATTCTCGTAAGCCCTGGGAAGTAATCTTCCATGTTGAATCCTGCGAGCAGGACAGTGGTCACGTGATTCAGCTCCCGGAAGAGCTTGTTCCGGCCTCCTGTCCTGAAGACCTTGCCACACACAGCGCGGCAGATGATGTCGTTGGCGAACACGTTCATAATCTTGCCGACGTCTACCTCCACGCCCATGGCCGGCGCCTCCCGGAGCTTGGCAATCACTAGGCTCACCTATATGATATATATTATATATCAATGAATGAACATTCAAAACATAGTACTGCTCGTTCACATATGATGTTTATTTATAATGTATATATACTTCATTTTAAATTGTAGATCCTTTTGGTCTCCTAAATTCACAGATATAATTATGCATCTAGATATATAATATATCTAGGTGCATAGTTTATGCACCTAAAAAACCTAAAATAACAAACTGAGTATTCTTCTTCCAAATTATAGATCGTTTTGACTTTTCTAGATTCATACGTATTATTACTATTGAGAGACATGAGTACCCATGGGTCCCCACCGGTCAGGGTCCCAGAGACCCTGACAAGTGGACCCGACCTTCTAGAAGCCCCGCCGACCTGACAAGAGGGCCCGACGACCTTATCCACGACTCCGACGACCCTGGGCGACCTTATCAAGATCCCGGAAGATACACAGAGCTTGGCGTGCAAGTCAAGGCACTAGGACGCGGCGGCGCGCGCCGCCGCCAGTAGGTCCGAGTATCTTGGCATACTCCTTGTAATCCGGGAGATAGCTTCCCACAATTGTAACCGACCCGGACACAGGTCCACCGACCTTGAATGGAATCCCTAGCCCGTCCCCCCATATAAGGCGGCCTAGGGCTCCATTCAAGGGGATATCTTCATCCTCTCGCATAATCCAACACCACAACTGGACGTAGGAATTTACTCTCCGGAGGCCGGAACCAGTCTAAACCCTTTGTCTCCCCGTGTTCATCGCCATACTCGCCTAGTTCCGAGTTCACCACGTGGACTACCACCTACGCTCTTAGGTCCCGATCCTCTCCATTAACCTGCAAACCTCTAGGGTAACCCCCTAGCGGATCTGTCCAGGTCTCAACCCCTGATAGTTGGCGCGCCAGGTAGGGGCGATCGGGAACTTGTTGTGCAGCATGGTGGCCCGATCTGGTGTCGTCTTTCCGGCGAGCATGGCGGTCATCCTCGCCAACCCCGTGGAGATCTGCTTTGGATCTTTCACGGCGACCTCTCCTGCTCCGGCAGCCGCAGCTTCTCCAGCGACCGCGAAGCAGGTCGTGACGGTGCCCGTCGTCACCCCCATTTCCGATCTAGTATCGGAGACCCACCCGCCCAGACCCTATGACCTTGTTCAGGGGATGGAGAACGTCATCGGCACGATGAAGGAATCCTTGGAGATCTGCGAGCGAGCTCAACGCTCAGCGCAGACGGCGTTACGCCATGATACGTTTCCCTTCGGCTTGAAGTCTGCGCCCGGCCTTCGACTCAGTCAGCTCTCCACACCCTCCCAGATCCAATCTGGTCGGAGGTCATCTAGCGACCTAAGGCCTGCACCTCGCGCCCGGCGCGACCCTCTTGACGTGCCCTGCACTATCACAAGGGCGCGAAGCACACCCTCCGCGGGTGCCGCCTGCGGAAAAGGATCAACCAAGAGCTCCCCGCCGTGCCAAACGACCTACCCAGTCCCCGGACTGTGGTGAGTTCCAGAAGGTCCATGTCCGAGTCTCCCCCAACGACTCGGACATCGTCTTCCGCCAAGTGCTCGTGGTCTCCAAGAACGAGCCACCCCGTGTGGGCGCGACCAACTCCGAGGAAGCAGCCCGCATCCAAGGCAACGCTCTACGTGCCCAGCGACGTGCGGATGAACAGCACCGTGCGGCCCTCCCCTGCGCTCGGGACCTACGTGTGGAGTTCGAGGAAGCTGGGATCCCGACGTTCAATAGCCCCCAAGCCAACCTGGGTGCGGCCATCACCCGACTCCAGTAAGCTCCAATGACGCCTGAAGCTGAGCAGGCTATTACGTACCTCCGGGTCGCTAACACCCTGGTGGAGGAGAAGAGCGCGGCCTCTAAGGCCGCCACGTCTTCATCGACACGCCACTCACGCAGTCGATCCCATCGACCTCAGCGTAGCCACCTCTCCCCCATCCGGGAAGAGGTCGCCCAGCACAACCCTGAGTAGCCCAATTAGCAGCCCAACGCTGCCAATGGCGGCGACCTTCGCGTCAACCTCGACGCCAACAGGCGCGCTCGTGACGCGCGCGGCTACGTCGACCAGCGCCACCACGAGCGCGAGGAGCGTGAACTTCGCCATCGCGCGGAGTACGATCGGGAGTACGGCCAACCTGGTGCCGTCCACCGCATCATGGAGCGCGAGCAGCGCGACCGCCACGACATCGAGAACCGGCGCCATGCTCTCTATGATGCCGAGCACGGCGACCCAAGGGTTGCCCAGGGCAACCGGGATCGGCAACCCCACTCCCAGGTCGTCATCCCGGAGCGCAGCATCCACTCTGCGCCCAGAGCAGCTGCTCCAGCCAGAGCTACCGGTGACGACCTAGCTATCACCGCCTTCCCAGCATTGGCTCCCCGTCTCAGGACGGTGGACTACCCCGAGAACTTCAAGCCCAACATCAAGGAGTATGATGGGTGCTCGGACCCCAACATCTAGCTGTCGACCTACTACGTCGCTGTCAAGGCAGCCGGTGGTAGCTTCGACCACATGGCGGCCTACTTCCCACTGGTCATGGGCAAGGCCCCCTCGCTATGGCTCAACAGCCTCGAGCCGGGCAGCATCAAGACCTGGGTTGACCTATCCCAAGCCTTCACCTCCAACTTCCAGGCGACCTACGATCGTCTTGGAAACGCCTTCAACCTTGGGAGGGTCGTCATGAAGCCCAAGGAGCGGCTCCGTGACTACAACAACCGGTTCTTCGAGAACCGTAACGAGTGCGTTGGTGTCAGGGATGACCAGATCGTCGAAAGCTACAAGAAGCGCATCAAAGACCGCAAGCTCTTTGAGAAGATCCATGAATCTGGTGCCACCACCTTCAAGGAGCTAATGAACGTCGTCAACAAGCTGATGGACATAGAAGAGGCGCTGCAGAACCAGTTCGACGCTGATGCCCCTGGCACATCTGGCACTGCAGCAGACGCCGCTCCAAGCTCCGCAAGCGACCTTCCGAGGTCCTAGCGGCTGAAGGGCGGCGAGCTTCGACCTTCAACCAGGAGGAGTTCGACACAACGCTCGACAGCCTTTGCGGGTTCCACGAGGGATCTACCCATACTCTTCGTGAGTGCTCCCAGTTCAAGAGGGCCTTCAGCACCCCCGTGGACCCCAAGCGACACAGGAATGACGGCGGTCGCCGCGACAACCGCCGCTACAACAACAGCTACCACCATGACAACCAGCGAGACCGGCACGACGACCGCGACAACCGGGACCCCCGTGATAACCGACGTGACGATCGCAGGGACAACTCTCGCAGCGGTCCACCTCCAGAACCACCTCGCGACGAGGGCAACCTACCGCCTCCACCTCCGATAGGAAACCCCAACGGGCCTTTCCAGGCCGCGACCCGCACGATCAACATGATCGTTGGGGGCCTCAAGTCCAACGTCAGCAAGAGGCGCTACCGCAAGGACAAGCGTGAGGTCCATCTCGTCCACACTCAGCCAACCGCGCCTCTGCATTGGTCTGAGCAGGCGATCATGTTCTCCAGAGCTGATCACTAGGTCCACATCCCAGATCCTGGGTCCTACCCACTCGTCGTCGAGCCCACGGTGGATGGGGCCTTGCTCTCCTAGACTCTGATCGATGGGGGGAGCGGGCTTAACATCATCTTCGTTGAGACCCTCAAGAAGATGAACTTCAACTTCGACAAGCTCACGGAGTGCGACGAGCCCTTCTACGGCATCGTCCCAGGGAAGGCGGCCTACCCCCTGGGTCGGGTCTCCCTCCCCATTACCTTCGGTACGGAGGCCAACTTCCGCATGGAGTACCTCAACTTTGAGGTCGCCAACTTCAAGTCCTCCTACCATGCGATCTTAGGTCGCCCAATGCTGGCCAGGTTCATGGCCATCCCACACTACACCTACTTAGTGTTGAAGATGCCCGCTCCAAACGGGGTCCTCTCCATCCTGGGAGACCTCATCATTTCCTTCAAGTGCAACTCGGAGGCCCTCGACCTCGCCGCGACCTCCGCCTGCATCGACGCCTCCGCAGTCTTGGTCGTTGAGGCCAAGAAGGTCGATCCGAGCGACCTAGCTGTCCCGGAGCAGAAGCGCACCGACACCGCCCTGGACGCCGTGCCCTCCACAAAGAAGGTCTGCCTCAGCCTTGCCGACGCAGAGAAGACGGTGGTGATCGGCGATGGCCTCGACCCAAAATAGGAACTCGCGCTCACCAGTTTCCTTTGGGATAACGCAGATATATTCACATGGAGTGCATTGGATATGCCGGGTGTCCCCAGCGAGCTGGCTGAGCACTCCTTGGATGTAAGCAAGACGGCCAAGCCTATCAAGCAGAAGCTTCACCGCTTTGCGAAAGATCGCAAGGACGTCATTAGGGTAGAAATAATAAAGCTCCTAGCTGCCGGATTTATCCGAGAGTGTAAAAACCCGGTTTGGCTCGCCAACCCGGTGCTTGTACCCAAGAAAACCGGTCAATGGAGAATGTGTATTGACTACATCGACCTCAACAGGCACTGCCCTGAAGACCCCTTCCGTCTTCCACGCATCGACCAGGTCGTGGACTCCACGGCTGGAAGCGTCCTCCTATGCTTTCTCGACTGCTACTCAGGGTATCACCAGATAGCCCTGAAGGTCTCCGACCAAGATAAAACGGCATTCATAACGCCGCACGGCATCTACTGCTACACAGCCATGACCTTTGGCCTCAAGAACGCTGGCGCGACCTACCAGAAGGCCATCCAGAAGTGTTTGGAGTGCCAGATCGGCAAAAACGTAGAAGGCTACGTCGACGATGTGGTCGTCAAGACCACCGAAGAGGATAAGCTCATAGCTGACCTCACAGAGACCTTCGCCAACCTCCGACACTATCCCTGGAAACTTAATCCAGAGAAGTGCGTCTTCGGTGTCCCGTCCGTCAAGCTCCTGGGCTTCATGGTCAGCAACCGGGGCATCGAGGCAAACCCTACCAAGGTGGATGCCATTCGCAGGATGAAGCGACCTACTGGCAAGAAGAACATCATGAAGCTCACTGGCATGATGGCGGCCCTAGGTCGATTCATTAGCAAACTTGGAGAGAAAGGCCTGCCCTTCTTCAAGCTGCTAAAGAAGGTGGACAAGTTCGTCTGGACCGACAAGGCGGACCAAGCCCTGGAGCAACTCAAGGCCTTCCTTATGTCACCCCCGGTGATGGTGCCCCCGACACCTAAGGAAATATTACTGCTCTACATCTCCGTGACCACTCTAGTGGTCAGCTCGGTTCTGGTGGCTGAGCGACCTGAAGAGGGTAGACCCTACCCCGTCCAGCGACCTATCTACTACGTCAGTGAGGTCCTATCAGACAGCAAGACCAGGTACACCCAACCTCAGAAGATGCTCTACGCCCTACTCGTCACCTCCCGCAAGCTTCGGCATTACTTCCAGTCGCACAAGATCAAGGTCGTCTCGGCCTTCCCCCTTGGTGAGATCCTGCACAGCCGCAACACCACTGAACGCATCGTCAAGTGGTCCATCGAGCTAGGCGAGTTCGACCTAGAGTTCTGCCCCAGGCAGGCCATCAAATCCCAGGTCATCGCGGACTTCGTTTCGGAGTGGACATAGATCCAGTAGCCTCCACCTCCGGAACGACCTGAGCATTGGAAGATGTACTTCGATGGTTCCCTGAACCTCGAAGGGGCAAGCGCAGGCGTACTGTTCATCTCCCCTCAGGGCAACTACCTGAAGTACGTCCTGCAGATCCACTACAAGGCGTCCAACAACGGCGTCGAGTACGAAGCCCTCATTCACGGGCTACGCATCGCTATCTCCTTGGGGATCAAGTGCCTCATAGCCTACGGCAATTCCAAGGTCGTCATCGATCAAATCAGCAAGGACTCCGAAGCCAGGAAGGATACAATGGATGCCTACTGCGCCGAGGTGCGCAAGCTCGAGTGTCACTTCGAGGGCCTCGAGTTTCAGCACATATGTCGCAACAACAACGTGGCGGTTGACGTCCTCTCCAACCTCGGCTCCAAGCACGCACTAGTGCCGGTCGGCGTGTTCGTCCAGGACCTACGCAAGCCGACTATCAAGCTTCTCCTCGACCCAGAGTCACCAGATGACGAAGCGACCCCACCGGGAGGTCGTGATGTCCTCATGACCGAGGCAGAGGATGACTGGCACCTCGACTTCATCACTTTCCTCCTCGAACATCGAGTACCTGAGGAGAAGGCGGAGCGCGAAAAAATCATGAGGCGTAGTGCCAACTACGTCGTCATTGGCACAGAGCTCTACCTGTGGTCCGCCTCCACCAGGGTTTTGATGAAGTGCATCCTACGATCCGAGGGCCTTAGGCTCCTAGATGAAATCCACGGTGGCGAGTGCGGCAACCACACCGCCTCTGCCAACCTGGTGGGCAAAGTCTTCAGGTCGGGCTTCTACTGGCCTATGGCCATGACTGATGCACAGGAACTTGTACGTCGATGCAAGGGGTGCCAATTCTTCGCCAAACAGCAACACGTCCCGGCTCAGGCCCTAAGGACCATCCCTCCATTTTGGCCCTTCGCAGTGTGGGGCCTTGACTCTGTGGGACCTTTCAAGACCGCCCTTGGCGGGTACAAACACATCATTATGGCAGTGGACAAGTTCACCAAGTGGATGGAGGTCCGCCCTATATCCAGCGTCACATCGAAAGAGGCGGCCAAGTTCATCGAGGAGATCACCCACTGCTTCGGGGTCCTCAACAGGATTGTCATCGACCTTGGCACGGCCTTCACAAGAGTTGATTTCTGGGATTTCTGCCAAAACAACCTGATCAACGTATACTACTCCTCGGTGGCACACCCACGGTGCAACGGCCAGGTCGAGCGGGCTAATGGCATGGTACTGCAGGCCATCAAGGACCGCATCTTCGATGGCTCATCGCCTTAGCAACCAGGTGGCTCGAAAAGCTCCCTCATGTCATCTGGGGCCTCCGGACCCAAGCCAGCTCGGCCATAGGGTACTCCCCCTTCTTCCTAGTCTATGGATCAGAGGCTATCCTCCCCACTGACATTGCCTTTGGTGCTCCGCGCATCCAGCACTTCAATGAAGGAGAAGCGGAGCAGACTCGCAGGCTCGACCTCGACAGCATCGAAGAACATCGTGCGGCCGCTCTCATGCGCCACACCCACCATGAGCAGCAGCTACGTCACTACCACGACTGCAACGTGCGGGAACATTCCTTCAACGTTGGCGACCTAGTCTTGTGGCGGATCCAGAATACCAAGGACATGCACAAGCTCTCAGCACCTTGGGAAGGCCCCTTCATAGTTAAGGAGGTCATTAGACCGGCGACCTATCGCCTCTAATGGGCCGATGGCCAGGGCGTCCCGAACCCTTGGAACATCGAGCACTTACGTCACTTCTATCCTTAGGGGCTCTGTATCGCAATAAAAGCTATGTACCCTATCCTTTGTAATTTATACTCAATAAATATAAAGATTTCCTTTTCGGCAGCTTTCTTATCGACCAACTTTTTCGGGTCTCTATTTACTTTCTGTTCACCCCTCCCCCTCGACACGCTCGGAGGCTTGGTTTAAAGCCGGACCCGACGCGCTCGGGGGCTTGGTCTCAAGTCGGGCCCTTCACGCTTGGGGGCTTGGCTTTGCCAACCTAAGGGTCGTTCGACCTAGGGGGTTTTACCTTTCTTTTTAGAAGTGTTCCCCTTACCACAACTTTTATGCCTTTTATAAGTGTTCTTAAGTCATGTGATTGCGAGACCCTGGGTCCAAGGCCCCCCTCCGCGCACCGGCTGCATGTAAGCCTCCACACTGAGCCGTGTAGTCGGTAAGCCGTTCCTCCACCGAGTTGGGTTAGCGGGGGGGGAGGGTTTTTGCAGTTTCATTACTTTTGCATTCTTATAATAAGTATCTATGCCAAATAAGGGATAATAGTTGTTAATTAAACATAACCTTTTCATTCATGCAAGGTTTTTCTTATATCAAAAGGGTCTACGACCCATCTGCACTGACAGTTTGTTATATGCTAAGTTACATTTCAGAGATCTAATTTCTTGACGATCTCCTCTGCGGCGACCTGGACGTCTTCAGCGCCACCAGCAGAGCCAGGTCGATCTCCTCCGCGACCTTCTGTAGGTCGAACGCTGGCTCGTGGTGCTTCACCGTGGCCGATACTGCAGCCGCGGCGAGCTTGCCACTGTCCATCAGCAGGGTCTTCATTCGACCTTCCGCTTCCTCCAGCCGCGCGATGAGCTCCTGAGGCCCGCCTTCGACCTTGGGGACATAGACGTCCACAAGGTACTCAGCAGCCTCCTTGAGGTCGTCCAGCTCCTTTTGAAGATCTGTAGTCTTCTCTTGATGATCAATAAGAGTTTGGATCGCCCAGGAAAGGTCGATCTCCAGGTCCCGGCGTACACCGAATTCATACGCAGCCTTCCGGGTATAGTAATACTCACTGGCTTCAACCTCCTTGGTCTTCTCCTTGAGGGCCTTGACCTGGCCTTTGGAATTCTTGAGCTCCTTCTTCAAGGCGGCCTCCCTCTTCTTGGCCTCTGCAATCAACAAGGTCAGGAACAGCACACGACGAAGTAAACTTCAAACACCAAGGTCGAGGGTACTCCCAAACATACCCGAAGCGGCGATCTTGAGCTCATCATCAGCCTCCTTCGCCTTCACCCTAGCGGCTTCAAGCTTCTCCTTCAGGGTGGCCATGGCCTTGTCCTTCAAGGCAATCTCATCCTTGAGGCGCCAGATTTCTCCCGCGGCCTCGATCTTGGCTTGCAGCACGGCCTACCGGGCCGCGGTCACCTCCGCATGTAGCTTGCCGCCCTCCTTCAGCAGCTCCACCCTGCCCTGTGCTCGCGCAGCAAGCGACTGCATCAACACAATGCCATAGGTCGTCAGACCAAGCTATTAGAGCAAATTCAAGAACAAGTGCCGAGGTGAAACTAAAACTTACGATGAGCGTCCTCCCGATCGTCTGTGATGCCGCATTGAACTCGTCAAGGTCCTGGCCGTCAGCAAGGATGCCCTCTTCCCACGAGGTGCCGGAGTAGAGGCACCTATCCCTGTCGCTAGGTCCGCTCCCTCCTTCAGCCTCCGCTTCTTGCGTCTGCGGCGGGTCCGACTCAGGTCGGTCCTCTTGTTGAAGACCTCCCCTCTGTTGGATGCTATCAGCAGCGACCTTGGCCACCGCTGACGACGCCGCCCCACGGTCCCAGGGACCTGGCTCGTAACATCTCCGCCCGATGTAGTCGGTGACTGGCCCACCGACGCCTTCTCCAGCATGCGCCCAAAGGCCTCCTGGCCTGAGGCGTTCTTGCTGTTGTCCGACGCAGCAGGGGCCCCCCTATCCAAGGAGCAGCATTTGTCAGCACGATGCACTCAGAAAGCTGCAAGGTCGAGCAAATAAAGATTGTGTTCAATGACGTACCTGCCGCCAAGCTTCAACCCAAGCTTTATCAGCCTGGGCGGCACCCGCCTTTGTTTCTTCTACGACCCCTGGTCGCTCACACTCTCAACACTTGGCTTCGGGCGCTGTTCGTCCATAACCCCGAGCGGGGTCTCATCTTCCTGCGTCGCCGGCGTGTCGCCCGACCCTGCGCCGGCGTCACGCGACCCCGCATCATCGTCTTCGCCAACGTCGGTGGCGACCTTGACGCTGGCTGTCGCCGTCTCTGACGATGCAGTGGTGTCCCTCCTCTTCCTCTTCTTCTTCATCTTCTCCGCCTCAATGGTGGCGGCTACCACTTTGGCGACCTTGGACGCCGGCATCTTCCCGGTGACCAACCGCATGCGCCGGGCCACCGGCACAGAACCTCCCGCGGAGGGGTCTTCATCTTCGCTACCTCCCACCAACGAGTCGGAGAGGTAGTCGTTGATGTACTGTTGCGGAGGCGCCCGGATGTCCTCCGCAGCCTGAACCTTGAAGCTCCACTCACCCTCATTAGGGAGGGGAGCTGGTCTCCAGTACACACCCTCGCGACCCTGCATCAGGCAACCTTCGTCACAGACCAGCTAAAAGTAAACATAAGCAAAGGAATCAAGATCGGTCAGCAAAGAGCAACTTACAGCCTCGGTGCGGTGCTTCAGGGAAAACACCTTGGGGCACGTCCGGTTCCGGATCACCCCACTGAACAGCTCCCTCACGTGCGCCACCATCTCCTCCTTGGAGACCTTGCGCTGCGCCACGCGGGTAGGGTCGGCCTGGCCTCAGTACTCGTAGGTCGGATGCACCCGATCTTGGATCGGTTGCAGGAGCCTCCGGCTGAAGCTGATGGCCACCGCGCCACCTGTCAGCCCTCCCGCCTTCAGCGCCGCAAGGTCCTCCAGCAGCGGCTTGATGGCGTCGACCTCCCGTGACATCAGCTAGTTGTTCCACTCTGGCACCGGGACCGGCGCGAGCCCCGACCTGGTCGCCAGCACCGGCTTCGGGTTGTAGATGTAGAACCACCTGCGCCTCCAGCCCTGGGTGTTGTCCGGCTACACCATCTCGTTGTACACCGACTTCATGTGGCGACATAGCATGAAGCCGACGCACCCGACGACCTCCTTCTTCCCCGTCTTCTTCAGCTCGAAGAAGTGCCGCCACAGGTCGAAGTGTGGCGGTATCCCCAGATACGCTTCGCACAGGTGGATGAAAGAAGAGATCGTGGTAATGGCGTTGGGGAAGAGGTGTACCAGGTCGATCCTGTAGTAGTGGAGGAGCCCGCGGAAGAAGTCGCCCGCGGGGACTCTGAACCCGCGCTCCACATGCGTGATGAAGGCGACCGTCTCTCCGGTCCCCTCAGAGGGGAAGGCCTCGCCGGTGGCTGGCCTCCAGCCCACCTCCTCCTTGGGCTTCAGCAGCCCGTGCTCCACCAGACCTTGGAGCTGTGCCTCGGTCACCATCGAGGGCTCCCAGATGCTCTCTGGCACTGGCGCAAGCTCGGGAGCCATCTCTTCTTCTTCAAATCCGGTGGGTCTAGCTCTAAAAACCACCAAGGATTTCGTGCGCATACGACAGTGTGCGGCGTGGTGGATCTAAGCACGGCGGCGCTGGCGAATTTGCGCGGAAAGCTCTCGGCGGCGGCAGTGAAACACTAAAGATTGCGCGGAAATGGAAGCGAGTGGGGTCCCCGGTCCCTCACTCGGCCTTTTATAATTGGGCCGCAAAGGCGTTATGGGCCACGGCGCCCCAATGTCTCTAAGGGTCCGGCGACATTCTCGGCGACCCAACGGATCTATCACACAATGGCTCTTTTGGCCTAACGGTCACAGGCAGTAACGGCTTGCACCGTGCAGGAATTCGTGCCCGTTGGCTCTCTGCTCCACGGCCTGCGTCCATGGACTCGTTATGCCCTACTTCAAGCCCCCATATCCCTGCTATAACAGACATTTTCTGCAAGGTCTCTTGATCTCTAGACGACCTTCGGGTCCATCACATTCTCTTCGCAAGGTTGACAAAGCACTACTGCTTGATAGGTCGCCTCAGCCTACAACGGCGGGTTCACACCCCGGCTCCTAGGCCTCGTTGCCTACTAGACCGCTTTAGCCCAAACGGCTAGTTCATACCGATGGCTCCGTGCTTAATGGCTCTATTGCCCGTTGGTGGCCTCCTGGTCATGATCACTGCTCCTCCCTGAGGTCGCTAAGGCTCCACTGCCTTCTAGGTCGCCTAGACCTATGATTCACAGGTTGACGACCTGTGTTGTGTCACTGCACAATGGCCGTGTCGATCCAGGTTGACACGGGCTCTCCATCTCTACTTGAGGCCTCCTGAAGGTCGGCGTGCTATTATAGCCCCGCTGGGACCTTGGTAGCCATACCATTGCCGCCCAGGCGCCCCTGTAACTACTTGACCAATGACATTTATCACGTAAATGTGTATTTACAGCTTCGTAAGCTATAAGGAATTTGGCCCTTGGCCAATTACAAGATACAAAGACATTTATGGCCCTGAGCTACCCTACATAGTGCCTGCGACACAGTCTACACTAATAAGGCGCGCCGCAAGCTTTCTTCTAGCTTCAGGACCTATTCGAAGACCTCTACAGCCACTGTAGAGGCAGCTGCCACACAGCCACCTCTACTTGAGCTCTAACAGGTTTCCTGTGGTACCCAACATCAAGTCTGAGCTTCACCACAAGATTCCAAATGGAACAAGCTTCAATACCAGCCTCGCCGGGTGGAGCATCGTGTTCACCAGCATCACATCAGGCCTTAGCATGTAAGGCCCGGTGGTGCATGTACTGCTCCATGATCCACCTGGGTTCCTCGGTGGGCCCAGGAGAAGAGGCTGATCGAGTTCTTCGAGCTTCGCAAGCATTCTTCTAGCTTCAAGCCTGAACTACACTGATTCTATGCTCTGGTGGGCGGACATAAGTCCCTAGCGTGGAAATATTTCTACACGGATTCGCCATGGCTCTCCTTTGAAGTCTGGGTGGTTTAAAGTATGGGTACCTATTTGTACCCCAGCACCTGCCCTTTGATCTTATCCACAAGCCAGCTTGCGCGGCATCCTTATCCTCAAGACTACTGTACACTCGTGGGACACGAGGTCACTATTCGCCCGTGGGAGGCGTTGGCGCACCTTTCCCCTACCCGACTGCAAGATTCTGGAGTGTTTTTGTCTCTTGCGGGTGATGGCGACCTGTGCTTCGACTGGTAGCCGGTCCGTGATCGTACAGTGCGCCCATGACTCAGGTAATGTCAGCCCTGGCGTCTCACGACTTCTGCAAGATTCTGGAGTGTTTGTCCAATTGGATTGGTTTCACAGAGCACAGTTCTGTTTCCCTGAGCAGAAGGCTGTAGGTTCGGTCACTTATTTCTTCTTCTTCTGAGCATCAAACCGGCCATCCTGGTCGCCTTACTGCTCGGGGGCTACTACACTAGTGCATCTTGCGACGCCCTATTTTCTCTAGGTCACCTCGACCTAGTGGAAGCCTGCTTCCACTACGTCTCCGCTCAACCTACCTGCGGTGGGCATGGCGACCTTTCTGAAGGTCGCGGCAGTTACTCCGTTACACCCGACTCAGGTCAGGTCGGCGGTTCTTTCAAGATCGACGCCTTGTCTTCACTTTGACCTTCTGGTCCTTCATCCCAGGAGCTCGATGTTCAACTTCGTGCATGAAGGACCGATTAGGCAAACTAGAGAGGGGGGGAGTGAATGGGAGCTGATAAAAATTCTTCTCGAAGGAGATGGGAACTCCAACAAGACGAACATGGCTTCCGAAACACTTCTCCGACTCAACTACCCAAGTTGGTCAAGACCACACAGCCACTGAAGTGCTACTGGTCCTAGGAACCAACACACAACCTTCCGAGCCAAAACTCACCAACACACATAGCGGAAACTTGCACGGCTTGCTGCCTGTGCTACACCGGTCAGACCGATGGCTTGCGCCGGTCAGACCGGTGACACCGGTCAGACCGGTGGACAGCGACAGTCAGGCCAGTGGCTACAGCAGCCGCACAGCAAACGTTCCAGGAAGCCTCAGTGACTCCTCTAGGCCCTGGAACAAAAACCACCTCCGAAACACAACCTGGAAGGAAGAAGAACCCCTCACAAAACCTAGCAAAACAACTCCAAACACGCCAAGAACTGACCAGCAGGACCACGGGACAAAACCACACGGACAAGGCTGTTCCCCGAGACAAATCCCACTAAGGGCTAGCACCGGTCGGACCGGTCAAGAGCACCGGTCAGACCGGTCGTGCCTGGGCAGCTCGGGATGAACAGCGCCCGCGAGTCAACTCCCCCAAATCCAACTCCCGATCTCCCGATTCGCTCCACGGATTCGCACAAGACTTTGGGGATAGTAGGAACACCTCATGGGCACTCCATAGCCAAGATTTGGTCCACCAAAACTCGTTGAATCAAGAGGAATCGAAGCATTTCCGCCAAGAACACCACGAACCCTAGAACCACGAAAACCCCAAAATTGAGCCCCTTTACTCACGGATTTGGGTGGGGAATCAAAGGGAAAAGAACCACGAGGGGTTCATGCATACATCCCCCACCAAATCCCAAAGAGAAAGGTCTCAAAACCACCACAAGAAATTCGCCAAGAAAAGTCTCCGAAAATCACCAAAAAGGAGAAACGGGAAAGACACATCCAAGCCTTGAGGAACCACGCCGAATCATCTATACATACCAAAGAGGTTCATACAAGGTCTAGCTTGCCGCCCGATCATCCTTCCCTCTCATAAGATCTCACCATGAAGCTCTCAAGTTTCCCAAAAAAAAAAAAACCATGAAGCTCTCAAGCTAGTCCTATGAAAATCCTAAGGAAAATAGGAAGAGAAAATAGGAAAACCAAATGAGCTAGGGTTCCAAGAGATGGCTGCCATCATCTCACCACTTGGGTTATATGGAGGCAACCGAAAGACAAAAATACCCTTACTAGCTAACTAGGGATACATGCCCCTCAAGGGCGAAATCGGAAATCTTTGTCTTCGCTCCATCGGACGGATGCCCAGCGACCGCAAACTTGCTTAGCCTCGACGCAAGCCTTGCGATCCCGACGTGTGTCCTCCGCTTCGAAGATTCCGGACTGCGTCGTCGCACACCGGTCAGACTGGTGCTCCTCACCGGTCAGACCGGTACCCACCGGTCAGACCGGTCAGACCAGTCTGGAGCTGCTGCACCTCCGTCTTCGGTTCTTCGGTCTTGGCTTTGTGGATCAACCAAGGAACCTAGTGGTTTTCTGGTGAACCACCGGAAACCCCGCGAACTCGGTGTAGCCTCCGCCAATCACCACTCATGACTCGGCTCCCACGTAGTCCCGGCTCGACCTTGGTTTTGAGGCTCAACCAAGAAACCGTCCATGACTTCATCTTGCCGTTCTTGCCACCATGCGGCCCGCACTTGACCCCGCTGGCCACCGGGTCCCTCGAACCAAGCCTACTTGTCTTCTCCACACCTGGAGGCCTCACCAGCAACGACCTTTTGCGCTTGTTCTTCACCTGCACCAACACCAGTCAAGCCGCAACCTGCACCTGCAATACTTAGCCAAGAATCAGTCCACACCACGTTGTCAATCACTCATCACACCAGGAAGCGACCATCCATCGGTCCTCGAACCACACATGGCTCTTAGTGCACGCATCAGGGGGTTTTTTCTTTTTTGGATCCCCGTGCACCCTTCATGACCTCGACGGTGCCGCGCCTTCGCTACTCTTCGACACGACCTCGCCTCGGCCGCTACGCCTACACGTCGATCGGGGGGCTTGAGAGACATGGGTACCCATGGGTCCCAACCGGCCAGGGTCCTAGAGGCCCCTGACAAGTGGACCCGACCTTCTAGAAGCCCCGCCGACCGGACAAGTGGGCCCGACGACCTTATCCACGACTCCGATGACCCCGGGTGACCTTATCAAGATCCCGAAAGATCCACAGAGCTTGGCGTGTAAGTCAAAGCACTAGGACGCGGCACGCCGCCGCTAGTTTGTCCGAGTATCACGAGATACTCCTTGTAATCCGGGAGATAGCTTCCCACAATTGTAACCGACCCAGACACAGGTCCATCGACCTTGAATGGAAACCCTAGCCCATCCCCCCATATAAGGCGGCCTAGGGCTCCATTCAAGGGGACATCTTCATCCTCTCGCATAATCCACCACCACAACTGTACGTAGGATTTTACTCTCCGGAGGCCTGAACCAGTCTAAACCCTTTGTCTCCTCGTGTTCATCACCATACTCGCCTAGTCTCGAGTTCACCACGTGGACTACCACCTACGCTCTTAGGTCCCGATCCTCTCCATTAACCTGCAAACCTCTAGGGTAACCCCCTAGCGGATCTGTCCAGGTCTCACCCCCTGACAACTATACATCCATATATACAGTGGCGGACCTAGGAATGAATCGTAGGGGGGCCATTTTACTGTAGCATAGTATGCAAATGGAGATTGACGTTGGCAGCGAGCGGCGGAGGTTGCCAGGCCGGCGAGCGGCAGGCTCACGCTGGGACGTGGGGGCAGCGGCGGAGGTGAGGGCAGCAGGAGGGATGCGGGTGTTGTTCTGTATTGCTGTTTTACCAAAGGCTTCTAGCGTTAAGGCCCAAGAAAACCTCAGTCCACCACACACAATTACACAAACCAGACAGACGCACGACGACGTAGGCAACAAGCAAGCGGCCGGCCAACAAAACTGCAGGTCTTGTTCAATTTTTTGGGCCGTAAATGTACATATATGAAGGAATTTAGTTGGGCCAGGGGGCGCGGCCCACCTTGGCCAACACTCAGCTCCGCCAGTGTATATATACACTAGAAAAATAAAAAAAGACATTCGATTTGAAATGAATGGAGTATAATTTTGGACGGAGGAAGTATATCGGGAAGTTGTGTTGTCAGAGGCTTAGAGCAACTCCAACAGCCTCGTTAAAAGGCTCGGAATCAGTAAAAAAAAGAAAAATGGAAGAACAAAATGGATCCAACAGAATATCTATAGTCGTCCCCTCGCAATCCCCCTAGCCATATGCTCCCCTCGGCTCGGTATCTTTCGTGAGTGAATCCGCTCGCCATCTCTAGGAATTCGTCGATCCGCCATCCCGGCCTCGCTGCCTCCCACCATACCGCGCTCCCACCCTCCGACTGCGCTACTGTATCCCCAGGAGCAGAGGAGAGGCATGCGGCCACCACCAGCTGGGAGCAGAGGAGGGGCATGGGCCCGCTGCGGGGGCCGGGAGTGGCGGAGCTCGCCGCAGCGGAAGGCGGGGACGAACTGGTCGTGACAGGAGGAGGTGGCTGTGACGGAGGATGGAGAAGGAGGTGCGTACAGCGTACGCCGGCACGTAGGCCGCCGCCGGCCTGGAGCGAAGGAGGTCGCCACGGTGAGAAGGACAGAGAAGAGTTGGTGTTGATGCTAGGACCTAGGAGGACCCAAGCGGCCTGCCGGAGAGGATGGCCGCGGCGACAAGGAGGCGCATGGAGGTGCACTGGTCGGATCTGTGTGAGGCGCCGTCGACCGGGAGCGAAGGAGGTCGCCGCGGGGAAGGACGGGGAAGAGCTGGCTTGGACGCGAGGAGGACCCACGGCGGCGTGGGGGACCCGCGACGGTGCGGGCGCAGGAAAGTCGACGGAGAGGATGGCCGTAGTGACGAGGTGGCGCGGGGAGGAGAGACTGAGGAGGTGCCACAGGGAGGTGCGCCGGCCGGGATCTGTTTCGCGCTGCCTCGGAGGTGCGTCGATGGCTAGCGGGGTAGGGCTGCTGGAGGCATGCGGCTGCAGTGAGGGAGAGAGTGTGTGTGTGGAGCAATGAGTGTGGGAAGAAGGGGAGAGAGAGGAGGGAGAAAAGGATGACAAGTGGAACCCACTCATTTTGAAGAGTAGCAGATGAAGAGTCTGTTGATTCACCCACCCTTTGGAGGTTAGATGGCTAGCGAAATAACTACCTAAATGTGAATATGATTTGGAGAAACGGTTGGAGTTGACCTCTTCCAGGCGGGCGAGGTGGTACGCGTGCACCTTCCTGACGGTGAGCAGGTGCGTAGTGACCAGCTTCCTGGCCTGCCGCCAGTGCTCGCCGTAGGGGGCAAAGGCGATGCTCGACGACCCGTACACGAGGCCGTCAACGAGCGTCGACGCTGGCCGCGACGCAAAGACGTGGTCGTGCGTCCGCGTCACCGCCCTCGCCGCTCGCGGGGACGACACGACGAGGTTCGGGACGGTGCCGAGGTGGAGGAGCATGATGCCGCCGCCGCCGGACGGTGTCGCGGATGGAGACGTGCGGGTGGTTGCCGACCTGGAGCAGGTTGCCAATGACGGGGAGACCCGGAGGCGAAGGCGGGACACGGAGAGGCTTCGCCTGCTTCCGGCTTTGATTGGCGGCGGTGATGTGCAGAAGCAGGAGCAGCAGCATGAGAGGGACAACGACGAACAGCAGTAGCCGCTGTGCTAGAGGTATCGTCGTCACATAGATGAATTGGTGCACTGCGTCCATGTGAGGCACCATATGGATGGTTCCTACGTCCTAGAGCGTGCTTCTTCTTGCTTGTGTTTCTCTTTTTGCCTGTGTTTCTCTTTCTCCTACAAGTATTTGTGAAATTGAAGTTGCTGGGTCGATTTGGATCATTGTTTACGAGCTGGCAGTGAGTGAGATCCACTCGTCTTCGTCTCAATACTGGTCAAAGGAAGGTGGCAGCTGGGGTACTCGAAAAGGACTTCGAGGATAGACACTAAGAAAAATCCTGTGTCGTTTGAGGAGAAATGCTAAATCTTTTCCCATTGTGGCAGAGGTCCAGATTCGCCCGCACGTCCTTTTTCAGCAAGCATTCGTATCGAAGTGATCCTGTAATGGACGTTTGGATGACTGCAACGTTCATTACGGCAATCGTTTATTGCACAGTCATTTTTCGACTGCCGAGCCGCCTCTTTTGCCGAGAGCAGGAGCCACGTGGCTCTCGGCAAAGCCACATGCTGTGAGGCCATGCGCAGGCCTCTGCCAAGAGCGGTGGTCCCTGGCTCTCGGCACAGGCGTGTGGAGTGGACCCCATGCGCAGCCCTCTGTCGAGAGCTGTGGACCACGGCTCTCGGCACAAGCGCGCTCTTTGCCGAGAGCCACGAGCGACGGCTCTCGGCAAAGACCCTGGGCCCCACGCAACGGCGTGACTCGGGAGACGGCTGTGAACGTCTCTGCCGAGGGTCAGGTGGGCCTCTCGGCACATATTTGCCGAGAGAGGGCCCGCCGGCTCTCGGCAAAGACGCTTTTGCCAGCCCAGATGCGCCGTAAGGGTTTTGCCGAGAGCATCCTCTCGGCAAAGCCTTCACCGAGAGAAAAGGGTCTTTTGCCGAGAGGATTGGGGCTCTCGGCAAAGCTCCAGAATCCGGTAGTGATGGATGGTTCCTACGTCCTAGAGCATGCTTCTTCTTGCTTGTGTTTCTCTTTTTGCTTGTGTTTCTCTTTCTCCTACAAGTATTTGCGAAATTGAAGTTGCTGGGTCGATTTGGATCATTGTTTACGAGCTGGCTGTGAGTGAGATCCATTCGTCTTCGTCTCAATACTGGCCAAAGGAAGGTGGCAGCTGGGGTACTCGAAAAGGACTTGAGGATAGACACTAAGAAAAATCCTGTGTCGTTTGAAGAGAAATGCTAAATCTTTTCCCATTGTGGCAGAGGTCCAGATTCGCCCGCACGTCCTTTTTAGCAAGCATTCGTATCGAAGTGATCCTGTAATGGACGTTTGGATGACTGCAACGTTCATTACGGGCAATCGTTTATTGCACAGTCATTTTTCGACTGCGAAGTGAGGTGTCCTGCTGATCAATCTTTTTTTAAAATGAGCACATTTTTCATTAAAAAGAAGAGAAGTTTGAACATGTGTAACAAGAATGCACCACCAAGCAAAATTAAAAATTTTAAATATTGTCTAGAGATGCAAACAACAACCTTGAAAAGAAAACAACACAAACTAAAGTATATTAAGGCACATGAATGAGCAAATTCCTATATTACTGGCGCCAGAGTCATAGGTCGCAGCACCATCTTTTCCGTTCCTTCCAGAGCGACCAAGTGACTAACCAAACTAGGGAATCAAAGCTTTTCTGCTGAGTTTTAGCAACCCTTACTTGCTTGGATACACTATTCGATAAATGGAGCATGGACCTTTGGTATGAGGCACCGAAGACCAAAGAACTTGAGGACACAAAACCATATCTCATGGCTGTGCACACAACACGTGAGCAGGTGGTCCATCATTTTCACCTCTTGGGCACACAACGCACATTCATCTCTGTCATCCAAACCATAACAACGCAGCTGATTAGAGGTCCAACATCGATCATAGAGCATAAGCCAACCAAAGAAACTACATTTTTTCAGCGCCTACACCTTCCATATGTGACGAGCTCCCATCATAGACGACTGTCCCAGAAAGAGAGCATGATAGGCTGAAGCAGAAGAGAAGAGACTTGGTGGCGACCACTTCGAAATAAACTTGTCCCGAAATTGAATAAGATTTGATTCCTTATTAGTCTCAAATTGGTAGATATTGGATGATGACCATAACCGTTTGGGCATGAGAAACATTACAGACCCAACTTCGACTATGGATATATATATTAACCCTGACAGCACGGGTGTTTCTTGCTCGTGTTGGTGCTGCCCAATGATGTGGAGCCAGTGTTTTGATGGAGTAACTATTGATCCATCTATCCAACAAGAATAGAGTGCTAGCGCCATCACCCACTTGAACAGTCATCGAGGCACGAGGATGCCTTGGCAATCATTTTCTCCTTAAAGGTGAATCTCCATAAAGTCTTATCACCATCCATACGTGCCAACCATAACCAGCGCATGCACAGAGCTAATCCCATGAGCTACATATTGGGAATCCCCAAGCCCTTTAACTCCTTGGGGCAGCAAAAATTGATCCAAAGGACCATGCACTTCCGCCTGATGCTAGCTCTATCCCACACTAGATAATACCTCTGATGAGAGTGTCAATAGCCATCAAGGCACGATCTCAATTGCTATATGGGGATGGCACTGAGCATAGCTTTGGTGAGGATTAAGTGACCACTTCTGTCATTAAGCATCCTACACTTGAAGGCTGGTAGGCGCTTGGTGACCTTATCTACCAATGGGTACATGGTCGCCTTTGGTAGATGATGCATGGAGAGGGGGGACCTAGGTATGTGCAGGGAAAATCGGTGACCTAACATATCAGCATCTCAGTGATGAGGCGAACCCGCTCCTTCGAACAATGGATTGCAAAGGATTAACTATTGGAGTTGTTAGCCACCAACCCCAAGGCCCTATCAAATAAAGATAGAATCTCTCTAATGAGAATGAGATCCTGAGCGACTGTAGGTATGAAAACGACCATGATATCTGTGTAAAGAGAATCTCGCTACATGATAGCTGCCTAACGTAGTGGTTTGAGAAGCCCCCTTCCATCCGCCTACTTGAGCATGGCATTAAAACACTCCATGAATAGCACAGGTGAGAGGGGATCTCTTGGCCTAAGCTCATGACCATGGCATATTCTTCTTCGTGGCACACCATTAATCTTAATTTTGTTGCTCATCGTGGAGCGTAGCATCAAGATCCAGTTAGTCCAAGTCTTCGGGCAGCCAACCATTGAGAGCAGCTCAAGAAGGAAGACCTAGTTGACCAAGTCGAATGTCTTAGCGAGATCAATCTTGAACATGGCCCTCGAGGTCTTTGTCAATGCTAGCGCCTTCATAGTCCCCGAGACTTACATGAAATTTTCTTGTATTTGGTGATCATTAATGAAAGCACTCTGCTTATGTGAGATAAGCTCATGCAAAATGGGGCGCGAAGCGGTTATCCAATGCCTTATAAAAAGATCTTCTCAAAGCTATGGATGACACTGATCAGTTGATAGTCTTAAAGACTTTAAGCATTTTCCTTCTTGGGCAACAAGGTTAGCAAAGCATCATTTAGGTGATGAAAACTTCAGCAGTCCATGGATGAAAGGGCATTGAAGCCCTAAAAACATCACCTTTAATAATTGACCAAGCCGACATATAGAATCAACTAGTTAAGACATCCGAACCTAGGGCCTTGTCAAGAGGTAGTTCCTTAACCACTTCCCACACCTCGGCTTCCC
The DNA here is from genome assembly GCA_036936925.1 of Cenchrus fungigraminus. Lineage (NCBI taxonomy): Eukaryota > Viridiplantae > Streptophyta > Magnoliopsida > Poales > Poaceae > Cenchrus > Cenchrus fungigraminus. The sequence continues at coordinate 100,226,529 of CM072779.1, forward strand.
TGAAAGGGTGCCCAACAAAGAGAGACCCAAAGTTGGTAGCCTAAAGCTCTAAAGTCAATGACACAACCTCTCTCATGACTACTATTGAGGACTACATCATAGTAGTTAAATGTTTCCACCGTACTATTTTCCATGGCCATGACCTTCATCCCATCAACCTCTAGAGACGGGATGGAATTCTTCCTCTGTCACTAGTTTGCATTCTTCCATCTCCCTCATGCAGCCACCACATACTAATGCGTTGCCTCACTATGGTGCACCCAAGCAAGGTGAGGCACAAGAATCTAATCTTCGGAAAGAGACAAAGCATTTCCTCCACCGTTGAAAGAGACTGACGGTCCTACACTTACTCATGGTGGAAAATGACCTTCGTAGTGACCTAAATCTGGGTTCGAATGTTGCTGATCGTCTTAGCGCTCCACCACTTTATCCCCTTAGCGGTCTCATGAAGCTAGATGTTGATGGTGCATAGTGGGTCAACATTTCTTGCACGGGCCATTCCATGCTTCTTGAACAGTCTTCAAAAAACCATTAGACTCGCGTAATGACAGCCTAGAATATGAACGACGCTTTGGATGGAACCCATCATCGAATTGTAGGAGCAATGGTGTAGCACTATGTTGCAAGTGCCAGGAAGCAGTGTGGGAATAATCCCTCACATTCAGTCGAGACTAACATCATATCATGTCAATGCATTCTAGAGTGGGACCATTTGTTTCTCCAAGTGAAAAGACGATCATGGAGGTGAAGCTCCACAAGCTCCATGTCATTAGGAAATCTTGGAAAGCAACTTATCATCCTTCTAGAGAGACTACCATTATTCTTATTAGGGGACATGTAGATCAAATTAAAATACTCGCAAAGAACCCAAGGTCCATCCATAGATGAGCCGGTAGATCTGAGCTTTTGCAGGAAAGCAACCTTATGTCCGTCCTCCTGTAGCCCATAGACTGTGGTGAGCCACAAATGCTAGGTAGGTGAGTTATGCAATGTGATCTTCATTCAAATAGAGTGAGAGCGTAAAACCGAGGAGGATACCGATGAGATATTTGTGTTCCAAGCGACTAGGATCCCACCAGGGTACGAACTGCAAGAGGAGAAAAATAGTCTCCTAACATTTTCAAAACTAGTTCCCTACACGACAAGGAATGTGCCGACTAGTGACGCAAAAAAAGGGTGATTCTCGTCATAAACCGCGATTAATGACGCCGGGTGTTACGAAAACCTTCCGTCATTAATCGAGCGTCACAAACCGTGATTAATGATGAGACCTTATTTCGTGGTGTCATGAGTTTAATGACGCGTATAAAATTGTCCTTACAAAACGTCATAACTTCGTTCCTGCATCTTTGCCACGCTAGACATAGTCTGATGTGGCATGCCGATTGTGACGAACTGTTTGCGTTATAAAACAAATTTGGCCTATTTAAAGCTGGGTTGAGCCCAACACTGTTACTGTCGGCCGGTGTTGTGCAGATAGCCCAAAAAATATTTTGTTGGGCCTATTTGTTGTTTTTTCGACCACAATTTTGATTAGGTTGGGCCTGTTTTTGTTGGGTCGAGTCCAACAATTGCACACATTGTTTGCGGCCTTATATGTCACGTTAATTTCAATGAAATTGACTTTCGGCCCAATAAATAGTGGGCTAAGCCCACTGAAGGCCAACAGAAAATTAACTAATTGTGCATCAATATTAATTGATTTCATTTCAATTCTGATCTTTTTTTAGAATAATTCCGATCCGGTTGGCAAAATAGGAATCAACACATATTTATTTATACAATAAAACAAAGTGTTGTTTACTATCAAGCAAGACCATATTGTTCATCACATATCATAAACTATTACAAGATAATAGTCTCACAAGGAACATGGATTAACAAAGCTAAATCCAGGCCATAATCACAAGAGATATTGGAGATTTGATCTAAGTATCTTAACCTCTTCATCTTTTATTGCTAAGTAGTAGACGAAGGAGGTCTTCACTGTCTTCGGTAAGCTTCTGCAACCTCTTAATCTCAGCCGACTGCATTTTCGGATTTGATTCTGATTCTTCGGTCTTCTTCAAGCTACATAACTCTTTCTGGTGAGCAACAAACCATTGTCGAAGTTGTACCCCGTCTTGATTAGGAGCGTCAACTCGCTCTTCATCAACACTAGTACATAAGGATTCGGTACCCATTCTTGAGTACTCCTTTGTTTTAATTTGTTCGGGAAGAAGCATCATTGACTTGGTAGCTTCCATCTAGCAATAGTGGACCCCAAGTGAGATTAGGATCTTACAATTGATTCAAACTATGGAAACAAAGAATGTGTTAATTAAGTTAGTTACCTTGGAGCAGGTTTGAACAGGAGCGACTACAGATGTTGACCCTTTGGCCCGCTGAAACAAGTACAAGAACAAGAGATAAGGGTTGAGATCATTGGCAATCGGAAGCAATTTCATCTATTAAGTTCAATACGGTACATGAACGATCACACCCAATCCATAATCACCCAAGCATGAAAAAAATATGGAAAGCCACAGAGCATGGGTAAGCAATATAATAATTTTATCCTTTAATTTCTACAAACCTAAAATAAGTTGACTTCGAACAATCTCTTGCAATAGGAAACAGAAGATCTACAATCACTCAATCATGCAACCACAATATTCGAAGGCAAAGAGCATGGGGAAGCAATCTAATAATTTCATCTACAAAGTTCTACAAACCTCAAATAAAATGACTTCCAACAAACTCTTACGATAGGGTACAGTAGATCTACAATCACCCAAACTTGAAAGAATATTATAGAATACCAAAGAGCATGGGGAAGCAATCTAATTGAATCGATCAATATAGGGAGGAGCCCGTAGACCTGACGAATAGGAAGGGAAGAAGGTGCTGAATGCCGTCTCGATTTAGCAGCCCAAACTTGCGCCTTGAACACGTTGTTCTTCGCAACTGTTGCAGATCTGCGGCCGCCAAGGTGAGCCACGGGTTGGCCGACGGAGCAACAGGTTTGAACCATCTTGCAGCTTCAAGGAGGTTGCCGAGGAAGGCAGCCACTCGTAGCAGAGGAAGGCCACCGCTCATAGCAGAGGAAGCCGACCGCTCGTAGCAGAGGAAGGCGTCGTCGGTAGCTAGGTCGCCGTTGCTGCTTCCGCCACAGATCTACTAGGTCTCTTCAGCGGTAGTGGAGAATATACCCTTATTTTGGAAAATTACCAAGAGCGCTTTGGGAGGCCTGATTTCCCTCTTTGTTTTATATAAAATGGGGAGGACCAGGAGGAGGAGCGGGGAATTCAAAATTTCAAGTCCCACCTTTCTGCTCTAGAGCGGGAAATGAAAACTTTGGATCATGGACCCAAACGTTAGTGACCCAAATGAAAGACCGCTTGGGTGTCAGACCCAAACGTCAGTGACCATACGCAGAGAGGCAAGTTGTTGACTGGGTTGTCCGTGCCACCATGGATCATGGAATTGACAAACACACACATGACTATACTCTACTTCATATTCACGTTTGACGGATGATCCTATTATTGCATTACAAATGTACTCACTGTAACAAATTAACGTACCGTTTCAACTGCTTATTACATGACTAAACAGACTTCAATAAAACATTAAAACTATAGACTATTAGAGGGACTCTGCTGGTACCACCCGCCGTGTAATCTTCTACGGAGATCATGCATAAATTCGGGATGATCAATGCATATGACCGCCCAATCATGTGTGAGTATTCCGTGAGGAAAGTTTCTCTCTAAGAGAGACATGCACTTGTCCTGCAATTGTGTGCAGTTAGCCTGAATTGTCCATTGTAGAAATGAGGTCACAGTTTCCTCGCTTGCCGTGTCCCACATCTTTGATGCATAGTGCATCTTCAACCTTTCGACTTGGTACATGTCGGCGACCCAGAGTACATAAGGCCAGGCATTGGCAGGAGTGTCCCATAAATCAGCCTCCTCCGGGAGTGATCCTTCCCTAGCATATTTGATCAGCAGCGAGAAGCCATTAGGGTTTGTTTCTATAAGTGGAACAGTTTCAGAGCATGACTCCGTTCCTTGCCCGTACAGCATTGCCTCCATCACACAAGATACTTTCACCACATCGGCACGTATCACTCGTATCACCCGGCATTTTGCACCTACGTGGAAGACAACATCCACAGGGGCTTGGGCTGCAACGGTTTCGCATATGCTTGTTTGTACTGATGGAGGAGGAACTTCAATGCAGTCATCCTCCAGTACTATAACACCACATGATATGTGTACACGATGATCATAGGGGGTCACACGATCAATGTCATGATGCTCCACCAGACATTCAAAGCCTCTTTCTTGTACATGTCGATTAGTGAAAAACACTTCTTTTGTAGCTTGAACTCGAAACCTATCATCTTCATCGTTTGGGTCTCCAGCCATCGCACGCAACAATACTCGCACCTACGTCGAAGGAAGCAGTCACAAGCTTGACAACTATAATATAATGTGTTGTATCGCCATGTGTGAGTGTGTGAATTCATAGCAGCAACGAGACACGTACCATTTGGGTTTTGTGCACAGGAACGAGGATGACGGCAATGTCGTATCGAACATGCATCCACTGAGGATCATCCATACCTGCAGGATAGCAATGTAGCCTCCATTGACGGCCTCCCACCATGAACGTACCGGATTCCTTGTACTGGCCCACTGTTCCTTCTGCTTTCGCTTCCTCACTTGAGACTGAGAAGTCGACTTGTAAGGAAGGTAACATTTTAGTGTCTAAAGCCATGAACGCAAATGGCCTGTGTGTAATGATCGTCTCGTGCATAAACTGTCTCTTATTATAGTAGTTGGAGTGAATGTGTCGTTTCGAAACGTCTGTTCGTGGACATCAGTTACCACCCAGAAAGGATGCGTCCCTTCAGTGTGGGTGTCGCCACGTTCGGGACGCGTCCCTTCACAATGATCGACACGTCCGTTCAGTGCCGATGTGCACACAAGTTCGTAGGTTAACACCTGGTGCCAGCCGTTAACTGCAATTCTCAATGATCGACATGTGGAACAACTTGTGAGAGCATGTCATCCCCAAACGCCCATTCGAGATGCTCTTCTGTGCTTATATGCATGTTAATATTACACATACACACACAAATATATATTGGCCTTGTTGCACCAACAAGTTCATCACGTTTCTCAGTCTCCAAGGCCTCCGGGAATCATCAGTCACGACTCACGCAGCGTACCTGATTGAGGAGGACTTGTCAAGTCATCCTGCACCGTGCGTGTTGCAATGCAAGGACCATTCGGTCGATCTAATTGTGTTGTGCAGCCTTACAACACCCAATCTGTTTCTCCAGATGTAATTGACGCCTAAAACTTTTCATAAACAAACAGTAGAGAGTTGTCTCGCAGTTGATGCGGCATGAGCTGATGCAGTTGAGACGGCCATTAGATGCAGCTGATGCGGCTTGAGTTGTCCGCAGGACTTTCTTGTGGTCTAGATCGGAGAGTCCGGAAATGAACACATACCTAGACACGTCGGGCTCATCTTGTGATACCCATCATCCACACATGTAATCGATGTGCGCCACTGAACCTAGATAGATTCGTATCAGGTGTAGGCCTGACTATATTCTGAGCATCTCACGTTTTCCATAGTAACTTTAGCAATGCTACACCGAGCTCACGTGCCCGCCGTAGTCCTCGATAAATAGGTGAGTGCGGCACACCGTTCGTCTTGGCTAATCTTGTTTACTTTATGTATGCATGGTATTGAGATCGTCTTATTATATTGTTAGCTTATGTAGGGTTTGTTCTTCGTTTGTGTATGTAGTATGTGGAGAATGGCCAGGCAAGGAAGGGATGGAGCATGGAACTTGGAGGAGTCGGGGAAGTGGGAGCAGTCGGGATTGCCATGAGGCCATGATGGTAGTAGTATGTCGTGATGGTATGTGACAGAACCGCCCAAGCTAATTCCATATTATTGCCTAAACCATTCCATTTGGTCATTAAGCAATAATACAGAAGTAACTTATCGCCTCTGTCTAGGCTGTTTTCAGCCAGCCGACGGTTACGAAAATATTCATAACTCTCAGCAAAAAAGGGCAATAAGAGTGAAAATTTGTGACATGCACAAAATAAAATTTCCAACAACTTTGCTTCTCATTGCACAGCTCAGATTTGACCATAAGGAGGTTCAAATTACAGATTACTAGAACTGCTGCAGAAAGTCTTGCAACACTTGGATACTACACTTGATTACAACACACACTAGGTCCTCATTCAACATACTAGTGGTTAATCGTGCAGCTCCTAGCCACATAGAAGAATACTCCATCTATGTCAGCCTATCCCATCCACGGACCAAAATTAGGCCATCGTAGTAGTACACATGCTATACTAGCTACTACCATCTAGAAGTCATCTAGGTTGCCTACGGAGGAAGCGCTAGAAGCAGATTAAGAAATCTCCATCAGCTCTACCTGTGGTTCTTCTTTCTCACTGTCTATCATGGACTGAGTGTCATCCGGATTATCCTCCATAGCTTCCGGAACTGGTGGTTGTGGCGGCTGCTGTAGTATAGCAATCATGCCATGGGTAGCACCTAAGTCCTCGTCCATCAGCTCTAGCTGCTCTTCCATCTGTGCTAGTGCTTGCATGTGCTGTAAGCGCTCATCCCTCATCTGATCCATCTCAACATGCATCTACTCTCGCTGCTCCTGGAGTCCCGTAATAGTCTCAAGGCGATCAACAAACTGATTTACCCACTGAGCAGCACAGGTCACCCAGCGAGCCTCTCTAGCCTCTAGTCCAACAATCCGTAGTCGGGTCTCTACAAGGTCTCGCTCCAGCCCCATGTAGCTAAGGGAGATGGAGCGCAGGTGGTGAGTCCGTACTCCCAACACTCCAGCAGTGTCGAGAGCAACGGTGGACACGTTTGTGGTAGCCACACTGCGGAGAGTCTGAAGACGGTATAGTGCATTCATGCACCATGACATCTCATGCAGTATGTCCAGTGGGGTCCTCTCAGTCACAAGCGTTGCCATGTTCCCCATGCGGTTCCTCCACGTGGAATCCGCAGGGTCCACGGTCGGAAGTAGTCCCACCGGAATCGAAGAAACCTCAAGAGGGTGCTGGTCACCAAAGGTGTTCAACACTCTCAAAGCAGCAACCTCAAGTGTCTCCATCATGTGGATGCTTGACATGTCCATGCTCAGATCTTGCCACTCCGGGTGAGTGGGATGAAGTGGCACGGTCACCCGAACATAGCAGCGAGGCACTCCAAGCTGCGTGGTCTCCAACGCCTCATACATCGGAGGGGTAGTTTATCCTGACGAGCGAAGGGTGTCCCACAAAATGCGGGCAAACCCCTCAAGGTGTAGCCCATCGGTGCGAACTGCCCCGTCAGGACGCACCTCCCGGAACAACGGTCCATCCATCTGTATCAACAAAACTCCCACCGATTAGTGTGAGTTAATGGATAACAGATTCTGTCCAGAGCACAAAAATGCATGTAACTCATATTCTGAGTAGCTGGAAAATTGTAACATCCCTGATGTTTATGCAACAGTGATCACCATCATTAGTGAGGCTAATTATAGTGGTGGACATTGTTGACTTGGTCAAACCCCTAACCCTTAGTCAAACCTCTCAAAACCCAAGTCAAACCCCTAGAGCACTATACCTTTCTTTGATGACTTAGCTCGTTCTCCAAATTTTCACTAAACACTTCAAATTCTGCCAAAATAAAAGTTATCAAGAATTTCATGGGACACAACTCTGTCCATTGGCACTTTTTGAGTTTTGGCTTGTAGGTGGGAGAAAAACCCTAGCTATCTTAATCACCCCCTTACGCTCCTATTTGACCTCTTTTGATGGCTCAGTTCAAACTCCACATTTCATATAACAACTTCAAAATATGCCAATACGAAAGTTGCTCATTTTTGCATGGGACACATTTCATTCAATTGGCAGCATTTGAAATTCGAAGTGGAAAAGCTTCTAAAACTTGGTCAAAGCTCTGGATGTCATTTTGACCAAACCGAGAAAAACCCAAAGTTCAAGCCACTTTTATTCCAAAACCATAGAGTTTTTCATAGGCCGACCTTTACAAAACTTGAAGAGGGTTATGTCCTCTACATCTTTTGTATTGACCGATTTTTAAGTTGTATTCAACTTTATTTTCTTTGAGCTGGCCAAATAGGGCGTCGCTGATATGTTTTGGAGAACGGCGCTCTGGCCGCGCGCTCTCGCGCGGCGTGCCGCGCCGGCGTCTCCCGCCCCAACGTCTGTGCCCGTCATGCACGCACCATCACTGGGCCCCGCTGACGCCACCAGAAGGGCCGCGCGTAGGTGCACCTCCCCAGGTGCCGCTTGCCTAGGTGGCCCGCGCCAGGGTGAAGGAGCACCTGACCGCGCCGCGCCACGCGCCTTGCGGGTACGCTTGTGCCCACCCGATGTGCCCGTCTGTGCGCGCGCGGGAAAGCCAGGCCCATGTGACGCCGCTACCAGCTCTGCCGCTGCCTATAAATAGGCCGAGCCGCACACCTGCGCCGCCGCTAGTGCTGCTCCGCCGCCGCCATTGCCGCGCCACCACCGAGCACCCCCTTCCACCACCTACGGCCGAGCTCCAAGTAGCTGAGCATCTTCCCACTACCATACCAAAGCTCATCGAGCCATGTGTTGATGACCTTGGCTGCCCAGCTCGCCGGAGCAACCCGTTCCGCAGCCGCAGATCCCGTGCGCCACCGAACCCCCTCGCCTGACGTTCCCCGACCTGAACTCCGGCCACAGTCCGACTGTTGGTATTTCTTAATGTCACCACTATGGCGCCGGGATAGCGTGAGCGTGTAAGAATCACCCGGGTATACTGACGGGTGCGAACGAATCCGCAAGCGCACGGATACACCGTTGTAGCACTTCACCTCAGGAGTATTCCCAAGGGTATCGAATCCAAGGAACGGTATGGAGGACTCTACGAGTGACTATCCAAGGGTACACAGTCCCTGCTGAGGTAGGTGAGTGATGTGAAGTCTCCTGTAGGTTCTCGACTCTAGAGAGGAACAAGCTCGGATAAGATCTTGCTTCGGACACCGGCCCCTCCCGACTATAACAGTTGGTTCACGGCAAAGGGTTGCCTACACGTTGTATCCGAACGTGGGGGATTTCAGAGGGTCCAACGGCTGTCACTACCGCGGCCTACCCCAAGACAAACCGTGAGATACATGGCATTCGAAGGATAACCAGCAGTCTAGACACCACGTCTACACCGCCGACTACTACTATAGCACGGCTACGTCTGACGTCCCGTAGAAACACTAAAGCACTCCGTATAAATATGAAGCGACGAACCCGCGAGGTTGAGCTAGACCTTACTCGTGATTGAATCGATTCGCGTGAGGAGATATGATTGATACTTGATCTAAATCATATATGCATGAGCTCACTATATTCTGATAGACAGGCAACCACACAAACGAGATGCAAACCTATGCGTTGATAACAGAAGATCTAGGGTCGTGTTCGTGAAGAACACGAGCCTCTAACTTATGAACAAACACAAAAGTATGAATTACTTGCTCGTCAACTAGATCGAGGAGGCACATTCATGAAGAACATGAGCCTCTAAATGATGAACGAACGAAGAACTCAAGAACAACTAATTCATGCATGAGAGCCACTTTAGTCTAAATAGGAAATAATGAAATACTCACTTTAGTCTAAATGAAGTACAGCATCACTCACGAGGTACAAGGGGACGATGGATGATGAACGGATCATCACCACCTCACCTCTACTCATCCACACACTCCTCTCTACCTAGCACCACCTAGTCTAGATCCTCCACACACACACTCATGGTGGGATGAGGTTTCACCTCCACCAAGAGAGAATGAGAGAGGGAGAAAGAGGCAAAGGTGAGAAATGGCTTCAAGTGTGTTCCACCTCTTCTTACCCCATCTCCTCCTATTTATAGGCTTGTGCAACCGGCGTGAGAGAACCCAAACACCCTGGGGATGGCCTCTAGGATCAATGACCGAGCACCACGTGGAAGACCCTGAGTGGGCGCCACAAGGTCGGTTCGGCCGACCTGTGGGGTCGGCCGACCCCCTGCGGGCCCTACTCGGGGTGTGCTTTCACGTGGTGGCTGTCCTGTGGGTCTTGAGGTCGGTTCCCGGTGTCCACGTGGTTTGGAGGCGGTTTAGACGCTCTGGTGGGCCATGGGATCCATCTGATGCCTGCATGGCGGCTTCTGATTCGCCGAGGCTTCCTTCCTTGGATTGGTGATGTCATGGATCCAGGGGATGCTTGCATGCAGCCCCTCATTGGTTGAGCCTAACTTGCTAGGATCATGAGGGTGTCTTTTCTCTTCATTTCTTATGCTAAACACCTGCATTCAACTTAGCATAGCCACTGGTGGAAATTGTCAGTTTAAATCCCTATTCTCGTGTGGATGCTTAGTTCTTATGATAAAATGCAGGGATTGACAGCCCTAAATTAGGTACTTAACAGTCGTCAACAACTCCCCCACACTTGCCCTTTGGTCGTCCCGAGCGAAAGGGAAGATTACATGGGTTTAAACCAAAGGTATAAAACAAGCATTGGAGTTATTCCAGGTCATACCTTGCTCTTGTGAACTTTGTGGATTGGCTACAATGCCATCATGGGTAGTTGATAAGAGGAGTGACCATGAATCGAGTCTCTTAAGCACCTAATGGTCAGCACTTGGGGTTTTCCTGATAATTTTTAAAGAAAAAGAACTGCTCTGCCCTCCTTCTTTGATTCTCTCGAATTGCTCAATGTGTATATGTCCTCACCAAGGCATTAGATTGCCTTTCTTCACCCTACTTCTAATAATGGTTGTATTTGGAGCTCAGGATAGGATAAAGGTAAAGCATACTTGCATTACATATATTGCAAAGTCAAAAACTGGATCCGCAGAGAAAATCAAATCATACAATCAGATCAAGATGTGCACATGTATGGGTACGATGAGTATGGTAAGGTGGATACTAGGCCCGGAATGGGTGCTAGATATTACCATATATGTATTATGAATGTTGATTGATGGTGAGGTGGACACTAGCCCCGGAATGGATACTAGTTATCACCATCTAGATTACGGAACTTCTTTTTGTATGATTCTCCCTTTTGTATAAGAAATCTTTTGAGAGCATGGCTATCTCTATACTTTTCTCTTTTTCTCTCTTTTTTTTTCAACACTGGACCTTCATGTGTCCATATATATATATATATATATATTTTTTTCGATAGCCATGTCTCTTATGTAGCAAAAAACTAGGAGGGATAGATCAACACATATGGAGCCTTATTTTCACGGAATGGATGAATAATACAATGCTAACTTCCAGGGTAGAAGCATAGCAAGGGGAATAAAGTGGCGTGCACATGAATCTTGACCATGAAAGTAATGAAAAGAATTCTCACAAGGGTCGCAGAATTTGACAAAGCTCAATGCAATAACAAGCAGCATATGAGTATAAGGTTTTCAACTAAAAACATCATATGGCTTTGGTAGGACGGTGGCACATCAAAGAGGAGCTTTGCAAGAGCATTTTTTTTTCAAAAACAAAATTATCCCAAGGGCCAGAACCAACAGAGTTAAGATCATGTCATCAAGTCATATCTCACTTGCCAACTACTTAGATAAGCATGTTGTCCTTATAATGATATTGTTCACAAGCCTAAAGGTTATAAACGAGGAATAAAACTTACGCAAGTCAACCCTAGGCATGGAGTAAGCATTTCCATAGATTTCTTAAGTTGATTTATCAAGCATGAGCATACAAACTTAGAGATCATGGTGAAATGAGGAAGAGATGCAAACCAGCGCTGGTTTTTGTGTGGACCAGACGGGGATTCCTGTGATGCGCACGAATGTATGTCCCGTTCAGGTTCTCTAAACGTGGTCGACCGTAAGCGTTGTGTGAGCATAGTGTGGGTGCAATAATGATCCGTCGTGTTTGCGTTTGGAGAGTGCAGCTCTCCCCCACACTGTTTTGTACCTGGCTGCAGTTCTTCGATACAAAAAGCAAAAACAAAAATGGCTAACACATGAGTGACTCAACCGGGTTACATGACCGGTGGAGCCAAGATTTATTCATTCAAGTTCACTAATAGAGAAATAGGCGCTTACACAAATGATGGAAATAAAGTAAATAATTGGAAGGGAAATAAATTAAACTAACTAAGCGCCTATGAAGGGAAATAAAGGCGGGCATGACCCTCTACTCGGCATCATAGAGGTCCTCGTGCCCCGTGGCCACAAAGAGGCGCATCATCTTGGCGCACAAGCCACGGCGAAGATCGCGAAGGTCATCTCTAAGCTCAGCGAGATCCACCTTCTGCTCCGCACTGATGGTCTTCAGCTTCTCGCACTCCCTGCCTAGTTCCTCCACTAGTGGGGTCATCCTGGCTACAGTGGGAGTCTTAGGAGATTGCTCGGGTGCCCGAGTCCTCTCCCTCAACGTCCTGGATGCCCGTGGTGTGGAGCTGGTGCCCAACTCAAATTCTTCATTGGTTTCCTTCAAAGTCGGAGGTGCACGACTGCTCTTCCTGCTGGTACTGTCTGGGCTAGCGAACCTAGGCTTCCCAGGCTGAGAGACTGGTGGAGGCGACGATGGCACAGCAGGGGCCGAACGGCCTCTCACTCCGGAGGCTCCCGGAACGTTGAGCCGAGGTGGTGGAACCACCAGGGGCGGCGGAGTTGATATGAGTCATGGCCAGACCTCCACCTTCCTCTGGTAGGGACTACTGGCACGCCCCCGTGGCTTCCTCGCTTTCCCGGGCGAGGCAGATCGGCCGAAAGTGCGTGGAATCGGGGGTGTGAAGGGCGGCACAGCCATCCCCTTGAGCTCCGAAGTTCCGTCGATGGTGGCGCTCGGTCCTTGGTTCCCAACCGGAGGACGGGAGGCGAGCGGCGGCACCTCGAAGATGCACGCGACCTCCATAGGTGCCACCCCTGTGGGGGATGCAGCAATGGCAGGGACATACCCCTCAACGGGTTCACCGGAGGAGGGTGCCGCAGCGAAAGGGACAAGGCTTTTGTCGGCCATGAGGACTGCTGCGACAAGGAGCGAGAGAGGTGAGCAGGGGAGGTAAGGGTTCTGCGCGACGCAAAACTCCATCTCGCGGCGAGGAGAGGGTTTCTGGAGGACGAAAGAGTGCGCACGCGAAAAACGAGAGGCGGCGGCGGCCCTAGTGGGTCGGCTGACCTAGGGGGTCGGCCGAGCCCATCTGGGCTCCGCAGGGCCTCTGCTTCGGTGTGTGGGCTCTAGCGGGGCTCAAGGTCTCTGGGTCAGGTGGCCCACCAATTCTAAGGTCGGAGGCTTCAGCAAGGGCTAGAATGGAATTTCGGGCATAATACTGCCTTCTACTCCAAACAACTTTACTTAAACCTCTTTATACCTTAATAGCTCAACTTGGGGATTTTACCTGAACCCATACCTGGATGAAGAGTCATTGTTGCCCTCTTGCTCATATCGTCCATTTTTTTTCTGATGATATCCTCCTACTCTGCCCTGTGGTCCTCCTTGCAGGTCTCTTTATGATAGGATGTATTTTCTTTCCTGCATGGTTAGTGCATATGTACGGTGCAAGCTGTATATATGGTGAAACAGAGATAATCCTCACAACCATCCTAAGGGGACTATGATGGGTAACCTTAGGAAAGAAGCGCAGCTAGCAAGGCTATAGCACTACGGACGAGAGATGATAGAGGTGCTGGAGTTGAGCACAAAATCCGGGCCTAAGGCCTAGAGTGCTCTAAGAGTGAAGCTTTCACCTCTAGAACTCAATGATGATCGGACCCCAGATTGAGTGAGTGTAAGTCTATGGGTCGAACGATCATTTGAGCTGAAGGTCGAGAGTGACGACTTGCTAGTTCATCCTCTCCTTGGGTTGACAAAGGACCTCACCCTCACCTAAGCGGGATGACACATAAGTTAACCCAAGCTCCCAACGGAAGTGTAAAGGATTGATGTGTAACCATACTCCCACAGGGCATCGATCAGGTCAAGGAGTGAAGAGTAGGATTTACATCCACTTGACTTGATCGGCATCGGTCTTAGCTTGAGCTTAAGATAATGAGATGGATTGCTCCGCTAGACTGGATATAAGTTCGCGCTTTCGCAAGCCAAAGATATGGAAGTTCCATTGCGCTAGGGCTCATGTCTTAGCTTAACCCTTAGTGTGGCGGCACTTTGGATTGAGCCTTGACATGAAGCACGAAAAACTTCTATCGTGACCTCCCCTGGAGAGTTGCGGGCAAGGTTGAAGTGATCGTACCCGTCAGGAACAATTCTTCTTCCTCGACTACTACCCTCCTCCTTCCCTCAAGACTAAGTCTCGAAGGCCGGGTTTTTAAGAGAAGAAACGATAGGGGAATCTAGGGGTAGAATCTGCACTAAGTGCTCTTTCCCATAGATTCCTGGCAGCGAGGAGTGATATCTTCGACCAGAGCACAGAGAAATTTGGAATGTTAGCTCGGGCTCTCTCGAGGATTGGCTTAGGCATTTCGACATTTTCTCGTTTGGCTACCTCGTCACTTGAGTCAGGTGGGGAGCTGAAATCTCGGATTTCTCCTAGAATTTCCAGTCCCTGTTCTGGCTCTAAGAACACAAAGGCGCCTCCCAAAATGGCATCAAGCATCATGCCACAATCTCTTCGTAAACCAAACCGGAAATGCTGCAAAAGCACTAGGTCGGGCAGACCAAGGATTGGGCAAGTTTCAACCAAAGAAGCAAAACGATGCCATGCCATGCCATGCCTAAGGTCTCCTTCTCTCTTTGTTTGAAACTGAGGATCGCCATTCTTAAGGAAACGATACGCCGTAGCGGAAAGAATCGAGTGCAAAAAGATGCTCTTAGTTCCTCCCAGCGTAGGTGGTTGCAACCAAAACAATGGTACCAAGATTTCGCTTCCCCAGAGAGGGAGAACAGAAACAGGTTCCTCTTAAGAACATCTTGTGTTGCCCCGGTTTTACCCTGGGTAGAACACAATCGCTCAAAGTCTCTTACGTGATTATAGGGATTCTCATGACTCATCCCAGAGAAGGGTTTTTCCTCAACTAGCTTCATGAGAGATGGGTGAACCATACAAGGTGTTAGAAGAGTGGGTTGTCTCCAGAGAGTTGATTCCATGGTTTCACTCATAATGGGCAGAATGTGTGTACAAGGATAACCTTCCTGGGATAGCGGGGGTAAAGGTAGAAATAAAAGGAAAACAAAAGATACGAGGATAGTGGGTTCGTAGATTCTCGACAACCGTTCCCCGGCAACGGTGCCAGAAATGCTTGTTGGTATTTCTTAACGTCACCACTATGGCGCCGGGATAGCGTGAGCGTGTAAGAATCACCCGGGTATACTGACAGGTGCGAACGAATCCGCAAGCGCACGGATACACTGTTGTAGCACTTCACCTCAGGAGTATTCCCAAGGGTATCGAATCTAAGGAACGGTATGGGGGACTCTACGAGTGACTATCCAAGGGTACACAGTCCCTGCTGAGGTAGGTGAGTGATGTGAAGTCTCCTGTATGTTCTCGACTCTAGAGAGGAACAAGCTCGGATAAGATCTCGCTTCGGACACCGGCCCCTCCTGACTATAACAGTTGGTTCACAGCAAAGGGTTGCCTACACGCTGTATCCGAACGTGGGGGATTTCAGAGGGTCCAACGGCTGTCACTACCACGGCCTACCCCAAGACAAACCGTGGGATACAGGGCATTCAAAGGATAACCAGCAGTCTAGACACCACGTCTACACCGCCGACTACTACTATAGCACGGCTACATCTGACATCTCGTAGAAACACTATAGCACTCCGTATAAATACGAAGTGACAAACCCGCGAGGTTGAGCTAGACCTTACTCGTCATTGAATTGATTCGTGCGAGGAGATATGATTGATAATTGATCTAAATCAGATATGCATGAGCTCACTATATTCTAATAGACAGACAACCCCACAAACGAGATGCAAACTTATGCAATGATAACAGAAGATCTAGGGTCGTCTTCATGAAGAACACGAGCCTCTAACTTATGAACAAACGCAAAAGTATGAATTACTTGCTCGTTAACTAGATCGAGGAGGCACGTTCATGAAGAACGCAGCCTCTAAATGATGAACGAACGAAGAACTCAAGAATAACTCATTCATGCATGAGAGCCACTTTAGTCTAAATAGGAAATAATGAAATACTCACTTTAGTCTAAATGAAGAACAACATCACTCACGAGGTACAAGGGGACGATGGATGATGAACGGATCATCACCACCTCACCTCTACTCATCCACACACTCCTCTCTACCTAGCACCACCTAGTCTAGATCCTCCACACACACTCATGGTGGGATGTGGTTTCACCTCCACCAAGAGAGAATGAGAGAGAGAGAGAAAAAGGCAAAGGTGAGAAATGACGTCAAGTGTGTTCCACCTCTTCTTACCCCCCTCTCCTCCTATTTATAGGCTTGTGCAACTGGCGTGAGAGCACCCAAACACCCTGAGGATGGCCTCTAGGACCAATGAACGAGCACCACGTGGAAGCCCCTGAGTAGGCGCCACAAGGTCGATTCGGCCGACCTGTGGGGTCGGCCGACCCCCTGTGGGCCCCACTCAGGGTGTGCTTTCGTGTGGTGGTTTTCCTATGGGTCCTGAGGTTGGTTCCCGGTGTCCACATGGTTTGGAGGCGGTTTAGGCGCTCTGGTGAGCCATGGGATCCATGTGATGCCTGCATGGCGGCTTCTGATTCGTCGAGGCTTCCTTCCTTGGATTGGTGATGTCATGGATCCAGGGGATACTTGCATGCAGCCCCTCATTGGCTGAGCCTAACTTGCTAGGATCATGAGGGTGTCTTTTCTCTTCATTTCTTATGCTAAACACCTGCATTCAACTTAGCATAGCCACTGGTGGAAATTGTCAGTTTAAATCCCTATTCTAGTGTGGATGCTTAGTTCTTATGATAAAATGCAGGGATTGATGGCCCTAAATTAGGTACTTAATAGCTGTCAACACCGACCCTAGGTGAGCATGCCGTCGACCTCTGCCACTCCCCCGACCCTCTCCGGCCGCCGCCTCGCTGGAATTCGGCCGGCCGCGCCACCGTCCATGGCCGAGGACCCAATTGCGAACCCCCAAATGTTCCCAGGGGCTAAACCATGAAACCAAGGGCCTATGTGTAAAACTGAGGTCATTGTTGTGAATAGAAAGTTTTGTCCAGGGACCTTTCAGCAAAATAGATTCTTCCTTTTTAGTTTCAATTCCCTGAATCTTGTAAAATCGATAACAAATTACAGAAAAATCGGAAAAATGCAAACTCAACTGTTCTAGAATCCTTGTGATGAATACTAGCTTTTCTAGAAAGGTTGTATATGGTTTTACTGCATAGTTTTTGAATAATTTTGAAATTACCAGTTTGGCTAGATTTGAAATAATTTAAATTCTATTTATGATCTGAAGCTTAATTTTGGATATGTTGTTTGTTATGTCATGATGGTCTTCTGGTACAAATATGGCACATAGTTGTCAAGTAGATCTTTAGATATAAATTAAAGTTGATTTTCAGCAATGTTCATGTTTGTGATTTTTGTAAATTAATCTGCTCGTCTTTTGGATCCATTCTTTTTTCTATGGTCCTGTTTAATGGTTTTGCACCCATGATATATGGTAGAGATGTTTTATCTTGTTTAATAGGGTCAAGTAAGTTTTGCACAAGTTAAGCCTTCCTTCATAAATTTAAAGTAATTTGAATATTCCTTGCTTAGTAAGTGCATGGTTAGATGTATTACACTTCTACATGAATTTCTAGCTCAAGATGTGGTATATATATTTCTGTATGATTTATTTGTGTTTTTAATGGGTGAATCTATTTGTATTTTTCATGCTAAACCTGTGGCTTTGTTCCACCTGAATTTTTGTCAGTAGCTCATGTATAGTATGATGTTCCTGTCTGCAAAGTTTCATGGTCACATTGTTTGTACTTCTTCCAGAATTAATTTTCGGAGTAAATCAAGCTTAATCCAAAAAAATAAAAGGAATATAAAAATCACTATTTGTTTACCATTTTTATCTTTTGTTTGAGCTTCACCAAATCAACTCATGAACAGCAACCTTACTTTGGTGAAGAGAAATTAATTAATTAATTTAGATGTGCACACAATCACCATCAAATAAGAAAGTTAAACACCACACACACACCCTTACTTTGATAGGAAGAATATGCTGAATATATCTTTGTCTAGGTGAATGTGGTCACCCTTACACCCCCACGTTTACCCTTCAATTCTGAACTATGTTTTCACTCCCTAATTACGAATACATGAAGTTAATGCATATGCATGTCGTGTAGAACTTCCGGACGGAAACTACGAGTTGGTGCCGGAATTCGAAGGAGAACTAGCCGAAGGAGAAGTGAACATGGTGGAGGTGCAGCAAGACCCGAAC
Source organism: Cenchrus fungigraminus (assembly GCA_036936925.1). NCBI lineage: Eukaryota > Viridiplantae > Streptophyta > Magnoliopsida > Poales > Poaceae > Cenchrus > Cenchrus fungigraminus. The sequence continues at coordinate 100,244,969 of CM072779.1, forward strand.
CAAAGTTCGGAAGACTTCATCACTAACTGTGCTAGTGAAGGCAAGCCCCGGAGCATAACCCAGTTTTCTAACTTTTACAATTATGTTATGCAATGTTTGTGCATTTAAGTTTCAGGAGTTGAATTGAAACCCTAGATGCATGATCCTAGGTTCCTATGCTCAAATACTAGCATGATAGGTCGCTAGTTGCCATGATCTAAGGACACGGTAAAAGTCGAGTGATGTTCGTCACTCACGAGCTATAGGTTTCTTATGTTGGAATCATAAGATTTTGTTAAAATGATATGCTCATGTGGTAAGAGCATGGGACCGGCTCCGGCCAGTAGGTCTGTGGTTAAGCGTTTGAACATACTAAACATTTGCTGGGAATGGGACCGGTAAGCCTAGTACCTTCTTGATCCGGTAAGGGATCTATGACCACTAATCTTGGGAAGAGTCCCCTCTGCTTGCAACAGAGTGGTGCATGTGTGGGGTTGGGGAGGTGAGGCTGTAACCAACCACCTTGTACCAAAGACTATAGAAATGGATCCTGAGTCGAGGACGGTTGGGAACCGCCTGGTTGGTGCATACCCCACCCCCGTTTGGTTTCTAGTTGGCTATTTTTGGGGTATGCATTCTCCCGTGTGTTTAGGTCCACCTTGCAAGGTTATTAATCGATCGATCGTCGGCCTCTCACCGTTACCTGAGATTGCTTAACCATACACTCTATGTCCCTGTAATGATGGGACTGAGAAGTAATATGGATGTATGCTTAATTGTTTGCACAACTTATGCTTGCAATAGTTGCTTACTTATTAATGGTTAATCAACTAGAATTTTGAGCTAAAACTTGAAAGTAAGGACCTATTCTTTGTTGCTTTTCAGCAAAACAACCCACTAGCCATAAAGCCTTGCATGTCGAGAGAGTTGGTGATTTTCCATCACCCGACGGTTAAGTCTTGCTGAGTATTAGTATACTCAGCCTTGCTTTTGTTGTTGTTTTCAGGTGATGTGAATGATGATGGGTTCCCGTGGCCTTGTTCTCTCCCAACTGGTTGGGAAGTTGAGTGGGAGGATGACAGTGCTTAGTGACATCATGGATGGCCTCCTATGATGTTACTCATGATGTTTAGTATTTTATTTCTGCTGTGTTTCGAACTCTGAACTATTTACCTTATGCAAAAGACTTGGTGTGTAATAATGAACCTTATGGAGCTTGATGTAATATTTGTGAAATGTCTGTCTCTGGACTCACCTTCGAGTGAGTTTTGATGTACAAGTGTTCGATCCTTGTTAAGTGATTTACCAGGCTTGACCTGGCAGAGGCGATAAGTTACTTTTGTAATATTGCTTAGTGACCAAATGGAATGGTTTAGGCAATAATATGGAATTAGCTTGGGCAGTTCTATCACATGTTAGTAGTATGTCTTGATGGTAGTAGTATGAGCCGTGATAGTAGATTGCTATAATTCCACCGATAGTGGATGGATCCATCCTCATGTGTAATCAATGTGTCTGCATGCATTTGTCTCGTAATGTTGTTTGTATTTGGATTGTGTTGTTTCTAATAAAAATGGTAATGTGTGTCTACTCCCTCAGTATAAATTCAGTGAAAATGGAAAGTTTGTTCCCTTGATTTCTTAAATATCGGATGAACACAAGGTGAAAGTTTGTTTTGTAGAAAACATCCAAAAGCTACTAAAATACAAGAACCTATCGTAAGACGATGCAAATTGAAAACTAACTGAATCTAACACCCATGAATTGTCTATAACCTATCAACTTCTAACACCAACCGAAGTGCAAATCTAAGGGTACGATGAAATCTGAATCTAACATATAAGATGATCAGGTTGCTACAAGTTTCTCAACTCATCACAACAAAGTTCACACCACCAAGTAGCAAACATCAACATATAGGCAATTCTCCCCGCATATGATAAAACCCAACATCTTGAAAAAATAGTAGTAAAAGAAAAGATAAAACAGAGCCGAACAGTAGTCGATCTACGAAATAAGACTGCATGAACAATAGGCGAAAGTCTGTTGTGCAGTATTCAGTCAGATCGGATTAAAGTGTCACTGCTACGCAACATTTTATAACGAAAACCCAACATCTTACAATTCTAAAAAAAATAGTAGTAAAAGAAATGATAAAACAGAGCTACTGCTCTACTTCTTCTAATCCATCTACTAGTAGCAGTTACCACTAATTGTGGTGCTGCTTCTTGGTCGATGGTGCACCCGGCACCTTGTTGCAGCTGCTCACGGATGAGGTAGTCATTCTGTTGCCGCCTCCCATGGAAGATGGCGGCGGACCACCCCAGGCATCGACCGCAGATGAGGTCATCCCTCCATTAGCACCTCCTAGGGGTGATGGTGTCGCTCCATGGTGGTCGGTCGAGCATGGTGGATGATGGCCTCTGCTCGACGAGGATGGCAGAGATTGACTGCCGCCGACCAATGAGGATGAGATAGGATGATGGCGCTTGGAGAAGATAGTTTGCCGGCTAGTGGCGGTGCTTCCACACCCCTGACCCCTAGCACCTCTTGTTGACCTGCGAGGGGTGCGATGTTTCAGAGGCACCCTATCTTGGATTTTCATTTGTTCCACAAACTCCGAATCATCAGAGGATGTGTCCACCAGCACTCGAATGGGGCTCTGCTCTACCTCCTCTTCATCAGACGACTGGGGATCCTACCTTTCATCAAAAGAAGAGGAGGATGTGGCTTGCACCGCACCTCTAGGAGACAATGGCTCCATGGGGAGAGGAAGAGGGCGATGTGCAAGAATGGAGTTTGTTGTTGGTTGCAAGACTGGGGAGAGGAAGGGAGAGGGCGTTATGCGAGAATGGAGTTTGTTGTTGGTTGCAAGAGTGGGATATTTATGGGGAGAGGAACCCATTCAACTATTATTGACAAGACATCCCCCGAAAAGATTACTTTTTCTATAATGTGGGAAATATTTGCTGAGAAAGAGGGAAAGTCCGTTTGGAGGAATGTTAACGGACCGAAAGAAACATTGTACTCCCTCCGTCCCAAATAATCGCATACTGTACTCCGTATCTCATTTGTCTAGGAGTCAAAATGTGCACTTATTCGTCCCAAATTAAGTGCATGTCTCAATTTTTGATGAGTGAAAAATATGCACTTGTTTGACTTCGATTGTCATGGGTTATTGGCATAAGTAACTCTTCTCTACTCGAAGCTCAAGACCGATTGTTTATTGTTGTTTTAGAGGAGAAAGAAGCTAAGATGGTTAAATTAATTTTGCATTCATTCGTCGAGGACATTTGGCAGCTATTCCCTGGGACAGAGCTCCTGAGTATGCTCGAATCCATTTGAAATAGATTAAACAAAATCAGCATAATAAGATGGCATCTCATAGGAACTCATCACCACAAAGTTCACACCACTGAGTATCAAACATCATAAGATGATTAGGTAGCAACAAGTTTCTTGGCTCATCACAACAAGATGATCAGGTAGCAACAAGTTTCTCAACTCATAGCAACAAAGTTGACACCACCAAGTAGCAAACATCAACATATCGGCAATGGTAGAAAAAACTAATATAAGATATCAGTTTGGCTCAAATAACACAAACTGCATCATGTCTCAGTGGTAGTGCTGCCTACCTCCTCAGAATAAAGGTCATGGGTTCGACCTTTGTTATTGACGTTGTTTTCTTTTTTATTTTCCTCCTTTTTTGTCATACTAAATTGTGGCCTTGTGGGACCTTGCTTTTTTTACAGACTGGAATAGGGGACACTTGAAAACAAGTAGTTAGGCATTTGTTAATCAGGAAGGTCCTCCCTGCAAAATATCAACAGACCGTAGCTTCCTCGTCCATATCTTCCTCATCTGTAGTATTCAGTCGGACAGGATTAAACTCTCACTGCTATGCAATGAGAAAACCCAACATCTTACAATGAAAAAACAGTAGTAGTAGTAGTAGTAGCAGCAACAAGTTCTTGCTATCCTACGTGTTAGCTTATTTAAAATCAATGTTTTTCTTTTTTATTTTCCGAGCACTGAGTAACAAACATCGTAAGAGCTTAAGATTTACCATTCGACCAAATGACCCATCTAGCAACACCAAGTAGCAAACATCATAGGATGATTATCATTAAAATTTTCACAATAATTATAACTACCCATTTGTAATCATGACGATAAGAACTAATCGTCAATTTCCATCTATAGATGTTGATTCTCCTTCCATAGCTCCATCCTGCAGTTGTCCCTCCACCTTCTGCAGCTCAGTCGCAGTAGCTTCAAACTTCATGTTATCTTTTGAGGATCCTTCCCATTGCCGATCCATTTCTCGCTTGCGTAACCTAAAGTAAACATCAGCAACAACAAGTTTCATAACTCTGCATGTCATGGTAGTTTCATACAAGCATGATACAAGTTTCACAATAGTCATAACTACATATTTATAATCATAACGATTGCTAGAACTACTCCATCACATATTTGGCCTTCTGCAGTTGTTCCTTCACCTTTTGCATGTTATGTCGTGAATTTTTGGTCTTGCAGGTCTCTCTTGCATTTCTTAATGTTGTTTCAGAAGACCTGGATGTCTCGTCCCAGGGCGAGGACTCTTCTAGGATCTCCAAGGAGATTGAACAGTTAAGATCTCGGTTAGCTATGAAAGAGAGAGCTTGAGCACTTACCTAAGAACAACAAAACTAAGGGTAGAGCTGGCTCTGAAGGCATCATTGACGCATTTATTCCAATGTCTTTGGCCTTCAGAGCCAGTTCTGCTCTTAGTTTTATTGTTGTTAGGTAAGTGCTCAAGCTCTTCCTCTCTTTCATAGCTAACCGAGATCTTAAATTTTCAATCTCCCTAGAGATCCTGAAGAGTCCTCCCCCGGGACGAGGCATCCAGATCTTCTAAAAGACCATTAAGATGTTCTTATACCATCCAGATCTTGGATGTTCTTATACCATCCACACCAACATCAACAACATGCTCCTCAGTATGTCCTGCGCTTGCAATTTTTTTAGTCTGTTGTTTCGTCCTTGGAGAAAACTCATCTCGATCTGAAAAATAAACTCATCTCAGTCTATAAAAAAACCTGAATCCCTTGAACCCAAATGTATGAGTACAGTAAAACAAGTCCACCAAATGCCACAAAACCTGGTTGTTTACTACCTACATAAACTCAGCAAGGGCATGGTTGTTCTAGCATACCATTCAGCATCAGGAGGCCCCGATCTGCCGCTACCAGTACCTTGAAGCACCTCTGAAAGCTAGTAAAATACAAGAACCTATAGATCCATCAAACGATGCAAATTGGAAACTAACTGAATCTAACACGATCTAGACATCATTCAATCTCTTCAGTCCATCAATCCATAAAACCATGCAAATTGAAAATATAAGTACCTATCAATCCTACCAATTGTGCACTTCCAGAAAAATCCCTAAAACGACGAGTGGCTTGAAGCACATCCAAAAGCTACTAAAATACAAGAACCTATCGTAAGACGATGCAAATTGAAAACTAACTGAATCTAACACCTATGAATAGTCTATAGCCTATCAACTTCTAACACCAATCAAAGTGCAAATCTAAGGGTACGATGAAATCTGAATCTAACATATATGATCATCAATCCTCCAGATCCCTAAATCTCGATATCCCCAACCCTAGGAAGATAGGGGAATATATAACGGCTCAAACCAGAGGACTGACCTTGTCGTGCTATTTCATCTACTTGGATGTGGCGGCGCAACCATCTTCCCGTCGCCGTTAGGATCCACCATTCGTGCCACGAGCCGTTCCTGAGGCAAAAGTCGGGAGTCTTTGCGAAGGTAGTGAAGCGTTTCGCCTTCGAATAACTGATTTATATTAAAGACTCACCTGAAATTTACAGGTGGGACCTGGTCAATGTAAAAAATTCTCCTTCTAGTGGTAATAGGTTCGACCCACGGGAGGAGCACATTTTCTCCTTGTTTTACCACCATATTTATCTGCTTTAACTTACATGGGGTCTTCAATATAATAAAACACAAATAAACTAATATATAAAATCTTCTTGGCTCAAATAACACAAACTACTTCATCATTTGTCACTGGTAGCCGCCTTCCCCTTCAGAATCAGAGGTCCCGGGGTCGACCCCTGCTATTGACATTGTATTCTTTTAATTTTCCTCCCTTTTTTACCTGACTAACTTGTGGGACCCTATTAAATTTTATGACAAGTTGGAACACTCTATTTTTAAATAAATGCTTACATGTGGGACCCTGCAAAATTTATGACAAGTTGGAACACTCTATTTTCGAAAGAATGCTTACATGTGGGACCAAAGTTGGTTTATGACGCTATTGCAGAGCTTATGGCGTCACAAAACTAGCTTGGAATAGGGAATGCTCGGCTACAGTACCAACTATTATGACGAAAGTTTTTTTGTCACTAAATTTGCTCGGAAGTGAAATTTAATGACGAGATCAGCCGGGAAAGTCATAAATCAATAACGCTAAAATGTGGTTGCGTCACTAGTCAACAATTTTCTTGTAGTGCTAGTTACAACATCTAGCTTAGTTTCTTGCAAGCAAAGCAGCGAAACATTCTCTGACCTAGCAAGTTCTTGAACCGATGGGTGTTTGGCACGGTAATTAAGCCCTCGCACATTTCACAAGGGTAGGTTTTCATTCATTACAACACAATTACAAACAACCCCACGACCTAACATGGGGTTGGGTCAGACCAATCGCGCCCCCATCGACCCCGTGGTCCCCGGCCTAGGAATAACTAGCGGATACCCCGCGCGATGTTGCGAAATTTTTTAAAATAAATGATTAAAGTGCAATGTGCAAGTAGGAACATCAAAGTGATTTCATGACAACATTCTTTGTAAACAACATTATACATGGAAGCATGATAATTTTGTTGAGAGGAACCATTCTAAATTATTGATCCTAATTTTTTCTCTACTACGAAAATTTTGTAGCATGTTACTTACAAAGATATGATATTAACCACAGAAAATCGGTTGAAGACATAAATATATGATCTAGTGGATGGTGACATGGCGTATAGTGGATGGTGACATGTCGTATAGTGGATGGTGACGTGGAATGCTTGCATGTTGAGAGAAATCTATCCATGACTTGTAATGGGTCTCACCTATATAGTTGTTATAGATTCCTTAGAGGTTGCCAGATAATCCTCATCCTCACCTCAATAATGCAGCTCTACACCATGTGGTCAAACCTACCACCGAAGAGATCCTGTAATGGACGTTTATATGACTACAATCAGGTCGGCAGCCAGTCACACGTCTCCTCTTTGAGTAGACGGATCAGCCAAAGCATCTCACAATGGGCATATATGTGTGGTGATTCTGTGACTACAACCCGCAAAGTAAGGCCCAACTCAATATCCAACAACTTTTGCCACCATACAATCGTGTAGATGGCAATTCAATGCTACAATGGCTCAACTTGTGGCCAATCACACATGAAAGGGGGATGTCTTTTCCATGGTAGCAATGTCTTCTCCTTATGTGAGGATCAATTTTGGATCAAGGTAGTATATATGTCTCACAGTTATTCTAATTTTACAATTTAATTATGATTTTTAGTATGTAGTCTCGAGAAAATGTGATGAACCCAGTTCAAAGATTTTAAATGATGTAATCTTAATCTATTATTTGTGTTTTCTCTGAGTAATAGTATCTACTTATTGTGACTATTTTGAAGATACCTTGATTTGCGATATAATAACATTGATTTTTCTGCATCGTGAATATATATTCTGACCCATTCACATATAAATAGATGCCATTGTAAGAACGTCGTCGTACACATGTTTTACATTTTCCAGTTGCGGTTTTCTTAAAGTAATAGACAAAGCTATGTGCAATTAAAAAAGAATGGAGTGATCATACGAAAAAAAGACTACACTCAGTGCCCACTATGTTATATATATTTTCCTTCACACTGAATAAGTAATTTCAGCTTAAATCAAGTAAAATGGGCCACTGTTGACACCATGTTTCGACAGTTGTCAGAGAAAAGCCGAAGAGTCATCAGGAAGACCTCAAAGCCGATAAAGAACGGGAAGAAACAACCAGCCGATTTAGGATCGGCCGATTGATGAAAGAAAGACGTGGCAAAAGAAGAATACGCCAAAGGAAAGAAGACGGAGGCGGGTCAACAATCAAGTTGACATCGGGTCAAAGTCAGTTTAGAGAGTCTGATTCCTATGAGAATCGTTAAGTTTTTGGTAGTTTTATTTCTTTAGATTCAAGTAAACATTGTCATCATGGACTAGGAGTCAAGTTGTCCTCAGGACATAAATAGCGACCCTGCGTGGTCGGAGAAAGTTTGTACACACCAATATACACAAAACCTTAGCGACTTCGCCAAAAGTTTTTACTTCTTCTTGTTTTCTTGTTTCTTCAAACGTCGTTCTTCTAGCTCGTCGGGCTGCATCGATCGATCTCTGGCAAGCTTGTAAGTACCGTTTTATCGAATATTAACTAGGCTTTAACCTCCGGGCACATCGTTGTGGTTTCGTCCAGTTTTATTCACAATTTATCGATATCAGCTAGGTTTGCAAGTCTTTTCTTGTTTATTTAGCTTTTATCACCAATTTATCCAGCTCGTGATCATATCATATCGGCTATCTTCGCCCCTGCATCGATTCATAACGATACAGCCGATCTAGATTGATTCGAGTGTTGTCTCGTAGTGCTTAGCTTGCTCTGCTTTTGCTTGCACTTTACCTACGATATCAAATCGGCTGATCTAGCCGTTTTGAATATACTTGCACTTCGGCTGCTATCAGCTAGCCGATTCGCTCTACAGTCGTATCGGCCAATCAGGCTGTTACTTGTTGAAGAGCCACATCGGTTCTCTAGCCGATCTAACCCATATCTAATGTTTCCTATCTTTCCGTGCCGATCAACATGTCAGGTCTGCTGGCACGCCTTGTTACATCCCGGGGATCCGTTACGTGTTGCCGTTGAAGAACTTAATTCCGTTTTTTTTGCGTCAACACATCTTGGCACGCCCAGTGGGACACAAAGAATTATTCCACGATGTCAATCCCGCAACAACCTAAAGGGGTTGATCAGACCAACATCCAAGCTATCACATTAGATCAACTTCATGAAGAAGACAAAGCTGAGTTCGATGAGCGCATGGTGGAATATGGTCAGCTATTGATGGGTAGTTTCGGCTTAACCAAGCAAGGAGCTATCAAGAAAAATCCTCTTCCAAGACCACATGAGTTGATAATACAAGCCGATCCTGGGAAGCTGCAAGATATGATGACAAAAGCTATGCACCAATTTCTTATTGATCAATCTTCTGTTTTCAACAACACAGTACAAAATTGTGTGAAAGAAGTACTCAGAGATGAACTCGCAAGTGGATACAAAGGACTAGTGTATTATCAACCTGGTACAACAATTCCAACTTTTGCTACCATGAGATTTAGTCATGAAAAATCGGCTTCTCAGCCGGGACAGTCTACTTCAGGTGGTGTTTCTCATACGGCACATATTCTGTCAGCAACCACGATTGGAATTGGTGATCCTTCAGGTTCTCCGAGTCACACACCTGTTATCCCTGATGCACCAATGTCTCCTTCGGAGAAAGACACAAGTGGGAAAGGTGTTGCGACTGAAACAACTCAAAAAGTAGAAGAAACTCCTACTGGTCCATATGCAGCAAGGTTTGGAGAGTTAATTGGAACTGCAGTGCAACATGACAAAGAAATCACATTATGACATTCAGCCGTTTCATATGCACACGGTCAAGCCTATTCAATCGGCTCAAGAAAATTCTAGCATGCAGAAACCTCCACCACAGATGACTTCTAGTGGAGCAGCAATTGGTCAACCTGTCATAAATCGTCCATTGACACCAGAGCAGATGAGCCTAGCTGATCAAGCTTATGCAGTTAGAGCCTATGCTGCGAATTTACAAGAGGAATACAACAAATCCATGTATCAGGCGACGATATGGGATCAAATGGCTCAACCTGTGAATTCGTTATACCAATTGCCAGAACAGCATATACAAGGTACTCCAAATAGGCAATATATACAGCAAGCAACTCAGCATAAAACACCTCATTCAGGTGGAATTCCTCAATATACGGCTTTGCATACACCTTTGGCTTCACAGCCAATCATGCTGGAACAGCTAGGAATAGTTGGAATTATACAGAATCGGCCAAATCCTTCGGCAAGTAATCAGCCGATTGATCAAAAATTTATGGCTGAGATTACAAACATGATTCAAAATCAATTTGGGTTGAAGCCAAAGCAGCAAACCAACATGTATCGGACACCATACCCTACTTATTTCGATCAAATTCTATTCCCTCGGAGATATAAAGTGCCCGATTTCACCAAGTCTACTGGTCAAGATGACACCTCCACCATCGAGCATATCAGCCGATTTATTATTCAGTGTGGAGATGCAGGATCAAATGAGTTGTTGAGGGTGCACTTGTTTTCATCTTCTCTATTAGGGCCAGCTTTTGCTTGGTTTACATCACTACCGGCTGATTCTATTCAAAGTTGGGAAGATCTTGAGAAGAAGTTCTATGGATATTTCTTCTCTGGAATACATGAAATGAAAATTACTGATCTGACTAGCTTGAAGTAGAGGAACGATGAGTCGGTGGTAAATTTTGTTTAGAGATTCAGAGAGATGAGGAACAAGTGTTTCAGCCTATCTTTGGCTGACAAACAACTGGCAGAATTGGCTTTTCAAGGACTCTTGCCTTCAATCAAAGAGAAATATGCTTTGCAGGAGTTTGAGAGCATTAGCCAGTTGGTGCACTGACTAAGCCATGAAAGCTCTTCACGGCCTTATGAACCTCGAAGGAATTATCAGAAGAAAATATCTTATGCAGAGAATTCTGATTCACAGGAAGAGGTTGAGACTAATTTAGCCGAGTGGGTGTCAAACAGGAAGCCGATTGCATGTCCCTTCGGCAAGAAGGAACCTGAGAAATTCAGTTTTGTTATAACTAAAGCTGAGAAGATATTTGATCTCCTTCTTCAGCTGGGTCAGATTAAACTTTCTCAGAATCACTCTATTCCAAGTGCTGAAGAGCTTAAGAAGATCAAGTACTGCAAGTGGCATAATGGTACAACCCATAACATTGACGAATGCAAGGTGTTTCGTCAACAGATTCAAAACGCAATAGATCAAGGGAAGCTTAAATTTGAGACACCTTCCAAATGAGGAAAGTCGATGAAGATTGATCAACATCCTTTCCCTACCAGTATGTTGGAAATTACAAAGGAATCAACTTCACAAGCAAAGGTGTTGACATCTGAATCAGCTCAGAATAAAAAGGTCACTGATCCCAAGACTCAACTAACAACAGAAGAAGCAAAAGGCAAAGGACTACTTGAAGAAAATAATTCAGGAGCACCAAGGAAATTTACTCAATCCTAGTTTCTTCTGAGCAAATATCAATGCCATCAACAAAGGATCAGAATAGAAGAAGAGTGGGCAAGGCGCAATTCAAATCATTGGAAGTGTCCGTTCTTCAGATACTGTTAGGAAGAAGGGATTAAACTTCCAACAATGGATAATTGTCCAGAGTGCAATGATTTTTATTCTAAGGGACAATCATCCAAAAGGGCCTGCTTTGATGACAGAGGAAATAGGCCAGCAATGCACACTAGCCGAAAGTTTCGCAATCAACGGATCCCAGTGCATGATCGGCTGGGGGGCAGGGTCAGTGTGTACGATCGGCTAGAAGGCAGGATTAGAGAGAATCGGACAAACTCCGATTGGCTAGAGGAGATGGCTGACAGCAGGGTCCCTAACAAAGACGTATTGGCAAGAAATCCAGAAAGGCGTAATGCTACATACAAGGACAAAAGTCAACACGAAGTTCGTCAACCTAGGTGGTGTCCAGAAGGTTTGACCAAGTCTCAGAAGAGGAGGGTCCAGCGCTTGCGACAATTGGAACAACAAGAAGAGATTGAGAAGCAAACACTTGACAAGAAGAAGGTCCGATCCCAAATCTAGTGACCTAAACCCAAACTTGATAACAAGGGAGAAAGTCAACCAGTGGCAGATGTTAACATGGTCTTCATGCTGCCCAAGGAATTCATGACTCTTGAAGACAACTCAGATGAAGAAAGTTCAGACGAGGAGTTGGGATCAGCTCAGTTAACCTTGGATCCAATGCTGGCCAGTTTTGAGAAACCAGATGAAGAAAAGCATCAACATATGAAAGCTTTGTTTCTCAAAAGACTTGTCAATGGGAAGCCCGCCACAAGGCTCCTGGTGGATGGTGGTGCATCGACCAATCTTATGCCCGACTCAATGCTTCGAAGATTTAGGAAAAGTGAGCAAGACTTAACCAAGACCGACATCATGCTACTAGATTTCGAAGGAAACTCATCATCCGCAATGTGTGCTATATGTGTGGACCTGACAATCGGTAGCAAGACCCTTCCAACTACCTTTTTTGTCATCACGGGGAAGGGATCATACAATTTATTACTTGGAAGAGATTGGATTCACGCCAATTGCTGCATTTCGTCTACTATGCATCAATGTGTGATCCAATGGATTGGAGCCTCAGTGGAAGTAGTCAATGTCGATTCCTCCTTCCATATTGCAGCAACCGATACACATTGGAATTTTGATGAAGTTATCTGCATATCAGGGAAAGTATGGGAGACATATTTCCTCAAGATGTCTGACTTCGAGCTCCAGTCGATCCAGACGATCGGTTCTCAAATATAAAAGAAAGAATAAAAGGCTGCATCGGCTGATTGAGAAGATTGGACTTCAACAAGACTAGGCCGATGCTCATCAAGATCAAAACAAAGTTTGAAAATTGAATTAATTACTTGACCGATACTACTTCTGGCTTCTTAGCCGATTTAGGTTTCAGATGATAGCCGATATTAAGTTATCGCCTTTAGTGGAAAAAATTGTAAAAATCAAAAGGTGTTCAAACACTTATAGCCGATTTATGATTCGGATAATGGCCGATGTAACAATCGCCCTTAGAACAAAAAATATGAGCATATATATAAATATTTATTTCTCTCATATTTCAGTACATCATGTTTAAATCTTCATGGAAGAGCAATGGAGTACATAATTCAGAAGATAATTATCCTATCTCTCATATGATGAGGATATTGAATCGATGAACACCAGAGAAAGATGGGGTGCCGCAAAGAGGAAACATAAGATTAAGATCTTCCTCAGAATTTGTGATCTTCTGCCAAAGGCTTCACGAGTTGATGACCAAGATGGTCGTCCCCTTGGCGCGCTCCTCTTCCGACACCGGTGCATCGAGACATTCTACCTTGCTCCTTCCCTTCAGCCATTGAACCCAAGCTTTTTCACAAGGATTCTTCTAGCTGTTGTACCTCCTGGCTTCGCAAGAAGAGTCGGAGAAGGTGAGGTGATGCTGCACTACTTCACAAGGATTCTTCTAGCCATGGTGAGAAAAGGGAAAGAAGGAACAATCAAACAACAAAAGCCTACAACCTATCGGATCTAGCATTTGCGCCATGATGGAAGGTGCAGAGAACCGATGAACATTCAGTTACTATTTACAGCCCAAACCAGAGGAGATGGAAGCTGAAGAAGATAAGAAGGAATAAAAAAGATACCAGATTTGGTCAAGTTGGAAACAGTCCTTACGTGAATAGCTCAGTTTTCACAGGCTGACATTGATTTCAGTGATCTGTTTCCCTAAAAAAGGGAGGAGCGCTCAGAAGCTATTAAGGGAAAAAACTTTGTACTTCAAGAAGAAGAGAAAGACAAAAGGGGTACTCCTCAATGTTACTGAAGACATCAACAAGCTTACTGGCAGTGATATGAAGCAAAACTATTTCAAGGAGGCGCTTGTTATAGCAAACAAAGCTTTAAATCTTCCTAAATACACTCCAAGAGGAAAATGCCTCCCATCCCTAAGAGCAACAAGCCGATCCAGAAATTTTCAGCTAAAAGAAAAAAAGGGAAACCTACGAAAGGGAACAAGTGAAGAACCATTGGATTACAAGCTGAGTTTTATAGGAGAGATACACGGAAAAGACAGTTTAGAGCCACATGTTGACATTAAAGGATTGATGGCATTCAAGAATAGGTGAGAAGCATTCATCTGCCATGATTCAGAGAGATCACGGGGCAAGTAGTGCATGCTGTCAGAAGAAAGAAATCATTCAGAAAAGGCACGATCCATACAGACGATTGTCTTCTAGGTGAAACACAAGAAAACAAAAGCTGATTACATCGGTTGAAATTTATTGAAAGCCAATCACATCGGCTAAGGAAAATTACATCAAGATTTCTCTAAATCTTTAGCCTTCTCTAATTGCATCTTGGTGATGTCTATTTCACCCTCTATTTTATTTAATTCCTCAAGAAGGAGTGCCCTCCTGGTTTTCAGAGCCTCTAAGTTTTTCTCATCTGTGGAGATGACAAGTTGAAGACCTCGCTTCTGCCTCGACGTCAGCACTTGTTGATTCGCACCATGAGCATTGATGTTTGTCAGGATCCTTTCTATGTCCTCACAGTTGGGAGACTGGGAAGAAGAGATGGATAATTGTCATACAAAATCCATAGAGAGATGCAAAGACAGAAGCAAAAAACCTGATTCACAGAAGAGGAAGACATCACAACAGAGGTACAAGGAAAGAGATAGAGAGGTTCATTTTATAGGCCGATCAAAGTATTCGGTCAAAAGGGGAATAGACGCCACGTGAATGACTCGGCCTTCAAGAAACTGACATTGATTCAGAGATGCGTTCCCCAAGAAACAAGGCCAGCACCAATAAATTAAGAATAGGGATCCTCTACGTCGACAAACTGCAGAGCATATACCATGGATAATCCTCCCTCCACAACACTAACAACAACTACAATCTTCATAGCATCATCCAACTACGAAGCTCAGTCTTATGAAAGTCCATCAAGGGACAGTAGAAGGTGATATTTCCTGAGAGTATTTGCAGGAAGAGATGCCTTCCACACCTAAAGTAAAAAATCAGCCGTTTTTGGTATTATCGGCTAAGGAAGTGAAGTAGCCTAAAGAAGGAGTTAATATCCATCAAGTCAAGGTTGATTTTTATAGAAGCAATGCAAGGTGGTAGGATTGGAAACCATGTGATGGCAACAATGACAATTGTCATTCAAGGAGAATCAATGGTGTATAATCAGATGTGTCTGAGTTTGGTGGACAGCTAATCGCATTTATGAGGAAAGATTACCCGGAAGATATCGTGCGAATTGATTTTTCATTAAAGGAAGATCACAAGGAATCCTTAGAGATTGAAAGGGAGAAGATAAGAATTTCAGAGCAAAAGAAATTTACTGTGAAACTGGGGGGCATGTGTTGACACCGTTTTTCGACAGTTGCCAGAGAAAAGCCGAAGATTCATCAGGAAGACCTCAAAGCCGATAAAGAAAGGGAAGAAACAACCAGTCGATCTAGGATCGGCCGATTGATGAAAGAAAGACGTGGCAAAAGAAGAATATGCCAAAGGAAAGAAGACGGAGGCGGGTCAACAATCAAGTTGACATCGGGTCAAAGTCAGTTTAGAGAGTCCGATTCCTATGAGAATCGTTAAGGTTTTGGTAGTTTTATTTCTTTAGATTCAAGTAAACATTGTCGTCATCAACTAGGAGTCAAGTTGTCCTCAGGACATAAATAGTGACCCTGCATGGTCAGAGAAAGTTTGTACACACCAATATACACAAAACCTTTACTTTTCAACAAGTCAACAACTTCGCCAAAAGTTTTTACTTCTTCTTGTTTTCTTGTTTCTTCAAACGTCGTTCTTCTAGCTCGTCGGGCTGCATCGATCGATCTCTGGCAAGCTTGTAAGTACCGTTTTATCGAATATTAACTAGGCTTTAACCTCCGGGCGCATTGCTGTGGTTTCGTCTAGTTTTATTCATAATTTATCGATATCAGCTAGGTTTGCAAGTCTTTTCTTGTTTATTTAGCTTTTATCGCCAATTTATCCAACTCGTGATCATATCATATCGGCTATCTTCGCCCCTGCATCGATTCACAACGATACAGCCGATCTAGATTGATTCGAGTGTTGTCTCGTAGTGATCAGCTTGCTCTGCTTTTGCTTGCACTTTGCCTACGATATCAAATTGGCGGATCTAGCCATTTTGAATATACTTGCACTTCGGCTGCTATCAGCTAGCCGATTCGCTCTACAGTCGTATCGTCCGATCAGGCTGTTACTTGTTGAAGATCCACATTGGTTCTCTAGCTGATCTAACCCATATCTAACGTTTCCTATCTTTCCGTGCCGATCAACAGGTCAGGTCGGCTGGCACACCTTGTTACATCCCGGGGATCCGTTACGTGTGCCGTTGAAGAACTTAATTCTGTTTTTGCGTCAACAGCCACCTTAATCCAAATGGTCTCCTCTTAATAGTGCATCAACATGTCAACTAATTAGCTGTAACTGCATGTTCCATGTGTATACATGCACATTTAAGCATAAAGGGTAGGAATGACCAAAAGCATAAAAATATAAGCGTGGTGAAGCAAAACATGTGTAACAACACAAAACACCAAAAGCTAAGGAAACATTTGGATATGTCATATGACCACTAGAAACATCCCTGACATATAAAGCAGCTGCAGAAACAGGTCATCTTACCCTTTGCCCAGGGAATACATATAGTCCAAAAGTGGTTCCTATAGGGATAAAGGTAGTGCTAAAATGGTGGCTGCAAAATGGTACTTCAGTACAAAACTAGATTGACCAGATCTACAAGAAAATACAGCATGCAAGCCATCATTCAATCTGTCTGTTTCTATCATCTTTTCTGTAGGATGTGCAGCATGAAGCTACATTATCAGATTCGTCGTTGGCTATGTATCGTGGGAGCATATATAGCATGTGACATACTTCACCAGATTATTGCAAACATAACAAGATAATGAAGAAGTATACCTGAGCATTTTTAACCCAGACCGGCCCGGCCCGAGGCCGGCCCGAACCAAACCCGCCCGCGGACCTTACTGGACGGGCGTGGGCAGAGATCTTGAACCTGCAAAAAAAAATCTTGGCCCGAGCCCAGCCCGAAATGCTGTTTTTAGCTATTTTACAATATAAAATGTGCGGGCGGCCCGCCCAAGCCCTGGCCCGGGCCGAGCCCGGCCCGAAAACTGAGGCCCGACGCGTCCCATGGGACGGTCATGGGTAGGATTTTCTCGGCCTGAAAAAACCGGGTTTTTTTCCAGCCCGGCCCGTGGAATGCTCAGGTCTATGAATAAGTACCTAAAAAGTCAAGGAAATGCAATTTAAGACGGGAGCGTATTAGGTGGAAACCAGTCCACCTATGCAAACTATGCAAACTTCGATCAGAACCGCTAGATCTAGATCTGATGGCCGCGGAGAGAGGTGAGAACTATTTGCAAACAGCCACCCGGCAGCCCCCTCCGCCTCCCATGTTTTTTTTGCAAAACCCCCGTCCCTCTCATCCCCAGGCCGCCCCGGCCCACACACCCAAATCTGTAGGTCGTAGCGACGGTCAGCACCGCCTCTAGGGTAACTTGGCCGTGCCAAGGTGGATCTCCGCGGCCATCAGAGGATCTCCGCCGCCACCTCCAGGGGATCTCCGCCGCTTCCTCCAGTTACTCCGCCCCCTTCAGGCACACCATCAGCAGCTTCCACGGCCGCCGCCTGCAGGGCCGCCGTAGCCTCCACGGCCGCCGCATCCTCCACAGCCGCCGCTGCCACCTCTAGGGCCACCGCAGCCAGGCCCCTGGACTGTCGTGGCTCGGCCATCCCCCATCAGGTTCGTCCCTGAGAAGTTCTTTTGGCACTCTTCGGTGATTTGCTTGCTGTCATCGGAGATCTTCAGGCACTCGTTGATGATGTGCTCGTTGGTGACTTGCTTGCTATCATTGGTGTTATTCAGGCACTCGGCATGGTGAAGTAGAATGTAATGCAACCACTCTGCGCGCCTCCTGGAGAAGCAGAAGGCAAGAAGGGAGAAGAATTCAGACAGCCATGGCTCCTTGGCAAGGAACTACAACTCCCAACGACAGTACACATGGATATCATTCTCCTGATTCTCAAGCACATTTGATAATCTCTCAATGCATATTCGACCATCAAGGCTCAACAACAAGTGAAATTATCCGTCGTGTGATTATGGACATGGAGACATGGCAACGACGATTAAAAAAGAAAATACTGCAATGGGATCATTGCTGTGACTTTCTAAAAACTCGTCTGTATCTCTCTTCTATTCATGTAACTGTACTCCTCCTCACCTTATCTAGCTTGGAATATCCAGGCAATCTTTTGTAACAAGCAACCCTTTCGACTTGTGCATGAAAATGAATAAAATGTGTGTCATCTGATGGCATTGTGCAGTTGTGATTTTGGGTCTCTTATTTTCAGTCTATCAATTTTTGCTGTTCAAAATTTGCATACTGCTGTCTTGATTCGAACCCAATTGGGGAGAATCCACAATATAGTTCTCTAGCTTTTGTTAGGATGTGGACAGATATAAGTGTTACAATATTTTCACTTCCAGACCACAATTATCAGAGCTTTGCATTTATTTCTGGTTTAAGCTTATTCAGATCTGACATTCATGGTCATGTGGGATTGTGGTTTTATGCTGAAAGCTTATTCCTTGATGCAGTTAATTGATGCTGAAAATTTGTTTCTTGTATCTTGCTTGATCAGACATATCAAATTAAAACTCATGCAGTATGCACTCAAATTCAATTGATCCATCATAAGAATTCAATTTGAAGCATTCCTGCTGGAGACATTCATGGTAATAGACTGTTGACAGAATTGTTTTCCATTCATTGTTTGGCATAATGGTGAATGAAAATTGCAAATCTTCACTTAAAAACTCCTTACTGAACTTCTCCATGCAAAGCTTCACTCTGAAAATTTAGTAACAAGAGCCATATTTGCATTCCTCAATGGAACTATGCATGACCCACTTTTTTTGTATTATAACATTTCTGCAACTCCTTCCATTATTTGCATGAAAGGGCAGCCATATTCATACACAATTACACATCTCAGGCACAATCTTCATTTCATTCATTTTCAGGCTCCACACACAATTGCATTACAAGCACAACTGCCATTATGAGGACCAGGAGCATACGAGGGTCGATGGATGGCCGCTCCTCAGTGATGAGTGATTGAGAATGGGTGTCGGACTGACTCTTGGCTCAGTGTTGCAGGTGTAGGCTGCGGCCTAGTTCGTGTTGTTGCAGGTGAAGAACGGGTGTGAAAGGTCTTCAGCCTTGAGGGGCCTCCGGAGAAGGAGAGACAAGTAGGCTCTGTTCGAGGGACCCGGTGGATAGCGGGACTAGGTGCGGGTCACATGGTGGCGAGACGAGCAAGACAAAGTCGAGGACGATCGAGCCGGCGCACGGTAGCGGCCGAGTCAAGGGGCTTGGTGGGAGGCCGGGCCGAGCGCGTGGGGTTTGGTGGTTTGCCCACAAAACCATCGGTGGACGGTTTCTTGGTTTGGGCCTCAAAACCAAGTCCGAAGGCCCAACGCGACGGAGACGGGATCCGGGCGCGTCGGGAAGCTTCGAGGCGGAGGACAGGCGGCGGGATCGCACAGCTTGCGTCGGGAGGACGCAGGGTGCGGCGAAGGCGTGGCCGTCCGATGGCAAGACCCACACGATTACCTAATTTCCCCTACGTGGGTTGTATCACCAGTTGAAGTGTAAGGGGTAGTCAAGTCATTTACCACACCGGCGGGACCCGATATATGAGCCAAGGGTGTTGGTGGATGAGGGCTCTCTCCGTGACTCTAGGGTTTCATTTCCCCCCACCGCTTTCTCTTTTTCCTTTGCTATTTTCCCTTCCTTTTTCCATAGGACTAGCATGAGAGCTTCATGTGAGATTTCTTGAGAGGGATGGATGCTAGGGCGGCATGCTAGACCTTGTGAACCTTTCCGGGTATGAATAGAAGATTCGGCGTTGTGATTTTCGTGGCTCTATTTGGTGCTATTTTTGGTCCCTTTGTTCTTCGCTTGATTCCACGAATTTGAGAGAGTTTCTCCCCGGATTTCTTTGACGGAAACATGGATGGATGCCTCGTGCACCTTTGTGATTGATCTTGTCCCCTCAAACGCCGGGAAACCTCTTTGATTCGAGCGTTTTCGGTTGGAGCCCATGTTCTTGGTTGAGTTCGTGTGATCCGCGATTCCCGTCGTTCTAGTGAGTTAGAGGCCGAGATTTTTGGGGCATAGCTTCACCTAGTGATGCACATCATCTCCCCCAAATCTTGTCTCAAGAGCTCAAACCATTTGGGAGATCCGGTGATGGCTTTGTGGGGTTGACTTCTCGAGCTCCCTGTTTTCAATTCTGTTCGTGAAGGGCGGACCGTCCACGGTGCCCTTGCGGACCGTCCGCGTCCAGGCGAGTTCGTCCTGTTCGTCGAAGTTCTTTGCGTGTTCTTGTTTTGGTTCGTTTCGATCCATTCCGTTTTCGGAGTTTTGTTGCAGGAGGTTGGCGGACTGTCCGCGTGGTGCTCACGGACTGTCCGCGTGGAGGTGTTTTGTCTGGGGTTTTTGTCTGGGGTTTGCCGAGAGCTTTCAGACCGTCCGACCAGGCCAAGCAGACAGTCCGCGACACTGGCGGACTGTGCGCGAGGCTAAGCCGGACCGTCCGCGTGGGTCAGGTTTTCTTCCAGAGTCCCTGTTAGCTTCTGCGTCCATTTCGGACTGTCCACACCTGCCTGGCGGACCGTCCGCCCCATCCAGGCGGACCGTCCGCGGCTGTCAGGCGGACCGTCCGTGCTGGACGCAGGAACTAGCAAAGTTTGATCGGTTCCTTTTCTTCTTTGATCGTGCTTCCATGTGTGCTTCAAGGAATTGTTCCTAAGGCTTGGGGTTGATCCATAACCTCGTTGCTTTGGTGATTGGTGTTTGATTCGACTCATTGCTTGTGTGTGACCGGGTTTTGAGTAGGGCATAGGCCGGGTTCTTTGGAAGAATTTTTAACCCCCCCCTCTCTAGTCGCCATCCGGTCCTTCAATTGGTATCAGAGCCGGTTGCCGAATTCCTGTGACTCTAGCAAGTCTAGAATCCAAAGATGGCGTACGTAGAGCAGGGCGGTCCTCCGCACTTCGATGGGAAGAGTTACCACAAGTGGTCGGCTCGTATGATGATTTTTCTTCGTGGCAAGTTATTGGATTTTGTTGTGCTTGACAAGACTTATGTGATTCCTCCGGATATCCATACACTTATGGTGACCGACCCCAATGCAAAGGCCAAGTATGAGGCGAATGCAAAAGCCGTTGATCATTTGGTCCGAAGTTTGTGCGATCCCGAGTTTGAGCGTGTTCGTGATTTGGATCTTGCTTGGAAAATTTGGGAGAAGTTGTTGGTTGCTCACGGTGGTGATAGCCATGTGAAGGCTCGCCTCTTTGTCACTTACCGGATGGAGTATGAGAACTTCACTCAACTCCCCGGTGAGGACATCGATGCTATGTTTCAGAGATTCACCGCCATCGTGAACAACATGAAGGCTAATGTGGATGTTTTTCCTTACACCGAGCATGATCAAGCTTTGAAACTCTTACACATTTTGGATCGTGATGTTTGGGCGGCTAAGGTTGAGGCCATCAAGGAGTCCGGGCAATACTTGACCATTGAGTTGGATGATCTCTTTTCTAAGCTCAAGTCATCTGAGGTCGATAGGAGGTTGCAATCCAAGCATGAGGGCACGACTGATTCACATAGTCTTGCTCTCGTGGGCGGATCAAAGACCAAGGCTAACACTAACCCCTCCTTTCGACAGTTTTCCTTGTCTTCTCTCATGTCTATGCCAGATGAGGAGTTTGATGTGTTGGGTGAGGATGACCTCGCCTTGCTATCAAGGAGGTTCGAGCTGTTGCATGAGAACCGGAGGAACGCAGGGCGAAGCTCGGGTACTTGCTACAAGTGTGGCAAGCACGGCCACTTCATCGCAGAATGTCCCGAAGCGGAGGAGAACAAGCACAAGATGAGCGAGTACAAGGCGCATCCGAGGCGTGAAGACAAGCATTCATCGAAGAACAAGCACTACTACAAGTCCAAGAGCAAGGACAAGGACAAGCGAAGGTCGAGCAAGGGTGGCAGCCACAAGAAGGACAAGGCAAGAGCCATGGTGGCCGGTGCAAGTGACGTCGACACAAGTTCAAGCGACGCGCCATCAGGTTCAAGTAGTGAAAATGAAGACGCCGGGCGGCGCAAGGGCAAGCGGCATGTGAGCCGGAACTTCAACGGGTTGAGTTGCGTTGCACTTGAGGGCTTTTGTGGCATGGCACATAGCTCAAGTAGCAAGAAGAGCGAGAAGGAAGACTCGGATTCCGACTCCGAGGATGAGGTAAACCGTGACCCCGACTCTTTGCTTGCCGAGATCTCTAAGTTGAATGAGTTGCTTGATAATCGAGATAGTGTGCTTAGAGAGGCTAAGAAAATGAGGAAGGATCTTAGGTCTCAACTTGAGAATGCTAGTGAGAAAGTAGGAGAGTTAGAGTCTAAGTTGCTTGACTTGAAACTTGAGAATGACTCCTTGAAACTTGCTCCTACTGTTTCGGATGAAGTTGAATGCTCTGAATGTGATGCTTGGTTGAATGAGAACAAAGTGCTTAATGAGAAACATGCTTCCACCATGGCGAAACTAGATGCTCTTAGGACTGAGTATGATGAGCTTAAGGCTAGACCCACTTTTCTTGGTGCTTGTAAATCATGTCCTACTTTGCATGCTAAGCTTGTTGATGCTCGTTCTACCATTAATTCTTTGGAAGCATCTTTGAAATCTCCTGTTGTGAATGCATGTTCTAGTTGTGATGATGTTAGTGTGCGAAACATTGAGCTTACTTCTCATTTGGATGTCATCTATGAGGAGAATGACTATTTGAGGAAGGTGTTGGGATGGTTGTCCGGGCGTGAACCTCAATTGCGTATCATGATTGAGGAGTTCAAGAGAGCCGATGGTCGTGGTCTGGGGTTTGAGAAGTTGGGTGAGAAAGTGGGAGAGAACAGTGGGGAGAGTGTGTACGAGAAGTGTGTTGAGTCCATTTCCGAGTTTGAGATGGTCGGAGACATCCAAGTTCCACTCCCAAAAGCACCCAAGAACTCCTTTACACTTAAGCCCAACCACCTTTGCAACAAACTTGACACAACCCAAGATCCACCCAAATTCCCATCCAAAGCCAATGATTTCCAGAAACCAGTGAAGTTTGTGAGTGAGAAGGGTGTGAGGTCCAGTGAGAAGCCAGAACCAAAGCCAAAACCCATCCCCTTCAAGTGCGAGTATTGTGGCAAGGAGAGGCACCTTGCAGAGTTTTGCTACAAGAAGAAGAGGGATGAGAGGCTTGCTAGGGAGCAAGCGAACCAGGACAGGTACCGCCAGTCTCATGGTGTGCCTGAGCCTCGAGTGCCACTTCCACGGGGTATGGGAAGTGTGAGGAGTGTTGGTCGAGTTGGGGCTCAGGGTGGTCGGTTTCCACAGAGAGTTGGTGGTGAGCGGTTTGATCGGAGAGATGGTGGTGTGCGTGTTGGTGAGAGGTTTGGTCAGGCTCGTGGTGGTTTTGCTGGACGTCCTCCTACTCGTCCTCAATACGAGTTCAAGGGAGATGATCACAGTTTTGGGTTCCAGAGGAACTACGGACCACGTTTTCCCCCTCGTGGTGTTCGTACTCCTCCCATGGGACATGGGAAGTTTGGTGGCAAAGGAATGATGTTTGCTAACCCCTCTTTTGAGCAGATGGCTCGGCACTGGTTTAACTTTCTTTGTGCTAACCCCAGTGTCGAGTCGTTGGCTCATTCTCGTTCTTGTTTCTGACTACAGGCAGGAGGCTTGGAGAACATTGGGTTGATTGTCTCTGGATGTTCCCGACACATGACCGGAGATAGGCGGTGGTTCTCCAGCCTCACCCCCGTGAAGGAGAAGATCTACATCACGTTTGGGGACAACGGACGAGGGAAGGTGATTTATGAGGGTGTGGTGCAAGTGTGTGATAAGGTAACATTGAAGCGGGTTGCTCTTGTGAAGTCTTTGGGCTTCAATTTGCTTTTAGTTTCCCAGTTGCTCGATGAGGGTTTTGAGGTTCGTTTCAAGTCTGGTGAGTCTCGGTTGTTGGATTCTCGAGGTGATCTTGTTTGTATGATCATTCCTGAGGGTCAGATTTTCAGGGCTGATTTCTCTCGCTCTTTCGGTCCTGCTCGTTGTTTGGTGGCTGGTCCTTCTTGTGATTTGTGGAAATGGAATAGGCAGTTGGGTCATTTGAGCTTTGATTTGGTTTCCCGCTTGAGTGGTCTTGACCTTGTCCGAGGATTGCCGAGGTTGAAGTTTGAGAAGGATTTGGTTTGTGCTCCGTGTAGGCATGGGAAGATGGTAGCCACTCCCCATCCACCCTTGACCGCTGTCATGACCGAGCGTCCGACAGAGCTGTTGCATATGGACCTTGTTGGGCTAGCTCGAGTTCGCTCAGTGGGTGGGAAGTGGTATGTCCTTGTTGTGGTGGACGATTACTCTCGCTATGCTTGGGTGTTTTTCTTGGAGGATAAGAGTGAGACTTTCGGTTTTGTTCGAGATCTGATCGTTAGGTTGAAGAACGAGGGGCATGGGAATGCCATTCGAGCTATCCGCAGTGATAATGGCTCTGAGTTCAGGAACTCTCATTTTGACGCCTTTTGCAGTGATCTTGGTCTTGAACATCAGTATTCGACCCCTTATGTGCCCCCTCAAAATGGAGTCGTGGAAAGGAAAAATCGGACTCTTTGTGAGATGGCTAGGACGATACTTGATGAGCATAGGACTCCTAGGAGGTTTTGGGCTGAGGTGGTCAACACCGCGTGTCATGTCTCTAACAGGATTTTGTTGCGAGCTTTCAAGAAGAAGACATGTTACGAGCTTATGCATGGTCGAGCACCCAAGGTGAGTCATTTTCGAGTGTTTGGTTGCAAGTGTTTTATTCTCAAGAAGGGAAAACTCGATAAGTTTGAGGCTAGGTCTAGTGATGGGATCTTCTTTGGATATGCTAATCATTCTAGGGCCTATAGAGTGCTTAACCTTGAAACTAACAAAATCATGGAGACTTGCGAGGTTACCTTCGACGAGATAATGTCATGTGCCTCTCTTGGCTTTGAGTATGCAGGTGATGAGGAGATGGCTGAGACCCTCTTTGAAGAGGAGAAGGATGAAGCTAGAGATGATGATGGAGAGAACCGTGTGATTGAAGCTGAGCGTGTACCTGCTACTTCCCCGACGTCCACGGCAGATGGTGGACCGTCTACCTCATCGACGACGACGCGTCGACAGGAAGAGCAAGAGAGAGAAGCTGGTGTTGAGGGGGAGGCAGTCTCGAGGCGAGAGGCTCCCCGGCGAGTTCAAGAAGTGCACCCACTATCAAAGATCATTGGGAACATCGACGAGCGCACTACACGGTCAAGGTCCAGGAATTCCTCTCATTTCGCTCATGCTGCTTTTGTTGCCACTTTCGAGCCCAAGGACATTGGACATGCTTTATCTGACGCAAACTAGGTGAATTCCATGCATGAGGAGTTGGAAAACTTTGAGAGAAACCAAGTGTGGGAGTTAGTCAAACCACCTCCAAATTGCCATCCTATAGGAACCAAGTGGGTTTGGAAGAACAAAGAGGGTGAGAATGGGATGGTTGTGAGGAACAAGTCTCGACTTGTTGCTCAGGGGTACAGTCAGAAGGAGGGGATCGATTATGAGGAGACCTTTGCCCTTGTGGCCCGTCTTGAGGCAATTCGGATCCTTCTAGCCTTTGCCATGGCTAAAGGGTTCAAGTTGTTCCAGATGGATGTGAAGAGTGCTTTTCTGAATGGGGTCATAGAGGAGGAGGTGTATGTGAAGCAGCCACCGGGGTTTGAGAGTGAGAAGCATCCACATAGAGTATACAAGTTGAAAAGGGTGTTGTATGGGTTGAAGCAGGCGCCCCGGGCTTGGTATGGGAGATTGAGAGGTTTTCTGTTGAGCAGAGGGTTCGTGATGGGTACCGTGGATAAGACCTTATTTCTCCTCAAGCATGGGAATGACTTGTTGATTGTGCAGATTTACTGGATGATATTGTCTTTGGTGGCTCGTCACATAACCTTGTTGCCAAGTTTGCAGATGAGATGAGCAGGGAATTCGAGATGAGCATGATGGGTGAGTTGCAGTTCTTTCTCGGGCTGCAGATCAAGCAAGTGAAGAATGGGACGTTCGTGCATCAAACCAAGTACACGAAGGACATGCTGAGGAAGTTCAAGACGCATGATGTGAAGCCCATGTCGACACCGATGGGCAGTACGTCGACTTTGGACGCGGACGAGGACGGGGAACCAGTGGACCAGCGGGAGTACCGGAGCATGATCGGCTCCCTCCTCTACCTGACGGCGACGAGGCCAGACATACAGTTCAGCATGTGTCTGTGCGCTCGTTTTCAAGCTTCACCGAGAACTTCGCATCGACAGGCCGTCAAGAGGATCTTCAGGTACTTGCAGTCTGCCCCTGGTCTTGGCCTTTGGTATTCGTTCTCCTCGACTCTTTCGCTTCATGGTTTTTCGTATGCGGATTTCGCTAGTTGTCGAGTCGAGAGGAAGTCTACTTCTGGCACTTGTTAGTTTTTGGGGTCTTCGTTGGTTTCTTGGCCTTCCCGCAAGCAGTCAAGTGTAGCTCAGTCTACTACCGAGGCAGAGTATGTTGCAGCCGCGAGTTGTTGTTCCCAGCTGCTTTGGATTTCATATACCTTGAGAGACTTTGGTGATGAGTGCACCCATATCCCACTTCTTTGTGATAGCACCAGTGCCATAAGCGTAGCCAAAAATCCAGTGCTTCATTCCCGAACCAAACACATAGAGGTGAGGTACCATTTCCTGAGAGACAACGTTGAGAAGGGAACCATAGTGTTGAGCCATGTGCCTACCCAAGATCAACTAGCAGACATTTTTACAAAGCCTCTCGACCAAGCTACATTTGTGCGCTTGCGGGGGGAACTTGGGATTTGTTGCCTGTTTTAGTTGTTTCTTGGGGAGTTTGTCTTTGTATCATATGTATCATACCATGCTTTACTTTGATGTACATATATGCTTTGCTTGATGTATAAAACTTGGTAGGATAGCCATTTTGTTCCAATCATGTTGCATTTGTATCATATTGCATTTTAGGATGATGAGCTTCTCCTATATGCCTTGTTTGAGTATCTTAGGCTATTTGTAAGATATTGGTCACTTTTGTGGAGAAATGGTAATGTGAGGCTATGCTCTTGGGATAATTGAGATATATGTGTTGTGAGATAGCCTCTTTTGGAATAAATTGCCAATCTTGACTAAATTCTATGAAATGTGCTCCACCCATGTGTAGTAGTGTATCCATGTCACTTTTTGGTCTAGATGTGTTTTCTCATGCTTAGATTGTGCTTGGATGCCTTTTTCTTGCATTTGGGCCAAAGGCCGATATCATTGTGAATGTTTAGCCTATGTTGCATCCATGGAGGAGCATAAGCTTCTTTTTGTCGCAAAGGCACTTCATGTACCATGGAATGAATTAATCTTGAAATGAAGTGAAAATGCCTGGAAATATATGAAAAATGCTCCATCCATCATGTTATGTGCTTAAAATGCTTTATCTTTCACATATGGGTGCAAACATGTTGCATGATGTTCACCAGTGGAGAAGTCTCCCCGAAGTGGACACATGGCTCATGAGCTTTGACATGACATGTTTTGCTCTATGGGCGTTTACAATGATCTTTTGCTAAGAATTTGATATCCTTGTATGATCTCTGGATGAAGTGCATGTTTAGGCTAGAATATGGCATGGATAGGCTTTTGCATTTGTGGTCAGCCATCTTTTGATAATAATGCCTAAATCTGAAAATTTGCTTTGTCACATGCGTACGTTTCAATATATTCTTTGTGGCAATGCTCGGTCTATGCTATGATCCATTTATGTGCTCTTTGTCTCATTTATAGCCTTTGACACTAAATTTGGCCTATTTGAGAAGCTCGAGTAGATGTTTATATGCTTTGACATGCATTGTGCATTTTCATGCCATACTTGACTCATGCATTGTCAACAAGGGGGAGAAGAAGTTTGTTGATGAAAAATTCAGAAATGCATCTAAGATTTGGAGAAGAAGTGTTTTTGCATCCACATGTTCAGGGGGAGCTTGCATTTGTGCAGGGGGGGCTTTCTTGTTGGTGTTCAGTGTGGAGTGCTTGAGTTTGTGTTTTGCTCGGCTTGTGACCTTTCTTTGCCTTTCTTTGGTTTTGGTCATGTGGTTGAGCTTCCTTGTTTTTCTTTCTTCTTATTCTCTTTCTCTGAATTTCATTCGTGTTGTGTGTTGTCAATGCACTCATCAAGGGGGAGATTGAGGACCAGGAGCGTCCGAGGGTCGATGGATGGCCGCTCCTCAGTGATGAGTGATTGACAACGGGTGTCAGACTGACTCTTGGCTCAGTGTTGCAGGTGTAGGCTGCGGCCTAGTTCGTGTTGTTGCAGGTGAAGAACGGGTGCGAAAGGTCTTCAGCCTTGAGGGGCCTCCGGAGAAGGAGAGACAAGTAGGCTCGGTTCGAGGGACCCGGTGGACAGCGGGACTAGGTGCGGGTCACATGGTGGCGAGACGAGCAAGACGAAGTCGAGGACGATCGAGCCGGCGCACGGTAACGGCCGAGTCAAGGGGCTTGGCGGGAGGCCGGGCCGAGCGCGCGGGGTTTGGTGGTTTGCCCACAAAACCATCGGTGGACGGTTTCTTGGTTTGGGCCTCAAAACCAAGTCCGAAGGCCCAACGCGACGGAGACGGGATCTGGGTGCGTCGGGAAGCTTCGAGGCGGAGGACACGCGGCGGGATCGCACAGCTTGCGTCGGTAGGACGCGGGGTGCGGCAAAGGCGTGGCCGTCCGATGGCAAGACCCACAAGATTACCTAATTGCCCCTACGTGGGTTGTATCGCCAGTTGAAGTGTAAGGGGTAGTCGAGTCATTTACCACACCGGCGGGACCCGATATATAAGCCAAGGGTGTTGGTGGATGAGGGCTCTCTCCGCGACTCTAGGGTTTCATTTCCCCCACCGCTTTCTCTTTTTCCTTTGCTATTTTCCTTTGCTATTTTCCCTTCCTTTTTCCATAGGACTAGCATGAGAGCTTCATGTGAGATTTGTTGAGAGGGATGGATGCTAGGGCGGCATGCTAGACCTTGTGAACCTTTCCGGGTATGTATAGAAGCTTCGGCATTGTGATTTTCTGGGCTCTTTTTGGTGCTATTTTTGGTCCCTTTGTTCTTCGCTTGATTCCACGGATTTGAGAGGGTTTCTCCTCGGATTTCTTTGAGGGAAACATGGATGGATGCCTCGTGCACCTTTGTGATTGATCTTGTCCCCTCAAACGCCGGGAAACCTCTTTGATTCGAGCGTTTTCGGTTGGAGCCCATGTTCTTGGTTGAGTTCGTGTGATCCGCGATTCCCGTCGTTCTAGTGAGTTAGAGGCCAAGATTTTTGGGGCATAGCTTCACCTAGTGACGCACATCATCTCCCCCAAATCTTGTCTCAAGTGCTCAAACCGTTTGGGAGATCCGGTGATGGCTTTGTGGGGTTGACTTCTCGAGCTCCCTGTTTTCAGTTCTGTTCGTGAAGGGTGGACCGTCCGCGGTGCCCTTGCGGACCGTCCGTGTCCAGGCGAGTTCGTCCTGTTTGTCAAAGTTCTTCGCGTGTTCTTGTTTTGGTTCGTTTCGATCCGTTCCGTTTTCGGAGTTTTGTTGCAGGAGGTTGGCGGACTGTCCGCGTGGTGCTCACGGACTGTCCGCGTGGTGGTGTTTTGTCTGGGGTTTTTGTCTGGGGTTTGCCGAGAGCTTTCGGACCGTCTGACCAGGCCAAGCAGACAGTCCGCGACACTGGCGAACTGTCCGCGAGGCTAAGCCGGACCGTCTGCGTGGGTCAGGTTTTCTTCCAGAGTCCCTGTTAGCTTCTGCGTCCATTTCGGACTGTCCGCGCCTGCCTGGCGGACCGTCCGCCCCATCCAGGCGGACCGTCCGCGGCTGTCAGGCGGACCGTCCGTGCTGGACGCAGGAAATAGCAAAGTTTGATCGGTTCCTTTTCTTCTTTGATTGTGCTTCCGCGTGTGCTTCAAGGAATTGTTCCTAAGGCTTGGGGTTGATCCATAACCTCGTTGCTTTGGCGATTGGTGTTTGATTCGACTCATTGCTTGTGTGTGACCGGGTTTTGAGTAGGGCATAGGCCGGGTTCTTTGGAAGAATTTTTAACCGGCTCCTATTCACTCCTCCCCCCCTCTAGTCGCCATCCGGTCCTTCACATTACCATTGCAACATTACACAGGTTCATGCATTACACAGATATTGCACAGCACCATACAGGACCACAACAGTAGATTTTGAAGCTCCCAGGCCTGGACTTGGCACAATTTTGTTGCTCCCAGGCCTGAACTCGGCACAATTTTGCAATTGACATTGCAGACATTACAGGAGCTCATGAATTGCAGAGATTTGCACAGCAGCAGCAGAGGAATTGCCAGTGCACCCTTCCTGCAGCTGCCAGGCCTGACCTCGCCCTCCTCCTGCCGGGCCTGACCGTGGCCGCCGTCTTCTCCACACTCATGAATAGCGGCGCGGCACCCTCCTTCCCATCAGTGAGGGCGGCGGCGACGACGAAGGTCCTGCAAAGGGGCGGCTTCCCTGTGAAGCCGTGAAGGGTGGAGGCGGCGGCGAAGCCCTGCGAAGGCGCCGCCTCCCTGTGACGTGGCGGCGGCGGCGGTGGTGTGAGGGAGCGGTGGGGCGAGAGGGAGGTGGTGGACACGCTGCTTCGAAGGGGTGGTGGTGCCGTGAGGGGTTCGCACGGCGAGAGGGGAGGCGACGCGGTGAGGAGAGGCGGCGCGGCGAGACGGGATCTGCCGCTGGGGATTAGGGTGTGCTTGCGTGAGAGGGAGGGTCCAGCGCGGGAATTAAGTGGGGGCGGGGTTTTTTTTGCAAAATTGCATCGAGGAGTGGGGGGCTAGCGGGCAGCTATCTGCAAATTGGCACCACCTCCCTCCATGGCCTTTGGATTGGGATTCAACGCTCCTAATCGGAGTTTGCATAGTTTGCACAGATATGCTAGTTTCCACCTGATACGCTCCTATTTAAGACAGGAAACTACTTATATATTAATCTTACACACAGGTGCAAACATGTTTCTCAAATTATAGCAGACACCAATTCAGGAGATGGCACAAAATGTCCTAGATTACTTGCAATGACGATCTGGGAAAAAATTAATCCTAAATTATACCCGAGCATTTTTAGCCCAGCCCGCTGGCCCGGCCCGAACCAGACCCGCCCGCGGACCTTACTAGACGGGCGTGGGCAGAGATCTTGAAGCCCGCGAAAAAAATTTTGGTCCGAGCCCGACCCGAAAACTGAGGCCCGACGCGTCCCATGGGACAGTCATACTCAGCCCGAAAAAACAGGGTTTTTGTCCGGCTCGGCCCGAACCCGGCACGACCTGTGGAATGCTCAGGTCTATCCTAAATCCAAAGACACTTCACTTGAAAACAAAATACAACTAAATGATTGATGTTTCTTTTATAACTGGACGCCATAAACTTTATTACATTATTGCTGTCATTATTTTCCTTCATATTAATTATTTTCCCACACCAGATGAGCAAGCCCTCTCGTTGGTGCTACTCAGTGCCCTCTGTCTCACCATTTTCCTTTTCTAATGGGGATCCGGAGTGGCTACCAGAGCTGGCAGTCCCCTCAGGGTTAGCTTGCCCAAGGAAGTAGAAGAAGGGGACCTGCCCTCCTTCTGCAGTGTTATAGCAGTTGTCGAGGGCCCGTGGCACCCTCTTCTTCTTCTGGTAGATGCGGTAAACAACCCAAGAATCGTCTGGGTTTACCATAACAGGCTCCATGTTAAGGCCTGCGACGACATTTCGGAGTGCTTCAGATAACTCATCGTCTTTCTGTAGTCAGTTCCAAAATTGGTTGTTATTAGGCAATATATATGTGATCAATAGAATAATAGGAATAATCAAGATTATTCAAAATTTAAGACTGATTTGTTGGATGTCAATCAAAAGTACCTTTGCAATGACTGCTGCAGCGCAGCCGCATTTTCCTAAGTTGCTGCTGCCCTCTCTTGGCCTCATCAAACAGCAGGGCATGAGGCCGGCTTCAGCAAGGCTGTATTCTTCCATGAACCACTCTGTCTTCTCACCAACTGGTGCGTTACCACGGTAGAAAACGAAGGGCGTCTTCAACCCGACCACCAAAGGAACTCCATTGACACCATTGCTCAAGATGGGAACATCCTTGCCCGAGGCCTTCCAATGGCCATCACCTGCAGCACGGTTGCAGCGGTTTCCACGTGGCCACCTAGCCGGAACCCTTTGAGAAAAATAGAATTTCTCCTCGGATCCGTCGTCTATGTATATATGTAGCCATAAATTAAAGAACAGGAAACAAATTAAGCACAGGATTCATTTATAGCTTTTCATATATGCATCAGCTGGGTGGGAACATTCAGAGCTGGTACCTGGTAGATCCCAGGGGTTGTGGCTCAGGATGTCAAAATCAGCAATGGGTGCGGAGGGGAGTGGTTGTTTCAGAGCACGGGGGTGGAGGTAGTGCACCACGATTTCTTCGTCAGTGAGTCTAAACCTGAACCCAGGCTGGAGATGGATGGGGGCTCCACTGACGATGGGGTAGGAGACAGCCATATGGATTTGGGTGATGGTGGGTGACTAATGGACTCTAGTCGACTCTAGACACAGAGTTCTTTTCTAGATTTTGTGATATGGACTACTGATGGTGACAGGAGTACAGAGGGAGAGGGGTATTTATAGGGTAAAATGATGGAGTCTCTAATCACCTGCCCGCCGGCTGCCGTGAGGGGAACTCATCCTTATCTTCTCCATGTCTTTCTTCATGTACACATTTCCCTTTATCTTTCGGTCCCAAAACCATGACGTGGATGTGTACCTCTTAGAATATGACCCTAAGGGTTCACCCCTCTCTCATGCCCCCCCCCCCCCCGAACTTTGCACTTGTCCTTTCGGTGTATTGGTGTTTAATTTCTGGGGATGAGGGTGGGGTGGGGGGTGGGGGGGGGGGATTATAGTTCTAACTTAGGTACTACATGGGATGATGAGACTGTATTGGTATAATTTAAAATTTTAGATGTATGTGTCACGATAACTTTTACTGTTAATTTTAAAAAACGTTTACAAAAAGTGCATTTTGCAATATTTAATTAATTTTGCAGTGTTCTCATACCTACAAATGTTGTTACAGCTCTCATACCTAATGCCATGTGTCTAACAGCTTAGCTCGACGTAATTGAGGCATTGCTTTAAGGTCGATGGAGTTCCTAGCTAGTGATTTTAAGGGTAATATATGACAAGAAATTGTTGTGAAAGCTCATAATTCCTATTCATGCAGTATCTGGATCTCAAAGCTTTAACCAACTACTATACTAGCTGTAGAGGATCAAGATTCCAACATGACAGTTCTATTCATGAAATTTCTTTGTTTCTAACATACAAAAATGTCAAATTGTTAACAAATGTTCATGAGAATTGAAAAAAAAATTGCTCCATGAATAAGTTCCAACAGATAATGCGTGAAAATTTGTAAGTGTTAGGTCAAACTAAGTTATGAGGTTTGATATATTTGTAATGATGGACACTCTAGGTTCAAAATGGGATTATTACTTTAATGTGTTAACTTGCCATTTTCATAAGCTCAATAATGCAAATGCTCTCCCCTTACATTGTTGTGTGCTTGCATTGTTATGGTTTCAAATGTTCAAGGAGGTCACAAACAATTTCACGACTATTTTATTCATATGTCATACCATATGGAAAAGGGCTTATCATATAACACAATTCAGCTTTTTAAATTTGAACTGCATGAGCTATGATAAATGCATTTCATCATTTCTGAGCATGAGAAACCAAATTGCATAACACGGTACTACAAAGATTCTACCAACAGTGGTCTTAATTCATCAGTTGACAGGAATATAATCACTTACTTATATACATTTTACACTGGTATACTATTACTGCACCATTAGTTGATTTGCATGAGATCGTACACACATGCCTGCGAATTGCCACCTTAAAAGCTACTAACCAGTCCCTAGCAGTCTAACGGGAACCAGAAGTGATAGTATGTCATACTCAGTCATGCCTAAAACTGACAAAAAATAATCGAGCTATGGTAAAACCGGCAGTGGTAAGGACAGATAACTACTAGATTACTAGTGCGTGAGAAAAACATGCAGCGCATACCCTGTCAAGTATAGTGTTTAATAAGGAATATTAATTTCATAGCTGCTCCGACATGTCGTTGAGACCAGATACGTGGGAGGGACGAAGAGGGGCTTGTGCATGTGGTACTGACCTTGGCGGCTTAAATTCAACATGTTCTGTTATTTTGAAGTGTAGCACGAGAGGCCGG
The DNA here is from genome assembly GCA_036936925.1 of Cenchrus fungigraminus. Taxonomy (NCBI): domain Eukaryota; kingdom Viridiplantae; phylum Streptophyta; class Magnoliopsida; order Poales; family Poaceae; genus Cenchrus; species Cenchrus fungigraminus. The sequence continues at coordinate 100,279,383 of CM072779.1, forward strand.
TGAACATCTTTGGCGGGATCCGGGTGTTGTGTCTCCCATTGGGTCAACCACTACGGGTCCTATGGGCTCCACACACATATATATCTTTGTCTGGCTCCAAGTGGCGACTGTAACGGTATCTATGGATCAGAGAAAGATCACATCTCCCCTTATTTGCTAAGGCTTGCTTCTTTTGACAGTTATTTTTTATTTGAGCATAGCTTGGTGGAATTCGAACATGGGCAGAGGCATGGCAGGAGGTGAGGGTGTAATAGCAAGCAACCACGTCGTTGTCAGCGGCTTGCTTCTTTTGACAACTCTTTTGTTTTGGAACATCCAACACTACTATTGGAAGAAGAGGGGCTTGTGCATGTGCTATTGGCCTTGGTGGCTTCAATTCAACATGTTTTGTTACTTTGAAGTGTAGCACGAGAGGCCAGTGAACATCTTTGGCAGGATCCGGGTGTTGTGTCTCCCATTGGGTCAACCTCTATGGGTCCGATGGGCTCCACACACATATATATCGTTGTCTAGATCCAAGTGGCGACTGTAACGGTATCTATGGATCAAAGAAAGATCACATCTCCCCTTATTGGCTAAGGCTTGCTTCTTTTGACAATTGTTTTTGTCTGAGCATAGCTTGGTGGAATTCGAACATGGGCAGAGGCATGGCTGGAGGTGAGGGTGTAATAGCAAGCAACCACGTCATTGTCAGCGGCTTGCTTCTTTTGACAACTCTCTTGTTTTGGAAAATACAACACTACTATTGGTTCTCTGAAAACTAGTGCCATATGTGCATGGCATGATGTGAACCATCTTGATGTTGACTCTAAACTAGATGTGGAGACACCATATTGTATTGTAGCTTGTGTTGCCAGCTATAAAACCAAACAAGTATTTACGGTTGCTAGAGTATGAATTGGAGGTGTCTTTCTTAAGGGCTTCTAAGGGAGTGGCCTGCGTGGTGTGGCAAATAGAATTGGTTTTTTTGTGTTGAGTATACTATGTATGGTGATGCCTAATTACACTTTTGCCTATGTTATGGCTAATATAGAGAGGAACCTCCTAAAGTATATCTAGTGAATTATAGGGTTCCTTTGGTTGTAGAGTATCGTGACGTGATGCATTCATGTATGCTATATTATCATGCCATTTTCATCATTTGTGCATGTATATGGGACAAAGGTGAAGCCACATAGCATTTTGGGTGATTGTTTCCTCTAGGTGCTCTAGGGGAGAAAATCAATGCTTTGCCAAGCTTGTCTTAGGAGACATGTCTTCTTCCTAATAAATCTCTACAAGTGAGGCATTGGCAAGATTTTTACTTTTCGAGTCTCTGACGGTTGCCTAACAAGATTCCCTTCCATTCTCTCAGTGATGCAATCTAGAACTATGTTGACGGATGATAAGTACCACTTTCAGCCCTTAATATTCTCACATAAATGGAGGCATATGCATTATTTACTTGCATTTTGGTTTGAATAATGTAGTTCCACTTGTCCTTGGAGATTATTTGTATGTAGGTGAAATACCCCTTAAAATAGATGGAAACCCACCTTCTATGGAGAAACCATGCCAACTCAGCTGAGGAGGTGGCCGCCACCAAGGGAAACATGGCATTCCACGTCATCGATCCAAGGGAGGCACTCACCGACGAATTAGAGGACGCCACATGGACTTCACATGGATCAAAAGGCCCACCTCGGATACCAAATCAAGCCATGCACCGGGGATGGATCATAGGGCCAACAGGGTAGCCACCCAAAGGAAAACCACCCCGAGTGGGGGGCCTAGGGGCCGGCCGATCCTTGGATCGGCCGAACCGCCTCTGGCTCGCCCCATCTCGTCCCTACACGTGGCAGCTCCTCATTGGTCACTTGCTGCATCCCGGGGTGTTTTGGAGCACTTTGAGCCTCCGAGCAAGCCTGGTCCTTGCCTATAAATAGAAGGGGAGGGGCTCCCATTTCCCACACACCACTCTCTCATTCTCCTCTCACTTTTAGTTTCCAAGGCTAGGGGGTAGGCTAGAGTAGCTCTTATTCAGGTTCCAAGTCTTCTTTGGAGTCTAGGTATGAGTTCTCTTTTATCTTTATTTCATTGTATGACTTTGATCTACTTCAGTTATTCAGCTATTTCATATAAAGTCATGGTAGATCATATGCTTGATATGTTCTTGAGTTCATCCTTTGTTCATCATTTAGAGGCTTGTGTTCTTCATGAACACTACCTTTTGATCCACTTGAAGGGTGATAAACTCATTCCTTATGTGTTTGTTCATAAGTTAGAGGCTCGTGTTCTTCACGAACACGACCCTTTGATCTTGTTGACTAGACATAAGAGAGTTCGTATCCGTTCGTATATCTAGCCTTAGTTGATCTTGTTAGATGGCATGAGAGTGTTGCATGAGGTTTGTGTTCAAGCTACGGTACTCGGTCTAAGTTGACCAGTCTTCTGGTGGCTCTCACCCTGGGTCACAATAGCCCGGGCCGGGTGGAGTCTAGCAGCAACGTAGGCATGGTGCCTGGGTTGTCTGACTACGTTAGTTTTGAGCATACCCCCCGTAACGATAGAGGTAGGTCCGCAGTGGTGACAGCTGTTGGATCCTATGCAACCCTCCGTGCTGGGGTACCTGCTGTAGGAGTCTAAAGTGTAGTTTCGCAGAATGCTGGTCGTCGCGGGCTAGCTCCCCGTTTGTACCTGGGTGCTGAACCTTACCCTCTCATGCAATACTCATGCCTATCTCTTGTATCTTCTAGCTTTGTATGTTTAGTACATTAGAACCTAGAGCTAACTCGTATGTTCCCCCTAAGCTGTAGTGTGCTAGAGTAGTGGTAGATCTGAGTGTGTGTGTTGCACTACCCTTTATATCTTTTATCTTACCCCTGCCTTTGAGTTTGTTGTTTCCTATATCTATATCTTAGTTTACATTCAGAGCAAAAGCATAAGTCTAAGATATCCGCCATTGCCTTCCACGGATATGATACCCTTGGAATATTCTCCTTCCTTGGGGAAATGCTACAATGGTTTATCTATGCGCTTGCGGGTTCATGATCGTTTAGATTAACCTTTGGCAAATCTTGATGTTCACACTAACTCGGCGTTGTTAGTTGTGACGTTAAGAGGTGCCTACAAGGCGTTTCTTGGTGTTGTCACTAAGGATGGATCCCAGATCTGTTCTTAAGATGACAGCGCTACGAAACGCCAACAACCATTTCTGACGTCGTTGCCGGGGAAGGCACAGGATTATCATGACTATGCTTTGCCTCTGTTTATAAGCTATGAGTAGGTTAGGACAACTGTCAATGTAGGCTAACCTTGATTGTCTTCTTTTATCTTTGGATGATGAAGACAGGTAGTGTATGACTAGTTTCGACTTACCGGAGAATTTCACTGAAGATCCCGAGTCACTTTTGAGGAAAGCTCGAATTCATTTCGACTCACCTCGTCGTACTCATCTTAAAGGCGAACCAGCTTCCTTTGTACCATCCATGTCAAACGCTATGGCCCAGAAGACACTTCGTGAGTACTCAGCTCCTTCTGCTGACCAGGTGCTGCAAGGCCCTGAGGTGGCAATGGGGACTGAAAATTTTGAGATCAAGACGGGTCTAATCACGATGGTATAGGCTAGCCCATTCTGTGGCAAGCCAAATGAGGATGTCAATGCTCATTTGCAGCAATTCCTAGAGCTGTGCAGCACTTTCATCATCAGGGGTGCAAATATGGATGTCGTCCGTCTGAGGCTATTTCCATTCTCTCTCCTAGGGAAAGCCAAGCAATGGTTCTACGCGAATCGTGATGCTATTAACACTTGGAGTAAGTGTTCAGAGGCATTTCTCAAGAAGTTCTTCCCATTGGGTAAAACCAATGCTCTTCGTGAGAGAATTTCTGGTTTTCAACAAGCAGCAAGTGAATCCATTCCAGAGGCTTGGGATAGGCTTCAGGAGTATGTCCTGGCATGTCCTCACCATGGGATGGAGGATTGGCTCATTCTTCAAAGCTTTTATAATGGGTTGACTCCGACAGCCCGAGGCCATATTGATGCTGCTGCTCAGGGAGCATTCTTCTCACTCACCGTTGATAATGCTAAATTACTCATTGAGAAGATGGTTTCCAACCAAGGGTGGAGTGATGAAAGACTCCAACCACGACCGAGGGGTACTCATACTGTCAAGGAAGCAGACATGATTACTGCCAAGTTGGACCTTCTTAAGAAGAGAATGGATGACTACACCAGCGAGAAGGCTGCCATGGCCACCACTACTCTGCCTATGGATTCTCATATGACTTGTGAAGTCTGTGGCAACACTGGGCACTCAGGAAATTATTGTCCGGAGACTCAGGAGGAAGTGATGTACATAAACGGCAACAACAATGGTTATCGTCCACCTCAACAAGGAGGCCAATCGTGGAATCAACAACGCCCTTACTATCAAGGAGGTAACCAAGGTAATTCTTACAATCCTAACCAACCTTCCTTGAGAGATCTCGTTTTTGGACAAGCTAAGATTAATAAAGGTGTTAACAAAAAGCTAGCTGCCCTTGATAAAACTTTGGAAAGTCTCAATGTTAAGCTTGATAGTTTTTTTTCTGCTCAGAAGAGTCAGCTGAGTTTTAACAAAATGTTAGAAACTCAGTTGGCTCAGCTGGCTGCTTTGGTTCCATTTGCTGATAACGGGAGGATCCCGGGGCAACCCGTGTCCTCTTGTGAGAATGTTAGTGTAGTGTCAACCAGGTGGGGTAAGCCACCTAGGAAGACACATGCTTCTAACTATGCAGGAAAGCCCATACAACAAATTCTAGATCCATGGGAGGAATCAGCAGTTGTGCACAAGAAAGATCCAGGCTACCCGACTATTACTTGCACAATCTATTACAAGAAAATCAGGCATGCCCTTTGTGACCTTGGTGCAAGTGTTAATCTCATGTCCAAGGCCATGTTCGAGCAACTAGGATATCCAGCTATCTCTCTCCAACAGCACGGACCATCCAGCTCGTCGATTCAACGATACGATAAAGTCTAAGATATCAGTCTAAGATATTCACACTACCCCGTATATCTTTTATGTTACCCCTGTCTTTGAGTGTGTTGTTCCCTATATCTATCTCTTGGTTTACATTCAGAGCAAAAGCATAAGTCTAAGATATCCGCCATTGCCTTCCACGGATACGATACCCTTGGAATACTCTCCTTCGTTGGGGAAATGCTACAATGGTTTATCTGTGTGCTTGCGGATTCGTTCATGATCGTTTACATTAACCTTTGTCAAGTCTTGATGTTCACGCTAACCCGGCGTCGTTAGTTGTGACGTTAAGAAATGTCAACAAGCATTTCTGGCGTTGTTGCCGGGGAAGGCACAGGATTATCATGACTATGCTTTGCATCTGTTTATAAACTCTGAGTAGATTAGGACAACTCTCAATGCAGGCTAACCTTGATTGTCTTCTTTTATCTTTGGATGATGAAGACAGGTAGTGTATGACTGGTTTCGACCTACCGGGGAATTTTACTGAAGATCCCGAGTCACTTGTGAGGAAAGCTCGAATTCATTTCGGCTCACCTCGTCGTACTCATCCGGAAGGCGAACCAGCTTCCTTTGTACCCTCCACATCCAACGCTATGGCCCAGAAGACACTTTGTGAGTACTCAGCTCCTTCCGCTGACCAGGTGCTGCAAGGCCCTGAGGTGGCAATGGGGACTGAAAAATTTGAAATCAAGACGGGTCTAATTACGATGGTACAGGCTAGCCCATTCTGTGGCAAGCCAAATGAGGATGCCAATGCTCATCTGCAGCAATTCCTAGAGCTATGCAGCACTTTCGTCATCAGGGGTGCAAATATGGATGCTGTTCGTCTACGGCTATTTCCATTCTCCCTCCTGGGGAAAGCTAAGCAATGGTTCTACGCGAATCGTGAAGCTATTAACACTTGGAGTAAGTGTTCAGAGGCATTTCTCAAGAAGTTCTTCCCATTGGGTAAAACCAATGCTCTTCATGGAAGGATTTTTGATTTTCAGCAAGCAGCAAGTGAATCTATTCCAGAGTCTTGGGAAAGGCTTCAGGAGTATGTCCTGGCATGTCCTCACCATGGGATGGAGGATTGGCTTATTCTTCAAAGCTTCTATAATGGGTTGACTACGACAGCCCGAGGCCATATTGATGCTGCTGCTCAAGGAGCATTCTTCTCACTCACTGTTGATGATGCTAAATTACTCATTGAGAAGATGGTCTCTAACCAAGGGTGGAGTGATGAAAAACTCCAACCACGACCGAGGGGTACTCCTACTGTCAAGGAAGCAGACATGATTACCGCCAAGATGGATCTTCTTATGAAGAGATTGGATGACTACACCAGCGAGAAGGCTGCCATGGCCACCACTACTCTGCCTATGGATTCTCACATGACTTGTGATGTCTGTGGCAACACTGGGCACTCAAGCAACTATTGTCCGGAGACTCAGGAGGAAGTGATGTACATGAACGGCAACAACAATGGTTATCGTCCACCTCAACAAGGAGGCCAATCATGGAATCAACAACGCCCTTACTATCAAGGAGGTAACCAAGGTAACTCGTACAATCCTAACCAACCTTCCTTGAGAGATCTCGTTTTTGGGCAAGCTAAGATTAACGAAGGTATCAACAAAAAGCTAGCTGCCCTTGATAAAACTGTGGAAAGCTTCAATGTTAAGCTTGATAGTTTTTTCTTCTGCTCAGAAGAGTCAGCTAAGTTTCAACAAAATGTTAGAAACCCAGCGGGCTCAGCTGGCTGCTTTGGTTCCATCTCCTGATAACGGGAGGATCCCGGGGCAACCCGTATCCTCTTGTGAGAATGTTAGTGTAGTGTCAACCAGGTGGGGTAAGCCACCTAGGAAGACACATGCTTCTGACTATGCAGGAAAGCCCATACAACAAATTCTTGATCCATGGGAGGAATCAGCAGTGGTGCACAAGAAAGATCCAGGCTACCCGACTATTACTTGCACAATTTATTACAAGAAGATTAGGCATGCCCTTTGTGACCTTGGTGCGAGTGTTAATCTCATGTCCAAGGCCATGTTCGAGCAACTTGGATATCCAGCTCTCTCTCTAATAGCACGGACTATCCAACTCGCCGATTCAACAATACGATATCCAGAAGGAATTGTTGAGAGCTTATTGGTCAAGGTCAAGAGTTCTTATGTCTTCGCGGATTTTGTGGTTCTTGACATGGATGACGAGGGAGGAATGCCGCTCATCCTTGGGCGACCGTTTCTCAGTGATGTCCGAGCTAGAATCAATGTGGGGTCCGGAATCATCCATTTCCGCATTGGGAAGAAGAACTTGAAGTTCAAGTTTCAGGACAAAGAAGAGTAATGCTATTTGGTGCAAGATAGTGCTGAGCAGCTTGGGGGAAGGACGGAGCCTTCACCCCCAAGGAAGAAATCTCCGTCGAAGAGGTTAAAGAAAATTCGGAAAGAATGGCGGAAGATTGAGATGGCACCAACCTCTACTTCTCAGGAGTGGGGTGCTGAATGGAATTGATCACTGAGAAGAGTCCCACTCGTCGGACTAAAAATGATGGGTCATTTCTACCAAAAAGGTTAAAGCTGGTATTTATCTCATATTTCCCTTTCCAAAATTTTATTTTCAAAATTGCATATTGGATTTTCCAAAACTCTACATTTGCATGCTAGATTTATCTAGCCCCTTTTCCCTTTTCCAAATAAAATTTCTAAAAATAATTTCTGAGTTTGAAAACCATAGAAAATTCATTTGGGTAATTTCTAGAGTAAACTTTGGCCGGTGCACCGTGGCATATCTTCATATAGCCGTTGGTGGCACACCTGCCAAAGGCGGCCAGCACCGGGCCCACCACTGGGCCGGCCGAACCAGGGTTCGGCCGAACCCTGGTAACGGTCAAGTGGGCCCAGCCTTGGCCAACGGCTCCTAGCCGTTGCCCAACGGCTATCCCGTGGTGTGCTGCCCCTTTGCTCTATAAATTAGACCCGAGAGGGGGTGTTCTTCACCCATTCAACTCATTTCACTCACACCCCCCTCTCTATTCCTTGCTCTCTTGGTTTTCTTGGATTTCTTGCTCGAGATTGGATCATCAAGTACTCTCTCTATTGTGCTGCTGAAAATATTGTTATTGGTGGAGCAAGCTCGGTAAGAACTTCATTCGATTTCACTAACCCATCACCGAGTTGCTCTTGTTGTTCCTTGTTGTTGTGCTAGCATGAACTGGGCGGCAAACACTCTCCGGAGGGTGACACGCTCACACTCCCGTTCAAGGGCAAGCACGAGTGCATCCAACCCCGCCGAGCTGACGCCGAGCCCATCGACGATGGATTATGAAGAAGAGCAAGAAGAGCAAGCCGAGCCACAAGCCACGAAGGAGGTCGTCGACGACACCCCCTACCTCAGCTTGCGGGGCGATCGAGAGGAGCAAGCCTATGCTCTTCTGAAGGACCGAGTCTTCGCCCACACTAGGGAATTCGACCCAGCCCTCATGGAGAAAACAGGTATGAATCTCGAGTTCGTTTCCATTTGGAATGCTCTTGGTTGGGAGGAGTTTGCGCCGGTCACAGAGCTTGGCTCTCGGCCCCTCACCATCCAGTTTCTTTGCTCTCTTACCGAGACCCGGGATGGCATTGAGTTTCGTCTTTTCGGGACCGATTATCGTCTTTCTTGGAAGGATCTTAGTCGTCTTCTTGGTTTTAGTCCTCGTTGTGCTGTCTCTTTGAATTCAGCAGTGGATGACGAATTTCAAGATGATAGGTCCGATTGAGTGTACGGCTTTGGTGACTCGTATTGCTCTCAGACTCGGGGTTCTTAGCGGGAATCCCGTACCCTTCATCGGGACGCCCCGAGTTTTCATTGATGAGGCATACTTGATCCAGGGGCATATACTCAAGAAGGGCCCAAATGATTCTTTGACTTTCTTCTTACCGGGCTATACAAATCAAATCCCGTTACCTAACCCGGGGTTTGGATTGTATAACTCGGAGTCACTAACCATTCCCCTTGTCACACAAGAGGAAAGCCGTCGTGCTAGTGTTTCAGGCAGGTCCACCAGGAGCGCGGCGAAGAGAGCACACATGCAGCAGCAGCAGCAGTCACAGCCACCACCACCACAGCCTCAGCCACAGCCTGCTACACCACCGGTGGCAGGAGGGGCCCCTGCGGGGTACATGTCCGGGGTTACCCCTGGATATGCACCTGGCTGGGACCAGCCCACCTACCAGCCAAGTGCGAGTGGCACAGCTTGGGCGGGCGCGAGCAGAGCTCAGTGGGCCACACACGCTAGTTCTAGCTCCGGTGGTCCACCTTTATCTTCGTCCTTTCAGCGGCACTCCTCAGCCTCTGCACGCGATGCTCAGCTCGCGCAGCAGATGGGAGAGCTCACCGTCCAGGTCACAGGATTGGAGGAGACGCTAAACACCCACGTCGAGTCTACCTCAGCGTGGCAGCATCAGGCTGGTGAGAGGATAGCAGCCATGCAGCAGGATCAGCAGCAGTACATGGAGGCGCAGAGGGCTTACTACGCGAGTCAGGGTTTCTTCTACCCTCCTCCGCAGTGAGCCTGAAGCTAGCTTGGGGAGGACCCCCATCCAGAGGTAACTTGTATCTTCCTTTGTTTTCAGAATATCTTATAAATGAAAATCCAAAAAAATCTGCAAAATAAAAGGACCAAAAATATTTATTTGCTTTCATCATCATCGTTTGCTTTGTTTGCTTTGATATGCTTAGTAAGAATGCTTTGCCTCTGTGGTTGAAATGATGAATAGTTGCTCTATTTATTCTCCTCCTATGTCTTGCTTACAAGTTTGTATCCTACCTAAGTTTTGAGTTTGTTGGCTTGTATGTTCAAACCTTAGCTTGAAAACTATGGGTGGCAAAAAGCATGATCCTTGCCTAAGTTGTTGTGAGACATGATATGGTATAATAGAGTGCTATGATCTTGTGCTTAGTGATGCTTGACATCCGGAGTTTTCCTTTTTGAAAAATCAAAACATGATGAGTTCCTCGATGATGAGAATTTCCCATCCAAGGCCACGTGTAGATACTAGTTCTTAGCCTCCACATATGCAGCTTGTTCTCTCATTGAGCTTTGTCAAATTGTTGTGACCCTTGTTAGAACTCATACTCCCCTGATCAAGATCACATACATGTTCATGCTAAAACTTCTACACTGGAAGTTAGCATTCATCATTTGTTCCATATGCCTATGCATTCTTCCTCAAATCAAACTCTATGTATCTTTGCATTATTCATCCCTCTCCAAATATCTCCACTAGAGACAAAGGGCTAGCTAAAAAAAGAAAAAGAAAAAAAGAAGGAAAGAAAAGCATGCTCAAAAGCATGGCAAAAATAAATAAAGAGAGGTAGCCCAAGTCTCGAAAATTTCAAAAGGAGAAAAAGGGATTAATATGTGCAAGAAAAAGAGTTCCACCATATAGATGGTAATAACTAGCACCTACTCCGGGGCTAGTGTCCACCTTACCATCAATCCCTCATTTCCTCATATAAAGCATGGCAATATCTAGCACCCACTTCCGGGCCTAGTATCCACCTTGCCATGCTCATATCCATCACACACATATGCATATCTTGATCAGGATGTATGTTTGTTTCTTCCAAGGATCCGGTTTTTGACTTAGCAAAATATGAGAGACAAGTATGCCACATCTTCCCGACCTACAGCTCCACATACAGCCTATTAGGAGTAGGATGTGAAGAAAGGCAACATTGATGCCTTGGTGAGGAACCATACACTTTTGAGCGATCCGAGAGTATCATTTGAGGAACTCTGATTTTCTTTTGAAAATTTTGCAAAACCTCCGGATTGCTAAGCTGATCAAGGTATGAGTGATTATGCACATGCTATATAACCATTCTGTCTCTCAACCGCCCAAGGCAGGTGAAGCTATATGCCCCACGTATCAGGTGAAAGGTAAGAACATTGCCAACTTGTTCAACTCTTGGTAGAGTACTCTGCTGTATGTTTGCCATAAGTTGAGAATACAACATTGTAGCAACTCCTGATCAACCAACCTAACTCTCTAATGTCTTGCTTCGAGACGAGCAAGAGGTTAGCTTGGGGGAGTTTGTTGACGGTGGAAATTCACCATTTCCAACCCTCAATATTCTCACATAAATGGAGGCATATGCATATTTTACTAGCATTTAGGTTTGAATAATGTAGTTCCACTTGTCCTTGGAGATTATTTGTATGTAGGTGATTTACCCCTTGAAAGAGGTGGAAACTCAACTTCTATGAAGAAACCATGCCAACTCAGCTGAGGAGGTGGCTGCCACCAAGGGAAACATGGCAATCCACGTCATCGATCCAGGGGAGGCACTCACCGACAAATCAGAGGACGCCACATGGACTTCACATGGATCAAAGGGCCCACCTCAGATACCAAATCAAGCCATGCACCGGGGATGCATCAGAGGGCCCACAGGGCAGCCACCCAGTGGAAAACCACCAGGTGGGGCCACCCTAGGGGGCCGGCCGACCCTGGGATCGGCCGAACCGACCTAGGGGGCCCCATCCTGACCCTCCACGTGGTAGCTCCCTATTGGTCCATTGCCTCACTCCCGGGTGTTTAGGGGCCATTTGGGCGTCCGAGCAAGCCTTATCCTTGCCTATAAATAGAAGGGGAGGGGCTCCCATTTCTCACACACCACTCTCTCATTCTCCTCTCACTTTTAGTTTCCATGGCTAGGGGGTAGGCTAGAGTAGCTCTTATTCAGGTTCCAAGTCCTCTTGGAAGTCTAGGTATGAGTTCTCTTTTATCTTTATTCTTTGTATGACTTTGATCTACTTCAGTTATTCAGCTATTTCATATAAAGTCATGGTAGATCATATTCTTGATATGTTCTTGAGTTCATCCTCTGTTCATCATTTAGAGGCTTGTGTTCTTCGTGAACACTACCTTTTGATCCACTTGAAGGGTGATAAACTCCTTCCTTATGTGTTTGTTCATAAGTTAGAGGCTCGTGTTCTTCACGAACACGATCCTTTGATCTTATTGATTAGACATAAGAGAGTTCATATCTGTTCGTATGTCTAGCCTTAGTTGATCTTGTTAGATGGCATGAGAGTGTTGCATGAGGTCTGTGTTCAAGCTACGGTACTCGGTCTAGTTGACCAGTCTTCTGGTGGCTCTCACCCTGGGTCACAATAGCCTGGGCTGGGTGGAGTCTAGCAGCAACGTAGGCATGGTGCCTGGGTTGTCTGGCTGCGATAGTTATGAGCATACCCCCCGTATCGAGAGGTCGGTCCTCAGGTGGTGACAGCCCTGTTGGATCCTAGGGCAACCTCCGCGCTGGGGTACCTGCTGTAGGAGTCTAAAGTCTAGTTTCGCAGAGTGCTGGTCGTCGCGGGCTAGCTCCCCGTTTGTACCTGGGTGCTGAACCTTATCTCTCTCATACAATACTCATGCCCATCTCTTGTATCTTCTAGCTTTGTATGTTTAGTACATTAGAACCTAGAGCTAACTCGTATGTTCCCCCTAAGCCGTAGTGTGCCAGAGTAGAGGTAGATTTGAGTGTGTGTGTCACACTACCCCGTATATCTTTTATGCTACCCCTGTCTTTGAGTGTGTTGTTCCCTATATCTATCTCTTGGTTTACATTCAGAGCAAAAGCATAAGTCTAAGATATCCGCCATTGCCTTCCACGGATACGATACCCTTGGAATACTCTCCTTCCTTAGGGAAATGCTACAATGGTTTATCTATGCACTTGTGGATTCGTTCATGATCGTTTAGATTAACCTTTGGCAAGTATTGATGTTCACGCTAACCCGGCGTTGTTAGTTGTGACGTTAAGAAATGTCAACAGATGCCTCCGCAGTCTTGGTCACTGAGGCCAAGAAGGTCGCTCCGAGCGACCTAGCCATCCTGGAGTAGAAGCGCACCGACACTGCCCTTGGCGCCGCACCCTCCACGAAGAAGGTCTTCCTCGGCCTTGCCAACGCAGAGAAGAGGTGGTGATCGGCGACGGCCTCGACAAGAAATAGGAACTTGCGCTCACCAGTTTCCTCCGGGATAACGCGGATATATTCGCATGGAGTCCATCGGATATGTCAGGTGTCCCCAGGGAGCTGGCTGAGCACCCCTTGGATGTAAGCAAGACGGCCAAGCCTGTCAAGCAGAAGCTTCGTCGCTTTAAGAAAGATCGCAAGGACGACATTAGGGTAGAAATAATAAAGCTCCTAGCTGCCGGATTCATCCACGAGTGTAAAACTCTGGTTTGGCTCGCCAACCCGGTGCTTGTACCCAAGAAAATCGGTCAAGTATCGACTACACCGACCTCAACAGGCACTACCCTAAAGACCCCTTCGCTCTTCCGCGCATCAACCAGGTCGTGGACTCCACGGCTGGAAGCGTCCTCCTCTGCTTTCTCGACTGCTACTCAGGGTATCACCAGATAGCCCTGAAGGTCTCTGACCAAGATAAAATGGCGTTCATAACACCGTACGGCATCTACTGCTACATGGCCATGACCTTTGGCCTCAAGAATGCCTGCGCGACCTACCAGAAGGCCATCCAGAAGTGTCTGGAGCACCAGATCGGCAAAAATGTAGAAGCCTACATTGACGACGTGGTCGTCAAGACCACCCAAGAGGATAAGCTCATAGCTGACCTCGCGGAGACCTTCGCCAACCTCCGACGTTATCGCTGGAAGCTTAATCCAGAAAAGTGCGTCTTCGGTGTCCCCTCCAGCAAGCTCCTGGGCTTCATGGGAGCAACCGGGGCATCGAGGCGAACCCCACTAAGGTGGATGCCATTCGCAGGATGAAGCGACATACTAGGAAGAAGGACGTCATGAAGCTCACCGGCCTGATGGCGGCCCTAGGTCGATTCATTAGCAAACTTGGAGAGAAAGGTCTACCCTTCTTCAAGCTGCTAAAAAAGGCGGACAAATTCGTCTGGACAGACGAGGCCGACCAGGCCTTGGAGCAAATGAAGACCTTTCTTACATCACCCCCGGTGAAGGTGCCCCCGGCACCAAAGGAAACCCTACTGCTCTACATCTCCACGACCACCCTAATGGTCAGGTCGGTCCTGGTGGCAGAGCGACCTGAAGAGGGTAGACCTTACCCCGTCCAGCGACCTATCTACTACGTCAGCGAGGTCCTGTCAGACAGCAAGACCAGGTACACCCAGCCGCAGAAGATGTTATACGCCCTCCTCGTCACCTCGCGCAAGCTCCGGCACTACTTCCAGTCGCACAAGATCAAGGTCATCTCGGCCTTCCCCCTTGGAGAGATCCTACGCAGTCGCGACACCACCAGACGCATCGTCAAGTGGTCCATCGAGCTAGGCGAGTTCGACCTAGAGTTTTGCCCCCGGCAGGCCATCAAATCCCAGGTCCTCGCGGACTTCGTTTCGGAGTGGACAGAGATCCAGCAGCCTCCACCTTCGGAACGACCTGAGCATTGGAAGATGTACTTCGATGGTTCCCTGAACCTCGAAGGGGCCGGTGCAGGCATACTGTTCATCTCCCCCTAGGGCAATCACCTGAAGTACGTCCTGCAGATCCACTACAAGACGTCCAACAACGGCGCCGAGTACGAAACCCTCATTCATGGGCTACGCATCGCCATCTCCCTAGGGATCAAGCGCCTCATAGCGTACGACGACTCCAAGGTCGTCATCGACCAAGTCAGCAAGGACTACGAAGCTAGGAAGGATACAATGGATGCCTACTGCACAGACATCTGCAAGCTCGAGCGTCACTTCGAGGGACTCGAGTTCCACCACGTCTGTCGTAACAATAATGTTGCGGCCGACGTCCTCTCCAAGCTCGGCTCCAAGCGTGTGCTGGTCCCGGCTGGCGTATTCGTCCAAGACCTACGCAAGCTGACTATCAAGCTTTTCCCCAACCTAGAGTCACCAGACGATGAAGCGACCCCACCTGGAGGTCGCCCTGGAGGTCGCGACGTCCTCATGACCGAGGCGGAGGACGACTGGCGCCTAGACTTCCTCGCTTTCATCCTCAAACATCGAGTACCTGAGGAGAAGGCGGAGCGCGAAAAGATCACGAGGCGCAACGCCAGCTACGTCGGCGGCGGCATAGAGCTCTACGGGAGGTACGCCTTCAACGGGGTTTTGATGAAGTGCATCCTGCGATCTGAGGGCCTCAGGCTCTTAGACGAAATCCACGTCGGCGAGTGTGGCAACCACACCGCCTCTGCCAACCTGGTGGGCAAAGTCTTCAGGACTGGCTTCTACTAGCCTACCGTCATGGCTGACGCACAGGAACTTGTCCGACGATGCAAGGGGTGCCAGTTCTTTGCCAAGCAGCAGCACGTGCCGGCTCAGGCTCTGAGGACCACCCCTCTATCCTGGCCTTTCGCAGTATGGGGCCTCGACTCTGTGGGACCTTTCAAGACCACCCCTGGCGGGTACAAGCACATCATTGTGGTGGTGGACAAGTTCACCAAATGGATTGAGGTCCGCCCCGTATCCAGCGTCACGTCAAAAGAGGCAGCCAAATTCATCAAGGAGATCACCCACTGTTTCGGGGTCCCCAACAGGATTGTCACCGACCTTGGCACGACCTTCACAGGAGCTGACTTCTGGGACTTTTGCCAAGACAACCTGATCGACGTATACTACTCCTCGGTGGCGTACTCACGGTGCAACGGCCAGGTCGAGCGGGCCAATGGCATGGTACTGCAGGCCGTCAAGGACCGCATCTTCGATGGCTCATCACCTTACGCAACCAGGTGGCTCGCAGAGCTCCCTCACGTCATCTGGGGCCTCCGGACCCAGGTCAGCTCGGCTACAGGGTACTATCCCTTCTTCCTGGTCTACAGGTCAGAGGCCATCCTCCCCACCGACGTCGCCTTCGGGGCTCCCCGCATACAGAACTTCAACAAGGGTGAAGCGGAGAAAACACGCAGGCTCGACCTCGACAGTCTTGAAGAACATCGTGTGGCCGCGCTCATGTGCCACACCCGCCATGAGTAGCAGCTATGTCGCTACCACGACTGCAACGTGCGGGAACGTTCCTTCAACGTTGGCGACCTAGTCCTGCGGCGGATCCAGAACACCAAGGACATGCACAAGCTCTCTGCACCTTGGGAAGGCCCTTTCATAGTTAAGGAGGTCATTGGACCGGCGACCTATCGCCTCCAATGGGCCGATGGCCAGGGCATCCCGAACCCCTGGAACATCAAGCACTTACGTCACTTCTATCCTTAGGAGCCTTGTATCGCAATAAAAAGCTATGTACTCTATCCTTTGTAATTCATAGTCAATAAATATAAAGATTCCCCTTCGGTAGTTTTCCTATCGACCTACTTTTTGGGTCTCTATTTACTTCTTGTTCATCCCTCCCCCTCGACATGCTCGGGGGCTTGGTTTAAAGCTGGACCCGATGCGCTCAAGGGCTTGGTGTTAAGCCAGGCCCGTCATGCTCGGGGGCTTGGCTTTGCCAACCTAAGGGTCGTATGACCTGGGGGGTTTACCTTTCCTTTTTTACAAGTGTTTCCCTTACTACAACTTTTATGCCTTTTATAAGTATTCTTAAGTTGTGTGATTGCGAGACCTTGGGTCCAAGGCCCCCCTCCACGCGCCGACTGCATGTAAGCCTCCACGTTGAGCCGTGTAGTCGGTAAGCCGTTCCTCCACTGAGTTGGGTTAGCGGGGGGAAAGGGTTTTGCAGCTTCATTACTTTTGCATTCTTATAATAAGTATCTGAGCCGTATAAGGGATCACAGTCGTTAATTAAACATGACCTTTTCATTCATGCAAGGTTTTTCTTACATCAAAAGGGTCTATGACCCATCTGCACTAACAGTTTGTTACATTCTAAGTTACATTTCAGAGATCTAACTTCTTGACGATCTCCTCCGCGGCGACCTGGACATCTTCAGTGCCCACCAATGGAGCCAGGTTGATCTCCTCTGTGACCTTCCGTAGGTCGAACGCTGGCTCATGGTGCTTCACCGTGGCCAGTGCTGCAGCCGCGGCGAGCTTGCCGCTGTCCATCAGCAGGGTATTCATCCGACCTTCTGCCTCCTCCAGTCGAGCGACGAGCTCTTGCGGCCCACCTTCGACCTTTGGGACATAGACGTCCACAAGGTACTCAGCGGCCTCCTTGAGGTCGTCTAGCTCCTTCTGAAGATCTGCAGTCATCTCTTGATGGTCCATAAGAGTTTGGATCGCTCGGGAAAGGTCGACCTCCAGGTCCCGGCGTACACTGAATTCATATGCAGCCTTCCGGGTATAGTAATACTCACTGGCTTCAACCTCCTTGGTCCTCTCCTTGAGGGTCTTGACCTGCTCCTTGGACTCCTTGAGCGCCTTGTTCAAGGAGGCCTCCTTATTCTTGGCCTCTGCAATCAGCAAGGTCAAAGACGGCACACGACGCCGTAAACTCTAGAAATCAAGGTCGAGGGTACATCCAGACATACCTGTAGCGGCGATCATAAGCTCATCTTCAGCTGCCTTCACCTTCACCCTGGCGGCTTCAAGCTCCTCCTTCAGGGTAGCCATCGCTTTGTCCTTCAAGGCCATCTCGTCTTTGAGGCACCGAATTTCTTCCGCGGCCTCGATCTTGGCCTGCAGCACGGCCTCTCGGGCCGCGGTCACTTCCGCATGAAGCTTGGCGCCCTCCTTCAGCAGGTTTGCCCTACCCTGTGCTCGCGTGGCGAGCGACTGCGTCAACACAATGTCAAAGGTCACTAGACCAAGTTATCAGAACAATTGAAGGTTCAGTCCCTGGGCAAAAGTGAAACTTACAATGAGCGTCCTCCTAATCATTTGCTGCGCCTCCCGGAACTCATCAAGGTCCCGGCCATCAGCAAGGTTGTCCTCTTCCCACGGGGTGCCAGAGTACAGGCACCTGCCCTTGTCACCAGGTCCGCTGCCACCTTCGGCCTCCGCCTCGCGTGTCAGCGGTAGGTCCTCCGTTCGAAGACCTTCCACCTGTTACGCATCATCGAAAGCGACCTTGGCCGGCGCCGATGATGCTGCCCCCATGGTCCCAGGGGCCTAGCTTGAGACGTCTCCGCCCGATGTGGCAGGTGACTGCCCCACCGGCGCCTTCTCCGGCTTATGCCCAATGGCCTCCTGGCCTGAGGCGTTCTTGCGCTATCTGACGTGGCAGGGGTCCCCCTGTCCAAAAAGCAAATCTCATTAGTGTCAATATACATAGAAACCGTAAGGTCGAGCAGATGAGAATCATGTTCGACGACGTACCCGCCGCCAAGCTTCAACCCAAGCTTTATCAGCCTGGGCGGCACCCGCCTTTACTTCTTCTGCGACCCTTGGTCGCTTACACCCTCAACACTAGGCTTCGGGCGCCATTCGTCCATAACACCAAGGGGGGTCTCGTCTTCTTGCATAGCCGGTGTGTCGCCAGACCTTGCGCCGGCGTCGCGCGACCCCGCATCATCATCTTCGCCAGCGCTGGTTCCGACCTCGGCGCTGACTGTCGCCGTCTCCGACAACGCGGTGGTATCCCTTCTCTTCCTCTTCTTCTTCTTCTCCGCCTCTTTGGTGGCGGCCACCACTTTGGCGACCTTGGACGCCACTATCTTCCCGGCGACCTGCCGTGAGCGCCGAGTTACCGGCACGGAACCTCCCGTGGAGGGATTTTCATCATCACTACCTCCCACCGACGAGTCGGAGAGGTAGTCGTTGACGTATTGTTGTGGAGGCGGATGGATGTCCTCTGCAGCCTGGACCTTGAAGCTCCGCTCACCCTCATCAGGGAGGGGAGCTGGGCTCCAGTACACGCCTTCATGGCTCTGCATCAAGCGATCTTCGTCACAAGACAGCAGCAATGTATACAAGCAAATAATCAAGGTCGAATTGGCACACAAGTTACTTACAACCTCGGTGGGGTGCTTCAGGCAAAACTCCTTGGGGCACGTCCAGTTCCGGATCTGCCCGGCGAACAGCTCCTTCACTTGCGCCACCATCTCCTCCTTGGAGACCTTGCGCTGCGCCACGCAGGTAGGGTCGGCCTGGCCCCAGTACTCGTAGGTCGGATGCACCTGATCTTGGATCGGTTGCAGAAGCCTCCAGCTGAAGCTGATAGCCACCGCGCCGCCCGTCAGCCCTTCTGTCTTCAACGCCGCCAGGTCGTCCAGCAGCGGCTTGATGGCGTCAGCCTCCCGCAACATTAACTGGTTGTTCCACTCCAGCACCGGGACCGGCGTAAGCCCCGACCTTGTCGCCAGCGCCGGCTTCGGGTTGTCGATGTAGAACCACCCTTGCCTCCAGCCCTAGGTGTTATCCGGCAACACCATTTCGATGTACACCAACTTTATGTGGCGACGAAGCATGAAGCTGACGCACCCGACGACCTCCTTCTTCCCCGTCTTCTTCAGCTCGAAGAAGTACCACCACAGGTTGAAGTGCGGTAATATCCCCAGGTACGCCTCACACAGGTGGATGAAGGAGGAGATCGAGGTGATGGCGTTAGGGACGAGGTGTACCAGGTCGATCCTGTAGTAGTGGAGGAGCCCGCGGAAGAAGTCGCCCGTGGGGACTCCGAATCCGCGCTCCATGTGCGTGATGAAGGCCACCGTCTCTCCGGTCCCCTCGGAGGGGAAGGCCTCGCCGGCGGCCGGCCTCCATCCCACCTGTTCCTTGGGCTTCAGCAGCCCCCGCTCAACGAGACCTAGGAGCTGGTCCTCAGTCAATGTCGAGGGCTCCCAGATGCTCTCAAGCACCGGCGCAAGCTTGAGAGCCATCTCCTCTTCCTCAAAACTGGTGGATCTATCTCTAAAGACCACTAGGGATTTTGTGCGCATGCGGCGGCGTGCGGCACGGCGGATCTAAGCGCGGCGGCGCAGGCGGATTCGCGCGGAAGGCTCTAAGCGGCGGCAGTGAAACCCTAAGCCCACGCGGAAATGGAAGCGAGTGGGGTCCTTGGCCCTTCACTCGGCCTTTTATAACTGGGCCTCAATGGCGCTATGGGCCGCGTCGCCCCAACATCTCTAAGGATTGGTGAAATTTTCGGCGACCCAACAGATCTATCGCACAACGGCTCTTTAGGCCTAACAGTCACATGCAGTAACGGCTCGCGCCGTACGAGAATCTATGCACGTTCGCTCTCTGCTCAACGGCTTGGCATCCATAGACTCGTCATGCCCTACTTCAAGCCCCCATACCCTACTACAACTGACATTTGCTTCAAGGTCTCTTGACCTCTGGACGACCTTCGGGTCCATCACATTATCTTCACAAGGTCGACAAAGCACTACTACCTGCTAGGTCGCCTCAGCCTCCAACAGTGGGTTCACACCCTGGCTCATAGGCCCTGCTGCCTACTGGACCGCCTTAGCCTATACGGCTGGTTTATACCGACGGCTCCGTACTTAATGGCTCCACTGCCCATTGGCGGCCTCCAGGTCATGATCACGGCTCCTCCCTGAGGTTGCTAAGGCTCCACTGCCTTCTAGGTTGCCTAGACCTATGATTTTCAGGCTGACGACCTGTGTTGTGTCACTGCACAACGGCCATATCGATCCAGGTCGACACAGGCTCTCTGTCTCTACTTAAGGCCTCCTGAAGGTCGGCGTGCTATTGCAGCCCCGCTGGGACCTTGGTAGCCATACCATTGCCGCCCGGACGCCTCTACATCTACTTTGGACCTGGCATTTATCATATAAATGTGTATTTACAAGCTTCGTAAGCTACAAGAAGTTTGGCCCTTGGCCAAATTACAAGATACAAAGACATTAAAAGCCCTGAGCTACCCTACATATGGTTTGGGACGCAGTCTACACTAATAAGGCACGTCGCAAGTTTTCTTCTAGCTTCAGGACCTATCTAAAGACCTCTACAGCCACTGTAGAGGCAGCTGCCACACAGCCACCTCTACTCGAGCTCCAACAAGTTTCCTGTGGTACCGAGCATCAAGTCAGAGCTTCACCACAAGATTCCAAATGGAACCAGCTTCATCACGAGCCTTGCCGGGTGGAGCGTCGTGTTCACTAGCATCACATCAGGCCTTAGCGTGTAAAGCCCGGCGATGCATGTACTGCTCCATGCTCCACCTGGGTTCCTCGGTGGGCCCGGGAGAAGAGGCTGATCGAGTTCTTCGCGCTTCGCAAGCATTCTTCTAGCTCCAAGCATGAACGACACTAGCTCTATGCTCTGGTGGACAGACACAAGTCCCCGGCATGGAAGTATAACTACACAGCTTCGCCATTGTTCTCCCAAGAAGCTTGGGTGGTTGGCTTCAAGGTATGGGTGCCTATTTATACCCCCAGCACCTGCCCTTCGATCTTATCTGCAAGCCAACTTGCGCGGCGTCGTTATCCTCAAGACTACTGTACCCTCGTGGAGCACGAGGTCACCATTTGCCCGTGGGAGATATTGGCGCGCTTTTCCCCTACCTGACTGCATTCTGGAGCATTTTTGTCTCTTGCGAGTGGACATCGATTTGTGCTTCGCCTGGGAGCCGGTCCGTGACCGTACAGTGCGCCCATGACTCAGGTCATGTCAGCCTTAGCGTCTGGCGTCACCTGCAAGATTCCAGGGGATTTGTTCTATTGGCCTACTTCGTCAGAGCACTGTTCTACTACAACAGAAGGCCATAGGTTCTCATTTCTTCTTCTTCTTCGGAGCATCAAACCGGTCATTCTGATCGCTTTACTGCTCGGAGGCTACTACATTAGTGCGTCTTGCGACGCCCTATCTCCTCAGCGTCACATCGACCTACCGGGAGCCTGCTCCCACTACTTCTCTGCTCGACCTACCTGCGGTGGGCATGGCGACCTTTCTGAAGGTCGCGGCAGTTACTTCGTTATACCTGACCCAGGTCAGGTCGGTGGTTCTTCAAAGATCGACGCCTCGTCTTCACTTCGACCTCCTGGCTCTTCGTTCCAGGAGCCTGATGTTCAACTTCGTGCGCGCATCGGAGGGGTTCTTCTTTTTGATCCCGTGCACCATTCACGACCTCAACAGTGCCGCGCCTTTGCTACTCCTCGACACGACCTCAACGGTGCCGCGCCTTCGCTACTCCTCGACACGACCTCGCCTCGGCCGCTACGCCTACACGTCGATCGGGGGCTTGAGAGACATGGGTACCCATGGGTCCCCACCGGACAGGGTCCCAGAGGTCCCTAACAAGTGGACCCGACCTTCTAGAAGCCCCGCCAACCTGCAAAGTGGGCCCAGCGACCTTATCCGCGACTCCGACGACTCCGGGCGACCTTATTAAGATCCCGGAAGATCTGCAGAACTTGGCGTGCAAGTCAAGGCAGTAGGACGCGGCGTGCCGCCGCCCATAGGTCCGGGTATTACGGGATACTCCTTGTAATTCGGGAGATAGCTTCCCACAATTGTAACCGACCAGATACAGGTCCACCGACCTTGAATGGAAACCCTAGTCCGTCCTCCCCATATAAGGCGGCCTAGGACTCCATTCAAGGGGACATCTTCATCCTCTTCGCATAATCCACCACCACAACTGGACGTAGGGTTTTACTCTCCGGAGGCCTGAACCAGTCTAAACCTTTGTCTCTCCGTGTTAATCGTCATACTCGCCTAGTTCCGAGTTCACCACGTGAACTACCACCTACGCTCTTAGTTTCTGATCCTCTCCATTAGCCTGCAAACTGCTCGGGTAGCCCCCTTGCAGATCTGTCCAGGTCTCACCTCTGACATATAGATTTTGAAAAGTTGATATAAACCGTTTCATAATTTGAGTTATGTAGTCCAACCTCATAGCTGAGAGGGCTTTTTGCAAACCTAGGTGCAGAACTGGAAACTGAGAAACTGAGGGAGCCTTCCTCTGTTCTGTTCTGCCGCCACCACACCTCCTTGTGCTCTCACCGCCGGCTTCGGGCAACCAGGCCTCCTCCACCCCGTCGAAGCCCTTCGCCCGTCTCCTCTCCTCCGCCCTCTACTGACGCCGGGCCAGCGCGGCGCGGCGTGGAGATCCGCCCGCCCGGACACGGATCGATTCCTCCCTGCCGGTAAATGACCCAAATCTTTGCGCGATTCGATTTTTATAGCGAATGGTGGTCCTTGCTCTTGTTCACACCGATTGCTTCAAGTTAGCTCTAGGAGATCCATCCTATAAAAAAACTTGTTGATGAACTTCGTATTTTTTGCAAGTTTGGTCGGAGGTATCGGACTGGAGGATACTTCCACCCTATGGCTATGTTCTTTGTCAGTAGGGGTGTGATGAGTGCTCCGAATGCACGTGAACTAATTTTTTCTGATATATAAAAATGTCTGGTGACCCCATGGGTGTTAGATATCCTGGCTTCTCAATCATTTTGGTGGCTGATTGATTGTATATTGTAGTGCTAATTGCTAAAGTTACGAAATTTTCAAGGCAGAGTAGCCAAACTTGCAATTTTGTTCTGGGCCATATTTTGCGACTTGAGATTTGTTAGTGGTTACTGAATTGTTGAAATTATATCTATGAACTTTGTAATTCCTATTATAACTATTTGTGGTACGCTTGTAGCTAATCATGGCTGTATATTTTCCTTGCCAAACAAATATGAATGTTGGTCTTGAAACTTGAAAATCGACTATAGTCGGTTGTGGCTTCTGCTTGTAGGAAGCAGGATCATCTTGTCAGTATTGTTATCTTGTATCTTCATTGAGTTTAGAATCTTCTCTGATACATCAGCAATCTATTGCAAACTTCTGAAGTTCTGAACATCAACTCAACTCCCATTGCTTGCTGTCTATTGTCTGATCTATTTAGCACAACATCTAATTGAATAAGCTGTGATTGCTGCCATATTTGCTTTCATAGAAAGAGTTAGCTAGCTCTAGCTTTGCTAATGCTTTTAGAATATCATATGGTTCTACATAGAGTTCTATGCGTAACATGGGATTGACCAGGATCACTTATCATTTTTTGGGGGAGTGTTAAGATACTTTGGACAGCATTTTAGAGGGAAACAACTGTGTTACATTATTTGGTATTCTGAATTAGTGAGGGAGTTTTAATATATTATTCGAGATCTCTCTTGCAAGTGAATAACTGATGAGTAATGCCTGCTCTGATTATTAGCTGTAGGAGTTTGATTAGCTTTGCTGGCTAAGAAGTCCAAATATTGGCATGTAAAATGTTAAAAATAGAGTAGAGTCTGTCTCGTTTGTTCACAGCTTTTGCTTTTAAGAAATATAGCTCACTTGTATTCCTTATAAAAAAGAGAAACAGGGTTATCTGGTAGCTTGTTGTACCAACATTTTAACACCAGTGCGTTGCCTTGATACCTTCTGAGTCTGATTTCCTTGGTATCCTTTTTTTTTTTGGCAATGGAATAATTTACCTCGCATGGCCTCCATTCAAAAATGAAATAACCAGTGAAGATAAATTGTCTGGTTATGGTGTCAGCTCTCTTATAAAAATAACTTCTTAGCTTAATTCACGCAATTCAAATATTTCAGTGTTTTATTTAGAGCTATCATCCATGGGTACCAGCCTACCTGGCGACTAAAAGCTATTTACAAGTCCATTTTGTGTAGCCCAAATAAACAGCTTTGATGATCATGTTCATTTCTTTAAGACTATGAAGAGTCAGATATTTCAAATCTGTTTGTACTCCTTTACTTGTTGCACAACGGAACTATGGGATTGATTATTACTATTGGCTGGCCACTAGTTCGCCTCATGCCACCATTATTGCCATGGTCGGTCCACCTACCACAGTCCATGACAGTAGACAAATACAAACTTCTTACTTGCATCTCTTTTATTTGTAGCGATCATAGCTGATAACTGGTTGAAATTGTTCAGCATAAAGAAATATTATATTCTTATTGCTTGTTGCTCACCTAATACCTTATGATTAGGCTGGTAGGATGAGGAAGGGACTGCATCCTCAAATGCAATGGATTTCATATGTGACGCAAAGTGGTAGGTTGATCAATATCATGATGACAAAGGTGAACCATACCGGCAAAGTGTACCACATGAGGGCCAAGCGTCAAATGGCTCAAAGCCTTGGCCAGATTGCAAAGTTCAAACGCCGATACGAACAGGAAGCTGAGGAAAACAAAGACAAATAGGATGGTGGCAAGGGTCTCTGTAACCTTAAGCAGTTCTGTTGACCGCATGTTTAAGGAACTTGCTCATTGAATTGAATTGAATTGAGCAATCTGAATTGACCTCTGAGGCAGAAAAAGTTCTTTCAGATTGCTCTCCCTCGAGTTAAAGTACCTTTTATTTGAGTTCATAGTTTCCATGCTTATGTGTCGTTGAACGTACAGCAGCATTATTGCTCTGCAAGTAGATATTCACTGTGAATTACTTGCAATCTATTATTTCTTCGATTCAACTTCTGCCATGATCATTCTCTTCCACACTCCGTGAGCTCACAGTTATGTTTCAGAGAACTCTGTATCGTAGCCGTTTTCTGCAGGTAGTCCAGCTTTTGTCAGTTCAATGAACTTCTCATCTCTACCTAGTATTTTGAAAATTTCGTGTGGGAACCACATGGGAAAATTATTTGACGCTATCCCTTCAAAGTAGGTTGCATTTCAAACTCCAGTTGTTGTCACACAGTTTCTTACAAAATGGTTATATGGTGTGTGGAAAAATTACAAGTCTTATATGGTCGTTCTGGCAATGAGCAGTGTAGGTATGCTTGCTCCAGTCGTTGTTACGAATTCTTTCAAATTTTATTTGTTTCTCATTGTCGCCCACATTTGGGCAGGCTTCGGGTCACCGCCATACCTTTGCCGTTCAAAGTGGAAACAAACTCATCCAAATGCATTGATACCGACTTCAACTTTCAAGATACCAACTTCAATTTTCAAGGGGAATTGTGATACGGTTCTACTAGGTAGGATGCAATTTGGTTTGTAAGCGGATTCAGAAACAGAGGAGCAAGAAAGAAAGAACAGGGGGACCGATCCTTAGGAATTCAGCTGCTCGCGGGCCGTCCACACAACTCACTAGCCCATTGGGCTCAACGTACTCAGCACACGGCCCATTTGCTGCCGCCAAGTTGGGCGGGCGCTTCCGCGCTTGGCACTCTCCTGCCTGAGTTCTACGATGCATCGTGATCATAACAAAATGCAATTGGCAAAGGGAACGAGCCTTAGCTCGGGTGGCATGCGCTCCGGTTGTGGAGGCTGCCGGTCGTGAGTTCGAGCCGTGCTCGACCCACGATTCCCACCGGGGTTTTCCCCCAATTTTCTTCTCCTGCAGGTTCTGCAGCTGCCTCTCACGCGTGGTGCCACAAAGGGATTGCGACGCGCCCGTCGCCTACGGATGACTCCGGTGATCTCAAGAAGGACGCGGTTTACTGATCTGAGTGTAGTTGTATGTTTGTTTGTACATGTGTGTGGTGTGAGTGAGGTGTGTGTGAGTAGAGTGGGTGTGTGTACATGTATGAACAGATACTACAGCTGTACCCAGATGAGAGGTTTAAAAAAAAATGCAATTGGCAAAGCGACGCAAATCCCCAATGCAGCAAGGAGATGGTTTTCTTTCCTCCTATTTAACCACCAAACGAACAACCAGGGAAATAATATTGCACATTTATTTTTCTCGCAAAGGTTTACTTACACGTGGTACATACGGGGTGCATTGAGCCATCGACGACGGCTCTCAATAGGGATTTGGGCAGCTATACCGCGGCAACAACTACACCTGGTGGCGCTAGCCGTGCTTGGAGCCGGAGGCTGTGCGGGTGCTCGAGGATCGTCGCGCTCTGCTGGACCAGGACCCCAGTTGTCCCCATTTGTCGGTCAGCTGGATGGAAAGGCCATGCCGCCGCCGGGACCTCTCTCCTGAGCGAGGCCATGGCCGGCACGACCAGGACGAAGGCGGGGGGTCCCTTTTTTTAATATGGAGAAACATACACACATCTTACAACGGGGTTCTTTTTACATTGCTTGGAGACCTATTTTACATTCCGAGAATACCTCCTTCCTATCTAGCATATATGTGGAATATCTCTACTACTAAAAAGAATGAAAGTAAGAGAAAAAACTTAATCCTACTTTCACCGTGCGTCTGCCTCCCCTCCGCTCGGCCTCCGCGCCCCTCCCCGCCCTCTGCTCGGCCTCCGCGTCCCTCCCTGCAGATGATTCTCACCAATTCTGTGTCGTCCGCCTCTTCACCCCAGCCGTTTTTTTCTAAGTATGCGCTCCCCTCGCATCCCCATCCACCCTACCCTCTCTGCCGACGCCCGCCTCCACCCCCTTCACCCGCACGCCCCTCACCGAGGCCGTCGTCGCCGTCGACCCCGCGACGCCGCGCTCTACCTCGCTCGCCCCAAGACCACTCACCCGCACAGCCTTCTCCAGGGATGACCTCACCACCGCCCTCTCCTCCGCGGCTCCGCTCCCGCCTCCACCTCCGTCGGGGCCACGTCGGGGCTGCGCCGCCGGATCCGCAACAGCCCCTGCCTCCCTTTTTCGGTTTTTCTTGCACATCCTCCCGTCGCCGCCACCCCCAACTGCCGCGCCGCTCACACGCTCGCCGGGCGCCAACTCCTCCCAGATCGCCTCCCCAGACACAGATGTCGTCCACCGTAGTCACCGCCATCGCCTCCTCCCCGGGCCGCCTCCCCAAATGCCATACGGACGACTGGGATGAGCTAGGGTTTGCATCCAAGCACCTCCGCCTGACCTCCTCGACGCAAAACACAGCAGCCTCTTCTAACGGTTCCGCAGCCTTCCCTGGCTGCCTCTCCCGCTTCTCTGGTCATTGGTGGAGGGAGCGCGAGCACCGTGCAGGCGAGGACAAGGGTGCATGAGTACGATGACATGGAGCAGCCGGCGACCTTCAAACTCACCCCCAAGCACAGCCCCTGCCCAAGGTAAAATTTCCCTCAGATCTGAATGATATGGGTGCTGCATAATTGAAATCCGAACTATGCCATCATGGATGAGTCCTCAAGTTGTTACCGTAAATAGAAATATGAGATTTGAACTATTTTTATTGTCCTAGCATATGGATGAAAGGATTTGTGTTGACAGGGAGTTACAAGTGTATGCTGGCTTATGATTTTATTTCATCGTGATGTGTTTGTCTAAAATTATTAGAGAGCTCAAGAGAAGATTGAAAAGCGCTGTAATTTCCCCTCTAGAGATGGCAGTGCAATTGCATCCCCTCTACTATTATTGCAATCATTGTATCCTGCATATGTTTTATTACCAAACAACTTCCTCACCGCAATGCGCTATTTGGTTGCAGGGATTGTTCATAAGAAAGATAATTCATTTGCAGTGTGAGGCATGAACGTCTTGGTGAAATGATCCTATATTTGAATCATGAAGCAAGCTATACAAGCAACCTATCAGACTGCAGGCTCGTTGTTAGTCTCCTAAGTTACAAGTGCTCTGTCAAGAGTTGCTTCGAGATCTGTTTATTAAAGCTTGTGTAAATATGCCTATAAATTTTATGACTATTACTTTCTTTTATGATGATGTTCCTATCGCTTGCTCTTTGTACTAAAGTATTGTTGTCATCACAGGTGAACCTGATATGGTTCCAATGTTTGAAAATACCGGCTTCAATTTGTCGGCAAAGATGATACTTATGGATGATGGAGGTCTGGCTTGAACTATGACTTGCTTTAGAATTTTTTTTAATGAAATGTAATCTCTCAATCAAAGTATCTTCTAGATGAGCAACAACTGTGTGGAGCACTGCAGGTTTAGTGAGTTATGCTAATAAATGGGATAATAGCAAGCATGATATGGTCACCATTGAGTTGATATTTGTCTGTACTTCTTGCTATTCTAGTGAGATTTGGAGAGGAAGACTGATGTGCTCGAGAAAAAAAATCCACTTTGGGACAGGTAAATCACAGAATCAAGTTAGCATAAATTATTAGAATCAACTTCTTTTTCATTACATCAGTCTCATTTTTATGTTGCATCATATTGCTTTCAGTTAAATCTTTGCATTTTGTATGAAAAGTAACTGAGCTTTGAAGCAAGTTTCTAATCTCCTAGATTATTCACTTGAGTTTTTGACTCGATTCATATGAGAGGATGCATCATAATTAATATGTAGAGTATAGTTTAGTGATGAGAATGCCTGCACTGCACTGTAGATTTATTAGTGAATGCTGTTCAAACTAGAAGATAAGTGAGTACTAGTTTATTTCTTCACTTTCAGGTTTACCAGGATGCTACGTGATGCTTGGCCTTCTCCCTATCCTGAAATGGTTCTTCCTTATTGCTTCAAACAGATATGTCTTAAAGTTTGGTAAAGAGCATGGAGTTCCAAGTACACTATAGGTTTCTGTCAATTTTACAGGTCATGGTCATTGTTACTGTCAACTTGAAATGGTAACTTCTTGGGTTACTGTTATTTCAAGAAATGTATCTTCTCTCTTTTATTTATGACGGAAACACATCCTTTATGAAACACAGTGTTGGCTCATGTTTCATTTTATTAGTGAATCGATTATCAATCTGATCCTAAATGTTTGCATGCATCCAACAAGTCTATTTCCATGATCTTTTAGCATGGTTCTAAACTACTTGCCTTTTATCTGAAAAATGCAACATTCAGCTTGGCATTGAGTGAAAAATTGGGAAATAGTTATTTTTTTATATTATCCATGTTTTCATGTTTTCACTGAGATCTTTCTTTCACAAAACTTGAGTTACATTTGATATATGACTTTTTGCAATTTGTTTGTTTCATCACATGATGGCACAACGAACTACTTGAAAGGACTTGTGTCAATCATGTAGTTCCCCCCAGTTTCTTTGTTCTTGTTGATCCGCAATCGCGTGAGTAGCATTTCCATATTTACTCTGCCTTTTGCTATTTTCCCTACCAAGTTAATTTAGTAATTTACATGTTAGCAACTAATTGGAGGGAGCGAGGGAGAGCAAGGTTGCTCCTTTTTGTTTGCTAGCGGACTGCAGGGAGCTCTGCTATCTAAGTTAGTTTAGTAATTTCAGCTATTCATTTATAAATTTTTCTTGCAGACTCTTAGGTTGAGGTACCAGTAAAGGAGGTGATTCACTCTTGGTTGAGTGGAATGAAGCTGAAAGGTTGACACAATCAGGAACCACTTCTTGGCTGTTGGAGATGAGTTCTTATTTCTAATGGTCTAATTCCTATGGAATGACACAAATGTGCTGCATGTAAGGTATATATGTGACAACAATGTTTCTGTCTCTCGATGTGCTCACTGCCAGCCTGAAAAAATAACAATTTTGGTTACATAAAAGTTAGCAGTGCAACACATCTCATGTGTAGCTAATGTTACTATCTGCTTTCAGATTATATACAAAGGGCTCATGGGCTTGTCACTACTGGCAAATGATGATGGAGACATGTCCCTCACTGTTGAAATGAGTCTTATTTTTTCTCTGTTTTTTCCTGAAGGTTACTGATAGAGTTTAGTGGTGTTATCTCTCCAAATTAGAACTCTTGTCCGTCGCTAAGTACTGGGTGCAATATGGGTGCATGCTATAGTGAAACTTGCAAGAAGATGAGCAATTCCTCAGGTGCAACTATTTCCCCCCATTATATTTGCTTTTTGCTGGCACCCAACATTTGGTTAATAATCAGCATACATATGTATCATAAATGATCCACTACTTCACAATGAGATTTTTATAGTATGTCAATAGCGAAAGTTGTTCAGCCTTTTTACCTGCAACTCAGTTAGTCTTATTCTTGTAAGACTGAATATTATGCCTTTTTCTATGACACTTCTCAGGTGCCCAGCTAGCAGATATGATAGGTATAATAAACCCAATTGAAGATGTGTTTTGATGGGCTCTCTTGAACATTCAAAAAGACAAGCCAACCATTCCTAGGACATCACACATCCTCAACATGAAGCCTTCCATGACGCTTGGCTTGCTAAATGAGTGCTCTTATTATTGTGTTGTAAAATTTCGACTCTTATGACAACAGAAGCATCAACCTAAAGGGGAGAAATATTATGTTTTATAACTGTCGTATATTGTTTTGAGGAATTAGTCACATTATTATTATTCTTTGCAAGTTGAGATAGAGAACATCCAAGTGCAAAGTGATTTTCTTCTGTTATATAGTGGGGCCTTTGGCATGTTATTACTCATTGCTAGGTTTTGTAACTTAATTAAAATGTAGTATTGCAATTAGTTGAAATCTTGGAGAAACATAATACTTATGGAAGAAAATAAACGCCTTATGTGATTGTTTACAACAAAAAATATTTCACATGATGATGTTTGATGCTCATAAATGAGAATTGTTATGGCCGTAGTAACGCACGGGCACGAACCTAGTACTATAAAAAATACAAAATTACCGTATTAACTCACGTGTGCAACTTGAGTACCCTCACGAGTTCACACTTCACACACTACTTTCTTCACATGTCACCCGCCTCCGTCTCTCTTGACCTTGGGTCTAGGTTTTCGTGTTATTTTTTTGCTCATTCTCTAAATGTTTGTTGCATGTTATATTGGGCTGTTTTATTTTGTGCCCTAGTCCGTCTAACGAACTTGGCCCATATTGCATTATGCAGGGACATTTGATTTTAGGCAATTTCCCCAGGGCCTTTCCTGGGTCTCGGTCCATATTGCATTTCGTAGGGTACTATTTACTATTCTGGGTGATGATCGGCAGCACATAATCAGACAACAAAACAAAACATTTCCCACTTCCATATAATTCACACCACATTCAGGGAATAGTTCAACCAGCACAATTGTGCAACATACCATCAAGTATGCATCGAATCGAATCAACGTACAACAAGTCATCAGCAACACAAGTTCACCAGGACCACACTTCAGTTGAGAGGAGGATAAACCTGGCTGAAATTTATCAAGCCTTAGATCAGATTATGCATGTCATTTGTGCTCTTCTTCAAAGCTTCAAGCGCTTCTGTTTAAGACTTCAATGTTGTCTCCTGTTGTTGAGCTTTCAATCTCAGTTCGCTCATCTCGGCCTCCTGTTCAATAATCTTCTATCGCAGTTGTACCACCCTTGCTTCTCATTGTCAAGTCCAGCTCGTATTTCCTGAACCTGAAGTGCAGTAGTAACCCTAGTCTTTTTCATGGAGGGCGGGTGAATGCCAGCAACCTCCCGAAAAGTTCTAGATTGGACAACTTCCGCCACTACTTCAGCAGCAGTCTTTCCTGGTTGGTCGCCTTGAGGTTCAGCGACAAGTTGTTCCATGTGAGCCTAAAATAGGAAATAAAATGAATGGTTTAAAATAAAATACTCACACATATTTCTAGTATTGTTGCAAAGAAGAATGCAAAAGCAGACAAGTACTTACAATGGCTGCCTGTACTGGAGCAGTGAAGCCATTCTTGCTGTAGTGGAAGGATTTGAAATAATCAAGTGGACTTATCCCTAATCCTTCAGCAGAATACTTCTCCCTCTAAATATGTTTCAAAAACAGGCATAATTATTAAAGTGCTAGCATTGAAAAATGGTTCATGAAATGAACTACAGAGCAAAAACATGACTTGTTCATCTGCTTACCACATGATTAGCTTGTACAACGTAGCTTCGAGATCCCGTGCACTAATGGTACTTGACCTTTCCTCGATTACAGGTGTTTGTACTACACTTCAGCTTTACAATAATAAGAACTCGTGTAAGAAATAAGAATAAGAACAATATATCAGTACATGGAAATGTGGTAGTGGCAAGTTGAAGTTCTTTCATACTCTGTGCTCAGGGGAAGACCACATGTTAACCAGTGCCTTCCACTGGGTGTTGGTCAGATTGGTCACAGGAGATTTTGTTGGGACTGCATTTGCTAGAACATCATTGAAGTACTTTTGCTTTAGGCGATACCTCGTCTGTCTCTGTATCGACATTAGCATGTCACTGCACGCCGCCCTTACAGGCTCACTAGTGGTGTCCATGTCAAATTGCCCTTAGCACAACACAATTATCAGAAAATTGGATGACAAGAATGGATGCAAAGAACTATGGTAGTAGATGAGTGGACATATGCACACCACTAGTTTGCCCATGTAGTTCTTGAGATGGTCTTCGGTCTTTTCAGCATCTTGTTGGTTCTTCTTCGGCTTGTAGTCCTTCTAGCAAGTAAGGATCGGTATGTGTCCATGCACTATGATCCCACCTTCTGACGCAAATTTTGCAGCTTGCATTGGTGCCTCTGGTCGTTTGAGCCCTTCTTGAATGTGTATAGGGATCTTGCCATTTTAGCCTCAGCTAATCCGGTCCAGATCTCTGCCCAATCTTCTTGAATCCTGCGGCTCCCGTTGTGCTCTGGAAGGGTGTGCATCACCTAACAAGTTTGTTACAGCCATACAAGTTAATAATTATTCGGTTGGTAATTAGGACATTCGAATATGAGATCAAATGACTTGCCTTCTGCAGTCGTCATGTCGATGATGTTCTCATCGTGGGTTGCTGTTGCTTGGCCTTCAGTGGGCTATTCTTATGTATCAGGAGTTGTCCCACTCCCATCAGCTAAAGCCAATTCCCTTGCATTGGTCCTAGTCAGTCTAGGAGACATTTTGGTAGGGTCATCCAGTGCCCAAATTCTCTTGGTCCCTCTTCCTCCACTTACAGGTATGCTATGAGTGACCTGAGTACACAAAATTCAATAAAAAAGAGAAGTTCAGAAGGAATCCTGCATAACTAATAC
Organism: Cenchrus fungigraminus; assembly: GCA_036936925.1. Taxonomy (NCBI): domain Eukaryota; kingdom Viridiplantae; phylum Streptophyta; class Magnoliopsida; order Poales; family Poaceae; genus Cenchrus; species Cenchrus fungigraminus. The sequence goes on from CM072779.1 coordinate 100,312,899, forward strand.
ATGAAATGAGTTTATGTTAAGATTACCTCTTGTTGACATGTCTCTTGGTCAGATTCATGTTCATCATACGGATTGTACTCCGGATCCGGATCTTGTACTCTAGTATTTTTAGTACCCTTTTTGCTTGGTCGGTCAGGTGGTAAAAGTGACTTAATTTTATCGAGGCCAAGCATAGAGAAGAATGTGTGATTCCTCAAGACATTAATGTCCCTCTGCTGCTCGTAATCGGTGCGCACGTCTACTTCTGTTAGGAAAGGAGAGAAACTTCTGTAAGATTTGCCTACCACTGTAAATAAAACTAGATCTAAAAACTTCTATAAGAACTAGTAGGATGTTCCTAGCCAAAACAAGATCCTGAAAAGGATGTTCCTAGTCAAAACAAGATCCTGAGAAGAACTAGACATGGGATCTGTCAGATCTAAAAACTTCTATAAGAACAAGTAGGATGTTCCTAGCCGAACAAGATCCTGAAAGGATGTTCCTAGTCAAAACAAGATCCTAAGAAGACCTACTGTAAGCATGGGATCTGCCTGATAAAAAAAACAAGTGCACACATGGGATCTGCCACATGGGAAAATACGCAAGTACGAATCCAACAAGGAAGCTGAACCGAGGAGAAAAACATTGTACCTTATTCTGGATATTTCCTTCGTACGACCTTCCCTCCTGGTGCCATTGTGTCGTCGCTGTTGGTTCTACAGAGGCAGATGGGAAAGGGGCTGAAGCTATGAGCGGTAGATTTGGGATGATGGAGGAGAGGAGGTGAAGATTTGGGGTGGCGGCGAGGAGGGAAGGGGAAATGGGGGCGGAAAGATTTGAGATGGCGAGGAGTACAAGGGAGGGAAGAGATGGGGGCGGGGGTAATTTATCCATTTCGGTGGAGGGCCCTGTCAGATTACTAATATACCCTTTCATTATGGTGGTGGCTGAAACAAGGTGCTGCTGGGAAGGGAGAAGCAAAGAGGACATTTTACATCTGCTTTGCCCGGGCGTCCGAAATTCCGAATATTTGAATAGCACGCCGGTTTGTTCTAGGGACTGGTCAGCGCTATATACTGGCATTAAAGGATGTTCCTCTTACCTAGATACTGGTACAAAGGATATTCCTTTGTTAGGAACCACTCATTTCGTTTATGTACTTCGCTTAAATTGATGTCCGTTGTTAAGTAGTAAAGAATGGGAGGGCGTCTTTGGATGGATTGTCAGATGATGAGCATGTTGCATACTGCTCAATCATGCCCACATTGGAGATCAACACATCCCTTCCTTCCTCGATTCGATTAGCATACTACAAGAACATGAGCATGTTGCATACTACTCGATCCTGCAAACATTGGAGATCAACACATCCCTTCCTTCGTCGATTCGATTCGCATACTACTAGATGATCATGAGCATGTTGCATACTGCTATGCCCACATTGGAGATCAACATATCCCTTCCTTACTCGATTCGATTAACATACTACATGATTATGAGCACGTTGCATACTGCTCGATCATGCCAACATTGGAGATCAACACATCCCTTCCTTCATTGATTAGATTAGCATACTACAAGATCATGAGCACGTTGCATACTACTGGATCATGCAAACATTGGAGATCAACACATCCCTTTCTTCCTCGATTCGATTACCATACTACAAGATCATGAGCACGTTGCGTACTGCTCGATCATGACCACATTGGAGATCAACACATCCCTTCCTTCCTCGATTCAATTAATTACCACACTACAAGATAATAAGCACGTTGCATACTACTCGATCATGCCCACATTCGAGAGGACAAGAAGTGGATTTGTCCATACGCTCCCTAGTGGCAGTCTTAATCCGTAATCATGCATACTTGTGATTATATGGATATTGTCTAATCTACAATTCACGTAGCCCATAATCAGAGGAGCCTTGTTAGCCTTTTCTAGCTTCTCCCCTTCATACACGATGTTTCGTTGTTATATAATACAACATACCGGATAAACCGGATAGTAGCTCGGAATTGAATTCATCCACATCAGACAGCTCCTGCTGGCGAATTGCGTCAACTTCAGCGGCTGCAACCATAGTCTCCTCCTACATTGCAGAAAAAAGTTTTCTAATTCCTCAATAGCTGTGTATATCTCTTTATCCACTAAACCGCGAAGACAAGACGGCAAAACCCTTTGGAGTAGGAAATGACAATCATGAGGTTTCAGTCTTTGTAGTTTGCATCCATCAGCAACAATACACATTGATCAACACATCCCTTCCTTCCTCGATTTGATTCGCTTATTACTACTAAAAGATTATGAGTACGTTGCATACTCCTTGATCATGCCCACATGCGAGAGGATAAGAAGTGGATTTGTCCATACGCTCCCCAGTGGCAGCCTTAATCCATAATCATGCATTATTGTGATTATATGGATATTATCTAATCTACCATTCACGTAGCCCATAATCGGAGCCTTGTTAGCTTTTCTAGCTTCTCCCCTTCATACACGACGTTTAGCATTCCTCTCATCAAACATCGGTACGGTGGCATGATTCAAGGATTACATCGCAAATTACAAAAAGAAGCATGTGTAGGGAGTGTTGGGTTCATTTTATGCATAGCACAGACTCATGCATTGTGTGATGTCGAGGCCGTAGAACTCTCCATTTTGGTTGTAGGAATCCCGCATTGATCCAAGGCATTAATCCAATCGGAGGATTCAATCATATGGAAGTTGGAGTCGTCAACGCAACGACACAAGTATGATGTTCTATTCTGAAAATGAAGTGCTGATACCTATATCTCATTCTGCAACCCGGTACAAGAGTATTGGGAGTCTTCTGACTCCGATACAATTTCATCTTGGCCAGCAATTGTGAAGACCTGAGCACAAAGCCCAGGCAAAATGATTATTTATGGTTGGTTCGCACACGTGAAGAAAAATGTATTGTTCAACTCGAATACAACAATCAAATGGAATCAATGGCAATAAAAGGAATGTTTAACATTTACCTCCTTTTCGTCGGTGTTCGAAGGAGCTGATATAACATGATTGTGAAGAGGGTCATCAGGAGCTGGAGCAGCGACATCAGTAGGAGAGCCTTCTGAGGTAGCAGGAGCAGGAGCAGGAGTAGGAGAGCCTTCTGAGGTAGCAGGAGCAGGAGCAGGAGAGCCTTCTGAGGTAGCAGGAGCAGTAGCAGAAGAGCCTTCTGAGGTAGTAGGAGCAGGAGGGGGAGAGCCTTCTAAGGTAGCTGCAGCAGGAGCAAGAGGAGGACCAGCTGCATGAGAGCCTTCTGAGGTAGCTGTAGCAGGAGTAGGATCAGCTGCAGGAGAGCCTTCCGATGTAGTTGCAACAAGAGCAGGATCAGCTGTAGGAGAGCCTTCCGAGATTGCTGGAGCAGGATGTTCCGGAACTTGCAAAGTAGAGTAACCAGGATGTTCTCCACTACTACCGGTAGAGATAGCACGACCATCCGGATCATTTGCTGTTGCCGCCAAAGGATCTTCCTTGTTCTGTTCATGATCATTTGCTATTCGATTACCATACTACATGATTATGAGCATGTTGCATACTGCTCGATCATGCCAACATTGGAGATCAACACATCCCTTCCTTCCTCGATTCGATTAGCATACTACTCGATCATGAGCACATTCCATACTACTCGATCATGCAAACATTGGAGATCAACACATCCCTTCCTTCCTCGATTCGATTACCATACTACAAGATCATGAGCACGTTGCGTACTGCTCGATCATGCCCACATTGGAGATCAACACATCCCTTCCTTCCTCGATTCGATTACCATACTACATGATTATGAGCACGTTGCATACTGCTTGATCATGCCAACATTGGAGATCAATACATCCCTTCCTTCCTTGGTTTGATTAATTACCATACTACAAGATCATGAGCACGTTGCCTACTTTCTCGATCATGCCCACATTGGAGATCAACACATCCCTTCCTTCCTCGATTCGATTAATTACCACACTACAGGATCATAAGCACGTTGCATACTACTCGATCATGCCCACATTCGAGAGGATAAGAAGTGGATTTGTCCAGACGCTCCCTAGTGGCAGTCTTAATCTGTAATCATGCATACTTGTGATTATATGGATATCGTCTAATCTACAATTCACGTAGCCCATAATCGGAGGAGCCTTGTTAGCCTTTTCTAGCTTCTCCACTTCATACACGACGTTTCGTTGTTATATAATACAACATACCGGATAAACCGGATAGTAGCTCGGAATTGAATTCATCCACATCAGACAGCTCCTGCTGGCGAATTGCGGCAACTTCAGCGGCTGCAACCATTGTCTCCTCCAACATTGCTGAAAAAAGTTTTCTAATTCCTCAATAGCTGTGTATATCTCTTTATCCACTAAACCGCGAAGACAAGATGGCAAAACCCTTTGGAGTAGGATATTACAATCATGAGGTTTCAGTCTTTGTAGTTTGCATCCATCAGCAGCAATACACCTTGATCAACACATCCCTTCCTTCCTCGATTTGTTTCGCTTATAACTACTAAATGATTATGAGTACGTAGCATACTCCTTGATCATGCCCACATGCGAGAGGATAAGAAGTGGATTTGTCCATACGCTCCCCAGTGGCAGCCTTAATCCATAATCATGCATTAATGTGATTATATGGATATTATCTAATCTACCATTCACGTAGCCCATAATCGGAGCCTTGTTAGCTTTTTCTAGCTTCTCCCCTTCATACACGACGTTTAGCATTCCTCTCATCAAACATCGGTACGGTGGCATGATTCACGGATTACATCACAAATTAAAAAAAGAAGCATGCATAGGGAGTGTTGGGTTCGTTTTATGCATAGCACAGACTCATGCATTGTGTGATGTCGAGGCCGTAGAACTCTCCATTTTGGTTGTAGGAATCCCGCATTGATCCAAGGCATTAATCCAATCGGAGGATTCAATCATATGGAAGTTGGAGTCATCAACGCCACGACACAAGTATGATGTTCTATTCTGAAAACGAAGTGCTGATACCTATATCTCATTCTGCAACCCGGTACAAGAGTATTGGGAGTCTTTCAACTCCGGTACAATTTCATCTTGGTCAGCAATTGTGAAGAACTGAGCACAAAGCCCAGGCAAAATGATTATTTATGGTTGGTTCGCACACGTGAAGAAAAATGTATTGTTCAACTCGAATACAACAATCAAATGGAATCAATGGCAATAAAAGGAATGTTTAACATTTACCTCCTTTTCGTCGGTGTTCGAAGGAGCTGATATAACAGGATTGTGAAGAGGGTCATCAGGAGCTGGAGCAGCAACATCAGTAGGAGAGCCTTCTGAGGTAGCAGGAGCGGGAGCAGGAGCAGGAGAGCCTTCTGAGGTAGCAGGAGCAGGAGCAGGAGAGCCTTCTGAGGTAGCAGGAGTAGTAGCAGGAGAGCCTTCTGAGGTAGTAGGAGCAGGAGTGGGAGAGCCTTCTAAGATAGCTGCAGCAGGAGCAAGAGGAGGATCACCTGCATGAGGGCCTTCTGAGGTAGCTGGAGTAGGAGTAGGATCAGCTACAGGAGAGCCTTCTGATGTAGCTGCAGTAGGAGCAGGATCAGCTGCAGGAGAGCCTTCCGAGATAGCTGGAGCAGGATGTTCCGAAACTTGCAAAGTAGAGTGACCAGGATGTTCTCCACTACTACCGGCAGAGATAGCATGACCATCTGGATCATTTGCTGTTGCCGCCAAAGGATCTTCCTTGTTCTGTTCATGATCATTTGCTGTTCGATTACCATACTACATGATTATGAGCATGTTGCATACTGCTCGATCATGCCAACAATGGAGATCAACACATCCCTTCCTTCCTCGATTCGATTAGCATACTATAAGATCATGAGCACGTTGCATACTTCTCGATCATGCAAACATTGGAGATCAACACATCCCTTCCTTCCTCGATTCGATTACCATACTACAAGATCATGAGCACGTTGCGTACTGCTCGATCATGCCCACATTGGAGATCAACACATCCCTTCCTTCCTCGATTCGATTACCATACTACATGATTATGAGCACGTTGCATACTGCTTGATCATGCCAACATTGGAGATCAACACATCCCTTCCTTCCTCAATTCGATTAATTACCATACTACAAGATATGATCAAGTTGCGTACTGCTCGATCATGCCAACATTGGAGATCAGCAAATCCCTTCCTTCCTCGATTCAATTAATTACCATACTACAAGATCATGAGCACGTTGCATACTACTCGATCATGCCCACATGCGAGAGGACAAGAAGTGGATTTGTCCATACGCTCCCCAGTGGCAGTCTTAATCCGTAATCATGCATACTTGTGATTATATGGATATTATCTAATCTACCATTCATGTAGGCCATAATCGGAGGAGCCTTGTTAACCTTTTCTAGCTTCTCCCCTTCATACACGACATTCTGTTGTTATATAACACAACATACCAGATAAACCGGAAAGTAGCTCAGAATTGAATTCATCCACATCAGACTGCTCCTGCTAGCGAATTGTGTCAACTTCAGCGGCTGCAACCATAGTCTCCTCCTACATTGCCGAAAAAAGTTTTCTAATTCCTCAATAGCTGTGTATATCTCTTTATCCACTAAACCGCGAAGACAAGACGGCAAAACCCTTTGGAGTAGGATATGACGATCATGAGTTTTCAGTCTTTGTAGTTTGCATCCATCAGCAGCAATACACCTTGATCAACACATCCCTTCCTTCCTCGATTCGATTCGCTTATTACTACTAAAAGATTATGAGCACATTGCATACTCCTTGATCATGCCCACATTCGAGAGGATAAGAAGTGGATTTGTCCATACGCTCCCCAGTGGCAGCATTAATCCATAATCATGCATTATTGTGATTATATGGATATTATCTAATCTACGATTCACGTAGCCCATAATCGGAGCCTTGTTAGCTTTTTCTAGCTTCTCCCCTTCATACATGACATTTAGCATTCCTCTCATCAAACATCAGTACGGTGGCATAATTCAAGGATTACATCGCAAATTACAAAAAAAAGCATGCGTAGGGAGTGTTGGGTTCGTTTTATGCATAGCACAGACTCATGCATTGTGTGATGTCGAGGCCGTAGAACTCTCCATTTTGGTTGTAGGAATCCCGCAGTGATCCAAGGCATTAATCCAATTGGAGGATTCAATCATATGGAAGTTGGAGTCGTCAATGCCACGACACAAGTATGATGTTCTATTCTGAAAATGAAGTGCTGATACCTATATCTCATTCTGCAACCCGGTACAAGAGTATTGGGAGTCTTCCGACCCCTGTACAATTTCATCTTGGTCAGCAATTGTGAAGACCTGAGCACAAAGCCCAGGCAAAACGATTATTTATGGTTGGTTCGCACACGTGAAGAAAAATGTATTGTTCAACTCGAATACAACAATCAAATGGAATCAATGGCAATAAAAGGAATGTTTAACATTTACCTCCTTTTCGTCGGTGTTCGAAGGAGCTGATATAACAGGATTGTGAAGAGGGTCATCAGGAGCTGGAGCAGCAACATCAGTAGGAGAGCCTTCTGAGGTAGCAGGAGCAGGAGCAGGAGAGCCTTCTGAGGTAGCAGGAGCAGGAGCAGGAGAGCCTTCTGAGGTAGCAGGAGTAGTAGCAGGAGAGCCTTCTGAGGTAGTAGGAGCAGGAGTGGGAGAGCCTTCTAAGGTAGCTACAGCAAGAGCAAGAGGAGGATCAGCTGCATGAGAGCCTTCTGAGGTAGCTGGAGCAGGAGTAGGATCAGCTGTAGGAGAGCCTTTCGATGTAGCTGCAGCAGGAGCAGGATCAGCTGCAGGAGAGCCTTCCGAGATAGCTGGAGCAGGATGTTCCAGAACTTGCAAAGTAGAGTGACCAGGATGTTCTGCACTACTACCGGCAGAGATAGCACGACCATCCGGATCATTTGTTGTTGCCTCCAAAGGATCTTCCTTGTTCTATTCCCCTGCTGCAATATCAGATAGAACCTTGAGTATTGATGCATTTGCTTCCTTTTCTTCTTTGGAATCCTTTTCTGTCATCCATTGTGAACCAATTGCTGAACTGTGAGGCAGCTCAGAGACTTCAGATGATTTACCCAAGTTAGCAGGATGCATGAGTTGCAAGAGGGTCTGACCAATAGGTGCGAGTAGAGCGGGCGGTGGTGATAAGCTGTTAACTTGGTGAAGGTGACTGAGTGAAGCATTCGGAAAATTCTCCATAGTGCGCTGCTACTGTGTTACCATTTGTACTATCTGCTCTGAGTGTGCGCGGTTTAACTTCTCCTACTATGCCATCCTCTTCTCCATCATTGACTGGAACTTGGTCTGCTCGCGCTGATTTTCAAGGATCGGTTTCAGAAAGAAGGAAGAGTCCATTGGCTCACTGGTTGTTGCTGGAGTGACTGGAACTATTTCTGTTTTTGTAGTGGGTAGCAACGCACCATCATGTACTCAGAGATGTCTCACTGGAGATGCCTCATTGTCTTTGCTGTCTGAGGAACAAATGTCATCAGGAGATGGCTCAATTGTAGCCCTTAGGCCACGACATCTGTCTCCTGGTCTCACAGGCTTGTATTCCATGAAATGTGTCTTGGACTTCATGTACTCAGGATGCCAATCTTTGTGTCCGGTTCACACCACTTCCCCGTCCTCATCTACTCTGGTAACATGACTCAGGATGAAGGAGATCCAGTGAGCATACGACATATGTCGGTCCACGGTCAACCCATCAAGGATAACATCTTCAATCTCACATAAAATGAAGTCCACGATGTTGAAGGGCCGGCCAGTCACGACGTGAAGGAGAAGCCACTGCTGAAGACTTGTGATGGACTCTGCATTGCCAATCCGTGGTAACAATGTCTTCCTTAGTGCCCAGTGAACCACATTTGCCTCAGGGGTAAGCATGTCAGACGTGCAATATGCTCGCCTAGCTGTGAATGAGTCAACAAAAAGTCCGGCCTTCTCCTCATCGGACGGGAACGACCCACCGAGCAAACTATGCCGAGGTGGTTCACGATCCCTATAGACAATACTATGTAGGGATGGCTTATCCTCGTACTTTCCTGATTAACAATCCATCAGTCCAAGAGTGGCAGCAATATGGTGTCGGAAAAGAGTATACTGCGTCCCTGAAACATGAACATGATGTACTCCCTAGTCTCAGCAATGTACACAGTAGCACAAAAAACTCTCACCCAATCCTCAACATACTGATGATGCAATGAGATCAAATCAGCCAATTCGGGATGATCATCGAAGTATACCTGAATATCTCCTCCCGCTGCCAAGTTCATATGATCCCAATTTATAACCCTGTGCTGATACAGTTTCATGGGCAGGTATTTGTAGTTGTAATAGAAACTTTGCTGAACGACATTCATAAATCTTGGTTCGACCCATCTGTCCTTCGTTTTGTCCCACCAGTGATTCTCAGGCACCCATCTAAGACCTTTAATCATTTGGTAGGTGTGGTTGTGTAGGTCAATCATCCTAAGCGGCTCTTTTGGTGGAGGGTAAAGTTGTACCTCTTTCTGCTTCCTGGAATCTGGCGCAGGAAACTGCGAAGGGCGGGGCGGGCGATGGCCCGCGGTTGACCCACCCCGTGTGCCGTAGGAAGGCGCTGAGCTTGACCCACCCTGTGTGTGGCAGGAAGGCACCGAGGTTGACCCACCCCGTGTGCGGCGGGAAGGGGCAAAGGAAGAATCCCGTGCCGTAGGCCTGCCCCTTTGCCTGGTCTGAGGACCAGACGTGCCTGCAGAAGTCGGCTGTGACTTTCGTTGTCGCTTCGCCAGAGGAGGATCAAGCGCCTTTCCATCTCTCTTGCCACCATCTCGGCCCATCTGCAATATATTTCTCGAATTAGTGCCATTCCAAGAATTCGGTGGCGGATTGCGGTATCTGCTGGAGTCTGGAAGTGGACGCATACCTCTGATTTCGGAGACGGATTGTGGTATCTGGTGGAGGCTGCTGCAGGTAGTGGCGGCGACGAAACCCTACCAAGGGGTTGCGCGGCAAGTGAGGAGGCAGTAAATGGGGGAATGGCGGGTCAGCACGAGTGACACGCCGTTGGATAAGGCCATAAAGGTGTGTGTAGTGTGTTGTGCGCACCCTGTGGCCAGGAAATGGGAAGAGCCTTTCCTACCCTTAGTTTACAAGGAAGTTGCTCCATTCCGAAGTATACCACATCGGATAATCAGCACATGATTGTCCTGTGCTGTATAATACAAAGAACTGGACATTACATTCGCATACTTAGTCGATCATGCCCACATTGGAGATCAACACATCCTTTTCTTCGTCGATTCGACTCGCATACTACTAGAAGATTATGATCCCGTTGCATACTCTTCGATCATGCCCACATTGGAGATCAACACATCCCTTCCTTCCTCGATTCGATTCGCATACTACTACAAGATCATGAGCACGTTGCATATTACTCGATCATGCCTACATTGTAGAGGATAAGAAGTGGATTAGTTTGTACGCTCCCTAGTGGCAGCCTTAATCCATAATCCTGCATCTATAACAACTATATAGGTGAGACCCACTACAAGTCATGGATTATATGGATACTATCTAATCTACCATTCACGTAGCCCATAATCGGAGGAGCCTTGTTTCTTTGTACACTGGCTATTTTCTACATTCTTCTTAGGCTTTCCTAGCTTCTCCCCTTCATACAGGACGTTCTGTTGTTATATAATACAACGTACCGGATAATCCGCCAGCCCCACGCGGGATCGTATATTTTTTATAAGTTGCTACAGGAAGTTCCGATGTTACATAATACAGCGAACCGAAGATTGTAGGCACCGATGGAAGGTTTAATATTCAGGAAAGTGCGACTTCAACTACATATAAATCATAAGGTTAGCATGATTTCAGATCGTATCGACTTAAACATTAACTGATTTCACAGCCTAGTCCTCGTCACTTTCATCAGCAACATTTTCATCTTCATCGACGTATTGCCATAGAGTGTCATCGTCCACATCTTCAGAATTGAATCCATCCACATCAGTCAGCTCCTGCTGGTGAATTGCGTCAACTTCAGCGGTTGCAACCAAAGTCTCCTCCTCGCCAATAATAGGCACCGGAACTTCCGAACCATCACCGACACCATCATCACGTATAACATCATGCAAGGTTTGGTCAATTTCATCATCTTGATATGCTAGTACCATGCCAGTGGGAGCTATGTCCTCCTCATTTTCATTATAGCTCCACAAATGCCTGTGCTCAAATTTTTGCACCACTCTCCATGGGTGTTGTAGCAGGGTGTCTGGCAAGTAAAAGACCTTCATTGCTTGTTCAGTAAGAATGTAGGGATCATCTTGGTACCAGTAATCTCCAGTATTGATGCTTGTGAAGTACCCATCATTTTAATCTTCGGTTCCTTCTTGGTCCCTTCTAGATCATACCAGTCAACGTGAAATAAAACAACAGTTCGATCTCTAAGCCCCGTTGAGTGGTACCGCAGCTCAATAATGTCTCTTAGTGAACCATAAAACTCAAATTGTTCAATGTTTTTATGTGATCCTGTAGTCATAATTCCACTGTTCTGTGTCTTCGTATTTGCTTCTCGGGCCTTTGTGTGGTACCAGACACCGCCTACAATACATGTTGTATATGTTTTTGCTCGCAAGTCCGGTTCAGCTGATAATGCATATAGGTTCTCGTCGCTTGTTGGATTGTTTGAAATCTGTACATAATTTTTTCAATATAGTCTTGTGTAAAGGTCCTCACCAGGTAATATAAACTAGTTACCAAACAAAAACAAAGAAAACTAATATGTGATTTAAACCACTGGCGAAATTCTGTAACAATTCGACGATCAATAGCCTCGTCCGACACACCTTCCGCTTTTAATTCATTCTTGAACAATCTGCAAAGCAGTACCATCTCAAAGTTAGCACGAAATAATTGTAGTTCTATCATTGCAATGGTGATTTACTTACTCGATATATGGCTTCACCTCTTCGCAATTGTTTAGCACATACCAAACCACCTTGTCGTACTTTGACCGAAGCTAATAAGTGGTCCTTGCTCCAAGTACTTGAACATTGTGATCGAAAAAAGGTGTTCCATCAAATGACAAATCAGCATTCTCTCTGTTCCTTCCAACCTGATTGAATCGTGTGGCCACATCATCATCCGCGAAGTACCGAGAGCAAAATGTCAAGGCCTCATTAGCAACATATGCTCCTGCAACGGATCCTTTAGGCCTAGCTTGGTTTCTCACTGAACGCTTCAATGTGCATAGCCTTCTTTCGACGGGATACATCCATCCATATTGTACTGGACCTCTCAGGATTGCTTCCTCAGGCAAATGGACAACCAAGTGGACCATAACGTCAAAGAAGGCAGGAGGGAAAATTTTCTCAAGTTGCACAGAATTATTGGGATATTTGTTTTTAGTTTTTGCAACACATCCAACTTCAGAGTTTTGCAACATAGTTGCCGAAAGAAGTTTCCTAATTCCACAATAGCTGTGTATATCTCTTTATCCACTAAACCGCGAAGACAAGCTGGCAAAACCCTTCGAAGTAGGATATGGCAATCATGAGTTTTCAGTCTTTGTAGTTTGCATCCATCCGCAGCAATACACCTTGATAAGTTTGAAGCATATCCACCTGGGAACTTCATCGAAGTTATAAAATCACAAAACAACTTCTGTATCTTTTTGTTCAGTACATACGGAGCTTCTGGCATTTTGCATGACTTGCCATCCTCAGTTGCCAGCATGTGTAGATTTGATCTAACGCCCATTTCTTCCAAATCAACCCTAGCATTGATGGTGTCTGATGAGGACATCCCAGGGCACTATTTGGCCAGGTGCACGACTGTGTAGGCGCACAACAGTGTAGGCGTCCCATGGGCCAGGCGCACGACAGTGTAGGCGCACGACGGTGTAGGCAGCAGTCGTGGCCAGCAGGAGCACGAATTAGGAAGGCGCACGATAGTGTAGGCGGCCCATGGGCCAGGCGCACGACAGTGTAGGCGGCGAAGCCGTGCACGTCCGAATTATCCCACCTTACTTAGCTTGGGAGGAGGAAGCCACCTTAAAGGGGAGAGCCACCCTTCCCCTAACGGACTAGTCTTTTGGGGCAATTGGGCCTTTCCCTGAGGGGTGCGACGAAGGACGGTGCTAAGGTTTGCATCGAAATTCGGGTGCCGAGGCCAAACTGCGTAATCGGTGCATCGGGCTTACCATAAATCCAATCCCACCTGGGCCGGACTCATCATTTGGTATCAGAGCTGGGCCCATGTTAAGAAGGGGAGGATGATGAGGACATCCCAGGGCACGATTTGGCCAGGCGCACGACTGTGTAGGAGCACAACAGTGTAGGCGACCCATGGGCCAAGCGCACGACAGTGTAGGCACACGACGATGTAGGCGGCAGTCGTGGCCAGCGGGAGCACGGATTAGCCAGTCGCACAACAGTGTAGGCGCACGACAATGTAGGCGGCCCATGGGCCAAGTGCACGATAGTGTAGGCGCACGATAGTGTAGGCAGCGAAGCCGTGCACGTCCGAATTATCCCACCTTTCTTAGCTTGGGAGGAGGAAGCCACCTTAAAGGGGAGAGCCACCCTTCCCCTAACGGACTAGTATTTTAGGGTGATTGGGCCTTTCCTTGAGGGGTGCGACGAAGGACGGTGCTAAGGTTTGCATCGAAATTCGGGTGCCGAGGCCAAACTGCGTAATCGGTGCATCGGGCTTACCATAAATCCAATCCCACCTGGGCCGGACTCATCAGTGTCCTTTGTCTTCCCAGAAATTTTAAGCAACGTTCCAATAAGGTTTTCGCATATGTTTTTCTCAATGTGCATCACATCAAGGTTATGTGGCAGCTTCAGAGATGACCAATACGGCAAGTCCCACAAACCAACCCTTCGGCTCCAGCACTGTTTGGATTCCCGCTTCCTTTTCTTACCTTGAGGTAGAGGGTGCTTTCCTGGTCTAACATCTTTAACCTTCTCCAGTTGCTGCATTAGCTCCTCATGGGTAAACTGCCCTAGCTTTTCTCGGTTTTCAACAGTACCATCAAAATCTGCTCTCTTTCTTCTCCATGGATGATCAGTTGGAAGGAAACGATGATGCCCAGTGTAACATATCTTGTTCTTCAATCTCCTTGAGCAAGGATCCTTGTCACAATGCACACAGGCAAAATAGCCTCTCGTGACTCACCCACACAACTTGCTCAATGCTAGATAATCATGTATGCACCAAAGAACCACAGCACGCAGTTTAAATCTTTTACCACTAACAACATCAATTGCCCTGACACCCGTCCAAAGTTCCTGCAGCTCTTGCACCAGAATTTCCATGAAGATATCAAAATCCTTTGATGGAGAACTCGGCCCAGGGATCAATAAGGCCATCATGAAGTTTAATTCTTCCATGCATACCCATGGTGGCATGTTATACGGCACAACAAATACTGGCCACATACTATATGAGTTGGTCATGTTGCCAAATGGATTGAAACCATCAGTTGCAAGACCAAGTCTAAAGTTCCTATAGCACCTTTTGCAAATTTTGGCCAAGTTTCATCGAAGTGTGTCCATGCCTTACCATCAGCTGGATGGCTAAGCTCATTCTTCACCAGATTTGGCTTCGACTTGTGCCATCATGCATCCTTTGCTGTTTTTGATGAAAGTAACATCCTCTATAGCCTGGAAATCAGTGCAAAATGCCTCAATACCTTTTGAGGAATGCGCTTGTTTGTGTCTGCATCCTTCTGTCTTGAATTCTCTTCACAACATACTAGGCACACATCAAGTTTGACATACTTCTCCTTGCGAAACAATACATAATTAATTTTGCAAACATGAATTTTTTCATAGCCGAGTCCCATGGAACGTATGTACTTCATTGCCTCATTAAAAGATTTTGGAAGACACGCTTCTGGGAATCCTTTTTGTAACAACTTCATCGTCGCATTGAATGCGACGTTGCTCATCTGACTGTAAGACTTTATATGAAGTAACTTCACAACAAATGTAAATTGTGCATATGTAGATGTCGGTGACACCTTACGGTTCAGATGTTCCTTTACAAATTCATAAATTTTCTCATCGAGCACCTCACCCTTGCCCATGTTAGCAATCAATTCAGAAATTCCATCGTCTCCAGGGCCTTCATCCGCCTCCATACCAGATATGTATTCATTTTCCTGGACTGTTTCCTGATCACCACCATCTCGTGGAGCTGCATTATCCACATCCCCCTCTGCATCTAGCAGAATTGCAATTTCCTCAACCCCATCATCCTGCAGAATTGCATTATCCTGAACATTTGCATCTTCGTCAACCATATCCTCCAAAGCTTCTCCATGATGGATCCACCTAGTGTAAGTGGTTGCCATCCCACTCACAAGTAAGTGAACTCCAATTCGCTCTATAGTCCCTGTAAAGTTATTGAGGCATCCACGACACGGGCATAGTATTTCTTCATCGTCCTCAGCATATCTTGTCCGAAGAAATGCCAAGAAATCCTAGATCCCTTTCTCATGATTGGTGGTAAAACGAGTACAACCGGTTATCCAGCGTCTATCCATCTGGAAAGTTTTTGGCGAATCCAACTCAAAATTACTGACTACAGAACGAATCGAAAAGAGAACATTCTGCGAAATGAAATTTTCCGGATTTAACACAAAATTACTTACCAGATTGACACGCTGCTGCAGCAAGTATCACCAAGGTTGCGCCCGTAGGAGTGAGCAGCCATTGGAAGGGGCAAATCACTGCCGGAATGATCCGTTTTGGTAGCCTACTCACCTCTCCATTCTCCTTTTTCCCCTTTCGGGGCAGCGGGTTGCGGGAAAACTATTTTTGCCTACAGCGTGGGCTTTTCTCCCGCCAACTTACCAGCACCGCTCCGTGCTGTGATCGGGGCTGACGTGTCCAGTATCCTAGCGCGGGCAGCCGACCACGTGGCATAGGCCGCAGCTGGTGTGGTAGGGGCGGCCGGCCACGTGGTGCTCGCGGCCAGGTGACTTGGCGCGGGCGGCTCAGTGAGCTGGCGCGAGACCGTGTCAGAAAATGATGAGGTGGTGTACTGGAAAACAATGTTGTGTTGTTCCAGCAGGTCTTCAGTTCGATCCCTCGCGATGGTGAATTATTTTTGCAACATTTCAATGGGGCGCTAGCAGTTGGGCTCCAGCTGTTTGAACTTACATGTGGGACCAAGGTTGGTTTATACTGCTGCTTCAACTTACATGTGGGACCAAAGTTGGTTTATGACATTGTTGCGGAGCTTATGGCGTCACAAAACTAGCTTGGAACAGGGAATGCTCGACTACAGTACCAACCGTTATGACGAAAGTTTTTTTTGTCACTAAATTTGCTCGGAAGTGAAATTTAATGACGAGATCAGCCAGGAACGTCATAAATCAATGACGCTAAAATGTTGTTGCGTCACTAGTCAACGATTTTCTTGTAGTGTTACTTGGGTAGCATCACCGTGATGGAGAGATCGATTACCCTCGAGCAATATGGGAGGGCGCCTAACCTCGAGCGGTTCGGGAAAGTGCTCAACCTTGGTCGTGCCTACTCTGAAAGGAATATTAAATGATGTGATGAAACTCAGCACTCATGAGGGTTAGCCAGACATCAATGATATGTTGTCGAGGCAAACTCTTTTTTAAGACTTGCAAAGCATGTTTTCCATTAAGAGAAGAGAGAATAACAATTTGTTTACAAGCACAGGCTCACAACGAAGCACAAAAGAGATGAAATTACAAAGAGCATAACTTTAAAAGAAAAGCAAACTATGAAGGCCTCAGAGGCCGCACACCCAAGAGGTGAGCAAGAGGAAGGAAGCCCGCACACGCCCAGGTCTTGGCCTCCTCCAGGATTACCCGCGCAAGCGCCACCAGCATGAGCGTCTCCTTGTCATGCATGTGTTTGTTGCATTCCTTCCAAAGCGACCAAGCGACCAGCCAGACAAAGGAATCGAAACCTTTCCTTCAAACCTTAGCGACCTGTTTTCGAATGGAGCACCACCAAGCAGCAAAGTTCTGGGGGCGGTCAGGGCCCTGAGGGTTCTAAATAATGTCTCTCGACTCTAGACACAGACGTCAATAAGGTGATCCAATGTTTCGACCTCCTATGCGCAAAGAGCACATACATCTGTGTCTCTCAGGCCGTGATGATGAAGCCTATCGGATGTCTAGCAACGACCATGCAAAACTAGCCAAAGAAAGAATTTGCTCTTCCTAGGCATATGGATCTTCCATATTTGGTGAGATTCCAGGATACTGACACGACCAAGGAAGAGAGCGGAGTATCCTGAGGCAGAAGAGTACTAACCATCAGGCGACCACTTCCAAATAAACCTATCAGGCTCTGGCGTCAGCCTCACGGATCGCACGAGATCCCAGACAGAAAGGTACTATACGAGGACATGTACTGTTCGAGCATGGGTAATGTTCGCGACCCATCGTAAACAACTAGCTCCAACATTGAGCCCATCTCTCACTGTGCGAGATCATTTAATCCTCGGCGGGACGGCCGCCCAAAGGTTAGGAGCTAGGATTTTGATTGAATAGCCGGCAATCCAGTTGTCATCCCAAAACAGAGCCCAGGTACCATCCCCCGACATCGACAGTGATGGAGGCATCAAAGAAAGCCTGCACGGTACAATCAACCAGGAACAGGAACGTCGCCAACATCCTGTCCGGGTCAGTACATGCCAACCAAAGCCACCGCAGGCGAAGGGCCGTCCCAAAGATGTGGAGGTCGGGCAATCCCAAGCCGCGGAACCACGTCGGGTAGGCGACGTTCACCTAGGCCACCAGACATCATCCGCCCGAAGCTACCTCAGTACCATACCAGAGGAAGTCGTGAATGAGCGTTTCGACCGTCTTAAGCGCCCAGGGTGCTATGGTGATCGCCATTGAGATATGCACCGGGATGGCCGAAAGGGTGGATTTGGCCAGGATCAAGCGACCACTCCGGTTCAGCAGCCTCCCTTGCCAGGGTGGAAGGCGCCTAGCGAACTTGTCGATCAGCAGCTGCAGGGCAGCCTTGGGAAGCCTTTTGGTGGATAGGGGAACCCCAAGGAAGGTACATGTGAAATCGGTGATGGTATAGGAGAGGATGGAGCGGACTAAGGAAATCTGTTCCTTCGAGTAGTCGATGGGATATACCTAGTTTTTGGTGTAGTTAGCCGCAAGGCTCGAAGCCTTCTCGAAAGGAGATAGCACCCCCTTGATGACCCATAAGTCAAGCTCAACCAAAGAGAAGAAAGTAACCACATCATTAGCATAGAGCGAGGCACGGAAACGAACATTCCTGCCCAGCCCCTGAAGTAGACCACGGGACTTAGCTTTGCGAATCAAGCCGTGGAAGCACTCCATGACAAAAACAAAAAGCATTGGGGAGAGGGGATCGCCTTGGCGAAGGCCGCGGCCAGGACAAATCCGTTCTCTCGGAACACCATTGAGGAGGATTTTGGTGCTAGCGGTAGAAAGAATAGTAGAGATCCAATATTCTCTATCGGAGATGGGGAAGACGAGCTCCGCCTCCGGCCTCTCATGGCTGCATCCCAGAGCCGGCCGCACCGCTGCAACACCAGACTCCCCTCTGACGCCATCGACACTGCCTCCGCCGCCGCGACCTGTAACACCCTAAATTTACTGTTTTGCAATTTACTAAAATTTATTAGAATTTATAGAATTTATTTTAAGCTTGTTTAAGGATTAAGGATTTTCTAAGGTTTAATGTGATTTATAGGCATTTTAATGTTTTCCAAAATTTAATTAATGAATTATAGGAGTTTATTATGGCATTCATGCTGATGCATTATTTTTGATTGTTTGAATTCAAATTCAAATTTGAATTCAATTGTTTGATTTCATTTCAAAATACAAAAGCTTTTCCTTTTCTTTACCTTCCCTTTCTTTCCTTTCGGCCCAGCTCCGCTCGAAGCCCAGACGAGCCGGAAGTCTGTCTTTGCCCCCTATTTTCTCCGTGCAGTTCGCTTGGTGCCCCTCATCTCTCAGCCCATCACGTCTTGCGGCCCATCACTGGCCCATCTTGCCTGCCTCTGCCCTGAGCCGCTGACCGGTGGGGTCCGGCCGTCATCCCCCCTCCAGCCGAACCCCGGTTCGAACTCGAAGTCCGGTCGCGCCACCCATGCGCCGCGTCCTGCGCCACCTGGCCTTAGGCCGCACGTCGAGGCCGCTCCCTGTGCCTATAAACCCTGCACCGCACCTCCCCTATCCTCTTTCGCCCCATCCGCACGCAATCGCGGTGCCTGAACTCAAACCCTAAGTTGCGGCCGCCGCCATCGATCTCCGTGGCCGCTGCCTCCCTGTTCACCTGAGTGCCCTCTGGAGGTTCGCAAGGAGGTGAGGGAGCCGCATGTGTCGCTTGTGTCCGCTCTCGTGCCCTGCTTCTCCCGCGAAGGCTCGCCGGAGTACGTTGCGCGCCGTCGTCCGCCCCTCTCAGGCGCGTGCCGCCGTCGCCGCATCTTCCGCCGCAAGAACCACCTGGACGAGTTCGCCGCACCACTAACTTTACCCTGGAGCAAATTGCGTCACGAATAGTGGTCCCTCGCTCGAGATCGGGTCTCGCCGGCGAGGTCACCGCTGCTTGCCGCCGCGCGCCGCCGCTGCTCGCCGACGTGCTCGGTCGGGGTGACGCGTGGCTGTCCATCCGGTGATCAATGGCCCAGATCGAACCCCGATCAGGTCAACTGAATTGCATACCTGTCAGCCATGCTGTTTTGCTAAAGAACCCCCCCCCCCGATTTCCCCGGTTTTACGTTTAGGTCCTCCCACCGTTTAAAAACCCTTACAACTAGGTCATGTTTTCTTCGTTTTGGCCCCTGAGCTTTTCAATTTTCTCACTCGAAGTCCAGCCTGGTGGTTTTGCGTTGCAGACCTCGAGTTTGTACGCATAATTATGTTTTAGGCCCTAGTTTCTTGCAGTTAGACCCCTGGAAGTTTAGTTTTCTCGCAGATATGCCCCTGAACCTTGTATAGCTCATATCTTTTGCGTTTTAGCTCCGTTTTCAGCATTCTTTATATCCACGGGTTCGTCTCGACGAGTAGATTCGTTTAGTGCAGCTTTTGTTCCTGTTTACAATGATTGGTGAATTGTTTCTTATTTTATTGTATTGCTCCTTTGCATTTGAATGTGTGATGCGTAGAGAACGAGCCGTTCGTGGAATTTTCTAAAGAAGAAGATTTTGAAGACTCTGAGCAGTTCCAGATCTTGTGGAAGGCAAGTGTCCTTGATCATTCCTGCTATGTCCTATTTAAACATGCATTTAATCACTGTCTTTACTTCATTGCTTTGCATTAATTTTGATGGGATCCTATTAAGGATGATGACTAGAATCTTTTGACCATTGCCTTGTAACCGGGTTGCTTAATTAATCTTGATGGTAGATGCTGCTTAGCTTGCTCAGCTGGGTAGGTAATGAACAACATGGATACTACCTTTATACTCTATGTTCCTTTGTGATGATTTAATTGAAAGACCATATTTATTAATCGGAACATGGAGCGACCACCCAGGACAACAGTACAACCACAAGGCTATATGGCTCTGGCTTGGCTAATTAATTAGGGACTCTAGTGTTGGGGTGACCTTACCGAAAGGGTAAGGGGGAGCGTTAGTTGGGGTATAGACTCTCTCTAGTAGGGAGTTGAACTTTGCTAAGACACGATACCTACTAGGGGACTTTATACCTTACAGCGGCTCGGAACCTTCGCGGGTTGTTTCACACTAGGGAAACTTTGTAAAGACCTCGTAGCGTCCCTATGCAATCACACCTCGGTAGTGTGGTATGATGCCTGATCAGCATCGCGTGGTTGGGTTTAAAGTTCTTTTGAACTTTTACGCGACTTGTGGTGAAAGTGTACAACCTCTGCAGAGTGTAAAACTAATCGGTTATCCGTGCTCACGGTCAAGAGCGGCCTGGACCCTCACATGATTAAATTATGGAAGTTGAAATTAATTTTGCTGAATATACTTTATGTTCATGATGCTCTACATTAACTGAGGGATGGTATACACTTAAACCTTATTAGTAATCAGGTGCTAATAAAATTTTGACCAACTAAAATGCTAAAGTGCTCAAACCCTTTGGCCATCCACATATACAGCCTTGCATGTTTATTATGTTATTCTCCCCTTGTTGAGTACAGCATGTGCTCACGCTTATTTTATTATTGAAACTACACAACCCGGATTGCTGCTCAGACTTGAAGATTTTCGAGAAGTACTAGGCGTACCTACCACCAGTCAGCTGCCTGTGGAGTTTCCTCCTGAAGATCCGCTGCTAGTTGTTCGCTCTGATGATATGTTTATGAGACATTCGGTCGTGTAATGGTTATAATACTCTCTTTTACGCTTTGGCACTGTATTTGGTATTCACTGAGTCATTACGTTTGTGTAACTTGATCCTGGCGCACATATAATTTAAGCATTCGGTTTTGGCTTATAAAACTAGGTGTGACACGACCCTAGCCTCCCGTCTGCCAGTGAGAGAGAGGGATCAAGAGAGCAGAGAGGGGTGTGTGGGGAAGAGATAAGGTTAGGGTTTTTGTTTGCCCATTTTGTTTTTTAATAATTATGTGTTAGTCCTTATAAATTCTATTTCGTTACATTCTAAACCCTATAATTTATATTTTCTCACATTTTAATACCTAAAGAGGTAACAAATGAATTTTTAATTGAAGATAGTAGTTGGAGGTGGATGAATAAAATATGTGGTTGTTGGATATAGAATAAATATGTAGAGTATGCAGAAGAAGTTGATGTAGCGTAAAAAAACTTGCTGACATGTTAGAATAATCTTTTTAGAGTAAAAATGTAGAGTAGTAGAAGTGTGGATAGTCTTAATGATTTTAGAGTAACTTGAAACACGCTACTATATTTAATTTGAGGTAGACAGATACTTTTGACCCTCTGTTTAGTTCGTTAAATTTGACCTCTACACTATGTGAAAACCTCACATAGGTCACGCAGCATTTGTAACGGGCCCTTAACACCCGTTCCATGGACCCCATCTGTAACGGTTGTTGTTTGGCGCCCGTTACGCATAAGCACGGCAGGCTCGACCACGACCTCGCCCTGACCTCGCCACCATAACGCCCGTTACCAATGAGGACTTCTGGTAATGGACTTCTTAAACGCCCGTTACATGTTTTCTTTGTAACGGACGTTAACATGCGTCCATTACGAAAGTAAAACCTATCGGTAACGGGCTCTTTAAGTCCGTTACGGATGACTTTCCTATTGGAGATGTGTTGTTTATAGGACGCGTCTCATTTTATGACGACCCAATTGGCGACGCTTGTTTGGAGCTAGCATCTCCTTTGTTTTCTCACAATAGAGACGCGTGTTGTTATTATGTGTCGTTGTTTTTACGTTCCGACCACTCTGCTATCTCGGACAACTACACTCGCTCTCTCTCCTCTGAGGGCCCTACTCGCTCTCTCCCCGCCGTTGCTGCAGTAGCATTTTCGCGTGCTTTCTGAAGGCCCCACTCGCTGCGCGCGCGCGCTCTCTCTCTCCTCAGAAAGCCGGCCGCGTGCGCGACGGCGAAAGGTGCCGGCGGACGTCGACCGCGGTGCGGCGTCCCTCCGCGCCGTACGTCATCCAAAGTAGCAGCTTATCCTCCTCCTCGGGCTCGGCGCCGTCCTCCGCGCCGTCGCCGTCCTCCGCGCCGTCGCCGTCGTCGTCGCCGTCGCCGCGGCTGCGACGCCTCGTCCTCCTCCTCGGAAGCGCTCGCCTCATAGACAGTCCTCGTCAAGGTGGAAATTGCCCCCTTTTATCGAACTTCACTGTCCTAATCCTCTTACTCATCGGTTTTGGTGATGCATTATGCTCATTTGATGTATGAAAATTGCAGATGGCTGCTGCTGCTCGGGCTTGGATGTACAGTAGTAAGTCCCGAGATTGGGCCAGTTTCTTAATGGGGGTCAATGGTTTTCTAGATCAAGCAGAGACGGATATGAGAAACTGTGGTGTTCAGTCAATGCTTTGCCCCTGTAAAGATTGTCTCAACGAGAAGAAGTTCGGACAACGGGATAACATTTTTCATCATTTGATCACACGTGGTTTCAAAGAAAATTACACGTGTTGGAATAAACATGGTGAGGAAGGGCTTAATGAAGTCGAAACAGGATGCCTAAATGAAGGTGAAGCGTGACACCATGCTACATGATGCCATGATGAAGAGCTTGATGAAGGTGGAGTTTTTGATGAGGAAAATGAACCATTCTCACCAATTGTGATGAGGCCTGAGGATATCACTGATCAAGAAGTTACGGGCTTCAATGATGGTGAGTTGTTGCAACGTGTGCATAATGTTGATCAAATGTTGCGGGATGTTGTGTTTCAACGAGTGTATACAGCTTCTGAATTAGCGAGGCTGAAGCAGTTCATTGAAGATTCAAAGAAATCCCTCTATCCTAGTTGCAAGAAGTACTCTCGCCTTTCTGGTGATCTAAAACTTCTGCAGCTTAAGGCAGATCATGGTTGGAGCAACAAAAGTTTCAAACAACTATTGGATCTCCTTAAGGACATGCTACCCGAGGGAAACCAAATAGCCGAGTCTGTCTATGAGGCAAAGAAGATAATTTGTCCTCTAAGAATAGAGGTTGAAAAAATTCATGCTTGCAAGAACAGTTGTGTATTGTTCCGTGGAGATTATGCAGACCTTGACAAGTGCCCCAAGTGTGGGTTCGATCGGTACAAGAGGAAAAAATATGGTGGTGATGATGATAATGCTGATGATGACGAGAACGAGCCCGTGGAGATCACAGGCAAGAAGAAGAAGAAGAAGGTTAAAGGGGCACCTGTGAGGGTAGCATGGTATTTTTGCATCATTCCTCAGTTGAGAAGATGGTTCGCCACACGAAAGGAGGCCCAACTCTTGCGTTGGCATAAGACACGAACGAAGGAAGTTGGAAAGATTAAGCACCCCGCAGATGGCTAACAATGGCAAAACATTGATTCCCACTTTAAGGAATTTGCCGGTGAAAGCAGGAACATTCGGTTCGCTATGAGCACAGATGGCGTGAACCCATTCGGTAACCAGAGCTCAACACATAGCACCTGGCCTGTCGTGCTATCAATGTACAACCTTCCACCCTAGCTATGCAAGAAACAGAAATACATGATGCTGACAATATTGGTCTCCGGGCCAAAGCAACCTGGCGACCATATTGATGTCTACTTGAGGCCACTAGTTGATGACTTGAAGATACTTTGGAAGCCTGGTGTGAAGGAGGTTTGGGATGAGTTCGGTCGTGAGGAGTTCACATTGCACACCATGTTGTTCACCACCATCAACGACAACCCGGCTCATCGCAACCTTTCTGGCCAGAGTAAAAGGAAAGGTGCAGCTTGCCCACACTGCTTGGAAGAAACTTGTGCAGTGTGGCTAAGAAATTCAAAGAAATTCTCATTTATGGGGCACTGTCGTTTCCTCAACAAGAAACATGCCTACCGGGACATGGATTGTCAGTTTAATGGGGAAAAGGAGAATCGACAGGCGCCAATGCATGTGACTGGAGATCTGCTCCACTTGCAAGTCAAGGACGTCGAAACTATCGAGGAGTTACCCAAATTGTCTGAAAAGAAACTTCGCAAAAGAAAGAAGCGAGATGGTGAAAAAGAAGAAGAAGATGGGTGAGGAATGTGGAACAAGAAATCAATTCTATGGGAGCTAGAGTATTGGCCGCTTTTGGAAGTGCGTCATTCGATTGACAA
Organism: Cenchrus fungigraminus; assembly: GCA_036936925.1. Taxonomy (NCBI): domain Eukaryota; kingdom Viridiplantae; phylum Streptophyta; class Magnoliopsida; order Poales; family Poaceae; genus Cenchrus; species Cenchrus fungigraminus. The sequence continues at coordinate 100,337,648 of CM072779.1, forward strand.
CATGCACGTCAAGAAGAATGTGTGTGAAGCTACTTTGGGAACATTGCTACAACAGAAGTCGAAAGGAAAAGATCATAAAAATGCAAGGGATGATCTTAAAGAAATGGGCATTAGGCCGGAGCTCTATGCAGAGGAAACAGACACGGGGATGGACCTTCCCGTTGCTGCAACCACCTTGTCAAAGGCAGAGAGAAAAGAATTCTGTGAGTTTTTGCATGGTTTGAAAGTACCTTCAGGCTACTCATCGAACTTCAAGAGGCTAGTGTCGGTGAAGGACATGAAAATGAATTTCAACTTGATGAAATCTCATGATTGCCATGTGTTGATGACATCTATTCTTCCTGTTGCACTAAGAGGTATCAAGACAGAACTGGTTCGTGACGCGGTCATCAGCTTGTGTTTATTCTTCAATGAAATAGAACAGAAGGTGATTGATGAGGAAAAACTATTGGCCTTAGAGAGGAGGCATTTCGAGACCCTATGCCTACTTGAAGCTACCTTCCCACCATCATTCTTTGATCTCATGCTGCATCTAACAACACACCTCGCAAGGGAGATCTAGTACCTTGGCCTATCTTACCTTCATCAGATGTTTCCATATGAGAGGTACTTTGGATTCCTGAAATCATTGGTACATAACAGGTCATTTCCGGAGGGAGCCATTGTTCGTGGCTATGAGACCATTGAAGCAGTGGAGTGGGCCATGGGTTATATGGACCCCCAAAACCCCATTGGTGTGTCTCATTCATGGCATGAAGGTAGGCTTTCAGGTGTTGGGACCCTGGGGAAAAAGTCAATCACTCCGCACCCAGAGGACTTCAGGAAGGCTCATTTCACCGTGATAGAATAGAGCGTAGAGGTTACACCATTTGGCAATGAGCACAAGCAACAGCTACGTGAACAAAACCCTGGCTGTAGTAAGGATTGGGTTGCAAAGATACACATGCAATGCTTCAACAGGTGGCTCCGAGATTATGTCCAGCAGAGTGGCAACACTACTATAACCGACGATCTAAGAAAACTAGCAGCAGGGCCATTATTCACTGTTACAACATATCAAGCAATGGATATCAATGGATACACGTTCTACACCATGACCCAGGATGCCAAGAGCATCTATCAAAATAGTGGTGTGCGTGTATGGGTCGTCGACAATAAGAAGAACACAGCCACATATTATGGTCAAATAGAGGAAATTTGGGAGCTTGATTATGTAGGATTCAAGGTAGCCTTGTTTCGGTGTAGATGGGTGACCAATGCGAAGAGAGCTATGATCAAGGACAAATTTGGTTATGTTAGTGTTGATCTCCGGGTCTTTGGTAACAAAACCGAACCGTTTGTCTTCGCTAAGGATGTTGAGCAAGTGTTCTATGTACCTGACCTTGCAAAGAATAACTGGAGTGTGGTTTTGCCTGAAAAAAAAGGATTGTTGGGGTTGAAAATGTTGTTGAGGAGGAGGAATACAACCAGTTTGACGAAAGTCCATCCTTTCACACTTCATACATGCCCCAAGTCTTGGGAGCTGACAAAACACCATACTTGCGAAGCGACCATCGTGAAAAGATCCATATACAAAAATCAAAGAAGAAAAAGAAGCAAGATTGATTTCTGCTGAATCCGATCCTTTTTGTAAAATGCAGGGATGTCTATTGCTGGAAATGGAATCCTTTTTGTAATATATATAGGATGTGTATTGGTGGAATTTGAATGAATCTCCTTTCTGTAATATATGATGCCTAAGATACTGCCTAAGATGCCTATATATTCTGCCTAAGATGCTGCCTAAGATGCCTAAGTTACTGCCTAAGATGCCTATAAGCGAGATGTGCAATTAGTAGTACCACTCATCTGAGAGTATTGATATTATTTTGTCTAACATTTCGTCAAACTTCAAAGAGTTTGACTCCTCGATAAGCGAGATGTGCAATTAGTAGTATCCACTCATCGGAGACGCGTCTCCTGTATCTTCTCTCCAAAATAAATAACCGTTGCCCCAACCCCTTCATCCACCCGTGAAACCACCACATCCCCTTCATCTACCCGCGAGAAAACCACAACTGCCTATACACTCCTCGTCGTGCCTCCTCCGCTCCACGCCAAGCGACTTCCCTTCCACGCTGGCACTCATTGCATCGAGGGAGCACCCGCGGTCGCTCGCGGAACTCCCGGCGGAGGTGCTGGCGATCATTGTTGGCCGAGTCGGTGCAACATCGAATCGGCCTATGGAGGACCTCTGCAGCCTATGGGCAACCTGCAAGGACATGCTCCGCCCCTGCCGCGACAGAGACGTCGGTAGGCGCCTGGCACTGGATCGGGTTCCAGTTGAGCAGATGCAGAACAACGACCCTGTCAGCTATGATGTCTTCCTTCGTAGCCTGGCTGTAGCCGGCAACCCGGTGGCCTGCTTCCTCACCGAGATGGACGACATCTTTGGCAGGAACCGCAGCCCTCAGCTTCCCCTCGACGATCTCCACCGTGCTGCCAAGGACGGGCACAGAGGGGCGGCCTATGTGGCCGCCGTCTTCCTCTACAGAGCTAACAGCGGGGCCGACACCGATGCCACTGCAATTGCATACATGAAACAGGTTGAGGGCGAGGAGCAAGGGTAGTGGCGTCCACGTTTGATCAGCAATGTGCAATCCCTAGATTTCCGGCATCGTGGGGTCAATCTGGCTTGGCAAATTAGGAGTGTCGCCCTCCGCCGTGGCCTCCGCCGGCCGACGCTACCAACGGCGGTGGTGCGAGGCAACATTCAACATTGCGCAGGCAATGCATTCTGCGGTACAGCACCGAGCCAGAGGGGGTTTTGCATGTATTTCTGTAGTGATGAATGTAGGCTTCGTTACGAATGTAATATCTTCTTCTATCATGTAAAGTATCGTCCAATCGGTTATTGATAGACAAGATTTGATTTCTCACATTTTTGAGTCAAATCCAAGGTTGCGGCACCCTCTACTTCCTCCTCTGTTCTATTGGAATGAAGAACAGTTTGTGTGGGAAAATGAGACGAGGATTAACCATCCTGCGTTTCTAATTAGGGTGGGGCCCAGTTCTATTGGAACGAAGAACAGTTCTCATTTCTCCATTTAATCTGCAGTCAAATTTTGTAACATGTATTTCTCCGTCGTGCTTAGTCCAAATTTGATGATTTGTTTTCTAGTTTTTTCTAAAATCCCCATCTTTTCATTAATTTCATTGTTTAGTGTATATTCCTTTTCGTGAATAATGTTTATATCACTTATCTTGTTCTTTGTAAGTCCAACATAGAAATAATATTTGTTTTCCACAACCATTAGTAATGAAACTTTACATTTCGTGATCTTAAGGTGAACACATGCTTGTGTTAAAATTTCAAATGCGTAGGAGATCGAACATGTTGCAAAGTGTGGAAAACTTCAATGTTCAAGCAACATTCTAGGAAACTATGTGAGAGATGTAGCCATTTGTACACAAGTATATTCTTCCTTTATCGAAACCATTTTAATTTTTTATGACAAGTTTAGGTACCCAAATTATGTTTCCACGTAAATTTGTAGAATTTTTGGAGCAAACTAAGATGTTATTAGAATTATTACATCACAAGCATGAGATGTATATTCGAATTATAAGAATGTTAGGTATACAAGTGTGATTGTTGATATTTTATTAAAATACTAAATGTCCAAATATGAATTGATGTTATTTTTAATGAATTTTTAGGTGCTGTTTTACCGGCTCTAATATTTGATGGATGCGAGTTTCAGTTCTAAAAAATAGTGTCGGGCCCACGCATCAGTGTCAGCAGCTTAAAAAAAGAAGATAACCGCCCGGACCTACCTGCCAACGAAGGCGACGCGAGTTTACTAACCAGCGTCGGCGATGACTATCCATTGTCTCCAAGATCGAGTTCATCACAGGAGCAACAGATACTGTAGGCGACGCTGATGGATCTGCCCGCGTCTCTTAGATCGAGTTCATGCGACATGTATACAAAATCCAACAACCAAACTAACCAGTTCATGATCGACAAATTAAACAAACTAAGCAGTTCATGATCGACAAACTAAGCAGTCCAACAACCTGACGAACAAACTGACGAGCACACAATAATCACAAACACATTATTAATAGTACATGAGTGGATCAATTAGTCGGTCGCCGCTGTCGGAGTCCCGCCTTCGGAGCCGTCGTCGCTGCCGTCGGAGCCGTCATCGTCGCCGAGGAGAGACCGCTGGACCACGGGGAGCTTCTCAAACTTTTGAGCCAACACATGGATCCTGAAGGCGAGACCCTTGAGGCTGCGATCCTTGTAATCGTCAGGCGCCTCGATCTTGAACGCTGCGTCAACATCTCGAAGCTTCATGAACGCACCCTGGAGCAGTTCGATGGCGAAGCTGATGTCGGCGGTCTCCGAATTCTTCTCCTCCTTCTCCTTGGGCGCCGTCGGCTCCTTCCCCTTCTCCTTGATGGTCAACTTCCTCCGACGGCGACTTTCGTCATCGTCATCCTCTCTTCGTCCCCGCTTCGCCGACGGGTCACTCGACGCCATGCTCTTCTCGCTCCTTGTTGGTGTGATCTCTCGTTGACCGGAGTTTGTGGTTTTTTGATGGTGAGGGGGAAGAAGATGAAGCGAAAGAAACGATATGATTATGGAGTAACCAGCAGTCGTCGGGGATTTATGATGACAAGACGTGAACCGTCAGGGCGCCTTCCTCCCCACGCCCCACGTCCCCCTATGCCTCGGGAACCGTTTTTTGGGAGCAAAACCATCCAAAAACACGCGTCGCATTTCAATTTCGCGGGAAGGTGGAGGGGCAGGGGCAGTTGTCGGGCCCACGCGTCAGCAGCCAAACCGCGTCGCATGTCAAGTTCTATATTATTAGTAACGGGTTTTTATAAATGGCCGCGTCGCATTTCAATTTCCAAACCCCGTCGCCTTTCAATTTCCAGATCCCGTCGCCTTTCCATTTCCTTCCCCTTCTCCTTCATGGGCGCGGTGTGCTTCATGGAGCTGCTACCAAATGAACTGGTTACCTAGATCATCCTCCGCTGCATCAAGGGTGAGCCCGTCATTCGTTTCCTGATCCTTCATAATCAGGTCTTCGGCACCTTCCGGCGCATCTGCGACTCGGATGAGGTACTCCTGCAGGTGTCGCTGCATGAGCTTCGTCAAGAGTGCAAGAATCGCTACGTCAGGTCCTTGTTGGAGGAGCGCTTCCGCCTCGCCAAACATCCGGAGGCATAATGCTTCAAGGGGATGGAGAGGTTGATGAGGCGGCGGAATCCTGATGAGGGTCTGGAGCTCGTCGGAAAGGCCGCTGCCAGAGACGCCGGTGAGAAGTACTTCTTAGCGATGCTGAAGTACTGTCGTAACCCTGCAGACCCCGAAGCGATGGCACTGCTCCACGAAATTAGCGGCGGGCCGTCGCCCCCTGACGGGCGGTGGAAGAACCAGAACCTGCACCGGCTGTGCTACCTCGTCCGCCGGGATCTCGAGAACATTGCATGGTGGTACTGGCTTCGTGACGATGACGATGACATTCCGTTACTGCCCGTCTAGAATCCCCACGTCTGCATTTGGGCAGCGGGATGTAGGCGCTACGGGCCGGAGACCCCAGGGATCATCCACTACTGCAGCGCCGAGTGTCGCATCCATCATGAGTTCGACCTCTGGACGTGTGGATTCAGCGTCGCGGTGGAGTACGCCGTCAGCAGGATGAACCTCGGGATGTAGGCGGAAGCATCAATAAAAATTATGTATCTTAATGTAAATTATTACATATTCTGTGTCGCATCCACAAGATTTGATTTGTCATGTTTCTGAGTCAAATCGAAGGTTGCGGTGGTCTCATTTGCCGCATTAGAGGCCTAGGGTGCCATCTTGGATGTCAAAGCGGGCACGGCGGTGGCGGCAGCGGTGGTGGCCTCTACTAGTCTGCTTCCTCCTTTGTTCTATTGGGTGGGCGTAGGAGACGAGGATTGGAGGGGCAAATGAGACGCGGGTTAACCACCCCCTCTATTCTATTGGAATGACGAACAGTTCTCATTTCTCCTTTTAATCTGCAGTCAAATTTTGTAACATGTATTTCTCTGTCGTACTTAGTCCAAATTTGATGATTTTTTCCTATTTTTTCTAAAATCCCCATATTTTCATTAATGCATTGTTTAGTGTATATTCCGTTTCGTGAATAATATTTATATGCCTTTATCTTGTTCTTTGTAAGTACAACATAGAAATAATATTTGTTTTCCACAACCATTAGTAATGAAACTTTGCATTTTGTAATCTTAAGGTGAACACAAGCTTGTGCAAAAAATTTCAAATGCGTACGAGATCGAACATGTTGCAAAGTGTGGAAAACTTCAATGTTCAAGCAACATTCTAAGAAACTATGTGAGAGATGTAGCCATTTGTACACAAGTATATTCTTCCTTTATCGAAACCATTTTAATTTTTTATGACAAGTTTAGGTACCCAATTTATGTTGCCACGTCAATTTGTAGAATTTTTGGAGCAAACTAAGATGTTATTAGAATTATTATATCACAAGCATGAGATGTATATTCGAGTTATAAGAATGTTGGGTACACAAGTGTGACTGTTGATATTTTATTAAAATAATAAATGTCCAAATATGAATTGATGTTATTTTTAATGAGTTTTAAGGTGCTGTTTTACCGGCTCTAATATTTGATGGATGCGAGTTTCATTTCTAAAAAATAGTGTCGGGCCCACACGTCAGTGTAAGTAGCCTATATAAAGAAGATGCCTGCCGACGAAGCCGACGCAGGTTTACTAACCAGCGTCGGCGATGACTATCCATTGTCAGCGTCAGTAGGCAAACCTTGCGCACGCTGTTCAAAAATTCCCACCTATATTGACTATAATGCCCATGGAATTCCAATTCCACCAGAGAGCCGTTCAACGGCACGCCAGTAATTTCCGTGAACATAGTAACACGCGCAGGGGACATATACTCGGGAGTCTAATTCAGACAGATCCACCACGCCCGCACTCTCCCCGCCGCCGCCCTGCTCCTTCTCCAACCCTAGCCTGCCGCTACCGCTCTCCCCGCTGCAGCCCTGCTCTTCTCTAGCCCCACCGTTCCCGGCGTGACATCGGCGAAGCGGCTCCAGCCGTGACGACGGTGACGAGGATGCGGTTACTGGCGTGCGGACGGCGTCCCGGCCAACCTAGAGACGGTGACGCGGATCCGGCATCCCCGGCCATGACGACGAGCCGGCCACCTCAGGCAACGAGGCGACGCGGATCGGGCCTCTCCGACCACCACGAGAACAACTACTTCATTCGCGACAGAGGTTAGTGCTACTTGAACCCCCAACGCCCTCTCTGTGCTCGGCCACCCAATCTGCTATTCCTGTCAAGGTGGATTAGGGAGACATGCTACTTTACGGTTGGTCACATAGGTTTATTCTCCTGGAATTGCCTGCATTAGTACAACATGCCTTAATAGTTCATTTTTAATTGATTGGCAGTGGATTGGACGGATGAATTTTGTTGCTCCAAGTCTGTTTGAATAAATTGTTGCTAACAGATGAACTTATATGAACTGTTGAAATTCTGTTATGCTTCGAATGTACCAGATCGACAGTTATGCTTTGGACCTGTTAGCATACTTTAATTCTAATTGCTTTGTCCTCTTGTTGCATGTACACATGGAACACACAATTCATTGCTGCTGAAGTTGGACAATGAAGCAGTTGAAGGAATTTAGTCTCTGCTTTGATATATAAGCATATTGCTTCACCCTGTCAAAATGGTTAGCACCTATCCCCAACCTGTATGCTAATATCAACTATTTTGCCTGTCAGAGAATAAGAATTTATCTTATTTTGTTTAGATTTTTAGTCTAGCTTGTGTTGCTCTACTGACGACCTGACATATCATCTATGCAGTCTCCCACAACACCAAACTCCTCTACCTCCAGTGCACCATCACAGCCCATCGACGGTGAACCTTGTTCACAGCCTATCAATGGTGATCCTTCTTCACAGGGTCACTCAGCACATACTGCTGCGAGTAGTACTCGATCCCGCGGGTCAAGGACACAAACCAAATGGCCAGAAGACAAGTTGACCGCAACTAGACTTGATAACAATTATTGGCCTACCCCAGATGCTGCGAGGGATAGATTTGTATTGGTCTGTGGCCTCATTGCTCGAGAGAGGGTGTCAATCAACAGGGCAGTTGAAGATCTCTCACCAATTGAGAAGGAAGAGTTGTTCACAGTTTTAGAGGAAAAGCTAGATTACCCAGCCAATCTGGCTGAATCTGTTCGCAAGAAGGCAGTTAAGGCAGCTATGTCAGAGATTAGAACCTTGCAACAGCGGTTCAAGACCCATTTAAGAAAAAAATTTGTGAGCCAAGAGGAGATTCCCTTTGTGAAGCATGCCTTTTTGCAGCCAAAAGACTGGACCGTGTTTGTGCAGGAAACCAATTCTCCTAGATTTCAGCGATTGAGCCAGGGGATGAAAGAAAAGAGAGCATTGCATGATAAGCCACACAGGATGGGCAGAAAATGTTATTTTCGTAAAGGAAAGAGTGGGAGGAGGAGGATGCAAAGCTAGCTGAAGAAGGAAAACAGAACCCTTGGGACCAATTTCCTGGACGTTCGAGGCCTTATCTGCGGGCAAGGGTAGGGAAGAGGAAGACCACTAGTGAAGGAAGCAGGGACATAACATTCAGTAACCCTGTGGTGGTGGGGGTAGCAACTAGGCTGAAAACACTTGCAGCTCAGGCTAGCGATGGTTCTTTCGGGGTTAGGGAGAATGATATCCTCACCGCAGCACTTGAGACTCCAGAGCATCGAGGTCGGGTCTGAGGCATGTCTAGTTCACTTGGCTGGGGTAAAGGGTTTGGTGAAGAGTTTGCTGGAATGTACATGAAGAAGAGGAAAAAGAAGGCTGGACCGCAGATGGAAGACCTAGTTGTTGAAGCAGTCACCAGAATTGTCTCCATTCTAGCAGAATCAGGCTTTGATATAAGGAAAAATGTACTTCATCCTCCCCAATCACCACCTGTCAGTAACAGTGAGGAAGAAGATGTGCATGGCCTCGAGGAAGAAGATGTGCATGGCAGTAAGGAAGAAGAAGCACGTGGCAGAGACGAAGACCATTGGCATGTCAGCGAGGACAAAGGTAGTCAACAGCACATTGATAGTCGATCACCTATGCTGGACACAATAGATAAGCTGACAGAGCTAACCAAGTGCAGCCTTTTGGATGGCTCCGGGAATAAAGTGGAGCTCGCACTAGCCACTGTCTTTCCATTGCAAAAGACTCTCCATACAGTACCGGTGCAGGATGGGTATGCTGTGGTGCAACCTAGTTATGTGTGGGGCAATACGGGTCACTACCCTCTGCTTGTACCAATTGGCGGGGATGAAGTAACAACCCTAGCTGAGGCTCTCTGTATAAGGATCCAATGGTCAAAGAACATGATCCATGTACCACCCATACGAGAAATACCAACCCTGCTCCCACATCAGGTAGCAGGGGTACAACATCAGATAGAGGTACTGCAGCTCAGCGTCAGCAAGAGAAAGCTCAGCAGCAGCAGATCAGCAAAACTACGTAGCAGGAGCATCGACAACAGGAGGAGGAGGACAGGCAATCTCCGCCTAAGAAGCAGCAGCAGATCAGCAAAACTACGCAGCAAGAGCATCGACAATAGCAGGAGGAACCCAGGCAATCTCCACCTAAGCAGCAGCAGCAACAGCAGCAGCAACAGGCAATCTCCGCCTGAGCAGCAGCCACCGCAGAAGAAGGGGGCCAGGAAACCTCTGCCTAGAGATGAGCTTCTTAACTGTTTTTGGACAAAACAGGATCCAAAATACAAGCCTGCTGTGCCTATGTTGTCAGAAGCGGACTTACAGGCTGCTGGACCGAATTGTGCCAGGTTGCATGCTTACGCCATGGAACACAGTAAGGATAAACTTAGTTTTCCAGCAAAGTTGCCTGAAGACTCCTTTCATGGTGCTGGTGATTTAATGTTAAACATTACATTCAGTCACGTGTATGACCTTATACCCTTGGTTGCTCTGGATGAGACCTTCTTGAGGTTGTGGACATTGTAAGTGCCTTAAAACCAAAATAGAAATTTCTTTAATTTTGACCACAAAGTTCATGCAAGCTAACATTTGGAATTTTTTGTAGGAAAATGAAGGACAAGGCAGCGGAGATGAAGATCAGTGTTGGGTTTTTGGATCCACAGGTTCTCACGACCACAAAGATTCATAAGGAGTCTAACCTTGTAATAAAAGCATTGAGAAATGCAATGACAAATCACTATGTGGTGGGTGCCTTCGGCACCGGTGGCCACTATGTCACACTGATCATCTGTATGAAGTTCTGTTGACGGTGGAAATTCACCATTTCCAACCCTCAATATTCTCACATAAATGGAGGCACATGCAATATTTACTAGCATTTTAGTTTGAATAATGTAGTTCCACTTGTCCTTGGAGATTATTTGTATGTAGGTGATTTACCCCTTAAAAGAGAAGGAAACCCACCTTCTATGAAGAAATCATGCCAACTCAGCTGAGGAGGTGCCTGCCACCAAGGGAAACATGGCAATCCACGTCATCGATCTAGGGGAGGCACTCACCGACGAATCAGAGGACGCCACATGTACTTCACATGGATCAAAGGGCCCACCTCGCATACCAAATCAAGCCATGCACCGGGGATGGATCAGAGGGCCCACATGGCAGCCACCCAGTGGAAAACCACCAGGTGGGGCCACCCTAGAGGGCCGGCCAATCCTAGGATCGGCTGAATCGACCTAGGGGGCCCATCCTGGCCCTCCACGTGGTAGCTCCCTATTGGTCCATTGCCTCACTCCCGGGTGTTTAGGGGCACTTTGAGCCTCCGAGCAAGCCTGGTCCTTGCCTATAAATAGAAGGGGAGGGGCTCCCATTTCTCACACACCACTCTCTCATTCTCCTCTCACTTTTAGTTTCCAAGGCTAGGGGGTAGGCTAGAGTAGCTCTTATTCAGGTTCCAAGTCCTCTTGGAAGTCTAGGTATGAGTTCTCTTTTATCTTTATTTCTTTGTATGACTTTGATCTACTTCAGTTATTCAGCTATTTCATATAAAGTCATGGTAGATCATATGTTTGATATGTTCTTGAGTTCATCCTCTGTTCATCATTTAGAAGCTTGTGTTCTTCGTGAACACTACCTTTTGATCCACTTGAAGGGTGACAAACTCCTTCGTTATGTGTTTGTTCATAAGTTAGAGGCTCGTGTTCTTCACGAACACGACCCTTTGATCTTATTGATAAGACATAAGAGAGTTCATATCTGTTTGTATGTCTAGCCTTAGTTGATCTTGTTAGATGGCATCAGAGTGTTGCATGAGGTCTGTGTTCAAGCTACGGTACTCGGTCTAGTTGACCAGTCTTCTAGTGGCTCTCACCCTGGGTCACAATAGCCCGGGCCAGGTGGAGTCTAGCAGCAACGTAGGCATGGTGCCTGGGTTGTCTGGCTACGATAGTTATGAGCATACCCGCTGTAATGATAGAGGTCGGCCCTCAGGTGGTGACAGCCCTGTTAGATCCTTGGGCAACCTCTGTGCTGGGGTACCTGCTGTAGGAGTCTAAAGTCTAGTTTCGCAGAGTGCTGGTCGTCGCGGGCTAGCTCCCCGTTTGTACCTGGGTGCTGAACCTTATCTCTCTCATGCAATACTCATGCCCATCTCTTGTATCTTCTAGCTTTGTATGTTTAGTATATTAGAACCTAGAGCTAACTCGTATGTTCCCCCTAAGCCGTAGTGTGCTAGAGTAGAGGTAGATCTGAGTGTGTGTGTCGCACTACCCTTATATCTTTTATCTTACCCCTGTGTTTGAGTGTGTTGTTCCCTATATCTATCTCTTGGTTTACATTCAGAGCAAAAGCATAAGTCTAAGATATCTGCCATTGCCTTCCACGGATTCGATACCCTTGGAATACTCTCCTTCCTTGGGGAAATGCTACAATGGTTTATCTCTGCGCTTGCGGATTCGTTCATGATCGTTTAGATGAACCTTTGGCAAGTCTCGATGTTCACACTAACCGCGCTATTAGTTGTGACATTGAGAGGTGCCTACAAGGCGTTTCCTGGTGTTGTCACTAAGGATGGGTCCCAGATCTGTTCTTAAGATGACGACACTACGAAACGCCAACAAGCATTTCTGGCATCGTTGCCGGGGAAGGCACAGGATTATCATGACTATGCTTTGCATCTGTTTATAAACTCTGAGTAGGTTAGGACAACTCTCAATGCAGGCTAACCTTGATTGTCTTCTTTTATCTTTGGATGATGAAGACAGGTAGTGTATGACTGGTTTCGACCTACCAGAGAATTTTACTGAAGATCCCGAGTCACTTGTGAGGAAAGCTCAAATTCATTTTGGCTCACCTCGTCGTACTCGTCCAGAAGGCGATCCAGTTTCCTTTGTACCATCCACGTCCAACACTATGGCCCAGAAGACACTTCGTGAGTACTCAGCTCCTTCCGCTAACCAGGTGCTGCAAGGCCCTGAGGTGGCAATGGGGACTGAAAATTTTGAGATCAAGACGGGTCTAATCACGATGGTACAGGCTAGCCCATTCTGTGGCAAGCCAAATGAGGATGCCAATGCTCATCTGCAGCAATTCCTAGAGCTATGTAGCACTTTCGTCATCAGGGGTGCAAATATGGATGCTGTTCGTCTACTGTCATTTCCATTCTCCCTCCTGGGGAAAGCTAAGCAATGGTTCTACGCGAATCGCGAAGCTATTAACACTTGGAGTAAGTGTTCAGAGGCATTTCTCAAGAAGTTCTTCCCATTAGGTAAAACCAATGCTCTTCGTGGAAGGATTTCTGGTTTTCAGCAAGCAACAAGTGAATCTATTCCAGAAGCTTGGGAAAGGCTTCAGGAGTATGTCCTGGCCTGTCCTCACCATGGGATGGAGGATTGGCTTATTCTTCAAAGCTTCTATAATGGGTTGACTCCGACAGCCCGAGGCCATATTGATGCTACTGCTCAAGGAGCATTCTTCTCACTCACTGTTGATGATGCTAAATTACTCATTGAGAAGATGGTCTCGAACCAAGGGTGGAGTGATGAAAGACTCCAACCGCGACCGAGAGGTACTCATACTGTCAAGGAAGCAGACATGATTACTGCCAAGATGGATCTTCTTATGAAGAGATTGGATGACTACACCAGCGAGAAGGCTGCCATGGCCACCACTACTCTGCCTATGGACTCTCACATGACTTGTGAAGTTTGTGGCAACACTGGGCACTCAGGAAACTATTGTCCGGAGACTCAGGAGGAAGTGATGTACATGAATGGCAGCAACAACGGTTATCGTCCACCTCAACAAGGAGGCCAATCGTGGAATCAACAACGCCCTTATTATCAAGGAGGTAACCAAGGTAATTCATACAACCCCAACCAACCTTCCTTGAGAGATCTCGTTTTTGGGCAAGCTAAGATTAATGAAGGTATTAACAAAAAGTTAGCTGCCTTTGATAAAATTGTAGAAAGTCTCAACGTTAAGCTTAATAGTTTTTCTTCTACTCAGAAGAGTCAGCTAAGTTTCAACAAAATGTTAGAAACCCAACTGGCTCAGCTGGCTGCTTTGGTTCCATCTTCTGATAACGGGAGGATCCCGGGGCAACCCGTATTCTCTTCTGAGAATGTTAGTGTAGTGTCAACCAAGTGGGGTAAGCCACCTAGGAAGACACATGCTTCTAACTATGCAGGAAAGCCCATACAACAAATTCTTGACCTATGGGAGGAATCAGCAGTGGTGCACAAGAAAGATCTAGGCTACCCGACTATTACTTGCACAATCTATTACAAGAAAATCAGGCATGCCCTTTGTGACCTTGGTGCAAGTGTTAATCTCATGTCCAAGGCCATGTTCGAGCAACTAGGATATCCAGCTCTCTCTCCTACAGCACGGACTATCCAACTCGCTGATTCAACGATACGATATCCAGAAGGAATTGTTGAGAGCATATTGGTTAAGGTCAAGAGTTCTTATGTCTTCGCGGATTTCATGGTCCTTGATATGGATGACGAGGGAGGAATGCCGCTCATCCTTGGGCGACCATTTCTCAGTGATGTCCGAGCTAGGATCAATGTGGGGTCCAGAATCATCCGTTTCCGCATTGGGAAGAGGAACTTGAAGTTCAAGTTTCAGGACAAAGAAGAGCAATGCTATTTGGTGCAAGATAGTGTTGAGCAGCTTGGGGGAATGACGAAGCCTTTACCCCTGAGGAAGGAATCTCCGTCAAAGAGGCTATAGAAAATTTCGAAAGAATGGCGGAAGATTGAGATGGCACCACCCTCTACTTCTCAGGAGTAGGGTGCTGAATGGAATTGATCACTGAGAAGAGTCCAACTCGTCAGACTAAAAATGATGGGTCCTTTCTACCAAAAAGGTTAAATATGGTACTTATCGCATATTTCCCTTTCCAAAATTTTATTTCCAAAATTGCATATTTGATTTTCCAAAACTCTGCATCTGAATGCTAGATTCATCTAGCCCTTTTCCCTTTTCAATATAAAATTTCTAAAAATAATTTCTGAGTTTGAAAACCATAGAAAATTCATTTGGGCAATTTCTGGAGTAAACTTTGGCCGGTGCACCATGGCATATCTTCATATAGCCATTGGTGGCACACCTGCCAAAGGGGGCCAGCACCGGGCCCACCACTGGGCCGGCAGAACTAGGGTTCGGCCGAACCCTGGCAACGGTTGTGTGGGCCCAGCTTTGGCCAACGGCTCCTAGCCGTTGCCCAACGGCTAGTCCGCAGTATGCTGCCCCTTTTCTCTATAAATTGGACCTAAGAGGGGGTGCTCTTCACCCATTCATTCACACTCCCCTCTCTACTCCTTGCTCTCTTGGTTTTCTTGGATTTCTTGCTCAAGGTTGGATCATCAAGTGTTTCCTCTATTGTGTTGCTGAAAATATTGTTATTGGTGGAGCAAGCTCGGTAAGAACTTCATTCGATTTCACTAATCCACCACCGAGTTGCTCTTGTTGTCCCTTGTTGTTGTGCTAGCATGAATTGGGCAGCGAACACTCTCCGAAGGGTGACACGCTCACGCTCCCGTTCGCAGGCAAGCACGAGTGCATCCACCCCCGCCGAGCCAACGCCGAGCCCATCGACGATGGATTATGAAGAAGAGCAAGCCGAGCCCCAAGCCGCGAAGGAGGTCGTCGACGACACCCCCTACCTCAGTTTGCAGGGCGCTCGAGAGGAGCAAGCCTATGCTCACTTGAAGGACCGAGTCTTCGCCAACACCCGGGACTTCGACCCGGCCCTCATGGAGAAAATAGGTATGAATTTCGAGTTCGCTTCCATTTGGAATGCTCTTGGTTGGGAGGAGTTTGCGCCGGTTACAAAACTTGGCTCTCGGCTCCTCACCATCCAGTTTCTTTGCTCTCTTACCGAGATCCCGGATGGCATTGAGTTTCGTCTTTTTGGGACCGATTATCGTCTTTCTTGGAAGGATCTTAGTCGTCTTCTTGGTTTTAGTCCTCGTTGTGCTGTTTCTTTGAAGCGAGCTTGTGAGGGTTATGTTCGAGAATCTTTCTAGGCAGATATCTCTGGTCTTGTTTACAGTGGCAAGTTTGTACCTCGGTGCAACGATATTGTGCATCCCACTCTCCGCCTGTGGCACAAGTGGCTCGCCATTACTCTCTTTCCACGAGAGGATGTTCGGCCCGTGCGCAGCGATGAGATGATGCTATTATACGCCACAGTTAACCGGATCAAGGTCTCCCCCGTTAAAGCTATGATTTGGCAGTGGTTGATGAATTTCAAGATGATAGGTCCTATTGAGTGTACGTCTTTGGTGACTCGTATTGCTCTCAGACTCGGGGTTCTTAGCGGGAATCCCGTACCCTTCATCGGGATGCCCCGAGTTCTCATTGATGAGGTGTACTTGATCCAAGGGCATATACTCAAGAGGGGCCCAAATGATTCTTTGACTTTATTCTTTCCGGGCTATGCAAATCAAATCCCGTTACCTAACCCGGGGTTTGGATTGTATAATTCGGAGTCACTAACTGTCGGGGACGGTCATTAGGGGTCCCCTAACTAAAGGGACAATCATCCTCGTTAAACGCAAATCGCCCAAGGGTTGTTCCCCAAACACCGGTCACAGGACATCACGGGCCCACGGCCTGCCACGTCCCAGCAGCAACCAACACCAAGAAGGCCCGCTCGGCCACCTCGCTCGAGGGCTCCGGTCCCTCGAGCAGACTTCCATCTCGCTCGAGGGTTCCGGTCCCTCGAGCAGATCTCCGCCTCGCTCGGGGGCTCCGGCCCCTCGAACTGATTTCCACCTCGCTCGAGGGGTTCGGACCCCCTCGAGTGGGCATCTGCCCCCGCTCCGCCCGACAGCGGCATTTAATGTCTGGCCCCACGGTGGGACGCCGAAGTCAAGGGTGAATCTCCCCCCACACCGCGCATCTGACATGGTCAGAGCGCATGACACCGCCACCGTGCGGCCTAACCCGCCACTGTGTAGCCATCCCCGGCACTGTGCGGGCGCCGCGCGGCCCTGTGCGGACAGGCAGGGGTCATTCCCTGACATTGTACCACCTGCTCCCGTCCTCCCCTGCAGCAAGACCCTCGAACGGGCATGGGGGCACCCTCAAAAGGTGTATGGGCGGTGAGCGGGCGTGCGCCCCGACTGACACCGCCGTACGGGCGGTGTGCGCCACGTCTCCTCCCCCAACTCCGGTGCCGCATGGCCATCCCGAGCGATGTGCAGCCACCCCGGGCACTGTGCGGCCATCTCCGGCGCTGTACCACCACTCCTGCCACTGTGTGACAGCACACGCAGCACTGTGCGGACAGGCTGGTGACGCGCCGCAGTCCCGCACCAGCAACTCCAGTCCTTCCCCCGGTAGTTAGGCCCTCGATCCTGCAGGGGCGGCCCCTCGAAGTCAAAGCAGGATAGGTCGCAGTGACCGCCACGCCGCCTGCAGAAGTCGGAGGTTGCCACCAACTCGCGCCAGGAAGCATGACGTGTGGGACAAGACCACCGGCGCCATACTTGTTAGTACGCAGCCACTGTGCCAGCTGCTGTGCAGCACCTCTATAACTGCCCTCCCTTGGCCTATAAAAGGGAGAGGCAGAGCCCCCTGCGCGGGGACGACTCCTATTCACCCACACGCAACACACCGCCTCGTTCTTGATATTAACACCTGCCTCAATCACCTTAGTAGGGACTTGGGGGAATTTCCTCCTCTCCCGCTGTGCTTCTAGCCCCCCTCTACAGGCACCACCGGTGCAAGCTAATACAAGTGCGAAAGCACACCCTGCTGGACGTACGGCCGCGTGGCCGGAACCAGGATAAACCCAGCGTCACCTTAGCTTAGCACCGCCCATCGAGGAGCTGATCTCAGCGCAAATCATTAGTTGGTGCCGGTGGTAATCCGGACACCAACAGTTGGCACGCCAGGTAGGGGAGCGCTGAGATCGTCCACCTGACTTCTCGATGGTGACCATCATCGAGCGCACGTCGGAGAGGCCCGCTTGGGGTCAATCCGGTCCGTTCCCAGCCGGATCCGTGATCTGGTTCGGGAGCATCCACTACCAGGCCACTGGTAACGGCTACCACATGCGTATCCTCAACAGGGATGTGCTCAGGGTGGCGCCGCCCGGGACGTCAACTGCCCCCAATGCCGATGGTGTTCCCGCCTCCACCCGGACGCCGCAAGTGCTCGGGAAAGCGCTCACGACGAGCGCGCAGGGCGCGACGACAAGCGGCGGGCGCTGGCTCCCCCCAGGGGGTCGAAGCCGGTGATCTCCCACCCATCGCCGCGGGGCAAGGAGGTGCGCCCCCACCAGTGAACGCGACGACGCGCCCCATCGGGGAAGCTACGGCTGCGAAGTCGCAGTTCCCTTACGGGTTGCGAAGCGCCGACATCGTGTACTCTTCCTCGGTCAGCACCAACCTAGACGCGTACGAGGACCTTTCGGACCACCACTACATGTCCATCCTGAACCTTGTCGCCACTTCGCCGGGCGAATCCTACCGTGACTCCGACTGCGAGGAGTGCAAGTGTGGGCTCGGGGCGCCGGAGTGGGACTACTCCAGGCTCCGGAACCCCGACGCTTTCCAGCGATTTTAGGCCGCGGCGGATTACTACCTCACCTGATCCGATGACTCCAGCGAGGGGGATTACAATCCCACCCGCGAATGCTTCATCGTTGTCCTCGGCGAGGGCGAAGATGCAGGCGGCGGAGCGGGCGATGCAGCCATCCGCAACACCACGGCGGTAACCCCACCGGTGGGGACACCACCACCGCCACCTGACGCGGCGCGTGCTGTGCTGATGGCCCAGCTCCGCGAGCTGGAGGCGAAGCGGAACGCAGAGCGCGAGTAGCTGCGGCAGTTGAAGGCCACGTTCGAGAAGGACAGGGCCGGCCCCTCAACACAGGGGGCGCACGCTGCGGGTCGCGTGGCCCGCGAGCGCATCAACACCGACGCCGACGTAGACGAGGTGCCGAACATGGTGAGGACCAGTCAGAAGCTCGTGGCCGCGGCGACTTTGATTCAGGCCATGCCCGAGCCGTCAATGCCGCAGGGACGCAACCTGCGCCGCGAGGTGCAGGCCCTCATCGAGCAAGCAGCGGTGCAACAAGCCGAAAGCTCCACCTCCCGCATGCACCACCACTCCAGTGTAAAGACTGGTGGGGGTGGCCGGGACCCGGAGGCATCGATCCACACTCCGCACTGGGCACCCACCGTCCACGAAGGCAACCAGCGGACCCATGCCAAGGACAGGATTCGGGACACGCGCGGCGCGGCCAACGACAGTGAAGCCCGCAACATCCAGAATAAGAAGAAGCAGGATGCTGCTGGGTCCCATGGCTACAACGTCCAGCGTGGGGGGCGGTACGACAGCCGGGAGGACAAGAGCCCGTCACTGGAGCCACCGGGCACGCGTGTGTTCGGTCGGGCGATCCGCACGGCCTCGATCCCCCGCGCTTCCGCCAACTGACGACCATGAACAAGTACTCGAGGGAGACGGATCCCCGGGTGTGGCTCAACGACTACCGCTTGGCATGCCAGCTGGGCGGCACCACCGATGACGCCATGATCATCCGCAACCTGCCACTGCATCTGGCAGATTCCGCGCGTACGTGGCTCGAGCACTTGCCTACGAGCCAGATCCACGACTGGGACAACCTGGTCAGGACATTCATAGGCAATTTCTAGGGCACGTACGTGCACCCTGGGAACTCATGGGACCTCAGAGGCTGCTCCCAAAAGGCCGGTGAGTCCTTGAGGGATTTCATCTGCCACTTCTCCAAGCGTTGCACCGAGCTTCCGAGCGTTGGTGAGTCTGAGGTCGTGCACGCCTTCCTGGAGGGCACGACCTGCCGGGACCTTGTGCGTGAGTTGGCGGAACCCTCCCACCAGCGTCAACAAGCTGTTCGACATCGCCACCAGCTACGCCTCCGGCGAGGTGGCGGTAGGGGCGATCTTCGACGGCAAGAAGGGCAAGCGAGCCGAAGATGCGCCCGCAGAGGGCAGCAAGCCCAAGGAGGCCTCGAAGAAGCAGAAGCAAGGCAAGAAGGGCAAGAAGAACCAGGGCAAGAAGCCCATGGAGCAGGGTGAGGGCTCCGAGGAAGTCAACGCGGTCGATGCCGCCAACAAGGGGGCTCCAGGCCCCCCTCGAGGTGGAGCGATGACATGCTGAAGAAGCCCTGCCCGTACCACAAGACCCCTGTCGCTCACACCCTCGAGCAGTGTGACATGCTCAAGAAGTACTACAGCCGCATCGCCACGAAGGAGGATGATACCAAGAAGGATGCAGGCGACGGGGGCAAGAATGGCTTCCCGGAGGTGGAGAATGTGTTCTTCATCTTCAGGGGGCCCACCGTCGATATGACGTCACGGCAGCGCAGGCGTGAACGTTGAGAGGTCTATTCCATTCACCTGGCTGTGCCGTCGTACCTCGACTGGTCGGAGGAGATGATCTCCTTTGGCCGCGAAGACCACCCGGATCACATCCCCAATCCGGGACAGTACCCGCTTGTCATCGACCCCATCATCGGCAACACGCGGTTCTCCAAGGTATTGATGGACGGAGGCAGCAGCCTCAACATCATGTACTCCTCCACCCTGGAGCTCATGGGGATTGGCTTGGACAAGCTGCGGCCCAGCAAGTCGCCGTTCCACCGCGTTGTGCCAGGCAAGTGAGTCCAGCCCCTCGGGCAGATCGACCTGCCTGTCTGTTTCGGCACGCCGAGCAACTTCCGTAAGGAGGTCCTCACCTTCGAGGTGGTGGGATTTCAGGGAGCATACCATGCCATCCTTGGCCGGCCCTGTTATGCCAAGTTCATGGCGGTCCCGGATTACACCTACCTGAAGCTCAAGATGTCGGGGCCCAAGGGTGTCATCACGGTGGGCCAGTCGATCGAGCACGCGTTCGAATGCGACGCCAAGTGCATTGAGCGTGCTGAGGTGCTCGCGCCTGACGAGGCCCTCGTGGTGGACCTGGAGAAGCTGGCCAACGAGGCTCTCGACTCCACCAACAAGCACGCCGGCAGGTTCGAGGCTGCGGAGCACACCAAGGCTGTACCCCTCGACCCCAGCACCTCCGAGGGCAAGGTGCTGAGGGTCAGCTCCACCCTCGTCCTGAAATAGGAAGTGGTGCTCGTCGACTTTCTCTGCGCCAATGCTGACATCTTTGCGTGGAGTCCCGCGGACATGCCGGGCATTCCGAGGGAGGTCGCCGAGCACTCACTTGATATCCAGCCCAACTCCAAGCCGGTATCTCAGCGTCTGCGACGATTTGACAAAGAGAAACGCCGGGCGATTGGAGAGGAGCTGCGAAAGCTCTTGGAGGTCGGGTTCATCAAGGAGGTGTTTCATCCAGTATGGCTAGCTAATCCTGTACTAGTTAAGAAAAAGAATGGGAAGTGGCGCATGTGCAAAGATTACACCGGTTTAAATAAAGCATGTCCCAAAGTTCCTTTTCCTTTGCCACGGATTGATCAAATAGTCGGTTCCACCGCGGGGTGCGAGTTGCTATGCTTCCTTGATGCGTATTCCGGTTACCACAAAATCAAGATGAAGGAGTCCGACCAGCTCGCGACCTCCTTTATCACGCCGTTTGGTATGTTTTGCTACGTGATGATGCCGTTCGGTCTCCGAAACGCCGGAGCAACATACCAGTGATGTATGCTCCACGTCTCGGGGACCATATCAGGCGGACCGTTGAGGCGTACGTCGATGACATCGTAGTAAAGTCCAGGAAGGAGGACGACCTGGTGAATGATTTGCGCATTGCGTTCGACTGCCTCCGGGCAAACAAGGTTAAGTTAAATCCTGAAAAATGCGTCTTTGGGGTGCCGTGTGGCATGCTCTTGGGTTACATTGTCTCCCAGCGAGGCATAGAGCCCAACCCGGAGAAGGTGTCGGCCCTTGAACGGATGGGGCCGATACTCGATCTGAAGGGAGTACAGAGGGTCTTAGGCTGCCTCGCGGCTCTGAGCCACTTCATCTCACGTCTCGGTGAGAAGGGCTTACCCCTCTACCGACTTCTGCGAAACAGCGAGCACTTCTCCTGGACCACCGAGGCCCAGGAGGCCCTTGACAAGCTAAAGACAACACTTGCCCATGCTCCGATATTGACGCCGCCTCAGGAAGGTGAACCCCTTTATCTCTACATCACCGCAACGACCCAGGTGGTCAGCGCGGTCATTGTCGTGGAGAGAACAGAGGAGGGCCACGCCCTGCCTATCTAGAGGCCAGTCTATTATATTAGCGAGGTGTTGTCCGAGACCAAGACGCGATATCCTCAGATCCAGAAGCTGCTCTATGCGGTGGTGCTCGCGCGGCGCAAGCTACGGCACTACTTTGAGGCCCATCCCGTCACCGTGGTATCTTCTTTCCCCCTGGGAGAGATTGTCCACAACCAGGATGTCTCGGGCAGAATAGCTAAGTGGTCCGTGGAGCTCATGGGTGAAGCACTCACCTACGCGCCGCGAAAAGTGATAAAATCACAGATCTTGGCAGATTTCGTGGCTGAATGGACCGACGTTCAGCTACCCACCCCTCAGATCCAAGCTGAGTGCTGGACTTTGTACTTCGATGGTTCAGTGATGAAGACGGGCGCAGGTGCGGGCCTGCTCTTCGTTTCCCTCCTTGGAGAGCACATGCGGTACTTGGTGCGCTTGCACTTCCCCACGTCGAACAACATGGCGGAGTACGAGGCCCTCCTCAGCGGCCTGCGCATCGCCATCGAGTTCAGCATCAAGCGCCTTGACATTCGGGGAGACTCTCAGCTGGTCGTTGACCAGGTGATGAAGAACGCAAACTGCCACGATGAGAAGATGGAGGCGTACTGCGCCGCGGTGCGCAAGCTCGAGGACAAGTTCTTTGGCTTTGAGCTCAACCACATCGCACACAAGTACAACAAGGAGGCGGATGAGCTGGCCAAGATCGCTTCGGGGCGGACCACCGTTCCCCCGAACGTCTTTGCCCGCGACCTCGCCAAGCCCTCTATCGACCTTGACAAACCTGCCGAAGCTTCCGAAAAAGCCTCGGTGGCTGGACCCTCGAAGCACACGGGCATCGAGCCCATGGATGAGGACCCCTCGAATGGGGAACTCGAGGCCTCGGACCTCGAAGGGTCCCAGGCTGCCGAGGCCGAGGCGATGGAGATTGATGAGCTCTCGCCCCCTCCGCGGGACTAGCGCGACGAGTACCTCGCCTGGTTAGACCGGGGGGAGCTGCCCCCGGACTGAACCGAGGCGAGTCGTATCGCCAGGAAGGCTATGTCTTTCGTCGTCATCGACGGCGAGTTGTACAAGCGCAGCGCCTCGGGGATCATGCAACGTTGCATCTCCATCCCTGAGGGTCAGGAGTTGATCCAGGACGTCCACGCGGGCGAATGCAGTCACCATGCCGCTCCGCGTACCCTCGTGGGCAAAGTGTTCCGCCAGCGCTTCTATTGGCCGACGGTGGTCACCGACGCCAATGAGGTTGTGCGCACCTGCGAAGGGTGCCAGTACTACGCGCGGAAGACCCACCTCCCGGCTCACGTGCTGCAAACCATCCCCATCACATGGCCCTTTGCTATGTGGGGACTGGACATGGTCGGGCCCTTGCGAAAGGCATCCGGGGGCTTCACCCACATACTGGTGGCCATCGACAAATTCTCGAAGTGGATCGAGGTCCGCCAAATCAGCAGCCTCAGGTCCGAGCAGGCAGTGCTGTTCTTCACGGACATCGTGCACTGCTTTGGGGTACCCAACTCCATCATAACGGACAACGGCACTCAATTCACTGGCAAGAAGTTCCTAGAATTCTGCGACGGCTACCACATCCGCGTGGATTGGTCAGCCGTAGCACACCTACACACTAATGGCCAAGTAGAGCGTGCCAACGGCATGATTTTACAAGGCTTAAAGCCAAGAATCTTCAACAAGCTCAACCAGTTTGGCCGGAAGTGGATTCAAGAGTTGCCGTCGGTCGTTTGGAGCCTCAGGAACACCTCGAGCAGGGCCACGGGTCTCACCCTATTCTTCCTGGTCTACAGCGCGGAAGCCGTGCTCCCCATGGATTTGGACTACAGGTCCCCGAGGGTCAGAGCCTACCAGGAGGGGCAGAACCAGCAAGATCGTGAAGACACGCTGGACTGCGTCGACGAAGCTCGCGACGTGGCAGTCCTGCACTACGAGAAGTACCAATGATCCCTGCAGCGTTATCAAGCACACAAGGTCCGGCCTCGAGACCTCAACAAGGGGGACTTGGTACTCCGACTTCGACAGAAGAATGAGGGACGCCACAAGCTCACACCGTCATGGGAAGGGCCGTACATCGTCGCCGAGGTCCTCAAACCCGGCACATACAAGCTCACCAACAAGAAGGGCGAAGTCTTCGCCAACGCCTGGAACATCCAACAGCTACGTCGCTTTTACCCTTAAGTTCCAAGTTGTTTTGTACATATCCGGCACCCAAGTCGGTTGTTTATACGTTAAGGTTGTGAATAAAGACAAGGGAGACTCGGCTTTCCTCTGAAAACCGAGTCCCCCTCGGGGGCTACTATGGGGGGCACCCCCCCTAAACGGTCCCATTTTTTCGCAAAAACCTTTTCTCCTGAAGATGCCAAGCGTGTCATGCCTCGGAAGCTTAGGCAGATAGAAGCAGGGCGCAAGTAGCTAAAAGGTAAAGCCAGACGAGCCAGGGATGGCCTACGCCTCCAGCAGGATACAGCATCCCTCTCTCACCACTTCACCTTCAAGTTACTCGCGAAAACAATCGATCCTAGCTAAAATCTGCCTAGATGACGGGAAAGACGCAACGGCATACATAAAACAAGCCACACTTAAGTTACAAACTTCAAAAGATGGTTTGTTTATTTACATGAGCCACCTGGCTCGAATCTTGACCACGACCTAAGGGCTTCGGCGCCCAGCTACTTTCAGGGCTCGAGGGGACCCGCAGGGGCAGCGTTCAGGAAGAGGTCCTCCTCGAACACGTCGGTGAGATCGGCAGCAGCATCGGTAGCGGCAACGTCGGCCTGGTCCACGGCGTCCTGCACCCCATCATCGTCAAGATCGTCTGCAACGACGTACCCTGTGGCCAGCGCCGCGAAGTCGATGATGTAGTGTATCGATACCACGCCAAGGGTCTTCTGGACGCCGAGACGGAGAGCGCCCTTCATGCGCTTGACGACACGGCCGCTCAGAGCTCAAAGGCGACTCGCCAGCGAGCTCCCCGACAAGCCGGTACCCTCGTCGATGTTCTGGCACGCTTCGAGGGCCGCCTGCTCTAGGAGCTCCAACTCTTGATGGGACGAAGTGTAGGCCACCTGAAGCGCTTCCGCCTGCGTCGCCGACTCCCCCAGAGCTTTCCGCAGTCCTGGGGTGAGAAAAGGGTGAGTCGAGAGCGAATCTCGACAAGCCTGAACAACAAATAAAGGCCCGAGGGTTGCAACTTACCCTCGACCTGCTTCTTCTCCGTCTCGAGATCTGTAGGCGCGGCTCTAGCCTCTTGCCGCAGCTGCAGGATCGAGGCGTCCTTTTCCCCACCGGTGGTCCTCAGGGCCTCGACGGTGACGCCCTGCTGGACCAGGTCCCCGGTGAGCCGCTCGGTTTCCGCCTCCTGAACCTGAAGCGTAGCCCTAGCCTCCTCGAGCGCAGCACGCTCCTGCTGGAGCCGGGACTGCGCCTCCTCGCGCGCTAAGCGCTCGCGCTGAAGGGCGGACCGGGCATCCTCGAGCGCCGCACGCTCTTGCTGGAGCTGGGTCTGCGCCTCCACGCGCGCGGCGCGTTCCTGCTGGAGCTGGCCCTCCACCCCGATGAGCACCTCGGCCTTCTCCTGCAGAGCAGCACCCAGCTTCTCGACCTCCTGGGTCTTTTGCTCGGCCTGGGTCTGCCAGGACCTCGCTCCCTCGAGGGTCGCGCGGTCCTGCTGGAGTTGGGCTTGTGCCTCGACGAGGGCCGTTTCCTTCTGCACCAGCGCGGTCTGGACCTCGGCGAGCGCCTCACGCGCCTTCCACAACTCCCAATGCGCCTGGATCCCTAAGAATCCCTCGCAGATGGCGACGAAGGAGGCTGCCTGTAAGATGGCGTTGGGGGCGAAGTTGTGGAGCTCCACCCCGTAGTGGTAGCACAACCCCCGCATGAACTTGCTCGCGGGGGCGTTGAAGCCGCGCTCGTGCAGCCGCACGAAGCTCACGACATACCTCGGCGGCGGAGCCGGCTGCCGGTGCGTCGACGATGGGACGATCCACGCCGGGTTTGCCTCCTCGCCAGCCGGCGCCAGCTGACTGCCGGCGACCAGCCCCTCCAAGGACTACCAGTCCACCGTCGACCGGGGCCACGGGTGCGCCTCCAACACTCGGATCGAAGACATGGTGGAAGAAGCGGCAGAGCGCGAGCGAATGCGGAGCGGCGGAGTGCGAGCGAATCCGAGGCGGTGGAGCACGCAGCGGCGAGGAAGGCGAAAAGCAAGGGGCGGATGAGGATGGCAAAGGTAAGGAGCTCCCACTACGCCCCCTGCTTTTATAAAGTAGGAAGGGGCAGAGCCCCCAGAAGCGCAGCGGGTGGCGGCAGTTAATGCGGTGGACACCGCTCGTCGCTGACGGCATGGCCCCACCGTGCCAAAACTGTCACGCGCACGCGCGTGCGCCATAATTACCACATGGTAATCCAAGGGACACTGCGTCCCGTCTAATCGCCGTCGCGCGTCGCCCACGTCGCGTCGCCTTAAAAGGCGCGCCCATCTCGCCTGCCCCGTGCCACGTCAGCCATGATCGAGTGGGCGCGGTAACCAACCGTCCTATGGACAAATTCTCGAGCGCTGGGGATTCCTTCCGGAATAAGGAAGGCCCCAGCTAACCTCGAACTGGGGATTCGAGGCCCGACCCCTCGGAGGGATACGACGGGCACCCCATTCCGAAACAGGACTAAGCCACAAGGCCACGGTCTGTCAGCATACCCTCGATGACGAACTCGAGGAAGCCTGGGGTTCAGGCCCATGAGGCCCTACTAATCAGCGGCTCGAGGCCCGGCCTGCTGAGGATGCAACGGGTGCCGCAGATGCCCCTCGATATGGGGATGTACTGATCAGTGGTTCGAAGCTCGGCTCGATATGGGGATGCCATAGGTCTTCCAAGACGGGAGCGCCCGGCGCCCCACACAAATGCCCTACTGATCAGAGGTACGGGGCCTGACCCTCGGCGGGTTTGAACAGGTGCCTCAGATCGACAAAGTCTGGAACGATCCGGGCGCGCACAATCGAGCCTGTCCCCGAACGCGAAGTTCGGGGGCGCCCCACATATCGTGTTCAAGGCCGAGACAGAGGCAGCCAATCGAGGGATCCCATCGAGGGAGTGCTTCCGCGCCCTCAGCCCCTAGCGAACGGGACCGAGCCCTGCTTGGCAAACCTTTGCAAGCACTTACATGGACGTGTCTCCGGACCACGAGCTGACCCCTATCGAATGGGGCACAGACGCCCACTTGAACTATCCATTAACAGCTCGCCGAGACAACCGTCGCTCGCCGCCCGCTCGAGGGTAGCACGGTTTGCCTCACCCCTCTACCCTACGGAAGGGCAACGAGGGTTGTAATAACAAAGCCGAGAGTCTTCACCTGATCGCCCCTGATTGGGCTAGGGCTCGGGGGCTCCTCGCACCACGACCACCCCAACGATCGCTGCATCAACCTACCTAGGGTTGCGCCCCCGAAAACGACCGGCCTACCCGAAACGTCTTGGGTCAACACGATACCTCCCCACCTGCGTAGATTGCCGATGCCGGCTGAAATACCGCCGAGGCCGGCTGAAACAAACGCAAGGCGAGCCACGTCACCCTACGTATTCAACCCCTGCATGAGTGCACGCACTCCTGTAGGGCTTCGGGGGCTTACACCCGCGGGTGCGCTAGCGCGCCCCCACTGGAAAACATGCACGATCGAAGGGGCTGAGACTCGGACACAGCACCCGAGAGCGACATCCTTTGCCGGAACGGTCCCCTTTCCAGCAAAGGCTCGGGGGCTACTGTCGGGGACGGTCATTAGGGGTCCCCTAACTAAAGGGGCAATCACCCTCGTTAAATGCAAATCGCCCAAGGGCTGTTCCCCGAACACCGGTCACGGGACATCACGGGCCCACGGCCTGCCACGAACCAGCAGCAGCCTACACCAAGAAGGCCCGCTCGGCCACCTCGCTCGAGGGCTCCGGTCCCTCGAGCAAACTTTCGTCTCGCTCGAGGGTTCCGGTCCCTTGAGCGGATCTCTGCCTCGCTCGGGGGCTCCGGCCCCTCGAGCAGATTTCCACCTCGCTCGAGGGGTTCGGACCCCCTCGAGCGGGCAGCCGCCCCCGCTCCGCCTGACAGCGGCATTTAATGCCCGGCCCCACGGCGGGACGCCCAAGTCAAGGGTGAATCTCCCCCCACACCGCGCATCTGACATGGTCAGAGCGTCTGACACCGCCACCGTGCGGCCTAACCCGCCACTGTGTAGCCATCCCCGGCACTTTGCGGGCGCCGCGCGGCCTTGTGCGGACAGGCAGGGGTCATTCCCTGACACTGTACCACTTGCTCCCATCCTCCCCTGCAGCAAGACCCTCGAACGGGCATGGGGGCACCCTCGAAGGGTGTACGGGCGGTGAGCGGGTGTGCGCCCCGACTGACACCGCCGTACAGGCGGCGTGCGCCACGTCCCTTCCGCCAACTCTGGCGCCGCATGGCCATCCCGGGCGCTGTGCAGCCACCCCGGGTGCTGTGCGGCCATCTCCGGTGCTGTGCCACCACTCCTGCCACTGTGCGACAGCACACACAGCACTGTGCGGACAGGCCGGTGACGCGCCGCAGTCCCGTACCACCAACTCCGGTCCTTCCCCCGGCTGTTAGGCCCTCGATCCAGCAGGGGCAGCCCCTCGAAGTCAAAGCAGGACAGGTCGCAGTGACCGCCACGCCGCCTGCAGAAGCCGGAGGGTGCCACCAACTAGCGCCAGGAACCATGACGTGCGGGACAAGACCGCCGGCGCCATACTTGTTAGTACGCGGCCACTGTGCCAGCTGCTGTGCAGCACCTCTGTAACTGCCCTCCCTTGGCCTATAAAAGGGAGAGGCAGAGCCCCCTGCGCGGGGACGACTCCCATTCACCCACACGCAACACACCGCCCCGTTCTTGATATTGACACCAGCCTCAATCACCTTAGTAGGGACTTGGGGGAATTTCCTCCTCTCCCGCCGTGCTTGTAGCCCCTGTTGACATTTCTAAACGTCGATCACTTAAGAACAGATTTGGAATCCATCCTCAGCGTCGGCGCTAGAAATGCTTGTTGGCATTTCCCAATGTCACAACTAATGGCGCAGGTTAGCGTGAAAATCGAGACTTGCCATAGGTTAATCTAAACGATCATGAACGAATCCGCAAGCGCACAGATAAACCATTGTAGCATTTCCCCAAGGAAGGAGAGTATTCCAAGGGTATCGAATCCGTGGAAGGCAATGGCGGATATCTTAGACTTATGCTTTTGCTCTGAATGTAAACCAAGAGATAGATATAGGGAACAACACACTCAAAGGCAGGGGTAAGATAAAAGATATAAGGGGTAGTGTGACACACACCCCTCAAATCTACCTCTACTCTAGCACACTACGGCTTAGGGGGAACATATGAGTTAGCTAAAGGTTCTAATGTACTAAACATACAAAGCTAGAAGATACAGGAGATGGGCATGAGTATTGCATGAGAGAGACATGGTTCGGCACCCAGGTACAAACGGGGAGCTAGCCCGCGACGACCAGCACTCTGCAAAACTAGAATTTAGACTCCTACAGCAGGTACCCCAATGCGGAGGTTGCCCTAGGATCCAACAGGGCTGTCACCACCTGAGGACCAACCTCTCGTTACGGGGGGTATGCTCATAACTATCATAGCCAGACAACCCAGGCACCATGCCTACGTTGCTGCTAGACTCCACCTGACCCGGGCTATTGTGACCCAGGGTGAGAGCCACCAAAAGACTGGTCAACTAGACCGAGTACCGTAGCTTGAACACAGACCTCATGCAACACTCTCATGCCATCTAACAAGATCAACTAAGGCTAGACATACGAACAGATATGAACTCTCTTATGTCTAATCAACAAGATCAAAGGGTCATGTTCGTGATGAACACGAGCCTCTAACTTATGAACAAACACATAAGGATAGAGTTTATCACCCTTCTAGTGGATCAAAAGGTAGTGTTCACGAAGAACACGAGCCTCTAAATGATGAACAGAGGATGAACTCAAGAAGATATCAAGAATATGATCTACCATGACTTTATATGAAATAGCTGTTGACATTTCTAAACGTCGATCACTTAAGAACAGATTTGGAATCCATCCTTAGCGTCGGCGCTAGAAATGCTTGTTGGCATTTCCCAATGTCACAACTAATGGCGCAGGTTAGCGTGAATATTGAGACTTGCCATTGGTTAATCCAAACGATCATGATCGAATCCGCAAGCGCACAGATAAACCATTGTAGCATTTCCCCAAGGAAGGAGAGTATTCCAAGGGTATCGAATCGAAGGAAGGCAATGGCGGATATCTTAGACTTATGCTTTTGCTCTGAATGTAAACCAAGAGATAGATATAGGGAACAACACACTCAAAGGCAGGGGTAAGATAACAGATAATAGGAGTAGTGTGACACACACACCTCAAATCTACCTCTACTCTAGCACACTACGGCTTAGGGGGAACATACGAGTTAGCTCTAGGTTCTAATGTACTAAACATACAAAGCTAGAAGATACAAGAGATGGGCATGAGTATTGCATGAGGGAAACATGGTTCAGCACCCAGGTGCAAACGGGGAGCTAGCCTGCGACGACCAACACTCTGCGAAACTAGACTTTAGACTCCTACAGCAGGTACCCCAGCGCGGAGGTTACCCTAGGATCCTACAGGGTTGTCACCACCTGAGGACCGACCTCTCGTTACGGGGGGTATGCTCATAACTATCGTAGCCAGACAACCCAGACACCATGCCTACGTTGCTGCTAGACTCCACCCGGCTCGGGCTATTGTGACCCAGGGTGAGAGCCACCAGAAGACTAGTCAACTAGACCGAGTACCGTAGCTTGAACACAGACTGCATGCAACACTCTCATGCCATCTAACAAGATCAACTAAGGCTAGACATACGAACAGATATGAACTCTCTTATGTCTAATCAACAAGATCAAAGGGTCGTGTTCGTGAAGAACACGAGCCTCTAACTTATGAACAAACACATAAGGAAGGAGTTTATCATCCTTCAAGTGGATCAAAAGGTAGTGTTCACGAAGAACACGAGCCTCTAAATGATAAACAGAGGATGAACTCAAGAACATATCGAGAATATGATCTACCATGACTTTATATGAAATAGCTGAATAACTGAAGTAGATCAAAGTCATACAAAGAAATAAAGATAAAAGAGAACTCATACCTAAACTTCCAAGAGGACTTGGAACCTGAAGAAGAGCTACTCTAGCCTACCCCCTAGCCATGGAAACTAAAAGTGAGAGGAGAATGAGAGAGTGGTGTATGAGAAATGGGAGCCCCTCCCCTTCTATTTATAGGCAAGGACAAGGCTTGCTCTGACGCCCAAATGGCCCCTAAACACCCGGGAATGCAGCAAGTGAGCAATGAGCAACCAACACGTGGAGGGACCAGATGGGCACCCCCTAGGTCGGTTCGGCCGATCCTAGGATCGGCCGGCCCCCTAGGGTGGCCCCACCTGGTGTGCTTCCTCTGAGTGGCTGTCCTGTGGGCCCTCTGATCCATCCCCGGTGCATGGCTTGATTTGGTATCCGAGGTGGGCCCTTTGATCCATGTGAAGTCCATGTGGCGTCCTCTGATTCGTCGGTTAGTGCCTCCCCTGGATCGATGATGTGGATTGCCATGTTTCCCTTGGTGGCAGCCACCTCCTCAGCTGAGTTGGCATGGTTTCTTCATAGAAGTGGAGTTTCCATCTCTTTCAAGGGGTAAATCACCTACATACAAATAATCTCCAAGGACAAGTGGAACTACATTATTCAAACCTAAATGCTAGTAAATAATGCATATGCCTCCATTTATGTGAGAATATTGAGGGTTGGAAATGGTGAATTTCCACCGTCAACAAACTCCCCCAAGCTAACCTCTTGCTCGTCTCGAAGCAAGACATTAGAGACTTAGGTTGGTTGATCAGGAGTTGCTACAATGTTGTATTCTCAACTTATGGCAAACACACAGCAAAGTACTCTACCAAGAGTTGAACAAGTTGGCAATGTTCTTACCTTTCGCCTGATACGTGGGGCATATAGCTTCACCTGCCTTGGGCGGTTGAGAGACAGAATGGTTATATAGAAATGCATAATCACTCATACCTTGATCAGCTATCAATCCGGAGGTTTTGCAAATTTTTCAAAAGAAAATCAGAGTTCCTCAAATGATACTCTCGGATCGCTCAAAAGTGTATGGTTCCTCACCAAGGCATCAATGTTGCCTTTCTTCACATCCTACTCCTAATAGGCTGTATGTGGAGCTGTAGGTAGGAAAGATGTGGCATACTTGTCTCTCATATTTTGCTAAGTCAAAGACCGGATCCTTGGAAGAAACAAACATACATCCTGATCAAGATGTGCATATGTGTGATGGATATGAGCATGGCAAGGTGGATACTAGGCTCGGAAATGGGTGCTAGATATTGCCATGTTTTTTTATGAGGAAATGAGGGATTGATGGTAAGGTGGACACTAGCCCCGGAGTAGGTACTAGTTATTACCATCTATATGGTGGAACTCTTTCTCTTGCACATATCAATCCCTTTTTCTCCTTTGAAATTTTTTGAGACTTGGGCTAGCTCTCTTTATTTATTTTTGCCATGCTTTGGAGCATGCTTTTCTTTCTTTTTTTTCTTTCTCTCTTTTTTTTCTTTTTTTAGCTACCCCTTTGTCTCTATTGGAGATATTTGGAGAGGGATGAATGATGCAAAGATACAAAGAGTTTTATTTGTGGAAGAATGCATAAGCAGTATGGAGCAAATGATGAATGCTTAACTTCCAATGTAGAAGTTTAGCATGAACGTGTACGTGATCTTGATCAGGGGAGTATGAGTTCTAGCAAGGGTCACAACAATTTGACAAAGCTCAATGAGAGAACAAGCTGCATATGTGGAGGCTAAGAACTAGAATCTACATATGGCCTTGGATGGGGAATTCTCATCATTGAGGAACTCATCATGTTTTGATTTTTCAAAAAGGAAAACTCCGGATGTCAAGCATCACTAAGCACAAGATCATAGCACTCTATTATACCATATCATGTCTCACAACAACTTAGGCAAAGATCATGCTTTCTGCTACCCACAGTTTTCAAGCTAAGGTTTGAACATACAAGCTAACAAACTCAAAACTTAGGTAGGATACAAAGTTGTAAGCAAGACATACGAGGAGAATAAACAGAGAAACTATTCATCATTTCAACCATAGAGGCAAAGCATTCTTACTAAGCATATCAAAGCAAACTGAGCAAATGATGATGATGAAAGCAAATAAATATTTTTGATCTTTTTATTTTGAAGATTTTTTTGGATTTTCATTTATAAGAAATTATGAAAATAAAGGAAGATACAAGTTACCTCAGGATGGGGGTCCTCCCCCAAGCTAGCTTCAGGCTCACTGCGGAGGAGGGTAGAAGAAACCCTGACTCGCGTAGTAGGCCCTCTGCGCCTCCATGTATTGCTGCTGATCTTGCTGCATGGCTGCTATCCTCTCACCAGCCTGACGCTACCACGCTGAGGTAGACTCGACGTGGGTGTTCAGCGTCTCCTCCAATCCCGTGACCTGGACGGTGAGCTCTCCCATCTGCTATGCGAGCTGAGCATCGCGTGCAGAGGCTGAAGAGTGTCGCCGGAAGGACGAAGACGGAGGTGGACCACCGGAGCTGGAACTAGCGGGTGTGGCCCACTGAGCTCTGCTCGCGCTCGCCCAAGCCGTGCCACTCGCACTCGGCTGGTAGGTGGGCTGGTCCCAACCAGGTGCATATCCAGGGGTAACCTCAGACATGTACCCCACTGGGGCCCCTCCTGCCACCGGTGGTGTAATAGGCTGTGGCTGAGGCTGTGGTGGTGGTGTCGGCGGTGACTGCTGCTGCTGCTGCATGTGTGCTCTCTTCGCCGCGCTCCTGGTGGACCTGCCTGGAACACTAGCATGACGGCTTTCCTCTTGTGTAACAAGGGGAATGGTGAGTGACTCCGAGTTATACAATCCAAACCCCGGGTTAGGTAACGGGATTTGGTTTGCATTGCCCGGAAAGAAGAAAGTCAAAGAATCATTTGGGCCCCTCTTGAGTATATGCCCCTGGATCAAGTATGCCTCATTAATGAGAACTCGGGGCGTCCCGATGAAGGGTACGGGATTCCCGCTAAGAACCCCGAGTCTGAGAGCAATACGAGTCACAAAAGCCATACACTCAATAGGACCTATCATCTTGAAATTCGTCATCCACTGCCGAATCATTGCTTTAACGGGAGAGACCTTGATCTGGTTGACAGCGGCGTATAATAGCATCATCTCATCGCTGCGCACGGGCCAAACATCCTCTCGTGGAAAGAGAGTAATGGCGAGCCACTTGTGCCACAGGCGGAGAGTGGGATGCACAATATCGTTGCACCGAGGTACAAACTTGCCACTGTAAACAAGACCAGAGATATCTGCCCAGAAAGATTCCCGAACATAACCCTCACAAGCTCGCTTCAAAGAGACAGCACAACGAGGACTAAAACCAAGAAGATGACTAAGATCCTTCCAAGAAAGACGATAATCGGTCCCGCAAAGACGAAACTCAATGCCATCCGGGGTCTCAGTAAGAGAGCAAAGAAACTGGATGGTGAGGGGCCGAGAGCCAAGCTCTGTGACCGGCACAAACTCCTCCCAACCAAGAGCATTCCAAATGGAAGCGAACTCGAGATTCATACCTGTCTTCTCCATGAGAGCCGGGTCGAAGTCCCTAGCGTGGGAAAAGACTCGGTCCTTCAAGAGAGCATAGGCTTACTCCTCTCGATCGCCCCGCAAGCTAAGGTAGGGGGTGTCGTCGACGACCTCCTCTGCGGCTTGTGGCTCGGCTTGCTCTTCTTGCTCTTCTTCATAATCCATCATTGATGGGCTCGGCGTCGGCTCGGCGGGGGTGGATGCACTCGTGCTTGCTTGTGAACAGGAGCGTGAGCGCGTCACCCTCCGGAGAGTGTTCGCCGCCCAATTCATGCTAGCACGACAACAAGAAACAACAAAAGCAACTCATACTAAAAAAAAAGAAACAACAAAAGCAACTCGGTGATGGGTTAGTGAAAGCGAATGAAGTTCTTACCGAGTTTGCTCCACCAATAGCAATTATTTCAGCAACACACTAGAGAGACCACTTGATGATCCAATCTCGAGCAAAAAATCCAAGAAAACCAAGAGAGCAAGGAGTAGAGAGGGGAGCGTGAGTGAGATGAGTGAAGAACACCCCCTCTCCCCCTGCTATTTATAGGCAAAATAAGGCATGCAGCTCGGGGTGGCCAAGGCTCAACAGCTAGGAGCCGTTGGAGCCGGCTGGGCCCCACTAGCCGTTGGCCAGGTTCGGCCGACCCTAGCTCGGGCCGGCTGGCAGCCTGCCTCGGCTGGTGGCTCCCCAACGGCTAGCCCGTGGCTTGCCTTGGTGCACCGGCCAAAATTCACCCAAAAATATTTTTCCAAATATTTTTCTTGAATTTTCAAACTCAGAAATGATTTTCAGAAATTTTATTTGAAAAAGGGAAAAGGGCTAGATAAATCTAGCATGCAAATGCAGAGTTTTGGAAAATCAAATATACAGTTTTGGAAATAAATCTTTGGAAAGGGACATATGAGATAAATACCAGCTTTAACCTTTTTGGTAGAAAGGACCCATCATTTTTAGTCCGACGAGTTGGACTCTTCTCAGCGATCAATTCCATTCAGCACCCCACTCCTGAGAAGTAGAGGTTGGTGCCATCTCAATCTTCTGCCATTCTTTCCGAATTTTCTTTAGCCTCTTTGACAGAGATTTCTTCCTTGGGGGTGAAGGCTCCGTCCTTCCCCCAAGCTGCTCAACACTATCTTGCACCAAATAGCATTGCTCTTCTTTGTCCTGAAACTTGAACTTCAAGTTCCTCTCCCCAATGCGGAAACGGATGATACCGGATCCCACATTGATTCTAGCCCGGACATCACTGAGAAATGGTCACCCAAGGATGAGCGGCATTCCTCCCTCGTCATCCATGTCAAGGACCACGAAATCCGCGAAGACATAAGAGCTCTTGACCTTAACCAATAAACTCTCAGCAACTCCTTCTGGATATCGAATCGTTGAATCGGCGAGTTGGATAGTCCGTGCTGTTGGAGAGAGAGCCGGATATCCCAGTTGCTCGAACATGGCCTTGGACATGAGATTAACACTCGCACCAAGGTCACAAAGGGCATGCCTAATCTTCTTGTAATAGATTGTGCAAGTGATAGTCGGGTAGCCTTGATCTTTCTTGTGCACCACTGCTGATTCCTCCCATGGATCAAGAATTTGTTGAATGGGCTTTCCTGCATAGTCAGAAGCATGTGTCCTCCTAGGTGGCTTGCCCCACCTGGTTGACACTACACTAACATTTTCACAAGAGGATACGGGTTGCCCCGGGATCCTCCCGTTATCAGGAGATGGAACCAAAGCAGCCAGCTGAGCCAACTGGGATTCCAACATTTTGTTGAAACTCAGCTGAC
Source organism: Cenchrus fungigraminus (assembly GCA_036936925.1). Lineage (NCBI taxonomy): Eukaryota > Viridiplantae > Streptophyta > Magnoliopsida > Poales > Poaceae > Cenchrus > Cenchrus fungigraminus. The sequence continues at coordinate 100,373,907 of CM072779.1, forward strand.
TCTTCTGAGCAGAAGAAAAACTATCAAGCTTAACGTTGAGGCTTTCCACAGTTTTATCAAGGGCAGCTAGCTTCTTGTTAATACCTTCATTAATCTTAGCTTGCCCAAAAACAAGATCTCTCAAGGAAGGTTGGTTAGGATTGTAAGAATTACCTTGGTTACCTCCTTGATAATAAGGGCGTTGTTGATTCCACGATTGGCCTCCTTGTTGAGGTGGACGATAATCATTGTTATTGCCATTCATGTACATCACTTCTTCCTGAGTCTCCGGACAATAGTTACCTGAGTGCCTAGTGTTGCCACAGACTTCACAAGTCATGTGAGAGTCCATAGGCAGAGAAGTAGTGGCCATGGCAGCCTTCTCGCTGGTGTAGTCATCCAATCTCTTCATAAGAAGATCCATCTTGGTAGTAATCATGTCTGCTTCCTTGACAGTATGAGTACCCCTCGGTCCTGGTTGGAGTCTTTCATCACTCCACCCTTGGTCGGAGACCATCTTCTCCATGAGTAATTTAGCATTATCAACAGTGAGTGAGAAGAATGCTCCTTGAGCAGCAGCATCAATATGGCCTCGGGCTGTCGGAGTCAACCCATTATAGAAACTTTGAAGAATGAGCCAATCTTCCATCCCATGGTGAGGACCGGCCAGGACATACTCCTGAAGCCTCTCCCAAGCCTCTGGAATAGATTCACTTGCTGCTTGCTGAAAAACAGAAATCCTTCCACGAAGAGCATTGGTTTTACCCAATGAGAAGAACTTCTTGAGAAATACCTCTGAACACTTACTCCAAGTGTCAATAGATTCCCGATTCGCATAGAACCATTGCTTAGCTTTCCCCAAGAGGGAGAATGGAAATAGCCGTAAACGAACAGCGTCCATATTTGCACCCCTGATGACGAAAGTGCTGCATAGCTCTAGGAATTGCTGTAGATGAGCATTGGCATCCTCATTTGGCTTGCCACAGAATGGGCTAGCCTCTACCATCGTGATTAAACCCGTCTTGATCTCGAAATTTTCAGTCCCCATTGCCACCTCAGGGCCTTGCAGCACCTGGTCAGTGGAAGGAGCTGAGTACTCACGAAGTGTCTTTTGAGCCATAGCATTGGACGTGGATGGTACAAAGGAAGCTGGTTCACCTTCCGGATGAGTACGACAAGGTGAGCCGAAATGAATTCGAGCTTTCCTCACAAATGACTCGGGATCTTCAGTAAAATTCCCCAGTAGGTCGAAACCAGTCATACACTACCTGTCTTCATCATCCAAAGATAAAAGAAGACAATCAAGGTTAGCCTGCATTGAGAGTTGTCCTAACCTACTCAGAGTTTATAAACAAATGCAAAGCATAGTCATGATAATCCTGTGCCTTCCCCGGCAACGGTGCCAGAAATGCTTGTTGACATTTCTAAACGTCGATCACTTAAGAACAGATTTGGAATCTATCCTCAGCGTCGGCGCTAGAAATGCTTGTTGGCATTTCTCATTGTCACAACTAATGGCGCAGGTTAGCGTGAACATCGAGACTTGCCATAGGTTAATCTAAACGATCATGAACGAATCCGCAAGCGCACAGATAAACCATTCTAGCATTTCCCCAAGGAAGGAGAGTATTCCAAGGGTATCGAATCCGTGGAAGGCAATGTCGGATATCTTAGACTTATGCTTTTGCTCTGAATGTAAACCAAGAGATAGATATAGGGAACAACGCACTCAAAGGCAGGGGTAAGATAAAAGATATAAGGGGTAGTGTGACACACACACCTCAAATCTACCTCTACTCTAGCACACTACGGCTTTGGGGGAACATATGAGTTAGTTCAAGGTTCTAATGTACTAAACATACAAATCTAGAAGATACAGGAGATGGGCATGAGTATTGCATGAGAGAGACATGGTTCAGCACCCAGGTACAAACGGGGAGCTAGCCCGCAACGACCAGCACTCTGCGAAACTAGACTTTAGACTCCTACAGTAGGTACCCCAATGCGGAGGTTGCCCTAGGATCCAACAGGGTTGTCACCACCTGAGGACCGACCTCTCATTACGGGGGGTATGCTCATAACTATCGTAGCCAGACAACCCAGGCACCATGCCTACGTTGCTACTAGACTCCACCCGGCCCGAGCTATTGTGACCCAGGATGAGAGCCACTAGAAGACTGGTCAACTAGACCGAGTACCGTAGCTTGAACACAGACCTCATGCAACACTCTCATGCCATCTAACAAGATCAACTAAGGCTAGACATACGAACAGATATGAACTCTATTATGTCTAATCAACAAGATCAAAGGGTCGTGTTCGTGAAGAACACGAGCCTCTAACTTATGAACAAACACATAAGGAAGGAGTTTATCACCCATCAAGTGGATCAAAAGTAGTGTTCACGAAGAACACGAGCCTCTAAATGATGAACAGAGGATGAACTCAAGAACATATCAAGAATATGATCTACCATGACTTTATATGAAATAGCTGAATAACTGAAGAAATAAAGATAAAAGAGAACTCATACCTAAACTTCCAAGAGGACTTGGAACCTGAAGAAGAGCTACTCTAGCCTACCCTCTAGCCTTGGAAACTAAAAGTGAGAGGAGAATGAGAGAGTGGTGTGTGAGAAATGGGAGCCCCTCCCCTTCTATTTATAGGCAAGGACAAGGCTTGCTCGGAGCACCAAATGGCCCCTAAGCACCCGGGAGAGAGGCAATGGACCAACAGGGAGCTGCCACGTGGAGGGCCAGGATGGGGCCCCCTAGGTCAGTTCGGCCGATCCCAGGGTCGGCCGGCCCCCTAGGGTGGCCCTACCTGGTGGTTTTCCACTGGGTGGCTGCCCTGTGGGCCCTCTGATCCATCCCCGGTGCATGGCTTGATTTGGTATCCGAGGTGGGCCCTTTGATCCATGTGAAGTCCATGTGGCGTCCTCTGATTCGTCGGCGAGTGCCTCCCCTGCATCGATGACATGGATTGCCATGTTTCCCTTGGTGGCAGCCACCTCCTCAGCTGAGTGAAGGACCGGATTGGCGACCAGAGAGGGGGGGAGTGAATGGGAGCCGATAAAAATTCTTCTCAAGAACTCGGTCTATACCCCAAAATCACTTCCGAAGAATCCCGCACACACTTGCCAAGATCACGTGGTCACAACGGACCTACTGACCCTAGGAACAAGTTAGAACAAGCCTAGGAACAAAGCGGAAGCAAGCACAAAAAGAACCGAGAGAAAAAGCTAGCGCGAGGCAAACTGCAGCAGAAATTGTCGGAACTACCAGCCCCAGGTCGGTACTACCGATATGGGCTTACTGGCACCTAAAAACCAGGTTATCGGTACTTCCGGCACAGGGTCGGTACTTCCGACTATCGGTACTACCGACCTCTGGTCGGTACTACCGATAAAGACTCTCTGGCAGCTGAAAATCAGGTTATCGGTACTACCTGGACAGGGTCGGTAGTACCGTCCCTCAAAAAATTCAGCCCGCGAAATAGCCCCAAACTTTCGATCGATGGATCTCCCAAACCACTTGGAGTCTTGAGACGAAATTTGGGGGAGATGATGAACACCCCAAGGAGAGGATATGCCCCAAAAATTTCGGTCTCAAACTCCCTACAACTCCCGGAATCGCGAAACCTTGCCAAGAACACTATGACCTAGGGTTCATCCGAAAGTCAATGAATCGAAGGCCAAATCCGGTGTTTGAGTAGTCAAGATCATCCACAAAGAGGCACAAGGCACTCACCCATGATCCCCTCAAAGAAATTCGGAGAGAAATGCCCTCAAATCGACGAATCGAGCGATGAACGAAAATCCTCCAAAAAAGCACCAAAAAGGAGAAACGGGAAAGACACAACCAAGCCTTGAGGAACCATGCCGAATCATCTATACATACCAAAGAGGTTCATACAAGGTCTAGCTTGCCGCCCGATCATCCTTCCCTCTCACAAGATCTCACCATGAAGCTCTCAAGCTAGTCCTACGAAAAGTCCTAAGGAAAATAGGAAGGAAAATAGGAAAACCAAAATGAGCTACGGTTCCAAGAGATGGCTGCCATCCTCTCACCCCTTGGGTTATATGGAGGCAACTGAAAGACTAAAATACCCTTACTAGCTAACTAGGGATACATGCCCCTCGAGGGCAAATTTGGAAGTCTTTGTCTTCGCACCATCGGACGGATGCCCAGCGACCGCAAACTTACTTAGCCTCGACGCAAGCCTTGCGATCCCGACGCGTGTCCTCCGCTTCGAAGATTCCGGACTGCGTTGTCGCACACCGGTCAGACCGGTGCTCCTCACCGGTCAGACCGGTACCCACCGGTCAGACCGGTCAGACCCACCGGTCAGACCGGTCTGGAGCTGCTGCACCTCCGTCTTCGATTCTTTGGTCTTGGCTTTGTGGATCAACCAAGGAACCCAGTGGTTTTCTGGTGAACCACCGGAAACCCCGCGAACTCGGTGTAGCCTCCGCCAATCACCACTCATGACTCGGCTCCCACGTAGTCCCGGCTCGACCTTGGTTTTGAGGCTCAACCAAGAAACCGTCCATGACTTCATCTTGCCGTTCTTGCCACCATGCGGCCCGCACTTGACCCCGCTGGCCACCGGGTCCCTCGAACCAAGCCTACTTGTCTTCTCCACACCTGGAGGCCTCACCGACAACGACCTTTCGCGCTTGTTCTTCACCTGCACCAACACCAGTCAAGCCGCAACCTGCACCTGCAATACTTAGCCAAGAATCAGTCCACACCACAATGTCAATCACTCATCACACCAGGAAGCGACCATCCACCGGTCCTCGAACCACACATGGCTCTCAATCTCCCCCTTGATGAGTGCATTTACAACACACACGTTTTGGTAACCACGAGAAAAGAAAAAGAAAAGAAACGACTAAAAGAAACTCCAACAAGCGATCGAAAGCCAAAGAAAAGGCAAAGAGCAAGATCACTTGAAGAAGACAAGTCTCGGACCCCTTAGGCAAGGGCAACGGCTCGACACATCCGAGACAAAACATGCTCAAGCAAAGAGCACAAACCATCAAACCAAAACTCGAAAACCACAAAGAGCTCCCCCTGCACACATGCAAGCTCCCCCTGAACCAATGCAACTCCCCCTGGACGAATGCATGCGAACCACTTCACGAAACAGAGCAGCTGCAACAGCTCAGCTCTGACCGGTCAGACCGGTCGACACCACCGGTCAGACCGGTGCTCAACATGTGAACAGGACCAGCACTCTGACCGGTCAGACCGGTGACCTCAACTGGTCAGACCGGTGCACAACAGAGCCCAGAAATGGCTCGAAACCTACTGAAAACCTTCTAGATGCATTCAGTAGGCCAAAACATGCTCAAACTTCTCCCCCTTGTTGACAATACATGAATCAAGCCAAAAATGCAAAAAATGCAACCTAGAGCTTCTCAAATAGACAAAATTCAACATAGGATGCTACACATGTCCAAATGAGCAAGTTAGATACTCTATAGCTTCGTAATGACATCAACTTCATGATCACCAAGTTTCACAACCATTGGACGAAGCTAAGATAGAATTGAGCAATTTTGCGAAAATTTACCCTCTCCTGAGCAAAGTCCTAAACATGAGCAAAACATATCAAAATGGCAAAGCCACACAAACTTCATGCTAGGACAACCATTCTAAGCATAAGACCATCATAAACACCCACAAGCACCTCATGTCATGTCAAAGCCACCGAGCCATGTGCCTACTTCTATATATGAGACTTCTCATTGGTAGGCATCATGCAACGGTTTAGCACCCAAAGCAAATTAAAATTAGCACATATGACATGGGAGCACATTTTCCAAGCAATTTGCATTTCATTTTCAGATTTGAAATTGGTACATGAAATGTCTTTGTGACAAAAAGGAACTTATGTCCCTCCACAAGATCAAGCATGGGGGCTAAACATTCATGATGGCAAATGAGCCTTTGGCCCCATATGATCAAAATAAGCTATCCAACCACAAATTAAGCATAGCCAAGCCACTAAAACATGTCAAGATCATATAAAGGCATTTACTCACAAGAGAGCATACATGTGACATTTTTCAAAAACATAGCCATCAACCATGGATATAAACCAAGATTATCAAGAGCTAAGCCAAACTAACCATAGCTTACCAAACTAGCTCACAAAGACATACATATCATTCCATGGTGAACAATGTATATAGGAGAAGCTTTTCCTAAACAATGCATATGATACAAAATGCATGCAACCTAAGATACAAAGATGCCTATACATCATGTTACATATGCCATGCCAAATGCAAGAAATGCACAAAGGAAAGCTTTACATATGCTACAAAGGAGCTCCCACACACCAACTCAAGAAATCAAACACACACCAAGCTCCCCCCGCAAACGAGTGAAAGTTGCTTGATCTAGGGGTTTGGTGAAAATATCGACTAGCTGGTCATGTGTGGGTACATGGATCAAGGCTATCTTCCCTTTCTCTACATTGTCTCTCAGGAAATGATACCTCACTTCTATGTGCTTGGTTTTGGAATGGAGCACTGGGTTCTTTGCAACGCTTATGGCACTGGTGCTGTCACATTGAAGTGGGACATGGGTGTACTCCTCACCAAAGTCACTCATGGTGTATGTGATCCAAAGGAGCTGAGAGCAACAACTAGCTGCGGCCACATACTCTGCCTCGGTAGTGGATTGAGCAACACTCGACTGTTTGCGGGAAGACCAAGACACCAAAGAAGAACCCAAGAACTGGCAAGTCCCAGAAGTGGACTTCCTATCCAACCGACACCCGGCAAAATCCGTGTCTGAAAATCCATGAAGAGCCAAAGAAGAAGACGCGGAGTACCAAAGACCAAAGTCGAGAGTATGTCGCAAATACCTGAATATGCGCTTTACTGCTTGCCGATGCGAAGTCCTCGAAGACGCTTGAAAACGAGCGCACAGACATACCGAGAATTGGATGTCCGGCCTCGTCGCCGTCAAGTAGAGGAGTGACCCGATCATGCTCCGGTACTCCTTCTGGTCCACGTGTTCACCTTCCTCGTCCGCATCAAGAGCTGTAGTCGTACTCATAGGCGTCGCCATGGCCTTGGAGTCCTCCATCTTGAACTTCCTCACAATGTCCTTGGTGTACTTAGCTTGGTGCACAAATGTTCCTTCCTTTGATTGCTTGATTTGTAGCCCGAGGAAGAACCGCAACTCACCCATCATGCTCATCTTAAATTCCCTGCTCATGTCTTCTGCAAACCTTGCAACAAGAGAGTTAGACGAGCCACCAAAGACAATATCATCCACGTATACCTGCACAATCAGGATATCTCTGCCCTGCCTGAGGAGAAACAAGGTCTGATCGACCTTCCCCATCTCAAACCCTCTCTCAAACAGGAACCCCCTCAACCTACCATACCAAGCTCTAGGCGCCTGCTTCAACCCATACAGCGCCTTCCTCAACTTGTACACCCGGTGGGGGTACTTCTCACTCTCAAACCCCGGTGGTTGCCTCACATACACCTCCTCCTCCAACACACCGTTCAGGAAAGCACTCTTCACATCCATCTGGTACAACTTGAACCCTTTAGCCACGGGAAAGGCTAGAAGGATCCTGATCGCCTCCAAACGAGCTACAGGAGTGAAAGTCTCCTCGTAGTCGATCCCTCTTTCTGACTGTACCCCTGAGCAACAAGTCTTGACTTGTTCCTCACCACTTCTCCTTTCTCTCCCTCTTTATTTTTCCACACCCATTTTGTCCCAATCGGCTTACACCCTGGGGGAGGGTCAACCAACACCCAAACTTGGTTCCTCTCAAAATTCTCCAACTCCTCAGCATCGAATTAACCCAATTATGATCAGATAGCGCGTGTCCAATGTCTTTGGGCTCAAAGGTGGCAACAAAAGCAGCATGAGCGAAATGAGAATTGTGCCGAACCCTCGACCGTGTAGTGCGTTCATTCATGTCGTCGATGATTCTCGAAGCTGGGTGATCCACTTGCACTCACCGGGGAGGTTCTCGCCTTGATGCTACCTCCCCCTCAACAGCAGCTTCGCCTTGATCTGGGTTTGTTGTTGTAGGTGTGGGAGAGGGCCCGTTCTCGATCGTCGTCGAAGTAGTAGGTACATGTTCAGCCGCGGTCACCACACCACCATCTTCATCATCTCCATGTTCATGCTCCTCCTCCTGAAAAATCTCCTCGCCAAGTTCGTCGTCACCTGCACACTCAAAAACAAGCTGACTACGTGGCTGTGTCTCGTCGAAGGTTACCTCGCAAGTCTCCATGATTTGGTTAGTTTCAAGATTGAGCACACGAAATGCTCTAGAATGAGATGCATAACCAAAGAAAATGCCATCGACAGACCTAGCCTCGAACTTGTCCAACTTCTTCCCTTTCTTCAGAATGAAGCATTTACAACCAAAGACATGGAAGTGACTCACCTTGGGTGTGCGACCGTGCATCAACTCGTAACAGGTTTTCTTCTTGTGAACCCTGAGGTAAATCCTGTTCGACACATAGCACGCGGTATTGACCGCCTCAGCCCAGAACCTTCTCGGAGTCCTATGCTCGTCGAGCATCGTCCGAGCCATCTCGCACAAGGTCCTGTTTTCCTTTCCACCCCACCATTCTGAGGAGGCATATACGGACTCGAAAACTGGTGTTCAAGACCCAAGTCATGGCAAAAGGTTTCGAAACGAGAGTTTTTGAATTTCGAGCCATTGTCACTGCGGATCGCTCGTATGGCATCTCCGTGCCTCTCGTTTCTTAACCTCAAGACAAGATCTCGAACAAAGCCAAACGTCTCCCCTTTCTCCTCAAGAAAGAACACCCACGCATACCGAGAGTAGTCGTCCACCACAACAAGGACATACCACTTCCCACCCGCAGATCGCACACGAGCTGGGCCAACAAGGTCCATATGGAGCAGCTCGCATGGACTCAGTCATCACATCGGTGAGAGGCGGGTGAGAAGAGGCTACCATCTTGGCATGCCTACACGACACACAAACCAACTCTTTCTCAATCCTCAGACCAAATTGAGTTTACTCAAGCGAGACAAAAGGTCAAAGCTCAAGTGACCCAACTTCCTATGCCACTTCCACAACTCACTCGAAGAGCCAGCCAAAAAACAACGCTCCACACTAGAAGACTGAGAGAAATCAGCTCGGAACACTTGACCCTCGGGAACGACCATGCAAACAGGTCCCCTCAAGAATCCAAAATCCGAGAACCACCAGGCCGAAACAACACCTCAAAGCCCTCATCCAACAACTGGGACACTGAAAGCAAATTGAACCCCAGCGATTGAACAAGAGCAACACGCCTGAGAGTGACCTTGTCACTTACCTTGATCTCACCTTCTGATAGCACACGCCCTCGCCCATTGTCCCCAAAGGTGATGTATGTCTTGGACACCACCGGGACGAGACTTGAGAACCACCCCTTGTCTCCGGTCATATGCCTCGAGCAACCGGAGTCAATCAACCAAACGTTCCTCAAGTCTCCCACCTGAAATTCAAAAGCGAGCACGTGAGTGAACAAACGACTCAGCACTGGGGTTAGTACCAAAAGAGTAAAACCAGTGCCGAGCCATTTGCTCCAAAGTGGGGTTAGCACAAACCAAATCATCACGCCTATCAAAGCTACCACCACAAACACCACCACGGTAACCACTACGAGGGAACCAACCCTCTCTAGCTGGAGGAGAACGAAAGCCACGAAAGGAAAACCGTGGACCGTTCCTCCTCTCCATCTCAAAGCTACGACTCCTCCCACCCTCATATTGAGCACGAGGTGGAGAACGCCTCGCAAACTGACCACCTGCAAACTTTCCAGAACAACCACCAGAACCACGACCACCAGAACCAAACCGAGCATCCTCACGAGCACGAAAACCAACTCGCTGTCTGCCCAGACCTGCACCGGTCTGACGGGTGTAGCGCACCGGTCTGACCGGTGTAGCTCGGCCAGCAGCACCACCTGCTACCTTCCGGTCTCCCAAAGCCGGAACCGTCCTCACAATCGCCTTGGCCCTGGGCATCTGCATACGAGGCTCAGGTACACCATTAGAGGGGTGGTACCTGTCCTGGTTAGCCCACTCTCTAGCCATTCTCTCCTCACGCTTCCTTTTGAAGCAAAACTCGCCCTTGTGACCATCTCTCCCACAATACCCACAATGGAACTTAATGGGCTGTGGCTTAGGCTTAGGCTTGGGTTGGGGCTGCTCACTCGGTTTCTCACCCTTCTTCTCTTCTTCCTCACCTTCCTTTGGGCTCACAAACTTCACCGGTTTTTGGAGATCATTTGTTTGGTGAGGGAATATGGGTGGATCTGGAGTAGTGTCAAGTTTGTTTCTGAGATGGTTAGGCTTGGGCTCAAACTTGTTCTTGTGTCTGTTTGGTGGTGGGATAGGGATCTCTCCAACTCTCTCAACTACCTCACCACTGTTCTCTCCAAACTTGTCAGCCCCAAGTGCCTGACCATCATAGCGTTTGAAAGCCGCTATCATGATACCAAGCTGAGGCTCCTGACCCGACAACCAGCTCATACATTTCCTCAGCTCATCATTCTCATCCTGTAAGCGATCAACATAATGCGCAAGCTCCAAATTCTTAACCGCATGCAATTCACAAGTAGAGCAAGAAGTGGGAATAGGCTCTTTCAACTTAGCCTCAAGCGAAACAGTGTAAGCATGCATCTCATCAATCTTTCCATGCAACACAGGGCAAGAAGTGCAAGCACCTAGCAAAGCAGGTCTAGACTTAAGCTCAACCACTTCAACCCTAAGCATATCTAGTTCATCACAAGTAGAAGCATGCTTATCCTTAAGAGCAGTAAGATCAGCTAGGTACACAGAGCAATCAACACAATCAACATCATCAGAAACCACAGGAGAAGCCTTAAGCGAATCAATCTCAAGCTTAGCATCTAGGTTCTGGGTTTCTAGCTCAGCCACACGGTTCCTAGCATCTTCTAGTGAGGCCCTAAGCTCTTTCCTCATCTTCTTGGCCTCTCTAAGCATGTGATCGCGATTATCAAGCAAGTCAACCAACTCATCATTCTCCTTGCGCAAAGAAGAGAGCTCATCACATACCTCATCCTCAGAGTCGGAGTCCGAGTCGCTCTGGTGACTCTTCTTGCTGCCGGAGCTACGAGCCATGCCGCAGAAGCCATCTCCCGCGAAGCAGCTCAACCCGCTCAAGTTCTTGGATGACTTCTTGTTCTTGCGCCGATCACCTTCTTCTTCGTTGCTACTCGAGCTTAAGGAAGAGTAGGCAGAGCTGGAGTCGACGTCGCTCGCTCCGACCATCGCTCGGGCCTTCCTGCCGCGGCTGTCCTTCTTCCTCGACCGTCGCTCGTCCTTGTGCTTGTTCTTGTGCTTGTGATCGCGCCTTGATCGGTACTTGCCGTCCCTGCTCGACCGGTGCCTGTAGCCGTCCTTGTAGCCGTCCTTGTTCTCCGTCTTCTCCGGGCAGTCGGTGACGAAGTATCCTGGCTTGCCGCACTGAAAGCACGTTCGTGCTGTCCTCCTCGTGTTCACCCGATTCTCGTGCAGCCTCTCGAACCGCCTGGTCAGCAACGCCAGCTCGTCCTCTCCAGGCACGTCAAACTCCTCGTCTGGTAAAGACATCAAAGAAGACAGAGAGTACATCCTGGAGGATGCGTTAGCGTTAGACTTAGCTCCTTTGCCACCAACGAGAGCGAGACTATGAGAATCAGTCGGGCTCTCGATCTTGGCTGTCATACCACGGTCCAACTCAGCCGACTTGAGCTTCGAGAACAGCTCGTTCACGGTCAAGGTGTCATAATTCTCAGACTCAACGATAGCCTCAAACTTCCCGTCCCATACGGTACGATCCAACGAGTGCAAGAGCTTCACGGCTCTATCATGATCATCGTATGGGAGCACGCCCACATTGGCTCTCATGTTGTTCACAACGACCGTAAACCGCTGGAAAAGGGCATCGACGGACTCGCCGGGGAGATGAGTGAAGTTCTCGTACTCTCTCCGGTAAGTCGCGTACATCCGAGCCTGAACCCGAGCATTCCCAGCATGTGCATCCTTCAACTGCTCCCAAATCCTACAGGCTAAGTCCTCTATCTGAACCCGATCGAATTTAGGCTGACACAGAGCACGAAACAAGTAGTCGACCGCCTTGTTGTTGGCTTCGAACATATCCCTGGATCCTGGAGCAAGGAAGTTCATCGGATGAACATAAGCTGTGTTCACCGTAACATCCCAAAGGATCTGTCCCTTTCCGCGGAGGAACGCTGCCATCCGCCTCTACCACATCTGGTAGTTCTTCCCATCGAAGTGCGGAGGACCCGAACCCCGTTCCCGGTACACCATCTTTGGATCTTAGACTGGTAAGAGTCAATGAAGACCCGAACCGGCTCTGATACCAATTGAAGGACCGGATTGGCGACCAGAGAGGGGGGGAGTGAATGGGAGCCGATAAAAATTCTTCTCAAGAACTCGGCCTATACCCCAAAATCACTTCCGAAGAATCCCGCACACACTTGCCAAGATCACGTGGTCACAACGGACCTACTGACCCTAGGAACAAGTTAGAACAAGCCTAGGAACAAAGCGGAAGCAAGCACAAAAAGAACCAAGAGAAAAAGCTAGCGCGAGGCAAACTGCAGCAGAAATTGTCGGAACTACCGGCCCCAGGTCGGTACTACCGATATGGGCTTACTGGCACCTAAAAACCAGGTTATCGGTACTTCCGGCACAGGGTCGGTACTTCCGACTAACGGTACTACCGACCTCTGGTCGGTACTACCGATAAAGACTCTCTGGCAGCTGAAAATCAGGTTATCGGTACTACCTGGACAGGGTCGGTAGTACCGCCCCCCAAAAATTCAGCCCGCGAACACAGCCCCAAACTTTCGATCGATGGATCTCCCAAACCACTTGGAGTCTTGAGACGAAATTTTGGGGAGATGATGAACACCCCAAGGAGAGGATATGCCCCAAAAATTTCGGTCTCAAACTCCCTACAACTCCCGGAATCGCGAAACCTTGTCAAGAACACTATGACCTAGGGTTCATCCGAAAGTCAACGAATCGAAGGCCAAATCCGGTGTTTGAGGAGTCAAGATCATCCACAAAGAGGCACAAGGAACTCACCCACTATCCCCTCAAAGAAATCCGGAGAGAAACGCCCTCAAATCGACGAATCGAGCGATGAACGAAAATCCTCCAAAAAATCACCAAAAAGGAGAAACGGGAAAGACACAACCAAGCCTTGAGGAACCACGCCGAATCATCTATACATACCAAAGAGGTTCATACAAGGTCTAGCTTGCCGCCCGATCATCCTTCCCTCTCACAAGATCTCACCATGAAGCTCTCAAGCTAGTCCTACGAAAAGTCCTAAGGAAAATAGGAAGGAAAATAGGAAAACCAAAATGAGCTAGGGTTCCAAGAGATGGCTGCCATCCTCTCACCCCTTGGGTTATATGGAGGCAACTGAAAGACTAAAATACCCTTACTAGCTAACTAGGGATACATGCCCCTCAAGGGCAAATATGGAAGTCTTTGTCTTCGCACCATCGGACGGATGCCCAGCGACCGCAAACTTGCTTAGCCTCGACGCAAGCCTTGCGATCCCAACGCGTGTCCTCCGCTTCGAAGATTCTGGACTGCGTTGTCACACACCGGTCAGACCGGTGCTCCTCACCGGTCAGACCGGTACCCACCGGTCAGACCGGTCAGACCCACCGGTCAGACCGGTCTGGAGCTGCTGCACCTCCGTCTTCGGTTCTTTGGTCTTGGCTTTGTGGATCAACCAAGGAACCCAGTGGTTTTCTGGTGAACCACCGGAAACCCCGCGAACTCTGTGTAGCCTCCGCCAATCACCACTCATGACTCGGCTCCCACGTAGTCCCGGCTCGACCTTGGTTTTGAGGCTCAACCAAGAAACCGTCCATGACTTCAACTTGCCGTTCTTGCCACCATGCGGTCCGCACTTGACCCTGCTGGCCACCGGGTCCCTCGAACCAAGCATACTTGTCTTCTCCACTCCTGGAGGCCTCACCGGCAATGACCTTTCGCGCTTGTTCTTCACCTGCACCAACACCAGTCAAGCCGCAACCTGCACCTGCAATACTTAGCCAAGAATCAGTCCACACCACGTTGTCAATCACTCATCACACCAGGAAGCGACCATCCACCGATCCTCGAACCACACATGGCTCTCACTGAGTTGGCATGACTTCTTCATAGAAGTGGGGTTTCCATCTCTTTTAAAGGGTAAATCACCTACATACAAATAATCTCCAAGGACAAGTGGAACTACATTATTCAAACCTAAATGCTAGTAAATAATGCATATGCCTCCATTTATGTGAGAATATTGAAGGTTGGAAATGGTGAATTTCCACCGTCAACAGCCCCCCTCTACAGGCACCACCGGTGCAAGCTAATACAAGTGCGAAAGCACACCCTGCTGGACGTACGGCCGCGTGGCCGGAACCAGGATAAACCCCGCATCACCTTAGCTTAGCACCGGCCATCGAGGAGCTGATCTCAGCGCAAATCACTAGTTGGTGCCGGTGCTAATCCGGACACTGACACTAACCATTCCCCTTGTTACACAACCGGAAAGCCGTCGTGCAAGTGTTTCAGGCAGGTCCACCAGAAGCGCGGCGAAGAGAGCAAACATGCAGCAGCAGCAGCAGTCACAGCCGACACCACCACCACAGCCTCAGCCTCAGCCACAGCCTGCTACACCACCAGTGGTAGGAGGGGCCCCTGCGGGGTACATGTCCGGGGTTACTCCTGGATATGCACCTGGTTGGGACCAGCCCACCTACCACCCGAGTGCGAGTGGCACGGCTTGGGCAGATGCGAGCAGCGCTCAGTGGGCCACACCCGCTAGTTCCAACTCTGGTGGTCCACCTCCGTCTTCGTCCTTCTGGCGGCACTCCTCAGCCTCTACACGTGATGCTCAGCTCGCGCAGCAGATGGGAGAGCTCACCATCCAGGTCACGGGATTGGAGGAGACGCTGAACACCCACGTCGAGTGTACCTCAGCGTGGCAGCGTCAGGCTGGTGAGAGGATAGCAGCCATGCAGCAGGATCAGCAGCGGTACATAGAGGCGCAGAGGGCTTACCACGTGAGTCAGGGTTTCTTCTACGCTCGTCCGCAGTGAGCCTGAAGCTAGCTTGGGGGAGGACCCCCATCCTGAAGTAACTTGTATCTTCCTTTGTTTTCAGAATATCTTATAAATGAAAACCCCAAAAAATCTGTAAAAATAAAAAGATCAAAAATATTTATTTGCTTTCATCATCATCGTTTGCTTAGGTTCTTTTGATATGCTTAGTAAGAATGCTTTGCCTCTATGGTTGAAATGATGAATAGTTGCTCTGTTTATTCTCCTCGTATGTCTTGCTTACAACTTTGTATCCTACCTAAGTTTTGAGTTTGTTGGCTTGTATGTTCAAACCTTAGCTTGAAAACTGTGGGTAGCAAAAAGCATGATCCTTGCCTAAGTTGTTGTGAGACATGATATGGTATAATAGAGTGCTATGATCTTGTGCTTAGTGATGCTTGACATCCGGAGTTTACCTTTTTGAAAAATCAAAACATGATGAGTTCCTCAATGATGAGAATTTCCCTTCCAAGGTCATATGTAGATTCTAGTTCTTAGTCTCCACATATGCAGCTTGTTCTCTCATTGAGGTTTGTCAAATTGTTGTGACCCTTGTTAGAACTCATACTCCCCTGATCAAGATCACGTACACGTTCATGCTAAAACTTCTACACTAGAAGTTAGCACTCATCATTTGCTCCATATTGCTTATGCATTCTTCCATAAATAAAACTCTATGTATCTTTGCATTATTCATCCCTCTCCAAATATCTCCAATAGAGACAAAGGGCTAGCTTAAAAAAGAAAAAAAAGAGAAAAAAAGAAAAGCATGCTCAAAAGCATGGCAAAAATAAATAAAGAGAGCTAGCCCAAGTCTCGAAAATTTCAAAAGGAGAAAAAGGGATTGATATGTGCAAGAGAAAGAGTTCCACCATGTAGATGGTAATAACTAGTACCTACTCCGGGGCTAGTGTCCACCTTACCATCAATCCCTCATTTCCTCATATAAAGCATGGTAATATCTAGCACCCATTTCCGGGCCTAGTATCCACCTTGCCATGCTCATATCCATCACACACATGTGCACATCTTGATCAGGATGTATGTTTGTTTCTTCCAAGGATCCGGTCTTTGACTTAGCAAAACATGAGAGACAAGTATGCCATATCTTCCCTACCCACAGCTCCACATACAGCCTATTAGGAGTAGGATGTGAAGAAAGGCAACATTGATGCCTTGGTGAGGAACTATACACTTTTTGAGCGATCCGAGAGTATCATTTGAGGAACTCTGATTTTCTTTTGAAAAATTTGCAAAACCTCCGAATTGATAGCTGATCAAGGTATAAGTGATTATGCATTTCCTATATAACCATTCTGTCTCTCAACCGCCCAAGGCAGGTGAAGCTATATGCCTCACGTTGTCAGGTGAAAGGTAAGAACATTGCCAACTTGTTCAAACTCTTGGTAGAGTACTCTGCTGTATGTTTGCCATAAGTTGAGAATACAGCATTGTAGCAACTCTTGATCAACCAACCTAAGTCTCTAATGTCTTGCTTCGAGACGAGCAAGAGGTTAGCTTGGGGGAGTTTGTTGACAGTGGAAATTCACCATTTCCAACCCTCAATATTCTCACATAAATGGAGGCATATGCATTATTTACTAGCATTTTGGTTTGAATAATGTAGTTCCACTTGTCCTTGGAGATTATTTGTATGTAGGTGATTTACCCCTTACAAGAGATGGAAACCCACCTTCTATGAAGAAACCATGCCAACTCAGCTGAGGAGGTGGCTGCCACAAAGGGAAACATGGCAATCCACGTCATCGATCCAAGGGAGGCACTCACCGACGAATCAGAGGACGCCACATGGACTTCACATGGATCAAAGGGGCCACCTCGGATACGAAATCAAGCCATGCACCGAGGATGGATCACAGGGCCCACAGGGCAGCCACCCAGTGGAAAACCACCAGGTTGGGCCACCCTAGAGGGCCGACCGATCCTAGGATCGGCCGAACCGACCTAGGGGGCCCCATCCCGGCCCTCTACATGGCAGCTCCCTATTGGTCCATTGCCTCACTCCCGGGTGTTTAGGGGCACTTTGAGCCTCCAAGCAAGCCTGATCCTTGCCTATAAATAGAAGGGGAGGGGCTCCCATTTCTCACACACCACTCTCTCATTCTCCTCTCACTTTTAGTTTCCCAGGCTAGGGGGTAGGCTAGAGTAGCTCTTATTCAGGTTCCAAGTCCTCTTGGAAGTCTAGGTATGAGTTGTCTTTTATCTTTATTTCTTTGTATGACTTTGATCTACTTCAGTTATTCAGCTATTTCATATAATGTCATGGTAGATCATATGTTTAATATGTTCTTGAGTTCATCCTCTGTTCATCATTTATAGGCTTGTGTTCTTCGTGAACACTACCTTTTGATCCACTTGAAGGGTGATAAACTCCTTCCTTATGTGTTTGTTCATAAGTTAGAGGCTCGTGTTCTTCATGAACACGACCCTTTGATCTTATTGATAAGACATAAGAGAGTTCATATCTGTTTGTATGTCTAGCCTTAGTTGATCTTGTTAGATGGCATGAGAGTGTTGCATGAGGTCCGTGTTCAAGCTACGGTACTCGGTCTAGTTGACCAGTCTTCTGGTGGCTCTCACCCTGGGTCACAATAGCCCGGGCCGGGTGGAGTCTAGCAGCAACGTAGGCATGATGCCTGGGTTGTCTGGCTACGATAGCTATGAGCATACCCCCCGTAACGATAGAGGTCGGTCCTCAGGTGGTGACAGCCCTGTTGAATCCTTAGGCAACCACCGTGCTGGGGTACCTGCTGTAGGAGTCTAAGTCTAGTTTCGCAGAGTGCTGGTCGTCGCGGGCTAGCTCCCCGTTTGTACCTTGGTGCTGAACCTTATCTCTCTCATGCAATACTCATGCCCATCTCTTGTATCTTCTAGCTTTGTATGTTTAGTACATTAGAACCTAGAGCTAACTCGTATGTTCCCCCTAAGCTGTAGTGTGCTAGAGTAGAGGTAGATCTGAGTGTGTGTGTCGCACTACCCTTATATCTTTTATCTTACCCCTGTCTTTGAGTGTGTTGTTCCCTATATCTATCTCTTGGTTTACATTCAGAGCAAAAGCATAAGTCTAAGGTATCTGCCATTGCCTTCCACGGATTCGATACCCTTGGAATACTCTCCTTCCTTGGGGAAATGCTACAATAGTTTATCTGTGCGCTTGCGGATTCGTTCATGATCGTTTAGATTAACCTTTGGCAAGTCTCGATGTTCACGCTAACCGCGCCATTAGTTCTGACATTGAGAGGTGCCTACAAGGTGTTTCCTGGTGTTGTCACTAAGGATGGGTCTCAGATCTGTTCTTAAGATGACGACGCTACGAAATGCCAACAAGTTCAAAGAGGTTTTGGTATCTAGATTGTGCTAAACATCATCCCGCGCGAAAGTTCAAAGACCTTCGAGCGCTTGTGACTTGGTCCGTACCTTGTAGGTTTTGTTCACAAAATTCAATCTCTTAGTGTTTCTAATCGGTATTGCTGATCATGCAGGGCCTCTGAAGATATATGCCCAAAGGACGAAGGGATGAAAGAAAAGAAGACAAAGCTAAAATCCAATCAGACATTCAAGCACAAGCCAAATACCACTATAAGACCGAGGTTTTTTATGGTCCCTTCATACCAATTTGGTACTGCATTAACTTGTCATTTTGGTACCTCGATGCGCAGTGTGCTCAGCAGCCAGTGGGGTCCTTTTTGCATGGATTCCATGTGGCATTCAATATGTTCAAACTACTCGAAGACATACCTCACATCAAGAAGGCTGTTGTAAGTAGATAATGCTCTCACCCTTGTCTCTGCTATTCTCCATTTGATTTTAGAAACTAATTTGTACTTGTATTCTCATAATTATTTTATTTTGCAGGATTTCAAACCTGCCCTAAATGTTTCTACAGAAGATCTAAAGCCGGACCGGGAGATGCTATGCGAGTACATTGTTAAGGAGATCATCGACCGAAACGGCAACCTCTATAATGGTGCACCATGAGTTCATTGTACTGCCTGACAAACTTGAAACTTGCTGCATTCAGGCTAGTTTAGTACTGCCTGAGAAACCTGCTTGGCTGGGGTCAGATGTTGCCTGGTTTAGGCAGTTTTCTCAGGACTCCATCCAAACAAAGCACCGATGACGAACTTGAAACTTTAGCATGCATGTCGATCTGATGAGGAACTTGATGTGATCTCGCATTATTGTGTATATATATGTGATCTTGCTTGTGTATATATGTGATGAGAATGTGTTTGTGATGTCTCCTAGCATTGCTGTGGTGGCTGCCAAATCCTGGCTATTTCCAGGATGCAACCCCTTATCTGGTGGCTGCCAAATCCTGGCTGGTTCCGAGATGCAGCCAGAAAACGAGCAGGTTACTGTAGGTGCCCTACGTATTGGTCACGGGCGTTAAGTAAGGCACGTTACAAAAACAAATCCGTGAGTCATGGGCTTCACTTGGAACGCCCGTTACAAGTATGACAACACTGTAACGGGCCGCATAAAGGCCCGTTACTAATACTGACCGGTGGGCCCTAGAAGTTGATGCTTTTGTCGAGACAGAGGAGACACGCTTCCAGAGCATGCGTCTCCTGTCGTCGAGACAGACGTGACGCACGTCCAGAGCACACATCTCCTTTCGTGGAGACAGGCGAGACGCGCGTCCAGAGCACGCGTCTCCTGTCGTCCAGACAGAGAAGAAGCGTGTACAAAAAATGCGTCTCCTTACATGCAGACGCGTGTCCACAGCAAACGTCTCCGATATTGAGTTCATGTAATGGGCTAGGTTTCTGTGCCCGTTACCAAAGGTCCATGTGGGCCCAGAGAAACAGACATTTCAGGTGACCGGTAACTAGTTTCGGTAATGGCCTTTGTTAGACGCCCGTTACAATTACGTGTTATCAGTAACGGGCATCCGCCCGTTACCTTTCTTGGCTTATTTGTAACGCTTGATCAGTAACGGGCGTTTTGCCCGTTACCAATGGCCATCCGTGCCCGTTACGAATGTCTATTTTTCACGTAGTGCTAATTCACTATTCACATAGTCACATCTTCTCTCACAACATGCGTCCCAACGCGTATTTTTTCACAACTTTCCACCCCAATGCAATATTCCAGCACTATGCATTCGCGTAAATTTGACGAACTAAGCACCACAAGTATGTGCTCAGCACATACATGCTGCTTTTCATGAGCTACATGTTCTGCTTTTCATCAATATCATAGTTAGTTATTGTTATGATTCTAAGAAGATTTTAAGTTTGCGCTATGAAGAAAAATAAATAATTTGTTTATATTGTAAGTTATACCATAATAGCATCTATCACATGCTTTGAAAGTAGCAACATCTAGGAGTATCAGGAGGACGTTGAAAAAGGTTTTATTAAGTCACACTCTAAATTCACAAGATGAGGAATGATGCATCAGTTGTTTGAAGTTTCAAGGTAAGAGGGTTAAGACGAAACACTTCCTGTGAATAACAAGTTGCCACATTGTCCTGCCATATTCATATATAGCACGTGCGTGCTGCACGTGTATTGTTATTAGTATATTATAAGATTTTATATAAGATGTAGACTCTAGAGAGACCGTTGCGATGGGTTCGTCAAAGGACCCTCAAACTCTTAGGGCCTGCAATGCTACCTACCTCATGTCGGGCGCCATCAAAAACTAAGAGAGTCAGAAAGATGAGATAGACGGAAACGACGATGAGATACGGACGGTTGGAGAATATCTATGGATTTTTCTATAGCATGGGTCATTAACTTGGTTTAGGTCAGCAGATAAACGTTGATAACAATTGCTAATTCTTCTGGGACCCACATTAGGTGTACCTTGCCAATGATTCTTGATTAAAAAGTTAAATTTTCTTTGTGAAATAGTTATTTACATGCCAATAAGCGAACACCATAATGTTTTACAGTTAATTTGTATGTCAACAATCAATTAAGTCTTTGGACGACATGTTAATGGTTAATGCAAAACTTAAAAAAAGTTTTCCTTCCTAAACTGGTATTTGGCATGCGAATCAGAGAACAAAACAATAATTTACAATCAATTTGAATATTAACATGCCCTCAACACTTTATTGGCATTACAAATAATTCCCAACTTTTTAAACAGCACATAGTTATTCCAGCCAAACAGATTTTAGCTTCCTCACAACTCACAACAGTTTTTTCTGTATCTCACAACCGGAACAACTTTTTTCACAGCCATAGTTCAACCAAACAGACTGTAAGAGCTTGCCAGGCTTCCGAGAGCCACCAGGTTGATTTTTTTAGTTGACTTGTTAGATCCTGTAGACAGGCTCCACCAATCCAACCAAGCCTCCTTAGAGAATCTTCAAGAGAATCTCCATCCCACTCGACAAGGCCAAATTTGGCTAGCGAGCAGCTATCTACTTCACTTGGTATCCCATCCGACTCGCTATCCATCTTCCACGGTTGGCAGGATCTGGCAAGTAGGCAACACACTTTCCAACAGGCCTCACCAAATCGGGAGAGGAGGAGAAGGAGGCGCCCACGCACCTGCCAACCCCTGACGGTGATTCTTTCTGTGCGCTCGATGCAACGGAAATTCTAAAGCTTAAACCCGGTGCTCGTTTGCAAGAGGATCTGCTAGCCTGGGCTTTTGAGAGGAATGGCATGTACTCTGGTCCCATCATGTTACAGACTACTAAAACGGGAGGCTGACAAAAAAGAAGCGTTCCAACTCAATGAGGCCAGACCTTCGGAGGATCAGGCATGGTGGAAGAAGGTGTGGAAACTAAATGTCGCCCCAAAAATCCATATCTTTTGGTGGCAAGTGATGCAGGATTATCTTCCTTCGAAGGCGGAGCTTATGAGAAGGCATGTGGCACAAGAAGATCATTGTGAAGCCTGTGGGGAGCGAAGCGAGTCTCTCTATCATGTGGTCTTGAAGTGTACGTTTGCGATTCAGTTCTGGAATGCAGTCAAGGAGTTCATAGGCTGCAAACCACCCCATCTGCACCCAGCCTCGTGGGCGAGGGATCTTCTCTCAGGGAGTACTGCAATACTAAGAAGGCAGCCTTGTTTATGAGTGGTGCTTGGGCACTTTGGACAGGCCGCAATGCTCGGAGACACGGCCGCAACAGATGGAACCCAGCAGCAGCAGCAAGGCATGTTGCCTCTATGGTTGAAGACTTAATTGTTCTAAATCACAAGCCAAGGGTGCAGCTAACTCGCCAGAGGACAACTTGGCAAAAACCTGAGCCAGGTTGGGTGAAGGTTAACACGGATGCGGCCTTCGTGCTGGCATCTCACTCTGGATCGGGTGGTGCTGTGTTGAGGAACGAATATGGTGGTCTCCTACGGGCATCGTCGCATTGGTCTGATCATGTCCCGGATGTTCTAGCGGCAGAGGCGCTAGCAGCGAGAGATGCTGTGATGCTTGCTCGATCCAGTGGCTGCGAAAGGATCATGCTGGAACTTGATAACAAGGAGTTGGTGAACCTCCTGAGTTCATCTGCAGGCGAGAGAAGCTCCATTGCAGGATTGTGGCATGAAATTTTTGACTTAAGCAAGGATTTTACTTCTTTTACTATCTCTTTTGTAAACCGGGAGGGTAACGTGGCAGCCCATGTGTGTGCTAAGCTGTCCTTGGTAACCAACCGGGAGTGCCTGTGGTCTGAAAACTTCCCTGTGGTGTTGATAGGGAGAGTTGAAGACGATTGTAATCCTGCTATGGAGTAATGAAATTGCCTACGCTAAAAAAAACACCTGGAGGTGATGGAGGACCGGTC
Source organism: Cenchrus fungigraminus (assembly GCA_036936925.1). NCBI lineage: Eukaryota > Viridiplantae > Streptophyta > Magnoliopsida > Poales > Poaceae > Cenchrus > Cenchrus fungigraminus. The sequence continues at coordinate 100,396,805 of CM072779.1, forward strand.
CACAAGGAGGAGCTCGGGGGATGGGGAGGGGCCATCATGACCCTCTCACACCTACTAGTTTGGCAGCGCATGGCACTGGCGCTGGGGATGTGGTCGGCCATGTGGGGAGGGGCCGGCGGTGTAACACTTTTGCCTTTTAATAAAATTTGTTAGAAACAATTACTTGAGCTTATAAGGAATATAAGGTTGTCTTTAATATCTCTTAGGCATTTAAATATTTCTGACATTAAGTAAATAAATCATAGGAGTTTATTGTTGCATTCATGCTGGTGCATGGTTTTTGATTGTTTGAGGTGGTTGATCTCCTTTCAAAAATTCCAAAACCTTTTTTCCTTTTTCCCTTCTCCTCCTTTTTTTCTCTTTTGGCACGGCTTCGCTTGAAGCCCAGCAACCGGAAGTCCAGTGCAGCTCCATGGTTTCCTCAGCTCCGCCCAACGCACCGTTCCCTCAGCCCAGCTAGCTGCAGCCCAGGTCAGCCCAGCACTGACCCACGTCCGCCGCGGCTGCTGACGAGTGGCCCCCGCTTGTCATCCCCCACCTCCAGCCGTCTCCACACCGGACTCGAATTCGAGTCCCGGTCGATCCCACCTCGCTCCCACCTTCTGCAACTTGGCCCGCATGCCAAGGCGCGCGTCTCCCGGCCTATATAAGACGCCGCCGCTCATGGCCGCACCCCAAAATTCTAGCCGCCTCGAACCCTCGCACGCTCCGCCTGAGCTCAAACCCTAGCCGAGCACCAGGAGCACCGCAAGGAGGTGAGGAAGCTACTCGTGTTGCTTCTGGGCATCCTCGTGTTCTACATCGCCCAAACGAGCTCGCTGGAGTTTCGCCGCCGCGCCGGTCCACCTCACCGAGCCGCACGTCGTCGTCTTTCCCCTTACATCCACCCTGAAACCCTAAATGAATTCGCTGCTTTGCCAGCTCCGCCCTGGACCAAACCCTGTCCCAAACTGAGGTCTCTAGCCCTAGATAGAGTTAGCTCGCCGTCGCAGTCTCCGCTGCCTCGCGCTTGCAGCCGTCCTGAGCCATCGGATCTAGAGCCAATGGCTCAGGTCTAGTCTGACTCGAGTCAAACCAGAGGCATACCGGTCAGCCCAAGTCTTCCCCGCCACTTTTGCACAAAAGACCCCCATGTTTTCTAGTTTTACAAAAAGATCCTTCCGTAGTTCAAAAACCTTTATAGATGAGTCCTGTTTCTTTCGGTTTAGCCCCTGAAAGCTTTAGTTCTTCACAGATAGACCCTTAGAGCTTTGCCAGTGCATATCTTCGCCGTTCTAGATCCGTTTTTAGCGTTCTTGGTGTCCAAACGATCGTCTCGAAGTGTAGAATAGCTTTTCATCTCTGTTTTGTTATGTTGTACTGTTTGGTGATTATTTCTTATTTTATTCCTTTGCATGCTTGTATGTGTAATGATGTGCTGCGTAGAGAACGAGTTTTGTGAAGGATTCGAAGAGCAGAAAGATCAAAGGTCTGAGTAGCAACAGAGCTTTGTTGAAGGCAACTTCCCCTTGATGCATACCTGTTTTACCTATATAACATGCATCTAATCCACTATATTTACTTTTCGCCTGCATCAATATGAGGGGTCCCAATTAAGGTTCGACTAGATTGTTTTACCCCTTTTACCTTGAACAACCTGGGTTTACTTTTATGTTGGGTAGTTCTCGCTATGCTTAACATGGTTATGGTGGTATTAATGAAACAATATTAATCTTGATTTATTTATGCTATACCTTTCATTAATACAAGACCATGTGCTGAATCGGAACATGGAGAACCACCCAGGACAACAGTACAACCACAAGAACTATACAGGCACTAGTCTTCGCTGAATAATTAGGGACTCTAGTTTGGAGTGGCCTTACCTGATAAGGTCAAGGGGCGGCGGCAGGTGGGGTATGGACCCACCATAGCAAGGAGTTGGGCTTTTCTAAGACACCGTACTCCCTAGGGGGCTTTATACCTTGCTAATTGATTTGGTAACCTTGTGGGTCGCAACTTTCTGGGGAAACTTTGTAAAAGCCTCATAGCGTCCCTATGCAATTACACCTCGGTAGTGTGGTATGATACTTGGCTGGCATCGCATGGTTGGGTTCAAAGCTCTTTAGAACTTTTACGCGACTTGTGGGTAAAGATGTGCAACCTCTACAGAGTGTAAAACTAATCGATTAGTCGTGCTCACGGTCAAGAGTGGCTTGTACCCTCACATGATTAATTTATGGAAGTTGATAAATAATTTGATGCATTTATCTTTATTCATGATCATGATCTTTTATGTTAATTGTGGGTTTGGTATAAACTTATACTTGTTAATAATTACGCTGCTAATAAAATTTGACCAACTAAATGCTAACTTGCTTGAACCCATCAGCCATCCACCAAAAACAGCTTTGCATGTTATATATATTTTTCACTTGTTGAGTACGGCATGTGCTCATGCTTGTCTTTATTATTGCATCTACACTACTCGAACTGTTACTCAAATTGGGAAAGATTTGGAGATTACCCCGAAGACTTCAAGGAGTTCTAGGCGTGTGTGTCTTCAGTCATCTACCTATGGAGTTGACGCTATCCGCTGCTAGCTACTCGTTAATTCGTTCGTTATGAGACATTCAGTCTGTAATAATGCTATAATACTCTATTTATGTTTTGGCACTGTCTTTTGGTATACATCGAGTTTTTATATGTGTGAACTTTGATCCTGGCGCACATATAATCTATGCATTCGAATTTGCCCATAAATTCGGGTGTGACAAAGTGGTACTAGAGCCGTGTTGACTGTAGGACGCTAGCCTAGTTAGGAATGGTCGAACTTAAGGATGATAATATCTTAGAAGCCATTCTTACTTCATGCTTTGCTTTATTTCTGATTTAATAATCTCATCCTTGCTTTTACCCCATACCTGACTTCTACTTGGTTCTCTATCTTGGTTTTGCTATCTTTCTCCCTGTTTAATCTTGGTACCTATTTCACTCAACACATGTTTCTCTTTTACCTCTAGATGGTTTGCCGCTTGAGGACATCTCGCATGGGAGCCACTCGTTGGTACGCCCCGCAAGAGGACTACAAACGACTTCCATGATAGCGACACAGATGAGGAGGTAGAGATGGAAGCACCATCGACAATGATTGCCCCCACACCTGTTCTAGAGCTCATCATTGTGTCAGATGAGGAAGAGGAAGAAGACCCAGACAAGGTAGTTCCAGAGGAGGAGGAAGAAGAGCATGCTCAGGATGACGATCAAGGTGGCCATCAAGACCAAGTGGAGAGAGAACCAGCGGAAGAAGTGGTCTGGACTGTGTACTACTACAATCAAGATGGGATAGGCATTCCCATGGCAGATAACCTAAGGGCAACAGTGTTTCGCTTGGGTTATGATGTAGGACCAGCCTACCACTGTGAGTTATGGACACACCCATGGTGTGAGCCCCACTGGAAGGTTAAAACAGTTCTATATGAGAAGGAACCTTTCCGTGGACATAAAGAGATATCCAGACATCAGGATGTTGCTTATAGGACCACCATGGATGCTGGAATCACCGAAGCTGCACAGAGGGCACTATACGTACTCTCCCACAGGGAGCATGCTAGTTTGGTAAACACCTACTGCAGATACACTCCTTACAGAGCCGGTGGTGAGGCCCAGACTTACATCGCCCCAGCTCCGTCCTATGAAGGAACATTGAACAACGTCCCAGGATTGCTAGCCGCTGTCAACACTACCTTGGACAACACCAATACACACTCACTACCGCTCAACAAAAGATCTTCACCTTGGAGAAGCAGAAGCGTGCATTGGAGGCTGCTCTATTGAACAAGAACCAACCGGTGATCCTCGATGATGAAGAACCACACTCCTCTCCGTCACCCAAGAGGCCCCGCTATGACTCTCTCGAAGCTCACACTGAACCCCTTCTTTGGAATAGGAGTCCTCAAGTATATGTTAGTGTCTTTGTGATCGTTAGATTTCGAACGACCGGATAAGGGTGCTTAGTCTAGTGGTGTGTTTGGATGCTTGTGCTTGTGTTAATGGTTGAGTTGGAATTTTTGTTATGAGTGCAATGTGTTGTGGAGTGATGGCCACAACGATATTGGTTTAGTAGTAAAGTGTTTAGTTGGGTTTACCCTAGTCTCTATCAATCTCTTCTATGTCTTAATCGTTTACCCCTTATAATTCTATCCTTAATGCAAATTAGTAGTTCCAAATCTGTTCGCGCAGCTCTCTCAGTCAGCAGTACTGTTTTAATTTTATCTCAAACTACAGAACTCCGAATGCAGTAAATCCAATTGGGATAGTTCATAAATTTTATGGATGATTTTCTGTCAAAAATTCAGAAATTTAGGATCTACAATCAGGGAGATATGCATGAAACTTTGGAGTTATCCGAGTCTGTAAACGTAGCTGACACAGACGTTTTGTTTATTTTATAACTAATGTTACCCAACTTTGACTGAGATGATTCCAGTTGGAGCAGTTTTGTAATTTCACCATACTTTTCTGGTTAAAATCTTTTAATTTTTGGCTATTGATGCTGAGAGTTACACCTGATTGTTTGGAACCAACAGAATCTGTTCAAAACTGAAAGTTTTTGTTATATTGTCTTTCTGAGTTTAACTCTTAGCGCAATCATCTAAAACAATGTTCCTAACACTCAAATGGTGAAAACCAGGTCAGGATCAGGAGTTGATCAACCACCAGTGAACCGTCAGGGGAGAAGCAACAATTATGGTAGTGCACCTTAGCAGCCACGGATAGATCCAGCGATGCAGCAGTTCCTGGAAGCCCAGATGCAGCTTCTCCAAAACATGTCCAACAACATGGTCAACATGCAGGCTCAGATGAACTAGAACTAACATGTGAACCAAAACCCACCTCAGAACAAGCACGGGGAGTTGTCTCGCTACGCGCCTGAGGATGTCGCTAATGATGGGAAGAAGCAGGAGCTATTCTCGAAAGGATTAGCTGGACCACTCCAGTATCAACTGATGTCTCACATCTTTCCCAAGTTCCAGCAGCTGGTAGACAATGCTATCAAGTTGGAGTACAAGCGCAAGGAGTTAGGAGAGCAGAAGAGGAAGGCCACCACTTCTGGACAGTTTGGGAGCGTCTCTCGCCCTTGCTTCACCCCACAACAGGGTACACCGTGCCACTTTGGTGGTCCGGGTGGAATCTTTGGGCAACAACAGTTTCAGCGTCCCGCTCAGCAGTTCTAGCAGTCTGCTCAGCAGTTTCAGCATCCCGTTCCGCAGACACCGCACCCCATCTTCCAGCAGAATCAGCAGAGAGCCCCAGTCGGCACCCCAGTGAAGTCCAGTGCATCTCCCAACCTTGTGACTACCACTTGTTTCAAGTGCGGTGAGCTTGGTCACTATGCTAATGTGTGTCCCAAGAGGCATCCTCCAAGCACCCTAGTGCCGAATCAGCATATGCAGCAGATGAGGAATGGGAGCCAGACCCCACAAGCCAACAAGGGACAACAAAGCTATGCACGTGGCAAGGTGAACCACACTGATGCTGAAGCTGCACAGGAGAATCCTGAAGTAGTGCTCGGTATGTTCCTAGTCAACTCTACTCCCGTCTCAGTTTTATTTGATTCTGGAGCATCCCATTCTTTCATTACCTCTCGGTTCGTAACTCAGCATAACATGCCTCGCAATATGTTAGTTAGTTCTCCAAGGGGAATTGAAAGCATCATACTAGTGCAACAACGCTAGTCTCAAGATTTTGGGTAGAGATTTCCGGGCTAACCTTATAATATTGGAATCAAGAAGAATTGATGTGACACTTGGAATGGGATGGTTGACCGCGTGTGATGTGGTGATTCAGTGTGCTAAGAGATCAATTCTTCTCACTAGTCCAGCCGGGGAAAGGATCGAGTTTGCAGTAGATCCACCAACATCAACGACTAGTGCAGTGAATCAGCTCAATGGGAAGGCCTTGGAAGATATCAGAGTTGTGTGCGAGTATCCGGATATTTTCCCTGATCAGTTACCAGGTATGCCTCCTGACCGAGATGTCGAGTTTGTTATTGATCTTTTACCTGGTACTGCCCCTATCTCTAAGCGTCCATATAGAATGTCTAGTGATCAATTACAAGAGCTTAAAGCACAAATTTAGGAGTTAATGGGTAAAGTGTTTATTCGTGCTAATTCGTCACCTTAGGGAGCACTAGTTATCTTTGTGGGGAAGAAGGATGGTACACAGAGGATGTGTGTGGATTACAGGTCTCTTAATGATGTTACTATCAAGAACAAGTATACATTGCCTTGCATTGAGGATTTGTTTGATCAGATGAAAGGAGCCAAGGTGTTCTCTAAGATTGATTTGCGCTCTGGTTATCATCAGATGAAGATCAGGCCTTCAGATATTCCTAAAACAGCGTTCACCACAAGGTATGGACTCTATGAGTATATGGTTATGTCCTTTGTATTGACCAATGTGCCAGCCTACTTCATGTACCTGATGAACAAGATCTTTATGGAGTATCCAGATAAGTTTGTTGTGGTGTTTATTGATGATATTTTGATCTACTCCAAGAATGAGGAAGAGCATGAGGAGCATTTGAGGTTTGTGTTGCAGAAGCTTAGGAAACATGAGTTGTATGCGAAGTTCAGCAAATGTGAGTTCTGGCTTAAGGAAGTTCCTTTCCTTGGTCATATCATTACAAATGGAGGGATTGCAGTGGATCCAAGCAAGGTAAGAAATGTGTTGAAGTGGGAACCACCTCGTACCGTGGTAGAGATCATGTGTTCCCTTTGAGAGCAAGGTGTGGTTCGAGGACCGGTGGATGGTCGCTTCCTGGTGTGATGAGTGATTGACAACGTGGAGTGGACTGATTCTTGGCTAAGTATTGCAGGTGCAGGTTGCGGCTTGACTGGTGCAGGTGTAGGTGAAGAACAAGTGCGAAAGGTCGTTGCCGGTGAGGCCTCCAGGTGTGGAGAAGACAAGTAGGCTTGGTTCGAGGGACCCGGTGGCCAGCGGGGTCAAGTGCGGGCCACATGGTGGCAAGAACGGCAAGATGAAGTCATGGACGGTTTCTTGGTTGAGCCTCAAAACCAAGGTCGAGCCGAGACTACGTGGGAGCCGAGTCATGAGTGGTGATTGGCGGAGGCTACACCGAGTTCGCGGGGTTTCCGGTGGTTCACCAGAAAACCACTGGGTTCCTTGGTTGATCCACAAAGCCAAGACCGAAGAACCGAAGACGGAGGTGCAGCAGCTCCAGACCGGTCTGACCGGTGGGTCTGACAGGTCTGACCGGTGGGTACCGGTCTGACCGGTGAGGAGCACCGGTCTGACCGGTGTGCGACGACGCAGTCTGGAATCTTCGAAGCGGAGGACACGCGTCGGGATCGCAAGGCTTGCGTCGAGGCTAACCAAGTTTGCGGTCGCTGGGCATCCGTCCGATGGAGCGAAGACAAAGATTTCCGAATTCGCCCTTGAGGGGCATGTATCCCTAGTTAGCTAGTAAGGGTATTTTCGTCTTTCGGTTGCCTCCATATAACCCAAGTGGTGAGAGGATGGCAGCCATCTCTTGGAACCCTAGCTCATTTAGTTTTCTTATTTTCCTTCCTATTTTCCTTAGGATTTTTGTAGGACTAGCTTGAGAGCTTCATGGTGAGATCTTGTGAGAGGGAAGAATGATCGGGCGGCAAGTTAGACCTTGTATGAACCTCTTTGGTATGTATAGATGATTCGGCATGGTTCCTCAAGGCTTGGTTGTGTCTTTCCCGTTTCTCCTTTTTGGTGATTTTCGGAGGCTTTTCTTGGCGAATTTCTTGTGGCGATTTTGAGACCTTTCTCTTTGGGATTTGGTGGGGGATGTATGCATGAACCCCTTGTGGTTCTTTTCCCTTTGATTCCCCTCCCAAATCCGTGAGTAAAGGGGCTCAATTTTGGGGTTTTCGTGGTTCTAGGGTTCGTGGTGTTCTTGGCAGAAATCCTTCGATTCCTCTTGATTCAACAAGTTTTGGTGGACCAAATCTTGGCTATGGAGTGCCCATGAGGTATTCCTACTATCCCCAAAGTCTTGTGCGAATCCGTGGAGCGAATCGGGAGATCGGGAGTTGGATTTGGGGGAGTTGACTCGCGGGCGCTGTTCATCCCGAGCTGCCTAGGTCACACCGGTCTGACCGGTGCCCTTGACCGGTCTGACCGGTGCTAGCCCTTGGTGGGATTTGTCTCGGGGAACAGCCTTGTCCGTGTGGTTTTGTCCCGTGGTCCTGCTGGTCAGTTCTTGGCGTGTTTGGAGTTGTTTTGCTAGGTTTTGTGAGAGGTTCTTCTTCCTTCCAGGTTGTGTTTCGAAGGTGGTTTTTGTTCCAGGGCCTAGAGGAGTCACTGAGGCTTCCTGGAATGTTTGCTGTGCGGCTGCTGTAGCCACCGGCCTGACCGGCTCTGTCCACCGGTCTGACCGGTGTCACCGGTCTGACCGGCGCAGGTCATCGGTCTGCCCGGTGTAGCACAGGCAGCAAGCCGTGCAAGTTTCCGCTGTGTGTTTTGGTGAGTTCTGGCTCAGAGGGTTGTGTGTTGGCTCCTAGGACCAGTAGCACTCCAGTGGCTGCGTGGTCTTGGCCAACTTGGGTAGTTGAGTCGGAGACGTGATTTGGAAGCCGTGTTCGTCTTGTTGGAGTTCTCATCTCCTTCGAGAAGAATTTTTATCGGCTCCCATTCACTCCCCCCTCTCTGGTTCGCCTAATCGGTCCTTCAATTGGTATCAGAGCCGGTTCGGGTCTTTATTGACTCTTACCAGTCTAAGATCCAAAGATGGCGTACCAGGAACGGGGTTCGGGTCCTCCGCACTTCGATGGGAAGAACTACCAGATGTGGCAAAGGCGGATGGCGGCGTTCCTCCGTGGAAAGGGTCAGATCCTTTGGGATGTCACGGTGAACACAACTTATGTTCATCCGATGAACTTCCTTACTCCAGGATCGAGGGATATGTTCGAAGCCAACAACAAGGCTATCGACTACTTGTTTCCTGCTCTGTGTCAGCCTGAATTCGATCGGGTTCAGACAGAGGACTTAGCTTGTAGGATTTGGGAGCAGTTGAAGGATGCTCATGCTGGGAATGCGCAGGTTCAGGCTCGGATGTACGCGACTTACCGGAGAGAGTACGAGAACTTCACTCATCTCCCCGGCGAGTCCGTCGATGCCCTTTTCCAGCGATTTACGGTCGTTGTGAACAACATGAGAGCCAATGTGGACGTCCTCCCATACAATGATCATGATAGAGCCGTGAAGCTCTTGCACTCGTTGGATCGTACCGTATGGGATGGGAAGTTTGAGGCTATTGTTGAGTCTGAGAAGTATGACACCTTGACGGTGAACGAGCTGTTCTCGAAGCTCAAGTCGGCTGAGTTGGACCGTGGTATGACAGCCAAGATCGAGAGCCCGACTGATTCTCATAGTCTCGCTCTCGTTAGTGGCAAAGAAGCTAAGTCTAACGCTAACGCATCCTCCAGGATGTACTCTCTGTCTTCTTTGATGTCTTTGCCAGACGAGGAGTTCGACGTGCTTGGAGAGGACGAGCTGGAGTTGCTGACCAGGCGGTTCGAGAGGCTGCATGAGAACCGGGTGAACACGAGGAGGACAGCACGGACGTGCTTTCAGTGCGGCAAGCCAGGACACTTCATCGCCGACTGCCCGGAGAAGATGGAGAACAAGGACGGCTACAAGGACGGCTACAGGCACCGGTCTAGCAAGGATGGCAAGTACCGATCGAGGCGCGATCACAAGCACAAGAACAAGCACAAGGACGAGCGACGGTCGAGGAAGAAGAACGGCCGCGGCAGGAAGGCCCGAGCGATGGTCGGAGCGAGCGACGTCGACTCCAGCTCCGCCTACTCTTCCTCGAGCTCGAGTAGCAGTGAAGATGAAGGTGATCGGCGCAAGAACAAGAAGTCATCTAGGAACTTGAGCGGGTTGAGCTGCTTCGCGGGAGATGGCTTCTGCGGCATGGCCCGTAGCTCCGGCAGCAAGAAGAGCCACCAGAGTGACTCGGACTCTGACTCCGAGGATGAGGTATGTGATGAGCTCTCTTCTTTGCGCAAGGAGAATGATGAGTTGGTTGACTTGCTTGATAACCGCGATCACATGCTTAGAGAGGCCAAGAAGATGAGGAAAGAGCTTAGGGCCTCACTAGAAGATGCTAGGAACCGTGCGGCTGAGCTAGAAACCCAGAACCTAGATGCTAAGCTTGAGATTGATTCGCTTAAGGCTTCTCCTGTGGTTTCTGATGAGATTGATTGCTGTGATTGCTCTGTGTACCTAGCTGAACTCACTGCTCTTAAGGATAAGCATGCTTCTACTTGTGATGAACTAGATATGCTTAGGGTTGAAGTGGCTGAGCTTAAGTCTAGACCTGCTTTGCTAGGTGCTTGCACTTCTTGCCCTGTTTTGCATGGAAAGATTGATGAGATGCATGCTTACACTGTTTCGCTTGAGGCTAAGTTGAAAGAGTCTATTCCCACTTCTTGCTCTACTTGTGAATTGCATGCGGTTAAGAATTTGGAGCTTGCACATTATGTTGATCGCTTGCAGGATGAGAATGATGAGCTGAGAAAATGTATGAGCTGGTTGTCGGGTCAGGAGCCTCAGCTTGGTATCATGATAGCGGCTTTCAAACGCTATGATGGTCAGGCACTTGGGGCTGACAAGCTTGGAGAGAACAGTGGTGAGGGAGTTGAGAGAGTTGGAGAGATTCCTATCCCACCACCAAACAGACACAAGAACAAGTTTGAGCCCAAGCCTAACCATCTCAGAAACAAACTTGACACTACTCCAGATCCACCCATATTCCCTCACCCAACAAATGATTTCCAAAAACCGGTGAAGTTTGTGAGCCCAAAGGGAGGTGAGGAAGCAGAGAAGAAGGGTCAGAAGCTGAGTGGGCAGCCCCAACCAAAGCCAAAGCCTAAGCCACAGCCCATAAAGTTCCATTGTGGGTATTGTGGGAGAGATGGTCATAAGGATGAGTTTTGCTTCAAGAGGAAGCGTGAGGAGAGAATGGCTAGAGAGTGGGCTAACAAGGACAGGTACCACCCCTCTAGTGGTGTACCTGAGCCTCGTATGCAGATGCCCAGGGCCAAGGCAATTGCGAGGACAGTTCCGGCTTGGGGAGACCGGAAGGCTGCAGGTGTTGCTGCTGGCCGAGCTACACCGGTCAGACCGGTGTAGGTCTGGGCAGACAGCGAGTCGGGTTTCGTGCTCGTGAGGATGCTCGGTTTGGTTCTGGTGGTCGTGGTTCTGGTGGTTGGTCTGGAAAGTTTGCAGGTGGTCAGTTTGCTAGGCGTTCTCCACCTCGTGCTCAATACGGGGGTGGGAGGAGTCGTAGCTTTGAGATGGAGAGGAGGAACGATCCACGGTTTCTCTTTCGTGGCTTTCGTCCTCCTCCAGCTAGAGAGGGTTGGTTCCCTCGTAGTGGTTACCGTGGTAGTGTTCGTGGTGGTAGCTTTGATAGGCGTGATGATTTGGTTTGTGCTAACCCCACTTTGGAGCAAATGGCTCGGCACTGGTTTTAGTCTTTTGGTACTAACCCCAGTGCTGAGTCGTTTGTTCACTCACGTGCTCACTTTTGAATTTCAGGTGGGAGACTTGAGGAACGTTTGGTTGATTGACTCTGGTTGCTCTAGGCATATGACCGGAGACAAGGGGTGGTTCTCAAGTCTCGTCCCGGTGGTGTCCAAGACATACATCACCTTTGGGGACAATGGGCGAGGGCGTGTGCTATCAGAAGGTGAGATCAAGGTAAGTGACAAGGTCACTCTCAGGCGGGTTGCTCTTGATCAATCGCTGGGGCTCAATTTGCTTTCTGTGTCCCAGTTGTTGGATGAGGGCTTTGAGGTGTTGTTTCGGCCTGGTGGTTCTCGGATTTTAGATTCTCGGGGGGATCTTGTTTGCATGGTCGTTCCCGAGGGTCAAGTGTTCCGAGCTGATTTTTCTCAGTCTTCTGGTGTAGAGCGTTGCTTCTTGGCTGGTTCTTCGAGTGAGTTGTGGAAGTGGCATAGGAAGTTGGGTCACTTGAGCTTTGACCTTTTGTCTCGCTTGAGTAAACTCAATTTGGTCCGAGGATTGCCACGGTTGAGGTTTGAGAAAGAGTTGGTTTGTGCGCCGTGTAGGCATGCCAAGATGGTAGCCTCTTCTCACCCGCCTCTCACCGATGTGATGACTGAGCGTCCATGCGAGCTGCTCCATATGGACCTTGTTGGCCCAGCTCGTGTGCGATCTGCGGGTGGGAAGTGGTATGTCCTTGTTGTGGTGGACGACTACTCTCGGTATGCGTGGGTGTTCTTTCTTGAGGAGAAAGGGGAGACGTTTGGTTTTGTTTGAGATCTTGTCCTGAGGTTAAGAAACGAGAGGCACGGAGATGCCATACGAGCGATCCGCAGTGACAATGGCTCGAAATTCAAAAACTCTCGCTTCGAAACCTTTTGCCATGACTTGGGTCTTGAACATCAGTTTTCGAGTGCGTATACGCCGCCCCAGAATGGCGTGGTGGAAAGGAAAAACAGGACCTTATGTGAGATGGCTCGGACGATGCTCGACGAGCATAGGACTCCGAGAAGGTTCTGGGCTGAGGCGGTTAATACCGCGTGCTGTGTGTCGAACAGGATCTACCTCAGGGTTCACAAAAAGAAAACCTGTTACGAGTTGATGCACGGTCGCACACCCAAGGTGAGTCACTTCCATGTCTTTGGTTGTAAATGCTTCATTCTGAAGAAAGGGAAGAAGTTGGACAAGTTCGAGGCTAGGTCTGTCGATGGCATTTTCTTTGGTTATGCATCTCATTCTAGAGCATTTCGTGTGCTCAATCTTGAAACTAACCAAATCGTGGAGACTTGCGAGGTAACCTTCGACGAGACACAGCCACGTAGTCAGCTTGTTTTTGAGTGTGCAGGTGACGACGAACTTGGCGAGGAGATCTTTCAGGAGGAGGAGCATGAACATGGAGATGATGAAGATGGCGGTGTGGTGCCCGCGGCTGAGCATGTACCTACTACTTCGACGACGATCGAGAATGGACCCTCTCCCACACCTTCAATGACAAACCCAGATCAAGGCGAAGCTGCTGTTGAAGGGGAGGTAGCATCAAGGCGAGAACCTCCCCGGTGAGTGCAAGTGGATCACCGAGCTTCGAGAATCATCGGCGACATGAATGAACGTACTACACGGTCGAGGGTTCGGAACAATTCTCATTTCGCTCATGCTGCTTTTGTTGCCACCTTTGAGCCCAAAGACATTGGACACGCATTATCTGATCATAATTGGGTTAACTCGATGCATGAGGAGTTGGAGAATTTTGAGAGGAACCAAGTTTGGGTGTTGGTTGACCCTCCCCCAGGGTGTAAGCCGATTGGGACAAAATGGGTATGGAAAAATAAAGAGGGAGAGAAAGGAGAAGTGGTGAGGAACAAGGCGAGACTTGTTGCTCAGGGGTACAGTCAGAAAGAGGGGATCGACTACGAGGAGACTTTCACTCCTGTAGCTCGTTTGGAGGCGATCAGGATCCTTCAAGCCTTTTCCGTGGCTAAAGGGTTCAAGTTGTACCAGATGGATGTGAAGAGTGCTTTTCTGAACGGTGTGTTGGAGGAAGAGGTGTTTGTGAGGCAACCACCGGGGTTTGAGAGTGAGAAGTACCCCCACCGGGTGTACAAGTTGAGGAAGGCGCTGTATGGGTTGAAGTAGGCGCCTAGAGCTTGGTATGGTAGGTTGAGGGGGTTCCTGTTTGAGAGAGGGTTTGAGATGGGGAAGGTCGACCAGACCTTGTTTCTCCTCAGGCAGGGCAGAGATATCCTGATTGTGCAGGTATACGTGGATGATATTTTCTTCGGTGGCTCGTCTAACTCTCTTGTTGCAAGGTTTGCAGAAGACATGAGCAGGGAATTTGAGATGAGCATGATGGGCGAGTTGCAGTTCTTCCTTGGGCTACAAATCAAGCAATCAAAGGAAGGAACATTTGTGCACCAAGCTAAGTACACCAAGGACATTGTGAGGAAGTTCAAGATGGAGGACTCCAAGGCCATGGCGACGCCTATGAGTACGACTACAGCTCTTGATGTGGACGAGGAAGGTGAACACGTGGACCAGAAGGAGTACCGGAGCATGATCGGGTCACTCCTCTACTTGACGGCGACGAGGCCGGACATCCAATTCTCGGTGTGTCTGTGCGCTCGTTTTCAAGCGTCTCCGAGGACTTCGCATCAGCAAGCAGTCAAGCGCATTTTCAGGTACTTGCGACACACTCCCGACTTCGGCCTTTGGTACTCTGCGTCTTCTTCTTTGGCGCTTCATGGATTTTCAGACGCGGATTTTGCCGGGTGTCAGTTGGATAGGAAGTCCACTTCTGGGACTTGCCAGTTCTTGGGTTCTTCTTAGGTGTCTTGGTCTTCCCGCAAACAGTCGAGTGTTGCTCAATCCACTACCGAGGCAGAGTATGTGGCCGCAGCTAGTTGTTGCTCTCAGCTCCTTTGGATCACATACACCATGAGTGAGTTTGGTGAGGAGTATACCCATGTCCCACTTCAATGTGATAGCACCAGTGCCATAAGCGTTGCAAAGAACCCAGTGCTCCATTCCAAAACCAAGCACATAGAAGTCAGGTATCATTTTCTGAGAGACAACGTAGAGAAAGGAAAAATCGCTTTGATCCATGTACCCACACATGACCAACTAGCCGATATTTTCACCAAACCCCTAGATCAAGCAACTTTCACTCGTTTGCGGGGGGAGCTTGGTGTTTGTTTGATTTCTTGAGTTGGCGTGTGGGAGCTCCTTTGTAGCATATGTATAGCTTTCCTTTGTGCATTTCTTGCATTTGACATGGCATATGTAACATGATGTATAGGCATCTTTGTATCTTAGGTTGCATGCATTTTGTATCATATGCATTGTTTAGGAAAGGCTTCTCCTATATACATTGTTCACCATGGAATGATATATATGTCTTTGTGAGCTAATTTGGTAAGCTATGGTTAGTTTAGCTTAGCTCTTGATAATCTTGATTTATATCCATGGTTGATGGCTATGCTTTTGAAAAATGTCACTTGTATGCTCTCTTGTGAGTAAATGCCTTTACATGATCTTGACATGTTATTGTGGCTTGGCTATGCTTAATTTGTGGTTGGATAGCTTATTTTGATCATATGGGGCCAAAGGCTCATTTGCCATCATGAATGTTTTGCCCCCATGCTTCATCTTGTGGAGGGGCATAAGTTCCTTTTTGTCGCAAAGACATTTCATGTACCAATTATAAATCTGAAAATGAAATGTAAATTGCTTGGAAAATGTGCTCCCATGTCATATGTGCTAATTTTAATTTGCTTTGGGTGCTAAATCGTTGCATGATGCCTACCAATGAGAAGTCTCATATATAGAAGTAGGCACATGGCTCGGTGGCTTTGACATGACATGAGGTACTTGTGGGTGTTTATGATGGTCTTATGCTTAGAATGGTTGTCCTAGCATGAAGTTTGTGTGGCTTTGCCATTTTGACATGTTTTGCTCATGTTTAGGACTTTGCTCATGAGAGGGTGATTTTTCGCAAAATTGCTCAATTCTATCTTAGCTTCGCCCAATGGTTGTGAAACTTGGTGATCATGAAGTTTATGTCATTACGAAGCTATAGAGTATCTAACTTGCTCATTTGGACATATGTAGCATCCTATGTTGAATTTTGTCTATTTGAGAAGCTCTAGGTTGCATTTTTTACATTTTTGGCTTGATTCATGCATTGTCAACAAGGGGGAGAAAGTTGAGCATGTTTTGGCCTACTGAATGCATTTGGAAGGTTTTCAGGTGGTTTCGAGCCATTTTTGGGCTCTGTTGTGCACCGGTCTGACCGGTTGAGGTCACCGGTCTGACCGGTCAGAGTGCTGGTCCTGTTCATATGTTGAGCACCGGTCTGATTGGTGGTGTTGGCCGGTCTGACCGGTCAGAGCTGAGCTGATGCAGCCGCTCTGTTTCGTCAAGTGGTTTGCATGCATTCATCCAGGGGGAGTTGCATTGGTTCAGGGAGAGCTTGCATGTGTGCAGGGGGAGCTCTTTGTGATTTTCGAGCTTTGGATTGTTGGCTTGTGCTCTTTGCTTGAGCATGCTTTTGTCTCGGATGTGTCGAGCCGTTGCCCTTGCCTAAGTGGTCCGAGACTTGTCTTCTTCAAGTGATCTTGCTCTTTGCCTTTTCTTTGGCTTTTGATCGCTTGTTGGAGTTTTCTTTAGTCGTTTCTTTTCTTTTTCTTTTCTCTTGGTTACCAAAACGTGTGTGTTGTCAATGCACTCATCAAGGGGGAGATTGAGAGCAAGGTGTGGTTCGAGGACCGGTGGATGGTCGCTTCCTGGTGTGATGAGTGATTGACAACGTGGAGTGGACTGATTCTTGGCTAAGTATTGCAGGTGCAGGTTGCGGCTTGACTGGTGTAGGTGCAGGTGAAGAACAAGCGCGAAAGGTCGTTGCCGGTGAGGCCTCCAGGTGTGGAGAAGACAAGTAGGCTTGGTTCGAGGGACCCGGTGGCCAGCGGGGTCAAGTGCGGGCCGCATGGTGGCAAGAACGGCAAGATGAAGTCATGGACGGTTTCTTGGTTGAGCCTCAAAACCAAGGTCGAGCCGGGACTACGTGGGAGCCGAGTCATGAGTGGTGATTGGCGGAGGCTACACCGAGTTCGCGGGGTTTCCGGTGGTTCACCAGAAAACCACTGGGTTCCTTGGTTGATCCACAAAGCCAAGACCGAAGAACCGAAGACGGAGGTGCAGCAGCTCCAGACCGGTCTGACCGGTGGGTCTGACCGGTGTGCGACGACGCAGTCCGGAATCTTCGAAGCGGAGGACACGCGTCGGGATCGCAAGGCTTGCGTCGAGGCTAAGCAAGTTTGCGGTCGCTGGGCATCCGTCCGATGGAGCGAAGACAAAGATTTCTGAATTCGCCCTTGAGGGGCATGTATCCCTAGTTAGCTAGTAAGGGTATTTTCGTCTTTCGGTTGCCTCCATATAACCCAAGTGGTGAGAGGATGGCAGCCATCTCTTAGAACCCTAGCTCATTTAGTTTTCCTATTTTCCTTCCTATTTTCCTTAGGATTTTCGTAGGACTAGCTTGAGAGCTTCATGGTGAGATCTTGTGAGAGGGAAGGATGATCGGGCGGCAAGCTAGACCTTGTATGAACCTCTTTGGTATGTATAGATGATTCGGCGTGGTTCCTCAAGGCTTGGTTGTGTCTTTACCGTTTCTCCTTTTTGGTGATTTTCGGAGGCTTTTCTTGGCGAATTTCTTGTGGCGGTATTGAGACCTTTCTCTTTGGGATTTGGTGGGGGATGTATGCATGAACCCCTCGTGGTTCTTTTCCCTTTGATTCCCCTCCCAAATCCGTGAGTAAAGGGGCTCAATTTTAGGGTTTTCGTGGTTCTAGGGTTCGTGGTATTCTTGGCGGAAATCCTTCGATTCCTCTTGATTCAACAAGTTTTGGTGGACCAAATCTTGGCTATGGAGTGCCCATGAGGTATTCCTACTATCCCCAAAGTCTTGTGCGAATCCGTGGAGCGAATCGGGAGATCGGGAGTTAGATTTGGGGGAGTTGACTCGCGGGCGCTGTTCATCCTGAGCTGCCCAGGTCACACCGGTCTGACCGGTGCCCTTGACCGGTCTGACCGGTGCTAGCCCTTGGTGGGATTTGTCTCGGAGAACAGCCTTGTCCGTGTGGTTTTGTCCCGTGGTCCTGCTGGTCAGTTCTTGGCGTGTTTGGAGTTGTTTTGCTAGGTTTTGTGAGGGGTTCTTCTTCCTTCCAGGTTGTGTTTCGGACGTGATTTTTGTTCCAGGGCCTAGAGGAGTCACTGAGGCTTCCTGGAACGTTTGCTGTGCGGCTGCTGTAGCCACCGGCCTGACCGGCTCTGTCCACCGGTCTCACCGGTGTCACCGGTCTGACCGGCGCAGGTCATCGGTCTGACCGGTGTAGCACAGGCAGCAAGCCGTGCAAGTTTCCGCTGTGTGTTTTGGTGAGTTCTGTCTCGGAGGGTTGTGTGTTGGCTCCTAGGACCAGTAGCACTCCAGTGGCTTCATGGTCTTGGCCAACATGGGTAGTTGAGTCGGAGACGTGATTTGGAAGTCGTGTTCGTCTTGTTGGAGTTCTCATCTCCTTCGAGAAGAATTTTTATCGGCTCCCATTCACTCCCCCCCTCTCTGGTTCGCCTAATCGGTTCTTCACCCTTGGACTTGCTGGCTATTATCGACGTTGAAGGACCGATTAGGCGACCAGAGAGGGGGGAGTGAATGGGAGCTGATAAAAATTCTTCCCGAAGGATGAACTCGGCTTATGCCCCGATTGCCACTCTGATCACTCACACACACAAGGAAGACTCAAAGCAAGGCACACACAAGCTTACTAACACTAGGAACACACGCAACCAGAAGCAAAGCGGAAGCACAACACACACGGCTCAACACTTAGCCAAATCTGCGAGGCCTACCACGGATTGTACGTATGGAACAAACAGATTGTCCGTATAAGCTAACAGAACTTCCAGAGACGACAAAGACTGTCTGATCAGACCTCATGGACTGTCCACCACCACCACGGACTGTCCAACCAAACACCACCGACCGTCCGACATACCATGGGCTATCCGTACCTTACACGCGGACTGTCTGCAAACTAGCTGCAGCAAAACTCAAGAACCCCAACGAATCAAAACGTCTTGTGCTCATGAACAACAAGAACACACGACGAACACGTGACGAACACAAACACCACAGACAGTCTGTCCTCAGCACGCGGACTGTCTGTGCCTTACGCAGAGCACGAACAGAACCAAACCGTAGGGTCAACTCCACCTTCCGATCCACGGATCTCCCAAACCGCTCAATGGTTTGAGCCCAAATTTTTGGTACATGGGAAGCGTTCTAGGAGATGCTATGCCTAAAATCTTGGAGCTCTAAACCTATCTAATCAACCGAAACCGCAAATCTCCCGAGCACAATCCTACACCAAGAGCTACTCCGAAAATCCACGAATCGAGGGCAAATCCTGATGTTTGAGGGGTCAAAGATCATCCACAAAGATGCACAAGACATCCACCCATGACCCCCTAAAAGATATCCGGAGAGAAACCCCCTCAAATCTGCAGAACAAACGAATCACAAAAACCACCAAAAATAGCTCTGAAAATGACATGAAAATCACAAAGAGCTAAGAAGGAGATAGCACCACAACGATGAATTCTACCATACATCTAGAGGTCATATACTATACAAGAAATTGTCTAGCCTATGGATTGAAGAAAGGAAGCAAATCATCCGGGGGAGAGAGAGCTAGAGCCAAGAGAGAGATGCCATCCACCTCTCTGCTATTTATATGAAGTCCACTGGAGGAGGCAAATGACCACGCTACCCCTACAACTTAAAAAGAAGATACACACCCCTCAGGGGCATTTTGGTCAAGTCTTTGGATATTCCCATCGAGCGGACACACTTCCACCACAGACTTGCTTAGCATCGATGCAAGCCCCGCTATCACACCACGTGCCCCCCGCCTCGAAGCTTCGCGACGCTCCTGGATCCCCATCTCCGTCGCGTTGGGCCTTCGGGCTTGGTTTTGAGGCCCAAACCAAGAAACCGTCCTCCGATGGTTTTGTGGGCAAACCACCAAACTCTGCGTGCAAGCTTCGATCGCTAACCGCCACCTTGCACCGGCATATGTCCATGATTTCAACTCGCCTTCTTGCACCATGCGACTCGCACTTGACCCCATCGGCCACCAGGTCCATCGAACCAAGCCTACTTGTCTCTCCATCACCCAGAGGCCGCCACAGCATAGACCTTTCGTGCTTGTTCTTCACCTGCACCAACATGAGTCAAGCCACAACCTGCACCTGCAATACTAAGCCAAGCATCAGTCCACACAATGTTGTCAATCACTCATCACTAAGGAGCGACCCTCCACTGGTCTTCGGACGCTCCTGATCCTCAATCTGCCCCTTGATGAGTGCATTAACAACACCCATAGTATCCAATTCAGAGAAAAAGGAAAACCAAACAACCACGAACACAACCCTCCAACAAGTGATCCAAAACCAAAGAACAAGCGAAAACAAGATCACTCGCAAGAGAAAGTCTCGACCCCCTTAACGCAAGGGCAACGACTCAACACAGCCGAGACAACAAGCTCACCACAAAGAGCAAAGCACAAAGCATAAAAATAGGCAACACAAAGGAGCTCCCCCTGCACATATGCAAACTCCCCCTGAACAAGTGCAAATCTTTCCACAATTTCTCCCCAAAATGCAAAATCTCCACAAATTCAAGATTTCTCCACTATTTCTCCCCCTTGTTGACAATGCATGAATCAAGCTACCATGAAAGTCCACAAATGCATGACAAAGCATATACAAGCTACCAAGCTTCTCAAATATACAAAGAGCACAACAAAATGGTACAAATGAGACATAGAGCAAGCAAGGTAGACATGGTGTAGTTATTGCATTGCCATCAAGAAAGTAGAGACATAGATACATGTGACATGGCCTAAGCAATTTTTAAGCAATTTTTCCAAAATAAATTCATCACATGAGCAAAGCCTATCCATGGACAATTTGAGCAAAAATGAGCTAGATCACACAAAACTCATACAATATCACGAGTTCTCATCACAAGATCATAGCAAATACCCATAAGCTACTTCATGTCATGTCAAAGCCACCGAGCCATGTGTCTACTTCTAATAGAGACTTCTCATGGTAGACAACATGCAACGGTTTAGCACCCAAGATATATACATGAAAGCATAAAGACATGATTTTGAGCACATTTTTCAAGCATAGACATTTCAGAGACCAAAGTCATGTTCAAATTTAAGCGTGGTACATGAAATGCCTTTGCGGAAAAAAGAAGCTTATGCTACTCCACAAGTGAACACATGGGCTAAACATTCACAATGATACATGGGTCTTTGACCCCAAGTGAAAATACCATGATTCTCAAGCACAAGCTAAGCATGATATAGGCATTTGAGGACAAAGAGAGCATGAAAAAGAATCTACTCATGAGTGAAAACATTTTAGCATTTTCACAAAAAGAAGCTATCTCATCATGAATATATGACAATACCATCAAGAGCATAGCATTCACATCACCATTCCCAAAGTATACACATATCTCACAAATAGCACATCATGGTGATCAAAGCATATAAGAGAAGCTCATCGTAACCAATATGATACAAAGATGGCTATCCTACCATGTTTTGGTACAAAATGAAAATGCATGCATGAAATGCAACAAATGATACATATATCACATATATACATGAGAAGCTCCAAGATCCAGCTAAAAAGGGAAACACAGTCCAAGTTCACCTCGCAAGCATGTGAAGGTAACTTGGTCAAGTGGTTTGGTGAATATGTCGGCTAGCTGATCTTGGGTAGGTACATAGGACAAGGACATGTTCCCTTTCTCAACATTGTCCCTCAGAAAATGGTATCTCACTTCGATGTGTTTCGTCTTGGAGTGAAGGACTGGGTTTTTGGCTACACTTATGGCACTGGTGCTATCACAAAAGAGTGGAACCTGGCTGCACTCCACACCAAAGTCGCTCCTAGTGTAGGTCATCCATAGAAGCTGGGAACCACAACTAGCTGCAGCAACATACTCGGCCTCTGTGGTGGATTGGGCTATACTAGATTGCTTGCCAGATGACCAAGAGACCAAAGAAGAACTAAGAAACTGGCAACAACCCGAGGTAGACTTGCGATCCAACCGACACCCAGCAAAATCAGCATCGGAATAACTGTGAAGCGTGAGTGTCGAGGAGACAGAATACCAAAGACCAAACTCAAGTATGTAGTTCAAGTAACTGAAAATCCTCTTGACGGCCTGCCGATGTGAAGTCCTCGGTGAAGCCTGAAAACGAGCGCACAGAGACACACTGAACTGTATGTCCGGCCTCATCGTCGTCAAGTAGAGGAGGGAGCCGATCTTTCTCCTGTAATCCTTCTGGTACACGGGTTCACCATCTTCATCCGCATCCAAGGCTGTAGTGGCACTCATCGGTGTCGTCAGCGGCTTGGAGTCGTTCATGCCAAATTTCTTCAAGATGTCTTTGGTGTACTTCGCCTGGTGTACGAACGTCCCATCCTTGCATTGCATGATCTGAAGCCCGAGGAAAAACTGCAACTCACCCATCATCGACATCTCGAATTCCCTGCTCATGTCATCTGCAAACTTAGCAACTAAAGCATGAGATGAGCCGCCAAAGATAATATCATCTACATACACTTGCACGATCAAAATGTCAACACCCTGCCTGAGAAGAAAGAGAGTTTGGTCAACCTTCCCCATCACAAACCCCTTGCTGAACGGAAAGCCCCTCAACGTACCATACCACGCCCTGGGTGCTTGTTTTAGGCCATAGAGAGATTTTCTAAGTTTGTACACTCGGTGGGGATACTTCTCACTCTCAAAACCCACAGGTTGCCTCACATACACTTCTTCCTATAGGAACCCATTCAAGAAGGCACTCTTCACATCCATTTGGTACGATTTGAACCCTTTAGCAATGGAAAATGCTAGAAGAATTCAAATTGCCTCCAAAGGAGCCACCAGTGCAAAGGTTTCATCATAATCTATCCCTTCCTTCTGACTATACCCCTGGGCAACCAACCTCGACTTGTTTCTCATAATCTCCCTATTTTCTCCCTCTTTGTTTTTCCAAACCCATTTGGTGCCTACCGGTTTGCAATTTGGAGGTGGATCTACTAACTCCCACACCTGATTCCTCTCAAAGTTCTCAACCTCCTCATGCATAGTGTTTATCCAATTCAGATCAGAAAGTGTGTGTCCAATATCCTTGGGCTCGAAAGTAGCGACAAATGTAGAGTGAGCAAAATGAGAGATTCTCTGTGACTTGGACCTTGTAGTGCGTTCGTGAAGGTCACCTATGATCCTCGAAGGTGGATGATCCACCTGTACACGCCAGGGAGCCTCACGCCTGGAGACAACCTCCCCCTTAGCAGCAGCTTCCACTCGAACTCCACCAGTCGTCGTAGGAGTAGGGGATGGGCCATCCTCGATTGTCGTCGTCGTAGTGTAAGTAGTAGGTACACGGTCAGCCGCGGAGCATCACCACCACCACCATCATCTTCTCCATCACCATCCTTCTCATCATCAAAGATCTTTTCTCCAATTTCATCGTCACCTGCACACTCAAAGACAGAAGAGCTACATGGCTGTCTCATCGAAGGTTACCTCACAAGTCTCCATGATTCGGTTAGGGTCAAGATTGAGCACACAATATGCTCTAGAGTGAATAGCATAACCAAGAAAAATGTCATCCGAACACCTAGCCTCAAACTTATCTAGCTTGCCCTTCTTGAGAATAAAGCACTTGCAACCAAAAGCTAGAAAGTGACTCACCTTGGGTTTCCGCCCATGCATCAACTCATAGCTTGTCCTCTTCTTGAAAACACGAAGGAAAATGTGACTCGACACATAGCAAGCGGTATTGACTGCCTCGGCCCAGTAGCGCCTAGGACTCCTATGCTCATCAAGCATCGCCCTGGCCATCTCACAAAGGGTCCGGTTCTCCTCTCTACTACGCCATTCTGGCAAGCGACGTGTGGAGAAGAGTACTGATGGTCGAGACCAAGATCATTGCAAAAGGCATCAAAATGAGAGTTCCTGAATTCCGTGCTATTGTCATTGTGTATAGCTTGAATGACATCCCCATGTCTCTCATTCTTCAACCTCAAGATCAAGTTTCGAAATGCCAAATGTCTCGCTCTTATCCTCCAAAAAGAAAACCCAAGAGTATCGAGAGAAATCATCAACCACAACCAACACATACCACTTCCCACCCGCAAAGCGAACACGAGCTGGCCCAACGAAATCCATGTGCAACAGCTCACAAGGTTGCTCGGTCATGATAGTAGTCAGGGGTGCATGAGAAGCGGCAACAATCTTTCCATGCCGACACGGAGCACAAACCAAATCCTTCTCGAACTTCAATTTTGGCAATCCTCGGACAAGGTCTAGGCCACTCAAGTGGGAAAGGAACTCAGAGCTCAAGTGTCCTAGCCTCCTATGCCACTTCCAAAGCTCAGCTAAAATGCCAGCAATAAAGCATCAAGGAGGACCAACAGACTAGGAAAAGTCGGCACGAAAGATTTGACCCTCGGGGACGATCGTACATACAAGATTGCCTTGAGAATCAAGCACACGAGAAGCGCCCAACTTAAAACGAACCTCAAAACCCTTGTCAAGCAACTGAGATACTGACAACAGGTTGAAACCAAGTGACTTGACCAAAGCCACACTCTTCAAGGTCACCTTGCTACTCACCTTCACCATACCTTCAGCAAGAACTCGTCCTCTTGTCCTCAAAAGTGATGTACTCTCTCGTACTCACCGGGGTGAGGCTGGAGAACCACCCACGATCTCCGGCCATGTGATGAGAATAACCAGAGTCGATCAACCAAATGTTCTCCAGGCCTCACACCTGTAAAATCAAAAACAAGAATGAGATCAAACGGCTCAACACTAGGGTTAGTACAGAAAGAGTCAAACCAGTGTCAAGCCATTTACTCAAAAGAAGGGTTAGCAAAATCCATCCTATCAAACACCCTAGGCAAATCCCTCTCACGCCTACCACCAAAGAACCAGTCACGTCTCACTAGAGGGGAACACGTACCATGAGGGGGAAAACGTGGGCCGTAGCCCCTCTGAGACCCAAAATTGCGATTGTGTCTCCCAAACTCGTATCGATCACGAACAGGAGCACATTCAACAAAGTCACCACGCCCAAACCTGACACGCCTGTCTCTCTGAGGAACACTACCACCACCCCACTAGGAACTGTACGCACAAACCCCTCACCCTGAGGTAGAGGTAGTACACGAGGCTCAGGCACACCATGAGAAGGGTGGTACCTATCCTTGTTTGCCATCTCCCTAGCAAACCTCTCATCCCTTCTCCTCCTGAAATGGAACTCCTCCTTATGACAATCCCTCCCACAATACTCACAATGGAAGTGGACTGGTTTTTGGCTTAGGCTGTGGTTTCTCACTTGGCTTCTCAACTAGTTTTTCTTCTGACTTCCTCCCAAACACATTCCCGAGGTTGCTCACAAATCTCACTAGTTTTTGGAAGTTATCTATCTTGTGGCAAGACACTAGTGGATCTGGGGTTGTGTCTAGCTTATTTCTGAGGTGATTTGGCTTGGGTGGAAATTTGTTCATGGGTGTAGTTTGTGGTGGAATAGGAATGTCCCTAAATTTCTCTCCTGCCTTACCTTTGTTCTCACCGATCTTCTCAGAACCCAAAGCCTGACCATCATCAAACTCAACTGAGGCTCATGACCAGACAACCAACCCATCAATTTTCTCAACTCATCATTCTCATCCTGCAAGCGATCAACATAATGTGCAAGCTCCATATTTCTCACGGCATGCAATCCACAAGTAGAACAGGATGTAGGAATAGGAGCTTTTGAAGCAGCCTCAAGTGAAGCAATCCTAGCATGAGACTCATCTAGCTTAGCATGCAACACAAGACAAGAAGTGCAAGCACCTAGCAAAGAAGATCTAGATTTCATCTCATCAAGCTCAATCCTAAGCACATCTAGTTCCACAATCTTTGAGGCATGCTTCTCCTTGAGAGTAGTCAAGTCAGCGAGAAAAACATTGCAGTCACCACAATCAACCTCATCAGAAACAACATGAACAACTTTCAAGGAATCAATCTCAGTTCTAGCATCAACAAGCAAAGACTTAAGCTCAGCAATCCTATCCACCTAGCAAAGACCGGAATTCCCTCTTCTCCTTGTTGGTCTTTCTAAGCACATCATCACAGTTATCAAGCAACTCCTTCAGCCTAGCATTCTCCTCTAGCAAGGAGTCAGGGACACAACATACCTCATCCTTGGAGTCGGAATCTGAGCTATCCTTCCCACCCTTCTTGTTGTCAGAGTTGTGCGCCATGCCGTAGAATCCACCTCTTGTGACAAAGCTTAGGCCGGTGAAGTTCTTGCCCGTGTGCCACTTGTCCTTGCACCGATCTTGCTCCTCCTTGCTGCTTGAGCCGAATGAAGTGTAGCCTAAACTGGAGTCGATGTCACTCGCTCCGGCAACCATCACTCGAGCCGTCTTCTTCTTGTACCCACCACTCTTTTTTGGCCTTTTCTCGCCCTTGTCCTTGCGCTTGTCCTTGTAGTCGTTCTGGGAGCGGTGCTTGTTGTTGTAGTCGTACTTGGGCTTGCTCTTGTAGTCATTCTTGACCTCCATAGCTTCTGTACACTCAGCAATGAAATGCATGTGCTTCCCGCACTGATAGCACATCCCCGAGCCCCTCCTCGTATTCTTGCGGTTCTTGTACATGCGACCAAATCTCTTGCTCAACAATGCAAGATTCTCCTCGCTCAGCACCTCAAAGTCCTCATCCGGCATGGACATAAGACAAGACAAGGAAAACTGCAGAGCAGTTGGGTTAGCGTTAGTCCTTGATCCTCAGACGAGAGCCAAACTATGTGGATCAGTGGGGCTCTCGCTCTTGGCTCAGCCACAATCAACCTCCGAAGACTTGAGCTTAGAAAACAGCTCATCCACTATTAGGGTCTCATACATGCCCGACTCTAGAATAGCCTCGACCTTGGCGCTCCACACAGATCGATCAAGAGAGTGCAAAAGCTTCATAGCCTTGTCATGGTCTGTATAAGGAAGCACGACCACATTGTCTCTCATGTTGTTCACAATGCAAGTGAAGCACTGGAACATAGCATCAATCAACTCGCAGGGGAGATGAGTGAAATTCTCGTACTCTCTCTGGTGAGTGGCAAACAAGCGAGCCTGCACCTGACTGTTCCCAACATGAGCAATCTTAAGCTTCTCCCAAATCTGTCCTGCCAAATCCTCTCTGTCCACACAATCAAACTCTATGGCACAAAGAGCACAAAACAAGTAGTCAACGGCCTTGTTGTTGGCCTCAAACATGTCTCGAGAACCTGGGGTAAGGAAGTTTGCGGGAAGGACATAATTGCCATTTTGTATCACATCCCAAAGCAACCGTCCCTTGCTGCAAAGAAACACGCCCATGCGCCTCTGCCACATCTGGTAATTCTTGCCATCGAAATGAGGAGGACCCGACCCCTTTCCGTAGTCGCCCATCTTTGGATCTTAGACTGGTAACCGGCTTTGATACCAATAGAAGAGAGTACAAGAATTTCACTCATCTCCCCAGCGAGTCGATTGATGCTATGTTCCAGCGCTTCACTTGCATTGTGAGACGAGACTCAAAGCAAGGCACACACAAGCTTACAAACACAAGGAACACACGCAACTAGAAACAAAGCGGAAGCACAACACACACGGCTCAATAATTAGCCAAATCTGCGAGGCCTACCACGGACTATCCATCAAGGAACGACGGACTGTCCCTCAGCCGTACACGAACTGTCCGTATGGAATAGACGGACTATCCATATAAGATAACAGAACCTCCAGAGACAACCAGGACCGTCCGATCAGACCTCATGGACTGTCCCCCACCACCACGGACTGTCCGTACCTTGCACGCGGACTGTCTGCAAACCAGCTGCAGCAAAACTCAAGAACCCCAACGGATCAAAATGTCTCGTGCTCATGAACAACAAGAACACGCGACGAACACAGACACCACGAACAGTCTGTCCTCAGCGCGCGGACTATCTGTGCCTTACGCAGAGCACGAACAGAACCAAGTCGTGGGGTCAACTCCGTCTTTCGATCCACGGATCTCTCAAACCGCTAGATAGATTGAGCCCAAATTTTAGGTAGATGGGAAGCGTCTCTAGGAGATGCTATGCCTAAAATCTTGGAGCCCCAAACCTATCCAATCAACCGGAATCGCAAATCTCCCGAGCACAAGCCTACACCAAGAGCTACTCCAAAAATCCACGAATCGAGGGCAAATCCTGACGTTTGAGGGGTCAAGATCATCCACAAAGATGTACAAGACATCCACCCATGATCCCCTCAAAGAAATCCGAAGAGAAACCCCCTTAAATCCGCAGAATAAGTGAATCTCGAAAACCACAAAAAATAACTCTGAAAATGACACGAAAATCACAAAGAGCTAAGGAGATAGCACCACAACGATGAATTCTTCCATACATCCAGCGGTCAGATTATATACAAGAAATTGTCTAGCCTATGGATCGAAGAAAGGAAGAAAATCATCGGGGGGGGGGAGAGAGAGAGAGCCAAGAGAGAGATGCCATCCACTTCTCTGCTATTTATATGAAGTCCACCGAAGGAGGCAAATGACCACGCTACCCTTACAACTTAAAAAGAAGATATACACTCCACAGGGGCATTTTGGTCAAGTCTTTGGATATTCCCATCGAGCGGACACGCTTCCACAGCGGACTTGCTTAGCATCGACGCAAGCCCTGCGATCACACCACGTGCCCCCCGCCTCGAGGCTTCCTGACGCTCCCGGATCCCTGTCTCCGTCAGGTTAGGCTTTCAGGCTTGGTTTTGAGGCTCAAACCAAGAAACCGTCCTCCGATGGTTTTGTGGGCAAACCACCAAACCCCGCATGCAAGCTTCGGTTGCTAACCGCCACCTTGCACCGTCCCATGTCCATGACTTCAACTCGTCCTTCTTGCACCATGGGGCTCGCACTTGACCCCATCAGCCACCAGGTCCGTCAAACCAAGCCTACTTGTCTCTCCATCACCCGGAGGTCGCCAAGGCATACACCTTTCGCTCTTGTTCTTCACCTGCTCCAACACGAGTCAAGCCGCAACTTGCACCTGCAATACTAAGGCAAGCATCAGTCCACACAACATTGTCAATCACTCATCACTAAGGAGCGACCCTCCACTGGTCTTCGGACGCTCCTGGTCCTCAGACGTTTCATCGTGGGATTCTCTAAGATAGTGAAGCCTCTCACATCATTATTGGAGAAGGATCGAGAGTTCAAATGGACGGGTGCATGTCAGGCTAGTTTTGAAGAGTTGAAGAAGAGGTTGACCACAACCCTAGTTCTAGTAATGCCAGATCTACAGAAGAGTTTTGATATCTATTGTGATGAGTCTCGACAGGTCCTAGGTTATGTTCTTATGCAGGAAGGTCATGTTATAGCCTACGCATCTCGACAGTTGAGGAAACATGAGCAGAATTATCCCACTCATGATTTGGAGCTTGCAGCAGTGGTTCACTCTTTGAAGATTTGGAGGCACTATGTCATGGGAACTAAGTGTCAGATCTACACCGACCATAAGAGCTTAACTTATATCTTCACTCAGAAGGACCTCAATCTGAGACAGTGCCGTTGGTTGGAATTGATCAAGGACTATGATTTGGAGATTCACTACCACCCCGGAAAAGCAAATTTGGTTGCCGATGCCCTGAGTCGGAAGGGTCATGTTAATATGGTTTTGGCTTTCCAACTGCCTGATGAGTTGGTAAAAGAGTTTGAGAGACTCAACTTGGAGATCGTAGCTCACACAGAGGGAGTAACTTTGGAGGTGAAGTCCATCCTAGAGTAGGAGATACGTAAGGGACAATTGGAAGACGTCAAGATCAAGAAAATCAAAGAAACTATGGAACAGGGTGAAGCTCCAGGCTTCACTGAGGATGATCAAATAACCATATGGTTTAAGAATCGGATTTGTATAACAGAAACGGGAGATCTCAGAGAGACTATCTTGTGAGAAGCCCATGATTTAGCTTACTCTATCCATCCAGGTAGTACCAAGATGTATCAGGATCTCAAACAAAGGTATTGGTGGTATGGGATAAAGAGGGACGTCGCCGCACATGTGGCTTTGTGCGATACTTGTCACCGGGTTAAAGCTGAACACCAACGGCCAGCCGGATTGCTTCAACCTTTGAAGGTGCCCGAATGGAAGTGGGAGGAGATTGGCATCGATTTCATTATCAGGTTACCCCATACTCGAGATGGGTGTGATTCGATATGGGTTATCGTAGACCGTTTGACCAAGGTAGCTCATTTTATATCGGTAAGGACCACTTATACGGGGGCAAAGCTAGCTGAGTTGTATATGTCCAAGATTGTATGTTTGCATGGTGTACCAAAGAAGATAGTGTCATACAAAGGTACATAGTTCACATCTCGTTTCTAGGAGAAACTTCATGAGTCTATGGATACAAAGTTGAATTTCAGCTCCGCCTATCACCCACAGACGGATGGACAAACTGAGAGGACTAACCATATTTTAGAGGACATGCTGAGAGCTTGTGCGCTTAAGCATGGAGGAAGTTGGGGTAAGAGCTTGCCATACGTTGAGTTTTCTTATAACAACAGCTACCAGGCTAGTCTCAAGATGGCACCCTTTGAGGCCTTGTATGGGAGGAAGTGTAGAACTCTATTGTATTGGAGTGAGACAGGGGAAAGACAAATGTTTGGGGCTGATATCACTAGGGAAGTAGAGAGGCAAGTTCAAGTTATCAGGGAAAACTTGAGGATTGCTCAGTCTAGACAGAAGAGTTATGCAGACGGGAAGAGGAGAGACGTGGTTTTTCAGGAGGGCGATTATGTGTACCTAAAGGTATCACCGATCAGAGGGTTGCGTAGATTTAAAGTCAAGGGAAAGTTGTCACCTCATTTTATCAGACCCTTCAAGATCTTAGAGAGAGTGGGGGAAGTAACTTACAGATTGGAGTTACCAAATCAGCTCTCTGATGTACATGATGTGTTCCATATCTCTCAGTTGAAAAAGGGTCTCAAACCTCATAATAAGGAGCCATTACCTATGGAAGGATTGGATATTAAGGAGGATCTCACTATTACGGAATATCCTATCCAGATTTTGGATACTATGGCATGAGTTACAAGGAATAGTGTAATCATGATGTGCAAAGTACAGTGGAGTAACTATACAGAGGATGAGGCAACATGGGAAAGAGAGGACGAATTGAACGCAGAATTTCCTGATCTTTTCGCCAATCTATCAGAATCACGAGGACGAGATTCATTTTAAGGGGGGTGGGATTTGTAACACCCTAATTTTACAACTTTTGCCTTTTAATAAAATGTTAGAAATAATTGCTTGAGCTTATAAGGAATATAAGGTTGTCTTTAATTTCTCTTAAGCATTTAAATATTTCTGAAATTAAGTAAATAAATCATAGGAGTTTATTGTTGCATTCATGCTGGTGCATGGTTTTTGATTGTTTGAATTCAAATTTGAATTTGAATTCAAGTGGTTGATCTCTGTTGGCGGTCAAATATGACACCCCTAGAGTACTTGTTACATATAGGTTTCGTCTTTCATTTGTAACTAACCCTCCACTAGGTACTCTCATGACATAACAAGTTCGACACAAGCATGTGTTTTTTGGAGTTTTATGTTTACGCAGGATTTTGACAATAAACAAGCACTCTTGGGTGAAGTTCATAACACATATCTCGGAAGGATAAAGAAGCCCAATGAAAGTGCAATGACAAGATGAACAAGACTCCAAAGGCTCCAAAGGTCGGCATGAGATTTGGAGATTTACCCACGAGATCAACTCAACTTGGGAGATATTCGCGCAGCCCGAAACATCATGATCTTTCTTTTGATGTAGATTCAGAGACTTGAACGGCCTCTAATGGCAAAACATTGAATACCAAAGTTGTGGGCCTTGTTTATAGCTTTGATTTGAACATATGGAAGGCCCAATCGGATCAGGGAGCTAGGAGATATGGCCCCCGAAATACCTGCTGCGCAAACAAGTCCGAAATCAGACAGATTATCTTCCGAGACCATTTTGGGGATCTTATCATCGTTTCCAAGGAAAGCAATGAATACAAAAGCTGGAGATAATTTTGTGCCACACAATGTGGACACCGAATTTGCATTATTTGGAGTCCGGATGCAGGAGATATGAAGGGTGCATTTGGCAGGGCTCCGGCTGTGGTTGTGCTGGTGGAGCAGATTCTGTGGAGGAGCTGAATCCGTTTTAAAGAAACATTTGGCAAAACAGCTTCTCCTGGTTGTGTAAAGTGGATAAGAGAGTGAAATGTCCATAATGCGCTTCCTTTTTTATTTATTTCTTTTTTTCTTCATATTTTTCCTTTTTCTTTTCCTTTTATTTTTTTCTTCTCATTCCTCTTTTTTATTTCTTCACTCCCTAATATAACAAGTTCGCTTTTGCATGTGCATTTGGAAGTATAATGTGTGATAGGCGATGGCCCGATCTTCTGAGAGGTAGATGGATATGTCGATTGGTGGAAACTCGACGTTAGTGATCTTGGCTTCGAATCAGCATGATTCGGACCCCATAACCGTTACACCACTGCTCCGTTGGTTATCAACCAAGCACAACTTGATTGACCTCGCCTTGAATGCTTTTCCCTACAAGCGAATCGAGAGCACAAGCAAGAAAATGGTAAACACGCAATCGAATATTGCAGATGTAAATGTAGCGAATATCAATGGAGTTCGAGCACTCGATTCGAAAGGACTAGTCGACACACTCGAGGAGATGCAAGAATAGGGGCCTTGGATCAGAGCAAAAGGACTTGGCGTCACAGTTACAATGAATCACGAAAGTTTCGACTTCAAAAACTTCAACTAAACAAAACCCAAGTCTAAACGACGGCGGCTACTGAGTTTTAACCCCTAAGGGGTGACCTGGGGTTGAGGGGGCGACCAGGGGGGCGTCCTCAACCTGGGCTTAAGGCCCGACATGATACACGGGCCAAATGGCCCAAAATGGTGACACAGCACCTTGTCGTGGTCACATAGCATGATCCACAAACCTTCTGGAGCTGGGACTAGAACCAAAACGACGGCTTCATCGTCCCCTTTCCAACTCATCCTTATACGCCTCGTTTCGATGCCGGATGAGGGAGATATCGCCGAAACCATGCAGGGATGTCGGCTGAATCCGAACCGAACGTGACAGCTGAGTTGGAGACGACTTGTAGCGTTGGGAAGGATGTGGCGTGCGCGTATCCAGCGTGGCGATGTCCTCATCATCCTCCCCTTCTTGAAATGGAGTCATCCTCGACTCCATCCCATCATCAACCTCCTGCAAAAGGTTAGTGACAGCAGAATGCATACAAGACAAAGTAGCATTGAGAATACGAACATCCTGGGACATCATAGTATAACAAGGTGCATCATGGTTTTCACAAAGTTCAGCAGTAGCAGATGTAGTAGCAATAAAAGCACCTCCTTTTAATTTAATACCCTCACGTTTATCAACATTAGAATCACTCATAGTAGGTTGTTTCATTTTATTTTCAGCAAGCTCTTTAAAATGTTTTCTAACATCAGCAGGTGATAAAGGAAGCAAAGTAATGTTTTTATTCTTATGCATGAAAGTGTAAGTATTAGTTCTACCACGGTGTGCAGCATCTTTATCATATTCCCATGGTCGTCCTAATAAAAGGGAACATGCTTCCATTGGCACAACATCAAAATCAGCCTAGTCGGTATAAGAACCCACTGAAAAATGTATACGCGTTGAGTGTGTTACCTTTGCCTTACCACTATTGTTGAACCATTGTATGTGATATGAGTGACGTAGTTCACGAGTGGTCAAACCAAGCTTTCGGACCAGATCTGTACACGCCAAGTTGTTGCAGCTCCCGGTATCAATTATGGTGAGAACACGACGCTCCTGGACAATGAGAAACATATGGAACAAATTGTTACGTTGTACCTTTGTGTCCTCCTCATCAGTCAATTGAGCGGCCAACACACGCTGCACAAGAAGGCTAGGGAGGCCCGTGGCTGCAACATCAGAATCAATGGTATCCTCCTCTTGCTCAACCGAAGAATCTACAACAAGATTAGTAGCAAGAGCCAAAAAAACTTCTTCCTCATCACTAGCACTGATATAACCATTACCATCAGGGGCAGGAATGAAAGCACGGCGACTTGGGCATTCCTTCAACACGTGTCCCATGCCCTTACAGCGGTGGCACTGGATGCTAGCAGAACTACTCGAGGACGCACCTGGGGTAAAAGGCTTCTTATGCGACTGGAGCTGCACAGGAGACAAATTGCTCACCTCGGAAGTTGGTGTAGTAGACGGTGTAGGTGATGGCGCCTTAGGAGCAGCGGCGGCCTTGGACTTGTCAACATCCGGACGCTTCTGAAAACATCTCCCAGTGTTGGACCTGAAAGAAAATTGCTGGCGACGTCCTTGTACCTCACGTTCAGCCTTAATAGCAAGATGATACAATTGGCTGAACCTTGTCCAATCTTTGTAATCAAGAATATCCTATATATCACGGTTCAAAACACCAAAAAATCTAACAGCAATAGCATGATCATCCTCATGTATGCCACAGTGTGATAATGAAATAAGCAACTCTTAATAATAAGCTTCTACACTTTTATCACCTTGTTTTAAAGTTTGCAGTTTCATACGCAAATCACGTTGATAATAAGGAGGAACAAAGCGAGATTTCATATGACGCTTTAACACATTCCAAGTTTGAGGTATATCAGCAGCATTATTAACAGTGCAAAGATCATTCCACCAGAATAGAGCAAAACTAGTAAACTCGCTAGTAGCAAGCCTAACTCTATGCTCTTCAGGCACTTGATGGGAATTAAATTTTTGATCAACAGCAAGTTCCCAATCTAAATAAGTCTCAGGATCAGCACTACCAGCAAAAGGAATCATGGTAAACTTAACTTTAGCAAAAGGATCAATATTACAATGATTTTGATTACCTCCTCCACGATTGCGATTAGCTCCTCCCATCTGAAAACGATTACGTCAGAGACGCTCCTCATCAGGATCAACATCCTCGAACTCATCATCATCCTCAGGTTGAACTGGTGGAGGTCGTTGCTCAACATGTTCAATCCGGGTCACCAGACCGTTGATCTGTCGAGTCAATGCATCAAACTGTTCTTGCATGTAGGTACGCTGCTCAGTAACAAGCCTCGTAAGCTCGTCCTTTGACACACACTCATTGAAGTCTGTGGGAGACTCCTTTCCTTTCCCGGTACCTGACATGGTTAGATGACAGCAAAAGACAACACAAAAAGGGTTATCTCTATCAACTAACAACTACTAGGTGGTGGTGGTGAAAGTGGAATGTAATATCTCAAGCGGCTTACCACCGTCTTACAAGTGTTCTTACCAAAGCCAATAGGGCGACACAATCAGTTGTCGAGCATGGGTAACAAGTTGCAAGATGAAACTGTGCTGATAGAAGTATCTGTGGAGCTATGGGTAGGCGCAATATGGTAGCAAGGATTAGCAAATAACGAATGCAGATTAGCAAAGTTCAATAAATGTCCAAAGCACAAGTCACAATTGCTGGCTAAGACGTCTCCTAGTCGTAGCACAACAAGGTAAAAGTAACAAGGAACGATGGACAGAAAACTCTGAAAATCGGTAGAATGGCAGTTCTGTAATTAATGCTGAAAACCTTGCCAAAAAGGCACTAGTAGAAATCACAAAATGACATTTTCAAAGGAGTACTAGCAAACGAGCTCAACTTTTTCTCAAATTTTTACCTCTGAACAAAGGGCACCAAAGATGGAAGCACACAAAATTTCACCTGAAACAGAGGTGTATTGTGGCCTAGGGAAAATCAGGAACGATCTTTGAAAACCCCTCAAAACACTTAAACAATTTTTTTATTTATCTTCCCGATTTTTTTTGAATTTTTTGATAACAGCCTGACCGACCAAGTGGGTAGATATCTATCCAACTTTTTGTTGCCAAGCTCTTGTAAACATTTGAGCAAAAACGAAGCACCGAGCGAAAAGTTATGTCTGTTTTATGGAAAGTATCTCAACTAATAATTTCAGAAAGGCACAACTCGGCAGGAAAAGCAGCGGCGGCTAGGGTAAAACTTCCTCCTAGCGGTGGTACAAACAAACATAGGGGCACGATCCTCCCTGGTAGAAGATGCAAAGAAATAGGTATTCGCTAGATAATGAATCAAGGATCAAGTATGCGATGCAAAATGCGATCAAGCGGCTTGCAACCTATCTAGGGCTTGCACGGCGAGAATTCACGCAAGGCGGCTAGCGATGGCAAATCGAGTAATGTGGTGGCTCGACTTGTTGTATGGCTAATGGTGGATGGGCTAGCGGCGGAAACAAAATAACAGCGATGGGCACGTTGAACTACGACGATGAACACAACCTAAACCAGCAACAAGACTCGACCACGGACACAAACTCAACAAAGTAATCTGAAAACGAAATTGCAAGGCTAAACAGGGTGGTAGGACAGCAGAAAAGTAAATCTTTTCGGGGTTTTTGTGGACGATAGGTGATGAACACAAACGAATCTAAAGGGGAACACGAGAGTACCTAACGGGAAACCTAGGAATCTGATACCAAATGATAGGCGATGGCCCGATCTTCCGAGAGGTAGATGGATATGTCGATTGGTGAAGACTCGACGTTGGCGATCTTGGCTTCGAATCAGCATGATTAGGACCCCGCAACTGTTACACCACTGCTCCGTTGGTTATCAACCAAGCACAACTTGATTGACCTCGCCACGAAGGCTTTTCCCTTCAAGCGAATCGAGAACACAAGTAAGAAAATGGTAAACACACAATCGAATATTACAGATGTAAATGAAGCGAATATCAATGGAGTTCGAGCACTCGATTCGAAAGGACCAGTAGAGGCGATGCAAAAACAGGGGCCTTGGATCACAGCAAAAGGACTTGGCGTCACAGTTACAATGAATCACGAAAGTTTCGACTTTGAAAACTTCAATTAAACAAAACCCAAGTCTAAACGACGTCGGCTACTGAGTTTTAACACCTAAGGGGCGACCTAGGGTTGAGGGGGTGACCAGGGGGGCATCCTCAACCGGGGCTTAAGGCCCGACACGGTACACAGCCCCAAATGACCCAAAAAGGTGACGCAGCACCTTGTCGTGGTCACACAGCATGGTACACGAACCTTATGGAGCTGGGACCAGAACCAAAATGATGGCATCGTCGTCCCCTTTCCAACGCATCCTTATACGCCTCGTTTCGATGCCGGATGAGGGAGATGTCACCGAAACCGTGCAGGGATGTCGGCTGAATCCGAACCGAACATGGCAGCTGAGTTGGAGACGACCTGTAGCGTGGGGAAGGACATGGCGTGCATGTATCCAGCATGGCGATGTCCTCATCAATGTGTTTGCAGGAAAATGTGAGCTTGATGGACAGATTTGCATCAAGTTCGGAGGATGAATTAAGAAGCTCCATTCGTATGCAAATGAAGTGGAATTTACTCCCAAAGGTGACAAAGACCAAGATGCAATAATGAAATGTTCCCAAGGACCAAGAGGAAAAGACTGGAGTTCATACAACAAGACCCTTTATCTTGATCGCAGGAATAATGATGCCTAAATCCCACATGCAAAGGAGCAAAAAGTCAAAAGATCAAGAAAAGCCATGTTGAGGAAGGCGTGACCGAACCGAGCTGAGGTGGGCCCAGGCCGGTCAGCCCGGGCCGGCCGGCCCATCCCCTTTTGGCACCGGTTCAGCCTCCCGTTTCTTGGGCGTCAAGATGATGGAACCCTAAGTTGCTGGCGGTGCTGCCATTCGCGAGTGACGCTGATAAATACTGATGAGTCTAGCCCAGGTGGGGTTGGATGGAAAGCCCGGCACACCGGTCCAGCTTCAGATATGCACGATCTGGCCCCTGCAAATCCAGCTTCAGGTACACACGACCTGGCCCCCAAGATTCCAGCTTCAGATACGTATAATCTGGCCCCCGTAACCTTAGCACCGACAGCCGAAATAACGACACACCAATCCGGCTGAAGCATGACACATCGATCCGGCTACAACGCCACTAGGGCCTCCTATTGCGCCTTGGCAATCTTAGCACCATACTCCTCTACAACCTTAGCACCGCACTCTGGCGCACCTCTCGGGGAAAGGCCCAATCGCCCCAAAATACTAGTCTGTTAGGGGAAGGGTGGCTCTCCCCTTTAAGGTGGCTTCCTCCTCCCAAGCTAAGCAAGGTGAGATAATTCGGACGCGCACGGCTTCGCTGCCTACACTGTCGTGCGCCTGGTCCATCGGACGCCTACACTGTCATGCGCCTGGCTAATCCGTACTCCCGTTGGATACGACTGCCGCCTACACTGTCGTGAGCCTGGCCAAATCGTGCTCCACGACTGCCGCCTACACTGTTGTGCGCCTGGCCAAATCGTGTCCTGGGATGTCCTCATCATCCTCCCCTTCTTAACATGGGCCCAACTCTGATACCAAATGATGAGTCCGGCTCAGGTGGGGTTGGATGGAAAGCCTGGCACACCGGTCCAGCTTCAGATATGCACGATCTGGCCCCTGCAAATCCGGCTTCAGGTACACACGACCTGGCCCCCCAAGATTCCAGCTTCAGATATGTGTAATCTGGCCCCCGTAACTTTAGCACCGGCAGCTGAAATAACGACACACCGATCTGGCCGAAGCATGACACAGTGATCCGGCTACAACACCACTAGGGTCTCCTATTGCGCCTCGGCAATCTTAGCACCATACTCCTCTGCAACCTTAGCAACGCACTCCGACGCACCTCTCGGGGAAAGGCCCAATCGCCCCAAAAGACTAGTATGTTAGGGGAAGTGTGGCTCTCCCCTTTAAGGTGGCTTCCTCCTCCCAATCTAAGCAAGGTGGGATAATGAGGCTCACACGGTTGCCGCCCGACTACAACTGGGCTTCAGCCCATGTTGCGTCTTAGCCAACGGGTCATAGTGGAGGAAGATGTCCTCATCATTCTCCCCTTCTTAACAAGGGCCCAGCTCTGATACCAAATGATAAGTCCGGCCCAGGTGGGGTTGGATGGAAAGCCCGACACAGCGGTCCAGCTTCAGATATGCATGATCTGGCCCCTGCAAATCCGGCTTCAGCTACACACGACCTGGCCCCCAAGATTCCAGCTTCAGATACGTACAATCTGGCCCCCGTAACCTTAGCACCGGCAGCCGCAATAACGACACACCGATCTGGCCGAAGCATGACACACTGATCTGGCTACAACGCCACTAGGGCCTACTGTTGCACCTCGGCAATCTTAGCACCATACTCCTCTGCAACCTTAGCACCGCACTGCGGCGCACCTCTCGGGGAAAGGCCCAATCGCCTCCCAAAGACTAGTAGGCGTACCCTTCACCTAACAGACTAGTCTTTTGGGGTGATTGGGCCTTTCCCCGAGAGGTGCGCCGGAGTGTGATGCTAAGTTTGCAGAGGAGTATGGTGCTAAGATTGCCGAGGCGCAACTGGAGGCCCTAGTGGCGTTGTAGCCGGATCAGTGTGTCATGCTTCGGTCGGATCGGTGTGTCATTATTTTGGCTGCCGGTGCTAAGGTTACGTGGGCCAGATTATACGTATCTGAAGCTGGAATCTTGGGGGCTAGGTCGTGTGTACCTGAAGCCGGATTTGCAGGGGCCAGATCGTGCATATCTGAAGATGGACCGGTGTGCCGGGCTTTCCATTCAACCCCACCTGGGCTGGACTCATCATTTGGTATCAGAGCTGGGCCCATGTTAAGAAGGGGAGGATGATGAGGACATCCTAGGGCGCGATTTGGCCAGGTGCACAACAGTGTAGGAGGCAGTCGTGGAGCACGATTTGGCCAGGCGCACGACAGTGTAGGCGGCAGTCATGTCCAACGGGAGTATGGATTAGCCAGGCGCACGATAGTGTAGGCGGCCCATGGGCCAGGCACACGACAGTGTAGGCAGCGAAGCCGTGCACGTCCGAATTATCTCACCTTGCTTAGCTTGGGAGGAGGAATCCACCTTAAAGGGGAGAGCCACCCTTCCCCTAACAGACTAGTCTTTTGGGGCGATTCGGCCTTTCCCCGAGAGGTGCGCCGGAGTGCGGTGCTAAGGTTGCAGAGGAGTATGGTGCTAAGATTGCTGAGGCGCAACACGAGGCCCTAGTGGTGTTGTAGCCGGATCGGTGTGTCATGCTTCGGCCGGATCGGTGTGTCGTTATTTCGGCTGTCGGTGCTAAGGTTACGGGGGCCAGATTATACGTATCTGAAGCTGAAATCTTGGGGGCCAGGTCGTGTATACCTGAAGCCGGATTTGCAGGGGCCAGATCGTGCATATATGAAACTGGACCGGTGTGCCGGGCTTTCCATCCAACCCCACCTGGGCCGGACTCATCAAATACCTTCGAGGTCAACCACAAGAAGGAAAGGTTGGCGGGAGAGAAGTGGAAGGGAGCACTCGAAAGAAATCTTCGCCAAGTCCAAGGGAGGTGACCACAAGCGGAGGAGGACGCCGAGGTCCTGCCACGGCGCCCCCGGAGTTGAAGGACAACGAGGACTGGTCTTCATTGGAGGCATCTACCATGTTCAATGGTGCCATGGCTAGCGTCTTGATGGGGGTAAAGTCATCGTTTGTCCATGGGGTTGTAAAGGTTCTTAATGTGTAATCGCCGACTCTTGTTTGGATCTTAATCTATCACTTCCTTGTTGATGGTGCTTTAATGCCTAAGGTTAGCTGCCATTCTTTTTGGGTGCATCAGCCGTTTTGCTCCCGTAGATCGCATCAACATATCGTGTTCATTTAGGTTTCACCATGACTACCTTCGTGTAATGACAGTACAAGGGAAGGGAAATGGCTATACCTTGTTCACATGTTTCGATAGATTAGATCAGTTTTATCACGTTTGGCGATTGCACCTTTAAGTATCCATAGACTCCATGGGCAAATGTTTTTCATAACTTGTGCATGTTAAGATAGATTAGATTGCCTTTACTTTAGATTAATCTTTCTTTCAAAGGTTTTCCAATCAACTAGATTAGTACTTGGTTAAGCGCTAGCAACACTACGTGAAAAAGTGACTTTGGTAACGGGCATAGATCGCTATTAGTAACGGGCAAAATGCCCGTTACCGATATAGCGTTACAAATAACCCAACATCGATATGCTCGTTACCAATAGCTGTCACTTGTAACGGGCATTACCATAATGCCCATTACCAATGACTGCCATCAGTAATGGGCGAAGATGATGCCCGTTACCAATTACAAGATATAGGTAACGGACGTCATTGAGGTCCGTTACCAATGCTCGTCATAGGTAATGGGCATTATGGTAATGCCCGTTACTAATGTGAATTAAAAAAACAAAAAAAAGAAATTAGAATTTCTTCTATTCCTTCATTAGATCCATTCCACACATTTGCATCCATACACAGTTACATCCATACATTGTTACATCCATACACAGTTACATGAATCTATAAATGGATCCTACAAGATGAGATTTCAGATTTCAGTGAAGAACATCATTAGATTTCAGTGAAGAACATATTAGAATGGAAAGAGAGTATAATCTAGCCTCAGCTTTACACATTAGAAACAGGCACATGACTACATGGATCTTGCAACATACCTTATAGCTTTATGCAGTACAAGTTTATCTCCTGAAAGAAAGAGGAAAGACTTACATAAATTCAGTGTTGAAGGAAATAAAAGCATAAGTATAATAAAATAGTGCACACTGTCCAGAGGCATACATAAGTACAATAAGACTAGCTATTAGGTCACCTCTCCTCTAAATTGAGGAAACAAAATAAGGCTATAAGATACTAAAGTATTTCTAGAAACACTCAGGCATATTTGAAACTAGAATGATATTGTTGTCACACATGAATACAAGACAGGGCAGCTCAAGGAAAGATATCGAATGAAATATGGGATTGCAACATCACACAGGAAAAGAATATTCACATTGGAATGAATATTCACATTGGAATGTCAGGTAATATGTAAAGCTCAACATACCTGAATCAATATGTAAATCTACCACATGTAACCATCTCAGGTAATGCATTACTCTCCTGAAAGAAAAGAAAGGGAGTTATATTCAGGTCACTGAAATAGCACAAGTTAAGAAAAAAGTCAGATTTATACACAATTTTTGCCAGAGTCCTACATAAATACATGGGATATCAAATTCACATGTCAATCTATTGAATTAGCATATCCATTGAAAGAGAGGGATAAACATAGCTTAATCAAATTCAGTTTTAACCTTAGTCTCTTGTGCAATATTGTAAGATTTTGCCGAGTTAGTAATGGATTTCACTACAGGAATGAACTCTAGAATCCTATCAAGAAAGCTGGAACTGTCAATTCATCTGGATGCCTATCCAGACTGAAGCTGTTACCACAAAGTTAATAGATCTTTCAACTGGAAATTAACAGATGTGCCCACGCACCAAACCATACATTATTGGCCTGAATTGCTTAACCTGAGATGCTGAATTTCTTAACACGAGATTCTAAGCTATTGTATGCGAGAATTGTGCATTCTTAGGCATTGAGTAGTCTCTATCATGAAAATATTAGATCTCTGAGAAATATTTACTTAAGAACTAAGACAAATTAAAGTCAAGGGGACATTTGCTACTATCAAAAAGTACCCCTGCTGATTACAAAGAAATAAGCAACTTAAATTTCCACTTAGTGACAATCATTCGCTCAGAAGTATTTCACCATTCGTTCAGAAGCATCCAACATAGTATGACTAAAAAAGTACGCATAGCTGTTTGTGGTTTAGCTGTTAATATTTTTTCAACACCATAAAGGAAGGACTATGACAATTCATCTCGACAAAGGCATCAAACTACTAGGATCTTAATTACAAACTACTAGAAACAGTTCAAAGCACATACTTGTATTTTCTCTTGCTCCTGTCCTCTTTGGAACATCTCTTTGAATCCCTCCTGTTGACAAACATCACCACAACGTATGATTGAGATGTACATTAGTAAGCTAGCAGTGTTATTTCTCAAGCCCCTTGGCTCTAGCTTGCTTAGGAGATGCCATCAGATGAGCTGTTGCCAGCTACCTTCATTTAATTAAAGAAACTGGCTGCTATTAGTAGCAAAGGTTATGGATGGTGGTGGTCATGAACAGATCACTACATTGCCGAAATAATCTATTAGCAGGAACAGGGAGATCTTGCACGACTTAGTAGATCAGTAGATGGGAGAAGGAATCGATGAACGTACCACTTGTTGGAAGTTGCGACGCCCTTGACGACGGTGTGAGTAGTAGATCCTGCACCTGTAGGTCATACAAGTGGCAGATCTGCATCACCAGAAATTCCCTTGCCGACGAGGCCGCGTCGCCGTCGCTATGCCCGCCGCACCCATCCGCCGAACCCTATCAAGAAAAAGGGGATGAGGAGGAAGGAATCGCTGGAGGAGGAGATCGAGAGAGGAGAGGAGGCGACGTACCTACCGCTACCCCCGCTGGCTTGGCCCGCCCGCTGCAGGGACTGCTCCTCTGTCGCACCTAGCCCCGCCGCCGCACGCCGTGAATCGAGGCTGCGAGGAGCAGCAGCGCCGCCTGCGAGGGGAGCC
Organism: Cenchrus fungigraminus; assembly: GCA_036936925.1. Taxonomy (NCBI): domain Eukaryota; kingdom Viridiplantae; phylum Streptophyta; class Magnoliopsida; order Poales; family Poaceae; genus Cenchrus; species Cenchrus fungigraminus. The sequence continues at coordinate 100,440,084 of CM072779.1, forward strand.
TGCGGTGCCACCTACCCCCGCGAGCTTCCCATCACGCGGATCGAGGAGAGGGAGGGGCGGAGAATTAGAGGGAGGAGCTTTGGGGCCGGCGAGGGCAAATCCGGCCGGGAGGGAGCTCCGGGGCCGGCCAGGCCAGGCGCTTGGGGCTACTCGCCTCGGCGTCGTGAGGAGCTGGCACCACGCGGGCGCTCGCCTCGGCGCCGCCGCGTGCGCGCGAGCAGATCTCGTGAGGGAGAGCGAACCGTCGAGAGAGGATAAGGAGAGAGAGAGTCGGGGGAGGGGCGACGAATGAGGAGGGACTTGGGGGGAGCGGCGGACGCGAGGGGTGGGTGTCTGCGGACACGAGTGAAATTTAACTGAAGTTAAATAAAAATTCAGGTCCAGAAATCAATAATGGTAACGGGCATTGCGAGGTCCGTCACAACAAGTATTAAAGGTAAAGAGCGTTAATTAATGCCCGTTACCAATACGGTTGGGATGCACCTTGCTGCTCGGACATAGAATCATTGGTAACGGGTTTTAATGACGTTTGTTACCTTTAATATTTTTAGTAACAGGCTTCATGAGTCCGTTACTAATGATGCGTGACCTATTTGAGGTTTTCACGTAGTGCAATTCCCTTGCTCCGTGGATTGACAAGAACCTTGGGGGTACTATAGGTGAAAAAGGCTACAAGTGACCCGTGCACTTGCGGTGAACCTTGACGCGTTATTGAACCGTCAACAAAGCGAAACAGGAACAAAAAGTGTTGGAGAAGGTAGAGGAAGGGGGAGGGGAAGGGGATGAGGAAGAGGAAGAGGGAGGCTGGCTACATTGTTAGGAATGTGATGTGTTGCTAATAGACATGTAATATTGTAGTACTAGTTACTTTTGTTGGATGTGATCCGGTGAATATGTCTACTAGTTATTGCTTTTGTTGGACATGTATGATGGGATGTTATCTATCTATATATGCATGTGTAGTTTGGACCTAATTTTGTCTCGTTATGCTGTCATTTTTTTTTCAAAATCAGGTTGGCAAGGTACTGTCCTTAATTGTGGAAATGAACCAAATATTATTTTTGCAAATTTCAGATAATATGTGTTGAGTTGTATCTAAATACATGTGGTCGAATAGGGGCATATTCGCAGAGGCAAATCTGTCTTCTCTCAACATTTTTGAATTTTTTTTTACATTTTTCTTTCCTCTTTTTTGCAAAAATATATGGTCCGAAATTTTTTTTGCAAAACTATACATCTAGCGCCGTGGGGGAGGGCGGCAGGGACCTACCGCCGTGCCCCACGGCGGTAGGTACACGCGCGGTACTGTAGCACCTTCAAAAATTTGTAATTTTTTTGTTTGAACTCGGATGGAGGTAAACTTTATATGGAAATTGTAGCTTTCGACGAGATCTACAACTTTGTAGTTCAAAGTTTTTCCATTTGAACTCATCTTCATAGTCAAATAATCGATAAACTATCCAGATCTCAGTTTGCAGTCTTCAGATCTGAATAGTATATCGATTATTTGAGTATGAAGATGACTTCAAATGGAAAAACTTTGAACTACAAAATTGTAGATCTCGTCGAAAGCTACAATTTTCATATAAAGTTTACCTCCATCCGAGTTCATGCAAAAAAGTTACAATTTTTTGAACATAAATTGAAAACTGAGATCTCGATATGAAAACTGAGATCTGGATAGTATATCGATTATTTGACTATGAAGATGACTTCAAATGGAAAAACTTTGAACTACAAAGTTGTAGATCTCGTCGAAAGCTACAATTTTCATATAAAGTTTACCTCCATCCGAGTTCAAACAAAAAAATTACAAATTTTTGAAAACAGACTGGACCCCTACCGCCGTGACCCACGGCGGTAGCAGGCGCTACAGTACCGCGCGTGTACCTACCGCCGTGGGGCACGGCGGTAGGTCCCTGCCGCCGTCCCCCACGGCGCTAGATGTATAGTTTTGCAAATTTTTTTGCGGACCATATATTTTTGCAAAATTGAGGGGGGGAAATGTAAAAAAAATTCAACATTTTTAATATTGTTAGATGATGTTCACAGAGTAGGGGTAAACTGAAGTTTCATTTTCAAAAAGTGGGGGTAAAATCGCAATGATGAAGAAAGTGAGGGTAAAACCACAATTACCATTCAAAGGAGGGGCAAGAACCCAATAGCTTTTTTCTTTTTGCACCATTTTCAATAATAGGATTTTAGCTTCTTTTCTGTCGTTGCCGCCGATATTATTGCAGTAACTTGTCTGTGCGTACATGATGAACACGGAATCCGATGAACACCATGCACGTTGAGCTAGGAGAATTGTATGGCACTGTCCTTGTCATCCATAGGTTGTTCGTTAGGTTGACCAAATTTTCACCAACAAAGCCTGTTCATAGCCCCACCGGCCAGCCCAGGTAACCCACCCGACCAATCCGAGCTCACGATCACAAAGACTACTGCATCAGAGCGTCTGCAACATTTTCCCAACCAATGGATTGCCCATCGATCCCTGCAACGCCCTGAGAGAGTATAACTGCCCATGAATCTTGGCTATCTTACGTGCTTTTGTTCCTAGCTTCAATTTGGTAGCGCTAGATCCTTCCCAGGGCCATGGCGGCCGTAGAAACTCGCCACGGCAAGCTCTCCTGCCCAGCTCTATGGAACTTGCTGCTGCTGCTTCAGGCGATCGTGGAGCCGGCGGCAGGCGCGTGCTCTGTGAATGCGATCTACAGCTTCGGCGACTCCATCGCCGACACGGGCAACCTCCTCCGCGAGGGCCCCGTGGGGTTCTTCGCCTCCATCGGCAGCTACCCCTACGGCCAGACCCTACGGAAGCCCACCGGCCGGTGCTCCGACGGCCTCCTCATCATCGACTACTTCGGTGCGCACCGCACATCCATCTCCGGCGAGAACACACGCCGATCGAGCTTAATTCGTTCGAAATTGGTCACCGTTGTTTTTTTTTTCTATCCCTTCTTGCAGCCATGGCGCTGAACCTGTCGCTGGTGAACCCGTACACGGACAAGGGCGCCGACTTCGCCAGCGGCGTGAACTTCGCGGTGGCCGGCGCCACGGCGCTCGACCGGGCCGCCCTCCTGCTGAGCGGCGTCGTGATGCCGCCGGCGAGCGTGCCGATCAGCACCCAGCTCGACTGGTTCAGGTCGCACCTCAACGCCACCTGCGGCTCGCAAGAAGGTAATAAGCCGTGGAGCAACAGCCCATACATTGCTGTTCGTCGAAATGGATTATATTGCTATATGTATGGAGGTTTGTCCGATCCTCGCTAGCGCCTCCACCAATTGAAATGCATCTGCAAATGTATTGAACATTATGATCAGATTGCGTGAGGAAGCTCGCCGGAGCGCTGTTCTTGGTGGGGGAGATTGGCGGGAATGACTACAACTACGCCTTCTTCCAGGGGACCAGGTCCATCGAGGCCACCAAGGCCATCGTGCCACAGGTCATCAAGACCATAATGAACGTCGCCAAGGCAAGCACACTCAACTCTTCTTGTTTGGAACACCTGACTTCATCTACTCCTGCATGGAACCATTCTAGTATCTCATATATGGATCCGTGGATAAGTTTTGCAAAAGAATAAATTGGCTTAATTTCTTCACAGTGTGGACTCTGGACAGTGATTGACAATATGTACTCTATCCGTTCTAAATTGTAGTCTGTTTTGGTTTTTCTAAGTTCATAGTTGTTTGTATGCATGTAGATATAATATATACTCTAGGTGCATAACAAAAATTATGCACCAAAAGCTAAAATAACATACAATTTGGAATGGAGGGAGTACTAGTCAGTAGTTTCACACAAATTCACCCAAATAGAGTTTGGAATAGAGTTTGGAAAAAATAAAATGTTTCTTTGGTTAGTTACTGACAATTATGAGGCGTCACAAGTGCAGGAGTACTCAGTAATAAGTCAGTAGTGTCTGAGATCTTGGTGCTGTTGGAATTTTTGAAACACTGGTCAGAGTTTTCTTCACCCTGTCACTAGCTAGGTGCCTAGGTATGCTTAGGTCGGTAGGTGGCGATCAACACTTTATTCTTTCAAATCTGCTAGGCATTAGTTGTTTCGGGAACACTTTCACCAAAGTTCGTTGAGCAGACTCACCTTCCTAATATAAAGAAGACTAATTAATGAACCTGCAGGAGGTGATTGAGCTAGGAGCGACCCAGATCATCATCCCCGGGAACTTCCCAATCGGGTGCTCGCCGAGCTACCTCTCCCTCTTCTCCGTGTCCGGCACCAGCGACCTCGACGACAGGGGCTGCCTCAAGAGCTACAACGCCTTCGCACAGCACCACAACGAGCAGCTGCAGGCGGCCATCGACGACCTGAGGAAGGCCAACACTGATGTCACCATCATCTACGCCGACTACTACGGCGCCTTCATGCACCTGCTTGATCACGCTTCCATCCTAGGTACTTCCTCTGTCCCAAAATAAGTGCACATCTCACATTTCGAGGAGTCAAACATTTCAAAATTTGACCAAATATATATTAAAAAATACTAATGATTATGATACTAAATAAACATCATTAGATCAATCACGTCATATATTTTCATGAGAAACTTGTTTAGAGACACAAATGTTATTATTATTTTTCTATATATCCAGACAAATTTGAAACTTGTTGACTCCTCGAAATGCGAGATGAGTACTTATTTTGGGACGGATGGAGTAGACACAACCAGGCATCCACGGAATTTTAAGCCAACTCATGGCTCGGATTTGCCGTACACGTATCTCAAAGCAACATACCTGATGATACGTGTCTTCGGTCGCAGGGTTCGATCAGGGCTCACTTCTCCAGGCATGCTGCGGGGCCGGAGGGGCGTACAACTTCAACATGAACATGATGTGCGGCACGCCGGGAACGAGCCTGTGCACGAACCCGGCGCGCCGTGTGAGCTGGGACGGCATCCACCTCACCCAGCAGGCGTACAGGGCCATCGCGCTGTCCCTCCTCATGGAGGGTTTCGCCCAACCAGCTGATGCCGTGCAGGAGATCTGGAGCTGCTAAAACAGAGCCAACGGGGCTTGTGCCTCCTAGAGGCCAGAGTTCTATTGGGCTTCATGTGTGAATATTTTCTTTCAGTCTAGGATTAGCACTGGAATTAGAATTTATAGTGTGTTCTAAATGCCGTTGCAATGCAAACTCGTATGTGAATTTGTGTTATCATGAAAAACGTCTATGTTGTGTTACTCATGACAAATCGAGTATAAGAAACATTCCTTGTCATACTAGTTATTTACGTCATCAATTGATACATCGAAATGTTCCGATGTTCATGTATTATGCATTATTGTTTGGAAAAAGTTCATTTTACTCCCCTCACATATTCACTTTGACCGCTTAACCCTCTCAACAAAATTTAGACTCACTTTACTTCCTTGAACTATTTCATTTGGTCCAATCTACTCCTATCATTTTTGTTTCTCTGTGTATAAGTTGAATTTTGAGTTCAAATTTTAGTAGGTACAAAACATGATACCTTATGTTAAAAAATTATACTAAGAACTTTTCCTAATTATTTTGAAAGATTAGAAATATTTAATACAAAATTGATCTTAGATATATAAAACTGTACAAAAATTAGTCAATAAAAATTATTTATTTTATTTTCTACCATAGAGCATCATGTTATAAGTCAACTGGCAAAATCTGAAATTGAAACTCAACTTGTGCATGATGAAACATAAAATGCAAATATAATTAGAGGGTAGATTGGAACAAATGAAATAGTTCGGAGGAGTAAAGTGAGCCTAAATTTTGTTTACGGGGTCAAGTGGACAAAGTAAATAGACAAGGCAGTAAAATAGACATTTTCCTTATTGTTTTGTCATCGGTCTTAGTATTCACAATGTCTGTCTTATCTTCTGACCTTCCTCTAATTCCACTTACTTACCTTAAGGCACATGATGGCCCAAACATTCTAGGGCCCGTGCTAAATTCTATACTAGGCCCTAAACTTAACAACAAAATGTCTAATATAATACACATATTGATAGCAAAAATGTCATTCTCTTCCTTTTTTTAATAAACATGTCAAAAATAATATTTAACTTAATATCAAAAGAATCATTCATCTACACGAACCAGTAAAGCAAATCTTTTATAAGTCCACTTTGTTCCACATATCAACTATTTTGGAAATGATTTCATATCAATAAATTGTACCAAATATGTAAGTTTCAAAGAGTTTGTCTCCATATATTTCATTATTATTTCCCATATTTGGTAAATGTCATCATCCAACACTACTGTTCTATTTTCCATCCAAGATGACATGGCTAACCATAAAACACACAAATACATTGAAGAAAAAATGTAGCACAAACAAAGTATGCAAATCCAAGAACAAACCCATATGATTTGAAATAAAGCAACAAAGTAATATAATTTGTGCAATTTTATTGCCCCTGAAGGCCCCTATAAAACATGACAAGCAAGCTAAAACAGACTCAGAGCACAAACTCCTAACATGGGATTGCTTTGACAATTAAAAAATATTTACCTAAGTATTAATAATAAATAAATGCAATTGAAATGGCCATGGTGCTCCATAGTCTCGAACCAGATTTGCCCCTTTTGAACTAGTTAAATAGGAGGAAAAGGAATAGGAGAGTTAGGCCTTAATTTCACCAGAATATTTATTTTAGAAAAGAGAATATATATTAGTATCCTAGCCTCTACATCAACCAATGCATATAGATGTTCTTTATTACAAGCTTATATCAAAACAAATCGCGGGAATAACAACACCAAGTGTTGGTCCACATATAAATAAAACTCCATATTCACCATGAAAACAAATCAAAAGGTAATTTTGTTGCTGAAACTCTATCCTTGAGCGACAAAGACCTCCATGGCCTCAAACACAAGCAGTCTACAACCCACCTTGAATGACGAATGATCCTCCCAACCCACCTTGAATGATGAATGATCCTCCTCCTTGTGAAGCAGTGACCAGAACCGGGTCCAGTCCATCCTCATGAAGAGTACTTGTAAGTATGAAGGTATTATGCCCTTTTCAAATACAACATCATTTATGGATATCCAAATTTCCCAACACATTGCAATTGCTCTTGCTAGTATCTGACACTTAAGTTTTCTATTTATCCCACCCATACAGTCATTAAACATGTGATGCATACTAGTTGGCGGAGATAAATTAAAGAAAACTTGAAGTAATGTCCAAATGAACTTAGCAAGATCACAATCAAAGAACAAATGTTGAATGGTATCGCTACGTGAGCAAAAGGATCAAGACATATTTCCATGCCATTGCTTGTGAGCCAAATTATCTTTGGTTAAGACTACCCCTTTAATCAAGTACCACACAAACACTTTTATTGGACTTCGACTTTTTCCATTTTCTAGCTAACCAAGCATAAGCACCAATGCAATACCTAATATAGAGATCAAATTCGGGGCCCTTACATCTGGGACGGCCCTGTTGAGGCACCATAATGTCCAACAAATTCAATTAAGCATTAGTCTTTTGTCACCTTATACCATTAATAACGTCCATGCTATCCATCATAAGAAATGATACTTGGTAACATTGAGCCTCTTTACAAGCTTTCACTTACATATTTCTCTGCCTTTTTATCATGCCTTACATTAATAATTTTTCTTTTGAAATATTTATTCATGCACTTTCACTAGTAGGGTTATATTTCTCTAAACCGAATAATCCACTCAAACATTCTAGAAAAAAATGGAGAATGTATAGAACAGCTAGGTGTGTTAGAAGCTCTAAACACTAGACCCTTTTAACTGTCCAATTTGACATCTACAGTTTAGATTCTATGTAACTTTGAACCAACAAAAAAATCTCATTGGAGGCTCTAAAACCCAAATTTTTATTACACCCTCATTTCTCAAAAATAAATAGAAAAATGTAACTAAAGTGTAAAGTAATTATTTTCTAATACAAGTAAAACATAATAAAGTTAGGTGTTAGAAGGCAACCAGGGTAGTTGCAATAATGGTCATCTGCCCAGTTAGTCGCGGTTGGCTGAAGTTATGCTACAACCCTATAAGATGAAGCTAGGGTTCAAGGATTTTATTTTGGACAGCTTAACTCAGGTTCCTTCTATGTTATAACTGCCAACTGAGTTTTTTTATGCATGACTGCCAAAGAGAATTGTCATGTATTAATGGCATGCACATGTTATCATGCAACTCTATGATATTTCAAATTCATTTTTTCCATGTCTATCTGCACAACCTAACTTTGTGAAAGGTATGTGAAAATATGATGGTTGAGTTAGAGGTAAACATAATAGTGAAACATTGTTATATGTTGAAAGAAAGTAGAACTAGTGAGGGTGAAGTTCCAAATTCGTGACTCTTAACAATGTAAACAATTGCTTAAATCACTTTGATTAAGGAACACATGTTACAATCTTTTTGAGCAACGTGTAATTATATGATGCATTATCAGGTTGCAACTCTTACCACTAATCTCTGATGGATTTAACTAACATAATTCTTAGGAACATCTTCTTAGCAATTTAGTATGTCGATAGGAGATACCCACTATTCACTTTCATGTTAAAACAAAAAACTATTTACTAAGGTGGTAAATTGCTGGGTTCAAGTGATGCTAGGTAATTTCAAAACGGAGAATTTACTATGTGTGAGTTGCTGGAAGAATTAGGAGCACCTGCCAAGGTAATTGTAGCTGATACTTCAAAATTATCACTACATGTTTACTTGCATACCTATTATAATCACCGTATGATTACATCTGTGTCTATTTTAGATGCTAGTTTTAAGAGTATTTTTAGCCATCGGAAATTATACTCATCCCTTCTATGCCACTAACCCCACATGTCATATACACAAAATATATCTCTACATGCCATCATATGGCATACAAGGGATGGGTATAGATTCCAATGCCACTCAATGAATTAGCTCATTTTTATTAGAAAGTAACCATGAATATTGCCAATTTCTTAGTATAGATACTACAAGAAATGTGCTGATCTATGACTGAAATTTTATGACATATTTGTTCTCATCATAGATCTATGATGTTTTAGGCAAAAACATCATAAAGTTTAACTTCCGAGCAAAACTAGTGAAAAAGTTAAACTAAGTCATAAAAGTTGCCACTCATGCCAAAAATTAAACGTCACTCGGTGGTTCTATTATGATATAAGGTTAGCAAAAACGTCATAAACCAACAAGAGTTCCACATGTAAGTTGAAGTTGATAAATATGACGGTAATATAATGCTCCTCTCGTGGATCGAACCCATTACCGCTTGAATGTGAATTCATTATCGCAACCAGATCCCACATGTAAGTTTAAGGTGAGTTGGTACAAGTTTTGGTAAGTTATGTTAGTCTTAGAAGAAAAAAAGAGAAGAAAAATTAAAAGGAATGAGTGTCCAGAGCAAGACTCAAACCTGCAACCTCTTCATTATATGTTGAGATAGCACCACTAAGACATGAACTAATGTATGCTTTTTAGATAGGATAAATGTAACACCCCAGGCTCCAACAAGCCCAAGATGTCACTAAAAGACCCTTTCAACATGCTGGAGTACAAAACTCAATACCATATCTCCCAATATAGAGTAACGAGGAAGCAACAACAAAGACAATATACAGAGATAGACCACACAATAGCATTTTAATGAGAAACTTAACAAAATAACAATTAATAGGGGTCAACCACACTCATTATTAAGAATCCACAATGGGTTTCCAAAAAGTCTATTCAAAATAAGATTATTACATAAAGATACATGTAGCATTGTGGTTGTACAGAATATAGATGAACAAAGGTGTGATGATGTGCAGCTAATTCCATCCCTTCAACCAAAGAAATCACTCAAGAACCTAGAAAGAAAAAAGAGAGTGAGAATAATTCTTAGCAAGCAAATTGGTTTAACAAGTTATTTGAACTACGTGTTCATTATGAATCACTTTAAACAAAAATACAAGATAAAATAAAATACAACTAGATCATTATGATAGTTAACCTCATACGAAACAAATGAATAAACCTCAGTCAGTTATGAAATTTACAAGAAAACAAGAATCCTCATATCCTCTTCCATGTGAATGCATAATACTTGAATATATAAACCACAATGATGAACTAGTTCGGTGATGAAGTAGTTGATGACGATGAAGTAGTCAATGAGCCCCTGAAGCCGAACATCATCGGCGAAGGTTAAAAAGACAATGTGGAAGTCTCTCTTCTATGGTCATGCACACTAGAGTGGGGCCACTCATCTCAATACAACAATAGCCCCTATTGGTCAGTGGTCGTGATGAAGGTCCTTGAGACGAACATTGTCAGTGATAAAAATTGATTCTACGATGAAGTAGTCCATCATCGGAAGAAGTAGACGACAATGAAGTATTTGATGAAACCCATCGAGTCGAATTCTATCGATGATGAAGCGAGAGTCGATGACCCGAAAGTAGTACTTCATCAAAAGAATTAGATGATGATGAAGTACTCAATGAAATCTGTCAAGCCGAACTTTGTCGGTGATGAAGTCAGACTCAACACGAGGAAGTAGTCCATGAAAAAGAAGTAGTCCTTCATCAGACGAGTAGATGATGAAGTAGTCGACAGTCGATGATGATGATGTAGTCCTTCATTGGACGAAGCATATAAAAAAGAAGTAGTCGTCGGTCGACGATGATAAATATGTAGTTGATGCCTTGAAGTACTCTCTCAAATGATGTAGTCAACGACGATGAAGTAAGAGTCAAAGAAGAAGAGGTAGTTCTTCATCAGATGAAGTCATCGATGATGAAATACATGACAAAGTTTTTGATGATGAAGTAGTTGACGAAGAGGTAGTTGATGAAGAAATACACTACAAAGTTGTCGACGACGAAGTAGTACTTCATCAGACAAAGTAGACAAAGAAGTATTCGATAGTCGACAACGACAAATTAGTACTTCATCGGACGAAGTAGACGATGACGAATCATTCGATAGTTGACGACGACTTACTAGTACTTATTCATACGAGTAGTCGATGCAGCCCCCAAGCTGAATACCATTGGTGATGAAGGCGTAGTTGATGAAAATTGTCGAGCCGAACTCTATCGGTGACGAAGGAGACAACATTTCATCTGTGGTAAATCCATGAAACCGCCAGATCAAACAATAATAAGATACACACCCATTCCCAATGGTGGGCAGGTGCCCGCCCAGGTCCGAAAACCTTATTGCCATTTGAAATGGTGGTTTGGTCCATGGGGCCCTGGCACTGACATTTTCACATTGTCCATCTGCTGGCGGTTTTTCTATGGTACCCACACTGCAGTATCAACCACAATTTCATACGTGGGTACAATATCCCCATCATCCATCCTCCCTCGCGGACCGGACCTCGTCTTGGGCTCAATTATAATAAGGGTCGAGAGCGGAGATCCTATATACCCATAAGTTTTTTTCTTACATGGCTTCCAGTGTTTTTTGAGATCCGTGCTATACTAAATAGATGACTGGGATGAGCTCTCATAAATTTATAAATTTTGGACCCCCACTCCCCCAAACATATATATATCTCATCCCCCCACTCTCTCATAAACTTTGCGCTGATTGTCGAATCAGTGGTAAGAAAATGTTGAAACAGCCATGGTTTTACTTCAAACCAATTTGTTGTCTTACTTCATATCCAATGACAGTGTACCACACCCCTCACTTGAACACCCTCTAGCTAAGCCATGACTATGTACGGAGTAGTTGGAATAATGCACGTATCTAGAGAGGTTGAAGATCAATTTTGGATGATTAATAAGAAATAGCAATGTGATCGTTGCTGACCTTGACCAAATCCAAAATAAGCATCCGGTCTCTTCTTGCCAAACATCTAAAATGCTAATGCATTCCAAACCCAAACCTTATTTGTGATTTTGGTTATCGTTTGTTTGTTGATCAATCCCCTTATTTCTGCTCTGTTTCCATGACCATCTCTCTTCCTTGTCTCCCTATAAATGTTATCCTATTTTACCTCTCTCTCAGAAACTATGAAATCCTAGATCACCTTTGCCCAAAATCAAAACAAGCATCTTTTACAGGACTGTAAATATTTGTCCTCTCTGTACATTTTTCCTAGACCCAAACATCTGGTCGTGCCTATGGAATTGCATGATCTCATTTGGTCGTTTCTGTTGACGGCTGTTAAGTACCATTTTCATGGCCATCAACTCCTACAAATTGAAGCATGAATTGCACATCCACACTAGAATAGGAGCTTAAACTAATACTTTCCACTAGTGTCGTTGTCTATTCGAATGCAGGTATTTAGCATAGAAAATGAGAGGAATCCATGCACATTCACTCCACTCCAATCCAAGGCACTCAAGTGCTGGCCAATGAGGGGCTGCCACATGGATTCTCCTGGATCCATGATGTCACCAATCCATGTGAAGAGCTCTCGATGAATCACACGCTACCACATCAGCATCACATGGATCCATGGGCCCACTTTGCTAACCAAATTGCCAGGAAACGTGCCATGCACGGAGGAGGGGCATCAGGGCCCACATGGAAGTGAGCCAGAGGAAGCACGGGCCAGGGAGCCACCCGACCCTAGGTTCGGCCGAACCGACCTAGGGTCGGTTCATCCTGGCCCTCCACGTGGCTCTCTCCCATTGGCTCTTGGCTGCATCCCGGGGTGTTTTGGAGCATTTGAAGCCCCAGAGCAAGCCACTCCCTTGTCTATAAATAGAGGGGGAGGGGCCTCATTTCACACACACCTCCAAGCTCTCAAGTTCCACTTCTCTCTTGTGTAGCTCTCTCTCCCTCTCTCTAATTCTGCCCATGTGAGGTGAATCTCACCTCTATGTGGTAGAATGGGGTTGAGAAGAGATCTAGACTAGGATTAGTTGAGAGATAGAGTAGGAGTGAGGAGTGAGTTGATGTCCTCGTGGATGCTCGTTCTTCATTTAGACCAAAGTGAGTATTTCAACATTTCTTATTTAGACTATGGTGGACATCATGCATGAATGATTTGTTCTTGTGTTCTTAGCTCGTTCATAAGTTAGAGGCTTGTGTTCTTCGTAACACAAGGCTTTGATCCTTTAGAGCTAGTCCACTAGTTCTAGTATCTGTTTGCATGCTCTGATCCTGTTTAGCTGAGTAAGTTTGTTGTATCTCGTTTGTTTGCATCAAAACCTTTCTTGCTGCTCCGTAACTTGATGACTAGTATGATCTGATCCGTTCTCTCTCTAGTTCGTGGTCCCGTATTTATACGTGTTGCTATAGTGTTGTTAGCGGGTCGACAGATGTAACCGCGCTATAGTAGTTATCAGGAGTGCAGACGTGGTGTCTGGGCTCTGGTTATCCTACGAAGACCACGTGTGTTCGCGTAACGATAGAGGTAGGCCGCAGTGGTGACAGCCTGTTGGACCCTTTGGAACCCTCCGCGCCTGCGTACCGAGTTGGGCCCCATTGCCACTACATTGGCCTCTCCCTAAAAAGTTAGGGTGGGCTGGCACCCCACGGGGAGGACTAATAGCGGACAGATCCATCTTGAGAGTTAAGTCCCTTAAGAAAGTGCTTCTCATATCCCTACCTATCCTAGCAGTAGTTGGTGTCCTTGGATAGACCCTCTCTGGTTGCTCCTTCGTCCTCGGAACGAAACCCGACGGCAATACTAATTCTCCTAGGGAGAAGTGCTGCAACGGTGTATCCGTGCGCTTGCGGATTCGTTCGCACTCGTCAGTGTACCTGGGAGTCTCTTACACACTCACGCTATTACGGTGCCTAGCGTTGAGGTTAAGAAACGCCAATAGTTTCCTAGCGTGCCACGTGAACAAGGAAAAAGACTATGGATGAAACACTAGGTCTACTTGGTTGCCTTGACCATGTCTTGTTCCCATGTAGTGTACGCTAGGCAGAGTAGCCATGGTTTTACTTCAAACCAATTTGTTGTCTTACTTCATATCCAATGGCAGTGTACCACACCCCTCACTTGAACACCCTCTAGCTAAGCCACGACTATGTACAGAGTAGTTGGAATAATGCATGTATCTAGAGAGGTTGAAGATCAATTTTGGACGATTAATAAGAAATAGCAATGTGATCGTTGCTGACCTTGACCAAATTCAAAACAAGCATCCGGTCTCTTCTTGCCAAACATCTGAAATGCTAATGCATCCCAAACCCAAACCATGTTTGTGATTTTGGTTATCATTTGTTTGTTGATGAATCCCCTTATTTCTGCTCTGTTTCTCTGACCATCTCTCTTCCTTGTCTCCCTATAAATGTTATCCTATTTTAGCTCTCTCTCAAAAACTATGAAATCCTAGATCACCTTTGCCCAAAATCAAAACAATCATCTTTTACAGGACCGTAAATATTTGTCCCCTCTATACATTTGTCCTAGACCCAAACATCCGGTCGTGCCTATGGAATTGCATGATCTCATTTGGTCGTTTCCTAGCGTGCCACATGAACAAGGAAAAAAACTATGGATGAAACACTGGGTCTACTTGGTAGTCTTGACGATGTAGTGTACGCTAGGCAGAGTAGCCATGGTTTTACTTCAAACCAATTTGTTGTCTTACTTCATATCCAATGGCAGTGTACCACACCCCTCACTTCAACACGCTCTAGCTAAGCGACAGCTATGTATGGAGTAGTTGGAATAATGGACGTATCTAGAGAGGTTGAAGATCAATATTGGACGATTAATAAGAAATAGCAATGTGATCGTTGCTCACCTTGACCAAATTCAAAACAAGCATTCAGTCTCTTATTGCCAAACATCTGAAATGCTAATGCATCCCAAACCCAAACCATGTTTGTGATTTTTGTTATCGTTTGTTTGTTGATCAATCCCCTTATTTCTGCTCTATTTCCCTGACCATCTCTCTTCCTTGTCTCCCTATAAATGTTATCTATTTTAGCTCACTCTCAGAAACTATGAAATCCTAGATCACCTTTGCCAAAAATTAAAACAAGCATCTTTTACAGGACCGTAAATATTTGTCCTTTCTGTACATTTTTCCTAGACCCAAACATCTGGTCGTGCCTATGGAATTGCATGATCTGATTTGGTCATTTCCTAGCATGCCACATGAACAAGGAAAAAAACAATGGATGAAACACTGGGTCTACTTGGTTGTCTTGACCATGTCTTGTTCCCATGTAGTGTACGCTAGGCAGAGTAGCTATGGTTTTACTGCAAACCAATTTGTTGTCTTACTTCATATCCAATGGCAGTGTACCACACCCCTCACTTCAACATGCTCTAACTAAGCCACGGCTATGTACGGAGTAGTTGAAATAATGCACATATCTGGAGAGGTTGAAGATCGATATTGGATGATTAATAAGAAATAGCAATGTGATCGTTGCTCACTTTGACCAAATTCAAAACAAGTATCCGGTCTCTTATGGCCAAACATCTAAAATGCTAATGCATCCCAAACCCAAACCATGTTTGTGATTTTGGTTATCGTTTGTTTGTTGATCAATCCCCTTGTTTTTGCTTTGTTTCCCTGACTATCTCTCTTCCTTGTCTCCCTATAAATCTTATCCTATTTTAGCTCTCTCTCATAAACTATGAAATCCTAGATCACCTTTGCCCAAAATCAAAAGAAGCATCTTTTACAGGACCGGAAATATTTGTCCTTTCTGTACATTTTTCCAAGACCCAAACATCCAGTCTCTTATTGCCAAACATCTGATCTGTTAATGCATCCCAAACCTAAATATCTGGTTTAATGCCAGTGAAACAGTTCATCTATGCATGTTGAAGAGGAGGTAAATATAGTTTGTCCAAATTCACTAAGATTACAAATTTACATAGTTCTTTCCTTTGCAAAAGACTGTTACATTATTAGAGATCGAGGTGCCTCCTTGCATTAGCGTGATACAACTCCTGAAGAGACACCCCACCTTTCCCTGAAACTGAGATCTATTAATATACCGGACTCTCCCAACTCCCTCCATTGCCTTGTCTCAAACTCTCTTCCTCCAGAAAACCACAACCACCATGCCTTCTTCTCTGATTCGACTGCCCGCTTCCCCCTTCCCTTCCAACACCTCCTCCGTCGGGAAACCGCCCGACTCCCCCAACCAAGCGCATGCGAGCCATCCAAGCCTCCTCGAGTGAAACTAATGTAGAAGACATGGAAAGGCAGGAGAGCGCGGACAGTGAGGACGAGTACGACTACGTGGAAGAGGATGAAGAGGAAGAGGATGAGATAAGGTGGAGACGTGAGGGGCCATTGAGAAGAAGCAATTGGCGGACAAGAAGAGGAAGCAGGTGGAGGCCAAGAAAAGGAATTGTCAGACGAAGGCGTTTGCGAGGCAGCTTTTGAAGGATGACAAGGCCGGTAAGTTTGATTTGTTCAAGGACATTCCGTGGGCGAAGAAGAACAAGGGTGCGGAGGAGGAGGAGGAGGTGGTGGACTCGAAGATGACCAAGAAGAAGATGGATGTCGGCGCTGGTCCCTCAAATGCCGGCCCCGCCAATCCCGGTCCTGTGGCTCGCGAGCCATTGAAGCTCTCGCGATGCCAGAATCATCGGGGAACTCCTCGGAGGGGTCGACATAGATTACTCAAATTTGGGTTTTCTTTTTCATGTTCATATAGGTGGTCTTGTGGATGGAAATATCAATGGTATGTTTTCTTTGGATGGAAAGATCGATCCCCTATTTTCCTGCTCTATGAATCTTGTAGTGGTAGGAAAATCCCCTGTATCCCCTATTATCCATGAAGAACATTTGTAACATCCGATTTTTAGGACACTTTAAAAACATGAACATATTAAAAAAATTCTCTAATTGTAGCCTTAACTTTCTTTTCTCTAGATATTACAATTTTTTTTCTTAAGTAAATCTCGCATTTAAAACACATTGTGATGCATTTGAATGTTGTTTGATCTACTAAGGATTTTGGGTGGAAAATAAAATTTGAGATTTTATTTCAAATTAAATTTTCAATCCCAAGAATAAAACTCTAAGGATTTTGGGTTAAAGTTTAATTTGAAAACTTTATTTCAAACTTACTTTTCAAACCCTAGTGAAAAATCTCTAAGGACTTTAGTTTGAAATTGAATTTGAAATTTCATTTCAAATTCAATATTCAAACACTAGAATAGCCTTTTCAATTTAAAGTCCATCGGACCTCCTTGAATTTTCCTTCAGGCCCGGCCTTTCCCCTCTTCTTTTCCCTCACATTCAGCCCAACCCGGCCGTTTTCTCCTCCTTTTCAACACCTATCACCGGTCCAGCCCAGCTTGGCCTGCCCTTGGCCCATCTGCGCACGGCCCACACACCGGCCCACACACACACCGGCCACGCATGCACACAACGGCGCTGCCGTAGGGGAAAATTCCCCAACAGCGCTGCCGCAACCTACCTCTGCTGTCAGGCACCCCGCTGGCATCCCGGCCATCCAACGCTAGTACCCCCATCACCGGAGCTCCTGCACATCGCTGCCTCGCACCGCCACCACAGCTTCTTGCATGCCGCGCGCCGCCGCTCCGCTCTGCCACCGCAACCGTCGCATCTCGGGCCACCTTGCGCCACACCACCAGCCGCCCCAAGCGTGCCGTCGATGCACCGCCTTCCCTTCCATACGCCATGCCACGGCTGCTGCACCGCTCCGCCGTCCGGTGCGCCTACCCTGCAAGTGCATGTGCACACAGCGCAGTGCACCGGCACCTCTGCTCAAGCGCCACCGCACACGAGCGTGGGCACACATGGCCAGCGGCGCACACCTCTGCACGCACACCTGCATACACCGCCGTGCCTCCCCTGGCCATCGTCTTGACGCGGCACCTTGATGTCATGGTGCTCAAAGCCCTGCGCGCTGCACACCGTGCTCCACCACGGCGCTGTCATGCCGACTGCGCACCGCACCCCTCCTCTGCTCCACCGCTACCGGCCGGTCTTGTACCGTGCACGGCCATGCTCACATGCACGCACCCACGAATGTGCGCTGGCAGCTCCTTGCGCCGCCGCACCTACACGAGAGCACGCACACAATGCCGCCCGCCATTGCTCTGCTCCGCCGTGCCAAGCACTCTGTCGCCGTGCTTAGCACCGCACCGTCGCCAAGCCCGTGCCATGCCCTGCCGCCGCGCTGCTCCCAAGCCGGCTCTGCCTGCTGTACTGGCACGCCTCGCCATGCCCATCCACAGCCCGCCGGTGCATCCACGAGCACGCCATGACCCCAGCCTAACATGCATAATGCCCCCTTTCTCCGCTGTGACATCACCGCCACCATGACGTCGTCGTTGCCGTGTCTCCGGCCCTGCTCACGTCACCGCTCGCTCTCGTGCCACAATCGACGACCACGGTCGTGACCTCACCATCCCGGTGCCGCAATCCGCCATTCCCGCCCGCCATACTCCTCTGCCCCCTCCCCTGTTCCTCTTCCCCAAAACCGGCCAGCCCCGAAACCGAAACCGTCGTGTCGTACCGGCACGTCCATACGCCGCTGGCCATCCCCAACCACCTCCACCTGTGTCGCACATGACCTCCTCTCCTCCTCGCACCGCCGCAACTTTTGACGCCCAAGAACATAGCCCCGTCCACCTCCATCCCCTCTGTCGTATGCAATGCTTCATCCCTGGGTGCCCTGCACCGCAATTACCCCCAAATCCGTCTAACCAAACCGCTCTCCTCGCCGTACAGAGCTCCAAGGGGACCTCAAAACCGTCGCAGGTACCAAACATCGTCGACGTTCGCCATGCGACATGGCAACCCCGCGTAGCCTTCCCCTCCGGCCGTCCTCATCAAAATCTGTGACGTGGCCGCCTCCCATGCGCCGCCCACAGCTATAAATAGGGCCTCACCCCTCGCCGGAGCTCTCACACCACCATTGCCCCCTTCTGCCTCCGCACGCTGCCGCCCTCTCTCCAGCCAAATAGCCTCCTCACCCGAGCCCCTCCACCCCTCCTCCACCTACTAGAACCCCTAGCCTAGCCTCTAGGCCGCCGGAGCCCCGGATCGGGCACCCCCGACGCTGCCTCTGCCTCTCCCCATGGAGATCAGATGCGAGGATGAAGAAGACTGGGGCACCATTTGGCCCCGGACCGGTACCCCTCCGGTCGTCCCTCTCCTCCTTGTTTCGCTGGTGGGCCCCACGTAAGGTGACGGCGTCACCTTTGTCCCCGTCGCCAGGTGGTGGATGGACGCAGTCAACTGGACCACTGGCTCATGGGCCGACCCAGCCCATGGGACTAGGAACCCAGCGCACAAAATAGTGGCCAGGCATCCCCACCCCGTGCGTAAACCCCTAAGAAATCGCTAGGTGCACACGGTGAGTACACACCAACTTTTAATTAGAGCATTTAGACTTTTCCAAAAATTCTAGAAAAATTCCTAAAACTACTAGGAATTATTCTAAGCCTAGTGGTACCACTTGTTCCCATAGTTGATCTTCCTAAAGCCCTTTTTCAGTTTAGCCCTTCCCCGGGTAAATAGAAAACCTTATAGAAAGTTTACCCGGGATTCCGCACTTCAACCGTCTTAGCTCCAAAAAAATCAGAGAAAAATTCCCAAAAATATTAGGAGCTATTCTAAGTCTAGTGATGCCCTTAGTTCCTATAGTTGACCCCTTAGGAGTCCTTTTCCATTTTTGCCCTTTCCCGGCTTAATGGAAAAACCCCGCGAAAGCGTACCCGGGAGTACACAATTCGCGAGGAAACCCTAGGAATGATCCTCAAAGTACCCTAGGGCTACATGAGCCTACCTTAAGCCTTATCACACACTCTCACTTTGCACAAGACCATAAGCCTCTCCCAGATCCCAAGAACCCCGCAGTCATGCTGGTTGATCCTAGACCCTAGATATCCCCGCCACCACGACCATTAGAGAACCCAACCTTAGATGTCGTTTAGTAGTAGGACCATTCCATTGCTTGTTGACTTTCTTTTCATTGTTTGGTTAATTGCTTAATTGATTATTATTTTATGCGATATTATACTTAGTAGAAGCCTGAGCTCCCTCCCAAAGCCAAGGATCGAGAAGGACATCAAGTCAGAGCTCAGGACGTCCGTAAGACAAGCTAGCCGACCAAGTCCCTGAGGATCCAGAAGGCAAGACTTGGTCAACTAAGAAAGCAAGTATAAGAGGAAAGTCCCAACACCCCCTCCTTGGTCATACTTTTGCCACTGCTCTATAATTAGAATATAAAACATGCCAAGATAATAATTTGACTTACAATTGCTTTAAAGACCAGATGATCCCGATCTCGACTAAGTCGATGATCGAGCATCATCCAAAGATTTACTTTTCACAATTACTCATGAGAGGAATTTTGGTGATAGGGAGAGGTAGAAAGTGAGAGTAATAAAATGAACCTACTAAAGAGAGTTAGACTCCTTACGGACAAACATGGGAGTATGGGGGCAGCCTCAGTGGAGGATCCTGTCCATTCTTACTCCGGTCGTATAAGGATCAGTTCATGGGAAAGTCTTTCTAGTGACTTAGTACGACCATACGTAGCCAAAAAAGGCATAGCCTGTCAGGAATGCCTGTTTATGTGCGGCCTTTAATCAAACCCCACTATTGAACCTAGTAAACCATCGCAAGGGGCCACGGTGGGCAACGGATACGCTAGAGCAGGACCTTCGCAAAGTCCTAGGTCCGGACGGTACGGGTAATCGGGTTTGTTATGGCGCCCGGAATGGCGCGGTGGTATTGTATACCACATTTTTATATGCAATTGCATCTTTCCCCGGGGGACTAAATCTGCGAGGCGGATGGTGGTGGTATGACCCCTACTTAGGCCCCAGCGTAGATGTGGATGGAGCTAGGGAATGTAGTCTAGGTGTGGATGAGAATGTAGTCCACATATAGACGCCGATGGGTATGGTTGTTGTGGCCAGTACCGCCTTTCACGAAGGTATGGGTTGGTCGGACGTATAGGTACAGTGTACACCTCTGCACAGAGTATGATCTATTCGAATAGTCATGGCTCTTGGTTATGAGCCCTTTTGGTTAAAGCTCCTGTTGATTAGCACACATGCTTTGTGAGGATAGATTTGGTGTTGAGATAGGGCAGTGGCCCTTAGAGAGAGTGATACGGCGGATGCCGGCTCAGTGGGACCCCGGTGGTCACTTAGTTTAATAAAACTTGGGGACTGGTAGGGGAGGCTACGTGTTCCCCCTCTAGGACCAATCTATATATATTATACCTGCTTTGCTGTTCAGTTTAAATTTACTTCATCTGCATTAGTTTATTTATTTTAATTATCAAGACCTGCTTCATTTCCTTGGAACCTTGCATGTAGTCTATAGGATTAATTGCTTATACACTGGGATTTGCTGAGTATGTTGATGTGTACTCAGCCTTGCCTCTATTATACTTTTTACAGGTAGACTACGTGGGTTCCGGGTGTTATAGACCATCCAGATAGTGGATGGGCACCTGCGCTTCCCTTCGCTGTGTTGAGCTATTTCTTTGAATATACGTTATTTGTTGCTCTATATACTTAACTCTGATAAGAATTGTGTTAGCCTACCCGGTCCAGGGACTAACACAGGTGCTTAGCGGGAATCCCGAAGGGGGTCCCCACAACATTGGTGTTCTTCTTTTCCATGATCACCTTCCTTGCTTCAGTGTTTTTCCCTGGTCATGATGCGTTGTCATAGTCTGAGATGTAATGTCTTGTTATGTGATATTTTATTCTTATCCCACCGCACCGCATTGAAAGATACACACGTAAATGATGACCGATTTTACCAATTTACCATTTGACCAAATTCACGGTATTGCCAAGAATATACACAACGTAAATGAGCACATACATGATACATCCCCATAGACCCACACTCGTATAGTGACACTGGCACTGGTGCGTGCGTGTGCGCGCGCGTGCACACACACACACAGAAACGAAACCTTCAGACTTGGCAACGAGGAAACAACAGACACAGTCATGGAGTTGGATATGGCACACGCCTATTCCATCATACCTAATCCACGACGGAATGTAGCATAACAAGGATCTGTGCGGAGATATTCCTCCAATGCACGATGCCTACTCCTCGACTTCATGGTATGTCTCGAGCGACCAATGCCAGAAGCATGCTGCAGGATGTCACGGAAACCCCACTGGCGGTGGGCAAGATTGTAGTAAGGGCACACACAGCGACCATGGCCAAGCACACGAGTGTACCCCTGCTCCTGCAGCCAAGCCAAGGCATCTTTCTTCACCTCCTCTGTTTCTTCCTCATCCACTTCGTCCATGTCGTACAGATCATATGGATCCATGTATCCTGGTTGCTGCGGAGGTGGCACAGCATGGAAGTTGGCAGTTCCTCCATTCGCATCAGAAGCCATCCTCCTACACACACTCGCCAACAAAGTAAACATGATAAGCACTGACCACAAACAATGATGGTAACCTGTAAAAACATGACGCGGAAGCTAAAAGCTCACCTCTTTTCACAGCACGCAGAACCAAATAGAGGTCTGCTAGCACAATGCGTGGAGGATGAAGAGGCGATGAGCAAAGGCCTTGGGGGCACGCTTATTTATCGAACCATGACTGATCATAAGGTAGTGTGCACCTCGTGGCAGAGCATGACTCACGAGATTACAGTACCCATGAAAATCCATGAGATGCTCGGAATACGCAGGCCTACACTGCTCAGGAATCTTGTCACAAGTATAGGGCGGAATATGCAGGATCTTTCACCGGTAGGCATGCGAAATATTTGGTGGGTACACGAGTGTTCTTTGGTCTGGATAAGAACGCAGAAGGAAGATCCTTATATCCGCATGACCTAAAAAAATAGATGTGTAGGCATTATAGTGGGAGAAGCAGTTGTTAGGCTTTGTGATCTACGACTAGAAACGCACCCAGCTTCTCTGAAGCATGGGCCTCTTCCATATATCCATCTCCCGCCTATATTGTACGCCACTGGAATTGGGCGACCAGAGAGGGGGGGAGTGAATGGCAGCCGATAAAAAATTCTTCTCGACCGAGATGACTCCTCTAATGAGATGAACTCGACCTCGATCCCGAAATCACTTTCATCACTCTATCCGCATGTTTGCCAAGACCACGTAGCCACTGGAGTGCTACTGATCCTAGGAGCAAACCACACCTACAAGCCACTCAACAACGCACACACCACAGCGGAAACCACACATGGGAAAACTCCCTGCCAGGGGCAGTCGGACTGTATGGACAGGGCGGTTAGACCGCCTCAGCCTGGAGTTTCCCAAAAACCACAACTCGAACTCACGACTCCAAATCGACCCAAGATTTCGGCTGGAAACTCCTCTGATCAAGGCAAAAAGCTATCAGAGAAATCCCCCGGAAAAGCAAAACTTTCCTTGCGAAATCCTGAGGGCGGTCAGACTGCGTGCCCTGGGCGGTCAGACCGCCTCCCCTCCAGAAACCTGGTCGCGGGTCAACCCTCAACTTCCCTTCACCTGATCTCCCGATTTACTAAACGGATTGCAATGAAACTTCAGGGATAGCTGGGTCACCTCATGAACGACCTCTCCACCAAAGGATATCCACCGAAACCCATCCAATCAAGAGGAATCGCGAATCGAAGGGCTCTATGTCATGAACTCGAGGAACTTCGAAAACCACCCAAATCGAAGGTCTTCCCGAGAGATTGTTGGGACAAAATCAGCAAGAAAAGAGGCACAAAGACCTCATGTGTGATACCCAACAAGAATCTCTCCAAGAAACCCCTGAAACAAGCCACCACGAAAATCCCCAAAAAGAGCTCTGAAAATCACCAAAAGGGAAAACACCGGGAGACAAAGAGAGACAAAATGAACCACGCCGAAGCTTCTATACATGCCATGAACGGTTAATACAAGGTCTAGCAAGCCACCCGGACATCCATCCCTCTCTCAAGATCTCTCATGAAGCTCTCAAGATTGGCCTAGGAAAATAAAAGAGGAAGAGCAAATGAACTAGAGTTCCAAGAGTTGGCTTCCATCTCCCCTCAAGTGAGTTTATATGGAGGGCGCCGAATGACCAAACTACCCCTACTTACTTAACTTAAGATACACTCCCACCAAGGGCACTTTAGGAACTTTGGTCGATTTCTTCATCAGACGGACGCCCGCTGGCCGCAATCTGCTTCAACTCCACGCAAGCCTCACGATCGTGCCGCGTGTCCTCCGCTTCGAAGCTTCTCGATGCGCTGCGTGCCATGCGGTCAGACCGCCCTGCCCCGGTCACACCCAGCCAGGTGGTCAGACCGGCCCAGGCAGGCCGCTCGCCCCCGTCGAGTCTTCGGCCTTGGCTTTGTGGCTCAGCCAAGTAACCTAGTGTTTTTGTGGCCAAACCACTGCAAACCTCGTGTGCAAGCTTCAGTTGTCAGCTGCTACCTTGCACCGGCTCCATCCCTCTCGACATCGTCTTGCTCTTCTTGCCAGCGTACAGTCTGCACTTGATCCTGTCGGCCACCGGGTACATCAATCAAAGCCTACTTGTCTCTTCGCTCCTGGAGGTCACACAAACATAGACCTTTTGCATTTGATCTTCAACTGCACCACGCGAATCAAGCCGCAGCCTGTACCTGCCATACTAGGCCAAGAGTCAGTCCACACAATGTTGTCAATCAGCCATCACCAAGGAGCGACCATCCACCGGTCCTCGGACCACACAGGTCCTCAACGAGAAACATCCTTTTTTTGCTTCACTAGTCGGCACATTCCTTGTAGTGAAATGAGACTAGTGCAACCTTTGATTTGACTCAGAAATTTGACAAATCAAATCTTGTCTATCAAAAACTGATTGAAAACCCTCATGTAATATGTAATAATTTACATTCAAGATACATAATTTTTATTGATGTTGTGCCTACATCCTGATGTTCATTCTGCTGACAGCGTAGTCCACCACGACGCTAAATTCACACATCTAGAGGTCGAACTCATGACGGATGCGACACTCGGTGCTGCAATAGTGGATGATCCCTGGGGTCTCCGGCCCCTAGCGCCTAAATCCCGCTGCCCAAATGCTGACGTGGGGATTCTGGACAGGCAGCAACAGAATGTCGTCATCGTCGTCACGAAGCCAGTACCACCACACAATGTTCTGGAGATCCTAGTGGACAAGGAAGCACAGCCGCCGCAAGTTGTGGTTCTTCCACCGCCCGTCAGGGGGCGACGGGCCGTCGCTGATTTCCTGGAGCAGTGCCATCGCTTCGAGGTCCGCAGGGTTGCAACGGTACTTCAGCATCACTAAGAAGTACTTCACACCCAAGTCTTTGGAAGCGGCCTCTCCGACGAGCTTCAGACCCTTATTGGGATTCCACCGCCTCATCAACCTCTCCATCCCCTCGAAGCATAAGGCCTCCAGATGTTCAGCATAGCAGAAGCGCCGCTCCAATAATGACCTGACGTGGTTTAGTCCTGGAGGGTTTCACCAGTCTTCATGGTCACCTATGCGAGGTGATGCATGTTGTCGGGACGGTTGTAGGTTGCCTAGTAGTTCGTAGTGATCAGCCGCGACAGATTTGCCCACAAGAAGATGGACTCTTCATGTAGATTATCGAGCCACTGGAGTGGCGCTTTACCCATCACAAGGGGGAAGTAGCCCGCCATATGGTCTTCGTTTCCTCCTGCTGCCCGAGCAGCTATGGAGTACATCTTGAGCCAAATATTCGGGTCGGAGCTTGTTGACGACTGTTAAGTACTACTTTGAGCCCTCAATATTCTCACATAAATGGAGGCATATGCATTATTTACTTGCATTTTGGTTTCAATAATGTAGTTCCACTTGTCTTTGGAGATTATTTGTATGTAGGTGAAATACCCATTAAAAGAGATGGAAACCCACCTTCTATGGAAGAACCATGCCAACTCAGCTGAGGAGGTGGCTGCCACCAAGGAAACACATGGCATTCCACGTCACTGATCCAAGGGAGGCACTCACCGATGAATCAGAGAGCACCACATGGACTTCACATGGATCAAAGGGCCCACCTCAGATACCAAATCAAGCCATGCACGGGGGATGGATCAGAGGGCCCACAGGGCAGCCACCCAGAGGAAAACCACCCCGAGTGGGGGGCCTAGGGCGCCGGCCGATCCTAGGATCGTCTGAACCACCTTTGGGCCGCCCCATCTCACCCCTACACGTGACAGCTGCTCATTGGTCACTTACCTCACTCCCGGGTGTTTTGAGGCCATTTGGTGCTCGAGGCAAACCTCCTCCTTGACTATAAATAGAAGGGGAGGGGCTCCCATTTCTCACACACCACTCTCTCATTCTCCTATCACTTTTAGTTTCCAAGGCTAGGGGGTAGGCTAGAGTAGCTCTTCCTCAGGTTCCAAGTCTTCTTTGGAGTCTAGGTATGAGTTCTCTTTTATCTTTATTTCATTGTATGACTTTGATCTACTTCAGTTATTCAGCTATTTCATATAAAGTCATGGTAGATCATATGCTTGATATGTTCTTGAGTTCATCCTTTGTTCATCATTTAGAGGCTTGTGTTCTTCACGAAAACTACCTTTTGATCCACTTGAAGGATGATAAACTCATTCCTTATGTGTTTGTTCATAAGTTAGAGGCTCGTGTTCTTCACGAACATGACCCTTTGATCTTGTTGGCTAGACATAAGAGAGTTCGTATCCGTTCGTATGTCTAGCCTTAGTTGATCTTGTTAGATGGCATGAGAGTGTTGCATGAGGTTTGTGTTCAAGCTACGGTACTCGGTCTAAGTTGACCAGTCTTCTGGTGGCTCTCACCCTGGGTCACAATAGCCCGGGCCGGGTGAAGTCTAGTAGCAACGCAGGCATGGTGCATGGGTTGTGTGGCTACGTTAGTTATGAGCATACCCCCCGTAACGATAGAGGTAGGCCGCAGTGGTGACAAATATTGGACCCTTTGGAACCCTCCACGCTGGGGTACTTGCTGTAGGAGTCTAAAGTCTAGTTTCGTAGAGTGCTGGTCATTGCGGGCTAGCTCCCCGTTTGTACCTGGGCGCTGAACCTTACCTTCTCATGTAATACTCATGCCTATCTCTTGTATCTTCTAGCTTTGTATGTTTAGTACATTAGAACCTAGAGCTAACTCGTATGTTCCCCCTAAGCCGTAGTGTGCTAGAGTAGAGGTAGATCTGAGTGTGTGTCACACTACCCTATCATATCTTTATCTTACCCTGCCTTTGAGTTTGTTGTTTCCTATATCTATCTCTCAGTTTACATTCAGTGCAAAAGCATAAGTCTATGATATCCGCCATTGCCTTCCACGGATACGATACCCTTGGAATATTCTCCTTCCTTGGCGAAATGCTACAATGGTTTATCTGTGCGCTTGCGTATTCATTCATGATCGTTTAGATTTACCTTTGGCAAGTCTTAATGTTCACGCTAACTCGGCGTCGTTAGTAGTGACGTTAAGAAGTGCCAACAAGCATTTCTGGTGTTGTCACTAAGGATGGATTCTAAATCTGTTCTTAAAGTGACGGCGCTAAGAAATGTCAACAAGCATTTCTGGCACCGTTGCCGGGGAAGGCACAGGATTATCATGACTATGCTTCGCATTTGTTTATAAGCTATGAGTAGGTTAGGACAACTCTCAATGGAGGCTATCCTTGATTGTCTTCTTTTATCTTTGGATGATGAAGACATGTAGTGTATGACTGGATTCGACTTACCTAAGAATTTCACTGAACATCCCGAGTCACTTGTGAGTGAAGCTCGAATTCATTTCGATTGACCTCGTCGTACTCATCCGGAAGGCGAACCAGCTTCCTTTGTACCATCCACGTCAAACGCTATGGCCCAAAAGACACTTCGTGAGTATTCAACTCCTTCTGCTGACCAGGTGCTGCAAGGCCCTGAGGCGGTAATGGTGACTGAAAATTTTGAGATCAAGACGGGTCTAATTACGATGGTACAGGCTAGCCCATTCTGTGGCAAGCCAAATGAGGATACCAATGCCCATTTGCAGCAATTCCTAGAGCTATGCAGCACTTTCATCATCAGGGGTGCAAATATGGATGTTGTTCGTCTACGACTATTTCCGTTCTCTCTCCTAGGGAAAGCCAAGCAATGGTTCTATGCGAATCGTGATGCTATTAACACTTGGGATAAGTGTTCAGAGGCATTCCTCAAGAAGTTCTTCGTGGAAGAATTTCTGGTTTTCAGCAAGCAGCAAGTGAATCTATTCCAGAGGCTTGGGAAAGGCTTCAGGAGTATGTCTTGGCCTGTCCTCACCATGGGATGGAGGATTGGCTCATTCTTCAAAGCTTTTATAATGGGTTGACTCCGACAGCCCGAGGCCATATTGATGCTGCTACTCAGGGAGCATTCTTCTCACTCACAGTTGATAATGCTAAATTACTCATTGAGAAGATGGTTTCCAACCAAGGGTGGAGTGACGAATGACTCCAACCACGACCGAGGGGTCCTCATACTGTCAAGGAAGCAGACATGATTACTGCCAAGTTGGATCTTCTTATGAAGAGATTGGATGACTACACCAGCGAGAAGGCTGCCATGGCCACCACTACTCTGCCTATGGACTCTCATATGACTTGTGAAGTCTGTAGCAACACTGGGCACTCAGGAAATTATTGTCCGGAGACTCAAGAGGAAGTGATGTACATGAATGGCAACAACAATGGTTATCGTCCACCTCAACAAGGACACCAATCGTGGAATCAACAACGCCCTTATTATCAAGGAGGTAACCAAGGTAATTCTTACAATCCTAACCAACCCTCCTTGAGAGATCTCGTTTTTGGGAAAGCTAAGATTAATGAAGGTGTTAACAAAAAGCTAGCTGCCCTTGATAAAACCTTGGAAAGTCTCAACGTTATGCTTGATAGTTTTTCTTCTGCTCAAAAGAGCCAGCTGAGTTGCAATAAAATGTTAGAAACCTAGTTGGCTTAGCTAGCTGCTTTGGTTCCATCTGCTGATAACGGGAGGATCCCGGGGCAACTCGTATCCTCTTGTGAAAATGTTAGTGTAGTGTCAACTAGGTGGGGTAAGCCACCAAGGAAGACACGTGCTTCTAACTATGCAGGAAAGCCCATACAACAAATTCTAGATCCATGGGAAGAATCAGCAGTTGTGCACAAGAAAGATCCAGGCTATCCAACTATCACTTGCACAATCTATTACAAGACGATCAGGCATGCCCTTTGTGACCTTGGTGCAAGTGTCAATCTCATCTCCAAGGCCATGTTCGAGCAACTGGGATATCCAGCTCTCTCTCCAACAGCCCAGACTATCCAACTCGCTGATTCAACGATACGATATCCAGAAGGAATTGTTGAGAGCTTATTGGTTAAGGTCAAGAACTCTTACGTCTTCGCGGATTTTGTGGTCCTTGATACAGAGGACGAGGGAGGAATGCCGCTCATCCTTGGGCGACCATTTCTCAGTGATGTCCAAGCTAGAATCAATGTGGGGGGCGGAGTAATCTGTTTCCACATTGGGAAGAGGAACTTGAAGTTCAAGTTTCAGGATAAAGAAGAGCAATACTATTTGGTGCAAGATAGTGTTGAGCAGCTTGAGGAAGGACGGAGCCTCTAACCCCAAAGAAGAAATCTCCGTCAAAGAAGCAAAAGAAAATTCATAAAGAATGGCAGAAGATTGAGAAGGCACCACCCTCTACTTCTCAGGAGTGGGGTGCTAAGTGGAATTGATCACTGAGAAGAGTCCAACTCGTCGGACTAAAAATGATGGGTTCTTTCTACCAAAAAGGTTAAAGCTAGTATTTATCTCATATTTCCCTTTCCAAAATTTTATTCTATTTCCAAAATTGCATATTTAATTTTTCAAAACCTTGCATCTGCATGCTAGATTTATCTAGCCCTTTTCCCTTTTCCAAATAAAATTTTTGAAAATAATTTCTGAGTTTGAAAATCCTAGAAAAATCTTTTGAAAAATATTTTTGGGCGAATTTTGGCCGGTGCACCAAGGCAAGCCATGGGCTAGCCGTTGGGGAGCCACCAGCCGAAGCAGGCCGCTAGCGTGCTCGAGCCAAGGTCGGCCGACCGTTGGTTCGGTCGATCCCGGCCAACGGCTAGCAGGGCCCAGCCGGCTCCAACGGCTCCTAGCTGTTGTGCCTTGGCCACCCCGAGCTGCCTGCCCTGTTTGCCTATAAATAGCACGGGGAGAGGGGGTGTTCTTCACCCATTCACCTCATTCCACTCACACTCCCCTCTCTACTCCTTGCTCTCTTGGTTTTCTTGGATTTCTTGCTCGAGATTGGATCATCAAGTATTCTCTCTATTGTGTTGCTGAAAGTATTGCTATTGGTGGAGCAAGCTCGGCAAGAATTTCATTCGATTTTACTAATCCATCACCGAGTTGCTTTTGTTGTCCCTTGTTGTTGTGCTAGCATGAATTGGGTGGCGAACACTCTCTGGAGGGTGACACACTCCCGTTTGCGGGCAAGCGCGAGTTCATCCGTCCCCGCCAAGTCGACGTTGAGCCCATCCACGATGGATTATGAAGAGGAGCAAGAAGAGCAAGCCGAGCCACAATAGTTGAGGAGGTCGTCAACAACACCCCCTACCTCAGCTTGCGGGGCACTCGAGAGGAGCAAACCTATGCTGTCCTAAAGTACCAAGTCTTCGCCAACACCCGGGACTTCGACCCGACTCTCATGGAGAAAATAGGTATGAATCTCGAGTTCTCTTCCATTTGGTCTGCTCTTGGTTGGGAGGAGTTTGCGCCGGTTACAGAGCCTGGCTCTCAGCCTCTCACCATCCAGTTTCTTTGCTCTCTTACTAAGATCCCGGATGGCATTGAGTTTCGTCTTTTTGGGACCGATTATCGTGTTTCTTGGAAGGAACTTAGTCATCTCCTTGGTTTTAATCCTCATTGTGTTGTTTCTTTGAAGAAGGCTTGTGAGGGTTTTGTTCGAGACTCTTTCTGGGCAGACATCTCTGGTCTTGTTTACTATGGCAAATTTCTTCCTCGGTGCAATGATATTGTGCATCCCACTCTCCGTTTGTGGCACAAGTAGCTCGCCATTACTCTATTTCTACGAGAGGATGTTTGGCCCGTGCGCAGCAATGAGATGATGCTATTATACGCCGCTGTTAACCAGATCAAGGTCTCTCCTGTTAAAGCTATGATTCGGTAGTGGATGATGAATTTCAAGATGATAGGTCCTATTGAGTGTACGTCTTTGGTGACTCGTATTGCTCTCAGACTCGGGGTTCTTAGCGGGAATCCTGTACCCTTCATCGGGACGCCTTGAGTTCTCATTGATGAGGCATACTTGATCCAAGGGCATATACTCAAGAGAGGCCCAAATGATTCTTTGACTTTCTTCTTCCCGAGTTATGCAAATCAAATCCTGTTACCTAACCCGGGGTTTTGATTGTATAGCTCAAAGTCACTAACCATTCCCCTTGTTACACAAGAGGAAAGCCATCGTACTAGTGTTTCAGGCAGGTCCACCAGAAGTGCAGCGAAGAGAGCACACATGTAGCAGCAGCAGTCACAGCCACCACCATAGCCTGCTACACCACCGGTGGCAGGAGGGGCCCCTGCGGGGTACATGTTCAGGGTTACCCCTAAATATGCACCTGGTTGGGATCAGCCTACCTACCAGCCGAGTGCGAGTGGCACGGCTTGGGCGAGTGCGAGCGGTGCTTAGTGGGCTACACCCACTAGTTCCAGCTCTGGTGGTCCACCTCCGTCTTCATCCTTCTGGAGGCACTCCTCAGCCTCTGCACGCGATGCTCAGCTCGCACAGCAGATGGGAGAGCTCACCGTCCAGGTCACGGGACTGGAGGAGACGCTGAATACCCACGTCGAGTCTACCTCAGCGTGGCAGCGTCAGGCTATTGAAAGGATCGAAGTCATGTAGCAGAACCAGCAGTGATACATGGAGGAGCAGAGGGCTTACTACGCGAGTAAGAGATTCTTCTTCCCTCCTCCGCAGTGAGGCTGAAGCTAGCTTGGGGGAGGACCCCCATCCTGAGGTAACTTGTATCTTCCTTTGTTTTCAGAATATCTTATAAATGAAAACCCAAAAAAATCTGCAAAATAAAAAGACCAAAAATATTTATTTGCTTTCATCATAATCGTTTGCTTAGTTTGCTTTGATATGCATAGTAAGAATGCTTTGCCTATATGGTTGAAATGATGAATAGTTGCTCTGTTTATTCTTCTCGTATGTCTTGCTTACAACTTTGTATCCTACCTAAGTTTTGAGTTTGTTGGCTTGTATGTTCAAACCTTAGCTTGAAAACTGTGGGTAGCAAAAAGCATGATCCTTGTCTAAGTTGTTGTGAGACATGATATAGTAGAATAGAGTGCTATGATCTTGTGCTTAGTGATGCTTGACATCCGGAGTTTTCCTTTTTGAAAAATCAAAACATGATGAGTTCCTCAATGATGAGAATTCCTATCCAAGGCCATATGTAGATTCTAGCTCTTGTTAGCCTCCACATGTGCAGCTTGTTCTCTCATTGAGCTTTGTCAAATTGTTGTGACCCTTGTTAGAACTCATACTCCCCTGATCAAGATCACGTACACGTTCATGCTAAAACTTCTACACTGGAAGTTAGCATTCATCATTTGTTCCATTTTGCCTATGCATTCTTCCACAAAATAAAACTCTATGTATCTTTGTATCATTCATCCCTCTCCAAATATCTATAATAGAGAGAAAGGGCTAGCTAGAAAAAAAGAGAAGAGAAAAGAAGAAAAAGAAAAGCATGCTCAAAAGCATGGCAAAAATAAATAAAGAGAGCTAGCCCATGTCTCGAAAAAATTCTAGAGAGAAAGGGATTGATATGTGCAAGAGAAAGAGTTCCACCATATAGATGGTAATAACTAGTACCTACTCCAGGGCTAGTGTCTACCTTACCATCAATCCCTCATTTCCTCATATAAAGCATGGTAATATCTAGCACCCATTTCCGGTCCTAGTATCCACCTTACCATGCTCATATCCATCACACACATATGCACATCTTGATCAGGATGTATGTTTGTTTCTTCCAAGAATCCGGTTTTTGACTTAGCAAAATATGAGAGACAAGTATGCCACATTTCTTCCCTACCTATAGCTCCACATAAGCCTATTAGGAGTAGGATGTGAAGAAAGGCAACATTGATGCCTTGGTGAGGAACCATACACTTTGAGCGATCCGAGAGTATCATTTGAGGAACTTTGATTTTCTTTTGAAAAATTTGCAAAACCTCCGGATTGATAGCTGATCAAGGTATGAGTGATAATGCATTTGCTATATAACCATTCTGTCTCTCAACCGCCTAAGGCAGGTGAAGCTATATGCCCCATGATATCAGGTGAATGGTAAGAACATGGCCAACTTGTTCAACTCTTGGTAGAATACTTTGCTGTATGTTTGCCATACGTTGGGAATACAACATCGTAGCAACTCCTGATCAACCAACCTAAGTCCCTAATGTCTTGCTTTGAGACGAGCAAGAGGTTAGCTTGGGGGAGTTTGTTGACGGCTGTTAAGTACTACTTTGAGCCCTCAATATTCTCACATAAATGGAAGCATATGCATTATTTACTTGCATTTTGGTTTGAATAATATAGTTCCACTTGTCCTTGGAGATTATTTGTATGTAGGTGAAATACCCATTAAAAGAGATGGAAACCCACCTTCTATGGAAGAACTATGCCAACTCAGCTGAGGAGGTGGCTGCCACCAAGGAAACACATGGCATTCCACATCACTGATCCAAGGGAGGCACTCACCAACGAATCAGAGAGCGCCACATGGACTTCACATGGATCAAAGGGCCCACCTCGGATACCAAATCAAGCCATGCACCGGGGATGGATTAGAGGTCCCACAGGGCAGCCACCTAGAGGAAAACCACCCCGAGTGGGGGGCCTAGGGGGCCGGCTGATCCTAGGATCGGCCGAACCGCCTTTGGGCCACCCCATCTCGCCCCCTACACGTGACAGCTGCTCATTGGTCACTTACCTCACTCTTGGGTGTTTTGAGGCCATTTGGTGCCCGAGGCAAACCTCCTCCTTGCCTATAAATAGAAGGGGAGGGACTCCCATTTCTCACACACCACTCTCTCATTCTCCTATCACTTTTAGTTTCCAAGGCTAGAGTAGCTCTTCCTCAGGTTCCAAGTCTTCTTTGGAGTCTAGGTATGAGTTCTCTTTTATCTTTATTTCATTGTATGACTTTGATCTACTTCAGTTATTCAGCTATTTCATATAAAGTCATGGTAGATCATATGCTTGATATGTTCTTGAGTTCATCCTTTGTTCATCATTTAGAGGCTTGTGTTCTTCATGAACACTACCTTTTGATCCACTTGAAGGATGATAAACTCATTCCTTATGTGTTTGTTCATAAGTTAGAGGCTCGTGTTCTTCACGAACACGACCCTTTGATCTTGTTGACTAGACAAAAGAGAGTTCGTATCCGTTCGTATGTCTAGCCTTAGTTGATCTTGTTAGATGGCATGAGAGTGTTGCATGAGGTTTGTGTTCAAGCTACGGTACTCGGTCTAAGTTGACCAGTCTTCTGGTGGCTCTCACCCTGGGTCACAATAGCCCAGGTCGGATGAAGTCTAGCAGCAACGCAGGCATGGTGCCTGGGTTGTGTGGCTACGTTAGTTATGAGCATACCCCCCGTAACGATAGAGGTTGGCCGCAGTGGTGACAGCTGTTGGACCCTTTGGAACCCTCCGTGCTGGGGTACTTGGTGTAGGAGTCTAAAGTCTAGTTTCGCAGAGTGCTAGTCATCGTGGGGTAGCTCCCCGTTTGTACCTGGGTGCTGAACCTTACCCTCTCATGCAATACTCATGCCTATCTCTTGTATCTTCTAACTTTGTATGTTTAGTACATTAGAACCTAAAGCTAACTTGTATGTTCCCCCTAAGCTGTAGTGTGCTAGAGTAGAGGTAGATCTGAGTGTGTGTCACACTACCCTATCATATCTTTATCTCACCCCTACCTTTGAGTTTGTTCTTTCCTATATCTATCTCTCAGTTTACATTCCGTGCAAAAGCATAAGTCTATGATATCCGCCATTGCCTTCCACAGATACGATACCCTTGGAGTATTCTCCTTCCTTCGGGAAATGCTACAATGGTTTATCTGTGCGCTTGCGGATTTGTTCATGATCGTTTAGATTTACCTTTGGCAAGTCTTGATGTTCACGCTAACTTGACGTCGTTAGTAGTGACGTTAAGAAGTGCCAACAAGCATTTCTGGTGTTGTCACTAAGGATGGATTCTAAATCTGTTCTTAAAGTGACGGCGCTAAGAAATGTCAACAGACCTACCGTCATATTTCTCGATGGTAGGCTTGAAGTCTTTGGGGGTAGCGCATGGTTCGGAGACGCCACGAGAATGTCGTGAAGTTGTTGACAGTGCTGGCGCCTGACTGGTCGTCGTTGAGGTCAGTACGAGGTCCCTCGGGAACAACATACAAATCGTCAGGTGAGCCATTAGCTTGGATGTAGTTGGCACGACGTTGTAGCTCTGCATTTTGCAATGCCCGGAGGTCGGTTGTTTGGATCGGGTTGTTGGCATTAAGAGGGTCCGGGGGACCATTAATGCGATCGTAGTTGGCACGGTGCTGGATCTCGTGCTCGTCTCGTCGTGGTTGATGCTGGTTGGCAGCATGAGCCTGTGCGGCCGGGGGTGGCACATTAGCTACAGCTTGAGGTCTTAGGCCGGTGTTTGGCTGTTGCACCACGTCATTCTCGCCACCTCCTTCCTCAACCACAGGATGGAGAGGAGGTTGACCACCATTGTTGTTGTTACGAGGTCGCACTAACCTGCTCCTGGAGTTCTGGTTTTGTGTCGACCTGCTGTAGCCTTGGTTCCGTTCCTCCAATTGGGTTGTGGTGACCCGGATTTTAGTGATGGCTTGTCGTACTTCTAGGGTATTGGGCAATAGGCTGATCTCTGCCAGGGTAGCCCCCAAGTTGGCTTAGGAAGAGTTGAAGAGTTAGTGGCCAGCATCTTCGAAGTCCCTGTGGAGGTCACGTGTGTGCATGCGATGTCATGGTGGTGGTAGATCGTCTTGGCGTGGTTGTTGCTGAGCTCCGACTTGATCCCCAGGGAGTGGTCCGTTGTTGTTGTTCTGGTGTTGTCCTGAGGCGTCTCACTACCATGAGCCGCAGCGCCGACCTGAGCCGCCGCATTGGCTTGATCGATCTCCGCCTGGCAGTGTTGAGCTCGACCAGCATTGTCAGCTTCGCGTTGTAGATGTTGAGCATCAATTCCACCAGCCGGGGCTGGTACATCCGCAAAGACCACAAGGGTTTCCTGTTCGAGGAAGCCGAAACGTGCCCAGACCTCATCACCATAGGTGTTGGGCGTGAGGATGACACGGGCGACCTGGAACTCGCCACAGTCCGGAGACTGCGCGGGAGGATGGATCGGGCGACCTTGAGTCGCTGCAGGAGGCGTAGGTCGTCGAAGCTTCTTCAAAGCTCGGCACGGATGGGCAGTGTGCTTGGCTTTCTTGTGGAGAGGGCAGGGTCCATCTGGGAGGTCCCTGCGATGTCCACAGGCTGAAGCCTGTGGGTTCGTCGAGTCGGACCCAGATTAGATCTGGATCCGCTTCCTCGCGTGGTCGGATACCACACGGACTATGTTTCGCAAGCCTAAGGGCATGCGGATTGGAGTTGCCTTCGGTTTGCTGGAGCACTTAATGCTTTCGCAAATCTTGATCATGTCCGCAAGCATGGTTGCGACATGGCCGAACCCCG
The DNA here is from genome assembly GCA_036936925.1 of Cenchrus fungigraminus. NCBI lineage: Eukaryota > Viridiplantae > Streptophyta > Magnoliopsida > Poales > Poaceae > Cenchrus > Cenchrus fungigraminus. Next base: position 100,476,719 of record CM072779.1, read on the forward strand.
TGACAAGATCACGAGGTGTGGGTGCGTGGGTTTCCGTCAGCGAGTCGGATTCGACTTGCTGAACGTAGTTGACCGCGGCGTGGTCGAGGACGACTTGGCCGGCGGCTGGAGCGGCAGATCCTGACGTCATGGAGCCGAAGCTGATGTCGATGGGGTTGGCGAGGAAGTCCACCATGCTGGCGGGGAAGACGACGTCGTTTATTGGAGCCATCGATGTCGCATGGAGAACTCTGGATCTGCCCCTACCTAGCACGTCAACTGTCAGAGGTTTAGTTCTCCACAACCCACAGGGGGTTAACCCCGGTGGTTTATTTGGGTTCAGTTGGGGGCAATCTAGAGCTAAGGACTTGATGGTTATGCGAAAGCACACAGAACATGGTGAGTTTATACTGGTTCCGGTCCTCCGGAGAGTAAACCCCTACGTCCAGTTGTCGGTGGCGATTGATTGATTGGATTCCAGTGTACATTGAGGGACGCCCTGCCTGCCTTATATTTGGCCAGCGGACAAGGTCGGTCACCCAGATTCCTAGTCGATTACGACCAGGAGACCTAACTCTAGTTGATTACAACTATTTCCATATTCCCCGGACTGCCTGTCGAATTCTACCACCATCTTGACGTATGCTCCAAGTCTTGTTGCCGTTCCGGATAAGGTCTTCAGGAAGTCATGTGGGCCACGGATTAGGTCTATTGGGCACAATACCAAGTCGGTAGGTCTTCTGGTGGGCCGGACCCACTTGTCGGGGACGACCGTGAAACTGGTTGATGGGGACCCAGGGGTACCCATGTCCCACAGTACCTCATTGAAGTCGCAGATGCACCCGAAGGTGCCACAGACCTAATTATGAAGGATCAGGAAACAAATGACAGGCTCATCCTTGATGGAGCAGAGGGTGATCTGGGTGATGAGTTCATCTGGCAGCAGCAGCATCAAGCACACTGCGGCCATCAAGGAGAAGGGGAAGGAAATGGAAAGGTGACGGGATTTGGAAATTAAAAGGCGACGCATCTATAAACACCCGTTACTAACAATATGGAAATCGAAAGGCGACGTGGTTTGGCTGCTGACGTGTGGGCCCGACAACATTGCCCCTGCCCCTCCACCTTCCCACGAAATTGAAAGGCGGCACGTATTTTTGGACGGTTGCGCTCCCAAAAATGGTTCCCGAGGTGTAGTAGGACGTGGGGCGTGGGAGGCGCCCTGACGGTTCCGCACCTTTTCATCATAAATCCCCGGCTGGTTGCTCCATAATCATATCGTTTCTTTCACTTCATCTTCTTCCCCCTCACCATCACCACCACAATCTCCAGTCACCGAGAGATCACTAACAAGGAGCGAGAAGAGCATGGCGTCAAGTGACCCATCGACGAAGCGGGGACGAAGGGGGGATGACAATGACGAAAGCCACTGTCGGAGGAAGTTGACCATCAAGGAGAAGGGGAAGGATCCTGCAGCGCCCAAGGAGGAGGAGAAGAAGGAGGTTGACGACACCAGCATTACCATCGAACTGCTCCAGGGCGTGTTCAGGAAGCTTCAAGATGTTGGCGAGGCGTTCAAGATCAAGGCACCTCACCATGTCAAGGATGAGAGCATCAAGGGTCTCGCCTTCAGGATCCATGTGTTGGCTGAAAAGCTTGAGAAGCTCCCCGCGGTCCACCGGGCTCTCCTCAGCGACGACAGCTCCGACGGCGGCGACGGCGGCTCCAACGGCTCCGACGGCAGGACTCCGACAGCGGCGACCGACTAATTGATCCACTCCTGTACCATTAATAATGTGTTTGTGATTGTGTCTTCGTCAGTTTGTTCGTCAGGTTGTTGGACTGCTTAGTTTGTTTGTCCATCATGAATTGCTTAATTAGTTTGGTTGTTGGATATTGTATGTCATGAACTCGATCTAACAGACGCGGGTAGATCCATCCGCGTCTCCTATAGTATGTGTTCCTCCTGTGATGAACTAGATATTAGAGACAATGGAGAGTCATTGGTGAGGCGGGTTAGTAAACCCGTGTCTCCTTTGTTGGCAGGTGACTCCGGGCGGTTATCTTCTTTATATAGGCTGTTGACACTGACGCGTGGGCCTCACACCATTTTTTTAAAATGAAACTTGCATCCCTCAAATATTAGAGCCCGTAAAACAACACCTAAAAATTCATTAAAAATAACATCAATTCATATTTGGGCATTTAGTATTTTAATAAAATATCAACAGTCACACTTGTGTACCTAAAATTCTTTTAATTCAATTTTTACATCTCATGTTTATGATATAATAATTCTAATAACATCTTAGTGTGCTCTACAAATTCTACAAATTGACTTGGCAACATAATTTGGGTACCTAAACTTGTCATAAAATTTTCAAATGGTTTCGATAAAACAAGAATATACTTGTGTACAAATGTGTACATCTCTCACATAGTTTCCCAGAATGTTGCTTGAATATTGAAGTTTTCCACACTTTGCAACATGTTCGAACTCGTACGCATTTGAAAATTTAACACAACCTTGTGTTCACCTTAAGATTACGAAATGCAAAGTTTCATTACTAATGGTTGTGGACAACAAATATTATTTATATATTGTACTTACAAAGAATAAGATAAGGCATATAAACATTATTCACGAAATAGAATATACACTAAACAATGAAATTAATGAAAAGATGGGGATTTTATAAAAATATAGAAAAAAATCATCAAATTTGGACTAAGTACGACGGAGAAATATATGTTACAAAATTTGACTGCAGATTAAAAGGAGAAATGTGAACTGTTCTTCATTCCAATAGAACTGGGCCCAGCATAACTAGAGACGCGGGATGGTTAATCCGCGTCTCCTTTGCCCATCCAAACTGTTCTTCATTCCAATAGAACAAAGGAGGAAGTCGAGGGCGGCACCGCCGCAGTGGGGACCACCCTATAGGGGTGGGCCCGAATGCCTTTACGTATCATTCCCTGGATCACTAGATGATACGGGCACTTGCACAAGAAGTATCACAACAGTACTTCATTTATCTATTCTGATATTTTACATAAGGTTGAAAAGAGAAAACACACTCTATACAAGTGGGGTCGTAGTCTCAACCTTATTCTAGCAGCGGCGTACTACGTAGCGGACTCACACCTCAGGCATCTTGACTCTCTAGCTCGGACCCTGAGGGTCTTATTCATCATAAGCTTCTGGTTCTTCGTCTGGTAGAAGGGATAAGGGAAGCAAGAGTGAGTACCGGGTAGGGTACTCAACAAATTCCACAGCGGACAAGACCAATACGGAGGGGATTCGGCCACTAGTGGGCCTAAGCACACATCCAAGGTACTGAATGTAAAGTACGGAATTTAAGTGTGAAAGAGAGAAGTATGTAATGCAGCATTATAAAGTGGTTTTGGTCCTGGAGGGCATTCACTTCCCTACCAGTCCCCTGATTATAAAGAGTCTATCCGGGATTCCATCAGGGACATTCCCGATCCAGCCTTAAGCCATGCTCGGGCCCTATTCAAGGACAACCCGATTCACGATCAAATTTACCTTAACCAAAAGTATCTCTAGTTTCCTAAGGTTTATTCTAATCAATGGGAGCTTTTACCAAGAGGGCTCATAACCGCGAGCCTCGGCTATTCGAATAGATTCATAACTCTGGCCAGAGGGGTACGCTTTGCCCGCATGGTCGATCAGCCCATACCCTGTACGGGGGCGGTACTGACCTACGAAACTTGTACCCGCCGGCGTCTATTTATGGACTACATTATCGTCCAATCCTAGACTACATTCCCTAGCTCCACCCACATCTATACTAGGGTCTAGACATGGGTCATTCCACCACCATCTGCTACGCGGATCCAGTTTTCCCGGGAAAAAGATGCATCAATAAAATGTGGCATTCAATACCACCGCGTCCCCTGACGCCAAAACATACTCGATGACCCCTACCGACCAGACCTGGGACTATGCAAAGGTCCTGCTCCAGCATATTCGTTGCCCACCACGGCCCCTTGGTGTGGTTTACTAGGTGCAGTAGCGGGGTGTGGATCAAGTCCTCACATGAATAGGCATTCCCGAAGGCTATGCCTTTTTGGCCCGTGCGGCCGTACATAACACTAGAAAGACTTTCCCATGAACCATACCTTATACGACTCGAGTAAGCATGGGCAAAATCCTCTACTGAGGTTGCCCCCATACTCCCATGTCCATCCTTAGAGGTTCTATTATTTTAGTCCAATTCATGCAACTACCCTATTCTACTTCTAAGCATTTGAAAAGTAAATACAAAATGTAGAATTTGGTAATATTTAGGCGGGAAAGCATGAAATAAAGTTGAGAAGTTATCTGGATGGTAGAAGTCAAGGAATGCTGTGGAACTTGCCTTCTTCGAAGTCTTGGTCGTTCAGGGCTTCTTCCTCGTAATCCGGGTCGTCGACCGGATTCTTGAAATATGTATCATCCTCTATAAAGTGTAGTTATACGGAAAAATGTAAATCAAGCAATTCAAGCATAAAAATTCATCAAACATGGGTTAAGAAATAATGGATGGGGTTCTTAGGGTTTTGGAATTGATACGGAGGAAAACCCTAATTTTCGGGTACATGAAATATAGACCCGGTATATAGGAAAAGATGTCGGAAATTATTCTAGGAGCTAGACATGTGAGATTTAGGTGCAAAGGGCATGAATAGGCTCTAATATTTATGGTGAATTTTTGGGAATTTTTGGGGATTTTTATGATGGCTAAATAAACTTGTGTGTGCATTTGGCTGGGTGTACCTAGCAGAAATAAGGGGAGAGAGAGACTGACGCGTGGGCCAGGGGGCTGACGTGGTGCGGGGGCTGGCGTGGGCGCACGTGGCATGCACGTGGCTGCCACGTGGTGCGCCGAGGTTGGCATGGCTGCTGGCATGGGTGGTGTGTGCGTGCGGTGTATGTGGACGGGGTGCACGGAGCAGGGCAAGGGGGACGGCGCCGCCCGACTGAGTCACCGGACCACTGCAAAATAGGGGCGGCCTCGCCGGAATCGGTGATTCCCGGCACAGTGGCTCGCCGTGGAGGTGCAGCAGGGCAGGGCGAACCTAGGATTGGCACGTGTGCTCGACGGCGGTGACCGGCGGCGGCGTAGCGGCTCGCCGGAGTTCGGCAGGGGTGCGGCCGCGGACGAAAACATGCCTAGAGGCGATTCTAATCACTAGCAAGTGTGCGTGTGTGCGCCTAGTGAGTACGACGACGCGCTCGGGCAGCACGACAGCTCGCCGGAGGTGTGCCGGCAGCGTGCACAAGCCTGGCGGAGGTGCAGTGGCGGCGAGGGTGGCCTACGGCGCTACAGCTAGGCAAGGGAGGTTGCTCGGGCATCATAACGGTGCTCACCGTTGCTGTGAAGCGACAGAAGATCACCGGAGGTGAGAGGAGCGGCGGTGGCGCTCGGTGGCGGAGGGTGGCTTGCCGGCGGAGCAAGGCTTCGCCGGGAGGCTGCTGGAGGAGTGGAGGAGGTGGTGTGGTGAGTTGTGGAGGTGCGGTGTGGAGTGGTGAGGAGCTCAAGGAGCCCTGGGGTGCTATTTATAGCCTAGGGAGGGGAGCTCGGCTGAGGGTGCGGCGGCGGCCATGGCGTCGTTTTTCGGCACCCGGTGGATAAGGCCGCGGAGACGGGAAAGTGGCGGGGATAAGGGCGGAGCGGGTGCAGGTGGTGGAGGCGCCTGCCGTGCGCGTGTCAGGCAGCCTGGCACTGCTGCAGGGGAAGAGATCGAGCAAGGCAGCCTACGGCGGAGCTCTGGGTGTGGCGCAGCGCTACGTCGTGGCGCGCGTGCTATACGGTCGGGAGGGCAAGCGGATGTGGGCAAGCGGGCGCAGCGTGCTGCGGTGGTATGGGTGGTTGCGGCGCTCACGCAAGTGAGGCAGCAGAGGGCGTGGAGGTGCTGCGCGCGTGCGTTGTGCCAGCGGCGGCGCTCTGCCATGGCGTCGCGGGTCAGCAAAGGTGGCGCGGGGTGGAAAAGCGATTAGCTTTTCCGTCTTAGGGGAAATGGAGAGGGCAGTATGGGCGGCCTGGCGCGTGTGCTCGCATGCAGAGAAAGGCAGCGGAGAGCGGTAGAGTACGGCGGCGAGCACGGCGGGAGGGGAGAGCTGCGGCGCGGTGCGAGGAGGACGACGGTGACGTCGTCACGCGTCTGCGCGGGGGTGATGGGCTGCTGGGTCGCGCTGGGCTGTGGCGAAGCAGAGTGGGAGGTGACAGGCTGTGCTGAGGAGCGGAGTAGAGGGTGGTGGGGCGGACTTCAACTTCATGCTGGGTTGGGCTGTGCGGGAGGTCACAGGCCGAGCGGGGAGGAGGAGTTGGAGGGTCTGGGTCAGACTTTGGATGCTGGCTGTGTGAGGTTTGGCCCAGTTAGGGTTTGATCCCTTTTTTAATTGTTTTGGAATTGGTTTTGAATTCAAATTTGAATTCTAATTCAAATTTGAGAAGTTTGGAACTAATACTTTGAACTGTTAGTGAGATTTTTGGGTGAGAAAAGAATATTAGCATAGGCAAATGCATATGTGTGTGTGGATAAAAAGAAAAGGACTTGATTGTAAAATGCAAATATATTGCATTTAGGTCCTTTGGGTTTTAAAGTAAATTTTAGGGACCAAATTTTAAAACCTAGAAAATTCGGAATGTGACAACCGCCGCCCCCACTGTTCCCGCTTTGACACCCAAGAGGGCACCCTAGGCCTCTAATGCGGCAAATGAGACCACCGCAACCTTCAATTTGACTCAGAAATATGACAAATCAAATCTTGTCTATCAAAAACTGATTGGACAATACTTTACATGATAAAAGAAGACATGATATTCGTAACGAAGCCTACATTCATCACTATAGAAATACATGCAAAACCCCCTCTGGCGTGGCTCCGTACCGCAGAATGTTGTGCCTGCGCAATGTTGAATGTTGCCTCGCGCCACCGCCGTTGGCAGCGTCGGCCGGCGGAGGCCACGGCGGAGGGCGACACTCCTCATTTGCCAAGCCAGATTGACCCCACGATGCCGGAAATCTAGGGATTGCAAGTTGCCGATCAAACACAGACACCACTACCCTTGCTCCTCGCCCTCAACCTATTTCATGTATGCAATTGTAGTGGCGTCAGAGTCAGCCCCGTTGTTGGCCCTGTAGAGGAAGATGGCGGCCACATAGGCCGTCCCTCTATGCCCATCCTCGGCAGCGCGGTGGAGTTGGTCGAGCGGAGGCCGAGGGTTGCCGGCTTCAGCCAAGCTACGAATGAAGACGTCGTAGCCGATGGGGTCGTTGTTCTGCATCTGCTCGACTGGAACCTAATCCAGTGCCATGCGCCTACCGATGTCTCTATCACGGCAGGGGAGGAGCATGCTCTTGCAGGTGGCTCGTAGGCTCCAGAGGTCCTCCATAGGCCGATTCGATGTTGCACCGACTCGGCCAATGATGATTGCCAGCACATCCTCCAGGAGTTCCGCGAGCGACCGCGGGTGCTCCCTCGATGCCATGAGTGCCGACATGGAAGGGAAGTCACGCGGCGTGGAGCGTGAGAGGTGGGCGGAGGGGGCGCGGCGGAGGACGCATAGCGAACACGCAGAGGAATGAGGACGACGAGGAGTGTAGGTAGTTGTGGTTTTTTCGCGGGTAGATGAAGGGGTTGTGGTGGTTTCGCGGGTAGATGAAGGGGTTGGGGCAACGGTTATTTATTTTGGAGTGAAGATACAGGAGACGCGTCTCTGATGAGTGGATACTACTAATTGCACATCATGCTTATCGAGGAGTAAAACTCTTTGATGTTTGACCAAATATAGACAAAATAATATCAATATTTGTATCTCCAAATAAAGTTTAGTATGAAAATATATTCCACAACTATTCGGCCAGGGGCATTTCAGACCATGGAGAGTTATTGGCGACATGGGTTAGTGAACACGCGTCTTCTTTGTCGGGCGGGCAGGCGACAGTTGTCTTTTTTATATAGGCTGCATTTCTCACATAGTTTTTCATGTAGAATATATACCTATATACAGTATCTTAGGCAGAATATATAGACATCATATATTACAAAAAGGATTCAAATTCCACCAGTACACATCCTATATATATTACAAAAAGGATTCCATTTCTAGCAATAGACATCCTGCATTTTACAAAAAAGATCGGATTCAGCAGAAATCAATCTTGCCTTTTCTTCTTTGATTTTTGTATACAGATTTTTTTCATGATGGTCGCTTCGCAAGTACGTTGTTTTGTCAGCTCCCAAGAGTCGGGGCATGTATGAAGTGTGAAAGGATGGAATTTCGTCAAACTGGTTATATTCCTCCTCCTCAACAACATTTTCAACCCCAACAATTCTTTTTTAGGCAAAACGACACTCCAGTTCTTCTCTGCAAGGTCATTTACATAGAACACTTGCTCAACATCCTTGGTGAAGACAAACGGTTCGTTTTTGTAACCAAAGACCCGGAGATCAACACTAACATAACCAAATTTGTCCTTGCTCACACCTCTCTTCGCATTGGTGACCCATCTACACCGAAACAAGTCTACCTTCAATCCTACATAATCAAGCTCCCAAATCTCCTCTATTTGGCCATAATATGTGTCTGTCTGCATGTCATCACTGTCGACGTCTCGTACACGCACACCACTATTTTGATAGACGCTCTTGGCATCCTGGGCCATGGTGTAGAATGTGTATCCATTGATATACATTACTTGGTATTTTGTAACAGTGAATAATGGCCCCGCTGCTAGTTTCATTATCAGATCGTTAGTTATTACAGCATCGCTGCATCCCTGGACATAATCTCGGAGCCACCTGCTGAAATCTTTCATGTGCATCTTTGCATGCCAAGCCATACCACGGCCAGGGTTATTTTCACGTAGTTGTCACTTGTGCTCATTGGCAAATGGTGTAATCAGGTGAATCTGTTCTAACACGGTGAAATGAGCCTTTTTGAAGGCATCTGGTTCCGGAGTAACTGACTTTTCCCCAGGGTCCCAACACCTGAAAACCTACCTTCGTGCCGTGAACGAGGCACACCAATGAGGTTTTGGGGGTCCATATAGCCCATGGCCCACTCCACTGCTTCGATGGTCTCATAGCCACGAACAATGGCTCCCTCCGGAAATGACCAGTTATGTACCAATGATTTGAGGAATCCAAAGTACCTCTCATGCGGAAACATCTGGTGAAGGTAAGATGGGCCAAGGTACCAGATTTCCCTCGCGAGGTGTGCTATTAGATGCAGCATGAGATCAAAGAATGATGGTGGGAAGGTAGCTTCAAGCAGGCATAGGGTCTCGAAATGCCTCCTCTCTAAGTCAATAGATTTTCCTCATCAATCACCTTCTGTTCTATTGCATTGAAGAATAAACACAAGCTCATGACCACGTCGCGAACCAGTTCTGTCTTGATACCTCTTAGTGCAACAGGAAGAAGAGATATCATCAACACATGGCAATCATGAGATTTCATCAAGTTGAAATTCATTTTCATGTCCTTCACCGACACTAGCCTCTTGAAGTTTGATGAGTAGCTTGAAGGTACTTTCAAACCATGCAAAAACTCACAGAATTCTTCTCTCTCTGCCTTTGACAAGGTGGTTGCAGCAACGGGAAGGTCTGTCCCCGTGTCTGTTTCCTCTGCATAGAGCTCTGACCTAATGCCCATATCTTTAAGATCCTCCCTTGCATTTTTATGATCTTTTCCTTTCAACTTCTGTTGTAGCAATGTTCCACAAGTAGCTTCACGCACATTCTTCTTGACCTGCATGTTATCAATCGAATGACGCACATCCAAAAGCGACCAATACTCTAGCTCCCATAGAATTGATTTCTTGTTCCACATTCCTTGCCCATCTTCTTCTTCTTCACCATCTCGCTTCTTTCTTTTGTCAAGTTTCTTTTCAGTCAATTTTGGTAACTCCTCGATAGTTTTGATGTCCTTGACTTGCAAGTGGACCAGATCTCCAGTCACATGCATTGGCGCCTGTCGATTCTCCTTTTCCTCATTAAACTGACAGTCCATGTCCTGGTAGGCATGTTTCTTGCTGAGGAAATGATGGTGCCCCATAAATGAAAATTTCTTTGAATTTCTTAGCCACACTACGCAAGTTTCTTCCAAGCAATGTGGGCAAGCTGCACCTTTCCTTTTACCCTGGCTAGAGAGGTTGCGAAGAGCCGGGTTGTTGTTGATGGTGGTGAACAACATGGCATGCAATGTGAACTCCTCACGCTCGAACTCATCCCACTTCTAAAGTATCTTCAAGACATCAACTAGTGGCCTTAAGTGGACATCAATGCAGTCGCTAGGTTGCTTTGGCCCAGAGACCAATATTGTCAGCATCATGTCTTTCCGTTTCTTGCATAGCCGGGGTGGAAGGTTGTACAGTGACAGCACGACAGGCTAGGTGCTATGTGTTGAGCTCTGGTTACCGAATGGGTTCAGGCCATCTGTGCTCATAGCGAACCTAATGTTCCTGCATTCATCGGCAAACCACTTAAAGTGGGAATCAATGTTATCCCATTGTTTGGTATCTACAGGGTGCTTAAGCTTGTCATCTTCCTTCTTTCGGCCTTCCTTATGCCAACGCAAGAGTTGGGCCTGCTTTCGTGTGGCGAACCATATTCTTAACCGAGGAATGATGCAAAAATACCATGCTACCCTCACAGGAGCCCCTTTGTTAACCTTCTTCTAATAGCCTCTGATCTCCACAGGCTTGTTCTCGTCATCAGCATTGTTATCATCTCCACCATCTTTTTTCCTCTTGTACCGAACGAACCCACACTTGGGGCACTTGTCAAGGTCTTCATAATCTCCACAGAACAATACACAACTGTTCTTGCAAGCATGAATTTTTTCAACCTCTATTCCTAGAGGATAGATTATCTTCTTTGCCTCATAGACAGACTCGGCTATTTAGTTTCCCTCGTGTAGCATGTCCTTAAGGAGATCCAATAGTTGTTTGAAAATTTTGTTGCTCCAACCATGATCTGCCTTAAGCTACAGAAGTTTTAGATCACCAAAAAGGCAAAAGTACTTCTGGCAATCAGGATAGAGGGGTTTCTTCGAATTTTCAAAGAACTGCTTCAGCCTCGCTAATTCAGAAGTTGTATACACTCCCTGAAGCTCAACATCCCGCAACATTTGATCAATATTGTGCACGCATTGCAACACCTCATCATCATTGAAGCCCGTAACTTCTTGATCAGTGATATCCTCAGACCTCATCAAAATTGGTGGGAATGGTTTATTTTCCTCAAAAACTCCACCTTCATCAAGGTCTTCATCATGGCATCGCACTGCCCCTTCATTAAGGCCGGTAGCATGGTGTCACGCTTCACCTTCATTTAGGCATCCTGATTCGACTTCATTAAGGCCTTCCTCATCATGTTTATTCCAACACGTGTAATTTTTTGTGAAACCACGTGTGATCAAATGATGAAAAATGTTATCCCGTTGTCCGAACTTCTTCTGGTTGAGACAATCTATACAGGGGCAAAGCATTGCCTGAACACCATGGTTTCTCATATCCGCCTCTGCTTGATCTAGAAAACCATTGACACCGCTTAAGAAACTGTCCCAATCTCGGGACTGACTGTACATCCAAGCCCGAGTAGTAGCAGCCATCTACAATTTCCATAGATCAAATGAGCATAATTCATCACCAAAACCGATGAGTAAGAGGATTAGGATAGCGAAGTTCAATAAAAGGGGGCAATTTCCACCTTCACAAGGACTGCCTACGAGGCGAGCGCTCCCGAGGAGGAGAACGAGGCGTCACGGCCGCGGCAACGATGACGGCGCGGAGGACGGCGCCGAGCCTGAGGAGGAGGATCAGCTACTGCTTTGGAGGATGGTGACGTACGGCGTTGAGGGGCGCCGCGGTCAACGTCCGCCGGCCCCTTTTGCCGTCGCGCACAGGGCCGGCCAGCCTGCTACAGCGCCGGCTTTCTGAGGAGAGAGAGCGCGCATGTAGCACTATTAATTAGCTGGCGGTGGCGAACGGTAGCAGAGAGAGAGCGAGTGTAGTTGTCGGAGATAGCTAGAGTGGTCGGAACGCAAAGACAAAGACGCGTAATAACAACACGTGTCTCTGATGTGAGAAAACAAAGGAGACGCTGGCTCCAAATAAGCGCCTCCAATCAGGTCGTCATCGAAGGAGGCGCGTCTTAACAAACACACCTCTCCAATAGGAAAGTGATCGGTAACGGACTTTAAGGACCGTTACCGATAGGTTTAACTTTCGTAACGGACGCATTTTAACATGTGTTACAAAGAATACCTGTAACAGGCGTTTAAGAAGCTCTTTACTGGAAGTCCTCATTGGTAACGGGCGTTGTGTTGGCCTCATCGGGGTCGAGCCTACCGCGCTTATGCGTAACGAGCGCCAAACAACAACCGTTACAGATGGGAATCCATGTAACGGGTGTTAAGAGCCCGTTACAAATATTGCGTGACCTATTTGAGGTTTTCACGTAGTGTGCACACCTCTGTGCTAACATGTAACCTCCTCTAGGCCTAGTTTCATGTGGCAAGATGAGCCACCTAACTTTCTTTTACCTTTCACTTGCAAGTGATTGTAATCCTGTGGTTTATTCTATCCGTCAAGGAAAGTTATGAGCCCGTTTAGTTCCAAAAAAATTTTGGGCAAACAATTTTGGGACTCTTTCGAGGTCTATTAGAAGTATTAAACATGAACCAATTACAAAACTAATTACACGGATGGATGGAAAATCGCGAGACGAATCCATTAAACCTAATTAATTCGTTATTAGAGACTGTTTACTGTAGCACACATTGTCTAATCATAACATAATTAGGCTCATTAGATTTGTCTCACGTTTGGAGGTGATAGTTATGAAATGAATTTTGTTATTAATCCATATTTAATACTCTTAATTAATATTCATTCATTCGATGTGATGAGCGGATGAGAAAATTTTGAAACGACCTATGTTAAAAAAAACAGCCCAAACTGCGCGGCACGGGACGCTCCACGTGCTTCGCTGCTAGCCATTTAAAAATTCTTTAATGACCCTTGATTCTTAGAAACGGAAATGCCACATGTTGTCTTTATTTTACGTCAACTAGTAAAATGCACATGCGGTATGCACGTGTCAAAAAACTTAAAAAATAAAAAAAATCTATAGTAAAGTGCTTTAAAAATCAAAGTGGGACTAAAATGCTACTCAAAAGTAGTATTTTCATGCACTTCACAATGTCTCTCAGCTTCATTTTTGCACTCATCAGTAACTCCAACAGTGATGTATGTTAAACCAAAATAATTAAAACATGAAACCCATTTAGCACATCTGAATTGTCTATTTGTGTGTGGCCAAATACCCAAATTCAATAATCAATTTAAGGAACATATGAATATAAATATTAACTAGCAGTAAAACCTTAAGGGCAATATAAACAAAATTTATGAAACTGTAATTCAAGTATGAAGAGAGGAGTAATTCAACTACACAATTGACTACCTCAATAAGGAATAGTTTCATCACTTATTATATTTTACAATTGGTTTCAAGATAAACATAAGAAGTCAGGTAAATAGTAGCAAAGGTAACCGCCTAATCTCTATCTCTACCTAATATTAAAGCAAGTAACATTTCGGCCTATTTTTTTCGTCTGTCTATATGAATCCGTGAAGAACTCGCGTGCAAAACCGATAGAAAAACGGCTGGTTAGTCCAAAACTAAAATAAAATCAGCGTCAAAGAAAAACAACGCAGGCCACAACTCCCGCACTCCTTCTCGCGCGTGCACGCGACATCCACTGACCCAGCTAGGCTCGTCGTCCTCCCACGTCCCGCTGCGGTTGGACAGGCCATGCTGGTCTCCCCACGCACACACCAGCCAGCTGCAGGCACACACAGGCCAAGAAACATAGGGAAGGACACAACAGAAGAATTAGGCTAAGCCAACCTAGATGTGTTGTCTTTTATTAAAAAAACCTAGATGTATTGCTACACACTTCGTTAATACCTCAAGTAGTCAATTCTAAAGAAGTTGCATAATTTGTGTCAGCGTGACATCATGCATATGTATATTAGTAATCTACATATATTATATGTGGTTACAATTAGATTCAGATTAGATAGAATTTAGATGGCAAGTTAGAGGCTAGATAATAACATGCAAAATAATACCAATTGATTAGTCACCAAAAATATCAATTGATTTATGAAACAAATTAGGAAATAATGATTTTTTATGAAGTTGGAAAATCATTTCATAAACTATGGGAATGACTTTCGATGGAATGAAAAAGGATACAAATTCATGTCACTTTATATAGCACATGAAATTGATGTAGGGTAAGAGAATTTGAGCAAGAGCCCACATTTATATTTTTGACGTGGAAAAGATACAGAGGATAAATTGATTATTAGATATTTGAAATCCAATTTGTATATGAACAATATGAATGAAGTCTACATATTAACTAATTGTGGACATTTTGACAGGACAAGAGCAACGGTACAATTTTTACTACTATTTTGATAATGTATTTCTTGAAATTTTTTGTGTATTTAATGCCATTTTGGAAATAATTGACATGGGATGTAGATCAAGCTATAATACAGATATTGTTACATGTTTATTAGGATAGAGGTATGCAATATTTTTCCCGTAGCAACGCACGGGCATAATTGCTAGTCATTTTAAAGTAACCAACCAGAAATCTGATCCACATCCCATTGTTGTCTGAAGAATGTAACATCTAAATCCAAACACATAACACCTGATGAATCTATCCACCACACTTGTTCAAAGCTCTAATGCCCCTGTAATGCAACATGCAAGGACCATAATTTAGAATGTCATACACACATCTCATTAAGAAAGAACCCAAGTGCTTTTAAAAAACTGGCGGTAGTTTTCCCACATCATATGCCCAGATGTGTCCCCTGTTCTTGCCTGAACGCAATCTTGTCCTCCTGCCCCGGTCCTGAGACACCAATTAACAATCAATTACCAGCAGTGGCGGAGGACCATCATGGCAAGGTATGACAGCTGTCATACCTTTTTTTTCATGGTACCCTACTGCTATTAATCCTTAAGGATGTTGCAGTTACATCCTGCACTTTTGCTACACTGTTGCACTATACATTTGAACGGAAGAGAAAGATAGGCAGAGAGTGGGAGAGGGAAAATTGAACTGCACATCTAGAGATTCACACAACAAATAGAAAGTTTGATTGCTTGAAATGATCAACTCCGCCATACCTCAATTTTTATTCGTGCTCGGCCACTGATTACCTGCACTAACTAATCTTCGTCACCTCGATCCGATCGCTACACTTTTAACCTTTGATGGATGGATGGATCCATGCAACTCGGTGAAGGAGCAGAGCAGGCGCTAGGCAGGTGAGGTAATGGCGAGAGCGAGCAGATCAGCAAGCTCCAGGCAGCAGCCAGGATTAGCCTACACCTTCCTCACCCTCCTCCTCCTCGTGTTCCTAGACGCGAGGTGGCGCCCCGCGGCGGCGTCCGTGCTCTCCACCTTCGCACTGGTCAAGGCGGGCGACAACCATAGTGTGTGGCCTCCTGCCGTCGGCGTTGTCCACGCTGCTCGTGGACCTCAACTGCACGGCCGCCAGCGGCGACCGCGCGCGCCAGGCGACGTACCCGTCGTCGCACCCATTCACGGCGCTAGTCGGCGGGGAGGACTTCCTCTGCGCCGTGGGTCCCTCCGGGGAGCGCGCCGGTGACGTCGACATGCGCTAGTGAGACCTGTCACCGGGCGGCGGCGGCAGGGAGAAGCAGGTCTACACCGATGCGCCACTCCACGCGCTGGCCGCCGGCAAGTACGTGGTCTGCGAGGTGCTGGCCGGCGGGAGCTCCACTGCTGACGGTGGCGCGGCCTCTACATCCCCAAGACGCTCTGCTTCGCCGCCACCGCTGTCGCTGCCGCCGTCAGGGACGGGTTCGTGTGCAGCATCCGCGACGACACGGTGCCGCCGGCGTCGATCCACTACTTTGGGAACGAGACAGCGGACCCGGCGGTCGTCGACACGCCGACGGACGGGAGCTACAACGTGGTGGCAGCATGCGGCACCCGCGCGTGCGCACTGTCGATGGCGGGCGGGCTCACGTGCAGGAGCCGCGACGTGCCGGAGTTGGTGGGCACCAGCGTGTCTGCCGGGTACGCCACACTCGCATTGGGTGAGGACAACGTCCGCGGGCTGCGCACCAACGACACCATCCGCAGCTTCGGGCACAGCGTGGCGGCACCGCTGGGCTCCCTCGCTGGCGCGGATGCGGCAGTGCGTGGAGCCTAGCTCTGCTCCTGGCGGGCGTCGTTCTCGGAGATCTCACAGGCGGAGCACGGGCCCCTCCCTCCTGCGGAGGTAGCTCAATGCTGGCAGCATAGCAGAGATCTTGGATGACTGGCGGGAGACTCGTTGGCCGGCACAGAGACCTCTCTTCGCGTGCAGAGGCATCAGGCCTCTATGTAGTGGCCCCGAGCATCACCGGTGGCGCGGTGGAGACCGCATGGTGTAGGGGTGGCAATCGACGGCGCCCGTGGCCTCCTCTGCGTGGCAGATCGACAGTTGTTGGCGGTCGATTTCCGTCAACCTAGCCACTTGTTTACCTTCTATGTTGGTATTGATTTGATATTCACACTAATGATCCTAACCCCCATTATATGTTAAGTTCGCACTCGCGCACGGTTTTTGGAGTTTATTGTTTACACAGGAATCAAGAGCTAAATGAGGACTTCCGGGTAAAGTTCATCAAGGGTTTTACAAGGTGATCATGGAGCTCGGGACAAGTCAAGATACAAGATGAACATGACTCCAAATGAACCAAGGACTAAAGTGTGAAGCCGAGAAGTGTTGGGGACCTAGACGGAAGATGCAGGACTTCATACGCCAAGCACCTTTATCTAAATCGCGAGGAAAATGACGTCAAGGGCCAACATGCAACTCGACAAAAACTCAGGAAGTCGCGAGAAGCTTCGGGAAGAAAACCGGGGACGAACCGGGCCGAAAAGGCCCGGGCCGATCGGCCCAGGCCGGCCGGCCTGGCCCTTTTTTATGCCGGTTCGTCGCCCCCTTTGACCTAGATGATCCTCTGAGGACCAGGTGTGTCCGAAGACAAGTGAAGGGTCGCTCCTTAGTGATGAGTGATTGACAACGTTGTGTGGACTGATGCTTGGCTAAGTGTGTAGGTACAGGTTGTGGCTTGACTTGTGTCGGTGCAGGTGAAGAACAAGCGCGAAAGTCCTTAGCCGTGGCGGCCTCCGGGTGATGGAGAGGCAAGTAGGCTTGGTTTGATGGACCCGGTGGCCGATGGGGTCAAGTGCGAGCCGTGCGGTGCAAGACTAGCCGGCTGAAGTCGTGAACATGGGCCGGTGCAAGGTAGCGGATCGAGGCCGAAGCTTGCACGCGGGGTTTGTTGGTTTGCCCACAAAATCATCGGGTGGATGGTTTCTTGGTTTGGGCCTCAAAACCAAGTCCGGAGGCCCGAGGCGATGGAGATGGTGATCCGGGAGCTTCGGGAAGCTTCGAGGCGGGGGGCACATGGCGTGATCGCGGGGCTTGCATCGATGCTAAGCAAGGCCGCGGTGGAAGCGTGTCCGCTCGATGAAGACTGGACCAAAATGCCCCTGAGGTGTTGTATCTTCAATTCAAGTTGTAGGGGTAGCGTGGTCATTTACCTCCTTCTGATGGACTTCGTATAAATAGCGGAGAGGTGGATGGCATCTCTCTCTCTCTCTCTTGGACTCTAGGGTTTCCTCCCCCGGTAGATTGCTCTGGACTGCTTCTTTTCCTCTGTATTCCTTAGGCTAGATTCTTGTATAGACTCTGACCTCTGGATGTATGGAAGCATTCAGCGTTGCGGTGATCTCCTAGTCCTTTGTGATTTTTGTGTCATTTTCAAGGCTATTTTTGGGGAGTTTCGTTCTTCACTCGATTCGTGGATTTGAGGGTGTTTTTCCTTGGATTTCTTTGAGGGGATCATGGGTGGATGCCTTGGGCATCTTTGTGTGTGATCTTGACCCCTCAAACGTCGGGAAACACCTTCGATTCGTGTGTTTTTGGTCGGAGCCCGAGTTCATGGTGGTGGTTCGTGTGATCCGCGATTCCTGGGGTTTTAGTGAGCTAGAGGTCGAGATTTTTGGGGCATAGCTTCATCTTGTGTTGCTTATCATCTCCCCCAAATCTTGTCTCAAGAGCTTAGCCGTTTGGGAGATCCGGTGATGGATTTGGAGGGTTGACTTCGTGGGGTCGAGCTGTTTGTGCTTTGTCCGCGTGTCGCGGACTGTTCGCTCGAGTCTCACGGATTGTTTGCGTGGTGTGTGTTCTTCGGAGTTCATCGTGTGTTCTTCCGCGCTCGCGTTTTGATTTGTTGGATTTGAGTTTTGGCGTTGCAGGCAGTTCGCGGACTGTCCGCGTGGCCTTGAGTTTTGTGTGGGGTGGCTCGTGGTTTGTCTGGGGTGTCCAGCGAGTTTGGCAGACTGTCCGCGTGTCCTGGTCGGACTGTCCCCATGGTGTGATTTTTCCCCTGGACCTTCTGTTAGTTCCTGAGTCAATTTTGGACTGTCCACACCTACCTCACGGACCGTCTGCGCTACCCTGGCGGACTGTCCGCGGCAGCCAGGCAGACTGTCCGTCTTGGACGCAGGAACTTGCCAAGTTTGTTCGGTTCCTTTGATTCTTCTCTCTTGCTTCCGCGTATGCTTCAAGGAATTGTTCCTAAGACTTGTGGTTGGTCCATAACCTTGTTGTCTTGGCGATTGGTGTTTGATTCGATCCATCTTTCGTGTGTGACTCGGATTTGAGTGGGGCCTTGGCCGAGTTCTTTTCGAAGAATTTTTGTTGGCTCCCATTCACTCCCCCCCCCTCTCTGGTCACCTATTCGGTCCTTCAATTGGTATCAAAGCCGGTTACGGATCTTCTTGATTCTAACTAGTCTAAGATCCGAAGATGGGCAATTATGGCAAGGGGTCGGGTCCTCCGCACTTTGATGGCAAGAATTACCCGATGTGGGAGAGGCGCATGGGCGCGTTTTTGCGAGGGAAGGGAACTCTGATCTGGGAGGTCACTCAGAATCCTCATTATGTCATCCCAGATAGTTTTCTGCTTCCAGGTTCGCAGGACATGTGTGAGGCCAATAGCAAGGCCGTTGATTACTTGTTCCATGCTCTCTGTGCCTCGGAGTTTGAGCGAGTGTACGGAGAGAATGTGGCCAGAAAGATATGGCTCAAGCTGAGAAATGCTCATGTTGGCAATGCCCAAGTGCAAGCCCGTTTGTTTTCCACTTACCGGAGAGAGTACGAGAACTTCACTCATCTCCCCGGTGAGTCGACCGATGCTATGTTCCAGTGCTTCACTAGCATAGTCAACAACATGAGGGCCAATGTGACAGTGCTCCCATACACAGATCATGATCAAGCTATCAAGCTTCTGCATGCCCTGGATAGGTCTGTGTGGGAAGCCAATATCGAGGCCATTGAGGAGTCAAGCGTGTATGATACGCTTTCGCTTGATGAGCTGTTTTCCAAGCTCAGGTCGTCGGAGGTTGATCGTGGCTTGAGAGCCAAGAGCGAGAGCCCCACTGATCCTCATAGTTTGGCTCTTGTCTCTGGATTGAGAACTAATGCTAACTCTGTTGGTTTCTCTTTGTCTTGTCTTGTGTCCTTGCTAGATGAGGACTATGAGGTGCTGAGCGTGGAGGATCTCGCCTTGTTGAGAAAGAGGTTTGGGCGGATGTACGAGAACCGCAAGAACGCAAGGCGGAGCTCAAGCATGTGCTATCAGTGCGGGAAGCACGGGCACTTCATCACCAAATGCCCTGAAGCCATGGAGATCAAGAACGACTACAAGGGCAAGCCCAAGCACGACTACAACAAGCACCGCTCCCAGAACGACTACAAGGACAAGCACAAGGACAAGGGCGAGAGAAGGCACAAGAAGAGTAGCGAGTACAAGAAGAAAACAGCCCGAGCGATGGTTGCCGAAGCGAGCGATGTCGACCCCACATCAAGTGACTCTTCTTCCGACTCGAGCAGCGATGAAGAGCAAGAAAGGCGCAAGGACAAGCGGCACACGGGCAAAAACTTCACCAGCCTGAGCTTCGTCGCACAAGGAGGCTTTTGCTGCATGGCGCACTCCAAGAAGGGTGGGAAGCATAGCTCGGATTCAAACTCTGATTCTGAGGAAGAGGTACGACATGATCCCAACTTCTTGCTAGAGGAGAATGCTAGGCTCAATGAGTTGCTTGATAACCGTGATGATGTGCTTAGAAAGACCAACAAGGAGAAGAGGGAATTTAGGTCTTTGTTGGGTGATGCTAAGGACAAGATAGCTGAGCTTGAATCCTTGCTTGTGGATGCTAGAAATGAGATAGGCTCTTTGAAATCTGCTCCTGTTGTGTCTGATGAGATTGACTGTGGTGATTGCTCTGTTTTTCTTGCTGATTTGACTGCTCTCAAGGAGAAGCATGCCTCTACTCTTGAGGAACTAGATGTGATTAGGGTTGAGTGTGATGAACTAAAATCTAGGCCAGCTTTGTTAGGTGCTTGCACTTCATGTCTTGTGTTGCATGCTAGGCTAGATGAGTCTCACACTAGAATAGTTTCTCTTGAGGCTGCTTTGAAAGCTCTCATTCCTACATCATGTTCTACCTGTGAAATGCATGCTTTGAAAAACATGGAACTTGCACACTATGTTGACCGTTTGCAGGATGAAAATGACGAGCTTAGGAAATTGATGAGTTGGTTGTCTGGGCATGAGCCACAGTTGAGTTTGATGTTGGCCGAGTTCAAGTGGTTTGATGGTCAGGCGTTGGGGGCTGGCAAGTGTGGTGAGAAGAGTGGTGAGGGAGAAGAGAAAGCTGTAGAGATTCCTATTCCACCACATACCACACCAATGAACAAATTTGCACCCAAGCCAAACTACCTCAGAAACAAGCTAGACATAACACCAGATCCACCAGTGTTCCCCCACAAATCTGAAAACTACCAAAAACCCATCAAGTTTGTGAGCACCCAGGGGAGTGTCTTTGGTGGGAAGTCAGGAGAGAAGGCTGTTGAGAAGCCTGCAGAGAAGCCACAGCCGATCCGCTTCCATTGTCAGTATTGTGGGAGGGATGGACATAAGGATGAGTTCTGTTTCAGGAGGAAGAGAGATGAGAGGTTTGCTAGGGAGATGGCAAACAAGGATAGGTACCACCCTTCTCGTGGTGTGCCTGAGCCTCGTAGAGGGCCTCTACCTAGGGGTGAGGTGTTTGTGCAGTCGGTTCCCACTCATGGAGGTGGAGGTGTGTTTTCTCAGAGAGATAGACGTGTGGGGTTTGGGCGTGGTGAGTTGGCTCGACGTGCTCCTTCTCATGACCGTTACGAGTTTGGGAGGCACGATCGGAGCTTTGGGTCTCAGATGGACTACGGGCCACATTTTCCCCCTCGTGGTGCGCGTACTCCTCCCGTGAGACATGACAGGTCCTTTGGTGGTAGGCGTGAGAGGGCTCCGCCTAGAGGTTTTGGTAGGATGGACTTTGCTAACCCTTCCTTTGAGAAAATAGCTCGACACTGGTTTGACTCTTTTGGTACTAACCCCAGTGTTGAGTCGCTTGCTCATTCTCGTTCTCGTTTTCGATTGCAGGTGGGAGGCTTGGAGGACTTTTGGTTGATCGACTCTGGTTGTTCACGTCACATTACCGGAGATCGTGGGTGGTTCTCCAGCCTCACCCCGTTGAGTACGAGGGAGTACATCACTTTCGGGGACAATGGGAGAGGATGAGTGCTTGCTGAAGGTATGGTGAAGGTGCGTAGCAAAGTGACCTTAAGAAGTGTGGCCCTGGTCAAGTCACTTGGTTTTAACCTGTTGTCAGTATCTCAGTTACTTGACGAAGGTTTTGAGGTTTGTTTTAAGTTGGGCGCTTCTCGTGTGCTTGATTCTCGAGGCGATCTTGTCTGTACGATCGTCCCCGAGGGTCAAATCTTTCGTGCCAATTTTTCCCAGTCTGTTGGTCCTCCTCGATGCTTTGTTGCTGGCGTTTTGGCCGAGCTTTGGAAATGGCATAGGAGGTTGGGACACTTGAGCTTTGAGTTGTTTTCCCACTTGAGTGGTCTTGATCTTGTCCGAGGATTGCCTAAGTTGAAATTCGAGAAGGATTTGGTTTGTGCTTCTTGTCGGCATGGAAAGATGGTTGCTGCTTCTCACGCCCCTCTGACTGCGGTCATGACCGAGCGACCTTGTGAGCTGTTGCACATGGATTTGGTTCGGCCAGCTCGTGTTCACTCTGCAGGTGGGAAGTGGTATGTTCTTGTGGTTGTTGATGATTTTTCGAGGTACTCTTGGGTTTTCTTTTTGGAAGATAAGAGCGAGAAATTTGGCTTTGTTCGGGACTTGATCTTGAGGTTGAAGAATGAGAGACATGGTGATGCCATTCGAGCTATACGCAGTGACAATGGCACGGAGTTTAAGAACTCTCATTTCGATACCTTTTGCAGTGATCTTGGTCTCGATCATCAGTACTCTTCTCCATACGTCGCTTGCCAGAATGGCGTAGTGGAGAGGAAGAACCGGACCCTTTGTGAGATGGCCAGGATGATGCTCGATGAGCATAGGACTCCTAGGCGTTTCTGGGCCGAGGCGGTCAATACCGCTTGCTATGTCTCAAATCGCATCTTCCTTCGTGCTTTCAAGAAGAAGACCTCTTATGAGCTGATGCATGGGCGACAACCCAAGGTGAGTCACTTTAGATCGTTTGGTTGCAAGTGTTTCATTCTGAAGAAGGGCGAGTTGGATAAGTTCGAGTCTAGATGTTCGGATGGTATCTTTCTCGGTTATGCAATTCACTCTAGAGCATATCGTGTGCTCAACCTTGACACTAACCGAATCATGGAGACTTGCGAGGTAACCTTCGACGAGACACAACCATGTAGCTCTTCTGCTTTTGAGTGTGCAGGTGACGAGGAGATTGGGGCGAGGATTTTTTAGGATGAGCAAGATGGAGATGGAGATGAAGACGATGATGGAGGTGATGCTCCCGTGGCTGATCGTGTACATGCTACTTCCACTACTACGACGACGATCGAGGATGGTCCATCCCCTACACCCACTACGACTGAGGCTGTTCGAGTGGAGGCTGTTGCTGAGGGGGAGATCGTGTCCAGGCGAGAGGCACCCCGGTGGGTACAAGTGGATCACCCACCTACGACGATCATAGGTGACCTTCATGAACGCACTACACGGTCGAGGTCAAGAAATTCTTCTCTCTTTGCTCACTCTGCATTTGTTGCTTCTTTTGAGCCCAAAGATATTCAACACGCTTTGTCTGATGAGAATTGGGTGAATTCCATGCATGAGGAGTTGGAGAACTTTGAGAGAAACCAAGTCTGGGTGTTAGTTGATCCACCACCAAATTGTCGTCCCATAGGTACCAAGTGGGTGTGGAAGAACAAAGAGGGTGAGAATGGGATGGTTGTGAGAAACAAGTCGAGGTTGGTGGCTCAGGGGTTCAACCAGATAGAGGGCATAGATTATGAGGAGACATTTGCTCCTGTGGCCCATTTGGAGGCAATTAGGATCCTTCAAGCCTTTGCCGTGGCTAAAGGGTTCAAGTTGTACCAAATGGACGTAAAGAGTGCTTTCTTGAATGGGGTGATAGAGGAAGAAGTGTATGTGAGGCAACCCCTGGGGTTTGAGAGCGAAAAATACCCACACCGTGTATACAAACTCCAGAGAGCGCTCTATGGGTTGAAGCAGGCACCGAGAGCTTGGTATGCCAGGTTGAGAGGGTTTTTGTTGAGTAAGGGATTTGTGATGGGCACAGTTGATAAGACCCTGTTTCTCCTTAAGCATGGGAATGACCTTTTGATTGTTCAGATATATGTGGATGACATAATCTTTGGTGGCTCTTCTCATGATCTTGTTGCCAGATTTGCAGATGACATGAGCAGGGAATTTGAGATGTCCATGATGGGTGAGCTACAGTTTTTCTTAGGACTCCAGATCAAGCAGTGCAAGGACGGGACGTTTGTACATCAGGCGAAGTACACCAGGGACATGGTGAAGAAGTTTGGCATGAACGACTCCAAGCCGCTGACTACACCAATGAGTACCACTACGGCTTTGGACGCGGATGAGGATGGTGAACCCGTGGACCAGAAGGAGTACCGGAGCATGATCGGCTCCCTCCTCTACTTGATGGCGACGAGGCCGGACATACATTTCAGTGTGTGTCTGTGCGCTCGTTTTCAGGCTTCACCGAGGACTTCACATCGGCAGGCCGTCAAGCGGATTTTCAGGTATTTGAACTACACTTCTGAGTTTGATCTTCGGTATTCTGCCTCCTCGACACTCAGACTTCACGGGTACTCCGATGCTGATTTTGCTGGGTGTCGATCAGACCGCAAGTCTACCTCTGGGTGTTGCCAATTTCTCGGTTCTTCTTTGGTCTCTTGGTCATCTCGCAAGCAATCCAGTGTAGCCAGTCCACTACAGAGGCCGAGTATGTAGCTGCTGCTGGCTGTTGTTCCCAGCTCCTATGGATGACCTACACTATGAGAGATTTTGGTGAGGAGTGCTCCCAGGTTCCACTCTTTTGTGACAGCACCAGTGTCATAAGTGTAGCCAAAAACCCAGTCCTCCACTCCAAAACGAAACACATAGAAGTGAGATACCACTTTCTGAGGGACAATGTTGAGAAGGGAAACATATCCTTGTCCTATGTGCCTACCCAAGATCAGCTAGCCGACATTTTCACTAAACCACTTGACCAAGTCACTTTCACTCGCTTGCGGGGTGAACTTGGAGTGTGCTTTCCTTTCTAGCTGGGTCTTGGAGCTTCTCATGTATATATGTGTCATAAGTTTCATTTTGTTGCATTCCATTCATGCATTTTACTTTTTGTACAAAACCTGGTAGGATAGCCATCTTTGGATCACTTGTGCTAGGAAAAGCTTCTCTTATATACAAGGATCACTGATGTGCTATATGTGAGATATGTGCATGTTTGGTAAATGGTGATGTGAATGCTATGCTCTTGATGGTTCTGCCATATACTTATGTTGAGATAGCCTTCTTTCTATGAAAATGCTAAAATTGTGTCTCTCATGAGTAGATGCTTATCTATGCTCAATTTGTGCTCAAATGCCTATATCATGTTTAGTTTGTGCTTGAGTATCATGTTCTCCTTGCTTGGGGTCAAAGACCCATTTGTCATTATAAATGTTTAGCCCATTTGTTCAATTTGGGAGGAGCATAAGCTTCTTTTTGCCGCAAAGGCACTTCATGTACCATGTTTAAACTTGAAAATGAAACTGGTGTATGAATTGCCTTGTGCTTGAAAAATGAGCTCTAAGTCATGTATTTATGTTTTGATAATCATATCTTGGGTGCTAAACCGTTGCATGTTGTCTACCATGAGAAGTCTCATTTTAAGAAGTGGACACATGGCTCGGTGGCTTTAACATGACTTGAGTAGCTTGTGGGCATTTATAATGATCTTGTGATGAGAATTTGTGATCTTGTATAAACTTTGGATGATCTAGTGTATTTGTGCTTAAATTGCCATGGATAGGGTCTTGCTCATGAGATGAATGTTTCTTTGTGAAAATTGCTTAAAAATGCTTTTGGACATGTCACATGCTTATATGTCTCTACCTTCTTGATGGCAATGTACTAACTACACCATATCTACATTGCTTGCTCTATGTCTCATTTGTAGCATTTTGGTGTGCTCTTTGTATATTTGAGAAGCTCGGTAGATTGTATATATGCTTTGACATGCATTTTTCATGAAAACAAGGGGAAGAAGATTCATATACCTTCATTCATGCATTGTCAACAAGGGGGGGAGTTTTGGGAAATATGTATGATAAGGGGAGAGTTTGTGGAAAATTGGTATACTTTTGTGAGATGTTGCATGTGAGGAGAAAAATTGAGAAGAAGAGGTTGCATTTGCTCTGGGGGAGTTTGCATATGTGCAGGGGGAGCTCCGTTGAATTGCCTGAGTTTTGTGCTTTGTGATGTGCTCTTTGTGAGCTTTGGTTTGTCTCGGCTGTGTTGAGCCGTTGCCCTTGCCTTAGGGGGCCGAGACGTGGTCTGACGAGTGATCTTGTTTTTCGCTTGTTCTTTGGATTTGGATAACTTGTTGGAGGTTGGTGTTCGTGGCTGTTTTCTTTTCTTTTTCTCTATATGATTTCTATGGGTGTTGTCAATGCACTCATCAAGGGGGAGATTGAGGACCAGGTGTGTCCGAAGACCAGTGGAGGGTCGCTCCTTAGTGATGAGTGATTGACAATGTTGTGTGGACTGATGCTTGGCTAAGTGTGCAGGTACAGGTTGTGGCTTGACTCGTGTCGGTGCAGGTGAAGAACAAGCGCGAAAGGCCTTAGTCGTGGCGGCCTCCTGGTGATGGAGAGGCAAGTAGGCTAGGTTGGATGGACCCGGTGGCCGATGGGGTCAAGTGCGAGCCGTGCGGTGCAAGACTGGCGGGCTGAAGTCGTGAACATGGGCCGGTGCAAGGTAGCGGATCGAGGCTGAAGCTTGCACGCAGGGTTTGGTGGTTTGCCCACAAAACCATCGGTGGACGGTTTCTTGGTTTGGGCCGCAAAACCAAGTCCGGAGGCCCGAGGCGACGGAGACGGTGATCCGGGAGCTTCAGGAAGCTTTGAGGCGGGGGCACGTGGCGTGATTGTGGGGCTTGCGTCGATGCTAAGCAAGGCCGCGGTGGAAGCGTGTCCGCTCGATGAAGACTTGACCAAAATGCCCCTAAGGGGTTGTATCTTTATTTCAAGTTGTAGGGGTAGTGTGGTCATTTGCCTCCTCCGGTGGACTTCGTATAAATAGCGAAGAGGTGGATGGCATCTCTCTCTCTTGGACTCTAGGGTTTCCTCCCCCGGTAGAATGCTTTGGACTGCTTCTTTTCCTCTGTATTCCTTAGGCTAGATTCTTGTATAGACTCTAATCTCTGGATGTATGGAAGCATTCGGCGTTGCGGTGATCTCCTAGTCCTCTTTGATTTTCGTGTTATTTTCGGGGCTATTTTTGGGGGATTTCGTTCTTCGCTCGATTCGTGGATTTGAGGGCGTTTTTCCTTGGATTTCTTTGAGGGGATCATGGGTGGATGCCTTGGGTATCTTTGTGTGTGATCTTGACCCCTCAAACGCCGGGAAACACCTTCGATTCGTGAGTTTTTGGTCGGAGCTCGAGTTCTTGGTGGTGGTTCGTGTGATCTGCGATTCCCGGCGATTTAGTGGGTTAGAGGTCGAGATTTTTGGGGCATAGCTTCCTCTTGTGTTGCTTATCATCTCCCCTAAATCTTGTCTCAAGAGCTTTAGCCGTCTGGGAGATCCGGTGATGGATTTGGAGACTTGACCTCGCGGTGTCGAGCTTTTTCTGCTCTATCCGCGCTTGGCAGACTGTCCGTGAGCGTCGTGCGGACTGTCTGCGTGACACCAGTTCGTCACGTGTTCATCCGTGTTCGTGCGCGTTCGCGTTACGATCCGTTCTGTCTCTAGGGTTTTGTTGCAGGGTGTTTTCGGACTGTCTGCATGGGGTGTGCGGACTGTCTGTGGGGCTTTGATTTTGTCTGGGGTGGCTCGTGGTTTGTCTGGGGTGTCCAGGGAGTTTGGCCGGACTGTCCGCCTGGGGTAGCTGGACTGTCTGCAAGGGGCCGGACTGTCCGCGGTGCTTGCCCGGACTGTCCGAATTTCCTCGGTGCGCTACTGGAGGCTCGGTGCGTTATTTCGGACTGTCCGCCGTGTCTTGACGGACTGTCCGCGAGCTGCACGGACTGTCCACCGTACCCATGCGGACTGTCCGCTCAGGCCTTCGCAGATTTGGCTAAGTCCTTTGGTTCTTGTCTTGTGCTTCCGCGGTTTAATTCAAGGCTTGTCTCTAGGACTTGTGGGCTTGTGTGTGCCTAGTCTAGAGCTTCTCTGGTGTGTGTGAGTACTCGGAGTGGCAATCGGGGTATAGGCTGAGTTCGACCTTCGAGAAGAATTTTTTATCGGCTCCCATTCACTCCCCCCTCTCTGGTCGCCTATTCGGTCCTTCATCCTCGGGCTATTTATAGCCCCCGTGCGAAGTTGCAACTATCAAGCCATTCGTCATTCGCCGCCGAGGAGCAGAGGAGCTTGAGGGACACCACCCCGGAGAGGAGGGTCGTGTTAGTCGTCTAGGGTTTACCTAGCCGGTGTGGGAACATTGCAAGGAAGACCACGTCGGAGTTCCGGAGGTGTGAATCAAGATCAAGGTAGGATCCCGGTTGGATCTTATTCATGTATACACTTTTGATGGAGTTTTAATGGATCTGATTCCAAGCGATCGCGTACCTTTGTTTGCAATTCTTGTTCTTGCTTGGGTGTTTTCTTCCTCAATCTATTCTCGAGATAGATTACTTGGGATGTTCTTGTAGTCGCGGTGGCTAGAGGTGCATACCCGATCTACCAAGTAGTTCAACGCACTCCTTGCGAGTGTGCTCTAAGATTCGACCGCGAAGAAAGGGGAACATCGTGACAGGATGTTGATACCGATTACGGCGGGGCGACTTAGGGGGTTTGACCGAAGGTCAAGGTTTAAAGACGCTTTCAATGAGATTCGTTTTGCTCTCTCTTCTATCTTGCTCGGAACTACGACATAAACACGATCTAGATCCCTCTAGATCGGTACCTCAATGCTTTCTCTTGCTACCTCTCATGATCTTAGTAGATTAGATGCATTCGAAACCCCTTAAAGATGCAAGTGTTTCTCGGTTATTAGATTGAGTCTTGCGTTACACATTGTTCCAAAGATTCGATACCTTGGGTGATACTCAAGGGAAAAAGGTACTACATGATCCGTAAGCTTGCGGTGAACCTTGGCGTGTTATTGAACCGTCAACAAGCCCTTTTTCTGACGTCGTTGCCGGGAAACAAGTAATCAAGATCCAATCTAGTATCTCGTTTGTAAGTATTTTCAGTTTTCTTTTTGATTTTCTTTTGCATCTACTAAACTTTGATCATCCTCAAAAACCAATCTAATCTAGTTTTTAACTAACCCTTTTCATAGTTTTCTTTTCTTTTTAGATCTTTTGTATATTTTGTTTATCGCTAACCCTAACAGGAGATGGACGGCTACCTCTCCAACAAACCGAAAAATTTTGTGGATGATCCAGAAAAACTTTACAGGCAAAGGATACACGAAGCACGATCTAGGAAGCTGGAGATTGTAGATCCAAAAGCTGGAGCTGAAGGATCGTCGGGATCTCCAAAGGAATCACCACCTCCAAGTCCAAAGAGAGATCAACCACAACCGCCACCTATGGCACAACCAGAGAGGAAGATTGGGGAGCTTTGCATCCCAGAGCTTGTTGATCTCCCCATCCTCAACCTAGCCGACATCAGAAGACCGTTCGAGATGAAGACTTCAACCATCCGCATGGTGCAACATACACCTTTCACCGGTAAAGAGGATCCTAACCTTCACATCCAAGCGTTCATTCAACTTTGTCAGACATTCACGATGGAAGGGCTGGATCAAAATCAATTGAGGGCGAGGCTTTTTCCGTTCTCACTTCTCGGAAAAACCTTGCAATGGTTCTATACTCTACCGGTGGAGACGGTGCAAAATTGGGAAGCATTGATGAGAGCTTTCATGAATGAGTACTATTCGCCAGGTAAGACTCAAAGCTTGCGTAATAAGATTGCTACATTTGCTCGATATCCTACGGAGACTATCGCGGAAGGTTTCGAGCGTTTCAATGAGTACACCCAAGCCGTGCCACATCACAAGTTCCTGAAGGAGGACCTTGTTCAAAAGTTCTATCAAGGTCTTAATCTAGCATCAAGGACCGTAATTGACGCATCGGCGGGAGGATCTATTATTGAGCTAACTCCGACAGAGGCAATCACTCTTTTCAAGAAGGTTGCGGATAATGATACATGGGCGTCATCCGGACGCTTACTTCCGGTTCAACCCATGGGCAATGTTAAAGGTGTTTTGCTGGTTGAAAATGAGGAACTTCTAGAAGGAAAAATTGACTCGCTCATGAGGAGGTTGGAGAAGATGGAGCTAGAAAAGAAAGCAGCCTAAGACTTGAAGGCTGCCGAAGCAAGATCCACATGTGAAGAGTGTGGGGAGTACGGCCATGTCCAAAAAGATTGTCCGGAGGAAGCAAAGGTGCTCGACTACATGAGGAAAGGAGATTTACCGAACTTCTGCTACGGGCAAGGTAGACCTCAATTTAATGCAAGTTTGTTTATTCAAAATATGGTGCCTCTTCGTATACAATTGAAGGATTTCATGGACGAGCAAGCAAAGATCAACAAGGACACCGTCACTAAGTTCAAGACTATGGATAAAATATTGGAGAACATCGATGGCAAGGTGACGAAGGTCGGGAGCTCCAACCATCAAGTACTCAACATAATGAAGATATTGGAGACACAAGTGGGACAACTTGCCGGGCGCCTAACCGCTAGTGAAGGAAGATTGCCGGGGCAACCCCAAGGTCCCGAGATGGCGAAGGCTATTCAAACTCGCTCGGGAAAGGAGACGGAGGATCCCGAACTTCCAGCCAGTGCAAGGAAGCCTAAGCCAACCGTCGAAGCGGAAGATCACACTAAGGAGAAGGTGACTACTATTCGGGAGATTGCTACCGAAGAGCCAGAATTCGAAATGCCAAGTGATGACACAAAGATTCCTACACTAAAGACACGCTACTTTCGAGGTAAAGTTGATAGTCATTTTGAAAAGTTTGTGGAAGTGGTGCGCAGGTTAAGCATCAACATGCCGCTATTGGATGCTCTCCAAGTTCCTACATATTCTCGCTACTTCAAAGACATACTTGCGAACAAGTATGAGATGGCAACACTTGGAGCAGATCACGTCAAGATGTCCGAACAATGTAGTGCCGCCATCGCAAATCAAGGACCCGAGAAGCAAAGAGACCCTAGATGTCCGACCATCCCATGTTCTATTGGCTCATTCATGTTCGACAAGGCATTATGCGACCTTGGAGCAAGCGTGAGTGTCATGCCAAGAGATGTGTTCGAGAAGCTACGCTTACCACTTGAGCCTACGGGTATGTGCTTAGAGTTGGGTGACAACTCTATCTGCTATCCCGTGAGAATCGCCGAAGATGTGCCCGTGGGGAGAGATTAAGTTCGACGTCAATGGCACACGAAGCATATTCAAGTTTCGTCCACGTTTCGAGGTATGCAACATGATCAATGCTAAATATGTTCCACCTCATCATCATTTTAGCAAGGAAGAGCCAAAGAAGAAGGAGGAACCCAAGAAGAAGGAAGCGAAGGTGATCAAAGAAGTCGTTGCATCCGTCAAGACCAAAGAACAAAAGCTACCTGTGAAGACCAAAAAGATGACTAAGCCAGAGAATAAGCCCGTGCCCAAGATGGTGTGGAAGTAGGTACCCAAGATTGCAACACCCGCAAAGAACGTTGATCCGAAGTGAAGAAGAGAAGAAGTCTAGCCATGTACTATAAACGAAGCGCTAGGCGGGAGGCAACCCGTTCGTCGAGTCAAGAATAAGCTACCAGGAGGACAACCTGATGAAGAATAAAGCTGCCGGGAGGGCAACCCGGATTATTTCTGATTTTAAGTAAGTTGGTCTTAGAATTTGCTATGCAAGACTTGGTATAAACTCTTAAGTGGTTGAACTTATTTTTGAGACATTTAATTTGTTCGGATGTTTCATTTGGATTTTATTTGACATAAACCTTTGACATGAGCCATCCTATGATTTATTTGCCTCTTTTCGAGAAACCTACGCCAAAAATTCAGAACCTACCCACACCTTTCATCCTCTTCATGATGACAAGGTTGGTTTGTT
This sequence comes from Cenchrus fungigraminus, assembly GCA_036936925.1. Classification (NCBI taxonomy): domain Eukaryota; kingdom Viridiplantae; phylum Streptophyta; class Magnoliopsida; order Poales; family Poaceae; genus Cenchrus; species Cenchrus fungigraminus. Next base: position 100,508,495 of record CM072779.1, read on the forward strand.
TCACATCATAAAAAACACACGAGTAGAGCCCCGTGTTGTTCCTTAATGATTTTTAATCTTTGACGCATGCTAGGACTCGCGTGAACCTAGGAAAATCAGTTTTTGGTTTCATTCAACTTGATATCCACTAGTTTCTCTAGAGTTAGAATTTTTTCCAAGCCCCATTTATTTTTGTTTATTCAAAACATCTCTCTCATATTTGGCCAAAACTAGAACCTAAACCCATACCCCCATGGTCAAGCCGGAGGAGCTCGCTATCAATTAATGAAAGCAAGTGATCCCGGTGTAACCAAAATCAATGTAGTCAGAAAATTTCGACTTACAAATGTTTTTGATGCCTAAAAACTCCTCTAAAAATACATTTGAACTCATTAATATCTCTGAGTTAATTTTAAATTTTCAAAATTAGAGGAGTAATTAGCATCTAAACATGATCAAGGGAAGGTTTTGAGCTTAATTCAACTTCTAGTGCTCTATGATGCATCACGGGAAGGCTTCATCATTGAGGCATCTTGAGCACATGCAAGGACAAGCATGGGGGGGCAGCAATGTTTTGTTTTTGCAGGATATGGAGGAGATCATGAGAGGCAAGGAAGCATGGAAGTGACACAAAGTAAATGATCAAAGATGGAGGACTTGACCATGAAAGAAAAAGGAGTGGCCGAGAAGAATTGGACGGTGGACGGCGTGGAGCACGAGTACACAGCACCATGATCAATCAAGCAACAAGTGGGAGAAAGAAGTCAGAAAAGAGGGGCAGGGGCCCTAGGCCGGTTGGCCCAGGCCAGCTGGCCTGGCCTATTTATTGGCCCCCCGGTGCTCGTCTTCCTCAGGTAAGCCATTTGTTTCATTGCTAGTTCATATTCTTGAGCTCCTAGTCCAGAACCTCCAGAAACCACCTCCGAAAAATTCGTTCTCCATTCTTGAGTCCAAAAATTCAGAAAAATACGTCACAATTCTTGCCCTTCCATATACTTCTTTTGTCTGTATTTCTACCGGCAAGAAACCCCCGGGAGAGTTTGTTTGTGATCTGTGCAGCAACTACAAAATGAAGAAGGTTTTTGGCAAGGTCCATGGAAGGAAGACGCAATCGTCATCATCGAAGCCAGCATGGACAAGTTCTTCGCAGAGGCACTCAATCTCCGAGTCACCGCGAAGCATGGAAGAGGACGTGGCTGTCGACCATATACCCCTGGGTATCCATACAAGGAAGAATACGAACTCATACCATAAATCCTTGTAATCCTACTAGGACTCGTACCATGTAATCCTACTAGGACTCCTATCTTGTAACCGACTAGGAACCCGCCCCCTGGACTATATAAAGGAGGGTCGGGTACCTAGGAGGACAGGCCAACACCTCAAGGTGAATCCCCCAACCCCTCCGGGGAACACCCAAGCGCAGGGCGCCATACATGATACTCCAAACAGGATGTAGGGTCCGCTACTCCGGTGGCCCAAACCTGTATAAATCTGTGTCCCGTGTCCTCATACGTACCTTCGAGTTCCAGGTCTGGCGATCCTCCACCGCACAATCTACTACCTCGGGTACCCCTTGGTAGGCATCGGTGTCCAAAACACTGGCAGCTGGCACGCCAGGTAGGGGATCTCGTCGAGATCACCGGGCGAGCTCGAAGGACCTTATCTACAAAAAACTATCAGCTCGACCAGAAGCAAGTCGTCAAGTTCAAAGTTCAAACCGCAGTAGCTTGCAGTGTCCGTGTTGAATCCAACTTCGACGTGATCCAAGTCCGAATTGGAGTCCAGCTATTTTGCATGCTGACACGTGTGGCCTATACCCCTACGCCTCGAGAGGCCGCCCCGGCCAGAGGCACCAGTGACGACCTTGCCCTCAACGCCTTCCCAGCGCTGGCCTCCCGCTTCAGGAGGGTGGAGTACCTTGATAACTTCAAGCCCAACATCAAGCCATACGACAGGCGCTCCGACCCTAACATCTGGCTGTCGACCTACTACGTTGCCGTCAAGGTGGCCGGTGGTAGCTTCGACCATATGGTGGCCTACTTTCCGCTAGTCATGGGCAAGGCCCCTTCGCTGTGGCTCAACAACCTCGAGCCTGGCAGCATCAAGACGTGGTCCGACCTGTCCCAGGCCTTCAAATCTAACTTCCAGGCGACCTATGATCACCCTGGAAACGCCTTTAACCTGGGGCGGGTCGTGCAGAAACCTAAGGAGCGGCTCCGCGACTACAACCACCGGTTCTTCGAGAACTGGAATGAATGCGTTAGCGTCAGGGATGATCAGATCGTCGACAGCTACAAGAATGGCATCAAAGACCTCAAGATCTTCAAGAAGATCCACGAGTCTGGTGCCACCAACGTCAAGGAGCTCATGCACGTCGTAAACAAGCTGATGGACACAGAAGATGCGCTCCAGAACCAGTTCGACGCTGACGCCGCCGGTGCATCTGGCACTGCAGCAAACAAGCTCCGCAAGCGACCTTCCGAGGTCCTAGCGGTCGAAGGGCGCCGAGGTTCGACCTTCAACCAGGAGGAGTTCGACCTGGCGCTTGACAACATTTGCGGGTTCCACGAGGGGGCTACCCACACTCTCCGTGAGTGCTCCCAGTTCAAGAGGGCCTTCAGCACCCCCGTGGACCCCAAGCGACCTTGAAACGACAGCGGGCACTGCGACAACCGCCCCTACAACAGCAACTACTACCACGACGACCGGTGAGATCGGCGCGACGACCGCTGCGAGGAGCGATATGACGATTGCCGTGAGCCTCCTCGCAGCGACCCACCGCGCAGCGACCCACCTCCAGCGGCTCTGCGCGATGAGACCAACCTGCCTCCTCCACCACCGATAGGCAACCCCAACGGGCCCTTCCAGGCCGCAAACCGCACGATCAACATGATCGTTGGGGGCATCAAGTCTGGCATCAGCAAGAGGCGCTACCGCAAGGACAAGCGCGAGGTCCACCTCGTCCACACTCAGCCAACGGTGTCTCTGCGTTGGTCTGAGCAGGCTATCACATTCTCTAGAGCTAATCACTGGGTGCACATCCCAGATCCTGGCTCCTACCCGCTCATCGTCGAGCCTACGGTGGATGGGGCTTTGCTATCCCAGACCCTGATCGATGGGGGGAGCGGGCTCAATATCATCTTTGTTGAGACCCTCAAGAAGATGGGCTTCGACTTCGACAAGCTCACAAACTGCGACGAGCCCTTCTACGGGATCGTCCCCGGGAAGGCGGCCTACCCCCTGGGTCGGGTCTCCCTCCCCGTGACCTTTGGTATGGAGGCAAACTTTCACACGGAGTACCTTAGCTTCGAGGTCGCCAATTTAAAGTCCTCCTACCACGCGATCCTAGGTCGCCTGATGCTGGCCAGGTTCATGGCCATCCCACACTACACCTACTTGGTGTTGAAGATGCCGGCTCCAAATGGGGTCCTCTCCGTCATGGGGGATCTCATCATCTCCTTCAAGTGCAACTCCGAGGCTCTCGACCTTGCCGCGACCTCCGCCGCCGTCGACGCCTCCGCATTCTTGGTCGCTGAGGCCAAGACCATCGACCTACCTATCCCGGAATAGAAGCGCACCGACACCGCCCTAGATGTGGTCCCCTCCACGAAGAAGGTCTGCCTCGGCCTTGCCGACGCAGAGAAGACGGTGGTGATCGGAGATCGGCTCGACCCCAAATAGGAACTCGCGCTTACCAGTTTCCTCCGGGATAACGCAGACATATTCGCATGGAGTCCATCGGATATGCCGGGTGTCCCCAGGGAGCTGGCTGAGCACTCCTTGGATGTAAGCAAGACGGCCAAGCCTGTCAAGCAGAAGCTAAAGCTCGCCGCTTTGCGAAAGATCGCAAGGACGTCATTAGGGTAGAATTAGTAAAGCTCCTAGCTGCCGGATTTATCCGCGAGTGTAAAAACCCGGTTTGGCTCGCCAACCCGGTCCTTGTACCCAAGAAAACCGGTCAATGGAGAATGTGTATCGACTACACTGACCTCAATAGGCACTGCCCTGAAGACCCCTTCCCTCTTCCGCGCATCGACCAGGTCGTGGACTCCACGACCGGAAGCGTCCTCCTATGCTTTCTCGACTGCTACTCAGGGTATCACCAGATAGCCCTGAAGGTCTCTGACCCAGACAAGAAGGCGTTCATAACACCCCATGGCATCTATTGCTACACGGCCATGGCCTTTGGCCTCAAGAACACTGGCGCGACCTACCAGAAGGCCATCCAGAAGTGTCTGGCTAGCCAGATCAGCAAGAACATAGAAGCCTACGTCGACGACGTGGTCGTCAAGACCACCCACGAGGATAAGCTCATAGCTGATCTCGCGGAGACCTTCGCCAACCTCCGCGTCTATCACTGGAAGCTCAATCTAGAGAAGTGCATCTTCGGTGTCCCGTCCGGCAAGCTCCTGGGCTTCATGGTCAGCAACCGGGGCATCGAGGCCAATCCCACCAAGGTGGATGCCATCCTCAGGATGAGGCAACCTACAGGGAAGAAAGATGTCATGAAGCTCACCGGCATGATGGCGGCCCTAGGTCGATTTATTAGCAAAAAAGGTAGACAAGTTCGTCTGGACTGAGGAAGCGGACCAAGCTCTGGAACAACTCAAGACCTTCCTCACATCACCCCCGGTGATGGTGCCCCCGGCGCCTCAGGAGCCGCTACTACTCTACATCTCGGCGACCACCCTGGTGGTCAGTTCGGTTCTGGTGGCTGAGCGGCCTGAAGAGGGCCGACCTTACCCTATCTAGCGACCTATCTACTACGTCAGCAAGGTCCTGTCAGACAGCAAGACCAGGTACAGCTAGCCCCAGAAGATGCTCTATGCGCTACTCATCACCTCTCGCAAGCTCCGGCATTACTTCCAGTCGCACAAGATCAAGGTCGTCTCGGCCTTCCCCCTTGGCGAGATCCTGCGGAGCCGCAACACCACTGGACGCATCGTCAAGTGGTCCATCAAGCTAGGCGAGTTCGACCTAGAGTTTTGCCCCAGGCAGGCCATCAAGTCACAGGTCATCGCAGACTTCGTCTCAGAGTGGACAGAGATCCAGCAGCCTCCGCCGTCGGAGCGACCTGAGCATTGGAAGATGTACTTCGATGGTTCCCTGAACCTCGATGGAGCCGGCGCGGGCGTCCTGTTCATCTCCCCCCAGGGCGATTACCTCAAGTACGTGCTACAGATCCACTACAAAGCGTCCAACAACGGTGCCTAGTACTGTTGACATTTCTTAACGTCGATCACTTAAGAACAGATTTGGAATCCATCCTTAGCATCAGCGCTAGAAATGTTTGTTGGCATCTCTCAATGTCACAACTAATGGCGCAAGTTAGCGTGAACATCGAGACTTGCCATAGGTTAATCTAAATGATCATGAACGAATCCGCAAGCACACAGATAAACCATTGTAGCATTTCCCCAAGGAAGGAGAGTATTCCAAGGGTATCGAATCCGTGGAAGGCAATGGCGGATATCTTAGACTTATGCTTTTGCTCTGAATGTAAACCAAGAGATAGATATAGGGAACAACACACTCAAAGACAGAGGTAAGATAAAAGATATAAGGGTAGTGTGACACACACACACACACACACTCAAATCTACCTCTACTCTAGCACACTACGGCTTAGGGGGAACATACGAGTTAGCTCTAGGTTCTAATGTACTAAACATACAAAGCTAGAAGATACAAGAGACGGGCATGAGTATTGCATGAGAGAGATAAGGTTTAGCACCCAGGTACAAATGGGGAGCTAGCCCGCGACGACCAGCACTCTGCGAAACTAGGCTTTAGACTCCTACATCAGGTACCCCAGCGCGGAGGTTGCCCAAGGATCCAACAGGGCTGTCACCACCTGAGGACCGACCTCTATCGTTACGGGGGTATGCTCATAACTATCGTAGCCAGACAACCCAGGCGCCATGCCTACGTTGCTGCTAGACTCCACCCGGCCCGGGCTATTGTGACCTAGGGTGAGAGCCACCAAAAGACTGGTCAACTAGACCGAGTACCGTAGCTTGAACACAGACCTCATGCAACACTCTCATGCCATCTAACAAGATCAACTAAGGCTAGACATATGAACAGATATGAACTCTCTTATGTCTAATCAATAAGATCAAAGGGTCGTGTTCGTGAAGAACACGAGCCTCTAACTTATGAACAAACACATAAGGAAGGAGTTTATCACCCTTCAAGTGGATCAAAAGGTAGTGTTCACGAAGAACACGAGCCTCTAAATGATGAACAGAGGATGAACTCAAGAACATATCAAGAATATGATCTACCATGACTTTATATGAAATAGCTGAATAACTGAAGTAGATCAAAGTCATACAAAGAAATAAAGATAAAAGAGAACCCATACCTAAACTTCCAAGAGGACTTGGAACCTGAATAAGAGCTACTTTAGCCTACCCCCTAGCCTTGGAAACTAAAAGTGAGAGGAGAATGAGAGAGTGGTGTGTGAGAAATGGGAGCCCCTCCCCTTCTATTTATAGGCAAGGACAAGGCTTGCTCGGAGCACCAAATGACCCCTAAACACCCAGGAGTGAGGCAATGGACCAATAGGGAGCTGCCACGTGGAGGGCCAGGATGGGGCCCCCTAGGTCGGTTCGGCCGATCCCAGGGTCGGTCGGCCCCCTAGGGTGGCGCCACCTAGTGGTTTTCCACTGGGTGGCTACCCTGTGGGCCCTCTGATCCATCTCCGGTGCATGGCTTGATTTGGTATCCGAGGTGGGCCCTTTGATCCATGTGAAGTCCATGTGGTGTCCTCTGATTCTTCGGTGAGTGCCTCCCCTGGATCGATGACGTGGATTGCCATGTTTCCCTTGGTGGCAGCCACCTCCTCAGCTGAGTTGGCATGGTTTCTTCATAGAAGGTAGGTTTCCTTCTCTTTTAAGGGATAAATCACCTACATACAAATAATCTCCAAGGACAAGTGGAACTACATTATTAAAACCAAAATGCTAGTAAATAATGCATATGCCTCCATTTATGTGAGAATATTGAGGGTTGGAAATGGTGAATTTCCACCGTCAACAAGTACGAGGCCCTCATCCATGGGCTACGCATCACTGTCTCTCTCGGGATCAAGCACCTGATAGCCTACAGCGACTCCAAGGTCATCATCGACCAGGTCAGCAAGGACTCTGAAGCCAGGAAAGACACGATGGATGCCTACTGTGCTGAGGTGCGCAAGCTAGAGCGTCACTTCGAGGGGCTCGAGTTCCACCATGTCTGCCGCAACAACAAAGTCGTGACCAATGTCCTGTCTAAGCTTGGCTCCAAGCGCGCACTGGTTTCGGCCGGTGTATTCGTTCAAGACCTACGCAAACCGACCATCAAGCTCCTGGCTGACCCAGAGTCGCCAGATGACGAAGTGGCCCCGCCGGCAGGTCGCGAAGTCCTCATGATCGACGCAGAACATGACTGGCGCCTCGACTTCATCGCCTTCCTCCTCGAACATCGAGTGCCTGAGGACAAGGCGGAGCGTGAAAAGATCACGAGGCGTAGCGCCAACTACGTCGGCGGCGGCAACGAACTCTATCGAAGGTCCGCCTCCACCAGAGTGCTGATGAAGTGCATCCTACGATCTAAGGGCCTTTGGCTCTTGGATGAGATCCACGGCGGCGAGTGCGGCAACCACGCCGCCTCTTCCAACCTGGTGGCCAAGGTCTTCAGGTCTGGCTTCTACTGGCCTACGGCCATGGCTGATGCCCAGGAACTTGTACGTCGGTGCAAGGGGTGCCAGTTCTTCGCTAAACAGCAGCACATCCCGGCTCGGGCCCTGAGGACCATCCCTCCGTCCTGGCCCTTCGCTGTGTGGGGCCTCGACTCGGTGGGACCCTTCAAGACCGCCCCTGGTGGCTACAAGCACATCATCATGGTGGTGGACAAGTTCACCAAGTGGATCGAGGTCCGTCCCTTATCCAGCGTCATGTCAAAAGAGGCGGCCAAATTCATCGAGGAGATCACCCACCACTTCGGGGTGCCCAACAGGATCATCACCGACCTTGGCACGGCCTTCACAGGAGCTGACTTCTGGGACTTCTGCCAAGGCAACCTGATCAACGTATACTACTCCTCGGTGGCGCACCCACGGTGCAACGGGCAGGTCGAGTGGGCTAACGGCATGGTCCTACAGGCCATCAAAGACCGTATCTTCGACGGCTCAGCACCTTACGCAACCAGATGGCTCTCAGAGCTCCCTCATGTCCTCTGGGGTCTTAGGACCTAGGTCAGCTCGGCTACAGGGTATTCACCCTTCTTCTTGGTCTACGGGTCAGAGGCCATCCTCCCCACCGATGTGGCCTTCGAGGCCCCTCGCATCCAAAACTTTGACGAAGGAGAAGTGGAGCAAACACGCAGGCTCGACCTTGACAGCGTCGAGGAACATCGTGTGGTCGCACTCATGCGCCACACCCACCACGAGCAGTAGCTGCGTCGCTACCACGACCGCAACGTGCGGGAACGTTCCTTTAACGTTGGCGACCTAGTCTTGCGGCGGATCCAGAACACCAAGGACATGCACAAGCTCTCTGTGCCTTGGGAAGGCCCCTTCATAGTTAAGGAGGTCATTGGACCGGCGACCTACTGCCTCCAATGGGCCGATGGCCAGGGCGTCCCGAACCCTTGGAACATCGAGCATTTACGTCGCTCCTATCCTTAGGAGCCTTGTATCATAATAAAGCTATGTACTCTATCCTTTGTACTTCGATATATATATAAAAAGATTACCTTCTCGACCTGCTTTTATGAGTCTCTGTCTATTCACTCCTCCCCTTCGACACGCTCGGGGGCTTGGTTTAAAACCGAACCCCTCACGCTCGGGGGCTTGGTGTTAAGCTCGGCCCTTCATGCTCGGGGGCTTGGCTTTGCCAACCTAAGGGTCATTCGACCTAGGGGTTTCCACCTTGCTTTTTAATAGTGTTGCCTCACAACAACTTTTTGTACACCTTATAAGTATTCCTAGGTCGTGGGGTTGCTCGACCTTGGGTCCCTGACCCCCCTCCGCGCGCCGGCTGCACGTAAGCCTCCACACCAAGCCGTGTAGTCGGTAAGCCGTTCCTCCACTGAGTTGGGTTAGCGGGGGGAAAAGGATTCTTGCAACTTCATTACTTTTGCATTCTTATAAGGAGTATATGAGTCAAATAAGGGATCGCATCAACTTAATTAAACATGCCTTTTTGATTCATGCAAAGTTTATCTTACATCAAAAGGGTCCACGACCCAATGGCACTAACTGTTTGCTATGTCCTAAGTTACACTCCAGGTCTATCTTCTTCATTATCTCCTCCGCGGCGGCCTGGATATCTTCAATGCCCACCAGCCGAAACAGGTTGAGCTCCTCCCTAACCTTCTAAAGGTCGAACATCGGCACATGGTGCCTCACTATGGCCAGCGTGGTAGCAGCGGCGAGCTTGCCGCTATCCATCAGCAAGGTCCACGCGACCTTCCGCCTCCTCCAGCCGCGCGACGAGCTCCTATGGCCCGCCTTCGACCTTTGGGATGTAGACGTCCACAAGTTACTCGGCGGCCTCCTTGAGGTCGTCCAGCTCCTTCTGAAGATCTGTAGTCATCTCTTGATGATCAATGAGGGTTTGCATCGCCCGGGCAAGGTCGATCTCTAGATCCCTACACACGCCAAATTCATATGCAGCTTTTCAGGTGAAGTAACACTCACTGGCGACGACCTCTGTGTTCTTCTCCTTGAGGGCCTTCACTTGCTCTTTGGACTCCTTGAGGTCCTTCTTCAAGGCGGACTCCCTCTTCTTGGCCTCTGCAAATGTCAAGGTCAAGAAGGGTTCACCACGATGTAAACTCTAGGCATAAAGACTAAGGGCATCTTCAGACGTACCTGCGGCGGCGACCTTCAGATCGTCCTCCGCTTCCTTCGCCTTTAGCTTGGCAGCCTCAAGCTCCTGCTTCAAGGCCTCCATCGCCTTGTCCTTCAAGGCCGCCTCATCCTTGAGACACTTTATTTCTTTTGCGGCCTCAATCTTGGCCTACAGCACGGCCTCCCGCATCATAGTCAGCTCCGCGTGAAGCTTGGCGCCCTCTGTCAGCAGGTTCGCCCTTTGTTGACGGCTGTTAAGTACCTACTTTAGCCATCAATATACTCATGAATAAAGGAGCATAAGGCATTTCTTACACGTATTTAGTTAAGAATAATGTAGTTTAACTTGTCCTTGGACATTATTTGATTGTGGGAAAATAAGCAGGAAAAGAGTGACAAACTCACCTTCTATGGTCCATGCCACATCACCTCATCCTAGGTGGGCTGCCAACAAGGATGCCATGCATGCAAACCTGCCAACTACGGAGCCATGCATCCATGCCATGCAAGCAATCCAAGTGAAGCAACCCATGACGAATCAGAGTGTGACACGTGGACTTCACATGGATCCATGGGCCCACAAAGGCATGCAAACCGCGCCAAAATAGGGTGGACACCGGGAACCGACCTAAGGACCCACAGGACAACCACCAGGAGAAAGCACGAGCCAGGGGGCCCACCAGGGGGTCGGCCGACTCCACAGGTCGGCCGAACTGACCTTGGCTCGGCCTCTCCTGTGCTTCCACGTGGTGTCTCCCCATTGGTCCTAGGTGCCATCCCCGGGGTGTTTGCATCCATTCCTCGCCGGTGCCCGGGCCTATAAATAGAAGGAGAGGGGGCTCACTTATGAACCATCCACACTTGCAACACCTCTCTCACTTTTAGTCTCAAGGCTAGGAGGTAGGCTAGAGTAGTTCTAATTCAGGTTCCAAGTCTACTTTGGGATCTAGGTATGAGTTCTCTTGTATCTTATTTCATTTGTATGACTTTGATCTACTTCAGTTATTTATCTATTTCATATAAAGTTGTGTTAGTATACATGAGTGATTTGTTCATGTGTTCTTCATCTGTTCATCATTTAGAGGCTCCTGTTCATGATGAACAAGGCCTTTCGATCCACTTGATGGGTGACTTTCACATGTTTCTGGTGTTTGTTCATAAGTTAGAGGCTCGTGTTCTTCGCGAACACGACCCTTTGATCTAGTTGAACAGACATAGGAAAACACGAATACGTTTGTGTACCTAACCTGGTTTGATCTAATTAGATGACATGATTGCGTTGTATGAAGTCTGTGCTTAAGCTACGGTACTTGGTGTAATTGGCGGGTTTATCTGGTGGCTTGACCTGGGTCACAATAGCCCGGGCCGGTCAAGTCTGGCTAACAACGTGAGCGTGGTGCTTGGGTTGCGTAGCTACCTTACTTATGAGTTTATCCCACGGTTTGTCTTGGGGTAGGCCGCGGTAGTGACAACCGTTGGTCCCTCTGAAATCCCCGACGTTCGGATAAGCTGTAGGAGTCTAAAATATAACAACCAGAGTTGTGCGGAAGCAACGCGGGAGGTTATCTCCCCGTGGTACCTGGGTGCTTAAGTCAATGTTCGTCAATGCTAGTGTATCTAACTCGTTCCTACCAGCTTTATGTGTGTAGTACATAAGAACCTAGAACTAACTCGTATGTCGCCTCCTATGCCTAGGACCCTTTAGAGAGAGAGTGAGTGTGTGTGTGTGATCACACTACCCCCATTATCATATTTTACCCCTGCACTTGAGTGTCTGATTTATTTCCGTCTATGATCTATACAGATTGCAATAGAGTTGATCTTGTCATTCCGTCAATGCCTTCCTTGGATTCGATACCCTTAGGAATACTCCTTTGGGGAAATGCTACAATGGTACTTTCGTGCACTTGCGGATTCCTGTAACATTAAGATTTACCAACCAGCATTTCTGGCGCTATTACCAGGATGGGTTCCTGTAACACCCTAGTTTGAACTTCTGGCTAGGATTTAAAATTTTATTAAAATTTGTTAGAATTAAAAAGAGAGTGTGTACAATCTTTTCAAATAAATAATATTTTCTAAACTAAATAAATGAATCATAGGTTATAATTATTTGTTTGTTGCATCCATGCTGAATGCATAATGTTTCTTGTGTGAAAAATGAATTTGAGTTTTTAAACTCAAATAGGTTTGTGTGCGAGTTTAAACCCTTCTTCCCCTATCTCTAAACCTCTCTACTCTTTTCTCTAAATCGAACTCATGTCTCTCTTTTTCTCTCTTCCCAAGAGCCACCTCTCTCAGCAACTAAAGGTTTTTCCTCTCTCTCTAAAATCATGCTAAGTTCATCTCTCTCTCTAAGTCTTTTCGTGGACCCAATCTCCTCTCCAAAACCAGTCCACACCTCTTTCTCCTTCTCACTTTTTTCCCTTTTCACGCCGGCCCAACAAACCTCCACCCGAGCTCCTTCTCAACCCACCTCATCATCAACTCGGATCAATCCTCTCTCATCTTCCTTTATGGTTCCTCAACGTGATCTCCAAATGTCGGAATCGAAACATCATCTCTTTTTTTCATATCTTGGAAACAATCTTAATCAAGTCTAAAATCCATGTTGTCAAAGGCCTCCTCCTCTCCTATCCACCATATGGCAGCCCTGAAAGCCTAACGTTTACGCTAATGGGCTCAACTTCAATCCCACCCACTCTCCTCTCTCAACATCGGGTCAAATCCCAACTCACCCACACCCTCCTGGCCGACCCTCCTTCCTCCCTCACTTCGCCCCCTCCCTCCTCACGTCGCCCCCTTCCTTTCCCTCGACAGAAACGCCTCCTCTCATGCCTCCCTTCCATCTCTGCCCTACAGATGCACCTGGACATCCCCACCATCTCCCTTCATGCCAAAACCAGCAGGTCCGTAGCCCCACCCCCTTGATTGGCGCCCCCTCTCCCCTCTCTCCCTCAGATCAGATCACGATGAAGAAAAACAGCCCATGGCCATGCCCCTCCCTTGCTCTGTCCATGGCTGGCTCCCCCACCTCCTCTGTTCCCCCTCCCAATCCACCAAAACAGAACACCCTTGTCGTTGTGATTCCGTTATGCTGCTGCACCCCACCCCTCGTGCCTCCAATCAATAGTTTGGAGAAGACCATCGTCATCTCGCTCCTCTGATCCACGCAGGAAGTCGTTTCCTCCCTGCCAGACGCCGCCCCCTCCTTCCCTTTGTCGTCGCTGGTAAGGAGCCCGCCCCCCTTTGATCCTCTCTTGTGGCACGCTCCTCCTTCACATCTTCTCACATCGCAGGCCCGTGGAGGGATCCCCAGCAGTCCCTGCTGAACCGTGGGCAGGCCGCTCCACCCCATCATCGTCGTCGACTCCTCCTTCCTCTCGTCGTCGCCGTGTTCGTCTTCAGCCCCATCAACCACCCAAAGTGAGACCCCCTAACACTTTAAATCTCTGTTATGTATTTGCTTTCAGAGATTCGTTGTCCTTAGATCGAACCTTATCGAACTGCAGTGTTGTTTCTCCTTGAATCATGTCGCTGTCCTCGCGGCCAGCCATCTAGGCCCCGGTTGACATTGCGTTCCCCGCCGATCTAGTGCTCCGATGATCAAATCCTTTTACCATAATATGTATTCTATACCTGCACATGTCTCTGCAAATTTGTGGAGCAAAACCACTAGCAGAACAAGAGATATCGACCTCGTCATGGTCTCCTCCCTTGCTGTCCATACAGCCGTGATTTCCTGTCCCGCGCCGTGTTCGCTGCTGATCCGGTTGTGTAAACATTAAACCCTTTGGGAACAACATGTATCTTATAGCTGCACATGTCCCTGCAATTTGGTAAAGCAAAAGGACTTGTGAGTATAGAGGATATACATTCTTCATGCTCAGTGCTCGTGCTGTCCTACCGCCATCCCTTGATCTGCCTCCACTCCTTTCTAATCGTGTCCCTAGTTTTCTGTTCATCAGACGGTCAAACCCTTCTACCACCACATGCCTCACATACCTGAACATATCCCAGCAAGATGGATTGGCCACATTTGCCATGGTCATCCTTGTGATAATAATTTCTCCATGCTCTATGTCCCTGCTGCTCAAACCAGCAGTACCACCCCGTTTTCTATCATGTTCCTTGCTAATTCTTTTGTCAAGTGTTGAGGCCATTCATCCATTGTGTGACACATATACCTGCACACGTCCATGAACAACATCTCAGCCATAACTACCATAGATCCAGATATATGTGCCCCATTGTGCTCACTACCTTGCTGTCCACAACAATTCAGTAGCGCTGCCGACCTTGCTTCACCTTTACCAAGCACTAGCCATCCTCTTCACCGAATGTTCTCTCCTCAACATGTTCCACAACCAGGTGCCAACCTTTTGATAGTGTCTTGTAACCATTCGCTCTTCCAAAACCAAACTATTATGTGGTTGTAACTTTACAATCGCAGCTCTATTTCAGTCGATCCTTGCGCTTTCATGTCCTAGCTCCATTCTAACTCGTTTATGTTGCGCTAGCTTCGTTTCGTCGTAGCGCACGTGTTAGCAGCGACGTTCACCATGTCTCTTGTTTCCAAAAATTAAAGTTAATATTAATTTGATTAATACCCAATTCAATATCTTTCCAAATAAAGTCAAATATAGGTTTAACCTTCGCCTTTTCCTTAACAAAGATTAACTTGATTAAATTGAACATCAATGTGTTTTAATTATAACTTGTTTAGCTCAACCTGACACATGAAAATACATTAGTTGCTCTCACATAAGTTTGCTTTCTAAGAATAAATGTTAATTTGGTATAAATCCTAATAAACTTTTATAAATAAAATATGACTAGTTTAACTCGTGTTTTTGTATTTAAATGTAATTTGATTAATTTCCAACATGTGGTATTTCTTCGAAATACCCATTACACATATTTCTTTAATTAAAATAAATGAAGCATATAGTCCCTTTCTCATAATCCTGCAAACCCTCCGATAGTTGCACCTCGTTTCAACCGTGGCTTCCTTTAGTTGTTCCTTGTTCTCTAGAGTTCGTAGCTAGCTCACGTTAGCTAGTTGTACGCTTTTCTAAAATGATTTAATTGTCTAGTGCTTTGTTCTTAGTTGTAGCATTGTGTTGTTTCAGATGATTGTTGTACGTTGAGGAACGCTTCTGAGCAGTGGAACATCGGGAAACGAGCAAGTGTCCTTGAACATCTTGCTGTTTTACACCTTTACTTTTATACATTATAATCACCTTTTATTTATGCTTTCTGCATTAGATGTCTAATTTGACAGGAATCCTATTAAGGACTGTTTACTAGATTTCCATGACATTCCTTGCTTGCCCTTAGAGGTTACCTATGATGGGTAGTGTTCGCACCCAAAATTGGCACAAAGTCGATAAGGCTGACGCCACCGGTCAGACCGGTGTCCCTCAACGGTCTGACCGGTCAGGCGTCTTGTAGCCGATCTAGCAACGGCCACACCAGTCTGACCGGTGGGCCTGATCGGTCTGACCGGTGGACCCCGAGTCCGAGTAGAATTGAAGAGTCCTAGCGAATTTTGACTTGTAAAAGGATTCCTTGCGGGGCAAGACCTCCCCACCCTATAAATATAAAGGGCCACGGCCGTTTGAGGTGGAATCACCCAATCGATTATTACTTTCTACAACTTTTATCTCTCAAACCCTAGTTTTTCCAACCTCATGCTTTCCTTCCTTGTCTCGACGACGATCAGGGACGTTCTGAGTGGCCTTGCCGACCTCAGAGCAACCCTAGGCGCGCCACCTCCGACGGGGTCCCTCCCGAGGCGGCGATCTTAGGTTTTCATCGTGCCTCTGCATACACCGGTCAGACCGGTGCCCCTGACCGGTCAGACCGGTTCAGGCAAGAGCTTGACGAGTTCAGCATTTCGACATTCCACGCGATCTAGCGCTCGTGTGTGTTGACCAGAAAAGCGTCAACACACTTTTGGTGACTCTGCTGGGGAAGAAAGATCAGGTTGCTGAAACCGTTCAATCTGACCTCAGCCCGATGGGTGCTCGGTGCGATCTCAACATGAACAACATTGTCACCGCGTCGCTGGAAGATCTCTCTCCGGAGGAGCAGCAGAAGTTCAAGGCGATACAAGAGTACTTGCAAGTACAATTCCTAGCTAGCGTCAAGAAGGATCGATCCGGCAAGGTGGCAAGATTGAAAGAGTTCGAGTTGCCGGCGATCAAGCTAAACGACAACAACATTGAGGTAATTCCCACTGTAAGTAAGAAACCCCCGCCTGAAACTTCTCCTATGAAATCTACAGTGGAAAGTGATGAATTACTTGCTTCGTACATAGCTCGTTTAGAACGCTTAGAGGATCTTGAAAAAGATAGGACTTTAGGTTATGCTAATAATGAAACTAATAGTAGTACTCCTAAAGCTAATCCTCAGGGGTCTCATCCTAGCTTAGCACCTCTGCCTGTAAATAATGGAAATTATGCATATGGTGACACCAAATTCAGCATCAGGTCAGTACCCTCAGTTTCAACCGCACAGGCCAAACATGGCCGCACCGGTCGAACCGACGTAGGGTACCGGTCAAACCGGTACCATGGAATTGGTGCCCGACCAGCCTTTGCCAATTTCTGTCGTGCCAAATCAGATGGTCCCTACTTTTTCTAATACAATCAGTAATGTTGGACCTCATTATAGTACGACAATGAATACATCAGCCTCCAAGAACATTATTCCGGACGATGTGTTTGAAAGTTATAGGCTAGCTCAAGCTAAGATAGCTCCCTATTTAAATAAGATGAATTTGGAGAATCCTCAACCACAACAGCCAAATAATCCTAATTGGGCGGAATTTAATAGATTTAAGGAAGATTTGGCTAATGTGGTAAAAACCAAACTTGGTGTTGACATTGGTAATACTAATTTGTATCAAAAACCATACGATCCCGAGTTTGATAGATTTCCTCTCCCACGTGGTTGGCGTATGCCTGATTTAATTAAATTTAGTGGTGATGATGACCGAACTACATGGGAGCATATTAGTCAATACACTGCACAACTAGGTGAAGCTGGTGTCTATAATGCTTTGAAAGTACGTTTATTTTCTCTATCTTTGACTGGCACCGCTTTTGCTTGGTTTTCTTCACTTGCTCCTGGTTCTATTATATCTTGGGATATGTTAGAACGTAAGTTTCATGATCACTTTTATAGTGGGAGCATACAATTAAAATTGACAGATTTAACATCGGTTAGGCAAGGAAGAGATGAGATTGTCTCTGCTTACATTAAAAGGTTTAAAGAAACTAAAAACCGTTGCTTTAATTTGTCAATCACTGATACGGACCTTGCAGACATTTGTCTGAAAGGTTTAAGGTCATCTATTAGAGATAAGATAGAGGGCTCTAATTTTCTTTCGGTTGCACAAGTTCAAGTAAGAGCTTTAGTTGTTGAAAACCGAATGAATAAAGAGAAGGATAATTTTAAATCACGTCGTTCTAATGTTCATATTATTGATTATGATTCTGATAGCTCGAACGATAGTGATAAAGAAGTTTATGCTGCTGAATTTGTTTGGCCCTCTAAAGAAAAAGCTTATTCTTGTTCATCTCTTAAGCCGGCTAGTAAAGGTCGGCAAGAAGAAATTAAGTTTACTTTTGATGTTTCCAAATGTGATCGCATATTTGATGAATTGCTTAAATCTGGAAATATCAAGTTAACTCATACTATTCCTCCACTTGAAGAGTTGAAAAGACGCGCATATTGCAAATTTTATAATTTATTTTCTCATGCTATTAATGATTGCAATGTGTTTCGTCGACAGGTTCAATCGGCCATAAATGAAGGTCGTTTGACTTTTCATGAGATGCAAATGGATAAAGCTGCTTTTCCAATCAACACCATGGATTTACAGCAGCCCAAGGTACTGGTTCGGCCACATCAAGCTGATGCAACTAAAGGCAAGAACGTGGTAATCGGGGAGGCTAAGCCCGATTTGAGAGGAAAGGAGCTGGTTCGCAAAGTTGAGTATGAGAAGACTCCTGATGGTAAAGAGACCTTCAAGGTTACAGTGAGTGCCTCTAGACATGGGGGGCAAGGGTCGTCCACACCCGCCGATCAGCGACCGTCTGAGCCATCTCTGGCTAGACTGGTCAGACCGGTGGAGGTGACCGGTCAGACTGGTGCACCCCCAGGCCGTCCGAGGATGATCAAGCCAAGCCGTCTGAAGATTGAAAATTGGAAGCTTAATGTAGCAAAGAATCAGGGGAGTGGTCCTAAGCCAAAGGTCACTTTCGACATGCTATTTGACAAGTATTCCAAGCAAAAGGCCGTTACAAGTGATCGGCCATTAAAAAAAGGATGAGGTCACCTACACATCAAGGAGGGTCACCTTCACCTCCAAGGGCTGCTACAAGACTCAAGGGTGAATCATCACAGCAAGGGCAACGCTTTACTCTACCATGGGCGTCATCAAGTTCAAATGCGCCACGCCCGATTTATGATGACAATGGAGCGATGTGGGTGCCTTATCAACAAGCCTTTCATCCTGGATGGGGAGGACAGAAATTAGCTTTTGACAGGATCTCCAGGCCTATCCAAGACCGATTGGCTCCTCGCCGTTCTAGTCAGGATTACCAGACCCGACCGGTCAGACTGGTCGCTACCACCGGTCAGACGGTGGCTACCACCGGTCAGACCGGTGTGGCCAGGCAGGCTGCGCCACCTCCAGTAAAGCAAGTCTACAGGCCGAAGCAAAAGGAGGAGGTGCAGAAGATGGATATTGATCCAGAGAGGACTACAAATCAAGATATTATTCAGATTGGATCAATGGATGTTCCTATTGGAGAAGATGGCAAAAGACCGATTGTTCCAAACAATAAGGTTGTGACATCAACTCCAGGAGTGTTTGCTGCTGCTAATGACCATGAGGCTAGTGGAAGTGGTTCCAACTCCAAATATTTCTTGCCAAGGTGGTGTCCTCCCGGTTTGACTCGCACACAAAGGAGGAAGCTTCAACGCCTGAGATTTCAAGAGAAGAGGGAGAAGGAGCTAGAGAAGCAAAGGGACGAAGCTTTCAACCAGTACAGGCCCATGGTACCTCAAGGGAAAGAGTGGAGAGTCAAGACCAGCTCCCAGCCAGCACCGGTCAGACCGGTGGAGGGGTCGGTCAGACCGGTCACACCGGTCAGACCGGTGGAGGTCGACGGTCAGACCGATGACCCAGAGATGCCGCCCGGTTTCTCTTCTTCGGTTCCCATGGTTTGTGATGACAAGTCCGCATCGGATCCTACACCAGAAGACGATGAGGAGCTTGTTGACTACAGTTCTTCGCCCGAGCGCATGAATTTGGACATCAACGTGATCCATATGTCTATGGATGGGTATTTGCTCTCGGAGGAGGACGTCGTGCATCTCGACTTTGGGCCAAAGGAAGCTATTTTCCAGAAGCCTAAAGCTACTGAAAATCATCTGAAGGCTTTGTACATGAAGGGACACATCAATGGGAAGCCTATCTCTTGCATGCTGGTGGACGGAGGAGCGATCGTCAACTTGATGCCGTATTCTTTGTTCAAGAAGTTGGGAGGTTCGGATGATGAGCTGATCAAGACCAACATGACCGTCAGCGGTGTGGGAGGAGGCGAGCCGATGGGAGCTAATGGCGTCGTCTCTATGGAGCTCACCATTGGGAGCAAGACGTTGGCTATGGCATTCTTCGTCGCTGAGACACAAGGTAACTTCAGTCTTATCCTTGGTCGTGATTGGATTCATACAAATCAATGTGTGCCTTCTACTTTGCATCAATTCTTAATCCAATGGGTAGGCGACGAGGTAGAGGTTGTTCATGGTGATACATCGGCTTGTGTTGCAGTGGCTGATAGCTCAACTATGGATAATCATGAGAATCTTAAGTGCTTAACTGGTTTAGATCTATCTAATTTAAGGCTTATTGATTCTACCAAAGATGGCTTTGCTACTGTTGTCATGAAGCCGATTGTTGATCAGGCTAGAACCTCTCTTTTGATTTGATGGATGCAAATCTAGAATGGTTGCAACAGAGGCAAGAGCACTATCGGGCGTATAAGAACGATATGTGTGAGGCTATCGAAGACTTTGATGATTTGAGCAAGTTGGGACAAGGGTTTACGTTGGCTGATCCTTTAGAGGAGGTTGATATTGGTGATGGCACTATTCCTAGGCCGACATTTGTAAACAAGAATCTTGATCCTTTGTTTAAATCTGATTTAATAAAGCTGTTAAAGGAGTATGTTGATTGCTTTGTATGGAATTATAACGAAATGCCTGGTTTAAGTCGTGATTTAGTTGAACATCGTTTACCTATTAAATCTGGTTTTAGGACTTATAAACAACCTCGTACAAACTTTAATCCTGATATTTATGACCGAGTGAAAGAGGAAGTCAATCGGTTACTTGATGCAAAGTTTATTAGGCCTTGTCGTTATGCTGATTGGATCTCTAATATTGTGCCTGTTGAGAAAAAAGGAACAAAAAAGCTTCGTGTTTGCATTGATTTTAGAGATCTTAATAGAGCTACTCCTAAAGATGAATATCCTATGCCTATAGCCGATTTTCTTGTTAATGCTGCATCCGGACATAGAATTCTTAGCTTTCTTGATGGTAATGCTGGTTACAATCAAATCTTAATGGCCGATGTGGATATATCCAAAATGGCTTTCATATGTCCGGGTTTTGTTGGCTTGTTTGAGTGGGTTGTTATGACATTTGGATTAAAAAATGCGGGTGCTACTTATCAAAGAGCTATGAATTTAATCTTTCATGATTTGCTTGGCATCATAGTAGAGGTTTATATCGATGATATTGTTGTCAAATCGGCTGGAGATGATTCTCATTTAGCTGATTTAAGACTTGCATTTGAAAAAATGCGTCGATATAAATTAAAAATGAACCCACTCAAATGTGCTTTTGGTGTATCGGCTGGGAAGTTTTTAGGCTTCATTGTGCATGAGAAAGGCATAGAGATAGATCCTAAAAAGATTGAGGCAATCCGGAATGTTAAAGCACCTACTTGTAAAAAGGATTTGCAAAAGTTCTTGGGCAAGGTAAATTACTTAAGGAGGTTCATTTGTAACTTGTCCGGGAAGGTGAATGCTTTTACTCCTTTACTTCGGTTGAAAAATGATATTGACTTCACTTGGGGGGCAAAGCAACAAGAGGCATTTGATGAGATTAAGAGCTATTTGACTTCGCCACCCGTTCTTCAAGCGCCCAAGAGTGGTATTCCTTTCAAGTTGTATGTAGCGGCTGAGAAGGATGTCATTGGAGGTGTTTTGACTCAAGAAACCGAAGGCAAGGAGTACATTGTTGCATATGAGAGTAGAAGATTGCTGGACGTCGAAACAAGGTACACTTTTATTGAAAAGTTGTGTTTATCACTATATCATACTTGTACCAAGTTGAGGCATTATCTATTACCTAGTACTTGCATAGTAGCATGTCAAACCGACATAATCAAATACATGTTGCATAAACCAATTTTAAGTGGTAGAGTCGGCAAATGGGCTTATGCTTTAGTTGAGTATGATTTGCATTGTGAGCCATTAAGTTCAATGAAAGGTCAAATTGTTGCCGACTTTATTGTTGGACATAGAGTAGATAAGCAACTTGATTTGAATGTCGGTTATGTTACTTTTACTCCATGGAAGTTGCATTTTGATGGATCGGATTGCAAAGATGGTTGTGGTGTTGGAGTTGTCATTATTTCGCCAAGTGGGGCTGTTTTTGAAGCTCTTAACCGATTGGATCATGATTGTACTAACAACCAAACCGAATATGAGGCTCTTCTATTTGGATTGGAGATTTTGCATGACATGGGAGTAAAACATGTGGAGGCATATGGAGATTCTTTATTGGTGGTGCAGCAAGTATCCAAGGTATGTCAATGTCTAAATGGCTTTTTAAATGCTTATCTTGATAAATGTTTAGACATCATATCTTGTATGGATGAATTTGTTATCTATCATGTGCCACGAGAGGAAAATCCTAGAGCTAATGCTCTGGCCCAGCAAGCATCTGGTTATAATGTTCGAAAAAGAAATTTTCAAGAACACAAACCGTTGCTTACAGCCGAGTGTTTTGCTCTGGAGGCACCGGTCTGACCGATGTCATCGACCGGTCTGTCCGGTCCCCTGGTTCTGGGTCGGCTAACAGCACCGATCTAACCGATGCCCATGACCGGTCTGACCGGTCCCCTGGTAAAAGTTCCTCCTCGGTTTTTTGTGATAAAAATGAGGTGGAGGATTGGAGAAAGCCTCTGGTTGATTATTTGAAGAATCCTAGCGGTTCAGTTGATAGAAAAGTCCGACGATGGGCTCTTAAGTTTGTTCTTGATGATGGTGAATTATATCGTCGGACCGTGGATGATTTGCTCGTAAAGTGTTTAGGTCCTGATCAAGCTAGGTTGGCTATGGCAGAGGTTCATGAAGGTATTTGTGGTACTCATCAATCGGCTCCCAAGATGAAGTGGCTCCTCAAGCGAGCTTGCTTTTATTGGCCTACCATGATAGCCGATTGTTTTAGGTACTACAAAGGTTGTGAAGAGTGTCAAAGACATGGGGATGTTCAGTTGGTACCTGCTGTGTTGATGCATCCGATTATCAAGCCTTGGCCTTTTAGAGGATGGGGTTTGGATTTTATTGGCAAGATTCATCCTTCGTCGTCAAAGGGGCATTATTTTGTGATCGTGGCTACTGATTACTTTACCAAGTGGATTGAAGCTATTCCTTTGAAGAATATGACACATAGAGAGGTGATTGAGTTTATTACTGGACATATCATACATAGGTTTGGCATTCCGCAGACTTTGACTATGGATCAAGGGACTTCGTTCATATCCAAAGAGGTGCGTGAATTTGTTGATTCCTATGGTATTAAATTGCTCAATTCGTCTCCATATTATGCTCAAGCCAATGGTCAAGCCAAGTCTAGCAACAAAACTTTGGTAAAGCTCATCAAGAAGAAGATAGAAGACAATCCTAGAAGATGGCATGAGGTATTATCTGAAGCTTTATGGGCTCATCGTATTTCTAGACATGGTGCTACTAAAGTTACTCCTTTTGAGCTTGTGTATGGTCAAGAGGCTGTTTTACCCGTTGAGGTGAATCTAGGCGCATATAGACTTGCAAAGCAGAATAATCTTGATATTGAGTCATATTATGCTTTGACGATGGACAATATTGATGAAGTGACCGACAAGCGTATGGAGGCTTTGGAGGAAATTGAAAAGGACAAGAGGCGAGTTGCTAGAGCATACAACAAGAAGGTAAAAGCCAAATCTTTTCAGGTAGGTGACTTGGTTTGGAAGACGATTTTACCTATTGGATCTAAGAGTAACAAGTTCAGCAAGTGGTCTCCAAGTTGGGAAGGTCCGTATATGGTTGTCAAGGTTTGTTCTGGGAATTCTTATATGGTGGAAACATTGCAAGGATAGCGACTTCCAAGGGCTCTCAATGGGAGATACTTGAAGAAATTTCATCCAAGTGTTTGGCAAGACGCTTGATAGGATATGGCCGATTTAAAGCAAAAATCGCCCTTAGACCAAAAAATCGCCGGTGAAGTGTTACATCGACCTTAGATTTATTTTTTAGACAGCAAGCTTTACTAAAAAACAGGGGGGCATATGTTCGCACCCAAAATTGGCACAAAGCCGATCAGGCTGACGCCACCGGTTAGACCGGTGTCCCTCAATGGTCTGACCGGTCGGGCGTCTTGTAGCCGATCCAGCAACGGCCACACCGGTCTGACCGGTGGGCCTGACCGGTCTGACCGGTGGACCCCGAGTCCGAGTAGAATTGAAGAGTCCTAGCGAATTTCGACTTGTAAAAGGATTCCTTGCGGGGCAAGACCTCCCCACCCTATAAATATAAAGGGCCACGGCCGTTTGAGGTGGAATCACCCAATCGATTATTACTTTCTACTACTTTTATCTCTCAAACCCTAGCTTTTCCAACCTCGTGCTTTCCTTGCTTGTCTCGACGACGATCAGGGACGTTCTGAGTGGCCTTGCCGACCTCAGAGCAACCCTAGGCGCGCCACCTCCGACAGGGTCCCTCCCGAGGTGGCGATCTTAGGTTTTCACCGTGCCTCTGCATACACCGGTCAAACCGGTGCCCCTGACCGGTCAGACCGGTCCGGGCAGGAGCTCGGCGAGTTTAGCATTTCGACGTTCCGCGCGATCTAGCGCTCGTGTGTGTTGACCAAAAAAGCGTCAACATGTAGAATCTTGCTTAGCTTTGCTCAACATGGGTTGGTGGCTAATTAATTTGACCAATAAACTATGCAACATGTGGGATGGTAATCTCTTTATAGAAACATGGAACCTTAGGGACTGGAGCAAGTGGTTTGATGGTGGTGATGAAAGTTGGCATACCAGTTGATTTGTTCCTGGTAGGGCTTTACTTGTCGGGTGTTGACCCGCTGGTTGTGGTAGACTTGCTCGAGTCATCTATAAAGGACCGGTCTATGGAGCGACCACCCAGGTTTACCCGTACAACCACAAGCACTATATGGCTCTGGTCTTGGCCAATTAATTAGGAACCCTCCCAGTTTGTAAGAGCCATTGGTGATGCGGAGTGGAACCGCATAGATGCAAATGGGGCCCTATGGGTATGTGCTCGTCTACGGACTTGTCCATGTACGCCGGACCGGGGAAACCTAGCTAGGCGATCTTGCGACTGGGAGATCCTTTGTGTGAAAGTGCCTTGCAAGCACAGCATGGTTGGGTTTAACATTCTTCTGAACGTTTACACAACTCGTGGGTAAAGATGTACAACCTCTGCAGAGTGTTACTAAAACTGTCATGACAGCCGTGCTCACGGTCAAGAGCAGCCTGGATCCTCACATGGTTAGTTAGTTTGGATGGATCACAGTGGTGGAACTGTGGTTTGGGATCTGGTTATGGTTATGAGATGTTTTAACCCTAGGATCAAGACAGGTGGGTGCCTGTGCCTTGAATGGTTTGGGAAGCTTTATACACAATAACTCTTAGGTGCTTAAGTAAAATTTGACCAACTAAAACATGAGCTTTGCAGTCCACCAAATAAAGCCTTCCTTGCTTTAACCCTGCATGTTATGCATACTTTTCCCTCCACTTGCGGAGTACACGCCTCCAGGTGTACTCACCGTTTTCCCTTTAAACCTCTGCTGTTCTCCCCCCCCCCCCACTACTGCTCAGATAAACAGAAGCCAGAAGGAGCTGCTACATGAAGACTTGGAGTTCTAGGTTGGCGTGCCCCCGGTCGACGTTCCAGTGGAAGATGGTGCCCAGTCCACTGCGATAGATGTACGATGTGTAATCTCTTGTTTTAGACCCTCTGGTCATTTTGTAATAGTTATACGCTTGCAATGATATATGTTGTGATATTCACTGATGATGTTACTTTATGCATGAATTTGATCCTGGGCATGCATAAAGGGTGCATTCGGTTGTCCTTTTAAAACCGGGTGTTACAGTTCCAAACCTGTTCTTAGGTGATTGCGTTAAGAAATGCCAACACCCTTCCCTGCGCCCGCTCGGCAAGAGATTGCAACCACACACCGCAAAAATTCGTCCAATCAAGGCATCCAAGCGAATCAAAGACATATCTCCAAAGGAATCGAGACTCACCATGAGTGTCCTGCCGATCGTCTTCGCCGCCTCCTTGATCGTCGCCTGCGCCGCCTTGAAGTCGTCAAGGTCACGGCCGTTAGCAAGGATATCCTCCTCCCACGGAGTGCCAGTATAGAGGCACCGGTTCTGGTCGTCCTCCTCGCCTCCTCCTCCGGCCTCCCCCTCCCGCGTCTGCGGTAGGCTCGACTCGGGCGGGTCCTTCTGGCAAAGGCCTTCCCCCTGCTGAGCGCTGTCAGCAGCGACCTTGGCCACCGCCGGCGATGCTGCCCCCACGGTCTCAGGGACCTTGCTGGTAACATCTTCGCCTGAGGTCGCCGGCGACTGCTGTCGTATGGACATCCCTGGGCCCACTACTCCGGTGGGTACCAGGACCGACTACTCAGTGGGCCCCTGGGACTACTCAACTTGGGCAACACGGCACCTGCTGGCGTGGGGCGCAAGGACTACAGAGGGATAGTACTCGGTTAGGAAGCCACACATGTCCGGATCCATGTAAGGGATTCCTAGCCGTACCCGACTAGTACTCTCCCCTCAAACCGACTTGTAACCCTACCTCCCGGACTATATAAGGCGAGGCAGGGACCCCTATCTCTTCATCCGCATCATCTTGTAAACACACCCAATCAATCCAGAGCTACGCAGCATACAGGACGTAGGGTATTACGCACCTCACGGCCCGAACCTGTCTAAATTGTGTGCCACGTGTCTCTCCTTCGAGTTACCGATCTCAGCGAGGCCACATTCATCTACCTCGGGTACTCCCCTTGGTAGGTTGCCGGTCTAAAACACCGACAACTGGCGCGCCAGGTAGGGGATCTCGCCGAAGATCACATGGCGAACTCGACGGCTTCGATCGTCATCAAGCCAACCGTCGCCTTCAACCGCGGCGACACCTTCGTCTTCGGCTCCTGGGTCTGCACTGCTGACGGCGCTGGATCATTCCAGTGCTACCTCACCATGACCCTGGACCCAAAGACCGGGCTCGTGACGCTTCCCGAAGTCGCCACGGGCCCACTCGTCGAAAAATTCGGCGAAATTTCGCTCTACAACCAAGTCGCCGATTTCGAGCTCCGATCCGCCTCCAACTCGAACTCGACGTCGCCCTGGATCGCCTCATGCGAGCCGGCTCCTGAGCCATCATGTGAAGCGGCCCCCCTCCACGAGCACTTCCCATACGGACTCTGCAATGCTAGCAGGGCCCACGTGGAAGCTCTCGCTGCACATCGGGCCGGCAAGGAGATCGCCTCCGAGTACTCCTCGGACTCCAACACCGCAACCGGCTACTACTCGGACTCCTCCTACGAGTTCGACTTCGGATCGGACCCAGTCGAGTCCGAATCCGAGCTCAACATGACTGAGGAACCGCTGTCAGGTCCTGCCACTGGCCTGGTCATTACATCTACTCCTGCCGGCAGATTTGTCTACTGGCCTGACTGCAAGCCTGCAGACCTGACGGACGACAACTCACGCTGCGTCGCCTACCTCGATTCACTCCCCTTCCAGGAGGGGACCCCACTGGCTCTAAACGACGAGCACACCCCCACCGAGGTGGCGACTACTGACTCCAGTCTCTGTACTCCCGACCGTGAAGTCTTCATGACGGCCACGGATGTTGGGACTTCGGAGAACCGACCCGACCGGTACCTTGACAACATCTCAGAGGATGAGTTGTCTGCCAACGCACCTCCGAACGAGACCACCGAAGACAAGAACGCTCGGCGTGACCGCAATAGGAAGCAGAACGATCGACGTAGACGTCTCCGGGAAACTCTCCCCATCCGGAACCTCAATGAGGCCCTGGAGCAAGTTGCCAACCGGGTACACTCTACTCCTGAGCAGTGCCTCATGTCTATCACCACGATAGCACGGCAGGCCGAGGGGATCCGCGCGGGCGAAGTCATCACCAAACTCACTGAAGATGCCTACTTCATGCGGGTCGACAACAGGGTTGCTCAAGTACCCCCCGTCAGAACTCACGACGCCAGAAACAACGAAGCCACTAGCCGCAGCCCGGCAGACGGCGGACGCAACCGTGTCCGTGGTGAACACCAGCCAAACCCCAACCGCTCTAGGGCCTCGGGTGGAGGACCCTCACAGGGCGGGATCAGCCAGGGTGGCACCGGAGGTAGTCGCGGTGGCGGCGGTGGTGGTGGCAGCAGCGGCGGGAGCTCATCCCATGACGCCGGCAGAAGAGTTGGTGGCGGCGGCGATCGCGGCGGCCGAGGCCACGTGACTAGCCACGGCACCGGCAACGCACGTGGCGGCTACGATGCCCACCACAAGATCGACGAGGTCCGCCGCAAGAAGGCTACTGAAGCAAGCGACAGCGACGGCTTCCCCGCATACTCCGCAAGACTTCGCAACCTGCTTCTTCCCGAGAAATTCAAACCTCTCGGGATCTCCAAGTATGACACGAAGCAAGATCCAGTTCTGTGGCTCAGGTGCTACGCCTTGGCCATCAAAAATGCTGGTGGCAACAATGACGCGAAGTGCCTCTTCTTTCCCTTCTGTCTGGATCAGGCTCCACTCACATGGCTCGAGTCACTTGAAAAGAACTCGATCGACCAGTGGGACCAGCTAAAGGCTCAGTTCACCAGCAACTTCGCGGGCGCCATGCGGTGCTCGGATACTCGCATGGACCTGGCGATGGTCAAGCAGGAACAAGGCAAGATGCTTCGCCAGTACATGCGGCGCTTTTTCGACAAGCGCGCGACCGTAGTCGACGTCACCGACAAAGAAGTCATCGACCTCTTCCAAGACGGACTCTATCACCGTCGCACCTTCGAAGAATTTAGTCGCCGCCGCCCGAGCTCCATCACCAAGCTCAAAGACATGATCACGTCATGGGCCGATGAAGAGGACAAGGCAAACACCAAGTACGACTCCATTCGCGGCAAGAACAAGAGCAACACGGGCGGCAACAACAACAACAACAAAGATCAAGGGGGTCGCCACAACAACAACTACTCGAGCTCCAACCGCAAGCGCAAGCCAGACAACACAGTCGCGGCTATACAGCGCCCTGCAAAGGACAACTCGAGAAAGACCTCTGGCGTCTTCTGAGACTTGCTCAAAGAGAAGTGCCCGTGGCATCTGGATGGTAATCACACCACCGAGCAGTGCTACCAGCTCCGGCGAGCACTCAAGGATACTCTCGACCCACGGCCTCCTCACGTCAAAAAGGGCAAGAAAAAAGTCGACGAGGGCAACGGCGACTTCCAGGAACCTGACAAGACGGTGAATGTCCTCTTCGGCGGACTACCCACCAGACGGTCTCAGAAGGCCACCCGACGGGAAGTCTTGAACATCGAACCAGCGGTGCCGACACCTCTAAGGTGGTCGGAGGTACCCATCACCTTCTCCCGCGCAGATCAATGGACAAGCTTCTCCGAACCAGGACGTTTCCCACTCGTCCTGAAACCTGTAGTCGCGGGCTCCAGACTCAACAAGGTCCTCATCGACGGCGGGAGTGGACTCAACGTCCTCTTCACCAAGACCTTGAAGAAGATGAAGCTCGACATCACCGACATGCTCACCAAGAGCGCATCACCCTTCTACGGCATTGTCCCCGGTAACGCGGCTATTCCACTGGGCTTAGTGGTCCTGCCAGTTACCTTCGGGGAGACAAGGGAGAACTACCGCACCGAGTACATCAAGTTCGAGGTTGCGGACTTCGAAACCTCCTACCATGCCATCCTCGGCAGACCAGCTATCGCCAAGTTCATGGCGGTACCACACTACACCTACTTGGTACTCAAGATGCCAAGTCCTGCCGGAGTACTCACACTGCAAGGGGACTTGAAGATTTCATTCGACTGCGACACCGAAGCCGTGGAACTCGCAGCGACCAACCAAGTACCCAATGCAATGATGGAGATCTTTGCTGCGTCCAAGAAACTCGCCCCAACTGAACTCGAGATTCCCGAGAAGACCGACACCGCAAACAAGCCTCAGCCATCAGAGGAGGTCCAAGTGAAGGCCATCGACCTTGGGACGGGTGACAGCAGCAAGACTACCATGATCGGGGCGGGTCTTCACCCGAAATAGGAAGACGCGCTCGTCAGCTTCCTCCGGGCTAACCGAGACATCTTCGCATGGAAGCCAGCGGACATGCCAGGGGTGCCCAGGAGGTTGATCGAGCACTCACTCAACGTCGACCCTAAAGCTACCCCCAAACGACAACACCTTCGCCGTTTCGCCGACGACCGACGGGATGCCATCAAGAAGGAACTCGCCAAACTACTCGCGGCGGGCTTCATCCGTGAAGTCTTCCATCCTGAGTGGCTCACCAACCCCGTCCTCGTCCGCAAGAAGAACACGAATGAGTGGAGGATGTGCGTTGACTACACCGACCTCAATAAGCACTGCCCCAAAGACCCCTTCGGGTTGCCGCGGATTGATCAAGTCATCGACTCCACGGCGGGCTGCGACCTGTTCTGCTTCCTTGACTGCTACTCCGGGTACCACCAGATCGCTATCAAGGAAGAAGACCAGGAGAAGACCGCGTTCATCACCCCGTTCGGCGCCAACTGCTACACGACAATGTCGTTCAGGTTGAAGAACGCAGGCGCCACCTACCAACGAGCTATCCAGGCCTGCTTCAAGAAGCAGCTCAACAAGAACGTCGAAGCCTACGTGGATGACGTGGTCGTCAAGACCAGAAACTCCGATACGCTCATCGTCGATCTTGAAGAGACTTTCGCATCCCTGCGAGAGTACCAATGGAAGCTCAATCCCAACAAGTGCGTCTTCGGCGTACCATCTGGGAAACTACTAGGCTTCATCATCAACCATCACGGCATCGAAGCCAACCCAGAGAAGATCTCCGCCATCACCAACATGAAAGCTCCAACCTGCATCAAGGATGTCCAGAAGCTGACCGGGTGCATGGCGGCCCTGAACAGATTTATCTCGAAGCTTGGAGAACGAGGACTACCCTTCTTCAAACTACTCAAGCATCAAGAGAAGTTCGCGTGGACCGCGGAGGCTGATCAAGCTCTGGCGCAGCATAAAGACTTCCTGTCTAAGCCACCAGTCCTCACGGCTCCTGGCAAAAAGGAGCAGCTACTGCTCTACCTCGCTGCGACTACTCATGTGGTCAGTACTGCCATCGTCGTCGAGCGGTAGGAAGAAGGCCACGCCTACCCAGTCCAGCGACCAGTCTACTTCGTCAGCGAGGTTCTCTCAGAGTCCAAGGTATGGTACCAGCCGGTCCAGAAGCTACTCTACGTAGTGCTCATCACCTCGCGGAAGCTACGACACTACTTCCAGGAGTACTCGATTGTCGTTATCACCGACTACCCGCTCGGTGACATACTCCGCAATCAGGATGCTACTGGAAGAATCTCCAAGTGGGCAGTCGAACTTGGCGCCCTCAACATCGACTTCAAGCCACGTACTGCTATCAAGTCCCAGGCACTAGTCGACTTCATGGCAGAGTGGCGGGAGAATCAGCTACCAACTCCAACCGAGCGCCTAGAACACTGGGTGATGTACTTCGACGGCTCACTCAAGCTCGAAGGGGCAGGTGCAGGGGTACTACTAATCTCTCCAAAGGGCGAACAACTCAAGTACGTCCTGCAGATCTTCTGGAAGGTCTCAAACAACGATGCCGAGTACGAAGCCTTGCTTCACGGGCTCCGCCTCGCAATCTCTTTGGGCATCAAGCGGCTACTAGTCGATGGCGACTCCGCAGTGGTCAGCAACCAAGTCAACAAGTCTTGGGATCGCAACAAGGAGAACATGGACGCCCACTGTCTGGAAGTCCGCAAGCTCGAGAACAAGTTCTACAGTCTCGAGTTCCACCACGTCGTCCGCGACAACAATGTTGCCGCGGACGTCCTGTCGAAGCTTGGTTCTACTCGCGCGCAAGTACCTGCTGGAGTCTTCATCCACGAGCTTCACGCGCCATCCTTCCCGGAGTCGGCGCCAACGGCCACTGACCCTGCGCCATTACAGTCTGGCCAGGAGGTCATGATGATTGACGTGGATTGGAGACAACCCTTCATCGACTACATCCGCGAGCAGAAGGTTTCATCCGACAAGAACTTGGCCGAACAACTCGTCCGCCGAGCAAAGGCCTATGTACTAGTCGGAGACAAGCTCTACAGGCGAGGTGCCACTTCTGGAGTACTCATGAAGTGCATACCTCGAGAAGAAGGCAAGGACATCTTGGAGGAGATCCACAAAGGTGTCTGCGGCAACCACGCGTCTTCTCGAACGCTGGTGAGCAAGGCTTTCCGACGAGCTTTCTACTGGCCCACAGCTCTGGCCGACGCTGAAGAACTCGTCAGAAAGTGCCAAGGATGTCAATTCTTCGCCAAGCAGCAATACGTCCCGGCCTACAAGCTAGTCACCATACCACCAACCTGGCCCTTTGCCTGCTGGGGGCTCGACATGATTGGGCCTCTGCCAACTGCGCCAGGAGGATTCAACAGAGTCTTGGCGGCCATTGACAAGTTCACCAAGTGGATCGAAGTCAAGTCGGTCACCTGCCCAAAGGTCGACAGAGTACTCGACTTCTTGGATGAACTCGTGCATCGTTACGGGCTGCCCCATCGCATCATCACAGACTTGGGTTCCAACTTCAACAACCATCAGTTCTGGGAGTATTGCGAGAACAGCGGGATCGACGTCCGGTACGTCTCAGTCGCCCATCCCCGCGCCAACGGTCAAGTTGAGCGCGCTAACGGGATGGTACTCAGCGCCCTCAAAAAGCAATTGCACGACGCAGCCAACACCAAAGGAGGCAAGTGGATCAAGGAACTACCCAACGCACTCTGGGGGCTTTGTACGCAGCCTACCAAGCCGACGGGGCAGTCACCCTACTTCCTGGTCTATGGCTCTGAAGCTATTCTACCTGCCGACGTGATGTGGGAATCCCCGGCAGTAGAACAATACGACGAAGGCATCTCAGAAGACAGCAGACAGGTTGACATCGACGGTCTCGAAGAAGCCCGCTGCGCCGCCCTCGTCCAATCAGCAAGGTACCTCGAGGGTATCCGACGCTACCATGATCGCAACGTCAAGGAACGCTCCTTCAACGTCGGCGATCTAGTCCTCCGTCGTATCCAGAACACGGATGGACTACACAAGCTCAGCTCACCATGGGAAGGTCCCTTCTCAATCTCCAAGGTGACCGGACCAGGCTCCTACCGCCTCCAAACACTTGAAGGCAACGACATCAACAACTCGTGGAACGTCGACCAACTGTGTCGCTTCTACGTGTAGTCACTCGACTACTTTACAGGTCCAGGTCTACACGACTACTCACGGACTCCTCGCTGTAAGCGGCCTTTCGGTCCTGGCACTAGTCTCCGGACTACTCTTCTCCAAGATCCAGCGTCAACAGCTACTAACGAATCTTGGGCTGCTTAGAGCGCTGAGGACTCTAGCGGCGGTCTGCAAGACCATGTACTCTAGATCCAGTCTATACGACTACTAACGGATCTCTAGCTGTAAGCGGCCTAAGGGTCCTAGCGCCACTTAGCCGTAGGCGGCCTCCGGGTCCTAGCGACTACACTTGTAAACGGTTCTGACCATCCAGGTGTACTTATTCATCAGTAATAAAGTTTGATTTTCACTCAACTTATTTACTATGCCTTCCAATTAGGCATCTCCTACTGAGTACTACTACTCACAAGCTCCACCACGGTTTGGTACTCCACACACTTCGTTGCAAGTGGCGGCTACGAGTAATTATTTCATAGATATATCGTGGACAACTTTCATTGATAATCCAAACAAGTTACTAACAACTCTGTTTGTTTTACATCAACTACTCTAAGCTACTCCTACAGGTACTCCTACTGAAGGTTGAGCTTTTCCGCCACTTGTTCAGCAATGGGCGCCATCTCCTCCAGGAGGGCTTTGTACTAATCGTCAGTACAGTTCGTTGCAAGTCCACCGGTGACTACGTTCACTGGAGCCTTGGGGAAATATGACTTCATGTACGCCAAGACTTGGTTCGGGATCGACTTCGCCAAGTGCTTGACATACGTCGCCAGACGCCCGGGGGCTTCCTTCAACCGGTCCACCAGTGGAGCAATCTTCGGCCCGCCCAGGTGTGGCACCAGCAGCCTTGCAATGGGTAGCGCGGCTTCCTCAAGTTCCTTCAGCTGGCCCCACAGCTTCTCGCAATCTTCGTTGAGCTTCTGCAGAGATTTATAGCAATTGACAACGTCACGGTTTGAGGATTCACGAAGCTCCATGTGCTTGATACACTCATGGCGCAACTGAGCGTACTCATACTCAAGTACCTCTCTTTTGTCGGTCTCATGGTACACGATGTTCTTCAAGTCCGTCTCCGACGCCTTCAGCTGGTCGACCCTTTCCTCAAGCTCTGCAGACAACTCATCACACTATCAGATTACACCAAGGTACAATAATAAGTACTCAAAGGCTTTGGCGGGAAGCATACCTTTATTCTTCTGGCGCAGCGACTTGTTTTTCCGAATCAAGTCGTCCCTCTTCGCCTGCATCTCTTGCACTTCATTATGATATTGGGCGAAGGCACCGTCGAGCTTGGATTGGAGCAGGGTGGAATGTTTCTTCGACTTATCAAGCTCCTTCTCCAAGGCCTCGGCACGAAGGACTGTGTCGCCGTACCCCTTCAGCATCTCGGACTTCTCACGGGATCTTTCAATAATATCCTGCGCAGACAGAACAGTCAAACGGGTACTATGTATTTCGTCGTACAAGACTACTCGAGGTACTCTCAACGTACCTTGACCCACTGCTGGGTACGCCGCCATGACTCCATGTTCAGAGCAACAATGGCCGGATCGACAAGATTGTCTTCCAGCAGCTCAAGACCCCCGCGGCTCGAAGATGCCTCCTCTACCATAGCCGCCGAACGGATCGGCGCGGCTTCCTCTATGATGGGCGAGCGGACGACTACGTCCGTGCTCGTTCCGTGGAGCGGATCGTCTTGCACTTCAGCACCCGACTCGGGGGCCACCGCAGTCCCCAGCTCTGGGGCTGTTTCTTTCGCCGTCCCGGCCATCGGTCCTGTGGGCTCCGACTCCACAGTAGCCGTCTCCATGGCCACGGGTTCAGGAATCGAGGTTCCCTCAGCTTGTGCTCCTGGCACAATGAGTACAAGTAGCCAATCTCAGTGGCTACGACTACTATGCAAGATGACTACCAGTGGTGACAGGACACATACCTTCAACCAAGGTGGCTTCCTTCAACGTCGAATCCACCGCGACTTCAGTCTGTGGCGGCGGCGTGGGTTCGCGCTCCTCCGCCGAGCGGCCCTCTCCGACAGGTGGAGTGCTGGTCTCCTCACCGTCCCACGACAGGTCCGTGGATTTCCTGCATCACGAAGTAATCAAGTCAGCAATGCAAGTCTACCGTCTACATGACTACTTGAAAGTTCATAAGAACTTACAGTGTTGACCACACCACAGTCACGGTCGGAGCACCTAGTATACTGGCAATATCAACTATGCCAGCCTCGGCGACAGCTCCGGCCTCAACAGGCGCCTCTTCTGGTTGCTCTACAGTTGTGACCGGCGGAGGTTTCGTCCTTCTTCAACCGACGGCTGCGGCTCCGCAGCGCCGGTCTCCTGCCATACCGCTGCTGGCACGACCTCTTCGGCTGATGGAGGCGGGCTGATACTCCTATCAGCTGCCGCCCCCACGGCGTCCAGGACCCCCTCGTCGCCCTGGTCTACGAGGTCCGGGGAGGGGATATCCTGCAACATTGCAAGACAACTCATCAGCACACGACTACATATCAGCTGTGCTCGACTACCCTAGCCGCGGTGTTTACCTCTTGGTTGGTCGTCTCGGAGATCTTCAGCTTCTTGACGGCGCGTTTCCGCGCCACGTTACGCGGCCTCCTGGGCGGCGCCGGCAAACTAGCCTCGAGGCTGGATGGCTTCTCGATGACTGGGACGTCTGGCATCCCAGCTCGGCTGAACCTGGAGCGCAACTGGAACCTTTGCTGCAGTGTTTCTTCATCTTCATCGTCATCAGAGCCGGACTCGATGACAACGGTGTCACTGCCTTCACCGACCACGCGGCGTTCCTTCTTCTTGCCCTTCTCCTCCGGTTGCTCCACAAGTCGCGGAGGAGGAGTCGGGACTGAGACGTATTTCGCCACGTCATCCTACAACATGTAGCACAAATGAGTACGACTACTTCAAGCTAATCAGTACTCGGGGGCTTCTGTCATGACTACTGACCTGGCTTGGCGGCCGAGCTGCGGAGTACTCGGGCACCGGGCACGGTGTATACGGGGGTATGTCCTTGAAGATCTTGCCCAGCCTCTCGACAATAACGTCGTCCTCGAGTTCGAAGCTAGGCAACCGGGACGTATCCTTGTCGCCGGTGTACTGGTACCCGAGGGTGTCTCGTGCCATCAGTGGCTGCACTCTCCTCTTCATGAAGCTGAAGGCCACGTGTTCGGCCCTCAGCCCGGCTTCTCGCAAAGCCTTGATCTTCTTCAGCAACTCGGGTAGCTGAATACCCTCTTGCATGGTGGGCTCTGTGTTCCACCACGGCTTGTGCTTCGGTTGACACCCGCTCGGCTTCGGCAGCTCAGGATGGTGGTTGCTGATGTAGAACCACTTGGCCTTCCCATCCTGGTTGGAGTCTATCAACTTGTACGGTAGGTACTGGTCGGCGGCGTCTTCACACATCTGGATACCAGCGCCTCCGACTACTCGTGTATCGTTGGTGCTCGGTTGCGGCTTCAACCGGAAGAACTTCCGAAACAAGATCCAGTGGGGTTTGATACCCACAAATGCTTCGCAGAAGTGGACAAAAATAGAAACATGGAAGATTCTGTTGGGGTTGAGATTAAGGTACTCGATGTCGTAATACCTGAGCAGACCCTTGAAGAAATCACTGGCGGGGAGCGCCAATCCGCGCTCTACGAACCGGGCGAACATTGGGATTTCGTCCGGGTTTTTCTCCATCGGGTATGGATCGCCGGTGGCGTTGCGCCATAGATCCACCTCCTTCTCACGAAGGAACCCACTGTTGACCAAGGCGAGAAGGTCATCGGTCTTCAGTTTCGCCTTCTTCCACTCCTTCGCCGGATTGGGGCGAGGGGACGGAGGTGGCGACGTCGACGACTGGCCGGCATCACCGGTTTCTTCATCGCGGCTCCTTTTCTTCGACGCGCCGGTCTTCTTGCCCTTCGCTGGGGATCCCTTCATTCTCCAAGTGACAGGTGTCTTCACTCACATTCGCTCGGGGGCTACAGTGGCGGGTGAACGGCGGCGGCGTGAGCAAATGGATCTAAGTCTTTGCACGGCGGCGGCGGCAGCGGAGGAGCAGAGGAGGCGGCGATTCAGATCTAATCTGAGGAATGCAACTGCTAGGGGTGAAAACCCCTAAGGGACTCACCGGTTATTTATAACCGGCCCTGGCGGCTCGGTTCTCAGCGGGCAGATAAGGCGCCAGACGGGTGACCTAGAGGCAGCAGCGTGACTCTTCAACTTTCAGTACTCGATGCTCTCCATCTCGGGGGCTCGACTACTTCAGATGACATCCATGGGACACAACCAGATACAAGACCCACTCAGGACACATTCTACAGTCAAGATGACCCTTTAATTCGAGAGGAAGTACTCGACTCAAGGCTCGGGGGCTCCGTGCCACGTGTCCTTCGGTTTTTTCTCCGGATTTTTCGGGATAAGATTGGCAGAACTTCAGATTGACCCTCAGCTTGAATCTACGATTCGACCTAAGGCTCGGGGGCTACATTCCATATGGAATGCGATTCTCCGAATCGCATTTTCCATATGGTCTCTTCATCAAGACATCGCGAGTATTATTGAAGACCTTCGAGAGAAGCACTCGGGGACGCTTGGGGACTACTCGAGAAGACTTCAAGACTACTCAAAGATCAGCTGGAGTACCTTCCAGCCTCGGGATGGTTCAAGCATTCTTGAGGACTTTCAGCTTGTGGAACTCGGGGACGCTCAAGGACTACTCGCCAAGGCCATCAAGACTACTCGAAGACATCCTGCTCGACTACAAAGTACTCGGGGGCTTATCGTATGGACATCCCTGGGCCCACTACTCCGGTGGGTACCAGGACCGACTACTCGGTGGGCCCCTGGGACTACTCAACTTGGGCAACACGGCACCTGCTGGCGTGGGGCGCAAGGACTACAGAGGGATAGTACTCGGTTAGGAAGCCACACATGTCCGGATCCATGTAAGGGATTCCTAGCCGTACCCGACTAGTACTCTCCTCTCAAATCGACTTGTAACCCTGCCTCCCGGACTATATAAGGCGAGGCAGGGACCCCTATCTCTTCATCCGCATCATCTTGTAAACACACCCAATCAATCCAGAGCTACGCAGCATACAGGACGTAGGGTATTACGCACCTCGCGGCCCGAACCTGTCTAAATTGTGTGCCACGTGTCTCTCCTTCGAGTTACCGATCTCGGCGAGGCCACATTCATCTACCTCGGGTACTCCCCTTGGTAGGTTGCCGGTCTAAAACACCGACAACTGCCCCACCGGCACCTTCTTGAGCTTCTGCCCAAAGGCCTATTGGCCCGAGGCGTTCTTGCTGGTACCCGACGCAGCGGGAGTCCCCCTGCCCAAAGTACACAAATTAGTCAGTTTGACGTACTCAACAAGCTGCGAAGATCAAGCACAGCAAGAAAATCAAGTTCAACGACGTACCCACTACCAGATTTCAACCGAACCTGAAGCAGCCTGGGTGGCGCCCGCCTTGGCTTCTTCTGCGACCCTTGGTCGCTCACACCTTCTGCGCTCGGCTTCGGCTGCTGCTCGCTTATAACCCCGAGCGTGGTGTCATCTCCTCCTGCGGCCGCTGTGTCGCCCAACCTTGCGGCGACATCATGCGACCGCGCATCATCGTCTTCATCAGTGACGGCCTCGATGCTAGCTATCGTCGTCTCCGACAACGCGGTGGTGTCTCTCATCTTTCACTTCTTCTTCTTCTCCACCTCAATGGTGGCGGAGACGATCTTGATGCCCTTGTGCGCCGGGATCTTGCCAGCGACCTGCCGCATGCGCCGGGTCATTGGCGCAGAACTCCTCGCGGGAGGATCCTTATCATCACTACCTCACACTGATGAGTCGGAGAGGTAGTTGTCGAAGTACTCTTGCGGCGGAGCCCGGATGTCCTCCACCGCACGGACCTTGAAGCTGCGCTCACCCTCGTCAGCGAGGGGAGCCGGACTCCAGAACAAGCCCTCGCGACCCTGCAATAGGTGACCTTCATCTTCAAATGGGGGAGCGCAAACTCAACAAAACAGGAATCAAGGTCGATCAGGCGACTTACCACTTCGGCTGGCCGCTTGAGGGAAAATGCCTTGGGGCACCGTCCGATTCCGAATCACCCCGTTGAAGAGCTCCCTCACCTGTGCCACCATCTCCTGCTTAGAGACCTTGCACTGCGCCACGCGGGTCGGGTCGGCCTGGCCCCAGTACTCGTAAGCCGGATGCACCCGATCTTGGATCAGTTGCAGTATCCTCCGGTTGAAGTTGATGGCCACCGCGCCACCCGTCAGACCCCCTGCTTTCAGCATCGCGAGGTCCTCCAGCAGCATCCTGATGGTGTCCGTCTCCCTCGACATCAGCTGGTTGGTCCACTCCGGCACCGGGACCGGCGCGAGCCCCGACCTAATCGCCAGCGCTAGCTTCGGGTTGTCGATGTAGAACCATCCTCGCCTCCAGCCCTGGGTGTTGTCCGGTAGCTCCATGTCGATGTACACCGTCTTCATGTGACGGTGTAGCATGAAGCCGACGGACTCAACAACGCCATTCTTCCCTGTCTTCTTCACCTCGAAGAAGTACCGCCACAGGTCGAAGTGTGGCGGTATCCCCAAGTAGGCCTTGCACAAGTGGATGAACGAGGAAACAGTGGTGACGGCGTTGGGGATGAGATGTACCAGGTTGATCCTGTAGAAGTGGAGCAGCCCGCGGAAGAAATCACCCGTCGGGACTCCAAATCCGCGCTCGATGTACGTGATGAAGGCGACGGTCTCCCTAGTCCCCTCGGAGGGGAAGGCTTCGCTGGCGGCTGGCCTCCAACCCACCTGCTCCCTGGGCTTTAGCAGCCCGCGCTCCACCAGACCTTGGAGCTGCGCCTCCGTCACCGTCGAGTGCTCCCAGACGCTCTTCGGGGCCGGCGCATGCTCTGGGGCCAGTTCTTTTTCGTTGAAACCGATGGATCTAGCTCTAAACACTACCAAGGACTTCTTGCGCATACGGCGGCGCTGGGCGCGGTGGATCTAAGCACGGCGGCGTCGGTGAATCTGCGCACTAAAGCTCTTGGCGGCAGATCGGAAACCCTAGCTGTTGCGGGGGAGTGGAAGTGAGTAGGGTCCCCGACCCTCCACTCGGCCTTTTATAACCGGGCCACCCCAACGCAGTGGGTCGCGGTCTACCAAACGACTCTTCGGATCCGGCGATATTCCCGGCGACCTAACAGATACATCGCCAACGGCTCTTTTGGCCCAACGGTCACAGGCAGTAACGGCTCACGCCATGCGGGAATCCATGCCTGTTGGCCTTCTGACCAACGGCCTGGCGCTCATGGACTTGTTATGCCCTACTTCAAGCCCCCTTCCCAACATTTTCTTCAAGGTCTCTTGGCCTCCGACGACCTCCGGGTCTATCACATCACCTTCACAAGGTCGACAGGCACCACCTCTTGGTGGGTCGCCTAAGCTTTCAATAGCGGGTTCACACCCTAGCTCCTAGGTCCTGCCACCTACTAGATTGCTTTAGCCCTTATGGCTGGTTTATACCAATGGCCCTGTGCTTAATGGCTCCACTGCCCGTTGGCAACCTCTTGGTCAAGTAGCACCTCCCTGAGGTCGCTAAGGCCCTGCTACCTTCTAGGCCGAACAGACCTAGATTTTTATAGGCTGACTACCTGAGTTGTGTCACTGCACAACGGCCGTGTCAATTCAGGTCGACACGGGCACTTTGTCTCTACGATAGGCCTCCTGAAGGTTGGCGTGCTATTTCAGCCCTGCCAGGACCTTGGTAGCCATACCATTGCAGCCTGGGCGCCCTTACAACTACTGAAATCATGACATTCCTCATGTAAAATTATATTTACAGCTTCATAAGCTACAAGGAGTATTACAAGATACAAAGATATCAAAGGTCCTGAATTACCTTCCAACGTGCTTACGACTCAGTCTACACTAATAAGGCTTGTCGCAAGCTTTCTTCTAGCTTCAGGACCTACTCGACGACCTCTACAGCCACTGTGGAGGCAGCTGCCACACAGCCACCTCTACTCGTGCACCAACCGGTCTCCTGTGGCGCCCAGCGTCAAGTCTGAGCTTCCCCACAAGATTCCAAATGGAGCGAGCTTCAACGCCAACCTCGCCGGGTGGAGCGCAGCGCCCACCAGCATCACCTCAGGCCTGAAAGTGTTAGGGCCGATGATGCAGCTGCTGCTTCATACTCCTTCTGGGTTCCTCGGCGGGACTGGGAGAAGATGCCAATCGAGTTCTTCAAGCCTCGCAAGCATTCTTCTAGCTCCAAGCATGGAATACCTCGATCCTATGCTCTGGTGGGCAGACACAAGCCCCTGGCATGGCAATATTACTACACTGGATCATCTTGAAGATTGGTGTGGTTTGCTTCAAGGTTTGGGTACCTATTTATACCACCAAGCACCTGCCACTTGGTCTTATCCGCAAGCCAGCTTGCGTGGCGTCCTCATCCTCAAGATCACTGTACTCTCGTGGGACACGAGGTCACTGTTCGCCCGTGGGAAGTATTGGCGTGCATGTCCCCTACCTGACTGCATCCTGGAGCGCCTTTGTCTTTTTGCGGGTGATAACAACCTGTGCTACATCTGCAAGATGGCTCGTGACCATACAGTGCACTTGTGACTCTGGCTGTGTCAGCCTTGGCGCCTGATGACCTCCGCAAGATTCTAGAGCTTTTGTCGTATTACATGGACATCACAAGAGCACATGTTTCTTGAGTAGAAGGTCGTAGGTTCGGATTATCTTCTTCTTCTTCTTCGGAGCATCAAACCAGCCATCCTGGTCGCTTTACTGCTCGGGGGCTACTACACTAGTGCGTCTTGTGACGCCCTATTTTCTTCAGGTCACCTTGACCTAATGGAAGCCTGCTTCCATCACATCTCTGCTTGACCTACCCCTGGTAGGCATGTTGACCTTTCTGAAGGTCGTGGCTGCTACTACAACATATCTGACTCAGGTCAGGTCGGCGGTTCTGCAAGATCTACGCCTCGTCTTCACTTCGACCTCATGGTCCTTCAACCCAGAAGCTCGATGTTCAACTTCGTGCGCGCATCGGAGGGGTTTTTCTTTTTGATCCCCGTGCACCCTTCACGACCTCGACGGTGTTGCGCCTCTGCTACTCTTTGACACAACCTCGCCTCGGCCGCTACGCCTACACGTCGATCGGGGGCTTGAGAGACATGGGTATCCATGGGTCCCCACCGGCCAGGGTCCCAGGGGCCCCTGGCAAGTGGACCCGACCTTCCAGAAGACTCGCCGACCTGCCAAGTGGGCCCAACGACCTTATCCGCACCTCCGACGACCGCAGGCGACCTGATCAAGATCCCTGAAGACTCGTGATGCTTAGCGTACAAGTCAAGACACTAGGACCTGGCGCGCCGCCGCCTATAGCTCCGAGTATCACGGGATACTCCTTGTAATCCGGGAGATAAGCTTCCCACAGTTGTAACCGACCCCGACACGGGTCAACCGACCTTGCATGGGAACCCTAGCCCGTCCTCCCCATATAAGGCGGCCTAGGGCTCCATGCAGGGGGACTCATCTTCATCCTCTCGCATAATCCACCACAACTGGACGTAGGGTTTTACTCTCCGAAGGCCTGAACCAGTATAAACCCTTGTCTCCCTGTTCCTTGCCGCCATACTCGCCTAGTTCTGAGTTCACCACGTGGACTACCACCTACGCTCTTAGGTCTCGGTCCTCCATTAAC
Organism: Cenchrus fungigraminus; assembly: GCA_036936925.1. Lineage (NCBI taxonomy): Eukaryota > Viridiplantae > Streptophyta > Magnoliopsida > Poales > Poaceae > Cenchrus > Cenchrus fungigraminus. Next base: position 100,550,879 of record CM072779.1, read on the forward strand.
CTGCAAACCACTAGGGTAACCCCCTAGCGAATCTATCCAGGTCTCACCCCCTGACAACGAGCAAACATCTAAGCATGGGGCGGTTGCCAAGGAAGTGCTGGTATAGTATAGAGTTCAAGGGGAGCAAATAAAAAAAGAGAGAAAAAGTATGATGAAAGAAAGAAAAAAAATGATGATAAAGAAGAAAAAAATATGATGAGAAAAAAAGAAAGAAAGAAGAAAGAAATAAATAAATAAATAATAAAGCTCCCCGGTTCTCTAGCTATGCTTAGTGCTTTTGAGTTTTCAAGAGGATTCAAGATCAAGACCCATACTTATCTTTCCAACCATGTGCAATCCGATAACGAGGACTTTGTTTGTGCCTCGGGATCACTCTTTGCCATTTGCACATGTCCACCTATCTCAAAGTGTGTGTATTTTTATCTCCCCCCTCCTTGATAACATTATTTCTCCAATGACCTTTTTGACGAGTCCCGGTAAGACCATGAGAAGCTAGTCTTGTTTTAATAATATCTCAACTATAATATCTTGGTAGGACTAAACTTTCCGATAGCTCCATATAAAGCTTTCCACCATATACTTTGAGAGAGGAAAGGAGTAGAACAAGTAGGCTTGAGAGACAAGATGAGATGAGAGTACATGAGCAAAGTGCAAGATGGTTATTTTTGATCTTGGTAAAGCAATTTTTCTCTTTATCTCATTCCTTTTTTTTCAAAATTTCTGAGATTTGTTTAAAAGTTTGAGAGCTTGATCAAGTACTTGTGGAAAGAGCTTTAATGATATCTACCCTCCATAAAGATAAAAGTTAGTACATTATGAAACTTTAATGATATAAATCTAGAGAGCATTATGTTTTCTCATGTATGATCAAGTATAGGGTTTGAGCATCGAAGGGCAACTCTGATATCCTTTGAAGGCTTACTCGAGGACGATCAAGGTTTAAGCACGGGGGCATGCTGGTGGTCGATTTCCGTCAACCTAGCCACTTGTTTACCTTCTATGTTGGTATTGATTTGATATTCACACTAACGATCCTAACCCCCATTATATGTTAAGTTCGCACTCGCGCATGGTTTTTGGAGTTTATTGTTTACACAGGAATCAAGAGCTAAATGAGGACTTCCGGGTAAAGTTCATCAAGGGTTTTACAATGTGATCATGGAGCCTGGGACAAGTCAAGATACAAGATGAACATGACTCCAAATGAACCAAGGACTACAGCATGAAGTCGAGAAGTGTTGAGGACCTAGACGGAAGATGCAGGACTCCATACGCCAAGCACCCTTATCTAAATCGTGAGGAAAATGATGTCAAGGGCCCACATGCAACTCGGCAAAAACTCAGGAAGTCGCGAGAAGCTTCGGGAAGAAAACCGGGGACGAACCGAGCCAAAAAGGCCCTAGGCCGGTCAGCCCAGGCCGGCTGGCCTGGCCCTTTTTTGTGCCGGTTCATCACCCCCTTTGACCTAGATGATCCTCGGGCTATTTATAGCCCCCGTGCGAAGTTGCAACTATCAAGCCATTCGTCATTCGCCGCCGAGGAGCAGAGGAGCTTGAGGGACACCACCCCAGAGAGGAGGGTCGTGTTAGTCGTCTAGGGTTTACCTAGCCGGTGTGGGAACCTTGCAAGGAAGACCACGTCGGAGTTCCGGAGGCATGAATCAAGATCAAGGTAGGATCCCAGTTGGATCTTATTCATGTATACACTTTTGATGGAGTTTTAATGGAGCTGATTCCTAGCGATCGAGTACCTTTGTTTGCAATTCTTGTTCTTGCTTGGGTGTTTTCTTCCTTAATCTATTCTCGAGATAGATTGCATGGGATGTTCTTGTAGCCGCGGTGGTGTTGACGGCTGTTATCCACTCATTTTATACCTGTCAACATGTACCTTTTGGCATGAGAAATGATCATCAACACTAGAATAGGCTTAAACTAATCATTTCTACAAGTGTTGGTGATTATGCAAATACAGGTGATTAGCACTAGAAAGAGGAGTAACAGCACATGTCTTTAATCCAAGTACTTCAAGCTCAGCCAATGAGGGGATGCCACCTAGGATTCCCCTGGATCACTGACGTCATCAATCCAAGAGAGGCAAGCCCGACGAATCACATATCACCACATGGACATCACATGGATTCAAGGCCCAACTTATCCCCCAAAACCGTCAGGAAACTTGGCATGCACGACGGAGTGACTTCAGGGCCCACCAGTCAGCCACCCAGAGAAAGCACGGGCCAAAAAGAGGTGGGCCAGGGTCAGCCGAACCTAGGTTCGGCCGCCCCCATCTTGCCTCCGTTCGCCATCTGCTTCCACGTGTTGCTTCCTGGTTGATCCCTTGCAATGTTCCGAGGTGGATCGGTGTCACACCTGGTTTTATAAAAGCAAACCAAGTGCATACCTATATGTATGCCAGGATCTAGTTTCATACATATAGTAGACATAAGTGAATAACAGTAACAGTATCACATATAAAAACATAAACAAAACTTACTATTCTATCAGAGTTATACAGCTCAATCCTGGAAACGGAGGCACCAACTCCACAAGCAATCGACTGGGGGCTGCGTACGCCTAGCATCAACACCATCTTCAACAGCTTCACACCTTTTTCTTCTGAGCAGCAGTAAGCAAGGATGAGTACACTTATGGTTGGTACTCAGCAAGGCCACAAGAAATAACCAGAAAGCGATTTAAAGTCCATCTTTAAGTTTATTAATCATGTGAGGGTCCAGGCCGCTCTTGACCGTGAGCACGGCTAATCGATTAGTTTTACACTCTGCAGAGGTTGTACATCTTTACCCACAACTCGCGTAAAAGTCCCGAAGAACTTTAGACCCAACCATGCGATGTGGATCAGGCATCATACCACACTACCTAGGTGTGATTGCATAGGGACGCTACGAGGCCTTTACAAAGATTCCCTAGCATGGGCTGCTCGCTAGGTTACCTGATCAGTGCAGCGCATAAAGCTCCCTAGCGGGTACCGTGTCTTAGCAAAGCCCAACTCCCCGCCAGAGCAGGTCTATACACCATCTCCCGTCAGCCCCCAACCCCTTTCAGGTAAAGCATACCACATACTAAAGTTTCTAATTAATTGCAAAGACAGAGCCATATGTCTTGTGGTAGTACGGTTGTCCTGGGTGGTCACTCCATGTTCCAATTAAGACACAATATTCTTATTTAAAGCATAGATAGAAGTATGGTTAGGGACACTTGCCTTTCTCCAACGAAAAAGCTACTCTTACTGCTCTCTCTTCATCTGTTGCTTCCATAGAACTCTTCATCTCCAAAGCAAACGAACAGCGATCCTTCTTCTACTCGAAGCAAACATCAGGAACAACCATACAAAGCAAACAAACAAGTACAACTAAGAACAATACACCAAGCAAAGAAAAGCTTTAAAAAGAACGCGCTAAAGGATATGGATCAATTTTTTTGAAACGTGTGAACTGAAAAAGATATAGGTTTTAAAAGGATAAATATTGAACATGATGTGAACACACATGCATTGCAGGGCTGCATGCAACTGAACAGGTAGCAAATAATCATGTTGCTTGCTTGTGGTGCATACGTGCATGTATGTAGATGAAAAGAAACAAAATTATTAATGCTCAAGCATAAACATGATGCAAGCATGACATCATGAGGGCACTTAAACAATAAAAGAATGTAGGAAAAAGGAATTGATGATGCCCTTTGGTTGTATACACACAGACATGCATGGCGTTGCTTATAGAGGGATGAAAGGATGCATGTTGAGGTTCTCACCAGCGGCGTCGACGGCGATCTCGGTAAACATCAATCATGAGCGCAACTGCTCGCGACAGTCCTTGGAGAGTCTGAGAGACATGGCTGAGCAGGGATGATTTGGGTTGGATATGATCTCACCATGATGTCATCCTTATATTTGCATGGGCAGAAGGCTTCTTTTGTACGTACGATGGCTTGCTTGTCACATATGCATATATGCATGGTATTGTTAGCTTGCAGCTGATTAATTGTTGGCGAGGCTTCGATTAACTGACAGAGATGAGGCAACAGATTAGAGGCAAGCAAAGCCAGAAACGGCAGAGAACAGCAGTTGCCGGAGGAACTTATAAAAGCATGCGACGGCAACCATGTGTTGTAGCCTTTAGCGGCAAAAGATTGAACAGCGGCAGCAGCGATCATGGAGAAACGAGAGAGAGAGGGAAACAGATGCTACCAAGGCAGGCGAGTCGGTGCAGCAGGTCATGAACTCATGATGGAGTAGATGGATGACGGCCCGGCGATTAGATGGAAGGTGCGCGCGGTTCGTCGTCGCGAGGCTTCAGGAGATGCTGACTTGCTCCGGCGCTGGACTCAGGAGGCGAAGCGATCGACACGGCGGCGCAGAGGTGCCGGACACTGGGTTGTTCCTCCTGATGCTTGCCGCCCTCGCTCGCCGGAGGTCTACGCACGAAGCACGTAGGTTGCAATATGCACATGCACGTAGTGCATCCTGGAGGAAAAAGAGATCGGCGCACGAGGAACTCGGATGAGCAGCAAAATAGAACACAGGCTGAAATACGAGCAAGACAAGATAGATAGAGTATCTCTGTATCTGTATCCTCACCTACGGGAAAAGCTGAACGACAAACATGACGGCGGCGGAGATCGAATTCAACATGGACAAGGATGGCTTGATCTTTCACGTGGACGTGCTCCTCCCACGGCGGATCGTGATGCCTTCATGAAGCACGGGGAGTTAATGGCCGTCAGTGTTGGCGGTGATCGACGACGACACGAGAGCCGATCGAGTGCGAGATGGAATCACGTCGGCGGGAGCTTCCTCGAACTGCTGCGCGGCGGCGGCTTGCCAAGGAGCTAGGGCACAAGGGGAAAGCGATATTAATAAGAAAAAGAGACCAGGAGGCCGCATCTTGTTGTTTATAGGCCATGCATTGCTAGACCTGATATTGGATTATTGGGCTTATTAGTCCAAGTCGAGTTGGACCTTGTCTTTGCAAAGAGGCTAGCTGATTTTTGCTGGAAAGGGCCTAGCTCGGCAACTGAACACCCATGTTAGAGTTATCTAGGCTGCTAGCAAAGACTTGAGATAGAGAGAATAAATAATGGGCTGGGAGAGAGCAAAGAGATTGAGCATGACGTGAGCCTGATTTGGAAGAATATTTGGTGATGACCAAATTGTAGTAGCTCAAAGAGTTTCGGGAGCACAAGGAGTATGACGGTTCAAACATAGCATATGACATGGTGAATCCAATTAAAATACTTGGAGCCTATCAAAAAGATTTCGGAGTTTCCTAGTTGATAGATTTAGCTCCAGGAAAGTGAGAGAGGAACCTAATCGACATTTAACGTATTTTAAAATATTTTGCACTCATGAAACACCAAATGCATCGGCATGAATGCAACACACACATATAACCATTTATTTAATTTAGAAAAATGAACAAAGGATTTTTCCTGCACTATTTTTCCTGTAAAGAAGATAAATGTTGAGAAAAATTTTAAAATTATGAGAAAATTATTATTTAATTATTCTTTCTATTCACATCCTGAAATTCAGAAATTTCAGGTTGTGACAAATCTACCCCCCTTAAACAGAATCTCGTCCCGAGATTCAAAGAAAGAAGAAACAAGGAGAAGGGAGATAAACAAGAATATTGCTATTGAGGTAGGTAGGCAGTCATCCTCTTTTGTCGTTTGGGTGTAGGATCTTCAGTATTTGTCTTTCTTGGTCGTTGGGGTCTTCATTAGAGTGAGCTAGATGGGATAGGAGCAAGCACAAGGTGGGAAGGAAGGTAGAGTGAGGCCTTCTTTTCTTCAACTTGCTCACTTCTAAATGACGACGGTGGCAGTAGCATTTGCCTGTTGACATTGGTGCAATCTTCAATTTCTTCTTCTGAAGTCCTTCATTTGATCAAGTAGAGAGAGAGAGAGATAGCAAGGATGCGGGAGGTACAAAAGAGAAGACCAACTAGGCAACTGATGTCATTGCAGATATAAGACCTACAATACACCAACAATCATTACAAAGAGACGAATCAACCAAGGTCATAAAACCAAGCATCATCATGCAAACACACAATTCCACCACTCAACATACAAAAACGGTGCTAAACGTTGTTAATAGAGTCAAAGGGAATCCTCCTAAGCATAGGCACACCTTCTTCAGTCATCACGGCTTGATTTCAGGCGATGAGTTGATAGCTCCTTTGTTCGGGTGACTTGGGCAGGCTTGCTTCAGGGTACATGGTATGGATCAACTAAGATTTTTGAATTAGAAAGGAGACTTTGGAATCAAAAGTCAATGGAGAGAATCCAAAGTATAGCATTGTTTGAAAAGTAAGGAGATATACGATAAGCAAGATGGACACACAAAAGATAAGTTAGAAGAATAAAGAGGTAAGAAAGAAGAAATATGGGGTAAGCGAAAGAATGGATGAGACGGTAGTGAATTCCATGAAACAGGTAAGATAATTGAACGAAAAATGAATACAAGATCATGAGATCAAGGGGGAGAGAAAATAAATAGACAAGGTTAGAGAGTTTAACATTTGCAAGACAATGAAGTGCAAATGAAAAAGAGTCAATTCAAGAAGGTGAGTTATCAAGGAGGATTGAGGAAAAATGATGGTCAAGGAGTGAGAATATTCATCACAGAGCTCAAGGAAAAGGTAGTGATGAATTTTAGATCAAAAGAAACCTTAAAAAACCACCATTGCTATCTAGGCTTACGTCCTACAGTCGATACAGCTCTGATACCACTCTATCACACCTGGTTTTATAAAAGCAAACCAAGTGCATACCTATATGTATGCCAGGATCTAGTTTCATACATATAGTAGACATAAGTGAATAACAGTAACAGTATCACATATAAAAACATAAACAAAACTTACTATTCTATCAGAGTTATACAGCTCAATCCTGGAAACGGGGGCGCCAACTCCACACGCAATCGACTGGGGGCTGCGTACGCCTAGCATCAACACCATCTTCAACAGCTTCACACCTTTTTCTTCTGAGTAGCAGTAAGCAAGGATGAGTACACTTATGGTTGGTACTCAGCAAGGCCACAAGAAATAACCAGAAAGTGATCTAAAGTCCATCTTTAAGTTTATTAATCGTGTGAGGGTTCAGGCCGCTCTTGACCGTGAGCACGGCTAATTGATTAGTTTTACACTCTGCAGAGGTTGTACATCTTTACCCACAAGTCGCGTAAAAGTCCCGAAGAACTTTAGACCCAACCATGCGATGCGGATCAGGCATCATACCACACTACCTAGGTGTGATTGCATAGGGACGCTACGAGGCCTTTACAAAGATTCCCTAGCACGGGCTGCTCGCTAGGTTACCTGATCAGTGCAGCGCATAAAGCTCCCTAGCGGGTACCGTGTCTTAGCAAAGCCTAACTCCCCGCCAGAGCAGGTCTATACACCATCTCCCGTCAGCCCCCAACCCCTTTCAGGTAAAGCATACCACATACTAAAGTTTCTAATTAATTGGTCAAGACAGAGCCATATGTCTTGTGGTAGTACGGTTGTCCTGGGTGGTCACTCCATGTTCCAATTAAGACACAATATTCTTATTTAAAGCATAGATAGAAGTATGGTTAGGGACACTTGCCTTTCTCCAACGAAAAAGCTACTCTTACTGCTCTCTCTTCATCTGTTGCTTCCTTGGAACTCTTCATCTCCAAAGCAAACGAACAGCGATCCTTCTTCTACTCGAAGCAAACATCGGGAACAACCATACAAAGCAAACAAACAAGTACAACTAAGAACAATACACCAAGCAAAGAAAAGCTTTAAAAAGAACGCACTAAAGGATATGGATCAATTTTTTTGAAACGTGTGAACTGAAAAAGATATAGGTTTTAAAAGGATAAATATTGAACATGATGTGAACACACATGCATTGCAGGGCTGCATGCAACTGAACAGGTAGCAAATAATCATGTTGCTTGCTTGTGGTACATACGTGCATGTATGTAGATGAAAAGAAACAAAATTATTAATGCTCAAGCATAAACATGATGCAAGCATGACATCATGAGGGCACTTAAACAATAAAAGAATGTAGGAAAAAGGAATTGATGATGCCCTTTGGTTGTATACACACAGACATGCATGGCGTTGCTTATAGAGGGATGAAAGGATGCATGCTGAGGTTCTCACCAGCGGCGTCGACGGCGATCTCGGTAAACATCAATCATGAGCGCAACTGCTCGCGACAGTCCTTGGAGAGTCTGAGAGACATGGCTGAGCAGGGATGATTTGGGTTGGATATGATCTCACCATGATGTCATCCTTATATTTGCATGGGCAGAAGGCTTCTTTTGTACGTACGATGGCTTGCTTGTCACATATGCATATATGCATGGTATTGTTAGCTTGCAGCTGATTAATTGTTGGCGAGGCTTCGATTAACTGACAGAGATGAGGCAACAGATTAGAGGCAAGCAAAGCCAGAAACGGTAGAGAACAGCAGTGGCCGGCGGAACTTATAAAAGCATGCGACGGCAACCATGTGTTGTAGCCTTTAGCGGCAAAAGATTGAACAGCGGCAGCAGCGATCATGGAGAAACGAGAGAGAGAGGGAAACAGATGCTACCAAGGCAGGCGAGTCGGTGCAGCAGGTCATGAACTCATGATGGAGTAGATGGATGACGGCCCGGCGATTAGATGGAAGGTGCACGCGGTTCGTCGTCGCGAGGCTTCAGGAGATGCTGACTTGCTCCGGCGCTGGACTCAGGAGGCGAAGCGATCGACACGACGGCGCAGAGGTGCCGGACGCTAGGTTGTTCCTCCTGATGCTTGCCGCCCTCGCTCGCCGGAGGTCTACGCACGAAGCACGTAGGTTGCAATATGCACATGCACGTAGTGCATCCTCGAGGAAAAAGAGATCGGCGCACGAGGAACTCGGATGAGCAGCAAAATAGAACGCAGGCTGAAATACGAGCAAGACAAGATAGATAGAGTATCTCTGTATCTGTATCCTCACCTACGGGAAAAGCTGAACGACAAACATGACGGCGGCGGAGATCGAATTCAACATGGACAAGGATGGCTTGATCTTTCACATGGACGTGCTCCTCCCACGGCGGATCGTGATGCCTTCATGAAGCTCGGGGAGTTAATGGCCATCAGTGTTGGCGGTGATCGACGACGACACGAGAACCGATCGAGTGCGAGATGGAATCACGTCGGCGGGAGCTTCCTCGAACTGCTGCACGGCGGCGGCTTGCCAAGGAGCTAGGGCACAAGGGGAAAGCGATATTAATAAGAAAAAGAGACCAGGAGGCCGCATCTTGTTGTTTATAGGCCATGCATTGCTAGACCTGATATTGGATTATTGGGCTTATTAGTCCAAGTCGAGTTGGACCTTGTCTTTGCAAAGAGGCTAGCTGATTTTTGCTGGAAAGGGCCTAGCTCGGCAACTGAACACCCATGTTAGAGTTATCTAGGCTGCTAGCAAAGACTTGAGATAGAGAGAATAAATAATAGGCTGGGAGAGAGCAAAGAGATTGAGCATGACGTGAGCCTGATTTGGAAGAATATTTGGTGATGACCAAATTGTAGTAGCTCAAAGAGTTTCGGGAGCACAAGGAGTATGACGGTTCAAACATAGCATATGACATGGTGAATCCAATTAAAATACTTGGAGCCTATCAAAAAGATTTCGGAGTTTCCTAGTTGATAGATTTAGCTCTAGGAAAGTGAGAGAGGAACCTAATCGACATTTAACGTATTTTAAAATATTTTGCACTCATGAAACACCAAATGCATCGGCATGAATGCAACACACACATATAACCATTTATTTAATTTAGAAAAATGAACAAAGGATTTTTCCTGCACTATTTTTCCTGTAAAGAAGATAAATGTTGAGAAAAATTTTAAAATTATGAGAAAATCATTATTTAATTATTCTTTCTATTCACATCCTGAAATTCAGAAATTTCAGGTTGTGACAAATCTACCCCCTTAAACAGAATCTCGTCCCGAGATTCAAAGAAAGAAGAAACAAGGAGAAGGGAGATAAACAAGAATATTGCTATTGAGGTAGGTAGGCAGTCATCCTCTTTTGTCGTTTGGGTGTAGGATCTTCAATATTTGTCTTTCTTGGTCGTTGGGGTCTTCATTAGAGTGAGCTAGATGGGATAGGAGCAAACACAAGGTGGGAAGGAAGGTAGAGTGAGGCCTTCTTTTCTTCAACTTGCTCACTTCTAAATGACGACGGTGGCAGTAGCATTTGCCTGTTGACATTGGTGCAATCTTCAATTTCTTCTTCTGAAGTCCTTCATTTGATCAAGTAGAGAGAGAGAGAGATAGCAAGGATGCGGGAGGTACAAGAGAAGACCAACTAGGCAACTGATGTCATTGCAGATATAAGACCTACAATACACCAACAATCATTACAAAGAGACGAATCAACCAAGGTCATAAAACCAAGCATCATCATGCAAACACACAATTCCACCACTCAACATACAAAAACGGTGCTAAACGTTGTTAATAGAGTCAAAGGGAATCCTCCTAAGCATAGGCACACCTTCTTCAGTCATCACGGCTTGACTTCAGGCGATGAGTTGATAGCTCCTTTGTTCGGGTGACTTGGGCAGGCTTGCTTCAGGGTACATGGCATGGATCAACTAAGAATTTTGAATTAGAAAGGAGACTTTGGAATCAAAAGTCAATGGAGAGAATCCAAAGTATAGCATTGTTTGAAAAGTAAGGAGATATACGATTAGCAAGATGGACACACAAAAGATAAGTTAGAAGAATAAAGAGGTAAGAAAGAAGAAATATGGGGTAAGCGAAAGAATGGATGAGACGGTAGTGAATTGCATGAAACAGGTAAGATAATTGAACGAAAAATGAATACAAGATCATGAGATCAAGGGGGAGAGAAAATAAATAGACAAGGTTAGAGAGTTTAACATTTGCAAGACAATGAAGTGCAAATGAAAAAGAGTCAATTCAAGAAGGTGAGTTATCAAGGAGGATTGAGGAAAAATGATGGTCAAGGAGTGAGAATATTCATCACAGAGCTCAAGGAAAAGGTAGTGATGAATTTTAGATAAAAAGAAACCTTAAAAAATGACCGTTGCTATCTAGGCTTACGTCCTACAGTCGATACAGCTCTGATACCACTCTGTCACACCTGGTTTTATAAAAGCAAACCAAGTGCATACCTATATGTATGCCAGGATCTAGTTTCATACATATAGTAGACATAAGTGAATAACAGTAACAGTATCACATATAAAAACATAAACAAAACTTACTATTCTATCAGAGTTATACAGCTCAATCCTGGAAACGGAGGCACCAACTCCACAAGCAATCGACTGGGGGCTGCGTACGCCTAGCATCAACACCATCTTCAACAGCTTCACACCTTTTTCTTCTGAGCAGCAGTAAGCAAGGATGAGTACACTTATGGTTGGTACTCAGCAAGGCCACAAGAAATAACCAGAAAGTGATTTAAAGTCCATCTTTAAGTTTATTAATCTTGTGAGGGTCCAGGCCGCTCTTGACCGTGAGCACGGCTAATCGATTAGTTTTACACTCTGCAGAGGTTGTACATCTTTACCCACAAGTCGCGTAAAAGTCCCAAAGAACTTTAGACCCAACCATGCGATGCGGATCAGGCATCATACCACACTACCTAGGTGTGATTGCATAGGGACGCTACGAGGCCTTTACAAAGATTCCCTAGCACGGGCTGCTCGCTAGGTTACCTGATCAGTGCAGCGCATAAAGCTCCCTAGCGGGTACCGTGTCTTAGCAAAGCCCAACTCCCTGCCAGAGCAGGTCTATACACCATCTCCCATCAGCCCCCAACCCCTTTCAGGTAAAGCATACCACATACTAAAGTTTCTAGTTAATTGGCCAAGACAGAGCCATATGTCTTGTGGTAGTACGGTTGTCCTGGGTGGTCACTCCGTGATCCAATTAAGACACAATATTCTTAATTAAAGCATAGATAAAAGTATGGTTAGGGACACTTGCCTTTATCCAACGAAAAAGCTATCTAGGCTGTTAGCAAAGACTTGAGATAGAGAGAATAAATAATGGGCTGGGAGAGAGCAAAGAGATTGAGCATGACGTGAGCCTGATTTGGAAGAATATTTGGTGATGACCAAATTGTAGTAGCTCAAAGAGTTTCGGGAGCACAAGGAGTATGACGGTTCAAACATAGCATATGACATGGTGAATCCAATTAAAATACTTGGAGCCTATCAAAAAGATTTCGGAGTTTCCTAGTTGATAGATTTAGCTCCAGGAAAGTGAGAGAGGAACCTAATCAACATTTAACGTATTTTAAAATATTTTGCACTCATGAAACACCAAATGCATCGGCATGAATGCAACACACACATATAACCATTTATTTAATTTAGAAAAATGAACAAAGGATTTTTCCTGCACTATTTTTCCCGTAAAGAAGATAAATGTTGAGAAAAATTTTAAAATTATGAGAAAATCATTATTTAATTATTCTTTCTATTCACATCCTGAAATTCAGAAATTTCAGGTTGTGACAATCGGTGACATGGCGCTTGTTGATTGGCCGGTACATGGTCGGTTTGGTTCCTTCCCCTGGAAGCCAGAGAAGAGTGCATTGCAAGATTCCTCGCCACGTGTCGCTCTCCTATTGGTGGCGCCCAAGGATGGTTGCACACTTTGGAGAGGAATTGGCCTCTTGTCAAGCCACCCCCTCCTCTATAAATAGGAGGGGAGGGTGATGAGGACATCACCATGCTGAACACACATACGCCACGACCTTTCCCATGTTGGACTTCGTCTCCAACTCAGCTGCTACGTCCATCTCGGATTCAGCCTACACTTACGCACGGTTTCGGCGATAACTCCATCATACGACGTCGAAACGAGGCGTATAAGTACTCGTTGGAAAGAGGACGACGACACCGTCGATTTGGTTCTGGTCCTAGCTCCAGAAGTCGCGTGGATCATGCTGTGTGACCACGACAAGGTGCTGCGCCACCTATTTTGGGCCAACTTGGCCGTGTATCGAGTCGGGCCCTTGGCCCAAGTCGTGGGCGCCCCCTCCTGGTCTCCCACAACCCAAGGACGACCCTCCCTCTCCATAAACTCAGTAGCCGCCGCCGGTTTAGAGGCGGGTTTTGCTTAGAGTTTTCTGTCGTCGAACAGTCGCCGTTATCGATTTGTGAAACCCCAACTTTCGTGTGTTAATCATTCATCTGCAGAGTCACTATTTTGAGAGCTGCTTCTTTCGAGTTCTTGCTTGTGTTCTTCGTTTCGCAGGCAGGGATTAGCCTTCGCGGCGAGGTCAACCGGATTGTGACACGGTTGATAACCAGAGGAATCGTGGTGCTAAGATTACAGGGGTCCAAGTCTTTGGATCTGAAGCCGGATCGGTGCGTCACATCCGCCATAAACGAGTTATCTTTCACCTGACGGAAGATCGGGCACCCACGTCCCCATCAAGTGGTAATCAGAGACTCAGGTATTCCCGTCAGGATTATCCCCAGTTTAGATTTCGCCTTCGTCCTATAGTCCACAAAAATCCTACAAAAAAAATTCCGCTGTCCTAGAACCCTTGTGTTAGCCTTGCAATTTCGTTTCAGTTTCGCATTGTTGAGTTTGTGTCCGTGGTCGAGTCTTGTTGCTGGTTTAGATTTTGTCTTGGTCGTAGTTCAACTGCACCGTCGCTGTGTTTGTTTCCGCCGCTATCCCATCCACCGTCATCCAGATTACAAGTCGTGCCACTACACTACTCGACTTGCCCTCGCTAGCCGCCTTGTGTGAATTCTCGCCGTGCAAGCCCTAGATAGGTTGCGAGCCGCCTTGTGTTTTTTTGCCTTGCATCGCAGCCCCCCATTGTTTCATCATCTGGCAAATACCTATTGAGAGCTAACCGTCAACGACCTTTCCCATGTTATGTATTAGTTCTACCCTGATGTGCAGCATCTCTATCATATTCCCATGGACGTCCTAATAAAAGCGAACATGCTTCCATAGGTACGACATCAAAATCAGCATAATCATGATAAGAGCCAACTGAAAAGTGTATGCGTGCGGAGTGAGTTACCTTCGCCTTACCAGAATTATTGAACCATTCAATGTTGTACGGAAAGCGTAAAGGTCGAGTTTCCAAACCAAGCTTGCGGATCAAATCTGAACTCACCAAGTTGATGCAACTCCCAGTGTCAATAATGGTGAGAACACGTCGCTCCTGAACGACAAGAAACATGTGGAACAAGTTGTTGCGCTGGGCCTTCGTGTCGTCCTCATGTTGCTCGTGTGCGGAGAGCACACGCTGCACAAGAAGGCTAGGAAAGCCGGCGGATGCATCTTCGGAGTTAATGGCGTTCACCTTGCTCGTATCCGGACCTGCAGCAGTGTTAGCGGCAAAAATATCATCATATTCAACGTCACTAGTACTTACATAGCCATCTCCATCCGGTGAAGCGATGAAAGCACGAGTACTTGGACAGTCCTTGCTGATATGGCCCATCCCCTTGCAGCGGTGGCACACAATGTGGGCAGATTTACTCGAAGAACTCTTAGCGGAAGTAGGTTGGGTCTTGTTCTGCTGGACCTGCACATTAGACACTTTGCTCACCTCAGAAGAAGGCGTCGTAGCTGCTGGTGGCTTGGAAGAATAGGTAGCTGGCGATCGAGCTACTGATGGCGTGAAGGTCGTAGGCGTGGATGAGCTCCTGCGTCGTCCCTGCAATTCTTTTTCTGCGAGTATAGCAAGCTGGAACAACTGGTTGGTGGTAGTGAAAGTTTTATAAGTATCCAAAGTACAAGTCACAATTGCTGGCTGAGACGTATCCTAGGCGTAGCACAACAAGTTGAACAAAGAACAATGGAAAAAGCTGAACACACATACACCACGACCTTTCCCATGTTGGACTTCGACTCCGACTCAGCTGCCACGTCCATCTCGGATTCAGCCTACACTTACGCACGGTTTCGGCGATAACTGCATCATATGACGTCGAAACGAGGCGTATAAGTACTCGTTGGAAAGAGGACGATGACACCGTCGATTTGGTTCTGGTCCTAGCTCCAGAAGTCACGTGGATCATGCTGTGTGACCACAACAAGGTGCTGCGCCACCTATTTTGGGCCAACTTGGCCGTGTATCGAGTCGGGCCCTTGGCCCAAGTCGTGGGCGCCCCCTCCTGGTCTCCCACAACCCTAGGACGACCCTCCCTCTCCATAAACTCAGTAGCCGCCACCGGTTTAGAGGCGGGTTTTGCTTAGAGTTTTCTGTCGTCGAACAGTCGCCGTTATCGATTTGTGAAACCCCAACTTTCGTGTGTTAATCATTCATCTGCAGAGTCACTATTTTGAGAGCTGCTTCTTTCGAGTTCTTGCTTGTGTTCTTCGTTTCGCAGGCAGGGATTAGCCTTCGCGGCGAGGTCAACCGGATTGTGACACGGTTGATAACCAGAGGAATCGTGGTGCTAAGATTACAGGGGTCCAGGTCTTTGGATCTGAAGCCGGATCGGTGCGTCACATCCGCCCTAAACGAGTTATCTTTCACCTGACGGAAGATCGGGTACCCACGTCCCCATCAAGTGGTAATCAGAGACTCAGGTATTCCCGTCAGGATTATCCCCAGTTTAGATTTCGCCTTCGTCCTATAGTCCACAAAAATCCTACAAAAAAAATTCCGCTGTCCTAGAACCCTTGTGTTAGCCTTGCAATTTCGTTTCAGTTTCGCATTGTTGAGTTTGTGTCCGTGGTCGAGTCTTGTTGCTGGTTTAGATTTTGTCTTGGTCGTAGTTCAACTGCACCGTCGCTGTGTTTGTTTCCGCCGCTATCCCATCCACCGTCATCCAGATTACAAGTCGTGCCACTACACTACTCGACTTGCCCTCGCTAGCCGCCTTGTGTGAATTCTCGCCGTGCAAGCCCTAGATAGGTTGCGAGCCGCCTTGTGTTTTTTTGCCTTGCATCGCAGCCCCCCATTGTTTCATCATCTGGCAAATACCTATTGAGAGCTAACCGTCAACGACCTTTCCCATGTTATGTATTAGTTCTACCCTGATGTGCAGCATCTCTATCATATTCCCATGGACGTCCTAATAAAAGCGAACATGCTTCCATAGGTACGACATCAAAATCAGCATAATCATGATAAGAGCTAACTGAAAAGTGTATGCGTGCGGAGTGAGTTACCTTCGCCTTACCAGAATTATTGAACCATTCAATGTTGTACGGAAAGCGTAAAGGTCGAGTTTCCAAACCAAGCTTGCGGATCAAATCTGAACTCACCAAGTTGTTGCAACTCCCAGTGTCAATAATGGTGAGAACACATCGCTCCTGAACGACAAGAAACATGTGGAACAAGTTGTTGCGCTGGGCCTTCGTGTCGTCCTCATGTTGCTCGTGTGCAAGAGAGCACACGCTGCACAAGAAGGCTAGGAAAGCCGGCGGATGCATCTTCGGAGTTAATGGCGTTCACCTTGCTCGTATCCGAACCTGCAGCAGTATTAGCGGCAAAAATATCATCATCTTCAACGTCACTAGTACTTACATAGCCATCTCCATCTGGTGAAGCAATGAAAGCACGAGTACTTGGACAGTCCTTGCTGATATGGCCCATCCCCTTGCAGCAGTGGCACACAATGTGGGCAGATTTACTCGAAGAACTCTTAGCGGAAGTAGGTTGGGTCTTGTTCTGCTGGACCTGCACATTAGACACTTTGCTCACCTCAGAAGAAGGCGTCGTAGCTGCTGGTGGCGTGGAAGAATAGGTAGCTGGCGATCGAGCTACTGAAGGCGTGAAGGTCGTAGGCGTGGATGAGTTCCTGCGTCGTCCCTGCAATTCTTTTTCTACGAGTATAGCAAGCTGGAACAACTGGTTGGTGGTAGTGAAAGTTTTATAAGTATCCAAAGTACAAGTCACAATTGCTGGCTGAGACGTATCCTAGGCGTAGCACAACAAGTTGAACAAAGAACAATGGAAAAAGCTGAACACACATACGCCACGACCTTTCCCATGTTGGACTTCGTCTCCGACTCAGCTGCCACGTCCATCTCGGATTCAGCCTACACTTACGCACGGTTTCGGCGATAACTCCATCATACGACGTCGAAACGAGGCGTATAAGTACTCGTTGGAAAGAGGACGACGACACCGTCGATTTGGTTCTGGTCCTAGCTCCAGAAGTCACGTGGATCATGCTGTGTGACCACGACAAGGTGTTGCGCCACCTCTTTTGGGCCAACTTGGCCGTGTATCGAGTCGGGCCCTTGGCCCAAGTCGTGGGCGCCCCCTCCTGGTCTCCCAAAACCCTAGGACGACCCTCCCTCTCCATAAACTCAGTAGCCGCCGCCGGTTTAGAGGTGGGTTTTGCTTAGAGTTTTCTGTCGTCGAACAGTCGCCGTTATCGGTTTGTGAAACCCCAACTTTCGTGTGTTAATCATTCATCTGCAGAGTCACTATTTTGAGAGCTGCTTCTTTCGAGTTCTTGCTTGTGTTCTTCGTTTCGCAGGCAGGGATTAGCCTTCGCGGCGAGGTCAACCGGATTGTGACACGGTTGATAACCAGAGGAATCGTGGTGCTAAGATTACAGGGGTCCAGGTCTTTGGATCTGAAGCCGGATCGGTGCGTCACATCCGCCCTAAACGAGTTATCTTTCTCCTGACGGAAGATCGGGCACCCACGTCCCCATCAAGTGGTAATCAGAGACTCAGGTATTCCCGTCAGGATTATCCCCAGTTTAGATTTTGCCTTCGTCCTATAGTCCACAAAAATCCTACAAAAAAAAATTCCGCTGTCCTAGAACCCTTGTGTTAGCCTTGCAATTTCGTTTCAGTTTCGCATTGTTGAGTTTGTGTCCGTGGTCGAGTCTTGTTGCTGGTTTAGATTTTGTCTTGGTCGTAGTTCAACTGCACCGTCGCTGTGTTTGTTTCCGCCGCTATCCCATCCACCGTCATCCAGATTACAAGTCGTGCCACTACACTACTCGACTTGCCCTCGCTAGCCGCCTTGTGTGAATTCTCGCCGTGCAAGCCCTAGATAGGTTGCGAGCCGCCTTGTGTTTTTTTACCTTGCATCGCAGCCCCCCATTGTTTCATCATCTGGCAAATACCTATTGCAAATACTAGGGAAGCTTTGCCCTAGCCGCCGCTGAATTTCCTGCCAAGTTGTGCCTCTCAAAAACGTAACTTGAGGTACCTTAAGTAAACAGGGCATAACTTTTCGCTCGGTGCTCCGATTGAGCTCAATTTTTTACAGCAGATTCGTGACTCCATTTGGGGTAGGGTCCAAAATGACAATGTCGGTTTGGCATTCTCAAAAAATTCAAAAAAAATCAGGAAGATAAAGAAAAAATTCATTCAAGTTGATTTAGGGTTTTCGGTGAACCTTGCTGTTTTTCCCTAGGCCACAATACACTTCTATTTAAGGTAAATTTTTGTGAGCTTCTATCTTTTATGATAATTGTTCAGTGGTAAAAAATTCAGAAAAAGATCAGGTTGTTTGATTCCTTTCTTGGAGGTCACTATCAGCAAAAATAGTGAAAACATGTGCATTGCTTGCTTCTTTGCTAGTTCTTTGAGCTTTTTTCATTGTTCTTTGTTCAACTTGTTGTGCTACGCCTAGGATACGTCTCAGCCAGCAATTGTGACTTGTACTTTGGATACTTATTGAACTTTGCTACCATGCTGAACACACATACGCCACGACATTTCCCATGTTGGACTTCGTCTCCGACTCAGCTGCCACGTCCATCTCGGATTCAGCCTACACTTACGCACGGTTTCGGCGATAACTCCATCATACGACGTCGAAACGAGGTGTATAAGTACTCGTTGGAAAGAGGACGACGACACCGTCGATTTGGTTTTGGTCCTAGCTCCAGAAGTCGCGTGGATCATGCTGTGTGACCACGACAAGGTGCTGCGCCACCTATTTTGGGCCAACTTGGCCGTGTATCGAGTCGGGCCCTTGGCCCAAGTCGTGGGCGCCCCCTCCTGGTCTCCCACAACCCTAGGATGACCCTCCCTCTCCATAAACTCAGTAGCCACCACCGGTTTAGAGGCGGGTTTTGCTTAGAGTTTTCTGTCGTCGAACAGTCGCCGTTATCGGTTTGTGAAACCCCAACTTTCGTGTGTTAATCATTCATCTGCAGAGTCACTATTTTGAGAGCTGCTTCTTTCGAGTTCTTGCTTGTGTTCTTCGTTTCGCAGGCAGGGATTAGCCTTCGCGGTGAGGTCAACCGGATTGTGACACGGTTGATAACCAGAGGAATCGTGGTGCTAAGATTACAGGGGTCCAGGTCTTTGGATCTGAAGCCGGATCGGTGCGTCACATCCGCCCTAAACGAGTTATCTCTCACCTGACGGAAAATCGGGCACCCACGTCCCCATCAGAGGGGCTCCCATTTGAGACACACACTTCTCCTCCTCCTCTTCATTTTGGCCTTGGAGCCTCTCTCTTTAGGAGAGGAGAGCTCTTTGTATAGGATTAGTGCTAGGAAGTGAGGTGGGAGGCTTGGGGACATGTCATGTTCATGACATCTTCCTCAAGAATGATCCTCAGCGGTACCTTTGTTCTTCAACTAGACTATAGTGAGTATTTCGACATTTTCTATTTAGACTAAAGTTGTATGCATGCTTAGTTGCTTTGTTCTTGTGTTCTTCGTTTGTTCTTGATTTAGAGGCTTGTGTTATTCGAACACAACCCTTTCGATCTAGTAGACTTAGATCATAAGTTTGCATCTAGTTTGCGAGCTTGTCTATTAGAGTAAAGTCGATGCTCCTGCATATCTCTAGTTAGATCAAAGTGCATTCATGATCTTGCATGAGTGATATAGCATACTTTGAGCTAGTGCCAGTATCTCCCTCGCGGATTCGTAGTTCCGTATTTATATGCAGTGCTATAGTCGGGCTATCGGGATGTCAGACGGTGTCCGGCTATAGTAGTAGTCAGTGGTGTAGACGTGGTGTCCGGACCATAGGTTATCCTGCGAAGACCACGTATGTTCGTGTAACGATAGAGGTAGGCCGCAGTGGTGACAGCCTGTTAGACCCTTTGCAACCCTCCGCGCCTGCGTACCGAGTTGGGCTCGTTGTCAGTACATTGGCCTCTCCCTAAAAAGTTAGGATGTGCTGGCGCCCAAAGTGAGTGTTGTACTTGAGAGACCGTGACTAGACTCTGCGCTCGGTCAAGGCAGATCCTTTCTACCTATCCTATCAATCAGTGTTGTGTCCTTGGACCATCTATACTAGAGTAGGAGATAGTGCACATCGTTCCTTAGATTTGATACCCTTGGAATACTCTCCTTCCTTTGGGAAGTGCTACTGCGGTATTTCCGTGCGCTTGTGGTATACCCGGTTGTTCTTATACGCTCCCTCTAGGTGTACAACTAGTGGTGACGTTAAGAAACGCCAACAAGCATTTCTGGCGCTGTTGCCGGGGAACGGTTGTTGTATCTATCTTCAAGCCTAGTGGTCCTCATATTTATCTTTTTTCATTTTCTTCTACCTTCACCCCCGTTACCCATCGAGATATCCTTTTTGTTTCTTTTGTTCTACCTTTACCCCTGTTACCCTTTGAGATGCCTTCCTTTCAAACCTTCTCTACCTCAAGGGGTGAGTTCGAAGAGCCATCATCATCTTCGTCATCTGGCTATGAACTCCCCCTGGCTTTTTAGCCATGGTTCAAGATCGACCATTCTTTGGAGCAATCAATGAAGACCCCTACCTCCATTTGGAGGAATTTGAGGAACTGTGTTCTAGTCTGGCTATGCCAGGTATGACACAAGACACTGTGAGGTAGAAGTTATTTCCTTTCTCCCTCATAGGAGAGGCAGAACAATGGTACGCCCGCACTATAGAAAGTGTGAACGGTGATTGGGGAGAACTCCGAGATAACTTTTGCCACTCGTTCTCTCTCATGGAAAGGACAGAGCAATGGTACACTCGTGTAGCTTCTCTTCCAATAAGTATCCTCGATTTCGAGAAATTAGAGGAGGAGTCCCTAGGAGTGGCATGGGATAGGTTCCTACACATTTTGGTGTCGACACCTGGTCCGTCTTTACCCATCGATGTGTCATTGTACATCTTTTGTATGGGTCTAGACATGGATTCTGCCCTCGATCTAGACATTATTGCTGGAGGTTTGTTTGTGGAAAAAACTCCAATGGAAGGAAGAGAGATCCTAGATTCCCTCTTAGAAAACTCTTCTGTCCCTATTGATCACAATGAACCCAACCAAGAATCCGAGTCGAGCCATGAGGGTCCCTCAACATCCAAGTCAGAGTTTGCATCTTCCCTATCCCAAGACTTGTCTGTTGAGCCCTCTCCTGAACCCCGAACACCAAAGGAAGAAGAATTCAACCTTCGGTGTCCACTTGCAAATTCGAGGATGACCCATCTAGAAATCCTTCAGACACCTCGAATTCTTTTGATGCCCAATTAAGGGAGGATCCTTATTCCGTCCATACTGATCATTCTAGAAATCTTTCGGCAGAACCTTCCTTTAGGCCTGTGGTGCCTCCTCTACCTCCTGATCCTCCTGACGAAGCATATCCTGAGGAGGCCATGAGGGAGGAATGGTCAGAGGGAGTGACACAATTTTCCGAAGCAATTTGGAATAGTTCACCTTCTCTGGTTGTCCCTTGCTCTATTAGAGGCACTGTCGTAGAGGCCCATTGTAACCCCATCATGGAGGTTAACATTTTGCCATGGCACTTACTGGAAACTCTTTTGGGCAGAGTCCTGCTAGCACCATCCGACATGCTCCTCAGGACCTGTCCATTTGGACGTGTTCTTGAATGTCGGGGGATCACAAGTGCCGTGCCGCTTATCATAGACAGGATCAAGGCTAGCTTAGACTTTCACATCTTCGATGTCCTTGATCTCGATCTTCTCCTAGGCTCCCCTCTAGAGCGGCTCTTCGATACATCTTTAGGGAGCCTAGATGATAAGCTTGGGGGAGTCGCTTCTGCCACTGCTACCCCTTGTCCGGAACATCCCATGGCAAGGCTTTTTCCCCAGAAAAACCCACTCGAGAAGATGATGCATAATCTCCATTCGCATCATACGAGCCATTCTCATTGAGGTTGTAGAATGTTCTACCCCTCATCAGGGTGGCTCAGGAGACTCTCTTCACCTTTGTGAAGGCGAACGATCGTCACCACTCTCGACCGAGTCTCAGCCTCTTCCCACTGGCCCGTATCATGTTGCTTTCGATCATGATCGAGAGTCAACATTGAGCTTCCACGATGACTCTCTTGAGATGGAGAATTCATGGGCCATGGAACCTTCTGAGGCACTGACTCTGGAGTCCGGAGGAAAGGATTCCACACACAAGCATGGTAGTTTCATTCTTGATTCACCATACAGACCATGCTCGCATCATGTCCCTCCAGAGTCAGACATGCTTAGTGCGCTGAGCACGCATGAGGGCTGCAACCACCTTATGGTCCTCTTTTCTAGAAAGTTTAAAAGGTTGGTTGTAGATGTATATGTCTATCATAAGCATATCAGATTTTGTGTGTGCACTGTGGCACTAACCTTGTAGCTAAAGCTTCACTGATACATCAAGGATTGGTGGTGAGATGGGAATGACACCACTAACGATAGCTGCAAGATGAAGTTCCCATGGTCGAGCTTATGACCTTAAATAAACAAAGCACTCCCAGGAGATAGCCTAGATTAGGTTAGGTTTTATTTCCCTTTTCGAATAAAAGCAAGAACATGTTTTTTAGGGTAAGTTGTCCTTCGGGTATTTTTGGTCACTAACCTTTCAGGTGGAGATTGAAAAGAAAGATGGACAGGTGATGCCTACGAACATGTGAGCCACATCAGCTGCAACACCTAGATAAGCTTTGGTGAGGGAACATTTACAAAAGGAAGCTTGATCACCACACACTTGGGTTTTGTTGCCTAGCAATGCGAACTTCAAGTGTGGGAGAGGTATGTGAGCATCTTGAGTAAAGTTCCTCCTCTACCAAATCTTATCCTGGTGTGGTGATGATGTCAGCTCTTGCATCTTGCCCACTAGCCAGGTAAGTCCTACTTTTGACCTTAAACAAGCCCTTCCGGGAGGTTCCCGAGGTTCACTGTCTTATGCTCATGCTTATGTTCCTTTTTGAAAATAGCTTGATCATGCTTTTATGCCTCCTTTATATTTGTTCATATGCTCTGGTTTGAATGTTTTGAGTACGCATGCATTCATAGGCTGTTTTAGATTAGCATGGTGCTTAGGTTAAAATTGTCTTCTTCAGTCAAAACAAGACATGGTGTCGAGTTTTGATTGATGAACTTTAGAGTTATATCTTCATGGATCTTGGTTGCATGCATGCTGACTAACCCCTACAAAAAATTGTCAAATTTGAATGGGTAAGTCATTGAGATAAATTCAAATGGGAAGGTAAGATAAGGTGTCATATTCATGTTGCACATCATGCAAAGGTGGTACATATGACCTCTCAAAGGTCCAAGGTAAGTATATTCCCCTTTGTGTATGAAGTGTAATCTTGGTCTAACCCTTTCGAGCAAATGACATGGTGACAATAAAAATAAAATAAAAACAACAAAAATATTTGAATTTGAATTTGAATAAAGGCTCTATGGTTCTCGAACTAGTAGAGTCCCTCCTTTGTTTTCATTTGTCATTTGAAGAACAGCACCAGGGTCAACCACTAGTGTGGGGGAGTTCTCTCGAGCTCATCATCGACATTTCCACTAGAGAACCCCCACATAGGCGCTGCACAACATCGACTACGCCTTCATGACAAGAGCAAGGTAAACTAGAGTGAGTCGGCTGCCTTATGGTCAGTCGAATGACCACTAGTCTCCCTTGATCTCCTATCCTTCAGAAGTGATGGTATGTGCACCCTCTACCTCACTCTCCTTTATCCATGAGTTTGAATGAATTTCAATTCATATCCTCTAAATCAAACTAAGCAATTTGTGCTATGCTTGCTCTACATGATTCCTGTGGTTGGCTTGCATATGTTTTATTCCTTACTTATCATCTTGATGCTTGTGAACAAATATCATTAGGGAACTCATGCTTATCTAAATAGTTGGCATTTGTGATATGGTTTGATGATATGATCTTCGCTCTTTATGTTTGAGTGCTTGGGAATTTTATTTGAAAACTTGAAAACCCTTTGCAAAGCTCCTCTTTGATATGCTACCGTCCTACTAGATCCATATGATGTTCATAGTTGAAAACCTTCTACTCATATGCTGCTTGTTATTGCATTGAGCTTTGTCAAATTCTGTGACCCTTGTGAGAATTCTTTTCATTACTTTCATGATCAAGATTCATGTGCACACCCATATTCCCCTTGATATGCTTCTACACTGGAAGTTAGCATTGTATCATTCATCCCTTTCATAAAAATAAGGCTCCATATGTGGTGTGACATCTCTCACCAAAAGTATCCTTCAAGAGACATGGGCTATGAAAAAAAAGAAAAAAAAAGAGAAAAGAAGAGACACGTGCTCAAGGCATGATAAGAAAAAAAGAGAAAAAAAAGAAAGAAAGAATAGCCCATGTCCAAAAATAAAGGAGAAATAGGAGAGAGATGAGATCATGCAAAAAGGAGTTCCATATCTTAGATGGTAATAACTAGTGTCCATTCCGGGGCTAGTGTCCACCTTACCATCTACCAACATTCATCATATATGTATGGTAATATCTAGCACTCATTCCGGGCCTAGTATCCACCTTACCATACTCACCATATCCATACAAGTTAGGATGTGCTGGCGCCCAAAGTGAGTGTTGTACCTGAGAGACCGTGACTAGACTCTGCACTCGGTCAAGGCAGATCCTTTCTACCTATCCTATCAATCAGTGTTGTGTTCTTGGACCATCTATACTAGAGTAGGAGATAGTGCACATCGTTCCTTGGATTCGATACCCTTGGAATACTCTCCTTCCTTGGGGAAGTGCTACAGCGGTATTTCCGTGCGCTTGGGGTATACCCGGTTGTTCTTATACGCTCCCTCTAGGTGTACAACTAGTGGTGACGTTAAGAAACGCCAACAGGTGGCTAGAGGTGCATACCCGATCTACCAAGTAGTTCAACGCACTCCTTGTGAGTGTGCTCTAAGATTCGACCGCGAAGAAAGGGGAACATCGTGACAGATGTTGACACCGAGTACGGCGGGGCGACTTAGGGGGTTTGATCGAAGGACAAGGTTTAAAGACGCTTTCAATGAGATTCATTTTGCTCTCTCTTCTATCTTGCTCGGAACTACATAAACACGATCTAGATCCCTCTAGATCGGTACCTCAATGCTTTCTCTTGCTACCTCTCATGATCTTAGTAGATTAGATGCATTCGAAACCCCTTATTAGTTGGGATGGCAGTCAGACCCATGGGTGCGGGTGCCCACAGGTTTCACACCCGATGGGTGTGGGCATGGGTGTAAAATTTCACCCATGGGTCTACACCCGACCCGACCCGTATTAAGTGGGTGTGGGTGCGGGTGCAAATTTCAACCCGTGGGTGACCCATGAGGCCCAAAATAATAATTCATATTGTTATTTTTTCTAGGTACTAAACATATTTGATAGATTTATGATGATTGATGTTGTAATATATACTTGTTATTTTCAATCTTAAGTCTAGATTTAAGTCTTTATTCTATATTTGCTTATGTGATGTATTGAGTATAGTGACTATTTACTTTTTAGTAAAACTATAAACATTTACGTGATGTGGTGTGACTGTAAGTTGGAAGTTTCACTTGTTAGAACTATCTATTTGTGATTTCAATGATTTTATCCTATTATATTACTTCATATAATGTCACCACGTTTATATATGTCGTATGGTGTGATGGACCCAGTGGGTGCCCGACACCCAGTGGGTGCGGGTGTGATAATGGGTGGGTGTAGCTAAATGTGATGGGTGTCATAATGGGTGGGTTTTGCTCCACCCGCACCCGACCCGACCCATTGCCATCCCTAGTTATTAGAGAGTCTTGCGTTACACATTGTTCCACGGATTCGATACCTTGGGTGATACTCCAGGGAAAAAGGTACTACATGATCCGTAAACTTGCGGTGAACTTTGGCGCGTTATTGAACCGTCAACAATGGCGAAGCCTTGATGACGGTTAAATAACACGTCAAGTTTCCAACCGCAAGCGCACAGATCATTATAGCTCTTCCCTTAGAGTATGCCCCCAAGGTTTATCAATCCGTGGATCGGAAGCGAACCGACTAAGGTTTTTCATCTAACCTATCGAACCTAACCTAACATGTAGCATAGATTGCATAAAGGGGTTAACATACAAATTGTATGGATGTATGGATCAATTCTGTGGCCATAAGGTAACACGACCAAAGGTAGCACGAGCCCACCGTCTCCTAGTTGCAACTCCGGCCAAAGCGATAAACTAATCTAGTACTCATACCATGACAAAGAGATATCCCTAGTACTTTCCCGTGAACACCCTTGCGAGGTGCGTGTTGACGCCTAAGGTTCCCCAAAGCTTTACCTCAAATGTCTACCAAGTGCTCTTTAGTCGAAGCTCCTCCTCTTGGTGGCCGCTCAACGACTCTCACGATACTCGCCATAGATCAAACTCAACATTACACGTTCGTTCGACCTTTTCCCTCCCGCATGCTGTCACCACACGAGGGTAATCAACCACCGACTTCCCGTGCACTACTATGATATATCCGCAAGACATAGACTAACCATCACGATTAAATCTACTCCTACTAAGGTCATATGCTAGCTACACATATGAATGAGAGAAGACATGCATCATAGTAGATCAAAAGTAGAGACAAGATTAGATTGATATCACCGCCAAAAGTACATATGCCTTGATGAATCCAAGGCATCTCTCCGGAACTCCACCACGGCTTCACCACGCAGGGCCAACCATGGCAGCTAGGGTCTAGCCTAAGCCATCTCCTAGGCAACGTCGAGGACTCGCGGCGGCCGTCGGCTTCCTTCGGTGTGTGTCCCTCCATTCGGCGGCTCTTTGATGAATGGATCCCCTTCCTTGGGTGCCTAGGGGGTTGTATTTATGCTCTTGGGGAGCCTTGTGGCGTGCTCCACCTTGCCTTGCATGAGATCTTCCTTGGGAGAGAAGCGAACTTGGTTTCCATAAAATCAACCTCGTCCAGATTTTTCTGATTCGCAGTCTTTCCTTGCCGGCACCATATCTCACACGTCCGGACTCCAAATAATGCAAATTCGGTGTCTAGATTGTGTGGCACGAAATTATCTCCAACTTTGGTATCATTGCTTTCCTTGGAAACGAAGATAAGATCCCCAAAACAGCTTCGGAAGATAATCTATCTGATTTCGAACTTATCTGCACAGCAAGTATTTCGGGGGCCATATCTCCTTTTTTTAGCACACCACCACCTTTATTAACTAAACCAGTGGTACATGATTACAAATTCCTGCTGGGGGGTATAACAACCAAACATTCCTCCCAGTATCAAAAGAAAATGCTGATCTAGCTAAATTATGTGCATCGACATTAGATGCTCTACCTTCATGAACAAACTCACAGAGTTCAAACGCTCGTGAACTGGACTTAATCTCCTGAACAATTTGGCCAAAGGGACCCATGCCCATCCCAAGAATGTTCCTCACAACATTGTTGTTGTCTGAGGCCACCTTGATCCTTCGCAGAGCTAGATCGCTGGCCAAAGCCAGTCCTTCCCGACAGGCTATAGCTTCCATTACCTCTGGTTCGGTACAGCCTTCAACTACTAGAACTGAAGCCCCAACAAAAGAACCGTCCCCAATCCTGGCAACCACTGCTGCTGATGCCCTTCCTAAATTTTTCAAGATGGCAGCATCAACATTTATCTTAATCGACCCCTCCGGTGGTGGAATCCACCTTCAGTTTACCCTTGGTCCTGTGCTCGGCGCGGCTTTCTCTGGCTTTAACTGATCGAGTTCAGCCATAAACCTGTCCACAAAGCAATGAGTAGACAATGGACTCTGGAACGAGTTCTCATGAATTGTCTTACTTCGCAGATACCAGATAGCCCACAAGATTACTGCCACTCTTGCGAAATCTGCATCCGACAGCGTCTCCCGCGCCATCGCCAGCCAGCCTCGAGCATGCGTTTCTTGAATGCTACTCACCTGATCCACCACAGACTCAACCTCAAGTGCCCAAACACACTTAGCAAGATTGCAGTCAATCAATGAATGTTTCCAGGAATCTTGTGCTCCACAAATGGCACAACAATCATGAGTAGCCATATTTCTATGATGAAGAGTACCTCCTATGGGGAGGGAATGACGTGCTAACCTCCACAAGAAAACACTAATCTTTGAAGGGATATTTAGTTTCCACAAAGCAAGCCACTCCTTCTCTTCTGCCCTCAGATCAGACCTCCCAACCATATTTTCCATATAAGCTATCGCTCTTTCCTTGTTAATCACCAACATCCGATAAGCTGATCTGGCCGAATACACTCCCGTTTTCTCATGATGCCAATCCCAAAAGTCAGCCTGTCTGCGAGAACAAATAGGAATATTCAGGATAGCCTCTCTATCTGCCGGAGCAAAATAGGTATGCAGTTTCTGTTGATCCCACGAAGTAGTAGTAGAGTCTATCAATTCGCAGACCCGTTGAGGAGCCCCAGCGACTGTACTCCTCACAGGCCTGCGCCAACCATCATGAGGTAACCAGTTTGATTTCCAAATATCTGTAGTTTCCCCATCGCCTATCCTTCTGATCAGACCCCGTTCCAAAACATCACGACCATCCAGGATGGCACGCCAGATACGAGATGGCGCTGATCCTAGCCTAGCCTCCATGAACTCAGTATGCGGAAAATACACTGCTTTAAGCACGCGGGCCCTCAGTGAACCCCCGTCCAGTTGTATTTGCCAGGCTTGCTTGCCAAGCAAAGCTAAATTGAACAACTCGATGTCGCGGAAGCCAAGACCCCCAAAGAATTTTGGTTTCACCATGTCATCCCAGGCTACCCAACACGTCTTCCTCTTGCCTTCCTTGCTTCCCCACTAGAAATTATGTAGAAGGCCATTAATGTGCTGGCACAGGCCCCTCGGCAGCCTGAAACACAACATCGAGTACGTCAGAATTGCTTGTGCCATGGATTTAATTAACACTTCCTTTCCTCCAGCTGATAAACAGAGCCCCAGCCAGCCCTGAACCTGTTTCCACACTCGGTCCTTTAAATATTTGAAAGCCCCATTAACCGAGCTACCAACGTCAGACGGCATGCCCAAGTATTTCACATTCAGAGATTCCTTTTGCACATCCAGGATTACTTTAATGTCATCCTTCACATTCTGCCTACACCCCATGGAGAAGTGAATTGAAGATTTATCAAAATTAATTTGTTGCCCTGAAGCACGACAATAAAGGTGTAGTACCTCCTTTACCTCCTTTGCACTTTCCCTAGTCGCCGTGAAGAACAGCAGGCTGTCATCTGCGAAGAGTAGGTGACTAACCATCGGAGCCAATGGTGCCACCATAATGCCCTTGAGACCTGATGATTGATTTCTTGATTTAAGAAGGCACGAAAGGCCCTCTGCTGCCAACACAAACAGATAGGGAGAGATCGGGTCACCTTGACAGATGCCCCTTGAAGGAGTAAAACTGGCCAAACATTCATCATTAAAAAGAACCGCAAAAGATACGGATGTGACCAACCTCATAACCATATTTACCTAGTTCGAATGGAAACCAATACGGAGCATAACAGCTCGTAGATAGGGCCATTCCACTCGATCGTAAGCCTTTTTCATATCCAATTTAAGAGCACAATATCATTGTTCAGCAGGCCTTTTTTGTTTCATTGCATGCAAACACTCATAAGCAGTGATAATATTGTCAGTAATAAGCCTACCAGGAACAAAAGCGGACTGCTCTTCAGAAATAATATCCGGCAATAGATTCTTCAGCCTATTTGCAACCACCTTTGAAGCTATTTTGTAGAGAACGTTACATAGGCTGATGGGACGGAACTGCCCCAATTCTTCAGGGCTCACCACCTTCGGAATCAAGACAATGAAGGTATTGTTAATCTCTGTTGCATCATTGTCCCCCCTCAAAATCCTCAGAACAACCGAAGTAACTTCTTTGCCACATAACTCCCAATGCCGTTGGAAAAAATGTGCCGGAAAACCATCCGGCCCTGGAGCAAAGTAGGGAACATTTGAAAAAGTGCTTCTTTTACCTCTTGTTCGCTCACAGGTGCTAACAGTGCTCCATTCATCTCAGCCGTCACCTTCACCGGGATCGTATTGAGCACTGAATCCATATCTGTGGTTCCCTCTGACGTATACAGTGTTTTGTAAAAATCAGTGGTCATTGTAGCCATATCATTAGCATCCTCCATGACTGTCCCATCCGAACATCAGAGTTTCACTATTCTGTTCTTCTTACGCCTCATACTTGCACGCAGGTGAAAAAACAAGTGTTCTTGTCCCCGACACGCAACCACTCGATCCTCGAACGTTGCTTCCACATCAACTCCTCACGATGGTGTAACTCTAGAAGCCATTCAACAATCTTCAGTTCAGCATGGGAAGGTCCCTGATTGTTGGGCTCGTCCCGCAGCCGTTCCAGTTCCTTCTCCAGCTTAGCTAGCTCCCTCCGAACAAAGCCGAAAGTATGTTTATTCCACCCAGACAAAGCAACTGACAGCCTGCATAATTTTGATTTGAGCTCCTGCAGCGAATTAGCACTATCACCCTTGTGCCATTCCTCAGCTAGCATGTCAGCAAAATCTTGGTGAGTCTCCCACATGACTTCATACTTAAAACAACCCTTGCGACACCATTGAGCCTCATTCCGTCGCCATTGCAGCATAATCGGTATGTGATCCGATGCAGCCGCTGAAAGATGAATCACAGATGTTGTCCTGAAGTGAGAACTCCAATCCGGCGAGGCAAGAGCACGATCAAGTCTAACCTGGCAATAGGACCCCCCTGCAATCTTCTTCTCGAAAGTCCAGCTATGACCCTCGAAGCCAAGGTCCAATAAGCCACATACATCAACCATCTCACGGAAACCGGCCATCTGAGCATTGCTTCTCTCCTGTACCCCATTATGTTCCGATCGATGTAATACCTCATTAAAATCATCAATGCAAACCCAAGGTAAATCCGAGGAGGACTTTATTAATTTAAGCAAATCCCAAGTCTTGTGTCTCTCACTCGTCTGAGCTTCCCCATACACACAAGTTAACCTCCAGGGAGGAGAATCCCCCTCTGTGATAAATGCATCAATATGATACTGTGAGTAGGGTAACAACGAAACTTTAATATCATTATTCCAAAAAAAATCCCTAGACCACCAATGCGGCCCGTACAGCAAAAGAATTATCAAAACCTAAGGATTTTTTTAGACCTTCCACCCGTGATTTGTGCACCTGAGTCTCAAGAGCACACAACACCGATGGGGCAAATTTCTTCACCATCTCGCGAAGCTCTTTAACTGTCGCGGCATTGCCAAGTCCACGACAGTTCCAGCTGAGGCAACTCATGGCGCCCGGCGGTCCTCTGCACCAGAGGCCGCCTGATTCTGTACAGAAACATCTGCTTTGGGGCTCATAACCACCCCTTCGCGCTCAACCTTGCTTAGGCACAGCCTTCCCAACAACTCATTCACCTCCATCTCACCCTTCATTGCCATCGAGCTTGCCGAAGTTGCCGCCATCTGCTTCCAGCAAGACCATAGGTCAGCGAGAGAACGCCTCCGAGTCCCCTCCGATCTCCTCACTAAGGCCGGGTAGCCGATTTGATCAGCCCCTTGATCAGCCCGAGTGCGAGCGGCGGATGAGGGGCTTCGGAGCGGGCGGACAGGAACACCTCCGTCGGCGAGTCGCCGTCGGAGTCGCCAAACCCCAGGTCGCCCCTAGGCCATATCTCCTAGCTCCTTGATCCGAATTGGGCCTTCCATATGTCCGAATCGAAGCTCTCATCGAGGCCCACAACTTTGACATTCAAACTTTTGCCATTAGAGGCCGTTTAAGTCTCCGAATCTGTACCGAAAGATCATGTTGTTCCGAGTTGCGCGAATATCTCCTAAGTTGAGTTGATCTCGTGGGCAAATCTCCAAATCTCATGATGACCTTTGTAGCCTTTGGATTCTTATTCATCTTGTCATTGCACTTGCATTGGGCTTCTTCATCCTTCTGAGACATGTGTTATGAACTTCACCCAAGAGTGCTCGTTTAAATGCCGAAACCTACGTAAACATAAAACTCCAAAAACACATGCTTGTGTCGAACTTGTTATGTCATGAGAGTGCCTAGCGGCGGGTTAGTTCCAAATGTGAGCCGAAACTTATATATAACAAGTGCTCTAGGGGTGTCAAATTGGACCGCCAACGAGCCTCCATGACGGGCGCAGCGGGGGATGGCGGCCTCGACTTCGCGTGCTCGTCCTCCTCTGTGGAAGCGGGAGCCAGGATCTTGGGCGACCTCGAGCTCGGCGGCGGGTGGGCTCTCCTCTCGGCTCCCCGCCTCTCTCTCTCTCCCCCCCCCCTACTCGACTACTTCCATGTGCGCGGCCTCGCGGGTAAAGCAATTTTAGGGCGAGTCCACAGAAGTGGGTACGCGGGTGGGTATGGTAGGCGTGGTGAGAAAAACAATTCATTTTTGTCAGAAACGCTCTCCAAATTGCGATTTTTTGGTCCTTCTATGGGCCTTCCACCCTATCCACTCCCAAAAATATATGACGGGTGGGTCCGGTGTGAGGGGTACGGTGGATCCGATTTGAGTGAGAAAAGTTTTCAATTGTTTTCGTTCCTTATAGTATAGATGAAGAAGCAGAGGAGTTGCCACGTCAGGGCATAGACTGTTTCTATTAAGTTCCTGAACTATGGACCATGTAGTTGTATTTCTATTTGTAAAACATATGTTTTGCTTATCAATGGAGAAGCAGAGGAGTTGCCACGTCCGAGCAGAGACTGTTTCCATTAAGTCCTTGAACTCTGGACCATGTAGTTGTACTTCTATTTGTAAGACACCTGTTTTGCTTAATATATAGAATTACAACTGGGAATGAACGAAGAGATGAGGCGCATTTAAGTTGTTGTTTGATGAGTATTATCTCATTCTCTGTCTCAACTTTTATATGGTTAACTAGGTGATACCTCGCGTTGCTGCGGGATCTTTTGGTGAAATTTGAAAATAAAAATATTAAAGTAAAATTTGGAAGCAGACACAGTAAGATGATTTCTTCGTATTCTTACATGTTGAGAGAAATAGAAATCAATATTTTGTAGTGAGGTGTTCGTATATACTTTAATATAGATATATAGATTTTTTAGATTGGACGGTGCAAACAATTAAGATGATGTGGCTGCACCGTATGCGAGAAGTATATAGTTTAATATAGATATAGAATTAGCAATGGTGGGGTGCTTAGTGGAGGGATGACGTGGCGCGCTGCGAGAATTAGCAATCAATGCATCTTGGTGGGGTGCTTAGTGGAGGATGATGTGGCGTGTTGGTGGAGGATGACGTGGCGTGCTGCGAGAATTAGCAATCATTACATCTTGGTGGGGTGCTTAGTGGAGGATGATGTGGCGCGTTGGTGGAGGATGACGTGGTGCGTTGAGGATTTAGAGAATTCCTTAGTGGGGAGCGCTAATATAGTTTTGTATGATGACCAAACAAATGCTTGGCTCTTTCAAAAAGGTAGGAAGTTTTGTGTCTGCTTTTTAAATGGCTATCGTTGTGCAGGTGTACATCATTTTATCAGTAAATGCTATAACACTGTATCATTTCAAAATCTACACATCCTAATACTGATTTCTTAGAAAATACACATTGAACAGTTTGTTCTGCTTTAGAAATGGCTCCACATAATCATTCGGCATACTTTGGACTTGCTTCTGCATTGCTTGCATGGGCAAGGACTTGTGTAACTACTGTAATTCCACCAAGGCAACCAAGCCAACCATTTGTCATTATGACCTTATGTCCCTTAGAGAACAACTTGGTGTATGGATTAATGATGTGAGAAATTATCCAAGTTTGCAAGTTGTCTTGACATTGGCAAGATTTGAAGAATCCATTGCAAAAGTTACCTCCATTGCCTCATAGACGAGTCGTAGTGGAAGTGGTATGTTGCATATCCAATTGTCTAAATTGGCTTGAAGAATCTTGCACAATTAGATATTAAATTGCGATATACTAGTCTAAATTGTGCATTTTAAGCACTTATGTCATTATATGGACTATCACTATTGCGGTTTCGCTATTATGCGGACTACACTGAAATGTCTTAAGTGCTTATTAAGTGGCCCTAGGCGTCAAAATGCACCAGCTCCACTACTAAGTGGCATGGATACTTTGTGCTAGTGCTTGGTAACCGGTGGGGGTAAGACCGTCCTCACGGTTTTCATTAAGAGAAGAAAGCCAACTCCCGGCTTAGAAAACCCCCGCGCCGACTTCACCGGCGAGGAGATTTTTTCGGGGAATAAATTCCTGGAGAGGAAACCAGGGCTCAGTGAGATTCGAACCCTGGCCGGCTGGGATGCTCATCTGCGTCCGCGACTACCCGAGCTATGCTTGGTCTCTGTGGCAGTGCTTGGTAGCATAAATTTAAGATTTGTTGAATAAAACACTCAATAATTTACAAAAAAAAATTGGAGCAAAGCATATGAATACATGTCTAGTGCATAACCAGTTACAGAGGAAATGTATGTACCTCTTATTTTGAAGAAATTCTCTTAGTTCTTCAATGATTTGTGCTTCACTGTGGCAGGTTGAATTGCTCATATTACATTGATGTCCAAGTTGACAGAGCAAGTTCCATAGTACCTTCTCCATTTTAGGATCAAGAGAAATGGTAACAAAAGCTGCGCAATCAAACTACCCCTTCAACTGCCCAATCCTCTGAACCCACCTATAGAAACGACCTTCAGCCGTCGCCTCGATGCCTCATCATCACACTCCATGAGCATCTTGACAACCTCATCATTCCTCTCTCCGGTACCGACATGCTCTGTCGCCTTGGCGTAAGCCAACAACAGAATGCTGTCGACGGTCGGGCCACCAGGCTTAGCAGCAACACCGTGGACCTTCTACCTGATGCGACGCTCGCTGACCTCGACGATGCATCTCTTGATGTCCCTGGCATCGATGCCCATGTCACGGCAAATCTTAGCCCTCTTGAGCAGGCTGAGCCCTCTGCCGATGAATCCCTTGAGGCCCTGTAGGTCGTTGTTGGGCGCGTGGTGCTGGAGGCGCACGAGGAAGGCCTCGACGCAGTCCTCGACGTCGTAGGTGAACTCCCGGACCTCCCGCGCCCAGATCTTGTCCTGGACGTCGGGCAGCCGGTCGGTCGGGGACTCGGAGATCCGAAGGAGCGCCGCCTCCATGGTCTCCAGCTCGTCCCTGAGAAAGGTGACGTCGTCACGGACGCTCACCTGCAGCTTGTACTCCTCTGCGAGCAGGTCGCCCAGTTTCGGCAGGAGTGTGGACATCGCCCCCGTCATAACATCCATGGCGTGCAATTGGCAACAAGTAAAGCCGCCAACAGGGATAGATGAGACCTGCGAAAACAGGGCCAGGAACAGAGATGAAAATCATGTCTTGGGGCACCTTGCCGGCGAGAGATGCGATCGACAGCCTGAAGCCCTGAAGCCCTGAATCCAGCAGATGGTGGCCGGCGGGTGGATCAATCTTGGGCAACTAACACCCTGCTCAGAAACAGTGCAAAAAGTAGCGTCAGGCCCAGGAGTCAGATGTGAAGATGAATACGACGAGGAAGAAAATATCTGAAGATTGGCGAGAGGAAAACATGGTTGAATTTTCTGTGATGGGCTCTGGAATATGATCAGTTCCTAGTGGGGTGGTGAGGTGTGCTACTGCTTCTCATGTTAGATCAAAAATGTGTGATCGTAAATTGTAATGCTAGGGGGTTAAACAACAAGACAAGAAGAAAAGTGGTCAAGGATCTAGTGGTGGACACTAGAGCCACAGTGGTGACTTTGCAAGAAACAAAGCTGGAAGTAATTGATCGGGAGGTGGTGTTTGAAACTCTTGGCAGTAAATTTGTGGACAAATTTGTGGTACTGCCAGCTATAGGGACAAGGGGAGGAATTCTACTGGCAGTTGATGAAGATTACTACAACCTGACTTGCACTGAACTGGGCGTGCATTCTATTACAGCTCTGATCAGTATTGCCTCTGGGCATCTACAGTGGGACATCACAGCAGTGTATGGACCACAGGAAGATTCTGATAAGCTCCTGTTTCTGGGTGAACTGAGATGGATGAAACAAGTTGTTGGGGAAAATGGCTCATCATAGGGGATTTCAACTTGATTTTGCAAGCGGCTGACAAAAGTAATGCAAATCTCAATAGAAGATTAATGGGAGCTTTTAGGGAAGTGGTGCAAGACCTAGAGTTGAAAGAACTCAATCTACGAGGAAGGGAATTTACGTGGTCCAATGATCAAACACAAACAAGAATTGACCGAGCCTTTTGTTTTACGGCCTAGGACCTGATGATGCCAACTGTTTTCTTGCAAGTGCTTTCCTCCAAAGTTTCTGACCATTGCCCGTTACTCATTACTGGGAATGCAACGGTGAAAAGGTTCAAGGGGTTTAGGTTTGAAGCTTTCTGGCCGAGGTTGCAGGGGTTCCAGGAAACAGTCCTAGCTGCTTGGAGTAGGAACACAGTGATAACAAACCCATTTCTGAGATTACACACTAAACTGCAGAGGACAAGTAGTGCCTTGAGAAGGTGGGTGTGTAGTTTGCTGGGCAACAACAAAGTTATCCTGAAAGCAGTTAGCCAGTTAATTGGGATTTTGAACGATGTACAAGATTACCGTGTGCTCAGCCTTTATGAACTTTAGTTAAAGCGGGACCTCAAAGCACGGCTGTTGGGGCTTACGGCAGTTGAGAAACTACACGCAAGACAGACTTCTAGATTGGTGACAATTCAGGCGGCAGAGGCTAACACCAAGCTTTTCTATCTGCACGCAAATGGTAGGCGAAGAAAAAACCACATCAGCTCGGTCCAAACTGAAGATGGCATGGTTTACTCACATGAATCCAAAGATGATAAGTTGTTTGAACATTACAGCAAACATTTTGGACCACCGAAGGGCAAAGATCTTACCCTCAATTGGGAGCAATTGGGCCTGGGGCGTCATGAACTAGCTCATTTGGAGGAAGTTTTCACGATGGAGGAGGT
The DNA here is from genome assembly GCA_036936925.1 of Cenchrus fungigraminus. NCBI lineage: Eukaryota > Viridiplantae > Streptophyta > Magnoliopsida > Poales > Poaceae > Cenchrus > Cenchrus fungigraminus. The sequence goes on from CM072779.1 coordinate 100,588,024, forward strand.
TCTAGCAGTAATTCAGGATATTGCTTCTGAGAAAGCCCCTAGGTCGGGTGGGTTCATTGGATTGTTCTTCAAGAACTATTGGCAGGTTGTCAAGCAAGATCTCATGAGTGCAATTGAATATTTCTATCACCTTCATGACCAGCACTTTGCCCAGCTGAACTCCACTCATCTTGCCCTCATCCCAAAGAAGCCGGATGCAGTGTGGATCAAGGACTTTAGGCCAATCAGTCTAACGCATTCTATTGGAAAAATTGTGTCTAAACTTTTGGCTTCACGGCTTGCTCTAGAATTAAACATGTTAGTCTCCAGAGCCCAATGCGCCTTCATCAAACGAAGGAGCATACAACACAATTTTTTGTACATGCAAAATCTGATCAGAGCAATGCACAGAGGGAAGCAGAAGGTGTTATTCCTGAAGCTTGATATTACAAAGGCTTTTGATAGTGTCAGATGGGATTTCCTTTTGGAGGTGCTAGAGCAAATTGGTTTTGGACCGAGGTGGAGAGGATGGGTGTCCACACTATTGTCTACCTGTTCTATGGCCATTTTGTTGAATGGCACACAGGGCCAGTGGTACAGGCATTACATGGACCTTCGACAGGGTGACCCATTGTCCCCAATGTTGTTTATACTAGCTATGGATCCACTTCAAAAATTATTCCAGCTGGCAACTGAGGATGGTTTGCTGACGCCCATCAACAACTGTGCAGCTCAGCTCCGGTGCAGCTTGTATGTAGATGATGCAGCCTTATTTGTTAATCTAGTTAAAGAGGAGATCAAGACAGTTGCTGACATTCTGGATATCTTTGGAAAGGCTTCAGGGTTGCTAGTTAATCAGGGCAAATGTGCAGTGCATCCTGTCAGGTGTGAAGAAATTGATGTTGAAGATATCATGCAAAGCTTCTCGTGTCAGGTTAAGGAGTTCCCTCGCACCTATCTGGGTTCGCCATTGCACTACAAGCAGCTCCGTCGAGTGGACGTCCAACCACTTATTGACAAGTTGGGTAATAGGCTTCCTGCTTGGAGAGGACGTTTCCTAAATCGAGCGGGTCGCCTGCGGCTGATGACCACGGTGCTTACAGCTATGCCAACCTATTTCTTCACTGTGTTCACCCCAAAAGAAATGGGTAATTAAAAGGATCGACAAAATTCAGAGGGGTTTCCTTTGGAAAGAAGATGATGATGCTCAGGGAGGCCACTGCCTGGTGCATTGGGAAAAGGTCAAGAGGCCAAAATGCTTGGGAGGTCTAGGTGTTCTCGATCTGGAGATGTTCAGCAGGGCTTTGCACCTACGGTGGCTTTGGTTTGAATGGACGGATCATGATCGGCCGTGGGTGGGCACAGAAGTTCCTTGTAATGATGAAGACAAGCAGCTGTTTCGTGCAAGCACCAGGGTTACTATTGGGAATGGAAGTTTTGGGACTCGGCTTGGATGCAGGGACAAGCACCAAAGGATGTTGTGCCTGCTCTGTATAAGCTAGCATGGAGAAAGCAGTTGACTATTCGTGAGGAAATGCAAAATCACAACTAGACTCGTGGCTTATGGCGCATGACAACAACAGAGGAAATGGCACAGTTCGTTGCTCTATGGAGCCATGTGCAGAAGGTGCAACTGACTGACCAGCAAGATGTGATCAAATGGAAATGGACTGAAGATGGGCACTACTATGCAAAATCAGCCTACCAAGCTCAATTTGTTGGCTCCTACTGTTCTTTTGATAACAAGGCAATCTGGAAGTCCAGGGTTGAGGACAAGCATCATTTCTTTGCTTGGTTGATGGTGCAATGCAAACTTCTTACGGTAGATAATTTATTGGCTAGGAACTGGCCTTGTAACCCTTTATGCTCATTGTGTGATCAGGTTGAGGAAGCAACAGAGCATATGTGCTTATACTGTGTGTATGCCCAGTAAGTATGGCTGCTGGTGGCGTGTTGGACAGATGACCAAGTGAAGATCCCGGTACCTGGCTTGACAGTGCAAGAATGGTGGAATAGCTCCCTTGTGGGCCTAAACAAAAAGGCTAAGCAGAAGGTGGCTGCATTATTAATCTATACAACCTGGAATGTGTGGAAGGAAAGAAATAGGCGCATCTTTGAGGGCACAGTGGCCCTTCCATCAAGAATCCTAGCACTGATCAAGGAGGAAGTGAAGCTTAGGGAACTAGCTTGTGGGCAAGGGGAGAATCCTACTGTTTCATAATGTTAGCACCCCACCAACGTGTCGAGTTTTTAGTATTTTTATGTAATCACAACTATGTAAGAACCCGCATTCTCCTTCTTCTTTTATGACATAGCAGTGCTCCTGCTCATTTTTCAAAAAAAGATTGGGGAGGAAAACTCATAGGAAGCCAGTGACGCGTCCTTCGGTAGCTTGAAATCAGTGGTCGTTGCAGGACAAAATGGGTAATGTGACTGACCAGCATGCTGTCATCTCTTTGAAAATTTCATACTAAAGAAGAGAGTTTATTTCCCTTTTGATTTAAGCTGTTTTGCACAAGCTAAGGTATCGAGTATCGCCGTGTGTAGACATTCCACAAGTGGAGGTAGAAATAAAGCGCAAAAGCTAAAATGAGAGGGATCTCATTTTTAGTGTCTGACCTTCCCTCTCTTCCTCATACCCCCTCTAGAACGGTGGGGTTCTCGAGTTAAGCTAAAATGATAGCTTAACTCGAGAACCCCACCGTTCTAGAGGGGTATGAGGAAGAGAGGGAAGGTCAGACACTAAAAAAGAAAAGGAAAAATGTATTTTTCATCTCTTAAGTATTGCAATAGTGTGGTAATCATCCTTCATATTTCATTTGGTGCAAATCAGTCCCTTAACTAATTAATTTGGTGCATTTATCATCCCCTTATAATATATTAATGATTTCATGAAATCTACTAACCGTTTATGCCCCAATTCAATAATCATTTGATTAATCAGTAATCACTACCTAGAGATATAATATGGTAAGTCCAAAATATAAAGTTTACAAAAAAGTTTTAGTAAGTTCTCGCTAAATTGGATACTTCATAATTTTTAAAAAATCTAATAAAACTGATTTACACTCAATTATTATAGAGATTGACTCAACATAAAATGTGACTAAGCAGTAATTAGTAAGATGATTATTACATGGTCTAAACTGCTATTATATGATATTGAATCATTGTTAAACTAAGGTGAGGATGATAAATGCACCAGTTCAGATAGTTAAGAGGTTGATTTGCACCAAATGAAATGTGAGGGATGAATGTCACACTATTGCAATACTTGAGGGATGAAAAATATACTTTTTCCAAAGGAAAATACAAACAGAAGTAACTCATCCATTCAATGAAGTAACAAATAGATTCCACCTCCGATCCTATTCTTCTCTGGCGACCACTGCGACCACTCTGGTGACCAAAATGAAGTTTCCGGTGAGAATCCAACTCCAGCGAGCTCTCCTTCTTATTAGGATTTGGGGTTGGGTACTTAGGGTTAGAGTTTCTGGGTTTGGGTTGAGAGCATTTGTGGCTGCGGGATCTAAAGGGGTGGTCGGGGAAGGCTGCCAAACAGGTAGTGGTGGTGGTGGTGGTGGTGGTGGTGTGTGGCGAGACGGCAGTGGTGGAGGAGGCCGGTTTGGCAGGACTTGTGGCGGGAGCGTCGTGGCGACACCGGAGACAGAAGGAAGGCTCGACCGACGGGGCACGAGCTTCTTCGATTCACGTTGGTCGTGGTCATCAGGGGTTGTGAGGGCACCACCGAGGATGGGAGGGGCTACTGGCGGTGGAGGTGTTGGCTCTATGGTTCAATTCACATTGGTCGTGCTCATGGGCGGTGGCGATGGTGCCGCTGGAGCCATGTGAGTGGTGATGGCAGTGGGGGTGCTCACTCGGTGAGTTGGTGGCATGCTGGAGCACCTGTGAGGTCAACAGCGGTCTACCAGAATCGGTGGCAGCGACCATGGGAGTGAGCGCACAAATGTTTGCAAAAAGGCTATTGAAAATCCTATACTTTTAGCATAATTTGTTAGTCTATGAAGAACCCAACAAGTGGGCCCAGAAATGCTTAGATGTATGCCTGTCACATGTGGCATGCCAAGTCATCAAAACTAGGACGCAAAACCACCTTAAGCGGTTAGATGAATGGTTTTCTCTAGTTTAGAGTGTCAAAACTACAATTTTGTATGTTAGAGGGTGAAGTGAACCACCATCTATATGTTGGGAATTATGTAGATTTTTTCCCATATATTATCAACCCGTTTTAAAATCCTACTACGCACCAGTGCCTCGGGAGGGGGAGGAACGAAGAGCGTTGGGCAAGCAAAGTTGCTGAGAGCGGACAACAACAGCATCTGGGGAGGTGAAAAGGAGTGATTGGAATGAAGATAAGAAAAGATAATAGATCTGAACGATTTATTTGCAATGGGACGGTCAAATAAAAAATAGTTGGAGGGGTAACTAAATCTCAAAAATTTGAGGAATAGACACATCTTTTTTTTAATCAGCTGTAGTTATCTTTTATGTTGCCATAAAAAAATAATCATTATATCAGATGTATTATCATGACAATACTTGTGCTGCGGCTGTGGAGAGAGATGTGAGAGCTCAGAGGTGAAGCATCATCTTCACTTCACGAGGAACTTCAGCAAGGGTGATGCTGCGGCTGACTGCTGTACTGGGCCCTCTTCAAAAGGAAAATAAAGAAATGCTGGCTTCTGGCCCACACGCAGCGATTACAGGGACACGCACTGTGGCCTGTGGGTGGGTGCCTGGGTGGGACCGTGGGGAAGTAAAACGAATTTTTATATATATATTTTTTTTTCTTTGATTTTCGAAAAATAAATGGACGAATCAAAAATTTCGAGAAATATACATCTGCCGCCAAACCCCCACGGCGGCAGGAGTTCCTGCCGCCGTGGGGCACGGCGGTAGGGGTGCCGCCAACGGTTGGCTGACCTGCCAGGTGGGGCCAGATTCCTGCCGCCGTGGGGCACGGCTGCAGGAATCCTAGCGCCGTGCCCCAAGGCGGCAGGAGACCTAGCGTCGTGCCCCACGGCGGCAGGATTCTGGCGCCGTGCCCCACGGCGGCAGCGTCACCCCTACATAAGGGGGCGACGGCTGCCGCCACCAACCCCTCCCTCCCTCCCTCTCTACTCTAAATCTTCGGCTTTCAACCCTTCGGAGCACTTTTGACTGAGGTATGTTTCTAAATTTAGTTTAGTTTAGTTAGTGTAGTTAGTTTAGTTAGTTATTTAGTTTAGTTAACTTAGTTTAGTTAGTTTAGTTTAGTTAGTTTAATTAACTTAGTTTAGTTTAGTTTAGAAATTTCAAAAAAATTAGAAATAGTTATAATTTAAATAATTAGATTATATTAATATAAAAGTATTAAAAAATTATTTTAATTAACATAATTCGCTTAAATTGGTTTTAAACTTCTAGAAAATGGTTATAATTCACATAATTAGATTAAATTGATATAAAATTCGTAGAAAATAGTTTAAATTCACATAATTCGTTGTAATTCATTTAAAATTTCTTGAAAATGGTTATAATTCACATAATTAGATTAAACTGGTATAAAATTCGTACAAAATAGTTTAAATTCACATAATTCGTTGTAATTCATTTAAAATTCCTAGAAAATGGTTATAATTCACATAATTAGATTAAATTGATATAAAATTCGTAGAAAATGGTTTAACTTCACATAATTCGTTTTAATTCATTTAAAATTACTAGAAAATGGTTATAATTCACATAATTAGATTAAATTGATATAAAATTCGTAGAAAATGGTTTAAATTCAAATAATTCGTTTTAATTAGTATAATTCGACTAATTGATTAAATTATGTTATTTTTTGTAGTTATGGCTGCACCGTTGGAGTACGTACGGCCGGAGTTGTTCGACGAGGCGGTGGACCGGCACCACCGCTCGTACATGTCGGCTGTTCTTGGACGTTCGCCCGGCAACATACGTTGCCGGACGACCCGCACGTTGATGCCGATACACCAGCGGTGGATTCCGAAGTACGTAATTCATAATTATTATTTATTTCTGTTTGTTTACAATAGTAATTGCGTTAAGTAAATTAATTTTGTTTTTTTTCAGGCTACGCGCTGCAGGACTTCTCCCTTTTGCGCGGTGGGTCGAGGGGGACAGGCTACGAGCTGAGGTTCCCCGGGCGGAGCGGTTGACGCGGTTCAGCTACGACACCCCGCTGATCGCCGCGTTCATGGACCGGTGGCGACCAGAGACACACACGTTCCACTTCCCCGTCGGCGAGATGACGCTCAGTCTGGAGGACGTCGCGATATTGGGAGGACTGCCGTGTGCTGGCGAGGCGATGGGGCCGATCGACATCCCCGCGACGTGGCACGCTGACTTCCTTGCTCGGTTCGCGAACGTTCCTCAGAACGATCGCGCGCCAGCGCCGTACGTGCCCTTCGCCGACACCCACGGGCCCACCTGGACTTGGATCCAGCAGTTCAGCGTACGTGATTCTAACTCTTATTTTCAACGTTTGTATGCATTTTAAACGAATGTGGCGATGGACCTTTGTGTGTGTGCAGGCTGACTACATGGCGGACGAGGCCGACGACCCGACGTCAGACAGGTTTTTGGTGGTCTACCTGCTCTGGCTGTTCGGGTGGGTGCTGTTCTGCGAGTCAGCGGGAGACTCGGTGTCGAGGTACCTGCTCCCCTGGGCTCAGAAGATCGCCGACGCACCCCTCGACCAGATGCCCCAGATCAGCTGGGGCAGCGCTGTTCTGGCAGCTACCTACAGGGGGCTGTGTTTGGCAGTGTCGAGGCCGGTGAGTAAGGAGGGGATCCTCCTGGGGTGCCCTCTCCAGCTGCAGATGTGGATCCACGAGCGGTTCGACATCGGTCGGCCCAAGGCCGACCTCTCGGAGTACCAGACGCTGCCCGAAGACACCGACCCAGCGGACCTCCCCACCATGGGTTCTCTGTGGTGCCTCCGGAAGGTAATGACCTCCCTTATTGTTTTCTTCGCGTTATGAGTTCTTTAGTTCGATTCAATTAACTTTTCATGTTCTTTGCAGCACGTTTGGGCTGGAGAGCAGCCGAAGAAGGCGTACAAGGACTTCGTAGGTCAGATCGACCGGATGGTCGATGCCCAGGTCTGGTGGACGCCGTACGCTCCTGCCATGGTCGCTGCCCGCGCACCACAGGGGCTCTCGTCCCTGTGCTCCCGAGACCAGGCGTACTGGATGACGCGGCGACGACTGGTCTTCGACGTCTACGTCGAGGAGTACGTCGTCCACCGGGTGATGAGGCAGTTCGGCCTCTTCCAGGAGGCGCCAGTACCCGCTGCGCCACGTTTGCCGGCTACAGCGCACAGGTGAGCTACCATTTGTCAGTTATAATTATTTTCCGTTACAAATAGTCAATTGCCAATAATTTTATGTTTCATCTATGCTAGGTGGACGCGTAAGGGCGTGGCTGCGGCGACGTCGTTCGTCAGCAAGCTGCAGCCGTATGTGGACGAGTGGGCGTCCGCGGCGCACGAGGAGAACGTCGTCACCGAGCACCGCCTTCACGACGGCGCGGCCTGGGTAGCGTACCTTCAGTAGTACCTCCCGAGGACGCGGACGCGGGTGACGTACGTGCCTGCTTCCCCGCCACCGCCACCGGTCCCGGACCACGACAGGATCCTGCCGGACACCACGTACCCGGTGCGCCGAGACCAGACCGCCGACACAGCGGTAAGCTACGATACTGCAAACATATTACATTCATATGACTTTTCATTATAACATGTGTTACTAATTTTGTGAGCAGCACGACGTGCTTGCTGAGATCGTGCGGCTCGCAGCGTTCGCGAGGGAGCAGTGTTTTACCTGGGAGCCTCACCAACACCAGGGCACGTACGACAAGATCCTCCATGCTGCCACGAGGTACTCTGCCGTCGTGAACTACGCCGGGGCCGCAGAGATTCCTCTCCTTCCGCGCCACCCAGCGTCGTCCTCGAGCTCCGCCTCGACAGCGGCTTCGCAGCAGGCGCCTTCCACCTTTGCCGGCAGCTTCTCGGCTTCGACGGCACAGCAGCAGTCACAGGCGCAGGGCCCGCACACCTACGTGCAGCGGCCGTTTGTTCCCCCCGGCGCAGGTACTTTCAGTGGACCTTATTTTCAACTAATGCACGCAATTATTGTGTGTTTGTGGTTATACTATATTCTAATCGTACAGGGCGACCGCCGCTCTTTCCGACAGCCGGGCCTCGACAGCCGGAGACGACGGCACCTAGAGCGCCGATCTTTCCTCCAGGATGTTTCAGACCGCCGGCCTTTCAGTTTGCGGCGGCAGATATTCCTTCCTCGTCCACTACGCCTATGTTCCAGCCTGCTTTCGACGCGACCACCGAGGACCAGCTGGCCTGGGATGAGATGGGGTACGGCGACATTCTCGCGACCCTGGATGCCCCGCAACAGGCCGAGGAGGTTGGCCCGTCACAGTTGACACAGGCACCGGTTGGGACTCAGCCGACACAGCCACTGGGCGGAGCGACCCCGGCGGCCGGCGGAGCGACACCGGCCGGCGGAGCGACACCGGCGGGCGGAGCGACACCGGCCGGCGGAGCGACACCGGATGTTGCAGGCTCGTCGCAGGCCGCCATGACGACACCGTCTCCCGACCAGTTCGGACCGCAGGTGGTCAGGGCACCTGACCCCTGGACGTACGACCGGGACCACACCTGGGCTGACGCTAGAGCTGTTAGGCCGAAGAGGCACCGACACATTTAGATGTAGTAGTACTTTTACCATGATTTTGTATAAACTATTTGCATCTACTCGTTAATTATGATATGATCTTGTGATTATGCTTACACTTATCAGTTTGTTGTTTTTTAAAAAGGTTAAAAGTGTTTTAAAAATGAAAAAATAAAAATAGCCTTACCGCCTCGTGGCACGGCGGCGCTGGGCGGTAGGGTCCTAGCGCCGTACCCCACGGCGGCAGGGACTTAACGCCGTGGGGCATGGCGGCAGGGATGCTGCCGCCGTGCGACACGGCGGGAGTTTGACGGCAGATGTATATTTCTCAAAATTTTTGGTTCGTCTATTTATTTTTCGAAAATCAAAGAAAAAAAATAAAAAAAAATTGAGCAAAACAAACCCCGCCGGAGTGGGTGGCCAGAATCTCCCACCTCGGAGCCTAGGCCGCTAATCCAATCCACAAAGCCCTTCCACGGCTGCCTGCTTAACTCCTCGTCTTTACTGCTCCAGCCTCCAGCGCAGCTCCCACTCTGAAGCTCGCAAGCTTAGCTTCCTCTGCTTCTCCTCCTCCGTCCAGCCTCCGTCCCGTCCGGTCCGCTTAGCCGCTTGGTGACCGCGGAGGAGCAGCTCCGACGATGGCCATGGCCTCCCTGTCCGTCGTCTCCGGCAAGGCCGCCGCCGGCTACAGCAAGCCACCCGCCCCCCTGAGCTGGAAGGTAAAATCAATGGAAATGCAAAGCGTAGTACATGCTGTTAACACTTGCTGCTCCGTGCTCAATGGAGTATTTGTTTTGAGCTTAACCTCGTCACAGCAGTTTTCTTCCATTACTTGCATTGGGGTCTCCGTGTGTGTATAGTTTCTTGTTGCCACAGGCAAATTCAGAGCCATGAGCGTGTGTGTAGAGTTCTGCTTTGTTTTTTCTTGTTTTGAAATAAAGAGTTTTAATTTGTTCGTAGATAAAGGGGGAAAAGAAGGAAGCGCACCAGCAAAGGCTACGAGATAATTAATCCGGTGCGTGCGTAGGGCCTGAGCCCTGGGTGCCGGCCACTCGAACAGGAGGTGAACGTTGTCGATCGTTGGGGTAGTAGTTTGCCAGTTTCACCTCACAGCTCAAATGTGATCAGGGTTTTAATTACCGTTGGTAACCGGCCGGTTTACCGCGGTAACCGGTGTTACCGGTCCGGACCGGTAACGGTACCGGCCGGTTACCAACCGGTGGTTTTCAAAAATTTTAAATTTAAATTCAAAAAATTGAAAAGTGAAAGAAAATTTCTAAAAATACTTCAAGGTGCGTAGAAACTAATAGTGTCAAAATTTTTCAAATATTAGTTTATTTAGTATTTTTTGCGGATATTAGAAGTTCAACCAACCAAAAAAGAAAAAGAAAAAAATGCAGAAGGTTGAACTTCTAATGCCAGCAAAAAATACTAAATGCACTAATATTTGAAAATTTTTGACATCATTAGATTCCATGCACCTTTTTTCAATTTTTTAATTCAAATTTGAAAACATACCAAATTCTTCATTGATTCGGTAATTTGTATTTACCGACCGGTTACCGCCGCAACCGGTCCGGTATACCGTTATTACCGACCGGTATACCGATAGCATCCATACAAAGATCAGCAGTAATTTGCTTTTTCAACCGGTAATCGCCACAACCGGTTCGGTATACCGTTATTACCGAACGGTATACCGGTCGCTACCGATTGAATAGAGGGTTTTGTTTAAGAATTTGAATTTGAACGGTAATTAGCGGTAACCGCGGTATACCGAGCGGTATACCGTTACCGCTCAGCGGCGGTAGCACTGCAACGGTTGGTAATTAAAACCCTGAATGTGATAGCCTTAGTTTTTCTATGCCACATTTGGGGTGTACTAGACCATAGCAGGATATAATTTCCATATGCATTATTTAGTTCAAAAAATTTTATTACTCTGTCTTCAAATTTTCATCCGCACATAACATTTAGTTCCAGTTCCAATGACCCATTTGTACAATAAACTAAGATAGTGTTCAGTCGGAACTCTGTAATTGGAAACGATAACATAATCAGAATACGGAGCAAAAAGGAATGGTAACGAGTGAAAGTACTTTTTGTTTGGTTGGATCATGCAATGGTAACGGAGTAGTATTGTCAGCTACAACAGGGCCGTATTGTTTTTTTTTCAAAGTAGGATGAGGGAGTATCAAGTTTGCACTAGGTTGGGATCTGATAAACGCTGTTACTAATCGATTACGGACTGTTGAAAACAAACGGCAGTATTGATATCGTTTAATCTACGTAATCAGATTACCAGTCACATTATTTCATCCAACCAAACATCTTAAAAAATGTTTTGTTTAATCCACCTCAGTTATCCATTTTGTTGTTTTTGGAATTATGTGTACATCCCAGTAGTCTTGGGCCTCTTGGCATCATTTGCAGCAGCATTTTATTTGTGGCAGTCCAACTGATCGATGTGCTCCCGCGCTCTGATCGATGAACTGAAACTTGCAGGGAAGCAGAGTTCCAGGCCGGAGCCTGATCTCCATGATGGGGGCGACGAGAGGCGGCCGCCTCATCTCCCTAAGATCACCTCGCTTTCGCGTCTACGCGGTAACACATCGATCTCTTTGCATATGCACACACTTTGTTTGCAAATGTCGAAAGATGCATGGATGGTACGGTGCCTCTGGTGGCTCAGCAATGGCTGTGGGTGTGCAGGCGAAGGAGGAGACGGTGAGCAAGGTGATGGCGATCGTGAAGCAGCAGCTGGCGCTGGGCGCGGACGCGGCGCTGACGCCCGAGTCCAAGTTCACGGACCTCGGCGCCGACTCGCTGGACACGGTGGAGATCGTCATGGCGCTCGAGGAGGAATTCAAGATCACCGTCGAGGAGGACAACGCCCAGAACATCACCACCATCCAGGAGGCCGCCGACCTCATCGACAAGCTCGTCGGCTAGCTGATTTATTTGCTTGTTTTCACACTCTCTTTTTTTTTTGTTGGGAATATATGCCGTTGTTGCTGCTGCCAGGATTCGATTATTTTCTCTTTTCGAAGGATTTTTTGTTAGATTCAAAAAAGAGTTATTGTGTTTTTGCCCCAACTTTGAATGTCAATTGTAATTTTACCCTCATTTTGTTCGTCAGTGCATTTTTACCCTCACTTTTTGAAAACGAAACTTCCGTTTACCCTCATTCTTGACTCCGTTAGTGACTGGTTGAATAAAAGACCGAAAACAAATAAAAAAAACTCTTCTCAATATGGTGAAAAGACAAGAATACCCCTTATCCATTTCATCCCACTGCTATCTCTTTCACCTCTCTATCATTCGCATCTCCACGAACCACCTGAGCAGCACGGCGAGCGGCGGCGGGAGGTGAGCGGCGCAGGCAAGGCGAGTTCGTCTTTCTGCCACCACTTGGTGATTATCCCACGGAGATAGAAAAAAGGATTAGGAGGCAGAGCACCCAGCGAAAGCAAAGCAAACCGAGTCGTCCACCAGTCCACCGCACCACCAATCAATCAGGCAAGGCGCCAGAGTGATAGCGGCGGCAACGCCCACGCGGGCGTCGGAGCCGAACCCCGGATGGATCTCCCGCCGCTCTCCCACCAGGCACTCTTCGCGGCGGTCCGATCCACCGACGCGGCCGCCGTCCGCGCGCTCCTGGCCGACGCCGAGGCCTCGGGCACCTCCCTGGCCGCGCTCGCTGCCGCGTAGACCGACGCCGGGGAGACCGCCGCTCTGCGTCGCCGCGGAGGCCGGAAGCGAGGAGGTCGTCCGCCTCGTCCTCCCGCTCTACGACCTCGAGGCCGCCACCGTCCGCTCCCGCCTCGACTTCCACGCCTTCCACGTTGCCGCCAAGCAGGGGCACACCGGTGAGCTGAGCTCCCCCTGTCCCGTTCGATCCCTTTTCGTTAGTTCCACGGGGCCGATCGATGTCTTGCTTCTAGTGAATTGAGAGTTAAATTAAGCGGGATTCATTTGCGGGTGATTCCAAATCTGCTGACAGTTCTATCATTTCTGGGTGTCTTAAGTTGTCCGCTACTACTGCAAAGTCTGTTGAACCTGCTGATCTTTAACATTTTAACGAGGAATTATATGACCTCCAGAATTACAAAAGTCAATTATGAATTGGGACTTTGATATGTGATGGCTCATATTTATATGACTATCCTATATAAGTATGTAGAGACTTATGGATGACTTAAAAATGGTGACATGTGGGCCCCGCACGTCAGCGGCAATAGTGAGAAGAGCAAGCTTGTCCATGTAAAGGTGGTCCCACATGTGGTCAAATAGGGGTAAAATCACAATATTATGGGCATATTTGCAAGGGCAAATCTGTCTTTTGTCAGCATTTTTAACACTGTTACATGCTCTTCACGGAGTAGGGGTAAACTGAAGCTTCGTTTTCAAAAAGTAGGGGTAAAAATGCACTGACAGAGAAAATATGGGTAAAATCATAATTGACATTGAAAGTTTGGGCAAAAACGCAATAGCCCCATTCAAAAACGTGTTTTTTTGTGCGTTAAAGCACATAATTCATGCCCTTTTGCACCTAATTGGAATCCACGTAAGGCTGACCGCAACAGTAGCCTCTAAAACTCATCCTCCAAACGAGTATTTGGAGGATCCTTAAAAAATTTGTAACCTCTATATAATATTTTGCTGCAATAATGTCCTCCACCCTCCACTTGAAAAGGAATAATCTCCTGGTATTCCTCTCCACCCCAATGCCGCACGGAGCTGCCGCACCCCACCTCCACTTCGCCCGAACAGGCGCTCCTCCTGATGTCGCCGTCTCCGACGACTCCCTGCCTCTCCTCCCCGGCGACCGCGGTTGCAGGGGCCGCTGCCAGTGGTCGCGCGTCCCCGCCCTTCTCTTCCCGGAGGCCGGCGCCGCCCTTGGCGTCCTCCACCCTCCTGCTTCTTCCGGCACCGGCGCTGCGGCCGGAGGCGCGAGGAGATTGGCGCCGCCGCCGCCGCCGCCGCCGCCGTCTCCTCCACGAATCCGCCGGGGGACGCCAGAGGCAGAGCGCCCTGTATCTGTCGTGGACATCCACCACAGAACCGCGGCGTCCGTCCTCGCCGCGCGTCGCGAGGGACCACCACGGGCGGCGAGGAGGAGCGCGACCTACCAAGGAGGCGCGCGCATGGAAGGCGAGGCATAGGGAGAAGGCCGCGGCGGAGCTGGACAGAGAGTGCTGGTCGCGGCGGCGCGTTGAACGGGTGGGCAAGAAGCTCGCCGACGCACTGCGAACGCCAAGGAGAAGAACGCTGCCATCGACCGCCTGCGCCAGGAGCCCCAGCGCCGAAGCAAGGTCCGGCTCGTCGTCCTTCCACGCGGCGGCCGTCCGCGAGCCTCGCGAACCAAGGCCGGAGCAAGGCACGTCCACGTCCTCCCTCGCCGCGCCGGCCGTCGCCGCAGCCGCGACCCGCACCCCCACTCCGGCGGCGGGCGAAACTCTGCCTGCGCCGCTTTGGTTTCGTGTTCCGATTCAGGAAGGACGGCGTGGAGGACGGCGGGCCCACCGCTCTACCGTGGCCCTCCTCGCAGCTCGCGCGTCGCGGCCCTCCTTCTCCCAAGCCGGCCGTCACGGCCCTCCTCCCCAGGCCCAGGAGGCCTCCCCGGCCGGCCACCGCGGGCACAGCTCAGTGGCTAGGACGCGGCTTTGCGCCTCTGCCGCGTCGCTCTGCCACCCAACTCTGCCGCCGGCCTCCGCGCTCGTATACGCCGTCGGCCGTCACATTCTCCGGCGGAGGGATTCGGCCGGAGCTTCTCCACTGCTCGCCATGCTGGGTGCGGGCGCAGGGGGCCGCTGGCGCGTGGGGGAGGCTGGCCGTGGGCGCTGTCGGCGAGCGGCCTCAGGCAGGGGTCTACGCGGAGGGAGGATGGGTGGCCGAAGCGGACGGAGGAGGGGCCGGCGCAGCAGCTAACGCGTTTTCTTTTTTTTTTCCGTTGGAAGTCACGAGGGTGAGTTTTGGAGGAGGGAGCGATGTGCGGGGAATTTGGGGAGTGGAGGAGGAGTCTGGGAATTTGGAGGATCGTTTGGAGGGTACTGCTGCAGCTGTTTTTTTTACGAAAACCTCCATATTTAGCACTTCAGGATGGTTTAGAGTGTGCTGCTGCGGTCAGTCTAAGTATTTAGGTGTGTGTATGTTTTTTTAAGACGTGCATAGCATGTTTTTCATTAAGAAGAGAGAAGTTCGGACAAAGATACGGCATACACGGTTCGCCCCCAAGCACGAGCAAGGGAACAACACAACAACGAAACGAGACAACAAGCAAACAAAGAAGGACTACGGAGCCACAAACTGGCGACGAAAACCCAAAAGGGCGGCAATCTCCATGAAGCCCGCCCTAGCCCAAAGACGTGCTTCCTCCAGGATGGCCCCTCCGAGAGCCACCAGCTACAAAGCCGACTGCTCGTGGACGCGACGGTTCCTTTCCTTCCAAATCGACCAGGCGACCAGCCACACCAGTGTATCGAAACCCTTACGGGATGGTTTGGCTACCCCCTTTCACGACCGCAACCACCAGACCGCAATTGGCTCCCCCAGCAAGGGGGCGAGATCCGCCAAACGGAAGAAGCGAAGCACCCAGAACCAAGTCTCCCGGCTATGGACACAGCCAAGGAGCAGGTGATCCAAGGTTTCGACCTCCTGAGCACTGTCGCTTAGCCCATGACGTCGGAGTCTATCGGACATCCAACAGCGACCGTGTAAGACGAACCAGCCAAAGAAGCGCACCCTCCCCGACGCTTGAGTCTTCCAGAGCTGCAGCTCCCAGCAGAGGCGACCTACCAAAGAAAAGTGCTCGGTACACCAACGCCGAGGAGAACTTGCCGGAAGCATTCCACTTCCAGATGAAGCGATCCGGAGTGTCGGTGAGCGTGAACTCAGAAGGTCCCAGATCTTGATATACTCGACGATCACTTGAACCGTGGTGGTCCCGGTGATGTCACGTACCCAAGCCTGATCCATCGGACGTCGTCATTGCCATTTTCTGCCAGCCGGTTACCTGTTCGTCGGATGTCGTCGTTGCTGCTGCTGATGCAGAGCAACCAATCTGCAAAAGGAGAACACATGGATGTCACAACGTCAACCCTTGAGCCGTCAGCTTTATTCCAGAAGGAAAGTAGGAAACACCACCACCGACTGTCACGAGATCCGCGCACGCTTATCCTTGGTGAGGAGATCGAATAGCTTGCTTCCTGTTTTCGGGCAAGTACGAGGTTACGTTCTTCATCCGCACACGGTAGTACGGCAAAAGCCTCCCCCAGTAAATGCCTTGTACGGCATACCAAATGTAGAAACTGCAACCTTAGCTTTTGGGCCTTGCGTGCAGCAGAAAAGCAGAGCGACGGTTCCTGTGAAGACATGGTTGTGTGTTCCATGTGAAGACAGCCATGTCTGCCCAAAATTGATCTTTCAAGTCAGACAAATACAGCAAAGTTTTGAGACTGGAACGTGTACAATAGTACTGTCCGCGGTAAACAAAAATACTTAATGTTTTTATATGATATGGTCTCTGATATGCAGATTAATCATTATTTTCTACTAGAATATACTTCCTCCATTTTTCTTTACATGACTTTTCTAACAAAAGTTTTGGCTTGCTTCTAGTGCAAATCTGTAGTTGGAAACCTCAACAATTCAGGTAGTACTTATAAAATAAAATCTACGAGGTTAATTATGTTCCACTACAAGAGAACTTATCTTTGCATGTAGAACAATTTCAGTGCTTTTAGAAATTGTTTTCACGTGTGATGGATATTTTTTGGAGTATAATTTGTATTTTTGCCAAATAGTTTTGGCGGGTTGCTATCTAAATATACTAAAAACTGTTGGCCACTTACAAACAAATCACTGGGAAAAGTTAGTAATATTGTAGTGTTCATTAGAAAATCTACAAATGTTTTTCGCACAAAAAAAGAAAATCTACAGATGTAATTTCATTTTTGAATATATATTTTTAAAAAGTTAAGTATAATTAAGTTTGAAAAGTATGGTTGCATTTTATTCTCCAAAACATCAAGTATTTGGGAACAATGAACAGTTTGGCATTATTTTCCAAATATGTTAACTTTAATGATAAATATTTGTCTTGAAATTCTCAAAAACAACTAAAAAGAATACAAATGGTGGCACAGGAAGTTCAACCCTAATCTTCCTAATTGAATATGTAGTCTTCTCGTCTCAAACTTTCAACGTCCATAAAGGATTGAGCCAAAACCCAAGAAACAATTTTGAACTCAACTTTCATTAAAGGATTCAATAGGAACCTAACTTTCCACATGGCAATGTGGGATTTCACTAGCCGCATGCACAAGCACAACTAAAGAACAACTCAATCACATCATCATCGTCAGAAATGGAGTCAACGGGATTGGGTATCACCACCAATTGTAAAAAGAGATGAGGCGCCATCAAGAACTGGCAGGGATGACATATCACTACTACTACTTAGCAAGATAGTATATATTTGTATTGGTTTCTAAAAAGGAATGTATAGATAATTTGCTTATTCATGCTAGTGTTTTTTTACAGTTGGCTGGAACATGCATGCTTTTTATAAAACCATGTTTCATGTGACGGTGCACCATGTGTGTTGCTGGCTTGCATCGCAACAATCCTTAACAATGAGCTAGGTGATGATTTTGATGTTCGTAGCTGATGTACTACTTCATGCTAGCATGTAAATGTTATAGTTGATATGCAAATGGTTTAGATAGGTTGTTGATTTTTGTGGTAGCTGATGATGTGGGGTTGTACATTGGCAATGGATGATACACCATGTATTGGAAAAATGATGATACACTATGCATTTGTCTTCAGTTGAGGATGCATTTATTTTAAAATGATTATAATATGATGTGCTACCACCATTTGGACCAAGTTTTACCATTGCAATCATAATCTAATGCCACTATGCATACCTAGTTACAAAAATTTGGATTATTTTTCCTGGAAAATGTATCTTTTTGCCAATTCTTGATAAGAATACATCACTCCAAATATTTGAATACTTTCTATCCCAAAAAATGCGTGAATAAGCATGTGGATGACGACCTCCTTTTGTTTACGGTTGTTTTCTACTTACCTATAGGGGTGTTTAATTCGTGGGTTCTAAGTATTTGGATGTCACATCGGATGTTTCATGGGATGTCGGAAAAGGGGTGTTAGGATACTAATACAAAAACTAATTTTAGAACTCGCATGTAAATCGTGAGACAAAATTTTAACCCTAATTAATCTGTCATTAGCACATGTTTACTATAGCACAATATTGTCTAATCATGGCCTAATTATGCTTAAAAGATTTGTCTCACGATTTACATTCCATCTATGTAATTAGTTTTGTAATTCATTTATATTTAATACTCATAATTAGTGTCAAAATATCTAATGTGACAGGTGAAAAGTTTTTGGCCTGAGAACTAAATAGGGCCTATATCCTAAAATATAAGATATATATCCAATAATTCAAAATGTCTTCCAAATATAATATATTCTAGGTGGATATGTGACACCGAAAGGTTCACGTTTTAGAAATCTACCATTGAAAGACATCGGTACACTTTAATACCAGCGAAAGTTTCTTCCGTTTAGATTTTTACCATTCCGTCACCTTTCTGTCACACCCTCCATTTACTCCTCCCCAGGCCGTCCAAGTGCGCCGCCGCCACCCGGAGCCCGTGCTGCGCCTGCCCCTGGCCGCGGCTACCCGTCCTCCGCGCGCACCTCCGCACCCTGCCCCCGGCCGGTGGGCGCCGGCGTCGACGGCCGTCTGGAGCGCCGGCGCGAGCCACCGTGGGCGCAAGCTCCGTCAGCCGCCCGGTCGCAAGATTGTCGGAGCTTGAGGACGAGGACGAGGCAGAGCAGGGCCACCGCTGTGGAAGACCTCCGTAAGGGCGGAGCTCGGTCTCTCAACACCATCGGGGCAAAGCTCGGCCTCGGCCCAGCGGGTGGAGGCGGCGCGCAAGCCCGGGCTGTTCAAGGGCTGTCCGAGGGCGTGCGCGCTGTGGCCGAGGCGGCCTGCCCCCGGAACGCCGAGGTGCACGTCGCGAGCGTCATGGCGGAGGTCAGGCTCGGCGACGACGAGCGCGCGCGGGCCGCGTTCGAACACGTCCTCACCCGTGGCGGCCGGAGTCGGGCGTAGAGCGTGGTGGCGGCATCCTTCTTTCCACGCGCGCCAGCGGTGGAGCGGCAGAACAGAACGGTGCCCTGCAGCTCTCGCAGGGCCTCGCTAGCCAGCTGGTCGAGTTGTTCACGGAAGAGGGTACTTCAGTGTATTTGGAATCGTATTTCTGGATTTGTTTTTCCAAAGGAAAACGGCTATAAAGCGTAGCCACGACGTCATGTGACGTCATCAAGCTAGGAACATCGGAGCAGGGCAGAGCACGCACGGGCGGGCGCACGGCCGGCTGCTCAATTCGACGCCGCGCAGCTGTGCGTCGGCGCGTGTGGGTGCTGGGAGGCTCTGAGAGGTGCTGCGGTTTACTCAGCCATGCCCGGGACCGGGGGTCACCGGAGTTGCCGGCAGCAGCGTGAACAGCGGCGGCACTCAGCCGCTACGGCGGACGAGGACGGGCAGCCGCGGCCGGGGCAGGGTGCGGAGGCGCGCGCGGAGGACGGGCAGCGGTGGCTAGGGGTGGTGGCCGGTCGTGGGGCGCTGGGGCTGCGGGCTTGCCGCCGCTCGCTGGCCGTGCCGCGGCGCCATCCGCTCCCCAGCGCACGAGCAGAGGAAGATCTAAACGGAGGGTTCGACAGAAAAGGTAACGGAAGGTGACGGAATGGTAAAAATCTAAACGGAGGAAACTTTCGTTGGTATTAAAGTGTACCGAGGTCTTTCGGTGGTAGATTTCTAAAACGTGAATCTTTCGGTGTCACAGATCCAATTTTCCCTTAGATATTTTGTGTTTTAGAATGGATAAAGTGAAAAAACACACAGGGATAACACATTTAAGAACTGACTATGATGTGATACTCTTTAGTAGTGATGGATAGATGGTTGAGAGGCAAACATGATTCTTTTGATAAACTGTAGTACAATATCATCTTCTAGTATAGGAGGGTGTGTTGATTACAATGGAGGTCGACAATTCATATCCTCTTGGTGCACAATAAAACACATGCCCAAGAGCTAGCACAGATATATTCATACCATGTGGTGATGCTTTGATGAACAATAGAACACATGTCCAAGATTTAGAATGCATGGCAGTCGCCACATGCTCAAGCTTTGGCCAACAATAGAACACATGTTGAAGAGTGGGAATGCATGAATGAGGCATGTTGAACCTTCATCAAACAGTAGAACACACATCGAAGAGTGAGAATGCATGATTGATGCATGTCGAACCTTCATCGAATAGTAGAACACATGTCTAGAAAGGGAATGCATGCGTGCCACATGTCAAAGATTCTTGCCATTCATAGCACAAGCTGACCATAGCTTGTAGACAATGTCGGTTACACCTGGGGTGAAAATAGGCTTTCTTTTCTTCAATGGTTGTATAATGCTACCAACTTTAATGATAAATCTTTGACTTGAAATTATTATCATAAACACTTACAAAAAAGAATACAATATTAGCACATTAAAAGTCCAATTGAGGCCCTAATCCTCATTATTGAATATGTAGCCTTCTCGTCTCGACCTTTCAACATCCATAAATGATTGAGCCAAAAACCAAGAAATAACTTTGAACTCAACTTTCATGAAGGATGCAATTGGAACCTAACTTTCCACATGGCAATGCAAGTTCATAAAAAGAAAAGAAAAATGAAATAGCCAATCTAGCAATGTGGGATTTCACTAGCCTCATGCACAAGCACAACTAGAGAATAACTCATCACATCATCATCACCAGAAATGGAGTCAGCGGGATTGACAACCTCACACTGGTTAGGCCATCAAGAACCAGCAGGGATGATATATACCTACTGCTACTCAATTATAACCATCAAGATAGTATATGTTTGTATTGGTTTCTTAAAATGGGTGTATAGATAATTCACTTATTCATGCTAGTATTTTGTTACAGATGGCTGGAACATGCATGCTTTTTATAAAATGTCCACCTCGCTCTCCCTCTCTCCCACCCTCTTATGTGTGTGTCCATGTAATCCTCCTCCATATAAGTCATGGAACCATAGTCCCAGCCTCTAGAATGGAGATGGCCCATATGAGTTGGTAGCCCACACAATGGTAGACCATGCATTAGCTTGGATTTGCATCTACATGCGAGGGTGTGATGGCATATCTACTCCAACATAGGAGCACACAATGGCCATCTAAACATTGGTGGTTCATTTGACTGTGCGCCATGTGTGTTGCTGGCTTGCATGGCAACAATCCTCAACAATGAACTAGGTGATGATTTTGATGTTAGTAGTTGATGTACTTCATGCTAGCATGTAAATGTTGTAGTTGCTATGCAAATTGTTTAGATAGAATGTGGATTTTTGTGGTGCCTGATAATATGGGGCCGTGCATTAGCAATCAATGACACACCATGCTTTGGCAAAATGATGATAAGCTATGCATTTGTCTTGAGTTGAGGATGTGTTGACACCAGATTATGTTGCATTTAGTTTTAAATGATTATAATATATGTGCTACCATTTGGAACATGTTTTACCATTACAATCATAATATAATGCCATTATGCATACCTAGTTACAAAAAATTGGATTTTGCCCCTTGAAAGTGTATCCTTTGCTAATTCTTGATAAGAATATACCAATCCGAAGGTATGAATATAGCTATCCTAAACAAGTGTGCAAATAAGCACGTGGATGACGACCTCTTTTTTTACGGTTGTTTTCTACTTACCTATATTATGAAATATAAGGTATATATCCAATCGTTCAAAATGTCTTTCAAATATAATATATTCTAGGTGTATTTAGATTTTTCTGTTTTAGGATAGATAAAGTGAAAGAAAACACAAAGATAACATTTAAGAACCGACTATGATGTGATACTCTTTAGCAGTGATGGATAGATGGTTGAGAGGCAAGCATGATTCTTTGATAAATTGTATTACAATATCATCTTCTAGGTCGACGCTTCATAGCCCCTTGGTGCATGAATGATGCGTGTCGAACCTTCATCGAATAGTAGAACACATGTCAAGAGTGGGAATGCATGTGTGCCACGTGTCAAAGATTCTTGATGTTCTTAGCACGGGCTGACCATAGCTTGTAGACATTGTCGGTTACATCTAAGGGGAAAACGGACTTCCTTTTCTTTAATAGCTTCATAATGCTACCAACTTTTGCTAAATAATTCATAAAGTAGTTTTTGTCTCAAAGAAATTGTATATACACTTTTAGCACACAACTATGCATGAGAAGTTAATATTTGTTCAAAATTAAGCCGGTGAGGTTAAGACCACCTCACGGTTTTCATTAAGAGAAGGGAACCTAATTCACCTAATTTCGTCTTAGAAAAATCTCTGAACCCCTTCACCGGCGAGGGGATTTTTTTAAACCAATCACGTAAATTCGCTCCGACGAGGAATCGAACCCGGAATCCTGGTTGCGACCATACCTCAGCCCCCTCTAACCAAGTAGGCTAGAGGACCTTTGGTTAATATTTATTCAAAAGATCAGTCTTTGTAAATATATCACAAAAAATGCTTTTGAATAACATTCTTTTAACATCTTTTTATACCAATTTACACACAAAAAAACATGAGAGACATCCCTCAAAGATCGTATGCCTGACGACAATATACCACAGAGCAACAGCGATTGTAGTATGCCAAATATTTTTCCAAAACTATATTTTTCCTTTTGAAAAGGAAAGCGAAAATATGTGTCCTAAACTATGGCATGGAGGAGAACTTAATCTAAAAAGACTGAACTATGGCATGATTTCCTTGATTTTGAAGCTGAAAGAGGCTAACAACATCCGCCAGTGCAGACCAATATGTGTCCTAAACGTTGATTACAAGTGGTTTACCAAGGCTATGACGATCAGGCTCACCCCTTATGCAGAAAAATTGATCAGTCATAGCCAAACTGCATTTATCCTTGGGAGGTACATTCTGGAGGGGGTAATCATCTTACATGAAATCCTACACACTTTGAGGGTGAAGAAAGAGAAAGGAGTTATCCTTAAACTTGATTTTGAGAAAGCATACGATAAAGTGCATTAGAGCTTCTTGATGGAGGTTTTAGCAAAGAAAAATTTTCATCCAAAATGGATAGAGTGGGTAAGGCAGGCTATTGAGGGTGGAAAGGTTGGAATTAAAATAAATGGGATACATGGGAGATTTTTTTAACACCCACAAAGGGCTGAGGCAAGGGGACCCCTGCCCCCCTTACTATTCAATCTGGTTAGTGATGCCCTAGCCTCAATGATAGATAAAGCTAAGAGTGCACGCCAAATCAAAGGGCTAGTGTGTGATCTAATTGAGGGTGGCATTACACACTTACAGTATGCGGACGACACTATTTTCTTTCTAGCTTTGGAGGAGCAAACTCTTATACAAACCAAATTCTTGTTGTATTGCTTTGAGAACATGTCTGGTCTGAAGATTAATTACCAAAAAAGTGAGGTGTTTGTAATGGGAGGAACAGAAAAGATCAAACTAGAGTGTCGCAGATTTTTAACTGTAGCTTAGGTGTTTTGCCCATGAAATATTTAGGAGTGATGGTCAGTAACAGATACATGACGGTCTCGGATCTAGCTTATGTCTATCAAAAAGTGGAGAAAAACCTCCCAACTTGGCAGAGTGTTGGCCTGTCATCTGGAGGCAAATCAATTCTAATCCAGTCCAGTCTAAGCTCCATTCCGAACTACACAATGGGTGTCTACCTATTACAGGAGGAAATTCATCACAAGATGGATTCAGCTAGAGCGAATTTTTTCTGGCATGGCCCAAATCTAAAGAGAAAATATCACATGGCTAGCTGGGAAACCTTGGCAAGACCAAAAAAGGTGGGAGGGTTAGGATTTACTGATACCAGACTGATGAATGTATGTCTTTTGGTGAAATTGATTTTCAAATTAGAGAGTGGTGATGATAGTTTGTGCTGCACCCTCCTTAGGAACAAATATCTTGGGTGTGATGGCTTCTTTAGTTACCATAAGAGTAATGGTTCCCAATTCTGGAAAGGCCTGCAAGAAATAAAGAGTAGCTGCTGGAGAGGTCTGAAATATGTCATTGGCAATGGTAAAAAAGCGAGGTTCTGGCATGACACTTGGATAGAGGGGTGTCCCTTGAAAATAGCTTTTCCTAGACTGTTTGAAATTTGCAATCAACAAAATGCATCTGTTTACTCAAGTATTGGAGAGGGGGGTTTTAACCTTTCCTTCAGGAGGGACTTTGGAGAAAGAGAGAGTGCGGAATGGGAGGAACTCTCTGATACATTAGAAGGTGTGGCTCTTACAGAGACAAATGACACAGTTAAATGGGTCCTAGACAAATCTGGAGTTTTTACTACATCATCTTTGTACAATGAGTTAACTTTCTCTGACTTTATAAATAGATGGATGATGTTGATGTGGAAAACAAATCTTCCTCTCAAAATTCGCATCTTCATCTGGCAAGTGGCCTACGATAAGATTCAATCTGCAGAACAGTTGAAGAGGAGAAATTGGCCAGGGGGACTAGAATGCAAACTCTGTGGTCAAATCGAAACAACAAATCATATATTCTTTTGTTGTGTAGTGGCACAATTTTGTTGGTGCATTTGCAGGGATGTGCTTGAATGGTCTGCTTGCCCGTCGTGCTTTGATGATTTTGTGGAGATAATTAGAGAGGGGACTAATAGAGAGAAGCAATGCTTTTTATTTTTGTTTGGATGCCTAACCTGGAGCTTATGGCTCATTCGAAATGATCTTGTTTTTAACAATACTGTAATCTCCTATACTGATGTCGGGTTATACCGGGCGATCTCTTTCATGCAGAAATGGAAGACTCTACACAAGGAGAGGGGGCGACAATGGATCGACATGGTGACACAAAAGTTAAAGCTTCGACTACCATCATTAAGACCTAGTGCAGCTCTTTAGTAGTTTATTTTCTAGTCCTCGTGCTGCTAGCAGGTTGTGGGTGTATTCCCGTGCCCTTTTGTCAAACTTCTTTCTTTTTGCTTTGCCGGGGAAGCCTCTAGGGGGAAATTGGTAGAGGGATGACTATATGTGTTAGCTTGCTGTTCTTTCTCTGTAAAAACTGGTAACCCAAGTATAATTCGTCGCTTTAATACAAAGCAGGGTATATGACCTTTTCGGAAAAAAAAACGAAAATAAAATTTCGACAGGCGTGTAGCGCAACCAAAACCGACCAGTAAATGCAAAATCAGAGGGCGAGTACAGGAATCCCAGCCGTATCCTCCCGCAGGAGAACAATCCTCTGAGCTGACGTCAGGGTGTCGTCGTCTCCTCTTCTCCTCCCTCCCCGACGCGAGCGAGCCGCTCCCCGCACGACGTGTCCGCATCGGGCACCGTCCAACTCAAACCCCAACGGTCGGATCCCACCCGGCGTGCTCTACATATCATCCGTCACCCCATTCAGCCCTTCCCCCTCTGTCCTCAAAGCCTTTTTTCCCCCAAATCTCGCGTGCTGCCTCCGTCCTGCTCCGCCTCCCAGCTTCCGTGCCCCCCTCAACCCGCGCGCGTGCGCCGCCCCCGATCCGGCGGAATCCGCCGGCGCGGCCGTCGATTGGCGCGGCTGCTGTGGTGCGGGAACGCTCGGCTTCGGCGCGGGCTGCGGATCGAGGCGCGGGTCGGCGGATTTGGGCGACCGCGGAACGAGACCTCGGCGGCGGCGCGGAAGTTCAAGACGGGAGTTTGGGGGAGTTGGGTGGTGGAGGGAGGCGGTCGCATATGCGCGTGACGGTCACGCCCAAGGACGAAGAGCGGCTGGTCGGCTTGATGGCGCGGGAGCGGCCGCGGCCGCGGTCGGCGGTGGTGACGGCCGGTGGGGATTTGTTAACAGCTCCCGTCGCCGGCGGGGGCGATGGGTCGGACGGGGACTCGTCGGGGTCGATACAGGAGATCACCGCCGACGACTTCAGGAAGGACTCGTCCTCCGGCGGCAGCGGTGGCGGCGCTTCGGCGGCGCCGAGATCTAGGTCTTGGACGGGGCCGCCGGCCATGGGGTACATGGCGCGGAGCTACGGGCAGGCGTTCCACAGCTTCGCGTGGCTGCAGGCCGTCCAGAAGAAGCCGCTCGTGGCGCACCCCGCCCCAGAGGCGGACGAGGACGAGGTGGAGCACGCCGTGGACGCCTCCGACGGGGAGAAGGAGGAGGGCGAGATTGAGGAGGGGGAGGCCGTGGAGGGCTCGTCCTCGCCCCCTCGAGCGCAGCCCGAGACCATCGATTTGGACTCGGACGCCCCGGAGAAGTCGGAGTCGGCGGCTGCGGACGGCAGCGGCGGTGACGTGCATGCTGTGGCCACCCAGGAGGTGGAGTTGGATTATGATCAGCGCGTGGGGAGCATTCTGGAGGAGCTCGAGATGATCTCCATTGAGGAAGCTGAGAAGTATGGACAGATGCTTCATGTTTTTGTTGAACGAAGGATTCAGACACTAAGAAAAATGGTTTTTCTTGCTGCTGTATTGCAGGTCGTTTGAGGGAACGTGCGCCCGTCTGCGTACATGCTTCGAGAACCTGAAGCCGCTATACCCGGAGAATGGGAGCCCAATGCCAATTCTTGATCCCCTTGTGCACCAGGCTTTTATAGGAATTGACACACTCACCACTGTAAGGCCTAGACCTAGAGTTGGTTGGTTCCCCTCCTTGACCGGAAGGCTGACACTTGTTGCGTTGCATTGCTGCAGGTGGCAAATTCATATAACTTGCCCAGGAGGGAGCAGAATAAGACAATGCTTTTGAAGTATGTGACTCATCTTCAGCTCATTATTTGCAGAAGAAAACTGCCACCTTTTATGTAACTGAAAAAAAATATCGTTTGAATGATGTAGGTTGTTGTTTCATATTAAGAACAGATATTCATCCATTCTGACACTGGACCAGAGACATGAGGTTAGTAATGTTTCTGTTTTGTTGCTTGCGGGATGAATTCTGAAGCTGCAACCTCAATTTTGCCTTGTTCCTCTGCATCAGCTGGATAGCCGGGTGAGGCAGTTAGTTTTCGAGGAAAAAGACAATGTCAATGACCCAAGTACCAGCAGCGGCACTAAAGCGATAAATGTTTCGGCTCCATCTGGGCAGGTTCCATCAGGGAGATTGCCATACGAATCAGGAGTAGCAAATTCATTCAGTGGCTCTAGCTTATCGAGGCTGGAAATACCCACAAAAAGGATTAGCCCCTTGTTGGACCTTCATGCAGATTATGATGAGAACAGCTTACCCTCCCCCACACGGGATAATGCACCTCCTTTTCCTGTGCCAAAGCCTATAGGGTTTGGGGCATTTCCAATGGTACCTGAGAGACCATCTTTCCCAGAGACGGAGTCTGGAAGGAATTCGATATATCCATCCTTAAATGATCCTCTGAAGGCTGTGTCATCATATCAGCAGAAGTATGGGCAGAAATCTGTCTTTCCAAGTGATGATCTGCCAAGTCCAACTCCTTCTGGTGGTGATGGTAAATCTACAGACAAAGGTGGTGATATATTTGGTGAGATTTCCAGCTTCCCAGTTTCAAAGAAGACTGCACTGCCAAGTACAAGTCAGATGCCCGCCTCTCAACCTAACACAGTCAGTGGCAGCAATATTAATTATGCAGGTGGTCCACCTGGTTATGGTAAACAAGTCGAGCAATTGTCAGCAGGTCCAAATCATGCACTGAAGGCTATGTCTAAAAGTAGGGATCCAAGGCTCAGGTTTTTGAACCGTGATTCTGCTGGTGCTACAGATGCAAATCAGCGTGTGAATTTTACAGATCTGAAGGATGGGAATTTGGGTGTTGGAGTGCCAACTATTAACCGTAAACACAAAGCAGTTGCTGAGCCTCAGGTGGATGAAAACACACAAAAAAGATTTAGGCTTAGTGCTGGGGATCCTAGAAACATGCTGATGCCAACAGGGATTCCCAATCAGCTTATGACGAACATGAGGGCTCCCCCAAACAGCAGTGGAACCACTACACCATTTTTGCAACCCCCTCAAAGTTCTGCTCCACAAATCAGTGCACCTCCTGCTGTTTCATTGCCTCCATCTCTATTAAAGGACATAGCTGTGAATCCAACAGTTCTGATGAATTGGATTAAAATGGAACAGCAGAAGATGTCTGCATCAGAACCTCAGCAGGTAGCCATGTCTAGTGGCATGACGAGTATTGGAATTGCTGGCACAGTTTTACCACCTGGCAGCGCTCTAAAGACCACAGAAGCTGCACAAGTTCCATCTGTTTGGTCACAGGTTCTGATGCAAACACCACATACTTTATTTTGGTCTTTTGTACGTACTTGTTTACCTTGATTTACTTGTTTTGTATGTTATTAGTCAGTAATTAGGTGTACTATATTTTCATTTAATGCAATCTTTGCTTTGTTAGAATATTTTACTAACATTTTTTTTGTTTCTGTAGAGCTCACAAAATGATGCTGGTATACTTCGTATGAAGCCCCGTGATCCCAGGAGGATCCTTCATAACAACATAGCCCAGAAAATGGATCCAGTGGGCTTGGAGCAACTCAAATCTAATGGAACTACTCAGCCTGATTCTCAGGGGACCAAAGATCAGACTACTTCAATGGTTTCTCAACCAGCTCTGGTGTCTACACGTCCGTTCACCATGAGCACGAAGCATGTTGATCCTGTCTCAAATTCACAGTTAGCTGCTACAGCTCTTATGGCTCCTACACAACAAGCTTCAGCCAGCATAACCAGGGTGGATCCGAGGCTGGCAGTTGAACAGAATGGTCATAACGCTGATGCAGCTAAGGCTCCTGCAACACCATTTGAAGCTGTGGAGCCAGTTAACCCATGGGGTGATGTTGATCATCTCCTTGATGGTTATGATGATCAACAAAGAGCTCTCATACAGAAGGAAAGGGCAAGACGGATCACAGAACAGCACAAAATGTTTTCAGCACGGAAGCTATGCTTGGTGCTTGATCTAGATCACACCCTTCTTAATTCCGCAAAGGTATTAGAAGCTTTAGCTTATGAGTTTTAGCTTTTTATGTTTTATTATTTTCCCATTAATGTATTGCATACTTTTGTTCAGTTTATAGAGGTGGACCCTGTGCATGAAGAAATCTTATGGAAGAAAGAGGAACAGGACAGGTCTATGCCAGAACGCCATCTCTATCGTTTTCACCATATGAATATGTGGACGAAACTGAGGCCAGGAATATGGAATTTCCTTGATAAGGTTTGTTTCTCAAGAAAAAAATTGATGACTTCCGTGTGTTTATGCTCTGCTGTTAGTTTTTGACCTGTCTGTTGCTCTGCTAGGCGAGTAAGCTCTTCGAGTTGCACCTGTATACCATGGGGAACAAACTTTATGCTACCGAGATGGCAAAGGTTCTTGATCCTACTGGGACCTTGTTTGCTGGGCGAGTCATCTCAAGAGGTGATGATGGTGATCCTTTTGATAGCGATGAGCGATTGCCCAAGAGTAAAGATCTGGATGGTGTGTTGGGGATGGAATCTGCAGTGGTAATCATAGATGATTCTGTAAGAGTCTGGCCTCACAACAGAAACAATTTGATAGTTGTAGAGAGGTATGTATCACTATTTATTCCCACTATTTAATGCTTGTATTCTTCCTGTACATGTAAATTCATTTGACTAAATCCCTTTCCATGTGATTTTCTGCAGATACACTTATTTTCCCTGCAGTAGACGTCAATTTGGCCTTCCTGGACCATCGCTTCTCGAGATTGACAGAGACGAGAGGCCAGAGGATGGTACCCTTGCTTCTTCAATGGCGGTAGGCCCTTGTTTCTCCACAATTGAGCTCACATGGAGTCCAACTTTGATTGTTCTGACAGTTCTTGTGCAATATAGGTCATTGAGCGAATTCACCACAACTTCTTTTCTCATTCTAACCTCAATGAGGCTGATGTTCGAACCATACTATCAGATGAGCAGAAGAGGATCCTTGCTGGCTGTCGTATTGTCTTTAGCCGGATTTTCCCGGTCGGAGACTCAAAACCTCATTTGCATCCTTTGTGGCAGACTGCAGAGCAGTTTGGTGCAGTCTGCACGACCCAGATTGACGATAAGGTCACTCATGTTGTTGCTAATTCCCTCGGGACAGACAAGGTGAACTGGGCATTGTCCACAGGCAGATTTGTGGTGCACCCAGGATGGTGAGGACTAATTGCTTTCATTTGCTTGAATCATGTTTCCTATTACAAAACCTTATTTTCTAACTTGTCGTGTTGACTCATCACTTGATTGAAATAATGTATCATGTTTGCCATCAACAGGGTAGAAGCTTCAGCTCTGCTGTACCGGCGCGCCAATGAGCTTGACTTTCTAGTCAAGTAACACCCTACTGAGCCCCATTTCTCCATCTGGCTCCAGGGAAGAATTCTTCCTTTTTGGGATGGGATCCACTGCATGGAAACATAACATGATAAAAAAAATGCTAACACTCTAAAACCGGACCCATAGTAAGAATCGAACCAGCAACCTCCAACAGAACTCAAGGCTTTAATACAATGGGTAACAAGAAGAAAATGCTTTATGAAAGCCTGAAAGAGGGGACCGGGTCAGCTGGTCGATGTCATTACTGGAGGTGCTGGTTGCTTTGGTTCAGAAGTGTCCTAGAAAAGAGCCAAATGTGCGCTAAAGCGAAGTCCACTAACCACCTCAAACCGTTTGTATAACACGTTAAATTGGTGCATTTTTGGTAGGGGTCATAGGTTTGGTTGCTGCCTGTAGCCACATAAATGGGGTGTTTTGCTAGCCGCCGCTGGTCGCCCATCGAAGTGGCAATTGAACGGACGTGCGGTAGCAATTTTTGAACGAGGCGGTATGTTTATGTATGTCTTGGGTTAAGTGTCTGGTTGGGTATCTGCCGTCAAACGCTGAAAAGGCATAATATGGACAAGGACACCCCAAAGATGGTTGGTATAACGGGAATTGAGAATTGGGAGTCAAAGTCAATGGTGGGAGAAGAATGCAGATAACTTGTCAAAAAAAAAGAACGCAGATTATGTGATCGGTTGGTTACTGGTTATTACATGTGAAACATTATTCAAAAAGGAAACGCGCGGCCGGATGCTATGCGAATCTTTAGGGTTGTAGAGGAAAACAGAAACCGTTTAGATTTACCCCATACCTGCTAGGTTTTTTTTATTGTGAAGTTGCTACGGGTATTTGTGGAGTTATTTTTTATCTTTGGCCCGGAGTACGTTTCGAACATTTAAAGTGTAATTACATGTGCTAAGGATTTTTCTTATAAACTTTATATGTAGAAAAAAGGACATTTTTGAAAACAAACTTTATGTACGTAGAAAAGAAGACAATGAATTTGCACGAGGTAAAACTTACGTAGGAAAAAGTGTACCACCTTTTGAACAGTAGGGAAAAAAGGAAGGCATTTTACAGTCCAACGATATTTGAATATTTGATTGAGGAAAATCATTATTTTTGAAAAACATGTCATTAAATCCAGTGATATCATTATCACTATTTTATGTATAAATAAATGACCAAAATGTTCATTAAAAAATTATTAGTTTAATGGGGAGACGGGTTAAAAGAAAAAAGAGTATCTCGTTTCGAATAAGATGCAACTAAGTATAGGGTTCACTTCAAATAAGGAGCTTCTTCATTAGCACGCGTGCTGCACGGCGCAAGAGAGCATCAATGCGGGTAACCAATCTGCTTAACGTTTTTTATTTTGAAAGGATGGCAGGAGGCCAGTCATATAAGAAGAAAAAACTATTGTACATCACGAGTCGAAGCGAACACTACTATCACCACACAGACAATACACGTAAACAACGCACACAATAATTACACCACTACAACCTGGGAGAGAAGTCGAAGGTAAACCATCACAAACAGTGCTGTCGTCCCCAACGTTGTGCCACGCTAAAAGTCGCGACCCGCTGCAAGTCTGAGCGGCAACCAGAACTCCACCATGGGGTTGTCATCCTCGTGCCGCACACACACGACCGTTGATCCCCCAGCTCCAACCTTGCTTCAGTAGAACACTCTCGCTGCAACATCAGTGCAGACAACTTTAACGCTCAATGCGTGGGGGCTTCTCCTCATCCACCACCTCATACTCTTCAGAAACAACCACCTTAAAGTGTACGGGGACCTCGCCGGCCGTCACACTGGACTGCTTCAGGATCCTTGCCACTGAAGCCACCGGGATCACCACCACACCATGTGCACCAACCCAAGGCTGCCAACACCCGTGGGTCCTTGCACCTCCCGGCAACACGAACCTTACGCACCTCCTCTGCCGCTGCGCACGGGCAACACCACCAACCAACCAACACCACCACTGCCACAAGTCGAGACGGGCTTCCATATGCGACGTCTCCAAGGAGGGCACAACGCCGAAGGCGCCACCGTCGCACGTCCACAGATGGATGGATAAGATTTTCACACTGGGAGCCCCGTGCAGCAGGAGCATAGTGCCCCCAACGGGGAAAACGACACCCCAAGGGCGTCTTCACCATCACCATCGACAAGTGTCAGTGAAGGCTTTCGCCCGACACAGCACCATGCCTGCTGCACGCTCACGGCCTTGGCAGCAGCCCCCTCCTCGTCGCCTCCGCAATACCTCTACCAGAAGAGGTCCGGTGCAGCTCGAGACGACACCTCGGTGCCACCAGTGTGCACCTGCACAGCCCCCAACCCCACCACCACGACGCCGCCGGACTAGCATCACTGTCCAGCAGAGAAAGGAAGTACCAACCATCTCACCTCCGCACCCGTCGCCCGCACGCAGCATGCCCCGACCCAACCACCAGGCCACCATGGCCCAGAACGGTCAGAGCCAGCGGCGTCCGACCGCAGCCGCCGATGTCGCTTCCCGCACCGGCAGGCACCGGCACCGTCCAAGCCGACCATGTCCACCGCCAGCACCACCCGCGAAGCTGCCGTCGCCGTCGCCCGCCGTCTGTGTAGCCGCCACCGCCGTCTTCCTGCGCCCTCCACTGTCGCTGGCCCCCCACTGCGCCGACCAGATCAGCCATCAGGGAGCGGATCCGGCCACCCGGGTGCTGGATTTGCCGCCATCGCTGGCTCGACAAGGACCGTCATGGCCGCCATGCACTGCTCCCCCCCGCCTAGAGCAGACGAACACAGCCAGAAGGACGAGATGCCCTTCCGCCGTCGTCCTTGGAGCCCACACGGCTTCCGGTGCTCCTCTCCAGCGGCGGCGAGGGAGGGGAGGGGAGGAAGGGGTGGCGGCGATGCAGGACCTCAGTCGCCGTCCGAGTCGCCCGAGCGGGAGCGATGTGCAGGCTACCTTCGAAAGTAGAAGATGAGAGAAATACGAGCCTCATGCAGCGTGGAGTGTGCAAAGGAACATAAAGACCCCACCGACAACAAGCAATGTGCCGACTTCTGCATCTTCTCGAGCAAGTACCTCATGGTGGCCTATGTGGCGGAGACAGAGACAACCAAGAGAGTGGGAAAATTCGAAATCTTACGTGATGAGGGGTGTCCTAAGGAATATAGGGGGTGTTTGGTAGGGTTGCATGTGGGCTATCCAGGCTTGTGTAATGCAGTTCGCTAGTGTTTGGTAGCCTGCATAAGAGGATAGCCAGGCTTTGGTTGTGCAAAAAAGCATTGTATGAGTTGCATAGTGGGAAACAAAAATCAGTGGTGTTTCCGGTTATGCAGGCTTGGTGGAGCTCCATCCTGTGCAGGCGCGTGATAGGGTCACCACTCCCGGCCGCAAGGAAACGGTGGTCGGCCAACTTCATGCGGCGGCGACGCTCCGGTGATGGAGGGCATCAAGGACCGCGCGGCAGACCTTCGGCTTGGCGAGGCGGAGCTTGGCGCGCGTCTCCGGCGGTGGCTCGAGCTGCTCGATTGATGGTCCTCTACTATCGCGGCGCCGCTCAGCTCGGTGGAGCTCTGCGAAGAAGAAGGGGGCGGTGCGTCGATGGGCGAGCGAGGATGAAGATGGGGGGTGCTCTCGGTCTCTCGGACTTCTTCCTCATCCGGGGAGAGATGGAGACGGTGGATCTCGGGCGGCGGCGACGAAGAAGGGGAGAGGAAGAGGATCTGGGCGAAGAAGAAGGGGACGGTTGTGGCGGTGGCGATGCTGTGCCTCAACGTCGCGAAGCTCCGGCGGACAAAGAAGCGAGCGAATCGGGTGGCCTCGCTCATCTCGGTGGATGGCTCGGGCGGCGGCGGCGGTGCCTCGCCGGAGGTGGGGAAGATGACTTGTACGAATCCGGCTTTGCATCGGCATCGACGAGCTCGATTGGCGGCCCTCAGGTGGCGGAACAGCAGCGCCCACCGGCGGTGAAGCAGAGTTGCAGAGGTGAAAGGAGACAAATGGAAAGAGGAGAGAAGAGAGGAGATGGGTGGTAACTTCACCTTTAGCTAACACAGTGTTACCTTATCCAATTGTGCAGTCTACCAAACACGAGCACAACAACCCATACTATCTCTAGCCGCCTTGCCAAACACGAGCAAATTGCATTGTTGTAGACAGGCTTAGGCTAGCCTGGCTCCAGATTCTAGCCAGGCTAAGGTTAGCGAGTTAACCAAACACCCCCATAAGGATCCCGCCACCGTCATGAAGTGTCTAGACTTCTGCAATGTTGAAGCTAAGTACCTCACAGAGACCTTTGCGAAAGATAAGATGGTATAGGTGTACCCACACATTCATGATAAAGTACATCCCTATTCCGTCATCCATGATCCAACGGCTACGCGCTCAGTTGTTATCGACCGATGATGGCTTCATATTACACCTCCCCATTGTTTTTATGTCTTTTCATATTTTACCTTTTCTGGTTTGTAAGACCCGTGCATGACCAATCTATTTTCCTTCCCAATGTCACTAGGGCTTCGTTTGGATGTAGACATTGGAGGTCTTGGAATCGAATTGAGATGAATATCAAATCAGTCTAGTTTTGGAAATGGAGACAATATCAAATCTATTGTTTGGATGTAGATGTCATTACTTGATGGAATTCAACTTAGTAGCAAATGCCAATTCATGTTTGGATATCCCTAGCATCAAATTGAAATTGGCAGCATCTTCTCCCTTTCCGGTCTCCACTTCTCCTCGCGGGGGCACCTAACGCCGCCCATGGAGAGGAGAGGGAGGGCTCACGGGGGCCTCCACTTCTCCGGCGAGGGAGCCAAGGAGCGGCGGCGCGGCGAGGTGTTGCGCTCCGGCGAGGGAGAGAAGCGGAGCAGGGCAGACCTTCGGCGAGGGAGAGCCATGGAGGGGTGGCGCGGCGTGGCCTTCAGTGAAGGCAGGGAAGGGCGCGTGCGGCGCTGGCCCTCCGGCGAGGGAGCGTCGAGAGGGGCGGTGTGGTGTGCCCCACGGTGAGGGAGCCTGGAACGAGCGGAGTGAGGCGGGCCTCCGCGATGGAGCCAGGGAGGAGCAGAGCGGCACGGAGGGGCGGTGCGGCGCGGTGCAGTACTCCGGCGAGGTAGGTAGGGAGGGGGCGACACAGTCTCGTGACGAAGACGAGGGTGCGTGATTCCAGTGAATACCGTGGGGTTCAGCTCTGTATTGAGATTGACGGGGTGTGGGTGGGAGGAATGCCGGCTTGTATTGTGTTTCATTTCCAATTTCGAATTCCATTACATCCAAACAGCGGCATTCGAAGCAGCCAATTCCAATTCTGAGTTCAGAAGCTCAATATCTACATCCAAACGTAGTGTAGAACATTTGGAACCTTTTTTAATTGATTAAATAATTCAAGGTTCCTTTCAAAGAAATATAATTCAAGTTGGTTTCATGTTTTACCACTAATTATCTACTGAGTACACGACTACGCGTATATATTTATATATAGACATAAGACATGCCTGGTTAAAGTTGTAACTACACATTTTATAAATGACGCTTGTGTTGGTATGTATTTCCAGGTTCATGTTGCATAAGTGCATGGTTTTTCATTAACAGAAAACAAGGTCAGCTCAAATGTAAAGTATAGAAAAAAAATTTGCGAGGTAAAGTATGGAAAAATAATAAAAGGAACAAGTAAACATGTAGATATACGTAATGATCTCATCATGGACTGCATGTGAATAACCAAAAAATCACCACCTTAATAAACTCAACGGCGGCTGGCTATCGAGGAATGGCTATCAATGGCCATGGTGGCTGGCTGTTACTAATTTGGAGTGAAGGAGGGGCGGGGGTAAATGCTCCAATGGGCATTGAAGGTGAGCAGGGATGACAAGAGTCACGGGTATTGAAGAGCAGCGGCTCAAAAGGAGCGGGAGACAGATGGTTGCGGCGGCGGCATAGGCGTGTAGGTGGGAGACGAGCCTGTCAGGTGGCCTGGGCAGTCAGAGGGAGAGGGTGGGAGAGGCTAGGGAAGGTGGGTCGGCAGAAGAGGCTGGTTGGGCTGAATAGGTAGGTGGGGGGGAGAGTGTGTGTGAGAGAGAGAAGTTTAGAGTGTTTTCAGTTTGAATTTTTTTTAAGACGTGCATAGTGTTAGTGTTTTAGACACCGAGCCTACGACGGGGTACCCGAAGTAGTAGATTGTGCGGTGGGGCTCGTCGAGATCAGGAACACGATGGTGAGACACAAGGCACACAATTAGACAGGTTCGGGCCGCAATGTGCGTAATACCCTACGTCCTGTATGCTGCGTGGCTCTGTATTGATTGCGTATGTTTTGATAGGGGTCCCTGCCTCGCCTTATATGCCACGGGAGGCAGGGTTACAAGTCGGATTGGTACAAGGGTACTATTTGAGTAGGACCCGGAGTAGCCTATACAAAGTATGGAAAGCTACCATAGTCTTAGTACAAGTCCTTGTCCGTCTTGTCTTGCCTTGTGGTCCACGGTACCAGCACCGTGGCCCACTAGTCGAGTAGTCCAGGTGTGTAGGAAATCATCTCCCGGATATGGCCCACATGTGTTGGTGGGCCCAGGGATGCTCGTTCGACAAGCCCCCGAGTACTTTATAGTCAAGTGCGATGCTCCAAGTAGTCTTGAAGGTCTCCACGAGTAGTTCCCAAGTGTCCCCGAGTCCTACAAGCTTCAATCTTCAATAGTACTTGAATCATCACGAGGCTGGAAGGTACTCTAGCTAACTCCACGAGTAGTCTTGAAGTCTTCTCGAGTTGTTCCCAAGCGTCCCCGAGTACTTCCGTTGAAGGTCTTCAATAATACCCGCTTCGTTCTTGAAATCTTTGCATCAAAGATCCATATGGAATGTAGCCCCCGAGCCTTAGGTCGAATCCAGGATTCAAGCTGAGGGTCAATCTTCTACTCTTTGATCTTGCTCTGAAAAATCCGTAGAAAATCCAAAGAAATAATATAGGAATGCGATTTGCAAAAATCGCATCCTATATGGATGTAGCCCCCGAGCCTTAGTTCGAATTGACAATTCAAGCTGAGGGTCAATCAATAGTCTTCGTCAAAATAATCCCGTTAAATCCTGATAAAAACTGAAGGACACATGGCACGGAGACCTCGAGCCTTGAGTCGAGTACTTTCTCGAATTGAAGGATCCAATCTGACTATAGAATAGTGGCCTGAATTCAGTGAACTGTAGCTGAAATCCAATTCCATCGAGTAGTCGAGCCCCCGAGATGGTAGCCGAGCAGGTCTTGGATTTTTGTCCTCTGACTTTGCCTATGTGAAACCAATCTGTTGAATACGAAGGGTCACCAGGTCGAACCGTTAGGGTTTTGGTTTTATAAATACCCGAAGGGGTATCCCTTAGGGTTTCACTGCTCCTATTCGCCGTTAGACCCAGAACGCCCTAGCATCCGTAGCCGGCGCAGAGTTCGAGCGTCCACGCCGCCAAGAGTTCATGCCTCCACCCCTTCGCAGCCCTCAAGTCAATGCGAAGGAAGACTCTCGTGACTGACAGGATGAAACCAGCACCGTCCAAGGGTCAGAAGAAGAAATCCGGCCGCGGCAAAAATTAGTTGCCGGAGCCGAAGTAAGACAGTGGTCATCACGAAGCGCCCGAGCCAGGCCGTCTCTTGGAAGAAGTCCAAGATGAGGGAAGAAGATATCAAGGTCCTCGAAGCCGGCGGGTTGCTGTGCGAAAAAGTGATTGCTGGCTGGAGCTCTGCTGCCGGAGATGCATGGCCGATGGAGAAAAGCCCGGATGAAATCCTAATGTTCGGCACTTCGTCGAGTGTGGGTTGACGCTGCCGTCGTCGGACTTCTTCAGAGGCTTCCTCGACTTCTTTAAGCTGGAGCACGTGCACCTCAATCCTAATAGCATCTTCCAGATTGCCGTGTATGTGCACTTCTGGGAAGCTTTCCTTGGAATCCGTCCACATTGGGCTCTGTTTAGGAAGATCTTCCACTTGAAACCGCAGCCCAATGCCATTTTCCCAGTAGTAGTCGGTGGAGCCGGTGTCCAGATGCGCCAGAAAGCACAGGAGTTGTACTTCAAGTACGACTTGATTGATTCAAATCAAGACTGGAAGAACAAATGGTTCTACATCGACAATGCCCCGCCTCAGCTGCCGAAGCCCAGCATGTTCGCGCCAGTGTATGACAGGCTCTGGAAGGATGAACCGACGATGCAGGAGTGCATTCAGATTCCAGAGCTGTTGGTGAAGATTGCACAGAAGAAGGCGCAAGGCTTGACTGCTGAGAGAGAGTAGCTTTCAGCTTCATGAAACGACGGGTACAACCCTTGATGCAGCAGGAGCATCTTGGGTACGAGTACACTGGAGCTGATGATGGCTCGAGGCTATCTGCCGAAGAGATCAGTGATGATCTTGTGATGGAGAGGCTGCAGAAGATCTTCAAGAATCTTCACGGAATTCCTGCAGTCGTCCAGGAATATAGTGCTGACAACCCTCCGCGTATGGTGAGTTCCTGAGAACTAGCCCTCGAGTACTTATTATAAGTAGTCGTGTAGCTAATATCTGTTCTGTTTCGCAGGAGGATGTCTTGAAATTTGTGTCTGACCCTCCTCCTCGTCCCGAGGATCCACTACAAGTGCCCAAAGGAGAGCCAACTGGAGTTGAGGCTCAAGCCCCCGAGAGTAGTCGATCTGCTCAAGGGGAAGAAGAAGAAGTCTTGGTGGAGGATGCCTCCTCAAGCGATGATGACGGCCAGACACTTCAACAGCGTTTTGAAGTGAAAAGCCGCTACGGGTACTCTGGGGCGCCAATCCCCAGTGGCCTCGCCGCAGGAGCATCGAAGAGGCCAGCATCATCTCTCGCAGATGATGTGATGCTGCCGCCGCGGAAGAAGAGGACCACGGTTGGGAAGCGAACTGTGAAGAAGATCACGGCCCTTCCATCCATTACAGTAAGTTTTGAGAACTTTAGTAGTCAATATCATGTTGAATACTTGTTTGCTTGTTGTAATGCCTTGAATTTGGTCTTGCGCAGATAATCGAGAGTGCAAACAATGTGCTCTCGAGTAGTCCCGCAATAACAACGGAATCTGAGGTGGTTCCAGCGTCGACCATGGAGACGGAGACGCATGAGCAACAAGAAACCGTGGTACTAGGAAGTGTGCCGCCGGTGGAAAGTGTTCCAAAGGTGTCGGCAGCACCTTCTTTTTTTGACATGCTGGGACCGAAAGTCTCCGTACCTCGGGCTGCTCTGTAAGTACCCAAGTACTTATTAATATTGCTCACTTTGAACTTGCTGATCAACTTGTTGATGCAGAAAATCCACTGATGTGAAGTGGGGCGCCTCTGGAAGTAGTGCTACTGGAGGAGACCAGACTCCTCAATAGCAACAAGAAGATGTACTTCCAGAGCGCCAAGAAGTACCCGCTGAAGCTGATGCTGCACAGGCACTGCGCTTCCTCTGGAACGACGTGGTCAAGGCAGCAGTGGAGGCAGCTTCCAAGCCCAGGGCTCAGGATCCTGATGATATTGAAGCCGTGGTGAATGAAGGCCTGGAAGCTAATCCAGAAGCCAGGCTGCGCCATGAAGAAGTTCCAATTGCTGAAGCCCCCGTGCGCCAAATAGATGCGCAACTGGCGCTTGAAGACAACCCGGAGGGCCGCATAGTGCCGCATGAGCCACTCATTGAAGACCCGGCTCCTCTGCGCAGTGCTGCGCAATACTCTGCAGCAAGCACAAGTACTCAATCCATGGCTGAAGACTTGATGCCATACGACGACTCGTGCCTGAATGAGGATAACTTGCAGGCGCATGCTGAGATGTTCCGCAGCGTCGAGAAACTGTTCGCGGTAAGTGTGTAGTCTCTTGTAGAGTACTTTTTAACCAAAGATAACTTGTCTCTGACTCTTATATTGCTTTGCTTGTTGCAGGAAGTAGTGAAGCAGTCGAAGCGCAAGACTCGCCTGCTTGAGCAACACGCGGCGGACATCGAGGAAGTCACGCAACTTAGAGAACAGCTGAAGGAGCAAAAAGCCTTGTCACTGAAGCTGCAAGAAAGACTTGATGCAAACGCCGTCGAGTACCATAACGAGATCCAGAAGCTGACGGCTCAGAAGGATGACGTTGTTGGTAAAAACAAGTCTCTGCGCCAGAAGAATAAAGGTATTCCTCCTTTCTGAATTCATCATAGAGTACTTTATTTTTGCACACTGCATCTGATAAGTAGCCTTGATCTCCTGCAGAGCTGACTGAAGACGTTCAAAAGTTCAAGAACAAGGCGCTGGACTGGTAGCTGGCCTTTAATCGTGAAGAATCAACACGCATGGATCTTGAGGCGGATTATAAGGTGCAGTGCTTCAAACTTGAGCGTGAGATGGAGATTCGCCTAGCGGGCTGGAATGACTTGTTGACTTGCATGCAGTCGCTCAAGACCAAGATTGAAGAAGCTGAAGGCCTGCGCTCAGAGTTGAAAGCCTTGACGGAAGCAGCCGAACCAGTGGCAAATCTCTTCGAGCCCAGGATTGCTGGAGTTCAGCCTCGTCCACTGGTGGAGAGGTTGAAGGATACGCCGAAGAAGATCTTGGAGTACGCTCAAAGGCTGGCTTGCACAATCCCGAATCAAGTCTTGAGCTTCATCAAGTCATTCTATGCCGAGGCAGATTTGACGGTCATCATGAACGGACGATCTAGAGATTGCACCGACGACCGGCTCAACGAATTGATGCAACAGACTTCTCCAATCGCGGAAGCAGTCTCCAAATTCATTGATCTCCGTTAGATGTACCTGTAGATCAAAAAACACTAGGGAAAAACAAGTGTAATCCCGAATAAGTGTTTATGTAATATAATTGAAAACTTGAGTAAGTCAATTATCTGGATCCCTTGTATGCTTGTGTGTTGGCCATGTACTCGAGTTGGTATTGAGTGTGTGGCTGCAAAAAGAGATACGATACACGAGTAAAAGTACTCAAGTGTATATATGTTCCGAAGAACGTTAGCT
Source organism: Cenchrus fungigraminus (assembly GCA_036936925.1). Classification (NCBI taxonomy): domain Eukaryota; kingdom Viridiplantae; phylum Streptophyta; class Magnoliopsida; order Poales; family Poaceae; genus Cenchrus; species Cenchrus fungigraminus. The sequence continues at coordinate 100,629,105 of CM072779.1, forward strand.
TAATCACGACGAGTTGAACACCTTAGCTGTAGCAGCGTAAAAGAAGATTTTGTCGTGAAAAAAGCTAAGAGTAGCACATTGTACAGAGTTTACAATGTCTTAAATACCTCTGAGGCTATAAGCCTAGTGAGAGAGTACTCGAAAAGAACTTATGCACAACGAGTTGAACACCTTAGCTCTAGCAGCGTGAAAGAAGGCTTTGTTGTGAATAAGTAAAAGACAGTAACAAGTCGATATATAGGATAAACAACTTTATTACTGAATACATTGTACAGAGTTTACAATGTCTTAAGTACCTCTGAGGCTATGAGCCTAGTGAGAGAGTACTCGCAAGGATGTTCCGAAGAAAGAGTAAGACCGTAGGGGACAGTGTAATGAACTCATCCTTGCTGTAGTAGCAACTTGTATGAGAGTTCCACTGAGACCCTACCAGAAGGGTGTTACTCTAGGCTGAAGCCTCTTATTAAGAAGTAGAAACATTGAGGACCAGGTGTGTCCGAGGACCAGTGGAGGGTCACTCCTTAGTGATGAGTGATTGACAACGTTGTGTGGACTGATGCTTGGCTAAGTGTGCAGGTACAGGTTGCGGCCTGATTCGTGTCGGTGCAGGTGAAGAACAATCGTGAAAGGCCAGAGCCGTGGCGGCCTCCGGCTGATGGAGTGGTGAGTAGGCTTGGTTCGATGGACCCGGTGGCCGATGGGGTCAAGTGCGAGCCGTACGGTGCACGACTGGTGGGCTGAAATCGTGAACATGGGCCGGTGCAAGGTAGCGCTTGAAGCCCGAAGCTTGCACGCGGGGTTTGGTGGTTTGCCCACAAAACCATCAGGTGGACGGTTTCTTGGTTTGGGCCTCAAAACCAAGCCCGAAGGCTCGAGGCGACGGAGATGGTGATCCGGGAGCTTCGGGAAGCTTCGAGGCAGAGGGCACGTGGCGTGATCACGGGGTTTGTGTCGAGGTGATGCGAAGCCGCGATGGAAGCGTGTCCGTCCGATGAAGACTTGAACAAAATGCCCCTGAGGGGTTGTATCTTCATTTATGCAGTAGGGGTAGCGTGGTCATTTACCTCCCTCTGATAGACTTCGTATAAATAGCAGAGAGGTGGATGGCATCTCTCTCTCTCTTGCTTCCTAGGGCTTTCTCCCCCGGTAGATTTTTCTGGACTGCTTCGTTTTCCTCTGGATTCCTTAGGCTAGACTCTTGTACAGACTCTAACCTCTGGATGTATGGAAGCATTCGGCGTCCCGGTGATCTCCTAGTCCTTTGTGATTTTTGTGTCATTTTTGGGGCTATTTTTGGGAGTTTTCGTCTTCGCTCGATTTGTGAGTTTGGAGGTGTTTCTCCATGGATTTCTTTGAGGGGATCATGGGTGGATGCCTTGCGCATGTTTGTGTATGATCTTGACCCCTCAAACCCTGTGTAGAGCCTTCGATTCGTGAGTTTTTGGCCGGAGTTCGTGTTCTTGATGGTTGCTTGTGTGATCCGCGATTCTTGGTGATTTAGGGAGTTAGAGGTCGAGATTTTTGGGGCATAGCATCCTTGTGGTACGCATATCATCTCCCCAAAGTCTTGTCTCTAGAGCTTCTACCGTTTGGAAGATCCAGTGATGAGTTCTTGGAGTTGACCTCGCAGGGTCGGGCATTTTCTGCTCTATCCGCGTGTCGCAGACAGTCCGCTCGTGTGCCGCGGACAGTCCGCGTGGGCTGCTGTTCGTCGCGTGTTCTTCGTGTTCTTGCGCGTCTTCGTTTCGATCCATTTCGCCCCGCGGTTTTGGTTGCAAGGAGTTTGGCGGACAGTCCGCGAGTGGCTCACGGACAGTCCGCGTGGGCGATTTTCTGGCGGACGGTCCGCGAGTCCTTCACGGATAGTCCGATTTTTTAGGGTGCGTCTCTGGTAGCTCTGTCCGCTTTAGCGGACAGTCCGCAAGGCCCTTGCGGACAGTCCGCCCAGGCCTCACGGACAGTCTGCTCGTACACCACAGACTGTCCACCAGGTCTATTGCAGACTTGCTCCCTTTGCTTTGATTCTTGTCCGGTGCTTCCGCTCTTTGCTCCTAGGCTTCTTGGTTGATTCTCTAGGCTTGTTTGTGCCTTGTTTGGAGCTTCGCTTGTGTGCACGGATTCATGGAGTGGCAATCGGGGTATAGGCCGAGTTCGACCTTAGGGAAGAATTTTTATCGACTCCCATTCACTCCCCCCCTCTCTGGTCGCCCGATTCGGTCCTTCAATTGGTATCAGAGCCGGTTATAGATCTTCGTGATTCTAACCAGTCTAAGATCCAAAGATGGGCGATTACGGCAAGGGGTCGGGTCCTCCGCACTTCGATGGCAAGAATTACCCGATGTGGGAGAGACGCATGGGCGCATTTTTGCGAGGGAAGGGAACTCTCATCTGGGAGGTCACTCAGAATGATCATTATGTCATCCCAGATAGTTTTCTACTTCCAGGATCGCGGGACATGTTTGAGGCCAACAGCAAGGCCGTTGATTACTTGTTCTGTGCTCTCTGTGCCTCGGAGTTCGAGCGAGTGTACGGAGAGAATGTGGCCGGAAAGATATGGCACAAGTTGAGAAATGCTCATGTTGGCAATGCCCAAGTGCAAGCCCGTTTGTTTTCCACTTACCGGAGAGAGTACGAGAACTTCACTCATCTCCTCGGCGAGTCGACCGATGAGATGTTTCAGCGTTTCACTAGCATTGTCAACAACATGAGGGCCAATGTGACAGTGCTCCCATACACGGATCATGATCAAACTATCAAGCTTTTGCATGCCTTGGATCGGTCTGTGTGGAGTGCCAAGGTCGAGGCCATTGAGGAGTCGAGCGTGTATGATACGCTGACGTTGGATGAGCTGTTTTCCAAGCTCAGGTCTTCTGAGGTTGATCGTGCCTTGAGAGCCAAGAGCGAGAGCCCCACTGATCCTCATAGTTTGGCTCTTGTCTCGGGATCAAGGTCTAACGCTAACCCTGGTGGTTTCTCCTTGTCTTGTCTTGTGTCCTTGCTAGATGAGGACTTTGATGTGCTGAACGAGGACGATCTCGCATTGTTGAGCAAGAGGTTTGGGCAGATGTACGAGAACCGCAAGAATGCAAGGCGGAGCTCGGGGATGTGCTATCAGTGCGGGAAGCATGGGCACTTCATCGCCGAATGCCCTGAAGCCATGGAGATCAAGAACGACTACAAGGGCAAGTCCAAGCATGACTACAACAAGCACCGGTCCCGGAACGACTACAAAGACAAGCACAAGGACAAGAGCGAGAGAAGGCACAAGAAGGGTGGCGGCCACAAGAAGAAGACCTCTCGAGCGATGGTGGCCGGAGCGAGCGACATCGACTCGACGTCAAGCGATGCTTCATCCGGTTCGAGCAGCGAGGAAGAGCAAGAGAAGCGCAAGGACAAGCGGCACATGGGCAAGAACATCACCGGCTTGAGCTTCGTTGCACAAGGCTTTTGCGGCATGGCGCATTCCAAGAAGGGTGGGAGGCACAGCTCGGACTCGAACTCTGACTCCGACGAAGAGGTACGACAACATCCCAACTTCTTGCTAGAGGAGAATGCTAGGCTCAATGAGTTGCTTGATAACCGTGATCATGTGCTTAGAAAGACCAACAAGGAGAAGAGGGAATTTAGGTCTCTGTTGGGTGATGCTAAGGACAAGGTAGCAGAACTTGAATCCTTGCTTGTGGATGCTCGTAATGAGATAACTGCTTTGAAAACTGCTCCTGTGGTGTCGGATGAAATTGATTGTGGTGATTGCTTAGTTTTTCTTGCTGACTTGACTGCCCTCAAGGAGAAACATGCCTCTATTCTTGAGGAACTAGATGTGGTTAGGGTGGAGTGTGATGAATTGAAGTCTAGGCCAGCGTTACTAGGTGCTTGTACCTTATGTCCTATTTTGCATGCTAGGCTAGATGAATCTCACACTAGAATTGTTTCTCTTGAAGCGGCATTGAAAGCTCCTCTTCCTACATCATGTTCAACTTGTGAGATGCATGCTTTGAAAAACATAGAACTTGCACACTATGTTGATCGTCTGCAGGATGAAAATGATGAACTTAGGAAGTTGATGAGTTGGCTATCTGGGCATGAGCCACAATTGAGTTTGATGTTGGCTCAGTTCAAGCAGTTTGATGGTCAGGCGTTGGGGGCTGACAAGTGTGGTGAGAAGAGTGGTGAGGGAGAAGAGAAAGCTGGAGAGACACCCACACCATCCCACACCATACCCATGAACAAATATGCAACCAAGCCGAACCACTTGAGAAACAAGCTTGACACAACTCTAGACCCACCAGTGTTCCCCCAGAAAATAGAGAATTACCAGAAACCCATCAAGTTTGTGAGCAACCTGGGTAATGTCTTTGAGGGGAAGTCAGGAGAGAAAAGTGTTGAGAAGCCCATAGAAAAGCCACCGCCTAAGCCAGTGCCAATCCGTTTCCATTATGAGTATTGTGGGAGGGATGGGCACAAGGATGAGTTCTGTTTCCGGAGGAAGAGGGATGAGCGGTTTGCTAGGGAGATGGCAAACAAGGACTGGTACCACCTTGCTCGTGGTGTGCCTGAGCCTCTGTCACACCCGGTTTTATAAACACAACCAAGTGCTCACTTTATGTATGCCAGGATCATATTTCATACATAAAGTTCGACTTCATCAGAGTTACATCACCATATCATGTTTAATTATACAAAATGACCCGTTGGTCCAAAAGAAAATTACAAGGAGATAGAATATATGCGGAAGCAGGACTCCATAGCCACGGGCAATCAACCGGGGGTCGCATCCTAGATCTTCATCATCTTCATCACCTGAGCAGCATTTATGGGGGAGGGAGAGACACAGCAGGGGGTTGAAGGGAAAACGGTGAGTACATCGAAATGTACTCTGCAAGTGTAGGAGGAAAGGCTATGAGGGGGCTTATCAAAAAGGAAGGCTGACACAACTGGCTGCAAGCACAAGTTTTAGTTGGTCAGATTTTATTAAGCAACCTAATTACTAGATGAAGGACTTCCCAACCCAAAACCCACCTTAAAGGGTAAGATCGTAACATCTAGGCCAAACCAACCTTCACTTCCCAAACCAAACCAACCAAACCACCAACTAAACATGTGAGGGTCCAGGCCGCTCTTGACCGTGAGCACGGCTGTTATAATAGTTCAAATTAACACTCTGCAGAGGTTGTACAACTTTACCCACGAGTCGTGATACCCGTCACGCCGAGGCGGCCAAACCTCTTTACACACTTCCGAGGTGTGTTGGCATAGGTTCACTACGAGGCCTTTACAAAGGATCCACCGGTAGGTGTTGGCACACTCCTTGCCGAGTATTGGGCCCTGCCCTCATCAGCGCCGTCTAGCCACACCCATCACCAATTTCTCCTAATTAATTGGTCAAGCCCAGAGCCGATTAGGTCTCGTGGTTGTACAGTAAGTCCTGGGTGGTCGCTCCACGTACCGGTCCTTAACCTGAGCAAGACAAAAACAAGTATCTCCGAAACCGTATAACCATACTTCTCATTTCCAAAAACCATCATAAAACAGTTGCTCAAGCCTAAGGATCCATGTTGCTAAAACATTACCAACCCACAATGTTGCATAGTTTATTAGTCAAGATTAATATTAAACCAACACATGTAGAGCAAGCTAAGCATACAAACTACCCTTAACTAACAACTCTCTAAGGGTTTCAAGGAATGGTAAGATCAAATCTAGTAAACCCTACATAGGATTCCCAGCAAATTGACTCAATGCAATGCATAAAGCATAAATAAAAAAAAGGTGATTATTGTGTATAAAAATAAAGGCAAACAGGAGTATGCATCAAGGACACTTGCCTTCTTCAAGCTCGCTGTCCAAACTTCACGTAGTCTTGATCTTGTCCAGCAGGAACTACTCGTAGCAACTACCGGAAACAAGCATACATACAAACATATAAGAACAGTACACCAAACAGTAATAAAACAGTAAAAATAGCATTTTAAAAGAACGGGCTCGTTGCTACGATCGCGTGAGTGCAAGAAACACCTAAAACGGAGCTACGAGCGAAAAGTTATAAGTGTTTTACTAACGAGGGACTAAACTGTAAAAACTGCATTTCTGAAATTATTTAATTACTGGAAAAGGGATTATGACGTCAGCATATAGATTAATGACGTCAGCAAGGAAAAATGATGAAATTGCGAATATATTTCTGGAAATTTTGGTAAATATTTCTGGTGATGACGTCATGCTGACGTCAGCATGGACTACGTTGCAATTATATATAGACGACAAGGGTTAAACAGCAAGATTTACAAGAGACAGGTAAATAACTTCTTGATTTCAGGTTTCTTCAGGGGCTAGATTAGAAAAGGTGCATGGTTGACCAGTGTATTGCATCTGGACCGTTCATTTGGAGATGGACGCGATCCAGGCGGCTGCTCGGCCTTGGCTTCCTGCGCTGCCCAGAACAGGGGAGTCCGGCGGCGGGCTCGCCGGCGGCCGGCCGTGGAGGGGCTGCGGTGCACGGGAGACGGCGATGAGGGGCGGAATCGAACGAGGGAGGGACTAGGAGTCTCACCAGGGGCTCGAAACGGCCGGAGGAACGACAGGGAGGGCCGGCGACGGAACAGGGCGGAGGCGGCCTGGGGCGCGCGGTGGAGGCGAGGCTGCGGCCTCGGTGTGGCGCGGTTGGGCGTTGGGGGCGCGTCAAGATGCTCCTGGGAAACCAAGTGAGGAAGAGGCGGGGTGAGAGGAGCTCCGGTGGTGGGGAACCGGCGGGCGGACTGACTCACCGGCGGCGGCGAAGATGGCCGGAATTCCAGCGATTCGAGCACGGAGATAGGAGGGTGGTGACGTGGGATGGCAAAGGGGAAGGTAGTGGTCTAGCTCACGGGATTTATAGGAGCGGAAAGGGCTCGGGAGAAGAGGAATTGGAGGCGGGCGGCATGGCTGTAATGGCCGGCTTGAAAGGCAATTATTTGCCTGAGCTCGTGATTTGGGGAGGGAGAGGTTTGAATGGGAGGAGAGGGTGGTGCCGCACTTGGACGCAGGGACGGGCAGGAGCAGAGGCGTGTAGAGCGGCGGTGATTCAGGGGGCACACGGCGGCGTTGGCCTTGCTGTTCGGCAGGGGGAAAAAAGGAAAGAGGGAGGGAGGATAGGGATGACAGGTGGGGCCGGGTTGTAAGAGAGGAGGGGGAGACGGGTTGGGCTGACCGCCTTAGGCTAGATGGGCTGCGGCCCAGCTGGTGGTTCGGCCTGTGAGGAAAAAAAAAGAGAGAGTGAAAGGAGTTTGGGCCGGGTTTGAATAGGAGGATTTGGCCCAAGTTGAGCTTGACTATTTTCCAGCATTTAAACTTTTCCAGAGATACACCTAAACGAGTTTGAGCAAACAAAATACATTTTTCACACAATGAACGCAGTGCAACGAGCATGTATGCAACAAACATTTTATATTGCCTATGATTCATTTAATCAAATTTAGAAAATAATTATTCTACTACAACTAAGTGTGAACAAACTCTAATTAATTCTAGAAAATTTTAATTCTATTGAGAAAATGTAAATTAGGGTGTTACAATTCTTACCCCCTTAAGAAGAATCTCATCCTCGAGATTCAGAAGAACTGGCGAAGAGTTGAGGAAAGTCAGCCTTTAAATCTTCTTCTCGTTCCCATGTTGCCTCATCTTCTGAGTGATGACTCCACTGCACTTTGCACATTCTGATAACTTTGCTCCTTGTGATTCTTTCAGCTGTTTCTATGATCTTTACTGGATGCTCTTTGTAGGTGAGATCTCCTTTTACCTTCAGCTCCTCCATTGGCAATCGTTCCACTTCTACATCTCGTAAACATTTCTTCAACTGAGAGACATGGAACACATCATGCACATCAGAGAGTTGAGATGGTAGCTCAAGTTGATAAGCCACTTCTCCTCTTCTTTCGATCACCTTGAATGGCCCAATATACCGTGGTGCTAGTTTACCCTTAACCTTGAATCTTTTAAACCCTCTGATAGGTGATACTTTGAGATATACATAATCTTCCACTTTGAATTCCAATTCTCTGCATCGTACATCTGCATAGCTTTTCTGCCTTGATTGGGCAACCTTTAGATTCTCCCGAATTATTTGGACCTGTTTTTCATCTTCTTGCAATATGTTTGGCCCAAAGACCTGACTTTCACCAGTCTGGTTCCAGAATAACGGAGTTCTGCACTTCCTACCATATAATGCCTCGAATGGGGACATCTTGAGGCTTGCTTGATAACTATTGTTATATGAGAACTCAGCATAGGGAAGACTCTTATCCCAACCTTTACCATACTTCAATGCACAAGCTCTGAGCATATCTTCTAGGATTTGATTCGTACGTTCTGTTTGGCCATCAGTTTGCGGGTGGTATGCTGAGCTGAAATTTAGCTTCGTGTCCATGGACTCATGTAGCTTCTGCCAGAACCTTGAAGTAAACTGAGTACCACGATCAGACACTATCTTCTTCGGAACTCCGTGCAAACAGACTATACGTGACATGTACAACTCTGCTAGCTTTGCTCCATTATAAGTGGTCTTGACTGGAATAAAATGTGCCACTTTGGTGAAACGATCCACTATAACCAATATAGAGTCGTATCCTCCTTGGGTACGAGGTAGGCCAACTATGAAATCCATGCCGACTTCTTCCCATTTCCATTCTGGAACTTCTAGTGGTTGGAGTAATCCTGCTGGCCGTTGGTGTTCTGCTTTCACCCTTTGACATGTATCACAAAGAGCAACATGTTCTGCCACATCACGCTTCATCCCGTACCACCAATACTGACTCTTAAGATCTTGATACATTTTTGTGCTTCCTGGATGGATTGAATAGGCTGAATCATGTGCTTCTTGTAATATCATTTCCTTGAGAGGTTTCAAGTCTGGCACGCAAATTCGCTTCCCGAACCAGATTGTGCCTTGGTCTTCTTCTCTAAATCCTGGTGCTTTGTTTTTCTTGATGTTCTCCCTTATTTCCTTAATCTTTTCATCCTCAAGTTGGCCTTTGCAGATTTCTTTCTCTAAGGTTGGCTCAACTTCCATAGTAACTCCATCCATACTATTGACGAAACCCAAGTTAAGCCTTTCAAACTCTTTGCATAGCTCGGATGGCAATTCACGTGCTATGGCCATGTTAGCATGACTCTTTCTGCTCAAGGCATCAGCTACCACATTCGCCTTGCCTGGATGATAGTGTATACCCATATTGTAGTCCTTGATCAATTCCAACCAACGTCGTTGCCTCAGATTCAAGTCATTCTGGGTGAAGATGTACTTTAGACTCTTGTGATCGGTATAAATCTCACAACGGTTCCCAAGTATATAATGTCTCCAGATCTTAAGAGCATGAACCACTGCAGCAAGTTCAAGATCATGAGTCAGATAGTTTTTCTCATGCTTCCTCAACTGTCTCGATGCATAAGCTATCACTCGTCCTTCTTGCATAAGCACACAACCCAAACCAAGATAAGAGGCATCACAATAAATATCAAAATGTTTGTGGATATCTGGCAATTTAAGCACTGGGGCGGTAGTCAACCTTTTCTTTAACTCCTCAAAACTAGCATCACAAGCTGCGGACCACTTGAATTCTCTAGTCTTCTCAAGTAGTTCTGTAAGAGGTTTAGCTATTTTGGAGAAGCCTTCAATGAATCTCCGATAATATCCTGCTAGACCAAGGAAACTTCGGATTTCTGTGACTGTTTTTGGTGGATTCCAGTTTAGAACATCTCTCACTTTGCTTGGGTCAACTTTGACTCCTCCTTCTATGATGACATGTCCAAGGAAGGAGACTTCCTTCAACCAGAATTCACATTTACTGAGCTTGGGGTACAACTGATGTTCTCTAAGCTTCTGCAATACAAGTCTTAAGTGCTCTTCATGTTCTTCTTCATTCTTCGAGAATACCAGAATATCATCGATGAATACCACCACAAATTTATCGAGATACTCCATAAAAACATTATTCATCATGTACATGAAGTAGGCTGGTGCATTAGTTAATCCGAAAGACATAACTGTGAACTCATACAACCCATACCTAGTAGTTAATGCTGTCTTTGGGATGTCAGATGCTCGGATCTTCAATTGATGATAGCCTGAACGAAGATCAATCTTGGAGAATACACAAGCTCCCTTTAGCTGATCAAATAAATCTTCAATTCTCGGTAGAGGGTACTTGTTCTTAATTGTCACCTCATTCAGAGATCGATAGTCAATACACATCCTTTGACTACCATCCTTCTTCTCAACAAATAGTACAGGGGCTCCCCAAGGTGAAGAACTCGGACGAATAATCTTTTTATCTAGCAAGTCCTTCAGTTGTTTCTTGAGCTCCTCTAATTCATTCGCTGGCATTCTGTACGGTTTCTTTGCGATGGGTGCTGTTCCTGGCAACAAGTCAATGATGAACTCAATATCACGATCAGGTGGCAGTCCTGGAAGGTCATCCGGAAAAACATCTGGAAAGTCACAGACTACACGAATTCTCTCAATAGATGTCCCTTCCACCTGGTAGACAAGTTCACCAAGTGGATCGAAGTCAAGCCGGTCACCTGCCCAAAGGCCGACAGAGTACTCGACTTCTTTGATGAGCTAGTGCATCGCTACGGGCTGCCCCACCGCATCATCATAGACTTGGGTTCCAATTTCAACAACCACCAGTTCTGGGAGTACTGTGAGAACAGCGGAATTGACGTCCGGTACGTCTCAGTCGCCCACCCCCGCGCTAACGGTCAAGTTGAGCGTGCTAACGGGATGGTACTCGACGCCCTCAAGAAGCGATTGCACGACGCAGCTAACACCAAAGGAGGCAAGTGGATCAAGGAACTACCCAACACACTCTGGGGGCTTTGTACTCAACCTACCAAGCCTACTGGGCAGTCGCCCTACTTCCTGGTCTACAGCTCCGAAGCTATTCTACCTGCCGACGTGATGTGGGAATCCCCGGCAGTAGAGCAATATGACGAAGGCATCTCAGAAGACAGCAGACGGGTTGACATCGACAGCCTCGAAGAAGCCCGCTGCGCCGCCCTCGTCCAGTCAGCAAGGTACCTTGAGGGTATTCGACGCTACCATGATCGCAACGTCAAGGAACGCTCCTTCAACGTCGGCGATCTAGTCCTCCGTCGCATCCAGAACACGGACGGACTACACAAGCTCAGCTCGCCATGGGAAGGTCCCTTCTCAGTCTCCAAGGTGACCCGACCAGGCTCCTACCGCCTCCAAACACTTGAAGGTGACGACATCAGCAACTCGTGGAACGTCGACCAGCTGTGTCGCTTCTACGCGTAGTCGCTCGACTACTCATCTACGGGTCCAGTCTATACGACTACTCACGGACTCTTCGCTGTAAGCGGCCTCTCGGTCCTAGCACTAGTCTCCGGACTACTCTTCTCCAAGATCCAGCGTCAACGGCTACTAACGGATCTTGGGCTGCTCAGAGCATTGAGGACTCTAGCAGCGGTCAACGGACCATGTACTCTAGATCCAGCCTATATGGCTACTAACGGATCTTCAGCTGTAAGCGGCTCAAGGGCCCTGGCAACCATCTAGCCGTAGGCGGCCTACGGGTCCTGGCGACTACACTTGTAAACGGCTCTGGCCATCCAGGTGTACTCCTTCATCTGTAATAAAGATTGATAGCATTCAACTTCTTTACTGTGCCTTCCAGTCAGGCAGACTCTACCGAGTACTACTACTCACAACTCCTCCACGGTTTGGTACTCCGCGCACTTCGCTGCGAGTGGCGGCCATGAGTGCTCATTTCACATACAAAACGTGGACAACTTTCATTGATAATTCAAACAAGTCACTGACTACTTTGCTTGTTTTACAACTACTACTCTAGCTACCTCTACAGGTACATCTACTGGAGATTAAGTTTCTCCGCCACCTGTTCAGCAATGGGCGCCATCTCCTCGAGAAGGGTCTTGTACTGATCATCGCTACAGTTAGCCGCAAGACCGCCGGCTACCACATCCACTGGTGCCTTCGGGAAGTATGACTTCATGTACGCTAGCACCTGGTTTGGGATAGACTTCGCCAGATGCTTGACATGCGTCGACAACCGTCCGGGGGCTTCCTTCAACCGGTCCACCAGTGGAGCTATCTTCGGTCCACCCGGATGCGGCACCAGCAACCTTGCGATGGGTTGTGCGGCTTCCTCAAGCTCTTTCAGCTGGCCTCGAAGCTTCTCGCAGTCTTCATTGAGCTTCTGCAGAGATTTATAACAATTGACAAGGTCACGATCTGAGGCTTCACGGAGCTCCATGTGCTTGATACACTCATGGCGCAACTGAGCGTACTCATACTCAAGTACCTCTCTTTTGTCGGTCTCACGATACACGATGTTCTTGAGGTCCGTCTCTGATGCCTTCAGCTGGTCAACCATTGCCTCAAGCTCTGCAGACAACTCAATTCAAGGTCAGACTACTCGCAAGTGCTTCAATAAGTACTCAGGACTCTGGTGGAAGACATACCTTTGTTTTTCTGGCGTAGCGACTTGTTCTTCCGGGTCAAGTCGTCCCTCTTCGCCTGCATCTCCTGCACCTCGTTATGGTACTGGGCGAAGGTGCCATCCAGCTTGGATTGGAGCAGAGCCGCATGCTTCTTCAACTTGTCTAGCTCCTTCTCCAGGCCTTCGGCGCGAAGAACAGTGTCACCATACCCCTTCAGAAGATCAGACTTCTGTCGGGACCGCTCCACCACATCCTGCGCAAGACAGAGTCAGTCCATGGGTACTCAGTACTCAACAAAGCAAGATTATTCGGGGTACTCGCAACGTACCTTGACCCATTGCTCGGTGCGGCGCCATGACTCCATGCTCAGAGCAACAACGGCCGGGTCGACAAGGTTGTCCTCCAGCAGCTCAATACCCCCACGGCTTGATGATGCCGCCTCTAGCATGGGCGCCGAGCGAAGCGGCGCAACTTCTTCTATGATCGGCTCGCGGACGACTACTTTTGTACTTGCCTCGGGGAGTGGATCGACCTGCGCTTCCGCACTTAGCCCGGGGGCTGCTGCTGCCGTTGCCCCAACAACTGATTCTGTGGGCTCCGTCTCCACAGTAGCCGTCTCCATAGCCACGACTTCAGGGATCGCGGCTTCCTCAGCTTGTGCTCCTACCAAGATGAGTACAAGAAGTCGATTTCAACGACTACAACAACCTCGCATGATGACTACTAGATGTGATAGGACACATACCTTCGACCAAGGTGGCTTCTTCCAAAGTCGACTCCACCGCGGCTTCAGCTTGTGGCGGTGGCGTGGGTTCGCGCACCTCCGCCGAACGGTTCTCTCCATCTGCCGGAGTGCTAGCATCCCCACCATCCCACGACAAGTCTGTGGATTTCCTGTTTCATGAAGTCTCTAGTCAGCAATGCAAGAATAACGACTACTTCCTACTCGAAAGTTCAGAGAACTTACAGAGTTGACTGCACGATGGTCACGGTCGGAGCGCTAAGTATACTGGCAATATCAACTATGCCAGATTCGCTGACAGTTTCGACTTCGGCATGCCCCTCTTCTGGCTGCTCCACCACTGCAACCAGAGGAGGACCCTGCCCTTCTTCGACCGACGCCCGCGAATCTACGGTGCCGGTCTCTTGTTGTGCCGCTACTGGTACGGCTTCTTCAGTGGTTGGAGGTGGGCTGACACTCCTCTCAGCTACCGCCCCCACCGTCTCCCAGGCGTCCTCGTCACCTTGATCAACAGGGTCCGAGGAGGGGATGTCCTGCAATAGTTCAAATACGCTTGTCAGCAACAGACTACTTCTCGGCAGTACTCGACTACACTAGTCGTGCTACTCACCTGTGGCCTGGTGGCCTCTGACAGCTTCAGCTTCTTCACGGCGCGTTTCCGTGCCACATTGCACGGCTTCCTAGGTGGAGCCGGCAAGCTAGCCTCCAGGCTAGATGGCTTCTCGATGACCAGGCTGTTCAGCATCCCAGCTCGGCTGAACCTTGAGCGGAGTTGGAACCGCTGCTGCAGCGTCTCTTCATCCTCGTCATCAGAGCTGTCCTCGATGACGACGGCATCACTGCCTTCACCGACTTCGCGACGCTCCTTCCCCTTGGGCTCCGCTTTCCCCTGCGCCTGTCCTTCAAGTCGCGGGGGGGAGGGCAGGACAGAGATGTACTTCTCCACATCATCCTACAACATCAAGCAAGCATGAGTACGACAACGTCAAGCAAATCAGTACTCGGGGGCTTATGTCACGACTACTGACCTGGTTTGGCGGCCGTGCTGCAGAGTACTCTGGCACCGGGCACGGTGTGTACGGGGGCATATCCTTGAAGATTTTGCCCAGCCTCTCAACAAGGACGTCGTCCTCGACTTCGAAGCCAGGCATCCGGGATGTATCCTCATCGCCGGTGTTCTGGTACCCGAGGGTGTCTCGCGCCATCAGTGGCTGCACCCTCTTCTTCATAAAACTGAAGGCCACGTGCTCGGCCCTCAGTCCGGCCTCCCGCAAGGCCTTGATCTTCTTCAGCAGCGGGGGTAGTTGGATACCCTCTTGCATGGTGGGCTCCGTGTTCCACCACGGCGCATGCTTTGGTTGACGCCCACTCGGCTTCGGCAACTCGGGGTGGTGGTTGCTGATATAAAACCACTTCGCCTTCCAGTCCTGGTTGGAGTCGATGAGTTTGTACGGCAGGTACTGGCCGGTGACGTCTTCGCGCATCTGAATCCCGGCGCCTCCGACTACTCGCGGGTCATCAGTGCTTGGCTGCGGCTTCACTCGGAAGAACTTCCGGAACAAGATCCAGTGGGGTTTGATCCCCAGAAATGCTTCGCAGAATTGCACAAAGATGGAGGTGTGGAAGATCCTGTTGGGGTTAAGGTTGAGGTACTCGATGCTGTAGTACCTGAGAAGCCCCTTGAAGAAGTCGCTGGCCGGCAGCGCAAGTCCACGCTCCACGAACCGGGCGAACATCGGGATCTCGTCCGGATTCTTCTCCATTGGGTATGGATCCCCAGTGGCGGTGCGCCATAGATCCATCTCCTTCTCGCGGAGGAATCCGCTGTTGACCAAGGCAAGAAGGTCCTCGGTCTTCAACTTTGCCTTCTTCCATTCCTTCGCCGGATTGGGGCGAGGGGACGAAGGCGGTGACGACGACGACTGGCCGGCATCTCTGGCTTCATCACGGCTCCTTTTCTTCGACACGCCGGACTTCTTGCTCTTTGCTAGAGACGCCTTCATCCTCCAAGTCACCGGAGTCTTCACTCGCATTCGCTCGGGGGCTACAGAGGCGGGCGGACTTCGGCAGCGGGCGCAAGTAGATCCAATCTACTTTGCGGCGGCAGTAGAGAGATAGAGAGGGCGGTCTCTCAGATCTAATCTGGGGGAATGCTACTGCTGGGAATAAAAAACCCTAAGGGGTTCACTGGTTATTTATAACCGGCCAGGCGGCTCAGATCTAAACGGGCAGATAAGACGCCAGGCGGGTGACTCAGCAGCAGCTGCCTGACTCTTCGAATTCCAGTACTCGACGCTCTCAGTCTCGGGGGCTCGACAACATCTGACGGATTAAGTGGGCTACATCAGATCAAGATTCCACTCGGGACACATTCTACAGTCAAGATGATCCTTTAATTCGAGAGAGAGTACTCGACTCAAGGCTCGGGGGCTCCGTGCCACGTGTCCTTCGGTTTTTTCTCCGGATTTTTCAGGATAAGATTGGCAGAACTTCAGATTGACCCTCAGCTTGAATCTGTGATTCAACCTAAGGCTCGGGGGCTACATTCCATATGGAATGCGATTCTCCGAATCGCATTTTCCATATGGTTTCTTCATCAAGACAACACGAGTACTATTGAAGACCTTCGAAAGAAGCACTCGAGGACGCTTGGGGACTACTCGAGAAGACTTCAAGACTACTCAAAGATCAGCTGGAGTACCTTCCAGCCTCGGGATAATTCAAGTATTCTTGAGGACTTTCGGCTTGTGGAACTCGGGGGCGCTCAAGGACTACTCGCCAAGGCCATCAAGACTACTCGAAGACATCCTGCTCGACTACAAAGTACTCGGGAGATTGTCGTACGGACATCCCTGGGCCCACTACTCAGGTGGGTACTGGGACCGACTACTCCGTAGGCCCTTGGGACTACCCGACTTGAGCTGCACGGCACCTGTTGGCGTGGAGCGCAAGGCAAGCGGAGGATTAGTACTCGGTTAGGAGGCTAGACATGTCCGGATCCATGTAGAGTACTCCTAGCCGCAGCCGACTAGTACTTCTCTGGCAAACCGGCTTGTAACCCTGCCTCCCGGACTATATAAGGCGAGGCAGGGACCCCTATCTCATCAATCCGCATCATCTTGTAAACACACCCAATCAATCCAGATCTACGCAGCATACAAGACGTAGGGTATTACGCACCTCACGGCCCGAACCTGTCTAAATTGTGTGCCACGTGTCTCTCCTTCGAGTTATCGATCTCGGCGAGGCCACATTCATCTACCTCGGGTACTCCCCTTGGTAGGTTGCCGGTCTAAAACACCGACATGCTCCCTTTGCTTTGATTCTTGTCCGGTGCTTCCGCTCTTTGCTCCTAGGCTTCTTGGTTGATTCTCTAGGCTTGTTTGTGCCTTGTTTGGAGCTTCGCTTGTGTGCACAGATCCGTGGAGTGGCAATCGGGGTATAGGCCGAGTTCGACCTTAGGGAAGAATTTTTATCGGCTCCCATTCACTCCCCCCTCTTTGGTCGCCTGATTCGGTCCTTCAAACATGGACAGCATGTGCTACTTATTGCTCTACATGACATGGAGTCGTCTGGAGAGAGTTATCATGACTCCCTACGAGGTCGCAGAATGAGACTGCCTGGAGAGGGTTGATGAAGCCCCCTACGGGTGCTCGCAGCTGAAAGCTACGAGAAGATACAGCCGAAACTATCTGGAGAGGATTGTCTTGATCCCCTATGAGTGGTGACAACCGTAGCTGTCTGTTGAGTGGTTGCAACCGAAGCTGCCTGGAGAGAGTTGATGAAGCCCCCTACGAGTTGTTTACAGCCGTAGCCGTCTGGAGAGGGTTGTTGAGACCCCCTACGGGTAGAAGCGACAAAGCTGGTCGATGTTCCAAGAGTTGTCGACTTCCTCGCCTTCAAGAGTTTGGAGACGATAAGAGCGTGGGCCAGTAACCTTTGCAACAGAGAAAGGACTTTCCCATGGAGAGTTTAGTTTGTGTAGCCCTGTCGTATTCTGGATGCGACGAAGGACTAAATCACCAATGTTGAAAGAGCGTTCCTTAACGTTGCGGTCATGGTAGCGGCGAATCTTCTCAAGGTATCGAGCAGATTTAACAAGTGCGTTGCAGCGAGCTTCCTCGAGACTGTCGACATCTGTCTGTCTTGTTTCTTCAGCTACGCCTTCTTCATACTGGTCAACCGTCGGAGAACGCCACATGACATCAGCAGGCAATACAGCTTCAGAGCAGTAGACCAGGAAGTAAGACTGCCCTGTGGGGGTAGTAGGCTGAGTACGTAGCCCCCAGAGTGCATTGGGTAGTTCCTTGATCCATTTGCCGCCCTTGGTATTTGCTGCATCATACAGTCGCTTCTTGAGAGCATCGAGTATCATCCCATTGGCGCGTTCCACTTGGCCGTTGGCACGTGGGTGGGCAATGGAGACGTACCGGACGTCGATTCCACTATTTTCGCAGTACTCCCAGAACTGGTGATTGTTGAAATTCGAACCCAGGTCTGTGATAATGCGATTGGGGAACCCATAGCGATGTACGATTTCATCCAAGAAGTCGAGGACTCTATCAGCCTTGGGACAAGTGACAGGCTTGACCTCAATCCACTTGGTAAACTTGTCGATAGCCACCAAAACTCTGTTGAATCCTCCTGGCGCATTTGGGAGAGGACCAATCATATCCAGCCCCCAGCAAGCGAAAGTCCAAGTTGATGGTATCGTGATGAGCTTGTAGGCTGGAACGTATTGTTGCTTGGCGAAGAATTGACATCCCTGGCACTTCTTGACTAGTTCCTCTGCATCAGCAAGAGGTGTAGGCCAGTAGAAAGCACGTCGGAACACTTTTCCCACCAAGGTGCGGGAAGAAGCGTGATTGCCACAGATTCCTTTGTGTGTCTCCTCCAAGATTTCTTTGCCTTCTTTGCGAGAAACGCACTTCATGAGTACATCAGAGCTTGCGCCTCGCTTGTAGAGTTGATCTCCGACTAGAGCATAAGCCTTGACGTGGCGTGAGATGTGCTCGGCTTCTGACTTGTCTTCAGGAATCAACTGATGTTTAATGTAGTCGATGAAAGAAGTTCTCCAATCCACATCAATCATAAGCACTTCTCGATCAGGTTGAACTGAAGTAGTCGCAGGTGCAGATGATTGCTCCAGAATTGATGGTTTGTGGAGTTCATGGACGAAGATTCCAGCTGGCACTTGAGCTCGTGTAGATCCCAGCTTCGACAAGACATCCGTAGCAACATTGTTGTCGCGGACCACATGATGGAACTCGAGACCATGAAATTTGTTCTCAAGTTTGCGTACCTCCTGACAGTACACATCCATATTCTCAGCATTACGATCCCAAGAATCGTTGACTTCATTGATGACCACAAAAGAATCACCATAGATAAGTAGTCGTGTAATGCCAAGAGAGACTGCAAGGCGAAGACCATGCAGTAGAGCTTCATATTCAGCTTCGTTGTTTGAGACCTTCTAGAAGATCTTCAAAACATACTTGAGTTGCTCACCCTTGGGGGAAATCAGAAGTACCCTGGCACCTGCGCCTTCCAACTTGAGGGAACCGTCAAAGTACATGACCCAATGTTCTGGACGCTCAATTGGAGTTGGGACTTGATTTTCCCTCCACTCAGTCATGAAATCAACCAAGGCTTGAGACTTGATAGCAGTGCGAGACTTGAACTCGAGCGATAGAGGACCAAGCTCTACAGCCCATTTAGAAATCCTTCCTGTGGAGTCCCGGTTGTGCAATATGTCGCCAAGCGGGTAGCTAGTGACCACAAAAATCTTGTATTCGTCGAAGTAGTGGCGGAGCTTTCATGAAGTAATCAGAACCGCATAGAGTAGCTTCTGTACCGGAGGGTAGCGAGCCTTGGACTCTGAGAGTACTTCACTGACGAAATAGACTGGCCTCTGGACAGGGTAGCCATGGCCTTCCTCCTGCCGCTCAACGACAATAGCAGTGCTGACAACATTAGTAGTCGCAGCGATGTAGAGCAAGAGCTCTTCATTTGGCAGAGGAGCTGTAAGGACTGGAGGCTTGGATAAGAACTCCTTGAGCTGAGAAAGAGCTTGATCAGCTTCAGTTGTCCACGTAAACTTCTCTTGCCGCTTGAGTAGCTTGAAGAAAGGTAGACCCCATTCTCCAAGTCACGAGATGAAGCGATTGAGAGACGCCATGCAACCAGTAAGCTTCTGGACATCTTTGATAGTAGTTGGAGCTTGCATGTTGGATATGGCAGTAATCTTCTCGGGGTTTGCTTCGATGCCACGATGGCTGATGATGAACCCGAGTAGTTTTCCAGATGATATGCCAAATACGCATTTGTTGGGGTTGAGCTTCCATTGGTACTCGCGTAGCGAAGCGAAAGTTTCCTCAAGATCCGTGATAAGCATGTCTGGATCCCTAGTCTTGACAACGACGTCATCCACGTATGCTTCCACGTTCTTGTGAAGCTACTTCTTGAAGCACGCTTGGATAGCCCTTTGATATGTAGCGCCAGCATTTTTCAACCCGAAGGACATTGTTGTGTAACAATAAGCACCAAACGGGGTGATAAATGCGGTCTTCTCTTGATCAGATTCCTTGATTGCGATTTGATGATAGCCGGAGTAGCAATCCAGGAAACAGAGTAGAGCACAGCCCGCCGTAGAGTCAATGACTTGATCAATCCGTGGCAACCCGAAAGGATCCTTGGGGCAATGCTTGTTGAGATCAGTGTAGTCAACACACATCCTCCAATCGTTAGAGTTCTTCTTTCTGACGAGCACAGGGTTAGCAAGCCATTGCGGGTGAAAGACTTCCCAGATGAAGCCAGCCGCGAGTAGTTTAACGAGCTCTTTCTTGATAGCAGCCCTGCGGTCATCAGCAAAGCGACAAAGGTGTTGTATCTTGGGGGTAGCATTAGGATCGATGTTGAGTGAGTGCTCGATCAACCTCCTGGGCACACCTGGCATGTCAGATGGTTTCCATGCAAAGATATCACGGTTAGCCCGAAGGAAGTTGATGAGCGCGTCTTCCTATTTAGGATCAAGCTGTGCACTGATCATGGTCATCTTGCTCCTGTCACTAGAACCGAGGTCAATGGCTTTGAGCAGGACGTCACCAGATGGTGCAGGCTTGTTGTTGTCGTCAGTCTTCTCAGGAACCTCCAGCTCGCTCGGAGCAAGCTTTTTAGCGGCAGTGAAGACTTCCATCATTGCATTGGGTACTTGAGTAGTCGAGGCAAGTTCTACGGCATCTGTGTCGCAGTCGTAAGAACGTTTCAAATCCCCTTGCAATGAAAGAACTCCTTTGGGGCTTGGCATCTTGAGTACAAGGTACACATAGTGTGGAATAGCTATGAACTTAGCGAGACCAGGTCTGCCGAGGATGGCATGGTAAGAAGTCTCAAAGTCAGCAACCTCGAATTTGATGTACTCGGTGCGGTAATGATCCTTGGTCCCAAAGGTAATGGGTAGTACAACTGAACCCAAAGGAACAGCTGCGTTACTCGGGATGATACCATAGAATGGTGAGTTGGTCTTGGTAAGCATGTTGGTGATATCCAGGCCCATCTTCCTCAAAGTCTTGGCAAACAGGACATTGAGACCGCTACCTCCATCAATGAGAACCTTGGTAAGCCTAGAGCCTGCCACCACTGGATCCAGAACGAGAGGATATCGTCCCGGCTCAGAGAAACTAGTCCATTGATCCGTCCTAGAGAAGGTAATGGGGGTTTCAGACCACCTTAGAAAAGTGGGAGCTGCTGGTTGGATGGACATAATCTCCCTGAGAGCGAGCTTCTGCATGCGTTTGGTCGAAATTCCACCAAATATGACATTGATAGTGTTGGAGGGGTTTTGGAACCCAGTGTCTTTGTCTGTGTTAGCCTTCTTCCCCTTGTGTTTGCGAAATCGCGGGTTTGGGTGCGTTGGTTCGGGTGTATTCTTCAACGCACGTCGAAGTTGGTAACACTGCTCTGTAGTATGATCGCCCTCTGGGTGCCATGGGCATTTCTGCTTGGTCAATGTTGCCCAGTGAGGATCATCTTCAGGCCTGGCGGTAGTTTCCATGGCAGCAACAGTGTTGTCGGGCTTGCGCTTGCGATTAGGATTGCTCGAGTAGTTATTACCCTGGCAGTTGCCCTGCTGTTGCTTGCCACTGCTGCTCCCTCCAGCATTGTTGTTGTTGTTGTTCTGGTTGTTGCGAAGATGCTTGAACCGATTCCGAGCCTTGTCTTCCTCATCCGCCCAGTGAGTGATCATCTCCTTGAGCTTGGTGATGTTGGCTGGGCGAGCGCGACCGAAGTCTTGGAAAAGCCTATCGTCATAGAAACCATCCTGGAAGGTATCAATGACTTCTTTTTCTGTAACATCAACAACAGTAGCCCTTTTCTCAAAGAAGCGGCGCATGTACTTGCGAAGAGTCTCACCTTGTTTTTGTTTGATCAGGGCAAGGTCCATCCGGGTACCATGACGGTCGAGAGAACCCGCGAAATTGCTGGTGAAGCGATGCTTGAGTTGTCCCCAGTTGTCGATGGAGCCACGTTCGAGAGACTCAAACCATGTGAGGGGCTCTTGCTCTAGGACAAAAGGGAAATAAATACACTTGGTATCATCATTGCCCCCGGCATTGGAGATGGACAGAGCATAACAGCGCAACCACTACCTTGGATCTTGCTTGCCATCATACTTAGAGATGCCGTAAGGCTTGAATTTCTCCGGAAGAAACAAAGCTTGAAGTCGAGCAGAGAAAGCAGGAAAAGAATCAGAATCAGCATCCTTTTGCTTCTCACACTCAGCGCGTCTGGCGTTGATTGTTGTGCGAGCGTCATAGCGAGAGTCTCCTGACTTGCTGTTGACACTACCATCATTGCCTTTGCCCTTGTTGCTAGCTTCCGGACGAGTGCGTTGAGGAGTGGGAGTGGTACGATGAGCACCTCCACTGCTGCCATGGTGACTAGGAGCACTGGTATTTTGTCATCGCATAGTGTAGACTAGTTCAACCAGCTTCGCGACTTCAGCAGCCACCCTGTCACGAGGCATAGAGCAACCGAGTAGATTGATCGCATTGATAGCTTCCTCTGGAGTGCGATATTCACGAGTAGCTACCGCATCCAGAGCCTCTTGAAGATTACGGGTAGGTAGAGCTTCCGCGAGTTCCCGACGAAGGGTTGCACGATCAGCATTGCGTTGGCGACGTGCAGTCTTGGCCTCCGCGGTTTCATCAGCAGGAGCATTGGCAGAGAGTTCATCATCAGATACATCATCCGGAAAGCGATAATTGGCATGATGCCCTTGCGGAGTAGTTGCATCAAAGACGAACACTTCTCGATGCGATGAATAAGTTCCCGTACTCTGAATGAGCTCAGTATCAGTGTCATAATCAACAAGCTTGATGCCTTCCTGGAAAGGTAAGTTGTCGAGACAAGCGATAAAGCGCTCCTGATCATCCAAGGTGAGATCAGCAGGCACATGCTCAGGCCAGTTGACGAATCTACCCTCAGGTGTCGATGTGAGCACCAGTCCTTGAGCAAGGCCAGACAGTTGTTCTACTTCAGCAGAATCCGAACCGTAGTCGAAATCGAACTCAGATGAATCCAAATAGTAGTCGAAGTTGACGTCCAAATCCGAAGAGTACTCGAGCACAATCTTCGGGCCAGGACACATGAGGCGCTTCAATGCGGCTTGGTAAGGGGCACTGACATGGCGATGACCGAAGAGAGGTGGTGCTGGAATGTTATCCAGTCTGAGCGCAAGCTGTGAAGCTGAAGAAAGCATCTCAGGCTGAATAGGAGGCGAAGTCGAGTTGTACTCGGACTCTGACTCGAGTTCTCTGAGCGAGTCAGAGATCGAAATTTCGCCGAAATTTTCGACGAGTTCTTCCATCGAAGCTTGCGTAAGCGTCGAGGACTTGAGCTTTGACTCCGGAGTTGGCGCTAAGAAACGCAGGAACGATCCGGTGCCGTCAGCAACGCAAACCCAAGAGCCGAAAACAAAGGTGTCGCCTTGCTAGAATGCGACGGCCGGCTTGATGATGACGAGAGCCATCGAGTTCGCCAGTGGATCAACGACGAGATCCCCTACCTGGCGCGCCAGCTGTCAGTGTTTTAGACACCGAGCCTACGACGGGGTACCCGAAGTAGTAGATTGTGCGGTGGGGCTCGCCGAGATCAGGAACACGATGGTGAGACACGGGGCACACAATTAGACAGGTTCGGGCCGCAATGTGCGTAATACCCTACGTCCTGTATGCTGCGTGGCTCTGTATTGATTGCGTATGTTTTGAGAGGGGTCCCTGCCTCGTCTTATATGCCACGGGAGGCAGGGTTACAAGTCGGATTGGAACAAAGGTACTATTCGAGTAGGACCCGGAGTAGCCTATACAAAGTATGGAAAGCTATCCTAGTCTTAGTACAAGTCCTTGTCCGTCTTGTCTTGCCTTGTGGTCCACGGTACCAGCACCGTGGCCCACTAGTCGAGTAGTCCAGGTGTGTAGGAACTCATCTCCCGGGTATGGCCCACATGTGTTGGTGGGCCCAGGGATGCTCGGTCGACACATAGCACGTTTTTCATTAAGAAAAAGAGAAGAGAAGTACATCAACTCAACTTCAGGAGAACACCTGAAATACAAAGTTACAAGGTTTTCCACCAACTAGGAACCTACACAACAGAACACAGAATGACCGAAACAACCGAAAGATAAGAACCACCATCACCACACTAAACATGACTAAAAATGATCGGAACCTGCCGAAGTAATGGTACCAAGAACACATGCATCCCACTTCAGTTACCTAAAAAATAAGGGATATTTTCTTGCTAGGATTCTAGACATGCGGATAATATAGAATCCAAAAAATGCATTGATCATTACATGGAATTCTATTAAGATATTATATGAAAGTCGAATTTCTTCCATTCTCATTTGAGAATGCGAATACAAGGAGGTATTTAGTGCTTGGGAAAGTCCGAAGAAAAAAGGATTTGAAATCCACCTTTTCTTTTGCTTTTTTCCCTTAGAAAAATAACTCAATCAAAATCCATGACTATTCGCCTAACAACCTAGAGCTAACAGAGGTAGACAGGAGGGTCCAGCAAGACATGCCTTCACGAAGGAACCAACGCCAACACTATCATTTTCCGACTGTCCAAAACAGAGCAGTCCAAGTCTTCACCTGGCGGGTCAACACTCCACGTATATACCACCAAGACTCAGAAGAGAGGCAGAACGATGGAAAGATAGTGAGTAATACATGAAGATGACGATGAACATCCGCAAGCACTAGAGAGCATATGGAACACCCAAAACAACCAATGCCACCCAAACACAACCACCCGAAGAGCTGAACCTGCCAAAGGGGATGCACCGTCGCTGAAGATGTCGAGGAAGGAAAACCAAGCACGGAGCACGAAATGATGGACAAGCATCCACCGAGTAGTGTGACCACGGTGGCAAAGCATCCGCTAGAGAGGGAGAGCAGCGAAAAAGCATCCGCCGGGCTCGAAGAACACCAAGGTGGCAAAGCATCCACTGATGAACACGATAGGAGCGGTAAGCCTCCACCGGAGACGAAGCATGGTTGCAAAGCATCCACCAGAGAAGAAACATAGTGGCAATCTGTCGAAGAAGCATGACAGCAAAGCATCTGCCAAGAACCACAATCCATCATCAGCAACCACTGGGAGCAAAACAATAGAGAAGTAGCATTCACCACGACCTAGGCAATTAAGGCGATAATATGCAAGAAGAAGCGAGGCAGGCACATTGGATGAACCATCGACCAAGCGACCAACTTCGAGATGACGCCAAACCAGATGACCGAGCAATGATGAGACCAGGAAAGCTGAAGAAGACAACCGGGGGAGGACTGGTGAGAGGGCAGAAGATAACGCCTCAAGAGGTAAACAACCCCAACAAGCATTGTCGTCATCTGCCTGCAAGCAAGCACTGACTTTCACCTAGAACCCAACTCCCAGAGAACACTGGTGACCCTAAGGAGGCACATCTTAGACCTGAGCAGGGCGGGATAGCAGAAGGTTCGAAGATGTCGTCGATGAAGCACCACCAGCTCCAAGTCCTCTATCCGCTACAGCTACCCCGACCGACTAGGACAACCAGAGCACGACCAGAGAGACCAAGCCGCCATGGGAGGCCGCATCGCCGGCCAGCCAAGCACACACACAGGGAGACCCCTACCACGGAAAGCCGCTCTGTTGATCGTTGGATGCCCGTGGGTCGAATACCCGCCTGGACAACCAAGCGGACAAGAAAGATGAACAAACAGCTGTTGACGCGAAAATAGGACGTCACCTTCGCGCGTGACACACGTGACTCCCCGGTCTGTAGCGAGGCGTGCCAGCCAATCTGACCTGTTGATTGATAATGGAAAATATTAAGGATCGGCTAGAGAACCGATGGCCTTTCAGCGACACGTGTACCAGCCAATCGACCGATACAGATAAAGCGGGATCAGCCGGCTCGAGAGCGACGGAAGCACGGGTACGATCAGCTGGATCGGCCGATCATGACGTCAGTGCTCGAGTAGGTCGGAATCGGCTGTGGTGGTATAAGCTGATAGGATCTAGATCGAGTGGAAGGGTAAAGATAATAGCTAAAACTACAAGAATTTGGTACGAAAACTTGTAGATCTAGCTAATATCGGTAAGGGGTGAATAAAGAACTAGACGAAACCTCAGCGATGCGCCCGGAGGTTAAAGCCTAGGATTATTCGGTAAAACGGTACTCACAAGCTTGCCGGAGATCAGCTGATGCAGCCCGACGAACCCGAAGCACGGCGTTGTAGAAAAGAGAAAATCGCAATGGCGAAGTCGCCGAAAAGTAGATGCTGTAAAGGTAGATGCTGTAAAGTAGATGCAGTAAAGGTAAAGGGTTTGCCCGGAGGCGGTTTGTTTGATATTGGTGTGTACAGATTTTCCGACCACGCAGGGTCGCTATTTATATCCTGAGGACAACCCGACTCCTAGCCGATTACGGCACTGTTTACTTGCATCTAAAGACAAAAACTACTAAAAAATAGAAAAGGACTCTCGCAGGAGTCAAAGACCTTCTAAAAACTGACTCTTGACCCGTTGTCAATCGTGGACTGACCCGCCTCCACCATGCTTTCCTTTTGGTGTATTTCTTTTGAATACCGCCTCTTCTTTCCTCCATCGGCTGATCTTCTATTTGACCATCGGCCGATCGCTTTTACCAGCTGGCCCACCGTCAGGGTTGAATCCCTTTGACCATCGGCGATCCGTGTTGACCGTCTTTCTCTCCCTTCAATCGGCCGATTGTACTTTGTTTTCATCGGCTATTTCTCCTTATTCCTCTTTGACCTGTTTTTCCAAAAAACGGTGTCAACACATGCCCCCCAGTTTCGGAGTAACTAATCTTTTGCTCCGAAATTTCCTCGAATCCGTTATCTCTATTGATTCGAAGTCGGCCGCAGAATCTCAACAAATCTTCGAAGTCATAAATACAAACGCCCTGGTTCTTTTTCCTCCCCAAAATCTTGTTGTTCCAGCAGCTCGAACTTTCAAGCGATGAACCCTAAGCTCCAAAACTCTCGCTGATCCATGGCGTCCTCAAGCTCCGCTGGAGGTTCTGGCTCTGCTTCTGCACCGCCGAAGACATCTCTTTCTTTAGTTCCTCCGGTATTTCCTTCAATCTTTTGCTTTTATTTGTCTTTAAATACCGCCGTCTTTCCTTGCCTGAAGCCCAGATTCATTTGTTTCCCCAGGAACTTAGATCCCATCTCACTATCCATGTTGATGATAAACCCGGACTTACTTTCCTTGGACCGATGGGTGATACTGACCCCATAGAGATGATTAACTTTGAAACCGGCCGAATTCCCTTTAAGCACGCTTCCTTAAATCTGGCCGATTGGGACAGCTGTTTCAGGTCTTGGACTGGCTATGTTAAAGGATGGAGAGATTGGTATCTCAGAGTTTCTGCGAAGAACAAGGGATCTTGGGAGCAGTATAAAATTAATCAATGCATCACCTTATCCCTATCTGAGATGTCCCGGAATGAATCTCTTCTGATAGCTGCCTCTTACTTTTGGTCTGATGCACTCAATGCTTTTCTGTTTGGCCATGGGCCGATGGCTCCAACCTTGGCCAATGTCCTTGTGCTGACCGGTCTAGATATTTCCTCCCCAGATACCCTTTTCAGCCATCGTAATGACAAACTTTCTCATCAGTTGAAAACCAAAGGCATAGGTGGATGGTCTGGTTATATCGCCGAGCACAAGAAAGAAGGAACCGTGGGACAGAGGGAACATGTTGCTTTCTTGAACATGTGGCTTGAGAAGTTTGTTTTCTGTGGCAAAACTTTTGGCCCCACTGCTAATTACCAGGTAGTGGCTGAGCGGTTGGCTGCTGGCAATCATATCCCTCTCGGAAAATACCTTTTAGGTGCAGTTTACCACCTTCTTCATCAAGTAGCGGTCAGCCTGTCAACCAATTCTCCCATAGGTACTCCGGGAGGTCCCTGGTGGTTCATAAATATGTGGCTGAACCTTCATCTCCGAGATAGGTTGGAGCAGAACATTTTTACCAAGACTTTCCCAGGAGATCAACCAGATGGTGTCCAAATCGTGAGGCGCCGATGTATGAATTTTGGAGAAGCTGTCTCTGCTTTCCCAGGAGACAAAAGAACCCCTTCTCGCATAGCAGAGCACTTTAGAAGTTTTTACCTCGGCTTCAACTCAAATTCTATCATCTGGTTTGCATATAAAGACGATGAACCCCACTTCGAGACCACATTCAACTTCGATGATATCCATAAGGATGATGAAGACAAGATTGCCTTTGTGGAAATCATCAAACCGGGACTCCTTCCCTCTTGTGTCTTTGGAAAGGATCAAACAGCCACCTATGAATTTTATAATCCCTCAGTATGTGCACGTCAGCTGGGGTTTGGCCAATTGCCGATTGGCCTTTACTTCTCTGATTTGATCAGACCACGGGAGATCATTCCTAGCGGCACCTGTTATCAGCGCCTTTTGGATCGGGTTCCTGATTCTGCCACCATTAACCTTGACTCTTGGAGATTCTCTGGTTTTTCTTCCCCCCTTTTTAATGTTTGGTGGGCAGAATGGTGTGATCACCTTTTCTGCGTCTCTCCGAGAATCTACTGTGAGCAATTGGATCCTGATTATGAGGCGTCAGCCGATGAGGTACTTCTTTTATCTGTTTACTTTATGCATTGCTTGACTATACCCAGATTTGTTATATCCTCTTTTTCCTTTTCAGCCTGAAACTATAGAGCCCCCCGTTGTTAGCAAAAGTGGCAAGTCGATTCGATATTGGCCACCAAGACAGGCACCCTACATCGGCCATAAAGCTCCTTCAATTTCTTCAATCATGCAGGGTCCCAGAACTAATCTTGTCTCGGACAATCTGCCTTTGTCGACACTCAAGAGGAAAAGTGGACTTAGCAAGACCCTTGCTCGCAAAACTAGGAGGAAAATTGACACCGCAGTCGTTGATATTTCTGACATGGCCGGGAAGTTGGTGAGTGCTTTCGAGGTGCTGTTTCTTCTCATCACTCTCCTTTCCCTCTTTGAGTTTCTTACTGATTATTTCTGTGCAGTCTTCGAGATTAACTGGTCGACCAGTACAGATCAACATTGCTAATTCTGATAAAAGCCCAGCATTGGAGTCTATTCAAGAAGCTTCAGCTGATGATACCTTGGTTGAGTCTTCTGAACAAGCCGAACTAGATAAAGCTGTGGAGGATATAGTTGATGCTGAACAACCTGATCCTCAAAGAGTAAATATCTCAGATGCTCCTGTTAGTCAACCTCAGCATCCTCTTGAACAAGCCGATCTTCAACCAGCTGAGGTACAATCTCCGTTGGTTGTTCCTTCGCCACTCTCATTCTCTGACTCCTTGTTTCTTGCTCCAGGATATTGCTCATGACAGGTCTTTGGGTGATCTTCAACAAGGTGTCGGTGATCAATCACAGCTGCCAATTGTCAAAGCTCCTGAACCATCATCGGCCGAAAATCTAACTGCTCAGATTCGAGCAACACCTTCTGCTGTAGAGGTAAATTCCTTGACACATTTCTCTTTTTATCTCCCGTGCTTCTTCTGCATACTTTAATAAACTTGCTTTCTTTTCAGGGTACGTTGGCAATCACCCTTCCAGATGAAGTGAAAGCTAAGCTGGTCGAAGTATTGCCATTGCTGAACCAAGATATTGGTCTACTTGTACAAGATGCTGAGCCGATCAGGACCATCTTTAAGCAAATTCAGGGCCAGTTGCCTAGAGACCTCAAGGCGAAGATGCTCCAAGTTGCTTTCATCGAGAATCGGCAGCTCATAGTTCAGGAAGCTCAAGATCGGCTGGATGAAAGGAAACGTCAAGAGCAACTTACCCAGGACAGGGAGAACCTGGATAGCAGTATGGCCGATCTGGACAATAGGATTGAATTCCTGACTTCCTCTCGTTCTGATATTGTCAACAGCATCGATCGTTTGAAGAAGTGTCGTGTTGAACTGATGAAAGAACTTGGTCAGGTCGAGCAAGACTTGGCAGCCGAAGAGCAGAAGCTTGCAGATCTTCCAGGCACCATCACTGCCATGCGAGAATAGAGGGATTCCACTACACGTCAAGCCCAAGTTCTCCGTGAACAAGAGCAGCCGATTCCTGGTTCGACCGATGCCGATCGTCAGGAGATAGAGGCGGTCGATCAACTGCGTCTGGACCTCATCAATGCCATCCATCTTTTAGGCATAGTTTAAACTTTATTTGTAATTTTCTAAACTGTGATTGGCCTTTACTGGCCAACTTCCAACGCTCCGCGTTAATTGTTTTGACCGAACGTTCTACTCGGTCTTTTATAAAACGCCTAGATCCCTTTAGTCATTTGAACTGTTATCTTCTCTTTGCGATGGCTTCTTCTTCTTCCTCCTCCTCTGTGAATCAGGTTGGTTCTCTTTCTTTTCTTCATTCTCATGATCTCTTTCCCTGAGGCTTCTTCTTTTCTCAGTCTCCAAATCGTGATACTGTGGAAAGGATCGTGTCGAACATCAATGCCTTTGGTGCGAATCGGCCAAACCAACCATCTAGACAAGAACGCGGTCTCCGTCTGGTGATTGCTAACAACGAAAAGAAGCTGGAGGTTCTTGAAGCCAGGAGGATAGCTCTCCTTCAGGAACTGGATCGTGTAGGTGAAGAGATAGCCCAAGTTAAAGTAGAGCTAGACAAGGCCAAGAGCCTCCTTTGAATTCTGATGTACTATCAGCCGATGCAATCGGCTTTTCTATGAATAAAATTACCACCATTTGATTGGCATTCGATGGATTTAATGCACCATTTTCTGGCGATGAATTTTCACCCATACTTGTAGGTGCTCTTTATGATCTGGTTCAATTTCTCCACTATAAAATGGTAGCCCACTCCATGCAGCACCATAATCCTCTGACTATGAACCAGACCGATTTCCTATTAGGAATAAGAGGCAAATCTCTTTTAGAGTGCCTTCAGGAAAATGTAGTTATCTCCACTCCTTTACAAATTTCTCTTTGAAGATTTCTTGTGCCTTAATGAGGCATCAAAGCTTGTCGTCGTTGTTGGAAATTTAGACAGAGGGGAATCCTGATAGTCTCCTCTTCTGGAGTACAGAGTAGGGCCATGAATAATTATTTAATTCTCCTTCAAAGCCAGCCCCTGAATTTTGGGAAACGTATCACTGCATGTCTACCCACTGTCCAGCCTGAGACTTTCACGGGGAAACTGTTCTTACTTTGACTGCATCGGATGCTCTTCATTTCCCTTTTTTAATTCCTTCTTGTAGTTATCTTCTCTGCGTCTTGGGGCTATAAATAGGCATGAAGCTTGATGGGAAGAACTCACTCTTCATCGGCCATGGCACAACTAACTCAGATAGATTACAGACTCTTGCTGTATGATTATTCCTTTCCTCCTTCTCTCTTTTATAGCTAGAAGAATTCTTGTGAAGTAGTGTAGTGGCCCCTCTTCTTCTTTGCCTCCTTTTGAAAAGCCAGGAGGCGCCATGGCTAGAAGAATCCTTGTGAGGATCTGGCTTTGGAGGGAGAACACAGGTAGGGTGTCTTGCTACACATTTATCAGAGGAAGAGCGTGCCAAAGGAATGGCCATCGGGCTCCTTCCGGCGGAAGATTGAAGATCTTAATCTTTCGTTTCCTCTTCGCGTGTGTCTTTCTCCCATTCATCGATTCAATATCCTCATCACACTGGGAGTTAGGACAACACCCTTCTTTTAACCTCTTGAGAACATATGTAATTTGTAGATCTGAGTTGTAATCCAAAGCAGAAGAGATATATATTTTTTGTTCTGAAGGCGATATATGTATCGGCTATAACCGAATATATTGATTTTGTACATTGGTTTGACATTTTTTGTACTAAAGGCGATTCTTTACAGATATCGGCTATTCTACGATTACATTCGCAATCGGCTGTAGCTCGAAAACTCAATCGGCCGATAGGCACGATAGGACAATCGGCTGATACAACTGTTTGTACACTTGGGCGACCAATCCGTCGGCTGCTGTGACTCTGAGCCCAAGCTTCTTTTCGTCTTCAATGAATTGATTCATTAAGCCTCGTCATCAGAGCCGACTGCTTGAACCGGCTTTAGTCCAAAATCGGACACTCTGAGATATTTGGTATCCCAGGCTTTTCCAGATATGCAGCTCACTTGATCATAAGTCCATCCTTGTGCTTCTGTAGCTGCCACTGTCAAGGAGGTTTCTCCTTGCACCACCTCCACTGAATCTCCAATCCATTGGACGATGCATTGATGCATTGTAGATGGTATGCAACAATTGGCATGTATCCAATCCCGACCCAGCAGTAGATTATAAGATCCCCTCCCTTTAATGACAAAGAAAGCGGTCGGAAGGGTCTTAATGCCGATGGTGATCTCCACGCAGATGGCTCCTTGAGCCGGAGAGATGTTGCCTTCGAAGTCCACCAACATCATATCGGTTTGGGTTAAATCTTCATCAGATTTTCCAATCTTGCGCAGCATGGTGTACGACATCAGATTAACTGCAGCTCCTCCATCTACTAGCATCCTGGTGACTGGTTTCCCATTAACATATCCTTTGAGAAACAGAGCCTTCAAGTGTTGTCTCTTCCCATCTTCTGGCTTCTCAAAGATAGCTTGTTTAGGTTCCAGTGTCAATTGAGCCATGCCAAGTTCTTCATCGGACATATCCGAATCAATTGGAGCCATGAACTCTTTTGGTAGGAAGACAACCATGTTTATATCAGCTCGGGGTTTGTCATCTTCCTTACCATCGGCCTTAGGCTTTGGGTGCCAAACTTTAGACCGAACCTTCTTCTTGTCCAGCACAAGTCTCTCTGCTTCTTCATGCTGTTCTAGCTGACGTAGGTGCTGGACTCTTCTCTTCTGGGACTTAGTCAAGCCATCTGGACACCATTGTGGATTGGGCTTCTTATGTGTTTGGCTTGACCCTTCGTCATCCAGTTGCAATGTGCGTCGATGTTTAGGAGCTCGGCACATGATGTCCTCGTTAGGGACCAGAGAATCGGCCATCTCTTCCAGCCGATTGTTTGACTCTTCATTGACTCGGCCTCCCAGCCGATCATGAATGCTAGCCTTGCCCCCCAGCCGATCGTGGACGTTGGCTTTGCCCCCCAGCCGATCGTGGACGCTGGCTTTGCCCCCCAGCCGATCGTGAACCGAGACTCGTTGATTGTTGAATCCACGGTGATCCTTGGCTGCAGGTCTTCTGTCATCAAAGCAAATCCTTTTGGATGAATTGTCATTATTGTAAGCCCCGTTGCACTCTGGACAGTTTTCTGCCGTTGGCAGTTTGATCCCTTCTTCCCAACAGTACTTGAAGAACGGACATCTCCAATGTCCTTCATTACGCCGTGCCCACTCCTCTCTTTCCTTTGCCTTCTCTTGTCGGCGCTGGAACTTGTCAACATTTGTGTCGTGACGGGTCGGCGTGGCTTTGATTCTCCTTCTCCAAGTAGTAATCCTTTTCCTTTGACGTCGGCAACGGTTACTTGTACTTTGGGATCGACGGCTCCTTTATTTTGAGCCGAATAAGATGTCAGCAACTTAACTCGTGATGTGTCTTTGCTAGACACTTCAACTGTGTTAGCTGGGAAGGGGTGCTGATCAATCATCATCAGCTTTTCAGCTTTGGTAGGAGTTTCAAATTTAAGCCTCCCTTGCTCAATAGCTGATTGGATCTGTTGTCTGAAGATCTCGCAATCATTGGTGTCGTGCGATATTGCATTGTGCCACTTGCAATACTTCATCCTCTTCAACTCTTCTGCAGATGGTATAGTATGGAACTGGGAGAGTTTAATCTGTCCTTGCTGAAGCAACAGATCAAATATCTTATCGGCCTTAGTGATATCAAAGCCGAATTTCTCTGGCTCTTTCTTGCCAAAGGGACAGGATACTGTCTTCTTGCCTTTGACCCACTCTGCGAGCCCTATCATGTTGTCCTCATCTTCTGAGTCAGAGTAGTCCACATACGATACTTTCTTCTAAAAGTTCCTTCTAGGCTCATAGGACTTTGCAGTTTCTTGACTCATCCGACTGACCAACTGGCTGAGGCTTTCAAAGTCATGTGATGCATATTTCTCCCTCAAGGTCGGCAAGAGACCTTGGAAAGCTAACTCAGCTAGTTGCTTGTCTCCCAAGTTCAGACTATAGCACTTATTTCTGACCTCTCTGAATCTTTGAACGAATCCAGCTACTGTTTCATCGTTCCTTTGCTTGAGTCTGGTCAGATCAGTGATCTTCATCTCGTTGATGCCAGAGAATAAGTAATTATGGAACTGCTGTTCCAGATCGGACCACTTGATGATGGAGTTAGCTGGCAGTGATGTAAACCATGAGAATGCCGGTCCTGACAGAGATGAAGAGAACAACCGTATTCTGAGTGCATCAACATTCCCTGCTTCTCCACATTGGATGATAAACCGAGTGATGTGCTCCATAGTGGATGTTTCATCTTGTCCAGAGAACTTGGTGAAGTCTGGTACTTTGAACCTTGGAGGGAACGGTATCTGATCGTAGCCAGAAGGATACGGTGTCCTGTACATGCAGGACTGCTGCTTGGGTTTTATACCATATTGCTTCGATAGCATCTCCGAGAAGTGGTCGATCAACTCCTGCTTCACATGAGATTTCAACTCTGTAGCCACTTGCTCAATTGCTTGTATCTCAGCTGGAGTTTCTGGAGGTCGTTCTTCTAAGATTCTTGTCTTTGGATCTGGAACTGTCCTTGCCTCAGTAGAACCTTGAGTGTCTGAATGACATGTAATAGGTGCAGCCTGTTCAATCGGCTGACTAGCCGATGGGGCTGGTTGCTGCGTATTCAACTGGTTTGAAATAGCCAATTGATTTAGAAATGTTTGCAGCAATTGCGCTGAATCCACTTGTGGAAACACTGGCTGCCCTGCTGCTCCTTGGTTGATCGGCTGTTGAGGTGAAGATCTTGTATGAGCCACCGTATTAGCTAGGGTTAAGACAGCCTGCATTGTCGTTGACTGTTGAGGCGGGGCTGTCTGTATGGGCATCCCGAGCGTTGGTTGCTGAGCCGATCTCTGAGGTGGAGTGGGATTTGGCCTCTGAGGTGGAATAGGAGGTCTTTTCTCTGTCGGTATGACCATGTGAGCATGAGCTGGGCTGATCTTGACTCTTTCAAAGTTCTTGCTCCCATGATTGAAGTAGACAAACACCACTCCTTCCCCATTCATGTGCACAGTCTCTGGAGTATCTCCAAACGTAGCTTGGTAAGACTGTGGATATTTTACTTCTGGGACTTCCTCAGGCACAGGCTCAAAGAAATTTGAGATGTTAGTCTCAAAGTGATCACGAGGTAAATCCTATCCTGCAAGCTTCCCATCTTGATCTCTCATCGCAGGATATTTTTGCTGATTCTGCACTGGAAACACCTGGTCCTGGACGACAGATTGCACTGGTGATGTGACGGCAGGATCTTTAGCTTTACCATCGCCACTTTGATTCTGAATCGGCTGAGAGTCCGATGAAGCACTGGTGGCAGCTTGTGGAGATGGTGTAGCTTTCGCTGTTGGATCATCAATCGGCGGGTTGGCCGATTGGTTTTGCTGGAACACAGGAGGAGTATGCCTTGGTTGAAAGTATGCAGGTCCCAGATATCCTGCCTCTGCTCCTTGCTTGAGTGCATCAATTATGGCATTCTGAATAGTATTTGCGAATACCTTGGATTGATTAATCATTGTTTGATGCATAGCCTTGGTCATCATGTCTTGAAGTCCTTCAGGATCGGCTGAGAAGGTGACTTGCTTCGGTGTTGGCAAAGGATTCTCCTTGAAAACACCACTTTTAGTCTGACCGTATGATGCCAGACAAAGCTCTTCATAATGCTTCATGTGAGCCTCTAACTTAGCTTTGTCTGAATCTTTCAGCTGATCCTTGGTGATTGGTTGGACGTTGTCCGGATCGACTTCAGAAGGACCAGTCTTTGTAGGCTTCGTCATTGTTGACTTTTTCGTGTCCCACCAGGCGTGCCAAAAGTGTGTTGACGCGAAAATAGGACGTCACCTTCGCGCGCAACACACGTGACTCCCCGGTCTGTAGCGAGACGTGCCAGCCAATCTGACCTGTTGATTGACAATGGAAAATATTAAGGATCGGCTAGAGAACCGATGGCCTTTCAGCGACACGTGTACCAGCCAATCGGCCGATACAGATAAAGCGGGATCGGCCGGCTCGAGAGCGACCGAAGCACGGGTACGATCGGCTGGATCGGCCGATCGTGACGTCAGCGCTCGAGTAGGTCGGAATCGGCTGCGGTGGTATAAGCCGATAGGATCTAGATCGAGCGAAAGGGTAAAGATAATAGCTAAAACTACAAGAATTTGGTACGAAAACTTGTAGATCTAGCTAATATCGGTAAGGGGTGAATAAAGAACTAGACGAAACCTCAGCGATGCGCCCGGAGGTTAAAGCCTAGGATTATTCGGTAAAACGGTACTCATAAGCTTGCC
Source organism: Cenchrus fungigraminus (assembly GCA_036936925.1). NCBI lineage: Eukaryota > Viridiplantae > Streptophyta > Magnoliopsida > Poales > Poaceae > Cenchrus > Cenchrus fungigraminus. Next base: position 100,665,314 of record CM072779.1, read on the forward strand.
GGAGATCAGCTGATGCAGCCCGACGAACCCGAAGCACGGTGTTGTAGAAAAGAGAAAATCGCAATGGCGAAGTCGCCGAAAAGTAGATGCTGTAAAGGTAGATGCTGTAAAGTAGATGCAGTAAAGGTAAAGGGTTTGCCCGGAGGCGGTTTGTTTGATATTGGTGTGTACAGATTTTCCGACCACGCAGGGTCGCTATTTATATCCTGAGGACAACCCGACTCCTAACCGATTACGGCACTGTTTACTTGCATCTAAAGACAAAAACTACTAAAAAATAGAAAAGGACTCTCGCAGGAGTCAAAGACCTTCTAAAAACTGACTCTTGACCCGTTGTCAATTGTGGACTGACCCGCCTCCACCATGCTTTCCTTTTGGCGTATTTCTTTTGAATACCGCCTCTTCTTTCCTCCATCGGCCGATCTTCTATTTGACCATCGGCCGATCGCTTTGACCAGCTGGCCCACCATCAGGGTTGAATCCCTTTGACCATCGGCGATCCGTGTTGACCGTCTTTCTCTCCCTTCAATCGGCCGATTGTACTTTGTTTTCATCAGCTATTTCTCCTTATTCCTCTTTGACCTGTTTTTCCAAAAAACGGTGTCAACAACAGCGGGCGCCACCGCCACTGTTGACCTTGACCGCCCACCCAGGACACCACCGACACCCACAAGGACGGCTCGCGCAGATCAACCTACAGAGGCACCGGATCTGGCCGCGGAAGGACGAACGGAACCTAACGACCCGACCCTGCCAGGAGCCATCACTACCACAGCAAAATCACGGATGACCAAGCCTGCAACGAAGAAGCTTCCCTCCGCAGGGAGCCACACCGCGTCGAGCCTCACACCGTCAGGCCAGGACCCACCATGGAGAGCTGGGACGCCAAGCGCTAGCCGCGTAAAGCATTGCCGGGTGCCCGCACAAGGATGTGCTGCCAGACCCCTGACGCGACGAGTAGCGCTGCCGAACCACCGCACCCCAACCATGGGACGTGCTACCGTAGTCTCCGCCACAGTGAGCCATGCCGTCAAGCCTCTTGCCATCAATCGCCGGAAGAAGATCTGAATCTAGGAAAAAAGGGGAAAGGAGAGGAGGGAGATGCGGAGCTCCTCCGGCCACCCTCTCAGGTGGCGACGAGGCTGAGGAGGGGGCAGGGGCGGTGCGGGCAGGGGAGCCTCTCGTGCCACCCTTAGGAGCGACTAGGTTTGAACTTTTTATAATTTAAAAAACCACAATATTAAACAAAACTATGCAAATGAAATGGAATGCAGACTCACTTGTTGACTCTAAAATTATTTCGAATGTTGATCAAATTATTAAAGGCCAAATTTATTTGATCAAATTATTAAATCCTTGGAAATAAATTGTAGAAGCACCACGTGGCTTACATCATTTTTATGGTGGAATTTTGGGGTGCGTTCGGTAGGCGGCCTCACCGTGCGGCCAGGCCCGGCGCGTGCAACCGGCCTTGTTTGTTGGTCTGGACGGCCTCTTGGGCCTGGCTGATTCGATGCATTTTTAGCCCGCCAACCTGCACGCGGAGAACGCCCAGATGGGTCGTTTCTCCTGATGCAGGCTGTTGTCGTGACCTCCGGTGCGCCCTACAGCTCTCCTCCTTCTTCCCCTACAGCTCGCCTCCTCCAGCCCTCCTCCTTCTCCCGCGGACTCCTCCACATGGCGGCACTCGTCCCCACGACGGTGCTCCTTCCCACGGCCGCGCGCTGGCCTCCCCACGGGTGGCGCCCTCTCCAGCTTGGACCTCCACCCAGAACTCAGACCTGGTGGTACACAACGGGGCCTGCGGCAGTTGAGGGCGCGGCAGCACATGGAGGCTCCACGCGAGCCACATATACGTGGCAGCGCGGTGGATGTCGCGATTGCTCACGGAGGCATGGTGAGGAGTGGCAGCACAGCCCAACGCCCTCCAAACCCTACCTTCTTCCTCCTCTCACCAGGCGCCATGAAAGGAGGCTAGTGAGCTCCTTGATCCTGACGATCTGGACACCAGAGCTCAAGCTAAGGGCACGGATGAGATCGGGGAAGAGAGGGCGACCGATTCCAGTGCCTAGTTGGGGAAGAAAGGGAGGGAGAGAGAGGCGACCATGGGAGGGCAGAGGTGCTCCCCGGCGCCGTGGGAGTCCGTCCGTGCCGCTCGACGTGCGCCCCGCAGCCTCAGCGACGGGTCGCTTCAGCCAAACAGGCCCTTGGTTGTTACTCCCTCCGTCTCAAAAAGAAGAGTGTTATGGGAAACATACCACTATTACTTTCTCAACTTTGACTCGATTTGTAGAAAATACGTGCAACATTTATATCTTCAAATAAATTTGTTAAAAAACTAGATTCCAAGATCTATCTAATGGTACTAATTATGTATTATAAATATTAATATTTTTTTATATAATTGCTAGCAGTTGAAAAAACTTTTTCCCTCGAGAAGTGAGAACTCCCCTTTTGAGATGGAGGGAGTACGTCTCTACTAGTGAGTTATTAACAAGGATATATACAAAAATGAGTTAAATGCACTGTTAGTACATAAATTTGGCGAGTGGGTGCGCTTAGGTACATCATTTTTCAAATTGTTCATTTGGAAACAACAACTTGACAGGTGGGTGCGGATAGATCACCGGGATGACACGTAGGCAAAAACATGCCACATAGGCGGCTTATGTGTGCAACTGGTGCTTACATGTAAATAATATATGGTCATGACTATTGCAAATTGGCCCTTGTATATTTAATTTACTACTTTTATAATGGATAGGTTCTCAGGATGCTTATGAAGATTTGACGCAAAAAATATAAGATTTTTTACCGCAATGCATTATTTTAATATGAATGAAAGGATAAGAACCAACTCCAACATGTTGTTTCATATAAACCTGTTAACGGTTCGGTTTCAACCGGTTTTTTAGTTTGGTTTTAGACGTGATTCAATTTGGTTTGATTCAAAATGGTTTGCCATTTATAATGGTTTGGTTTGGTTTGGTTTCATGGTTATAATGGATGAGAATAGTTAAACAATATTATAGCTTTGTGTAAAGTATAAGTTAGGTTAAAAATCGGACTTAAAAATTTAAAGTCCACGTTAACATACACAATTTGACTGAAATTTGTTGAAGATATCTCGTAATAACAGTCTGTTACTCCGTGCAACTTGGTAGAGCCAAATCTATATGTGGGACCCACGTGCAGAGCCGGACTCTAGAATTAAAAGCTCGCGTTCACACTATAAATTTTTAGCAAATATGATTGAAATTTGCTGGAGATGCTTAATATGATAGTCCGCTACTCCGTGCAAATCGGTGAAGTCAAATCTATATGTGGGACCCACGTCCAGAGTCGGACCCTAAAATTAAAAGCTCGCATTCACACTTAAAATTTGAGCAGATATTACCGAAATTTTCTAGAGATGCTCAATATGACAGTCCGCTACTCCGTGCAAATCGACGAAGCTAAATCTATATGTGAGACCCACACTCAAAGTTGGACCTTAACATTAGAGAATTGAACTAATTTTATTAGTTTTGAGATAAGAAAAGGACTAATTGGTTTGGATGAATGAGTCAATAGTTTTGTTTGGTTTGGTTTGGTTTGGTTTTTGAAGTGTAGTATATGTAAATGGATTGGTGTGGATTTGGTTTAGTTCTTGAACCATTAACAAGTTTATTTTCATATTTTTATTCCAAAGAGCAATTCATTTTACAGCTAAATGTCAAGTAGGCGCTATTATTTTTCTAAAAAATCTTTCATGATTTTGGAATGCACACGTACTAACAAGTATCAACAAGCTAAGTAGCTTGTACTGTTCATCTTCTTCACCTAATATCGCAGCTCGAATAAATTGTAGAATTAGTAAGGATTAAACAAAATGTTGGCTACTATGTAAGCTGTCTATGTGGCATGTTTTGTCTACATGTCGTCTTGGTGACTTATCCGCACCCACTGTCATGTTATTATTTCAATTACTCCGTAAGCAATTTGAGAGATGATGTACCTAAGCGCACCCACTCGTCAAGTTCATATACTAATGACGTATTTAACTTAAAAAATATATAGAAACGGGGAGACGGAAGATAATTTATTACAGCCCCATTTCAAGAATCATTGATTGTAGGTGTAGTTTCTAAGCTGATGTCTTGATGATTTAGTAAGATTGACACTACTTATAAACACCATAATTTAGGATAATTATAGATACAATATGTCAATGGTGATTCGAGATCACCGAATTGATGTCGCAAGTATGGGATGTTTCGTGTCATAGGCACGTGGTGACATGTCAATGGCAGGAATACCGAACTACTCCATAGAACCAGGTGTTGTCAGTGGTAGGAAGCACATTCTCAGTGGTACTCCCTCCGTCTCTTTATATTAGCACATGTAGGATTCAAAATTTTGCCCACAATATTAGCATTTCTAGCTCGTGGGTCCCACATACACTAGATTCTCCTCCAGAAAAATCTCGCATCTCGACTCTTCCCGGGCGCACTATGCTCCCCGCCGGACCTGTCTTCCTCTTCGCCACCGATCTCGACAACGGCGGGGCACGATTCAGCGGCCGCAGGAGAGAGAGGACCGGAGAGAGAGACCAGCGGCGCGGCCTCCATGCGCGCGCCCGTGCTCGACGTCGCCGGCGCACGCCCGTGCTCCAAGATCCAAGCGGAGGCCGGTGGACCTATCCGCGGCAGCGTCCTTCCCGGCACCGCCGGACGAGGAGCCCGAGTACCCCGGTGGCGGCGGCATCAGCAGCTGGTGGTTCCCCTCGCCGTCGCCGGCCAGGCAGCACCACCAGCACGGTCGGCGTGGCGGCGTCCTTCCCGGCGCCGCTGGACGAGGAGCCCGGGTGCCCCGGAAGCGGCGGCGGCGACAGCAGCTGGTAGTTCCCCTCGCCGTTGCCGGCCAGGCAGCACCACGGGCGCGGCGGTGGCGGCATCGCCAGCGGGGATGGGATCTCGAGGTTCGTGGTGTGCGTGGGCCCGCTTTTCCGACCGAGCTCCACCGGTGGACGTCGCTGGTGCCAGCCTCCCGACCCGTCCTCCCTCGAATCCAGCGGGGATGGAGAAGGTAGCCCTACCCCTCCTCTGCTCCTCCTCTGCCGTGGGAGGAGGACGCCTCGGTGAAGAAGAGGAGAGGAACGGGAACACGCGATGGAGGCAGGGAAGGGAATGGGAGTGGAGAGAGAAAGGGCACATGCGTCATTTTAACTTCTCCTTATTTCCTGTATTTGAATGCTTCGAATGCTTATAAAACGGGACGGAGGGAGTAGGAAGCACCGACAGCAGTGATGACGGCAAGGGAGGTGGTCCACTTAGGGCACTCTCAATGGTCTACTGATGATGATTTCTATCCTCATTAAATGACTTGCCACATAGGTAAAATGATGACATAACAACATAATTAATGAAGAAAGAGATCACAAATCATAGAAATGATTTTCTCATGAAGAAATCATGTCTACTCTTCACTCAATGCACAAGAAATCACGAAATCACCGTTGGGGAGAAACCACTAGTTCTTAAGGAGACTTATGTCATGTTTCTACTGGAGGAAGAAGATATAATTGGGAGATAGAAAGATAATGCAATTATTACTCGAAGTCACCTCTATTGTAGAAGACAGTTTTCTTATGATATGGAAACCGTGTCAGGAGACTGCCCTTAAGCAACCACTGCTGTCATATTCAACATGTGTAACCTCTGGACTTGCAATTAGAGGATCCAGATGCCCTTTTTGATTAAATATGTTGTTTTAACAAATATTGCATGGTGTCCAACAACATCTTTTTTCCTTTATTGTATTTTTTTGACAAACATACCTGTATTAGACCGAAGGATACCGTACATAGGCACGTACACATACAGGTACACACTGGTAGGATACAGAGAACAGCTGATCCACCAAACCAAATACATAAAGGCCCCTGAGAAAAGAAAAAATTACATTCAGGTCCCTAAGGCCTTTGCACACCAGATTCCGCCGCAGCTGGTCACCGTCGGCAGACTTCGGAACCATTCGCCACCAACCGACGGTACACCGGACCTCCATCGCCATCACCATACTTCGAAAGGAGCCGCAGAAGAAACTCGCCACCGTGGACGAGCAGAAGCTTGAAGACCGTCGGCCGGGGACGCACCCCAAGATCCGGCGACCTTGGAGCCAGACCCGCCGGCTACAGCTAACGCTAACGCAAGATGGATGGATCTTGCCGCCACATGAATGGATCTGTTCCACTCTCCGAACTTCCACGAGAACCCACGCTGCCTCTCCATCCCCCAAGCAAAAGGCCAACGAACTCACCTTAGTACCCGGACGGCGAGCCGCCGGCAGACCCCTCCTGTACATGAGCTCCACATCGGGAGCACCACCTCCACGAGCTCGCCCTCGGCGCCGGAGAGGAACACCAAAGGGGGGCGGAAGAACTTGGGAGGACTTATTCCGCCACGCCGTCACCGCCGCCACCTCGCCGACGGTGCCTGGACACCAAACCCTAGATCTACGGGACCCTACACTGCCTACCACACCGACCGGCAGGAGAGCAACGGTATCCACCCCCCTCCCGACGGCCCTCAGACCATCGAAGGCGGAGGAGACCGCCATCTCCGCTGGCGGCAATGGAATCACCCTTTCTCCCCTTTTTCAACTGTAGCGGAACGAGAGGGTTGGAGAGCAGCCGGGTTGTGTGTTCTTGGACTGTCTAGCCTTTTATTGTAATTTTGTGTGGAGATGCTCGGTCCAGCCCTCATTTATGGGGGCGTTGACCTTTCTCATTATGGAATGTTGTAGCTCCATTTATGCACCAATTTATCTATATATTCTTGCAAATATGTTGGGCACAAAAAACACTCATCTTTAGTAACCTCTACTATCTTATATTCTTATTCAACCTGTGTATCAAATATACACATGATCATTTTGAATATGGATACATAGAAAAAATTGTGTTAGAAAAACTAAAACGAGTTTGCATACCAACCACGCCTCAAGGATATACAATAGCTGAAACACGCGAAAACATTTGGCCAAAAAGAATAATGCATTGAATCATGCCCCCCACCAAGTACCCGCCAAAAAATGGGGATAGATTCAGCAGGACATTACACTTGATAAATAATTTAGGAAAAGAAAAGAATAACAACAAATACAGCACAACACCATTACAGGCCAACACTTCTTCCTGGTGTCAGGATATGGGAATAGATACAAATGAAATACAGTGATGAGAATGCACTTCTGATGGTGGCATAGCACATGATTTGCAGAATGTTCTGATAAATTCTTGCACTGAAGCACGCATCAGCTGCGTTCTTCCTGAACAGCGTGGCATCTTGCCTCTAGAGAAGCCTGAGATGGGCGGTATCATTCAGCCTTTTTATTTGCCACCCTGTTCTCGGCAAATGCTCAAGAACCGTAACCGAGGAGTCGTCTATACAAATTCTCTGTGACATCAGAGGATTGCAATCCAGCAGGCCTGCAATCAGACAACAAATGGGAGTCGCATGGCTGAAAATTGCAATGGAGGTCGTTACAGAGCTCCCTAAACTTCCTTCATGAAGGATGTGCCTCTGGTTTATATCTTTAGGAGAGAAGTCATCCTCGGGGTCATTGTCCCCTGAAGTGACAAATTGGAGCCGGCTCTTCCCAGATTTCTTTCTTTGGAGGCTATGCCGGTTAAGTCTATAAAGTAGATCCCAAGGAGGACCATCTTGGACAGAATTTCTGGAGCTCTGCCGAGAGAACCCCTTTGCCTCAATTTGCTGCGATAGTGTTTCCCCCATTGCTACCTTTTCTGGTAGCCTTAGGATGGTCCGGTTCAGAAATTCCATCATCCGAAACTGTACCTGCCTGAGGGACTCCCCAGATGGTGCTGAGAAATCAGGCTGCGTGCTCTCCATCAGATTGAGCATTTCTGGCGTATAAATTTCTGATTTCGAGCAGCCCTCCCATTGACCATGGCTCATCTCAGTCAGAGCATCTGATAGTTGGATCTGCTCCTCGGGAAAATCAAGTTCCTGCAGATTAACATAAAACATATTATGAACTGCAAACCAATCAAAATAAAGTCAATAGAAACACAATTTGTCTAAAAAGGACAACTGTGCAGATGTTATATGCAACACTGGAGTGTCTCAGAAATAGTATGCGACAGGGCTCTGTTTCATGAAAGCTTTAATTTGCTGATGCAGACTTAATACATGTCTAAAAAAAATGGACTTTACACCCACATCCAAGGAATGGAAAGCACAAGATAGAAGGCATTGCCACATTGGAGTTGAAGACTCAAGCGGAACTAAGTGGCTAATAGAGGAAACAGGACAACCATTGACAATTTAAAATATATTCTAACACGGATATAGTATATCATTAAAACATCACAGACGACAAACAATTGACCATCATTAAATTGTAACAGATTGATTTTTCCATGACCAAGCAACAGATTCAGCACACAGTGTATAAATTGTAATGGGTTGATTTTACCGTGAAACAAGCAACAGATTCAGCATATATTGTGTATTACCGTGAAACAAGCAACAGATCAGCAAAGTCAGAAAATAATGTTCTGATGTTTGAAGAGGCCAACATTACCAGCATCTGATGTTTCGAACAACTTTGAAGCAAAACTGCAACACATCATAGAATCCAATATATAACTTCAGCATGTCTGCATTTCAGGAATACCATTTTAAGGTATAAGGTATCATCTTCTCTAGAAAACTATGGTACAGTCTCAATCAAATTTAGAGGCAAAAGTTTCCATAACGGGTTATAAGAAAAGTGGTGAACTTGTAGTTTATTTAGTTCCATTCAATGTCAAGAACCCAGGCAAGTTGTTCAATGTAATCTTAACAAAAGATACTCTTGATGAATCTTTAAGTGCATTGATCCAAAATTGGAAGTATTTTCAGTGTAATTCCTTGCACGCTAAGTTGGGGATTGTCCCACAATTCCTACCCATGTGGCTGTGGGCCTCTGAAAGAAGGGAATACACTCTAAAGGAACAAGTTACTGGTTTTGATAATCCGGAAATACTCATTGTTTAAGAGAAATACATCTTTCCATAAAGGTACAGCGCGTAACCTTTTAATCCAAACCCCAATGGACCACTCTTTAATGTCAAGTCCCCCGAAAAGAAATATGTTCCAAGATTAAAGAGTAAATGTTTCACATGCACAAATAAACATGAATGGACAAGCAGAAATCTGCTCTCTAAGAACAATATGCAGAAGCAAAGATGCTCACACCAACATCTCAGCTAGGTCCAGTTGTAGACTTGCAGCATTGCTAATGCTGCACCTTCCTGATACCTCACCGCTAATGGTTTTTACCAAACCCACAAAAGTCCCATATAAGCATTCAATCTATGAGTGCAAAAGATTTCCATATAATTATTATTTAGTGCAGTTAAAATATTCATTTTCGTCAAGAGTTTTCTTTCATGGGATCCCATCAGGCTAATATCATATACATGGTAAAATAACATGGGATCACATCCTTACATTTCTATGTATGTTTTCCCTACTGAGATCAATGTGAAACTGTTACGTGTTTCAATAAGTACAGTGTAATAATTTAGAGCTTGAACATAAAGAGAAGACCAATATGAGATCCAGGTTTACTTCTGTAACAAGGAAGAATATAGTTTGTCTTACAGATAATAAACATATACCAGCATTAATTTCACCACAGCTCAGTGCAGTGCCGTAGCTAGAATTTTTCTGATGGGTGTGCAAGAGTGCATCAGAAAGCTAGACTGTTAAATATTTCTCCCAAACACTTAGGCAATCTCCACTTAAATTTGAAAAGTTTGGGTGTGCCTAGGCACACCAGGATACTCAGTTGGCTATGCTACTAGTTCTGTGGATGACTCTCAACAAGAGTTCTGATCTTTCCATGAAAACAAACTACATGACAAGATTAATATGCATGAAACAGCTTTATGATAGTATCTGTTATGTTGCCAAAATACATAAGACAAAAGAATGGATAACTATTACTCAATAAGGGAAATAAAATGGAAAGAAACCTTCAGGGTCTGAATGATACCATAGAAGCTTTCTCGCAAAACAAATCACGCAAGCATCTATGTCAACCAGTTGCCAAATACAACCAGTGAACTAGCACGGGCATTATCAGTGGCTCAAGATGCATGGTTGCATCTCCAAAGGGCGCCCTTGCATGCTGTGATGGACAACATTCAGCAGCACTTCCATAAAGACCAATGCCCTCCTGAACTAAACTATCAGGGATGAATCAAAGATGATATATATTGACACACACACACACACCAGCCCATAAGCCAAAGGGCTGGATCAGTGTTTTGACAAATTTCAGCATCATTTTGAGGCATGATCCCGAAGAACAAACACAGTACACAACAATGTCAAAGTCTAGCACAAAAGGTTGCCATTAGTGTAGCATCATTTTGATAAGATTAGCTTTTTAGACAGTGAGGAAAATTTCAGACAAGACCGATGAGTAGCACAGAACAAGTACAATGCACAAGCAAAAGACATAATTTTGTTTTCAGTGTTCCTCATAATTTGTGCTTACGAGCTTTCCAAGTCGATTTAGGTGCATTACAAGAGAAGAGCACGTCAGTAGCAACCCAATGCGATATCAGGAGGAGAGGAAATGGAGTGCTCACCCGGCAGATGAGGGCAGCAGTGGCGCGTGTGCGGTCGAGCGGGGACGCAAACGCCGCGGCGAGCCTCGCGCCGCGGGAGCGGAGGAACACGGCGAGCGCGCGCGCCTGTCGCTCCCCGCGTGCCGTGAGCGCCGCGGCGGGCCACCGGCCGCCGACGAGGTCCGGGCGCATCGCGGCAGCGCACTCCCCGTGGCTGACGACCACGACCTCCACCGCGGCGGCGTCGGCCAGCCTCCCAGGGTGCGCCGACGCCGGCGGCGGCGGCGGGGGCGGGAGGAGGACGTGGCAGGGGTCCCAGACCTTGATGCCGGGGCCCGCAAGCAGGCGCGGGGTGCCTGCGGCCGAGGGCTGCGGCGAGAGCGGCGAGTCCGCGGCAAGACAGGGGAGCACCTCGGGCTCCTGCTCCAGCACCTTGGACGCGGACGCCGCCGGGGCCACGCGCACCGGCGCCGGCGCGAGCGCGGGTCGCGGCGGTGCCGGCGAGCCCGCAGAGGAGGGGGCGGCTGCGGCTGCGGCTGCGGCGGAGGGCTCGTCGTCCTCGCAATCAGCGCTGGAGACGGAGGAGTGGGAGGAGTGGGCGGAGCCCATCGCGGCGGGCGGGGGCGCGAGATCTGACGGGTTGGAAACGCAAGCTAGCTTTGGGGGAGTGAGGACGACGGCGAGAGGGTGTCGGGTTGGGCTGGCCAGTGCGTTTTGGGCACGGGAGCGCGCACGGAGATTCGTGCCGCGGCGCGGCGCTAGTGTCCGTTGATCTCGTTTTGGTCGCATTTTTTTTTCTTTTCTTTTTCTTTTTTAATATCATGGCGCTTGGTGGTTTAAAAGTTCGCACATGCTTAGAGCATATCTAGGAGATTGTCATGACCCGAATATGACTCGAAAGAAGTCTAAGTATATCGAGCCTAATTACAGAAGTCATAGCTCAGTCCAGCAGCAAGCTCCAGAGATGATTCAGTTCTATACAAGAGGGAGACACCAGAAGAGAAAGGATAGAAAGAAAATCGATCAGAATTCAAATCAAAGAAACAAAAAGGGAAGAGGAAAGGGGAGTTCATGTTCCTCCTTCGATCCAGAGATCTTACCCCTCCAATTCTCATGTCAATTGTTCACGCTTCCGGTTGATCTCACCGGTGAAGCCACGAGTGATTACAGCGGTATCAGAGCCCTATCCTTCCTTGGTGTGGGGTGCTGAGTTCTTCTCGGCGGCACGGGCGGCGGCGTTCTGAAGCTGACGCCAGCGGGCTGATCTGCGAGTACAATGACAATGCGTAGATTCGCGGGTACGGCTGAGGCGACAAGTCTCCATCAATGACTCGTTTTCATCTTCCACTAGGCGACGGGCATGGCACATACATGGTTTGGGGCGAGTTTGACTTTGAGGCGGCGGTAGTGCTGCCGCATGAGGGGTGGGCGCAGCTACATGACGGCTTCAGTCGGCTGCACGCTCTCCTCGATTCGATGGACACCAAGAAGGAACTGCTGACAGTGTGGACTAGTCTGGCTTCCAAGGAAGAGAATCAGGTTCGTGGTGCTCCTGACCAATCTATTGCTTCCATGATGCATGATATGGACGCCCGCAACATATTCGATGATGTGCCTGGTGGGAACGACGATGAGAACACATGCTACAGAGGCAACATTTAGGTCTCCAATAGTGTTGATTGATGTTGCACATGAGCTGTTCGACCATATGCTTCATAGGGACACCGATGCAAAGCAGGCAGAGTTCAATCTTCCCATGGTGTCAGTTGCTTTGGCACATAAGCTGTTTGGTGATAGGCCTCTTGCATATGTGATTTGGGATGATGAATTTGTACACGAGCTGAGCACTTCTGACTGTGTACGTGGAATATGTTGTACCAAATCCTGAGGAGGTGGTTTTCATGACATCATTTTGTTCAGAGGATACGACCAACAATGTGTTCGAAGAAGTGCCCCTGGTGGATGTCAGGTGAGATGCGATGTCAACTGACTCTATTGTGCATGAAGGATTATTGCAGCAATTAGCTCAAGGTGGAGAATTCTTTGTTGGCACGGAGAGGAAACTAACTAATGAACCATCTGACACTAATTACCTGCACACTTCTATGGTACTGCCTGAGCATATTGAGTTTGTCGATTCAGTGGGAGATGCATATGAGATGTTCAATGACATGTCACTTGAGAATGTGATATGGGATGAGGAGGTGATGCCTGATCACGACACACACAACTTATGGCAACCACTTGCTTCAGGTAGAGAGCACTTGGACAGCAAGAAGGTACCGTTAATTGAGGGTGATGATGTTGAGGACACAATGTGGGATAAAGTTACGCCACATAATCTGGATCTGCAGCTTGTGCTTGCAAAACCACAGCCTGTTGATCATTGTGTCTTTATCACTAGGATTGATTGCTTATCACTTGGCGACACACAATCATGGGGCTGCGGTCATTTCAGTCAAAGGAACAACACCACTCATATTGTGTTTGAGGAAATACCAGTACGGATGCATGGTGAGATATTCTTGTCTGACAAGCAGTTCTTATGTGCTTCACAAATGGGTACAGTAGAGTTCAATTTGTCAAGACACAATTGGGAAAGACGGAGTTCAAGAAGATACATTGATGTTGCTACCGATCACTTATGGGAGGATGCAGTAGCACAGTCTTTGTTTCCAGAAGCCGTGCATTCACATAAACAAGATGCATTAGAAGAGGGCAACAACATGTCTATCTTGCCAGCAACAAACAGGCTGGATTCTTCAAGCTGAAGGAGCATATTCTATCTAATCTTGAGACACAAGACAATTTACTGCGAGAACAAGCCATGAGTGCAGACTATCTAAGTGATGAGAAGACATAGCAATAGGTGGATCAGGTGCAATTTCAGTCCTTATTGGGAAACTATTGGAAGCTAATGCAATTTCAAATGTTAGGGCTATCATTGCAAATTTCTTTAAGTGAAAATCTGGACAACTTTGGTTGGTACTCTGGCCTGTTCGGATGCAGTGGGATCCGGGCATCATAACGGCCACAGCTTGGAGGCTGTGTTTCGAAGGGACGGTAATGTCATGACCCGAATATGGATCGAAAGAAGCCCAAGTATATCGATCCCAATTACGGAAGTCACAGCCCAGCCTAGTAGCAGGCCTAGAAGAGGATTCAGTTCTATACAAGAGGGAGACACCGGAAGAGAAAGGATAGGCAGAAAATCGATCAGAATTCAGAGAAACAGAAATAGAAGAGGAAAGGGGATTTCATCTTCCTCCTCCGATCCAGAGATCTTATCCCCTCTGATTCTCCTGTCAATTGCTCACGCTTCCAGTTGATCTCACCGGTGAAGTCATGGGTGATTACAGAGATTGCCAAAATCCATCACGATACTTAAAAAACTTCCATTTTGAGAGATTTTGGAGATCAGTGAAAACTCTAGCAGAATGCCAATCTTGACCAAGTATTGAGTGTATGGAAAAATACAACAACATCTATACTACCAAATATATCCACTACCGAAATATATTTCATGGTGGATTCAATGAAACAAACTCGATATTGTAGATGTTATTATAATTCTATATACAAACTTGGTCAAAGTTGGATAACTTCGAATGAGGACAAAGCAAATGTGACATGTAAAAACATATGTAGTATGCTAATAAGTGTTTTTCATATGACTTTCTCCTTATTCTACACAAAAAAACCTTCGCTAGATGAATGAAATTTTCACTACTAGAGCAAAACAGATGTTATGGTACTGTATTGTTGATTCAGCATGTGAACATCTTAACCTTTGGCTCAGAGAGAGAGAGAGAGAGAGAGAGATTGCAAGGATCTCATGAAACATTTACTTCCCAAGGAATTCTCTAGTTCTGCTCAACTCCTTTTTCTTGGTCATTATCTTGGCACTACTAGACTTCCATGGTTTACCTAGAGATCAAATTCCTATGGAAATAGTATCCCTAATGTGTTTTTGTAGAGAAAGTTTCCAAGGGAGTAAGTCGATGGGAAATGAAACTTTGCCATAGGAAGCAGTCGGAAACCGTAGGGGATTCTTCTTTCTCTAGGATTTTGGTTTCAAGGAATATTGCTGATGTGGCATCCTACATGTAAAGTATTTTTCTATGATGTGGCAAGAAGCATTCAAAAGCATTTATATTTGAAATAAAATACAAAATTCAAATTTATTAAAAAATAGAAATTTAATTGCATTTCTCTATTATACTCATACACTGCAATCTTATAATGAACCAAATTATTTCCATGGAACTCAAACACGATAATTACAAAGTTCATTACAAATATTCTTCTAAATCTTTATTTATGAACCATAGAAGAACCACAAAGAAAAATCTAATAATATGTCTTTGTAGTCTTCTTCCTGACTTCCTCTGCTTCTAAAAGCAGTACAATAGTGCAAATCACCGCTCCGCTCTTCCGACACTTGCAAGCCACACATACCGCCATCACAATGCTCCCCTCTTGCCAGGACGTGGCTGCTTGCATGACAATGAATTGTTTTGGGTTTTCGGTGGACTTTCCCTACAGAATACTCCCATTAGGGATGAAAGTGATACAGATACTATCCATTTACCGGCCGACCGAAGGGGGTCAGACACTCAAATGGATAGTTCATATCTAAATCCGAGTATTCAATATTCTTACTTATCCGTATCGTATATGTATCTCGGTACTTGAAGTTGGATTTTTAAAGATCCGGATAGGATGCTTATCAATATTCGACACTTCATGACAGTATTCGTATCCAAATTTGATCCGAGAAAAAAATAACTATATGTATTTGTATTCGCATTATCTGTTCGTATCCGATCCATTTTCATCGCTAATTACCATGGCTTTCTAGGGATACATGCCACCACAACATTTACATGGAATGGAATGGAATGGACCATCTTCTAAAATCCCTAGGTAAACAATAGATTCTTAGGGAAAGCAAGAATTTCCCTACGATTTTGACGTCTCGCTCTAGGGGAAGTCATCTTCCTAGTATGATACTTAGAAACTTTTCCAGGGAAAGATAAAAGCGGTAGGGAGTGGGGAGTTCTAGTAGTGTGAAATTCAAATGGTCCAAATTTCTCCATTTTGTCTTTTCTTAGCCTACCACTTGGAAGGGTATGGGCAAACCCACTCTTGTCCAAATAACTAGTATACACTCTTTACTCTCAACTATCCCACCCATATTCAATGGATAATTAACTTTATACTATATATGTATACATATCCAATTAATTAATTATATGCTCCCTATTTCTAATGGATATATAGTTTTCTGTACATACCCTCCCCATTTAAAGTGGGTGTGGATTTGGGGAGAGGGCATGGATACCCCACCATGACTATGCGTCACTTCAGTGACAAAATGACAAGTCGTCACACCGATAGGACCCACTTGTCAGAGCCTTCTTCCATCTCGCACTGACTGCTGCACTTCTTCCTCGAGGTCCCAGCGGAGTCGGGTTAGGGTTGGCAGCAGATCCGGTGGCGGGAGCCGCTGGAGACGATGGAGGAGGGCGGCGCTGGGGCATCGAGGCTCGCCGCCGATAGGGTTAGGGTTAGGGTTCGGGGTTTAGGGCTTCGGGGTCAGGCTTATGAAGTCCGGGGAGCTTTCATTGTCGACGACCTTAGAAAGGGGGTGCGGGCCGCAAGTAGGCCTAGCGGTGGAGGCAAGTTGAGGGGCGGCGCAGCGCGGTGGTGGGACGCCATCAGCCAGGGTCGGCGGCTGGACAACCGGTGGGTTAGGGAGGGGCAGAGGAGAAGAAAGGTGAGATCCTCCTCGGAGGACGACGACACGAGAGGTGGACGATGACGACACGTGGACCCGACGGGATGACGTGTGGGGGTGAGCGGTCGCCAAAGATGGGGGTGGAGGGCGGCGCGAGGACTAGCACATGAGACTGAGAGAGGAAGCTACCGGAGGAGAGGAGCGAGGCGAGGAAGATGAGGAGGCGAGCTTTGTGGGCATAATGGGCCGGTGCAATGGTTGGTTTTATCATCACTGAAGCGACACCTAGGGTCTAGTCTTTCATTAAGTATTTGGGAGCTATGGGTTCACATAAGCTATTATACCCAACATGAATAATGAAAAATAAATTTGTATGATTTTGGTGATTCATGGCAACATGATCAATGGGACTAACCTTTGTGGTTGAGCATGTCTTTGTAGGTATTATAGGTCCCATGGATGAAACCACAATCAAAGCTAACATACCACGGTTTGGACATAGCAAAAATCCAGAGTTAGTATACTTTTTGAGGCTCTAAATGGTGATAAGTTAAGACTAAGTGATGGCAAGTTGAAAGAGGAGCACAACAGCCAAAAGGACACCGTCGGATGAACCGACGGTACCTAGGGAATAGCAGCAGTGTATGCACCGGAGCAACTAGTACACTGCGCAAAGAAAAAGACAGTGGATCACCGGATGAACCGTTGCCCCTGATTTTAGTAGCGCCGGATCAATTTTAGAGGCGAGGCGATGGAGACGAAGAAAAGATAGAGGCATCGAATCAGCCACTGGGCATCATATCAATTTCAGACAGAGCATCGGTGCAACCATAATTCTAATTTTTCCATACAGAGATGTTTTGAGAAAACAGCCTTCAACACCGGATGAACCGCTGCCTCAGCGGTGCAAGCATCAGATCATTTTCTAGGCAGTTCTGGGCATGAAAGAGTGTAACGGCTAGTAGCACCGGATGAACCGATACTACCATGGAGACCGTCGGTTCATCCGATGGTGTAAAGTAACTAACCGTTACTCCAACGGCTAGGCCATCTCCTTGAGCTATTTATACCCCCTTTCACGCCCCATTTGAGCTGCTGGATTGAGTGGAACTACAGAGGAGTGCAAGACACATTGGAGATCATATCCATGCCATCCTAGTGCTTAAGTGAACATCCAAAGGCTTTGCACATTGCTTAGAAAGTGTTTAGTTCAAGCATAGACTTAGAGTTGTGTTGTATGCAAGGTGTGCCAACCTTGTGAGGTGAATCTCGAGTGGATCAAGATGTACAAGGTGCGCTGGAGTATTGGGGCCTAAGTGGCTCTCCGGCAAAGTCTTCGACCCTCCGGCTTGGTGTGGAGAGGCGATGAAGCTTTGTGCAGGGGACGTGGAGACCCCTTCCTTCATGGAGAAGCTCCTTAGTGGAGACGGCATCAAGGTGACCAAGGGGCTTGGCGAGTGCCTTAGTGACCGAGCCTAAGTGGCAAGTCAAGTTGCGCTTTGGGAGAGACTTAGTGACCGGGAAGCAATACTCTTGTGTGGAGTGCTTCAACAACGTGGACTAGTGGCGGATTAGTGCATACCGATACCACGGGATAAATCGTTTGTCAAGAGTTCACTTCCTCACATCCCTCTTTACGTTTTCGCATTTCATTCTTGCAATCTTTGCTTGCTTTTACTTTCCTAAAGTAGTATCTTGTTAGGATTGGCTATATATAGGGTGCAAAATTTATTTTGGGATGAGAGTTCATCACTAGATCAACCATAGTTTGCACATCTAGATAGAAATGATCTAGTTTATTTTATGCAAAGTAGTGGTAGTCATAAGAAGTTTGCCTAATTCACCCCTCCCCTCTTAGGCTACGAGCATCCGATTCTTTACAAAATTTATAAGTAGTAAGTGCCAATAACTTTTTACACCTCAATTTAATTTCATTTATAAGTTAAACATGCAAAAAATCAATTATTAAGTTTTTCTAATGAAAAGACAACATGAGACATCCATTATCCCCAAAATATTTGGAACTGAAATTAGTAAAGATGTATAGGCGTCATCTGAATTTAACATGGTCGGCCGCTAGACACAGGTGTTCATACCCAACCGATCCACCCTCGGCTCTAGCGAGGATGTGGCCAGCGGGAATTGAAATAAAAATGTATATTTGCTGCGCCAACTAAACTGATCACCTGTGGTGGCCGAAATAAACAACAAAACACGTGTTCTTCGTCTACATATAAAACGGACGGCGTCGTCACATCCTCACACCAAAGAGCTACTTTGCTGCCAACAAAAAGCTCCTCTGTGTGCCTAATTCTCGGCCGGCTCATGGGTGCAGGCAACGTCGAAGCAACGACGCAGCGCACCATGGAGATCGGCAAGGTGGACCTTCGCGGGCTGGAGCCCGGCACGCCGGGTTGGGCGCGGGCCAGGGCCGCGGTGACCGCGTCCATGGCGGCGCACGGCTGCGTCGTGGTCGCGCACGACACGCTCGGTCCGGAGCTCCGCCACGCGCTATTCGGCCGCGCCCTGCCGGAGCTCTTCGGGCTCCCGTTCGACACCAAGAAGCGCAGCGGCGCCTTCTCCAACGGGCCGCACAGAGGCTACGAGGGGCAGGTCCCCGCCGTGGAGTTGGAGACCGTCCCCGTTCCCGGCGCCGCCGACGAGCCCGGCCGCGTCCGTGACCTCGCCGGCCGCCTGTGGCCAGAAGGAAACCCAGACTTCTGGCAAGACCTACAAATCAATGCGATACCATCGATTCTCTTTGACAGCATTATTAAAATTGTCCATCTCACCTTCCTGTTGCAGTGACACCATGGTGTCGTTCGCCAAGAACGTGCTGGATCTGGAGCAGACGGTTGAGAGGATGCTCCTGGAGGGCCTGGGCGCCCGCGGGGAGAGCATCGCCTCGCAGCTCGGCTCGCAGTCCCACACCGTCCGGGCCACGCTCTACGGGGCGCCGCCTCCTCCAGGAGAGGAGGAGGCCGCCGGCGACGTATCCCTGTCCCTGCACGCGCACCGCGACGAGCACATGACCACGGTGATCGCGCAGCACGAGGTGGGAGGCCTCAAGGTGCAGGACGCCGGAGACATCGACGGGCGCTGGCTCGCCGTCCCTCCCGAGCCGGGCACCCTCGTCTTCATGGCCGGCGACCAGTTCACTGTATAATATAGACGACCGTGTTATCACTGCACAACTGCTCGTATTATATCGACGGTCTCACGCCGTCCGTTGTCGTCGCCGTCGCAGGTTGTCACGAACGGGAGGGTGCCGGCGTGCGTGCACCGCGTGAGGGCGCCTGCGGGCGGTGGCCGAGGGCGCTTCTCTGTGCTGCTTGCAACGCGGCGCAGGGAAGACGGCGACCCCGTGCTGCGCGCCATGGACGAGCTCGTCGACGAGGACCACCCCCTGATGTACAAGCCCTGCAACCACGAGGAGTACAGGGCGTTCCGTTACTCGGACGAAGGGCGCAGGTTGCGGGAGCGCGACCCGCTGAAGGCTTTCTGCGGGGTGGTGGAGAAATTAGGCGTGAGGTCCAAGGAGTGACCGCTCGCCCACCGCCACCAGCTTTACATACAGTAAGCTTTCAAAAAGTTGTCTGCCACTCGTACCTATCCAGATTCCAGATATCTAAATAATGCAACTCAAAGATAGGTGACTGTTGTATAAATAAAAACATCTGCATCTGCACTATGTTTGTCTCGTGAAACATCTCTACATAATCCTATCTGACGATCATTGTGTTCATTTCCTAAACATGGCATGAGAACGGACTAAAATACTACATGGGAAAAGCTCTCAAACAGAAGTATAGATGGCCCGGCCTAAGCACGACACGGCCCGATTAATAATGGGCCGGGTCGGCACGACCCGGTATTGCGGGCCAGGCTTGGGCCGCTGTTGTGGTACGTGGGCGGCACGGGCACGACCTGTTTAATAGGATGGCACGATTTGGTCCGTTATATCTTTCCTCACTCATTAAAAATAGTCATGTTTGTGATTATTTGAACATAATACACTTATATGTATATCATTGTATGACAATATGTATATAGGTATCACTATATGATCAACATTCTAAATATGTGTACATGTTATATGTATTTATGCATCAAATACCACGAGTTTGGAGATTTTTTTTTGTTTAATGGGCCAATGGACGGCCCGGCCCACCAAGCACGACGGGCCGTTGGGCTGACACGGCCCGTATAAACCCAACCCAGGCCGGGCCTAGGCCTAGGACGTGGCACGTGGGCCGGCATGACCCGGCCCGCCACTGTGACCGGGCCAATGCAGGCTGGGCCAAGATGGGCCTGGGCCAGGCCGGGCTGGGCCGCCCGTTTCGCCATGTATAAACAGAAGGTTACCATTCTGCTCGGTCTTGATCTGATTGTTTGATATATTTTTTAATTTTTGTCAGTAGAAACTATTAACCATTTATGTGTGTTTTTAGCTACTTGTCTATTATATATATATATATATATATAATATTATATAATATTATATTATATACTATAAAGAACGAGTTCTTTTGAAAATAGCTCTCACCTGAATTCTACCTCTTACCCCTCACAAGAGGTCTCACGAAATCTACCTCTTGCCCCTCACAAGAGGTCCCACCGGTCAGATGAGACAAAGTTAGGCTTACCCGCCCGCCGTACCCACGGCCGACCAACTCCCGTCAACCATTCCTCTCCTCGATTTCTTTCCTTCCCTGCGGCCGATCTCACCCATAGCCCCATCTCCCTGTGCCGCCTCCCTCTTGCCTCCCTAGATGCACTCAAGCGGAGGTCGAGCCCCTTCGCTCGCATTATGGATGACTAACCCGTTCATCCTACCGGCGCAGGGCACACCGACGGTGACGGTGGCAGGCGCAGGAGGAGAGGATGGGAGGCGGCAGGCCGGGGAGGAGGTGGATGGTGCCATGGGAGGAGCAGTTGGATGAACCGCAGTGCCGTCACAGGGCGCGCGGATGACGACGAGGAGGACGACGTGCACCGCAGCCTAGGGGCGGCCGCGACGGGGCTCGGCCTCAATGATGATTTAGTTCTATCTTTCCTGAGACTATGGACATGTGCAATGATGATTTAGTTCTGTCTATAGCGAGGTAATGTGATTCTGCAATGATGATTTAATTATGTCTATACTGAGGCAATGGACTTCATGTTGTGATGGTCACCTTGCATATTCTTGTCTTTTTTCTTTACTGAGCAATGGACTTTATGCTGTGATGATCACCTTGCATGTTCTGTCCTTTTTTCTTTACTGAGGCAATGGACTTCATGTTGTGATGAATACCTTGCATATTATGTCCTTTTTAACTGAGGTAATGGATTGACTAACAAAATTAGGGGATGGCTGAGGAGGTTGTTGAAGTTGTTGGGGAGGTGGTTCAAGATGGGCAGGAGGTACAGGAGGTGCAGGCTAGTCCTGAGCAGCATGGTAGGGGTGCAATGCGCTGGACTAGTGTCATGTCTTCCTTTGTTCTTCGACGCTTTTGCCAGCTGATCTCCTCAGGGGTAAGGACTGACAAAGGTTTCAAGGAGGTGCACCTGAACCAAGTTGCCAAGGCTCTTCATGAGTTCAGTGGCAATGAGGTCACTGGAACTTAGGTCTACAACCACTTACGTAAGTGGAGACATAGGTGGATAAGGGTGTCCAAGCTTAGACAGTTGAGTGGTGCCAACTTTGATGAGGACATCTACATGATAAGCCTTGAGGATGAGCACTGCAATGGACACATCAAGGTATGATCCTTGTTTTCATAATTCTATCTTACCATCCATTCAATTTTTGTTGTTGTGATCCATTGCTAACTAGACCCATCTATGATAACCAGGCACACCCAAAGGATGCTGAGTTCTTAAACAAGCCCACCGAGAACTACAAGGAGATGATGACGATTTCTGGGACAGGACTAGCCACTGGCAAGTATGCTATGGGCTCTAACGAGGCTTTAGACTCCCCATCTGATGGTGTCACTAGCTCTGTCAAGACATAACCATATGACAAGGAGAAGACTGTCAAGGCCATGGATGATGTTGCAAAGCTCTTTGGTGAAGCATCTAAGGATACCAGGGAGGCCACTTGTGGTTCTGCTGGTCGTGGCAACAAGAGGAAGAGGGTTGTTCTAACTGAGGATGACACTCTAATTCTGTCCAACATGAATGACGCAGTGAAGGATGTGGTAGCTGCAATTCGTGAGACCAAAGTTGAGGTGGTTCACCCTGAGCTCTATGGTGCAGCGATGTACATGCCTAGCTTCAATGAGGAGGCTTTGATCTATGCATTCTCTCATCTGGTGGACAACAAGGCATAGGGTGATGCATTTGTGAAGATGACTGACGCCCACAGTGTCCTTTGGCTTAGGACTTGGCTTGCCAAGCACTACTACATGTAGACCTCCTTGCATGCCTACTGACTAATCCTTCTTTTGTGGAGTGAAGCTGCTATCCTGGTGCTTACTCCTTCTATGCAATTTGCCTCATTTTGTACAGGACAAAGCTAACTGGAGCTGGTAACATTAGGCTCCAATTCTTTTGCCTTGAGACAACATACTTGTCTCTGTTGGTCAGTAACTTATGGCTAGGTGGTTCTAGGTTCTGTAGGTTCTATTGGTTCAAGTTGGTGTTTGGTTCAAGTTGGTGTGTGGTTGAAGCATTAGCTCTGTGATGATGTATTTGAGATGATGTATTTGATCAGTCAGTTGCCTATGATGTGATGGACAGTTGACCATGGTTGCAGTTTGAGGACCTGTGTGGTCCGAGGACTAGTGGATGGTCGCTCCTTAGTGATGAGTGATTGACAACGTTGTGTGGACTGACTCTTGGCCTAGTATTGCAGGTGCAAGTTGCGGCTTGATTCGCGTGGTGCAGGTGAAGATCAAGTGTGAAAGGTCTATGTCTGTGTGACCTCCTAGGAGTAGAGAGACAAGTAGGCTTCGATCGAGGTACCCGGTAGCCGACGGGATCGAGTGCAGACTGTACGCTGGCAAGAAGAGCAAGATGACATCGAGAGGGATGGAGCCGGTGCAAGGTAGCAGCTAACAACTGAAGCTTGCACGCGGGGTTTGCAGTGGTTTGGCCACAAAACCACTGGGTTACTTGGCTGAGCCACAAAGCCAAGGCCGAAGTTCGGAGCGTGGTGGTTCTACACCGGACCGGTGTGACCGGTGTGGACCGGTCTGACCGGTGGGTCCTGTGGGTGTCCGGAAGCTTCGAAGCGGAGGACACGCGGCTGGATCGCAAGGCTTGCGTGGAGTTGAAGTGGCTTGCGGTCTGCGGGCGTCCATCTGATGGAGATATCGACCAAAGTTCCCAAAGTGCCCTTGGTGGGCGTGTATCTTAAGTTAAGTAAGTAGGGGTAATTTGGTCATTCGGCGCCCTCCATATATACTCACTTGTGAGGGAGATGGCAGCCAACTCTTGGAACCCTAGACCATTTGCTCTTTTCTTTTTCCTAGTTTTTCCTAGGCTAGCTTGAGAGCTTCATGTTGCATCTAGAGAGAGGGATGGATGATCGGGCGGCTTGCTAGACCTTGTATGAACCTTTCATGGTATGTATAGAAGCTTCGGCGTGGTTCCTCAAGTGCTCTAGTTGTTCCTCCCGTTTTTCCTTTTTGGTGATTTTCGGAGCCTTTTCGTTGGATTTTCGTGGAGAGGTTTTGGGGGTGTTTTGGATTCAGTCATGAGGATGTTGGGCCTCTTTTCTTGGTGATTTGTCCCCTCCAAATCCATGGAAAGGCCTTCAATTTTGGGGTTTTCGGAGTTCCTTGTGTTCTTGGGGTTAGAGCACAAGATTTGTGATTCTTCCTATTCTAGAGAGATTCGGGGCATATGCTTCGAGCTAGAGGTCACCCATGAGGTGTTCCTACCTTCGCCAAAGTTTCTCTTGAATCCGTGGAGCGAATCGGGAGATCAAAAGAAAGGAATCAAGGGGTTGACCCGCGGGTGGAGTTCTTCCCGAGCTGCCCAGACCTGACCGATCTGACCGGTGCCTCTCACCGGTCTGACCGGTGCAAGTACTTGTGGGTCTTTTGCTCGGGGGAATGTGTGGTTCTGTGGGGTCTCGCTAGTGTTTTCCCAGGGTCAGTTCTTGGTGAGTTTCTCCTTGGTTTGCCCCTTCTTGGCTAGGTTGGAGTGCTTCGTGTTGCTGGTGGTTTCTTGGTTTGAGGTGGTTTTTGTTCCAGGGTCTAGAGATCTCGTTGAGGCTCTCTAGAACATTTCTGTGTGTGTTGCTGTGCACACCGGCCTGACCGGTGCAGTTCACCGGCCTGACCATTGTCATCGGTCTGACCGGTGAGGGCTGCCGGTCTGACTAGTGCAGTGCAGGCAGCACAGTTTTCCGCTGCGGTGTTTCGGTTGCTTGTTTGGGTGGAGATACTTGTTCCTAGGATCAATAGAACCTCCAGTGGCTACGTGGTCTTGGAAAGGTGTGCGCGAGATTGCTTGGAAGTGAAATCGGGGTATTAGGCCGAGGTTCTTCTTGGGAAGAATTTTTTATCAGCTCCCATTCACCCCACCTCTCTGGTCGCCAATCCGGTCCTTCAATTGGTATCAGAGCCGGTTACGGATCTCCTTGATTCTAACCAGTCTAAGATCCAAAGATGAGCGACTATGGAAAGGGGTCGGGTTCTCCGCACTTTGATGGAAAGAACTACTAGATGTGGGAGAGGCGCATGGGCGCGTTTTTGCGTGGGAAAGGACAACTGATTTGGGAAGTGACGCAAAATGCAAACTATGTCATTCCCAACAGTTTCATTCTTCCAGGTGCTCGGGACATGTTTGAGGCCAATAGCAAGGCTGTGGATTACTTGTTCTGTGCTCTTTGTGCTGCGGAGTTCGATCGCGTGTACGGAGAGGATGTGGCCGGCAAGATTTGGGTTAAGCTGAAGAATGCTCATGTTGGGAATGCTCAGGTGCAGGCTCACTTATTTGCCACTCACCGGAGATAGTACGAGAACTTCACTCATCTCCCCGACGAGTCAATTGATGCCATGTTCTAGCGCTTCACCTGTATTGTGAACAACATAAGGGCCAATGTGGCGGAGCTCCCATACACGGATCATGATAGAGCTATCAAGCTCTTGCACTCACTTGACAGATCCGTGTGGAGTGCCAAGGTCGAGGCCATCTTGGAGTACGGTGTGTATGAGACATTGACTAAGGATGAGCTATTCTCTAAGCTCAAGTCGTCTGAGGTGGATCGTGGCCTGGGAGCCAAGGCTGAGAGTTCGACTGAGTCACATAGTCTTGCTCTCGTCTCAGAATCTGGTGGAAGGACTAACACTAACTCCTCTGTGAGGATGTTTTCTCTGTCTTCCTTTGTGTCCTTGCCAGATGAGGAGTTCGACGAGCTTGGAGAGGACGAGCTAGCCCTGCTGACTCGGAAGTTTGAGAGGCTGCACGAGAACCGCGTGAACATGAGGACGACCACGTGTACATGCTACAGATGCGGCAAGCAGGGACACTGTTGGCATTTCTTAACATCACCACTATGGCACCGGGTAGCATAAGCGTGTAAGGAACACCTGGGTACACTGACGAGTGCGAACGAATTCGCAAGCGCACGGATACACCGTTGTAGCACTTCCCCAAGGAAGGTGAGTATTCCAAGGGTTATCGCATCCAAGGAACGATGCACACTATCTTCTATTCTAGTATGGATGGTCCAAGGACACCAAACTCCGGCTGGGATAGATATGGGGGATGAGAAGCACTTCCTGAGGGTCTTGAGTCTAGGAAAGGACATGGTCGCCATGTAGTCCTCCTCGTGGGGCGTCGGCACACCCTAGCTTTTAAAGGTCTAAGTGTGCAACTGGCCTGGGGACCCTACTCGGTACACGGGCGCGGAGGATTTCAAAGGGTCCAACAGGCTGTCACCACTGCGTCCTACCTCTATCATTACGCGAATGCACGTGGTATCCGTAGGATAACCAGAGTCCAGACACCATGTCTACACTCCCGATAACTACTATAGCACGGTTACGTCTGCCAAGTCCGCTAACAACACTATAGCAATCCGTATAAATACGGAACTACGAACTTGGTAAGGAACGACCAATCCTTAGCTCATCATCGATTCACGGAGCAACAGGAAGGTTTGGATGCGAATGAGATACAACACTCTTACTTGGATAAACAGGATCTAAGCATGCAAACAGATACTTGAACTAATGAACTAGCTCTAAAGGATCGAAGCTCTGTGTCACGAAGAACACAAGCCTCTAAACTATGAACGAGCCAAGAACACAAGAACATATCATTCATGCATGAAGTCCACTATAGTCTAAATAAGAAATGCTGAAATACTCACTTTGGTCTAAATGAAGAACAAGCATCCACGAGGACATCAACTCACTCCTCAACCCTACTCCACCTAGCACTCTAACACACACACTCACTACATCTTGGGAGGTGAGAACTCACCTCTCCAAGAGGAGAATGAGAGGAGAGGGAGCTTGGGATGTGCTCCAAAAGGGAGCCCCTCCCCTCCTATTTATAGAGGAGGGGGTGGTTTGTCAAGAGGGGTGATTGCCTCCACTTTGTGCAGCTGCATTGGGCGCATCCACTCCTGTGCTGACACATGGCAGGTAAAAACCGGACTAGAACCGGAATATTCTGTGTAGAACCGGAGCACCCAAGGTGATCTGGGTGCTAAATCGGTACAGAAGATGGTAAAATTGGGCGAACCAGGGAACCCAGCCGAACGGACCGGCCGCTGACCGCGCAACCGCCTCTCCCGCGTCGCTCTGCGCGGACGCGTGTTCGCGCCGGCTTCCTTCCACCGAATGCTGCCGAACCGCCTCGCCTTGCTCCAGTCCGAGGCTGCCACATGTCCCGACCGGGGGTCCCACGCACGCCGCAGCGCAAGCGCGCCTGTGGGGGCGATCCGCGTGACCGCTTCCGAGCGTATCCGCGCCGGCCACGTGGCCTGGCAGGATTCCTCCCGTGCGCCCGAGCTGCCAGTGCAGCGATCTGGGGCAGCGACTGCTGGCCAATCTGGTACTGCCACGTGGCTGCTTCTGGATTAATTCTCATGCAGCCGTTGCATGGCGCTGTAGCGTGGGTCCCATGGTGACGTAAGCACTGCATCATCCTTTGTCTTTTTCATATCTTGTGCATACGAACTCCGATGTAGGAAAATAATATATCCATTTCGATCATCTCGACGAGCCCATCACAATGGTGCAATCCAATTTGGCATTTGAGGTTGTTTATGATGACGTCCTATATAAGCCATTGGATCACTTGCTCTCAATTGTACCTTTTATCACGTATTTCGGTGCATCCTGCAACAAAAGCTAGAAACACCAACACTTGTGGAAATCATTAGTATCAAGCCCTATTCTAGTGTTGATGATCACTTTACATTTATTTTATGCAGGTATTGATGGTGTAAAAGTAGCACTTAACAGCCCTCAACAGACACTTCACCGCCGAGTGCCCGCAGGAGATCGAGCCCAAGAACGAGTACAAGCACCGCCTAAGGATCGAGAACAAGCACCCCTCGAGGTATGAACACAAGCACAAGTACAAGGACAAGGACGAGCGGAGGTTGAGGAAGGGCGGCTACGACAAGAAGAAGAAGACTTGAGCGATGGTGGGTGCGAGCGACATCGACTCCAGTTCCTGCTACACCTCATCGAGTTCCAGCGACAACGACAACGACATCAAGCGCAAGAGCAAGAAGCATGGTTCCAAGAACCTCAGCGGCCTGAGTTGCTTTGCACGAGAGGACGGCTTCTGCGGCATGGCCCACAGCTCCGGTAGCAAGAAGAGCAAGAAGGATGACTCGAGATCAGAATCCGAGGATGAGGTATGTGATGAGCTCTCTTCCTTGCACCAGGAGAATGCTGATTTGGTTGCTTTGCTTGACAACCATGATAGCTTGCTTAGAGAGGCCAAGAAACTTAGGAAAGAACTTAGGGCCTCACTAGAAGAAGGTAGGGAGAAGATAGGTGACTAGAATCTGTGAATCTTGATGCTAGACTTGAGATTGATTCCCTTGAGATTGCTCCTGTTGTTGTTGATGCTCCTGATTGTGATGACTGCAATGCTTTCTTGGCTGATTGACTGTTCTTAAGGAAAATCATGCCTCTAAGTTGGAGGAGCTAGACTTTTTTAGGGCTGAGCTTGATGAGTTGAAATCTAGGTCTGCTTTACTATGTGCTTGCACTTCTTGTCCTATGTTGCATGCCAGACTAGATGAATCTCATGATAGGATTGTTTCCTTGGAGGTTGCTTTGAAAGTTCCTATTCCTACATCATGCTCTACATGTGAATTACATTCTATTACAAATATGGAACTTGCACATTATGTTGATCGCTTGCAGGATGAAAATGATGAGTTGAGAAAATTGATGAGTTGGTTGTCTGGGCATGAGCCACAACTGAGTTTGATGATGGCTGAGTTTAAGAGGTTTGATGGTCAGGCGTTGGGCTCTGACAAGATTGGTGAGAGCAGTGGTGAGGGAGGAGACAAAGTTGGAGAGATCCATATTCCACCACAAACTACACCCATGAACAAATTTGCTCCCAAGCCGAACCACTTGAGAAACAAGCTAGACACCACTCCAAATCCACCAGTGTTCCCGCACAAAACAGATAACTTCCAGAAATCAGTGAAGTTTGTGAGCACCCTTGTGAATGTGTTTGGGGGGAAGCCAGGAGAGAAAGTGGTAGAGAAACTAAGAGAAGCTCCACATCCAAAGCCAAAACCAGTCCGCTTCCATTGTGAGTATTGTGGGAGGGATGGTCATGTGAGCGAGTTTTGCTACAAAAAGAAGAGGGATGATAGGATGGCAAAGGAGTGGGCTAACAAGGACATGTATCATCCTTCTCATGATATACCTGAGCCTCGTATGCCACTACCTAGAGGAGAGGCTGTGGTGAGGTCTGTTCTAGCTTGGGGTGCTAGGGGCTTTGCTGATCGGGACAGAGGTGCTGGCTGGGGTGCACCGGTCAGACCGGTCAGGGGCACCGGTCAGACCGGTGCAGCCCAGAGAGATGGTTGTTTAGGGTTTCGTGATCGTGGTGATTCCTATGGTCGTGGTACAAGCAGTAGAGAGTTTGTTTC
The DNA here is from genome assembly GCA_036936925.1 of Cenchrus fungigraminus. Classification (NCBI taxonomy): domain Eukaryota; kingdom Viridiplantae; phylum Streptophyta; class Magnoliopsida; order Poales; family Poaceae; genus Cenchrus; species Cenchrus fungigraminus. The sequence continues at coordinate 100,694,756 of CM072779.1, forward strand.
TGGTGGTGGTGTGTTTGCTGGACGTTCTCCACCTCGTGATCGATATGAGGATGGGAGAGGTCGTCGCAGCTTTGAGTTTCAGAGGGGCTACGAGCCACGCTTTCCTTTTCGTGGTAGTCGTTCTCCTCCAACGAGGTGTGAGTTGGTACAGTGTGGTGGTCATAGCTTTGGTCATGATAGGATGGATGTTGCTAACCCCACTTTTGAGCAAATGGCTCGACACTGGTTTGATTCCTTTTGTGCTAACCCCAGTGTTGAGTCGCTTTCTCATTCTCGTTCTCGTTTTTGATTTGCAGGTGGGAGGCATGGAGAACATTTGGTTGATTGACTCTGGTTGTTTGCGACACATGACCGGAGACAAGGGGTGGTTCTCCAACGTCACCCCAGTGGTGTCAAAGGTGTACATCACTTTCGGGGATAATGGATGAGGACGGGTGCTTTCAGAAAGTCAGGTTAAGGTGAGAAGCTTGGTGACCTTAAAGCGTGTGGCTCTGGTCAAGTCACTTGGGTATAACCTGTTGTTAGTATCTCAGTTGCTGGACGAGGGTTACGAGGTGCGTTTTAAGTTGGGGGGCTTCTCGTGTTCTTGACTCTCGAGGCGATCTTGTTTGTACGATCGTGCTCGAGGGACAGATCTTTCACACTGATTTTTCTGAGTCTTTTCATCCCCCAAGGTGTTTGGTTGCTGGTCCTTCTTCCGAGTTGTGGAGGTGGCATAGGAGGTTGGGACACTTGAGCTTTGAGCTGCTTTCCCGCTTGAGTGCGCTCGATCTTGTCTGAGGATTGCCCAGGTTGCGTTTTGAGAAGGATTTGGTTTGTGCACCTTGTAGGCATGACAAGATGGTAGCCACTCCGCATCCACCCCTGACTATTGTCATGATAGAGCGTCCGACAGAGCTATTGCATATGGACCTTGTTGGGCCAGCCCGAGTTCGCTCGGTGGGTGGGAAGTGGTATGTCCTTGTGGTTGTGCACGATTACTCTCGCTATGCCTGGGTGTTTTTCTTGGAGGGTAAATGTGAGACGTTTGGTTTTGTTCGAGACCTGATCTTGAGGTTGAAGAACGAGAGACATGGGGATGCCATTAGAGCTATACATAGTGATAACGGCATGGAATTCAGCAACTCTTGTTTTGATACCTTTTATCGTGATCTTGGTCTTGAGCATTAGGTTTCGACTCCGTACACCCCATCTCAGAATGGTGTTGTGCAAAGGAAGAATCAGACCTTGTGTGAGATGGCTAGGACGATGCTCGATGAGCACAGGACTCCTAGGAGATATTGGGCTGAGGCGGTGAATACCGCATGCTATGTGTCAAACCGGATCCTTCTTCGAGCTTTCAAGAAGAAGACCTGCTATTTGCTGATGCATGGGTGAGTGCCCGAGGTGAGTCACTTTCATGTCTTTGGTTGCAAGTGTTTCATTCTTAAGAAAGGCAGAAAGTTGGATAAGTTTGAGGCTAGGTCTGTTGATGGTATTTTCTTTGGTTATGCTACTCACTCTAGAGCATTTCGTGTGCTCAATTTGGAAACTAACCAAATCGTGGAGACTTACGAGGTAACCTTCGACGAGACACAACCATGTAGCTCTTTGGTATTTGATTGTGTAGGTGATGAGGAGTTTGGCGAGGAGATCTTTGAGGAGGAGGTGCAGGAAGATGGTGATGAAGATGATGGTGGTGGTGCTCCCGTAGCTGGCTGTGTACATGCTACTTCCACTACAACGACGACGATCGAGGATGGTCCTTCACCTACACCGACGACGACTGAGGCTGTTCGAGTGGATGCTGCTGCCGAGAGGGAGGTGGTCACCAGACGTGAGGTTCCCCGGTGTGTTCAGGTGGATCATCCACCTTCGTCGATCATAGGTGACATTCATGAACGCACCACACGGTCCAGGTCCCAGAGGCACTCTCATTTTGCTCATTCTGCATTTGTCGCTTCTTTTGAGCCCAAAGATATTGGACACACACTTTCCGATCCAGATTGGGTGAACGCTATGCATGGGGAGCTTGAGAATTTTGAGAGGAATCAGGTGTGGGAGTTGGTTGAGCCTCCACCAAATTGCAAACCTATCGGGACAAAATGGGTGTGGAAGAACAAAGAGGTAGAAAAATGGGGAGATAGTGAGAAACAAGGCGAGGTTGGTTGTTTAGGGGTTTAGCTAGAAAGAGGGGATATACTATGAGGAGACATTTGCTCTGGTGGCCCATTTGGAGGCAATTAGGATCCTTCTAGCATTTTCAGTTGCTAAAGGGTTCAAGTTGTACCAAATGGATGTGAAGAGTGCCCTCCTTAATGGGTTTTTAGAGGAAGAAGTATATGTGAGGCAACCCCCGGGTTTTGAGAGTGAGATGTTTCCCCATCGGGTATACAAACTCAGAAAAGCTTTATATGGCCTAAAACAAGCTCCCAGGGCGTGGTATGGCAGGTTGAGGAAGTTTTTTTTCAGTAAGGGGTTTGTGATGGGGGTAGTAGATCAGACTCTCTTTCTCCTCAGGCAGGGCATTGACATTCTGATCGTGCAGGTATACATGGATGACATAATCTTTGGTGGCTCTTCTCATACTTTGGTTGCCAGGTTTGCAGATGACACGAGCAGGGAATTCGAGATGTCCATGATAGGTGAGTTGCAGTTCTTTCTCGGGCTTCAGATCAAGCAGTGCAAGGACGGAACGTTTGTGCATCAAGCCAAGTACACCAAGGACATAGTGAAGAAATTCAAGATGGGTGACTCCAAGCCGATGGCTATGCCGATGAGTATGACTACAGCTTTGGATGCAGATGTAGATGGCGAGCCCGTGGACCAGAAGGAGTACAGAAGCATGATCGGCTTCCTTCTCTACTTGACGACGACGAGGCCGGACATACAGTTCAGTGTGTGTCTGTGCGCTCATTTTCAGGCTTCACCGAGGACTTCACATCGACAGGCCGTCAAGAGGATTTTCAGGTACTTGAACTACACCTCTGAGTTTGGTCTTTGGTATTCTGCGGCCTCGACACTCAACCTTCACAGGTTTGCGGACGCTAACTTCACTGGGTGTCGTTTGGATTGTAAGTCTACCTCTAGTGGGTGTCAGTTTCTTGGGTCTTCTTTGGTTTCTTGGTCATCCCGCAAGCAGTCCAGTGTAGCCCAGTCCACTATAGAGGCCGAGTATGTTGCTGCAGCCAGTTGTTGTTCCCAGCTCCTATGGATGTCCTACACTATGAGCGACTTTGGTGAGGAGTGTTCCCATATTCCACTCTTTTGTGATAGCACCAATGCCATAAGTGTAGCAAAGAACCCAGTTCTCCACTCCAAAACCAAGCATATAGAAGTGAGGTACCATTTCCTGAGAGACAATGTGGAGAAGGGAAAGATTGCTTTGATCCATGTGCCCACCCAAAACCAACTAGCGATATCTTTACCAAACCACTTTTTTTAGAATTACACAGTACAATGCAGACGCTCACAACACGCATGCACACTCACCCCTATGAATACACGTATGTAAACCCTACCCCTATGAGCACCTCCGAAGGACTGAGCATCGACAGATCTGGAGATTCTCAAAGTCACCACTGGCGCCTCGTCGTCGACGGGAACATCGCTTACCACTTAATGCATAACACCGGAAAATCCCAGAATAAATCCAGGAAAAGGTGCGAGCACTAGGATTTGAACCCTGGTGGGTAGCGTCCCACTGGACCGTCCTACCATTGGACTACAAACCCATTCGCATATTTACCAAACCACTTGACCAAGCCACTTTCACCCGCTTGCGGGGTGAGCTCGGTGTGTGTTTGCTTTGGGAGCTCCTTTGTAGCATATGTATCATATTTACTTTGTTGCATGGCATTGCATTTGTAACATGATGTATAGTCATCTTTGTATCTTAGGTTGTTTGTATCATATGGTAGGATGAGTTTCTCCTATATACATTGATTGCTATGATATGCTAGTTGTGAGCTTGTGACATGTTTGATATGACTTGATGATGGATAGCTATGCTCTTGATAGTTTTGCTATATTTGCATTATGAGGTGGCTATTTTTTGGAAAATGCTAGATAGGCTCCCTCTTGTGAGTTTAAGGCTTTGCATGATCTTAGTATGCTTTGGTGGTTTATATCATGCTTAATTCATGGTTGGAAATCATGTGCTTTTCACTTGGGGTCAAAGACCCATTTGTCATTATGAATGTTTAGCCCATGTGTTACCTTGTGGGGGAGCATAAGCTTATTTTTGCCGCAAAGGCACTTCATGTACCATTTTATGCTTAAATGTGAAAAATTAAATTGGTATGAAATGCTTTGCTTGAAGTTGTGCTCTCAATTGTTCCATGTGACAAATGCTTTAAAACTGAATTTATATGGGTGCTAAACCGTTGCATGATGTCTACCATGAGAAGTCTCATTTTAAGAAGTAGACACATGGCTCGGTGGCTTTAACATGACATGAAATACTTATGGGTGTTTGTAATGATCTTGTGTTAAGAATATGTGACCTAGCATGAAGTTTGTGTGATTTAAATTCACTTTGGTAGACTTTGCACATGTTTTGGTCTTTAGCTCATGAAAGGGAAATTTTTTGCAAAATTATGTATTTTGATCATGGCTTGCTCATATGCTCATATATCTTTACTATCTTGATGGCAATGCTCATACGAATCTTTGGAATGTCTTGCTTGCTCATTTGCTCACTTGTAGCATTTTGTGGTGCTCATTGTCTATTTGAGAAGCTGTAGGTTGAAATTTTCGTAGAAATGCCTTGATTCATGCATTTTCAACAAGGGGAAGAAGTTTGTGAAGGAAAAGTGGTTCCGGATGCATTTGGAAAGTTTTCAGGCAGTTTCGAGCTTTTTCTGGGCTTTGTTGTGTACCGGCCTGACCGGTGTGTGCCACAGGTCTGACCAGTGAGGTAGATCGTGCTGGAGATTGTTGCCCACCAGCTGGACCGGTGGAGGGTACCGGTCTAACTGGTGAGACCTGAGCTGAGTAGCTCTGTTTTGCATGACACGCATTGCATGCATGTGTTCAGGGGGAGTGTGCATTTGCTCAGGGGGAGCTCCTTGTGTCGCCTGAGTTTCTTGCTTTGGTGGTTTTCTCTTTGTGAGTTTTGGTTTTTGTCTCGGTTGTGTTGAGCCGTTGCCCTTGCCTTAGGGGACCAAGACTTTGGCTTCAAGTGATCAGGGTTTGTTTTGTTTGGTTTTTGGATCACTTAATTGGGTTTGTGTTAGTTTCTTTTTCTTTTCCTTTCTATGATGGTTACTATGTGTGGGTGTTGTCAATGCACTCATCAAGGGGGAGATTGAGGACCTGTGTGGTCCGAGGACCCATAGATGGTCGCTCCTTAGTGATGAGTGATTGACAACGTTGTGTGGACTGACTCTTGGCCTAGTATTGCAGGTGTAGGTTGCGGCTTGATTCGCGTGGTGCAGGTGAAGATCAAGTGCGAAAGTGAGGACCAGGTGTGTCCGAGGACCAGTGGAGGGTCGCTCCTTAGTGATGAGTGATTGACAACGTTGTGTGGACTGATACTTGGCTAAGTGTGCAGGTACAGGTTGCGGCTTGACTCGTGTCGGTGCAGGTGAAGAACAAGCGTGAAAGGCCTTAGCCGTGGCGGCCTCCGAGTGATGGAGTGGCAAGTAGGCTTGGTTCGATGGACCCGGTGGCCGATGGGGTCAAGCGCGAGCCGTGCGGTGCAAGACTGGCGGGCTGAAGTCGTGAACATGGGCCGGTGCAAGGTAGCGGATGGAGCCCGAAGCTTGCATGCGGTGTTTGTTGGTTTTCCCACAAAACCATCGATGGACGGTTTCTTGGTTTGGGCCTCAAAACCAAGCCCGGAGGCCCGAGGCGACGGAGACGGTGATCCGGGAGCTTCGGGAAGCTTCGAGGCGGAGGGCACGTGGCGTGATCGCGGGGTTTGCGTCGAGGTGAAGCGAAGTCACGGTGGAAGCGTGTCCGTCTGATGAAGACTTGACCAAAATGCCCCTGAGGGGTTGTATCTTCATTTGAGTTGTAGGGGTAGCGTGGTCATTTACCTCCCTCCGATGGACTTCGTATAAATAGCGGAGAGGTGGATGGCATCTCTCTCTTGGACTCTAGGACTTTCTCCCCCGGTAGATTTCTCTGAACTGCTTCTTTTCCTTCTGGATTCCTTAGGCTAGACTCTTGTACAGACTCTGACCTCTGGATGTATGGAAGCATTCGGCGTTGTGGTGATCTCCTAGTCCTCTGTGATTTTCGTGTCATTTTCGGGGCTATTTTTGGGGGGTTTCGTTCTTCGCTCGATTCGTGATTTTGGGGGTGTTTCTTCACGGATTTCTTTGAGGGGATCATGGGTGGATGCCTTGCGCATCTTTGTGTGTGATCTTGACCCCTCAAATGCCGTGGAGAGCCTTCAATTCGTGTGTTTTTGGTTGGAGCCCGAGTTCATGGTGGTGGTTCGTGTGATCCGCGATTCCCGGTGATTTAGGGAGTTAGAGGCCGAGATTTTTGGGGCATAGCTTCCTTGTGTGATGCTTTTCATCTCCCCAAAATCTTGTCTCAAGAGCTCTAGCCGTTTGGGAGATCCAGTGATGGAAAGGTGGAGTTGACTCCTGAGCTCGAGCATTTTTCTGTTCTGTTCGTGCGTGGCGGACGGTCCGCGTGACCCTGGCGGACGGTCCGCGAGGTGCTGGGAGCATTGGTGTTCTTCGTGTTCTTCGCGTGTTCTTGAGCGCTTGAGTTTCGATCCATTGAGTTGCTTTGGTTCGGTGGCAACAAGTTTGGCGGAGAGTCCGCGAGGTTGTCCTGGACAGTCCGTGCTGGTCGGACGGTCCGCAGTGAGCCGCCGGACAGTCCGAATTTCAGGGGTGCGCTACTGGTGGTTCGAGGCATTTTTGCGGAAAGTCCGCCGTGACCTTCCGGACAGTCCGCGCCTTCCACGCGGACCGTCCGTCCGGTCATCCCGGACAGTCCGCCAGGGACTTCGCAGCAGTGCCTAAGTCCTTTGGTTCTTGCTTTGGTGCTTCCGCTCTTTGCTCCTAGGCTTGTCGGTTGATCTTCTAGGCTTGTGTGAGCCTTGTTTGGAGCTTACTTTGTGTGCGAGAACTCTTGGAGTGGCAATCGGGGTATAGGCCGAGTTCGACCTTCGGGAAGAATTTTTATCGGCTCCCATTCACTCCCCCCCTCTCTGGTCGCTCGATTCGGTCCTTCAGAAAGGTCTTTGTCTGTGTGACCTCCCAGGAGTGGAGAGACAAGTAGGCTTCGATCAAGGTACCTGGTGGCCGACGGGATCGAGTGCGGACCGTACGCTGGCAACAAGAGCAAGACGGCGTAGAGAGGGATGGAGCCGGTGCAAGGTACAACTAACAACTGAAGGTTGCACGCGGGGTTTGCAGTGGTTTGGCCACAAAACCACTGGGTTACTTGGCTGAGCCACAAAGCCAAGGCCAGAGTTCGGAGCGCGGCGGTTCTGCACCGGACTGGTCTAACCGGTGGGCCTGACCGGCCTGACCGGTGTGGACTGGTCTGACTGGTGGGTCCCGTGAGCGTCCGGAAGCTTCGAAGCGAAGGCCACGCGGCAGGATCGCAAGGTTTGCGTGGAGTTGAAGCGGCTTGCGGTCTGTGGACGTCCATCCGATGGAGATATCGACCAAAGTTCCCAAAGTGCCTTGGTGGGCGTGTATCTTAAGTTAAGTAAGTAGGGGTAATTTGGTCATTCGGCGCCCTCCATATATACTCACTTGTGAGGGAGATGGCAACCAACTCTTGGAACCTTAGACCATTTGCTCTTTTCTTTTTCCTAGTTTTTCCTAGGCTAGCTTGAGAGCTTCATGTTGCATCTAGAGAGAGGGATGGATGATCGGGCGGCTTACTAGACCTTGTATGAACCTTTCATGATATGTATAGAAGCTTCGGCATGGTTCCTCAAGTGCTCCAGTTGTTCCTCCCTTTTTCCTTTTTGGTGATTTTCGGAGCCTTTTTGTTGGATTTTCATGGAGAGGTTTTGGGGGTGTTTTCCCACTGGATTTGTTGGTGGATTCACTGATGAGGATGTTGGGCCTCTTTTCTTGGTGATTTGTCCCCTCCAAATCCGTGGAAAGGCCTTCAATTTTGGGGTTTTCGAAGTTCCTTGTGTTCTTGCGGTTAGAGCACGAGATTTGCGATTCTTCCTATTCTAGAGAGATTTGGGGCATAAGCTTCGAGCTAGAGGTCACCCATGAGGTGTTTCTACCTTCCCCAAAGTTTCTCTTGAATCCGTAGAGTGAATCGGGAGATCGGGCGAAGGGAATCAAGGGGTTGACTCGCGGGTGGAGTTCTTCCCGAGCAACCCAGACCTGACCAGTTTGACTGGTGCCTCTCACCGATCTGACCAGTGCAAGTCCTTGTGGGTCTTTTGCTCAGGGGAACGTGTGGTTCTGTGGGGGTCTCGCTAGTGTTTTCCCAGGGTCAGTTCTTGGTGAGTTTCTCCTTGGTTTGCCCCTTCTTGGCTAGGTTGGAGTGCTTCGTGTTGCTGGTAGTTTCTTGGTTTGAGGTGGTTTTTGTTCCAGGGTCTAGAGATCTCGTTGAGGCTCTGTCACACCTGTTTTTCCAAAAAAAACCAAGTGCAAATCTATATGCATGCCAGGATCAAGTTTCATGCATATAGTTAACATAAATGAATAACAGTACAGTATCACATAAAGAAAGAGAAAGATTATCAGAGTATTATGCTAGATCCTGGAAACGACGGCACCAAACATCACATGCAGTCAACTGGGGGTTGCGTACTCCTAGCACCAACAACATCTTCATAACAACCTCATGGCAACTTCCTCTTTCCGAGCAACATTGTTTATAGCAAGGGTGAGCACATGTCGTACTCAGTAAGTGTGGGGAAAGTATGAATGCAAAGGCTTATCAAGGAAAGACTGACAGGTTGACTGCATTAAGCACTTTTAGTTGGTCAAATTTTATTAGCACCCGATTACTATGATATAAGTATATACCAACCCACAATTAACATATAGAGATACGCCATAAGCATATGGCTAACATAACCATAACAATGATTTAAGTCCATCTTCAAGTTCAATTATCATGTGAGGGTCCAGGCCGCTCTTGACCGTGAGCACGGCCAATCGATTAGTTTTAACACTCTGCAGAGGTGGTACATCTTTACCCACAAGTCGTGTAAAAATTCAGAAGAACTTTGAACCCAACTATGCAATGCTAGCTAGGCATCATACCACACTACCGAGGTGTGATTGCATAGGGACGCTACGAGGCATTTACAAAGTTTCCCTAGTGTGAAACAATCTGCGAAGGTTCCGAGCCGCCGTAAGGTATAAAGTCCCCTAGTAGGTATCGTGTCTTAGCCAAGCCTAACTCCCTATACTAGAGCGAGTCTATACCCCAACTAACGCTCCCCCTTGCCCTTTCGGTAAGTCACCCCAATACTAGAGTCCCTAATTAATTAGCCAAGCCAGAGCCATATAGCCTTGTGGTTGCACTGTTGTCCTGGGTGGTCGCTCCATGTTCCGATTAAGCATTGTGATCTTGTATTAACCAGAGATATATATCACAAAAGTAAAGCAAGTTCATCATTGTTGTTCATTAAACAACCATAACCCAAGGTACATTAGCTAAGTAGAGCTACCCAACAGAAAGGTAAACCCAGGTTGGCAAGGAATAATCATAAAGACTAGGAGTAACCTTAATAGGACCCATCAATATTAATGGAAGCATATGCAATAGTGATTAAATAGTTATTAGGACAAAAGAACAAGGACACACTTGCCTTTAACCAGAGTAATGTTGCTGCTCAAAATATCTTCATCTTCAAGCTCTTCAAAGCTCTCGAACAACGTTCATTCTATTCGCATCAATTATCGACACAATCATACAAAGCAACAAACAAGCAACTAAGAACAATACACCAATCAAAAGAAAAGATTTGAAAGATTACAATAAAGGATGGATGTTGATTCTAGGAACAAGTGAATGCAAGAAATGCTGAAATTGGAATTGAACTACAAGATATGGGTTTCAAGAATAAAAGAATAGCTATGAAACATGATGGTGAACAGGCATGAATTTCATGGGTGCACTCAAATGAACAGATAGTTGGTGGTTGGTGGTGCATACGTGCAGTGCATGTAGGTTGAGATAAACAGAATCATTATTGCTCAAACTTGATGTAAGCATGACATTATCAGAGTATTTAAGCAATAAACAATGTGGCAATAGAATTGATTGGACCTCTCATGAGTACGATCATGCATGGCTATACTTAACTGTAGGGGCATATAATTGTGGAGTAGCTATTTAGAACATTGCTTACCATGCTTCTCGTACGTGCAGGCTTGCATGGCTTGTGGATATCTTTAGAAGGTCAGCCGAGCTGCTCATTGCTCGGTTTAGATAGCAGAGTACAGCAGGAGGCAGCAGCTCGATCATAGGAACGACAACCTCAGGCTTCTTGATCACCTTGCTGGCTCTCCTCGTGGTGTTGTCTTCACCGGCGGCCGGCATACGTGAAGTCATGGACGGTGGACGAGTATTGGCTACGGCCAAAGATGACAGACGGGTCACCGACAATGGGCGAGAAGATCGAACTGGTCGAGAAGGGTTGCGATTCGCATCGTGTGGACGTGCTCGATCTAACAGCAGATCGAGACGGCAGCAGACCATCATGCACTACAAGAAACTATTTAATATGTGATACACTCTCCGCGACGTTTTCATAAAACATCACGAAGAGCACCGCGACTACGACGTATTTCTGTTTTTCGTCACGGATGTGCATTGATGGATATTGAAGCCCAAAACATTGCGACAATTTGTTAAATTCGTCACGATTCGTTAAATTCGTTACGATTCTACGACGTATTCCTATTTTTTGTCACGGATGTGCATTGATGGATATTGAAGCCCAAAACATCACAACGATTTGTTAAATTCGTCGCAATCTGGCCCACAACGCCGTGACGTTTGAGCAGATTCGTCGCGATCGGTAAATAAAAATAGTCATATTTTGGATAAAAAATTGATAAATTAAATTAAAAAACAAAAAATGGGGAGGGCCAAAGAATTGAACCCACAACCTCCTAACCACCTTGCAAAGGTATAAACCATTAAGCTACAAGTTTTCTTGTGTATTATTATGATTTTCACCTCTTTTAAACATTATTTTGTCCCTGGTGTACACATGGCAAACTAACCCTGAACGGCACATCACTGCCACATAGGCCGGCCGCCAGGCGCCACCTCAACCAGCCGGACGCCATGCTGGCCCAGCCACATGGCCGCTGGTCTGGGCCGCCAGCCCAGCCACACGCTGGCCCAGCCGCACACAGGCCGCCGCCAGCCCAACCTCACGCGCATGCTGGCCCAGCCGCACACGGGCCACCACCAGCCCAGCCTCACGTGGGCTGCCAGCGCCACATTGGCCCACCTCCTCAGAAAATAATCCCGAGGACAAAAAATAGGTGGGGTGAGGGACTCGAACTCACGACCTTGGGGAAAGGAGGAAGATGTCTTACCACTGAGCTACAAGTCCAATTGCATTTGTTTCCAGAAGTTTATTTATATATACATTAACAACTTGTTGGCTAGAGTTGCATTTTATATCCGAAATGCAGATAGATGAAGAACACCTATAGGGTTCGTCTTTCTCTTTTTCATCCTGAATTAAAAGTTGTATTTAGTTTTTCTACATCATATGAACTCCAAATTTGGTGTTTCTTTTTTTCCATTTTTTTCTAAAATCAGGTTCTTTCATTTTTATTGTGTTTTTAAGTCGGTTATTGTTTCTTTAATCTTATTCATATGGCTTGTTTCCATCTATTTATATAGAGAATATAAATACATGCTTTTGCAAAAAAAACTTACTAATTTAACTTTATAATTTCTAATGTTATGGTCAACGTAAGGTTGTGTCCAAAATTTAGATGCATACGAGTCCAAAATTGTTATGAGTTATTCAAATCTCAAAGTTTGACTTTGAGTTTTAGGAAACTATAAGAGCGATGTATCCTTTTGTGAACAATGTATGGTCCTACTTTCTTGAAACCACTTAAATTTTTTATGGCGAGATTGTGGACCAAAAACATGCTGTTATGTCAATTTGTAGAATTTTCTGACCAAATTTAGATATTATTGTATTTATTATGTTGTACTTTTGAGATAAAAGTATGAATGTTCCTTATAACTCACATTGAATTTCTCATCAATCTCCAAAACATAGCCTAGAATGGAACACAGAAGTTTAAATATGATTTTTGTGAATTTTTTCCAGTCTTATTGGAGGTACACATAGGCCAACTTGGAATTACTTTTGCTAAGCACGCAGAAATTCAATTAAATGATAGAAAATAGCAAATTTATTCAAAAAATCTTGAAACTCCTAGAAGGAAACTTAAATGTTGTCTTTTACATGTTAAAAATGTGTTGGGGGGTATATAAGGTAATTACTTTTCAAGTTACTTCATAAAGATGTCTTAATTAGGTATTTAAAAATAGAAAAATACTTTTTAAAAGAAAAATGGTAATGTAACTTTGTATTTGCTAATGTTATGGTCAACATAAGGTTGTGTCCAAAATTTAGATGCATACGATTCCAAAATTGTTATGAGGTATTCAAATCTCAAAGTTTGACTTTGAGTTTTAGGAAACTATAAGAGGGATGTATCCTTTTGTGAACAATGTATGATCCTACTTTCTTGAAATCACTTAAATTTTTTATGGCAAGATTGTGGACCAAAAACATGTTGTTATGTCAATTTGTAGAATTTTCTGACCAAATTTAGATATTATTGTATTTATTATGTTGTACTTTTGAGATAAAAGTTTGAATGTTCCTTATAACTCACATTGAATTTCTCATCAATCTCCAAAACATGATCTAGAATGGAACATAGAAGTTTAAATATGATTTTTGTGATTTTTTCCAGTCTTATTGGAGGTACACATAGGTCAACTTGGAATTAATTTTACTAAGCACGCATAAATTCAATTAAATGATAGAAAATAGCAAATCTATTCCAAAAATTCTGAAACTCCTACATTGCAACTTATATGTTGTATTCTACATGTGAAAAATGTATTGGTGGTATTTAAGATAACTAATTTTTGAGTTGTTTGAAAGGGTGTGTTATTTAGGTGTTTAAAAAATAGAAAAACAACTTTTTTGCACAACAACTGGTAATGTAACTCCTCAAATGTTAATAGGAGACTAAAGATAAGTTTTCATCCATGTTTGATGTGTATATAAACAAGAAAATGCTTTAGGGTGTATAAACTTCAAAGTTTAAGTCGAGTTGTATAGAAGAATGTGAGAGATCCATCCATTTTGTGAACAATGTACACCAATTTTTACCAAGACATAATGAAACTTTTATGTCAACCTTTTACATCCATAAAATGATTCCATACCAATTTATACAATTTTCAGAGGAGTTTAAGGTATTATTATCATTATTTTATAATGATGTTGCTAGTAGAAGTTTGAATGGTCCATATAAAATATTTGAACTTTTCATCTATTTTCAGTATATGAGCTATAATGGAACAGAGGTATTTGAAATATATTTTTGATTATTTTTTTGAATCTTATTAGAGGTAGATATAGGTCAATTTGGAATTACTTTCGGTAAACATGCAGAAATTCATTTATATGATAGAAAATAGCAAAAATACTTGAAAATTCTCGAAACTCCTAGGTGACAAATTATATGTAGTCTATTGTATATAAAAAATATGCTAGTGCATATAAGATGGTTATTTTTATGTGTTACTTCACAATGGTACAATAAAATAAAAAAGAAAAAGAAAAACGTTACACAGTGAAGGAAAGACAAGGTCCGTTTCGGCCCAAAATGGCCCAACTTTTACCGACCGTTCATCGCAGAATCGACGGGTCAGATTGCGTTCCAACCTTATATAATGCGATGAAGCCCAAGCCAAACCCTAGCTCCCTCACCCTGCCTCCCCTCGCCTCCCAGCCGCGCTCCCGCCCTATCCCTCCTTCCTCGCCTTCCCCGCGCGTCGCTCCCATCTCCGTCCATCGTGACCTTGCGCATCTCCGAGCCGATGCGCGCTGCCCAGGGCGTCTCCTCTTAGATCCACCCGCCACCGCTTCCTCTCTAGCCTATCCTCACCGGCCTCCTCCCGCGTAGTGATGACGGCATCGAGCCAGCTCCCGCTCCATCCCTCTCCCTCCGTCAGATCCGCTCGCCGCAACATTTTTTCCTCTCCGCTCCGGAATGGCGGACTCCCAGGTGAAATTCCGCTCCCAGAACCTGCCGCGTGAGCTGATCCAGTCGGGAGGTTTCCGCGTAGGTGGAGGAGATGAGGAAGGCGTACACGGGGATGATGCTCAACATGGCGCAGGAGTCGGTGGTGCGGGTGCTGGCGGCGGAGCGACACGCGGCGGCGCTCGCGGCGGGGCTCGAGGCCGCCAAGGACGATGGCGTCGCCGCGCTCCTGCGGCTCAAGGCCATCATGGATGTCAGGGTATGGTGCTCTCCATCCATCCACCCCACCCACCCGTCCACACCCCCGCTGCGAAGTTGAAACCGCTTGCTCTTGGTTGGGTAGTTTACTCATTGGTTGCTCGTGCTTTGTGAATCGTTTGCGATTGAATTCGTTTTTTCAATGGACTGACCCTGCTTCTATCATGCTGGTCAATTTGGCCGGATCGATCTCAAATCTATAATTATTTATTCCAATTGTGCTCACTCCTACTGATCTCAAATCTGCACCGTGAGGATCTGAACGGCCCTAGCCAGCCAAGTTCTTTATCTTTGATTTCTCGTGCTAAATCTCTAGGTTGTGGAAGTTGATGTTATTATAACTCAAGTCCACACCCTCCTTTAAATCAAATCTAAATATTCACTCCGTGTACCATCCTGCAATTTCAGAACTAGAACCAGAATTGAAGAGCATTAAAATTGAAGAGCATGAAGGTACCATCCTGCAATTTCAGAACTAGAACCACAATTTAGATCTTCCGTGCCTGAATAGCCCCTTCATTACTTGCTATCTTTCTGTACCCCCATCATCGTAGTTCCTAAATTCTAACTCAGATATTTTTTGTGAGCCTGCAGGATGTCGAGTTGCATTGCTTTAAGCTAACAGTGCCTAGTAGTGAAGGTACCTTGGTGTGTATGAGACATGAAGGTATTTCACCAAGCACATACTCATTGCAAATTTAATTATGCAATACTTGGCATTGTTTTGTTGGCTAATCACATGCCTGGTTACTTCATTTGGCTATTTAATCAGTTTTGGAACTATTCCTATTTCTTGATTTTGTGCATTACACATGTATGTCAAAAATGAAATCAGAGTGCTTCTTGAGTGTTGTCTTGTTAATAATATGAACTGATAGGTTATGCTTTGAATTGAATGCCTTTGGTAGACTTGTAGAGATTGAATCGATAATCCATCAACTCATCTAAAATTTATTTTGTGATAGTGAGCTCTCCTTGATTTAGCTAACCACTCCTGATGTATGTGTGCCATTATTTTGCGTCTGCTAGCATGTATTCGCAAAAAAGAAATCAGAGTGCTTCCTGTTATGATTTCTATGCTAGTTGAAATGTGAGGCAGTTGTCTCTCTTCTTTCAGGTATCTTCAGCCATTGTGATGCAACCTTCTATTTCTTTTGCGAGGTAAAAGGTTAAATGTCAGCTATGGAGGACAGTTTATTGGATTCTGTCTGGTTGGCCTGTCACTTGTTACTGTAAGATATTACCGTGTTGGAAATTTCATATTTGAGTCTCTAGATTTCATTGACTTTGCTAATTGGATTCTACTTAATCTGGTACTCTAGCATGCTTGGACAGCTTGTACTAAGCACTATTTGATTGTCGTATTTTCAATGGTCATGCATGTATTTTTTCAGCAAAAGTAACTTTTCCATGTATAATTGATATTACACAAACCCGTTAAAATTTGATACTACTTAAAGCTATTACTTGTTGTTATAATTTGATAGTAGTCCATTAGATTCACAATTCTTTTTATTGCAAATATTGCTTGACTGAAAGTATTTTGACATTTTGACAATGTGCTCTTTTCAGGTTGAGGATTATATACAAGGAACAAAGATGATCTTTTATCTCCAAATTTTTTATTTTCAAGTTTAACATGTAAGCTAGATGTATCACTGGCTGTTGGATGTGATTTGTTGGATTTGATTGCCTTGAGTTCTGATTCAGAAACTTGTACAAAATTATGAAGATGTCATTATGGGCTTTTTTGCTAATTTTATGTTGGAGTATAATTCTGAAATGGGCTGTGTGCTAGAACAGTAACCTAAATTGGGCTGTGGTGGGCTAGAATTTTTCTGAGCTGGGCATGTCTCGTGGGCTAAAAATGTGGCCACGTCATCATCCATGTTGGCTACCACGTCATCATCCTCGTTGGCTGCCACGTCATCGCTCACGTTGGCTGCCACGTCATCGCCCACATAGGCTGTCACGTCATCGTCCATGTCAGCAGTCATGTCAGCAGCAATCGTGACGATTTATTTTGTCACAGATAGTGGGCTAGAGGTTGGGCTGCATGGGCCTCGGGCTACTCCGTGACGATCCAGATACGTCACGAACTGCGACGTTTATTAAGAAACGTCGACCGATTTAATCAATGACGCTCATTCCACCACGGAAATTTAAATCGTCACGAACACTGATTTGCGACGAATTTTTAATGATCTGCGATAGAATGATTGCGTCACAGATTAAATAGTTTCTTGTAGTGATGACCCCCGGTGAAACTCTCGGAGACATCGATGCTGACGGCAGGGTTGATCGGAGGACGTTGAGGGTGGCGGCCGGCACGGTCTTCACACGGATGGCGGCGTTCCGGCAGACGGCCAGCGACGAGAGGAGGCGGCATGTGTGCGGTCCGGCGAGGCGGAACTCTTGGCGAAGGCCATGCGGAGTAAGACTGTGGTGCGGCGCTAGGCCTCGGACTTGGTTGGCGGCGGCTTGCCAAGGACCTAGGGCTGATGGCCGGAACAGCAATAGATGGAAAAACTTGCTGCTTAAAGGACTTGCAACATACATGCTGGAGATATATCCGACCCTGGTTCTGGTTGGAAACAAACTCGACGGTCAGGATTGAACTCACGTTCGCTGCAGCCACGCGAGAGGCGAGAGGGCAACGAGACAGAGACGGAATAGGAAAGGGCAAAGATGAAACAGAAAACGGATCGGAGTGGGTTGTGTGCCTTCCGTTCATGTGCAGGTTAACCAACTGAAAGACAAAAGATAATACAAGTATTTCTTTTAAATTACTATAGATACTGTATAGGATCTTTCATAAGACAAGCTAGCAAATATGTTGAGATGATAGCAATCCGGATGGTGGTCAAAATGCCTGGATTACATGGCAGTAAGCAGCTTAATCAATATGCATACGCCATGCAGATGATGATAAGAAGTTAAGCACGTTGCTTGATGCATACGTATGTGCATTAAAGAGCTAGTAATTTGCAAGCCGGTGGATAATTTCTAAATGAATTATATATGATAAGGTAAAGACTTCATAACAACTGGCTGTAAATTTGTTAACGAGTACAGCCAGTTCATCCACCGTCCGCTCGGGATCGGAAGGCAACGCAGCAGGAATCTTATCTTATCCCCTCACGGGCTCACACCCCCTCGTCTCCTCATCCGTTCTCATCCACTACCCCTGTCACCCACCCACCGCCCTCCTTGCGGTGGCTTCGGTGGCCTCCGATGAGGGGCGCATGGTGGCGGCGCCCTCCAGACGAGCAGCCCCCAATGGCACGAGGAAACTGCGAGGCGCAAGGGTGCATGTGGGGGCCCTGACGGCACCTGCCAGGATCCGCGCGGCATCGGCCCCCCAGCCAGGGTGCGCGGCGCCTCCCACCATGGAGACCCACAAAACGGCATCCAGGCGCGCAGATCCTCTCTCCAGCTGCCACGAGGTCCGGTTCTTCCTCGAAGTGGGCGGATCCCCGGTCGTGCGGCGGCAGAGGGTGGGAGGATCAGGAGTAGAAGGAGCGGGGATGATGGGGTGCCTGTTCGGCTGCTTCTGCGCCTCCGACGGCGACAGCAAGGTGAAGGGTGGCAGTGGCGACGGTCAACTTGTGCCTCCGTCCCTAGCCGCAGAGAGGAGCCACAAGGTGGATTTGCTTGGGCTCTCTCGCGAAACCATGTTGGTGGTGCTTCTGCGATATTCGCCATGGTGGATGGGGTTTGGATTTGTGCGGGATGGGAATTACAGCCAGAGTTGCTTAACTATGCTGATTTATTTTGCTATTCATCAGGTTGCTGCTTGGAGGAGGACGAAGCTACTGTCGAGGAACGTGCTCTCCGCCTTGTTCCAGCGAGAAGGTGCCAGTTATCCTCACATGCTTCTCCAGATCGCTACCCTCCTGCCGAAACCACCTTTCTTCTGTTTTAGGATGCTGCTGGAAATTATCTGTATTGCTATGCCATTGCGGAATCAAGTCAATATTCTGGAGAATCGGAGGACGAATTGTGTGATACAAATGCAAGTATTTGTTCTCGACAGTACAATGGATGCCGGTTCATGTTACCCAAATCAATGCATGCGCTCTAAAAATTTTGCTAATATTAAAGGTTCAAATCACTGATCTTGTATGAGCAGCCTAGAGTGTTTATAGAGTTGCTAATCTAGAAGCGCGTGTGCTCTTGTATGTTAATCGTATATTATTGCAAAGGATGATATAATTTACCATTGTCTTAGAAGCGGTTGGGGTAACATAAGTTTTTAAACTGTTGATCTGTACTTTGTAGATTCCATATGATGTTCAAACATTATTGTCTCTTAGTGTATGTTGAATATTGGTACTAGTTTGATTATGCTTCATCATCTTTTAGGTCATCTGATTCCTGTGAAGATATTTTTGCCTGGTGGAAATGCCGCTCTCTCGATACTTTTCAGTGTTGCTGTGGTCCTAGCAATCTGGCATTAGAAGGTAAGCACATCAGGTAATTTACTTCTGTAGCAGTTCATTAGTCCATCACAAGCATTATTACAGTTAGAACATTCAGATTTTCATTGTTCAAGGTTTTCATACTTTAATTCCTTTCATGTTTTCTGTCGAATTTAATATCCTCTTTCAATGCCTTTCGATGTCAACATTGTAACTGCATTGCCGAACTTGCTAAGTTTTTTGATGGAAATTTAGAAATGTGTGCATACAAATATCTAATCATACAAAAGAAATGTTAAGATGATTGATGCTGATACTTGTGAGCTGTGTCAGTTCAAATTAGCTAAATTTAGGGAAGAATACTAGTGTTTCGAAGGATAGTTATCTGGAGTTTGTGCAGCAGCATAACGATGCTGAAGGTTCGGTAGTAGAGATATGCATAAGTTTTTGCTGTATTTACCTAACTGCTATATGCTTATATTGGTCTAATATATTGATTGAAGGTCGTGGTGTGTTGTGTTTCACAATTTCACATGTTTATAATCACTTATATGTTATTATCACACACGCTCCACATGTCCCTTGTCAGGCTCCTGTGTGCTAATATATGTCGTGGGCTCCACACATTTGCCTGTAACTGTAAGCGTCCCAAGCGACTGAAATGATAGTTCATTCTACTAGCAAAAGAAGTCACTTCCTGTCGATGAACTGTTCTGATGTTTTAAATTTTATAAGGGAATCATCTAATATTTGAATTAGCAGTGAATATGCACTTCAAACAATTCACATAATACGAAATAAATGCTGAGAAGGTGCAGAACACCTCAACTGTGCTCTGGATGTCGTGCCAGAGTTGAATCACATTTTCATTCCAACGTCAAAGTCGCAATTAGAGCGACAGAGGTGAACTGCTCTAGTTAATTTTCACAAGGGATCTGCAGCTGCGTGTGGCCCCTGACGACATCGAGGGCTTGCAAGGGTTGTGTCCCTGTCCTGCATCGTGCTGCACCAGGGGGACGCGCTCCCTGGCTCTCTCACGATTGGTCGGGACACTATCACTTTGTAATTTTGCACTAGCAATTACTAGTTAGGCAATAATATGGTTTCAATAGGCAATAATATGGTTTCAATTAGGCAATAATATAGTTCTAAAATAGGCAAAATAATATATTTCGTTAGGCAAATAAAGTTCACAACAAATTAGTAGTGGTACCATACAACCCAATTTGTTGCTTGCTTGCTGAAGTATCCTTTGCATGTTACCTGCTCTGCTGCTTGCTTGCTGAAGTATCCTTTGTATGTTACCTTTAATTAAACTAAAACGAGTAAATAAGGTGCTAAACTAGTCATCATGTAGAAGAAATTGTATCTTTTACATATCTTCGGACTGAAGCTTGCGGATTTGAGTCATACATTATATTGCAGTTCTACTCAATACTTTTTTTTGGCCATAACCCATCCTGTAATTCGAACGGATTAACCTTCTGGTTGATAGTTTCTGCGAACGATATGTTGCGTACATATTGTGCTGTGAAAATTGTATTATAGTATCATATAGTCCTAGAGATTTTTGGTGTGTGAATTTCTCAGCATTGCTGTGTTTCTTTAGGTACAATGTGCTACATGTCCGGGAACATGCAGATGGACAATAATTACCTGCCTGAAAATGATGGAGGCGTGTGGCAGTGGATTTTTGGGAAAAGCATAAGCAGCACCATTTTCTTCAATACTGGATCCGATGATGGATATGTCGGGATCGCTGCACCATTTCCTGGGAGGATACTGCCGGTTAGTATTTTCTGTTGTAGTTTGTTAGCATTCTTCTTAGTATCACCTTTTTTCAATGTGGTTATGACCTGTTATCTCTAACCTAGCTCCCTTCCTAAAAAGTTGATCATTTCTAATGTGAAATACATCACTATTGTCCTCGTACATTTTACAAGTTCAATATTGCTGATTGCATGTGCTAGTTGTTGAAACTTCCATGATTTGCTCTATGGCTTGCAAATTTGAACTTCTATTTGCCAGACGAGGATTTGCCAGTTTTCTTGTTTGTCTTTAACACCATCCAATTAAATACTGTTATTAGATTATTCTCCAATTTTCACTAACCTAACTGTTCAGTTGTACCACAGCTAAAAAAGTATAAGAATACATTTTGGTTAGCCCTAGCCATGTACCTGCATCTTACCCCTATATTCCCTTGAACTCATATTATTAGACGTTGTTTAGTTCATTTTTGAACTAGCCAATGTCAAATAAAATGGTATGGAGGTAGTACATGCCAAGCATACCAGCATTTATGGCACATGCTCAGTACTAGGGCCATCAGCGTTATAATTGTGCACTAATATGAATGCAACTTGCTATCTTAGACTCTTAGTCTGATCGCAGTTGCTCTCATTTGTTGCAGGTAGATCTAGCAAACTTTAATGTAGAACTTCTTTGCCATGTAAGTTCTTAGCAAAGTTTGCTTGAAATTCGAGAGAGCTTTGCTTGAAATTCAAGAGAACTTCATATACTGAATTATCATTACACCATCACCTCACTGAATTTCATGCTCAGTATTTTTTAAGCAACCTCTATAGGCTCTAGGCTAGATTCAGTTGTGGCATTACATTTTCCATTTAAATAACATTTTTCCATCTAAATCTTGTACTATACAGCGATACCTTTTGTCAGGCGATCTGGACCGGGCAGAGATCAAGTGTCTATTCAACAAAGGCACAAACGACCTTGATCACATGCAAATGGTATGCATTCTAATTTTATAATAATATGGTTCTTTCTAATTAGGCAATCTTATTATTCTTGATAATCAATAATATGGTTCCCAATAAGCAACTTAGGCAATATAATTAGGCAACATAATTAAGGTATTAAGGTAGCTCATTTTCAAGAAGTCGTGGTCTGTGTTTGAGTGTGAAAAAGTTTGCATCCCTAAACCTGTACTTAGTAGGGTTTGAGTAGGATCTCTCTTCATTAATGAACACTCATCACTAAATTAAGGTAGTTAATGACACCAAGTGGAAGAGTAAATTCTTGCCTGGGAAAGAAGTATGCCTGCAATCTCGAATCAACACCAACTTAGCACACATACCAATGAAACTGTATGCTTTTTACAATCCAGTTTATATCAGTGCAAAAACCAACTCTTAGTTACACTGCATGTTGTGCACAAATAGTGTTCTGCTGCATCTATATATGAGCTGCTGTTTTTTTTCCGAGATTATGGTTCCTGTTATCCTGTAGAAATGCAGTGCTCATGGAATTTGATCTGAAGGAACATGGATGCTTTCCTTACTGTTTTCTTCTTCCAGTTTGAGTGAGTTTGAGTGTTTATTCTACTAGTTGGGTTAAGTTTAGAAGCCCTTTGTTTTCAATATTACGTGTGTCTGCATGATCGCTACATGGACAGTTACCTTTGCATGCATTTGGTGGTTCCGTGTGCGTTTCCACTGCTGAGACCAGCAGCCAAAGGGGGATTAGCTGGTGTTGACACGGGAACGATTTTAGGCGAAGTTGGATGTGAAGTTACAGTGGATGTGAAGTTGGAATGATCCAGTGTTATAGTGTAGGTGTGGCCATAAACTAAGAAATGTTATGGATGATCCTAAGTTTAATTCAGCACCATCACTGACGAGTCATTTTGTTTTGCAATTTTCATTTTTCATCCAATATATCGTAATCTGGATGCATAGGTGGGTCATAGTGAAATTATTTTTTGCTCATGCAGTATAAGCATATCAACATTCTAGCAATCTGTATGCTCCTTATGCTTCTGTAGAGCATTTTTCAGATGCTGATTCATTTTAGTCAACATTTAGTTAGAATGTTGGCAACCTCTTGTTAGAATCTAGGCAACAATTTTGCTAGAATTTAGGCAACAACCAATAGTATATTAGGCAATGACATAGCAATCTGTATGCTCCTGCATATTGTCTCAACAGCTCCTTA
The DNA here is from genome assembly GCA_036936925.1 of Cenchrus fungigraminus. NCBI lineage: Eukaryota > Viridiplantae > Streptophyta > Magnoliopsida > Poales > Poaceae > Cenchrus > Cenchrus fungigraminus. The sequence goes on from CM072779.1 coordinate 100,717,590, forward strand.
TGCTTTTTTTTTGTTGTAGTAGTACACAATCCTTATGTGTTCTATTTTTCTCTACATTCTACAATTTGTTAGAATCTATGCAACATCTTTTTGTGAGAATTTAGGCAACATTTTTGTTACAATTTCTATCCAACATCTTGCTAGAAACTAGGTAACCGTTTTTTGCTCGAAATGTTTAGGCCGCGCGACTTTCGAACCTTTTGCATGTTAGGTTTACATGATTTACATGTTAAGTTTGTATCTAGTACACAAAACAATCAAGTGAATGGCAACATTTGAATGATCACGGTATCCTCCTTTTTTTATTTTTCAGCACTGCAGTAGCATAAGGAGGTGCACCCAGTGCCAACTTAATTCAGTTTATCAGCCAAAAGAATAAGAACATGATGGCATGCTAATATACAAATCTGGCCAACTTAGTGTCATGAAACTTAATGCATTTTAATAGCCAAAAGAATAAAAACACAAGAGTATATTAGTATATTAATCTGGCCAACTATGTGACCATAAAGAACATGAGCTACTGTATACAATGTCATGAAACTTAATTCAGTTTACCAGCCATAAAAATAAAAACATGAAGGCATGTTAGTATAGTAATGTGGCCAACTATATAGTGATGTTTTTGGGTGTTCCAGTTGATTATCATGGTATACAAACTAGCTTTCCAATTCATCCAACTTTTTTTTTGGTTGTTTGAGCTTTTTATTACTGTGTTACATACTAACTGACTTGGTTCGTTTTCCTTTTTGTACCAGCAGACCGAAAGCGAGATGGAGTCGATGTTCAAACCGGGTTCAGTGTTTGGGTTCAATGTTATCCTGCAGCTAGAGAAATCTGATCCTGATGAGGGTTCAGAGGAGCAATCTAATTCTGTCAAGGAGTTCATAGGAGCAATCTGACTCAGAGTAGAAATCCCCTGCATGCATTTATCACGCTCATGTGGTACTCTCTATTATGAATGTACATGTACTGATTGGAATGTCGTTGCAACTGTTTTGATTTTTGCAAGTTGCAACTGGAACATTTCTGAAGATATGAATAGCCGCACTGAACATAAACACGCAGAGCACATGCACGTCTTGTAAATAGAATTGGGGGCTTCAGATGTAATTTGTTTTCCAAAAAAAAGAAACGGTTGGGAAAAGGTGGGCTATTTGGATTTGCCTTCCCACCTAAAAAGCAGCCGGCTGTAAGTTTGTCTAATTTACAGCCGGCTGTAAATTAGCATTGTCCATATGATAAAGCAAAGGAAATCGGATTATTACTCAACAATGATGCAAGCATGACATCACCATATTCTTTGAGCAATAATAACATTGCAAGGAACTGAAACAAAAATGGATCTTATGGTGGAGAGGATAATTAGCTTTCGTGCCAATATGGTTGATGGAGAGATGGCGATAGGGCGGAGCTTACGGCCCGATAAACAGCAAGGTAAAACTTTAATCTCATCAATGGTTACCTAGCGGATAATGTTGATGGCTTCATGGAGGCATAAACTCCTAGAGATAGATTGAGACACGAGAAAATCCAAACAAAATATTCAGAGTTCATGAAAAAGATTTTAGAGACTTCTAATAAAATAGAATTAGCTCTAGGGAAAAGAGAATAAATTTCAAAAAAAGCTGAAAAATTCTCGGAAGGTCTTGGTCAGCACCTAAATGTGTTTTTCTAAAAACATTTTGCACTCTTGAACACCACGATGCATCGGCATGAATGCAACACACATCGAACTATTTGTTTAATTTAGAAAAAAACAATCAATGACTTTTTCCTATACTATATTTCCTGTAAAGAAAATAAATATTAGAATTTTTTTTAAAATTATGAGAAAATTGTAGTTTAATTATTCTTTCTATTCACATCCTGAAATTGGAAATTTTAGGGTGTGACAGGCTCTCTAGAACATTTCTGTGCGTGTTGCTGTGCACACCGGCCTGACCGGTGCAGTTCACCGGCCTGACCGTTGCCATCGGTCTGACCGGTGAGGGCTTCCGGTCTGACCGGTGCAGTGCAGGCAACAGGCAGCACAATTTTCCGCTGTGGTGTTTCGGTTGCTTGTTTGGGTGGAGATACTTGTTCCTAGGATCAGTAGCACCTCTAATGGCTACGTGGTCTTGGCAAGGTGTGTGCGGGATTGCTTGGAAGTGAAATCGGGATATAGGCCGAGGTTCTTCTTGGGAAGAATTTTTTATAGGCTCCCATCCACTCCCCTCCTCTCTAGTCGCCAATCCGTTCCTTCACAGGTATCACCATGGCTTTGATTCATGACCATTTCTCCTTTGCCTTTGCTGTTTTGTTTTCTTACTTGCTGTTTCTGAGCATTCTTTCCATTGCCTATGATGTGAAGCATTCATACTTGCATGATCTGAGCTATATGTCCATTACCTATGATGTCAACCATTTATACTTGCATGATCTGAGCTATATGTCCATTGCCTATGATGTCAATCATTTATACTTGCATGATCCGATCTGTATATTCTATGCCTATGATGTGAACCATTCATACTTGTTGCTTCTGAGCTATTTGTCCATTATGTAAGCACAATCCATTGCCTATGATATCAGTGTGTCATTTTACATATATCTGAGCATAATCTATTGTCCATTATATTTTTTCTTATTTGTTTTCACTATCATTTTACACATTTAGGATTATGACTTGGTATGTTGTTTATTGTGTCCGTCAAACTAGAGTTTTTGCCACCTGGGAAGAATGCCATGCACAGGTCAATGGCTTCAAAGGAGCTTGTTACAAAGAATTCAAGACAAAGTCTGAAGCTTTTGCAGCTTATCACAAAAAACATGATGGTGATCAAGTCATCAAAAGAGAAGAGCCTCATGACTGCAAGGACATCAAGCAACAGAAACAAGTTACATCATGGAAAGATGTCATCACCATTGTGCAATTTGTTATAATCCTAGCTCAGTTTATTTGCATATTAAGTCTAGTTTACAAACATGTGTAATAGTTCATCAAGGCTAGTCTGTGTTGTATCTGTTGATATGTGATGTCCCAAATGTAAGGTGGTAACCTCACCAGATGAAATGCTTAGGTGTTTGAACTCTTTTGTATGCAGGCGACCAAACAATTGCATGTTATATCTGTTGAACCAGGTTGAGCCATATGCAGGCAACCAATCAACTGCTCTTTACATCCTGTACATCATAATGTAATCAACCAATCAATGAGCTCCTGCATGCACTTAGCCTGGTCCAGCCCAGCCTGGCTGGTATATGCGAGCCAGGCTCACCTGGTCAGTGAACCAAACGCGCCCATAACATACCAAGGGATCATATCTACGAGTTGAACTCCGATCTCAAGAAAAATTTCATATTAGAACTCCCTGAAGGCAGGCAGTGACTGTCTCTGGTCTCTACCGAGATCCCGACGGATCTTGCTGGAGGCAAAAAGTTGATGCACGAGTTGTAAGACGAGGGCCGCACCACATATTGAGGACCAACAACACATAGTGGCCATGATAGAGGCTGATATGAGGAGGTGTTGAGCGACTCTGCTGGATATTTTAAAAAACTAAGATCGTGCCCGTGCGCTACTACGTGCAACAAGATATTTATATGTTGCAAATATAGAACATTCAACAACATGGTGGTTAAGCTCGCAAATTCATACATATATTCAACTACAATCCAACATATTATGCACACACACACACACACACACACACACACACACACACACACACACACACACACACACACACACACACACACACACACACACACACACACACACACACACACACACACACACACACACACACACACACATATATATATATATATATACAGCGGCGGATCCAGCACCGGGGCAGCCGGGGCTCGAGCCCCGGCTACTACCGGAAATGCTGTGAAGCCCCTCTGAGCCCCTCCTACAGATTTTGAGTAAAAGAATGAAGGAAGGAGGAGCTGGAGGTGGAAGAAGCACAAGAGAGCCCCCCCTGGGGCTCGATCCTGGCTTCACCACTGTATATATATATATATATATATATATATATATATATATATATATAGACACACACACACATACACACACACACATAATCCAAATGTTGTCCCAAAAGAGTCTAAAAATATAAGGTTTCGTCCCATGATAATAATGGTTTCTTTAAAAGTAAAGTGCACATGCAACATTTGCATTTTACTATATAATATAAGGCACGTGTCTTAGGAAAACTATGATCCATTGACATGAAGTACGTCAAGAGAGGTGCTATGTGTTGAGCAACGCAGGGCTTTGCACATTTGTGGGGAAAATCATAAAAGGTTTTTTATCTATTTTTTTCAAAAGTTTATGCTTTGTTTTTTGTGATTGTATCTATTTTTTTATAATTTCAGTTTGTATATTATCAGGTCTTAATTCAAACAAATGTTGAATACATGCATGTTTCCCCCTGATAATTAGTGTACATAGTAGCTTCTAATCTTGGGTGCATCAGATAGCTATCAGCACATCAGACCCAGCTAATCTTGTTTCCCCCTGATAATTAGTGTACATAGTAGCTTCTAATCTTGGGTGCATCAGAGAGCTATCAGCACATCAGACCCAGCTAATCTTGTGTCACACTTGGATCTTCCCTATTCATCATATGACTGCTGAATTTCTTCTGAGATAAATTGGACATGTACAGTAAGTATCCTAGAAGAAACTAAAATATACTGTTATATACCTGAACAGGGTATAAAGATAATCAAACCAAAGAGCAACATGTAGGAAAAATTATGTACTATGAAACAATCGAGCATAACTGCATAAGTAACACGATGCAGTTTGTTTTCATGACATCATTATTTTATATAAAATATAAAGGACATGAGCATTGCCATATGGGAGAAGCAAAGTCACGAGCTACATAAGCTCTATCACATAAATAGAGGGCTCTTTTACGGTGGTCTATACCACCTGTGGTGGTATGCAGTATGGATCTATTTTTAGTAAGGGTAACTAGGTAATTGTTGTAAATTTACTAATTTCTGCTGCCGCTGCCATTGCCGCCGTCGCCGAAATGAAAAAAAATGAAATGAAGAAATCATATATTTCATTTATGCCACCGAGATAAAACTTCCAATAATACCCCTATAGCATCTATACCACCTATGTATACCACCGTATACCACAGGTGCAAGTTGTGTGGTATATAATTAATCTCACCCGTCAGATCCTCTCATACCGGTCCTTTTCCAACAGTGGTATATGGTGGTATGGTCCATCGTAAAAGAGCTCATAGAAAATATTATAATACTCATTGCTAAAAAATGAAGGATCTAACATAGGAAAATTATGATACACTTAGCTCCACCACATGCCTTTTCAAGTAGATTGATTTCCTCTTTGGTTAAACATAGAACTTGGGTTGGTGGGTGAAACAAACCATGATCAACTTCACAATTCCCTTCAAGATAACTACCTCCGGAAATACTTATAGATCATATATAATAAATATTTTACCCTAAATCAAAAGTTTCTTCAAGATATTCATAGGAAATCAGTATATTATGATTCCATAAAGTGCAACTATGATGAGCCATAAGTCTAAGCGCATATGAACCAAAAAAACAACAAAAAGAAATGGAACTTTAAGGTCAAACACAATGAAAAATTGATGACTAGGCAGGAAAGATACAAGACCTGGAATAGCTTCCAAACAAGGAGCAGTCACTATGTAGCCCTCTAGTGCTAAAAAGGATCTGAACATAAGACGCCGGTTGGTGCACCTGCATGATGTCCCCGCATTATTCATCCAATTGTGTCATCTAAGAGAAACTTAAAACAAATTGCCAAGGCCAAGCCGAGGTTTCGTGGGATTATAAAATTTTCCACATATATCCCTTGTAGAGTGAATTCTAATTGCGTGTTCTGAACTTGTAGTACTAAAAGGCAATGCAACTCCTCGTTATAATGGGTTGCTTAAAGTCAGATAATTGAAATCTACCATGGCACTGTCAAATGGTGAGATCTAGACAATCTACAGGGGGTACCCACGTGGTTGATTTGTAGGTAGAGAGGGATCTAGAGCTAAGAAGGCGAATGGTTATACGGGGATGCACACTGAACACAAGGGACACAAGGGTTTATACTGGTTCGGACCTCCGGAGACTAAAACCCTACGCCCAGTTCTTGGTGGATTGTATTGCTTGATGATCACGTGGTCCTCGGAAGGACGCCCTAGACTGCCTTATATAATCCGGCGGGCTAGGGTTACAAGGTCGGTGGACCTGGAGTCCAAGCTGGTTACAAGTCGAGTACATCTTGGGAAACAATCTAAGCCTAGGTACGATCTTATCATGTAATCCTTGGACTAGCTGACGGCGCATCCAATGTCTTGGCTTGCACGCCAAGTCCTCTAGTCACCCGCCGAGCCGCAGATCAGGTCTGCTGGGCCCATCGGCAGGTCGGTAGGTGGTCTGACAGGCCGGACCCACTTGTCAAGGACGGCTGAGACCCTGGTCGGTGGGGACCCATGGGGCACCCATATCTCTCAAGCCCCCGAGCGATGTGTAGGCGCACCGACCATGATCGGGTCATGGCGAAGCTTGAATGAAGTCGGCTGAAGCCTTAGCACCATCAACAGGGCAGAGAAGGGTGCACGTCGATCCAAACAAGAAGAAAAAAGAAGTTCCACCGAATGTAGCGAAGACCAGCTGTGAGCTGTTGGAAGCAGACTTCCGAGAGGTCAAAACGAAGACAGCAGCTGGTCTCATGCAGACCGGCTGACCTGATGTAGGTCCGAAGAAACGGTGTACAGACGCCCAGATGACCAAGCATGGCTGCAAGAAGTCTTGCAAAGCCATAGAGGCGCACCGACCTCAGGGAGGCCCCAAATCTGTAGTACAAGTGCCTATGGTCGGAAGAAGAGTTACAACGGAGCTAAGATGGCAACAGAGCCATACCGACCTTGGGAAGGTCTACCACGTGAGTCATGAGGCGCAAACATAGTCGTTGGCGCAGAGCTGTTAGGGTGCGAAGACACCCACGGCGTAGGGCCGCAATACCAAAACGACGCATATAAAAGCAAAGTGAAGGGCGGAGGACCTATTCTGCATCACCATTTCCCCCCATTGCTAGGATTAACTGCACCGCCGCCGCTAGATCCCAACTCGTGTCGCCGCATCTGCACACAGTGCCGCTGCAGACCCAGAGCGACACCACACTAGGGCTCACTCCACCGTCGCATCGCATGCACCACCGCATGCACATCGACACCCTAGCCTTGATTAGATATAGGTTTCATGGCTTCGACGAGGAAGAAATGGCGGAGCCGCTGATCCCGAGCCCGAAGACAGTGTGGTCGCCTTCAGAGATGACGGAAGAGCAGATCCAAGCGCTGGTGGACCGTGGGATGTTGAGGCTAGAGATCGAGCTCGAGTGGAAGGCGGCCACCGACAAGGCATTCCCCAAGGAGGACGATAAGGAGACGGTGGTGTTCGCCTTGTATTTCGAGCAAAGATTCAAGATCGCGACCGGTGACTTCATGTGCGGGCTGCTCCACTACTACCACATCGAGCTGGTACACCTTGTCCCCAACTCTCCTTGCTGTCTCGTCCTTCATCCACCTCTGGGAAGTGTACCTCGGGATCCTGCCACATTTCGACCTGTGGCGGTACTTCTACCAAGTGAAGAAGACAGGGATGTCCAAGGTGGTTGGCAGCTTGGGGTTCACTCTATGCAGTGGCCTGAAGCCAAAGTATATTGACATGGAGTTGCCGGACAACACTAAGAAGTGGCAGACTAAGTGGTTCTACATTGGCAACTAGAAGCCAGAGCTCCTGAAGCGGACTGGTCATGCACCAGTGAGAATTCCATAGTGGGACATGTCGCCGACCTCCCGCGAGCAAGATCAAGTCAACCTCCTTCTCGCCAGCCTCGCCAAGTTGAAGGACCAAGGACTGACGGGAGGAGCTGTGGGCATCAGCTTCAGCCGGTGGCTGATACAGCCAATCAAGGACCGCGTCCACCCGGTGTATGAGTAATGGGGGCAAACAGATCTGACCCAGGAGGTGAACCGGAAGGTCTCTAAGGAGTAGATGGTGGCTCGCATGAGCCAGTTGTTCAGCGAAGTGATCCGCAACAAGACGTGCCCAAAGGCACATTCACTAATTCGTCCAGCCGACCCGGTAAGTAGTCTTAGCCGAGTGCTTCATATTGTTTGCTGAAGATGTGAATGCTAATATTCTGATGATAACGCTCTGCAGAACCGTGAGATGGAGTTCTGGTACCCGGCGCCATTACTAGGCGGCGTGGAGCCATGCTTCAAGTTGAGGTCGAAGGAAGACTTCAAGGCACCACCAGTCGACCTGATAGAAGGTTATGTGTCAGATTCATCTATTGAGGTAGATGAAGATGTCGATGAGGTCGACGTGGTGACTGATGTGGCTGTGACACCAACCACCCCGCAGTCGACTAGACTGACCACTAGGAAGGTGTCCATGTCCAAGGCCGAGGCCGCGAATACAGCCAAGCTGGAGGCAGAAAAGAAAGGGAAGATGAAGATGGAAGATGAGGCGCCTTCATCGAAGAAGGAGCTGGCCAACGTGACGGTTGAGTCCTCCACCGATACAGTTGAGGATGCACCGAGGTCGTCGAGCCCGGAGACCAAGTGGAAGAAGGTTGAAGCGCAGAAGCTCATGGATGAAGACATCCGCCACCTCTGGGATACGCTGAGGGCCAAAGTCGGGGTAGAGCGCAAAGTGCCGGCGAGGCCAACCCCGTGACCTCTAGAGCCGAAGTTGCAGAAGACTATCAAGTAAGCCCATTTTCGCTGAGTTTGATTGTAGTTTCTTCAAACATCTCGTATGGCTGACCATGACAGGTAACACTAGTGCAGGCTGACGACCTTGGCGCAAAGCAAAGATGCTAAGAGCTTCGCTGGCACCTGCATCACAGAGAAGGTGACTATGAGCTCGGGAGCTCAGGCCTCCCTGCCAAATTAGGTGCTAGCAGGTCGAACCAGCCTTCCCCGGTGAAGGGGGTGCCATTCAACATGGTGCAGGATGTGATCCCAGATCAGCCACTGTTGGAGCAGCCACTCTCGGAGGAGGGACAAGGACAAGACGCGCCTACCCAGGAGGTCGTTGGAGATGTCACTGCAGTCGTCGATGATGAAGACCTAGACTTCTCCGGGACGCCATTTGAAGATAGCATCATGGAGGACCAGAAGGACCTCGACAGAGTGAAGGAGGCCAACCGCGTCATGGGCGATGCCTTTTATGTTATCATCACGAGTTACTAACCAATTGAGGGCAGGTCTTGGCGGAGCGTGCTCGTGCTAGAGTGGACATGGTCAAGGCTGCCGCCAAGGTGTAGCTCAAGATCACGGTGTTGAAGGCCGAACTGAAACGGGCCAAAGGAGAGGCAGCAAAACAGGCCCGCCGGGTGAAAGAAGGGGTGGCCGAACAGGTCGCCAAGGAGGTCGCCAAGGCTGAAAAGAAGGCAGAACCCTGTTGGCCACTGAAATGGAGAAGGTACAGAGACCCATGGCAACCTGAATGTCATCATTAAAGGTGAGCACCTATTGATATATTATGTAGGATCCTGATCCTTGAGGCTGGAGCTAACACATCATTGACTGCAGAGGCCAACAAGAAAGAGAAGAAGCTCCAAGATAACTTGAAGAAGGCCGAGAAGATGATCGAAACTCTCAAGGAGAGAACCAAGGCGGCCCATGACAGTGAGTATGCCATGATCCAGAAGCTAACATATGAAAAGGGAGTCCACAAGGATTTGGAAATCGACCTCACTGTCGCTATGCAGAGCCTGCAAAATGACCAAGTGGAAATTGCAAGTCTTGAAGTGGAGATGGCTGACCTCAAGGAGGTCGCCGGATACGTGATGGACATGGTGGTCCCCAGGCGAACCCAGAGGAGCCGACTCCACTGCTGGATCGCTTGATTCCTACACCGGAGCACATGATCGAGCTGCTGAGGTCGACCGGGAAGACCACAACCATCGGGGTACTATCTTGGGTAAAATCCCACTTCCCAATCGTGGATATGGCGAAGCTCATGGAAGGTTCGAGTGAGGACGCTGACCTGGAGGCCCTAGAGCTAGAGGTGCAGGATGCCACTGAGAAGGTCGTGGAGTGCCTTGAGCTGTAAAAACATTAGAGTAATAGATGTATCAAACTTTAGATATGTAATGAAAACTTGTCCTCAGCTAGGCATGTTTAACTGTGCTTTGTGATTTTTGTTTTGAAGAAAGCATTGCCCATAGCATGCCAGACACGCATTATACGAACTTGTTAGCTTTGAAGCTGCAAAGTGTTAACCCGCTAACCACAGCTCACAGAGAGGATGACTTACCAACTACACAGCTCAGTGGGGAGGCTTAGGTGTAGCCGGCACACGAGGGTGAGTCATGGACTCATGGTTTTGCAACAAAAAAACAACGAATGCTCATAACGAGAGACCAGCAATTAAGGAGCAACACAGAGAAGCTAAAAAGGTCCCCCAGGCATAGGTTGGCAGGGCCAAGCCCCCGAGCATGTCGAGGGAGGGAGAGAAGCAACATGGCACAGGAAAAGTATGTAGGGTCGCAGAAGGTCTACTAGAGGAAATATCTTTATTCAATGTTATCACTACAAGGAAGGAGTACATAACTTTTTATTATAAGCTCCTAAGGATAGAAGCACCGTAGGTGCTCTATGTTCCATGGGTTGGGACGCCAGAGCCGTCCCCCCACTTGAGGTGGTAGGTAGCAGGTCTGATGACCTCTGTCATGATGAAAGGGCCCTCCCAGGGGGCCGAGAGCTTGTGCATGTCTTTGGTAATTTGGACTCGTCGGAGGACCAGGTCCCCAACATTGAAGGTACATTCCTTGATGTTATGGTCATGGTAGTGACGTAGCTGCTATTCGTGGCGGGCATGAAACATGAGAGCTGCCACCCTATGCTCTTCTTAGATGTTGAGGTCGACTTGATGGGTCTTCTCAGCCTCTCCTTCGTCGTAGTACTAGATCCTCGAAGCTCCAAATGTGACGTCGATGGGGAGGATGGCCTTCGATCCATAGACCAGGAAGAAGGGAGAAAAGCCTTTGGTAGAGCTGACCTGAGTCTGGAGACCCTAGATCACATGTGGGAGTTCCGCAAGCCATCTGGTGGTGTACGGGGAAGCATCATCGAAGATACGGTCTTTGAATGCTTGGAGGACCATGTTGTTGGCACATTCGACCTGGCCATTGCACCGTGGGTGCACAACCGAAGAGTAGTAGACATTGATCAGGTTGTCCTGACAAAAATCCTAGAATGCTGAGCCCGTGAAGGCCGTTCCCAGGTCAGTGATGATCCTGTTGGGCACACCGAAGCGATGGGTGATCTCCTGAATGAACTTGGCCACCTCGGCAGACGTGACGCTGGTCACAGGCTTAACTTCGATCCACTTGGTGAATTTGTCGATGGTTAAGGATGTGCTTGTAATCGCCCAAGGCAGTTCTAAATGGACCTACAGAATCCAGGGCCCACATGGCGAAGGGTCGTTATGGAGGGATGGTTTGCAGGACCTGAGCTAGCAGGTGTTGCTGTTTGGCAAAAAAATTGGCATCCTTTGCATCTCCAGACCAGGTCCTTGGCATCAGCCATGGCTGAGGCTAGTAGAAGCCGGATCTAAATGCCTTGACGACCAGATTGGCAGAGGCCGCGTGGTTGCCACACTCACCACTGTGGATCTCAAATAAGAGTTAGAGTCCTTCTGATCGCAAGATGCACTTCATGAGGATGCCAGTGGAGGCAGCCTTCCTGTACAACTCTTTTCCTTTGACGACGTAGTTGGCACTATACCGAGCGACCTTCTTATGTTCGGCTCTGTCTTCTAGCACCATCTGATCGACGATGAAGGCTATGAACGGTGTATGCCAAGCATTCTCGACCTCAACCATCCTAACATCTTGAGCAGAGGTAGGGGCTTGGTCCAGGAGAACTTCAGCAGGCTGGTCTAGACCCAGCAGTTTTATGGACGGCTTGCGCAAGTCCTGAACGAACACCCCGGTCGGGACCAGAGCTCGTTTGGAGCCTAACTTTGACAAGACGTCAGCTGCAATGTTGTAGTCGCGCTTCACATGTTGAAACTCCAACCCCTCGAAGTGGCCTTCAAGTTTACTCACATCAGCAAAGTAAGCATCCATGGTATCTTTCACGCAGTCCTAGTTTTTGTTGACTTGGTTGATGACGACCTTGGAATCACTGTAAGTGAGTACGTGCCTAATGCCAAGAGACACGACTATGTGGAGGCCTTGTAGTGAACAGCACACCTGCTCTGGCTCCTTCGAGGTTGAGGGAACCATCAAAGTGCATCTTCCAATGCTTAGGCACCTCTGCAGAAGGAGGCTGCTGAATCTCTGTCTACTCAGAGACAAAATCTGGGCGGACCTGCGACTTGATCGCATGCCTGGGACAAAATGCGAGATCGAACTCTCCCAGCTCAATAGACCACTTGACGATGCGACCGCTGGCGTCACAGCTGTGAAGGATCTCCCCTAGTAGGAAGGCCAAGATGACACGTATCTGATGAGCTTGGAAGTAATACCGCAACTTTCTCGAAATGATAAGGAGGGCATAGAGCATCTTATGGGGTTGTGAGTACCGCATATTGGCGGCGGCAAGGACTTCGCTGACAAAGTAGATCGGCCACTGCACCGGGTAGAGCTGGCCTACCTCTTCTTGGTGGGTTGAAAGGTGCCGTTGGGGTTGCCCCGGTTGGGTGCTGGAGGTAGCTCTCGCTCATCACGGTGACCTCCGTCATTGTGACGATCATCCCGGTGGTCGTCGCAATGGTCATCGCGACGGTCATCGCGATGACCTCTATTGTCATCGCGTTGGTCACAGTCGTCATGCCGATTAGGTCAGCGGGAGCGGTCACCATAGTGGTGGTCATTATCGTAGTGATGCCGGTAGCGGCGGTCGCTGTTGTCATTCTTCTTACTCCGCTTGGGCTCGCTGGGGACACCAAACTCTTTCTTCAATGCGGAGCACTCACGGAGAGTATGCTTCGCACCCTCGTGGAAGGGGCAGACATCATCAAGGGTGTCCTTGAATTCCACCAAGAGGGACATCGAGGGACGAGGTGCTTCGACAGCCAGAGCCTCAGCCTGATGCTTGCGGAGCTTGGTGCCGCCATCGGAAGCAGGCACCTGGGCGCCCTGAGCATCAATGAGCTGACCGTCTTTGCTGAACTGGTTCACCACTGCCTCCTGGGTGTCGACCAACTTGTTGATGACTACCATTAGGTCAGTGATCATCGTAGAGCCAGCCTCATGGAGCTTATCAAAGAGCTACAGGTTGGTGAGTCCCTTCCGGTAGTACTGGATAATGTCATTATCTTTAATGCTGGCCAGCTTGTTGTGGTTCTTGAAGAACTAATCAGTGTAGTCCCGTAAGGTCTCCTTGGGGCGCATGGTGACTTGACAGAGGTGGTGAGTGTTGCTAGGACAGCTGTAGGTGGCTTGGTAGTTCGAGGTGAACAACTGCGACAGGGTAGCCCAAGAGGTGATGCACCCCGCAAGTAGGTTGTCCAGCCACACATGCGGTGCGCCAGCCATTGCCAAGGAGAAGTATGCGGCCATGTGGTCATAGGAACCACCCGCAGCCTGAGTTGCGATGGTGTAGGCCTTCAGCCATATGTTCAGGTCGAAGCGACCATCGCACTTGTCGATAGCTGGCTTGAAGTTGGTCGGATAACAGATGGACCTGAGTCACTCCGAGAAAGCTGAGAAGTTGTTGATCATCAGGGCGTCTTGATCATCGTCCTGGTCGGCTCCTAGACCTTTGGGGGCAACGTAGGTGTTATCAGGAATGTCATGCTCCAACTCGTAATCAACACGATGTCGGAGCTCCACCTCATGGCGCCTACGATCTTCCACCTCCATATCACGTTAGAGTCTATGAACAGCACCCGTAGGGCTGAAGTAACAGTCGTACTCCGCACACCTGCGAAGTTCTGCTTCTTCGCACTCGCAGTAACGTTTGTTGAGCTCGCTGTGAACATCGTGGCCACGCCTGGTGTTGTCGAGGTTGTGGCGGAGGTCGCGGTCACCCTCGGGGTTGGGTTGGGAGCCAACCACATTTTGCTCGACGACCTCTTCTGGGATGACCTAGAGGGGCGGGTTGCCCCTGCCTCATGATCGATTGGATCTACTCCGACAATGGCACGAGGATGCCGACTTAGAGATTGAGGACCCTCTGCTTTTCCCTTCCACCTGGGCAGTGGCGATGAGGACATGAACGAGGATCTGACGTGTGGCAGGCGTGTCTTCCATCTGACATAGGTCTGCTAGAGTAGCACTATGTTTTTTTTGAGTGAATGAGTAGCACTAAGTTGGCATGCGGTGTGTTGAAAACCTGGTGGTCCACCTCCTCGAAGTCCCTCTGGAGGTCTCGAGCGCGGATAGGCTGACAGGGTCGGTGGTCTTGATCGCGTAGCCTGTTGTTGTTTGGAGCCTGGGGAGGTGTGCAGGGTGCGGCACCCACATGGGGTGGGCCATTGACATCATTGTTGCCGGCAACAACACCACCATTGTTGTTGTTGGCTTGTTGATTAGCCTGCTGGTGGGCTAACTCGTCGGCTTCCTCCTGACGGTGACGAGCTCGATTTGCATTGGTGTTGACGCACTGTGCCTCTGCGGAGTCGATCACCCCATCTCGTGGAGGGTCGTCGGCAGAGACCACGAAAGCTTCACGATCCGGTGATGCAGAGTGGTCATGTGCCCTCTCGCCATGAGCGTTGGCGAGAGGACAACACGAGTGACCTAGAATGCCACAGTCTAGAGACTGTGTGACATCGCTGGCCTGGTGGACCTGATCCACCTCACGTTCATCGAGGAGTTGGATGGTCACCCTCAACGCATAGCACCCACAGAGATTGTGCTTTGCCCACTTGTGGAAGGGGCAGAGGTCGTTGAGGGGGGTCTTGATACGCACCACAGGTCGGGGGCTGTGGGACGAAGGTGTTCCACCCAGGTTGGATCTAGAACAACTTTGCCATCCAGTCAGAGCGGACGTTAGTCAAGTTTCTCAGGCCGAAGGGCATACGGGACGGACCCGGTGCAGACCCGGTAGGACGCTTAGCTTTTTCGTATATCTCCAAGGTATCAGTGATCATGCTGGTGACATGATCGAGCCCCGTGACCAGATTGTAGGGTGTGGGTGGGTGGGTTTTCGCCACCAGATCGGGAACAAGATCAGCGAGAGAGATTTCTCCGACCTGCTGAGCAAGGGCGGCCGCTGCCGCCGGCCCTGGGATGAGTTCCCGGGACATATAAACATCGATAGCCGTCGGGTCGATGACTTCAATAGCAGCACCTGCTGGCATGGAGCCGAAGCAGATATCCATGGGATTAGCGAGGAAGTCCGTCATACTAGCAGGGAAAATCATGCCTGGGTGAGATGCCAGCGTGCTACTTTGAAGCTCTTGATCACCCCTACCTGGTGCGCCAACTGTCAGATGGTGAGATCTAGACAATCCACAGGGGGTACCCACGTTGTTGATTTGTAGGTAGAGAGGGATCTAGAGCTAAGAACACGAATGGTTATACGGGAATGCACACTGAACACAAGGGACGCAAGGGTTTATACTGGTTCGGGCCTTCGGAGAGTAAAACCCTACGTCCAATTCTTGGTGGATTGTATTGCTTGATGATCACATGGTCCTCAGAAGGACACCCTAGACTGCCTTATATAATCCGGTGGGCTAGGGTTACAAGGTCGGTGGACCCGGAGTCTAGGCCGGTTACAAGTCGAGTAGATCTTGGGAAACAATCTAAGCCTAGATACGATATTATCCCATAATCCTCGGACTAGCTGATGGCGCATCCAATGTCTTGGCTTGCACGCCAAGTCTTCTAGTCTCCCGCCGGGCTGTAGATCAGGTCTGCTGGGCCACTCGGTAGGTCGGCAGGTGGTCTGATAGGCCGGACCCACTTGTTGGGGACGGCTGAGACCCTGGTCGGTGGGGACCCATGTGGTACCCATATCTTTCAGGCATGAAGCAGACAGCTAGCACATACAAGCAAAATATACTAGTTGGAGATTGTGGGCTATGCGGTCTACCCTCTATTCCTTTGTTCACTACTAGAGAATCAGTCATTTGTCCCAGGCCCAAAAACACATTAGTACCAGGTATTTTTGCACCCCATACTAATGAGGACATTAGTACCAGGTGGGAAGGGAGGGCCCGACACCCCCCCTCCCCTCTGACCTACATTAGTACCGAGTGGGGTCTAGCCCCAGTACTAATGTGGAACATTAGTACCGGGCGGAGACACGCACCGGTACTAATGTGAGGCAAACACATTAGTACCTGGATAGTACCAGGGATCAACTAGTCCCGGTACTAATGTGCATTGGCTATAAATTGCCTTCTTCTTCCCCTGCCCGAGCCCCATCCAGAACCACTCCAAGATCGAGCTTCCTCCTCGCCATGGCGCCCTAGGGGAGTTTTTGCCTGATTTGTGACGATTTCTCCACGATTTCACTCATTGAAGCGGTCTAGAGGTTAGTTACTTCATCCTCCCTTGATGTATGCTTATTTTTTTTTTCAAGTTTTATGCTTTGTACTTAGAGTATTTTATGATGTGTTGTGTTAGCTGGATGAGATGTTATATGTGATGATAGATTTTATTATTATTATTATTATTTATTTTGACATAAGTAATAAATATAGGATAGATTTATTATTTTATTTAGTAGTCAAATGTTGTATTCGAAGAAAATCACACTCGTAGTCAAATAGTTTAGTTCTTCTCAAATATTTAATTTTGTGTAACAATAAGTAGAGATGTCTATTGCTGGAGGGAGTGGAGATGGTGGTGGTGGTGATCGTCATTCCTCACACGGCAAGGGTAAAATCATAATTGCACCTCCTCATAAACCGAAGAAAATGAGCATGTTGGAGAGAGCAATACTTCGTTATTTGCAAGGAAAACATATAGATGCTATTGCAGCGGGGCAAGAACCTCCTTATGGTGGCCTTTATGCTCCACCAGCAGACCTGAGTGTTGGAGATCCACCGAGTAGCACTAAACCACAGGGCGATTCCAAGAAAGCTAAACCTTCATCGTCACGTCACAAGGATGGCTAAAATTTGTCGTATTGTATCATGTTGTAGTGTTTCATATGTCGTACTTTACATTTGTGTATTTTTGTATAACCTTCATTTAAGTTTGGTGTACTGTATCATGGTGGACTGGATGTGAACACTTTGAATTTGAGTACCCTGAGCTTGCCTTCATTTGAATTTGTTGCATGATAATATATTTTGTTCGGTGAGAGTTTGTAGATGGACCGGCAATGGATGTACACTAACAAGAGAATCTCCCATGAATATATTAATGGGTTGCATAGATTTCTAGAAGTGGCAGAATCCAACAAGCCCCCATCCGGTTTCATTATTTTCCCATGCAAAAAATGCAAAAATCTGAAGGATTACTCATCGATAAAGCCTCTTCACGATCACCTATACAAATGGGGATTCATGACAAACTTTTTTGTTTGGACAAAGCATGGGGAAAGAGGGGTTATAATGGAAGATGACGAAGAAGAAGATGACAATATTCCTGCTTGGACTCAAGAAGGTGCCTTTGCAATGGGAGATGATCCAATGGGTGAGGATTACGTAGCAATGGGAGAGACTAAAGGAGTAGATGAGCCTCTCGATGATCTAGGTGAGGTGTTGCGAAAGTCAAAGGAAGATTTTGAAATGGTGTAGGAGGCAAAGAAGTTTGAGCGTGTGTTAGAAGATCACAAGAAACCGTTGTACCCAGATTGCAAAGAGGGGCACAAGAAGTTGGGTGGCACATTAGAAATGCTGCAATGGAAGGCTAAACATGGAGTTTCTGACAAGGGCTTGGATGAGTTATTGATGATCGTAAAGGACATTCTTCTAGAGGGGAACGAATTGCCGGAGTCAACGTACGAAGCTAAAAAGGTTGTTTGTCCTCTAGGTCTGGATGTACAAAAGATACATGCGTGCCCTAATGACTGTATCTTGTACTGAGGTAAAGAATATGAGAATTTGGAGACTTGTCCTATGTGCGAAGCGCAACATTATAAGATCCCACGAGATGACGCTAAGCATGTTGAGGGGGAGAAGAAAACGAAGAAGAAAATTCCTGCAAAGGTAATGTGGTATTTTCCAGTGATACCACAGCTGAAGCATTTATTCAGGTGTAAGGCCAATGCAAAGTTGATGCGTTGGCACAAAGAAGAACGTAAACAAGATGAAAAGATCAGGCACCCTACTGATGGGTCGTAGTGGAGATCAGTTGATAGAGAATTCCCCGAGTTTAAAAAAGACGCAAGGAACATTCGGTTTGGTTTAAGTACAGATGGATTCAATCCATTCTGTGAGTTTAGTAGCGGTCATAGCACTTGGCCTGTGACCTTATGTATGTTCAACCTTCCTCCCTGGATGTGCATGAAGCAAAAGTTCATTCTGATGCCAATAATCATCCAAGACCCAAAGCAACCAGGCAATGACATTGATGTGTATTTGAGACCATTGGTTAAGGACCTTAAAACATGATGGAAGGAAAAATGCGTACCTGTGTGGGATGAGGACAAATAGGAGACCTTTAATCTACGAGCATTATTGTTTGTCACCATCAATGATTGGCCAACACTTGGTAATCTATCAGGACAAACAACCAAGGGATTGCGAGCATGCACGCACTGTTTAGATGATACTTGCAGCGTGTATCTAAAACATAGTAAAAAGGTTGTGTATTTGGGCCATCGTCGATTTCTTCCTCCTAAGC
Organism: Cenchrus fungigraminus; assembly: GCA_036936925.1. NCBI lineage: Eukaryota > Viridiplantae > Streptophyta > Magnoliopsida > Poales > Poaceae > Cenchrus > Cenchrus fungigraminus. The sequence goes on from CM072779.1 coordinate 100,736,356, forward strand.
ACCTGTTAAGAGAAGAAGGAATACAACATTTTGAAGGTGTTGGAGAAAAACGTAAGAATCCCTTGCACCGTGATGGTAAACTTGTATTTTCTATGGTGAAATATTTGAAGGTAGTGTTTGGGAAGGGTCCTGGTAGCCAATCTGTTCGAAACGACAAGGATGGGCATGCACTCATGTGGAAGAAGAAATCGATATTTTGGGAGCTACCTTATTGGGAAGTCCTTGAGGTTTGCAATGCAATTGATGTGATGCATGTGATGAAGAATTTTTGCATGAATGTGCTTGGCCACCTAGGTGTGTACGGAAAGACAAAAGATACAATTGAAGCACGTCAGGATCTGAAATTTATGAAACAACGACATGGCATGCATCCCAAGAAGAGAGCTAAAGGAAATTGGTTGGCCCCTGCTAGTTACACCCTAAGCAAGGAAGAGAAGAAGATGATGTTTGATTGCTTGAATAGTATCAAGGTCCCGACGGGCTACTCCTCAAATATACAGTGAATAATAAAATACAAAGAGAAAGAATTCACAAATCTGAAGGCTCATGACTGCCACATGTTGATGACACAACTGTTGCCTATTTTACTAAGGGGTATTCTACCAGAGAATGTGACTTGTGTCTTTTTGTGACATCTAACATGATAAGAAATATTGAATTAGAAATCAAATCTCTAAAGCCAATATCTATCCCTGTAAGCACTAATCAAGTATTAATAAACTACAAGTCTGCATCTGCAACACTGCAATCAAATTCATACCTTTGCGGCTTTGTCGTGGAGAACTAATCAAGAAGACGAGAAGGGCAGGTCGCCTGGGGGCTAGGCCTCGCGTGATCGCATCTAGCGATCGGCCGGCCGGATCGGCAATGGGCGAGGAGATCAAAAGAACTATGAACAAAGAATGGGATGCAAGCGAGCGGGAGGAGAGGAAGACCAACCTGTGTATTCAGAATCGCTAATACCCTAGTCGTTGATGTCGTCGCCTCGTCTTCTCTCCTCTCGTGACGTCTGAGCGTGAAGCCTGAAGGCTGAAGCCGTGCGATACGTATATGTATGGACTACTGTAGGCCTATGTACACGTGATACTCATGGGCCATCAGCGGCTTGGGCCCATGGGTGTTGACGTTTGAAACACGTGTTGCGTTTCGATCCGCAAGTGTACGGATCACGTGTTGTCTTCTCCACTCGGGGATGACCCAAGATATGGAACCGTGGATCAGAAGCAAACTACCTAGGGTTTACCATCTAATCTATTGAACTAACCTACAAGAAGCGTTGATCGCATAAAGATTTAACATACAAGCATGAAAGGATGTATGGATCACATTCACTAGCCATAAAGATACACGACCCAAGGTAACCCTAGCCTACCGTCTTCTAGTTGCAGCTCCGGCCAAGATGAAAACCAATCTAATCTCAAACCATGATAAGGAGTAAACCCTCACACGTTTGCTCGGCACTTTCCCTTCCTTCGCACTGTCACTACGCGAAGGTAAACACAACTGAACGACTATATGTCCATGCACTACTACGAGATATCCGCAAGACAAAGACTAATCACCACGATTAGATCTATTCCTACTAAAGGCATATGGTAGCTACACATATGAATAAGCACAACTCATAGTAGATCAAAGTAAGGATAAGGTATGATTTATATCACCATCGAATGTTGAGTGTACAAATGCCTTAAAGAATTCGAGGCATGGCTCTGGAACTCCACCATGGCTTCACCATGCAGGGCCAACCATGGCGGCTAGGGCATGGCCTAGGCGATCTCCTAGGCAACACGAGGACTAGCGGCGGCCATCGGCTACCTTCGGTGTGCCTCCTTCGATTTGGCGGCTCTCTGATGAATGGATGGAGTGGCCATCGGAGACAGGAGCTATAAATAGACCGAAGAGGCGGTAGGTCAAAGGGGGTGTCGAACCGAGCCAAAAAGGGGGTGGGCCGGCCTGGGCCCGTTTCGGCCCAGTTAGGCCCCGGATCACTCCCCGACGCTTCTCGTGTCTTCTTGAATATTTGCCGAACTTCATGTGGGTCCTTAACGTCGTTTTCCTCGTGTTTTAGACAAGGGTACTTGGCGCGTGAACTCCCGCATCTTCTGTTCATGTCCTCGGAGTCTCACGGCTTCATACTTCGGTCCTCAAGTCATTTGGAGTCATATTCACTTCATGTCTTGACTTGTACCGAGCTTCGTGATCTTCTCATAAAGTGCTCGATGAACCTTGCCCGAAAGTGCTCCTTTAAGTACTTAAATCCTGTGTAAACAACATACTCCAAAAACAACATGCAAGTGCGAACTTGTTATATCATTAGTATGCCTAGTGGCAGGTTAGTTATAATTCAAAGCTCAAACCAAAGTGTAACAAGTGCTCTTGGTTGACGGAAATCGATCGTCAACACACCCCCATGCTTAAACCTTGCTCGTCCTCGAGTAAGTCTGGGAAACTTACTTGATCAAGAAATCAGCGTTGCCCTTCGATGAAATCCCTACACTCAATCATACATAACAAGACATATTGCTCTCTCAAGTATTTAGCATTTAGGTTCAAGTTTGGACCGGCTACTTTATCATTATGGAAGGTAGACTAGCAATAAAGATCATGCCACAATAAATATAATGCTCTTCAATCTTAAGTAACTTCAAACCTTTACCTTGTCATCATGAAGAGTTTTTCAAAAAGTTGCACATCCAACATAAGTGAGGTTCTCTTGCAATAGCTCAATGAAGCGCTCATCTCATCAAGTCACTCAAACCTATACTAGATTATCTTCAACCTATTCTACTCATATATGAAAGTGGAAGGCTTATGTGGAGCTTGGTAGGTAAAAACAATCCTAGTAAAACATTATATTCGAAATATTGTCAAACTAAGAGAGAGATCTATTGGATTTACTGAGACTTATCAAAAAGGCCATGGAAAATAATGTTGAGGAGGGAGAGAGATGGAACACATACATTTAGATACGTGGACATGTGCAAGTGGTAAGTGAATGATCCCAAGGCACAAATGAAGTCCTCATTATCGGATTGCACATGGTTGGAAAAATGAGTATGGAGTTTGATCTTGAAGCACCTCTTGAAAACTCTAATGAAGCTAGAGAACCGGGGAGCTTTATTTTTTCCCTTTTTTTTCTTTTCTTATATATATACCCATTTTTATTCTCTCTTTTTTTCATACCTCTTTTTCATTTTTTTTCTTCTCTTTTCTCTCTTTTTTTTACGCTCCCCGAACTCTAGGAACCAAGGCACCTTCTTAGAAACTCCTCCCCCCATGCTTAGACAACGCTCGTCCTCGAGCAAAGGGCGGACTAAATCTAGCTAAGAAAGGTGAGATAATCTCATATCTTTTCCGGAAAATACTTGAAATCTTCTTAAGACTCCTCCACGCCAAATCTTGATTTTTTTGCGTCATCTCGGAGGTCTTCAAATATTACTCCAATGTAGCACCTTGACTTCTGCGGATTTTCCTCGAAATAATAATCCATACTCAAGTATTGGGTTGTGGACAAGGAGGGTATCACAAAAAAGATATTTGGGTTTAAGGGTGGATATCCGGCGAGGTTTGCAAAATTCCTAATGTGGAAACTCACAATGCACGGATAGAAAGGCTAGCAAAAAGAAGTTATGCAAAACAGAATGACCAGCTTCTAAGTCTCATACCACAGAAAATCAATCTTAATCCAACTCATCAAAATATAAGTTTGCAATCTAAAGGTTTCATCATGAAGGATCATAAGTATATAGGATTTGGTAGGTAGAGCTTTGCAAGAGATTCACAAATGTAGATAGCATAGGAATTAAGTTTTAAATTAAAAGACAAGTTATCGGTTCATCGGTAAACTTTAAATCTAAGAGCAACATAAAGTATGTGGGTCTAGAATTTAGTTATTTAACCTCCACAAATTAAAGAGTCAGTACTTAGTGAATTTAAGATCATTTAGTGGAGAGCAATTAGTCAAGCCATATACAACATAATGTAGGTAAAACAAAGCGGCAACCTTCATCATTTTTCCACAAGCAAGATCATGCCAATTTTAATGTCATCATGGTGAGCACAAGGTGATGGTGATCATGATCTTTAAACAAAACAAAAACTAGGTTGTACTCCTAGAAGCTATGTTATTAACAAGAGATATATACAAAGGTTGCATCTAAAGTTGTTGAAGGCATATAAATATGTACAGACATATAGAAAGACAAAGACAAAAGGAGGGTTGAGGAATTGTTACCGTCCATTGATGCTTGTAGTGTAGCACACACTCCCCCATGCTTAAGCATTGTGCTTAGCATGGAAGAAGAAAATCAGCATCCCTTGACAACTGTGATCCTTGTACTCCACGTGGTCTTCTCTTGTCCACCAAGTCCCCCCCCCATGTTTAGCATGTTGCTAGGCATAGAAGGCGATGAACCACCTTGTAACTCTTGAAGTCCCACCGCCATGTGTGGAGATCATCATCATACTCTTCACTTGTGTTTCCTTGATCATCCTTCGATGTCCTCCCTTTGTCGCAAGCCTTGGTCCCAATCGTTTCTCAACTCGTCTTCACCTCCTTCCATGTTGTCCTTTGTTGCTGCTTCAACTTCCACGAATTTTTCTTCAACTTCCAGAATAGAACATGTACTGAAGTATTGCTCCATTATAAAGTGCTTGAAATTATCTTTCCAACAAGTGGTCATTCACCCCAATCGGACTCCGAACAAGAGAGTTACGCCCCCTTTACACCGTTAGTGCAAGCTGTCCCGGGCTGATTTCAGAACGTGTGACGCTCAAAGATTCGGTTGTAACTCCTTGTACGGGTCTCCTAAAATATTGAATCTCGATGTGTTGGAAAGAAGACTTAGTGGAGCTCCTGAATATCCAAATTTTCTCTTTTCAACATCTCTGAACATGTGCTTAATCTTGATGAATACAGCGGTGTTTCTTTCGGGATTTTGGAGGTGTTGATGATCTTAATTTGATCTTTTATCACAAACTCATGGGAGCGATTCATCATGCCTGCAAAACAACTCTAAAGCACAAAGTACCCCCGAGGTGATGGTCGGGAATACTCACTCTATGCCGACAAACCAAAGACATCCCCTAGGATCTTAACTTGTGGCATAGTTAATCTAGTGAAAGAAAAATTAAGAACCTAATGGGTGTACATGTGTGCAAGTGTGCATGCAAATGATAGGATGGTATAAAAACAAAACAATGTTTACACCAAATTCTAAGCTCCATGCTTACAAAGTGGTTGCCAAACTTCTCCATTGCCATAAAGATTTATTAACCAAGGTCAAAACACCATGTTATCCCAAGATTAATAATTCTTTATAGTGCAAGATAAGTAGGGCGCACTGCAAAGTTTATAAACCAACCCACGCAAAATGAAAGCAAGGTATATAAAACTGAATGATGGTGGTATCCAATCATGTCTAAACACCATGTTCACACAAGATTGCAAAGGTAAAAATGCTTGATCAAAGCATTATCATAAACATGAAAGCATTCATCATAAAGTTTCACAAAAAGACCAAGCTAACATAAAGCAGAAGATGACAATGAGGGGGATACAAAATGCAAATGCAAAGAGTTAGCACAAGCAAACGTTAGCAAGGTTTTGAATGATTTTCGATATGGTCCATCATCGAAAAGAATTAACCAACCAAACTAACAAGGTTTAAAGGGTAGGTTATGGGTATCCTATATTTTTGGCTCAAATAAGAATTTTGAAGAGAGGGAGTCAAGCATAGAAATTCTATCTAAGGTGGTGTTAAAAGTCTTTTTATGAAAAACAAACCTAAGGTTTTTTAGGAGGGCTAAGGGTACGAGAGGTTTTCCTAAGGCTTTTATAGGGAGGCTAGTCAAAGTTTTTAGTTAGAACAAGGGATAGGAGTAGACTTGGCCACAAGTTGACCCCTACCCTTGTTGGCTATGGTTTTTGGTGGGGGTTATAGAAAGGCTTAGGTTGGTTGGACAAAATGTTAGATCAAAACAAAACATGCAATGCACTGCAACATGGATGAACAAAATGACATGACATGATATGGTGGAGATCTAAACCGAAATGAAAGTTAGTCCAAGTTAACTAGCCACAAGTTTAGAATCAAAGGGTGGTGCCAACTTCATATTTCTCACTAAAAAGATACAAAAGAAAAAGACTATCTAAACACTAATAGGCACACAAAAAGGGTCTATAGGTTTTCCAAAATAAAGAGCACAATATAGACCATCATCTTAATACATACATACATACATACATACATACATACATACATACATACATACATACATACATACATACATACATACATACATACATACATACATACATACATACATACATACATACATACATACATACATACATACATACATACATACATACATACATACATACATACATACATATATATAGGGTATATATATTCTATTCCATACCCGAGTCAGTCCGACTCTCCCACTCGACACGCGCCACCCGCACCCCACACCGGTCTGGTTTTTTCATGGTTTTTGTCTGCCACCGATCCACATCCCACTCACGTCGCCATATGTGGGTCCAAAAGAACCGGCAGAGCAGTTCCGCCTGCTTCCTTCCGCCGCCGCCCCTGGCCCCCGTCCTCCTGCGTCCCCTTTCCGTCACCGCCGCCGCCCATGCCCTGCCCGCCTGCGACCCCATCTCGTCGCTGCCTCCCCCGGCCGAATCCGTTCCGCCCTCGAGATGGAGGTCGAGGAGCCGAGCCACTACCACCCTCGGGTGACTAGAAGAAGCCGCAACAGAGAGGCGTGCAGATCTGGGTAAGGCAAGGTCCGATTGTTGACCCGCGGAACCGATTTAGATCGTGGGCGCACCCACGTCCATTCGTTTCAGTCATTCTTCCCCCGCTCCGTTGTCGCCGCCGCGTGCTCGACGACCCTCGTCGCTGGAAGTTGCAGCTCTGCGTGTCGCCATCGGCCTTGGTAGTCTCCACTATCAATGTGCATGGTTATGTACTCTGAAATTTCAGTGCCTAATTATGCCTGCTACTTTGCTTGGTGCAAGATCATTCATATTGTTTTAACACTTTTCTTTAAATGTAGATAGCACTGTATCTTGCCAATTTGTCACACAGTTCATTATTGCAACCTGCTACTTCATCATGTCAATTCTATGCACATTGTCCAACATTTAGATTATGCACTAATGTCCGGTGTTTTATTCGAGTGAACCCTTGCATACAAGTTATGCATGAAGTACAATATGCCATTGCAAAATATCCTATTTTTATGAAAAACTGGTATTAACTAGATTTAGAGTGATAATTTATTTTTTTTTCATTAACTGGAGATGCACGATTGATTGTTCACCAGTCAGAGACAGACATGCCAGTTAGATTTGCTCAAACTTGATGCTACGAGGGTACCTCATTTTTATAGTTTGCTGATGTCCATATGTGTGAGACAATACGTTCCGACAAACATTCTCGATGCTGGCTGGTCGTCAATGCTGTTTTGGAGCATCCTTCCACTAGATGCATGTGTCATTCTAGAAGTTAGCAATCTTTTTTCTTATATGGTTGTACTCATGCTTGCTATTTTTCTAATTTTATTTTCTTCCTCTATCCTGTGCATGGATAACACAAATTTTTGCTTGGATCGTTGTGCAGGTCTGGAAGACACCTCCCGCAGCTGCAACTGCAGGATGAATGAATGAGGGAGCAGGGGGTGTGATTCACAAAATTGCATCCATGTTAGCTTTTCAGGCAACCAAGAATTCAGATCCAGTTGTGATAAGATCTTTCGCCTCAGAGGAAACTATGGTGACATATCTTAATTCACTCTACATGACCTTGAATGCAGCAACAAAAATATATAGAGATGTACCAATTGCAAAGTTACCTATCAGAATTGGAAACTTGGTACCTGGAAAGCAATATTGTCATGCTGCTACAATGTAGTTAGGAATTTCAATAGCAATATTGTATATTTCTGTCTCGTCTAGTTTGTAAAAACTATATTTTAAATCGCAATAGCAGGATGGTTGTATTCAAACAGGCACATGTGTATTCATGGTATTATTTGTGATCATATTATTATCCTTATGATGTATATTTTTTGCACACCGCGTGCTTATCTTATAAGCACATTCATGTTGTATTTATGAATGTGATTTATCTGGACCCACCTGAAAACGGGTACAAGTGCGTACGTGAAAAAGAAACGGAGGAACCGTGAGGTGTGAAAAAGATATGTGAAAAAGGAAAAGAAAACCAATCGTGCAACGTGAAAAAGAAAAAAAACCATAGGAACCGGGCAAACCAAAGGAACCAAGCAGTGCGTAGGCTCTGTGAAAAAAACCAGAGGAACCGAGCACTCCGTGAAAAACGGATCGCAGGACTACTCCGTCGGAGGGACCGAGCGTTCGTTGGGTGGGAAGCGCGGGGCGCCCTCGCGTCGGACGGCTGGCTCGGGTACGGAATAATATTCCATACCCTAGGTATGGAATAGCGCTACCCTATATATATATATATATATATATAAGGAAAAGATCGGGTTTCCTCCTGCAAAGCGCTTCATTTAAAGTCATAGAGCTCGACTTTCTCACGTACCTTTTTATTGTTGTGAAGTCATGGTTCTTTGTGCGAGAATGCAAAGTATCCATGCAGCTTGACGTTGCCCTTTGGAAATCCGTCGTGGTTCGCTTCCAACATCATCATTTGTTGAGTGGTGCCCCTTGTGTCTGTCCTTAGCTCCTAAATTTGATCATGTATGCATCGTGGAACCGTTGCCCCATCTTCTATTTATTGTCATCATGTCCATCTCCTCTATCTTGTTGTCATCATCTTATTGCTGCCTCTTCTTCATGGATATTCCCCAGTGTACACAACAGAACATATACCAAAATATAGTTCTATTAAAAAATTCATGAAATTACCTTTCCAACGAGTACTCATCCATCTTAATTGGAGTCCAAATGAGGGAGTTATGGCCGTTTTATTTCCGCTCTTGCATGCTGTCCAGAGAATTCCAGAATGTGCAACCTTCGATGATTCGGCCATATCTGCTTGTAGGAACCTCCGATTGCCTTGCCGCTTGATTCATTGGAACGTAGACTTCAATAAGCTTCTGAAAATCTAAATATATCTAATATTTTCTGCTGAGGTTCTTGCAAAACTTGATGACATCGTCGTCTTCTTGTAGATCGATCCGGAGATGTTCGACTGATCTTTATGTTGTGGTCTTTTTGGGCACCATGTCACGCATCCTTTGGCTTCAAAAATCATTATCATCGCTGCATGAGCATGATGACAATGAGATCCTTCTCTATCGTGCTTGACATGGTCGTTTTAGAAACCTGTAGCTCGGGCACACAAAACTCCAAAAGATATTAGTCTTAAAAACTTAATTGACACATAAACATACGTTGTCCATCTTCGTTTGTTTTGGGTGTGGGCTCGATAGCGGATGTTGGGCCACTAACTAAAGTTAGCACCTACCACTAAAGAGTAAATCTTTGTGTAGCCATCAACTTGGTTGAGCGAGGTTGGACTTGTCGAAGTACGAATGTCGAAGACTTATCGATCGCTTTGTGTCTAGGATTTTACCAGCATTCAAGGACACAAACAAGAAACACAGGATATATGCAATAATGAAATTAGAGTTAGTCAAATAGATAGATAGATCGCCCTAGGGTTCGAGTTCCAATCCCCGGCAACGGTGCCAGAAAAAGGGCTTGTTGACAGTTGAAACACGTGTCGCATATCGATCCGCAAGCGTGCGGATCACGTGTTGCCTTCTTCACTCGGGGATGACCCAAGATATCGAACCGTGGATTGAAAACAAACTACCTAGGGTTTACCATCTAATCTATTGAACTAACCTACAAGAAGTGTTGATCGCATAAAGATTTAACATAAAAGCATGAAAGGATGTATGGATCACATTCACTAGCCATAAAGATACACGACCTAAGGTAACCCTAGCCTACCGTCTTCTAGTTGCAGCTCAGGCCAAGATGAAAACCAATCTAATCTCAAACCATGATAAGGAGTAAACCCTCACACATTTTCTCGGTGCTTTCCCTTCCTTCGTACTGTCACTACGCGAAGGTAAACACAACCGAACGACTATATGTCCGTGCACTACTAAGATATCCGCAAGACAAAGACTAATCACCACGATTAGATCTATTCCTACTAAAGGCATATGGTAGCTACACATATGAATAAGCACAACTCATAGTAGATCAAAGTAAGGATAAGGTATGATTTATATCACCATCGAATGTTGAGTGTACAAATGCCTTGAAGAATTCGAGGCATGGCTCCGGAACTCCACCATGGCTTCACCACGCAGGGCAAACCATGGCGGCTTGGGCATGGCCTAGGCCATCTCCTAGGCAACACGAGGACTAGCGGTGGCCATCGGCTCCCTTCGGCGTGCCTCCTTCAATTTGGCGGCTCTCTGATGAATGGATGCGGTGGCCGTCAGAGACAGGAGCTATAAATAGATCGAAGAGGAGGTAGGTCAAAGGGGGTGCCGAACCGAGCCAAAAAGGGGGTGGGTCGGCCGGCCTGGGCCCATTTCAGCCCAGTTCGTCCCCGGCTCGCTCCCCAACGCTTCTCGTGTCTTCTTGAATATTTGCCAAACTTCATGTGGGTCCTTGACGTCGTTTTTCCCGCGGTTTAGATAAGGGTACTTGGCGTGCGAACTCCCACATCTTCTGTTCATGTCCTCAGAGTTTCACGGCTTCATACTTCGGTCCTCGGGTCATTTGGAGTCATGTCCACTTCGTGTCCTGACTTGTACCGGGCTTCGTGATCTTCTCATAAAGTGCTCGACGAACCTTGCTCGAAAGTGCTCCTTTAAGTACTTAAATCATGTGTAAACAACATACTCCAAAAACCACATGCAAGTGCGAATTGTTACATCATTAGTATGCCTAGTGGTGGGTTAGTTATAATTGAAAGCTCAAACCAAAGTGTAACAAGTGCTCTTGGTTGACGGAAATCGACCGTCAACAATGGGCGGCACACCGGCTGCCCCCTTAGGACGGGCCTGGGCTCCATATTCGGAGGAGCACAAGTCCATTGTACGGGCCTGAAACAAAGGGAGGACCGAGGCTTGGGTTAAACATCATCACATTGAAACTTTTGGAACTTGGTTGCGAAAAAATTGATAGGTGATAACACTATTGAAGACCAACTCCAATGGTTGGCTAGAAGTCCATCTATCACAATACTTACGTTCGAAGGCTACGAGATAAACGGGTACACATTCTACACGAGAGCCCAAGACCAAAAGAGCACGAACCAAAACAGTTGTATCCGTATAGATGCAATAGAGAACAATGGGAATCTAAAAACATACTATGGTGTCATTGAAGAGATCTGGGAATTGGACTATGGACCTTTAAAAATCCCTCTTTTTAAGTGTTAGTGGGTAAAAAATACTGGAGGAGGTGTAACGACAGACAAATTTGGGATGACAATTGTGGATCTCAACAAGATTGGATACAAAGACGAACCATTCGTCCTAGCCAATGATGTGACTCTAGTTTTCTACGTGAAAGACATGTCAAGCAAACCACCAATAAAGAAGAGTGCTGATAAGGGTGTTGATAATGAGCCAAAGCGTCACATAGTTCTACCGAGAAAAAGAAAAATCATTGGAGTTGAGGACAAGACTGACATTTTAGAAGATTATGATCAATTTGATGATCTTCCTCCATTTTCAGTCAATGTTGACCCAAGCATCTTGTTAGCCGCAGAGGACGCTCCATACTTACGTTGCGGTCACAACCAAGGGACATTCGTGAAGAGGAAGATTATTAACGTTCAGTTAGATGATGATGTATAATAAGTTTTATTAATTTGTGCTCATGTAACAAAGTGTTGTGATATTTCGCTATAATTAATTAACTAGAATTAATATTTATAAAATTAATAAAATTATCATTTCCTCCTCTATATAGACAGAGCTCTAACCTGCTCTACCCGGCTCTAGACCTGATCCTCCCATTAAATAGTTTTATCTTAATAAAAATAGTGATTATTTCAATATTTTTAGCTTCATTAAATATCAAACAATTATTTTACGTAGAAATATACATGAGCAAAACAAAATCATGATTGCCATATTAACAACACTAGATCTTCTAGTTAAGGAAGATTTTGCATGAAAAAACAAATTTATTTTCAATTATTAAAATGAAGCAAAAAATAATGACCATTACAAGATATTACTAGGTTAATGATAATAAAATTATCATTTTTTATTATTAATTTATGATTCCATAGTATATATGTAAAGTAAATATATTAAATTTTCTTTGTCATTTTATGCGTTGTATATGATTTATCATAAATCAAACAACCAATATAGAAAATTTAAAGAAAATTAAAAGGAAAATAGTAGCAACAAAAGAAAGAGCACATTAGTATCGGGGCAGGTTGAGCCCCGGTACTAATGTGCTTTTCGTTCTAGCGCGAAACGAAAACAAAGATTAGTATTGGGGCTCAACCAGCCCTGGTACAAATGTGCATATTAGTATCGGGGCTGCCTGAGGTATAAAGTGGCGCTCTTCTCTCCCACACTTAGCCGATTTCACGCCTCGTCATCATCCCCACCGCGCCGCGCCATCCTCTCGTCGACCTAGCCGGCGCGTCGTCATCGCTGCCGTCCCCGCGCCTCCCGCCGTCCCCGCGCCATCCTCGCCATCGTCCCCATGCCTCTCGCCGTCCTTGCCGACATCCCCGCGTTGTGTCCCTGTGCCTCCTCGTCGTCCCCACGCCTCCCGCCGTCTCCGTACCGTCCTCGCCGCCGTCCCCGCCATCCCCCGTCGGGTCTTGTCCTCGGGACACGACCGTCCCCGTGTCACCGCCGTCCTCGTCCCCGACCGCCGTCAACCCCGCCCCAGCCCGCCGCTGCTAACCGCCGCTGCCGCCGCGCCCGGCCCGCACCTGTGTGGTCGGTTTCGTTGGGGGCTCACGTCAGCCCGAGGGTGGCTGACGTCAGCCTCTTTTTTTATTTTATTGTTACATGTGTTAAATTTAGATTTAAATTTAGATTTCAATTTAGATTTAAATTTATATTTAGATTTAGATTTAGATTTAGATTTGGATTTAGATTTAGATTTGGATTTAGATTTCGATTTCGATTTGGATTTGGATTTAGATTTCGATTTAGATTTAGATTTAGATTTAGATTTCGATTTAGATTTCAATTTAGATTTACATTTCCCGATTTCCGTTGTACTCTCTCAACACATCAACACTTAGATTTAGATTCCGCCCAACTCACCGATTTCCGCCCGACACACTCGTCGCCAGATTCCCACCCGATTCCCGCTCGACTCACGCCCGATTCCTGCTCGACTCCCACCCAATTCTCGCTCGACTCACGCCCAATTCCCGCTCGACTCTTACCCGATTCCCCGCTCCACTCACACCTGATTCCCGCTCAACTCCCACCCGATTCCCGCTCCACTCCCACTAGTTTCTTTATTAGAAAAATAGTCTCCTCATTAAAAATAGTTTCCTCGTTATAAAAATAGTCTCCTCATTAGAACATTAGTCTCCTCATTAGAAAATAGTTTCCTCATTTGAAAATTAGTTTCTTCATTAGAAAATTAATTGTAATAGTTATTCTTGTCAATATTGTAATAGTCATTCTTTATTATTTTAGTGACAATGGCTCGAACTGAGGAGGAACAACACGCAGAGGAAATGTTAATGAATATAATTGCTCAAAATAATCTGAACGATCCACAAAATGATCAAGAACAAGATCACAGGGAGGCTGACAGCTACCTCAACATACCTGGTGATGGCATTGAGGGGGAAGAGCAACCAATTGCCCAGACAAGCAACGACGGGCAACAATCCGAGGTATATTTAACAGAAACCAGTACCCCATCACGATTTTTAAGTTTAATTACTAATTAATAGGAAGAGCAATCAGTTAATAGTTTCTAAATTTTCAAGAACCTACATCGAGCATCAAGAAGCCTCGTGGGCCATGCGGCCCAAAGAAGAAGCTAGAGGGCCGTTTCATCATCACAGAAGTATCTGACCAAGGAATACCATTAGCTCCACATGAAAATCACATCAAATTGACAAACCACATTGGGACTCTTGTTAGGGATCACTCCCAATAAGCTATCGGTATTGAAGAGGAGCTGATGTTGGACGTCGACATGAAAATGAAGATGAATATGAAATTGAAGATGAACATGAAAATGAAGATGCACAGGAAAATGAAGATGAGGTTCCGTCGTCGGTGATGCAATATGTGGTCCCGAACGAGAGAAGGAGATGATTTGGAAAGAGGTCGTAGCACACTTCTCATTTCCAAAAGGTACAAGACTAAAACATGTGCGCACTTGGGCCATGCAGAAGGACGCAATAGCCTTTCAGTCATACGGTTGACCAGAGACTACATCAACAAGGGACTTACACCAGATTTTACGAAGAAGGGATATGCAAAGTTAAGAGATCACTAGGATGAATTTGTGCAGTACAAGCAATCGGAAGATGCCGCCAAGTTTATTGCAACCAACACCGCTAATGCACGTAAGAATAAAGAATTTCATCATCTTGGACCTGGAGGTTATAAGATGGCCATGCCTAGATGAGATCAGATGGAACAAGAGATAATGGCACATGGAATCGTACCAGCAACTCTAGATTGGCCTGAGGAGGAATTATTATTATGCACATGGTGGCACGCTCAATCTCGAGGATGGAACATTAGTACTGGGTGAACAAATAAGAGTGATAGCTGCAAGGCTTGTTGAGTTGATAAGGGCTACTACTGAAGGAACTTTCATGCGTGATTGAGAGAATGAGGAGCTTTCTTTTGCAATAGGCACGAAAGAACACGGTGGACGTTGCCGAGGCAAAGGTGTAATTCCATGGAAAGTCACATGGCATGAGCACATTGAGTCCTATAGAAGTTGCCAAAGGACTAAGGACCAACAAGCTAGACAAATAAGAGACTTGCAAGAGTGTGTAGCTACTGCTGAGGCAAGAATGGAGCAAATGGTTGACCAGCGTGTGATGCTTGCTCTTAGCAAACAATCAACTCAGCAAGGGCCTACTAATGATATGAGCCCATCCACTAATAAGCAGAAAAGCAGCGTCGCTTCAACGGATGCAGCACCAGCAACCACGGAAGCAACAAGCCCAGCCAACGAAGCAACACCCCCAGCCTCACCGGAAAGCCAATAATGCTACCCCGTGGATGACATCACCATGAGGTTAGCATGCGAGCTTCTCACTCGACTAAGAAACAAGATGCTTCTGGTTGGTTACGGTGTGGCTGAGAAACCAGCACTAGGGGAAAGATTCATGGGCCATGATCTTTCAACTGGATTTTACGCCAAAGTTTTTGTGGACCGAGTGCTCGATGGCTAGGAGGACCTCGAACTGGAGATACCGAGACCTGATGGGGAAATGTTCTTTGGAGAAACTATACACGGTTGGGTTTTTTGGCCTAAGGATCACATAAAGATTACGCAACCGGCACCTCCTCCTCCTGTTGACTCACATAAATCACCATCCGCCATGCCTGAAGGCCAAGATCACCAACCGCCTTCATCAACTGGAAGGGTAGAATGTAGCATGACTCCTGTAGTTGACAGGGACCCAAGCGAGAGTCCACCGCCTTCACCCAAGGGCAAGGGTACCAAACGACGAGCTCTCCGTCCTCCGTCCTCCTCCAAAGAAGCAAAGTAAACCCAAGGAAAAGAAACTTCCACCAAAATTAACTTACCATAAGACTCAGAAGGAACTAGATGCGTTAGTGCAGAAAGAGATGGATGATCAAATATTCAAAGTGAAGAAGCGTCCGGTTGAGAAACCAATTGACCTGGTTAAATTTCACCATTTCCTTAGGCACCAGGAGACAGAGAGAAGAAAACCACCTGAGGAACAAGCATGGATTGACTACGACCGAGCAACAATCAAGATGAGCAGATAGAAGAAGCAGACGAAGAAAGTTGGATCTACTATTCCACAACTAGGGACCCAGCCAACACAATCTATCCTCCCCCTCAAGGTGCTTTCAAAGCTGGATCAGCAAATGCTTGTATTTAGTAAAGAAATAGGTCTGACTCCTACTCAACTTTGAGGGGAGGATCATATCGAAAGGCATCCCAGGGCTAATAGACTGATGTATGTGCATGGAAAACCGCTTGTGTGGGAGCAATTGCTGGTGCATCTTCCAATGAGGATGTATGAACTGCACAAGTGGTACATGTTGACGGTCGATATCCGTCAACCTAGATAGGAGTTTACCTTCGATGTTGGTAATGATTTGATATCCAAACTAATGATCCTAACCCCCCTAACATATCAAGTTCGCATGCGCATGTGGTTTTTGGAGTATGTTGTTTACGCAGGATTTAAACGCTAAAAAGAGCACTTCCGGGCAAAGTTCATCAAGCGCTTTATCAGAAGATAATGAAGCCCGACACAAGTCAAGACTCGAAGTGAACATGACTCCAAATAGCCCAAGGACCGAAGCGTGAAGTGGTAAAACTCCAGGGACCTGAACAGAAGATGCAGGAGCTTGCGCGACAAGTACCCTTATCTAAATCGTGGAGAAAACGACGTCAAGGGCTCAAATGCAGATCGGCAGAAATTCAAGAAAACACGAGAAGTGTCGAGGAGCGAGCCGGGACCGAACTGGGCCGAAACAGGCCCAGGCCGGCCAACCCACCCTATTCTGGGCCCGGTTTGGTGCCCCCTTTGACCTAGACCCTCCTCGGTTTATTTATAGCTCCTAACCCGAAGAGCCGCCACATCCATTCATCAGAGAGCCGCTGAACTGAGGAATACACACGGAAGGAAGCTGTCGTCGCCGCGAGTCCTCGACATTACCTAGGGGATGGCTTAGGCTAGACCCTAGCTGCCATGGTTGGCCCTACGTGGTGAAGCCATGGTGGAGTTCCGGAGCCATGCCTTGGATTCATCAAGGCACATGTACTTTTGACGGTGATATCAATCTAATCTTGTCTCTACTTTTGATCTACTTCGATGCATGCCTTCTCTCATTCATGTGTGTATAGCATATGATCTTAGTAGGAATAGATCTAATCTATGTCTTGCGGATACATCGAAGTGGTGCACGAACTTACGAGTAGTCGGTGTGGATTACCTTCCGTAGTGACAGTATGATATAGGGAAAGCACCGAACGAACGTGCAATGGATATCTCTTTATCATGGTATGAGCTTTAGGTTAGTTTATCGCTTTGGCCGGAGTTGCAACTAGGAGACGGTAGGCTCGTGTTACCTTTTGGCTATCGAATTTTATCCATACATCCATCCATGTTTGTATGTTAAACCCTTTATGCAATCTATGCTTCAAATAGGATTAGACTGGTTAGATTAGATGGAGTAGGTAGTTTGCTTCCGATCCACGGATTGATACCTTGGCTCACCCCCGAGTGAAAAAGGCTACACGTGATTCGTACGCTTGCGGATCGAAACTCAACACGTGTTTCAAACGTCACAAGCCCTTTTTCTGGCGTCGTTGCCGGGGATTGGAACTCGAACCCTAGGGAGATCTATCTTTTTTTTGGACTAACCCTAATCTTATTATTGCATATATCTTGTTTTTCTTGTTTGTGTCCTCGAAAGTAGGTAAACCCCTAGACACAAGACATTCGAGAAGTCCTCAACATCCGCACTCCAACAAGAAGAGATCCACTTCCAACAACATGAAGATTCACTCTTTAGTGGTAGGTGCTAACTATGTGTTAGTGGCCCAGCATCCGCTATCGAGTCTAAACCCATAAAGACAACAAAGATAAATAAGGTAGGCCACTATGTCAATAAATTTTGTTTAGACTAATGTTTCTTGGGGAATTTCTTGTTCAAGTAATAGCTGCCAAAGCTATGCTCGAAAGACAACAAGGTCAAGATCATCAACGTCTCCTAACCAATCCGAAAGAAGCCAACGTTCTCGTCAATATTCTGCACAACCTCATACGAAAAAGATGGAATATATTTGGATATTTAGAAGCACCATGAAGTTACAATTTCAACAAATCAAGAATCAAGAAAATCGGATGTTCCTACAAGCGGATATGGCCGAATCACCGAAGGTTGCGCGTCCTGAAAAGTTTCTGGACAGCATGCAAGAGCGGAAATAAAATAGGCATAACTCCCTCATTTGGACTCCATTTAAGATGAATGAGTACTCATTGGAAAGGTAATTTTATAAGCTTTTCAGTAGAACTATATTTCGGTATATGTTCTGTTCTGTATACAGGGGGAATCCATGAAGAAGAGGGAGCAGCAACACGATGAGAACAAGATAGAGGAGATGAGGATGGCAACAACAAAGAGGAGCTCGGTCAATGCTTTCTCCAAGCAGAAATGGAAAAAAATTCAGAGGCTTAGATCAAATGAAAGGCCCTTGAAGCATTAGTAAATGAAGACACAAGCAGGCGACATTCAACGCATGAAGATTTTGGAGGCAAATCACGATAAATTACAAAAGGTGATGTCGAATGGTGCGAAAGTTTCGGGCTCCCACATGAAGGATCATGGCGTTGCAAGAACAAAATCAAGATGTGTGGTGCTCACAAATGAAGAAAGGAGTGAGTCAACACAAGGCAACATTGATAAAATGTGGCACATAAGAGAGTTGGAGGAATTGTAAAAAGACAACATGACGACTACTTGACGCCACCGTGAGGTTGATTCGCTTTCAAATCCAAGAAACCACTCCTAATGAGATAGCTCCAAGGCTAAGGTACACAATAAACTCTTAAGATACTACTAGTATTGATGATATACTCTTGATATATTTATGTCAATCTACTAGTATGATTTTAATTTTGTGCCTTGTTCCAACGATGATCATGTTAATAGGCTAGAGTTTCTTGAGAATGATGAAAAGGCTATGTTTGTGCTTGAAATTTTTTTTATTCTATGCCTAGATAACCTATGCCTAATGAAGAGCTTAGTGCTAAGCAAAAAACTTATGCTACATTTAATTCCTTCTTGCTTTGTCGATGCAATATTAATTGTGGTAGAGTTATGGATACATATGTTTACCATTCGTTTTTGCAAATCTTGATCTTGCTTTGCACTTGGTCCAGCTAGTGACCTTAAAAGAGCACATGTCGGGAGAAACCCGAAGTTCACTAACCATGCAGGACATGAGACTCAAATAAAGTTGAGAGAGGTCATGTCCAAAGAGTTGCAAGCTCGATCGTCACCATCTCCAAGCAATGTCGCTGTTCTTGTCAAGTTTTGAGCACACGGTCAGACTTGTACAAAGGAATGAAAGTAGATATTCAGAAGATCCATCAAGTACTTGTTCCAATGCATCCAAAGACGACGAATTTGAAGACCCGTGCAAGGAGATGTGGCAAAAACATTAGGCGCTGCACGTGCTGAATTCGGCTCAGGACAGATTGCAGTGCGGGAGTAAAACAGACATAACTCGCTCGATCGGAATCGGATTGGGGCAAATAAAGACTCGATGGAAAGAAAATTTTGTGCGCCACACATTGGAACAATTTTTGGTTACATGTTATGGTCTGGATAGAGAAGAAAAATCTGCATAAGTGAGGCAGCGATGAAGCGGGGTGGAGAAGGAAGTGACGATGATGCGAGACGTGATTGAGCAAGTCTTTCATGGGGCGTAAAAGATCATGTCAAACGTGTGAAGTGAATCCAAGCTGCATGAACACCTTCAAATATTGCATGAAGGGTCATGGCTTCGCAACAATGAGAACGTATGTGAGAAAGTCAAGCTCTATGACTTTAAATGAAGTGCTTTGCGGGAGGCAACCCGTTCTTTTTATTTATCTATGTATATATATGATGACGGTCTATATTGTGCTCTTAAATTAAACCCATCAAGTAACATTGTACCATTGCTCTAATAAATGCCACAACATCATGTTGGATTTCCTAATTGCTATTGAGGAAGCACCTTGTTATTTGATCTTGGAAAACTTGTAGACCCCTTTTTGTGTGCCTATTAGTGTTTAAGAGTCTTTTTATTTGTGTCTTTTTAGAGAGAAATATGAAGTGTGGCATCAACCTCTGATTCTAAGCTTGTGGCTAATTAATCTAGTTTAAAATTTCTTTTTAGACCATCACCACAATCATATTCATATTTGTTTTATGCATGCATCTTACCATTACCATTCTTTTTGCACTCCATACATGTTTTGAATATAGTTGGATTGGTTGTTCTCTACACTTAATGATGTATGCCTTCATATCCATGTTGATGCTTCAATTGGGCATTTTCCTTAGCAATCTTGTGTAAACGTGGTGTTTAAACTTGTTTGCATATCATCATCATTTAGTTTAATAAACATTGCTAACTTCCATAATTGCATTGGTCGGTATTTAAGCTTTGCAATGCGCTTGGTTTTTCTTGTTCTTCAAAGAATTATTGACCTTGGGATAAACATGGTGTTCTACCTTTGGTTAATAAATCTTTATGGCCATGGGAAATTCAGAAACCTAATTGTAAGTATGGTGCTTATAATTAGGTGTAAACATTGTCTTTACTTATGTACATTCCTCTCATTTGCATGCACGTACACCCATTAGGTTTTATTTTCACTAGACTAATTATGCCACAAGTTAAGATCTTGGGGATGTCTTTAGGGTGAGTATTCCCGACCGTCACCTCAGGGGTACTTTGTGCATTAGAGCTGTTTTGTAGGCATTGCGAATCACTCTCATGAGTTTGTGATAAAAGCTAAAATCAAGATCATCAATACCTCTAAAATCTCGAAAGAAGTGCTGTTGTTTTCATCAAGATTAAGCACACATTCAGAAGTGTACAAAAGAGGAAAATTGGATATTCAGGAGCTCCATTAAGTCTTCTTTCTAACGCATCAAGATTCAACATTTTAGGAGACCCGTGCAAGGAGTTACAACCAAATCTTTTGACGTCACACGTTCTGAAATCAGCCCGAGACAGCTTGCACTAACAGAGTAAAAAGGGCGTAACTCCTTTGTTCGAAGTCCGATTGGGATGAATGACCACTCATTGGGAAGATAACTTCAAGAAATTCACGTTGGAGCAATGATTCAGTACATGTTCTGTTCTGGAAGTACAAGAAAAATTAGTGGAAGATGAACCAGCTACAAGGGACAACATGGAAGGAGGAGAAACAATTGGGAACAAGGCTCGTGACAAAGGGCGGATGTTGAAGGACAATCAAGGCAACAAAGTGAAGAGCATGTCGATGATCGACTCACATGGCGGTAGGACTTCAAGAAATACAAGGTGTTCATCATCATCCATGCCTAGCAACATGCTAAACATGGGGGAGGACTTGGTGGATAAGAGAAGACCGCGTGGAGTACAAGGATCACGGTTGCCACGGGATGCCGATCTTCTTTCTTCCATGCTAAGCACAATGTTTAAGCATGGGGGAGGCTGTGCTACATTACAAGCATCAAAGGACGGTAACAATTCCTCAACCCTCTTTTTGTCCTTGTCTTTCTAAATGCATGTACATATGTATATGCCTGCAATAACCTTAGGAGCAACCTTTGTATATCTCTCTTGTTAATAACATGGCTTATAGGAGTACAACCTAGTTTTTGTTTTTGTTTATATCATGATCACCATCACCTTGTGCTCACCACGATGGTATTATTTTGGCATAATCTTGCTTGTGGAAAAATGATGAAGGTTGCCGCTTTGTTTTACCTACATGATGTTGTATATGACTTGACTAATTGCTCTGTATTAGAATGATCTTAAATTGACTAAATACCAGCTCTTTAATTTGTGAGGTTAAATGACTAAGTTCTAGACCCACATACTTTATGTTGCTCTTTGATTTGAGTTAACCAATGACCTGATAACCTGTTTATTTTATTTCAAACTTAATTCTTATGCTATCCACATTTGTGAATCTCTTGCAAAGTTCTACCTACAAAATCCTTTATACATATGATCTTTCATGATGAAACCTTTAGATTGCAAACTTATATTTTGATGAGTTGGATTAAGATTGATTTTCTGTGGTATGAGACTTAGAAGCTAGTCCTTCTGTTTTGTGTAACTTCTTTTTGCTAGCCTTTCTATACGTCCATTGCAAGTTTCCACATCGAGAATTTTGCAAACTTCGCCGGACATCCACCCTTAAACCCAAATATCTTTTTGTGATACCCTCCTTGTCCACAACCTGACACTTGAGTATGGAGTGTTATTCCGAGGAAACTCTTAAGGAGTCAAGGTGCTACAAATTGGAGTAATTTTTGGAGTCCTCCAAGTTGATACAAGAAACATTCAAGATTTTGCGTGGAGGAGTCCCAGAAGATTTCAACTATTTTCAAGATGAGATATGAGATTTTTTGTACCTATCTTAGCAAGAAAAAGAATATATAACCCCCCGTTTTCTCGAGGACGAGCAAGTGTCCAAGCATGGGGGACGAGCTGCTAAGAAGGTACTATGTTGTCTAGAGTTTAGGGGAGCGATTCAAAAAAAAGAAAAAATAAAAGGAGAAAGAAGGAAAGGAAAATAAAAAAGGAGAAAAAAAGGGATGATGAATAAATAAATAAATAATAAAGCTTCCCGGTTCTCTAGCTTCATTTCAATTTTCAGAGGTGCTTCAAGATCAAGCTCCATACTCAAGTTTCCAACCATGTACAATCTGATAACAAGAACTTCATTTGTGCCTTGAGATCATCCACTTGCCACTTGCACATGTCCACTTATCTAAATGCATGTGTTCCATCTCTCTCTCTCCAACATTATTTTCCATGGCCTTTTTGACAAGTCTCAGTAAATCCAATACATCTCTCTCTTAGTTTGACAATATTTCGAATATAATGTTTTGCTAGGATTATTTTTTACCTACCAAGCTCCACATAAGCCTTCCACTTTCATATACGAGTAGAATAGGTTGAAAATAATTTAGTACAGGTTTGAGTGACTTGATGGGATGAGTGTTTCCATGAGCTATTGCAAGAGAACCTCACTTATGTTGGATGTGCAACTTTTTTAAAAACTCTTCATGATTGAACAAGGTAAAGGTTTGAAGTTTGCTTAAGTTAAAGAGAACTATATTTGTTTTATTGTGGCATGTACTTTAATGCTAGTCTATCTTCCATGATGAAGTAGCCGGTCAAACTTGAACCTTAACGCTAAATACTTGAGAGAGAGTAATATGTCTTGTTATGTATGTTGAGTGCAGGGATTACATCGAAGGGTAACACTGATTTCTTAAAGCAAATATCCTAGACTTGCTCAAGGACGAGCAAGGTTTAAGCATGGGGGTCTGTTGACGGTCGATTTCCGTCAACCTAGTTAGGAGTTTACCTTCAATGTTGGTAATGATTTGATATCCAAACTAATGATCCTAACCTCCCTAACATATCAAGTTCGCATCCGCATGTGGTTTTTGGAGTATGTTATTTACGCAGGATTTAAGTGCTAAAAGGAGCACTTTCGGGTACAGTTCATCAAGCACTTTATCAGAACATAATGAAGCCCGACACAAGTCAAGACTCGAAGTGAACATGACTCCAAATGGCCCAAGGACCGAAGCGTGAAGTGGTAAAACTCCAGGGACCTGAACAGAAGATGCAGGAGCTTGCGCGACAAGTACCCTTATCTAAATCGTGAAGAAAATGACGTCAAGGGCTCAAATACAAATCGGAAGAAATTCAAGAAAACACGAGAAGCGTCGGGGAGCGAGTTGGGGCCGAACTGGGCCGAAACGGGCCAAGGTCGGTCGGCCTAGGCCGGCCGGCCCACCCTGTTCTGGGCCCGGTTCGGCACCCCCTTTGACCTAGACCCTCCTCGGTTTATTTATAGCTCCTACCCTGAAGTGCTGCCGCATCCATTCATCAGAGAGCCGCCGAACTGAGGAATACACACCGAAGGAAGCCACCGCCACCGCGAGTCCTCGACGTTGCCTAGGAGATGGCTTAGGCTAGGCCCTAGCCGCCATGATTGGCCCTACGTGGTGAAGCCATGGTGGAGTTCCGGAGCCATGCCTTGGATTCATCAAGGCACATGTACTTTTGACGGTGATATCAATCTAATCTTGTCTCTACTTTTGATCTACTTCCATGCAAGCCTTCTCTCATTCATGTGTGTAGCTAGCATATGATCTTAGTAGGAATAGATCTAATCTATGTCCTGCGGATACATCGAAGTGGTGCACGGACTTACAAGTAGTCGTTCGGTGTTGATTAACTTCCGTAGTGACAGTACGATATAGGGAAAGCACTGAACAAACGTGCAATGGATATCTCCTTATCATGGTATGAGCTTTAGGTTAGTATATCGCTTTGGCCGGAGTTGCAACTAGGAGACGGTAGGCTCGTGCTACCTTTTGTCGTGTTACCTTTTGGCTATCGAATGTGATCCATACATCAAATCATGTTTGTATGTTAAACCCTTTATGCAATCTATGCTTCAAGTGGGATTAGGCCGGTTAGATTAGATGGAGAACCCTAGGTAGTTTGCTTCCGATCCACGGAATGATACCTTGGGTCACTCCCGAGTGAAAAAGGTTACACGTGATCCGTACGCTTGCGGATCGAAACTCGACACGTGTTCAAACGTCAACCACATGATTAACATTTCTCGAAGTTCGCATTGAGGACCATCATTATTTCGGTGGTTAATCATATTTCAATGTGCCCCTAGAGGAATTCTGGTTCCTATTTAATCAAGATGCACTTGATGTCGCACTCGTCAGTTGCTGGTGTCTGTAAGTCTTTATTCTCCACGATTAGCTAAAAATCAATGCACTAGCCATTCTACCATATTTGAACTTCTATTTTGTATCATGCAGCATGGAGATGCAATTGTGCAGGCGGAAAGGAATAACAAGCGTTGGCATCATGGATCCTCTTCAAATAAATCAGGTCAATGTCAGAGATGAACAGATGGAAACATTAGACAATATAACTTTGTTTCTAGACAAACACCATGATAAGCATACTGTTTTTCCGCCATACAACTTCGGGTGAGCGACGTGTATCTCATCTATTTATCTTTTTCAAATTATACATTACATATTTCAATAAACTAATACTTCAGTATGTATGGACAACTTCCACTGGATTCTCTTTGCTTTCTGTATGGGTAGGAGCAAGGTCTTCATCTTTGACTCTATGAGATACACTTCAGATAAAAGTGCATACCAAGATGTCGTGGAAATGATAAAAATTGCATGGACCCGTCTCTGTCAAAAGCATGAGGGAAAATTCAAAGAGAACCTTTATTTCCACTTTGATGTCCCGGTATGTGTCTTGTTCACAGATCTCATGTCACTTCTTCCAGTACAACAAAAAATATTTCATAACTTCCTTTTCGCATATGGGTAGTGTTTGACATAGCCTTTCGGCACCAATCTATGTGGATACTATGTATGCGAGTTCATACATACGTTGTTAAGCCACGCTAACTATAACGACCTCGAAGAAAAGGTGCTTACACAAAAACTGAAACCACACATGCATGTAGTTCTTATTGTTCATATTCTTTGTTGTACCCATTCTTATTCTCTGTTTATATTCTTTGTAGATTGATAAAATCAAGGAGGGACTCCACGAGACAGAAAAAATCCGGTTAATTCAAGAACAACTATGCGGATTTCTTGTAGACGAGGTCATTACGCCAGGTGGAGAGCATTATGCAGGTTTATCATCTGTGATTGTAACAGGGGAGTCAGCGGAAGGGACCAGTACTCAGGGACAAGGATCTGGAAGTGGACGGAGCAAAAAGAAATAATATTAAACTCTGCTAACATTTGATCCAATGTAACCAATATTCGTATTTCCGTATGCACAATATAATATATGTTCTTCAATTATCACATTTCAGATAATTGATTCATACGTATATATGTATTTGTATAATATTCGAGAATATTATACAAATACATATATAGGTATGCATGTATAATATTATCTCAAAATATTTTATATACCACACGAATTTATATTACAATGTATTAGGATTAGTATATATAAATCAAGCAAATACGACAGAATAAATAAATCTATAAATAAAAGAAAAGAAAAGAAAAAGAAAAAAATTAGTACCGGGTGGTGTTACCACCCGGTACTAATGTGTCCCCTAGCCACGTCGCAGGGATACGCACATTAGTACCGGTTTTCCCACCCGATACTAATGTGCTCCCCACATTAGTACCGGATGGATAATACCGGTTCGATACCTGGTACTAATGTGGTTTTCCAACCGGTACTAATGACTGAATCCCTAGTAGTGGTTTTACCCATGGTGCCGCTCAGAATGCCTAATGAGGCTAGAGGGTAGGGACCTATTTATAGACTCTACTTCCATGTGTTACATAATATTCCACCCGTGTTCCAGAAAAATCCATGTGACTCTTGAACCACGTCACCAACCACGTGATCACACATGTCAATTAAACAAGTCTAAATATATTAGCCCCTAGCACACATGTGTGAGTCATGTGTCATGATCAGTTTTATATATGAGATCAATTCCAATCTCATCACGTGGGTCAACAGCCTGCAGAGCCTGTGCGGAGCCGATCCTACAAAACGGCACCACGAGTACAAATTCCTCAAGCTAGATTCCACATCAATAATTCCCTTATCACACACATCAATAATAAATAATTCCACATTGAGGTGAATATATAACCATAATAAATTATACGAATAAATGTTGATAGCCATAAATAAAAGATCCAGCATCTCCCACTTGGCTTAAACATTTTAATCAATAATCAGAAGTCCTATGTCTCTAGTATGCTTGGAAAATAATTCCTGGCTAAGTGGCTTAGTCAGTGGGTCTGCAACCATACTAGTACTAGGCAAATAAACCAAACGGATGCTCCTGAGTCTATTTATTACATCTCGAATATAATGATACCTTCCCTCAATGTGTTTACTTTTACTATGAAATTTAGGATCCTTGGAGACCTTGTTCCCCGCCATATTGTCACAAAACATAGTGACATGTTGTGATGCACTTTCCACGACCTTAAGTGATGCAAGAAATTCTCTTAACCACACACCTTCCTTTGCTGCTTCAGACATAGGCGCAACAATGTATTCAGCTTCCATGGATGAAAGAGCAACTGAATCTTGATTCCTACTACACCAAGAAATTGCACCTCCTATCAAAATGAATATATAACCAGACATAGACTTTTGGTCATCCAAATCCCCTCGCCAATCAGAATTAGTATAACCCTAGCTGAAGATTATGGTTGTTAAAACATAAGAATAGTCCAAAGTTCCTTTGACATAACACAATACATGCTTGATTTGTTTCCAGTGCTCTTCCCTAGGATTCTTTTGATATCTAGTAAGAATTCCAATAGCATGGCTAAGGTCGTGTGAATAACAAATAACATAGCATACATAAGACATCCCAAGGTTGAAGAATAAGGAATACCCTTCATCATTCTTTTCCTCAGGAGTACATGGACATAATTCCTCACTAAGGGAACTGGTACGGAAGTAGGTTTGCAATATTCCATAGAAAAATGTTTCAGAACTCTTCAAAAGTAAGTCTTTTGTGACAAACTAAGAAGTCATTTATTCCGATTTCTATGTATTTCCACTCCTAAAACGTAGGAAGCTTCCCCCTTATCTTTCATATCAAATTTAGAAGACAACCAAGCTTTTACTTCCACCAGTTACTTTATCATTAGAAGTAATAAGAATATCATCAACATATAAACACAGTAACACAAAATTACCACCATTCAATTTAGTATATATGCAATGATCACCTTCCGTCATTGAAAAATCATATGACATGATAGCATTATTAAAAAAATATGCCATTGGCGTGAAGCTTGTTGAAGACGGTAGATCGACCTATTTAATTTGCAAACCATGTTTTCTTTTTCTTTTTCTCCAAAACCTTCTAGAAGGAAGAAAAAATAAAAACAATAAAAATAAGTAAGAACTAATAAAAAGGAAGTCTATTAAAATGGCTTCGTAGTTCAAGGGGAAATATTTGGTGCAAACTCTATCTTCAGTGGAAACATGAAAACCACTGTAAAT
Source organism: Cenchrus fungigraminus (assembly GCA_036936925.1). NCBI lineage: Eukaryota > Viridiplantae > Streptophyta > Magnoliopsida > Poales > Poaceae > Cenchrus > Cenchrus fungigraminus. Next base: position 100,764,347 of record CM072779.1, read on the forward strand.
AACACTTAAAAGTCTTTGAAAATTTAGAAATGTTCTTTGAAAATTTAGAAATGATGCCATTTGTAATTTATCTATATATGTACTTTGTTACAAAAGTTGAGATGCAAATTTGTTATATAAAAATTCATATAAAAATGACAAAATTCAAATGTATACGCATTGCAATACACATGCCCAAAAATTGTCTTGTAGTGCACTTGCACTCGAAATTTGCCATTTTCGTACGAATTTTTCTACACTGAGTTTGCAACACACATTTTGCAATAAAGTAAATCTATAGATACACAACGGATGTGCATCATTTTATTTTTTAAAAAAAAACTTCTAAGTATAAATTTTATGATAGTTTTCACGTTTTCACCGAGATTGTGGTTTCTACCAAATGTATTCCCGTAGTTCAAACTACTCAACAATCAATCACCAGCATAGTGGTGGCACTTGGGTCTTCGATTTTGGAGATCTAGGTCCGACTCTGTTGTTCCACGCAATTAGTTTTTGTAGAATTTTCTATGCATTGGGCCGGTCAAAGAAAAAAGGACCGCTCAGTTGGGTCGATCGTTAAAAAGGCCGAATCAATCCGAACGTCCCGCATCCAGAGTCCTTGAGGCGAGAAATTTTTTATTTTTTATATTTATTTTTTATGATTTTATAAAAATATACAGCCCAATAAAAATTTTGCAAAACTATATCGATGCTGCCGTTTCAAATAGTGGTAGCATTGCAACTGCCGTTTGAAATGGCGGTTGGCCCCTACCACCATTTGAACAGTAACCCCGCAGCAGGTACTATAGCACTTCCAATCTCCATTTCAAATGGCGGTAGGGGTCAGTCCATTTTTAAAAAATCATAACTTTTTGTATAAACTCAGATGGAGATAAACTTTATATGAAAATTATAGTTTTAGATGAGATCTACAACTTTCTAGTTCAAACTTTTTTCATTTGAAGTCCTCATGATGCTAAAATAATAACCCCGCACCAATAGATTTTTGACTAAAAATTTCAAAATAATATCTCACATGACTATATTTTGATGAAATTTTTTATTCGTATCTTTAATTAGAATTTTATATTCTGTGTAATATATAACCGTGGAACAAATTCGACGAACTACCGGAACAAAAAAGTTGTACGTACCGAACAAATTATATAAACTGACGGAACAAATTATACAAACTACCGAAACAAATTCTACAAACTACCAGAATAAAAAATTTGTAAAAAATTGTACATACAAATAAATTATATGAACTGATGGATAAATATGTATACATGTGGAACAAATTCTACAAACAACTAGAACAAACTCTACAAACTACCAGAACAAAATAAATTGCATGTACCAACAAATTCTACAAACTCATGAAATAAAATATTTGTACATGCAGAACAAATTATATGAACTAAAAGAACAAATTATAGAGGAGAAACAAATATTTACATAGAGAAAACAAATATTTCAGGGGAAACAAACATTTAAAGAGGACAACAAATATGTAAAGAAAAATGAATCATGAGGCGTCAAATTTAAAAGAATGAGAAAGAAAGAATAGAAAATAAATAAATAAATGCTAGTATAGAAAAATAAAATCTTAAATATCAAAATTAAATTTCGATTGCACAATTATATTTCCGATAATAAAGGAACACAAGAAGAAGGAACAAAGGAGAAAATTAAACACATAAACATATAGAACTTAATACGAGAAATACAACCAGGGAAATAAGGAAAGAATGAAAGGAAAAACGAAGGAAGAAAAACAATGTTAGAAGAAAACTCCCATAAATGAATAGATGGAAAACAAAAAAACAAAGAAAAGAAAATGGAAGACATACAACAAAATAGAAAGAAAAAAGTAAGAAAAAATAAAGTATGACAAAAATGAAAAGGAAACATAAAAATTGAAATTGAAAAGAAAGAAAAAATAAAAAATAAAAAAATCTCGAAGGAGTGGTGTGAGGAGGAAGAATCATGGCAGAACAAAATAGCAACACGTTCCAAATGAATTATATATACTTACATAACAAAATAGACGTACACATGAAATAAATGGTACAAACTCACCGAGATGAAATAACTATTTATAGAGGAATAATAAATATATACAATGGATGAATAAATACAATATACCAGGTGATACCCCGCGTAGTGCTGTGGAAAATTTTTAAACAAATTTTTAAGATAAATTTTGAAAGTAGTAAACTAAGGTGATTGCAAGGTGGCATTCTTTTGCAAAAGACATTATACATGAAACCATTTATTTTATTGAAAGAGAACTACTCTTAAATGATTGATTCTCCATATATTCTACTGAATTTTGTAGTGTGGTACTCGCAAATTAGTCTGAAACATAAATAAATGATTCTAATGGACAGTGACGTTGATAGTTTGCATGTTAAGAGAAATAAAGTTAATAATAGTTAGTGGGGTGCATCTATATATATACGTTATATAGATGACAAAAAAGTAAGACACCATATCTCTCTACTAATAATTTCAAAGTTCTTCTTCATGCATCGTCCGTAGATTGACCGTGGTACGTCGTCCGTCACCGCTCGCGTGAGTCTACCGCGTCCGCGCGAGTCTGCCTTACCCGTCTGTGTCATGTGCCCTCCCGCTGTCCCATGGACCTCTGATCGATCTGGGGCACACGTGAGGACGGTTCCCGTGATGCCATTTCTGCCGCTTCCAAACCTTTACGCACAATCAACACATCCCTCCAACCCTTCTGTGGCCTACGTACAACTGGCCGCCGGCACCGTCGCCAACCTTCATCCTTCCTGTATTCCTTGCCGATGCTAGGGTCCTTCCACGATCTTTTTTCGCAAATTGGGTCCTTCCTCGATCTACCCTTCCGTCGGCATCCCTTCAGTCGCCTACGATCCGCCGCCATCTCCTACGATCGGTAGCTGCCACCGTCGGCCGCCATCACCATCGACAACCTTCCTTCCTTTCCCCCTGGCCGGCACTGAGGTCCTTCACTCCTTCCTCTACACCTGGCCGACGCTGAGGTCCTTCCTCTACCCCGCCGTCTCCATCCCTTTCCGTCCCCAAACGTCCAGCCTATACCCTTGCATGGCGTACGTTGAGGTGATTTATGTCTTCAAACCGAGAAGATGGAACCATCAGAAAACCTTTCTGTCTCAATAATTTGTCTATTCTTCCCATCATTCTTTCAGGATGCACCATGTTGATGGAACCATCAAAATCAATCCCCAAATCCATGTACGGCTCATCCATGGGTCGTTTTTCCTGTATGTGCGCTTCCATTAAATTGCCAGCTGACCTTAATGAACAAAATTCTCTACAACACGTAGATATTTCTGTACCCGTCGATGCAGAGGAGACTATTGATTTTCTGCAGAGGGGAAATTGCATGAGTCTGCAATGTAGTGTCTTGTGCCAGCACCAAATCCAAGTACTGCTCCTAACAAGCCTGACTCATTGGTCATTTTTCATGTTTGTGCGCTTTACCTCTGTTTGTGCATTATAAATTAACAGTGTTGTTTTCATCAGAATATCAACAGTGTTTTCTCTTATTGAACTCATATCCTCTCAGGTACTTGCAAAGCTGCTATTCAAATATGGTAGAGTTGTTTGATTTATCTGAAGTTTATTCTGTTATTCAGATTTCTCAATATTCAAAGAATATTGATGTTGCTTTGCAAACTTAATGTTTTAAGAGCAAATACAAGTCCAGTGATAAGTTATGCGCTACTGGTTCAGATCTGAGCTCAAACCCGGAAGGAAACACAATTTCCAGACACTACTCAAAGGTTAACTTCATGGTGACTTACTTGCAAGCATGTATCAGGTTTTGGCCTTTACTATTCACGTAGCTTCCAGTTGTGCTTATGAGTTATAACCTACTTTCACAATTGGGCTGGCAGGAATGCTGAGTATACAACATCTCGTTCACTTGCCGCAGGCCTTGCCAAATCATCTTTATGCTGCTTGATTATACAGTTGGAAGGTGTTGAAAATTAGAGCACGAATATCATAACAAGATGATATTACTTTTAGGGTGCAAAGTATCTTAATATTATCATTTAATTTCAAAATTTTTTTGTAATTCTTACAAAATAATAATGTACATGAATGTAGATATAGCTACTGGTCATTGTGAACTTGTTCAGAAAATGCCAATGCCTCAAGTTGGTTTTGCCAAAACTTTTATCTGCTAGGCAATGTTAATAATCAAGTTTGGGTCTAGGAATCATAGGTTGGGAGAATTCAACCATCTACTTGGTCCTATCTCTCAGTGTTGGATGATGGTGCACTACCATTCGAGCATATTTGATGCGGCACACTTCTAGGGAAAGAGGCTTTCGTCCTAGGGCAAAAATAACATTAGTACCGGTTGTGTTTGCCCCCCGGAACTAATGTTGCAAGAACCGGTACTAATGTCCCGTGCCAAAAAGGAGGCAGGCGGTGCCATCTCGTGGCAAACATTAGTACCGGTGCTCAATAAGAGCCGGTACTAATGTCCCACATTAGTACCAGTGCACAATATGGGCCGGTACTAATGTGTGGGCGGGACATTAGTACCGGCCCGTATTAAGAGCCGGTACTAATGTGGCTACATTAGTACCGGCTCTTAATAAGGACCGGTACTAATGTCCAACGGCTATATCTCAGCTTCTTCCTCCTCCAGCCTGAGCCCCCCACCTTCTTCCTCCACTTCGAGCTCCTTCTTCTCCATGGCGCCCTAGAGGAGCTTTTGCTGGGTTTGCCACCATTTCTCGACGATTTCACTCGTTGAAGTGGTCTAGAGGTTAGTTACTTCATCCTCCCTTGATTCATGCTTATTTTCTTGAGTTTCATTGGTTGAAATAGGAGTATTTTAGCACTTTAAAATGAACTAAGAATAGGAGATTTTAGCACTTTGAAATAGGAGTATGTTCTAATAGAATTGATTGAAATGGATGTGCCGTGTTTGTTGGATGAGATGTTCTATATGATGATACAAATTAATTTTTTTGCATTATTTTTTATAGAAATAAATATATTAAATGCTTTAGATGTACTTACTAAGAGAAATGACTAGAATATTAATATTAGAATTAGAGAAATAATTTATTAGTCAAAAAATAGTTTGCTTATAATAATAATTTAAATTGAAATATAGTTTTCTCATTATAAAAAATGTTTTCTTATAAGAAAAACATTTTCTTAAGGAAAAAAGTTTCTTTATTAGGAAAAAGTTTTCTTCAATATCATCAAAATTGTTTTTTCTCATTAGAAAATTAGGAATAAGTTTATACTTGATGTGGAATATGGATTTAAGTAGTTTGAATTTGTGTAACATAGTCTTCCATTCATTATGTAAACACTAGTACCGAGTCAAAAATGGTTTTCTCATTACAATAGTTATTTCTTAGTTAGAAAAATAGTTTCCTCAATAGAAAAATAGTTTTCTTCATTAGAAAAATTGTTTGCTCATTAGAAAATTAGTAAAAAGTTTATATTTCATGTGGAATATGGATTTGAACAGATTGGATTTATGTAACATAATCACTTGCCTTCATTTAAATACTAGTACGTACTCATTAGAAAATAGTTTCCTCATTACAATAATACTTTCTTAGTTAGAAAAAGAGTCACCTCACTATAATCTTGTTTATATTTTATGTGGAATATGGATTTGAACACTATGAATTAGTGTAACACATATAATCTTGAACTTGTTACATGATAATAATATATTTTGTTCGGTTATATATTCTTTATTTGTAGATGGACCGGCAATGGATGTACACCGACAAGAGAATATCCAATGAATTCTTTAATGGGCTTCGTGGATTTCTAGAAGTAGCAGAATCGAACAAACCCCCGTCCGGTTTCATTATTTGTCCATGCAGAAAGTGCAGGAATTTGAAGGATTTCTCAACGATAAAGACTCTTCACGATCACCTATACAAATGGGGATTCATGCCAAACTATTTTGTTTGGACAAAGCATGGGGAGAGAGGGGTTATAATGGAAGATGACGAAGAAGAAGACGACAATATTCCTGATTGGACTCAAGAAGGTGTCTTTGCAATGGGAGATGATCCAATGGGTGAGGATGATGTTGCAATAATTGAGGGAGAGCCTGAACAAGGAAAAGATGAACCGCTTGATGATCTAGGTCAGGTGTTGCGAGAGCAGAAGGAAGATTGCGAAAAGGTGAAGGAGGCAAAGAAGTTTGACCGTATGTTAGAAGATCACAAGAAACCATTGTACCCAAATTGCAAAGAGGGGCACAAGAAGTTGGGTAGCACATTGGAAATGCTGCAATGGAAGGCTAAACATGGAGTTTCTGACAAGTGCTTCTATGAGTTAATGATGATCGTAAAGGACATGCTTCCAGAGGAGAACGAATTGCCGGAGTCAACGTACGAAGCTAAAAAGGTCGTTTGTCCTCTGGGTTTGGAGGTTCAAAAGATACATGCGTGCCCTAATGACTGTATCCTTTACCGAGGAAAAGAATATGAGAAATTGGAGGCTTGTCCTGTGTGCGGAGCGCAGCGTTATAAGATCCCACGAGATGACCCTTACGATGTTGAGGGGGAGAAGCAGAAGAAGAAGAAGAAGAAGAAAATTCCTGCTAAGGTAATGTGGTACTTTCCAGTGATACCACGGTTGAAGCGTTTATTCAGGTGCAAGGCTAATGCAAAGTTGATGCGTTGGCACAAAGAAGATCGTAAAGCAGATGACAAGATCAGACATCCCGCAGATGGGTCGCAGTGGAGACTAATTGATAGAGAATTCCCCGAGTTTGAAGAACACGCAAGGAACATTCGGTTTGGTTTAAGTACGGATGGATTCAATCCATTCGGTGAGTTCAGTAGTGGTTATAGCACTTGGCCTGCGACCTTATGCACATTCAACCTTCCGTGGTTGTGCATGAAAAAAAGTTCATCATGATGCCAATAATCATCCAAGGCCCAAAGCAGCCAGGCAATGACATTGATGTTTATCTGAGACCGTTGGTTGAGGATCTTAAAATGTTATGGAAGAAAGAAGGTGTACATGTGTGGGATGAGGACAAACAGGAGACCTTCAATCTATGAGCGTTGTTGTTTGTCACCATCAATGATTGGCCGGCACTTGGTAATCTATCAGGACAAACAAACAAGGGATACCGAGCATGCACGCACTATTTAGATGATACTTGCAGTGTGTACCTAAAACACAGTAAAAAGATTGTGTATTTGGGCCATCGTCGATTTCTTCCTCCAAAGCACCCGTTAAGAGAAGAAGGAAAAAAGCATTTTGAAGGTGTTGGAGAAAAACGTAAGAAGCCAGTGCACCGTGATGGTAAACTTGTATTTTCTATGGTGAAAGATTTGAAGGTAGTGTTTGGGAAGGCTTCTGATGCCAAATCTGTTCCAAACGACAAGGATGGACGTGCACCCATGTGGAAGAAGATGTCAATATTTTGGGAGCTTCCTTATTGGGAAATCCTTGAGGTTCGCAATGCAATTGATGTGATGCATGTGATGAAGAATTTTTGCGTGAACTTTCTTGGCCACCTAGGTGTATACGGAAAGCCAAAAGATACAGTTGAAGCTCGTCGGGATCTTAAATTTATGAAACAGCGAAAAAGCATGCATCCCGACAAGAGAGATAAGGAAAATTGGTTGGCCCCTGCTAGTTACACCCTCAGCAAGAAAGAGAAGAAGGTGATGTTTGATTGTTTGAACAGTATCAAGGTCTCGACTGGCTACTCCTCAAATATACAACAAATAATAAATTACAAAGAGAAAAAAATCATAAATCTGAAGGCTCATGACTGCCACGTGTTGATGACACAATTGCTGCCTGTTGCACTAAGGGGTATTCTACCAGAGAATGTGAGATTGGCAGTCATCAAGGTTTGTTCATTCCTCAACCAGATCTCTCAGAAGGCAATCCATCCAAAGAATCTAGTGCAGTTGCAAAAAGATGTCGTGCAATGCCTCGTCAGCTTTGAGATGATCTTTCCACCCTCTTTGTTTACTATCATGACCCATCTTCTAGTGCACCTAGTTGAAGAGATTTTTATCCTCGGGCATGTGTATTTACACAACATGTTCCATTTTGAGCGGTTGATGTCTACTTACAAGAAGTATGTCCGTAATCGTGCTCGTCCTGAAGGAAGCATCGCAAAGGGATATGCTACAGAGGAGGTGATTGAGTTTTGTGTCGACTTTATTGATGAGCTTGCTCCTATTGGACTACCTGTATCACGCCATGAGGGGAGACTCAGGGGAAAGGGCACACTAGGGAAGAAAACTCAGATGGATATGGATGAAACGTATAAGAAGCGCAAAAGGAACAAGGACGAACAAGATAGGAAAATCAGACAATTGCGAGAGCACGTAGAAATGACTGAGGCAAGAATGGAGGCCATCATTGACGAGCGTGTGGCCCTTGCTCTTAACAAACAATCATCTCAGCAAGGGCCCATAGATGAAATGAGCCCGCCATCTACTAAGGGGAAAAGTAGTGTCGCTTCAACGGATGCAGCACCAGCAAACACGGAAGCACCGGGCAAGGAAGCAGAAGCACCCCCTAGCCTCACATGAAGCACCGGTTGCCTCACCAGAAGCACCCCAAGCCTTAGCAAAAGCAGCCGAGGTCTGCCACGAACGGTTCCCCGTGGATGACATCACAGTGAGGTCAGCGTGTGAGCTTCACGCTCAACTCAGAAACAAGATGTTACCGGTGGCTTATGGTGTTGCTGAGGTCCCGGAACCAGCGGAAACATTCATGGGTGTGGAATTCAGTAAATCATTTTACCATAAAGTTGCTATCGACCGAGTGGTCCCCAGTTGGGAAGACCTCAAACTGGAGTTACCGGGACCTGATGGGGAAGAGGTGCTTGGAGATACCGTGCACGATTGGGTATTGTGGGCCAAGGCTCACATAAAGATTACGGAACCGGTCAAAGAAGCACCCCTAGCCTCACCAGAAGCACCTCTTCCTGAAGCCTCATCTACACCCCCCGTGCCTGAAGGCGAAGATCATCAGCTACCGTCATCTCCAACAGGAAGCATGAGTCCTCTAGTTGATCGGGACCCAAGTGAGAGTCCGCCCCCTCAGCAACAGGGCAAGGGTACCAAACGACGAGCTACGCATCATCCTCCGGCCCCTCCTCCAAAGAAGCAGACGAAGCCCAGGCCGAAGAAGCCTCAACCGAAATTATCTTACGAGAAGACTCAGGAGGAGCTAGATGCTTCAGTGCGGGCTGAACTTGATAGACAAATATTCAAAGCGAAGAAGCCACCTGTTGAGAAACCAATTGACCGGGTCAAATTTCATCGCTTCATGAAGAAAATGGAGGAGGAGAAACGAATAAATGCCCAGCCACCTCCTTTGAGTGGCTATGACAGACATGCACTCAAGATTGACAAACAGAAGAAGTTGGCGAATAAAACTAAATCTACAATTCCACAACTAGGCACCCAGTCAAAGCAATCTGTCTCCCCCATCAAGGTGCTTTCTTCGCTTGAGCAGCATATGCTTGTATTCAATAAGGATTCAGGTCTGACTCCTGGTCAAATCCGAGGGGACGAACCAATCCCAAAGCATGAAGGGGCAAATAGACCGAAGTATGAGTTGGGTAAACCTCTTGTGTGGCCGCAGTTGGTGCCGTTTCTTCCAACGAGAATGCATGAACTGCACGATTGGTACATGGCCGCGTCAGCCAGCGGTGTAACCTATGTGGAAATTACCATAGATGATCAACATTATTTCCGTGGCCGAGAAACTTTTGGTGTGGAATTTGACCAATTTTGGTACTTATTCAATCAAGATGCAATTGACTCAGGACTCATCGCTTGCTGGACTCTGTAAGTCTTGAAAATAATGATCTAGCCCTTCTACCTTATCTTAACTTGTGTTTAATTTGAATTTAATTTCAATCATACAGCTTTGAGATGCGGCGGTGCAGGAGGAGAGGAATAATGGACGTCGGCTTCATGGATCCACTAATGATAAATCAGACTTGTGTCAGAAAATAGGAGCTGGCCACATTGGACTATATATATTTGTATCTAGAAAAACACCATAAGAAGGGTATCATACTTCTGCCATACAACTTCGGGTGAGCAACGTGTATATCATCTATTTTATCTGTTTCAAATGATATTGCATATATATTTCAAGAAACTAATACTTCTACACATATGCACAGCTTCCACTAGATTCTTTTTGCATTCTGTCCGTCTCTAAGCAAGGTCTTCATCTTCGACTCTTTGAGGGCAACATCAGACAAAAGCGTATATCAAGATGTCGTAGAGATGATCAAACTTGCATGGACTCGCCTCTGTGTAGAGCACCCGGGAAGATACAAAGAGAACCTTTATTTCCACTACGATTTCCCTGTATGTGTATTCTGCTAGTCCCCATATCTCATGTCTTCCAATATAATTAAACATATTTCATAACCTTGTTTTCGCACATGTGTAGTGTTTGACACAACCTTCAGGTACCAATCTGTGCGGATACTATGTATGCGAGTTCATGCATACCTTTTTCAAGCATCGGAAGAGGTACCAACCTTGAAGACAGGGTGCGTCCACTAAACTAAACGACACATGCATGTAGTTCTTATTTGTCCATGTTCTTTTTTGTACTAGTTGTTATTCTTTGTTCATATTGTTTTGTAGATTGATGACATCAAGCAGGGGTTCCTCGAGTCGGAAAGAATCCGATTAATTCAAGAACAACTTTGCGGATTTCTTCTAGATGAGGTGATTACGCCAGGTGGAGAATTCTACTCAGGCTTATCATCTGTGATTGTAACGGGGAAGTCCACGGAAGAAACATCGGGGAAGTCCACTGCAAAAGCAACTGGGAAGTCAACGGAACAAGCAGAGTCGACTAAGCAGGGGAGCAAGAGAGGAAAAAGCTCTGCAAAAGACCAATCGTCAGGAAGCAAAAAAAAACTAATAAACCTTGCTAGCCTTTGATGCAATGTATTATATACACTAATATATATTTTTCGTATTTCTGTATGCACAATATTATATATGTTCTTTGCATTGGATCAACTACCGGATTTGAGATAATACATGCATACGAATATATGTACTAGTATAATATTAGATGTTATACTAATACATATATACGTATGCATGTATAGTATTATCTCAAATATTTTATATGGCACACGAATATATATTATAGCGTATCAAGCATTAGGATTAGTATACGTAAATACGATAGAATTAATAAACCAGAAAACAATAAAGAAAAACAAAAAACAAAAAACAAAAAAATTAGTACTGGTTGGAAACAAGAACCGGTACTAATGTGGACCGTGCCACGTCGCTGGGGCCGGGCACATTAGTACTGGCCCTCAATACCAGCCGGTACTAATGCCCACATTAGTACCGGTTTCCAAAACCGGTACTAATGTGACTTCACATTAGTACCGATCGAACAATACCGGTTTGGAAACCGGTACTAATGAGGGTTATAAACCGGTACAGATGTGCATTTCCCTAGTAGTGGCATGTCCATGGGTGAGGTCAAGGTATAGTTGAAACTAACACATAACCCTTCTTGTTGTGATCCATTTAATTTTCGATAACCCTCCATAACCAGCTAGCTTGTTGTCCCATCTATTATTTTTACGATACTCCACATACTCCCACTTCCATCTAATATTCTAAGTTACAATCCATCTAATCAATTGCTCATGCGGCAGCACGTATGCAAATCTTGTAAGCTTTTCTTCTTGATTTGCAAGATAGGTCGTCCATAGTTAGCACTATTTACCGTATGCTTTTATTGTGTAGATGATCTACTGCGGTAATACTGATGCATGGCAGGTTTGGATAATCTTGATCAGCACGATCCGTTATAGGATAGGATCGGAAGATCTCAGTTTGGGATCCTTCAATTCACAGATCCCCATGCCATCATTCATAGTCGCCGGCCACCGCGCGCCGGTGCCGCATCCAGCCACAAGTTGTTTGTGTGCCGAGACTTAGAAAAGCACTCAATAGTGAACTTTAACTTTAAGTGGTTGTGCAAAAAAAGTATAAGATCTAAATTCACATATTATATCTTGTAGTAGAGAAATATGCATGTTAATTGCAAATTATTTTACTTGCAGATGACATCTTCAAAACAATCCAAGAGCGACACCCCAATCCATGATCCGTTCAACACCACCAGCCTAAGTGATAACGGTAATTAAGCTAATGTTCAAATGTACTATTTAATACAATACAATTATATGTATGCCTTTTATTTTAGGTGGCGCCGGTGTTGGAGGATCAGTGACTTCAAATGATATTCCACCACCTCTAGAACCTAGAGAATGGAGAAGGCAATGGGATAGGAACCGATACAAGCTAATGCATGTACAGAAGAACAAAGAATTACTAAAGAAGCAACGTGAAAATTACCAACGAAGTAAACCTGCACCTGCTAATGACGTTGAAGTTGGACACAGCCAATTACAAGGTAGTATGATAATTACTTTTTAATACTTGAACTACATTTATTTTGTGATCATTACCGAATCTGATTGGCCCCCATCATTTTTTTTAGGTGAAAATATTGCTTGTGATGAAAACAAAGTAGAACAAAGATCAGAATTAACGGCTGAACAAATTGAATCAAGGTGTGCAAAAGATAGGGCACGTTATGCAAATATGACACCTAAGCAAAGACAAGCAATACATGATCATCAAAATGCTTGTAATATGAATCCTGAACAGAAGGAGACAAAGAGGGACCAATATAAAGCGCGTTGAGAATTATGTCGCAACACTTTACATAAAGATTCAATAGCAATGGTGAACCCTAGATATAACCCACTAGATGACTCCTCATAATATATATTTGATTTGTGTGCTCCTACAATAGGAATGAATATGAGATTCCCTTTATGCTTCATGAATAAAGTAGATGCAATATATATGTCAGACAATCATATTTATAAAAAAACACAATCAAGTGTGATTTACATTGTCTACGTAATTAACCTGTAAAATTAGAATATCATTTACCTATAATTTGTACTGTCGTAGCAATGCACATACACGATCCTATGTTTACATAATAGTAGAATGGATGTTTGTTTCCAAGGTTTAGTTGGTCATTATCACAGTAATATTAATTTTATGCCCGTAGCAACGCACGGGCACATACCTAGTGGAAAAAAAGAAATGAAAAAATAAGGTACCCTAAAAAGGGTAAGAAAAGAAAAAATGAGAAAGGAACAAATAAAGGGGAAAGAAAATAGAAATAAATTATAAACATAAAGAAAAGAAAAAAATGAACCCACCTGTGCACATGCAGTGATATATATATATATATTCCTTGATTTCTGAAAAATAAATGACGCAAACAAATTTTACTAGAAATATACCACTGCCGCCGTACCCCACGGCGTTAGGACCCTGCCGCCGTGTACCACGGCGGCAGGACTGTACCTATGGCGGCACGTCCGTGTGGCACGACGGCAGGGTCCTAGCACCGTGCCACACGGCGACAGGGCCAACCACCCTTTTTTCATTTATTTTAGAACACTTTTTTTATTTTTTAAAACAAGTAAATGATAAATTTAAACATAATCACAATCACAAATTGGCATATATAAAAGAAAAGATTATAATCAACGAGTAGATGCAAAATAGTTTGTACAAGATCGTGGTCAAAGTACTGCTGTGACACAAAACACTAATACATCTAAATCCGTCGGCCCCTCTTCACCCTCAAAGCTCTAGCACCAGCCCTGGTGTGGTCCTGGTCGTACGTCAAGGGCTCACGTGCCCTGATGACCCGGGGTCTAAGCTCGTCGGCAGACGGTGTCGCCATGGCCGCCTACGAAGACCCTGCAACCGCCTGCGACGAGCCTGCACCAGCCGGTGTCGCTCCGCCCGCCGGCGACGACCCTGCAAACGCCTGCGATGAGCCTGCACCAGCCGGGGTCGCTCTGCCCACCGGCAACGACCCTACAAACGCCTGGGACGAGCCTGCCTCTGTCGCTCCGCCGACCGCCTGGGACCATCCAAAAGGCAGCTGTGTCTCCTGCGTCCCAAGAGGTGGCACCTGTGTGAACTGTGACGCGCGAAGCTCCTCGACCTCTGCCGCATCCATGGGCGTGAGCAAGTCCTCTATCCTACACTCATCCCACCCCAGCCGATCGTCAGAGGACTCCATCGAGGCCGCGGTCGGGTCGAAACCTGCAACGAATAGTATTAGTTTTCCACGTATCATACTTATCGAATATTACTATAATAGTTAAGGTCGTTACCATGCTGGAAAATAGGTGCAGTGGACGAGGAAGGAATATCTGCAGCTCGTACTGCTGGTCTAGGTGCCGTCGTATCTGACTGTCGAGCCCAGGTGAAAGCTCTGAGTCCCGTCGGAAAGACCGGCGGTCGCCCTGTACGATTAAAAGATAATATAACAAAAACACACAAAAACTCCGTGCATTTGTTGAAAAGAATGTCCAGTGAATGTACTTGAGCCGGGGAAAACATACGGCCGCTGCACGTAGGTGTGCGGAGCCTGCGGCTGTGGCTGCTGTTGTGTTGTCGGAGCCCAGAAAGCAGCACGTGCAAAGGAGGAAGGCACCTGGTACGAACGAGCTGTCGAGGCGAAGCTCGAGGACGACGCGGGGTGGCGCGGAAAAAGAGTAATGTCTGCGGCCCCAGCATAGTTAACGACGGTGGTGTACCTCATGGTGACCTCGAGGATCCTCTCGTACGTCTGGCAGTGCTGCTGAGGTCCCCAGGTCTCTAACACCTTCTTCGCGCCCGTTGCGATCCGCACGATCTCAGCAAGCGCGTCGTGCTGCTCACGAAATTAGTAGCATGAGTTATAATGAATAGTAACATGAATTAAATATGATTGCAGTATCGTAGTTTACTGCTGTGTCGGCGGTCTGATCTCGTCACACCGGGTACGTGCCGTCCGACAGTAGCCTATCGTGGTCCGGGACCAGTGGCGGGGCAGCAGGGACGTACGTCACCCGCGTCCGCGTCCTCGGGAGGTACCACTTAAGGTACGCCACCCAGGTCGTGACGTCGTGAAGGCGCTGCTCGGTGACGACGTTATCCTCATGCGCCGCGGATGCCCATTCGTCCACGTACGGCTGCAACCTGTCGACGAACGACGTCGCCGCAGACACGCCCTTACGCGACCACCTATCATAGATAAAACAAAAAATTATTTGCAACTGACTACTTGTAACGGAAAAAAAATTATAACTGGCTCATGATAGCTCACCTATGCGCTGTGGGCGATAGACGTGACGCAACAGGTACATGCGACTCCTGGTAGAGGCCGAACTGCCTCATCACCCCGTGGACCGCGTACTCCTCGACGTAGACGTCGAACACCAATCGTCTCTTCGTCATCCAGTACGCCTGGTCTCGGAAGCATAGCGACGAGAGGTCCTGTGGAGCGCGGCCAGCGACCATGGCAGGAGTGTACGGCGTCCACCGGACCTGGGCATCGACCATCCGGTCGATCTGACCCACGAAGTCCTTGTACGCCTTCTTCGGCTCCTCCCTAGCCCAAACGTGCTACACAGAACATGAAAAGTTAATTCAATTGAACTAAGGAACTCATTAAGCGAAGAAAACGATAAGGGAGGTCATTACCTTCCGGAGGCACCACAGAGAACCCATGGTGGGGAGGTCCGCTGGGTCGGTGTCAGTTGGCAGCGGGTCGTACTCGGAGAGGTCAGCCTTGGGCCGACCAATGTCGAAGCGCTCGTGGATCCACATCTGCAAGAGGAGAGGACAACCCAGGAGGATCCCCTCCTTACTCGCCGGCTTCGCCACGCCCGAACACAACCCTCTGTAGGTAGCGGCCAGAACAGCGCTGCCCCAGCTGATCTGGGGCATCTGGTCGAGGGGTGCGTCGGTGATCTTCTGAGCCCAGGGGAGCAGGTACCTCTTCACCGAGTCTCCCGCTGACTCGCAGAACATCACCCACCCGAACAGCCAGAGCAGGTAGACCTCCAGAAACCTGTCCGACATCCCGTCCTCGGCCTCGTCCGCCATGTAGTCAGCCTGCACACAAAGGTCGATCATCACATTCGTTTTAAATGCATACAAATGTTGAAAATAAGAGTTAGAAGCACGTACGCTGAACTACTGGATCCAAGCCCAGGTGGGACCGTGGGAGTTGGCAAAAGGCACGTACGGCTGAGGCGCGCGATCGTTCCGAGGAACATTCGCGAACCGAGCAAGGAAGTCGACCTGCCACGAAGCGGGGACGTCGATAGGACCCATCGCCTCGCCAGCACACGGGAGTCCTCCCAAAAGCGCGGCGTCCTCCAGAGTGAGCGCCATCTCGCCGACAGACAAGTGGAAGGTGTGTGTCTCTGGTCGCCACCGGTCCATAAACGCGGCGATCAGAGGGGTGTCGTAGTTGAACCGCATCAACCACTCTGCCTGGGGAACCTGAGCTCGTAGCTTGTCCCCCTCGACCAACCGCGCGAAAGGCAGAAGTCCTGCAACGCATAGCCTGAAACAAAAAAAGAACAAAAACAATTTACTTAACACAATTACTATTGTAAAGAAACATAAATAAATATAACAAATGAATTACGTACTTTGGAATCCAGCGCTGGTGTATCGGCATCAACGTGCAGGCGGTCCGGCAACGTAAACTGCCGGGCGTCTGTCCAAGAACGGCCGAGAAGTACGAGCGGTGGTGTCGGTCTACCGCCTCCTCGAACAACTCCGGTCGTACGTACTCTAACGGTGGCTGAGTCATAGCTGCAAAAAAACAAATTTTAATCAATTATTTGAATTATATCAATTTAAACAAATTCTTTGAATTATAACTATTTTATACGAAATTTATATCAATTTAAACGAATTTTTTGAATTATAACCATTTTCTACGAAATTTATATCAATTTAAACGAATTATTTGAATTATAACTATTTTCTAAGAATTTTATATCAATTTAATCTAATTATTTGAATTATAACCATTTTCTAGGAATTTTATATCAATTTAAATGAATTTTTTGAATTATAACTATTTTCTAAAAAATTTATATCAATTTAATCTAATTATTTGAATTATAACTATTTTCTAGGAATTTTATATGAATTTAAACGAATTTTATGAATTATAACTATTTTCTACGAAATTTATATCAATTTAAACGAATTTTTTGAATTATAACTATTTTCTAGGAATTTTATATGAATTTAAACCAATTATTTGAATTATAACTATTTTCTAGGAATTTTATACCAATTTAATCTAATTATTTGAATTATAACTATTTTCTAGAAATTTTATACCAATTTAAACGAATTTTTTGAATTATAACTATTTTTTAGGAATTTTATATCAATTTCAACGAATTATTTGAATTATAACTATTTCTAAAATTTCTAATATTTCTAAACTAAATATTTCTAATATTTCTAAACTAAACTAACTAAACTACACTAACTAACTAACTAAACTGAACTAAACTAACTAAAGTTAGAAACATATCTGAGTCAAAAATGCTCCGAAGGTTTGAAAACCGAAGATTTAGGAGGAGAGAGGGAAGGAGGAGGGCGGGCTGACGGCAGTCTCGAGCTGCTTATATAGCCTTGAGGCTACCGTCGTACCCCACGACGGCGAAAATCCTACCGCCGTGGGGTACGGCGGTTGGTGCCTGGCCCACTGCCAGTGCACCCGGCCGTTGGCGGCACCCCTGCCGCCGTGCCACATGGCGGTAGGGGTTCCTGCCGCCATGAGGTACGACGGCAGGGGTTTATTTTTCGTAAATTTGTTTGCGTCATTTATTTTTTGGAAATCAAGGGATAAAATATATAAAAAAATTCACATGCAGCCGCACGGCGTGTAGTTAGTCAGTTGGACTAGTTTTGGGCCACAGGTCAATTAGTGTTGTTGGGCTGCATCAGAAGAAGAAATTCACGCAGAGAGAAGGCAGCCCAAAGGGGCGCGATGCGTGGTTATATTGTCGCAACGATGTATAGCCGCGAGGCTACGCCTCGGTCGAGAAGCCGGGGTGGCAGTCTGAGCATGCCAACAGGGCTCCTATGCAGTAGTGTAGGAGTATTTTGAGTCATTAACAGGTAGGCCTGAACTCATTTGTCACTGTCAGTGACTTAATTGTACTCTGCAGTTCTGTAAGAAGTTGCTTCCGGACATACGCACTTCAACCTCATCCACTCTTCTTCTCCCCGATACGCACGGACAAGCTCGTCTAGACGGTCCCCTCGCGGCGGTGCCTCGATGCCGCGATGGTCGAGCTCCGTAGATGCCAACGGTCTCATCAAGCCCACTCGGCACAGGAAAGATGTGGGACTCATGCGTGAGCTCCGTAGATGCCAACTGTCTCATCAAGCCCACTCGGCACAGGAAAGATGTGGGACCCATGCGTGGAATCGAGTCTAGCGACAAATTTCTTTTCTCCTATTCTCTTTCCTACGTGGTGCTTTGTAGAGAGATTAACGTCACCTATTACATATATTTTTATAGAGCAGCTTGCTATAACCATTGAGGGTGTCTAAGCTCTAACAAGGTCTTGTTTAGTTTGCTAAAAATTCTAACGTTTTCTCCACTCTCTCTCTCCATCACATCACATTAAATACGTCAAAAGACATGTGTTCGGAGTATTAAATATAGAAAAAAAAACTAATTACACAGTTTTGATGTACTTCGCGACACGAATCTTTTGAGCCTAGTTAGGCCATGGTAGGATAATATTTACCACAAACAAACGAAACGTGCTACAGTGTACTACAGGGGTTCGAAACGTTGAAAAAGCAAAATTTTCCACCAACTAAACAAGGCCCAAAACTATGGAGAAATGACGAAACGGTCTCACCGAGCCCGCTCGGCACATGAAAGATGTGGGGTCGTTAAACCCTGACAAAGCCACCTAGAAGTGACGAAGTCTAACTTTTTTATCGTGATTTGCAGGATTTTGTTGTGGTTTCTATCCGATACTTTCCCAACTTTAATTAGTGCAGAAAACGGTCGGTGAGGGCCCAGCAAACACTTTGCTGACCTCAGCAGTCATTAATTGACCACTCCCTCCCAGAAATATTTTTATCGGCTAAAGTCTTGAGCCAACATTTTTCTTTTTTTTTTAAGTTGCCCTGACTATTAATGCCAAAGCATCCTTAAGGTGCGGCGCGGCGCGGCCGGCCCTTCCCAGTCAGAACCTCCCCGTAGCAAAGCACACGCCAGAGCCCACCAGGGCACTCCATTCCGACCTCAAGCAAGCGCCGCCGCGCCGCACGTCCCGGCATGGACTGGCGCCGCGCCGGCAGCCCGACGTACGGGCGGCGCCGCTCGCCGTCCGCGGGGATCTACTCGGCCCCGGCGTCCCCGGCGCACCCCCTCGGCGGCGCCGGCACCACCACCACCACCACCACCCCCGCCGCGGCGTCGCCCGTGCACCCGCTCGCGGCCCGGTCCAAGGCCCGCGCGGCCGCGGCCATGGCGCACGCCATGTCGCGCCAGCCACACGGCGGCGGCGCGCGGGACGACGATGAACACGACGAAGCAGGCGACGGTTACGGGGCCTACGTCGACGCGGAGGACGGGAACGGCAGGTACAACGGCGGCGGCGGGGGCGGGAGGAGCTCCCTCCATGGCGGCGCGTACGGGTACGGCGGCCGGAGCCCGCTGCACCCCGCGGCTGGCGGCGGCGGCGTGAAGGACAAGTACTTCGGGTTCGCCATGCCTAAGGTACGTATTGTTTACTCCCTGCTAATTAACTGCTCCATAATACATATCGATCGCCTTTGCTTGTTACCTACATCAGCGCGCTCCTAGCAAATCTCTTGCCTGATCTTTGGCTAGTGATTTAGTCGTAGCAACGCATCTTCTTGGATCGATGATCCTACGTTTTGGCAGCCAGTATTGGTCGTAATTTCTGAGCAGCGGTGGTTTCGGACGCCTTTCCTGAGCCCTGTGTTCGTATGTGATCCTGTGGCTCGCTTGCTTGCATGCGTTTCGATTCAGATGTCGTCGAGATGGCAACTGAACGTTACCCTTTCCTTGCCATCCGACGACGGCCGCTTGGGGGGAGAAGCAATAATCACGCTGCAGCTTGCTGATTTTTTGGCAAAAAAAAGAAAAGAAAAACCCTTTCTTCTTGTTGATCACCGGATGTGTGCTTGTGCTTCCTAGCTAGGCGATGGATTTGTTTAAGCCCGAGGCATGTGGACGCGGACGCGGACGCGACGGTGCCGCGCCGCCCATCCCGAGGCAGGTCCCGCTCGACGCACGCTGCAACCGCCGGCCATCGAGCATGGTCAACGCGCGGGCCATAAATGCCTAGTAGCCGGCGCCGCCACCTCTGCTCTGACCTCCCCATTCGTGTCGGTGTCGACCCCGGGCGGCCGTCCGGTGCGCGCGGCGGCCGTGCCGATCCGATGCGGTGCGGTTCAGACTGGAGAGTGCAGAGTGGGAGACCCGGAGTCCCGGACCGTCGACGACTACGCGTGGGGGCACGAGCGCGACGCGTGCGGCACGCTGCCCGGCCGCCCGGCAGCGGGGCGGTGGTCAACTCGAGAGGATCCAATAATCCAACGGGTCTGACTTCTGATTCCAGTCGCCGATCGGGGATCTGCCCGTGCGCGCGTCACGTGACGATCCATCGATCTCGTCTCCTGTGTGTTGTGTCCTTCACAAGAACGTGTTGCCGCCTGTCATCCTGTCCGTCTTACGATTTTTTTTTTTTGAAACGTCCGTCTTACTATTTTCGATTACACGGCGCGTGGAACCTCCGGCCGCGCTCGATCGGTGGTGAATTCTTTTGGCAATTTTTTTTAAACAAATCGGTCGCAGCCCGCTTGTGGGCCGCACCACCCACCGACCTCCTGGGCCATCATCTGCGCAACCAACCAACCAGCCAGGAGTCCGTTCGTCCGGCCCAGCAGCCCAATCGATTGGATAGGCTGCTTCTTTCTTCTCAACCAACGGGCCCTGTTTTCCAACTTGCATAGCACTCCTCAACGTCATTGTTTTTTTCTTTTTTGCGAGAACACTGCTTAACTCTATAAGCAACTCATATATACAAAAATGTCATCGTCATAGGTACACTAATAATGTAAAAAATAATTACACCTAAGAAATAGACGTGCCGTGCCACTGGCTACTACCATGTCGTCGATCGGGTTCCACGCAGCAGCCTCGTTTTTTCCGAGTCTTCTCCCCGCGTGACGTGTCAAACGAAATATAAAAACGAAACAAAGAAGGCCCCATGTTGCGTGCACGAGCTGGCTTGCTTGTGGGCTTGTGGCCGTGGGAACGGGTACTCTCTGTGCGGGTCGATAGTTTCAAACCATACTTTTTGAACGACAGTGTCTGATCTTTGTGCGATTAATTTTCGATCAAGGTGCAAGTTGAGTTTGCTTAAGTTAAAGGCATCTTACCTTTTGCAGCTCATCTTTAATTTGTGGGGGCACCTTTGCACCGTGATTGACCATTAGGTTCTTCGATAATTTCGAAATAGATACCGACAACTTTGATGCATATGATCACTGAAAAGGGGTGGAATTTAAATGGCACGACCTAGAGGTGAAATTTAAATGTAAAAGGACAAATAACAAGATCACTATATACAAAATATGTGGAGCTCTTAAATTAGTAATGAAAATAAACAAACACCTAGCCGATCAATTAAATATGCCTCACCTAAGAGGCTAAGATGTGGTAATGTACCATCAGATTGGACATCAATGGCTCAGATCTGCTCCTCTTCTTTTCTCTCTCCACCTTATCTGTTTCCCCCACCTTCTTCTTCCTCCCTCCCTTGCCTCCCACCCGCGCCCCGCTACTATCGCCGCGGCCCCGTCGTGCCCCTCCCCAATGGCGCGGGCGTGCTAGGGTCCGGCGGACCCCCGCGTCGGCCGCCGTCGGCCAGGGGGTCCGCTGGACCCTAACTCGCCCGCGTCGGTCCGCCACCAGCCCCTCCCGACGCTGCCTCGGGCCGTCGTGGAGCCGCCGTCCCAACCGCCGGCCTCCTCCGCCTGGTCGGCGGTGCCCTCGCCGCCCCGCCGTCCGCCACCTCCGCCGGGCCGGCCTGCCGCCGCGGCCGGCCGGCCAAACCTCCATGTCCGGTGGTTAGCAGCAGCCCCCACCCCGGAAACCCTGGAACCCTAACCCGAAACCTAATCTCGCCGGAGTTGGAGAAGGAGTTGAAAAGAAGGAGAAAAAGTGATTCTGAAAGAATTATCCATAAGATGTAATGACATTGACGCATTTCAGAATACCATAGTTTTTTGGTACGTACCGCTTCACCTTGCTCTAACCCACCATCACATGCTAAGGAGGGAACGAATGTGCCCTTCTACAAATCCAAAAGACAGTCTAAGGTCCCATTTGGCGGAACTTATTTTGGTTTCAGCTTGACCTGTTTTGCGCAAATCGACGGACTGTAGAGTGAAATTGTTTTATAATTTAGGGCTAAAATGAACTAGAAGTTGGGTGAAGCCGATTATTTTAGCTTTAGCAGCTTTTGGGTTCACCGGCAAAGTTGTTTTGGGAGGATCACATCATTGCTTGATGCTCGTCTCTTGTTATTCTGCTAAACTCTTGAAAAAAAATCACTTACATTATTCTTCACCACCTTTCTTATGAAATCCAACGGCTTTCGAAATAGTCGATTTATGGTAGTTTTCAAGTGTTTGAAACGGCCTAAAAAATCCACTTGGGTTGGGTAGGTAGCAAAATTGCATCAATCTCGTACCATCCTTAGAACACCGTACCAAAAAAATTACAATTTATCACAAAAGGAAAAAAAACACATATTAAATCTAAACAAAATTTCAAAAAATTACTGGAGCGGAGTGCAAACCGACACACACCTTCCCCTTTCCATCATCCTTTTGGCATTTTCCCTCCTCCAGCCTTTCGTCGAAACGCCCAAATCCGCAGCTTCTTTCTTGGAACCGAAAACAGACGCGAGTTCGGAAAAGAAAAAGTCAAACCAAGGTCAACGCGGCGGCGGTTAGGCGGCCACCCACCCCAACGCCGATGGACGCGCCCCGCGGCGGCGGCGGCGCGCGGCGGCCGGCCCCCTCCGGCGCGCGTGTGGACCAGCGCCGCGCGGCGGCGCAGCAGGCCATGGCGCGCATGGAGGAGATGATGCTCGCGCACGCCGGCGCCGCGGGCGAGTTCAGCATAATCCTCGACGCGCCGCTACCGTCGCTCCAGCAGTACCGCCACCACCCGGCGCCATCGTCGGGCGCGGGCGCATCCTCGGCCTCGTCCTCCCCGTTCCGCCGTGGCGGGCCGGACGGTAACGCCGCCGGAAGGCGGGACGACGGGAGCGGCAGCGGCCACGACGCACTCGCTGACCCGGTCGCCGCCGCGCGCCCCTCTCGCCGCGGCGCGGACGCTGGCGCTCGACAGGAGCAGAGGTCGACTGGTGGCGCGCGCGGCGTGGTGCGCGGCGAGGAGCGGGAGGAGGAGGTTGAGGCACCGGTGCGGCTCACGGGCCCGCGGAGCGTGCGGAGGCCGGTCTCCCGCGGCGCGACGCCTCCCCCGAGGGCCTCTGAGGTGAAACGCGAGGTGGCGGAGGAGGAGGAGGAGGAAGAGGGGACGCCACTTCAGCTGCTGGCGCGCGGCGGGCGGAGCTCGAGCGCGACGAGGCCCACGGAAGCGCCGCCGCCGCCGCCGTCACAACCGGTGGAGACCGCCGCAGCTGCCGCAAGGCCGTCGAGCCGGCGGTCGAGGCAGGACGTCGGCGTGAGGCCAGTTGCGGCTGAGGTGGCGCCGAGCGTGGATTCTGACGTCGAGAGCGTTGGGCGGTGGAGCAGCCGAGGGAGCGAGGATGGCGTGGAGGAATCGGTGGAGTTGCCCAGACCGGTGGCGGCGGTCGTTGCCAGAGACCGGAGCAGGAGCAATTCGCCCGCGATAAGTAATGTCAACGATGATACCTTACATTTTCTGTGTCGAGCAATTCGTTTGAAACAACTAAGAAAGAAACAAGTTTTGGGGATAATGATTCAAATGGTTTTGCTCTTCGTAGGCTCTGCTTGATGCTCTGTTTTGAAACGAGTAGAATATGGAAATGCTTGCTTTACTTTTGTCTAACTAAAACAACCATATCTGCACTGGAGAATATAGTTGTTATTAGGCTCTGTTCTCAACTTATTTGTGATTTACTGGTGGCTGACAACTGACGGCATTTGTGTTACACTGTCTTTTCTTCACTAATTTTCAGTTACTAGTAATGCAGGCTATAATTATTAAATAAATATGGTGTTTGTTGCATTTGATGTTTCTTGTTGACACATTATTTTTCTTTTCTTATTCTGTTGTATTTGATGTTTCTTGCTGATACAATTTAATCTTTGATGCATCGTGGTGAAATAAAGTGTTTTTAGTTTAGGGGTTCCAAAGTGAAAGGGAAGTGAATTGTTGATTCATACATATACTTTTCCTTTTAGTTTCATTATATTGTCAATCTCAGATGTTGCAGCAAACCTATTGTTCTAGATTAATTATGTGTTTTTCAGTTCTACGACGAAATGGCGCTCCTTATTTCTGTTGTCCCTGTTTACCTAGTTAGGTCGGAATGGTGTGGACTCAGCTGCAGTGAATCGCCCACTATCAACAGGAAGGTCAACCTTTGCACCACCAGTAGGCGTTAATGTGAGGCCTCTACAAGCTGTGGAAATTCCCAATGGGATAGCTAAGGATAGAAGGTGAATTGTCAAGCTTTTTGAGATCATTCTCTTCAACTTGTTTTCAAAACAGATTTCACTGCCATTCTATCAACGAATTGATTATTAGTAGATTATTCACATTCTCATCTTTTCGAAATAGATTTCACTGCCTTCTCCAAAAGATTCTCATTCTGCTAAATTAGTAGATTTCACTGCCTATACTATCCTATTGACGCTTTCTTCAGTTCTTAATTGCCTAAAAAACTGAATTGATGTTCTTTTCTAAATATTTCTTTGCATGGTTTTTCTTCATACAACCCTAATCTCTTTCTCCTGGCATATGCAAGTATGCATGTTCTTTTTATTTTTAGTTCTCCTATGAATATAAGCTCTGAGTAGTTTTTTTTTTCTGATGTTGATATTCATCATAGGAAATTAGTCTGACTTCTTTCTCAGTATCTTTCATTAGTAGTTCTAGTCCATCTATAAGTAGCCACAGGATTGCCGGGACTAAAATTTCATATTCCAAATGTGCTATAGGGCTGCTTATCCAGATCCCACTTTCGCCCAGTCCACACGGTCACGAGACTCACATGACAGTTCAACAATAACGGAAGAGGTATGTTGCAAAGCTTCTGAGTCACACCTTTTACATTCTACAGTGAACTGTTAGTGAACTAACACAAGGCTTTTATCAATAATGTTGAAGTTATTCCAACGAAGAAATCTTACAAATGTTGTTTTTGTTTTTCAGCTTGAAATGCTAAAAGATGAGAATGTGAATCTTTTGGAGAAGGTGTGTCAAGGTTCTTGCTTGTATTCAAATGAATTTCATGAATCAGAAAATAGAAGTATCTCCGCCTTACAAAACTTGTCATAATACTCTGTTTTCCAAATTCAGCTTGGCCTAGCAGAAGAGAAACTTAGACAATCTGAAGCCCGGACAATTGAACTTGAGAAACAGGTACTTTGCATTAGCATTTCAGTTATCTAATACTACTGTCCTAGATTCTCCTTCATTCTATTATAAAACTTGATATACTGTAATTCATAGTTATGCAGCTTCTTTCAGAGATCTGAGGTGCAATACTGTGTTTGAAGAGTTCCCCAAAATGCACCACATTATTGCTTCATAGTATAACTTTTAAGGTGTTCAATCAGTACTTGTAATGTTAAGATTTATTATTGAATGATGGCATAATGAAGAGGTTATATTAGTTGTTTCTTACAATTTAGTATATTTGTTTCCCGCATTTAAATGATGCCTGCAAACTTGAAAGCTCATCCTGTCAGGGTTTGAGGTCAAACTAGAATGACCACTTCCTTTTATGGGTTCACTTGGCCAATTATTTGCTTTTATGTCACTTGAAGTTGAAAAATAACTTAAGAACTAATGTGACCAATGTGATTGGATAATGTAATCATGAAGAGGACATTTGATATCCATTTTATATCTTTGTTGTCGGCAATATGTCCAGGTTGCTAATCTTGGTGATGGGCTATCTATGGAAGTAAAGCTTATGAAAAGGTATTTAGATTGTAATTAGATATCTTGCACATTGATTTTATTATCACTTGATCCGTGACTTCCCATTTATGGGTGCAGGCGGGAGGAGATGCTTGTTAGAAAGGAGGTACAGGAATTTTGCATGTTTATCTATTTACATTAAAAGGGATCTGTTGGCCGGGGTAGGCAGAGGAGGGTCGAGGTCTATTTGCCTCGGCTGCTCATCGCTTGTTGGGAGTTGGGGGGGAGATTGGATTAATTCTTCTTCATTGATTGATTCTGTATACATTGCCTCCCTTTATATAGAGGGGATGGCTTGACCCTTAAGTAAAGATCCAAACTAATTCTAATCTTATCTCTAATTGATCTTATCCAACTAACCTTATCCTCTGTACTGTTCACACGCTACAGTACTGTGGGCCCAGACCTAGCTGGTCCCACTCCCATTACAGGATCATCTGAATTTTCTGAAATGGAACTGTACACTTGTGACTTGTTAAAATCATTGGCATCGATTCTGAAAGTTATGCGTGCACTAATTCCTCCATTTCATTTGTGAAGCCACCCTATAATGCAGTATGTAATCTGAGTTTTGGTAGAATATTTGGTACTCTAGGCAGTTTCTATACCTGCTAGGTGTTGATTGACATGATATTAATACATATATGTTCCTTATATAAAAAACAGCAAGAGATAAGAAAAGCACTTATATCCAAGAATGGTAAAAGCGAGGAACTCACAGCTCTTCAACAGCAGCTACAGGTTAGGTGCTAGCCCATGCCCTACTATAAGAAACATTATGAGTTCAACTACCAGCTGTCATGATTGTTGTTTTATATCCTAGTCTGCAAAAGAAGAGGCATCTGCTGCTGTGAAGAAACTCAAAGAAGTGGAATCTGAAACACAAGACTTGCATACAATGACACGCAGGATGGTCTTAAGCAAAGAAGAAATGGTCAATTTCCTTATCATTTTTTCTTTTATTCCAAAGATGCCATTGAGCATAGATGTCCATGCTTGTCGAAGTGCTGATTTCAAGCACATAATTGATGTACAGGAAGAAGTTGTCATGAAGAGGTGTTGGCTAGCTCGATACTGGGGTTTGGCTGTTCAATATGGTAATTTCCAAAGATGGCCAGTTTTTTCCTTTTGTAACAAATTCAACTTAATGCTGCTTCTGTGTGACATGTGGAGGTTTATTAAATCAGTTCTAAAATTTCTGTCATTATTGGATTCACAATAACCTGTTTCCTTAGATTCTGAACTTTCAGGAAGCAGTGAGCGGATTTCACATATCAACTTATTTTACTGGTCGATACTTTGCTCATTTAAGTGCCTTCTTGAAATTCCGCAGGCATATATCCGGACATATCCATGTCAAAACATGAATATTGGTCTTCGCTTGCACCTCTGCCGTTTGAGTATGTAACATCTGCTGGACAGAGAGCTAAGAACGGTTCTGAAACAGGGAGTGATGGTCTGGAAGATGCAGACAAGCTTGTTCATGATTTGACTGTTAGTGCAGGGGAAGGCAACGTAGAGACCATGCTTTCTGTTGACAAAGGACTACAAGAACTAGCTTTCCTGAAGGTGCTTATCTTTTCACTTGGTTTTTCATCTTCATATGTCATCCTTATCCATAATAAATCTTCAGCAGTTACCAGTATCTCAGGTCTAGATAAAAGTTTGCTGTTTGTCCTTTTCGGCTCTTCTGACACTTATAATCATTTTGGAGGTTGAGGATGCAGTACTTTTTGCCCTTGCCCAACATCATCGTTCTAATGTGGCTGGTCCAGCAGGTCCAGGTCTCTTCTCTCTTTTCCTATTTGTCATTAATAATGTATCAAGAATACTTATATATAACAGTCAATTGGCCATAATTCCTTACACATCTGAGAAGCTAATACACGGTTATGGTTCTGTACTTCACATGTGCAGATATTAAATCAACTGGAGATGAGAAATTTACCGAAGCATTTGGTACTGTTATTTCTTTTATTTTCTTTCAACATTTATTGGTTGCCTGTGCCATGTTCATTATGTTGGGAGACCTAACTAATTCCTGATTGATTTGGAACCTGGTTCTGCAGATCTAAGCAAGGAGGAAGAGGAGGATGTCAAGTTCAAGCAGGTACCCTCCCTATTCCTTTTCCTCTGAGCTCGTGACTTGAATCAGCAAGTTGGTTAGTTCTGTGCCAAGGGACAACAAAATTTATATTTCGTCATTCAGACCATGCAATTATCTCTCGTGTGATCCTGGACTTTGGTGCCATCCAGGCTTGGCTTATCTACTTCTGGAGAAGGGCTAAAACCCATAACGTGGAAGAAGATATTGCTGAGGAGCGATTGCAGATGTGGATTGATCGAGACAGCCAGGAACCAACTTCACATGACGCTGTAGATGGTATATTCATGCACGTTGCTCCTAAGCTAATCTCCATTCTCACTTTTGCTCTCACCACACGTGTACCTAGGGGTGGGCGTTCGGGTTACCCGATTAGTTCGGGTCGGGTAATTCGGGTTTTGAGAAATTCGGGTAGTGAGAATCATTACCCGATATCAGCTCCAGAAAAACACTACCCGCAAATTCGGGTACCCGCAAAAATCAGGTTCGGGTTCGGGTTACCCAATTTACCCGAAATCTATAATCAAAGTATACACTCAAACACACATAATTTTGAATAGACTAGTAGTTTGTGTTAAATTTCAACTACAAGTTGAGAAGAATAATATATTATAGTCACTTGTTCAAATTAAGAGAATTATATTCTAATAAAGTGACAATTTCAAGTGTTCAACTAACAACACGTGAATAAATACAAAGGCAAAGGAAAATTTCGGGTAGTTCGGGTACCGGAGTGTATTACCCGAATTACCCAAACTAATTTCGGGTAATGACAATCACTATCCGAACTTGGGATCAGGTACCTCGGGTTCGGGTAATTCGGGTTCGGGTTCGGGTAATTCGGGTACAGGTAATGGGTATCGGGTATTTTGCTCAGGCCTACGTGTACCTTCAGCTGCGAGAACATCAAAGCCACAATTCTGATTACTGATCGTAAAATTGAGTCCTGGAGCAGCTTCTACCTCTGCATCTCATATTCTTTCGATCAAAGGCATCTCCTATTCTTTCGATCAAAGGCATCTCCTATTCTTACCATAACATTTCTTTTGCAGTCGAGCAAGGCTTGCACGAGCTGAGGAAGCTGGGGATCGAGCAGCTCTTGTGGGAGCTCTCCCGCCACGAGGTGAATCTCACGAAAGACGATCCATCGGATGATGTCGAGGATCTGACCTAAGAGCCTCAAGAAATGGGGGGCACATATCTTGGTTATAAATGTGCATCACACAAAAACTGGAGAACACTGTAAACATGTTTCTGGTTTTGTTTTTTCAGTTTTGTCACACACTGTTCATTGATTCTTTACCCCCCTATGTATATAACTTTGGGCCTTCACTGTCATCAAAGCGGGTTGAAGGGTGCAACAACAGACTAAAAATCTAGTAATGTAGTACGTCCCGTGTGCACGCCTACCCAACATATTCTGCATCCGTTTCTGGCATTATCAATCTGAACCCAATTTTGGGGAAACATAATAGTGATTTGAAAGCGAAATGGACCAAACATAATAATGATTTGAATGCGAAATGGACCATGTTACAATCATCTTCAATCGTTTTCATCCCCGTAATTGTGAAGCCGTCAAGCTCACTCGCTTGGAAGAACCACTGCTAGCCCAGACCTTTCTGCTACCAATGCAGCATTGCAGCAATGCCACAAGCCGGCAAGGTAGAGGAAATTTGTAACTGCAACACCATCTCACTAGGAAAGTCAATCACCATGAGTCACTTGTCACTAACTACTAGTTACTATTGAAAAACAATCTCAGTACTCGTTAAATGTTTCTTTTTTGAAATAAGACTCGTAAAATGCTTTAATAATAGTAATAGATTATTGACACTTCATTTACTATTGCAAAAAAAACTCACTAAATAGTAAAAATATTTTACTACCAGTTATCATTACAAAAAAAAAACACTACTAGTAAAATATCATTACAATAATCAGTACTCCCTCCATATCAAATTGTAGGTAGTTTTTGCATTTATAGATTCATAACATCTACGAAGTATGTATCTAGACAATAAGACTACATCTAGATGTATAGTAAAAACTATGAGCTTTGAGATGCTAAAAAGACCTACAATTTAGGATGGATGGAGCAATATGTAGCAAGTGATTATTGTCTCTTGAATAACCGGTTAGACAAACGTTGTGACTTGTGAAGCTGTTATTCTACCTCTAGTTCGGTGAAATGTTGCAACTGTGTTTGCAAGAATCTGATTAATCGACGAGCTAAATGTCGTAGATGACAGTACACACCTTGTTACACGATGACGGGGGAATGCCGGGGGCTTCTATATGGCTACTCAAAGGTGGATAAGAGATGAAACTTTCAGCCCACCAAAGTTTATCTAAAATTGCCGGTTATTATTTTCCAACTGTCTCAAATCATAATTATTAATTAAAAAATATTACAATATTTTTCAAATAAAAAGTTAAACCAATATTTTTCATAAAAAGTTGAATCAACATTTTTGGAAAGAGTTGCACCAAATTTTCTTCGAAAAAAATGTTGGATCCAACATTTTTCAAAATGGTTACACCAACATTTTTCAAATGTTCATCAACATTTTTTGAAAATGTTTCAAATTTTTTTTAAAAAAAATCAACATTTTTCAATCATTCTTCTCCGACTCCGACGGTGGTGCGCCGGCCGACCGCAGCGGCACCCGGGCGCACGGCCAACCCCGACGGCGTGCCAGTCGAGTCTTCTCCGACTCCGACGATGGTGCGCCGGCCCACCGCGGCGGCGCCCGGGCGCGCGGCCTACCCCGACGGCGTGCCGGTCGAGTCCCAGTGATGGACGGCTGGGGATGGACAGCGATGCAGGACTGAGGAGGGTGTCGGTGGCACGAGTGGACAGCCACAGCGGCTGGACGGCTGGGAACACGCTGCCGGCGCACAGGGGCAGGGGCGCCCACAGCGGCTAGACAACTGGGGAGCTCACCGACGTCGTGCGGGGCGGCCACGGGTCTCGCCGGCATCGCACGCGGGCGGCCGCGGGGGCAGGGGCTAGGGTTTGATAATCCAATGGATAGAAATATTTACACAAACCTCAAACAGTAGAAGTTTTAAATCATAATGCCTTCCGGAAGATATATATAGGATTTCCGAGGAATACTTACTGGTCAGTATTTGAATTTCGTTCACCCGCAGTCAATGAAGCCCAGCCCGAGAACTCCGTCCGTCCGTGCTCTGAAAGCTACGGCCAGACTTCCAGTAATTCACGAAGGCACGAAAAGGCCCAAAGTCAAACTTACTCTTCAAAAGCAGCTTTAAGGGCGATATAGGGTGAGGCTAAAATGCAACAAGGTGTAATCTGTATAGCAAATGCACAAACCCCGCAGTTTCGACTAATTGCAACAGATTGACTAGAGCAATTGCAACTATAACACCATACCAATTGCAACTCGACGGAAAAGCATTTTGCACAACAAATGTACAGACTCCCGCAGTTAGGAATGTGCGACTGCACTAATTGCAACTAGATGGACCAATTGCAATCGAACCCAACTAGTTGCAACTAGGCGCTCACTGCGTGTAAACCAATTGCAACAGTGAGACTAGATCAATTACAATCATGACACTATGCTAATTGCAACTCGGCGGAACTAATTACAACACATCTACCCCATTGCAACCGTTGCAACTAGGTACAAACTAATTGGAACTAGACCACCCAATTGCAGCCTGACGCGAACCAATTGCAGTCAGAGTAAGTCCAGTTGCAACTGAGCAAAAATCAATTATCAATCAGAGTGGGTGCATTCTCTATACAAAATGCACCCAGGTGCATTATAGCAAAACACTATATATATATATATATAATTACTACTGTGTAGCCGGTCACAGAATAAACTATTCTGCAGCCGAGTCCATCCATCGTACCAAGCGACCGGTCCGCGGACCACCCAACCAGCTGCTCGGCTCGTCCAGCTCGTCATATGGTCCCGTCCTGAAACTGCGCCTTGAACTGCTCTTCTTCCATCCAAAAATAATTGCTTCCTCTTCCCATCAGAAAGGCTCCAAAATCTTGGTCGCCTCGCCTGCTTCCGTCGCCGCCGGACGGCCGGAGGCGGTCCATCCCAGCCACGTCCCTGGCCATCCGACCAACACCTACCGCTGTCCCCTCTGATAGAGCCTCCCCTCGTCGAGCCCTCGAATCTGTCGGAGGCGGCGGCGGAGGCTGCCTCGGTGGCGCACGTCCGCCTCCCATCCTGTGTGCCCGCATACAGGCTTCTCATCTCAATGGGTAAAGCTCCAAATCCATCTGATACATCTCGAGGCTTCATATTTCCAGCATGTTCTTTAATTAAAGCTGGTTAAGACACATAGAAATCAATCTTGTTTTCGTAATGGATTAGCCTGAAATTTATCTAAGGCCAGCTGCAGACGAGCCTGTACCCACAAGTTTTGACTTCTGACGATAATCACCAATCTAGTGGTAACTACTCCCTTTCTGATTTTGATTTTTCCCCCATTGCTGAGGCTTCTTATGGATTGAAAATCATTTGATTATATTTCTGCAGAATCTGTTGCGCAAATGAGCTTTTGATCCACTACAGAAGCAAAGAGGTGTCAGTTGTTCTTGGCTGTTTCTCTTCCCGGCCACCCATATCATCCACTTTACTAAGATCAGACTCCCTTTGGATTAGTAGCAGATCACCTCTAGATTAGCAGCTGATTCTCCTTGGATTTTATTTATTTTTATTGTACATCCATTTTATTACTGCTTTTCTGTTGGTTTCAGTTCGAATTGGTAGTAGTTTTTGTCGTATTTTATATATAGTATAAATTTGATGGCAGGATCAGGTTGCATTGCTTCGTTTTGATTGATTCTGTCAAATTTGAGTATTTGTTTGGCTGCCATCTTCTGTGTTACATCCTACTCTTATCTCTATTTTTGTTACATACTGTTCCTCAGAGCCTGACGCTAAATTGTAGTAACTCTGCATCCAAATTGTAGTCAACGTACAAGAGTTATAGTAAATTACGACACATCTGATCACACATATCGGTTCAAGTAAATCATCTATATTACGGCTCATTGGCTCAAGCATTCAAATTATCACAAGTATATTTGGTGATGGTCCTGTCATTCCATATAGAAATGTGGTAACTCCACATCCTAATTATCACCTTAAGCCATTCGAATTCTTATAACTCGTATAAATTTGACTCACCACTAAAGTATTGGTTCAAAACTCAAAAGAACAGCTTGGCGCTGGATTTTGTAGTAATTCCCTCGACGGTAAAAGAATTTTCGTAAGTATTTTAAACCTTTTATCAAGACAAATCCATCCCGTACCTACAGTACAGTAACCGATTTCTTAACTCCTCATCCTAATCTCATGTCAAGGCATTTGAATTCCGTCAACTATATTTTCGTTTAAATTCATCTCGACACTACAGTAATTGGCAACTCGAAATAGTTTGAGACATCTGATTGCGGTAACTACCGTAACATTTTTTTTCCTACATTAGTTTTAGTATTACAGTAATGCATGCACGTGCACACTACACATGCTCATGTCGTCTCGTAACTCGTAACCCATCATGGCCTCCAAGCTAGCTTACTCAAGTACTCGAGTATAGGCTGGCGAATTTGATTTTTCAAAGTCAACGTATGTAAATGATTACTGTACATAATGACCTTGACTACCGCTCAGCTGGCCTGCTTGCATTGATTCACGACCCGAGCAACCTGAGGGAGACGAGCCGGAAACGGCCGCTCTGCATGGCATGTTGGCCCGCTGGATGTGTGTGGGGGTGGTCTGGCCATAGAATAAGCTATTCTATGGCTGGTCACGGAGTATACTCTCCCTATGTATATATATGTATATGTATATATATATATACATATATATCAATTTTGCAAAAATATATGTTTATCAAAAACTTTGTCAAAACTATACCGATTCTGCCGTTTGAAATGACGGCCGCCTTCTGTCGTCGTTTCAAGCGGCGGTTGCAGGTCAAGACGCACGACGGTTGGGGCTAATGTTGCCCAAAACAGGCGGTTGCCCGACGGACGTGAGCTCGAGTCTACAACCGCGGTTTCAAACGGCGGTTGGCTCTGGGGCCCATGGGCCAGGGTAGGTACCACCTTGTGAAGGGGCGGTTAGCCCAACCGCTGTTTGAAACGGCGGTATGTTTACTGCCACCCGTTACCGCCGTTTCAAACGGCGGTTGGGGCTCCCTCTCTATAAAAGCTCGAAAATTCTCCGAAAATGTCATAAAAAATCAGAAAAAAGAAAAAATATTTATCACTCGGGCTTCTTCATTCCCTACATATATGCCACCCTTCTCTTCTCCGATGACTCTTCAAAGCAAGCAGCAATATCACCCTCGTGGGGTGAGGATGATCCCTCTCCCGGTCCAGACTTGTGGACTGAGCATGACATAGACTTTAAGGTCTCATTCCCACCAAAAGATAAGAGAGATTTTCAATCCATGCGTGATATTAGACTTTATGATTCCGAAAAACAGTGCAGCAGTCAAGATGTGCACACAATGAGTTCTGCGTGATGCAAGTTTACGAGGGGTTTTTCAACTCCGGTCGTCACTTTTGGCACTGCCCACGAGCATGGATAAGCAAAGCTACATGACCATTGTCCATCAACTTTTTTTATTAACGATATTTTTTTATGCAGTACTCCCACCAACCATACAACTGAGGTTTCGTTAGATGGGTGGATCCCCCAGCTATTGAGTCGTATCAAAAGTATATCAACTACCTCGAGGAAAAATTCGACAAGCTGAAGCAGGAGCTCTCGAAGGCACTAGCTCCTCCAGACCCACCATCTACTGACGACGACGGACCCGTGGTGGGAGCTATGGTGGTCAAGACGAATACCGGTTGTTCGAACCCGTGGTGCTGTTGTCCATGCCACGAGAAGAAGAAGAACACTCCAACAGTAACTCCATCCCAACCACCTTCACCCCACCAGGGTATAGTACTACATGCCCTTCCAGCACTCCGGCATGTCTATGTTCTCCGGACAGTACTTGTACCAGTAGACTAGGAGTGTTGTAATCTCTTTCTAAATTTTCTAAGGCATGTTAGGACTAGCAACAACGCATGGTTAGATTAGTAGTTTCTCTGTACACGTCATTGCAAATTTGTGTGTTTTATTTCTATGTAATTTTTCATCCTTTTAAGTGATCTTATTTCCATGAATGATTCGAAGTTGAAACTTGCATACAAAATTTTATTAACCATATTACCTGTAGAAATTAATAAATTACGTTTGCCAGTTTACCAAAAATATATCTCAAAAAATTTACTAAAACAAAAAAATTTCAACCGCCATTTCAAACAGCGGTAGACAAACCGCCGTATGAAACGGCAGTTGGAAGCCCTCCCCAGCCGCCGGCGGGTGGGCCGCCTACCACACTTTCAAACAGCGGTTTGCATCTCCCGCCAAGCCACGTCACTACCACCATTTCAAACAGCGATTGAAGTTGAAAACCCGTTTGAAACGGCGGCCGCCATTTCAAACGGCGGCCTCAGTATAGTTTTAACAAAAATTTTGGGAGATATATATTTTTGCAAAATCAAAAAATTATAAAAAAATACGGGACTTCTATACATCTTGCAGAAGGTAGGATGGACATGAACTTCTCGTGTTTAAGATTAGTGCAAGCATTTGTCATCCATCCAATCTCTAACACCCCAAACATAAGCCTCACCCCTCCTCCGCTCTTTCTGCACCGCCACCCACACACGGGCCCACGCTTGTGCCGCCATCACGGCTTGTCTCTGCGGCAGCCCCTGGAGTGGGCACGACACCGCGGTAGCCTCCTAGTGGGTGGGAGGTGGGCGACGGCAGTGGCCGGTGATGAGTCATCACCAATCACCGGTAGTGGTCGAGGCGGCGACCTTAGGGTGAGGTTTTCGGGAGGTTCGAGTTTTGGGGGTGCTCCATTGATCCCGAACCTTGAAAGGGAGAGGGTCGGGGGAGGCAGAAGACCGGTGATGGCGGAGATTCGGCCGATGGAGGTGAGGCAGTGCTACCGCGCTGCTGGGCGGGTGAGGTTGGACGACTGGTGGGCTGGTGACCAATAGCGGGGCGCGTGAAGGGTTCAGGTTAGGAAGGGCGGGATGAAGAGCGGTGTTGGACGGTGGGCAAATGGCGCGGTGGTGGGGAAGTCGCCGGCCGGAGGTGTTGGGTGGAGACCGACCGGAGTGCAGGAAGAAGAAGAATGGAGAAAGAACACTACTACACAAAACGTTTTTAGCACCGGGCGGAACTGCATTTCTAGGTGCGGGGGTCAAACCCGCTCCTAGCTGTCGCTTTTAGAAATAGCGATTGCTAGGAGCGGGTAATCGACCCGCACCTGGAAATGCATTTCCAAGTGCGGTTGACGGGGTGGTCCGCACCTAGAAATCGACTTCTAGGTGCGGGTGACGGGGTGGTCCGCACCTAGAAATCGATTAAAAAGAAAATTTGAAAACTGCGTTAAAACGATCGAAATAACAAGTCGCGGTATTTTTCGCGAAACTCGCGACACTACGCGGCCGCTGTGATTCGAACCCCCAACCTCCTGCCTCGCGCGTAGCCTCCCTTACCACTGCACCACACACTCATATGCATCCATATCCCATTTTCATTCTACTCATATTATACTACGCCGAGTGTAAATTGCTATTTTGAGGCTTCAAACGTATTCAAATTAAAAACTTGTCAACTACAAAGTTTCATAACTTTTGAAGATCTATAACTTTCATGTTGAGAGTTTTTCCATTCGAGGTCATTTATAAATTTTGAATTTTGAATTTCAGAGATTCAATTTTGAATCTCGTTAACAATATGATTTCAAATAAAAAAGTTGTAAACTAAAAAGTTTCATAACTTCTCAAGATCTACAACTTTTATTTCGAATGTTTATCCATTTGAGGTCGTTTGAAAATTTCAAAATTTCAAAATTCAAAAATTCAGAGGTAGTTTTTGTTGACAAAAGTAATTCAAATTAAAAAACTTTCAACTACAAAGTTTGATAACTTCTCAATATGTACAACTTTTATTTTGATCATTTGCTCATTCGGTATAGTGGTAGTAACATTCTTCACAAATCTTATATATCTCTCATATAGTTCCATTAAACTATATAAGAGATATATGTTTTGTGAACATATCATCAAACTTAAATGGATATATTGAAATTTTAAACAATCTCAAATGAAAAAGTTGTCAACTACAAAATTTTAGGTCTCGTCGAGCTATACAATTTTCATATAAAATTTGTGTTCATCCGAGATCATATGCAAAAGTTATGAATTTTTTTCACGAGATTATTTCTAGGTGCGGGTGATGACGTCACCCGCACCTAAAAATCAATTTCTAGGAGCGGGTGATGACATCACCCGCTCCTAAAAATCATTTTTTAGTGCAGGTGACGTCATCACCCGCTCCTAGAAATGAGTATACTTCCAGGAGCGGGTGATGGGGTCATCCGCACCTAAAAATCATTTTTAGGTGCGGATGACCCCATCACCCCTCCCAAAAATGATTTCTAGGTGCGGATTTAGTTGCTACAGTGTCACGTGGATTTCTTAGATCGGACGGCAAATTCGCCCGCTCCTAAAAAAAGGTCTGGCTCCTACAAATGTTTTTGTGTAGTAGTGGAAGAAGATGTTAATGGGTCAGTAATGGGCTAGAAGTTTCATTGTTATCTATCCTCCGGAAGGGATATAGGAGCCCTTCAAAGATGCAACATGGATTGCTCTCTGTAGTATCGGGCTCTATGCCGTATCCCACCTTCTCTCCTTCCTTCCCCCAAAATCCCCTGAATCCCCCGGAGTTAATCTCCTGTTGATCTAACCCAACTTTAATTCTACAACTCCGATTCGCCCTTTCTCCTGGTTTCGATCGATTTCTGTGGGTGGATTCCTACAGATTCGGATTCAGGAGGCACCATCTACCAGTTCATCCCCAAACCTCCAATCCTTCCCGATTTCCATCCCAATCTACCTCTAATCCTCTCAAATCAACCTCTAATCCCTTCTTCATTTGCAGATCGACCAATCTCTTCTCTTCTTCCTCCCAATCAGTGGCGTCTGTGCTGGAGATCAGGTCGGGTAAGTGGTGGCGTCCCTGTACCTACGCCCATCGTTCCGCCCGGACTGGTGCGCCAAGGTCACAGGCGTAGCCTCGTTCTGCTGCTGTTTCTGGTGGATGTTTTTCTGTTGTATGTCGGAGTGCCGTTACGCTGCTCACGTCACCCTGGTTCCAGGGATTGCTGTTGCTGCTCCATGAGATGCCCGAGGTCTCGGTCTTCTTGGCCCCGTAGATGGAGACCGCCGTCTGCTCGTAATTCTTTCGCTGCTCCTTCTCGATCCATGGATCGACGAGACGCTCCCATCTCACAGCTCCCAGATTGTGCTTCTTCACCCTTTCCTTCTGTTCCACACCGTACTCCTCTGTCAACCGATCCACCTCACTCCCCGCGTATGTTTGATGAAATGCCTGTTTTGCCAGCCATAGACCCTGAGCCTCCAGACAATCCTCCTCTGTCCACGAATCCTCTACCTCAACCAAATATTCTTCAATGGGTAGCTTTACCTAGTGCTTCGCTTAATGCTGTAGTGCAACATTCTGCGGCTGATGTGACTTCTCAGCACCATCAGTATGTTCCTCCTTCTATAGCAAATGGTGTCGGTCCTAATCAACAGGGAGTCAGCGACTCAGACCAACATGGAATTGGGAACGCCATGAATCTCCTTGCATGGAACTGTCAAGGCTCAGGAGGGAGACTGACAAGTTCCAAGATGCTGCACCTCCACCGTCTGGTTACCTCAACTAAATCTAAGGTAACATTCATTTCAGAAACTAGGAACTCTAGAATTACTAAAACTGCTTTGATTAATCATTTCAATGTATATGATGCTTACATTGTTCCTTCACAAGGCCTCTCTGGAGGTCTTTGGCTTTTATGGGACCAAGATGTAGATGTGTTAGTAGAGTTCTCAAGCAGCAATTTAATCCTAGCTTATTGTACTTATTCCCATAATAGTGTCAGGTTTGGTCTTATTTGCATGTATGGTGATCCGCATCACCAGAACACCTCCTCTATTTGGGCGACTGTGCATGCTTTTGTTATTAAATATCCAGGCCTGCCTATGCTTTGTATGGGTGACTTAAACAATATTATGTCTGCTGCTGAGAAGTTTGGACCTAGACCTCCTAATCTGAATTGTATTGCTAATTTCTGTTCTATGGTTAAAGATTGTGGTTTGTTTGATCTGGGTTACAATGGGCCTGCTTATACATGGACTAACAAACATTTTAGCACTAACCCCACTTTTGAGAGGCTGGATCGCTGTTTAGCTAATGCAGAATGGTGCGCAACATATCCTACAACAGCGGTCTACCACCTTCCGATGATGCAAAGCGACCATGCACCTATCCTCACCATTCTTCAATCTAATCGGCCCAGAACCAAAAAGCCTTTTCGCTTTGAAAATTTTTGGCTGCAGGAACAAGATTTTAAGCAGGTTGCAAGGACGAGCTGGAATCGATCACAACACAAACCTTTCCACCGAAAGCTTCAGTACCTCGCTCATGACCTCAAGGTGTGGAGGAGAACTAAACCCAAGCTTATTGATCAATTGCAGGAAATAGAGAATTAGCTTCTCCACCATCAAGCACGACCACCACATCTACAGAACCACTCGGCTCAAAGTGAGTTAACTTTCCAACATCACAATATTCTAGTTAAACAAGAAATTTACCATAGACAACGATATAAAAAGGTCTGGGCTATTAAAGGTGATAAAAATACAGATTTTTTCCATAAATCCATTCTTAAACGAGCTAGGCAAAATAACATCACCTATCTTTATAATTCTGATGGAACTACTGTGACTACCCCTCAGCAAATTGAAGCAACTTTTCATTCATATTTTACTAATATGTTCCAAGCGTAGCACCAACGCTCACAACAGATGCCAACAGATGTAGCTGGCAACTCTGGCATTCAAGCACAAGATGATGATCATACTTACTCAACCCCTGACATGCACGAAATCCAAGCAATAGTTAAAGCCATGCACATTAATGCATCTCCAGGCCCAGATGGCATCTCTGCAGGTTTTTACAAGTCTTCGTGGGAGTTGATATGTCACGACATCATGCAGGTAGTCAATGAGTTTTATCGAACTACTACTCTTCCCACTGAGATTAACAACACTTTCCTCGCCCTTATCCCAAAAAAAGTGGCTCCCACCAGTCCTCAAGATTTTCGACCCATTAGCCTGTGCAATGTTATCTATAAGATTATTGCTAAATCTCTTGCAGATAGACTAAAGGATCACTTACCCAATCTTATTCATCCTAATCAATCTGCTTTTATACAGGGAAGGCGCATTTCCACTAATATTATTATAACCCAGGAGATTATTCACTCTTTTAATCTTAACTCTTGGAACCAAAAAGCTTTCCTTCTAAAAGTTGATTTAGCTAAGGCTTTTGATTGTATTAGCTGGAATTTCATTTCCAATACTCTTGCTAAGTATAATTTCAATGCTCACTTCATTTCTATGTTGTATGCTTGCATCTCCACGACTTCTATGCAGGTGCTTGTTAATGGAAAGCCTTCAGATTACTTTTACCCAACAAGGGGAATTAGACAGGGCTGCCCTCTTTCTCCTTATCTTTTTGTCATAGCAATCAATGAATTATCTGACATGCTCCAAAATGCCCTTCAGACTAATAACATTGCATGGATCACTCTAGGAGAGTCGTGTCCACACATACATTCCCTCTTATTTGCAGACGATCTCATTATATGTGGACAGGCAACTATGCGGGAAGCAACAACAATCAAAACTATAATTGATCAATTCTGTCAAGACTCAGGTCAAACGCCAAATCTAAGCAAGTCTAACATTATTTTCAGTAAGAAAGTTCCACCTGCAACTATTACCTATATCACTTCTATTTTTCCAGTCCCTACCTTAAATCCCAACACAATTCACTTAGGGCACCCTTTGCTTTTCTCTCATAAAGACAGAAATAGGGCTTATGCTTTTATCATTAACAAATTCAGGGCTAAATTGACTACCATTAAAGCTAATAAGCTAAATCATGCAGGCAGACTTACGTACATCAACTCGGTCCTTGCTTCCATCCCGGTTTACTATTTATCTATTGTTATTTTTTCCAAAAAAATCATTGACCAAATTACTGCTATTATTAGAAAATTCTGGTGGGCAGGTGTTCAAGAAGACAATGCTAGTTCACCTATTTCTTTCAGATCTTGGGACGACATTTGTCAATCAAAAGATAATGGTGGTCTGGCTATCAGAGATATTCATATTGTTAACAAAAGCCTCATCCTTAATGCAGCTTGGAGGATTGCCACCGACAAGGATGAATATCTTTCAGCTGTTCTCAAATCCAAATACTACCCTCATAAATCCTTTTGGACTGCTTCCAGTAACACTCCAAAATCTATATTTTGGTCTTCCATTTTGCAGGTAAAGGACATTCTTGCAGCTAATACGATTGTGCACATCCACAGGGGCAACTCTAACATCTGGAACACTCCATGGTGTGATGTCTGGGGTAACATCCATTCTCAACTTAATTTGCCTGTCACTGTACAACCTCTCCCTCTCACCATTAATCAACTATGGAATCATCTTTCTCAAGATTGGAATATTGACTTAATTAATCAAATTTTCTCTCATCAAACTGCTCAATCCATTGTTCAAATTGAAGTCATTCCCTCTTCTGAAGATGATGTTTTAGTGTGGAAGCCAGCTAATAATGGGATTTGCACTGCAAAGCAAGCTTTCACTTTCCTTAATGCAGGCCTACAACTACGACTACCTATGCAGGGAACAAGAAGTGTTACACCCCAAGCAATGCATATCCTCCAACGAATTTGGAAGAACAAAAATTGTTCCCCTCTGCTCAAGACTTTTAATTGGCAAATAATAAGGAGAGCAATAGCTACAGGAAAGAGAGCTGGAACTTTCTCAAACAATGCCCCAAGGTATGCTCATACTGTAATACCATAGAAAATGATTCACACCTCTTTTTCTTATGCGACCTTCCTCGTTCTGTGTGGTTTACTACTAACCCCCCTATCATCACCACATATCTTCCTCATGAAGATGATGGTATTCAACAGATCTTAGCTACCATTATTACTCCGCAGACGTCTGACGATCAAATAGTAAAAACTCTACATATCTTATGGTATATCTGGAAAGCTAGGAATGATAAACGCTTCAATAATAAAAATTGGACTTCCTGGCAAGTACACAATGCAGCTAATGCAGATTATCAAACTTTTGTGAGGGTTTTGCAGGATGAAAATCAGGAGAACTATGATGTACAGAGAACCTCCCATAATACAGCAAACACCCAAGTACCGACTCAATCTGAGGATCCGGAGGCTAACCCTAATCTAGCTTCGTCTATACAGACTACTAACAATTCCTCTGTCACTCTTGTAGCTGAACATCTGCAACCCCCTCTCTATAGAATCTTTATGCCGAATTTGCTGCAAGGTCTCAGGGTTTATACTGATGCATCCATTACCCCTGATACTAATTTGGTGACGAATAGAATTGCAGGACTAGGTGTCTTCTTCATCAACACAGGGATCCAACACAACCTTAATGTTTATGTCAAAGCTACCTTGACAAATGTTTCCTCTGTCTTTACGGCAGAGGCAGCAGCACTAGCTCTTGCAGGTACCATAGTTCGCTGGATCAATTATCAGGAAGCCACCTTTCTCTCTGACAACCAGCAACTCGTCACCTTCATCAACTCTAATAATGAAGAGCAGCTTCCTAGATAGGATGCCAAGTTTTACACACAGACTTTCAGAAATGCAATGGAAGCAAGTGCATATAGGGTCTTCAAGATTGCTAGGAATTTAAACACCACAGCTCA
This sequence comes from Cenchrus fungigraminus, assembly GCA_036936925.1. Taxonomy (NCBI): domain Eukaryota; kingdom Viridiplantae; phylum Streptophyta; class Magnoliopsida; order Poales; family Poaceae; genus Cenchrus; species Cenchrus fungigraminus. The sequence continues at coordinate 100,807,493 of CM072779.1, forward strand.
TGTCATAGCTTCTCAAGCCAGGCAACATTCCAATGTAAACTCTGGAATAAATGTTTCCTGCCACAATGCCTCTCATATCTCGAGCTGCCCTTTTAGGGATGCTCTTGATCTTGTACCGTGGAGATCTTTTTCCCACATAGCAGTATCTTGCTGCTGATTAATATAATATGTCTGTTATCAAAAAAAAAGATGCAACATCATATTGAAAATGAAAAATTCCAAATAGCAATGGGCAAGCGAGCGCACGAGCCCAGCAGGAGTGAGGTGGGCTACCGCGACCGACGAGCATCTTTTAACTTCTACCTTTTAAAATACGATAACTTTCTTATTAAGTGTCCATTTTCATATCTTTTCGCACCATTGTTTTTATTCCGGAATACGCAGGAGAGCTGCGTATCTTTGTATTAAGAAGAAAAGATTGTTTGGTTACAACGCGGGCCAATCCGGGCACACGCACACGGGGTTTACAGCTCTAGTGGATTATACGACAAGAAAGCAACCTAAGCCCTTTCAGGGATAACCACTACTCAACAGGATTTGTTGACGTGCCTGGCCGCGGCCAAGAGGTCCGCGTCAGATAGAGCACGTGCCGCCGGGAAGATGTCTCGAAAAGCACCGAAATACTCCTCGACCGGTCCAGCGAAAATCTCAGCTAGGCCCCGGTCGGCAGCGGTGGCTGTAGCGGTCCCAACCTGAGGGTCTTCCGTAGAGCGTCTGCCCAGCTTGTCCAGCTTGCTCATGAGCAGCACCTCGCCCTTCTTGGAGGCACGAACCGTAGAGTTGACAGTTTGCTTGGCGAGCCTGCTACTCTGGCGAGTCGCCGAGGTGGTGGAAGGTGATGGCACGACCGGAAGGGTCGCGAGTGGCACCTGCAGCGCCTGGCGGACGCTAGCTAGGAAGGCCGAAGTGGCAGCCTTGGAAGCTGCGAGGTCGTCATTGGGCTGAAATCTAGCCTCCTTCGACGGACTTGCGATCTGGTCCTGACAAGCTCTCCTTGACGGTCTGGATCGACCGGCAGTAGAGCCCAATGCGAGTTCAGTGACTGGCTTGGGAGGGTCCGGCTCGTTCAACGTGCCTGACTCAGCCCGACATGAGTCAGAGGAGTCGGAGTCTGGGGCAGGTGGTGCAGGGCGGCACTGGTCAAGGGCCGTGCCGCGTCGCTGCGCGGCCGTCGTCGGTAGGTCTTGAGTGGCGTCGTGGTGGTGGTGGTAGCGGCGTGCGGCGTGATCCTCCTTGGAGATGGCCCTCTAGCTTCAGACAGCATCGGGTCCTGGGGAGGAACCAGCATGGTGTAGCGGGACGGGAGTTGAGATTCGAAGGTTACCTGCTCGAAGCAGATCGGCGCGCTGGCCGTGTCAGCATCTACTTCAACCACCCCCGCCGCCGTCGGAGATGGAGATGTCCGCGTGCGTTGTCGTAGATGCTGCATCAGTGGTCCGCCGCGTGTAGACAATGACCAGGAAGCACTCCGGCGTCAAGCGATAGACGAAGAGGTTGGCGTCGTGGGCGTCGGGGAGCGCGGCTATGGTGTGACGGGCAGCCACGATGGGGGGCGGTAGAGGATGCCCGAGCGGGAGCCCATCGTCGGAGACCAGCATCCGGTCCTCCGTCGGTTGCCCCGCCGGCACGGGCAATGGAGAGAGCGGCGAAACTCGCGGCTCGCCGGACGGACCAGTGTCGGGGCACCGGGCAATGCAGGTGGAGGCGTGCCCTTGGCGGCTGGCTGTCCGACGAGGAGGGGAGGGTGGCCGCGTCGACGAGCGAGCACAGCCCGGGGAACGACCGCGCCCGAGAGGAGGCTGGCGGCCATGACGAGGAGGTGGCGGCGAGGGTGCGCGCCGGCGCCCCTGAACATCGGAAGAGGACGCAGAACTGGGCGAGCTGCGCGGATGCTTGCAATCCCGAGCAAGGTGGCCGAATCCATGGCAGCGGAAGCAACGACACGGACGCGTGCACGTCGCCACCATGTGCTTGTATGACAGGCAGTTGAGGCAACGCCCGGTGAACGCAGCGGGGATGCGGAGAGGGGCAGGCGGAGGCTGCCGTTCCCGCTGCGCCCCGGCGCTGACGGCGCGTACGACTCGACCGCTTGTTTCGGACCTCAGTGAAGCCATCAGCGTCGACACGCTGAGGCCTGACCTCTCGTCCAGCTCGGACCACGACGGAGCGGACGCGACGGGTCGCCGGGCGCAGGCCGCCGTGGGGCACAGGCCGGAGAGGGAGCCCGTGGATCAGCCGCGTCTGGCCGCGGCGCCGTTGCCGGTGGCGGCCAGAGCGCTGTTACCATTGTGTTTCCTATGTTGAGATCTACGCATAGTGCTGATGTTGCGGTGATAATTTTTTCATGTAGCAAATATTAACCAATAATGTTACACTAGTTATTTTTAATATTTTGTCAGATCGTCTGATGAATAAATTCGCAACAGATATCCAAGCGCTAGCATTGCTCTTTTTAGATTTCTTGTGATCTATTCACGTGGTTAATATATATATATATATATATATATATATATATCATGAGTTATATATATATATATATAATATCATGAGTTATACACGACCGATTATTTCCAGATATTCTCCAATCGTCAAGTGTTGGTTGCTCACAGAACCCTTTCTTCCCTTAATAATTACTATCGGTACAACACTTGACACTTCAGCCGAGGTCTTTCTTCTCCCCAACCTGCAGAGCCTCGTTTCTCTTCCGGATGCCAATTTGGAGGCGCCACTGGTTGAGAGCGGCATCTGGAACTAACGATGCCAAGAACCACTGGACCGTGTGGCGCCAGTACGGGACGCACCTTGCCTCGTAGCCAATGCAACGAAGAGCAGCCTTGGCGTACTCCTCAGGTGATGGTATGAATGGAGAATCGCCATTGACGGGGGACATCTTGGTGGCGACATACAGAGGGATCTGGATTATTCGGACCACCACAAAAGGGAGAGCGTATAAAAAAACATGATATACTCCCTTCGTTCTTAAATATGTGACGTTTAGGACAAGAAAACTATTGAGAAGTCCACAACATTATTTATTTAGACATACCTGGCATTGCACGTCTACTCCATATTGTTTGTATTCACCACTTAAGCTTCGAGAAAATTGATCAACATACCTAAAACGTATAGGGAGTACACATTAATTTTATAAGTTGCATTCAACAAATATGCAAGATAAATTTGCTTTGTTACATGCAAAATTTGCCTAATTATTGTTTAAGAAAAACAAATTTGCACTCTCTAGGTACGTGCATCGAATATATTGGCATCTATCCCCGGGTTAAACTATTCGTACATTAATTGATTCTTGGACTATTGCTTCATGGTAAAATGTACTCCTGGAAATTATATTATTAATACGACAATCCAGTGCTATACTGTACTATGCATCTGTCCCGTACCATGCACACTGGGGTCTGAACTCGATGGTGTACCGGTGCGTATTAAATGAAAGCATATGCGCGCCCTGGTGGCACGGGAGTATGTCGCAGGCAGCATTCATGTGCCATATATTGTGACTTGTGAGCAGTGGTACACACATAGCCTACCTACATATTCTCTGTGGACTGTGGTTAACACAAAATAGCAAAGAATATTAATGCTGTGTCACTTTCAAGTTTCAACACCATATTTCTTTTAATAGGTCTATTTGTTGTACAAAAATATCATTATGTCTAAACTCTAGCTCATACATTGAAACATCTGAAAACAAGTCAGATGTCATGTCATGTGTTTCAATTTTTAACTGTGATTGTTAGAAAAAAAAAGTCTTATCCAAATTAAGCAACAACTAGCTAGGAGTATGTATTCGAAAATGCCAGAAACGAGTTCTATCAACAACTTTAACTGAAAGCTGACACATATATGCAGGAGTAAATAAACTAAGTTTTCTCGAAAAAAATAAAGATAAAAATTAGTTTTTGTCTCTTTAATAAAGGCTGCTTGAATACTGTCCAAATCGAACAGCAACTTGATGTTAATATATATTCCAGGCTGCAAAGACTGTTTCTGGAATACGTCAACTTCAAACCCTATTTTTGGGAAAGTTGAGCTTTTCTGTCATCCATGAATCTACCTTTATATATGCATGCCCTTAGGCTGAGTCCAACAAGGCAATGCAAAATTGGAAGGCAAATAGGTCTTTGCCTCACGTGAACAGTAGAGGTTGGAGAGCCAAAATCTTCATCTCTCCAACAGCGAAAGCATTCACCACGATGCAAAAACGCGCGGAAGAGGAGGGCCAGCGCCGCGTGCCGCACGCCGGGCGGGGGAGGAGGAAGGCGGAGCGAGATGGACGCCGGCCAGCCCATCCGTGTCCGCTAGGGAGGAGGGAGGTGGAGCGAGATGGAGGCCACCCTGCCTCTACTCCTCCGCCGGCCTTGAGAGGTAGGGAGGCAGGGGGAGGAGAGGCCGAGGCTGCTCGATCCGTGCAGGGGAAGAGGCCGCGCCCGCCGGTGTTGAGGAGGAGGGCCACCCGGCGGCGCGCACCCGCTGTAGTGCCGCGCGGTCACGATTTTGTGGCCGCGACAGAGCTCGATTCAGCGTCGGCGATCTCGATCCGGTGGCCGCAGCGGAGCTCGATTCAGCACCGGCGAACGTCGATCTCGTTTCGATGGCCACGGCGGAGCTCGATTCGATGGCCGCGGCGGCACTCGATTCAGCGAGGGAGGAGCTCGAATCGACGAGCTGGCCTCTGCCTCCCGGCGGCAGCGGGGGCGCGCAGCCTCCCGGTGGGTGTGGGGGCGCGCGGCCTGCCGGCGGCGGCGGGATCCTGGCCGCAGGGGCGCGTGGCCTCCAGGCCGAGATCCAGAGCGGCGGGATCCTAGCCACCGGCGGACGTGAGCCAGCGCGGGCGCGGCGCTCCTGGCTGGCGCGGCGGGCGCGGCCTCGGCCGGGAGGCGCGGGAGCCGGGGCTCCTGGCCGGCGCGGCGCGGGAGCTGGGGCTCTCCGCCGGCCTGGAGGTCACCCCGCCTATGGACGAACGCTTGATCTCTGCTTCTGGATGGAGGAGGGAGAAAGAGAAAGAAGGAGAAAAGATTTGCCTCCGTGGAGAGAGACGAGACAGTTTTGCATCACCGTGGGACGCGAAGGCAAAATGCCTCTCCTGTTTGCGTGTTCTGTTGGAGGACGTTTTTCAACGCAAAGACACTGTGCGCGGTGCATTTTTGCTTATGCATGTCCTTGTTGGACTCAGTCTTAGATAAGAGCGTTGCATGGTGTCACTTAGGCTTGGCAATTAGAAATGAAATATCACACACCCAGCTGATGAAAATATTCAAAAGTTATGCAATATGTTACCTTTAGAGCAACTCCAAGAGCCTCTCTAAAAATTACTAGCTAAAATTCTGATTTGGCTAATATGTAATATGAAATAGCTAGCAAAAAATAATGAAATCCAACAGACTAGCTAAAATCAACAGGGAAGGAGGAAGGGGAGGTGGGACCGGAAGGGCGCGAGAGAGAGGATAGCTAGCGGAACTGGCTAGCCAAAGATGACTAGCGAAGCTCCTGGTTTAGCTAGCGGAGGATAGCGAGGGCAACTTTAACTAGTCTGTTGGATTGCGTTTTTGGATAAATTTTCTATTTCATAGCTAGTCAAACCAAGATAGCTAGTCTCTTGAAATCGCTCTTAGGTGAGTTTTATAGATTTGAAAATATAATGCTCATAAGATATTTTATTGGGATATATAGTATCGAAATGTAACATATTGATTGTTGTTTGAGATAGTAAGATGTATTACTATTTAATTTGTCCTCATTAATATTAAGGAATGTGCAGTGAATTTGGCTGATTTGGATTTGGACAAGATGGGCCTGTGCAGTGAATTTACCTGCAATATGCCGGCAAATATGCACGCGGTTGACCACGTTCTGCCTTGCTCTAAAATTTGCATATGCACACCAAACATGGCTTGAAGGAAAGGGGAAAACGTATACTCCCTCCGTCCCTTTTTATTAGTCGTCAAAAAACAGTGATTCCTCTCACAGACACACATTCCAAACGACCGTCAATAAGGGACGGAGGGAGTAGCTAACAGTAAGTAGAGCATGGGCCGTCAGCTTACGCTTTGCTCGCCGCGTAGACAGCATAGAGCGGGAACGCCGGCACCACAACGGAGGAGCCCGACCCGACATTGACGACGGCGCCCCTCCCCCTCGCCGCCATGAGCGGTACGACGGCGCGCGTGATCCGCGTCGCCGCCTCCACGTTCACCCTTACCACGGCCTCCCACACGGGTTCCCCGACCTCGTGGAAGTAGGCCGCGCGAGGGTACGTCGCGCCGGCGTTGTTGACGAGGAGCCCCACGTCCCGCCCCTCCACGGCGGCCGCCACCCGCGCCACCCCGCGCCGGGCGTCGTCCCCCGTCGAGGACAGGTCGAACGCCACGCCCCGCACCTTGCACGACGGCGCGGCGGCCGCGACCTCCTTCCCGACCGCCGCCAGCTTCTTGGGGCTCCGCCCCACGAGGACAAGGTGCAGGCCACGGCGTGCGAGCTCCAGCGCCACTGCGCGCCCGATACCGTCGGTGGCGCCCGTCACCACTGCCCACGTCCCGTACCGGCCGGCCAGGTCGCGGCCCGGACGCAGGAACGCGCGGTGGAGCCACGCGAGGAAGGTGGCCGCGGACCGGAGCAGGATGAGGAGGCCCAGAGCCACCAGTAGCGTGAACCACGCCGGCGTTGGGGACGACGGTGGCAGCCATCGCGCCCCCTCCTCCGCGTCTGAAGCTAGGAGGAAGACCATCTTGTCCGCTTCCGGCGTGGAAAGAGGCAGCAGGCTCATTATGACCTTCGCCAGATGCAGGAGAGGCTACTACCTTTTGTATTACCGGTGATGAAGGCAGGTACTGACACCTTAGTGGAGTCATGGCAGCTGCAGCGGCGGTAGGGTCGGTGCGTGATGGCGAGAGGCGTTTATGGCGGGAGTGAATGCAATGCAAAAGGTGAGCTGCCCATGCTGCGCTAGTGATCGGATGATCGGCCGTGCTCGTGGCCTCGTGCACGCGGAGGGTCCCTATAGATGGCCAAACGGGCCGCCCGGCCCTAGCCCGGCACTGGCCCGAAAAAGCCCGGCCCGAAGAGGCCCGGCCCTATCAGGCCCGACGGCTCTATGTGTCGTGTGCCATACCGTTCCGTGCTGTCGTGCCTGACAAGGCCCTTTTTTCGTGCCGGAACGGCCCGAGGCACGGCAAGGCACTGATGGGCTCGTGGCGGGCCAAGCACGAAATCAAAGGAAATAGAAGATAAAATATGAATAAGATCCAGAGATCAAGAAATTCATCACAAGAATCCCTAAAATCAATCCATCAAACAAGTATGCACACAACAAATTAATCACACAAATTTTTGGCTGGATCCTGCAGCGGCGGCGGCGAGCACGCCACCACGACAGCAGCGGCCACCAGCGGCTGCGGCAAGCATGCCACCACAACAGCGGTCACTCCTAGCCGCGGCGGACGCGGCAGCGGTGTGCCTACCAGAGGCTGTCCCCGTGGTCGTTGCGGCGATGCTTCCTAGTGGCGCAAATCCCGTCTGCCCCCGGCCGCACCTGGGGAAGGACGGCGGCTCCTAGCAGTGTGGTGGCCGACGTGCCTGGAGGAGAGGTAGGAACAGAGGCAGGGGGAGCCGGGGAGGGCGGATGCTGCGTGAGAGATGGAGGAGAGGAGGGACGTATGGTGGCGGAGCCACCGATCGCGGCATGCGGAGGCCTGATGCGGAATGGGGGTGGCGGCTCTGTTGGAGGGTGGAAGTTGTTGAATGAATTAGGGTTTGCTATATTTATATGTAGCAAAGTTGGGCTGCTGATAGGTTGTCGGGCCGCATCGGGCTGGCCCAAAATCGTGTCGTGCCCGTGCTGGGCCACCGTGCCGAGGGTGCGGCCCAGGCCCGGTCCGATCGTCAGGCTGGGCTGGCCCGAGGCACTATCCTCTTCGTGCCGTGTCGTTCTTGTGCCGTGCTTTTTAGGACCGTGCCACGGGCCGCTCATCGGGCCTGGCCCATCTGGCCATCTATAGGGTCCACAACAGATGCTCAAAATGCATGCTGAACGTACGTACTGTACAGCTACCTGGCCATGCATGCTCATTTCACCTTCGCACTCTCTCTTTTGTCTCGCTCTCCCCTCGGCGATGGGCAACGCCACCTCCCTACTCCCCTCTCCTCTCTCACCTCTAGCTTCCGCTTTTCTTCTTGTCTTCTGATGATCTCTTGAGCCACCGATGGCGGGCACGGGCACACAGCACGGATATGTACGCTCCTCTTATGGAGCTTACAATGTCTGTATATCCTCATCTAGTTATCGTCTTCTGATCCACCTCGTCCTCACCGTCGTGGACCTCGCCGACAGGTCTGGTGCTCTGGAGATTGGCGCGGAAGCACTCAAGGAAGCGGCACTCTTCTACCACCCGCATGGAGGAGCGCAAGAGGACAATTGTGCAGGAGATGTGCTGCTGCAGTAGGGGCAGACTGCAAAGAAGAAAAGAGAAGAAGCCACAAAAAAGGAAGGCGAGGCTTTTCGGGAGGGAGTTACCAAATATCTGGAGCTGTGGCCAAGACGTAGAAAACACTACCGGAAACGGAGCCTCTGCCGAGAGCTCCTGGCTTTGCCGAGAGCCAAGACCCAGGCTCTCGGCAGAGGTCCGCTTTGCCGAGAGCAATGGGGCCCGCTCTCGGCAGAGAAAAAGCCCACAGCGCAGAGGGCCTTTGCCGAGAGCTTGAGCCCCTGGCTCTCGGCAGAGAAAAAGCCCACGGCGAAGGATCTCTTTGCCGAGAGCCAGAGGGCCCAGGCTCTCAGCAAAGCACGCAGTAGACGGCGCACGGGCTATGCCGTCACGGCCATGCCCCGGCCGTTAGCTTTGCCGAGAGCCACGAGGGCCAGGCTCTCAGCAAAGAGGTGACGCACGACACCTACCACCTTTGCCTAGAGCCTGAGCTCTTTGACGAGAGCATAATTAGCACTCACGGCAAAATGTTCAAGAAAACTTCACATTTTCGGCTTCAAACTTTTTTCTCGATCAACATACACTCATACAGAGTACTTGTTCAAAATTGGTGCTATTTCGACTCTGTTTGCTATATTTAACAATTTTACTTTGTTCTTCGTAATATTTTCATATACGTCCGATATGAACTGCAAGCGCATGAAATCTTAGAGTAAAGTTGTTGGAAAAATGATATTCATGTTCATGAGACATCTCTAACACTCTGTACATGAAATGAACCTAACTTTCCGTCATTGGGTTCTCTGATTGTGATGAAGATCGTGAGGTAGAAAGGTTGTAAAATTGTATAAAATTCAAATAAAGTTTGAAAATCACGAATTTTGTCAAGTGCTCATGATATCATATGTTGAGTTTGTGGTAAAAATTTGAGAATATTTTGAACACTTTAACACATAAGCTGTTTAGAAACCGAAACATCTTACGAGAAGTTTCAAAGATTTTGAACTAATATCACTTCATTTGGAGACTTAGACAAATTCAAATTTGAGTTTGAGTACAAAAACTTTTTTAAGTAATATGCAACATAAATGGTGCCATGTTAAGTGTTGGCAATTTTTCGCATATGTTAGGTATTTTAAAAATAAATTTTGGTAAAAATACTCTTGGCCGAGAGGATAACTCTTGGCACAGTGGCCCCCTTTGCCGAGAGCTACGTCTATGGGCTCTCGGCAAAGAAGTCGAGCGGGCCCGCCTGTGAGCGCGCCACGCACGCGCGCGTACGTTAGGGTAGGGTGCAGGTGGGCCCCAGCCCTCCCTCTGCCAAGAGCCTAGATCTACGACTCTCGGCAAAGTCGAGCGGGCCTGCCTGTCAGCGCGCCGCGCACGCGAGCGTACGTGAGGGGAGGATGCAGGTGGGCCCCCAGCCCTCTCTTTGCCGAGAGCCTAGATCTAGGGCTCTCGGCAAAGAAGAGCGGGCCCACCTGTCAGCGCGCTGCGCACACGCACATACGTTATGGTAGGGTGCAGGTGGGCCCCCAGCCCTCTCTTTGCCGAGAGCCTAGATCTAGAGCTCTCAGCAAAGAAGGCCGGGCCCGCCTATCAGCACGACTCACCTCTGTGCGCGGGGCCCGCCTGCTTCTTTGCCGAGAGCCTTGGATCTGGCTCTCGGCAAAGCCCCAGGCCGGGCCCACTGTCGGCCGCACGCATGCAACACAAACAGCGCAACACACACAACGCAACACACACAACACACACGCCAACACCCCTGCGCGCCGGCCGACCTACACCGCCGCCGCCGTCCTCCGCCACCGCCGTCGTCCTCCGCCGTCCTCCCCCGCCCCTGTAGCTTCCTCCCGCCACGCCAACACCACCGCGGCGCCCGGCCGCTTCCCCCTTTGTCGGCGTCGTCCCTCCCCGGCCGCGGTCGGCCGCTGCCCCCACTACCGGCGTGCTGCCCCCACCGCCCCGGCCGCCCGTGCCTCCACCACCCCGGCCGCCCATGCTTCCTCCCCCGGCGCCGCCCGTGCCTCCACCGCCCCGGCCGCCCATGCCTCCACCGCCGCCGGCCTGAACCCCGCCCCGGCCAGCCACTGCTCCCACCGCCGGTGGGGTTGAGGCCGGCGGGGGCCGTCCGCTGCCCCCTCCGGCGCTGGGGGAGAGGACGGCCAGGCCACTGCCGGCTGCCGGCTACTAGGTGAGTTTTTTTTAAATAGCAATGCTTTTGTAGAATTTAGCGGAAAACAATTATAGACAGCACTTAGTTAAACAATGCTCTAGTAGAATAATTAGTAAATAGCAATTTGTAGAATAATGCTCTAGTAGATTGCAATTTTAGAAAGCATGCCGGTCCATTGTAGTTATGAATTTTACATATAGAAATGTATGTATAGAATTATGGATATAGATTTTACATATAGAATTTTACTTGTCATGTCTCTCAATTTGACTTGTCATACTTGTCAATTTGACCTCGTGTCCGGCCATCGAGCTGTGAGAAGAAATTTTGTGTGTGCGGCCCGACCTTCGTGTTGTGGCTTTTCTTGCAGGTTTTGAAAACCTCACCATGCAGGGGAGGTGCTGCCGAAATTTTTGATTGACACTACTATTATGTTCATTTTTGCAGGAGTTGAGCACCGACCTCCGGCATCGGGTTCCTGCTGCCTTCCTCCGCCAGGTGTCCATAGCTGCAGCCGCCATCATCTTCAAACCAGAAAGGTGAGACAAATTTCATTCTCTATCGTAGATCGCAGAACCTAGTTAGGCATCTCCCGTTCGGAAGAGATACAGTTCGAAATATGCAGGACTTTGCATATTTATGACTGTATCTGTTTCGAATTGTCCACATTTTTTGGACAGCCCGTGGATGCGTAGATGGGGTTAGTTACTATGGTCTACTCTGATCCGAGGTAGAGTTTCGGCAGCACCTCCCCGTTGTTCTCCAGATACACAATCTCCCTAACGGGATGTGTATTTGGAGAACAACGGGGAGGTGCTCCCGAAATTCTGTCTCGAATCGGAGTAGACCATAGGAACTGACCCCATCTACGCATCCACGGGTGGGATTAGGACCTATCTTTACCTATTAGAATGTGTAGACATCGTGTAGAGGATGCAATTTATTTTATATAACTCGCTGATATGATAGAGAATGGATGACCATGAGTGGATGTACAAAGGATGGGCACCAAATGGTCGTGTGACACATGAATGGGTTGACAACACTCAAGCTTTCATGGATGAAGCATTTAGAAAGGTTAAAGGGCCTAAACACAGTAAAACCATTTGGTGTCCCTGCGCCAAGTGCGGAAACTCACGTCAAAGGAACAAGCAGGAAATGGCAGCTCATCTGCACAACAATGGTTTTACGAAAGACTATTCCAAGTGGACCTTCCATAGTGAAACCTGTCGTATGCGATCCGAGGCCGTGAGACAACGGATCGGAGAACTTGATGGTGATGCTGGAGTAGCAGACATGATAGATGACTTTCATGAAGCACATTTTCAAGGAGAACATCCAGAGGAGGAGCCAGAGCCAAGCGCGAAGGCGTATTATGACATGTTGGCTGCAGCACAAAAACCCCTTCACCAGCACACCAAAATATCTCAACTAGATACCATCGACCGCCTGATGGCCGTAAAGTCCCAGCATAACCTGAGTCGAGATTGCTTCGATACTTTGGTGACTGTTTTTGGTGACATGCTTCCCAAAGATCACCTTTTGCCGAAGAACTTGTACGATGCACGAAAAGTCCTTAGTGCACTTAAGATGCCATACGAGCAGATACATGCCTGTCCGAAAGGATGCGTCTTATTCAGGAAAGAACATGAGAAAGCAACACACTGTCCGAAATGTAAAGCGTCTCGGTACGTTGAGGTAGACTCTGGTGAGGGTCGTCCAAAGACACAGCTCACGATCCTAGTGAGTGTCCTGCGGTACCTCCCGCCCATACAGCGGATCCAACGGATTTACATGACCGAGGAATCTGCGAAGCAAATGACTTGGCACAAAACGGGTGTCCGAAACAATGATAACCTTACACATCCATCAGATGCTAAAGCATGGACCAAATTTGATGAGATCCATCGTGACAAAGCTGGTGAGGCTCGCAATGTACGTGTCGCGCTGGCGACAGATGGGTTCAATCCTTTTGGAATGATGGCTGCCCCATACACTTGTTGGCTCGTGTTTGTTATCTCCCTCAATCTACCTCACGGCATCGTCTTTCAACGGCAGTACATATTCATGTCGTTGATAATTCCTGGATACCCGGGAGATAATATGAGTGTGTACATGGAGCCTCTGATTGATGATTTGCTCAAGGCTTGGAATGAAGGGGTGTGGACATACGACCGAGCTACGAAGACAAACTTCAGAATGCACGTGTGGTACATGTACTCCTTGCATGACATGCCGGCTTATGGGTTATTTTGCGGCTGGTGTGTCCACGGGAAGTTCCCTTGTCTAGTATGTAAGGCAGCTCTGATGTTCATTTGGTTGAAGAGGGGTGGCAAGTATTCTTCCTTCGACAAACATCGACAATTCCTCCCTCTTGACCATCAATTCAGACGAGACGTAAAGAACTTTACGAAAGGTGTTGTAGTTCAAGATCCACCCCCGCACATGATGATAGGTGCCGAGGTTCAAACTCAGATAGACGCTCTCATGCTCAAAGAAGGAGAACATCGTTTTGCGGGATATGGTGTGGAACATGCCTGGACTCAGAAGTCAGGCTTGTGGAGGCTACTCTACATGAAAGATCTTCTTCTTCCACATAACATTGATGTGATGCACACAGAAAAGAATGTTGCTGAGGCACTATGGGATACAATCATGGACATACCAGAGAAGAGTAAGGACAATGTTAAGGCTAGAGTCGATCTAGAAATGTTATGCGATAGGCCAAAGCAAGTCATCCCGAAGCCTGTACCGGGTAAGACATGGAAAAGACCTAAGGCTGATTCCGTCCTTAAAAGGGAACAAAGGAAGGAAGTACTACAATGGATCCAAGATTTAATGTTCCCTGATGGATATGCTGCAAATTTGAGGAGGGGAGTCAATTTAACTACTCTGCGATTAAAGGGGTTGAAAAGTCATGACTACCACATATGGATCGAGCGACTTCTTCCGGTGATGGTTCGAGGCTAGGTACCTGAGCATGTGTGGAAAGTGCTGGCAGAGGTGAGCTATTTCTTCCGTCAGCTTTGCGCTAAGGAGTTATCTCATGCTGTGATTGACAAACTTGAAAAAAGTGCACCTGTGTTGCTCTGTAACCTAGAGAAGATCTTTCCACCTGGCTTCTTCAACCCGATGGAACATATGATTTTGCACCTCCCGCGTGAGGCACGATTGGGGGGCCCATGCAGAACCGTTGGTGCTATCCAATTGAGAGGGTTTGCAAGGTTCTTCGAAGCACATGTAAAAATAAAAATAAAATTGAAGCTTGCATTGCAGAGTCACACATTCTGCAGGAGGTATCAAACTTCACAACTAAATATTATGCTGAGCACCTTCCCAGCGTGCATAATCGACCTCCTCAGTACAATGCTGTCGAAAATGAATTGAACCTCAGCCTTTTCCGAGGACAACTCAGAAGTGCCAGTGTTCAGATGCGCAAGACCTTATCTCTTGAAGAGTGGCGTACTATCACGATATATGTTTTGCGCAACCTTGACGAAGTACGGCCATACATAAAGTAAGTTGTCAATAACGCTCATCATTTCCTTTCTCGTATGTTGCCTCATCTGCATCCAACCTCATTTGATTTGGTGCAGTGAATTTATTGAGCAATTTTGGCATCATTCGGAGCCACCTATTGACCACGAGGAGGAAACTCTTCTTCGCCATGGTGCGGGACCCATGCATCCCGATTTCATTGCCTGGTTCAAACATAAGGTAATTTAGCTCGTGCTCAGTACATTAAAAGTAATTAAGCTCGTACTCAGTATCACATTAACCACTATCCTCCCTTAACTTGCAGGGCCAAACCGATCTGTTGATGAATCCTGAGGTGAGGCAGGTTTCCGAAGGTTTCGCCTTTAGGGTCAACTCATATCATGTTTATGATGTGAATGGGTACCGCTTTCACACGACACAATACGAGGAGCGAAGGCCCAATCGAAGGACCACAAATAATGGAGTTTGTACGCATAGCCGATCCGATGGGTTAGATTACTATGGAAGACTTGAAGAAATATACGAACTCGAGTATCATGGTTGCAAACCTCTTAAACCTGTCATATTCAAGTGTCATTGGTTTGATCCAAGCGCTAGTGGCATGAGACAGAATAAGAATCTTGGGCTCATCGAAATTAAATAGTTATCTGTGTACCCAGGGCACGATGTCTATATTGTGGCCCAACAGACCACACAAGTATATTACCTCTCATACCCTTGTAAAACTGACAAGCGTCTCCAGGGTTGGGATGTTGTGTACAAGGTATCACCACACGGTAAACTACCCGCCCCAAACAAAGAAGATTACCACCTACTAGAAGATTACCGCCCCAAACACATATGACGGAGACTTCTTTCAAGAAGATGGGCTAGAAGGGATGTTTGAGATAGACTTAACCCAAGTTCTCGAAATGGAAGTAGACAATGGAACGGTTGTCGACGACGATGCTGCCGAAGAGGTTCAAAATGATGACGGCTTAAGATTACTTGAGCGATTACATTTAGGCAGTGGCAATGATGATGATGACACTGTTCCACCTTTGGAGGAAGGCGTTGAGTCTATGGACATACGAGATAGTGATGATGAGTATGATCCGGAAAATCCGGATCATGATGAATATTTCTAAAACATGTAAGATACTAGGATATGTAGTTATGTTTCTAATTTACTAGGATATTTATTTCTTATTTACTAATTGTAGTTATGTTTCTAATTTACTAGGATATTTGTTTCTTATTTACTAAATGGTATTTAAATGTAATTATGTACTGATTGATTTACTCTTTTTTATTTCAGGTGATTGATCAAAGATGCCGCCAAAGAAGAAGAGGGCGCCGAAGTAGCGCGCCCCTGTGGTGAGGAACCTCAATGACTTCTACCAGGACGAGGGTGAGGGCTCCGGGACGGTGAGGTGGGCGTCGAGGTCCGTGGCACCCTCTGAGTCGTCTGGAGCCAGGGGTCGCAAAGGTGCACCCTCTCTAGCTCTTGAGTCGTCCCATGAGGAGTACAGGGTTGATGAGGAGGAGGTGCAGTAGGCGGAGGATGAGGAGCAGGGGGAGGATGAGAAGCAGGGGGAGGACGAGGAGCAGGTGGAGGGTGAGGAGCAGGGGGAGGACGAGGAGGAGGCGGGGGAGGGGTCAAAGGTCTATTTGCGAGGCCCTGCTCAGCTTCCGGATCGCCCCATACAGCCCGCGAACCGACCGGTTATTAGACCCGAGGGAACACGGTAACTTATCTTAACCTTTTCATTTGTTCTTCTTTTCAAACAAATTGACGATTCAAACTAATACATTGTGTGAATCATTTTGGCAGGGGGTGGGAGATCGTCACTCTCGGTAGTCACAGGCGTCTTCCCAATGGCATCTTGGGCGTTCTTACCAGACTTTGGTACCCCGGGTTCGTGTGGGTTGGTGAGCCAGATGCTCGGCGAGAGGTGCTGGTGACGTCGTTTGACCACTATGCCCTAGCTCCCGATTTCCCTGATCCGACTGGCCGTGACTTCCAGAACGCGGCCGCCAGGGTGGTTGGCGAGTTTTGGGTGATTTTTCCTAGCAATAAATTGTGTTTCTGAATAAATCGACTTAATTAGATTTTGCTCAAGTATTGACAACACTTTTATATGCAAGATTTCTACAGATGCATGCCGGGAAACGAGCAGGCGGCGGCTAACAACGCCATGTTCATCTGCCGGAAGCTTGTGATGGATATGATTTACGAGTCCCGCGTCTCGCAGAACATTATCTGGAATGCTAAGCAGAAGGTGAAAGCCACAAAACGGGAAGTTCGAAACCTGCGGCTCACTCCAGAAGAATACATGGAGGTAAATATGCTCAATTCATTTTTCTTCGATTAAATTTGGACAATTTGATGTTCTTGATGACGTGCAAGTGCCTCCGTGGTGGGTTACCGACCGGCCTCGGGTTTGGAGAGCGATTGTGGATCAGTGGTTTACGCCGGATTGGGAGGCAAAGCACCTCGAGCGCCGGCGGCAGCGTTTGGCCATGGCAGGTCCAGCACACCACCATGGCCCCGTTAACCTTTGTGAGTATGGCCGTAGATGGGTACGTTAAGTTATTTCTTTATTCCAATTTTTTGTTATCTAACTCTCAATTAGTCTAACATCCACTTTGTTGTTTTCTTGCAGTCTCGGGCACATGAGGATCAGCCTTGTAGCGAGCTCCAGGCATATGGCATGGCACACAAGGGCAAGGCAACGTCCGACGTCACCTTCAACGTGGACGACCCGCCCGAGGCGTACAACAACCCGACAATCCAGCCCCGCATCACAAATTACGTCACGACGGCAAGGGAGGTTCGTGGGCCAGACTTCGATCCAGTGACACAGCCTATTGATGGAGAAAGCGTCATGAGGAGTGGAGGCGGCAAGACGCATGGATGGTACTGGATTGGTGACAGTCTCCTGGTCCCGTTCGAGGTTCCGTCACTCTCACAGGTTCGATCTCGAGATAGGGGCACGAGCTCAGGCCCGCCCTTACAATGGCGGCCCACCGTTACGGAGAGCTTGCACGAGCAGTTCCAGGTTCTTTTTGTTCTTTGCGTCGTCCATTGACATTTTCATATGTTTGCTTTGTATTCTAATGTGTAGATCAAATATTGTAGGCCCAGCTTGCGGCAGAGAGTGCCGAGCGGGAGAGGCAGGTAGAAGAGGTGCAGAGGCGCGCCGATGAGCAGATGCAAAGGATGGCCGAGGCCCACCAGAGGCAGATGGATGCGATACAAGAGGCCCACAATCAGCAGTATGCCTCCGTGCTTCAGTACATGCAGAGTCTTGGTCACGCGGTGGCGCCACAGGCGCAACTCCCTCTACTACCGCAGGTGTACTTGCCTCCAGTCCCTCGACCGGCTACTATTTCTCCAGTGAGCTACTTTCAAACCCTCCTCTTTTTGTTTCTCGTAGTGACCTACAATGACTTTATATAAATGCTCAAAACCTTACATTCATTTCTCATCGTGGTATATGTTGACGGCTGTTAAGTACCTAATTTAGGGCCGTCAATCCCTGCATTTTATAATAAGAACTAAGCATCCACAATAGAAAAGGGATTTAAACTGACAATTTCCACCAGTGGCTATGCTAAGTTGAATGCAGGTGTTTAGCATAAGAAATCAAGAGAAAAGACACCCTCATGATCCTAGCAAGTTAGGCTCAGCCAATGAGGGGCTGCATGCAAGCATCCCCTGGATCCATGACATCACCAATCCAAGGAAGGAAGCCTCGGTGAATCAGAAGCCGCCATGCAGGCATCACATGGATCCCATGGCCTACCAGAGCGCCTAAACCGCCTCCAAACCACGTGGACACCGGGAACCGACCTCAGGACCCACAGGACAGCCACCACAAGAAAGCACACCCCGAGTGGGGCCCACAGGGGGTCGGCCGACCCCACAGGTCGGCTGAACCGACCTTGTGGCGCCCACTCAGGGGCTTCCACATGGTGCTCGGTCATTGGTCCTATAGGCCATCCCCGGGGTGTTTGGGTGCTCTCACGCTGGTTGCACAAGCCTATAAATAGGAGGAGAGGGGGGTAAGAAGAGGGGAGCACACTTGAAGCCATTTCTCACCTTTGCCTCTTTCTCCCTCTCTCATTCTCTCTTGGTGGAGGTGAAACCTCATCCCACCATGAGTGTGTGTGTGGAGGATCTAGACTAGGTGGTGCTAGGTAGAGAGGAGTGTGTGGATGAGTAGAGGTGAGGTGGTGATGATCTGTTCATCATCCATCATCCCCTTTTACCTCGTGAGCGATGCTGTTCTTCATTTAGACTAAAGTGAGTATTTCATTATTTCCTATTTAGACTAAAGTGGCTCTCATGCATGAATGAGTTGTTCTTGAGTTCTTCATTCGTTCATCATTTAGAGGCTCACATTCTTCATGAACGTGCCTCCTCGATCTAGTTGACGAGCAAGTAATTCATACTTTTGCGTTTGTTCATAAGTTAGAGGCTCGTGTTCTTCACGAACACGACCCTAGATCTTCTGTTATCATCGCATAAGTTTGCATCTTGTTTGTGTGATTGCCTGTCTATTAGAATATAGTGAGCTCATGCATATCTGATTTAGATCAAGTATCAATCATATCTCCTCGCGCGAATCGATTCACTGACGAGTAAGGTCTAGCTCAACCTCGCAGGTTCGTCGCTTCGTATTTATACGGAGTGCTATAGTGTTTCTACGGGACGTCAGACGTAGCCGTGCTATAGTAGTAGTCGACAGTGTAGACGTGGTGTCTAGACTGCTGGTTATCCTTCGAATGCCCTGTATCCCACGGTTTGTCTTGGGGTAGGCCGCGGTAGTGACAGCCGTTGGACCCTCTGAAATCCCCCACGTTCAGATACAGCGTGTAGGTAACCCTTTGCCGTGAACCAACTGTTATAGTCAGGAGGGGCCGGTGTCCGAAGCGAGATCTTATCCGAGCTTGTTCCTCTCTAGAGTCGAGAACCTACAGGAGACTTCACATCACTCACCTATCTCAGCAGGGACTGTGTACCCTTGGATAGTCACTCGTAGAGTCCCCCATACCGTTCCTTGTATTCGATACCCTTGGGAATACTCCTGAGGTGAAGTGCTACAATGGTGTATCCATGCACTTGCGGATTCGTTCGCACCCGTTAGTATACCCGGGTGATTCTTACACGCTCACGCTATCCCGGCGCCATAGTGGTGACGTTAAGAAATACCAACAGTATACAACTTATAAATGTTAGCAAAACCTAGAATGACATAGAATTCGAAAATGACTTGTACTAATGACTCGTATTATCATTTCTCACTTTAAATCCTACGCAGAATCTATCGGCGGCATCAAATGATGAGCCTATGGGACACGAGTGGTCACCGCCAGTTCGGGAGAGTCCTTGGGGTGGGATGCAGTGGGTGCCGCCTGGCCCTCAGCAGCCGTTTCACCCTCAGCAGCCGCCTCACAGTTGGCCGGGGATGATGACACAGCCACAGGCGTCTGGGTGGGGGTCGTGGCCACAGCAGCCGCCGACGGGGGGGGGGGGGGTCGGGTTCCCAGTCGCCGCATGATGACGCGGCGAACGAGTGAGTTCGTGAACTACACACCTTTGATCTGCATTTGGACATTTGTGAGTTGCTGGACCTTTGTGACTTCCACTTCGTGACTTGTACTTGCATTTGAACTCATTATTTGCATTTGTGGACTATGTGATGAATATTACCTGCCTGTGATGATTATTAGCTGCCTGTGATGATTATAATATGCCTGCGATGAATATTAGCTGCCTGTGATGAATATTCTATATCTGTGATGATTTCTGTGATTTGTGGGCTGTTTTGACGCTGCTGGTAAATTAAAAAAAAGAAATAGGCTTTGCCGAGAGCCAAAGCCACTGCTCTCGGCAAAGGTGCGTGACGTGGCTGCCTGGGACGCGGCTTTGCCGAGAGCAGGAGCCACGTGGCTCTCGGCAAAGCCGCGTGCCGTGGGGCCATGCGCAGGCCTCTGCCGAGAGCGGTGGTCCCTGGCTCTCGACAAAGGCGCATGGAGTAGACCCCATGCTCAGCCCTTTGCTGAGAGCTGTGGGCCGCGTGGCTCTCGGCAAAGCCGCGTGCCGTGGGGCCATGCGCAGGCTTCTGCCGAGAGCGGTGGTCCCCGGCTCTCGGCACAGGCGCGCTCTTTGCCAAGAGCTCTGGACCCCGGCTCTCGGCAAAGAACCTGGGCCCCACGCGTAACGGCGTGACCCGGGGGACGGTGTGAACGCCTCTGCCGAGGGCCAGGTGGGCCTCTCGGCACATATCTGCCGAGAGGATATCCACCGGCTCTCGGCAAAGCGGCCTTTGCCGGCCCAGATAAGCCGAGAGGGCTTTGCCGAGAGCTTCCTCTCGGCAAAGCCTTACCGAGAGGAAAAGAGCCTTTGCCGAGAGGATTGGGGCTCTCGCCAAAGCCCCAGAATCCGGTAGTGAAAATCACAAGCTATTTTGTCTCTAATTTTGAACCGACATGTGGGTGATCAGTTAGTATCTAGATGCGTAGTTTGTAGCACCTTCAGTTGGGATAACCCTGGGTGTTATCTGCAACTGAAGGGTGGGGGACTCATCTGAGGGGGGTCCATCTGAAACCATGTTGAACCAGTCTGTAATCTTTTTTAAAAAAAACTCTATAATTTCGTTACAGTGGTAATTAAATTCGGGCATAGCCCTTGGTGGAAAAAAAGGTTTGGTGCTCTGGATCTGGTTAAGCCCCGCCTCCCCTCTCACTCTCTCACTCGCTCTATTTCTTTTTCTCCATGCTCTAACTCTCTGTTTTCTCTAGATCTATAGACGATTCGAATCCCTCAAGGAACTAGATGGTCAGGTCTATACGTGCGTCGTAGATGTCATGAACGATCCTGATGCTCCGATTGCAAAGGTACAAGCACACCCTAACCACAACCTAGATAAATACTAACCCTAACCTCTATTTTTCAAGCTGTTGAGAGACCGGGGAACTGACGAGACACGATGGCTGACTCCGATGAGGAGACAGTAGCGGTCGGTTATAACAGCAAGTCACCCGCTAGACAACGAAAATATAGATGGCTAGATGGGCCACCCGACCCTAGCTCGATACTAGCCCGATTTGGCCGGCCCGACTAGCCCGACACTATCAGTCTCGATGACACTTTCATGCGGGGCCGGACCGGGTCATCATGCC
The DNA here is from genome assembly GCA_036936925.1 of Cenchrus fungigraminus. Lineage (NCBI taxonomy): Eukaryota > Viridiplantae > Streptophyta > Magnoliopsida > Poales > Poaceae > Cenchrus > Cenchrus fungigraminus. The sequence continues at coordinate 100,828,778 of CM072779.1, forward strand.
AAACTGAAGAGAATTTCCATAATTGAATCGAGATCCAAGAATCAAAGAAATCCATCACAAAAATCCTACAACCATTGATCCATCACACACGAATCTAACCATTGGCAGCGACGGAAGGTGCAGCGCTCGGCCATGGCTCTCAGCGGCGGCGGAGGTTGTGCGGTCACTGTAGCTAGAGCAGAGTCATGGTCGGGACTCCGATGGCGATGTGACCCCCAGAGGTGCAGATCTCGCCCGCATGCAGCGGCGCTTGGCGATGGTGCTGTCGGCTTTTTATGTCTGGCATCCTACCAAGGGGGTACTCGAGGTAGTGATTTGTGCGGTGGGGATCACGAGACCTGGAACCCGAAGGTTAAAGGGAGAACACGAGACAAAGATTTATACAGGTTCGGGCTGCTAGAGTAGTGTAATACCCTACATCCTATTTGGGGTGTGTATATTGTGCTCTGTGCTTGGGTGTTGAGGTGTTGGCCTCATGGTGTCTGAGAGGTTGCACGCCAATCTAGGTGCCACAGTCCTCCTTTATAGTCTAGGGGTGGGTGTTACAAGGTAGGACTCCTAGCAGAATTACACGGTATGAGACCTAGTAGGATTACATGGGAATTCTAGTAGGAGTCTATCTTCTTTCTACCAAGGCAGGTACTCGAGCTGTATACCCGACAAGCCCCCGAGCACTTTGTAGTCTAGAGCAATGAGTTCAAGTAGTCTTGAAGCTTCGTCAAGTAGTTCTTGATGGTCTCGAGTACTGCTGGCCAATAGAAGTCTTCAATAGTACTCAAACTACCAAGAGGGTGGAATGTGCTCTAGTTCATCTGTCTTGAAGTCGAGATCCTTTGCGTTGAGGATTTATATGGAAGTGCGATTGCAAAATCACACTCCATATGGAGTGTAGCCAGCCTTAGGTTGAGTCATGGACTCTGGATGAGGGTTAATCTTCATTCTGCATCTTTAAAAAAATTGAATGATGGGTGTAGCATAGCAGCCCCCAAGCCTTGAAATGATTAGGTAATCAATCCAAGGGTCTTCAGTGTTCACGAAAGTCATCAACCAAGTACTCCTGCAGCGTCCAGCTCCCGAGATTATGTGCCAGTGAGCCGTATGAGCCACGTCGAGTAGTGATTGGAGTTGAGCCCCTGAGCAGGAGAGCTAGCGGAGCATACTAGAGTTGTTTCCGGGTATCAATTTGGCGTTGATCCGTCGAGCTTGAGAGGTAGAAGATACTACTCGAGTCATTTTTTAGTAGTAATTTTGCCACCATATTGGACTTTAGATGCGACTGAAATCGACTTTAGATGCTATCAAAGCAGACTTTAGATCCGACCAAAATCGATGTTAGATGCTGTCAGAGCAGACTTTAGATGCGACTGAAGTCGACTTTAGATGACGTTAGAGTGGGACTTTAGAATGCGACTAAAGAAGTCAACTTTGTGCCACCGGAGCGGACTTTAGATACGACCGAAATAGTCGACTTTTGTATGAAACCTGTAATACAATTTTGGCCGCTACAACAGACTTTAGATGCGACTGAAGAAGTCAACTTTGAGATATAACTTGAAGAAGTCGACTTTTGCCGCCAGAGCAGACTTTAGATGCGACTTCAAGAAGTTGACTTTGAGATGTGAAATTAAGAAGTCGACTTTGGGCCGTCAGAGCGGACTTTAGAATGTGACTGAAGAAGTTGACTTTGTGCCGCCAGAGCAGAATTTAGAATGTGACTGAAGAAGTCAATTGTGTGCTACCAGAGCGGACTTTAGATGCGACCGAAGTCAACTTGCGTAATCAGGGCTAAATATGAAACCCAAAATACAAAGCTAGAAAGACAAAAATGAAAAGCACTTCTAGAAACTAAAAATGAATGAAAAATCATAAACAAATGAAAAGTTTTGCCACTGAAGCGGGCATGAGTGCGACCAGAGTCGGCTTGTGCCGCCGAAGCGAGCGAAGGTGCGACCGGAGTCAACTTGTGCCGCCGGAGCGGGTGAAGGTGCGATCGGAGTCGACTTGTGCAGCTGGAGCGGGCTTGTGCCACCGGGATGGGTGAAGGTGCGACCGGGGTTGACTTGTGCTGTCGGAGCGGGCTTGTGCCACTGGAGCAGGTGAAGGTGCGACCGGAGTCGACTTTGAATTTTCCTCCTTGAGATATAGCCATTCCGAGCCTTCAATATTAAGTATATAAATATGTGGCTGATACCGCCATAACTTGATGTGTCCAATATGTGGCGAAGCCTCTGAAATTCAGTACACCAAAGTCGTCGCCGGAGCCCCCGTAATGTAGTATACCGAACCCGTGGCGGAGCCTCCGAAACTTAGTGTCCCAAATTCGTGGTCGTAGCCTCCGTGATGCGACTTACGAAGCTCGTGGCGAGTTGGTCGATATACCCCAAGAATAATCGACATAGTGTGGCTCTGAAGGTGAGTATCCATCCAGAGGTGTACATAAATAAGTAGTTGGTGTGTTGTCCTGCATGGTGAGGAAAACAAGCCGGAAAGAAATTAATTGTAAAAAGTGACTTAGCTTTTGCTGTCGGAACTGACTGTAGATGTGACCGGAGTTGGCTTTTGCTGCCGGGCGGGCTTGGATGTGACCGAAGTCGGCTTGTATCGCCAAAGCAGACTTTAGGTGCGACCGGAGTCGGCTTGTGCTGTCGGAGTGGACTTACGAGAGTAGGCTTCAGCATGTCATCCTGCGTACAGAAAACAAACCAAATAAATAATAATTATTGAAATAAGCACCTTAGCTTGATTCGTGGACGAGTGTCGATGAAGTCGTGGCGGTCGGTGATGGAGCCACGACGGTTGTTGTTGAAGTCGACTAGTCAGAGTTGATTCCGACTAGTTGTTGGGGGGTGTAGCAGCCGCTCTCGACTAGTTTTCTAGTCAAAACTAGTCTAGTCGAGTAGCCAAAGTAGTCGACGGCAAATTAGCGCTGCCAAGCATCGATGTAGTTGTACTTGAGTAGTTGAAGTAGTCGACGGTGAGTTGGCATTGCTGAGCGTCGATGTAATTGTACTTGGATAGGTGAAGTAGTCGACAGCGAGTTGGCATTGCCAAGCGTCGATGTAGTTGTACTCGAGTAGTTGAAGTAGTCAACGGTGAGTTGGCATTGCCGAGGGCTGATATAGTTGTACTTCGAGTAGTTGAAGTAGTCGACGGTGGGTTGCCGAACGTCGAAGTAGTCGTACTCGTGTACATCTTCCCATGTGTGGCAAGTGAAGATCTTGAAGTGCCTTGTTAGCTTCCGTGTGCGTGTAGCATGATCCAATTTGCACTCCAAGTCTTCATGTGCATGCGTCGCCAGCAGATTGATGCTCTATTTTCTATCACTCATGAAGGGACAGAAATATTTTTTTGTCTCCGTAACGGTGCCCCTGGCTGACACATTACACATGGGCAGTGTAGATCGACAAAAGGTGACCGTGTATGGCACGACCTCTGAATCCACATCAAACTCGAACATCTGTATGTGGACGTTGGAGCAACAGTTTCAGACTCAGAGATCGACTCGGCGGGTAGCAGCTTGGATGCGGGTTTCCTTTGGATTCGCCAATCGATGACGAGATGCTGAGGATTTGATCGATCCATGCAACGACGTCGAATCTCGAGTATGTCTTCAGCTTGGTTTTTGACTCAACGCACACACGCTGAGTTGCGGCGATCGAAATTGGAACTCGACTACTTGCTTGTTTTGAGTAGATTGGTTTTTGAAGATGAGGTCTTTCGAATTTGCCTGATGATCTCGACGATTACCCCTACCTGACATGTCAGATGTCGGCTTTTTATGTCCGGTAGCCTACCAAGAGGGTTGACAGGGATCTATACCAGGGATACTCGTACGCGGTAGAAAGATACGTGCTTGACATGAGAAGACGAGGTTACCACGTCCCTCCCCGACCATCGACGCCTGAGGGCACGTGAAATCTCCACCTCGCCCGACCCCGACCATCCGTGGTCAGGGAAAGGAGCCAACCTCCTTCTCGCCCGATCCCCCGACCGATAGGCAGGGGGAAAAGTCAGGTCGCCGTTGCCCCCAAGGTCGTTGGCGATGGACGGCCGGAGCGTGGCTGGGCAGCATGGACTCCACACTGCGCCTGTCCCGAGGCTACAGGAGCCTTGGTGGTGGAGCCCTGACATACCGTGCTTTGGAGCACATGACAGGACATTGCAAGGTTGCAGAGCACAACTATCACCCTATGCCGTAAGCTACGGTGTAGGAGGGCCCTGGCACACCCGACCTCCATCGAAGGGGTCGGACCGGGAGGCGCCTGGGGCACCTGGCCCCCTTCGCCGATTCCCCATGCGGAATAGAGATCCGGTCAGACCAATCGAGGGCGTGAACCGTAAGCCAAGCCGGCCCCCGCTCATCTCCAAGGTGACATTTCTGCAACCACAGTCTCCCAGGATCGCCAGTCATGATTAACCCCGGGACGAAGACTACTCTACCAAGGATACGACTCCCCCGACAATGGAGACAAGGACGCAGCCGCACAACTGGCCGACCCCCAACCCCAAGAGGGGCAGATAATACACATAGGACTAGAACACTCCATCCCTTATCCTCTCGCAGACTGTTGTATCCTGGCCCCCCTTGGAGTATAAAAAGAGAAGGCAGGGCACCCCTAACGGGGATCGGCAGTTCAATCCATGATCTATAATCTGATCACCGGATCCACCGTTCCACACACACACACACACACCAACTAGGGCGTGGTGCACACCCCTCATCGCTACACACTAGAGACTTGGGAACTCTCCCTCTCTCGCTCTGCTTGTAACCCCTACTATAACCGATGTGAGTAACACGAGAATCATGAACTGGACGTAGGTCACATTGCCTAAACCAGTATAAACCTTTGTGTCAGCCTCTCGCGTAGCCATCCGAGCCCAACACACATAAAATTTACTAGTCGACGATATGGAACACCGATAGTTGGCGTGCCGGGTAGGGCCTTTGCGCGTCATGTCATTTTCTCTTGCAGGCGGTGGCTGGCATCGGATCAACCTAGACCCCTGGGACGAACGTCCACTTCGGGGGTTTGGAGTTCGTCATCACGGAGGTTGGGAGGGTCAACTACGTCGTCGCCCCGTCAACACCACTCCACCCCACCAACCTCGACCTCATCACCGAAGGTATTAAAAACTTGCTACTGAGTGATCCGGAGGATGACGTCCCTCGAAACCCGACCCTTGATCTCGACAACTAGGAGCTCTGGTGTGGCATCGGCAATTTCCTAGGACCTAGGCCGTCCCAGGCGGCCGCACGTCGCATCTTCTTCACCATCGCCAACCTCACCTCTCAGTTGGTGGGAGGAGACCACCTCACCCCGCCAGCAACTTTTAGGGGTACAGCCTCATGGTTTCTGTTCGACCTTAACCCCGCAGCTCAGGCTGCAACCCAATGATTCTGACTCATTCATCACTCACCTCCCTCTCACGTAGAGTTCATGGGGATGGTGGGAGGGCTGACAGAGTCATTTTATGACCTCCTGGCCGATGAAGTGTTGGAATCCCAAGGGAATTGCTCTGGCAACGATGGCCCTGCAACCCCGCGTGAATGCCTTGTTGTCATTGTCGCGGGGCAAGAAACGGTCATTCGAAAGATGCCAAGACTCCTATTAAGGAACGATTGGGCAAGGACCGTGATGCTCGCCTCACCATCGAGGCTCACAGGTGTCATTTTGACGAAGACGGACGCGGGAGAGACTACTACCGACCCCGGCAAGGAGGTCGATATGATAGTAGCGAAGACCATAGCCCTAGCCCTGACAGGTCGGGACCTCGGGCCTTCAGCTCTCGCATTTGGCAGGTGCCGTTCCCGCAACTGTTCAGGCCTCCAAGCAATATCCAATGGTACAACAGAAATGTCGACCTAGCCCTCTGGTGACTACTGGCTGTCGTGTAGGGCAGGTGGGGTAGAAGATGGCATGTTCATCATTCGCAACCTCCCCCGTATCTGTCCAAGTCAGCTCGAACCTGGCTCGAGCACTTGCCCAAGGGGAGGATCTAGAGCTGGTTCGACCTCAGGCATGTCTTCATAGGGAACTCCTAGGGCACCTACGCGTACACTAAGAACCCCTGGGACCTCAAGAATTGCATCCAGGAGACAGGGGAGACCGGGTGCGACTACATCTGACGCTTCTCCAATCGATGCAACGAGCTCTCGAACGTCGCCGACCACAGCATCATCGACATGTTCATGAACAACACCACGTGCCAAACCCTGATACATCGTCTTGGCAGTGCGATGTCGGGGAACATCAAGCAGCTCCTCGACATCACCACCAACCATGCCTCCAATGAAGAGGTGCTCAAAACCACAATCAACCGAGGCAAGGGTAAGGACACGTGGGATAAGGACCAGGACGGACCGGCACCGAGCCACCCACTCAAGAGAAGAAGGAGAAGGGTTGAAACGTATAGTGGCACGAAGAACATCTCGTCGCTACGGCGGAGTGCAAGCCCGGGAAACCTCTGGCGAAGGAGGCCCCCGACCACTTTGACAAGATGCTCGAGCAACTGTGTCCCAACCACACCTTCCCCACGAAGCACCTCTACAAGGACTGCATCCTCACCAAGAAATACTTCAACACCGATTTCGGAAGGGGCCCGCATCCTAAAACCACGACCCCTGTCGCCAACGGCACGAGAAACACGGAGAATGACGGTTTCCCTAGCGATGCTGAGTGTCTCATGATCTTCGATGGACCTGATGCGTACGCCTTCAGGGCTCACACAAAATTAGAGAAACGAGCCGTGTATGTGGTGGAGCCAGCGGTACCTGTGTACCTCTGATGGTTGGAATTAGCAATCACCTTCGACAGGGCTGACCTCCCCGACCGCGTCCCGACCCCTAGGAAGTACGCAATGGTAGTCGAACATATCATCGGCACCCCAACAGTGCGAGCCCTCGCTGATAGAAGCGCCTGAGCAAGACCTTGATGGACAGAGGCAATAGCCTCAACATCATCTACGCCGAGACCCTCGACAGCATGGGTATCAGTTGGACCAGCATCCGACCCACCGGGCTCCCTTCCATGGGGTGGTCCTGGGGAAACAGGTAGTGGCCATCAGACACGTGGAGTTGTTGGTGACCATGGTAACCACAAAACCCCATGGAAATTAGCACAAGCTAACTCAATCATTTTTTGAGAGAGGGCCTTCCCCTAGAACTGCAGATATGGTGTTGTCCACCTCGTCTTCCGCCAAGACTTGGGCGAAAAGGGTCACCTCCAACTCGATTGCGTCAAGCTGAGTGTCAGAATAACATGCAGGAAAAATCTTCGCTCACTGCTTGCAGATCAAAATTCTGGTAATGAGAGCGCGAGACGGCAAACACATGATGGACGCTTAAAGTCAGCCTGTCAATGAGCACTTCACAGAAACAACTAAGAATATGTCCAGCGTGCGATGTCAGCGAGCTCAACTCATCCTCATCACTCATCCGGAGCCATTTCAGAATCCCTTGAACAACCTCACCGAGTGCCTCACGCTCGACATGTTCGAAATGCATCACCGAGTCAAGATTCGAACCCTCTCCTTCATCTCGCATAGCTCGGTATGGAGAAGGGTGTCGGAGCTCCACAAGGTATCACACTCGGCTTGCACCTGGGTATAGGTGTCCGAGAGGACGGATAGCTCGTTGATGGTGGTGGCTGTCGCTAGCTTGGCCGCCTCCTTCAACTCCTTCTCCGAATGGGCCACCTTCTCGGTGGATGTTCGACGAAATAAAAAGTTCTTCAGCGACATGAGGAACGCAAAGGTAGAGCTCGAGAAGAGAGGGTGAGGCACACTCACCTGCGAGTCATTCCCTCAAAGCTCTCACCTTCTTGTCCCTCACCGCAGCCAGCTCAAGCACCTGACGACGACGCTCTTTGGCCCCCCACTCTCCTCCGTAGATCATCCAGAGCCACACCCCTATCTGTGTGGGCCACCTGAATGGTAGCTAGCTCCAAATGAAGGGCCCGCGGCTCGCTGGACCGACGGTCTCGTTCCTCCACAGACTAGCGCAGAAGCTCCGCTCGCATATTCTCGTGTCGCGGATGGTCGGTCCACAAGGGGAACACGAGACTCTGGACGGTGTCGGCGGACCTAACCACGGTGTCAAAGCACCACCTGATGTGCCTACACGCGCACAACTCCTCCACCCAACCTGGCGAAGCCGATGGATGCTCAGGCTCTGACCCACCCTCGGGAAGAGGCACCAAGGCCCAGGACCCTGTCATCGTCTCCGGAACGACCAGAGACACAGACGAAGCAGACAGCATGGCAAGAGATTTGGGCTGCGTGGATTTGGCTAGCGGGGTGTCGAGGATCTTGGAGTTGCGTTTGGGACCATAGGTTGAGTTCGAGTCTTCGGAGAAGAATTTTTATCGGCTCCCATTCACTCCCCCCTCTCTGGTCGCCATTCTGGTCCTTCAATTGGTATCAGAGCCGGATACGGATCATTGAAACTTTAACTAGTTGAGATCCAAAGATGGCGGACTATGGGAAGGGCTCGGGTCCTCCCCACTTTGATGGGAAATATTACCAGATGTGGGAAGCTCGGATGGGCGCGTTCATGCGTGGAAAGGTTCAGTTGATTTGGGATGTGACGGTTGACGAGAACTATGTCATTCCGAACACGTTCCTTTTGTCCAGATCAAGGGATATGTTCGATACCAACAATAAGGTCGTGGACTATCTCTACCATGCTTTCTGTGCATCTGAATTCAATCGGGTGTATGGAGAGCGGTTGGCACACTAGATATGGACCCAGTTGAGGAATGCCCATGGTGGAAACAATTAGGCGAATGTGCATCACTTTATGACCTACCCGAGAGAGTACGAGAATTTCACTCATCTCCCCGGAGAGTCTGTGGATGCCATGTTTGAGCGCTTCACTCTGATTGTGAATAACAAGAAAGCCAACATCACCCAGCTCCCATACGATGATCATGATAGAGCTATCAAGCTCAACGGTTGAGGCTATTCAGGAGTCTAGTGTGTATGAGACCCTGACAGTGGACGAGCTGTTCTCTAAGCTCAAGTCGTCCGAGGTGGACCAAGGATTGAGAGTAAAGAAGGGCAAGGGTTCTACTGATGATAGTCTGGCTCTTGTTTCTAGACTGAGAACTAATGCTAATCACTCTTCTCGGATGTTTTCTCTGTCTGCTCTTGCTTCTTTGCCAGATGAAGAGTTCGAGGTGCTGGATGATGATGATCTTGCTTTGCTGACCAAGAGGTTCGAGCGCCTGAACGAGAACCGGAAGAACTTTAGGAGGAACTCAGGGACGTGCTACAAGTGTGGAAAGCACGAGCACTTCTTCGCCGAGTGTCCCGAGGGAGAAGAGCACAAGAACGAGTACAAGAAGCCCGAGTACAAGCAGGAGTACAAGCATCGCCCGAAGGCCAAGTACAAGCAGATCGAGCACAAGCACCGTTCCCAGAACCACCACTCCAAGCACAAGAGCCGGGACGAGTACAAGGGCAAGAAGAAAGGCTGCTACCACAAGAAGAAGTCTCGAGCGATGGTGGCTAGTGCGAGCGATGTCAACACTTCTTCTTCTTGTTACACCACGTCGAGCTCCAGTAGTGAAGAGGAAGGCCATGGAAGGCACGAGGGCAAGAGGCACGTGAACAAGAACTTCAACGAGCTCAGCTTCATAGCGGCAAGTGGATTCTACGGCATGGCACACAGTTCGGGTAGCAAGAAGAGCAACAAGGATGACTCAGATTCCGACTCCGAGGATGAGGTACTTCCCCCTACCATTGACTCATTGCTTGAGGAGAATGCTACCTTGAATGAATTGCTAGATAATCATGATAGTGTGCTTAGAGATGCCAAGAAGATGAGGAAAGAACTTAGGGCCTCTCTAGAGGAAGCTAGGGAGAAGGTAGCTGAGTTAGAGGGTAGGCATCTTGATGGTATGCTTGCTTTGGATGCTATTAAGTCTGCTCCTGTGGTTAGTGATGAGGTTGATTGCACTGATGCACTGTTTTCCTATCTGATTTGACTGTTCTGAAGGAAAAGCTTGCCTCCACATTTGAGGAACTAGGTTTGGTTAGGTCTGAGTTGGATGAGTTTGAGTCTAGATCTAGTTTGCTTGGTGCTTGCAAGTCTTGTCCTATGTTGCATGTAAACTAGATGAATCACATGCTAGGATTGTTTCTCCTGAGGCTGAGTTGAAAGGTCCCATTGCAACTAGTTGTTCTACTTGTAAATTACATGCTGTGAAGAATACGTAACTTGCACATTATGTTGATCGCTTGCAGGATGAGAATAATGAGTTGAGAAAGATGATGAGTTGGTTGTCGGGTCATGAGCCTCAGTTGAGTGTGATGATGGCCGCATTTAAGCGCTTTGATGGCCAGGCTTTGGGGTCAGAGAAGATCGGTGGGTGTAGTGGTGAGAGTGAGGAGAAGATTGGGGACATTCTAGTGCCACCACAAACTACACCCACAAACAAGTATGCACCCAAGCCAAATCACCTATGAAACAAACTAGACACCATTCAAGATCCACCCGTGTTCACCCACAAAACAGACAATTTCCAAAAACCGGTGAGATTTGTGAGAAACCTTGGGAATGTGTTTGAGGGAAAGCCAGAGAAGAAAAAGGTGGAGAAACCTAGTGAGAAACCACAGCCAAAGCTAAAACTAATCCGCTTCCATTGTGAGTATTGTGGAAGAGATGGTCACATAGGAGAGTTTTGCTACAAGAGGAAGAGGGATGAAAGGATGGCTAAGGAGTAGGCAAATAAGGACAGGTACAACCCTTCTCATGGTGTGCCTGAGCCCCGTATGCCACTACCTAGAAGAGAGGCTATGGTGAGGTCTATACCAGCCTGGGGTGATAGGAGAGCTACTGATCGGGACAGAATCGTTGGTCAGGAGGCACTGGTCAGACCGGTCAGAGGCACCGGTCAGATCAGTGCACTCCAGAAAGGTGGTCAGTTTGGGTTTCATGGTCGTGGTGTTGATCGATTCGGTTCTGGTGGTCGTGGTACAGTTGGTAGGTAGTTTGAGTCTGGTCGTGTTGTATTTGCTGGACACTCTCCACCTCATGGTCGATATGAGGATGGGAGAGGTCATCACAGCTTTGAGTCTTAGAGGAGGTATGGGCCACACTCTTCCTTTCATGGTGATCGTACTCCTCCAGCGAGACGTGAGTTGGTTCAGCGTGTTGGTGGTCGTAGCTTTGGTGGATGTGATGGGATGGATATTGCTAACCCCACTTTTGAGCAAATGGCTCGACACTGGTTTGACTCTTTTTGTACTAACCCTAGTGTTGAGTCGCTTGCTCATTCTCGTCCTCATTTTTTATTTGCAGGTGGGAGGCTTGGGGAATGTTTGGCTATTGGACTCCGGTTGTTCTCGACACATGACCGGAGACAGGGGGTGGTTCACAAGCCTCACCCCAGTGAGTACTAGAGAGTACATCACTTTTGGGGATAAGGGAAAAGGACAAGTACTAGCTGAAGGTATGGTGAAGGTGAGTAGGAAGGTAGCTTTGAGGCGTGTTGCTCTTGTAAAGTTACTGAGGTTCAATTTGCTTTCTATGTCTCAGCTGCTTGATGAGGGGTTTGAGGTTCAGTTTAGGTTGGGTGCGTCTTAGGTGCTTGATTCTCGAGGCGACCTTGTTTGTACGGTTGTTCCCGAGGGTCAGATCTTTCGAGCTGATTTTTCTCAGTCTGATGGTCCTACACGGTGTTTGGTGGCTGGTTCTTCTAATTTGTGGAAGTGGCATAGGTGGTTGGGACACTTGAGCTTTGACTTGCTTTCTCACTTGAGTGGTCTCGATTTGGTCTGAGGATTGCCGAGGTTGAGGTTTGAGAAGGAGTGGTTTGTGCGCCTTGTAGGCATGGCAAGATGGTAGCTGCTTCTCATCCACCCCTGACTGTTGTCATGACAGAGCGTCCGACAGAGCTGTTGCATATGGACCTTGTTGGGACAGCTCGAGTTCGCTCGGTGGGTGGGAAGTGGTATGTCCTGGTTGTGGTGGATGATTACTCTGGCTATGCCTGGGTGTTTTTCTTGGAGGATAAAAGTGAGACATTTGGTTTTGTTCGAGATCTGATCGTGAGGTTGAAGAATGAGAGGCATGGGAACACTATTCGAGCAATCCATAGTGATAATGGCTCTGAGTTCAGGAACTCTCGTTTTGACACCTTTTGCTGCGACCTTGGTCTTGAACATCAGTACTCGACTCCTTATGTGCCCCCTCAGAATGGAGTTGTGGAAAGGAAAAACAGAATGCTGTGTGAGATGGCTATGACGATGCTCGATGAGCACAGGACTCCTAGGTCGTTTTTGGCTGAGGCGTTCAGTGCCGCTTGTTATGTTTCCAACCGGATCTTCCTTCGAGCGTTCAAGAAGAAAACATGTTATGATCTCATGCATGGACGAGCTCCTAAGGTGAGTCACTTCCGAGTATTTAGTTGCAAGTGTTTTACTCTCAAGAAGGGTAAGCTTGATAAGTTTGAGGCTAGATCTAGTGATGGTATCTTCTTTGGGTATGCTAACCATTCTAGAGCCTATAGGGTGCTTAATCTTGAGACTAACAAAATCATGGAGACTTGCGAGGTAACCTTCGACGAGACAATGTCATGTATCTCTCTTGGTTTTGAGTGTGCAGGTGATGAGGAGAAGGCTGAGACGATCTTTGAGGAGGAGGAAGAAGCTGGTGATGAAAATGGCGAGGATCGTGTACCTAATACGGATCGTGTACCCTCTACTTCCACGACGACGATGACGGTTGATGGCGGGTGTTGGTATTTCTTAACGTCACCACTATGGCGTCAGGTTAGCGTGAGCGTGTAAGAATCACCTAGGTATACTGACGGGTGCGAACGAATCCACAAGCGCACGGATACACCATTGTAGCACTTCACCTCAGGAGTATTCCCAAGGGTATCGAATCCAAGGAACGGTATGGGGGACTCTACGAGTGACTATCCAAGGGTACACAGTCCCTGCTGAGGTAGGTGAGTGATGTGAAGTCTCCTGTAGGTTCTCGACTCTAGAGAGGAACAAGCTCGGATAAGATCTCGCTTCGGACATCGGCCCCTCCTGACTATAATAGTTGGTTCACAGAAAAGGGTTGCCTACATGCTGTATCCGAACGTGGGGGATTTCAGAGGGTCCAACGGCTGTCACTACCGCGGCCTACCCCAAGAGAAACCGTGGGATACAGGGCATTCGAAGGATAATCAGCAATATAGACACCACGTCTACACCACCGACTACTACTACAGCACGGCTACGTCTGACGTCCTGTAGAAACACTATAGCACTCCGTATAAATACGAAGCGACGAACCCGCGAGGTTGAGCTAGACCTTACTCGTCACTAAATCGATTCGCGCGAGGAGATATGATTGATACTTGATCTAAATCAGAAATGCATGAGCTTCACTATATTCTAATAGACAGGCAATCACACAAACAAGATGCAGACTTATGCGATGATAACAGAAGATCTAGGGTCGTGTTTGTGAAGAACACAAGCCTCTAACTTATGAACAAATAGAAAAGTATGAATTACTTGCTCGTCAACTAGATCAAGGAGGCACGTTCATGAAGAACGCGAGCCTCTAAATGATGAATGAACGAAGAACTGAAGAACAACTCTTTCATGCGAAGAACTGAAGAACAACTCTTTCATGCATGAGAGCCACTTTAATCTAAATAGGAAATACTGAAATACTCACTTTAGTCTAAATGAAGAACAACATCGCTCACGAGGTACAAGGAGACGATGGATGATGAACGGATCATCACCACCTCACCTCTACTCATCCACACACTCATCTCTACCTAGCACCACCTAGTCTAGATCCTCCACACACACACACCCATGGTGGGATGAGGTTTCACCTCCACCAAGAGAGAATGAGAGAGGGAGAAAGAGGCAAAGGTAAGAAATGGCTTCAAGTGTGCTCCACCTCTTCTTACCCCCCTCTCGTCCTATTTATAGGCTTGAAGAACCGGCGTGAGAGCACCCAAACACCCTAGGGATGGCCTCTAGGACCAACGATCGAGCACCACGTGGAAGCCCCTGAGTGGGCGCCATAAGGTCGGTTCGGCCGACCTGTGGGGTCGGCCGACCCCCTGTGGGCCCCACTCGCGGTGTGCTTTCTTGTGGTGGCTGTCCTGTGGGTCCTGAGGTCGGTTCCCGGTGTCCACATGGTTTGGAGGCGGTTTAGGCGCTCTGTGGGCCATGGGATCCATGTGATGCCTGCATGGCGGCTTCTGATTCGCCGAGGCTTACTTCCTTGGATTGGTGATGTCATGGATCCAGAGGATGCTTGCATGCAGCCCCTCATTGGCTGAGCCTAACTTGCTAGGATCATGAGGGTGTCTTTTCTCTTCATTTCTTATGCTAAACACCTGCATTCAACTAAGCATAGCCACTGGTGGAAATTGTCAGTTTAAACCCCTATTCTAGTGTGGATGCTTAGTTCTTATGATAAAATCCAGGGATTGACGGCCCTAAATTAGGTACTTAATAGCCGTCAACAACTCCCCCACACTTGCCCTTTGCTCGTCCCGAGCAAAAGGGAAGATCACATGGGTTTAAACCAAAGGTATGAAATAAGCATAGGAGTTATTCCAGGTCATACCTTGCTCTTGTGAACTCTGTGGATTGGCTACAATACCATCTTGGGTAATTGATAAGAGGAATGACCATGAATCAAGTCTCTTAAGCACCGGTTGGTCAGCACTTGGGGTTTTCCTGATAATTTTTAAAGAAAAAGAACTGCTCTGCCCTCCTTCTTTGATTCTCTCGGATCGCTTAATGTGTATATGTCCTCACCAAGGCATTAGATTGCCTTTCTTCACCCTACTTCTAATAATGGCTGTATTTGGAGCTCAGGGTAGGATAAAGGTAAAGCATACATGTATCACATATATTGCAAAGTCAAAAACTGGATCCACAGAGAAAATCAAATCATACAATCAGATCAAGATGTGCACATATATGGGTACGGTGAGTATGGTAAGGTGGATACTAGGCCCGGGATGGGTGCTAGATATTACCATACATGTATGATGAATGTTGATTGATGGTGAAGTGGACACTAGCCCCGGAATGGATACTAGTTATCACCATCTAGATTATGGAACTCCTTTTTGCATGATTCTCCCTTTTGTATAAGAAATCTTTTGAGAGCATGGCTATCTCTATACTTTCTCTTTCTTTTTTTTCTTTTTTTCAACACTGGACCTTCATGTGTCCATATATTTTATTTTTATATATTTTTCGATAGCCATGTCTCCTATGTAGCAAAAACTAGGAGGGAGAGATCAACACATATGGAGCCTTATTTTCACGGAATGGATGAATAATACAATGCTAACTTCCAGGGTAGAAGCATAGCAAGGGGAATAAGGTGGCGTGCACATGAATCTTGACCATGAAAGTAATGAAAAGAATTCTCACAAGGGTCACAGAATTTGACAAAGCTCAATGCAATAACAAGCAGCATATGAGTATAAGGTTTTCAACTAAAACCATCATATGGCTTTGGTAGGATGGTGGCACATCAAAGAGGAGCTTTGCAAGAGCATTTTTTTTAAAACAAAATTATCCCAAGGGCCAGAACCAACAGAGTTAAGATCATGTCATCAAGTCATATCTCACTTGCCAACTACTTAGATAAGCATGTTGTCCTTATGATGATATTGTTCACAAACCTCAAGGTTATAAACGAGGAATAAAACTTACGCATGTCAACCCTAGGCATGGAGTAAGCATTTCCATAGATTTCTTAAGTTGATTTATGGAGAATTTATCAAGCATGAGCGTACAAACTCAGAAATCATGGTGAAATGAGGAAGAGATGCAAACCAGCGCTGTTTTTTTTGTGTGTGGACCAAACGGGGATTCCTGTGATGCGCACGAATGCATGTCCCGTTCAGGTTCTCTAAGCGTGGTCGATCGTAAGCGTTGTGTGAGCATAGTGTGGGTGCAACAATGATCCGTCGTGTTCGCGTTTGGAGAGTCTAACTCTCCCCCACACTGTTTTGTACCTGGGTGCAGTTCTTCGATACAAAAAAGCAAAAACAAAAATAGCTAACACATGAGTGACTTAACCGGGTTACATGACCGGTGGAGCCAAGATTTATTCATTCAAGTTCACCAATAAAGAAATAGGCGCTTACACAAATGATGGGAATAAAGGAAATAATTGGAAGGGAAATAAATTAAGGGAAATAAATTAAACCTAACTAAGCACCTATGAAGGGAAATAAGAGTGGGGCACGACCCTCTACTCAGCATCATAGAGGTCCTCGTGCCCCGTGGCCACAAAGAGGCGCCTCATCTTGGTGCATAGGCCACGGCGAAGATCGCGGAGGTCATCTCTAAGCTCAGCGAGATCCACCTTCTGCTCCGCACTGATGGTCTTCAGCTTCTTGCACTCCCTGCCTAGTTCCTCCACTAGTGGGGTCATCCTGGCTGCAGTGGGAGTCTTAGGAGATCGCTCGGGCGCCCAAGTCCTCTCCCTCAACTTCCTAGATGCCCGTGGTGTGGAGCTGCTGCCCAACTCAAATTCTTCATTGGTTTCCTTCAAAGTCGGAGGTGCATGGCTGCTCTTCCTGCTGGTGCTGTCTAGGCTAGCGAACCTAGGCTTCCCAGGCTGAGAGACTGGTGGAGGCGACGATGGCACAGCAGGGGCTGAACGGCCTCTCACTCCGAAGGCTCCCGGAATGTTGAGCCGAGGTGGTGGAACCACCAGAGGCGGCGGAGTTGCTGTGGGTCGTGGCCGGACATCCACCTTCCTCTGGTAGGGGCTGCTGGCACGCCCCCGCGGCTTCCTCGCTTTCCCGGCCGAGGCAGATCGACAGGAAGTGCGTGGAACCGGGGGTGTGAAGGGCGGCACAGCCATCCCCTTGAGCTCTGAAGTTCCGTTGATGGTGGCCCTCGGCCCTTGGTTCCCAACCGGAGGACGGGAGGTGAGCGGCGACACCTCGAAGATGCACGCGACCTCCATAGGTGCCACCCCTGTGGGGGATGCAGCAATGGCAGGGACATCCCCCTCGACGGGTTCACCGGAGGAGGGTGCCGCGGCGACGGGGACAGGGCTTTTGTCGGCCATGAGGACTGCCGCGACGGCGAGCGAGGGAGGTGAGCAGGGGAGGCAGGGGTTCTGCGCGACGCAAAACTCCGTCACACGGCGAGGAGAGGGTTTCTGGAGGACGAAAGAGTGCACACGCGAAAAACGAGAGGCGGCGGCGGCCCTAGTGGGTCGGCCGACCTAGGGGGTCGGCCGAGCCCATCTGGGCTCCGCTGGCCCTCTGCTTCGGCGTGTGGGCTCTAGCGGTGCTCAAGGTCTCTGGGTCAGGCGGCCCACCAATTCTAAGGTCGGAGGCTTCAGCAAGGGCTAGAATGGAATTTTGGGCATAATACTGCCTTCTACCCCAAACAACTTTACTAAAACCTCTTTATACCTTAATAGCTCAACTTGGGGACTGTACCTGAACTCATACCTGGATGAAGAGTCATTGTTGCCCTCTTGCTCATATCGTCCTTTTTCTCCTGATAATATCTTCCTACCCTGCCCTGTGGTCCTCCTTGCAGGTTTCTTTGTGATAGGATGCATTTTCTTTCCTGCATGGTTAGTGCATATGTACGATGCAAGCTGTATATATGGCGAAACAGAGGTGATCCTCACAACCATCCTAAGGGAACTATGATGGGTAACCTTAGGAAGGAAGCACAGCTAGCAAGGCTATAGCACTACGGATGAGAGATGATAGAGGTGAAGCCTAGAGTGCTCTAAGAGTGAAGCTTTCACCTCTAGAACTCAATGATGATCGGACCCCAGATTGAGTGAGTGAAAGTTTATGGGTCGAACGATCATTTGAGCTAAAGGTCGACAGTGACGGAGTTGCTAGTTCATCCTCTCCTTGGGTTGACAAAGGACCTCACCCTCACCTAAGTGGGATGACACATAAGTTAACCCAAGCTTCCAACAGAAGTGTAAAAGATAGGTATGTAACCACACTCCCGCAGGGCATCGATCAGGTCAAGAAGTGAAGAGTAGGATTTACATCCATTTGACTTGATCGGCATCGGTCTTAGCTGAGTTTAAGATAATGAGGTGGATTGCTCAACTAGACCGGATATAAGTTCGCGCTTCCACAAGCCAAAGATATGGAAGTTTTACTGCGCCAGGGCTCGTGTCCTAGCATAACCCTCAGTGTGGCGGCACTTCGGATTGAGCCTTGACATGAAGCACGAAAAACATCCATCGTGACCTCCCCTGGAGAGTTGCGGGCAAGGTTGAAGTGATCGTCCCCGCCAGGAACGATTCTTCTTCCTCGACTACTACCCTCCTCCTTCCCTCGAGACTAAGTCTCGAAGGCTGGGTTTTTAAGAGAAGAAACGATAGGGGAATCTAGGGGCAGAATTTGCACTAAGTACTCTTTCCCATAGATTCCTGCCAGTAAGGAGTGATATCTTCGACCAGAGCACAGAGAAATTTGGCATGTAAGCTCGGGCTCTCTCAAGGATTGGCTTAGGCATTTCGACATTTTCTCGTTTGGCTACCTCGTCACTCGAGTCAGGTGGGGAGCTGAAATCTCGAATTTCTCCTAGAATTTCCAGTCCCTGTTCTGGCTCTAAGAACACAAAGGTGCCTCCCGAAATGGCATCAAGCATCATGCCACAATCTCTTCGTAAACCAAACTGGAAATGCTGCAAAAGCACTGGGTTGGGCAGACCAAGGATTGGGCAAACTTCAACCAAAGAGGCAAAACGATGCCATGCCATGCCTAAGGGATTCTGGACGTCCACTTCTTTCGATGATTCCTGACGAATCCGAACGTATTTGGGCTTGGGACCGGTGCCATTGGAAGCGTATTGAAATTATCTTTCCATCCATATAAAAAAACTCCCAAAACCGAGCCCGTATGAGACCTGGGCGTCCGTTTTACTGAAGACTGCTTCTGGACTCCGAGACGGACTCGAACTTGAGTTGATTTGGGCCTCCATCTTGGGGACTCGAACCGAATTAACCTCAGGCCTCCTTCTTGTCTTGGGAACTCTTTCTGGACTCCCTCTTCGCCACTCCATGCATCACTCATGAACATATGCATGGGTTCCATGTCCTCATCATCCTCCCCTTCTTGACGAAAAGCCGTCCTCGGCGTCAATTGTGCTCTAAACTGGTCCTGCACAAAACAAAGAAGAACGGGGTTGCGAGAATAAAGGGAACCAAAATAATTATGCGGAGGGATTGAACCTTGTTTCCAATTTTCAAGTGTGTCTTTTTGTATGAAAAATTCAGCAAACATGTAAGCTTCTTGATCGGAAGTCACACGATGTATGTCAATACTATCCTGCAAAGAATTAGTACTAACAAAAGACAATACAGGAATTGATGATATCAGCCAACAATGCTCCCCTTCTTGGGAGTAAATATGTTTCTTGAAAACAAAACTACTAGAGGAACATGTGAAAATATTGGTATTATGGTTGTCCTCTAATCGATCACAATCTCGCTCAACAAAAGAAGAATTCCAATGTGAACAAATGTAAACTCGGTGCACCATATATTCCCCATTATAATTATATTTACCAATAAAGTGATATGTATGCTTAGACAAGCATGGCAATTCAGAAAGTTGCTTCTTCAAATAATTTAGATTACAGAGAACAAAAAATTCAATATAACCCAAAGTATTGAAAGAAGACATCAAGTTTTGTTCATCGGGTGCACTAGAAATTGGAATGAACACTTTATTTTTAGCGTTAATGTATGGCTCCAAATCATGTGTATCATTACCTTTGCTCTCATTTTCAGAAATTGTAGGTGCACTTCTAGTTGCTAGTTCTGAAATCACACATGGGGAAAGATCCTCCTCATTTGCTAGTGCATAGTCCACTTCATTGTCCTCGAATGGATCACCAATGACAACACCATCATCAATGTCCTTGACATCCGAAGCACTAATGTACCCACCATCATCTTGAAGAATGTATGCTCGTGGACTAGTACAAACATCCTGCACGTGTCCAAATCCATGGCAACGACGGCACTGAGCTCTAGAAGCCTGTACCATGGCTGTGGAAGAAGCCCGCTTGATAGGTATCTGCAAAGCGTTAGGAACAAGAAAAGAGGTGGTGTCCTCTTCCAAATATTGTATCTCATTTTGGAAAATAGGTGCATGTAATTTTGACACATTATCATCTCCTAAAAGTTGTTTTTCAGCCATACAAGCAAGCTCAAATAATTGTGAAAGAGAACTATAAGAGTGATCAACAAGAATGTTCTGAATTTCAGGTCGAAGACCATGCAAAAATCTATTCTCAGTTGCTTCTACACATTCATTTATTTCACAACATATTTTACACTTTTGAAACACTTTATAATATTTCTGAACAGACATATTTCCCTGCAAGAAGGACTGCATTTTTCTAAGCAAATCACGTTTATAAGAAAAAGGAATAAAACGACACGCATTGCTTTTTTAAGTTGTTCCCATGTACTAGGTAAAGCATTCATTGCAGCTAGCTCATTCCACCAAATAATGGCAAAATCCTTAAAGGTATTAGTAGCTTGTCGAACTCTATGTTGCTCGGGCACAAAGTGAGAATTAAATTCTCGTTCAACAGCTATCTCCCAATCAAAATATTTTTCTCCATCATAAGATCCAGAGTAAGATGGTATGGTAAAGTTACCTCTCATACCTTGATGTTTGTTGTCTACATGTAGTTGTTGCTTGTTTTTCTTTTGGTCCATCTCTGCAAATATATATGCCATGATTACCTGCAATTCACACTTTAAACAGAAACAGTTGTTTGGTGTTGTCAGAAATAAAAGTAAATCGCTATCAACTAATATATGTATGTTGGTGGGAACACGCTCTCACACACCTTACCAAATTCTTACAATTGTTCTTACCAAAGCAAGACAGTGAATGGTACAACCGGTGGCTGGTTCGTGATACCTGTGAGGGCGTAGCACCAAGATTGCAAGAGTCTTTTTCTGTACCGATCTGAAGTATATATATGGAGCTTTGGGAGGCTTAAAATATGGTAGCAAGGAAAAATAATAATTCAATTCAGAAATTGCAAGACTGAAAATTAGTCCCAAGCTAGTCTATGTCACCGGCCTAAACTTGTCTCGGACCTAGTTCAAGCAAGCAAAAGATACAACCAGCTAAGGACACAAAGGATGCAAGCACTTCTGAATTTTTTTTCTATACTTTTTTTTCTTTGTTTTTTTGGTGTGGCTCTTTCTTCTTTTTTTTAGCACCTCTTTGCCTTTTTCTTGTTTCTATTTTTCTTCAATCAGAAGGTGCTGCAGAAGGATGTTTACAACTCAAAATTTCCAGCCGCACATTCAAGTGCACCTCTCACACAAGTACTTTGCTAGGCAATGTTACGTTTCCTAGTAGTACAGCACTCTCCTATTAGTGCACCTTTCACACAAGTACTATGCTGCAGAAAGTGTCGTCCACATTCAAGTGCACCTCTCACACAAGTACTTTGCTAGGCAATGTTACGTTTCCTAGTAGTACAGCATTACTATCACCACAGGAAGCAAATCATTTTGCCTAAAATAAATATCTCTCGTAGTTGGTAAAGCTTCCAGCAATACACGAAATGGATAAAAAAAAATGAACCAACACTTAGCTTGTCTATTAGTGCCCGGCACACAATCTAAGAATATTTTTTCCCTATTTCCTTTCTACTTTTGCAAAATAACAAGCGCTCGGCGCCACAGATATTCACACTTGTGAAATATGAAAGATCAATCTAGTACCGTGCCAAGTGCCAACAACCAGACTCAAAACTAGAGACGACTTAAACCAAATCAAGAAACAAGACCTAGACACGGGGAACACAACGACTTGACGAGGGACTAAAATTCAGGAAAGCAATCTGAAAAGAAAAATTGAGGAGCACAAAAGAGTTATAGGACAGCGGATTTTTTAAGGCTTTTTTGGACTATAGGACGAAGGCGAAAAACTAATTTAGGATAAACCTAACGGTAATACCTGAGTCTCTGATTACCACTTGATGGGAACTAGGGTGTCCGATCTTCCGTCAGGTGAGGATAATCTCGATTTGGTCGGAGAGCGACACACCGATCCGGCTTCAGATCACAAAGACCCGAACCCTGCAACCTTAGCACCACGTCTCTGGTTATCAATCGTGTCACAAGCCGGTTGACCTCGCCAAGAAGGCTAATCCCTGCTGCGAATCGAAGAACACAAGCAAGAACAAGATAAAATGCAACTCACAATTGAAGTGACAATTTGCAGATGTATGATTAAGATCTCAACGTGGGGTTTCACAAACCGATAACGGCGACTGTTCGAAGACAGAAAACTCTAAACCAAAACCCAAACCCTAACGAGGGTGTGGCGGCTGCTAATAAGGTCCTTAGGGTCGTGCAAGACCCACTGGAGGCGCTCCTAATGGACCCTAACACGATACACGGCCCAAAGACCAAAAGACGGTGTCGCAGCACCCTGACAGATTCTGGACGTCTACTTCTTTCGATGATTCCCGACGACTCCGAATGTATTTGGGCTTGGGACCGGTGCCATTGGAAGCGTATTGAAATTATCTTTCCATCCATATAAAAAACTCCCAAAACCGAGCCCGTATGAGACCTGGGCGTCCGTTTTACTGAAGACTGCTTCTGGACTCCGAGACGGACTCGAACTTGAGTTGATTTGGGCCTCCATCTTGGGGACTCGAACCGAATTAACCTCGGGCCTCCTTCTTTTCTTGGGAACTCTTTCTGGACTCCCTCTTCGCCACTCCATGCATCACTCATGAACATATGCATGGGTTCCATGTCCTCATCACCTTCTCTCTTTGTTTGAAACTGAGGATCGCCATTCTTAAGGAAACGACACGCCGTAGCGGAAAGAATCGAGTGCAAAAAGATGCTCTCAATTCCTCCCAGCGTAGGTGGTTGCAACCAAAACAACGGTACCAAGTTCTCGCTTCCCCGGAGAGGGAGAACAGAAACAGGTTCCTCTTAAGAACATCTTGTGTTGCCCCGGTTTTACCCTGGGTGGAACACAATTGCTCAAAGTCTCTTACGTGATCATAGGGATTCTCATGACTCATCCCAGAGAAGGGTTTTTCCTCCACTAGCTTCATGAGAGATGGGTGAACCAAACAAGGTGTTAGAAGAGCAGGTTGTCTCCAGAGAGTTGATTCCATGGTTTCACTCATAATGGGCGGAAGGTGTGTACAAGGATAACCTTCTTGGGATAGCGGGGGTAAAGGTAGAAATAAAAGAAAAACAAAAGATATGAGGATAGTCGGGTTCGTAGATTCTTGACAACCGTTCCCCGGAAACGACGCCAGAAATGCTTGTTGATATTTCTTAACATCACCACTATGGTGCCGGGTTAGCGAGAGCATGTAAGAATCACCCGGGTATACTGACGGGTGCGAACGAATCTGCAAGCGCACGGATACACCATTGTAGCAGTTCACCTCAGGAGTATTCCCAAGGGTATCAAATCCAAGGAATGGTATGGGGGACTCTACGAGTGACTATCCAAGGGTACACAGTCCCTGCTGAGGTAGGTGAGTGATGTGAAGTCTCCTGTAGGTTCTCGACTCTAGAGAGGAACAAGCTCGGATAAGATCTCGCTTCGGACTCCGACCCCTCCTGACTATAACAGTTGGTTCATAGCAAAGGGTTGCCTACACGCTGTATCCGAACGTGGGGGATTTCAGAGGGTCCAACGGCTGTCACTACCGCGGCCTACCCCAAGACAAACCGTGGGATACAGGGCATTCAAAAGATAACTAGTAGTCTAGACACCACGTCTACACCGCTGACTACTACTATAGCACGACTATGTTGACGTCCCGTAGAAACACTATAGCACTCTGTATAAATACGAAGCGACGAACCCGCGAGGTTGAGCTAGACCTTACTCATCACGGAATCGATTCGCGCGAGGAGATATGATTGATACTTGATCTAAATCAGATATGCATGAGCTTCACTATATTCTAATAAATAGGCAATCACACAAATGAGACGCAAACTTATGCGATGATAACAGAAGATCTAGGGTCGTGTTCGTGAAGAACACGAGCCTCTAACTTATGAACAAACGCAAAAGTATGAATTACTTGCTCGTCAACTAGATCGAGGAGGCACGTTCATGAAGAACGCGAGCCTCTAAATGATGAACGAACGAAGAACTGAAGAACAACTCATTCATGCATGAGAGCCACTTTAGTCTAAATAGGAAATACTGAAATACTCACTTTAGTCTAAATGAAGAACAACATCGCTCACGAGATACAAGGGGACGATGGATGATGAACAAATCATCACCACCTCACCTCTACTCATCCACACACTCCTCTCTACCTAGCACCACCTAGTCTAGATCCTCCACACACACACACACTCATGGTGGGATGAGGTTTCACCTCCACCAAGAGAGAATGAGAGAGGGAGAAAGAGGCAAAGATGAGAAATGGCTTCAAGTGTGCTCCACCACTTTTTACCCTCCTCTCCTCCTATTTATAGGCTTGAACAACCGGCGTGAGAGCACCCAAACACCGCGGGGATGGCCTCTAGGACCAATGACCGAGCACCACGTGGAAGCCCCTGAGTGGGTGCCACAAGGTTGGTTTGGCCGACCTGTGGGGTCGGCCTACCCCCTGTGGGCCCCACTCGGGGTGTGCTTTCTTGTGGTGGCTGTCTTGTGGGTCCTGAGGTCGGTTCCCGGTGTCCACATGGTTTGGAGGCGGTTTAGGCACTCTGGTAAGCCATGGGATCCATGTGATGCCTGCATGGTGGCTTCTGATTCGTCGAGGCTTCCTTCCTTGGATTGGTGATGTCATGGATCTAGGGGATGCTTGCATGCAGCCCCTCATTGGCTGAGCCTAACTTGCTAGGATCATGAGGGTGTCTTTTCTCTTCATTTCTTATGCTAAACACCTGCATTCAACTTAGCATAGCCACTGGTGGAAATTGTCAGTTTAAACCCCCTATTCTAGTGTGGATGCTTAGTTCTTATGATAAAATGCAGGGATTGATGGCCCTAAATTAGGTACTTAACAGCCGTCAATAGCGGGCCTTCTATTTCTACTACTACGCATCAACATGTACCGCAAGCAAGGGTGGAAGCTACTGTGGAGGGGGAGGTAGTCTCCAGGCGAGAGGCTCCTCAGTGTGTGCAAGTGGATCACCCTCCTTCAAGAATCATTGGTGACATCAATGAGAGAACCACACAGTGGAGGTCACGAAATACTTCTCACTTTGCTCACTCTGCATTTGTTGCGTCTTTTGTGCCTAAAGATATTAGACACACACTTTCTGATGCAAACTGGGTGAATTCCATGCACGAGGAGCTTGAAAACTTTGAGAAGAACCAAGTCTGGGTGTTAGTTAATCCACCTCCAAATTGCCATCCTGTAGGTACCAAATTGGTGTGGAAGAACAAGGCAGGTGAGAATGGGATGGTTGTGAGAAACAAGTCAAGGCTTGTTGCACAAGGGTTTTATCAGAAGGAGGGGATAGATTATGAGGAGACATTTGCTCCTGTAGCCAGATTGGAGGCAATTCCGATCCTTCTAGCCTTTGTTGTGGCTAAAGGGTTCAAGTTGTTCCAGATGGATATGAAGAGTGCTTTCTTGAATGGGGTGATTGAGGAAGAGGTGTATGTGAAGAAACCACCGGGGTTTGAGAGTGAGAGATACCCACACTGTGTGTACAAACTTCAGAGAGTGCTTTATGGGTTGAAACAGGCACCGAGGGCTTGGTATGGCAGGTTGAGAGGGTTTTTGCTTAGCAAGGGGTTTGTGATGGGCATTGTAGATAAAACCTTGTTTCTCCTTAATCATGGAAATGACCTGTTGATTGTACAGATTTACGTGGATGACATAATCTTTGGTGGCTCCTCTCATGACATTATTGCCAAGTTTGCAGATGACATGAGTAGGGTATTTGAGATGTCTATGATGGGCGAGCTACAGTTCTTCCTTGGGCTCCAGATCAAGCAAGTCAAGGACAACACCTTTGTACACTAGGGCAAGTACACCAAAGACATACTGAGGAAGTTCAACAAGAATGATGCTAAGCCCATGTCGACACTGATGAGTACGACTACAACTCTAGATGCGGACAAGAATGGTGAACCAGTGGACCAGAAGGAGTACTGGAGCATGATCGGCTCTGTCGGGGTTCTCAACCGCCGGTAGTAGATTTGTAACGTATCGTGTGTCGGACCCGGATGGATGACACGGGAGACACAAGGGTTTTATACTGGTTCGGGCCTCCGGAGAGTAATACCCTACGTCCAGTTCCGAGTACTCGTGTTCCTATGCCAGGGATGTCTGTAGTAGGGGTTACAAACTTGGTGATCGGTCAGCCCCTCAAACGGTTGCACTCCCCCCATTTTATAGATGAAAGGGCGAGGGGCAAAGAGGGAAAACGAAAATAAGCTACAGTGCTACGGTATTGTGAAGTCCTTTCTGTCATTGATGTCCGTCAGGTGGAGTTGAAGGGCGCTGAGCTGTGGTGGCGTCGAAGACTGCCGTGTGTGCGGGCGCCACTGTTCTTTCCGGGTACTTGGCGCCTCCTCTGAGTAGCTCCCTTGGTGTCTCAGCTCCCTTAAGCGTTGCTTAGGCCCGCCACGTTATGGCCTAAGTGTTGGTAGGCGCCGTCCGTAGACGGTAATCGAGTGCCTGCTCTGACGGGGTGGCGTGCAGCTGGTGCCGATGGGATGGCGTGTTGGAGGTCGTGAGGACGCACTGTGCAGCATTACGGTTCCTGTCAGAACCGGCCATCCTCTCGTCCCGCCAGCTGTGGTCTTTGCATGGTGTGGAAAACTGGCACCCCGCGTGTCATTGCGGGGGAGTCCGAGAGCTGGGATGGCACCACGTTCGTGTGGGGCCCCTGATTTGCGCCCCGACCTCCATTTGTGGGCCCCGTCTTAGTCGGAGACGGAGGTTACTCGTGCGAACGAGTAGTCGGAGGTGAGGCGGAGCGTACTCGGAGATGAGGCGTACTCGTGTGAGGTGGAAGATACTCGGGAGTGGGGAAGTCTTGTCAGTGAGGGTCTTGACGAAGATCTGCATCCCTCCCTGTCCTGGATCTTACCCTTGACGTTGTCAATGTGTCAGAAGACTCCATCTCAAGGGTGATTATCTCGTTGCTTAGGGGGCCCTAATCCAGGCCCTCGTCAGTAGCCCCCGAGCCTGTGGTGGGAGTCAAGGACTCGCTCGCAGGCTCAGCATTGGGGAAGTGCCGTAGTTTTTGTTCCTTGATTTACTCGGTGGGTGCGCGCGAGCGCATCCGCTGGATGTAGCCCCCGAGCCCATAAAGGAGTCGTAGACTCGTTTGTGGGGTTTTGAATCTTGAAATGTTGGTGTTGCTTCGAAATCTCCGATCATGGCGGTCGTGGCCGTATCGATGGTTGCGCCCATCATGATGGTCGTGGCTGACGTGGCGGCCGCGACGGTTGGAGGGGACGGTGCACTACCGGTTCAGATCTGTGGGCCCGCCTGGTTTCGAACCGTCACGCGAGCGTGCCCCTGCCGCCTCGGGGGATGCGCCCTCTGAGCGGGCGGTTTTACGGCGTGGTGGGGCCAGCATTTAAGGCCGGTGTCCACGTCCACTCCTTATAACCCACACGCTGGTTGAGGTGTGAATCATTTTCTCCCCCGATTTCCTGCCTTCGCCAACACCGCTCGCTCGTCTGCTCTATCCATAGCGCCGCCGCTACCGCTTCTTCCATCCGCTTCACACCCCAAGGTCAACAACGCCATGTCAAACTGGACGCACTCCAACATTACCCGCGGGATCCTCCAGCGCCTCGTCACCGCTGGCCAGCTGCCGGTGCTCACCGCCGCTGAGGAATGGAAGGTTCCGGGCAGCGAGTCCGTTCCGCGTCCGCCGCCCGACTACGTTGTCTCGTTCGTGACGTTTCACGAGCGGGGCTTCTCCGTTCCCGCGGGGTGATTCATCCGCGCCGTCCTCGCGGAGTACCGGCTGCAGCTCCACCACCTCAACCCAAACAGCATCCTGCACATGACGGCGTTCGAGGCGCTGTGTGAGGGGTACCTGGGAGTGGGTGCTCACTGGCACCTCTTTCGGTACTTCTTCAAGTTCGTGTGCCTGAAGGACAAGTCGCTCCCGGCGACGATCGGGTGCGTCAACCTTCGGATGAAGACGGGGAGGGGAGAGGAGTACATCCCCTTCACGCTGATGAGCTCCAACAGCGGCTGACACAAAGGCTGGTTCTACCTCAAGAACGACATTGAGCACCCGCTACCGAAGTACACTAGCGCCTCAATCGCCGAGGCGCTGGCAAACTGGAGCTACGGGCCCCCGGAGGCAGAGCAAGAGAGGCTGCTTGGGCATTGCTGGGTGGTGCTGTCCAAGCTGCGTGACGCCGGGGTTGACTTGGCGGCCGTCATCGGCCAGTACCACGCGCTGGGGATCGTTCCGCTCCGGCGACGGCGCCCGCGCATCTGCCAGATGACGCCCGACAAGGCTCCCTTCGAAGGGACCGTGACGGCACCCCAACTCCCCTCGTTGGATGAGATCCAGCGCCGAGTGGGGCTGGCAATCGGGAAGGCCACCTACTCGTGGCCGCCGCCCCGACTTCTACCCATGCTCCTCCGAGAGGGGACCATAAAATACGTAAGTTTTTCTTCCTTCCGACTAGTTTTCTGACTAGCTTGCGTTCTTTTTCCGACCATATTCTTCTCGGAACTCCCGTTCTTTGTGTTGATCTCATTTTCTTTCTCGCCTTTAGTTGAGGCCCGCGGACCCTCTCCCCGTGAAGCCTCCTCTTCCTCAAGACGTGATGCCGAATCACGCCCAGGACGCCGCGGACAGGAGGAGGGCCGACCGCAAGGCCAAGCACAAGGACAAGGAGATCGCGAAGTGCGAGCGAAACGACCACCGCGCTAAGTGTCAGAAGATGAACGAGATCGCCGTCTCCTCGGACGAGGATCCTTCGTCGTCGCCGCCTTGGTCCGGTGACGATGGAGGCGGCAGCGTCGACTGGAGCGTGCTGTCTTCGTCGTCCGTATCGCCCCCTCCCCAGCGGCAGGCCGCGGGGACTAGCTCGAGATAGCAGTCGGAGCCGGCCACCCATGAGCAAGGGTGAGCTCCAGCTCGCATCCTCCTTCACGCCCCGTCCAAGAAGATCGGCAGGTGACTCGCTCCCGGTCGGGCCCTAGCGGCCAAGAACATCAGGAGAGGAGTTGGTCCCCATGACGAGATGACTCGTCCAGGCGCCCGGCGGATCGTGAATCAACCGCCCGCTGTCCCTCTAGAGACTCATCGTGGCGGGGGTCACGTTCTCCGAGGAGGCGGTCGCCACCCAGGGCAAGATCGACATCGCCGGCGCCTGCTTCGAGTGCGCTGCAGGGGGAGAATGTGAACGCATCCCCGCAGTGCCTCCAATCCCTGTTCATCCGGGGCGGCGGGGCCCGCCCATGCAGGTCCCCCTCGCTCAAGGCGGAGGCCGGAGCCCGCCGTCCGACGTGGCGGTGAGCAAGAGACCTGCCCCCGAGTCGTCAGGCGCGGCTCCCAGGCCCGTCAAGCGGGCCCGTGTCACTTTCTCCACGTAAGTGCTGTCCCACGCTATCTGGTTATCTTGTTCTTGATTTTTCGTTCACTTTTTGACTCGCTTTTCACGTGCCAATCGTTCCGATACCGGCGCGCTCAGCCTTGCACCGCGGAAGTGCGCGGCCTTGAGCGCGCGCGATGCTCTGTCCACTCCCCGCTCAGCGACTCCTCCGCCCGCGCCGGCGACGGCACAAGCCGAGGGCCGGGCCGCTGAGGTGGAAGCACCTCCACCATCGTCAGGAGATGGAGGCGTGGTCGGGGGGCATGCAGCCCCCGAGCAAACCGAGCCCCCAGCGGCGCCCATTATTGAACGCGGCGTCGACGCGCAGGCGGCTCCAGAGGCGGGCGCGCCCCCGGCGTCGTACGCCGGTGGTAGCGAGACCGAGGCGACGGCGGCTCCCGCATCGTCCACGCAGCTCCCGGAGGCCGCCAATATGGAAGGGCCTAACCCCTTGGTCAGTGATGCAGCCGCCTTCGCGGCCGGGCTGGAACGGTGCCTATCGGCGCCGGAGGAGCTACCGGCCGAGACGCCTGTGCTACCTACTTCTGTGGTCGCCGTCGCGGTTGAGGTGGCTGTGGCGAGCCTTGAGGAATCCGCGGCTCAGACAGCGGATGCGAGGCCGGACACTGTTGTGCTGCCGGAGCCGTCGCGCTAGCCCGCCACTGACGTCGTAGAGGTGGTGGAGATTGCGGACTCGCCACTCCCGAACACGCAGGCACCTGCTACCCTTGAGAACGTGGCGGCGGCGCTTCCTCAGTCACCGTCTGAGAGGTTGGAGAGAGCTCGGGAGCCCGCCCCTTCCCAACCACGGAGGAGGAAGAGCACAACCTCGGCCTCGGGCGCGCCTCATGGACCGGAACCCACGAAGCCGAGGTGCACGACGACGAGGACGAAGAGGCCATGGCCCGTCACCACCTCGAGTGGGGCCTACGGTGGGCGGAGCAAGCAGTCAACAAGCTTGTCGTTCCGGCCTCGTCGATGAGTTAGTTGAGCCCATTCTTGATTTTGCATCATCATTTCTGGGTCGTTCCTGTGGTTGATCTTCTGCTCGGTCTAGGTGCTTGCTAGCTGCAGCGTCCGGAAGACATGCACCATCGAGGAGCTCCGGGCCGAGAAGGCCCAGCTGGAGATGCAGCTGGTTGCCGCCCGACTGGCGACCGCAGGGGTGGTGGTGAGCGAAGCATCGACAAGGACCGCGCTTGAAGCCGCAGCAAAGTCTGCAGAGGACCGCGCAGTGGCCGCGCAGTCTGCTGCGGACGTCGCCATGTTGGAGAAGGAGGCCCTCGAGGCCAAGCTTGCCCAGGCAGAGGCCGCAGCCGCGGAGCTGCATACTGCCGCCGCAACTGCTGCTGAGACGGCTCGGACTGCTACCACTGCAGCCACTACCGCCGAGGCCGCGCCCCAGGCTGCCGCTGAAGAGAAGGTGATGCTCGAGAAGAAGATGGCGGACCTGAAGCAGGACTTGGTGCACGCTGAGGTAGACCTTAAGACAATGAACAAGCAGGCCTGCGACCTCACCACCAAGCTGCAGGAGGCCACCGATGAAGGGGCCCGGCTCCGTGAGGGCAACAGTATGCTGGCGCAAGATCTCGATGGTGGGCAGCTTTGAGCTTTCAGCTTTTGTGACGTCTTTTTCTTCGTGTTACTCATTGTAGATGCCGACTAGTCCTTTGATTTTGTTAGGGCTTCGCATGGTCCGTGCCGCATTGGCTGTCAAGCTCGTGGAAAAGGCAAAGGAAGTCACCGCCGCGGAGCTCAAGATCCACGAGATGTCCGGGACGGCCAAGAACTTGGCGGACCTACTTTCGAGTACGTTCTTCTTATCTTGCCCCCTTCTTCCTACTGCCTGCGCCTCCCGTAACTAGGCCCCGACTCGTTTCCTGTCCTCAGAGGTCAAGGCCGAGCTCGAGGATTCCCAGAAGGCTCAGCACGAGGCAGAAAAGGCGCGCAAGAAGGACATCTTGGACCGCTCCAAGTTCGGCCGGTTTGTTGACAGGATCTTGACGGATCTTGGTGCTCCACCCGTCCAGATGCCTCCTCACATGCTCGGCGACTGGGTCAACCTTCTTCCGAGTGTTGTCAAGGAGAAGGAGCTGTCGACATCTCAGAAGGTGGTGCACCGGGTCCTCTCCATGTTCAACTCGCACTACCAGGGGTTGGACCTTCAGGTGCTGAGCGGCGGTTGGGCCCCCGGCTATTCGAACGAGGAGCTCGACAAGATCGCGGAGGATTGCGCCACCTTCGCCCGTGCCATGGCTGACACCGCAATGAAGGACCTGGACCTGATTCCAAGAGACACACTAGCAGACGGCTCCGGGCCTTCCCATTAGATGTATCAGTTTGTATAATAGTTAGACGAAACTTGTATGCGTACTGTATAGAACAGCTTTCATTTTTGTTTTGAAGCTGTCACTTATTAAAGCGTTCCCCGAGTACTCAAGAATGACTGCAAAATGAAGTAGTGGTACTTAGAAGCTCAGGCCGATCGAACTTTTCTCTGGAGCCACGGGGGCGTAAGAGTCGGAAAGCTCGACCTGAGCCACAAAGTGACGCCACGCGTTTGCAGCCCCCGAGTACTTAGAGACGTTCAGGAAGTGACTTGCGTATTTTTCGTAAAAACTGTTTTGAGCCGGAGCCCGAGCGGTTACCCAAGTGCTTTCCGAAAGTAGTTGGACGTCAACCTGTGGGTCCGAGCTGCGCTTGGAAGTCTTCGTACCGTAGCCACGGGGGCGTAAGTGCTAAGAGCTTTCAACAAGCAACAACATAGAACTGCTCATAGATCAACATCTTTTCCCTTCGCAAGATAAAGGTGTTCTGCTAAAAAACTGCTTGCTCGTGCAATTGGTCATGACAAAGTTGTCAGAGAGTTTTGTTTTGAAAACGGGAAAACGAAAGGGGGGCATCGTGCCCCGGGTAGCCCCCGAGCGGTAAGTGTTTTTGCATGGGCGCAGGGACACTTGCCGCTCAGCCTTAAGGTAACGTTGAAACATACATAAAAGATGCCAACACAAGAAAAGATTGCGAACTTATGAAGCGAGAATAAAGGCACATGGCATTATTCATTGATCATAAGTTGAACGAGGAAACATTACTCAAGGGTAAAAATGACGTAGATGTTCTATGTTCCATGCGTTGGTGATGATCGTGCCGTCATCATGACGGAGCTTGAATGTGCTTAGTCAGAACACTTGATCGATGATGTATGGCCCCTCCCACGGGGTGCAAGCTTGTGTCGGTCCTTGTTGCTCATAACTCGCCGGAGCACCAGATCTCTGACTTGGAACTGGCGATCGTGTATGTTGCGCTCGTGATAGCGCCGTAGTGCTTGCTGGTACCGGGCTGAATGGAGAAGCGCCACATCACGCGCTTCATCCAGCTGGTCGATCGCGTCCTCGAGTGCGACTTGGTTCCCCTCCTCGGTGTATGCTCGAACCCTCGGGCTGCCATAGTCGATATCCATCGGGAGAACTACTTTTGACCCGTGCACCATGAAGAATGGTGTAGAGCCAGTGGCCCGACTCGGTGTGGTGCGCAGGCTCTAGGGGACGGATGGCAACTCAGTGACCCATTTGGCTCGGAACTTCTCGAGGAGTTTGAAAATCCGGGGCTTCAATCCTTGCAGGATCATGCCATTGGCTCTCTCGGCCTGCCCATTGGTCTTTGGATGCGCAACAGCCGCCCAGTCCACACGGATGTTGTTGTTGTCGCAGAATCTGAGGAACTTCTTTCCCGTGAACTGTGTGCTGTTGTCGGTGAGGATCGAGTTAGGGATCCCGAAGCGATAGATGATGTCGGTAAAGAATGCCACGGCCTCCTCAGAACGGATCTTGACCACGGGTCGGGCTTCAATCCATTTTGAAAACTTGTCAACAGCCACGAGTAGGTGCGTGAAGCCCCCGGCACTTGCTTGAACGGCCCGACTATGTCAAGCTCCCATACCACGAACAGCCACGTGATGGGGATGGTCTGAAGCACTTGTGCAGGGAGATGAGTTTACCGAGCGTAAAACTGACAGCCCTCGCAGCGTCGCACGATGTCCTTGACGTGTCCACGTAGGCCGTCACCGGGTCGTCCGGGAGGCCTTGCTGCCCATGGGGGTACATGGCGGTGTACCGGTCCATGAATTCCCCCCAGGTCAGCGGCTCGGACCCGCTGGCCTGGAAGGCGAGGTCGGTGAGGTAGAAGGCGGCAAGACGGAAACGCTCCTGTGTCGGGTTAGGCCCCAACATCGCCATGATCGACTCGTCTGTGAAGCCACGGACGAAAGTGATACGTGTTGCCGCCGCCGTCGAGGCGGTGGGGCGCGCAGTTCGGGAGAAAGTCCTCCCGACGACGAACTCCGCTGGCCCGGTGTAGACGAAGCCGAGGGAGCCGAAAAGCACGGTGGCACCGGGAGTCAGCGAAACTCCGCGGCCCTCCATCCAGATCACTGGTCTGGTTCGGTGAGACACACGATGTGCCCCTACCTAGCATGCCAACTGTCTGGGTTCTCAACCACCTGCAGTAGATTTGTAGCGTATCGTGTGTCGGACCCGGATGGATGATACGGGAGACACAAGGGTTTTATACTAGTTCGGGCCTCCAAAGAGTAATACCCTACGTCTAGTTCCGAGTACTCGTGTTCCTATGCCAGGGATGTCTGTAGTAGGGGTTACAAACTTGGTGATCGGTCAGCCCCTCAAACGGTTGCACTCCCCCCTTTTATAGATGCAAGGGCGAGGGGCAAAGAGGGAAAATGAAAATAAGCTACAGTGCTACGGTATTGTGAAGTCCTTTCCGTCATTGATGTCCATCAGGTGGAGTTGAAGGGCGCTGAGCTATGGTGGTGTCGAAGACTGCCGCGTGTGCGGGTGCCACTGTTCTTTCCGGGTACTTGGCGCCTCCTCCGAGTAGCTCCCTTGGTGACTCAGCTCCCTTAAGCGTTGCTTAGGCCCGCCACGTTATGGCCTAAGTGTTGGTAGGCGCCATCCGTAGATGGCAATCGAGTGCCCGCTCTGACGGGGTGGCGTGCAGCTGGTGCCAGATGGAACGGTGTGTTGGAGGTCGTGAGGACGCACTGTGTAGCATTACGGCTCCTGTCAGAACCGGCCGTCCTCTCGTCCCGCTGTTGACATTTCTTAACGCAATCACCTAAGAACGGGTTTGGAACCCATCCTGGTAACAGCGCCAGAAATGTTGGTTGGTAATTCTTAACGTTACAGGAGTCCGCAAGCGTACGGAAGTACCATTGTAGCATTTCCCCAAAGGAGTATTCCAAAGGGTATCGAATCCAAGGAAGGCATTGGCGGAATGACAAGATCAACTCTATTGCAATGAGTATAGATCATAGACGAAAATAAATTAGACACTCAAGTGCAGGGGTAAAATATGATAATGGGGGTAGTGTGATCACACACACACTCACACTCTCTCTAAGGGATCCTAGGCATAGGAGGCGACATACGAGTTAGTTCTAGGTTCTTATGTACTACACACATAAAGCTGGTAGGAACGAGTTAGATACACTAGCGTTGAAGAACATTGACTTAAGCACCCAGGTACCACGGGGAGATAACATCCCGCGTTGCTTCTGCACAACTCCGGTTGTTATATTTTAGACTCCTACAGCTTATCCGAACGTGGGGGATTTCAGAGGGACCAACGGCTGTCACTATCGCGGCCTACCCCAAGACAAACCGTGGGATAAACTCATAAGTAAGGTAGCTACGCAACCCAAGCACCATGCTTACGTTGTTAGCCGGACTTGACCGGCCCGGGCTATTGTGACCCAGGTCAAGCCACCAGATAAACTGGCCAATTACACCGAGTACCGTAGCTTAAGCACAGACTTCATACAACGCAGTCATGTCATCTAATTAGATCAAACCAGGTTAGGTACACAAACGGATTCGTGTTTTCCTATGTCTGTTCAACTGGATCGAAGGGTCGTGTTCGCGAAGAACACGAGCCTCTAACTTATGAACAAACACCAGAAACATGTGAAAGTCACCCGTCAAGTGGATCGAAAGGCCTTGTTCATCAAGAACAGGAGCCTCTAAATGATAAACAGGTGAAGAACACATGAACAAATCACTCATGTGTACTAACACAACTTTATATGAAATAGATAAATAACTGAAGTAGATCAAAGTCATACAAATGAAATAAGATACAAGAGAACTCATACCTAGATCCCAAAGTAAACTTGGAACCTGAATTAGAACTACTCAAGCCTACCTCCTAGCCTTGAGACTAAAAGTGAGAGAGGTGTTGCAAGTGTGGATGGTTCATAAGTGAGCCCCCTCTCCTTCTATTTATAGGCCCGAGCACCGGCGAGGAATGGATGCAAACACCCCAGGGATGGCGCCTAGGACCAATGGGGAGACACCACGTGGAAGCACAGGAGAGGCCGAGCCAAGGTCGGTTCGACCGACCTGTGGGGTCGGCCGACCCCCTGGTGGGCCCTCCTGGTTCGTGCTTTCTCCTAGTGGCTGTCCTGTGGGTCCTTAGGTCGGTTCCCGGTGTCCACCCTATTTTGGCGCGGTTTGCATGCCTTTGTGGGCCCTTGGATCCATGTGGTGTCCACGTGTCACACTTTGATTCGTCGTGGGTTGCTTCACTTGGATTGCTTGCATAGCATGCATGCATGGCTCCCTAGTTGGTAGGTGTGCATGCATGGCATCCTTGTTGGCAGCCCTCCTAGGATGAGGTGATGTGGCATGGACCATAGAAGGTGAGTTTGTCACTCTTTTCTTGCTTATTTTCCTGCAATCAAATAATCTCCAAGGACAAGTGGAACTACATTATTCTTAACTAAATACGTGTAAGAAATGCCTTGTGCTCCTTTATTCATGAGTATATTGACGGCTAAAGTAGGCACTTAACAGCCGTCAACAACTCCACCAAGCTAGCCTCTTGATTAAGGACTTAGGTTGGTTGATCAGGAGTTGCTATGATGTTGTCTTCCTAATGTATAACAAGATACAGCTGGAACTCTATCAAGAGTTGAAGAAGTTGGCATTGATCTTACCTTACACTCGATTGATATGGGGCATGTATCTTCACCTGCCTTGGGCGGTTGAAAGATAGAATGGTTGTATAAAGATTACTAATCACATATACCTTGATCAGTTATCAATCCGGAGGTTTTGCAGGTTTTTCAAAAAGAAATCAAAGTTCCTCAAATGATACTCTCGGATCGCTCAATGTGCATGAATCCTCACCAAGGCTTTGATTTGCCTTCTTTCACTTCCTACTCCTAATAAGCTGATATGTGGAGCTGTAGGTAGGGAAAACATGTGGCATACCTGTTTCTCATGTATTGTCAAGTCAAAAACCGGATCCTTGGGAGAACAAGTCATACACCCTGATCAAGATGTGCAAAAGTGTGTATATGGTGGATGGATAATGAACTCCTATTTGCATGATTTTACTCTCCTCCTTTTCGAAATTTTTTGAGACTTGGGCTATGTCTCTTTATTCTTTCTCTCTTTTTTTTATGCATGCCCTTGAGCATGTTTCTCCTTTTTTTTACATAGCCCAAAGTCCTTGCTAAATATTTTTGGAGGGAGAGTAGTCATGGAACATGCGCGGAGCTTTATTTTGTGGAATGGATGGGAAATGGATGAAATGATGGTTGCTAACTTCCAGTGTAGAAGTTTCGCATATGGTGGTGTGTACGAGATCTTGATCATAGGAGTATGACAAGTTTACTCGCCAAGGGTCACAACAATTCGACAAAACTCAATGAAGAAATCAAGTAGCATATGTGGAGGTTAACAGAAGCTAAGATCTACATATGGCCTTGGATAGGAATTACTTATCATTGAGGAACTTATCATTTTATCATTTTTCAAAAGAAAACTGCGGATATCAAACATCACTTAGTACTAGCTCATAGCAACTCTATTATACCATATCATACCTCGCAACAACTTAGGCAAAGATTATGCTTTTTGCTACCCACAAATTTCAAGCTCAGGTTCGATCATACTAGCCA
Source organism: Cenchrus fungigraminus (assembly GCA_036936925.1). NCBI lineage: Eukaryota > Viridiplantae > Streptophyta > Magnoliopsida > Poales > Poaceae > Cenchrus > Cenchrus fungigraminus. The sequence goes on from CM072779.1 coordinate 100,866,317, forward strand.
ACAAACTCAAAACTTGGATAGGATACTAAGCTGTAAACAAGGCATACAAGAGGAATAAACAGAGCAACTATTCATCATTTCAACCATGGAGAATAAGAACACTCTTACCGCGCATATAAAACAAACTAATTTAAGAAAGCAAATAAATATTTTTGGTCTTTTTAACTTTTTCAGATTTATATGTGTTTTTAGCATATGGGGTTCTGAAAACAATAGAAGATACAAGTTACCTCAGAATGGGGGTCCTCCCCCAAGCTAGCTTCAGGCTCACTGCTGTGGAGGGTGGTATCCCAACCATGCGTAGTAAGCCCTCTGCTCCTCCAGCTGTCGCAGCTGTCTCTAGTACAGTTTAGACTCAAGGGAGTTGTCCGGATGGAGTTCACCTATGAGCTCGTATTTCAACAAAGCGCGAACAGAATGGAGCAAGGATATCTTGATTCTTTTTAGAGGTCAGAACTTTTAATGAATAGGATAACTTACCGATCTTACCTGTCGGCAAAGGGCTCTTTTGTTTTAAGTCTTCCAGAGCTAGACTATCTCCCACATTACTTACCTTAGTGTAGGGTCAGCCGCTCTTGGAGACGAGGGAGTCGGCTCCCTGTCCACTCTTTTCCATACCTTCTTGGTCGTCTGTGGTATACGAGGTGCGGGGAGTGGTACCTTGGACTGGGACTTGGATTTCCAATATGATTTCTGTCCTGCACTCATTTGCTCTTGCTCTTGCTTCCAGAAATTCTTCATAAAGGCAATGAGGCTGTCCACTTGTGGTTGAGTAGTTTCACTTCTTTGGGCAGGAGTGCCCGTCCCTGGTGTGCCTTCAACCATTGAGCATTGTTCCTTACGTGGGCGGAATTCAAACCTTTCTTCCTTGCCATTGATGTGGAGATGGATTACCCCAGCGCCAACATCAATTTGTGCATCAGCCGTGCTCAGGAATGGACGTCCCAGAATGAGTGGTACTTCATTACCAATGTCCATGTCAAGTACTACAAAGTCCACTGGAATGAAGCAGTCTCGGACCTTCACTGGGATGTCCTCAGCTATCCCCGCTGGATACCGGACTGAGGAATCGGCTAGCTGCAGCTGCAAGGTAGTTGGGTATAATTCCGTATAGTTGAGTTGGTCGAAAACTACCTTTGGCATGACGCTAACACTAGCGCCAAGATCACAGAGAGCATGGTCGAATCTCTGTGTTCCAATTGTGCATGTGATTGTGCGGCACCCTGGGTCCTTCTTCTTTTCTGGAAGACGATTGAGTATAGCTGCGTTACACTCTTCTGTGAGCTTGACCACCTCCGAGATGGGTAGAGCTCGCTTCTTGGTGAGGATATCCTTGAGGTAACGTGCGTACGTGGGTACACGCATTGCCTCAAGGAGTGGAACATTGATATATACTTTTTGAATCATGTCCACGAAACGAGTGAATTGTTCATCCACTGTTGTCTTCCTGTTTCGCTGAGGGAATGGCAATAAATTTGTTTCAATAAACTCAGGTTTGTCTGCCTTGTCTTCAGGTGCTCTTGCTTGTGAGGGCTCCCTCATGCCAAGTGATTCTCCACTGGGCTCTTCATCCCCTCTTGTGCTTTTCTTTGTTCCTGCATGGTTAGGATAGGGCGGATCACGAGTGGTCTTACCTCCCCTCGTGACTACCGCTTTTGCATTTTCAACTGGTGGAACCGAAGCGACTAATTGAGCCAACTGGGATTCTATCATTTTATTAAAGCTCAACTGGTCTTTAAGAGCAGAAGAAAGGCTATCAATTTTAACATTAAGGCTCTCAAAGGCCTTATCATAGGCAGTTGTTTTCTTATTAAAGCCTTCATTAATGTTAGCTTGCCCAAAGACTAGATCTTTCAAGGAAGGTTGGTTTGGATTAAAAGAATTACCTTGATTACCTCCTTGATAATAAGGGCGCGATTGATTCCACGTTTGACCTCCTTGTGGACGATAACTGTTGTTGTTGCTGTTCATGTACATCACATCCTCCTAAGTAGTAGGGTAGTAATTCCCTGAATGCCCAGTATTACCACAGACTTCGCAAGTCATGCGAGCATCCATAGCTTGAGTAGTGGTGGCCATGGCGGCCTTCTCATTGGCTAGATCATCCATTCTCTTCATCAATAGGTCCATCTTGGCGTGCAACATATCCGCTTCCTTGACGGTATGTGTACCCCTTTGACGTGGCTGGAGTCGATCATCACTCCACCCTTGATTGGTAACCATCTTCTCAATCAGTGTAGTAGCTTCAGTAATAGTAAGAGAGAAGAAAGCCCCTCCGGCTGCAACATCAATATGGCCTCAGGCTGTCGGAGTCAGCCCATTATAGAAGCTCTGAAGAATAAGCCAGTTGTCCATCCCATGATGAGGACAAGCCAGGATGTACTCCTGGAGTCTCTCCCAAGCTTCGGGGATAGTCTCATTTGCTGCTTTTAGGAAACTCGAAATTCGTCCCCGAAGGACATTGGTTTTGCCCAACGGAAAGAACTTCGCGAGGAATACTGCGGAGCACTTTGCCCAAGTGTTAATCTCTGCACGGTTAGCATAGAACCACTGCTTCGCCTTTCCCAAGAGGGAGAAGGGAAACAGTCGCAGACGAATAGCATCTTCCTCCACTCCTCGTATAGTGAAGGTACTGCATAGTTCCAGGAACTGCTGCAGGTGGGCGCTCGAGTCTTCATTAGGCTTGCCACAGAATGGGCTAGCCTGTACCATCGTAATTAAGCCAGTCTTGATCTCGAAGTTTCCATTCCCAGTGTTGATCACAGTGCCTGTCGGCACCTGGTCAGCAGAGGGAGCGGAGTACTCGCGGAGAGTCTTCTCGACAGGGTTGGCCATGGAAGTTGATGCGGATGGCACAAAGGAAGCTGGATCAACTTCCGAACGTTCACGCAAAGGAGAGGCGAAATGAGTTCGTGCTTTCCTTACGAGTGACTCGGGATCTTCAGTAAAATTTGACGGTAAGTCGAAACCAGTCATGCACTACCTGTCTTCATCATCAATAGACAAAGAAGACAATCCAAGTTAGCCTGCATTGAGAACTGTTTTATTCCTGTCATGATTATAAACATATGCAAAGTGTTGATATGTCATCCTTAAGCCTTCCCCGGCAACGGCGCCAGAAATGCTTGTTGACATTTCTTAACGCAATCACCTAAGAACGGGTTTGGAACCCATCCTGGTAACAACGCCAGAAATGCTGGTTGGTAATTCTTAATGTTACAGGAGTCCGCAAGTGCACGAAAGTACCATTGTAGCATTTCCCCAAAGGAGTATTCCAAAGGGTATCGAATCCAAGGAAGGCATTGGCGGAATGACAAGATCAACTCTATTGCAATGAGTATAGATCATAGACGGAAATAAATCAGACACTCAAGTGCAGGAGTAAAATATGATAATGGGGGTAGTGTGATCGCACACACACTCACTCTCTCTCTAAGGGGTCCTAGGCATAGGAGGCGACATACGAGTTAGTTCTAGGTTCTTATGTACTACACACATAAAGCTGGTAGGAACGAGTTAGATCCACTAGTGTTGAAGAACATTGACTTAAGCACCCAGGTACCATGGGGAGATAACCTCCCGCGTTGCTTCCGCACAACTCCGGTTGTTATATTTTAGACTCCTACAGCTTATCCGAACGTGGGGAATTTCAGAGGGACCAACGGCTGTCACTACCGCGGCCTACCCCAAGACAAACTATGGGATAAACTCATAAGTAAGGTAGCTACGCAACCCAAGCACCATGCTTACGTTGTTAGCCGGACTTGACCGGCCCGAGCTATTGTGACCCAGGTCAAGCCACCAGATAAACCAGCCAATTACACCGAGTACCGTAGCTTAAGCACAGACTTCATACAACGCAGTCATGTCATCTAATTAGATCAAATCAGGTTAGGTACACAAACGGATTCGTGTTTTCCTATGTCTGTTCAACTGGATCGAAGGGTTGTGTTCGCGAAGAACACGAGCCTCTAACTTATGAACAAACACCAGAAACATGTGAAAGTCACCCGTCAAGTGGATCGAAAGGCCTTGTTCATCAAGAACAGGAGCCTCTAAATGATGAACAGGTGAAGAACACATGAACAAATCACTCATGTATACTAACACAACTTTATATGAAATAGATAAATAACTGAAGTAGATCAAAGTCATACAAATGAAATAAGATACAAGAGAACTCATACCTAGATCCCAAAGTAGACTTGGAACCTGAATTAGAACTACTCTAGCCTACCTCCTAGCCTTGAGACTAAAAGTGAGAGAGGTGTTGCAAGTGTGGATGGTTCATAAGTGAGCCCCCTCTCCTTCTATTTATAGGCCCGAGCACCGGCGAGGAATGGATGCAAACACCCCGGGGATGGCGCCTAGGACCAATGGGGAGACACCATGTGGAAGCAAAGGAGAGGCCGAACCAAGGTCGGTTCGGCCGACCTGTGGGGTCGGCCGACCCCCTGGTGGGCCCCCCTGGCTCGTGCTTTCTCCTGGTGGCTGTCCTGTGGGTCCTTAGTTCGGTTCCCGGTGTCCACCCTGTTTTGGCGTGGTTTGCATGCCTTTGTGGGCCCATGGATCCATGTGATGTCCATGTGTCACACTCTGATTCGTCGGGGGTTGCTTCACTTAGATTGCTTGCATGGCATGCATGCATGACTCCATAGTTGGCAGGTGTGCATGCATGGCATCCTTGTTGGCAGCCCACCTAGGATGAGGAGATGTGGCATGGACCATAGAAGGTGAGTTTGTCACTCTTTTCTTGCTTATTTTCCTGTAATCAAATAATCTCCAAGGATAAGTGGAACTACATTATTCTTAGCTAAATACATGTAAGAAATGCCTTATGCTCCTTTATTCATGAGTATATTGATGGCTAAAGTAGGCACTTAACAGCCGTCAACACCCGCCAGTTGTGGTCTTTGCATGGCGTGGAAAACTGGCGCCCCGCATGTCGTTGCGGGGGAGTCTGAGAGCTGGGATGGCGCCACGTTCGTGTGGGGCCCCTGATTTGCGCCCCGACCTCCATTTGTGGGCCCCGTCTTAGTCGGAGACGGAGGTTACTCGTGCGAACGAGTAGTCGAAGGCGAGACGGAGCGTACTCGGAGACGAGGTGTACTCGTGCGAGGCGGAGAGTACTCGTGCGAGGCGGTGAGTACTCGGAGACGAGGCATACTCGTGCGAGGCGGAAGATACTCGGAAGTGGGGAAGTCTTGTCAGTGATGGTCTTGACGAAGATCTGCATCCCTTCCTGTCCTGGATCTTAGCCTTGACGTTGTCAATGGTGCCAGAAGACTCTATCTCAAGGGTGATTATCTCGCTGCTTAGGGGGCCCTAATCCAGGCCCTCATCAGGCTCCCTCCTCTACTTGACGGCGACAAGGCCGGACATACAATTCAGTGTGTGTCTGTGCGCTCATTTTCAGGCTTTACCGAGGACTTCACATCGGCAGGCCGTCAATAGGATTTTCAGGTATTTGCAGTATGCTCCTGAGTTAGGTCTTTGGTATTATGCCTCCTCGACACTCACACTTCACTGTTTTTCTAATGCTGACTTTGCTGGGTGTCATGTGGAGCGCAAGTCTACCTCTGGTTCTTGCCAGTTTCTCGGTTCCTCCTTGGTCTCATTGTCTTCCCGTAAGCAGTTGAGTGTAGCCCAATCTACCATATAAGCCGAGTATGTTGCAGCTGCTAGTTATTGTTCCCAGCTGCTTTGGATATCCTATACTATGAGAGACTTTGGTGAGGAGTGCACCTAGATCCCACTTCTTTGTGATAGCACCAGTGCCATAAGCATAGCCAAAAACCTAGTGCTCCATTCCAGAACAAAACACTTAGAAGTGAGGTACCACTTCCTAAGGGATAATGTTGAGAACGGAACCATAGTGTTGAACCATGTCCCCACCCAAGACCAAAAAGCAGATATTTTGACAAAACCACTTGACCAAGCTACCTTTGCTCGTTTACTGGGAGAGCTTGGTGTGTGTTGTCCTTGTTGAGTTGGTTCTTGGGAGCTCACTTTGTAGCATATGTATCATACATGTTTACTTTGATGTGTAGCATGCATGTTTAATTTGATAGGATAGCCATCTTTGTATCATGATGTATAGTCTTCTTTAGGTTGTTTGAATTTGTATCATATGCATTTTGTAGGAATGGCTCTCCTATGTACATTGATCCCTATGATATGCTATGCTTGAGCTTGTGGATGTGCTTGATTGATATTTGGGATGATAGGCTATGCTCTTGACAGTTTGGTTGTATATCCATGTTGAGATAGCTTGTTATTGACGGCTGTTAAGTGCCATATTTGTGGCCATCAACGCCTGCATTTTGACATAAAAAATATACATCCACCATCGAATAGGGCCTTATACTGACAAATTCCACAAGTTGCGATGTATATTCAATTGCAGGCAATAAGCACAAGAGAGAGAGCAAAAGCACACCTTATCCATCCACCTCACCAATCCAAGCAATCCAGGCTCAGCCAATAAGGGGCTGCCATGCAAGCAACCCCTGGATCCATGAGGTCATCAATCCAAGGGAGAAAGCCTCGGCGAATCAGAAGTCGCCACGCGTATATCACATGGATTCCATGGCCTACCAGAGCGCCTAAACCGCCTCCAAAGCACGTGGACACCTGGAACCGCCATAGGGACCCACACATCAGACACCAGGAGAAAGCAGAGGGCAGGTGGGGCCCACAAGGGGTCGGCCGACCCCACAGGGCGGCCGAACCGACCTTGGGGCGCCCAATCCTGGCCTTCCACGTGGTGGTTCCTGGTTGGTCCCTCACTTCATTCCCGGGGTGTTTGGGGTGCTTCCACGCCGGTGCTCAGGCCTATAAATAGAAGGAGAGGGGGTAGAGAATAGGACACACACTTCTTTCTCCTCCTTTTCACTTTTGCCTTTTGGCTTCTCTCATTAGGAGAGGAGAGCTCTTGCATAGGATTAGTGCTGGCTTGCTAGTGCTTTAGAGATTAGCAGGAAAGTGGGGTGGTGTCTTGGGGTTGTGCCATGGTGTTTGGCACATTTCCTCATGAACGATCCTCTACGGATGCTTCTGTTCTTCATTTAGAATAAAGTGAGTATTTCGACATTCTCAGTTAGACTAAAGTGGCATTCATACTGTGTTCTTGTGTTCTTCGTTCGTTCATCATTTAGAGGCTCGTGTTCTTCACGAACACGCTTCCTCGATCTAGTTGACAATCGAGTTTCTCATACTTTTGTGTTTATTCATAAGTTAGAGGCTCGTGTTCTTCACGAACACGACCCTTGATCTTCTGTTATAAGCATATAAGTTTGTAACCTGTTTGTATGCCTGCTAGTTTGATCAGAGATAGTGGATGCTCCTTTATCCTAATCTAGATCAAGTTCATCCGTGATCCCTTGCATAGGTTAGCGCATATCTGAGTGAGTTCGGGTCTCTCTCTCGTGGGTTCGTCGCTCTGTCTTCGTACGGAGTGCTATAGTGTTGTTACGGGTCGACAAACGTAACCGTGCTATAGTAGTAATCAGTGGTGTAGACGTGGTGTCTAGACTTCGGGTTATCCTTCGTTTGCCCTGTTGTTGGCGTTTCTCAACGTCACCACTAGTTGTACACCTAGAGGGAGCGTATAAGAACAACCAGGTATACCGCAAGCGCACGGAAATACCGCTGTAGCACTTCCCCAAGGAAGGAGAGTATTCCAAGGGTATCGAATCCAAGGAACGGTGTGCACTATCTCCTACTTCTAGTATAGATGATCCAAGGACACAACACTGATTGATAGGATAGGTAGAAAGGATCTGCCTCGACCGAGCACAGAGTCTAGTTACGGTCTCTCAGGTATAGCACTCACTTCGGGCACCAAACACAAGGCCTTTGTGCTGGCTCGAGCCCAACTCAGTACGCGACGTAAGAGGGTTGACAAAGGGTCCAACAGGCTGTCACCACTGCGGCCTACCTCTACGCTATGATCGTACATGGTCTTCGAAGGGTAGCTTATGGTCCAGACACCTCGTCTATACCACTTACTATTCCTACAAATCTGCGAGGGAGATACTAGCACTAGCTCAAGGTATGCTCTATCACTCATGCAAGATCACGAATGCACTTTGATCTAACTAGAAACATGCAGGAGCTTCACTTTACTCTAATAGACAAGCTGGCAAACTAGATGCAAACTTATGATCTAAGTCTACTGGATCGAAAGGGTTGTGTTCGAAGAACACAAGCCTCTAAACCAAGAACAAACGAAGAACACAAGAACAAAGCAACTAAGCATGCATACGACTTTAGTCTAAATAGGAAATATCGAAATACTCACTTTAGTCTAGTTGAAGAACAAAGGCACCGCTGAGGATTGTTCTTGAGGAAGATGTCATGAATCATGACATGGCCTCAAGCCTCCAACCTCACTTCCTAGCACTAATCCTATACAAAGAGCTCTCCTCTCCTAAAGAGAGAGGCTCCAAGCCAAAATGAAGTGGAGGAGGAGAAGAGTGTGTTCCAAATGAGAGCCCCTCCCCTCCTATTTATAGAGGAGGGAGTGGCTTGCTCGGAGGCTCAAAGTGCCCCTAAACGCCCGGGATCGCAGCAAGTGACCAATCAGGCAGCAGCACATGGAAGGTAGGGATCAATAGATCCTAGGTCGGTTCGGCCGATCCTAGGGTCGGCCGACCCTCCCGGGAGGCCATCTGGCCTGTGCTTCCTCGGGGTGGCTGCCATATGGGCCCTGATGCTTGTCCTCCGTGCATGCCAAGTTTCCCGACGGTTTTGGGGGATAAGTGGGCCCTTGAATCCATGTGATGTCCACGTGGCGCTTGCCTCTCTTGGATTGATGACGTTAGTGATCCAGGGGGATCCTATGTGGCATCCCCTCATTGGCTGAGCTTGAAGTACTTGGATCAAAGACTTGTGCTTTTGCTCCTCTTTCTAGTGCTAATCACCTGTATTTGCATAATCACCAACACTTGTGGAAATGATTAGTTTAAGCCCTATTCTAGTGTTGATAATCATTTTCCATGCCAAAAGGTACATGTTTGACGAGTAAGAAGTGAGTGAAAATCAGCCGTCAACACTTGTATCCCACGGTTTGTCTTGGGGTAGGCCGCGGTAGTGACAGCCGTTGGACCCTCTGAAATCCCCCACGTCCAAATACAGCGTGTAGGCAACCATTTGTCGTGAACCAACTATTATAGTCAGGAGGGGCCGGTGTCCGAAACGAGAAGTCCCTAATTGAGAGACTGTTCTCAACTCTCGCGCTACCAGCAAGATCCTTTCCATCTTCATCTCATCCTATAGAGTTGTGTCCTTGGATCACCAGTCTAGGATAGAAGGTAGTACACATCGTTCCTTGGATTCGATACCCTTTGGAATACTCCTTAGGGGAAGTGCTACAGCGGTATTTCCGTGCGCTTGCGGATTCTTTCGTACCCGTCGGTATACCCAGGTGGATCTTACGCTCACGCTAGGTGCGCACTAGTGGTGACGTTAAGAAATACCAACAAGCATTTCTGGCGCCGTTGCCGGGGAACGGTTGCCGTATCTATCTTCGAACCTAGTGGTCCTCGTATCTTTTGTTTTTCCTTTTTCTTCTACCTTCACCCCCGTTACCCATCAATACCCTTTTTTGTTTCTTTTCTTTTACCTTTACCATGGAGGATCGGTCTATTCAAGATCTTTCCGCCCCAAGAGCTGAATCATTTGAGCCGCCACCTTCTGAACACCCAATTCACACGACGAGCTATGGTTTCAACTCTAACTTGATTGACTTGGTTCGGAGGACTTGTTCCTTTTCGGGGACAGCTAGTGAGAATCCTTATGAATGCCTACAAGAATTTGGCAGAATCTGTTCATGCCACGCCGTTGATGGCATGAAACATGACACCTTCAAGTGGAAATTATTTCCTTTCTCCCTAGTGGGAGACGCGAAGCGATGGTACACACGTGAAGCAAGTAAAGTCGAGGGCAATTGGGATGCCCTGGTAAAAATATTTTGTGAGAAATATTTCCCTGCCTCTCGTGTTGCCGCCCTGCGTAGGGATATTTTCAACTTTAGCCAAAGAGAGGAGGAGACCCTAGGAGCAGCCTGGGAGAGATTCTCACATCTGGTGAACTCAGGTCCAGTCCTACACCTACCAGAGCACATATTGCTCGAACACTTTTACATAGGCCTGAACAGGAGTTCAGCTTCACAGTTGGATGCATCTTCTGGAGGATCATTTATGCAAACGCCCATAAGTAAAGGGAAGAACATCCTAGAGAAAATCCTATGTGATCTCCCTTTTTCAACCGAATCTAAACCTCCCCTGGAAGAAAGTGTACCCGAAGTAGGGGATGCCTTAGCAGCTGAGACCAGCACCACACCGCCCACATCTGTAGATCCAGCCGCAGACGATCCCCTCGAACCATCGGCATCGGAAGAGGAAACTTCTCAATCTTTAGTGCCGCAATTGATGTTTGAGGATGACCTTTTTGAAGATTATGGAAACACCTCAAACTATCAATGTAGAGGGAAACTGCCGATCCCGAACATTCCTCCAAACCCTGACGAGATAGCTTATTTCAAGGACACTGTTCAGGAGTTAACTGCTATCATGACTCGGGAGTGGTAGGAGGAGCTAGAGAACTCATCCAAGGCCCTCCAGATTGGCCAATCTCATTCGACCCTTCCATGTACCATGCGCGAGAGGCAGATAGACGCCCTCTACAACCCTTTGGTTGGAGCTAACATCATCTCAAGTGCTTACACGATAGAAGTTTTGGGAGATGAACCCTTAGTTCCTTCCAGCATATCCGCCATGGACTTCCACAGACAAACCATGGAAGGGATAGGAATCCTCAACCAAATACCTGTCATCTGCGGTGGTGTCCATTCTGTCCTTGATTTTCATGTTTTCGACATCGAGGACTTCGATCTTATGATAGGACTCCCCCTTGAGAAATTTCTCAAAGAGGCCCCAGCGCAAGGGAAAGTTGGCGTCCGACTAGGAGAGGAAGTCCTGTCAATTAAGATTGCCGGAGCTAAATATGCCGCAATGGATCCTCCCCCAGATCCCGGAGTGATTGAGGAAGTGAAAGCCATCATCCCTGGACAATTCCCGGAAGCTTTCCTCGATGAAAACGCTGGGGAATTCACAGAGGAAGAAGCAGAACCCGCTGCACCCATAGATATCTCGGAGTGCGAAGCTCCTCCTAAGCCTCCTATCGAGCTAAAACCTTTGCCAGACGGGCTTCGGTATGTCTTCCTGCATAGGGATACCGAAACCCCAGTTATCATTAGCGACAAACTCACAGGAGAGGAAACTAGAAGACTTATGGCCATCTTAGAAAAACACCACGCTGTCTTCGGATACTCTCTCCAAGACCTGAAAGGGATAAGTCCCTCTCTCTGTACCCATCGCATCCCCGTAGATTTGGAAATTCCACCTTCTCGAGAGCCTCAGAGAAGGTTGAATAACAATATGAGGGAGGTAGTCAAAAAGGAGGTGCTAAAACTTTTGCACGCTGGGATCATCTACCCCGTGCCATATAGCGAATGGGTCAGCCCTGTCCAGGTTGTGCCAAAGAAAGGAGGGACGACAAAAATCACCAACAATCAAGGTGAGGAGATGGCTCAACGTCTCCCCGACAAATGGAGGATGTGCATAGACTATAGGAAACTCAATAAAGCCACAAAGAAGGACCATTTCCCGCTACCCTTCATCGATGAGATGTTGGAACGGCTAGCTAACCACTCCTTATTTTGTTTCCTTGATGGGTATTCCAGATACCATCAAATCCCCAACCATCCAGATGACCAAAGCAAGACTACTTTCACATGCCCCTATGGAACCTATGCTTATCGAAGAATGTCGTTCGGGTTGTGTAATGCACCCGCATCGTTCCAACGGTGTATGATGTCTATTTTCTCAGACATGATTGAGCGGATCATGGAGGTCTTCATGGATGACTTCTCTGTCTATGGGAAGACCTTCGATGACTGCCTAGAGAACCTAGATAAAGTCTTGCAGCGATGCCAGGATAAGGACCTAGTTCTAAACTGGGAGAAATGTCATTTCATGGTCCGCGAAGGCATCGTCCTGGGTCACTTAGTTTCTGAGCGTGGGATAGAGGTAGACCGAGCCAAAATCGAAGTTATAGAAAGCATGGAAGCCCCCACCAATGTAAAGGGAATCCGCAGTTTCTTAGGCCATGCAGGGTTCTACCGTCGTTTTATCAAAGACTTTTCCCAAATAGCTAGACCCCTCACGCACTTGCTGGCCAAAGAAACTCCTTTCGAGTTCACTGAAGATTGCATGAAAGCTTTCCTCACTCTTAAGGAAGCTCTCATCTCAGCTCCGATCATTCAGCCCCCAGATTGGATGCTTTCTTTTGAGATCATGTGTGATGCCAGTGATTACGCCGTAGGAGCCGTGCTAGGCCAAACCAAGGATAAGAAGCATCATGCGATTGCTTATGCTAGTAAGACTATGACCGGAGCTCAGCTAAATTATGCCACAACTGAGAAGGAGCTCCTGGTAGTAGTCTTTGCACTAGATAAATTCAGATCTTACTTGGTAGGGTCTAAGATAATCATCTACACTGATCAGGCTGCATTAAAATACCTGCTTGTTAAGAAAGATGCAAAACCCCGACTGATTAGATGGATTTTGCTACTCCAAGAATTTGATATTGAAATCAAAGATAGAAAGGGAGTAGAAAATTCTGTAGCAGATCATTTGTCGCGTATGCATGCTACTAACTCGCAGGACCTGCCAATAAATGACTACCTCCGGGATGATATGTTGCTAAAGGTCACCGACGCCACCCCCTGGTATGCAAATATTGTTAATTACATGGTTACAGGATATATACCACCAGGGGCGGACAGGAAAAAGTTGATACATGACAGCAGAAAGCATATGTGGGACGATCCATACCTATACAGAGTTTGTAATGACGGGTTGTTATGAAGATGTGTACCCTCTCCAGAAGGACTGCAGATCATTGAGAAATGCCACGCAGGGCCCTATGGAGGGCATCATGGGGTTTTCCGCACACATGCAAAAATCTGGCAAAGCGGTTTCTTCTGGCCGACCATGTATGATGATATCTTGGTGGGGTTCTCGGGGATATCTTGGTCCTCGGAGGGAGGCTCGGCGTGGAGCTTCTCGGACCGGATGAGTGTTTCAGCGAATTGAAAGCACTCGGTGTCGCATTCGTATGTGTACTGAAACGTAGTCCCCTCTGTGATGAATCCCTTCGGACCGGGGATCTTCAACTTGAGATACGTGTAGTTGGGCACAGCCATGAATTACGCGTAGGCCGGCCTCCCGAGGATGGCGTGGTACGTCCCCAAGAACCCCACCACTTCGAAGGTGAGGGTTTCCGTGCGGAAGTTCCGTGACGTCTCGAACGTGATGGGCAGATCGACTGCCCTAACGGGAGTGCATCTTTCCAGGGGATGACCCCGTGGAAAGGAGTTGGCGATGGGCGCAGTCTGGACCGCGAGATGCCCATGTTGTCGAGCGTCGTCACGTACAGGATGTTGAGCCCGCTCCCTCCATCCATCAGCACCTTGTGGACCCTCTTTGTCCCGATCAGTGGAGCCACCATGAGGGGGTAGCACCCTGGCTGCGGTACGTGGTCGGGGTGGTCCGCTCGATCGAAGGTGATCGGAGTCTCTGACCACTTGAGGTACGACGGTGTCGCAGGCTCGGTGTTGTAAACCTCGTGTCGGATCAGCTTCTCTTTGCGCCTCGACGGTCGTGCTGGTGCCCCGCCAAAGATCATGTGGACCGCGCCATCTTCTCGGGGGAAGACCACCTCCTCCTCGTCGTCGTCGTTCTCGGGGGGTGGTGCCGCCTTCTTCGGAGGTTCCACCGTCTTGGGCTTGAGCGTGCCGTTGACGTAATTCTTCATCAAACGACAGTCTTTGAGTGCATGCTTGACGGGCGTCACGTGATGGGTGCATGGCGCCTCCAAGAGCCTCTCGAAGTGATCCCTCGGGTGTCCACCCTGATTGTTCTTGGGACGCGTCGCCTTACGCTCGACCGCTGCCACGACGTTGTCGTCACGACCACGCTTGTCACCCTTCTTCTTCTTCTTGGACCGCGGGGAGGGCCCCTTACCGGCATCCACGACTTGCTTCCCCTTGCTCGGTGGGGGGACCAATGTTCCTGCGACCGCCTCCTCCCCATCGGCGTGGTTAGTCGCGATGTCCAGAAGTTCTCGAGTAGTCCTCGGGGTCCTCCGCCCTAGCTGGTGGATGAGGGTGGTGCAGGTGGTGCCGTTCTGGAATGCCGAGATGGCGTCGTTGTCTGTCGCGGTGGGAAGCTCGGTGCAGCGCTTAGAGAAACGCCTGATGTAGTCATGCAGGCTCTCCCCCGGCTGCTGCTTGTAGTTGCATAGCTCCCACTGCTTGCCGGGCCGGGCGTACATGCCTTGGAAGTTGCCAATGAACGTCTCTCACAAGTCCTTCCAGCTGTTAATCCTGCCACGCGGCAGGTGCTCGAGCCAGGTCCGCGCAGAGTCAGCGAGGTGGAGCGGCAGGTTCTTGATGATGAACAGATCATCCGTCGCTCCGCCCGCCTGACACGCGAGCCTGTAGTCCTCCAACCACACGCTAGGGTTGGTCTCCCCGTCATATCTGGGTACCGCCGTCAGAGCTCGAAAGCACGAGGGGAACTTGGTGTCTTGCACCTTCCGACCAAAGGCGCGTGGGCCCTTCGGATCGGGCGACCAGCTTCGGTCACAGTCTTCGTCGCTATCGTAACGTCCGCCACGCCTCTGGCTATGGCGTCGGCGTGAGCGGTGTTCGTCACGCTTATCGCGGCCGTTGTCGTTGCTGCCATAGCCGTAGTCGTAGTTGTCGTCGCCTGCAGCTCGGCGACGAGCCTCGAGTATGTCGCGAGCATCGCGGTTGGCCCCCAGTCGCGACTTGACTGATGGTTCGCCAGCGCCTCGGTGCCTTGACAAGGATCGATCTTGGCGTCGTACGGACGGTGCACCTCGCGCCTCACGCACGCGCGATGCCGAGCTCTCAGCCTGCTGTGCGGCCGCCGTCTCGAGGAGGGTTTTGAGCTGCTGACGAACCCTCTTCTCTTCCGGCGTCGCTGGCTCGGGGCAGCCACGCAAAAGCATGGCCGCTGCCGCGAGGTTCTGCGACGCGCACCTGAAGCGCAGCGTGCCGTCATCGTCGACAGGGGCATCCTCGTTGATGCGCTGGTTTACGTCCCGTGCCCGTGCGCGAGCTTGCGGGGCTGGCTGCTCCGCTTCTTGCTCGCGATGTTGTTCCCGCCGCTCATCACGCGGAGGGTCTCGTGGCTCGCTCTCCTCGCCAAGCGCTCGGTGCAGGTTTGCCAGCTCTTCGTCGAGCTGGCGCTGGGCCTCGGCGATCTCGTCGAGGCGCGCCCGACGCTGGACATCCCCGTTGCGGTGACGAGGGTTCTCCTCGCCGTCTGTCGAGCTGGTGGCGGTGCGGGCCTCCAGGACATTGCACTCTCACGTGAAGTCCGGGAGGGGTGTCGGCGGCCCCCGTCGTGGGGCCGCGGAGCCTGGGACGACGTACGATGCCCTCAGCTCGTTTACGTAGGCCGTCACCGAGTCGTCCGGGAGGCCTGGCTGTCCTCGGGGGTACAGGGCGTCGTAGTGCTCCATGAACTCCCCCAGGTCAGCGGCTCGGACCCGCTGGCCTGGAAGGCGAGGTCGGCGAGGTGGAAGGCAACGAGCCTGAAGCGCTCCTGCGTCAGGTTAGGCCCCAGCATGGCCATGATCGACTCGTTTGTGAAGCCACGGACGAAAGCAGCTTGCGCCGCCGCCGCTGTCATGGCGGTGGGACGCGCGGGTCGAGAGAAAGTCCTCCCGACGACGGACTCCACTGACCCCGTGTAGACGAAGCCGAGGGAGCCGAAATGCACGGTCGTGCCGGGAGTCAGTGAGACTCCGCGGCCCTCCATCTGGATCGCTGGTGTAGTTCGGCGAGACACACGATGTACCCCTACCTGGCGCGCCAACTGTCGGGGTTCTCAACCGCCGGCAGTAGATTTGTATCGAATCGTGTGTCGGATCCGGATGGTTGACACGGGAGACACAAGAGTTTTATACTGGTTCGGGCCTCCGGAGAGTAATACCCTACATCCAGTTCCGAGTACTCGTGTTCCTATGCCGGGAATGTCTGTAGTAGGGGTTACAAACTTGGTGATCGGTCAGCCCCTCCATCGGTTGCACTCCTGCCCCTTTTATAGTCACAAGGGAGAGGGGCAAAGAGGGAAAACGAAAATAAGCTACAGTGCTATGGCGTTGTGAAGTTTTTCCGTCATTGATGTCCGTCAGGCGGCGTGGGAGGTCGCTGAGCTGTGGTGTTGTCGGAGGCCGCCGCGTGTACTGTCGTCACTGTTGATTCCGGGCACTTGGCACCTCCTCCGAGTAGTTCACATGGTGACTCAGCCTTCTTGAGTGCGTCTTAGGCCTGCCACGTTATGGCCTAAGAGCTGATAGATGGTAATCGAGTGCGCGTTCTGACAGGGTGGCGTGCAGCTGGCGTTGGATGTGACGGCATGTCGGAGGTCGTGGGGGGTGCACTGTGCGCCATTACAACCCTTGTCAGACCCGGCCGTCCTCCCGTCGCGCCAGTTGTGGTCTTTGCATGGCGTGGAAAATGGTGTCACGCGTGTCGTTGCGAAGAAGCTTGGGGGGCTGGGGCGGCGCCACGTTCGTGTGGGGCCCCAGTCCCACGCTCCGGCTCCCCCGTGTGGACCCCGCCTTAGTCGGAGACGGAGATTACTCGTGCGAACGAGTAGTCGGAGGCGAGGTGGTGTGTACTCGGAGACGAAGCGTTCTCGTGCGAGGCGGAGAGCACTCGGACGAAGCGGAGGGTGCTCGGAGGCGAGGCGTACTCGTGCGAGGCGGAAGATACTCGGAAGTGGGGAAGTCTTGTCAGTGAGAGTCTTGACGAAGATCTGCATCACTCCCTGTCCTGGATCTTAGCCTTCACATTGTCAATGGTGTCAGAGGATTCCATCTCCAAGTTGATTATCTTGTTGTTTAGGGGGCCCTAATCCAGGCCCTCGTCACGCCGCCTCGACCACCGCCCCCGGCCGGCGGCGACGCGCCGCCGACCGCCCCCGCCCATCTCCCACCCCTCCAGCGAGGTCACTGCGGCGGCGGCGGCAAAGCCTACTCGGGCGGCAGCGCGGGGGAGGTAGGGGGAAGAGAGAAGGTGCGCTAGGGTTAGGAGTGGAATCCGATGGTTGTGGTAGCTCGCACGAATCTTGACGAAGTGGAATATTTAACTCATTACTACCTTCCGGAAGACAGATAGTATTCCCGAAGTCGAACTGTTGTGGTCCAGCAAGGCCCATGTCTTGCGCACTGGAGGCCCATAAAAGGATTCTATTGCGTGGTGGCATCTTTAAAAAAAAAGTTTGATGTAAGTCTGCAATGTATTTACCATCCTTGTGGTTCCCAAAAAAAACATCCTTGTTTGTTGTTTGCCTGAAAAAAAAACATTTTCACGGTCATTGACCCAAGCGGGGTGCAGCCAGTCAATGCCTAGAAAATCACCAATTGAGCACAAAAACCTTTGGCTGTCAATTTCTGGATCACATACAATGCGCATCGATCGGTTGAATCTGCAGGGCCGGATCATATTAGCAGCAGGGGCGAATCCAGCGGTGGGTCGGGGGGTTTTGAGCCCTCCCCCCCCCCCTACTGCTGGTACCACCATGGCAGCCCCACTGAAGTCTCTTCTAAAATTTTGAGGAGATAGAGGTGGAAGAAGAAGAAGCTCCCCTGCCTTCCATTCTTGGCTTCGCCACTGATTAGCAATGAGCTAAGCCACAGTCTAGCTAGCTAATCCCTTTTCGCTTAACTAGCTAGCTTGCATCCTGACAGCTCTAGTTACACAATATAATAGACCCTAGTTCTTGCTTTCGGCTGTGAATTCGTTTATTCCCATCCGTGACGTGCTCCGGAAATGTGATGGATTGTTCCCGGCGATGACTTCGGTTGAATGTGTGTTCATATAGGTCGCTTTGTTGTCTAATAATGTTAGCCCTAAGAGCTTTTTTTCAGTCCCACTTGAATTGTATTCATAAGATATGTCAGGTGCACTACAACGCTACGTTAATTTCATTGTTGGTGTGGAAATGTTCGCTCTTTGTATCCTCACGAGTCACGCTACAACTATTTGCAACTTTTTTTTTCCAAAATTAAGTGGGCATGTTTCAACTTCATCCAATTGGGCTATGTAGTACCACCTCCTATCGTTTTTATTTGACGTTCAGACACAAGAAGCTAGCTTAGGGTGCGTTTGGCAGGACTGGCTGCGGCTGTGGCTGGTGGAGCGAATTCTGTGATGGAGCTGAAACCGTTTTGGAAAAATGTTTGGCAAAAGAGCTTTTTTTAGCTGTGTAAGGTGGATAAGAAGGTGAAATGTCCATAATACCCTCTCCATTTCTTTTTAATTTTTTATTTTCCTCCTTTTTTTCTTTTTTCTTCTCATTTTTCTCTCCTTTTATTTTCCTTCTCCCTTCCCTCTTATCCATCCACCCTTATCCATTTCCCCGTCCACCCACCGCCCCCGTCCTCCTCCTGTTCTCCGTCCGCCTCCACCAGCCGCGTTGCCGCCGACCACCTCCGCGCTACGTCGTCTCCACCGTGTTGTGCCCGTCGTTGGCATCCTCTGCCCAGACCCCGCTGCCTGCGCTCCCCCTCGCCGGCTCCCACCGCCCGCCGCCTCCCACCTCTCCCGACTATGGGATCCCGCGCCGCCGCCGTCCGGCTCTCCCCCGATTTCGAGCTCTACCGACAGCGGGCTGCAGCTCCAGCTCCAGCTCTCCCCGACGCCGCAGCCGCCCGGCTCCACCGCACCCCACCCCCGCGCCGCCGCGGTCCGGCCGCCCGGCTCCTCCGCGCCTGCCGGCCACCTCCAGCCGCACCGTACCGCCGCAGTCTAGCGCCCGGCTCCACCGCGTTCCTCGCGCCCGAGACGACGTCGGCCGGTCTCCATTTGGCCGCCGCCGCCAGGTCTCTGTGGAACACGTGGGGAAGAAAGAAGCAGAGGAGATGCGTATCGCGGGGGCAGTGGTGGGGTATGCGGTGGAGACAATGGCATTTCCGTTGTAATTTTCACGAACTGTAAGAGAAAATTTGTAACGAGATTCCAGGGTGTCAGATGGAGCCGGGGGGCTACGATTTTTGGCTCCCGGGCGTGCAAATTACTCCAGAGAGCGAAAATCGCACAAGCTTCCGTGCGGGAGCTGTTTTCATCAGGCCTTTGGCAAGACTCCGGCAAAAACAGCTTGCGGAGCCCCAGGAGAATCCCTACCAAACAGACTCTTATTTTGTGCTAGCTTTCTTGTTTGAAATGACATGTGTATACGATCGGAGGGAGTAGTTTGCTACCATAATATTTTCTTACGTGAGTGGATTTTTTTTTTTTGAATGGTTAGGGAGAAAGCATTCCCACTTGAATTGTATTCGTAAGGTATGACACCTTGCATTTTAGGGAAAATCGAACAAAACAACCCTACAACGTTTGGTTAATTCGGGCTAAACCACAAGGTAACTAGCTAAACTAGACCTCTACCATAAGGTTCGATGACCATGGTTTGTGGGGTGGGAGCTACGGATGTGCTCTGTCTTCTCTGTTGCGTCGTTTATAGTGGTACGATCGTGTTGAGGTCCCAATTCAACTGGCCTGTGAGTGATAACCCGCGTTTATGGCTCAATCCAACCAGCCGAGTTTATTTATTTTTGTTTCTTTTCTGTTTCCTGCTGATAGTCTCTCAAGGTTATTGTCTTGTATTTTTTTATTATATTAATGAAACACGTCCTGTCTTGTACGGTTCGTGAAAAAAAATTCGTGACATAACCTTGAATGGATGACAACGCTAGCAAAAGTAATTTATTATGTTTGTTTATTTCAGGGACCGCTCACGTATGAGTATGCTGATTTTGATGCGGCATTGTTTATGCTTGGTGCATGTATCATGGATGCATATATCAATTTGCTGTTGCTGCGGCAGGGATGGATCATGGACGGATGGTGGCGATCTATGCTCGGATCTTGGGGGACGGGATGCCTATCCAAGGGTGAGGAGGCCGGGTACGCGCGCGCGTCTAGCTATCTCTCCTGGCTTGTGGGCGCGGCGGACCCGGCCGGCCGACGCAGGGCCGTCCCAGACGGGGGGCAGGCAGGGCGCCGCCCATGAGCCCAAGCCGCTAGGGGCCTATGAGTATAGTATCAAGTGTACACAGTACATAGGCAAAGCTAGTAGTCTATACGTGATATGTATCGCACGGTTTCACGCACGGACGGGCAGACGGCACGAGACGAGAGAAGACGAGGTAACGGCGTCGATGACTGGGGTATTAGCCAACATCGATTCAGCGACACCGGCCCGTCTTTCTCTCCTCCCGCTTGCTTGCATCCCGTTCAGCTGTTCTTCGTTCACGGTTCTCCTTCTCCTCGCCTGTAGCCGATCCGGCCAATCGCTTCTCGTCTTCTTGATTAGTGGTCCACAACAAAGTTGAAAATGTATGGATTTGATTGCAGTCTTGCAGATGCAGACTTGTAGTTTATTAGCACTTGATTAGTGCTTACGGGAATAGAGATTAGCTTTAGAGATTTGATTTCGTAATAGTTATATTAAAATATTATATTATATTATATTATCGAACCCTTAGTGTCTTATTATTTGCCCAGGGGCCCATACATTTTGTGGGACGGCCCTGGGCCGACGACGTGGCAGGGCGCCATGATGACTCACACGCGGCCCGGCTGGAGGACCACGAGAGGAGAAGAGCTCGATCCAGTGGCGGCGAGCACGCTCTCCGAGGCAGCCTGCGACCCACAGTCACATGACGCGCCGGTATATCCTGCCGTCCACATTGCTTGCTTCGCTGCAACAACTACTCCCTCTGGGCCAAAAGACTGTCGCAGTTAGTTTTCGTGTTATAAATTTGACCGGATTTGTAGAAAATACGTGCAATATTTGTGTATTCAAATAAATTTGTTAAAAAATTAGATTCAAATATCTATCTAATTATATTAATTTTGTCCTATAAATATTAATATATCTTTTTACATATCCGGTCAAAGTTGTTTCTCGAGAAGCGAAAACGACAGTCTTTTAGAGACGGAAGGAGTAGCTCTTTTTCAAGAAAAAAATTCTCTGCAAACTCCCACACGACATGCTGCGCGCCTCAGAGTCAGCACATAGCATATGCGCTGCTGCCGCCATGCGGGCCCAGTTGCAGTGGCTGCCGGGGGGTGGTGGGTCCATGAAAGCAAGCAACAAGCGAATAGGTGATGAGGAGGGGTTTATCAGCCTGCCGGCGGCGAATGATTACGGCCGCCGTGCCGGTGTGTGTGCATGGTGGTGTACTGGTGTAGTGGCCGCCCACGTCCTCGCCACCTCGGTTTGTCTCGGCTAGCTCATTGGTCGTCAAGGCCTCTCCTCGAGGATAGATGGCCGGCTTGCATGCACTGCACCTCGACACAATATCCCAGTATATGCTTGTGAGTTTATTTTCGTCTGTTTTATTCGAACGGCCGGAGTAAGTAAGTTTTGCATGAGTCTTTTTGGATTTTGGACATTTTCGAAGTAACTACATGCATAAGTCGCTGTGCCGTAAATTCCACATAGCTAATTAGCTATATACAGTATGTGTGCATGTAGCAACTCTCACTCTCTCTCACGGTGGTGTCTCGTCGTCCGCGGCGGCCACACACGGGCCAGCGGGCAGCGGACACCGAGGTAGCAAGCCGGAACAAATGGGCAAGCACGCTGCACGCCGGACAGCCAGTGTGCAGCAAAATGCCCCGCAGCCTTTTCTCCTGCCCTCATCGCCCTCCTCAGGCAGGAATCATTGTCGTCCTTTGACAAAATAATCACATGGGGTGCAAAAAAAAAGGGCAGAAAGCCAAATTTCCTTTAGGCCCAAGACAAATCAACCCCAGCCCGGCGACACTAGCTAGCTAGCTGCAGAGAGTCCACAGCCATACGTCGTGCTTGTCTCGGTCACTTTCTACACTAAAAAATTGGAGATGCTTGCTACATACGGTCAGCTATTTTCTTGACTAAATTTTGTAAAGATCGTCACACCCTCCATGTCAAGATATATAGATCACCTTTTTCCATGCAAACAACTTTAATCCGATAGCCCAACAAATTGGGGGATAAGGCAAGAACAAGTACACAACCTATTGTTAATTGTAGATAAACAAGTAAGATCTAGTAAAATATACTAACATCTCGCTATTGTTTGTCCTTTGAAATCTTATTTGTGATCAGATTTGACATCGATCATTGTCGTGACTTTTCTAATCACCTAGAGTTATGATGAACCAATTTCTAGGTTTAATGCTTGCGCCTAAAAACAACTACATATGCAAAGCTGTGTAGTATGTGTTTTCGTAGGCATAAGCCCTTTATCTTAGATGTAATATTATATTATATCAAGGGAGCAGTTAGCCTCATGCAATCGGGGAGCAGATTATATTGGTTGTCAATCAGCTGTCTCGTTGCTTAATTCATGCAAAAGCTAAACACACATCGAGGATGCACCCTTCTTATTAGATCCTAAAATGTAGGTTATCTAATTTGCGTCATGTTGTGTACCCCGGTAGCTAGCTATCATTCTGTCAAAATGTTAGCCGCTTTTCTCTAAAGATTAAGAATGTACTCGAGGACGCAAGCATGTTTTGTCACATGATGAACATGGACAGAAAAACACATAGGCCATGGCTGTGTTGATGGACTGTGGTTAATGCAAGTTCTGATCTAGCAGATTTGATCTTTAGCAGGTAGTTGTGCACTTGTGCGTAGCAATTTGCCCCCACCTCAACGACAAATAAACCTGGGCAATTAATTGTGGGCCAAAGTGCACAATGGGCCAGTGCATGTGGACCAATAAAAAAATATAAATTTAAAGATTTTTTTAGATAAGGGTAAAACCAGCCTCTGCATCCACATTGTGGATATATACAGCCAAAATTTAGAGAATAACTGTCTTCAAAATAGAACTTGGCATTCAAATATACAATTGACTCAAAAATATCTCAATGAATAGGTGAGTTAAAATTGAATTACAATTCCTATGAGAATCCTGTTGGGCCTTGCGGGTAGCAGGTGCACAGAAATATCAATCACATACCAATCCGAATCGGATTTTAAAACAATAAGATAT
This sequence comes from Cenchrus fungigraminus, assembly GCA_036936925.1. NCBI lineage: Eukaryota > Viridiplantae > Streptophyta > Magnoliopsida > Poales > Poaceae > Cenchrus > Cenchrus fungigraminus. The sequence goes on from CM072779.1 coordinate 100,889,471, forward strand.
TGATAGGAAAGATTCAATGGATTTCATGAATGATACATGTTAACATGCATGTTGAAATTATATAGGTCTGCCCTCTCAACAAGAAGAAAAATAATAAGGCACCGTTTAGTTGTTGGAAATTTTGGTGAAAGTGGTGAAAATTTTGCATTGAAAAACGTGTTCTGTGAGAGGTGACACGGTCTGCGATGCAAAAATTTTGGGAACTTTTGGGGAACTAAAATAGAGAGAACTCTGGCATTGACAAACAAAAAAAAGAAATAATTCTCCCTATATATACACCGAATGTTTCTTCCTAAATCCGGTTTCAATGAAAAGTGGGGACTGGACCCATTTGTCATTGACACGGTCATGTGGAGAATTAGGTGAGCATTCAGTTGAACAGGGAGAATTGACAATATAAAAAGGGGGAAAATAAAATGAGCACTTGAACTGACTAATTAGGCAGTGAGATATTTAGGACATGTAAAAAAAAAAAAACTCGGCCGGTGAGGGAAAGACCGCCCCCACGGTATTAACTAAGAAGAAGCCTCGGCTTCCCCGACCGAGAAAATCCCCGAACCCTGGCCCCGTCCTGACACTGGGAGTCGTAACCCGTGGGAAACTACCTACCTGGGCCATACACGGTCCTCAGGCCGACCTGGGCCGTCTCTTAACCAGTGCTTTGGCATACGAGGCCAGCGAGGGGATTTTTTTTTACCCACAGGCGGAAATTCGCCCCACCCGGGATTCGAACTCACAACCTGTGGGGTGCCGCTGGAGTGCTTTGACCAACTGGTCTAGCACCCTTTGGCTATTTAGGACATGTACACGGAGAATGTTAATTAATCTGTGCGCATGAGACAATTCATGTGGAAGCCGAAATTCGTGAGGACAGTGTCAATAACTCAATATATACTCATACTTTAACCAACAAGGAAGACGGTTACTGACATTATGTTAGTATATCTTGGTAGGGTATTAATAGGCTTATTGGCTGATGGACTTGTTCTGTAACAAATTGTCCACTATAAGTTGTGCAAACAAATTAAATCCACTCGGACAAATTTCATAAGTGCTCACAAAGTCACAATGCCATGGCTAAGTTATGGGTAGGGTTTTCTTCTTTTTTTTTTAATAAAAGGGGCCGGCGACTAGAGTAGCCTCCTGCGTCACCTGGACACCAGGTACCAAGGTTCAAGCCTCGGCCGGACCATCTTCTACTCTAGCGAAGATGCGTCCGACGGGATTCGAACCCGGGTTGTCTAGCTCCACTCTAACTGAGCTGACCAACCCGGACCATACCCCGCACCCTATGGGTAGGGTTTTCCATTGAGATAGAAAGAAATTGCACGACATTCGTTGAGTTAAATGTACGACGACTACGAGTATGAAACTAGCCAGAGTATATACACTTGCATGTCTAAATCTGATCTTTTACAGCACGAAAACATTATGAATGTGTCTGCAAATTAAAGCTATGTAAAGCCGCTTCATCTTTTACCTTCTCAAGAAAGTAAAAATACAGGCAGAGGGGGGACAGGCAGTGTGCCGTGTGCGTCTTTTTTACCCCAGGAGAAAGCGAAGCCCACTCGGGTGTATCATACGCAGGGAAGCCAGGGGACAAAGAGCACAAAGAGGTGCAGCAGGGGACACGCAGCAAAAGGCCACCGTTCCACAGCACACGATCGAACAGCCACTTTGGTCGCATGATTTCTCGATGGCTATACACTACACGCAAAGGGGATGAGCAAGGAGCATGTGGTGCACTATACTCCACTGGAAAGATATATAGGCTCCAAAAGGACTGGGCCAAAAACCTAAACGAAAAGCTTATCCGGAATGTCAGGTGCAGTGTTCTATGTTCGTTCTCGTTGCATGTACGTTTCGGAATTTTTCGATCTATATGATGACTACCTGGACTTTATTTTGATCGATACTAGCGTTTTACAAAAATATATTGGATTTACTCGCAAAATATATATTGGATTTCATTTGGAGGATATAACGGAGATTATAAGCTATTTTTTAAATTTACAAGATTTTTTTTACAATAGATGGAAAAAATAGGCGTAATACATCCACAAAGAAGTATCAAATACTCCTAGGTCGGTACCTAATCTATTTGATTTTTTATAAATCTTTCTCAGATCAACAACTAGTAGCAAGTGTTAATAAGAAAAGTACTTGCAAAATACATCAAGATGAATGAAATGTTTACAAATGCAAAAAAGGTTTTCCATCAATAACTCCTTAATTTAACCGCAGGTTTGCTGCCTCAGCATTCTATACGTTTACATGAAAATAAGAACAGTAGTATATATGTAGGACCTACATTAAAAAGCATGCTGAGTCCACTCTTCTACAGTTAGGGATGAAAATGGGATGGGAAAATCCCGTCCTGACCGACACCATATCCCGCCTAAACCGATCGTATATCGTATTCTCAGGAAAAATAGGAAAACCCGGAAAAGGGAAAAATCTGGTGAAACAGGAGCGGAATCGGTTTAGGTGTTTTCCTGACCGTATTGTCCGTTATCATATTTGGCCGGGAAAATTCCCGCGGTATTTTCGGTATTCAGGGACCAAACCTCTATTTTAGCCCACAAACTATGTCAGCCTAGCCCACCAACAAACCTCGCGCGCCCTGCTCGGCTCCCATGACTTCCCACAAGTCCCAGCCAAACCGAGAAACTTCAGAATTTGGATCCCAATTCGCACACCTTTCAATATTTGACACTCAATCTGTAGACCTCTCAATATTTGACATCGGGCTTGCGAATTCTTTCATTTTGGGTGTTTCTCTTCCTTTTTCCTCTTTTCTTCTCCTTTTCTTTTTTCCAGCCCATATTTGCCCTTGGAGATGGCGGCGAGGGCTGCCGAAGCTGCTCCTCCTCCATGGTCACCTTGCCGTCACTTTCTTGTTGCTCTACTCCACTGCGGACAGGCGAGAGCCGCGCCACCGCGGGTAGGCTGGGCCGCCGCCGGCACTGGAGGCATGGTCGGTGGATTTGGTCGGCGCTGGAGGGATGGCCGGCGCTGGAGGCTACTCAATCCATGGCAACCTAGTCTCGCGTTCGAGGACGAGGACAAGGCCACCCGTGCCGCTCCACGGCCTGCTACTCTCGACAACTCTTCCGCCAACTTGCTACTAAACGGTGGGCCTGGGGCATGGTCAGCGACGAAGATCCCTACCCCACCGCGCTGGCGGCCCTGAGTGGGAGCTCCACCGCCGCTGGAGGAGAGGAGGCCAGGGCTGGCGGCGGGAGGGAGAGGGTGCGGGTGCATCCTTGCGTCGGCCGCCTAGGAGAGAGGGGGTCGGGCATCTTTGTGCCGACGGCCGGGGAGTGAAGTAGGGGTAGAATCGTCTCTTCTAATGGGTTGGAAAAAGAAAAGGGAAAGAAAAGAGGGAAAATAGAGAGAAACACCCAGAATGAAAGAATTTGCTTGCCCGATATAAAATATTGAGAGCTCTACAAATTGAGTGTCAAATATTGAAGGGAAAAGTCCAGTTTTCACCCTTGAAGCACACAAGTTTGGTATTCAACCTTAAACTACAAAACCAGACAATAAAAGGTCATCCAACTATCGAAACCGGGTAAGTTGATCCTTTGAGTGGTTTTGGAAGTGGTTTTCCATTTTGTGAAAGTATTTTTAAAAATGGTTTCATCTAAAAAATCATAACTAATTCATTTTGTATCAGAAAAATATGAAATTATATCCAAAGTTTTATAAAAATTGTCACATATCTATTAGTGCACTATTTGAAGTTTTTTTTGAATATTATATGTTCAAGTTTCTAGTTTTTATTGCTTTTTCTAAAAATACTAGGAATATGAATAACTAAGATGCATATGCCTCCAAATAGTTCACCAATAGATAGGTAACATTTTATAAAACTTTGGGTATAAGTTCCATATTTTTCTGATTTAAAATGAATTAGTTTTTTTTTTTGGGATGAAACCATTTTTTAACATTTTCATAAAATGGAAAACCACCTCCAAGACCACTAAGGCCCTATTTAGTTGGGTGAAAAGGAGTGAAATTTTTTGCATTGGACCGCGTGCGTAGAGAGAACAAATGAATTGACACGATTCTCTAAGTGAGAAATTTTGGTAAAACTTTTGGAACTAAACAGGGCCTAAAAGGGTCACACTTGCCTGGTTTCGGTAGTTGGATGGTCTTTTATGCTTGGTTTTGTAGTTTAAGGTTGAACAGCAGACTTGTGTGCTAGTTCAAGGGTGAAAATTGGACTTTGCCCAATATTGAAAGGGACTCAAATTCTGAAATTTATCAGCTAAACCCTATGCCACCACCACACTCTCTCTCCTTCTCCTTTGTGACTCTACTCTCAATCTCACAATCGCTACCGAACCCCTCCGCCGCCGGCCGGTCGACGCCACGCGACCCCAGGCTAGGTACCTCTGCCGCCGGTCGCCCCCAGGCGGCCAGGCACCTCCACCACCAACCGTCGTCCCCAGGTGGCGAACTGTTGCACTGGGCAGACTGATGACGCCGATTGGAGATGCTTCGACTTGTGCTGCTGGCTATTGCCTATCGGCATAAAAAGGCCAAGGGCCAGCTATGCTGTGAATGTTTTCTCAGTCAATGTTAACTAAGCTAGCTACTACGGTCTACTGGTGTGAATATGTGATTGACTGAATCTGAAGCACTTCGTGCAGCACGGCTGCAATGGCTGTGTGGAGCTAATTGTTTGAAGTGGTTACATGTATGTAGCAATGTTTCCGTTTTGTGTTATTGATTCCCGATCGTAGTTGACACATTTCCGATCGTAATTTTTCGTTCCCGATATCCCGTAATATCGAATTCTTTTTCCCGTCCAACCTTCCTGCTCCCGCACCCATTCCCAGCTAAAAAAATGCAGGAATAGGAATGGTTAAGGTGTTTTTCTGACCGCTTTCATCCCTATCTACAGTGTTAATTATAAGCACTGCTGCTGTAGCGTGTACACGAGACAATTACCACAAGAAAGACGAGAACAGATTGGACATGATATCTTTCAGAAAGCGCATTGCACAAACAAAATGTCCGCGAAAGAAAGAGGCCCAAGTGACGAACAAAAGCATAAAAAGTGTTGCCAACATGATAGATCGAATGTACTGGTGGATTTCCTGTCCCGTGCAGCAGTGCAAGTTGTGGCTTGTGTTGCGAGACATCATTGGTTGGAAGAACATGAACCTGTGTTTTTGGACGAAAAATAGGTGAAAGAGAGAATGAAAGGAAGTTAATTAGTAGGTACGTAGGCCCTTTTTGATAGATCCATGTGCAAGTATATATGATCGAAAAGTATATATGATCGAAATGCTTGGATTTTATTCTAAAAAAAGAGAAAGAAATGCTTGGATTTTGAAGACACGAATGATGGTTGCAGCTAGCTGATGATGCTATTTCGTCCTGGATCTCTCGGATCGGGTGTGGAGGAGGAAATGTATTTTGCAATTTGCATGGGTAGCGGCCTAGCGGGTAGCCTCCTGTGCAGTGTCACCACGTGTTTGTTTCCCATCGATTTGTCACCACTGTGTTGTTGTATTTCTCTCCAGGTCCACGATGCAAGCTAGCAGTAGCCACAGTACTCGCCTTTTGTGCCACATCATCCGAGACATCCGAATTATTCGAATTCGTATTCGGGAAAAACACCAATATAGATATCTGTATTCGTATTTGTTTTTAATGTGAGTGTTAAATGGATGTATTCATATTCGATTTTTTATATTTTCTCTATCTGGTTTCATATTCGTATTCAACAAAAATGTAGACTATTCTACACTATCTGTATCTGTGTAGCATAAAGTAGTGATAAAGTTATCTAAAACTTATTTTGATGACTAATTAATAATTACAAAATGATGTTAATTTAATATTGCTATCTAAAAATGATGTACATCATCTAAACTATTAAAATATCTAATAAATAATTATTTTAGTATAATATTACTAGTGATATGCAATATTAATTTTAATAAGGCTATTCATGTGAATTTTGAATATATTATATTATTTTTTTAATGAATAAATTATATTTACTCACTGGTAGTAATATTTTTTTACTCATCGATAAAAAGAAAATCAATCCGTTTTGTATTCATATCCGACAAGATTCGTATTCGTAAATATTCGATAAGATTTGTATCCATGGTATTCGATTTAAAATTTGGTGAAAAGTGACATCCGAATTCGATTCCATGGATATCCGATCCGAATCTATCCCTAATCATCAGAATGTGTACTAGTTAAATGTTCTGAACGGTTTGAAGTAATGTTGAGAGATGATCTTGTGACGAGATTTAAAATGACAGCAACACTCCTTCCTTTTGAAATAATAAAATGTGTTAAAAAATTAGCTCTTTTTTTAGATGTCACCTGAATATCATTAAACCACATATATGCCGGGCTAGCCGGTATGGTTTTGGTGCGGGGCTTGTGAGTATAGTTTATTCCAATTTCCAATCATATAATTTCACGCACCACTTGCGTATGGTTCGAAATTAGGTACTTTTATTAATAAAATATAATGTATAGTTCAGCATAACCATTCATTTAGTATTAGCCAACAGTTTCATGACTTTCATAAAGGAAAACTGTTTGGATTCTTGTCGGTGTCCGGATTAGCACCGGCACCAACTAGTGATTTGCGCTGAGATCTGCTCCTCGATGGGCGGTGCTAGCTAAGATGACACGGGGGTTTATCCTGGTTCCGGCCGCGCGGCCGTACGTCTAGCAGGGTGTGCTTCCGCACTTGTATTAGCTTGCACCGGTGGTGCCTGTAGAGGGGGGCTACAAGCTCGATGGGAGAGGAGGAAATTCCCCCAAGTCCCAGCTAAGCGATTGAGGCAAGTGCCAATATCTAGAACAGGGCGGTGAGTTGTGCGTGGGTGAGTGTGTTGCCGTCGTCCACCGTGCAGGGGGCTCTGCCTCTCCCTTTTATAGGCCAAGGGAGGGCAGTTACAGGATGCTGCACAGCAGCCGGCACAGTGGCCGTGTACTAATAAGTATGGCGCCGGCGGTCTTGTCCCGCGCGTCATGGTCCCTGGCGCGAGTTGGTGGCGCCCTCCGGCTTCTGCGGGCGGCGTGGTGGTCACTGTGACCTGTCCTGCTTTGACTTCGAGGGGCGACCCTGCTGGATCGAGGGTCTATCCGCCGGAGGAAGGACTGGAGTTGGTGGCGCGGGATGGCGGCGCGTCATCATCTTGTCCGCACAGTGCCGTGTGTGCCGTCACACAGTGGTAGGGATGGCGACACAGCGCTGGGGATGGCCGCACAGCACCCGGGGCAGTTGCACAAGCCCGGGATGGCCGGGCGGCACCGGAGTTGGTGGAGGGGACGCGGCGCTCGCCGCGCGTACGGTAGTGCCGGTCAGGGCGTGCGCCCGCTCGTCATCCGTACACCTTTCGAGGGTGCCCCCATGCCCTTTCGAGGGTCTCGCAGCAGGGAGAGGACGGAGGCAGGTAGCACAGTGGCACGGAATGACACCGGCTCGTCCGCACAGGGCCGCGCGGCGCCCGCACAGGGCCAAGAGTGGCTGCACAGTGTCGGGTTAGGCCACACAGTGGCCGTGTCAGGCGTTTTGACTGTGTCAGGTGCGCGACGTGGGGGAAGGTTCCCCCTTGACTTTGGCGTCCTGCCGTGGGGCCGGGAATTAAATAACGCTGTCGGGTGGAGCGGGGCGGAGATCTGCTCGAGGGGCCGGAGCCCCTGAGCGAGGCGGAAGTCCGCTCGAGGGACCGGAGCCCTCGAGCGAGGCGGAAATCCGCTCGAGGGACCGGAGCCCTCGAGCGAGGCGGCCAAGTGGGCCTTCCTCGATGCAGGCTGCTGCTGGGCCGTAGCAGGTCGTGGGCCCGTGATGTCCTGTGGCCAAGGATGGGGTTATAAACAGTCCCTGAGTGGTTTTGCGTTTAATGAGGGTGATTAATCCCTTAGTTAGGGGATTCCTAATGACCGTCCCCGACAGTAGCCCCCGAGCCTTTGCTCTTTGTCCAACTGTCGCTGTCCTGATTAGCACCGGCACCAACTAGTGATTTGCATTGAGATCTGCTCCTCGATGGGCGGTGCTAGCTATGATGACACGGGGGTTTATCCTGGTTCCGGCCGCACGGCCGTACGTCCAGCAGGGTGTGCTTCCGCACTTGTATTAGCTTGCACCGGTGGTGCCTGTAGAGGGGGGCTACAAGCTCGATGGGAGAGGAGGAAATTCCCCCAAGTCCCAGCTAAGCGATTGAGGCAAGTGCCAATATCTAGAATAGGGTGGTGAGTTGTGCGTGGGTGAGTGTGTTGCCGTCGTCCCCCGTGCAACGGGCTCTGCCTCTCCCTTTTATAGGCCAAGGGAGGGCAGTTACAGGATGCTGCACAGCAGCCGGCACAGTGGCCGTGTACTAATAAGTATGGCGCCGGCGGTCTTGTCCCGCGCGTCATGGTCCCTGGCGCGAGTTGGTGGCGCCCTCCGGCTTCCGCGGGCGGCGTGGTGGTCACTGTGACCTGTCCTGCTTTGACTTCGAGGGGCGACCTTGCTGGATCGAGGGTCTATCCGCCGGAGGAAGGACTGGAGTTGGTGGCGCGGGATGGCGGCGCGTCATCGTCTTGTCCGCACAGTGCCGTGTGTGCCGTCACACAGTGGTGGCGATGGCGACACAGCGCTGGGATGGCCGCACAGCGCCCGGGCCAGTTGCACAGCGCCCGGGATGGCCGGGCGGCGCCGGAGTTGGTGGAGGGGACGCGGCGCACGCCGCGCGTATGGCAGTGCCGGTCAGGGTGTGCGCCCGCTCGTCGTCCGTACACCTTTCGAGGGTGCCCCCATGCCCTTTCGAGGGTCTCGCAGCAAGGGGAGGACGGAGGCAGGTAGCACAGTGGCACGGAATGACACCGGCTCGTCCGCACAGGGCCGCGCGGCGCCCGCATAGGGCTAGGAGTGGTTGCACAGTGTCGGGTTAGGCCGCACAGTGGCCGTGTCAGGTGTTCTGACTGTGTCAGGTGCGCGACGTGGGGGAAGGTTCCCCCTTGACTTCGGCGTCCTGCCGTGAGGCCGGGAATTAAATACCGCTGTCTGGTGGAGCGGGGGCGGCTGCCCGCTCGAGGGGGTCCAAACCCCTCGAGCGGAACGGAGATCTGGTCGAGGAGCCGGGGCCCCTGAATGGGGCGCGGATCTGCTCGAGGGGCCGGAGCCCCTGAGCGAGGCGGAGATCCGTTTGAGAGACTGGAGCCCTCGAGCGAGACGGAAGTCCGCTCGAGGGACCGGAGCCCTCGAGCGAGGCAGCCAAGCGGGCCTTCCTCGATGCAGGCTGCTGCTGGGCCGTGGCAGGTCGTGGGCCCGTGATGTCCTGTGGCCAAGGATGGGGATATAAACAGTCCCTGAGTGGTTTTGCGTTTAACGAGGGTGATTATTCCCTTAGTTAGGGGATCCCTAATGACCATCCCTGACAGTAGCCCCCGAGCCTTTGCTGGAATGAGGACCGTTCCGGCAAAGGATGCCGCTTTCGGGTGCTATGTGCGAGTCTCGTCCCCTTTGATCGTTCACGTTTTTCCTGCGGGGGCACGCTAGCGCACCCGCGGGTGTAAGCCCCAGAAGCCCTGCAGGAGTGCGTGCACTCGTGCAGGGGTTAAATACGTAGGGTAATGTGGCTCGCCTTGCGTTTGTTTCAGCCGGCCTCGGCGGTATTTCAGCCGGCATCGGCAATCTACGCAGGAGGGAGGCATCGTGCTGACCCAAGACGTTTCGGGTAGGCCGGCCGTTTTTTCGGGGGCGCGACCTTAGACGAGTTGGTGCGGCGATCGTTGGAGGGTCGTGGTGCGAGGAGCCCCCGAGCCCTGGCCCATTCAGGGGCGATCGGGTGAAGACTCTCGGCTTTGTTATTACGACCCTCGTTGCCCTTCCGTAGGGTAGAGGGGTGAGGCAAACCGTGCTACCCTCGAGCGGGAGGCGAGCGACGGTTGCCTCGGCGAGCTGTTAGCGGATAGTTCCAGTGGGCGTCCGTGCCCCGTTCGATAGGGGTCGGCTCGTGGTCCGGAGACACGCCCATGTAAGCGCTTGCAGGGGTTTGCCAAGCAGGGATCGGTCCCGTTCGATAGGGGCCGAGGGCGCAGAAGCACTCCCTCGATGGGATCCCTCGATTGGCTGCCTCTGTCTTGGCCTCGAACACGATATGTAGGGCGCCCCCGAACTTCGCGTTCGAGGACAGGCTCGATTGCGCGCGTCCCGATGGTTCCTGACTCTGTCAATATGTATGGCGCCTGTTCGAACCCGTCGGGGGTCAGGCTCCATACCTCTGATCAGTAGGGCATTTGCGGGGGGGGCACCGGGCGCTCCCGTCTTGGCGGACCTGTGGCGCTCGCCGATCTGTTATCGAGTCGAGCTTCGAACCACTGATCAGTAAACCCCCAAGCCGAGGGGCATCTACGGCGCCCATCGTACCGTCAGCGGGCTGGGCCTCGAGCCGCTGATCAGTAGAGCCATGCGGGCCTGAGCCCCGGGCTCCCTCGAGTTCGTTCTCGGGGATACATTGACAGGTCGTGGCCTTGTAGCCTCAATCTGCTTTGGATTGGGGCGCCAACCGTGCCCCTTCGAGGGGTCGGGCTTCGAGTCCCCGGCTCAAGATTATCGGGGGCTTCCCTTACGCGAGAAGGGATCCCCGGCGTTCGAAATTTGTCTGTGGGACGTTTGGCCGCCGCGCTCCGTCAGCCGTGGCTGACGTGGCACGGGGCGTGCCGAGTGGGCGCGCCTTTTCAGGTCGACGCGACGTGGGTGACGTGTGACGGTCGAGGAGACGGGACGCTGCATCCCTTGGATTACCGTGCGGTAATCATGGCATACGCGTGTGCGCGCGGTAGTTTCGGTATGGTGGGGCCCTGCTGTCAGCGACGAGGGACACCTACCGCATTAACTACCGCCGCCTGTTGCGTTTCCGGGGGCTCCGCCCCTTCCCACTCTATAAAAGCAGGGGGCGCGGGGGGAGTTCCTTACCTTTGCTATTCGCACTCGTCCTTTGCTCTTTGTCCTCCTCAACGCCGTGCGCCTCGCCGCTTTAGATTCGCCCACGCTCCGCCGTTCCGCATTCGCTCGCGCTCCACTGCTCCTTCCACCATGTCTTCGATCCGAGTGTTGGAGGCATTCCCGTGGCCCCGGTCGACGGTGGACCGGCAGTCCTTGGAGGGGCTGGTCGCCGGCGGTCAGCTGGCGCCGGCCGGCGAGGAGGCGAACCCGGCGTGGATCGTCCCGCCGTCGACGCATCGGCGACCGGCTCCGCCGCCCGGTTATTTCATCAGCTTCATGCGGTTGCACGAGCGCGGCTTCAACGCCCCCGCGAGCAAGTTCATGCGGGGGTTGTGCTATCACTACGGGGTGGAGCTCCACAACTTCGCCCCCAACACTATCTCGCAGGCGGCTTCCTTCGTCGCCGTCTACGAGGGATTCTTGGGAATCCCCGCGCATTGGGAGTTGTGGGTTCACCTTTTCCGCGGCGAGCTCCACACGCTTGCCATGGGGGAGAGGAAGACGCGCAGGGCTGTCCATGCTGGCGGCCTAACTCTCTCGGTGCGCGACTCCCAGAAGGAGCTGTACCTGCCGTGCACAATGACGACGAACAACTCCAACAGGGAGAAGGGGTGGTTCTACCTGCGCAACGACGGCGCCGGGCTTCCGCCGTACACCGGGAAGGTGCTGACGGAAAGGCCGATCTCGTGGGTGCACGGCGTGTCGCCTGCGCCGAGGCAGAGGAGGCTCGAGCCTCTCACCGACGCACTGCGTCAGTTGGCGAACGCCGGGCTGACCGTGGCATCGGTCATCACCAGCTTCCACCTCCGGTGGGTGATCCCTCTCATGCAGAGGGAACTCCCCATCTTCGAGATGAGGAGTGACGCCGACCCTGCGGCCCTGGCGCGCTCGCGGTTGATGGAGGAGCCACTCGCCCAGGCATATGCGGCTGCGAGGGTGAGGCGCGCTGTGAACCTCAGGGTGGTGCCGAACAGCGACGACAACCTGTGGTCGTTTGCGATGCTCCCGGGCACCGACCTGGTGAGTGTCGATTCTTCGTCTTCGTTTCCTTTATCCCTGTGCTCGATCTGACAGTGGTTGCTGGCGGCAGGGGGTGCATGTCGACATCCCCACATCGGATCCGCCGACGCCCCGGTCGCAGGCCGCCAATCGCGCCAGGCAGCAGAGGCAGAAGGACCAGGCGCCCCTGGCGAAGGAGAAGAAGATACGGAGGCGAGAGCACCTTGAGAGGTATAACGCGGAGTACCTGCTGCGGGAGCAGCAGGGTCTCTCCCCCCGCCGGAGCCGGTGAACACGTCTTCGGACGAGGAGGAAAGCGAGGGGGAGCGGACCATCTCTGACAGGTGGGAAGCCGCGCCGCCCCCGTCGCCGGGGGTCGAGGGGGTCCCTGTAGAACCGACCCTCGAGGCGGATATGGTGTCGCCTGTCGCGGGGTCGCCGTCGAGGATGCCGGTAGGGTCTGGGGAGGCGTCCCCAGAGTCCCCGAGGAAGCGCAAGCGGGGCTTCTCCAGCATAAGGTGAGTCGTCATTTGCCCTCCGTGTTCTTGATATCATGCATCGGGTCACCGACTTTTCCTCCCTTCCATTGTCAGGATGGCGCCTGCAATCCCTGGCCTCGCGCCCGTCAAGGCACTTAAGGTGGGGGCGCAAGACGCGCCGCGCGCGACGAGGCCCCGCTCGGCGAGGACGTCATGGGCGACGGTGGGCACAGCAGCGGCGGGCGCGGCGTCGCGAGTCGCGGCCGCGACCACGGGGCCGCAACGGCGGGAGGAAGCGGCGGTGGAAGCCATGCGGGCAACGATGACCCATGGCGCCCAGCAAGGGCGAGAGCGGGCCCGCGCTACGGGTCGGGGAGCAGAGGGCCGCGGAACGTCCGAGGCCCCTGCTGATGGTGATTCTTCCCCCGCGGGGGGTCGGACGGAGGTAGCGGCCGCGTCAGCCCCTAGGCCCGCGCCCGGGGTACTGGTGGTGCGGTCCGACGGCTGCGTGATGTCGCAGCAGTCGGCATTCGGTGCCGGGGCGTCGACGACCGGAGTCGCGGTCCCAGCGCCCGGTGCCGACGCGTCGCAGTGGGAGCAGAGACTCCGTCTTCCCGGAGTGCCGCGGAGCTTAATGGAGGAGGCGAGGTCCGAGAGGGCGCTGTGGCAGGAGTTCCGTGCCCACGGCGCCTCCCTTCAGGCCGCTTTAGCCGAAGCGGTCCGACTCCACAGGGGCAGGTCGTTCCAGATCTTTCAGGTAAGGACGCTTGCTTGAACGCCATTCACTCCCCTCTTTGTTGCTTGTGTGTTTTTCGTTTGATTTTTACTCCTCGCCCTTCCTTCGCTACCCGCAGGAGCTGTAGGGCCAGGCGGGCGAGAGATTTGCTCGCATCGCCGAGCTGAGCTCCAACCTCGACTGGTACCAGACGCAGTGCGAGGGCCTGGACGCGATGGTGGAGGCCCTGCGGACGGACAACGGTTGGTTGGAGTATAACCTCGTCCGCATGGAGGATGCTCACACCGACCAGCGGTCCGTGGCGGCGCAGAAGGCCAAGGAGGTTGAAGAGGTGAGGGTCGCGGTCCAGGGGAAGGAGGAGGCGCTGGCGGTGGCGAACGAGGATTCGCGGAAGGCGCGCGAGGCTCTTGCCGAGGTCCAGGCCACGTTGGCGCAGAAGGAGACGGCTCTTGTTGAGGCGCAGGCCCAACTCCAGCAGGACCGCGCGACCCTCAAGGAGGCGAGGTCCTGGCAGACCCAGGCTGAGCAAAAGACCCAGGAGGTCGAGACGCTGGGCGCTGCTCTACAGGAGAAGGCCGAGGCGTTCTCCGGGGTGGAGGGCGAGCTCCGGCAGGAACGCGCCGCACGCGCGGAGGAGCAGACCCAGCTCCAGCAGGAGCGCACCGCGCTCGAGGATGCCCGGTCTGCCCTTCAGCGCAAGCGCTCGGTGCGGGAGGAGGTGTAGTCCCAGCTCCAGCAGGAGCGTGCCGCGCTCACGGAAGCCAGGGCCACGCTTCAGCTTCGGGAGGCGGAGACCGAGCGGCTCACCGGGGAGTTGGTCCAGGAGGGCGTCACCGTCGAGGCCCTGAGGACCGCCGGCGCGGAGAAAGACGCTTCGATCCTGCAGCTGCGGCAAGAGGCTGGAGTCACGCGTACGGAGATCGAGACGGAGAGGAGGCAGGTCGAGGGTAAGTCGCAGCCCCCGAGCCTCTTATTTGTTGTTCGGGTTCGTCGAGATTCGCTCTCAACTCACCTTTTCGCCCCCCAGGACTGCGGAAAGCTCTGGGGGAGTCGGCGACGCAGGCGGAAGCGCTCCAGGCGGCCTACACTTCGTCCCAGCAAGAGCTGGAGCTTCTGGAGCAGGCGGCCCTCGAAGCGTGCCAGAGCATCGACGAGGGTACCGGCTTGTCGGGGAGCTCGCTGGCGAGCCGCCTTCGGGCTCTGAGCGGCCGCGTCGTCGAGCGCATGAAGGGCGCCCTCCGTCTTAGCATCCAGAAGACCCTCGGCGTGGTGTCGACGCACTATATCGTCGACTTCGCGGCGCTGGCGACGGGGTACGTCGTCGCGGACGACCTTAATGATGACGAGGCGCGGGACGCCGTGAACCAGGTCGACACTGCCGCTGCGGACGCCGCTGCGGACCTTGCCGACGTGTTCGAGGAAGACCTCTTCCTGAACGCTGCCCCTGCAGGCCCCCTCGAGCCCTGAAAGCAGTTGGGCGCTGGAGCCCTTAAGTCGTGGTCAGAATTCGAGCCAGGTGGCTCATGTAACAAAACAATCCACCTTTTGAAGTTTGTAACTTAAGTGTGACTTGTTTTATGTATGCTGTTGCGTCTTTTCCCATCACCTAGGCAGATTTCAGCTGGGATTGATTGTTTTCGCGAGTGGCTTGCAGGTGAAGTGGTATGAGAGAGGGTAGTCGTATCCTGCTGGAGGTGTAGGCCGTTCCTAGCTCGCCCGGCTTTACCTTTTAGCTACTCGCGCCCTGCTTTTCCCTGTCTGGGTTTCCGAGACATGACACGCTTGGCATTTTCAGAAGAAAAGGTTTTTGTGAAAAAATGGGACCGTTTTGGGGGGTGCCCCCCATAGTAGCCCCCGAGGGGGACTTGGTTTTCGGGGGAAAGCTGAGTCCCCCTTGTCTTTATTCACGACCTTAATGCATATACAGCCGACTTGGGTGCCGGATATGTACAAAACGACTTGGAACTTAAGGGTAAAAGCGACGTAGCTGTTGGATGTTCCAAGTATTGGTGAAGACTTCGCCCTTCTCATTCGCGAGCTTGTACGTGCCAGGCTTGAGGACCTCGGCGACGATGTACGGCCCCTCCCACGGCGGCGTGAGCTTGTGGCGTCCCTCATTCTTCTGTCGGAGTCGGAGCACCAAATCCCCCTTGTTGAGGTCTCGAGGCCGGACCTTGTTCGCTTGGTAACGTCGTAGGGATTGTTGGTACTTCTCGGAGTCTAGGACCGCCACGTCTCGGGTTTCGTCGATGCAGTCCAACGCGTCTTCACGATCTTGTTGGTTCTGCCCCTCCTGGTATGCCCTGACCCTCGGGGACCCGTAGTCCAAATCCGTGGGGACTACAGCTTCCGCGCCGTAGACCAGGAAGAACGGGGTGAGACCCGTGGCCCTGCTCGGGGTGTTCCTGAGGCTCCAAACGACTGACGGCAACTCCTGAATCTACTTCCGGCCAAACTGGTTGAGCTTGTTGAAGATTCTTGGTTTTAAGCCTTGTAAAATCATGTCGTTGGCACACTCTACTTGGCCATTAGTCTGTGGGTGTGCCACGGAAGACCAATCTACGCGGATGTGGTAGCTGTCGCAGAACTCTAAGAACTTCTTGCCGGTGAATTGGGTGCCATTGTCCGTTATGATGGAGTTGGGTACCCCAAAGCGGTGCACGATGTCCGTGAAGAACAGCACCGCCTGCTCAGACCTAAGGCTGCTGATGGGACGGACCTCGATCCACTTCAAGAATTTGTCGATGGCCACGTGTATGTGGGTGAAGCCCCCGGGCGCCTTCCGCAAGGGCCCGACCATGTCCAGCCCCCACACAGCAAAAGGCCACGTGATGGGGATGGTTTGCAGCGCGTGAGCCGAGAGGTGGGTCTTCTGAGCATAATACTGGCACCCTTCGCAGGTGCGCACGACCTTGTTGGCGTCGGCGACCGCCGTCGACCAATAGAAGCACTAGCGGAACGCTTTGCCCACGAGGGTACGTGGAGCGGCATGGTGATCGCATTCGCCCGCGTGGATGTCCTGAACCAACTCCCGACCCTCAGGGATGGAGATGCACCACTGCACGATCCCTGAGGCGCTGCGCTTGTACAGCTCGCCGTTGATGACGACAAAAGACTTGGCCTTCCTGGCGATACGCCTTACCTTGGTCCGATCCGGGGGTAGCTCCCCTCGGTCTAACCAGGCGAGGTACTCGTCGCGCCAGTCCCGCGGAGGGGGCGGGAGGTCATCGATCTCCATCGCCTCAGCCTCGTCCGTCTGGGACCCTTCAAGGTCCGAGTTCTCGAGTTCCCCGTTCGAGGGGTCCTCATCCATGAGCTCGACGCCCGTGGCCCTCGAGGGGCCGGCCCCCGAGGCTTTTCCGGAAGCTTCGGCGGGCTTGTCAAGGTCGACAGAGGGCTTGGCGAGGTCGCGGGCAAAAACGTTCGGGGGAACGGTGATTCGCCCTGAAGCAATCTTGGCCAGCTCTTCTACCTCCTAGTTGTACCTGCGCGCGATGTGGTTCAGCTCGAATCCAAAGAACTTGTCCTCGAGTTTACGCACCGCGGCGCAGTACGCCTCCATCTTCTCATCGTGGCAGCTTGCGTTCTTCATTACCTGATCGATGACCAGCTGAGAATCTCCCCGGATGTCAAGGCGCTTGATGTCGAGCTCGATGGCGATGCGCAGGCCACCGAGGAGTGCCTCGTACTCCGCCATGTTGTTCGACGCGGGGAAGTGCAAGCGCACCAAGTACCACATGTGTTCTCCAAGGGGCAAAACGAAGAGCAGGCCCGCGCCTGCGCCCGTTTTCATCACCGAACCATCGAAGTACATGGTCCAGCACTCAGCTTGGATCTGAGGGGTGGGTAGCTGGATGTCAGTCCATTCAGCTACGAAATCTACCAAGATCTGCGATTTGATCGCCTTTCGTGGTGCGTAGGTGAGGGCTTCACCCATGAGCTCCACGGACCACTTAGCTATCCTGCCCGAGACGTCCTGATTGTGCACGATCTCCCCTAAAATGAAGGAAGACACCACGGTAACAGGATGGGCCTCGAAGTAATGCCGTAGCTTGCGCCGCGCGAGCACCACCGCGTAGAGCAGCTTCTGGATCTGGGGGTATCGCGTCTTAGTGTCCGACAACACTTCGCTGATGTAGTAGACCGGCCTCTGGACGGGCAGGGCGTGGCCCTCCTCCGTTCTCTCCACTACGATGACCGCACTGACCACTTGGGTCGTGGCGGCGACGTAGAGATACAGAGGTTCGCCTTCCTGAGGCGGGGTTAGTATCAGAGCGTGGGCAAGTGTCGTCTTTAACTTGTCGAGGGCCTCCTGGGCCTCGGCGGTCCAGGAGAAACGCTCGCTCTTTCGAAGAAGTCGGTACAAGCGTAAGCCCTTCTCACCAAGACGTGAGATGAAGTGACTTAGAGCTGCGAGGCAGCCCATGACCCTTTGTACTCCCTTCAGGTCGCGTATCGCCCCCATCCGCTCAAGGGCTGACACCTTCTCCGGATTGGGCTCTATGCCTCCTTGAGAGACAATGTAACCCAAGAGCATGCCACGCGGCACCCCGAAGACGCATTTTTCAGGATTTAACTTAACCCCGTTTGCCTGGAGGCAATCGAACGTAATGCCCAAGTCGTTCACTAGGTCGTCCGCCTTCCTGGATTTTACTACGATGTCGTCGACGTATGCCTCAACGGTTCGCCTGATGTGATCCCCGAAAACGTGGAGCATACATCGCTGGTATGTTGCCCCGGCGTTTCGGAGACCGAACGGCATTGTCACGTAGTAGAACATTCCAAACGGCGTGATGAAGGAGGTCGCGAGCTGGTCGGACTCCTTCATCTTAATTTGGTGGTAACCGGAATACGCATCAAGGAAGTATAGCAACCCACACCCCGCGGTGGAATCAACTATTTGATCGATCCGTGGCAAAGGAAAAGGAACTTTGGGACATGCTTTATTTAAATCGGTATAGTCAATGCACATCTGCCACTTCCCATTCTTTTTCTTAACTAGTACAGGATTAGCTAGCCACACTGGATGAAACACTTCCTTGATAAACCCGGCCTCTAAGAGCTTTCGCAGCTCCTCTCCAATCGCCCGGCGCTTCTCTTCGTCAAATCGTCGCAGACGCTGAGAGACCGACTTGGAGTTGGGCAGGATATCAAGTGAGTGCTCGGCGACTTCCCTCGGAATGCCCGGCATATCCGCGGGACTCCACGCAAAGATGTCGGCATTGGCGCGGAGATAGTCGACGAGCACCACTTCCTATTTCGGGTCAAGGGTGGAGCTGACCCTCAGCACCTTGCCCTCGGAGGCACTGGGGTCGAGGGGTACAGCTTTGGTATGCTCCGTGGCCTCGAAACTGCCGGCGTCCTTGCTGGTGGAGTCGAGGGCCTCGTTGGCCAGCTTCTCCAGGTCCGCCACGAGGGCCTCGTCATGCGCGAGCGCTTCGGCGCGCTCAACGCACTCGACGTCGCATTCGAATGCGTGCTCGAACGACGGGCCCACTGTGATGACTCCCTTGGGCCCTGGCATCTTGAGCTTCAGGTAGGTGTAGTTTGGGACTGCCATGAACTTGGCGTAACAGGGCCGGCCAAGGATGGCTTGGTATGCTCCCCGGAACCCCACCACCTCGAAGGTGAGGACCTCCTTCCGGAAGTTGTTCGGCGTGCTGAAGCAGACAGGCAGGTCGATTTGCCAGAGGGGCTGGACTCGCTTGCCCGGCGCAACGCCGTGAAACGGCGACTTGCTGGGCCGCAGCTTGTCTAAACCGATCCCCATGAGCTCCAGGGTGGAGGGGTACATGATGTTGAGGCTGCTGCCTCCGTCCATCAACACCTTGGAGAACCGCGTGTTGCTGATGATGGGGTCGACGACAAGCGGATACTGCCCCGGATTGGGGATATGATCCGGGTGGTCTTCACGGTCGAAGGAGATCATCTCCTCCGACCAGTCGAGGTATGACGGGACAGCGGGGTGAACGGAGTAGACCTCTCGACGTTCCCACCTACGCTGTCGTGACGTCATATCGACGGTGGGCCCCCCGAAGATGAAGAACACGTTCTCCACCTCCGGGAAGCCGTTCTTGCCCCCATCACCCGCATCCTTCTTGGTGTCGTCCTCCTTCGCGGCGACGCGGCTGTAGTATTTCTTGAGCATGTCACACTGCTCGAGGGTGTGAGCGACGGGGGTCTTGTGGTACGGGCAGGGTTTCTTCAGCATGTCGTTGAATACTCCGCCTCGAGGGGGACCTCGAGCCCCCCTGTTGGCAGCATCAACCGCGTTGACTTCCTCGGAGCCCTCGCCCTGCTCCATGGGCTTCTTGCCCTGGTTCTTCTTGCCCTTCTTGCCTTGCTTCTGCTTCTTTGAGGCCTCCTTGGGCTTGCTGCCCTCCGCGGGTGCATCTTAAGCTCGCTTGCCCATCTTGCCGTCGAAGATCGCCCCCACCGCCTCCTTGCCGGAGGCGTAGCTGGTGGCGATGTCGAACAGCTCGTTGACGCTGGTAGGAGAGTTCCGCCCCAACTCGCGCACAAGGTCCCAGCAAATCGTGCCCTCCAGGAAGGCGTGCACGACCTCAGACTCACCGACGCTTGGCAGCTCGGTGCAGCGCTTGGAGAAGGGGCGGATGAAATCCCTCAGGGACTCACCGGCCTTCTGGGCACAACCTCTGAGGTCCCAGGAGTTCCCAGGACGCACGTAGGTGCCCTGGAAGTTGCCCATGAACGTCCTAACTAGGTCGTCCCAGTCGTGGATCTGGTTCGCGGGCAAATGTTCGAGCCATGTCCGCGCAGAGTCCGCCAGGTGCAGCGGCAGGTTACGGATGATCATGGCGTTGTCGGTGGCGCCGCCCAGCTGGCATGCCAAGCGGTAATCGTTGAGCCACACCTGGGGATCCGTCTCCCCCGAGTACTTGTTCACGATCGTCGGCTGGCGGAAGCGCGGGGGAATCGGGGCCGTGCGAGTCGCCCGACCGAACACACGCGTGCCCGGCGGCTCCGGCGACGGGCTCTTGTCCTCCCGGCTGTCGTACCGCCCTCCACACCGGACGTTGTAGCCGTGGGACCTAGCGGCGTCCTGCTTCTTCTTGTTCAGGATGTTGCGAGCGTCGCCGTCGTTGGCTGCGCCGCGCGTGTCCCGAATCCTGTCCTTGGCAGGAGTCCTCTGGTCGCCTTCGTGGACCGTGGGTGCCCGAGGCGGGGTGTGGACCGATGCTTCCGGATCCTGGGCACCTCCTCCCGTCTTTACACTGGAGTGATTACACTGGAGGGATGGCAGTTACAGGATGCTGCACAGCAGCCGACACAGTAGTCGTGTACTAATAAGTATGGCGCCGGCGGTCTTGTCCCGCGCGTCATGGTCCCTGGCGCGAGTTGGTGGCGCCCTCCGGCTTCCGCGGGCGGCGTGGTGGTCACTGTGACCTGTCCTGCTTTGACTTCGAGGGGCGACCCTGCTGGATCGAGGGTCTATCCGCCGGAGGAAGGACTGGAGTTGGTGGCGCGGGATGGCGGCGCGTCATCGTCTTGTCCGCACAGTGTCGTGTGTACCGTCACACAGTGGTAAGGATGGCGACACAGCGCTGGGGATGGCCGCACAGCGCCCGGGGCAGTTGCACAGCGCCCGGGATGGCCGGGCGGCGCCGGAGTTGGTGGAGGGGACGCGGCGCACGCCGCGCGTACGGCAGTGCCGGTCAGGGCGTGCGCCCGCTCGTCTTCCGTACACCTTTCGAGGGTGCCCCTATGCCCTTTCGAGGGTCTCGCAGCAGGGGGAGGACGGAGGCAGGTAGCACAGTGGCACGGAATGACACCGGCTCGTCCGCACAGGACCGCGCGGCGCCCGCACAGGGCCAGGAGTGGCCGCACAGTGTCGGGTTAGGCCGCACAGTGGCTGTGTCAGGCGTTCTGACTGTGTCAGGTGCGCGACGTGGGGGAAGGTTCCCCCTTGACTTCGGCGTCCTGCCGTGGGGCCGGGAATTAAATACTGCTGTCGGGTGGAGCGGGGGCGGCTGCCCGCTCGAGGGGGTCCGAACCCCTCGAGCGGGGCGGAGATCTGCTCGAGGGGCCGGGGCCCCCGAGCGGGGCGCGGATCTGCTCGTGGGGCCGGAGCCCCTGAGCGAGGCGGAGATCCGTTTGAGGGACTGGAGCCCTCGAGCGAGACGGAAGTCCGCTCGAGGGACCGGATCCCTCGAGCGAGGCGGAAATCCGCTCGAGGGACCGGAGCTCTCGAGCGAGGCGGCCAAGCGGGCCTTCCTCGATGCAGGCTACTGCTGGGCCGTGGCAGGTCGTGGGTCCGTGATGTCCTGTGGCCAAGGATGGAGATATAAACAGTCCCTGAGTGGTTTTGCGTTTAACGAGGGTGATTATTCCCTTAGTTAGGGGATTCCTAATGACCGTCCCCCGACAACTCTAGCAATGTAATTACATGGAACCCCAAAGTGAATACTCCCTCGTTCCCTGGAGTATTGGTACTTTCTCATACAGATTAAGGAGAGCCTGCGTTTATTTGGTTTCTCCTACTTTCCACATCTAGAAAGTGACTTATTTATCACTCTCTTAGAGCAGTCTCAATGGATTATTAGTAGTGCTTTCTACCCTGCTAATTGGCCTGTCACCTAAGAAAATCTGACGTGGCAGGTTTCACTAATGAAGAAAGAAATTATGTTTTGAAGAAATCATTTCATCCTAGAGAAATCACCTCCTCGCGTCCACTGGTACACCAATAAACGACAAAATCGTCATTAGAAGGAAACCAGCAGTTTCTACTTACTCCGTGCTCCGTGCCGAGGCAAAAGAATATTGAAAAAGAAATTCTGATATTTATTCGAAAACTTGTCACATTGAACTGCTGCTGTTGGTGCTTCTTACTTGACCATGCATAATGCATTTGGTCATGGCAAAGCAAAGAAAGAGCTGATACTGCATCGATCTCTATCGATCAGATCGTGCAATTAAAGGCGCTGCTGCTGATGGTGCCGACCGGGGATGGATGGTCACTCGTCCGTCCATCGATGATCGATTCGACGCCGATCCTTTTGAATCCTCCTCCAGTCCTCCTGTTAAAGCCGCCTGCGAGGGTTTCACCTCATGCTCCCCCCGCCGTCGCCGATCGAGCTGTCAAATTAAAGCCGCCGGCGGCAGCCCCTCTCTGCTCCGGTCAGCTCAACTACTGCACAGAGGAGGAACCTCTCCGGTTGACGTAGTACGGTGATCGACAGGTCATCCAATATCGGGCGTCCCATCGTCTCCATTACTCCATCATGGATCATTATGGACGTGTTTGATTTCTTGACTCTGGCAGACCTGGCCCGCGAGCCAGGTCAAGGCCAGCCACGGTCAGGTTCAAGGACGTTCAAGAGCGTGTTTGATTTTTTTTTCACTCAAATGAGCCGAGTCGAATAGAAATTGTGTTTGATTTGATGCAAAGATGAATACAGGTATCTTGCCTTGGGCATACTACCTCACCCCCTCCCTCCTCTTCTTGTAGGCATTTCATCGAACACTCCACTCGCGCTGCCATGGCTGTTGTTGCTACTCAGGCCCATGGCAGCTGCTGCTGGTCTCCACCTCTCCCATCCAGTGCTCCATTGTTGTTGCTACTCTTCTCCGCTTCGTCACGCCGCTTGCCGCCCGCATGCGGGGCCGCCGCTTCCTGCTCGCGTCTGCACGGTTCTACGTTGTCGAGGTGCTCGCCCGGCTGCCGTCGTGAGCGCGGGCACGCGGGAGCTTGCCCCGGTGGCCACGCCGCCGCGAGCGCGGACGCGGGGGAGCTCCACCCCGGCCACGCCGCCGCGAGCGCGGACGCGGGGGAGCTCCACCCCGGCCCCGCCGCCACGAGCGTGGGCGTGCGGGAGCTCACCCCGGCCGCCGCCGCGAGCGCGGCGCGGGGGAGCTCCACCCCGACCACGCCGCCGGGAGCGTGCGGGAGCTTGCCCCGGCCACCGCCCAAGCGCGATCGTGGGCGCGTGGGAGCTTCCGCTCCGGCCACCCACTACTAGGGAAGGAGGCTTTCGTCCCAGGGCAAAAATAACATTAGTACCGGTTATTTTGCCCACCGGTACTAATGTCATATGCCAAAAAGAAGGGAAGCGGAGCCATCTCGTAGCAAACATTAGTACCGGGTGAGAGCTAGCACCGGTACTAATGTTCCCGCATTAATACCGGTGCTAGTTCCCACCCGGTACTAATGTGGCCAAGACACATTAGTACCGGGTGGGGACTAGCCCCGGTACTAATGCAGGTACATCTGTACCAGTTAAAAAGAAGCTCCGGTACTAATACATGCGCCGTCACATGTCTTGCCAACGCCGTCTGCGCGCAGCTATTTTTTTTCTCCCCCCTCCCACAGGCCACCACGTGCACGGCGCGCACCCTCAGCTCCTGTGCACCCATCTCCCCGTCTCCCTCATCTATTTCTTCTCTCCCACCTACTACCTCTCTCTTATCCACTCTCGAGCTCTCATCCTTATCTCTCCCTCTCTCCTTTCCTCTCCACTCTCCATCACTGACCCCTCTCTCTCTTCTCTCCAGGGCGGCCGGCGAGGCGCGACCGGCGGGCGCAGCGGAGGGCGCGTGGCCGGCGCTACGCGGCGCGGCCAGCGCGGGAGGAGGACGCGGCGGGGACCTGGTGGCCGGCGCGGCCAGCACTTCCTGGGCGGCGGCAGACCTGGCCAGGGAGGCCGGCGCGGGAGTTCTTCTTTCTCAGAAAATAAATCTTTGAATATGTGATCTGTGTGAATCTTGATTTGTATGTGATCTGTGTGAATCTTGATTTGTATGTGATCTGGATGATTTATATATGAGATGTATGTATGTGATTGAGAGATCTATCTAAATGTGTATATATAGATATGATTTGCATTGGTTGACTTGAGTTCATGAGATGAGATGAGATGAGAAAAAGAAAAGAAAAGGAAGGAAAAAAAAAAGGAAAAAGGACGGACGGGGA
Source organism: Cenchrus fungigraminus (assembly GCA_036936925.1). Classification (NCBI taxonomy): domain Eukaryota; kingdom Viridiplantae; phylum Streptophyta; class Magnoliopsida; order Poales; family Poaceae; genus Cenchrus; species Cenchrus fungigraminus. Next base: position 100,913,593 of record CM072779.1, read on the forward strand.
CGGGACAGGGACGGGGACGGTAGCGTGCGACGAGCACTTGACGGCGCAGCGGATGAGTACCGGGGCACAATACCATCCGGTACTAATGCCCAAAACCGGTACTAATATGACTTCACATTAGTACCGGCAGGACAATACCGGTTTGGAAACCGGTACTAATGAGGGTTATAAACCGGTACAAATGAAGGATTTCCTAGTAGTGACCGCCGTCGGGAGCGCAAGCGAGGTCGCCCCGGTCGCAACCGCGAGAAACGGGAAGAGGACGAGGGAGGTGCGAGGAACCGAGCGGGAGCTCGCGGCAGCTCGAGAAATGTAATCTCGGAGCGTGCGGCCAGAGCCAGGAGAGAGAAGAGTTTTTGCATTAGAGAGACCAGGCTGGTGAACAGAGTAAAGCAAATCAAACACCCGCATCTGCACGCGGGCCTGGCCGGCGACTTTTGGCCCATATCAGCTCGCCGTCGCCGGTGAGAGTAGTGATCGAGGACGATGATCATGACGATGCAAGCGTGCGGATCTCGGAGAAGATGCGTGTGCTGGCCTAGTGGCCGCGGCTGCGCGGTCGGCGGGCCCCGGGTGCAGCGACAGCGATCCCTCCTGCAGCGCGACAGGGGCAGTGCGCTTGCAGTTGCAGTCACGGAGAGAGAAGAGACCCGCTGGTCCGTCCGGTGGCTTGTGTACGTACGTACGTATTTGGATACAGAGACCTTTCCTTCCCGTTGGTCGTGCGTGACAGGTCGGAGATGGCAGCTCGCCAGCTCGTACAGGGAACCCGACGTGTCGCGTCCCTGCGCCGCCTGATCCGTCGTCGCAGCCTTGGCATGCATGCATGCACGTCGCGTCTCGCAGAGATTCGATCGTACGTATACGTGCGTACGCCTCGTGTTGTCTCTTCTCTGGTTCTCTGGTCCTACACTCCTACCAAGCAAATGCTCCGGTCCTCTGGTGATCTGGTCGATGCATCACGCATTCTGCCGCCACGTTTGACTCCCAATGGTATTGGGTACAGTAGGGTGCTCGATTTTTTGTACGTAAATCCTAAACGGAGAGGCTCTCTCCTTGTAGGCTTAGAGCGAGAGCCCCCAAATTTAAAAAAAAAAACAAGGTAATCAATAGAGGGCAATCCAGAAAAAGAAAAAAAATAAAAGTAACAAATACAAGCAAAATGTACATTCATCTTCTCCATCTCCGGCGGTTGGTGGGCAGAGCGGCCAGCGGCGGGTCGCCGCCGGGCGCGGGCGGCGGCGGAGGGCAGCGAACTTAGGGTTCGGGTTAGGGTTTTGTAACACCCTAATTTTCAGAAATTTGAATTTTATTAAAATTTATTAGCAACCTTAAATTTGTTCTTAAGGACTATAAGGTTTTCCTTAATTTCTTTTAGGCATTTAAAAATTTCCAAAATAAAATAAATTAATCATAGGAGTTTAATGTTACATACATGCTGATGCATTGTTTTTGTGTGTTCGAATTCAAATTTGAATTTGAATTCATTTGTTTGAAGCTCTTTTAAAATAGTTAAGCCTTTTTTCTTAACCTTTCTCCCTCCTTCCCCTTTCTGGCCCGTCTCAACTTTGAGCCCAAGCCGCAGAAGTCTGCAGCCGCCCCCTCTACTCCTCGTCCCGCAGCCGCTCGCCTCCAGCTCGGCCTGGCCCAACTTCGCCTGTGCAGCCCGCGAGTCAAGTTCACCGGCGCTCCCTCGTCTTCCCGACTTAGTTCGCCTTCGCCCGCTCAAGCCGCAGCCCAGCTTCGCTTCCGGCCCGCTGCAGCCCGCTCTCGCGCGCCGCTGCCCTCGGTCGCTGACACGCGGGGCCCGCCTGTCATCCCCCTCCTCCAGCCGTCTCCGCCTCGGACTCCACCGCGCCGCCCGAGTCCGCTCCGCGTACGCGTCTCCCTAGGTGTGGCCCGCACGCCAAGGATCGCCCGGCCCCTTTTTAAGGCGCCGCCGCCACCCCGGAACCCCTCACCCGAACCCTAGCCGCCACCCGAGCCTCCGCGCCGCGCCGTCCGTAACCCTAGCGCCGCCGCCGCCTTCAATCCGCTACGCCGTCACCTCTGCGCCGTCGAGGAGCTGCTTTGGAGCACCGCCTGGGCGAGAGGAAGCCGCCGGTGCCACGTGTTCGCACCGCCATCTTCTTCAGCCCGTGAACGACCTCGCCGGAGTTTCCCCACCGCCGCCGTCCGCCTCTTCGAGCTGTCCGCCGTCGTCGTCGCCTGTAAGATCCCGACCTTGCCCTAGTTAAGTTCCTTGCGTCGCGCACGTCGATTCGGTGAAATCCGCGAGTCAAATCGAGTACCCTAACTCGATTTCGCCCTACACCGGCGAGCCCACCGCCTTGCGCCGCCGCAAGCCGCGTCGCCGCCGGCCAATCGCCGCCACCTGCCACCCCCGTGCGTCCGAGGCCGTCAGATCTGGATCCGACGAATCGGATCTGTCTTGACCGAAGTCAAGTAACGGTCAACCCAGCTATGCCTTGCAGTTTTTCAGTTAGGCCCCTGTGCTTTTAGATTTCACAAGCCGGTCCTTCCACCGTGGAAGTTTTCTCACGGTTAGGTCCAAGTTTCTTCGGTTTAGTCCTTCTAGATTTAGTTTCTTTGCAGATAAGTCACTGATCTTGTATAGGCCGTATCTTAGTCGTTTTAGCTCCGTTTTTAGCGTTCTTTATGTCCATGCGATCGTCTCGACGAGTAGATTAGTTTTATGTTGCTTTTGTCTCTGTTTGATATGATTGGTGTTTTGTTTCTTAATTATTTGTATTGTATGCTTGTATGTCATTGTGTGGAGCGTAGTGAACGATCAATTCGTGGAGTACGCTGCCATTGAAGATCAAGAAGGTTTTGAGCAGCAGCACGCTTGGGTTGAAGGCAAGTCCTTGCTGCATTCCCTTTTGTCCTATTACAACATGCATTTTAATTACACTGTATTTACTTTTTGCTTGCATTAATGTGATGGGACCTATGCTAAGGTATGACTAGTGTTGTTTATCCTATGCCTTGATCAACCTGGGTTTACTTTATGTTGGGTAGCACTTGCTAGAGCTTTACCTTGGTTTTGGGAGGTTTAATGAACGATCATTAATTGGATTTATTTATGCTATTCATTCATATAATGCAAGAACACTTTATGTCTGTTAATCGGAACATGGAGCGACCACCCAGGAAAACAGTACAACCACAAGACAAATGGCTCTGTCTTGGCTTAGTAATTAGAAAACTTGGTGTTAGGCATGTTTTACCTGAAAGGGGTTGGGGGCTGACGGGAGATGGTGTATAGACCTGCTCTGGCGGGGAGTTGGGCTTAGCTAAGACACAGTACCCGCTAGGGAGCTTTATGCGCTGCACTGATCAGGTAACCTAGCGAGCAGCCTGCACTAGGGGATCTTTGTAAAGGCCTCGTAGCGTCCCTATGCAGCCACACCTCGGTAGTGTGGTATTGTGCCTACTTTTGCACAGCATGGTTGGGTCTAAAGTTCTTCGGGACTTTTACGCGACTTGTGGGTAAAGATGTACAACCTCTGCAGAGTGTAAAACTGACTAGTTAGCCGTGCTCACGGTCAAGAGCGGCCTGGACCCTCACATGAGTAATTTATGAAAGATGGAACTTTTAAACTTGTGCATTGCATTCTATGGTTCCGTTGCACTTGTTAATTGGGTTTGGTATATACTTACACTTGTTAGTAACAGTTGCTTAATAAAACTTGACCAACTAAAATGCTGACTTGCTTTGCAACCACTAGCCTTCCACCATAAAGCCTTGCATGTTGTTTTAGTATCTTTCCCTTGTTGAGTACGACATGTGCTCATGCTTGTTGTTTATTATTGCATCTACACCATCCGGCTGCTGCTCAGACGGACATTTGGAGGACTATCCTGGTGGATTCGACGAGTTCTAGGCGTTCGTCTCTCCAGTCAGCTGCCTGTGGAGGACTTCTACGTTTACTTTTCCGCTGCTAGCTACTCGGTGTGTTAGAATAAAGACTATCGGTCATGTAATAAAGTTTTAATACTTCCTTTACGCTTTTGGCACTGTTTTTGGTATTCACTGAGTCGATGCATGTGTGTAACTTGATCCTGGCGCACATGTATTCTATGCATTCGGGTTTGCCTTTAAATCCGGGTGTGACAGGTTTGGGGATGGGGTTAGGGTTTCGGGTTTCGAGGTTGGGGGATTTCCATGACCGCCGGACCTAGAAGGAGGTCCGGGGGCGGCTGCCAGACCGGCGGTGGTGGCGTGGTGTGGGCGGAACGGCGGGCGGCGGCGGCGGCGCCCGCCGGGGTGGTGGAGGAGGCCGGTTGGGCAGGGTCGGCGGCGGGAGCAAGGGACCGGCGCGAGAAGGTCTTCGTTGACGGATCCGGCGGTGGCGAGGTCGTGGGCGGCGGAGATGCCGCCGGAGCCGGGAGAGACGGGGAGAAGGCGGGGGGCAAGCAACGGAGAGATTAGGAAGGGCGGGGTGGAGGGGGAGGAGCGGTTGGTGGGCGGCGGTCGGCGGCGAGCTCGCTGCCGGCCGTGGGGTGGTGGTGGAGGCTGGCGGGAGAGAGACGACCTGAGGAGGAAGACGAGTCGCGGCGCGGGGAAGACGACTCGCGGAGGCCAGCTGCGCGTTCGTGATGATAAGGTGGGTCCCACTCGGGATCTTTTGTGGGGTTATCGTGTTACTGTTAAATCGAGAGCTCTCTCGGGCTAGCCATGTCCTTTTTTTTAATACTTTCTGTGGGAAATTTGGTATGATTCGTATTTGAAATATGATTAGGACATTTATTTGCCAAAATGTTAGCAGCGACTAACTAAAAGATGCACAAACTATGAAGTTTTTTTTCTTTGTTTCCTTTTAAGGAAAAAAGAAGTAAAAGATGAAAAAAACCGGGTAGATGTTGCGAATATTAATAGGTACTACATATGAAAGCTATAGAATAACACATTCTTTTCAACCAAGCTACCACCTGCTTCCTTGTCCCACAAGGAATGCAACTCTCACTTCTTGAGGAGTCAGAACATTTTCAAGTTGAGCAAGTATGTAAAAAATACTAACATTATGTCTCCAAATATACAAGTAATCTATTGATATTTATTTCATATCATAAATATTATTGATACTATTTTGTAGAAAATTGAACAAATTTTATACTAGTTGGCTTCTCGAAAAGCGAGAGTTGCAATCTTTTGAGGAATAAGGAAGCAATTACATAACAAAAGCCCTCATATACTGTATGTACCATTACCTGAATCCTGTCATTCGTGACAATCATCAGGAGGGCCTTGTATATTGCAAACCATAAGTGACTTTTCAGGTGAGAGCGCTCGGGGCCAAGGCCAATCAGGTATGCGTGGAATGTCTCCTCGCAGAGCATGCTGATCGGAAACCAATTCTCTGCAGTATTTAGAGGGACTCACTGCCAATGACATGTGGCCGGGCTCACATGTCAGTGAGAGTAGTCTCTCTGCAGTACTGCAGAGGAGACTCATCCATGCTGATCTCACCACGCGAGGCATGCGCCCATCCCTTACAAACTTGTAGGCATGTCGATTTGCGGTTTTTTTTAACTACTTCCCCTAACATCAAGGGAGACATTCAAGCTGTCATGCATGCACAAGAAAACATCCAGTGGTGTCGAGCGAGCAAACTAGCTTATTAGGATAGTCTCAGTGAAGTTTCATAGAAAGTTTCATTACATTAAATTTGCTGACGTAGTGAAGAGAGAGAATGTGAGAGTTTCATGGGATGTGACGAGAGTTTCATCACTATCAAACTTCACTGACACAGTTACCTAGTTTTCAATCTAGATAATTATAGTCATAAAATTTGCACTGAGACTTACCTTAGTAAACATGTAAAAAAAACTGACCTTCACACAAGTCCCTTTTTTGTTTTTGATCCATATACTACAGTGCATTTTTGCAACGTAATATGCATGTGGACGGTGCACACTGATCAAGGTCGCCTGAAGAGAGCATGCATGCACCAGCTGGGAGAAATAAACCAAATAAAAAAAAATCTTAGAGTAAGAGAGAATGTTACCACTCACCATTAGGGATGGCAATCAGATCATGAGTGTGGGTGCTCACGGATTTCACATCTGATGAGTGCGGGTGTGAACGTAAAATTTCACTTATTCATGGGTCTACACCCGACCCGACTCATATTAAGTGGGTGTAGGTGCAGATTTTAACCTGTGAGTGACGCACGAGGCCCAAAATAATAATGCATATTGTTATTTTTCTAGGTACTAAACATATTTGATAGATTTATGATGATTGATGTTATGATTGATGTTATAATTTATACTTGGTATTTTCAATCTTTAGTCTAGATTTAAGTCTTTATTCTATATTTGTTTATGTGATGAATTGAGTATATTGGCCATTTACTTTTTTAGTGGACCTATGAATATTTATGTGATGTGATGTGACTGTAAGTTGAAAGTTTGGCTTGTTAGAGCTATCTACTTGTGACTTTGATAATTGTATCCTATTATATTGTTTGATATAAGTCATCACGTTTATATATGTCGTGTGTTGTGATGGACTCAGTGAGTGCCCGACACCCAGCGGGTGCGGGTGCGGAAATTCACCTATGGATGTGATAATGAGTAAGTGTAATTAAATGCGATGAGTGTCATAATGAGTGAGTTTTACTCTAACGGCACCGTACCCGACCCGACCCGACCCATTACCATCGCTACTCACTGGTCACCACCACGAGGAAGGGCTAGCTAGGGAATCTATCCGTGAACCCGATCCCCTGCTGCTGCCTGCATTTGCTGCAGCCAGCGTTTCTGCCGCCGCCGGCCGCGTGCCGAATACCTTCTCCATGCACGATGGCGCTTGTCCTCTAGCCTGCCTGCCTCTGCTTCTCGCCCGTACGTACGCTGCGCTGCGTGCGCGCGCGCGCAGATCGACACGCACAGCCAGCCCAATGCAGGGGCGCGCGGCACAGGTGACAACACCGCGTGCACATCGATGACACACCGCCTCCTGCAGTTCTCTGCGCTCACCTGGACGCGTCCGTCCATCCATCCACGGGCGCAGGCTGTAGTCACTGGCTGTCTGCATGCCTCTACACGCACCAAGCCATGAAGCCAGGAGCGCGATGCGATGCATGCAGAACAAGAGCAGAGCAGGCACGCAGTGGTGATGGCAACAAGACGTACTACGCGCGCGGCGCGCGCAGCCCTGATCGAGTGCCCACGTCGTCAGCGGGCCGGGCTAGCTGGATAGTATTCCCTCCATCCCAAAATAAGTGCACATCACGTACTTCGAAGAGTCAAACACTTTAAAGTTTGACCAAATATATATTAAAAAATATTAATAATTATGGTACTAAATAAACATCATTAGATTGATCATGTCATATATTTTCATAACAAACTTGTTTAGAAACACAAATGTTAATATTATTTTTTATATATCCGGTCAAATATAGAACTTGTTGACTTCTCGAAATGTGAGATAAACACTTATTTTGAGACGGAAGGAGTACGGGATTGTGTCGCCCGCGCGTGTCCAAAACGGAGAAGGCTCGGGCAACGACGACGCTGTGCAGTGGCTGGCCAAGCAAGATTCCCCTACAGCTGACGCTCGCACTCGCAGGGCCGGCCGTGTGTAGGCGTTGCATCGATCATGTGCCCGTCCGTCAGCCGCAGGCATGCATGCCAAACACGCCTGCCATGCATCTCTTGTTTTGCTCGTAACGAGGGTCTTACCTGATGCCAACGACACACCTCCAGGTTTGGACACGTCTTCTACTCCTCCCAAGGAGGCTAATTACGAGTGTTTAATTTTTACTTGATCACACCTTTGATCTTTTTACTTGATTCATAGAGGCAAAATACCCAAACATGTCCCTCAACTTTAAACTTTAATCCGAGGGTAACTTTGGGTCAAATATGATTTTGTGGCGCCTCGTTGCAACAATCTTATACGCAATGGTTACAATAGACATGGTGAATTAAAGGGATAAAAAAGAAAACTATCATGCTGACTCATCCAAATTAAAGGTTACCCAGCGCTGACACGTGGCAATATATACCACATGGCATGCCAAGTCAGCCAAGGGACCAGATTTATCCAAAAGAGAAACTTGATAGACTTATATGACTTGTTTTTGATAGTTCAGGGACCAAAGTGGCCCTCAGAGCAAAGTTGAGGGACACATTTGGCTATTTTGCCCTTCATAAAAGCACTATACAGTGAAGTTTTTTTAAAAAATACACATTAAACCAATTAACTTATCGGTTTCAACATTTTTCGAAACATAGATTATACATATTGAAGTAATAAAGGTACCACTTGTGTTAACAAGAAATTAAATCTCTTCAATACTCAACCTCATGGACGCCCACACATTAGTGAAGAGAGAGAGAGAGTTGAAGCAGGACATTCAAGTCCATATGAAAATATGATGACCTGTGCACGGGATTAATAGTCCATATCTCAAACATATGTGATATAAAGAATTGTAATGGTCTGCATCCAATAACTCAAACAGTAGTGGTGTGAGTCAAAAATTGGAAAGTTGTATATAATGACTTTATCCAAATAACCCATCATTCAAAGTCATAAGCACTACCGGAAAACGCACTTTTGCCGTGCGCCGGCGGCGCACGGCAAAGGACAAAAACGTACGGTAATGGTTTTGTCATGCGTTTTTCTTCCCGGCGCACGGCAAAGGCCGCTCGACAATCAAACCTTTGTCGTGCGCTGTTTATCGTCGCGCACAGTGAACCCTTTTGCCGTGCGTCAAAGTCGGCGCACGGCAAAATAAAGGTGCTACCGGCGCGAGGGCATCTTTGCCATGCGCCACCAGGCAGACGCACGGCAAACAGTTTCAAAAATAAAAAATGGAGCTGCCCCACTGCCGAGGCAGGGAGAGGCTGCCGAAGCTCCTGGCCACCACCGCCGCCGCTCCACCCCAGCTCCTAGCCGTCACCACGCCGAAGCCCCGCGCCACCGCTGCTCTCTTGCCGCGGGAGGGGGAGGCCACCAGAGCTCCTGGCCGCCTGCAGCTCCCCGCCAGGTGAGAGATGCCGTGGAGCACCCTTCCACCACACAGCCGCAACTGTCACCACAGCCGCCGCCACACCCACACGGCCGCCGCTGCCACCACAGCCGCTGCCACACCCACCTCGCCGCCACCACCTGTGGAGAAAAGGGAAACAGAAGGAGATGCCATAGAGAGAGAGGAGAGAGAGGGAACCTAGGCCGGATGTGTAGGTGAAGTAGAGGCGGTGGCGGCGGATCCCGCGCCCGCCGCTGCACCGCCGGATCCCGTTGCGCCGAAGATGGAGAAGAGAACAGAGGCCGCCGGAACCTGCCACATCGGAACTCGCCACGCCGCCGTCTCCTCCACAGCCGCGGCCGCCGGGAGCCTCGAGCTCGGGCCGCAACAGCAGGGAGCCCCAAGCTCAGGCCGCCACCCGTCGTCGGGCACCTCCTCGATGCAGCGCAGATCGACGCCTCCTCGATGCCTCCGCCGGTGCTCCTCGCCCAGATCGACGCGGCCGCACTACACCAGTGGAACTAAGGGAGGGGTGGCTACGGCGGCAAAACAAAGGAGGGAGAGAGGAGGGTGGCGACGGCGGTGGCGCAGAGGAAGGAAGGAAGTGCGACCGCGGATCCAGGCTCTCCTGCTCCTCCACGCGCCGGAGCGCCCCTAGAGGTGGAGAGGGAGCAAGAGAGGGGCAGTGGTGCCCCCATGCTGCCGCCGGGCCACCCACATGCCGCTCCTTCTCCACCTTTGCCACCAGAGACGAGCTCGAGGGAGGAAGGGAGACGAGCTAGAGGGAGGAAGGGAGTCGGCACAGAAAGGACGGAGGGGCACCAGATCTGTGTCTGGCCGCCACCGCCGAGGCTCCTCGGCGCCACCGCTGCCGTTTAGGGTTATAGAGAGAGAGAGGACGTCGAGAGAGGGAAATGAGTGAGAGGAGAGGAGGTAGGGGTGGGTGAGAGAGGGAGATGAGTGAGACGGGGTTGGGATAAGGTTGGCTGGGTGGGGCGCGTGGGCGCCATGGGGTGGGGTGGGGTGGAGCCAGAAGCGACGTGAATTTGCCGTGCGTTGACCCAAGGGCGCACGACAAAGAGCTACCTTTGTCGTGCGTTCTAACATAGCACACAACAAAATAATAAATTGTATAATAATGATTAAATTATCAACTAAATTCTAAAAATTACTTAATATTGACACAACATATTTTATGTTGTCTATTGACTAAAAAAAGTTTTGAAGTCAAATTTGAATTTTGAACGTCACTTTGCCTATAAATTTAACCACGTACCTCTCAACTCTCTGAAACTTCTTTAGAGATGTTTTGATTTGTAAGCATCATACATGATAAAATATTCAAAACTTGTTCAAATTTTTACAACAACCTCCACATATAATATCATGAGATATTGACCAATTTTATGATTTTCAGACTCCATTTTGCATTTTTTAGAATTTTAAATCATTTGGACATATATATAGAAAAAAAAACTTTGTCGTGCACCAATCGAAAAACGCACGGCAAAGGCACCTCTTTGTCGTGCGCCAGACCAAAAACGCACGGCAAAGGCACCTCTTTGCCGTGTGCCGAAGCAAAAACGTATGACAAATGCTTTTTTAATAAATTCCAAATTGTACATAGAAAAACACCAAAATTATCAAATGGCTTCAAAAAAAACCAAAATTTTACATAGAGCAACTTATGTTGTCTATTGTGTATAGAAAAAAATTGAATTCAAATTCAAATTTGATCGTCGCTTTTAATTCAAACCTAACCATATACTTCTTAACTCTCTAAAACTTCTTCGGAGATGTTTCGATTTATAAGCATCGTACATGACAAAATGTTTAAAATTCATTCAAAATTTTACCACAACCTTCACACATTATATCATGAGATATTGACAAATCACATAATTTTCAAACCTCGTTAGCATTTTTCTAGAATTTTAAATCATTTGGACACACACTGATGGTCGTGTTTCTTGGTCAGGATGTTCAAAATTTCTTTTGATTTCATGAAAAAGGTCTTAAATTAGGCTAAATAACACGAATGTCATTTTTCCACTCATTTTATTCTAATATTTGAATCACTAGTAGTTCAAATTTGACTTTTTTCAAAAAATTGCTTGAAATACAATTAATTAGTTAAATATAGCAAATGACTACAAAAATCTAGCAAATTTTACCATGAAGTATCACATGTTGTATGTATAGAGTAGAAAAAATTTCAAAGTGAGAAGAATTTATTTTGAGAGGCAATTAGATTTGGGACTTAGGAGGACATATGAAAAAAGAACTTTACCGTGCGCCAATCGAAAAACGCACGGCAAAAGCACCTCTTTGCCGTGTTTTTTTTTATGCACGGCAAAGGAGACCAAAAAAAATCAAATTCGTCACCTCGTTACTAACGGTTATAGCAAGGGGACTAACGGGAGATGAAAAAAATAATTTGCCATGCGCAAAAAATAAACGCACAACAAACTCATGTGTTTGCTGTGCGTCACAAAAAAACTCACAGCCATACGTTTTTTCTTTGTCGTGCCCCTATAGAAAACACACGACAAACTATTGTGTTTGCCGTGCGCCCTATAGAAAATTCACGGCAAAGAAGCTTTTTACCGTTCGCCCGATAAAAAACGCATGACAAAAAAAATGCACGGCAAAGTGTGATTTTCCGGTAGCGAGGCATGCATTTGTTCTATAACTTGGCTTCATGAAGTCAGACATCCACTGCACGTCGCTGAACTGTATGATGCTTTATTTTCTTTTTTAAATTTGTACTCAACCAAGAAAACAACGCAATGGTCATCGTGGACATGATCATCACTAGGGCACCCAGCTGCCTAACAGTTTTAACGCAGATGGCAAACTTTGGGTGTGTTTAGAAGTCCAACTTCCCCCAAAATCCACTATGCAAAAAGAAGATTTCCCATCACATCAAACATCACATCAAAAATAACGGCACATGCTTGGAGTACTAAATATAGATGAAATCAAAAACTAATTACACAGTTTGAATGTACTTTGCGAGACGAATCTTTTGAGCCTAGTTAGACCATGTGTCAGGGTTTGTTACCGCCGGCAAGTAAATTTATATAACAACACGTGTTCTGATCCGCACGGTAGCACAAGAGACACTCGGGGTTATACTGGTTCGAGCCTCCGGAGAGTAACACCCTACGTCCAGTCTGAGAAGGGGTGTTCTTTATGCTCGGGAGTTTGTAGTAGGGGATACAAACAAGTCAGGAGAGGGTGTATAGCCCAAGTCCCTGGTGTGTGAGTGGTTCAAGTAGCAGGAGTCTGCGTACGTGTGTGTGGTTGTATGAGATGAGATATCGATACTAAGTGTGTGTGGGGGTGGAAACGAACGTGTCTTGTGAGTGCCTATGTCTCTCCCTTTTATAGTCGCAAGGGAGAGGCCCAGGGCGGTTACATCGAGTATGTGAGCTGGTCTACAGTGCGAGACGTCCTTCTCTGCATCGGGCTGTCAGACAACAGCAGCGGCGAAGCACTGTTATGGGGCCTTGGGTGACGGTGCAGATCCCGTGCGTCCCAAGTAGCCGTCCCGGGGCCCCCGCGCCCTCCTCCGAGTAGTTAGTCGAGTACAGGAGGCAGAGTACGTGCCCTGATCCCGTCAGTGGATCAGGGGCTTGTCTTTTCTTGATACTGTGGAAACGGAGCAGTCTGCACCGTGGTAATCGAGAGATAGGTGACGGCTTGCAATGCCGTTGGTGGCACAGCGTTTCCCGTGCCCTCCGTGGAACGATGCGTACCGCCCCAGCTGACGAGCGGCAGGAGGATCCGTCTTCTGACACAGGATCGACCTGGTCAGGGCGGACCCGCGCAGGGAGGCTAATACGTGGCGGACCGCGGACCGAGGTATCACAGGACGCCAACGGGGCCTACGTACCTGCGGCCTTGATGGCCAAGTCTTGAACTGGTCGGAGACGGGAAACTACTCGTGTGAGTAGGTGATCTACGCCGCGTCTCCCGATGCTTAGGGCGTAGTGTGTACTATACCGTACGTTGTCCAGCGTCCATTACACCGTCCACGGTACGATGGCCACTGTGCCATTCGTGGCAGGGTTTGACGAATCCGTCCCCTGACACCAAATCGGCCTGGCCCGTGCGGACCGCTGCGGCAAAGCGGACACGTGGCGTCGCGCGTGGGAGCGTGCGCGGGGTTCCCGAGATCTCGATCTGGTGGGCCCACACGCCCCGTGCCTTCCCCGCGAAGCCTGCTCGAGCTGGTGACGGAAACTACTCGTGTGAACGAGTAGTCGGGGTTACGAGGCAGAAACTACTCGTGCGAGCGAGTAGTCGCGGCCGTGAGGCGGAAACTAGTCGTACGGGCCGCCACGTACTCGGGGGAGAGGGCGTGGGTGGCCGTGGGCCGCCTTCCTTCTGGCCCATAGCGGAAACTGGTCATACGAGCCTTCTCGTGCTTGGGTAGCATAACACTCGTTTGTGTTAGCTCCGGAGCATGCCGTACGTGGGCCCGTACTGCGTTTTTCAGGGGTCTTGGTGGGCCCTGGTCCATGGCCTCGTCAGTAGCCCCCGAACCTGGTGGGGGAGTCGGAGACTCGCTCCCAGGATCAACTGTTACGGAGACGAGGAGACTTGTGCTTTCTCCAGCGGGGACGCGCGAGCGGACCCGCGGGTAGTAGCCTTCGAGCCCACGGACAAGTCGAAGACTTGAGCGTGGGGTTAAATGTTGGAATCTTGGACAAGTCGGAGACTGGTGGCTTGCCACGTGGTGCACGTCGTGGGGTGACTGGCAGAGATCTCGCACCGGTCGCGAGATCGCCGGGTCCCACTTTGGGTGACGTGGCGGCTCGGTCATGGGCGGCGGGCAGTAGTGGGGCGCGCCTTTTGAGGGGTGACGCTTCAGCGGATGGAGGACGTGGCCCGAGGCGACACGGGCATTTACTACGGGGGTAGAAGTAATCATTCCCCCGTTTATATACCGCGGCCGCCGGCTAGTTTTTCCCCTTCCGCTTCCTTGCGCTCTCCGCCGTCGCCGCCTCTTGCCTTTGCCTCCATACTCGCCGCGCGCACACCGCAGAGCTCGCCCCGCCTTCTCTCGCCAGCCAGGAACGCCCACCGCTGCCACCGCAGCTGATGCAATGTCGAACTGGTCATCTTCGACGATGACTTGGTCCGAGCTCGACCGCCTTGCCTCCGACGGCATGCTGCCACCGCTGACCGCGGCGGAAGAGTGGAGGGTGCCTGGGCCGGAGAGCAGCCCCCAGCCCCCGGTGGGGTACGTGGTCTCGTTCGTGCTGTTCCACGAGCGAGGCTTCTCCATCCCGGTGGGATGGTTCATCCGCGCCGTGCTCGAGGAGTACGGCTTGGAGCTTCAAAACCTCAACCCGAACGGCGTCCAGCAGATGGCGGCGTTCGAGGCTTTGTGCGAAGGGTACTTGGAGCAGGGAGCCCATTGGGACCTGTTCCGGTACTTCTACAAGTTCGTCGTCGTCAAGGACCACAACTCCGCGGCGGCCATCGGGTGCGCCGGTCTCCGCGGGAAGCAGGGGAGGATGGAGGAGTACATTCCCACCTACCTGACTACCTCCAACAGCGGGTGGCACCGAGGGTGGTTCTACCTCAAGAACGACCCCGAGAATCCGCTGCCGGAATTCACCAACCGCTGGTACGATCGGGCGCCAGCGAAGTGGAGCTATGGGCCGGAGAAGAAAGATCATCCCCGGTTCCTCGACAGCACCCTCGCCGCCCTCACAATACTCCGTGATAATAGGGTGAACTTCATCACCTTGATTGGCGGCTACCATACCCGGGGGGTCGTCCCGCTCCGTCGTCGCGCGCTGCGCCTCTGGGAGATGACGGACGACAAGGCTCCCTTTGAGGGGACCGTGACGGCTCACCCCCTGCCTTCGCTGGATGAGGTCCAGCGCCGGGTGTCCCAGGCCACCGGGGTCACCTGGATGTTCTTGCCACCACCGGGCGCGCTGCAGATGCTCCCCTCTCCGGCCACTATGGCCCTGGTACGTCTTCTCTCGACTTCCTTTTGATTTGTCTTTTTCGGTCGCGGGTGGTGATTGTTCTCGTACTTGCGCAGATGAAGGATGTGCGCATCCTCGCCTCTCGTCCTCCGCTGGAGGAGGACCGGATGATCACCCAGGAGACCGCTGCGCGGCAGCAGCGGCGAGGGGAACGCAAGAGGGCCCACCAACAGAAGGAGATCGCGAAACGGGAGAGGAACGACAAACGCGCCTCGCGCCGGCGCAATGGGGAGAGGGACGTCTCCAATGACGAAGATCCCTCGTCGACGCCGTCGGACACGGACGAGGCCGAGTCCCCATTCGAGTGGACCGACGACGAGACGGCGCCGTCCTCGCGGCCGCGCGGCGGATCAGCTCCCACCTTGGCCGCAGCCGACACCAGTTCGAGCCGGCAGACGCCTCCTCCTCTTCCCGGGCTGATCAGCCCGAAACGAGCAGCCGTGCCCCTCGGCGGGGCCGCCGCGAGAGGGGCAGGAGCTCTCTGCAGCGCGGCGACTCCAGCCGCCACGAGTCGAGGCGCGACGGCCCGCACCGCCATTCTTCACGCCGGAGGTCCCACTCGCCCTCCGCACATCCGTCACGGGAGCCGCGGGGCGTGCCGACGGCCTCCCCACCACCTGCAGCCCAGAGCGGGGGGCTGGCTCCGACCCAACGGCGTCCTGCGTCGGTCGTCGTCGCTAGGGGCGGATCGACCCCTCCTCCGGCATCAGCTCCGACAGCGGGGAGCAAGAGGACGGCGTCCCCGCGCAACCCCACGATCGGCTCCGAGCGGCCCCGTCGCGTTGCAGAGGGGTGAGTTCCGAGTTGTGATCTTCTAGTTTTTGCTTCGTGTTTCTGGCGAGTATGTTTTTTGCCTGTCGTCGTGACATTCTTCTCGGTTCAGGGTGCCCGACCGCCGCACCATGAGACCGGCGCCTGTCAAGGCATTGCGCCGCCCTGCCCAGGTGGCCGGAGACACGCCGTTGTCGAGCGACCCACCGTCCTCACTTCAGTTGGGGGTGGCGGTAGAAGAAGCAGGTGGGTCTGGGACCCAGGTGATGACCGTCCCCCCACAGAGAGTTGCGAGCCCGGCTCGCAGCGACCTGTCGATGGGGACGATGGGTTTTGGGGGCGAGGCCCCCACTGAAGAAGCACTCTCAACCCATGCAACCGAGTTGGCGAGGTGTCTGTCCGGCGCCCCAGAGCAGGACCAAGAGAACCCCGCCCCCGAGGCGCAGGCAGGCGACGATGGACAGCCAGCCCCCGAGTCATCGACAGGGGCGGGTGATGATGCAGACGCCGAGCGTCCAGCCTCCGAGTTGCTGGCGGGGACGGCCGCTGCCACCGCGGGCTTCAAGACCCCAGCTCCCGAGCTGCTGAGGGGAGCGGGGAGCGCCACTGCGGAGATGGAGATGGAGACCCGAGCCCCCGAGTCGGCGGGGGGGGGCACGGGGAGTATTGTTGAGGTGGTGGAGGCAGGCGACTGCGCCTTCGCGGATGCTTCTGCCGCGGCGGCGATTGTGGTGACCGAGGGGATCGTCCCCATTTCGTCAGTCGCCGCATCGGACGCCGCCCCTGCGGAGCTGATCGTCATCCCGGCGTCGCCTTCACCGGCCATCTCTCCCGTTGGGATGGTGGGTGAGCAGATGCCTCCCCCGATCGTGGAGGTCGGGGAGAGCTCGAGGGAGCAGAGGCTGACCACTTCGACGGTGGTGGAGGAGGAGGAGATGGAAGTCCCGTGCGCTCTGGCTGGTGTTCGTGTCGCCGGTTCAGGCCTCTGTAGGCCCGGACCTCGATAGCGACGCGGAGCTGGCGGCCCACCGCCGCCTAGAGCGTGGCCTGCGCCTGAGCGAGATGGCGCTACGCCAGTCAGAGCGGGCGATCAAGGACCTGATCCCTGCCTCGAGGGTGAGTCCCTCTTCTTCCTCGTCCTTCTTTACGCTTATTTTCCTTTTCTTCTTAGTCGTGCGACTCACATGTGGTTTAGGAGCTCGTTGGGCGCTCTGAGGACAAGGCGCGGGCCTTTGAGGCGCTCCGTGCAGAGAAGACCCAGCTGGAGGCGCAGCTGGCCGCGGCCCGCCTCACGGCGGCGGATGGCGAGGCCAACCGGGCGACGAAGCGTGCGTCCTTTGAGGTGAGGGCGAAGGCCGCTGAAGACCGCGCGGCCACGGCGCAGGCGGAGAAAGCCGCCCTGGAGGAGAAGCTGGCCGCGGCGGAGCAGGTGGCGGCAGAGCTGCGCTCCAATGCTGAGGCCACTACCCGCACCACCCATCAAGAGAAGACGGAGCTCGAGACCAGGGCGGGCCGGGCTGAGTCCGACCTCCAGGTGGCTCGTGAGAGGGCGACGACGCTCGAGGCCCAAGTCGGTAGCGTCACCGCCAAGAAGGGTCGTCTTGAAGAAATTGCGCAAAAGCGTGAGAACGAGATCATCGGTGAGTACCTTACGACCTGTTATCTCTGCTTTATACTTCCGTGCGGTTTCTTGATTCGAGGCGTCATCCTTCTTCTGGGGTGTACAGCTCTCCGCGTGGCCCGCACCTTCTTGCAGAAGCAGGTCGCGGATCACAAGAGCGCCGCGACCACCCGCCTCGTCGAGAACCAAAAGCTAGTGGAGCTGGTCAAGGAGGCTAACGAGAAGCTCAACAGTAAGAGCCGTGTCCTCTTCATCTTTTGCCTTCCTTGGATTGTCTCATTTTTCGCTGATATTGGTCTTTTCACTTTTCTCCAGAGGTCGGGACTGAGCTCGAGCAGGAGCAGAAATCGCTCGCGGGGGCCCAAGCCGAGATCAAGCAGTTGGAGTCAATCCGCAATGGGATGGGAGCGGCCATCATCAAGGTGTGCGACGAACTCGGTGTTCCTCCCGGCCACATGAAGGACCGCTTGGAGTTGGCCGCTGCGACAGCTCGTCTGCAATCGATGGATACGGCCGGCGACGCCGTCCGCAAGGTGGTAGCCATCTTCTTGTCGCACTACCCAGACCTGGACAGGGCGCTGCTTGGCCAGGGATGGTGCCCGGGCTACACCGACGAGCAGTATGACAGCATCGAAGAAGACGCCGTCGATTTCACCAAAGCTATGCTGGGTCATGCCCTCCACGACCTGGGCCTGTAAAGAAAAAACCAAGTTGCCTCGCCGAGGCATTTAATCATGCTTGTAAAAACTTGTGGGCCAGATGTTTATGGCAAACTCATGGGTTAAGAACCCGTTTTCATTTCAAGTTTAAGCATTTTGATTGTTTGTTGCCCTTTTCTCGAGTAGTTAGAGGACCTGTGCACCCGAGTAGTGTAACTTAAAACTTTGCTGACGGTGTCTTGCTCCGTAGCCGCGGAGGTGTAGGAACTAGGCGACTCGACCGGGCTTAGTTTAGAAGCGTTACTACTCGAGCGGGCAGCCCCCGAGTACTTCGGAGAAAGGTAGGTGCGCGTAAATGTTTTTGCAAACAAGAAAACTCTTAAGAGTTTGAAACGGTTACTCGGAATCCCTTCGAAGGGGCGAGTGATCGATGACTTGAGGTCATAAACTTTGCTCGTGGGTCTTTGTACCGTAGCCGCGGGGGCGTAAGTACTCGGGGCCCGGACGAGCGCAGGTTCATGAATGCTAGAGTGGTCGTTCATCTCCCTTTAAGGAATGTGAGTGTACCGCAACGATCATACGAGAAACCGTGGACGGTTTTTGATCGAAAAAAGGTTTCGCAACGCTCAGGAGAGGGGGGTCGTAGCCCCCGGGTAGCCCCCGAGTCCATGGACAAGTCAGAGACTTGCCCATGGGGTGAAACAAGCATAAAGACACTTTACTCGAGTAGAAATGTAAGCTTGAGGAAGATACCATCTCACAAAAAAGAAAATAGCTCAGAGCTCTTGCATTATCATAAGATGGAAATGAAGTAAATACTTAAGGGTAAAAACAGCGTAGCTGCTCTATGTTCCAGTCATTGGAGATGACCCTGCCGTCCTCGTGCTTGAGCTTGAACGTTCCTGGTCGGAGTACTTGGTCGACAATGGACGGCCCCTCCCATGGAGGTGAGAGCTTGTGTCGCCCCTCGTTACTCTGAACTCGTCGGAGGACGAGGTCGCCGACTTGGAACTCGCGCTCCTGTATGTTGCGTTCGTGGTAGTGGCGTAGAGCTTGCTGGTACTGTGCTGAGTGGAGGAGGACGACGCTGCGCGCTTCGTCCAATTGGTCGATGGCGTCCTCGAGGGCGGCCTGGCTGCCTTCTTCAGTGTAGGCTTGAACCCGTGGGCTGCCATAATCGATGTCCGTTGGGAGGATCGCTTCCGACCCGTGGACGAGGAAGAAGGCGTGCAGCCAGTAGCCCGACTCGGCGTGGTGCGCAGGCTCCACAAGACGGAAGGAAGCTCTGCGGCCCATGTTGCTCGAAACTTCTCGAGACGCTTGAATATACGCGGCTTCAGACCTTGTAAGATCATGCCATTGGCCCTCTCCACTTGCCCATTGGTTCTCGGATGGCTGATGACGGCCCAATCCACACGGATGTGGTTGTCGTCGCAGAACTTGAGGAACTTGTTGCCAGTGAACTACGTGCCGTTGTCGGTGATGATGGAGTTCGGGATCCCGAACCGGTAGATGATGTCGGTGAAGAACGCAACAGCCTCCTCGGAGCGGACATTCATTATGGGCTTGGCCTCGATCCACTTTGAGAACTTGTCGATGGCGACGAGCACGTGGGTGTAGCCCCCGGGTGCTTTCCTCAGTGGTCCAACCATATCCATCCCCCAGACCGCGAATGGCCAGGTGATGGGAATGGTCTGCAAAGCCTGCGCCGGGAGATGAGTTTGTCGCACGTAGAACTGGCAGCCTTCGCAGCTGTGCACTATCCGAGTCGCATCGGCAACCGCGGTGGGCCAGTAGAAACCTTGTCGGAAAGCCTTTTCGACGATGGTTTTTGGACCGGCGTGATGCCCGCAGGTGCCCGCATGGATTTCCTGCAACAGCTCCTTGCCCTGGTCGGCCAGGATGCACCGCATGAATATGCCTTTGGCGCCCTTTCGACGGAGCTCACCGTCGACCAGTTTGTACGACTTGGCCATGCGAGTGATGCGTCGAGCCGTCTCCTTGTCGGGTGGCAATTTTCCTTCCACCATCCATTCGAGGATCGGAATCCTCCAGTCAGGGTCTTCGAGGTTGGGCTCTTGCGCCCTGTCGATCTCCATGACCTCTTGTGTTGACGGCTCTGGCGTCTTTTCTTCTTCGGAACGAACAGACGGTTCGTACTGGTCGCTGGCGAAGACCCCGTGCGGGACGGGTTTTCGATTCGACGCCGCCTTGTTGTACTCGCGTAGCACATGGTTGAGCTCAAGCCCGTGGAACTTGTCCTCCAGTTCGCGCACCGCTCGGTAGTAAGCGGCCATCTTCGGACTTATGCAATTCTTTTCCTTCATAACCTGTCCCACGACCACGTCGGAGTCCCCCCTGACGTCGAGGCGTCGAATTCCCAGCTCGAGGGCGATCCGGAGACCGTTGATGAGTGCCTCGAACTCGGCGACGTTGTTGGAGGCCGCGAAATGTAGTCGGACCATGTATTCCATTCGCACGCCCAGAGGCGAGATGAACACGAGTCCGACCCCGACTCCTTCCTTCATGAGAGATCCGTCGAAGTACATGAGCCACGTCTCGTGCTCGATGGGAGCAGGAGGCGTCTGGATCTCCGTCCATTCGGCGATGAAGTCAACCAACGCTTGCGACTTGATGGTGGTGTGGGGCGCATACTCGATATTCTGCCCCATCAACTCGAGGGCCCACTTAGTGATTCTGCCTTCTGCCTTCGGGCTCTGTATGATTTCGCCAAGCGGGTACTTGGACACTACCGTGATACGGTGTGAGTCGAAATAATGCCGGAGTTTCCGCTTAGTGATGAGGACAGCATAGATCAGTTTCTGTATTTGCGGGTATCGTGTCTTCGAGTCGGAGAGGACTTCGCTCACGAAGTAGACGGGGCACTGAACTTTCTGCGTCTTGCCGGGCTCGTCTCGCTCAACCACCAGTGCCGCGCTCACGACCTGGGTCGTTGCAGTGATGTACAGGAGCATCAGCCCTCCCTCGGCCGGCGTGGTGAGCACCGGTGGGCTCTTGAGTAGTTTCTTGAGCGAGTCGAGTGCCTCCTGCGCTTTTGGCGTCCACTGAAAGTGCTCTGACTTTTTCATGAGCTGGTATAGTGGCAGGCTGCGCTCTCCTAGTCGAGCGATGAACCTGCTGAGAGCAGCGAGGCATCCGGTGACGCGCTGCACTCCCTTCAGATTCTTGATGGGTCCCATGCTCGTGATCATAGAGAACTTCTCGGGGTTAACCTCGATGCCACGCTCCGACACAACGAACCCAAGTAGCATGCCCCTGGGGACCCCAAAGACACACTTCTCGGGATTTAGCTTCACACCGTGCTCCCTCAGCTTCTCGAAGACCGCAGTAAGGTCGGGTATCAGGTCGCCCACCTTCTTCGACTTGACCACGATATCATCGACGTAGGCCTCGATCAGCCGTACGATGAGATCCCCAAAGACACGACGCATGCATCTCTGAAACGTGGCTCCTGCATTCTTCAACCTGAAAGGCATGGAAACGTAGCAGTACGCGCCAAACGGGGTGATGAACGAGGTGGCAAGTTGGTCGATCAGATCCATCGCAATCTGATGATACCCTGAATAAGCGTCGAGAAAACAGAGGGTTTCGCACCCAGTTGTAGAGTCAACTACTTGATCTATGAGTGGTAAAGGGAACAGATCTTTTGGACACGCCTCGTTCAGGCTCGTGTAATCAACACACATCCTCCATTTTCCATTCTTCTTCTAAACGAGTACAGGGTTTGCTAACCACTCGGGGTGGTAGACTTCACGAATGAACCCTGCACTAATAAGCTTCTTGATCTCCTCACCGATAGCCTTGCACTTGTCGGAGTTGAAGCGACGCAGACGCTGCTTGATCGGCTTCGAGCCGGGCTTAACGTTAAGCTTGTGCTCGGTGACCTCCCTTGGAATCCGCAGCATGTCGGAGGGTTTCCATGCGAATACGTCGAGATTCGCGCGGAGGAAGTCGACGAGCGCGCTTTCCTAGTCGGAACCGAGCGCCGTCCCGATACGGAGTGTGCAGCTGTCGTCGGAGACGGGCACTTCCTTGGCGTCCTTGGCGGGCTCGAAAGAGCAGGCCGCACGCTTGGACGACTCGGGGATTTCTTGGTCCTCGGAGGGGGGCTCAGCGGAGAGCTTCTCAGACCGGATCAGTGCTTCAGCGAACTGGAAGCACTCAGCATCGCATTCGTACGCATATTGGAAAGTTGTACCAGCTGTGATGATGCCTTTCGGGCCGGGCATCTTCAACTTGAGGTGCGTGTAGTTGGGGACGGCCATGAACTTAGCGTAAGCTGGCCTTCCGAGTATCGCGTGATACGTCCCCGGGAACCCCACCACTTCGAAGGTGAGGGTTTCCTTTCGGAAGTTGCTCGAAGTTCCGAACGTGACGGGCAGATCGATCTGCCCGAGTGGGACCGCCTCCATCCCGAGTACGACCCCGTGGAAAGGCGCTGTTGACGGCCGCAGTCGGGACCGCGGGATCCCCTTGTCGTCCAGGGTCGACATGTAGATGACGTTGAGGCCGCTGCCTCCGTCCATCAGTACCTTGTGCACACGCTTGGTGCCGAACAAGGGTGACACAACCAGCGGGTAGCAACCCGGTCGTGGTATGTGATCGGGATGATCGTGCCGGTCAAACGTAACCGGCATCTCCGACCACTTCAGGTAGGTTGGAGTCGCATGCTCGAGTTGGTAGACTTCTCGTCGGACCACCTTCTCTTGACGCTTGGGCAGCCGTGCCTCCGAGCCCCCGAAGATCATCATCACGGCTCCGTCCTCCCGAGGGTAAGCGCCATCGTCGTTACCCTTGTCCTTCCCTCCGTCGCTGGTCGGAGCATCGCTCCGCTTTTTCAGCGTGCCAGCGAGGTAGGCCTTCATCAGGTTGCAATCCTTGAAGGCGTGCTTGACTGGGCCCACGTGGTTGGGGCACGGGGCGTCCATCAGCTTCTCGAAGTGACCCGATGGAGGGTTGCCTCTGGGTCTCACCGTCTTTCGGTCGACAGCGGCCACCAAGGTATCCTCACGGTACCTCTTATCTTTACTTTTCTTTTTCTTGATTGGTGCGGACGGACTGTCACCGGCTTCGGCTGGCTGCTTCCCTTTGCTTGCGCCGGAGCTGAGCGTCGCGGCTACAACTTCCTCCCCATTGGCGCGGTTGGTTGCGATGTCGAGCAGCTCCCGAGTGGATCGCGGCTTTCGCCGCCCGATCCGATGGATCAGCGTGGCACACGTGGTGCCATTCTGAAAGGCCGAGATGACGTCCGTATTGGTGGTGTTGGGCAACTCGGTGCACCGCTTGGAGAAGCACCGGATGTAGTCGCGTAAGCTTTCGCCCTTCATCTGCTTGTAGTTGCGCAGGTCCCAGGGGTTCCCTGGTCGGGCGTACGTGCCCTGGAAGTTGCCGATGAAGGCCTCGCGCAGGTGCGACCAGCTATCGATCTTGCCTCGTGGCAAGTGCTCGAGCCACGTGCGGGCCGAGTCCGCGAGATGTACTGGCAGGTTCTTGATGATGAACAGGTCATCTCGCGCTCCACCGGTGTTGCATGCTAGCCGGTAATCTTCCAACCAGACGCTGGGGTTGGTTTCACCATCGTACTTAGGCACGGAGGTCGGAGCCCTGAAACGCAAAGGGAAACGGGCGCTGCGCACATTCTTCCCGAAGGCACGAGGCCCTTGGGCATCAGGCGAGCCGCTCCTACTCCAGTCCTCGTCGCTGTCGTACCGGCCTCCGTGTCACCGGTTGTACTCCTTACGAGGCTGCTCCTCGTAGTTGTCGTGCTGACCCGTGTCAGCCCTCCGCCGCGCCTTGATGGTGTCGCGTGCGTCGCGGTTGGGACCCAGTCAGCTCTTGACTGGTACGTTGACCTCCTCGGATCGTCGTGGCTACTGCGACGGTGCCGCGGGCTGTCACGGCTCGGAGGGCCCGTGACCCTGTGAGCCCCACTGTCGAGAAGCGGAGCTTTCTGCCTGCTGTACGGCGGCAGTCTCGAGGAGAGTCTTGATCTGCTTATGCATCTCTTTCTTTTGAGGCGTGGCGGGCTCTGGTATCTTCTGGAGAAGGACTGCAGCTGCCGCCAGATTCTGCGACGCCCTTTTGAAGACGGGCGTGCCGTCAACGACATCTCGGTTGTCGTTGACGATGCGTTGCTGGACGTCCCGCGCTCGCGCGCGAGCGGGAGTTGGGTTCGGGTCTTGCCCGAGTTGTTGGTGGAGCTGGGACCGCTCATCGTTGAGCTGGCGCTGTGCGTCCTCCAACTCATCAAGTCGGGCGCGCTGTGCGGCGGCGTTAGGAGGAACTTGGGCCTCGGCCGTATTGTTCACCGTCGAGCTGTGGGCGGAGTGAAGTGCTCCATCCGGCGTGTGAGCCGGTGCCGGTACCGCCAGGGCATTGACGACGACGAAGCACTCACGCGAGGGGTCGTAACCCACGTCGTTCGAGTCGTCGGAGTAGCCGAAGCAGTAATCCACCTCTGTCTGGAAACGACGGAGGGCGCCAGCATCCCGAAGCCCGACGTAATCCCACTCTGAGTCGAGGGCGTCGTCCGTGCTGTCGGTCTCGAGGTACTGCTCGTCAGGCGAGGTCCCTGTTGCCCCACAGACGATGGCTTGGATAGTTGTCGTACGCGGCCATGTCTGTGCTTGATGAAGAGGAGTATACCGCCGCGTGGCACGTCCCTCGAGGGGGAGGTGGCTTCGGCGCGCTCTCCCTGATGACACGCTCCGTCGAGTCCGGCGGCAGGGAGTCCTCCACCGCGTCGGTGGCTGGCGGTGCGTCAGCCTCGACCCGTAGAGGGGAGCTGGCGCGCCCGCCCTGCGTCGGTCCGCCTTGGCTTGCTTCGAATGCTTGCCTGAACGCTTCTTGCGTCGGGGTGGGCGTACCGCGGCAGCTGGTGCAGGTGCTGACGCACGTGCGTTGGTGGACTCGCTGATGAGGCGCATGA
Source organism: Cenchrus fungigraminus (assembly GCA_036936925.1). NCBI lineage: Eukaryota > Viridiplantae > Streptophyta > Magnoliopsida > Poales > Poaceae > Cenchrus > Cenchrus fungigraminus. The sequence continues at coordinate 100,938,594 of CM072779.1, forward strand.
GGTAGCCGTCCCCGGTCGCCTGGAAGTTCAGGCTCCCGAAGCGGATCTCGAGCCCAACTTGGAGCGAGCCCGACGATCCCGTGGGGGAGTCCATCAGCAGCGGCTTGGTGAAGGCTTCCGTCAAAGCAGATGATGAGAGGGCCGTGCGGACCCTAAAAAGAACGTCGAAAACACGCGAAGTCCCCAACCTGGCGCGCCAACTGTCGGGGTTTGTTACCGCCGGCAAGTAAATTTATATAAGAACGCGTGTTCTGATCCGCACGGTAGCACAAGAGACACTCGGGGTTATACTGGTTCGGGCCTCCGGAGAGTAACACCCTACGTCCAGTCTGAGAAGGGGTGTTCTTTATGCTCGGAAGTTTGTAGTAGGGGATACAAACAAGTCGGGAGAGGGTGTATAGCCCAAGTCCCTGGTGTGCGAGTGGTTCAAGTAGCAGGAGTCTGCGTACGTGTGTGTGTGGTTGTATGAGATGAGATATCGATACTAAGTGCGTGTGGGGGTGGAAACGAACATGTCTTGTGAGTGCCTCTGTCTCTCCCTTTTATAGTCACAAGGGAGAGGCCCAGGGTGGTTACAACAAGTATGTGAGCTGGTCTACAGTGCGAGACGTCCTTCTCTGCATCGGGCTGTCAGACAACAGCAGCGGCGAAGCACTGTTACGGGGCCTTGGGTGACGGTGCAGATCCCGTGCGTCCCAAGTAGCCGTCCCGGGGCCCCCCGCGCCCTCCTTCGAGTAGTTAGTCGGGTACAGGAGGCAGAGTACGTGCCCTGGTCCCGTCAGTGGATCAGGGGCTTGTCATTTCTTGATACTGTGGAAACGGAGCAGTCTGCACCGTGGTGATCGAGGGATAGGTGACGGCTTGCACTGTGCCGTTGGTGGCACAGCGTTTCCCGTGCCCTCCGTGGTACGATGCGTACCGCCCTAGCTGGGGAGCGGCTGGAGGATCCGTGTTCTGACACAGGATCGACCTGGTCAGGGCGGACCCGCGCAGGGAGGCTAACACGTGGCGGACCGCGTACCGGGGTATCACGGGACGCCACGGGGCCTGCGTACCAGCGGCCTTGACGGCCAAGTCTTGAACTGGTCGGAGACGGGAAACTACTCGTGTGAGTAGGTGATCTACGCCGCGTCTCCCGATGCTTAGGGCGTAGTGTGTACTGTACCGTACGTTGTCCAGCGTCCATTACGCTGTCCACAGTACGATGGCCATTGTGCCGTTCGTGGCAGGGTTTGACGAATCCGTCCCCTGACACCGAATCGGCCTGGCCCGGGCGGACCGCTGCGGCGGAGCGGACACGTGGCGTCGCGCGTGGGAGCATGCGCGGGGTTCCCGGGATCTCGATCTGGTGGGCCCACGCGCCCCGTGCCTGCCCCGCGAAGCCTGCTCGAGCTGGTGACGGAAACTACTCGTGCGAACGAGTAGTCGGGGTTGCGAGGCGGAAACTACTCGTGCGAGCGAGTAGTCGCGGCCGTGAGGCGGAAACTACTCGTGCGAGTGAGTAGCCGCGGGCGTGAGGCGGAAACTAGTCGTACGGGCCGCCACGTACTCGGGGGAGAGGGCGTGGGTGGCCGTGGGCCGCCTGCCTTCTGGCCCATGGCGGAAACTGGTCGTACGAGCCTTCTCGTGCTTGGGCAGCATAACACTCGTTTGTGTTAGCTCCAGGAGCATGCCGTACGTGGGCCCGTACTGCGTTTTTCAGGGGTCTTGGTGGGCCCTGGTCCATGGCCTCGTCACCATGGTAGGACAATATTTACCACAAACAAACGAAAAGTGCTACAGTGCTTTTCAGTTCGGAACAGTGCTTTTCAGCCCAAAATCCGTGCAAAATCCAGAATTTTGCATCCCAATTCAGGAAACTAAACACACCCTTTGTTCCCATGTCGAAACCGATGATAAACACACAACAAGAACCTCTAGCAAAGTTCGGTGAGAGGTGAATTTTAGGTGAAAGTGGTGAAAATTTTGCATTGGGAAGTGTGTACTGTGAGAGGTGACACGATCTGCGATGCGAAAATTTTTGGTATTTTTGGAGAACTAAACAGGGTCAAAGTGTAAACTATAGCAAAGTGTCCTTGGCTCCTTGCCCGACCTGAGACGATCGGTCTGGTGTCTGTATGCAAAGACGAAAGCTCGTGACATCACACGCTGCTCACAACGTACACAGCATGTGATAGAGGAAGAGAGGCACGAGAACCGAGGTGATGACATAGATAGAGTTGAGAGAGAGAGATCCAAGCGCGTGTCCAGTCATCTAAACAGATTTCCATAGGATTTCAGATTTACAGCTCGGAAAACATCAAAAGTTCATAAGCTGCCGTAACCATGAACAGTGAAACCGTGCAGGAATTGGAATCTTTTCTCAGTGGCAGTGTGCGTGCTGAGGTCCTGACATTGGATGGCGTGGTGCTGGCGTTGCTAGGTACTAGTACTCCACAGCATGTTCTGGGTGACTTGTTGGAATCCCAAGAAATGGGTGCATGATCGCGAGGTGCATTATTGTCGTCCTTCTGCGTCCTATACATTGGGCGATCATATTCATATGGCTACAGTGCGTGTTTTGTATCGTTTCATTCTGAGACTTCGTTCCGTCGGGCGATGGCATATCGATCGAACCATCGATCAACTGTTGGCGGTGAATGAAATTTCAAAGCGAGAGTATAGAGAACGGAAGTGGTGCGTTACGCTACGAAAAAGGGAATGGGCTTCTGAAGATTCATGTAAACTTTTCACAAATTGAGAGAGTGTGCGGATGGCATGGTCTAGTGATGTTAATTTGGATCAGATCGTGTCAACATTTCTTTTTTTCTTTTTTTTTAAAAAAATGGAGATGTTTCGATCCAGTGTGTGCATAAAAGCCGACTTTGTTATGAAGTTATTTAGCTAATCAGTGACTGTATGAGAAGCCCATGGCCACGTCCTCCAATGCCTATTTCTTTTCATAAAAATGACAGTATTATCTTATTTTTATGAGAAGTTTAGAGTGCTTGTGATTAATGAAGAAGTACCAAGAAGTATATATGATTTTATTACTCATTTTAGGCCGTGGAAGAGCGATAATTTGGAGGGAACAATTCCATTTGCACGTTTTCCCCCTAGATAGGCAGTATGTACCATCAAAGGATTGTTGGATGATACACCATTGCACTTGCACCTAGTATAAAAGGTGGGCCCTATAGTCTGCATTGCTTCGATCAGCGGATGGTGCAATTTCTGGAAGAGCAAAGGGACTGTTGGTGAAAACGAAACCATAAGCTTGTGCCAACATGCATACATCTTTGCGTAAAATTCATCCACTCTACAACAACTTGTATTAATTTAGGATTTTAACTGTAAAACATGTAAACAGGCGCACAAACTTGTCAAATGTGTACATGTATTGTATGGTCATATGTACGCCGCGGCAATTTTGATATTATAGAAAGATGTGGATTTTAGCTTAGGGCATGTACTAATTTGTATTAATGGCCATGCATGTCAAGATAGGTGAATGTCAAGGTGAAAAATACTGTAAACAAATATGCAAAAATTTACTAATAAAACAAACACGAATATATAGCCTAGAATTAATCTAGAGTAACCCATCTAAAATAATGATAATCTAGAAGTGAATGAAGTCCAAAAGACGCTGTCCTCGACAAACCAATTAGGATGATTGAGGGGCCCTAGAGTCACAATAGGATATTAACATAGTATATATGGTGTGTGTAGTAGTTAATAGAACAAAGTACCAACCAATACAAAGTACCTACTCAGTTTCAACTCCCTCTCCTTTCTCTCCTTTTCGAAACTTATATATCACCTTATTTTTAAAATATTTGAAAAAGTAAATAGACTCGCTTCATTTCCTTTTTGAACGGAAACACAATTGACTCAAGAAAATTATAGAGAATAATTTCGCATGTACATTAAGGGGGTGCTAGAAAGAAGTACTGTGGATCATAATACATATTGGCCTTTGGATGGGCGAGAGGATGATGATTGCTACATACTCCCTCCGTCTCATAAAAGTGCAATCTTAGCTTTTGAAAAAAAATCCCACAAAGAGTGCAATTCTAGAAAATAGATCTAATTAGTTGCCTAATTAAGCAACCAGATCTGATCAGCATGCCAAAATTTTCTGCATTTGGCTAACAAATAAGAGTATTAAAGTCTTTTCATGCCACCACTAATCTGTCCTAAAAAAACTAGAATTGCACTCTTTATGGACGGAGGGAGTAGGGCACATTCACAATGCAACTAGTTTCTTAAAATATTGGTAATATTTTTCTTCTATTGCTCCATTGTGGACATGCATGTGTTATTTGTTGGGGGATATTTTCTAGATTGAGATCGATCCTTGTATTGTAATATGATTTTCCCTGTAAGTTTCCTTATCAATAGACCCCCTAATCATGTAAATATGCATAACGTTGTTAAGCCATAATGGATTCCCAGCAACAACTAGAATATTTGCTCCCTATGTTGTCAATGTGTGGAGCTAGACACTATAAAACTTTGAGCATAGTCATATATATAGATTTGCTTAGATTTATGACATTAATGTTATATTAACATTTTCATTAAATTCTTAAATAATTTAGTATTTTCCTAAATTTAAATAACACATATTTTTAAATATACATGGTAAAAGGTTGCATTGTGCTAAGTTGGAGACTATGCCGATGCCCAAAACAAATAAAAAAAGAAGAACGGATCAGGTGGGGTAGGAAATCCATCTTAAATAGAAAGGGCCCTAATGCCATTTCATATCATAGAATCAGTAAAATCACTTCATTAGCAATATATCAACAAAGTACTTAGCAGACTGCAAAGTAGGGCTGCTTGTATATTCTCTTTTGCGTGCATGCTTCCAGTGTTCCAGAAGGCAAGAGATCTCCTCCCACTTTACTCCAAAAGGTAGCAGCATGAACTCACTTATCACCTATATTACCCAGCAATAAAAAAAAAACTCTGCAGCCTCAGCCTCAGCCCTGAGGCTCAGTAAAGTTTATTACCTGAGAGAGCATGTGGGCCGTACGGTCACACATGCTCAGAGTGATAGATTATTTTGGTGCCATCTTTTTAGACACTGATGTCCCTTGTGTTTGCGAGATTAGTTTTTGTCCTAAAGCTGGAGGCAGCTTGTATTAGCTCAATAATTGCTTGGGGTTGCCTGTTTATCCTTTTTATAAGACAGCAGGCAGACTTGTCCCTCTTGCTTTTAGTCTACTTGCAGAGGTTCTGTAACGCTTGTGGTCACACTACTTATGTTTGCTACTACTTGTACTTTTATAGTCGTTGGATGTATTGCTGTTCATATTTTGTTATTTGAAAAATTATAGAGAGATGGAGATGCATTGTAGTTTTTTTAAGTACACATTATGCAACAACAATGGGAGGTTTCTGATAATCACCAATTTTTCGGACAACTCAAAATGACATATATTTGTTTTTCGAGAAATTGTAGGGTGCTTGAAATTAATATTAATCGTCCATCCTATAAAATCTAAAGGTGAAAGCACTAAGAAGTACCTAAAGAGAAATATCAATTTTTGGTGAACCTAATGCCAAAATAGTAGGACCAACAACTATTTATTTATTTATTTATTTTGTAACTTTTTATTTAATCAGTTGGTAAAAAATCATAACACAAGGTATCTCTAAGTACTTTTTAGTACTTTACAAGTACCATAACAAAGCTCGTTTTCCTCAAAAAAATTGAACCCATACGCACCCATTTTGTAGTTCAGCAAAGGAGCATTCCTCTCCTTTATGGTTGGGTGGACATGGCTGATTGTGGAAAGGAAGCTGGAATCTTGGAATATCTTGGTGTTTGCATTTGTAATAATAATGCTTTCCCCCCTGAAAATTGGGTAGACAGAGGATTGGGTTTAGTGCTAAAAGCCACCTCTCGCTTCAACAATCAATCAGTCAGTCAGTCCAGTCTCACACAGATGAGAGAGAAGGAGAGATGCTCAATAGACAAGGCACTTGCTTGCAAGAAAACAAAGGAAGTGGGGGTTAATATTCCAGACAGCAGCGCCATGCTTCCCTGAATGTCGCTTCATGGATAAAACAAGGCGCTTACGTCCATGGGCAAACCGTAATTAACGGATGACCACATGCCACTCCGATCCAGATTTCGTCCAGAGTACGGCTCTAGACTCTCTTCACCAGCACCGGGGTAAGGCTCTCCGCACCGGTACTCCACCCGGTGCGTTACGGGACACCGTGGCCGGTGGTGTCGGCCTTTACCGTTCTTTTCTCCGCAGCGGGGGACGGTAAAGGCCACAGAACAGTCGCGTTCGACCGCTCGAACGCCAGATACAACGCGGTACGGAAGGAACGGTATGCGCGGGCCCACGCACCCCGCGCGCTGTTCCCAACCACCACAAAGGAGAGGAAGGGGAGGAGAGAAGCAGAGCGGGAGGGGATCGCCCGAGCTCGCCCCGCGGAGGAGGAGGGCACCACCACGGCAACCATGACGCAGCGGCGTGTGGGGTCCGATTGCCGCACTCAACGCTACCGTCGCGGGAGACGCCGCCGCCGTCGAGGAATACCTCCGCCACGCCTTCTGCGTCTTCGACGCCGATGACAACGGCACTATCTCCGCGCCGCCACTGCAGGGGATGGAGAGGCACCGAGCGCCGGAGCTCCTTGTCGCGCCGCCAGAGGAAGAGCCCCTCCTCCGCCGTCCCTAGCCCACGCCCGAGGCCATCGGGCCCGTTCGCCCGCCTGGGAACAACGTGGGGGAAGAGAAGGAGAATCCGCCCGCCGGGAGCAACGGCGGCCATGGCCCTGTGCGGCGGTTGGAGCAGAGCAGGTCACACGCCTCGCCTCATCCTCGGGCTCCACCGCCGAGGCCGACGAGCTCCGTCCGGGGCCGCTCGATCCGGGCGCGTGCCTGCGAGCTTCGCCACCGGATTTGGCCGGCGCTGCAGGCAAGTTGAGCCCGCGGCAGGCCGGCGCTGTATTGTAAGCATCAAGGCCCCACCGCACCTTTGGTAAGGGTGTGTTTCAGTGATAAATGACAACCATATACTTGTGACTAACCTTTGTTTTGTAGCGGATTTATTCTTGAGTTATTGTCATAAGTAATAAATAAGAAGAGACCCCTCAATTTGAATTTATGGATGATCAATGGACAAAGACTACAAGGCTAAGGACATTTCTAGTTCCAAGTGTCACAAGGAGATGAAGGACACTTGGATTTGCTAGTTTGTAGTGTTTGACCATACTATAAAGAGGGGTTCACACTTGAGTAGCTTGACCATGCCAAATGCTATGCCATAATTATGCACTCTCAAGTTCCTTGGTCACTAAAGAGCTCAAGACACTCATGGAAACACTTTGGAAGCAAAAGACTTGAAGAAAAACTCAAAAGAGATTGAATTGGATGAGTTGAAATTGAAAAGGGCGCGTCGGATTATCCGACGCTATCAATTCTAGTTGCATCGGATGATTATTGTGAAGGACTCAGCAGAATTCAAAACAGAGGCATCGGTTCATCCGGTGACCTAGGGTTTGGTAACAGTGACGAATCAAGTCAAGGCCTTCAGCACCAGATGAAGCGACGGTCGTAGCAGCAGTTCATCCGGCGTATGCATATATTTCTAATAGAGACGCACCGAGTGAACCCGCGTTAGCACCGGATGAACCGACGCACATGGACACCATCAGCGGTTCATCCGGCAACCATATTTATTCTACGCAGAGACGTTTTGAGAGAAGTCGCTTCAGCACCGGTTAAACCGACGCTTCAACGGTATGAGCGTCGGATGAAGTGGTACAACGTTCGTGTTCAACGGCTATAATTCGAGACACAGAGTGACCGGATGATCCAACGCTGTCGCAGGGGGAACCGTCGGTTCATCCGACGGTACTACTTTTTAGAGGACTTTTGTAACGGCTAGCCTCCCTTGCTAGGCCTATAAATTGGACCCCACTGCGTCTCTTGAGCTGTCTTTGCCACTCTCAATTACTACTGCAGCCAAAGAGAAGGAGAGTTAGTGCTTTGATCATTTGGATTTCATCTTCCTAGCCAAGAGGGTTTCTTACTTGGTGATCAAGAGTTTCAAGGTGCTTTCATTGGCATAGCTGAGTGCATTGGTCAAGTGAAAGGTTGTGAGCTTGTTACTCTTGGAGTTTGACGGCTCCTAGACGGTCTCGGTGATTTGGGGTTCTTGGTGAGCTCTTGGAGATTGTGGGAGCCCCGGGAAGTTCTTGGTGTAAATGGATTGAGACCCACCATTCCGGAGATGGAGAACGGGTACTCTTAGTGAGCACTCAAGTCTAAGTGGCTTGAGGGGGAGCAAAATTCTTTGTGAGTGCTCCAACGTGGATTAGGGAGAAGCGTCAACTTCTTGATACCACGGGAAAAAATTCGGTTGTCTCGTGTCTTCCCTTTCAACCTTCTTGCACTTAATTCCGCATTTAATTTCAGCTCTTAAGTTCGTTTGCTCTTGTTTCCCCTAGTTTGCTTTGCTTGTTACATATCTTGACTAGGGTGCTTTTCACTTGTTAGTGTGACTCTTGCTAAGGAACTTGATTGCTAGTGTGCTTAGTTGGTAGAAAGAAACCTTTTTAGATGGGCAACACTAGAGATCTAGGTTAAGGTTTGTTACTTGTTCTAGAAATTGAAAGAAGGCCCATATTCAAACCCCCTTCTATAGGCCATCGATCCTACAAGTGGTATCAGAGCTTAGGCTCTATTTTTGGTGGCTTAACCGCCTAGAGAGATGGGCAAGGGGAGTGGAAATGGCCCTCCCAAGTTGGCGTGGAAACGTTTCACTTTTTGGGCACATAGAATGGCTAGCTTTCTTAAAGCACAACACCATGATGCATTGACCACTACTATGTATCCCATGCCTAATGAACCCACCGAAAGTGAACTCAAGTGGAACTATCGTGCTAGAAATTTTAACTTTGAGACACTTGAGGAGGATTTGTTTGATAGAGTGTTTGCCTTGGATACCGCTCATGAGGTTTGGATGGAGCTCAAAACTATCTATGTGGGCAACAAGAAAATCCGTGAGGAGAAGTATGAGTTGCTTAAGGTTGAGCTCAATGAGTTTACAATGAAGGATGATGAGTGTGTAGAGGAAATGTACTCTAGGATGGGTGTTCTTATTCAAAAATATCAATGCTCTCGGTGTTGCTAACGTGTCCGAGCAGGAAATTATTCGGAAAATTCTTCAAACGCTTCCCAAGCCCAAGTACAACATCGTGAAGGCACTCATCTTTGAGAAAGACTTTGAAACTCTCACCATCACCGAAGTTGTGAACAAGATTCGGTCTCATGAGATGTTCTTGATGGGTAAAATAGAGTCATCTTCCTCCACATCAAGCTCCAAGAAGGATCTTGCACTCAAGGCTAGTGACAAGACCAAGCCCAAGTCAAAGTCAAAAGCAAAGCCTCCTCCCTCTTCAAGTGAAAGTGAAGACAAGAGTGACTCAAGTGATGAAGATGATGGTGAACTTGCTTTCCTCATGAGGAGGACTACCAAATTGCTCTCCAAGATTGGCAAGAAAGGCTACAACTATGATCCTAAGAAGAACAAGTTTTGCTCATCAAGAAGAAGTGGTGAAGGTGGCAAGAGGAAGTGCTACAATTGCCAAAGCTATGATCATCTATCATATGATTGTCCCAAGCCCGACAAGCGAGCGGCAAGCTCAAGCAAGAAGAACAACAATGATGATGATGATGAGAAGGATGACAAGCACTCCAAGAAGGACTCATACAAGAAGAAGTCTTCTAGCAAGTCCTACAACAAGAAGAAGGGTGGTCATCGTTCTCTCTTGGTAAATGAGTGGATCACGGATGGTGAAACTTCTAGTGAATCAAGCGGAAGTGAAGATGAGAAGAACAAGAAGTTTACCGGTCTTGTGATCATGGATGATGAAGAACCTCTTCTTCCTCCACCACCCATGTGCTTCATGGCTAAACACTCCAAGGTGAGCGATAGTGAAGATAGTGACTCATCGGATAGTGATAATGAACTTTCACCTCAAGCTCTTAAGGGACTTCTAGATCAATACACCGACATGATCAAGAAACAAAAGAGTAAGCTCAAGGCTCGTGAAGAGACTCATGAGAAGCTTAAGCTATCCAATGATGAGTTGCTTGTGAAATACAATGACCTTAGCAAAGAGCATGAAGCATTGGTAGTGTCTAACAAGTCACTTAGAGATGACCACAACAAGTTACTTGATAAGCACAATGAGCTAATCGTCAAACATGATGATATAACCGTGCTTAACAAGTCTCTTGAGTCAAGTCAAAAGATGCTTAAGAAAGATCATGTGGTCTTAGAGATGAAGTATCAAGAGATTGAGCTTGCTTATGAGGCTATTTGTGCTAGTGGGCAAGAAATTGCTAGAGACATCACTAAGACAAATGCTTCTACTTCTTGTGATGATTTGATTGAAGAACCTAAGATCTTGCTAAATGATGAGAATGTTGCCTCCTCTTCCAAGACTAACCATGATAGGGTGAAAGCACTTGAAGAGGAAGTAAGAAGCCTAAGATCTTGTGTGAAGAAAATGGCCAAGGGTGAAGCATTGCATAAGGAGATCCTCTATCACAATGCAAGAGATTATGGCACTAGGGGACTTGGCTCCTTCCCTCAACCCATCAAAGAAACTCGCAAGTCAAAGGAACTTTATGGGTGTTTTGTGAAGGAAGTTGAGTCTTATTGCCAACATTGCAAGATCACCGGTCATCACACAAGGGAGTGTCCTTTACCTTCCCGTCCTTTGCCTAAATTACCTTGCAACTATCGTTCAATGTTCAACAATAACCATTCCTTGTTGTTGAAGAATAGCAAGGGCAAAGTGGCGGTAAGGTTCATAGGGACCAAGGCTAAAGTGAATCAACCTAGGCAAATTTGGGTTCCCAAAGCTTTAGTAACTCATGTGATTAGACCCAAACTTGCTTGGGTTCCTAAATCTTCAACTTGATCTCTTTGTGTGTAGGTGAACTACAAGGCCGGGGGAAGTCATTAGGTTCTTGATAGTGGGTGTACTCAACACATGACCGGCCAAAGTAAAATGTTCACCTCTCTAGTGGATGATGCAGGGAATCATGACCAAGTCACCTTTGGTGATAATTCTAAAGGAAGAGTTTCTGGTTTGGGTGACATAACCATTGCAAAAGATCTCTCTCTTTCTAATGTTTTGTTTGTAGACTCTTGTAGTCATAACTTGCTTTCCATTACTCAATTTTGTGATCTTGGCTTATCTTGCTTGTTTGATGATGAGGGAGTTATCATTACTAACAAGAAATCTAATGAAGTTGTGTTCAAAGGTTTTCGCCATGGGAACATCTATCTTGTGGACTTCTTCTCTCATGAAGCAAACTTGACTACTTGTCTTTTCACCAAGACATCCAAGGGTTGGCTATGGCATCGTCGTATTGCACATATAGGCATGAGTCAACTTAAGAAGGCTTTCAAAAGAGGTTTAGTTCTTGGTGTGAAGGATGTCACATTTGAGAAGGACAAGTTATGTGGAGCGTGTCAAGCCGGCAAGCAAGTAGCAAGTCACCATCCTATGAAGGCTTACGTATCTACCTCAAGACCTTTGGAAATCTTGCACATGGACCTCTTCGGCCCTACTACATAAAAGAGTCTTGGTGGTAATCTCTATTGTCTTGTCATTGTTGATGATTACTCACGCTACACTTGGACATTCTTTATGGAGGACAAGAGCAAGACATTCGGGATCTTCAAGAACTTTGCTAAAAGGGCTCAAAATGAATTTAAGTCATCTATTGTGGAGATCCGGAGTGACAATAGATCGGAATTCCGGAACACTAATGTGGAAGAATATTGTGATGAGCTAGGCGTCAAGCATGAATTCTCTTCAACCTACACACCACAACAAAATGGTGTGGTAGAAAGGAAGAACAAGACTCTCATCACATTGGCTAGAGCTATGTTGGATGACTATGGTATCTCTCAAAGATTTTGGGTGGAAGCTATCAACACGGCGTGTCATGCTTCAAATAGGGTGTATCTCCATCGACTACTCATGAAGACACCCTATGAGATTCTCATTGGGAGGAAGCCCAACATCTCCTACTTCCGAATCTTTGGGTGTAAGTGTTTCATTTACAAGAAGAGGAAGCACCTAGGGAAGTTTGAGAGTAGGGTAGATGAGGGCATGTTTCTTGGTTATGCATCAAACTCCAAGGCATATAGAGTATTCAACAACACTACACATGCCGTTGAAGAAACATGTGACGTGGAGTTTGATGAATCTAATGGCTCCTAAGGAGATGGCTATTGTTGTGATGATGTAGGAAAAGAACCTCTCCGAGATGCAATGAAGAAGATGGCTATTGGGGACATCAAGCCCAAAGAGGATGATAATGCACCTTCTACTTCCCACAACCATGAAGACTCATCCTCTTCTGATGATGATAATGATGACCATCAAAGGCGTACAAGACAAGAAAGCCCACCTTCCTCAAATGGACCACCTCCTACATCACAAGACACCCAAGATCAAGGAGAAGAAGAACCGGAAGTAGTGCAACCTCAAGACGATCCAACCACACTTGAAAGGCGTACAAGGACTTCATCAAACCACCCCATCGATCTTGTCTTGGGTGATCCCAAGGGTGGTACACGTACTCGCCGCAAACAATATGCTTCGTTTTGCAAACATCATGCATTTGTTTCTTTTGTAGAACCCACTACTATAGAGGAAGCTCTTGAGGACCCGGATTGGATCTTGGCTATGCAAGATGAGCTCAACAACTTCACAAGAAATGAAGTTTGGGTCCTAGTAGAGCGCCCCAAGAACAAGAACATGATTGGCACCAAGTGGGTCTACCGAAACAAGCAAGATGAACATGGAGTTGTGGTGAAGAACAAGGCAAGACTTGTTGCCAAGGGCTACTCTCAAGTGGAAGGCTTGGACTATGGAGAGAACTTTGCTCCGGTTGCACGTCTTGAAGCAATCCGTATCCTTCTTGCTTATGCCTCTTGTCACAAAATGAAATTGTTCCAAATGGATGTCAAGAGTGCCTTCTTAAATGGTTTCATCAATGAAGAAGTCTATGTTGAGCAACCTCCCGGTTTTGAAGATACCACACATACTAACCATGTCTATAGGTTGATCAAGGCTTTGTATGGACTCAAGCAAGCTCCTAGGGCATGGTATGAGAGGCTCCGGGACTTTCTCATCAAGGAAGGCTTCAAGATTGGGAGAGTGGACAATACTCTATTCACCAAGATCATCAACAGAGAGCTCTTCATTTGTCAAATCTATGTTGATGATATCATCTTTGGCTCTACCAATCTTAAAGTGTGCAAGGACTTTAGTGATCTCATGACAAGGGAATTCGAGATGTCTATGATTGGGGAGCTCAACTTCTTCCTTAGGTTTCAAATCAAGTAATTGAAGGAAGGGACCTTCATCCATCAAGAAAAGTACACCAATGATATTCTCAAGAAGTTCAAGATGGATGATTGCAAACCAATCAAGACACCAATGCCTACCAATGGACATCTCGACTTAGATAAGGGAGGTAAACCGGTTGACCAAAAGCTTTACCATTCTATGATCGGCTCTCTTCTTTACCTTACCGCATCTAGGCCCGATATCATGTTTAGTATTTGCATGTGTGCTCGGTTTCAAACCCTAAAGAATCTCACCTAAGTGCTTTGAAAAGGATCCTTAGATACTTAAAATACACACCTAGCATTGGCTTGTGGTACCCCCATGGTGCTTGTTTTGAGCTCTTGGATTATTCGGATTCGGATTTTGCCGGATGTCGAGTAGACCGTAAGAGCACTTCGGGTGGGTGCCATTTGCTAGGTCGATCTTTGGTTGCTTGGTCCTCTAAGAAGCAAAACTCCGTGGCCTTATCCACCGCGGAGGCGGAATACATTTCCGCCGGGGCTTGTTGTGCTCAAATCCTCTATATGAAGCAAAGCCTCTTGGATTATGGTGTGGTTCTAGATAGGGTTCCCCTCCTTTGTGACAATGAAAATGCTGTAAAAATTGCTAACAACCCGGTTCAACACTCTCGCACCAAGCACATTGATATCCGCCATCACTTCTTGCGAGACCATGTGGCTAAAGGTGATATTCTCCTTTGTGGTGTTCGCTCCGAGGAGCAATTGGCGGATATATTCACTAAGCCTCTTGATGAAAACACCTTTTGTAGGCTAAGGAGTGAATTAAATGTGCTTGATGCGTCTAACATCATGTGATGCTTGTCATATAGTTTGCATTTGCATATGTACATGATGTAGGGGCTTGTCTAACCTCGTTAAGATAGTGGTGAGTATGGGTCTTGCTTGAGCCGGTGGTTCCAAAGTTTCGCTCAAGGCATGTTGAAAGGCTCACCATGAGTAAGCTTAACAAGGGTTCAAACTTGGCAAGATAGTTTTTCTTTCCGCTTTGCATCTTTGCTTGTCATATAGTATGCATTCATGTTTATTTTCATGCATTTGTTCTTGCATAGCATTGCGTGAGAGGTGTCACAAAGGAAAATCACACTATGAGAAAGTTGCTTAGCGTTCAATGCAAATCAACATCTCCAAAAGTGTGCTAAGACAAATGATGGTGCTTAATGCCTATTGAGTTATGCCCTAACGAGCTTAAAGTTTCTATCTCTAAGTTCAAAGGCAATAACTCATACATTCCCTTTTTGGATCTTATTCGCCTATTTTTCTAAAAATTTATAAGGTCTATCCCTTGTAGGGAATCTATGGTGTATATACTTCTATTTTGCAAAGGAGTGCTTGAGGGGTGAGGTTGTCACTCAGGATTGATCCAAAAATGTGCTTGTGTTGGCTTGTGTGTGGCATTTGTCGGATCAAAAATGAGCTTTAGTTCAACATTCTGTTTTTATCTTCATCGGATGAACCACTGCTAAGTAGGTTCCTGCGTCGGTTCATCCGGTGGCCGGGTCAGTTTGAATTTTGCTCAGCACACCTCTGTTAGCTATCGTCGGATGAACCGACGCTCACCTCTGTGGTTGCAGCGGTTCATCCGGTGCTACTAAAATCTAGGGCAAATTCAGACCCGCGTGATAATCATCCCACGAATCTAAAAACAAGGCCATCGGATCATCTGGTGATGTGTTTCACAGTTTTGTCCATATCGTCCGACGGTTCGACCGACGCTGCACGTTTTCTTACCGTCGGTTCATCCGGTGTTTCTCTGCAGCGTGGCCCTACATGTCATAACGGTTCGCTCTTCTCCCTCCTCCCAAATCGAAATCGACCCGTTCGACCGTACGCCGTCGTTGGTGTCACCGCCGGCCACCGCAGCCGCCCTCAGCCACTCGAGCGCCTCCGCCGGCCTCAGGACCTCGCCGCCGGCCACCTCCGCCGCCGCGCCGCCATCTCCTCCGCGCCAAATCGATTGCGCCGCCGCGGAACCCTAAGCTAGGGTTTGCGCCGCCGCCGCCATCTCCGGCCCGGCCGGCGCCGCCGCAGCTCGCCGGCGACCTTCCCAGGCGTGCGAAGGGCTTCTTCGACCTTCCCTGCAGCATCTCATCGGCCTCTTCTCTGCAGGGGTGAGTACCGCCATTGATTCCCCCGCCTCTGCTCCTCTAGTTCATCTGTTCAAGGGAAATTGATGGGAATTTCTGTGCAATTAGGCTTCTTTCGTGAGCTGTGCTGCTTGTATTACATTCAGTTTGCTCATTTGCTCTGAGATGATGATCAAATCCATGGAAAACTTGCTAAATCTCATGTTTTGAGCACTATTTGGCACTGTTCATGCCCTGTTCACCACTGTTTTGTCACTGTTCATGCCATGTTCTCTTTAGTTCATGTCTGTTGGGCATTACAGTGGATGTCTCTGTGGTTTGTGACCATGTTTATGAGCTTCTACGTCCATGTCATATTTTTTGCTCATTTACATCACAGATGTTGATCTGTTGTTAGCACTTGTTCCTGCTCTAGCACTTCACACACACATCCTGTACACTTAAGGACATACCTAGACTTCACCTTTCTTTATCATGTGTCATGATCATCTCCTAGGTTCCATGCTTAGGCTCTATCTACTCATATGCTTTGCTTAAGGACCTCTTCCCTTAGATACTTATCTTGTTTATATACTTCACTCGCCATTCTATAATCTTCCACCGTTTTCTCTGACAGATGGCTGGCGACAAGAGGAAGGGCAAGGCCGTTGTTGAGCCGAAGAAGAAGAAGAGCAGACAGGAAAAGGAGTGGGAGCGTGTGCTTCAAGTGCCCGACACCGAGGGTCAGCCACAGAGGGGTATACGGATTGGCAGCAGTGCACAGGGTCAGGGGGAGCAGCCCCATGAGCAGTAGGTATTACGGCGTTCAGGCTGTACCGGTACCCGACAGACAGAGACAGAGACTCAGTCACCTTCTTCTGCACCATGTACCGGTCCTCGGACTCGTGGTGGACACACTCAGCCTCAGCCGACTCCTAGGCAGAGGAGGACAGCAGCAGAGCAGCACGTGGAGCAGGATTAGGAAGATCAGTCGAGAGAGGGCCCTGAGATCCGTATTGGTGCACAGCATGCAGAGGCCTTCGGGGTCTATCTCCGTGATCTGAGGAGCCTTTCTGGTCCGAAGATCCGGAAGCTCAGGTTCGTGACAGAGGACGAGTGGTTCCCTCCTCAGAGAGAGAACTGTGACCCCCGCTTCTGGACTATCCTTCAGGAGAGCTTCTATGCCTCCTATGTCAGGAAGGGATCACAGTTGAGCCAGCACAGGATGCTACAGTGGACAGCACTCAGAGCAGCGGCAGCTGGAGTCCCGATACTCCCACACTTCGACTACCTCCCGGGACTTGTAGCTCTGGTCAGTGAGAGGCCACGTTACGTGCCAGAGTGGGTCAGAGTGTTCTACTCCACGGTCTACGTTGAGGATGCCCGGCTCTCGATCAGGTTTATGTTCATGGGGCAGCAGTTCAGACTCACTCGAGAGGGGATAGCAGAGTTCCTCGGGGTTCAGGTCGACGACACTTCGATACAATACTTGGCCTACCCCGACGTTGAGGCTCCTCGTCGTGCTCACACTCCTATAGTACCTTCTGACGAGGAGATCAGCTTTCTCTTCCAGCAGCCTTTCGTCCCCGGCACCCCTCGGACACCTGATAGATTGACACGTGAGGCCTACGTGGTCCATTTTGCACTCAGGAGGTCCCTTCTCTTCAGGATGGGGAATGCAGAGTCGATCACCGGAGTTCAGCAGTGGCTACTT
Source organism: Cenchrus fungigraminus (assembly GCA_036936925.1). NCBI lineage: Eukaryota > Viridiplantae > Streptophyta > Magnoliopsida > Poales > Poaceae > Cenchrus > Cenchrus fungigraminus. Next base: position 100,955,780 of record CM072779.1, read on the forward strand.
CTCTATATCATGACTCACCGGCCGTTCGATATCGTGGATATGCTGCTCAGCGAGATTGAGGATGCTATTATCGATGGGATGGGGATGACACGACAGTTTCCTTTTGCCCACTGGATTAGTTGGATACTCTTGCGGTTGGAGTCTCAGAGATATATCTCTGTCTTGGAGCGTTCTCGGTATGTGTTCAAGACATATCAGCCGCCGATGCCAGGGGACAGGAGGCAGGGACCCAGGGGACGGAGACGAGTAGCTGAGGACCTCCAGGCTCGTGCTGCAGCTGAGGCAGCTATGGACGAGGCCACTCGTCAGGACGAGCTTCTTGCTCTAGCTGAGGGGCCTATGCCCGCGTACCTTGCCACTGATACAGAGGAGGACTCGAGCGAGGACGAGGATTTTGAGCCCGAGCCATAGCACGTCTTCCGTACTCGTCGTGCTCATGACGACGAGGCTGGGGGCTCCAGTTTACCAGGACAGAGAGAGGCTGAGTCGCTGATTCCACCTATCTCCATCTCTCAGGTCACTCAGCTTGACGCCTTAGCTTCAGTGATCCAGTCCTTGGCTGACCAGTCGAAGGCCACGATGGAGATTCAGCGCGAGATGCAGGTGCAGTTCCAGAGACAGCAGGAGGCATAGCAGATCATCCTAGATGGTATACGTCAGCAGCAGGAGGCACAGAGGCAGCAGTTCTTGCAGCAGCAGGAGGCTCAGAGGCAGCAGCTACAGCAGCACCAGATGATGACTGCCCAGATGTTCTCGTTCATGTCCACCTGTTTGGGTCAGCTCTTTCAGCACACGGGGCTTCAGCTTCCGCCACTTCCGATCCAGCAGCTCCTTCAGCCTGAGCCGACCATTTCTGTACCTCCTGTCAGTTTGGTGAGCCCCCCGATCCCGACGGTCTCGATCTCGACTTCACCACTCCTTCCGTCAGGGATGTTTACCTCTCAGCAGCTCTCAACTCCACAGACGACTACTCTACAAGAGCAGCTCAGAGCAGGACAGTTCTCTCAGACACCCTCGACCCAGCTGATGTCTTCCTTCCTGATAGGACCACTGCTCTTCGAGACACCAGTACGACCTTCTTTGGGGATGACCTCGCCCATGCCGTCTATGGCTACTCCTCAGGCAGAGCGACTCGATCAGGAGGATACCACACTTCGCTCTATCACTCAGCAGATCGAGTCCGAGATGGCAGCCGCGAGCACTCAGGCACTTCCTACCTCTACCGGCACCGACACAGCTCGTATCCCTTCACCTGTCCGGTCTTCGCCAGTCCGATCTTCTGAGCTGTCAGGGTTCGAGTCCGATGACGGTGACACCTCCGGGTACCACGTCGCTCCTCGCTCTGGGCACCACCGTGACACCTCGACGCCGCCGACTTCTCCTCCACCTCAGTAGTTTGGGACCCTTTTTGGTGCTTGTTGCCAAAGGGGGAGATAGATAGGGGGAGTAGAGATAGGGGGAGCTTGGGAGTTTGTTTTGAGAGCTTTTGTGCCCCTTGTATGTTTTATGGAGTTCATGATGAGACATGTATTTGGATCTTGTGTATGTTGATGGTTTACATGTCTACTCATGCTTGTGTGTTTGTTTAATTAATGCATGTGTGCTTGTGCTTATCTCTTTCATGCATTAGTTGTTGAGTAATACGCTTTAATTTCAAATTTTCGTGTATCTCTACTTGTGTTGTCATCTATCACCAAAAAGGGGGAGATTGTAAGCATGAAGGCCCCACCGCACCTTTGGTAAGGGTGTGTTTCGGTGATAAATGACAACCATATACTTGTGACTAACCTTTGTTTTGTAGCGGATTTATTCTTGGGTTATTGTCATAAGTAATAAATGAAAAGAGACCCCTCAATTTGAATTTATGGATGATTAATGGACAAAGACTACAAGGCCAAGGACATTTCTAGTTCCAAGTGTCACAAGGAGATGAAGGACACTTGGATTTGCTAGTTTGTAGTGTTTGACCGTATTATAAAGAGGGGTTCACACTTGAGTAGCTTGACTATGCCAAATGCTATGCCATAATTATGCACTCTCAAGTTCCTTGGTCACTAAACAGCTCAAGACACTCATGGAAACACTTTGGAAGCAAAAGACTTGAAGAAAAACTCAAAGGAGATTGAATTGGATGAGTTGAAATTGAAAAGGGCGCGTCGGATTATCCGACGCTATCAATTCTAGTTGCATCGGATGATTATTGTGAAGGACTCAGTAGAATTCAGCACCGCCGGATGAACCGACGGTGTATCTGCAGAGGCATCGGTTCATCCGGTGACCTAGGGTTTGGTAACAGTGACGAATCAAGTCAAGGCCTTCAGCACCGGATGAAGCGACGGTCGTAGCAGCGATTCATCCGGCGCATACATATATTTCTAACAGAGACGCACCGAGTGAACCTGTTTCAGCACCGGATGAACCGACGCACATGGACACCATCAGCGGTTCATCCGGCGACCATATTTATTCTACGCAGAGACGTTTTGAGAGAAGTCGCTTCAGCACCGGTTAAACCGACGCTTCAACGGTATGAGCGTCGGATGAAGTGGTACAGCGTTCGTGTTCAACGGCTATAATTCGAGACACAGAGTGACTGGATGATCCGATGCTGTCGCAGGGGATCCGACGGTACTACTTTTCAGAGGACTTTTGTAACGGCTAGCCTCCCTTGCTAGGCCTATAAATTGGACCCCCTGCGTCTCTTGAGCTGCCTTTGCCACTCTGCATTACTACTGCAGCCAAGGAGAAGGAGAGTTAGTGCTTTGATCATTTGGATTTCATCTTCCTAGCCAAGAGGGTTTCTTTCTTGGTGATCAAGAGTTTCAAGGTGCTTTCATTGGCATTGCCGAGTGCATTGGTCAAGTGAAAAGTTGTGAGCTTGTTACTCTTGGAGTTTGACGGCTCCTAGATGGTCTCAGTGATTTGGGGTTCTTGGTGAGCTCTTGAAGATTGTGGGAGCCCCGGGAAGTTCTTGGTGTAAATGGATTGAGACCCACCATTCCGGACATGGAGAACAGGTACTCTTAGTGAGCACTCAAGTCTAAGTGCCTTGAGGGGGAGCAAAACTCTTTGTGAGTGCTCCAACGTGGATTAGGGAGAAGCGTCAACTTCTCGATACCACGGGAAAAAATTCAGTTGTCTCGTGTTTTCCCTTTCTACCTTCTTGCACTTAATTCCGCATTTACTTTCAGCTCTTAAGTTCGTTTGCTCTTGTTTCCCCTAGTTTGCTTTGCTTGTTGCATATCTTGACTAGGGTGCTTTTCACTTGTTAGTGTGACTCTTGCTAAGGAACTTGATTGCTAGTGTGCTTAGTTGTTAGGAAGAAACCTTTTTAGATGGGCAACACTAGAGATATAGGTTAAGGTTTGTTACTTGTTCTAGAAATCCTACATGCATCCGGTAGTGCGGAGCAGGGGAGGGAGGGAGGCGAAGGGGGCAGCAGTGCGGAGGAGGGGAAGCAGCACCACCGGCGTCGGGGAAGAGAGGAGGGAGGGAGGGGGAGGGAGGCACGCCCCTGCTTGACGTCGCCGGCGACCAAGCGGTGGAGAGGAGAGGAGGGGGTGCGACGGAGTGCGCGAGGGAAGGAGAGAGAGGAGGGGTGGCGTGGCCGCGTGGGAGACGGGTGGGGATTAAAAAAAATCCGATTGGTGGGCCCCACAACTGTTTGTTGGTATGGAGTACGAGATTTAGGGGATAACGGGTGCAGGAAAATTGGTACTGCACTGTAAATCACGATGACCAGGCATGAATATTCCTTTTAGAGGATGAATTTGAGGTATGACGAGTGCGGATAGCCTAAGGTATCACCTGTATATTCCCTCCTGTACGTATGTGCAACATTTTCGAAATGACTTGGCTCAGAGCAACTAGATTACACATGATTTGTAGTAGAAATTGGATCGATCAAATATATAACACCCTAAAAATTATGCATAAAATAAACATTTCCTATATAACTTATCATGCATGTGCCATGTAATGAAAATAACCCATCATGCATGTGCCTTGTAATTTTTACTACTCCCTCTGTCCTAAAATATAACTATGTTTAACTTTTTTTTTTCAAAACTCAAATCTTTTTAACTTTGAGTCTTTAACCAACAATAGCTTTAAAAATAATTTGTTTGAAGTAGAAAAGGTTGCATATTATTATAGTTGGTTTTATGATAAATCTACAAACCTTACTTTTTAGACATTTTAGAGTGCTTTGTGATTAACATGAGCCGTACATTTGATGGAATCTAACGGTGGTACTATCAGGTAGTACCAGCTTGATGGATCCAACAACTAATTTTATTATTTATTTATTATTAAATTAGCTAGTGGGAAAATCTTAACACGAGGTACTACCCAGTACCTGAAACTATCCAAGTTCCGTAATTTTAACCTTCAAGTTATTAGTCTTTATATATGAAAGTAGAATATGTTTGACTTTAAAAAAAAATAAATGTATCTATATTTTGGGGAGGAGGGATTACAATGCAGGTGGGTTGTGCGCGTGCTTGACAAGTTGACAACCATCTGATATAAAGCTCCTTATTCGTTTTCCTCTTTATTTACTAATAAAAAGGTGTATGTCATTTTTCTAAAAAAATTGCTGTTTGCCATTTTGGCATTTGGTACTTTAGTCTAACTAACTTAAATTGGTTCTTTTTAAAAAAAAACAAAGGTATGATATTTGTATTTCCATCTCTTTTTTACCCGGCCACTCTCTCCTCCAAAACATCAGCTTATATAGGTCGGATTAGTGATTTTCTATTTATGGGTCCATGAACTCGTATCTAGAACTAGGTCCTCGAACTGTTGAACCAAAGGTAGCTCAACACTTTCCGTGTTGAAGGGCGTGCCCTGACGTGGGCTAAAAGCAGAACACGGTTGCTTCAATCCACAATTTTGGCCAATCTTTCGGTGGCACCTAATTAAATACTAAAAATGTGTTTGAAGACTTGCAGGCAAGTGCTGTGACCAATTACAAGTACCAAAATACCTGCATTGGAAGCAGGCTAGAGATCATAATTCATAACATCCAAATGCATTTCAGTCCTTAACGGGAAGCAATGTATAGTCTACTATTTTCTCCGATTATAAATCAAACATTTCAAACCTTTACCATGCATATAGAAAATATATATTAATATTTACAATACAAATAACTGAGAATAATTTATATGCAGAAACAATTAGTCATGACACTGACGTGTGGGGACCAGGGCCCATCATTCTGCACAAGGTAGTAGCAGTATAAACAACAGCGTGACAGTGGAAGGCCTAGCTAAAAAGCCTACTTTCTGTAGTGCAGCAAAGGCTTTTGCCCCCCTTGGGCCAGATCTCCCTCCCTCATGTTATGTCTTTTAAACAATTCATTTCAACCTTGTTTTTTTCCAATGTACTAGTAATTCCTAATTTTTTGTCACTGGTGGATCACCGTGCACACAGATGAAGTGATTTCTACTTGTCAACAAAAAAAAAATGAATTTGTGGAAAGGCAATGTTCATCAGGTGTGAAAAAGGACCGGTGCATACTCCTAGCATTCAAAACTTTTGCTGGAGTTCTATACCTTCTGCACTCTACTTTCTTCTGTTTCTACCTACTATTTTGTCACTGCCTAGTTTTTGTCAAATTGTGCACATGAAGTTCCACACCATCTTCCACACCATCACTCAACAAGAAACTTTGTCAATGGATCATGCATGCATGATCCAAGTTGCTAACCTGTAGTTTCACTTCCACGAGAAGCTGTCTGCAGCTGAACTCTGAGGAACATCCTAATCCTATCTCGTGGATCTTGGCATTCACGAGTGCCTGCTGAAACAAAACGGCTTTCAGAAAACAGTTAACACTTAACAGCCATCAATCCAACCCTAATCCAGATACCATGTGCATTTGTTATATGTTTAGCAAAGGCTGACAAGCACACCAACAGTCCTAACAAAACGTACCTTTTATGCCCTTTTCCCCTGCTATATATCCCAGCGTGCTCCAGCCAAGGAGAGGCCTCTCAACTCCCAGCATCTGCCACCTCCACTCTCTCCCACTGAATCATTCGTCTTTTGAACATATTTTTGTGCTCTCAAGGCAAAAGAGCTCACCTGACTCTTGCCGGCTCCAGTCATACACACACACTCTCTTCTCTCTCACTCCGTTGGAGGTTGGGAGCCCCATGGCGATGTCAGGTCCGGCGAGCTGCTCCGGCAGGCCACCATTGGCGCTGGTGCTCGTGCTCGCCGCGGCGGCGCTGTGCTGCCGCCTGGGTTCCTGCGACGGAGCCGCCGCCGACAGGATCAGGCGGCTCCCCGGCCAGCCGGAGGTGAGCTTCGGCCAGTACTCCGGCTACGTCGGCGTCGACGACGGCGGCAAGAGGGCGCTCTTCTACTACTTTGTCGAGGCCGAGGTCGACCCTGCCTCCAAGCCTCTCGTCCTCTGGCTCAATGGAGGTGAGTTCTGACTGCAACCTGGATGCTCTGCAGAGCTTGTTCTTGCATTTTGTTTTTGGAAAATTGGAAGTTGGATTGCAGTTCTTGTTCGAAAATTTGCGTTTATTTCTCCATGCTCTTGTTCATGGAATCCTTGGTCCCAAAATTTTGTCATGTACCTGTCCATCCTTGCTCTTTTTCTGAGATTCCTTTGGATGAATATGCTTGTGGCGTAGGGCCCGGGTGTTCTTCACTGGGTGTAGGGGCCTTCTCGGAGAACGGCCCATTCAGGCCGAGTGGGCAGGTGCTGGTGAAGAACGAGTACAGCTGGAACAAAGGTGCGTCTGTGTGTTGTGTGTGTGAGGCAATGAGTGCATCCTCACTAGGTTTTTTTACTGCAACTTTTCATGCTGCTAATTCCAATTCTTGGCTGCCCTGCCCCCAAGAAAGTTGCTCTGATTTGCTTGTGGTAGTGGTGTAATGCTGTTTGGTGTTCTTGTTGGGATTTTCTGTCTCCCTGCAGAGGCCAATGTGATTTACCTGGAGACGCCGGCTGGTGTAGGCTACTCTTACTCTGCTGATGCTGCCTACTACCTGGGTGTGGATGACAAGATGACAGGTACCGAACATTCTCTTCTTGTTGTGAGCAAAGCTCTGCATTAACAGTTCTGATTCTCCCAAACATTAGCAGTTTCTATTCTGTATTACAGTTTTGTTTTTCCCCAAAGATTAGCAGTTTATATTCTGTTTGTCTGAACAAAGCATCACAAAAGCACCAATTTTTGTGCTGAAGAACAATGTGCTAGGAGCAAAAGTGACATGTAGCTAGGAAGAATGCACTGCACTGTTTTCTTGTTCGGCCTGGTAGCATTGCAGTGCATGTGGCTGGGGTGATGATGAGCTCTTCTAACTTTTCTCCCTCTCCTCTGCACGTCTGAACCAACCAATTGAAGCCACGGACAACATGGTGTTCCTGCAAAGGTGGCTCCAAAAGTTCCCACAGTACAAGGGCAGGGACCTCTACATCGCCGGAGAAAGCTACGCAGGTATATGCAGTTACACATTCAGATCCTTTTTTCTCACCTTCCTGTTCTTGCTAGATGTTTTGATCCCATTTTGGATTTGCGAAATCAGGACACTATATCCCCCAGCTCGCCGAGGCCATGGTGGAGTTCAACAACAACAAGAACAAGATCTTCAACCTCAAAGGCATCGCTGTAAGAAATAAACTGCGAGAGTTTTAGTCAGATTTCAAACGAGTTCTTGAGATGTATGTAAGAATCCTACTGAATAACACCAACCAAAATTCTGAATTTGAACAGCTTGGGAACCCTGTCCTCGAGTTCACGACGGACTTCAACTCCCGGGCGGAATACTTCTGGTCGCACGGCCTCATCTCCGATGGCACCTACCGGGTGTTCACGTCGGTGTGCAACTACTCCCGGTACGTGGCCGAGTACTACGGCGGCGCGCTGTCGCCGCTGTGCGCCCGGGTGATGAACCAGGTGACCCGCGAGACGAGCCGCTTCGTCGACAAGTACGACGTCACCCTCGACGTCTGCCTCTCCTCGGTGCTCTCCCAGTCCAAGGTCCTGACGCCGCACCAGCAGGCCGCCGGCCGCATCGACGTCTGCGTCGAGGACGAGACCGTCCGGTACCTCAACCGCCGCGACGTCCAGGCGGCGATGCACGCCAGGCTCGTCGGCGTCGACAAGTGGGCCGTCTGCAGCAGGTAGGCGATGGGTGGTTGTGTTCAGAGATTCAGCCATCGTGCTGAATCTCGAGTACGATTTTTGTCGATTTGCTTACTGTTCTGATGAATGAACAGGACTGATCCCCTGTTTCGGTTTGGTTTTACAGTGTTCTCGAGTACGAGCTGCTCAACCTGCAGATACCGACCATCAACATTGTCGGGTCGCTCGTCAAGTCCGGCATCCGGGTGCTGGTTTACAGGTATCCAAAGATCATTAAGATTCGGAGTTTTTTTTTGGTTGTTTCTTCTTTTCGAACTCTGTTCTTTTCCTATCAATCATGAAGTTCAATGGTCTTGGGACAAAATAAAGGATTTGGAGAACTCTAGTACATTTGTACTCTTGCACATTTGACAATGTACGAATATTGACGAAACATAAAAGCTCAAGAATCTCCAACACTTGCACTGCTGGACTAGTACTTGATATGTGTCACTTTACAAGTGAAAATAAACTGAAAAGTTGAAGGAAAAAGGTGGTCTATGACTTGGTACTAATCTATATAAACTCTTACTTTTTCTTAGAATACTGTACTTTGACATGGTATGAATTTGTACCTGAACCTTTTGTGTTGGAGAGGGTCCTATGAACTTTGGCCCTATGAATGAAACATAAAGCTCAGCACATGTTCTAACATGCAGCATTGTTTCCTCTGAAAATTTCGCAGCGGCGATCAGGACTCGGTGATCCCTCTAACGGGGAGCCGGACGCTGGTGCAGAACTTGGCGCACGACATGGGCCTCAAGACCACCACACCGTACCGGGTTTGGTTTGAGGGCCAGCAGGTGACCACACAAGCTAGCCGATCACACATCCAACTGCAAACTGAATTTTTAGAGCAGATTGTGCCTATTTTATTGAAAACTACGAACTGAATGACGTTGGGCATTGCGTTACTGAATGTGTTGTTGCGGTCTCCGTCTGCAGGTTGGAGGATGGACTCAGGTGTACGGTGGCGGCACGCTGTCCTTCGCCACCATCAGGGGAGCCTCTCACGAGGCGCCGTTCTCGCAGCCCGGGCGGTCGCTGGTGCTCTTCAGAGCGTTCCTGCAGGGGCAACCTCTGCCTGAAACTTTCTCATGATCAATGGAACGAGATGTTGTTTCTTGTGCTTCAGCAAGGGGTTTTGTACTGCTGCAACTGTAAGAATGTGTCTGATGCATTCATCACCTCATGCTAGTAGCCGTTTGAAGCCGCGATAATCGCAGTGGTTCTTCAGGTTTTGGTCCCTGCTTCTTGATCTGTGTAACCCTTCAGGTGCTGGGCAATTGTCTAAAGAAGTCGGAAAGAGTTTTCACTCCCGGATTCAGCGTGTGTTCTTGTATGTAGTTTCATAGCTAGTAACATTTGTAGTGTGAAAGAAAAGAGAAAGAAAGGAAGAACCCGTAGCACTGTAGTGACAGTAGTACATTCTGAAATACCTGAATAATTCATGTTTTGTGCTGCCAAAGCTGAAGGAACACATTCATTTTTCGGCATGGCCACAAAGTTTCAGAAGTCAAGGAGATGGCAATGATTCCGATGAAAGCTGTGTAGCGCCATGAGAGCGGCCGAGATGGGCGCCGGCGGCAAATGTAACTGGAAGCAACAAGAACACCTGGAAGGAAGGGGGTGGCACCATGACTCCATGAGAGCCTCCGTCGATTCATGCTTTCCTTCAGGCATTTCGATTCGTTGTCGCGGCCGAGTGCGATCCAATACTCCATGATCCATGGAAGGTTCAAGTGAAGAGAGCATGTGATGGGCGGACTGTAGTGGCTGATGACGCTGCTTTCTAGACTGCCTGTAAATCGAGTGCAGTGTCGTGTCGTCAATGATGGCCGACGACAAAAAAGCAGACACGGTGGCGTGGCGATGATCTCGCAGGTAAGCGATGACGTGGAAGCATTTCAGCGGATGAGATGTTACAGGGAGCAGCATTGATCAATGGGCATGGATGAGGTCAGCTGCGCAAGTAAAGGGTGTCCAGGGCTCGACCGATGAGATATTTCTACTCTACTCTAACTACCAAAATGTGGGACCCATATGTCAATCTGTCTCCTCTCTCTTTTTCCGCCTCGTCCAAGCCGGCCGCACCTACTGCACGCCTCGTCCACTCCGCCCTCCGTCGGCCTCTCTCTTCCTCTTCTCTCCACCCTGCCCGCTCGCCGGCGAGGCCCTAGAGGCGCCTCCCTCTCCTCCATGGCCACCGCCTCCCTCTCCTCCGACGGCAGAGATCACGCGCACCACCCGGGATGAGGTGCACGGCTGCTGCGTCGGCCGGCGAGCGCCAGACTGCGCAGAAGGGGACCCTCCCCTTGCGCATACAGAGGTGCGGGCCCCTGCGCTCCGCAGCTGACCCCTCCCCTGCTCCCTCGTGGCGGAGCATGGCAGAGGAGCTCCAGGCGAAGGGGGCGGAGGAGCAGGAGGAGGAGCCGGCGGTGATGACGGGGATCTGCAGCAGCTCGACGACGACGGCGGAGGCTGGCCGGGGCAGCGGCTCCTCTGCGGCGACGGCGGCGGCCGGATCCACCTGCTCCTCCCATGGCCGTCACGACCGCGTGCCTCGACTCATCTGTGCAGCGCGGCGCGGAGCAGGGGCCGACGCGGTCGAGCAGGTGACGGCGCGGAGCAGGGGCCGACGCGGTCGAGCAGGCGACGGCGCGGAGCAGGGGCCGACACGGTCGAGCAGGCGACGGCGTGCACGGCAGCGTCCGACCTCCCCTCCTCCCCTGCGACAGCCCTCCTCCCAGCTCGCGACCTGGAGGCAGGAGCGGAGCCATCGAGCTCAGGCGCGCGAGGTGGAGCACGGCGCGGCGAGGCGAGGTGGAGCACGGTGAGGCGAGGTGGAGCACAGCGCAGCGACGAGGCGAGGTGGAGCACGGCGCGGCGAGGCGAGGTGGAGCACGACGGTGGCGAGCTCCGGGATTCGACGCCCGCCCCTGCGCCGCTAGATCCGGGCGAGCGCGGGGCCGCCGTTGGCTGTGGCCACCGGATCTCGCGCGGCGATCGGCTGGCGGAGGGAGCTCCGCTTCGGCCGGGAGGAGGAGGAGCGCCGCGATCGGCTTCGGCGGGAGGAGCAGTGTGGCCCACGCCGTCCTCCTCGCCGAGCTCCGCTGCTGCTGCTCGGCTTCGCGTCGATGTGGGGCCGGCGAATTCTCCGCCTCCCTCCACGACAGCGACGAGGAGAGCACGGCGGCCGTCCTCGAAGATGAAGGCGGTGGGCGGATGCGGCAGCGACGGACGGAGTTCCTCCCCTTCCCTTGCTTCTGAGCACCAGCGCGAGATCGTTGGGGTAACGACACGTGGTGGGGCCGGCGCAGGCTGGTGTTGGCCCTGGGCTCCACCGAATCTGAAGGAGACAGGAGGGCGTCGCGATTTTGCCGTGCTCCTGCTGGGCACCGCTGCGGGGGAAAAATGCCATCCGTCTCCTGGAGGAGACGGATGGCGTCGCCGGTGCGGGTGGTCTAAGGGTCTGCAAATTGAAGTTTTTAAAACCTATTTGCAGGCCTAAATCAAATGTATAGAGGCCTAAACTGAACTCTCAACTCCGGTAGGAAAATCATCTCTGGTCAGTATTTTTTCTTGGACCCCATCTGTCACCTTCCTTGCACTTTTACCAACGCAGGGCCCTCGTCACACTGCCGCGGCTGCCTCCGGATGCCTTCGGGTTGGATCCCGACGCGGTGCCGCGCACGGTCTCTGGACCGCAGGGGCGCCGTCGAGGTTGAGCGGTGGTGCGGTGTCGAACTCGAAGGAGGCGTCGAGGTCGTCCATGGACTCGAGCGAGAGGCAGATGAGCGAGAAGAAGAGCCCCTTGGGGTCGGTGGGGACGGCGTGGCGGACATGAGGTGTCAGAGCTCCTCCTCGAGCCGTGCCATGGCGAGCTGAAAGGCGACACCAACGCACGCCCCCGGGCCCACCGCGGGCTAGGTGCTTGACGGCGACGTCCACAACGGCAAGGTACTGCGCAACGTCTTCCTCGGAGGCCTCGAAGACGAGCGCCTCGTGCCGGCGTCGGACCACGACCAGATGATGCTCCCGTCTCGGAAGTCTAGCGGGCTAATGAAGGACGAGTCGGCCTGCAGGAACATCGTATAGCCGCCATGAGCGTGCCGGTGTTGTCGAGCCACTGGAGCCAGTCGGCGTCGCCGAGCGCGCAAATGGGCGGCTTGTAGAAGAAGCCAGCCTGCTCGTCTTTGTTCAGGTCCCAGATGGCAATGCCGTACTCGTTGAGCCGGCTCTTGCAGCTCGCGAAGACGTGGCAACCTCAGCCGTCGTCGAAGGCCAGTGTGCCCACGGCGAAGGACCTGGGCTGGCAGCCTTGCGCGACATGGGAGCGGTGTCGTGGCTCGCCCGTGAGCGCTGAGAAGGTGGTCACGCCATCGTCTTCGCGCATGCCGGTGCCAGGCCGCTCCTGTGCGATGACGAGGTGCGTGGCCGGGGTAGTGCCCGGGGCTTGTGGATAGCCGGCCGTCCATGCTGCCCCACGCTCGAGCCATCCTTCGCGGCGGAGCCACACTATGTGAAAACAGACATTGGTAATGGGCGCGGATGGCATTACAAATGATCAAGTATTACAAATGAGCCAACAAAGGTAACGGGCCGATGCCCGTTACTGATTACACGTAAGTGTAACGGGCGTTTAACAAAGACCGTTACCACAACTATTTACCTGTCACCTGAAATGATTGTTTCTCCGGGCCCACCGGGGTCTTTGGTAACGGGCACAAACACCGAGCCCGATACTCATAACACGTATTTGTAACGGGCGTCTTACAAAGACCGTTACTGAAACTAGTTACCGGTCACCTGAAGTGTCTATTTCTCTGGGCCCACATGGACCTTTGGTAACAGGCATAGAAACCGAGCCTGTTACATGAACTCAATATCGGGGATGCGTGCTGTGGACACGCGTCTCATCTGTCTCCACGAAAGGAGACTCATTTTTTGTATGTGCGTCTCGTATGTGTCGGCGAAAGGAGACGCGTGTTGTGTACGAGCGTCTCCTCTGTCTCGACGAGCGCGCGTCTCCTCTATCTCGATGAAAGCGTCAACTTTTAGTGCCCACTGGTCAGTATTAGTAACGGGCCTTTATGCGGCCCGTTACAGTGTTGTCATACTTGTAACGGGCGTTCCAAGTGAAGCCTGTTACTCACAGATCAGTTTGTGTAACATGCCTTACTTAACGCTCGTGATCGATACGTAGGGCACCTACAGTAACCTGTCTGTTTTCTGGCTGCATCCCCGAACCAGCCAGGATTTGGCAGCCACCAGATCAGGGGCTGCATCCTGGAAACAGCCATGATTTGGCAGCCACCACAACAAGGAGACATCACAAACACATTCTCATCACATATATACACAAGCAAGATCACATATATACACAATGCAATATCACATCAAGTTCCTCATCAGATCGACTTGCTAAAGTTTTAAGTTCCTCATCAGGGCTTTGTTTGCATGGAGTCCTGAGAAAACTGCCTAAACCAGGCAACAACATCTGACCCCAGCTAAGCAGGTTTCTCAGGCAGTACTAAACAAGCCTGAATGCAGCAAGTTTCAAGTTTGTCAGGTAGTACAATGAACTCACGGTGCACCATTATAGAAGTTGTCGTTTCGGTCGAGGATCTCCTTAAGAATATACTCGCACAGCATCTCCCGGATCGGCTTTAGATCTTCTGTAGAAACATTTAGGGCAGCTTTGAAATCCTGCAAAATACAATCATTATGAGAATACAAGTACAAATCAGTTTCTAAAATCATATGGAGAATATGAGCAGAGACAAGGCTGAGCATTATCTACTTACTGCAGCCTTCTTGATGTGAGGTATTTCTTTGAGTAGTCTGAACATATTGAATGCCACATGGAATCCATGCAAAAAGAACACCGATGACTGCTAAGCGCACTGTGCATCGAGATACCAAAATGACAAGTTAATGCAGTACGGTATGAAGGGACCATAAAAAAACCTCGGTCTTACAATAGTACGGGTAATGGAAATCAATGACATCGAAGGTGATGACTTCAGTTCTCATCATAGCCCCTTCCCCGAAGGAGACGTTGACGTTGATCTTTCCTACTGCCTGGATTCGCTTGTTACCGAAGCCGTATAGAGGGTGCTCTGCTTTTTGCAAGTTGTCCTTCGTGAATCCCATGTCCTTGAAGCATTCCCAAGTCAATATGTCAGCCGAACTCCCATTGTCGACGAGGATGCGACCCACGTCGTTCCCCGCGAACCGTGTCGAGTTCTTGCCTATGTTGGCTCTTATGACGAGGGGATCATTGTGGGGGTAGTGCTGAAGGCGGACATCTGCCGCCGTGAAGGAGATTGGGACATGGGACCATGGCAAGTGGAAATATTTTCCCGAGCAGATGTGTGCTACCCCTCGGTAGTATTCTTGTCGCTGCTTCTTGCTTACGTGTACTGGCTCATGTGAACCGCCTGAGATTGTGTTGATAACATTCACTCGGTCCTGAGTGTCGCCTTCGGGATGCCCTGAATGTCCCTCTACCTTCGGTACCGTTGGCAGATGATAATTGGCCGGCCCGTGACCGCCTTGTGACGTTGGGGCCTGCTGCCACGACGGAACAAAGACCGAAGAGCTGTGGAAAGGCAACGGCGGTGGCAGCGGCAACTGTGGCGCCGAAGGCTGGAATACTTGGGGCTGCACGGGCGGTGGCATAGCATACATTATCTGTGGTTGAGACGCCCGGACGTGATTGACACCCCCGGACTGCTACTCGGCCAACCATCTGCCTTCTTCTGCACTATGGACGGGCATTGATGTGTGTGGTGGTTGGCCTTCGTGCCATGTAGCCAGCAGAAAAACTGTTCCTTGGGTGGGCTTCGTCTTCTCTGCGTGTGCCCGCCTCGGCCACCCCTGTGGCTACCGCCGCCACGGCTTGTGCTTTGTGATTGCCCGTGGCCTGAGTGAACGTTGTTGACCTGCCTCAGCGGATGCCTCGGTGGTGCGTTATGCCAAGGCTTCGGCGCATCCCACTATGGCTGCTGCTGCTTCAGCTTTTTTGCCGCGTTCATGCGATCAAGGCGCCTTCGGCGTCCTTTGTCGGACTTGCAATACTCCTACATTGTTTCGAACATGTCCTGGATAGACTTGGGCTTGACTCTGTCTAGGAGCTCCTGGCACGGTCATACCCGAAGACCCCCGACCACTGCGTCCACGACGCTATCTTCGAACACCCTTGGAGCCCGTGCGACCAGCTTGACAACCCTGTGCATGTACTCCTGCAAGGACTCCCGTTCGCCCTGAAGGCATTGGTTTTGCGAGGTCGTTGGAGTTGAGCTCTTCCACTTGCAATCCTTTGAAATTGGCCAGTAACTTGTTGCGAAGCTGCACCCAGGAGGTTATGTGGCCCTTTGGGATATTAGTGTACCAGTATTGCACTGGTCCCTTGAGAGCTAGGACGAAGGCCTTTGCCTTTGTGGAGGAGTCCCCTCCGTTGGATTCGACGGCTGCCTCGAATTTCAGGAGAAATTCCTTCGGATCGGTCTCACCATCATAGTGTGGTAGTGTCGTGGCGTTGAAACAGCGCGACCATGGTGCATTTTCCAACTCAGTGGACAATGGTGAGACTGGTACTATATTCGCAAAGGGTTCGGCCTCCAAGCGCGAAGGCGCACGTGTTCGCCCTGAGCCAACGTCCTCCTCCAGATCCCTTTGCTGCTTCAGCTGGTCTAACTGCAGTTGTATTGCCTACATAGTCTGCCAGGTGGGCGCGTGCGCAACTGGCTGTGGTTGCTCCGGAGCCACTGGCTCCTCTGACTGCGGATGAGCCTGGTCTTCCCTCTGGGCTGCGGTGTGGGTGAGCTGGCGCTGGAACCCGGCGAAGTGTCGCTTGGCTTGCCGGAGGTTAAATTCCAACCTTTGCAGCTCCTCTTCGACGTTGCCATTGGCCGCCGCCGCTGCACGACCCTTCTGCAGCCTTGTATGCACCTGCGAGGTAGATGGTTGAGCCTCTCGCTCCCGAAGCGCCCTCGTGTTGGCCTCGGTGATGAGGATCTGAATGCGCCGAAGGGCCTCGATGTCCTGCGCTGGTACTCCCAACCCCTCTAGACTGACCTCGAACTCCCCCTCAGCTGTATCTTCAATTTGACCTTCCTCTCTCTCACCTGCCGCTTCGGTCGTTTGGTTTCGGTGCCCCTCTGTGGCATCCTCCGAAGGTCGCCCCCCTCTCGCCATACTTAGCGTGAGTCCTTCCCCACGGTGGGCGCCACTGTTGGTGGGAAAGTAACCGGACCGAAGACTAGTGACACACTCTTCAACTGGGTCAAGTCAGGCCCGAAGGTCCCGAAGCCCAGCTGAGAGTAGGAAGCAAACTCGAGCAAACTCCCTCGTACGGATCTGTATTTTCTCTCTTTATCTCGTGTGTCCCAACTTACAATGGCTCCGCCTATTTATAGGCGGGGGCCGAACACCTTTTCTACCTTTTGATGGACACATTACACCTTTTCCCTACCCAACTACTATATCCCTAGCATATTCTGGGGCATTACAGGAAAGTGGTTTTGGTACGGCTTCGGCTGACGCCACCCCTCGTACGGTGCTTGGCAGCGGTCCCACACGCGTCATACAGCAGGGCCCTCCGCGCGACCGCACCGAAGCCCTTCGCGGAGTGGAGGCGCCGTTCCGTGTGGCCTGCTGCCCCTTCGTCCTGGATAGCTGCGACCCCTTCGTCAGGTGGCGACGAAGCCAAGCGAACACACCCTTCGCTACCGACTTTGTCATGTTCCTGACGCCGGTGGCCCGTTTCCCTGCGCCCTGCATCATTTCAACACAAAAATGGCATCTGCTTACGTTAGCTTCGTTGGGGTGGCCCGACGGAATAATCTCGCCGAAGCCCCATTTCCCCAACAAGTATTTGGCTTGTGCTTGAGTGTCTGATTGGTTTTTAGCTTTTTCTTCTTTCCTTTCATCACTTTGTCCTTTTGGCATTTATTATCAATAGACCTGCATGATCAGCAATACCGATTAGAAACACTAAGAGATTGAATTTTGTGAACAAAACCTACAAGATACAGACCAATTGACAAGCATTCAGAGGTCATCAAACTTTCGCGCGGGATGATGTTTAGCGGAATCTAGATACCAAACCTCTTTGAACTTCATACAGATGATCAGTGTTACCCAGTGGCCACCGGGGTAGTAGGCACCCACCATGTAGTCCTTTGTCATTGCATTTGTCAATGCTTCTACTACAAGGGTAGCCTGCTTAGAAATGTTTGTGGTCGTGAGAACCTGTGGATCCAAAAACCCAATACTGATCTTCATCTCCACTGTCTTGTCTATCATTTTTCTACAAAAAATCCAAATGTTAGCATGCATGAACTTTGTGGTTAAAATTAAAGAAATATCTTTTTTGGTTTTAAGGGACTTACAATGTCCACAACCTCAAGAAGGTAACATCTAGAGCAACCGGGGTTATAAGGTCATACACACCACTGAATGCAATGTTTTAACATTAAATCACCATCACCTTGAAAGGAGTCTTCAGGCAACTTTGCTGGAAAACTAAGTTTATCCTTACTGTGTTCCATGACGTAAGCATCCAACCTTACAAAATTCGGTCCAGCAGCCTGTAAGTCTGCTTCTGACAACATAGGCACAGCAGGCTTATATTTTGGATCCGGTTTTGTCCAAATATAGTTACGAAGCTCATCTCTAGGCAGAGGTTTCCTGGCCCCCCTTCTTCTACGGTGGCTGCTACTCAGGCGGAGATTGCTTGTCCTCCACCTCCAATTGCGGCTGCTACTTAGGAAGAGATTGCCTGTCCTCCACCTCCGGTTGCGGCTGCTACTTAGGCAGAGATTACCTGGGCTCCTCCTCCTCCTATTGCAGAGGCTGCTATTGTTGCTGCTGCTTAGGCAGAGATTACCTGGGCTCCTCCTGCTGTTGTCGATGCTCCTGTTGCATAGTTTTGCTGACGTGCTGCTCCTGCTGCTGAGCTTTCTCTTGATAACGCTGAGCTGCAGTACCTCCATCTGATGCTGTACCCCAGCTACCTGATGTGGGTGCAGGGTTGATATTTCTCGTCATGGGTGATACATGGATCCTGTTCTTTGACCATTGGATCCTTAGACAGAGAGCCTCAACTAGGGTTGTTACTTCACCCCTCCCAATTGGTACAGGTAGAGGGTAGTGACCCGTATTGCCCCACACATAACTAGGTTGCACCACAGCATACCCATACTGCACCGGAACTGTATGGAGAGTCTTTTGCAATGGAAAGACAGTGGCTAGTGCGAGCTCCACTTTATTCTCGGTGCCATCCAAAAGGCTGCACTTGGTTGGCTCTGTCAGCTTATCTATTGTGTCCAGCATAGGTGATCGACTATCAATGTGCTGTTGACTACCTTCATCCTCATTGACATGCCCATGGTCTTCCTCTCTGCCACACGCTTCTTCCTCGCTGCCATGCACATCTTCTTCCTCGCTGCCATGCACATCTTCTTCTTCGCTGCTACGGAAGGACGAAGTATACTTTCCGGTATATCGACCACGCCTGATCGTCTTAGCATGTTGACAACTCTGATGAATGCTTCACCAACTATCTCTTCCCTCTCCGTATCAGACTTCTTGTTCCTCTTCTTCCTGTACATTCCAGCAAACTCTTCACCAAACCCTTTACCAAGTGAACTAGACATGCCTCAGATCTGACCTCGATGCTCTAGAGTCTCAAGTGCTGCGGTGAGGATATCATTCTCCCTAACCTCATGGAAAGAACCATCGCTAGTTTGAACTGCAAGTGTTTTCACCCTAGTTGCTACCCTCACCACCGCAGGGTCACTGAATGTTATGTCCCCGCTTCCTTCACTAGTGGTCTTCCTCTTCCCTACCCTTGCCTGCAGATAAGGCCCCGAACGTCAAGGAAATTGGTCCCAAGGGTTCTGTTTTCCTTCTTTAGTTAGCTTTGCATCCTCCTCCTCCCACTCTTTCCTTTTACGAACATAACCTTTTCTGCCCGTCCTGTGTGGCTTATTATGCAATGCTCTCTTTTCTTTCATCCCCTGGCTCAATTGCTGAAATCTAGGAGAATTGGTTTCCTGCATAAACACGGGCCAGTCTTCTGGCTGCAAAAAGGCATGCTTCACAAAGGGAGTCTCCTCTTGGCTCACATATTTTTTTCTTAAATGGGCCTTGAACCGCCGTTGGAAGGTTGCAATCTCTGACATAGTTGCCTTAACTGCCTTCTTGCGAACAGATTCTTCCAGATTGGCTAGGTAATCTAGCTTTTCCTCTAAAACTGTGAACAACTGTTCCTTCTCAATTGGTGAGAGAGCATCAACCACCTTGTTGATTGACACCCTCTCTCGAGCAATGAGGCCACAGACCAATACAAATCTATCCCTCGTAGCATCTGGGGTAGGCCAAAAATTATTATCAAGTCCAGTTGCGGTCAACTTGTCTTCTGGCCATTTGGTTTGTGTCCTTGACCCGCGGGATCGAGTACTACTCACAGCAGCCTGTGCTGAGTGACCCTGTGAAGAAGGATCACCGTCGATAGGTGCTAACCCTTTTATCAAGGTGAAGCAATATCCTTATATATCAAAGCAGAGACTAAATTCCTTCAACTGCTTCCTTGTCCAACTTCGGCAGCAATGAATTGTGTGTTCCATGTGTACATGCAACAAGAGGATAAAGCAATCAAAAATAAAATATGCTAACAGGTCCAAAGCATAACTGTCGATCTGGTACATTCAAAGCATAACAAAAATTGGAGCACCAGGAACATGAAAATAAATTTCAACAGTTCATATAAGTTCATCTGTTAGCAAAAATTTATTCAAACAGACTTGGAGTAACAAAACTCATCCGTCAAATCCACAGCCAATCAATTAAAAATGAACTATTAAGGCATGTTGTACTAATGCAGTCAATTCCAAGAGAATAATCCTATGTGAACTGACCCTAAAGGCCTAAACAACCGTAAAGTAGCATGTCTCCCTAATCCATCTTGATAGGAATAGCAGATTGGGTGGCCAAGCAGAGAGAGGGCATTAGGGGTTCAAGCAGCACTAACCTCTGTCGCGAATGGAGTAGTTGTTCTCGTGGTGGTCGGAGAGGCCCGATCCGTGTCGCCTCGTTGCCTGAGGTGGACGGCTCGTCGTCGTGTCCGGGGATGCCGGGTCCGTGTTACCGTCTTTAGGTTGGTCGAGACACTGTCCGCATGCCAGTAACCGCGTCCTCGTCACTGTCGTCACGCTTGGAGCCGCTTCGCCGATGTCACGCCAGGACCGGTGGGGTTGGAGAAGAGCAGGGCTGTGGCGGGGAGAGCGGCGAAGGCGAGCGGGGAGAGTGGCGGTGGTGGCCTAGGGCTGGAGAAGGAGCAGGGCGGCGGCGGGGAGAGTGCGGGCGTGGTGGATCTGTCTAGGAATTAGACTCCCAAATGTATGTCCCCCGATGAACAGCGCGTGTTACTGTGTTTATGGAAATTACTGGCGTGCCCTTGAACGGCTCTGTGGTGGAATTGGAATTCCATGGGCATTATAGTCAATATAGGTGGGAATTTTTGAACAACGCGTGCAAAGTTTGCCTGCTGACGGTGACAATGGATAGTCATCGGCGACGCGGATTAGTAAACCCATGTCTCCTTTGTTGGCCGGTGGGTCCGTGCGGGCAGGCAGCAGTTATCTTTTTATATAGGCTGCTGACACTGATTTGTGGGCCCGACACCATTTTTTTAAAAATAAAACTTGCATCTCTCAAATATTAGAGCCCATAAAACAACACCTAAAAATTCATTAAAAATAACATCAATTCATATTTGGACATTTAGTATTTTAATAAAATATCAACAGTCACACTTGTGTACCCAACATTCTTATAATTCGATTATACATCTCATGTTTGTGATATAATAATTCTAATAACATCTTAGTTTGCTCCAAAAATTCTACAAATTGATGTGGCAACATAATTTGGGTACCTAAACTTGTCATAAAAAATTCAAATGGTTTCGATAAAGGAAGAATATACTTGTGTACAAATGTCTACATCTCTCACATAGTTTCCTAGAATGTTGCTTGAACATTAAAGTTTTCCACACTTTGCAACATGTTCGAACTCGTACGCATTTGAAAATTTAACACAAGCTTGTGTTCACATTAAGGTTACGAGATGCAAAGTTTCATTACTAATGGTTGTGGAAAACAAATATTATTTCTATGTTGTACTTACAAAGAACAAGATAAGGCATATAAACATTATTCAAGAAATGGAATATACACTAAACAATGAAATTAATGAAAAGATGGGGGATTTTAGAAAAAAAAAGGAAAAAAATCATCAAATTTGGACTAAGTACGACGGAGAAATACATGTTACAAAATTTGACTGCAGATTAAAAGAAGAAATGAGAACTGTTCTTCATTCCAATAGAACTGGACCCCACCCTAATTAGAGACGCGAGATGGTTAATCAGCATCTCCTTTGCCCATCCAAACTGTTCTTCATTCCAATAGAACAGAGTAGGAAGCAGAGGGCACCACAACCTTTCATTTGACTCAGAAATGTGAGAAATCAAATCTTGTCTATCAATAACCGATTGGACGATACTTTACACGATAGAAGAACACATTATATTCGTAACAAAGCCTACATTCATCACTACAGAATTACATGCAAAACCCCCTCTGGCGCGGCTCCGTACCGCAGAATGCTTTGCCTGCGCAATGTTGAATGTTGCCTCGCGCCACCGCCGTTGGCAGTGTCGGCCGACGTAGGGCGACACTCCTAATTTGCCAAGCCAGATTGACCCCACGAAGCCAGAAATCTAGGGATTGCACGTTGCTGATCAAACGTGGACGCTACTGCCTTTGCTCCTTGCCCTCAACCTATTTGATGTTAGCAATTGCAGTGGCGTCGACGTTGGCCCTACTGTTGGCTCTGTAGAGGAAGACGGCGGCCACATAGGCCGCCCCTCTGTGCTCGTCCTTGGCAGCACGGTGGAGCTGGTCGTGGGGAGGCCGAGGGCTGCGTTTGCTGCCGAAGATGTCGTCCATCCCGGTGAGGAAGCATGCCACCGGGTTGCCAGCTTTAGCCAGGCTACGAACGAAGACGTCGTAGTCGACGGGGTCGTTGTTCTGCATCTGCTCGACTGAAACCCGATCCAGTGCCAGGCGCCTACCGACATCTCTGTCGTGGCAAGGGCGAAGCATGCTCTTGAAGTGGCCCATAGGCTCCAGAGGTCCTCCATAGGCCGATTCGATGTCGCACCGACTTGGCCAATGATGATTGCCAGCACATCCCCCGGGTGTTCCGCGAGCGACCGCGGGTGCTCCCTCGATGCCATGAGTGCCGGCGTGGAAGGGAAGTTGCGCAGCATGGAGCATGAGAGGGGCGCGGTAGAGGAGGCACAACGAACGCGCCGAGAAATAAGGACGACGAGGAGTGTAGGCAGTTGTGGTTTTTTCGTGGGTAGATGAAGGGGCTGTAGTGGTTTCGCGGGTAGATGAAGGGGCCGGAGCAACAATTATTTATTTTGGAGAGAAGATACAGGAGACGCGTCTCCAATGAGTGGATGCTACTAATTGCACATCTCGCTTATCGAGGAGTCAAACTCTTTGGAGAGTTATCGGCGACGCGGGTTTAGTGAACACGCGTCTTCTTTGTCGGGCGGGTAGGCGACGATTATCTTTTTTTATATAGGCTGCATTGCTCACATAGTTTTTCTGGTAGAATATATACCGAATATATACAGTATCTTAGGCAAAATATATAGGCATCATATATTACAGAATTAGGAGATTGAAATTCCACCAATACATATCCTATATATATAACAAAAAGGATTCCATTTCCAGTAATAGACATCCCTGCATTTTAGAAAAAGGATCGGATTCACCAGAAATCAATCTTGCCTTTTCTTCTTTAATTTTTGTATATGGATCTTTTCACGATGGTCGCTTCGCAAGTGTGGTGTTTTGTCAGCTCCCAAGACTCAGGGCATGTATGAAGTGTGAAAGGATGGACTTTCGTCAAACTGGTTGTATTCCTCCTCCTCAACAACATTTTCAACCCCAACAATCCTGTTTTTTCCAGGCAAAACCACACTCCAGTTCTTCTTTGCAAGGTCAGGTACATAGAACACTTGCTCAACATCCTTGGTGTAGACAAACAGTTCATTTTTGTAACCAAAGACCCGGAGATCAACACTAACATAACCAAATTTGTCCTTAATCACAGCTCTCTTCGCATTGGTGACCCATCTACACTGAAACAAGGTGTTGACATTTCTTAACGCAATCACCTAAGAATGGATTTAGAATCTATCCTTGGCGATAGCGCCAGAAATGCTTGTTGGCATTTCTTAACGTCACTACTAACGACGCCGAGTTAGCATGAGCATCAAGACTTGCCAAAGGTAAATCTAACGATCATGAACGAATCCGCAAGCGCACAAATATACCATTGAAGCATTTCCCCAGGGAAGGAGAGTATTCCAAGGGTATCGTATCCATGGAAGGCAATGGCGGATATCAAGGCTTATGCTTTTGCACTGAATGTAAACCAAGAGATAGATATAGAAGACAACAACTCAAAGACAGGGGTAAGGTAAATCATATGATAAGGTAGTGTGACACACACTCAGATCTACCTCTAATCTAGCACACTACGGCTTAGGTGGGACATACGAGCTAGCTCTAGGTTCTAAGGTACTAAACATACAAGTTAGATGATACAAGAGATAAGCATAAAGCATTGCATGAAAGGTAAGGTTCAGCACCTAGGTACAAACGGGGAGATAGCAC
The DNA here is from genome assembly GCA_036936925.1 of Cenchrus fungigraminus. NCBI lineage: Eukaryota > Viridiplantae > Streptophyta > Magnoliopsida > Poales > Poaceae > Cenchrus > Cenchrus fungigraminus. The sequence continues at coordinate 100,979,697 of CM072779.1, forward strand.
GCGACGACCAGCACTCTGCGAAACTATCCTTTAGACTCCTACAGCAATACCCCAGCGCGGAGGGTTTCAAAGGGTCCAACAGCTGTCACCACAGCGGCCTATCTCAATCGTTACGGGGGGCATGCTCATAACTAACGTAGCCACACAACCCAAGCACCATGCCTGCGTTGCTGCTAGACTTCACCCGGCCCGGGCTATTGTGACCCAGGGTGAGAGCCACTAGGAGACTGGTCAACTTAGACTGAGTACCGTAGCTTGAACACAAACTTTATGCAACACATACATGCTATCTAACAAGATCAAACTAGGGCTAGTCATACGAACGGATACGAACTCTCTTATGTCTAGTCAACAAGATCAAAGGGTCGTGTTCGTGAAGAACACGAGCCTCTAACTTATGAACAAACACATAAGGAATGAGTAAATCATCTGAATCGAAAGGTAGTGTTCATGAAGAACACAAGCCTCTAAATGATGAACAATGGATGAACTCAAGAACATATCAATCACATGATCTAGCACAACCTTATATGAAATAGCTGAATAACTGAAGTAGATCAAAGTCATACAAAGAAATAAAGATACAAGAGAACTCATATATAGACTCCAAAGTAGACTTGGAACCTGCATAAGAGCTACTCTAGCCTACCCCTAGCCTTGGAAACTAAAAGTGAGAGGTGAATGAAGAGAGTGGTATGTGAGAAATGGAGCCCCTCCCCTTCTATTTATAGGCAAGGACATGGCTTGCTTGGAGCACCAAACACCACAAAACACCCGGGGATGTAGCAAGTGACCAATGGAGAGCAACCACGTGGAGGGCCAAGATGGAAGCCCCCTAGGTCGGTTCGGCTGATCCTAGGATCGACCGCCCCTCTAGGGTGGCCCCCTGGCTTGTGTTTCCTCTGGGTGGCTGACATGTGGGCCCTTTGATCATTCCCCCGTGCATGCTAAGTTTCCTGATAAGTTGGAGCTCTGGTGGGCCCATGGATCCTTGTGAAGTCCATGTGTCACTCTCTGATTCGTCTGTGAGTGCCTCCCTTGGATCAGTGACGTGGATTGCCACATGTTTCCTAGGTGGCAGCCAACTCCTCAGCTGAGTTGGCATGGATCTTCCATAGAAGGTGAGTTTCCATCTCTTTTCATGCTTATTTCACCTACATACAAATAATCTCCGAGGACAAGTGGAACTACATTATTCAAACCAAAATGCAAGTAAATAATACATATGCCTCCATTTATGTGAGAATATTGATGGCTGAAAGTAGTACTTAACAGCTGTCAACACAAGGCTACCTTCAATCCTACATAATCAAGCTCCCGAATCTCCTCTATTTGACCATAATATGTGGCTGTGTTCTTCTTATTGTCGATGGCCCGTAAACGCACACCACTATTTTGATAGATGCTCTTGGCATCCTGGGCCATGGTGTAGAACGTGTATCCATTGATATCCATTGCTTGATATGTTGTAACCATGAATAATGGCCCTGCTGCTAGTTTTCTTACCAGATTGTCGGTTATAGCAGCGCTGCCTCTCTGGACATAATCTAGCCTTGCATGTGCCTCTTTGCAACCCAATCCTCACTACAACCAGGGTTTTGTTCATGTAGTTGTTGCTTGTGCTCATTGCCAAATGGTGTAACCTCTATGCTGTGTTCTATCATAGTGAAATGAGGCTTGTTGAAGGCCTATGGTTCCGGAGTGATTGACTTTTTCCCCAGGGTCCCAACACCTGAAAGCCTACCTTCATGCTGTCAATGAGGCACACTCATGGGGTTTTGGAGGTCCATATAACCCATGGCACACTCCACTGCTTCAATGGTCTCATAGCCACGAACAATGGCTCCCTCCGGAAATGACTAGTTATGTACCAATGGTTTGAGGAATCCAAAGTACCTCTCATATGGAAACATCTGATGAAGGTAAGATGGGCCAAGGTACCAGATCTCCCTCGCAAGGTGTGCTGTTAGATGCAGCATGAGATCAAAGAATGATGGTGGGAAGGTAGCTTCAAGCAGGCATAGGGTCTCGAAATGCCTCCTCTCTAAGTCCAATAGTTTTTCCTTATCAATCACCTTCTATTCTATTTCATTGAAGAATAAACACAAGCTCATGACCGCGTCGCGAACTTGTTCTATCTTGATACCTCTTAGTGCAACAGGAAGAAGAGATGTCATCAACACATGGCAATCATGAGATTTCATCAAGTTGAAATTCACTTTCATGTCCTTCACCGACACTAGCCTCTTGAAGTTTGATGAGTAGCCTGAAGGTACTTTCAAACTATGCAAAAACTCACATAATTCTTTTCTCTATGCCTTTGACAAGGTGGTTGTAGCAACGGGAAGGTCCATCCCCGTGTCTGTTTACTTTGCATAGAGCTCCGACCTAATGCCCATATCTTTAAGATCCTCCCTTGCATTTTTATGATCTTTTCCTTTCGACTTCTGTTGTAACAATGTTCCCAAAGCAGCTTCACACACATTCTTCTTGACGTGCATGTTGTCAATCGAATGACGCACATCCAAAAGTGGCCAATACTCTAGCTCCCACAGAATTGATTTCTTGTTCCACATTCCTTGCCCATCTTCTTCTTCTTCACCATCTTTCTTCTTTCTTTTGCCAAGTTTCTTTTCAGACAATTTGGGTAAGTCCTCGATAGTTTTGATGTCCTTGAATTGCAAGTGGAGCAGATCTCCAGTCACATGCATTGGCACCTGTCGATTATCATTTTCCCCATTAAACTGACAATCCATGTCCCGGTAGGCATGTTTCTTGCTGAGGAAATGACGGTGCCCCATAAATGAGAATTTCTTTGAATTTCTTAGCCACACTGCGCAAGTTTCTTCCAAGCAGTGTGGGCAAGCTGCACCTTTCCTTTTACTCTGGCCAGAAAGGTTGCGAAGAGCCGGGTTGTCGTTGATGGTGGTGAACAACATGGTGTGCAATGTGAACTCCTCACGGGCGAACTCATCCCAAACCTCCTTCACACCAGGCTTCCAAAGTATCTTCAAGTCATCAACTAGTGACCTCAAGTAGACATCAATACGGTCGCCAGGTTGCTTAGGCCCCGAGACCAATATTGTCAGCATCATGTATTTCCGTTTCTTGCATAGCCAAGGTGGAAGGTTGTATAGTGACAGCACAATAGGCCAGGTGCTATGTGTTGAGCTCTGGTTACCGAATGGGTTTAGGCCATCTGTGCTCATAGCGAACCGAATGTTCCTGCTTTCACCGGCAAAGTCCTTAAAGTGGGAATCAATGCTTTCCCATTGTTTGTCATCTGCGGGGTGCTTAATCTTGCCTTCTTCCTTCTTTCGGCCTTCCTTATGCCAACGCAAGAGTTGGGCCTCCTTTCGTGTGGCGAACCATCTTCTCAACTGAGGAATGATGCAAAAATACTATGCTACCCTCACAAGAGCCCCTTTGTTAACCTTCTTCTTCTTCTTCTTCTTCTTCTTCTTCTTCTTCTTCTTGCCTCTGATCTCCACGGGCTCGTTCTCGTCATCATCAGCACTGTTATCATCTGCACCATCTTTTCTTCTTTGCCTCATAGACAGACTCGGCTATTTGGTTTCCCTCGGATAGCATGTCCTTAAGGAGATCCAATAGTTGTTTGAAACTTTTGTTGCTCCAACCATGATCTGCCTTAAGCTACAGAAGTTTTAGATCACCAGAAAGGCGAGAGTACTTCTGGCAACCAGGATAGAGGGGTTTATTTGAATCTTCAATGAACTGCTTCAGCCTCGCTAATTCAGAAGCTGTATACACTCCTTGAAACTCAACATCCTGCAACATTTGATCAGCATTATGCACATGTGGCAACACCTCACCATCATTGAAGCCTGTAACTTCTTGATCAGTGATATCCTTATGCCTCATCACAATTGGTGGGAATGGTTCATTTTTCTCAAAAACTCCACCTTCATCAAGGTCTTCATCATGGCATCGCGCTGCCCCTTTATTAAGGCCGGTAGCATGGGGTCGCGCTTCACCTTCATTTAGGCATCCTGCTTCGACTTCATTAAGGCCTTCCTCACCATGTTTATTCCAACACATGTAATTTTTTGTGAAACCACGTGTGATCAAATGATGAAAAATGTTGTCCCATTGTCCGAACTTCTTCTGGTTGAGACAATCTATACAGGGGCAAAGTATTGCCTGAACACCATGGTTTCTCATATCCGCCTCTGCTTGATCTAGAAAACCAATGACCCTCCTTAAGAAACTGTCCCGATCTTGGGACTTAGTGTACATCCAAGCCCGAGCAGCATCAACCATCTGCAATTCCTATACATCAAATGAGTATAATTCATCACCAAAACCGATGAGTAAGAGGATTAGGACAGCGAAGTTCAATAAAAGGGGACAATTTCCACCTTGACGAGGACTGTCTACGAGGCGAGCGCGCCCAAGGAGGAGGACGAGGCGTCGCGGCTGCAGTGATGGCGACGGCGCGGAGGACGGCACCGAGCCCGAGGAGGATCATCTGCCGCTTTGGAGGATGGCAACGTACGACACGGAGGGATGTCGCGGTCGACGTACGCCGGCCCCTTTCGCCGTTGCGCACGCGGCCGGCCGGCCTGCTGCAGCACCGGCTTTCTGAGGGGGGAGAGAGAGAGAGAGCGTGCAACAATGCTATAAATTAGCTGGTGGCGGCGGGGAGAGAGCGAGTGGCCTTCAGAGGAGAGATAGCGAGTGGCCTTCAGAGGAGAGAGAGCGGGTGTAGTTGTCGGAGATAGCAGAGTGGTCGAAACGCAAAGATAAAGACACGTAATAACAACATGCGTCTCTGATGTGAGAAAACAAAGGAGATGCTAGCTCCAAACAAGCGTCTCCAATTGGGTTGTCATCAAAGGAGACGCATCCCAACAACCACGCGTCTCCAATACGAAAGTGATCGGTAACAGACATAAAGAGCCCGTTACCGATAGGTTTCACTTTCGTATCGGACGTATTTTAACGTCCGTTATAAAAAAACATGTAAAATGCGTTTAAGAAGCCCGTTACCAGAAGTCCTCATTGGTAACATGCATTGTGGTGGCGAGGTCGGGGTCGAGCCTACCGCACTTATGAATAACAGGCGCTAAACAACAACCGTTACAGATGCGGGTCCATGTAACGGGTGTTAAGGGCCCGTTACAAATATCGCGTGACCTATTTGAGATTTTCACGTAGTGCCAGTGGCCATGTCGCTCGCCCCAGCTCGACGCCGTCGAAGAGAGTGTGGGTGGCGCAGCCCCACCGTATCTGGAATTGGAAGGAGGCCATCGCGCGGCCACCAGCGCTCGACTCAAGAGGACGATAGGCGCAGCCGTCGGCGCCCGACGCGACCCGGAGAGGAGGGCGTGGTGCAGCCGAGGGCGCCTGATGCAGGGACGATGATGGGGCGCGACACGTGGAGGAGGACTGGGCGTGGCACGCTGTGGACGAGGAGCACCAACGAGGCGACGGACGAGGCGGTAGGCTCATGGTGGGCGCCACAAGCGGGGCAGTGAGCTTCTTGAGGTAGTCGACACAGTTCTTGCACTGGTCGACGGTGCGCGGCCGTCGGTGGCGCGATGGGAGGTGATGGCGCGGAGGTGGCACGGCCCCAAGCGTCGAGCAACACCGATGTCTGCTTGTCGCTCCACGGCTCCGATGTCCACGTCGCCGCCGCCAGCAGTGTGTTGTCGACATCGGGAGGGCCCAGGCCGATGGAGGCAGAGGCAGAGAGGCTGGCCGGGTGGGTGCGTTCGGATCGAGAGGGGGTTGCAGGAGACAGAGAGAGAGAGAGGAGGAGAGGAAAAATGGGGAAATGGTGAGACCCACATTTGGGGGAGAATTGGAGGCCCTCGAGGAACGAAGGCTTGGACCTAAAATTTAGATGACCATGAAAAATGCAGGCCTATTTAGACGCTTTACTGGAGTTGATTAAAACTCTAAATTTTATAATAGAGGACCATTTGCAGACCTCCACTGGAGTTGCTCTAAATTGTTATCATGTTTGGTGAGAGCGGTGTTTAGTGGAAAATGTAAAACCACACGTAGATCTAATCCAATGGCTTTCGTAAAGATTTTTTTTTTGAAAAAAGGGCAGGGCACTGCTATGTCATATAAGAGAGGAAAGCAAGCGGTTTGTTACATAGTTCGATATTACATAACATAAAAGAGACTCTGAACGATCTGTTCGGGACTAATCATTAAAAGACTAAAGGATGCACTTGAGGCTCGCAGGCACATGCCCTTTGCCCCATCTCATCTTTGATCAACTGTAAGACCCGTCTCGTTGAAGCCGACTTCCCTTCAAAATTCTCCTGTTATGCTCTTTCCAAATGTTCCATGCCGTGTAGATCAAAAAAGTCGCACACTGTTTCTTGGCCTTCTCAGATAAACCCTGGAGCTCGCCATTCCACCACGAAGCCAAGCTCAAAGCGCGATCAGGGACTCCAGTTACACCCTCTGTCCAGGTCGCAAGAAGGACCCAAAGTTCCTAGGCAAAAACACACTGCAAGATGAGATGATCAGCTGTTTCTAGATCTTGGTCACACAGGGAGCAGGTTGGATTGCAGGGCCAATTCTGTGTTAACAGCTTGTCCGCCGTGAGCAGCTTTCTTTGTACCATTAGCCAAGCAAAGAACCTATGCTTGCCTTCCGTTTTGGTTTTCCACATCGCCATGCTGTCGAAAGAGCAGTAGGAACCAAAGTGTTGGACGGCATAGGCTGGCAGTATACAAACCATGGCTTGTCCATTTCCAACAGATGGTGTCCTCTTCATCTGAAAGCTGCACTTCACTCACTAAGGCCCACAAAGAAATGAGCTCCACCATTTGCTCAGCAGTTGTCATTCGCCGGCGCTCTATCGCCATAGGCCTCTTGTCCAGTTACTGTTATGCAAGTCATCATGGACACTTTGATTTTTCCTCCAAGCTAGCTTATACAGTTGTGGGGCAAGGTCACGAGGAGCCTGACCTTCAAGCCAAGAAGACTCCCAGAACTTAGCAGTCTGGCCGTTACCACTGGTTTCTGAATGGGTGTCCATTGTGATGTTGCAGCTCGTATTTCACCATTCGAGGGCTAGTTTAGCTCATTTGTTACGCAGAACTTTGTTTAGGTTATCCGCACTTGCCATAATTTATATTCATCCTCTAAAAGGAATATATTTTTTCTAATCATCGAGAATCTTTTCTCTGTACACATTTCTCTCGCACCTATCTGATCCTCTATACCAACATGGACGCCTCCAAGCTCCTATTCGCTGTGTTTCATAATACTTATCGTTTTAATTTTTCTAGATACATTTCTTTTATTATATATATATATATATATACGGCAGTGCTATTCTACACCCTGGGTGTAGAATGGATTCTACACCCAACAGTAATTACTGACCAAACTACGTAAGAATTACTGAACCAAATTGCGAGATTACTGAACCAGTGAGCGTGGTTCAGTAATCCCAGGACTTGATTCAGTAATTGTTAATCAGTTTGGTCAATAATTACTGCTGGGTGTAGAATGAAATTACCCAAGGTGTAGAATAGCACGTGGGTATATATATATACACACATGTGCTAATCTACACCTAGGGTGTAGAATACCATTCTACACCCAAGCACCAAACCAACCAACCGGTCGAACCAAACTAACGAGCCCCACCCATCCGATCGCAGCTTCGCGCACCCGTTAACTGCTGCTCGCACCCGACCCGCTAACCAACCCCCATCATCCACCAACTCATCCCTAACCTGATTCAGTTCCACCCGAACCTCCCTCGAGCTTCATAGGCGGCGGCAGCGATTCGCGAGGGGGGCGGCGGCGAGGGTCTCGGCGGCAGCCGTGGGGGTTCTCCGGAGGTGATTCTCCACGCCTCCCCTCTGTAAGCCCCTTCAGGTTCCCTGCCCCTTCGTCGAGGGACAGATTGGAGCCTGCTGCGGCGGCGGCGACATTCGCCAGGGTCTACGTCAGGAACGGCAGCGAGGGTCTTCAGCGGCAACCGTTGGGGGTTCTCTCTGCAGTGATTCTCATCCTTCCCCTCTGCTACCCCTTCAGGCTCCGTACCCTTCATCGAGGGACAGATCGGAGGTGAGGTGGCACAGGTGAGGCTGCAGTGGTGCGCCGCCGAAGAGGAGGAGGGGTCTCGCTGATTCTCCGCGCGCGCACACCGGTGAGCACCACTTTACACCTGCATTGTTTTTTACCCCGGAGGGCCTCCATGGATGTGTTAGGGTTTTCACATTTTTTTTCCGCTGGAATTTTCATATATGTGATGGTGGCGTGTTGATCATTTTGGTGGTGAAGTGATCAGTAACGAGAATCATCATGGTGAGCCCCTCGCATCTACACAGACCCCCCTCCCGTGTGCCACCAAATCCCCTACTGCTTAACAATTTATTTGATGGTCTTTTCAGTGTCCAGTAGTTGCATGCTGTTCACGGTATGTTGAATTTATTTTTTTAGTAATATGTATGATGGTAGTTCAGTAGTAGTGGACTCGCTTAGGCTTCACTAAGTATGATTGTGGTACGGTCGTAATATGTAGTTGATTTTTTGTTTTAGCTTAGTAGAACATGTATGTCTGTCCATTTAGTTCCCACTAATATCGATAATTCAGTAATCCTGTATCAATACTGGTAATAAATTCGGTGATTCAGTAATCTTGGAGCCATAATCTCACTGTACCTACATGAATAAGGTGCAGTAGCCCATCTTCTTCCTTTCTGAATTAACTATAGTTCAGTAATCCCCACTTTTCAGTAGTTCCAAAGTATACAGTTTCGGGGCTTCAGCTTCTTCCAACTACTGATATTGCACATTTAGTACAATGCCTTTTCTCAATAATTATGTTTAGTAATCTATCAGATCTGATTCAGTAGTCAATCCATTGTGTTCGGTAATTAATCTTGTTTTAGTAATCCATGATATGTAATTCTGAAATAATTACTGAACCAATACAATTTTAGTTGTTTCCAAGCGAGTGTCAATAAGCTTTAGGAGTTTGAGCTATAGTAGTACCCCCCCTCCACTCTCGTAGTGTTCAGTAAGCTTTTCAAAGTTTCAGTAAATTTGTTTCAGTTATTTTTAGTAATCAAGTAGTCCTTCAGGAATTAAGCACAGTATTAGCTTCATTTGTTCAATGCCACTTTCGAGAGTGTAGTCCATTCATTTAAACTTTATTATTCAGTAAATTGTTTTCGTTCAGTATCTTTCTTTCGATTAGGCAGAGCAGTAATTCATTTTTTTGGTAAGGCCTGTACTTTCATGATTATTTTGCACATTCCATGGTAAGTCAGTAATATATTTTTTCTATGTTCAGTATTGAAGTGTCTCATCATTGTTTTCTCAATAAGTTGTGGAGGGAGGGTGCTGCCTCTTACTCCACAGTAGTTCAGTAGTTCTAGAACACCTTTTTCAGTAATAGTGTATCATGTGCGCATTTTTCTTCAGTAGTTTAGTACTACATCTAGTACTATGTGGGTTCCTAGTTGATTTTTTTTCACAGCAATAACGGATGGGAACTAACTTCAGATACATAACTGGCTTTGAAGCCTGTGCTCCTGGCAACAATATGGAACTACTAAACACAACAAACCTGCAGTAATCATCCTTACATATATAGTCCAAGTGATAGAAACTATGGTACCCTCTATGTTTATTACTGACAAGTGATAGAAACTGTTCTATGAGCTATGTTGATAGTTTTACATGTTGTTAGTAATCTTTTTTTTGTTCATTAATTTTCAAGCAACTATGGACATAAGCATAATGTTCTGTAGTTTTCATTCTAAAATAATTGAGTAAGCTTGAGTAACTCGGTAGTTGATTAGCAATGTGCCTTATTTTCAGTTTTTTAGTAATATGTTAGCTGAATAGTTAAATGTTTTTTTCTGAGATTACTAGCACCCATAATCATCTCCCTGTTAAATACCATTTTGATAATTAGGAATCACTCTAGATGGGCTACATCAGGAGATTGCCAGTGTTAGCAGTGACATTTTATCTCAGCAATAGGGGGTAGTTGAAATGTGTTGCAATTATTGAGATTTTTAGTTGCTACGTGCATATCTTACTGAACCCTGTCTCAAACCTCTTTTTGTTGGTTTTTAATGTACTGGCCTTACTAGTCATTTTTCATGTGAAACATTAATTGGCTTACAAGTTAACAATGTTGAATACATCTCAAATTTGTAGTAACCTCCTATATCAAATTGGTAATTTAGTAATTTGATAATTCAGTAATCATGTAACCATTCAGTATTTTGATATTTCATTAATCACTCCAACCACTCCAACTGCCGCAGCAGACTCCAATCTGTCCCTCAACGAAGGGGCAGGGAACCTGAAGGGGCTTACAGAGGGGAGGCGTGGAGAATCACCTCCGGAGAACCCCCACGGCTGCCGCCGAGACCCTCGCCGCCGCCCCCCTCGCGAATCGCTGCCGCCGCCTATGAAGCTCGAGGGAGGTTCGGGTGGAACTGAATCTGGTTAGGGATGAGTTGGTGGATGATGGGGGTTGGTTAGCGGGTCGGGTGCGAGCAGTAGTTAACGGTGCGCGAAGCTGCGATCGGATGGGTGGGGCTCGTTAGTTTGGTTCGACCGGTTGGTTGGTTTGGTGCTTGGGTGTAGAATGGTATTCTACACCCTAGGTGTAGATTAGCACATGTATATATATATATATATATATATATATATGTGTGTGTGTGTGTGACAAGTATTATGAAACGGAGGGAGTACCTCAGATGACCGTTCTTTAAAAGTTCATGGACCTAAATGACAACCTATTTAGTTTGTGGACCTAGATGAGACACGAGGAAGGTTTATGGACCTAGATGACCATTTTTTTAGTTTACGGACCTAGATGAGATCTCGAGAACCGTGTGTTTGGTTGGGGATGGAAATGTGAGAAAGGCTCCGGGATCTTCGATTCTTGAAGGAAAAATGGAGGGGTATTAGGGGTGCTCTTCTAGGGTTAGGTTGGGCGGCCGCCCTATCTCGCCCTATTGGTACATCTGCCACTGTTGTGAGCGTCTACGTTATACTGTGTAATTCTAAAAAAACTAATAAAAATAATCATGTTATGGATGAAAAAATTTGATAAATTAAATTAAACATTTGTTGGTCCCTTTAACAAACATAAGCTTCTGTATTAAGTAATTACCTTACTATTTGAGATACATGTACATCAAATTGTAGTTTTCCTCAATAAACATGCAGAAATTCATTTAAAGGATAGAAATAGCAAATATATTAAAAAAATTTGAAACTCCTTGATGACAACCTATATGTTGTCTGTTACATTTGAAAAATATGTTGGGGGTATATAAGGTAATTACTTTTCAAGTTACTTCATAAAGGTGTCTTAATTAGGTATTTAAAAATAGAAAACCAACTTTTTTGAAGAAAAAATGTTAATGTGACTTCATATTTGCTAATGTTATGGTCAACATAAGGTTGTGTCCACAATTTAGATGCATAAGAGTCTAAAATTGTTATGAGGTATTCAAATCTCAAAGTTTGACTGAGTTTTAGAAAACTATAAGAGGGATGTATCATTTTGTGAATAATGTATGGTCCTACTTTCTTGAAACCACGTAAATTTTTCATGGCAAGATTGCGGACCAAAACCATGCTGTTATGTCAATTTGTAGAATTGTTTGAACAAATTTAGATATTATTGTAATTGTTATGTTGTATTTTTGAGGTAAAAGTTTGAATGTTCCTTATAACTCAAATTGAATTTGTCATAAATCTCCAAAACATGGCCTAGAAAGCTAGAATGAAACATAGAAGCCTAAATATGATTTCTGTGAAATTTTTCCAGTCTTATTGTAGGTACACATAGGTCAACTTGAAAATACTTTTGGAAATTATGCAGAAATTCATATAAATGATAGAAAATAGCAAATCTATTTCAAAAATTCTGAAACTCCTGTATTGCAACCTATATGTTGTCTGTTACATGTGAAAAATGTATTGGTGGTATTTAAGGTAAGTAATGTTTGAGGTGTTTCAAAGGGTGTGCTATTTAGATATCTAAAAAAATAGAAAAACAACTGTTTTGCACAATAAGTGACAATGTAACTACCCAAATGTTAATAGGAGACTAAATGTAAGTTTTCATCCAAGTTTGATGTGTATATGAGCAAGAAAATACTTTAGGGTGTACAAACTTCAAAGTTTAAGTTGAGTTGTATGAAAGAATGTGAGAGATGCATCCTTTTATGAACAAGGTATAGTTCATTTTGTGTAAAATCTTATGAAAATTTTATGCTAACCTTGTACGTCAATAAATGATTGTATATTGATTTTCAGATTTTTTGGACAAATTTTAGGTATTATTATCATTATTTTCAATAATGTTGCTAATAGAAGTTTCAATGATCCATATAAAACATTTGAAATTTTATTTTATTTTCAGGATATGAGCTATAATGGAACAGAGGTACTTGAAATACATTTCTGATTATTTTTTAAATACAATTTGAGATACATGAAGTTCAAACAACAATTACTTTCAATAAACCTGCAGAAATTCATTTAAACTGTTGAAAATAGTAAATAAGTTCTATAATTATTGAAACTTCTTAAATATAATTTATATGTAGTCTATTGTATATAAAAAATATGCTGGTGCGTATAAGATGGCTATTTTTAAGTGTTACTTCACAATGGTATAATAAAATAAAAAAGAAAAAGAAAAATATTAAACAGTGAATGAATTGAAAAAGATATGTTTCGGCCCAAAAATGGCCCAACTTTTGTTGACCGTTCATCGCAGAATCGATGGCTCTGATCACATTCCTACCTCATATAATGCGATGCAGCCCCCCCCAAACCCTAGCTCCCTCACCCCGCCTCCCCTCGCCTCCCACCCGCCCTCTCCCTTGCCTCCCCCACCCTCTCCCTCCATCCTCGCCTCCCCGTCCTCTTCCTCGCCTTCTCCGCCCTCCACTACGGCGGCCCAGAGCCCCGACCTAGGGAGCGCACGGGTTCTACTGGCAGGCGACCCACCTGACCTCTGCTGCCCCAGCAAAACCCGCGGGGTGGCCTGCGTGCCCGGGCTGGATCTACGACTGCGGTAGCAGAGGAGAGGTATGGATCTACGGAGCGGAGCAGGCCCAACGACAGCTGCTTCGGGCGGCAAGAATGCAAAGAGAGTGGCCACTGGTGGCGGCCCGTGCCTCACCGCACCGCCGTGGTGCCAGGTTGGTGGGGTGCAGCGTGGATCTGAGCAGCACGAAGCCGAGCATCGCTTCTGCCAGCAGTGCATCAAGTAAACAAATTTTCAAACTCATTCGGTTTCTTGCGATGCTGATTTGGGGCACGATTGATTTTCAGTGTGTGCAGGATGAGGTGAACTAGTGAAGGTTGAGAGGGCAGCGATAGCCGAGAAGGAGTTCCTGCAGTAAGCGGTGGTGCTGGCAACTGTGGTGTATGCGTACGCCAAGTAGGGGCGAGGATGGTCAGTGGTGTCTCTATTTTCACATGGTTAGCAGTGATGAGGACATGACAGGACACGATTTGGCCAAGTGCACGACAGTGTAGGCGCACGACAATGTAGGCGGCCCATGGGCCAGGCGCACGACGGTGTAGGCGGCAGTCGTGGCCCAAGTGGGAGCACAGATTAGCCAGGCGCATGACAGTGTAGGCGCACAACAATGTAGGCGGCCCATGGGCCAGGCGCATGATAGTGTAGGCGCACGACAGTGTAGGTGGCAAAGCTGTGCACGTCTGAATTATCCCACCTTGCTTAGCTTGGGAGGACCAAGCCACCTTAAAAGGGAGAGCCACCCTTCCCCTATTGGACTAGTCTTTTGGGGCGATTGGGCCTTTCACCGAGGGGTGTGCTGGACCGTACTCATCATTTGGTATCAAAGCTGGGCCCTTGTTAAGAAGGGGAGAATGATGAGGACATCCCAGGACACGATTTGGACAGGCGCACGACAGTGTAGGCGGCTCATGGGCTAGGCGCACGACGGTGTAGGCGGCAGTCGTGGCCCAAGTGGGAGCACAGATTAGCCAAGCGCACGACAGTGTAGGCGGCGTAGTCATGCACGTCCGAATTATCCCACCTTGCTTAGCTTGGGAGGACCAAGCCACCTTAAAAGGGAGAGCCACCCTTCCCCTATTGGACTAGTCTTTTGGGGCGATTGGGCCTTTCCCCGAGGGGTGTGCTAGATCGTACTCATCAAGCAGTTTGTGGAACAAAATAGTACAAGCATCTGGGAGAGATCCATGTTGATAGATTTTGGATAGTTCCATTTGCACCTATGCTAGTAACTTTGGTATGCATTTGAGTAGATGTTGGTAATGCTTGTTAGCTCCTCAAGTTTGTCATGCTGCTTTTTTGGTTGATACAAACAATGGTTCTTGTTCTTATTAGAGATAGCTTAGGGATGGTATAGAGCTCAAACATGTCACTGTCTTCATAGACTCATAAATGGTGTTTTCATGTTTCCTTCACAGATCGTCATACACTAGTGAATACGCAAATCTCATTGCCTCCACATCTTGTAGTTTACTTACAAACTTTAATATGCCTCTTGCTAGTGTTAAGGATTAGCTGCTTGCTTGACTATAATAATCTGCTTGCCTGCTACTATTTATCCAGCAGAGTAAGGCACTATATCCACTATAATAATTTGCTTGCCTACTCCACTGCTTTTGGATCCTGAATTGTTGCTTGTTCAAGGCTGATTCGCTATCAAATGTACTGGTAACACATAATTTATTTGCTTTAATTAATATTTGGCTTCTTTATGATGCACATAGGTCTTCTGAGTTGATTTAATTTTCCTCTATATTTGCAGAATTTGATGCTTTGGTAGGAAGCCAGTTAGCTTCAATTGACCTTGGCACCTGAGTTGTTCGTGGCATACCCCTACCGCTAGTCATGTTGTTATTGCTATTCTTGAGGTCTGCTTCAATGCTTCACATTCTTTCTTTTTCCTAAAAAAGTAACTTAATTTATTGCTACAACTTTGAATCAGCTTTTGTCAAAATAATGCAAACACTTGCACACAGATAGTAGCAAGAACCAACTGTCCACTGATGGTCTGATATCTATCCATGTAGTACTTTTTGTTTGATTTTGATATGCATGAGATTGACATTTGTAGTCTGGAATTCATACATAAGCATATTGATTTGCCATGGATAGCTATTGTCTATTGAATAAATGGATGGCCTTGTACAGTCATGTGCTTATATACTGACAGAATGGCCTTGGCCTTTTTTCATTTTAATCTGAACCATATCAACATGTACTTAGTGACATTGCCTCTTGTTTGTAGTAAAAATATTATTCCTTGCATGCGTACAATATGAATTTGTTTGACAACACCATTGCTTTGCTAACATTGTATGCTAGTCTTGTAGGATGATCACCTGAATTGTACTTTGCACATATATTATGAACGTGACTCTATTCTTTTAGTTTTGTTGTGCAGGTGCAGTGATGGAGCGCTAGAGCCAAATAATGGAGTTGCATCAAGTGAGTCCTCTGCATCTTATACCAACATACCTGTCTTTTGCTCCTACCAATTGAAGTGCTTGATGCAAAGATATTGGATCAAATATTTGGTCGCAAGATCGAGTAGTTATTTCCTGCATAGTATTGTTGGCCTTTTGCGGTTACTGAGCACGATAATGCCATTTGTGGATATGCATGTTTTTTCAGAGTCTGTAACTTTTTCCATGTAAAGTTGATATTACATTAACATGTTCAAATTCGATAGTAATTAGAGCTATTATTTGCTATTACAAGTTGATAGTAGTCCATGGATTCACAATTCTTTTTATTGCGAATATTGTTGGCAGTATTTGACATTTTGACAATGTGTTCTTTTCAGGTTGAGGATCATTTTCAAGGAATAAAGATGTTTATCACCATATTTTAATAATGCTTCTAAGTTTATTTAAAAAATTTCTAAAAAATATATTTCAAGTATCTCGGTTCCATTATAGCTCATATCATGAAAATACATTAAAATTCCAAATGTTTTCTAGAGATAATTCAAACTTCTACTTGCAACTTTATTATAAAATAATGATAATAATACTAAAATTTATCCAAAAAATCTGAAAATTGCTATACATTTATTTTATTAATATAAAAAGTTGGCATAAAAGTTTCGTAAGATTTTACGTAAATTGGACTATATATTGTGTTGATGGTTGAAACTCGTAACGAACTTCGATCCACAAGTGTACGGACCACCTATAGCCTTTTTCACCACGGGGTGATCCCCAAGATTCTTGTCAATCCACAGAGAAAGGGAATATACTAGCGTTTAATCTAGCACTAATCTAGTTGATCAAAGCCTTATGAAAGAGATATCAATCTAAAGCAAGGCAACCTAACCTATGTTAATCTAAGGCTAAACTAGATGGCAAGGGTTGAAACAAGAGAGAGATTAAAGTAGATAAGCGTTCTCTCCCTAGGGTCTAGGATCACATAGATATGCATCTACTACATGAAAGAGGTGTTGCCTTTTCTAGCTTCATGACGGTTATGCGGTCGCTAGGCCTTTTCTCTTCTCTCATATCGTCACTACGTGAAGGTAAACAATCACTTCGCTAACGCATCTATATCTAAGCATCCATAGGGTTAAGCTAATCACCATGATTACCACAAACCCTACTAAGATCACATGTTGTACACACATATGTAAATAAAGCATTTGCAAAGACATAGACCATGAAGCATCGAGGCATAGGGTTCATGTAGTGATTACATATCAAAGATTCATCTAACCCTAGGGATGAACAGAGATGTTACCCCATCATATTACACGGATTGAAGCACATAGGGGTGATGGAGACTCCAGAGAACGTCGTCGATGAAGATGGCGGCGATGAAGCTCGGGAACACCCCTAGGCCAACGGCTTGGAGCCCTCCTCTTGCTTCCTTCCCTCCGCCAGCGTTGATCCTTGCGACGAACTCATCTAACTCTATCCCTCATCTTGCAGCGGCAGCTTTCTGGTGAATGGGCGTCAGTAGAATGATTGGATGCGGCGGCCATCGGAGACAGGGGATATAAATACACCGAGGAGCCCTAGTCCAAAGGGGACCGCGAACCGAGGCAAAAAGGGCCTGGGCCGGTCGGCATGGGCCGGCCGACCTGGGCCTTTTCTGGCCCGGTTCGGGTTCGTCTTCCTCCCCGCGGCTCATCTTAACATTTTGGATTTATGCCCCTTTATTTGTGTCATTTTGGCGTCGTCATCCCCGCGATCAAGATAGGGGGTCTTCTCGCATGAAGTCTGATCTTTACGTCTTAGTCCTCGGGGATGATCCGTCGTAGCACCTTGGTCCTTGCCACCTTTGGGAGTGATTTCGCCTTGCACTTGAACATGAACGGAACTCCTCATTTGCTTCTTTGAACTCGTTGTAACTCCGTCCCTTTTGTCTATGTTTTCTTGCAAAAACACAACACTTCCAAATGCACATACAAAGTTGAACTTGTTATATCATTAGTATGCCTAGTGGTGGGTTAGTTCCATAACAAAGCTCAAACCATAGTGTAACAAGTGCTCTAGGTTGACGGAAATCGACCGCCAACATATTGTTAGTCACCAACATGGTGTAGCGGCCACCTTTTTATTTTTCTCGAAATAAATAAGTAATATATCTATATAAGAACTGATTACCATTGTTAGTCACCTATATGGTGTGGCACAGTGGTAAGGCGCGACATCCTTGTCTTTGCCACCTGGGTTCCAATCCCAGCTGACCCTGGGCATCGGCTGCTCAAGGCCTCCCCCCAATAGTCGAATCTGGTGGAGGCTTGGCCCGCAGCGACGGCTCCTACTAATGCCGCTTGCCGAAAATGAAGGCATCCAGGCAGAGGTCGGTGCCCAGCGAGTCTTGCGATGGTGGCGACAGACGGAAGGCGGAGACAGCGGGCAACAGGTTGGGGCACTATGCGCTCGACCAACCGACCTAGCATTTCTCCTCCGTTCATTGCAGCTTGGCTTCGTGACGGGGTGGCAGTCGGCTGCGGCCGATAGGTTGGTGTGCTATGCGACTTCACTCGTCATCCTAGCTTGGTCTCCTCCTCCATGGCAATGGTGCCTGGGGACTGGACCGGCTTGGTGGCCTCTCTCGTCATGGGTGCGCAGCAAGACGACGACGCACGACCTAGGGCATCTGTATGGCCTGGATAGTTCTCTAGATGAAAATCGACTCCAGTTCGCCAGATGGGCAGCGACGACACCATTTTTGTCGTGTTTTTCTTGAAGATGTTGCTTTGGAGATCCAACTATGTGAAAGTCCCGGTTGGCAGTTGTCAGAGCTGACGACGGTGGCGTCCCTGGACGTCATTCTCTTCCTTTGAAGTGTTGTCGATATGCCCTTCTTCATCTTAGAAGCGGTAGACATGAATTAAGGTGCCGGCGGTTGGCTATTGATAATGATGGCTACAACCGTGGTCGTACGTGTTCGGCACCATCAACAGCTCGGTGAGGCATATTCCATTTCTGCTCAAGCGACTGTTGGCATGGCGTGGTGGAGGTTGGGATAAAAGCCTGGTCGGTGATGCCTGCGGGTGCCACTTCCTTCTTGGAGGTGACTTCATTTACACTTCCCCGAATATATGATCATGTTTTGATTCTCTGGGTATACACCAAGCTATGTGGCATTTCAGTGTTTCTTGTTCGTGCTCGGCTGCTCGTCGAGGTCTTCCACGTCATTTTTGAAGGCTACCTTTTGAGGAGACTTTGACTGTGATCATCAACGCAGCTTGATGATATAAGGAAGACCGCCCATTCGACGAGATGCAATAGAAGCTTTGGATATTTCTCTGAAGAATGGATGTATAAGCAATATTAGACTTTTGCTTATGATTATTTCCTCTTCCTGTGTATTCTTTCTTTCTTTATGCATTTTTTATGATCAGCTTTTGAGCTGAAGATCTTGTAAGAACTTGGCTGTGTGTGTGTTTACCGCATAGACCGGATGTATTTCCATTTCTAAAAAAATAAAAAAATTCAGTTGTCATCTAATCAAATCATTTATCGTTAGCAAAATTGCCAAAATAAAACCGCCACCCTACGAAGCATTAGCACAACATCACCCATCCGACCATGGCTAGTTCCCCTACATGGTACATGCTATACAACCCCTACATGGGAAAATGCAAAATCCAAAATACAAAGATTTCTAGTAAGAACCAAGCGGTCGACCAGGCCCAGCAATTATACGTGGCATGCGACACATGACAACTTGTCGCATATGCGTGGGTCCCACCATCTTGTGGTTGACAGGTATGGGAACCCACACATCGGATCCGCCCCTACCTCCGGCTCCTACCTTTCCTTCCTTCGACGCCGCTCTATCACGAGTGCCCCAACCCTGCCTCCTTCCCAGTGTCCTTTCCTCTTTCAACGCCGCCGCCGGCTAGGGTTAGGGGTCTTAGGGTTTTAGGGTCTGTGGCTGCTGGGGAAGCTCTCATGGCTGACGACCTTAATTAGAAAAGGGTGGAGGTGGTAGGTAGACCCGGCAGCGAAGGGGGCAGAGCAGCATGAGGACGTCCCTACCACCAAGGGCGATGGCTGGACAACCGATGAGCTAGGGATGAGTGGGGAAAAGTGGTCACGGAGGTGCGATCCTAACGGAGGCCAGTTAGGGCGGCGGATGCGATTGTGGGAGCCATTGGAAACGGAGGAGGAAGGCGGCCGCATGGGGACGAGTGAAAGAGAGAGGGGGAGCTGAGATGGCAGCGGGAGGTGGCAACGTACGGGTCAAATGATGAGAGCCACCGGAGCTAAGGATTTAAGAAAAAAGGCGGCACACGAAAGGAGGACCAATGGTGATAGCCCGGTGTCGAGGAAGAGGAGCGGCGCCACGGAGAAGACAACCCTTCGTGGACAGTGCTGTGAGCCGCTTCCCGAGCTGAAGGCGATGCTATCACCTTTTTTTATATATATACATAAAGAAACGATGCCCAGACGCACCGGCCAAGCGGTGGCTGCGCGATGCCCAGACGCACCGACCGATCGGTGGTGGCAGCATGCAAGTGCCGGTGATGCATCGAGCAGAGACCCGGTCCCGGCCAGAGCCCAGAACTCCAGAAGAGACGACACGAGGTGGGAGGCATACGTGTTCTCCGGCAGGCCACCGTACCGGCCGTGCCCCTCTGACGATCAGACGGATCAGGGACGCGACACGTCGGGCTTGGGTCCCCATTTGCCTGGCTACCTGCTCTTCGACCGGTCACGCATCAACGACCACTGGAGTGGTCTGCGTCCAAATACGTACAGGCCGCACCTCTGAGTCGCTGCAGCCTGGGCCCATGCCACAGTTTGGCACTTGGGCGCTGCCACCCGGGCGGGGGACCCGGCCGCTGGTGGCCACTAGCCCACTAGGCCTGCATTGCGTCGCGTCGCCATCGCATCCTCCTCCACCACCACCGGCGGCGGCGGCTAGATGACTTTGAGCGAGCATGCGCTGACATGCGCATCCACGGCGGCTCTCTCCCACGGATGATGAAGGGATGGAGATGGGATGGATCACGAATCGTTAAGAGGTTCTCTCTGATTGTACTGACCGGCCGGAGCTGAGGGCGGCGCCACCGGCGGATTTAGTTTGGCAGCTCGGCGGCGGCGGCGGCAGCGGGGGAGCACGAAGTGATACCGCTTCACAAAATCACAAGTGGCCGGCTTTTACTTGCTCCTTTCCTTGTGGCCTCATCGGGGTGGTAAGGATTCAAGGATCAGCGTCGATGGGTGACAGACAAGCACTCCAGCAGCTGTTCATTCCAGCGATCGTCGAGTCCGATCAGTCGTCGTCGACGATCCTTCTGGCCTACTCCCTCCGTCCCTAAATATAAGCATTCTTCGATTTCCGTGACGTACGTTTGACCACTCGTCTTATTCAAAATATTTGTGAAAATGTAAAAATAATTATGATATACTTAAAATATATACGATGATAAAACATATCATAACAAAATAAATAATATTTTCATAAATTTTTTGAATAAGACGAATGGTCAAACGTGATCACTAAATGTCAACAAATGCTTATATTTAGGGACAGAGGGAGTACTTTGCCATGAGGAGATGGTCGTCATCGTACGTTGCTGCAGGGTAATGTCGCCATCCTTCCGCAAGCAAGCAGGACTGCGTGTCTTCTTTTTGTTCGTTCAGGAACCTCTCCGCTTCATGCGGTGTTAGGGCCTGTTCTGTTCGGTGAAAAGGAATAGTGAAGTTGCAAATGAATAGTGCTGGAATAATGTTTCTTGTGAGAGAAGATGTGATGGATGTGATAGGTAAATAGTGTTATTCACTATTCCTTTTAGATGAAAAGAACATGCCCTTAGATGATAGGCAATATTTCAATAAATTTTAATTCCATAATTAAAAAGATATTCCAATATGATGGTGAGTGAAACAATACATGTGCAAGTATTTATGTTTAAACAACAATTAAATATAAATATATTCTTGAATATACAACTAATAAATATGAATATGAGTTTTAGGATATACCCAATAGGAGGGCGGGTGACGGAGTCACCCGATGTCCCGTCATCACTTGGACCAGCCATGTGATCTTGGTCGATGTAGTCGTATGAAGTCGGTGTAGGAAGATGATCGCAGTGGAGTTCCTCAAACGGTCACCAGGAAGTAGAAGAAGTAGTCGTACGGGGAGCGAGCAGTCGCGTCAAGACGCTTCCCAAAAACCTTATCGCCGCCTACCCCGTGCAGGATCTCAGCAGCAGGACGAGGTTCCGGAGGCTCTGCTCTCGCCGGCACCGTGCGCGCGATGCAAGCGATGGGAATGCGAAAAAGCAAAGCAGTAGAGAAAGAGGGAGAAGGAAGAGGTGTCCTGAGCAGGAGTACCTGGTTGTGAATGGGGCGAGTTGAGGAGGAGGAGGAGAGGCGCCTTATATAGGCGGGCAGGCGCAGAGTGGTCGGTGGGATGAACCTAGATGGTCGCGGTTAAGGAAACCAAATTACCGTTGAGAATATTCCAAAGGATTATTCCTTTCCAATGGCAAAAGGTGCTCACACCTCGCAACACATCACGTCCGTCCGCACCTTACCGTTCGTCTCGTCTCGTCACGCCACGCCACGCGACGCACGCCATGCCACGGCCTCGGCCTCGGCCTCGGCGCGGCGCGGCGAGCGAGCACACGCGCGCGTGTGGCATGCTTTTCTCCTTTATTCAACTTCACGAGAGATGTACCGAAAGTCTACCTCATAAGTCGAATGAAAAGCTCCTCAAATACTCATATGGTACTTCTCACTTTTCCCTAACATTAAAATAATGAGCTTTAATTCTTTAATTATTAAAATAAATGGCTCTAGGCCCATTTATTCTAACAATCCCCACCAAGAATTATAAATCACATTGGAAATGCTCTCATTTTCCCTTTCTGTTTTGATATACCAGTACTACGGTGGATACTGCTAAGTTGAACATCCACCAAGGACTCAGGTTACACTTATTTGCAACTAAACAATGGACTATGCCTTGAATTACCAGTTTTGTGCATCTAAGCTTGGCCAGAGCCCATTACTGATACTTGGTTGCACATAGCATCCCCGCAGGTTGGAGCTTATGGGTCACACTCTGTGCCTCTTCATGAGTTTTCTAGAGATCACCCAAATCTCATAGACTATGACCAGTAGTCTGACTCATATAGGTGTGCTCCTCCAAGACATACTGTAGAACTATGTCTTTGCTTTAAAGAAACAACTGCCTTGTTTCATGGAAGCCACTTGGAACACATTAAGGTATACATACCAGCCTGCCATACAGTTTTGAAGAGAAATGCATCTTTTCATGGACCGGGCCTTTTTCAAAGGTTCTCTTGTCTCAGTCAAACCATAGCTTGTTTCACCATCCTAATTCACAGGATCTCCGATCACATGGGGCAGGTTACCACTATGGAAAGACTCACGTGGGTCTCAAACCAGTTCCATAGATACATTGTCTATCACAATACGTGATAGACCCTTTGTAAATTGATCTGCTAGGTTCTTAGCCATATGGATGTAATCTAGAGCTATAACACCGGTGTTTCTCAATTTCCTGACAGATTTCAACCGCCTCTTGACATGCCTGGATGACTTCATGTTGTCCTTTGAACTGTTCACCTTGACAATCACAGTTTGATTATCACAGTTCATTAGAATTGCCGGTATCTGTTTTTCAACTATCGGCAAGTCCATTAGGAGTTCACGAAGCCACTCAGCCTCGACAGGGGTAGTATCAAATGCTGTGAGTTCTCCTTCCATTGTTGACCTTGTTAGAATGGTCTGCTTGCAAGACTTCCAGGAAACAGCACCACCTCCAAGTGTGAACACATATCCACTTGTGGCCTTTAACTCATCAGCATCAGAAATCCAGTTTGCATCGCTATATCCCTCCAAGATTTTAGGGTCTCCGAAATAGTGAATTCCATAGTTCATTATTCCTACTAGATAGTGCATTACCCTCTCGAACATCAAAGAACCAATGATCTGGGAGTATCTCAGCTGATCCACCATTATCCTCAAGTTCTTCTTTAGAACCAAGCTGGCATCATAAGGAGTTGAGGTGGGTTTAGAATTGCTGTAGCCAAACTGACTCAACATCTTCTCAACATAGTGAGTCTGTGATAGAGTCACCCCACTATTTTCTCCCTTGATTAGCTTTATGTTAAGGATAACATCAGCCTCTCCCAAGTCTTTCATCTCAAACTTTTGAGATAGAAAGTTTTTGACTTTCTTAATCACATCAAGGCTCGTGCCAAAGATAAGTATGTCATCTACATACAAACACAAAATCACTCCTTCGCCCCCACCATAGCGACAGTACACACATTTGTCAGCTTCGTTTGCAAGAAAACCAACAGATGTCAAAGTTCTGTCGAACTTATCATGCCATTGCTTAGGTGCTTGCTTGAGGTCATAGTGTTGGGGCAGTAGAAAACATCACCTCTCGGCCCCGGGGGTTTGTTTCCAAAAGTTACTTAGCTCCGGCCTAAGTTGGACGATGATTGAAAGTTTGGGCTTCGCACGATCGATTCATGGAATGAAATATGCACACTAGCATGAGAACTAACCAAGGACAAGTATTCTTTTTGCAAGATAAGTTTTGAGCTTCGGGATATTTAATTATCGCCAGACTCCGGGGATCTGTTTCGTGGAATCTTCCAGCTCCGGCGACTTTTTCAGGAAGATACAAAAACCTGGGCTTCGCCAGGTTTATCGTGCATCGAGAAGTATAATTTAACCCGGATTGAGTCTCTTTCTTCACAGGGAGAGTTCAAACTTTGGGGGTTTTCTCAAAGTGAATGATGGGTGAAAGTCTGGGCTCCGTCGGGACTTTGCCAGAAACCCGGCGTCGAGAAGTCTCAAAGATAAACACCGAAGCCGAAGAATCTACAGGGAGAAGAGCACCGAAGACAACAAATCGCGAAGCCCAGAGTTCTTTAAGGCCCCACCTAATTGGACTTGGTCAAAAGTTGTTACAACACGGAACTGTCTCCGTGTTTTGTGGTGCATCGCCCGCTCTGTTGTCTCCGGCGGGTTTTACGCTCCGCAATCTTCAGCGTCAAGTCCGCATCGTGTGCAAGTCCAAGTTTACCCCCGTATATTCTTCATAGATGCTAGGACTTTTGGGTAAACTTGGAATGTAATCTTAGTCTTTTGGCACTATAAAATGAGGCCCCCTCCTCATTGTATAGGGGACGACATTTTGGAAAAGTAAAAGTGTAATGTATCAAGGAAAGCTATTAATTTAATATTATTTAATTGGAACGTGTTCATTTTGAAGTTGTTCATTGTTAGTCCATCTCTCTATTTGTGGATTTGTTGATCCCAACAGAGGCGTCCACCGTGTTCTTAGCCACCAAGGAACCCACGATGGCACCCGCGAAGGAAAAACCTACTGACCAGGAGGAGCCTAGAATGGCTACCAAAGAAAAGAGGATCATAGTCGCTCTGGAGCCAAGACCGGAGGACGATGATCTAGCACGCACTCGCAGTGAGAAAAGAAAAGTGGCGGGGAAGACCGCGCAGGGTTCTGACCCGGAAACCAGCCTCATGAATGACAAAGAGGGCACAACCGAAAAAGAGTTAGACTCGATCTTGAAGCAGATCGAAGCCATGAAGTGAGAGAAGGAGGGAATAGCCTTAGAACTTGAAACACAAAAACAAGCTGATGAGAAAATCAAGAAACTAAAGGCAGCGAAGCTGCAATTAGCTCAGATGCAGGAAGAGCTGGATGAGTTGCATTCTCATCGGCGAACCCTGCCAAGTCCCACCCCAAACCACGAGGAAGATCCACCTCCGCAAAATGAAAACCCAATGTTCAATTTCCCAATCCACAATACGACAGGAATGTTTGTGTCCGTCGACTCGACCTCACCTTTGTCTCTAGGCCTGCAAATAGCGTCATGGCCCTTCACCTACAAAACAATCTCCCTACCAAAGTACAATGGCTTGACAAATCCAAGACAGTTCATCATGAGCTACGAAGCTGCCGTGGCTTCGGCCAGTGGTGACGAGGTGGTTTTGGCTAAGTCATTCATTATAGCGTGCGAAGGCGCGGCTTTGAACTGGTACTCACTATTACCCCCGCACTCAGTCTACAGTTGGGTCGACCTAAAAACCAAGCTTATCCAAAACTTCCAAGGCTTCCAAGCCGCAACCACAGATGAGGGAGATTTATTCTATTGTATCCAGAAAGACAAGGAACCCCTGGCAAATTACGTGAGAAGATTCCTCCAGCTAAAATCCCAAACCCCAGATGTATCGGAGAAAGTTGCCATAGCCGCCTGTATCAAGGGGCTAACTCCAGGGCAAACCGCTTCCCACCTCTCAAGGAAAAAGCCAAAAACAATGCAGGCACTTTTGGTAGAGCTCGAAGAATACTGTAGATCCGATGAAGATCACAGGAGAAGAGTAGCCGAAAGAAATCGGTTAAGGCAAACCCAGAGAGAACACGAATGGGTTCCTTCGCACCAGAGTGTGCAAACCAATAGGGCACCATACCCCCCAAACCAAGTACTCCCAATCGAAGCTGCACCAGATACCCAAAACCAAAACCCACCACAAAACCAAGCTCCGCAGCGAGCTCCGCAAACTCCCAACCAGGGAGGTCACAACCAGAGAGGGAGAGGAAGGGGCAACAGACCGTCCCCTCAAAGCCAAAACTTTCATCCTCGCTTGTTTTATTGCTCTTTCCACGGAAAGCAACCTCATCACTCCATAGACAATTGTCCCGAAACAAAAAGAACCTTGGAAAGAATGGCCGAGGAAAAGAGGGCCGCTCAAACCCAGCCTCAACCTGTTCCACCTAAACCTATCAACCATACCTGGCATCTGCAATCCTTCCAACAAAAGCCATATCCCACCGCACCCCCACTGCATCCTTACAACTAAGGAAACCCAACCTTCTTCCAAGCTAGCACCTACAATCAGCAACAGCCAGCCTGGCAAGCACCTCCACCGCACCAATACCAACCACAAACTCAACAAAACACCCAGCCCATGCAACAAATCCCACCTCCACCGCCTGGTATGCCAAATGTGGTTCCAAAGGCGGAGCCAGCTAACCCAAGGAACGATCCTAAAGCTTTGCCAACCTTCGGCTCTATCATGGCTATTTCTCAGACCGAAGCTCAGAACCAAGAAAGCTCCTATTGTCAGATGTTTCCAATCGTGAGAGGATCATCTCTCGAGTTTGAGAACAAGAAAATGAGAAGAAATTACTTCAGAGAAGTGCACACCATAGTCCAAGACGGACCACCGGTAAAGCCACCTTGGGCACATGTACCTATCACATTCACAGAAGAGGATTTCACATTGAAAATGGCCGCGCACAATGATGCCATGGTCATCAAAACCATTATCGCAGGATGGGAAATTGGAGAAGTTCTAGTAGACAACGGCAGCTCCGCGGACATTCTTTTCGCCAAAACTTTTAGAGAAATGAAGATAGATCCACACTTCTTGCAAGAAGCGGACATACCGCTTCTGGGCTTCGGGGGGAAACCAGTCAGAGCACTGGGGAAAATTTCACTGCCTGTCTCTTTTGGAAATCTTGACAACCCAAGAACTGAGCTAATCACATTTGATGTGGTGGAAATGCATTATCCTTATCTGGCCATCTTAGGCAGGGGATTCATCAATAAGTTCGATGCAGCATTCCGGCAGCTGTTCTTATGCATGAAAATACCGGCACTTAAAGGGGTCATCACAGTATTTGGTGTTCAGCAGACCACCAGGGATATTGAAAGGGGCATAGCACCGGGCCAGAGAAGCATCCATCATTTAACTCAGGCCGAAGCTGACGAAGCCGAGGAAAAAGAAAAAAAATAGTTCGCAGAGCCAAAAAGAGATAAAGAAAAAGTAAACATCAGTGCCGACGACGAAACCAAAAGAATTTAGCTAGATGTGCACATGTCAGATAGGGCAGTGACAATCGGAGCTGAGCTAAGCCCGGATGAGGAGCAAGAATTGATGACATTCTTAAGTAAAAGTCAAGATGTGTTCGCATGGTCAGCCCACGATTTGAAAGGGGTTGATCGAGACATCATCGAGCACAGGCTAGAGATGGACAAGAACATCAGGCCCAAAAAGCAAAAGCTCCGCAAGATGTCAGATGAGAAAGTCGAAGCCGTGAAAGCAGAAGTACAAAGACTGTTGGACACCAATGTGATCCGCGAAGTCAAATACTCAACCTGGCTTGTGAACACAGTCCCGGTGAAAAAGAAAAATGGCAAATGGAGGATGTGTATAGACTTCACAGACTTGAACAAAGCTTGCCCGAAAGATGATTACCCACTGGAAAGAGTGGATAAAATAGTTGATGATGCAGCAAACAGCAAGATGTTATCATTGCTCAACATGTTCTCAGGATACCATCAAGTCAGAATAAGAAAAGAAGATGAGGAGAAAACCAGCTTCATCACCCCCTTCGGCATATTCTGTTTCTTAAGGATGCCTGAGGGGCTTAAGAATGCGGGGCCAACTTTCACAAGAATGACAGCTTCGGTATTCCCTGAGCAGCTACGTAGAAACTTGTTGGCGTACGTGGATGACATAGTCATCAAAAGCAACAAGCGAGGTTACCATATATCAGACCTTGCAGAAACTTTCGCAAATCTGAGAGCCGCAGACTTAAGGTTAAATCCTGAGAAGTGCGTGTTCGGTGTACGCCGCGGGAAAGTCCTCGGATGTCTCATGACAACTAAGGGAATACAAGCCAACCCCGACAAATCCCAAGCAATAATCAAGATGGAAGAGCCTAGATCTCTGAAAGACATGCAGAAACTCACTAGGAGAATCGCAACATTGAATAGATTTGTGTCCAAGGCCACAGAGCGAAGCC
The DNA here is from genome assembly GCA_036936925.1 of Cenchrus fungigraminus. NCBI lineage: Eukaryota > Viridiplantae > Streptophyta > Magnoliopsida > Poales > Poaceae > Cenchrus > Cenchrus fungigraminus. The sequence goes on from CM072779.1 coordinate 101,008,003, forward strand.
TCCCTTTCTTCCAAATGCTCAGAAACAACAAGAAGTTCGAGTGGGGGGGGGAAGAGCAGACCATAGCGTTTGCGGAGCTCAAAAATTATCTCATCAGCCTGACAAAATTGTGTCCCCCGGAGCCTGGATCCCCATTGCTGCTTTACATCTCAGCTTCGAAGACTGCAGTGTGCGCAGCCTTAATACAAGAAAAGGAAGTAGAGGGGAAGCCAACCCAAGTCCCAGTCTATTTTGTCTCTGAAACACTAACAGGGTCAAAGGTGTTCTATTCAGAGCTGGAAAAAATCGCGTATGCAGTGGTCATGGCAGCACAAAAACTTAGGCATTCTTTCGAGTCCCACAGAATCATAGTGGTGACAACCAACCTTTGCATGAGCTTTTCAATAATAGAGAGGCTTCGAGACAAATTTCCAAATGGGCACTTGAGCTATCAGAGCATGTGGTTGATTTTGAAAAAAGAAGCACCATAAAATCACAAGTCCTGACAGATTTTGTTGTAGACTGGACATCCCCAGCAAACTCAAGCTCCGCAGAGATTGAACAGCCATGGATCGCATATTGCGACGGGGTGTACTGCCACAAAGGAGCCAAGGCTTCGGAAGTTATCACCTCTCCAGCTGGGATCAAAATGCGGTTCGCAGTCAGGCTAGATTTTCCAGAAAATGAGAGAGCAACCAGCAACACAACCGAGTATGAAGCATTGTTCCTCACCTTGAGGAAAATGGAAGCACTAGGGCAGCAAAGGTTCATCGTAAGATCGGACTCCAAAGTCATCCAGGGCCACGTAGATAAAGTCAGCGAAGCCAGGGAGCCAGAGCTTGTCAAGTATCTCGCAGCTGTAAGATCAATGGAAAAACACTTCAAGGGATTCACAGTAGAACACATCCCAGGAACTCAAACAACGAAGCCAATAGACTGGCAAAAGCCGCAGCACAAAACCAAGCCTTACCTCCAGATGTTTTTTATGAAGTCCTAACTACACCCGCTGTGAAAGAGCCCAAAGCCAAAACAATCAATGTCATAGAAAAATATGATTGGAGGGCTCCGATCCTGGCTTTCTTAAGAGGTCACTATGAACCCACTGAGGAAGTTTCCTTGAACCGCATGAGGCAAAGGGCCCGAGCCTACGAGATAATTGATGGGGAGTTGTACAAATCTGGCATATCAGCTCCTACCCTGAGATGCATCAGCTTCGATTGTCACACCCGTTCCAATTTGGATGGCCCATGAGTGGCCCATGAGCGCAGGTGCGCGTGTTTTGTGCCACATTGCTAGTTGAGCAAGGGTGGAGCCAACTTATAAGCCTTTGTCCACCAGCCATAGCACCCTTGGGTTAACCCTTTTACGTGAAGCGAGGACGAAAGTGTAAGCAGGGTGCTAAGTGTACGCATGCCCGCCCCTATGGAAGGGCTGGGCGGTGCGGCTTTTGTGGGTGGGGTGTTACAAATGGTATCAAAGCCGACCCTCGTGGTTGTGCATACGGGTCAGTGTGCGGACATAGGACGCATGGCGTGTGTGGGCCTAAGATGGGACACACGGCATGGCATATGGGTCGGCACTGGACGTACGGTAGTGCGCTAAGAGGGAAGGTTCCTGGACATTTGCTCGGATTAGTGTGCAGACATATGCATGCGCGTATGGGCCTGGGATGGGACACACGGCATGGCATATGGGTCGGCACTGGACCGGTGAGTTGGACCGACGAGGACATCAGGTTCTTTGAGGGGGGTGTATGTCACACCCGTTCCAATTTGGATGGCCCATGAGTGGCCCATGAGCGCAGGTGCGCGTGTTTAGTGCCACATTGCTAGTTGAGCAAGGGTAGAGCCAACTTATAAGCCTTTGTCCACCAGCCATAGCACCCTCGGGTTAACCCTTTTACACGAAGCGAGGACGAAAGTGTAAGTAGGGTGCTAAGTGTACGCATGCCCGCCCCTATGGAAGGGCTGGGCGGTGCGGCTTTGGTGGGTGGGGTGTTACATCGATGCAGGGAAAGAGTTGCTAAGGGAAGTTCATTCTAGTTTTTGCGGTGCTCACATCGGCTCTAGAGCTCTGGCTCAAAAAGCACTAAGACAAGGTTTTTATTGGCCGTCCATCATCGATGATGCTCACCACTTGGTGAAAACTTGCGAAGCTTGCCACAAAAAATGCCAACAATCAGAGTCGTTCGATGCCCACACAATTGGTACCACCCTCCTGGCCTTTGCAAAGATGGGGGATGGACCTAGTTGGACCACTTCCAGCAGCTCAAGGAAATTGTAGATTCGCAGCCGTAGCCATAGATTACTTCACAAAATGGGTCGAGATCAAACCACTGGCAAGCATCACGTCCCGGAACATCCAAAAATTATTTTGGCAGAGTATAATTTGCAGATTTGGGGTTCCAAGGGAACTAACTGTGGACAATGGAAAGCAATTTGATTTCAATGACTTCAGGGAATTTTGCCTGACTATGGGGACTAAGCTAAAGTTCGCCCCCATGTATCATCCACAGTCAAACGGTGCGGTTGAAAGAGCAAATGGGCTGATATTCTCAAGCATAAAGAAATGTTTGTTCAATCAGAGAAAAGGGAAGTGGGTAGAGGAATTGCCGAAGGTAACTTGGTCTCATAACACCACTGTATCAAGAACCACCAGCTTTTCACCATTCAAGTTGTTGTTCGGTTCTGAAGCCATGACTCCAGAGGAGATCAAAAATGAAAGTTTGCGAGTGTTGAAAGCACAAGATATAGGCTTCGAAGAAGCAGAGAAAGATTTGATTGAGGTAGATGTGCTCCAAGCTGCTGAGAACTTAGAAAAATATCAGCAAGAAACCAAATGATGGAGGGACAAGAAAGTCGTGAGAAAGGAAATACAGGTAGGGGACTTAGTCATCAAGAAGAAGAAGAATTTGGACAATCCAGAAAAGTTGCAAGAGCCATGGGAAGGCCCGTACATAGTAGCAAAGAGTCTAAGACCAGGATCTTTTCATTTGGTAGATCAGTTGGGCAACATGTTGCCGCACACATGGAACGCAGACAGCCTTCTCAAGTACTACCCTTAGAAGTATACAGTGTAAAAACTCTGGCTTCGTGAACTTATAAACAGGTCCGGAGTCTAGCTATCTCATGCTTTTACGTTTTCAGTACTTTATATTTTCCAAGGACCATACTCTTTTCCTTGCTAAAGGGGACTTCAAATCAGGAGGCAAGGTTTTTAATGAGGTGGATCCATGTACTAAATTTCAGTTTCAATGAAATTAGTTTCCCCTTAATTTCTCGTCTAGCACTTGTTACTTTCAGCAATTTACTTTTCAGTCATTTACTTTCTGCGAGGGGGTTTCTGCCCAAGAGCAACGAAAAGCAACAAGCTTATATACATTGACTCACAAAAATATTAGCACTCATGCCTAAGTATCGAAAAATCCCACAAGGCAACATACTAAGTTGCGGGATCAGTTTTTTAATTTCAAAGTTATTCCTCTTTCGACTAAGCAAAAGGGTCGAAAAGCAACAAGATTGCTATATTCGACCAAGTCAAAGGAAAGTCTGCAAAATTTGAAGCAAATTTCGCTAGACTTAGGTTTTGAGACAAGAAAAAGCTACCCTACGAAACATCACCTTTTCTAACGAAAGTTCTCAAGCTCCAAGAAAAGCAAAAACGGGGGTGATGTTTTCTTCAAAAACAGAGCTGTTTTTTGCTCTTTTCTCGAAGCTAGAGAACTAGTCAAACTAAAAACAATGAAAAAGGTGCCGAAGCCGAAATATATTACAAGAATCTTGCCACCAAGTATTTTCACATTAGTCAGGCCGCCACGTAGGGTGTTTCAAAAGCAGCAACTTAAAACAAGACAAGAAGATGTTCAAGCTTCACCATCTTTGTCTTCACCAGGGCTTTTCTCGCTAGGGGCTCCATCCTTGGGGGATTCGCCGTCCTCGCTCTCATCTTCAGACGAGCCCGATCCCATTGCCTCCTTTTCCTAGGCCTACAAAATAACAAAATAAGCGATCTTAAAAAAAAGAGAGAGTAGAAAAAAAACTATCAAGAAAATTCCTTACCTCCGCTAGATACCGGCGCGCCACGGCCTTGGCGTGCTCCTGCCCAGACGCTTCCCAGAACAGGGTCAAGAAGTTCTTCTTAATAACTTGAACGTTCTTCGAGGGAATTCACACTCAATATCCTTCGCCTTCGGGAACTTATAATTTCTGGCGCCTAGAGCCAAGAAGTCCGAGCATCCGTTCTTTTCAAGTAGTTCCAGCAAGACTTCAACGCACATTGAAGCCGCGTAGTCACTAGCTCCGGTCATCACGCCAGGGAGATGATCAAATTCTTGCTCCATCCATTCAAAGATCTCCTTGGGCCCTTTGTCGCTAGGGAAAGGCAGGGGCTCCGCGCCAAATTCCCCAAGAGCGCGAGAATATTTCTCATACAAAACTTGGAAGCATTCTTTCAAAACTCCTTCGGCCGCATCTATAAATTTCTTCTGACCCTTAACTTCTTTCTTAAGTTCTTCAATAACTGACTTTTGGTCATCATTGTCTTTCCTCGGAGAATCTATGACTCCGGTGTCGTCTTCCACTATCTTTTTTCAAATCTTCAGCTATTTTTTCCAGCTTCTCTGTATCTTTGGTCAGATTCTTCGAAGTTGTCTTAAAGGTATTGACATTGTCCTCCAAAATAGCAACTTTCTCCGTCTGAAGATTGAACATTTTCTCCAAAGTTGCATACTTTTCATTAAGCCTAATAACTTCCCGGCTCAGCTCAAAAGTTTGTTTTCTTGAGAACGATACTTTTCAACCGCCAGCCTACTTGAAATCATTGACTTGTAACAGAGCTCGACGGATAGTCCCGCCAAAAGACCAGCTTCCATGTCTTCCAGAGATTTTTTGTAAGCTGCAAAGCATTTGAGAAACCTCACCTTCGTTAGTATAAAAAACAACAACGCAAAAAACAAAGTAAGAGAAGGAACAAACCTTGAGCGTCAGAAGGCGCCGAAGGTCCGGCACTAGCACTGGTCCCATGTTGCTTCACAATTATAGAAGCTTGGGCCCTAGGAATTTCTCCATCTTCCCATTCCTGGCCTTCGGGGGCTTTGCCCTCAGCTCGCGGGACGTCACCAGCCACCACGTCTGCAAGCCGAAAGGAATCCCTTAGCTCCCAGAGCACAAGCGACTCCACAATCCCTCTCCTCTTACAAAAAGGCAAGCAAACAGATAATAAAGTTTTTAGGTCTTTCATCCCAACAACCTTGTTATAGGAGTATGTTGAAGGATCGAAGGTGCGTTTCTCCGCAAGAACCAACTCCAGTGTGGGCCCTTCCACATCACCTGTCGTGCTCACAGTCTCTGCCATAGATTTCATAAATTCAGGCGACGCCTTCGTATGGCCCAAAGCTTCAGGAATTTCACCTGGGCAAGCAGTCTTAGCACCCCCGTCCGGATTCTTCTCGGCTCCGGGAAGTTCTGTACCCGCAGCAGCCTTGTCAGAAAGTCCGACGCCCTCAGCATCAGGAGTTACTAGAGCCGCGCCCTTTGAACTAGGCACCACAGCTTTCTCCACCTCCGGCACGTTCAAACGACTCTTAGCCTCATCATCAGCATCAGTTCCCGAGTCCAGGAACTCCAAATTATTAGCAGAGCTAATAATAATCACGATACGGCAGGTCTGCCTGGGCTTGGATCCGGTTTTTTGCGACGCAAACCAGAATGTACTGGCTTCGGTGCATTCTCAACCACTGAAGAAGCACCACGAGGGTCAGTATCCTTGTTGGCAACCATCTTCTTCTTAGCCCTCTCAAGTTGGCTTGTTTTTGAAGAAGATACTGGAGCCACGGTCTTTTGGACTCCAGTCACTGTAGCGTCATCAGCTACCTCAGGAGAAGTTACTGGTATCTTCCTTTTTTCGCGGCATCAGCTGGATCCGCCGCATGAGTAAGATTGCGAGTCCGCTTTGTCGATGCCCTGGGCTTCGAACGATCGTCCACTTCAATCCCAAGCTCCGAAAAAATCCTGTTCACCCTGCGGCCTCTAGTTACTAATTTTCGCGAAGCCTGGTACTCCGCTTTGGTGTAGAGACCAAGGAGGTCCACCACTCGTCGTTCAACTTCCCCCATGAACTCATGAGCGTTTTTCCCTCCGTCATTTTCAGCCCAAAACGAGGAAAATGAATTTCCTTAGCGAACCAATCAACCGACAACCACTTAATCTCCCGAGGGTTCCAGCCAGCAGCAAGGGGCCAAATCTCGGCGGCCACAAATTCTTCTGCAACGTCGCGGCCAGGGATAAACTAAGGAGCCAAGCAGAAAGCTTTCTCACAATCTTTAAAACCCATGGTCCTCGCGAAGTCTGGGCCTGTTATGTAATTCAAGGGCATCATGGTCGAGATACTGAAAGGATAGTATCCGGTGCCATCGGAGCCGCGAGGCATATTCACTTTCACATAGAACCAATACGACAGCCAGTCATCGTCCCATTTATTCTTGTGAGCTGGGCTGAGCTCCACTCTCTCGATATCATTTTTGGTGTTCTTCCTCCGAGTGGTGAAGGTTATGCACCTGAAATGATTCTCATAGACGGTAGCACTCCCATCCAGCCAAAAACTTTGTTTTTGCACATGGAGCTCGTAGAACCGAACGAAAGCTTCAGTATCAACCCGACCATCACACGAGCGCACAACAAAAAAGAATTTGGAGAGTTGAACGAAAGCATTCGGTGTCAGCTGATGCAGCTTAACACCATATCTATCAAGGATCTCCGGAAGGAACTTGGAGCAAGGGAACCTCAAACCAGCATTGAAGAAGTCGCGAAAAACCACGGCTTCGCCTTTCTTTGGCTTCGGCATTGTTTCCCCTTCCGGAGCCCGGGCAATCCCTTCTGGAAAGAATCCCTTTTCCTCATAATACTTCAGCAGGTTTTCAGAAACCAGCGAAGCCCCAAAAACAAAGGACGGAGTCTTGGGCTCTCGACCGGCCATAAGATCCGATGGTGAAGCCTCAACTGCCGAAAGATCTTCACTGCAGGAAATGTCTTTGACCTTCGGTGACAGCTCGTAGTCAACCAGGTCACTAGCAGGTTCTTCCGAAGCTTCGGTTGGGGCGGTAGAAGCAGCTATCTCCTCCTCCGTCATTGGACACGCAGTCTGCTTGGTACGAGCCAGAACTACTTGAAAATTTCGGGCTTCGCAGAAGAACGAGGACACAAATTTCCGACTAGCAAAATCGCGTAGCAAGCACGAATCTAAAAGCAACTAAGCGCGGCAAACCTTGGTCTGGGGCTTCGGCAAGAGTGACGAAGCACGGGCCCCGACCCCCCCTTATATAGCCTGAAGAGAGAGAAGGAGCGCAACTGTCTTGAAATACGAACGAACACCTCGGGAAACATCATTTTTTGTTGCTCAACGGCCAGCTGTGCGAAGCCAAATCAAAAGTTGCGCAAACTTCCCGTCGCCGAAGGTGACGTTTTCGTCGAATTGAAGTTCACAAAAGAGATTGAGGAGAAGGATAATCTTTTAGTTTAGCGCTTCTCCTTGAGGGGCTACTATTGGGGCAGTAGAAAACATCACCTCTCGGCCCCGGGGGTTTGTTTCGAAAAGTTACTTAGCTCCGGCCTAAGTTGGGAAGATGATTGAAAGTTTGGGCTTCGCACGATCAGTTCATGGAATGAAATATGCACACTAGCATGAGAACTAACCAAGGACAAGTCTTCTTTTTGCAGGATAAGTTTTGAGCTTCGGGATATTTAATTATCGCCAGACTCCGGGGATCTATTTCGTGGAATCTTCCAGCTCCAGCGGCTTTTTCAGGAAGATACAAAAACCTGGGCTTCGCCAGGTTTATCATGCATCGAGAAGTATAATTTTACCCAGATTGAGTCTCTTTCTTCATAGGGAGAGTTCAGATTCTGAGGGTTTTCTCAAAGTTAATGATGGGTGAAAGTCTGGGTTCCGCCGGGACTTTGCCAGAAACCCGGTGTCGAGAAGTCTCAAAGATAAACACCGAAGCCGAAGAATCTACAGGGAGAAGAGCGTCGAAGACAACAAATCGCGAAGCCCAGAGTTCTTTAAGGCCCCGCCTAATTGGACTTGGTCAAAAGTTGTTACAACAGGGAACTGTCTACGTGTTTTGGGGCGCATCGCCCGCTCCGTTGTCTCCGGCGGGTTTTACGCTCCGTAATCTTCGGCGTCAAGTACGCATCGTGTGCAAGTCCAAGTTTACCCCCGTATATTCTTCATAGATGCTAGGGCTTTGGGGTAAATTTGAAATGTAATCTTTGTCTTTTGGCACGATAAAAGGAGGCCCCCTCCTCATTGTAAAGGGGACGACATTTTGGAAAAGTGAAAGTGTAATGTATCAAGGAAAGCTGTTAATTTAATATTATTTAATTGGAACGTGTTCATTGTGAAGTTGTTCATTGATAGTCCATCTCTCTGTTTGGGGATTTGTTGATCCCAACACATAGAGAGACTTCACCAGCTTACACACCATTCCTTCTTGACCCTTTACTACATATCCATCCGGCTGATCCATATAGATCTCCTCTTCCAACTCTCCATTTAGGAAAGCTGTCTTAATGCCCATCTGGTGAACGAGAAGACCATGGGAGGCTGCCAGAGAAAGTAGTACTCTTATGGTAGTCAATCGAGCGACTAGTGAGTAAGTATCAAAGAAGTCTTCTCCTTCTTTCTGGGTGTAACCCTTGGCCACAAGTCTAGCCTTGTACTTATCAATAGTACCATCGGGCCTAAGCTTCTTTTTGAACACCCATTTGCATCCCACTGGCTTGCACCCATGGGGACGCTTAATGACCTCCCAAGTTCTGTTCGACATGATAGAGTCCATTTCACTCTTCACTGCTTCTTTCCAATAGTCAGCATCAGGTGAGGAGTAAGCCTCTGCAATGGTCTTAGGAGTGTCATCTACGAGGTATACGATGAAATCATCTCCAAAGGATTTCTCTGTCCTTTGTCTCTTGCTCTTCATCATTATCCTCCTCAGGATGCTCAATAAGTGTAGGCTCATCGAGTTCCATCGGCTCGGTGGAGTTGTCCTTCTCGACAGACTCTTGCCTAGATGAATTTGTTTCATCTCTCATTGGAAAAATATTCTCAAAGAATGTAGCGTCTCTGGTCTCTATAATTGTGCCGACAAGCAAGTCAGGCACTCCAGATCTTACTACCAAGAATCTATATCCGACACTGTGAAAAGCATAACCGAGAAAGACACTGTTCACCGTCTTTGGTCCAAGTTTACGTTTCTTGGTGATTGGCTCACTGACTTTGGCCAAGCAACCCCATGTACGTAAATATGAATGAGTTAGCCTTTTCTTCTCCCATTCCTCGAATGGTGTTACTTCCTTATTCTTCATAGGCACACAGTTCAGGACATGACAGGCTGTCAATATCACCTCACCCCACCATGCCTTGGATAGTCCTGCGGTTTCTAACATGGCATTCACCAAGTTAGTCAGCGTGCGGTTCTTTCTTTCGGCAATCCCATTGGATTGGGGTGAATAGGGCGGTGTCCTCTCATGAACAATACCGTGTTCCTCACAAAATGAGTCAAAAACATTTGAGAAGTATTCGCCACCTCGATCGGACCTTAGATGTTTGATCTTTCTCTCAAGTTGATTTTCTACTTTAGCTTTATAGATTTTAAAGTAATGTAATGCTTCATCTTTTGATTTTAACAAGTAGATGTAACAAAATCTAGTGCTATCGTCTATCAAAGTCATGAAATATCGTTTACCGCCTTTTGTCAACAATTCTAGTGGTGCCAAGTTTCTCGCCTCAGCAGCCTTATGTGGCTTGCGAGTTTGTTTTGATTCTACACATACGTGGCACTTAGAATTTTTGACAAAGGTAAATCTTGGAATTAAACTCAAACTAGCTAGGCGCATCATACAACCAATATTAACATGACAAAGCCTCGAATGCCAAAAAAAGTGAACAAGCCTCCGCTATCATAGCCTTTTCCAATAAAAGTACCAAACTTAGAAATGATACATTTATTCGACTCGAACACTAATTTAAACCCATCTCTACACAGTAGAGACCCGCTGACTAGATTCTTCTTGATGGTAGGTACATGCTGCACATTCTTCAATTGTATGGTCTTCCATGAAGTGAACTTCCGAGTGATCGTACCAGAACCAAGAACACGCGCATGGGCACCGTTCCCCATCAACATAGAGCCAGTCCCCTCGACCTGGTAAGAAGAAAACATAGAAATGTCAGCTCATACATGAATATTAGCATCAATGTCTACCCACCACTCTGGTGAAGAGCACACTGAAAGAACTGTAGGTAAGAAATTACGTTACCCCGATGTTCCTCCACCCTCGCTAACAACCATGTTCGCTGTTTTGGGGCCCTTGTGATCCTTGCGATTCGGGCACTTTGCAGCAAAGTGATCCGGACTGCCACATGTATAACAAGCCCCCGGCTTTCTCTTCTTCTTGTCTGGCCCGTCGGCTTGCTTAGCCTTAGGCGGGTTTTGTGAAGGCTTCTACCTCTTATTTTGGAACTTGGGATTACCCCTCTGCACAAAATTTGCGCTTGAAGGACCGGCCATTCCCTTTCCACGTGTGTCTTTTGCTCTCGCCTTCTCCTCAACATCAAGAGTCGCTACAAGGTCATCAAAACTGAACACTTGCCTCTTGTGTTTTAGAGTCGTAGCAAAATCCCTCCAAGATTGTGGCAAGTTGGAGATAATAGCTCCAGCCACAAACATGTCGGGAACTCACATGGGTTCTCTTTGCTATAGTCCTTGAGCTCTTTGGCCAGCGTATGTATTTCATGGGCTTGTTCCACTACCGGACGGTCTTCCACCATCCTATAGTCTAGGAGTTGTTCCATGGCGTACAACTCACTGCCGGCGTCAGAAGCTCCGTACTGTGCCTCAAGAGCATCCTAGATCTCCTTCCCCGTCTTGTAACGGAGATAGGTGTCAATGAGATTCTCAGCCAGGACGCTAATGACGCAACCCCGAAATAGGCTATCAGCAGCCGCAAAAGCCGCGTCCGAGACACCCTCGGGACGAGTTTCATAGGTAATAAACATTACGTTCATGGCCATCAGCCAAAGAGTGGACAAGTCACTCCACCTTTTATAGTTGGAACCATCAAAAGGCTTTGGTTTGATTGTGTTTGCGAAGCTAGATAACGGAATCATCCTATCAACAATATAAGATTTTTGGATTGTTAGATGATAGGCAGTATTCCGGTAAATTTTAATTCCGTAATTAAAAAGATATTCCAATATGACGGTGAGTGAAACAATCCATGTGCAAGTGTTCATGTTTAAATAACAATTAAACATAAACATATTCATGAATATACAACTAATAAACATGAATATGAGTTTTAGGATATACCCACTGGGAGGGCGGGTGACGGAGTCACCCGATGTCCCGTCATCAACTTGGACCAGCCATGTGACCTTGGTCGATTTAGTTGTACGAAGTCGGTACTGGAAGATGATCGCAGTGGAGTTCCTCGAACGGTCACCGGGAAGTAGAAGAAGTAGTCGTACGGGGAGCGAGCAGTCGCGTCAAGACGCTTCCCAAAAACGTTATCGCCCACCTACCCGTGCAGGATCTCAGCAGCAGGACGAGGTTCCGGAGAGGCGCCTTATATAGGCGGGCAGGCGCGGAGGGGTCGGTGGATGCATCTGGACGGTCGCGGTTAAGGAAACCAAATCACCGTTGAGAATATTCCAAAGGATTATTCCTTTCTAAGGGCAAAAGGTCCTCCCGCACCGCATCACGTCCGTCGCACCGCGGATCTCAGCAGCAGGACGAGGTTCCGGAGGCTCTGCTCTCGCCGGCACCGTGCGCGCGATGCAAGCAAGACGTCACGTCCGTCCGTCGCACCGCACGTTCGTCTCGTACACGCCCATGGCCTCGGCAAGGCGAGCGAGCGTGCGTGCCACATCTTTCTCTTTTATTCAACTTTAGAAGAGATGTACCGAAAGTCTACCTCATAAGTCGAATGAAAAGCTCCTCAAATACCCATACGGAATTTCTCACTTTTCTCTAACATTAAAACAATGAGCTTTAATTCTTTAATTATTAAAATAAATGGAATTCCATTTATTCTAACATAGGTGCGCCCTGCGCGCCGGCCCTAAAAAACGTTCGAGGCAGCCGGTCAAATGGGATCCTAATTGTTTATCCATTATCCAATTCCCCTTTTTCCCTTCGCCGTGTCCAATTTCTTTACCAGCTTATTTGCTTTAATTCTAGGTATTAATTTATACACATCCAGCCCAAGCAAATTTTGGTTCTGATTCCTCAGTAACATTATTGGAGTACCTTTTTCGCTGAAACATTTTTTTTCAAAAGGCAGCCGGCCGGTCTCACTTCGTTCTGCCCAATGGACTTTAATCGGCGCTCGTTCGCTGCAGCATGGTAGCAGCGAACAGTCGTTGGTAGTTAATAGCGGCGGGCGATCGTTCAGAGCGCATGCGTTGGTAGGTAGTAGTAGATGACTATGACTTGGTGGTGGGTAGTGTTTCAGTTGGTCCTGTGCATACATGGTAGGTTTATAATATTTAGCTTCCTTTTGTTCCTTGTTCCTACCGTACTCATGGTTCGTTGTCTTCGGCTTATTTTTTTCTCTTTCGGGAAAATGAGTGTGTGGGTGAGTAAATGGGTGGGGGATTGTTTGACATACATATGGAAGTGAAATACATATAATTTGGCAAAAAAAGCATCGATATAAATGGGAAAATGATTTTTTTTAAAATTATTGATAAAAGAATGTCATTTGTTTCTCCAAGCAAATTGAACAAAACATCACATGAAAAAATAGCTGATTCTGGAAAAATAAATGACAGCTCATTCACGACTTCACGTGCCAGATTTGGCCATCTTCTGCACCAAAACGAGCAGTTGGGATTAAAAACATTTCATATCATATCCAGAATTTGCTACATCTTTACCTTTCAAGTCTGATATAAAAACCTTTCTGCTTAGAATTGAAAAACATTTGAATCATATATTTTAAACTTATTACACGTCCAACTTTTATGTCACATGTCAAAACCTTTGTACCTAGAATTGGAAAACTTTCAAAGCATGTACATCTCGAGTTACAAGGCACATATTAAATTATTTAAAACTGAAATTCAAAAGCCTTCAAATCACATGTTTGAAACTTCTTAAACATTTAGCTTTCAAGTCACCTGTCATAAACTTTGTATCCAAAATTCAAATAATTTTAAAACATGTGATTAAATCTTTGTACATATAGCTTTCAAGTTATGCACTAAACTATTTGCATTTAGAGTTCAAAAGCTTTCAAATCATACATCTAAAAAAAATTCTATATCTCAAATTTCAAGTCACATATAAGAATGTTTATACCCGGAGTAAAAAAAAACTTTCATGTCTCGTATTCAAAACTTTTAATATATAAAACATTCCAGGAATTGGTGAATCCATTAGACCAAAAAATCAAAAAAAATCAAAAAAAAGAAAGAAAGAAGTAACTCAAGAGTAAAAATAAATACACAGATTTCAAAAGAAATTGTATATCAAGAACTTCATATTTGAACTTTTATTTACTCTTATTCTTAATTTGAAGATTATATACATCTAAAATTTTAACATGCAGATCAAGAATTTCCTATATATAACTTCACAATCATGTGTGTAGTTAAAACTTTCAATATGAATTAACAAAACTTTATAGTTGGTGTGTAAAAACTTTGACCCTACCTGTATGTAACTTTGTATGTCAAATGTATCTAATATCCATCATGTGGATTAACTAACCTTCTGTCTGCATCAAGCCAAACATGTATACAGGTTTTTCAAAACCAGACCAATTTATGGACCACAAATGGTAAATGTTCAAAGCACAATGTACACGTTTTTCGAAATCAGACCAACATAAGATGAGAACATGAGTGTATAAAAGAAAGAGTTGAACTCTCAAAAAAAAGTTGAATACATACTCACTTGTTAGAATAAAGTGTTATATACCACTATCATGGCTTTGCATATGCTCCATTAAGAATTTCCCACCATCATAACTGTTATATCACCAAAAAATCGCATAAACAGACAAAGAATGACTTGTGTAATTTATCCAAAAATTAAAAGCATCCAAATTTTAATCTATCTCACTGTGTCACTAACTTTCAAATAATAACATATTCAAAACTTTATACCCCTAATCTGAAAGCATTAAATTCATAAATAAAAACTTTGTGGATCTCATTTTCAAACCGAATGTTCTTACAAAATTATAAAACTATGTTGAATGCTTTTATAATAACATATATAGAACTTTATACATATCAATTCCAAAATCAAGCATAAAAAGATTGAATGAAAGTATAATAAACTTTGTGCATCCCACTTTCAACTCTCAAACTTTGAAGCATAAATCTAAAGACTTGGCAGGTAGGTAGAATGCAAAAACTTTGTAATCACATATTCAGAAAGTTTTTACTAACAAAGTTAAAAGAAATATACATGTGGGTAGGTGGAATGCAAAAAAACTTTTAATTCAAAACATCAAACTATAAATCAGAAACTTACTACATACGCATTCAAGCATTTTACTCTTAGACCCAAAACCTCATAATTACAAACTTTGCACTCCAAATAACTTTCTACTAGCATAATAAAAACTTTGTACTCTCACATCAAAACTTAGTAATCAAAAACTTTGTACTCCAAATGTGGTAACCTTGTAAAAGCACATTTTTAATTTTGTACCCGCACATTACAAACACTACAGTCCTATATTCATAACTTTATGATTCCAAACTATGCACTCTGAATATAGAATTTTTTTCTATCATATTATAACTTTGCACTCCCAACTTCAAAACTTTGTAGTTTTAAACTTTGCACTTATAAATCTGGAACTTTATACTAATATATTTTAAACATCAAACTCTCAAATCCAATACTTTGTAATCATATATACAATACTTTGTAGTTTGTACTAGATAAACAATATGCAAAAAAGGTTGTACACATCTAAAAATGTTGTTTGCTATTACTTATGTATCATATGCTAAAAACTTTGAAATGCATATTTTTAGAGTGTAGGGAAATGATACTAGAGTGTATGATTGGTACTATTTCTATTTTTACTACACATTTAAATATTCAAATCAAAACTTCAAGTATCTTAGGAATTCGAAAGGCTTCTATATTTCACATTCAAAAGACTTTAGCTACACCCGTAACTTTTAAGTCACACATCAAACACTTTATTCCCAAATATTAGAAAACTTTTAAGTTGTATATCTAAAACTTTGTGCAGCTCTAGTTTTCAATGTCGCATATATAAAATCCAAGTACCTAGAATAAAAAACTTCAAAACTGCATATTCCAAACCTCCTATATCTAGCCTCTACATTACATATTAGAACTAAAATTTGCATCTAGAATTCAAAAAAATTTGAAATCACATAACTAAAAACTTTCTACATCTCCACCTTTTAAGAGATAAATAAAACTATTATATGAGACAAATAGAATTTTAAGATTATGTAGCTAAAAGTTTGTACATCTCTAGCTTTTTTTAGATCTATACATCTGTAGCTTCAAAGTGATAGATAAAAACAATAATGCTATATGGTTTCAAAACTTATGCAACACATCTAAAACTTACTACATAATTTCACAAAACTTTGGATGTCCCCAACTTTTAAGATTTAATTGAAAGCTTTTTATCCCAACAGTCAAAAACTTTCAAATCATATATATCTAAAAACTTGTACATACCACATGAATTCCATTTTAAAATACTTCATACAAAAGTATTAATACCACAAAATCATTTATCCGAAACTTTATATCTACACATATCTTCCTTCCAAGTAAGTGTCACGTAGCTTTGCACTCGAATATTAAAAACTTCATATGACCCTATCTTTTAACTTTGATATTCAAAATCATGGCCGAGACATAGGCTTCAGAAACATGTAACAAGATCTTTATACATCCAAAACTTTTAGATTGCAAATATAAAACTTAAATATATAATGACTATAAACCTTCAAATCATCATTTGAGGCTTTTTTATGTCCCCGTTCAACTTTGAAATGGTATATACAAAACTTTATACATACCTATTGTAAAGTTTCAAATTATTACTTGGGTTATTTTCGTATGTCTTTATAGTTGAAAACTCTTATTTAAAGGATAGTAAAGCGAAACAAACATTAGATACAATAATTTGTTAAAAACATGGAGTTCACATACTTGCCCATCAAAATATTTATAAGTATTTTGGAGAAACCTATGCAAATAGTAGTATCTATCACTTTAAAGAAAAAAATGCTAACTCTATAGTAACAAAAGTATTTTTGTCAAAATTAATATGTATATGTTGAGATAACATGGACCATATGACAGTTAAAGTGTTCTTTATTCTAATGCCATGTAGTGGTGGGATGAGCACCATAACTAAACAAATATTGATTGAGATAGCTAACCAAAGTTGCCAAACTACCAATGCGAGAGAAGACATGGTAGGCTCAAGGGAACACAACTTTAGTTATGAAGCAGCAAGCACCTAATGTGGTAGCCCAAGATTTAATTACATGGACATGTGAGCACATGGCCATCAACAAAATCCTGAGATCAATATCAGAGCCTCCAAGACCTCCTTTGTCCCCCTGGACACTAATCACAACAAAATGAAATTAGCACCGGTTAGTGCATGAGAGTATTCAACAATTAATCTAATCAGGCGACCGTGCTGCCATACCTGAGTCAGAGCTCTCCACGTTCAGCATCAAGGGCAGCGTGTCCCGTTGTGGCTAGAGCTCGAGGTGTTTTGTCTTGTTGGTCCATGGTCGAGCTTGCATGAGGAGAACGGGGTGAAAAATCGTTGCTGGAGCGAGCGATGCGAGCAGGACCCCCAACACTGTGGTAAGGGGCGTTGGCACCATCACCACTACCACGCTAGCTGCTTCCTTCTACAAGCCGCCGCCTCAAATTCCGCTACCGTCGTAGGCAGCTTCAAACCCTAACGACCCTAATCCCACCCCTTCTTCTCGGATGTGGCCACGACACCTCTCCTGCGGGTGAGCATAGGCCCTAGTGAATCCATTTTTGGAGATGGATTGAGATCTGGAAGAGAGGATTTGGGTAAGGGGTGGGGGGATTGGAGCAGGCTACTACCTACGGGAGGAACCAGAACTGAAGGAAAAAAGAACGGAGGAACGGAAGGAGACGGAAGGGAAATAGGGGATACAGAGGAACAGAAGGAGAAGGGTGGGGAAGAGATAAGGCGGGCTCACAGTCTCATGGAGAGACGGAGGGAGCGCCACGCGTCTGTTTGCCGTTACCAGATGGCGACGCTCGTGCGTCAAATAAGAATTTTGGCCCATCAGACCATCATCAGGTGAACAGTTTGAAAAGCAATTGTTCAATTGATTTTTCAGACAAAAAATACAAAGCTGCTAGAATATTTTTTAGAGTATTTATCAATAGGTATAGCTAATAAATAAATAGGTCAATGGGTCGTCCTTTGTGATTCCGGCCCAAAAGCCTAACTTTGTATAGATCGACTACTAACAGGCCTACCAATCTCCTCAAAAAAAAAAAAAAACAGGCCTACCAATCCAAGCCCAAAACACATTGCACTCAGAACACCTGTCTCTCTCATCTACGTAACTCTGCATTATCATTTGGCGATGACAGACGGCGGTGGATGCATGCCACTTCTCGGATTCCACCTTGTGACCGGCACGACGGGGGCCGGGAATGCCTAGCTCTTATTTGATTCTCGTCGTAACAACAAGAACATGGATTCATTATATTCGTTGCGAGCAGAAAACGGACGGAGCAAACATCAGGTTCTGTTCAGTTCTCTAAAATTTTACCAACTAACCGTCACATTAATCTCCGGACACTAATTAGAAGTATTAAATGTGAATTAATAATAAAATCTATTCCACAATCTCCACTTAATTTTCGAGACGAATCTAATGAGTCTAATTATGGTATGATTAGATAACATCGTGCTACAATAACTAATCTTTAATGACGGGTTAATTAGTTTTAATGAATTCGTCTAGCGATTTCCAGCCTAGTGCGTTTGGCAGGGCTCTGGCTCCGGCTTGTTAGTTCGATCTCCCTCCCGCAACGGCCCAAAGGCCGCTGCAGACTCGGTCTCGCGCCCTAGTCGGGGGCGCCCAACCAATCAATGGTTGGTGGGCCCCTGCACGCACAGCGCTATATTAAGGAGGGTGGGGGCCACGGGCGCTACTCACGAGGTTCGACTGCACCGCCGCCACCCACCCCACAAACCCTACCGACTAGGGAGCGCAGGAGCGGCGGGACTGCCCACGACCGCCGCCTACGTCTGGCTGGATCCGGAGGACTCGGTGCCATCGCCCACATCTCCGTCACGCACACTCCGCCGCCGCCGTCACCGAGCCGACGTCGTCTCTCCCTCAACCAGCGGCCGCCCCAGCGACCGCCTCCGCCACCATGTCAGGAGAAGGTGCTCCCCAAGCATCCATGAAGGGTCTGCCTTCTCTAACTCCTCTGTTTTCTTTATGCAGTAGTGTAGATGTGCTAGTGTAGTTCTTCTAGGTTAAGATCTAAGTGTGTTGCACCAATATCTGTCTAAGTTAAGTTGTCACCCGACTAGATCTTCTACTAGTGTTCGTGTATGTGTTGATCCTTAAGTCTAACAATGGTATCAGTTAGCCTACTAGTTAGTTGTTTCTAGTTCCCGGGGGAAGAAGCACTGCATCTGACAAAATTCGATGCAATTCGTTCTTAAGAAGTTAAACCCTAACCCTAGATCTCTCGGGTTAGGGGAAAGAAATTGCGATTCGAGTATCACAGGCAACCCTAACCCTAGATTATGTCTCGGGTTAGGGGAAGAAAAGTCAAAATCGAGTCAAAATCGAACTCAAGTATGAACCCTAACCCTAGTTCTCTCGGGTTAGGGGAAGAAATCGCAAGACCCGAAGCACATACCCTAACCCTAAGATGCGACTGTCACCGGACGAGAGAGGAGGACCTACCTGTTGGTTCCTACCTTGCCGCCGGGATGAACACCGCCGCTGTGCGGGATGGACACCGCCACCGTGCGGGATGGACCCACCTCCATGAAGGAACAGCTCGGGCGCCGTCTGCGAGCCGCTCGACGACGGCGCGCTCACCCTAGGGGGTGGACGCGCGCGCCGGCGAGGGGGCCAGGGGTGGCGCCGCCACTCTCCACAACGTGTCCCTCTGGATCTCGATCTGCTGGTTCGGATGGAGGGAGAAGGGGGAAAGGTTAGAAAGGTAGAGGGGGGTGCTGGCCGCTGGTTTTCACCGGGGTGGCGCCGCTCCTCACCGCCGCCGGCGGAGACGTCGGAGGCGGGGAAGAAGTGGCCGCCGCCGCCGCACTGCGGTGTGCTGGAGTCGGGGGAAGAAAGAAATGAGTTGACCTAGGGTTTCCAAGGAATTCGGTGTTTTATACCAGATGGGTTTCGCCGGTGATGATTTTGGATCGTTGATCTGCCGATCAACGGCTGACGCTGGCCGGGGGATAATCTGGGCCAGATACGGCCCAGGCGGGTTGCGGCCATGGGCCGCTTCGCCGGCCTGGTCGTCGGCTGTCGGGCTGGCAGCCCAGGCGCGCAGGCACTGACAGGCCGCGGGCCAAAAGTGAGTGCTGGGCTGTTTCGTTGGTCGGCACAGTAACGTGTTTGAATTAAGGTTTTGTTTTTTTCAGAGGCATTTTTTTGAATTGTGTTTTATGTTTTGTTTGGTTTTTTAATTATGTTTATATCTCTGTTAAATTTTGTATAATTAGATGAATTTCACAGAGAGTAAGATGCTTCTGAAATTAAGTTTTTCCTGTCGTTTGTCCTGTTTTTCCGCTGCATTTAAATTCTCTAGTTAAATTGAATCAAAGAGATATTTAATTAGAGAAGAAGTTTTTTATTATGAATAATTTATGATATTGTTATTTTTCTGGCCAAAGCTGATAATTACAATATTATGAACCATCAAACTAAAGTTTTTCATGCATTAGTTTTATTTTTCTGCCCAAAGGTGATATAGAATTAATGTAGAAGTATGTTGTATGTATTAATTTTGACCAAAGTTAAATTGATGCATGCAATATTTATTCTTAAATGTTCTCACTCTTTTCTGAATTTTAAATTTCAGCTCAAGCTGGTTATGTTGGCCAGATCCCTGAGTTGACTGGCAACAACTACACGGCTTAGCGCAAGGTGTTGAAACTGACATTTCTGATGCTGGGTATGGAGTATGTGATCACCACAAAGCTACCTGAAGCTCCTGAGGCACCAGTCAGAGGTGCAGATGAGGCCGATGCTGCTTGGCAAGCAAGGGAATACGCCCATATTAAGGCAGAAAGTGAGCATCAACTCGCCAAGGCGAGGTGGGATCTAGACAACAAAAGATGTCTAGTGATTACACAGACTAAGATGACTGAGGCTATTAAGGCGTCTATTCCTGAAAAGGATAAAGACGGAGTTTTACTCACTGCTGCCAAATATTTGGCAATAGTGGATAGACAACACTCTCACCACACTAAGACATATGCCAGTACCACTATTGGCAGTTTGGCTGCAATGAAGTACACTGGTGGTGGTATAAGGGACCACATTCTTAAGATGAGCAACATGAATGGCAAGCTTGCTGAGATGGGCATGGTCCTTCCCACTGAGTTTGTCATTCACTTGATATTTAAGTCCCTGCCTCCTGAGTTCTCAGCTTTTGAGGTTAACTACAACACCATTCCAGATAAGTGGGACGTGCATAAGCTGATTGCTATGTCTGTCGAAGAGGAGGAGAGGCTGAAGGCTCAAAATGGTGGTCTTGTCAACTATGTGAATCATGGTAAGAAGCCACAAAAGAGAAGCTTTCCGAGTAAGAATTTCCAACCTAAGAATCAAGAGGAGAGTGGACCTTCCAATGCACCAAGCAAGCCTCATGGTAAAGCCCCAGTCCAGCATGATCAGTCTCAGAAAACTCAGAAAGCTCCACCCCAGACAGAGTTTGCTCCAAACCAGTATCACTGGTGCAAGCAGACAGGGCACTGGAGGAGGCAATGCCCTCAATGGCTGAAGCACATGTGGTCTAAAGGTGAGGACATTATTACGTTTGTAGATGAATCCCTGTACTTAAGTTATGATAAATCTACTTGGTGGATTGATTCAGGTGCAACTACTCATGTTGCTAATTCTATGCAAGGTATGAGTACAAGGAGGATCCTAGCAAGAGGAGAAAGAAGAATTAAAGTTGCGAATGGCGTCGAGGCAGAAGTGGAGGTGGTTGGAGATCTCCCCATTAAGTTGAAGGACGGCTTCCTCGCCTACATGATGTTCTTTACGTTCCTTCTGTAAGTCAAAATTTAATTTCAGTGTCATGTTTAGCAGACTATGGATTTGAGTGCCAGTTTAGTGCACAACAATGTTTGATTAAGTTAAATAATATTTCTGTGGGTCTGGCCATCCGACAAGACAAACTTTACATGCTGGCTATTCATGATGTTTCTACTGAATGTGTTGAGAATGTATTCGAAATTGAGAATGTTTTATCATCTACAGATGTAAGTAAGAAGCGGAAGCAAATTGATAGCGTATCTTCGAAATTATGGCACTGTTGTTTAGGCCATATTTCGAGGGGAAGGATGGAATGCTTAGTTAAGGAATCAATTCTTCCGCCTTTAGAATTTAATGACTTAGAACAATGTATCGATTGCATTAAAGGCAAGTTTGTTAAGCAAATAAAGAAAGGCGCAAAGCGAAGTACAGGAGTGTTGGAGATAATCCACACGGACATTTGTGGTCCTTTTCCTGTGGTATCTGTGGATGGTTTTGATTCATTCATTACATTCACAGATGATTATTCTCGATATGGGTATATCTATCCAATCAAAGAGAAGTCAGAAGCGCTAGATAAGTTTAAGATTTTTAAGGCTGAAGTTGAAAATCAGCACAACCTAAAGATTAAGGTGGTGAGGTCGGACCGAGGTGGGGAGTACTACGGTCGACACACCCTGTATGGCCAAGTTCCTAGACCTTTTGCAAGGTTCTTACAGGAAAATGGCATAATTGCCCAGTATAGTACACCGGGTGAACCTCAACAGAATGGAGTAGCTGAAAGAAGGAATCGTACCTTGATGGATATGGTTAGGAGCATGTTAAGCTACTCAACTTTACCAGTTAGTCTATGGATGGAGGCACTAAAAACCGCCACTCACATTCTAAATAAAGTACCTAGTAAGTTAGTACCTACAATACCGTATGAGTTGTGGATGGGTAGGGAACCCTCCATGAGATATATGCGCGTGTGGGGTTGTCCAGCAGAGGCTAAAGTTTTCAACCCAAATATTGGGAACTTAGACCCCAAAACAGTAAGTTGCCATTTCATTGGCTATACAGAAAAGTCTAAAGGTTATTGTTTCTACTGTCCTAACAGACATACAAAGTTTGTGGAAATGAGACATGCTATCTTTCTAGAGAATGAAATGATCAGAGGGAGCAAGGCAGCTCGAAAGATTGATCTTGAAGAAAAGCGGGTGTGTGCACCCACTCCAATGGTTGAAGAGCCATATTTGTGCTGCCTGTTGTTCCGACACCTACAGTCCAACCCACTTTGGTGCCGGAACCTGTTGTTAGTACTCCTACGCCATCAGTGGAAGAAAATGCGGAAACTGTTCATCAGGATCCTATAGAAACAACTGATGCAGAGGAAGAACCACAACAACCCCAAGTACAGGAGGAGCCAGCTATAGAGGCCCCGAGGAGGTCTCTAAGAGTTAGAAAGTCAGCTATCCCTGATGACTATCAAGTTTATGAATGTGAAGAAATTCACATAGAAGGTGATCCTACTTCTTTTGAAGAAGCTATGAGTCGTCCTGATGCATCCACGTGGTTGGAAGCCATGGAAGATGAAATGAAGTCAATGAGTACCAACAGAGTTTGGGACTTAGAAGAAATTCCTAAAGGAGCTAAGACAGTAGGCTGTAAATGGGTCTACAAAATTAAGTATGACTCCAAAGGGAATATTGAAAAGTATAAGGGACGGCTTGTGGCTAAGGGTTACACACAAAGAGAAGGGATAGATTATAATGAGACATTTTCTCCAGTCTCGTGCAAGGATTCTTTTGGGATCATAATGGCTTTAGTGGCTCACTTTGATTTAGAATTACATCAGATGTATGTAAAGACGGCATTCCTGAATGGAGATTTATATGAAGATGTACACATGACTCAACCCAAAGGTTTTGTTGTGAAAGGAAAGGAGCATTTGGGATGTTGTTTAAGAAAGTCCATTTATGGATTAAAGCAAGCCTCTAGACAATGGAACTTAAAGTTTGATGAAACCATTACGAAGTTCGGTTTTGAAGCAAATGTTGAGGACAACTGCGTTTACGCAAAGTTTAAGGATGGGAAATTTATTTTCCTGATAATGTATGTGGATGATATCCTGCTTGCTAGTAGTGATGTCAGACTGCTGCAGGAAACGAAAAAGTTTTTGTCCAAGTTAAGACCTTTTCAGATTGGATAATTGTATTGTGGCGCGAGACCGAGTCCGCAGCGGCCTTTGGGCCGTTGCGGGAGGGAGATCGAACTAACATTCTCCCTCTCGATCTCACTTAATACCTTCACTTAATCTCGAGTTCCTTAATTGATATCCTTTCCATCATGAATAGAACATATCGAGCATGGGTCATCTTAGTCGTAATCACAACTAGACTAACCAGCCACAATACACTCATCCAATCTGAAAAGGTCTTAACTTGGGCCCAGTCCAGGAATCATCCAATCTGTGCTGGTGGAGCGGATTCTGTAGAGGAGCTGAAGCCGTTTTTGAAAAATGTTTGGCAAACCAGCTTCTCCTAACTGTGTAACATGGATAAAAGAGTGAAATACCCATAATGCCCTTCTCTTTTTTTTTCTTTTTTCTTTTCCTTTTCTATTTACTACTTCACATTTTTCCTTTATTTTCTCTATTTTTTTTCCTAATCTTTCTCCTTTCCTTATCCACTACTCCGTCACGAAACCCTCCTTTCCTTGTCCACTCTGGTCCTCCCTCACGGAAGCCACCCGCGTGGCCGCGCCCTCGCGCAGTTGCGCCGCTCCGATCCGCCGCCTGCGATTCCTCCTCGTTGGCACCCTCCCTCGTCGCCTCCCACCTTCCCCGGCAGCACCATCTCCCATGACGCTGGCCTCCCTCGTCCCTCACGGAAGCCACCCCGCACCATCTCATATTCTCATCCCCTCCTGACGCATTGGGAAGGCCCGCGCGGCCACCTCCGGCGGCCTCGGTGGCGACCCGAGCGGTCTGAAAGAAAGGAGAGAATGTGTGGCTTCCTATCTTGGATAGCCCATAGTTACGTGTTAATAAATAGGGGGCAAATCACCCAAGATTACAATGGTTGTTATGATTCGGTTTTATCTACAAGAATACAACAAGTTATCTCTAACTCTATCTCTAACTATGGATGATCAACCCAATACAACTAACCAATACATTTACAACACATTGTTACACATATCTCATTTACATTTAACACCCTCCCTCAATCTAAACCTTTCTTGTGTTCAAGGTTGAGATTGTACTTGAAGTCTTCAAACTTTGGTGAAGGTAAAGCTTTTGTGAATCCATCTGCTATCTGATCCTTTGTTGAGATGAAACGTACTTGTAGTTGTCTCTTGGCAACTCTCTCTCTAACAAAGTGAAATTCAATCTCTATGTGTTTAGGTCTTGCATGAAACACAGGATTAGCAGACAAATATGTAGCACCAAGGTTATCACACCACAAACATGGAGCTTCTTTAAGCTTTACCCCAAGTTCTGCCAATAAGGACTGTAACCAAATTACCTCTGCGGTAGCATTTGCCATAGATTTGTACTCTGCCTCAGTACTTGACCTTGATACGGTTGCTTGTTTTCTTGCACTCCATGAGACAAGATTATCACCATAGTAAACAACAAAACCTCCAGTGGACCGTCTATCATCAATGCTACCGACCCAATCAGCATCCGAAAATGCACTTATTAGCATGGAGGCTGACCGAGTGATTCTAAGACCAATGTCACAAGTATATCTTACATATCTTAGAATCCTTTTAACTACTGACCAATGTACTGAAGTAGGCGAATGCAGAAATTGACAAACTTTATTTACCGAGAAGGCTAAATCAGGTTTGGTGAGAGTGAGATATTGCAAAGCTCCAACAACACTTCTATACCGTGAGCTATCCTCTGGACTCAATGGTTCTCCTTCATATCTAGAGAGCTTTTCTGCAGCAGACAGAGGAGTTGGTGATGTCTTGCAATTTAGCATACCCACACATGACATGATATCAAATGCATATTTTTCTTGAGATAATACTATGCCCTTTGTATCCTTCTTAACTTCCATGCCAAGGAAATAATGTAATTCACCAAGATCCTTGAGAGCAGAGTCCTGTTTGAGATCTCGAAGTAATGCTGCAATAGCTTCCATAGAATTTCTAGTGACAATAATATCATCAACATAAATCAACATATATATTATAATACCTCCCTTGGAGTAAATGAATAGTAACATATCTGACTTGGAAGCTTTAAAACCGAGACTAATAAGTTTGGAGCTCAAACGTGAATACCAAGCTCTAGGGGCTTGTTGTAAACCATATATAGCCTTGTCTAACTTGCAAACAAAGTTTGGACTAGTTTTGCTCTCAAAACCAGGTGGTTGTCTCAAATAAACCTCTTCTTCCAGAACACCATGTAAGAACCCATTCTGCACATCTAATTGCCTCATAGGCCATCCTCTAGATGTAGCAACAGAAAGAACTAATCTGATAGTAGCAATTTTGACAACTGGACTAAATGTATCTTTGTAATCAAGCCCATACCTTTGCTTGTATCCCTTTGCTACCAATCTGCCCTTGTATCTGTCAACTGTGCCATCGACTTCTCTTAATTTTCCATACCCATTTGAAGATTAGTACCTCGCTTGTAAGGCACGAAATGCCAAGTGCCATTTCGAAGCAATGCATCATATTCATCTTGCATGGCTTGTCTCCAACGAGGATCACGTAGAGCTTCTTGAACAGTACTTGGTTCTTTATCTGTAACACTCAAATTACACTAACGTATCGTGCCATCAGTATATTGTTTGGGTTTAACTATACCGCTTTGTAACCTTGTTTTTGGTCTTGGATTCGTCGGCGTAGGAGATCCTGGTGGCACAGAAGGTCCGCCGGAGTCTGGCAGCAACACCGCCTGCTCCTCTGCTGTGTCGTCTACTGTGTTTGCGCCATGTGTCGCTGCGGGAGAGGAGACTGGCACGGGTGTTGTCGGCTCACATGGCACCGGCGAATCAGCACAGCCTGTCGGCGTGACAGTGCTGCCTGCCCCCCACACGTCGAAGGTGGAGCGGTCGGCAAATCATCGGACTGTAGGTCCTGCATGTCAGCCAGATCAACCTCGGATCCAGAGCTGTACACGTCCAGGAGATCACCATCGGATCCGACGCTCGGATCTTCTGTGCTCCCGTGTGCTGGTGCTGATCCATGATCTGATTTTCCCTGTGACACATGAACTCCAGTGGGTGCATTAGTAGCATGTAAATCATCACAGCCTACACCCCTGCATTCTGAATTAAGAAGATGGTTAGGGAGAAGAATAATTTCTTTCCTAAGCCTTGCACCAGCATTTTGATGTAATTTTTCAAAAGGAAACACAGATTCATCAAAAACTACATCTCTTGAGATGTATACCCGTCCACTCTTAGGTTCTAGGCACTTGAACCCTTTATGAAATTGGCTATAGCCGAGGAAAACGCATTGGATGGATCGGAAAGAAAGTTTATGATTATTGTAGGGTCTTAGGTTAGGCCAACATGCACATCCAAATGTGTGGAGAGAATTATAATCAGGAGTTTCTTGAAGTAGACGTTGAGCAGGAGTATCAAAATTAATGACCTTGCTAGGAAGGAGATTGGTCAGAAAGGTAGCTGTAAGGAATGCCTCATCCCAAAATTTAAGAGGCATAGATGCATTTGCAAGAAGTGCTAGGCCAACCTCAACAATATGGCGATGCTTCCTCTCAGCTGAACCATTTTGTTGATGAGTGTGTGGACAAGAAACTTGATGTGAAATCCCTGCTCATTGGAAGAAGGAATGCAACTTTTCATATTCCCCTTCCCAATCACTCTGAATAGTTATGATCTTTTTGTCAAACTTACTTTCAACTAGTTTTTGAAAATCATGAAAAACGTTCTCCATGCCTCCCACCAGCAAATAAAAAACGAGAACGAGAATGAGCAAGCGACTCAACACTGCGGTTAGCACAAAAGGAATCAAACCAGTGTCGAGCCATTTTCTCAAAAGTGGGGTTAGCAACATCCATCCTATCATGACCAAAGCTACGACCACCACACTGTACCACCTAACGCCTCACTGGAGGAGAATGACTACCACGAAAAGGAAAGCGTGGCTCGTAGCCCCTCTGAAACCCAAAGCTGCGACGACCTCTCCCATCCTCATATCGATCATGAGGTGGAGAACGTCCAGCAAACACACCACCACTAGAAACAAACCCACTACTTCCTGTAACACAACCATAGGAACCACCACGATCACGAAACCCGAAACAGCCATCTCTCTAGGCTGCACCGGTCTGATCGGAGCCCCTGACCGGTCTGACAGGTGCACCCCGGCCAGCACCTCTGTCCCGATCAGTAAAGCTCCTAGCACCCCAAGCTGGAATAGACCTCACCACTGTTGACGGATGTTAAGTACCATATTTGTGGCCGTCAACGCCTGCATTTTGACATGAGAAATATACATTCACAATAGAATAGGGCCTTATACTGACAATTTCCACAAGTTGCGGTGTATATTCAAATGCAGGCAATAAGCACAAGAGAGGGAGCAAAAGCACACCTTATCCATCCACCTCACCAATCCAAGCAATCCAGGCTCAGCCAATGAGGGGCTGCCATGCAAGCACCCGCTGGATCCATGATGTCACCAATCCAAGAGAGAAAGCCTCGGCGAATCAGAAGTCGCCACGCGTATATCACATGGATCCCATGGCCCACCACGTGGACACCTGGAACCGCCATAAGGACCCACACATCAGACACCAGGAGAAAACACAAGGCAGGTGGGGCCCACAAGGGGTCGGCCAACCACACAAGTCGGCCGAACCGACCTTGTGGCGCCAAATCATGGACTTCCACGTGGTGGTTCCTGGTTGGCTCCTTACTTCATTTCCGGGGTGTTTGGGGTGCTTCCACGCCGGTGCTCAGGCCTATAAATAGAAGGAGAGGGGGTAGAGAATAGGACACACACTTCTTCTCCTCCTTCTCACTTTTGCCTTTTGGCTTCTCTCATTAGGAGAGGAGAGCTCTTGCATAGGATTAGTGCTGGCTTGCTAGTGCTTTAGAGATTAGAAGGAAGGTGGGCTGGTGCCTTGGGGTTGTGCCATGGTGTTTGGCACATTTCCTCAAGAATGATCCTCTACGGATGCTCCTGTTCTTCATTTAGAATAAAGTGAGTATTTCGACATTCTCAGTTAGACTAAAGTGGCATTTATACTGTGTTCTTGTGTTCTTCGTTCGTTCATCATTTAGAGGCTCGTGTTCTTCACGAACACGCTTCCTCGATCTAGTTGACGATTGAGTTTCTCATACTTTTGCGTTTGTTCATAATTTAGAGGCTCATGTTCTTCACGAACACGACCCTTGATCTTCTGTTATAAACACTTAAGTTTGTATCCTGTTTGTATGCCTGCTAGTCTGACCAGAGTTAGTGGATGCTCTTTTATCCTAATCTAGATCAAGTTTATCTGTGATCCCTTGCATAGGATAGCGTATATCTGAGTGAGTTCGGGTCTCTCTCTCGTGGGTTCGTCACTCCGTCTTCATACGGAGTGCTATAGTGTTGTTATGGGTCGACAGACGTAACCGTGCTATAGTAGTAATCGGTGGTGTAGACGTGGTGTCTAGACTTCGGGTTATCCTTCGTTTGCCCTGTATCCCACGGTTTGTCTTGGGGTAGGCCGCGGTAGTGACAGCCATTGGACCCTCTGAAATCCCCCACGTCCGGATACAGCGTGTAGGCAACCATTTGCCGTGAACCAACTGTTATAGTCAGGAGGGGCCGGTGTCCGAAACGAGAAGTCCCTAATCGAGAGGCTGTTCTCAACTCTCATGCTACCAGCAAGATCCTTTCCATCTTCATCTCATCCTATAGAGTTGTGTCCTTGGATCACCAGTCTAGGATAGAAGGTAGTACACATCGTTCCTTGGATTCGATACCCTTTGGAATACTCCTTTGGGGAAGTGCTACAGCTGTATTTCCATGCGCTTGCAGATTCTTTTGTACCCGTCGGTATACCCAGGTGGATCTTACGCTCACGCTAGGTGCACAACTAGTGGTGACGTTAAGAAATACCAACAAGCAATTCTGGCGCCGTTGCTGGGGAACATTTGCTGAATCTATCTTCGAACTTAGTGGTCCTCGTATTTATCTTTGTTTTCCTTTTCTCTTTTCAATTCGTTTTGCTTTACCTTTACCATGGAGGATCGGTCTATTCAAGATCTTTCCGCCCCCAGAGCTGAATCATTTGAGCCACCACCATCTGAGCACCCAATTCACAGGACAAGCTATGAAGTCGGCCCTAACTTGATTGACTTGGTTCGGAGGACTTGTTCCTTTTCGGGGATAGTTAGTGAGAACCCTTACGAATGCCTACAAGAATTTAACAGAATCTGTTCATGCTACACCATTGATGGCATGAAACATGACACCCTCAAGTGGAAATTGTTTCCTTTCTCCCTATTGGGAGATGCGAAGCGATGGTACACACGTGAAGCGGGTAAGGTCGAGGGCAATTGGGATTCCCTGATAAAAATGTTTTGCAAGAGATATTTCCCTACCTCTCGTGTTGCCATCCTGCGTAGGGATATTTTCAACTTTAGCCAAAGAGAGGAGACCCTAGGAGCAACCTGGGAGAGATTCTCACATCTGGTGAACTCATGTCCAGTCCTACACCTACCAGAGCACATATTGCTCGAATACTTTTACATAGGCCTGAACAAGAGTTCAGCTTCACAGCTGGACGCATCTTCTGGAGGATCATTTATGCAAATGCCCATAAGTGAAGGGAAGAACATCCTGGAGAAAATCCTACATGATCTCCCTTTCTCAACCGAACCTAAACCTCCCCCAGAAGAAAGTGTACCCGAAGTAGGGGATGCCTTAGCAGCTGAGACCAGCACTACACCGCCCACATATGTAGATCCAACCGCAGACAATCCCCCTGAACCATCGGCATCGGAAGAGGAAACTTCTCAATCTTTAGTGCCGCAATTGATGCTTGAGGATGACCTCTTTGAAGATTATGGAAACACCTCAAACTACCAATGTAGAGGGAAACCACCGATCCCGAACATTCCCCCAGATCCTGACGAGATAGCTTATTTCAAGGACACTGTTCGGGAGTTAACCGCTATCATGACTCGGGAGTGGTCGGAAGAGCTAGAGTGCTCATCCAAAGCCCTCCAGATTAGCCAATCTCATTCGACCCTCCCATGTACCATGTGCGGGAGGCAGATAGACGCCCTCTACAACCCTTTGGTTGGGGCTAACATCATCTCAAGTGCTTACGCGATAGAAGTCTTGGGAGATGAACCCTTAGTTCCTTCCAGCATATCCGCCATGGACTCCCACGGACAAACCAAGGAAGGAATAGGGATCCTTAGCCAGATACCTGTTATCTGTGGCGGTGTCCATTCTGTCCTTGATTTTCATGTCTTCGATATCGAGGATTTCGATCTCATGATAGGACTCCCCATTGAGAAATTTCTCAAGGAGGCCCCAGCACAAGGGAAAGTTGGCGTCCGACTAGGAGAGGAAGTCCTGTCAATTAAGATTGTCGGAGCTAAATATGCCGCGACGAATCCTCCCCCTGATCCCAGAGTGACTGAGGAAGTGAAAGTCATTATCCCAGGACAATTCCCGGAAGCTTTCCTCGATGAAAATGCTGGGAAATTCATAGAGGAAGAAGCAGAACCTGCTGCACCATAGACATTTCGGAGTGCGAAGCTCCTCCTAAGCCTCCTATCGAGCTAAAACCTTTGCCAGACGGGCTTCGGTATGTCTTCCTGCATGGGGATACCGAAACCCTAGTGATCATTAGCGACAAACTTACAGGAGAGGAAACTAGAAGACTTATGGCCATCTTAGAAAAACACCACGCTGTCTTTGGATATTCTCTCCAAGATCTGAAAAGGATAAGTCCCCCTCTCTGTACCCATCGCATCCCCGTAGATTCAGAAATTCCACCCTCTCGAGAGCCTTAGAGAAGGTTGAATGACAAGATGAGGGTGGTAGTCAAAAAGGAGGTGCTAAAACTTTTGCACGCTGGAATCATCTACCCCGTGCCATATAGCGAGTGGGTTAGTCCTGTCCAGGTTGTGCCCAAGAAAGGAGGGATGACAAAAACCACCAACGAGCAAGGTGAGATGATCGCCCAATGTCTCCCCGACAAATGGAGGATGTGCATAGACTATAGGAAGCTCAATAAGGCCACAAGGAAGGACCATTTCCCTCTACCCTTCATCGATGAGATGTTGGAACGACTAGCAAACCACTCCTTTTGTTTTCTTGATGGGTATTCCGGATACCATCAAATCCCCATCCATCCAGATGACCAAAGCAAGACTACTTTCACATGCCCCTACGGAACCTATGCTTATCGTAGAATGTCGTTCGGGTTGTGTAATGCACCCACATCGTTCCAAAGGTGTATGATGTCTATATTCTCAGACATGATTGAGCAGATCATGGAGGTCTTCATGGACGACTTCTCTGTCTATGGGAAGACTTTCGATGACTGCCTAGAGAACCTAGACAAAGTCTTGCAGCGATGCCAGGATAAGGACCTAGTTTTAAACTGGGAGAAATGTCATTTCATGGTCCGCGAAGGCATCGTTTTGGGTCACTTAGTTTCTGAGCGTGGGATAGAGGTAGACCGAGCCAAAATCGAAGTTATAGAAAGCATGGAAGCCCCCACCAATGTAAAGGGAATCTGCAGTTTCTTAGGCCATGCAGGGTTCTACTGTCGTTTTATCAAAGACTTTTCCCAAATAGCTAGACCCCTCACGCACTTACTGGCCAAAGACACTCCTTTCGAGTTCACTGAAGATTGCATGAAAGCTTTCCTCGCCCTTAAGGAAGCTCTCATCTCAGCCCCGATTATTCAGCCCCCAGACTGGACGCTTCCTTTTGAGATCATGTGTGACGCCAGTGATTACGTCGTAGGAGCCGTGCTAGGCCAAACCAAGGACAAGAAGCATCATGCGATTGCTTATGCTAGTAAGACTATGACCAGAGCTCAGCTAAATTACGCCACAAATGAGAAGGAGCTCCTGGCAGTATTCTTTGAGCTAGATAAATTCAGATCTTACTTGGTAGGGTCTAAGATAATCATCTATACTGATCATGCTGCATTAAAATACCGCTTGTTAAGAAAGATGCAAAACCCCGGCTGGTTAGGTGGATTTTGCTACTCCAAGAATTTGATATTGAAATCAAAGATAGAAAGGGAGTAGAAAATTCCGTAGCAGATCATTTGTCGCGTATGCGTGCTACTAACTCGCAGGGCTTGCCAATAAACGACTACCTCCGGGATGATATGCCGCTAAAGGTCACCGACTCCGCCCCCTGGTAGGCAAATATTGTTAATTACATGGTTACAGGATATATACCACCAGGGGCGGACAGGAAAAAGTTGATACATGACAGCAGAAAGCATATGTGGGACGATCCATATCTATACAGAGTTTGTAATGACGGGTTGTTACGAAGATGTGTACCCTCTCCAAAAAGGACTGCAAATCATTGAGAAATGCCACGCAGGACCCTATGGGGGGCATCATGGGGTTTTCCGCACACATGCAAAAATCTGGCAAAGAGATTTCTTCTGGCCGACCATGTATGAAGATACCAAGGAATTTTATTCGAAGATGCCGCAGATGCCAAAAACATGGGGGAATCACTACAAGAGATGCCATGCCCCTACATGACAACCTGCAAGTGGATCTCTTCGACGTTTGGGGAATTGATTTTATGGGACCATTCCCGAAATCAGAAGGCTGCGAGTACATCTTAGTAGCAGTCAACTATGTGTCAAAATGGGTAGAGGCAATACCTTGCCCTTCAGTAGACTCCAAACAATCCAAAAAGATGTTCCAGGACATCATCCTACCCCGATTCGGCACACCCAGGTTGGTGATTAGTGATGGAGGTTCACACTTTATCGATAAAAAGTTCAGAAAATTCCTAGCAGAACTAGGGATACATCACAATATTGCCACAGCATATCACCCTCAAACCAACGGTCAGGCTGAAACGTCGAACAAGCACATCAAAAATATCTTGTAGAAGACAGTAAAGGAAGCAGGGAATTGTTGGAAGAGACATCTACCTGATGCATTATGGGCATATAGGACCGCTTTCAAGACGCCAATCGGAATGTCACCCTATCAACTGGTCTATGGAAAAACATGCCATCTGCCAGTAGAGATTGAACATAAAGCCCACTGGGCCATTAAGAGGTTTAACTTAAATTTCCCCAAGGCAGCAAGGCAAAGGCAGCAGCAGATCTCAGAGTTGGAAGAATGGAGAGACAAAGCATATCACAACTCCAAAATCTATAAGGAAAGGACCAAGAGGTGGCATGACAAGAAAATCATAAGAAAGGAATTTAGTATTGGAGATAAAGTCCTGCTCTATAATTCAAGAGTGAAACTCTTTGGACATGGGAAACTGTGAAGCAAATGGGAAGGACCATTCTCTGTCATTGAAGTTGCACCCCATGGAGCAATCACCATACAAAATGATGAAGGAGAAACCTTCAAAGTAAACGGTCAGCGTTTGAACATCTTCCTAGAGCCGGATGATAAGGAGTATGAGATCATCAAGCTCGCAAAGGGGCTATAAGCTCCCGATCATGGCCTTCCAAAATATCAGGTAAGAAACCAGTGTGGGGGAAACCCGCACACAACCAACCAGAAGCACACAAAGGTACACCACCCGCACTTTAACTAAATAAAGGCTACGCCTCTGAATTTTTATTCTCCTTGCCTCATAACCTCAAGGATAGTAGGCAGCTAGGCTCATTCCTTACTTTTTATCCTGGCGCTTATGAGCAAAAATACCATTAGGGAACTCATGCTTATCTAAGTAGTTGATGTTTGTGATATGGTTCGATCATATGATCTTCGCTCGAAAATGTCTGAATGTTTGGGAATTTTATTTGAAAAATCATAAAACCCTTTGCAAAGCTCCTCTTTGATATGCCACAGTCCTACCAAAGCCATATGATGCTACCAGTTGAAAACCTTATACTCATATGCTGCTTGTCATTGCATTGAGCTTTGTCAAATTCTGTGACCCTTGCGAGAAGCCTTTTTATGCTTTCATGATCAAGATTCATGTGCACTCCACCATTTCCCCCTTGCTATGCTTCTACACTGGAAGTTAGCATTGTCTCATTCATCCATTCCACAAAATAAAGCTCCATGCATGGTTCCATGATTTATCCCTCTCCAAATATCTCTAAAAAAAGAGAGATTAGGCTATAAAAGAGAGAGAGAGAGAGAGAGAGAAAGACATGCTCAAAAAGCATGATCTAAAAAAAGAGAAAAGAGAGATAGCCCATATCTCGAAAATTTCAAAAAGGAGAGCGGAGAAAATCATGCAAAAGGGAGTTCCATAACTTAGATGGTAATAACTAGTACCTATTCCGGGGCTAGTGTCCACCTTACCATCAACCAACACTCATCATATACGTATGGTAATATCTAGCAACCATTCCGGGCCTAGTATACACCTTATCATACCCATCATATCCATACACATGCACATCTTGATCTGATTGTATGAATTGCTTTTCTCTTGGATCCAGTCTTTTACTTTGCAATATATGTGATGCAAGTATGCCTTATCATTCATACCTACCCTGAGCTCCACATAAGCTATCATTAGAAGTAGGATGAATAAAGGCAGTTTAATGCCTTGGTGAGGACATATATACACTGAGCGATCCGAGAGAATCAAATGAGGAGCAAAGCAAGGTTTGTTTTTGAAAACTTATTGTAAAACCCCAAGTTACTTGACATGATGAGCAGGAGTGACTTGATTCATGACCGTTCCATTCCTCAACTACAGAAGGTAGCATAATAGACACTCCACAAGCTCACATGATGAGCAGGAGTTGTTGACGGCTGATAAGTACCATATTTGTGGTCGTCAACGCCTGCATTTTGACATGAGAAATATACATTCACAATAGAATAGGGCCTTATACTGACAATTTCCACAAGTTGCGGTGTATATTCAAATGCACGCAATAAGCACATGAGAGGGAGCAAAAGCACACCTTATCCATCCACCTCACTAATCCAAGCAATCTAGGCTCAGCTAAAGAGGGGCTGCCATGCAAGCACCCACTGGATCCATGATGTAACCAATCCAAGAGAGAAAGCCTCGGCGAATCAGAAGTCGCCACGCGTATATCACATGGATCCCATGGCCCACCAGAGTGCCTAAACCGCCTCCAAACCACGTGGACACCTGGAACCACCATAAGGACCCACACATCAGACACCAGGAGAAAACACAAGGCAGGTGGGGCCCACAAGGGGTCGGCCAACCCCATAGGTCGGCCGAACCGACCTTGTGGCGCCCAATCCTGGCCTTCCACGTGGTGGTTCCTGGTTGGCTCCTTACTTCATTTCCGGGGTGTTTGGGGTGCTTCCACGCCGGTGCTCAGGCCTATAAATAGAAGGAGAGGGGGTAGAGAATAGGACACACACTTCTTCTCCTCCTTCTCACTTTTGCCTTTTGGCTTCTCTCATTAGGAGAGGAGAGCTCTTGCATAGGATTAGTGCTGGCTTGCTAGTGCTTTAGAGATTAGAAGGAAGGTGGGGTGGTGTCTTGGGGTTGTGCCATGGTGTTTGGCACATTTCCTCAAGAACGATCCTCTACGGATGCTCCTGTTCTTCATTTAGAATAAAGTGAGTATTTCGACATTCTCAGTTAGACTAAAGTGGCATTCATACTGTGGTCTTGTGTTCTTCGTTCGTTCATCATTTAGAGGCTCGTGTTCTTCACGAACAAGCTTCCTCGATCTAGTTGACGATCGAGTTTCTCATACTTTTGCGTTTGTTCATAAGTTAGAGGCTCGTGTTATTCACGAACACGACCCTTGATCTTCTATTATAAACACTTAAGTTTGTATCATGTTTGTATGCCTGCTAGTCTGACCAGAGTTAGTGGATGCTCCTTTATCCTAATCTAGATCAAGTTTATCTGTGATCCCTTGCATAGGATAGCGTATATCTGAGTGAGTTCGGGTCTCTCTCTCATAGGTTCATCGCTCCGTCTTCGTACGGAGTGCTATAGTGTTGTTACGGGTCGACAGACGTAACCGTGCTATAGTAGTAATCGGTGGTGTAGACGTGGTGTCTAGACTTCGAGTTATCCTTCGTTTGCCCTATATCCCACGGTTTGTCTTGGGGTAGGCCGCGGTAGTGACAGCCGTTGGACCCTCTGAAATCCCCCACGTCCGGATACAGCGTGTAGGCAACCATTTGCCATGAACCAACTGTTATAGCCAGGAGGGGTCGGTGTCCGAAACGAGAAGTCCCTAATTGAGAGGTTGTTCTCAACTCTCACGCTCCCAGCAAGATCCTTTCCATCTTCATCTCATCCTACAGAGTTGTGTCCTTGGATCACCAGTCTAGGATAGAAGGTAGTACACATCGTTCCTTGGATTCGATACCCTTTGGAATACTCCTTTGGGGAAGTGCTACAGCTATATTTCCGTGCGCTTGCGGATCCTTTCGTACTCGTCAGTATACCTAGGTGGATCTTACGCTCACGCTAGGTGTGCAACTAGTGGTGATGTTAAGAAATACCAACAACCACAGCCTCTCCTCTAGGTAGTGGCATACGAGGCTCAGGTATATCATGAGAAGGATGATACCTGTCCTTGTTAGCCTACTCCTTCACCATCCTCTCATCCCTCTTCTTCTTGTAGCAAAACTCACTCACATGACCATCCCTCCCATAATACTCACAATGGAAGCGGACTGGTTTTGGCTTTGGTTGTGGAGCTTCTCTCGGTTTCTCTACCACTTTCTCTCCTGGCTTCCCCCCAAACACATTCCCAAGGGTGCTCACAAACTTCAATGGTTTCTAGAAGTTATCTGTTTTGTGGGGGAACATTGGTGGATCTGAAGTGGTGTCTAGCTTATTTCTCAGGTGGTTGGGCTTGGGAGCAAATTTGTTCATGGGTGTAGTTTGTGGTGGAATAGGGATCTCTCCAATTTCTCTCCTCACTCACCACTGCTCTCACCAATCTTGTCAGAGCCCAACGCCTGACCATCAAAACCTATTAAACTCAGCCATCATCAAACTCAGTTGTGGCTCATGCCCAGACAACCAACTCATAAATTTTTTTAACTCATCATTCTCATCCTGTAAGCGATCAACATAATGTGCAAGTTCCATATTCTTAACAGAATGTAATTCACATGTAGAGCATGATGTAGGAATAGGAACTTTCAAAGCAGCCTCTAAAGAAACAATCCTATCATACAATTCATCTAGTCTGGCACGCAATACAGGACAAGAAGTGCAAGCACCTAGTTAAGAAGACCTAGATTTCAACTCATCAAGCTCAGCCCTAAGCAAGTCTAGTTCCTCCAACTTAGAGGCATGCTTTTCCTTAAGCACGGTCAAATCAGCCAAGAAAGCATTGTAGTCATCACAATCAGGAGCATCAACCACAACAGGAGCAATCTTAAGGGAATCAATCTCTAGTCTAGCATCAAGATTCACTGATTCTAGTTCAGCTATCTTCTCCCTAGCTTCTTCTAGCGAGGTCCTAAGTTCTTTCCTCAGGTTCTTAGCCTCTCTAAGCATGCTATCACTGTTGTCAAGCAAAGCAACCAATTCAGCATTCTCCTGGTGTAAGGAAGAGAGCTCATCACATACCTCATCCTCGGATTCTCATCCGGAGTCAACCTTCTGGCTCTTCTTGTTGTCGGAACTGTGGGCCATGCCGCAGAAGCCGTCCTCTCGTGCAAAGTAACTCAGGCCGCTGAGGTTCTTGGAACCGTGCTTCTTGTTCTTGCGCTTGCCGTCGTCGTCGCTTTCGCTAGGGATGGCAGTTTTGCCCACGAGCGCGGGTATCCGCGGCTACTAGACCCGACGGGCATGGGTACAGGCACCAAAATCCGCCCGCAGGCGCGGGTACGGGCACCAAAATCTGCCCGCGAGCACCTAGCGGGCGGCAATTCTCACCCGCGGATACATCCGTTTCCCGCAAAAAAATAAAAAAACCCATCAAAACATATAGCCCAACTGCCCAAGCCCATCAACAAACCCTAAAATTCACCCCCACCCCGGCCGCCAAGCGGCCACCCGCCCACCCCCCGCGACCTACCCACTCGGCGTCACCTCCCCCAGGTCCCCCGGTCTCTCCTCTCTCGATTCTTTCTCTCTCGGCGACGCATCTGGAGGGCGGACGGCGGAGGCACACCACGGTCCACGGCAGCTCAGCGGCGCACGGAGGAGGACGGGTCAACGACATCTCCTCGCCCCCGCCGGCCTCACGGCCTCGCCCCTCCCTCGCTTACTCGCCTCCATGGCATAGCAGACCGGCGGCAGCTGGGCGCTCAGGCCAGGGTCGGCGGAGCGGAACGCCGGCGGCCGGCACAGGCGCGCAGCGCCGCCCCTTCCTCCACCCCTCCCTCGCTCCAGTCGCTCGCCCAGCTCCAAGCCTCCGCGGCTGCACCCTACAGCTGCAGTCCTGCAGACAGCCGGTGCCCGGCGGCCCATCTACGGTAGGCCGGTAGCCCCTCGCCTGGTTGCCCGGCCTTCATTGCTCGTCGCCGTCGGTCAAGCATTATGGACTTATGGTTGTCAAATTTTGGTGGTTCTTGACCTTATAGTGCATTATGGTTGTCAAAATTATTGGTTATTCTTGTTGAAATATCTCAAATTATTGTTGTTCATGGTGAAATGATCATATGCATATGTTATCTCTCTGCGGGTACGGGTAAACCCGATACCCGTGGATATCCGCCAGGTGCGGGCGCGGGTAAGGTTTTTCGCCCGCGGGAAGCCTCGCGGGCGGGTAAGGGTTGGCAGCATGGGTACGCTCGTGGGTGGGTAAATGCCTTACCCGCACTTACCCGACCTGCTGCCATCCCTAGCTGTCGCTGGAACTCAACGAGGTGTAGTAGGAACTGGAGTCGACGTCGCTCGCTCCCACCATCGCCTGAGCCTTCTTCTTCATGTTGTAGCTACTCTTCCTCGACCTCTGCTCGTCCTTGTCCTTGTGCTTGTGCTTGTGCTCACGCCTCGAGCGGTGCTTGTTCTCGATCCTTAGGCGGTGCTTGTACTCATTCTTGGGCTCGAACTCCTGCGGGCACTCGGCGATGAAATGTCCCTGCTTGCCGCATCTGTAGCACGTACGCGTGGTCGTCATGTTCACACGGTTCTCGTGTAGCCTCTCGAACGGTTGTAGGTCGCCTGGTAGTTTGTAGTGAACAGCCGTGATAGACTTGCTCAGGAAAAGATGCACTCGTCTGGTAGATTATTGAGCCACAAGAGTGGCGCTCTGCCCATTGCCAGGGGGAAGTAACCAGCCATGTGGTCTTCATTGCCTCCCGCTGCCTGAGTAGCTATGGTGTACATCTTGAGCCAGATACTCGGGTCGGAGCGACCATCGTACTTATCAATGTCAGGCTTGAACTCCTTGGGATAGTGCATGGTTTGAAGACGTCGCGAGAAGGCCGCGAAGTTGTTGACGTTGCTGGAGCTTGTGTTGACGGTTGATTGTCATTGCAAACTTCGATCCACAAGAGTACGGACCGTATGGGACCCTTCTTCCCTTGAGTGTAAACCCAAGGTTCTTGTCAACCCAAGGAGCAAGGGGATTGCTAGCGT
The DNA here is from genome assembly GCA_036936925.1 of Cenchrus fungigraminus. Lineage (NCBI taxonomy): Eukaryota > Viridiplantae > Streptophyta > Magnoliopsida > Poales > Poaceae > Cenchrus > Cenchrus fungigraminus. The sequence continues at coordinate 101,047,954 of CM072779.1, forward strand.
TCGATCTAAAGCTAATCTAGTTGATTGAGACAACCTTTAGCTAGAGATTAATCTAAAAGCAAACTAAACTTAAAACAAAGAGGTGTGTGAGGTTCACTAGATGTAAAGGACACTTGCCCATAGGGTCTAGGATACATGAACATGCAACCGCCAAGGAAGATAAAAACCAATCTAATCTACTGAAGGTGTGACCGCGGCTTCACCCTTTTCCTCCTCTCGCACTGTCACTACGCAAAGGCAATCAAGGCAAAACAACGAACGATCACGGTATGTTGAGGGGATCAACGGGAGTAGTGAGATCTATGCACCCGAAAAGCACGGTAGCTAGCCTTAAACATCAAAGCATCATCAACATGAAACCAATAGATTGGAACCATGAACGAATCAGTGATTACATGACATGACCCGCTACAACCCCATGGACAAATGAGAAGATTACCTCATTAAGATGCTAAGGATGGCATCGTTGATCATGGTAGATGCTTCCGGCGGTGCGTCCTTCAACTCCAGGGGCGCCGTGGCAGCACCTCGATGTCCTCCTTCGCTTGTAGCTGCCTCCTTAGACTAGATGAATATTTCTCCTGAGTGCTCTCCTCGAATCTCTTCCGATCCAACCTCTCTCTCTTGTAGTCGACCTTGGGGGTATTTATATCTGTCTTTGATGAATGGCGGCGTCGGCATCCAATTAGGGTTGAAAGATCTTCGCGCATAAGAAACTAGGGGGGCGAACCGACGTGTGAAAGGGCCAGGCCGGCCGGCCTGGGCCGACCGGCTTGGGTCCTTCCCGGCCCGATTCGGTCACCCCTTCCTCCGAGTAGCCCGTCTTGACATTTTGGACTTTGACCCCAATATTTGTGTCTTTTTGGCGTCATCAACCCTGCGATAAATATAGGGGGTCTTCTCGTATGAAATCCGATCTTTATGTCTTGGTCCTCGGAGATGTTTTGTCATAGCACCTTGGTCCTTGCCACCTTTGGGAGTGAGTTTGCCTTGCACTTGAACACGAACGGAACTCCTCATTTACTCCTTTGAACTCGATGTGACTCCGTCCCTTTAGTCCATGTTTTCCTACAAAAACATCACACTTCCAAATGCACATACAAAGTTGAAGTTGTTATATCATTAGTGTGCCTAGTGGCGGGTTAGTACCATAATGAAGTTCATACCAAAGTGTAACAAACATGTTTGGAGCACCAAAATTCACCGTCAACATCTCCCCCACTCTTAGATCTTGCTCGTCCTCGAGCAAGTTTCTTGCAAATGAACACTTGTCCATGGAGTTGAAACGTGTGTCATAAGTTCCTTCCTTACAAGTTAGTCAACCTTTCATCTTTAACATAAGAAACATGAAAACAATAAAGACTATATGAATCATGGGCGTTTAGGAAATTACCCAATCAAGTCTTACCCCACAACTTATACCCTTTTGCCGGAGGTCCTTGATCCAACCATACTTACTTTCTTACTTCCGCCAGAGGGTTTTGAGCTTTTCCAAAAATAACATTCCTGCAACAAGTATTAGACAAAATCTTCCTCCAAGTTCTCACATGTCGCTCATTTAAAGTGGCTATCCTAAACAACTCATGAACTCTCATCTCCCACAAGTCTCTCATTTAAATATATGGTGGAGCTATAGGTATGGCTAGTAAAGTTAACACAAATATTATCAAGCTAGGAAAGTTCTCTAATAGTTGTTCACCTCCCGAGCCAATGACCATGAGAATGAAACCATAATGTGAGGGTATCAAGGATAAGAAGATTTAGAATGGTGGACATGTGCAAAAGGGAAAAGAAAATATGACTCCAAGGCCCTAATGATGTCCTTGTTGTCGGATTGCACATGGTTGGAATATCGAAGATTCGTTCTCAACAACATTACATCCTTCCTTTGCACTTCTCTTGATCTTCACTTGACTTGTTATCCCCTCTTATACCTTTCTTGCTTTGCCTTTGAATTCCTCTTTTTCCTCTTTTTTCTTTATTCCTCTTTTTTTTCTTTTCTTTTCTTTTCTTTTCTTCTTCTTTTTTTTATTTTTTTATTTTTTCTCAATTTTTCTTCTCTTTTCTCTCATCTTGATCTCTTTCCGAAGCTTTTACGCTCACCACCTTGGTGTGGAAATACAATCTGAAATTTAGCCAAACCTTCGCCTAGAATCGGAATGAATCTATGGACATAGGTTGTGTTCAAGGAATAAGATGAATAAAAAGATATTATGGGTTGGGTATGGAATCCAGCGATACACGGACTTTCGATGTGAATGTCTCGTTACCGAATATTTGACGAGGCTAGCAATAAAAGATATAAATTGAGGACATGATCATTGCTCGAAATTAGAACTTCCAAGAGAGAAAAACCCTAACCCAATTCATCATGCTAACAACATTATAGTGGAACGAATATATAAAGGCTTTGTATAGGATAAGCTCATCTCTCAACTTGGAAGAAGAAGATGCTAACCTTTATTTCGAGGGCTTTTCATGTAATTTTCAGAAATAAAACCTCCAACTTTGTAATAATTGTAGCATAGCTAAACAAGGTTCTAGCTCAAAGTAAAGTATGGATGCTCTCACGAGCAAGAACCCACTAAGCACCACAGAAACTTTCATGCTCATTGCTCATGATCGAATATGAAGATAAAAGATAGATAAACAAGTAAGCAAGAAAAATAAAACACACGAGACAATTTCAAGACTTTTTTTCTTTTTATTGACTCAACGCTAACATTAACACACCATTGAGCTAAAAATTGAGAAACTTCAAACCAAACCAACCAAACTACTAGGGGCAAAAGTTTTTTGGCAAAGCTCCCGTACCGCTTGGGTTAGGACCACTATTTTTTGAATATAAACCCTGTAGAAGAGTTGGCCAAGCAAAAAAAATTCACGAAACACACTAAAAATTAAAAAAACTAAAATATATACATGTGACGTACCATGTTTTTCATCATAGGCTTGACGCTCGGGTTCATCCTCCATTCTAAAAATGTCAATGCAGTGTAGGGGCACGATGTCGGGTTCAATATAGACCTTTAGCCACTGACCATTCACCACGTATTGGTCACCTCTTGCATCCATGATAGTAGCCGCTCCATTGGAGAACACCGAATGTACCACATAAGGTCCGTCCCATTTGCTTTGTAACTTCCCTTTTCTGAAAGTTTTGAACCTTGAATTATAGAGAAGGACCTTATCTCCTTCCTTGAACTCTTTTCCTTTAAGCCTTTTATCATACCACCTTTTGATCCTCTCTTTGTAAATGCTTGCACTCTCATAAGCCTTCAACCTCATCTCTTCTAGCTCGCTAATTTGGATTCTTCTTTTCATCCTTGCAGCATCTAAGTCGAGGCTCATCTCCTTTATTGCCCACTATGCCTTGTGCTCTAGCTCAACCGGAAGATGACAAGCCTTGCCATATACAAATTGGTATAGAGTCATACCTATCGGTGTCTTGAACACTATCCGATATGCCCACAATGCTCCATCCAATTTCTTTGATCAATCCTTGCCTCCCTTCTCAATAGTCTTATTGAGGATGCTCTTTAGTTGCTATTTGATGTTTCCGCTTGTCCATTGGTTTGTGGATGATAGGCTGTAGCCACTCTATGTTCGATTCCCAACTTGGACAAACACTTTCGAAAGCTATTCCTGGTGAAATGAGTCCCTCCGTTGCTTATCAAGATTCTCAGAACACCGTAGTGAGGAAACATGATATTCTTAATCATTGAGATGGACTCCTCCGTTGACGCCTTACGACATGGCATAGCCTCCACCCACTTGGACACATAATCAACCATGACAAGTATATGCTCAAATCCATGCGAGTTTGTAAATGGTCCCATGAATTCAATTCCCCAAACATCAAATAAATCGATTTGCAAATTATAATTCAAGGGCATGGCATTCCTCTGAGAGATGTTACCGGTTCTTTGGCACTCGGCACAAGAGGCAACATACCTTTTAGCATCTTCATGCATTTTCGGCCAATAAAATCCGTTGGCCCATACCTTTGCTTGAGTTTGGAAATGCCCATAATGTCCTTCATATTCTGCCGAGTGACACTTCCTTATTATTTCTTGCCTCTCTTCGCTTGGCACACACCTTCTCAATACTCCATCGGCTCCAAGTCTAAAAAGGTAGGGTGAATCCCAAAAATATTTTTGGCTCCTGGAGATTACCCTTCTTTGTGCATTCTTGTCTAAGTGATAGAGTGGCATTTTTCGAATCGCTCGAATGATGTTGATCATCCAACTATCCTTATCGATTACTGGATAGAGGTTATAATCTCTCATCTTGTCTTCAATAGGCTCTTTATCATCCTCACGATTCATCCTTGATAGGTGGTCGGCCACAACATTTTCCGACCCCTTTTTGTCTCGAATCTCAACCTCGAATTCTTGTAAGAGAAGGATCCATCGAATCAACCTTGGCTTGGCATCCTTCTTTGACATGAGATACTTAATTACCGCATGATCGGCGTAGACAATCACCCTAGAGTTCACAATGTATGATCTGAATTTTTCAAAGGCAAACACAACCGCAAGCAACTCCTTTTCCGTTGTTGCATAATTCAATTGAGCTCCATTAAGAGTTTTACTAGCATAATATATAGCATGTACCTTTCCTTCTTTCCGCTGTCCTAGGACGGCTCCAACGGCATAGTCGCTAGCATCACACATTATCTCGAATGGCTGACTCCAATCGGGCGGTTGAATGATTGGTGCGGTCACGAGAGCTTTGTTTAGTGTCCGGAACGCCACCAAGCACTTGTCATTAAAATCAAATGGCACATCCTTTTGAAGAAGGTTAGTTAATGGCTTGGTGATCTTTGAGAAATCTTTGATAGATTTTCTATAAAATCCTGCATGGCCCAAGAAGCTCCTCAAAGATTTGATATCCGTCGGTGGTGGAAGTCTCTCGACCGTCTCGACTTTGGCTTTAGCCACCTCAATGCCCCTTTCGGATATCACGTGTCCCAACACTATACCTTTCTTCACCATAAAGTGGCATTTCTCCCAATTGAGCACCAAGTCAACCTCCGCACATTTCATGAGAACCTTGTCCAAGTTGGCTAAACAGTCCGCAAAAGTTTTCCCATAGACGGAAAAATCATCCATGAACACCTCGACAATTTCTTCAATGAATTCCGAAAACACCACCATCATGCAACGTTGGAAAGAGGCCGGAGCATTACACAAACTAAAAGGCATCCTTCTATATGCAAATGCTTCATATGGGCAAGTAAAAGTTGTCTTGTGTTGATCTTCCAGGTGAATAGGAATTTGCATGAACCCCGAGTACCCATCGAGAAAGCAAAAATAGGAATGATTTGCTAACCTCTCAAGCATCTCGTCGATGAACGGTAGGGGGAAGTGATCCTTCTTCATTGCTTTATTCAATTTCCGATAATCAATGCACATCCTCCATCCGGTCATGGTCCATTGCGGAATTAACTCATTCTTCTCATTCTTCACCAGGGTCAAGCCTCCTTTCTTCGGCACACAATGTACGGGGCTCACCCATTCGCTATGCGGTACCGGGTAAATGATTCTGGCGTCCAATAACTTGATCACCTCCTTCTTCCCCACCTCTCGCATGGCATGGGTTAACCTCCTTTGATGGTCCACTACGGGCTTGCATTGATCCTCCATAGGTATGCGATGAGTACAAAAGGCTGGGCTAAGTCCTTTGAGATCATTTATTGAATACCTGATCACCTTCTTGTGCTTCTTCAATAAATTCAGCAACATTTCATTTTCTTCGGGGTTCAACTTGTCGCTCACAATGACGGGATAGGTCTTGTCCGGCCCCAAAAATTCATACCTCAATCCCTTGGGCAAAGGTTTGAGGTCCACCTCCGACACTTTTGGCTCTTCGGGCTTAATTTCTCTGATATCCTCAAAATTTTCCTCCTCCATGCTTCCGTCTTGTGGTTCTAGTCCTTTAGTTGCTTCCTCCAATTCTTCGTCTTGCTCATCATTAGGTTGATTCTCCATTGCTCTTTGCAGCAGATCCCTGAAAGTTTCAACAAAATGAAGGCTCCCTACCTCTTTGTCATCAAGAGGTAGGGGTAAGGAGTTCCTAGAATCAAGAAGAAAATCGTATGTATGTTTATCTCCATCAAGATTAATCATTACTTTCCCTTTTCTGGTATCTAAAAAAGCATTAACCAACTTTAAAAAGGGTCTACCAAGAATTATGTGATCATGTTTATCATAGTAGGCATCAATAATAAAGAAATTGGTTGGTATGCATTTTTTTAGAGATGACAACTTCAAGATTGCAAGCAATTCCAAGAGGTCTAACAACTCTACCATCTCCCATGATTAACTTAGTAGAAGTTGGGACTAGGTCTATGGTATGATTATGAATCTCATCCTAAATTTTAGAGGATAAGACACTTACTTGTGCTCTGATGTCACATAAAGCTTTGAATTGAATTCCATTAACCGTGCAACTTAAGTGTGGGGTTGTCTTCTCCTCTTGATCGGACCCTATGGCGTAGACTTCAGCGAGGCGAGCGTATGGTGATGCTTCAAGCCTGATACCCATCACTCTTTTCACCTCGGCTATATGATCCGGATCCACTTCTACTTCATTAAAGAGCTTTTGAAAAATCTCGCCGGTCGTTTCAAGATCATATGAATTTTTGCTTGCTTCCCCGGCGGGAAATCTACCTCCAAAGCTCTTGCCACCCCTCTTTGGTTGGGGTATGGTCTTCTCTTGTCAAACACTTCCCCAAAATTAATTGGACCTCAATCCATTTGCTCGAAGTCCCTCAATGGCTTTGCACTTGAAATGCTTCTCCCACTCACTTGGCTTGACTTGGTGAAGTCGATGTTTGAGGTAGTTCTTGCTTCCACGTGTACTTCTTCTAGTTTTTTCGGGATTGACTCCTCTTTCTTGTCTTCTGGGGCCGCTTCTCTGAAAATTCCAGCAAGTGTTCTCACATTTGAATCACATTCTTGCTTCCCTGAAAGTCGTGTTTCCCAATCTCTTTGCATGGCCGCCGCCTTGCTGATTTTTTGTAAAAAGTTGAGCGGCTTCCGTGAGTGTTTTCTCCATGAGATCCCCTCCTGCACACATTTGAACATGTTCCGGGCAACTAGGGGTTAGGGAAAAGAAAAATGTATGCAAAAGTACGTCACCAGAGAATCCGAGTCTTGGTCCTTGTTCTATCAACTCGTTGAATCTATTCCACGCTTGGTCTGTCCCTTCTTCTCCTTGCGTGAAGGTGATCACTTGCCTCCTTAGATGTTGGACTTTACTTATTGGGAAGAATTTCTCACAAAACTTCCTTCTCAATTGGTTCCAATTCCCTCCAACTTCGAAGGACGCGAATGAGTACCACTTCTTTGCCTCACGACAAGTGAGTAGGGTAAGAGATTCCACTTGAACCATTTGTTAGGGACTCCTTCTTGTCGTACCGTATTGCATAATGTCATGAAGTGCTTGATGTGTCTATACGGGTTGTCCGCCTCCATCCCTTTGAAAGGATTGGCCGCCACCATCTCGATGATCCGCGCCTTGATCTCATACTTCGTCGCTTCGAGCTTCGAATCCAACTCTTGTACCTTTATGTCTGCACATCTAGGGCTTGCGTAATCTCTTAATGATTTCTTCTGGTCTTCCAAAGGACGGTGGGCGAACGCCATCCAGACAACAAAAACAAAAAAAACAAAACAAAAGTGAGGGTTTCTAGGAAACAAAGGTTAGATGTTAGTAATCAACAAAATTAACACAAAATCAAATGTAGCAAACTGGGTTGCTCCCCGGCAACGGCGCCAGAAAAAGGGCTTGTTGACGGTTGATGTCATTGCAAACTTCGATCCGCAAGCGTACGGGCCTTATGGGACCCTTCTTCCCTTGAGTGTAAACCCAAGGTTTTTGTCAACCCAAGGAGCAAGGGGATTGCTAGCGTTCGATCTAAAGCTAATCTAGTTGATTAAGACAACCTTTAGCTAGAGATTAATCTAAAAGAAAACTAAACTTAAAACAAAAAGGTGTGTGAGGTGCACTAGATGTAGAGGACACTTGCCCATAGGGTCTAGGATACATGAACATGCAACCACCAAGGAAGATAAAAACCAATCTAATCTATTGAAGGTGTGACCGCGGCTTCACCCTTTTCCTCCTCTCGCACTGTCACTATGCAAAGGCAATCAAGGCAAAACAACGAACGATCACGGTATGTTGAAGGGATCAACGGGAGTAGTAAGATCTATACACTCGAAAAGCACGGTAGCTAGCCTTAAACATCAAACATCATCAACACGAAACCAATAGATTGAAACCATAAACAAGTCGACGATTACATGACATGACCCATTACAACTCCATGGACAAATGAGAAGATTACCCCATCAAGACGCTAAGCATGGCGTTGTTGATCATGGTAGATGCTTCCGGCGATGCGTCCTTCAACTACGGGGGTGCCGTGGAAGCACCTCGACGTCCTCCTTCGCTTGTGGCCGCCTCCTTGGACTAGATGAATATTTCTCCTGAGTGCTCTCCTCGAATCTCTTCCGATCCAACCTCTCTCTCTTGTGGTCGACCTTGGGGGTATTTATCTCTGTCTTTGACGAATGGCGGCGCCGACATCCAATTAGGGTTGAAAGATCTTCGCGCACAAGAAACCAGGGGGCGAATCGACGTGGGAAAGGGCCAGGCCGGCCGACCTGGGTCCTTCTCGGCCCGGTTCGGTCGCCCCTTCCTCCGAGTAGCCCGTCTTGACATTTTGGACTTTGACCCTAATATTTGTGTCTTTTTGGCGTCATCAACCCTGCGATAAATATAGGGGGTCTTCTCGTATGAAATCTGATCTTTATGTCTTGGTCCTCGGAGATGTTTTGTCGTAGCACCTTGGTCCTTGCCACCTTTGGGAGTGAGTTTGTCTTGCACTTGAACACGAACGGAACTCCTCATTTACTCCTTTGAACTCGATGTGACTCCGTTCCTTCAGTCCATGTTTTTCTACAAAAACATCACACTTCCAAATGCACATACAAGGTTGAACTTGTTATATCATTAGTGTGCCGAGTGGCAGGTTAGTACCATAATGAAGTTCAAACCAAAGTGTAACAAACAAGTTTGGAGCACCAAAATTCACCGTCAACAGCATGGCTGGTCTGTAGTAAGAGGTCCCTCGGGGACGAGGTACAGGTCATCGGGTGCGCCATTGATCTGATCGTAGTTGGCACGGCATTGTATCTCCGCATCATGCATCGCCCGGAGGTCGATTGCTTGGATTGGGTTGTTGGCATTAAGAGGATCCAGGGGACCATTAATGTGGTCGTAGTTTGCACGGCGCTGGATCTCGTGCTCGTCTCATCGTGGCTACCGTGGGTTGGCTGCGGGAGCCTGTGCGACCTGGGGTGGCACGTTCCCTGCAGCTTGAGGTCCTGCAGCTTGAGGTCTTGCTTCGGCGTTGGGTTGCTGCACCACCTCATTCTCGCCACCTCCCTCTTCAGGTGCGGGCTGTTTAGGAGCTAGGCCAATGTTGTTGTTGTTTTGAGGTCGTACCGACCTACTCCTCGAGTGCTAAGTGCGCGCCGACCTACTGTAACCTTGGCTCCTTTCCTCCACTTGGGCCGTGGCGACCCTGATCTTGGTGATAGCTCACCGTATCTGTGGGGTACCAGACATGAGCTGGATCTCCGCCAGAGCTGACCCCAGGTTGGCTTGGGGGGAGTTGAAGACTTCACGGCCAGCTTCTTCAAAGTCCCTCCGAAGGTCGCGTGCGCGCATAGGATGCCGAGGTGGTGCCATAGGTAGTTGTTGTTCCTATTGTTGCTGTTGTTGTTGTTGCTGTTGCTGTTGCTGTTGCTGCGGTTGTTGCGGCTGGGGTACGACTTGATGCGCAGGGGTGGGTCGTTGGCATTGTTCTGCGCGTTGTCCCGAGGCACCGCACCACCATTAGCTGCTGCAGCCACTGCAATTGCTTGATCGAGCTCTGCCTAGCAGCGTTTAGCCCTATTGGCGTTATCAGCTTCACGTTATGCGCGTTGAGTGTCGGTTTCACCAGCCTGAGCTGGTACGTCCGCTAAGACCACGAGGACCTCACGATTTCGGAGACCGCGACGTGCCAAGACTTCATCACCGTAGGTGTTGGGTGTGAGGATGACACAAGCGACCTGGACCTTGCCACAATCCAGAGACTGCGCGGGAGCATGGATCAGGCAACCTGAGGTCGCTGCAGGAGGCGTAAGTGGTCGGAGCTTCTTCAAAGCACGACACTGACGAGCAGTGTGTTTGGCTATCTTATGGAGAGTGCACGGGTCATCCGGGAGGTCCCTGCGGTGCCCGCAGGCTGGAGCCTGGGGGTTGGTCGAATCTGACCCAGATTGGATCTAGATCTGCTTATTCGCATGGTCGGAGACCACATAGACTACATTACGCGGGCCAAAATGCATGCAAGTTGGAGTCGGCTTCGGACTGCTAGAGCACTAGACGCTTTCACAGATCTTGATCGTGTCCGCAAGCATGGTTGCAACACGGTCGAGCCCCGCGATAAGATCGTGAGGTGTGGGTAGGTGGGTTGTCGTCAGCAAGTTGGATTTGACCTGCTGAACGGAGTTGACCGCGGAGTTGTCGAGGACGACGTGGGCGGTGGCTGGAGCGGCGGATCCCGACGGCATGGAGCCGAAGCGGATGTCGACGGGGTTGGCGAGGAAGTCCGCCATGTTGGTGGGGAATATGACACCGTTGAGCGAAGCCATCGAAGTTGCACGGAGAACTCTGGATCTGCCCCTACCTGGCGCGCCAACTGTCGGAGGTTTAGATCTGCACAGTCCACAGGAGGGTCAGCCCCGGTGGTTTAGATTCGGATGGGGGTGATCTAGAGCTAAGGACTTGATGGTTATGCGAGAGCACACGGAACACGGTGAGTTTATACTGGTTCAGGCCTCCGGAAAGTAAAACCCTACGTCTAGTTGTTGGTGTCGATTGCTTGGGGATTGATTGGTGCGTACAACAGGGGATGCCCTGCCCACCTTATATTGGCCAGCAGACAAGGTCGGTCACCAGAGTCCTAGCCGGTTAAGACCAGGAGACCTAAGTCTAGCTGATTACAACTATTTCCTTATACCCCGGACTGCCTATCGGATCCGCCGCCATCTTGTCGTGCACTCCAAGTCTTGTAGTCGTTCCGGATAAGGTCTTCAGAAGGTCGTGCGGGCCACAGATCAGGTCTGTTGGGCCCACTACCAGGTCAGTAGGTCTTCTGGTGGGCCGGACCCACTTGTCGGGGATGGCCGTGAGACTGGTCGGTGGGGACCCAGGGGTACCCATGTCCCACAATCTCATACCTTGTTGCTTCGAGAATCGAATCCGACTCTTGTACCTTGATGTCCTTACATCGAGGGCTAGCATAATCTCTTAGTGATTTCTCTGGTTCCTCCAAAGGATGTCCGACGAACACCATCTAGACAAAAATCAAAAACAAAACTAGAGTGTTTTTCTAGAACACGAGGGTTAGTTGTTAGTAATCAACAAAATTAATGAAAGATTAAACGTAGCAAACTAGCTTGCTCCCCGGCAACAGCGCCAGAAAAAGGGGCTTGTTGACAGTTCAATAACACATCAAGGTTCACCGCAAGTCCACGGATCGCTTGTAGCCTTTTTCACCTAGGGGACTCTGAAGGTTCTTGTCAACCCAAGGAGCAAGGGGTTTACTAGCGTTTAACCTAGCACTAATCTAGTTGATTGAAGACTATGATATAGGGATTAATGTATAAACTAAAGACAAACTAGTAAAGCAATCTAAATTACGTTAAAGAAGGATAAGAGGTGCACAAGTATGAAGAACATATACCCATGGAGTCTAGGTATTTGAAGATGCAATCACCAAAACATGATAAATCCCCGATCCAATCTATCTAAGCATGCGGTCAAAGGATTAGTCATTTCCCTTCCCTCGTACATGTCACCACGTGAAGGTAATCGGTACTAAGCCTAGATGAACACGGTATGTTGACGCGATCTACGAGAGCAACCCCTAAACCGTGGTAGCTAGCCTTAAACATTAAGCATCATCAACAAAGGTACGATAGATTATGATCCAAACAAGAATAGGTGACTACACATCAAGTTCCATTACAACTCCATAGACAAATGATAACTTTACCCCATCAAGACACTAGGCATGGCACCGTTGAACATGGTGGATGCCTCCGATGAAGCTCGATCTTCGTTGTCCTTCAACTCCGATGGTGCCATGGCAGGGCCTCGGCATCCTCCTTCCTCGTGGCAACCTCCCTTGACCTCGGCGATGATTTCTCCTGAATGCTTTCTCCCTCGATCGACTCTCTCTCTTGTGGTCGATCTCCGAGGCTTCTCTCTTCCTCTTTCGTGAATGGTGTCTTCGACAGGCTTTTAGGATTCCACGTACTTGACACCGAAGAAAGGGGGGCGAACCGACACCAAATGGGGGTGGGCCGGCCGGCCTGGGCCCTCCTCGACCCGGTTTAGGCCCATCTTGCACCACGTGTCATCTTTTGCATTTTGGGCTTTTTGCTCCTTCAAATGTGTACTTTGGACGTCCTTATCCCCATGACCAAGTTAGGGGTCTTTATGCATGAACTTCTGATCTTTCATCTCGGTTCTCGGGAATACTTCATTGAAGCACTTTGGTCCTTGCCACCTTTGGAGACAAGTTTGCACACGGTCGGAGCTCCTTGATTGACTTGCAAAACGTCCTCTAAACTAGGTGCATCTCCCCTCATTAAGTGCATGAAGTCTTGCAAAATCATTATACTCCAAATGCACATGCAACGGTGAACTTGTTACATCATTAGTATGCTTAGTGGCGGGTTAGTTCCATAATGAAGTTCAAACCATAATGTAACAAGTGTTCTTGGTTGACGGAAATTGATCACCAACACTATTCTTTTAATTCATCGAAGGGCACTGCTAGATTTTGCCTGCTAGCTAAACTAATTTGGGACTAAACTATGAGGACAAAACACATACTAGGAAACAACAATATTTAGTAGTACAAAGATTTTTTTTCTACAGAGTTAATTTGATGGCAGTAAATTTGATAGAGCTAGTCGTCGTCCTCCTCTCCACCGGCGCCTGCTGGCCTCCTCTCCACCTCTTGCACCCGCGACTCCTTCCCCATCGATAGTCCAGAGGTGCGACGCAGCTCCTGGGCGCCTCTGTCCTCCTTCCCATGATGACCCAAGAAGGTAGAGGCCTACGTGGCGCGGCACCCTCGATTGGTCTGATTCCGAGCATTTTCCATTGGTAGGGAAAAGCTTATTCAGGTGAGTCGTCGCACAACAAGATCAATTTACAAATTAAATTTATTTTGGTTTTATTTTAGATCTGACCATGGTTTGCAGGAGCGGCATCTCCTTTGGTGATGACGGCACCGTACCTTCTGCACCTGCGACCGTGGGCGGAGCAATCGACCGGTGATGGCATCAGGTCCATGGTCAAACTATGGAAAGACCCTGACCAAGTCTGTTGTAGGGAAAGGAAAAACCTGCTTATCTATGTTGCCATGAGGTTTGAGTTCCACCAAGATGGGATGGTGAAAGTGCATCTAGGCCCCTAATTATTTTGGTGATAATGACAATCATAATTTGGGTATTTGATGCTTTTAATGAGATGTGTGCAAGGATAAAAAGAAAAAGAAATATGAACAACAAAAGATGACCCCTCAATTTTCTATTATCAGTGTTGGAGCTCAAATGGCGATTTAAATTGATTTTCAGTTTGAATTTGAGTTTAGGAAACACTGTACTGTAAAGGGGGACGTGGTTGATTGATCAAAGTTTGTCACAAGTGCTCTAATCGAGATCTACAACCTATGACAGACACATTGCACTCACGAACACACTTTCTCAGTTGTCCTGTCTAGGGCGGGTGACCCTAATCCTGTGTCAGGGTGACCTGTTGTTGGCCTTCGATTTCTGTCAACCTAGAGCACTTGTTACACTATGGTTTGAGCTTTATTATGGAACTAACCCACCACTAGGCATACTAATGATGTAACAAGTTCGTCTTCCTATGTGCATTTTGAAGTATGTTGTGTTTGTAGGAAAACGAGAGCTTAAAGGATGGATTCGTATCAAGTTCAAAAGGCTAATCAAGGAGTTCCGTTCGTGCTCAAGTGCAAGTTGAATTCACTCCCAAAGGTGGCAAGGACCAAGGAGCTATGACGAAACATTCCTGAGGACCAAGACATAAAGACCGGACTTCATACGACAAGACCCCCTAACTTGGTTGCAGGGATAATGACGCCAAAAAGCCACCTATGAAGGGGTAAAAAGCAAGAATAACAAGAGAAGCCGTGGAGAGGAAGACCGGGCAAAATCGGGCCGAGGAGGGCCCAGGCCAGTTGACCCAGTTTCTGGCACCGGTTCGGGCCCCCGTTTCTCGAGTGTGAAGTTTATGGAACCCTAATTGCCTGCAGGAGCCGCCATTTGCCAGAGACGCCAATAAATACCTCCGAGGTCGACCACACGATAGAGAGCCGGGAGCCGGGAGAGAGATGGTGGATGAGAGCTGCTAGAGAGCCAATAATTCGCTAAGTCCAAGGCTCCAAGGAAATCACCAAAAGGAGGAGGACGCCAAGGCCTTGCCGCGGCGCCGCCGGAGTTGGAGGACGGCGAGGATCAATCTTCATCAGAGGTGTCTACCACATTCAACGATATCATGCTTAGAATCTTGATGGAGTAGATTCATCGTTTGTCCATGGAGTTGTAATTGATCTTGGTTTGTAATCGCCGACTATTGTTTGGAGTTTAATCTATTGCTTCCTCGTTGATGATGCTTTAATGTTTAAGGTTTGGCCACCATGCTTTTCGGGTCGCTCCCATAGATCGCTTCAACATTTTGTGTTCATCTAGGCTTAGTATCGATTTTACCTTCGCATAGTGACTAGTACGAGGGAAGGGAAAAGGCTAAACCTTGTTCACATGTTTAGATAGATTAGATCGGTTTTATCATGCTTGGCAATTGCATCTTCAAGTATCCCTAGACTCCATGTGCAAATGTTCTCCATAACTTGTGTATCTCGCGTCTCTTGTTTGACCTAGATTAGATTCGTTTTGGCTTGTCTTAGTTCATAGATTAGATAGTCCTTAGTATATAGTTAATCTCTCATCCAAAGGTTTGCATCAATTATATTAGTGCTTGGTTAAACGCTAGTATATCCCTTACTCCTTGGATTGACAAGAACCTTGGGATCTCCCGAGGTGATCCGTATGCTTGCGGATCGAAACTCTTTACGAGATTCAACCATCAACAAGCCCTCTGGTGCCGTTGCCGGGGAGCAAGCCAGTTTGCTACATTTAATCTTGCATTAATTTTGTTGAATACTAACATCTAACCCTAGTTTTTTAGGAAAACCCTTTTTTGTTTTGTTTAGATGGCGTTAGTCGGACATCCTTTGGAGGAACCGGAGAAATCATTAAGGTATTATGCTAGCCCTCGATGTGAAGACATCAAGGTACAAGAGTTGAATTTGGTTCTCGAAGCTACAAGGTACGAAATCAAGGCTCGAATCATCAAGATAGCTGCAACTAATCCGTTCCGAGGGGTGGAGACAGACAACCCATATAGACATATCCGGCACTTCACAACATTATGCAATACGGTACAACAAGAGGGAGTCCCCGATGCTTGGTTTAAATGGAATATTTTCCCCGACTCACTTGTCGATGAAGCAATGAAGTGGTATTCATTTGCATCCTTCGAAGTCGAGGGAAATTGAAATCAATTGATGAAAAAAATTTGTGCCAAGTTCTTCCCTATAAGGTAGATCCAACATATAAGGAGGCAAGTGATTCCTTTTAAGCAAGGAGAGAAAGAAGGGATAGATCAAGCGTGGAATCGATTCAATGAGCTAGTTGAACAAGGACCAAGACTCGGATTCCTCGGTGATGTACTTTTGCATACATTTTTATTTTCCCTAACCTTAGTTGCATGGAATATGTTCAAATGTGTGCAGGAAGGGATCTCATGGAAAAAAATACTCACGGAAGCCGCCCAACTCCTACAAATAACCAGCAATGGGGCGGTCTTGTTATGAGATTGCCGAAGACGATGTCGGGAGGAGCAAAACGACAAAAGCAAGACGGAAATGCTTGCTAAAATTTCTAAAAAAGACGAACCGGAGGTCAAGAAACATGAACTGACCATACAAGAAATCGAAGAACCACTTCCTAAGGTAAGAGATGTAATTTCGGATAATAAAAATGTTGAAACTAACATGAATGTAGGCCGAAGTATGGGGAATGCTAGACCATTGGCGGAATTCAATCAATCCGATTAGATTCAAGTTGATTTTGCTCGCCTAATCAACCACCGAAGGAAGGAGGAACACCGATGCGTCGCCAAAAGAATTGAAGACATTTTTGATCAAGAGATGAGTGGAGAATCGATCCAAAAGATATTTGAAGAAGATGATGAAGGATGGATTGACCAACTTGACATCTCGGAGATTTATGATGAAGGAAGAGAAGAGCGCAACCATGATGAGCCAAAAAGTCTCGTCTCGACAACAACATGTGCACCAAATCAAGAAGAAGAGTTTATTGCTAAGGAGATGAGGGAAATAAAGAAAAGAGCTAGTGACTTGAAAGATGAATGGAAGAAAATAGGACACAAGTTAGGAGATATGTGGGAGGAAGATGACATAAAGGAAGCACTCCAAGAAGGCCCCTCTCCGAAAGGTTATAGCTTGTGCGCTATTGAAGCTTACACACTAGCAAACCAAGACATCAAAGTGCTCAAGGATAAAGAAAGGAGTGAGTCTACGACTAGCGACCTCGACAACATGTGGTACACGGAAGATAAAGAAAGCTCCATTCAAGACCTTGAAGATAAAGATTGGGATGATAATGAAGACTTCAAAGAAGATG
The DNA here is from genome assembly GCA_036936925.1 of Cenchrus fungigraminus. Taxonomy (NCBI): domain Eukaryota; kingdom Viridiplantae; phylum Streptophyta; class Magnoliopsida; order Poales; family Poaceae; genus Cenchrus; species Cenchrus fungigraminus. Next base: position 101,064,822 of record CM072779.1, read on the forward strand.
TAGTTGATGGATTACAAGTTCCACATGATGGGATGGAGTTGATGCAAAAAGATAACAAAGAGACACCTCCGCTCGTTGAGATTGATTTGCCTTCAACATCGCTGGATGAACCAAGGACCACTCTTGTTGAAAAAGCTCTAAGGCCAAGGTACATGCTGAAATCTCAAGATATTATTGGTATTATTGATGATAAATTCAAATGCTTATGTTCAACCAATAGTATGAATGATAGTTTAAATTCTATTCCTTGCTCTAATGATGACCATGTTGATAGGCTAGAATTTCTTGAGAATCATAATAAGGCAATGTTTATGTTTGAACAAATTAATTCTATGCCTAAAGAACGTTTGCTTAAGGATGAGCTAATTACTTTGCATGAAATATATGCTTCTTTTAATTACACCTTGACATGTTGTTACAATTTGCTTGTGGTTGTAATTATGGATGCTTATGTTTACAATAAGTTTTGTAAATCTCGATCATGCTTTGCGCTTCGTCAAGCTAATGACCTTAAAGAAGCACATGTCAGGAGAAGGCCCGATTTTCACTAACCATGCAGAAACACAAAGTTCAATTAGTGCGAAGAGATGTCATGCCCAAAGAGTTGCAAGATGAATCATCAACATCTCCAAAATCGCGCGATGGTTGCTGCTGTCTTCATCAATTTTGTGCACTTGTTCAGAGGTGTACAAATGAAGAAAATTAGATGATCAGAAGCTCCAACAAGTTTTGATTCCAATGCATCAAGAACCAATGAGTTTGAGGACCCGTGCAAGGAGTTATGGCGAAAACATTGAGCGTTGCGCGTTCTGAAATTTCGGGACAGATTGCATCGCCGGATTAAAACGGGCGGAACTCTCTCACTCGGAGTCCGATTTGGGCGAATAAAGACTTGTTGGAAAGGATATTTTGTGCACTGTGCAATGGAGTAAAGTTTTGATACACTTTCTGTTCTGGACATTAAAGAAAAAAATTCGTGGAGTGGAGGCAGCACCGAAGGGCGACAAAGAAGGAGAAAACGATGATGCCAAAATGATAGTTTGGGCAAGTCATCCATTGAGCAAAAGAGATCATGCACGACATGGGAAGTGAATTAAGGGTGCGTTTGGCACGGCTCCGGCTCCAGCTGTGGCGGCTCCGGCTGTGGCTGTGCTGGTGGAGCGGATTCTTCGGTGGAGCTGAATCCGTTTTGGAGAAACGTTTGGTAAAACAGCTTCTCCTGGCTGTGTGAGATAGATAAGAGAGTGAAATGTCCATAATACCCTTCTCTTTTCTTTTTTTCTGTTTTCATATTTTATTTTCTATTTCCTTTTTCTTTCCTTTTATTTTTCTTTACTCTTTTTCTCTTCTTTCCTTCTTATCCTTTCCTCCTCCTCCGTTCTTATCCATTCCCCTGCCTCCCGGGGATGTGGCCGTCGGCCCTTCCATCGCCGGCGTCCTCCCTGCCGCGGGCGCGCCGCCGTCCAGCTCTCTACGCCGGCACCTCCAGCTCCCCGCCGTTGGCTCGCCTACGCCTACAGGCCACCATCATGCCCCCGTCGCGTCCACCTACCTCCCTGGCTTCGCCGCCGCCGCCGCGCTGCACCAGCTCTGCTGCCGCCGTCCTCCTGCGTCAGCTCCGCCGGGCTCCTGCACCAGCTACGCCGCCGCCGTCCTTCTGCGCCAGCTACGCCGCCGGCCTCCATCTCCACCAGACACCGCCGCCATCCACCTCTCCCCCGCGCCCGGATCGCCGTCCGTCGGCGCTCGCCCTCACATGTGCCCTCCCCCGCCGGATCTGGCCTCCGCCTCTGCCAGCCCCTCCAGCCCCTCCGTCTCCGCTCGCCCGCCGCCGTCGGTCGACCCGCAGCCGTCGAGCTCCGCCTGTGCCAGGTCCATGGATGCGGCAGGGAGTAGCAGTGGCAATTTTGTGGTTACCACGAAGTTGAGGGGCATTTTGGTACCGCTGCGGACGGAGTCGGGGGGAGCTACGTTTTCGGGCTCCGTCTGGCGCAAAGTGCTCCAAAGAGCGGGAAAACCGACGGCTCCCGTGAGGAATCCGTTTTTCGGAAGCCTTTGGCAGGGCTCCGTGGGAAACGGCTCCCGGAGCCGCCCCAAAATCCATGGCAAACGCACCCTAAAGCTGCATGGGAACCTTTATTTCTTACATGAAGGTCCATGGCTTCACAACAATGAGAAGGTATGTGAGAAAGTCGAGCTCTATGACTTTAAATGAAGCGCTTTTCGGGAGGCAACCCGTTCCCTTGTGTTTTTATTTCTTCCTTAGTGAGAATAAAGAATGGCATCATCCTATGATGATTAACTTGTGGCTAATTAATCTAAGTTTAATTTTCTTTTTAGAACCACCATCATGTTCATGATCATATTTATTTATTTGCATGCATTGCATTTTGTTATCAACGTGTTTCTTTGCATATACATGTTTTGCATCTAGTTGGCTTGGTTGTCTTAAGGCTTAATGATGTATGCTTCATTTCCTTGTTAACACTCCAGCTGGGTGTTTTTCCTTTTGTGATCTTGTGTAAATGTGGTGTTTAAACATGATTGCGGACCATCATCGTTAAGTTCGATAAACTCTGCTAGCTTTCCTTATGTTTTCATGTTGCATTGGTTGGTTTATAAACATTGCTTTGCGCTTTATTTTTCTTATGCTATAAGGAATTATTTATCTAAGGAGAGATATGGTGTTTTAACCCTAGATAAATAAATCTTTATGGCTACGGAGAAATTCGGCAACCTAGTTGTAAATATGGTGTTTAGAACTAGGTGTAATCGTTGTATTTGTTTATATGCCTTCCTCTCATGTGCATACACACTTTGCACCCACATACACCCATTAGGTTTTTATTTTATTCCCAATAGACTAATTATGCCACAAGTTAGGAATCTTAGGAAACATTGTTGGATTGTTGGTAATTTTAACTACTCCCAACCATCACCTTGAGGTAGAATGTGCTTAAAATGTTTGTAGGCAAGATAAAAACTCTCACGACAAGGAAATTGAAGGACGACTAAGATAATGCTTTGTCTTATTCCATGCCTAGTAAGTGCTAAGCATGGGGGAGGCCCTGGACCTTCAACATGGAAGTGCAACGTGACGCTCTAGAGGATAGCAAGATCAGGATCATCAACATCTACGGATCAATGCACAAGAAGCTAATGATCTCATCAAAATTCTGCATGGTCTCAGAAGGAAAATATAGAATATTTTTGGATATTTGGAAGCTCCATGAAGTTACGATTCCAACGAATCAAGAATCAAGGAAATCGGAGGTCCCTACAAGCGACTATGCCCAAATCATCGAACGTCGTACGTCCTGAAATCAGTTCTGGACAGCACGCAGCGCTGAAGTAAAACGGACATAACTCCCTTGTCTGAACTCGTTTTCGATGAATGGTCACATGTTGGAAAGGTAATTTCATAAAATTTTTAATAAATCTATATTTTGATATATGTTCTGCTCTGGACAGAGGGGAAAATCCTTGAAGAAGAGACAGCAAGAAGATGATGAGAACAAGAAAGAGGAGATGACGATGACAACATCGAAGAGAAGGGTGACCATTGGTTCCATGAAGCACACATGATCGAATTCAGAAGTTTAGAAGCATTGAAACAGAACACATGGAGATGTCGGGAGAAGACCACGAAGAACTACAAAAGATGGTAACACCTCCCTAACGCAGCCAGGAATTGATTTTTTTCATCATTGAGGGGGGCTCATAGTGCTAATTTATCTAAAAATTTAACCAAAATCGAATTTTCAATGGAGAGTTGCAAGCCATAGGGGGGCCATGGCACCTGCCAGCCCCCCCACCCCTCCCCCCTAGCTACGCCACTGTGACCATGAACCTTCTTTTTTCCGAACACAAATGGTTGTAAGTATGCCTTCAACCTAAACTTGGTGCAAATTTTGTTTTTCTCTTTCAATAAATAACATGGCTACTAGGAGGACAACCTAGATTTATTTTTGTTTTGAATAAAAGAATCACGACCATGTGTTCACCTCGGTCAAGTGGTAGTTTCCACCCTCTTGTACTTTTTGTTAAATTACGACAAGGACGTCGTATGATCCAAGCATGGGGGGAGCTAGCTCGTGCAAGTTATTTTCTTGTTTTTACTTGTTAGTTTTCTTTTATCTTTATTATTTGAGCATGAGCTATGTGCATAATTGTTTACCGTGGTGCTTAGTGGAAGTTTTCCTTTGAAAGTTTCCATACTCAACTTTGATACAGGACCTCGCTTTGACTATGCTACGATTAATACTAAATTTGGAGGAATTTATTTTTGAAAAATTATGAAAACCCCCTTGCAATGAAGGTTAGTGATTTCTTTCTCCAAGTTGAGAGACAAGTCTATCCTATACAAAGCCTACACTGTGTATATACTCCACCATAAGTGTTGTTTAGCATGATGAATTGAGTTAGGACTTTTCTCTCTTGGGAGATCTAATTTCGAGCAATGATCATATCCTTGATGTTATATCTTTTATTTCTAGCCTCGTCATACATTCGGTAACGGGAACTTCACATTGAATGCCCCGTACATTGCCGGATTCCATACCTAAAACCATAAACATCTTTTTATCATCTTATTCCTTGAACACAACCCATATCCAAAGATTCGTTCCGTTTTTAGGCAAAGTTTTATTTAAAATTTAGATTTGTATTTATGTCAAAAAGATGGGCGAAAGGCTTCGGAAAAGAAGATAAAGATGTGGAGGAAAGAAGAAAAAAAATATGTATGTGTATATGTGTGTGTCGACCATATACCCCTGGGTACCCATACAAGGAAGAATACGAACTCATACTATAAATCCTTGTAATCCTACTAGGACTCGTACCATGTAATCCTACTAGGACTCCTATCTTGTAACCAACTAGGAACCCGCCCCCTGGACTATATAAAGGAGGGCCGGGTACCTAGGAGGACAGGTGAATCCCCCAACCCCTCCGGGGAACACCCTAGCGCAGGGCGCCATACATGATACTCCAAATAGGACGTAGGGTCCGCTACTCTGGCGGCCCGAACCTGTATAAATTTGTGTCCCGTGTCCTCGCGCATACCTTCGAGTTCCAGGTCTGGCGATCCTCCACCGCACAATCTACTACCTCAGGTACCCCCTTGGTAGGCTCAGTGGCCAAAACACTGACAGTGTGCGCACACAAGAAAAAAAGAGAGAGAAGAAAGAAAAAGAAAAAGAAAAGAAGGAAAAGGAGACAAATTCAAGGCAAAGCAAGGAAGATATAAAGAAGAGTGTTGAATAAAGTGAAGATCATGAGGAGTGCAAGGAAGGATGCGATGTTGAGAATGAATCTTCTTTATTCCAACCATGTGCAATCCGACATCAAGGACATCATTAGTGCCTTGAAGTCATTATTCTTTTTCCCTTTGCACATGTCCACCATTCTAAATCTTCTCGTCCTTGATACCTTACATTATGGTTTAATTCTCATGATCACTAGCTCGGAAGGTGAACGACCACTAGAGGATTTTCTTAGCTTGATAATACTTGTGTTAACTTCACTAGTCATACCCATAGCTCCACCTTACGTTATAAATGAGAGACTTGTGGGAGGTGAGAGTTTATGAACTACCTAGGATAGCCACTTTAAATGAGCGACATGTGAGAACTTGAAGAAGGACTTTGTCTAATACTTAATGCAGGAAGATTATTTTGAAAAAACCCATGAAATCCGATGGAAGTAAGAAGTATGGTTGGAGATGAGGATCTCTAGTGAAAGGTATGAGTTGTGGGGTAAGTCTTGAATTGGTAAATTTCCAAATGCCCATGTATTCATTATGATCTTTGTCTCATGTTTCTTATATTGAATATGAAGGATTGACTAACTTGTAAGGAAAGATTTGATGAAGCACACTCCATGGATGAATGATTTTGTGAGCAACTTGCTCAAGGACGAGCAAGATCTAAGCATGAGGGGATGTTGGCGGTCGATTTCCGTCAACCTAGAGCACTTGTTACACTATGGTTTGAGCTTTATTATGACACTAACCCGCCACTAGGCATACTAATGATGTAACAAGTTCGTCTTCCTATGTGCATTTTGAAGTATGTTGTGTTTGTAGGAAAACGAGAGCTTAAAGGACAGATTCGTATCAAGTTCAAAAGGCTAATCAAGGAGTTTCGTTCGTGCTCAAGTGCAAGTTGAATTCACTCCCAAAGGTGGCAAGGACCAAGGAGTTATGACGAAACATTCCTGAGGACCAAGACGTAAAGACCGAACTTCATACGACAAGACTCCCTAAATTGGTCGCAGGGATAATGACGCCAAAAAGCCACCTATGAAGGGGTAAAAAGCAAGAATGACAAGAGAAGTTGCGGGGAGGAAGACCGGGCCGAACTGGGCCGAGGAGGGCTCAGGTTAGTCGGCCCAGGCCGGTTGGCCTACCCCCTTCTGGCACCAGTTCGGGCCCCTGTTTCTCGAGCATGAAGTTTATGGAACCCTAATTGCCTGCCGAAGCCGCCATTCACTAGAGACACTAATAAATACCTCCGAGGTCGACCACAAGATACAGAGCCGGGAGCCGGGAGAGAGACGGTGGATGAGAGCTGTCGGAGAGCCAATAATTCTCTAAGTCCAAGGCCCCAAGGAGATCACCACAAGGAGGAGGACGTTGAGGCCTTGCCGGGGAGCCGCCGGAGTTGGAGGATGACGAGGATCAATCTTCATCGGAGGCATCTACCACATTCAACAGTATCATGCTTAGAATCTGGATGGAGTAGATTCATCGTTTGTCCATGGAGTTGTAATGGATCTTGGTTTTAATCACCGACTATTGTTTGGATTTTAATCTATCACTTCCTCGTTGATGATGCTTTAATGCTTAAGGTTTGGCCACCATGCTTTTCGGGTCGCACCCGTAGATCGCTTCAATGTTTTGTGTTCATCTAGGCTTAGTATCAATTTTCCCTTCGCGTAGTGACTAGTACGAGGGAAGGGAAAAGGCTAAACCTTGTTCATATGTTTAGATAGATTAGATCGGTTTCATCATGCTTGGCGATTGCATCTTCAAGTATCCCTAGACTCCATGGGCAAATGTTCTCCATAACTTGTGTCTCTCGTTTGACCTAGATTAGATTGGTTTTGCCTTGTCTTAGTTCATAGATTAGATAGTCCTTAGTCTATAGTTAATCTCTCATCCAAAGGTTTGGACCAATTTGATTAGTGCTTGGTTAAACGGTAGTATATCCCTTGTTCCGTGGATTGACAAGAACCTTGGGATCTCCCGAGGTCAAAAAGGCTATAAGTGATCTGTATGCTTACGGATCGAAACGCTTTACGAGATTCAACTATCAACACCCGTTTCACCTCTGAGTAGTGGCAGGTGACCTGCCCCCTTGGGCCAGGTGACCCGGTTCGGCTCTGTGTATCGGCGGGTGACCCACCCTGTGGGGCCGGGTTACCCAGCCTGGCTACTGGGAGCCCCTAACGGCAAGTTCCGGGTGTAACATCCCGGATTTTTTTCCGAAATGTTTATGATTGCAAAAATGTGGATTTTCAAAAAAATTTGTGCTTGATGTGTTTTATCAAAATCATAAGACTATCTTCTCGTGCCCTTTCCAAAATTCTTAGTAATAAAATTAATTAAATTGCTTTGAGTGCTAAGGATAAATTCTATGTTAGTGTGATTTGGTTTTTATTTGGAATTGTCTTGAAATATTTGAGTGTGGTTTATATTTAAATTCTAAATTCGAATATAAATCCAAAGCTAATTGAACTAACTATCATCTCTAACCTTCGGATCCGCCTAAACCATCTCCCGAGTCTTCACATGCTAATTCAGTGGACCCGCCAACTTTTTTGACGTTCTAATCTTTTCCAGCCTAATCTTTCAAAAATGCTCCGGAATTTCTTAAATGGATTATAGATTTATTTTTGACTCTTCGAATTAATTCTTTGCAATTGGTTCGATTTCGGAGAATAGATTATAATTCATTTGAATTAAATTTCCGAGAGCTCATTTGAATTACGACGATGTTTTCCGGCTTCTCGAATTAATACCTTGTTAATTGATTCGTTCCGGAAAAATAGTCTAAATTCATTTGTACCAAATTTACGAAATAAATTGTCATCAATTTATTTCGCGGAGTTTATTAGTTTCGGCCCAAATCGCTGAGCCCATCTAAGCTCATCTAAGTAACCCAATAACCTTAAATACCCCTCTCCACTTCTATTCCCTACCCACTCTCCCCCTGCTGCCGCCACCATCCTCCCTCTTCCTTGCTCTGTTCTTTTTTTTTTCTTCATCCACCGAAGCAGTCCAGAGGGAGCTCATCCCTCTAATTGCTCTGTCCAAATCCAAATACGGTAGCCAAGAGCACAAACCCATGGAGTCCGAGCACCAATTTATCCTCTCTCTCCCTCTGCTCTTTTTCCTTCCTGTCGGAACGCAAGCACCACAGCTGATTCTCTTCCTTTGTTTTTCTCCAACGCAAGAACAACCAACAAGTAGAGCTGCAGAGTAGCAACTCGTTCTTGCTTCTCTTTTCTTCAATCCACCTACCAGCAGCCACGCCATCCTCTCTGTGATCTTCCTTCCTGCTAGCTTGTGCGAACTCCAAATCTCATCGCTGTGGCCAAGGGACGTTTTCCCTGCTGCCGCTTGCTACCTAGCCAGAGCAGGCGCAGCTACCCAAACCGCCGCGCCGCCAGCCAGGAGGACGCCGCTGACGGCCATGGGGACGAGGAGGCCGGAGTACCAGGAGTACGCGCCACTGGTGCTGCCGTCGAGAACGACGACGACGACCGCGCCGCCGTCCACCCCGAGCTGCAGCCACATCGAACGGAGCCACTGCCGCACCACCGACGCACCACGAACATCGACGACCGCAAGCACTTGGAGGCCAAGCTGAAGGAGCTGCACGACCACGTTGTGTCCGTGAACCACCCTGACCTGTTGCCTGTCGCCGCCAAGAAGCTGCAGGTGCACACACCTAGTAGCCCCTATTCCCTTTCTTGCTTGCCGTGCTGCCTACCGCCGGCCAAGGAACCAAGCCGCTGTCATTTTTGCTGTCTCTGAAACCGGCCTTCGTGCCGTATCTGTTCCCTGCAGGTCACGACCTTGATGCTCTTTCAGTCGCCATGCTGCGGCATTTCCTTCCCTGATCGCGTGCACGCACATAACATGCTCGATGTTATGTGCCAACCAAGTTGTTGTCCCTGCTGAACACCAATGTCGTCTTCCTCACCCACCACCTGCTCTACGTGTTGTGTGAGAGCAAGCTGCTGCCTTGCCACAAGTTGAAGCACGAGGAGGAGAAAGGAGACCGCACGCCCACGGTGAGCTCTCAGTCAACCTTCACCGTGCCCTCTAGATGTTTGGTGAAACGCTCGTGCCGACCAAGCTGCTGCCCTGCTTACATGTGTGATATGTCTACAAGCTCCAGGAGCCGAGCACGGACCGCTGCCCTGAAGACCTCCACCGAGTTGCCTTGGACATCCACACCACCTATCTGCTCCTTATCCGTCCAGCTCCGGTCACACCCCCGACATGTTCGTCGAAACGACCGACCCCTACGACAAGCCCTAGGTGAGCTACCGGCCACGCCTTGATGTCCCCGTTGGTGCCGGCCTTCGTGCTGAGGAGCTGTGCCATGATGTCTCGCCTTGCTTGCTTGCTCCGCGCCGCCGCGCGACCGCCGACGCTTGTGTGTCGACCATCGAGTCGAGCCTTACGCTTGCAGGTGCCGCTGCCTTCACCAACGCGCGCACAACCCCGCCTGACCATCACCTCCTTGCTGTCCCACCAACCTGTGTCGTCGTCGTGACCGCCGCACCGCCATGGCCAAGCCGCCAGTGTCCGCACGTGTGTGCACGTACAGGAAGGCAAAGGCCCTGTTTTTGGGCCCTTTTTCCGCACCACTTCACCACGCCTGTGCACGTCTCTGGCGCACCCACGCACAAGTGCCAGCACGCTGGCGACTGTCCACACCGTCGCCGCCATGTTCTTGCCGCCGTCGTGTGAGCCATGCCCTGGCCGGCCAAAAGCCGAGTCTTTTTGCTACCCTAGGTGCATCCCTGGGACGCCTCGAGCCTCGTCGTTGCCTTATCTTGACGGCCGCCGCTAAACTCGTCACCGGCCAGCCGTTTCCACCATGGGGTGCCTCTTGGGATTTTGCTCGAGCACCTCGTGAGCGAACTTGTCTCTAGACCCCTATGCCCAGCTGCCGCCTTTCTTTTCCAAGCTGCCGCTGAAACCATCACCGGCCGAGTGCCATGACTGTGGACTGACTTTGTAGCATTCCATCGAGCACTGGCCGTGTACCCAAGGACCAAGCTCGGGAGCCTTTGAACACCACCAAGCAGACCTTGCTGCCACCTCCCTGTTTTGCCATCCCACGCGAAATAGAAAGATAGTAGCAGCAGCAACAATCTGTTCCACACTAAGAAGCTGTAGTCTGTACAAAAGCTAGCAACTCATGAGGCTAATTTATGTTGGTCTTATGGGTTGGATGCACTCTAAAACTCATGTGCGTGCTAGCTGAGAAGGGAAATTCTTTGGCTACAGATCCTTGCAGACCGAAGACCAGCTCGTTCTGTTTTTCTTTGCCTTATGCTTGACCGACCCTTTCTGACCCATGCCCTGTGTATAAAATGCACTTACAACTTAAGCAAAAGCACAACCCTGCTGGCTGCCAATAGCACGGTCTTGCCATGAACCCATACCTTCCAAAGACCAATCCACCTAAAGCTTCCAACCTTCCTCTGCAAACAAACCTATCAGGCCTTTAGCTACACTTGCACAACCTGTGTGATGTACTGCTAGCTTGTGTGCAGGCCACAAACAAGCAAGATGTAGCAGCTGCAATCCCATGCTAGAAGCTAGCATGATTATGGCAAACTCAAGTTGTGAGGTAATGCCCAGTACACATTCAGTTTATGCCAAGCTGTTGTCCTGACCAGCCATAAACCTCGCTAGCCAGGGCTATCCTATCCTTCCCATGCTTATACCAGGGACACCCTCCAGCCATCATCTTGAGCTGCCTAAACCGTCGCAGCCATGAAACAAGTTGAGCCCTCTGCTTACAATCGTAGGAGCTGCACTCAACCTGTAGGGTCGGCTTATGCTCGGACCAGATCAATACTCAATACAAGCTGTAGACATATCTTTAAGTGCCTAACCATGAGTCTTTTTCCTTCTTTGTTTGTGCACTGTCGAGCTGTGTGCAAAATCCTAACCTGCAGATCTGTAAACCTTTTGGTGTTCACCAAAACCCTACTAGTTGTGGCCCTTCTGCTTGTTTGTGCTCACGAGAGCATCAGCCCTGTAGTGCTAGTTCTTGGCCACAAACCATACAAGCAGTAGCTGCTATTTGTAAATCTTTAAGCCATGCTGCTATCTATCCTTAGCTCCTTATCGACCTGGTGAGTGAGTTGCTTGCTAGCACCAGCATTTACCCTTTATCCATCGAGCCTTAATCTTTGAACCAGGTGTCTGTTCTCAATCTTTCAAGTCCCGGCCATACCTTTCGCCGCGGCCATGCCACGCCTTTGTCATGGATGATGCGTGCGCTAACCGAACCGTCTGCCACGCCACACTTCTGCCATGTTCAGTTTAAGCCAAGTTTCACACCATGCTACATCGGCTCTAGCTGATCCATCCTGCTCAATCCCTCTAATCTGACCAAAGGGGTCCACAGACTTACTGATGGGTCCCACTAACATTTGAGACCGCTAACTGTCTATCTTGTTCCCATCTGACATACGGGGCTCACAGGACGACTTGTGGGGTCCGGTTGACCTTTGACCTTTGCCCTTTGACTTGGTCAACAATGATCGTTGACTAGTCAACTAAGCCTTGCTGACCACCCAAAACCTAGCCTGTGATCTCTAACTTGCTAACTTTTGTTTTATGTGCTTTATCGCAATTAATTAAATTCATAAAATATTTCTTTATTTGAAAATCTATAATAAATTGATTCTAGCTTAGAAAAATATGAAATCGGTTTCTTTATTCTTCTAAAATGTTGAAGCACCTGTTAGACTAGCTTTTGGAGTTATTTGGTTCTTTATTGCTTCTCTTTGGAGTTTATTTGCATTTAGCTCCGGTATTTATTTCAATTTGTGAATCTAGGAATTCCCGGAGTCGAGGAGACGAGCCAGAAGATCAAGTACGACAACGGAAACTACGACGACTACTAGCACACAGGTGTTCACGCCCGACCTACTTTGAATGCCCATTAGTCATTGCTATTAAAACTGCTAGCGCTTTAATTATTGCATGATGATGGATATGATGAAACCGTGCATAGCCTCTTTTACATACCTTGTCCTTGAATGACCTACTACTACTACTACTTTATTTGCGCGTGATTATACGCTGAGCTTGCTATACATGTGTTGGGACTATGTGGTAGTTTCTTGGCGTGTGTGGGTAAAAACTGGTAGGAGAAGGCGTTTTTGGGTGACTTGGCGGGGGTGAGCTCAGGACAACCCGATTCGGGATCGGGGGCCAGGGTTCGTCTTCTCGGGCGATTCCCATTTGGTACCTATGGCGGGTACACGGTTTTTAGGAGCACAGGTGTTGGGGTTTTGTGATGACTTGGAGGATAGGAGCTCGCCCCGGTCTGAAACCGAGTGGGTCGCTTTGTTTTACGGGACTTTTCGTACACACCACCTCGCCGACAGTGGGGGTAGGGCCGGGTCGACCCTGGCAAGTGCGATTCCATACCTGCTAGTAGGATAGAGGGTATCAGTGAGAGGGTATAGGGTGAAGTCCCTTCCCTTTGCGGCGCTCCCCGTGTGGCCACACGGGGGCATGTTCACAGTTCTGGGGTGGTCCTTTGCGATGGACCGCATCGAGACCCGGATGCAGGATGGAATCGTAACTCCTAGGTGTTCGTCCGGTAGGATGGGCTTGGTTGGCTGATCACCGCTGGGTGCCATTCCGAGTTGGGTACAGGTGTACACGCTCTGCAGAGTTTTAGATCTATATGTATAGCCGCGTCCTCGGTTATGGACATGCCCGTTTACTCCGACTCTTACGTTTTGGGATTTCTACCTCACCCTTATAGGATGAGAGTGTATGGTGAGCCGTGGTTGTACTCGGGGAGAGGGGAGTTGCTCCCTCTGCCTCGCGGATCCGGGTGCAATCATTGAGGTGTGAGGAGTGGGAGTTCTCGCACCGACCCTAGTTGGAGATAGGACTTGGTGACGGTGATCTGGGTGACCAGGTGTAACCGTTTGTGGATGAGAGACTTGGGAAATGGTGGGAATTGGAGATATTATTCTATTTATGTTGCTGCCACTGTTTAGGAAAACTCTAGCCTACTCCTTGACTACTTTTTATACCCTTAGCTTTAGGCCACTTAAAACTTGCATACGGTTGGTGACGTGAACCTATCCCATTCCTTGGGGATAGTTTGTGAGTGTGCAGGATTGGACTTGGAGCGAAAGTCTATTTATGAAGAATCAATGGAGGAAGAGTTGCGTTGCTTCGCTCAAGGATGCCTGTGGTGAAGATCGAGGATGAAGACTTGAAGCCTTAGCTACCGCTGCCTAGAGTTTCTACTTGTCGTTTAGCCCAAGGGGCTTGTACTTGAATCGTATACCGAGTTGTATTCGGATGTAAATACTTCGTTTTGTACTCTGATTTCGTTGTATGGTTGTGATAATTATCTGTGATGGATGTCTGTGCGTGATAGCGTCTGATCCAGGGACTATCACGAGTACAGATTGACCGGTTTTCCTCTTTTGAAAACCCGGGTCATTACAAATGGTATCAGAGCCGTACTTGACCGTAGCACGCAACCCTAGGTTGGTCGTTAGTTCTAGAACATTCTAAAACGCTCTATTTTATATATACCCCCTTGAACTATTTGAAATATACCTTCCCTACTTTGAAAAACTCTATCTTTCCTTCGTTGAAGCAACTTCTTACGTGGACTAGACATGATAAGTCAGAAGACAACTTGGATGGAATGAGAAGATCATGAACCATTAAGAATAGAGTCTACCTTGTTTGACATGCCACGAAACGAATAGACCGATTAGTGTGAGAGATCTCAAAGGCTATTAGAGTCAGCCTTGAGATAGCACTATCTATAATGTCTGGAATGCTTGAGTGCTTGGTTCTTATGGATCTTATTGGATCTTCAGTTTCTTACTAATGAGTGTAGGGTTATATATTAGTAATATTTTCATGCTTGTACTTGACTCCTAGAATAGGTTACCCTGGTGTTTTCAAGTTAGAAAAGACCACCACTACGAAATGCTTTGAAGACTATTAGCCTAAGGAACCCTGAGGTAACCCATAGAAGGAGGACAAGTTATCACTATAAGCCAGGAATAAGGAGTATCAGAGTCATGCCTCTTCAGCCGAAGTTGAAGAAGAGTACGACACTACAGTCTTGAAGACCAAGGTGTTGGATAAGCTATCATGTATGTGTTGGAAACAAGCTTACTGACTTGAGGTTGAGATTATGGAAAGTTGGAACCACCCACTACCTCGAGACTGCCAGTATTTGAAGAAGCATATGAGTAAAGATCATAGCCCTTCAAGTTTACTCAGCAAGAGACATGAAGGATCACTATGCTATGGATCGAGAGGTTGAGATCAGGATCGACCTTGCCTCAGAACATTTCCAATTGCGAAGATTTTGTTGCTTGCATGCTATTGGAATTGACCAGAAAGCAACTACAATGGAACTGAAGATACCTGAAGCATGCATACACCTTGAAGAAGCAGGTACCCCAGTGTACCTAGTGAAGTTTTAATCTCGAGGACGAGATTCTTGTAAGGGGGGAGTCTGTAACATCCTGGATTTTTTTTTTCCGGAATGTTTATGATTGCAAAAATGTGGTGATTGATGTGTTTTATCAGAATCATAAGACTATCTTCTCGTGCTCTTTCCAAAATTCTTAGTAATAAAATTAATTAAATTGCTTTGAGTCCTAAGGATAAATTCTATGTTAGTGTGATTTGGTTTTTATTTGGAATTATCGTGAAATCTTTGAGTGTGGTTTATATTTGAATTCTAAATTCGAATATAAATCCAAAGCTAATTGAACTAACTATCATCTCTAACCTTCGGACCCGCCTAAACCATCTCCCGGGTCCTCACATGCTAACTCAGTGGACCCGCCAACTTTTTCGACGTTCTAATCTTTTCCAGCCTAATCTTTCAAAAGTGCTCCGGAATTTCTTAAATGGGTTATAGATTTATTTTTCGACTCTTCGAATTAATTGTTTGCAATTGGTTCGATTTCGGAGAATAGATTATAATTCATTTGAATTAAATTTCGGAGAGTTCATTTGAATTACGACGATGTTTTCCGACTTCTCGAATTAATACCTTGTTAATTGATTCGTTCCGGAAAAATAGTCTAAATTCATTTGTACCAAATTTACGAAATTCGCGGGGTTTATTGGTTTCAGCCCAAATCGCTGAGCCCATCTAAACTTATCTGAGTAACCCTAACTAGTAACCTTAAATACCCCTCTCCACTTCTATTCACTGTCCACTCTCCCCCTGCTGCCGCCACCATCCTCCCTCTTCCTTGCTCTGTTCCGTTTTTTTTTCTTCATCCACCGAAGCAGTCCAGAGGGAGCTCATCCCTCTAATTGCTCTGTCCAAATCCAAATCCGGTAGCCAAGAGCACAAACCCATGGAGACCGAGCACCAATTTATCCTCTCTCTCTCCCTCTGCCCTTTTTCCTTCCTGTCGGAACGCAAGCACCACAGCTGATTCTCTTCCTTTGTTTTTCTCCAACGCAAGAAAAACCAACAAGTAGAGCTGCAGAGTAGCAACTCGTTCTTGCTTCTCTTTTCTTCAATCCACCTACCAGCAGCCACGCCATCCTCTCTGTGATCTTCCTTCCTGCTAGCTTGTGCGAACTCCAAATCTCATCGCTGTGGCCAAGGGACGTTTTCCCTGCTGCCGCTTGCTACCTGGCCAGAGCAGGCCCAGCAACCCAAACCGCCGCGCCGCCGGCCAGGAGGACGCCGCTGACGGCCATGGGGACGAGGAGGCCGGAGTACCAGGAGTACGCGCCACTGGTGCTGCCGTCGAGAACGACGACGACGACCGCGCCGCCGTCCACCCCGAGCTGCAGCCACATCGAACGGAGCCACTGCCGCACCACCGACGCACCACGAACATCGACGACCGCAAGCACTTGGAGGCCAAGCTGAAGGAGCTGCACGACCACGTTGTGTCCGTGAACCACCCTGACCTGTTGCCTGTCGCCGCCAAGAAGCTGCAGGTGCACACACCTAGTAGCCCCTATTCCCTTTCTTGCTTGCCGTGCTGCCTACCGCCGGCCAAGGAACCAAGCCGCTGTCATTTTTGCTGTCTCTGAAACCGGCCTTCGTGCCGTATCTGTTCCCTGCAGGTCACGACCTTGATGCTCTTTCAGTCGCCATGCTGCGGCATTTCCTTCCCTGATCGCGTGCACGCACATAACGTGCTCGATGTTATGTGCCAACCAAGCTGTTGTCCCTGCTGAACACCAATGTCGTCTTCCTCACCCACCACCTGCTCTACGTGTTGTGTGAGAGCAAGCTGCTGTCTTGCCACAAGCTGAAGCACGAGGAGGAGAAAGGAGACCGCAAGCCCATGGTGAGCTCTGAGTCAACCTTCACCGTGCCCTCTAGATGTTTGGTGAAACGCTCGTGCCGACCTAGCTGCTGCCCTGCTTAGATGTGTGATATGTCTACAAGCTCCAGGAGCCGAGCACGGACCGCTGCCCACCAAGTTGCCTTGGACATCCTCACCACCTATCTGCTCCTTATCCGTCCAGCTCCGGTCACACCCCCGACATGTTCGTCGAAACGACCGACCGCTACGAGAAGCCCTAGGTGAGCTACCAGCCACGCCTTGATGTCCCCGTTGGTGCCGGCCTTCGTGCCGAGGAGCTGTGCCATGATGTCTCGCCTTGCTTGCTTGCTCCGCGCCGCCGCGCGACCGCCGACACTTGTGTGCCGACCATCGAGTCGAGCCTTACGCTTGCAGGTGCCGCTGCCTTCACCAACGCGCGCGCAACCCTGCCTGACCATCACCTCCTTGCTGTCTCGCCAACCTGTGTCGTCGTCGTGACCGCCGCACCGCCATGGCCAAGCCGCCGGTGTCCGCACGTGTGTGCACGTACAGGAAGGCAAAGGCCCCGTTTTTGCTCCCTTTTTCCGCACCACTTCACCACACCCGTGCACGTCTCTGGCGCACCCACGCACAAGTGCCAGCACGCTGGTGACTGTCCACACCGCCGCCGCCATGTTCTTGCCGCCGTCGTGTGAGCGATGCCCAGGCCGGCCAAAAGCCGAGTCTTTTTGCTACCCTAGGTGCATCCCTGGGACGCCTCGAGCCTCGTCGTTGCCTTATCCTGACGGCCGTCGCTAAAATCGTCGCCGGCCAGCCGTTTCCACCATGGGGTGCCTCTTGGGATTTTGCTCGAGCACCTCGTGAGCGAACTTGTCTCTAGACCCCTATGCCCAGCTGCTGCCTTTCTTTTCCAAGCTGCCGCAGAAACCATCACCGGCCGAGTGCCATGACTGTGGACTGACTTTGTAGCATTCCATCGAGCACTGGCCGTGTACCCAAGGACCAAGCTCGGGATCCTTTGAACACCACCAAGCAGACCTTGCTGCCACCTCCCTGTTTTGCCATCCCACGTGAAATAGCAAGCTAGTAGCAGCAACAACAATCTGTTCCACACTAAGAAGTTGTAGTCTGTACAAAAGCTAGCAACTCATGAGGCTAATTTATGTTGGTCTTATGGGTTGGATGCACTCTAAAACTCTTGTGCGTGCTAGCTGAGAAGGGAAATTCTTTGGCTACAGATCCTTGCAGACCGAAGACCAGCTCGTTCTGTTTTTCTTTGCCTTATGCTTGACCGACCCTTTCTGACCCATGCCCTGTGTATAAAATGCACTTACAACTTAAGCAAAAGCACAACCCTGCTGGCTGCCAATAGCACGGCCTTGCCATGAACCCATACCTTCCAAAGACCAATCCACCTAAAGCTTCCAACCTTCCTCTGCAAACAAACCTATCAGGCCTTTAGCTACACTTGCACAACTTGTGTGATGTACTGCTAGCTTGTGTGCAGGCCACAAGCAAGCAAGATATAGCAGCTGCAATCCCATGCTAGAAGCTAGCATGATTATGGCAAACTCACGTTGTGAGGTAATGCCTAGTACACGTTCAGTTTATGCCAAGCTGTTGTCCTGACCAGCCATAAACCTCGCTAGCCCGGGCTATCCTATCCTTCCCATGCTTATACCAGGGACACCCTCCAGCCATCATCTTGAGCTGCCTAAACCGGCGCAGCCATGAAACAAGTTGAGCCCTCTGCTTACAATCGTAGGAGCTGCACTCAACCTGTAGGGTCGGCTTATGCTCGGACCAGATCAATACTCAATACAAGCTGTAGCCTCTGCTCGTGTTCCTGTAAGACATATCTTTAAGTGCCTAACCATGAGCCTTTTTCCTTCTTTGTTTGTGCACTGTCGAGCTGTGTGCAAAATCCTAACCTGCAGATCTGTAAACCTTTTGGTGTTCACCAAAACCCTACTAGTTGTGGCCCTTCTGCTTGTTTGTGCTCACGAGAGCATCAGCCCTGTAGTGCTAGTTCTTGGCCACAAACCATACAAGCAGTAGCTGCTATTTGTAAATCTTTAAGCCATGCTGCTATCTATCCTTAGCTCCTTATCGACCTGGTGAGTGAGTTGCTTGCTAGCACCAGCATTTACCCTTTATCCATCGAGCCTTAATCTTTGAACCAGGTGTCTGTTCTCAATCTTTCAAGTCCCGGCCATACCTTTCGCCGCGGCCATGCCACGCCTTTGTCATGGATGATGCGTGCGCTAACCGAACCGTCTGCCATGCCACACTTCTGCCATGTTCAGTTTAAGCCAAGTTTCACACCATGCTACATCGGCTCTAGCTGATCCATCCTGCTCAATCCCTCTAATCTGACCAAAGGGGTCCACAGACTTACTGATGGGTCCCACTAACATTTGAGACCGCTAACTGTCTATCTTGTTCCCATCTGACATACGGGGCTCACAGGACGACTTGTGGGGTCCGGTTGACCTTTGACCTTTGCCCTTTGACTTGGTCAACAATGATCGTTGACTAGTCAACTAAGCCTTGCTGACCACCCAAAACCTAGCCTGTGATCTCTAACTTGCTAACTTATGTTTTATGTGCTTTATCGCAATTAATTAAATTCATAAAATATTTCTTTATTTGAAAATCTATAATAAATTGATTCTAGCTTAGAAAAATATGAAATCGGTTTCTTTATTCTTTTAAAATGTTGAAGCACCTGTTAGACTAGCTTTTGGAGTTATTTGGTTCTTTATTGCTTCTCTTTGGAGTTTATTTGCATTTAGCTTCGGTATTTATTTCAATTTGCGAATCTAGGAATTCCCGGAGCCGAGGAGACGAGCCAGAAGATCAAGTACGACTACGGAAACTACGACGACTACTTGCACACAGGTGTTCACGCCCGACCTACTTTGAATGCCCATTAGGCATTGCTTTTAGAACTGCTAGCGCTTTAATTATTGCATGATGATGGATATGATGAAACCGTGCATAGCCTCTTTTACATACCTTGTCCTTGAATGACCTACTACTACTACTACTACTTTATTTGCGCGTGATTATACGCTGAGCTTGCTATGCATGTGTTGGGACTATGTGGTAGTTTCTTGGCGTGTGTGGGGAAAAACTGGTAGGAGAAGGCGTTTTTGGGTGACTTGGCGGGGGTGAGCTCAAGACAACCCGATTCGGGATCGGGGGCAAGGGTTCGTCTTCTCGGGCGATTCCCATTTGGTACCTATGGCGGGTACACGGTTTTTAGGAGCACAGGTGTTGGGGTTTTGTGATGACTTGGAGGATAGGAGCTCGCCCCGGTCTGAAACCGAGTGGGTCGCTTTGTTTCACAGGACTTTTCGTACACACCACCTCGCCAAGAGTGGGGGTAGGGCCGGGTCGACCCTGGCAAGTGCGATTCCATACCTGCTAGTAGGATAGAGGGTATCAGTGAGAGGGTATAGGGTGAAGTCCCTTCCCTTTGCGGCGCTCCCCGTGTGGCCACACGGGGGCATGTTCACAGTTCTGGGGTGGTCCTTTGCGATGGACCGCATCGAGACCCGGATGCAGGATGGAATCGTAACTCCTAGGTGTTCGTCCGGTAGGATGGGCTTGGTTGGCTGATCACCGCTGGGTGCCATTCCGAGTTGGGTATAGGTGTACACGCTCTGCAGAGTTTTAGATCTATACGTATAGCCGCGTCCTCGGTTATGTACATGCCTGTTGTTTACTCCGACTCTTACGTTTTGAGATTTCTACCTCACCCTTATAGGATGAGAGTGTATGGTGAGCCGTGGTTGTACTCGGGGAGAGGGGAGTTGCTCCCTCTGCCTCGCGGATCCGGGTGCAATCATTGAGGTGCGAGGAGTGGGAGTTCTCGCACCGACCCTAGTTGGAGATAGGACTTGGTGACGGTGATCTGGGTGACCAGGTGTAACCGTTTGTGGATGAGAGACTTGGGAAATGGTGGGAATTGGAGATATTATTCTATTTATGTTGTTGCCGCTGTTTAGGAAAACTCTAGCCTACTCCTTGACTACTTTTTATACCCTTAGCTTTAGGCCACTTAAAGCTTGCATATGGTTGGTGACGTGAACCTATCCCATTCCTTGGGGATAGTTTGTGAGTGTGCAGGATTGGACTTGGAGCGAAAGTCCATTTATGAAGAATCCATGGAGGAAGGGCTGCGTTACTTCACTCAAGGATGCCTGTGGTGAAGATCGCGGATGAAGACTTGAAGCCTTAGCTACCGCTGCGTAGAGTTTCTACTTGTCGTTTAGCCCAAGGGGCTTGTACTCGAATCGTATACCGAGTTGTATTCGGATGTAAATACTTCGTTTTGTACACTGATTTCGTTGTATGGTTGTGATAATTATCTGTGATGGATGTCTATGCGTGATAGCTGTGACAACCCGCTCAGGAAAATACCGTACTATCGCCTAAACCAATCCACTTTGGTCATTAAGCAATAATAAAGTATCATCCTGTCGTTAGTTGCCGGGTTAACGCCCGGTAAATCACTTGGAATTCACACAGAGGATCGAACATATGCATTAAAACTCACGCGAAGGCGAGTCCAGAGTACAAACACAAATTAAATCCAAATTGTACACCGAAGGGTTAATTATTAGAAACCATTGTTCATGACATGATAAGTAAAGGTTCAGAGTTTTAAAACAGCGGAAATTAAACTACGGTAAGATAGACATCACAGGAGGCCGTCCGTGATGCCATCACTCGTCATCATCCACCCATTCCAACTCCCAGCCGGGTGGAATCTCTCCAGGCCAAACAACACCTGCAACCACAATTTTTAAAGCAAGGCTGAGTATACTAATACTCAGCAAGACTTAACCGTCGGGTGATAACTACATCACCAAACTCTAGACATGAGAGGCTTTTTGGCCGGTGGAGTTCTTTTGCTGAAAAGCAACAAAGAGTATGTCCTTACTTTCAATATTTTAGCTCAAATTCTAGTTAATTACCATTTCTAAGCGTGCCAACTAATTCAATCAAGAATTGGACAAACAATTAATTCAAGTAGTAAACTTCACCAAGTTCCATAATTAAGGGATATCATGGCCAGTTGATTAAGCAGTCTCAGATAACGGTGAGAGGCCGACAATCGATTGATTTAAACCTTGCAAGGTAAACCTAAACACACGGTAGGGTGCCCCCGTGAGGACAACCATCAGGCGGTTCCCAAAAGTCCTCGGCTTGGGATCGAATCTTACTGTCCCGGGTACAAGGCTATCTGGCATACCCCGCAAGGCACCCAGCTTCGCACATGTACCCCCCTCTCCCGGTAGCTAGCCGGGCGGTGATTACTCGAGATTAGTAATAGTAAGTTCCCGCACCGTCTCATTAAGGTACTAGGCTTACCGGTCCCATTTCCGACAAGTGCTTAGTACGTTCAAAACCTTAGCTCACGAAAGCCACTGGACCGGAGCCCAAATTCCATGCTCTTACCACATGAGCAATCCATTTACAAAGATCTTATGATTCCAACATAAGAACCTATTCTCGCGAGTGACGAACATCACTCGACTTGTACCGGTCCTATAGCATAGCAGCTATCGACCTAACATACTAGTAAAAGACATAGGTACCTAGGGATCATGCATCTAGGGTTTCAATTCAACTCCTGAAACGAAAATGCACAATCAGAGCAAAGATAATTGTATAATTTTACAAAGACAGGGTTAATGATCCGGGGCTTGCCTTCGCTGGCAAGGTTGGCCTTGGGCCCTTCTGGACTTTGGTCCAGGTCTTGAGCTACGTCCACACACTGCAGCTCACCGTCAGCACCTTCGTCTCCTCCTTCCGACACGAGCGTATATCTACCGTCGAAAAGATCTACACGAGGATGCAAATGCAAGATTTAACTGACGGTTTTTAATTTAATTAACTACAAACAACAAATGACAACCATGGGGTGCATGGTTGACCACATTCACCTAGATAAGAAATATATTCAGCATACTCTTCCAATGAAGGAACAATATGGGGTTCTTTATTAATCATTCTATTTGATAGTGACTGTGTACACATTTATGCAAATTAATTAACTTAAATTTCACAAACAGCAAGGGGTTGGTCTTGAGACTTTTAAAAAGATTTACATCACACACATAGGGTTATTAGGGGTGTGGTTGATGATTTTCCCATTTAACTTTAATATTAAGCTTTAATGGCCTCTATTGATTTTATTCATAAAATAATTTAATAAAATTCAGTGGGGTGTGTTGTGAAGCACTAAGAGCCTAAACAAGCCACTGCACACACATGCACACTTAGGAGAGCTATGAAATTAAATACACCGAAAACAACAAAAGCTAGCTACTAAAGCAAGATAAATGCATATAAAAATAAATACACATCAAAATGATTCCAACTTTCTCACACATGGTCTATGGTCCAAAACTAAGCTAGGCATGCAACATATATACCTAGAGCTACCATAGATCTTGGGTTATGCATTTACAAAGAAAAACAAGCATATTTCAAGAATAAATATTTCTGGCAGATATAAAATTGTGATTAATTCACCAGAGGTGCATTTTGGCATAAAAAGATCACATGCATAAGTTGAGCACAAAAACCTAATAATTTTTAGCTACAAAAATCATTTAGACAGATTTATCATAAATACAAAACAATTCATATAAAAATATTTACTTAGTAACTTTGTGCAATATTTGGTACAGGATCTAGGCATGGCATAACACACAACATAACCAAAATTCAGCTACAGAGCTCATGTAAATTTTGAGATACAACAGATCTAGGTTTATCAGTTTTCTATTTTTCATGCAAAAACTATTAGGAAAAACTATGGTCATGCTTTACAAAATTTGTAGTGTTCCTCACAAGAAAACCAACAAAATTGAGTTTGCATTTTTCTAATTTTTCTACGATTTTCGACGGATTTTCCAAGAATCAGCAAAACTGAAATCACTATTTAAGAAATTGATTTGCATGGAGGTCCCTGGAAGTTTTCCTGTTCTAACAGATATGCCCTTAGCATTCAATAAAGTCCCTGGAAAGATTAAAAGCTTCGCAATTGGGTCCTTGGCCATGGCCGGCGGCGACTCCGGCCAAATCCCGGTGAGCCGGCGGCGCGGGTGGCCGGGGAAGAGGTGGGGGAGGTGCGCGAGCTCACCTATGACCCTTTTGTGGCCGAAGAAGGGGGCGGGGCGGCTCCGGTGAGCTCGGACGGCGGCGCAGGGCGGCGCCGGCCGCTGCGGCTTCAAGTCCGGCGAAGGGGCGGCGTGTCCCGAGCAACGAGCGGGCGCTGGAGCTTGAGTGGATGCTAGGAAGGGTGTTGGGGTGTTTGGGCGGCGCCGGAGACGAACGGAGGAGGAGGCTCGGCCCGGCGGCGGCAATGGCGCCGGCGGAGCTCAGGGATGACCGTTCGGGCGCGCACGCGGGAGGGCCGGCTCCTTTTATAGCCCACCTTCACTTCGCGTCGAAGCAAGAGGAAGGGAAAAGGGGGCCCGGTCGCGGTGGGGCGCGTGCATGCCTTGCTGGCGGACGGCATGGCAGGGGCCCGGTGGCGGCGCTCGGGGGCGTTCCACGCGGCGAGGACGCGAGCTCCTAGGTGAGTGTTCGGGGTGCGGGCGGCCTGGGGAGGGGTGCGGGACCTCGGGGCGCGCGGGCTGTCGCGGGGGACCCGGACGCCGAGGCCGGCAGGGACGCCACGCGGCGCGCGCGGGCGCGCGCTCTGGAGCGCAGACGCGTTGGCGCGGCGCGACGTCGCCCGCTCAGCTTCCACTTAACACTGTTTGACTGACTATTTCTCCAAAAGTTTGAATAGAAGTGCACTGCAGTGTAAATAGCAAAGTTGTAGATCAAGGGTCCCTCTACAACTTTTACAAAGGCCGTCCTATGTTTTTCTCAATGGTTTGAGCAGGAACGTCATGCAAAGTTCTGGTTTTTTTCATGGCGCTGATGAATAGGAAAAACTGCAGTTGACCGAGTTTTTCTCCATTTTCCACTCCAAATCTACAATGCCGCCTAAAAGCAAAGTTGTGTCCCTCGAAAAACTGGACAACTTTCATATTGGGAGATTTTGAAGTGTTTAGGTGAAATTTGGAGAACGCGGCAAAAGTTCCGGAGAAAGTTCAAAGACAAAGGGGTTTGACCGGGGTTT
Organism: Cenchrus fungigraminus; assembly: GCA_036936925.1. Taxonomy (NCBI): domain Eukaryota; kingdom Viridiplantae; phylum Streptophyta; class Magnoliopsida; order Poales; family Poaceae; genus Cenchrus; species Cenchrus fungigraminus. The sequence continues at coordinate 101,089,534 of CM072779.1, forward strand.
TGACCAAGGTTTGACCACAAGTGGGTGTTGACTTGATCAAGAGGGTCATTAGGGAATGTTGACTCGGTTGTCGAGGAGATGACCCAGGTTGACCAAGGTTTGACCAATGTCAATAGTGTTTGACTCGGTTGATTCGGTCATTAGCACTAATGATGCTAATTAAAAACCTGGGGCGTCACAATAGCGTTTGATCCAGGGACTATCACGAGTACAGGTTGACCGGTTTTCCTCTTTTGAAAACCTGGGTCGTTACACCGGGGGAAGTGGTATATATACCCCTTCTCCCTCCTTTCTAGGGTTCTGCCTCCTCCTCCATTGAAGCACCTCCCAAGCTTGCTTCCCTCTCTCCCAACTCCCTTCCAAGCATCTCTTGCAAGGATTCCTCCTAGGGTTTCGGTGTGAGAGACATTTGAGGTATGAGATTAATCCCCTTTGTGAGACCTCATCATGTGTTCATATCAAGAAGCACTTGTGGCGGCTTTGGTTCATCAACTCATGTTTATTACTCTTGAAGCATGCTTCTAAACGGTTAGGCGTCACCCGTTGAGCGCCCTTCTTGTGTGGAGCGTCCGGGAACGTTTTGAGCACCAAACTTCCTTTCTAGGGATTGGGTGAGGCAAGTGGCTCTTCGTGATAACCCTTCCTTTGTGGGAACCTCAACGGAGACGTAGCTTCCTTGGTGGAAGTGAACTTCGGATTAAATCTCTTGTCTCGTGCTTGTTTGAGTTCATCTCCTCCTTTTAACCCTAGAAGCTTGTTTTGGCTCGATCTATCTTTGTGTGTGGTTGCTTGCTATTTCATCTTGTGCAGGTTGTTTCTATCCTTCTTGGTGAACTTTTGATTCAAAGGGTTTCAGTAATTTTGCTTAACTCTTGAACAAATCATTTTCGTTTTCCTGCCTCAGGGTGACCCGCTGTAGCGAACATGGCCTCATATGCCATTTGTTCAAGTTTGATTTTAGTGATTAATGACAACATGATCAATGGGACTAACCATATTGTTGAGCATGTCTTTGTAGACATTTCTAGGTCCCATGGATGCAAAAATACCACATGCCAAAATGAGAAGATATTATATATTTCAAGGGTCAAAACCGGGAAGAAGAAAAAGAGAAATGACACCGTTGGATGAACCGACGGTACCCTTGGAAGCAAGCGTCGGTGCAATGGCCGGATGAAGTGGTACACTGTGGAGAAAGACTCAAGACAGCATGGATCACCGGATGAACTGGCGCCCCTAATTTTACATGCGCCGGATGAATCAAGAGACCAAGTAAGCAGGAATCAACAGCACTGGATGAACCGATGGTGTAGCAACGTTTCTTCTGGCGACTGTATGTTTGCTAACAGAGAGGTTCGGGCGCGAAGCTCTTCAGCACCAGATGAACCGATGGATATAAGGGATTCAGCAGCAGTTCATCCGACAGCCGCGTATTTGCTAACAGAGAGGTTTTGGCCGCGAACCTATCAACATCGGATGAACCGACAGCTAGGCAAGAAGTCTGTCGGTGCAAGCATCGGAGGATATGTGTCAGTGGGAATGCAACGGCTAAGTGACGTGGAGGGCACCGGATGAACCGACGCCTACGGAAAAGCGACCATCGGTTCATCCGACGGTACAGTTTTATGCAGCCGTTAGCCAACGGCTCTTTGGTTGCCTTGGGATATTTATACCCCCTCCACTCACCCATTTGAAGTTGCTGGAGTGTGTGAAAGTGCAGAGGAGTTCAAGACTCATAGAAGATCATATCCAAGCCATCCAAGTGCTAAATTGCTCATCCATAGACTTGCACATGCTTTGTGTGTGTGCTTAGTGCTAGGCTTAGCTTAGAGTTGAGTGAGTGTAAGGTGTGCCTACCTTGTGAGGTGATTCTCGAGTGGATCAAGTTGTACGAGGTGCGCCGGAAGCCTTGGAGCCTAGGTGGCTCTCCGGCAAACGTCTTCAACCCTCCGGCTTGGTGTGGAGCGGTGAGGACACTTTGTGCGGGGGACGTGGAGACCCCCTTTCCTTGGTGGAGAAGCTCCTTAGTGGAGGCGGCATCAAGGTGACCAAGGGAGTTTGGCGAGTGCCTTCGTGGTGAGCCTTTGTGGCAAGTCAAGTGGTGCTCTTGGGAGAGACTTGGTGACCGGGAAGCAATACTCTTGTGTGGAGTGCTTCAACAACGTGGACTAGGGGTGGCTTAGTGCATACCGATACCACGGGATAAATCGCGTGTCAAGAGTTTGCTTCCTCTCATCCCCCTTTACGTTTCCGCATTACTCTCTTGCAATCCTTACTTGCCTTTACTTTCCTTGAGTAGTATCTTGTTAGGATTGGCTATAGGTTGCAAAACTTGTTTTGGGATGGGAGTTTCACACTAGAACAACCTTAGTTGAACATCTAGATATGTTCTAGTTTATGTTTCATGCAAAATAGTGAAAGCTATAGGTTAAGTTTTTAAGTTGCCTAATTCACCCCCTCCCCCTCTTAGGCTACGAGCATCCGATTCCTTACACCCGCCCTGCTAGTTAGGGTGACCCGGCCCACGGGTGACCCGAACATAGAATGCAGGTGACCCAGAATTTGATCCGCTGCTAAGTTTGTGCAGGAATTTTAAAGTGATCCTATTCACCCCCCCCTCTAGGCATCACAAGATCTTTTCAATTGGTATCAGAGCCTAATCCCTTGATTAAAAGCTTAATTGCCTAGGGAATCAAGATGTCTCAAGAAAGGAAAGGTTTGAACACTCGAGAGCTAGCCGCCAAAGAAGCCCATGACAAAGCCGCTCAAGATCCAAGTGGTGACAACACTATTAGCACTCACAGCGTCTTCGTAAAAGCACCAAGTTGTCCATCATCAATACATGAAGAAAGCTCTGATGACTCAAGCGATGAAGATGACAATCTTGAAGGACTTGGTGTGGAAGCAAAGAAGGCAGCCAAGAAAAGAAGAAAAGTCAAAATGAAGGCTAAACTAGAGAAGATGGCGGAGAAGCTCCTCCAAAGGAAGATCAAGGAAGAGCTAGCAAAGCATGTTCCATCTAGATTCTATGAATTCCCCTACCACTACACACAAGTTCCAGGCAATAACCCCAATGATAAGTTTCCTTTCGTTCATTTGGGAAAGCCTCCTCACTTTGATGGGAATGATTATCCCAAATGGGCATATGATATACAAATGCACCTTTACAGGCTTCACCCTTCTCTTTGGAAAGTTGTGTGTATAGGCGTGACATTGCCCGCCGAAGGTGAAGCACCAACACTCGAGCATGAACAAGATCTCTACCACAACGTACAAGCCGCAAGTGTCATCACTGGATCCTTGTGTGCTCAAGAATTAAACAAAGTCCGAAACATCCACATTACAAAGGTGATTTGGGATACTCTTAAGGAAGCACATGAGGGAACCGATCATGTGAGAGAAGGGAAAATTGACTTGATTCACGGAGAGCTCGAGCTATTCATCATGAAGGAAGATGAAACTGTGAGACAAATGTATGATAGACTAATGATTCTTGTCTCGGACATTAGATATATTGGAAGCAATGATTGGGAAGACACTAAGGTCACAAAGAAGCTACTAAGGGCATTCACTCCAAGGAACCCCACTCTTGCAACCATGATAAGAAGGGATCCAAACTATCACAAGATGACTCCCAACCAACTTCTTGGTGAAATCTTGCACCAAGAACTTGTTGAGAAAGACATGGCGAAGTCACTAACCTTGAAGGTGAACAAGAGTCGAGCCCTCAATGCTAGCTCTAGTGATAAGGTGGAAACAAAAACAAGCCTTCCAACTCAAAGAAAGAAGAATCAAGTGAAGAAGGAAGCACTGATGAGGAAACCGCTTTTGCCATAAGAAGCTACAAGAAATTTTTGAAGAACAAGGCTTTCAAAAAAGGTGGTGATGAAATAAAGAAGAAGTCACAAAGAAGATGTTATGAGTGTGGAGAGTATGGGCATTTCATTGCAGAATGTCCCAAGAACAAGGACAAGAATGAGGAAGAGAAGAAATACAAAGAAAAGAGCAAAGAATTCAAGAAGAAGTACCAAGGGCGTGCCCATGTGGGTCAAGAATGGGACTCATGTGATGAAGATGAAGAGCCAAAGAAGAAAGAGTCTTCATCAACACACCTCTTCAATAACATCTCCGATGATGAGAACAATTCTCACTTTGTCTCATGGCAAGAGGGAGCAAGGTACAAGATTCATACACCTCATCCTCTCTTACTTCTTCCTCATCCACACCTAGTGATGAAATAAAAAATGAAGATGAAGAAGCAAAGGTAGAAGCAAACATGATAAAGCAATTTGGTAAAAAAGGGTATAAAGAAATAAATAGACTTATGGAGAAGTTAGAGAAAATAAAGAAGTGTCTTCATGAGCAAGAAGACTTGTTTATCCTTGAAAAGGAAAGAAACCTTGCTCTAGAGAAATTTCTTGCCGAGGAGAAGGCTAAGGTGGAAAAGTTAACCACAGACTTGTCTTTGGTTGAGGATTCCAACAAGAGGATGTCAAAGGAGAACACTTTGGCAAAAGAATCTTTTGGCTTCCCTAAATGCCACTCATAGTGAGCTTCAAGCAAGCTTCTCACACTTAACGGTCAAATCCAAAGACCTTGAAGCTAACTATAGTGCTCTTTGGGACAGCACCAAGGCCGATCCCAAGGCAAATCTTGACTCCAATGCCTCCACAAGTAAAGGTTGCTCTAGATGCTTTAAAATTGATATAAATGCTTATAAGACTAACCTTGCTAAGCTAGAGGAATTGATCAAGGGTAAGGACAAGGAAATTGATAGGTTGAGGATGATAGTGAAACAAGGGTTTGAAGGAAATATCAAGCCTACTCCTAAGGTAGCCTACAAGCAAGGTAAGATGGCCAAGTTTGGAGATGGACTTGGACACTACAAGGACATCAAGGCAAATGGAAGAAGGACGATAAATGGCTGTGACATTCCCTTGTGGAACCAGGGAGGTTATCTCAACACTATCATGGGCATTGCTCATGGAGTAACCAAATCACTACTTCACAAGACAAGATCAAGAGTGTGAGCACCACAAAAGGAAATGGTGGGGTTAATTCTCCATGTAAGGCACCGAAGAATGTGATGACACACAAGCCCTCTCCCAACTATACTTGTGACTACATAGTGACTTTGGACCACAATGGTAAAATGGTGGTCAAGTATGTTGGAGTCTACGCTAAGAAGGCTATGTTGAAGAGTGTGTGGGTTCCCAAAGTTTATGCATCTAACCTCCAAGGACCCCAATCTTTTTGGGTACCTAAACCAAAAGCCTAAACTTATTTTTGTAGGCCTACTCCTCCAGTGGAAGCGCATGGTTGATTGATAGTGGTGTCACTAATCATATGACCGGAGATGAAGGCTTATTTGCATCCCTTGAACATTATGACAAGCCAACAGAAACTATCATTTATGGAGATAATGGTAATGGGGATGTCATTAGTATGATTAAAATTGTTATCTCAACTATAAATTCAATTGATGATGTTTATCATATTGAAGATTTAGGGTACAATTTGTTGTCAGTTTCACAACTTTGTGAGAAAGGCTTCAATTATCTCTTTACTAATGAGGGAGTGACCGTCTCTAGAAGGGAGGATTCCTTTATTGTTTTTATGAGTCAAATAAGGGGAAAGCTTTACTATGTGGACTTCATAAAAGTAAAAGTGGAACCCAAGACTTGTTTAGTGGCAAAAAGCAATGTGGGTTGGTTATGGCATCGCCAACTAGCCCATGTTGGGATGAGGAACTTGGCCAAACTTCAAAAAGATGAGCACGTCCTAGGACTAACAAATATTGTTTTTGAGAAAGATAGGTTGTGTAGTGCTTGTCAAGCCGGGAAGCAAGTTGGAGCACATCATCCCGCCAAGAACATCCTATCTACATCAAGACCTTTGAAGCTTCTACACATGAATTTATTTGGACCCATTGCCTATAAGCATCGGCGGTAACAAATGTGGTCTTGTAATTGTTGATGACTTTTCCCGTTTCACTTGGGTATTCTTTTTGCATAATAAAAGTGAAGCTAAGGGAGTGGTCAAGAAATTCATAAGAAGAGTTCAAAATGAGTTCGAGCTCAAGGTCAAGAACATAAGAAGTGACAATGGCTCGAAGTTTAGGAACACACAAGTTAAAGAATTTCTTGATGAAGAAGGCATCAAGCATGAGCTCTCCGCACCGTACACACCTAAACAAAATGGCATTGTTGAGAGGAAGAATCGTACATTAATTGAAGCGACAAGAACAATGCTTGATGAGTACAAGACACCGGATATATTTTGGGCCGATGTCGTCAACACTGCTTGCCATGCCACCAAACGACTCTACCTCCACAAGTACTTGAACAAGACTCCATGCGAGATCATCACCGGTAAGAAACCTAGTGTGCACTACTTTAGGGTCTTTGGGTGTAAGTGTTTCATACTTAACAAGAAATCCAAAGCCTCAAAGTTTGCATCCAAGGTAGATGAAGGTTTTCTCATTGGTTATGGAACTAACGAGCATGCCTATCGTGTTTTCAACAAAACCACCGGTTGTGTTGAGACTACGGTAGACGTGAAATTTGATGAAACCAACAGCTCACAAGTAGAGTAAGTTAATGAGAACTTTGTAGATGATGAAGAGCCTCCGAGCCAATCCATCTTTAGAATGGGAGTTGGTGAAGTGATGCCTCATGAAGTTGAAGTTCAAGCTCCGGTTGACACAAGCAATCAAGATCCATCATCGTCCACAAGAGTTGAACCACCTAGCTCTCAAGTAAATCAAGATGAAGGTCAAGTTCATGGTGATGATCATGTACATGGCATTGATCAAGGGGGAGATCAAGGTGGTGAGACTCAAGTTGAAGCTCACGAAGCTTCTCAAGATGAAGATGATGATGATGGACCCATTCAACGTCAATCTCAAGTACCACATCCAAGAGTTCATCAAATGGTCTAATAGGATCATCCCGTGGACAACATTCTTAGAAGCATCCGAAGAGGGGTAACCACTCGTTCATGTTTAGCAACCTTTTGTGGATGTTACTTATTTGTTTCCTCTTTGGAGCCTCTTAGTGTGGAACAAGCACTTGAAGATCCGGATTGGATAATTACAATGGAGGAAGAGTTTAACAACTTCAAGAGAAATGAAGTTTGGGAGTTGGTGCCAAGACCGAAGCAAAATGTGATAAACACCAAATGGGTTTATAGGAACAAGAAAGATGAATTTGGTGTCGTCACAAAGAATAAGGCAAGGCTCGTGGGCAAAGGATACACTCAAGTTGAAGGCTTGGATTTTGGAGAGACTTATGCTCCGGTGGCAAGGGTTGAATCAATTTGTATCCTTTTGGCCTATGCTACCCATCATGATTTCAAGTTTCATCAAATGGACGTGAAGAGTGCATTCTTGAATGGACATCTCCAAGAAAAAGTTTATGTGGAACAACCACAGGGCTTTGAAGATCCAAACTTTCCAAACCATGTGTACAAGCTCCATAAGGCGCTCTATGGGCTTAAGCAAGCTCCTAGAGCATGGTATGAATGCCTTAAGGATTTTCTTCTCAAGATCAGTTTTGAATAGGCAAAGCCAATTCTACTCTCTTCATTCAAAGAAATGGAAAAGATATCTTTGTTTGTCAAATTTATGTTGATGACATTATCTTTGGTTCCACTAATGATAAATTTTGTGAAGAGTTTAGTAGGATCATGACCAAGAGATTTGAGATGTCTATGATGGGTGAATTGAAGTTCTTCCTTGGTTTTCAAATCAAGCAATTGAAGGAAGGGACTTTCTTGTGTCAAACCAAGTATGTGAAGGATATGCTCAGGAGGTTTGACATGGCCGATTCCAAACCTATCAAGACTCTCATGGCATTGAATGGACATCTTGATCTTAATGAAGAAGGGAAGTTGGTCGACCAAATGGTATTTTGTTCCATGATTGGCTCCCTCCTTTATCTTTGTGCATCTAGGCCTGATATAATGCTTAGTGTGTGCATGTGTGCAAGATTTCCAGCCAATCCTAAGGAGTGTCATCTAATGGCCGTTAAGAGAATCTTTAGATATTTGGTACACACTCCTAACCTTGGCTTGTGGTATCCCAAGGGCTCCACTTTTGATTTACTTGGCTATTCCGATTCGGACTATGCCGGTTGCAAAGTAGATCGAAAGAGTACTATCGGGACTTGCCAATTCCTTGGTAGATATTTGGTGTCATGGAGCTCTAAGAAACAAAACTTGGTTGCTTTATCCATGGCTAAAGCTGAATATGTGACGGCCGGTGCTTGTTGTGCACAACTTTTGTGGATGAAACAAACATTGAGTGACTACAGTTGTGAGTTTAGCAAGATTCCACTCTTATGTGACAATGAGAGTGCCATCAAGCTAGGAAACAATCTGGTGCAACACTCTAGAACAAAGCACATAGATATTCATCATCATTTCTTAAGGGATCATGAGGCTAAGGGAGATATTGCTTTACGTCATGTGAGCACCGAAAGGCAACTTGCCGATATCTTCACTAAGCCTCTAGATGAGCAAAGGTTTTGTGCTTTGAGAAGTGAGCTAAATATCTTGGATTCTCGTAACTTGGCTTGACTTATTGTACATGCTTGATTGTTGCCTAGATAGATTGAAAACGTTTTTTTCTTCTTTTTGTGTGAGTTTTTCAAAGGATTTGGATTTTGAGATCTTTTAGATCAAATCTTGATTCAAGTGGCTATGGTTTTGAATGATTGTTTGTTGCTAGCTACTTGTTGTCAAGGGTTCATTATTTGTCCATAGGCTATATCTATCAAAATCTCAATTCCAAAGTCAAGGAGTTTTCTTTGTGCACCCCGGGTCACCCGCGCCTAGTGGCCGGGTCACCCGATTTGCCTCTGGAGGTCGCCGGGTCACCCACCCCCTGTGCCGAGTCAACCGGACCTAGGGCTAGGGGTATAAAAACCCTGCGACCGGCGCCCCCTTTGCCCTAAACTTCATTTTCTCTCCTCTCAAACCGTCGCTGCCGTCTCACTCGCCCCCAAGGCGATTTTTGCGGCCCTCCAACATATTTGCAATCTCTTGCGTGCTTTGGATTGCTCTCTTCTTAAGCTCTACCTCTCCTTCGATTTCTCTGAAACTTCACGGGAATCCAATGGTAACTTTTTTCAAAAATCTCGAATTTCCGATCTCTCAATGTGGGTTGTTCTAGGATATTTCCTTCGGTCAAAAGCTTCATCTAGCACCCTAGAACTCATGCCTATGATCCTGTTTCGATTCAATAACTCCATCTCTTGTTTTGAGCGATTAGGGTTCATCCCGCCCCTGCCGGGTGACCCGACAGGTGGCTGGGTGCCCCTTTCTCGTTTGATTCAAGCTCTCCATCTAAAGTAATTCTTGTGTATCTTGCTCAGATGGGTAGAGACAGAATTGAAAGCAAGGGAAAGGAGATTAGAACAAATCAATCCTCCTCAAGTGAAGAACAAGATCGTGCGCCTCCGATGATGGTTCACTCCAAGAGGACCATGCCTCAAGATCCCCCTGCTCGTGCTCAAGGTCGTGGTCGTGGTCGTGGTGATAGTGGCAACCCAATTCTAAGGAAAAGAACCATCAGTGGTCCTAAAATTGGTACAAGGACGAAGAGGGCAAGCACCGGTGATGAAGGAGGACAGTATGATGATGATATTGACCTCTCTATCTATGAGAGGATGGCGATTCCCATTCATCCTCTGGAACGCACAAGGAAAGATCCTAAGTTGGTTGACTACTCCAAGCACTCAAATGACATCAAGCCTCTCCGATTCCAAGATCCATGGGCACTTCCAAGAAACTTCTTCTGTGATGATCGTTTTTGGCGTCCTCACCAAGCTGACTGGTATGAATTTGTGATCCTTCCCAAGAAACATATTACTACGGAAATAAAGTGGATCGATTGGCAACACTTGCTTGATTTAACTCTCCCACTTGGATCTATTGCACAAGCTGTTTACAACTGTTGTCGCGAGCATGGCATATCTTATCTTATGATGTTATCTTGTGATTAGAGTGAAGAGGTAGTTGCTCAATTCTATGCCACCCTTTATGCTGATGACAATGAAAATGCCATGCACTTTTCTCTCGGGGGGAAGAAGTTCATTGTCACTTTGAGTGAGTTTGTTGTACTCTTCCATCTTCGTGGTGCTAAGGACAACAATACTTTCAGCAATCTTGTGTGCTTACATGATGATGATGAACTAGATGTGAGCAAGATGAGATTCATGTATGACCGGGCTTATGGAGATATCCTTTATGGACATCCTAGTCGACTCACTCCTTACTATAATATGTTATATCTTATTTTTCGGAACACTCTTTGTCCTAGGGGTGGTAACTCGGATAAGATCTCCAAGTATGCAAGGAATGTGTTGTTTCAAATGGCTCCATCTCAACCACAATTCAATGCATGTCACTTTCTTTGGAGTGAGATAATTGAGTGTTCTCACCAGGGCTCTAGATGTCACTATGCTCCTTATATCTTCCATCTTGTCAAGCATGTGACCAAGCTTAACCTCCAAGCTGACATTGATCATAAAAGGTACAATACGCCAAAAAGGAAGCTCAATGAGTCCTTTCATCTTGGTAAGCATAGCACCGGTATTGAACCTAAAGGAGACCTTCCGGGTGCCTATCTCGTGGAAGGACTAAGTGCTACTGGTGCTTCCTCTTCACAAGCTCCACCTCAAGTTCTACCTCCAGATTACTCTTATGGACCTTTACCCATTGAAGGCTCTTCTCACTCTCATGGTGTTCCAAAGGATAAGAAAGGAAAATTGGATTTTCTTGCTAAGGGCATCTTTGCTTGTTTCAACATGGGTTGCCAAAATGCTAGAGAGCGTGAGAAGGATAGGAAATGGCATGCAGAGGAGTTTCATAGAGCCGAGGTGAGGGAAAAGGCAATTTGTGCAAACTTGAACATACCACACTCTCCAGTTTGTGAGCTTAGGACTTTGGATCCTCCCTCTTCGGTTGATAATCCATAGGAAAATCTTGCTTCTTGGGTCCCGAAAGATGAAATTGAAGAAGATGATGAAGCCACCGAGGATGATGACTAGCTCTCCTTTTTTGTGCTTGTTGCCAAAGGGGGAGTGAATTTGATGGATGAAAGCCCGCACTATCTTTTATCTATCTAGTTATCCTTGTATTAGCTTATGGACATGTACTGAACTATGTTTGGTGTGATGTATTGTGTGTGCCAAGTGAGACCTTTTAATTTGTAAGACCTATTTGTGGTAATTTATGTTAGTGTGATGTTGAACCTTATTCTCTTTGTGATGATGCTTTGGTTCGATGATGGATGTTATTTATCACTTTGATGATTTGTATACCATGTCATATGCATCACAGTTTATTTATCTCACACTTATGCACTTGTTATATGCAATGATTTAGGGGGGAGTTTGTTCTAAATTTGTGCAATGGCATTTGAGGCCTATTTGAATGAGATGCACACATTTAGGGGGAGCTCTTGCCTAAATAATTGGATATAATTTCAGTTTTTCCCCTCTCTTGTGAGTCCAAATTATGGCTGTCATCAATCACCAAAAAGTGGGAGATTGAAAGTGCATCTAGGCCCTAAATTATTTTGGTGATAATGGCAATCACAATTTGGGTATTTGATGCTTTTAATGAGATGTGTGCAGGGATAAAAGAAAAAGAAATATGAACAACAAAGTATGACCCCTCAATTTTCTAATATCGGTGTTGGAGCTCAAATGGCGATTTAAATTGATTTTCGGTTTGAATTTGAGTTTAGGAAACACCGTACTATAAAGGGGGCGTGGTTGATTGATCAAAGTTTGTCACAAGTGCTCTAATCGAGATCTAACAACCTATGAGAGACACATTGCACTCACGAACACACTTTCTCAGCTATCCTGTGTAGGGCGGGTGACCCTGACCTTGTGTCAGGGTGACCCGTTCCACCTCTGAGTAGTGGTGGGTGACCCGCCCCCTTGGGCTGAGTCACCCGGTTCGGCTCTGTGTGCCGGCGGATGACCCGCCCTATGGGGCCGGGTGACCCGGCCTGGCCGCAGGGAGCCCCTAACGGCTAGTTCCGGGGGAAGTGGTATATGTACCCCTTCTCCCTCCTTTCTATGGTTCCGCCTCCTCCTCCATTGAAACACCTCCCAAGCTTGCTTCTCTCTCTCTCAACTCCCTTCCAAGCATTCCTAGCAAGGATTCCTCCTAGGGTTTGGGTGTGAGAGATATTTGAGGTGTGAGATTAAGCCCCTTTGTGAGAGCTCATCGCGTGTTCATCTCAAGAAGCACTTGTGGCGGCTTTGGTTCATCGACTCGCGTTTATTACTCTTGAAGCTTGCTTCTAGACGGTTAGGCGTCGCCCGTTGAGCGCCCTCCTTGTGTGGAGCATCCGGGAATATTTGTATTACCCTCTCCTTTGTGAAGATTTCTTAGTGAGCACCAATCTTCCTTTGTGGGGATTGGGAGAGGCAAGAGGCTCTTCGTGCTAGCCCTCCCTTTATGAGAACCTCAACGGAGACGTAGCTTCCTTGGTGGAAGTGAAGTTCGGATTAAATCTCTTGTCTCGTGCTTGTTTGAGTTCATCTCCTCCTTTTAACCCTAGAAGCTTGTTTTGGCTCGATCTATCTTTGTGTGTGTTTGCTTGCTATTTCATCTTGTGCAGTTTGTTTCTATCCTCCTTGGTGAACTTTTGATTCAAAGGGTTTCAGTAATTTTGCTTAACTCTTGAACAAATCATTTTCGTTTTCCTGCCTCAGGGTGACTTGCCCTGCTAGTTAGGGTGACCCGCCCCACGGGTGACCCAAACATAGAGTGCAGGTGACCCGGAATTTGGTCCGCTGCTAAGTTTGTGCAGGAATTTTTAAAGTGATCCTATTCACCCCCCTCTAGGCATCACAAGATCCTTTCAGATGGTGACTGCATCCTTTTTCTGCACGTGCTGGGACAACAACCATGGCGTATGCAAGGTGTTCGATCTATTGCCTCTTTGACTTGATTGTGCATGTATGTATAGTGCATGGATCTTTATTAGTTTGTTCTATCATGGAAATATTTGCTTGCCCTTGTTTACAGGATTGGTTCGACCATGGTGGAGATGTCACTTTCATCCTCAAGGTTAGGACCATGTCACCGGTGGCAACATCGAAATCTCAGGTTCGTTCTCTCTACTGAGGTCCTCAATATTGATTATTCAAGCATGTTGCTTAAGCGGAAGAAATTGATTCAAGTTTCGAAAGATATATTCCTTACAAGCTAGAAAAGAATGCCTTTATATTTGATTGCTATGTATACATGTGCTGGTCGATATCATTGGTATTTGTTAATTTGCTTGTTTGTGCGATCTTAGTATGCCTTAATGTTTAATCCAATGCATAATTTATTACGTAACACGTCTAACAGAAAAATGGCCAGGATTGTAGGAGTTCAGAGCAAGAATTAAGCGCAATGCATGAACTCGTGTGTGTTTGTACCCATGCATATCATTCCACCAAGTATATAGCTCTCTTATGCTACTTGCTATCGAAACATATTAGGGTAACAATGGGCTCCGAATTGATTTTTTTTCTTTTCATGAACATGGCAGGACTAGATGTGTTTCTTTCTTACTATATTGATATTTGAGCTCTTTAGTGTATTTTGTTTAATATTTCCTGCATTGTAGTTTGATTTTTTTTTCTTCAATCTGATTCTTATGTGCTGCACACTTAATAATTGGCATCATTCTCAGCAACAACTCACTTGGTCATTATTGATTTGTCAGAACTGAACCGTTGCTTATTTTTGTGGATTTCATAAGAGGGGAGTTGGTTCTTGAACACCACTTCATGCAGATGCTTTCAGAGTCCACAGCTCCCAACAATTTGATGTATGTAATGGTGGTGCATAAAATCTTAATCTAATTTCCTATTTTAATTTTCTTCATTGTATTCAATTTGTTTGTTCCTGTGTGCAGATTATATGACAGTTATGCTGATGCGGGACAGTTCTTTTCAGCTTACTTGGAGGTAGCTGCATTATCAAGGCCATGGAACCCAATGCCTCGGAAACTCCTTTAACAATACTATATCATCAGCTGTCACTCCAAGGCCAGGAAAGGGTGTCGGTCAAGTCTCAATCTCCAAACAAAGGAAGGCCCGGAAAGGCCGTTGGTCAAGTCAAGATCTCCAAACAAACGAGCTCCATGATATGCTGTGGAATGCTTCACCTTGTTTTGTTCTATGTTACAAACATATGGGGGTGATCCCCATATTTGATTTAGATATGCATTCATCTATTACTTATTTCTTGTCTGTTCCAGCATGATGGTTGAAGATATTTTAGTTTTAACTTTTTTTTGTAGAACCCAAGCTGTTCAAAAGCTTTAACCAGGTGGAGCCCCCACAAGTTTTATGAGAAGGTTAATTAGTTACAGTTGCCAAAGTAGTTTGCAATCCAATGTCACATAATCTTAGATTATAAGCTGCTTGATGCGTGATCACTGTTATGCAGGTGTTTGACCTTATTTTTCCGTAACTGTATGCACTGGTAGAGAAACAACCTTTGATCCTACCAATTAGTCCCGGTTGAAATTTGGACCCGAGACTAAAGGCTTTCCGTCGAAGTGGCTCCAAATAGCTGTGAACGCCTCTACTCTTTAGTCTCGGTTGGTAGGCAATACCAACCGAGACAAAAGACCACACCTCCCCTACCAATAATTGGCGTCACCCCTTTAATCTAGGGTGGTGTTCTCACCCGAGACTAAAAACTCCCCCTTTAGTCTCGGGTGAGAACACCACCCGGAACTAAAGATTTAGTACCGGATGGTGTTTTCACCCGAGACTAAAGGGGAGCATTTACTCTCGGGTGAGAACACCACCCGAGACAAAAGTCTTCACCCACCGTCGGTGCATGACCCCCTCTCTCTCTCTTTTGTTTCTCTCTCTTTCCTTCTCTCCTCCTCATTCTTCTCCTCTCCATTCTTATCTTCTCATCTCCTCTATCCTTGCGCAGGGTAGCCGGCGGGAGGAGGCGCAGGGCGGCGCGCGGCTCCTGGCGGCCCCACCGGCGCGCGGCGGGCGCACGGTTCCCGCGTGGTTCCCGGCGGCCCCACCGGCGCGCGGCGGGCGCGGTGCGGGCGTGCGGCGGCCGGCGCCCCCCCCCGGGCGCGCGGCCGGCGCGGGCACGCTGCTGCCGGCGGCGTGGCGCGGGAGGGTGCTGACCCGAAGATGTTGCAGGCGGCGCTGGACTGGGCGTGCGGCCCCGGGAAGGTGGACTACTCCGGTCTGATGCAGGGGCAGCCGTGCTACGAGCCCGACAACGTGGAGGCGCATGCGACATACGCCTTCAACGCCTACTACCAAGTAAGATTTGGGATCACTCAGCAACCATGGCTTCTCAGCTCTTGCTATCCTGTTTTGGATTCACATGCTTACCGCGCCGACTGCTCTGATCTTGCAGGTCATGGATCTTGCGTCTCTGTGGTGCGTTGATTTGTCTGTATTTTTTTCTGATTTTTACTTGTGATTGGAAAGAAATCCAAATGGAATTGATGTAATATTGTGTTCTGAATCGAGCTTGTAATGTTTATATGAGTGGTGAATGTGTTGTGAATCGAAGTTGTGATGTTTATGAGTGGTAAAGTCTATTGATTTACTCATGTGATGGTTATTATGTGATATCATGTGATGGTTATTATGTGATGAAATTGTCTTGTGTTCTTGAGTACTGTTACCGCCGGCGGACGGCGGTGCTTGAGGAGGCAGAAGGCTTGCCGACGGGGATGGCGCAGGTGCAGGCACCTGCAGCCAGGGTTTTTTTTTGTTTTCTGGAAATACTCTTTTATCCCGGGTGGGAATACTACCCGAGACAAAAGGACCCCCTTTTGTCCCGGTTGTCCACCCGGAACTAAAGGGGGGTCTTTTGTCTCTAGCATTTAGTCTCGGATGGACCTTAGAGAAATAAAGCCTTTGCCAACCGAGACTGAATGCTATTTTTCCACCAGTGATGACTGCTTTTACATAGGCTTTCATGTCTATACATTTACATCTAATAAGTAAAATCATTTTTAAATCAAATGATTTTGTGTGTGGCTAGAGTTTTAGAGCTATTCTTGGGTATTTTATTATAGCAAAAATATCTATTGTCCCTGTAGGAGTTGGAGGCCTGAAAGATTCAGACCATTATTTACTTTTTGTTCATGCAGTTTTTTTAGTAATTTAGGTTTTCACACACTATGATGTATAGATAAAAATAACTATAGTGTAGTTTAGCTTTTTTTTTAATAATTATAATATTTTAAATGTAAGAATGATAAGTTGATGGATCTATAAATCTTCAGACTTTTCTTATACCATGTGTGTGTCGCACGTGCATTTTACTAGTATGAATAATGATTATATTTTTGTGGTTTGTTCTAATGATAAGCAGCAATATTCTTTTACTTGTACGTGAAAATATCTGTAATGAATGGTGGAGCGTATGACTTGTGCAGAGACTGGAATAAAGTTCATTTTTTCCAAAAAGAAAATAGAAATCAAAATTGTGGTAGCTGTACTTCAGCTACCAATTCCTCTGTATGTCATTCCATCGCTATTCACAATGAATCCCCTTTGCATTGCACCTCTCGTTGCGTGTTTGACCCGGGGTTTTGTCCAAACCATGTACAGCTTGTGCTCTACTATGTGCCAGCCTCTAGTTTGTTGTGCATCTGTCTTGACTTGACTTTACGAATCGAGATTTTGGCCTCCCAATTTAGGTAAATGCTGCAGTTTGTGCAAGAAAAATCTTTCTTCTCCACATGTGAATTTGAGCTTCTGCTGTGTTTCTCCACAAGTGCTGCTTTCAATTTGGGGAAGCATGGTGGGCCGTCCAAGAGGTGGGTGTTTGGCGTCCTTCGTTAATGAGTCCAGCCCAGTGGGCCTCCTTATCTGGCCCTTCACATTCGTCAGGGCTGGCTTGCTTGCTAGTGTCTCTTTTTTTATAGGATGGGCCGATGGAAAAACCTTTTATATGCCATATGCATCGAGATGTCTTATTGACATGTGGACCAATATTCTCTTCCTTATCCGTTATACGGCGGCATGTTATGGATTTATTGGAACAAATACCCTAATTTAATTAATATGCACTTTGACTCTGTTGGAAGGAATATCAAGGCTCAAGGACATGTTCAGATATTTCAGAACATAAAGTTTCCATGGTTCCAGATATTAAGAAGACGTTAGTACATTTTCAGATAATCCATGCATTGCTGTTCATTATTCATGAGGAGCAAGAAGAACATGGAGCAGTTTAGTGCCTCTACATTATTGATTTGCTCATCAGTGTGTTGCCCCTGCAGACAAGGAAATCAGCCAAAGCAAGTACAATAAAGAGCAGATCAGATCACTCTAATTATCCATGAATGAATCAGATGAGGGGAGAGGTAGGTAAAGCTAGCAAGGGGCCCCAAACATCTTCATGATGATATCTTGAAAAAATGACCTACAGTATATATCTGCTTGACGATAACATCCTTTGATGCAAATTCCTGGTGCAGATCAATCTCAACCCCCGAAATCCTGGGAGATCATATCGCTCTCGCGCGTGTGAATGAACTAATTAGCAATTAAAACTGATACACCGATCAACTAAATAATATATATTATATATGATATATATGCCAATCAGAACAAAAAGGCAGTAAAGCAGTAGCAAGAAATACGGCACGCCGTGATCTACTGATCTGATCGCTTTGTTTGCCGGTCAAGTGCGGGGCAGATTTGGGTGTGCATGCCTGAAAAACCAAGCCGCGTATGAACAGAATCCAAGACGGATCGAGCTACGCAAAAGTCTGATTACCCTGGTCACTAAACAAACTAGGAAGGCGCAAAGTTGGAGCTGGCGCAACTAAACTAGGGCGAGTCCAGCTGGGGTACACCAGGGCCTGTCCCTGGCCTGTCTCCCTTCTTCCTGGCACTGCACACCCATATGCATGCATGATCATTGCCTGAGAGTACAATGTTGTTAAACACGTACTGTCAGATAATGCACGGATCATATTAATATACTGTATCACATGAGAACCAGGAGAAGTTGAACGAATTGAATTCAGTATTCAGCAGATCTCGTGTGGGGACTAAAAATGACTACCTTTTCCATTTTCTGTACCTTGTGATGATGCCTTAATCAGGACTTATCCACCAATTATATATATAATCTATATCATGCATGTAGGAACAACACACATTCTCACAAAGTACAAATGCATTTAGACATTCTCACAAAAAAAGTCTGATTCTTGAACTCCATCTGTACTACTCCGTTCCAAATTGTAAGTCGTTTTGACTTTTATAAGTACATACTTTTTTTCGAGTAATAAGTACATACTTATTACTATGCATTTAGATATAATGTATACATATATGCATACTAACATAAGTCAAAACGGCTTGCAATTTGGAAATGAGTAAAAATATCTGGTTATAAATGAAAGAAGAACTAACAATTACAATGTGTGATAGAATGTGATCGATCAGTCTCGATCATGCTGCGTAGGACGATCTCTTTTGGTTTGGATGCTAGCACGCAGCGCTGAAAACGTATATGTGTCCTACGCACTAATTTACGGAAGGGGGCATGGGTGGCTTTTGAGCGAAAAGGGAGTAGATTAGGTAGTCAAGGCGGGGGCTTTAGGGCAGAGAGGCAGGCGAAGACCACGGCACTGTAGGGCTAACGCACGGCACGGGGGGGCGCCCCTTTTCGTTGCGTGTCCCTTGCATGTAGATGTAGTGGCCCTTTGTTGATTACGTCGTGCTCGCTGTACCTAAAAAGAAGGCTGTTGATCAGTATGTTAGTGTCATATGGTTACATTCTTTTGTAACATTTGTCGCTCCCTTGTGCGCCCCAAGTATGAGGATGAGGAAAACTCTTCAATCTTATGCTGAGCAAGAAAGCAATAATCCTCCGCACCCTTTGGAGAGTAAGCGTTTATATGTATGTCAGAGCGTCAATAATACATATGTCGTTGTTGGAGAATATATAATTAGTTAAAGGAACACTTTTTGCGGGACGAAAGAAGTAACATTGTAATGAAAATAGTGATTTGATGGGATATATCCGAACTCCATAAACATTTTGATGCATGTATACTACCTCGATTTTTTGTTTATACGATATTTTGGTGTGTTTTTTTTTTGTCTTCGAGTTTTATCCTTGACCACTATTTTTTCTTATTATTAGAATATATATTGCAAGATCTAGTAACTATGGATTATTATATGAATTATGAAGACAAATAAGGCTATCTGCACCTATGTTACACGAGTACGGGTACGGGTATCCGATACAATACGTATCGGATACACGGATACGCACTTTCTCAAAAGAAATCCCACTAAAATGGTGTATCCGAGTATCCGTATCCGCTTATCCGACGAGTATCGGATACCGATACGTCACCCCCCTTGGAGTATCCATGTAACATAGATCTGCACAGCAGAAATGCCGAACGCACCTGTAAAGAGCATGCATGCATGGCCCACATGTCAGGGTGCCCTCAATACATATCACAAAGAGGATTCGCTGTTATAAAACGATGACAAGTAATCGACGAGAGTAAGGAAATCAAACCGCAAGAGACACGAGATTTAACGTGGAAAACCCTCCCAACACGAGAGGGAAAAACCACGGGCGCCAGCCAGCAAGAACTTCACTATGATCGGAGTCCGGTTACAAACGCCAACGGCGGCGGCTTACAAAAAGACGAGAGAATCTATCTCTAATGGAAAACCCTACGGGGTTATATGACTCATACCGTACCGCGGGGGGCTTCGCCCCCCCCCCCCCCCGCACCCCCCAGTCGCGATCTAGGCAGAAAAGGGCCACAGCCCTATGGGCCTACTTCTGCCCTCGCTTCGCTCCGGCCCAAGCCTCCGGTGACGGGCCTCCGCTCCGCTCCAGCAGAAGTAGGCGGCCTTCTCTCTTGACATAATGGATCATCATTCAACATTCACTGCCATCGGGGACCTCTCAAAAGAGAGCATTCATCCACTACATTAGTATGGGTCGCATTTTCGGCTGGTACTAACGCACAAAATTAGTACCGGACAGAAATTTTCCATCCTCAAAAACCATTTACTACATGTCAATAACACTAACCAGTACTAAATTGTGGTATTTAGTATTGGTCAGTGTTACTGCCTGGTATTAGTATTGGTCGGTGTTACCGCCCGGTACTAAATGGCACCCAGCGAGTTACTTCAAAAGGAAAGCATATCTACCTTTGTCACATGTGCTGTGTAAGTGAGATGGTAAGGAGAAGTCGCGCAATGCTTGAGGTCGTGGTTTGAATCTCACATATCATGCATGTGCAATTACGCGTGACTTGTGATTCATCAATTTTTTTAATGTTTTTGGAGCAAAGCCATTTAATACCAAACAATAACACATGACCGAGCAGCTTGGCCGCTACTAAATGGAGTGGCATTTAGTACCGACCAAGCGCTACCTGTCAGCTACCCGGTACTAAAGGGGGATTGCTAACCGGTACAAAAGATCGATTCTCTAGCAGTGTGTATTACCTCCCCTAAATCCACGAGCACCACAACCGTCATCGTAGCCACCGTCGGGCCCCGTTCTCCTCACCCATGGCTGTCGTCATCCTCGCCACATCTGGTACCATCGAGCCGTGTGCCACCGGAGCCAGTCCTCTTCGCCGGCATCGATGGCCTCCTCCTCATCAGGCGGGCGCGGTGTCCAAACATGGGGCTCGGTGAACTCTCCCCCTCCCTTCCCCTCCCCCTCTGTTGGGCGGGGGTTGATGCTGTGATGGCCCGCGGTGGCCTCCCCAATGGCCTCGTCCTCCGCGAGCTCTCCCCCTCCCTCCTCCTCCGGTGGGCGAGGGCCGGCGTTAGGGATGGCAGCAGGTGTGAAATTCGGTGGGGTGCACAAGAACACACCTACCCCCCGCTAGGGTTGAAACCACCTATCATCTGCACCTGCCACCCGTGTCGGGTCTCAAATTTCCTCACACCCGCCACCCGCGTGGGTAAGCATCTGCAAGAGTATCCTATCTACTGTTCTAATCTTTGTATGAAAACACATACTCAAAGTTGTTCCATCTACATGCGAGCTACAGAAGTAGGAAAAACCACATCCGGTCCTTGCATGTTGAGGGGACGACAGCCTACAATTATGAGGACATGGCCAATATAATGCTACAGTATTATGTGTAGCTACTCGGCGTCTCGGCTAGGAAGCCCATAGGGAGACTCTGATCAACTTCACCTCGCTCAGCATCGCACAGCTGGACCTCTCAACACTGGAGCTACCCTTCACAGAAGAGGAAGTGTGGGGGTGATCAAAGAGCTACCGTTAGACAAGTCACTGGGACCTGATGGGCTGACAGGGGCATTCTACAAGAGTGTGTGGCCTGTGATCAAGAGCGATGTGATAGCATCCATCAACGCCTTCCATGTTCTCGACCGACAGCAATTCCACTACCTTAATGGCGCGCTACATACTTGTTCTGATCCCAAAGAAGGCAGGGCGGTAGGGCCACAGTACTATAGCTAATCAGCCTAATCCACAGCTCCCCGAAGCTGGTTTCAAATATGCTCGCCAACTGCTTGGCGGCACTGCTGGATGATTTGATCCAGAACCAAACTACCTTTATAAAAGGACGATCGATCCTGGACAACGTCAAGTATGTCCAATGCTCAGCCAAGCTCCTGCAGAAGAGGAAAATTCCCAAGATTATGCTGAAACTCGACATTTCAAAGGCCTTCGACACCGTGTCTTGGCCTTTCCTGTTGGATCTGATGCAGGCTTGGGGGTTTGGTAGCAGATGGCGTGACTAGATTGCCCTCCTCCTCTCGACAGTGTCCACAAAGATCCTGCTTAATGGCCAGCCCGGGGAGAGGATCTGGCACTGCCGAGGGCTTGGACAAGGGGACCCATTGTTACTAATGTTGTTCATCCTCGTGATGGATGTTCTTAATAGGCTCTTCAAGAAGGCGAGTGAGCTGGGACTGCTGGAACTGATCGGCCGCCCTGCAGTCAAGTACCAGTGTAGTATGTACGCCGACGATGTCATCTTGTTCGCCTCGCCGTCAGTCCCCTTTGGCAACGCATCCGACCTTAGAACCAATCTGGCGAAGTGCTCGATCACGCCAATCTACGGGGCTGAGGAAGCTTTGGGAGCAATACAAGCCGTGATGCCATGTCAAATAAGTCAATTCCCAATTACATTACCTGGGTGTTCCAATGTCAACAAAAGCTCTCCCAAAATCATATGTCAGGCCATTGGTTGACAAGGCCACTGGCAGGCTACCAACTTGGAAAGGGTCGCTCATGCCGAAAAGTGGGCGACTGGTGCTCACAAAATCGGTTCTTTCGACGATGCCAATCTACACGATAATGGGGGATCAGTTGCCGGCCTGAGCGATTGAGGAGATCGACAAGATCGGAAGAAGATTTTTCTGGGCAGGTCAGGATCCTTCGGTGTGCGGCAAGAGCCTTGTCGCATGGACAATGGTTTGCCTACCGACAACACAAGGGGGCCTGGGTGTTTTGGACCTTCGGCTAGCAGGACATGCCCTATGGGCACCATGGCCTTGGTTGCAGCGGACTGACCCTGATCGAGCATGGGTGTCGTTGCAGATCAAGGTGGAACCAGAGGTGCAAGAGTTGTTCGCTACATCGATCAACATTCTTGTGGGTAGTGGCGCGACGACACTATTCTGGACGGAGCCATGGTTAGACGACCGATCGATCCAGGAGCGAGCTCCAACTCTGACGGTGCTCATGCGTCCTCGGGTGCGGAAGACGCGAACAATGGCGCAAGCAATGGAAAATAGGCAGTGGGTACGCGACATCACCGGTGGCCTGTCCGTCACGACTCTGAGGGAGTACCTCGACCTCTTGGACAGTCTTGAGGCGGTGCAGCTGCAGCCAGACCGGGAGGATGCAGTGCATTGGAAATGGATGGTGGACGACATGTACAGCGCAAAGTCAGTGTACCTTATGCTGCATCAAGGGCGAGCTGCGTTTCAGGGAGCGTCCCTTCTCTAGAAGTCTTGGACGTCATTGCGAGTGAAGTTGTTCTTCTGGTTGGCTTGCCGCTGCCGCATCTGGACTGTTGATCACCACCATCGGCGTGATCTCGACGCACATGACAAGTGCCTAATGTGTGACCAGGAGGCCAAGACAGCGAACCACCTCTTGGTACAATGCCCGGTCGCTAAAGAGGTGTGGTGGCTTGCTTTATCCTGGGTTGGATGCTCCTGCAGCTTCCGTGCGGCAAGCATTCAGGATTTCTGGGAGCACCTGGTAGCGGTACAGGCACCTAACAAGAGGAAAGGAGTCTCCACGCTATTCATGTTGCTGGGCTGGCAGCTATGGAAGGAAAGGAACGCCCGCCTGTTTGATCACCACTGACGCCGATTCCCGTCATCATAGATAGAATCAAGAGTGAGGTTGAGTTGTGGATTGCGGCTGGGGCACGCAAGCTTGGTAGTTTATTTTGCGAGTAATCCCCATGCGGTGTTGCACGTGTAAGAGCGTGCATGTAAACAAACATCAATTTCTTCTTCTTAATACAATGATGATGCACAGCTCTCATGCGTATTCCAGAAAAAAATCTTTGTTTTTTAGAAAAATGAGAAAAAAATTCTTCTCTATGGTTCCTAATATCTTCTCCTAATATTTACGAACTCCCGAAATACACCCCATTCGGCGTAACTTTACACGGACTCCGCTCGCGCGGATCGGATACCCCCGCTGCCCCGACCGCTCGACACCATCTTCCCCACCCGCACCGCATCGCCATCAGCACCGCAAGCGTCACCCTTGCGCGTGAAGCTCTATCAGCGCATCGTTTCTCCAGCAGCTTGACACCACCTCCCATGGCGAGTCCAAGTACTGAGATATAGCGGCAGTTCTGAGAAAGCGTTCGTCGGTGCCCTTTGGGGAAGGAATGTCGACTCGCATTTGCCGGGGCCGCTGGCCGCCGATTTGCATGCTCGAGCCCCATCGAGCTTAGGTAAGCTGCTATCCCCAGCAGAACCGGATCCTTTGAAGTTGTTCAGACTACATCAGAGAGAAGTAAATTGCTGCTAACCACTCGTTCTACATCGAACATTCATGACGAATAAACAAATGGCCCTAGCTGGCCATGCAAGGGTAAAGGGCGTTCGTGAAAAACACATTATCTTTTAAGTATGATTAATTAAAAGATATTTACTGTAACACCACATTGTCTAATCATAATCTAATTAAGCTTAATAGATGTGTCTTACAAATTTACCAAGGTTATGAAATGAGTCTATCATTAATCTATATTTAATACTCCTAATTACCATGGCAACACCAAATGTGATGGATGAATAGTAGAAACTTGTCAATCTAAATAAGATCTAATATAAACTTTTTTTTAAAAATGCAAGTATCATTACTGAGTCGAATACTTGTACTCGAATTACCCGTTTCCATCATAAGAAACATAACGAAAACCACGGCTATGAGAGGAGCGAAGCACAACACTTTGGCGGCCGTGCACAATGGAGAGCGAGGCGCGACACTTAGCGATTGGGATGGCAAGGGGCAAGTCACAACATATAGAAGAGTTGTGGGCCGTGGCAAGATGCACGACACCCCAAAACAACTACTTCATCTGTCTAGAATATATCTACATTTAAAGTTTTTTAGAAGTTAAAATTTATCAATTTGATCATGAATAACGAAATAATCATAGGGACTAATAACATAAAAATGATGTTAGTAGATTTATCTGAAACGAACTATCATAATATGTGATCTCTTCTCTCTAAAGTAAAATTATTTTTAGAGATTTTTTAACGAAACGGGAGAGACATAGTCCTTACTGGTTATATATTAAATAAATAAGGTACTGTACAAAAATATTTGATTTTGAAAAACGTAAGTGTAGGGATTTTTATTTGTTGAACATAAGCACTTTACCTCGCATGGTAATGTTCTGATGGTAGTCGTTGGATGCTGATTGAATGGTTGACAATAAGCTACCTCCGTCTGAGCCTCTGAGGTAGTTCCAAGAACTTCAGAGAATCCGGATCCCTAGCTTCTAAGTCTGCACCTCCGCTGCCACCACCAGGGTTAAAAAAATCGTTGAGAACCGAGCCGCTTACCGTGGTTACCAGTCAACCGGACCGGACCGGTTCCAGCTTCCGGCTGGTTCCCAACCGCCCAAATTCAAAATTTCAAATTTAAATTCAAAAAAAATGAAAAATTTTCTATAAAATCTCAAAAATACTTCAAGGTGCGTAGAATCTAATAGTCTCAAAAATTTTCAAATATTCGTTCATTTAGTACACTTTGCAGGCATTAGAAGTTCAAGCAAAAAAGAAAAAGAAAAAAATTCCCCCAGTTCAACTTCTAATACCCGCAAAAATACTAAATGCACTAATATTTGAAAATTTTTGCCACCATTAGATTCTACGTACCTTGAAATATTTTTAGGAAATTTTCTTTTATTTTCCAATTTTTATTAAAATTTGAAAACACGCCAAATTCTTCACTGATTCGGTTCTTTTGGTTCAACGACCGGTTACCAGTCAAACTGGTCCGGCTTACTGGTCAAACCGGACGGCTTACCGGTACAAACCGTTTGAACTGTCATCTCGGTTTAAAAAATTTGAATTCCACTAACTAAACCGGAACCGGACCCGGCAGTTTCACTCCTACCGGTTGGGAAAAAAACCCTGGCCACCACCGGTGACCAGCCCCGACGGCCCGACCACCGCGCGCTAGTCAATCCTATTCCTCCGGCTCCTTCCGTCACGGCGAGGCGCAGCTTGCTAGCTGCTGCGGCGGTGGGCTGTCCCAGACCCCGTGCAGCTCTCATCTCTGCATTGGCTCTAGACCGACGGGTCATGGCCCTCATGGGGATGATAAATTCAGCAGGCTGCTCCTATCAATCCCAACAACGCTGCAGCCTGTTTCATCTCAACACTTCATCGATCGTCCTCCTCTGTAGTGCCCAGGATTACTCCTAGAAGCCTGTGCATTCTTCATGTTCATGGCTTCAGCAATTGCTCTGGATGGCATCTCGTAGCAGACAAAGGTACACGCTTTTCGCTTGGAAAAAAAGATTGCAAAAAGAGGACCACATTTTGATTCTTTAGATGTCAAATATTACGTACTATTGGAGATGATCTCTTTTTTTTCTAATACTTTATTAGGAGGTGGAAAATATGAAGTTTTTAGGAGAAAAACATGTCAAATATTCAGGGTCTATTTGGGATTGCTCCGCTCCAGTTTTTTCAGCTCTGCTCCACCAACTTCACCATGAAGTGGCTCTACTGTGGAGTTTCTGGAGCAAGAATTCTGTTTGGCATGCAGCCTAGCTCCAGCTCCAGAAACACAAAGTTTCTCTGTGAAAAATCTAATATGCTCCGGATAAATGGGTCCACATGTCAGTCTATATTTCCCCCACCTCTCCTCTTCTTTACCTCACTCATTGCCGGCAACAGCACGGGAGGCACCGGCCAGCGGCTCCAGTAGGCCGACGCGTGTGGGGGGAGCAGCATCTGCGCCCGCCACCGGCGCCTCCCACCTCCCGCCGCCGCCGCGCCGCGCAGGACCCAATGCCCACCACCGGTGCCTACCTTCCCCACCGCGAAGGACCCAGCGCCCACCACCGGTGCCTACCTTCCCCGCCGTGCAGGACTGCATCTCCCTGCACTGTCGACTCGGACAAGATGGACGGCGACGGGGACGGGCACGAGAACTCGGTGGTGGACTCGAGGCCCGACGAGGACTCGAAGCCGATAGGGAAGAAGAGGCCCCGACAGATCTCCACCGCGGCGGCACTTGAGGGCGTCAGTGGCGCCCGACGGAGTCCCTGGCGGATCTCCGCATCTGTGGCCGGTGGCACGCGCCACGCACCGCCTCCGTGGCTGGTGGCCCGACGGCCGCGAGCGCCGCCTCCATTGCCGGTGGCCCGCATCGGCGTCGGCGGTCGGGAGGTCCGCGCCCCTCGTGCTTCCTGACGGGCGGGTCGCACCCCCGCACGGCACCCCGCGCCGGCGGCTCGTGGCGGACAAGAGGCCGAGCGTGGAGAGGAGGGAGGGGCGCAACAGGGGAGTGAGCGGCGTGATGCGAGGAAGGGGAATGAGAGAAAGAAAAATGAACCGTTTTCTGTGTAATGAGTGGTATTGGTGGGTAATATTTCTACAACTTCGTGAGTAAGTTGAAAACGTGGGTTTCGTGAGCACCCCTGAGGTGCTCTACGAAAACGTGAAGTTACCTCAAAAATCCACCTTTTTGTTGGAGTAGAATTTTAGGAGCAGAAGGTGTTTGCTGAATAAAATTGGAGCAGAATTGACAAACTGGGAGAAGAGTAGTCTCAAACAGGCCCTGAGGTAACCCACACCCGCCACTCCGCCAGCACAGCACACCCGCGCCCCCATCTCAAATTTCGAGCTCAGAGCCGGATAGTGGTGCGCCGTGCGGATAATAGGGGTGCCTTTGGCACAGCTTCGCGAGCAGCTTCGGCAGCTGTTTCGCGCGAAGCTGTGCCAAACGGCCTGCCGAAACAGCTTCTCCGACGAATCGCTTCGCCTCCTCCCGTGAATCCCGCTCTCTAGAGCGAAAACACCCGGACGCAGCTGAAAAACGGAGCTTAGCCCGCTTCGTCTGCGGCTCCTCGCGTGTGTGGACTGCGGTGCCCTTCGGTGGGGCCCGCCAGGACGCCCTCGACTTGCCCTCGGGAGCGGCTTGGAGCTCGACGTCGACGGCGCTGGAGGACGGTGGCGCTGGCGCACGGGAGGTGGAAGCCGGCGGCGGCGGAGCGGGAAGGGAGGTGGAGGCGGAAGGGGCCTGCGCGGGGGAGGATGCCGACGAGCGGTGTGGCCGGCCGCCGCGGCTGGAAGGAGCGGTGGGGGCGGAGCTCGGGTGGGTCGCCTAGCAGGAACAGGTCGCGCCGGCGCCCGCCAGCAGCAGGTAGGCCCCACCCCGCTCAGACACCGGAAGCGCGCCGCCAGCCGGCAGCTGGCCCGCTGGGCCGCAAGAAGCACGCCGTGTGGGCCGGAGGTGCTGCGGTGAGGTGGTTTGGGAGAGAGATGGCTGTGCTCCCGCAGCAGGTAACATCACCCCACGAAAGGCTCGATCTGGCACTACGCGGACCGTGGTGGAGAGGATAGGGATGAAGAAATGAGTGGATAGGGGATGCTAGAGATAAATAAAGGGAGAAAAGTTGAATAGGAAGAAAAAACGAAAAAGAAAAAGAAAAAAAAAGAAAAGAAAAGAGGAAAAAGAAAAGAAAAAAAAGAAAAAAGAAAAGAGAAGGGTATTATAGACATTTCACTTTTTATACAGGCAGGAGAAGCTGTTTTGCCAAACATTTTTCCAAAACGGATTCAAATTCATCAGAGAATCTGCTTCACCAGCACTGCCACAGCCGGAGCTGCTTCGAGACACCCCGCGCTGCGCTGCACGCAGGACCCTATCCTGTCCACGCAATGCATGCAGCGTCGCCGGCGTGCGGGCCATGCTGCCATGCCCCTGTGGCTCTGCCTGCTGCGTGGCTGCGTGTCAGGCTATCTTACCACCACAGGGCACAGGTCTAGGCGCCTAGTTAGGAGTAGCAATCTGCTGCAGGCTGCAGGTACGTACCTAGAAGATGTAGCAACGTGCATGTCGTGCCATGGAGTTCACTATGGAGTATGGAATTGGAACGAACGTGCAGCAAGCTAGCTAGCACACCGCTTTCAGTAATTTGTTTCGTCCAAGCGTTGGTCATCCCGTTACGCACGCCAATGATCCGTGGAGCGATCGATCGTCCTGTCCTGTCAATCCAGTTACACGGCAAGTGCGCGCTCTGCGATCGACAAGCGCGTACACTCACAGCAGACACGGCACGGCTTTGTGTACACGTCAAGAATGAGAAGAGTATCGTCAAAAGTTTTTTTTTCAGATAAATCTTCTACTGTCATATTTTATTTTCTTATTCAATGTAACTGTACGAGAGTAGTTGTTTGCTTTTTTAAATATATTTATTTTATTATTATGTATCTGAATATAAGCATATATCTAGATGTATAATAAAATAAATAAAAACAAAACTATTAGTAATTTGGGACCGCGGGAGTACCTTCTAAATATCTTGTGGGTCTGCTCAAAGTGTTATGGGTAGGTATTTATGAGCAACGTATAACCGAACTCAAAATAGCAGAACTAGTGAATTAGCCTATTTGTTGTTAGATGTGTATGTTTTTGGTATTTGATTATTGCTTAAATACATGTGCATCAATTGGCTTCCAAAATCTAGGCCATGTCTTTAAAGTTGTTTTGAATGAGTGACATGTTGAAAAAAAATCTACTATGAGTCTATCATGGAAAATTACATTCATGAAACATGAAAAGAAGGCCATTATTCAAGTAAAGCTTGTGCAATTAAGATTAAATATGTATGATTATTAATCTAATTTCTTGCTACATAATACATTAAGTATAACATATATATTATTTTATTATTGTATTTGCTAATTTCATAGTCATTGCTTCATAAGTTCGTACAGGGCCTCGGTTTATGCTGGGACGACCCTGTTGTTTATTTTTATTTCCGCTTGGCAGAAGTGCTTTTAATTTCCAAAGTGTCAAAGCTTTTTGACCAGACACCTCACGTCTTGAAAATCTGTTTCTAGACAAGTTCTTTTCAAAGTCTCTATCTCCACGCGTGCATACTTGCATTCGGTCATAGACAAATCAGCATGTGTATCATATATTCATATATTATATACATATAAACACACGTACACTACATTATTTTTCTCTTGTTGATGTTTCCCCATGTTCTAGACCTATATGTGTACATACAAGTCAAGTGAAAATTTTCCACGCATACAAATACCAGAATTGAATTAATGTTATAGAATATTTGTATAAAGTATATATTTGTCCAAAAAGGTCAGATAATTTGCAAATCCATGAATACTCTGCAATGCAATTTTACTATCAGGACCTTTTGGATTACACACAAGGCAAGGTTCGATCGAGCTAACAATCAAATTCGCCTTTACCGAATTTAGTTTTATGCACAAGCTAATTAATTCACCCAAAATTTCTAAGCTAGCAAGAAAATATATCGAAGCTATGCAGTAGTCCTATTTAAATTCCTATTACCTCTTCTCTTGTATTTCAAACACTCAAACTTGGTTGGCATATTGCATTTATGTGATGTCTCTTTTCTTTTATTAATTAATTTATTTGCTTGATAGCATGTCTTTGTATGCCATTGCTGGCCTCCACTCATTAAATAATTTGTTGTTGCATTTGCATGTATCGGTGGTAGATGGATTCATCAGCAGCTCTCAACAGCTGGTCAAAATCAAGAGAATGATAAGGGGACACAAGCATTGTGCTTTTCAGTCTGACTGATTGGTCTACTCTCCAACTACCCTGTTCATTCCACAGTCCACATAGCTTAATTCCATCACACCCATGCGCATGTGGCTTGCATCAGAGCCAGAACACAGATGAACCCAGCAGGTGCATGCATGCATTGATGCATGGAACATAAACAAAAGCATTACTATATTAGTAGGAACTAATTGCTTGGATCACCAAAATGTCCCCATATTAATAAATAATGGTGGTTGGCTCTGTGTGTGAGTGAGGGAGAGAGATGTGGCCTCAAGGTCTCCTCAGCTCAGCTCTTATATAAGTAAGGCAGTAGCTGAAGCTGAGAAGGTCCAACATCCCTTCGGCATACCTCTTGCTCTCTACACACGAGAGCAGCCGTTCCATCCTCTCTCTCTCTCTAGCTCTAGTTCTCAACCAGCAAAGGAAGAAGAACAAGAAGAGCAGGTGGACATGATGCACCGGCTCTTCGGCGAAGCAAGGTACGTACTTGTCTCATGACAGTCAGGATCAACTTTTTCCTCCAACAATTACATGCTTTTCCGCAAAGAATCTCCCCAGGAGATATATATGATGCTGATGCGGCGGTCCGTTCGTTCTTCGGCGCTTTTCAGAAGGGCGGCGTCTCCGGTGATGGCCGGCGGCGAGCGGTGGCTGTCGGCGGCGGCCAGCAAAGGAAGGTGAGATCGAGGAATCACCGGACCCACTCTTTGCATACTGCTAGTTTGAGGCATTATTTAGTACGGAGTACTAGCCAGGAGAGAGCCAGGAGTATCTGTTTAATTGCAAGATCTCTCCAAGGTGTTAGATTACATTCCAGGGTTGCTGGTTTAATGCAGCTGCCGGCACTGTTGTGTCATGTGATTGATCTCAGCCTCCCAGAGTCCCAGACTCCCAGTGACAGGAGAGAGAGAGTAGATGAGAGAGAGACAGGGAGGGATATGTGGGCCCGCGAGTACGTTCGCTTGTGAGTTGGAATCACGGCAGCTTCCAAGAACAGTGAGAGCCTGCTGTTTCAAAAGGGAAGGGCCAGCCAACAGTGATGTCAGGGCCCTTTTGCCATTGCCAATGCCAAGAATCTTTCCCGCTAACCACGCGCACGAGTTTCCTGGATTTGTCAGCCAACCCCCCAACCCATTGTTTAATCTCGCCCGTGTTTGGGATGGAACCGGATACCAATTCGGATAGCATTTTTTAGTCGTTTTTTTTATTTTAGCTAAATTAAGCATAATATTTTGTATCTAAAAATTTATATTCTTGTTCTTAGCATTGTGCTCGTTAAGATTCATACAAAATAAACCCCAAATGTGTGCTATATTTTGATCAAATGATGAAAAGAAATTCGGATTCGGATCGGATTCGGATACGGATGTTTTTTTCACCTTTTTCTCTATTGAAAACAAATAATCCATAAAAAAATTGTAGCTAATTTTTTTATTTTTTCCAGTAATTAGCTGGTTATAATGCATAAAAAATCAGCACCAAATTTATTTTATTGTGATCTAAAAAAATCAATCTATTACACAAGTCGGATGTTTTAGTTCCATCCCTATTTGGGACGCCCGTGAGAGAGAGACCGTCTTTGCAAAGACACCGTCTGCTGCTCCCAGTCTTTGCAATGCTCTCTGCTGAATTTTCAAAGCTGCTTTTTTCAATTCACTGCTGCCGCCCCCAAATAGGTAGGTCTCGGCAAAATACCCGGTACCCATTACCCGTACCCAAATTACCCGAACCCGAGGTACCCGATCCCAAGTTCGGATAGTGATTGTGATTACCCGAAATTAGTTTGGGTAATTCGGGTAATACACTTCGGTACCCGAACTATCCGAAATTTGCCTTTATCTTTGTGTTTATCACATATTGTTAGTTGAACACTTAAAATTGTCACTTTATTAAAATATAATTCTCTTGGTTTGAACAAGTGACTATAATATATTATTCTTCTCAACTTGTTGTTGAAATTTTACACAAATTACTAGTGATTTCTTTTGTTAAAATTCTACTAAAATTTTGTGTAGTTTGTCATTTTCTGTAAATTGGGTAGATTGGGTAATACCCGAACCCGAACCCGAATTATCGGGTACCCGAAATTTCGGGTAGTGTTTTTTCGAAGTTAATATCGGGTAGCAGTTTTCATTACCCGAATTTTGAATTACCCTAATTACCCGGCCGACCCGAAATAATCGGGTAACCGAACGCCCAGACCTACAAATAGGTTCTAGTTCCATCCCAATCCATGCACTTGAATGAAAATAGAATGTTTAGTTCACAAAAAAAAGTTGACAAAAAGCAAAAAACATTTTCCGTTTTTCTCTCTAGGGTTCTTTATTTTCGCGGCGTGTCAATTTACCGTCTCATTACAAAGTTTCATGGCATGGTTACCAAAACTGCTATGTTATATATTCAATTAAATGAAATTGTCACTCTGAGTACAAAATTGCATTGCACAGATTAGTAGATAGCTTGGAGCATTTAGTTTTTGCATGGAGTTATAATCAAATATTTCTTGTGATAAAACTATAGAATCCTTAGTGTAAGTTTTATTGAGTTTCACGGACTTTCTGGGATGAAACTCTCATCTCCTCTTTCTCATAATTAAGCTGCCAAATTAGCAAAACTGCTTGTGTGGCATAAGATCTGATATCATGAAACTCCACTAAGGATGACCTTACCTAGAAAATGACCTTTATGTTTTTGATGCATACCCATGCCATTTTTTATTGAAAAAGCTTAATTATTTTTCTTACGTGCTGTCAGCTGGCATTATTATTGCACATCTCAATGTTCACAGTCACAACAAATTTTATGTTCCCCTTTCGGTCATTTGCCTTTAAAAGTCTTTAACTACCACTACAAGTTTCAATGATTGATTAATTTTCCTAATCAAGTCCCAACAAATCTCACAACATTCAACGCGCATCCAATTCTGAGTTTCTGACGCCGAAGCATTTAATTTTTGCACACAGGCTTGAGGGTAAGATCGCAGTAGTCACTGGGGGCGCCAGTGGGCTCGGAAAGGCCGCGGCCCACGACTTCATCCAGGAGGGCGCGCGAGCCGTGCTCATCGCGGACATCAACTCCGATATGGGCCTCGACACGGCGCGCGAGCTAGGCCCCAAGGCCCATTTCGTGCACTGCGACGTCGCCGTCGAGGACAGCGTCGCCGCGGCCGTGGACGCCGCAGTGGCGCGGCACGGCAGGCTGGACGTCATGCTCAACAGCGCTGGCGTCGTGGGCCCGCTCTCCCTGGGCACGTCGCGTCTGGCCAGCCTGGACTTGGCGCAGTTCGACGCCGTCATGTCGGTGAACGTGCGCGGGACGCTGGCCGGGATCAAGCACGCCACGCGCGTCATGGCCGGCGCCGGCGCCGGGTCGATCCTTTGCGTGGCGAGCATCAGCGGCATCCTCGGCGGGCTCGGGACGTACCCGTACTCGGTTTCCAAGTTCGCCATCGCCGGGATCGTCAAGGCCGCCGCCGCCGAGCTGTCGCGCCTCGGCGTCCGGGTCAACTGCATCTCGCCGTACGCGGTGCCGACCCCGATGGTGGTGGGTCAGTTCTCCGCCATGCTCGGCGGCGCCGCTGGCGAGGAGCAGGTGGCGGCCATCATCAGGGGGCTCGGCGAGCTCAGGGGCGCGACGTGCGAGGCGGCGGACATCGCCAGGGCCGCCGTGTACCTCGCCTCCGACGATGCCAAGTACGTGTCCGGGCACAACCTGGTGGTCGATGGCGGGTTCACGAGCTACAAGAACATGAACCTGCCCTTCCCTACCAAGCCACAGGAGTGACGACTGTGTGTCTGTGTACAAAACTGCACACCTAACCATGAGGAGGAAGAAGACCGATCGAGAATGCGTGAGTTGTTGTGATCGTTGTTTAGAAGTGTTGTGAGTGACTTTTGAATCCATGGAATGTTGTTCGATTCTGTAGAGAAGGATGTGGATTTTCAATTTTTCATTTTTCTGGTTTCTTAGCGTGGAGGAGTTGTGAGCTACTGAGTTGTATGTGAAACCGCAAAGGTACTTAGATGTTTTGATTTCAACAGCATATGTGCCCAAAGTACTCACTTGCATTTATACGAAATTCTAGATCATTGAAATTTTATTCTTGTCTGATCCTGAGTTGTTCGTTTTGTTGTAAGGATGCAGGTACAGCAATAGAGCCGCTCATTACTAACTGAACATATTCCATGAAAATTCAGTCTAACTTATTGTTTTGTGGAGGGTTGGAACTTTTTGAATACAAGGACGACACACACGAGTACAGTAGACACTAGCAGTACACACGCAGACCTGCGAGGGTTGGACTACAATTATTTCCACAAAAAGTCCTTGTCCAATGTCCAGAAAAAGTCATTTTCTGTTCCAAATTTGTTGTGGTAAATCTTGGAACGCATTATTCCGGGCAGAATTTCTTATATAATAATTTTCTTGCTTCAATAGTTCAATGTTTGAATAAAATGTATTTCAACTGATTATATATATGAAATAAACATCTCCACCAAGCCTGTGTGGGCCTGCTGACATCATTATATAGCAGAAAAAGTACATTCCACAACACTTATCTATAGACGATGTTTAGGTTTCAACCTCCAACCACAAAATCAGGTATTGGACACCCACGAACTACCGAAACCATCCGATTTACAACCCCCCCTCGCGTCGGTTTCTGAGGTGGTTTTTGGTGACATAGTGAGTTTTTGCTGACATAGCAGCACATCATCGATTTTGCTGGCATTCGTCTCAGTGGGGCCCGCATGTCATCGCTCCTCTTTCTCTCATCCCGCACTGGAGATAGGAGAGTGCGGTACACCGACCGGAGAGAGGAAGGAAGGGAGGAGCCGGCCGGGCGCGAAGAAGGACAAGGAGCTGGCGGCGGCCCTCCCCGTGCCGGAGTCGGGGTTCGAGTTGCGCCATCCCAACAACTCGGCCGATGAGAGGGAGGAGAAAGAGGGTCGCCAAGGGTGCACCGACCGGAGAAAGGGAGGGAGGGAGGAGGAGCTGGCGGAGCCCTGCACCTCGCCACTGGAGAGCGTGAGGAGAGGGGGAGAAGAGGAGAGTGTGGTGCGCCAGCGAATGGAGTAGGGAGTAGAGGAGGTGCTAGCGCTGGACCGCGACGTAGTGGAGAAGAGGCCCCGACGGAGAAGTAGAGGGCGAGCCGGATGAGCAGAGGAGAGAGAGAGAGAGAGGTGGATGGGGAGGATGTCGCCTTGCTCCCGCCGCCTCCCAACCGAATCCGGGCACAGAGCTTCGACCAGCCCAGCGACACCCTGAATTTGGTCTTGCTGCACCGGGGAGGAGGAGGGTCGTGCAAAGGAGGGTCGCGCTCGAGGAGCAGTCGTCGTCCACCCGATTTGTCGCTGATTCCGTCGTTCCCGACGCGTCCTAAGCAGGGGAAGGGGCCAGCGCGTCGGGGAAGTGCAAAGGAGCAGGCTGGGAAGGAGGATTGCGGAGGAGCTCGAGGGGGAGAGGGGCAGCAGAGAAGGAGAGAGAGGGAATGCGAAGGGAGGGGAGAGACGGATCAAGGGAGCTCGCGCCGGCCGGAGAGGATGGGAGGGAGCGGGCCGGAGGTAGAAGAAGACGAGGGACCTTTCTGTGAGGAGAAAAGATGTTTAGGGAGTTATGAGTAAATATTTGTACACGGTGGCAGCAAAAATCGATGATGTGGCGCCACGTCAGCAAAAACCACCTCAAAACCCGCCATGTCAGCAAAAATCACCTCAGAAACCACCGATGGGGTAAATCGGACGGTTTCGATAGTTCGTAGGTGTCGAATACCTAGTTTTGATGTTAGGGATTGAAACGCAGACAACGTATCTAGATGAGGGTTGGAAATAGACTTTTTTCCTTACGTAGCATAGCATCACGAACGGACAACTTCTATAAGGAAAGCATCATGAACGGCCCACTTCCATAAGGAAAGCATCACGACCCACCCAGCTGAAACTAAGCTAGTTTCTTGTCAGGTCACATTGATGATGTCCCAAGAGAGCAACAATTCATTTCAATAGCTTTTTGGACGTACATGATTCAATTTTCCATAATCCATTATCTAGATTTTTACAATACAAAGCAAAACAAATATGTTTGTGCTGGGTTATCTGCATTGATAAATTAACACAATGCACACACATATATGATACTAGGTGATACCCCCGCGTTGCTGTGGAAATTTTTTAAATAAAATTTTAAGGTGAAATATGAAAGTCGAAACACCAAAGTGATTACATGACAACATTCATTTATAAACAACATTATATATGAAAGCATGTTATTTTGTTGAGAGTAAACTATTCTTAAATGATTGATCCTACATGTATTTCAACTGTGAGAATTTTGTGGTGTGCTACTCACAGATTCATGCTAATAGTCACAGAAAATCACTTGAAGACATAAATAGATGGTTTGGTGGATGATAACATGGTGTGTAGTGGATGGTGACATGGTGTATAGTGGATGGTGACGTGAAGTGCTTGCATGTTGAGAGAAATCTATCCATGACTTATAGTGGGTCTCACCTATATAGTTGTTATAGATATGTTGTAACAGTCCTGGTGTTTAAACCCTATTTAACAAAGGGGGTTAAGCCCAATCAAGGGTTAAAACCTAAAATCTGTAAGACATTCCTTCGTTGGCATGGCTATCACCCAAATGTTTGTAT
The DNA here is from genome assembly GCA_036936925.1 of Cenchrus fungigraminus. NCBI lineage: Eukaryota > Viridiplantae > Streptophyta > Magnoliopsida > Poales > Poaceae > Cenchrus > Cenchrus fungigraminus. Next base: position 101,126,525 of record CM072779.1, read on the forward strand.
AGTAACTTGAAATTCGGCCAATACAAATTGTTCGCTATCTCTGGGAACACAACTTTCTCAATTGGTGGCATTTCAAATTTTGAGTGGAAGATGCCCAAAATCTTGGTCAAAGCAGATTTGATCACTTATACCGAGCTCTCCATCCTGCCAACTTCAACAGGCGTTCCCAGCCAAACCGTTGCTCAAGCACCATGTCTCCCTTTGTAAAAGTTGTAGGCTATACTTCAATCTACAACTTTGATGTTTGGAGATTTCGGACTTCAGTTCAAAGTTTTGGAGTTACAGCCGGTCAAACCGGCCATTGACCACGAGTTCAACACATTTCGGTACTACAGAGCACCCAGGGCCGGCACCTGACCGTCCTGCGACACCGCGCCACGTGGCGGTCTCCGCTTGGCATGGACGCCAATGTTGGCCGACCAGGAACCGAGGGACCCCACGGCGTCACCTCTGTTGTGAATCAATTAAATTGGTGATCAACACCCAGCAACTGCCATCGACGGTTGCCACCGAAAGGGCATCACACTCTTTCACCATGACCACTCATCATGTATATATATGTACAAACAGATCAATGAAATACACAGAGATTTCCTTGCTTGGGCCTTCCAATTCCTGCACATCTGTCACCAAAGCAAGAAGGAGATTGTGCTGCTTAAGCTAGACTTTGAAAAAGCTTTTGACAAACTGGAGCATCAGGTGGTACTTGAAATGATGAAGCACAAGGGATTATCAGATAAATGGATTAAGTGGATTAATTTGGTTATGTCCTCTAGCTCTTCTTCTATACTCTTAAATTGAGTACCTGGTAAACCCTTTAAATGCAAAAGGGGTGTTAGACAAGGAGACCCTTTGTCCCCACTTTTATTTGTCCTAGCAGCGGATCTTCTTCAATCTATTGTTAATGATGCAGTTGCTCGTTCTGTTTTAAGCCATCCTTTGGGAGCTGATTTTGGAGGAGACTACCCTATTGTACAATATGTAGATGACACCTTATTAATCCTACCAGCAGATGAAGTTCAGCTTCTAAACCTCAAAGGTCTCCTTGATTCTTTTGCCACTTCAACAGGCCTCAAAGTGAATTTCTCCAAGTCTTCTTTGGTGCCTATAAATCTTTCTCTTGATAAAGCCACTTCTCTAGCAGCAACCATTGGATGTGTAGTGGGCAGTATGCCTTTTACCTACCTAGGCCTTCCTCTGGGCACTACCAGACCAAAGGTTGAGGAATATTTGCCTCTCCTCAACAAAATTGAAAGGAGAATGATGGGTTTCAACAAACTTCTCTCCTATGATGGGCGCCTCATTTTGGTAAACTCAGTTCTGTCAGCCTTGCCTACCTTCTATTCGTGCACTTTTAAGATATTCCCCCATCTGTTATTGAGCAGATTGACAAGTATAGAAAGCACCTCCTTTGGGACATGGGTGACATCAACAGAAAAGGTGGGTGTCTAGTAGTTTGGTCAAGAGCTTGTCAGTCTAAGCAGCAAGGAGGTCTGGGCATTATTGATATGAGAACACAGAATACTGCCCTTCTTCTAAAATTCCTCCACAAGTTCTATAATCATGAAAATCAACCTTGGGTTCAGATCACTTGGCAACACCTTTATAGAGGCTCTGTGGTGCCACATGTAAAAAGATCAGTTGGCTCTTTTTGGTGGAAAGATGTCATGTCCCTGTCTGGAGATTTCCTCAAAATAGCCTCTTGCCATGTTAACAAAGGGAATACTGTGTGTTTCTGGACTGATCTTTGGGATGCTGGGATCCCCAAACTCCAATTCCCACAACTTTTCTCTTTTGCTAAGCAACAACTTGTCTCAGTCAACAAATACTTGTCTCAAGATGCTCATGCCAACTTTTTGACACCACTGTCACCTATAGCAAGTGATCAGCTGCAAGAGCTTAACTTGATTATTCAGGATATTGAATTTGATCTGGACTTTGATGATCAGTGGCACTACATTTGGGGGCATCATCCTTTCTCGGTTAAAAGAGCTTATTCTCAACTGAAAGGTTCGGCTGATTCAAGCCCTCTTTTTAAATGGCTGTGGCACTCATGCTGTCGTGGCCGGCATAAGTTTTTCCTCTGGTTATTGCTTATTGATCGTCTAAATACAAGGAATATGCTGAGGAGAAAAAGAAGACTACTTGCAAGCTACTGTTGTGTCCTCTGTGCTACTAATGGGGAAGAAACTCTTTTCCATCTTTTTTTCCACTGCACCTTCAGTCAATGGTGTTGGAGATTTTTGGGAATAACTTGGAATTTGCATCTGGCCGGTGGTGACATGATAATTGAAGCGAGAAGGACTTTTAACGCCAAGATCTTTAGAGAGATTCTTATTGTGGGCTGCTGGGCTATTTGGAAGCACAGGAATGAAATCATCTTTGACGGGGTGACACTTTCCTTGAGGAGGTGGAAAATGATTTTCAGAGAGGAATTCAGATCAGTCTTGATAAAGGCATCTCCCTCTCGCCGTCAGGAGCTGGAAATTTGGTTTTGTAATTTCAATTAACTTTATTGCTTCTTTTATTTTTTGGCCTGAAGCCTTGTAAACTGTAAATTGTGTACAAAACTCTTTTTCCATATATATATATATATATAAATTGTGTACAAAACTCTTTTTCCATATATATATATATATGCAGTAGGGGCCTCCCCTGCTGTTTTCCCTAAAAAAAATACACAGAGATTTCACTCTTGACATTTGTCCCCCATTCACATTCTACTTCTAACACGTTATCAACACGCTCTCCACCGAGCGTTCCTTCCCACCGAGTGGTTCGAGTTCGGCAAGAACGCATCAATGGCGTCGATGCAGTTCCTGACGTTCTGATCTGGAGCAAAAATTGAGACGAGAAGGATTGCCGGCGGCGACAGCATCTGCTTGTTCATCTTTGGAGCAATGATGACCGGAGTTCTGGGAAGAAGCCTTGACGGTGACGAAGAACCAACAGAACAACAACGTTCTTGCCGCTGATGCAATCATGCAAGCGTTTCTTCAGCACCGGTGGCTCTCCATCCTCCATGCCGTCAGCAGTGCACATGATCTTCTCCCGATTGAAGTTCACTGCAACTTCTCCTTCGATCATGAACGAAAACTGCAGAAGCCAAGCCGATGGAAACAGTTATCTCCATTCACATTGTCTTCACAAAATGATGACCGAATTGTTGGATAACTGCATTCGACAGACATCACAGAATAAAAAATAGGTAAGCAACGACATTGAATTCTTCAATTCATGATGTTCTTACTCTTCGAGGACAACGAGTGATGGCATCCAATCCCAAGCCGGTGCTTCGATACACGCATGCACATAGCAACAATTTGCGTGCTCCTGCAGCGCCCCCATGCGGCGGCAACAGTAGCAGGGCACACACGCCCATCGGCCTGTGGCTGCCCCGCGGCTGCTCTCCGGCACTGGGAAGTGGCGATGCTTGTTTCTTGTTGGCACCGGGGGAGTGACGGGGACGGCGGCCGCACAGGCGGCGCGCCGTGGCATGCCCGCCAGCACCTTTGCAGCAGTGGCGGAATGCCCACACCCCCAGATCCCGTAGCGGCGGCACTAACCCACCGTCTCGCGTGCTGCGTCCTCGAGGTAGCGGCGTACGCGAACCGGCAGCGGCGCACGGTGGCGGCTGGTACCAGGGGAGGGTTGGGAAACCTAACTGCCCTCCCCAGGCCAACGAACTGGGCCTAGCAAGCTTAATTGCCTGGGTGCGGCCCAAGCTAGAATCCCGCTTCGGACATGGACTGCGTAATTACTTGTTTTCTTTATTATTTCAGCAGCAAATTACATTTCCTCGTGTGGTTACAAGTAATTTTTGCACTAAAATTTAGACTTCCCCTCAAAAAAAAAACTAAAATTTAGACTAAGTTTTCTGGATCTATTATTCTGTTTCAGCATATTGCTTTAACAATTTATATAGTAGAGTTCTTTACTCCTATGCATTAGACCAGAAATCATGTTAATTTTGCAATTACATTAGATTGCATTTTAATAGGCTAGAATTATCTTAATTAAGTTCTTCTTAATTAATGATGTATTCCATGCAAAATAATGAATACATATCTTGAATGATTTATTTGGGAATAGAACACAAGGTGATGGAGTCTTAGACATCGGCTGCAATATATTCACTTAGAATATATTAGCCTAGAGACCATGTCTATTGCAGCGATATATTCACCCATTACTGAGAGGTCTACATCATGATTTGATGATTACCTACAAAGTGTTCTCCTAAGTAAATGTTTGGAAATTGTTAAAATGGTCTTTCATTACCATTATTTATTGTCAAATGGTTATACGCAGGGTAGTAGAGCCTTAGGCAATGGCGGCAACTTATTCTTTGTGAATTTGTTAGCCCAGAGTCCTTGCCTATAGCAGCAATTTATTTTGCCTACTACTGAGAGATCTACTCTAATGTTTAAGTACATAGAGATTATCTACAAGTGTATACCAGTAATGGCGATAACACTATTGTCAAGGTTCACACTATGTGTACTTACCTCCAATTTTCCAAACCACAAGATATGAATTTCAGATTATTTTTGCAATATGAATACAACATTACTATAGTGCTTCTTAATTTACTAACATGTAAATTCAAGAACCCTATGGTTATGCATCTCATAGACTATTGGTAGCACTAAGTGAACCCTAAACAGGGATCCTCCGCTCCCAGTCAGATGAAATATGGTGTTCTCTTTTATTACATTTCCATAAGGCGTTCAAAAGTGAATACCTATTGGAAGCGGTTTGATGTGCTTTGTGGCATGCTCTTAAAATAGCGCTATGAACAACAAAAAGAGATGATATGGTTCAATAGTCGATACTAATTATGAGCTAAACCAAGTATGTCTCCAGGATTTTTAAACTATTGTAGACTATAGATCTTGTTGTTCACAATATTTGCTCCAAGTTGAAGTTTGCATAATTACCATTATTATTCTTGACTCATTCATACATTGACTTCGATTGAAAAGCATGATGACCTTCTTTTTGAAGCAACATCATTAGTACCATATTTGGTACAAAGCTTATCCCTTAGAGTCATAGTATTCGAGTAATGTTGAGAATAATAAAAGTTCTAATGGATATACATCTAGTAATCCAATGAACTCATCTGGTAAGAGCGTATGAACACAACAACATGCCAATATCCATTGCTCAAAGAATATAGAGAATTGTACCATAATTCCCATAAAGATGCAAACTTAAATAAATAGTACAAAATAGTGCATCATTTTGGTAATTGCCTCCTATCATAGACTACATTTTGGCAATGATCTTGCATCATGTATTCCCAAAATAGTAGCAGCGACCTCGTCGCCTATGAATGGTAATCCAAAATCAAGTGTGTGACCTTGATACCAAAATTGGCATTTTTCATGCTACACAATTTACTCCCTAAGTAAATTCATTATATACATGATTAACTCAAGTAGGACATAGCTCATATTTCCAAGATGGAATTTTTCTCCAAACTTGCATCAAATGGGAGTTAATATCCCACTGGTGAGGGCTAATGGTTGTAAAACCACTATAGCCAATAACCAACCTGAATATTTGACCATTTATATAGTTGACCACTGTGCAACTATACATTTTGTTGTATCTCTTTTATTAAGATTTCTATGAAATCTAAGTACTTAATAGTACAACATCCATTTATTCTTTGTGCTCCTTTATAGAACAATTAGCAAAGAAAGTATTGCTATCTAAAATATAAATGGATGCTTGCACATCCATTTTTCAGGACTTCTAAGTGCTGGATAGCAGTTTTACAAGTTTCACTTGTCATATGACATGTAGAAATATAATGGATCTAAAGAGATAGCAACCATTTGAGATAATGACTATGATGATGTGATAAATAAATCACTCACTCCATGTCAATTTCTCAAACAATTTGGCTGAATTACATCTCCAAATGATTGGAAGATAACAAGTTTAGGGGGAGAAATTTTTGAAGCTTACTTCAACATGTGAGACCCATTATGGCGTCCACTTCTTGGATATATTATGCCTTTGTCTACTAAATATCATGTATCAGTTTTTGTGCTTACTCATGATAAGATCTTTTGGGATTTAACTTTGATGGTGAAGAATTTTTGTTTGGTGGGCATCGCACCACTAACACAAGTATAGGAGATTATGTTCTTCCTACAAGTATTTCAACATTAATCATTGATACACTCATGTATCCGATTCTACAAATACCCTTATATGTTTTCATGATATCCTATGTGGTCTCCATACTGAAACCCGTTACTTAGAGTAATGATGTGAATCAGCACTCAGTACAATGGATAGAAAACTAAATACTTGTGGCAATTTTCTTCTATACCATCTAAGGTGTATTATACATACATCAATCCCAAATCATATGTTGCACACAAAATAATTTTCTCTTGATGAAATTCAAGATTTGGCATAATTGCTTGGTCATTCCACCTTAGGATGATGAGAAAACTATTATCAGTTCTATTAGTCACAAACATCAATCCTTGAAATCATCAGATTTTATGTACATCACATGCACAATAAGGGAATTGGTTGTAAGGCTCTCTGACCTTACATTTTGAATATGAGCATCCAATTTCTTGTTCAAGAATATGCATGTGGCTCTATTCAACCATTGTGTGGATGAACTAGGTACTTTAATATGCACATTGATGCATAATATAGTCCCATGTGTACCCCTTGAGGTGATACAAATTTTGCTAAACTCTCTGCTCAAATTATTCAGGTTTAGAGCAATGATCCTGGACGCGGGATCACATCCATTAACTTGGAATAGTTTGGTTATGGGAACTATATCATTATAAGTACCTTATGTCCATAATGATCTAGTTGAATCTCCATCAAAAGACTCAAACTTTTACATGACCTAGATAAAATTGAAAATTACCAACATCAGTTTGTGGAATGCGGATGTACACATCGCATTCATTTCAAATTCATCAAGCTGCAATCATACGACTCCCTCTGTTGCAGTCTATGTACATGGATATTTGACTTTCTGTCAAATTTTTTATCCCACCTGCGTGTTGGTTATGTATTTGCACATACTAATATCACCACCTTACCATACATTTATGGGCATTGGAGATCCTAGAGGTATCATTATCTGTCATTCATATCATACCAGGGATCGTCCATAGGGGATTTATATTCATAGCCCCTATGCTGCTCACTTTGAGGATGATTCCAAGCATTAGGAGGAGATTTATACCACATATATAATGCCAGAAATTAGGAGTGAATGTCACATATTGACATCTCCCCTCACATATATACATCCATGTACTAAATAATCTGAACTAATAGTTCAGAAACTTATATTTGCATACCATTGCAAATTATCTGCCATATGCATTTACTCATTGCAGGTGTCATATGACTTCCAACCTTATTGTGCCAGAAAGAGTGGAGGTACCTTTTCTAAACCACTCAACTCCCTATAAGAGGGGGAGAAGTATGGTCACAAGGGATATAGCTTCTTGCAAGCTTTATGGAAACAAAATGAGTAAATGCTAAATCAACATCATGTTGATTGACACCTTATGGATACTCACTATCCAAAGCCTATGGATCTTCTACATCTAAACACCAAGCATAAGTGTACACATATTCAGGCGCTGGGTCATTGGAACGTCCTAACTCTGTCATTGTGGGAATTGACATTGAGTTCAAGGGTAAACATTTTCACAAGCAATATTGGTTCTATTGAATCAATCATTCAGTCTACAATCGTCGACATTTCTCCATGTTATATTGTCGTACACCTACTGGATCCAGACCAAAAGTCCTAGGCACGAGTGTTTTATTTACACTGATTCTAGGTCAAATCAAAGGTGGCAATTGAGGAGAATTGCTCTCGCTAAATAATGATTGAGTAATGCATTACTCTCATAATACTTTCTTTACGAAAGCAAGGTGGTGAGATAGGAAGAGCTTGTAGCATATGGTTTCACGCAGATGCCTTGCTAGGATACCCTTGGTATGTGTGAAAATTATGTTCCGAAATAATTGATCATTGGCAGATCATATGAATTTGATAGATTCAAGTATACAAGTTCCAATAGACTTTGTGGGCTGAATCAAAATCGCAACATATGTTGTGTACAACTCATCAAGTCACTTTATGACTTGAAACAATTTGGTTAATTGTGGTACAACCAACTGGGTGAGTTCCTTCCTTGGAAAGGGTTACTCCCAACCATGATGATTGTGCATGTGTGTTTGTATCAATCTTATTCAGATTTTCTATCATCTCCAATCACACACAATAAATCATGCAATCATCTTAAGAAGGATTATGAGATGATGATTTGGATAAAACCAAATTATGCTTAAGTCTACAAACTTAAGTACATACATCGATCTACCAATATCAATGATATTGGGCATCATATCCATCAACATTGGTCATTTAATCCCTAAAGTGGATCAATATCCATTTAGACCTTGGGATTAAACCTTTGTGCGATCAAAGCACATATGTATCATGCAAATTACAACATGCCTAATATTACATTTGCAGATATTTGCTAGCTTCAAATAGCGTATCTCCATCACTACCATTTGGTAGAAGGATATTCAATGATATCTATATGGTACTAAAGGACTATGACTTGTCATTTGATAAGTTGAGATGTGATCATAGTGGGATATGAAGATAATGGCCAACTAATCCCCATAATATATGCTAGATCATAGATTGGTCCCTTTGTGGTAGAATTCTCATGGGAGTTGTCATAGACTCTAATGATTATTCCCACATATCATTCCAAAATCTAACATGTGCATGTATGATTTCGTTGAGTCATCAACTGTGATTCCATCGAGTCACTAGCTATTATCTATCAAGATAATGGTACTTGTATTGCTTGGATGCAAACAGGTTATGTGAGTACAATAACACTATATTGTCCACAAAATGATTTATCCTCATGTACATTTTAGGAATAACCATATTGCAAATTCATCATGCGAGTACTTCACAAAGTCTCTACCAGCTTTCACACTTCCAAAGTGTTTGTAGAATTGGTATGTGATGACTTTGAGGTTTGCACGATTCAGGGGAAGTCTCCTCATGAATTATAACCTATTCATGCATCATATTGTACTTTTTTCTTTTATGAGTTTTCCTTGAATGATTTCTCATATAAAAGTTTTTAATGAGGCAATATCAATACAAGAATATATGTCACATCTTCTATTTTCCTCATAGAGATTTTTGAAGGAGATATCCAAGACATATCATGGCATATCCTCTCCCTTAAAGGGGTTTTTGAGAGGATATCAAAGACATGCATTGCTCCAAAACTCTTGTGGGTTTGTGATCGAGCAATGATCATATATGCCATACCATTTTCTCCTTATTTTTCCCATTGGGTTTTAAATGAGTTTTGATGGCATATACACATATACATTCCTCATATTTTCCCCACAGGGTTTTTTTAGGAATCAACTAATACATTGATTTTCACTGGAGTTGATCAAGGAGGAGTGTTGTGAATCAATTAAATTGGTGATCAACACCCATGTTGGCGGTCGATTTCCGTCAACCTAGCCACTTGTTTACCTTCTATGTTGGTATTGATTTGATATTCACACTAACGATCCTAACCCCCATTTTATGTTATGTTCGCACTCGTGCATAGTTTTTGGAGTTTATTGTTTACACAGGAATCAAGAGCCTAAATGAGGACTTCCGGGTAAAGTTCATCAAGGGATTTACATGGTGATCACGGACCCCGGGAGAAGTCAAGATACAAGATGAACATGACTCCAAATGAACCAAGGACTAAAGCGTGAGGCCGAGAAGTGCTGAGGACCTAGACGGAAGATGTGGGAGTTCATACGTAAAGCCCCCTTATCTAAACCGTGAGGAAAATGACGTCAAGGGACCACATACAACTCGGCAAAAACTCAGGAAGTCGTGAGAAGCTTCGGGAAGAAAACCGGGGCCGAACCGGGCCGAGGAGGCCCTAGGCTGACCAGCCTGGCCCATCCCCGGGGCGGTTCGTCGCCCCCTTTGACCTAGATGATGCTCGGGCTATTTATAGCCGTCGTGCGAAGTTGCAACCATCAAGCCATTTGTCATTCGCTGCCGAGGAGCAGAGGAGCTTGAGGGACACCACCCCGGAGTGGAGGGTCGTGTTAGTCATCTAGGGTTTGCCTAGCCGGCATGGGAACCTTGGAAGGAAGACCATGTCGGAGTTCCGGAGGCGTGAATCAAGATCAAGGAAGGATCCCGGTTGGATCTTATTCATGTATACATACTTTTGATGGAGTTTTAATGGATCCGATTCCTAACGATCGAGTACCTTTGTTTGCAATTCTTGTTCTTGCTTGGGTGTTTTCTTCCTCAATCTATTCTCGAGATAGATTGCATGGGATGTTCTTATAGCCGCGGTGGCTAGAGGTGCATACCCGATCTACCAAGTAGTTCAACGCACTCCTTGCGGGTGTGCTCTAAGATTCGCCCGCGAAGAAAGGGGAACATCGTGACAGGATGTTGACACCGAGTACAGCGGGGCGACTTAGGAGGTTTGACCGGAGGTCATGGTTTAAAGAAGCTTTCAATGAGATTCGTTTTACTCTCTCTTTTATCTTGCTCGGAACGACGACATAAACATGATCTAGACCCTCTCTAGATCGGTACCTCAATGCTTTCTCTTGCTACCTCTTTTGATCTTAGTAGATTAGATGCAATTCGAAACCTCTTAAAGAAGCAAGTGTTTCTCGGTTATTAGATTGATCTTGCATTACACATTGTTCCACGGATTCGATACCTTGGGTTCACCACTCAAGGGAAGAAGGGTCCCTTGACTACGATGGAGGATTTGTCCGCTTACAAGTCCAAACGAACTTTGCAACAATAATCAAACGTCAACAACCCAGCAACTGCCATCCACGGTTGCCACCGAAAGGGCATCACACTCTTTTACCATGACCACTCATCATGTATATATATGTACAAACAAATCAATGGAATACACAAAGATTTCACTCTTGTCATTTGTCTCCCATTCACATTCTACTTATAACAACTTCCTGCTCCCCCGCGGTGCTCGATCGCACCAGCTGTTGCTTCATTGCCACTCCACGTGCCATGCGCATCCCTGCCCAAGCACGCCACGTGCCTCGCTTCTGCGCCCTGGCCAATGCCGCTCGCTTGCTTAGCCGGAATGAGATCCTCTACCATCACACGACTTGGTGGCAGACTGCAGTCACGAGCATAGGTCCGTCCGCTCGCATCCTACTACGGCGCAACCACTCTCAATGCTAAACTCCCAGGCCGCACGTTACAGATGAACTAGCCCAACACAGCCCACAACAGCGCCACTCTTCCTTTCTTCTTGATGCCGATTGGCAGCCGGCAACGCCATCATCACAGGTGCCTACAATCCCGAGCTCCTTTGTGCCGTGGTCATCCCCGTCGCACCCTGGGACGCATGGTTCATTGGCGCCCTAGGACACATGGCTCGTCGGCAAGCTGTGAGCGGAGGAGCGTGCGGCTGCCAGAGGTCACCCACCGCCCGTGCCTGCTGGGAATTCCTCGGTGGTGTTGGTGTCCTTGTGCTGTCATCCTAACCGAAGAATGCTCTTCTCAGGGCTTCATATAAACAAATCAAAGTGTTTCATGCCTATGAAATTGAAATAATATGCATACATGAGACATCTTCAATTCACGTACATTTGCTTTCAAATTGACAAGATTGAGTAATCACAGTTCACAAAACAAGGCAAAGTCAAGGCAGACCAATCCGAGAAGTACAGTTAAATTCTGACGATAGCACAAGTCAAGGCAGCAGACCAACGCAAGGAAAAGTCAAGCAAAAAGCAGCCGGCCTTCCCACTCGAGAAGTGCAGCACTTGATTCGCAGCCTCGACCGCTTGTCGGCCGGTTGGCCTCGCAACCTGCGTAATGTAGATTCCATGGCCTCGATGGTCGGCTGTGTCGCGGCCTGGACCTGGACGCTTAGCGGCATCGACATTGGAGGCGGCCACAGCATGCGGGAGCCTCGGGTGGTTTCCGCCGACGTGCTCCGCGCACCAGGGTGCGACAGGGATGATCGCGCCGTCGACGAGTCCGGGATTGTAGGCGCCGGTGACGATGGCGCCGCCAGCTGCCGGTATGCACGAGAAGAAAGGAACAACGACACTGTTGTGGGCTGTGTTGGGCCAGTCCATCTGTAACGTGCGGCTTGGGAGTTTTGCATCAACAGTTTTGTGCAGTAGGATGCGAGCGGATGGACCTGATACCCTGACTGGAGTCTGCCACCAAGCTGTGTGATGGTAGAGGATCCAGGAGCTCGTGTCCTCGCGCCCGAGCTTCTCCCTGTCTGCCGGTCTGTTTCGTCGCCTGTAAGCCGCCTACCATGGATTCCTCTAGCCTGAAGCAAGAAAACCCTCCCAGACACCACCTCTAGCCACCAGAACCACTCGCCGATCACTGGCGGGAATCGAAGTTTCCCCGGTCGCTAGTATGCCGCTGTGCCCAAGATTCACCTCACCGGAGGAGAGCCTCCTGCGGCCTCAGATCCACGCGCCGCCGAGCTGCATCACTGGAGCATCCCTCGGCCCGTCCAACCCCTCAAATCGAACCCCAGGTGATCCCTCGTGCCTCTGCGCCACTTTCCTAGTCGGACCGAGCCATCCCCTTGCCGGAACCGAGCTCCAAATGCTGGCCATGGCACCAGGGAGCACATTGCGATTTGAGTTTTTGTTCTGAGGACCTATTTGTAAACTACGAGGACTTGTTTGTAATGAACCAATCTTCAGATCTAGGGTAATCTGGCTGGATCTTGTAAAATCTTTAGAACATCGTAGAAAAATCATAAAAATGCAAACTTAATTATTTTGGATTCCTTGTGAAGAGACCTATCTTTTCTAAAAAGCCTATACAGTGTTTTGGTGCTTAGTTTTTGAACTAGATTTAAATTTCAGTTTGAAGTGAGTTTGTCATAGTTTGAAATCTAGAGCAGATATGTAGCTGGATTTTTGATATGTTTCTTTTGATGTCTTGTATAGGATTGTGTAGAAACATTGCACAAAGTTACTTAATAAATCTTTGATTATGATTTATTTTGTTCTATGGCTAGATCTGCATGTATGAATTGTTTAGGTTTGTTTAGTAAGCTTTTACAGCTCAACTTTTTACTAAGGCTTAGCTATGGCTAGGTTAACCTCTGGTAAAATGGGTAGAAATTTATGGTTTGTTAGGTTCATGTTTTTGACTTATGAATGGTTAGGAGATTTAAATCTTAATTTGAAATCTGTTTGAGTTTGGGGCTTGTTATCTTTACAGTAATCTAGTTATAGCATGTTTGTCATGTGGTAGGATTTTTAGCTTTATTTCGTGATATATTTCTCTATGTGATTTATTCTTGTTATTATGGGGCGAATCTTGTTATTTTTGGGTAGCTTGTTGTGTTAAGTGTCTGAATCTGAAATTTTGTGAGTAGTCTCGATCTAGTCTTTTGTTGCTGCATAAAATGTTTCAACCCAAGGTCATGCTCAAATCTTTCTGTATGATTTATTTATGTTATCAGGCTATACATTTTGTTAGATTTTTCATGCTTAATCTGTAGCTTATTTGTGTGTAGCTTATTTGTTCTAGAGATGCTGTGCGTAAACTTTTAGTACCAGATGATGTTTAGATCTTTCTGAATAAATTAATCTTGTTTGTAACAATTAGGACTTGTTAGATTTTTCCTGCTTAAGTTATAGCTCAGCTTGATGTGATTTTTGGTTAGTAGCTTTGTTCTGATCTCAATTGCTTGTGTGAATTTTTCCTCTGTTTTCTTGTGTGTATATCTGATAGAATTAATTTTGAAAGTAAATCAAGCTTAATAGAATAAGAAATAGGAAAATCCTTTTAATCCTAGTTGTACCTTAACCCTTGGGTTTAAGCTCTACCAATCCACTCCTGTGCAGCACCTGTTTCCTTTGTAAAGTGTGTTAGGTTCTGAGAGAAATGGGTACCCATGGGTCCCCACCGGCCAGTGTCCCAGAGGTCCCTGACAAGTGAACCCGACCTTCTAGAAGCCCCGCCGACCTGCAAGTGGGCCCAGCGACCTTATCCACAAACCCTGATGACTCCGGGCGACCTTATCAAGATCCCGGAAGATCCGCAGTACTTGGCGTGCAAGTCAAGATAGTAGGACGCGGCGCGTCGCCGCCCGTAGGTCCGAGTATCACGGGATACTCCTTGAAATCCGGGAGATAGCTTCCCAAAATTGTAACCGACCCGGACATGGGTCCACCGACCTTGAATGGAAACTCTAGTCCATCCTCCCCATATAAGGTGGCCTAGGACTCCATTCAAGGGGACATCTTCATCCTCCTCGCATAATCCACCACCACAACTGGACGTAGGGTTTTACTCTCTGGAGGCCTGAACCAGTCTAAAACCTTGTCTCCCCGTGTTCATCGCCATACTCGCCTTGTTCCAAGTTCACCACGTGGACTACCACTTACGCTCTTAGTTTCCGGTCCTCTCTATTAACCTGCAAACTGCTTGGGTAGCCCCCTTGCGGATCTGTCCAGGTCTCACCCCCTGACAGTGGGCGCGTCAGGTCTGATGTTGTCTTCCCGGTGAGCATGGCGGCCATCCTCGCCAACCTCGTGGAGATCTGCTTTGGATCCTTCACGGTGACCTCTCCTGTTCCGGCGGCCGCAGCTCCTCCAGCGACCGCAGAGCAGGTCGTCACGGTGCCCGTCGCCACCCCCGTTTCCGATCTAGTACCGTAGACCCACCCGCCCAGACCCTATGACCTTGTTCAGGGGATGGAGCACGTCATCGACATGACGAAGGAGACCCTAGAGATCTGCGAGTGAGCTCAACGCTCGGTGCAGATGGCGCTACACCACGATGCCTTCCCCTTCGGCATGCAGTCTTCGCCTGGCCTTCGCCTGAGCCAGTTATCGAAGCCCTCCCAGATCCAATCTGGGCGGCGCCCTTCCGGCGACCTAAGGCCTGCACCTCGCGCCCGGCGCGACCCCCTCGACATACCTTGAACCTACCATAAGGGTGCGAGGCACACTCTCCACAGATGCCGCCTGCGGAAGAAGATCGATCAAGAGCACCCTCACCGTGCTACACGACCTACCTAGTCCCCGGACTGTGGTGAGTTCCAGAAGGTCCGGGTCCGCGTCTCCCCCAATGACTCTGACATCGTCTTCCGCCAGGTGCTCGTGGTCTCCGAGAACGAGCCACCCCGTCACGGCGTGACGAACTCCGAGGAGGTGGCACGCATCCAAGGCAATGCCCTGCGTACCCAGAAACGTGCGGAAGAACAACGCCACGCGGTCCCTCCTTGCACTCGAGACCTACGCATGGAGTTCGAGGAAGCTGGGATCCCAACGTTCAACAGCCCCCAGGCCAACTTGGGTGCTGCCATCACGCGACTCCAGCAAGCTCAGCTGACGCTCGAAGCTGAGGAGGCTATCGCGTACCTCCGGGTCGCCAACACCTTGGTGGAGGAAAAGAGCGCGGCTTCCAAGGCCGCTACGTCTTCATCGACGCATCACTTGCACAGTCGATCCCATCGACCTAGCAAAGCAATCTTCCCCCATTAGGGAGGAGGTCGCCCAGCACAACCCTGAGCAACCCAACACCACCAACGCCGGCGACCTTCGCGTCAACCTTGACACCAACAGACGCACTCGTGATGTTCGCGACTACGTCGACCAGCACCACCGCGAGCGCGAGGAGCGCGAGCTACGACATCGCGCGGAGTACGATCGTGAGTACGCCCTCCTGGCACCGTCCATCGCATCATGGAGCGCGAGCAGCGCGACCACCATGACATCGAGAACCAGTGACGTACCGCGTACGACACCGAGCATGGCAACCCGGAGGTCGCCCAGGGCAACCGAGATCGGCAACCGCGCTCCCAGGTCGTCATCCCGGAGTGTGTTGACGGCTGTTAAGTGCCTACTTTAGCCGTCAATATACTCATGAATAAAGGAGCATAAGGCATTTCTTACACGTATTAATTAAGAATAATGTAGTTCCACTTGTCCTTGGAGATTATTTGATTGCAGGAAAATAAGCAAGAAAAGAGTGGCAAACTCACCTTCTATGATCCATGCCACATCACCTCATCCTAGGAGGACTGCCAACAAGGATGCCATGCATGCAAAGCTGCCAACAAGGGCGCCATGCATGCATGCCATGCAAGCAATCCAAGTGAAGCACACTCCGACGAATCAGAGCGTGACACATGGACATCACATGGATCCATGGACCCACCACCGCATCAAAAGGAAGTGGACACTGGGAACCGACCTCAGGACCCACATGACAACCATCTGGAGAAAACACACCCGAGTAGGGCCCACAGGGGGTCGGCCGAACCGACCCTGTGGCCTCCACTCAGGGGCTTCCACGTGGTGTCTCCCCATTGGTCCTAAGTGCCATTCCTGGGGTGTTTGCCTCCACTCCTCGCTGGTGCCTTGGCCTATAAATAAGAGGGGAGGGGACTCACTTAGAAACCATCCACACTTGCAACACCTCTCTCACTTTTAGTTTCAAGGCTAGGAGGTAGGCTAGATTAGTTCTACTTCAGGTTCCAAGTCTACTTTGGGATCTAGGTATGAGTTCTCTTGTATCTTTATTCATTTGTATGACTTTGATCTACTTCAGTTATTCAGCTATTTCATACAAAGTCGTGTTAGTATACATGGGTGATTTGTTCATGTGTTCTTCACCTGTTCATCATTTAGAGGCTCCTGTTCTTCATGAACAAGGCCTTTCGATCCACTTGACGGGTGACTTTCACATGTTTCCGGTGTTTGTTCATAAGTTAGAGGCTCGTGTTCTTCGCGAACACGACCCTTTGATCTAGTTGAACAGACATAGGAACACACGAATACGTTTGTGTACCTAACCTGGTTTGATGTAGTTAGATGACATGACTACATTGTATGAAGTCTGTGCTTAAGCTACGGTACTCGGTGTAATTGGCTGGTTTATCTGGTGGCTTGACCTGGGTCACAATAGCCCGAGCCGGTCAAGTCCGGCTAACAACGTAAGCATGGTGCTTGGGTTGCGTAGCTACCTTACTTATGAGTTTATCCCACGGTTTGTCTTGGGGTAGGCCGCGGTAGTGACAGCCGTTGGTCTCTCTGAAATCCCCCACGTTTGGATAAGCTGTAGGAGTCTAAAGTCTAACAACCGGAGTTGTGCGGAAGCAACGCGGGAGGTACGACCGGTGCTCCGACCCCAACATCTGGCTGTCGACCTACTACGTCGCCGTCAAGGCGGCTGGCAGCGGCTTCGACCACATGGCGGCCTACTTCCTGCTGGTGATGGGTGAGGCCCCCTCGCTGTGGCTCAACAGCCTCGCGCCAGGCAGCATTAAGTCCTGGGCCGACCTGTCTCAGGCCTTCACCTCCAACTTCCAGGCGACCTATGATCGTCCTGGGAATGCCTTCAACCTCGGGAGGGTTGTCATGAGGCCCAATGAGCGGCTCCGCGACAACAACAACCGGTTCTTCGAGAACCGCAACAAGTGCGTCGGTGTCAGAGACGACCAGATCGTCGAAAGCTACAAGAAGGGCATCAAAGATCACAAGCTCTTTGAGAAGATACACGAGTCCGGTGCCACCACCATCAAGGGCCTCGTGGACATCGTTAACAAGCTCATGGACACGGAAGAGGCGACGCTGAACCAGTTCGACACCGACACTGTCGGCACATCCGGTGCAGCAGCGAACTCCGCGTCCAAGTTGCGCAAGCGACCTTCCGAGGTCCTGGCAGCTGATGGGCATTGACCTTCAACATTCAATCAGGAGGAGTTCGACGCAACGCTTAACAGCCTTTGCGGGTTCCATAAGGGGTCTACTCACACCCTTCGTGAGTGCTCGCAATTCAAGAAGGCCTTCAGCACCCCTACGGACCCCAAGCACTCCAGACAAGACGGCGGTCGCCGCAACAACCGCCGCTACAGCAACAACTATCGCCGTGATGACCAGCTGGACCGGCGCGGCGACCGCGACAACCGGGATCCCCGCGACGACTGACATGACGATCGCCGCGACAACCGTCGCGATGACCCACCTCCAAAAGCTCACCGTGATGAGGGCAACCTACCGCCTCCACCTTCGACAGGCAACCCCAACGGGCCCTTCCAGGCTGCGACCCGCATGATCAACATGATTGTTGGGAGCCTCAAGTCCCACGTCAGCAGGAGGCGCTACCGCAAGGACAAGCGTGAGGTCCACCTCTTCCAGACCCAGCTGACTGCGCCTCTGCGTTGGTCTGAGCAGGCGATCACGTTCTCTAGAGCAGATCACTGGGTCCTCATCCCAGATCCTGGGTCCTACCCACTCGTCGTCGAGCCCACGGTGGACGGGCCCCTGCTCTCCCAGACTCTCATCGATGGGGTCAGCGGGCTCAACATCATCTTCGTTGAGACCCTCAAGAAGATGAACTTCGACTTCGACAAGCTCACGACCTGCGACGAGCCCTTCTACGGCATCGTCCCAGGGAAGGCGGCCTACCCCTTGGGTCGGGTCTCCCTCCCCGTCACCTTAGGTACCGAGGACAACTTCCGCACGGAGTACCTCAACTTCGAGGTCGCCAACTTCAAGTCCTCCTACCACGCGATCCTAGGTCGCCCAATGCTGGCCAGGTTCATGGCCATCCCACATTACACCTACTTGGTGTTAAAGATGCCTGCTCTGAACGGGGTCCTCTCCGTCCTTGGGGACCTCATCGTCTCCTTCAAGTGCGACTCCGAGGCCCTCGACATTGCCGCGACCTCCGCTTGCGTCGACGCCTCCGCAGTCTTGGTCGCTGAGGCCAAGAAGGTCGCTCCGAGCGACCTAACCATTCCGGAGCAGAAGCGCACAGACACCGCCCTGGATGCCGTGCCCTCCATGAAGAAAGTCTTCCTCGACCTTGCCGACGCAGAGAAGACGGTGGTGATCGGCGACGGCCTCGACAAGAAATAGGAACTCGCGCTCACCAGTTTCCTCCGGGATAACGCGGACATATTCGCATGGAGGCCATTAGATATGCCGGGTGTCCCCAGGGAGCTGGCTGAGCACTCCTTGGATGTAAGCAAGACGGCCAAGCCTGTCAAGCAGAAGCTTCGCCGCTTTGCGAAAGATCGCAAGGACGTCATTAGGGTAGAAATAATAAAGCTCCTAGCTGTCAGATTTATCCGAGAGTGTAAAAATCCGGTTTGGCTCGCCAACTCGGTGCTTGTACCCAAGAAAACTGATCAATGGAGAATGTGTATCGCCTACACCGACCTCAACAGGCACTGCCCTAAAGACCCCTTCCCTCTTCCGCACATCGACCAGGTCGTGGACTCCACGGCCGGAAGCGTCCTCCTATGCTTTCTCGACTGCTACTCAGGGTATCACTAGATAGCCCTGAAGGTCTCCGACCAAGATAAAACAGCGTTCATAACGCCGCACGGCATCTACTGCTACACGGTCGCGACCTACCAGAAGGCCATCAAGAAGTGTCTGGAGCGCCAGATCGGCAAAAACGTAGAAGCCTACATCGACGACGTAGGCGTCAAGACCACCCAAGAGGATAAGCTCATAGCTGACCTCTCAGAGACCTTCGCCAACCTCCGCCACTATCGCTGGAAGCTAAATCCCGAAAAGTGTGTCTTCGGTGTCCCATCTGGCAAGCTCCTGGGCTTCATAGTCAGCAACCGGGGCATCGAGGCGAAGCCCAGCAAGGTGGATGCCATCCGAAAGATGAAGCGACCTACTGGGAAGAAGGACGTCATGAAGCTCACCGGCATGATGGCGGCCCTAGGTCGCTTCATCAGCAAACTTGGAGAGAAAGGTCTACCCTTCTTCAAGCTACTGAAGAAGGCGGACAAGTTCGTCTGGACAGAGGAGGCCGACCAGGCCTTGGAGCAACTCAAGACCTTCCTTACATCACCCCCGGTGATGGTGCCCCCGGCACCAAAGGAAACACTACTACTCTACATCTCCGCGACCACCCTGGTGGTCAGCTCGGTCCTGGTGGCAGAGCGACCTGAAGAGGGTAGACCCTACCCTGTCCAGCGACCTATCTACTACATCAACGAGGTCCTGTCAGACAGCAAGACCAGGTACACCCAGCTGCAGAAGATGCTATACGCTCTCCTCGTCACCTCGCGCAAGCTCCGACACTACTTTCAGTCGCACAAGATCAAGGTTGTTTCGACCTTCCCCCTTGGCGAGATCCTACGCAGCCGCGACACCACTGGACGCATCGTCAAGTGGTCCATCGAGCTAGGCGAGTTCGACCTAGAGTTCTGCCCATGGCAGGCCATCAAATCCCAGGTCATTGCTGACTTCGTCTCGGAGTGGACAGAGATCCAGCAGCCCCCACCATCGGAGCGACCTGAGGATTGGAAGATGTACTTTGATGGTTCCCTGAACCTCGAAGGGGCCGGCGCAGGCGTGCTCTTCATCTCCCCCCAGGGTGATCACCTGAAGTACGTCCTGCAGATCCACTACAAGGCGTCCAACAACGGCGCCGAGTACGAAGCCCTTATACACGGGCTATGCATCACCATCTCCCTGGGGATCAAGCGCCTCATAGCGTACGACGACTCCAAGTTTGTCATCGACCAAGTCAGCAAGGACTCCGAGGCCAAGAAGGATACGATGGATGCCTACTGCGCCGAGGTGCGCAAGCTCGAGGGTCACTTTGAGGGACTCGAGTTCCATCACGTCTGTCGCAACAACAACGTTGCGGCCGATGTCCTCTCCAAGCTCAGGTCCAAGTGCGCGCTGGTCCCGACCGGCGTATTCGTCCAAGACCTACGCAAGCCTACTATCAAGCTTCTCTCCAACCTAGAGTCACCAGCTGATGACGCGACCCCGCCTGGAGGTCGCGATGTCCTCATGACCGAAGCTGAAGATGATTGGCGCCTCGACATCCTTGCCTTCATCCTCGAGCACCGCGTCCCTGAGGAGAAGGCGGAGCGCAAGAAGATCACGAGGCGTAGCGCCAACTACGTCATCGTCGACACAAAGCTCTACCGGAGGTCCGCCTCCAACGGAGTGCTGATGAAATGCATCCTGCGATCTGAGGGCCTCAGGCTCTTAAACGAAATCCACAGCGGCGAGTGCGGCAACCATGCTGCTTCTGCCAACCTCGTAGGAAAAGCCTTCAGATCTGGCTTCTACTGGCCTACTACTATGGCTGACACCCAGGACCTTGTCCGGCGATGCAAGGGGTGCCAATTCTTCGCGAAGCAGCAGCACGTGCCGGCTCAGGCCCTGCGGACCATCCCTCCGTCCTGGCCCTTCGTAGTGTGGGGCCTCGACTCCGTGGGACCTTTCAAGACCGCCCCTAGCGGGTACAAGCACATCATCGTGGCGGTGGACAAGTTCACCAAATGGATCGAGGTCTGCCCCGTATCCAGCATCATGTCAAAAGAGGCGGCCAAGTTCATCGAGGAGATCACCCACCGCTTCGGGGCCCCCAACAGGATTGTCACCGACCTTGGCCCGGCCTTCACAGGAGCTGATTTTTGGGACTTCTGCCAAGACAACCTGATCGACGTATACTACTCCTCGGTGGCGCACCCACGGTGCAATGGCCAGGTCGAGCGGGCCAATAGCATGGTACTGCAGGCCATCAAGGACCGCATCTTCGATGATACATCACCGTATGCAACCAGGTGGCTTGTAGAGCTCCCTCATGTCATCTGGGGTCTCCGGACCCAGGTCAGTTCAGCCACAGGGTATTCCCCATTCTTCCTGGCCTATGGGTCAGAGGCCATCCTCCCCACCGACATCGCCTTCGGGGCTCCTCGCATCCAGCACTTCAACGAGGGAGAAGCAGAGCAAACACGCAGGGTCAACCTCGACAGCCTCGAAGAGCATCGTGTGGCTGCGCTCATGCGCCACACCCACCACAAGCAGCAACTACGTCGCTACCACGACCGCAACATGTGGGAACGTTCCTTCAACGTTGGCTACCTAGTCCTGCAGCGGATCCAGAACACCAAGGACATGCACAAGCTCTCTGCACCTTGGCAAGGCCCTTTCATAGTTAAGGAGGTCATTGGACCGGCAACCTATCGCCTCCAATGGGCCGATGGCCAGGGTGTCCCGAACCCCTGGAATATCGAGCATTTATGTCGCTTCTATCCTTAGGAGCCTTGTACCGCAATAAAAAGCTATGTACTCTATCCTTTGTAATTCATAGTCAATAAATATAAAGATCCCCTTTCGGCAGTTCCCCTGTCGACCTACTTTTTGGGTCTCTATTTACTTTCTGTTCACCCCTCCCCCTCGACACGCTCGGGGGCTTGGTTTAAAGCCGGACCCGATGCGCTCGGGGGCTTGGTCTTAAGCCATGCCCGTCACGCTCGGGGGCTTGGCTTTGCCAACCTAAGGGTCGTATGACCTGGGGGGTTTTACCTTTCTTTTTGCAAGTGTTTACCTTACTACAACTTTTATGCTTTTTATAAATATTCCTAAGTTGTGTGGTTGCGAGACCTTGGGTCTAAGGCCCCCCTCCGCGCGTCGGCTGTATGTAAGCCTCCACGTTGAGCCATGCAGTCGGTAAGCCGTTCCTCCACTGAGTTGGGTTAGCGGAGGGGAAGGGTTTTGCAGCTTCATGACTTTTGCATTCTTATAACAAGTGTCTTAGCCAAATAAGGGATCACAGCCTTTAATTAAACATGCCCTCCTTCTAGCGCCCCCTTTTCATTCATGCAAGCTTTTTCTTACATCAAAAGGGTCCACGACTTATTCACATTGACAGACTAATACACCTTAAACGACAATTTGAGAGCACCAGCTTCTTGACGATCTCATCCGTGGCGGCCTGGACATCTTCAGAGCCCACAAGCATTGCCAAGCTGATTTCTTCAGCGACCTTCTGTAGGTCGAATGCTGGGTCATGGTGCTTCACCGTGGCCAGTGCCGTGGCCGCGACTAGCTTGCCGGTGTCCATGAGCAAGGTCTTCATCCGACCTTCAGCTTCCACCAGGCGAGCGACGAGCTCTTGCGGCTCCCCTTCGACCTTAGGGACATAAATGTCCATAAGGTACTCAACAGCCTCCTTGAGGTCACTGTTGACATTTCTTAACGCAATCACGTAAGAACGGGTTTGGAACCAATCCTGGTAATAGCGCCAGAAATGCTGGTTGGTAATTCTTAATGTTACAGGAGTCCACAAGCGCACAGAAGTACCATTGTAGCATTTCCCCAAAGGAGTATTCCAAAGGGTATCGAATTCAAGGAAGGCTTTGGTGGATTATTTTAACAAGCTCAACATTATTGCAATGAGTATAGATCATAGACGGAAATAAATCAGACACTCAAGTACAGGGGTAAGAAATGATAATAGGGGTAGTGTGATGACACACTCTCTCTCTCTCTCTAAGGGGTCCTAGGCATAGGAGGCAACATACGAGTTAGTTCTAGGTTCTTATGTACTATACACATAAAGCTGGTAGGAACGAGTTAGATACACTGGCGTTGAAGAACATTGACTTAAGCACCCAGGTACCACGGGGAGCTAACCTCCCGCGTTGCTTCCGCACAACTCCGGTTGTAAGATTTTAGACTCCTACAGCTTATCCGAACGTGGGGGATTTCAGAGGGACCAACGGTTGTCACTACCGTGGCCTACCCCAAGACAAACCGTGGGATAAACTCATAAGTAAGGTAGCTACGCAACCCAAGCACCATGCTTACGTTGTTAGCCGGACTTGACCGGCCCGGGCTATTGTGACCCAGGTCAAGCCACCAGATAAACCAGCCAATTACACCGAGTACCATAGCTTAAGCACAGACTTCATACAACGCAGTCATGTCATCTAATTAGATCAAACCAGGTTAGGTACACAAACGCATTCATGTTTTCCTATGTCTGTTCAACTGGATCAAAGGGTCGTGTTCGCGAAGAACACGAGCCTCTAACTTATGAACAAACACCGGAAACATGTGAAAGTCATCCGTCAAGTGGATCGAAAGGCCTTGTTCATCAAGAACAAGAGCCTCTAAATGATGAACAGGTGAAGAACACATGAACAAATCACCCATGTATACTAACACAACCTTATATGAAATAGCTGAATAACTGAAGTAGATCAAAGTCATACAAATGAAATAAGATACAAGAGAACTCATACCTAGATCCCAAAGTAGACTTGGAACCTGAAGTATAACTACTCTAGCCTACCTCCTAGCCTTGAGACTAAAAGTGAGAGAGGTGTTGCAAGTGTGGATGGTTCCTAAGTGAGCCCCCTCTCCTTCAATTTATAGGCCCGAGCACCGGCAAGGAGTGGATGCAAACACCCCGGGAATGGCTCCTAGGACCAATAGGGAAGCACCACGTGGAAGCTCTTGAGTGACGGCCTCAAGGTCGGTTTGGCTGACCCCACAGGTCGACCGACCCCCTGTGGGCCCCACTCGGGGGTGTGCTTTCTCCTGGTGGCTGTCCTGTGGGTCCTTAGGTCGGTTCCCGGTGTCCACCCTATTTTGGCGCGATTTGCATACTTTTGTGGGCCCATGGATCCTTGTGACATCCACATGTCACACTCTGATTCGTCAGGGGGTGCTTCACTTGGATTGCTTTCATGGCATGCATGCATGGCGCCCTGGTTGGCAGCTTTGCATGCATGGCATCCTTGTTGGCAGCCCACCTAGGATAAGGTGATGTGGCATGGATCATAGAAGGTGAGTTTGCCACTCTTTTCTTGCTTATTTTGCTGCAATCAAATAATCTCCAAGGACAAGTGGAACTACATTATTCTTAACTAAATACGTGTAAGAAATGCCTTATGCTCCTTGATTTATGAGTATATTGACGGCTAAAGTAGGCACTTAACAGCCGTCAACAACTCCCCCAAGCTAGCCTCTTGCTCGTCCCGAGCAATAGATTAAGAACTTAGGTTGGTTGATCAGGAGTTGCTACGATGTTGTATTCCTAATGTATAACAGGATACAACTAGGTACTCTTTCAAGGATCGAAGAAGTTGGCATTGATCTTACCTTACACTCGATTGATATGGGGTGTGTAGCTTCACCTGCCTTGGGCGGTTGAAAGATAGAATGGTTGTATAAAGATTACCAATCACATGTACCTTGATCAGTTATCAATCCGGAGGTTTTGTAGGGTTTTCAAAAAGAAATCAAAGTTCCTGAAATGATACTCTCGGATCGCTCAATGTGTATGATTCCTCACCAAGGCATTGTTTTGCCTTCTTTCACCACATACTTCTAATAAGCTGATATGTGGAGCTGTAGGTAGGGAAAATATGTGGCATACCTGTTTCTCATGTATTGTCGAGTCGAAAACCGGATCCTTGGGAGAACAAGTCATACACCCTGATCAAGATGTGCAAATGTGTGTGTATGGTGGATGGATGGTGAACTCCTTTTTTGCGTGATTTTACTCTCCTCCTTTTTGAAATTTTTGAGACTTGGGCTATGTCTCTTTATTCTATTTTTCTCTTTTTTTATGCATGCCCTTGAGCATGTGTTTTTTTACATAGCCCATAGTCCTTACTGAATATTTTTGGAGGGAGAGTAATCATGGAACAATGCGCAGAGCTTTATTTTGTGGAATGGATGGGGGATGGATGAAATGATAGTTGCTAACTTCCAGTGTAGAAGTTTCGCATATGGTGGTGTGTAAGTGATCTTGATCATGGGAGTAATGACAAGTTTACTCGCCGAGGGTCACAACAATTCGACAAGACTCAATGAAGAAATCAGG
This sequence comes from Cenchrus fungigraminus, assembly GCA_036936925.1. Lineage (NCBI taxonomy): Eukaryota > Viridiplantae > Streptophyta > Magnoliopsida > Poales > Poaceae > Cenchrus > Cenchrus fungigraminus. Next base: position 101,152,245 of record CM072779.1, read on the forward strand.
TAGCATATGTGGAGGTTAACAGAAGCTAAGATCTACATATGGCCTTGGGTAGGAATTTCTTATCATTGAGGAACTTACCATTTTAACATTTTTCAAAAGAAAACTCCGGATATCAAACATCACTTAGTACTAGCTCATAGCAACTCTATTATACCATATCATACCTCACAACAACTTAGGCAAAGATCATGCTTTTGCTACCCACAAATTTCAAGCTCAGGTTCGATCATACTAGCCAACAAACTCAAAACTTAAATAAGGTACTAAGCTATAAACAAGGCATACAAGAGGAATAAACAGAGCAACTATTCATCATTTCAACCATGGAGAATAAGAACACTCTTACCGCGCATATGAAAACAAACTAATTTAAGAAAGCAAATAAATATTTTTTTGGTCTTTTTAACTTTTTAGATTTTTATGTTTTTTTAGCATATGGGGTTCTGAAAACAATAGAAGATACAAGTTACCTCGGAATGGGGGTCCTCCCCGAAGCTAGCTTCAGGGTCACTGCTGTGGAGGGGGATATCCCATCCACGCGTAGTAAGCCCTCTGCTCCTCCAGCTGTCGCAGCTGTCTCTGCTCCATGGTGTGAAGTCTCTCGCCAGTCATACGCTGCCAGTCTCGAGTGGACTCAGCCTGCTGGTGCATTGTATCCTCCATGTTACCGACACGGATGTTGAGCTCGCTCATCTGTTGAGTGAGGGTGGCTCCACGAGATGACGAGCGCAACTAGGACGATGAAGACGTGTTATCCCCGTAGGTAGTACCAGCGGGCCTAGCCCAATCGCCACTCCCTGCACTAGCCCAAGCCGAGCTACTCGCACCCGGCTGACACATGGGCTGGTCCCAACCGGGGGCATATCCGGGTGTAACTCCAGACATGTACCCGACCGAGGCCCATGCGCCAGACAACGGTGTGGTATGCTGAGGCTGCAGTTGAGGCGACGGCTGTGGTGACGGCTGTGGCGGCGGATGTTGTGGTGGTTGCTGTGCTGTCGCTGCCCTCCTCGATGCACTCCTAGTGACCCTGTCATCAGAAACACTAGAACGATGAGGTTCCTCACGAGGAACAGTCAGCGGCCCTTGGCCGTACAAACAGAAATCCGGGTTGGGTAACCGAATCTAGTTTGCATGGCCAGGGTAAAAGAAAACCAAAGAATCATCCGGGCCCTTCTTAAGAGTATGTCCTTGAATCAAATATGCCTCATCTATCATGGCCCGGGGAGAATCAATGTAGGGAATGTCAGTCCCTTGTGTAATCCCGAGACTCGAAATGATACGTGTGATTAAAGACGTACGCTCAATAGAACCCGTCATCTTAAAATTTGTCAACCACTGCCGGATCATAGCTTGCACTGGGGAGATTCTGATCTGTCTGACCGCGGCATATAATATCCTCATCTTGTCTGTGCGCATGGTTCGAATGTCATCCCTTGCAACGAGAGTGACGGAGAGACACTTGTGCCATAGTCGGAGAGTGGGATGTGTGATATCGTTGCATCGAGGTGCTAACTTGCCACGGACAGGCTGACCAGAAAGTTCTTCCCAAAAACTATCTCGAATAAAGTCCTTGCAAGCCAGATCGAGAGAAATAACACATCGACGATGAAAACCAAGAGCACGATTAAGATCTGGCCATGAGACTCGATACGACATTACATGGAAACGAAACGTAATACCGGTCTCATCCTCCCGAAGAGTACAGAGAAACTGGATGGTGAGAGGCCTAGAACCGATCTCCCACACCGGAACAAAGTCCTCCCAACCAAGATCGCGCCAAATGGAATCAAACTCGGAGTCCATACCTGTTTTCTCGAGAAGAGCCGAGTCGAACTCCTTGGTGTTGGCGAAGACTCGATCCTTGATGAGAGCGTAGGCTTGTCTCTCCCGGTCGTTCCTCAAGTCGATGAAGGCGGCATCGGCGTCGTACACTCCTTCGGCTTGTGGCGTGGGTAGCTCTTCTTCTTCTTCTTCACGGTTGGTTGACATTGGACTCGGTGTAGCTCCGGAGTGGTGAGACGAGCCCTCTCCGTCTCTCGAACGGCGTGAGCGGGTCACCTTCTGATACGCACCGGCAATCCAACTCATCTTGCACAACAATGGGACAACACGAGCAACTCGGTGATGGGTTAGTGAAATCAAAATGAAATCCTTACCGAGCTTGCTCCTCCAATATTCAATATTCAGCGGCAAATTGGAGAGAGTGCTTGACACTTCAACCTTGAGCAAGAAATCCAAGGAAACCAAAGAGCAAGAGCAAAGAGGGAGAGAGGGTGATGGAAATGAGTGAATGGGTGAAGAAACCCCTCAATCCCCCTTCTATTTATAGGCAACCGAGTCAGGCACCAGGGGAAGGGACAAGAGCAACGGCTAGGAGCCGTTGGAGGAGGCCGGGCCCACATGACCGTTGGCCTGGGTCGGCCGACCCAGGGGTTCGGCCGAACCCCTGCCGGGCCTGCCTGCCTCCAACTCCTTTTTTTTTGCAATGGCTCTCTAACGGCTACCTGATGTCCTGCCCAGATGTCTAGGTCCAAATTCGCCCAAAATGTTGCTCGAGTAATTTTTCTAGGATTTTCCAACTCAAGAATTTATTTTCAGAATTTTTATTTGAAAAGGGAAAATTTGGCTAGAAAAATCTAGCATGCAGATGCAAGGTTTGAAAATTCAAATATGCATTTGGAAAAATCAAATAAAATTTTGAAAGGGAAATATGAGATAAATACCAATTTTACCTTTCGGCAAAAAGGACTCGTCGTTTTAAGTCTGAGAGTGAGACTTTTCTCGGCGATCAATTCCACTCGTCACCCCATTCCCGAGAAATAGATGGAGATGACTTCTGTATTTCCCGCCACTCCTTTCTTGTTTTCTTAGGCTTTGTTGGAGTGGTGGGAAGTCGCTGGGGCTGTGGCTCCGTCCATGCCCCTGACTGCTCATTTTTGCCCTGCAGTGTATAACATTTCTCTTCTGCTGCCTGAAATCGGAACATCAAGTTCCTCTTCCCAATGCGGAATCAGATCGTTCCGGCTCCGACATTGATCCTTGCATTGGCGTCACTTAGGAATGGTCTCCCAAGAATGAGGGGCATTCCCTCATCATCTTGCATATCAAGGACCACGAAGTCCGCGAAGATGCATGAACCTTGGATGAATACCAATAAGTTCTCTACTATCCCCTCTGGATATCGGATCGATGCATCAGCAAGTTGGACGGTCGTCGCAGTTGGAGTTAGAGCTGGATATCCCAATTGTTGAAACATGGCCTTGGACATAAGATTAACTTACACCAAGGTCGCAGAGAGCATGCTTAATCTTCTGGTAATATATCTTGCAGGTGACAGCCGGATAACCAGGATCTTTCTTGTGTGTGATTGTTGAAGATTCCCATGGGTCAAGTACTTGATGTATAGGCTTCCCTGCATAGTCAGTGGCTCGTGCCCGCCCAAATGGCTTACCCCATCTGGTGGACACTATACAAACATTTTCACAGGAAGATACAGGTTGCCCCAGAATCTTCCCATCTTCAGCATAGGGAACCAAAGCAGCTAATTGAGCCAACTAGGTTTCTATCATCTTATTAAAGCTCAACTGGTTCTTAAGAGCAGAAGAAAGGCTATCAATTTTAACCTTAAGGCTCTCAAAAGCCTTATCATAGGCAGCTGTTTTCTTATTAAAGCCTATATTAATCTTAGCTTGCCCAAAGACTAGATCTTTCAAGGAAGGTTGCTTTGGGTTGAAAGAATTACCTTGATTACCTCCTTGATAATAAGGGCGCGATTGATTCCACGTTTGACCTCCTTGTGGATGATAATCGTTGTTGTTGCCGTTCATGTACATCACATCCTCCTGAGTAGCAGGGCAGTAATTCCCTGAATGCCCAGTATTACCATAGACTTCGCAAGTCATGCGAGCATCCATAGCTTGAGTAGTGGTGGCCATGGCGGCTTTCTCATTGGTTAGATCATCTATTCTCTTCATCATTAGGTCCATCTTGGCGTGCAGTATATCCGCTTCCTTGACAGTATGTGTACCCCTTTGACGTGGCTGGAGTCGATCATCACGCCACCCTTGGTTGGCAACCATCTTGTCAATCAGTGTAGTAGCTTCAGTAATAGTAAGAGAGAAGAACGCTCCTCCAGCTGCAGCATAAATATGGCCTCGGGCTGTCGGAGTCAGCCCATTATAGAAACTTTGAAGAATAAGCCAGTTGTCCATCCCATGATGAGGACAAGCCAGGATGTACTCCTGGAGTCTGTCCCAAGCTTCTGGGATAGTCTCATTTGCTGCTTGCTGGAAACTTGAAATTCGCCCCCGAAGGACATTGGTTTTGCCCAACGGAAAGAACTTCGCGAGGAATGCTGCGGAGCACTTTGCCCAAGTGTTAATTTCTGCATGGTTAGCATAGAACCACTGCTTCGCTTTTCCCAGGAGTGAGAAGGGAAACAGTCGCAGACGAATAGCATCTTCCTCCACTCCTCGTATAGTGAAGGTACTGCACAATTCCAAGAACTGCTACAGGTGGGCGCTCGCGTCTTCATTAGGCTTGCCACAGAAAGGGCTAGCATGTACCATCGTGATTAGGCCAGTGTTGATCTTGAAGTTTCCATTCCCAGTGTTGATCACAGGGCCTGTCGGCACCTTGTCAGCAGAGGGAGCAGAGTACTCGCAGAGAGTCTTCTCGACAACAGCGTTGGCCATGGAAGTTGATGCAGATGACACAAAGGAAGCTGGATCGACTTCCGAACATTCACACAGAGGAGAGCCGAAATGAGTTCATGCCTTCCTTACGAGTGACTCAGGATCTTTAGTAAAATTCGGTGGTAAGTCGAAACCAGTCATGCACTACCTGTCTTCATCATCAATAGACAAAGAAGACAATCCAAGTTAGCCTGCATTGAGAACTATTTTATTCCTGTCATGATTATAAACATATGCAAAGTGTTGATATGTCATCCTTAAGTCCTCCCTGGCAACGGCACCAGAAATGCTTGTTGACATTTCTTAACGTAATCACCTAAGAACGGGTTTGGAACCCATCCTGGTAATAGCGCCAGAAAAGCTGATTGGTAATTATTAATGTTACAGGAGTCCGCAAGCGCATAGAAGTACCATTGTAGCATTTCCCCAAAGGAGTATTCCAAAGGGTATCGAATCCAAGGAAGGCTTTGGTGGATTAACAAGCTCAACACTATTGCAATGAGTATAGATCATAGACAGAAATAAATCAGACACTCAAGTGCAGGGGTAAGATATGATAATGGAGTAGTGTGATCACACACACACTCACTCACTCACACATGAACAAATCACCCATGTATACTAACATGACCTTATATGAAATAGCTGAATAACTGAAGTAGATCAAAGTCATACAAATGAAATAAGATACAAGAGAACTCATACCTAGATCCCAAAGTAGACTTGGAACCTAAAGTAGAACTACTCTAGCCTAGCTCCTAGCCTTGAGACTAAAAGTGAGAGAGGTGTTGCAAGTGTGGATGGTTCCTAAGTGAGCCCCCTCTCCTTCTATTTATAGGCCCGAGCACCGGCAAGGAGTGGATGCAAACACCCCGGGAATGGCTCCTAGGACCAATAGGGAAGCACCACGTGGAAGCTCCTGAGTGGCGGCCTCAAGGTCGGTTCGGCCGACCCCACTGGTCGGCCGACTCCCTGTGGGCCCCACTCGGGGTGTGCTTTCTCCTGGTGGTTATCCTGTGGGTCCTTAGGTTGGTTCCCGGTGTCCACCCTGTTTTGCGCGATTTGCATGCTTTTGTGGGCCCATGGATCCATGTGACGTCCACGTGTCACACTCTGATTCGTCGGGGGGTGCTTCACTTGGATTGCTTTCATGGCATGCATGCATGGCGCCCTGGTTGGCAGCTTTGCATGCATGGCATCCTTGTTGGCAGCCCACCTAGGATAAGGTGATGTGGCATGGATCATAGAAGGTGAGTTTGCCACTCTTTTCTTGCTTATTTTCCTGCAATCAAATAATCTCTAAGGACAAGTGGAACTACATTATTCTTAACTAAATACGTGTAAGAAATGCCTTATGCTTCTTTATTTATGAGTATATTGACGGCTAAAGTAGGCACTTAACAGCCGTCAACAGTCGCCCAGCTCCTTCCGAAGATCTGCAGTCATCTCTTGATGGTCAATAAGAGTTTGGATCGCACGGGAAAGGTCGACCTCCAGGTCCCGGCGTACACCAAATTCACACGCAGCCTTCCGAGTATAGTAATACTCACTGACTTCAACCTCCTTGGTCTTCTCTTTGAGGGTCTTTACCTGCTCCTTGGACTCCTTGAGCACCTTGTTCAAGGAGGTCTCCTTCTTCTTGGCGTCTGAAATAAACAAGATCAAGGTCGGCACCGCCACAAACTCCAAAAATCAAGGTCGGGGGTATATCCAGACGTACCTGCTGCGGCGATCTTGAGTTCATCCTCAGCTTCCTTCGCCTTCACCTTGGCGGCTTCAAGCTCCTCCTTCAAGGCGGCTATTGCCCTGTCCTTCAGGGCCGCGTCGTCCTTGAGGCACCGGATCTCCTCTACGGCCTCGATCTTGGCCTGCAGCACAGCCTCTCAGGCCGCGGTGGCCTCTGCGTGAAGCTTGGCGCCCTCCTTCAACAGGTTCGCCCTGGCCTGCGCTCGCCCAGCGAGCGACTGCATCAACACAATGCCAAAGGTTGTCAAACTAAGTTGTCAGAACAGTTGAAGACCTAGCTCCTGGGCAAAAGTCAAACTTATAATGAGTGTCCTCCCAATGTTTGCTGCGCCTCCTTGAACTCGTCAAGGTCCCGACCGTCAGCAAGGATGTCATCCTCCCACGGGGTGCCGGAGTAGAGGCACCTGTTGTTGTCGCCAGGTCCGCTCCCTCCTCCAGCTTCCGTCTCCTACGTCAGCGGCGGATCCTCATGCTGAAGACCCTCGACCTGTTGCGCATCATCGGAGGCGACCTTGGTCGCCGCTGATGCTGTCATCCCCATGGCCCCAGGGGCCTGGCTTGAGACGTCTCCGGCCGATGTAGCCAGTGACTGTCCCACCGGCGCCTTCTCCGACTTATGCCCGAAGGCCTCTTGGCTTGAGGCGTTCTTGCCGCTATTCGACGTAGCACGGGTCCCCCCAGTCCAAAGAGCAGATTTTGTCAGCAGTGACGTACACAGAATCCGCAAGGTCAAACAGACAAGGATCAAGTTCGACGACGTACCTGCCACCGAGCTTCAACCTAAGCTTTATCAGCCTGGGCGGAACCCACCTCTGCTTCTTCTGCGACCCTTGGTCGCTCACCCCTTCAGCACTTGGCTTCAGGTGCTGTTCATCAACAACCCCGAGGTGGGTGTCTTCTTCCTGCATGGCCGGCGTGTCGCCCGACCTTGCGCCGGCGTCACGCGACCCTGCATCGTCATCTTCGCCAGCGCCGGTCCCGACCTCAGCACTGACTGTCGCTGTCTCTGAAGATGTGGTGGTGTCTTTCCTCTTCCTCCTCCTCCTCTTCTTCTTCTTCTTCTTCTTCTTCTTCTTCTTCTTCTTCTTCTTCTTCTTCTTCTTCTTCTTCTTCTTCTTCTTCTTCTTCTTCTTCTTCTTCTTCTTCTTCTTCTTCTTCTCCGCCTCTTGGGTGGTGGCTACCACTTTGGCGGCCTTGGACGCCACCATCTTCCCGGCGACCTACCGCGAGCGCCGGGTCACTGGCACAGAACCTCCCGCGGAGGGATCTTCATCATCACTACCTCCCACAGACGAGTCGGAGAGGTAGTCATCGATGTATTGCTGGGGAGGCACCTGGATGTCCTCTGCAGCCCGGACCTTGAAGCTTCGCTCACCCTCGTCAGGGAGGGGAGCTAGGCTCTAGTACACGCCCTCACGGCCCTGCATCAAGTGATCTTCGTCACAAATCAACAGGAATGTACACAAGAAAGTAATCAAGGTTGAATTGGCACACAAGTTACTTACAACCTCGGTGGGGTGCTTCAGGCAAAATTCCTTGGGGCACGTCCGGTTACGGATCTACGCAATTTTCGGCAACCCAACAGATCTATTGCCCAACGGCTCTTTCGGCCTAACGGTCACAGGCAGCAATGACATGCACCGTACGGGAATCTATGCCCGTTGGCTCTCTGGTCGACGGCTTGGCGCCCATAAACTCATTATGCCCTACTTCAAGCCCCCAAACCCTTCTACAACTAGCATATGCTTCAAGGTATCTTGACCGCTGTACGACCTTCGGGTCTATCATATCACCTTCCAAGGTCAATTGGGCCAGGCTGCCTGCTAGGTCGCCTCAGTCTACATCGCGGGTTCACACCCCAGCTCCTAGTCCCTGCTGCTGTTGACGGCTGTTAAGTGCTACTTTTATGCCGTCAACTCCTGCATAAAATGAATGAAAAGTGATCATCAACACTAGAATAGGGCTTTATACTGACAAGTTTCACAAGTGTTGCTGTTTCTAGCTTTTGTTGCAGGATGCACCAGAATACGTGATAAATGATACAATTGAGAGCAAGTGATCCAATGGCTTATATAGGACATCATCCATAACAACCTCAAATGCCAATTTGAACTGCACCATTGCGACGGGCTCGTCGAGACGATCGAAATGGATATATTATTTGTCTACTTCTGAGTCCGGATGAAAGAGATATGCACAAGACAAGATCACCATCTTGATATGTGGGCCCGGTGGGACCCACACCAGACCACGTGGCGACGTGTTGCCATGTTGGATGCCATGTGTCCATGACACATCACCAATACAAGGAAACACACCTTCGACCAATCAGGAGCCAGTACGTGGATTCAAGGGCCCACATCCCCACGGATACGAGCTAAAAACACCGCATACACACCCATACACGCCTGAGGACCCACTTGCCAGTCACCTGGACGAAAGGTGGTGGAAACGAACTGACCTTCGGAGCTTCCCTCGTCCCCAGCCGACGCGTGGCAACTCTCCATTGGTTCCTCAAGGCATCCCGGGGTGTTTTGGAGTCATTTGGCACTCCGAGCAAGCCACCCCCTTGCCTATAAATAGAAGGGGAGGGGGTAGGAAATGAGACACACTCCACCCATCCAAGGCTCCTCTCCTAGCTAGTGTTAGAGTAGAGAGGGAGAGAGAGAGAGAGGCATGTGCCTCTACGATGTTGCTTGTTCTTCAATTAGAGTAAAGTAAGTATTTCTGCATTTTCTATTTAGACTAAAGTGTTATTCATACTTGAGTGATATGTTCTTGTGTTCTTTGCCTGTTCATCATTTAGAGGCGCGTGTTCTTCACGAACACGCTCCTCGATCTAGTTGATTAGGTGCACAAGTTTGTATCCCGTTTGTATGACTAGTCTATTAGAATAAAGTGGATATGCTTGCATGCTCTGATTAGAATAAAGTGTGTTCGTGATTCCTTTCTAATAGTTTATGCTAGGTTGCATGAGTAGACTTTTTCCTCTGCTAGTGCGTAGATCATGGGTTTATGCGTTCGTCTGCTGCAAGTCGTTCGTATACGTTGGAAGCATAGTTCGGGGTCGAGTGCTCTCCTGTATGCCTTTAGTATAAGCTAGTAGTATCTATAGTGAGTGAGATCAGTTCTCTTCCGTGGTCGTAGTTCTATAAGTACAGAGTGCCGTAGTCCGTTGGCTACGGCAGTAACCACAACGTAGACGTGGTGTCACGCTACCGGTTATCATTCGTTCGGCTTATCCCAAGGTTAGGTAGAGGTAGTCCAGGTGGTGGTGACAGCCCGTCTGGCCCTCGTTGATCCTCCGTAGCTGGATATAGTCAGAGCTCCATTCCACATAGATCCGCGTGCCGGAGTCACCTGTTAAGTCAGGGCTATTGGTATCCTAAGCGTAGTTCTATCTAGAGATCGACCTTTAATCTCGTCTATAGTGCTATCTTTAGGAATCCTCTCTACCCTTGCCTCTTATCTGGGTGTGTCCTTGGACCGACTAGTACGGAGTTAGTGCACACACGTTCCCTTGGATTCGATACCCTTGGAATACTCTGAGGTGAAAGCTACAACGGTATCCGTACGCTTGCGGATTTATTTCGTGTGTCGCTAAAATACCCAACAGCTGCCTACTGGGCCGCCTCAGCCTACACGGCGGGTTTACACCGACGGCTCCATGCTTAATGGCTGTACTGCCCGTTGGCGGCCTCCTGGCCATGATTACAGCTCCTCCTTGAGGTCGCTAAGGCTCCACTGCCTTCTAGGTCGCCTAGACATAAGATTCTTAGGTTGATGACCTGCGTTGTGTCACTACACAATGGCCGTGTTGATCCAGGTCGACACAGGTTACTTGTCGCTTTTTCTGGCCTCCCGAAGGTCGGCGTCCTATTACAGCCCTGCTGGGACCTGGGTAGCCATGCTATTGCCGCCCGGGCGCCTCTACATCTACTTTGGACATGACATTTATCGCATAAATGTGTATTTACAGCTTCGTAAGCTACAAGGAGTTTGGCCCTTGACCAATTACAAGATACAAAGACATTTATGGCCCTGACCTACCCTACATAAGGTTTGCGACACAGTCTACACTAATAAGGCGCGTCGCAAGTTTTCTCCTAGCTCCAGAACCTAGCTGAAGACCTCTACAGCCACTGTAGAGGCAGCTGCCACACAACCACCTCTACTCGAGCTCCAGCAGGTTTCCTGTGGTACCCAGCATCAAGTCTGAGCTTCACCACAAGATTCCAAATGGAACCAGCATCACTCGGGCCTCTCCGGGTGGAGCGTCGTGTTGTCCAGCATCACATCAAGCCTCAACAAGTAAGGCCCGGCGATGCATGTACTGCTCCATGCTCCACCTGGATTCCTCGGTGGGCCCGGGAGAAGAGGCTGATCGAGTTCTTCGAGCTTCGCAAGCATTCTTCTAGCTCCAAGCATGCACGACACTAGCTCTATGCTTTGGTGGACGGACACAAGTCCCTGGCATGGAAATATTACTACACAGCTTCGCCATGGCTCCTCCAAGTAGCCTGGGTGGTTGGCTTCAAGGTATGGGTGCCTATTTATACCCGCAGCGCTTGGCCTTTGATCTTATCCGCAACTCGGCTTGCGCGGCGTCCTTATCCTCAAGGTCACTGTACCCGTGTGGGAGGCATTGGCGCACCTTTCCCCTACCTGACTGCATTTTGGAGCATTTTTTGTCTCTTGCAAGTGGACAGCAACCTGTGCTTCGCCTGGGAGCCGGCCCGTGACCGTACAGTGCGCCCGTGACTCAGGTCATGTCAGCCTTTGATGTCTGTTGCTTTCTGCAAGATTCCAGAGGTTTTGTCCTATTGGCTCAGTTGGTTTGTCAGCATATTGTGTGGATCCAACAGAAGGCCGTAGGTTCTCATTTCTTCTTCTTCTTCTTTGGAGCATCAAACCAGCCATTCTGGTCACTTTACTACTCGGGGGCTACTACACTAGTGCGTCTTGCGATGCCCTATTCCCCCTAGGTCGCCTCGACCTACTGGAAGCCTACTTCCAGCACATCTCTGCTCGACCTACCTACGTTTGGGTGGGCGACCTTTCTGAAGGTCGCAAAGAGCTACTTTATGTTACCTGACACAGGTCAAGTCGGCGGTCCTTCAAGATTGACGTCTCGCCTTCACTTCGACCTTCTGGCCTTACATTCCAGGAGCTCGATGTTCGTCTTCGTGCGCGCATCAGAGGGGTTTCTTATTTTTTAGATCCCCGTGCACCCTACACGACCTCGACGGTGCCGCGCCTTCGCTCATCCTCGACACGACCTCACCTCGGCCGCTACGCCTACACGCCGATCGGGGGCTTGAGAGACATGCGTACCCATGGGTCCCCACCGACCAGTGTCCCAGAGGTCCCTGACAAGTGGACCCGACCTTCCAGAAGCCCCATCGACCTGCAAGTGGGCCCAGCGACCTTATCCACAAACCCCGACGACTCCGGGCGACCTTATCAAGATCCCGGAAGATCCGCAATACTTGGCGTGCAAGTCAAGATAGTAGGATGCGGCGCGTCGCCGCCCGTAGGTCCGAGTATCACGGGATACTCCTTGTAATCCGGGAGATAGCTTCCCAAAATTGTAACCGACCCGGACATGGGTCCACCGACCTTGAATGGAAACCCTAGTCCGTCCTCCCCATATAAGGTGGCCTAGGACTCCATTCAAGGGGACATCTTCATCCTCCTCGCATAATCCACCATCACAACTGGACGTAGGGTTTTACTCTCCGGAGGCCTGAACCAGTCTAAACCCTTGTCTCCCCATGTTCATCGCGATACTCGTCTTGTTCCGAGTTCACCACGTGGACTACCACCTATGCTCTTAGTTTCTGATCCTCTCCATTAACCTGCAAACTGCTTGGGTAGTCCCCTTGCGGATCTGTCCAGGTTTCACCCCCAGACAGGTTCAGTTTGTATAGTTGTGTACACAATCACCATCAAACAAGGATAATACATCACACTCACCAGCCTTTTCTTTTATAAAGAAATAAATGTTAAGTTTTTATCAAGGTGAATGTGGCCACTCATACACCTTGAGTTTTTCTTCAGTTTTTCCTAAATATAATCTTGCTCAAGTACACCACTTAATGTTGCATATGCATCCCTCGTGTAGAACTTCCTGACGGTAGCTACGCACTCCTTCTGAAACCTGGTGAGGAAGAGTTCGAGGGAGATGTGAATGTCATTGGAATCTAACAAGACCCAAACTAAAGTTTGGAAGGACCCAAGGCCTAGTTAGCACTAACCCTCCGCTCGAAAGGCAAGCACCGGAGCATAACCCATCTTTCTAACTTATGCAACTATCTATGTTTATGTTTGTGCATTTACGTTTCAGGAGTTGATTTGAAACCATAGATGCATGATCCCTAGGTACCTATGCTTTTCTACTAGTATGCTAGGTCGATAGTTGCCATGCTCTAAGGACACGGTACAAGTCGAGTGATATTCGTCGCTCGCGAGATATATGTTTCTTATGTTGGAATCATAAGACTTGATAAACTGATATGCTCATGTGGTAAGAGCATGAGATTTGGCTCCGGTCAAGTGGCTTTCGTGGGTTAAGCATTTGAAAGTACTAAGCACTTGTCGGGAATGAGACCGGTAAGCCTAGTACCTGAAGGAGGCGGCAAGAGATCTTACTACTACTAATCTTGGGATGCGTCCCCAGGCTTGCAACCTGTGGTACATGTGTGAGGTTGGATGACCTGTGTGGCGTTGTCTAGATAAGCCTTGTACCTAAGATTGTAGGGGGACCTCCTGGTTGGTGCACTCTTTGTGAGAACACCCTTCCATGTGTTTAGGTCTACCTTGCAAGGTTATTAATCGATCGATCGTCGGCCTCTCACCGGTATCTGAGACTGCTTAACCAACTGGCTATTATGATCCCTTTGATGATGGAACTGATGTTAATATGGATGCTTGAATAATTGTATTGCACAACTTTTGTTTGCAGTAGTTGCTCACTTAGAAATGGATAATCAACTAGAATTTGAGCTAAAAATTTGAAAGTAAGGACCTACTCTTTGTTGTTTTTCAGCAAAATAACCCACCAGCCAAAAGCTTTGCATGTCTAGAGGTACTGATCCTTGAACGGGTAAGTCTTGCTGAGCATTAGTATACTCAGCCTTGCTATATTTGTTATTTTCAGGTGATGTATGTGATGATGTGTGGCCTGGTCAGATTCCACCTGGTTGGAGCTGGAATGGGTGGACGATGATGAGTGATAGCATCCCTCCCATAATGTTGTCTTACCGCTTATTTTATTTTAGTTGTTTTAAACTCTAAACAATTTATGTTTTGTAAGTACAATGGTTTGTAATAAAAGACCCTGTGAGATGATTTGAATAATGTAATCCGTGGACTCGCCTTCGTGTGTATTTTAATGCATACTTGTTCAATCCTTTGTTATTGTGTATGTGATTTCACCGGGCTTGACCCGGCAGAAACGACAAACTACTTCTGTGTTATTACTTAAGAGTCAAATGGGTTGGTTTAGGCAATAATAAAAAATTATCTTGAGCGGCATCATGTACATGTGTAATGCACATGTCGTTAGCTGCACTGGTCACCATAGCACTACGGTGCACATTTATATGTGCCATGTGTTCTTGCAACGCACATGTACTCTACTGCTTGTAGATCTATCAGCTCTCCAACCGGTCTAAAAGAACGACGAGTGATATAAGAGGAGATGGCTGCTGACAGCCTCAGGCAATCAGGTTCAGCTCCTCGTTTTTTATATTACGTGCTCCCCGCGCGTGTCTCTCCCAACAGCCCTCGTATAGACCCGCAAGCAACCATTCTCTCCCTACCCTCCCTCCTCCATTTCTCGTTGACTTCTCGCTAGCGAGCTCTTCTTGGATTTTAGGAGCTAGGGGAATGGCATCGGAGATGGACGGCTCCATGACTGGCGGCGAGCCTAATAAGGTGTCATCAGAGCGCCTCCGTCTCTGGTGCCGGCGAAGGGGAGGTAAAAATTTGTGCCTTGAATTTAGATATTATTTGGCATTTTTCGTGTTTCACTAGTTTTGACTTTGGAGTTCGTCCATCTTCATATACATGCTAAGCTTGATGTTCACTTTTGTTGTTATGTGCCCAGTCCATCCTTTCTAAATTTTAGGTTACTCTAACTTTCTGAAGAGTCAAACTATTTTGAATTTGATCAAAATTATAGAGAGAATTATAAGGATTTATGGCCTGAATAGATATATTACTTAAATATATTTAATGAAGAATCTAATATGAAGTACTATTAATTTGATATCATAAGTATCAGTACTTTATTGTATAAATTTGGTTAAAATTGAGATGGTTTGACTTTCCAAGGAAGTTGGAATGATTTACAATTTGAAATGGAGAGAATATGTAATACAATTCATTATTTTATATATCCGCAATGCTGAGTGATATTCTTGGTAGCTTTTACCTTAAGTTTTGATTTCCCTCTTAATTTACAAAAAGATCATTTTCCATTAATTTTAGAACAATTTATCCATTCTACTCCCTCCATCCCAAGTTACTTGTCGTTTTGAGTTTTATAGATACATTCCTTTTGCTATTCACCTGGACATAAATATATATATAGATGCATTATAAAAAGACGAATTTAGAAAAGTCAAAACGACAAGTAATTTGGAACGGAGGGAGTATAATAAATGTAAGGTGTTCAACTACACTCTAAATCAATCTTATCTAATATCCGAAATATATTAGCATCTAAAATTAAAAGATACACTAGTTATGAAACTAATATCAATATAAAATGTGAATGTGATATTTGGTGTATTATTCTATAAATTGGTCGAAGTTACTAAATACGTCTAGCATAGAATAAAACTCTGATATCTAATAAAAAAGAGGGAGTAGTAAGTGTCCATTTGTCCAAATTATTTCACGTGCCCGTGCTCTCTGGCTGCAGCGCCTTGCTTGGCCGGCCGACGAGCCCCCACAAACCTGCAGGCTCAATCATGGATGTGATGAGTGGGATGGCGCCGCCGCTGGCGTCGTGGTTCAGCCTCAACCCATATCATCTCCGCCATGGACACGCTCCACATGAGGACGAGTGAGCGGCGGCAACTCCTCCAGGCACGCGGCATCATCAATTCGACTTCATCTGTTGGCGTCCGGCGGCAGTCGCCACTCCATGTTGCGTCCCTGACCTCCCCACTGGTCGAGCTGCCGTCCTCTAAGGTATACCTTGTTGTGGCAGCACTACTCTCCATCGGCGAGCGGCGAGAGATGCAGTCGAATCCATAACGGCAGCCATGTGGTGGGTCTGTGCAGCACCGCAGCACGGTCAAGCCGCTGTCCCAGTCCCACGAAATTTGATGGCGGTGGTCACCAACACCAGTGGCAACATGCCTCCCTGCTCCTTGATGCTGAGCCAGGTATTATTTCCAAGAGAGTTAGTGCTATTTGGGTTTCACTTAGAATATTTGTGCTGGTTTCATCTGGTAAATTAACATGTTCTGTTGGAGATGTCTATGGATGATTTGTTGTATAATGCGCTGTGATTATTGCCTTGACGTATTGTATTATGATTCTCCAGAACATTTACTCCGTCCCGATATGATTTCTTGCAGCCCTGTAACCTTTCTCACAGTGCAGCGTTTTTTTGAAGGGGCTTTTTTTGAAGCACTGCAGCATTGACCTGGCCATAGGTATAACATGGAGTAAGGTAAACAATCTCTGAAGCATATCCGTTGACTCTGTTTATTATCAAATATGGAACTGAATCCTCGGCCCGATGAGATAAAAAGAAGGGGGTGTAGTGGTTGAATAAAACTCAAGCTAAGGAACATGACATTATGATCATTATAGGTGCTTCTGAAATTATACCTGCCTACCTTACAATATTATAAGGTAATTAAGTAATTTGGATGTGGTGTTTCTCAGTAAAAAAAAAAGTGCTATCTAAGTGCTCATGTTTAGTTTAAGGAAAATTTGGATCCATACCATTAAAAGATTGCAAGTTAGATATATATAGGCTTTTGCTTTTAGTTAATTTGAACACATAAACCAAACAAAAGTATTTCTATGAAGTAAATGGTGGTAGTATATGTTAAATTATTTAGGAATTATTTGAAATCTGGAATCCTGATGGTGCTGGTGTCAAAGCACTCTGTTTGCACTACGCCACATCATCACAAGATATCTTATCTCATGTTCTGATTCTTCCATAAGGTTCTAATGGAGGGAGAGATCAACTTGAATGAGGAGCTGTGAATACTGGAAGAGGAAGGGTCAATCCAGTGAGGCATGGATCATGAGCTAGAGAGGTGGCTTGTTTTTTTTTTCACATTGATGCTTCGGAGAAGCAGGTTTCACTGTTGAATTTCCTGAACCGGTTGCTATTTGAGATATTGGAGCCACTTTTTTCTGAACTGGTTCCATACCACTAACTTCTGCATGTAGTACTGCCAGGGAGATGAAACTGGATCTGGGGACATAACTGGAAACGAAAATTAATGTGACGCAGAAATCATATGTCAAAGGGTATATATGCATATGGACTAGACAATTTACTTTGTTACATGCATTGTTTTAGCACCATTACGGATGATGTAGTCATCAGGAAGTTTCTGGTTGCTATCTTTTATGGATAAATGGTCATAAAGGTACATGACTATGCTTCACAAATTCTTTTGAAAAATACCTTGAATAGTTAATATTGGAAATACCTTGAATTTACTTTTGTGGCCTGCAGAGCTTGTCCTTGACATGGTCAGTAGCTATTTGTTAAAGGATACTAATTACTTCTTTCTAGGTAGATTTATAAATTTAAGTAAACCAATACTCTCTTTCAGTGTCCTTATTCGATTGTCATGCCCAGCATTATGTATTGGTCTGTGCAGACTAATCCAACTGCAAGTAGAATCCATTTATTTAATTTGATGGATGCTTAGTATGCCCACATGTTTTTGCAGTTCTCACAACATGTTTCATGACCATGAATGATTTGTGACAGATTATGATTGTTTCCATCAGGTTTGAACTATTACTTTTCTTTGATCACTACTTATGTTCGTTTAGGCCGCAAATAAAAATTATTTAACATAATCCAGTAGAAATTCAGACTGGTTTTACGTTGTTAGTTTTGAGTTTGTGTTAGAGAGCAAGGATTTATGAGTACTGCTGACAACCCTCAAGCTGTCCTACTTTATTAAGGATTTATGAGTACTGCTGACAACCCTCGAGCTGTCCTACTTTATTTGTTCCAACACTGCTCTGTTCATAATATTGTTCATAGAATTTAATATATTTTGCACTGCACTTTTAAAAAATTCGACCTCAGGGAGAAGACGCCCCCTGGGCTTTGTCTTAAGAAGGGCACCAGGCTTCAAACGTGGACTGGCAAGGGAGTTTCGACGACCCCCGAGACCACTATAACTCACGAGAAGCTGGTTTGCACTGCACTTTAAAAGATTTTATATTATTTTTATTTGTTATTCAAGCAAACCATGTAGCAGCTACGCTTAGCTAGCCAATAAACATTCAAGCAACTAGCCAATAAACATTCAAGCAAATAGAAAAAGTTGGTATATGCAGGATGATAGATGTTACTTGGTTGAGTTGAGATATGAAACCTACTGAATTTGTAGCTAGCTGTGTCAACATATGTGCCTTTTCCTCTGCTATGGATCAATGAGTCCTGCCCATTAGCAACCTACTGAATTTATCCATTGCTTATGTATAATTATTATTTGGTTTTCCAATGCATGGGTATTGTTGAAGTAAAAAAACTAGAAATAGAATTTGTTTTGTTCTTCCTCACTTCCACCTTGAGTTTATTGTTTTGTTTTAGGGACAAAGGGTGAGAACTCAGGATTGAAGATATTTTAGAGGAAAATATTTACACTCGGGAATTAGGAAGGGGATATCACTACAGTAGTCAAGCTGTCAAATTAGCATTTTAGCTGATTTATTAAGGGTTGTCTCGTTCGTGGGCTGCGTCACAGCGAGATTGTGCTTGGACTCCACGCTCTCCGGGCAATGGGATTGTTGACTTTGGTAATAAAATTAGTGTGGTATGTGATTAGGTTTTTTATTGACTATGTCCATGTACCTTCATTATAGAAATATATTTTTTGTTTATTATGGGTTTCTAGAGATTTTTTGTGCTGCATATGCACTTTTCTATATAAATATAAATTTGGTTATTGTGGTTTTTAAACACACGTGCATTTTACTAGTTTATTTATAAATGAACAGCATGTTGCAAAACCGATGTATGATGGATTACCACTTTTGAACCATCTAGCAATGGTTACAAATAGTAGTGTTTTCTAGGAATAGGTGCGTTCTCATTTAAAGACGGGCAAGAAAAAAACCGGAAAATAAAGATGAACCAAGAAAAAATGAATATTTTTTTCTTTGAAAAGCTTGCCGGAGCTCTGCCCTATGTTAAACCATAGAAAACACTACGTGAAACCATCTATATTGGTAACGGACATAGATGACCTTTGGTAATGGGTAAAGCGTCTGTTACCGATCTAGGGTTACAAATGAGCAAAGGAGGTGAGTGCTCGTAACTGATAATACGTATTATAACGGGCATCTAACAAAGACCGTACCACATGTAGTTACCGGTCACTTGAAATGAATGTTTCTCTGAGCCCACAGAGACCTTTGCTAACGGGCATAGACACACAACCCGTTACAGAAACCAAAGAAACGTAACGTGCTTTTGCATGCCGCCCCTTACAAATACCTTTTTCCACGTTTCTCTTTGGGCCCACTGGTCAAATGTTGTAACGTCCTTTAACTAATGCACGTTACCTTTATGAAGTACCCGTAACGGTCCTTAAGGTGAGCCCGTTACAATGTGTTTTCTACTAGGCGCACAAGTTATTATTTGTAACGAGCTTTCACAGGTTGTCTGTTACAAATATCTTTTCCAGGTTCCCCTTTAGGCCCTTGGTCCCCTTTTTGTAACTGACCTTGACAAAAGACCTTTACCATTATGTCGTATCGGTAACGATCTTTAAACTGAGCCTGTTACAATATTTCTTCTATTGGTGGTCCCAGAAGGGGACTTGGAAACTTTTGTAACGATCCTGTTATAAGACCCGTTACAAATGCCAGTTACACGTAACAGGCTCTGAATCGAAGCCCGTTACCTTTGGACCATATCTATAATGGTTCTTTAACTATGTCCATTACAAATTCTGGCAGTATTGGTAACGGTCTTTCAGTGTAACCCGTAACATTGTTGGCATACTTGTAACAGGCGTTGCAGGCGAAGCCCGTTACTCTCTGATTAGTTGTTGTAACGTGCAATTAGTTAGCGCTCGTTACCTATACGTGGGCCACCCCTACAGTAACTAGGCTATTTTCTTGTTGCATCCTGGTACTAGCTAGGATTTGGCAGCCACCAGATCATTGGCTGCATCATGGAACCAGCCAGGATTTGGCAGCCACAAGCAAGTAGACATCACAAACACATTCTCATCACATATATATACACAAGCAAGTAGACATCACGTATATACACAAGATCACATCAAGTTCCACATTAGACATGCAACAAGTTTCAAGTTCCTCATCAGCGTTTGTTTGGATGGAGTCCTGAGAAAACTGTCTGAACCAGGCAACAACATCTGCCCCAGCCAAGCAGGTTTCTCAGGCAACAACACCTGACCAAATTAGCCCTGAATGCAACAAGTTCCAAGTTTTTGGCTACAATGAACTCACGTTGCATCATAAATAGAAGGCACTATAGAAGGCGTCCGTTGGGTCGACATAGAAGTTACCCTTTGGGTCGAGGGTCTCCTCAAGAATGAACTCGCACAACATCTCCCAGACCGGCTTTAGATCTTCTTTAGAAAGTAGAAACTGTTAGGACAGCTTTGAGATCCTGCAAAATACAATCATTATGAGAATACAAGTACAAATTAGTTTCTAAAATCAAATGGAGAATATGAGAAGAGACAAGGCTGAGCATTATCTACTTACAACAACCTTTTTAATGTTAGGTATTTCATCGAGTAGTCTTAACATATTGAATTTCACATAAAATCCACACAAAAGGGACCTCGATGGCTGCTGAGCGCACTGCATGGAGGTACCAAAATGACAAGTTAATATAGTACCAAATAGGTATGAAGGGACCATAAAAAACCTCGGTCTTACAGGGACATCTAACTTGTTCTTGAGTGTAGGTTTGGGTTTTGGCATTTTCTTCTTTTCTTTCATCACTTCCTCCATGCGTTTACCAAAGGCCCTGCATGATCAGCAACACCGATTAGAAACACTAAGAGATTGAATTTTTGTGAACAAAATTAACCTACAAGATACTAACCAATTCACAACAGCTTAGACGTCTAGGAACTTTCGCCCGGGAACTTGTTTATTAGAATCTAGATACCAAACCTCTTTGTACTGCATAGAGATGATCACTGTTACATAGTGACCACCGGTGTTGTAGGCACCCACCACTTAGTCATTCTTCATAGCTTTTTCAATTGCTTGTGCTATAGTGCTAGGCTGGGCCGAAATCATTGTGTGAGTGAAAACCTGTGGGCCCAAAAACCCAACATTGCACTGCATCTCTGCTGCCTTCTCCATCATTTTCCTACAAATAATCCAATTGTTAGCATGAATGAACTTTGTGGTCAAAATTAAAGAAATATCTTTTTTTGGTTTGAAGGGACTTACAATGTCCACAACCTCAAGAAGCTAACATCCAAAGCATCCAGGGTTATATGGTCATACACGTCATTGGATGCAACATTTAAAATTAAATCACAATCACCTTGAAAGTAGGCTTGAGCCACCTTTGCTGGAAAGCCAAGTTTATCCTTTCTGTGTTCAATGTTATCCTAAACGCTAAACGGTAAACAATTGGTCATCTTTTGTTTAGTGTTTAGATGGTTTAAACGGTGTTTATATAGAATTAAACAGTCTAAACAATTTTGTACTTTATCACTAAATTATATGTAATCATGCCCATAAATGATCAAGTATTCTAGGAAGTATACATACTTATCCAGTCTGGCACAATTTGGTCCAGCAGTCTCTAAAGCCGCTTCTGATAATATTGGCACACCAGGCTTGTATTTTGAATTCTATTTTGTCCAAATAGCATTAATAAGATCTTCTTTAGGCAGAGGTTTCCTGGCCTGCTTCTCCTCCTCCTGCGGTGGCTGCTACTCAGGCAGAGATTAGCTGCGCTCTCCCTCCTTCTATTGTAGAGGCTCCAGTTGTAGCTGCTGCTTCGGCGGAGATTTCCTGAGCTCCTCCTGTTGTTGTCGAGGTTCCTGTTGAGACGCTGCTTAGGCGGAGATTTCCTAGGCTCCTCTTGTTGTCGAGGCTGCTGTTGTGACTTCTGCTTCTCCTGCTATTGTTGTTGTTGCTGCTGCGTAGTTTTGCTGATCTGCTGCTTTAGCTCTTGCTGTTGATGTTGTTGTTGCTGCTGCATAGTTTTGCTGATCTGCTACTGCTGCTACGCAGTTTTGCTGATCTACCGTTGCTGCTGCTACTGAGCCTTCTCTTGCTGACATTGAGCTGTAGCACCTGCATCTAATGCTGTACCCCTGCTACCTGATGCGGCTATAGAGTTGGGCTGTCTCGTCCTTGGTGGTATAAGGATCCTGTACTTTGACCATTAGATCCTTATACCAAGAGCCTGACCTATGGTTGTTATCTCATCCCTCCTACTAGTACAGGCAGATGAAAGTGACTCGTATTGGACCACACATAAGTAGGTTGCACCACTACACACCCTTCCTGCACCAGTACTGTATGGAAAGTCTCTTGATTTGGATAAACAGTGGCTACTGCGAGCTCCAAGTTATGTTTGGTGCCATCCAAAAGGCTGCACTTGGTTGACTCTGTCAGCTTATCTATTGTGTCTAGCATAGATGATCGACTATTACTGTGCTGTACATTCACTTCGTTCTCGTTGACATGCCCATGGTCTTCCTTGCTGCCACGCACATCTTCTTCCTTGCTGACACATGCATCTTCTTCCTCACCGACACTCGCATCTTCTTGGTCGTTGCTATTGATGTTTGTTTCTTGGGTAGAGCATCCGGTATAACCATGCCTACTTGTCTTAACATGTTGATAACTCTGATTGTTGTTTCACCAACTATCTTTTCCTTCTCTGCACCATACCTCTTCTTCCTGTACATTCCAGCAAACTCGTCACCAAACCCTTTACCCCAACCAACTGAACTGCACACGCCTCGGACACGACCTCGATGCTCTGGATTCTCAAGTGCCACAGAGAGGATATCATTCTCCTAAACCCCAGTGAAAGAACCATTGCTAGCCTTAGATGCAAGATCTTTCACCTTATCTGCTACCCCACCACCGCAGGGTTTTTGAGTGTTATGTCCCCGCTTCCTTCACTAGTGGCTTCACTAGTTCCTTCCTCTTTGCTGCCCTTGCCTACAGATATGGCCTCGAACGTCCAGGAAATTGGTCCCAAGGGTTCTCTTTTCCTTCTACAGCTAGCTTTGCACCCTCCTCCTCCCACTCTTTCCTTTCAGCATGATAACCTTTTCTTCCCATCTTGTGTGGCTTATTATGTGTTAGGTTTACAACACTCTTGATCACCCAGATAGAAAGTTAAAGGCGAAGGAAAAAGGTCACAATCTCTCCAAAAAATGCCCCTCCTTTACACGGGGCCATGAGCTCCCCTTTTATAGTGCCTACGACGCACTGTTACATCCCGAAAATGCCCTCACACATTGAGCATCTTTGGGGAATATTCATGTACAAAAATGTCTGCGGTGATCACGTCATCCGCGTGATCACCCAATTTATCTACAAGATTGCCATTGCGTATTCATGCTTCTCACGTCATCGCCGCTGTGTCGATCACACTATCACCTTATCCGTGTTGATGACGTTTTGACCAAGTCATTCTGCGTGAGTTCCCTAATTCCACAGCTTAGGGTGCGAGGCCGAGAGCTCCGCTAGATATCCTGCGCCACGAGCGAAGTCGAGAGCTCCGCCAGCTTCATTACTTCCTGCGACACGAGCGAAGCCGAGAGCTCCGCCAGCTTCATTACCTCCTACGAAGCTACGAAACACAGGAGAGTCTTGCCATAGAAATATTTTAAGAATCCAAGACACCCAATCTCGAGCAAAAACAAGTGATTGGACCTAAGGAGCTTCGAGGGTCGACGTTGTTCCCCAACAGTAGCCCCTCGAGGAAAAACAATCGGCCCCATCAGTCTTATTCCTCGAAACCCTGAGAATCCTAGGATTCTTGGAGAAAAAACATCACCCTCGAGCGACAGGGGAAAGAGCATTTGGCCTGACGTCAGCATGCTTTTCTTGGTTGCATCACCTACTTTTTGACGCTGCTTCATATTTCGAGGCACCGATTCGTCATCTCTTGCTTGGCCTTATACAAGGAGGGGTGGCCGAACCCTTGACTCGCAAGCTTTCCCAGAGCTCTGAACCTATTTTTGGCCCCGATGTAGTGCTTTAAGATTCACACCTTCCTTGAAATCTCTCACCTCTTAGTTGGTCGAAAGTTAGGATTTAACTTTACTGTCTGTTTGTTTTTGTGAAGCTTTCTGAGTTTTAACTGAATCTATTGTCCACATTTCTGTTTTGAAGCTAGCCCATACTAAACAAACAGCCCGCCCGATGACTGAGTAAGAGATCATGGAGCTCGAGCGAGGACGTCAGCAAGAAAGCAAAAACATTGTTGATATTGTCGACTATGAGCTTTCACCGAAGCCTAGGGAGAGCGGTAGCCGAGCTGGTGATGAAACGAACCGGATTTCCGAGAATGGAAACCCGATCCCTGCACCTCAGTGATAGTCCCAGGAGGCTATCACGTGCAAATCCCTGTCTCAGAAAGTAACAAAACCATGCAACAGAAGGAAATATAGAAAGTCCACATAAATAATATTAATCATCTGAGTACATCATTTCGGCACATGCCGGGTACAAGTCTAACGGGACTGAATCAAACAGAGTAAACACCTACGCAGGGGAACTCATGTAGCGAAGTAGACACCATCTCCGATAGGCAGCTCGAGTGCAGAACAAGCCTCAATCCTCCCATCCATCGTTCTCGGAGTCGTAGTCGGGCTCCTGGTCTGAAAGTCCGTCATCTATTCGATAAGCGAGTAGGTCATGTCAGCTTCCCAATAACGAGCATAAGCAAAGGAACAATTCTAATATGCATGGATAAACCTATATATGGTTGTAGAAGGTTATGCAAGCAGTGGTAAGAACATCAAGGAATGAAGAAATGCAGAGAGGTCACCACCTCCGAGGAGATCCACACCTCCGAGGCCAACGCCTCTGGGGTCAACACCGCAACCAAGGAATGAACACCAAACACTGGTTCTCATCCGAGACACAGCATCCCACTCTCATCTGCGATGTGGGGTCACCAACTCCTATCCCTACATCTCAACGGCACAAAGCCGGGCTCACACACACAGGGGAGAGAAAGTAGCACAGAGAAATACTAGCTAGGTGAGAGATCGAAAGGGCTGTCCATACCAGTGGACACGGACTATAGCTATAGGTTTAACACTCTGCAGAGCTTGTACAACTGGACCCGCCGGATAGGCAGGACCGGATGCTTCCGATCTACATCCCTACCTAACGGCCGGAGACCTAGCAGTGGATAGCACTCTCCTGCCTCTCCGAGCCTGACTCGTCCTGAACTAGGGCGCGAAACTTGCCAGCAGGGCCTCGGAGCTATGAGACCAGCCCCGGAGGAGCCGAGGCGACGTCTACTCGGGAGGTATAACCCGTCCCCTCACACGATCACACCGATCCGCCTACAAGCTGAATGCCATCCACCAACTAGTTCTCGGACTGAACCCCGCCCATATGTGAGCGAACAGTTTGTATGAAAATAGCCCAAAGATCAAGGTCATACAGTCGATCGGTCCTTAATTGCAGGAGCGAGCACTCACCAACTCCATCCGAACGACACGCCGCTAGGGCGGGAGGCCAGGTCGCATCTCCCCCAGACAGGCGTTCACAAGTAACCAAAGCGGCTCGCTCCCGCTGTAACATGTCAAGGATACACACTCACCCAAAGCACACGCTAGAATACCGAGATATCCAAATCTTAGTCCAAACCAGAGATCCATCCATAACTAAGGGTAAAATATATGGATAGATAGTGCCGGGAACTAGCTAGGGGTCTGTAGCTAGTTCCAAAAGTAGGAAGTTCAAGGTACAGGATAATACAAATCAAGGCATGGCTAAAAGATTGTCTATACATTTCAAAAGCATTCATAAATAATAATTAAGCACTAGCATCTAATAGCATGCATGGGATCTATATGATCAGGAGTGACATGACACCTGGTTGGCATCCGTAGTCCTGGTCTTGGTTGTAGTCGAGGTCGTACTCCTCCTCGGGCTCGTAGCTCGGGTCTGCTCAGCACGAGATACGAGACACTAAATTACCAACAAGCATCTAAGCATAAATCCAAAGAAACCCAATTTAAAAAGATCCAAAAAGATCCAAACTATCTACAAACAACAGCGTCTCATTTTTAGAAAAATAATGAAACTGGTTTCATATTTTTTGGAGTTATAAATAATTAGTTATGAATTTTCAAAGGTTAAAGGATTTATAAAATAATTATCAATTCATTTATAAAATAGAAAAGGGTTTTTATTTTTAAAATACAAGATGACGTCAGCATGAGGTCAGCGTGACGTCAGCTTCACCAGTTAGGGGGCCGTTATTGGGCCGAAAGTGTTAGTGGGCCAAAATAGGCCCAAAGGACTCGGCCCATCCAGCCTAGGATGTTAAGTTCATTAATTCACCCTGAATTAAATTACCAGGCCCTTCAAAAACTCATCGGCCCACTTGGGCCTAAACAGTCTGAACGGCCCAGGGCCTTTCCTCCTCAGGCCTGAGCTGGGGAAGTCCAGCGGAGGCCCTTGGATTATTCTGGGGTGCAACAACGCTCCCTCGCCACGCGCGTCTGCGTCAGCGTCAGCGTGCCTCGGCGTGGCAACCGGTGGCGACGGCGAGCGACGCACGTCGGTTCTAGGGGCTCCGGCACTCAAGTGAGCGCACGAGGATGAGTGCTAGGGTTCGGCGGTTAGGTTAGGGCGGTCATGGCCCTGGGGTCGGGCGAGTATGGCCGGTGCTCCGCGCGACACGGGGTTGAGCACGGCGCGGCGCGGTATGCGGCGGTGGTGACACGGCGCGGCGGTCGACAGCAGCGAGCAAAATCGCACTGGCGCCCGCGCTGGGGTGCACGGACTCCAGGCGCACGCGTAGCTGCTTGCCCGGCGTGGGTTAGCGGGGGTTAGTGCACGCGCACGTTCACGCGCATGATGCGGGGGCGACCGGCGGTGACATGGCAGCGATATCAGCAGCTCAGCACAGCGCTCCTGATCCTGCGCTTGGTGCGCCTGGTTTAGGTGCGCATGTGCACACACATGTGTTTCAAGCGGTGGCGTAACTCGGCTCGCGCACGCGCACGCGCACGCGCACGCTGCACGACGGTGCTCTGGCGCGGCGTGGCGCGGCGGAGACGGTGGCGGTGCGGTTAGTGGCCAAAGGCCGGCCTGCTCGTGCACGGGTGCACAGCGGCAACGTAGGGTGCAGGATCCTGCAGAAGAAGCGGCTTGACGGTCGGACAAGGGCTGATGGTGAGCTCAGGGCTCGGCGCACGGCACGACGGCCGGCGTGACGTGGCACTGGGGCACACTCCGAAACAAGATGACAACGACAGGGGGAAACAGCGGCAGCGTCCTCACATTGGGTCGGTGGTGTAGGCGTAGCAGATAGGGTCAGAGACGGTGACGCTCGGCGGTGAGGTACACGACGCCGTCCTTGTTCTGCTCCGGCAGCGGCTTCTCGCGGACTGGCTTCTCTGCTCCATGGGCAGCACCGGCTTCGCAGCTACGGCTTCGTCTTGACGGCGGCGTCGCGACGCGCTCCTCCTCTTCTCCCCTCCTCCTTCCTCCTCCACTTCTCCTCTCTTCCTCCTCTCAGCGGCGGAACAGGGGAAAGGGGAAAATCCCCAATTGTGGCTTGGCTAGCAAGGGGGCTCGGTTCCTGGGGTTTTTGCGGGTCGAGCAAGGCAAGGCAAGGGCAAAGAAGGCCAAGGTGGCTGCTATTGGCTGCTACCGCATCGCCGGCGACGTGGCTACGCCTCAATGGCTAGCGGGCGCGCGGACACGTCACAGGGTAGGGGTAGATTGGGGTTTCGACACGGGCGGAGCGCACGAGGTCGGCCTGACTCGGCGTATGTGCCAGCGGCTCGGTCGGGGGCTTGTCCCCTCGGCAAGGCGCGGCGCGCGCGTGCGGCGGCGAAAAAGGAGGCGTAGGCGCGTGTGAACACGAAGACTGGCATGGAGGAAGACGTCCGGATGGCGGGTCCCATGTGTCAGTGAGAGAGGGAAAGGGGATGGTGCAGCGCGATGTTGGGCTTCACACGTGGGCCGGCCCGCTGGGTTAGGTTGGCGGCCGAGAAAAGTTGAAGGGCTTTTGATGTGTATGGGCCAAGAGATGGGGGTGCATGGGTGGACTTCTAAAGCTGTTAGCTGGCCCAAGTTAGTTTAGGATTTTGTAAATAGTTTGAATATATATATATATAAACTTTAGATTTGAATTTGAACTATTTCAAATTCAAGCACACTCAAATAAATCCAAATAAAATCCATAAAATCCAAATCACATATTTATACCATAATTTGAATTTATATTTTTATATTTGGGTTTTGTTTATTTACAATTAGAGAGAGAGGCTAGCATTTGGTTTCAAAATTTGGTGTCACCCAATAATAAATAAAAAGTTTTAAATTTTTCAGAAATTCACACGATTCAAATTTACATGATGTTACAGTCTCCTACACCACCGGGAATCTCGTCCTCGAGATTTAAGCTCCATCCTCTCCCTCGAACAAGTGAGGGAACACTCTCCTAGGTCGGCTTCTTTCTCCCACGTTGCTTCTCGCTCTGTATGGTGGCTCCATAGCACTTTACAGTAGGGAATGGTGGTCCTTCTGGTTTCTTTAGTTGCCCTATCAAAGATCTTCTCAGGGTACTCTGCATACTCCAGGGTGTTCTGCAGGTCAAGTATCGCAATTGGAACTTGCTTTGCTTCCACTTCCTTCTCACTCTTCTTCAGTTGTGACACGTGGAACACAATGTGCACAGCTGACATCTCCTCTGGTAGGGCGAGTCTGTAAGCGAGCTTCCCAACTCTTCAGGTGATCTGGTAAGGTCCCACGTACCTCGGGGCAAGCTTCCCTTTCATTGCAAACCTCTTGGTTCCTCGCATTGGCGATACTTTCAGGTAAACATAATCACCCACTTCAAACAACAAGTCCCTCCTGTGACGGTCGGCATAGCTCTTCTGTCTGCTCTGGGCAATCTTTAAGTTGTCTCGAACCTTCTCCACTTTCTCCTCAGCTTCTCGTATAGCATCAGGTCCAAAGAGCATCCCTTCTCCTACTTCTGACCACATCAGGGGTGTCCTGCACTTTCACCCGTAGAGTGCCTCAAACGGTGCCATCTTGAGACTTGCCTGAAAGCTGTTGTTGTAAGAGAACTCCGCATAGGCCAAACTGCTCTCCCAATCAGTACTGTAGGTCAAGGCACAAGCTCTAAGCATATCCTCCAATACTTGGTTTACTCTCTCGGTCTGTCCATCCGTCTGAGGGTGTGAAAGGCTGTACTATAGCTGAGCGTAGTCCCTATTCTATCGTGAAAGCTCTGCCAAAACCTTGCTATGAACTGGGGTCCTCTGTCGGACACTATGCTCTTCGGTGCTCTGTGTAGCCTGAGTATGTTGTCCACGTACAAGTCTGCCAATTGGTCTGTCGAGAACCGGGTCTTCACTGGCACAAAGTGAGCTGCTTTAGTCAGTCGGTCCACTATGACCCAAACAGAGTCATTGCCTTTCTGTGTCTGGAGTAGCCCCACTACGAAGTCCATGGAAATATCATCACGCTTTCACTCTGGTATATCCAACGGTTTAAGCAGTCCTGCTGGCCTCTGGTGCTCTATCTTCACTTTGATGCAGGTGTCACAACATCCCACGTGGTAAGTTATGTCCTTCTTCATATCCTTCCACCAGAACCTCTTCTTCAAGTCTTGGTACATCTTGGTGTTGCCTGGGTGAATAGAGTACCTCGTGCTGTGAGCTTCTTTCAAAATTTGCTCCTGGAGCTCCTTGTCTTGCGGGACACAAATTCGATTCTTCAACCACACGGTTCCTTGCTCGTCCACCCGGTAGTCCTCAGCTCTTCCTTTCTCCATCAGTTCCTTGAGTTCCCAAATCTCGGGACACCCATCTTGTGCTTTCTAAATCCTGTCTTCCAGGTCGTAGGTGACTCGTAGGTCATTGAGTTGTCCCTGCCCACAATCTCAAGCTGCAACGGATCTATCTCTTCGTGGAAGTGCTGGCTGCTCCTGTCTCACCATCAAGTTGTTGCAAAAGGACTTTCTGCTCAGTGCATCTGCCACGACATTTGCTTTGCCTGGGTGGTAGTGAATCTCCAGCTCGTAGTCCTTGATCAGCTCTAACCATCTTCTCTGCCTCATGTTCAGCTCCAACTGAGTAAAGAAGTACTTCAGGCTCTTGTGATCGGTATACAGTTCACACTTGTTGCTGACCAAGTAGTAGCTCCAAATCTTGAGGGCATGAAAAACTGCCGTGTGCTCCAAGTCGTGAGTAGGGTAGTTCTCTTCGTGCTTCTTGAGCTACCTCAACGCATAAGCAACAACCTTTCCCTCCTGCATCAGCACACATCCCAAACCTTGCTTCGAAGCGTCACAGTACACCACGAAATCCTTCTTGATATCTGGCAGGGTAAGGATCGGAGCTGCCGTGAGTCTTTTCTTCAGTTCCCGAAAGCTTCTCTTGCAAGCTTCTGTCCACTCAAACTTCTTGTTGTTCTTCAACAGCTCTGTCATTAGCTTTGCTATCTTGGAGAAGTTTTATATGAACCTCCTGTAGTATCCTGCCAATCCGAGAAAGCTTCTGATATCTATCACGTTGAGTGGCTGCTCCCACTTGGTAACTGCTTCCACTTTCGAAGGGTTGACTGCAACTCCCTTAGCTGACAACACGTGACCCAAGAAAGCAACTTCTTCCATCCAGAACTCACACTTGCTGAACTTTGTGTACAACTTCTGCTGTCTCAGCCTTTCCATCACTATTCGAAGGTGCTCTTCGTGCTCTTCTGCTGTCTCGAAGAAGATCAGAATGTCGTCGATGAACACTACCACAAACTTATCCAGTTCTTCCATGAAGACTTTGTTCATCATGTTCATGAAGTAGGCCGGGGCATTGGTCAGCCTGAAAGAAACCACTACAAACTCGTACAGGCCGTACCGAGTAGTGAAAGATATCTTCGGAACATCCTGTTCTCAAATCTTCATCTGGTAGTATCCTGACCTCATGTCAATCTTCGAAAAGAACTTGGCCTTCCGCAGCCTGTCTAGCAAGTCGTCAATCCTGGGCAAAGGACACCTGTTCTTGATCGTCATCGAGTTGAGAGTCCTGTAGTCCACACACATCCTATTGGTGCCATCCTTCTTATCCACAAACAGTACAGGTGAACCCCAAGGTGAGGCACTCGGCCTTATAAACCCTTGCTCCAGTAACTTCTTAAGATGTTTCTTCAGTTCATCTAGTTCATCCACGAACATCCTGTACGGGCTCTTGGCCACTAGTCCGGCTCCTGGCATAAGCTCAATCACGAACTCAATGTCACTATCTGGTGGTAACTCGGTCAACTCCTCTGGAAACACGTCAGGGTACTCCCTCACCACCGAGATTTCCTCCATACTCATTCCTTTCATGTTGCACAACATCGGTGTCGTCCTCTGGCTCTGCGGCTTGATCAACACTCTGGCTCCACTGGGGTACTCCAACTGCACGTACACTGGGTTGTAGTTCACCAAACCTTTGTGTTTTGCTAACCACTCCATTCCAAGTATCACGTCGATCCCGGTCGACTCCAAGACTGTCAGGTCTGCCAGAAAAAACTTCTTCTCGAACACCATGTTCACTCCTCTACACTCCAAAGTACTCCTCTTCTCTCCAAGCGGAGAACTAGTTACTATAGGCCGTGGTCTGGACTTAGTTGGTAATGACCTTTCCTTTACGAACTTGGTAGAGATATATGAAAACTGTGCACCGGTATCAAACAGAACAATTGCCATATCTGAGTCAACTAAAAACTCACCAAGAGCCACGTCTGGTGCTGCGGCTGCCTCCTCCGCTGTCAGGTGGTTCAGCTTGCCTCGAGTGGGCGGTGGTGCGCTCTTCTGCTGGTTCTGCGGGCTGTCCTCCCTGAGCTGGTGCCCTCACTGGTGTCTGGTACTGAGTGTTCTTGTTCTGACCTCCCTGCTGAAGCTTCCGGGGGCACACGTTGGAATTGTGGCCCAACTGTCGGTAGTGGTAGCAAGTGATCTGAGAGCTATCGTAGGCTGGCGGCTGCTGCGGCCTGGGCTTCCCTTGACTTGAACCTCCACTAGCTCTGGCGTGACCTCTGCCCTGCTGAGAGTACTGAGTCTGCTGCTACTGCACGTAAGGGCGCTGCCTCTGCGGTGGGTACTGCGGTGGACCTGACCTCTGTCTCTGGTGTGAACCTGGGTGTCCTGCACGGTCAGCACACTGCCTCTTCTCACCTAGGACCTCCATGTAGTCCAGTCTTGACTTCTCCACAACCAAAGCCTTGTCCACCAGGGCGTGAAGAGTAGCACAGTCGTGAGCAGCCAGGCGGTGCGCCATCCCTCTGTGAAGTCCCTTCCGGTACCAGGACATCTTCTTCTCTGTGTTGGAGTCATCTGGTGCGTACCTCATCAGCTCCTGAAAGCGGTTGGTGTACTCCTGCACTGACATCTAGCCCATCCCGAGGTTCCTAAACTCGTCTGCCTTCCTATCCATCACTGCCTCTGGGATGTGGTACTCCCTGAAAGCCTCCACAAACTCTGCCCACGTGATGTGGGTCGAGTCCTCGTGCGAGTCACAGTAGCTGTCCCACCAAGCTCCTGCGGTGCCGATCAGCTGGTGCACTGCAAATCCACACACTCCTCCTCAGAAAGGTCTGTGAGCTCCAGTTTCTTCTTGATCTCCCTCAACCAGTTGTCTGCCACAAGCGGGTCTACTGAGTTGTCAAAGGTCGGTGGGCGCATCTTGGAGAAACCCTCCACTCTCTTCTGCAAGCTCTCTGGCTGGTCCCTGAAGTTCCTGCTGTTGTTGTTCTGAGCTACTGCGTTGGCGATCGGCTCCATCCGCTGGGTTTGAAGTGCCATCATTGCTGCTAGGTTGGGCGGAGTTGGCTATTCCTGGTTCGGCTCTGGCTCATGTTCAGCATCCTCCTCTGGCTCCTCCTCCTCTGGGGCCTCTGGGTCAGGGTTCACTAGCACACGGCCTCCTCGGCCTCCTCGACCTCCTCGCTCGCCTCGGTGTCCACCTCGGCGTTCGCCACGTGGGGCACGGCCTCCACGGCGGCCACGACCTCGACCACCTCCGGGGAGAGGGACGTCCTCTTGCTCAGCGTCCTCCCTGGCAGCCTCCTCAAAACTGCGTAGGAGCCGTCCTGACCTCCTCACCCCTGACATCTATTCCAATAATTGAGATTGTGAGAAACGAGTTGTCGGAAATTAACTTTAAGGTATTTAAGCATATAAGGAGTATCTAGCTAACAACAAGCAATTTCACACAGGCAATAAGAAGCATGAACACAGGAAGAAATCGATAACACCAATCACTCATTCAAGTTCACCATACAAAAGGTGTGTATCTCGAGGCCTACTCCACAACCTTCGAGATTACGCAGAAGCATGAGGGCTACTACGCGATACATAAAGGGTGGTCAACTAAACAAGATCAACATGAAGAACTCTACTCTGACTTATCTCATCTGACTCTGCAGATCTCAGGATCATCCCATCAAGGTGCCTGCCTCTGAACTGTTGCTAGTGAGAAGGGTGGTGACACTGTCTTCGGACTGGGTGGTACGGAGTAGAACGGTGGGTCGTTCACTCCTGGGTATTCTG
The DNA here is from genome assembly GCA_036936925.1 of Cenchrus fungigraminus. Taxonomy (NCBI): domain Eukaryota; kingdom Viridiplantae; phylum Streptophyta; class Magnoliopsida; order Poales; family Poaceae; genus Cenchrus; species Cenchrus fungigraminus. Next base: position 101,185,671 of record CM072779.1, read on the forward strand.
GGATCTTAATCTCTGGTAGGTTGAAGTAGTTTGCCAAGCTTCCCAAAGCTCTGTTAATCTCCGGGGTGTCTGTACTGCCTCTCGGGTACGGTGGCTGTGCTGGTAGCTGGGTCGGTGGTAACTCGAACGTCTCAGTCCTCAGCTTCGGTCTCTTCTGTGGTGGTACTAGCTTTGCAACCTCCCTGAACTCTGTCACCCTTCTCTGGTCCGAGTCTCTCCACGCTGAGCTGGTCCTACTGACAGTGCCTTAGTCTCGTAGATTCTGCCTCCCAAGTGCCACAGGTGGTTGTAGTTCTGAGTCAACCTCTCCTCGAGTCCCCAAACTCTAGTCCAGTAGTCTGTGCAAGCGGCTCCTAGTGACTCCACCAAGTACTCCTTCTCTCGAAGCCTCAACCTGTCCTCTCTGGCTGCTGCGGCTGACTCTCTCAGCGCAGTTAGTGTAGCTTCCAGTCTTGCTTTCAAGGTGGCGATCTCAATGGCATCCATTTCTGAACTTGCTCTGGCAGCTGCGAGTCCCCACTCGGTGATCACACTGTTCCTTCTGTGAGCTTCGTTTAAGAAGAACTCCAAGTGGCTGTTCTCTAACTCCAACTGGGCGTTCCGTCCCAAGGTGTCGTCCCACTTACGCCTCAGAAACACTATCTCTGAATCTGCCTAATAGAGTGCCTGGTCTTGAGCTTGAATGTACCTACTGGCCATCTGCTCCTTCTCATCCTTGCCCACTGTGCCCATCTCTGTGTACTCGGACTGGTCCTTGCTCCACCTGCTGGCGTCATAGACCGCTGTCGGTAGGACTCTGAAAGGTGTATCCTTCAGCCTCTGACCAAGCTGCTGGCATACCTTCTTCAGTGCAAGTCTGGCACAACACTGGTGAGTTTCGAAGGTTGAGTTGTTGAAACACGAGATCTTGACCTCCTCGAACTCTGGTACTCGCGGGTCCACTGGTATCTTCAAGGTCAACTCTGTCGGTGACTGGTCGAAAGCTGCTATAGTCCGTCCTTCATAGAAAACCTCACTGGTCTCCACTCCTGCTGTCTCCAAACACTCCTTGAGGATCTTGCAGAACCCTCCGGCCACTGGCCATAGGTCTTGAGGGGGATCCACTGCAACTCGTCCATCTACACGTTGTTAGGGAAGTTAGTAAGAGTTAGTAAAGTTAATCAAGGTATTTATATAATAAAGATTAGGGAGTTTATATAAAATTTACGGATTGTATATAAGGCACAAGGAGTTAGGCCTTCCTATACTATCGTCCATTCCTAGGCTCGTCCTACGGTCAAGCATGGCTCTGATACCAACTGAAACGAAACGGATTTCCGAGAATGGAAACCCAATCCCTGCACCTCAGTGATAGTCCCAGGAGGCTATCACGTGCAAATCCCTGTCTCAGAAAGTAACAAAACCATACAACAGAAGGAAATATAGAAGGTCCACATAAATAATATTAATCATCTGAGTACATCATTTCGGCACATGCCAGGTACAAGTCCAACGGGACTGAATCAAACCGAGTAAACATCTACGCAGCGGAACTCATGTAGCGAAGTAGACACCATCTCCGATAGGCAGCTCGAGTGCAGAACAAGCCTCAATCCTCCCATCCATCGTTCTCGAAGTCATAGTCGGGCTCCTGGTCTGAAAGTCCGTCATCTACTCAATAAGCGAGTAGGTCATGTCAGCTTCCCAATAAAGAGCATACGCAAAGGAATAATTCTAATATGCATGGATAAACATATATATGGTTGTAGAAGGTTATGCAAGCAGCGGTAGCAACATCAAGGAATGCAGAAATGCAGAGAGGTCACCATCTCCGAGGAGATCCACACCTCCGAGGACAACGCCTCTGGGGTCAACACCCCAACCAAGGAAAGAACACCAAACACTGGTTCTCATCCGAGACACAACATCCCACTCTCATCTACAATGTGGAGTCACCAACTCCTATCCCCACATCTCAACAGCACAAAGTCGGGCTCACACACACAGGGGAGAGAAAGCAGCACAAAGAAATACTAGCCAGGTGAGAGATCGAAAGGGTCGTCCATACCAGTGGACACGGACTATAGCTATAGGTTTAACACTCTACAGAAGTTGTACAACTAGACCCGCCAGATAGGGCAGAAACGGATGCCTCCGATCCACATCCCTACATAACGGCCGGAGACCTAGTAGTGGATAGCACTCTCCTGCCTCTCCGAGCCTGGCTCGTCCTGAACTGGGGTGCGAAACTTGCCAGCAGGGCCTCGAAGCTGTGAGACCATCCCCGGAGGAGCCGGGGCGACGTCCACTCGGGGGGTATAACCCGTCCCCCTCACACTATCACACCGATCCACCTACAAGCTGAATGCCATCCACCAACTAGTTCTCGGACCGAACCCCGCCCATACGTGCGCGAATGGTTTATATGAAAATAGCCCAAAGATCAAGGTCTCACAGTTGATCGGTCCTTAATTGCAGGAGCGAGCACTCACCAACTCCATCCGAACGACACGCCGCTAGGGCGGGAGGCCAGGTCGCATCTCCCCAAGACATGTGTTCACAAGTAACCAAAGCGGCTCGCTCCTGCTGTAACACGTCAAGGATACACACTCACCCAAAACACACGCTAGAATATCGAGATATCCCAATCTCAGTCCAAACCAGAGATCCATCCATAACTAAGGGTAAAATATATGGATAGATAGTGCCGGGAACTAGCTAGGGGTCTGTAGCTAGTTCCAAAAGTAGGAAGTTCAAGGTACAGGATAATACAAATCAAGGCATGGCTAAAAGATTGTCTATGCATTTCGAAAGCATTCATAAATAATAATTAAGCACTAACATCTAATAGCATGCATGGGATCTATATTATCGGGAGTGACATGACACCTGGTTGGCATCCGTAGTCCTGGTCTTGGTTGTAGTCGGGGTCGTACTCCTCCTCAGGCTCGTAGCTCGGGTCTGCTCAGCACAAGATACGAGACGCTAAATTACCGACAAGCATCTAAGCATAAATCCGAAGAAACCCAATTTAAAAAGATCCAAAAAGATCCAAACTATCTACAAACAGCACCGTCTCATTTTTCAAAAAATAATGAAACTGGTTTCATATTTTTCGGAGTTATAAATAATTAGTTATGAATTTTCAAAGGTTAAAGAATTTATAAAATAATTATCAATTCATTTATAAAACAGAAAAGAGTTTTTATTTTTGAAATACAAGATGGCGTCAGCATGAGGTCAGTGTGACGTCAGCGTCACCAGTTAGGGGGCCGTTATTAGGCCGAAAGTGTTAGTGGGCCAAAATAGGCCCAAAAGACTCAGCCCATCCAGCCCAGAATGTTAAGTTCATTAATTCACCCTGAATTAAATTACCAGTCCGTTCAAAAACTCATGGGCCCACCTGGGCCTAAACAGGCCGAACGGCCCATGGCCTTTCCTCCTCAGGCCTGAGCTGGAGAAGTGCAGCGGAGGCCCTTGGATTATTCTGGGGCACAATAGCGCTCCCTCGCCACCGCGTCTGCGTCGGCGCGGCACCCGGCGGCGACGGCGAGCGACGCGCGGCGGTTCTAGGGGCTCCGGCACTCAAGCGAGCGCACGGGGATGAGCGCTAGGGTTCGGCGATTAGGTTAGGGCAGCCATGGCCCTAGGGTCGGGCGAGTATGGCCGGTGCTTCGCGCGACACGGGGTTGAGCACAGCGCGGCGCGGCGTGCGGCGTTGGCGACGCGGCGCGGTGGTCGACAGCAGCGAGCAAAATCGCACTGGCGCCCACGCTGGGGTGCACGGACTCTAGGTGCACGCGTAGCTTCTTGCCCAGCATGGGTTAGCGGGGTTTAGTGCACACGCACGTTCACGCGCACAGCGCGGAGGCAACTGGCGGCGACATGGCGGCGATATAAGCAGCTCAGAACAGCAGTCCTGATCCTGCACTGGGGTGCGCCAGGTTCAGGTGCGCATGCGCACATGCATGTGTTTCAAGCGGTGACGGAACTCGGCTCGCGCATGTGAACACGCACGCAGCACATCGGTGCTCTGGTGCGGCGTGGTGCGGTGGAGACGGTGGTGGTGCGGTTAGTGGCCAAAGGCCGGCCTGCTCGTGCGCGGGTGCACGACGGCAACATAGGTTGTAGGATCCTGGAGAAGAAGTGGCTCGACGGCCGGACAGGGGCTGACGGTGAGCTCAGGGCTCGGCGAACGGCACGGCAGCTGGCGCGGCGTGGCGCTGGGGCATGCTCCTAAAGAAGATGACAAGGGCAGGGGGAAAGAGCGGCGACGTCCTCACATTGGGTCGGCGGTGTAGGCATAGCAGATAGGGTCAGAGATGGCGGCCCTCGGCGGTGAGGTACATGGCGACGTCCTTGCTCTGCTCCGGCAGCGGCTTCTCACAGACGGGCTTCTCTGCGCCACGGGCGGCACCGGCTTCGCGGCTACAGCTTCGTCTTGACGGCGGCGTCGCGGCGCGCTCCTCCTCTTTTCCCCTCCTCCTTCCTCCTCCACTTCTCCTCTCTTCCTCCTCTTGGCGGCAGAACAGGGGAAAGAGGGAAATCCCCAATTGTGGCTTGGCTAGCAAGCGGGCTCGGTCCCTGGGGGTTTTGCGGGTCGAGCAAGGCAAGGCAAGGACAAAGAAGGCCAAGGTGGCTGCTACCGCATCGGCGGTGATGTGGCCACGCCTCAATGGCTGGCGGGCGCGCGAACGCGTCACAGGGTGGAGCGCACGAGGTCGGCCTGACTCGGCGTCCGTGCCAGCGGCTCGGTTGGGGGCTTGTCCCCTCGGCCAGGCGCGGTGCGCGCGCGCAGCGGCGAAAAGGAGGCGCAGGCGCGTGTGAACGCGAAGACTGGCGGGGGAGGAAGACGTCCGGATGGCAGGTCCCAGGCATCAGCGAGAGAGGGAAAGTGATGAGGACATCACCAAGCTGCTGGACATGCACACGCCACGAGCTCCTCCAAGCCGTATTTCGTCTCCGACTCAGCTGCCACGTCCGGTTCGGAATCAACCTACACCTCTGCATGGTTTCGGTGATATCTCCATCATACGACATCGGAATGAGGTGTATAAGGACTCGTTGGAAAGGGGACGATGACGCCGCCGATTTGGTTCTGGTACTAGCTCCAGAAAGTTCGTGGATCATACTGTGTGACCATGAAAAGTTGCTGTGTCACCTATTTTGGGCAAACACGGCCTTGTATCGAGTCGGGCCTTCAGCCCAAGTTGTGGGTGCCCCCTCTGACGCGCCCCAACCCTAGCACACCCCGTTTAGGGTATAAACTCAGTAGCTGCCGCCGTTTAGACTCGGGTTTTGCTTTAGAGTTATCTGTCGTCGAACAGTCGCAGTCTTTGGTTTGTGAAACCTCAACTTCGAGTGCTTAATCATTCATCTGCAGTTGTCATTATAATTTAAGTGCTGCGTACTTTTGAGTTCTTGCTTGTGTTCTTCATTTCGCAGGCAGTGATTAGCCTTCACGGCGAGGTCAACCGGATTGTGACACGGTTGATAACCAGAGGAGTTCTGGTGCTAAGGTTGCAGGAGTTCGGGTGTTTGGATCTGAAGCCGGATCGGTGTGTCGCACTCCACCAAAACGAGTTATCCTTCTCCTGATGGAAGATCAGGCACCCCGTTCCCATCAGAAAGGGGATGGCGCAACGCGATGTTGGGCTTTGCACGTGGGCTGGCCCGCTGGGTTAGGTTGGCGGCCGAGAAAAGGTGAAGGTCTTTTGATGTGTATGGGCCAACAGATGGGGGTGCATGGGTGGACTTCTAAAGCTGTTAGCTGGCCCAAGTTAGTTTAGGATTTTGTAAATAGTTTGAATATATATATATATATATATATATAAACTTCAAATTTGAAGAACTATTTCAAATTCAAGTGTTTGGGAGAAACCCGTCCCCGAAGTGGGGCCAACAAATGCAAGCGTTGAAAGGACACAAACTCGTGATCAAACCGCAATGTGTCTTCGGGAGAGCCAAAAGCTAGCCTCTCCTCAGACCTCTCCCTCTTTTTCATTCCATTAGGGCTCGTTTAAATAGGCCCGCATCATTCACACTTTACATCTTTACCCTCGCCTTTTTACATCGAGCGAAGGATCTTCGAGGGCATTACAGTATTTTTACACCAACTCGCCCAACCACTACCCTTACAATGCAACACTTTACACCGTGGCGCCCGGCATGTGGGCCCACACCTCTTCTTCTCCCTTCGGGAGATTGCTACAGCCCCGAAGCCTTGCGCCAGCTTCGCGTCGTGATCCTGCGCCGCCACCTTCACGCGCTTGGCCTCTTCCTTTGCTTCTCGAGCACCCGCGAATTCCTTCATAGTCAGCTTCCTGCCCTCTTCGTGAAGGTTCTCAGCACCTTCGTACGCCCAGCGCCTCTAGCTTCCTTGACTCCCAACATGTTTCCCCGCGAAGGCTCTTCACTCCTTCGCGCGGTCAGCACCTTCGACTTTCTCGCTCTGCCCTAGCCCGAAGTTGCTAAACTTCGAGCCCCTGTGACCTTCGTTGTCCTGAGGCGCCACTGCCGAGCCTGCACAGTCACCACAAAACAGAGAATGACTGCATCTCCTTTACCCGAAGGCCTGCAGTCGAAATGGTTATTAGCAGGGGGTTAGGTGCGAAATGGATTTCCCCAACATTAGCCCCTCGCCTACGCAGGTTTGTCTCCCTGACGAGCCGAAGTAGCGAAATTCAAACGGGTAGAAATATTTTCGCACTGGAGTGCCTCCCCATTTCGGCTCGTCTAGGTCTTCGTTTTCTGACACATGTCTGGCTGTTTCGATTCTCCTGTTTTTTCGTGATATGATATCTCGCCCCGATTTCCCGCTCATTTGTTCCTATTTTTTCGGGATATGCTTGCGTAACCGATGTTTGGATTCCTCCTATATTTTCGCGCCACGTACTTCCTAGATTGCCGTGCCGCTTGGGCTATATAAGGCCTCCGCCGCCCCCCGGTGCCAGACCCCTCCTGCCGTTGCTCTCTGATCGCCTAACGTCTGCTCCCTGCTGGTAATTTCTTTGTTAACTTTGTTTTGTACCTTCGTTTCTGTTCCTTGTCTTGTATTCTTGTACCTTCGCTCAACTATGTTGTGCTTGTCATTTTCTGTTTTAGGTTGCTGTTTATTTCTCTTTTTTCGCTCATCTTTATGATGGCTCCGAAGTCTTCTGCGTCGAAGCCCCCAAAGATGACTACGAAGGTTTTTGGGCGAAGTCGTGTTACTCCACGGCTTCTTGCTGAGTATGAAAAACTTGGATACTTCGAAAGTGGCCAAGCTAGAGCTCCTGGGAACGAAGTGACCCCAACCCCGAGAGACGATGAGGTTGTTGTTTTCCGCGATCTTTTTGCTGCTGGTCTTCGTTTTCCTCTGGATCCTGTCATCGTTGCAATCCTTCGCAACTTCGATATGTACATTCATCATCTTACTCCGAATTCCATTCTTCGGTTGAGCCTGTTTATGTGGGCGTGCAAAACCATGGGTGTCAATCCTACCGTGGCCAACTTCGTACGCGCTCACACCATCTATCATCAACCATTGTACATGGAGCGCACCGAAGGTGACACATACATCAAGGAAGAGGCCCAATTTGCGTCGCTGAATTTCAGATACAGGACTGATGTTGATGTTCCTGTTGTGTGCTATAAGAACCGATGGGAGGATGACTGGAATACCTTCTAGTTTTATCGTAAGGTTGACGATACTGCCACATCGCTTGTTGTCAAGGAACTGCAAGATCTTCCGAAGGGTGTTGGCCTGACTCCCGATGACTCTGATCAATCTCGACTTTTCTTGGTAGTCTTTCGGGAGATTGCAAAAATCATGGGTACTCGCGATCTTGTCGAAGAGTACTGTTGTTGCAAAAATTTTCCGGTGAAGGCTGGCTGGATAGTTGTCGCATGGAGCGACTTTACAAGCCCTATTAAAGTTCCTAACTTTACAAAAAGCTTCGGAGTAAAGCTCGAAGGTTTGTTTTTGTTTTTCTCTTTTATGCTTTTTGTTTCGTACACTCTGTGTTTTTGTCTTATTTTATTATTTTTTGTTCTTTTACAGATAAAGATGTTTTGCTTGTCGAAGATGCTGCCAACGAAATTCTCGACCCTGGCAGTCTCAAAGAAGAGCATGATATTGTGAACCGAATTGGTGGTCGTCGCGACAACCGCGTTTTCCAATTCTTTGGCATTAATGCTGGCGATCGTCAAGTTACCATTACGCAGCGTGAAGCTGCCGCTAAGCGTGCTGCGAAGAAAGGGTCTAGCAGCACTGCCGAACCTTCGGCTGCAGCTGCGCCTTCTCGTGCTGGCAAAAGACGCGCGAAGGCCGCCAGCAACCGTCAACCTAAGCGCCGGCGCAAGCAAAGATCTGCCTCTCCTGAGACTGTGTCTTCTAGCCCCGATGGCAGCGACGGAAACCAAAGCGATAGTAACAAGAGCCACGAGAATGTGCCTGATCCCGCGCTATCCGGGCGAAGCACTCGTGCGTCTGATTTGGATCGCCGTGAGGAAATCGTTGATGTGACTTCGCTATCGCCTGGCCCAGACGCCAGTGTCGGTACCATTGCTCGTCCGTTTGACATTGACATTAGCGACTGTGAACCAGAGAGTGACGAGGAGCTTGCTGCTCCTTCTAAAACAAGTGGTAAAGCACCCGTTGTTGCTGAAGACATCCCAAAAGAACCTACCCCTTCTAAAGGGCTGGCTCCTTCGTCTTCGCGCAAAGTTATTAATGCCTTCGCTACTGGTGCTGGTGATAGCGACAGCAGCTCTGGCACTGAGTCTGACAGCAGCTGGCGAAGCGGTGGTGTTTTTGTCAGCGTTGATTCTCCATCGGTTGTTGCACGCCGTCTTGGAATTTCTCAAAACTCCCGTTTCTTCGGTGATCGTAAGAGGAAATTAATCCAGTTCTGTAGCGATGACCGCGAACGCGCTTTGCTTCAAGAGGCCAGTCAATCTTTCAGCTTCCCTATCATGGAAGAAGATCTTGGCCGTGAAGGCGCTGATGAAGTTTTGACACAAGCTCAAGATCTTGCCATGAAGACCTTCGTGGCCTGTCGAGTTGCTCAGCGCCGTCATCGCGAGGACGTCCGTCAGTTCAACCTTCGCGACCAGACTACCTCTTCTGCTCTTGAGAAAGAGATTGCCACTATGAAGAATCTTCAGAAGGACAAGGACAGTCTTGCTGCTGCTTTGGAAAACGAGAAAAAGAAAAATGCTGCTTTGTCATCTGAAATTGATTCTTTCTCGAAGAAAAATAGTTCTCTCGAGAACGAAGTTTCTAAACTGAAAGAGGCTATTGAAACCGAGAAAAAGAAGAGTGAAGGCTTGAAGGGCTTGTACGAAGTTAAGCTGAAGGAGCTCAATGAACTGTCAACCACGCATGCCGATCTTGTGAAGGAACACGAGAGTTATTGTGATGAAGTTGAAAAACATATTGTTCCTGTCTGCAAGAAGGTTCATGATCTTTTGACAGACTTTGGCACCGCACCTGGCTCATATGTCATCCAAGGTCAATACATAAGAGATATTTTCAAGTGGCTGTCAGATGGTGTAACATCTCTAGCTTCGGCTGGGTGCTCTTTTGGTGAACTAAGCGCTGGGGTTGCTGCACGGACCATTTGCCACTCCGTGTACTCTCTCTTGAGCACTCCTACTGACGGGTCCGAGCCTTCTGTTTCCAAGACTGCTCTTCGCCAGATGCGCGATGGCTCCTTCGCCTGGCCTCAAAAAACCAATGTTGATCGCATCCCTGCTTTGCCGAAGAACATTGCGAAGAACTTTGTTAAAGAGTTCTATCGTAAGTTTGGTTTTGGCTATGCGGTCGCTGAAGCCCGTCGTGTTCTGCGGAAGGTTACATTGCTGTGCCCTTCGCTAAGTTATTACTGTCTTTTGCCTTTGATTGGTTTTAATGTTTGGCTTTCATTTTCCAGACTAGCCCCAGCCCCGCTGCTTCTGGTCAGGCTGGTGCCATCTCTAGTGCTGGGACTGCTCTTCCTTCTTCGACACCTTCGGCTGATGCTGCTTCTCGCGGTGCTTCTACGGCCCCCTCGTCTTCGGCTGGTGGAGTGCAAGGCGCCATTTCTTCTGCTGCCCCCACTACTTCGACTGCTCCCCATACGACCGAAGAGGTGTGAGGATTGGTGCGGCGATGTCCAGTGTTAGGCTAGAAGTGCTGGGACACATTTTGTCCATGTAACTGAACTATTTTGCGAATCTGCGCAGGTACCGGAGTTGTGCCCTGCGCAGATAGACGAAGATGCCTATCCACTTGTTATAAACCGTGGCGACTATTTTATGTCTGGTTCTATATGGCAAAAGTTTCACCTGAAATTTCCTCATGTGTCCTTCGATGAATTTTGGTCTTACAAAATTAACCGATACGATGAACGCAACAATACGTCTAAGGATTTCTTCGAGCAATATAGCCGGAATCGGCTGATTCATGATTCAACTTCATGATGACAACTGCGTGGGAGTGATTCTTCTGCTGTTGTACAACCTTTGAGTAGTTCTTTGTATAGCGGCGGTTCTTCTGTTGCTATCCCGAAGGTGGAGATAGTTGATCTTACCGAAGACGATATGCATGAGTACATCTACAAGCGTTCTCACTGACGAGGCACGAGATTACTTTTAGCGTGTTTGGCTGTAACTTGGCTATGTTGTTACGTCTGTAACTGTGCTATTCTTGTTGTAGTGAACTACTATTTGTATGAAGTTATTTGTTTTGAAACTGCGGAAAAAAAGGGAACTCAAACCGTGAAGCGCCTCCCCCTAGTTTCCTTTTCCGCGTTTCACACCCTGCATTGGCGAGTTTGACTATAACGAAACATCATTTTTTCTCGTGTGCTGCCTTCGTGCGGTTGTACGCTATGAATTGCTACTGCGTGATGCTTTTCCTCTTTTTGATTGCGATGTCACACGACGTTTTTTGTTCCTCGAGATGACTCGTCAGTCGAATCTCGCATTTTGCTTCGCGCATACAGTGCCGAAGGCTTCTTTCCTTGCTGTAGAAGGAGATAATTTGCGACTACGCCTTTTAACGAGTCGACTTATCCCTGCGAATTTTTCTTGCAGGTGCTTCGTGCATTGACCGCCGAAGGCTTTCTATTATTTTTTGTGCTCGACTTCGCTGCGAGCACCCTAAGTGAATCAATTACGTTTTTGCGATTTGCCTAAAACGTAATTGTTCACTGACGCGATGTAAGATGTATTTTGTGACCTGTGCTGAAAGTGACAACTCATTTCATTTGAGTTGCGTCACTTCGGACTTCCTGATGCGCACCAATGATATTTTTTGGGGAGTCCTTGTCATATTTTCCAAAGAGATATTACACACGAAGACCGCCTCATTAAAAACCTCGCATCCCTGTTGTGCTGATGATTACACAACTAGAGACTCTCCCCGTGAGGAAAAGAGTACGGCTTCGAAAACTTACAAAGAAATGTTTGTTACAAAAATGTGAAATGAAAAGAAACTACTAAGAAAAGAGCTAAGATACAACGAAGTTTGCTCCTCTTTCACAGCCAATACTTTTTCAGCATATCTTCGTTCCATGAGTATTGATCCTCCAGCCCTTCTAGGTTAGTTAACCTGAAAGCCCCTTGCCTTGTTTCTGTTGCGATGAACGGACCGTCCCATTTCTCTTGCAGCTTTCCCACGCCTCGTGTCTTTTTCCTTAAGACCATGTCTCCTGTTTTTATATTCCTCCTTCGCACCTTCTTGTCCTTCCATCTTCTGGTTTCCTCTTGATAAGTTTCAATGTTCTGTAATGCTTGGAGCCTAGCCTCTTCGCTGATGTCCAGTGCTGGTGCCATATCCTCGTTTCCAGGTGAACCTTCAGTACGAATGGATCCTAGCTTTATCTCTTCTGGTACCATTGCCTCTTCGCCGTATAGCAACTTGAATGGCGTGAATTTTGTGGCTGTTGACTCTGTTGTGTTGTGAGACCATATAACTCTTGGTAACTCATCTGCCCACTTGCCCCTTGGCATTCCTGTGATGTTTCTTTTGATGCCAGTGAAAATTATCCCGTTGGCCCTTTCAACAGCTCCGTTGGACTGTGCGTGATATACCGAAGCAAAACACAATTTGGTGCCTAGGTGGAAACAGAACTTTCGAAAATCTGCTGAGTCAAATTGTTTGCCGTTGTCCACTGTTACTTCGTGCGGGACACCGAACCTGCAAACCACATTTTGCCAAAAGAATTTCTGTATGACTCCCGAAGTTATGGTCTGCACAGCCTTCGCTTCAATCCACTTTGAGAAGTATTCAACAGCCACTATTGCGTATTTGTAATTTCCCGGGGCCGTTGGCAGAGGCCCCACGATGTCAATTCCCCATCTTGCAAATGGCCATACCGAAGGAAGGAGTTGTATTTCGTAAGGTGAAAACTTGGAGTAGTTTATGTGCTTCTGGCAGTTGTCGCATGTCCTTACGATCTCTTCAGCATCTCGTACTGCCGTTGGCCAATAAAAAGCTTCGCGAAACGCCTTGGCCACTAGCTTTCTTGTTCCTATGTGAGAAGAGCACATGCCTGCATGTATTTCTCTGAGCAATTCTTTGCCTTCTTCGCGCGATACGCACTTGAGTAATGGTGCGCACACGCCTGCCTTGTACAATCCCCCCCCCTCAACACAAATGACCTTGCTCTTGCTGCCATTCTCTTCCTGTCAACTTCATTTTCGGGCTCGTAATGCCCTTTTAGATATGCCACTATCTGTGCCCTCCAATCTTCGCTAACAATTGCACTGATAAGCTTTGGCTCTGTTTCTGCGAAGTGTGCAGTCATTTTCCTCAATGTTTCATAGAACACATCAGGTGGTAATGGTTGCTTCGTGGCCCCTGCTTTTGCTAAGGCATCGACCTCTTTGTTTTGCTCCCTTGGTACTTTTTTTATTGTGAACCCCAAGAAGTGTTTCTCCATTCCTCTTACTGCTTTGAAATACGAAGACATTTCATCTTTCTTTGCTCTGTATGACTTGCCAATTTGATTTGTGATGAGTTCTAAATCTGTGTTCAGCACCAACCTTCGTGCCCCTACTACTTTTGCCTTTCGGAGACCCAACAACAATCCTTCGTATTCTGCGACATTGTTTGTGTACCCATCGAACTCTAGCCTTACTACGTATCTCATTTTTATTCCTGAAGGTGATGTGAGAATTGCCGATGCTGCTGTGCCGTCGTTGCAGTATGCTCCATCACAAAATATTTCCCATGATTTCTCTTCTTTTGGCGATTTATCGCCGTCTTCATCTGATTGCGCCCATTTTGCGACGAAATCTGCCAGCACTTGGGATTTTATTGCTGTTCTTGGCGCGAAGGTTATGTCATATTGAGACAACTCTGTTGCCCATTTGCTCATTCTGCCTGAGGATTCTTTGTTTTCAAACATTTCACGAAGTGCGAAGCTTGTTGGTACTATCACCTTGAAACTTTGGAAGTAATGCTTCAACTTTCTTGTTGCCATTACCACTGCGTATGCCATTTTCTCCAGTTCTGAGTATAGTTTCTTTGCTCCCTTGAGCACTTCAGACACGAAGTATACTGGCATTTGCTTCAGATTGTTGCCGTCCTTCTTCTCCTCAACCAATGCTGCGCTGACCGCATGAACTGACACTGCCACATACAACAACAACTTTGCTTCGAGCCCAGGACTTGCCATTACTGTCAACTTCTCTAAATATGCCTTTAGGTCTTCGAAGGCCTCCTGTTCCTTCTGTCCTCATACTATGTTTTTCTGCCCAGCCAATTGTTTGAAGAATGGTAAGCTTCGTTCTGCTGATTTGGAGATGAATCAGCTCAATGCTGCGAGCCTTCCCGTGAGCTTTTGCACCTCCTTCTTCGTTCTTGGCCGCCTCATGCTTCTTATTGCTTCTATCTTTTCTGGATTCGCTTGTATTCCTGACTTTGACACCATACATCCCAATAACTTCCCCTTACTAACCCCGAAGATACACTTTTCTGGGTTCAGCATAAGCCCATACTTCCTCATGTTTTGAAAAGTTTCCGCTAAGTCTTCGATGTGACTGTCTTTATGCTTGCTGTGCACTACCACATCATCGACGTATGCGGACACATTTCTCTTCAACTGTGGACCAAGAACTATCTGCACCATTCTGTTAAAGGTTGGGCCTGCGTTGCGCAAGCCTTCGGGCATTCTTACAAAGCAATACACCCCAAAGGGTGTTATGAAACTTGTCTTGTCTTCGTCTTCTTTCCTCATCCACACTTGATGATATCCCGAAAAACAATCAAGAAGTGACATCCTTTCGGATCCTGCTGCCGCATCTACCAACACATGAATTCTTGGGAGCGGGTAGTCATCTTTTGGACAAGCTTTATTGAGAGACGTGAAATCTATACACATTCTCTGATCTCCATTCTTCTTCGGTACCATGACTATGTTGGACAGCCAAGTCGTGAATTGCACTTCGCGTATGACGCCCGCTTCTAGCAATTTCTGCACTTCCCGCAATGCTGCTTTTTCTTTTTCTGGTGATATCACTCTTAGCTTTTGTCTTCTTGGCATGATCTTCGGGTCTAGGTTTAGACTATGCTCGATAACTTCTCGAGGTATTCCCTTGAGGTCTTTTTTGCTCCAAGCGAAAACATCTTGGTTTTCACTTAAGCAGTTAAGCAAGTGTGCCTCTTCTTCTTCGCTGAGGTCCTTCGCGATTATAACTGTTTTATCATCCGTGCTGCCATTTAGCTTTATTCTCTTCGTATGCTGCATGGGCTTGATTCTATTTTCTTCTTCCTTCCTCTTCTGCTTTATTAACTGCGACTCTTGTACATCATCTTCGCTTTGCTGGTTTCCTTCGCTAATCCGCACTAAGTGTACTGGCTTGCGGTCAGTGCCTGTGTTGTATTCTCTGTCCCATGCATCCTCCTGGCCCCCATAGACTGATAATACCCCATTGATCGTTGGAGTTTTCATACATAAAAATGGCATGCGAATTACTGCTGCGAACTTGTTTATAACTCCTCTTCCGAAGATGGCCTTGTAAGATAGGGGATGTCCACTACATCGAAGTTAACCATCTTTGTTCTCATTAGCGCGCCTTCGCCCATCGTAACATTCATTTCGATGGTTCCCAATGCTTCTACCCGCTTGTTACCGAAGCCATAAAGCGGTTTTGTGGATGTTTGCAACTGATCATCCCTGAACTCCATCCTTTTGAACAAGTCATAAGTGAGAACATCTGCGGAACTGCCGTTGTCTACCAGAATTCTTCCCACGTCGTTTCCCAGAATGTACTTTGTATTCTTCCCCAGTATCGCTCTAATTACCAGGGGGTCTTCGTGTGGGTATCTCTTCAACTTCAGATCAGCTTCTGTGAATGTGATTGGGATATGCGACCACTTCGTGCGAAATACCTTACCCGAAGACAGATGACTGACTTCCCTTCTGTCATCCTTCCTTTGCCTCTTCGATGGGAACTCGGGGAAACAACATCCCCCAGTTATTGCATTTATAACGTTCACCCTTTGATTTCTGTCATCTGAGTCATTGTTTATGACGTTGACTCTTTTGTATCTGTCATCTTGCTCTGACCTTCGGGTGTTTTGCTGCTGGGATTGCGAAGGATTCTCTTTTGGTTGGTAGGGAGCACTTGGCACAGGGCCTTGCGCTGTTGTGTAAGCTGGGTGAAATGGTGGTGGATATGGTAGGGGTTGAAAATATTGTGGTGGCGGCTAGAACATGGGTTGCCAATTTGATGCTGAACTGTTTGTCGCCGAAGGTGCGGTAGGCGTCGCTCTGTTTAGGAAACTGACTTGGTTCTGTGCCATTTTCTTCTTTTCTTCTTCCTCTTTTCTCTTGATCGCCACTCTGCATTCATATGTCCAGTGCCCTTTGTTTCTTCCATGTATGGTGCAAACTGTTTGCGGAGGTGGTGTTGAGTATTTTGCAGACCCCTGCTGGTTTGATTGCGAAGGTGCCTGGCTGTTGTTTGCTCCCTTGGATGATAGTTGTTCACACCCCCTGTTGTAGTTCAAGTTGTTTGGTGCGTTTCTATTGTTCGTGTTTGGCCTTCTGTTCCATTCTTCTTTAGCCTTCGCTGCGTTTTTCCTTGCCTGGTAATCTTCGATTCTCCTTTGCTTTCCACGATCGGATAGGCAATATGACTGCAAGACTTTGAACAATTTCTTTTCCGACGGTGGCCTTCGCCTGTCTAGGTATTCCCCACAAGGCCCCACCTTGAGTCCGCCAATAACGGCGTCAATTACGCTTGATTCTTCGACATGTGGTGCTTTTGCCCTTGCTTTTGTAAATCTCTTCATGTACTCTTGCAGCGGCTCCTTCTCCCCCTGTTTGATCTGATGAAGGTCATTGGCAGTGAGTTCTTGTGGCTGAAACCCCTGAAAGTTACTTTCAATTTTCTCCCGAAGCTGGCTCCATGAACTTATGCTTCCCCTTGGTAGTGATGCATACCATTGCTGAGCAAAGCCTTTTAATGCCATTATCATAGCCTTCGCTTTCGCAGTGTCATCACCTCCCCCTGAAGAAATTGCCATGCTGTACCGAAGTATGAACTGCCTTGGATCTGACTCACCGTTGTATTCTGGTAGCGAAGATGGTAACTTGAACTTGTTCGACCAATCTGCCTGCTCGAGCTCGAACGTTAGTGGGGTGGATGGATTGTCTTTGGAAGAATTTGAACTTTTGTTCTTGTGATGTGGTCTACGTTCCACAAACGCCTCTTCGTCAGAATCGAACACCCATGATTCTTCAGAGTCGTACGAGGACTCCTCGACAACAACTGTTCTGCTTCGCTTTTTTCCCTGAGGCGAAGTTGCTTTCTGCTGCTTTTCGGGCCTGGGCTCAGATCTTACTGAATGTTCTTGTAGGGAATTAAGCTGTGCCTGCAATATTGCCATCTGTTCTTGAAGCTGAACAGTTTTCTGCCTGATTGCTTGTTGCTCTTGCTTCTTGCGAAGCTGCTGGAGAATGGCCTTCTTTTTCTGGATGTCTTTCGGCATCTGTTGATACTTTTGTTGCTCTTGGCTTGGATCTCCTGCCTGTGGTCCCTTGGCTTTTAGGAAAGCCGCTTCTGCCTGAGCCCTTGTCCGGACGTTGGACGAACCTGGCATTTGACTGAGTCTTGCCGCTATCGTTGCCTCTACCCTTCTTAGGGACGCGATGTCTTCATCGAGGATTCCTGCATCCAAGAGGTCGACTTCGAAGTTTCCGTCTGCAATGTCTTCGAGTGCTCCATCACGACTGCCTAGTATGTGGCTGAGCACTATGTCTCTATCTGCGTTTGCATTCGCCCCTTCGTTGATTGGGCCTTCGGACTCTACTGCCGACAGGTCATCGGTAGCTCTTTGTGGATTGGTCTTCCTTGGTGCTCTCTTCGGTGCCATTGAACTGTGGTGAGACAAAACACGGTGGGCGCCAGAACATGTCATCCATGCTCCTCGGCCTTCGGCTCGTGCTAGGCCCTAACCCTTTCGGGGGGAGGGACCGCAAAAGAACCCACGGCACCAGAAATGTTGGGGAGAAACCCGTCCCCGAAGTGGGGCCAACAAATGCAAGCGTTGAAAGGACACAAACTCGTGATCAAACCGCAACGTCTCTTCGGGAGAGCCAAAAGCTAGCCTCTCCTCAGACCTCTCCCTCTTTTTCATTCCATTAGGGCTCGTTTAAATAGGCCCGCATCATTCACACTTTACATCTTTACCCTCGCCTTTTTACATCGAGCGAAGGATCTTCGAGAGCATTACAGTATTTTTACACCAACTCGCCCAACCACTACCCTTACAATGCAACACTTTACACCGTGGCGCCCCGCATGTGGGCCCACGCCTCTTCTTCTCCCTTCGGGGGATTGCTACAGCCCTGAAGCCTTGCGCCAGCTTCGCGCCGTGATCCTGCGCCGCCACTTTCGCGCGCTCGGCCTCTTCCTTTGCTTCTCGAGCACCCACAAATTCCTTCATAGTCAGCTTCCCGCCCTCTTCGTGAAGGTTCTCAGCACCTTCACGCGCCCAGCACCTCTGGCTTCCTTGACTCCCAACATCTTTCCCCGCGAAGGCTCTTCACTCCTTCGCGCGGTCGGCACCTTCGACTTTCTCGCTCTGCCTTGGCCCGAAGTTGCTAAGCTTCGAGCCCCTGTGACCTTCGTTGTCCTGAGGCGCCACTGCCGAGCCTGCACAGTCACCACAAAACAGAGAATGACTGCATCTCCTTTACCCGAAGGCCTGCAGTCGAAATGGTTATTAGCAGGGGGTTAGGTGCGAAATGGATTTCCCCAACATCAAGCACACTCAAATAAATCCAAATAAAATCCATAAAATCCAAATCACATATTTATACCATAATTTGAATTTATATTTTTATATTTGGGTTTTGTTTATTTAGAATTAGAGAGAGAGGCTAGCATTTGGTTTCAAAATTTGGTGTCACCGAACAATAAATAAAAAGTTTTAAAATTTTCAGAAATTCACACCATTCAAATTTACGGGATGTTACAGGTGAGGAGGATCTTTCCTCAGTTGATGCGTCTCCTTCGGATCTTATGGTAGTTAAAGATCCCCGAACGCCTTCTCTCCGTTTCGTACCATCCCTGGTATCTGAAAATCTTTTGAAGTTTAATGTTGAAAAAGGATTTTTTCTAGGTGGAGTGACCTGAGCTCCGGTTGAAGAATCTACTCTGAAACCAAAACATGGCGAAACCGTGGTTTTTTGTGACTTTTTTTACCGCTGGGTTGCGCTTTCCTTGCGGTAAGATTCTACCAGATATCTTGGATCGCTATGGAGTGAAACTTGATCAGCTTAATCCAAATTCCTTTACGCAATTGTCGAAGTTTTTCTTTGCCACCCGCATCTGCAGTGGTGAAACTGATGTTGATGGGTTTGTGCGATTTTTTGAACTTCATATTCAGAAGCAAAAAGTTCAATATGACGGTGATTCCAAAGTATATGAGAATCATTTTGGTTGTGCAACCTTCGCGACTCGCCGGAAGAATTCCAGGAGAGAGATTGAGAGGGTAGAGCTAAGTCAAGCTCATAAAAATAAGTGGGATGACGACTGGTTGAACTATTGGTTATATGTGAAGGTGAACATGCCTCGCGGCTCTGATGGGGAAGCCTTCTTTCCCTTTTACACCCCCATGTTGCCGCTTAACATTGTTGTTACTCCAAGTTTTGCCAGGACGAAGAGTTATAAAAATTGTGAGTCGGCTTTTACTCTGGTGACCAAGTTTATTCCTGGTCGTGATGTAGTTGATGAGTTTATTGTGGCGGGTATCTGACCCCTCGCCGCTGGATGGAAACCCAAGGAGATTGTTTGGCTATCTGTGGGTTGGTATGATTGTGTGGTACCCTTTCCATGATTTGGGTTAAAGCTTCCCGAAGGGAAAACTGCTTTTGAGTTTGTTGGCGAGGTCGAACGTCAAGATGTGGATATATTGGGGGCTTATGATGATTCAAAGTACCAAGCAGCTCGGAAGTTGGCAACTCGAGGCCACTGTGTTAACAAGATTTTTAGTGAACTTGGGATTGAAGCTGGAGAGCGACCAAAACCGTGTTAGATAATAAGTGATGATTATGTATATTTTTATTCCACAAATTAAAAGGTATTTCAAGATAAACATTATCATGAGTGAAACATGGCATGTGCACGTGTTCATGTTTAAACAACTATTAAACATAAACAAGAAGAAACCAAAAAGGTTTAGTTTGTACCCAAAAGCTAGACAAGTGCCAGAGGCACTCACGTTGCTGTAATCATTCGTCATCACGAATGATCTGGTTGATGTATAGCCGTACAAAAGTTGTTGCAGTGAAGAGTTGATGTCGTGCAGTCCCTCGACCGGCCTTATGGAAGTAGAGGATGTAGTCGTACAGGGAGCGAGCAGTCGTGTGAAGACGCTCCCCAAAAACCTTATCACCCGCCTATCCCGTGCAGGATCTTCTTATGACAATCGAGGTTCCGGAGGCTTGCTCTCGCCAGAACCATGCACGCGGTGCAAGCGATGGAGATGCAAAAGCACATCAAACAGAGAAGGAGAAGGGAGAGATCTCCTGAACAGGAGTATCTGAATGTGAGAGGCGAGTTGGAGAGGAGGAGGGAGGCATCCTTATATAGGCCGGGGAGGGGTGCGAGGGGGTAACCGATCTAGATCTGGGATGCGGACGAGACGCGGTTCAACGAATTTGGACGGTCGCGGGTAAGGAAACCAAATCACCATTGGGAATATTTCGAGGATTATTCCCATCAAAGCAAAAGGTGCTCCCACCCCACAACACATCACGTCCGTCTGCTCCGCTCCGCACCGCCCGACGTGGCTTGGCTCGGCTCAGCCACGACCACAACTCGGCAAGGCGAGCGAGCGCGCGCGCGTGTGGCTCGCCAGTCTACTTTATTCAACTTCACAAGTGGTGTACGTTCAATATACCACTTAAGTCAAATAAAAGTCTCCTCAAATACCCATACGGTATTACTCACTTTTATTTTCCCTAACATTAAAACAATGGGCTTTAATTCTTTCATTATTGAAATAAATGGCTCAAGGCCCATTTATTTCAACAATCCCCACCAAGAATTAGATGCCTCATTGGTAATGCTCTCATTGACCACTTCTGTTTTGATATACCAGTACTATAGTGGAGACTGTTAAGGTGAACATCCACCTTGAACTAAGGTTGCACTTATTCACAACTGAACAATGGACTATGCCTTGAATTGTTAGTCTTGTGTAAACAAGTTTTGCCAAAGTCCTTTACTGATACTTGGCTGCGAAGCATTCTTCCGGGTTGGAGATTATAAGTCACACTCCGTGCCTCTTCATGAGTTTTCTAGAGATCACCAAATCTCGTAGACTATGACCAGTAGTCAAACTCATATAGGTGTGTTCCTTGAAGACATACTGTAGGACTATGTCTTTGCTTCATAGAAATAACTTCTCTTGTTTCTTAGAGGCCACTCATAACACATTAAGGTATACACCACCCTGCCATACATATTTGAAGAGAAAACACATCTTCCCATGGAATGAGCCTATTTGAAGGTTCTCTTCTCTCAGTCCAACCATAGCTTGTTTCAACATCCTAATTCACGGGATCTCCGATCCCATAGGACAGGTTACCACTATGGAGAGACTCACGTGGGTCTCAAGCCTAGTTCCACAGATGCATTGTCGATCACATTTCATGAAAGACCCTTTGTAAATTGATTTGCCATGTTTTTAGCTGTGTTGATATAATCCAAAGCTATAACACCAGTGTTTTTCAATTTCCTGCAGATTTTAACCGCTTCTTGACGTGCCTTGATGACTTCATGTTGTCCTTTGAACTGTTGACCTTGATAATCACAGTTTGATTATCACAGTTCATTAGAACTGCTGGTATCGGTTTTTCAACTATGAGCAGGTCCATTAGGAGTTCACAAAGCCACTCAGCTTAAACGGTGGTAGTGTCTAATGCTGCAAGTTCTGCTTCCATAGTTGACCTTGTTAAGATGGTCTGCTTGCAAGACTTCTAGGAAACAACACCACCTCGAAGTGTGAACACATATCCACCTGTGGCTTTTAACTCATCAGCCTCATAAATCCAGTTTGCATCACTACATCCCTCTAAGACCTTGGGGTCTCTGGAGTAGTGAATTCCATAGCTCATTGTCCCCACCAGATAGTGCATCACCCTTTCAAGAGCACACTAGTGTTCACTTCTCGGGTTTGCAATAAACCGGCTAAGTTTACTAACTACATATGTAATGTCAGATCTCGTGGCACTAGCCAGATACATCAATGAACCAATGATCTGGGAGAATCTCAACTGATCTACCATTATCCTTCTGTTCTTCATTAGAATTACACTAGCGTCATAAGTAGTTGAGGCGGGTTTAGAATTACTGTAGGCAAACCGACTCAGAATCTTCTCCATGTAGTGAGTCCGTGAAAGAGTCACCCCACCATTTTCCCCCTTTATCAGCTTAATGTTAAGGATAACATCAACTTCTCCTAAGTCTTTCATCTCAAAGCTCTGAGATAGAAAGTCTTTGACTTCCTTAATCACATTAAGGTTTGTGCCAAAGATGAGTATGTCATCTACATACAGGCACAAAAGCACTCCTTCGCCCCCACCAAAGCGATAGTACACACACTTATCTGCTTCGTTTGCAACGAAGCCGACAGATGTCAAAGTTCCGTCGAACTTGTCATGCCACTGTTTAGGAGCTTGCTTGAGGCCGTAAACAGACTTCACCAACTTACACACCATGCCTTCTTGACCATTTGCTATAAATCCATCTGGTTGATCCATATAGATTTCCTCTTCCAGCTCTCCATTTAGGAAAGTTGTCTTAACGTGCATTTGATGAATGAGAAGATCATGAGAGGCTACCAGAGCGAGTAGCACTCGTAGAGTGGTCAATCGAGCGACTGGTGAGTAGGTATCAAAGAAGTCTTCACCCTCTTTCTGGGTGTAGCCCTTGGCCACAAGCTTGGCCTTATACTTCTCAATAGTACCATCAGTCCTAAGCTTCTTCTTGAACACCCACTTGCATCATATAGGTTTGCACCCATAGGGATGTTCAACGACCTCCCAAGTCCCATTCGACCTGATAGAGTCCATCTCACTTCTGACTGCCTCCTTCCAATAGTCAGCATCAGGAGAGGAGTAGGACTCTTCAATGGTCTTAGGAGTGTCATCCACGAGGTATACGATGAAATCATCACCAAAAGACTTCTCAGTCCTCTGTCTCTTGCTCCTCCTAGGAGCTTCATCATTATCCTCCTCAGGATGTTCAGTAGGTACATCGCGTACTATCGAATCAGTAGAGTTATCCTGCTCGATAGACTCTTGCCTAGATGAACTTGTTTCATCTCTCATTGGGAATATATTCTCAAAGAATGTAGCATCTCCGGACTCCATAATTGTGCCAACAAGCAAGTCGGGCACTCCAGATTTTACCACCAAGAATCTATATCCAACGCTGTGGAAAGCATAACCTAGAAAGACACAATCCACCGTCTTTTGTCCAAGCTTACGTTTCTTGGTTATTGTCACATTTACTTTAGCCAAACAACCCCAGGTACACAAACATGAAAGAGTTAGCCTCTTCTTCTCCCATTCCTCGAATGGTGTTACTTACTTGTTCTTTAAAGGTACACGGTTTAGGACATGACATACTGTCATTATCGTCTTACCCACCATGACTTGGAAAGTCCCGCGGTTTCTAACATGGCATTCACCAAGTCAGTCAGCGTGCAATTCTTTCTTTCGGCAATCCCATTGGATTGGGGTGAATATTGCGGTGTCCTCTCATGAACAATGCCGTGTTCCTCACAGAACGAGTCAGAAGCATTTGAGAAGTATTCGCCACTTCGATCGGACCTAAGATGTTTAATCTTTCTCTCAAGTTGGTTTTCTACTTCAACTTTATAGATTTTTAAGTAATGTAAAGCTTAATCCTTTGATTTCAATAAAAAGATGTAACAAAATCTAGTGCAATCGTCTATCAAAGTCATGAAATATTGTTTTCCACCTTTTGTCAACACGCCGTTCATCTCGCTCAAATTAGAGTGAACTAATTCTAGTGCTGTGTTGACGGCTGTTAAGTGCTACTTTTATGCTGTCAACTCCTGCATTAAATACATGAAATATGATCATCAACACTAGAATAGGGGTTATTACTGATGATTTCCACGAGTGTTGGTGTTTCTAGCTTTTGTTGCAGGACACATCAAAATGCACATCGAATGATACAACTAGGAGCAAGTAAACCAATGGCATAGATATGGCATTATCATAAACAACCTCAAATGCCAAATTGGTCTGCACCATTGCAACGGGCTCGTCGAGACGATCGAAATGGATATATCATTTGCCTACTTTGGAGTTCGGATGAAAGAGATATGCACAAGATATCATGTGGGCCCGGTAGGACCCACACCATGCCACATGGCGACGTGCTATCACACAGGAGTCCACATGTCCATGACACATCATCGATCCAAAGAAACACACTCTCGACCAATCAGGAGCCAGTACGCGGATCCAAGGGCCCACAACCACGAGATAAATGGCTAGAAATACCGCATACACCCCCATACCCACCTTGGGACCCACCTGGAAGTCACCTGGATGAAAGGCGGTTCGAGGGGAGCTACCTGGGGGTCGGCCGAACCCCCAGTTCGGCCGAACCCACTTTGTGGCCTCTCGTGCCGCCCTTCCACGTGTCGGCTTGTCGTGACGAACCAAAGGCGGTGCCAGGTGCTTGCCCGAATATTCCCTCGGGATCCTGCAGCTCCTTCTCACGGAAGATACACCAACTTGGCCCCCACTCCTCTTCTCCACGTGCCACCACCATATTGGTGGTGCCCATGGCAGCCAAGGGGGCTCCTCCTACTGTCCTTAGCCTATAAATAGAAGTGGAGGGGGTTAGAATAGAGACACACAACTCCTCTCCTCCTCTCTCATTTTCTCTCTTGAGAGGAGAGGCTCTCCTCTCCTCCTTCTAGAGTGTAAGTGTGGAGTAGTTGATTAGATCAAAGCTAGGGAGAGAGTGAAAGGGATGTACCTCTATGGATGCTCGTTCTTCAATTAGAGTAAAGTAAGTATTTTCGTATTTTCTATTTAGACCAAAGTGCAAGTGATATGTTCTTGTGTTCTTCACCTGTTCATCATTTAGAGGCACGTGTTCTTCATGAAGACGCCCCCTCGATCTAGTTGATTAGGTGCACAAGTTTGTATCCTGTTTGTATGACTAGTCTATTAGAATAAAGTGGATGTGCTTGCATGCTCTAATTAGAATAAAGTGTGTTCGTGATTCCTTTCTAATAGTTTATGCTGGGTTACATGAGTAGACTTTTTCCTCTGCTAGTGTGTAGATCCTGGGTTTATGCATTTGACTGCTGCAAGTCGTTCGTATACGTTGGAAGCATAGTACGGGGTCGAGTGCTCTCTCATATGCCTTTAGTATAAGCTAGTAGTACCTATAGTGAGTGAGATCAGTTCTCTTTCGTGGTCGTAGTTCTATAAGTACAGAGTGCCGTAGTCCGTTGGCTATGACAGTAACCACAGCATAGACGTTGTGTCACGCTACCGGTTATCATTCGTTCGGCTTATCCCAAGGTTAGGTAGAGGCAGTCCAGGTGGTGGTGATAGCCTGTCTGGCCCTCGTTGATCCTCTGCACCTGGATATAGTCAGAGCTCTGTTCCACATAGATCCGCATACCAGAGTCGCCTGTTAAGTCAGGGCTATCGGTACCCTAAGCCAGGTTCTATCTAGAGATCGACCTTTAATCTCATCTATAGTGCTATCTTTAGGAATCCTCTCTATCCTTGCTTTTTATCTGGGTGTGTCCTTGGACCGACTAGTACAGAGTTAGTGCACACACATTCCCTTGGATTGGATACCCTTGGAATACTCTGAGGTGAAAGCTACAACAGTATCCGTGCGCTTGCGGATTTATTTCGTGTGGCACTGAGAGACGTGGGTACCCATGGGTCCCCACCGGCCAGGGTTCTAGGGGCCCCTGACAAGTGGACCCGATCTTCCAGAAGACCTGCCGACCTTACAAGTGGGCCCAGCGACCTGATCAGGATCGCGGAAGACCCGCGAAGCCTTGGCGTGCAAGTCAAGACACGGCGACCTGGCGCGCCGCTGCCTGTAGCTCCGAGTATCGCAGGATACTCCTTGTAATTCGGGAGATAAGCTTCCCACAGTTGTAACTGACCTCGACATGGGTCAACCGACCTGTGCATGCAAACCCTAGCTCGTCCCCCCATATAAGGCGGCCTAGGGCTCCATGCACAGGGAGAACTCATCTTCATCCTCGCATAATCCACCACAACTGGACGTAGGGTATTACTCTTCGGAGGACCGAACCGGTATAAACCCTTGTCTCCTTGTTCCTCGCCGCCATACTCGCCTAGCTCCGTGTGCACCTTGTGCATAACCACCTACGCTCTTAGGTCCCGATCCTCCATTAACATGCAAACCACTAGGGCAACCCCCTAGCGGATCTGTCTAGGTCTCACCCCCTGATAGTTGGCGCGCTAGGTAGGGGAGATCGGGAACTCGCTGTGCAGCATGGTGGCCCAATCTGGCGTCGTCTTCCCGGCGAGCATGGCGGCCTTCCTCGCCGACCCCGTGGAGATCTGCTTTGGATCCTTCACGGCAACCTCTCCTGCTCCGGCAGCCTCGACTCCTCCAGCGACCTCCGAGAAGGTCAACACGGCGTCCGTCACCATCTCTGTTCCCAATCTAGTATCGGAGAGTGATTACCGACATCTGCTTTCTCGCCGTCTCTATTCCTATATACTACGTCAGCAAGGTTCTGTCTGACAGCAAGACCAGGTACAGCCAGCCCCAGAAGATGCTCTACGCGCTACTCATGACCTCCCGCAAGCTCCGGCATTACTTCTAGTCCCACAAGATCAAGGTCGTCTCGGCCTTCCCTCTTGGCAAAATCCTGCGGAGTCGCGACACCACTAGGCGCATCGTCAAGTGGTCCATCGAGCTAGGCGAGTTCGACCTAGAGTTCTGCCCCAGGCAGGCCATCAAGTCCCAAGTCATTACAGACTTCGTCTCGGAGTGGATAGAGATCCAACAGCCTCCGTCGTCGGAGCGACCTGAGCACTGGAAGATGTACTTCGATGGTTCCCTGAACCTCGAAGGAGCCGACGCGGGCGTCTTGTTCATCTCCCCTAAGGATGATGACCTCAAATACGTCCTGCAGATACACTACAAGGCGTCCAACAACGGCGCTGAGTACGAGACTCTCATCCATGGGCTACGCATCGCTGTCTCCCTCGGGATCAAGCGCCTCATGGCCTACGGTGATTCCAAGGTCGTCATCAACCAAGTCAGCAAGGACTCCGAAGCTAGGAAAGACATGATGGATGCCTATTGTGCTGAGGTGCGCAAGCTCGAGCGTCACTTCGAAGGGCTCGAGTTCCACCACGTCTGCCGCAACAACAATGTCGCGGCCGATGTCCTCTCCAAGCTTGGCTCCAAGCGCGCACTGGTTCCGGCCGGTGTGTTCGTTCAAGACCTACGCAAGCCGTCCATCAAGCTCATCCCCGACCCAGAGTTGCCTGATGACGAGGTTACTTCGCCTGAAGGTCGTGAGATCCTCATGATCGACGCAGAAGATGACTGGCGCCTCGACTTCATTGCCTTCCTCCTCGAGCATCGAGTGCTAAGGATAAGGCGGAGAGAGAAAAGATCACTAGGTGTAGCGCCAACTACGTCGTCGTCGGCAAGGAACTCTACTGGAGGTCCGCCTCCACCGGAGTACTGATGAAGTGCATCCTACGATCTGAGGGACTCAGGCTCTTGGATGAGATCCACAGCAGTGAGTGCGGCAACCACACCGCCTCTTCCAACCTGGTAGGCAAGGTCTTCAGATCTGACTTCTACTAGCGCACGGCCATGGCTGATGCCCAGGAACTCGTACGTCACTGCAAGGGATGCCAGTTCTTCGCCAAGCAGCAGCACCTCCCAGCTCAGGCCCTGAGGACCATCCCTCCGTCGTGGCCCTTTACAGTGTGGGGTCTCGACTCTGTGGGACCTTTCAAGACCGCCCCTGGCGGCTACAAGCACATCATCGTGGCAGTGGATAAGTTCACCAAGTGGATCGAGGTCCGTCCTGTATCCAGCGTCACATCGAAAGAAGCGACCAAATTCATCGAGGAGATCACCCATCGCTTCGAGGTGCCAAACAGGATCGTTACCGACCTTGGCACGGCCTTCACAGGAGCCGAATTATGGGACTTCTGTCAAGATAGCCTGATCGACGTATACTACTCCTCGGTGGCGCACCCGCATTGCAACGGCCAGGTCGAACGGGCTAATGGCATGGTCCTACAGGCCATCAAAGACCGTATCTTCGACGGCTCAGCGCCCTATGCCACTAGGTGGCTCTCTGAGCTCCCTCACATCCTCTGGGGTCTCAGGACCCAGGTCAGCTCAGCTACGGGGTACTCACCCTTCTTCCTGGTCTACGGGTCAGAGGCCATCCTCCCCACCGACGTGGCCTTCGGTGGTCCTCGCATCCAGAACTTCGACGAAGGAGAAGTAGAGCAAACACGCTGGCTCGACCTCGACGGCATTGAGGAACACCGTGTGGCTGCTCTCATGCGCCACACCCGCCATGAACAACAACTACGTCGCTACCACAACCGCAATGTGCGGGAACGTTCCTTCAACGTTGGCGACCTAGTCTTACGGCAGATTCAGAACACCAAGGACATGCACAAGCTCTCTGCGCCTTGGGAAGGACCCTTCATAGTTAAGGAGGTCATTCGACCGGTGACCTATCGCCTCCAATGGGCCGATGGCCAGGGCATTCCGAATCCCTGGAACATCGAGCACTTACGTCGCTTCTATCCTTAGGAGCTTTGTATCAATAAAAAGCTATGTACTCTATCCTTTGTAATTCAATATATAAAGTTTCCACCTTCGACCTGCTTGTTTTCTGTTCACCCCTCCCCTTCGACACGCTCGGAGGCTTGGTTTAAAACCAGACCCCTCACGCTCGGGGGCTTGGCTTAAAACCGGACCCCTCATGCTCGGGGGCTTGGCTCTAAGCTCGGCCCTTCACGCTCGGGGGCTTGGCTTTGCCAACCTAAGGGTCTTCCGACCTGGGGTTTCTACCTTTCTTTTTTACCAGTGTTCCCTTACCACAACTTCTTATGCATTTTATAAGTATTCCTAGGTCTTGGGGTTGCTTGACCTTGGGTCCCCGACCCCCTCCGCGCGCCGGCCGCACATAAGCCTCCAACGCCGAGCCGTGTGGTCGGTAAGCCGTTCCTCCACTGAGTTGGGTTAGCAGAGGAAAAGGGGTCTCGCAACTTCGTCACCTTTGCGTAATTATAAGGAGTTTACGAAGTCAAATAAGGGATCACATTAACTTAAAAACATGCCTTTTTCATTCATTCAATGTTTATATTACATCAAAAGGGTCTGCGACCCATTGTTACTAACTGTCTGCTACGACCTAAGTTACATCTACAGGTCTATTTTCTTCATAACCTCCTCCGCGGCAGCCTGAATCTCTTTGCTGTCCACCAGCTGCGCCAAGTCGATCTCCTCCTTGACCTTTTCAAGGTCGAACGACGGCTCGTGGTGCTTCACCACGGCCAGTGTGGTAGCGGCGGCGAGCTTGCCGCTGTCCACCAACAAGGCCTTCACGCGACCCTCTGCTGCATCCAGCCGTGTGACGAGCTCCTGCGGCCCGCCTTCGACCTTGGGGACATAGACGTCCACAAGGTACTTGGCGGCCTCCTTGAGGTCGTCTAGCTCCTTCTCAAGATCTGCAGTCATCTCTTGATGGTCAATGAGGGTTTGCATCGCCCGGCCAAGGTCGATCTCTAGATCCCTGCGAGCCCCAAATTCATAAGCAGCTTTACGGGTGAAGTAAGACTCACTGACGACGACCTCCTTGTGCTTCTCCTTGAGCACCTTCACCTGTTCCTTCGACTCCTTGAGGTCTTTCTTCAAGGCAGTCTCCTCCTTCTTGGCCTCTACGAAAGTCAAGGTCAGGATGGATTCACCACGGCGTACAAACATAACGACCAAGGGCGTCCTACGACATACCTGTGGCGGCGACCTTCAGATCGTCTTCCGCCTCCTTTGCCTTCAGCTTTGTAGCTTCAAGCTCCCGCTTCAAGGCTTCGATAGCCTGATCCTTCAAGATCGCCTCATCCTTGAGGCTCCTTATTTCCTTCACGGCCTCAGTCTTGGCCTGAAGCACGACCTCTCGCATCGTGGTCAGCTCCGCGTGAAGCTTGGCACCCTCCGTTAGCAGGCCTGCCCTCGCCTGCGAGTGTGCGGCAAGAGTCTGCACCAACACATCAAGAAAGATCGTCAAATCAAGATACCTGTGCAAACTTAAGATGTAGCCCCAAAGGTAGCATCAGCTCACCATGAGTGTCCGGCCGATTGTCTTCGCCGCCTCCGTGATGGTCGCCTGCGCCTCCTTGAAGTCGGCAAGGTATTTGGCGTCGGCGATGACATCATCCTCCCACGGAGTGCCGGTGTAGAGGCACCGCTGCCGCTCATACTCCGCGCTCCCACCTCTGGTCTCCGCCAGCCGCGTCTCCGGCAGACTTGACTCAGGTGGGTCTTGCTGGCGCGGGCCCTCCTCCTGCTGAGCACTGTCAGCAGCGACCTTGGCCGCCTCCAACACTGCTCCCACGGTCTCTGGGACCCCGCTAGTAACATCCCTGGCTGAGGTCACCGGTGACTGCTCCACTGGCAACTTCTCGAGCTTCCGAGACAAGGCCTCTTGGCCTGAGGCATCCTTGCCTGTACCTGACGCAGCGGGAGTCCCCCTGCCAAAGATACACAAAATCGTCAGAACGACGTACCTAGCAATGTGCGAAGGTTGAGAAAAGCAGGAAAATCAAGCTCCACGACGTACCCGCTGCTAGATTTCAGCCGAACCTGAAACGGCCTGGGCGGCGCCCGCCTTGGCTTCTTTTGCGACCCTTGGTCGCTCGCGCCTTCCGCGCTCGGTTTCGGCTGTTGCTCGCCTACAACGCTGAGCGCGGTGTCATCTCCTCTCGCGGCCACTACGTCGCCCGACTCTGCAGCGACGTCGCACGATCCCGCATCATCCTGCTCCTCGAAGACGACCTCGGTGTTAGTCGTTGCCGTCTTCGAGGATGCAGTGGTGTCCCTCCTCTTCCTCTTCTTCTCCGCCTTGATGGTGGCAGAGACGATCTTGGCGCCCTTGTGCACCGGGATCATGGCGGCGACCTGCCGTGACCTCCGAGTCATCGGCGCGGAGCTCCCCACGGGCAGATCCTCATCATCACTACCCCCCACCGATGAGTTGGAGAGGTAGTTCTCCAATAACTTCGGCGGCGGAGCCTGCACGTCCTCCGCCACACGGACCTTAAAACTGCGCTCGCCTTCATCCGCGAGCGGAGTCGGGCTCCAGAACAAGCTTTCATGACCCTGCAACAGGCGACCTTCGCCTCAGAAATAGGGGAATGCAAAAACAGCTAAGGAATCAAGGTCGATACAGTGACGTACCACTTCGGCGGGCCGCTTGAGGGAGAACGCCTTGGGGCACGTCTGGTTCCGGATCACCCCAATGAAGAGTTCCCTCACCCGCGCCACCATCGCCTCCTTGGAGACCTTGCGCTGCGCTACACGGGTTGGGTCGGTCTGACCCCAGTACTCGTAGGCTGGGTGCACCCGATCCTGGATCGGTTGCAGCAGCCTCCGGCTGAAACTGATGGCCACCGCACTGCCCGTCAGCCCTTCTTCCTTCCTCGTCTTGAGGTCCTCCAGCAGCGGCTTGATGGCGTCCATCTCCCGCAACGTTAGCTGGTTGGTCCACTCCGGCACCGGGACCGGCGCGAGCCCCGACCTAGTGGCCAGTGCTAGCTTCGGGTTGTCGATGTAAAACCAATCTCGCCTCCAGCCTTGGGTGTTGTCCGGCAGCTCCATATCGATGTACACCGTCTTCATGTGACGGCGTAGCATGAAGCCGACGGCCCCGACGACACCATTCTTCCCCGTCTTCTTCACCTCGAAGAAGTACCACCACAGGTCGAAGTGTGGCGGTATCCCCAAGTAAGCCTCGCACAGATGGATGAACAAGGAGACTGTGGTGACGGCGTTGGGGACGAGGTGCACCAGGTCGATGCGGTAGAAGTGGAGTAGCCCGCGGAAGAAGTCACCCGCTGGGACTCCAAATCTGCGCTTGATGTGCGCGACGAAGGCGATAGTCTCCCCGGTCCCCTCGGAGGGGAAGGCTTCGCCGGCGGCTGGCCTCCAGCCCACCTGCTCCTGGGGCTTCAGCAACCCGCGCTCCACCAGACTCTTCAGCTGCGCCTCCGTCACCGTTGAGTGCTCCCACACCTTCTCCGGCGGCGGGGCAAGCTCTGGGGCCGTTTCTTCTTCCTCGAAGCCAGTGGATCTAGCTCTAAAAACCACCAGGGACTTCTGGCGCATGCGGCGGCGCTGGGCGCGGTGAATCTAAGCACAGCGGCGCCGGAGAATGTGCGCTCTAAAGCTCCTGGCGGCGGATTGGAAACCCTAACTACTGCGAGGAATGGAAGTGAGTGGGGTCCTCCACCCTTCACTCGGCCTTTTATAACTGGGCCGCATCAGTGCGGTGGGCCGCGGCGCCCCAAACGTCCCTTCGGACTCGGCAATATTCCCGGCGACCCAACGGATACATCGCCTAACGGCTCTTTCAGCCTAACAGCTACAGGCAGTAACGGCTCGCGCCGTGCGGGAATCCATGCCTGTTGGCTTTCTGTCCAACGGCCCAGTGTCCATGGACTCGTTATGCCCTACTTTAAGCCCCTTCCCCATCAATTTCTTCAAGGTCCCTAGGCCTCTGACGACCTCCGGGTCTATAACGTTACTGTCGTACGGACATCCCTGGGCCCACTACTCAGGTGGGTACTGGGACCGACTACTCCGTAGGCCCCTAGGACTACCCGACTTGAGCTGCACGGCACCTGTTGGCGTGGAGCGCAAGGCAAGCGGAGGATTAGTACTCGGTTAGGAGGCTAGACATGTCCGGATCCATGTAGAGTACTCCTAGCCGCAGCCGACTAGTACTCCTCTGGCAAACCGACTTGTAACCCTGCCTCCCGGACTATATAAGGTGAGGCAGGGACCCCTATCTCATCAATCCGCATCATCTTGTAAACACACCCAATCAATCCAGAGCTACGTAGCATATAGGACGTAGGGTATTACGTACCTCGCGGCCCGAACCTGTCTAAATTGTGTGCCACGTGTCTCTCCTTCGAGTTACCGATCTCGGCGAGGCCACATTCATCTACCTCGGGTACTCCCCTTGGTAGGTTGCCGGTCTAAAACACCGACAGCTGGCGCGCCAGGTAGGGGTACTCGACGAAGATCACATGGCGAACTCGATGGCTTCAATCGTCATCAAGCCAACCGCCGCCTTCAATCGCGGCGACACCTTCGTCTTCGGCTCCTGGGTCTGCACCGCCGGATCGTTCCAGTGCTACCTCACCATGACTCCGGATCCGGAGACTGGGCTCGTGACGCTTCCCGAAGCCGTCACGGGTCAACTCATCGAAAAATTCGATGAATTTTCGCTCTGCCAACAAGTCGCCGACTTCGAGTTTGGATCCGCCTCCAACTCGAACTCGACGTCGCCCTGGATCATTTCATGCAAGCCAGCTCCTGAGCCATCGTGTGAGACAGTCCCCCTCCATGAGCACTTCCCCTACGGTCTCTGCAACTCTAGCAGGGCCCACGCGGAAGCTCTCGCCGCACGCCGGGCCGGCAAGGAGATCGCCTCCGAGTACTCCTCGGACTCCAACACCGCAACCGGCTACTACTCGGACTCTTCCTATGAGTTCGACTTCGGATCGGACCCAATCGAGTCCGAGTCCGAGCTCAACACGACGGAGGAACCGCTGTCAGGTCCTGCCACTGGCCTGGTCATTACATCTACTCCCGCCGGCAGATTCGTCTACTGGCCCGACCGCAAGCCTGCAGACCTGACGGACGACAACTCACGCTGCGTCGCCTACCTCGATTCACTCCCCTTCCAGGAGGGGACCCTGCTGGCTCCAAACGACGAGCACACCCCCACCGAGGTGGCGACCACTAACTCCAGTCTCTGCACTCCCGACCGTGAAGTCTTCATGACGACCGATGCTGGGACCTCGGAAAATCGACCCGACCGGTACCTTGACGACATCTCAGAGGATGAGTTGTCCGCCAACGCACCTCCAAACGAGACCCCCGAAGACAAGAACGCCCGGCGTGACCGCAACAGGAAGCGGAACGATCGACGCAGACGTCTTTGGGAAACTCTCCCCATCCGGAACCTCAATGAGGCTCTGGATCAAGTTGCCAATCGGGTACACACCACTCCTGAGCAATGCCTGATGTCTATCACCACGATAGCACGACAAGCCCAGGGGATCCGTGCAGGCGAAGTCATCGCTAAGCTCGCTGAAGATGCCTACTTCATGCGGGTCGACAACAGGGCCGCCCAAGTACCCCCCGCCGGAAACCACGAAGCCACTAGCCGCAGCCCGGCAGACGGCAGACGCAACCGTGTCCGTGGTGAACACCAGCCAAATCCCAACCGCTCTAGGGCCTCGGCTGGAGGACCCTCACAGGGCAGCATCAGTCACGGTGGCACCGGAGGTAGTCGCGGCGGCGGCGGTGGTGGTGCCAGCAGCGGCGGAAGTTCATCCCATGACGCCGGCAGAAGAGCTGGTGGCGGTGGCGATTGCGGAGGCTGAGGCCACGCGACTAGCCACGCCACCGGCAACGCACGTGGCGGCTACGACGCACGCCACAGGATCGACGAGATCCGCCGCAAGAAGGCCACCGAAGCAAGCGACGGCGACGGCTTCCCCGCCTACTCTGCACGGCTTCGCAATCTGCTCCTTCCTGAGAAATTCAAACCTCTTGGGATCACCAAGTATGACGCGAAGAAAGACCCAGTTCAGTGGCTCAGGTACTACGCCTTGGCCATCGAAAACGCTGGTGGCAACAACGACGCAAAGTGCCTCTTCTTCCCTTTCTGCCTGGATCAAGCCCCACTCACGTGGCTCGAGTCACTCGAAAAGAACTCGATCGACAAGTGGGACCAGCTGAAAGCGCAGTTCACCAGCAACTTCGCGGGCGCCATGGGGCGCTCGGGTACCCGCATGGACCTGACAATGGTCAAGCATGAACAAGGCGAGACAATCCTCCAGTACATGCGGCGCTTCTTCGACAAGCGCGCGACCGTAGTCGACGTCACCAACAAAGAAGTCATCGACCTCTTCCAAGACGGGCTCTATCACCGTCGCACCTTCGAAGACTTCGGTCGCCGTCGCCCGAGTTCCATCACCAAGCTCAAGGACATGATCACGTCATGGGCCGACGAAGAGGACAAGGCGAACGCCAAGTACGACTCCATTCGCGGCAAGAACAAGAGCAACACGGGCGGCAACAACAACAACAACAAAGATCAAGGGGGTCGCCACAACAACAACTACTCGAGCTCCAACCGCAAGCGCAAGCCAGACAATACAGTCGCGGCTATACAGCGCCCTGCGAAGGACAACTCGAAAAAGACCTCAGGCGGCTTCAGAGACTTGCTTAAAGAGAAGTGCCCGTGGCATCTGGATGGCACTCACACCACCGAGCAGTGCTACCAGCTCCGGCCAGCACTCAAGGATACTCCTGACCCATGGCCTCCTCACGACAAGAAGGGCAAGAAAAAAGTTGACGAGGGCAACGGCGACTTCCAGGAACCCGATAAGACGGTGAATGTCCTATTCGGCGGACTACCCACCAGACGGTCTCAGAAGGCCACCCGACGGGAAGTCTTGAACATTGAACCAGTGGTGCCGACACCTCTAAGGTGGTCGGAGGTACCCATTACCTTCTCCCGCGCGGACCAATGGACAAGCTTCTCTGAGCCAGGATGTTTTCCACTCGTCCTGAAACCTGTAGTCGTGGGCTCCAGACTCAACAAGGTACTCATCGACGGCGGGAGCGGACTCAATGTCATCTTCACCAAGACCTTGAAGAAAATGAAGCTCGACATCACCGACATGCTCACCAAGAGCGCGTCACCCTTCTACGGCATTGTCCCCGGTAACACGGCTATTCCACTAGGCTCAGTGGTCGTGCCAGTTACCTTCGGGGAAACACGGGAGAACTACCGCACCGAGTACATCAAGTTCGAGGTTGCGGACTTCGAAACCTCCTACCATGCCATCCTCGGTAGACCAGCTATCGCCAAGTTCATGGCAGTACCCCACTACACCTACTTGGCACTAAAGATGCCAAGTCCTGCCGGAGTACTCACGCTACAAGGGGACTTGAAGGTCTCTTTCGACTGCGACACCGAAGCCGTGGAACTCGCAGCGACCAACCAAGTACCCAATGCAATGATGGAGATCTTCACTGCGTCCAAGAAGCTCGCCCCAACCGAACTCGAGATACCCGAGAAGACCGACACCGCGAACAAGCCTCAACCGTCGGAGGAAGTGCAGGTGAAGGCCATCGACCTCG
Source organism: Cenchrus fungigraminus (assembly GCA_036936925.1). Taxonomy (NCBI): domain Eukaryota; kingdom Viridiplantae; phylum Streptophyta; class Magnoliopsida; order Poales; family Poaceae; genus Cenchrus; species Cenchrus fungigraminus. The sequence continues at coordinate 101,221,611 of CM072779.1, forward strand.
GGATGGGCGACAGCAGCAAGACCACCATGATCGGCGCAGGGCTCGACCCGAAATAGGAAGACGCGCTCGTCAGCTTCCTTCGGGCTAACCGAGACATCTTCGCGTGGAATCCAGCGGACATGCCAGGGGTGCCCAGGAGGCTGATCGAGCACTCACTCAACGTCGACCCTAAAGCTACTCCCAAACAACAACACCTTCGCCGTTTCGCCGATGACCGACGGGATGCCATCAAGAAGGAACTCGCCAAACTACTCGCGGCGGGCTTCATCCGTGAAGTCTTCCATCCTGAGTGGCTCACCAACCCCGTCCTCGTCCGCAAGAAGAACACGAACAAGTGGAGGATGTGTGTCGACTATACTGATCTCAACAAGCATTGCCCCAAGGACCCCTTCGGGTTGCCGCGGATCGACCAAGTCATCGACTCCACGGCGGGCTGCGACCTGCTCTGCTTCCTCGACTGCTACTCTGGGTACCACCAGATCGCTATCAAGGAAGAAGACCAGGAGAAGACCGCGTTCATCACCCCGTTCGGCGCTTACTGCTATACGACAATGTCGTTCGGGTTGAAGAACGTCGGCGCTACGTACCAGCGAGCTATCCAGGCCTGCTTCAAGAAGCAGCTCAACAAGAATGTCGAAGGCTATGTGGATGACGTGGTCATCAAGACCAGAAACTCCAATATGCTCATCGCTGATCTTGAAGAGACTTTCGCATCTCTGCGAGAGTACCAATGGAAGCTCAACCCCAACAAGTGCGTCTTCGGCGTACCATCTGGGAAACTACTCGGCTTCATCATTAGCCATCACGGCATCGAAGCCAACCCGAGAAGATCTCCGCCATCACCAATATGAAAGCTCCAACCTGCATCAAGGATGTCCATAAGCTGACCGGGTGCATGGTGGCCTTGAACAGATTTATCTCGAAGCTTGGAGAACGGGGACTACCCTTCTTCAAACTACTCAAGCACCAAGAGAAGTTCATATGGACCGCGGAGGCTGATCAAGCTCTGGCGCAGCTCAAAGACTTCCTGTCAAAGCCACCGGTCCTCACGGCTCCTCGCAAAAAGGAGCAGCTACTGCTCTACCTCGCAGCAACTACTCATGTGGTCAGTACTGCCATCGTCGTCGAGTGGCAGGAAGACAGTCACGCCTACCCAGTCCAGCAACCAGTCTACTTCGTCAGTGAGGTTCTGTCAGAGTCCAAGGCACGGTACCAACCGGTCCAGAAGCTACTCTATGCAGTACTTATCACCTCGCGGAAGCTACGACACTACTTCCAGGAGTACTCGATTGTCGTCATCACCGACTACCCGCTCGGTGACATACTCCGCAATCAGGATGCTACTGGAAGAATCTCCAAGTGGGCAGTCGAACTCGGCGCCCTCAACATCGACTTCAAGCCACGTACAGCTATCAAGTCTCAGGCACTAGTCGACTTCATGGCAGAATGGCGGGAGAATCAGCTACCAACTCCAACCGAGCGGCCAGAACACTGGGTGATGTACTTCGACGGATCACTCAAGCTTGAAGGCGCAGGTGCAGGAGTACTCCTGATCTCTCCAAAGGGCGAACAACTCAAGTACGTCCTGCAGATCTTCTGGAAGGTCTCAAACAACGAAGCCGAGTACGAAGCCCTACTCCATGGGCTCCGCCTCGCAATCTCATTGGGCATCAAGCGGCTACTAGTCTACGGTGACTCCGCAGTGGTCATCAACCAAGTCAACAAGTCTTGGGATCGCAACAAGGAGAACATGGACGCCTACTGTCTAGAAGTCCACAAGCTCGAGAACAAGTTCTACGGTCTCGAGTTCCACCACGTCGTCCGCGACAACAATGTTGCTGCAGACGTCCTGTCGAAGCTTGGTTCTACTCGCGCGCAAGTACCTATCGGAGTCTTCGTCCACGAGTTTCATGCGCCATCCATCCCGGAGCCGGCGCCAACGACCACTGACCCTGTGCCACCACAGTCCAGTCAGGAGGTCATGATGATCGATGTGGACTGGAGACAACCCTTCATCGACTACATCCGCGAGCAGAAGGTTCCTTCCGACAAGAACATGGCCAAACAACTCGTCTGTCGAGCCAAGACCTACGTACTAGTCGGAGACAAGCTCTACAGGCGGGGTGCCACTTCTGGAGTACTCATGAAGTGCGTACCTCGGGATGAAGGCAAGGACATCTTGGAGGAGATTCACAAGGGCGTCTGCGGCAACCACGCATCTTCTCGCACGCTGGTGAGCAAGGCTTTCCGACGAGCTTTCTACTGGCCCACAGCTCTGGCCAACGCTGAAGAACTCGTCAGAAAGTGCCAAGGATGTCAATTCTTCGCCAAGCAGCAACACGTCCCGGCCTACAAGCTAGTTACTATACCACCAACCTGGCCCTTTGCCTGCTGGGGGCTCGACATGATTGGGCCTCTGCCAACTGCGCCAGGAGGATTCAACAGAGTCTTGGTGGCCATCGACAAGTTCACCAAGTGGATCGAAGTCAAGCTGGTCACTTGCCCAAATGCCGACAGAGTACTCGACTTCTTGGATGAGCTAGTGCATCGCTACGGGCTGCCCCACCGCATCATCACAGACTTGGGTTCCAATTTCAACAACCACCAGTTCTGGGAGTACTGTGAGAACAGCGGAATTGACGTCTGGTACGTCTCAGTCGCCCACCCCCGCGCCAACGGTCAAGTTGAGCGTGCTAACGGGATGGTACTCGACGCCCTCAAGAAGCGATTGCACGACGCAGCTAACACCAAAGGAGGCAAGTGGATCAAGGAACTACCCAACGCACTCTGGGGGCTTCGTACTCAACCTACCAAGCCTACTGGGCAGTCGCCCTACTTCCTGGTCTACGGCTTCGAAGCTATTCTACCTGCCGACGTGATGTGGGAATCCCCGGCAGTAGAGCAATATGACGAAGGCATCTCAGAAGACAGTAGAGGGGTTGACATCGACAACCTCGAAGAAGCCTGCTGCGCCGCCCTCGTCCAGTCAGCAAGGTACCTTGAGGGTATCCGACGCTACCATGATCGCAACGTCAAGGAACGCTCCTTCAACATCAGCGATCTAGTCCTCTGTCGCATCCAGAACACGGACGGACTACACGAGCTCAGCTCGCCATGGGAAGGTCCCTTCTCAGTCTCCAAGGTGACCAGACCAGGCTCCTACCGCCTCCAAACACTTGAAGGCGACGACATCAGCAACTCGTGGAACATCGACCAGCTGTGTCGCTTCTACGCGTAGTCGCTCGACTACTCATCTACGGGTCCAGTCTATACGACTACTCACGGAATCTTTGCTGTAAGCGGCCTCTCGGTCCTAGCACTAGTCTCCGGACTACTCTTCTCCAAGATCCAGCGTCAACGGCTACTAACGGATCTTGGGCTGCTCAGAGCATTGAGGACTCTAGCAGCGGTCAACGGACCATGTACTCTAGATCCAGCCTATACGGCTACTAACGGATCTTCACCTGTAAGCGGCTCAAGGGCCCTGGCAACCATCTAGCCGTAGGCGGCCTACGGGTCCTGGCGACTACACTTGTAAACGGCTCTGGCCATCCAGGTTTACTCCTTCATCAGTAATAAAGATTGATAGCATTCAACTTCTTTACTGTGCCTTCCAGTCAGGCAGACTCTACCGAGTACTACTACTCACAACTCCTCCACGGTTTGGTACTCCGCGCACTTCGCTGCGAGTGGCGGCCATGAGTGCTCATTTCACATACAAAACGTGGACAACTTTCATTGATAATTCAAACAAGTCACTGACTACTTTGTTTGTTTTACAACTACTACTCTAGCTACCTCTACAGGTACATCTACTGGAGATTAAGCTTCTCCGCCACCTACTCAGCAATGGGCACCATCTCCTCGAGAAGGGTCTTGTACTGATCATCGCTACAGTTAGCCGCAAGACCACCGGCTAGCACATCCATTGGTGCCTTCGGGAAGTATGACTTCATGTATGCCAGCACCTGGTTTGGGATAGACTTCGCCAGATGCTTGACATACGTTGCCAATCGTCCGGGGGCTTCCTTCAACCGGTCCACCAGTGGAGCTATCTTGGGTCCGCCCGGATGTGGCACCAGCAACCTTGTGATGGGCAGTGCGGCTTCCTCAAGCTCTTTCAGCTGGCCTCGAAGCTTCTCGCAGTCTTCATTGAGCTTCTGCAGAGATTTATAACAATTGACAAGGTCACGATCTGAGGCTTCACGGAGCTCCATGTGCTTGATACACTCATGGCGCAACTGAGCGTACTCATAATCAAGTACCTCTCTTTTGTCGGTCTCACGATACACGATGTTCTTGAGGTCCGTCTCTGATGCCTTCAGCTGGTCAACCATTGCCTCAAGCTCTGCAGACAACTCAATTCAAGGTCAGACTACTCGCAAGTGCTTCAATAAGTACTCAGGACTCCGGTGGAAGACATACCTTTGTTCTTCTGGCGTAGCGACTTGTTCTTCCGGGTCAAGTCGTCCCTCTTCGCCTGCATCTCCTGCACCTCGTTATGGTACTGGGCGAAGGCGCCATCCAGCTTGGATTGGAGCAGAGCCGCATGCTTCTTCGACTTGTCTAGCTCCTCCTCTAGGCCTTCGGTGCAAAGAACAGTGTCACCATACCCCTTCAGAAGATCAGACTTCTGTCGGGACCGCTCCACCACATCCTGCGCAAGACAGAGTCAGTCCATGGATACTCAGTACTCAACAAAGCAAGATTATTCGAGGTACTCACAACGTACCTTGACCCATTGCTCGGTGCGGCACCATGACTCCATGCTTAGAGCAACAACGACCGGGTCGACAAGGTTGTCCTCCAGCAGCTCAATACCTCCACGGCTTGATGATGCCGCCTCTGGCATGGGCGCCGAGCGAAGCGGCGCAACTTCTTCTATGATCGGCTCGCGGACGACTACTTCCGTACTTGCCTCAGGGAGTGGATCGACCCGCGCTTCCGCACTCAGCCCGGGGGCTGCTGCTGCCGTTGCCCCAACAACCGGTTCTGTGGGCTCCGTCTCCACAGTAGCCGTCTCCATAGCCACGGCTTCAGGGATCGCGGCTTCCTCAGCTTGTGCTCCTACCAAGATGAGTACAAGAAGTCGATTTCAATGACTACAACTACCTCGCATGATGACTACCAGATGTGACAGGACACATACCTTCGACCAAGGTGGCTTCTTCCAAAGTCGACTCCACCGCGGCTTCAGCTTATGGTGGTGGCGTGGGTTCGCGCACCTCCGCCGAACGGTTCTCTCCATCGGCCGGAGTGCTAGCATCCCCACCATCCCACGACAAGTCCATGGATTTCCTATTTCACGAAGTCTCTAGTCAGCAATGCAAGAATAACGACTACTTCCTACTCGAAAGTTCAGAGAACTTACAGAGTTGACCGCACGACGGTCACGGTCGGAGCACCAAGTATACTGGCAATATGAACTATGCCAGCTTCGCTGGCAGTTTCGGCTTCGGCATGCCCCTCTTCTGGCTGCTCCACCGCTGTAACCGGAGGAGGACCCTGCCCTTCTTCGACCGACGCCCGCAAATCTACAGCGCCAGTCTCTTGTTGTGCCGCTACTGGTACGGCTTCTTCAGTGGTTGGAGGTGGGCTGACAATCCTCTCAGCTACCGCCCCCACCGTCTTCCAGGCGTCCTCGTCACCTTGATCAACGGGGTCCGAGGAGGGGATGTCCTGCAACAGTTCAAATACGCTTGTCAGCAACAGACTACTTCTCGGCAGTACTCGACTACACTAGTCGTGCTACTCACCTCTGGCCTGGTGGCCTCTGACAGCTTCAGCTTCTTCACGGCGCGTTTCCGCACCACATTGCGCGGCTTCCTAGGCGGAGCCAGCAAGCTAGCCTCCAGGCTAGATGGCTTCTCGATGACCGGGCTGTTCGGCATCCCAGCTCGGCTGAACCTTGAGCGGAGTTGGAACCGCTGCTGCAGCGTCTCTTCATCCTCGTCATCAGAGCTGTCCTCGATGACGATGGCATCACTGCCTTCACCGACTTCGCGACGCTCCTTCCCCTTGGGCTCCGCTTTCCCCTGTGCCTGTCCTTCAAGTCGCGGGGGGGGGGGGAGGGCGGGACGGAGATGTACTTCTCCACATCATCCTACAACATCAAGCAAGCATGAGTACGACTACATCAAGCAAATCAGTACTTGGGGGCTTATGTCACGACTACTGACCTGGTTTGGCGGCCGTGCTGCAGAGTACTCTGGCACCGGGCACGGTGTGTACGGGGGCATATCCTTGAGGATTTTGCCCAGCCTCTCAACAAGGACGTCGTCCTCGACTTCGAAGCCAGGCATCCGGGATGTATCCTCATCGCCGGTGTACTGGTACCCGAGGGTGTCTTGCGCCATCAGTGGCTGCACCCTCCTCTTCATAAAACTGAAGGCCACGTGCTCGGCCCTCAGTCCGGCCTCTGGCAAGGCCTTGATCTTCTTCAGCAGCGGGGGTAGTTGGTGTGACGCCCCAGGTTTTTAATTAGCATCATTAGTGCTAATGACCGAATCAACTGGGTCAAACCCGCTGACGTTGGTCAAACCGTGGTCAACCTGGGTCATCACCCCAAAGACCGAGGCAACAATCACTAATGACCCCCTTAATAAAGTCAACACACCCTGGTGGTCAAAACCCCGGTCAAAACCCCTTGCCCTTGAGTGCCCTCCGGAACTTTTGCCGTGTTCTCCGAAATTCACTTAAACACTTCAAAATCGGCCAATATAAAAGTTGTTCGTCTTTTCGAGGGACACACTTTTCATAATTGGCGGCATTTGAGATTTGGAGTGGAAATTGGTGAAATTCGGAGTCAAACTCAGTTGTTACTATTCATCAGCGCTATGGAAAACCAGCGACTTTGCCAGCAGTTCATGCAAAAACCATTGATCAAAACACCTGTCGGCCTTTGTAAAAGTTGTAGGGGGACACTTGTTCTACAACTTTGCTATTCACACTGCAGTGCACTTCTATTCAAATTTTTGGAGAACAGGGCAGTCAAACACGCGTTGACCGGCATCCCAAACATCTCCTGGCGCTCTAGAGCGCGGCGACACGCGCGACGCCGCCCGACCGGCGCCCGCGTTGTCCGCGCCGCGTGTCGCCCCTGCCTTTCTCGGCGTTCGGACCCGGCCGAGCCACGCGCCCCGAGGCCACGCATGCCGAGGCAGTGCTCGCACCGAGGTGCCTTGAAGCCTGTGCCGCCGCGTGCCATGTTCCCGCCGCGCCGCGCCGGACCCTGCCCGTGCCATCCGCTGGTCGCCGTCCTTCGAGCCCGCGCACGCATCCGGGTCCCCTCCTTGTCCCTCGTGACCCATTCAAACACCGGGCACGTCGCCTATAAAAGGGACGGCCGGTTCCCTCGCGCGTGCGAGCCCCACCCCGCCGTCTCCCGCTCCGCCGCGTCCGCCATTGCCGCCGCCACGGCTAGCACGCCCGTCCGCCCGCTCTCACCGCCGGACAAGCGACCCAGCACCTCGCCTAGGACCTAGGGAAGCTACCACGGCCGTTTGTTCGCGCGCATTCTCCCTCCCCTCACCGGAATCGAAGCCGGGGCGGAAGCGCCGCCACGGCATCGCCGCCGCCGCCCGCCGGCAGCCTCTCCGGCCAAACCGCCGCCGCCCATCGAACCCCGGTGAGCCCAATCACACATCCGTGCCGCTTGCGCATCTCCTCCGGCCGCCGTTCACCACCGGCGAACTTCCCCCGCCGCCGGAGGGCATATTTGTGAACACCGAGGGTATATCTGTGAAGCCAGGGACCTAGATGTAATGTTTTGAATCTTAGTTTCCTAGCAGTTCAGTCCAGTGACTTAGGAAAATCCTAGAAAATTGTAGAAACATCAGAAAAATGCAACCCCAATTTTGTTGGATTCCTTGTGAAAAACACTACAACTTTCGTAAAGCTTGAACATAGGTTTTCCTAATAGTTTTTGAATGAAAAATAGAAAACTGAAAAACCTAGATCTGTTGTATCTAAAAATATACATGTGCTCTGTAGCTGAATTTTGAATATGTTGTGTGTTATGTCATGCCTAGCTTCTGTACCAAAAACTGCACAAAGTTATGGTGTAGATCCTTTATTATGATTTATTTTGTATTTATGCTGAATCTGTCCAAATGATTTTTGTAGCTAAAAATAATTAGATTTTTCTGCTCAACTTTTGCATGTGACCTTGTTATACCTAAATGCACCTCTGGTGAATTGATCACAATTTTATAATTATCAGAAATATTTATTCTTGAAATATGCTTGTTTTTCTTTGTAATTGCATTAGTCAAGACCCATAATAGTTCTAGGTGTATATGTTGCATCCCTAGCTTAGTTTTGGACCAAATATCATGTGTGAGGCAGTTAGCATCATTTTGATGTGTATTTATTTTTGTAGGCATTTATCTTGCTTAAGTAGCTAGCTTTTGTTATTTTCGGTATAATTAATTTCCTAGCTATCCTAAGTGTGCATGTGTGTGCAGTAGCTTTGTTTAGGCTCATAGTGTTTCATAACACACCCCACTGAATTTTATTAATTTATTTGTGAATAAAAGCAATGGTAGCCTTTTTAAGCTTAATATTAAAGTTAAATTGGAAAATCATCAACTCCACACTAAATGACCTTGTGTATGTGATGTTAATCTTGCTAAGAAACTAAGTGACACCACCCCTTGCTGTTTGTGAAATTTAATTAATTTAATCACATAAATATGTACACAGTCACTATCAAATAGAATAATTAATAAAGAATCGCATATTGTTCCTGTATTGGAAGAGTATGCTAAATGTGTGCTTATCTAGGTGAATGTGGTCAACCATGCACCCCATGGTTGTCGTTTGTTGTTTGTAACCAATTAAATTAAAAACCGTCAATTAAATCTTGCATTTGCATCCTCGTGTAGATCTTTCCGACGGTAGATATACGCTCGTACCGGAAGGAGGAGACGAAGGTGCTGACGAAGAGCTGCAGTACGTGGACGTAGCTCAAGACCTGGACCAAGGTCCAGAAGGGCCCAAGGCCAACCTTGCCAGCGAAGGCAAGCCCCGGATCATTAACCCCGTCTTTTAAAATTATGCAATTATCCTTGCAATGAATGTGCATTTATGCTTCAGGAGTTGAATTGAAACCCTAGATGCATGATCCCTAGGTACCTATGTCTTTTACTAGTGTGCTAGGTCGATAGCTGCTATGCTGTAGGGCCGGTACAAGTCGAGTGATGTTTGTCACTCGCGAGAATAGGTCCTTATGTTGGAATCATGAGATCTTTATAAATGGATTGCTCATGTGGTAAGAGCATGGGATTTGGGCTCCGGTCCAGTGGCTTTCGTGGGCTAAGCTTTTGAACGTACTAAGCACTTGTCGGGAATGGGACCGGTAAGCCTAGTACCTTAATGAGACGGTGCGGGAACTTACCCTTACAAATCTTGAGTAGTCACCTACCCGGCTAGCTACCGGGATAGGGGGGTACATGTGTGAAGCTGGGTGCCTCTCGGGGTATGCCAGCTAACCTTGTACCCAGGACTGTAAGCTTCGATCCCAGGCCGAGGACTTTTGGGAACCGCCTAGTGGTTGTCCTCACAGGGGCACCCTACCGTGTGTTTAGGTTTACCTTGCAAGGTTTAAATCAATCGATTATTGGCCTCTCACCGTTATCTGAGACTGCTTAATCAACTGGCCATGATATCCCTTAATGATGGAACTTTGTGAATATTACTGCTTGATTTAATTGTACTGTACAACTCTTGATTGAATTAGTTGGCACACCTAGAAATGGTAATTAACTAGAATTTGTGCTAAAATATTGAAAGTAAGGACATACTCTTTTTTGCTTTTCAGCAAAAGAACTCCACCGGCCAAAAAGCCTCTCATGTCTAGAGTTTGGTGATGTAGTTATCACCCGATGGTTAAGTCTTGCTGAGTATTAGTATACTCAGCCTTGCTTTAAAACTGTTGTTGCAGGTGTTGTTTGACCTGGTAAGATTCCACCCGGCTGGGAGCAGGGATGGGTGGATGACGACGAGTGATGGCATCACGGACGGCCTCCTGTGATGTTACCGTTGCGCTAGATTATCTTATTTCTGCTGTTTTCGAACTCTGAACCTTTACTTTTATCATGAACAATGGTTTGTAATAATTAAACCCTGCAGGGCAGATTTGAATTTAATTTGTGTTTGTACTCTGGACTCGCCTTCGCGTGAGTTTTAATGCATATGTTCGATCCTTTGTTGATATCCAAGTGATTTACCGGGTGTTAACCCGGCAACTAACGACAGGATGATACTTTATTATCGCTTAATGACCAAAGTGGATTGGTTTAGGCGATAGTACGGTATTTTCCTGGGCGGGTTGTCACAGTTGGATACCCTCTTGCATGGTGGGCTCCGTGTTCCACCACGGCGCATGCTTTGGTTGACGCCCGCTCGGCTTCGGCAACTCGGGATGGTGGTTGCTGATATAAAACCACTTCGCCTTCCAGTCCTGGTTGGAGTCGATGAGTTTGTACGGCAGGTACTGGCCGGCGACGTCTTCGCGCATCTGAATCCCGGCGCCTCTGACTACTCGCGGGTCATCAGTGCTTGGCTGCGGCTTCACTCGGAAGAACTTCCGGAACAAGATCCAGTGGGGTTTGATCCCCAGAAACACTTCGCAGAAGTGCACAAAGATGGAGGTGTGGAAGATCCCATTGGGGTTAAGGTTGAGGTACTCGATGCCGTAGTACCTGAGAAGCCCCTTGAAGAAGTTGCTGGCCGGCAGCGCAAGTCCACGCTCCACGAACCGGGCGAACATCGGGATCTCGTCCGGATTCTTCTCCATTGGGTATGGATCCCCAGTGGTGGTGCGCCATAGATCCATCCCCTTCTCGCAGAGGAATCCGCTGTTGACCAAGGTAAGAAGGTCCTCGGTCTTCAACTTTGCCTTCTTCCATTCCTTCGCCGGATTGGGGCGAGGGGATGAAGGCGGCGACGACGACGACTGGCCGGCATCTCCGACTTCATCACGGCTCCTCTTCTTCGACACGCCGGACTTCTTGCTCTTTGCTGGAGATGCCTTCATCCTCCAATTCACCGTAGTCTTCACTCGCATTCGCTCGGGGGCTACAGAGGCGGGCGGACTTCGGCAGCGGGCGCAAGTAGATCCAATCTACTTTGCGGCGGCAGTGGCGGCAGCAGAGGAGCAGAGAGGGCGGTCTCTCAGATCTAATCTGGGGGAATGCTACTGCTGGGAGTAAAAAACCCTAAGGGGTTCACTTGGTTATTTATAACCGGCCAGGCGGCTCAGATCTAAACGGGCAGATAAGGCGCCAGACGGGTGACTCAGCAGCAGCTGCCTGACTCTTCGAATTCCAGTACTCGACGCTCTCAGTCTCGGGGCCTCGACAACATCTGACGGATTAAGTGGGCTACATCATATCAAGATCCCACTCCGGACACATTCTACAGTCAAGATGATCCTTTAATTCGAGAGAGAGTACTCGACTCAAGGCTCGGGGGCTCCGTGCCACGTGTCCTTCGGTTTTTTCTCCGAATTTTTCGGGATAAGATTGCCAGAACTTCAGATTGACCCTCAGCTTGAATCTGCGATTCGACCTAAGGCTCGGGGGCTACATTCCATATGGAATGCGATTCTCCGAATCGCATTTTCCATATGGTTTCTTCATCAAGACAACATGAGTACTATTGAAGACCTTCGAGAGAAGCACTCGGGGACGCTTGGGGACTACTCGAGAAGACTTCAAGACTACTCAAAGATCAGCTGGAGTACCTTCCAGCCTCGGGATAATTCAAGCATTCTTGAGGACTTTCGGCTTGTGGAACTCGGGGACGCTCAAGGACTACTCGCCAAGGCCACCAAGACTACTCGAAGACATCCTGCTCGACTACAAAGTACTCGGGGGCTTGTCGTACGGACATCCCTGGGCCCACTACTCAGGTGGGTACTGGGACCGACTACTCCGTAGGCTCCTGGGACTACCCGACTTGAGCTACACGGCACCTGTTGGCGTGGAGCGCAAGGCAAGCGGAGGATTAGTACTCGGTTAGGAGGCTAGACATGTCCGGATCCATGTAGAGTACTCCTAGCCGCAGCCGACTAGTACTCCTCTAGCAAACCGACTTGTAACCCTGCCTCCCGGACTATATAAGGCGAGGCAGGGACCCCTATCTCATCAATCCGCATCATCTTGTAAACACACCCAATCAATCCAGAGCTACGCAGCATACAGGACGTAGGGTATTACGCACCTCGCGGCCTGAACCTGTCTAAATTGTGTGCCACATGTCTCTCCTTCGAGTTACCGATCTCGGCGAGGCCACATTCATCTACCTCGGGTACTCCCCTTGGTAGGTTGCCGGTCTAAAACACCGACAGTTACCTTCACAAGGTCGACAGGCACTACCGCTTGGTAGGTCGCCCCAGCTTCCAATCATGGGTTCATACCCTTGTTTACTCATTAACAACCTCCGGGTCAAGTAGCACCTCTCTGAGGTTGCTAAGGTCCTGCTACCTACTAAATTGCCTTAACGGCCATACCAACGGCCCTGCGCTTAATGGCTCCACTGCCCGTTGGCGACCTCCGGGTCAAGTAGCACCTCCCTAAGGTCGCTAAGGTCCTGCTACCTACTCACGTTGCCTTAAATGGCCATACCAACGGCCTTGCGCTTAATGGCTCCACTGCCCGTTGGCGACCTCTTGGTCAAGTGGCACCTCCCCGAGGTCGCCAAGGCCCCGCTGCCTAGGTCATGCAGACCTAGGGTTTCCAGGTTGACTACTTGTGTTGTGTCACTGCACAACGGCCGTGTTGACTTAGGTCAACACGGGCTCCTTGTCTCTACGAAAGGCCTCCCGAAGGTCGGCATGCTATTACAGCCCTGCCGGGACCTTGGTATCCGTACCATTGCAGCTTGGGCGCCCTCACAAACACTAAAACCATGACATTCCTCATGAAAAATTATATTTACAGCTTCATAAGCTACGAGTTTGGCCCTTGGCCAAATTACAAGATACAAAGATCTTAAAAGTCCTGAATTACCTTCCAAAGTGCTTACGACTCAGTCTACACTAATAAGGCTTGTCGCAAGCTTTCTTCTAGCTTCAGGACCTACTCGACAACCTCTACATCTATTGTGGAGGCAGCTGCCACACAGCCACCTCTACTTGTGCACCAACCGGTCTCCTGCGGCGCCTAGCATCAAGTCTGAGCTCCCCCGTAAGATTGCAGAAGGTCCGAGCTTTAACACCAACCTCGCCGGGTGGAGCGCAGCGCTCACCAGCATCACCTCAGGCCTGAAAGTGTCAGGGCCGACGATGCAGCTGCTGCTTCATTCTCCTCCTGGGTTCCTCGGCGGGACTGGGAGAAGAGGCCAATCGAGTTCTTCGAGCCTCGCAAGCATTCTTCTAGTTCCAAGCATGAACTACTTCAACTCTACACTCTGGTGGGCGGACACAAGCCCCTGGCATGACAGTATTACTACATTGGGACATCTTGGATCACCTCCGAAGATTGGTACGGTTTGCTTCAAGCCCTGGGCACCTATATATACCATCAAGCACCTGCCATTCAGTCTTATCCGCAAGCCAACTTGCGTGGCATCCTTATCTTTAAAGATCGCTGCATCCTCGCGGAGCACGAGGTCACTGTTCACCCGTGGGAGGCATTGGCGCGCTTGTCCCCTACCTGACCACACTCTGGAGCACCTTTTGTCTTTTGTGGGTGATTGTGACCTGTGCTACAACTGCAAGCTGGCTCGTGACCGTACAATACACGCGTGACTCTGGTTGCGCCAGAACTGTTGCCTGCTGTCCTCTGCAAGATTCTGGAGCTCTTGTCCTCTAGCGTCGACCCTACAAGAGCATCTATTTCCTAAGCAGAAGGTCGTAGGTTCGGTTTATTTTTCTCTTCTTCTTTGGAGCATCAAACCGGCCATACTGGTCACTTTACTGCTCGGGGGCTACTACACTAGTGCGTCTTCGACGCCCTATTTTCTCCAGGTCGCCTCAACCTAATGGAAGCCCGCTTCCATCACATCTCTGCTCGACCTACCCTTGGTAGGCTTGTTGACCTTCCTGAAGGTCATGACTTCTACTACAACATACATGACTCAGGTCAGGTCGGCGGTTCTGCAAGATCTACGCCTCGCCTTCACTTCGACCTCATGGACCTTCGACCTAGAAGCTCGACATTCAACTTCGTGCGCGCATCGGAGGGGTTTCTTTTCTTCTTGATCCCCATGCACCCTTCACGACCTCGACGATGCCGCGCCTTGCTGCTCTTCGACACGACCCCGCCTCGGCCACTACGCCTACGCGTCAATCGGGGGCTTGAAAGACATCGGTACCCATGGGTCCCCACCGGCCAGGGTCCCAGGGGCCCCTGACAAGTGGACCCGACCTTCCAGAAGACCCGCCGACCTTACAAGTGGGCCCAGCGACCTGATCAGGATCCCGGAAGACCCACGAAGCCTTGGCGTGCAAGTCAAGACATGGCAACCTAGCGCACCGCTGCCTGTAGCTCCGAGTATCACGGGATACTCCTTGTAATCCGGGAGATAAGCTTCCCACAGTTGTAACCGACCCCGACACGGGTCAACCGACCTGTGCATGCAAACCCTAGCTCGTCCCCCCATATAAGGCGGCCTAGGGCTCCATGCACAGGGAGAACTCATCTTCATCCTCGCATAATCCACCACAATTGGACGTAGGGTAATACTCTTCGGAGGCCTGAACTAGTATAAACCCTTGTCTCCTTGTTCCTCGCCGCCATACTCGCCTAGCTTCGTGTGCACCTTGTGCATAACCACCTACGCTCTTAGGTCCCGATCCTCCATTAACCTGCAAACCACTAGGGCAACCCCCTAGCGGATCTGTCCAGGTCTCACCCCTTGACAGACGCTAAAATACCCAACAAGCTTTCTGGCGCCATTGCCGGGGAACGGTTGCTGTATCTATCTTCGTACCCAGTGGCCCTCGTATCTTTTGTTTTTCTTTTATTCTACCTTTACCCCTGTTACCCATTGAGAGGCCATCCTTTCACGACCTCTCCACCTCAACTTACGAGTTCAATGATCCATCAACCTCTTCATCCAACCATGAACTCAACCCCGACCTTATAACCATGGTTCGGAATCGACCCTTCTCTGGAGCTATTAGTGAGGATCCCCATGACCATTTGATAGAGTTTGAGAGGTTGTGTTCATCCCTGGCATCCCAGGAACGATACAGAAAACCTTGAGGCTCAATTTGTTTCCTCTCTCTCTCACACAAAGAGGGCGGAGCAATGGTACACTCGCGCCACAGGGCGTGTGAACGATTGGGAAAAACTCCGAGTTGACTTCTATGTTTCTTTCAACCTTGCAAGACAAAGGGCGTTCCTTCCGAGTGAGATCCGCAACATTAAGCCATTAGAGGAGGAGACCATAGGTGCAGCTTGGGCTAGGTTCTTACACCTGTTGAAGTCTAGCCCAGACATGTCTATACCTGATCATGTATACTTGTGTACTTTTTACTTAAGTTTAGACATGGACATTAACCTATATCTCGACAGCATCGTTGGAGGTGTGTTCGCAAACATAACTTCAAAGGAAGGAAGGGAGATCCTTGACCTCCTCTTAGAAAACTCTTCCTTTCTTGCCGACCATAACGAACCCCGCCAAGAATCAGAGTCGATCCATGAGAGTCTCTCAACAGCTGAACCCGAGCCTTTGACTTCCACATCCTAAGATTCGTCTGTTGAGCCCTCTCCCAAACCAGGAACAGTGGAGGAAGAAGAAATTCAACCTCCAAAGTTCCTTCATCAATTCGAGGATGACCCTACTAAAAATATCAAGAACACCTCAAATTTATTAGATGATCCAATAGGGAAGGAGCCCTCTTATGTCCAAATCCAGCCATCTAGAAATCCTTTGACAGAACCTTCCTCTAGGCCTATGGTACCTCCTTCGTCTCCCGATCCTCCAAACGAGACATCTATCATAGAGGCCATAGAGAAGAAGTGGTTGAATGGAGTGGGACACTTTTCCGAAGCACTTTGGATTAGTTCACCCTCTACGATCATTTCTTGTTCCATAAAAGGGATTATCATAGAAGCTCATCTTAACCCCACTATGGAGGTTAATGTCATGCCATGGCACCTAGCGTACACTCTTTTGGGCAACGTTATGCTAAGACCATCCGACAAGCTCCTCAAGAGTTGTCCCTCTGGACGCATTCTTGAGTGTCGGGGGGTTGCATGTGCTGTGCCACTCCTAGTAGACAAGATCAAGGTTGATCTAGATTTCTACATCTTTGATATCCTCGATCTTGATCTCCTCCTAGGCTCCCCTGTAGAAAAACTTCTCGATACATCTCGAGGGAGCTTAGATGAAAAGCTCAGGGAAGCCGCTTCTGCCACCGCTCCCTTGTTTTCGGAAAATTTTGTGGAGAAGCCTCTTCCCAAGCAAAACCCACTCGAGGAAGTGGCGCATGTACCTCCATTTGCGTTGTCCGAGCCCATTCTCATTGAGGTTGTAGAATTTTCTACTCCTCAAGAGTATGACTCAGAAGACCCTCTTCACCTTTGTGAAGGCGAACGATCATCATCACTCCCGACCGAGTTTGAGCCTCTACCCATTGGCCCATACTATGTTGCTCTCGACCTTGATCGAGAATCAACACTGAGCTTCCATGATGAATCTCTTAAGCTGGAGAAATCATGGGCCATGGAAATCTATGAGGCACCGACTCTGGAGTCCGAAGGAAAGGATTCCATTGACAAGCATGGTAGCTTCACTCTTGATATACCTCAGGAACCATGCTTGCATCATGCCTTTCCAGAGTCCGCCATGCTTAGTGCACTAAGCACGCACGAGGACTACAACCACCTTATGATCCTCTCTTCTCAAAAATTTAGAAGGTTGGTTGTAGATGCATATGTTTACCATAAGCATTGTAGATTTCGTGTATGTTCTGTGGCACTAACCTTGCAGCTAAAGCTTCACTGACACATCAATAATTGGTGGTGAGACGGGAATGACATCACCAATGATAGCTGCAAGAAGAAGTTCCCAGGGTCGAGCTTACGACCGTAAACAAAGCACTACCAGGAGATAGCCTGGATTAGCATAGGTTTGTTTTATTTCCCTTTTCAAATAAAAAGCAAGAGCATGTTTTTAGGATAAGGTAGTCCTTCGGGTATTGTTGGTCACTAACCTTTCTGGTGGAGATTGAAAAGAATGACGGACAAGTGACACCTAAGAGCATGTGAGCTACATCACTTCAACACTTAGGTAAGTTTTTGGTGAGGAAACATTACAAAAGGAGGCTTGATCTCCACACACTTGAGTTTTGTTGCTTAGCAATGCAAACTTCAAGTGTGGGGGAGGTATGTGAGCATCTTGAGTAAAGTTCCACCTCTACCAAATCTTATCCTGGTGTGAAGATGATGTAAGCTCTTGCATCTTGCCCACTAGCTAGGTAAGTCCTGCTTTTGACATTAAACAAAGCCCTTCTGGGAGGTTGCCCGAGGTTCACCGTCTTATGCTCATGCTTTTGTTCCTTTTAGAAAGTAGCTTGATTATGCTTTCATGCTTTCTTTATCTCTGTTCTTATGCTCTGGTTTGAATGTATATGCATGACATACGTTCATAGACTGTTTTAAATTAAGCATGGTGCTTAGGTTAAAATCTCTCTTCTTCAGTCAAAACAAGACATGGTGTCGAGTTTTGATTGATGAACCTTGGAGTTATATTTTCATAGATCTTGGTTGCATGTATGCTGAATAACCCCTGCAGAAAATTGTCAAATTCAAATGGGTAAGTTGTTGAGCTAAATTCGAATGGGAAGGTAAGTTGAGGTGTCAGATTCATGTTGCACAACATGAAAAGGTGGTACATATGACCTCTCAACGGTCCAAGGTAAGTATACTCCACTTTGTGTATGAAGTGTAATCTTGATCTAACCTTGTTGGAGCAAATGACATGGTGACAATAAAATAAAATGAAAACAACAAAAAATATTTGAATTAGAATAAAGGCTCTATGGTTCTCGAACCAGTAGAGTCCAGCCTTTGTTTTCATTTGTCACTTGAAGAACAGCACCAGGTTCAACCACTAGTGTGGGGGAGTTCTCTCAAGCTCATCATCAACATTTCCATTAGAGAACTCCCACACAGCGCTGCACAACATCGACTACGCCATCATGACAAGAGTAAGGTAAACTAGAGTGACCCGGCTACCCTCTGGTCAGCCAAATCACCATTGGTCTTCCTTGATCTCTTATCCTTCAGAAGTGATGGTATGTGCACCCTCTATCCCACTCTACCTTATCCATGAGTTTGTTTGAAATTCAATTAATATCCTTTACATCAAACTTAGTAATTCGTGCTATGCTTGCTCTACATGATTCCTGTAGTTGGCCTGCATATGTTTTATTCCTTACTTATCATCTTGATGCTTGTGATCAAATATCATTAGGGAACTCATGCTCATCTAAGTAGTTGGCGTTTGAGATATGGTTTGATGATATGATCTTCTCTCTAAATGTTTGAGTGCTTGGGAATTTTATTTGAAAATTTGAAAACCCTTCGCAAAGCTCCTCTTTGATATGACAAAGTCCTACCAAAGCCATATGATGTTTCTAGCTGGAAACCTTATACTCATATGTTGCTTGTCATTGCATTTGAGCTTTGTCAAGTTGTTGTGACCCTTGTGAGAATTCTTTTCATGCTTTCATGATCAAGATCCATGTGCACTCCATATCCGCTTGCTATGCTTCTACACTGGAAGTTAGCATTGTATCATCCATCCATTTCATAAAAATAAAGCTCTGTGTGTGGTGTGACCTCTCTCCAAAAGTATTCTTGAAAAAGAGACATGGGCTATGCAAAAAAAGAAGAGAAAACAAAATAACATGCTCAAAGCATGAGTGAAAAAAATGCCCAAGGCATGAAAAAAAGAGAGAGATAGCCCATGTCCAAGAAAGAAGAAAAAGGAGAGAGATGGAACATGCAAAAAGGAGTTCCAATAAATTTGATGGTAATAACTAGCACCCACTCCGGGCCTAGTGTCCACCTTACCATCAACACAACATTCATCATATATATGGTAGCATCTAGCACCCATTCCGGGCCTAGTATCCACCTTACCATATCCATCATGTCCATACATGTGCACATCTTGATCTGATTGTATGATTCGATTTTCTCTTTGGATCCGGTTTTTGACTTTACAATATATGTGATACAAGTATGCTTTATCTTTTATCCTACCCTGAGCTCGACATATAGCCATCATTAAAAGTAGGATGAAAGAAAGGCAAATCTAATGCCTTGGTGAGGACATATACACATTGAGCGATCCGAGAGAATCAAATGAGGAGCTAAGCAAGGTTTTATTTTTGAAAACTTATTGCAAAACCCCAAGTTACTTGACATGATGAGCAGAAGTGATTTGATTCATGACCATTCCATTCCTCAACTACCCAATATGGCATGATAGACACTCCACAGAGTTCACAAGTATAAGGTATGGTTTGGAATATCTCTTATGCTCGCTTAAACCTTTGGATATCATGTCTCACCTTGATCTGTTCCCTTTTACTCGGGACGAGTAAAGGTCAAGTGTGGGGGTGTTGTTGACGGTTGTTAAGTGCTACTTTTATGCCATCAACTCCTGCATTAAATACATGAAATATGATCATCAACACTAGAATAGGGGTTATTATTGATGATTTCCACGAGTGTTGGTGTTTCTAGCTTTTGTTGCAGGACGCATCAAAATGCACATCGAATGATACAACTAGGAGCAAGTAAACCAATGGCATAGATATGACATCATCATAAACAACCTCAAATGCCAAATTAGTCTGCACCATTGCAACGGGCTCGTCGAGACGATCGAAATGGATATAACATTTGCCTACTTTGGAGTTCGGATGAAAGAGATATGCACAAGATATCATGTGGGCCCGGTGGGACCCACACCAAGCCACATGGCGACGTGCTGTCACACAGGAGTCCACATGTCCATGACACATCATCGATCCAAAGAAACACACTCTCGACCAATCAGGAGCCAGTACGCGGATCCAAGGGCCCACAACCACGAGATAAATGGCTAGAAATACCACATACACCCCTATACCCACCTTGGGACCCACCTGGACGAAAGGCGGTGCGAGGGGAGCTACCTAGGGGTCGGCCGAACCCCCAGTTCGGCCGAACCCACTTTGTGGCCTCTCGTGCCGCCCTTCCATGTGTCTGCTTGTCATGATGAACCAAAGGCGGTGCCAGGTGCTTGCCCGAATATTCCCTCGGGATCCTGCAGCTCCTTCTCTTGGAAGATACACCAACTTGGCCCCCACTCCTCTTCGCCACGTGTCACCACCCTATTGGTGGTGCCCATGGCAGCCAAGGGGGCTCCTCCTACTCTCCTCAGCCTATAAATAGAAGTGGAGGGGGTTAGAATAGAGACACACAACTCCTCTCCTCCTCTCTCATTTTTTCTCTTGAGAGGAGAGGCTCTCCTCTCCTCCTTCTAGAGTGTAAGTGTGGAGTAGTTGATTAGATCAAAGCTAGGGAGAGAGTGAAAGGGATGTACCTCTATGGATGCTCGTTCTTCAATTAGAGTAAAGTAAGTATTTTCGCATTTTCTATTTAGACCAAAGTGCAAGTGATATGTTCTTGTGTTCTTCACCTGTTCATCATTTAGAGGCACGTGCTCTTCACGAACACGCCCCCTCGATCTAGTTGATTAGGTGCACAAGTTTGTATCCTATTTGTATGACTAGTCTATTAGAATAAAGTGGATGTGCTTGTATGCTCTAATTAGAATAAAGTGTGTTCGTGATTCCTTTCTAATAGTTTATGCTAGGTTACATGAGTAGACTTTTTCTTCTACTAGTGTGTAGATCCTGGGTTTATGCGTTCGACTGCTGCAAGTCGTTCATATACGTTGGAAGCACAGTACGGGGTTGAGTGCTCTCTCATATGCCTTTAGTATAAGCTAGTAGTACCTATAGTGAGTGGGATCAGTTCTCTTTCGTGGTCGTAGTTCTATAAGTACAGAGTGCCGTAGTCTATTGGCTACGGCAGTAGCCACAGCGTAGACGTTGTGTCACGCTACCGGTTATCATTCGTTCGGCTTATCCCAAGGTTAGGTAGAGGCAGTCTAGGTGGTGGTGACAGCCCGTCTGGCCCTCGTTGATCCTCCGCAGCTGGATATAGTCAGAGCTCCATTCCACATAGATTCGCGTACCGGAGTCGCCTGTTAAGTCAGGGCTATCGGTACCCTAAGCCATGTTCTATCTAGAGATCGACCTTTAATCTCATCTATAGTGCTATCTTTAGGAATCCTCTCTATCCTTGCTTTTTATCTGGGTGTGTCCTTGTACCGACTAGTACGGAGTTAGTGCACACACGTTCCCTTGGATTCGATACCCTTGGAATACTCTGAGGTGAAAGCTACAACGGTATCCGTGCGCTTGCGGATTTATTTCATGTGACGCTAAAATACCCAACATGGTGCCAAGTTCCTCGCCTCGGCGGCCTTGTGTGTCTTGCGAGTTTGTTTACATTCAACACATACGTGGCACTTAGAATCTTTGACAGGGGTAAACTTTGGAATTAAACTCAAGCTAGCCAAGCGCATCATACATCCAAAATTAACGTGACAAAGCCTCGAATGCCAAACATTTGATTCATCATCGTTAGACACATGGTTCACAACTTTATTACAATTATCATCTATCAAGGAAAAGCGGAACAAGCCTCCGCTACCATAGCCTTTTCCAACAAAGGTACCAAATTTGGAAATGATACATTTATTTGACTCAAAGACTAATTTAAACCCATCTCTACACAGTAGAGACCCACTGACTAAGTTCTTGATGGTGGGGACATGCTGCACGTTCTTCAGCTGCACGCCTGCACCGTCTTTCCCGAAGTAAACTTCAGAGTGACCATACCAACACCAAGAACACGCTCATGGGCATCGTTCCCCATCAGCAAGGAGCCAGCCCCCCCCCCCCGACCTGGTAAGAAGAAAACAAGGAAATGTCATCACATACATGAATATTAGCACCTGTGTCAACCCACCACTCAGGTGAGAGACAAACTGAAAGAATGGTAGGTAAAGAATTACCGTACCCCGATGTTCCTCCACCCTCGCTGACAACCATGTTGGCAGATTTCCTCTTGGCGTCTACGCGGTCAGGACATTGTGGAGCAAAGTGTTCCAAACTTCCGCACACATAGCAGGCACCCCTCGGCTTCTTCTTTGCTGGCCCGTCGGCCTTCTTAGCCTTGGGTGGGTTTGATTGAGGTTTCTTCCTCTTGTTTTGAGATTTAGGATTGCTCTTGGGATTGCCCCTCTACACAACGTTTGCGCTTGAGGAACCTACCACTGCCTTTCCACGTGTGTCTTTTGCTCTCTCCTTCTCCTCAACATCAAGAGTCACGACAAGGTCATCAAAACTGAACACCTGTCTCTTGTGTTTTAGAGTCGTAGCAAAATCCCTCTAAGAAGGTGGTAACTTGGAGATAATAGCTCCAGCCACAAACTTGTCGGGCAACTCACATGGATTCTCTTTGCTATAGTCTTTGAGTTCTTTGGCCAGCCCCTGTATTTCATGGGCATGTTCCACTATAGGATGGTCCTCAACCATCTTATAGTCTAGGAACTGTTCCATGACGTACAACTCACTGTCGGTGTCAGAACTGCCAAACTGAGCCTCAAGAGCATCCCAGACCTCCTTCCCCGTCTTGTAACGGAGGTAGGTATCAATCAAGTTGTCAACCAGAACGCTGATGATGGCGCCCCGGAACATGCTATCAATAGCCTAAAATGCCTCAAGCGAGGACCCCTCAGGAGCAGTTCCGGAGGCACAGTACATCACGTTCATGGTTGCAACCAAAGAGCGAGCAAATCTCGCTACCGTTTAAAGTTGGAACCATCAAAAGGTTTTGGCTTAATGGAATTGACAAAGCTTGCTAACAGAATCATCCTATCATCAACATAAGGTTTTTGGATTGTTAGATAATAAGTGATGATTTTGTATATTTCAATTCCACAAATTAAAAGGTATTTCAAGATAAACATTATCGTGAGTGAAACATGACATGTGCACGTGTTCACATTTAAACAACTATTAAACATAAACAAGAAGAAACCAAAAAGGTTTAGTTTGTACCCAAAAGCTGGACGAGTGCTGGAGGTACTCGCGTTGCTGTTATCATTCGTCATCACGAATAACCTGGTTGATGTAGCCGTACAAAAGTTGTTGCAGTGAAGAGTTGATGCCGTGCAGTCCCTCGACCGGCCTTCTGGAAGCAGAGGACGTAGTCGTACAGGAAGCGAGCAGTCGCGTGAAGATGCTCCTCCAAAACCTTATCGCTCACCTATCTCATGCAGCATCTTCCTACGATAGTCGAGGTTCCGGAGGCTTGCTCTCGCCAGAACCGTGCGCGCGGTGCAAGCGATGGATATGCAAAAGCACAACAAACAAAGAGGGAGAATGGAGAGATGTCCTGAACAAGAGTATCTGAATATGAGAGGTGAGTTGGAGAGGAGGGAGGCATCCATCTAGATCTAGGATGCATGGCCTCGGTGAGGCGAGCGAGCACGCGTGTGGCTCGCTAGTCTCCTTTATTCAACTTCACAAGTGGTGTACGTTCGATATACCACTTAAGTCGAATAAAAGTCTCCTCAAACACCTATACTGTATTACTCACTTTTATTTTCCCTAGCATTAAAACAATGGACTTTAATTCTTTCATTATTAAAATAAATGGCTCAAGGCCTATTTATTTCAACAAACCGCGGGTTCTTGGGAAAAAGATGCACAAGGCTGGTACGAAGGGATCGGAAGTTGCGGGAAATCCTAAGAAAAGGAAGAAGGCTGTGATGACAGTTGAGAACTCAAAATCCTCTCTCGAGCAC
Source organism: Cenchrus fungigraminus (assembly GCA_036936925.1). Classification (NCBI taxonomy): domain Eukaryota; kingdom Viridiplantae; phylum Streptophyta; class Magnoliopsida; order Poales; family Poaceae; genus Cenchrus; species Cenchrus fungigraminus. Next base: position 101,245,503 of record CM072779.1, read on the forward strand.
TATCCAGGTGGTCCTTGGCCAGTTTCGGAAGCTTTGGGTCTCCTTTGGGAGCACAAGGCAGCCCAACCCAGAGTAGGGCATCCCAACCTCTCATTTCCCTGCACATCTCATCCCTCCCCACGCGGGGGGAGGAAGGCCCGCCTCCACCTTTGGCTATTGAGACTTTCTTCAGTGCGGTCGGCATAAAGTGACATGAAGGATTGTTAAGCCAATCATGTTGCGACAGGTGGCACCATATTTTCGGGCACGCGTAAAGGTGCGGAGAAACCTTCGAGGGTAGTGCCGTCATTTTACAACCGCGGTCTATTGGGTTCCTTGCACACAGCCACCGTGTTTATCCCCGCTCCCCGGAGAAGAGAGCTGGTACGGTGCAAAGTGCCATGGATTACGCACCAAGCCGGTGAGTTACACGTCAACGAAGGAGCTTCAGAAGGGTTAGGTTGGTGGTCGGGCGCCGCCGCCGGAGAGTTACGCATCATTTTTACTCTCAATAGCATTGGTTACGTCGTCGGTCTCGTGCCTTACGTGCGTAAATAATGGTTACGGTAGGAATCACCTGTGTGCATGTGGAACAGACGATCCAAAATCTTGGTTACACGAAAACACTGATGGCTTACGTATACGATGCGTAATCCATTGGGAAAGTGAATGATATAAGACCTCATCACAGAAGATCCAAAATTACTAGGTTACGCAAAAACTCTACTGGTTACGTACGACGTCGTCGAAACAAATTCCTAGCATATGAGCACAGAAGATCTCCTGTGTCGTAATTGTATACGTCATTAGTAAATCAAATGATAATATGATGGGCCTGGGCCATCTAGTACGGGCCACGTAGTTGGCACATGTATTTGGTGTCTGTATTACTAATGAGCCCTTTGTACTGATAATAATTAGGTATACAGTTAAAAAATGGTTTTAGTGGTATGACCTCATTCTTCTTAATAAATACACGAACTTACATACTATTTGACTTGGTACCAGTATAATTTCCCGAAATAACTTTCGTATCCTCCGTCGCTGAGGCCATCAAAGACTACATTGTTTTAGGAAAAGAGTCCTCCCAAAACTCGCACGGATGGAGGCGGCGGGGACGCGCTCCCACGCCGCAATGAATTCTTCCCCTGCCGCTCGCCATGACCATGAGGCATAGAGGAAGATCGCGCACATTTAAGAGCACCGGAGATGATGAGGATATCCCAGCCGTACGTAACCCAGCTCCCTTGGTTATACAAGATGCGTCGCAAATTACACCAAGTCCACCTTGGGTTACGCATGAAGATTGAAGAATCAAACGCAAGCGGTTAGGCAGGAAAAGCATTGGATACACAAGCACATGTGTATGAAGGACAGGTTACAAGCAGCCATGCTAAGAAACTCCAACAAGAGGTTAATCAGTGAATGCTTTAAGTTCCTCTCTGTGTTACATTGCAATACTGATGAGAGTCATATACTACCTTACTAGTCTTGTACTTTACTCCTAGTCAGGTTTACAAGAGTTACATAGAAGACACATAGGGTTACATGGAGGACACCACCTAAGCTGAGAAGGATTAATCACACAAGACTCTGGGTTACATAAGAAGCTTCACGTCCAACTCTGTACCATCATATTGCTGAAATACTTCTTGAAATCTAGAATTTATGTCAGAAAATTCCTGTACATCTAACAAGTTGCGTCGTGGATTAGTTTGAAGCTCCTTCAAGTCAATATTCCAATGCAACAAACAGTGCATCATTTGGACTTCCGAGCTAGGAGTTATGGCAAAATTACTTAAGGGTGAGCAGAAGATGGAAAAACACGCGTGAACTGAGGTATAAACTAACCAGCGATCGAAAACCGATCCGAAGTACCCTTACAAAAACCGAAATGCCGATCCGAAAAAGTCGAAAAATACACGACCGAAAAATGTTCCCTTGTCTTTTCGAGTTTCCACGCCCCGACCCATCAGATTGTTGGGTCGGGTCAGCCCCGGTATTTCGAGATTCGGGACAAAACTCCGACCCGTCACGTGATTGGGTCGGGTCGGGCTTGTCGGGTTGTTTGGGTCATGAATACCGACGACGATGCCCATGCGTCAAGCGCCTCGGAGTCTGTCTGGTCCTGTGTATTCTTTTCTTTTTCTTTTTTTTTGCAAATTGTGGGATTGGAGCATGGTCGCTGTCGCTGTATAGAATTAGGGGTGGTAGATAGCTATGCTACAACGCAATATTAGCATCAGAAGTTTGACGCTAAAAATATAGAATCACCGTTGAACTGTTGATCTTGTGGAAGAATTTTGTATTCCTGTCTGCTTGAGGCACCCATTGCTTCTTGTATCTTTGCTTGTGCTATTCAGTTTGCTTTTGGAGTAGGTGATGGTGTTGGAGGGTGAGATTTTGTTCTTGAGAATTGTTTCTTGTCTACCTCCTACGTAACAGACTGGGCACAGGTTACGCAGGGTAGTGCGTAATAACCAAATCTGTGTTGCAGGAGCCATGCAAAATGGATAGTGCGTAACCGAGGACGTGGCTAACCGAGTGCGTGCGTGCAGGTTACACGCATAATTGACTCTGGACCGTCCTACCATCGTATTACAAACAAACAAACATGCTTCCATTCACTGTAGAGTGGCATTGGAAATTAGGACTTGAGCTCTATGCCATTGGTTGTATTTTTTGATGTGCTCTATGCCATTTGTTGCATTTTTCGAACACTTGTCATTAAATAAACACTTTTTTTAGATGTATCATTAAGTAAACACTTATGTACTTATTTATTATAGAAATAGCTATCTGGGTTTTGTACTGGGCCTGCGTGCCTAACTCCTTGTTGGGTTGAGGCCATGTAGGCATCGATGAATCATTCAGTGTTAGTTCTTCTTTTATTTGACCATGGTTAAGCAGCTGGGCCGTCCTAGGGGGGTGGGCCCATGAAAGAGGGGGGCCCATGGTGTATGTATTTGTAGAGTGTTTACTATATGTATTCTGCTCATTGTGATGAATATTCAAAAGCTCATATATATGCATGTTGTCCCTTTCGGAGGATTAGCTTGTTGTCGCCTCCTATATCAGTATTTAGCTATTCTCTTTTGCTTTCAAAATATGGCCGCAAGTTAACTCTTTCGTTGTACCATAAACTTTAATCGTCATATTTCAGACTTGTTTGGCATGATTCTTGCAACGACGCGAAGCCACCAGCTTGCAACGACGTAGTGCCGGCCACTCGAAGCAGGCGGCCTTGACGTGCATCATAGCACTGCCCTTGCCAGTCGAAACCGCAGCACCGAACCCAAGAGATAAGCCTCACCACTAGGCCTCCAGCAAACATTGCTGCGCTTATAACTCAGCCACCACCACCATCTCTACTTGCTTAGCACAGTGCATGGGGAAGAGAAGAAGATGTGGTCGATGGAATGTTAGCAGCAGGTAGTAGGGAAGGGATTGGAGAAGGGAATCAGAGGGGAAACAGCAAGAAACCGAGATCAAGAAGAAGATAGAAGGGGAATCGAGAGGAGAACGGCGCAGGAGCACCAGGAGGAACAAGAACAGTTCAACTGTTTGATATTATATGTTGATAAATAAATGCCTATGCCTCCTACGGATATGGCTAGCAGGCCGGATAGCGGTCACAAGCCCAATGGCCCACGGCGGCACACAGGCCCGCTACCCTATTACAGGCCCAATAACAGCCTAGTCCTAACATGGAATCGAGGGGATCCAACGACAAAGTCCAAATCTGATGGATCCATCGAAATAACATGTGTTTGGAATGGAATAACGAAACGAAACAAATCCAAAATACATAATCTCTAAATTAGACACATAACACTATTATAGCAAGTTCATTATAACAAAGTATGAAATTAAGATACATAAAGTATGGATCGAAATTACATATAGCGAAAATAGTAAACCTAGATAGATTAAGATAAAGGGCAACCCTACCCTAGTACGGACACCGCTGGAGCATCCTTCCGCGCATCTCACTATCAGTGAGCCGCAGCCTACCAGTCGGCGCCTCCGTCGGGACGACTCTTGTCGCTGGGGAGATGGTAAGCCGCCATGCGCTATGAGAAGTGGAAGACAAAGTTTAAAATGGGTAAAGCATTTCGAATGTAAAGTGCAACGCGTTGTGCGAATAAAGAAAGAATCAAAACCTTGCTCTTGCGCTTCGCCGCCTTCGCCCGGTTGGCCGCGTGGATGCGGTCCCTCTCTGCCTGCACGGCAAGGTTGCCACCGCAGTCACCAATGCGACCGATCTCACGCTAGCGGGCCAGTTCACTGCTGTAGAGGATGTAGTCAGCGAGCGCCTTGTGCTGCGGCCCCTTGAGGCCATTGCCTCTGGTGGACAACCCGGTGGCGTGGTTGAGCAACTCGAGGAGGCTCCAGTTGCGCTGCATCTGGCCGGGACAGAAGGTACAACGATAGTACCCTCCGACGCGGCGGATGCGGCGCTGACCAGAGGCGAACTCGTTGGCCATCTCGGTGATCATCTGGGCGAACTCCTCCACACCATTGTAGGAGTTGCAGTCGTCAGAGTCGCTGCTGTTGGACATCTTCTCAATGGCGAATGGGAGAAATGAACAAATGAAATGGAGAACGCGAGCGGAATGGAAGAGGAATGCGAGATGCTATGGAGTATGGACATGCCACGCCTTGCCTGCTGTACTTAAGAAGGGGCACGGGGGCTGGACGATGAGACCCGAGGCGCGCGTGGTTCGAGTCATCCGTGTGAACGGTGACGTTTCAGAATTCACAGAGAGACGCGTTGGGCACCTGCATAACCGCGAGCCATGTTGCTCCACGCATCCATCATGGGTCCTCGTGCGTAACCTGCCGGGCGCTGCCACCAAAAGGTATCGGTTACGCAGGTCCGACACGAGGTTGCACCATGCGTAACCGACACTGTGCAGATTACACATTCCACTTCACTTGCCGTCTCTTGATGTGCGGGCCTGACACGGTGCAGCACATTTCATTGATATAGCAGCAAATACAAGACTACGATCCCGAGAGATGATCACAGTAGGTAGGAAAAAGAAAGAAAAGGAAAAAACAACAAACTATATCATTGATATAGCTGCAAAGTTAATTACTTCATTGCATCTTCATGTCTTCTGTTGCATACCATTGTCAGCTTGCATGACCCTCCTGAAAACAGCTTCCACATCACAGGTCGATTCTTCTTCTGGTTCCTCATGCACTATGATCCTCTTGATACTGATAAGCTTCACGAATTACTCCCTTTGCCAATAGTACTCAGGGAATCTATCAGGAGCCTACAAATGGCAGCAAGCCGCATAACCTAGGAGTAGGCTAAAGCAGAGCGTGTGCGTCGTGGCTTGTGCGTAACCCACCAGGTCCAGCTTACTCCTCCTCGGGGCGGGCGGTGCTGTGGCTGTGGATGACACGACGGGACGGGAGCAGAGGCGCCTGCAGGCTCGTCCCGTCCCATCAAGGCTGTACACAGTTTGCTTCTCCCCGGAGTGAAGCCCGCGCTGGGAAGGCTGCTGACGCGTCATCCATGGAATTCTCTAGTGCGCAGCCCGCTGAATGGCACCTGCGTAACCGAGACCTTGCAGGTTACGTGCTTAGTCGACACCACCCGCCGTGTCCCGCGGCAACCGCGATGCTGGCGTGCGTAACCTAGTCGGTGACGCACGCGCCATGGGATGGTGCGTCGCCGAACCGTGTGTAACCGAGCTGGAGCAGGTGACGCGTAGAATCGACACGACCGGATGCAGCCTGGATTTTGCGCAACCAATCAGTGTGTAACCCAGTCAATCTTGAGCCATGCAGCGTGGATTTTGCAGAGTGGATGCAGTACGTGTGTGCGTCATGGATTGTGCGTAACCCAGTCAGTGTTGTGCCATGCACCGTGGATTTTGCAGAGTGGATGCAGTGTTCGTGTGCGTCATGGGTTGTGCGTAACCCAGCATGTCCAGCTTACTCCTCGGGGCGGGCGGCGCTATTGTGGCTGTGGACGACACGACGTGACAGGAGCGGAGGTGCCTGCAGCAGCAGTCCCGTCCCGTCCCATCAGTGATGTACACACGACACGACACAGTGACCGTACGTAACCCTTGGCTTGGCAGCAAGCTGCGTAACCTAGGCTGAAGCACCACGTGTGCATCATGGATTGTGCGTAACCCAGCGGGTCCAGCTTAATTGATCATCATCGCGATGTCATAGACGAGGTAGGAGTAACTAATAACTAGTAGGTTATGTCAAATGTGCATTAAACTTGTCTGCTCTCAAATTGACTCGCGGAAGGCATTCATTTCATCTCCATCGAAACAATTAGTTCGAGCATGGTCTACTCAAGGTTTAGTAGTACATTCATCCCTGCAAAGTTAATTACTTCATTGCATCGACAAAAACGAATTCAAATGTATCCACTTTACTATCACATTTGAATTCGAATACGGATACGGATATCCATATTTACGTTTTAGCGGATACGGATGTCGGATAATTCGGATTCTGTCTCCATATTTCCATCCCTACTTCTGTGTTTCCACCCCTCCATTTTGTTACTCGAGTGAGAGTGATCCTATCGTTGCCCACCTTTTACTATCAGCTTAAGCTGTTGGGAGTTTCGTTCATGACTTGTTTGTTCCTGTATGCTAGTTACATCAGTACGATGGGGATGCACAAAAATTGCAAACTGTCGTGTGCCGCTGCGAGGCTGAGAAACATGACGAACTTGCCGACGTGACAAGGCCAAAACGCAATATACATGCCGGAATTGAAAAGGCATTGCCGCACAGAAGGGGTGTGTCGAATGACCGTTTGGGAACGACACTCCCACAAGTTCATCCACATCAGGACCATTGTGAACTGTAGTTAAGTAAGGACTGGTATGATTTTCAGGACTGGTAACCGGGCGCTCATGACCCGAACGTGTGCACACCTGCACTGAAGGGACGCGTCCGTTTAGTGTACTGGGTAATAAGTACTTGGTAACTCATGTCCACGAACGGTTGTCGTTTCGGAACGGCACATGCACTCCCACAATAAAAGGAGGTAGTTTACCCACAAGTCAATCATTGCCGCCATTTGCGATCATGGCTCTAGACACTAACATGTCTCCTTCCAAGCAAGTCGACTTCTCAGTCTCAAGCGAGGAAGCGAAAGCAGAAGGAACCGCGGGGCAGTACAAGGAATCCGGTACATTCATGGTTGGAGGCCGTCAATGGAGGCTACGTTGCTATCCTACAGGCCGTATGACTGATCATTAGTGGATGGGTGTACCAGACGGCATTGCCGTCCTCCTCGTTCCTATGAACATAGCCCAAATGGTAGGTTTCTCGTTGTTATGAATACACACATTCACACATGCATATATGCTCTCACTGTTGTAGAGCCTCTGACGACACTGCATGGTTCCATGCATAGGTGCGAGTATTGTTGCAAGCGGTGGCTGGATACCCCACCGATGACAATGATACGTTTCGAGTTCAAGCTACAAAAGATGTTGAATTCAGGAATGGGGATCTAGGACAACGTGGCTTCGAATGCCTGGTGGAGCATCGTGACATTGAGCGCGTGAGCTCCAACGGAGGTCGCATAAACATATCGTGTGTTGTTACAATACTTGAGGACGATCGCATTGATGTTCCTCCTCCGTCAGTACGCAGAAGCATATGCGCAACACTTGCAGCCCAAGCCCCTGTGGACATTGTCTTCGACATAGGCAGCCGGGTGATACGAGCGATACGTGCTGATGTGGCCGTAGTATCTTGTGTGATGAAGGCAATTTTTTTTCACGCCTATGATGATACAAAAATGTTTGATATGACCTTGTTAGATACAACAATGTTCACCCATTTTTTTTTCTCATGATTGTCATCAAAACATCTGATCCATCCATTCCCTTGCCACAGCGGCTAGGGATGGGTGTGTCAGATGTTTCCATGGCTCGCATGAACTGTTATTTTTTTCATTTGTTTGTTTTTAAAAAAATTATTATGACCCAAGGTCAAGAGTGTTACATGATTTTGTCAAACTATCTGAGGCGTAATTTGGTCCCTCATTTGCAAACTATTTGAGGGCAAAGGCAATCTATCGGAGTCAAACTGTCTATCTGGATATGTTGTTTGTGGCATTTGTTGAATTTGATATTTGCCATCTTTTGTTCAATATGCCATTTGGTACTTTGGGGTTATTTGCTAAATCAGTCATTTGAGGGATTTAAATGTATCATTAGGGAGATTTAATTTTGCATTAGGTATTTTTGGATTTATGATCAGTATACCTCACTTTTGGGTTAGTTGTTAGCTCATATTCATTTAATTATGTACAAAGTACACTTTCTGTTTCGATTGTAGTGTATCTGGATCTAGTTGCACTGTTCCATCTTTGTTTTTGTGTTAACCTGCAGCCATAGTGAATTTCATTATTTTTAGTATATTCTGGTGGTTTTGTGTTAATTTGCAGTCAGAGTGTTTCATTAATTTTCACAACAATTTTTTATCAGATCTGATGGATGGCATTACAGTGTTCATGCATCTTTCTATCTGTGTGTTATAAATTTTCTATGAAATGATTTTTTTAGTGCATTGTAGTATACATATGCACCTGTTATAGCATAACTTAACATTCAGGGAACTGATGTTTACAAATTGTACTATGATCAATATACCATTCTCCTATTTTTACTTTACTCTGCTTGATCTAGGTTTATGTTACTAATTAATATACATTGCTGGCAGTTTCTTTTTACCACAATTAGACCGTTGTAATTTATTTAATCAGTATATGTAATTTGTTGAGTTCATAGGTGTAAGTTTTTTCGACATGAATTTTGTGTTTTTCTGTGTAATTTTTGGGTTTTTTCTGTGAAAATGTGATTCGGTATTTTCTGAAATGTGTTTTGTATTATTAGAATTTGTGTGACAGACTGCCAAAAATCACACAGATTTTGTTTCTGTGTGATAGTTTTCCCAAACCTGTGTGATTTGGGTTTTCCCAAAATCTGTGTGATGGAAGCCCCCAAATCACACAGATTAAGACCCACACCAGATTCGTGTGATATGAGGGCTCAAATCACACATGTGACAAAAGCCCCCAAATCACACGGGTGAGGGGTACACAGACCCAAATGGTTAGCTAAATTGAAATATGAAGAGTGAGATTTGGCTACTCTCTTGGAGTTGCTCTAATAAGTAGTAACCCAATCTGCATTGGATATTTACATGGCAGCATATCGTATAACCGAATGGGTGCAGCTATTATATATAATTAACTACGCTTCCGCTTGAGCCTATGTGATTGTCTCATGACGAACTGGACAGCTTCCTTCAGGGTTGCTTCCTGGTCCTCCTTGTAGTTCCACAACAATTGTACTGGGTAGCGGCCACTCGCATTGTGCTCGTTAACCTCAAGCAGGGCCTTTGTTACCAAGGCAAAGATCTCTTGACAATGCTCTCCTCTTAGCTCCTGGAGCTTACTATCGGCTTCGTCAATAACATCCTGCAAAAGATCACTTGCCCCACGATTAGACTGGATGGACATGGAAACTCACAGAACATAATCCATCAGTAATAAATGAAAATAATCAATAAAAAGGTGCACACCATCTCTCTGCCGTCAACCATGTCAACCCTAAAAGGATGCCAATTTGGATCTGATATCTCAGCCTCCCATTTTGAACAGATAAGTGCTGCTTCGTAATTCGATAACCCACCAGTGTATGCGATCGCCTTGCAATCAACGACGCCCATCCTCTTGACACCTATGTTGGCTCGGCCTGCCACCCGGCAATCCCTGCAGATCATGTGTATTAACTAGTTGATACCCTGTGTGTTGCTGCAGCAATTTTATAAAACAAATTTCTAAGGTGAAAAAAATGAAATTCGAAAAACTACGATGATTCCATGGCAACATTCTATGAAATTTGAAAGTATAAGGTGATTGCGTGACAACATTCTTTTGCAAACAATATTACATGAAAACATGTTCATTTTGTTGATAGAGACTGACTATTAAATGAGCACAAAATGTAATGTCCGTGGTCACTCATAGAAAGACAAAACACCACATCAATTAATTTTTGATACTTCCCAAGAAACAACAACATGATACTATATCACCACCAGCTGAAATGTACTAAAAGTATATTCACAGTCAATTGCAGCATAAGGATGATTTCTTACCTTGATTAACTCTTTCCGAAGCTCCTACAACTCGGTATTTTTGTTAAATTCATTGACGGCCAAAACTGTTTACCGAGACTGCAAATCATGGAGATCATCCCTTAACTCTTGCATCTCCTGAGCAAATTTGTCCTTTAATTTTGATTCCAGTTCCTGCAACTTATGCTTCAGTACTAAACTGCTCTCAGAAATGCTGGTAGCTTCTGCTGCAGGTGCCTCCAGGTTCCCTGCGCTCAAGGTTTGGCTATTGTTCATTGCACCAGCGGCATAGTGCACAAATCCTTCGCCCGCACCAGCATCGGACATGACTATGGTGGTCGTCACTTTTCAGCCTCTAGGCAAGGTTAAACAGTTCAAATTACCATGTGTGGCACTTTCATATGTACAATTGAAATTAGAATAGTATCAGGGTGCATAAGATTTTCCAGACCAGAAAAAAAAACTAAACCATACGTATGATCAGAGTACAAATGAAAGTCAGGTTCATGCTTCCAGTGTCAGAAAATCCCATGTTCTTATACCAGGAGTATTTGTTATGATCTAACGGATTACTCCGTATATTCTTAGGCTCAATTAATTAACGATAAGTTATGATAATAAAATAATTATGATCCAATCAATCAAAATTACTATGAAATGAAGTCTACTCTAAATAATATGCCAAGCTAAGCAGGAAATATGCACAACAGTCAACTCTAAATAACAGAATCGCTTAAAATTGAGTGTAGAATATAATCCCAAAGGATTCAAGACTACTGTGGCCCCCCGCCTACTGTTTCTCTTTCCCGTCCCTTCTTCCGTCTAGTAGCAATGCACAACAATGCCCCACCTCCGCCAGCCTATACCACTGCCTGCTGCGAGCGGCAATCGCGGCGACCGCCGCCGCCACTGCACCTTCAGTCACCAGGGCGGCTCAGCTTGTAAACTCTTAAATGCCGTATGGATGATTAACAAAAAGAACTCACCGAAGACGATCTCAACCTCGTCGCCGTTGAATAAACCAGCACTGGAGGAAAGCCGCGGCCGTAAACAAGAGTAGCAGCAACAGAACGCGCTAGAATCAGGCAAAATTAGTCCAGACCAGCAATGCCATGAACACGGAATTGAAGAGGAAGACGAAGGGGGGACATGCACACTTACGGAATGAATCTGCAGGGGACGACACGACAGGAGGGGAGCGGAGGTGCCTGCAGGCCCATCCTGTCCCGTCAAGGCTGTACACACGACACGACACGACACAGGGATTGTGCGTAACCCTGTCCTTGCAGCAAGCCGCGTAACCAGGGCTGAAGCAGCGCATGGCACCCCGTCCCGTCGTCCATCATAAGCTCGTTCGGCTGATCTTGGCACGGCTTATCTCGGCTTATTTTCTCTCACACAACACTATTCAATCTATCAGCCGAACACTATTCAATCTGCCAGCCGAACAGACCAGCACGGGCACGCGGCGCCCGCGGGCCCATAGCGGCCTGCCCTCGCCGCAGTTTGCTTCTCCTCGAACTCGAAGCGAAGCCTGCCCTGTCATGCTACACTAGCAATCATCTCCAAGAGCTCTTGTTTATATGAGTAGCTAAAATCCTAATTTAACTGTATTATGTAAAATGAAAGATGATGAAATCCAACAGCTCCTCTAAATAGAAAATAGGATAGCTAGCTGAGTAAAATACAAAGTCTATTGGATCTGAGTTTTGATAAAATTCTTCTTTTTTTAGCTAACTCGTCACATATACAAGATTACAAGAGCTCGGATAGTCCTAATAGATTTGTCTCGCTATTTTCCATCCATCCGTGTAATTAGTTTTACAATTAAATCATGTTTAGTCCTCCTAATCTTCGATTTACAATTGCTATATGGTAATTTTTCACAAATTTCGTGACGGTGCATAACCTTCTCAGGGTACGCGCTGATTCGACACGACCCAGTCGGTGTTGCACGCGCTGTGCAGAACGGATGGTGAGTAGCCGAACCGTGCGTAACCGAGCTGAGGTGACGCGTTACCTGCACCCGCTCGGTTACACACCATCCGTGCGAGGACGGTGCTCACGTTCTCAGTTACACACCATCAGTTAACGCACGTTCTCGGTGTTTTTCCTTTTATAAATACTTGGGCATTCACTTTCAAAAAAAAAAGAAGTAGTTGGAAGAGCAAACTACTTTCTGTAGGAGGGAGACTAGTTTTAATAAACTCAGTTCTTTCTAGCCTGCCAATGTGTATAATGTGTGTGTGTGTGATGTATTATTGATGATTCTTGATGAACCTTTTCCATTTTGCGTACCACTATTCCAGGCGCCGTGCGTTGCAAGGACCAAATAGTCGGATACCTTCGTCTCCCGTCTCAGCCGTTGAGAGGGCTTTGCGTTCAGCTGCGGAAGGCGACTATGGCCATGGCGATGGGCGGAGCGTCTTTCTCCCGGTGTTTGGAACAACGTTTGATTCGGCCGAGGAGGGGTACGAGTTCTATAATTTGTACTCTTGGGATGTTGGTTTTGGCGTGAGGTATTTTAGAAAAAGCTGTCAGAGTTGATCTTTCATGCAGTATTTTCGAAATGAAAAGTTGGCAGAGATTCGTGTACTCTGCATACAAGGTCTTGTCTCCTTGTTCCCCGGTCATGTTGGTAAAAAATACAGCCCCCCGCTGTCGTTAAATCAGCTTTTCACTTGATAAAGTTCACGAGCTTTGTCGCCGCGCACAAACCCGGGGCGCGAATATTCGATGCTGTCAACCATCGCACTTGGATCTCCGTCCTGATCAGAATCGAAGGCAGGACGCTTATAAATTTCTCCACAAAGAAGCAAAACAAAGGCAGCTGCCCCAGAACCAGTTCTACAACGACTCCGAAACACCTATAATCATGTGTACGAGTCAGACTCCAATCGCAAACAGCGGTTACTCGATGGTATAGCAATTCTTATTTTTTCATAGTCATGATTTTGTTAGTGTGTTGTTAAATGCAGTTGCAATTTCTTGTTGTTTTGAGCAGAGGACTGGGTATAGCCCAGTTGGTGAGCTTCCCAGTTGCGGAAGCCACTGTTCTTGAGTTCGATCCCCATTGGGCCGTATAGTATGGTTTTAAATTTTTTTCTTGTGGATTTCAGCAAGCTGAAGTGATCATCGAAAGCCATCCACCACCGGACTTCCCACGCCCGCCTCAGCAGTTTTTGACGATCACAATTGATCCAAACAACTTGCCTATCGGGTTTTATGCCATGCCAGTATCTTCAGAGGCATGGCTTGACATCGTCGTCTACGAGACGGAGGCACAATTCACTGAGCTTATGCGTCACTTGTCGCTGATACCTTAGCCATGCGACCATAGCCGTATTCATTTTGGTAGTGTCGATGGCGGCGGAGGACCTTCAGCACGACAAGTAGGTGTACCACGTCATTACCGACTCTACGCTGACGGCGAATTTCTTCCCAACTGGGAAACTGAAGCGTCGCGTGTTCATCGTCCATTACCGCCGACAGATTCGTGCGTTACTTCCTCACATGACGGCCAAAACGGCGTACAAACGTCACTTGCGAACGGGACGTTGTCATCTGACAGAGAAAACTAACAAGTTTAGACTCTCTTGTATGATCTATCGTCAGGGCTGGAGTTAATGTCTCTACTGTAGCGTGTATTTTTTTATTTGGGCCCCCTTTTTTTATTTCGCGTATTATTACCGTCGTTTTCATGTCTTATCAGCAATGTACTATGTACTTGTTTCAAGGCCTAGTCGAGTTTTCTATTTACTTTGATATCTCAGTTGTTCCGAGGATGAATTGTTCGTTGAGACTGAATAACTAATTTACTAACTCTTGTATCATTTGGTACCTTTAATTTTGCTTCAATTTATCGTCTGTTTCACACCGCTTCGTTCAAATGCCTTTAATCTCTGGAAAAACAGACATTGTGGGTGATTTTGCAGTTCTCAAAATCATTCACGTCTTACAGTGTATGGGCTCACGATTTTGCAGTTCAGACCGTAATTATATAGGAATGACCGTATTTTGAAAAAAAAATTCTATTTATTCTCCCTCGACTCCCTGATGTGTGGGTCCCACACGACAGCTTCTTCTTCAACCTCCAGCCAGATGACACTTGGGAGGGAAAGGCAGACGACACACCCGGCGGCGCCTCTCCCTGCCGGCGAGCTCCTCTCCGCCGGGCCTTCCAACGGCGTGGCTACCCCCGCCTCATCCCCGGCAGCTCTCAAGCGTGCGCCGGTCCTCTCCCGAGGTCCTCTCCAGCCGCCGGGGCGAGCACTGCTGGAATTAATTATTTAAATGTGTCATCATTTTACCCACCTTGGAGTAGTTGAGAGTTTGAAGTGGAACCAATAGGATTGCAAATTAGTTAATAATTTTTAATCAAACCAGTATGTTCCGTCATGCATGGGAAGTTGATTCAGTAATTACACAATTGACGCATGCCGTTCGCACATATGCAACCGTGAGTCTGATTAGGGAACCCCACCGTGCTAAACCCCACATGTCATTAACTGAAATGGAGGGGCATGGATGTGAGAGTAAAGTCTTTCCTGTCATTGGTAGTCAAAAGGGCATAGTCCCAAGACATGGTGACTTATAGTAGAAGATACTCCCATCAGCAGGTACCCAGGCATCACCAGTTCTGGCTCCTGTGTCAATCCTCTCCTCTGTCATCTAGCTTTGACAGTCCGAGCAGCATAGGCGAAGAACACGCAGTGGCAGATTCGAACTTCGAACAACTAGAGTTCTTCAAGATTATTCTCCCTGGCATGTACGACAGCCTGGTAAGTTCACGAATCACATACTGTGTTTAGGTAGCCAATCTGTCGAGCAAGAGATTTCGTTGACACATATCAATCTCTCTACTTTCAGAAGCTCCCGAATAAGTTCGTTCAGGAGCTTGGAGATGCCAAGATCTTGAAGTTGCGGCTAGCCGGTGAGGGGATGCCGCCGTGGAAAGTCGAGATCTTGGGCAACACCGAGAGTTGTGTCATGTGCCTGGCGCGCGGTTGGGACAAGTTCGCACGTGCCCACGAACTTCTGGACAGCCAAGTTCTCGTGTTCCGCTACGACAGTGTCGCCGCTACGCTCGCCATCACGGTATTCGACCTGAGTGCTTGCCGCAAGATGTACGCTCACGGCGGCGTAGCTGGTACGTCCCGTTCCATCCATTTAGGTCGTTTTTGGATGTTTGCATTGCACTGTAGAATTAGGATTTGGAATCTAGGGCTAGTAATTGGAAACTCAAACAACGATCCAATACCGCGCGGCATCAGCTTCACTTTCGTGGAGTCCTCCGCGGCTGCGCGGAGGAACGGCTCACGACGGCGTCGCGTGCGCGTTTGGCTGGTAGTGTTCTGCGCGCGCCTAGGTTGTGTGCAGTAATCGTCGTCCTCCTTCGCGCCACTGAAGGGATTGTCGGCCAGTGACATCCAACACGTAGGAGGCGAGCGCCGCCGCGTAGCTCCCTTCCGCCCCAAAATCCGCCACACCGCGCCTGCACACCGCGCCCCTCTCTTATTGGAACCGTACACCAGTCACCCGTGCGGTCGATACTATCAGCCGGCAAGGAGTCCCGCGGCGAGCTCCGCCAGTTTCCACCGGCCATTGCCTCGCCTTGTGACCTCTGTTGCCCTCTTCTTCCTCCTCGGTCATCTTCAATCTCTACCATGGCCGTGAACCCCATGGTCGTCCTGGGCATAGCCTCCTTGGTTCGCCGGAGCATGCAGCGGCGTCTCATGGGCCTCCAGCACCATGATGCCACCACGGAGCTGCGCCTTGTGGTCGGGCTGCACGGCCCGCAGGACGTGCCGACGCTAGCGTACCTGATGGAGGCTCTGCGGCAGGGCGGCGGCGGCAGCAAGCTGGCCGTGTACGCCATGGACATGGTGCAGATGACGTACCAGACGGCGAACTGTCTGTGGACGCTTAGCAGGCGGAGGGCAGCAAGGGCGTGAAGGTGTCACGGCTGCTGGCGCTGTCGTCATTCCAGGACATGGGCAGCGACGTGTGCATCTGCGTGTAGGACGCCATGGCTGCGCTGCTGCTGCTGCCCTTCCACACGGCACAGCGGATAGGAGCATGGACCCAGGCCACTTCAGGAGCGGATCGGGTGGCCCTGATCCGTGTTGTGGTGCGTAGGTTGCGACCAGAGCCATGGAGGTTGCCGTGCCTCACGTTCATGGCAGAAGTTGCAGATGACCGAGGAGGAAGAAGAAGAGGGCACTAGCGTCTTTTCAGTAGGGGTTGAAGGGAGAAATAGAGGAGAGTCCCTCATTTTGAAGAAATTCGTATCTCGGTTGACAATTTTTGAAGAGGTCATAAATTGGGTGTGAAATGTAGAGAGACAATTGAATTGAGTGCCAAATTTCCAAATTTCTCGTGGAATAATGGTCTAATACCAATACCATGCTTCTGTACACCCAACCAGCAATTGTATTCGATTGCTTATTACAATTCGAAAAGAGAATACAAGAGTCACCCAAACAATAGCATTCCAATTCATTCTAATTGCCCTACCTTTGTGAAACTTCTACTGAACTTAATCGAACACTAAACCTCCCAATTTGTTATTTCCTGCTATTGTGCGCAGACAACGCGTTTGAGTTCTACAAGATCTTGCTCCCTGGGGTGTACGAGGAATCGCTGGTAAGTGTTGCTTCTAATTAAATGCGATAACCTGGTGTTTTTCTTAAAAATTATTTGTTGATCAGTATTTCCCACCTGGTTGTGCAGGTGCTCCCGCCTAAGTTCGTGCAGCAGCTCGGAGATCGCCGGAGGCTGAACCTGCGGGTCGCTGGCGCAGGCTTGGGTACGTGGGGCGTCAGCATCTCCGTTGGCGACAACATCGCCTCCATGTACCTAGCTGAAGGTTGGGTGGAGTTTTATCGTGCCCACGACCTGCGTGACTGCGAGCTGCTCGTCTTTCGGTATGACCGTGCGACAGCCACGCTCGACGTAACAGTATTCGACACGTCCGCCTGCCGCCATCGATACGTGCAGGCCAACGGAGGGAACATCGGCGCCAGGTTGCTGCCCGTTGCGGAGCCCTCTCAATTTAGCGTGTGCCTGAACCGGTGCAACATGCGGTCAAGGGAGTCCCAGTACTTGGTGAGTTGCCATCGCTGCAAGTTTTTGATTTAGTGCATTATGCACTGCATCGACATCTTACTCGCGCGTCGTCTCGGTGCAGAATGTGCCATTACACTTCCAGGAGGCGCATGGATATGCTCGACGGCGGCTCGTGGAACTGCGCTTGCGCGGTCAGTCGTGGACAGTGACTTTGGACCACGCGCAGGGGGTGAGAGGGGTCAAAGCGCACTTCAAGTACGGCTGGTACCACTTCGTTGAGGACAACCAACTCAAGGTCGGCGACACCTGCTTCTTCAAAGTCATCCATGACGGCGAGTGCGTCGACAACGATGACGAGTGGGAGGACCAGTCGGAAGACGACAACCATGTGTTGCAGGTGGAAGTGCGCAAGCTCCATGGTACCATGATTAAGTGATGGCATGTAATTGGTATATTTGGCTAAACTTTATCCGGTCCAAACTTACAATGTGAGCCACTGGTATGAGTCAAAGTTAGCTTTAAAACTATGATGACAAACACTGGCTAATTAGGAAGAATAATCTAACTGCAGCAAGTTACGCTCACTACTTTTTTTCACGGAAAGTTTCACATGTTTAGCGAATAAACTTTGTTCAGTAGATCATTAATAGAAGAGGCATTGAGTGTAAAACTATCTTAGTAATTACCAACACACCTGTGAAACTTCACAAATGACACTGCAAAATGAACTAAAATGCACCCGCGGTCCTCAAACTTGTGCTGCTGTGTTATCCCTGTCTACGAACTGACAAAGTGTGCCACTGAAGTTCATAATCGCTGTTCGGGTCTCATCTAGGTCCAAACGGGCTGACATGGTATGCCAACGTGGACAATGACGCGGACATAGCACACGGTATGCCACTCACACGTCAGACCGTAATTATATAGGAATGACTGTATTTTGGAAAAAAAAAACTTTCTATTTTATTCTCCCTCCACTCATTGACATGTGGGTCCCACACGGTAGCTTCTTCTTCAACCTCCAGTCAGATGAGAGTTGGGAGGGGAAGGAAGAGGACACATCCAGCGGCGCCTCTCAGCGAGGTCGCAGAGTCCATGGCAGGGCGGTAGCCGTATCTCAGCGAGGTTGTAGCGTGCCTTGCCCCGGCAAAGATGGCCATGTGCGAGATTCGTGGTCTCGGCCAACGGCACGGGGCCACTGCTGGTAGTACCTCATCGCGAAAGACAAATACTGCATCCGTGCTTCTCGGTCCCGTGGAGTAAATAAGCAAACAAATTGCATTGTTTCTTCAAATTAAACCGGTTCGTCTTCCAAATTGCATTGTTTCTTCAAATTGAATGGATTCCTTTTCCAGTGAAGATTTGGCATTGGTTCTATCCTCCCTCATCACGGGTTTGCGGGCTTGAGGGATGGCAGGGAGGAGGCGGAGGTAGCCGCGCCAGTGGAATGCACACCGGCGGAGAGGAGGTCGCGGGAGGGAGAGGTGCCGCCGGTAGTATCATCTGCCTGCCCCTCCCAACTCTCATTTGGTTGGAGGTTGAAGGAGAATCTGACGGTGGGACCCACGAGTCAGTGTGTCGAACGGAAATAAATAGATGTTTTGTTTACAAATACGGTCATGCGTATATAAATACAGTCTCATTCCATACACTTTAAGACGTAGTAAATGCAAAGGATTGCGTAGAAGATGAATTAGAATGGCATTTTACGAATAAGACGAATAGTAATGGCATTTTTCAGATTTTGAAAAATTGCAATGCTATATAACCAAATAACCCAACATATTAATTAGCATAGCAGTTTACACAATAGAACATTGATTCGTGCTGCATTACAGCATATAAAAAGGTTACATTACCACGGAAAACCATCAAAAGCCAACATGTTTATAAATCAAACGGCTGCTTTCAATGCCTATTAAGTTTCTTCTTGCTCCTAGTATTCGAAAAAGGGCTACCTGAAGTGCTTAGGAGTGTAGCTTCAATCTTCTTTGATGTACCTTTCTTCTTGCTGCTCGTACTAGAAGAAGGGACGTCAGTACTCGTCATAACTTGCTCATCTGGACGCAGTACCAAGTTTTGGGACTTCAAGGATGGGATTGGCACAGGACGATGAGCACGCGACGGCTCTTTGTGCTAGTTCGGCATGAGTTCGCCGTCAACGTAGATGCGGCAATGGCGGCCTCCGCCATCAGGAAGAGGGAACTCTACACGAGTGAAGCCATAGTAGTTTGCAGTGGGATCACGTGGCTGAGGTAAGAGGGAAATCTGACGCAAGCTGTCTTCCAATTGTGCATCCGTCTCGTACACGATGATCTCAAGCCAGGCACCAGACTCAACTTGAATCGCCGTGAACCCAGATGCCATGGTGCTTGGATCCAATATTACTGTCAGGAATTCTGAGGGCGGCTGCGGGAAGCCTGGTGGTGGAGTGCTGCTCAACGAAACCTGCAGCTGTTCACGAACGCAGTATGAGTAGATAGAAATGGGGATAACAGGGAGGAAACCACACGAATAGAGCTAAGTTTGTTGAGAACTTTGAAAACATCAAGGAAACAAACCCCTATACTGCCGATTGCTGCGTTCAGAGTCGATACGTCTACATTTCTGCTAGGGCCAGCGTCGTTACACTGCACCAACACAAATGAAAACAAAATCAGCAGAAATCAACAGAAAACACCATAATGAAAGAGGAAGAGGCAAACATACCGCTACTTCGCCGCTGCTCAGATTATGGCTAGTCATCCCTCTCTACGGCCTTGGACTCGGCGCTAGTTGGTTGGAAGTTGTTGTGGAGTATAATATCGCAGACTGCGTACAAGATTCCTTGGAAAGCAGCATATTTTGCGGGGTGTTTTGGACCTGCCCCATGGAAGTATTATGCAGAAGAATATTCACATGCTTATTTTTGATGGGATATTTATATTTTTGCAAATTTATATAGCCATCATTGAAAATTTTCCTTTTTGTATGGTTTGTTACAATTCACTGCCAACGAAGGAATACTGTGCCGATTGATCCCGTAAAATTCGTCAAACAAATGTGGAAAGGAAACATTCAGGGTGGAAGAAGCCTTGGACATTAACACCGTGCTAAGCGGACGAGTGTGCGCCACGCTAACAACTTGAGGTGAGGTAACACTTGTGCCTGCGGCAGGCGTGCGTCGGATGTAGACCGTTTCTAACACCGCGAAAACATAAGTACATTGTACGACATTTGAAAATTAAACACGTCACATGAACAAGATACATCTTGACGTTGTTACGAAAACAATGTGTCACCCACATGTTACAGTCGGAAACATAAACATGAGTCTCAATACTTGCCATGGTCATTTGTTTTCGTCTCATACTCATGAGTGCAAGATGATCATCTAACCCGTTTTGATTGGGACATAATCACGCGACAATGTTCAGTTGCGTATGCAGCACGCATAGAAGCCGTAGCAAATTATTGTTACAGACATCGTCCACATGAAAACCGAAATGGATGTTGGCATGGATGCACTTACTTCAAAAGAGAAATTAACCGTGAGCATCGTAGTTAGAAACCATACGGCAATCTTCAGCGCCCGACACCGCGGCGATGGACCTTGCGTCATTTCCAAATGCTTCAAGCATGTTGACAGCAATACAAGATCCACGTACGCACTGATGGTTAGGGCGATCCTGCGCTTGTTGCTGTTGGCCAGGTACATCGCCAAAGCAGAGTTAAATGTCAGTATCATGAATCCTAGTGCGCGCAACCATGGCCATCGTCTAGGATGCTGGTATAAAGAGTTGCAATAATTAGATTCAAGAAACTCTGTGTAACAAATGTATTTCATACACCAGGAGCATACCGTTGGTTCAGATCTTGGATTGCATTCCATACAAAGAACCTTGTTTCCTGCTTTTCGTCTGCTGTGTGCTCTCTCACAGAGTCAAGCAAATGAAGCTACTAGTGTTCATCTGGTAGATGGTATAGTATTCTGTGAGAAGAAAAAACTCAAGATAAGCCGGGTCGAGATAAGCCGAACAGATCTTATCGCACACACTGGAGCTTCCCTTAGAAGGAAGAACACTACGATAGTGCGATGGGTGTCAGTCATCGCATTCACGGCGCCTTGTGTACTGCACTGCACGTTCAGGCGTGGTTGGACAAAGCGTGCGACGCCTGATAGGTGTCTAGGGTAAGGCAATGCGACGGTCATAGCTTAGAATCAATATAGTATAGAGCATGCAGACAAAAGTTAGCGACAACAGCATGTACTACTTCAACACATACTATTTCACACAACTAATACACAAATTAGTACAGATGACAACACGTACTTCACACACGTTACATAGTTGCATTACAAATGTGATGATCAACACAAGTAATTTACACAAGTTTATACCCGTTGTTGATCACAAGAAGATTTGCTACCTCAAATGACATATAAGCATCTTTGGTAGCATATTCCACCTGCCACCGCAAGAGGTATGTTAAACCCCACAAACTGTGGTCGACTTTTTCCTTTTTGATTGGTAATTCTAGTACCGCTGCTGCAAGGTCCTCTAGCGATGACCTCCAATGAGTAGGGTGATTTTTCCTTAGGTGTTTATATTTTGGAGCAGCGTTCGGTACTTTCTCCTGGAGGTCAAATGGATTGCTGATAATGACCCCACAATCCGTCTTTAGGCGCTTAACATCATTTCCAATAGCTGCTCCTGTAAAAATGTGCCCCTCGTCTTGTAGGAACTTCGTCATGACATCTGGTAGTTTGCTGCCAGCATGGTACACCTTGTTTTACAAAAAAAAGTATCAATTGATGGATCACAGACGAGCCACATCATTAAGACAGTATAGGATTGGCACACAACAAAAAATAGCTACACAAAAGCATTTATACAGGGAGAGATATGACAACACTGTATCCCAACTTTCTCCTACACCATAAACATTGTACTATCACTGGATCAACATAAACTGAGATATAGATTTAACGTTATAAACAAACATCATTCAGGAATAGAGATATAGGCAGTTGATAAATACATGATAAAATCACCAGGACCACATCTAAATCTAAAAAGATTACAGCCACAAAATGATCCACAAAATGTATATGCAGATCTAGCATAATTACAACTAAAACGACATCAAGAACTAACTCATTAACTTTGTGGAAAAACATAGATTTAGCCTATGCTAGTCATGACTAACAACATATCCAAAGATCAAGCTTAGAATAGGAGTACAATTCAAGTTATGAACAACCCTATACAAACTCGGTTCGAATTTTTATATAGAATCTACACATCAAAAGTATATACAGCCTTTTTTAAGATGTAGATCTGCTCACAAGGAAACCAACAAAATTGGTTTTCCATTTTTATTATTTTTCTACGATTTACTACACAATTTACAAGTTACTGTACTGAAGAGAACAAGAAGAAGAATATTATTTTAGCAGAGACACTAGGCAGAATTGAAACTTCACATATAAGCACTGTTCACGTGGTTGTTCCGTAATTGAAACTTCAAAACCTGCGCTATTTTGCGACATGAATCTAATAAAGACTCTTGACCGGACATTTAGAAAATGGTTACTGCATCACTACTATAGCAAATCACGAAGTAATTAGTCTTATTAGATTCGTCGCACAAAACTACACTCAACTGTGAAACTGTCGTATAAATAAACTCTATTTATCACTTCATCCATGCGAGATTCCCTTAGTCTAAAGTTTACACACTCCTAAACAAACACGGCACGTGTGAGAAGAATATGAAACTGATATACCTGAAAGATAAGGCAGTAGCACCCGACGCAGAGTTGCAACAGGGCAGTCTCCATGTGCCCGGCACTGCCGCGATGCCACTCGGTGTCCAGTCCCACTAGCCTACCACCTGGAGGTTGATCGCTTCTGATGTCGTCGTGGAATTGTTTGACGACCACCGGATCACATGTGATCGTCGTGTTGATAGTCGTATCAAAGAAATTGACCTCTGTGTAGCATGTCGGTGGCCACGGATCACGTAGCGGCGCATCCACTGTGATGACAGGCAACTGTTCCCACTCGCTTCGGATAGGCCATGCACCTACCGGCTCGTTGTCGACCTCCTCGCTACCGCCCTTCTGATGGGAGATCTACGTATCCACTGTGATGACAGGCCACTGTTCCCAGTCGCTTGTCGTAGGCCACGCAGGAACCGGCTCGTCGTCGACGTTCTGGTCCTTCTTCGCCAATTCATCCCACACTGATATCTGTGGGACCTCGTCGCTGCCGGCCTTCTCATGGGAGATCTCTTTCACCAAACTCGAAGGTAAGCTACCAGACTCCATCTCAAGATTTGTCAGGGAGGCAGAGAAGAGAAGAGGTGGATGCAAGGTAGAAGAAGAGGTGTAACTTCGAGTGTTGTAGATTATAAACCGCCGCGAACTAACAAGAGAATCGCCACTACTATTATTTGCAGTCATAGACCGGTTGTTGTAGATGCGTCCCTTCACGCTTCCTATACTAACGGCACATATCGATTTGCAAAAATTAAAAAGAAAACTACTTAGTGATGATTTATTTCATGTGGAAAATAGAACCTTACAGGAAGAAACACTGTGTAGCACAAACACTCGTATTGAAAAAAAATCATAGACATCTCATGGGATAATTTCTTGCTGATACATTGTAGTACAACAAACATAACCTACAGGTAAGAGCGTGAACATTAACAGAGACATCTAGATTTCTTACGGAAAGCACCAAGGTAACATGGAACACATAGAACTCTTAATGACTTTCGACGTCATCATCCAACGAAGAAGCAGGATTGTAAACAGGAACGTGAGCACGCGACGGCTCCGTGCGCCAGTTGGGCAAGAGTTCGCCATCAATATACACACGGTAGCCTCGAGCAACACCTGGTCGTGGAGGACGAGCTCCCTCTATAGTTCCGGTATGGATGCGAGTGCGGTCGCGTGGTAGAGGAATGAGACTGATCTGGCGCAGTAGTTCATCACGCTGTTCCAGCGACTCGAAGATGACGAGGTCAAACCATGCACCAGAAATAACTGGGATTGCATAGAACCCAACTGGCAAGGTGTTCGGATCTAGGGTGATCGTCAGCCGAACAGACCAGCACGGGCGCGCGGCGCCCGCGGGCCCATAGCGGCCTGCCCTCGCCGCAGTTTGCTTCTCCTCGAACTCGAAGCGAAGCCTGCCCTGTCATGCTACACTAGCAATCATCTCCAAGAGCTCTTGTTTATATGAGTAGCTAAAATCCTAATTTAACTGTATTATGTAAAATGAAAGATGATGAAATCCAACAGCTCCTCTAAATAGAAAACAGGATAGCTAGCTGAGTAAAATACAAAGTCTGTTGGATCCGAGTTTTGATAAAATTCTTCTTTTTTTAGCTAACTCGTCACATATACAAGATTACAAGAGCTCGGATAGTCCTAATAGATTTGTCTCGCTATTTTCCATCCATCCGTGTAATTAGTTTTACAATTAAATCATATTTAGTCCTCCTAATATTCGATTTACAATTGCTATATGGTAATTTTTCACAAATTTTGTGACAGTGCGTAACCTTCTCAGGGTACGCGCTGATTCGACACGACCCAGTCGGTGTTGCACGCGCCGTGCAGAATGGATGGTGAGTAGCCGAACCGTGCGTAACCGAGCTGAGGTGACGCGTTACCTGCACCCGCTTGGTTACACACTATCCGTGCGTGGATGGTGCTCACATTCTCGGTTACACACCATCAGTTAACGCACGTTCTCGGTGTTTTTCCTTTTATAAATACTTAGGCATTCGCTTTCAAAAAAAATGAAGTAGTCGGAAGAGCAAACTACTTTCTGTAGGAGGGAGACTAGTTTTAATAAACTCAGTTCTTTCTAGCCTGCCAATGTATATAATGTGTGTGTGTGTGTGTGTTTAAGAGAGAGAGAGAGAGAGAGAGGAATTTAAAATGATCCGTGAACCAACCGAGCAGACTGATCCCAACGTACAAATGGCAGCAAGCCGCGTAACCTCGGCTGAAGCAGCGCGTGTGCGTCGTGGATTGTGCGTAACCTAGCAGGTCGGGGCGGGCGCCCCTGTGGCTGTGGACGACACGACGGGAGGGAAGCGGAGGCGCCTGCAGGCTCGTCCCGTCCCGTCTGTAGGAGGGAGACTAGTTTTAATAAACTCAGTTCTTTCTAGCCTGCCAATGTATATGATGTCTTTTTCTAAAATTCCTAAAGGAGAGTGCTAAAAAAGTTGGATTATTTCAGATCAAGGTTCTTTTGGTAGTGCGATGAACACAAGAAGAAGAAGAAGAATCATGACAAGCATGGGGAAGAAGATCTGGATGGGTTTGGCGACTACAAGTGGCGTTTCGGTTCCAGAGGGATTGATTACTCACGGGAATCCAGGGAGTACCGGCCTCAGCGGCCCCCCACGGCCCCACACACACCACCACCACCCGGTCTGAACGTGCCACGTTGAATCTGAAGCGGCCTGACCCAGTTTTAAGTGTGAAGCGTCTTCCATTTGCCTGCGCGTATTCGAAGCGTGGTGGGGCTGGGGAGGCGAACTGCTAAACCCACCACCCCAGATAACCCCTGTCTTTCGACTCCTACGTATATATAACTACTACTACATCACGAAAGGTTCACTTCACCTTTGCCATCATATCGGCTACCCTTCCTTCTCCAAGCCTCAGATCCTCACGCACCTGCATCAATATTCACCCCCTTAGTAGCCACCACGCGCCATGAGCTCTGTCAGCGAGCCCTCTCCGAAACGTGCACGGGTTGGCGATGAAGCCGTGCCTGTGGTGGAGCCACCGCGCACCATGAGCTCCGTGGGCGAGCCCTCTGCGCAACGTGCACTGGTTGGCGATGAAGCTGTGACCGTGGTTGAGCCACCGCGCGCCATGAGCTCCGCGGGCGAGCCCACTCCGGAACGCGCACTGGTTGGTGATGAAGCCGTGCCCGTGGTTGTGGCAGCTCCGATCAATGAAAGCGCTGCCCGTGACGCGCGATGGGCCGTAAGCATCATGCGGCCCGCCTTCATCAAGATCAACGCTCTACTTCGTGACCTAGATCTGGGCACCGTCAACAAGCCGCTGGAGGAAACAGTGCAGCATTATGCCTATGCATTTGACCGTCTCGCCGAAGTCCTAAACAAATTGCCGGACTACCTGACGGCCCGCTCGAAGGAGGACAGACGCACCAGCGCTGTTGCCACGGCAGAATACATCATAGCCTGCTACAAGAGCCGTCTGATTGATGGCTTTGACCCCAGCGTCGCGCTTCTGGGAATCAGCACTGCCGGCGACATCGACCAGGATCAATGGCGCGAGTTGGTTCGTGACGATGCTCAGGATGTGGCCAACCTCCTCGTCGCTGACATGGAAGGTGATGCCGAATAATAAGAGTGAGGGACTGAGGGAGGAGTGCACATGCCGCATGCCGGAGACTACGACGAAATGAAGTAGAGGGGGTTGTGCCGGACTACCGGTGATCTCAGTACGTATGTAGCTAGCTACTAGTTTCTACTTGCTTGGTCACCGTCTTATTAAGTACTCATATGTATTTCAGGGCTGAAGCAACATGTATTTCTTATGCATTAGTAATTGCTTGCGATCTCACTCTAGTGACTCTACTACTGTATCGATAGCCGACGGCGGCTATGAACGATAACCGCCAGTCCACCACCACCATCTTCTAAATCTTGTGTCACAAAAGACTTGCATATTTATTTTGTCTTTGCAATATCTAGGCTGCAATGTTCTTGTCCATTGCAGAGCAATATTGCTGTTTTTTAGGTTATAAACGACATCCTGGAAAATGTTTTTTGGATAGTGTTAGGGTGACATGATAGCAAAGTAGTACATTGTTATTTGTCTACCTGAGCATAGAATTTTTGTATCATGCTACATTTTACTGCTTGCAAATTCTATTTCTAAACATATTTGTCACTAATAGTTTGATGGGTTGGATTAAAAATTAGTAAAATTTTGGTAATGTTTCTAAATTATCTATTAAACCAAAATGCTACAATCTTGCCAGATCTTGAATAATAATGATGTTCTATTTTTGAATATGTTATGATGTTTTTGCTGGTAGCGGTTCCTTCCTGATGGTCCTTTGCCATTGTGTAACTGATTGTTTCTTCATCAACTCGTAGCTAATCACGTCTTCGGATATCCGTTTGCCTGCCCCTGCGATAGTATAAAGGACCTTTGTACATTTAGATGGCATTTCTCAACTTTTTAGTTTATAATCTAACCAGTTATTATGATATAATGCTATCTAATTCTTTGACAAAAAATGAATAGACGTCTACTGTGGCAAATATTCAGACCTAATTTAGCCATTTAATAGATGTGCCATCATGCTCCCATTTGTTTGGTTCAATTTTTTTCATGATCATGGCTATTTACTTTTTTTTAGACGATGGTTGTTTACTACTGTGGTGCTTCAATACATAGTTCCGCATGCTGCATCAGGGTGAGCACTCTGAGTGTCTGGCAATGGAGAATAAAACAAACAATTGATGGTAAATAGTTTCAGTGTCAAGTATTATTATGGTTAGTTGTAAGCAGAACTCATTTCCCTACTATTATCTCAATATAAAATATTATTACATTTTTCAAGATTATTACAGCGATTCATGAGGTGATGGAGCAACAGATAGTTAGCAGTGCCAAGGCTGGCATCACCACCTCTCTTCCATGCAAAAACTGCAATTCTAGCTGCTGATAATATATTCAGTTTTGTAGTATTGACCAAGCACGAGCTACCATCTTGTCAACCTGATGGAATTCCATAAACATTAAAAGAAAAGCTTACTCTCGGTGATTTGTTGTCTTTGAATTCATGATAAACTTGCGTCTGGCTGGCTGGTTTGTGCTGATATTCTAACTTGCTAAATTTTTTCATTGTACTCTAATTGTACATTAACTGAGCCAAGTGAAATGGATATGCCCATTGTCAACAGCTTTGATCTACCAATATATATGTATCTTTGCTATGAATTCGCAAGATTTTGCAAACTTTACAGCTCTTAATGCAGTGTTCTTCAATGGTTCATTTTTAAGCTATACATGGATGACACTATATATCTTCTGTTGTCCGTAGCAACACATGGCATGATCCTAGTACAAATAAAAATAGCAAATAACCCAGACCGGCGTAACCTGCACCCAGCCGATCACCGATTCGGCATAACCATCCCTGCTGCATCCGGTCCTGTCGATCCTGCGAGTAACCTACCCCTGCTCAGTTACGCACTATCAGTGCTGCCTGCACCTGCGAGTCGGTGTTGCCTGAATGGTGCGTAACCGAGTCTGTGCGTTACCCAGTCGTAGTTGCCCTATGCATGCAACAGCACTGATGGTGCATAACCCAGTGGGTGTAGGTTACGCATACGAAGTACAACTGAAGCCTATTTCTTATGTTACGCGCCGCGCCATGAAGAACGGATGGTGCGTAGCCGAATCGTGCGTAACTGAAGCTGGTTCAGTGCAGGTGACGCACAGGATCAACACGATCGGATACAGGTTACGCGCCGAATCGGCACCACCCAGTTGGTGTTGCAGCATCAAGGTGCGTAACCGAGTCCGTGCGGGTACGAGCGGGTTCAGGTTACGCATACATCTGGAACCGGTGGTGTTGCATCAAGCAGCACGGACGGTGCATACGCACTGAATCGACACGACCCAGTCGGTGTTGCATCAATAAGCATGGACGATGCGAACCTGTACAGGTTACGCGCTAAATCAACACAACATAGTCGGTGTTGCACGCGCCATGAAGAACAGATGGTGCGTAGCCAAATCGCGTGTAACCGAAGCTGGTGCAGGTGACGCGCAGGATCAACACGACCGGATGCAGGTTACGCGCCGAATCGGCACCACCCAGTCGGTGTTGCAGCATCAAGGTGCGTAACCTAGTCCGTGCGGGTACGAGCGGATTCAGGTTACGCATACATCTGGAACCGGTGGTGTTGCATCAAGCAGAATGGACGGTGCGTACGCGCTGAATCGACACGACCCAGTTGGTGTTGCATGCGCCATGCAGAACGGATGGTGTGTAGCCGAACTGTGCGTAACCGAGCTGAGGTGATGCGCAGAACTGACACGACTGGATGCATGTGACGCGCAGGATCGACACGACCGATTTGAGTAACAGACCCCGTGCGTAACCCAGCCAGTGTTGCACCATGCAGCCAGTAGTCTTAAACTTCTCTTCTGTCAAATGGCATTCTACTCATGATACTCATTATTATCTGTGCCATTTATTGCCACGGCCCACACCAATGGCAAATAGGACTAACATTTGTAAAAATCTGATTTTTGGAAATACGAAGTATTCCAATCAAAAGAGAATGGAGGGAGTGCCATATATAGTTGATCTGTTTTGGGGCCTTCGGGGTGCGTTGCCAAGAAGCCGGCATCCAGGCCACCTGCACCCAGCCGAGGGTTACGCACCATCCCTGCTGCATCCGGTCCTGTCGATCCTACGAGTAACCTACACCCGTTCGGTTACGCACTATCAGTGCTGCCTGGTACCTAGGGGGTCCAGCTTACTCCTCGGGGCGGGCGGCGCTATTGTGGCTGTGGACGACATGACGGGACGGGAGCGGAGGCGCCTGCAGCAGTAGGCCCGTCCCGTCCCGTCCTGTCAAGGCTGTACACACGACACGACACAGTGACCATGCGTAACCCTTGGCTTGGCAGCAAGCCGCGTAACCTAGGCTGAAGCACCGCGTGTGCATCATGGATTGTGCGTAACCCAGCGGGTCCAGCTTAATTGATCATCGTCGCGATGTCACAGACGAGGTTGGAGTAACTAATACGTGTAACTAGTAGGTGATACCCCGCACGTTGCTGCGGGAATTTTTAAGCAAAATTTTAAGGTGAAATGTGAAAGTAGAAACACCAAAACGATTACATGACGATATTTATCTGTAAACAATAATATATATGAAAGAATGTTAATTTTGTTGAGCGAGAACCATTCTTAAATGATTGATCCTACATGTATTTCAACTGCGAGAATTTTATGGCGTGCTACTCGCAAATACAACATGCTATTAGTCACAGAAAATTGACGAAGGCATAAATACATGTCTTGTTGGATGTTGACATGGTTTATAGTTGATGGTGACATGGCGTGTAGTGGGTTATGACATGGCGCGTTGAGAGGCAAGAGAAATCGTTAGTGGGTACCAATTATATACTGTAGTTTATATATATATATATACATATATATAAGCTTAATTGCAAAGTGGATGTAGTACGCGTGTGCGTCATGGATTGTGCGTAACCCAGCGTGTCCAGCTTACTCCTCGGGGCGGGCGGTGCTGTTGTGGCTGTGGACGACACGACGGGACGGGAGCGGAGGCGCCTGCAGCAGCAGGCCTGTCCCGTCCCGTCAAGGCTGTACACACGACACGACACAGTGACCGTGTGTAACCCTTGGCTTGGCAGCAGGCCGCGTAACCTAGGCTGAAGCACCGCGTGGCACACGTAATGCAGCGGGTCCAGCTTACTCCTCGGGGCGGGCGACGGCTGTGGCTGTGGACGACACGACGGGAGGGGAGCGGAGGAGGGAGGTCCCGTCCCGTCATCCATCATAATAATGATGGTGCACCGCGTGGCCCACAGCGGCCTGCCCTCGCCGCAGTTTGCTTCTCCCCGAAGTGAAGCCCGCGCCGGGGGGGGAGCCTTCTGACGCGTCGTCCATGGAATTCTCTAGTGCGCAGCCCGCTGAATGGCACCTGCGTAACCGAGACCTTGCAGGTTACGCACTTAGTCGACACACCCGCCGTGTCCCGCGGCAACAGCGATGCTGGCGTGCGTAACCCAGTCGGTGATGCACGCGCCATGGGATGGTGCGTCGCCGAACTGTGCGTAACCGAGCTGGAGCAGGTGACGCGTAGAATCGACACGACCGGATGCAGCCTGGATTTTGCGCAACCAATCAGTGCGTAACCCAGTCAGTGTTGAGCCATGCAGCGTGGATTTTGCAGAGTGGATACTGTGCAGTGCGCACGCGCACAGACATACAGAGGCATGCGAAACCTGCCCAGTCTAGATTATGCTGGAGCCACGCTGCGTGCTTGCGAGTTTGGGTTACAAACGCGTTGTTCTTGGCTGCTTGCGAGTTTCTGCTTCACAAGACGAAGTTAAGGGAGTAGTACTCCGCACAGTTATTTCTGGTGATTCTTTTGGTTGACTTAAGTTATTTTGCTTTGCCTCTTTGCCATGTCGAGAAAGTATGGTGTATGCCTCGTCGCCAGCCGCTCAGCCATTAATGACAGGTGCGCCCGCCGCGCCGACTGTGCAGGAGAGCTCAGGGGCACGGCCGTTCCCGACCCTGCTCGACAGACCGGCTGCATTGCCAAGCGCTCGGCCACTGATGTTGCCCCTGTCCCTGCTCGAAGGCGAGGCGGCACCCATGATCATCGACGAACCAGACTGGATGAAACGCTAATTGCCAACAATAACAAGTGTTGCATTGCTGTAATGATAACTACTCCCTCCGTCCCAAAATAAATGCAATTCTAGAGTTTGAAATTTGTCCCACAAAGAATGCAATTTTGACCAACCAACCACAAAAGACAAGATACTCTAGAAGGTTCCGACACAAAAGACAAGTTCATGTCTAGATCTTTCTCATAAAAGACAAGGGGTAGTTTGGTCATTTTACACCCACATTGATTTGCGTGTTCAGTCCTAGAATTGCATATATTTTGGGACGGAGGGAGTACTACTCCCTCCGTCCTTAAATATATGACGTTTAGGACAAGAAATTTAGTTCAAAATGAACTAATTTGTTGTCCTAAACGTCATATATTTAAGAACGGAGGGAGTAGTTTCTGATTAAGTTTGGTCCCTCCTTATTTGATTGTGCTGCTATTTTTTGGTTGTAAGATCACTGGACTCTGTTTCCTACTACGAAGGAGTACTTTGGATGGATGCTCATTCAAAAAATGTGAACCTATTTTGCCAACAAATCAACAAATAATTCAGTCTGGCTTGGTCACTTTTTCTTATCAGTAAGACAGTACATCGGGGATTTTGCGTAACCTACATCGTCCGTAACCCAGTCAGTGTTAACGCAGTCAGTGTTGCAGGAACAATGCAGCATGACTGGTGGGTAACCGAGTGAATGCAGGTTACGCGCTAAATCGACTCGACCCCGTCGGGGGTTGCAGGTTGCAGCATGCAGCACGGATGCTTCGTAACCTAGCCAGTGCAGGTTACGCGCAGAATTGACACTAATTTAAACGAATGCTGAACCATTTTCTAATCGGCACTTAACCATTTTTAATCAGCGCTTAACCATCTGCCTATACCATTGTTATTTCCTCAGGTGTACACCCTTGATGTTTGAAGAGCATGTTGGTGGTGAATTACTCTTCATTTGCGCGTGCTTGAATGTCCACTTTTGAGACTCCAACCTCAGTTTCCTAAGGTGATCAGAGGATAATAAGTATATCTGAATTAAGATTAGATCGATTCACATATAGTAGGTACTAGTAATCGAATATGCTTAGGAAATGAATAACTAATCACCAACTAGAATAGGAGTATTGTAAGATTGTCTCTGAATCTTGTTGTGTTCAGAGAGAATCAACCTACAGCACATCTTCTTCCTGAATGCATCCATTTGTTCCTAAAGATTAAAGTTAACAAATGACCGCAAAAACTTACTGCGTTATTCACAAATGTATCCATTGTGAAATGATAATAAAATGGACGAGCGTACAGACTTGGGTGAACGTTGCATTAAGTGTACTCCCATTCCAATGCATCATGTACTTGATGACGTAGATTCCACATGACGAGCTACAAAATGCACATGTTACATAATACAATGGTTTATACAGTAAATATTTTTAGTGCAACGATATATCTTACCTGTCTTGTTGCGTTGGTATGTCTCTAATATGTAGGGTATCCCACTTTGTCACATCAATCTTTTTCTGGAGGCGGGTGACATCAATCTCTGAAGATCCACTCACATTTCTTTATGAAATGTAGGTTTCAATGCAATGCTGTACTGACTGTACCTGAAGCAAAGAATTAGGTGCATATGGTTGAAAGAGCTAACTACATTTGCACGACATCTACATAATACAGAGTACTCACCAGCGACAGTTCCATCTTGCCATCCCACGTTCCATTAGAAACTAACGAATTCAGGACCTGCACCTCCTTCATCGTGATGTTGAACACAAGAAGAACCCAATGATTACCTCTGACATTTACAGGGATATATACCTGAGATGCAGGAATGCTGTTACAATCTTGCGGTGTACTATCAAGTGTCGAAGCTAGCATTAAGAACAGACCATAGCACATTTAAAGAAGTATTCTCCAGTTCTGGCAATCCAACCACTGTGAGAGGATTTTAATTCTTCTGGAGATAGTAATTTCCTAGCAAGAAAAGTGTTGACGTATGCCACCTTTTCATTTAGTAGTTTTCTGTCTACTACGTACGCATCTATTACCTGTCACACTCAGACACCGTGATAGATTAGGACGTACAGTAGGTAAAATAGAACGCAACATTGTAACATATTGCATATAGAGCAAAACAGAAACATAAATAAAATGCACTCACATCATCAAGCATCCAGCCATCTTTATTGGAGATCCAGTCTTTTTTATCAGTAGCCATTCCCATCAATGTTTTGACCAGAATTTCTATGTCATTGATACTGACGACAATTGCATCTTCACAGCTGTTCAGGACAAAGTTTAAAACTTCTTTATCCTTAGCATTCAGGCTGTAGTCATCGTCATATTCACAGGCAGGAGAGTATGCTCCAGGACTGTGCACATTTGTCGTCTCGTGCCTGCCGTGATGTGTGTAGAAATTTTTCTAGTTTTGTCATGACAAATAAACTTATTCAGGGAGATGTCGTTTTCTATATATTGGGACCAATTACTGGTGCTGTACAGCAGGGATTGTACCTGGCAATCATTTTCGTCAAGCTGTTGGGTGTTCAAGCCAGAGTATTTACCAATTAATGTAAGAATGTCATGTCAGAATCAGAACATTTCTTAAAAGAATATTTATGAAAATACAAATTCTGAAATTCAGAAGTCGAATCATGTCTTTTAAACAATGTGACAACAGAAATTTAACCTGGATGTGATTTATGTCATGCTGTGTTGTGCCGTGGTTGGAGTATTTACCAAGGAATTTATAAATGTCCTGTCAGCACAACAACTTTAATAATAAAAATAGGCAATGCAGTTCTGAAATACTGGCGTATCAAAAAATACTGGCATAAACAAAACTTTTACCTGCGAATAATTTCCGTGATGCAGTGGGGTGCCAATGTTGTATTTTGTAAGGAATTTTGAAATTTCCTGACATAATAAGCATAAATAATATAAAATAAAAATTTGGTTGAAAAAAACTGAACATTTATGAACCATGCAGTTGTGAGTACATACGTCGACA
Source organism: Cenchrus fungigraminus (assembly GCA_036936925.1). Taxonomy (NCBI): domain Eukaryota; kingdom Viridiplantae; phylum Streptophyta; class Magnoliopsida; order Poales; family Poaceae; genus Cenchrus; species Cenchrus fungigraminus. Next base: position 101,280,133 of record CM072779.1, read on the forward strand.
GTGACACCCGTCTCATTCCCGTGGTAGTAGTCGCTGCTTTTGCCGAATCTAGCAACGTCGTCATCATTTGCAGAGTCGTTGTTTGAGGATAAAAACGTATGGGCATGTGAACTGGTGTCGTGGCTTCTGTCCGGAGGTACATTACTAGTAACGTCATCATGTTTGTTTTGCTTCTCTCGGTTGTATGGAAGCTTCTTGAAAACCTTTTGTCACAAAAGATTGAAAATAACTGTCAGACATGAAACCCACAGTTACAAGAGTACTAGTAATTAGCAAGCAAGAGACATAGACGACATACAATTCCGTTAGCGATACCATCCATTGAGGCGATCTCCAGTCGCTTCTTTGCTAAACGTTCTATCCAATGCCTCATTAATGGGTACTCTCGTTGTCCAGGATAATCGATTTTGTGGTTGCTACATGCGTGGACATGCTCGAGGTACCAGTAATGCACGATTAGGAATCAGGGTTAAACATATCCTGTGTGAATCCAAATACTAGTCCGGCCTGAAACTAGTAATGAAATGGAAATTTATTACCTGCAACAAGATCAGGCTGCCTTTAGGAGTACTACCAGGTGTCGGATTATTCCCTTGCCTTTTGTAAGCAGCCAGACCATCTTGTAGATTCTTAAGAGTATAAACACCCCAGTTCATCAAATGTAAGTCACCAACATTCTCGACTAGCCGCTGGACTTTTGCTGGAATAGCTGGGTTGGTATCAGGGTCAAATAAAACCTTGTGGCAAAACATGAAGAAATCTCGAAGAAACGAATCATCGGCAGGCCCGTCCTTTTGCTTCAGTCTGTTTTCAACCTCAGACAATGTTTGTGACGACCTTGTTTTTTCTCGACCACAACTAGTCATATTGACCTCTTTTCCCTCTATTGGTAGACCCATGATGTCCTTCACATCTGATGGCGTCAATTGGACCAGCTCGCTACCAAGCTTGGAACCTGCTTGATCCGGATTGTACGTGTTGACAAGCGACATCAGCAATGGACGATCTATGGTGATTGGTTTGATGTGTAGCAAGAAGTCGAACTTGATAGACTCTAGCTTTTTCTTTCTTGCTGTTGAAAGCAGCCTAAGGACATTCGCCAGTCGTTTCGGCATGCCTAGAATGCATAGGCTCGAGCGCTTCGAAGAAATGGTAGAAGTAGAACTGATTGGTATCTGGTCACAGAGAGAGAGTAATCAATAAGCGTGCGCCGTGCAGGGATAGGTAGTGCGTCGTATGGAATCTGGATGTTGTGTTAGATTACATACCTCCGGAGTAGACGATGACAATGGGCCGCCGGAGTTAAAGTTGTTGGGCCGCCACCTTCGAGGATGGGCGGCGCTGCCGGTCGGAGGTGCTACCTTTTCTTCGCTAGGACTAGGAGGCCGCTTCCTTGACGTCGTCGTTGACTGTGGTTTGCCATCGGAAGTCACCATTGATCTGCCGTCGGAACTCTGTGTCGTTGGCGTCGCATTGCCGTCCGGTGCGCCATGCTTGCCAAGATGAGGGACACGAGACGATTTCTCCGGCGCGACCGACATGAGCATAAACCTCTTCCTCCACCGCACTTCTGCGATCTGAACTTGCAGGGTCTACGATAATGGATATATAGTTAGTTTTCATTAAATGGATATCCCGAAAATCCCGCAAAAACGTGAAATCATCAGCTCAAAAGAAGGAACGTAAGCTTTTGTTTACGTGCGCTACTGAACCACCTTTGCAGCACGCAACGTGGCATCAGCGTAACCGTCAGTTCCACCCACTACCATGTGGGTCCTGGAATGTTTGCCCGGTGTCAGCCGTTGGAGGTTTGGAAAGGCGATGCATGGCAGCTACAGCTGAAGACGAAGAGTTCGGTGGCACGTTTGATAGGCAACACCGGGATCGAGGGCGTATCTAGCTCAGGGCGTAATCTCGGTTACGCAGGATCGACACGACCCGCCGTGCTCCTCGTCGAGCGTGATGCTACGTGCGTAACCCAAGCGACCTTTTACATGGCCGTGTGCATAACCCTTGCGATTACATGCAGCCAGTAGTCTTAAACTTCTCTTCTGTCAAATGACATTCTACTCATGATACTCATTGTTATCTGTGCCATTTATTGCCACGGCCCACACTAATGGCAAATAGGACTATCATTTGTAAAAATCTGATTTTTGGAAATACGGAGTATTCCTATCAAAAGAGAATGGAGGGAGTGCCATTTAAAGTTGATCTGTTTTGGGGCCTTTGGGGTGCGTTGCCAAGAAGCCAGCATCCGGGGCACCTGCACCCAGCCGAGGGTTATGCACCATCCCTGCTGCATACGGTCCTGTCGATCCTGCGAGTAACCTACACCCATTCGGTTACGCACTATTAGTGCTGCCTGCACCTGCGAGACGGTGTTGCATGCAGCATGGATGGTGCGTAACCTAGAGGGTACGGATTTGCTGGAGGTTGCACCATGCGTACGTAACCGTCGCCGTGAGCAACGCAGTCAGTGTTGCACTTGCACCATGCAACCAGCCATCTTAAAGGTGCGTAACCTAGTCCGTGCTTAATCGAGTCGGTGTTGCTGCTCAAGCAGCACGTACAGAGCATAACCTGTGCAGCTTACACGTTGATTCAACACGAGACAGTCGGTGGTGTTGCATCAAGCAGCACGGACGGCGCGTAACCTGCAAAGGTTACGCGCAGATTCGAGACGACCGGATGCAGTGTGGATTTTGTGTAACCTTATCGGCTCAAGGTTACACGATGAAACGACACGACAGAGGATACAGCGTGGTTTTTGTGTAACCGACACTCTGCGTAACACAGTCAGTGTTCCACCATGCAACCAAGTCGGTGTTGCATCAAGCGGCACGGATGGTGCATAACCGACACCGTGCGTAACCCAGTCAGTGTTGCACGCGCCATGTAGAACGGATGGTGCGTCGCCGAACTGTGCATCACCGAAGCTGGTGTAGGTGACGCGCAGGCGCAGGATAGACACGACGGGATGCAGGTTGTGCGATGAAACGACACTACCCAGTCGGTGTTGCAGCATGAAGGTGCGTAACAGAGTCCGTGCGTGTCCGTGCGGGTTCAGGTTACGCATACATCTGGAGCCTATAGGTGCGCGTGCGTATTCCAGGCGGTTGCAGCCTGGATGGTGCGTAACCGAGCAAGTAGTGCAGGTAACGCGCAGAATCGACACCACCGGATGCAGCATGGGTCAGGTTACGTAGTCGGTGTTGCAGGAACAATGCAGCCTGGCTGCATGCTACCTAGTGGTGCAACCTACAGAGCCTGGTTGCAGGAACAAACAATACAGAGGCTTGGTGCAACCTGGGTTTTACATGCGTAACCTGTGGTTATGCGCGGGCCATGGTGAGTATTAGCGTATTGCAACCTCCCCGGGATAAGCGGTCCGGTATCGGGCTGCGTTATGAATGGTGTTGCTCGATACCTGCGAGACGGTGTTGCCTGCACCGTGAAGCCTGAGTGGTACGTAACCATGGTGATGCGAGACTGTGAACAGTATGCCGTGAAGCACTAGAAAGGTCAGGTACCTGGAGGCGAAGGGTGGTTCCTCCGGCCAAAAACAACAAATTCTATGGGTTCTGAATTGGGATGTTGAGCAGGAGCTTCTAATCACTTTGTATTGGAAAGATGTTGGACAAGACGCGGCTCTGATCCCCAGAGCCCCACAATCTAACAAAAAGCCCAACTGAAAACAGAGTAAAAACCTGAACACGAGTTTATTCCTAACACCCATCTTGATCCTTGTTTCCTAGGGCTTTGGTTACCACATCTTCCTGGTTTGGCGAAGGACACCGCCTCTGTGAATGTTCAGAGGAAACTTACGCTGCAAGGGTACAATGTGTTGTTAGTAACTTGCTTATAAGTACTGGTCGATGAACAACATTAGTGTGTCATTTTGTTATCTTACAGTGCGTTGGAGCACCTCCTCGTACCTAGGGTTTTTGGATACGGTTTCACCTGTAGCTGGAGGTGTGGTATCTTCCCACCTCACTTGTACCCGGCTACTCTGCTCTTTGCTACAGTTCTAAAATTCTTCTGACTTCTTTGCCTGAACAAAGCTATTCCAATCTGCTTCTGTAATAATACCTCGTAATATTGTAGAGGCGATACACCCTTGTTGACAACTTTTTTGATTAAGTCAGATTTTAATTTAATTTTTCTTCAGCGCTGAAGCCTTCACAACTTTCTTTGAAGGCTCTAGTATCTTAAACCTAGGCTTTAAAGGAAGCTGTGAAGGCTTAGAAGCCTAAGTTTAAGATACTAGAGGCTTCGAAGGAAGCCGTGAAGGCTGTAGTGCTAAAGAAAATTAAATTCAAACACAACTTAATCAAAAAATTTGTCAAGAAGGGCATATCGCCTCTACAATATTATGAGGGTATTATTACAGAAGCAGATTGGATTTGGAACAGCTTTGTAGAGGCAAAGAAGTCAAGAAGATTTGGCATTGTACTTTGAGCTTCTCTGCGCCGGATCTCGATGTGAGGGAGAGGGCAGAGGAGGGAAGTCGCGCCGCTGTTCCTCCCGCCTCGCCTCGCGCCCCTGCTCCGCCCGTCGGGGATGGATCTCGCCTTGCGCCTTCTCCGGGGAGGCTGCCTCCTGCTCCGCCGCGGTCCCCACCACCCCGCGTTGCCGCTGGAATCCCCGAGGGAAAGGCCGCCACGCGCCGGATCCGGGCCTGCCGAGGGGAGAGGGAGGTCGCCAGTGGCGGGGGCGGAGGAGGTAGGGGGGATCGAGTTGGCGACGGCGGCCCCTCCGTTCCTTTATATAAGCATTCCAAGGGTTCAAACTCAACACATAACTGTGGAAGGAAATGATATCTATACCCCTCATTTTACACTACCCACCAACTCTCTACCTACCCACCAACCCCATTTAATTTTGTCCTATCCCTACAGAGCCCGCCGTGCTGCTCGGCAACCGCGATGCTGCGTGCGTAACCCAACCATCCTCAGGTAACGGGCAGAATCGACAGTCAGTCTAGGCCGTCGGTCTTCAAAGTTCTAACTTACTAGCTAATAATTCGGATCTCAAAAAAAAACATTGCTGATGCGTAAGAGAGTGGGTGCAGGATAAATCGTAAATATAGTTAATTATGGGATGCCATTTTGTTATGTCAAATGTGCATTAAACTTGTCTGCTCTCAAATTGACTCGCGGAAGGCATTCATTTCATCTCCATCGAAACAATTAGTTCGAGCATGGTCTACTCAAGGTTTAGTAGTACATTCATCCCTGCAAAGTTAATTACTTCATTGCATCGACAAAAATGAATTCGGATGTATCCACTTTACTATCACATTTGAATTCGAATACGGTTACGGATATCCATAATTACATTTTAGCGGATACGGATGTCAGATAATTCGGATTCCGTCTCCATATTTCCATCCCTACATCTGTGTTTCCACCCCTCCATTTTTTTACTCGAGTGAGAGTGATCCTATCGTTGCCCACCTTTTCCTATCAGCTTAAGCTGTTGGGAGTTTCGTTCATGACTTGTTTGTTCCTGTATGCCAGTTACATCAGTACGATGGGGATGCACAAAAATTGCAAACTGTCGCGTGCCGCTGCGAGACTGAGAAACATGACAAACTTGCCGACGTGACAAGGCCAAAACGCAATATACATGCCGGAATTGAAAAGGCATTGCCGCATAGAAGGGGTGTGTCGAATGACCGTTTACGAACGACACTCCCACAAGTTCATCCACGCCAGGACCATTGTGAACTGCAGTTAAGTAAGGACTGGTACGGTTTTCGGGACTAGTAACCGGGCGCTCATGACCCGAACGTGTGCACACCTGCACTGAAGGGACGTGTCCGTTCAGTGTACTGGATAATAAGTACTTGGTAACTCATGTCCACGAACGGTTGTCGTTTCGGAATGGCACATGCACTCCCACAATAAAAGGAGGCAGTTTACCCACGAGTCAATCATTGCCACCATTTGCGATCATGGCTCTAGACACTAACATGTCTGCTTCCAAGCAAGTCGACTTCTCAGTCTCAAGTGAGGAAGCGAAAGCAGTAGGAACTGCGGGGCAGTACAAGGAATCTGGTACATTCATGGTTGGAGGCCATCAATGGAGGCTACGTTGCTATCCTACCGGCCGTATGACTGATCATCAGTGGATGGGTGTACCAGATGGCATTGCCGTCCTCCTCGTTCCTATGAACATAGCCCAAAAGGTAGGTTTCTCGTTGTTATGAATACACACATTCACACATCCATATATGCTCTCACTGTTGTAGAGCCTATGACGACACTGCATGGTTCCACGCATAGGTGCGAGTATTGTTGCGAGCGGTGGCTGGATACCCCACCGATGACAATGATACATTTCGAGTTCAAGCTACAAAAGATGTTGAATTCAGGAATGGGGATCTAGGACAATGAGGCTTCGAATGCCTGGTGGAGCATCGTGACATTGAGCGCGTGAGCTCCAACGGAGGTCGCATAAACATATCGTGTGTTGTTACAATACTTGAGGACGATCGCATTGATGTTCCTCCTTCGTTAGTACACAGAAGCATATGCGCAACACTTGCAGCCTAAGCCCCTGTGGACGTTGTCTTCGACATAGGCAGCCAGGTGATACGTGCGATACGTGCCGATGTGGCCGCAGTATCTTGTGTGATGAAGGCAATGCTCTACGGTGGTGGAGTGGAGTCAAACTCTGAAACTATTCAAATTCAAGACACACACCCTGATGGCTTCTCGCTTCTGATCAAATATGCCAGTGAAGGATCACTCCCGGAGGAGGCTGATTTATGGGACACCCCTGCCAACGCCTGGCCTGTGTTACTCTCAGTCGCCGACGTGTACCGCATCGAAAGGTTGAAGCTGCACTGTGCATCAAGGATGTGGGACATGGCAAGCGAGCAAATTGTGAGCGCATTTCTACGATGGGCAATTGAGACTAACTGCACCCAATTGCAGGAGAAGTGCATGTCTCTCTTAGAGCGAATCTGGCCACACGGAATACTCACAACGGATTTTGTGTTCGTATGCTTTCACCATCCCCATGTTATGCACGATCTCCGTAGTAGATTACACGAAGGCATGTACCAGGGTCCCTGCTTGTAGTCTGTAGTTTTAATGTTTTAGTTACTATATATAGGATCGTGCCCTTGCGTTGCTACAGACAACACATCATTTACATTGCAATACACATTGATATATATGTGCAATACACATTGTTGTTGATATGGATTCATATGTGCATTCAGGATGTGTATAATAATGTGTCCCTTTGAGCAACACATAACAAAGGCATTTCACTATTTGTACTTGTATGCAATCCATTTTCGTAGACCATGCTGGAACTTATTGTTTCGATGGAGATGAAATGAATGCCTTCCGCGACAAGTTTAATACACATTTCACTCCGGAACTAAACTGAATTGTGGTTTCCACCCAATTATCTACAACCCTACAAGTGCTCGTCACCCTGCTGTTGCCCGTTGAGGCGGTTGCCGGCGAGCTGCGAAGAGCGCCACAGCACCGGCACCGCGGACGGAGCTCGTCGATACTCGATAGTGAACCCTTGGCAACTCATCGACGATAGCCGTCAGGAACGCGAAGAGGCAAGCTCCATGGCAGCGGCGTGCGGTGTCGACGTGGTCGGAGACTGGGACGATCGAGGGAGATGACGACAGACGAGGGCACGAGGCGTCGAGCTTGAAGGAATTGCCCATGTGACCGTTCAGAACCAAACCAAATCCGCCCAAACCTATCTCAGCTGTCAACCAGACCTAACCAGACTGTTTCTCTAGACTAATCACTTCCCACCAGACTAATTACTCCCTTTGCCAATAGTACTCAGGGCATCTATCAGAAGCCTACAAATGGCAGCAAGCCACATAACCTAGGCTAAAGCAGAGCATGTAAGTCGTGGATTGTGCGTAACCCAGCGGGTCGGGGCGGGAGGGGAGCGGAGGCACCTGCAGGCCCGTCCCGTCCCGTCAAGGCTGTACACACCCGGGAGGCTGACGCGTCGTCCATTGAAATTCTCTAGTGCGCAGCCCGCTGAATGGCACCTGCGTAACCGAGACCTTGTAGGTTACGCGCTTAGTCGACACCACACTTTTGCATCACGTCCTCAGCGCAAGAAAACCCCATCGACATCTCCTCCTCTCGGCGCAAGAAGACCCCATCGGCATTTCCTCCTCTCGGCGAAAGTACCATCGTCCTCTCTCCCAAATCAATCGATGCAACGACACGACCCAGTCAGTGTTGGATCAAGCATCAAGGACGGTGCGTAAGCTGCATTCGACACGACCGGATGCATCATGGATTTTGTGTAACTATATCGGCCTCAGGTTACACGATGCAACGACACGATCGGATGCATGGGGATTTTGCGTGACAAACTCCATGCGAAACCCAGTCGGTGATGCACGCACCATACAGAATGGATGGTGCGTCGTCGAAACATAGTAACCGAGCAGGATGGTGCGTCGAATCAGAATGCAGTGTGGATTTTGCGTAACCGTCTCGGTGCGTAACCCAGTCGGTGATGCACGCGCCATGGGATGCAGCGTCGCCAAACCGTGCGTAACCGAGCTAGAGCAGGTGACGCGTAGAATCGACACGACCGGATGCAGAGTGGATTTTGCGCAACCGATCAGTGCGTAACCCAATCAGTGTTGAGCCATGCAGCCAGCCGTCTTAAAGGTGTGTAACCTAGTACGTGCTTAACCGAGTCGGTGTTGCATCAAGCAGCACGGACGGTGCGTAACCTCTGCATGTTACGCGCTGATTCGACACGACCCAGTCGGTGTTGCATCAAGCAGCACGGATGGTGCGTAACCTCTTGCGGTTACGTGCTGATTTGACACGACCCAGTCGGTGTTGCATCAATCAAGCAGCACGGACGGTGCGTAACCAGTGCAGGTTACACGCTGAATCGACACGACCGGATGCAGCGTGGATTTTGCGTAACCTTTGCGGGTTTAGGTTACGCGATGCAACGACACGACCCAGTCAGTGTTGTATCAAGCATCAAGGACGGTGCGTAAGCTGCATCCGAGACGACCGGATGCATCGTGGATTTTGCGTAACCTTATCGGCCCCAGGTTATGCGATGCAACGACACGACCGGATGCATGGGGATTTTGCGTGTCAGACTCCGTGCGTAACCCAGTTGGTGATGCACGCACCATGCAGAACGGATGGTGCATCGCCAAAACGTGCGTAACCGAGCAGGATGGTGCATCGAATCAGAATGCAGCGTGGATTTTGCGTAACCATCTCAGTGCGTAACCCAGTAGGTGATGCACGCGCCATGGGAGGCTGCATCACTGAACCGTGCGTAACCGAGCTGGTTCATGTGACGCGTAGAATCGACACGACCGATCAGTGTGTAACCCAGTCAGTGTCGAGCCATGCAGCCAGCCGTCTTAAAGGTGCGTAACCTACTACGTGCTTAACTGAGTCGGTGTTGCATCTATCCAGCAGCACGGACTGTGCGTAACTAGTGCAGGTTACACGCTGAATCGACACGACCGGATGCAGCGTGGATTTTGTGTAACCTTTGCGGGTTTAGGTTACACGATGCAATGACACGACTCAGTCATTGTTGGATCAAGCATCAACGACGGTACGTAAGCTGCATTCGACATGACCCAGTCGGTGTTGCATCAATCAAGCAGCACGGACGGTGCGTAACCAGTGCAGGTTACGCGCTGAATCGACACGACCGGATGTAGCGTGGATTTTGCGTAACCTTTGCGGGTTTAGGTTATGCGACGCAACGAGACGACCCAGTCAGTGTTGGATCAAGCATCAAGGACGGTGCGTAAGCTGCATTCGACATGACCCAGTCGGTGTTGCATCAATCAAGCAGCACGGACGGTGCATAACCAGTGCAGGTTACGAGCTGATTCGGCACGACCAGATGAGTGTGCGTGCGTTGTGAGTGTCTCTGATGTACTCTTGTGTAATTCGAAAAAAAACATCTAGAGACAATGCCCTCATCCCACTGCGGCAGGCTGAGCCCAGCAGCCCACAGGCCGGCCCACAGCTTGGCGCCGAGCCCGGTGCCACAGATGGTTACTTGGTTCTATCTATGAAGCCGAGCTTTCCTCGTCGCGAATACCTCGGCAAATTCGAAGGAATCGGCTATTTTCCAAGAAGCGGGAGTAAACTGGCATATATTCAAGAATTTGGAAAACATGAAATCTTTAGCTTTGGCATGGTAAATGCCTTTTCTGTCACATTTCTATTCATGTAAAGACATATGGGGGTAACAACGACATATTTGGAAAAACGACAGATGACATAGTGACACTAAACAGACATGGAACATGACACCATTATCACATAACGTCTGCATCCTTCCCTCACAACACGTCTCAATAAAAGCCCAAATTAAGATGAGACAACAGAACTAGGGTCACCCAATAAAGAATCGAGAACAGGTTCTACCCAACATTCCCTTGCACATTTGCCAGCAGCTTGCTCTCTCCATCCCCTACTAATTCGTGCTATTGGGTTCAGTACCTATTCTCAAGACACGATGTCTTGCAGCTTCCAATCCTGACTCTAAAGTAGCGATTCTATTCAGAAGAGAGTTTGTCTCATCATCAAGTAAGAAGGCCTCTATCTCTGCAAATTTAGAGTTGTCATCATCAATTAGTTGTTCTTTGAATGATTTCAACGCTGTGAAAAGGACAGGAGAAGCGTTTTTAGTGCCCATAGGACCATCATCTTCAGACATTTTTCCTGTAACTGCAGTGTCTGAATCCTTCTGTGACATAAAGATAACTCATATGTAATATAAGATTTTGCATAGAAAAAAATGTAGCAGCCAGCAGGAACGAGTAATAGATTCTAATTATACAAATCAAATTGCTTAGCATGTACTACAGTACCAATGAAACTGAATTATGATACCCTTGAATTGGTTAGCATTATAAAGTAAGTGGACAAAGAATTCCAGCAAGAAATATAGCGAATAACATTACAAATCCTTATGGTATCATATAATGTAGACAATCCCTCATGCTATCGTATACAATCAGCAATTGAGCAGCACGGTTATCAGTAATTTTATTCATGTTACTTCATCTAAACCAGAAAGCCGATGACAGAATTCCACAATAATACGATGACCTACTCTCATGTGATGAGAATGGCCTACAACTGAGGGACGGAACATATTTTATCATGTCACAAGGAATACGTATACGTATAGGCTCACCTTGCCATTTAAAGACGACGGCCAGCTGACCGTGATGTACGGAACACCTTCTGATATTGCAAACTGGCTTTCCTTATAGAACAAATTCATCTCGCCTATTTCCAAGCAGAAGGAGAGGAACAAATACCGACGGTCCCAACCTAGGTAGGCAGATAGGTACACAAAGCCATTGATAACTGCCATAGGATGCATTTCAACATCAGCCTCTTCTCAAAGCTCGGTGATCTTATTGAAAGTTGGGCGCAATAAGATCATCTCCTGCGGCATGAATCTCTTGACACCCTCATCATCGGCTTCCCAGAGCCAAACAGAAAGCATGCATTGCAGTGCACAGACGACACACAACTTCCCATCATTGGTCTAACCAAGCTGAAACACTAACATTGGCCATTTCAAGGTCGGTGGCAGTTCCATCCGAGAGAACTGAAATGCCTCAGTGTTGAGGGCGACGATGCATCCCTGCCACTTGTGTATCCAACAGACGAAGCCATTGACAACTGTGCCAGTGGGGGATTTCTCATGAATATTCAGCACTCCCCATGTCTGCATCTGCGGCAAAACAACCCGCCACTCCATGGTCTGCGACAAGAAGATGGCCACACGCGCCCATGTCCAGGCGCTATTCCGGTGGACGCAGACCACACAGGACAGCTTCTTCTCCTCGTCGTCTTCCGAGAGCGTGTAGAACTCAAGAAAGGTGTCGGCTGTGAGGAAGTCCAAGAGGAGATCCTTGGCCATCTTGGGGTAGATTTTCAGAGCCTTTGAGTGCGGGCTGTAGGAGGCGCATTGGTAGGTGGAGCTGCTGACGAAGCTGGCATACCCCTCGCTGTAGGGGACATCGGGTTCGATATACCACTCAGAATCGGAGTCAGAGTTTTTGAGTAGACCGCCGAAGGCGGCGACCATGTCGATGCGCTTGCCTGCAGCTGCAAGGACGATGGCACTCATGTAGGGCCTCATGAACAGGGCGAGGAGCGGCGGTGCGTGGAGCACACGGAAGCAGCACCGGAAGGCGGGGGAGGAGCGGACGATGCCGAGAAATGCGTGGCAGGTGAATGCCGCTCGGGCGAGAGTCGTGATGGCGGGGAGGCGCAGGAAGATTTCACAGAGGATGTCATCACCGAGCGCGGTTATGGTGGTGGGAGCGGGTGCCGGCAGATGCAGCGGCGGCGGGGGCAGGTGCCGGCGGCTGCGGCGGCGGCGGATGGGGCGGGATTCGGCCATAGCTGTGAGAGATCTCTAGCTGTGAGGACGAGTGGGCCTAGGCAAGCCTCGATCCATTCATAGAAAGCCAAAGGAAACGGCCGAAATGAATCGACAAGACCGGAGGTAGCGTGGATTTTGCCTAACCCAGCCGGTAATGCACGGTGCGTCGCCGAACCGTGCGTAACCAAGCTGGAGCAGGTGACGTGCAAGATCGACACGACCGGATGCAGCGTGGATTTTGCGTAACCTTTGCGGGTTTAGGATACACGATGCAACTACACAACCCAGTCAGTGTTGGATCAAGCATCAAGGACGGTGCGAAAGCTGCATTCGACATGACCCAGTCGGTGTTGCATCACACTCCACAGACGGTGCCCTGTACAGGTTACCCGCTGATTCGACACGACCGGATGCAGCGTGGATTTTGCGTAACCTTATCGGCTCCAGGTTACGCGATGCAACGACACGCCCGGATGCATGGGGATTTTGCGTGACAGACTCCGTGCGTAACCCAGTCGGTGATGCACGCACCATACAGAATGGATGGTGCGTCGCCGAAACGTGCGTAACCGAGCAGGATGGTGCGTCAAATCAGAATGCAGCGTGGATTTTGTGTAACCGTCTCGGTGCGTAACCCAGTCGGTGATGCACGCGCCATGGGATGGTGCGTCGCCGAACCGTGCATAACCGAGCTAGAGCAGGTGACGCGTAGACTCGACACGACCGGATGCAGCGTGGATTTTGCGTAACCGATCAATGCATAACCCAGTCATTGTTGAGCCATGCAGCCAGCCGTCTTCAAGGTGCGTAACCTACTACGTGCTTAACCGAGTCGGTGTTGCATCAAGCAGCACGGACGGTGCGTAATCTCTACATGTTACGCGCTGATTCGACACGACCCAGTAGGTGTTGCATCAAGCAGCACGGATGGTGCGTAACCTCTTGCGGTTACGTGCTGATTCGACACGACCCAGTCGGTGTTGCATCCATCAAGCAGCACGGATGGTGCGTAACCACTGCATGTTACATGCTGAATGGATACGACCGGATGCAGCGTGGATTTTGCGTAACCTTTGTGGGTTTAGGTTACGCGATGCAATGACACGACCCAGTCAGTGTTGCATCAAGCATCAAGGACTGTGCGTATGCTGCATTCGACACGACCGGATGCATCGTGGATTTTGCGTAACTTTATCGGCCCCAGGTTACGCGATGCAACAACACGACCGGATGCATGGGGATTTTGCGGGACAGACTCCGTGCGTAACCCAGTCGGTGATGCACGCACCATACAAAACGGATGGTGCGTCGCCGAAACGTGCGTAACCGAGCAGGATGGTGCGTCGAATACGAATGCTACGTGGATTTTGCGTAACCGTCTCTGTGCGTAATCCAGTCGGTAATGCACGCACCATGTGATGGTGCATTGCCGAACCGTCCGTAACCGAGCTGGAGCAGGTGACACGTAGATTCGACACGACCGGATGCAGCGTGGATTTTGCGCAATGATCAATGCGTAACCCAGTCAGTGTTGATCCATGCAGCCAGCCATATTAAAGGTGCGTAACCTACTACGTGCTTAACCGTGTCGTTTTGCATCAAGCAGCACAGACGGTGCATAACCTCTGCATGTTACGCGCTGATTCGACACGACCCAGTCGGTGTTGCATCAAGCAGCACGGATGGAGCGTATCCTCTTGCGGTTACGTGCTGATTCGACATGACTCAGTCGGTGTTGCATTAATCAAGCAGCACGGACGGTGTTAACTAGTGCAGGTTACGCCCTGAATCAACTCGATCGGATGCAGCCTGGATTTTGCGTAACCTTTGCGGGTTTAGGTTACGCGATGCAATGACACGACCGGATGCATGGGGATTTTGCGTGACAGACTCCATGCATAACCCAGTCGGTGATGCAGGCACCATGCAGAACGGATGGTGCGTCGCCGAAATGTGCGTAACCGAGCAGGATGGTGCGTTGAATCAGAATGTAGTGTGGATTTTGCGTAACCGTCTCGGTGCGTAACCCAGTCGGTGATGCACGCGCCATGCGATGCTGCGTCGCCGAACCGTGTGTAACAGAGCTGGTTCAGGTGACGCGTAGAATCGACACGACCGATCAGTGCGTAACCCAGTCAGTGTCGAGTGATGCAGCCAGCCGTCTTAAACATGCATAACCCACTACGTGCTTAACCGAGTCGGTGTTGCATCAAGAAGCACGGACGATGCGTAACCTCTGCATGTTACGCGCTGATTCGACACGACCCAGTTGGTGTTGCATCAAGCAGCATAGATGGTGCGTAACTTCTTGTGGTTACGCACTGATTCAACACGACCCAGTCGGTGTTGCATCTATCAAGCAGCACGGACGGTGCGTAACCAGTGCAGGTTACACGCTGAATCGACACGACTGGATGCAGCATGGATTTTGCGTAACCTTTGCGGGTTTAAGTTACGCGATGCAACGACACGACCCAGTCAGTGTTGGATCAAGCATCAAGGACGGTGCATAAGCTGCATTCGACACGACCGGATGCATCGTGGATTTTGCGTAACTTTATGGGCCCCAGGTTACACGATGCAACGACACGACCAGATGCATGGGGATTTTGCGTGACAGACTCCGTACGTAACCCAGTCGGTGATGCACGCACCATACAGAACGGATGGTGCATCGCCGAAACGTGCGTAACCGAGCAGGATGGTGCGTCGAATCAGAATGCAGCGTGGATTTTGCGTAACCGTCTCGGTGCGTAACCCAGTCGGTGATGCGCGCGCCCTGGGATGCTGCGCCGCCGAACTATGCGTAACCGAGCTAGAGCATGTGACGCGTAGAATCGACACGACCGGATGCAGCGTGGATTTTGCGCAACCGATCAGTGCGTAACCCAGTCAGTGTTGAGCCATGCAGTTAGCCATCTTAAAGGTGCGTAACCTACTACGTGCTTAACCAAGCCGGTGTTCCATCAAGCAGCACGGACGGTGCGTAACCTCGCATGTTACGCGCTGATTGGACACGACCCAGTCGGTGTTGCATCAAGCAGCACGGATGGTTCGTAACCTCTTGCGGTTACATGCTGATTCGACACGACCCAGTCGGTGTTGCATCAAACAAGCAGCACGGACGGTGCGTAACCGGTGCAGGTTACGCGCTGAATCGAAACGACCAGATGCAGCGTGGATTTTGCGTAACCTTTGCAGGTTTAGGTTACGCGATGCAATGACACGACCCAGTCAGTGTTGGATCAATCATCAAGGACGGTGCGTAAGCTGCATTTGACACGACCGGATGCATCGTGGATTTTGCGTAACTTTATCGGCCCCAGGTTACGCGATGCAACGACACGACCGGATGCATGGGGATTTTGCGTGACAGACTCCGTGCGAAACCCAGTCGGTGATGCACGCACCATACAGAACGGATGGTGCATCGACGAAACGTGCGTAACCGAGCAGGATGGTGCGTCAAATCAGAATGCAGCGTGGATTTTGCATAACCGTCTCGGTGCGTAACCCAGTCGGTGATGCACGCGCCATGGGATGCTGCGTCGCCGAACTGTGCGTAACCGAGCTGGAGCAGGTGACGCGTAGAATCGACATGACCGGATGCAGCGTGGATTTTGCGCAACCGATCAGTGTGTAACCCAGTCAGTGTTGAACCATGCAGCCAGCCGTCTTAAGGGTGCGTAACCTACAACGTGCTTAACCGAGTCGGTGTTGCATCAAGCAGCATAGACGGTGCGTAACCTCTACATGTTATGCGCTGATTCGACACGACCGGATGTAGCGTGGATTTTGCATAACCTTTGCGGGTTAGGTTGCGCGATGCAACGACACGACCCAGTCAGTGTTGGATCAAGCATCAAGGACGGTGTGTAAGCTGCATTCGACACGACCGGATGCATCCTGGATTTTGCGTAACTTTATCGGCCCTAGGTTACGCGATGCAACGACACGACCGGATGCATGGGGATTTTGCGCAACAGACTCCGTGCGTAACCCAGTCGGTGATGCACGCACCATGCAGAATGGATGGTGCGCCACCGAAACGTGCGTAACCGAGCAGGATGATGCGTCAAATCAGAATGCAGCGTGGATTTTGCGTAACCGTCTCGGTGCGTAACCCAGTCAGTGATGCACGCACCATGGGATGCTGCGTCGCCGCACCGTGCGTAACCGAGCAGGAGCAGGTGACGCGTAGAATCGACACGACCGGATGTAGCGTGGATTTTGCGCAACCGATCAATGCGTAACCCAGTCAGTGTTGAGCCATGCAGCCAGCAGTCTTAAAGGTGCGTAACCTACTACGTGTTTAACCGAGTCGGTGTTGCATCAAGCAGCACAGACGGTGCGTAACCTCTGCATGTTACACGCTGATTCGACACGACCGGATGCATCGTGGATTTTGCGTAACTTTATCGGCCCCAGGTTACGCGATGCAACGACACGACCGGATGCATGGGGATTTTGCGTGACAGACTCCGTGCGAAACCCAGTCGGTGATGCACGCACCATACAGAACGGATGGTGCGTCGCCGAAACGTGCGTAACCGAGCAGGATGGTGCGTCGAATCAGAATGGAGCGTGGATTTTGCATAACCGTCTCGGTGCGTAACCCAGTCGGTGATGCACGGGCCATGGGATGCTGCGTCGCCAAACTGTGCGTAACCGAGCTGGAGCAGGTGACGCGTAGAATCGACATGACCGAATGCAGCGTGGATTTTGCGCAACCGATCAGTGTGTAACCCAGTCAGTGTTGAGCCATGCAGCCAGCCGTCTTAAAGGTGCGTAACCTACAACGTGCTTAACCGAGTCGGTGTTGCACAGCATGGACGGTGCGTAACCTCTGCATATTATGCGCTGATTCGACACGACCGGATGCAGCGTGGATTTTGCATAACCTTTGCGGGTTAGGTTACGCGATGCAACGACACGACCCAGTCAGTGTTGGATCAAGTATCAAGGACGGTGTGTAAGCTGCATTCGACACGACCGGATGCATCCTGGATTTTGCATAACTTTATCGGCCCTAGGTTACGCGATGCAACGACACGACCGCATGCATGGGTATTTTGCGTGACAGACTCCGTGCGTAACCCAGTCGGTGATGCACGCACCATGAACAACGGATGGTGCGTCGCCGAAACGTGCGTAACCGAGCAGGATGGTGCGTCGAATCAGAATGCAGCGTGGATTTTGCGTAACTATCTTGGTGCGTAACCCAGTCAGTGATGCACGCGCCATGGGATGCTGCGTCGCCGCACCGTTCGTAACCGAGCTAGAGCAGGTGACGCGTAGAATCGACACGACCGGATGCAGCGTGGATTTTGCGCAACCGATCAATGCGTAACCCAGTCAGTGTTGAGCCATGCAGCCAGCAGTCTTAAACGTGCGTAACCTACTACGTCTTTAACCGAGTCGGTGTTGCATCAAGCAGCACGGACGGTGCGTAACCTCTGCATGTTACACGCTGATTCGACACGACCGGATGCAGCGTGGCTTTTGCGTAACCTTTGCGGGTTTAGGTTACGCGATGCAACGACACAACCCAGTCAGTGTTGGATCAAGCATCAAGGACGGTGCGTAAGCTGCATTCGACACGACCGGATGCATTGTGGATTTTGCGTAACTTTATCGGCCCCAGGTTACGTGATGAAACGACACGACCGGATGCATGGGGATTTTGCGTGACAGACTCCGTGCGTAACCCAGTCGGTGATGCACGCACCATGCAGAACGGATGGTGTGTCGCCGAAATGTGCGTTACCGAGCAGGATGGTGCGTCGAATCAGAATGCAGCGTGGATTTTGCGTAACCGTCTCGGTGCGTAACCCAGTCGGTGATGCACGCGCCATTGGATGCTGCGTCGCCACACCGTGCGTAACCGAGCTGGAGCAGGTGACGCGTAGAATCGACACGACCGAATGCAGTGTGTATTTTGCGCAACCGATCATTGCGTAACCCAGTCAGTGTTGAGCCATGCAGCCAGCCGTCTTAAAGGTGCGTAACCTACTATGTGCTTAACTGAGTCGGTGTTGCATCAAGAAGCACGGACGGTGCGTAACCTCTGCATGTTACGCGCTGATTCGACACGACCCAGTCGGTGTTGCATCAAGCAGCACGGATGGAGCATAACATCATGCGGTTACGTGCTGATTTGACACGACCCAGTCGGTGTTGCATCAATCAAGCAGCACGAATGGTGCGTAACCAATGCAGGTTACGCGCTGAATAGACATGACCGGATGCAGTGTGGATTTTGCGGAACCGAGCAATGCGTAACCCAGTCAGTGTTGAGCCATGCAGCCAGCCGTTTTAAAGGTGCGTTACCTACTACGTGCTTAACCGAGTCGGTGTTGCATCAAGCAGCACGGACGGTGCGTAACCTCTGCATGTTACGCGCTGATTCGACACGATCGGATGCAGCGTGGATTTTGCGTAACCGTTGTGGGTTTAGGTTACGCGATGCAACGACACGACCCAGTCAGTGTTGGATCAAGCATCAAGGACGGTGCGTAAGCTACATTCGACACGACCGGATGCATCGTGGATTTTGCGTAACTTTATCGGCCCCAGGTTACGCGATGCAACGACACGACCGGATGCATGGGGATTTTACGTGACAGACTCCGTGCGAAACCCAGTCGGTGATGCACGCACCATACAGAACGGATGGTGCGTCGCCGAAACGTGCGTAACCGAGTAGGATGGTGCGTCGAATCAGAATGCAGCGTGGATTTTGCATAACCGTCTCAGTGCGTAACCCAGTCGGTGATGCACGCGCCATGGGATGCTACGTCGCCGAACTGTGCGTAACCGAGCTGGAGCAGGTGACGCGTAGAATCGACATGACCAGATGCAGCGTGGATTTTGCGCAACCGATCAGTGTGTAACCCAGTCAGTGTTGAGCCATGCAGCCAGTCGTCTTAAAGGTGCGTAACCTACAACGTGCTTAACCGAGTCGGTGTTGCATCAAGCAGCATGGACGGTGCGTAACCTCTGCATGTTATGCGCTGATTCGACACGACCGGATGCAGCGTGGATTTTGCATAACCTTTGCAGGTTAGGTTACGCGATGCAAGGACACGACCCAGTTAGTGTTGGATCAAGCATCAAGGACAGTGTGTAAGCTGCATTCGACACGACCAGATGCATCCTGGATTTTGCGTAACTTTATCGGCCCTAGGTTACGCGATGCAACGACACGACCGGATGCATGGGGATTTTGCGTGACAGACTCCGTGCGTAACCCAGTCGGTGATGTACGCACCATGAACAACGGATGGTGCGTCGCCGAAACGTGCGTAACCGAGCAGGATGGTGCGTCGAATCAGAATGCAGCGTGGATTTTGCGTAACCGTCTCGGTGCGTAACCCAGTCAGTGATGCACGCGCCATGGGATGCTGCGTCGCCGCACCGTTCGTAACCGAGCTAGAGCAGGTGACGCGTAGAATCGACACGACCGGATGCAGCGTGGATTTTGCGCAACCGATCAATGCGTAACCCAGTCAGTGTTGAGCCATGTAGCCAGCAGTCTTAAACGTGCGTAACGTACTACGTGTTTAACCAAGTCGGTGTTGCATCAAGCAGCAGGACGGTGCGTAACCTCTCATGTTACACACTGATTCGACACGACCGGATGTAGCGTGGCTTTTGCGTAACCTTTGCGGGTTTAGGTTACGCGATGCAACGACACGACCTAGTCAGTGTTGGATCAAGCATCAAGGACGGTGCGTAAGCTGCATTCGACACGACCGGATGCATCCTGGATTTTGCGTAACTTTATCAGCCCCAGGTTACGCGATGAAACGACATGACCGGATGCATGGGGATTTTGCGTGACAGACTCCGTGCGTAACCCAGTCGGTGATGCACGCACCATGCAGAACGGATGGTGCGTCGCCGAAACGTGCGTAGCCGAGCAGGATGGTGCGTCGAATCAGAATGCAGCGTGGATTTTGCGTAACCGTCTCGGTGCGTAACCCAGTTGGTGATGCACGCGCCATTGGATGCTGCGTCGCCACACCGTGTGTAACCGAGTTGGAGCAGGTGACGCGTAGAATCGACATGACCGGATGCAGTGTGTATTTTGCGCAACCGATCATTGCGTAACCCAGTCAGTGTTGAGCCACGCAGCCAGCCGTCTTAGAGGTGCGTAACCTACTACGTGCTTAACCGAGTCGGTGTTGCATCAAGCAGCACGGACGGTGCGTAACCACTGCATGTTACGCGCTGATTCGACACGACCCAGTCGGTGTTGCATCAAGCAGCACGGATGGAGCATAACCTCATGCGGTTACGTGCTGATTCGACACGACCCAGTCGGTGTTGCATCAATCAAGCAGCACGAATGGTGCGTAACCAATGTAGGTTACGCGCTGAATCGACATGACCGGATGCAGCGTGGATTTTGCGGAACCGATCAATGCGTAACCCAGTCAGTGTTGAGCCATGCAGCCAGCCGTTTTAAAGGTGCGTTACCTACTACGTGCTTAACCGAGACGGTGTTGCATCAAGCAGCACGGACGGTGCGTAACCTCTGCATGTTACGCGCTGATTCGACACGATTGGATGTAGCGTGGATTTTGCGTAACCGTTGCGGGTTTAGGTTACGCGATGCAACGACACAACCCAGTCAGTGTTGGATCAAGCATCGTGGACGGTGCGTAAGCTGCATTCGACACGACCGGATGCATCGTGGATTTTGCGTAACTTTATCGGCCCCAGGTTACGCGATGCAACGACACGACCGGATGCATGGGGATTTTGCGTGACAGACTCCATGCGTAACCTAGTCGGTGATGCACGCACCATACAGAACGGATGGTGCGTCGCCGAAATGTCCGTAACCGAGCAGGATGGTGCGTCGAATCAGAATGCAGCGTGGATTTTGTGTAACCGTCTCGGTGCGTAACCCAGTCGGTGATGCAGGCGCCATGGGATGCTGCGTCGCCGAACCGTGCATAACCGAGCTGGAGCTAGTGACGCGTAGAATCGACACGACTGGATGCAGTGCGTAACCGATCAGTGCGTAACCCAGTCAGTGTTGATCCATGCAGCTAGCCGTCTTAAAGGTGCGTAACCTACTACGTGCTTAACCGAGTCGGTGTTGCATCAAGCAGCACGGATGGTGCGAAAACTCTTGCGGTTACGTGCTGATTCGACACGACCCAGTCGGTGTTCCATCAATCAAGCAGCACGGAAGGTGCGTAACTAGTGCAGGTTACGCGCTGAATCGACACGACCGGATGTAGCATGGATTTTGCGTGACCTTTGCGGGTTTGGGTTATGCGATGCAACGATACGACCCAGTCAGTGTTGTATCAAGCATCAAGGACGTTGCGTAAGCTGCATTCGACACGACCGAATGCAGCATGGATTTAGCGTAACTTTATCGGCCCCAAGTTACGCGATGCAACGACACGACCGAATGCTTGGGGATTTTGCGTGATAGACTCCGTGCGAAACCCAGTCGGTGATGCACGCACCATACAGAACGGATGGTGCGTCGACGAAACGTGTGTAACCGAGCAGGATGGTGCGTCGAATCAGAATGCAGCATGGATTTTGCGTAACCGTCACGGTGCGTAACCCAGTCGGTGATGCACGTGCCATGGGATGCTGCGTCGCCGAACCATGCGTAACCAAGCTGGAGCAGGTGACGTGTAGAATCGACATGACCGGATGCAGCGTGGATTTTGCGCAACCGATCAGTGCGTAAACCAGTCAGTGTTGAGCCATGCAGCCAGCCGTCTTAAAGGTGCGTAACCTACTACGTGCTTAATCGAGTCGGTGTTACATCAAGCAGCACGGACGGTGCGTAACCTCTGCATGTTACGCGTTGATTCGACACGATCGGATGCAGCGTGGATTTTGCGTAACCTTTGCGGGTTTAGGTTACACGATGCAACGACACGACCCAGTCAGTGTTGGATCAAGCATCAAGGACGGTGCGTAAGCTGCATTCGACACGACCGGATGCATCGTGGATTTTGCGTAACTTTATCGGCCCCAGGTTACGCGATGCAACGACACGACCAGATGCATGGGGATTTTGCGTGACAGACTTCGTGCGAAACCCAATCGGTGAAGCACGCACCATACAGAATGGATGGTGCATTGCTGAAATGTGCGTAACCGAGCAGGATGGTGCGTCGAATCAGAATGCAGCGTGGATTTTGCGTAACTGTCTCGGTGCGTAACCCAGTCGGTGATGCACGTGCCATAGGATGCTGCGTGGCCGAATCGTGCGTAACCGAGCTGGAGCAAGTGACACGTAGAATCGACACGACCGGATGCAACGTGGATTTTGCGCAACCGATTAGTGCGTAACCTAGTCAATGTTGAGCCATGCAGCAAGCCGTCTTAAAGGTGCGTAACCTACTACGTGCTTAACCGAGTCGGTGTTGCATCAAGCAGCACAGACGGTGCGTAACCTCTGCATGTTACGCGCTGATTCGACACGACCGGATGCAGCGTGGATTTTGCGTAACCGTTGCGGGATTAGGTTACGCGATGCAACAACACGACCCAGTCAGTGTTGGATCAAGCATCAAGGACGGTGCGTAAGCTGCATTCGACACGATCGGATGCATCCTGGATTTTGCGTAACTTTATCGGCCCCAGGTTACGTGATGCAACGACACGACCGGATGCATGGGGATTTTGCGTGACAAACACCGTGCATAACCCAGTCGGTGATGCACGCACCATGCAGAACCGATGGTGCGTCGCCGAAACATGCGTAACCGAGCAGTATGGTGCGTCGAATCATAATGCAGCGTGCATTTTGCGTGCGTAACCTTGTTGGTGATGCACGCGCCATGGGGTGCTGCGTCGCCGCACCGTGCGTAACCGAGATGGAGCAGGTGACGTGTAGAATCGACACGACCGGATTTTGCGCAACCGATCAATGCGTAACCCAGTCAGTGTTGAGCCATGCAGCCAGCCGTCTTAAAGGTGCATAACCTACTACGTGCTTAACCGAGTCGGTGTTGCATCAAGTAGCACGGACGGTGCGTAACCTCTGCATGTTACGTGCTGATTCGACACGACCGGATGTAGCGTGGCTTTTGCGTAACCTTTGCGGGTTTAGGTTACGCGATGCAACGACACGACCCAGTCAGTTTTGGATCAAGCATCAAGGACGGTGCGTAAGCTGCATTCGGCACGACCAGAAGCATCGTGGATTTTGCGTAACTTTATCGGCCCCAGGTTACGCGATTCAACGACACGACCGGATGCATGGGGATTTTGCATGACAGACTCCGTGCGAAACCCAGTCGGTGATGCACGCACCATACAGAACGGATGGTGCGTCACCGAAACATGCGTAACCGAGCAGGATGGTGCGTCGAATCAGAATGCAGCGTGGATTTTGCGTAACCGTCTAGGTGCGTAATCCAGTCGGTGATGCAGGCGCCATGGGATGCTGCGTCGCCAAACCGTGCATAACAGAGCTGGTTCAGGTGACGCGTAGAATCGACACGACCGGATGCAGCGTGGATTTTGCGCAACCGATCAGTGCGTAACCCAGTCAGTGTTGAGCCATGCAGCTAGCCATCTTAAAGGTGCGTAACCTACTACGTGCTTAACCGAGTCGGTGTTGCATCAAGCAGCATGGACGGTGCGTAACCACTGCATGTTACGTGCTGATTCGACCCGACCAGATGCAGTGTGGATTTTGCGTAACCGTTGCGGGTTTAGGTTACGCGATGCAACGACACGACCCAGTCAGTGTTGGATCAAGCATCAAGGATGGTGCGTAAGCTGCATTCGACACGACCGGATGCATCCTGGATTTTGCGTAACTTTATCGGCCCCAGGTTACGTGATGCAACAACACGACCGGATGCATGGGGATTTTGCGTGTCAGACTCCGTGCGTAACCTAATCGGTGATGCACGCACCATGCAGAACGGATGCTGCGTCGCCGAAACGTGCGTAACCGAGCAGGATGGTGCGTCGAATCAGAATGCAGCGTGGATTTTGCGTAACCGGCTCGGTGCGTAACATAGTCGGTGATGCACGCGCCATGGGATGCTGCGTCGCCGCACCGTGCGTAACCGAGCTGGAGCAGGTGACGCGTAGAATCAACACGACCGGATGCAGCGTGGATTTTGCGCAACCGATCAATGCGTAACCCAGTCAGTGTTGAGCCATGCAGCCAGCCGTGTTAAAGGTGTGTAACCTACTACGTGCTTAACCGAGTCGGTGTTGCATCAAGCAGCACGGACGGTGCGTAACCTCTGCATGTTACGCGCTGATTCAACACGACCGGATGCAGCGTGGCTTTTGCGTAACCTTTGCGGGTCTAGGTCACACCATGCAACGACACGACCCAGTCAGTGTTGGATCAAGCATCAAGGACGGTGCGTAAGCTGCATTCGACACGACCGGATGCATCGTGGATTTTGCATAACTTTATCGGCCCCAGGTTACGCGATGCAACGACACGACCAGATGCATCATGGATTTTGCGTAACTTTATCGGCCCCAGGTTACGCGATGCAACGACACGACAGGATGCATGGGGATTTTGCACGACAGACTCCCTGCGTAACCCAGTCGGTGATGCACGCACCATACAGAAAGGATGGTGCTTCGCCGAAACGTGCGTAACCGAGCAGGATTGTGCGTCGAATCAGAATGCAGCGTGGATTTTGCTTAACCGTCTCGGTGCGTAACCTAGTCGGTGATGCACGCGCCATGGGATGCTGCCTCGTCGAACCGTGCATGGAGCAGGTGATGCGTAGAATCGACACGACCGGATGCAGCGTGGATTTTGCGTAACCTTTGCGGGTTTAGGTTACGCGATGCAACGACCCGACCCAGTCAGTGTTGGATCAAGCATCAAGGACGGTGCGTAAGCTGCATTCGACACGACCAGATGCATCGTGGATTTTTCGTAACTTTATCAGCCCTAGGTTACGCGATGCAACGACACGACCGGATGCATGGGGATTTTGCGCGACAGACTCTGTGCGGAACCCAGTCGGTGATGCACGCACCATACAGAAAGGATGGTGCGTCGCCGAAACGTGCGTAACCGAGCAGGATGGTGCGTCGAATCAGAATGCTGCGTGGATTTTGCGTAACCGTCTCGGTGCGTAACCCAGTCCACGATGCACGCGCCATGGGATGCTGCCTCGCCGAACCGTGCGTAACCGAGCTGGAGCAGGTGACGCATAGAATCGACATGACCGGATGCAGCGTGGATTTTGCGCAACCGCGTAGAATCGGTCGTAGGACTGTAAGCGATCTCTTCTGATTATATACCATTCTTGACCTATATTACAAAACTTATCCTTCTCTTGAAAAGTTTTATCTCACCTACGCTAACTAGAAATTTCTTCCGTGTCACAGGAGATGGCTCATCAGGAGGTGGAGTTGCTCCCGGAGCACATGGAGGGACTCGCCCGTTGGGTTGACAGGGTCGTCCTCAGGCTGGGGATTCCCCCTCCGCACGTCACCTACCGCGCTGAGGACGTCTGCACGCTGTCGGGACCACTAGTGCTTTGCACGGTGGCCGTCCTACCCCACCCGGCGCTTCCAGGCTTCCCCGGGGTGCTCGAGCACAGCACAGGACTCAACGTCAGGAACGCTGTGGACACCGCCTGCAGCCACGTACTTCGCCACCTGCTGGCTAGGTACCACGACGTCTACAGGACTGGAGACCTGAGGCTGATTCCCCAAGACTACTACAGAGTGGCTCCGATCGTGAATGGATTGCCAGACCCTTCAGCACTCTACGAGGAGGAGGTTGTTCAGGGACCTCTATGTGAGTCCGACGACACGCTCGTCGCCACTGGGAGCTACCTCGTGGACCTCGACACTCACGCTCGCCGACTGAGCGAGCAGACGAGTGGACTCTTCAGCAGACTGGAGTACACCACTCTGGAGCTAAAGGAGCTTCAGCCCCACACCCAGAGCCTGCTCGTGGAGAACCTCACCCTTCGCCAGCGATCTTTGGCAGTTCAGGCTGAGGCTGAGAGGGTGACCGCTCGAGAGGAGAAGATCTACGCTCAGGAGGATCTACGCAAGCAGGAGGCTAGGTTCGCCCGTCTCTTCGCCAAGCTGGACCAGAAGGATGCTCAGTTCGCTGCT
Organism: Cenchrus fungigraminus; assembly: GCA_036936925.1. NCBI lineage: Eukaryota > Viridiplantae > Streptophyta > Magnoliopsida > Poales > Poaceae > Cenchrus > Cenchrus fungigraminus. The sequence continues at coordinate 101,306,653 of CM072779.1, forward strand.
CAGGGACGCAACCTGGTTCGTGAGAAGGCCAGAGTGACCGAACTGGTGGAGGACCACTACAACAACACCGCCAACATCGCCACACTCACCAAGACTTCAGTGTTCCTGCTGGACAAGTGCAAGAGGATGTTGAAGACTTGGGAGGACGCGGACTCACTTCGTGTGGATGAGCTTTAGGAGCTCAACAGTCTGCTACCCCCCGAGCGTCAGCGGGCGATCCGCAAGGAGACCTTCAGGCTCCACCCGTCCGCCCTCAAGCTTCACCTGTGTCCCCTGGCCGACATGGCCACTCCGGTCGAGACCGACGAGGTGAGGGCCGCTCACTCCAGGCTGTCACGGATGTTCCCCAGGGACTTCCCCGAGGAAGACCGTTACCTAGTGAGGTACAAGAAGGCCCGCTTCGAGTAGCGTGCCGGAGCATGACCATGCTAATGAGAGTAGAGTTGTAAGGTAGGTAGTCTCCATGAGTTGTTCCATGCAGCCGAGAGCCTGTTCCGGTGCATGATGAGTTATGAGTCTTTCACACCTAGATGTGCACACCCTTTTGAGATCATGTAATGCTATATTAGATCGTTGTTGTGTGTGACCTCCAAGGCTTGAGTCAGCCTCGAGGAAACTTATGTACTCATAATGGATGCTGATTGTTTGGTCTTAATGGAGTTGTTTGTTCTTATTGCTTCTTCTCATTGAGTGTAGGATTTATATTAGTAGAAATATTTACATGATTGTATATCAGACTCAATTTGTTGGTGAGTGACGTATCTAAGGCTTTCCTATACCTTTGGTCGTGTTTTCAGCAAGATGTCGATCAGGAGGTCCGGTCGTCTGTTGGGACGTTTTGAGGTTGCCGCGGAAGAGCAAGCCCCGCCAGCCCCGCCTGTCCGTGGCCGTGGACGTGGCCGCACTCCCGTGCGTGGACGTGGACGCGCTCGTGGTCGTGGACACGCGCCTGTCCTAGGATGTGGCCGAGGCGACATGGTGCCGCCACCACCGCCTCTGCCCATCGGACAAGGCGCTGAGGAGGAGGAAGCTGAAGAAGAGCCTGCGCCACACCCGGCTCCCCAGGGTCGTGGGCGTGGTCGTGGACGTGGAGGAGCACCGCCACCGCCACCGCCTAACCTAGCTGAGGTGATGGCCCTGCAGACTCAGCTGATGCAGAGGATGGCTGACGTCGTCGAAAACCAAGTCGGAGGGAACCGCAACGCCCCGGTGGAAGAGGACTTCGCCAAGAAGATCGAGAGGTTCATCCATCTGAAGGCCCCTACCTTCAGCTACTCGGACGATCCCCTCGATGCTGATGACTGGCTCCGCGTGATCGAGATGAAGCTCGACCTCACCGCCTACACCGACGAGGAGTGTGTCACTCTCGCCGTCCACCAGCTCGAGGGTCCTGCCAAGTCTTGGTGGGACAACTACTCCGGGACTCACCCGAACCCAGCGTTCATCACTTGGCTGGAGTTCTGCGAGGTGTTCCATGAGCAGTACCTGCCGAAGGAGCTCATGATCCAGAAGGCTCAGGAGTTCCGCACCATGACTAAGGGTGCGATGAGGGTGGAGGAGTACGAGCGGCACTTCATGAAGATGATGCGCTATGCCCCTGACGACACCACCACCGACGACAAGAAGCAGTTCTGGTTTCTGCGAGGCCTGCACCATGGTCTCCGCCAGGGCTTGAAGGCCAGCGAACACAAGTCCCTTCGCCACCTGGTGAACAGGGCTATCGCACTCGAGGAAGAACGCAGGGGGCATGAGGAGCGCATGAAGGGCAAGAAGAGGTTCGGAGACCGGGACCATGGCGACTGATCCTTCCAGAAGCCGAGGAGTGGGCAGAGCAACCTGCTCCGCGGAAGCTACCGCCCGGGGAACAACCAACCCGGACGTGGTTTCGGAGGGAACCGTGCACCATACCCAGGAGGAAGGAGCAACTACCAGCAGCAGGGTGGTGGCTACAACCGCCCGCAGCAGAGCGCGTCGAGACCCAATGCCGGAGGTTTCACCCCGACGTGCTATGCATGTGGCAAGCAAGGCCACAAGTCGTACGAGTGCCCCAGCAAGAAGACCGCTGCTACATCTGCCAGGGCATCAGCTCCAGGAGGGAGGCCACCTCAGGCTGCTCCCCAGCCGGCCGCTGATTGCGGAAGGCTCAACCTCCTGACTGAGGAGGAGGCTGCCGACGCTCCTGACGTCATGATCAGTGAGTTTTTAGTTTGTGGCACTAAGGCTTTGATTCTGTTTGATACTGGTGCAACTAGTTCATATGTGTCCTCTAACTTTGTAAACAAACTATCTCTCCCCATGACTCCCCGACCGAAACCGATTATAACGAGCTCCCCGCTCGGAGATATCAGTTGCACCCTGCTTTGCAAAGGGGTAGAGATGTTCATCAAGGGTCACAAGTTCCTCAGAGATCTGACCGTGCTGAAGTCTAATGGAATTGATGTTATTCTGGGCATGGATTGGATCACCGCTCACAAGGGGGTAATCTCCTCGTCACCCCGACAAGTGACCCTGATGCACCCTAAGGGGACGAAGATCACCTTCGAGCCGCTGAAGTCTCGGGAAGTACCAACTGTGTACAATCTCACTACAAAGACAGTGGCCGATGTTCCAGTGGTTTGTGAGTACCCCGATGTCTTTCCTGATGATCTGCCGGGGTTACCACCTGACCGCGACGTGGAGTTCGTGATCAACCTTGTGCCAGGTACAGCACTCGTGGCACAGAGTCCTTACAGAATGGGCAAGTTAGAGCTGGCAACCTTGAAGGAGGAGTTGGAAGCTCTCCGTGAGAAGGGGTACATCCGACCAAGTGCATCACCTTGGGCTTCACTAGTGATGTTTGTGCCGAAGAAGGATGGGACACAACGACTGTGCGTCGATTACCGCGCTCTTAATGCGGTGACCATCAAGAACAAGTACCCATTGCCACGCATTGATGACCTGCTTGATCAGTTGAAGAAGGCCAAGTACTTCAGCAAGATTGACCTTCGATCGGGCTACCATCAGATGAAGATTCGCCCAGAGGACATCTACAAGACAGCGTTTGTGACCCGGTACGGGCAGTATGAATTCACTGTTGTATTGTTCGGTCTTACGAACGCCCCTGCTTACTTCATGAACATGATGAACAAGGTGTTCATGGACGAGTTAGACAAGTTTATCGTAGTTTTCATTGACGACATCTTGGTCTTCTCGGAAACTGCAGAAGAGCATGAAGAGCATCTGAGGATTGTGCTGGAGAAGCTGAAGCAGAATCAGTTGTATGCCAAGTTCAGCAAGTGTGAGTTCTGGCTAGAAGAAGTGGCTTTTCTTGGGCATGTGTTGTCAGGAGAGGGAGTTGCAGTTGATCCCTCGAAGATCGAAGCTGTGTCAAGGTGGCAGTCACCCAAGACAGTGACAGAGATCAGGAGCTTTCTCGGGATGGCAGGATACTACCGCCGTTTCATCGAGAAGTTCTCTAAGATTGTGAAGCCGATGACGGAGTTGCTGAAGAACAACACACTGTTCGTGTGGTCAGAGAAGTGTGAAGCAAGTTTCCAAGAGCTCAAGACCCGACTCACCACAACTTCTGTGTTGATGCTTCCCGATGACAACAAGGACTTTGTGGTGTACTGTGATGCTTCAAGGCAGGGTCTTGGTTGTGTGCTGATGTAGGAAGGCAAAGTGATTGCTTATGCATCGAGGCAGCTTCGGAAGCATGAAGAGAACTACCCGACACATGACCTTGAGTTGGCTGCTGTTGTTCATGCTTTGAAGATATGGAGGCACTACTTGATGGGCAACAAGTGTGATATCTACACGGATCACAAGAGTCTGAAGTATATCTTCACCCAGTCAGAGTTGAACCTGAGGCAGCAAAGATGGCTAGAGCTGATAAAGGACTATGACCTCGACATTCACTACCATCCTGGCAAGGCGAATGTTGTGGCTGATGCGTTGAGCCGAAGAAGTTACTGCAACAACCTGATGGTGCAGAAGGAACAGCCCGAGTTGTACCTAGAGATGGAGCGATTGCAGCTTGACATCGTCGAGAAAGGACAGCTCAACGTGTTGAGGGTGAAGTACACCTTGGAAGACCAGATCAGACAAGCCCAGAAGAAGTGTCCTGAAATTGAGGAAGTGAAAGATCTTCTGACGAGAGGCAAGGCCCCTGACTACCGCATTGATGAGCAAGGCACGTTGTGGTTGAAAGATCGCATATGTGTGCCCAGTGGAGAGGACATCCGGGAGACGATTCTGAAGGAAGCACATGATTCTCGGTATTCCATTCACCCTAGATGCACGAAGATGTACCAAGACCTGAAGTGTCGATTCTGGTGGGAGAATATGAAGAAGGAAATAGCTGAGTATGTGGCCCGATGTGACACCTGTCAGAGAGTGAAGGCGGAACATCAGAGACCCACCGGACTGCTACAGCCGCTTGCGATACCTCAGTGGAAATGGGATGATATCAGCATGGACTTCGTGGTGGGTCTACCGCGCACTCAGAAGGGGAATGACTCGATTTGGGTGATTGTGGACCGTTTGACCAAGGTAGCACACTTTCTTCCGGTAAAGAACAAGTACTTTGTGAGTCAGTTGGCCGATCTCTACGTAGAACATATCCTGAGGTTACATGGAGCACCCCGCACCATCGTGTCCGATCGTGGTGCTCAGTTCACAGCTCAGTTCTGGAAGAGTCTGCACGATTCGATGGGCACCCACTTGGACTACAGTACAGCTTTTCCACCCTCAGACAGATGGACAGATTGAACGAGTGAATCAGGTTCTAGAAGATCTGCTGAGAGCTTGTGTGTTGACTTACAACAGCGATTGGGAGAAGAATCTACCCTACGCTGAGTTCTCGTACAATAACAGCTATCAGGCAAGTTTGCAAATGGCACCCTTTGAAGCTCTGTATGGCAGAAAGTGTAGGACCCCGTTGATGTGGTCTGAGGTGGGGGAGAGGATCTTCTTCGGTCCTGCTTCCATTCTTGAGGCTGAGGAGAATGTGGCCAAGGTTAGGGAGAACCTGAAGATAGCCCAGAGCAGACAGAAGAGCTATGCTGATCCTAAGCAAAGGGATGCCTCCTTCGAAGTTGGTGACTACGTCTTCTTGAGGGTGTCACCGCTTAGAGGCACGAAGAGGTTCCACGTAAAGGGGAAGCTAGCCCCGAGGTTCGTTGGACCCTACCAAATTGTGGCAAAGGTAGGGAAACTTGCCTATAGGCTGGAGTTACCGTCTGATCTTGCCGGAGTGCATCCTGTGTTCCACATATCGCAACTCCGGAGGTGCCTCAACCCAAAGCTTGACAAGCATGTCTCCACCGATGCTATTGACCTGCAAGATAACTTGGAGTACTTGGAGTATCCGGTGAAGATTCTGGATTGGGCCGAGAAGGCTACCAGGAGTACCACCATTCGCCTCTGCAAGGTGCTTTGGAGCAATCACACCGAGCGAGAGGCGACGTGGGAGAAAGAGTCAGTCTTGAGAGAGAAGTACCCGCACCTCTTCGGGACGGAGGTAAGTTCTTAAATCTCGAGGACGAGATTCTTTTGAGGGGGGAGTCTGTAACATCCCTCAATTTTATAGAGGAATGTTAAATAGTAAAAATGAGGATTTAAAATTTTTGAAGAATTATTTGAGTGATTATCAAATTAATTAAGGATGTCTTCCTTTTCTCTCCTTTAATTCCTAGATTTAATTTTTGAATTAAATAAAATTTTGAGGAAATATAAAATGCTAGTGTGAGAAACTTGGAGTACATTTGGTTTTATTTGGAGTTTGAATGTGTGGGATTCAAATTTGAATTTATATTCAAATTTGAATCTAAAATAGAAAAGGGTTGGAAAGAAATAGAAAAGGGAAAAGGAGTAGCACTGCTGGGCTCCAAGCCCAAAACCTGGAAGTCCGCCCGACCCCCTCGTTCTCTTTTTCTCTCATCATCGCGCACCCCTCATCTCCCCTCAGTGCAGCCCATCGCGGCCCACGTGCGCGCAGCCCGCTTAATACCAACCGCACCCCGCGCCGAGCCGCTGCCGCTGGGCCCCGCTTGGCGTCACGCTTGCGTCATCATGACGTCGCCGTCGTCATCTCCCTCCTTTACCCCTTTGGCTGACGCCGGCGCCAAAGCGAGCGCGCGCCAGCCATGGCGCCGACGTGATGTAGCCGCGCGCCTGTCCTTGCATCCGCGCCGTCCACGCGTCCCGCGCCGCTCACCGCCTATAAGTAGGCCGCCGCCGCGACCCCTGCTCTTCCCAACCCTAGCCGCCGGGACCTTGTCCCCATCCTCTACTCGCCTCTGCTCGCCGGAGAAGGAGAAGGGGGAGGAGAAGAGAAGGCCCGGAGGACGTTCGGGGGAACACCGACCGCTGTCGCCGCCGGAGCCGTCCGAGAGGAGGAGCCGGACCCGCTGTCGCCTTACACCCGTCTTCCTCTGCTTCCTCTGCTGCGCGCCGCCGCCTCCCTCCTCGCCGACGAGCCTGCTCCGCCCTCTACACCGACGCCTGCACATGGGCCAGTGGCCACCAAGGTGAGGCCGAGTTTCCTCACCCATCTGTGGACGACCCGGCCTTCGAGTCGAGGCAGGACGTGAGCTCGCCACCGCGCACGCCGCATGGTGAAGCCGGCCTTCGTGCCATGCTGGGAACTCTTTTGCAGGTGCCGCTGCCGTCGCCTCGTTCACGCGCGCGCGCCTCCGCGTTCTGCCCTTGCCTCACACCCGCACCACGCCATCACGCGAACCGCCGCCGCCATGCACTGGCGCACCTCGCCGCCGGCTTGCAAGATGGGGAGCACACGTACCGGGGGTCTCCCTGTCCACCGTTTGCACACCTTCACGACCGCCTCGCCGTCCAGGACGCCGCACACCCACGCGCGGCGCTGCCCTGTGGCTGGAGCTAGCACCTTGCCGCCGCAGCGCCGGCCAGGGACCTCGCCATGGCCGCGCAAGTTCTGAGCTCCCTCGCAAAGGGGCAAAAGCCCCAGTTTTGGGTCTGTTTCTTTCCCCTTGTTGCACACACGCATTTTTCTGGGTATTTGGGTCACCCGCGCGCCGTCGCCGGTGCTCGCCGCCGTGCGCCCGCGCGACCACGTCGCCGCCGTGGCCCCTGTCACGCCGTCGCCGCGCCTTTCCCGGCCATGGCCACCTCCTTGTTGCCCGCCTTGTGCCCCTGGAGCTCCTCGTTCGCACCTTCTCACGCGTTGGTCGGTCCGGGCAAGCCTCGCCGTCGGCAACCCTATCGCCGTGCCGCCGCTCCTCTGGGGCATTTCGTCGAACACCAGGCGCCGCCGGCCAGAACCCTGGGGGTTTTACCCCACACAAATGCACACACGCACGCGACGCCACAAACGATCCACTAGGATCCTGTGCGCCGGCCCACTCACGGGCGCGCCACACACACGCATGCACGCCGCCGCACCGCGGCGGATCCCCTCGGATCCCGCGCGCCCGGCCACGCCTGCGGCCATGCTGGTTGCCACGTGTGCAGCAGCCGGCTTAAAGCCAGGCAAGTGGCAGTCGCGTCAGCCGAGGAGGCAGCCCGCCGCCGGCTTTAAGTCCTGCTAGAGCCTGCTAGGGATAGCTAGGAGCTAGCCTAAAGTATGCAATATTATGTATGCGTATTTTATTTTTAGAAATGTATTTTCTCTTTGGAATTCTTAATAAATCCGTTTTAACTCTGAAAAATATGAAACTTCTTCTGAAAATCTTCTAAAAATCCAAACTCCGCGCTAGACTAGAGTTTGCCTCTTTTTGGATCTTATTTGCTCTTCATCTTGGATTTATTGCTATTAGTAGCCGAGTTTATTTATTTAATTACGCTTCTAGGATCTGCCGGAGCCGGAGAGCTGAACCAGGACTACGACGACGACCTCGGCTACGATGACTACTCGTACCCAGGTTCACACCCGACCATTCTTTGAATGCCCATTAGGCATGGCTATTAGAACTGCTAGTGCTTTAATTGCTGCATAGTGATGGATATGATGAACCCGTGCATAGCCTCTTTTACATACTTGTCCTTGATTGACCTACTACTACTGTTTACTTAAGTTAGATGATGTGCTGAGCTTGCTATGCATGTGTTGGGATTATTGTGGTAGTCTCTTGGCGTGTGTTGGGAAAACCGGCAGGAGAAGGTGTTTTGGGATACTTTGGCGGGGGTGAGCTCGAGACAACCCGATCTGGGATCGGAGGCCAGGGATCGTCTTCTCGGACGTTGCCCAATTTGGTGCCTATGGCGGGTACATTGTTTTAGGAGCACAGGTGATGGGGATTTCGTGATGACTTGGAGGATATGAGCTCGCCCCGGTCTGAAACCGAGTGGGTCGCCTGTTACACGGGACTTTCGTACACACCACCGCGCTGAGAGTGGGGATAGGGCCGCCCGACCCTAGCAAGTGCGATGCCATACCTGCCAGTAGGATAGAGGGTATCAGTGAGAGGGTTAGTGTGAAGTCCCTTCCCTTTGGGCGCTCCCCGTGTGGCTACACAGGGGCATTTTCACAGTTCTGGGGTGGACCTTTGCGAAGGACCGCATCGAGACCCGGATGCAGGATGGAATCGTAACTCCTAGGTGTTCGTTCGGTAGGGTAGGCTCGGTCAGCCGTACACCGTCCGGGTACTATTCTGAGTTGGGTACTGGTGTACATGCTCTGCAGAGTTTAGACCTATACGTATAGCCGCGTCCTCGGTTATGGACATACCCGTTGTTTCTCCGACTCTTACGTTTTGGGATTTCTACCTCCCCCTTATAGGATGAGTGTGATTGGTGAGCCGTGGTTGTATTCGGAGAGAGGAGAGTTGCTCCCTCTGCCTCGCGGATCCGGGTGCAACCATTGAGGTGCGAGGAGTGGGAGTTCTCGAACCGACCCTAGATGGAGATAGGTGATGGTGACGGTGATCTGGGTGACCAGATGTGTCCGTATGCGGATGAGAGATATGGGTTATGGTGGAATTATGGAGATATTACTCTATTTATTGCTGCTGCTGCATAGGAAACCCTGCTACTCCCTTGATATACTCTTTTCCCCTTAGAAGTAGGCCACTTAAAGCTTGCATACGGTTGGTGACGTGGACCTATCCCGATCCTTGGGGATAGCCCCTGAGCTTGCATGGTACGAGTCCGACTACGACAACAACGCCGACGGATGGTACGACTGAGGGGGCACGACACTTCGCTCAAGGATGCCTGTGGGAGATGCCTGAAGATGGAGACACCTTTTGGGAGATAGCTACCGCTGCGTAGGCTCTTATTTGTGTTATTCCGCCAAGAGGCGGGTATTGATGTACTTCGAATAAACAGGACATGAAATAATCAGATTATTATTCGTACTCTGATGTTTTATTTCAATGTATGACTGTGTTATTTATCTATGATGAATGCCTGTGCGTGATAGCGTCTGATCCAGGGACTATCACGAGACAGAATGCTGGGCTTTCTGATTTTGAAACCCCAGGGCGTTACAAGTAGCACTCCAGTGGCTACGTGGACTTGGCAAGAGAAGCTTGCGGAGGTGTCCGAGTGAAATTGGGTTCATAGGCCGAATTCTTGAGTAGAATTTTTATCGGTTCCCATTCACTCCCCCCTCTTTGGTTCGCCGTTCCGGTCCTTTAAGTGGTATCAGAGCCGGTTCGGGTCTTCATTGACTCTTACCAGTCTAAGATCCAAAGATGGCGTACTAGGAACGGGGTTTGGGTCCTCCGCACTTCGATGGGAAGAACTACCAGATGTGGCAGAGGCGGATGGCAGCATTCCTCCGCGGAAAGGGTCAGATTCTTTGGGACGTTACGGTGAACACAGCTTATGTTCATCCGATTAACTTCCTTGCTCCAGGATCGAGGGATATGTTCGAAGCCAACAACAAGGCAGTTGACTACTTGTTTCGTGCTCTGTGTCAGCCCGAATTCGATCGGGTTCAGACAGAGGACTTAGCTTGTAGGATTTGGGAGCAGTTGAAGGATGCTCATGCTGGGAATGCTCAGGTTCAGGCTCGGATGTACGCGACTTACCGGAGAGAGTACGAGAACTTCACTCATCTCCCCGGCGAGTCCGTCGATGCCCTTTTCCAACGTTTTACAGTCGTGGTGAACAACATGAGAGCCAATGTGGCCGTGCTCCCATACGATGATCATGATAGAGCCGTGAAGCTCTTGCACTTGTTGGATCGTACCGTATGGGATGGGAAGTTTGAGGCTATCCTTGAGTCCGAGAAGTATGACACCTTGACCGTGAACGAGCTGTTCTCGAAGCTCAAGTCGGCTGAGTTGGACCGTGGTATGACAGCCAAGATCGAGAGCCCGACTGATTCTCGTAGCCCTACTCTCGTTAGTGGCAAAGGAGTTAAGTCTAATGCTAACGCATCCTCCAGGATGTACTCTCTATCTTCTTTGATGTCTTTGTCAGACGAGGAGTTCGACGTGCTTGGAGAGGACGAGCTGGCGTTGCTGACCAGGCGGTTCGAGAGGCTGCACGAGAACCGGGTGAACACGAGGAGGACATCACGGACGTGTTTTCAGTGCGGCAAGCCGGGACACTTCGTCGCCGACTGCCCAGAGAAGATGGAGAACAAGGACGGCTACAAGGACGGCTACAGGCACCGGTCGAGCAGGGACGGCAAGTACCGATCAAGGCGCGATCACAAGCACAAGAACAAGCACAAGGACGAGCGACGGTCGAGGAAGAAGGACGGCCGCGGCAGGAAGGCCCGAGCGATTGTCGGAGCGAGCGATGTCGACTCCAGCTCCGCCTACTCTTCCTCGAGCTCGAGTAGCAGCGAAGATGAAGGTGACCGGCGCAAGAACAAGAAGGCATCCAAGAACTTGAGCGGGTTGAGCTGCTTCGCGGGAGATGGCTTCTGCGGCATGGCTCGTAGCTCCGGCAGCAAGAAGAGTCACCAGAGCGACTCGGACTCTGACTCCGAGGATGAGGTTTGTGATGAGCTCTCTTCTTTGCGCAAGGAGAATGAGGAGTTGGTTGACTTGCTTGATAATCGCGATCACATGCTTAGAGAGGCCAAGAAGATGAGGAAAGAGCTTAGGGCCTCACTAGAAGATGCTAGGAACCGTGTGGCTGAGCTAGAAACCCAGAACCTAGATGCTAAGCTTGAGATTGATTCGCTTAAGGCTTCTCCTGTGGTTTCTGATGATGTTGATTGTGTTGATTGCCCTGTGTACCTAGCTGATCTTACTGCTCTTAAGGATAAGCATGCTTCTACTTGTGATGAACTAGATATGCTTAGGGTTGAGGTGGCTGAGCTTAAGTCTAGACCTGCTTTGCTAGGTGCTTGCACTTCTCCCTGTTTTGCATGGAAAGATTGATGAGATGCATGCTTACACTGTTTCGCTTGAGGCTAAGTTGAAAGAGCCTATTCCCACTTCTTGCTCTACTTGTGAATTGCATGCGGTTAAGAATTTGGAGCTTGCGCATTATGTTGATCACTTGCAGGATGAGAATGATGAGCTGAGGAAATGTATGAGCTGGTTGTCGGGTCAGGAGCCTCAGCTTGGTATCATGATAGCGGCTTTCAAACGCTATGATGGTCAGGCACTTGGGGCTGACAAGCTTGGAGAGAACAGTGGTGAGGGAGTTGAGAGAGTTGGAGAGATCCCTATCCCACCACCAAACAGACACAAGAACAAGTTTGAGCCCAAGCCTAACCATCTCAGAAACAAACTTGACACTACTCCAGATCCACCCATATTCCCTCACCCAACAAATGATTTCCAAAAACCGGTGAAGTTTGTGAGCCCAAAGGGAGGTGAGGAAGGAGAGAAGAAGGGTGAGAAACCGAGTGAGCAACCCCAACCAAAACCAAAGCCAAAACCAATCCGGTTTCATTGTGACTATTGTGGGAGAGATGGTCACAAAGGGGAGTTTTGCTTCAATAAGAAGCGAGAGGAGAGAATGGCAAAGGAGTGGGCAAACAAGGACAGGTACAACCCATCTCATGGTGTGCCTCAGTCTCGTATGCCACTGCCTAGGGGTAAGGCCATTGTTCGCACAGTTCCGGCTTGGGGAGAAAAGAGTGCTTTGGGTGGAAGGAACCCTGCTGGAGGAGTTAAACTGGCCAGACCGGTTTGGAAACCGGTCAGACCGGTTTGGGTTGATGGACAGCAAAACCGGTCAGACCGGTTCCAGAATCAGTCAGACCGGTTTGGAGACAGCAGGGTGACCAGTTTGGTTTTCGTGCTCGGGATGAGGCTCGGTTCAGGTTCTTTGGTCGTGGTCCAGGTGTTTGGCATGGAGAGTCTAGTGGTGGTCAGTTTGCTAGACGTTCTCCACCTCGTGCTCAATACGATGGTGGGAGGAGTCGTAGCTTTGAGATGGAGAGGAGGAACGGTCCACGGTCTTCCTTTCGTGGTTTTCGTTCTTCTCCAGCAAGAGAGGGGTGGTTCCCTAATGGTGGTTCCCGTGGTGGCTTTCGTGGTGGTAGCTTTCGTGGTGGTAGCTTTGATAGGCGTGATGATTTGGTTTGTGCTAACCCCACTTTGGAGCAAATGGCTCGGCACTGGTTTTACTCGTTTGGTACTAACCCCAGTGCAGAGTCGTTTGTTCACTCATGTGCTCACTTTTGAATTTCAGGTGGGAGACTTGTGGAACGTTTGGTTGATTGACTCCGGTTGCTCGAGGCATATGACCAGAGACAAGGGGTGGTTCTCAAGTCTCATCCCGGTGGTGTCCAAGACATACATCACCTTTGGGGACAATGGCCGAGGGCGTGTGCTATCAGAAGGTGAGATAAAAGTAAGTGACAAGGTCACTCTCAGGCGTGTTGCTCTTGTTTAATCGCTCGGGTTCAATTTGCTTTCCGTGTCCTAGCTTTTGGATGAGGGCTTTGAGGTGTTGTTTCGGCCTGGTGGTTCTCGGATTTTAGATTCTCGAGGGGACCTTGTTTGCATGGTCGTTCCCGAGGGTCAAGTGTTCCGAGCTGATTTCTCTCAGTCTTCTGGTGTGGAGCGTTGCTTTTTGGCTGGTTCTTCGAGTGAGTTGTGGAAGTGGCATAGGAAGTTGGGTCACTTGAGCTTTGACCTTTTGTCTCGCTTGAGTAAACTCAATTTGGTCCGAGGATTGCCACGGTTGAGGTTTGAGAAAGAGTTGGTTTGTGCGCCGTGTAGGCATGCCAAGATGGTGCCTCTTCTCACCCGCCTCTCACCGATGTGATGACTGAGCGTCCATGCGAGTTGCTCCATATGGACCTTGTTGGCCAAGCTCGTGTGCGATCTGCGGGTGGGAAGTGGTATGTCCTTGTTGTGGTGGATGACTACTCTCGGTATGCGTGGGTGTTCTTTCTTGAGGAGAAAGGGGAGACGTTTGGTTTTGTTCGAGATCTTGTCTTGAGGTTAAGAAACGAGAGGCACGGAGATGCCATACGAGCGATCCGCAGTGACAATGGCTCGGAATTCAAAAACTCTCACTTCGAAACTTTTTGCCATGACTTGGGTCTTGAACACCAGTTTTTGAGTCCGTATACGCCTCCCCAGAATGGCGTGGTGGAAAGGAAAAATAGGACCTTGTGTGAGATGGCTCGGACGATGCTCGACGAGCATAGGACTCCGAGAAGGTTCTGTGCTGAGGCGGTCAATACCGCGTGCTATGTATCGAACAGGATCTACCTCAAGGTTCACAAGAAGAAAACCTGTTACGAGTTGATGCACGGTCGCACACCCAAGGTGAGTCACTTCCATGTCTTTCGTTGTAAATGCTTCATTCTGAAGAAAGGGAAGAAGTTGGACAAGTTTGAGGCTAGGTCTGTCGATGGCATTTTCTTTGGTTACGCATCTCATTCTAGAGCATTTCGTGTGCTCAATCTTGAAACTAACCAAATCGTGGAGACTTGCGAGGTGACCTTCGACGAGACACAGCCACGTAGTCAGCTTGTTTTTGAGTGTGCAGGTGATGACGAACTTGGCGAGGAGATCTTTCAGGACGAGGAGCATGAACATGGAGATGATGAAGATGGCGGTGTGGTGCCCGCGGCTGAACATGTACCTACTACTTCGACGACGATCGAGAATGGGCCCTCTCCCACACCTACAACGACAAACCCAGATCAAGGCGAAGCTGTTGTTGAGGGGGAGGTAGCATCAAGGCGAGAACCTCCCCGGCGAGTGCAAGTGGATCATCCAGCTTCGAGAATCATCAGCGACATGAATGAACGTACTACACGGTCGAGGGTTCGGAACAATTCTCATTTCGCTCATGCTGCTTTTGTTGCCACCTTTGAGCCCAAGGACATTGGACACGCGCTATCTGATCACAATTGGGTTAACTCGATGCATGAGGAGTTGGAGAATTTTGAGAGGAACCAAGTTTGGGAATTGGTTGACCCTCCCCCATGGTGTAAGTCAATTGGGACAAAATGGGTGTGGAAGAACAAAGAGGAAGAGAAAGGAGAAGTGGTGAGGAACAAGTCAAGACTTGTTGCTCAGGGGTACTCACAGAAAGAAGGGATTGACTACGAGGAGACCTTTGCTCCCGTAGCTCGTTTGGAGGCGATCAGGATCCTTCTAGCCTTTTCCGTGGCTAAAGGATTCAAGTTGTACCAGATGGATGTTAAGAGTGCTTTCCTAAATGGTGTTTTGGAGGAAGTAGTGTATGTGAGGCAACCACCGGGGTTTGAGAGTGAGAAGTACCCCCACCGGGTGTACAAGTTGAGGAAGGCGCTGTATGGGCTGAAGCAGGCGCCTAGAGCTTGGTACGGTAGGTTGAGGGGGTTCCTGTTTGAGAGAGGGTTTGAGATGGGGAAGGTCGATCAGACCTTGTTTCTCCTCAGGCAAGGCAGAGATATCCTGATTGTGCAGGTATACGTGGATGATATTGTCTTTGGTGGCTCGTCTAACTCTCTTGTTGCAAGGTTTGCAGAAGACATGAGCAGGGAATTTGAGATGAGCATGATGGGTGAGTTGCAGTCCTTCCTCGGGCTACAAATCAAGCAATCAAAGGAAGGAACATTTGTGCACCAAGCTAAGTACACCAAGGACATTGTGAGGAAGTTCAAGATGGAGGACTCCAAGGCCATGGCGACACCTATGAGTACGACTACAGCCCTTGATGCGGACGAGGAAGGTGAACACGTGGACCAGAAGGAGTACCGAAGCATGATCGGGTCACTCCTCTACTTGACGGTGACGAGGCCTGACATCCAATTCTCGGTATGTCTGTGCGCTCGTTTTCAAGCGTCTCTGAGGACTTCGCATCGGCAAGCAGTCAAGCGCATATTCAGGTATTTGCGACATACTCCCGACTTTGGCCTTTGGTACTCTGCGTCTTCTTCTTTGGTTCTTCATGGATTTTCGGACGTAGATTTTGCCGGGTGTCAGTTGGATAGGAAGTCCACTTCTGGGACTTGCCAGTTCTTGGGTTCCTCTTTGGTGTCTTGGTCTTCCCGCAAACAGTCGAGTGTTACTCAATCGACTACCGAGGTAGAGTATGTGGCCGCAGTTAGTTGTTGCTCTCAGCTCCTTTGGATCACATACACCATGAGTGACTTTGGTGAGGAGTATACCCATGTCCCACTTCAATGTGACAGCACAAGTGCCATAAGCGTTGCAAAGAACCCAGTGCTCCATTCCAAAACCAAGCACATAGAAGTGAGGTATCATTTCCTAAGAGACAATGTAGAGAATGGGAAGATAGCCTTGATCCATGTACCCACACATGACCAACTAGCCGACATTTTCACCAAACCCCTAGATCAAGCATCTTTCACTCGTTTGCGGGGGGAACTTGGTGTTTGTTTGATTTCCTGAGTTGGGTGTGTGGGAG
Organism: Cenchrus fungigraminus; assembly: GCA_036936925.1. Classification (NCBI taxonomy): domain Eukaryota; kingdom Viridiplantae; phylum Streptophyta; class Magnoliopsida; order Poales; family Poaceae; genus Cenchrus; species Cenchrus fungigraminus. Next base: position 101,322,397 of record CM072779.1, read on the forward strand.
CTCCTTTGTAGCATATGTATAGCTTTCCTTTGTGCATTTCTTGCATTTGCATTGCATTTGTATCATGATGTATAGTCATCGTTGTATGATAGCTTGCATGCATTTTGTTTAATATGCATTTTGTAGGAAAGCTTCTCCCATATACATTGATCACCATGCTATGTTATATATGATCTTGTGAGCTAGTTTGGTATGATATGGCTTAGTGTGGCTTAGCTCTTGATGATCTTGATTTATATCCATGGTTGATAGCTATGTTTTTGAAAAATGTCATATGTATGCTCTCTTGTGAGTAAATGCCTTTATATGATCTTGACATGTTTTAGTGGCTATGCTATGCTTAATTTGTGGTTGGATAGCTTATTTTGATCATATGGGGCCAAAGGCTCATTTGCCATCATGAATGTTTAGCCCCCATGCTTCATCTTGTGGAGTGGCATAAGTTCCTTTTTGTCGCAAAGACATTTCATGTACCAATTATAAATCTGAAAATGAAATGTAAATTGCTTGGAAAATGTGCTCCCATGTCATATGTGCTTAATTTACTTGCTTTTGGGTGCTAAACCGTTGTATGATGCCTACCAATGAGAAGTCTCATATATAGAAGTAGGCACAGGGCTCGGTGGCTTTGACATGACATGAGGTGCTTGTGGGTATTTATGATGGTCTTATGCTTAGAATGGTTGTCCTAGCATGAAGTTTGTGTGGCTTTGCCATTTTGACATGTTTTGCTCATGTTTAGGACTTTGCTCATGAGAGGGTGATTTTTCGCAAAAATGCTCAATTCTTTCTTAGCTTTATCCAATGGTTGTGAAACTTGGTGATCATGTAGTTGATGTTCATACGATGCTGTAGAGTATCTAACTTGCTCATTTGATCATGTGTAGCATCTCTTGATGAATTTTGTCTATTTGAGAAGCTCTAGTTGCATCTTTTCCAAATTTGAGCCTTGATTCATGCATTGGCAACAAGGGGGAGAAACGTTGGTTGAGAAAAGTTGCATTGCATCCCTAGAACCTATCCCAACAGTCAAGGGGGAGCTTGTGCTTTTATTTTGCATTTTTGGCTTTTGGGGTGGTGTTTCTGCTGAGTTAAACCGGCCTGACCGGTTTTGGGAACCGGCCTGACCGGTTTGGTGGAACCGGCCTGACCGGTTTGTGCCCAGGGTCGGCACATGTCCAGGGCGAGTATGCATATGTGCAGGGGGAGCTCGTGGTTGCTTTGGTGGTTTGTGCTCTTTGCTTGAGCTTGTTTTTGACTCGGTTGTGTCGAGCTGTTGCCCTTGCCTAAGGGGATCGAGTCTTTCCTCTTTCAAGTGATCTTGCTCTTTGCCTTTATTTGGTTTTCGATCGCTTGTTCGAGTTTCTTTCAGTCGTTTCTTTTCTTTTTCTTCTCTCTTTGGTTACCAAATGTGTGTGTTGTCAATGCACTCATCAAGGGGGAGATTGAGGACCATGTGTGGTTCGAGGACCGGTGGATGGTCGCTTCCTGGTGTGATGAGTGATTGACAACGTTGTGTGGACTGATTCTTGGCTAAGTATTGCAAGTGCAGGTTGCGGCTTGACTGGTGTTGGTGCAGGTGAAGAACAAGCGCGAAAGGTCGTCGCCGGTGAGGCCTTCAGGTGTGGAGAAGACAAGTAGGCTTGGTTCGAGGGACCCGGTGGCCAGCGGGGTCAAGTGCGGGCCGCATGGTGGCATGAACAGCAGGATGAAGTCGGTGGACGGTTTCTTGGTTGAGCCTCAAAACCAAGGTCGAGCCGGGACTTCGTGGGTGCCGAGTCATGAGTGGTGATTGGCGGAGGCTACATCAAGTTCGCGGGGTTTGCGGTGGTTCACCAGAAAACCACCGGGTTACTTGGCTGAGCCACAAAACCGAGGCCGAAGACCGGGCGTGGCTGTCAAGCCAAAACCGGCCTGACCGGTTTGGGAAACCGGTCTGACCGGTTTGGGGTCGCAGGGCGCCGAAAGCTTCGAAGCAGAGGACACGTGTCGGGATCGCAAGGCTTGCGTCGAGGCTAAGCGAAGTGCGGTCGCCGGGCATCCGTCCGATGGTGCTACGAAGACAAATTCCCAAAGTGCCCTTGGTGGGCGTGTATCCTAGTTTTGGCTTTAGGGGTATTTTAGTCTTTCGGCTTGCCTCCATATAACCCAAGTGGTGAGAGGATGGCAGCCATCTCTTGGAACCCTCGCTCATTTTCCCTTTGCTATTTTCCTACCTATTTTCCTTAGGATTTCTAGGACTAGCTTGAGAGCTTCATGGTGAGATCTTGTGAGAGGGAAGGATGATCGGGCGGAAGCTAGACCTTGTATGAACCTTCATGGTATGTATAGATGATTCGGCGTGGTTCCTCAAGGCTTGATTGTGTTCTTCCCGTTTTCCCTTTTTGGTGATTTTCGGAGCCTTTTCTTGGATTTTCCGTGGGGAAGTTTTGGGGGCGTTCCTTTGAGGGATTCTTGTTGGATGTCACGTATGAGGACCTTGTGCCTCTTTGCTTGGTGATCTTGCTCCAACAAACCCTCCGAAACGGCTTCAATTTGGTGGTTTTCGGTGGAATCCATGGGAAGGTGCTCTTGCGGGTTGACTTTCGATTCGTCTTGATTGAGTAGGTTTTGGGGACCGAGCTTCTAGCCAAAGGTAGCCCACGAGGTACCCCAGCTATCCCCAAAGTCTCACTTGAATCCGTGGAACGAACCGGGAGATCGATCGAGGTGAAGGCTAGGTTTTTCCCGCGGGCTGAGTTCTTCCCGACTGTCCAGGCAAAACCGGCCTGACCGGTTTCCCAAACCGGTCTGACCGGTTTAGCCCCAGTGGGATGTCGTGAGGATTTTGAGCAGGAGAGTCTTGTTCTGGCTATGGCTTTTCTTGTTCAAAGGTGGAGAGGTTCTTGAGGTGTTTTGAGGCAGTTTTGGCCTCGAAGGTCTTTTGGGGATTTCCTGGACAAAACCGGCCTGACCGGTTTGCCAAACCGGCCTGACCGGTTTCCCCTGCTTGTGAGGGGCTAAGTCCCAGAGAATCGGTCTGACCGGTTTCAGAAACCGGCCTGACCGGTTTTGGTTGCCAGCAGTAGTTTCGAGTTGTTTTCCGCTGCGTGTTTCGAGTGGCTATTGGTTGGATCTTGCTCCTAGGTTCAGTAGCACTCCAGTGGCTACGTGGACTTGGCAAGAGAAGCTGGCGGAGGTGTCCGAGTGAAATTGGGTTCATAGGCAGAATTCTTGAGTAGAATTTTTATCGGCTCCCATTCACTCCCCCCTCTCTGGTTCGCCGTTCTGGTCCTTCAGTGATGCAACGATATGACCCGGTCAGTGTTGTATCAAGCATCAAGGACGTTGCGTCAGCTGCATTCGACACGACCGGATGCATCGTGGATTTAGCGTAACTTTATCAGCCCCAGGTTACGCGATGCAACGACACGACCAGATGCAAGGGGATTTTGCGTGACAGACTCCGTGCGAAACCCAGTCGGTGATGCACGCACCATACATAACGGATGGTGCGTCGACGAAACGTGCATAACCGAGCAGGATGGTGCGTCGAATCAGAATGCAGCGTGGATTTTGCATAACCGTCACGGTGCGTAACCCAGTCGGTGATGCACGTGCCATGGGATGCTGCGTCGCCGAACCGTGCGTAACCGAGCTGGAGCAGGTGACGCTTAGAATAGACACGACCGGATGCAGCGTGGATTTTGCGCAACCGATCAGTGCGTAACCCAGTCAGTGTTGAGCAATGCAGCCAGCCGTCTTAAAGGTGCGTAACCTACTACGTGCTTAACCGAGTCAGTGTTACATCAAGTAGCATGGACAGTGCGTAACCTCTGCATGTTACGTGCTGATTCGACACGACCGGATGCAGCGTGGATTTTGCGTAACCTTTGCGGGTTTAGGTTACGCGATGCAACGACACCACCCAGTCAGTGTTGGATCAAGCATCAAGGACGGTGCGTAAGCTGTATTCGACACAACCGGATGCATCCTGGATTTTGCGCAACTTTATCGGCCCCAGGTTACGTGATGCAACGACACGACCGGATGCATGGGGATTTTGCGTGACTGACTCCGTGCGAAACCCAGTCGGTGATGCACGCACCATACAGAACGGATGGTGCATCGCCGAAATGTGCGTAACCGAGCAGGATGGTGCGTCAAATCAGAATGCAGCGTGGATTCTGCGTAACCGTCTCGGTGCGTAACCCAGTCGGTGATGCACGCGCCATGGGATGTTGCGTCGCCGAACCGTGCGTAACCGAGCTAGAGCAGGTGATGCGTAGAATCGACACGACCGGATGCAGTGTGGATTTTGTGCAACCGATCAGTGCGTAACCCAGTCAGTGTTGAGCCATGTAGCCAGCCGTCTTAAAGGTGCGTAACCTACTACGTGCTTAACCTAGTCGGTGTTGCATCAACCAGCCCGGACGGTGCGTAACCTCTGCATGTTGCGCGCTGATTCGACACGACCGGATGCAGCGTGGATTTTGCGTAACCGTTGCGGGTTTAGGTTACGCGATGCAACGACACGACCCAGTAATTGTTGGATCAAGCATCAAGGACGGTGCGTAAGCTGCATTTGACACGACCAGATGCATCCTGGATTTTGCGTAACTTTATCGGCCCCAGGTTACGCGATGTAACGACACGACCGGATGCATGTGGATTTTGCGTGACAGACTCCGTGCGTAACCCAGTCGGTGATGCACACACCATGCAGAATTGATGGTGCGTCGCCGAAACGTATGTAACTGAGCAGGATGGTGCGTCGAATCAGAATGCAGCGTGGATTTTGCGTAACCGTCTTGGTGCATAACCCAGTTGGTGATGCACGCGCCATGGGATGCTGCGTCGCCGCACCGTGCGTAACCGAGCTGGAGCAGGTGACGCGTAGAATCGACACGACCGGATGCAGCTTGGATTTGGCGCAACCGATCAATGCGTAACCCAGTCAGTGTTGAGCCATTCAGCCAGCCGTCTTAAAGGTGCATAACCTACTACGTGCTTAACCGAGTCGGTGTTGCATTAAACAGCACGGACGGTGCATAACCTGTGCATGTTACGCGCTGATTCGACACGACCGGATGCAGCGTGACTTTTGCGTAACCTTTGCGGGTTTAGGTTACACGATGCAACGACACGACCCAGTCAGTGTTGGATCAAGCATCAAGGACGGTGCGTAAGCTGCATTCGACACGACCGGATGCATCGTGGATTTTGCGTAACTTTATCGGCCCCAGGTTACGTGATGCAACGACACGACCGAATGCATGGGGATTTTGCGTGACAGACTCCGTGCGTAACCCAGTCGGTGATGCACGCACCATGCAGAACGGATGGTGCGTCGCCGAAACGTGCGTAATCGAGCAGGATGGTGCATCAAATCAGAATGCAGCGTGGATTTTGTGTAACCGTCTCGGTGCGTAACCCAGTCGATGATGCACGCGCCATGGGATGCTGCGTCACCGAACCGTGCGTAACCGAGCTGGAGCAGGTGACGCGTAGAATCGACACGATCGGATGCAGCGTGGATTTTGCGCAACAGATCAGTGGTAACCCACTCAGTGTTGAGCCATGCAGCCAGCCGTCTTAAAGGTGTGTAACCTACTACGTGCTTAACCTAGTCGGTGTTGCATCAAGCAGCACAGATGGTGTGTAACCTCTTGCGGTTACGTGCTGATTCGACACGACCCAGTCGGTGTTGCATCAATCAAGCAGCACGGATGGTGCATAACCAGTGTAGGTTACGCGCTGAATCGACACGACCGGATGCAGCGTGGATTTTGCGTAACCTTTGCGGGTTTGCGTTACGCGATGCAACGATACGACCCAGTAAGTGTTGTATCAAGCATCAAGGACGTTGCGTAAGCTGCATTTGACACGACCGGATGCATCGTGGATTTAGTGTAACTTGATCGGCCCCAGGTTACGTGATGCAACGACACGATCCGATGCATGGGGATTTTGCGTGACAGACTCCGTGCGAAACCCAGTCGGTGATGCACGCACCATACAGAACGGATGGTGCATCGCCGAAACGTGCGTAACCGAGCAGGATGGTGCGTCGAATCAGAATGCAGCATGGATTTTGCATAACCGTCTCGGTGCGTAACCCAGTCGGTCATGCACACGCCATGGGATGCTGCATCGCCGAACCGTGCGTAACCGAGCTGGAGCAGGTGACGCGTAGAATCGACACGACTGGATGCAGCATGGATTTTGCACAACCGATCAGTGCGTAACCCAATCAGTGTTGAGCCATGCAGCCAGCCGTCTTAAAGGTGCGTAACCCACTACGTGCTTAACCGAGTCGGTGTTGCATCAAGCAGCACGGATGGTGCATAACCTCTTGCGGTTACATGCTGATTCGACACGACCCAGTCGGTGTTGCATCAATCAAGCAGCACGAACGGTACGTAACCAGTGCAGGTTACGCGCTGAATCGACACGACCGGATGCAGCGTGGATTTTGCGTAACCTTTGCGGGTTTGGGTTACGTGATGCAATGATACGACCCAGTCAGTGTTGTATCAAGCATCAAGGACGTTGCGTAAGCTGCATTCGACACGACCGGATGCATCGTGGATTTAGTGTAACTTTATCGGCCCCAGGTTACGTGATGCAACGACATGACCGGATGCATGGGGATTTTGCGTGACAGACTTCGTGCGAAACCCAGTCGGTGATGCACGCACCATACAGAACGGATGGTGCGTCGCCGAAACGTGCGTAACCGAGCAGGATGGTGCGTCGAATCAGAATGCAGCGTGGATTTTGCGTAACCATCTCGGTGCGTAACCCAGTCGGTGATGCATGCGCCATGGGATGCTGCGTCGCCGAACCGTGCATAACCGAGCTGGAGCAGGTGACGCGTAGAATCGACACGACCGGATGCAGTGTGGATTTTGCATAACCCAGTCAGTGTTGAGCCATGCAGCCAACCGTCTTAAAGGTGCGTAACCTACTACGTGCTTAACCGTGTCAGTGTTGCATCAAGCAGCACGGACGGTGCGTAACCTCTTCATGTTACACGCTGATTCGACACGACCCAGTTGGTGTTGCATCAAGCAGCATGGATGGTGCGTAACTTCTTGTGGTTAGGCACTGATTCGACACGACCCAGTTGGTGTTGCATCTATCAAGCAGCACGGACGGTGCGTAACTAGGGATGGAACCGGATACCAATTCGGATATCATTTTTTAGCCGTTCTTTTTTGATTTCAGCTAAATTAGGCGTAATATTTTGTATCCAAAATTTATATTCTTGTTCTTGGCATTGTGCTTGTTAAGATTCATACAAAATAAACCCCAAATGTGTGCTATATTTTAATTAAATGATGAAAAGAAACTCGGATATCTATTCGGATTCGGATACAGATGTTTTTTCACCTTTTTCTCTAACGAAAGCAAATAATCCATAAAAAATTGTAGCTAATTTTTTTTATTTTTTCCAGTAATTAGCTGGTTATAATGCATAAAAAATTAGCACTAAATTTATTTTATTGTGATCTAAAAGTATCAATCTATTACACAATTCGGATGTTTTGGTTCCATCCCAGTGCAGGTTACGCGCTGAATCGACATGACCAGATGCAGCGTGGATTATGCGTATCCTTTGCGGGTCTAGGTTACGCGACGCAACGACACGACTCATTTAGTGTTGGATCAAGCATCAATGACGGTACGTAAGGTGCATTCGACACGACCCAGTCGGTGTTGGATCAAGCATCAAGGACGGTGCGTAAGCTGCATTCGACACGACTGGATGCATCGTGGATTTTGCGTAACTTTATCAGCCCCAGGTTACGCGATGCAACGACACGACCGGATGCATGGGAATTTTGCGTGACAAACTCCGTGCGAAACCCAGTCGGAGATGCACGCACCAACAGAACAGATGGTGCGTCCACGAAACGTGCATAACCGAGCAGGATGGTGCATCGAATCAGAATGCAGCGTGGATTTTGTGTAACCGTCTCGGTGCATAACCCAGTCGGTGATGCACGCGCCATGGGATGCTGCGTCGTCGAACCGTGCATAACCGAGCTGGAGTAAGTGACGTGTAGAATCCACACGACTGGATGCAGCGTGGATTTTGCGCAACCGATCAGTGCGTAACCCAGTCAGTGTTGAGCCATGCAGCCAGCCGTCTTAAAGGAGCGTAACCTACTATGTGCTTAACCGAGTCGGTGTTGCATCAAGCAGCATAGATGGTGCGTAACCTCTTGCGGTTACGTGCTGATTCGACACGACCCAGTCGGTGTTGCATCAATCAAGCAGCACAGACGGTGCGTAACCAGTGCAGACGGTGCGTAACCAGTGCAGGTTACGCGCTGAATCGACACGACCGGATGCAGCGTGGATTTTGCGTAACCTTTGCGGTTTAGGTTACGCGATGCAACGATACGACCCAGTCAGTGTTGTATCAACCATCAAGGACATTGCATAAGCTGGATTCGACACGACCGGATGCATCGTGGATTTTGCGTAACTTTATCGGCCCCAGGTTACGCGATGCAACGACACGACCGAGCAGGATGGTGCGTCGAATCAGAATGCATCGTGGATTTTGCGTAACTTTATCAGCCCCAGGTTACGCGATGCAACGACACGACCGAATGCATGGGGATTTTGCGTGACAGACTCCGTGCGAAACCCAGTCGGTGATGCACGCACCATACAGAACGGATGGTGCGTCGCCGAAACGTGCGTAACCCACCAGGATGGTGCATCGAATCAGAATGCAGCGTGGATTTTGCGTAACCGTCTCGGTGCGTAACCCAGTCGGTGATGCACGCGCCATGGGATGCTACGTCGCCGAACCGTGTGTAACAGTGCTGGTTCAGGTGACGCGTAGAATCGACACGACCGGATGCAGTGTGGATTTTACACAACCGATCAGTGTGTAACCCAGTCAGTGTTGAGCCATGGAGCCAGCCGTCTTAAAGGTGCGTAACCTATTACGTGCTTAACCGAGTCGGTGTTGCATCAAGCAGCACGGACGGTGCGTAACCTCTGCATGTTACGCGCTGATTCGACACGACGCAGTCGGTGTTGCATCAAGCAACACGGATGGTGCGTAACCTCTTGCGGTTACATGCTGATTCAACACGACCCAGTCGGTGTTGCATCAATCAAGCAGCACGAACGGTGCGTAACCTGTGCAGGTTACGCGCTGAATCGACACGACCGGATGCAGCATGGATTTTGCGTAACCTTTGCGGGTTTAGCTTACGCGAAGCAACGACACGACCTAGTCAGTGTTGGATCAAGCATCAAGGACGGTGCGTAAGCTGCATTCGACATGACCCAGTCGGTGTTGCATCACACTCCACGGACGGTGCCCTGTACAGGTTATGCGCTGATTCGAAACGACTAGATGCAGCGTGGATTTTGCGTAACCTTTGCGGGTTTAGGTTACGCGATGCAACGACACGACTCATTCAGTGTTGGATCAAGCATCAACGACGATACGTAAGGTGCATTCGACACGACCCAGTCGGTGTTGGATCAAGCATCAAGGACGGTGCGTAAGCTGCATTCGACACGACCGGATGCATCGTGGATTTTGCGTAACTTTATCGGCCCTAGGTTACGTGATGCAACGACACGACCGGATGCATGGGGATTTTGCGTGACAGACTCTGTGCGAAACCCAGTCGGTGATGCACGCACCATACAGAACGGATGGTGCGTCGCCGAAACGTGCGTAACCAAGCAGGATGGTGCGTCGAATCAGAATGCAGCGTGGATTTTGCGTAACCGTCTTGGTGCGTAACCTAGTCGGTGATGCACACGCCATGGGATGCTGTGTCGCCGAACCGTGCGTAACCGAGCTGGAGCAGGTGACGCGTAGAATCGACACGACCGGATGCAGCGTGGATTTTGCGCAACCCATCAGTGCGTAACCCAGTCAGTGTTGAGCCATGCAGCCAGCCGTCTTAAAGGTGCGTAACCTACTACATGCTTAACCGAGTCGGTGTTGCATCAAGCAGCATGGACGGTGCGTAACCTCTGCATGTTACACGCTGATTCGACACGACCCAGTCGGTGTTGCATCAAGCAGCACGGATGGTGCGTAACCTCTTGCGGTTACGTGCTGATTCGACACGACCCAGTCGGTGTTGCATCAATCAAGCAGCACAGACAGTGCGTAACCAGTGCAGGTTACGCGCTGAATCAACACGACCGGATGTAGCGTGGATTTTGTGTAACCTTTGCGGGTTTAGGTTACGTGATGCAACGACACGACCCAGTCAGTGTTGGATAAAGCATCAACGACGGTACGTAAGCTGCATTCGACACGACCCAGTCGGTGTTGCATCAATCAAGCAGCACGGACGGTGCGTAACCAGTGCAGGTTACGCGCTGAATCGACACGACCAGATGTAGCGTGGATTTTGTGTAACCTTTGCGGGTTTAGGTTACGCGACGCAACGAGACGACCCAGTCAGTGTTGGATCAAGCATCAAGGATGGTGCGTAAGCTGCATTCGACACGACCCAGTCGGTGTTGCATCAATCAAGTAGCATGGACGGTGCGTAACCAGTGCAGGTTACGAGCTAATTCGGCACGACCAGATGAGTGTGAGTGTGTTGTGAGTGTCTCCGATGTACTCCTGTGTAATTCGAAAAAAAACATCCAGAGACAATGCCCTCATCCCACTGCGGCAGGCCGAGCCCAGCAGCCGACGGGCCGGCCCACAGCTTGGCGCCTAGCCTGGTGCCACAGATGGTTACTTGGTTCTATCTATGAAGCCGAGCTTTCCTCGGCGCGAATACCTTGGCGGGTTCTCTGTCGCCGAGCACGGCAATCGGCAATGCTGATGCCATTTAGAATCGGATCGGCAAATTCGAAGGAATCGGCTATTTTCCAATAAGCGGGAGGCAACTGGCATATATTCAAGAATTTGGAAAACATGAAATCTTTAGCTTTGGCAAGGTAAATGCCTTTTCTGTCACATTTCTATTCATGTAAAGACATATGGGGGTAACAACGACATATTTGGAAAAACGACAGATGACATAGTGACACTAAACAGACATGGAACATGACACCATTATCACATAACGTCTCCATCCTTCCCTCACAACACGTCTCAATAAAAGCCCAAATTAAGACGAGACAACAAAACTAGGGTCACCCAATAAAGAATCGGGAACAGGCTCTACCCAACATTCCCTTGCACATTTGCCAGCAGCTTGCTCTTTCCATCCCCTGCTAATTCGTGCTATTGGGTTCAGTACCTATTCTCAAGACACGATGTCTTGCAGCTTCCAATCCTGACTCTAAAGTACCGATTCTATTTAGAAGAGAGTTCGTCTCATCCTCAAGTAAGAAGGCCTCTATCTCTGCAAATTTAGAGTTGTCATCATCAATTAGTTGTTCTCTGAATGATTTCAACATTGTGAAAATGACAGGAGAAGCCTTTTCAGTGCCCATAGGACCATCATCTTCAGACATTTTTCCTGTAATTGCGGTGTCTGAATCCTCCTGTGACATAAAGATAACTCATATGTAATATAAGATTTTGCATAGAAAAAAATGTAGCAGCCAGCAGGAACGAGTAATAGATTCTAATTATACAAATCAAATTGCTTAGCGTGTACTATAGTACCAATGAAACTGAATTATGATACCCTTGAATTGGTTAGCATTATAAAGTAAGTGGACAAAGAATTCCAGCATGAAATATAGCGAATAACATTACAAATCCTTATGGTATCATATAATGTAGACAATCCCTCATGCTATCGTATACAATCAACAATTGAGCAGCACAGTTATAAGTAATTTTATTCATGTTACTTCATCTAAACCAGAAAGCCGATGACAGAATTCCACAATAATACGATGACCTACTCTCATGTGATGAGAACGGCCTACAACTGAGGGGCGGAACATATTTTATCATGTCACAAGGAATACGTATACGTATAGGCTCACCTTGCCATTTAAAAACGACGACCAGCTGACCATGATGTACAGAACACCTTCTGATATTACAAACTGGCTTTCCTTACAGAACAAATTCATCTTGCCTGTTTCCAAGCAGAAGGAGAGGAACAAATACCGACGGTCCCATCCTAGGTAGGCAGATAGGTACACAAAGCCATTGATAACTGCCATAGGATGCATTTCAACATCAGCCTCTTCTGAAAGCTCGGTGATCTTATTGAAAGTTGGGCGCAATAAGATCATCTCCTGCGGCATGAATCTCTTGACACCCTCATCATCGGCTTCCCAGAGCCAAACAGAAAGCATGCATTGCAGTGCACAGACAACACACAACTTCCCATCATTGGTCTGACCAAGCTGAAACACTGACATTAGCCATTTCAAGGTCGGTGGCAGTTCCATCCGAGAGAACTGAAATGCCTCAGTGTTGAGGGCGATGATGCATCCCTGCCATTGTGTATCCAACAGACGAAGCCATTGACAACTGTGCCAGTGGGGAATTTCTCATGAACATTCTGCACTCCCCATGTCTGCGTCTGCGGCAAAACGACCCGCCACTCCATGGTCTGCGACGAGAAGACGGCCACACGCGCCCATGTCCAGGCGCTGTTCCGGTGGACGCAGACCACGCAGGACGGCTTCTTCTCCTCGCCGTCTTTCGAGAGCGTGTAGAACTCAAGAAAGGTGTCGGCTGTGAGGAAGTCCAAGCGGAGATCCTTGGCCATCTTGGGGTAGATTTTCAGAGCCTTTGAGTGCGGGCTGTAGGAGGCGCATTGGTAGGTGGAGCTACTGACGAAGCTGGCATACCCCTCACTATAGGAGACATCGGGTTCGATATACCACTCAGACTCGGAGTCGGAGTTTTCGAGTAGATCGCCGAAGGCGGCGACCATGTCACTGCGCTTGCCTACAGCTGCAAGGATGATGGCGCTCATGTAGGGCCTCATGAACAGGGCGAGGAGCGGCGGTGCGTGGAGCACACGGAAGCGGCGCCGGAAGGCGGGGGAGGAGCGGACGGCGCCGAGAAATGAGGGGCAGGTGAATGCCGCTCGGGCAAGGCTGGTGATGGCAGGGAGGCGCAGGAAGATTTCGCAGAGGACATCATCACCGAGTGCGGTTATGGTGGTGGGAGCGGGTGCCGGCGGCTGCAGCGGCAGTGGGGGCGGGTGCCAGCGGCTGCGGTGGTGGCGGATGGGGCGGGATTCGGCCTTAGTTGTGAGAGATCTCTAGCTGTGAGGACGAGTGGGCCTAGGCAAGCCTCGGTCCATTCATAGAAAGCCCAAGGAAACGGCCGAAATCAATCGACAAGACCGGAGACAGCGTGGATTTTGCCTAACCCAGCCGGTAATGCACGGTGCGTCGCCGAACCGTGCATAACCGAGCTGGAGCAGGTGACGTGCAGGATCAACATGACTGGATGCAGCGTGGATTTTGCGTATCCGACGCCGTGCGTAACCCAGTCCGTGTTGCACCATAAAGCCAGCGGTCTTAAAGGTGCGTAACCCATACGGTGTTGCATCAAGTAGCACAAACGGTGCGTAACCTGTGCAGGCTACGCGCTGAAAAGACACGACCGGATACAGCGTGCATTTTGCGTAACCTTATCGGCTCCAGGTTACGCGACGGAACGACACGACCAGATGCATAGGAATTTTGCGTGACAGACTGCGTACGTAACCCAGTCAGTGATGCACGCACCATGCAGAACGGATGGTGCGTAACCGAGCAGGATGGTGCGTCGAATTAGAATGCAGCGTGGATTATTCGTAACCGTCAAGGTGCGTAACGCAGTCGGTAATGCACGCGCCATGGGATGGTATGATAGGCGACGCGAGCAACAGCCGAAGACGAGGAGTAGTAAATGGACCCCGTGGGCCCCTGCCCGTGGCAACACCGGGATTAGCGGTTTGCACTTGCACATTCCATGTTGTGGTGTGGCCCGCGTGTATCTACAGTAGCTCTGGGCGGTTTTCCGGCAACCGGATCTTAAAATCTCCCAATCCCTGCAGTAGCCTGTGCCACGTCCTGGCGAGCCGTGCGCGTGTAACCCGGCCACGCGGGGCAGCCGTAGCTTGGGTTTCGTAATCGCCAGGCCGTGCACCGGAAAAATGTGAAATCCCTTCATGCGTAAACAAGGGGGAGCGCTAGCGTGTCACCCGACGTGGCGGAGCAGATCGTACGATCCCAACGTACAAATGGCACCAAGCCACGTAACCTAGGCTGAAGCACCGCGTGTGCGTCATGGATTGTGCGTAACCCAGCGGGTCCAGCTTAATTGATCATCGTCGCGATGTCACAAACGAGGTAGGAGTAACTAATAACTAGTAGGTGATACCCCGCGCGTTGCTGCGGGAATTTTTAAGCAAAATTTTAAGGTGAAATGTGAAAGTAGAAACACGAAAACGATTACATGACGATATTTATCTATAAACAATAATATATATGAAAGCATGTTAATTTTGTTGAGCGAGAACCATTCTTAAATGATTGATCTTACAGGTATTTCAACTGCGAGAATTTTATGGCGTGCTACTCGCTAATACAACATACTATTAGTCACAGAAAATCGACGAAGGCATAGTGACATGGCGTGTAGTGTGTTATGACATGGCGCGTTGAGAGGCAAGAGAAATCGTTAGTGGGTACTCCTACCAATTAAGCTTAATTGCAGAGTGGATGCAGTACGCGTATGCGTCATGGATTGTGCGTAACCCAGCATGTCTAGCTTACTCCTCGGGGTGGGCGGCGCTGTTGTGGCGGTGGACAACACGATGGGACAGGAGTGGAGGCGCCTGCAGCAGCAGGCCTGTCCCGTCCCGTCAAGGCTGTACACACGACACGACACAGTGACCGTGCGTAACCCTTGGCTTGGCAGCAAGCCACGTCACCTAGGCTGAAGCACCGCGTGGCACACGTAACGCAGCGAGTCTAGCTTACTCCTCGAGGTGGGCGGTAGCTGTGGCTGCGGACGACACGACGGGACGGGAGCGGAGGAGGGTGGCCCCGTCCCGTCGTCCATCGTAATAATGATGGTGCACCGCGTGGCCCACAACGGCCTGCCCTTGCCGTAGTTTGCTTCTCCCCGAAGCGAAGCCCGCGCCGGGGGGGAAGGCTGCTGACGTGTCGTCCATGGAATTATCTAGTGCGCAGCCCGCTGAATGGCACCTGCGTAATCGAGACCTTGCAGGTTACGCGCGTAGTCGACACCACCCGCCGTGTCCGCGGCAACCGCGATGCTGGCGTGCGTAACCCAGGCGGCCATCACTGTAACCTGCACCGCCTCGGTTACACATGTGGACGCCTGGGATACACGGCATGCTTTGATCGAAGGCATATGCTATGGTAAGTTGGTAACCCAACCGCGAGCCATGTTGCTCCACGCATCCATCATGGTTCCTCGTGCGTAACCTGCCGGGCGCTGCCACCAAAAGGTTTCGGTTACGCATTCCACTTCACCTACCGTCTCTTGATGTGCCCACCCCTCTGTTCCCTCTTGATGTGCGGGCCTGACACGGTGGAGTAGCAGCAAATACAAGACTACGATCCCGGGAGATCGTTGTAGGAAAAAGAAAGGAAAGAAAAAAACAACAAACTATATCATTGATATAGCTGCAAAGTTAATTACTTCATTGCATCTTCATGTATCTTGCAGGCCTCAATTTGCAGGCTCTTGCTGGCTGGAGTTGCTCTTATACTAAGTTCACCATTTTTTGAAACACACCATTACTAGAATATTTGCCGATTCAAGAATTTGACTATCTATCCTAAATTTTCAGTTCATCCAAGCTAGCTATCACTACATTTACTATTAATTATACTATGCAACAACAAAGTCGTGTAACCGAAGTTGTTGTACGATTGTACCATGGAAGTATATATCATGCATAACTGTGTGGCTGATGGTTACGCAGACTGTGTGGCTGAAGGTTACATTTTCATCAGAACTGCAGTTGGCTTCATCAGTGTAGGTACGAACCATCTGACTGATTCAAACAGTGATCTGGAACCATTCTGTGGCTTCAGGGTTATATCTCTCATGACGACATCGACACCATCCATTATGTTGTGCTTCCTCAGCAAGCATCTTCTAAAATCCAAATCGAAGTAGTATATATTGTTGATGTCGGCGAATCTGTCGGCCGACAACACAAAGCAGGAGAAGTCATTATGGGTCAACAATATGATTGTGCCATTTAGGTGGGACATGCTGCTGCGGCTGATACCATCACCGTTATTGATGGGCTGGTCTCTGAGGACAAAGCTCACTAGGGTGTTGGTGGAAGTGTCTAAATCCGGAGTGTAGAAGTCATCGGACGATCCACAGAGGAAGAGCACCTGATCCTCCTGTTTGACTGTGTGCTTCAGCAGGCATGGTTTAAAACAATCCTCCATCTGCAGCCAGAACTTCCTGACGCTGGTGTGAGTACTGGTTTTCCACTCCTCGTCAATTCCAAGTTCACATACCGCTGCGGTCATGGGAACACCCGGCTCGGTGTGCTTGGTGTAGACAACGACAATACACTTTATTCTCAACACTGTTTGATATGACAAATCCATATTCAGCCTTGCCATGGATGCAACTGGGCAGGGGCGGCAGTTCGGTGTTCCACCTAGTCAGCGGGTTGACAATCACACCCTTAGCATTCTTTCTAATATCGATCCCGATAAGGAGGCCGCTGTCATAACCGATAATCCTCCCACGAACAAGGGCAGGGAAATAGCCACACTTAGCCACCGTCTTGCCATCTAGAACCGGGACTTTTATGCATGCAAACCAGGTCCCATCCAACGTCTGAAACTGTAGGCATTCATCGTACTGGGACAACATGATCCAGGGCTGAAAGCATGTGTCAGCAATGGGATTGATGGCATCCTTCTAGTTCTTGCAGACAGCATGGAACATGACGTAGTCTCTAGCATCCCCAATTAGTTTGGAGATGGACAAGACAATCTGCTTTTCAAGAGAAGCCCAATGCCTATAGGTGGAATCCAATGTTTCCTGCAATATATTACTCGAATTAACTATACAAACAACACATATAAATCATGTAAACTGTTTTACAGCTTATCAAGTGCATGAATCAAAACATTTAAGTTGTTCAACAAAAAATCCAAATAATTGAAAACTTATCACAAGCCAGTTTGTGTTATAACCTTATCCTGGGGTCCCTGAAAATCCAGAGATGCAGTTCCATTTTCCTGAACGTTAAGAAATAACAACCATCAATTAACAGTTGAGATTTGTGATTTCGGCAATAATTTATAGAAATTGCAAAACAAAGACTCAGACTATGCAGATATCAACCTGGTGGAGTTGCTGTTCAGCCAATTCCTCAGTTCTAGTTGACTCACAAACGAGCAGAGCAATTTCAGCAAGAAGTTTTTGTACACTCTGATTGTTAGTTCTCTGAATTTCGTTGTCCAATTTAGTGATTAAACTAATCAAGAGACCAAAAGTCCCCGTGATTTGGTCCGAATTCGCAACTTTATGATCCTCAATCTTCTTGACAATTTGCGACTTCAACTGTTAATCAGACAACGATCTGTCAAGACCAGAAATATAAAAATACATTCTACTACATGTTTTTTATTATTACATTGTTTCATTCATGAAAGTACGGTCACACAGCAGCAAGGAAAACAAGGTGTGCAAAACTCACATCTGGTGGCAGATCGATATTGTCAATTGAGATATATGTCGTTGAATCTATGCAGTGGAAATCTTGTGCATAACATGTACTGTTGACGTTTTTCAACTGCATTGAAAAAATTGAGATGAATCAA
Organism: Cenchrus fungigraminus; assembly: GCA_036936925.1. Classification (NCBI taxonomy): domain Eukaryota; kingdom Viridiplantae; phylum Streptophyta; class Magnoliopsida; order Poales; family Poaceae; genus Cenchrus; species Cenchrus fungigraminus. The sequence goes on from CM072779.1 coordinate 101,340,124, forward strand.
AATAGTGCAAAAATGCATTAGGCCGAAAAAAAACAGCTAAGCATGAGTTGCAAAAGGACATAAAATGAAGAGTTACCTTTAGTTCTCCGAAAAGTCCAAATCGGAACAGATGATCTTTTTCAATATGTTTCGTTTCCTTGTAGCTATCCCAAAATATAAAACGAGGTAGTTTAACACACTGTTTAATCTCCCTCCCATGTTCAAGCCAGTCCAGCAAATATAATTGCATAAACATCATATGCATGAGCTACCATAATAAAGAAAAATAACTCCTGAAACAGGATTACGATTTGATATGGATTGTCCTTACTCCAAGGAAATATGTTGACCCTTTCATGTAACAACTAAAATTTGGATCATTATAAATCTTTTCCTTTATATGCTTGGCACTGTTTTTTATATCTTCCAGTATGTAGCCAACCCTGTCATAGGACATTATATGATCCACGTCTTCGCAAATATGCAGCAATTTAGGGCTGACATTGTAAAGTGTGTCAGGAGCAAATATCCTGTCGGATAAAAGCAAAAGCCAACATGTAACGAAAAGGTTATCATCATTGCCTTTATTGATCTCATTGAGTAATTTCATCTGGGGAATCCCTTTTCATTTTTTGGTATACCCAGTTTTTCTCTGAACTTACGGACATTCTCTTGCCTGCCAGTTTGTGGTACAATTTTGTCCCCATTGGATGGTAATCCGGTTAACCTAGCAAGACTTCTTTTGTTTACAGGTACACTTCCAGCAGAACCAAAATTAAAGCACATGTTTTCTTCATCAAAGTGGATCAGTATCCATGCTCCAAACTTTTCAAAGGAGTGATCGAGCTTCATTTGCAAATAAGCACCAAGTTTAAGATCATTAATTCTTTTTTCCAGGTTTGTATTCAATTTTCTGTTGGCATTAATCACTGCATGTGGAGAGCACCTTGTTCTTACACGTACTTCCTTGTCCTAGCAAATACAACATACAGAATTATATATGGCAATAGCCAGATTACCAAAAAAAAGGAGTATTGCATGGAATCAGATAGTTTGAATCCGTACACTTGGGTCAAAACTGAGTATCAAGATGGTTGGATCTTGTCTTGGTTTTTTACTTGAGGGTTCTGAATCAGATACTGAAGTCTGAGTGACACACTTTCTAATTTTGCCTTTGGTGCGGTTTCTGGATTCCATCTTGGAGTCGGAACCTTTACATACAACAAAAGGAACAATGCACCAATTAAAGTTAGGGAATGGGCCGACACAATGGGAATACAAAGATACAGGGATAATAAATTAAATACTTTGGTAAAATAACCTTTCAAGTGCCATGACAAGTAGCATCGATATTTTCGTGATGGATGTATTAACGACAACACTATGTTACATATTTATGTCAGCAAATTGAACACCATAAAACCCCACTGAGACTGGCAATCCTAATTGGACAAACTTACTACATGGTTAAAAAATTTATTGACAAATCAATCAGAATATGGAGCTTTGCGCTTTTGAGTTATATGGCATGTACACTTCACCTTCTGTGACATTATCAAATTGCCCCGCCGCAACCTGATGATGGCCACTATCTTCTACAAAGCAGCAGAATAAGCAATCAGACACTATGGTGCACTAACTTACAATATAAAGGAAAAGGAACGCCGACAAGGCATAAACACAGAAAGTTCAGGATACCTTCAGCATCTGTGCTCAAATGATCCATTTCCACAACAGTATCAAAGCTCCTATGGAGATCCCTGGCAAGTAGTAGAACTTTCCTTTTCAGGGATAAAATAATCACAAAATAATACTTGTATCGGTTCGCATTGGCAGTGCTCCTGCCTTTAATTTCAAAAAAAAAGAGAGAACTAAATACTCGCCAAAATTGGTTACGACAACAAGAACAACTGCATTGGTAGCCAAAATTTCTAGACATGCCTAGAATTAGGTTGGGCAAACATTGAAAGGCATCCAAACAGGTTCTGACCTACACTCGCCAAAACTACGCGTACACAAGAACTAAATACTCAGAGAAGGCACGTGACTTACAGTGGCTGCGGAGGTGGCACCTTACGGGCGTCCTCCTCCGTGACCTTCTGCGCCTCCTCCTTCTTCCGCTTTGTCTTCAGACTCGGCGACTTCAGCACATCTTCCTCAGCATCTGATGCGGACTTCGATCCCGCGTTGGTCGAGTCTTTCTCTGACTGAGGGGCGACCTCGCCCCTCTTCCTTTTCCCCTTTTTCTCCGACTCGAGCTTGGCGGTCTTTGAGGCATTGGCTTTGGAAGCCGACTGCTTCCGAACAATGCTTCTTGTCCACCGTGCCCCTGCCGATGTCGCCGTCGCTTGATCATCTGCGGCTACCTCCTTGTTGACGTCCGCCTCGACGGACGAGTCCGACGCATAACGCTCCATCAGGTCGGCAGGCGGCACCCTGAAGTCCTCCTTTGGCCATAGCTTGAAACGGGGCTCCACGTATTGCCCCGCGGCAACCTGATGATGGCCACTATCTTCTACAAAGTAGCAGAATAAGCAATCAGACACTATGGTGCATTAACTTACAATAGAAAGGAAAAGGAATGACGACAAGGTATAAACACAGAAAGTTCAGGATACCTTCAGCACCTCTGCTCAAATGATCCATTTCCACAGCAGTATCAAAGCTCCTATGGAGATCCCTGGCAAGTAGTAGAACTTTCCTTTTCAGGGATAAAATAATCACAAAATAATACTTGTATTGGTTCGCATTGGCAGTGCTCCTGTTTAATTTCAAAAAAAAGAGAGAACTAAATACTCGCCAAAATTGGTTACGAAAACAAGAACAACTGCATTGGTAGCCAAAATTTCTAGACATACCTAGAATTATGTTGGGCAAACATTGAAAGGCATCCAAACAAGTTCTGACCTACACTCGCCAAAACTACGCGTACACAAGAACTAAATACTCAGAGAAGGCACGTGACTTATAGCGGCCGCGGAGGTGGCACCTTGCGGGCGACCTCCTCCGTGACCTTCTGCGCCTCCTCCTTCTTCCGCTTAGTCTCCGGACTCAGCGACTTCGGCGCATCTTCCTCAGCGTCTGATACAGACTTCGATCCCGCGGCGGTCGAGTCTTTCTCCGACTGAGGGGCGACCACACCCCTCTTCCTTTTCCCCTTCTTCTCCGACTCGAGCTTGGCGGTCTTTGAGGCATTGGCTTTGGAAGCCAGCTGCTTCCGAACAACGCTTCTTGTCCGCCGTGCCCCTGCCGAAGTCGCCGTCGCTTGATCATCTGCTGCTACGTCCTTGTTGACGTCCGCCTCGACGGACGAGTCCGACGCATAACGCTCCATCAGGTCGGCAGGCGGCGCCCTGAAGTCCTCCTTTGGCCATAGCTTGAAACGGGGCTCCACGTATTGCCTCGCGGCAACCTGATGATGGCCACTATCTTCTACAAAGCAGCAGAATAAGCAATCAGACACTATGGTGCATTAACTTACAATAGAAAGGAAAAAGAACGACGACAAGGCATAAAGACAGAAAGTTCAGGATACCTTCAGCATCTCTGCTCAAATGATCCATTTCCACAGCAGTATCAAAGCTCCTATGGAGATCCCTGGCAAGTAGTAGAACTTTCCTTTTCAGGGATAAAATAATCACAAAATAGGCACCTTCTTCTTATATGATGTGGCAGTGCACCTGCCTTTAATTCCAAAAAGAGAGAGAGAGAGAGAGCGCCTGCTTGGTTACGACAACAAGAACAACTGCATTGGTAGCCAAAATTTCTAGACATGCCTAGAATTAGGTTGGGCAAACATTGAAAGGCATCCAAGAAAGTTCTGATTTCCTACACTCGCCAAATCTATGGGATGGAACTAAAAAAATCAAATCAAATCAAATGCTCGTGAATTGGGTGGGGGTGGTGGCGGGGCGGAAGAGGTGGTGGGCTACCACACCCTCCGCCTCCCCATCATCCTGCCTGCCCCGCCCCCGCTATATGCCGCCGCCGACTAGGGCCCCGCCTCCGCTACTAACCTCGATCAGTACCAAAGTTCTTGAAATAAAGGCAGCACAGATGTACATTACTTACGCAAGTTCTTAAATCATTGCTCCATAACAGAAACAATCCGAGCGCCTCGAACCCAAGACAAAACTAGAAGAGCGCAAACCATCTGTTTTGATGTGTACGAGCAAGGACGTAGGGCCTGACCTGTGTGACGAAGAAACGAATAAATCGGCGCCGACGGCCACGACTGCCGCTCAACTGCTCAAGTCCTCCGAGGGGGTGGAAACTGGGAAAACCAAGCAGATGGAATCCGAAAAGTCCAAAGCGGTCACGGACTTTCAACCCCACGAAAATACGTAAATGAAAAAGAAAAAAACTGGGCAAACTCGTCAGTTCCCACCCGCTACCATGTGGGTCTTGGAATGCAGGCCCGGTGTCAGCCGTGGGAGGTGTGATAGGCGACGCGAGCAACAGCCGAAGACGAGGAGTAGTAAACGGACCCCGTGGGCCCGTGCCCGTGGCACCACTGGGATTAGTGGTTTGCACTTGCACATTCCATGTTGTGGTGTGGCCCGCGTGTATCTACAGTAGCTCCGGGCGGTTTTCCGGCAACCGGATCTTAAAATCTCCCGATCCCTGCAGTAGCCGGTGCCACGTCCCGGTGAGCCGTGCGCGTGTAACCCGGCCACGCGGGGCAGCCGTAGCTTGGGTTTCATAATCACCGAGCCGTGCACCAGAAAAATGTGAAATCCCTTCATGCGTAAACAAGGGGGAGCGCTAGCGTGTCACCCGACGTGGCGGAGCAGGTGGTACGATCCCAACGTACAAATGGCACCAAGCCGCGTAACCTAGGCTGAAGCACCACGTGTGCGTCATGGATTGTGCGTAACCCAGCGGGTCCAGCTTAATTGATCATCGTCACGATGTCACAGACGAGGTAGGCGTAACTAATAACTAGTAGGTGATACCCCACGCATTGCTGCGGGAATTTTTAAGCAAAATTTTAAGGTGAAATTTGAAAGTAGAAACACCAAAACGATTACATGACGATATTTATCTATAAACAATAACATATATGAAAGCATGTTAATTTTGTTGAGCGAGAACCATTGTTAAATGATTGATCCTACATGTATTTCAACTGTGAGAATTTTATGGCGTGCTACTCGCAAATACAACATGCTATTAGTCACAGAAAATCGACGAAGGCATAGTGACATGGCGTGTAGTGGGCTATGACATGGCGCGTTGAGAGGCAAGAGAAATCGTTAGTGGGTACGAATTAAGCTTAATTGCAGAGTGGATGCAGTACGCGTGTGCGTCATGGATTGTGCGTAACCCATCATGTCCAGCTTACTCCTCGGGCGGGCGGCGCTGTTGTGGCTGTGGACGACACGACGGGACGAGAGCGGAGGCGTCTGCAGCAGCAGGCCCGTGCCGTCCCGTCAAGGCTGTACACACGACACGACACAGTGACCTTGCATAACCCTTGGCTTGGCAGCAAGCCGCGTGACCTAGGCTGAAGCACCGTGTGGCACACGTAACGCAGCGGGTCCAGCTTCCTCCTCGGGCCGGGCGGCGGCTGTGGCTGCGGACAACACGACGGGAGGGGAGCAGAGGAGGGAGGCCCCGTCCCGTCGTCCATCATAATAATGATGGTGCACCGTGTGGCCCACAGCGGCCTGCCCTCGCCGCAGTTTGCTTCTCCCCGAAGCGAAGCCCGCGCCGGGGGGGAGGCTGCAGACGCGTCGTCCATGGAATTCCCTAGTGCGCAGCTCGCTGAGGGGCACCTGCGTAACCGAGACCTTGCAGGTTACGTGCTTAGTCGACACCACCCGCCGTGTCCCGCGGCAACCGCGATGCTGGCGTGCGTAACCCAGGCAGCCATCACTGTAACCTGCACCGCCTCGGTTACATGCGTGGATACCTGGGATACACGGCATGCTTTGATCAAAGGCATAAGCTATGGTAAGTTGGTAACCCAACCGCGAGCCATGTTGCTCCACGCATCCATCATGGTTCCTCGTGCGTAATCTGCCGGGTGCTGCCACCAAAAGGTATCGGTTACGCATTCCACTTCACCTGCCGTCTCTTGATGTGCCCAACTTAGGAGGCCTCTTGACCCCTCTGTTCCCTCTTGATGTGCGGGCCTGACATGGTGGAGTAGCAGCAAATACAAGACTACGATCCCGGGAGATCGTTGTAGGTAGGAAAAAGAAAGGAAAGGAAAAAACAACAAACTATATCAATGAACCACCCGATGAAGTATGATCTAGATTTTTTTGTAAGAAACATCCCTAATAGATTTGTCTCTCTATTTTCCATCCATCCGTGTAATTAGTTTTACAATTAAATCATGTTTAGTCTTCCTAATATTCGATTTACAATTGCTATAGTAAATTTTCACAATATTCGTGATGAACTAAACAAAGCATTATTTGGAAACTATATATTTTTCTTCGAAATTTTACTTTGCACAAAAGTCAAAACAAGTGTCAGGCTGCTTGCACTAGCTTTGTTGGATTGTCTTCTTGTCCTTCTTTTATCTGCGTTGCTAGGTGTTTCGCCTTCCTTTTTCACCAGCGGTGTCTGTCCGCCTTCGGCCTAGCGCGGGCCTTTTCTACTTCTCTTCTCCCAATGCCCCCACAGTTACCCACTGCTCTACCTCCATCGAAGCCAAGAAGAATTCAAGAGGCGTTCGTGGTCGTCGGCGACGGCGGCGGATCATTTCTTGGGAGTGGGCCGCTGATTTCTTGTTCATCGGCGGCGATTTGTTCGTCCTCAAAAGCACATGCCAGGTTAGGTTTTGCTCGTTCATTTGGGGACATATGGCTTAGTTCTGCGACTTTTATTTGAGTTGGATTTGAGATTCAGAACTTGCTGCTGTTCATTTGTGTTGTCAAAGATGACCAGCGGTGATATTTGGTGAGAATAGTTCAATCTAACTCAAACACAGAAGGAATCCCTGGTATGTAGCTATTTTTTTGTATCTATGCCTTTGTCTATGGGATTATGAATTGTCATTGGTTGATTGGTTCATTGTTGCACTTGAAGATACTGTTCACCAGTTGCATCTACCAAGGGACTCAAGTCTTGACGTTGCAGTGGTTCATCCTGGCAAAGATGCAAAAGGTACTTATTGACAAGTAAATTCTATATAATTTCATGTGCTGATTGATTTGATGCTAAAGGGTCAAATCATGTAGTGAGCGTGTCCATTCAGGATTGAGGTTGGTCAAATTTATTTTGTTTTGACTATCAGCTATTCACGTGCCTAAACCATAAACAGGCTAAAATTCATATAGTATCATATAACTATTTTCTTATTTCTTGTCTCTTTATACTCCCACATTGGGCTGCTGGGTCACGGGTTGTGTTGAACCTGCATACCCGAAATCAATGCTACTTGCATGGTTCAAGAACACTTTCATAATATATAGTCATTTTTATTTGTTATTATTCATTTCCATACTTATCTTCGGGGTCAGAGGTACCAATCTGTCTGTCCATAACTTGAATTGATTTATTGTTCGTCCTGTTGCTAAATGTTCTGGCTCCAAGAAGAGATCAAGAAATGAAGGTGCCCAAAGAAAAAGAAAAAGGCTCACTGAGCCTTCAGATTCAAAATTAGACCCCTCAAGAAAAAATGTAAAACAAGACACAGAGTGCATCTTCATATTCACAACCAACCCAATGGTGCGGATTCACACTATCTGATTCCATGCACAACTACTTTTTTTTATGTTAATTAGACTGTTGCCACAAATAATTCTATATATTTGTATTTGCCAACAGAAGCATCAAAGTCTATCAACAAGGTGCTCTCCCCAGAAAATGATCAAAGCTAACAATGTCCTGCATCCCAGTCAGAGAAAAAGAATATGTGAAATTGGTTTTGGTGATTATTTGGAGTTGAAGCTTGAGCACACCTTTTTGCAGATTGGTGCATGGATGCTGATTCACTTTGATCTAGAAAACATGTGCTTTAATTTTGGTTGTGCTGGAAGTGACCCTATAAACAAAAAGAGTTTTGCAAGGTTAACTGGATTGCCATCCACTGGGAAAAAAATTGAACCAAGCAAGAATGGTTGCGTCCATCAATTCAAAGAAAAACTGGCTATACTCCAAACCGAAAAGGGATTACTGGATGATCATTTACTTGATGAGATCAAGAAGGGCAAAGATGATGACCTTTTTGTCACATGTTCGCTTTTGCTTTTATCTGACAAGATATTGGCTCCTGACACACTTAACAATGTCAGCCCTAAATTGCTGAATATTTGCCAAGATGTGACACATATAATGTCTTATGACTGGGTTGGCTACATACTGGAAGATATTAAAAAAAAGTGCCAAGGATATAAAGGAAAAGATTGAGGGAGATCACAAAAGTAGCTATATAAAAGGATCAACATATTTACTTGGAGTAAGTACTATACACATCATATCGCAGTCATGTTTCAGGAGTTATTTTTTCTTTATTTTGGTTGCTCATACATCTGCTGTTTATGCAGATATATTTGCTGGACTGGCTCGAACATGGGAGGAATATTGAACCATGTGTTGGACAACCTTGTTTTAAATTTTGGGATAGCTACAATGAAGTGAAACAGGTTGAAAAAGATCATCGGTTGGGATATGAATTTTTCGGAAAACTAAAGGTAACTTTTGATTTTGTCTTTTTTCAACCTCATGATTTGCTGTTGTTTTGGCCTAATAATTTTTTGCATTTTTTTGATTCATCTCATTTTTACAATGTAGTTGAAAAATGTCAAGAATACTTGTTATGCACAAGATTTCCATTGCACAGATGTAACAACAAATGTTGATAGTACCCATGTGTCACCACAGGTGAGTTTTGCAAACCTTGTTTTCCTTGCTTCTATGTGACTGTACTTTTATGAATGAACAAAATACAAATGTACTGCACCATACCAATATTGCGAAACATACCAGCTTTATAAATATGTTATTAAAACATTGGATTTGAATTTTCTATAATATGTAGTACAATATAGTTTTATATTTCCGGTCTTGATCAATCATTGTCTTTTTAACAGTTACTTTCACAAATTTTAGAGACTCTTGATCATGCAAATGCACAAATTTTGGAGAATCTTGATCATTCAAATGCGAATTCAGCCAGCATGTTGCGGTTTATTGGTTCTTGCAAACAAATGATCAAGGATCATCAGGAGGAACTTGATAAGAGTACACAAAATCCTCTTGCTGCTGTAATTGCATCGGCCATCAAGGCGAATGGAAACCATTGTGAAAACTACAATAAATCAACTAGAACAGAGGAATTGTCTGGGCATCAACATCACCAGGTTCTGACATAAGATGCAGAGTTTCAGTTGTCATTTTGCAGCGAGAAATTAGTTCAAAACTCCTAATTCCCAAGTGGTGCAGGAAGATGCAACATCAGATTCTCATGACTCCCACGCTATGGTAATAACACCGACTCTGATGGGGCTACTGAGTTCCTTTACATTTTAAGTCAGACATAATTGATAGCTTCCAGTTTTTAATGTCTATTGCAATGCAGTAGGCACGGTCTATTTTAATTCTGCTTCCAGTTCTGATTCTATGTTGAACTCAAATGATTTGATTCACATAGTTGAACTTATCTTACCAGAGAACTTTTAATCCCTTGCATAGGCACATAACCGAGGTTGCTTGGTGAGACTAGACGGCTCTCCAAAGGATCCCCTTCAGGTTAGCATAGAGGATTGTGCTTCAAATGATCATTAGTGTTGCTTCGCTAATAGTACGAGTTAACTTTTGATGATGCGAACAAGATTATAGGGAAATCATTCGGTTCAAAAGTTTATATGTTTATATGATCTCATCACTCGGTTCAAAAGATTATATGTTTGGCTTATGTAGGGAAATCAAGAAAAAACCATGCGTGGTGGAAGCGAACAAGATGCTTCATTCGTGGGCACCATTCAACTTCATCATTCTGAGTTGCCTTGGAACCTCCTCATGGCTGCTACAACATTGGTATCAGAACCATTTAATTCAGCTGCAACTAATGTGTTGAGTGAAACTTACATAGTACTAACTGTTGAATTCTAGGAACATACTAACACACCTGGAAACCTGGAGGTACCACTAGGATGCTCTCCAAACGACCCCCTTCAGGTTAGCATAGAGGATTGTGCTTCAAATAATGATTAGTGGTTCTTCATTAATAGTACAAGTTAACTTTTTGATGATGCCCAGTACCTCCAAGATCATGTAATTAATAGTTTTTTTATGAAGCTATTCCTGTATATCCATGAGTGCTAAAAAATGATTGAATGAAACGGGCATTACGAAGTGGAGTTCCGGATGACCGCATTTGTTCAATACTGGCGCTGAAATTAAGCACATAAAACTATCGGTTCAAATGATATGATTAGAAAATAGCAATCACAGATTGCAGATATCTCTTGTTCTGTAGTATCCTGTGTCTGCAACTCTGCAGCAGGAGCACTACATCCCGTTTGCTGTTCCTTTTGTTTCTCGTTCTTGACTTGGAGTTTGATCCAGTTATGCAACAGCACATCTCGTTGAATGATAGATGTGCTTTATTGCTCTTGCATAATTCTCATCACTCAGTTCAGAAGCTTATATGTTTGGATTATGCAGGGAAATGAAGAAACTACCACGTGGTGTAAGTAAAGAAGATGCTTCGTCTGTGGCCTGCATTCAGCCTCAAGATACTGAGTTGCCTGAGGAAAAACTCGTCGTCGCTGCTACAGAATTGGTATCTAAACCATTTAATTTAGCTGCAACTAATGTGTTTAGTGAAACTGACATAGCACTAACTATTGATTGCGCGTTTTCAATTTTTTGGGTTATTTGCTGAAAAGGTTTAATGTATTGCTTCACAGACCGAGAGTAGATTGGAGAACCTAGAATGCGCAAGATATGATGCCTCAACTAGTGTCAAAGAGGTACATTAGCTGTTTTTAACAAATTCTCATTCACCTGTGCCTAAAAATCTAGGCTCATGATTAGCTGTTAAAACTGAGTATCAATATGATACACATCAGGATCAGAGAGGGTCTTCATATTCACATCGCCAAGACGACGACGAAGAGGTGCATGACGTTTTGGATGAACGAAAGGAGAGTGAGGTTAGTATATATCTTTTGTATAAAACTGAATCCTTTCAAAATCTTCTGAGCTAATATTCTGATTCTATGTTGAACTCAAATGATTTGTTTCACATAGATGAACTTATCTTACCAGAGAACTTTTGATCCCTTGCATGGGCACATAACCAAGGTTGCTTTTTTCGAATTCTAGGTACATACACCTGTAAGCCTGGAACTACCACTAGGATGCTCTCCAAAGGATCCCCTTCAGGTTAGCATAGAGGATTGTGCTTCAAAAAATCATTAGTGGTTCTTCATTAATAGTACAAGTTAACTTTTTGATGATGCCCAGTACTTCCAAGATCATGTAATTAATAGTTTTTTTATGAAGCTATTCCTGTATATCCATGAGTGCTAAAAAATGATTGAATGAAACGGGCATTACGAAGTGGAGTTCCGGATGACCGCATTTGTTCAATACTGGCGCTGAAATTAAGCACATAAAACTATCGGTTCAAATGATACGATTAGAAAATAGCAATCACAGATTGCAGATATCTCTTGTTCTGTAGTATCCTGTGTCTGCAACTCTGCAGCAGGAGCACTACATCCTGTTTGCTGTTCCTTTTGTTTCTCGTTCTTGACTTGGAGTTTGATCCAGTTATGCAGCAGCACATCTCGTTGAATGATAGATGTGCTTTATTGCTCTTGCATAATTCTCATCACTCAGTTCAGAAGCGTATATGTTTGTATTATGCAAGGAAATGAAGAAACTACCACGTGGTGTAAGTGAAGAAGATGCTTCGTCTGTGGCCTGCATTCAGCCTCAAGATACTGAATTGCCTGGGGGAAAACTCGTCGTCGCTGCAGCAGAATTGGTATCTGAACCATTTAATTCAGCTGCAACTAATGTGTTCCGTGAAACTTACATAGCACTAACTGTTGATTGCGCGTTTTCAATTTTTTGGGTTGTTTGCTGAAAAGCTTTAATGTATTTCTTCACAGACCGAGAGTAGATTGGAGAACCCAGAGTGCGCAAGATATGATGTCTCAACTAGTGGCAAAGAGGTACTTTAGCTGTTTTTAACAAATTCTCATTCACCTGTGCCTAAAAATGTAGGCTCGTGATTAGCTGTTAAAACTGAGTGTCAATATGATACGCATCAGGATCAGAGAGGGTCTTCATATTCACATCGCCAAGACGACGATGAAGAGATGCATGATGTTTTGGATGAACGAAAGGAGAGTGAGGTTAGTATATATCTTTTGTATAAAACTGAATCCTTTCAAAATTTTCTGAGCTAATATTCTGATTCTATGTTGAACTCAAATGATTTGTTTCACATAGATGAACTTATCTTACCAGAGAACTTTTGATCCCTTGCATGGGCACATAACCAAGGTTGCTTTTTTTTGAATTCTAGGTACCACTAGGATGCTCTCCAAAGGATCCCCTTCAGGTTAGCGTAGAGGATTGTGCTTCAAATAATCATTAGTGGTTCTTCATTAATAGTACAAGTTAACTTTTTGATGATGCCCAGTACTTCCAAGATCATGTAATTAATAGTTTTTTTATGAAGCTATTCCTGTATATCCATGAGTGCTAAAAAATGATTGAATGAAACGGGCATTACGAAGTGGAGTTCCGGACGACCGCATTTGTTCAATACTGGCGCTGAAATTAAGCACATAAAACTATCGGTTCAAATGATACGATTAGAAAATAGCAATCACAGATTGCAGATATCTCTTGTTCTGTAGTATCCTGTGTCTGCAACTCTGCAGCAGGAGCACTACATACCCTTTGCTGTTCCTTTTGTTTCTCGTTCTTGACTTGGAGTTTGATCCAGTTATGCAGCAGCACATCTCGTTGAATGATAGATGTGCTTTATTGCTCTTGCATAATTCTCATCACTCAGTTCAGAAGCTTATATGTTTGGATTATGCAGGGAAATGAAGAAACTACCACGTGGTGTAAGTGAAGAAGATGCTTCGTCTGTGGCCTGCATTCAGCCTCAAGATACTGAATTGCCTGGGGGAAAACTCGTCGTCGCTGCAGCAGAATTGGTATCTGAACCATTTAATTCAGCTGTAACTAATGTATTCCGTGAATCTTACATAGCACTAACTGTTGATTGCGCGTTTTCAATTTTTTGGGTTGTTTGCTGAAAAGCTTTAATGTATTTCTTCACAGACCGAGAGTAGATTGGAGAACCCAAAGTGCGCAAGATATGATGTCTCAACTAGTGGCAAAGAGGTACATTAGCTATTTTTAACCAATTCTCATTCACCTGTGCCTAAAAAGGTAGGCTCGTGATTAGCTGTTAAAACTGAGTGTCAATATGATACGCATCAGGATCAGAGAGGGTCTTCATATTCACATCGCCAAGACGACGATGAAGAGATGCATGATGTTTTGGATGAACGAAAGGAGAGTGAGGTTAGTATATATCTTTTGTATAAAACTGAATCCTTTCAAAATTTTCTGAGCTAATATTCTGATTCTATGTTGAACTCAAATGATTTGTTTCACATAGATGAACTTATCTTACCAGAGAACTTTTGATCCCTTGCATGGGCACATAACCAAGGTTGCTTTTTTTCGAATTCTAGGTACCACTAGGATGCTCTGCAAAGGATCCCCTTCAGGTTAGCGTAGAGGATTGTGCTTCAAATAATCATTAGTGGTTCTTCATTAATAGTACAAGTTAACTTTTTGATGATGCCCAGTACTTCCAAGATCATGTAATTAATAGTTTTTTTATGAAGCTATTCCTGTATATCCATGAGCGCTTAAAAATGATTGAATGAAACGGGCATTACGAAGTAGAGTTCTGGACGACCACATTTGTTCAATACTGGCGCAGAAATTAAGCGCATAAAACAGAAAATAGCAATCACAGATTGCAGATGTCTCTTGTTCTGTAGTAGCATGTGTCTGCAATTCTGCAGCAGGAGCACTACATCCCGTTTGCTGTTCCTTTTGTTTCTCATTCTTGACGTGGAGTTTGATCCAGTTCTGCAGCAGCACATCTCGTTGAATAATTGATGTGCTTTATTGCTCTTGCATAAATCTCATCACTCAGTTCAAAAGCTTATATGTTTGGATTATGCAGGGAAATCAAGAAATTACCACGTGTGGTGTAAGTGAAGAAGATGCTTCATCTGTGGCCTGCATTCAGCCTCAAGATACTGAGTTGCCTGGGGAAAAACTCGTCGTGGCTGCTGCAGAATTGGTATCTGAACCATTTAATTCACCTGCAACTAATGTGTTAAGTGAAACTTACATAGCACTAACTGTTGATTGCTCGTTTTCAATTTTTTGGGTTATTTGCTGAAAGCTTTAATGTATTGCTTCACAGACCGAGAGTAGATTGGAGAACACAGAATGCGCAAGATATGATGTCTCAACTAGTGACAAAGAGTTACATTAGTTGGTTTTAACAAATTCTCATTCACGTGTGCCTAAAAATGTAGGCTCGTGATTAGCTGTTAAAACTAAGTGTCAATATGATATGCGTCAGGATCAGAGAGGGTCTTCATATTCACATCGCCAAGACGACGATGAAGAGATGCATGATGTTTTGGATGAACGAAAGGAGAGTGAGGTTAGTATATATCTTTTGTATAAAACTGAATCCTTTCAAAATCTTCTGAGCTAATATTCTGATTCTATGTTGAACTCAAATGATTTGTTTCACATAGATGAACTTATCTTACTAGAGAACTTTTGATCCCTTGCATGGGCACATAACCAAGGTTGCTTTTTTCGAATTCTAGGTACATACACCTGGAAGCCTGGAAGTACCACTAGGATGCTCTCCAGAGGATCCCCTTCAGGTTAGCATAGAGGATTGTGCTTCAAATAATCATTAGTGGTTCTTCATTAATAGTACAAGTTAACTTTTTGATGATGCCCAGTACTTCCAAGATCATGTAATTAATATTTTTTTACGAAGCTATTCCTTTATATCCACAAGCTCTAAAAAATGATTGAATGAAACAGACGTTACGAAGTGGAGTTCCGGACGACCTAGCATTTGTTCAATACTAGCGCTGAAATTAAGCGCATAAAACTATCGGTTCAAATGATACGATTAGAAAATAGCAATCACAGATTGTAGATGTCTCTTGTTCTGTAGTAGCTTGTGTCTGCAATTCTGCAGCAGGAGCACTTCATCCTGTTTGCTGTTCCTTTTGTTTCTCGTTCCTGACGTGGAGTTTGGTCCAGTTCCGCAGTAGCACATCTCGTTGAATAATTGATGTGCTTTATTGCTCTTGCATAAATCTGCCACTAATGTGTTCAGTGAAACTTACATAGTACTAACTGTGGATTGCGTGTTTTCAATTTTTTGGGTTATTTGCTGAAAAGCTTTTAATGTATTGCTTCACAGACAGAGAGTAGACTGAAAAGAAAGCATAAAGATCTTTTTTTTCAGTGACATATTTTCAACCTCCTGTCACTGCAGGCATCATCATACATGACGAAAGATAACCATGACAAAATACCAGTGGATAAGATAACTGCTACATCAAATGAAGTTAAAAAGGGAAACTATAAGATGCAACAAGCCAATAAGGATTTACAAGAACGTGACACAGAACAACCTTGTTCTGTAACTTTGACGACCTATCAATGTGACAAAAAGGAAATAAACAAACCAGACGTTGAAGAAAACTGTCGTGGGAGGCAAACTCATGAAAAACGAAGGAAACTCCTTGAGGAATTATTATCACTTCAGCGCCAGAGGTACATGACTATGTCTATATCATTGATGAATTAATATTCTTGTCTTCTGCATGAGTTTTTATTTACGAAGCCTATCGTCTGTTGTGTAGAGAACTTATATTTTCTTCTGATAAATTCGGTGCTATAAGAGCCAATGAGTTGGTAGCATGTTACACCAATGGAGATTGTATGAAGCAATTACTAGATGTAATAATTAAAATCATGCGGGCTGAAATGGATTCTAAATTAATATTTTCACTAGATGAAGTGGACACTTTGATGGAAGGGGGTGAGATGCATTTGCAAAGTGTTCTCGTTACATCAAAATTGGGAATAATGGAGATTTCAAAACTGACTACATGTGATATGGTAGATACCTCTTATATCAGTTTTTCATATATTTCTTTTTAGTGTGATGTTTGATTTATTGTATGTCATGCACATGTCAGCTTCTGGTGCCCTTGCTCAACAAGTAAAATTGTGCCTTGTATTCATTTGCTACCAAAGGGAAAGATATGAAAATATGTGTTATCAGCGTAGCTAAAAAAGTTCTGAGTAAGGCTGCAAAGAAAAAGCTACTTGACAGGATGATTAACCTTTTAAAATATAATGATTTTCAAATGAAACGGATGTGGAGCATAAATTCTTTCAAGACAGCTGAAGTAATCCTTGCTGATGAAAAAAAAATGTTTGGATTCTATCTTTTGAAATTCATTGAAAGTTGGGATGGGACAAGGATTCACGGAATAATTGATAAGGTGATTTATTCTTTAACTTTGCCGTTTGACAAAATGTTTACATAAAAAACAACTGAGAATAGGTTTCATAAGTACCTCTGCTCTAAATACTCTCTTTTAAGCAGGAGACCATTGAAGATTTTCGACTAGTTCTGCTGGAGAAGGTTCTGGGCAATCCAGATAAGAAAGCTCGTATTCCTGAGAATATCAAGAATTATCTCCCCTATAATTGTAGACGACACAAACTCCTTGGTGAAGTGTTAAAACTTCAGGACACTTGGTACAAACACTTGTCTTTATCACTGATCGATTCTTGTTTCTTCCATTAGTTTATCTGCTAGAACTAAAAGCAAGTTATATGATTTTGCAGTGGCAACATATTTTCAAGCCCCAAATATGGTACTGTCCTTTCCAAGGACCTGGCAACTACTTACATTGACGGAAATGATTTGTCCGATGATTTTTTTGACTGAGCTGTTAAATTTATCATTGATGATCTTTCTCCAAAAGATTCGAAATTTATATTTATAGTGACTCAGACTGTAAGTGTCATCTCTATTGCAAGTGGAATCTTTTTTAATCCATGAATATACATTATATATATATATATTGATTTTTTTGTTACTGCAAGCAATTTTTGCTAGCCGACTATTGGGACTACTCCACCTTCACAACTTTGATGAATTTGGATCATGAGATGCGACAATCGATTGCTTCTGCCAAAGTGGTAAGCGTCTTGAATTCAGCTCTCTTTTCTTTTGACAGCTAAAATGATGCCCACATGTAAAAGAAACCTAACCCAGTCGTGGAGTAGTCAGCATGTAATCAGAATTTTATTTCTATCTTTTGATACTATGAAGACTAATTTATTTTAATTATTCTGCACTTTGTCAGATACTGGTGCCAGTGCTAGCACATTCACACTTCACTTTGTATGTGTTCAGTATGAACAAGAAGTCCAAAAACATATATATTCTGTATTCTTTAGAAAGGGATTATGAAGGAGACGGAATGGAAAAGCTACAAAAAAAAGATTGCTGGTAGGATGAGTATGTTTGTTAGGGATACCTGTCCGCAACTGGAAATGAACTGGAGAGAAGATGATTATGTGTACTTTAGGGTCACAGCCCAGGGAAACAAACAGTATTGTGGATTCCATGTTTTGAAATATTTGCAACTTTGGACTGTGGAAGGATTACTTAGCACAGTTGATACGGTGAGTTTTTTAAAAAAAAAACCTTTTCCATTCATCAGTTTGTCTTTTCTTCATAATTAACGGAAGAGCAAAATCAGTTTTTGCTATCACTAAATAAAGATTAGAGTACATGTGGGTATAATTTTATTTGCTCTCTGACTATTTCTTTGTTGTAAGCAGGAGATGATTGAGGAATTTCGTCTAGAGCTGCTAGAAAAACTCCTCTCGCATCAAAGTAATGACACTGTTATTCCTGAGCAGATTAAAAAATATCTCCCATGAGACCACTGAGGCACAGCTACGGATGGCAATGGTTTGGGTTCAGAGCAGATATCTGCGGATTTTGGGTCCCTGGGTTGTGGGTTTGCTTCAGATTTTCGCCCACAGGTTCGCGGATTCGGATATCCGCAACGCTTTGGGTTTGATGCGGATTTTAGATTTCGCCCACGGATGCCCATTGGAGCTCCGCA
This sequence comes from Cenchrus fungigraminus, assembly GCA_036936925.1. NCBI lineage: Eukaryota > Viridiplantae > Streptophyta > Magnoliopsida > Poales > Poaceae > Cenchrus > Cenchrus fungigraminus. Next base: position 101,358,309 of record CM072779.1, read on the forward strand.
AATTTGCGACTCTTTTTATTTCACAGGGTAAAGATGATTCCACCATAATTGATGAATGATAAATTGTCTGTTGTTATTCATTTGGAGGACTATATATGGATGTTGATTTGTGTTTTCCACTTTTATTGAACTTGTAGTGTGCTGAATTGTATTGTTGCATACTTCTGAAACAGTGTGTGATGTACTGATGTATTCTGTGCTCTTGTTTTTTATGAAGTTTTTTTTTCGGATTTTGGATTATCCGTTGGGTTATCCTTGCACAGCAGCACACGGAAGGCAACGCCATGCACATATGGCTAAAAAAATGGCTCATGGTGATGATATTATGTGGTTGCTGGCTGATGACTCAACTAAACTTCAAAATATACGACACATAAAAAAATCATCTCCAACATTATCTATATTTTGATCCTACTTTATATATTTTTTCAACATAATCATATATGCACCATTTATTTGATTTATCTTATATTTATTTTTAGCTTACATCAAACACAACAAGCTACTTTAGGGGTCCAAGAACAAGAACGAGAAGAAAATTACCAAGTTCTGCCCGATCAAAGGAATATTAAAAAATTTCAATGCATGACGGGGAAAAGGGGGAGCGGACCCAGTCTTCACCGGGCTGACCAAATGGAATTGGGGCGAAAAGGCAACGCCTCCAGCGAGGGAAGCTACACCGACGATGCAGCCGTTGCCGGCACCGACCGAGGTCGTGCAAGGCTTTCGCCGAACCCCAAGACCAACTCCTCGCCGGTGATCTTCAGGCTTCGGCATCAGGCACACCGATGGAAAAGCAGCCAGAGCTCCGAGGCGACAGCAACAAAGCACCGGCAGGCCGGCAGACCACGACCCACGCAAACGGCGCAGACGGCAGACAGGATCGATCCACGGCAACACAGACGACGACGGCGAAGGACCGGCGGCTGGGGCCGCCAAGGAGGAGAGCAGCACGAGCAGCAACGAGGAAGAGGGGGGGCGCCGAAGGAGCTGCGACGCGTCGGAGACGGGGAGGAGGGCGCCAACGGTCGGGCGCCGCCGCGGCCAAGGGGAGGGGGCGAAGATGAGGAGCCCCAAACATTATCTATATTTTGATCCTACTTTATATATGTTTTCAACATAATCATATATGCACCATTTATTTGATTTATTGTATATTTATTTTTAGCATAAAGATGGCAACAGGCAAACATAATCATATATGCACCATAATCATATATGCAACATTTATTTTCAACATAATCAGCCTACACCTCTACGCCGCCGCGGCCATTGTTCCAGCATAAAGATGGCAACGGGCAAACAGCCCGCGGAGACCCAAGTATCGTGGCAAGCCCCTAAAGCCGAGAGATTGTGCAACCCTGCAACAGTGCTCATGTAACCCAAGTTCCATAGGTCCATTACAGTCTTGCAGAAAGATGGTGTAACCCTGGAAGTTCGCAACACATCACGCAAGCACATGCACTTGCACTTGCACTGCACAACACCTTACATGTCACTTATTAAGGCGCTCGTTTCTGCGTAACCCTATATACAGTGTTTGGGGATTACTACTCCGTTGGACCATGCCATATATATACTAGGCACCGCGGCGGCGGCGAACCGGCTCCTCACCCGCACTGTCTCCAAGGGCAAGGTGTTCGTCTTCCCGTGTGGCCTCCTGCACTTCCAGCGCAGCGTCAGGGCGGTGCTCGCCGTGGTGGTGTCAGCGTTCGACAGCCAGATGCCCGGCACGCAGACGGCCGCCGCGGCACTGTTTGGCGCCATGCCGGCGGTGCCCACCGACGTGCTGGCGTGGGCGTTCCGGACCGGCACCGGGGTGGTGGAGTGCATCAAGTCCATGTTCCCGCCGCTGCCCAAGTGGTCAATCGCGCAGGAACGATCTGCAAGGACGGACGTGACTTGAACAAGGGTGGCGCTGGCGCGGGGTGCGAGGTAGCCGGCGCGACCTGTGACGCCCCAGGTTTTCATCAGGATTCATTAACCCTAATGATCTAGTCAGACACCTTGACTTTGGTCAAACAATGGTCAACCAGGGCCATCACCTCGAAAACCTAACCAACAACCGCTAATGATCAACCTTTGGTCAAAGCTTGGTCGAATATGGTCAAACCCTAGTCAAACCCCTACCCAAACCCTTTGACATCCATGTCAACTCTAGAACTTTTGCCGCGTTCTCCAAATTTCACCTAAACACTTCAAATTCTCCCAATATAAAAGTTGTCCAGTTTCTCGAGGGACACAACTTTCATGTTGGGTGGCATTTGCAATTCGAAGTGTAAATTCGTGAAAAATCGTGGTCAACGCCTCCAGTCACTGTTCACTGGCGCCCAGAAAATCTGCATCTTGGCGTGCAGTTCATGCAAAATCGGTGGATCAAAACCCCATAGAGCCTTTCTAAAAGTTGTAGGGCATTGAGAGATCTACAACTTTGGTTACTAGCTCCTTGTGCACTTTAGTTTGAAAATTTGGAGAAAATCACGTTTGAACCGACCCAAATCATTTTCAAACAGGTGTGTCGCGCGCCCGCGCGCGACACCGTCGCGGCGCGCCGCGCCGACCTTGCCGCCGGTACACGCACGCCGAGGCTCCCCAGTGCCCAGCGGTCCGTGCGCCCGCGCCCTGGTTCCCTGTGCATGACGCCCGTGGGCCCTTGGTCGGTGCCACGCGGCGTATTCCCATGCGCCGGCCGGCCGCGCCGCCTTATGCCATTGGACCGCCGGCCGCCCGCACGTCGCCGCCCTGTCGCCGTACCTGCGCCATGCCGTGCCCCATGCCGCGACCTACTGTTCAACGACCTTCATGACCCCTCCTCCACGGCACGCTCACCTATTTAAACTCGCCGCCCTTCCTCGCGCGAGAGCACCGGGCTCCGCCGCGGCCACCATTGCCGCCGCCGACGAGCTCCCTGCCCGCCCGATCCCGGTGCCGTCCGAGCCTCTTGGCCCCTTCCCTAGGACCCACTCGTGACTCCACGCGCCCGCATTGCCTAGCTTTGCCCCACACTTCACCGGATTTGAGGCCGAGGCGGACGCGCCGCCACTGCTCCGCCGCCGGCGCTCGCCGGAGGCTTCCCCGACCCCAATTCCTCCACCAATAGGTCTGTGGTGCTCTCAATTGAAGCCCTGTTCCTTTTGTTCGCTAGCTCCGGTTCCACCTCGTCGGCGGCGAGCTCGCCTCGGCCGCCGGAGGGTATCTGTGTGAATGTTTCTTGTGCAGGGGCCTGGTTGTTAGAGTCGAGGGTATAGTTGTGAAGATCTGAAAGTTTCTAAGGACATGAGTGCAAATAGATTCTTTATCTTTTTAGAGTTCTGACCAGTGACTTGTAAAATTCGTAGAAATTCACAGAAAAATCAGACAAATGCAAAACCAATTTTGCTGGTTTCCTTGTGATGAACTCTACAACTTTTGTAAAGCATGACCCTACTTTTGTGTGATAGTTTTTGCATGAAAAATTGAAATCCTTTTAACCTAGATCTGTTGTAATGGAAAATCTACATGTGTTCATGATCTTATTTTTGGATATCTTGTGAGGAATGCCATTTGTAGGCTCTACACAAAAATTTGCACAAAGTTATGAAGTAAATCTTTTATTATGATTTATCTTGTATTTATGCTATTTCTGCCTTAATGATTTTTGTAGCACAAAGTAAATATATTTTTGAGCTCAACATCTGTGTATAGTCATGAAATGCCTAGATACATCTTTCCTGAATTAATCATGATTTTTGGACTGATAGAAATGTTTATTCCTGATTTATGCTTGTTTTTAATCATAAATGCTTAGTTCAAGATCTAAGATAGCTATTGATGTGTTTGTGGGTTTCCTAGCCTTGTTTTAGACCAGAGATGGTGTAGGAGAAAGTTTGGCTCCAGAAATGATGTATTTATTTTTTTTGTATGCATTTATCTCATTTGTGGTAGCTAGAAATGTTATTTTTGGTGTATTTATTTTCATAGCTCCAATATGTGTGCTTGCTGTTCAGTGGCTATGAATTCGATCAGTGAGCTCAGTGAGCTTCATCCATGGCTGTTTTTAAAGTATTTTTGATGAATAAAAGTGGAGAAGCCATTTAAAGCATAATAATAAGTTTAATTGGAAAATCATCCTTTTTATCTTTTTGAACCCTATGGATGTGTTGTGAAGATAAATTCAGAGTTGAAAACCACCTCCTTGCTGTTTGTGTAAATAAATAAATTATTTATTTAAATATGTACACAATCACTATAAAGAGAAGAATAAATAAAGCCCTTCATAATAATCTTTAATAGGAAAAGTAATGAATAGTTTGTCAAGGTGAATATGGGTCAGCAATGTGCTTATTGTTGTCATGTGTTGCTGTTTTGTTTAAATTAAATTAATTGCACCCCTAATTATTGCATATGCATCCTCCGTGTAGAAGTTCCCAACGGTAGCTATACGCTCGTACCGGCTGACGAGGACGAGGGAGCAGGAGGAGACGTGCACTACGTGTCCGTAGATCAAGACCCGGACCAAAGTCCGAAAGTTTGTTTGACTGCTTGTGCTGACGAAGGCAAGCCCCGGTTTAAACATTAACCTATGTGTTTCTTTAAGCTTCTGAATTTATTATTGCTTATCTATGTGCATTTACGTTCAGGAGTTGAATTGAAACCCTAGTTGCATGATCCTTAAGTACCTATGATCTTTTACTAGTATGCTAGGTCGCTAGTGGCTATGCTCTAAGGATCCGGTACAAGTCGAGTGATGTTTGTCACTCACGAGAATAGGATCTCCTTTATGGAATCACCATATTTATAAATGGATGGCTCATGTGGTAAGAGCATGGGATTTGGGCTCCAGTCCAGTGGCTTCGTTGGTTAAGTGTTTGAACGTACTAAGCACTTGTCGGAAATGTGCACGGTAAGCCTAGTACCTAAATGAGGCGGTGCGAGAACTTTGCGCTACTAATCTTAGGGTTGCGGCCCCGGGCTCGCCACCTGAGTACATGCGTGAGACTGGGTGACCTTGGTGGCGTAGCCCAGTAAACCTTGTACTTAAGACTGTAACATCTGATTCCAATCTGAGGAATGACGGGAACCGCCTGGTTGGAGCACTCTTAGTGAGGGCACCTCCCGTGTGTTTAGGTCTACCTTGCAAGGTTTAAATCAATCGATTGTCGGCCTCTCACCGTTATCTGAGACTACTTAATCTACTGGCCATGATATCCCTTTATGATGGAACTTTGTGAATATTGTTATTTGATTAATTGTATTGTACAACTTATGATTGCAATAGTTGCTTATCTAGTAAAGATTACTTCTACTAGAACTTGAGCTAAAATGTGAAAGTAAGGATTCACTACTAAGTAGCTTTTTTGGCAAACAAACCCACTAGTCAAAAGCCTTACATGCTTAGAGGTAAAGTCTTTTATTTTTAGACGGGTAAGCCTTGCTGAGTATTAGTATACTCAGCCTTGCTTTTTAAATGTTGTATCCAGGTAATGCATGTGATGTGTGGCCTGGAGAGATTCCACCCGGCTGGGAGCTGGAATGGGTGGATGATGACGAGTGATTGTATCATGGACGGCCTCCTATGATGCTTATCGTGTCGTTTAGTTAATTCCACTGTTTTAATAAACTCTGAACCATTTACTTTTATGTCAAGAACCATGGTTTGTAATAATGGACCCTACGGGGAAGTTTGTTGTTAATTTGTAAGGCACTCTGGACTCTCCTTCGTGGGAGTTTTAATGTATACGTTTCGATCCTCTATGTGTGTTTCAAGTGATTTACCGAGCTTTGACCCGGCAACACTCAACGGGATGATTCTTTATTATCGCTTAATGACCAAATGGAGTGGTTTAGGCGATAGTACAGAATTATCTCTGATGGGGTTGTCACAGTTGGCATCAGAGCATCCGTATGCACCAGAGTGATTAGATTAATACTAATCACATGATTTACAATAAAACTTGCCAAGATTGATTGGATTTTGAAAATACGTTGGATCGTTAAGGAATGATCTAGATCGAGAGGCCCTAGAGGGAATTTTGGGTTCTTTAAGGTGGCATAAGAATCTATGGTTTATTTTGCTAACTTCCAGCACTTTACTTTATGTCAGACTTACTTTCTTGCACAACCAAACTAGATGAAGCCACGTGTTTCATACGTGTGCTGTGCCGCATCACGAGTATGCGAGGGTTGATGGAGTGATCTATTCCACGGATCCCATCTTCTCGTCTGGTTGCTCACGTGTCTTATACGTGCGCTTTCCGTATGAGAGTCATACGAAGGATGACATGCTCTATTCAAGATGAACATGTCATGGGTTGTGATGTCGCCACGTTTTGCCATACGTGTGCATTCCGCATGACGAATATGCGAGGCAAGGATACACTCCATTCAAACAGAGGGTGTCTGAGGTTGGACGCTGTCCATGCAGCGGCTTGATGCATGGATACCGTTTCTATAGTGAACGGTAATGTATGTGGACGCTTCCGTGACGTGCTGGCATGGAAGGTTCTTTTCTGCAGGTACACTAACCACGTTAAGTGTGATCGCTTTGAACGACGAGTAACTCTCCACTAGTTATTATAGGGAGAGATGATTATAAGCCATGCCACCGGCACTAATTTCGATTGTTGGCTTGATCGCCTTGTGAGGACGCATAGGACGTCTTGCATCATGATAAAAATTGTGAAAACTTAAAACTGAACCCTACATATGTTTTGTGTGCTCTCTAGGTGAAATTTTGCTAATGTGTGTTTTCTTATATAGCCTCTTATATATAGATGTGTTGCTGTCCAAAATGTTAATGTGGCTGTTTACTTGATTTTTTACCCCCTGTTCTAAAAATAATTAGACTAGATGTTCTATATCAAAGTTGCTCCATATCTAATCTAGTTTTTGCTCACAAAAATTCATGGTCATAGCTTCTATAGATCTCAAGTTATGCCCAAAATAGTGAACCTCTGTCATGCTGTCTTTTTCCAGGAAACCTACTCTTAACTTTCGTTTCAGTTGAGCATCTTCCAAACCTTTTTAGATCAACCTTTGAATTCCAAAAAGGTGCCTCATAATCTTGCTGAGTTGCTACCAAAATTTGGTAATTTTTTTTTGGGGTCATAGGTTCTGAGTTATGAATTTTGTTCACGACCTCCGAACTTTACGCCATGTTGTATGTGCACTCGTTTCGAGTTCCGGCATATCTTTGTACCTTGTGCAAATGGCTACCCCAAATCTTACCCACATGATGAGGATCAAACTTATTCCTTTTACTCCCTGAAATCTTGTTGAAAGTTTGAAACTTTAGTAGTGGTCTTTGTATGCAACTCTCTTTTATAGTTATGAGAATCTATCCCTGTACACATGTTTGCATCCGGTTCTTACATTTGTCACTTTATCCAGATGTCTGCCTCCGGATCCATGACCGTTGATGCGCAGGCATGGACTCACTTGAACTGCCTCAAGGAGGGTGGTTTTCCTGCACTTTTGTGGGACACCCTAAAGGACTTTGGGTACACCGCTTACCCAGAGTACTCAGCACGTGAGCTCATGACCACAGGCCAACTCCTTCGTTGGGAAGTGAAGGTGAAGATCCCCGTGTGCCCGACACATCCTGCTTGGGAAGAGTGGGAAAGTAAGGCACAAGGGTTGAACTTGGCTGAGACGGTGCAAAAGGCTGCCTTGGAAGTGCTCACAACTTTTTGTGGGAAGCACGCTGACTCGGTAGCTGGCACTGCAGCCAAGGTGATTCCTTTACCTGAGCAGCATTCCGGACAACGGGTCAAGCACGAAGCTTTACTCTCCGCTCAGAGCAACTCTCACTATAGTCCTGATCTGGCTACCTCGACCCGTTTCTCCAAAGCTATGTATGACACCTATCAACTGATGGTGGGAGAAAGCATGTTCTATAGACACCAAGTTTATAGGCAACAAGTTAATGAAGTGGAAGACACCACCCAAGAGTTAAAGGAAGCTCGAGCAATGATAGCCAATCTCAAGAAGAGAAGACGCAAGGATAAGGCAAAAATATGAGAATTGAGTGAAGTCATTCATGAGCAGAATTTTATGCTATAGCATAATGACCAATATATGCTTGAACTAGAGAATCAACTGGAAGCTGTAGCAGCTCCACCTCCTGAACCTGTCGTTCCTGAGCCGGAAGAGGAAGGGAATCATGAAGACATTCAAGGAGAATCTGGAGTAGAGTCAGGACCTGCTTCACCTTGAGCCTTTCTTCGGTTTAGGAAAGTCAATCCCCTAGGAAGTGAACCTAGGCTAGCTTGTCATCTAGTTGATGTTGGGTATGCTTTTAATAAAGTAATGAGTTGTACTAGTGTTGTAGTAGGATGGATAATTTAATGACGTTGGTTGTGATCAACTTTGGATCTTATGTTGAATACCAAGTTGTGTGGATTGTTGTGGAGATCATGCTCACCAAATTTCATCATGTTTGCATACACGTACCGAGAGTTATCACCTTGGCCTCCTGTGAAAACAGCTAGGCAGAACCTCGGTTACGGAATTTTTCGAGCATGATAATGTTGGAAATTGACTCGGAGTTGAATACCAACATTGGAGCTTATGAAATCCTACATCTACTGACCAAAAATGGGAATTTTTCGGTATATAAGCAGAGATTTATGAATTTTATGCTTATGACTGTTGTGCTGTCCGGTTCCAAAAAATTTGCCATGAATGAGTGTTCGTCGCGCATATTCTACTTGTTAATTTATATGAGCAAGCTTATGAATATGTGTTTAATGAGAACTCAAATCTTTCAGATGGTGGGACCGACACGTAGCTTCCCGAGTGGTTTTGGTGCGTCGAATAGTGGTAGCGACCACCACCACTACCACCCCGGGACGATTGTAGAGGCTTTCATGGCGGCTCAAACGGGAGTGTGGTGCCAAATCCTCCAGACACAGCAGCAGCTTGCCCAGAGGCTGCAGCAGCAACCTCCCCATGGTGCCAATCCAGATGGACCAAATTTGGTCACTGCGACCATGAACTCCACCAGAAAAGATCCAGAGAAACCTCAACCCTATGAGTCTTGCTCACCCCGAATTCCTACTCAGGCTGATATAGACACCATTGCCGGTGCAATCCAGATGATGGAAGAACAAAATTCAGTGCTAAGTCAGATTGTGTACAATATCCTCCAGGATCGTTATCAGGGGCTATCTCAAACTAATTTAACTAACGGTCTCTCTCAGGCGCTATTTACGTCTATGGTTGAGCAGGCCCGCTTATGCAATTTGTTGGTGGATCATATGAATCAGAATCAACTCAGCACCTCCGACTCTCTAATACCACCATCGAAGCTACCAATGGACCTTACAAAGGAAGAGGGGAAAAGCAGGAGCCACAAGCGAGCATTCCCCGAAATGGATTTGAGTGAGTGGGGAATTACCTACAAGGAATTTTGTCCTCGCAAGGGAAAACAAAGTGACGACATCGGCAAGATCGACCAACTCGTCGAAAGTGAAACTCACCCTCAAGCCGAGATATTAGAGGAACGACTGAGAAAGAGCCTTTACCCGTATCACCAGCTTTGTTTTAAATGCGTAGGCCGAAATCATCTCCTTCAATCTTGCCCTTCGAGTGCTTGGGTTGACCCGAGGGACTGGAACATCTTGTCACGTCGAGGAAGACGAATTGGGCTTAGTAAGGACTTTCTAAAGTCTAGAAACTCACTTCAACAGTTGATGGACCATCTTGCCCATGGGTGTCCCCAGCCCCCAAGTCAACGACAGGCCCATCAACAAGCTTCCAAGCCTAAAGAACTTCCGCCCCGTATTTGCTACAATTGTAGACAACCCGGGCATTATGTCAATAAATGCCCGAACCCTAGGCAGAACAAGCCCCATCCGCAGAGGCAAGGCTCCAAAGCAAATAAGGGTAATCTCGACAAGAAGCCAACTACTCAAGTGAAGCAAGGCCAGCTTAAATTCATGGGTATCGTTTCTACTCAAGAATACATCTCCCTATGACTTGCCATCATTTATTGTTTTGTGAACAACTCACCGTGGACTTCTGATGGTGGAACCCTTGATCCACCCTTACACCTTTGTTGCTTTTCAAAAATAAATTCAGGAATCTTAGTAAACAAAATAATTGTTTACTAGCCTTCCTTTTCTTCATAAATATCTCTATGGAACTTTCCAACTTGGTCTCCTTCCATTCAATCTCAAAGTTATCTTAGCATCAACTCAAATCAACCGGCTAAGTTGAAGAGGTAGGAGCAGAGTTTTTCATGAGTAGTCAAGGTTCTCTAAAAGTCAAGGCATGAGAGTCCTCCATCACTTATCAATCCATGATCCGTTGATCATACCTTCCAAATCCTAGGAATCAAGAAATAAGCAAACGAAGGATTGGTAGAATCTTTTGCTAAATTTCTCCTCGTTACGATCTCGAGCCTAGAGGGCGGATACCCTGAGCTCTTCTCATTATTCCCACCATCAAGGTCAGTTCTTCAGACCGTTGGACCCTATCCTTTTCAGTGCCACGACTGTACGACACTGTGGTGTCGCTCTGCCATCTCTTTCCCGCGGCCACGATCACGTCACCGAGACCTCACGGGCCGACCACTATCGAGCCCCGTGTTGCCACCACCGGATCGCTCCACTGGCCCCTACCTCGGATGGTTTTGGGATGACCGTTGCGGTCCCGTGGAGGCATAAAAGGAGAGCCCTCCCGCGGTGTTGCCATTACCAAGTCCCGCCTCCTTTCGAACTCGACATCACCATTGCTCTTTGTTCTCCCTCCGGCTAGTTTTTGGCCAACCTGCCACTAGCCCATCTCTGTCGTCTGCTCCGCTCCTCACCGAGCAAGCTGTACCTCCGTCTTCGTCAACAACCTCCAGAAGAAGCTCGGAAGAAGACCGAGAGAAGAACCCCAGCCTGCATCGCCAACCATGGCTCAGTTCTTGGAGGTGTTCGAGTCCCTTCGCTGGACGCTTGTAGGGATGTACCTCTGCATCGCAGGCGGAGTCTGTCTGCTCTTAGTTTTTCATGTGCACATTCATCACCCGCTTCCTCATGAGCTGCGTTGAGGCAATGAGGAGAGCACCATGTATCTTTTCTCCTATCTGAATTCTCGCTATCGAGAAGTGTAAGCGAGTATGTCTTCCTCTCTTTGTAACCCTTGTCTTGTTGGAAGGAATTGCTCTAATCTTGTTGTCGAATCTCGGGACGAGATTCTTTTTAAGGGGGGTAGGCTGTGACGCCCCAGGTTTTCATCAGGGTTCATTAACCCTAATGATCTAGTCAGACACCTTGACTTTGGTCAAACAGTGGTCAACCTGGGCCATCACCTCGAAAATCTAGCCAACAACCCCTAATGATCAACCTTTGGTCAAAGCTTGGTCAAATATGGTCAAACCCTAGTCAAACCCCTACCCAAACCCTTTGACATCCATGTCAACTCTAGAACTTTTGCCGCGTTCTCCAAATTTCACCTAAACACTTCAAATTCTCCCAATATAAAAGTTGTCCAGTTTCTCGAGGGACACAACTTTCATGTTGGGTGGCATTTGCAATTCGAAGTGTAAATGCGTGAAAAATCGTGGTCAACGCCTCTAGTCACTGTTCACTGGCGCCCAAAAAATCTGCATCTTGGCGTGCAGTTCATGCAAAATCGGTGGATCAAAACCCCATAGAGCCTTTCTAAAAGTTGTAGGGGATTGAGAGATCTACAACTTTGGTTACTAGCTCCTTGTGCACTTTAGTTTGAAAATTTGGAGAAAATCGCGTTTGAACCGACCCAAATCATTTTCAAACAGGTGTGCCGCGCGCCCACGTGCGACGCCGTCGCGGCGCGCCGCGCCGACCCTGCCGCTGGTACACGCACACCGAGGCTCCACAGTGCCCAGCGGTCCGTGCGCCGGCACCCTGGTTCCCTGTGCATGACGCCCATGGGCCCTTGGTCGGTGCCACGCGGCGTATTCCCATGCGCCGCCCGGCCGCGCCGCCTTATGCCATTGGACCGCCGGCCGCCTGCACGTCGCCGCCCTGTCGCTGTACCTGCGCCATGCCGTGCCCCATGCCGCGACCTACTGTTCAACGATCTTCATGACCCCTCCTCCATGGCACGCTCACCTATTTAAACTCGCCGCCCTTCCTCGCGCGAGAGCACCGGGGCTCCGCCACCGCCGACGAGCTCCCTGCCCGCTCGATCCTGGTGCCGTCCGAGCCTCTTGGCCCCTTCCCTAGGACCCACTCGTGACTCCACACGCCCGCATTGCCTAGCTTTGCCCCACACTTCGCCGGATTTGAGGCCGAGGCGGACGCGCCGCCACTACTCCGCCGCCTGCGCTCGCTGGAGGCTTCCCCGACCCCAATTCCTCCACCAATAGGTCTGTGGTGCTCTCAATTGAAGCCCTGTTCCTTTTGTTCGCCAGCTCTGGTTCCACCTCGCCGGCGGCGAGCTCGCCTCCGCCGCCGAAGGGTATCTGTGTGAAGGTTTCTTGTGCAGAGGCCTGGTTGTTAGAGTCGAGGGTATAGTTGTGAAGATCTGAAAGTTTCTAAGGACCTGAGTGCAAATAGATTCTTTATCTTTTTAGAGTTCTGACCAGTGACTTGTAAAATTTGTAGAAATTCACAGAAAAATCAGAAAAATGCAAAACCAATTTTTCTGGTTTCCTTGTGATGAACTCTACAACTCTTGTAAAGCATGACCCTACTTTAGTGTGATAGTTTTTGCATGAAAAATTGAAATCCTTTTAACCTAGATCTGTTGTACTGCAAAATCTACATGTGTTCCTGAGCTGATTTTTGAATATCTTGTGAGGAATGCCATTTGTAGGCTCTACACAAAAATTTGCATAGAGTTATGGAGTAAATCTTTTATTATGATTTATCTTGTATTTATGCTATTTCTAACTTAATGATTTTTGTAGCACAAAGTAAATATATTTTTGAGCTCAACTTCTGTGTATAGTCATAAAATGCCTAGATACATCTTTCCTGAATTAATCATGATTTTTGGACTGATAGAAATGTTTATTCCTGATTTATGCTTGTTTTTAATCATAAATGCTTAGTTCAAGATCTAAGATAGCTATTGATGTGTTTGTGGGATTCCTAGCCTTGTTTTAGACCAGAGATGGTGTAGGAGAAAGTTTGGCTCCAGAAATGATGTATTTATTTTTTTGTTTGCATTTATCTCATTTGTGGTAGCTAGAAATGTTATTTTTGGTGTATTTATTTTCATAGCTCCAATATGTGTGCTTGCTGTTCAGTGGCTATGAATTAGATCAGTGAGCTCAGTGAGCTTCATCCATGGCTGTTTTTAAAGTATTTTTGATGAATAAAAGTGGAGAAGCCATTTAAAGCATAATAATAAGTTTAATTGGAAAATCATCCTTTTTATCTTTTTGAACCCTATGGATGTGTTGTGAAGATAAATTCAGAGTTGAAAACCACCTCCTTGCTGTTTGTGTAAATAAATAAATTATTTATTTAAATATGTACACAATCACTATAAAGAGAAGAATAAATAAAGCCCTTCATAATAATCTTTAATAGGAAAAGTGATGAATAGTTTGTCAAGGTGAATATGGTCAGCAATGTGCTTATTGTTGTCATGTGTTGCTGTTTTGTTTAAATTAAATTAATTGCACCCCTAATTATTGCATATGCATCCTCCGTGTAGAAGTTCCCGACGGTAGCTATACGCTCGTACCGGCTGACGAGGACGAGGGAGCAGGAGGAGACGTGCACTACGTGTCCGTAGATCAAGACCCGGACCAAAGTCCGGAAGTTTGTTTGACTGCTTGTGCTGACGAAGGCAAGCCCCGATTTAAACATTAACCTATGTGTTTCTTTAAGCTTCTGAATTTATTATTGCTTATCTATGTACATTTACGTTCAGGAGTTGAATTGAAACCCTAGTTGCATGATCCTTAAGTACCTATGATCTTTTACTAGTATGCTAGGTCGCTAGTTGCTATGCTCTAAGGATCCGGTACAAGTCAAGTGATGTTCGTCACTCGCGAGAATAGGATCTCCTTTATGGAATCACCATATTTATAAATGGATGGCTCATGTGGTAAGAGCATGGGATTTGGGCTCCGGTCCAGTGGCTTCGTTGGTTAAGTGTTTGAACGTACTAAGAACTTGTCGGAAATGGGCACGGTAAGCCTAGTACCTAAATGAGGCGGTGCGGGAACTTTGCGCTACTAATCTTAGGGTTGCGGCCCCGGGCTCGCCACCTGAGTACATGCGTGAGACTGGGTGACCTTGGTGGCGTAGCCCAGTAAACCTTGTACTTAAGACTGTAACATCTGATCCCAATCCGAGGAATGACGGGAACCGCCTGGTTGGAGCACTCTTAGTGAGGGCACCTCCCGTGTGTTTAGGTCTACCTTGCAAGGTTTAAATCAATCGATTGTCGGCCTCTCACCGTTATCTAAGACTACTTAATCTACTGGCCATGATATCCCTTTATGATGGAACTTTGTGAATATTGTTATTTGATTAATTGTATTGTACAACTTATGATTGCAATAGTTGCTTATCTAGTAAAGATTACTTCTACTAGAACTTGAGCTAAAATGTGAAAGTAAGGATTCACTACTAAGTAGCTTTTTTGGCAAACAAACCCACTAGCCAAAAGCCTTGCATGCTTAGAGGTAAAGTCTTTTATTTTTAGACGGGTAAGCCTTGCTGAGTATTAGTATACTCAGCCTTGCTTTTTAAATGTTGTATCCAGGTAATGCATGTGATGTGTGGCCTGGAGAGATTCCACCCGGCTGGGAGCTGAAATGGGTGGATGATGACGAGTGATTGTATCATGGACGGCCTCCTATGATGGTTATCGTGTCGTTTAGTTAATTCCGCTGTTTTAATAAACTCTGAACCATTTACTTTTATGTCATGAACCATGGTTTGTAATAATGGACCCTACGGGGAAGTTTGTTGTTAATTTGTAAGCCACTCTGGACTCTCCTTCGTGGGAGTTTTAATGTATACGTTTTGATCCTCTATGTGTGTTTCAAGTGATTTACCGGGCTTGGACCCGGCAACACTCAACGGGATGATTCTTTATTATCGCTTAATGACCAAATGGAGTGGTTTAGGTGATAGTACGGAATTATCTCGGATGGGGTTGTCACATGACCCCTCCTGGCGTCGCGCGAGGCCGTCGCCGCCGCCGACTCTGGGCCGCTGCCGGGTCCCCTCTTGGGCTGGGTGGGCCGCTGTCGGTGTCCGCCCCTCCCTCCGCGCCACCGCCGTCGGTGTCCGCCGCCTCCCTCGACCTGGGCCCAACCCACCGCTGCCGGCCGCCGCAGTTGTGAACGCTCCCCGATGACACGACTACCTGACGGAAGATCGGGCACCCCCGTTCCCATCATATGCAATTATGCATGGTGCTCGACGTGGACAATGGTGAAGACACCAAGTTCGGGAGGTGCCAGAATAGCGCGGTCAGGGTGATGACATGTCGGGGTGGCATGGGCGCGACTATGTGGCCGGGAAGGTGGGGATGACAGTGAGGTCGAGAGACGCAGAGGACGGCGAGCAAGGTCGGGGTGACGTGTGCGCGATGAGAACGATGGCGCGACCGGAGAAGGCGAGGTCGGTCAGACGGCGGTAAGGTTCGAAAGGCGCAGACGAGAACGTTGGCGGAGCTTTGAGGTTGGGAAGGGGTGACGGTGTGGCCGAATAGACGACGAGATGAGCATTGTTTTCTCCCGTTGTTGCATGGTGCCAGGCTTATTATGTATGCGTAACCTGCACTAGGTCTGTTATGCACCGTCCATGTTGCACCGCAGCACCGGTCGTGTCCGCGTTACCTACACCCGCTCGGTTATGCACCATGCCATATATATACTAGGCAGCATATCAATAGACAGATCTGAAAGTAAGAAACACGAGTGCCGTGCAAAAAGAGCGGCGGCAGATCTGTGGTTGTCGCGTCCGGTGGCAGACGACCGTGGCGCTGCAGATCATAGCGGCGCACAGGGGACGTCCTGCGCTAGCAGAAGGTAATCTGGGTATGCAAATCTGTGCCTCTATTGCTGGTTTGATTTCTAATGTTTTCATTGGGGGTGGGGAATTGGGGATTCTGAAACCGGACTTTGCGGAAATCTCCAAATTTCGTAGTCAGATTCACATCGATCAAATTGATTGATTTGAAATGGTTGGTATTGAGTCTAAGAAATAGTGTATCATTATATATCTATATTGCCTAACCGTTCATCGTGCCAAGCCATGCAACCGCAAGGAAGTCGCCGGCGCCCAGAGGAAGGCGACGGAGGGGTCGACTGGATCAGCAGCCTTCCTGACGAGCTGCTTCTCGAGATACTTGGCCATCTATTCGACCTACGCGAAGCTGCCCGTACCACCGCCATTTCCCGCCGTTGGTGTAACCTCTGGAAGCGGCTTTCTAATTTGGATTTCAACTATGTCGACCCAGATTCTGTCGAAACCGTGCTCGCACAGGTCACCAGCCCCGTTTTGGACAGGCTCGGCGTCTCCTTCAGCACCCCAGTGGCCTCCCAGCGCGTCACTTCACTTCTCCACGCTGCTGCGATTCTAGCGCCTGAGAGTTTCTCAATCTGCGCGGTGGTCCATTTAGAGGGAGATAATGTCATCAGGCTGCCTTGCTATAACCAAACTGTTTCCTTGAAGCTTCACGCGGAGAATTTATGCTTTGGGCCACCACGATCCGGCCAATTTCCATGCTCAAGAACCTATCCATGGTCGGGGGCTGCATGGACCCTGCTTCTATGCTCCCCATATGCCCATGGCTTCGTGTGCTCGAGATCAATGACTGTTGGGCGCTTGATATAGTGAAAGTTCACTCAGAGTCGCTAGAGGTGCTCTCTTTGCACACCACAACAGATTTAGAGACCATCAACCGTATCAACATTGATGCCCCCGTGCTTAAAGACGTGAAGGTGCGCATTAACACGGATTACAATTTCAGCATATATTTCTTAGCTCCTGCAGTAAAGAATTTTTCCTGGGAATGCTATGGTAAAGCTTGGTTTGGTGATTTGTGGGTCCTCGAGACCATACGTGAGCACAAGCTTCATGCTTGCTACGTCTTATCTTTGACAATTTTTTGCCGGGTGAGTCTCCTGCTCTTCTTAATCTTATGTTTATTTTCTATATGGTGCCAAACTGTTATGCGTGTAACTTGATATTGCCTATTTAAATGGCATTCAAACATTCATTTTTTTCATGTGCAGTGTTCGTCCCCACACTATGATCCTCGTGGTGGTTGGAGCTTTGTGCAAGAGATAGAGTTACTTCCAGCAACCAACTTTTCCATTTTCGAGTTGGATCTAGAAACAGAGGGACATGCTTATGGTCCATTGGTATTGCACCTGCTTTGGATTCGACCAGTTATACAAAGGCTTAAGGTGACCCTGTCAGTAAGCAAGGTATCCATTGCGATCATCAGTGTCATGTAAATCTTCTTAATAATTTAATTAAGTCTATCATGTTAAATTTACTTTCAGGTGCGAGAATCATGTGAAACAAACTGCCCCCGCGAACAACCTAATAACAAATGGATACGTGACAGTGTTGCTTTGACTGATCTTGAAGAGGTAGAGATTGTGGGCTTCAAAGCAAAAGATCATGAAATTGATTTCCTTAAACTATTATTCCAATGTGCAACAATGCTCAGGAGGGTGACTTTGAAAGTGACACGCAAGATATTGCTAAGTAGCGATGGATATAATAAAACCTACAACATCCATAAGGAGTATCCCCATGTGGTATTTTATGTTGTCGGGATCCCCATTGTTGTCGGGGCTGAGGGCATGGTGGTAACTGGAGCTGCTCTTGCTGGGTCAATGGATCCCCATACCCAGCTGCACTACGAGGTGTTCACCCTATTGAAACAATCCCTGCATGACCGCTTCGATTCCTTGGACGCCCAAACTAGCCAACTGATATCACAGGTCCATGCGCTGCGCGGGTGTGGGACTGAGCTGTCGGCAGAAGTGCAGGCGACACTGGTGGACGCCCACGCTATCCTCATGGACGCCAGTGAGCAATTCACGGAAGCTTTGGAGACAATGTGCCACTCCTTTCCCCAGATCGACAGTCAGCTGGTGAATATTTGCCTTGTTGCTGATGCCTTGGATAGGTTGCTAGACGTCCTCGCAGCAGGGGAATGCATCCTGGACTGCGTTGTTGCATATTGTGGTTGCTCCTGCTGGGATGCTGGTGGTGGTGCCGGCTAGTCCGACAACCAACGATGGAAGGAGCGGGCGCACCGACGCTGCTCAAATGCGTAACAAAGTTTCAACGGGTTTTCTTTTTTCTTTCTTTTTTTGTTGTTGAGAATAAAGTTCCATCGGAAGGAGCATCTATGTATTATTATAATACAAAAGTATTAGGAGTCACCACGTTAAGTTCCTCCCCTAGAGGGTGTTGCTTATAACCTATTATAATACATAAGTATTAGGAGTCACCACATTCCTCCCCTAGAGGGTGTTGCTTAACCTAGTCGGTACGGTGTTGCATCAAGCTGCACGGATGGTACGTAACCTAAAAAGGTTACGTATTTGCAAAAAGAAACCTTTTAGGTTACGCACTGAATCGACACGATGTAGTGGGTGTTGCACGTGCCATGCAGAACGGATGGTGCGTACTGCGTTGTGCGTAGCCGAACCATGCGTAACTGAGCTGGTGCAGGTGACGCGCAGAATTGACACGACCGGATGCAGCGTGCATTTTGCGTAACCGACACCGTGCATAACCCATGTCGCAAGTTTGTTTTAGAATACCCATGTCGCAAGTTGGTAATTATCAGTTTGTTTAAGTACAGTATTACTAGGTGATACCCCGTGAGTTGCTGCGGAAATTTCTTAAAAGACACTAAGCTGAATAATTGCATGCCATGCGTTCAAATGAGATTATACACTGGCGCAAATATGGTAGTAGTTTCGTAAAGAAAAGGCATATCGAAGAATAGCACGTCTCTGTTCCATCCATTACACAATCACTTACAATGCCATATAAGGCCTCAGCCAATGCAAGTCATTCTCATGAAACAAGACTTGTAGATAGTTATAATCGACGCCGACCCAAGTGTTCCTTCAATGATTTCGGGAGCTCTGCACGGTTTAGTGTATGCGTGATCATTTGCTGCAGCAACCTTTCAGGATAGTTGGTGGCCCATTCCTGTCGGTACGAAAATATTGTAAACACAGCATGCCAACATTTGCAAGAACGAATATTAGTACGGTTTTGAGTATTGCTATATATACACATCAACAAACTCACCGAATTAGTAATATTAGATCCGTCCCAGTTGGTCATGAAGTGTAGGATGTATAGTCCAGAAGCATTAGTAGCCTCTTCATGCCTTGGGACATCTCCATACACTATCGGTTTCTTGGTCCAGTCGATATTCAGTTCAGGACATATACCCCTGACACATTGTGTCATCCTGCTGGCAATTCTATCACATTTGGTTTTCTTGTGCAGCCTCCAGTTCTCTTGGTCTTCTCGTTTGACCGGGTCCAGTATAGTGACTCTTATCCCAACCTCCTCGTTCATCCCAAAGGAGTATAATGTCCAATTATCATCATTATCATCAAATATTGCCAGGAGCAGCTGTTTAAACATGACCTAGTTAATAAACATGTATTGATAAATGTTGCTTCCGCATTTACAGTTGAGGTAACATATAGTAAGCATTACCAAACTGCATAGCTCCAGGGAATATGGCGTTACCACACTTCTAATCTTCTCAGTGAAGTCTGATATATTGTCTTCCCATGTGGAAGAGTCTACATTTACCAAAGACCGCTAGAAAAAGGATTAGAAAACAAATTTCAAAGCAATTACAAGTAACAATGCAAAACAAGAAATTATATATTGAATCTTGGAAGAACCAATCGAAATTGAAGCAGGTATTATTATCTTCCAACCAGCATGACTTTCCTTAGACTCATCATGTGAGATTATTTTTATTCCCCAATCAATAAGACGAATGGTCTGGCGACCAGTTTCCTTGAAACATGGAATCAATTCGTGGGCACTGATCCTATAACTTGAATCCTCTGAACGAATTAATGTTGGACTGCACAAATTTTCATGCAATGGTTATAGACTTGAATTAGAAAGAAAATTCGTATACTTATCGACATCTTTTTCTAAGATGATCATCACCTACCTTTGGCTGTCAAGTTTCATAATAGCATTGAAGAGATTGACATGATCTTCAGTGTTCTGATGCAATTTTTTAATTGTCCTCTCTCATTGGCTTTTTCGCTGGAAATTGAAACTATTTTCTTTTCCATCCTCTTTGCCTCCGCTCACCATATTCACCTTGTCAGCGTGAAGTGGCAATGATGACGTCGCAGGAACCTTACTAAATTGGCAAGATACACCCTTGCACGCAGTCATTGTTACAACTTCTTCCACCAGCTTTGGATCTTCCATGGGCTGTAATGATCACGATGATGTACCATATCACAAATTAAGTTTTCCATAAGTACATCAACCTTTCAAGAACAATGGAGTACAATGAACATTAAAAATTTAAAAACTATGACTATGGAATATCACTGAACTGGATTGAATAGAAATGCACGATGTATTGTAGATCATGAAGATATTATATTAACCATATTACCTGTGTGAGTTGTAAGTTTTGAATGTTCCCATTTCGTTTCATATCTGCATCAGCAGACACTGTTCTGAATAGATTGGTAACTTGAAAAGAATGACCAGTTTCCTGAAATGCAAATATTTCAATCTACAACTGTCAATGTTGTGTTATCAACATTAAATGCTTGAGATTTATGGGTACCAGAATGTAGCTAATCTATTAAAATGCAAATAATCTTGTACAGTAGAGTATCACGGTGCGGGGGTGGACATAGGTTATAGTAATTGCCCAATGAGTTTTGTATTGTATAAACATTCATACTGTACCAATTCACATGGCAATTGCAACAGCAATTTCCCCTTGGGCTATTCAGATGATAGACAAGCGTCGGAGGGCCTTTCTCTGGAAAGGAACAGCCTCTGTATCGGGCAGACAATGCCTACTTGCTTGGCCTCTGTAGAGCTCTCCGCATGGATTACGGCAGGCTATGCTAGCCTTCAGGTCCTACAACAAGAGGAGGCCGATACAATCTTGGGTCGCCAAGCTGTGTTGCTCACTTGATATGTTTTAGCTCTGCTCTGGTTTTGCTATTTCTTATGTCAGGTTGTTTCCTTTTTTTTAGTGTTTCTCTACCAGTTATCCTTAGTCCCCTTGATTGGCCAAGTGCTGTTTGGCTGCATCAGGAACTATTTGTAACTGCTTTCCTCTTAATGAAATACATGCCAAGGCACGGTCGCGAAAAAAAATACTGCAGAGTGATGACACCAAAAGAATTGTTTGTTTGTTGATCTAGAATCTTACCACATCACCATTGGTGCTTGATGTGTCCACAATACTTGGATCTGGTGCCATTTCAGGTTTTGCAGAACAAACAGTGTGCTTCACCATGTCTCCATTCACAAGATCTTTTCCTCTATGCTGTGACAGAGAACACAAAAAGATTATGTATGTACCTATCATGAAAGACAACAATAACATCTGGCACCATCATTCTACTAGTGTCATCACTGTATGATGAGGTCGATTCATGTTGTGAAAGTGGGTGTTGTTCCTTTGACAATTCCATATGGAAAATTGGGTTATCAACACTCATGGATATTTGTCGCTAAATGAAATGTCCTAGGAATCCAAATCTGAAATTCAAAATTCATAGAAGGGAAAAATTGTGAATATTGTACCTCCATTTGTTGTTCAGAATAAAGTTTTAAGGTATCTGATGATGTGCTCTCTGTAAGAGAGTTGTGTTGCATGTTCTCACAATCCACATGATCAGTTGCTTTCGGAGACATGAAGTTTTCTATGTTACCTTCAACATGTTTTATTGGTAATGTACCCTGAAAAATAATTTAAAATTTGTTAGAAAGATATGATTTAATTTAATTTAAAAAAATGGTTGAAAAATCTTTGTTATTCTTGCACGAACCTGGCTCAGCATGTTGGACTATTCTCTGGTCATAGCTGAGTCAGAACGAGTATCACTCTGCTTGAGAATTGGAAAGGCACCAGCCATTCTACAGGCATGTTGAATACTGTCGCATTCAGTTTCCTCTAGCAATTCAGTAGGCTGGGAGATATTTGCAGTTCCATCAGGCACAACAGATGTCATCAAGGACCTTTTTTTTCATCTTCCTGCTTATGTGGATACATTGGATTAATTGTCAGTACTTACATCGGCTGAGCAGGGTGACAAGATTTGCATTGATTAGAGAAAAATGTTGGCTGTTACTTTTTCCTTCTTGTTGGTTACAAAAATGAGTGTCTGATCTGGAATGTGTGTGGTAGAAAATTGTAAGAACCACTTTCATTAACAAAATATATGTTATGTACCATATTCATGTCACTATACAAAGTAAAAGATCCATGGATTGCCAAAAGAAATAATGCATAATCCATCACCTCATTTGCTATTTTGATACCCTGGAATGCCTTTAGAAATGTATCACACACCCCATCCGTCTTCCTCTCGGAAGCTACTATTGTTTCGCCAAAATCGTTTGCATAACAAGTTTCCTTAATGTTTCGTATCTGCAATATTAAAATAGGAACAATGTTAACAAACAATAAATGGTGCCTAATATATAAATATATAGGCACTAAAGTTACCGGCAGGTGTTCACAGGATGCTTCTACTTGTAGTAGCTGTGCTTCACTCCAAAGTATAAACCGAGGTTCACCAACTGGAGGTGTGATAGTACTACACTGCATCCAGTCAAGGCAATACAGCTGCTCATTATAAGTTAAAATCAATTAGCACAAATCTATCACCAAAAGTAAAATTGATCAGACTGCAACAAAGATTGTGTGAATATATCTTACTCCAAGGAGATATGTTGATCCAGGGATATAGTTGGCACCCATATGTACATTCTTATTATGTAATGCCTCTTTACCAAGTTTAAAATTATCGATGATGCAGCCAACCCAATCATAGGTCTTTAAATTATATACGTCAAGGCACACATTCAAATACCTCGTACTGATGTTATTGCCAGTATGTGGGACAATGATCTTGTCAACAATAAGCAGAGTCCAACAGGTGATAAAAATGTCATCAGCGGCACTAGACCTGGGAATGGATTAAGATCCAAATCCAATACAAGGAAATCCAACTAAAGTCCAACCTACATACATACCCCATCCAATCCAATCCTAATATTTAATCTCACATCCAAATCCATCCAATACATCCAAGTCTTCTTCTGCTTCAGTTTCACCACAGGCAAACGTGGGCAAAGGAGGAGGACGGAGCTCCCGGGCGCTAGAGCTGCTCCGATGGCCCAACCGGGAATCAAGACGGCAGGGTCGACCTGCCTTGGGCGGCGGCGGCAGAGCTCGAGGGTAGGGTGGGAGCGGCACGGCGCAGTGAGCCAGTGGCCGGCGGAGCACGAGGATAGAGTGCGCGCGGCGCGACGGACTCGCGGCGGCCGGAGCTCCGACGACCGCCGGTGGGGATGGGGGCTCCGGCGCGGACCAGCTCGATCTGTGTAGCCACCGCGCGAGCTGGAGTGCTGCGGCCACCGCGTGAGCTAGAGCGTCACGGCCGGCGACGGGGCGGCCGCGAGCTGGAGCACGAGTGGAGAGCGGCGGCGGCGTTGCCGGTGAGGAGGAGCTGACGAGGCAGGCAGCGAGGGCGCCATGGCAGGCAGCGTCGCCTTTCTGCTAGCTGTTGACTTGTTTAGGCCTGGGCTCAAATCCAACACCAATTGGATTATCCTGTTTCTTTTGTCCAGTGAAATCCATGATCCAATTAAATCCAAATCCAAGTAAATCCAACTAGTAAAATCCAATTGGACATGGATTATTGATAATCCATTACCAGGTCTAAGCGGCACCTTCTTTAATTTTTGCCTGCAGTGCTCCGGTAGAGATTCTACGCCTCCCAAATTTATCAGGAAGCACAACTAGTTTATTTTGAAATTCAGTTATTCTTTTATCTGTACGACTGTTCTCTTGAATTTTTGTCACACCCGAATTTAAAGGCAAATTCGAATGCTCATATTATATGTGTGCCAGGATCAAGTTTCACAAAAATAACGACTCAGTGATAACCAAAACACAATGCCATCACGTAAAGAGAGTATTAAACTTTATTATAGACCAAAATGTCTCATAAACGAACTAATTATTTAACGAGTAGCAACGCAGCGGATGGGGTCAACACCACAGGCAGCTGACTGGTGGCACGCCCGCCTAGAATTCGTCGAAGTCACCAGGGAAATCTTCAAATCTCTCCAAATCTGAACAGCATCCGGATTGTGTCGTTGTAATAATGAAAACAACCGTGAGCACATGCCGTACTCAGCAAGTGGAAACATCATATAACATGCAAGGCTTTATAGTGGAGGCTGTTGGTTTAAGCATTCAGTATTTTAGTTGGTCAAGTTTTATTAGCAATATAATTACTAACAAGTGTAAGTTTATACCAAACCCACAATGAACATAAGAGAATAAACAACATAAATAAAGATAGACACATCAAGTTAATCATTGACTTCCATAGATTAATCATGTGAGGGTCCAGGCTGCTCTTGACCATGAGCACGGCTAATCGATTAGTTTTACACTCTGCAGAGGCTGTACACTTTCACCACAAGTCGCGTAAAAGTTCTAGGAACTTTAAACCCAACCATGCGATGCCGGCCAAGCATCATACCACACTACCTAGGTGTGATTGCATAGGGACGCTACGAGGCCTTTACAAAGTTTCCCCAGTGTGAAGCAACCCGCGAAGGTTCCAAGCCGCCGCAAAGCATAAAGTCCCCTAGTAGAACCGTGTCTTAGCAAAGCACACTCCCTACTAGAGTGAGTCTATACCTCACCAAGTTTCATAAAGTTTCATTAATACCATCCACCAAGTTAAGCATAGTGTGAGCTACCCAACAATTAAAGTAAATACCCAGGTTGATCAAGGTATAGGGATAAAAATAATCTAGTCATGTCCTTAAAAAGGGTCCCATCAATTTAATGCAAGCAAAAGTAAGAATAGTGAACTAAATCCATGTTGTATAGGTAAATGGGTATGCATCAAGGTAGACTTGCCTTCAACAGATCCTTGTTGCTGTTCAGACACTTGAGCTTCTTGGTCTTCAAATCATTCAGCACAAACGTTCTCTACGCTTCACATCAAGTACATACAAGCAAACAATGGAATAAAATAAGAAACAATCACCAAACAGTAAGATCAAAGCAAAACAGGGGCAAAAACCTATTCTACTCTTCGGTACGATCATTTGTACATAAAGAACGCGAAAAACGGAGCTAAGACGAAGAAGATATGGCTAGAAGAAGGTTCAAGGGCATAACTGTGAAGATTCTAAGGTTCCAGGGACCTATCTGCAAGAAACCGAGGGCTAAAGTGTGAAGAAACTTGAAAACAGAAGGGTTTGGTTGAAAAACTAAAGATCTGGACCTCGAGCACTATTTTTATAAAAACCAGGGGCTAAAACAAAAAGAAAAGGACTGATCTGAAAGGGTTTTCATATGGTGGAAGGACCGGCTTGCTATTTTCAAAAGGACAAGGGTTTTTCTGCAAAACACCACGATCACGCGGGGAGATAGACTCGTTGACCGGTACTTTTGACTGGTTGACTTGATCTGGGGCATTGGATCTGGTTTGGACGGCTGAGGTCGTGCGCGTGCGAAGGGCGGCGGCGCTAACAGCGGCGAGCGGCGGCGCAGGGCGGCAGCTCCGGCGAGCATGCTCGATCTTGAGCTAGAAGGCTCGGACGGCGACGGGGAGCGGCCGGGGAGAAAGCAGGGACGACGGCGAGCAAGACTAGGGCATCAGGGAGGTGGAGGAGACGATGTCGACGGCGCGCAGCGGGCAGCGGCGGAAAGCTTGCTCCGGCGAGCTCGCGATGTCGCTACGGGGCTCCAGGACGTGAACGCGTAGCACCTACGTCTTGCTCACCTCCTTGCGGTGCTCCGAGGGTGCTTCTCGACGACGGAATGACAGCGAGGCGACGAACCGGCTGCGGCAGCGAGTTAGGGTTAGGCGCGGGCTCTGCAAGAACTCCAAGGCAGTAGCGGCTCGGGATTCAGGAGAAGGCGAGGGCCGGGGCAGCTTATAAAGGGTCGGGCGGACTCGTCGTGGAGGAGCAGGACGACTCGGAGCGGGGCCGTGCTCCACCAGCACTCAGGCGGCGCTGCGGAGGAGTCCGGATCGACACCGGGAAGATGATGACAGGTGGGCCCCTTTCGTCAGCGGCTGCGGAGTGAAGCGGGAGAGGGTGGGGTTACACGGGCCGGTGCTGGGCCGTCTTTAGCTGGGCCAGAAGCAAGGGTGGACGGCGGGAAAAGAGCAGGGGCCTTGAGCAGACTTGATGAGCTGGGCTGCCTCCGAGCTGGGCCAAAAGGAAAAACGGACGGGGAAAGAGATGAGGGGCACGGATGGACTATGGCCGTTGGGCTGAAACATGGTAGCAGGCCAGATTGGGTAGGAGAGATTAGGGAGAAAAGAAAAAGCTTTTGAAATTTTAAAACCACTCAAACTCATGAATTCAAATCCAAATTTGAATTCAACCAAACAAAAACAATGCTCCAGCATGTATGCAACAATAAACTCCTATATTTATTTATTTTATTTTCAAAAATATATTTAAATGCCTAAAAATTCACAGACACCTTATGATCCTTAATATCAAAGCATTGTTTCTATTCAAATTTTATTGAAATCAAATTTTTGCCAAATTAGGGTGTTAAAAATCCTACCCCCCTTAAAAGGAATCTCGTCCTCGAGATTCGGAAAGATTGAGAAAAAGATTAGGAGGCTCTTCTTCAAACTATCCTCTCTTCTTGATCAAGTGGCATACCTGACATCCTATCTGGAAAATCATCTGAATGATCACACCTTACTATAATTGTCGGGGACAGCCATAAGGGTCCCCTAAAAAACCGGGGGAAACCCATTCACTTTCGCAAAAAATAAAACACAAATGAATTCACAAACCTAAAACACGCTCAAGATAGTCACGGCCCAGCGGCCGGGCCCACAGCCCTGGTGGCCCCAGCGGCCCACCAGAACAGTCGGCCCAGCAACCCCCGGGCGAAACTCCGCTTCGCTCGAGGGGCGCAGCGCCGCGCTAACGAGACTCCGCCTCGCTCGAGGGCCGATCGCCCCCTCGGGTGAGACTCCGCCTCGCTCGAGGGCCGGTCGCCCCCTCGGATGGGACTCCGCCTCGCTCGAGGCCCTCACGGGCTCACCACCCCCGCACCTGCTCCCCCAACAGGGGCGTTTAATGTTCTGACACTTGCAGGCGCCCGGGTCAAAGACGAATCCACGCCGTGCCGTCCCTCTGACACGCCCGGAAATCATATTCCGGCGCTGTTCTGCCAACTCTCCCGGTGAGGCCATCCCCACCACTGTGCGGCAAGGCCAGTATCAGCTCCGTGACACTGCGCCACCCACTCTCATACGGCCAACGCGCCGCACCCTCGAAAGAGGACGGCGGAACCCTCGAAAAGGGGACGGACGCCTGTTCCGCGCCTGCCCGGGGCCACACCATGACGTCAGACCAGTGAGGCGCGTCACCTCCGTCACCGTCGGTCCTGCGTGGCCATCCCTGCCATCATGACGCCATCCCGGGCACTGCAGCGCCATCCCTGACGCTGTGGGAGTGCGGGGCGACAAGACACCGCCACGCCCGCGGCTGTGCCCCTCACGACCTCCCGTCAGCCGCACCCTCGAGTCAGCGTACGGACGACGACCACACGGGAAGCTCCTATGCCGCCACCCTCGAAGCCGCTCCTGGACGGATACAGGGCACGCCATGACGCTCCTCCAGAAGCAAGATTCGCCAGGACGGCCGTCCACTCCGTTGCACTGTCTGCCATGCCATCACACGTAGCTAGAACAGTGCGGCACACCTGTAAACTGCCTCCTCCTTGGCCTATAAAAGGAGGGGCAGTCCCCTGGCCGCAGGGGGACGACGGAGAGCACTGACCCACACGCTTTCTGCCCTCACCACGATATTGGCACTCGCCTCAATCAAAACCTCAGGGACCTGGAGGTCCGGCCTCCTCTCCCGCCCCGCTTGTAGCTCCCCTCTGCAAGCACCACGGTGCAACGCAATATAGTGCCTCGAGCACACCACTGCTGGACGTACGGCCCCGGCCGGAACCAGGATAAACTTGTGTTCCCTGTGTTGTCATTTGCACCGACCATCGAGAAGCTGATCACAGCGTAACTTATTAGTTAGTGTCGGGACTACTTTCCACACCGACAGTTGGCGCGCCAGGTAGGGGGGACGCGCTGTGATCGACCCCTTACCAGCATTCTCGATGGTGATTCGTACCGAGATGACATCCCAGAGGTACGCCATGGGCAGCTCGGACCCTCTCCCCGCTGGATTCAAAATTCGGTTTGGGAGCCTGAACTTTCAGGCCACAGGGAACGACTACCTCATGCGCCTCACCAACTTCGACGAACTCCACCCGTGGCGGTCGACTGGGCCGGGCCCAATGCCCGTCACGCCTGCTACTGACGCTCCGGCACCCACCCGGGTGGCTGCCGCGAGCGCCTCGACATCCCAGCGCCGCAAACGCCCAGGTCAGCGCTAGCGCCAGGCGCGCACGGAGCGACGCCGGGCAACACGCGAGGCGGCCCGGAACGACGCGCCCCCGCCGAGCGACACGACGGCACACCCTGCGGGGGAGCACGTGGCCGTGGGGCCGCACTTTCCCCACGGGATGCGCAACCCTGCTGCGACGTACGCCTCATCCGTCAGCACCGACATGGCCGCGTACAAGGATCTCCCGGGCCATCACCTGCTGTCAGTCCGGAACCCCATCGCCACCACCAACGACGAGTCGTACCGCGGCTCGCCCAGCGAACTGCCGCCCTCAACCTCGCATGGCTACGCAGAGTGGGACTTCTCCGGCGTACCGGACCCTGTGGTCTTCCGACGATTCCTTGATGCCGCGGACTACTGGTTCGGTTGCTCCGACGACTCCAGCGAGGGGAGCTATGATCCCTCGCGCGAGTGCTTCGTTGTCGCCGCCAACGAGCAAGCTGACGGCGCAAACGGAGCGGGCGACGGGAACGCGGCCCAGCATCCGGAGCCGAACCCGCCATCGGCCCCACCAGCGGGCAATGCGGATATCAATGCGCAGCTGGCCCAGGCACGCGAGCTCGAGGCGAAGCTCGCGGAAGAGTACCGGCAGGTGCGGCTCCTGCGTGCAACTATCACAGGGGAAGCCTCGGCGCGCGGCGAACGCGCCCGAGAAGCCGGGAAGCAAGCCTGCGAGCGCATCAATGCCAACTTCAACGTGGACGACCCACACACGCCACTTCGTGCCAGCCAAAAACTCATCGCGGCGGCAACACTACTTCGGGCCATGCCCGAGCCATCGACACCCGAGGCACGTAACCTGCGCCGCGAGGCGCAGACTCTCATCGAGCAAGCAGCCGTGCAGCAGGCCGAGAGCTTCGCGTCCAGCATGCGCAACCAGTCCAGCACGCGGGGCGATGGCGGCGCGAAGGACCAGGAGGCATCCGTCCACACGGACGGCGCGGCGGAGCAGCTGCCAAACCGGGACAGGATGCCTGTCAAGGAGCGGATCCTTGACACGCGCGGCGAGGCCCACGACGGAGACGCCCGCAACGTCCTGAACGCCAAGAGAAAGGGCGACGCAGAGGCGCGAGTGGTCGCTACGACAGCCGGGAGGACCGCTCGCCAACACCGGAACCCCCGGGAACCCGAGTGTTCAGTCGGGAAATCCGTGCGGCGAGTTTCCCCCAGCGTTTCCGCCAGCCCACCACCATCGACAAGTACACGGGGGAGACGGACCCTCGTGTGTGGCTCAACGACTACCGTCTGGCTTGCCAGCTGGGCGGAGCCACCACCGATGCGGTGATCATCCGCAATCTGCCGCTGCACCTTGCGGACTCGGCCAGAACGTGGCTCGAGCACCTACCGCCCAGCCAGATCCACAGCTGGGATGACTTAGTCCGCACGTTCGTGGGGAACTTCCAGGGCACATATGTGCGTCCTGGGAACTCCTGGGACCTGCGAGCGTGCACCTAGGAGCCCGGTGAGTCGCTCCGGGACTTCATACGGTGCTTTTCAAAGCGCTGTACTGAG
Source organism: Cenchrus fungigraminus (assembly GCA_036936925.1). Lineage (NCBI taxonomy): Eukaryota > Viridiplantae > Streptophyta > Magnoliopsida > Poales > Poaceae > Cenchrus > Cenchrus fungigraminus. Next base: position 101,388,434 of record CM072779.1, read on the forward strand.
CTCCCGAGCGTTGCTCAGTTCGAAATCGTGCACGCCTTCCTTGAAGGCACGACCTGTCGGGACCTCGTGCGCGAGCTCGGGAGGAGCCCGCCGGTCAACTCCAACGAGCTGTTCGACATCGCCACCAGCTTCGCCTCCGGAGAGGAGGCAGTGGGGGCCATTTTCGACGGCAAGAAAGGAAAGCGCTTGGACGACGCGCCCGCGGAGGGCAGCAAGTCCAAGGAGCCCGCGAAGAAACAGAAGCGGGGCAAGAAGGGCAAGAAGCCCCACCATGACGCACGTACACACGGGCGCGGCGAGGACAACGAGGCCCTCGCCGTTGACCCTGCCCGTAAGGGCCCTCGAGGGGCCCCTCGAGGCCCCGGCGTATTCGACGATATGTTGAAGAAGCCCTGCCCGTACCACAAGACCCCAGTCAACCACACCCTCGAGCAGTGCGACATGCTCAAGAAGTACTACCGCCGCGTCGCCGCGAAGGAGGACGAGGCCAAGAAGGACGGGGGTGGCGGAGACGCTGATGGCTTCCCCGCGGTGGAGAACGTCTTCTTCATCTTCGGGGGACCGACGGTGGACATGTCCACCAACCGGCGCAAGCGAGAGCGGCACGAGGTCCTCGCCGCGGAGAGGGCACCTCCTTCCTTCCTCGATTGGTCGGAGGACGCCATCACCTTCAGCCGCGAGGACCACCCGAACCGCATCCCCAACCCGGGCCAGTACCCGTTGGTCGTCGATCCCATCATCGGCAACGCGCGATTTTCCAAGGTGCTGATGGACGGCGGCAGCAGCCTCAACATCCTCTACGCCCACACACTACGGCTGATGGGGATTGGGTTGGACCAGCTGCGGCCCAGCACGGCGCCGTTCCATGGCGTCGCGCCAGGCAAGCGCGTCCAGCCCCTCGGGCAGATCGACCTGCCGGTCTGGTTCGGCACACCGGACAACTTCCGCAAGGAGATCCTCACCTTTGAGGTAGTGGGGTTCCGGGGCGCGTACCACGCCATCCTTGGCCGTCCGTGCTATGCCAAGTTCATGGCGGTCCCGAACTACACTTACCTCAAGATGAAGATGCCGGGGCCAAAAGGCGTAATCACCGTGGGCTCGTCGATCGAGCACGCATTCGACTGCGACGTCGAGTGCGTCGAGCACGCTGAGGCCCTGGCACTCGACGAAACGCTTGTCGCGGACATGGAGAAGCTGGCCAACGAGGGCCCCGACTCCTCCGCCAAGCACGCGGGCAGTTTCGAGGCTGCCGAACAAACGAAGGAGGTGCCCCTCGACCCTGCAGCCCCCGAGGGCAAGGTATTGAGGGTCAGTTCTACCCTCGACCCGAAATAGGAAGTGGTGCTCGTCGACTTTCTCCGCGCCAACGCCGATATCTTCGCGTGGAGCCCCTCGGATATGCCAGGCATCCCGAGGGAGGTCGCCGAGCACTCCCTTGATATCCTACCTCACTCCCGAGCCGTGCAACAACGGCTGCGCCGCTTTGACGAAGAGCGGCGCTGGGCGATCGGAGTAGAGCTGCGGAAGCTCCTCGAGGCCGGGTTCATCAAGGAAGTTTTTCACCCTAAGTGGCTAGCTAATCCTGTACTAGTTAAGAAAAAGAATGGGAAGTGGCGGATGTGTGTAGATTACACTAGTTTGAATAAAGCATGTCCCAAAGTTCCTTTTCCTTTGCCACGAATCGATCAAATCGTTGACTCAACTGCAGGGTGTGAACTATTGTGTTTCCTCGATGCCTATTCCGGGTACCACCAAATAAAGATGAAGGAGTCCGACCAGCTTGCGACTTCGTTCATCACGCCGTTCGGAATGTTCTGCTACGTAACGATGCCGTTTGGCCTCCGAAACGCGGGCGCTACATACCAGCGATGTATGCAGCACGTCTTCGGAGACCACATCGGGCGAACCGTTGAGGCTTACGTAGACGACATAGTCGTGAAAACCAGGAAGGCGGACGACCTGGTTAGCGACCTGCGCGTGGCATTCGATTGCCTGCGAGCCAACGGGGTGAAGCTGAACTCCGAGAAGTGCGTCTTCGGAGTGCCGCGAGGCATGCTACTGGGATACATAGTTTCCCAGCGAGGCATCGAGCCTAACCCCGAGAAGGTCGCAGCTCTCAAACGGATGGGCCCGATTCGAGACCTCAAGGGGGTCCAGAAGGTGTTGGGGTGCCTCGCCACCTTGAGCCGCTTCATCTCGCGGCTCGGCGAGAAGGGATTACCCCTCTACCGACTCCTGAAGAAACACGAGCGCTTCTCCTGGACCGTCGAGGCCCAGGAGGCGCTTGACAAACTCAAGGCGACGCTCGCCCACGCGCCAATCTTAACGCCGCCCCAGGACGGCGAGCCTCTGTACCTCTACGTCGCCGCGACCACTCAGGTGGTCAGCGCCGTCATCGTGGTGGAGCGTACAGAGGAGGGGCACGCCCTACCAGTCCAGAGGCCCGTGTACTACATCAGCGAAGTACTGTCCGAGACCAAGGCACGGTACCCACAGATCCAGAAGCTGCTCTACGCAGTAGTGCTCGCGCGGCGCAAGCTCCGGCACTACTTCGAGGCCCACCCGGTCACGGTGGTCTCCTCGTTCCCGTTGGGTGAGATCATCCGCAACCCGGACGCGGCGGGCAGGATCGCCAAGTGGTCTGTGGAATTGATGGGCGAGGCGCTCGCCTATGCGCCACGCAAGGCAATCAAGTCCCAAATCCTGGCGGATTTCGTCGCCGAATGGACGGACACACAACTGCCGCCGCCGCAAATCCAGGCCGAATGCTGGACCCTCTACTTCGACGGGTCGGTGATGAAAACAGGGGCGGGCGCGAGCCTGCTCTTCATCTCACCCCTCGGGGAGCACATGAGATACGCGGTACGCCTGCATTTCCCCGCGTCGAACAACATGGCGCAGTACGAGGCCCTTCTTTGCGGCCTCTGAATCGCCATTGAGACAGGCATCAAACGCCTCGACGTCAGGGGGGACTCGCAGCTCGTGATTGACCAAGTCATGAAGAATGCGAGTTGTCACGACGACAAAATGGAGGCCTACTGCAACACCGTACGAGCCCTCGAAGACATGTTCTACGGCCTCGAGCTTAACCACGTACCCCGCAGGTACAACGAGTCGACACCCTCGAGTCAACAGGAAACCTCGGGGGCTCCCTCGAACCCAGCGGGCGCGGAGCCCATGGATGAAGACCCCTCGAACGAGGCGTTTGTGCTCTCCTTGCTCGAGGGCTACGGTGCGGACGAGGTCGAGGCCATGGACACGGAGCCAGCCCCCCGCGCGGAGGACTGGCGGGCCAAGTACCTCGCCTGGATGGAGCGAGGGGAGCTTCCCTCAGATCGGTCCGAGGCCAGACGCATCGCCAGGACGACCAAGTCGTTCACCCTCGTCGACGGCGAGCTGTACAAGCGCGCTGTGTCAGGCGTCCTGCAGCGGTGCATACCCATCCCCCAGGGGCGCGAGCTCCTCCGGGACATCCACGCGGGCGTGTGTGGCCACCACGCGGCGCCACGCACCCTCGTGGGCAACGCGTTTCGCCAGGGCTTCTATTGGCCTACCGCGGTTGCTGATGCCAGTGAGATCGTGCGCACCTGCGAAGGATGTCAATTTTACGCCCGCAAGACCAATCTCCCGGCGCATGCCCTCCAGACGATCCCCATCACGTGGCCTTTTGCCGTGTGGGGGCTGGACATTGTCGGGCCCCTGCGAAAGGCGCCCGGGGGCTACACGCACCTGCTAGTCGCCATTGACAAGTTCTCCAAGTGGGTCGAAGCGCGCCCAATCACGAATCTCAGGGCAGAGCAGGCCGCAACATTCTTCACCGACATCATCCACCGGTTCGGGGTGCCTAACTCCATCATCACCGACAACGGGTCCCAGTTCACCGGCAGGAAGTTCCTGGAATTCTGCGACAAGCAACACATCCGCGTGGACTAGGCGGCCGTCGCGCACCCACAGACCAATGGTCAAGTGGAGCGGGCCAATGGCATGATCCTACAAGGCCTCAAGCCCAGGATTTTCGACAGACTGAACAAGTCTGGCTGAAAATGGCTCCAGGAGCTGCCGGCGGTCGTGTGGAGCCTCAGAACCACTCCGAGCAGGGCCACGGGATTCACCCCGTTCTTCCTCGTCTATGGCGCGGAGGCCGTCCTCCCCACGGACCTGGAATACGGGTCGCCCAGAGTCAAGAGCTACGACGAGGGCACCAACCAGCGAGCCCGCGAGGACTCACTGGATCAATTGGACGAAGCCCGCACTGTGGCCCTGATGCATTCAGCAAGATACCAGCAGGCTCTGAGGCGGCACCAGGCCCAGAAGATACAACGCCGAGACTTCGACGAAGGGGACCTAGTCCTAAGGCTGCGCCAAGACAATCGAGGCCGCCACAAGCTATCTCCCCCATGGGAGGGACCCTACGTCGTTGTCAAAGTGCTCAAGCCCGGCACCTACAAGCTGGCCAACGAGGACGGCGAGGAACTCACCAACGCTTGGAACATCCAACAGCTACGTCGCTTCTACCCTTAGAAAGGATTTCCAAGTTTTTCTTGTCATTTACATACCCAACACCCCAGTTGGCTGTAATTTCCATCAAATTAATAAAGCTAAAGGGCGACTCGGTTTTCCCCCGAAAACCAAATCCCCCTCGGGGGCTACTGCGGGGGGCGTCCCCCCCAAAAAATGGTCCCCCATTTTTTTCGCAAAATTCGCCGCAAATGTGCTAAGTATGCCTCGACCCAAACTTTGGGTGGACTCACGCGGGACGCGAGTGGCCAAAGGGTGAAGAAGCACGAGTCGGGGATAGCCCACGCCTCCGGCAGGATACGGCCCTTCCCCCTCGCCACTTTGCCTATAAGCTACTCGTGCGAACGAAAACCTTCCCAGCCAAGGTTCGCCTAAGAAAGCGGGGAGGCAGAACAACACAATTGCCGAAATAAACAACGAGTTTTTCAACTTACAAACATCGAAGTGTTTTAAACAGCAAATGTTTATTACAACAGCCGCGCGGCTCGAATTCCAACATCAAAAACATAAAGGGCACAAACGCCCAATGGTCTTCAGGCTTGGGGGCCACCAGACGGGGGAGCGTCCGGGAAGAGGAAGTCCATGAAGTCCTCGGCGAGGATGTCGGCGGCAGGAGCAGCGAGCGCATCCGCACGGTTCATCGCCACCTCGTCGTCGACGCCGACGGGAACGACGTAGCCCGTGGAAACGGCCTCGAGGTCGACCTGGTAGTGGGAGGCCACCACACCAAGAGCTTTCTGAACTCCCAGGTGAAGGGCACGGCGCACGCGTTGGGTAATGTGCCTGCCGAGGGCGCGGAGGCGACTCGCCATCGAGCTCCCAGCCTGCACTTCGCCCTCCTCGACCCCCTGGCACGCCTCGAGGGCGGCGGCCCGCAGCTCCTCCAGCTCCTGTTGTGAGGAGTTGTAGGCCGTCTGGAGGGACTCTGCCTGGGTCGTCGAGTTCCCAAGAGCGTTCCGCAGGCCTGAAACCCATGAACGAAAAACAAAAATTGGGAGCGGATCCCAAGCAAACCAAATCAACAAGCAAAATGCGAAGAGAGGCGACTCACCTTCGACCTGTTTCTTCTCCGAATCCAGGGCCTTGCGTGCGACCTCAGCCTCCTGCTGCAGGCTAAGGACCGTAGCTTCCTGCTCCACGACAGCCTGGCGCAGATCCTCGTGGGAGACGCTGAGCTGGTTCAGCTCCCCGTCGAGCCGCGAGACTTCTTCGTCCCGTTGCTTGAGGGTTGCCTGCGCCCCCTCGAGTGCGGCGCGCTCCTGCTGAAGGAGGCCCTGGGCCTCTTCTCGCGCCAGGTGCTCGTGCTCGAGGGTGGCCCGAGCCTCAGCAACGGCGGTTCGCTCCTGCTGGAGCTGAGCGTCCGCCTGTTGGCGCGCGTCCCGCTCCCGCTGAAGCTGCTCCCCCGCCGAGGCGAGGGAGGCGGCCTGGTCCGCCAGGCTGGTCCTCAGCTGCTCGGCCTCCTTGGCCCTTTCCTCGGCCTGGCTCTGCCAAGACCGTGCTCCCTCGAGGGCTGCACGATCCTGTTCGAGCTGGGCGCGAATCGAGGCCACCTCCGTCTCCCACTCTGCCGCCACGGTCCGCATCGCGGCTGCGTCCTCGCGCGCCATCTGCAGCGCCTCGTCCCGAGGAGCGCTGTCCGCACCTTCGCGACTGCAGAGGCGTCTTTCGCAGCCTGGGCGTCCTGCCCCAGGAGCTCGTCCCGCACTGCCTGGAGCCGGTACTCCAGCCACCCGTTGTCGGTCCGCAGGGCCTCGACAAGGGCGTCAAGAGCGTCGTATTGGTCCTGGTACCAGTTGCGCTCGGAGCTCAACCGGTCGAGGTGGCCGTACTTCTCCCGGGCTCGACCCTCCAATTCCTGTCACCGGCAGACAAGGCCGAAGAGAATTTGAGTCGGAAAAAGCGCGAACGCGGGAGAGACGAGGGGGGAAGAAACTCCAAAATCCAACAGAAAGGACGCGTACCTGGAAAATCTGCCACGCAGGACCCTCATGGATCCGCAGCGCCTCGTCCAGCGTGTTGTTGAGTGAGGTGCCGTGGTCGCGGAACTCTTGCCACAGCGCCTGCTCGGCCTGGGCCTCGTTGCAGAAGGCTGGCGGCGCGCTGGCTTGCTCCCGCTCCCGCTCCACACGTGTCACGGTGCCATCGGGGGCAGGAGGGCCGGCACGAGACGACGAGGCCTCGGCGCCATGCGCCGGGGGCTGCGGCATCACGCAGCCATCCTCCCGCATCACTAACACCCCCGCCGCGGGCTCGGGAGCTGGCGCGGGCCAGTTCTCCCATTGGCCCCATCCAGGCGGCGTTGCGTCGTCGTCGGGGATCTCCACCACGGCCGCCTGACCACCCGCCGCTGGGACAGGCAGAGGTCGGACCGTCGGCACGGCGGTTGCCGCTGTCGTAGCCGCCGCCGCGGCCGTCGCCTCCTGCTGCGGCTCCGTGGCCACGGCCGCGCTGCGCGGTGGCTCGCCCGTCATCACCACGCTCCCGGCCGCCCGTGGCGCCCTCGACGAGCGCCGCCTCGTGGGTACGGACGCGTCCGACCTGAGCGCTTTAGCGGGCGCGAGGGCGGGGACGGTCGGCGCCACCCTGCGAACACGGAGACAAAAAACTGAGCTCCAGCCCCTCGAAACCGGAACGTCTGGAGGAGGGACTGCTTACCTCAAGGTGGAGAAGCCTCGCTTCCTCTTCCTCGAGGGTTCGGCAGGCGCTGCTGCGGCGCCCGTCGTCGCCGCTGCAGCGCTCCCAGACGCTCCCGCGGCGCGCGCTGGCGCTTCCGCGGCGCGCGCCGCCTCTTCCACGGACCGCCCGGCGGCGGGCGCTTCCGCGCCCACCACGAGTGCCTGCTCCTCTGCCGCCTCTGCGGCTCTTGGTGAGAGGGGCGAGGGATTCCACCTCTCGAGGGGGGCCCGCCCCCCATCGCTCTCCTCTTCTTCCTCCTCTCCCGACGACGAGTTCTCCGGAGTCGCCGGGGAAGAGAGTCCCTGCTTCTCGCGCAGCCGGTATTCCTCGTCCCGCTGCTCCCGGCGCTCCCGCCGCCGGATTCTCTTCTCCTTCCTGCGCGCCGCCCGCTCCTGCTCCCGTCGCTGCGCGGCGCGGGCAACCGCTCGGGCTCGAGGCGTGGGCGGGTCGGACCGCGAGGCGTACATGGTTACCCTCTGCTAAAAAGCGACTGTCAAAACCATGCTGGTACGTTGCAAGGGAACGAGAAAGGGAGGAAGGCCTACTCACCGCCGGGGCGTCGGGGAGCATAACGAACGACCAGAGGTCGTCGTTGCTGTGCCGGCCGGCCTTGAGGCTGATGGCGCGCCTCGCCCTTGTGGCCGCGTATTCCCGAGCGAGGCGTTCATTCAGGAACCGCGAGCATGCCAACGACGTAGGGTTGGCCGCCTCGCTCATCTCGTGAATACGGAGCTCCCTCTCCATGAGGGGGACGATCCGCCGGTGGTGGAGGTTCACGAGGACCGAAGCCGCCCCCAACCCGGCGTCCGCCAGGCTCTTCAACGCGGTTAGGAGCGAATCCAACCGCGCCTGGTGCGAGGAGGGAGACACACCATGGTGCCAGGAGTCAGCCTTCTCCTTCAGCACCTTGCCGCTGTAGGGGGAGGCCGGTGCCGTCGTTGCGGAGGTAGAACCACCCCCGCTCCCATTCCGCGTTGTTGGATGTCATCATGCAGGGGATATATAACTCCTTGCGCAAATCCCGCAACGAGATCGACAGGCCGCCAGCACGGACCGCCCGGCGCACCCGTGCCTCGGGCGTAGCGAGCGTGTGCAGCTCCGCGCGGAAGAGGTGGACCTAGAGATCCCAGTTCACTGGGATCCCCAGGAATCCCTCGCAGACGCCAACGAAGGTGGCCGCCTGCGAAATCGCGTTGGGGGCGAAGTTGTGCAGCTCCACCCCGTAGTGGTGGCACAGTCCGCGCATGAAGCGTCTCGCCGGCACGGCGAAGCCGCGCTCATGGTGCCGGATGAAGCTGACGACGTAGCCGCGCGGCGGGTTGGGCTCCTGATCCGTCACCGGTGGAACGATCCACGCCGGTGGCTGCCCCTCCACGTTCGGCGCCAGCTGGCCGCTGTTCACGAGCTCGCTCAGGGCGAGCTTCGTCACCGTCGAGCGGCTCCACGGCAGCGGATCCAGCACCGTGATTGGTTGGGGGGGAGCCATTACGGTTGGCAGCGGCGCACGAAGACGAAGCTAGCGGCGGGCGAAACGAAAGGGCGCACAGCCGAGAAGCGAAGGCAAGGAGCAAAGGGCGGCGGCGCTAAGTGATGAGGTAAGGAGCTTCCGCCTCCCTCTCCTTGGATTTATAGATCTAAGGGAGCCACGCTCCCCAAACCGCGCGCCACGCGCATTAACTGCAGGCGGCTGCATCTGCCACTGACAAGCGGGGCCCACCGCACCGAAACAGCCGGCCGCGCGCGCATGCGCGATCATTACGGCGCGGCAACTGAAGAGCCACGGCGGCCTGTCACGTCCGCCCCCCACGTCGCCCACTACGCGCACGACCGCGACGCCTGAAAAGGCGCGCCCGCGACGCACGACTGAAGCCACAACTGTGGGCATTTAACGGCCTGGTCCCTTACTAAGTAAGCGTGACCCTCGCGCGGCCCGAGCCCAGTGCTCGAAAAACCAGACCCTCGAAGGGTGCGATTACTGACCAGTGGCCTCGAGACCCGCTCGGTGAAAGCGGGCGCCACAGGTGCCCTCGATTCTAGAGGATTACTGATCAGCAGCTCGGGGGTCGGCTCGACCGCGAACCCACGAATCCTGCAGATGCAATCAAGACGGGGGCACTTAGCTGCCACCCCGCAACAGCCCTACTGATCAGGAGTTCGAAGCCTGACCCTCGAAGGGTTCGAACAGGCGCCCCAGATCAACAGAGTCAGGGACGACGAGGGCGCGCGCATTCGAGCCTATCCTCGAGGTCACCAGCTCGAGGACGCCCCACATGCCGTATTCAAGAGCCAACGAGGGCAGCTAGTCGAGGGATCCCATCGAGGGAGAGCTTGCGCGCCCTCGGTCCCCAGCGAACGGGACCGAGCCCTGCCTAGCAAACCCACGTAAGCGCTTTCATGGACGAGTCTCCGGACCACGAGCCAACCCTTATCGAACGGGGCATGGGCGTCCACTTGAATCACCCGGTAACAGCTCAATGAGGAATCCGCGATTCGCAACCCGCTCGATGGGAGTTGCGGAAACCTCACCCCCCGTCCCGCGGAGGGACGGCGAGGGAACGTACAAACAAGTCGGAGAGCCCGCCCCGATCACCTCGAACGGGCCCAGGCTCGGGGGCTCGACGCGTGGCTACACCTCCTGGATATGCACCGAACGCACGCGAACGTCGGCACATGCGTACGGCACCGCCGAGGCCGGCTGAAACACCGCCGAGGCCGGCTGAAATAAACGCCTCACACAATGACGACGCTGTGAAAAAAAACCTTGAAGGAGTACACACACTCCTCCAAGGCTTCAGGGGCTAGACCCGCGGGTCCGTTAGCGTGCCCCCACGGAATAGCGCAGCAATCAGGAGGGAAGAAAGTCCCATCAGCAAGCGTCAGCATCTGCGGGATCCTAACAGATACACCCGCAGATGCTCGGGGGCTACTGTCGGGGACAGCCATAAGGGTCCCCTAAAAAACCGGGGGAAACCCATTCACTTTCGCAAAAAATAAAACACAAACGAATTCACAAACCTAAAACACGCTCAAGATAGTCACGGCCCAGCGGCCGGGCCCACAGCCCTGGTGGCCCCAGCGGCCCACCAGAACAGTCGGACCAGCCACCCCCGGGCGAAACTCCGCTTCGCTCGAGGGGCGCAGCGCCGCGCTAACGAGACTCCGCCTCGCTCGAGGGCCGGTCGCCCCCTCGGATGGGACTCCGCCTCGCTCGAGGCCCTCACGGGCTCGCCGCCCCCGCACCTGCTCCCCCGACAGGGGCGTTTAATGTTCTGACACTTGCAGGCGCCCGGGTCAAAGACGAATCCACGCCGTGCCGTCCCTCTGACACGCCCGGGAATCATATTCCGGCGCTGTTCTGCCAACTCTCTCGGTGAGGCCATCCCCACCACTGTGCGGCAAGGCCAGTATCAGCTCCATGACACTGCGCCACCCACTCTCGTACGGCCAACGCGCCGCACCCTCGAAAGAGGACGGCGGAACCCTCGAAAAGGGGACGGACGCCTGCTCCGCGCCTGCCCGGGGCCACGCCATGACGTCGGACCAATGAGGCGCGTCACCTCCATCACCGTCGGTCCTGCGCGGCCATCCCCGCCATCACGACGCCATCCCGGGCACTGCAGCGCCATCCCTGACGCTGTGGGAGTGCGGGGCGACAAGACACCACCACGCCCGCGGCTGTGCCCCTCACGACCTCCCGTCAGCCGCACCCTCGAGTCAGCGTACGGACGACGACCACACGGGAAGCTCCTACGCCGCCACGCTTGAAGCCGCTCCTGGACGGATACAGGGCACGCCATGACGCTCCGCCAGAAGCAAGATTCGCCAGGACGGCCGTCCACTCCGTTGCACTGTCCGCCATGCCATCACACGTAGCTAGAACAGTGCGGCACGCCTGTAAACTGCCTCCTCCTTGGCCTATAAAAGGAGGGGCAGTCCCCTGGCCGTAGGGGGACGACGGAGAGCACTGACCCACACGCTTTCTGCCCTCACCACGATATTGGCACTCGCCTCAATCAAAACCTCAGGGACCTGGAGGTCCGGCCTCCTCTCCCGCCCCGCTTGTAGCTCCCCTCTGCAAGCACCACGGTGCAACGCAATATAGTGCCTCGAGCACACCACTGCTGGACGTACGGCCCCGGCCGGAACCAGGATAAACTTGTGTTCCCTGTGTTGTCATTTGCACCGACCAACGAGAAGCTGATCACAGCGTAACTTACTAGTTAGTGTCGGGACTACTTTCCACACCGACAATAATATCCTCCAGAACTTTCCCATCAAGCTGGTTCACCGTACTCTCAGAAGTTGGTGATGATGTAGCTGGAAATTCAATCCTTTCTCCAGCAGAACTAGTGAGTAGTACTGATCTCTTAGAGCACTGGATCACTGCATCACATGCAGCTAACCATCCCATCCCAAGTATCACATCAATCCCTCTTGATTCCAACACTATGAGATTAGCCCAAAAATCTTTGCCCATTATTTTGAGACCGACCTTCTCACACTGGTAAGATGCTTTCAATTCCCCCCAGGTGAACTAACTAGCATGTTGTGAGTCATAGGACTAATGGGTATATTATGTTGAGCTATGAACTGAGAAGTAATGAAAGAATGGGATGCTCCAGAATCAAACAACACTGATGCGGGGGTGGAGTTAACAAGGAACATACCAAGTACCACTTGTGGATTCTCGTGAGCGGAGTCTGCACTCACATGATTCACTCTGCCACGTGCATAGTTCTGTTGTCCTCTGCTACTTTGGGGTGTCTGTCCTCCATTCTTGTTAGGTGTGCCCTGTACTGGAGTATCAGGGATAGTCCTCTTGGGGCAGCTGTTGGATAGTGACCAACCTCTCCACACTTAAAACATGAGTTATTTCCAGGAGTGTATTGCCCACTTGGCCTTGCAGGAGTACCGATAGGAACGGTCTACTGATTCTGCTGATAAGCGGGGGCATTGGCCAATGGAACTGTACGTTGAGTCTGTGGAGCTGAGCGCGGATACTGCTGTTGTCCATAATTCCCACTTGAACCTCCAAAGCGAGATGGTGTCCACTGCTGGGTGTTATAGCGAGGGCGAGTGTTGCTTCCTGATGTTCCTGAAGTAGTAGCCTTCCTTTTCAAGTCTCCCAACTCTCTGCGCTTAGATTCCAAGCATATTGCTCTATCAATCAGCTCTTGGAGATTTGAAAAGGTATGAGACATTAACTGGTACTGAAGAGGTCCAGCTAATCCTTCCAAGAATAGCTCTTGCTTCTTTCTATCAGTGTCAACATCCTCAGGTGCGTAGTGAGACAACTCCATAAACTTGTCCCTGAATTCTGGCACAGACATCTTTTCCTGCTTAAGAGCAAGAAACTCCTTTTTCTTAAGCTTCAGTACACCAGCAGGAATGTGGTGACTCCTGAAGTTGGTGGTAAACTCTTGCCATGTAATAGCATTGGCATTGGCATAGGCGGCAACAAAGGCATCCCACCAAGCTGATGCAGATCCTTGAAGTCGGCCTGAAGCATATAGGACCTTCTCCCTATCATCACACTGAGCAATGGTAAGCATTTTCTCAATGGTCTTCAACCAGTCTTCAGCTTCTAGTGGATCAGTAGCATGGGAGAACACAGGTGGCTGATGGCTCATGAACACCCTGTGCCTGTTCACAGGAGCTGGTTGCTGAGGTTGGTTATTGCCTGGCGCCTGCATGTTGGCTACAATGTTGGTAAGGCCTTGGAGTAGCTGTGTCTGAGCTTGCAGAAACTGCTGGAAAGCCGGATCCATTTGTGGTTGCTGAGATGAACTACTGGAACCACTTCCTCGTCTTGGACGGATCACTGCGGGTTGATTGACTCCTGAGCCTGACCTGGTTTCCACTATCTGAGTGTTAGGAACATTACTTTAGATGTTTGCACTAAGAATAAAACTCTGGAAGACAAGGCAGTAAAGACTTTCAATTCTGGACAGATTCTGTTGACTCCAAACAACAGGATGTAATTCTCAGTACGAGAATCCAAAAATTATGGAATTTTAACCAGAGAAGTATAAGGAAATTACGGAACTATTCCAACTAGAGTCACCTCAATCCAAGGTCCGTAGATTTAGTTATGAAATAAACAAGGCGTCTGGGTCAGCCGAGTTTTACAGATTCTGATAGCTCCAAAGTTTCGTATATAACTCTCTGTATATAACTCCTAAATTTCTGAAATTTTTACTGATAACCCTCTATAAAATTCCTGAACTTTTCCAATTAGATTTACTGTATTTGGACTTCTGTAGCCCGAGATAAAAATAGAACAGTACTGCTGACTCAGAAAACTTCCGTGAGCAGATTGAGATTTACTAGATTGTATTGAGGTAGGACATAGAGATTAAGAGATTAGGACAAGAAAGATATAGATTGGGACAAAGATAAACCCAACTAACACTTTACTAAAGAACCAATGTCATTGTGGTTATTTACTCCACAACACATTGCACTCAACCAAAATTCCAGCTCAAACATTTACACAAAATCAAGCATTCAAACACACTACTAGACTAAGCAAACTTAAATGACCGTTTAGGACTAACGATTACAAAGATCCTAACTTAAGAACTCCTAGATCCTAAGGAAGCTCTTCTGTGCGGGCGTCTGGAGAGTTGTAGCGAGGCCTCTTGGGTGATGGAGATTGATGAGTATCCACTACACTGTCATGGACCACAGGGGACTCCCTTCCTACTAGCATAGCTTCCAGCTGGCGCTTCTCTATCTCTGTTACATAGATCTTCTATTGAGCTGCAGCAAGCATGTTGTTGGTGTTATCCAAAGCAGTATTGACAGCAGCCAGTAACTCTCTGAGGTTGTCTATGGTGGGGTTGTGACCATTAGCTGATGCAATATAAGTCTTGGCTTCACCACTTGCTCTGTATGGAGTGTACAAACTGCGAGTGTGTATCAACTCAGATCGCTCCCTGTGAGAGAGAACATAGAATGCTCTTCTAGCAGCTTTAGCAATTCCAGCTTCCATAGTATCTCTAGTAGCAACATCCTCATGCCTAGATACCTCCATAGGACCATAGTCTTCCACTCTTTTATAAACGATGACTGTCACTTCCCAGTGAGGCTCAAACCAAGGATGAGTCCACTTCTCACAAAAATAAATGGGCTCTTCACCATAGGCCAGATGGTACACTGTTCTCCTCAAATTGTCAGCCATAAGAATGCCTCTTCCATCCTTCTTGTAGTGGAACACCTTCCATTTCACTTCCTCAGCTTGCTCCTCTTGCTCTTCCATCTGATCTTGATGATCTCCTTGATCACCATCCTCTCCCTCTGGAGTCTCCTCTTCTGAGTCTTCTTCTTCCTCTGGAACCAACTCCTCTGGGTCTTCCTCAGGTTCCTCAGCTGATTCTTCATCATCTGACACAATGATAGGCTCTGAAGCAGGTGTTGGAGACGGCATTGCAGTTGGTGCTTCTCTCATAATCTCCTCGTCAGTGTCTCTTTCATGCTCTTCATGCTCTCTACTTTCCATAGGATAGTAGTAAAAATCTTGATCCTCCAAATAGCGGGGAAACTGGGAACAGTCTGAACAGGATGTCTGCAACTGACGAACCATCTAAAAAGAAATAGGTGATGGGTGAGACAGATGTCAAGACAAGATACTGGAAAGGAGAGAACCAAGGTAAAGATCAAGGATGAGATAAAGCAAAGATGATATTATTAGAAATAAAGCAAGCATAAGGCAAGAATGGCTTCCAAGATATTATAATCCTTAAGTACGACCATTTTCTAACTAGGCTAACGTCCTACAGTCAACACAGCTCTTGTACCACTTTGTCACACCCGAATTTAAAGGCAAATTCGAATGCTCATATTATATGTGTGCCAGGATCAAGTTTCACACATATAATGACTCAGTGATAACCAAAACACAATGCCATAACGTAAAGAGAGTAGTAAACTTTATTACAGACCAAAATGTCTCATAAACGAACTAATTATTTAACGAGTAGCAACGCAGCGGATGGGGTCAACACCACAGGCAGCTGACTGGTGGCACGCCTGCCTAGAATTCGTCGAAGTCACCAGGGAAATCTTCAAATCTCTCCAAATCTGAACAGCATCCGGATTGTGTCGTTGCAATAATGAAAACAAGCGTGAGCACATGCCGTATGCAGCAAGCGGAAACATCATATAACATGCAAGGCTTTATAGTGGAGGTTGTTGGTCTAAGCATTCAGTATTTTAGTTGGTCAAGTTTTATTAGCAATATAATTACTAACAAGTGTAAGTTTATACCAAACCCACAATTAACATAAGAGAATAAACAACATAAATAAAGATAGATGCATCAAGTTAATCATTGACTTTCATAGATTAATCATGTGAGGGTCCAGACCGCTCTTGACCGTAAGCACGGCTAATCGATTAGTTTCACTCTGCAGAGGTTGTACACTTTCACCACAAGTCGCGTAAAAGTTATAGGAACTTTAAACCCAACCACGCGATGCCGGCCAAGCATCATACCACACTGCCTAGGTGTGATTGCATAGGGACGCTACGAGGCCTTTACAAAGTTTCCCCAGTGTGAAGCAACCCGCGAAGGTTCCAAGCCGCCGCAAAGCATAAAGTCCCCTAGTAGAACCGTGTCTTAGCAAAGCACACTCCCTACTAGGGCGAGTCTATACCTCAACTAACGCTTCCCCTTGCCCTTATCAGGTAAGGTCACACCAACACTAGAGTCACTAATTAATTAGCCAAGGCAGAGCCATGTACCCTTGTGGTTGCACTGTTGTCCTGGGTGGTCGCTCCATGTTCCAATTAACAAGGTGGTCTTGTATTAATGAAGGTATAGCATAAAATAAATCAAGTTTCATAAAGTTTCATTAATACCATCCACCAAGTTAAGCATAGCGTGAGCTACCCAACAATTAAAGTAAATACCCAGGTTGATCAAGGTATAGGGATAAAAATAATCTAGTCATGTCCTTAAAAAGGGTCCCATCAATTTAATGCAAGCAAAAGTAAGAACAGTGAATTAAATGCATGTTGTATAGGTAAACGGGTATGCATCAAGGTAGACTTGCCTTCAACAGATCCTTGTTGCTGTTCAGACACTTGAGCTTCTTGGTCTTCAAATCCTTCAGCCCAAACGTTCTCTACGCATCACATCAAGTACATACAAGCAAATAATGGAATAAAATAAGAAACAATCACCAAATAGTAAGATCAAAGCAAAACAGGGGCAAAAAGCTATTCTACTCTACGGTACGATCATTTGGACATAAAGAACGCGAAAAACGGAGCTAAGACAAAGAAGATATGGCTAGAAGAAGGTTCAAGGGCATAACTGTGAAGATTCTAAGGTTCCAGGGACCTATCTGCAAGAAACCGAGGGCTAAAGCATGAAGAAACTTGAAAACAGAAGGGTTTGGTTGAAAAACTAAAGATCTGGACCTCGGGTACTATTTTTATAAAAACCAGGGGCTAAAACAAAAAGAAAAGGACTGATCTGAAAGGGTTTTCATATGGTGGAAGGACCGACTTGCTATTTTCAAAAGGACAAGGGTTTTTCTACAAAACGCCACGGTCACGCGGGGAGATAGACTCGTTGACCGGTACTTTTGATTAGTTGACTTGATCTGGGGCGTTGGATCTGGTTTGGACGGCTGAGGTCGTGCGCGTGCGAAGGGCGGCGGCGCTAACAGCGGCGAGCGGCGGTGCAGGGCGCCAGCTCCGGCGAGCTTGCTCGATCTTGAGCTAGAAGGCTCGGACGGCGACGGGGAGCAGCCAGGGAGAAAGTGGGGATGACGGCGAGCAAGACTAGGGCATCAGGGAGGTGGAGGAGAGGACGTCGACAGCGCGCAGCGGGCGGCGGCGGAAAGCTTGCTCCGGCAAGCTCACGATGTCGCTACGGGGCTCCGGGATGTGAACGCGTAGCACCTACATCTTCCTCACCTCCTTGCGGTGCTTTGAGGGTGCTTCTCGACAACAGAACAACGGCAAGGTGACGAGCCGGCTGCGGTGACGAGTTAGGGTTAGGCGCGGGCTCTGCGAGAACTCCAAGGCGGCGGCGGCTCGGGATTGAGGAGAAGGCGAGGGCCGGGGCAGCTTATAAAGGGCCGGGCGGACACGTCGTGGAGGAGCAGGACGACTCGGAGCGGGGCCGTGCTCCACCGGGACTCGGGCGGTGCTGCGGAGGAGTCCAGATCGACGCCGGGAAGATGATGATAGGTGGGCCCCTTTCGTCAGTAGCTGCGGAGCGAAGCGGGAGAGGGCGGGGTTACACGGGCCGGTGCTGGGCTGTCTTTAGCTGGGCCAGAAGCAAGGGCGGACGGCGGGAAAAGAGCAGGGGCCTTGAGCAGACTTGATGAGCCGGGCTGCCTCCGAGTTGGGCCAAAAGGAAAAACGGACGGGGAAAGAGATGAGGGGCACGGATGGACTATGGCCGTTGGGCTGAAACAAGGTAGCAGGCCAGATTGTGTAGGAGAGATTAGGGAGAAAAGAAAAAGCTTTTGAAATTTTAAAACCACTCAAACTCATGAATTCAAATCCAAATTTAAATTCAACCAAACAAAAACAATGCTCCAGCATGTATGCAACAATAAACTCCTATATTTATTTATTTTATTTTCAAAAATATATTTAAATGCCTAAAAATTCACAGACACCTTATGATCCTTAATATCAAAGCATTGTTTCTATTTAAATTTTATTGAAATCAAATTTTTGCCAAATTAGGGTGTTACAATTTTTTTCCACTGCATGGTAATCTAGTTAGTCTTGGAATACTAGCTGGGGATAAACGTGATATGTGTACCGTTCCCAAAGTCAAACCGCATGGCTTCTGTGTCAAAGTGCTTCAGCATCCATAACCCCAAGTCCAATAAGGAAGATATAATTTTCATCTCTAAGAAATTACCAAATACAATGTCCTTGATCCTCTTGATCTAATGTGATTCCAAGTCTGGTTTGAGGTCTGTCAGCAAATGTGGAGCGCACCTTGTGCTTATCCTCATCTTCTTCAAGTATAAAATACAAGCACACAATTTTATTAGTATTTTATAGAAAAAACAAAAGGATGAAAAAATTGTAGAAAGTGATAGCATGATGTAAGACCATACATTTGATGATCGTGTTTCCTGCAGTGGCACCTTAAAACCCGTGTTTCTCATTGTTGCCGGTAGTGGCTCCTTAAAACCAATGTTTCTCATTTCTGAGGGAACAGTTTCACTATCTGATGGTGGTTGACTGACACTTTCCACTATCAAGGGATGATGGATCTTTTCAACACAATTAATACCCCTTTGGGGATTTGTCCATGTCATTTTTTCAAAACCTGGACATCTGCCTATTTGCATGAAACAGCCGAAATGAAGTTATGATCAGAAAAATTCTCGAAATGTACAAAGGTTAACAAAGGTCTACAACAAAGTTTCGGGCGCCAACATTCTTGATATTAACAAGAACAGATAAATTGATACTCCTACCTATTCCCCCGACGCCAGGACAAGGTTTCCCCGCGATTCATCAATCGCAAAATTGACACAGTGGATTGAATATCATACCTTTGATTGCTAAAAAGCTATCATACCTTTCATGTGTTTTGTGCGATGGGTGGTCGATGTGTTCCTAACCTAGGAGGAATATGATTCATCGTCGCTTTCGTTGAAACCATCGCAGTGGTATGATTCCATCACAGATGAATCGTGTGAATCGTCTACACCGATCATTTTCTTAGATTTTGTTCGCAATTTCGAAGGACACAAGCATCATCATTCATGAGAAAACCCCGAACAAAGGAGTGGAAAATTAGAAAGTATAATATAATGATAATACTCTTACTGACGATCTCGGCGGACGATACCCTGTTGCCAGAAATCAACTGACAGGACGAACAGTGTTTTCCAGCAATCCACCAAGTCCACCAAGTCCGCCAAGAAAAAGTAAAGAACGAAACAGATCCATACCATGTATATATAGCCAGATCCGGTGGACCCCGCAACAGATATTTAAAAATAAGATTTTAAGTATTTATTAAGAAATTTTAATATCATTTTAATTTAATGAAACGGGAATGGAACTTCCATGCATCCGCATAACTGGAAGCGGTAGTGATGCAAGCACACGATCCCTGCCTGCTGCAAGCTACAACTGCCTACCGTGCGGGTTCCTGTCAAACCAGCATTACCTGCTAGGCAGTGCAGGTTACGGATGATTGAGAACCCGTACCATTGCTCCAGCGTAACCGGGAGGTTCACCATGCAGCTTGGCTTGTGCGTAACCGACTGGTATCCACAACCCGCCGCGCGTGTTCCTCGGCAGTAGTAACCCACAGGAGTTGCAGCACGCAGCATGACACCTACGTAAGCAATACCGTTGATGTCTCTCTCTATTCGAGAGGAAAAGGCGGTTGGAAAGATTTAATTTAAAGAAAAGGAACCCGCCGTGTTCGCGGCAACCCTGGTGCAGTGTGCGTAACCCAAGCGGCCTTTTACTTTTACATGGCCGTGTGGCCGTGTGGGTAAGTAACCACGTGTGTTAACCGAGGCGTGCATGGCAGGTTACTGTGATAACCACCTGTGTTACACGGCCAGCATCTAGTTACGCACGATGCGTGGTAACCAAGCGCTCTGCATTAGCATGGAGGTTACGCATAACTCAGGTGTACGTAACCCAGCGGTAATTAGATCTATTTTCAGGATTGCTCTTTGTGGGAATTTTTTTTCAAATGCTAGGATTGCATTCTTCCCGGGATGGAGGGAGTAGGTTATTAATGTTTCCTTTCTTTTCGGTTATGCCTTTCCATCGACTGATTGCGTGCGTTACGGCGTGAACGACGGTTTATTATTTCTCTCTCTCTCTCTCTCTCTCAGGCGGTTTACATTCTCTCCCTCAATTTTGGTAGACCTGCAAGTTCAGATCGCGGAAGCAGAGGAGGAAGAGGTTTTTGCTCATGTCGAGCGCGGTGGAGAAATCGTCTGCTGATGGACGTCCAAGTGTCCCTCATCTTGACAAGCAAGGCGCACCGGACGGCAATGCGACGCCGACGACACAAAGTTCCGACAGCAAATCAACGGTTACTTCCGATGGCAAATCACAGTCGACGACGAAGTCAAGGAAGCGGCCTCCTAGCGAAGAAAAGGTAGCACCTCCGACCGGCAGCGGCCATCCTCGGAGACGTCGGCCCAACAACTTCAACTC
This sequence comes from Cenchrus fungigraminus, assembly GCA_036936925.1. Classification (NCBI taxonomy): domain Eukaryota; kingdom Viridiplantae; phylum Streptophyta; class Magnoliopsida; order Poales; family Poaceae; genus Cenchrus; species Cenchrus fungigraminus. The sequence goes on from CM072779.1 coordinate 101,408,801, forward strand.
CGGTGGCCCATTGTCGTCTACTCCGGAGGTATGTAACACACCATCCAGATTCCATACAACGAATTTATTGATTACTCTCTCTCTGTGACCAGATACCAATCAGTTCTACTTCTACCATTTCTTTGAAGCGCTCGAGCCTATGCATTCTAGGCACGCCGAAACGACTGGCGAATGACCTTGGGCTGCTTTCAACAACAAGAAAGAAAAAGCTAGAGTCTATCAAGTTCGACTTCTTGCTACACATCAAACCAATCACCATAGATCGTCCATTGCTGATGTCGCTTGTCAGCACGTACGATCCGGATCAAGCAGGTTTCAAGCTTGGTAGTGAGCTGGTCCAGTTGACGCCATCAGATGTGAAGGACATCATGGGTCTACCAATCGAGGGAAAAGCGGTCAATATGACCAGTTGTGGTCAAGAAAAAACAAGGTTGTCACTAACATTGTCTGAGGTTGAAAACAGACTAAAGCAAAAGGATGGGCCTGCCGATGATTCGTTTCTTCGAGATTTCTTCATGTTTTGCCACAATGTTTTATTTGACCCTGATACCAACCCAGCTATTCCAGCAAAAGTCCAGCGGCTAGTCGAGAATGTTGGTGAATTACATTTGATGAACTAGGGTGTTTATACTCTTAAGAATCTACAAGATGGTCTGGCTGCTTACAAAAGGCAAGGGAATAATCCGACACCTGGTAGTACTCCTAAAGGCAGCGTGATCTTGTTGCAGGTAATAAATTTCCATTTCATTACCAGTTTCAGGACGGACTAGTATTTGGATTCACACAGGATATGTTTAACCCTGATTCCTAATCGTGCAGTACTGGTACCTCGAGCATGTCCACGCATGTAGCCACCACAAAATCGATTATCCTGGACAACGAGAGTACCCATTAATGAGGCATTGGATAGAACGTTTAGCAAAGAAGCGACTGGAGATCGCCTCAATGGATGGAATCGCTAACGGAATTGTATGTCGTCTATGTCTCTTGCTTGCTAATTACTAGTACTCTTGTAACTGTGGGTTTCATGTCTGACAGTTATTTTCAATCTTTTGTGACAAAAGGTTTTCAAGAAGCTTCCATACAACCGAGAGAAGCAAAACAAACATGATGACATTACTAGTAATGTACCTCCGGACAGAAGCCACGACACCAGTTCACATACCCAGACGGGTGTCACTGTCAACGTATGTACTCACAACTGCATGGTTCATAAATGTTCAGTTTTTTTTTTGCAACCAAATTTTTATTTTATATTATTTATGCTTATGTCAGGAAATTTCAAAATTCCTTACAAAATACAACATTGGCACCCCACTGCATCACGGAAATTATTCGCAGGTAAAAGTTCTGTTTATGCCAGTATTTTTTGATACGCCAGTATTTCAGAACTGCATTGCCTATTTTTATTATTAAAGTTGGTGTGCTGACAGGACATTTATAAATTCCTTGGCAAATACTCCAACCACGGCACAACATAGCACGACATAAATCACAGCCAGGTTAAATTTCTGTTGTCACATTGTTTAAAAGACATGATTCGACTTGTGAATTTCAGAATTTGTATTTTCATAAATATTCTTTTAAGAAATGTTCTGATTCTGACATGACATTCTTACATTAATTGGTAAATACTCTGGCTTGAACACCCAACAGCTTGACGAAAATGATTGCCAGGTACAATCCCTGCTATATAGCACCAGTAATTGGTCCCAATATATAGAAAATGACATCTCCCTGAATAAGTTTATTTGTCATGACAAAATTAGAAAAATTTGTACACACATCAGGGTAGGCACGAGACGACAAATGTGCATAGTCCTGGAGCATACTCTCCTGCCTGTGAATATGACGATGACTACAGCCTGAATGCTAAGGATAAAGAAGTTTTAAACTTTGTCCTGAACAGCTGTGAAGATGCAATTGTCGTCAGTATCAATGACATAGAAATTCCGGTCAAAACTTTGATGGGAATGGCTATTGATAAAAAAGACTGGATCTCCAATAAAGATGGCTGGATGCTTGATGATGTGGGTGTGTTTTATTTATGTTTCTGTTTTGCTCTACATGCAATATGTTACAATGCTGCGTTCTATTTTACCTACTGTACGGCCTAATCTATCACGGTGTCTGAGTGTGACAGGTAATAGATGCATACGTAGTAGCCAGAAAACTACTAAATGGAAAGGTGGCATACATCAACACTTTTCTTGCTAGGAAATTACTATCTCCAAAAGAATTGAAATCCTCTCACAGTGGTTGGATTGCCAGAATTGGAGAATACTTCTATAAATGTGCTATGGTCTGTTCTTGATGCTAGCTTCGACACTTGATAGTACACCGCAAGATTGTAACAACATTCCTGCATCTCAGGTATATATCCCTGTAAATGTCAGAGGTAATCATTGGGTTCTTCTTGTGTTCAACATCACGATGAAGGAGGTGCAGGTCCTGAATTCGTTAGTTTGTAACGGAACATGGGATGGCAAGATGGAACTGTCGCTGGTGAGTACTCTGTATTATGTAGATGTCGTGCAAATGTAGTTAGCTCTTTCAACCATATGCACCTAATTCTTTGCTTCAGGTACAGTCAGTGCAGCATTGCATTGAAACCTACATTTCACAAAGAAATGTGAGTGGATCTTCAGAGATTGATGTCACCCGCCTCCAAAAAAAGATTGATGTCACAAAGTGGGATACCCTACATATTAGAGACATACCAACGCAACAAGACAGGTAAGATATATCGTTGCACTAAAAATATTTACTGTATATACCATATATGTAACATGTGCATTTTGAAGTGCGTCATGTGGCGTCTACATCATCAAGTACATGATGCATTGGAATGGGAGTACACTTAATGCAACGTTCACCCAAGTCCGTACGCTCGTCCATTTTATTATCATTTCACAATAGATACATTTGTGAATAACGCAATAAGTTTTTGCGGTCATTTGTTAACTTTAATCTTTAGGAACAAATGGATGCATTTAGGAAGAAGATGTGCTGTAGGTTGATTCTCTCGGAACACAACAAGATTCAGAGACAATCGTAGAATACACCTATTCTGGTTGGTGATTAGTGATTAATTTCCTAAGCATATTCGATTACTAGTACCTAGTATATGTGGATCGATCTAATCATAGATATACCTATTATCCTCTGATCACCTTAGGAAACTGAGGTTGGAGTCTCAAAAGTGGACATTCAAGCACGCACAAAGCAACAAGGCAAATCTCCTTCTACCCAAGGAGGAAAAAAAAGAGACAAGTATGGAGATACAGTTGCAAATAGAACAGATCTCAAATGAAGAGGTGATTCACCACCAACATGCTCTTCAAAGATCAAGCGTGTACACCTGAGAAAATAACAATGTTGTAGCCAGATGGTTAAGTGCTGATTAAAAATGGTTAAGTGCTGATTAGAAAATGGTTATGCATTCGTTTAAATTAGTTTTAAGTACTCCTATTTGAACTTTTAAATCAGTCCTAAACTTCTAATTATTATTATTCTTTTATGAATGATGAATGGTTTCCTTCCAGTCTGAACCTCTGAATGCGCTGTTCCAAAGTCTCATAACGGGCGTGTCGGGTGTGCATGCCAAACCTGCACCACCTCGGTTACACACGTGGACGCCTTGGGATACACGGCTCGTGAGTAACCGGCTGGGCGCTGCCAACAAATACGTGTGTCGTGTGTGCGTGCGTAACGCAAGCAGGCCTTTTACTTGTGGCTACAGATTTATGCGTAACCTTCACCGGGTCAGTTTTACGCGTGCCTGTGCGTAATAACAAATATAGGCTCCAGATGTATGCGTAACCTTCACCGGGACGGTTTTACGCGTGCATGGTGCGTAGTAACGTGAGCTGGTTACGCACTATCCACGATTCCACGCTGTATCCGGTGGTGTCGATTCGATGTGTAAGCTGGACCCACTCGGTTACGCACCAGCCACGCTGCATCCGGTCGTGTCGATTCGGCGCATAACCTGCATCTGAGAGGGTTACCCACGAGTGGGTTCAGGTTACACGTACATCTGGAGCCTATAAGTGCGCGTGCGTATTGCAGGCGGTTGCAGCCTGGATGGTGCGTAACCGAGCAGCCGGTGCAGGTAACGCGCAGAATCGACACCACCTGATGCAGCATGGGCAGGTTACGCATACATCTGAAGCCTATTTGTGCATAACGCAGTCGGTGTTGCAGGAACAATGCAGCCTGGCTGCGTGCTAGCTAGTGGTACAACCTACAGAGGCTTGCATAACCGAGAGCCCCGCTGCGTGCTGCAACAACCTGGGTTTTACCGGTTACCCGCGGGCCATGGTGCGTAGCGTATTGGCGTATTGCAACCTCCCCGCGGGATAAGCAGACTTTGAGATCCATGCGTAACCTGTCCGGTATGGGTTACGCTGGAGCCACACTGTGCTCTGCGTGCAACTGGCTGGGTTGCCCACACGGCAAGTCGGCACCCGTCTGGCCCTCCTGCGGGTTACGCATTCCTATGAGGGCGTGTAGTGGGGATAAGAACACTCGGCGTCCCCTCGTGGCTCGTGATAACAACACTCGGCATCCAACTTCACCTTTTTGACCTTGTTGACGAACGGCCGCGGCACGCCGGCACCAATCCCTCCGGTTCGCAATGTCCCTGCGCCGGGTGGATCCGTCGGTCTCTAGGGCTAGCACCTCATGTGTGAATGAGTCGTCCAACGCGGTGGGCAGGGAAACCGGGTTTCCCTTGATCCAGTGCATGGTCTGTGGGTTGGCGCGGATCATTGAGCTCCGCGCAATGACTGACACGAATAGAGGCCGGGTGTTTTTCAAGTGCCCAAGGAACATCAAGGGGGTGAGTTGTTTTTTTAATGCATTCGACGTGTCGAGTTTCAATGTGGTGATTGCTTTTCCGAACTAGGGTTTGAGCATTTTTGAACTATATTTGTAGGCACTTGATAGATGCCCTGAGTACTATTGGCAAAGGGAGTACTTCGCGAAGCTTATCAGTATCAGGAGGATCATAGTGCATGAGGAACCAGAAGAAGAAACGACCTCTGAAGAGGACGCTGCTTCTGGGGTGATGCAAGCTGACAATGGAATGGAACAAAGGATGGACATTTTGGTCAGGACCATAAAGATGTTAGTTGTTATGGTGGGTCTGTGTGCTGTTGTGGGAATTATCTCTATAGCAATGAAGTAATTAACAAATGATGGACATTTTGGTCAGGATATGATGGAGATGAAATGAATGCCTTTCACGATTGATTTTGACAGAAGTTGTATTGGTTTAAATTAGTGTTAATTAATTACTGATACTTGAATTGGTGTTAAAGGTGGGCAAAGATATGATTACTCTCACTCGACTCGAGTAACAAAATGGAGTTTGGATCCATGTTGTGGTCACTGTCGTCAACCCTAAAGGATCGTGGGTAACCTTGTGGTGCAGGTTACGCACCATGGATCGTGCGTGACCAACTAGGCGCAGGTTTAGATATTATTTTTAAAAGCACAACGTGAAATGAAAGCACAATCCCAAAATTGCCGGAAGGAGGAGACGCTAAGCGCGACCGTTCCGGGGTTTCTAATAAATGGTTTGCTCTTCTGGCTCGCAGCAGCATCTCATGTTGATCGGCAAAACCACGTAGCAATCTCCTTCCATACCACCAGCTGAGCAGCAGATTACATTCCAAGCATGGCGGCTTCGACGCCGGATTTGCGCGCGCGACTGCCACGCTATTATTATTATTATTATTATTATTATTATTATTTTGGCGGCAACAACCTCGGCCCTCAAGTACCGGGGGTCGTTGTTAATAGTAAGAGGCAAACCCCCATTCCCTCTCGTGAGAGAAGAAAAGAAAAAAGATATCGCGGCCTGCTCCCCGTGCTATCGCAACTAACGGAATGCCAAAGAAGCTGTGCCCCCAGCCTTTGAGCAGCTCCTCCGAGGAGAGCAAGGCGACAATGGGAGGGAAAGCTGTGGAATGGGGCGGTCCTAGCAAACCACGTCCGCCCCCGCCCCAAGCAGTAATCAGCCGTAGGCATTACTACACCGACAACAATCCTCTTCGAGACTACCCTCACCGACCGCATCCTTGGCCTCAATGCATACACCAGGAGGATGCCATCGTCCAAACTTATGTCGGCTACATCGATGGGGGGCGCCGTTTCTTCTGCTGCCCTCGCTTCATGGAAAGTTCCCGAAACTTAATTTCTTCTAATAACATAGTACTCTTCCATTCATCTTTCGTTTAGCACACCGGATCGATCGGCATGCACTCGCCTTGACACGCGTCTTGTCTCTTCCTGCAGGTGGATGACTGTGGCTACACAGAGTGGGTGGATCCGCCTGTTAACGCGCACATCCAAGTCTACACGGCTCATCTCCTCTCAATGGTTGAGAGTCTGGAAAGGATCCTTCAACAGGAGGGGAAGGCCAATGACCAGCTCTGGGATAAGCTGCTGGAGAGCTGGGGGGCGTCAACGATCTAGATCTGATAGATCCCTACTACGTATGCATGTTGATTTCCGTTCTTTCACCCAGACGATGTTCTCGATCTTTTTTGGCCAAAAAAAACATATTCCTACGACTATATTTCACTATTAGAAATTATTCTGCAGTCCAGAGCTGATTCGTCTGAGAAGTTACGCGCACGCGAGGGTAGAGGTCACGCTGTCTATGAAATCGTCTCCCACATTCGCGTCTTGCTATGAAATTGTCCAGGACGACCTGTCCACATCTGATCTCACCTGCTTCTTCCGCGTGGGCACAAATGGTAGAAATCAGCTCCTAGCAGAGGCGCGGGGACGGAGGCAAAAGGTGAACCGACGGTTCCTGCAACACTGACTGCGTTACGGGGTGCGCCTATCACCAGCACCCTGTGATAGGCGAGTAGCCTACACCTGTTCGGTTACGCACTATCAGTGGTGACTGCACCTGCGAGTCGGTGTTGCCTGAATGGTGCGTAACCGAGTCAGTGCATTACCCAGTCATAGTTGCCTTATGCAGCAGCCACTGGTTGAAACTGGTTAAGTGCTGATTGGAAAGGCAGGTTATCAGGGGCGGACCTAGAGCACAATTTGAGCGAGGGCACACCTTGAGAATAAAGAAATTTATGAAGATTTTATATAGAGAATTTTTGTCGATTAGCTTGATTTATAGAATTTGAGTGAGCCCTCGCTCAGCATAACGTAGGTCCACCCCTGCAGGTTATTATGGATTCGTTTAAATTAGTCTTTGCACCAAGCAGCGATCCTCACAGCGTAACCGAGACCCCGCATTCCTAAGTGCGAGTACCAAGAGCAGGAGGGAGTGCCTCACGCGTAACCGTCTGGGTCAGGTTACGCAGGATCGACACCGGCCGCCATTTTCCGCCACCAAGGAGCGTTCCTCTCTAGTATATGTGCGCGTGCGCACTATCCCGGCAATTTCGCGATCGTGCTTTTCATGGTGCACGGAGGCTTCCCTAATGAGATGATCATTTCCATCTCTCTCCCAGATTCCGTTGGCCGTTTCACTGCAGTATATAGCTATATAAACAGGGACTGGGAGGTGTGTTGGTCCATTATTCATTCATACTGTAGCGTCTCATTTTACTGTAGGTTTACTAGAAACAATTAGTGGTTTTCCCAGCGGATGCAGGTAGTATAGTCGTCGTAGTACATTAGTACTTATGACTACACCAGCAGCGCCAGAAGAGGTGGTTGTTGGTGCCTCCAGGTCCAGGCAAACACCTTCGAAGCGCCGACCTGAGACTTCTGATACTGATGATGTAAGTTCCCCGGCCAAGCGTCTGCAGACGATGGACACGCCGCCGCCGCCGCCCACCGCCAAGCGTCTACTATTTGATGAGCCGGCCGCTCCTGCTCATCCCACCATCGAAGAACCACCTGTGCATGAAGACGACATTGAGGTACGTACGTATACTGGTGGGATGCTCGATCTGGTGGTGTTCCTCCCGCACTACACTCTGCGCGGTTTAATTATTTTAATTTCCATCTCCTCGTTTTCTTGTTCTTCATGCATGGGCACGCGCAGTTGATGAGTGAGTTGGAGAACGAACTTTTGGATGTTCTGGCCGCAATTGGTGCGATGTACAAGGAAGATGATGACGACATCTCGGCGGATCAGTACATCCTGCATGATCCACCTACAGCTCCTGATGCTGCATCCGTTGAGGTTGACGAAGACGATCCCTCCAGTATGGCAGGTGCTAATAATATACATATATACTCCGTCGTCGTGTATATATATCGACGACTGTGCTTCTGCTGCCTCTAACTTGCTTGCCTTTTCTTGTCTCGCAATAATATAATACAGGCGGCGACGACGAGTAGTAATCTCCGGGCCGGGAGATCGAGCAAATAATAAACTAACACCAGGTCAAGGAAGGTGTGTGCAACATGGGCCACCCCACCAGATCCCACGCCGCTGCGCTACTGGCTCATGATATGATGCAGCAGTTAGTTTGCTGGTGGAGACGAAACGGCCGGCCTCTTGTCTAGTACTAGCAGTGTTAGTAATAACGGGAATGGAGAAGATCAATCTAGTGCCTTCGGATGAATTCAGAATTCATAATATATATATCTTGCATCTATATTATATTAGTGCCTTTGCACCCTTTTCTATTTTGTTATTTTATATTCACTGCTAATACAAATAAAAATAGCAAATAACCCATACCGGCGTAACCTGCACCCAGCCGATTACCTATTCGGCGTAACCATCCCAGTCGGTGTTGCAGCATCAAGGTGCATAACCAAGTCCGTGCGGGTACGAGCGGGTTCAGGTTACGCATACATCTGGAACCAGTGGTGTTGCATCAAGCAGCACGGACGGTTCGTACGCGCTGAATCGACACGACCCAGTCGGTGTTGCATCAATAAGCACAGACGGTGCGTAACCTGTACATGTTACGCGCTAAATCGACACAACGCAGTCGGTGTTGCACGCGCCATGAAGAACGGATGGTGCGTAGCCAAATCGCGCATAGCCGAAGCTGGCCGCACAGATACTCACAACGGATTTTGTGTTCTTATACTTTCACCATCCCCATGTTATGCACGATCTCCATAGTAGATTACACGAAGGCATGTACCAGGGTCCCTGCTTGTAGTCTGTAGTTTTAATGTTTTAGTTACTATATATAGGATTGTGCCCTTGCATTGCTACGGACAACACATCATTTACATTGCAATACACATTGATATATATGTGCAATACACATTGTTGTTGATATGGATTCATATGTGCATTCAGGATGTGTATAATAATGTGTCCCTTTGAGCAGCACATAACAAAGGCATTTCACTATTTGTACTTGTATGCAATCCATTTTCGTAGACCATGCTGGAACTTATTGTTTCGATGGAGATGAAATGAATGCCTTCCGCGAGTTAATTTGACAGCAGACAAGTTTAATGCACATTTCACATAACAACATGGCATCCCATAATTAACTATATTTACGATTTATCCTGAACCCACTCTCTTACGCATCAGCTATGGTTTTTTTAGATTCGCATTAGCTAAGTTAGTAGGAGGTACACCAAACCTACACCGATGGCCTAGGCTGATCCTGTCGATTCTGCGCGTTACCTGAGGAAGGTTGGGTTACGCACGCAGCATGGTGCACGGACTGTGCGTATTGCTTTGATCAAAGGCATATGCTAATGCTATGGTGATTGGTAACCCAACCGCTAGCCATGTTGCTGCACGCACCATGGCTCGTGCGTAACGTACTGGGTGCTGCCACCAAATGATCTCGCGCCATGTTCCGCGGCAACCGCGATGCTGTGTACAAAGCAGCCTCGTACGTGCGTAATACACGTGGACCGTGGAACAGGCAAAGCTACCATCAAATGATCGCAGCACGTAGCATGGATCGTTCGTAACCGAGCCGGTACGGGTTACGCATTCACCTGCCGTGTGCAGTCAGGCAAAATGACTGCACTCAGCAGTCACCGCATCTGCACCATCCACTCTCGATCTGATGGAGGCAACCCAACCAAAGTCATCTCACAGGCTACATAAGTTACATAACAGCTACACGCATGGATGGTGCGTAACCTAGCGGGTCCAGCTTACGCGCATAATCGACACCACCCAGTCGGTGTTGCAGCACGCAACACGGATAGTGCGTATCCGCACGGGTACAGGTTACGTGCCGAATCGACACGACCGGATGCATCATGGATGCTTGCGTAACCATGCATGTCCAGGTTACGCATGCATCTGAAGCCTATTTCTGCGTAACGCAGTCGCTGTTGCAGGATGTCCTCCACCAGATGCTGCTCCTCCCTTAATCGGTGTACAGTGGTTCAACATCTAAAACTGAAAGCTGAACAAGAACAAAAGTAGTTAAAACTCTGTTTGAATCGGGTGGTCTACACTCCTTAATGCTATTTTTTTATATTAATTGTAAACTTCTCTACGTATAACGCCGGCCAGTAACACCCGCGGCCCGCCGTGCTGCTCGGCAACCGCGATGCTGCGTGCGTAACCCAACCTTCCTCAGGTAACGGGCAGAATCGACAGTCAGTCTTGGCCGTCGGTCTTCAAAGTTCTAATTTACTAGCTAATAATGCGGATCTCAAAAAAAAACATTGCTGATGCGTAAGAGAGTGGGTGCAGGATAAATCGTAAATATAGTTAATTATGGGATGCCATTTTGTTATGTCAAATGTGCATTAAACTTGTCTGCTCTCAAATTGACTCGCGGAAGGCATTCATTTCATCTCCATCGAAACAATTAGTTCGAGCATGGTCTACTCAAGGTTTAGTAGTACATTCATCCCTGCAAAGTTAATTACATCATTGCATCGACAAAAATGAATTCAGATGTATCCATTTTACTATCACATTTGAATTCGAATACGGATACGGATATCCATATTTACGTTTTAGTGGATACGGATGTCGGATAATTCGGATTCCGTCTCCATATTTCCATCCCTACTTCTGTGTTTCCACCCCTCCATTTTGTTACTCGAGTGAGAGTGATCCTATCGTTGCCCACCTTTTCCTATCAGCTTAAGCTGTTGGGAGTTTCGTTCATGACTTGTATGTTCCTGTATGCCAGTTACATCAGTACGATGGGGATGCACAAAAATTGCAAACTGTCGCATGCCGCTGCGAGACTGAGAAATGTGACGAACTTGCTGACGTGACAAGGCCAAAACGCAATATACATGCCGGAATTGAAAAGGCATTGCCGCATAGAAGGGGTGTGTCGAATGACCATTTGGGAATGATACTCCCACAAGTTCATCCACGTCAGGACCATTGTGAACTGCAGTTAAGTAAGGACTGGTACGGTTTTCAGGACTGGTAACCGGGCACTCATGACCCGAACGTGTGCACACCCGCACTAAAGGGATGCGTCCATTCAGTGTACTGGGTAATAAGTACTTGGTAACTCATGTCCACGAACGGTTGTCATTTCGGAACAGCACATGCACTCCCACAATAAAAGGAGGCAGTTTACCCACGAGTCAATCATTGCCGCCATTTGCGATCATGGCTCTAGACACTAACATGTCTCCTTCCAAGGAAGTCGACTTCTCAGTCTCAAGTGAGGAAGCGAAAGCAGAAGGAACCGCGGGGCAGTACAAGGAATCCGGTACATTCATGGTTGGAGGCTGTCAATGGAGGCTACGTTGCTATCCTACAGGTATGACTGATCATCAGTGGATGGGTGTACTAGACAGCATTGCCGTCCTCCTCGTTCCTATGAACATAGCCCAAAACGTAGGTTTCTCATTGTTATGAATACACACATTCACACATGCATATATGCTCTCACTATTGTAGAGCCTGTGACGACACTGCATGGTTCCACGCATAGGTGCGAGTATTGTTGCGAGCGGTGGCTGGATACCCCACCGATGACAATGATACGTTTCGAGTTCAAGCTACAAAAGATGTTGAATTCAGGAATGGGGATCTAGGACAACAAGGCTTCGAATGCCTGGTGGAGCATCGTGACATTGAGCGCGTGAGCTCCAACGGAGGTCGCATAAACATATCGTGTGTTGTTACAATACTTGAGGACGATCACATTGATGTTCCTCCTCCGTCAGTACGCAGAAGCATATGTGCAACACTTGCAGCCCAAGCCCCTGTGGACGTTGTCTTCGACATAGGCAGCCGGGTGATACGAGCGATATGTGCCGATGTGGCCGCAGTATCTTGTGTGATGAAGGCAATGCTCTACGGTGGTGGAGTGGAGCCAAACTCTGAAACTGTTCAAATTCAAGACGCACACCCTGATGGCTTCTCGCTTCTGATCAAATATGCCAGTGAAGGATCACTCCAGGAGGAGGCTGATTTATGGGACACCCCTGCCAATGCCTGGCCTGTGTTACTCTCAGTCGCCGACATGTACCGCGTCGAAAGGTTGAAGCTGCACTGTGCGTCAAGGATGTGGGACATGGCAAGCGAGCAAACTGTGAGCGCATTTCTACGATGGGCAATTGAGACTCACTGCACCCAATTGCAGGAGAAGTGCATGTCTCTCTTAGAGCGAATCTGGCCGCACGGAATACTGACAACGGATTTTGTGTTCGTATGCTTTCACCATCCCCATGTTATGCACGATCTCCGTAGTAGATTACACGAAGGCATGTACCAGGGTCCCTGCTTGTAGTCTGTAGTTTTAATGTTTTAGTTACTATATATAGGATCGTGCCCTTGCGTTGCTACGGACAACACATCATTTACATTGCAATACACTTTGATATATATATGTGCAATACACATTGTTGTTGATATGGATTCATATGTGCATTCAGGATGTGTATAATAATGTGTCCCTTTAAGCAGCACATAACAAAGGCATTTCACTATTTGTACTTGTATGCAATCCATTTTCGTAGACCATGCTGGAACTTATTGTTTCGATGGAGATGAAATGAATGCCTTCCGCGAGTTAATTTGACAGCAGACAAGTTTAATGCACATTTCACATAACAACATGGCATCCCATAATTAACTATATTTACGATTTATCCTGAACCCACTCTCTTACGCATCAGCTATGGTTTTTTTAGATTCGCATTAGCTAAGTTAGTAAGAGGTACACCAAACCTACACCGATGGCCTAGGCTGATCCTGTCGATTCTGCGCGTTACTTGAGGAAGGTTGGGTTACGCACGCAGCATGGTGCACGGACTGTGCGTATTGCTTTGATCAAAGGCATATGCTAATGCTATGGTGATTGGTAACCCAACCGCTAGCCATGTTGCTGCACGCACCATGGCTCATGCGTAACCTACTGGGTGCTGCCACCAAATGATCTCGCACCGTGTTCCGCGGCAACCGCGATGCTGTGTACAAAGCGGCCTCGTACGTGCGTAATACACGTGGACCGTGGAACAGGCAAAGCTGCCATCAAATGATCGCAGCACGCAGCATGGATCGTTCGTAACCGAGCCGGTACGGGTTACGCATTCACCTGCCGTGTGCAGTCAGGCAAAATGACTGCACTCAGTAGTCACCGCATCTGCACCATCCACTCTCGATCTAACGGAGGCAACCCAACCAAAGTCATCTCGCAGGCCACATAAGTTACATAACAGCTACACGCATGGATGGTACGTAACCTAGCGGGTCCAGCTTATGCGCATAATCGACACCACCCAGTCGGTGTTGCAGCACGTAGCATGGATAGTGTGTATCCGCACGGGTACAGGTTACGCGCCGAATCGACATGACCGGATGCAGCATGGATGCTTGCGTAACCATGCTTGTCCAAGTTACGCATGCATCTGAAGCCTATTTCTGCGTAACACAGTCGGTGTTGCAGGATGTCCTCCACCAGATGCTGCTCCTCCCTTAATCGGTGTACAGTGGTTCAACATCGAAAGCTGAAAGCTGAACAAGAACAAAAGTAGTTAAAACCCTGTTTGGATCGGGTGGTCTACTCTCCTTAATGCTATTTTTTTATTAATTGTAAACTTCTCTACGTATAACGTCAGCCGGTAACACGTACTCGGTTACGCACGATGGCGCGACGGTGGTGCCCCGGTTACGTACCATCCATGCATGTAGCTAGTGGTACAAGCTAGTACAACCTACAGAGGAATGCATAACCGTGACCCACACAGCATGCATGCAGCCATCTTGCACAACCTGCGTAGCCTGGTCTCGGTTACTCTGGGGCCACGCTGCTAGGTGCAACCGCTTGGGTTGCCCACACGTCCATGTGAAGGTGGCTTGGGTTACGCACGCAGCACCGCGGTTGCCGCGGAGCACGGCGGGTGATCAAAGGCATAGTATGCTTGGTAACTAATATGCTTAATGTTTCCATAATTTCATGCGAGTTTCAGTTACGTACGCTTTGTGGCAACCCCGGCAATTTCGCGATCATGGTTTTCATTCGCTTCCATCTCTCTCTCTCTCTCTCTCTCAAAATCTTTGTATTGCAAGGTTTCTCTACTTCTTCTTCTTCATATATATCACGAAGGCTCCATATAGTGCAGCTGCAGTCCATCACTACCACAATGCATTCTTCATCGCCTCATGGAGCGAGCAGTGGATCCCCCTGCCGTACACCGATGAAGCATCCACTAGCTATACGCAGCGGGAAGGACTCTCCATCAAAGAGGCGGCTTGTCATGGGCACCGTAGCTCCACCAGCAGCGCCTACAGAAGATCCCATCTGTTCGTCCGCTGACAATCCAGCAGGCCGTCCAGGTGATGTCAACCGCTCGATGGTAGGGAGCCATGTCGTGGCCTCGCCTCCAGTTCCCCTTTCTACGCCTGCAAAGGCCGATGAAGAGGTTAATTTTTTTATGCCCCCTCCCTTTCTGAACTTAGGAGATTGTACGTAATCAATTAATGTAGTCAGTAATAGAATGGCATCACGAGGATTGAAATCACACCGGGCAACCTTCCAGTAATATAATAATTAATTACATCCAACACCACATCAAGTCGAGCTTCAGATTGTTTCTGATTTCCTCTTCTTGTTTTGTGGCGGTCGGAGTTCCTGCTCAAGTATCGCTTACATTTTTTTTGCCACTATGCCAGGTCCGAAATTTCATTATACTGATAAAAGCAACGAAATTACAGAAACGGATCAACCTGGGGGGTAGTTTTCTGTCTATTACTACGACCAACCCATAACCAGAGTAGAATTGGGAATGGGAAGAACTTTACATAGTAGTAGAAGTATATCCGAATATCTCAAACAATATTACAAACTTCACCTTAATTCGACCCAGCAAATTAATATATTCATACACTTGTCCATCTCGGCATCTGCAGGTTTTTGGCCGGTGCTCTCGTCGCCTTTTCTGCACAAAAGATTATGTCACTTCACTTGTACAACTGCCTGTTGACAACCCACTGGTACAAAGAGTGTGAATTTCCCGCGTCTATTCCCAAATTATCGTCCACGTTTCCTCAAACTTGGTTTGTGTTATTATTCTTTAACGTAGGTCAACTCAGCTGTGTCAGAAGATGATTCGTTGTCCCTTGTTCATGTTCCCGGGGTAAGCTCTATGCATCGTCCAAGTTTCGAATAAACAATAATTGAGCATATCTGGTATACACATACGAGTGCATGCTTGCTGATTCTTTTTCCCTTCTGTACCGGCATGTGCAGTCTAGCTACTCTACTCATGTAATCACAATCCCACGTTGTCGCATCCTGGATGACATTGTTAAAAGGTTGGACCTAAAAGTGCATGGGGAAACCATCGAACTCCAGGATGGTCAAATGACTTTAGCGATGACAATAGATGTTCCTGATATTGATTCGTCAGTACAGGAGAAAGCAGAGGCCACGTTCCTCAGTGGCCCAGACAAAAGGGGGTATGAGGCAGACGAAGATCTCTGCCAGCAAGTGATTGAGCACTTGGAAAAACATGCAGTCGTGACAATTGATGATTACAATCATGCTAAGGTCTGCAAGTTGCAGCGTGATCTGCTCAGGGAGTCCGATTTTTGCAACCTTTTTTCTGGAAAATGCACAGAACATGAAAGAAAGATTGAATACCTCAACAATGGCATCACCTCCATTTGTTCGACATTTGGAGATATACTACCAATTGCAGACACTGGTGATGGTATGTTCAAATACACTGGACAAAGCCCACCCCTCACACGCTGTGAAGTATTAGCTAAAGTACTTGTTGCTCTCAACCACGGTGCGTACATAGTACTGATATGCTATTATTGATCCTCTGCACCATTTTTTTGTTTCATTTAATCTATGACTTTTGAATCATCGAGGCACACAAGGCGCTGCCATTCACTTGCGGACCCCCTGAAAGTGACGAGGAGACCGACGATGAAGAGCATAGCAAGGTAGTAGGAGTAGTAAATATTTTCTTTCTGGATATACCTTGTATACTCCTTAAGAATTGAGATGCCAATTAATTGCGTCGTGCTTTACCCTTTACCTCACTTTATATCTGTAGAAAGTTGACCTGGTTAAACGCCTATTTGGTCAAATTGATGCCGGTTTTGCCAAGCTGGATGGATATTTGGGTGGCAAAACTTCGACACCACTTTCTGATTCTGAGGCGAGTGGTTCGCACAATGGCAGTGAGTTCTTATTGCATATGGTTGTGTGAATTGTTGTTAACATTTATTGTTTTCCCTTGCTAATTCTCATGTTGTCAGGTGACCATGATCCTACCGATGGGTGCGATAACGACTCGGAGTAGATTCGGTACGGTGTGTCCCACACACACACATTTCTATTCAGGAGAGCTTCTGGAGAAACTACAGAGACGAAGTGCGGCAATGGTGTCTGCGCCTCCCCCAAGCAGATCGTTTGGCCACGGAAGACGCCTGGTGCTCCCTGTTTCCTATAATGTAGTACAACCAGAGAAAAATCCCCTGGTTGCCCTATTTTTTAAACTGTCGCTGAAAACTCTAAGTACCAAGCTTTTTGGCCTGCTGCGAACGGCCCATGAAATTAAATCAAGTGTGGAAATCCCCCCCCCCCCCCCGACCGTCAAAAAAAATCAGGAGAGCTTTAAGTGGTTTGCATGGGTTTTCACGAAGGTTGTAGTTTCCACCTGATCCGTTGCCGCACAAGCCGCCAGTAGAGTACTCCTACATCGCATTGATCCTAATTTAGTGGGTGGGTAGTAAGGATCAATAGATTTTACTCATCTAAGGCATGGCACCCGACAATGGCACAATTTACCCAATCTGCCTTTGATGCAGCATGACGTGTAACCCACATTGTGGTAGCACACCAACATTCTTTCAAATGAGATTAGACACTGGCGGGAATATGGCAGTTGACTCGAAAGGAAAAGTCATATCGAAGGCACGTCTCTGTTCCATCCATTACACAGTCACTTACAATGTACCATCTAAGGCCTCAGCCAATGCAAGTCATTCTCATGAAACAAGACTTGTACGTAGTAGACAGCTATAATCGACGCCGACCCAAGTGTTGCTTCAATGATTTCGGGAGCTCTGCATGCCAACATTTACAAGAATGAATATTAGTACGGTTTTGAGTATTGCTATATATAAAATCAACAAACTCACCGAATTAGTAATATTAGATCTGTGATCCGTCCAAATTTCTCTTGAAGTGTAGGATGTATAGTTAGAGCAACTGCAAGAGCTCCTTTAAAAATGAATAGCTAAAATTTTGATTTAGCTATTATGTAAA
Source organism: Cenchrus fungigraminus (assembly GCA_036936925.1). Classification (NCBI taxonomy): domain Eukaryota; kingdom Viridiplantae; phylum Streptophyta; class Magnoliopsida; order Poales; family Poaceae; genus Cenchrus; species Cenchrus fungigraminus. The sequence continues at coordinate 101,426,434 of CM072779.1, forward strand.
ATGAAATAGCTAGAAAAAATTTGATGAAATCCAACAGCTTCTTTAATTGAACAGAGCCCTGCTTGCCTTGACCCATGCCGAGGCCGAGGCCTCCGACAGTAGCACAACACTTCTGATCTTTCTACATAAAAAATCACTATCACTAGAACTAATTTAAAGTTGAACTAAACAAGTCATCAAAAGCTACGACGTGAAGGCTTTAGTCTTGCTCTTGTCCCTCGAGGGCATTTCGTCATGCATGTCCCTGGCAGGCGGCAAGATGGTGGACTCCCACTCGGCAAGGTCCAGCCACCGCAGCCTCGACGTGGTCCATGCCGAGCCCCAGCCGCGCGCCTCATCCCCTCGCCATCACCCTATACAGTACATGTACTCGTCCACATCCAGTCCTGGCCCGCTCCCTGACTGCCACCTTGCACACCCTCCACGGTGACGAAGGTGATGCCGGGGAGGAGGACGAAGATGAGGGGGAAGAAGAGCAATGGCCGGGGACGAAGGCGGAGGTCGACCAGGCCGCCGGCACCTCCTCTGCGGCGCGAGAGGAGCACGACGGCCGGCGGCGCAGAGGCGCTCGCGGGGCCTCCTCTTCTTGCACGACGGCCCTGCTTGAGCACGGCGGCGTCGGCCTCGGTGGAAGCACGTGTAGGCATCACCGCCGCCCAGCAGGCCCGCGCCGTGCGCCAGCAGGGTCCGGTTGACAGCACCGCCAACCTCGACTGCCGTGCTGCCCGACGGCAGGCCTCGTCCGACGGCCCAGCTGGCCTCCCGGCGGAGCTCGCCCGGCGGCCGCGCTGGGTCCCCCACGGAGGAGCTCTTTCTTGCCTAGCTGGGGGGATCGACCGACGGCGCCGGCCCGCCCCCGTGGAGGAGCTCCTACTTGCGTCCGTGCCGCCCCCATCGTCGATCTGCCCGTGCCGCCATGTTCACCACCGTGGGGGCCTCTGCGCCTGTCGCGCCGCCGCCGGGTGAGCTCCTGCGCTGGCTGCGTCGCCTTGATGGATGCGCTGGCTGCCTCCGCGCTGCGAACTCGAACTCGCCAACGGCCGCGCCACAGCAGTCAGCGTCGGTGGGGTGGTGGGACACGGCGGCCACGGACCCGATGGCGGTGGACGACAGCGGGGCCGCCGGCGGGCCGCCGGGTCTCAGCGGCGACCTGCTCTGAGCGGAATGAGATCCTCTAAAGTAGCTATCACTACATTTACTATTAATTATACTATGCAACAACAAAGTCGTGTAACCAACATTGTTGTACGATTGTACCACAGAAGCATATATCATGCGTAACTATGTGGCTGAAGGTTACATTTTCATCAGAAGTGTACAGTTGGCTTCATCAGTGTAGGTACGAACCATCTGACTGATTCAAATAGTGATCTGGAACCATTCTGTGACTTCAGGGTTATATCTCTCATGACGACATCGACACCATCCATTATGCTGTGCTTCCTTAGCAAGCATCTTCTAAAATCCAAATCGAAGTAGTATATATTGTTGATGTCGGCGAATCTGTCGTCTGACAACACAAAGCAGGAGAAGTCATTATGGGTCGACAATATGATTGTGCCATTTAGGTGGGACATGCTGCTGCAGCTGATACCATCACCGTTATTGATGGGCTGATCTCTGAGGACAAAACTCACTGGGGTGTTGGTGGAAGTGTCTAAGTCCGGAGTGTAGAAGTCATTGGACGATCCATAGAGGAAGAGAACCTGATCCTCCTGTTTGACTGTGTGCTTCTGCAGGGATGGTTTAAAACAGTCCTCCATCTGCAGCCAGAACTTCCTGACCCTGGTGTGAGTACTAGTTTTCCACTCCTCGTCAATTCCAAGTTCACATACCGCTGCGGTCATGGGAACACCCGGCTCGGTGTGCTTGGTGTAGACAACAATAGTACATTTATCCTCAACACTGTTTGATATGACAAATCCATATTCAGCCTTGCCATGGATGCAACTGGGCAGGGGCGGCAGTTCAGTGTTCCACCCAGTCAGAGGGTTGACAATCACAGCCTTAGCATTCTTTCTAATATTGATCCCGATAAGGAGGCCGCTGTCATAACCGGTAATCCTCCCACGAACAAGGGCAGGGAAATAGCCTTACTTTGCCACCGTCTTGCCATCTAGAACTGGGACTTTTATGCATGCAGACCAGGTCCCATCTAATGTCTGAAACTGTAGGCATTCATCGTACTGGGACAACATGATACAGGGCTGAAAGCATGTGTCAGCATTGGGATTGACGGCATCCTTCCAGTTCTTGCAGACAGCACGGAACCTGACGTAGTCTCTAGCATCCCCAATTAGTTTGGAGATGGACAAGACAATCTACTTTTCATGAGAAGCCCAATGCCTATAGGTGGAATCCAATGTTTCCTGCAATATATTACTCGAATTAACAATACAAACAACACATATAAATCATGTAAACTGTTTTACAGCTTATCAAGTGCATGAATCAAAACATTTAAGCTGTTCAACAAAAAATCCAAATAATTGAAAACTTATCACAAGCCAGTTTGTGTTATAACCTTATCCTGGGGTCCCTGAAAATCCAGAGATGCAGTTCCATTTTCCTGAACGTTAAGAAATAATAACCATCAATTAATAGTTGAGATTTGTGATTTCAGTAATAATTTACATAAATTGCAAAACAAAGACTGAGATTATGCAGATATGAACCTGGTGGAGTTGCTGTTCAGCCAATTCCTTAGTTCTAGTTGACTCACAAACGAGCAGAGCAATTTCAGCAAGAAGTTTTTGTACACTCTGATTGTTAGTTCTCTAAATTTCGTTGTCCAATTTAGTGATTAAACTGATCAAGAGACCAAAAGTCCCCGAGATCTGGTCCGAATTCGCAATTTTATGATCCTCAATCTTCTTGACAATTTGCGACTTCAACTGTTAATCAGACAATGATCTGTCAAGACCAGAAATATAAAAATATATTCTACTACATGTTTTTGATTATTACATTGTTTCATTCATGAAAGTACGGTCACACAGCAGCAAGGAAAACAAGGTGTGCAAAACTCACATCTGGTGGCAGATCGATATTGTCAATTGAGATATATGTCGTTGAATCTGTGCAGTGGAAATCTTGTGCATAACATGTACTGTTGACGTTTTTCAACTACATTGAAAAAATTGAGATGAATCAAAATAGTGCAAAAATGCATTAGGCCAAAAAAAACAGCTAAGCATGAGTTGCAAAAGGACATAAAATGAAGAGTTACCTTTAGTTCTCCGAAAAGTCCAAATTGGAACAGATGATCTTTATCAATCTGTTTCGTTTCCTCGTAGCTATCCCAAAATATAAAACGAGGTAGTTTAACACATTGGTTAATCTCCCTCCCATGTTCAAGCCAGTCCAGCAAATATAACTGCATAAACATCAGATGCATGAGCTACCATAATAAAGAAAAATAACTCCTGAAACAGGATTACGATTTGATATGGATAGTCCTTACTCCAAGGAAATATGTTGACCCTTTCATCTAACAACTAAAATTTGGGTCATTATAAATCTTTTCCTTTATATGCTTGGCACTGTTTTTTATATATTCCAGTATATAGCCAACCCAGTCATAGGACATTATACGATCCACGTCTTCGCAAATATGCAACAATTTAGGGCTGACATTGTAAAGTTTGTCAGGAGCAAATATCTTGTCGGATAAAAGCAAAAGCCAACATGTAATGAAAAGGTTATCATCATTGCCCTTATTGATCTCATTGAGTAATTTCATCTGGGGGAATCCCTTTTCATTTTTTGGTATACCCAGTTTTTCTCTGAACTTACGGACATTCTCTTGCCTGCCAGTTTGTGGTACAATTTTATCCCCATTGGATGGTAATCCGGTTAACCTAGCAAGACTTCTTTTGTTTACAGGTACACTTCCAGCAGAACCAAAATTAAAGCACATGTTTTCTTCATCAAAGTGGATCAGTATCCATGCTCCAAACTTTTCAAAGGAGTGATCGAGCTTCATTTGCAAATAAGCACCAAGTTTAAGATCATTAATTCTTTTTTCCTGGTTTGTATTCAATTTTCTGTTGGCATTAATCACTGCATGTGGAGAGCACCTTGTTCTTGCACGTACTTGCTTGTCCTTGCAAATACAACATAAATAATTATATATGGCAACAGCCAGATTACCAGAATTAAGGAGTATTGCATGGAATCAGATAGTTTGAATCCGTACACTTGGGTCAAAACTGAGTATCAAGATGGTTGGATCTTGTCTTGGTTTTTTACTTGAGGGTTCTGAATCAGATACTGAATTCTGACTGACACACTTTCTAATTTTGCCTTTGGTGCGGTTTCTGGATTCCATCTTGGAGTCGGAACCTTTAGATACAACAAAAGGAACAATGCACTAATTAAAGTTAGGGAATGGGCCGTCACAATGGGAATACAAAGATACAAGGATAATAAATTAAATACTTTGGTAAAATAACCTTTCAAGTGCCATGACAAGTAGCATCGATATTTTTGTGATGGATGTATTAACGACAACACTATGTTACAGATCTATGTCAGCAAATTGAACACCATAAAACCCCACTGAGACTGGCAATCCTAATTGGACAAACTTACTACATGGTTAAAAATTTATTGACAAATCAATCAGAATACGGAGCTTTGCGCTTTTGAGTTATATGGCATGTACACTTCACCTTCTGTGACATTATCAAATTGCCCCGAGGCAACCTGATGATGGCCACTATCTTCTACAAAGCAGCAGAATAAGGAATCAGACACTATGGTGCATTAACTTACAATAGAAAGGAAAAGGAACGACGACAAGGCATAAACACAGAAAGTTCAGGATACCTTCAACATCTCTGCTCAAATGATCCATTTCCACAGCAGTATCAAAGCTCCTATGGAGATCCCTAGCAAGTAGTAGAACTTTCCTTTTCAGGGATAAAATAATCACAAAATAGGCACCTTCTTCTTATATGATGTGGTAGTGCTCCTGCCTTTAATTCCAAAAGAGAGAGAGAGAGAGAGAGAGAGCCTGCTTGGTTACGACAACAAGAACAACTGCATTGGTAGCCAAAATTTCTAGACATGCCTAGAATTAGGTTGGGCAAACATTGAAAGGCATCCAAGCAAGTTCTGATTTCCTACACTCGCCAAAACTACGGGATGGAACTAAAAAAATCAAATCAAATAAAATGCTCGTGAATTGGGTGGGGGTGGTGGTGGGGCGGAAGAGGTGGTGGGCTACCACACCCTCCGCCTCCCCATCATCCTGCCTGCCCCGCCCCCGCTATATGCCGCCGCCGACTGGGGCCCCAACTCCGCCGCTAACCTCGATCAGTACCAAAGTTCTTGAAATAAAGGCGACACAGATGTACATTACTGACGCAAGTTCTTAAATCATTGCTCCATAACAGAAACAATCCGAGCGCCTCGAACCCAAGACAAAACTAGAAGAGTGCAAACCATCAGTTTCGATGTGTACGAGCAAGGACGTAGGGCCTGACCTGTGTGACGAAGAAACGAATCAATCGGCGCCGACGACCACGACTGCCGCTCAACTGCTCAAGTCCTCCGAGGGGGTGGAAACTGGGAAACCATGCAGACGGAATCCGAAAAGTCCAAAGCGGTCGCGGACTTTCAACCCCATGAATATACGTTAATGAAAAAGAAAAAAACTGGGCAAACTTGTCAGTTCCCACCTGCTACCATGTGGGTCCTGGAATGCGGGCCCGGTGTCAGCCGTGGGAGGTATGATAGGCGACGCGATCAACAGCCGAAGACGAGGAGTAGTAAATGGACCCCGTGGGCCCGTGCTTGTGGCAACACCGGGATTAGCGGTTTGCACTTGCACATTCCATGTTGTGGTGTGGCCCGCGTGTATCTACAGTAGCTCCGGGCGGTTTTCCGGCAACCGGATCTTAAAATCTCCTGATCCCTGCAGTAGCCTGTGCCACGTCCCGGCGAGCCGTGCGCGTGTAACCCGGCCACGCGGGGCAGCCGTAGCTTGGGTTTCGTAATCGTCGAGCCGTGCACCGGAAAAATGTGAAATCCCTTCATGCGTAAACAAGGGGGAGCGCTAGCGTGTCACCCGACGTGGAGGAGCAGGTGGTACGATCCCAACGTACAAATGGCACCAAGCCGCGTAACCTAGGCTGAAGCACCGCGTGTGCATAACCCAGCGGGTCCAGCTTAATTGATCATCGTCGCGATGTCACAGATGAGGTAGGAGTAACTAATAACTAGTAGGTGTTACCCTGCGCGTTGCTGCGGGAATTTTTAAGCAAACTTTTAAGGTGAAATCCGAAAGTAGAAACAACAAAACGATTACATGATGATATTTATCTGTAAACAATAATATATATGAAAGCCTGTTAATTTTGTTGAGCGAGAACCATTCTTAAATGATTGATCCTACATGTATTTCAACTGCGAGAATTTTATGGCATGCTACTCGCAAATACAACATGCTATTAGTCATAGAAAATTGACGAAGGCATAGTGACATGGCGTGTAGTGGGTTATGACATGGCGCGTTGAGAGGCAAGAGAAATCGTTAGTGGGTACTTCTACCAATTAAGCTTAATTGCAGAGTGGATGCAGTACGCGTATGCGTCATGGACTGTGCGTAACCCAGCGTGTCCAGCTTACTCCTCGGGGCGGGTGGCGCTGTTGTGGCTGTGGATGACACGACGGGACGGGAGCGGAGGCGCCTGCAGCAGCAGGCCCGTCCCGTCCCGTCAAGGCTGTACACACGACACGACACAGTGACCGTGTGTAACCCTTGGCTTGGCAGCAAGCCGCGTAACCTAGGCTGAAGCACCGCATGGCACACGTAACGCAGCGGGTCCAGCTTACTCCTCGAGGCGGGCGGCGGCTGTGGCTGTGGACGACACGATGGGAGGGGAGCAGAGGAGGGAGGCCCCGTCCCATCGCCCATCGTAATAATGATGGTGCACCGCGTGGCCAACTGCGGCCTGCCCTCACCGCAGTTTGCTTCTCCCCGAAGCGAAGCCCGCGCCGGGGGGGGGGGGGGAGGTTGCTGACGCATTGTCCATGGAATTCTCTAGTGCGCAGCCCGCTGAATGGCACCTGCGTGACCGAGACCTTGCAGGTTACGCGCATAGTCGACACCACCTGCCGTGTCCCGCGGCAACCGCGATGCTGGCGTGCGTAACCCAGGCGGCCATCACTGTAACCTCTACCGCCTCGGTTACACACGTGGACGCCTGGGATACACAACATGCTTTGATCAAAGGCATATGCTATGGTAAGTTGGTAACCCAACCGCGAGCCATGTTGCTCCACGCATCCATCATGGTTCCTCGTGCGTAACCTGCCGGGCGCTGCCACCAAAAGGTATCGGTTACGCATTCCACTTCACCTGCCGTCTCTTGATGTGCCCACCCCTCTGTTCCCTCTTGATGTGCGGGCCTGACACGGTGGAGTAGCAGCAAATACAAGACTACAATCCCGGGAGATCGTTGTAGGAAAAAGAAAGGAAAGGAAAAAACAACAAACTATATCATTGATATAGCTGCAAAGTTAATTACTTCATTGTATCTTCATGTATCTTGCAGGCTCTTGCTGGTTGGAGTTGATCTTATACTAAGTTCGCTTTTTTTTGAAACACACCATTACTAGAATATTTGCCGATTCAAGAATTTGACTATCTATCCTAAATTTTCAGTTCATCCAAGCTAGCTATCACTACATTTATTATTAATTATACTATGCAACAACAAAGTCGTGTAACCAAAATTGTTGTACGATTGTACCACGGAAGCATATATCATGCATAACTGTGTGGCCGAAGGTTACGCAGACTGTGTGGCTGAAGGTTACATTTTCATCAGAACTGCAGTTGGCTTCATCAGTGTAGGTACGAACCATCTGACTGATTCAAACAGTGATCTGGAACCATTCTGTGGCTTCAGGGTTATATCTCTCATGACGACATCGACACCATCCATTATGCTGTGCTTCCTCAGCAAGCATCTTCTAAAATCCAAATCGAAGTAGTATATATTGTTGATGTTGGCGAATCTGTCGGCCGACAACACAAAGCAGGCGAAGTCATTATGGGTCGACAATATGATTGTGCCATTTAGGTGGGACATGTTGCTGCAGCTGATACCATCACCGTTATTGATGGGCTGGTCTCTGAGGACAAAGCTCACTGGGATGTTGGTGGAAGTGTCTAAGTCCGGAGTGTAGAAGTCGTCGGACGATCCACAGAGGAAGAGCACCTGATCATCCTGTTTGACTGTGTGCTTCTGCAGGCATGGTTTAAAACAATCCTCCATCTGCAGCCAGAACTTCCTGACGCTGGTGTGAGTACTGGTTTTCCACTCCTCGTCAATTCCAAGTTCACATAACACCCGGCTCGGTGTCCTTGGTGTAGACAACGACAGTACATTTATTCTCAACACTGTTTGATATGACGAATCCATATTCAGCCTTGCCATGGATGCAACTGGGCAGGGGTGGCAGTTCGGTGTTCCACCCAGTCAGCAGGTTGGCAATCACACCCTTAGCATTCTTTCTAATATCGATCCCGATAAGGAGGCCGCTGTCATAATCGATAATCCTCCCACGAACAAGGGCAGGGAAATAGCCACACTTAGCCACCGTCTTGCCATCTAGAACCGGGACTTTTATGCATGCAGACCAGGTCGCATCCAACGTCTGAAACTGTAGGCATTCATCGTACTGGGACAACATGATCCAGGGCTGAAAGCATGTGTCAGCAATGGGATTGACAGCATCCTTCCAGTTCTTGCAGACAGCACGGAACCTGACGTAGTCTCTAGCATCCCCAATTAGTTTGGAGATGGACAAGACAATCTGCTTTTCAAGAGAAGCCCAATGCCTATAGGTGGAATCCAATGTTTCCTGCAATATATTACTCGAATTAACTATACAAACAACACATATAAATCATGTAAACTGTTTTACAGCTTATCAAGTGCATGAATCAAAACAGTTAAGCTGTTCAACAAAAAATCCAAATAATTGAAAACTTATCACAAGCCAGTTTGTGTTATAACCTTATCCTGGGGTCCCTGAAAATCCAGAGATGCAGTTCCATTTTCCTGAACGTAAAGAAATAACAACCATCAATTAACAGTTGAGATTTGTGATTTCAGCAATAATTTAGAGAAATTGCAAAACAAAGACTGAGACTATGCAGATATGAACCTGGTAGATTTGCTGTTCAGCCAATTCCTCAGTTCTAGTTGACTCACAAATGAGCAGAGCAATTTCAGCAAGAAGTTTTTGTACACTCTGATTGTACACTCCGTCGTTGCGTATATGTGTAGACACAATGGGTACAAGGTGACGTACGTGTACCGGCGTTGTATGTAGAGAATTTTAGTAGCAATTAAAACAATAAAAATAGAAAATGGTGCTGCAAATAATGCACTAGCATACAGGAAAGATAGACCATTCGTTCCAAACAGGGTTATATTATGAGTTTTGAATTCATCCGAAGAGTCTTTCTGAAGCTACATCCTGCTACCAAACAAACACAAGAAACAAATGCATTGACCCTAGCAAAATTATGTGTGCACGACACATCGAGTCTTTCTGAAGCTGATGCCCAGAAGCTTCAAAGCCATCACTCTAGTCATCATCAGAGTCTAAAATGAATTGATTGACTGGATGTCCTCCACCAGATGCTGGTGCTCCCTGAACCGGTGTACAGTGGTTCAACATCGAAAACTGAAACCTGAACAAGAACAAGTAAAAAAGTAGTTAAAAGTAGGCACTCGTATATACTACAAACAATTTGAGAAGTAACAAGTATATTAAGGGGGTGTTTAGTTCACCAAAATTTCACCAACCACCCATCACATCAAACTTCGGACACTAATTAGGAGTATTAAATGTGGATTAATGACAAAACCTATTTCAGAACCCCTACCTTAATTTTCGAGATGAATCGAACGAGCCTAATTATGTCATGATTAGACAATGTCGTGCTACATTAAACAATCTCTAATGACGGATTAATTAGACTTAATGGATTCGTCTCGGAATTTCCTGTCCATTCATGTAATTAGTTTTTATAATTAGTCTATGTTTACTACCTCTAATAGACCTTGAAAGTGACACCCAAAATTTCTCACAAACTAGTTCAATATTCAATGTTTTTCTAATTTAACATAGGATTTCTTTCGCAGATGCCCCAAACAAATCGCATCAAATATAGAGAGCACGAAAAGGGAAAGAGCTTACCATGTGTCAAGTTGACTCAGGTAGGTTAAAACACCTAGTACCTTTTTATTAACCTTTCCACTTCGCAGTCTCACTATCATCAGATGTTTACAAATTGTACATGAAACCTCTGACGCCTTCCTTCCTTTCATTTCTACTTTCCACCCACCACCCTGCAGAAAGTAGACATGTTGCTAGGATCAATAGTAACCAAACTCACCGTGTAGTATTTCCATTTCACAACCATCTTGTATATAGAAAATATATACTACCATGCAGAGCAGTTGAAGTGTAAGTTCCTCCAAAACTGGTGATTGTCGTAGCATAGCTGCGAGGGCACACTTATCTGGCACACACTAGTGTTCATTGAGAAACAAAGTCTTCAAGTTGATAAATGTTGGGCATGATATAAAATAACTCGTGAAAGTAGGCGGGCCACAATCATGATATTAGTGATGAATGTTTTTTTTCCGGACGAAGAACAAGAAAGCTAATGGTGATCGAAAATGTAAGCATACCATGTTGACAGTAGATATCAGCTCCAAACATTTAGCTTCTGATAAGCCTTGCAGGATGTTGGTATCAACATGACTGCTACAATAGTCACTTCCACTTTTTCCCAGCTCGACAACTGCATCCACTAAAGAGGGCATTCTATCAAGCACAGGAATCTTGCCATTATTAACTTCAAGACGCAGGGAAACAAGATTCGGCGAATCAACACGAATGTGAACACTGCGACAGAACTTGCTTGCAAGGATGCTTAGATGCTTTAAGGAGCGGGATGAAATCTTTGTAGCACACGATAAGTCACAACAGAAAATCTTGAGTACTTCCAATGCTGGGCAACTCGAGAAATCAAGGAATCTGTCATCAAACTTGATGAAGGAAGGCTCCAGACACCTCAGGAACAGGGAATCTAGGCGGAAACCAAGCACCTCAATACAAACCTCCTCGGCATCCCTGGAAATTCGAAGACCCAAAAACTCAGCTTCACAACTAAGAACATGCTTGATCCAGATAATTATGTGGTCCATGTGGTCCAATTCCTCGCCATCCTCTTCAATGTTAGGAAGGTCAATCACACATCTACAGATAGGTATGCGATAACGAAGGAGAAGCAGATTGTACACGAATTTCTGGATCCTCTCCATGGCAAAAAGATGAAATGGTTCAATGCCACCAAACCATGAAATGCGCGGGTAAGGGGCACTCTTCCAGAGGTGGCACCAGCGACAGCCAAGCACACATGTCTGCACAGCATCTTGCACTGGCAAGAAGAAGAGGATCATATGAAGGAGCTCATCTGGGAGGGCGTCAATGAAGTTGACGGAAAGTCCCGGAGATGACAAGTTGCCGTTATCCACCACCTTTCTCTTCGGACGCACACCATCCATAAGGTAGACAGAGTCAGGACTGTGAGCAAAGAAACTGTCAGGAAGCATAATGGTTGTGAGAACAACTTAGCATTTGACCATGAATGCAGACATGCAGGGATCCACAGGCTATGGGTAAAGCATAGCGCCAACATTTACAGCCCATTCAGACCAGCATTGCAACTTACTATATGTCAGTGGAATTGGATAATGCAGCAACACATGAATGAACGGATTAATTAATTAATAACTATGTGAATGAGCAAATGAGCACAAAAAAAGCTAGGTAGTTTATGTTGCACAGCTCTTCTGCATATTCGAGAGAAAAAAAGTACTATGTCAATGAGCACAAGCAATGATGGCAACATATCTAATGCAAACCAGCTTCGTGTGCAACAGAGTGAATCTGGTAGGAGAACAGTGAATGCGAACCGTACGGCACAACAATAAGATCCAACCGCCGATTAACACTAACAAACAGAACTTTAAAGATTCAACCCTACGATGCAGGTACCTGAACGGCTGTACTAGCAACTGATCAGTAAATATATGGGAGCATGCAGCTATAAACAGCAGGAAGCGATAGATCTGATAAGGAAATACATAAAACATTCAGCTATAAACAGCAGGCACCAACAGATCATTACTCGTAGGGACAGATGCAGTTTGTACGGGACGAGGACAAAAACCACGAATCAGAAGTTGGGAACAACAAACTCACGCGGATCAGCAATACCTCGTAGCTACTGAAGAAGACCGACGATGGAGAGACAGATCTAGGCTGCAAGAATGTTCAACTGTTCAAGGCGGTAGTATTCCGCGCTCACCTAGGTGTGCATCGCAGCTCGGCAGAGGGGTACCGCGGCGCCTAGGTGGTTAGGCAGTCACTAGGCGACCCGTGGCGGCTGCAGATGCAGGGGACGGGCGGTGCGGAGGAGGCAGCAGGGGTTGGCGGCGGGGTTGAATGAGGAGCAGGGTAAACAGCAGAGAACACATGGAGATTCTATAAATGCCTTTGCCTGTAAATCCCAAGTCACCGAACCACTGTAACTGTGAAATCTTCACTATTCCTGCTACAGTCAATAAAGTCATATTGCTGTTCACCTACAAAGTAGACTCATCTGAGAGAGAGAGAGAGATGGAAACAATTGTCTAATTCACGATCACGAATCCGTGCACGATGAAATTCACGATCACTAAATTAGCGGTGCAGGCAATGGATCGTGCGTAACCTAGTCCGTGCGCATCCCAGTCGGTGTTGCACAGGAGGCATGCAGGGTGGATGATGCGTAACCTTGCTGTTGTAGGTGACACGCCGAATCGACAACAACCGGTCAGTGTTGCAGCATGAAGGTGCGTAACCGAGTCCGTGCGGATTTAGGTTACTCAGCTTTGATATAACCGAGTCCGTGCGTAACCGGTCGATGTTGCAGCATGACTTACTATGCGGAGCCTATTTGTGCGCGTGCGTATCCTAGTTACTCAGCTTTGATATAATCGAATTCTTCCTTTTGATCTAAAAAAACAGAGAGGGAGAGAGAGAGAGACGCAGGTTGGACACGATCACACACGACAGGCCTTGCTCATAGTAAGTCATAACTAACATGCACCATCTCGCGCGTAACCGAATCGTAGGAGCCATGGACCGTGCGTAACCCAGTAGGTCGTACAGCTGCCGCCCGGCCTGAGGAGTAAGCTGGACCCGCTGCCGATACGCACAATCAATCCATGACACGCCACGCACGCCGCACGCGGTGCTTCAGCCTAGGTTACGCGGCTTGCTTCCATGTCAAGCACAATACACCATTCTCACGCGTAACCGTCTGAGTTCCAGTTACGCATGCTTGAACACGACCCGAGGTCTATACCGCACGTAACAAAAGCTATATCTACCTGATTACGTTCCTTTTTTTGAGCTGATGATTACCACGTTTTTGCGGGATTTTCGGGATATCCGTTTAACGAATGCTAACTACAGTATATATCCATTTTGGTCGACCTGCAAGTTCAGATCGCGGAAGCGGAGGAGGAATAGGTTTTTGCTCATGTCGGGCGCGGCGGAGAAATCGTCTGCTGATGGACGTCCAAGTGTCCCTCATCTTGGCAAGCAAGGCGCACCGGACGGCAATGCGACGCCGACGACACAGAGTTCCGACGGCAAATCAACAGTGACTTCTGATGGCAAATCACAGTCGAGGACGACATCAAGGAAGCGGCGTCCTAGCGAAGAAAATTTAGCACCTGCGACCGGCAGCAACCATCCTCGGAGACGGCGGCCCAACAACTTCAACTCCGGTGGCCCATTGTCGTCTGCTGATGGACGTCCAAGTGTCCCTCATCTTGACAAGCAAGGCGCACTGGACGGCAATGCGACGACACAGAGTTCCGACAGCAAATCAACGGTGACTTCCGATGGCAAATCACAGTCGACGACGAAGTCAAGGAAGTGGCCTCCTAGCGAAGAAAAGGTAGCACGTCCGACTGGCAGCGGCCATCGTCGGAGATGGCGGCTCAACTTCAACTCCGGTGGCCCATTGTCGTCTACTCCGGAGGTATGTAACACACCATCCATGTAGATTCCATACGACGCACTACCTAGGCCTGCACAACGCGCTTATTGATTACTCTCTCTCCGTGACCAGATACGACCAACGATCACCATTACTCCTAGGGATGGAATTTCCATAGCGCCTTTGCGACTTGCGCGTGTCGTGAGCGAACTCTCAGGAGAAAGAAAGGAAAGCCTAAGGTCATTCGGATTCGAGTGCTTGCTACACATGCCCAATATATCCCTAGATCGTGCCCTGCTGATGTCTCTTGTCAACAAGTACGAGCCAGATAAAAAAGCTTTCAGAATTGGTGACAAGTTGGTCCGGTTGATGCCATCAGATGTGAAGGACATCGTGGGTCTACCAATCGAAGGAAAAGAGGTCAAGATGGATGGCAACTATAATGAAGTTCTGCTTACCCAACACGGAAGTGCAAAGAAGAAATTAGATCTGATAGAAATTGAAGAAAGGCTCCTACGAAGTGATGGTCCTGGAGATACATTCTTCCTTCGTGACTTTTTCCTGTACTGCCACAAGGTGTTGTTTGCACCCGATATGGATCCATGTATTCCAGTCAACGTCTTGCAGCTAGTGGAGAAAGTGGAAGAGATACCTTCCATGAACTAGGGTGTTTACATGCTCAGTCATCTGCATAATTGTATTGCTACATTCAGAAATGGAGTGAGAGAAGAACTTGGAAAGACGCGTGTCCTTCAAGGAAACCTACTATTTCTGCAGGTATACATTTTTAAAATTCAGATCGATCTGATGAAATTGAACTTCAGTTCTTGATAATTATGCAGCTTTGGTACTTTGAACATGTCCATGCGGGACCAAACGACCTCTATCCTAAACGACGTCAATACCCCCTAATGAGATATTGGACAAAACAATCGACCGAGGTGCGACTCAACTCAAAATGTGATCTGTATACAGACACGAAGGTGAATTCCTTGATTTGTTAGTCTTGCTGTGCATGCACGGTGGTTCCAATTATTTTCTCTATGTTTGAGATGACCCTCGTTTTTCAGTTCCCTTCTTACGAGATTTTTGAGAAGCTTCCAAACTACCGTGAGGAACCAAAAACCACTGAAGAGGTGACCAGTAATGTGTATTGCGACAGATCAATCCAAAGCACTTGTCCACAAGGCCCGTCACTTTTTGCCTCATCCAACGATTCCGCACCTCATAAAAATGTCAGCACAGACCACCTCCACTCCAACCAGTTTACACTAGATTTTGTACCATGATTCACTTCATTGAATTTATTTTATAGGACAATGATTTCATTCGCATACTAAGCCAGATTGCTTCAGATCTATATCAGGAGCAGAAACACATGTCAAGAGCAGTTGGAGTATGTTTTTCACAATTGTATTGTTGTTATTTAATAATAAGTTTTCACTTAACCTATTACTGTTAATAGGGCATCCTAAAACTGTCTGAACACATCATCGCCAACAGTGGAACCCATAGACACACTGGAAGCAAATGCCAAGTAAATGCCACTAATTCGTCAGAATATATAAAGAAAATCTTTGGAATTGTGGATTATCTTGAAAGAACAATTTTTGGCAGGAGAATACCAATGAGTGCATGCAGAAACCCACAGACGTGCACAATGCTGGAGCATTTGTCCGTGCAGCTGATGATGACTATAGACTCACTGAGGAGGACAAGGTGGTTTTAAGTTTTATCGCAAATAGTGATAAAAATGATATTGTCATTGACATCAATGGCCTTCAAATTCCGGTGGAAAGCCTATTGCCTAATGTCACTGGTTGTAAAGAATGGATCTCACTTGAAGATGGTTGGGTGTTTGGTGATGTGAGCATACTTTGATTTATTTTAATTTAATGGGTTTCATTTGATCTTGTGTACTTAACCTTCTACTACCTATCACGAGATACTGTCCTTTAATATATCATTGGTTGTCACAGGTAATTGATGCGTACGCATTTGAAGCTAATATAGGTAATGAAGATGTGGCGTACATCAACACCTATATTACCCATCACGAGCTCCTACGTTGTAATTCAGTAATGCCGATCATAGGAGAATACTTCTTCAAAAAACGATCTATGGTGTGTATACTTTCATTTTTCTACAAACTTTTCTCTAATATTTTTTTGCACATATTACTCGTGGTAAAAAATAAAATTAACTGCATAACCTTTATCACAGGTGTTTATTCCTTTACACGTCGGAGGTAGTCACTGGATTCTTGTTGTGCTCAATATTAGCGACATAAGGGTGCAAATCCTCGATCCATTAGTGCACAAGGGGTCGTGGGATTGCCAAAAGGAATCATCATTGGTGAGCACACACGCACGCGCGCGCGCGCACACACAGTCGTAGCTAAGGCCTACATGTATCTCTTGTTGCAGATAGAATCAATACAGAATTGCATTGAAGCTTTTATAAAGGGCCTACCTAATAATGTCGGATGGATTGATGTCAAGTCGTGGCGGATTGTTCGTATGAAGAACTTACCTAAACAATATGATAGGTATGTCATGCTGTCTTGAAACAACGTGATAGTTACCATGTACTTACCAGTAAGTAGCCTAACAAGACAAAATTTTGCAGCTCGTCATGTGGTGTTTACGTCATTAAATACATGATGCATTGGAATGGACATTCTCTTAGTGAGTCACCCACCCAGGTATAGATAATGTCATTCCAGCATTACATAAATATATTTTTCCTAGGAATACATATATTGTGCTGTTTGAGACTAAGGTTTTGTGGACATTTTTTATGTTAAAATGTTAGGATGAAATGGAAGTATTCCGGAAGAAGATATGCTGTAGGTTGATACTCTCCAAACACAACAAGATCCGAAGACCATAGAATAGAATGCCTAATCGATCTGGTTGCAACTTATATTTCCACAGAGGGCAAATAGGAAGCTGATGCCGAATGCCCAACAGAAGACAAATGCCAATGAAGTGCAACAAGACGAATCTTATTTTTTCCACAAAGAGAAATGAACTAGAGGCCCAGATGGGAAAAATTATAAAAGCCATGCCAACATCACTACGTAATCTTCTCTTGTACTATAGACACAAAGACGTCTCTGCACCACTGTGCATCTTTCGTCATCTCCGAATTTTTATATTGGTGTTGTCCCATATAGAGTATTTTTAACCTTTCAAGGAACCTAGTACAATGCGTTTGTGTTTGCGGTTGTCTCGTATAGTAATCTCAAATCTCCATTGATTTGTGGATGTCATAAAGGAATGTGATTCAATACTGGCAGTTGCCATGCAACTGAGCAGCAATCCGGTTTTAAATTACAAACCTGCAACACGCACGATCGATATCGTGTGGGCGCGTGCACACCGCACGATGGCATCACGCACGTGCACGGGTGATGACAATCCCCATCACGCCAGGAGAAGTTCACGCGGGAAGTCTGGGTGAAAAGCTTTCTTTCTTTCATGCATGCGAATGTGGACAAAAAAAGATATGTCATTCAAATGAAATGTTATTCCGAATTTTAAAAAATCTATAAATAAACTGTCAGAACAAGATCATATTATAGCCAAAACAAGTTTGTATGCCATCTTGAACAAACTAATAAAGTGCCAGAATAAATATTATCTGTAAACTTTTAAGATCAAAACAAGTCATTATTATATGCAGAACACATTTGTATGTCATCTCCAACAAAACAAATGTAGTGTCAAAACAAATCAGAACAAGGGTCAGAACAAGTTATTTTTATAAGATTATTAATATGGCCAGAAAAACTTTGTTTGTCATCTCGAACAAACAAACAGAACAAATCAGAACAACTGTTAGAACAAGTTAAATATGGCATAGTAACTTTATCATAGTAAACAAATAATTGAACACTTAAAAAATGATTATCTAGTTAAAAATATCAAGATGAACAAAACTCCTATAAACAATAAATGGAACACTAAACAAATTCAAATATTATAAATATAAAGAATGAAAAGATAGAAAAAAAGAATGAAAAGATAAACACTGTCTATTTTTTCAAAAAGCACTCAAAATACAATGTACTTAGTAATTTCTTTTTTTTGCCGATAACCAGTATTCCCCGTGTCGTTTCCAAATTTGGATGTGCACGTTCATATAAAAACACGATGAAACAGAACACAGCTGCATATATAAATGATATCCTCTTTTAGGCACATATATGATTGGCAACATGACCGGGTGCTGAATTTTTAATAAGGTTCACAGGCTGAATAGAGTATGATCACGAGACTTCATTGATTCACAGGCTGTACCTCCCTCTTGTTCCGGGCTGGAAGACTCCTTTGTATGAGAACACAGAAAATTATGAGAAGAGAAACATATGCCTATATGATAAAGGAAGAAACTACCGGATACATGAGATTTTTTTAGTTGAGAAATCAGTGTTGCAGCTCAAAGGAAGAAACTTCTGTGCTCTATGTATTTGCGCAAAAAAAAAGCCCATAGCAACACACGGGCACATTCCTAGTGCTAAACTAAACGACAACTATCTGAGGCAGCTTGGGTTACGCAGGTTCGACACGAACCTCTCCGTGTTCCGCGCCAACCACGATGCTGCTATGTGCGTAACCCAAGCTGACTAGTAGTAGTACTCCTATCCTGCCACGCCGGATAGAAGGAGAGAGAAATGTCATACTCCAGCCAGTTGCCCGGTTCAGGGAGGAGTATTCTCAGGGAGGAGTAGCAGACTTTCCAGTTTCCACCACACCACCCGCCGCCCTGTGCGCAGTCGCTGCCAGCCCGACATCGAGGCTACAGAGATGGATCCACCCTAGATACTCCAGCCGGCAGCCGCTGGGAACCAGCTCCCCATGTCCCTACAGCTCCGCCGCCCACTTCATTTGTGCCGCCACCCGTGGATCCCAATCCGCCTCGTCCTCAAATCTCGCAGGTGGAGCTCGGCATCCACCCTCCACCGGCGGAATGCCTGCGGGTAAATCGCATAAGGGAGCACCGGCCGGTGCTCCGGTGACCGAAGGCGACCGCATTGGTGCCTTCCCGGACGAGATCCTGCACCGCGTCCTCTCCTTCCTCCCCGCGGTGCAGGCCGTGCAGACCTGCGTGCTCGCCCGACGCTGGCTCAACCTCTGGAAGTACGTCACTCGCCTGCGCATTGTCGGCGCCGACGGCAAGGTCCCGGCCCCATATGCAGACATCTTGGAGTTTGTGGACAGCCTGCTGCTCCTCCGTAAACCTTCGCTTCTCGAGACATTTGAGGTCAATGTCGTCGGAAACGACACCGTTGACATTTAGCGCATCAGGCTTTGGGTCAAATATGCATTGCAGTTCAAAGTCCAAAAGCTCTTGCTCAACATCCAATTCAGAACACATAGAATTTGGTCTTTTTGGCCGGAGGACCCACCCTTCGCCTCCAGGTATCTGACCATTCTAGTGCTTCGCGGAATACTGTTCAACCGTGAGTTTCTTGACTTTTCGAGATGTCCCGCACTGCAACATCTAGAGATCGAAGATTGCAGCTTCATTGATACACAAGTTATCTCGTCACAGTCCTTAAAACATCTAAGCATCAAAACAGGCAGTTTCAACGATAGTTTTCGCACTCGAATCCGTGCCCCCAATCTTGCTTTTCTGGGGCTACAAGTCTATTATGGCAGGACTCCTTTACTTGAGAGAATGCCCATGTTGGTTTCAGCAAGCGTTGGGATGCTAGGGACCTGTAAAGACTGGTGCAGGTCCAGCCATTCCAACTATGGGGACTGTGGTGACGAGAGCTGCGGATGTTCCATAAAGGATGACAGCACAACCATCATTTTGCGTGGTATATCAAAAGCAAAGACTTTAGTGTTGGGCACTAATTGTAAAATGGTATGCTTACTCCTCAAATCATTAAATTCATGGTCTCATTGTTTCAAACATAAATGCATCATTGATCTATCTAGTCGCTATCTGTCCAGATTATTTTCAGAAGGGACTTGAAATGGTGCCCTACCTTTAGTCGATTAAAGGTTCTGGTCCTCACAGCATGGTGTGTGCGTGATGTACATGGACTAGCATGCATTCTTGAACATTCACCAGTTTTACAGGACCTTTACTTTCATATATTTTTTAAGGTAAAACATTTCTAAATGGACAAATATTGCATATACACCTTTATTTATATAGGTTACTGATCTTGGCAGACTCTTTTATTATACTGCAGCCGCAAGGATGTAATGTGAAAATGAAAGGAAGGATCAACCCAAAGGAGGTACCACCCATTATTTCATCTTATATCAAGAGAGTTGAAGTCATATGTGGAGTGATCGACGAAAGACTTATTGAATTTTTCAAGTTCCTCAGAGGAACACTTAACATTAGTATGTTAGCTAACAACACTCCCGTGCCTTTAACACTTATACATGTGGGCCAAACAAAAAAAAAGTTCAAACTAGAAGTAAATGAAGAAATGTCATATTGTTTGTTAAGGTATTGATTTGGATGTACCAAATAAATTTGGAAATGACACTTCAGAACTCTGAATCTTGAATCTGTTTTTTACCTTCACCATCTTATGAAAGTAACTATGTTCTATGCAAGGATTCAAATAGACGATGCAATATCCAAAACATTTTTTCTGTTTTGCTACTTTCACTTATTTATCACCTTTGATAGCCCCCTTATCAGGCTAAATCTACATCAAATGAATATCTTGATTTCCTTGCTAGCAGCTTTTGTAGTGTAAATACTGGGAGATAATACTTCAAATCTAATGGAATACTAGCTCCATCTATAAATATATTTAGAATTTTGTA
This sequence comes from Cenchrus fungigraminus, assembly GCA_036936925.1. Lineage (NCBI taxonomy): Eukaryota > Viridiplantae > Streptophyta > Magnoliopsida > Poales > Poaceae > Cenchrus > Cenchrus fungigraminus. Next base: position 101,447,326 of record CM072779.1, read on the forward strand.
TTAGCATGTTTTACTTAAAATTTATGCAGAATGTACAAAGATACTTATTTAGGTGAAACTCGTAGTTGCATTTCAAAGGATTCCCAGTGTCCTGAAGATGTCTCGAAGAAAGGTTGGAATTGATTAAAAGCTTATATTATCATTGTTGCATTTGAGATGTACCTCACTCCAGCTTTGGAATATCCTGAATACCAAAGTTTGGTCAGTGAGATAGTATATACATTAGTCCTTTACAGTACCTCAAGTTTACTTACCTTTTTTCCCACTTCTCAATGATTTCTCAGATGATGACCTTGGTAGCTTGTTTATCTTTACAGGTTTTATTTACTGGTGTATTACATGGGAAGGCTAAGGTCAGTCTCAGTGCAAGTTTCATTGCATAGTTATCTAACCAACCGGTTACATGAAACGGTCATGCATGCAACTCAGTATTGTGACATGTAATTTGCCGGGCAATGATGTGTGGAGCCGAAATGTTGGGAGTTTTCATAACTTGTCGGTTCATGTATCATGTATGCTAGTAAAATCTATACGATGGGGATGCACAAACATTACAAACTGATATAAAGTACTGTTATATTATTTCAATTGCTTGCACTTCATCTGTTCTAGTAGAAGAATATTTTAGAATGGCGAAGCATGTGCGGACGATGCTGGAGGTTAGAGGTATAGGCAAAATCGACACGACTGGCGCTGTCCGGGGCGGATCCAGCATGGGCGTAGGGTGTCCATTGGAGCATCCTGAAGCTCCTCTAAATTTTCAGCCATGGATGAATAGAAGGGGAGGAAAATGAGCCACCGTCCATGCTGCAACACCGACTGGGTGGTGTCGTTTCATCGCGTAGTAACCTGCATCCGATCGTGTCGATCCTGCGCGTCACCTGCACCAGCTTCGGCGACGCACCATCCATTCTGCATGGCACGAGCAACACTGACTCGGTTACGCACGATGTCGGTTACGCACCGTCCGTGCCGCTTGATGCAACACTGACTTGCTTGCATGATGGAACACTGACTGGGTTACGCAGAGTGTCGGTTACGCAAAAACCACGCTGTATCCTCTGTCGTGTCGTTTCATCACGTAACCTTGAGCCGATGAGGTTACGCAAAACCAAAATGCTAAACGGAGAGGCCTCTCCATTTAGTCTTAAATGGAAAGCCCTCCGAGGTTACTTCCTGCGACACACAAGTTACTTCTCGCGACCAAAAGTTACTTCCCGCGACAAAAAAGTTACTTCTCGCGACACAAAGTTACTTCCTCCTGTGTGCTTCTTTCTGTTGAGAGAAGTAATTTTGTGTCGCAGGAAGTAACCTGGGAGGGCTCTCCATGTATGACTAAAAGTTACTTCCTCCTGTGTACTTTTTCTGTTTAGGGAAGTAATTTTGTGTCGCACGAAGTAACTTCGGAAGACTCTCTATGTAAGACTAAATAGAGAGACCTCTCCGTGGATGGTGCCCTGGATGCCGGCTTCTTGGCAACGCACCCCGAAGGCCCCAAAACAGATCAACTTTATATGGCACTCCCTCCATTCTCTTTTGATAGGAATACTCCGTATTTCCAAAAATCAGATTTTTACAAATGATAGTCCTATTTGCCATTGGTGTGGGCCGTGGCAATAAATGGCACAGATAACAATGAGTATCATGAGTAGAATGCCATTTGACAAAAGAGAAGTTTAAGACTACTGGCTGCATGGTGCAAGACTGGCTGGGTTACGCACGGGGTCTGTTACGCAAATCGGTCGTGTCGATCCTGCGCGTCACCTGCTTCCGGTCGTGTCGGTTCTGCGCACCACCTCAGCTTGGTTACGCACAGTTCGGCTATGCACCATCCGTTCTGCATGGCGCGTGCAACACCGACTGGGTCGTGTCGATTCAGCGTGTACACACCATTCGTTCTGCTTGATGCAACACCACCGGTTCCAGATGTATGCGTAACCTGAACCAGCTCGTACCCGCACGGACTCGGTTACGCACCTTGATGCTGCAACACCGACTGGGTGGTGCCGATTCGGCACGTAACCTGCATCCGGTCGTGTTGATCCTGCGCGTCACCTACACCAGCTTCGGTTACGCGTGATTCAGCTACGCACCATCCGTTCTTCATGGCGCGTGCAACACCGACTGCGTTGTGTCGATTCAGCGCATAACCTGTACAGGTTACGTACCGTCCGTGCTTATTGATGCAACACCGACTGGGTCATGTCGATTCAGCACGTACGCACCATCCGTGCTGCTTGATGCAACACCACCGGTTCCAGATGTATGTGTAACCTGAACCCGCTCGTACCCGCACGTACTCGGTTACGCACCTTGATGCTGCAACACCGACTAGGTGGTGCCGATTCGGTGCGTAACCTGCATCCGGTCGTGTTGATCCTGCGCGTCACCTGCACTGCACCAGCTTTGGTTACGCACGATTCGGCTACGCACCATCCGTTCTTCATGGCGCGGCGTGTAATAACATAAGAAATAGGCTTCGGCTGTACTCCGTATGCGGAACCTACACCCACTGGGTTATGCACCATCAGTGCTGCTGCATGCATAGGGCAACTACGACTGGGTAACGCACTAACTCGGTTACGCACCATTCAGGCAACACCGACTCGCAGGTGCAGTCACCACTGATAGTGCGTAACCGAACGGGTGTAGGTTACTCGCCTATCACGGGGTGCTGGTGATAGGCGCACCCCGTAACGCAGTCGGTGTTGCAGGAACCGTCGATTCACCTTTTGCCTCCATCCCCGCGCCTCCGCTCGGAGCTGATTTCTACCATTTGTGCCCACGCGGAAGAAGCAGGTGAGATCAGATGTGGACAGGTCGTCCTGGACGATTTCATAGCAAGACGCGAATGTGGGAGACGATTTCATAGACAGCGTGACCTCGACCCTCGTGCGCACGTAACTTCTCAGATGAATGAGCTCTGGACTGCAGAATAATTTCTAATAGTGAAATATAGTCGTAGGAATACATTTTTTTTTGCCAAAAAAGATCGAGAACATCGTCTGGGTGAAAGAACGGAAATCAACATGCATGCGTAGTAGGGATCTATCAGATCTAGATCGTTGACGCCCCCCCAGCTCTCCAGCAGCTTATCCCAGAGCTGGTCGTTGGCCTTCCCCTACTGTTGAAGGATCCTTTCCAGACTCTCAACCATTGAGTGGAGATGAGCCGTGTAGACTTGGATGTGCGTGTTAACAGGTGGATCTACCCACTCTGTGTAGCCACAGTCATCCACCTGCAGGAAGAGACAAGACGCGAGTCAAGGCGAGTGCATGCCGATCGATCCGGTGTGCTAAACGAAAGATGCATGGAAGAGTACTATGTTATTAGAAGAAATTAAGTTTCGGGAACTTTCCATGAAGCGAGGGCAGCGGAAGAAACGGCGCCCCCCATCGATGTAGCCGACATAAGTTTGGACGATGGCGTCCTCCTGGTGTATGCATTGAGGCCAAGGATGCGGTCGGTGAGGGTAGTCTCGAAGAGGATTGTTGTCGGTATAGTAATGCCTACGGCTGATTACTGCTTGGGGCGGGGGCGGACGTGGTTTGCTAGGACCGCCCCATTCCACAGCTTTCCCTCCCATTGTCGCCTTGCTCTCCTCGGAGGAGCTGCTCAAAGGCTGGGGGCGCAGCTTCTTTGGCATTCCGTTAGTTGCGATAGCACGGGGAGCAGGCCGCAATATCTTTTTTTTTCTTCTCTCACGAGAGGGAATGGGGGTTTGCCTCTTACTATTAACAACGACCCCCGATACTTGAGGGCCGAGGTTGTTGCCGCCAAAATAATAATAATAATAATAATAATAATAATAATAATAATAATAATAATAATAATAATAGCGTGGCAGTCACGCGCGCAAATCCGGCGTCGAAGCCGCCATGCTTGGAATGTAATCTGCTGCTCGGCTGGTGGTATGGAAGGAAATTGCTACGTGGTTTTGCCGATCAACATGAGATGCTGATGCGAGCCAGAAGAGCAAACCATTTATTAGAAACCCCAGAACGGCCGCGCTTGGCATCTCCTCCTTCCAGCAATTTTGGGATCGTGCTTTCATTTCACGTTGTGCTTTTAAAAATAATATCTAAACCTGCGCCTAGTTGGTCACGCACGATCCATGGTGCGTCACCTGCACCACAAGGTTACCCACGATCCTTTAGGGTTGACGACAGTGACCATAGCATGGATCCAAACTCCATTTTGTTACTCGAGTCGAGTGAGAGTAATCATACTTTGCCCACCTTTAACACCAATTCAAGTATCCGTAATTAATTAACACTAATTTAAACCAATACAACTTCTGTCAAAGTCACTCGTGAAAGGCATTCATTTCATCTCCATCATATCCTGACCAAAATGTCCATCATCTGTTAATTACTTCATTGCTACAGAGATAATTCCCAAAACCAGTACAACCGAGCAGGTCCATGATTGAAAAGTTCAAGGAAAGCAGTGCCAAAGCACAAATCTCCTATAGTAAACTATATAGAAGCAAACCCGCTACTCACAAGATTTCGCTCAAACCTCAGCGAGTCATATCAGCAAATCTCATCGTCCACCAAATATCAACAATCAATATCAGCTGCCACTTGATCTTCCTTCAATCTCCACCAATGCAGGCAAAAAGTCACTGTAGTAGCATTAATTAATATTAACATAAGGCTCCAGTGACCCAGGAAAGTCTACCAAAAAGCTCTCTCAAATCCCACGGCCACATAGGAAATCACCTAGTTAAATCTATTAACGGCCACCAATATCATCATCATCCTCCAATACTGGACTACTTAATTCGGGATACCTAAAATCTTCGGCATAACATGTATTCTCAGCCTTTCTCACCTATATAGAAAAAACAAATAGTCAGTTGTAAACTGTGCCAGCAAGTCCGATATGCAAACAAGGTATAGTTACCTTCAGGCTTCGAAGACATGTAAAAGATCTACAGCCGACTGTGCTAGGACCCTCAACTACCCTTAAATCATTAGCATGCCAAAGAGTAAAACGAGGTTCATCGATAGGTGGTGCTATAAACGGATGATCCAGCCAATCCAGTAAATACAACTGTGTAGATGGCACATGGGTAAGTGATGAATTAAAATAAATAAATAAATAAAAGGTAGGGGAACAGAGTTCTTGATTGGTACTACATAATTAATTATTACCCCGAGAAAATAGGTGGATCCTGTTACAAAGGGCACACCACGTCTGTCTGTACACCTCTGTAATATTTTGGCACCGTTTCTAAGTTCTTCCAAAATGTAGCCTACCCAGTCGTAGGTCATTATATTATTAACATCAAGGCAAACATCTAACAATCCTTTGTTTACGAAGGCAGATGCTGTAGGAGCAAAGATTATGTGTACCAAAAGTAAAGTCCAACAGGTGACGAAAACGTCATCATCACGGCCGTCAAGGATTCTGTCTATTATGTGATGGTTCCAGTTTTTCTTGTCGAGAGGCATGCCTAAGCATGCTGTGAAGTATATGGTAGACTTCTCATTGTATATCTCCACCACTTGCTTTCCCTTGTATGGTAAACCAGTCAATCTACAAAGTCTTCTCCGATTCATAGGGATGCATTCGCCATTACCAAATTTGAAGCACAAATGTTTCACATCAAGGTGCAATAGCATCCAAACTCCAAGTTCCCGGAGTGGGTTGCTAATCTTCAAATCCAAATAATTACCAAAACCAACTTTTTTAGTTTGGCCACCTGATTGGGATTCAACTTTCTTGTGATATCAATCACACTTCTTGGACTACACCTACTACTCATATTCCCAAAAACATAAGGTGGTTGATGCAATGTACGAAAGCAACAAAGGAATATGGGGCAGATGATGAGATTGTGCCAATGTTTACAGATAACCGAGGCATGAAGAATGGAACTAGGATTAGGTGGGAGACGAAGGAAAATCTCAACAAGGACTTCATCTGGCAATAGGCAAATATTATAACCAAAATGCTTCCTGATGTCAGCCACCAGATGAACTGTACCCTGTAAAAGTGCAATTGACTCGGTAAACCACTATAGAAATGCATCTGACTCGGTAAACCACTATAGAGATGATGAGTTGTATGTTGTAACACGTAGGGAGACAAGAAAAAGATCATAATATGTGATCATATGTGTAATAATATTATTGAATGCGGCAGTTTTAGAGGAACAAGAACTTAAAGGTGATATATAAACTGATAATACATGATAATTATTCAAAGACAGAATGATAATATTTTAAAAATGAGTATAGGTACCAACATCGGAATATTTATTGCCCTTCCCACTCATCTTCTTTGCAAGTAGATGCTCCACTCGTACCCACTGTATTATCCACTACCCTGGTAGCATGTTATAGTGATTCTGCAGTACGTACAAACAGCAATAATAAAAATGGACATCCAAACAATTTGACCACTAAGAACAACATTATCAAAAAGAGATGGAGTAGAGACAGCCAGAGACTAGCTACATTCAGCAAAAAAGGTCAATGGTAATTATATTATCGGGTTTCTTGGGCTTCTTATTGCTGGTTGGCCAGCATGCAAGTTGTCAGCAGTACACACATCATCAACCGTAGTAGGCAGCAAGCCTAGTTGCAATTATTATTCCATGCTGCTTGTTTGGATCACCTATCATCCCTAGCAAGCGTAGGCAATCTCTATATATTGCATTGTACCAAGGAAAGGTAAACGTTAGGTGTAGTAATTTTTTAAAATCCCGCACCCTAACCATAACACACAATGGAAAGTCGTCCTCGCAGGAAAAAGCACACGGTACCAAATGACGCGAGAATTACAGGTGTGGAGTGGTAGGGTAAACAAAAAGGCAAATCATATAATCATTCACATGAGAAAGAGAGATATGACCACGAAATTTTTCCCTCTCTTTCTTTTCACCTTCCCGGCAAGTACCGGATCCTTACTCCAGCCGCATTCATCTGCCGACGACTGTGTTCCGACGTTGATGGTGGTCCATACCACGTCATCCTCCATCATCAATCTACTACACAGCACCAGAAATAAAAATGGAAGGATGGAATCCCTTATTTCTAGATATAAGATGAACTGGGAAATAACCAGATATAAAAATGGTTAGGGTTTCGGTTTGGGTGGCTGCTGGCCTGCCGGCGGCTCTAATCACCGGTGGCCTTAGAAAAGGGAGGTGGGCCGGAGGTAGGCCTGGCGGTGGACTGGTGGAGACGGGTTGCGGGGCAGAGGGGACGTCACCGGCGGGGGTCAGCAGCTGGACGTGGTGGTCAGTTGAGTTAGGAATGAGCAATCGGGTGCTTCTGCCCTACTCTATATGCGTTGGAGTTGGAGAGGGAAACGAGAAGGAACCGCTGACAAGTGGGCCTACACCACCCAATCGTGGTTGCAGCACGGATGGTGTGTAACCGATCTCGTGCATGTAACGCGCACATTCGTAACCACTACCTACATTCCACGAACCGAGATGGCGCAGGTAATGAGCAGAATCGACACCACCCAGTTGGGGGTTACCTGCACCCGCTTGGTTACGCATAATCGACACGACCCAGTCGGGGTTGCCGCAGCACGCAGACACCATGGCTCGTGCGTAACCGCCGAGGCGAGGGTTACGCAGGTTCGACACGACCCAGTCGGTGGTGTTGCAGGAGCCATGCAGCATGGATGGTGCGTAACCTAGCCGGTCCAGCAGCTTACGCGCATAATCGACACCACCCAGTTGGGGTTGCAGTATCCGAGCGAGTGCAGGTTACGCGCCGAATCGACACGACCAGATGCAGCATGGATGCTTGCGTGACCATGCCTGTCCAGGTTATGCATACATCTGAAGCCTATTTATGTGTAACGTAGTCTGTGTTGCAGGAACAATGTAGCCTGGCTGGTGCATAACCATGCTGGTGCATAACGTAGTGTCTTGTTGGATGTAACAAGCAGCTATAACCCAGAATTAGTCAATCATAGAAGCACGAGATCGCGAAATTGCCGGCGGCGTCGGGCATATATATAGAGTGCGAGCTAGCGTCGTAACTGGAACTCGCATGCATGGAAAATCGGTGTCCATCCTGCGTAACCGGGGCACCGTGAAGGTTACGCCGGTCTGACAACACCAGAGACATTGCTCGTTTGAAACCGAACGGGTGCAGATAACGCGTAGAATCGACACTAAGGTGAAATTTTGAAAGACACAAGGTGATTGCACGCCAACATTCTTTCAAATGAGATTACACACTGGCGGGAATATGGCAGTTGACTCGAAAGGAAAAGTCATATCTATCGAAGGCACGTCTCTGTTCCACCCATTACACAGTCGCTTACAAATACCATCTAAGGCCTCAGCCAATGCAAGTCATTCTCATGAAACAAGACTTGTACGTAGTAGACAGCTATAATCGACGCCGACCCAAGTGTTGCTTCAATGATTTCGGGAGCTCTGCATGCCAACATTTGCAAGAATGAATATTAGTACGGTTTTGAGTATTGCTATATATATATCAACAAACTCACCGAATTAGTAATATTAGATCCGTGATCTGTCCAAATTGCTCATGAAGTGTAGGATGTATAGTTATAATCGACGCCAACCCAAGTGTTCCTTCAATGGTTTCGGGAGCTCTGCAAGGTTTAGTGTATGTATGCGTGATCATTTGCCAAAAGTAAAAAGTGTGCCAAAAGAATTGTTTTGTTTGTTGACCCATTATCGATTATTAGGATTTCTTCCTCTCTGTTGTAACAGATAACATAAAAGATTATGTACCTATCATCTGAAAGTGGATATTGCTCCTTTGACAGATCCATCAGGAAAATTGGGTTGTCAATACTTGCCCATATTTGTTGCATAAAAAAATCATAAATGGGCAATTGAATGTGAAGATTGTACCCCCATTTGTTGTTCAGAATATAGTTCCGAGCAATCAGATGAGGTGCTCTCCCTTGCAGACTTGTCTTGAATATTCTCCCGGTCCATGGAATCAAATTCCTTCTGGAAAATGATGTTTTCTTGGTTACCCTGACCAAGATTTCTTGGTGATGTAGCCTAAACAAATTATGTCATTTGATTTCCAAAAGGAATATATATATCCAGTCAATGTTTCTACCTTTGTTGGTGTTCTCTGGTAATTGAGGTCCTGAGAAAGAAAACTTGAACCATTTGGAGAAGCTCCATTTACCTATTGATGGGACATGCATGCATAGAGAACAATAATTTATTTCTTATACAGGCAGGAGAGGTGCCTAAGAACAATAACGTAACTTGTGACAGTTTTTTTTTATCTGTGGAACATAAACTAACTTGTGGTTGTTAATATATCATATTCATGTCAATCCAGAAAGTAAACAAAGGAATATCAATCAATACAATTAATGCATAAGACATGACCTCGCATGTGAATTTAATACCCTCAAATCCCTTAAAAATTGTATTGCACTTTCGAGTGGTGTCCCTCTCTGAAGTTGCCACCGTTTTGCCAAAGTCGTTTGCATAACAAGTATCATCAATATTTCTCAGCTGCAATACAAAAGTAAAATAACAATGTGAACAGTCAATGTTAGTCATTATACTATCTCTATATGTATTCATCCAAAAAGTTGGATTATATTTCTCAAAAAAAAGTTTAATTATTATGTTACTGCAGTTACCGGCAGGTTTTTGTGGGAAACCTCTAGTTCAAGTCGTAGTGCATTGCTCCATAGTGAAAACCGAGGTTCACCAATAGGTTGTGTGATAGAACTACTCTTCAGCCAATCAAGGCAATATAACTGCATGCTCGCAAAAAGTTGAAAGAAATTATCTCAGATCTGTGATAAAATGGCAAGATCAGAAAGCGCTATTTATATTTCTTACTCCAAGGAGATATGTGGATCCATGAATATAGTTGGCACCCTTGTGTCTCTTCTTAAGGTTTAATGCATTCGCACCACGTTTAAAATTGTATATAAGGTAGCCAACCCAGTCGTAGTTCATCAAATTATTTACGTCTTGACACACTTCCAAAAATCTTGTACTAATGTATGCACCTGTATCTGGAGCAATGATCTTGTCAACAAGAAGTAAAGTCCAACAGGTGACAAAAAGGTCATCAGCTGCACCATCTCTGATTTTGGCCTCTAATGTTCTTCCCGAGATTTTATGGCTTCCTTTAGTAGGAACTCCTAGCTTTCCTTTCAACTCACTTATGCCATTATATTTAGAAGTGTTCTCATGTATTGGTTTGCCTCTACATGGTAAACCAGACAACCTTGAAATGCTCATTGGACTTAAAGGGATTTGTTTACCGTTGCCAAAATCAAAGACTTCCTTTTTTGTATCATAGTGCCACAGCATCCACACCCCTAGGTTCAATAGGGGAGATTCAATCACCATACTCAAAAAATGACCAAATCCAATGTCTTTGATCTTTTCAATCTGTTGTGGTTTCAAGCCACCGTTGACATTGATCATCATTTTCGGTGAGCACCTAGTGCTTATCCACTTCTTATGGAGGAAAAAATAAAACCATTAAGTCATCAGTCTAAGGTATAGTAGACCAAAACCAGGTAATAAAAAAATCAAGATGTCAGCATACCACAGCACTGTTTGCTGCCGAGACCACACCGCCATCCATTTCTGAAGGAGTAACACCATAATATTGCTTCCTCTTTCGTTTTGTGTTCCTAATGATTGTTTCTTCTGGAAGTCCAGATGCGGTGCCCTCTGAGTCACACTTGCCATCTTCACTGACAGATGCTAGTTGGTCGACACTCTTTAACAATGTCAACGGATTTTGTGGATGTGTCTGCATCTTCCTCTCTGTAAATCGACCCTTCTCTACTCTACAATGAAGATATGTCATGAGTTTTATTAGCAGGTGCATGCAGATTCATGGGACCGAGTATAAATAGTATACGTATACATACTCACCCATAGTGTTTTTCACCGATTTCTGTGTGGGATCTGTTGTAGTTTCCCCAATGGTTTCAGCTTTCTCGACCAATTTATTTGTGTTCTTGTTAATAGATAAATCCAGACGAGTTTCACCATCAGCTGTGAGGGGAAAATCGAAACCTCAGGAACAAATAAGTACACTGTAGGAAAAGGCTACAGCGAATCATATAAACAACTAGACTGCTCATGTGCTGTGATAGAATTTCATGCAATGCGGTCAACTCCTACTATTCTTTTTTTTGCGAGGAAAACTGCCTACTATTCAATAACTTATCCGACGAAATTAAAAGGAAAAATCAAAACTGAAGAAACTCAGCCTTTGCCATAGAAAATACCAAGACTCCAAATTGGATAGATACTCTATAAATTTTTAGTAAATTCTCTAAATTGGATACTCTATAAAATTTTCTAAAAAAGTTAATAAAACTGATTTACAATCAATTATTATAGAGATTGAATTAACATAAAAGTGACTAAATAGTAATTAGCAAGATGATAAATGTCGCACCATTTCAGATGGTTAAGGAATTGATTTGCACCAAATTATGGGATGAATGCCACACTTTTGCAAGACTTGAGGAGATGAAAAATACACTTTTTCCCCACGAAGGTGAGAAGGGAGCCTACATCCTGTACATAACACTGAACTATTTGATTTTGCGATTTCGCTGATTGAATATCAAACCTTTTACGTGTTTTCTACGATGATAAGTTGCAGTCGATGCATTGCTAACTTCGTCTGTATCATACTCCTCATCTGTTTCAGAAGATTCATCGTATTCGTATGATTCATCAGTGGATGCGTCCTGTGCTGTGTACACCTGCTCTTTACGCCTGTCGGTGGCGTCCAATTTTCTTGTCTTGTTTGTGACTCCGAATCGACGTAGTTCGTGGGGATCGCAAGGTTTTCTATTCTTCGTTCTCGCCATCAAACAATATTAATCTACGGAAACATAGATCTGTTAGCGGCAATAGTACGTAAGGAGGTGGAAGGAGATATACTTACAGCGAACAATGAACTCTCGGCGGACAATAGCAGTACTAGTTTCGACGTCTGCAAGGCACCCAACTGCCAAGATGAGTCGCCGGGCCACAGCTTTGATAATAGCAAATATACTCACCCGGAATTATTATGGGAATTTGAGGGGAAGAAAAATAGACAAGCACACTGGAGTACGTACGAAATTGAAAAAGGAATATCAACCCATTAAATAGTATCCCTATTATTATTACTTGAGGTTACCATAAAGCTTGCCAATGGTACAACTGCTTTAACTCTGGCATGAGGTACTACTCGATAATCTTGGCACGTCACATTCACTGCTGCAAATGTCTATACAAACTGGCAGGGATGCTTTCCTTGGTACGCCACTTGGCCCTGTGCGGATGGTTACACCGCGCCATCCTCATCGTTCCATCTCGCACGGGGAACAAAACTACAAAAGCATGCATGATCGGTTACGGGAGGGAGGGAATTGCTGCTGGAGAGTTAATTTACCTTTCCAAAGAAGATCGCGACTCGCGAGATGATTGCTACCGTTACAGGTCATTTGGATCGTCTCGCATCTCCAAAACTCTTGTCGGTTTCCTAACCTCGTGGTTAAAGAGAAACTGAAACTCCCATACCTGGCGCTGAGGGTGAGGGCGACGGTTCTGTCTACGGAGCGCTACCCCTCACGCACCGTCACCCGACGCCCACACGCCTGTCCTCCTGAAGTCTGTCTGTAGCCTTCATCCACTGATGCCTATGGAGGACTTTCTTGAGATCGTGATTGCTCTCTTTCTCTCGTCAGTTTAGAGGTCGAGCACCGCAAGCCACCGGGAGGATGGTGCTTCCCCCATCCGATGCCCGCCGAGACGGATTGAGGATGCTCATGCTCCGCCTAGCGCATCCAAGCACGACACTCCGGATCCCCGAGGGCAATGATTTACCGGCACCACGCGCCGGTGAGGTCGTGATGTTAGTCTCGTTCTTGATGGCAGGACTTGTCCCGCCATTCTCCGATTTCTTCATCGCCGTGCTCACCTTCTACAGGGTGCACCTGGTGCAGCTCCATCCCAACTCCATCATTGTGCTATCGGTTTTCGCCTATTTATGCGAAATGTTCGTGGGTGTCCCTCCCTGCCTGGAGTTGTTCAGATGCTTCTACACCCTGCAACGTAATAAATTCTCAAGGGAAGACAACAAGTTGATCGGCTTCTTCGAATTCCGGCTGCGGGACACCGCCTCCAATCGGTACATCGAGCTTGAAACAATGGATCTCTGGGGTTTGTGGCATTGCAATTGGCTGTACGTGAGGGCCGACTCCACCATAGACGAGCTTCGCTTGCCGACGGGACGGCCTGAGAGGTTCCTACAGTGGCGCTCTGTTCCAGGCGAGATGCCCACAACGATGGCCCTCGAGTCTAGCATCCGAGAGCTACGCGCCTTCGGATTAACTGGCGCCATGGTGATGGCCGATGCCCTAAGGCGGCGGATCAGTCCTCTACGCCGGCAAGACCACATTGCGTGCTATTGCACCGGCTTCTTCGTGGACCGCACGCCTACTTTACTCGGCGGTAACGATCCTGTTCGAATCATTTCATCAAGATTGTTTTGAAAATTTTATTACGTATTGACCATTATTGGTTCGTGATCTTTCTTAATACGCATCATAGAGGAAGGTCGGATGGAAGAACCTGACCTGGAGTTTTTGCTGCGTGAGCTTCTTCTGACACGTCTGGCCGACACAGCCCCTCCAGACGATGCACTTCCCCTCTGCGCTGTTGATACGTCGGAACGACGCTGGCGCATGAACCGGAACCCAAAGGTGGACGCCATCAGCGCTTCAGAGCCGAGGATGCACCAACCACTTGTGATCAGGGAGGGCGTTGCCGCTGGTGGACAAGACCGGAAAGCCTCGACCGTTGAGAAGAACGAGCCCTCCCCGAGACTGGCACTGATGGGGGCTGCAGGGACAAGCAGCTCCCACGCCGCAACAACTTCTGCCCTTGCCGCTCGCGACGAGGAAGAGAGGAAGGCCGCGCGCGTCACAGAGCACCGGGACACTGGCATTGAGGCAGTGACCATGCTGTGCCATGCGTTGCGGGAGAGGCTGGCCGGCCTCTCCCAAGCTTTCGTGCGCGTCGCTGACGTCCTCCAAGTCCACAGGCTTCCACCCGCCCTGTCCTCCCACTCTCTGGAGGAGGGCCATACTAGCAGGTCCGTCAACCGCGAACTGATGAGCCAGCTTGTGCGGGAAAATGCCGAAGAGGTGGCCAACTACCAGGCCGTGGTGCCAGGTTCACCAGCCATAAAGGACGATGCCGAGACGAGGTAACTTTTTCCTTTTCAATGAAACTTCTCTCATTCCCTCCTATACTAATTAAAACCACAATAGCTGAACACCCAGGTAGTAACTTTTTTTTTTTGCCTCTGATGTTCCTGTATCTTTTTAAGTCATACATATATTCTCTTGAATCATCAAACATCTATATATCCAGGAATATCGGACTTGCCACTCCAGGAACACGGCGTTCCATTTACACTAGATAGCTTTATAACTGGTAGATTTATAATTGAGATCAAGATTCGTGACATGAAAATTGCAAAACATGTAAGCATCTACTACCTCCATTTTGCATTTTGTTTTGTGTGAGCACTCGAACAAATTATCCATCACTGTTTAGTAGAAGCATCTTTAGCTTTATAATAAAACTACTCTACAAAACTAACAAACATTCACTCCAATAGGCCACATCATTTGGCTTCATAATAAAACCACTGATTGATATTTGAGGCCCATAGTGTGAGTGTATTCTAATTTGAAGAAGATTTAGATGAGCACTTGAGGTGAGGGTCAATTCATGATCTAGGAACTCGCTATAGCTTGTTACATCCAACAAGATACTAGGTTACGCACCAACCAGGCTACATTGTTCATGCAACACCGACTGCGTTACGCAGAAATAGGCTACAGATGTACGCGTAACCTGGAACGGAACGGTTATGCAACATCCATGCTGCACCGGTCGTGTCGATTCTACGTGTTACCTGCACCCGCCCAATCGATTACTAGTACCTACTAATCGATCTAATCTTCATTCAGATATACTTATTATCCTATGATCACCTTAGGAAACGGAGGTTGGAGTCTCAAAAGTGGACATTCAAGCACACACAAATCAACAAGGCAAATCTCCTTCTACCCAAGGAGGACAAAAAAGAGACAAGTATGGAGATACACGGCTCGTGAGGAGTAACCGACTAACCAGTACCACCTTGGTTACACACGTGGACGCCTGGGATACACGGCTCGTGAGTAACCGGCTTGGCGCTGCCAACAAATAGGACTCAGTTACCCACCTTTAAGACTGCTGGCTGCATGGTGCAACACTAGCTAGGTTACGCACGGAGTCGGTTACGCAAATGGGTCGTGTCGATCCTGCGCGTCACCTGCATCCGGTCGTGTCGGTTCTGCGCATCACCTCAGCTCGGTTACGCACGGTTTGGCTACGCACCATCCGTTCTGCCTGGCGCGTGCAACACCGACTGGGTCGTGTCGATTCAGCACGTACGCACTGTCTGTTCTGCTTGATGCAACACCACAGGTTCCAGATGTATGCGTAATCTGAACCCGCTCGTACCCGCATGGACTCGGTTACGCACCTTGATGCTGCAACACCGACTGGGTGTTGCCGATTCGGCGTGTAACCTTCATCCAGTCGTGTTGATCCTGCGTGTCACCTGCACCAGCTTCGGTTACGCGCGATTCGGCTATGCACCATCCGTTCTTCATGGCGCGTGCAACACCGACTGCGTTGTGTCGATTCAGCGCGTAACCTGTACAGGTTACGCACCGTCCGTGCTTATTGATGCAACACCGACTGGGTCGTGTCGATTCAGCGCGTATGCACCGTCCATGCTGCTTGATGCAACACCACCGGTTCCAGATGTATGCGTAACCTAAACCCGCTCGTACCTGCACGGACTCGGTTACGCACCTTGATGCGGCAACACCGACTGGGTGGTACCGATTCGGCGCGTAACCTGCATCCGGTCGTGTTGATCCTGCGCGTAACCTGCATCCGGACGTGTTGACAGGAATGCGTAACCTGCCCGATCTCAGTTATTCTGGGTCTGGGGCCACGTTGCTTAGCGCAACCGCTTGGTTACCCACATGTCCATGTGAAAGGCGGCATGGGTGATGTACGCAGCACCGCGGTTGCTGCGGGACACGGCGGTCGGCGGGTGGTGTCGAGCCTGCGTAATCGAGATCATTTGGTGTCAGTGCCCGGTGGGTTGCTCATGAGCCATGGTGCGTGGAGCAATAATGCTAGCGGTTGGGTTACCATAGCATATGCTTATGATCAAAGCGTGTGCTGTGTATCCTAGGCGTGCACGTGCGTAATCGAGGTGGTGCATGTTTCGCACGCACACCTGACACGCCTGTTGAAGACCTGGGTGGAACAGAGACTTGAAGGAAACCAATAATCATTCATGAAAAATATAATTCTTCACGCCTGGCCGCCTCATGCCGCCATGCCTGGCCGTCTCATGCCGCCACGCCGGGCCGGCCGTGCCGGAGGCTGCCGCGCGGAGCCCCCGAGGTGGCCGTGATGGAGGCCCCCGAGCTGGAGGCTCTGTACGTAGGAATTCTTGAATTTCACTTACTGACGGGAGGATTAGTCAAATTCTTCACATGATGAAGCTGGATCTTGATGAAGTCAATTTTCTCGTTCACTCGATCCAGTTCTTGAAGGAGGCGGGTTCTCTTAATTTACAAAGCTTCAAGTTTTTCTTTAGAGATTGCCGACAGTAGATGGAGAGTTGGAGACCTTGTTCTTACCTTGACGGTCGCGCTTGCTGATTCGCACCAACGGCGCTGATATACGTCACAATGGTCTCCACATCCTCGCGATTTGGAGGCTAAAGAAGGAATGAGAAAATCTATCAGAGAAGTTTTTGAACTGAGGAAGAAGAAGAAGCAATCACGCATGTACAGCCCGTCGGTTTACCCCGTCTATGTGACGATCTTGTTGCCAAAAGGCCGATACAAGGACGTTCGGTCATAAGAAACAAAGAAGGAGCGTTGGGAACCATCATGGAGTAGCGCTTACATTAAAGATAAAAGGCATTCAAGGTCTTAACAAGTTCAGGTTTACAGTGCCCATCGGCCGATTTAAAGCTATACTAGTCGTCTATTCCTAGGAGAGATGGGACCGAGTGGAATCAGCAGCTGAGGCGTCGTCAGGCGATGAGGATGCTGACGGAGACGCTGCTGGAAGGCCCCCATTCAGCGTCAGGCACGAAGAGGAACTGCTTGGCCTCATAGCCCTCCAGCAGGCGGATGCACAGGGCTGTCCTCGCCAGCGACAGCGAACCGGGCTCGCTGCCACACACCTCCATCTTGTAGTTGATCTGGACGTTACCCTCAGGGCACGGGTCGAGGCAGACCAGCGACAGTGACCGCCTGGTCAGGACACCGCCGCCATTGAGCAGTAGGAACACACTGCCCATGCCGGCCTGCACCAGCACCCGAAACGGCTCGCCCTTGCGGAGCGTCACCGTCGTAGCCTCGAGATAGGCGATGGAGGTGGCCGCGTCGCTGTGGTCGTCGAGGACGTTCCTGTACAACAGCAAGCCGCGGTAGCTACAGCCTCCGACGGGGCAGACGAACGGCGCGAGCGGGCACATCTCCTCGTGGTAGCGCTTGTCGATGAACTTGATGACTTCGCGGCAGTCGTACTTGCGGAACTTGCAGACGTTGTTCATCTCGTCGAGCACATGCTCCATCGCGCGGCACCGGACGTCGCCGATGGGCTCTTCGCAGCACCAGCACTTGCGGTTGATGCGGACGCAGCATCGGGCGCACGAGGCGTGGCCATTTTTGCACTGGAGTGAACAGAATACAGTAAAAATTAGGATACATGCACCACGCCGTACAAACCATAGTTGAAACAGCACAGTAGTAGCTGTGGTTCTAGAGGGCACCGGTGTGCTTACCATGAACACCTGGGACTCGAAAGGCTTGAAGCAGATGACGCAATAGACGGAGCGAGCATCCGGACCTAACCAGATGGTCTTTTCCATCCCTTCACCATCGCATCTCCTCCTCGATGGGGCCGTGGCCGGCGTCACCTTGGTCTTCTTGGCGGTCCTACTGTTCATCTCTGATCTGATGCAAAACGGTTCAACGGATGCATAAACTAGTTACTGGTCTATTGACGGTGGTGATGGGAAACGGCTACTTGGTACAGCTGTGGTTGCGGCTGCTGGTGGAGTGGATTCTCTGGTAGAGCTGAAACTGTTTTAAAAAACGTTTGGCAAAACAGCTTCTCCTAGCTGTGTCACAAGGATAAGAGGTGAAATACCCTTCCCTCTTTTCTTTTTTTTCTATTTCTTTTTTATTTTCCTTTTTTCTTTCTTAATATTTCCCCTTTTTCCCTTCCCTTCTTTTTTGTCTCCTTTTCTTTCCTATTTCCTTATCCTTATCCTCGTTCCTAACCTCACTGCCCCTGCAGCGACAGGCGGCCATCTCCTCCCCGTAGGGCCACGCCCACGACACCGCTGGCGGCCACTGCCTCCCCGCGCCGCGCCCCTGCCACCCGCGACCCCCGGAGCTCCCCGCCGGCCGCCTCCACCTGCGGCGCGGAGCTCGACCGTCCACCGCGGCGCTGCCCTGCGACCGCCGCCAGCCCTCCATCCTCCGCGTCCCCCCGCGCATGAGCCGCCGCCCTCCAGTTCCACCTCCGGCCCGCCCTCCCCCGCGCCGTCCGTCGACCTCATCTCCCTCGCGCCACCTCGGCCTCTAGCTCCGCCGTCATCCGTCCTCCACCCACCAGGTACGCCACCGCCGGCCACCTCTTCTCTACCCCGTCGTGGTCCTCTACTCCGCCGCCGCTTCCTCTGCCCCCTCGGTGCGTGGGCTCCTCCCCCGAGGGCAAATGAAGGAAAAGGGGGGCGGAGCTGCGGGAGGAGCGGGTGAAGCTGCGTTTTTGCAGCTCCCGCCCGGTGGAACCGCGACAAAGAGCAGGATTTCCGACCGCTTCCGCGTTTGCAGCCCGTTTGGTAGGGTTTCACCAAAAATAGATTCCAAAGCTGCACAAGAATCCCTACCAAACACACCCTAAGCTAGCGAATCACCCAATAAACTTGCGAGCGAGTTGCAGATCATGGATTGTTACCACTAGTCGTGAAGCGCAGTGGAAGTAGTTGATCGGATTGTCTCCTCCTCGTCCTCCCCACGGTCACCACTCACCACCTTGGATCATCGTAGCCGAGCAGCGCAGTAGGTAAGCAGGGCCTCCACGGAGTCGACACAGGGCGGCGTGAGGCCGGGGGGGGGGGAAGCTGCGGCTATGGTGGGTTGGACGCTTCGTATATATATATATATATGCCGAGCTAACGGGCTTTCAGGATAAAGGCATAGTTGGCCAAATCCCTCAAGGAGGAATTATCATTTGGTGGGAATGAGATCCTCTGGGGTAGTTGTTGGAATTATCATTTGGGGTAGAAGCCCCTGGAGACGTCCGATGCAGAAGTGATGGTTAGGATTCATTGCTACAGTCTATTTATGAAAATGCTACATGACCCTGTGCATTCTACTCTATTTATGAAACTGTGCCCATGACCTTGTGCATTGAGAGTGAATCATGCTGAAAATCTGATGCAGCGGACTTGGTAAGTGTGCACAGTGCCACGAGACTGGTCTGAGGTACTCCCTCCGTCCCTGATTAATGGTCGCCGGAGAAACGAACCGATTACCATATACAATTGCAAAAAGACAGGATCACACATACAAGGAGTGCTTAGGCACGTACAACCTGTCCAGATGAATTGGCTGAATTGGGGAAGAATTGGTGTAAATGCAGATGAATAGTGAGAGGTGATGTGAGGTGATGTGATAGATGATGGGATGTTTTTTGCAAACTTTTTGGGATCTAAACACACTCACAATTGCAAAAAGACAGGATCACACATACAAGGAGTGCTTAGGTGGGGGTTTCATGGACATTAAATAGCCTGCCATGTCAACACTTTTGATGATGTGGCAATGTATTAATGAGGAGAGAGGTGAAATGAGTTTCATGAGGATGACACCCTCTCTACACAGTTACCTAGACAACTTGTGTCTCGCATGTAACCTAGAAAACAACAATAGATGAAACTATGCATTGAGAGGGGTTAGTTTTCCAGTAGGCCCTTAATAAATAGTGTAACGGGTGGATTCTAGGCGTTGAAATGCACTCATCTCAGTTGGTTTGTGCTCCTAGTCCAGTGGATGGGGCCAGCCGGATCTATCCTCCGTGGCCTCAAATTTTTGCCCAATTTTTTGGTTCAGAGGAGAAACGGCATCTAATTTGCAAGCTAGGTACTCCTATATGGAGGGAGTAATGCTGTAGTACTCCGTACAGGTTGGGAACCGAGGTTGGGGTTTAAGCTGTGATCTTTTATTTTTCTTTTTGACCCGTGTGTGGTGGTGAGGCCGCCAGGTTGTCGGAAAAGATGGGTCTCGCTGTGAGGCAGGCACCGCTGCTCATTAGATTCATCGCGCAAATCACTACTCCCTCCGTCCCAATTTATGTGCACATGCGATGTTCAAAAATTATGCTCATTTTAGATTCGTCACGCAAACTTACACTCATCTGAAAAATGTTTTGCAAATAAATTTCATTTGGTACTCCATTCATAGAAGATTCCCTAGAGCTAAATTTTTTTCCTCCGTTTCCAAACACGGCCTAGGGGAGAAGGGAGCGACTATTTTTAAGAGCAAGTGTTTTTTTTGAAAGAAGGGCAGGAGCACTGCCATATACTATCATTTAAGGAGAAGAAGCATGCAACGGTTTACAGAGTTGTGATTACATATAAGAAACTAGAGAAACACCACTCAAAAAGAAAGAGCGACATCATTGAAAAACAAAATCAGGCTCTGCTCCACCACAGGCATCCCTGAGAAGCTTCATGTCCTCTTTGATAATTAGCTTGTTCTGCTGGCTGATGGCTGATGGCTGGCGCTGATTTGTTCTGAGAGAAAAGTACCGCTGGCTGTAGCTGGTGGCTTCGCCCGCAGCGGGCTGGGACGCGCGTTGAGGTGGCGCACCTTTGGTGGTGGGTCCCGCCGGATTTAATGCACCGCAGCTGGAGTACTTGGAAGAGAGAGAATGACATCGCACCCCTATCAGAGCAAGGTCAATAGTTGAGCCAAGCACTTGGCTTGTAGCCAAGATATTAGAGTCAAGTCATACTACAACAACACTAGTCTCTCTCTCTCTCTCCGGACGCAGAGACCTTGACAGGAATGCGTAACCTGCCCGGTCTCGGTTATTCTGGGTCTGGGCCTCGTTGCTTAGCGCAACCGCTTGGTTACCCACACGTCCATGTGAAAGGCGGCATGGGTGACGCACGCAGCACCGCGGTTGCTGCGGGACACGGCGGTCGGCGGGTGGTGTCGAGCCTACGTAACCGAGGTCATTTGGTGTCAGCGCCCGGTGGATTGCTTACGAGCCATGGCGTGTGGAGCTAAGGCTAGCGGTTGGGTTACCATAGCATATGCCTTTGATCAAAGCGTGTGCCGTGTATCCCAGTCGTGCACGTGCGTAATCGAGGTGGTGCATGTTTTGCACGCACACCTGACACGCCTGTTGAAGACCTGGGTGGAACAGAGACTTGAAGGAAACCAATAATCATTCATGAAAAATATAATAAATGATTGGGACTCGTTTGAAAAATCAAATAGGAGTACTCAGCACTAATTTACACTTAACCATTTTCAATCGGTTACGCACGGTCCCTGTGTCGTGTTGTGTCGTGTGTACAGTACACTGTACAGCCCTCGACAGGACTGGACGGGACGGGCCTGCAGGTGCGGGTGATGATGATGGGGTGACGCGCACCTGCAAACAAATGGATTAAAAAATAAATATGGGCCCGCTGGGACCCAAACACCGCATTTGCAGACGCCACCAAGCCGCCGCGCCGGCCATCTCATGCCGCAAGAAACACATTAAAATGGCGTAAAATAAACTAAAACCGATGCACGCATACGCCGGAAGTGCGTCAAGACGCGAGCGCAATTCATCAAGGCAGATGCGGCACATCTTTTGGTTGTGGTGGATGTGTGTACTCATAAAATTGGTTGCATAGGATCGTCCATGCACTGACGCACAAAACACATATATATTCTTTCAAGCGAGAGTTGCTTACGAAAGTCTTCGCCTGGATCGAAGCGGAGAGAGAATCGAGAGGGCGGTGAAGGAGGAGCTGCGGTCGTCGGCGACACGTTGGGAGTTCAAATCCGGTGTGTGTGTGGAGAGAGAGAGAGAGAGAGATGGAAACGATCGTTCCGTGCACCACGAAATAAAAGCACAATCGCGAAATTGCTGTGGAGTGCGTACGTAATTGAAACTCTCATGGAAACATATATCCCGTTGGATGGTTACCTTCCAATATGCATAACCTGCACCCACTCAATTACAAACCAACATGCGGCAAGCCAGCAACATTCAACCGCCTGGGTTACGTGCAAGTCTTACGTAACCAGGGCGATTACGCATGAGCCATGTTGTGTGCTGCAAAGTGCAAACGCGGCATGGTACAACACGGACTCGGTCATGTTGATTCTGCGCGGTACCTGCACCCGCTCGGTTACGCACGACGACACGAGCAATGTCTAGTTTATTGATTATTATTAAGGTTAAAGGGAAACAAACTCAAAATAAAATAACAATTTAACATTGCTCTTTGACACATTACAATCCTGCAGGACTGTTCTTAATTTGTTCTAGATACCTCCGATAGCTCTCCCTATATATGTACTCCCTCCATTCTTAAATATATGACACCGTTAACTTTTTAATCCAACCTTGTAGGTTTATCGATTTGCAAACATATTTGCAGAAAAAGACGAATAGTCAAACGAACGAAAAGATTCAATGGTGTCATATATATTTAAGAATGGAGGTAGTAGTACGTATCTCATCAGAATGCATGGAAGTATAGTGGCACCTCCCAACGAGCACCCTCTCCGTAGTCGTAGCGGCACAACGGGCACGTCATCTTCTCGTTGAACCACTGCGTGATGCATGTCATGTGGAAACGGTGCACGCACACTCGCAGGGTCTTGACATCTGCACCTGGAGCCATGTCCTCCAGGCAGATCATGCAATTTGGCACGTCCTTGATGCAGTAATCCTTCAGCGGTGTCACCACGCAGCAGAAAAATGTTATTGAGAGCTGGATGCACACCTTGCATCTAAAACAGAGTTGTCAGGCATGGCAACAACGCGCTGTGCGAGGCAACCCTCCAGACCGGAAGGCACTGGCATGTCCCAGTGAGGTACAGTTAGACCCACGTAAACATCAAGGTCGTTTAGGTTCTACATCAAGGAATGCTTGATTAGGCTACGGCAGGAATTGGGATAGCGAAGTTTCGTAATGTCGGGGTAAGCTAATGGAATTTCAATAATTTTGATGTCTCTGGTCCTGGGGCGAAGCCTTGAGCTCCTCCTTTTGCCTTCAATGTCGATCAAGTCATGCGTCACCGTGATGGTCAGATCAAGCTCGAGTATGCTCGGCCAGAAACCTGGCGGACCGTCAGAGATCACGATTCCTTCTGTCGTCTCGGCCGTGATGTCAAACATTGGCTTGGTGCATTGCACAACCTTGGGATCTGAAAAAATAGAAAAAAGTGTATAATTCATCCCTCAAGTATTGCAAAAGTGTGACATTGAACCATCACGTATCATTTGATGAAAATCAACCCCCTAACTATTTGAACTGGTGCATTTGAACTGGTACTCCCAATGCAGACTTCACCATGCATGGAGTCTAAGTCTATTAATTGCTCTCTCAATTATAACTCATCCCTTAGGGCACTCCCAATGCTAGAAACTATCATAGTTTCTATATTTTTGGATTTCGTGTCAAGAAACTATCTTTCACGATGCAATTTTCTATCATAGCATCATATGATCCACTTGCCTCTCTCACAACTAGTCTTGATTTGCACTTGGAGTCTTATGTTTTCCCTCTCTTTCTTCAATAAATACAGTGCCACATCAGCAAAAAGCTATAAATGTGAGGGTAATTGATACACTTAATTAGACTCCATGGTGAAGTCTGCATTGGGATACGCACTATCATTGGACGGAAGTAGAGATATGAATAATTGGACAGGCGGATCGTACCATTTATGACCCTAGAGAGAGTTCCGTTCGCCGAGGCAGCCATGCAAGGCTCGTGGCTCACCAAGGACAGCGGCGGTGCGGAGCAAAAGATAGTACTCCTACTAGAGTCGCAGACCTGCACTGCATGTGTGTGTATCGAAAGGTTAGAGGTTCTCTGTCGGTGCAGATCCATATCCAAAAGTGCAACAATACAGTAGTGATTACAAATTTAACGGGATCGATGGTTGGGAATTGATCACGTTGACAGAGAGCGGGTACTCGAGGCGAGAACTCACCGAAACCACCAGGACATTGGTCGATCGTCGGGGATCGGAGAACCAGATCACGGGGGGACGACGGCGTTTAGGGGTAGTATGGCCAAGGGCGAGAGAGGACAAAGTGGGAGAGGAAGGGGCACGACTAGGCGGAGGCCGACCATAGCAATCGTCGCGTTTATAATATTCTATTTATATATATGATGATGATGACGGACGATACCATCCGGCTCGCCGCATTGTGCGCACTGACTTATGCTATACTACTACTCTGTACTCTGTATCGTTCCAATTTTATCGGATGTCTCCGAAGAGAGCCGCCATACTATACTACTACCGACCTGTGTGGTTTGGTTACTTACTACTAGTGCTCCCTCCGTAACCTAGCGGGCCCAGCACGGACTCGGTTAACCACCTTTAAGACTGCTGGCTGCATGGTGCAACATTGGTGGGTTACGCACGGAGTCGGTTACGCAAATCGGTCGTGTCGATTCAGCGTGTACGCACCGTCCATGCAGCGTCAAGTTTGCTCTGAACATTCACAGAGCCGGTGGGTGTTAGGAATAAACTCGTGTTCAGGTTTTTACTCTGTTTTCAGTTGGGCTTTTTGTAAGATTGTGGGGCTCTGTGGATCAGAGCCGCGTCTTGTCCAACATCTTTCCAATACAAAGTGATTAGAAGCTCCTGCTCAACATCCCAATTCAGAACCCATAGAATTTGTTGTTTTTGGCCGGAGGAACCACCCTTCGCCTCCAGGTACCTGACCTTTCTAGTGCTTCATGGCATACTGTTCACAGTCTCGCATCACCATGGTTACGTACCACTCAGGCTTCACGGTGCAGGCAACACCGTCTCGCAGGTATCGGGCAACACCATTCATAACGCAGCCCGATACCGGACAGGTTACGCATGCCCTTCAAAGTCCGCTTATCCCGGGGAGGTTGCAATATGCTAATACGCACCATGGCCCGCGCATAACCACAGGTTACGCATGTAAAACCCAGGTTGCACCAAGCCTCTGTATTGTTTGTTCCTGCAACCAGGCTCTGTACTTCTGTAGGTTGCACCACTAGATAGCACGTAGCCAGGCTGCATTGTTCCTACAACCTGAACCCGCTCGAACCCGCTCGGACACGCATCCGGTGGTGTCGATTCTGCGCGTTACCTGCACCAGCTGCTCGGTTATGCACCATCCAGGCTGCAACCGCCTGGAATACGCATGCGCACCTATAGGCTCCAGATGTATGCGTAACCTGAACCCGCTCGGACACGCACAGACTCTGTTACGCACCTTCATGCTGCAACACCGACTGGGTGGTGTCGTTTCATCGCGCAACCTGCATCCAGTCGTGTCTATCCTGCGCGTTACCTGCACCAGCTTCGGTGATGCACGGTTCCACAATGCACCATCCGTTTTACATGGCGCGTGCAACACTGACTGGGTTACGCACGGTGTCGGTTACGCACCGTCCGTGCCGCTTGATGCAACACTGACTTGGTTGCATGGTGGAACACTGACTGTGTTACGCAGAGTATCGGTTACACAAAAACCACGCTGTATCCTCTGTCGTGTCGTTTCATCGTGTAACCTTGAGCCGATAAGGTTACGCAAAATCCACGCTGCATCCGGTCGTCTCGAATCTACGTGTAACCTTTGCAGGTTACGCGCCGTCCGTGCTGCTTGATGCAACACCACCGACTGTCTCGTGTCGAATCAGCGCGTAAGCTGCACAGGTTACGCTCCGTACGTGCTGCTTGAGCAGCAACACCGACTCGATTAAGCACGAACTAGATTACGCACCTTTAATACGGCTGGCTGCATGGTGCACGTGCAACACTGACTGCGTTACTCACGGTGATGGTTACGTACGCATGGTGCAACCTCCAGCAAATCCGTACCCTCTAGGTTACGCACCATCCATGCTGCATGCAACACCGTCTCGCAGGTGTGCAGGCAGCACTGATAGTGCGTAACCGAACGGGTGTACTCTAGGTTACTCGCAGGATCGACAGGATCGGATGCAGCAGGGATGGTGCGTAACCCTCGGCTGGGTGCAGGTGCCCTGGATGCCGGCTTCTTGGCAACGCACCCCGAAGGCCCCAAAACAGATCAACTTTATATGGCACTCCCTCCATTCTCTTTTGATAGGAATACTCCGTATTTCCAAAAAAATCAGATTTTTACAAATGATAGTCCTATTTGCCATTGGTGTGGGCCGTGGCAATAAATGGCACAGATAACAATGAGTATCATGAGTAGAATGCCATTTGACAGAAGAGAAGTTTAAGACTACTGGGCTACTGGCTGCATGGTGCAAGACTGGCTGGGTTACGCACGGGGTCTGTTACGCAAATCGGTCGTGTCGATCCTGCGTGT
The DNA here is from genome assembly GCA_036936925.1 of Cenchrus fungigraminus. NCBI lineage: Eukaryota > Viridiplantae > Streptophyta > Magnoliopsida > Poales > Poaceae > Cenchrus > Cenchrus fungigraminus. Next base: position 101,474,027 of record CM072779.1, read on the forward strand.
CACCTGCATCCGGTCGTGTCGGTTCTGCGCATCACCTCAGCTCGGTTACGCACGGCTCGGCTACGCAACATCCGTTCTGCATGGCGCATGCAACACCGACTGGGTCGTGTCGATTCAGTGCGTATGCACCGTCCGTTCTGCTTGATGCAACACCACCGGTTCCAGATGTATGCGTAACCTGAACCCGCTCGTACCCTCACGGACTCGGTTATCCACCTTGATGCTGCAACACCGACTGGGTGGTGCCGATTCGGCGCGTAACCTGCATCCGATCGTGTTGATCCTGCTCGTCACCTACACCAGTTTCGGTTACGCGCAATTCGGCTACGCACCATCTGTTCTTCATGGCGCGTGCAACACCGATTGCATTGTGTCGATTCAGCACATAACCTGTACAGGTTACGCACCATCCATGCTTATTGATGCAACACCGACTGGGTCGTGTGGATTCAGCGCGTACGCACCGTCCGTGCTGCTTGATGCAACACCACCGGTTCCAGATGTATGCATAACCTGAACCCGCTCGTACCTGCACAGACTCGGTTACGCACCTCGATGCTGCAACACCGACTGGGTGGTGCCGATTCGGCGCGTAACCTGCATCCTGTCGTGTTGATCCTGCGCGTCACCTGCACTGCACCAGCTTCGATTACGCACAATTCGGCTACGCACCATCCGTTCTTCATGGTGCGTGCAACACCGACTACGTTGTGTCAATTCAGCGCGTAACCTGTACAGGTTACGCACCGTCCATGCTTATTGATGCCACACCGACTGGGTCGTGTCGATTCAGCGCGTGTGCACCGTCTGTTCTGCTTGATGCAACACCACCAGTTGGGCGGTTCCAGATGTATGCGTAACCTGAACCCGCTCGTACCTGCACGGACTCGGTTACGCACCTTGATGCTGCAACACCAACTGGGTGGTGCCGATTCGGTACGTAACCTGCATCCAGTCATGTTGCTCCTGCGCGTCACCTGCACCAGCTTCGGTTACGCGCAATTCGGCTATGCACCATCCGTTCTTCGTGGCGCGTGCAACACCGACTGCGTTGTGTCGATTCAGCGCGTAACCTATACAGGTTATGCACCGTCCGTGCTTATTGATGCAACACCGACTGGGTCGTGTCGATTCAGCGCGTACGCACCGTCCGTGCTGCGTGATGCAACACCACCGGTTCCAGATGTATGCGTAACCTGAACCCGCTTGTACCCGCACGGACTCGGTTACGCACCTTGATGCTGCAACACCGACTGGGTGGTGCCGATTCGGCGCGTAACCTACATCCGGTCATCTATATACGGTGATGGAAATACCCACATTGATGTGTATATACGGGTATTAAAAAATCACGGTGCGTGCTGAAATACAGCATGAATATCGCATCGGGATCCTGTGTTCTGCCTATATGTACCCTCGCGTTGGACCTTGTACGGCGACATGTTGGTTGGCCCGACGGGGGAGTTAGCATCGCCAATTTCCCGTCTCGGCGTCGGGGGTCAGGAGGAAGACGTCGTTGTGGAGATCATGGAGGAGGGAGGACCTGGAGGCCGGTTTGTTCATCTGAATACAAGTCGAAGGTATGTTGCCCCGGCTATGGATACATCGTTTCTCACTTTCTTAGCGTTCTGTAACTTTAGGATGATCGATCTTTTATTTTGGTATTATGGACGTCACGGCAAGGAGAACAAATCATGTAAGCCGTCGATGCCTCGCCGCCGTGGAGCGTCGCCTTCGTCGCTCTATGTTCATCTCGCAAGAAAATAAATCATCGTTGATCAGGAGAAACGTGACTCACCTGGGCATTGGATCCGCATGGGCTTAGGACCGGAACATACAGGGTTGCACCTGGATACTCGCTGTCAGGAAGGATCTGCGGGAATTGTGGTGTACGAGGTCATTACGAAATTATTTGCCCCTGGGATGAGTACAATTGAAACGTAACGCATTTCTTAATTTCTTATGTCGCCGAAGGTAGTTGATTTATATATGAACGTTCCATCAATCTTGTATGCCGAGTAATGTGTTCCATGGTGTATGGCGCAGTGCTTTTAACAGCAAAGATCAAAGGCAGGAAGAGGATCCTGGTGAAGTTGTACAAGAAGAAACTCGAGGCTTTGCAAGTGGCACGAGATGAAGTAGGCCTCATCCATGTTTTAGCTGTCGCAGTTGGTTCATCGATCTGATAGTAGTTTTAGTTTAACTAGGTTATTCCGCGGGATTTGAGAGTGAGATTACATGGACTTGACAGACTATCAATTTCTTAGTGAAGAGAAGAGTTTCGATATTCTGTTAGAGTGAGATCCGATCCTTAACATGGAGCGAAACTGCGAAAGTATATAGAGAGCTCACCAGTATTGACTAAAGTATAATAAGTATCATTTCGTCAGTGGAACCACGGGGGTGTTTGGATGGAGAGGTAAATGGGGCAAATGGGGCAAATTTACCCCAAAATTACCCTTAAGGTGCCAAACATGTGGGGCAAATGTGGTGGGGCAAATGTTTTGCCCCCCTAATTCCATTTACCCCTAAAAAGTAGCAAATTGGAGCAAATTGTGGTGGACCCCAGCCCTCTCTCTGACATCTACATCCACATTTACCCCACATTTACCCCTCAATCCAAACACCTCAAGGAGTAAATATTATTAGAGGCAAATAGAAGGGGCAAAACATTTGCTTTGGGGTAAGTATTTACCCTTTGCATCCAAACATGCCCCACATATGCCTATATTTTTTTAATCTACTTCTATCTCACCCGCTTCTTCCACATCTCTCTCGAGTCTCGATGCGCACCTCGCCACGCCACGCCTCACCTCTGCCAATTCAGGCTACCGGGGCCGCCACCACTACTCGGTCGAAGCGTTGCCGCGCTCGCCGCTCCTATTTCCCTCCGTCCAGGTCGTGGGCTGCGATCCCGGATTCGATGGTGTAATTTTCAATCGAGAGTTCATGGCATCAAAGTTGTGAACAGTAAAGTGAAAATTTTCACCTCCTAACCAAACAACACACTGAATCAGGAAGCCGTGATCGCTCTCCAAGCTAGGCTTGGACTGAAGGCCTTGAAACCAATCACTACCGTAGACCGTAGTGACAAAGTATGGAAAATCCATCAACCATTGGCAACTTCTTGGATTACACCAACCCACGAAAGGATAACTTACATGGCTACATTACATCACATTTATGCAAACATATTTGAAGAACCTGCATCAAGTAAATGCATACCAGCACCCAGAACAAGGGAAGACATCAAAACCATATTTTGCACCAATTGATCCTTCGCAGATGGAAATGCGATGGAGGGGATGAACGCCGGCTTAGATCAGACGAACGGAGTGATCCACACAGGCTTGACGTCAGCAGAGTGGCCACCAGTGACGGATATCTCCGTCACCTCGTGGTCCAGCAGCGAGTACTCGCAGATAGCCTGTGGCACCCGCATCTCCAGAACCCGCCGCGCACAGTAGATGCAGCTCTCGCACAGCCCCGCCGCCGCATACAGCGCCACGGGCACCACCACCGACACCACCGACCCCACGAACAGAGCCTTCCCGGCCATCTTCTCCACCGTGATCCACTTCCGCAGACCTGCTGACACAAGGCTTTGGACCCGCACCTTGCGCTGCACACTGTTAGGCTTCTAGATCTACACCAGCAGTACCTTACCGTCGCTCTCCACCAGGTACATCAGCGAGTCCCCGGCCGTCAGGCTCATGCCATCACGCAGATGCAAAACCACCGTTGCGCGCATGCGCAAGTCTGCACGGAACGACAAGACCGCCCCGTCGTGGCCTAGCGCATACAGACAGTAGAGGCAGAAGAGCATGTCTCTGAAGCCCCCGTGGTTGGTTCCCTCGTGGATGCCGATGGTCATCCATGCGTTGGAGACGGCCAGCTGGTGCAGGACAATCGTGCCTATTCGGCTCAGCAGGGCAGCGGCCCATCCCGGGGTGGTTGGCGGTGCGGAAAGGACAACCTTTGACACTGGAAACACTGGAGGAGGTGGGAGAGCAAGGATTCGGCCGGATGCGGGGTTGTAGAGAACAACCGCGCGTTGGTCGTCCAAGGCCATGGCGAGCCACCCCGCGGCCTGGCCGCAGCACCGCCCGGCGTTGAGTCTCGTGGGGAGGGAGAAATGCAGGATCTTGCGGTGGTGTAGGCTGAAGAAGGCGAGATTGCCGTGGGGGGCAGGTCGGCGTATGAGGAGTCAAGGTACCTCGAAAGGAAGATCAGTCGACGGGAATGATTCCCGAACGGATTTGAGCCAAGAGGCGCAGACGAGGCGGATGGCAACGCGATCGCGGGGACTGAGGATAGTAACGATGCACTCCAGCAACTCCAGCGGCAGATCCGCCCATGATGACTGGGAGCCGGGGCATCGTCCTGTATGCCGGGCGGCGGGATTGCGTGGGGAAACCATAATATGTGGAGCCAAGCGATTATTTTCCTCTTGCTCAAAGACTCAGACAACTACTCCTAGACCATATATATATACTCCCTCCGTCCCAAAAAGACTGTTATAGCCTTCAAAATTTGTCCCACAAAGACTGTTTATATAAGCTTGTATTAAATGATCTTCTCATTAAACTACACCAAGTACCAAGAAAATATTTCATTGAGAAACCCATAGAGCCAATGAAATACTTAGGGGGTGTTTGGATCCCACCTGACTGGAGACTAGTTTTAGTCACCTTAAGGGACTAAACCTCCAAACACCCCTGACTAAAGGGTGACTAAAACTAGTCTAGTCTCTAGTCAGGGGTACCCCAACTTCTAGTGACTAAAACACTCTCTCTCATCATTATTCTAGGGAGAGAAGAGAAAGAATGGGGAAGAGGAGAGGAGAGAGAGAAAGTGGAGGGAGGGAGAACAATTTAATACTGACTAGTTTTAGTCCCCTTCCAAACAGGGGCTGACTAGAAACTTTTAGTCTGACTAACTTTTAGTCAGGTGACTAAATTTTAGCATTGGGTTACGGTCTACTGATTCACGGTCAGAGCGAGTACCACAGCCTGGATTACACGGCATGCTTCCATCTAAGGCCAGATTGCGTTACCGCCGAACGATATATAGGAATCGGGGTTAAACATATCCTGTGTGAATCCAAATACTAGTCCGGCCTGAAACTGGTAATGAAATGGAAATTTATTACCTGCAACAAGATCAGGCTGCCTTTAGGAGTACTACCAGGTGTCGGATTATTCCCTTGCCTTTTGTAAGCAGCCAGACCATCTTGTAGATTCTTAAGAGTATAAACACCCCAGTTCATCAAATGTAATTCACCAACATTCTCGACTAGCCGCTGGACTTTTGCTGGAATAGCTGGGTTGGTATCAGGGTCAAATAAAACCTTGTGGCAAAACATGAAGAAATCTCGAAGAAACGAATCATCGGCAGGCCCGTCCTTTTGCTTCAGTCTGTTTTCAACCTCAGACAATGTTAGTGATGACCTTGCTTTTTCTCGACCACAACTGGTCATATTGACCTCTTTTCCCTCGATTGGTAGACCCATGATGTCCTTCACATCTGATGGCGTCAACTGGACCAGCTCGCTACCAAGCTTGAAGCCTGCTTGATCCGGATCGTACGTGTTGACAAGCGACATCAGCAATGGACGATCTATGGTGATTGGTTTGATGTGTAGCAAGAAGTCGAACTTGATAGACTCTAGCTTTTTCTTTCTTGCTGTTGAAAGCAGCCCAAGGATATTCGCCAGTCGTTTCGGCGTGCCTAGAATGCATAGGCTCGAGCGCTTCGAAGAAATGGTAGAAGTAGAACTGATTGGTATCTGGTCATGGAGAGAGAGTAATCAATAAATGCGTCGTATGGAATCTGGATGGTGTGTTACATACCTCTGGAGTAGACAACAATGGGCCACCAGAGTTGAAGTTGATGGGCCGCCGTCTCCGAGGATGGCCGCTGCCGGTCGGAGGTGCTACCTTTTCTTCGCTAGGAGGCCGCTTCCTTGACTTCGTTGTCGACTGTGATTTGCCATCGGAAGTCACCGTTGATTTGCCGTCGGAACTCTGTGTCGTCGGCGTCGCATTGCCGTCCGGTGCGCCTTGCTTGTCAAGATGAGGGACACTTGGACGTCCATCAGCAGACGATTTCTCTGCCGCGCTCGACATGAGCAAGAACCTCTTCCTCCTCCGCTTCCGCGATCTGAACTTGCAGGTCTACCAAAATTGAGGGAGAGAATGTAAACCGCCTGAGAGAGAGAGAGAGAAAGAGAAATAATAAACCGTCGTTCACGCCGTAACGCACGCAATCAGTCGATGGAAAGGCATAACCGAAAAGAAAGGAAACATTAATAACCTACTCCCTCTGTCCCGGGAAGAATGCAATCCTAGCATTTGAAAAAAAATTCCCACAAAGAGCAATCCTGAAAATAGATCTAATTACCGCTGGGTTACGTACACCTGAGTTATGCGTAACCTCCACGCTAATGCAGAGCGCTTGGTTACCATGCATCGTGCGTAACTGGATGATGGCCGTGTAACACAGGCGGTTATCACAGTAACCTGCCACGCACACCTCGGTTAACACACGTGGTTACTTACCCACACGGCCACACGGCCATGTAAAAGTAAAAGGCCGCTTGGGTTACGCACACTACACCGGGGTTGCCGCGAACACGGCGGGTTGGGTCGTGTCGAACCTGCGTAACCGACCAAACCTGATGGGCATAGCTCACGCATAACCTGACAGACGTAGATTACGTAGGTTCGACCCGACCCGACCTGACCCGACGTGGCGACGTGTTCCGCGGCAAATGGCAAACCTAAAGAAACGACCCCTACCTGGGCATGTACAACCCACAAACGGTGGTTCGTCTACAGAACCTCGAATTTAGCATACAGACGGATATACAGACAACTCATACAACCCACAGACAGAGAATCCGTCTCTAAGTTGTTTAATGCTCTACATGTAGCTAAGATCAACTACAAATGCATTTGTGTATACTATTGTGTGGCCATTTGATACAATATTTTCAAGCACAAATAAGAGACGATTCACATTTAGAAAACTGACATGCACATTCACATTCACGTTCACGTTCACGATTCAGAAAACTGACACCCCCACCTTGACTTCCACCATTCAGAAACTTCCACCATTCAGAAACTGAGGCGAGCAAAACCTTCACTTTCACATTGACAGAGACAAACTGATAGGCACATTCACATGCATGCGACACAGTGCACATTCACCTTGCAAATGTAACCTTGCAAACAAAACTGGCAAATGTGACCTTGCAAACAAAACTCACATGAAAAAACAAAACTCACATGTATTCAGAAGATAGGATCAGTAAACAACATGCTCTGATGGCATCGTATATATTTTCAGTAAACAACATGCTATGATGGCATCGCTATAAATTTTCAGTATGCAACGGTTCAGAAGTCCTCATGCTTCTTTGAATCGTCCCAAGACATTTTGCCAAGCCTTTCTCCAAACATTTTCCCCATCATCTATAATATTCAGATTACGCAGGAGGCACCCACCGGACCTGAGCGAATTCCTGATATGAGACAGCAATTGAATCAAGTCCCTGCTGGACGCCTGGACCAAAGCTATCAACTCGAGATGTTAGAATTTATATATGAATAGTTCCCCTAAATAAAATTCATATGAAGAAATTCTAATAAATCTCAAAGGCCCAATATTTGTGTTTCATAATGGGCTTTAATGTTTAAGCCCATTAGTAGAGGTGGGAGGTGCAACATCAATTAGTACGATATTGCTAGTTGAGATGAAGATAGGGAGTTTTCCTCCTTATATATTTGTATCAATCCTCCTGAGGAAAGACACAACAAAAACTACAATTGGGAGTTTCAATTAGAAAATACTAAAGTAGTACAAAATATTTTGCCTCTTCTCCCTACTGCGCCGTCGTCGCCAAGACTCCAGCCTGATCGTTCGCGTGCACCTGCGACCGAGCGAGCAGGTCTCCGAAACTGTCATCTTTGTGATCCTGCACCGGGAGAAGGCTAATAAGGTTTTTGGGAAGCGCTCTTCGCGTGACTGCTCCCGATCTTCATCACTTCTCGTCTTTCGTCAAGATCCAGGGGCGTTGCGTCCCGATGTCGTCTTCGTCGGCCTAATCGAAGGCTTCCGCCGCCGCTAATCGACGACAGTGACAGCGACCAGGACGACCTCAGCTTTGCCTTCAGGAATCTCTCCATCGCACTGTCATCTACGAATTCCAGTAGCAGGTATTATTCTTGTGATCTGGTCTCATCGTTCTTCTTGATCAACGTGGTCAATATGTTTAGTGTACGAGTTGTGCTTACACTAGTTGCCATGATCTGTGATATAAGTTTGAGCCTAGTTGTTCACTTCGTCATGATTTATATTATGGTTTTAATCTGGAAATTGCCTAATATTTCAACACGAGATCCAATCGAGAGGATGCGCTCCGGTCTATTCTTCCCCAATCTCCTCATTAACAACAACGCAAGGACCGGAGATGGGAAGGAAGAGAAGGCGGTGCTTATTGGTGGGCTGTGCCGCACCGCCGCCTACGATACGGCCTGGGGCCACCGCCGGGTTGACGCCTCGACCTAGGGTACAGCCTGCCGCACCCGCCGTCGAAGTTGTGCATCCCTTCTTCCTAGCAGCGGCCGATGTGAACATCTCGACGATTTCCGGCAAGGAGAGCGCGCAGAATCAAGCGAAGAGAGTGCGAGATTGGGGAAGTGAAGTGTGGCCGGAGGATATAGTGGGCAAAGCTTGGCAGCTTGGCGCGGAAATCTCCCGCGCAAGCCAGCCCCGCGCGGGATCCGGCCGCGGTGTCGCCTTGGGGCGACAGGGCCGTACAACGGTGCCGAGGGCGTCGATCCCGCCTGGGACAACGGGCCGCCCCCGTGGCATAGCCAGACGACGCGGCAGCCGTCTATTTTGCCGCCTAGCCATGTCCGCCGCCTACCTTGCGCCGCCCGACCACTGCGTCGTTTCCGCACTCGTCCCTCCATCGGTGTCACGGGCCGCGCCGTCCGCATCTCTGATGGCACAACTTCCTCCGACCCAACTGCGCCCCTCGTCCAGGCCGTCGTCGGACCCAACTATCCAGGCCGCCGTTGAACTCACCAGAACTAGGTGATTCTTTCTTTCTTCCTTCTCTTTCTCCGTCGATGCGAATCTGCGGCGCGCCATGCGTCGACCTGGGGTTTCCCTTAAGCTTGGTCGACTGCTTTGCTTCGGAGAACCTGGGGAATCCGGCCTGGTGATCCAAGAGACTATTTTTTCCAGTTAATATTTTTTTTCAATTGTCGTTTGAGGTGATTTGGAGCCGCTCTAGTTGTGCTTGTTGGAGCAAAGGATGCCGCACATACCCGTCCGTAAACACTGCTGCACATTCACGATAATTCTCACAAACAACAAGAGTGCTCTCTGGATATCTTGCGCCTGCAAATATGATTTATTTGATGTTGCCACCAGATATACTATGAAGATAAATGTTCTGGTGTGTTCTTTTAAATTAAGCCGGTGGGGGTAAGACCGCCCCCACGGTTTTCATTAAGAAGAAGAAATCTTCTCCCGACTTAGAAAACCCTCTGAACCCCGGTTTCACGGGATTTTTTTAAATCAACTCCAACGATGAATCGAACCTGGGTGGTTGCGACCATACCTCAGCTCCTCTAACCAACTAGGCTATAGGGCTTTGGTCTGGTGTGTTCTTTTTATAGGCCAAAGAAGTAGTATCTATTAAATACTCAGTTTCTAGTACAAGAAAAATCTCTATCTATCTGATGGAGTTTACTTGTAGGTTGGACAAACAATGGAGATACCTCCTCTGGCTAATCCTTCAGTTACAACTCCAGTGGTCGAGGTCATATATAGTATCTATTAAATACTCAGTTTCTAGTACATGAAAAACTCTATCTGATAAAGAACGGCTTTCTTGATGCTTCTCCATCAGTTACAACTCCAGTGGTCGAGGTCATAATGCCAAGTCCCAGAAATTATCCAAGAGCCAAGCGAACAAGATCAAGTTTCAACAACAAGCTTAGCAAGAATTGACCAAGCACCAAGTTACCAAGTCATGTCCACAAGAATTGACCGAGCACCAAGTTTTTACCGGGCCCCTTGTGAATGGAATTGGCCATCTTCACTTATGATGTCCCGATAGATAAAGTTGCATAGTCGTCCTGGAATGGAGACAAAATCAGCTCTTCTTAGCTCATTTCTTGGAATATTGAACTTCTGTTTGTAGCAAACAAAACTTGGTGGACAATTATATGTTATGTGTACCTGAAGTGGACATTGTTCACTCATTTGTTTGCTACAATCAGAAGTTCAGTGTTCCAAGAAATGAGCTAAGAAGAGCCGACTTTGTCTCCATTCCATGGCGACTATGCAACTTTATCTGTCTGGAAATCATAAGTGAGGATGGCCAAGTCCATTCACAAGGCGCCCGCTAATAAATGTGTTTTCTTGTGGACATGACTTGGTAACTTGGTGGTCGATGATGTATGTACTCAAGTCCTGCTAATTCAAGTTCAGCACCTGGGGCCAGAAACTGAAATCGTATGACATGGATAGCAAGGAGGAGCACACTCTCTGCACTTTTGGGGTGGGCCCTCAGTATATTTTCCCATTAGTACCCTACTATGTGGAGACATTGGCCCTTGGTAATATGCACTAAAATAGTGCCTTTTGTGGTTGAGGTATTCCCTTTGTCCGTCCCAAATTACTGGTCAATTTTGATGTTCCAAGTATGGAGACAAGAGCTATATCTCTAGAATTAGGCTATGTGCTGTGATGGTGCTTCGATGATATCAAACACTTGGGCATGCCGTAAGTTACCGTTACATATGTAAGCAATTGCCTGAATTGCACAATGCATGATGTTTGGACTTCAAGTTCCTATGCATCATTTGTTTTGAATGCAAAAATGCTTAAGGAAATGGATTTTGTGTTGCATTTTTTTTCGAACAACATCGGGGTGGGGGGGAGATCCCCACCTACATATATTTCATTGAACGAAACAGAACAGAGTGTACAAAGTCAGCCTAGCAAGTCAGCCTAGCAAAGGAGAGAAGAAAAACAGACAGGAGGAGGAAACAGGTTACAAGTTACAACCGAGAACGCAGATAAGTAGCCCATGCTTGCCAAAGGTAGAACATCTTCTTGAAGCGGCAGCTCCAGCTTTCCATGTCGTGTAGCACCCGTCTGAGAATTGAAGTGGCCGAGGAGTTAACTTGGTCGAAGATGAGCGCATTCCGCGCCTTCCAGATATGCCAAAGGATCAGGATCATCACATCAGCATGAACTGCTGACGGTAGTTGCAGCTCGCACCCCAGAAGCCATGGCATCCGGAATTCCTCTAGGTGAGGTTCGATTCCAAAAAGATGCCAAACCGCAGCTGCGACAGAACATTCAGAGAAGATGTGTGTATCAGTCTCAAGGACTAGGGGGCATTTCTCACAGTAGGATTCTTCCAGTACGCGGATGTGTTGCATTTTCGAACTACAGTATATATGTAGGCTCCTGATACATGCCCTGAGTACTATTGGCAAAGGGAGATAATTCGCGAAGCTTATCAGTATCAAGAGGATCATAGTGCATGAGGAACCAGAAGAAGAATCGACCTACAATGTGGAAGCTGTTTTTAGGAGGGTCATGCAAGCTGACAATGGTATGCAACAGAAGACATGAAGATGCAATGAAGTAATTAACTTTGCAGCTATATCAATGATATAGTTTGTTGTTTTTCCTTTCCTTTCTTTTTCCTACCTACAACGATCTCCCGGGATCGTAGTCTTGTATTTGCTGCTACTCCACCGTGTCAGGCCTGCACATCAAGAGGGAACAGAGGGGTGGGCACATCAAGAGACGGCAGGTGAAGTGGAATGCGTAACCGATACCTTTTGGTCGCAGCGCCCGGTAGGTTACGAACGAGGAACCATGATGGATGCGTGGAGCAACATGGCTTGCGGTTGGGTTACCAACTTACCATAGCATATGCCTTTGATCATAGCATGCCGTGTATCCCAGGCGTCCACGCGTGTAACCGAGGCGGTGCAGGTTACAGTGATGGCCGCCTGGGTTACGCACGCCAGCATCACGGTTGCCGCGAGACACGGCGGGTGGTGTCGACTACGCGCGTAACCTGCAAGGTCTCGGTTACGCAGGTGCCATTCAGCGGGCTGCGCACTAGAGAATTCCATGGACGACGCGTCAGCAGCCTCCCCCCCGGCGCGGCTTCGCTTCGGGGGGAAGCAAACTGCGGCGTGGGCAGGCCGCTGTGGGCCACGCGGTGCACCATCATTATTACGATGGACGACGGGACGGGGCCTCCCTCCTCTGCTCCCCTCCCGTCGTGTCGTCCGCAGCCACAGCCGCCGCCCGCCGCGAGGAGTAAGCTGGACCCGCTGCATTACGTGTGCCACGCGGTGCTTCAGCCTAGGTTACACGGCTTGCTGCAAAGCCAAGGGTTACGCACGGTCACTGTGTCATGTCGTGTGTACAGCCTTGACGGGACGGGATGGGCCTGCTGCTGTAGGCGCCTCCGCTCCCATCCCGTCGTGTCGTCCACAGCCACAACAGCACCGCCCGCCCCGAGGAGTAAGCTGGACACGCTGGGTTACGCACAATCCATGATGCATACGCATACTACATCCACTCTGCAATTAAGCTTAATTGGTAGGAGTACCCACTAACGATTTCTCTTGCGTCTCAACGCGCCATGTCATAACCCACTACACGCCATGTCACTATGCCTTCGTCAATTTTCTGTGACTAATAGCATATTGTATTTGCGAGTAGCACGCCATAAAATTCTCGTAGTTGAAATACATGTAGGATCAATCATTTAAGAATGGTTCTCACTCAACAAAATTAACATGCTTTCATATATATTATTGTTTACAGATAAATATCGTCATGTAATCGTTTTGTGGTTTCTACTTTCACATTTCACCTTAAAAGTTTGCTTAAAAATTCCCGCAGCAACGCGCGGGGTATCACCTACTAGTTATTAGTTACTCCTACCTCGTCTGTGACATCATGACGATGATCAATTAAGCTGGACCCGCTGGGTTACGCACAATCCATGATGCACACGTGGTGCTTCAGCCTAGGTTACGTGGCTTGCCGAGGAGTGGAGTCCGGTGCGGAATCGGATCGTGGCGCTTCGGGCGGCGGGGCTCACCTCCACCATGGTGGTGGCGGACTTTCTTCGTCGGCGCATCGCTCCGCTCCGCGCTCGTCTTCATCCGGCTTGGTTCTACACCAGCGTCGAGGACCCTACCCGCACGGTGCGGGGACCCCTAAGCGTACCCTTCGAGCACGAGGTGCAGGAGCTCCTGCACCGGATCTTGGACGTTCAGGACCCTTCGCTAGGGATGCTCCCGGACGAGGTCAGGCCTCTGTGCGACGACACGGCGCGCGAAGCGCTTCAGCTCTCTCTCCCAAAGACGGATGAGGATGGGATCATCGTTCGTCCTCCTCCATCGTCCGGAGCTTCCGCCGCGCGGCGTACGCCTCCGCGCCAGAGTCCCGATGCTGCGCTAGCCGAGAAATGGCCCCGAGCGCCATCCCCTCCTGTCGTCACCGCCCTGGGACGGGGCTCGCCGTCGACTACGGGGTCCTCGGGCGTGCACTGCCCGCCATCCAAGCGTGCGAGAAGCGGTACAAATATGGTGGCGGCGCAGGCAAAATGGGTTTACCGGGCCCCCCCTCCCCGGCAGGTCGGTCCCCGTTCTTGCCATTAACGTTCGCCGTCCTCTCCATTTTTTTAAAAAAAAATCCTGCCTTTTCCAGGAGGTCGGGAGGTTCGCCGGTGACAGATTCCACGGGCGCGGTGATTGCCAGTGGCGGAAGCTCTACTACGTCTCAGCCTCCGTTAGCTTTGGTCGTGGCGGCTGTCCCCGTCGCGGGCGCCACCAGGAGTGTGCCGCGCATTCCGCCGCCCTCCCCCTCTGGCGCAAGGTGTGCCATGGTTGAAGTCCCGGATTCCCCGGCGCGGGAGCCTGCGGAGCAGTTCACCGCTGCTCGCCCAGTCGGGACGCCGCCCCATGCCCTGCTGTCGCTGGCTGTGCCTGAGGACCTGGGCGACATCCGCCGCACTCTCGAGGGTGGACGCAGTGCTCCATCCGGGTGGCGCTGGCAAGAGCACCACCACCAGGAGCAGGAGCTGCTGTCGCTGGCGGCGGACCTCGAGCGTTGCCAGGAGAAGGCGCAACTCTTGGAGGCGGACCTAGCGGCTCGAGAAGAGGCTCTCGCGACGCGCGAGGGCCTCCTTGCCTCCGCAGAGGTCGAGCTGCTCCAGCGGGAAACTGTGGTGCTGGAGGGGACCGAGCACCTCGACAGTCAGATGGCGGAGCACCATCAGGCCGTGTCGGAGGCACGACGCGCGGCCCAGAAGCAGGTGGACCAGCTGGCGCGGCGCGCCTAGGAATTCGACACCCTCACCCGCGAGCTAGAGCCTCGCGCGCAACAACTGGATCGCCGCGAGCGCGAGATGGAGCAGACGGCCATGGAGGCCGCGGTGACCAGTCGTCTGGTGGAGGCGCGGAGCGCTGGGAATGACGCAATCCACACCGAGCAGCTAGCTTCAGTGGCGGAGATGGCGCAGGCGGAGATTGTGGAGGTGAGGAACGCCCAAGCGCACGTCACCTCCCAGCTCCGTGGTCTCTGCCTCCATCTCCACGACATCTTGACGGACGGTGGGCACGATGGGGTCCCCGTCCCAAACTTGCCGGCTGAGCGAGGCCCGGGGGCTCTGCTCCCGGCCCTCTTCGCTCTGGTGGACCGCGCGGTGCAGCTCCGCGCTGCCGTGGATGCGGCGACACTCCATGGGGCTCGATCGCTCGCGTAGAGCGTGGCCGAGTACATCATCATAGCTCTGCGAGCCCGGGTGCCGGACTTCCCCTCAGAGCTGCTGCGCGAAGGGCCGCCGGAGGAGGGCGAGGAGCTTCATGCTGGTGTGAAGGACCTGGCCACGGAGGTGGTGAACTTCTTCGCTCCTGCTGTTGATGAGGAGGACGCGAGCACGGTGGAGGACGATCAGGGTGCCGCCTTGGAGACCGTTCGTCTGGTAGGATGAATCTTGTCCGTGGTTCCGGGTTGTGGCACCTGAACTTTTGTGGTAGTAGTGTGCAGTACCCTCTTCCAGCTCCTTTTATAAGTAGAAATATTCTCCAACAGCATGTCTAACACTAGTAGAAATTATGGTCTATTCATGAACAGTTGCAAAATTCCGACGCTATTGGGACTTATTACCCATCGCTCATGGAGCTTGCAACACTTGTAATTCACACAATATGTGCAGTGGAGCAGCTGTATAAGTAGTTGTAGTACTATAGTTGTCTTCGAAACGAGATGCATGAGGCAATCTAATGCAGACTGGGTTGCCAGCAGAGCAACCCATCCTGCACACTCGGTAACGCATCGGGACGATTATGCGTAACCTCCGCTAAATCAGTTACGCACCACCCATGAAGCATGCTCTTTGGTGCCTACTTGCTAGGATTGCAAATAGCCAAGCTCTATATCTATATTCTCAAAAAAAACTCCAGATGTAAGCGTAACCATCACCCGCCCGGTTACGCAACATTCATGCTGCTTTCTGCCGTGTCGATTCAGCGCGTAACCTGCATCCGCTCGGCTACGAGCAAGATGGCAGGTGGCCGCAGAGGAGATGACAAGAAGATTAGGGTCCGTTTGGTTGGTTGGATGACGGCCAGCCAGCTGCAGCAAACCAAACGCGCCCAGGTGAAGAGATTCTCTACCGTTCGCATCCCTGCAGTTGTGTCACTGCCGTACGGGCCCCGCAGTGATAGACCCCACGTGACAGTGACCGAACTGCTGAGGCTGAATGGTTGCCTCCGCTTATTAAGGACCCTCTCCAATGGCCTTCTAAAAAAAAGGACCTCTCCAATGGAATTTTTTAATCAATAAACAGTGCAAACAGACGGTTGCACCAAACAGGCGGAACTGTGTGGGAGCAGGTTATGCCAAAAATGCGTTTGCACCATGCGTAACCGGTACTGTTCAGGTTACGTAGAATAGGGTTCGAAACCCAAGCTAGGGTTCGGACTTCGGAGATTGGCCACAACTTGTGCGTAACCGAATGTGTGATGGTTAATTGTACACTGAGAATGACGCGGCGCATGCAGTCGATGGATTTCATGTTTGCGTCGCGTCGCTTGACATGATGGGCAACGGCGAAAATTTCGTGTCGCTTGAGTTTATTTCGAACCACTAGAAGGTGGCTGATTATTTAAAGGTAGGGGAAGTTTTCATCGTCTTCACGAATTATTCCCCTTTCTCTTTGGTCGCCAAAGTTTTTTATTACTCCACCATGGATTCTACTTCGTTCACTCCATCTATCCACCTTCCGGCTGATGTCTATGGCCTCATTCTAGATCGCTTGGAGGCTTTTGACGTCCTAAGATTTCCCCTAGTTTGCAGTGAAAGCTTTCGAGCGTGTACATGGAAACCTCACCTTCATCCTGGTGCTCCAACCTTGCTTACTTCCCCCATCGATACCGATGGCAGGGATATTCCTCACGATGATGAGCAAGGTATGTTCTTCGTCCACAATATTTTCTCCAACGAGACATTTCTCGTGGATGTAGAAGGTTTGAAGAATAGATTTTGGATCGGGTGTAAGGATGACTGGCTTGCAACCACGAATGTGCACTGTAATGTCGAACTCATTAATCCTGTTACTGGACAGCGGCTTTCTTTGCCTTCGTTTGCTGCTTTTACCAAGGCTGGGTTCGTTTTGAACACTTACGTGTTTAATCAAGTGAAACTGTGTCGGACTCCTGCTGAATCAGGTGGTTATCTTGCTATCGCCATGTTTGTTCAAAATGTCTTACTCTACACAATGCATGAAAATGTTGATTGGACCATGCTGACGAACCCTACTGGAGAATATGTACAACATCTCGATGTCATTGTCCACAATGGGAAAATTATGGCTATTGGTGAGAATGGGGAGTTGTGGTCGTGGGATCTTGGCCGAGGAGCTGCAGATCCTACACTGGTGGTAAGATCAGCCGTTCCTCTACAGGATTACATGGAATATGAGTTCTTCTTGGGCCAGTCTATCAACAGAAAACTCTTGGTAGTTTCTTCCTATGGCTGTGAGCGCAACGGTAACAGATGGTCCAAGAGAATACTAGGTTGTTTCGATTGCAAGCTACTCGTGGAGGGTGTTTCAATTCATGAAGTGGATGTTGATATTGGGATCGTGCAGGAGATCCGTGACATTGGTAATCAAGCTCTTTTTGTTGGATGCAATTACCCCTTCTATGTCCCCGTCCCATCCTCTTCAGGGAATTTGAGGGCTAATTGGGTATACATTTCTGATGCATCTTACTACGAGGCCATTGCTGTCGACCTGAATGAGGAAGACATCCCGGATAACGTTAAGCGCATATCTTAAACTGGGCCCCTGGACATGTACCAAATACCGATGTGGTTCCGACCTGCTTTTCGTCCAGTAGCCGTTGATCTAGCCCGTGGAAGTTAGAGTTGATGCATGTGCGGAGATGAAACTGTAAATCCTCAATGGTACGCCTAGTTTCATTTCCGTGAAATGAAATCCCATGCTATGTCCTCACATTTGCCTATGCGGCATGCCGTTTATTAATGAGAATGAGACTCATGTGTAATTGGCATTGAGAGTATTATACTACAGTATTTAGTTGTCATGTACTCATGTGTAGAAACTTTATTTTACTTCATTGAGTATTATACCACTTTGTTTTTTGTTTTTGAGTTGATGGAATTCATGGAAACGATCGTTTAAGGAAGCCTCCGTGCACCTTGAAATAAAAGCCCGATCGCGAAATTGCTGGGGCCGTTGATTAAGTGCGTACGTTACTGAAACTCGCATGGAAACATATTAGCCTGCGCTGGATAGTTACCTTCCAAAACATCAAGCACAGCACAGTAATCTGATGGGAAATTACCAACTTGCAACACGCTCGATCGCGATTGTATGTTGCATGCGTAACCCTATAGCTGCCATTTTTAGATGGCAGCAGGCCAGCACGCATGCCCAATCCGCGGTTGCTCACGATCCATGCTGCGTGCTACAAATGCTTGCCGTGTGTGTAATCCAGGGGGGTGTTTGGATGGGAAGGGTAAATTGAACAAATAAGGCAAACTAATGTGAAATTTACTCCTAAGGCGTCAAACACCCACGTGGGGCAAATGTGGTGGGGCAAATGTTTTGCCCCTCTAATTCCATATACTCCTAAAAAGTAGTAGCAAATTGTTGTGGACCCCAGCCCTATCTCTCATCCACATCCACATTTACCCCTCAATCCAAACACCCCAAGGAGTAATAAATATTATAAGAGTCAAATGGAAGGGGCAAAACATTTGCCTTGGGGTAAACATTTACCCCTTGCATCCAAACAGGCCACAGGTGTTTGTAGCACGCAGCGTGGCTCCAGCATAACCGAAAGTCCGAAAGCACAAAGCACTGATTTAGCCATGACAGAATATTCCCGATTCCTAGATTCTTTGGAACCACATATAATTTCATACTTTCAGTAACCAAGAACCGTTCGGTTCGGTTCGATCTAACCAGGCGGCAGGCTCCTCCATTCCACGCCTAGATCTCCAGGCATTTACGAGGCCAGATCATCCTCATCCTTCCAGAAGAAGCATCCGGATCCCGATCGAGAGAGCTTGTTCCCTCCCTCGGCTCCCCAGCGACGCGCAATAGGTCAGATCCATCGATGGCTCCCACGGTGGCGGCGGAGGCAGCAGCGGCGAAGCAGCAGCACACGGGGAAGGCGGCGGCGCTCGCGGCGCACGACGCATCCGGTCACCTCGTGCCGCTCACCATCACCCGTAGGTACGTCCGCACATGTCGTGTACATGTGTCGTGCTAGAAATTGTCCCCCGACGGCTAGGTAGTCGCCTGCATCGATCTAGCCGCTCGGGTCTCGGCCTCGCCAGCATACCCCCACCGCCGGCGGGGCTATGCCCAGTCGGCTCCTGCGGTGTTGTGAGCCCGTACGTCCGATCTAATTCTTAATGATGCAGGAGCATCGGAGATGATGATGTAGCAATAAAGATTCTGTACTGTGGGATCTGTCACTCTGACCTGCACAGCATCAAGAACGAGTGGAATAACGCAATGTACACCGTCGTACCTGGGTACATGACTTGCCCATGCCTTGCTGCTATTGTTGGTTTATTTTTTAGGTTCGGCTTTGGTTTCTCCTGCAGCTCCAAATGTGAAGCTCTATCAAATAGTTTGCTCAAAGTCAAAACCGACTTCATCTTTAGAGCATTAGAGTACTTGGAGTCATTTTGTACGGAGAAATCAAAGTTTAAAAAATCCAAAGGAGCCAGAGCTATACCAAAGAAAGACTTTTATCAAATTGTGACCTCCAAAAATACTGAACTGCTCTTTTGTCCATGTCTTGCAGTCACGAGATCGCCGGAGTGGTGACGGGGCTAGGCAAGAACGTGACCAAGTTCAAGGCCGGCGACCGCGTCGGCGTCGGCTGCATGGTGAACTCATGCCAGTCCTGCGACAGCTGCGACGAGGGCTTCGAGAACCACTACAAGGGCATCATCTTCACCTACAATGATGTCGACCTCGACGGCACTGTCACCTACAGCGGCTACTCGAGCAACGTGGTTGTCCACGAGCGGTTCGTGGTCCGGTTCCCCGACGCAATGCCGCTGGTCCAGGGCGCGCCGCTACTATGCGCCGGCATCACTGTGTACAGCCCCATGAAGCACCATAGCCTGAACGTGCTCGGGAAGCACGTCGGTGTGGTGGGCCTGGGAGGGCTGGGCCACATCGCTGTGAAATTTGCCAAGGCGTTCGGGATGAAGGTCACCGTGATCAGCTCGTCGCCAGCGAAGAAGGAGGACGCCCTGGACCTCCTTGGTGCTGACGCCTTCATCATAAGTAAGAATGCTGACGAAATGAAGGTGCTGTGAGAGAAATACATCATTAAGTGTTCTGTATTGAACTAATGAACTGGATCATGAATTTCTCACTCTGCAATGTTGGGTTTTATATTTTTTTGGCAGGCTGCGGCTGGCACCATGGATGGCATCATCGACACGGTGTCCGCCAACATCCCCATGGCCCCATACATGAGCCTGATGAAGCCCTACGGCCAAATGGTCATAGTCGGCCTGTCGGAGAAGCCACTGGAGATCCCGCCGTTTGATCTCGTCATGGGCAAGTCCTCACCGAATGATCAATCTGTTTTATGAGAAATTTGCTTGCTTTTTCCAAACAGTGCTGGGTATGCTGGACCTTTCATGTTGTTGGTTCTCCATTAGTTTGTCGAGCGGCCAATTCGAAACTAATCTTGTGCGTGTGAAAAAATACCTGCAGGGAGCAAGACCCTGGCGGGGAGCTGCATCGGCGGCATGAGGGACACACAGGAGATGATCGACGTGGCGGCGAAGCATGGTGTGATGGCGGACGTCGAGGTAGTGAGAGCAAACTACGTGACCGCGGCCATGGAGCGCCTCGCCAAGGCTGACGTCAGGTACCGCTTCGTCATTGACATCGGCAACACTCTCAAGAGCTTCGAGTGATCACAATCTGACAAATTGGCGTCAGTTAGTTTCTGCTGTCACTCTCAAGAGCTCCGAGTGATCACAATCACTCTCAAGAACCGTTTAATTTTAAGTCAGTGATATTCTAGCAACAGTGTTGGTTATGTTAAACTAAAGCAGTTTATAACATATTAATGTACTGTGGAGCATATACAATGTGGAAGTTAAAGGATACCCCGATGCAACTGTGGAATCAAATATGACATCGCCATGCCTTAAGATAGTCAAGGTCAAATGTCGAAACGTTGAAGAAAGGGTTCTCAGTGTTCTAAATTATCTGCGAACACTTAATATTTATAAGTTACATTACGACCAACTCTGTTGTTCTTCTACATTATTTCTATGTTTGTAAATACATTAACATCTGGTAGTAACACTTCTATTTGTTTATAAATACTTTACCATCACTTGTGGCAATGTATGTGCACAAAAACAAAGTAAAGAAAAAGGCTAAAAAATCATGCAGCTTTTACATGTTGCAGACTGTCAATCTCTCTAAGGCATCATGTTTGTGCTGAAACCGAATAACCGATTGAGTAAAGTATGAAGAAGGATGTGAGAAACTACTATGTATCTCAATTGACCAGTCCAGATAGAAAAATAAAAAACAATGCCGAACTTCATCATGGGAATTGAGGACCATATTAAGAAGAATGTTGTTTGTTTGTTCAGCCCCAGTCCTATGAACATGCTGTTTGTCTGCGCATGTGGTTTTTGAAGCCCTATTTCATATGCCCTGTCCGCTAGTAATACTGTACTTAAATCAACTGGTAATAATTACAGTACCAACTTACAACATGGTGTTGTGTCGATCCTGCGGCGGCCGGATACTGCAGAGCTTGACAGGAATGCGTAACCTGCAAGGTGACAGTTACGCAGGTGCCATACAGCAGGCTGCGCACTATCTCTGTGGTGGATGACGGGTCATCCTCCGGGCGCGCGCTTCGCTTCGAGGAGAAGTAAACTGCGGCGAGGGCAGGCCGTTGTGGGCCCGCGGGCACCGCGTGCCCGTGAAGCACCATCAATATTACGATGGACGATGGGACGGGGTGCCACACGCTGCTTCAGCCCTGGTTACGCGGCTTGCTGCAAAGACAGGGTTACGCACGATTCCTGTGTCGTGTCGTGTGTACAGCCTTGACGGGACGGGACGGGCCTGCAGGCGCCTCTGCTCCCCTCCCGTCGTGTCGTCCACAGCCCTAGGGGCGCCTGCCCCGAGGAGTAAGCTGGACTCGCTGCGTTACACAGTCCACATAACTGAAGAGGGCGAAAGGAGGTTATGCGCAGAATCGACACGACCGGATGCAGCGTGGATTTTGCGTAATCGTATCGGCTACAGGTTACGTGATGAAACGACATGACAGGATGTAGCGTGGATTTTGCGTAACAGACTCTGTGCGTAACCCAGTCGGTGATGCACGCGCCATGGTATGGTGCATCGCCGAACCGTGCGTAACTGAGCTGGTGCGGGTGACGCGTAAGATCGACACGACCGGATGCACAGGATTTTGCATAACAGACTACGTGCGTAACGCAGTCAGTGTTGCACGGCCTATAAAACAAGACATTTCATCCTCTTCTATTATGTGTAACCTGATGCGATGCGATGTCTTCCTCCTCTTCTTCTGTGAATCAGGTTTCCTTCAATCCTTTCTTTTATTTCCCCATCTATGGGCTTCACATGACAATCACTCCTGTTCTTCCCTCAGTCTCCTAACTGCGAGGATGTAGAAAGGATCTTGATGAACATCAACGCTCATGGTGTGAATCAACGCGCGCCATCGTCGAGGCAGAAACAGGGTCTTCAACTTGTGATTTCCACGGATGAGAAGAAACTAGTAGAAATAGCTATGACTAGAGTACAGCTAGAGAAAGCTAAAGAATTAGCAAGATCTTGATGTGTCTCCTTTTTTCAGCCAATGCGGTCGGCTTTTGATTTGATGTACCCAGCCTTTATTAAAGAGAATCCTTCATATGATTTAAGCCATTTACTTGTGTATCTTTGGACGATTTCCTTTTATTTGCAATAGGCACTGCTTGTCTTGTGATCCTACTGAACCTGGCAGGCGAACACCATCCATCACTTCACGAGCACCACCACTTGGTTGCAGCCAACACGTGACTCTTTCTATGAAGCTCAGCCTATAACCCAATGGATTCCCACTCGTTTCCTTCGGTAGGTCATTTCATTCTTTAGCCGACAGTTTTTAGACCAGCTCTACCTTAGATTAGGCATGGGAGGCATCTTTCCTTTGGAGTGTGTTCAGGCAAGATCAGTGTTTAATAGTTCTTAGCAAGCTTCTCCTTGGAATGGTTTTGCTACTTGATGATGCTAGTAAGCTTGCTGCCGCCGTCAGTAACGTAGATAGGTACTCTGTATCTTTGATTCTTCCTCTTCTGGAATACAGAGTGCCTCTGCCTTCCTTCAATTGCTCCTCCGCGGAACCATGGGGCCCGAGGCGAGATCCGTCCCCGACGGGCGGAGCACGGGCGTGAGGCGAGGCGGGAGGAACAGCGGCGCGACCTCCCTCCTCTGTCCTCTCCCTCCCAGCGAGATCCGGCGCAGAGAAGCTCAAAGCACAATGCCAAATCTTCTGACTTCTTTGCCTGTACAAAACTGTTCCAAATCCAATCTGCTTCTGTAATAATACCCTCATAATATTGCAGAGGCGACACACCCTTCTTGACAACTTTTTTGATTAAGTCGGATTTGAATTTAATTTTTCTTCAGCGCTGCAGGCCTGCAGCCTTCACAACTTCCTTTGAAGGCTCTGGTATCTTAAACCTGAATGGTGCGTAACCAAGTTTGTGCGTCACCCAGTCGTAGTTGCCCTATGCATGCAGCAGTACTGATGGTGCATAACCCAGTGGGTGTAGGTTACGCATATGGAGTACTCCCTCCGTCCCAAAATAAATGCAATTCAAGAGTATGAATTTTGTCTCACAAAGAATGCAACTTTGACATACCAACCATAAAAAACAAGAGTCTTTGGAACCTTCTCGTACAAAAGATGAACAAATGGCTAGATGTTTCTCACAAGAGACAAGGGGCATTTTAGTAATTTTACATCACATATTGATTTGCGTGTCCAGTCTTAGAATTGCATTTATTTTAGGACGGAGGGAGTACAACCGAAGCATATTTCTTATGTTATTATTACGCGCCGCGCCATGAAGAACGAATGGTGCGTAACCGAAGCTGGTGCAGTGCAGGTGACGCGCAGGATCAACACGACCGGATGCAGGTTACGCGCCGAATCGGCACAACCCAGTCGGTGTTGCAGCATCAAGGTGTGTAACCGAGTCCGTGCGGGTACGAGCGGGTTCAGGTTACGCATACATCTGGAACCGGTGGTGTTGCATCAAGCAGCACGAACGGTGCGTACGTGCTAAATCGACACGACCTAGTCGGTGTTGCATCAATAAGAATGGACGGTGCGTAACCTGTACAGGTTACGCGCTGAATCGACACAACGCAGTCGGTGTCGCACGCGCCATGAAGAATGGATGGTGCGTAGCCGAATCGCGTGTAACCGAAGCTGGTGCAGTGCAGGTGACGCGCAGGATCAACACGACCGGATGCAGGTTACGCGCCGAATCGGCACCACCCAGTCGGTGTTGCAGCATCAAGGTGTGTAACCGAGTCCATGCAGGTACGAGCGCATTCAGGTTATGCATACATCTGGAACCGGTGGTGTTGCATCAAGCAGCACGGACGGTGCATACGTGCTGAATCGACACGACCCAGTAGGTGTTGCATCAATAAGCACGGACGGTGCGTAACCTGTACAGGTTACGCGCTGAATCGACACAACGCAGTCGGTGTTGCACGCGCCATGAAGAACGGATGGTGCGTAGCCGAATCGCGCGTAACCGAAGCTGGTGCAGGTGACGCGCAGGATCAACACGACCGGATGCAGGTTATGCGCGGAATCGGCACCACCCAGTCGGTGTTGCAGCATCAAGGTGCGTAACCGAGTCCGTGCGGGTACGAGCAGGTTCAGGTTAAGCATACATCTGGAACCGGTGGTGTTGCATCAAGCAGAACGGACGGTGCATACGCGCTGAATCGACACGACCCAGTCGTTTTCCGCGGCAACCGTGATGCTGCGTGCGTAATACAAAGCAGCCTCGTACGTGTGTAATACACGTTGACCGTGGCACAGGCAAAGCTGCCAACAAATGATCGCAGCACGCAGCATGGATCGTTCGTAACTGAGCCTATAGGCTAAAGATGTATGCGTAACCTAACCCATGCTGCATCAGGTGGTGTCGATTCTGCGTCGTTACCTGCACCAGCTACTCGGTTATGCACCATCCAGGCTGCAACCGCCTGCAATACGCACCATCTTGGTTATGTTGCTTGATGTTTTGGAAGGAAACCATCCCGCGGGCTATTGGCTTCCATGCATGCAAATTTCAATTAGGTTCGCAGTCAGCCTCGGCAATTTCGCGATCGTGCCCCGCTTTTATTTCGACGGCCTTGCGAGCTAGGTCTCCGACGGTTTCTGTGGATGATCGAGGTTGGTTTCATCCCCTGCACGATACTATATCGAACGCCGGCAGAGCGGAGGTATGCATGCGCGGCCTCACTATCTCATCTTTTATATGTCTCATTTTGTTTTCACACCTAATAACTGAAAATCTTGATCTTGTTGATGTTGTGCGTGTGTCCTTTTGTCAGATGCTTGGGTGGATTACTTGTTTCAGTTAATTGCGCACCGTTCGCATCACTTATCATCCATTCATACATCCATGGTGTCAGTGGTTTCAATCAAGTGGAGATTGGGTGTTCCTTTCTAGATATTCAGTGGCAGGGCAGTAATCAATAAACTTACCAACTGATTGGGTAGAGAGTAAAACCTGAGATCAACTGATGAGTGTAAAGCATAATCGAGATTAGTAGTAGCTATAGATTGATTTTTTTTCTGCTAGTACAATTCATTGGGAGCTGATGAGTTCAGCTGATGGAGCGTTAAGCATAATCGAGATAAATAATAGTCTGATTTTTTATGCAATGCATGCTACATTATATTGGATGGACCATGTGCTTGCATTGCAAGGCTCAGCTCAACTTGTTCGTTCAATGGATTTCATGCGTAAGTATTGGTACTGCTCAAGATAGTTGGATACAAATATTGCAAGCATAATTTATTTGCATATTAGACAACCACAAGATTTGTAGCATGCCATCACATCCGATTAAGGATTGGCAGAAGGTGCATGTCTCCTTAAATTATGACGTGGGGTGCTGTATTGCTATATTATTTTAACATTGGTTTCAGATAACAAGGAACCAACTTCAACTAATCAACCAATCAGCTAAACTTATCATGTTTAAATGTATCTAGAATGCCTTATGTGTTGAGCATATATTTTGAATGCTTAAATGCCTTAATCCAGGATGGATGGAGTATATCTAATCAAAGGATTTTTTTGTATGAATAGAATTATTTTGTTTGAATGGGATGAGCACTTAGATATCTAGTAGATATATATCGCAAAATGCGATTGTTGGCCTGAATGCTGAGCATATTTGATATTGTGGATAGGAGTCAAGCTAAATTACATGAATCATTTTCTTTGGTTCACTTTTCTCTTTATTATTATTGTTCCCATGTGAAATTAAAAAATATTTAGCAAAATAATCACATTTGCATGCATTTGATTTTGTTTTTCGTGTGGTATTAGGAATACTTTTTCTTATTGTCAATCAATAAGAAAAATATGGTAAGTCCAAGGAAACATGGTTTGCCTTTTAGCCCAAAGGCAAGGGTGCCAATTCTACGGACGAAGTCTAAAATCATGAAGATGTCTCTTAAAGACTTACTGAAAACCCAGCAAAATATGCGACTAGCGGGTCCACAACATGGTAAACAATATTCTAGTCAGTTGGAAGCTAACATTGCAAAAAAGAGTGTTAGAAAGTCAAGTCAAGTTCAACCTACATCGAAGGATACGAAGCAACATAGTACCTTGAGTTCGAAAATTCAATTAAGGTCATGTTCAAACGTGAACGTTGTATTGAATGAACAATTTCCCTTGAAGAAGAAAAGAGATGTTCCAACTCGCTTGAAGGCTATGTCAGAGTTGGCTCACAAGGAAACAAAGAGATCAAAAGAGCGATCCGATTTGACCAGTGATAACCAAAGGGAGCTCATAGAGTCAAGTAACAGGGACCAAGTTGCTAAAGGTGATGGCAGAACCAATAATGACATGTATAAGAAGAAGAAGGAACCATTGTTGGAAGAAAAGGCGAAAACAATGGAGGATGATGGTAACAAAGATGTGCAAGGGAATACTACGGCTAGTAGGCTAATGAAGAAACAAAGATGTGTGAAAGGTAAATATGATGATGAAGGACAAGAAGGTGGTGGCAATCATAATCCTATTCGTGTTGGAAATGACATCACTAAATCTTTGTCACAAGATGGTCATGTCAAAGTCTCCATGGTGACATTTGTTGAGCAACAATGGTGTTGTTGCTCGAAACCCATTGACAAACCTAATTGGAGGTATAATGGATGCTCTAGCATATATTTGAAGTATTCTTGTATTGTTTCATATTTTACGTTCTAATTTTTCGGTTGCTTATGTTGTCAGTGGAATCTTTAAGATAGATGGTGGGGAATATATATCATTGGCTGGACATTTGTCAACCAAATCATGTGAGAAAGCATGGAGTTTATCTAGACAATTGTTTCCACTAGTTGAATTGACAACACTCCCGAGATCTGAGGTGTGGCCTAAGGCATGGGAGGCATCAAAACCAAGCGGTGACACCATTGGCATATACTTTTTTCCTCCTGATATGAGGTATCTCACTTAACCATTTCTCGGCATAACTTTTATCCAACATTCATTTCCATAATATATAGATGCCTAATCTTGTATTTTGTTTATTCCTAGGCAAGATAAAGAACTAGACGAACTAATTAAAGAAGTCATGGATAATGATCTGGTTTTGCGAGCTATTATTGGTGATACTGATATGTTGATATTCCCATCAATTCTATTGCCTGATCATCACAAAAGTATGTACTCCTATAGCACTTTTTTTTGCAAATGTGATCTCTTATAATGAAGTCCTTTTGGGACCTATCGGATCGAGACTAGTTACTCCCTATGGACCAATTTAGACCAGCACAAAAGTATGGACTAGTTACTCCTTAAGTTACACTTTTGACCATTCATTCATCTTATGTTATGTTGTATTATATTATATTATTTTATTTTGTTTGTTATAAAACTTACTCTCTCCATCCCATGAGGAGTGCAATTCTAGTTTTTCTACGACAGATTAGTGGTAGTGTGAAAAGACTCGAATGCCCTTATTCGTTGGCCACATGTAGTAAATTTTGGCATGCAAATCCATCTGACCACTTAATTAGGCATGTAGTTAGATCTATTTCCTAGGATTGCATTTGTTTGGTATTTTTTTCAAATATTAGAATTGCACTTTTCATGGGATGGAAGTAGCATGATCATTTGAGAGTAATCTAACCATTTCATGTTTGCATTATAAAAATTTAAAATTGTTGGTCAAAGATTGTAAAATATGAATCTTAATATGTGTGTACACCTTACAAACAGGTATTCTGTTCTTGATACATCATATTTGATTCCTCAAAACCAGTATTCGCTAAGATGGCCTTAATTTCTTTATATCTTGTAGTGTTTACTCTAGGGTTTATTCACTCACATTATTCTCTTATATATGCAGCATTTCAGAGGAAACATTACCTGTGGGGAGTATTCAGGCCTAGAGAAGTTATAGGTGCTGCAGTTGCAGAACCCCTAAGCGCTATAGGGCGTTGTGCACAGGAGGTAGAGAAGGAAAAACAGCAACATGTCTCAGATCAGCCTGATGATAATGTACAATGGGAAGTACCAAGCATCTCTCTGCCATTTAAAGTGCGTCTCCCGGGCCTGGCACGACCTCATCGCCGACCGGATTGATGAGGGCCTGGAACTTGATGACGACGAACATATTTTCACCAGTTTGATTTTCAACCCTGCTGTGTCCTCGCACTTTCAGTTGGTTGAATTCATTTCTGATCATGGCACAATCGTGGAAGAAGTGAACGCATACTCGTCTGAAACTGGGGTATGGTGTGAGGGCGTTTGGCGATTGGCGGCGGCACCATGGCTTATTGCCACCCTGTGTATTGCCAAATTAAGGAATCCATGCGCAAGAGCCAGCCATGCCGTTGGTCATGTTCGTCTCTGTCCGTGGACACCATGGCTCGTGCGTAACCGCCGAGGAGAGGGTTACGCAGGTTTGACACGACCCAGTAGGTGGTGTTGCACGAGCCATGCAACATGGATGGAGCGTAACCTAGCGGGTCCAGCTTACGCATGCATCTAAAGCCCATTTGTGCGTATAGTAACGCAGTCGGTGTTGCAGGAACAATGCAGCGTGGCTGGTGCGTAACCGAGCGGGTCCCGGTAACGCGCCGAATCGACACGACCGGTGCAGCATGGATTCCGTGTAACCGAGAGGGTGCACGTTACGCATACATATGAAGCCTATTTGTGCGTAACGCAGTCGGTGTTGCAGGAGGAACAATGCAGCAAGGCTGGTGCGTAACCATGCTTCAATGGTCTAGGAGTACTGCCATAGGAGTTACTACTACTCTGTATTGTTCCAATTTTATCAGATGTCTCCAAAGAGACGCGCCATACTATACTACTAGCCGATCTGTGTGGTTTGGTTACTTACTCGTACTACTAGTACTCCCTCCGTACTCCGTAGACACCATGGCTCGTGCGTAACCACGTAGGCGAGGGTTATGCAGGTTTGACACAACCCAGTCGGTTGTAACTTGTGTTGCAGGAGCCATTGCACCATGGATGGTGCGTAACCTAGCGGGCCCAGCACGGACTTGGGGACTGGGCCACGTGGGTGAAGGGAGAGAGGTCACAGCTCATCGTCTTCGGGGAACCGCCCCGACGCTCTGCCTTCAGCGACTATAAATCCACGCGGCGTCACCATGAATCTAGCACGCCTCTTTCCTTTGGCATCTTCTTGGTCCCCGAGCCTCGACGCCCGCGGCAAACTTCTCACTTTCGCTTCCCTTCTTTTCTCTTCTCCGTCTCTGCCCAAGCCCCATGGCTGGTGACAAGCGCCCCGCGGAGGGACCCCGGGACTCGACGGCGTCGGGGCCGAAGCTTCTCCGGATCCTCACCCGCGGCGGGTAGGCGTTGTTCTTCCTTGTCCTCTTCTGCCGTCGTACCCTGACGTCGTCACTGACGGCGTTCCGCCACGTCTGTCTTTGCAGGGTGGACTACAGCACCGGGGGTGGGCCGGCCACCGCCGCCGCTGCTGCTTCCGGCGGCTCGTCCGAGGATGGGTCGAGGGAGGTCTCCCCGCCGCCGGCATTGGCTACCATCCCCGCCGCTCCGGTCGCCACCGCTGCTCCTTCTGCTGCCATCGCTCCGACGCCCCCTGTGCGGTTAGCACACGAGGCGGACCGGATCTTGGAGCTCAACGAGGTGCTCCGCCGTAATGCGGTGCTGGAGCATGCCCTCCGCAACGCCGAGGCCGCCCTCCAGGCATCCGAGGAGAAGGGGAACAAAGCCCGCGACGCCGCGGCCGACGTGCAGTCCCTTACCTTCAGTTAGTCTTCTCGCACGCTGTGGGGTTTTTCCTGCAGTCGTTTGATTTGCTCACCTTGCGTTCTTCTCGGTGCAGATCGGGAAGAGGAGGCGCGGTTCTTCCGTGAGCAGGAGGAGATTCTTCGCCAGCGGTTCGACGAGCTCGTCAATCGCTACGACGAGCTCGAGGGGGCTGCCGGGATCGCGGCCTCGATGGTGAGGATGGACCCGGTACTGTTGACTGACCGCCTCCGCGCGCTTCCCTGGCGCATCCGGAATGTGGTAGCGACGACGGTGGAGCGCGACGCCTCTGACGCCATCGCGGCCGCCGACCTCCATGACCAGGAGAACGACCACGCGCTCGGGCTGGTGCCGCCGGGGTGGCGCGGGACGCCACGCCTGAATCGCGTCGGCTCCGCGTAGCGTACTACGCCACCAATGGCCACACTATTCGTCGGGAAACCAACCTCGACGAGCTCCTCAAGGGGCGAGGTGGCGTCGGAGGCCAGGCCGGCATCAGCGGCCAGGACGGTGCGGGGGACTCCAGCTCCGACTCCCACTAGCCGCCTTGTGGATCCCTGTGATGCGAGTGCGAGTGTGCTTGGGTTTGATTGGTTCTGTTTGAGTGCGTTCTTCGCTCACTTGCTTCGCCCCCCTTTTATAGCTAGGGGAAACTACAGTGGAAGGGGTAAAATGGGCATCACGAATGATGTTTGACTCCACTCCACCACCGTACTCCCTCTATCAAAAAATTTCCAACATTGAACGCACAATAGCAGGTTCTGAACTGTTCTGAAGCTGCAGCGGTGCCATGTGTCCCAATAGCAGCTGTCCACATGGGCCTATTTGGAAGAAAAAAAACTGAACCAAATTGTCGGTCGTCGGCTTCCGCCTGAAAAAAATCTGAAAGGTTCTCCATTCTTCCATCGCGCTGGTTCCAGCTTCTTCCTCACCGCTCTGTCATCAAGCTTCCTCGGGCGACGCCAGAGCTCCCTCCTCCTGCATGTGTTCTAGATCTCCTCTGCAATCCTTCCATCTGCGCATTTACCCGTGCTCTATCCGGCTGCCCCAAACGAATCAAGTGCTCCACCTCGCGTTCATTGCCCATGGTGGTAGGTACCTGCGGCATCGCAGCTCGATGTGTCGGTGTCGTGGGGGCTCAAACTCTCTAGCCCTGGTGGGGGCCACGACATCTTCATGAAGCCGGGCAACCGCGTCGTCGAAGGAGGAGGATGCGAGGTCTATCGCCGTGGCGGGAGCGCCGGTGCGCACGTCGAGCTGCACCAAGGAGGAGGTGGACGAGATCCTGATCCAGTGCAGCTGCCTCAGTCAGAGCTCGTCGGCGTCCGGGAGAGGGAGGCGGCGACGCCGGTGAGTGCGATTGGGGCAGAGAGGGGGCCGCGTGTCCAGGCCCTCGCCACTCCACCGGATGCCGAAGCGGAAGAGGTTCGCGAGCCACGACGACCGCACTGGCGGTGCGAGTGGGAGCCCAGGGTGGGTGGGTCACCGGGGCGGCAAGCTGGAGTTGCCGCCGCCGCGAGGAGATCGGGAGCGGGATGCTGTGTCGACTGCATTGGCGAGTAGTAGAAAGGGTTGGAGTTGATATTTACTAGGGGTATTTTCGTAATTTCGCATCTGTATTGATTTGCGTACATGGTCCTTCAATTGCAGTTATTTTGGGACGGAGGGAGTAGAGCATTGCCTTCATCACACAAGATACTGCGGCCACATCGGCACGTATCACTCGTATCGCCCAACTGCCTATGTCGGCTAGCAGATTGAATAGTGCTCGGCTGGTAGATTGAATAGTGTTGTGTGAGAGGAAATAAGCCAAGATAAGCCGTGCCAAGATCAGCCGAACGGGCTCAACGTCCACAGGGGCTTGGACAACGTCCACCGAATCTATGCGTTACCCAGTCGTAGTTGCCCTATGCATGCAGCAGCACTGATGGTGCATAACCTAGTGGGTGTAGGTTACGCATACGGAGTACAACTGAAGCCTATTTCTTATGTTATTACGCGCTGAATCGACACAACGCAGTCGGTGTTGCACACGCCATGAAGAACGGATGGTGCGTAGCCGAATCGCGCGTAACCGAAGCTGGTGCAGTGCAGGTGACGCGCAGGATCAACACGACCGGATGCTGGTTACGCGCCGAATCGGCACCACCCAGTCGGTGTTGCAGCATCAAGGTGCGTAACCGAGTCCATGCGGGTACGAGCGGGTTCAGGTTACGCATACATCTGGAACCGGTGGTGTTGCATCAAGCAGCACAGACGGTGCGTATGCGCTGAATCGACACGACCCAGTCGGTGTTGCATCGATAAGCACGGACGGTGCGTAACCTGTACAGGTTACGCGCTGAATCGACACAACGCAGTCGGTGTTGCACGCGCCATGAAGAACGGATGGTGCTTAGCCGAATCGTGCGTAATCGAAGCTGGTGTAGTGCAGGTGACGCGCAGGATCAACACGACCGGATGCAGGTTACGCGCCGAATCGGCACCACCCAGTCGGTGTTGCAGCATCAAGGTGCGTAACCGAGTCCGTGCAGGTACGAGCGGGTTCAGGTTACGCATACATCTGGAACCGGTGGTGTTGCATCAAGCAGCACGGACGGTGCGTACGCGCTGAATCGACACAACCCAGTCGGTGTTGCATCAATAAGCACGGACGGTGCGTAACCTGTATAGGTTACGCACTGAATCGACACAACGCAGTCGGTGTTGCACGCGCCATGAAGAACGGATGGTGCGTAGCCGAATCACGCGTAACCGAAGCTGGTGCAGGTGACACGCAGGATCAACATGACCGGATGCAGGTTACGCACCGATTCGGCACCACCCAGTCGGTGTTGTAGCATCAAGGTGCGTAACCGAGTCCGTGCGGGTACGAGCGGGTTCAGGTTACGCATACATCTGGAACCGCCGAACCGGTGGTGTTGCATCAAGCAGAACGGACGGTGTGTACACGCTGAATCGACACGACCCAGTCGGTGTTGCACGCACCATGCAAAACGGATGGTGCGTAGCTGAACCGTGCGTAACCGAGCTGAGGTGATGCGCAGAACCGACACGACCGGATGCAGGTGACGCGCAGGATCGACACGACCGATTTGCGTAACAGACCCCGTGTGTAACCCAGCCAGTCTTGCACCATGCAGCCAGTAGTCTTAAACTTCTCTTCTGTCAAATGGCATTCTACTCGTGATACTCATTGTTATCTGTGCCATTTATTGCTACGGACCACACCAATGGCAAATAGGACTATCATTTGTAAAAATCTGATTTTTGGAAATACGGAGTATTCCTATCAAAAGAGAATGGAGGGAGTGCCATATAAAGTTGATCTGTTTTGTGGCCTTCTGGGTGCGTTGCCAAGAAGCCGGCATCCAGGGCACCTGCACCCAGCCGAGGGTTCCACACCATCCCTGCTGCATCCGGTCCTGTCGATCCTGCGAGTAACCTACAGCCGTTCGGTTACACATTTTCAGTGCTGCCTGCACCTGCGAGACGGTGTTGCATGCAGCATGGATGGTGCGTAACCTAGAGGGTACGGATTTGGTGGAGGTTGCACCATGCGTACATAACCGTCGCCGTGAGTAACGCAGTCATTGTTGCACCATGCAGCCAGCCATCTTAAACGTGCGTAACCTAGTCCGTGCTTAATCGAGTCAGTGTTGCTGCTCAAGCAGCACGTACGGAGCGTAACCTGTGCAGCTTACACGCAGATTCGACACGAAACAGTCGGTGGTGTTGCATCAAGCAGCACGGACGGTGCGTAACCTGCAAAGGTTACATGCAGATTCGAGACGACCGGATGCAGCGTGGATTTTGCGTAACCTTATCGGCTCAAGGTTACGCGATGAAACGACACGACAGAGGATACAGTGTGGTTTTTGCGTAACCTACACTCTGCGTAACACAGTCAGTGTTCTACCATGCAACCAAGTCGGTGTTGCATCAAGCGGCACGGACGGTGCGTAACCGACACCGTGCGTAATCCGGTCAGTGTTGCACGCGCCATGTAGAACGGATGGTGCGTCGCCGAACCGTGCGTCATCAAGCTGGTGTAGGTGACGCACAGGATAGACACGACCGGATGCAGGTTGCAGCATGAAGGTGCGTAACAGAGTCCGTGCGTGTCCGAGCGGGTTCAGGTTACGCATACATCTGGAGCCTATAGGTGTGCGCGTGTATTCCAGGCGGTTGCAGCCTGGATGGTGCGTAACCGAGCAGCTGGTGCAGGTAACGCGCACAATCGACACCACCGGATGCAGCATGGGTCAGGTTACGCATATATCTGAAGCCTATTTGTGCCTAACGCAGTCGGTGTTGCAGGAACAATGCAGCCTGGCTGCGTGCTACCTAGTGGTGCAACCTACAGAGCCTGGTTGCAGGAACAAACAATACAGAGGCTTGGTACAACCTGGGTTTTACATGCGTAACCTATGGTTACGCGCGGGCCATGGTGCGTATTAGCGTATTGCAACCTCCCCGGGATAAGCGGACTTTGAAGGGCATGTGTAACCTGTCCGGTATCGGGCTGTGCTGAATGGTGTTGCCCAATTCCTGCGAGACGGTGTTACCTGCATCGTGAAGCCTGAGTGGTACGTAACCATGGTGATGCGAGACGGTGAACAGTATGCCGTGAAGCACTAGAAAGGTCAGGTACTTGGAGGCGAAGGGTGGTTCCTCCGGCCAAAAACAACAAATTTTATGGGTTCTGAATTGGGATGTTGAGCAGGAGCTTCTAATCACTTTGTATTGGAAAGACGTTGGACAAGACGCGGCTCTGATCCGCAGAGCCCCACAATCTAACAAAAAGCCCAACTGAAAACAGAGTAAAAACCTGAACGAGTTTATTCCTAACACCCATCTTGATCCTTGTTTCCCAGGGCTTTGGTTACCACATCTTCCTGGTTTGGCGAAGGACACCGCCTCTATGAATGTTCAGAGGAAACATACGCTGCAAGTGTACAATATGTTGTTAGTAACTTGCTTATAAGTATTGGTCGATGAACAACATTAGTGTGTCATTTTGTTATCTTACAGTGCGCTGGAGCACCTCCTCGTACCTAGGGTTTTTGGATACGGTTTCACCTGTAGCTGGAGGTGTGGTATCTTCCCACCTCACTTGTACCCGGCTACTCTGCTCTTTGCTACAGTTCTAAAATTCTTCTGACTTCTTTGCCTAGACAAAGCTGTTCAAACTGCTGCTGTAATAATACCTCGTAATATTGTAGAGGCGATCCACCCTTGTTGACAACTTTTTTGATTAAGTCGGATTTTAATTTAATTTTTCTTCAGCGTTGTAGCCTTCACAGCTTTCTTTGAAGGCTCTGGTATCTTAAACCTAGGCTTCAAAGGAAGCTGTGAAGGCTTAGAAGCCTAAGTTTAAGATACTAGAGGCTTCGAAGGAAGCCGTGAAGGCTGTAGTGCTAAAGAAAATTAAATTCAAACCCAACTTAATCAAAAAATTTGTCAAGAAGGGCATATCGCCTCTACAATATTATGAGGGTATTATTACAGAAGCAGATTCGATTTGGAACAGCTTTGTACAGGCAAAGAAGTCAAGAAGATTTGGCATTGTGCTTTGAGCTTCTCCGCGCCGGATGTCGATGGGAGGGAGAGGGCAGAGGAGGGAGGTCACGCCGCTGTTCCTCCCGCCTCGCCTCACGCCCCTGCTCCGCCCGTCGGGGATGGATCTCGCCTCGCACCCTCTTCGGGGAGGCCGCCTCCTGCTCCGCCGCGGTCCCCACCACCCCGCGTCGCCGCCGAAATCCCCGAGGGAGAGGCCGCCACGCGCTGGATCGGAGCCTGCCGAGGGGAGAGGGAGGTCGCCGGTGGCGGGGGCGGAGGAGGTGGGGGGGACCGAGGACGCGACGGCGGACCCTCCATTCCTTTATATAAGCATTCCAAGGGTTCAAACTCAACAAATAAATGTGGAAGGAAATGACATCTATACCCCTTATTTTACACTACCCACCAACTCTCTACCTACCCACCAACCCCATTTAATTTTGTCCTATCCCTAGACACAAATTGCTTATATAAAGGAATGGAGGGAGTATTAAATAAACTCAGTTTGCAAAACTATTTTCACAACTCCGTGCAAAATCACGAGACGAAATTTAGTAACCCATGCATGAAAGATTCCCTGAACGAAATTTTTTTCCATGCTGCTTGATGCAACACCGACTCTGCGGTTGAGCACGCACTAGGTTACTCACCTTCATGATGGGGTGTGTCATGTGTACCGACGCGGTGCAGGTTTCTGTGATAACCGCCTGGGTTACGCACGCTTCATTGCGGTTGCCGCGCAACACGGCGGGTCGTGTCGTGTCGAACCCCCAGTTCATTTGGCTCCTACCCCCGGTCGGCAGGGTTACGCACCATCTATTCTGTGTGGCTCTTGCAACACCGACTGGGTTACGCACGTAGACTTGGTTACGCACCATCCATGATGTGCATCCAGTCCTGTCGATTCTGCGAGTAACCTACACCCGTTCGGTTACGCACCATCCATGTTGCACGGCTCCTTCTCCTGCAACACTACCGACACCGACTGGGTCGTGTCGAACCTGCGTAACCCTCGCCTAGGAGGTTACGCACGAGC
This sequence comes from Cenchrus fungigraminus, assembly GCA_036936925.1. NCBI lineage: Eukaryota > Viridiplantae > Streptophyta > Magnoliopsida > Poales > Poaceae > Cenchrus > Cenchrus fungigraminus. Next base: position 101,510,811 of record CM072779.1, read on the forward strand.
CATGGTGTCTACAGAGGGAGTACAAGTAGCATGTAATCAAACCACAGGTCGGTTAGTAGTATACTCCGTATGGCGTCTCTTCGGAGACGTCCTAAAAAATAGGAAGGATACCGAGTTCTATGGCAGCTGACGCATATATACAGTCAGTGCGCACAATGCGGCGACACGGATGGGATCCGTCATCATGTACTACTATATAATTTATATTCTAGTATATATAGAATATTATAAACGCGACGATTGCTATGGTCGGCCTCCGCCTCTTCGTGCCCATGCCTCTCCCACTTCGTCCTCTCTCACCCTTGGCCATACTACCCTAAACGTCGTCGTCCCCCCGTGATCTGGTTCTCCAATCCCCGACGATCGACCAACGTCCTGGTGGTTTCGGTGAGTTCTCGCCTCGAGTACCCGCTCTCTGTCAACGTGATCAATTCCCAACCATATCGATCCCTTTAAATTTGTAATCACTACTATATTGTTGCACTTTCGGATATGGATCTGCTTCACATGTACGTCGTCCCCTTTCCAACGCGGATCATGGCCGGCGTTGACATCCTCGCCGGCGATCAGCAACTTGAACGCGATTACATTACTAGCCAGACTTTCGACAGCGAGGACCAAGCGTTTCATTTCTATAAAAATTATGCCAAGGACAAAGGTTTCGGGGTAAGGAAATCATCTATGAAGAACGACGATGACGGAGTCTGTACATCAAGAACTTTTGTTTGCTGCCATGAAGGATGGCGTGATGACAGGTACATGAATTCGAATCCAGAAGATCTTTGCAGGAAGCCCAGGAGCCTAACCAGGATTGGCTGCATAGCCAAAAGGATTGTCAAGCTTAACAGAGAAACGGGCAAGTGGGCCGTAAGCACATTCGTCGCTGAACATGGCCATGACCTATCCACATCTGATCTCACCTGCTTCTTCCGTGGGCACCGGGATATCATTGCGGCACAAATGGCAGAAATCACCTCCTACGAAATAGCAGGGCTCAAGAAAACCAGATTATGGACGTCATGGACCAGCAGCACGGAGGATACGACAAAGTAGGCTTCACGACAAAGGACCTATACAACTTCTGCGACCAGCAAAAGAAGCAGATCTTAGCAGATGGCAACGTAGGAACACTGCTCAAGCAGTTGTGGGCCCGCAGGACAGATAATACCGGGTTCTACTTCGATTACGCAGAAGATGACAAGGGACATTTGAAGTGCTTGTTCTGGTGTGATGCACAATCACGTTTGGACTATCAGGTTTTTGGAGATGTTCTTGTGTTTGACAGCACATACAGGACAAATCAGTACAACCTGCCCTTCATTCCTTTCGTTGGAGTGAACCACCACCGAAGTACCGTCATATTCGGATGTGGCATTCTCACACAGGAAACCACAGAGGCATATATATGGTTGCTCCGGACATTTCTGCGCGCAATGTCCATGCAACACCCCAAATCAGTGATCACTGACGAAGACTTCGCAATGCAGAATGCCATCCGTGACGTACTGGAAACTTCTAACCACAGAATCTGCACCTGGCACATAGATCGCAACCTGGTCAAACATCTTCACGGCAAGAAGCTGAAACATGACTTCAAGCAGTTTATGTATCGCCCATATACACCTGAAAGTTTTGAAAGCCAATGGTCCAAATTTATAGAGGAACACAAGGCCTACAAAAACACTTGGCTTTCAAAGATGTATAACATGAGGAATTTGTGGGCTGCAACTTACCATGCCAATCACTATTTCCTTGGACTCCACACCAATCAGCGAAGTGAGAGCTTGAATTCAAGGCTGCACACGTATCTGCATCCCCAAATGACACTGGTTTCTTTACTGGAGCACTATGAGAGCTGTGTGTACCACATGCGGACAACTGAGTTAATGCTGGATGCCAATACACGGCATTCATTCCGGTTCACTACGACCCAAGCATCTGAGATTGAAAAGTACTGTGCTAGTACTTACACTCAGGAAAATTTTGATATTGTTAAGAAGCAGATCGACAGGTCCTTGCGCTTTGAGGTTTAGAATGAACAGTACAGCTTCGAAATGGTGACACCTCAGAATGGTCAGCATGCCATCGAAACGGTGAAATTCACTATTGCCTACAGAAATGGCAAGCCAGATAAGAAATTTGCCGTGACGTCTACTACCAACCCAATGTGTGGTGAGGCGGACTTGTGCTGCAATTGTCGGAAGCTGGAGTGTGATGCCATCCCATGCTGTCACATGTTTGCAGTGTTGTTTCACACTGGCACAGCCAAATTACCACGAGCCTACATGAAGTCTAGGCTCACCATTTCTGCAAAGTCTGGATTTCCTCCAGAGAGGAGGACCCAGATTTTTGACCAGTCCATGTCCTTTCACAGGTTCCGTGATATGCGAGACATGGGTACCAAAGTTGCGTACTATGCCTCACCGAGTCCAGTCCTGACAAAGAAGTTGAGGGATGCTTTGCAGGAGGTATATGAATGCATCAAGGCACACCAATTTGAAGAGGACAAACATCATCACTTGCCTAAGATATTTACTGAAGCCGACCCACATTGGCAATTTGAAACTGTTTTGGACCCATTGTGGATTGTTCACAGAGGTGCTCCTTCGAAAAGGATAAAGGCCCTCCACAAAAGAATTAATCAGGGTATATCTAAGTACAGATGCAGTGAGTGCTTGGTAAAAGGGCATACGAAACCTAGTTGCCCCAGCTTAAATAAGAGGTACGCATGGTTTCTGCATTGAACTCCTCAGGCATCCTTAGCAGTAGTTGATATTTTGTGTTTACATAAACGTTTATTTAATGTGTATGCACCCTTAGGCCAAAGTGCCATCTCACGAAGAAGAGAAAGTCGAAGAACAAGCAGGAGCAGGAGCTTGAGGAGGAGGAGGAGCAGGAGCAAGCAGAGGATGTTCGTGACGATGTTGTACCTCCGCAAGATGGTGAAGTGCCACCTAGCAAAGGTATCACCTAATTTTCTCTGAGTTTATAACGCGTCCACCTATTTATTAGGTCATCTGCATTCAGGTCGGAAGAGAAATCTGGATAGTGGAGGTCGTCAGAGTCCGAATAAGATGCGACCGACGAAAAGAGCAGCAACGGCGACTTGATGACACATGATAGTAGTTTAGCTGGTATGGTTCATTTCATTAGTGAGTACAGAGTACCAGCAAGCATATCATAGTTTATTTAGACGTTTACTGTACTTTGGACACCATTTTCCCTGAACTTTTTTTATTAAGTTAAACAACTGTGCAGAGTACTCCCTCCGTCTTGTGAAGCGGAAACTCGTAAGCAGGCAAGCACAAAGCGTTTGTAAACCAAACTTGCAAGCACCCGGCGTGGCTCCAGCGTAATGTAGAATGGGTAGGTTTCACATGCCTCTGTATGTCTGTGCGCGTGTGCACTGCGCAGTATCCATGGCTCGTGCGTAACGGGATGGGCGTAGGTTACGCAGGTCCGACAACACCCGCGGCCCGCCGTGCTGCTTGGAAACCGCGATGCTGCGTGCGTAACCCAACCTTCCTCAGGTAAAACGCAGAATCGACAGTCAGTCTAGGCCGTCGGTCTTCAAAGTTTTAACTTACTAGCTAATAATGTGGTTCTCAAAAAAACATTGCTGATGCGTAAGAGAGTGGGTGCAGGATAAATAGTAAATTTAGTTAATTATGGGATGCCATTTTGTTATGTCAAATGTGCATTAAACTTGTCTGCTCTCAAATTGACTCGCGGAAGGCATTCATTTCATCTCCATCAAAACAATTAGTTCGAGCATGGTCTACTCAAGGTTTAGTAGTACATTCAACCCTGCAAAGTTAATTACTTCATTGCATCGAAAAAACGAATTCGGATGTATCCACTTTACTATCACATTTGAATTCGAATACGGATACGGATATCCATATTTACGTTTTAGCGGATACGGATGTCGGATAATTCGGATTCCGTCTCCATATTTCCATCCCTACTTCTGTGTTTCCACCCCTCCATTTTGTTACTCGAGTGAGAGTGATCCTATTGTTGCCCACCTTTTCCTATCAGCTAAAGTTGTTGGGAGTTTCGTTCATGACTTGTTTGTTCCTGTATGCCAGTTACATCAGTACGATGGCGATGCACCAAAATTGCAAACTGTTGCGTGCCGCTGCGAGACTGAGAAACGTGACGAACTTGCCGACGTGACAAGGCCAAAACGCAATATACATGCCGGAATTGAAAAGGCATTGCCGCATAGAAGGGGTGCGTCGAATGACCGTTTGGGAACGACACTCCCACAAGTTCATCCATGTCGGGACCATTGTGAACTGCAGTTAAGTAAGGACTGGTACGGTTTTCGGGACTGGTAACCGGGCGCTCATGACCCGAACGTGTGCAAACCCGCACTGAAGGGACGCGTCCGTTCAGTGTACTGGGTAATAAGTACTTGGTAACTCATGTCCACGAACGGTTGTCGTTTCAGAACGGCACATGCACTCCCATAATAAAAGGAGGCAGTTTACCCACAAGTCAATCATTGCCGCCATTTGCGATCATTGCTCTAGACACTAACATGTCTCCTTCCAAGCAAGTCGACTTCTCAGTCTCAAGCGAGGAAGCGAAAGCAGAAGGAACCGCGGGGCAGTACAAGGAATCCGGTACATTCATGGTTGGAGGCCGTCAATGGAGGCTACGTTGCTATCCTACAGGCCGTATGACTGATCATCAGTGGATGGGTGTACCAGACGGCATTGCCATCCTCCTCGTTCCTATGAACATAGCCCAAATGGTAGGTTTCTCGTTGTTATGAGTACACACATTCACACATGCATATATGCTCTCACTGATGTAGAGCCTGTGACGACACTGCATGGTTCCACACATAGGTGCGAGTATTGTTGCGAGCGGTGGCTGGATACCCCACCGATGACAATGATACATTTCTAGTTCAAGCTACAAAAGATGTTGAATTCAGGAATGGGGATCTAGGACAATGAGGCTTCGAATGCCTGGTGGAGCATCGTGACATCGAGTGCGTGAGCTCCAACAGAGGTCGCATAAACATATCGTGTGTTGTTACAATACTTGAGGACGATCGCATTGATGTTCCTCCTCCGTCAGTACGCAGAAGCATATGCGCAACACTTGCAGCCCAAGCCCCTGTGGACGTTGTCTTCGACATAGGCAGCCAGGTGATACGAGCGATATGTGCCGATGTAGCCGCAGTATCTTGTGCGATGAAGGCAATGCTCGTGGTGGAGTGGAGTCAAACTCTGAAACTGTTCAAATTCAAGACACACACCCTGATGGCTTCTCGCTTCTGATCAAATATGCCAGTGAAGGATCACTCCCGGAGGACGCTGATTTATGGGACACCCCTGCCAACGCCTGGCCTATGTTAGTCTCAGTCGCCGACATGTACCGCGTCGAAAGGTTGAAGCTGCACTGTGCGTCAAGGATGTGGGACATGGCAAGCTAGCAAACTGTGAGCGCATTTCTACGATGGGCAATTGAGACGAACTGCACCCAATTGCAGGAGAAGTGCATGTCTCTCTTAGAGCGAATCTGGCCGCACGGAATACTGACAACGGATTTTGTGTTCGTATGCTTTCACCATCCCCATGTTATGCACAATCTCCGTAGTAGATTACACGAAGGCATGTACCAGGGTCCCTGCTTATAGTCTGTAGTTTTAATGTTTTAGTTACTATATATAGGATCGTGCCCTTGCGTTGCTACGGACAACACATCATTTACATTGCAATACACATTGATACATATGTGCAATACACATTGTTGTTGATATGGATTCATATGTGCATTCAGGATGTGTATAATAATGTGTCCCTTTGAGCAGCACATAACAAAGGCATTTCACTATTTGTACTTGTATGCAATCCATTTTCGTAGACCATGCTGGAACTTATTGTTTCGATGGAGATGAAATGAATGCCTTCCGCGAGTTAATTTGACAGCAGACAAGTTTAATGCACATTTCACATAACAACATGGCATCCCATAATTAACTATATTTACGATTTATCCTGAACCCACTCTCTTTATGCATCAGCTATGGTTTTTTTTAGATTCGCATTAGCTAAGTTAGTAGGAGGTACACCAAAGCTACACCGATGGCCTAGGCTGATCCTGTCGATTCTGCACGTTACCTGAGGAAGGTTGGGTTACGCACGCAGCATGGTGCACGGACTGTGCATATTGCTTTGATCAAAGGCATATGCTAATGCTATGGTGATTGGTAACCCAACCGCTAGCCATGTTGCTGCACGCACCATGGCTCGTGCGTAACCTACTGGGTGCTGCCACCAAATGATCTCACGCCGTGTTCGGCAGCAACCGCGATGTTGTGTACAAAGCGGCCTCGTACGTGTGTAATACACATGGACCGTGGAATAGGCAAAGTTGCCATCAAATGATCGTAGCACGCAGCATGGATCGTTCGTAACCGAGCCGGTACGGGTTACGCATTCACCTGCCGTGTGCAGTCAGGCAAAGTGACTGCACTCAGCAGTCACCGCATCTGCACCATCCACTCTCGATCAGCGGGTCCAGCTTACGCGCAAAATCAACACCACCCAGTCGGTGTTGCAGCACGCAGCACGGATAGTGCGTATCCGCACGGGTATAGGTTACGCGCCGAATCGACACGACCGGATGCAGCATGGATGCTTGCGTAACCATGCCTGTCCAGGTTACGCATGCATCTGAAGCCTATTTCTGCGTAACACAGTCGGTGTTGCAGGATGTCCTCCACCAGATGCTGCTCCTCCCTTAATCGGTGTACAGTGGTTCAACATCGAAAACTGAAAGCTGAACAAGAACAAAAGTAGTTAAAACCCTGTTTGGATCGGGTGGTCTACACTCCTTAATGCTATTTTTTTTATTAATTGTAAACTTCTCTACGTATAACGCCGGCCGGTAACACGTACTCGGTTATGCACTATGGCACGACGGTGGTGCCCTGGTTACGTACCATCCATGCATGTAGCTAGTGGTACAAGCTAGTACAACCTACAGAGGAATGCGTAACCGTGACCCACACGGCATGCGTGCGGCCATCGTGCACAACCTGCGTAGCCTGGTCTCGGTTACTCTGGGGCCACGCTGCTAGGTGCAACCGATTGGGTTGCCCACACGGCCATGTGAAGGCGGCTTGGGTTACGCACGCAGGACCGTGGTTGCCGCGGAGCACGGCGGGTGATCAAAGGCATAGTATGCATGGTAACTAATATGCTTAATGTTTCCATAATTTCATGCGAGTTTCAGTTACGTACGCTTTGCGGCAACCCCGGCAATTTCACGATCGTGGTTTTCATTCGCTTCCATCTCTCTCTCTCTCTCTCTCAAAATCTTTGTATTGCAAGGTTTCTCTGCTTCTTCTTCTTCATATATATCACGAAGGCTCCATATAGCGCAGCTGCAGTCCATCACTACCACAATGCATTCTTCATCACCTCATGGAGTGAGCAGTGGATCCCCCTGCCGTACACCGATGAAGCGTCCACTGGCTATACGCAGCGAGAAGGACTCTCCGTCAAAGAGGCGGCTTGACATGGGCACCGTCGCTCTACCCGCAGCGCCTACAGAAGATCCCATCTGTTCGTCCGCCGACAATCCAACAGGCCATCCAGGTGATGTCAACCGCTCGGTGGCAGGGAGCCATGTCGCAGCCTCGCCTCCAGTTCCCCTTTCTACGCCTGCAAAGGCCGGTGAAGAGGTTAATTTTTTTATTCCCCCTCCCTTTCTGAACTTAGGAGATTGTACGTAATCAATTAATGTAGTCAGTAATAGAATGGCATCACAAGGATTGAAATCACACCGGGCCACCTTCTAGTTATATAATAATTAATTACATCCAACACCACATCAAGTCGAGCTTCAGATTGTTTCTGATTTCCTCTTCTTGTTTTGTGGTGGTCGAAGTTCCTGCTCAAGTATCGCTTACATTTTTTCCCACTATGCCAGGTCCGAAATTTCATTATACTGATAAAAGCAACGAAATTACAGAAACGGATCAACCTGGGGGTAGTTTTCTGTCTATTACTACGACCAACCCATAACTAGAGTAGAATTGGGAATGGGAAGAACTTTACATAGTAGTAGAAGTATATCCGAATATCTCAAACAATATTACAAACTTCACCTTAATTCGACCCAGCAAATTAATATATTCATACACTTGTCCATCTCGGCATCTGCAGGTTTCTGGCCGCTGCTCTCGTCGCCTTTTCTGCACAAAAGATTATGTCACTTCACTTGTACAACTGCCTGTTGACAACCCACTGGTACAAAGAGTGTGAATTTCCTGCGTCTGTTCCCAAATTATCGTCCACGTTTCCTCAAACTTGGTTTGTGTTATTATTCTTTAACGTAGGTCAACTCAGTTGTGTTAGAAGATGATTCGTTGTCCCTTGTTCATGTTCCTGGGGTAAGCTCTATGCATCGTCCAAGTTTCGAATAAACAATAATTGAGCATATATCCCTGTAAATGTCAGAGGTAATCATTGGGTTCTTCTTGTGTTCAACATCACGATGAAGGAGGTGCAGGTCCTGAATTCATTAGTTTGTAATGGAACGTGGGATGGCAAGATGGAACTGTCGCTGGTGAGTACTCTGTATTATGTAGATGTCGTGCAAATGTAGTTAGCTCTTTCAACCATATGCACCTAATTCTTTGCTTCAGGTACAGTCAGTACAGCATTGCATTGAAACCTACATTTCACAAAGAAATGTGAGTGGATCTTCAGAGATTGATGTCACCCGCCTCCAAAAAAAGATTGATGTCACAAAGTGGGATACCCTACATATTAGAGACATACCAATGCAACAAGACAGGTAAGATATATCGTTGCACTAAAAATATTTACTGTATATACCATATATGTAACATGTGCATTTTGAAGTGCGTCATGTGGCGTCTACGTCATCAAGTACATGATGTATTGGAATGGGAGTACACTTAATGCAACGTTCACCCAAGTCCGTACGCTCGTCCATTTTATTATCATTTCACAATGGATACATTTGTGAATAACACAGTAAGTTTTTGCGGTCATTTGTTAACTTTAATCTCTAGGAACAAATGGATGCATTTAGGAAGAAGATGTGCTGTAGGTTGATTCTCTCGGAACACAACAAGATTCAGAGACAATAGTACAATACACCTATTCTGGTTGGTGATTAGTGATTAATTTCCTAAGCATATTCGATTACTAGTACCTAGTATATGTGAATCGATCTAATCATAGATATACCTATTATCCTCTGATCACCTTAGGAAACTGAGGTGGAGTCTCAAAAGTGGACATTCAAGCACGCACAAAGCAACAAGGCAAATCTCCTTCTACCCAAGGAGGAAAAAAGAGACAAGTATGGAGATACAGTTGCAAATAGAACACGATCTCAAATGAAGAGGTGATTCACCACCAACATGCTCTTCAAAGATCAAGCGTGTACACCTGAGGAAATAACAATGCTGTAGCCAGATGGTTAAGTGCGGATTAAAAATGGTTAAGTGCTGATTAGAAAATGGTTATGCATTCGTTTAAATTAGTTTTAAGTACTCCTATTTGAACTTTTAAATCAGTCCTAAACTCCTAATTATTATTATTCTTTTATGAATGATGAATGGTTTCCTTCAAGTCTGAACCTCTGAATGCGCTGTTCCAAAGTCTCATAACGGGCATGTCCGGTGTGCATGCCAAACCTGCACCACCTCGGTTACACACGTGGATGCCTTGGGATACACGGCTCGTGAGTAACCGGCTGGGCGCTGCCAAAAAATACGTGTGTCGTGTGTGCGTGCATAACGCAAGCGGGCCTTTTACTCGTGGCTACAGATTTATGTGTAACCTTCACCGGGTCGGTTTTACGTGTGCCTGTGCGTAATAACAAATATAGGCTCCAGATGTACGCGTAACCTTCACCGGGTCGGTTTTACGCGTGCATGGTGCGTAGTAACATGAGCCGGTTACGCACTATCCACGATTCCACGCTGTATCCGGTGGTGTCGATTCGGCGCGTAAGCTAGACCCACTCAGTTACGCACCATCCACGCTGCATCCGGTCGTGTCGATTCGGCGCGTAACCTGCATCCGAGAGGGTTACCCACGAGCGGGTTCAGATTACGCGTACATCTGGAGCCTATAAGTACGCGTGCGTATTGCAGGCGGTTGCAGCCTGGGTGGTGCGTAACCGAGCAGCCGGTGCAGGTAACGCGCAGAATCGACACCACCTGATGCAGCATGGGTAGGTTACGCATACATCTGAAGCCTATTTGTGCGTAACGTAGTCGGTGTTGTAGGAATAATGCAGCCTGGCTGCGTGCTAGCTAGTGGTACAACCTACAGAGGCTTGCGTAACCGAGAGCCCCGCTGCGTGCTGCAACAACCTGGGTTTTACCGGTTACCCGTGGGCCATGGTGTGTAGCAGGGGCGGAGCTAGAGTTAAATTATGGGGGGTGCAAAACACTTCATCAAAGAGCTTCTATGCTGATTTTGTTGAGCTATGGGTGCTGATTTTGTTGTGTTGTGGGTGCATAAAGGGTGAAAAATCAATGATAATCACTAAATTTTGTTTTCGGTCTGGGTGCGGCCGCACCCACATGGACATACATAGCTCCACCTCTGGTGCGTAGCGTATTGGCGTATTGCAACCTCCCCGCGGGATATGCAGACTTCGAGATCCATGCGTAACCTGTCCGGTATGGGTTACGCTGGAGCCACGCTGCGCTCTGCTTGTAACTGCCTAGGTTGCCCACACGGCAAGTCGGCACCCGTCCGGCCCTCCTATGGGTTACGCATTCCTGTGAGGGTGTGTAGCAGGGATAAGAACACTCGGCGTCCCCTCGTGGCTCGTGATAACAACACTCGGTGTCCAACTTCACCTTTTTGACCTAGTTGACGAACGGTGGCGACACGCCGGCACCAATCCCTCCGGTTCGCAATGTCCCTACGCCGAGTGGATCCGTCGGTCTCTAGGGCTAGCACCTCATGTGTGAATGAGTCGTCCAACGCGGTGGGCAGGGAAACCGGGCTTCCCTTGATCCAGTACACGGTCTGTGGGTTGGCGCGGATCATTGAGCTTCGCGCAACGACTGACACGAATAGAGGCCGGGTGTTTTTCAAGTGCCCAAGGAACATCAAGGCGGTGAGTTGTTTTTTTAATGCATTCGACGTGTCGAGTTTCAATGTGGTGATTGCTTTTCCGAACTAGGGTTTGAGCATTTTTTAACTATATTTGTAGGCACCTGATAGATGCCCTGAGTACTATTGGCAAAGGGAGTACTTCGCGAAGCTTATCAGTATCAGGAGGATCATAGTGCATGAGGAACCAGAAGAAGAAACGACCTCTGAAGAGGACGCTGCTTCCGGGGTGATGCAAGCTGACAATGGAAGGGAACAGAGGATGGACATTTTGGTCAGGACCATGAAGATGTTAGTTGTTATGGTGGGTCTGTGTGCTGTTGTGGAAATTATCTCTGTAGCAATGAAGTAATTAACAGATGATGGACATTTTGGTCAGGATATGATGGAGATGAAATGAATGCATTTCACGAGTGATTTTGACAGAAGTTGTATTGGTTTAAATTAGTGTTAATTAATTACTAATACTTGAATTGGTGTTAAAGGTGGGCAAAGATATGATTACTCTCACTCGACTCGAGTAACAAAATGGAGTTTGGATCCATGCTGTGGTCACTGTCGTCAACCCTAAAGGATCGTGGGTAACCTTGTGGTGCAGGTTACGCACCATGGATCGTGCGTGACCAACTAGGCGCAGGTTTAGATATTATTTTTAAAAGCACAACGTGAAATGAAAGCACGATCCCGAAATTGCCGGAAGGAGGAGATGCCAAGCGCGGTCGTTCCGGGGTTTCTAATAAATGGTTTGCTCTTCTGGCTCGCAGCAGCATCTCATGTTGACCGGCAAAACCACGTAGCAATCTCCTTCCATCCCACCAGCCGAGCAGCAGATTACATTCCCAGCATGGCGGCTTCGACGCCGGATTGCGCACGCGACTGCCACGCTATTATTATTATTATTATTATTATTTTGACGGCAACAACCTCGGTCCTCAAGTACCGGGGGCCGTTGTTAATAGTAAGAGGCAAACCCCCATTCCCTCTCATGAGAGAAGAAAAGAAAAAAGATATCGCGGCCTGCTCCCCGTGCTATCGCAACTAACGGAATGCCAAAGAAGCTGCGCCCCCAGCCTTTGAGCAGCTCCTCTGAGGAGAGCAAGGCGACAATGGGACGGAAAGCTGTGGAATGGGGCGGTCCTAGCAAACCACGTCCGCCCCCGCCCCAAGCAGTAATCAGCCATAGGCATTACTACACCGACAACAATCCTGTTTGAGACTACCCTCACCAACCGCATCCTTGGCCTCAATGCATACACCAGGAGGATGCCATCGTCCAAACTTACGTCGGCTACATCGATGGGGGCGCCGTTTCTTCCGCTGCCCTCGCTTCATGGAAAGTTCCCGAAACTTAATTTCTTCTAATAACACAGTACTCTTCCATGCATCTTTCGTTTAGCACACCGGATCGATCGGCATGCACTCGCCTTGACTCGCATCTTGTCTCTTCCTGCAGGTGGATGACTGTGGCTACACAGAGTGGGTGGATCCGCCTGTTAACGCGCACATCCAAGTCTACGCGGCTCATCTCCTCTCAATGGTTGAGAGTCTGGAAAGGGTCCTTCAACAGCAGGGGAAGGCCAACGACCAGCTCTGGGATAAGCTGCTGGAGAGCTGGGGGCGTCAACGATCTAGATCTGATAGATCCCTACTACGCATGCATGTTGATTTTTGTTCTTTCACCCAGACGATGTTCTCGATCTTTTTTGGCCAAAAAAAATATATTCCTACGACTATATTTCACTATTAGAAATTATTCTGCAGTCCAGAGCTCATTCGTCTGAGAAGTTACGCGCGCGCGAGGGTCGAGGTCACGCTGTCTATGAAATCGTCTCCCACATTCGCGTCTTGCTATGAAATCGTCCAGGACGACCTGTCCACATCTGATCTCACCTGCTTCTTCCGCGTGGGCACAAATGGCAGAAATCAGCTCCTAGAGGAGGCGTGGGGACGGAGGCAAAAGGTGAACTGACGGTTCCTGCAACACCAACTGCGTTACGAGGTGCGCCTATCACCAGCACCCCGTGATAGGCGAGTAACCTACACCCGTTCGGTTACGCACTATCAGTGGTGACTGCACCTGCGAGTAGGTATTGCCAGAATGGTGCGTAACCGAGTCAGTGCGTTACCCAGTCGTAGTTGCCCTATGCAGCAGCCACTAGTTGAAACTGGTTAAGTGCTGATTGGAAAGGCACGTTATCAAGGGCGGACCTAGAGCACAATTTGAGCGAGGGCACACCTTGAGAATACAGAAATTTATGAAGATTTTATATAGAGAATTTTTGTCGATTAGCTTGATTTATAGAATTTGAGTGAGCCCTCGCTCAGCATAACGTAGGTCCACCCCTGCAGGTTATTATGGATTCGTTTAAATTAGTCTTTGCACCAAGCAGCGATCCTCACAGCGTAACCGAGACCCCGAATTCCTAAGTGCGCGTACCAGGAGCAGGAAGGAGTGCCTCACGCGTAACCGTCTGGGTCAGGTTACGCAGGATCGACACCGGCCGTTGTTTTCTGCCACCAAGGAGCATTCCTTTCTAGGTATATGTGCGCATGCGCACTATCCCGGCAATTTCGCGATCGTGCTTTTCATGGTGCACGGAGGCTTCCCTAATGAGACGATCGTTTCCATCTCTCTCCCAGATTCCGTTGGCCCTTTCACTGCAGTATATAGCTATATAAACACGGACCGGGAGGTGTGTTGGTCCATTATTCATTCATACTGTAGCGTCTTATTTTACTGTAGGTTTACTAGAAACAATTAGTGGTTTTCCCAGTGGATGCAGGTAGTATAGTCATCGTAGTACAGTAGTACTTATGACTACACTAGCAGCGCCAGAAGAGGTGGTTGTTGGTGCCTCCAGGTCCAGGCAAATACCTTCGAAGCGCCGACTTGAGACTTCTGATACTGATGATGTAAGTTCCCCGGCCAAGCGTCTGCAAACGATGGACACGCCGCCGCCCACCGCCAAGCGTCTACTGTTAGATGAGCCGGCCGCTCTTGCTCATCCCACCATCGAAGAACCGCCTGTGCATGAAGACGACATTGAGGTACGTACGTATACTGGTGGGATGCTCGATCTGGTGGTGTTCCTCCCGCACTACACTCTGCGTGGTTTAATTATTTTAATTTCCATCTCCTCGTTTTCTTGTTCTTCATGCATGGGCACGCGTAGTTGATGAGTGAGTTGGAGAAGGAACTTTTGGATGTTCTGGCCGCAATTGGTGCGATGTACAAGGAAGATGATGACGACATCTCGGCAGATCAGTACATCCTGCACGATCCACCTGCAGCTCCTGATGCTCCATCCGTTGAGGTTGACGAAGACGATCCCTCCAGTATGGCAGGTGCTAATAATATACATATATACTCCGTCGTTGTGTATATATATCGACGACTGTGCTTCTGCTGCCTCTAACTTGGTTGCCTTTTCTTATCTCGCAATAATATAATATAGGCGGCGACGACGAGTAGTAATCTCCGGGCTGGGAGATCGAGCAAATAATAAACTAACACCAGGTCAAGGAAGGTGTGTGCAACATGGGCCACCCCACCAGATCCCATGCCGCTGCGCTACTGGCTGATGATATGATGCAGCAGTTAGTTTGCTGGTGGAGACGAAACGGCCGGCCTCTTGTCTAGTACTAGCAGTGGTAGTAATAATGGGAATGGAGAAGATCAATCTAGTGCCTTCGGATGAATTCAGAATTCATAATATATATATATCTTGCATCTATATTATATTAGTGCCTTTGCAACCTTTTCTATTTTTGCTGTTTTATATTCACTGCTAATACAAATAAAAATAGCAAATAACCCAGACCGGCGTAACCTGCACCCAGCCGATCACCGATTCGGCGTTACCATCCCTGCTGCATCCGGTCCTGTGGATCCTGCGAGTAACCTACCCCCGATCGGTTACGCACTATCAGTGCTGCCTGCACCTGCGAGTCGGTGTTGCCTGAATGGTGTGTAACCGAGTCTGTGCATTACCCAGTCGTAGTTGCCCTATGCATGCGGCAGCACTGATGGTGCATAACCCAGTGGGTGTAGGTTACGCATACAGAGTACAACCGAAGCCTATTTCTTATGTTATTACGTGCCGCGCCATGAAGAACGGATGGTGCGTAGCCGAATCATGCGTAACCGAAGTTGGTGCAGTGCAGGTGATGCGTAGGATCAACACGACCGGATGTAGGTTACGCGCCGAATCGGCACCACCCAGTCAGTGTTGCAGCATCAAGGTGCGTAACCGAGTCTGTGCGGGTACGAGCGGGTTTAGGTTACGCATACATCTGGAACCGGTGGTGTTGCATCAAGCAGCACGGACGGTGCGTACACGCTGAATCGACATGACCCAGTCGGTGTTGCATCAATAAGCATGGACGGTGCGTAACCTGTATAGGTTACGCGCTGAATCGTCACAACGCAGTCGGTGTTGCACGCGTCATGAAGAACAGTTGGTGCGTAGCCGAATCACGCGTAACTGAAGCTGGTGCAGGTGACGCGCAGGATCAACACGACCGAATAATTTGCATGAAGGACTTCCCTATTGGCACAGAGCAACTGCATGCTACAGATTTTCCCTTTGATGCATTTTTACCACAAATATTTAATCCAGTCCAAAAAAAACCCTTCATTTAATCAGTGCAGCCCTCAATAAGCTTTATCTAGATGCATTTAATCTGTGCTTCCTTCATTAATCCAATCCGAAAAAACCCAACACAATCCTGCCTCAAAACCACAAACATGGCATGGCTACTTCATATATTGATTTCTCTACTCGCATGCTAGAGTAATAACTACGAAATCAGTACAGCGCTCATCAGTCCAATCCAAAAAAACAATCACAACCCAGGCGGAATCTTGCTCACCTTGTTCTTGGGGCGCCGCGCGGCTCCAGCGACTGCTTCGACTCCCAATCCTTCCTGGGCCACCGTCGGGACAGGGTTGACGTTGAGGGCGGCGCCGCCGGGGGGGGGGGGATTTCTTCCTGGGCCACAGCCTGGACAGGGTTGACGTTGATGTTGGTGCCGCCGGGGTGCATTGCTTCCTGGGCCACCGCCGGGACAGGGTTGACGATGATGTCGGCGCCGCCGGGGTGCATTGCTTCCTGAGCCACCGCCGGGACAAGCAGGTTGACGCCGATGTCAGCGTGCGCCCGCTTCCGAGGGGTGATCTTCGTGCGCGGCATCGGGGCAATGGAGTTGGGCGACAAGCTAAGGATGGAATCGGCGATGAGGGCGAGAAAACTAAGAGACGGAGGAAGAAAACCGCAGCGGTTGATGACACTTTGCTAGGAGTAGCCGAGTAGGCGTCGAGTCTTTTCGCCTTTCTTTAGTCTATTACGGAAGTAGGGACACATCAGTTGTTTCCACCCCCAAGCGGCTGACAAATGGAGCCCACCACGAAGGGCCCACACAGAAACCCCACACCAAAGGGATGCGACCCACGAGCGTGCCGCTGATCTAGAGACGACTACCTCGCGTTTGACTTGCGGGTCCCACCTGTCGGCATGTGATGAACTTATTTTTGTATTTTGATTCATAATCAAAACTTAAAACAAGTTTATATTTCACGTATGATGTCCAAATCAGGTGGTTTCCCCCCCCCCCCCCACATTCTTAGAAAATAAAAATCTATCTCATGGAGTGCATTGCACTCCATGTGACATAGTTTGAACAATACAAATTTCAAAATTCAAAAATTGATATCTAGAATTGATATTTTTCAACACTAGATGATGTCAAATGGAAAAGTGATGAATACCAAAGTTTCAAATCTAAACAAGATTTACAATCTTTATTTAGGTCATTTTGTCATTTTCAATAGTGGTAACTACATGTAGTACAGAATTAACTTGTCTCCAACCAAGTTTCTTAAACTATGTGAGTGGATCTAGAGTTAATGAACAATGTGCACTACCACTTTCTCAAATGAAAAAACGACTTAAACAAAGTTCGTAGGTCTTGATGAGTTATGAAACTTTGGTATTCATCACTTTTCCATTCGACATCATCTCGTGTTCAAAAATATCGATTCTAGAAATCATTTTTTGAATTTCGAAATTTCTCCTATTCAAACTCTATCAAATGGATTACTGGCTTAAATAAAGATTGTAGGTCTTGATGAGTTATACAAGTTTGGTATTCATGACTTTTTCATTTGACAAAGTTTGAACAATCCAAATTTCGAAATTCAAAAATTGATATCTAGATTCGAAACTTCTGAACACCAGATCATGTCAAATAGAAAACTTGTGAAAACCAAAGTTTCATATCTCAACAAGATTTACAATCTTTATTCATATCTCAAAAAAATCCATCGGAGAGGTCCTTAAGCGGAGGCAACCGTTCAGCCTCTGCAGTTCGGTCACTGTCACGTGGGATCTATCGCTGCGGGGCCCGCACGGTAGTGACACAAATGCAGGGATCCGAACGGCAGAGGATCTCGATCACCTTAAGCGGGCGAGAGGCTTCTCTTCACCACATGTCACCTTCTTCTTCTTCTTGTCATCTCCTTCGGCCGCCTGCCATCTTGCTCGTAGCCATGGCTAAAATTTTGAGCAACGGATGAAGAGAAGGGGAGGAAAATCAGCCACCCTCCATCCTACCAAATCGTGTACTCCGTAGCACGCAACATGGATCGTGTCCCAGGATTTTGGGAATATTTTGTAGCTATTGACACGCGTGCGCACAGACCTTGAGAGTAATGTGTAACCTGCCTGGTCTCGGTTAAAGGCGGCTTGGGTTACGCACACAGCAGCGCGGTTGCCGCGGAGCACGGCGGGTAGGTGGTGTCGAGCCTGCGTAACCGAGATCATTTGGTGGCAGCGCTCGATGGGTTACGCAAGATGAAAGAATTTGGAAGACACGCCACATCAAAAATATTTGTTGATTTCTTTGCAAAATAGATTCACGTTTTTCGAACGAACATACATCCAAAGTACTACTCCGTACTAGTAGGAAAAAGAATCCACTGATCCTACAACCAAAAGATAGCAGCATAATCAAATATGGAGCGACACTTGTTATTGTTGGCAATTAGCGTTTCATCCAGTCTGGTTCGTCGATGATCAGGGGCGCTGCCTCGCCGTCGAGTAGGAACGGGTCCAACATCAGTGGCCGAGCGGCTGCCAACCCCGCCGGCCTATCGATCAGGGACGGGAACGACCGTGCCCCTGAGCTCTCCGGGACAGTCAGTGCGGCGGGCGCACTTGACATCAATGGCCGAGCGGCTGGCAACGCCGCCGGCCTATCGAGCAGGGACGGGAACGACCGTGCCCCTGAGCTCTCCAGGACAGTAGGCACGGCGGGCGCACTTGACATCGGTAACGGAGTGGACCGCCATGTGCGATCAGCCCAGCCTCTCGGGCACTCCACCCACTGGACGCCAGCTTCTGGTGGCGGCGGGTACGGCCGTGCGCCTGAGCTCTCTGTGACAGTCGACGCGGCGGGCGCACTTGCCATCAATTGCCAAGCGGCTGGTAACACCGCCGGCCTGTCGAGCAGGGACGGGAACGGCCGTGCGCTTGAGCTCTCCGGGACAGTCGACGAGGCGGGTGCACTTGACATCAGTGGCGGATTGGACGGCCACGGCAGCCATGCACGGACGGCGTGGCCTCTTGGGCACTCCACCCACTGCACGCCAGCTTCTGGTGGCGACGGTGAGACGGGAATCATGGTTTGCTTGCTGCGGCGACAACGGAACTTGCCCCACCGCTCGCCGGCATGCCAGCGACGACTGTGGCAGTCAGCGCAGAGCGTGGCTGCCCCCATCGGCCCGTCCATCCATCGAGGCGATTTTGTCCTGCCGCATTCGCCGCATCTCGTCCCCGCTGGAGCTTTAACCGGCCTGGATGGTTGGAGAGCATGCGCCACACGAGGCACGCGAGGATTCTCGTCGTCCATTGGGGGAGATGCTATGAAATGCACGGTAGAAATTAGTTTGATCAAAGAGGCGGAAATGTCAGAAGAACAAAGAAATCGATTGCTTTGGGAGAGAGGACGATGGTGCTTTCGCCGAGATGAGGAGATGCCGATGGGGTCTTCTTGCGCCGAGAGGAGGAGATGCCAATGGGGTTTTCTTGCACTGAGGAGGAGATGCCAATGGGGTTTTCTTGCACTGAGGAGGAGATGCAAAAGTGTTTTCCAGTACTTATAGTAGATCTCGTTTGCCAAGGGAAAGGCGCATCGGAGGTCGTGTCAGGCAAATTGCCGAAGAAATAGTTTGACATGCAAGGTTTCATGGTGTGGTTACCTAGAGTGCCATGTCAAATACACACTCTCTCAATGCAAAGTTTGAAATGATGAATGAAACACACTCTCTCAATGCAAAGTTTCACTACACAGTTTCATAGGCTAGCATATCACTTAAATGATGCATCTAATTGACCAATGAAAGGTCGTGAAATGTGTGGAGATCAAACAAATTGCTCTCAATGGAGGTTTCATTGCAGTTTCATAGTCTAGGTAACTGTGTACAGAGAGTTTGATCCTCATGAAACTCAAATCCTCTCCCATGAAACTTAAATCCTCTCTCTCATAATAAATTGCATGCCACATCACCATTGTTGCCTATGTGGCATGTCATTTAATGAGATTGAAACTCACATGAAACCTACATTGAGAATGGCCTTATACTTGGTTCAAAGTTCAACTCAATTGACTTCTCGAAAACTGAGAATGACACTTATTTTGGGACGGAGGGAGTAATTTGTAATCTCATTGAACTTGGAGAAAACTTAATTGAACATGTCACGCTAATGGAAGGAGGCGCCTCTATCTCTAATCAAATGTAAACGTCTTTTGCAAAGGAAAACAATGTAAATTTGTAATCTTAGTGAATTTGGAGCAAACTTAATTTGCAAACACTTGAACATGCAGAGTTTCACTGCCATTAGACCGGATGTTTGGGTTTAGGACGCATTAACAGATCGAAAAAACATTTTGCATTGAGCTAACCATCCTGATTAATTTAAGTACTCATTCTTTTTTCCCCTTTGGAGGTTGCTGCTCGGTGCCCCTGCGCATCATGTTTCTATGCAGTATTAGTAAAATATTGGTGACCTAGCATTTATTGTTGCTAAGAGAAGTACGTACTTTCAAATGTCATAAGCTTCTGCCTGTCAAGATCTGTCACTCGTCTATCCATGTATTTAGCTCATGTTAAGGCTGCAGAATGCCCCGTGGTACAGAGTGCTTAGAAGTTAGAAGAACCTAATCAAATGTTTCACCCTTCACTGATAAAATAGAAAAATGTAGAAAATGGTACTGATATTGCCTAGATCAAGCTATTATTCTATTGAATTGAGTTATCCAGCTAAATTATACTTCATTTATGGAATTGTAGCTAGCATGTATATTGATTAATCTTAGTTGGTACCAATGCTCACTAACTCGCTACTGTGTTCAGACTCTGCTTGCAATATAATGGCTTCAACAATGACGGTTACTTGGCGCAGACTAGAGCAATCACTATACATTGTTTATCTCCCACAAGTGAGGTTGAAGGAGATGTTTTTGATAAAAAAAAGTAGAAAATGTTTAGGAACATAATAAAGTGTGTGGGATGCCTCACGACGAGAGAAGATACAATATATTCGAGCAGTAGGGGCTTGTATTTGTAAAAATTGTGGTTGTAAGTGTGAAAAGTGTGATGAAATTCAGATTACCTGTTTATGATTTTGAAGACCGTAGAGTCATAGCCGAGTCATATCCGTAGGTAACCATGCTGCTGTTTAACCAAGAACGTAACTAAGCGGGTGCAGCTTACGCGCATAATCGACTCGACCCAGTGGTTGCAGGCTTGCAGCATGCAGAACGGATGCTGCGTAACCGATCGGGTCCATGATTGTCAAGTTCAGGGAAAGCAGTGTTCTCATGAACAGATAATATGAGCAAACATATACTATGCATACAGTGTTCTCATGAACAGCCTATTGCTCCATGAATTTCAAAGAAAAAGCAAAAGCAAGGCTAGCTAATTCACTCAGTTAATTTTTTATTCCAATTTTCCTTTCGAACTTCACCATTTCGCGGCGGAGCCTATAGGCTTCGCTGCAATACAGAGTAATTTCCTCAAATCCTTCTATATTCACGCCGCAGCCGTTGCCTGCGCACGGCTGATCTCCGCGCACCTGTGCCGGCGGCGGCAGCGGTGCGCCCCAAATGCGCCACGTTGTCCCAAAAATAACATTCGCGGCCTTCTGGTGCAAAGGCACACACCCCTCGTTGCTCAGCCGCGTCGTCGTCCCGCCGCCGCCCGCTACCCGCCTCATGTACCGCTTCGCGGTCTCGTCAGCGGCGGCACCGCCATTGTCCCTGTAGAGCAAGATGGCGTATAGATAGGCCGCCGCATCGTGCCCACCCTCGGCGGCGCGCCGGAGATCATCACTTTCCCTGTTTTCCCCTAACACGGCATAAATCCCAGAGAGGAAGCAAGCCCCTAGATTGCCGAGATCGGTCAACATATACAAGAAGGCTCTGTAGGCAGTGAATTGCCAGTGGCAACAAACGCCTATTATCCGCTCTATTGGCAAACACCGGCCGACATCGCGATGGCCGCACATGCCGCGCATCATCGAGCAGGTACCTCGTAGGCTGCGGAGGTCAGCCAAGGGCCGCTCCGAGGTCGCACCAACGCGCACCGCAATCTAATTTTGGAGCTCTTGAGGGAGGTCCAGCAGCAGCGGCTGGTGCCGCCTGCTTCTCGCCGGCGTGGTAGGGATAACTCGCAGCCTGTTTCTTGCCGGCATGCTAGCGGAGCGCGAGGTGCGACGAAGAGGGGGCCAAGTACGGCGGCGATGGAAGAAGGTTTTTTTGTGGAGGTAGACGAATGGGGTTATGGTTTCGCAGGTAGATGAAGGGGCCGTGTATCCCAGGCGTCCATGCGTGTAACCGAGGCGGTGAAGGTTACTGCGATGGCCGCCTGGGCTACGCACGCAGGCAGCGTCGCGGTTGCCGCGGAACACGCTGGGTGGTGTCGACTATGTACTCCGTATGCGCGTAACCTGCAAGGTCTCGGCTATGCAGGTGCCATTCAGCGGCCTGCGCACTAGAGAATTCCATCCCTGGATGACGCGTCAGGCTGGCGAGGGCAGGCCGCTGTGGGCCCGCGGGTGCCCGTAAAGAAAGCACCATCATCATTATGTACTGTATGTATTGCGTGTGCCACGCGGTGCTTTAGCCTAGGTTACGCGCCTTGCTGCCAAGCCACGGGGTGACGCGCACGATCCCTGTGTCGTGTCGTGTCGTGTGTACAAACTCGACGGGACGGGAGGTTACGCAGGTGCCTCGGCCGGGGCACGGGACTCCTGCGCTCCCCTCCTCACGTCGTGTCGTCCACAGCTAGCCACACATAGTGCCGCCCGCCCGCCCCGAGCCACTGGGTTACGCACAATCCATGACGCACACGCTTTGCTTCAGCCTACTGTAGGTTACGCGGCTTGCTGCCGTTTGTATTTTCTGCTATATCAATGAAATGTGCTACTGTACATCGTGTCAGGCCCACACATCAAGAGGGGACGGTCAAGAGGCCTCCTCAGGTGAAGAGGATGTGTAATCTGCACAGTGGCGGTTACGCGTGGTGCAACCTCGTGTCGCACTTGCATAACCGGGATCCTTTGGTGGCAGCTACCGGACGGTTACGCACGGGGCACCATGTATCCCAGGCGTCCACACGTGTAACCGTGGTGGTGCAGGTTACTGCGATGGCCGCCTGGGCTACGCACGCAGGCAGTGTCGCGGTTGCTGCGGAACACGCCGGGAGGTGTCGACTATAAGCTGCCTACGCTGACGTGTGGGCCTGAGGCGCGTTCCGAGGCGAAGTAGCACGTACTCCGTAGTGGGAAGACCGGCCACCTGACGCTTCCCCGTCTTGTCATTATAAATGCCCGGCTGGCCAAGAGCTTGTTCAAGCACGCCAGCAAGAAAACCCCAGCACCACTACTGTCTTCGGTCACCAAGAGCTTCTTCTTCCTCTAGCGCGCGCATGGCATCATCGAGCGAGCTGTCCAGGAAGCGTGGAAGGGAGGAGGATGACGACGACGAAAGCCGCTGCCATCGGCTCATCATGGAGGTGAAGGTGCCACCGCCCGAGGAGGCTACGGCGCCTCCGGAGCCCGAGGAGGCACCGGCGCCTCCGGAGCTCGAGGAGGCACCGGCGCCGCCGCCCGAGGAGGCCGACCCTCTTCCTCATCCACATTTCGAGAATCCTCAAGTACATTTGGACAACCGTTGGTCCGTCAAAATGTTCGTCGAAGGTTTCAGGAGGCTTCAACAGGTGGCCGTTGCGCTCGGCCTCCCACTACCCAACCAACCGCTGCAGAGGACCGTGAAGGATTACGCACTGAAGATCCATGACCTCGCTGGGGAGCTTCAGCGCGTCTTGGTCGACCGCAACGACTACGACGGCGACGATGGTGGTTTCGACGGCGGCGACGATGGCTGCTTTGACGGCTCCGGCTCCGGCTCCGGCTCCGACTCCGACTCCGACGGTGGGGCTCCTCCGGCGGCGATGACGCGTCCTCTACCTCTGCTTAATTAATTGTTCCTCCTCTGTTTGTTCGTACTCTGTTGAACTTGTGATGAACTAGATCTAAGAGACGCGGCTTGCGGGCTGTTTTTCTTTGATTTACTGGGCTCCAAATCATCCTCTAGATCATATATTTATGTCTTCTACCGATTTTCTGTGGTTAATATCATGCCTTTGTGAGTAGCATGCTACAAAATTCCCGTAGTAGAGAAAAGTGTAAGATCAATAATTTAGAATGGTTCTCTCTCAACAAAACTATCATGCTTCTATGTATATTGCTGTTTACAAAAGCATGTTGTTATGAAATCACTTTGGTGTTCCTACTTTCAAATTGCACCTTAAAAAATTGTTTATAAAATTCCTCAGTATCGCGTGGGGTATCACCTACTCCCTCCGTCCCAATATATTTGCACCTTTTGACTTCTACACTTCATGTTTGACCATTCGTCTTATTCAAAAAATTTATGAAAAAGTTATTTATTTTTCTATGACATGTTTTATCATCATATATATTTTAAGTATATCATAATATTTTTTACATTTTCACAATTTTTTTTAATAAGACGAATGGTCAAACCTGATCTATAAAAGTCAAAATGTGCTTCATCCCACAAAATACATATGTACGAGGTATAGCTAGCTATAGCTACTGAGATCACCGGTAGCCCATCAGCTGCACCACCGTAACCCCCTCTAGTCCATTTTGTCCCCTCGGTCCCTCTCTCTTATTAGTCGATTGGCATCTCCTTCCATGTCAGCGATGAGGAGGTTGGCCACACCCTGAGCATGTCGCCGGCAGTGCTGATTCCTAGAAGCACGCGCGACGCTGGGGTCAAAGCCATCAATCTGACGGCTCTTGTAGCAGGCCATGATGTACTCCGCCGTGGCAACCGCGCTGGTGCGTCTGTTCTCCTTCGAGCGGTCCGTCAGGTAGGCCGGCAATTTGTCCAGAGGACTTCGGCGAGACGGTCAAATGCGCAGGCATAATGCCGCACTGTTTACTCCATCTGCTTGTTGATGGTGCCCAGATCTCACGGACCAGAGCGTGGATCTTGATGAAGGCGGGACGCATGATGTTTACGGCCCATCGTGCATCACAGGCAGCGCTTTCATTGATCGGAGCTGCCTCAGAGGGTGCAGTGTTTGGATGAGGGGGTGCAGTGTTTGCTTCATCGCCAACCCGTGTGCGCTTCGGAGACTGCTGTAACCGGTGATGCACGCGCCATGCAGAACGGATGGTGCGTCGCCGCATCATATGCGTAACCAGGTGATGCACCGGATGCAGCGTGGATTTTGAGTACGTAACCAAAACCGTGCGTAGCCCAGTCAGTGTTGCACCATGCAGCCAGCCGTCTTAAATTAAGGTGCGTAACCTAGTCCGTGCTTAACCTTGTCGGTGTTGCATGAAGCAGCACTGAGCCACTGACTGTGTCGGGGTTCTACACCGCCGGTAAGTAAATTTGTAATACGGGATGTGTATACTGGTTCAGGCAAGAGGTGCCCTACGTCCAGATCGTGGCCAAGTGTATTCGAGCTCAGTAGTCGTCTAGGCGGGAGAGGGGAGTGTTCGTCGTGTGCGTAGGGGAGAAAGGGTGGAAAAGGAATTACTCATGTCATGTCACAGTACTACGGCTTGTGTCTTGGATGAGAAATCATTTCCGTGCGTCCTGTTCGGGCCCTGCTTCGTCCTGGCGAGGTGTGGTGGCGGGGGCGTTGTCTTGGCCGTGGTGTCCAAGTTCCCGGGTGGCTGCCCGTGCCGCGTGGCAACCCAGGTGGTGAATGAAGCTTCCAAGTGTCGCTGCTGTATTTTCCATAGGGCTCCTGTCCGGACAGGCGGCTAACCTACTCCGTGGCCGCTAGGGGCCTAGTACTAGTCCTTCCTAGGTATAGTACTACTCCTTCATAGGTAGCTCTCCTACTTGCCACCTCGCTCTGGCAATCAGGTACGGTCGGGGGATAGCTGGAGACGGGTACGGTCGCGGGTCGCCTGGGCAGCGTGGAGAGCAAGCCGGGGCTGGCTCCCGCTGGGGCTTTGCTTCCAGAAGTCACATGCCCTAGCCGAGTCGATCTGCACAGATGAAACATGAACTTCCCGATAGAACAACCTTCCATTTTGAAAGAAACACCTGAATCTTACATTATGATATGGCCACTTGTAGAAGTCTCTATTTGGATTGCCTGCAGGTGTGCGAGAGGTGAACACAGGGACATAGTCTTTGCTGCAACGAGATCACAAGATCAAGGGTAACAAGAGACGACGCCCATGCACTCGGCCGCGGCGCCGAGAGGTGGAAGACACGTTTCAGACATGGTGTTGCTGGTGCTAAAACTACAAGACCAAGTTTAGCAGTGCGGAGGTATGGGCGTTGGATGGTGGTTGTATGTTTTGGGAATGCATATATATTGAAGTGAGGATAAGGATGAGCTGCCTTCCACCCAAAGTTTACCGATGTTACCCAAGATTATATGTACGACCTTACGCCACACTGGAGCACTAAGATTAGTGATGATGGGCATGAGGACAATGACAATCCGTCGTTTATATCATGACAGATTGCTCAAAAAGCAGTTGAAGACCGTGCATTGTCGTTGACAATATGCACATTATAGTGTAGATAATAAGACAAACCAACCTGTCAGTACGTGCACTATGTCTACCGTGATTTAGCATACATTATGCATGTACTCCGTGAGAAGACATTCGCACGAACGACCGAAGTTAATGGTCTACTGAACTCAGAATTTGACTCCCAAATATATAATCAAACATAAACGAACATAAACATCCAGACACAAACAGTTCTGTCCATCTTGTACAGCGAATAAAAATAGCAAAACAACTGAGAAACACAATCCGGCACACATGTATTAAAACTAGACAGGAGGATCGACAACCATGGTCACCTAGTGATCAGGTGGAACCGGAGGGGCCGGCGCCATCGTTGCCGCCCTTTTCTTTCTCATCGGTGAAGACGTCCTCGTCCATCGGAGCGACGATCCTTCACCATTGGGGAGTTCTCCAGAGCTTCAGCAATAAGATCAATCCTGAAGGCGAGTCCCCTAACGCTCTTATCCTTGATATCATGTGGTGTTGGGATCCGGAACGCATTTGCCACCACTAGAAGCTTGTTCCAGGCCTTCTCCAGCATGGCAATGGACCACCGCATGTCATCGAACAAATCATCGTACTTCTTGGCCTTGTTGTCCATCTCCTTCAACTTCTTGGCCTCCTTCTCCACATCGTCTTCGTCTTCCCTTCCACGCTTGGACGGGTCGCTTGAGGAAGCCATGGCGAACCTCTTGTACGTTCCGTCGAGGATCTACAAATACAAATGAAAAAAAGATGAAAATCAAATAAATGTTCGCGTCAGAATTGGCACAAGAAGTACAGGGAATTTATAGTGGCGATTATGTCATAGTAACCACCCCACAACCCCACTACCTGGAGATGGAAAATAATCAGGACCCAAGCGCCTCGTGGTTAATCGTGGGATTATGACGCATGCGAACCGTCGCCAAATAAACCGCCCGTTGCACGGGTACATGACACATGGAAACCGCCTCCCTACACATTGGTATAAAGTGAGGAAAACATAAACGATGTTACCGTGCATCACGGGAACAAAGAATTTTTTTAATTGCCTTTTTAGATAGCGAATCATCTTTTGATCGAGGATGGATACAAATTTTTGTAGTAAATTTGAGTTGGTCACCAGCTGTGTAACGAAAGTATATTTGGCGCCAATTTGACTGTCATTTTGACACTACTGATGACAAGAGATGCTAGTGCTGAGACGAGACGTTAGTGCGTAGGGCCGTGGGGTGCGTCACATCATCGTGTCAGGAATCGCACCGAGCATCCCTGGTTCACCACCAAAAGCAGCACCCACGTCGTGCCCTTTCCAGGAAGACACTGTACATACACGGGCGGTACACCTACTGACCTACGTGTACCGCTTCGCCTCATTTGAGCGCGATAGCACATCTATAAAAGAAAGTTCCTCCACGACCAGGAGTTTCTCGAGGCTACTGTGTGTATATTGATGGCGAACTCTTGCCCAACTGGCGCACGGAGCCATCGCGTGCTCACGTTCCTGTTTACCATCCTGCTTCTTTGTTGGATGATGACGTAGAAAATCATTAGAGTACATGTCTTGCATGTTATCTTGGTGCTTTCCGTAAGAAATCCAGATGTATGTGTTAATGTAGAGGCTGTTACCTGTAGGTTATGTTTGTTCTACTACAATGTATCAGCAAGAAATTATCCGTTGAGACGTCTATGAGTTTTTTTTCAATACGAGTGTTTGTGCTACAAATCGTTTCTTCCTGTAACGTTCCATTTCCACATGAAATAGGTCATCACTAAGTAGTTTTCTTTTTCATTTCTGCGAATCGATATGTGGCGTGAGTATAGGAAGCGTGAAGGGACGCATGTACAACAACTGCCGCCGTTCCGCCTGACTGTCTAACAAGTTGTGTCCTTTCTCCAAAGGATAGTAGTGACGATTTGCTCGGGCGTTCGCGGCAGTTTATAATCTACAGCAGTCGAAGTTACACCCCTTCTTCTACCTTGCATCCACCGTCCTTCTCTTCTCTCCCTCCCTGACGAATCCTGACATGGAG
Source organism: Cenchrus fungigraminus (assembly GCA_036936925.1). Taxonomy (NCBI): domain Eukaryota; kingdom Viridiplantae; phylum Streptophyta; class Magnoliopsida; order Poales; family Poaceae; genus Cenchrus; species Cenchrus fungigraminus. Next base: position 101,539,101 of record CM072779.1, read on the forward strand.
TCTGGTAGCTTACCTTCGAGTTCGGCGAAAGAGATCTCCCATGAGAAGGGCGGCAGCGAGGACGTCCCGCAGATATCAGTGTGGGATAAATTGACGAAGAAGGACCAGAACGTCGACGACGAGCCACTAGGTGTGTGGCCTGCCCGAAGCGAGTGGGAAGAGTGGCCTGTCATCACACTGGATGCGCCGCTACGTGATCCATGGCCACCGACATGCTACGAGGAGGTCAAATTCTTCGATACGACTATCAACACGACAATCACATGTGATCCGGTGGTCATCAAACAATTCCTCGACGATATTAGAAGTGATCAAGCTCCAGGTGGTATGGTAGTGGGACTGGACACCGAGTGGCATCTCCACAGTGACGGGCACTACGAGACTGCCCTGTTGCAACTCTGCGTGGGGTGCCGCTGCCTTATCTTTCAGGTATATCAGTTTCGTATTCTTCTCATACGGGCAGTGTTTGTTTAGGAGTGTCTAAACTTTAGACTGAGGGAATCTTGCATGCATGAAGTGATAAATAAAGTTTATTTATAAAACATTTTCACAGTTGAGTGTAATTTTGTGCGACGAATCTAATAAGCCTAATTAATTCATGATTTGCTACAATAATGATACAGTAACCATCTTCTAAGTGTGCGGTCAAAAGTCTTTATTAGATTCATCTCGCAAATTAGCCCGGGTTTGTGGGGATATTTTTGTTAAGTGACTTGATTTAATATCTCTAATTAGCGGTCAAACACATGAACAGGGCTTATGTGTGAAGTTTCAATTCTGCCTAGTGTCTGTGCTAAAAGAAGATTCTTCTTCTTCTCTTTAGTACAGTAACTTGTAAATTGTCTAGTAAGTCGTAGAAAAATCATAAAAATGGAAAACCAATTTTGTTGGTTTCCTTTTGAGTAGATCTATATCTTTTAGAAAGGCTTTGTGAATAACTAGGCTGAAAATGTTTAGTTTTGCGGAGCTAATTCTTGGTGTGTGCCCATGGTATACTGCCTTAATGATGTGGCTCGTCTGTGATCCATCAATTCCTACTTTTTTTTGGAAAACAAGGTGTACCAGGCCGGCCGCAAACTACCAGATGTCATGACGAAGTTCCTCACAGAGGAGGGGCACATTTTTACAGGAGCAAATATTGGTAATGACGTTGAGCGCCTAAAGACGGATTTTGGGGTCATTATCAGCAATCCAATTGACCTCTAGAAGGAAGTACCGAAAGCTGCTGAAAAATATAAACACCTCAAGAAACCTAAGTCTAATTGGAGGTCATCGCTGGAGGACCTTGCATCAGCGGTACTAGGATTACCAATCAAAAAGCAAAAAGTCAACCACAGTAAGTGGGCTATAACATATCTCTTGCGGTGGCAGGTGGATTATGCTACCAAAGATGCTTATATGTCGTTTGAGGTAGCAAATCGTCTGGTGATCAACCACGGGTATAAATTTGTGTAAATTATTTGTCTTGATCATCAACTTTGTAACACAACTATGTAGCATGCGTGAAGTACATGTTGTTGTCTGTAGTTGTGTATTATTTGTGTGAAATACATGTATGTGTTGAAGTAGTACATGTTGTTGTCTGTACCTTTTGTGTGTACATGGTTCCACAGTATGCTCTATAAATATATTGACTAGATTCTAAGCTATGACCGTTGCATAGCCTTATCCTAGACACTTATCCTAGACACCTAGCAGTAGTAGTAATAACGGGTGGAGAAGATCAATCTAGTGCCTTCGGATGAATTCAGAATTCATAATATATATATGTTAACCCTGTTTTGGATCGGATAGATGCATGCATGCATCTATATTATATTAGTGCCTTTGCACCCTTTTCTATTTTTGCTATTTTATATTCACTGCTAATACAAATAAACATAGCAAATAACCCAGACCGGTGTAACCTGCACCCAGCAGATCACCGATTCGGTGTAACCATCCCTGTTGCATCCGGTCCTGTCGATCCTGTGAGTAACCTACCCCCGCTCGGTGACGCACTATCAGTGCTGCCTGCATGCGTAACCGAGTCTGTGAGTTACCCAGTCGTAGTTGCCCTATGCATGCAGCAGCACTGATGGTGCATAACCCAGTGGGTGTAGGTTACGCATACGGAGTACAATCGAAGCCTATTTCTTATGTTATTATGCGCCGCGCCATGAAGAATGGATGGTGTGTAGCCGAATTGTGCATAACCAAAGCTGGTGCAGTGTAGGTGACGCGCAGGATCAACACGACCGGATGCAGGTTATGCACCGAATCGGCACCACCCAGTCAGTGTTGCAGCATCAAGGTGCGTAACCGAGTCCGTGCGGGTACGAGCGGGTTCAGGTTACGCATACATCTGGAACTGGTGGTGTTGCATCAAGCAGCACGGACGGCGCGTATGCGCTGAATCGGCATGACCCAGTCGGTGTTACATCAATAAGCACGGACGGTGCGAACCTGTACAGGTTACGCGCTGAATCGACACAACGCAATCGGTGTTGCACGCGCCACGAAGAACGGATGGTGCATAGCCGAATCGCGCGTAACCGAAGCTGGTGCCGGTGATGCGCAGGATCAACACGACCGGATGCAGGTTACGCGCTGAATCGGCACCACCCAGTCGGTGTTGCAGCATCAAGGTGCGTAACCGAGTCCGTGCGGGTACGAGTGGGTTACGCATACATCTGGAACCGGTGGGGTTGCATCAAGCAGAACGGACGGTGCATACGCGCTGAATCGACACGACCCAGTCGGTGTTGCACGCGCCATGCAGAACGGATGGTGTGTAGCCGAACTGTGCGTAACTGAGCTGAGGTGATTAGCAGAACCGACACGAACGGATGCAGGTGACGCGCAGGATCGACACGACCGATTTGCGTAACAGACCCCGTGCGTAACCCAGCCAGTGTTGCACCATGCAGCCAGTAGTCTTAAACTTCTCTTCTGTCAAATGGCATTCTACTCATGATACTCATTGTTATTTGTGCCATTTATTGCCACGGCCCCACTAATGGCAAATAGGACTATCATTTGTAAAAATCTGATTTTTGGAAATACGGAGTATTCCTATCAAAAGAGAATGGAGGAAGTGCCATATAAAGTTGATCTGTTTTGGGACCTTCGGGGTGCGTTGCCAAGAAGCCAGCATCCAGGGCGCTATCTCCCTGTCCCCCCCTCTCAGCAGCCGCCGTTCGCTGCCGTCCAAGGTCAGTACCTCCCGCTGAACATGTCGCCACCTCCCCTCTCGGTACTTCCGTTAGCTGCGGGCTGTTGTAGATCTATGTTTATCTGGGCATTTCCACGTGGGGTGGGGTGGGCATCGCAGATTTGTTTCAGGAGAAAAGGTGTTCGTTTCGGGTACTCATGTTTCCTTTTCTCTTATATCACATATTATGATTCTGTTATTTGTCGACATCATTTTTCCTGGTTACATTAAGTTTCACTATTTTTTTATTGAAGAGTTTGACGCTCTTGTTGGATATGGTTTACATTTTTTAGCAGTATCCGCATTTTAAGTGATGATATTTATGAATCTATGGAGCATGCACCTGTTAATAATACTTGATTTTCTACATTTCTACACGAAACATGCCTACTTCTGCTTCCAAAAAAATTGATTTGGGTACTCCCAGAAGATCTCCAAGGCTTAAGAAGATCCACTTAATATATGATGAAGATTCTGACGGGGAGGAATCTGATCTTGATAAGCCTCTTATTGTGTTGAAGCAGAAGAGGCCAAAAACATCTGCTGCTAAAGCTAATAGAAAGATGGAAGTATTAACATCTTCTCCACGTGCTGTAGAAGTGGAAGATACAACATCAATGAGAGGTGATACTCTTAGCCCCACACATAGCTCCCCATTCAAAGCGACAACAGATGACCCAACATTGGAGAAGCTTGGAAGGAGAGCTGACGATCTGGAGCAGTTTGAAATTGCTATTAGTGAGTAACTAGCCTGTTCATACGAAGTACATTTCTTATTTGTCTAAATTTCTCAGATGAATGTCTACAACTTTTTTCTTCTTATTTCCGCAAATACTTCTTGAAATAAACATTCCCTTGCAATCATGTGGGTAACTGTTTATTGCACTTCCAGACTGTGCTGAAGAAATAGCTGGGGAGTGTAATACTTCTTAAAAATTCTTTAGATAATAAAATCTCACTTCCGGATAATGTGTCGTGGCCATCGAAGGATAAGTTACATTCTACAGTAGATGATGATATTTGTAGGTCTGTTAATAATGAAGGACCAGAAGAATTAGTGCTTCAATATCAATTACTCCAGTCTTGTATTGGTAAGTTAAACCCTACCAGTGTCACGCCAGAGATCTCTAATGCTGAAGAATCACATAAATCAATTGAAGAACATGGTCCAAAGAAATTATTTTCCAAGAGAAAGGTTTGAACCATTCCTTCAATAATGTTACAGTACAAATGATGAACAAGATAGCCATACTAACATATTTCTCCTCCTGTTTTTGTTTTCAGATTATATCACCAACGTCTCAGCAGAAACTTTGCAATGCTCTGACTGGTATTGATTTCTGTGGAGTCCAGAGACTGAGTAAGCAGTATTTGCTGCTAATATTTTCTAATATTTGTACAAAGATCAGTTATAATCATACTCTTTCTTATTGTTGCAGAGAGGAAAATTGTTACTGAAGATTGTGACAAAACTAGAATATCATTACCTCAGCCAGCACAAAAGCAAGACCGATCAATGTTCAGCACAGATAGAAGACTTAAGGGCAAGACTGATGTCTCCCCAAAAAGCAAAGGAGTTCTCAAGTCAACAGGATCCCCCTATCATCAACAGACAACTTGGTCTTGCATGATAAATTCATCGGTGGTCTTAGACACTGAGAAAGCTATTGAGTTTTCTCAAAGACAGATGCATGATATAGAAAACATAGCTGCAAAACTTACAAGGAGCTTGAAGCACATGAGAAGTATAGTGGATGAAAGTTTGTCGTCAGAAGCATATTATCTACTTCCTAATTTCAAAATTGCTGAGGTGAGACATTGTTAAATTCCTAATTTTAAAGTTTGTTGTAAGAAGCATATTAATTCAATGAAAAGTAAAGTAGATGATGCAGAACGGATCATTTATACATTTTTGTTTCAGAAAAAATATTTACTTGTCCATTTACTGACACATACTGGTTAGAACTTTGAAAACAAAACAACTCCAATCTTGACATATGTTTGATGTGGTGTATTATTTCGATGGACAGATCAGAGCAGCCTCTGAGGATGCATTAGAAGTGGAGAAGACTACAAGGAAATGGTTATCGATAATGAACAAAGACTGCAATCACTTTTGTAAAATATTGGTCCGTCCCTATCAACTTTTAAGACTATACTAACATTTTTATATACAAATTTGAAATCTGACCTGATACTTCTTTCATGACTATGTTTTCAATTGCAGAGCCTAGCAAAGAAGAATGTTGTTTCACATCCTGAAGTGCCAAGGAAACAAAGAAAGATCACTTTTGCAGATGAAACTGGAGGAACACTCTGCCATGTTAAGGTCTTTAATGATGGACAAACCTCTCTTCTTTCTGAACCTCAGAGTTATGTATAAACATACTAAGATTTTTTTGGCATCAAGAAATTTGATGGAGAAAAGCAAACAAACATGCTTCCATTCACTGTAGAGCGGCATTGGAAATTAAGACTTGGGCTCTATGCCATTGGTTGTATTTTTTGATGTGCTCTATGCCATTTGTTACATTTTTCGAACACTTGTCATTAAATAAACCTTTTTTTAGATGTATCATTAAGTAAACACTTATGTACTCATTTATTATAGAAATAGCTATCTGGGTTTTGTACTGGGCCTGCGTGCCTAACTCCTTGTTGGGCTGAGCCCATGTAGGCATCGATGAATCATTCAGTGTAAGCTTCGCGAATTACTCCCTTTGCCAATAGTACTCAGGGAATCTATCAGGAGCCTACAAATGGCAGCAAGCCGCGTAACCTAGGAGTAGGCTGAAGCAGAGCGTGTGCGTCGTGGCTTGTGCGTAACCCACTGGGTCCAGCTTACTCCTCCACGGGGCGGGCGGCGCTGTGGTTGTGGACGACACGACGGGACGGGAGTGGAGGCGCCTGCAGGCCCGTCCCGTCCCGTCAAGGCTATACACAGTTTGCTTCTCCCCGAAGCGAAGCCCGCGCCGGGGAGGCTGCTGACACGTCGTCCATGGAATTCTCTAGTGCGCAGCCTGCTGAATGGCACCTGCGTAACCAAGACCTTGCAGGTTACGCGCTTAGTCGACACCACCCGCCGTGTCCCGCGGCAACCGCGATGCTGGCGTGCGTAACCCAGTCGGTGATGCACGCGCCATGGGATGGTGCGTCGCCGACCCGTGTGTAACCGAGCTGGAGCAGGTGACGCGTAGAATCGACACGACTGGATGCAGCTTGGATTTTGCGCAACCAATCAGTGCGTAACCCAGTCAGTGTTGAGCCATGCAGCGTGGATTTTGCAGAGTGGATGCAGTACGCGTGTGCGTCATGGATTGTGCGTAACCCAGTCAGTGTTGTGCCATGCAGCGTGGATTTTGCAGAGTGGATGCAGTGTTCGTGTGCGTCATGGGTTGTTTGTAACCCAGCGTGTCCAGCTTACTCCTCAGGGCGGGCGGCGCTGTTGTGGTTGTGGACGACACGACGGGATGGGAGCGGAGGCGCCTGCAGCAGCAGTCCCGTCCCGTCCCGTCAGTGATGTACACACGACACGACACAGTGACCATGCGTAACCCTTGGCTTGGCAGCAAGCTGCATAACCTAGGCTGAAGCACCGTGTGTGCGTCATGGATTGTGCGTAACCCAGCGGGTCCAGCTTAATTGATCATCGTTGCGATGTCACAGACGAGGTAGGAGTAACTAATAACTAGTAGGTGATACCCCGCGCGTTGCTGCGGGAATTTTTAAGCAAAATTTTAAGGTGAAATGTGAAAGTAGAAACACCAAAACGATTACATGATGATATTTATCTGTAAACAATAATATATATGAAAGCATGATAATTTTGTTGAGCGAGAACCATTCTTAAATGATTGATCCTACATGTATTTCAACTGCTAGAATTTTATGGCGTGCTACTCGCAAATACAACATGCTATTAGTCATAGAAAATCAACGAAGGCATAGTGACATGGCGTGTAGTGGGTTATGACATGGCGCGTTGAGAGGCAAGAGAAATCGTTAGTGGGTACCAATTAAGCTTAATTGCAGAGTGGATGCAGTACGCGTGTGCGTCATGGATTGTGCATAACCCAGTGTGTCCAGCTTACTCCTCGGGGCAGGCGGTGTTGTTGTGGCTGTGGACGACACGACGGGATGGGAGCGGAGGCGCCTGCAGCAGCAGGCCCGTCCCGTCCCGTGACCGTCAAGGCTGTACACACGACACGACACAGTGACTGTGCATAACCCTTGGCTTGGCAGCAAGCCGCGTAACCTAGGCTGAAGCACCGTGTGGCACACGTAACACAGCGGGTCCAACTTACTCCTCGGGGCGGGCGGCGGCTGTGGCTGCGGACGAAGCGACGGGAGGGGAGCGGAGGAGGGAGGCCCCGTCCTGTCGTCCATCGTAATAATGATGGTGCACCGCGTGGCCCAAGCGGCCTGCCCTCGCCGCAGTTTGCTTCTCCCCGAAGCGGAGCCCACGCCGGGGGGCGGCTGCTGACTCGTCGTCCAGGGAATTCTCTAGTGCGCAGCCCGCTGAATGGGACCTGCGTAATCGAGACCTTGCAGGTTACGCACTTAGTCGACACCACCCGCCGTGTCCCGCGGCAACCACGATGCTGGCGTGCGTAGCCCAGGCGGCCATCACTGTAACCTGTACCACCTTGGTTACACGCGCGGACGCCTAGGATACACGGCACGCTTTGATCAAAGGCATATGCTATGATAACCCAACCGCGAGCCATGTTGCTCCACGCATCCATCATGGTTCCTCGTGCGTAACCTGTCGGGCGCTGCCTCGGCGAGTATCAGGGCAAAACCAGTGACTCCTCGTACATGCATGAAATGATGTGTGTGCACCTGAAGCTGTGTAACAGCTAGTGATCGCGTCTGCATCTACTATATGATTGCTTCCGCGAAATTTTTTGATTTGCAGGCCTAGCAGCGGATCGGATGTGTTCATCATACCGTGGTGCGTTCGATGCAGTTGCATCACTCCACTGCCTCAACTCAACCAAAACAAAACAAAACACAGGTATACAACACAGATCTACCACAGTACCACTCCATACCACGACTTGCGGCCACCACCGGCCGGCACCGCCGCACCGTCGTCATTACAGTCGAATAGTCGATGTCCCAAACTGAGCAACCCACTACAACATGAGAAGGAGCAGTAGTTGTGCTGCCGCCATTGGACATTTATTGACACGCTTTCATAAACACATGTGAGCTGTTGTGTCTATCTACCTCTCTCTCTATGATCTTCGTAACCTGGACCACTCAGTTTCGCATGAGCCATGTACTCTCCTGAGGCACCGCGTAACCTATCACTTGGTTTGACTATTGGTTACCTCCTCTCTTGTCTCGTCCAGATGGCCGCCGAACTGCGTAACCTTCTGTAAATCGGTCACTACACACGAGACATCAAGGCAGATTGGGTTACCACCTCCGTTCGTACGTATAATGGTGATGAATGGACCTAATTGTGAGCACCGATGATAGGATCAAGCACGGATGCAAAAGATTTCATCATGTTCAGAGATTTTTGGGACCAATCACGTTCAGAGAAGTCATCCGATCTGCATAGATTTGAACCACCCCCCCACCCCACAAACAAACCATTCCTAGACTCCAAGCCCATCAAGCCCATGTACATCTGAATCAATCAGCCTGCTGCAGGACGTTCCATGCTGGCGGCGTCTTCGGAGAAGCCTGTCGCCAAGCTCGCCGCAACGCTAGCAGGTGTCCCCGTTGTGGTCTTGTACATGAAGACTACGAAGACGCAGCATGGATCATCTATGACATGGACTCGTTTGATTGTGAGTTCTTCATTCCTGACATGGAGAAACTACAAATGCGTGGTGACAACATAGTTCTGCCTGAAGATGTTGCTGAGAAGTTGGAGGATTTTGAGAAGAAGGACATTGCAAAGTACAAAAAAAAGAAGTTGACTACTTATCGCTTCGTCTAGCAATGAAGCTTGACAAGGGATTTGCAGTGGCAACCTATCTTCCCTCCATAGTATTTGCTTGTTCAAGTGTGGAATCTTTATATTGTTGCAACCTTTAACCTTCATTTCTTCCTTCATCAGAATTTGTAATGTTCTATTTGCTTTCCATGGACTGTACTCAAAAAATGCCTGATGGAATTAAATCTTTCAATGTCTTACCATTTTGTAACGGAAATAAATCTTTTACCTGATGCACTGCTGGAATTAATTCTTTCAATGTCTTAGCATTTTCCCCACCTTGGAGTAGTTGAGAGTTTGAAGTGAAACCAATAGGATTGCAAATTAGTTAATACTCCCTCCATCCCTAAATATAAGCATTCTTCGATTTCTGTGCATCACGTTTGACCGTCTGTCTTATTCAAAAACATTACGAAAACACTTAAAATATATACGATGATAAAACATGTCATAACAAAATAAATAATATTTTCATAAGTTTTTTAATAAGACGAACAGTCATATATGAACATAAAAAGTCAAGGAATGCTTACATTTGGAGACGGAGGGAGTAGTTTTTAATCAAACCAATAAGATGCGGCATGCACGGGAAGTGGATTCAGTAAGTACACAAGTGACGCATGCCGTTCACACATCTGCAATCGTGTGTCTGTCGAGGGAACCCCACCATGCTATACCCCACACGTCATCGACCGAAATGGAGGGGCATGGATGTCACAGTAATGTCTTTCCTGTCAATGGTAGTCAAAAGGGTAGAGTCCCAAGACATGGCGACTGGCATTGGTCATGAAAGCCTCCCTTATAAGCTACTCCCATCAGCAGGTACCCAGGCATCACCAGGTCTGTGGCTCTTGTGTCAATCGTCTCCTCTCTCATCTACCTCTCACAGTCCGCGCAGGGTAGGCCAAGAACAGGCAATGGAAGATTTGAACTTCGAACAACTAGAGTTTTTCAAGATTCTTCTTCCTGGCATGTACGACACCCTGGTAAGTGATCGAATCGCATACTTTGTTTAGGTTGCGAATCTGATCCGCCCGCTTTGGGAGCAAGAGATTTCGCTGACACATATCAATCTTGCTACTTTCAGAAGCTGCCGAATAAGTTCGTTCAGGAGCTTGGAGATGCCAAGATCTTGAAGATGCGGCTAGCCGGTGAGGGGATGTCGCCGTGGAACGTGGAGATCTTGGGCGATGCCAAGAGCGGTGCCACGTGCCTCGCGCACGGTTGGGACAAGTTCGCACGCGCCCACGAACTTCTGGACGGCTACGTTCTCTTGTTCCGCTACGACAGCGTCGCCGCTACGCTCGCCATCACGGTCTTCGACCTGAGTGCTTGCCGCAAGATGTATGCTCACGGTGGCACAGCTGGTACGTCCCGCTCCATGCATTTAGGTAGCTTTTGGATGTTGGCATTGGAGTGTAGAACTAGGATTTGGAATCTAGGGACACCAATTCGGTTGTTTGGACGTCCTATGAATTGGAAACTCAAACAATGATCCAATATCGCGCGGCATCAGCTTCACTTGCGTGGCGTCCTACGCGGCTGGGCGGAGGAACGACTGGCGGCGGCGTCGCGTGCGCGGTTGGCGGGTAGTGTCCTGCGCATGCCTCGGTTGTGCGCAGTAAGCGTCGGCGTCCTTCACGCCACTGAGCGGATCGTCGACCGGTGATATCCCACGCGTAGGAGGCGAGCGCCGCCGCGTAGCTCCCTTCCGCCCCAAAATCCGGCACCCCTCCTCTCCACACCACGACCCTCCCTTCTTGCAAACCTACACCAGTGACCCGTGTGGTCGATCCTCTCCGCCGGCAAGCCATCCGGCGGCGAGCTCCGCGACTTTCCACCGGCGAGTGCCTCGCCTGCTGACCTCTGGTGCTGTGGAAGAATGGTCTAATACCAATACCATGCTTCTGTACACCCAACCAGCAAATGTATCTGATTGCTTATTACAATTCGAAAAGAGAATACAATAGTCACCCAAACAATAGCATTTGAATTGCTTTTAATTTCAATACTTTTGTGTAACTTGTACTGAACTTAATCGAACACTAAACCCTTAGTCTTGGGAAAATTAGATTTGTATACCATCAAAAGATGCAGACTTTGGAAAAATAGCATGGAAAGATTCAACTCTAGAAAAATAGCATCGAAAGTTTACTCAGTTATGGATTTTTACCATTCACGTTAGCTCACCGTTACCAGCTGCCTTCCTCTCCCTGTGACACATAGACCCCACTCGTCATCCCTAACCTACCCTCGTCCGCGCACATGCCCTCGTCCGCCGGCTGCCCCGCGCAGTAGCGTCTCCCACCGACCGGACCCACACGACGGCAGCCCCGCGCGCCAGCTGTTGTCGGGCAATCTGCGTTCGCCATTGCCGTCGGCCCCGAGCGGGCGCCACCGGTGAACTTCCCATCCCGGCCACCTCTTCCCCTAAAGACCAGTTCTTTTAATAGTACACATCTAATTTTCCCTTTAGTCCTTTGCTGCATGCATGTCATTGACGACATAGCATGACATTCTCTATTATTGTACGCAGACAACGTGTTCGAGTTCTACAAGATCTTGCTCCCTGGGATGTACCAGGAATCACTGGTAAGTGCTGCTTCTAATTAAAAGTGATATCCGGGTGTTGTGCTTACAAATTAACTGTTGATCAGCATTTTCGACCGTGGTGTGCAGGTGCTGCCGCCTAAGTTCGTGCAGCAGCTCGGAGGTCGCCGGAGGCTGAACCTGCGGGTCGACGGCGCAGGCTTGGGTACGTGGGGCGTCAGCATCTCCGTCGGCGACAACATCGGCTCCATGTACCTAGCCGAAGGTTGGGAGGAGTTTTATCGCGCACACGACCTGCATGACTGCCAGCTGCTCGTCTTTCGGTACGACCGTGCCACGGCCACGCTCGACGTAACTGTCTTCGACACGTCCGCCTGCTGCCATCGATACTTGCAGGCCAACGTCGTCTCGCACGGAGGGAACACCGGCGCCAGGTTGCTGCCCGTGGCTGAGCCCTCTCAATTTATCGTGTGCCTGAAGGCGTGCAACTTGCGGTCAAGGGAGTCCCAGTACTTGGTGAGTTGCCATCACTGCAAGTTTTTGCTTTACTGCATTATGCAGTGCATCCACATCTAACTCGCGCGTCGTCTCGGTGATGCCGTCGCAGAACATGCCATTGCACTTCTAGGAGGCGCATGGGTATGCTCGCCGGCGGCTCGTGGAACTGCGGATGCGCGGTCAGTCGTGGACAGTGAGCTTGAACCACACGCAGGGGGCGAGAAGGGTCAGAGCGCGCTTCAAGTACAGCTGGTACCACTTCGTTCAGGACAACCAACTCAAGGTAGGCGACACCTGCTTCTTCAAAGCCATCCGCGAGGGCGAGTGCGTCAACGACGATGACGAGTGGGAGGACCAGTCGGAAGACGACAACCACGTGCTGCAGGTGGAAGTGCGAAAGCTGGACGGTACCATGATTATGTGATGACATGTATTTGGTATATGTTGCTAAACTTTATCCGGTCCAAAGTTACAAGTCTGGCCACTAATTACGGGTATTAGACAAACTCAGTTTTAAAACTATCATCACAAACTCGGGCTAATTTGTGAGAATAATCTTACTGCAGCAAAATCGTAGATTAATTATGCTCATTAGATTTCGTCACGCAAAGTTTCACAGGTTTAGCAAATAAACTTCGTTTAGTACATCATGCATAGAAGAGACGTTGAGACTAAAACTATGTTAGTATAGAACATACACGGCAATTACAAACTTCGCTGTGAAAGTTGGCAAATGACACTGAAACTTCATAGCAGCCCATCTCTATAAGATCGTTTATTTGTTTACAAAGAAGGAATCCTAAAAAACTGGAAAGTCGACCGCGCACACATACGCCCACGGCCCCTCTCTATAAGATCGTTTATTTGTTTACAAAACCAAACGCCTATGAAAGCCCAGCCTGCCTGCCTGACGGGACGGGCCGGGCCGCGGGGGTGAGCATTAATTACTATTAACCAATGAACGAGAGAACCAAACGAAGTAAACCTGACGAAAACTGAAAAAGCCATTCCGAAAAGTCGTCCACCGTTCGAAATAACCGGCCCATCGAAAAGTTCCTGGTCGGCGGGTCGGGTCCTTCGGGTTACCACGCCCGACCCATCAGTTTCGGGCAAGCAATCCGACCCGTCACATGGTTTGGGTCGAGCGGGTCTAGTGTCTCGGCTCCACGCTGGGCTCTCGGAGCATCTCCTGCTTCGACGCCCGCCCGGTTGGCACTCCGGAGTCTGTAGGACCAATGTGTGGTCCTTTCTATGTGCCCTACCTTCACTTGTTGGGCGTCCCCTCCGGAGGTTACATGATCTTCTACTTCTACCTTGGTCTTTAGCAGCGAGTCACACAGTTGTTTTTGGGTTTTTTTTGAGGGATACACCGTTGTTTTTGGGTGCTTCAGTGCTTCGTTGTTATCACTACAGGAAGGTACCGATGTATGCACACATATTTTCATGCAGTATAAATTCATATGTACGTACACTCGTTTATATATACTGCATGAAATGATGTGTGCGCACCTGAAGCTGTGTAACAGCTAGTGATCGCGTTCCGCATCTACTATATGATTGCTTCCGCGAAATTTTTTGATTTGTAGGCCTAGCAGCGGATCGGATGTGTTCATCATACCGTGGTGCGTTCGATGCAGTTGCATCACTCCACTGCCTCAACTCAACCAAAACAAAACAAAACACACGTATACAACACGGATCTACCACAGTACCACTCCATACCACGACTTGCGGCCACCACCGCCCGGCACCGCCGCACCGTCGTCATTACAGTCGAATAGTCGATGTCCCAAACTGAGCAACCCACTACAACATGAGAAGGAGCGGTAGTTGTGCCGCCGCCATTGGACATTTATTGACACGCTTTCATAAACACATGTGAGCTGTTGTGTCTATCTACCTCTCTCTCTATGATCTTCGTAACCTGGACCACTCAGTTTCGCACGAGCCATGTACTCTCCTGAGGCACGCGCGTAACCTATCACTTGGTTCGACTATTGGTTACCTCCTCTCTTGTCTCGTCCAGATGGCCGCCGAACTGCGTAACCTTCTGTAAATCGGTCACTACGCACGAGACATCAAGGCAGATTGGGTTACCACCACCGTTCGTACGTATAATGGTGATGAATGGACCTAATTGTGAGCACCGATGATAGGATCAAGCACGGATGCAAAAGATTTCATCATGTTCAGAGATTTTTGGGACCAATCACGTTCAGAGAAGTCATCTAATCCGCATAGCTTTGAACACCCCCCACCCCAAAAACAAACTGTTCCTGGACTCCAAGCCCATCAAGCCCAAGTACATCCGAATCAATCAGCCTGCCTCAAAAAAAAAGTGGAAGGATATATTAAAATAAATACTTTGGCCTTGGATCCTTATTTTTCGAAACATTGAGGTCAATACAGTAAAAACGTGATCCAACGTATACTGAATTATAGTGTACGCTAAGGGCTCATGAACAAAAGGGGCACCGTATACGGTAGACAAGGCCGCCAAGATGCAACATGGTAGCTCAATGATTAATTTGGGCCTTAATCGTGTTGGCACACACGCACGGCAAGAACCCATGATCGTAACCTTTACGGAATTACGGTGGATCTTTTGTGGTTATATCTCAATATTTCATACATATCTGATGTACGTAACCCACGATATTATGACTTGTCAAAAGAGTAAATGGATCATTGAAGATCTTCTGTGACCACTTGCACAGATGGTGCGGGGTAACTGCTACGTAACGGATACGCAAATAATGTAAAGGGATCCTCTGTGCAGCATGTTGCGGTGGAACAGATAGCACGGCATCTAATCCTGAGAAAACGTTATGCGTAACTCACCGGCCTAGTGCGTAATCCATGGCACTTTGCACCAGCTCTCTTCTCCAAAGATAAACATAATGTAAAGGGATCCTCTGTGCAGCATATTGCGGTGGAACAGATAATCTAATCGTGAGAAAATGTTATGCGTAACTCACTGGCGTGGTGCGTAATCCATGGCACTTTGCACCAGCTCTCTTCTCCGGGGATAAACACGGTGGCTGTGCATGGAACCCAATCGTGAAAAAATGTTTTGCGTAACTCACCAGAATCGTGCGTAATCCATGGCACGGCGACAGTTTGCGTAACTCACCGGAATCATGCGTAATCCATGGCACGGCGACAGTATCCTTCGGTATCGGGTTATGCTATGGATAAATGACCGCGTTGCCCCTGCGTAAAGCTTTATGCAGCAGAATAAAGTATTTACGAGAGGGAGCCGGAGGAGGCTCCGCAACGTTGTTTTTGGGGGACACGTGGCGGACTGTGGATACCCGAGCGCACTGTAGAATCCGTGTTGGCTATTTGGGAGTCCAGGGAGAGGGAACACATTGGGATTTTCTAATAATCAAGATATTCTACTGTTTGGAACCAAAATAAAATAATAAAAGCAAATCTGAAACCTCAAAATTTTAGAAAAACTTCCAAAAAAAAGAAAATAGATATTTAACAAATAAGATCCTAACATATGTATAAACGATCATCAGGGAGCATCAGTCACAGATGCTAATCTAACACCTCAAAAATCCATGAACAAATCCAAAATATGAAGAAAATAAACCACGAGAGAAAAATCACACCTCACAAAGGAAGTACATACAGTTGCCTTAATTCAACATACATACGGCACATTACATCCAGCTCATGCAATTGACAAAAAAGTTAGAAATCTGAGCTGATTTAACGAATCATCGCAGCAGCCTGAATGGTTGATTTCTCAGCATGCATCTTGAACTTCTTATTTGGCTGTAGTAAAGGTCCAGAAGATATATCTTGATCAGCTGCATTCAAAAGTTCCTAATGACTCATCAGAGTTTAGTCCCAGTCAACAAGAAATTTACCAGATAAACTCATAAGGTACAAGGCAGATCATCACTACTTCACAACTACTACCTTCCAGACGGGTGAGATGTTGCACTTCTTCCATAGTATCAGGAGTAGCCTAATAAAAAAAAGGTCTCAAATATAATTTTCTTCATAGCAAACACATAGAAGTAAGGACAATGAACAAAAGTGGAAAAGCATCAGTAAGGTTACCTTTCCTAAAAGCTCAGAAACCAATAGGAACTTCTTCTCCATGGTAAGGGCGCCTTTGGGAACACAGGGCCACCCAACCCAGAGTTAGGCATCCCCACCCCTGATTTCCCTATACATAATAATCCTCCCCATGCGGGGGAAGGAAAAGCCCCCCCTCCACCTCCGACTGTTTGGGAACATGGACAGAGACTCCGGGATTTTTTAATAAGAAAGTTATTTTTCTTTGTGGAACTCCATAAGCTAAACAAAATAATAATGAAGCTATTTTTCTTTTTGCGTAGCTATAAATATTCATCCACGTGTACTCAATGACCCGAGTTTAATATTGCATAGCTATAAATATTCATCCACCTTGACTTGCACTCCATCACAAAGGACAAACACATCCAAGGCAAACTGGAATTCCTTGGTCCATACATCCACATATATTACAATGCATGCAAAGTTTAAATCAAATACCAACTAAGATCTAGCAATATTTGCTATATAATAAATTATAGCATCTCATCACACCTTCTGGAGCGCCCCATTATCCAAGAGATTAAGACAACTGAATCACCATCTTCCAACCTACATTCACTGATTATGAAAATAAACAATAAAACAATAGTTAGGATCATTTTTCATTATCCTGAGAGGATAAACAAGCCAGGCGTCATGCATATATATGCTACGTAATTAGCAGCTTTGCGTTTCCTGGCAGGAAAAGAACAAAACCCACAACTAAACTTGCATAAGAAACAATCTGAATTCTTGGTATTTAACCAAAACATGTCGCAAGGCATAAGAAGCAAACTGTCTGCATGTTCAGATCAAATATGCTTTTGGGGGAAGAGGTATGTAATCATTCTATACTTATTAGATGCTCAGCCCAACACATATTGTTAAATTAAAAGAGTGACGACTGTGATATAGACTTGAGTATCTGACTTTAATTATTAATGGTACTTATATTTCTTACAACAGAAGAGTGGAACATAGTCAGGTATAACACAGGGTATTTGAACAATGGAAAGCAACTTTCAGGTGAATAAACACATAAGAGTAATAAGGGACACAAAGCTGTCAAAATTGATCTGATCAAAACCTGTGTACCTTTTCAAAAGAAATGTCTAAATGCAAGCAAAGCCACAAAACAGCAATATCTGTCAAAAATGTCTAATATGCATATATAAAGAGGTCTACCTTGCAATTGCAGCAATATCTGAATCAGGTAGCATAATAATGCTCAAGGAGTAAGTTGATTTGAAGAAAAGGAAAGCCATGGATAATGGCTCAGAACCCTGCAATAATCAAAGCAAAACCACAAAACAGCAGACTATATTCAATTAATGTTAACATCAGACAGCATTTTGCAACCATCAGACAGCCCCTATTCAATAAGCATCATTCAAAAAAGGACAACATTCATTCAGAAAATGTTTGACACCAACTGACAACTAGTATAACACCAACATTCATTCAGTTAAGAAGAAATAAACATCCAAATTCACCTGGACATTACATTAAGCTTTACTGGGCTGCAGGAATGCATGCATGCCCATCATCATGAGCGTGCCATCTCCATAATCAAATGCTATCATTTCTTCTCTCTCACTGCGACATTACGTACACATATGATAAAGAAAATGATCCCAACAGTATCTCAGTTACACAGCACCACTTGGTAAGATAGAATTAAGAGCTTTGCTAAGATACTTCTAAATGAACATAGGAAAGATATCTCTTATCAGACTTAACACAGTCCTAGAATGGTAGATAAATGACTAGTGTAGCTAAATGACTTAAACTCTCTGCTTAACTAATATGGGGGTATTTAAGGCCCACAGTTTACTAGTGTAGCAAAGCAACCATGAATTAGAAAAGAAACCATGATGTACTTGTTTTCCAGCAAAGCTAAAACCACTATCCCGCAAATACCCAAATCAACCCCATGGAAACTATATAAGGCTCTAGTGGCGTTCTAAAATTCAGGCATGATCATACTTGATGCATGCAACTGCACAACTACTTTTAACTTTGAACCCTGAACAATAGCACTAACTGACTCAATTAGATAGGCACTGAGCTATACAAAACCATGGCAGCTAAATCAATACAGAGGTCAGATCGGAGAAAAGCAAAGAGACTAACCAAAAATTGATGCAGTCAAATACTCAATTATATAGCCCCACATATGCAGCAAGCTGGAACAAGAACACAACTGTGAAATGCAAAAAAATTATTTTCTCATACCAAGCAATTTTTGAAACAATTTATTTTCTCATCTCTCTAAAAAGATAATATCAATAGAGATTAGTATTCCATGACCACATATGCAAGGAACCCAAATTCACATGTCCAGAAATTCCTCAACAACTAAGTAAATCTTTGCACTTCCTTGCTAAGGAAAACTTCACTAAAAATATGGTAGTAAAGCATATTGTGGGGAACTTACAATTCAAGGAATACATGATATGATTAGGTGAACCCAACTGTGTCCTCATGCAGCAGCATCAGGCATCAGTCATGCTCAAGCTCAACATCGATCTCACCCTCTCATAATCTCATGGCTTACACAAGCATGCATATCAGTCATAGCAACTTTGACAAGCACAAACCAGTGGTAGTAATAACATGCTAATGAGCACTACTAGCATATGCACGGAGAGACTTACCTAGGCCAAGAATGTCTGGTGAAGAGAGGAAGAAAGGGATGGATCTTGGGTCTGGCAACTTTGAAATCACCAAGATCTAAAACAAATCAAATCAGCAAGAGGAGTAGAAACCCTAGGTAATAGGAGAGCAAGAGAACTCACGTGCTGTGTCGCTTCGACGGAGGCAGGACGGCGACGCTTGGACGGAGGCAGGATGGCGATGTCTGGATAGAGGTAGGGCGACAGGGAGGCGATGGGGTCTCCTAGCCTGATGGAGAGGGAAGGGTGGTGTCTGGATGACGACGAGGATCAGGGACGGCGGCGCTCCCCACCTGGGGAGAAGCAGGGACAGCAAGGATGGGGGAGGCGCAGGGCGACGGCGCATCGTGAGGATGAGCGGCGGCGAGTCACAGAGAGGACGGGGTGTCGGCGAGTCGCGAGGGGGAGAGACGGGGTGGAGCCGTCCGGACCCCAGAGGTGGGGTGCGGTCGCCCGGGGGAAAGGACGCGGATAGGGTCAGACGGGCCCATGGTTGTGAGCTCCCAAACGACCACAAATCTGGCCCAGGGTGAAATCGATGCGGGGGTCGTTCGGCCCAGGGAAAACTCGGGGATAATGGGTTCCCAAATGAGCCCTAAGAGATTCAGATGGTTGCACCTACACAAAAGAGTTTCTGATGAACGAAAGTTTTTTAGAGAAGTTCTAAATGCACTTAGTTTCACAGTGCAATAATGCTAGACATGTCAGTAGGGAGGGTAAGCAAACTACTGCATCGAATCAGATAATAAAACAAGGTAATCAAGCAGCTGCAGTCCATTAATAATTCTTAAATGGTCACCGATCAGATGACAGTAAGGCATAACAACATTCAGATTATGCAAAGCACTTGCACTGCTCATGAAACATTGGGGCAAATCTGTCAATCGACGAAATTAAGTTCAGTTACAGTCAATTTATGAATTTCAACGGATCAATTCAGAGACGAGTGCCTCATCGAAAATAGCCAACTTTATTTTGGCAAAATGTAGTTACCAACCAGGCACACATAGTACATACCTTAAATAGCAACACAGGCACCTGCTTCTATCAGGCTATCATCCCTCCTGGATGAATCTATAGCAGGCAGGAAGCCTCCCAAATCTGAGCCACCCTATCCTCTCATGTACCTGGCAAAATGTTGAATAGGGTACTACAATATTGTATTCTGGTTGATTCAAATATGCTAATTTGAAATTGCAAATCAAAATCAATAGCACCCACCTACAAATAAGCTTTTTTAATCATGTATTCAGCAATCTGAAACTCGAACCTACTCTATGGTCCATTTTCGAATGTATAAAGAACTTTTCAAAAATGTATAGTGCTTTGAATTGCCAAAGAATAGCTCCTATAATTTTTCATATAGTCATGATAAATTATCATTCTTCATTCTTCATATTAATTCTTATTCTGCAACTCTAAAGTGATTATAGGAAGCAATAGATTTGAATGTACAAAGGATGGATGGTTCCCTTGCACACAATTTGACTGGAAGTAAGATATATCAGACCATCCGCACCGCTCTACTGCATGTGTTGCGGCAAACTGTGTAGAGTAAAATTTGAAGTAAAATTAGCTGCACGTTGGTCCGTTAAGGATAATATAGACCGAGAGGCCCTAGAGGGAATTTTTGGGTTCTTTCAGGTGGCTTATTAATCTATGGTTTATTTTGCTAACTCCCAGCACATTTCATCCCTGTCAGAACTTACTTTCTGTACAACCATACTAGTTCATCACGTTTTGCTATACGTGGTGGTACCGCATGGAAGTCATGCGAGGGATGGATGGGACCTAATCCAAAGGGAACCCACTGTCGCGTCTGTGTCTCGCCACGTTTTGCCATACGTGGACGTTCCGCATTGTGAATATGCGAGGCAAGGACCCGCTTCATTCCAAAAGGAGCGTATCTGAGGTTGGACGCTGTCCATGCAGCGATAAACGCATGGGTACCATTTCTATAGTAAACGGTAATGTATGTGGACGCTTTCATGAGTGCTGGCATGAAAGGTTCGTTGTGTTCTGTGATCTTCTGCAGGTACACTAACCACGCTTCGTAAGTCGCTAAGTGTGCATCGACTAGTTTTCGACTAGTTATTATAGGGAAAAACGTGTATACGCCTTGCCACCGGCACTAACTTCGAGTTTTGGCTTGATTGCCTTGTGAGGACGAATAGGCCGTCTTGCATCATGTTAAAAATTGAGAGAAACTTAAAGTTGAACCCCTGTTTGTTTTATGTGCTCTCTAAGGAAATTTTGCTAGTATGCTTGGTCTTGCCTAGCCTCTCGTGTGCAGGTGCATTGCTGTCCCCAAATCGGTTGTGTTTGGTTGCGTAGATCTTGCACCCTGTCCAAGAATCTTTTTGTCTAGGAGATCTCTATCAAAGTTGCTCCATATCTAATCTAGTGGAGCACGGTAAAGGTCACGCTATGAGACCGTAAAGGCTCCTTACGCCACAAACAACGTAAAATAAGAGTTACGGCACCAAGGGGACACGACGTTCGGGCCAGGAGCAGGGCGCCAATGGGAGGAGACAGTTCGCCGGGGCGACCTCAAAAAAAGAGGCCATGGCGTCCTCCTGCTGCTCGGGGAGGTGCTGGACGGAGAGGGAGTCGACGGAGAGGCTGATGGAAAACCAGTGTGGCCGAGGAGAGGAGGTGGTTCCCCGGCGGCTGTGACAACCCCACCTGAGATAAGTCCGTACTATCACCTAAACCAACCCACTTTGGTCATTAAGTGATAATAAGGAATTATACCGTTGAGTGTTGTCGGGTCATAGCCCGGTAAATCACTTGTAAACCACACAGAGGATCGAAACGCATACATTAAAACCTCCACGAAGGAGAGTCCAGAGTGCCTTACAATTTAATACTAATCTTCCCCATAGGGTCAATTATTACAAATCACGGCTCATAAAATGTTAAACCATGGTTCAGAGGTTTGAATGACAGCGGAAATAAACTACGATAACTTGGCATCATGGGAGGCCACCCATAACACCATTATTCTTCGTCATCCGCCCGTTCCAGCTCCTAGCCAGGCGGGATTTCACCAGGCCAAACATTAGTACCTAAAAACAACATATATAGCAAGGTTGAGTATACTAATACTCAGCAAGGCTTACCCGTCTAAAATAAAAGACTTAACCTTCCAATCATGATTGGCTTTTGGCTAGTGGGTTTGTTTTGCCAAAAAGCGACTAAGGAGTTAATCCTTACTTTCAATGTTTTAGCTCAAGTTCTAGTAGATTAATTTATTACTTTTTTTTGAAATTGTAGATTAATTTATTACTAGGTAAGCAACTATTGCAAGCAGAATTGTGCAAACAATTAATCAAACATCAAGTTTATCAACATTTCATTATAGAGGGATTATCATGGCTAGAGGGTTAAGCAATCTCGGATAACCGTGAGAGGCCGACGATCGATCAATTAATAACCTTGCAAGGTGAATCTAAACATACGGGATAAAACCCTCACAAAGAGTGTTTTCAACCAAACGGTTCCCGTCATTCCTCGGATTAGGATCAGATGCCACAGTCCTAGGTACAAGGCTAGCTGGCATGCCTCACACTAGCATCCAGTGTCACCATGCACCATAGGTAGCTAGCCTGGGGCAGCAGCCCAAGATTAGTAGCCTAAAGTTCCTGCACCGTATCGATCAGGTACTAGGTTTACCGTATCCATGTCCGACAAATGTTTAGTACTTTCAAACGCTTAATCTCTTAACCACTGGACCGGAGCCCAAAATCCCATGCTCTTACCATGTGAGCAATTCAATTTAACAAGTCATGATTCCAACATAAGAACCTATTATTGCGAGCGAAGTACATCACTCGACTTGTATCGGGTCCTTAGTGCAAAGCAACTATCGACCTAGCACACTAGGAAAAGATCATACGTACTTAGGAATCATGCATCTAGGGTTTCCATTCAACTCCTGAACGTAAATACACATATATAATCAAGCATAAATTCAGAAATTTTAGAAAGGAAACACATAGGTATGTGTTAAACTGTGGCTTGCCTTCACTAGCAAGTTAGTAGGAAAACTTCTGAACTTGGTTTGGGTCTTGCTGCACGTCCACGTAGCTGGCTTCTTCCTTCAAACGGTCTGTCACCTTGAACCGGGACGAACTCGCAGCTAACGCCGGAACGTTCTACACGTAGAATGCATATGCAAGAATTATTTCATGAAGGTGGAGTTATTCATTTATAAACATCACATGACAATTTCGGGTGTTAGGTTTTCCATATTCATCTAGATAGAATATATTCAGCATACTCTTCCATAAATATTATTCAAGCAACATTTATCATTAATTATTTCAATGGTGATTGTGTGCTTATTTATGTAACCAATTTAAAATTACCACCCAACATTTAAGTTACATCTCTGAGGTCCACAGTAGCATTTCTTAGGGGTAAAGCACACACAAGCTCTTAAAGAAATGATTTCTTCAGTTATCTTTTTATATATACCAGTTTCATTCCAAAAATCGTTCTTGTAAAGCTATGCAATGAAACACAGTGGAAATTTTTGTGCAAGCACATAGTACTACAACAGAACCATTGTTAAAGCTTTACAGGAATCAAAGCTATATGCAGAGCATGAAAAATACGACAATTTATTCATAGCAAAAGCAAGACTATTTAATATAGAGAAAACTACTCATGCACTGGATCTCAAAATTTACACAGAGCCTCTAGGGACTACAACTAGCTTGCACACCAAAAATTAGCTCCAGAACTTCATTTATTCATGCTACACAAAAATAACCATTTTTAGCCTAGTCAAACCTAAGAAATTATACAGAAATATGTATAACTGAAAAGTACCTCAACTTTCTACCATAGCACAAACATGGTATGAACATCCACTGGACCAACGATAAACATCATTTTCCCAATAGAAACTGAGATATGGATTTTACTTCATAAACAAGCATCATTCAGAAACAGATATATAAACAGTTCACAAATACATGATAAATTTAGCAGGAGCACATCTAGGCATAACAAGATGATACCCACAAGATTAGCCATAGAGAGCATATATATGAGGCTATGCAAAATAAATAAACAGATCTAGCATAAAAGCAAAATAAATAAACAGATCTAGCAGAAAAGCAAAATAAATCATAACTAGAGATTTACTCAGTAACTTTGTGCAAAAACTTAGGCATAGCCTATTCAAGTACTGACTACCAACATATCCAAAAATTAAGACTAGCTCATTAGTAGAACTCAAGTTATGAACAAACACATACAAACTGGTTTTGATTTTTCATTCGAAAACTATTCATCAAAAGTATATATAGTCTTCGTAAAAGATGTACATCTACTTACAAGGAAACCAACAAAATTGGTTTTGTATTTTTAGGATTTTTCTACGATTTTATATGATGTTTCAAAGAAACTGGACCAAACAGGGAAAAGGGATAGAATCTAATTTCAGCTAGGCCCCTGGTTCGACTTTTTCTTCACAAAACAGCCCTCGCCTTTTACACTATGGCCCCGAGAAAAACGCAATCACCACTCAGGGGTCCTTGGCGGCGTAGGGGAGGCTCGCCGGTGGCGAGGAGCGCCGGGCTTGGTCCACAAGCGGCACGAGGGGTCATGGGTGCTCACCAGGAGTCGATTGGGCGAGGTGGCCGGCACGGGGACTGCTCTGTTGAGCTCCAGCGGCGAGGCAGGGAAAGTGTGGCCGCCGCGGCTCTGATTCCAGCGAGGAGAGAGGCTGTGCAGGGCAAGGCGCGGCTCGAGGAGCATTAACGGGTACGTGTGGAGGTGTAACCGAGCTTGGGCGGTGGTGGTGAGGTCTGGAGGGGGGAGCTCGTCGAGGAGCTCTAATGGCGGGCACAGCGGCGGAGTGCAGAGCTGCTTTGGCGACGTGCGCGTGCATGGGCTTGGTGTAGCCTTTTATAGGCAGCGACGACGACACTACGTGAAAAACCCACTTTGGTAACAGGCGCGAACTGCTATTGGTAACGGGCATCGCGCCCGTTACCTTTCAAGCGTTACAAATAGCCCAACATCCATGTAACGGGCATTAAAGAGAAGCCCGTTACCAATCTGCTGGTACCAGTGACCTGGGCCACGATATTGGTAACGGGCAACAATCTTTGCCTGTTACCAATAACAGCAAAGGTAACGGGCATCAAAGAGAAGCCCGTTACCAATCTGTTGGTACCAGTGACCTGGGCCACGATATCGGTAACGGGCAACAATCTTTACCCGTTACCAATGTTGAATTAAAAAACAAAAAAAAATGCATTCTATTCTTTTATTTTATACATACATGCATACACAAGTATACAGTTGCATACACAAGTATACAATTACATACACTCAATTTCATCCATACATTCAGACACTCAGTTTCATCCATACATTCAGACACTCATCAGTTAGTTATTAGATACTGACTCAACTGAATACCAGTTACACACAATATTGCACATGGCAAGAATAACTGTAAATTATCTTGTATATTCAGCTTCTGGGAGAATGCATATTTATCTATCATAGATCCAGCAGTTTCTAGCATGTCAGCACAGCAGAAAAACCTGAAATCTGTTCTTTTATTGTATACATACATATCAAGGGAAGATGATCTGGGTGATGTCTACAAGAATAATGTCATCAATACATAATATATACCATCAGAGAGTAATCGGAGGTTCTAATGTTCTATACAAGCAGAACTGAAGTGTTCTTACCTATCGCTAAAGTGAAATCCAGTTACAACAAGTAAAATGTTGCCCATGCAGTAGAGTTTCAATCAAATTAGCAGGAACCCTCCCATGCAAATAAATCAAATAGAAAGAAATGGTCTTAGTTATTACTCTCCTTTGTCTCTCTAAATAAGTGCATATTTTATACTAGTACTAGCACAGATTTGTTGGGATCAACGTGAGGTTTAAACAAACACAAGGAGTAGAACATCCAGGTATTCTATTTTTTATTGACGATAATGTATTGAGTTGAGGATGTGGTGATCGAGTAGACGAGTAGTGTATTACCTAGCAGACCCCCCCTAATCCTTTGCGTCGAGGCCCTTGGGGATGAAAAAATGGTACAACTTCCGACCGGCATCAAAGAAGGGCGGAGGGAGGTTGTCCAGGACTTCACCGATCTCCTCCCATATGGTAATAAATTAAATGTATTTACCTGAGACAATGCTTGAATTAATTGAGATGGCCTCAAGCATACCTTCCTGCAAGTAACAAGGAAAGATCTTCCTTAAAGGTAAAGTACAAATACCAAGTCAAGAAATAGAACCCACAGGTTTCCTTTTGATGCACATGCATCACATAGACAATTAGGCACCAATTCCACTATCAGGTTACTTGCTAATCAGATCCCTAGTTCTAAAGAGAGGCATGACAAAGCAAATATGCTGGAGTAGAGCAAACCTCTGAAAATTATGAGTGGCTTGCCCATGTCATTTTACAATTGTTATTTGTATAGCAAAGATGAGGGAGTTGAAGGTATTACCTGGAGTTGGAAGCTGGAGCATCAAGGTCCTCTGCTTCAATTGGCGGGACGCGCTCAACCGGGACGCGCTGGCCGCGCGCTCTCGCACGTCGCGCGCGCGCGCCAAGCTGCGCCGGCGTCCCTACCCCGACGTTTGTGCCGCCGCTATGCGCCGTACGTGGGCCCCTTGTGCCACCAGTGCCACCTGGACCAAGTACCCCTCCACGAGGCCCCGCCGGCCCAGTTGAACCGCGCTGGGTGCCATGCGCCGCGCCGCGCGCTTTCCCTGCGCCGTACCTCGGCGCCGCTGGTGCCCGCCATGCCTCCCGCCCGTGCGTGCCCACGACAAGGCCAGGAAGCCCGCGTCGATCTCCCGCTCGCCGCTGCCTATAAAAGGAGCAAGGTTCCGCCATGCCGCGCCGTTCTACCCCTGCGCCACCGGCCGCCATTGGAGCACCGCCGTGAAAATCCCCCGACCGAGTCGTTCTGTGCCCGCCTGAGCACGCTAGCGTCACCACACAACCCCAGTGCAGCTCCTCCGGTCGCACTTTGCCCAGCTCCGCCGCCCCTGGTCCACCACCGCCGCTCCGCCGGCCGCCATCTGTGCGCCACCGCTAAGCACCACCTTCCGCGCCACCTTGCACACGCCTAAGCACTCCAGAGCCACCCCACCGTCCCCCTGGAGCTCCCTGTGCAGCACCTCGACGTGCGCAGCCGCCCGGCTCACCAGAATCAGCGCCGCCGCGGCCGTCCTGCCCTTGCGCCGCCGAGCCACCTCGCCGGAGCTCCCTCCGTGACGACAAGTGCCACGGATCGACCCTAGGTGAGCCCCTAGTCCCTCCCCGTTGCACACCCAAGCCAGCCCGGCCCACCTCGCCGCCGGTGAGCTCGCCCGCGCCGCCGGGGACCAATTTGCAAAGCCCCAAATCTTACCAGGGTTGAAACCGCGAAAGTAAGGACCCCTGTGTAAACACGAGGGCATATCTGTGAAAGGGATTTTCAGTCCAGGGGCCTATCGGCAAAAGAGTTTCTTCCTTTTGTTTTTAAATCTCCTGAATATTGGAAAATGCATATCAAATCACAGAAAAATCATAAAAAATGCAAACTCAACTTTTCTGGAATCCTTGTGAAGAACCCTAACTTTTCTACAAAGGGAGTTTTCAAATTTTTGTGTAGTTTTTAAATAATTTTGAATTTACCATTTTGAGTAGATCTGAAATAATTCAAATTCTATGCATGATCTGAGGCTAACTTTTGGATATGTTGTTCTACATGTCATGTTTGTCTTCTGGTTCAAATTTGGCACAAAGTTATTGAGTAGATCTTTAATTATGAATTAAAGTTTGTTTTCAGCATTGTTCCTGTTTCTGATTTATGTAAATTAATCTGTTGAGCTTTTGGACCCAATCTCTTTGCTATGATCCTGTTTCATTGTGTTGCACCCATGATAAATAGTATAGATGTTTTTATCATGTTTTATAGGGTCAAATAATTTTTGCTCAAGTTTAACCTTCTTTCATAAATTTAAATTAATTTGAATTTTCTTTGCTGAGTAAGTGCATATCTCTTCATGATTAGGTGTTTTGTGCTTCCACATGAATTTCTAGCTCAATATGTGGTGTATTTATTTTTGTATGATTTATTCTTGTGTTAAATAAATGAATATAGTTGTATTTTTCATGCTAGATATATATCTTGGATTGCTCTAAAATTTTTGGCAATAACTCATGTGCAGTATGATGTGCCTCCCTGCAAAGTTTCATGGTCTTCTTGTTTGTATTTCTTCCAGAATGATTTTTCGAAGTAAAGCAAGCTTAATCCAAGAAATAAAAGAAATATAGAAATCACCTTTGTTTACTTTTTAAATCTTTGGGTTAAGCTTCACCAATTCAACTCATGAACATCACCCCATAATTTGGTGAAGAAAAATTAATTAATCTTTTAAATGTGCACACAATCACCATCAAATAAAGAGCTAAACCCCGCACACATGCCCCTATCTTTGATAGGAAGAGTATGCTGGATATATCCTTAACCAGGTGAATGTGGTCACCCTTACACCCCCACGTTTACCATCTAATTCTAAACTACATTCTCACTCCTCAGTTACAAATACATGAAGTTAATGCATATGCATGTCGTGTAGAACTTCCGGACGGAAACTAAGAGTTGGTGCCGGAATCCGAGGGAGATCTTGCGGAAGGAGAAGTGAACGTGGTGGAAGTGCAGCAAGACCCGAACCAAAGTTCAGAGGACTTCATCACTGACTTTGCTAGTGAAGGCAAGCCCCGGAGCATAACCCAGTTTTCTAACTTTTACATTTATGCTATGCAATGGTTGTGGATTTACATTTTAGGAGTTGAATTGAAACCCTAGATGCATGATCCTAGGTTCCTATGCTCGAATACTAGCATGATAGGTCGCTAGTTGCCATGCTCTAAGGACACGGTAAAAGTCGAGTGATGTTCGTCACTCGCGAGCTATAGGTCTCTTATGTTGGAATCATAAGATTTTGTTAAATGGATATGCTCATGTGGTAAGAGCATGGGACCGGCTCCGGCCAGTAGGTCTGTGGTTAAGCGTTTGAATGTACTAAACATTTGCCGAGAATAGGACCGGTAAGCCTAGTACCTTCTTGATCCGGTAAGGGATCTATGACCACTAATCTTGGGAAGAGTTTCCCCTCTGCCTGCAGTAGTGTGGTGCATGTGTGAAGCTGGGCGGCGTGTGTCTCTGTGACCAGTAAACCTTGTACCAAAGACTGTAGAAATGGATCCTGAGTCGAGGACGGTTGGGAACCGCCTGGTTGGTGCACATCCACCCGTTGTTGGTTTCTAGTTGGATTATTTTTGGGGTGTGCATTCTCCCGTATGTTTAGGTTTCCCTTGCAAGGTTATTAATCGATCGATCGTCGGCCTCTCACCGTTACCCGAGATTGCTTAACCATACACTCTATGTCCCTTAATGATGGAATTGAGATTTAATTTGGATATATGCTTAATTGTTTTGCACAACTTATGCTTGCAATAGTTGCTTACTTAGTAATGGATAATCAACTAGAATTTTGAGCTAAAACTTGAAAGTAAGGACATCCTCTTTGTTGCTTTTCAACAAAAGAAACCCTCTAGCCAAAGAGCCTTGCATGTCTAGAGAGTTGGTGATTTTTCATCACCCGCCGGTTAAATCTTGCTGAGTATTAGTATACTCAGCCTTGCTTTTGATGATTGTTTTCAGGTGATGTGCATGATGATGGTTTCCCGTGGCCTGGTTCTCTCCCACCCGGTTGGGAAGTGGAGTGGGAGGATGACAGTGTTTAGTGACGTCATGGACGGCCCCCTGTGACGTTACTTATGACGTGTAGTATTTTATTTCCGCTGTGTTTCGAACTCTGAACTATTTACCTATGCAAAGGACTTGGTTTGTAATATTAAAACCTTATGGAGCTTGATGTAATAATTTGTGAAATGTTTATCTCTGGACTCGCCGTCGTGTGAGTTTTAATGTACAATTCTTCGATCCTGGTTAAAGTGATTTACCGGGCTTGATCCGGCAGAGGCGACAAGTTACTTCTGTATTATTACTTAATGACCAATTGGACTGGTTTAGGCAATAATATGGATTTAATTTGGGCGGTTCTATCACAGCTGGTATCAAAGCTCATTGTACCCCAGAGATCTTAATATACCCTTAATAACATGTTTTTGTATAAAACTTGCAAGATTAAGGTGTTTGCAAAATGCGTTAGGAACGCTAAGGATGAACTAGTCCAAGAGGCCCTAGAGGGATTTTGGGTTCTTTCAGGTGGCTAGTAATTTATGGTGTATTTAAACTGACTTCCAGCACTTCTTAAGCCACATGTTTCATACGTGTGCTGTGCCGCATCACGAGTATGCGAGGTTGATAGGGTAATCTATTCAACGGATCCTATCTTCTCGGTTGGATGGCCACGTGTTTTATACATGTGCTTTCCGTATGCAAAGCATGCGAAGGATGGTATGTTCTATTCCATAAGAACATATCATGGGTTGTGATGTCGCCATGTTTTGCCATACGTGTGCATGATTCCGCATTATGAACATGCGAAGGGGGGCACCCTCCATTCATAAGGGGCGTGTCTCAGGTTGGACGCTGTCCATGCAGCGCTAAACGCATGGGTGCAGTTTCTATAATGAACGGTAATGTTTGTGGATGCTTCCATGACGTGCTAGCATGGAAGGTTCTTTCTTTTGCAGGTACACTAACCACGTTCCGGTAGATCAAACGGTTAGTATCCAACTAGCTATTATAGGGAGAGACGTATACTTGTGCCTTGCCACCGGCACTAACCACGAGTTTTGGGCATGGATTTGCCTTATGAGGAAGCTTAGGACGCTTTTGCATCATGCTAAAAGCTGTTAAGAAATAATTAAATCACTTCTTAATCCATCCTAAAACATCTCACCAAAACGCTTTCACATCATCCCAATCGCAATAGCTGTCCCTGTTTCACAAGTTTTGGATGATCTGTTGGTCTGAATTTTTCGACCCTTTTTACAGAGTTTTCTGGAGAAAAGTTAGACACAAAAGTCATGTCAAATCTTATCTAGATCCTGCTGTAAAAATTTCAGAATTTTTAGGCAAGAGAATCGGGAGTTATGCTCAGTTTAGTTCATGTCTACTTGCTGTTTTCCCTGGGAGATAGAGAACTAAACCTTGCTCTATTAGGGTATCTTCCTTTTGTTTTTAGCACAACTTTTGAATACCAATTTTGAGTATAATAACTTCACTGAGTAGCTGGAAAATTTTGAGAATTTTTGGCCTACCAGAATATGAGCTTTATGCATTTTTGTGCTTTGGACAGAATCTGTTATCTTTTAACTCACACTAATCGGTGGGAGTTTTGTTGATACAGATGGCTGGACCGCTCTTCTGGGAGGTACATCCTGACGGGATGGTCCGCACTGACGGGCTACACCTTGAGGGGTTTGCCCGCATTTTGTGGGACACTCTTCGCTTGTCAGGGTACACCACTCCTCCGACGTACGAGGCGTTGGAGACCACGCAGCTTGGAGTGCCTCGCTGCTATGTTCGGGTGACCGTGCCACTTCACCCTACTCACCCGAAGTGGCAGGACCTGAGCATGGTAGTGACAGGCGTCCACATGTTGGAGACACTTGAGGTTGCTGCCTTGAGAGTGCTGAACTCCTTTGGTGATCAGCACCCTCTCGAGGTTTCTTCGACTTCGGTGGGACTACTTCCGACCGTGGACCCCACGGATTCCGCGTGGAGGAGCCGCATGGGGAACATGACAGCGCTTCTGACTAGGAGTACCCCACTAGACGTACTGCACGAGATGTCACGGTGTGTGAATGCACTGTACCGTCTTCAGGCTCTCCGCAGTGTGGCTACCACAGACGTGTCCACCGTTGCTCTTGACACTGCTGGAGTGTTGGGAGTACGGAATCACCACCTGCGCTCCATCTCCCATGGCTACATGGGACTGGAGCAAGACCTTGCTGAGGCACGACTGAGGATCGTTGGACTGTAGGCTAGAGAGGCTCACTGGGTGACCTGTATAGTTCAGTGGGCACATCAGCTCGCTGATCGCCTTCAGACTGTTACAGGACTCCAAGAGCAGCGAGATCAGATGCAGGTTGAGATGGATCAGTTGAGGAATGAGCGTTTACAGCACATACAAGCACCAGCACAAATGGAAGAGCAGCTAGAGTTGATGGACGAGGATCTGGGTAATGCCCATGGCATGATTGCTATGCTACAGCAGCCGCCACCACCACCAGTTCCGGAAGCTATGGATGATGATCCGGATGACACTCAGTCCATGATAGACAGTGAGAAGGAAGAATCACAGGCAGAGCCGATGGAGATTGCTTCATCTGCTTCTAGTTCTTCCTCCGTAGGCAATCTAGATGACTTCTAGATGGTAGTGGATAGTGCAGCACGTGTACTCCTACGATGGCCTAATTTTGGTCCGTGGATGTGATAGGCTAGCGTAGTTGGAGTATTCTTTTTGTATGGCTAGAAGCTACATGTTAACCACTAGTATGTTGAATGAGGACCTAGCATGAGTTGTAATCCTGTGTTGCAATCTAGTGTATGATCTTGTGTTCCAAGACTTTCTGCAGCCGTCCTAGCAATCTGTAAATTGAACCCCCTTGTGATCAAATCTGAGCTATGCAATATGAAAGAAAGTTGTTGGGAATTTTATTTTGTGCATGCTCACAAATTTTCACCTTATTTGCTCTTTTGTGCTGAGATTTATGAATATTTTTGTAACCCCCGATTGGCTGAAAAACAGCCAGGACAGAGAGTCGGTAAATGGACTTTTCATGCATGATAACATCAAAATCCGTGTATTGGTTGAATACCAAAAACGTAGTGCACGACATGATGCTCCTACTGACCAAAATTGAGCACCATCAGTTGATCAAGCCGGGAGATATGAATTTTTCATTTCAGCGTTGTGGCTAACCTTCCTGAAAAATGATGCAATGAATGGATTTGTCTCACATGTTCTACTTGTGCATAAATCTGCAAACTTGTGAATATGTGACTAATCTTTATTCCCATAATTTTTCAGATAGTGGGTTCCACTCGCACTACTCCCCATGGGTTCGGTGATGCCAGTGGCAGCAACCCACTGCCACCGCCACCTCCCATGACACCCATGGAGACCTTCCTGTTGGCTCAAGCTGATATGATGCGCCAGATCTTGCACAATCAGCAGCAGCAGCAGCAATGCGGCCATCCGCGTGATGATCAGCCACAAGTGGCCAAGAATGAGCACTTTACGGCCATGAAGCCACCAATCTTCACTAAAGCGGAAGAACCATTGGAGGCTGATGCTTGGATTCGTGCCATTGAGGCCAGGTTCGATGCTCTCACTCTGCCCTGCTCTGAGGAGCGCAAGGCTAGCTTTGCAGCATTGCAACTTCATGGTCCTGCTTTGATCTGGTGGGAACACTTCAAGATGATGCAACCGGTTGGACATGCCATTACTTGGGATGAGTTCAAAACTGCATTCAAGACTCATCACATTCCTCAGGGAATGGTTGATCAGAAGATCAGTGAACTACTTGCATTCAGGCAAGGTTCGGATTCTGTGTTCCAGTATGCACAGAAATTCAACAATCTTTGTCAGTATGGGGGATATCATGTGGATAACGATGCGAAGAAGATGGATCGTTTCCGACGTGGTCTTGATCCTGAGCTTTATGAAAGGCTGAACCCCATCAAGACTGACACCTACCATGAGATAGTGAATCTGGCTATATCGCAAGAAGATGCTATGAAGAGAACACAGAATGCAAAGAAGAGGAAGGCTACGTTCAACTGTAACAACGCGCCTAATCGTAAGTTCCGCCTTGTGAAGAAGGTTTCACAGGATTCTCAAAGGAACCAGAGGTCTGGATGCTGGGTAGCTAAGCCGTCCCAGAATCAGCAGCGAGGAGACTATCGTTCTTCTGCTTCCCAGCAGAATTACAAGTCCAATGCTTCGCAGCCTAACCGGAATGCTAGGGATGGCAAATGCTACAACTGTGGTGAGACGGGACACTATGCTAGTGAGTGCCCCCGTCCCAAGCAGCAGAACTAGCGCAACCAGCAGAACCAAGGACGTGGACCTACTCAGGACAACAAGGACAAGGGAAAGAAGCAGACCGTGCAAGTCAAGCAGGGTCGTCTCAACTTCACCACAATGGTGAAAATTCCTGAGGGAGCAGCAGTCATGATGGGTACATTCTCTATCCAAGGTAAACCTATTAAGATTTTGTTTGATTCTGGTGCTACACACAGTTTTATGAACAAGCAAACACAAATCAAGTTGGGTTTAAGGGAAACACACACTAGGAGTATCTATAAGATTGCTACCCCAGGAGGAAAAATTTCTTCCAGCACCCTAATCATTGGAGTACCTTTGGAGTTAGGTAGCAAGGTTTTTCAGATGAATCTTATAACCTTGGGTCTAGAGGGAATAGATGTTATTCTAGGAATGGACTGGATGAACCTGCACAAGGTGATCTTGGACATTTCTGAATGAAGGATAGAAATCAACTCCCCGAGAATAGGAGCATCAACGCTCTACTTACCTTCCAGAGTATCCGTGGAATCATGTGCCTATGTGACCATAGCCACCCAATTAGAAGAAATTCCAGTGGTGTGTGAATACCCGAATGTCTTCCCTGATGATCTGCCGGGTATGCCACCAGACTGAGACATCGAATTCGTTATCGAACTTCAACCCGGTATGGCACCTATCTCAAAAAGAGCCTACCGCATGCCACCCAAGGAACTGGCCGAGTTGAAAACCCAGCTTCAGGAACTATTGGATAAGGGTTTCATTCACCCAAGTTCTTCTCCTTGGGGATGTCCTGCTCTCTTCGTTAAGAAGAAAGACGGTAGTTTGAGACTGTGTGTGGACTACCGACCCCTTAATGCGGTGACTATCAAGAACAAATACCCCCTTCCCCGCATTGATGTGTTGTTTGATCAACTATCAGGAGCAAAGGTCTTTTCCAAGATTGATCTTAGATCAGGATATCATCAGATTAAGATCCGACCTTGTGGTATTCCTAGAACTGCCTTCTCCACACGATATGGGCTATATGAATTTTTAGTCATGTCCTTCGGGCTGACTAATGCTCCTGCTTACTTCATGTACCTCATGAATTCGGTATTCATGAACGAACTGGATAAGTTCATGGTGGTATTCATCAACGACATCTTAATTTATTCCAAAGATGAAGAAGAACATGCCGAACATCTCCGCATAGTTCTGCAGCGTTTGAGAGATCACAAGCTTTATGCTAAATTCCCCAAATGTGAATTCTGGCTGGACAGTGTGAAATTCTTGGGCCACACTATTTCTAGTGATGGTATTTCAGTGGATCCAAGTAAAGTGCAAGAAGTGATGGATTGGAAACCACCTAAGTCCGTTCATCAGATTCGAAGCTTTCTTGGATTAGCTGGTTATTATCGTCGCTTCGTCCCAGATTTTTCCAGAATTGCCAAACCTATGACTGAACTTCTGAAGAAGGGAGTCAAGTTTGTGTGGGATGAGAATTGTGAAAAAGCTTTCCACACCCTAAAGCAATATTTGACTTCAGCGCCCGTTTTGGCTCAACCAGACAACTCTAAGCCATATGAGGTTTATTGTGATGCCTCGGGTACTGGTCTTGGATGTGTACTCATGCAAGAAAATAGGGTCATTGCTTATGCTTCTCGAGCACTTCGACCCCATGAATTAAATTACCCCACTCATGATCTTGAATTAGCAGCGGTTGTTCATGCTCTCAAAATTTGGAGGTATTATTTGATGGGAACCCTTTGCAATATTTTCACTGACCACAAGAGTCTCAAGTATATCTTCACTCAAGCCGACTTGAACATGCGTCAGAGAAGATGGTTAGAACTCATTAAAGATTATGACTTGGAAGTCCATTACCACCCCGGTAAGGCAAATGTCATTGCCGACGCTCTTAGCCGAAAAGCCCATTGCAATTGCTTATCCGTGGACACCTATAGTGACACACTATGCCACGAGATGAACAAACTCAATTTAGAAATTGTTAGTCAAGGTGAGTTAAATGCTATTGGCATGGAGACAACCTTGTACGACAAAGTTTTAAATGCTCAGTCCAATGACGAGGATGTTAAGAGGATAAGGCAAAAGTTGTCAGAAGGTGATCCTAAATACAAGTGTTTTCACCAAGATGCAAAGGGTACAGTTTGGTTTGGGCAATGACTTGTTGTCCCAAATGATACTAGTCTCAGGAGGGAAATTTTGGATGAAGCTCATACGTCCAAATTTGCGATTCATCCTGGGAGTAACAAAATGTACCAAGATGTGAAGGAAAACTTCTGGTGGTCAAATATGAAAGTCGAGATTGCCAAATATGTGTCCGAGTGTGACACATGTCAGAGAATTAAAGCCAGTCATTTGAAAGCCGATGGTATTCTTCAACCATTGCCTATACCTTCGTGGAAATGGGACGATATAAGTATGGATTTCATAGTAGGACTGCCTCTCACATCTAAGCACCATGATTCTATCTGGGTTATTGTGGACAGACTCACCAAGACTGCACACTTTATTCCTGTTCATACCACATACTCAGCGAAGTAGTATGCAGAGATTTATCTCGAATGCATCGTGTGCTTACACGGAGTTCCTAGAACTATCGTTTCCGATAGGGGTTCTTAGTTCATGTCACGTTTTTGGGAACTCCTACATACCTCAATGGGAACCAAGTTACTTCACAGTTCTGCTTACCACCCTCAAACGGATGGTCAGACTGAGAGAGTCAATCAAGTCCTAGAGGATATGTTGAGGGCTTGTATTATCCATTTTGACAAGAATTGGGACAATTGCTTGTCTTTGGCGGAATTCTCGTACAATAATAGTTACCAAGCCAGTTTGAAAATGGCACCATTTGAAGCTCTTTATGGAAGGAGATGTCGAACTCCTTTGAACTGGTCACAGACCGGGGAAAGGAAGTTCTTCGGTCCAGCTTTAGTTGAAGAAGCAGAAGAAAAAGTAAAAGTAATACAAGCAAATTTAAAGACAGCTCAAATGCGACAACAACGTTACCATGATCAAGGAAGGAAACCTAAGCTGTATCAAGTGGGTGAATATGTCTATCTTAAAGTTTCACCAACAAAGGGAATTCAAAGGTTTGGAGTGAAAGGGAAATTAGCACCGCACTATATTGGCCCTTATGAAATCATTCAAATTTGTGGACCGGTTGCCTTTTGCATTTAGCTTCCTGAACGGCTTTCAGCAGTCCACAATGTATTTCATGTTTCACAACTCAGGAGATGTGCAAATAAGCCGGAGATAAAAGTTATTATCGAATCCAATGCTTGGATCGAAACTGACCTATCTGTGGTTGAGCACCCTCTGAGAATTTTGGATCGAAAAGAGAGAAAGACTCGACGACATTCGATAACAATGTACAAAATCCAATGGAGTCACCATACTAAAGAAAAAGCTACTTGGGAGACGGAACACTATCTCAACACCAAGTACCCGAGTTTTCTACAATCTCACAGTCGTAAGTGCTTCCCCCTACCTTTACCTTTATTTTCCGAATCTCGGGATGAGATTCTTTGTAAGGGGGGTAGGCTGTAACATCCCGGATGTTTAAGCAACAGTGATCACCCTCATTAACACGGCTAAGCATGGTACTTAACATTCATGACTTGGTCAAACTTCCAACCCTAGGTCAAATCCCTCAAAGCTAAAGTCAAAACCCTAGATCCCTATACATATCCTTGCTAATCTCGCGCGTTCTCCACTTTTCATATAACAACTTCAAAATTGGTCAATATGAAGGTTGTTCATTTGCACATGGGACACATTTCTCTCAATTGGCGACATTTCGAATTCGAAGTGGAAAAGCCTCTAAAAGTGGGTCAAAGTTCAGAGATGCATTTTGACCAAACCGAGAAAAACAATAACTTCAACCCAAGTTTGTTCAAAATCCAGAGACTTTTTCCTATGACGGCCTTTACAAAAGTTGTAGCTGGTTAGTAGGTCTACAACTAAGGCCAGGAAGCTCGCGTCGATCTCCCGCTCGTCGCTGCCTATAAAAGGAGCAAGGTTCCGCCGTGCCGCGTCGTTCCACCCCTGCGCCGCCGGCCACCATTGGAGCACCGCCGTGAAAATCGCGCGACCAAGCCGTTTTCGTGCCCGCCTGAGCATGCTAGCGTCACCACACAACCCTAGTGCAGCTCCTCCGGCCGCACTTTGCCCAGCTCCGCCACCCCTGCTCCGCCACCGCCGCTCCGCCGGCCGCCATCTGTGCGCCACCGCTGAGCACCACCTTCCGCGCCACGTTGCACACGCCTAAGCACTCCAGAGCCACCCCACCGTCCCCCTGGAGCTCCCCGTGCAGCACCTCGATGTGCGCAGCCGCCCGGCTTGCCGGAATCAGCGCCGCCGCGGCCGTCCTACCCTTGCGCCGCCGAGCCACCTCGCCAGAGCTCCCTCCGTGACGACAAGTGCAACGGATCGACCCTAGGTAAGCCCCTAGTCCCTCCCCGTCGCACACCCTAGCCAGCCCGGCCCCACCTCACCGCCGGCGAGCTCGCCCGCGCCGCCGAGGACCAATTTGCAAAGCCCCAAATCTTACCAGGGTTGAAACCGTGAAAGTAAGGACTCCTGTGTAAACGCGAGGGCATATCTGTGAAAGGGATTTTCAGTCCAGGGGCCTATCAGCAAAAGAGTTTCTTCCTTTTGTTTTGAAATCTCCTGAATATTGTAAAATGCATATCAAATCACAGAAAAATCATAAAAAATGCAAACTCAACTGTTCTGGAATCCTTGTGAAGAACCCTAACTTTTCTACAAAGGGAGTTTTCAAATTTCTGTGTAGTTTTTAAATAATTTTGAATTTACCATTTTGAGTAGATCTAAAATAATTCAAATTCTATGCATGATCTGAGGCTAAATTTTGGATATGTTGTTCTACATGTCATGTTTGTCTTCTGGTTCAAATTTGGCACAAAGTGATTGAGTAGATCTTTAATTATGAATTAAAGTTTGTTTTCAGCATTGTTCCTATTTCTGATTTATGTAAATTAATATGTTGAGCTTTTGGACCCAATCTCTTTGATATGATCCTGTTTCATAGTGTTGCACCCATGATAAATAGTATAGATGTTTTTATCATGTTTTATAGGGTCAAATAATTTTTGCTCAAGTTTAACCTTCTTTCATAAATTTAAATTAATTTAAATTTTCTTTGCTGAGTAAGTGCATATCTCTTCATGATTAGGTGTTTTGTGCTTCCACATGAATTTCTAGCTCAATATGTGGTGTATTTATTTTTGTATGATTTATTCTTGTGTTAAATAAATGAATATAGTTGTATTTTTCATGCTAGATATATAGCTTGGATTGCTCTAAAATTTTTGGCAGTAACTCATGTGTAGTATGATGTGCCTCTCTGCAAAGTTTCATGGTCTTCTTGTTTGTGTTTCTTCCAGAATGATTTTTCGAAGTAAAGCAAGCTTAATCCAAGAAATAAAAGAAATATAGAAATCACCTTTGTTTACTTTTTAAATCTTTGGGTTAAGCTTCACTAATTCAACTCATGAACGTCACCCCATAATTTGGTGAAGAAAAATTAATTAATCTTTTAGATGTGCACACAATCACCATCAAATAAAGAGCTAAACCCCGCACACATGCCCCTGTCTTTGATAGGAAGAGTATGCTGGATATATCCTTATCCAGGTGAATGTGGTCACCCTTACACCCCCACGTTTACCATCTAATTCTAAACTACATTCTCAATCCTCAGTTACAAATACATGAAGTTAATGCATATGCATGTCGTGTAGAACTTCCAGACGGAAACTACGAGTTGGTGCCAGAATCCGAGGGAGATCTTGCGGAAGGAGAAGTGAACGTGGTGGAAGTGCAGCAAGACCCAAACCAAAGTTTGGAGGACTTCGTCACTGACTTTGCTAGTGAAGGCAAGCCCCAGAGCATAACCCAGTTTTCTAACTTTTACATTTATGCTATGCAATGGTGTGCATTTACGTTTCAGGAGTTGAATTGAAACCCTAGATGCATGATCCTAGGTTCCTATGCTCGAATACTATCATGATAGGTCGCTAGTTGCCATGCTCTAAGGACACGGTAAAAGTTGAGTGATGTTCGTCACTCGCGAGCTATAGGTCTCTTATGTTGGAATCATAAGATTTTGTTAAATGGATATGCTCATGTGGTAAGAGCATGGGACCGGCTCCGGCCAGTAGGTCTGTGGTTAAGCGTTTGAACGTACTAAACATTTGCCGAGAATGGGACCGGTAAGCCAAGTACCTTCTTGATCCGGTAAGGGATTTATGACCACTAATCTTGGGAAGAGTTTCCCCTCTGCTAGCAGCAGTGTGGTGCATGCGTGAAGCTGGGCGGCGTGTGTCTCTGTGACCAGTAAACCTTGTACCAAAGACTGTAGAAATGGATCCTGAGTCGAGGACGATTGGGAACCACCTGGTTGGTGCACATCCACCCCCTGTTGGTTTCTAGTTGGATTATTTTTGGGGTGTGCATTCTCCCGTATGTTTAGGTTTCCCTTGCAAGGTTATTAATCGATCGATTGTCGGCCTCTCACCGTTACCCGAGATTGCTTAACCATACACTCTATGTCCCTTAATGATGGAATTGAGATTTAATTTAGATATATGCTTAATTGTTTTGCACAACTTATGCTTGCAATAGTTGCTTACTTAGTAATGGATAATCAACTAGAATTTTGAGCTAAAACTTGAAAGTAAGGACATCCT
Organism: Cenchrus fungigraminus; assembly: GCA_036936925.1. Classification (NCBI taxonomy): domain Eukaryota; kingdom Viridiplantae; phylum Streptophyta; class Magnoliopsida; order Poales; family Poaceae; genus Cenchrus; species Cenchrus fungigraminus. The sequence continues at coordinate 101,579,812 of CM072779.1, forward strand.
CTTTGTTGCTTTTCAGCAAAAGAAACACTCTAGCCAAAGTGCCTTGCATGTCTAGAGAGTTGGTGATTTTTCATCACCCGCCGGTTAAGTCTTGCTGAGTATTAGTATACTCAGCCTTGCTTTTGATGATTGTTTTCAGGTGATGTGCGTGATGATGGTTTCCCGTGGCCTCATTCTCTCCCACCCGGTTGGGAAGTGGAGTGGGAGGATGACAGTGTTTAGTGACGTCATGGACGGCCTCCTATGACATTACTTATGATGTGTAGTATTTTATTTCCGCTGTGTTTCGAACTCTGAACTATTTACCTATGCAAAGGACTTGGTTTGTAATATTAAAACCTTATGGAGCTTGATGTAATAATTTGTGAAATGTTTATCTCTGGACTTGCCGTCGTGTGAGTTTTAATGTACAATTCTTCGATCCTGGTTAAAGTGATTTACCGGGCTTGATCCGGCAGAGGCGACAAGTTACTTCTGTATTATTGCTTAATGACCAATTGGACCGGTTTAGGCAATAATATGGAATTAATTTGGGCGGTTCTGTCACATGATCATAGAACCTTTTGTGCAGGGTCCCACATACTTGGCCACCAAATTACCCTTGTGGTTCCAAGTCAACACATAATCGACATAAAAATTGTCTTGTGAAGAATGTTGCTTAGGCTTCTAGGTTTGCTTGACTTGCACCACCTTGTTCTTGACTTGTGGTTCATGGGATGTACCATTGGAGCTCTTGAACTTGATGGGAGTGTTGAGCCTAGGTTGTTTACCTTCAACCTTGGCACTCAATTGCTTCATCCCATGCACTACATTTCTTGTTCCCACACCCCTAGTGTGGTTGTTCATGATGAATGGGATAGGGCCTTTGGAGCCTTGCTCATTCTTACCTAGCCCTTTCCCATTCTCGAAGCCAAACTTCTTCATGTAGTTTGAACCAAAGCCCTTAGTATGGTTCTCAAACTCTCCTCTCTTAGGTTCCTTCTTCTTTTCCTCAATAAGAGAGTTTGACAACCGAGCAATCTCTTTCTTCATTGCATTCATCTCGGCAATGTTAGTAGCACAAGAATTTATATCAATTTTATAGCATTTAGAACAACCATTGCTTGTAGAAGCACTTGATTTAGAGGTAGCATCATTAGAGGTTGTTTTAGCACTATTCTTAAGATTGTCAAGTTGAACCTCAATTGCAATGTGATAGCTTTCAAGCATTTAAGGCTCTCTTGAAGTTCAACCTTTTCATTCTCAAGTCTAGTGCAAGCATCCTTAGCTAGGAAAGACTCCCTAGTTAATTTATCTACTACAACCGCCTCTTTAGCTTGAGAGTTCTTAAGGCTAAGAATTTCTTCCTCTTTTTCTTTGAGCAAGCCCTCTTGCACCTTGAAACCCTTCTTTTCAATTACCAGGGCATTCTCAAGGGCAATGGTTTTCTCTCGCTCAAGTCTAAAGAGCTCTTCTTGCACCTCAAGAGTCTCATCTCTATTCTTGATTTCATTTAGTAGGTTCATAATTCTTTTGGTTGCCTTCTTGCCAAAACTAGTGATCATTTTTTCAAATTCATCATCACTATCATTATCATCATCAACATCTAGGGGAGAAGGTTTAGAGTCTACCTTAGTGCCCCTAGCCAGGAGGCATGTGTGGGTGAAGTCATCTTCATCGTCGGTGAGATCTCCAAAGAGTGATGACTTGCCAATGGGTTGAGCAATGGATATGGTGGTAAGTCCCACTTCATCGTCGGAGTCGGAGCTATCATCATTTGAATCCCACTCTTCACCCAAATGAGCTTCACCAACTTCCTTCTTCTTGTTCTTGTCATACTTGTTGCTGTCTCTTCTTCTCACTTTGATGTTGGGACATTCTGCAATGAAATGACCCTCCTTGCCACACCCAAAACATGCCCGCTTGGATGTTCTCTTGGTCTTGATCTTGTCCTTGTCCTTGTTCTTGTTGAAGAAGACACCCTTCTTCATTACTTTGGTGAACCTCTTCACAAATAGAGCCATTTGCTCGGGAGTCATGGTGTCATCAGTATCCTCATCACTATCTTCCTTGACCAGGGCCTTGGAGGATGATGAGCTTTCCCTCTTCTCTTTGTCTTTGCTTGAAGCTTTGAGAGCTACTCCCTTGTTCTTCTCAAGTTGTTCATGCATCTTTGACATTTCTTGTGAGAGCTTTGGCTCCTTCACGGTGATAAGATGTTCTTCAATTCTACCAATCACATCCGCCGAAGTGAACTTCTTGAAGCCTCTCTTCTCTCTAATGAGTGTAGTGAGTTGTACATCCCTATCCATGTAAGTGGAGAGGATCTTATCAACCACTTCTTTCCTTCCCAATCTTGTACTACCAAGAGACTTGATTTTGTTGATGATCTTGTTCAAGCGGTTGTACATGTCTTGTGGAGATTCATCTTCCTTGATGACAAAGCGATTGAGCTCACTTTCCAAGGCACGAATCCTTCCTTCTCTAACTTGCCTTGTTCCTTCATGGTTGACAAACAACGTGTCCCACACTTCTTTGGCGGACTTCAACCCATCAACCTTGTCATACTCTTCGGAAGTGAGTGAACTCTTGATGATGCGAATAGCTTGATAGTTTCTTTGTATCTCATTTGCTTGATCTTGAGTTAGCATTTCATCACTACATGGAAATGTAATTCTCCTATTCACAATAGTCAAAAGGTGCGGGATTCACCGCCATCAAATACTCCTCCATCGAGTTCTTCCACTTGGAATAGCCGGTTGATGAGTTCGGCCCAGGTGGGATTGGATTTATGGTAAGCCCGATGCACCGATTACGCAGTTTGGCCTTGGCACCCGAATTTTGATGCTAACCTTAGCATCATCCTTCGTCGCACCCCTCAGGGAAAGGCCCAATCGCTCCAAAAGACTAGTCCGTTAGGGGAAGGGTGGCTCTCCCCTTTAAGGTGGCTTCCTCCTCCCAAGCTAAGCAAGGTGGGATAATTCGGACGCGCACGACTTCGCCGCCTACACTGTCGTGCGCCTACACTGTCGTGCGCCTGGCTAATCCGTACTCTCGTTGGACACGACTGCCGCCTGCACTGTCGTGCGCCTGGCCCATGGGCCGCCTATACTGTCATGCGCCTGGCCAAATCGTGCCCTGGGATGTCCTCATCATTCTCCCCTTCGTAACAAGGGCCCAGCTCTGATACCATATGATGAGTCCAGCCTAGGTGGGATTGGATTTATGGTAAGCCCGATGCACCGATTACGCAGTTTGGCCTCGGCACTCGAATTTCGATGCAAACCTTAGCATCGTCCTTTGTCGCACCCCTCAGGGAAAGGCCCAATCGCCCCAAAACACTAGTCCGTTAGGTGAAGGGTGGCTCTCCCCTTTAAGGTGGCTTCCTCCTCCCAAGCTAAGCAAGGTGGGATAATTCGGACGCGCACGACTTCACTGCCTACACTGTCGTGCGCCTGGCCCATGGGCCGCCTACACTATCGTGCACCTACACTGTCGTGCGCCTGGCTAATCCGTACTCTCGTTGGACATGACTGCCACCTACACTGTCGTGTGCCTAGCCCATGGGCCGCCTAAACTGTCGTGCACCTGGCCAAATCGTGCCCTGGGATGTCCTTATCACCGGTTCCATCAAATTGGGGTATCTTCGCAATGTGGCTAGAACCCAATGGATGACTAAAAGATAAACGAGAGTAATCGAAGGGGACATTAGAGAACTCCCCTTGTGATGGTTGTCGACAGGAGTGATTTGACATAGCTTCTTCTTCCTGACTATCAGAAGTCTCCACACCATCTTCATTTCCTGGGTTGTTGTTGATGCTTGGATTACCTTCCGGCATGATGGGAGGATTGCCATCGTTGCCACCACCTTCGGGAAGTGGCACATTCGACATCTTTTCTCCAAGCGGTTAAGCTTCAAACGGAGCAACCGGCTCTGATACCAATTGAAAGGATCTAGATGTTGACTAGAGGGGGGGGATGAATAGTCATTCCTGAAATTTACAACTTAAAATCGAACTGTCAGGTCCAAGTCCGGAGATTTTGGATATTTTTCCGGATACTCCGGGAAGTCCGGAGTATCCGGGAAAATGTCCGGATTGTCCAAGCATTGAGGGAGGAGACTAAATCGACATAATGAAACTTGCTCGAAAGTGAATCTATGAAAATAGGTTATGCACTGAGATGAAAGGAGCTTGTTTCACCACCTAGAACCTGCAGCAACTTTACCACAACGTAGATCGGTAACAAACCCTAGAAATGAGCTCAAGAGGATAACAAGCAAACAACAAGAGCAACAATCATAGGGGGACACATGGATTTGTTACCGGAGTTCAACCTCACACCTTGAGGTCTACGTCTCCGTTGAGGAACCCACAAAGGGTGGACCTTTACACCTAGGTCACTTGCCTCTCTCTAGCGACCACAAAGATTGAGCTAGAGCCACTTACTCAATGTCGGGGTAATACAAACTTCCTTGGGCAGCCACAATTGTTGGGTGCTCCAAGGTGATGCCTAGCCGGTTAGGAGCTCCAAGCTCCAAGAGTAACAAACACGAAATCACCGACCAAGCGACGAACAAGGTGCTCTAGAGATGGGAAGTCAGCTCACTAGCACTCTCACTTGCTCTAGTCTTGAATCCCTCCTTTAATCCCCACCAAATCTCAACAACCAAGAGCCAAGGGGAGTAAAGAAGAGGGAGAGAATGAGTTCTGTATGCTATAGTTCGAAATGAGGCAAGAGAGAGAGAGGAAGGGGTATTTATACCTCTTCACCCAAATAGAGCCATCACAGCTCTAAGACTCAGAATCTCCAAGAAAGTCCAGAAACTCTGGGGAAGTCCGGAATGTCCAGGAAAAAACCCAGAGACTCCGGGCTTCAATGGTTAGCACCCAAAACAGCAATCCTGTGAAGTGCTTGGTGCAAGGTGTCTCTCATTGGTTTGGTTAGTTACTCTAAAGCACCTTTTCGACTCATGGAAAGTAAATTTCATGTCCCTCTTGATAGTACGGCATTCCTATGACTTAATTTCAAAATATAAAATAATTAAGCCTTCATGGAATCCTTCTTTAGACATTACTTCCTTTTTGGATATTCTAGATAATCACCTTGATGCCTTTTAGTAATTTTAATCCCTGCTCATATACTCAAAATGGCATTAGCCACTTAAGCTTTTGTCATTAACTCAACAAAACCGACTTAGGGGGCCAAGATACTCTTCAGCCTCCCTAGCATCCATCCCTATGTCAAGATCTCTCATGAAGCTCTCAAGCTAGTCCTAGAGAAAAATAGGAAACTGAAAAGAGAAATTGCCTAGAGCAAATGAAAACTCTAAAGCCCAAGAGATGGCTGCCACAACCCTTCCACTCGGTTTATATATGTCCTCCGGTGGGGGTAAATGACTAGAATGCCCTCTAGGCAATACAACCCCTCGAAGGGCATATTTGGAAACTTGACAGCCTTTCCATCGAACGAACGCCCAGCAACCGCACCTTGCGTAGCCTCGACGCCAAGCCTGCGATCCTGATGCGTGTCCTTCGCTTCGAGTCAGCCGACGCTCCTCGGCCTCCACCGGTCAGACTGGTGGCACCGGTCAGACCGGTCTGGTGCACTGGTCAGACCGGGCTGCGTAGAGCTGAGCCGCCGACCACTCGGACTTGGCTTTGTGGATCAACCAAGGAACCCAGTGGTTTTCTGGTGAACCACTGCAAACCCCGTGAGCTTGGTGCAGCCTCCACGCCGAGCTCCTCGACTTGGCCGCCACGTCCGCTTTGGCTCGATGTTGGCTTTCGGATCAACCAATGAACCCGCTATCATCCGACTTCGACTTGCTCTTCTCGCACCATGCGACTCGCACTCGATGCTGTCTGGCCACCGGGTCCATCGAACCAAACCTACTTGTCCCTCCAGTTCTTCAGAGGCCCTGCAAGGCTAAGACCTTTCGCACTTGTTCTTCACCTGCACCAACGCACATCAAGTCGCAGCCTACATCCACAAGATAGAGCACAGCATCAGTCCACACAACGTTCTCAATCACTCATCACTAGAGAGTGGCCAACCACTAGCCATCGGACACTCTGGTCCTCAGTGTAGCCAAAAACCCAGTCCTTCACTACAAGACTGAATACATCGAAGTGAGATACCACTTTCTGAGGGACAATGTTGAGAAAGGGAACATTTCTTTGTCCTATGTACCTACCCAAGATCAGCTAGCTGACATATTCACTAAACCACTTGACCAAGTTACCTTGACACACTTGCGAGGTGAACTTGGAGTGTGTTTTCCTTTTTAGTTGGATCTTGGAGCTTCTCAAGTATATATGTGATATATGTATCATTTGTTGCATTCCATGCATGCATTTTACTTTTTGTACAAAACATGGTAGGATAGCCATCTTTGGATCACTTGTGGTAGGATAAGCTTCTCTTATATACTTTGATCACTATGATGTGCTATATGTGAGATATGTGTATGCTTTGGGAATGGTGATGTGAATGCTATGCTCTTGATGGTATTGTCATATGTTCATGATGAGATAGCTTCCTTTTTGTGAAAATGCTAAAAATGCTTCACTCATAAGTAGATACTCTTTCATGCTCAATTTGTGCTCAAATGCCTATATCATGCTTAGTTTGTGCTTGAGTATCATGCTCTTTTTGCTTGGGGTCAAAGACCTATTTGTCATGGTAAATGTTTAGCCCATATGTTCACTTGTGGAGGAGCATAAGCTTCTTTTTGCCGCAAAGGCATTTCATGTACCATGCTTAAATTTGGAAATGAAATTGGTGTATGAATTGCCTTATGCTTGAAAAATGTGCTCATACTCATGTCTTTATGCTTTTATGTACATATCTTGGGTGCTAAACCGTTGCATGATGTCTACCATGAGAAGTCTCATTTTAAGAAGTAGACACATGGTTTGGTGGCTTTGACATGACATTTAGTAGCTTATGGGCGTTTGCTATGATCTTGCAATGAGAACTTGTGATCTTGTATGAGCTTTGTATGATCTAGGTTTTTTTTGCTCAAATTGACCATGGATAGGGCTTTGCTCATGAGGCTAATTTTGTTTTTAAAAATTGCTTAAAATTGCTTTTGGCCATGTCACATGTATCTATGTCTCTACTTTCTTGATGGCAATGCGCTAACTACACCGTATCTACTTAGCTTGCTCTATGTCCCTTTTGTAGCATTTTGTTGTGCTCTATGTATATCTGAGAAGCTTGGTAGATTGTATATGCTTTAACATGCATTTGTTCACTTTCATGGTAGCTTGATTCATGCATTGTCAACAAGGGGGAGAAATTATGGAGAAAAATGGTAAGTTTTGCATGTGGGGAGAAAATTTGAGAAAAGATTGCATTTGCTCAAGGGGAGTTTGCATATGTGCAGGGGGCTCCTTTGGTTTGCCTGAGTTTTGTGCCTTGTGGTGTGCTCTTTGGTGAGATTTGTTTGTCTCAGCTGTGTTGAGCTGTTGCTCTTGCCTTAGGGGGCCGAGACTTGGTCTGGCGAGTGATCTTGTTTTTCGCTTGTTCTTTTGCTTTGGATCACTTGTTGGAGGTTTGTGTTCGTTGTTGTTTTATTTTCCTTTTCTCTATGTTGGTTACTATGGGTGTTGTCAATGCACTCATCAAGGGGGAGATTGAGGACCAGGTGTGTCCGAGGACCAGTGGAGGGTCGCTCCTCAGTGATGAGTGATTGACAACGTGGTGGGGACTGATGCTTGGCTCAGTATGCAGGTACAGGTTGCGGCTTGACTCGTGTTGGTGCAGGTGAAGAACAAGTGTCAAAGGCCTTAGCCGTGGTGGCCTCTGGGTGATGGATAGGCAAGTAGGTTTGGTTCGATGGAGCCGGTGGCCGATGGGGTTAAGTGCGAGCCGTGCAGTGCAAGAGGAGCAAGTTGAAGTCATGGACATGGGTCGGTGCAAGGTAGCGGTTCGAGGCCGAAGCTTGCACGCGGGCTTTGCTGGTTTGCCCACAAAACCATCGGTGGAGGGTTTCTTGGTTTGGGCCTCAAAACCGAGTCCGGAGGCCCAACGCGACGGAGACGGTGATCCGAGAGGCGGGGGGCACGTGGCATGATCGCGGGGCTTGCGTCGAGGCTAAGCAAGTCCGCGGTGGAAGTGTGTCCGCTCGATGGGAATATCCGAAGACTTGACCAAAATGCCCCTGAGGGGTGTGTATCTTAAGTTTAAATTGTAGGGGTAGCGTGGTCATTTGCCTCCATCGGCGAACTTCATATATATAGCGGAGAGGTGGATGTCATCTCTCTCTGGCTCTGGACTCGCTCTGGACTACTTCTTTTCCCAGTATTTTCCTTAGGCTAGACTCTTGTACAGACTCTCAACTCTAGATGTATGGAAGCATTCAGCGTTGTGATTCGATCCCTCTCTTAGCTCTTTGTGATTTTCGTGTCATCTTCGAAGCTATTTTTGGTTGCTTTCGTTCTTCGCTTGATTCGTCGATTTGAGGGTGTTTCTCCTTGGATTTCTTTGTGGGGATCTTGGGTGGATGCCTAGTGCATCTTTGGGTGTGATCTTGACCCCTCAAACGCCGGGAAAACCCTTCGATTTGGGAGTTCTTGGAGGAACCCGAGTTCATGGAGGTTGTTTCGTGTGATCTGCGATTCCCGTTGATTTAGTGAGTTAGAGGTTGAGATTTTTGGGGTATAGCTTCACCTAGTGACGCTTCTCATCTCCCCCAAATCTTGTCTCAAGAGCTCAAGTGGTTTGGGAGATCCGGTGATGGATTTGGAGAGTTGACTTCGCGGCTCAGGCTGTTTCTGCTTCTGTACGCAACGGGTGGACAGTCCGCGTGCCCTTGGCGGACGGTCCGCAAGGTGCTGGACAACGCAACTGTTTCTCATGTTCTTCGCGTGTTCTTGCGTGCCCGTGTTTCGATCCGTTGCCTCAGGAGTTTTTGGTTGCACGGAGTTTGCGGACGGTCCATACTCGAGTGCCGGACGGTTTGTGAAGGGCCGGACAGTCCGTGGTCTCCTCGCGGACAGTCCGAATTTTTGGGGTGCGCTACTGGAGGTTCTATTGCTATTTTCAGACAGTCTGCGGCGTCTGTGGGGACAGTCCGCCCTTGCCTGGCGGACAGTCCGCCTGGACTTGCTGGACGGTCCGCTCCTAGCCTGTCCAGTTTTGGCTAAGTGCTTTGATTCTTGTCTTGTGCTTCCGCTCTTTGATTCGTGGATTTTCTCTAGGACTAGTAGGCTTGTGTGTGCCTAGTCTAGAGCGTCTTTCGGAGTGGTAATCGGGGTATAGGCCGAGGTCATCTTTCGGAAAGAATTTTTATCGGCTCCCATTCACTCCCCCTCTCTGGCCGCCTATTCGGTCCTTCAACAAGTCTATATGCACCTAGATTCACCTCAACAGGAAAAACGACCTTTTGACCATACACTAGCTCATAAGGAGTAACTTTAGTAGCAACATGTCTAGAAATATGATGAGCCCATAAAGCTTCAGATAATACCTCATGCCATCTTCTTGGATTGTCTTCTATCTTCTTCTTGATGAGTGTTGGCATTTCTTAACGCGATCACTTTAAGAACAGATTTGGAATCCATCCTTAGCGACCTCGCTAGAAATGTGTGTTGGCATTCCTTAATGTCACTACTAACAACGCCGAGTTAGCGTGAACATCAAGACTTACCAAAGGTAAATCTAAATAATCATGAATAAATCCGCAAGCACACAGATAAACCATTGTAGCATTTCCCCAAGGAAGGAGAATATTCCAAGGGTATCGTATCCGTGGACGGCAATGGCGGATATCATAGACTTATGCTTTTGCACTGAATGTAAACTAGAGATAGATATAGAAAGAACAAACTCAAAGGCAGGGGTAAGATAAAGATATGATAGAGTAGTGTGACACACACTCAAATCTACCTCTACTCTAGTACTCTACGGCATAGGGGGAACATACGAGTTAGCTGAATAACTGAAGTAGATCAAAGTCATACAATGAAATAAAGATAAAAGAGAACTCATACCTAGACTCCAAAGAAGACTTGGAACCTAAAGAAGAGCTACTCTAGACTACCCCCTAGCCTTGGAAACTAAAAGTGAGAGGAGAATGGGAGAGTGGTGTGTGTGAAATGGGAGCCCCTCTCCTTCTATTTATAGGCAAGGAGGAGGCTTGCTTCGGGGCTCAAACTCCACCAAAACACCCGGGAGTGAGGCAATGGACCAATAGGGAGAAACCACGTGGAGGGACACAATGAAAGGAGGCAGAGGCGGTTCGGCTGATCCTAGGATCGAGCGGCCCCTCCGGCCCTCCTTTTGAGTTGTGTTTCCTTTGGGTGCGTGCCCTGTGGGTGTTGACGGCTGTTTTCCACTCATTTTATACCCGTCAACATGTACCTTTTTGGCATGAGAAATGATCATCAACACTAGAATAGGGCTTAAACTAACCATTTCCACAAGTGTTGGTGATTATGCAAATACAGGTGATTAGCACTAGAAAGAGGAGTAAAAGCACAAGTCTTTGATCCAAGTACTTCAAGACCAGCCAATGAGGGGATGCCACCTAGGATTCCCCTGGATCACTGACGTCATCAATCCAAGAGAAGCAAGCCCGACGAATCACGAATCGCCACGTGGACATCACATGGATCCAAGGGCCCACTCAGTACCCAAACCGCCAGGAAACTTAGCATGCATGGAGGACAAGCATCAGGGCCCACATGGCAGCCACCGTCAGAAAACACAATGCAGAAGGCCTCCCGGGGGTTTCGGCCGACCCTAGGATCGGCCGAACCGACCTAGGGTCGGTTGATCCCCACCTTCCACGTGCTGCTGCCTGATTGGTCAATTGCTGCGATCCCATGCATTTTGGGGCACTTTGAGCCTCCGAGCAAGCCACTCGCTCCTGTATAAATAGGAGGGGAGGGGCTCCAATTTGAGACACACACTTCTCCTCCTCCTCTTCATTTTGGCTTGGAGCATCTCTCTTTAGAAGAGGAGAGCTCTTTGTATAGGATTAGTGCTAGGAAGTGAGGTGGGAGGCTTGAGGCCATGTCATGATTCATGGCATCTTCCTCAAGAACGATCCTCAGCGGTGCCTATGTTCTTCAACTAGACTAAAGTGAGTATTTTGATATTTCCTATTTAGACTAAAGTCGTATGCATGCTTAGTTGCTTTGTTCTTGTGTTCTTCGTTTGTTCTTGGTTTAGAGGCTTGTGTTCTTCGAATACAACCCTTTCGATCCAGTAGACTTAGATCATAAGTTTGCATCTAGTTTGCCAGCTTGTCTATTAGAGTAAAGTGAAGCTCCTGCATGTTTCTAGTTAGATCAAAGTGCATTCATGATCTTGCATGAGTGATAGAGCATACCTTGAGCTAGTGCCAGTATCTCCCTCGCGGATTCATAGTAATAGTAAGTGGTATAGACGAGGTGTCTGGACCATAAGCTATCCTTCGAAGACCACGTACGATCGTAGCATAGAGGTAGGCCGCAGTGGTGATAGCCTGTTGGACCCTTTGTCAACCCTCTACGTCGCGTACTGAGTTGGGCTCGAGCCGACACATTGGCCTTGTGCTTGGTGCCCGAAGTGAGTGTTATACCTGAGAGACCGTAACTAGACTCTGCGCTCGATCGAGGCAGATCCTTTCTACCTATCCTATCAATCAGTGTTGTGTCCTTGGATCATCTATACTAGGAGTAGGAGATAGTGCACATCGTTCCTTGGATTCGATACCCTTGGAATACTCTCCTTCCTTGGGGAAGTGCTACAGCGGTATTTCCGTGCGCTTGTGGTATACCCGGTTGTTCTTATATGCTCCCTCTAGTTGTACAACTAGTGGTGACGTTAAGAAACTCCAACAAGCATTCTGGTGCCGTTGTGGGGGAACGGTTGCTGTATCTATCTCCAAACCTAGTGGTCCTCGTATTTATCTTTTTCGTTTTCTTCTACCTTCACCCCCGTTACCCATCGAGTTATCCTTTTTGTTTCTTTTGTTCTACCTTTACCCATTACCCTTTGAGATGCCTTCCTGTCAAAGCCTCTCTACCCCTAGGGGCGAGTTCGTCTTAGAGCAACCATCAACTTCCTCATCTTGCTGCGAGCTTCGTCCCGGCTTTATAGCCATGGTTCGGAATCGACCTTTCTCTGGAGCGATCAGTGACGATCCTAATGTTCATTTAGAGGAGTTCGAGGACTTGTGTTCGTGCTTGGTGATTCCAGGCATGACACAGGAAACTTTGAGGTGGGAATTGTTCCCTTTCTCTCTCGTAGATAGAGCGGAGCAATGGTACACCCACACAGCAGAGCATGTGAATAATTGGGGAGAACTACGAGAAAACTTTTGTGACTCGTTCTCCCTTTATGAACGCATAGAGCTCTTGCCGTGTGAACTCCTTGAATTTGAGCAATTAGAGGGTGAGTCCATACGTGCAGCTTGGGCTAGGTTCCTACGTCTTATGACATCTAGCCCAGACATGTCTATACCTGATGATATGGCGACGTATACCTTTTATACTCGTATAGACATGGAATCTGCACAAGAGCTCAACCTTTTAGCTGGAGGTTCGTTTGAAAACCAAACTCTAGTGGAAAGAAGAGAGATCCTGGAATTCTTCTTAGAAACCTCTTCTCCCCATATCGTTTACAACAAACCCCATCTGGAGTCTGAGTTGGTCCATGAGAGTCTCTCAATAGCCGAATCTGAGCTTTCATTCTCTGAATTCCTTGATTCCTCTGTTGAGCCCTCTCCCGAACCACGAACATCGAAGGAAGAAGAAATTCAACCTTTGGAGTTCTCTTCCCGATTTGAGGATGATCCTTCTCGAAACATCAAAAATACCTCAGATCACTCTTGGCACGAGAAGCCTACAACATCATTGGACCTTTATGAGGTCCTCGATGAAGTTTGGAATCATTGGACGATAGTGGATTGGTCACCTCAGAAGTATACATCCGAAGCAATTCGGGTTAGCTCGACTTCCACGATCATCCACTGTTCCATGAGAGGAAACACCGTAGATGTTGTCCATGACCCTACTGTTGGGGCTTGCATCATACCAGGGACCCTTTTGGATACTCTGGTGGGTGACATGCCCTTGATCCCGACTGATAGACTTTTCCATAGTCCTAGGTGGCGCAGTGTTTTTCCATGTCGAGGGATTGCTAGGGACGTTCCGATCACCGTTGATGACATAGAGGTGTGATTAGATTTCCACGTCTATGACATCATGGATTTTGATATTCTCCTAGGTTTCCCCTTAGAAAAACTTCTTGCTAAATCTCAAGGAAACCCAGAAGAAGAGCTCAGGGAAACCATTTCTGTCCATGCTAAACCATCTAGACATCCTCTGACAGAACCTTTCCCTAGACCTACGGTATCTCCTTCGCCTCCCGATCCTCCTGATGAAGCATTTCCTGAGGAGGCCATGAAGAAGGAATGGCCAGATGGAGCGATATGCTTTTCTGAAGCATTTTGGGATAGTACACCCTCTCTGGTTATTCCTTGTTCTGTTAGAGGGATTGCCGTAGAGGCCCATTGTGACCCCATCATGGAGGTTAACATCATGCCATGGCACTTAGCGGAAACTCTTTTAGGAGAAGTTCCGCTAGCACCATCCGACATGCTCCTCGAGACTTGTCCCTTTGGGCACGTTCTTGAATGTCGGCGGATCGCAAGTGCCGTGCCGCTCATCATAGACAGGATCGAAGCTAGCTTAGACTTTCACATCTTTGATGTCCTCAATCCTGATCTACTCCTAGGCTCCCCGCTAGAGAAATTCTTTGAGGGATCCATAGGGAGCCTAGATGGTAATCTTGGGAAACCAGTTCCGCCACTGCTACCCCTTGTTTGGGACATCCTATGGTGAAGCCTCTTCCCCAGCAAAACCCGCTCGAGAAGACGACACGTATACCTCCATTCATGTCATCCGAGCCTGTTCTCATTGAGGGCATAGAACTTTCTACTCCTCATGAGTACGACTCGGAAGACCCTCCTCACCTTTGTGAAGGAGAACGATCGTCATCACACTCGATCGAGTTTCAGCCTCTTCCCGCTGGCCCGTATCATGTTGCTCTCGATTATGGTCGAGAGTCAACATTGAGCTTCCATGATGACTCTCTTGAGATGGAGAATTCATGGGCCATGGAACCTTCTGAGGCACTGACTCTGGAGTCCAGAGGAAAGGATTCCACGCACGAGCATGGTAGCTTCATTCTTGATTCACCATACAGACCATGCTCGCATCGTGTCCCTCTAGAGTCAGACATGCTTATTGCGCTGAGCACGCATGAGGGCTGCAATCACCTTATGGTCCTCTCTTGTAGAAAGTTTAGAAGGTTGGTTGTAGATGCATATGTTTACCATAAGCATTGCAGATTTCGTGTGTGCACTGTGGCACTAACCTTGCAGCTAAAGCTTCACTGATACATCAAGGATTGGTGGTGAGACGGGAATGACACCACCAACGATAGCTGCAAGATGAAGTTCCCATGGTTGAGCTTATGACCTTAAATAAACAAAGCACTCCCAGGAGATAGCCTGGATTAGCATAGGTTTTATTTCCCTTTTCGAATAAAAGCAAGAGCATGTTTTTAGGATAAGTTGTCCTTCGGGTATTTTTAGTCACTAACCTTTCAGGTAGAGATTCAAAAAGATGAATGGACAGGTGATGCCTACAAACATGTGAGCTGCATCAAATGCAACACCTAGATAAGCTCTGGTGAGGTGACATTTACAAAAGGAAGCTTGATCACCACACACTTGAGTTTTGTTGCCTAGCAATGCAAACTTCAAGTGTGGGGGAGGTATGTGAGCATCCTGAGTAAAGTTCCTCCTCTACCAAATCTTATCCTGGTATGGCGATGATGTTAGCTCTTGCATCTTGCCCACTAGCTAGGTAAGTCCTGCTTTTGACATTAAACAAAGCTCTTCCGGGAGGCTCCTGAGGTTCACTGTCATATGCTCATGCTTATGTTCCTTTTGGTAATAGCTTGATCATGCTTTCATGTTTCCTTTATCTTTGTTCATATGCTCTGGTTTGAATGTATATGATGTCATACATTCATAGACTGTTTTAAATTAAGCATGATGCTTAGGTTAAAATTTGTCTTCTTCAGTCAAAACAAGACATGGTGTCGAGTTTTGATTGATGAACTTTAGAGTTATATGTTCATGGATCTTGGTTGCATGTATGCTGACTAACCCCTGTAGAAAATTGTCAAATTTGAATGGGTAAGTCACTGAGCTAAATTCAAATGGAAAGGTAAGATGAGGTGTCAGATTCATGTTGCACATCATGCAAAGGTGGTACATATGATCTCTCAAAGGTCCAAGGAAAGTATATTCCCCTTTGTGTATGAAATGTAATGTCGGTCTAACCCTTTCGAGCAAATGACATGGTGACAGTAAAATAAAAATAAAAAAACAAAAATATTTGAATTTGAATAAAGGCTCTATGGTTCTCGAACCGGTAGAGTCCCTCTTTTGTTTCCACTTTTTGTTTGAAGAACAAGCACCAGATTAAAGCACTAGTGTGGGGGAGTTTCCACTAGAGTGCTTGGGAATTTTTATTTGAAAACTTGAAAACCCTTTGCAAAGCTCCTCTTTGATATGCCACCGTCCTACTAGAGCCATATGATATAGTTGAAAACCTTCTACTCATATGCTGCTTGTTATTACATTGAGCTTTGTCAAACTCTGTGACCCTTGCGAGAATTCTTTTCATTACTCTCATGATCAAGATTCATGTGCACACCACCATATTCTCCTTGCTATGCTTCTACACTGGAAGTTAGCATTGTATCATTTATCCATTCCATAAAAATAAAGCTCCATATGTGGTGTGACATCTCTCTCCAAAAAGTGTCCTTCAAAGAGAGACATGGGCTAAAAAAAAGAGAGACACATGCTCAAGGCATGATGAAAAAAAAGAAAAAAAGAAAAAAAAGAATAGCCCATGTCCAAAATAAAGGAGAGAAAGGAGAGAGATGGTCATGCAAAAAGGAGTTTCATAACTTAGATGGTAATAACTAGTGTCCATTCCGAGGCTAGTGTCCACCTTACCATCAACCAACATTCCCTATATATGTATGGTAATATCTAGCACCCATTCCGGGCCTAGTATCCACCTTACCATACTCACCATATCCGTACACGTGCACATCTTGATCTGATTATATGATTTGATTTTCTCTATGGATCTAGTCTTTAACTTTGCAATACATGTGATACAAGTATGCCTTATCCTTTATCCTACCCTACGCTCCACATATAGCCATCATTAGAAGTAGGATGAAGAAAGGCAATCTAATGCCTTGGTGAGGACATATACACATTGACCGATCCGAGAGAATCAAATGAGGAGCTAAGCAAAGTTTGTTTTAAAAACTTATTGCAAAACCCCAAGTTACTTGACATGATGAGCATGAGTGATTTGATTCATGACTGTTCCATTCTTCAACTACCCAAGATAGCATGATACACACTTCACAGAGTTCACAAGTGCAAGGTATGGTTTGGAATATCTCTTATGCTTACTTCACACCCATGGATATCATGTCTCACTTTTATCTTGTTCTTCCCTTCACTCGGGACGAGCAAAGGTCGAGTGTGGGGGTATTTGTTGACGGCTGTTTTCCACTCATTTTATACCCGTCAACATGTACCTTTTTGGCATGAGAAATGATCATCAACACTAGAATAGGGCTTAAACTAACCATTTCCACAAGTGTTGGTGACTATGCAAATACAGGTGATTAGCACTAGAAAGAGGAGTAAAAGCACAAGTCTTTGATCCAAGTACTTCAAGACCAGCCAATGAGGGGATGCCACCTAGGATTCTCCTAGATCACTGACGTCATCAATCCAAGAGAGGCAAGCCCGATGAATCACGAAGCGCCACGTGGACATCACATGGATCCAAGGGGCCACTCAGTACCCAAACTGCCAGGAAACTTGGCATGCACGAAGGACAAGCATCAGGGCCCACATGGCAGCCACCCTGAGAAAACATAACACATAAGGCCTCCTGGGGGTTTCGGCCGGTTGATCCCCACCTTCCTCGTGCTGCTGCCTGATTGGTCACTTGCTGCGATCCCGGGCGTTTTGGGGCACTTTGAGCCTCCGAGCAAGCCACTCGCTCCTCTATAAATAGGAGGGGAGGGGCTCCCATTTGAGACACACACTTCACCTCCTCCTCTTCATTTTGGCTTGGAGCCTCTCTGTTTAGGAGAGGAGAGCTCTTTGTATAGGATTAGTGCTAGGAAGTGAGGTGGGAGGCTTGAGGCCATGTCATGATTCATGACATCTTCCTCAAGAACGATCCTCAGCGGTGCCGATGTTTCTCAACTAGACTAAAGTGAGTATTTCGATATTTCCTATTTAGACTAATGTCGTATGCATGCTTAGTTGCTTTGTTCTTGTGTTCTTCGTTTGTTCTTGGTTTAGAGGCTTGTGTTCTTCGAACACAACCCTTTCGATCCAGTAGACTTAGATCATAAGTTTGCATCTAGTTTTAAAGCTTGTCTATTAGAGTAAAGTGAAGCTTCTGCATGTTTCTAGTTAGATCAAAGTGCATTCGTGACCTTGCATGAGTGATAGAGCATACCTTGAGCTAGTGCCAGTATCTCCCTCGCGGATTTGTAGTAATAGTAAGTGGTGTAGATGAGGTGTCTGGACCATAAGCTATCCTTCGAAGACCACGTACGATCGTAGCGTAGAGGTAGGTCGTAGTGGTGACAGCCTGTTGGACCCTTTGTCAACCCTCTACGTCGCGTACCGAGTTGGGCTCGAGCCAACACATTGGCCTTGTGCTTGGTGCCCGAAGTGAGTGTCATACCTAAGAGACTGTAACTAGACTCTGCGCTCGGTCAAGGCAGATCCTTTCTACCTATCCTATCAATCAGTGTTTTGTCCTTGGATCATTTATACTAGGAGTAGGAGATAGTGCACATCGTTCCTTGGATTTGATACCCTTGGAATACTCTCCTTCCTTGGGGAAGTGCTACAATGGTATTTCCGTGCGCTTGCGGTATACCCGATTGTTCTTATACGCTTCCTCTAGGTGTACAACTAGTGGTGATGTTAAGAAACGCCAACAGTGGGCCCTCTGATCCATCCCCGGTGCATGGTTGATTTGGTATCCGAGGTGGGCCCTTTGATCCATGTGAAGTCCATGTGGCGCTCTCTAATTCGTCGGTGAGTGCCTCCCTTGGATCAGTGACGTGGATTGCCATGTCTTTCCTTGGTGGCAGCCACCTCCTCAGCTGAGTTGGCATGGTTCTTCCATAGATGGTGGGTTTCCATCTCTTTTAATGGGTATTTCACCTACATACAAATAATCTCCAAGGACAAGTGGAACTACATTATTCAAACCAAAATGCAAGTAAATAATGCATATGCCTCCATTTATGTGAGAATATTGATGGCTGAAAGTAGTACTTAACAGCCATCAACAAACTCCCCCAAGCTAACCTCTTGCTCATCTTGAAGCAAGACATTAGGGACTTAGGTTGGTTGATCAGGAGTTGCTACAATGTTGTATTCTTAACTTATGGCAAACATACAGCAAAGTACTCTCCCAAGAGTTGAACAAGTTGGCAATGTTCTTACCATTCACCTGATGACATGGGGCATATAGCTTCACCTGCCTTAAGCGGTTGAAAGACAGAATGGTTATATAACAAGTGCTTAATCACTCATACCTTGATCAGCTATCAATCTGGAGGTTTTGCAAATTTTTCAAAAGAAAATCAGAGTTCCTCAAATGATACTCTCGAATCGCTCAAAAGTGTATGGTTCCTCACCAAGGCATCAATGTTGCCTTTCTTCACATCCTACTCCTAATAGGCTTATGTGGAGCTGTAGGTAGGGAAGAAATGTGGCATACTTGTCTCTCATATTTTGCTAAGTCAAAGACCGGATCCTTGGAAGAAACAAACATACATTCTGATCAAGATGTGCATATGTGTGTGATGGATATGAGCATGGCAAGGTGGATACTAGGCCCGGAAATGGGTGCTAGATATTACCATGCTTTATATGGGAAATGAGGGATTGATGGTAAGGTGGACACTAGCCCCGGAGTAGGTACTAGTTATTACCATCTATATGGTGGAACTCTTTCTCTTGCACATATCAATCCCTTTCTCCTTTTGAATTTTTCGAGACTTGGGCTAGCTCTCTTTATTTTATTTTTGCCATACTTTTGAGCATGCTTTTCTCTTTTTTTTATGCTAGCCCATTGTCTCTATTGAAGATATTTGGAGAGGGATGAATGATACAAAGATGCATAGAGTTTTATTTGTGGAAGAATGCATAAGCAAAATGGAACAAATGATGAATGCTAACTTCCAGTGTAGAAGTTTTAGCATGAACGTGTACGTGATCTTGATCAGGGGAGTATGAGTTCTGACAAGGGTCACAACAATTTGACAAAGCTCAATGATAGAACAAGCTGCATATGTGGAGGCTAAGAGCTAGAATCTACATATGGCCTTGGATAGGAAATGCTCATCATTAAGGAACTCATCATGTTTTGATTTTTCAAAAAGGAAAACTCCAGATGTCAAGCATCACTAGGTATAAGATCATAGCACTCTATTATACCATATCATGTCTCACAACAACTTAGGCAAGGATCATGCTTTCTGCTACCCATAGTTTTCAAGCTAAGGTTTGAACATGCAAGCCAACTAACTCAAAACTTAGGTAGGATACAAAGTTGTAAGCGAGACATACAAGAAGAATAAACAGAGCAACTATTCATCATTCTTACTATGCATATCAAAGCAAACTAAGCAAATGATGATGAAAGCAAATAAATGTTTTTGGTCTTTTTATTTTTTTGCAGATTTTTTTGGGTTATCATTTATAAGGTATTCTGAAAACAAAGGAAGATACAAGTTACCTCAGGATGGGGTCCTCCCCCAAGCTAGCTTCAGGCTCACTGCGGAGGAGGGAAGAAGAATCCCTGACTCGTGTAGTAAGCCCTCTGCTCCTCCATGTGTCGCTGCTGAGCCTGCTGCATGGCTTCGATCCTTTCACTAGCCTGACGCTACCACGTTGAGGTAGACTCGACGTGGGTGTTTAGCGTCTCCTCCAGTCTCGTGACCTGAATGGTGAGCTCTCCCATCTGCTGCGCGAGCTAAGCATTGCGTGCAGAGGATGAGGAGTGCCGCCGGAAGAACGAAGATAGAGGTGGACCACCGGAGCTTGAGCTAGCGGGTGTAGCCCACTGAGCACTGCTTGCACTCGCCCAAGTTGCACCACTCGCACTCAGATGGTAGGCGGGCTGATCCCAACCAGGTGCATATCCAGGGGTAACCCCGAACATGTACCCCGCAGGGGCCCCTCCTGCCACCGGTGGTGTGGTAGGCTGTGGCTGTGACAAGTTAGTACCATGGAACAAGCTCAAGGAATGTCCGGATGGACATCACTCCTGAGCTCGCCCCAACAAGAATGCAGAAGACATAAAGCAGAAGTAGCTTGTTTTTCTTGGATCAGAATTTTTATTGTAACAGAAACTAAGGATAACTAACCGAACTTACCTGTTGACGCAAGGCTCACCATTTTGAGTCTTTAGAGCTAGACTTTGGTTCCCAAATTTGTCACCTTGGCAGTGAGGCAGCCGTATCCTTCGGAAGATAAGTTGGCTTCCTATTCACCTTCCTCCACACCTTCTGAGTGTCATGTGGGTTGTGGTGTGTAGGGGGCGATTTCTTGGACTGGGACAGAGATTTCCAATACTGTTTCTGTCCCGTACTCATGTGCTGAAGTTCTTCTTTCCAAAAATTCTTCAAGAATGCAATGAGACTGTCCACTTGCCGTGGTGGCATTTCAACCTCTAGTGCTGGAGTGTCAGGAGTTGGTGAATCCTTGATCATTGAGCATTGCTCCTTTCTCGGACGAAATTCAAACCTCTCCTCCTTTCCATTGATGTAGAGGCGGATCACACCAGCCCCCACATCAATTTGTGCGTCAGCTGTACTAAGAAATGGTTGCCCAAGTATGAGCGGCACCTCCTTGGCGATCTCCATGTCCAGCACCACAAAGTCAATGGGGATAAAGCAATCTCGGACTTTCACTGGAATGTCCTCGGCTATTCCCGCCGGGTACCGGACCGAAGAATCGGCTAGCTGCAGCTGCAAAGTGGTTGTAGACAAACTCATGTAGTTGAGTTGATCAAAGACTGCCTTAGGCATGACGCTAACGCTGGCCCCTAAGTCACAGAGAGCATGGTTGAAACGTTGGGTCCCAATCATACAAGTGATTGTGGGACACCCTGGATCTTTCTTCTTCTCAGGAAGGCCGTTGAGTATAGCAGCACTGCACTCCTCCATGAGTCATACTACTTCCGTCGTAGGAAGAGCTCGCTTCTTGGTTAGGATGTCCTTGAGATAATGCGCGTAAGTGGGTACGCGTATTGCCTCGAGCAATGGGACGTTAATATAAACTTTCTGAATCATGCCCACGAAGCGATTGAACTGTTCATCTACCATCGCCTTCCTGTTCCTTTGAGGGAACAACATCACATTGGCTTCTACAAATTCCTGATGTGTCGTCACTCCTTCAGGTGCCTTATCTTTCAACAACACCTTCCTTACCTAGGGGAGTTCTTCCGAGTCGGATGAATCCTCGTGAATATGCTCAACTTCTGTTATGCCTTTCTTATCTGTCAACGCATGGTTAGGATATGGTGGATCTCGAGTGGACTTACCTCCTCTCGTGGTCATCGCATTTGCATTTTCAACAGAGGGAACAGAAGCAGCCAGCCGAGCCAATTGAGCTTCTAACATTTTGATAAAACTCAGCTAGCTCTTCTGAGCAGAAGAAAAACTATCAAGCTTAACATTGAGACTTTCCAAAGTTTTATCAAGGGCAGCTAGCTTTTTGTTAACACCTTCATTAATCTTAGTTTTCCCAAAAACGAGATCTCTCAAGGAAGGTTGGTTAGGATTGTAAGAATTAGCTTGGTTACCTCCTTGATAATAAGGGTGTTGTTGATTCCACGATTGGCCTCCTTGTTGAGGTGGACGATAACCATTGTTGTTGCCGTTCATGTACATCACTTCCTCCTGAGTCTCCGGACAATAATTTCCTGAGTGCCCAGTGTTGCCACAGACCTCACAAGTCATATGAGAATCCATACGCAGAGTAGTGGTGGCCATGGCAGCCTTCTCGCTGGTGTAGTCATCCAATCTCCTCATAAGAAGATCTAGCTTGGCAGTAATCATGTCTGCTTCCTTGACAGTATGAGTACCCCTCGGATGTGGTTGGAGTCTTTCATCACTCCACCCTTGGTTGGAAACCATCTTCTCAATGAGTAATTTAGCATTATCAACAGTGAGTGAGAAGAATGCTCCCTGAGCAGCAGCATCAATTTGGCCTCAGGCTGTCGGAGTCAACCCATTATAAAAGCTTTGAAGAATAAGCCAATCCTCCATCCCATGGTGAGGACAGGCCAGGACATACTCCTGAAGCCTTTCCCAAGCCTCTAGAATAGATTCACTTGCTGCTTGCTAAAAACCAGAAATTCTTCCACGAAGAGCATTAGTTTTACCCAATGGGGAGAACTTCTTGAGGAATGCCTCTGAACACTTATCCCAAGTGTTAATAGCATCACGATTTGCGTAGAACCATTGCTTGGCTTTCCCCAGGAGAGAAAATGGAAACAATCGAAGACGAACAACATCCATATTTGCACCCCTGATGATGAAAGTGCTACATAGCTCTAGGAATTGCTGCAAATGGGCATTGGCATCCTCATTTGGCTTGCCACAAAAATAGGCTAGCCTGTACCATCGTAATTAGACCCGTCTTGATCTCAAAATTTTCATTCCCCATTGCCACCTTAGGGCCTTGCAGCACCTGGTCAGCGGAAGGAGCTGAGTACTCACGAAGTTTCTTCTGGGCCATAGCATTTGACATGGATGGTACAAAGGAAGCTGGTTCGCCTTCCGGACGAGTACGACGAGGTGAGTCGAAATGAAGTTGAGCTTTCCTCACTAGTGACTTGGGATCTTCATTGAAATTCTCCGGTAAGTCGAAAACAGTCATACACTACCTGTCTTCATCATCCAAAGATAAAAGAAGATAATCAAGGTTAGCCTACATTGAGAATTGTCCTAACCTACTCATGGTTTATAAACAGATGCAAAGCATAGTCATGATAATCCTGTGCCTTACCTGGCAACGGTGCCAAAAATGCTTGTTGACATTTCTTAACGCGATCACTTTAAGAACAGATTTGGAATCCATCCTTAGCGACCTCGCTAGAAATGTGTGTTGGCATTCCTTAACGTCACAACTAACAACACTGAGTTAGCGTGAACATCAAGACTTGCCAAAGGTAAATCTAAATGATCATGAACGAATCCGCAAGTGCACAGATAAACCATTGTAGCATTTCCCCAAGGAAGGAGAATATTCCAAGGGTATCGTATCCGTGGAAGGCAATGGCGGATATCATAGACTTATGCTTTTGCACTGAATGTAAACTAGAGATAGATATAGAAACAACAAACTCAAAGGCAGGGGTAAGATAAAGATATGATAGGGTATTGTGACACACACTCAGATCTACCTCTACTCTAGTACTCTACAACATAGGGGGAACATACGAGTTAGCTCTAGGTTCTAATGTACTAAACATACAAAGCTAGAAGATACAAGAGACATGCATGAGCATTGCATGAGAGGGTAAGGTTCAGCACCCAGGTACAAACGGGGAGCTAGCCCGCAATGACCAGCACTCTACGAAACTATACTTTAGACTCCTACAACAATACCCCAGCGCAGAGGCTTCCAAAGGATCCAAAAGCTGTCACCACTGCGGCCTACCTCAATCGTTACGGGAGGTATGCTCATAACTAACATAGCCACACAACCCAGGCACCATGCCTGCGTTGCTGCTAGACTTCACCCAGCTCGGGCTATTGTGACCCAGGGTGAGAGCCACGAGAAGATTGGTCAACTTAGACCGAGTACCGTAGCTTGAACACAAACCTCATGCAACACTATCATGCCATCTAATAAGATCAACTAAGGCTAGACATACGAACGGATACGAACTCTCTTATGTCTAGTCAACAAGATCAAAGGGTCGTGTTCGTGAAGAACACGAGCCTCTAACTTATGAACAAACTCATAAGGAATGAGTTTATCATCCTTCAAGTGGATCAAAAGTTAGTGTTCATGAAGAACACAAGCCTCTAAATGATGAACGAAAGATGAACTCAAGAACATATCAAGCATATGATCTACCATGACTTTATATGAAATAGCTGAATAACTGAAGTAGATCAAATTTATACAATGAAATAAAGATAAAAGAGAACTCATACCTAGACTCCAAAGAAGACTTGGAACCTGAAGAAGAGCTACTCTAGCCTACCCCCTAGCCTTGGAAACTAAAAGTGAGAGGAGAATGAGAGAGTGGTGTGTGTGAAATGGGAGCCCCTCCCCTTCTATTTATAGGCAAGGAGGAGGCTTGCTTCGGGGCTCAAACTCCACCAAAACACCCGGGAGTGAGGCAATGGACCAATGGGGAGCAACCATGTGGAGGGACACGATGAAAGGAGGCAGAGGCGGTTTGGCCGATCCTAGGATCAGCTGGCCCCTCCGGCCCTCCTTTCGAGGTGTGTTTCCTCTAGGTGGCTGCCCTGTGGGCCCTCTGATCCATCCCTGGTGCATGGCTTGATTTGGTATCCGAGGTGGGCCCTTTGATCCATGTGAAGTCCATGTGGCGCTCTCTGATTCGTCGGTGAGTGCCTCCCTTGGATCAGTGACGTGGATTGCCACGTGTTTCCTTGGTGGCAGCCACCTCCTCAGCTGAGTTGGCATGGTTCTTCCATAGAAGGTGGGTTTCCATCTCTTTTAATGGGTATTTCACCTACTTACAAATAATCTCCAAGGACAAGTGGAACTACATTATTCAAACCAAAATGCAAGTAAATAATGCATATGCCTCCATTTATGTGAGAATATTGATGGCTGAAAGTAGTACTTAACAGCCGTCAACAATGAGCCTCACCAAAATCTTGTTGCTAGAATCGGCTTGACCATTTGCTTGAGCATAATATGGAGACAAATTGAGTAATTTAATGCCATAAGAATTGACAAACTCACGCACCTCTTTTGACACAAATGAAGTCCCTTGACCTGTAGTCAAAGTTTGTGGAATGTGAAATCTATGTATGATATGCTCTATAATGAACTCAATCACCTCTCTAGGTGTCATGTTCTTCAAAGGAATTGCCTCAGTCCACTTGGTAAAGTAATCAGTCGCCACAATCACAAAACAATGTCCCTTCGACGAAGGAGGGTGAATTTTACCAACAAAATCCAATCCCTAACCTCTAAAAGGCCAAGGCTTCATAATTGGATGCATTAATGCAGCAGGTACCAACTGAACATCTCCATGTTTCTGGCACTCTTCACATCCCTTGTAGTATCTAAAACAATTAGCTATCATAGTTGGCCAATAAAAGCATGCTCGCTTTAGGAGCCACTTCATCTTAGGAGCCGATTAATGAGTACAACAAATTCCTTCATGAACCTCTGCCATAGCCAATTTAGCTTGATCAGGACCCAAGCATTTGAGAAGCAAATCATCCGCTGTCTAATGATACAATTCACTATCATCAAGAACAAACTTGAGAGCCCAACGTCGAACTTTTTTATCAACTGAACTGTTAGGATCCTATAAATAATTTACCAGAGGCTTTCTCCAATCATCTACTTCGTCCATAGCAATACTGGCCGAAGAAGAACTTTTATCAGGGAACCGGTCCGACCGGTCAGTGACAACGGTCAGATCGGTGTCACCGGTTAGACCGGTCGGCTGCGTCGGCCTGACCGGTGCCTCTAGAGCAAAACACTCGGCTACAAACACCGGTTTATGTTCTTGGAAATTTCATTTCTGAGCATTATAACCAGATGCTTGCTGAGCCAGAGCATTAGCCCTAGGATTTTCCTCTCGTGGCACATGATATATAACAAATTCATCCATACAAGATATGATGTCTAAGCATTTATCGAGATATGCATTTAAAAAGCTATTTAGATATTGACATACCTTGGAAACTTGCTACACCACTAATAAAGAATCACCATAAGCTTCCACATGTTTTACTCCCATGCTATGCAAAATTTCCAACCCAAATAAAAGAGCCTCATATTTGGTTTGGTTATTAGTACACTTACGATGCAATTGGTTAAGAGCTTCAAAAAGAGCCCCACTTGGCGAAATAATGATAACTCCAACACCACAACCATCTTTGCAAACCGATCCATCAAAATGCAATTTCCATGGAGTAAAAGTAACATAACCAACATTTAATTTAAGTTGGTTATCTACACTATGTCCAACAATAAAGTGGGCAACAATTTGATCCTTCATTGAATTTAATGGCTCACAATGTAAATCATATTCAACTAAAGCATAAGCCCATTTGCCGACTCTACTGCTCAAAATTGGTTTATGCAACATATATTTAATAATGTCGGTTTGACATGCTACTATGCAAGTACTAGGTAGCAAATAATGCCTTAACTTGGTACAAGTATGATATAGCAATAAACATAGTTTTTCAATAGGAGTGTATCTTGTTTCGGCGTCCAACAATCTTCTACTTTCATATGCAACAATATATTCCTTCCCTTTGGTTTCTTGAGTCAAAACACCTCTAATGACATCCTTCTCAGCCGCAACATATAATTTAAAAGGAATACCACTCTTGGGTGCTTGAAGAACGGGCGGCGAAGATAAATAACACTTAATCTCATCGAATGCCTCTTGTTGTTTTGCCCCCGATGTAAAATCAGCATCACTTTTTAACCGAAGTAAAGGAGTAAAAGCATTCACCTTCCCAGACAAGTTACAAATGAACCTCCTTAAGTAATTTACCTTGCCCAAGAACTTTTGCAAATCTTTCTTGCAAGCGAGAGCCTTTACATTTTTGATAAGTTCAATCTTCTGAGGATCTATCTCTATGCCTTTCTCATGTACAACGAAACCCAAGAACTTTCCAGCTGATACACCAAAAGCACATTTGAGTGAATTCATTTTTAATTTATATCGACGCATTCTCTCAAATGCAAGTCTTAAATCAGCTAAATGAGAATCTACTCCAGCTGATTTGACAACAATATCATTGATATTAACTTCTACTATGATGCCAAGTAAATCATGAAAGATCAAATTCATAGCCCTTTGGTAAGTAGCACCCACATTTTTTAATCCAAAGGTCATGACTATCCACTCAAACAATCCAACAAAACCCGGACATATGAAGGCCGTTTTGGATATATCCTCTTCAGCCATAAAAATTTGATTGTAACCAGCATTACCATCAAGAAAACCAAGAATTCTATGTTCGGATGCAGCATTAATAAGAAAATCGGCTATAGGCATAGAATATTCGTATTTAGGAGTAGCTTTATTAAGATCTCTAAAGTCAATGCAAACACGAAGCTTTTTTGTTCCTTTTTTCTCAACAGGCACAATATTAGAGATCCAATCAGCATATCGACAAGGCCTAATAAACTTAGCATCCAACAACCGATTGACTTCCTCTTTCACTCGGTCATTATTGGCGTTTCTTAACATCACCACTAGTTGCGCACCTAGAGGGAGCGTATAAGAACAACCGGGTATACCGCAAGCGCACGGAAATACCGTTGTAGCACTTCCCCAAGGAAGAAGAGTATTCCAAGGGTATCGAATCCAAGGAACGGAGTGTACTATCTCCTACTCTAGTATGGATGATCCAAGGACACAACACTGATTGATAGGATAGGTAGAAAGGATCTGCCGACCGAGCGCAGAGTCTAGTTACGGTCTCTCAAGTATAGCACTCACTTCGGGCACCAAGCACAAGGCCTATGTACTGGCGACGAGCCCAACTCGGTACGCGATGTAGAGGGTTGACAAAGGGTCCAACAGGCTGTCACCACTGCGGCCTACCTCTACGCTACGATCGTACGTGATCTTCGAAGGATAGCTTATGGTCCAGACACCATGTCTACACCACTTACTATTACTACGAATCTGTGAGGGAGATACTGGCACTAGCTCAAGATATGCTCTATCACTCATGCAAGATCACGAATGCACTTTGATCTAACTAGAGACATGCAGGAGCTTCACTTTACTCTAATAGACAAGCTAGCAAACTAGATGCAAAGTTATGATCTAAGTCTACTGGATCGAAAGGGTTGTGTTCGAAGAACATAAGTCTCTAAACCAAGAATAAACGAAGAACACAAGAACAAAGCAACTAAGCATGCATACGACTTTAGTCTAAATAGGAAATATTGAAATACTCACTTTAGTCTAGTTGAAGAACAAAGGCACCGCTGAGGATCGTTCTTGAGGAAGATGTCATGAATCATGACATGGTCTCAAGCCTCCCATTTCACTTCCTAGCACTCATCCTATACAAAGAGCTCTCCTCTCCTAAAGGGAGAGGCTCCAAGCCAAAATGAAGAGGAGGAGGAGAAGTGTGTGTTCCAAAATGGAGCCCCTCCCCTCCTATTTATAGAGGAGGGAGAGGCTTGCTTCGGGGCTCCAAGTGCTCCAAAATGCCCAGGATTGCAACCAGGGACCAATCAGGGGCTGCCACGTGGAAGGTCGGGATCAACTGAACCAAAGGCGGTTCAGCCGATCCACGGTTCGGCCGAAACCACGGGGCCACGTGGCGCCCTGTGCTTCATCGTGGTGGCTAACTGGTTGGCCCTGATGCTTGTCCTCCGTGCATGCCAAGTTTCCCGACGGTCTTAGGGGATAAGTGGGTCCTTGAATCCATGTGATGTCCATGTGGCGCTTCGTGATTCGTTGGGCTTGCCTATCTTGGATTGATGACGTCAGTGATCCAGGAGAATCCTAGGTGGCATCCCCTCATTGGCTGGTCTTGAAGTACTTGGATCAAAGACTTGTGCTTTTACTCCTCTTTCTAGTGCTAATCACCTGTATTTGCATAATCACCAACACTTGTGGAAATGGTTAGTTTAAGCCCAATTCAGTGTTGATGATCATTTCTCATGCCAAAAAGGTACATGTTGACGGGTATAAAATGAGTGGAAAACAGCCGTCAACAAATACCCCCACACTCGACCTTTGCTCGTCCTGAGTGAAGGGAAGAACAAGATCAAAGTGAGACATGATATCCATGGGTGTGAAGTAAGCATAAGAGATATTCCAAACCATACCTTGCACTTGTGAACTCTGTGAAGTGTCTATCATGCTATCTTGGGTAGTTGAAGAATGGAACAGTCATGAATCAAATCACTCCTGCTCATCATGTCAAGTAACTTGGGGTTTTGCAATAAGTTTTTAAAACAAACTTTGCTTAGCTCCTCATTTGATTCTCTCGGATTGCTCAATGTGTATATGTCCTCACCAAGACATTAGATTGCCTTTCTTCATCCTACTTGTAATGATGGCTATATGTGGAGCTTAGGGTAGGATAAAGGATAAGGCATACTTGTATCACATGTATTGCAAAGTCAAAGACTAGATCCATAGAGAAAATCAAATCATACAATCAGATCAAGGTGTGCACGTGTATGGATTTGGTGAGTATGGTAAGGTGGATACTAGGCTCGGAATGGGTGCTAGATATTACCATACATATATGGGGAATGTTGGTTGATGGTAAGGTGGACACTAGCCCCGGAATGGACACTAGTTATTACCATCTAAGTTATAAAACTCCTTTTTGCATGACCATCTCTCTCCTTTCTCTCCTTTATTTTGGACATGGGCTATTCTTTCTTTTCTTTTTTTTTCTTTTTTTCTTTTTTTTTCATCATGCCTTGAGCATGTGTCTCTCTTTTTTTAGCCCATGTCTCTCTTTGAAGGACACTTTTTGGAGAGAGATGTCACACCACATATGGATCTTTATTTTTATGGAATGGATGAATGATACAATGCTAACTTCCAGTGTAGAAGCATAACAAGGAGAATATGGTGGTGTGCACACGAATCTTGATCATGAGAGTAATGAAAAGAATTCTCGCAAGGGTCACAGAGTTTGACAAAGCTCAATGTAATAACAAGCAGCATATGAGTAGAAGGTTTTCAACTATATCATATGGCTCTAGTAGGACGGTGGCATATCAAAGAGGAGCTTTGCAAAGGGTTTTCAAGTTTTCAAATAAAAATTCCCAAGCACTCAAACATTGAGAGAGAAGATCATATCATCAAACCATATCACAAACACCAACTACTTAGAGAAGCATGAGTTCCCTAATGATATTTGTTCACAAGCATCAAGATGATAAGTAAGGAATAAAACATATGCAAGCCAACCACAGGAACCATGTAGAGCAAGCATAGCACCAACCACTGAGTTTGATATAAAGGACATGAATTGAAATTCAAACAAACTCATGTATAGGATAGAGTGAGATAGAGGGTGCACATACCATCGCTTCTGAAGGATAAGAGACCAAGGGAGACCAGTGGTGATTTGGCTGACAAGAGGGCAGCCGGGTCACTCTAGTTTACCTTGCTCTTGTTATGAAGGCGTAGTCGATGTTGTGCAGTGCCTGTGTGAGAGTTCTCTAGTGGATATGTCGATGATGAGTTCGAGAGAAGTCCCCCACACTAGTGCTTGAATCTGGTGCTTGTTCTTCAAACAAAAAGTGGAAACAAAAGAGGGACTCTACCGGTTCGAGAACCATAGAGCCTTTATTCAAATTCAAATATTTTTGTTTTTTTATTTTTATTTTACTGTCACCATGTCATTTGCTCGAAAGGGTTAGACCAACATTACATTTCATACACAAAGGGGAATATACTTTCCTTGGACCTTTGAGTCGTCATATGTACCACCTTTGCATGATGTGCAACATGAATCTGACACCTCATCTTACCTTCCTATTTGAATTTAGCTCAATGACTTAATCGTTCAAATTTGACAATTTTCTGCAGGGGTTAGTCATCATGCATGCAACCAAGATCCATGAAGATATAACTCTAAAGTTCATCAATCAAAACTCGACACCATGTCTTGTTTTGACTGAAGAAGACAAATTTTAACCTAAGCACCATGCTTAATTTAAAACAGTCTATGAACACTACAAAAAATGTTGTAGTCTATGACGTGCCACTTTCGTCATGGATCATCGAAAATTCGTCATAAAACATCTATGACGAAAATTGAGAAGGTCATGTATTGAGCGTCACGGATCCCTTCTCGTGACATCCTTAAGTTTTCGTCATAGATTAACGTGATCCATGATGTTATGAAGCCATCATAGAATTGTCTAAAGCCCACTGAACCCGGCCCAAAGCCCAAAATCTATGACGAAAATAAACGTCATGGATTAGATTGCCACATCTCACTCATGGATGACTTGGACGATGAGTTGGCTGCTGACGTGGATAATGACATAGCAATTGATGACGTGGCAACTTGAAGACGTGGCAACCACCAGCCTGTTCGTTTGGCTGGTGGCTGGTGCTGATTTGTTCTGAGAGAAAAGTACTGCTGGCTGGTTGCTGGTGGCTGGTTTGTTCTGAGAGAAAAGTACTGCTGGCTGATGGCTGATAAGCCAAGCGAACAGGGCGCACGTGGCAGCTGATGTGGCAGATGCTGACATCAGCATTTTTCTAGAAAAATGGCGGCAGCACATTCCATTTGTTAACAGGCTGAATTCAAGATTGGGCCCAAATTGTGACAGCTATTTTGGCCCATATAAATTTCAGGTAAGCGCACCATTGACATTTCATCCACAGCCCATATACATTTCAGCCACAACCCATATATATTTCAGCCACAACCCATATACATTTCAGCCCAACAAAATTTTCCCAACAGATTCAAAACAAAAATCGTAGAAAACACAAATCAATTCTGGCCAAAAAAAATACTTCCATGAATCATGTTTATGTTCAGCATGACATCAAAACATCAAATCACCACATCAGCAACAGATCTCACCAATAGATCTGGTACATCTACATCACCAACATCACTACCAAAATACCACCATCAAAAC
The DNA here is from genome assembly GCA_036936925.1 of Cenchrus fungigraminus. NCBI lineage: Eukaryota > Viridiplantae > Streptophyta > Magnoliopsida > Poales > Poaceae > Cenchrus > Cenchrus fungigraminus. The sequence goes on from CM072779.1 coordinate 101,611,766, forward strand.
ACAAGTAAGACAGTATAGTCAAGTTTGGTTCCTACAAAGTTAAGTTCCACCAAAATGTAACAAACCATTTGCCGCTTAGTTGGCTCGATTTTGACTCATCAGAAGCTCCACTTTTGCCTCCAACTCAGCTTGCTTCTTCAGACTCGCCTGCACTTGACTTGAAAGATCCTCCACTATCTCACACTGGCTGTCGACAACCGACCAATGCTCAGCGCTTGCCCTCTTCTCCACTGCTAGTTCAGCTTCAACAGCATGCAAACTACGCCTATGCTGCGGCACAATCTCAATGCCCACATTCTGAAGAAACTGATTGTTCTTTGTGTTTTTATCCAGCACATCAGATACAACATCAGTTGCAGTCTTGGGTTGTTGTTCACCTTCCATTGGTGTAGTCAGCTAGTTTTCCATATTAGTCTAGCAAGAAACAAACAGCAAATGGCATTTAGTTTAGCATTCACACAGTTAAGTAGAAGAGAACCTGAAACTAGAGAATATGCCATCCATAGGAAATTTATGTCATCCTTAGAATTTTAAACTGACATTGATATGCAAGCTGATAGTTAGATGCTCAGTTGTAATCTGAAAATATGTTCAGTAAATAGTGTTTATGAATCACAAGCAGCATGCTATCTGTTCATGAATCATACACATGCTATTTCTATATGTTCAGAAAAATTCTAGCTGCTCAGAAAAAATCAAAAGCAATAATTTTACTATCTGTGCTCTAAAGCGTGGACTCAGGAAAATCAGAAGTCTAGCATATCAGTCTAGCAAGAAACAAACAGCAAACATGGTTCATATCATGAGATAGTTGAAAATAAGCATAATAAAAAGCACCATTAGAAAGTTGTCTTACAATGGCCACCTGTACAGCAGGTGTGTATCCTTTCTTCTTCTTGCTATAGTGGCATAGTTTGAACAACTTAAAAGCATCAGCCCCTTTATCCTCATCTCCCTGAAAACAACATTTATATGAAGCACTATATCAAAACATTGAAAAAACAACAAGTAGACATTTACATTGGTTGAGCATGAACTGATATCTGTACACGATTATATAAACAAAACAAATCTTAGCAAACAATAAATGGGCTTTTGACTACACACGACTTCACAACATTCATAATTATTTTAGAGTTTTACAGATTTACAAGTCTTAGCCATTCAGGTTTACAGATTTGAACAGTGAGTTTTACAGATTTACAAGGCAAGCTATTCATGTTTACAGATTTCAACCATGACCAGATAGAAGTGGTAAACAACAGATTAACAGGAACATAACATAACATAACAAAGATCTTTCTAGCATTCATGATCTACTAGTTAGTTTAAACCAAACAGCATGCATAATCAGTTCAACAAAATGGATATACAGTCAATCTTACCAGATTGTTTACAATAACAGGGTAACTACATGAACCAATAGTTTGATGGTACTTCACATTTTCTCGATTTTCTTTAGCCGATTGGCATGCCGTCTACAACAATCACAGTACATGTAAGCCACTTGCAAAATTAGCATGTAAAAGCCACAAGTAGTTTGGTTTTAAGGAAAAGTACCATCTTCTTGGGAGTTTTCCATAATTAAACAAGAGCCATCCACCGTTCATTACTAGTTTCTTTGACAGGAGAAGTTTTCCTAACCAAGTGTATAGGAAAAGGATCAAAGAAATCATGCTTCAGCTTGTATCTCTGTTGACGAACTGCGGACTTCATCATCTCCTTACAAGCCTTTCTAACTATTGGATCACTTGTGTTAATGTCAAATTTTGCCTATTGTGATGGAAAAACAATCATAAGAACTTAAGAAGGTCATATATGTGAAACTGATAAGCTGGTTGCAACTGTTCTAACTAGCCACATATCTGGTAGTTTCTTTAGTTGCAAGAAAAAGAACTCTACAAATGCAGTGACAAAACCTCGAAGAACTCTACAAATGGAGGAAAGGTACGTACAGAAAGTATTGCAAGAAATTGCTCTATTATTGATGGCTGTTTCTCATACTCCTTCCAATGACTGAGAATAGGAATATGGTTCCTTACTGTAATGTTGCACTCAGTTGCATACTTTGCAGCAACCAGAGGCACGAGAGGCCTTATATTCCCTTCAGTTATGACCACTGGCATTTTGGCATGCCGAGCTCGAGTCAAGCTTTGGAGACCATGTCCCATGTTAACTCCTTTTTCCCTTCGCTCCTTTCCTAAATGCAAATGCACGATAAAGTTGCAATCAGTAAGCTAAAGGAAAAATTGAGGCAAGCTGATAGTTGAATCAAAGAAACTCTCACCTTTAGTGGTCAGCCGGTTGTGGCCACGAGGATGAGTAATGCAAGCAGGTCCATTAACCATGTTGTCATCATGGTGGGTAGAACCATCTAAAAATTGCACGCAATAAGAATGCATTCACCAAACAAGCGAGGCAATACACAACATGGCAGATAAATGAAAAAACTCTCACCTTCAGTGGTGTTCTGGTTGTGGCCACCAGAATGAGTAATGCCCTCATCAGGTCCATCACCCATGGCATCCACAGTAGCTTGAGTGCCATCTGGTGGTGTCGGAGTTGCATGAGGCTGAGCTACGCTTTTCTTCGACCTTGTCGCTCTATCAGTTGTTGGTTGCGTTGCCAAAACCCTCTTGCGAGACTAAAATTTAACTGCAGGAGGAGTGTCATCTGAACTTTGTGTGTTCCTTCCTTTCAAGTCTTCTCCTTAGATACCTGCGAGAATGGAACCATGGATAAAATAATATTTAATCTTGAAGCAAACAACAAGTTATGCCCTGAAAAGATGGAGGAATAAGCACCTTAGCACTGTCATCACCAATGAATTCTTCTTCACCAGCATCCTCATGTGAAGGATCATACTCAGATTCGGAGTCTTCATTATTTTTACGATGTGGCTTATTATTCTTGGTTCCGCCACTATTGTTTGGATAGATGCTTGATGGAATAATTCCTAATTCCCTTAGCCTTTTACTATTCTGCATACATGTCATGTAGCGTTTCTGTGCATATGCTTCCACTGGATGTTCTATGATAAAAGCAAACAAAAATATTACAGTTCAGAGTGTGCATTTTAGCTAGGCAACATCTAGAATTTGAGTAGCTGCTAACTAGTAAACACAACAGTCAATGTAAAGCTGAAAAAACTAACTGAAGATGCCAAAGAAAGTATGTAGTATCGATCTCTGACTGAAAATCAGTCATAAATGATGGGCACGCATCAGTACAACTATTCTGCCAATTTTGGGTTAAAGCTTCTTAGGACTGAATCACCTAGGCAAGCAAAATCAGTCATCAATCTATGGCAAGCAAAATCAATCAAGTGTGCCCTTTGATGTGTCGATCACTAATCAATCTTAGGATGTACAAACCCGCAACATAAAACTGGCCCAGGTTGCAACACTGGGCACCAGGATCGGTAGCATGGTATGCTAAAACAACAAAACTATTGTGATTCTGTAGCCTGCCAATCGAATGAATAAGCAATTAAGCATATAAGTTACAGGAATTAATACGCCTACAGACTACAGAGTGTGTTGTCCTAGGTGTTACCCCCCAAATTAACCGATTTGACACGCAGCACAAATTTACCCAAAGAGCATCTTGATAATTCTAGCACAAAGCTATAGAGGTTGGCAGTTTGTACAACACAGAATCGGCAAGCAAAATCAATCAAGCGTCGGGGGCTATCTTTCATCAATCAATAGAGTGCGCTGACACGAACCTGGCATCTGAAATTCTTGTCCCTTCTTCAGTATCTCCTTCCTCCTTTCTTGTGCTTCCTTGGGCTTCCTCCTGAAGTTGCAACGGTGGAGGCCGCTTGGTCTTTCCTTGGGCTTCCTGAAGTTGCGACAGTGGAGGTCGCCGGCGGGCTTCCGGAAGCGGCGCTGGTGCAAGTGGCAGGGGGTTGCCTCTTGAGTTGATGAAGTTGTAGAGGAGAGACCCTCCATGCAGCGACGACGTCATGGTGGAGGTTTCGTTGAATCCATCAGGGATCGTCAGCTGAGATGCGGTCGAGGGCCGTCGCCGAGGAGGTGGGGGCGGCGGAGATGCCATTGAAGGCGGGGATGTGGAGGCCGGTGGCCGTCGGCGGAGATGTGCTTCGGCCCTGGCGGTGGGAGGAGGAGGCCTAGGGTTTGGGGGCGGGGGGATATGCGGAGGCTGAGCCAACCAAATGAGTTGCGACCGGGGATATTCCCTTCGTATGCGAAATTACCAAGATGCCTCCCAAGTTGTGTGTAGAATTTGGTGAGCTGTATGGGTATTATGGTCATTTTGGTGTGGGAATGGATTTGGCCTCGCGGGTCGCGGTTTCGCTTGCCGCCCAAACTGATGAGAGTAGTGGGTCCGCCTGAGTGGGGCCCACGCGTCGGAGACACACGTTGCAGTGAGTGGGGTCCACATGTTCATGAGGCTACTGGAGAATGTTTCTGTTTTTCTTTTTTTGATTCGTAATTAAATTTTGTAATTGGTATTTCTCCCTCATAAGAGCTCCAAATTAGTTGGTTCTTTTTTCTATTTTTTTTTGTAAAAATGCTCTCTTTGACTTGGTACTATTTTTATGTATGTAAATTATTATTTATTGATTTGTTTCATATGACATGTTTTCTTCTAACTAAATGGAGATTAAAAAAACATGTTTTCTCATACCAATTGCTAATGTAAGTTGATATTTTCTATTTATATGGTCAATATGAGGTCATGTTAAAATTTGAAGTGTATACGAGTTCGGACATGTAATGAGGTGTTCAAATCTTAGAGTTAGAGTTGAGTTGTATGAAACAATCTTGAGTTGAGTTGAGTTTGTGAACAATGTATAGTTAAAATTGTCGAAATGTTATGAAACTTTTTGGTCAAGCTTCCACACATCTACAATGATTATATTCCAATTTACAGATTTTTTGGGGAAGATTTAGATATTATTACCATTATTTTTAAATAAGGATGGAAGTAGAAGTTTGAATTATCCCTAGCAAACGTTTGAAATTTCAATATATTTTAAGGATATGAGCTCTAAATGAATAGATAAGATCAGGAACTATTTTTTTGGAATTTTTTAGGTATTAATTGAGATACATGTAGTTGAAATTGTAATTACTTAGAATAAACCTACAGAAATTAATTTAATCATTTAAAAATAGTAAATGGATTAGAAAATTATCTAAATTTATACAAGATAACTTATATACAGTGTATTGAATATAAAAAATATATTTGTGTCTATAAGATAATCTAAGCATACAGATTTGTAGGAGATGGTATAGTTTGCAAAAAAAGTGAAAAAAGTGAAAAAAAATTGTGAGCCCACAGGAATCGAACCCGGGGTCTGTAGGTTACAGCAAACTAAGACAAACCACTGCGCTACTCAAGTGAATTCATTCACAACGCTGCTATGTATTCTCTTATACTAAAGAACAACATGACTATACAAAAGTCAACCCACCGGCCCCCAAGTCCCCACCAGATCGTCTTCTTCCATCTCGTTGCCTCCGCCGCACCCCCAACCCGCCGTTTCCTCCCTCCGCCGCACCCTCGACCCGCCGCTTCCTCTGATGAGGTCGGAGGAGGACAGCCGCAAACGCTCAGAGGAAGATCGGCGGCAGGAGCGAGATGCCCGGGGGAGGTTCTGCTCCGCCGCCGAGGGCGCGCCTAGGGCCAGCGCGATCCGGCGGATCCCCTCCTCCGCCAAGCGCAAGCCTGAGGCCAGCGTGATCCCCTCTGCCGCCGCCACCGCGCCTGAGGCTAGCGCGCGCCGAGATCGCTCCGCCGGCGAGCGCGCGCTGAGAGCCTGCAGGCGCCGGGAGATCCGCTCCGGCTCCGGCTCCGGCTCCGGCTCCGGCGTCGCAGCCAAGAAGAAGTTCCTCTCCCGTTCCTCGAGGCGCATCCCCCGTGACGACGCCGGCCCCAGCTTTGTACGCAAGAAGAGTACCACCGAAGCTATCACCTGTAGCAGTGAGGAGTCCAGCGGTGATGAGTCTTGGAGTGAGGCCCCAGAGATGGTGAACTTTTGTTATTCTGATTTACGTTCACTTTGTGATGAACTAAGCACATTATTGATCTGTTAGTTATTGGCTCAGTTCCAGTGATCTGATGAAAGCTAATAGATAGATTCTCGTTAATTGGTTAGGCACTAAGTACCATTTCCTTTTGTCCCATTGTGCAAACTGATAATGCTGAGTGTTGGGATAAAAACTGCAGGATTAACTTTTTCCATAATGTTTTCTAGTTCTTGCAATAGTGCATCTGTGCATGACAGCAGTTCCATACTCCTTGTTTTCTTATTTGTTTCTGTCTTTGAATTGGTCGAGCTTAGCTTTGGGCTGTTTTTGTTGTTTTGTTCATGTCTAAGTTTAGCCATCCAATTACGATTCATACGTCTTGGTTCAGTTCCAGTGTTCTGACAGAAGCTAATGGGTCCCTGTTAATGGATTTGCTAGTCTGTAACATTTCCTTGTGACCCCAGTGTGAAAATTGATATGGCTGAATGGGTATCCCTTTTCGCCACAATGGTTGCTAATTTCTTGAAAAAGTGCATGCCACCATTGGACCTGAGATATGCTGTGCGTTTAACTTTATGATCTCATTGTCATTGCATGCATACTGTTTCCTATGCCATGTTGTCATTAACAACTCGGCACCGCCTTTCACAAACTAACTCACTGAATTGTTCATTGGCCAACAGATGACCTTTTGGGAGTTGCACAATGAGGTGGTAGTGTCACAGGATAATGTCAAGTGGCTTAAGGATGAGCTGAAGAAGGAGAAGGCAAGGAAGGAAAAACTTCATGCTGCATTGATTGTTGTAGCCGAGGAGGCAAGAAACAACTAGTGCTTGTGTTTCTTGGTCGATGCTTTTGAATTTTGGTGGAAGCTCTCTGTGGCAACAGATGGAAGCAGCAAGCTGCCGAGAAGGCAAGAAACAACTAGTGCTTGTGTTTCTTGGTCGATGCTTTTGTATTTTGGTGGAAGCTCTCTGTCGCAACAGATGGAAGCAGCAAGCTGATACTTGTGTCTGTAAATAGGGATGGTAGATTTGTCAGAGTTAGTAGATGAAATAGGGATGGTTGATGGTTTAGAGTCTGCTGTCTGTTATCCAGTAGTGATGTGAACTTGTGATGTGAATGGTGAATGGAAAATTATGAACTTCTGAAATTTTCTGTGTCTGAAATTTGTGGTTCAGCTTGTTTTACAAATGAAAATATTGCATGTACTTGCCTGAAATCAGCTGATAGTTCTGGTTGAGATCCTGAACTAATCTTAGAAGTTAATCCTGAAATCAGGAGATATTTTGCTTAGAATACTACCAATTTGGCTCATGTCTATCAGAAGTTAATCCTTGTAATATAGCATCTATTTGGCTGCTGCTGCTCAACCAGCACAACAGCTGCTTGTGCAGATTTGACAGATTGGAGGAAGCAAAAAGTTTTCAACCAGAGTGCTAACTTGACCCCAAATGACAGATTTGACAGATTGCAGATTAGATGCTATATTAGATGCTTCTGAAATTATATGCTTATTGCAATGATGTAGAGTACTAACTTGACACCAAATGAGGCTGTATATATAAGGAATACAACTGAAAGTAAGCAGATATGCCGCTGCTCTCAACCAGCACAAATTAAAGAGCATGGAACCTTAATAATACAAATCAAATCATGCATTGAACCAAAAAGAGTCTTGTGCATACAGATACATTCCACAATAAAAAGTCTTGTGCATAAAAATAGATTCCACAACAAGTCTTGTGCATAAAAATTAATTACGCATACAAAGATAATTGCTAAATGGAACAAATAGCTACTCATCATCACTGTCAACCTCCATTGCAGCACCTCCTTCATCATCACTACAATACTCCAGCAGTGTGTCATCTTCTTCATCATTTTCGCCTTCGCCATCACTCTCATGCACATCTTTGTTACTTTCTTTCACCAACCGGGCAATTTCAGAAGCTTCAAACACAAGGGCTGGTTCATCATCTCTATTTAAAGGCTGCTCATAGGTATTGTCTGAAACTGCTTGTCGTCTACCATCATCTTCGAAGCACTCATCTTCTTGATATGCAGGAGCATTATATTGTGGAGAATCACTTTCACTTACATTGTAAAGATGCCTATGATCAAATGTCTGCACAACTTGCCACTTGTCACCCAACTTAGTGTCTGGCAAATAGAAAATCTTCCTAGCCTGAGTGGCCAAGATTAAAGAATCATCCTTACACCACAGACTACCAACATTGATGCTTTTAAAAAATCCATCATATTGAAGCCCACTATTCTTCCCATCCAGTTTATACCAATCACATTTAAATAGAACTACTGACCTATCCTCACAATTATAGCATAACTGAATGATCTCTTTCAAAGTTCCATAAAAATCAATCATCTTACCCTTATGTGAACCTTGTACCATGACTCCACTATTCTGTGTTTTCTTATTCTTGTCACGATCAGAAGTGTGCCACCTCACAGCATTCACTATGCATGACTTATATTTCTTGACTCTCAAATCTGGACCACATGCCAAGTGAAAGAGGTCATCATCTATCTGTTCTTCGCCGGCATTTAGCAACATAAAAATCTGTCACATGAGGCAAATATATTAGAACAAATTCTGTAATATGGCATTTAAAAAATCAGCAAAAAATGTGAATGTAAATTAAACTGACATGGTTCCTAAACCAATTCTGAAATCCTCGCTGAAGCGATCTTTCAATGTTAGGCACTCCTGATCTCTCCAATTCATCTCTAAACATCTTGCAAAGCCAAAAAAAATTTAGCTTACTCCACATTTGTAAAATTCTGCAAAAGTAAGGTCAATGGTTGTTACTTACTTAACATATTTGTCAACTTGGCTACAATTATTAAGCACATACCACACCATTTGATCAAACCCATTTGTATCATACATCATGTCAGGTGCAGAATTAAAATGAACTCCATGGCCAAAAATATCAACATCATAGGCCTCTTCATCAGAAAAACCTATATTTCTTGGAGCCCGATTAAACCTGGTTTCAACACCTTCCATGTATCTGGAGCAAAATGTCAGGCATTCCTCAGCTATATATGCCTCGGTAATTGAACCTTCTGGTCGAGCCCTATTCCTCACATAGCGCTTCAAGGTATACAACCGCCTCTCAATTGGGTACATACACCCATATTGCACAGGACCTCGGAGCAATGCCTCCTCAGGTAAATGTACAGCTAGGTGCATCATCACATCAAAGAAAGCCGGGGGGAAAATTTTCTCAAGCTTCACCAAAATTATAGGGGTCTCTTTCTTCATTTCATTTAGAACATCTTTGTTCAGAGTTTTGCTGCATAGCTCCCTAAAAAACTTTCCTAACTCCGCTATTGCTTCATAGATATCCTTGTCCAAAAACCCTCTCATGGCAGCTGGTAAGATTCTTTGCAGCAGGATGTGACAGTCATGTGTTTTTAGCCCTTGTAACTGGGTTCCATCAGCACTTACACATCTTGAGATGTTGGAAGCGAACCCATCTGGAAACTTGACCTCCCTTAAAAATTCACAAAAGGACTTGCTTTTTTCTTTGGACAAGGTATATCGAGCATTAGGCTTCTTACATGACTCTCCATCCTCTCTAAATCGTAGCTCCTCTTTAATTCCCAAATCTTTTAGATCTAGTCTAGCTTTTTCTGTGTCCTTTGTCTTCCCAATTATGTTCAGAATTGTGCCGATAAAGTTCTCACATATGTTTTTCTTAATATGCATGACATCAAGATTATGTCTCAACTTCAACTTTGGCCAATATGGTAACTTCCACAAGCCAACTTTACGGCTCCAAATTCGCACATGTTTCCTTTCAAAGTCCAAACGCTTCCTTTTCCCACATTCTTGTTTCTTCCCAGGCCTAACATCTTTAACTCTTTCCAATTCAGCCAACAACTCGTCTGTAGAGAATTTTTCTGGTGCCTCATTGCTCTCAAATAGTCCAGCAAACTCATTGTTTCTCCGTAAACAGTGTTCTTTTGGAAGGAAACGAAAATGCCTGAAATACCGAATTTTGCTCCTTAGGCGATATGAAAGAGGGTGCTTGTCACAATGAATACAGGCATAATATCCTTTTGTGGTACGCCCAGAAAGAGTGCTCAAAGCTGGGTAGTCATGGATACACCACAAGACTGCAGCATGAAGCTTAAATGGTTTATGAGTACGTGCATCATAAGTGCGCACACCCTTCCATAGCTCAAGTAAATCTTCTATGAGAGGCTCCAAAAATACATCAAAGTCCTTCCCAGGACATGTAGGACCTGGAATAAGAAGAGCCATCATGAAGTTTGACTCTCGCATGCATGCCCAAGGTGGAAGGTTGTATGGGATAACAAACACAGGCCACATGCTGTACTTAGAGTTTTTTTCAGAAAAGGGATTGAACCCGTCAGTAGCAAGTCCAAGTCTAATATTTCTGGCATCTTCTGCAAAATCAGGATATTCTTTGTCAAAATCCTCCCATGCGCCACCATCAGCTGGGTGGCTCATTTCTTTCTCACTGGGCTGCCGCTTCTTCTTGTGCCACTGTGCTTCTTCTGATAATTCCTTGGTTGCAAACATCCTTTTTAGCCTAGGTGCCAAAGGAAAATGCCGCAACACTTTTTGTGGAATCTTCTTCCTTTCTGGGTCTTTCCACCTAGAGAGCTTGCAAACAGGGCAATTGTCAAGCTCGCCATACTCCTTTCCTCTGAACAACACACAATTGTTGTAGCACACATGTATGGATTCATACCCAAGACCTAATTCCTTTAGAATACTCTTTGCTTCACTATATGATTTTGGGAGTGTATTGTTTTCTGGTAATGCTTCATCAGCCAATAGCTTCAATATTACGGTAAACTTGGAATTGCTTATCCTGTATAATGCCTTCATATGAAGGAGCTTTACCACTAAAGAGAACCGTGAGGATTTGGTACAACCGGGATAAAGAAAACGCTTTGCGTCTCTCAGGGCTATTTTGAAAAATGACTCTTGCTCATGAGGTCTTGTACCACCATCCTCATCTTCTCCAACCTCTCTTTCTTCTTCTGCTCCAGTGCGTAGGTCTCCTCAAACTGCTTCCCAAGGATCAGCATCATAGTTGTCATCCTCTGTCACACCAATCCCATCTATGGAGCCATCACCACTGTCATGCACATCAGCAGCAACATGCTCAGTAATATCCACATTCAAATCCTCTCCGTGATGAATCCATCTAGTGTAACTAGTGTCCATGCCATTCATCAGCATGTGTTTGTTCACAACAGACTGACTTAGGTACTTCTGATTGAGGCATCTACTGCATCGGCACAAAATTTCAACATTGTCATTGAATTTCTCCTTAACAGACCTCATAAATTCTTTGACACCATCCATGTAAACTGAGGTAAATAACTTGCCATGCACCCAAGTTCGATCCATCTAATCAAGCATTGCACAGGAAAAATGCAAATGAACAAGTCTGCACAAATTCAACAGGTACATTCAAAAAAGGCAAGAAAATGACACAAATCAAGATGTACCTTTGTGGCTGCAAGCCGGTGTTAAGGTGAGCAAGAAGGGGTGCCGCGGGCGTGGATAATGCCGGTGTTCAGTGAGGAAGAAGGGATGCCTCGACGGGGAATGCTCCGGGGGCGCTTCGACACGCTGCCGCAGCAATGGAGGTGGGGACGGCCGAGCCGTGTTGTGGAAGCTTCGCCGCAGCAATGGAAGCAGATGAAGGTGGCAGCGGTGATGCTTCAGATCCGCCTCTTGCGTCAGATGACCGGCGGCGATGCGACCGGAATGCCTCCCGCCACGGCGGCGCCGCTACGGGATGTAGTGAAGCTTATGCTGGCGGTGGGGATGCGGTAGTCACGGGATGTATGGTCCTATATTTCAATTGAAGTGTGGATATATAGCTCAGGTTTCACAGTAAAACCACAAACCAACATATGGCGTAGTGGTGAAGAGGTGCGGTGCTGATGCCCGAGGTCCCCCGTTCGAACCCCATTGCGGGCACAATTTTTTTGGAAGATTTCGACGTGGCGCATGGCGGGGGACGTGGCACGGGGCTGGCCGATGCGGCTTCGGCGCCCGGGGGTGACCTGGCGGGGCTAAAAAACTACAAAAGAATTTGAATTCAAACAAAAAAAAACTAAAGTGTGTGTACCATAGTGGCAAGGGTGGTTCAAGGGGTACCAGGAGGTACACGGTTCGAACCGTGACCCCTGCAGTTTTCCTCTTTTTTTTTCTAGTTTTTCTATTTTATTTCATACCACACTCTATTTTTTCCCATGATTTCTCTAATACATGAAGTTTTTTAATTTATTGATTATCATGATCTTTATTTTTTCACACATTAAATGAAAGTTTTTACTCCATTTTTTCCCGTGATTTCTCTAGTACATGAAGTTTTTTTATTGATGGTGATGATCTCTAGTTCTTTTCACACATTATATGAAAGTTATTTAAATTTATTGATCATGAGAAAATGTTGACATGCAATGTGGGTCAGATAATGACGAAATTGGCGCAACGTCATAGTGTTTGGACTTCTTATCGGGCTTCATATCCAACATTGCTAATCTATGATGAAATATGTCTATTGTCATGGATGCAGTGTGATCTGTGATGAAATCTATGACGAAATTGGCACAACATCATAGTGTTTGGACTTCATCTCGGGTTTCATATCCAGCACTGCCAATCTATGACGAAATCTGATTGTTTGTCGTGGATGCAGTGTGATCTATGACGAAATCAAAAAACATCATGGGAATTTCGTCATAGATCAAAGGATTTCTTGTAGTGGAACGTATGACATCATATACATTCAAACCAGAGCATATGAACAAAGATAAAGGAAAAATGAAAGCATGATCAAGCTATTACCAAAAGGAACATAAGCATGAGCATATGACAGTGAACCTCGGGAGCCTCCCGGAAGGGCTTTGTTTAATGTCAAAAGCAGGACTTACCTAGCTAGTGGGCAAGATGCAAGAGCTAACATCATCGCCATACCAGGATAAGATTTGGTAGAGGAGGAACTTTACTCAGGATGCTCACATACCTCCCCCACACTTGAAGTTTGCATTGCTAGGCAATAAAACTCAAGTGTGTGGTGATCAAACTTCCTTTTGTAAATGTTACCTCACCAGACCTTATCTAGGTGTTGCATTTGATGCAGCTCACATGTTTGTAGGCATCACCTATCCATTCTTCTTTTCAATCTCCACCTGAAAGGTTAGTGACTAAAAATACCCGAAGGACAACTTATCCTAAAAACATGCTCTTGCTTTTATTCGAAAAGGGAAATAAAACCTATGCTAATCCAGGCTATCTCGTGGGAGTGCTTTGTTTATTTAAGGTCATAAGCTCGACCATGGGAACTTCATCTTGCAGCTATCATTGGTGGTGTCATTCCCATCTCACCACCAATCCTTGATGTATCAGTGAAGCTTTAGCTGCATGGTTAGTGCCATAGTGCACACACAAAATCTGCAATGCTTATGGTAAACATATGCATCTACAACCAACCTTCTAAACTTTCTACAAGAGAGGACCATAAGGTGATTACAGCCCTCATGCATGCTCAGCGCACTAAGCATGTCTGACTCTAGAGGGACACGATGCGAGCATGGTCTGTATGGTGAATCAAGAATGAAGCTACCATGCTCGTGCGTGGAATCCTTTTCTCCGGACTCCAGAGTCAGTGCCTCAGAAGGTTCCGTGGCCCATGAATTCTCCATCTCAAGAGATTCATCGTGGAAGCTCAATGTTGACTCTCGACCTTGATCGAGAGCAACATGATACGGGCCAGCGGGAAGAGGCTGAAACTCAATCAAGTGTGATGACGATCGTTCTCCTTCACAAAGGTGAGGAGGGTCTTCCGAGTCGTACTCATGAGGAGTAGAAAGTTCTATGCCCTCAATGAGAACACGCTCGGATGACATGAATGGAGGTATACGTGTCGGCTTCTCGAGCGGGTTTTGCTGGGGAAGAGGCTTCGCCATAGGATGTCCCAAACAAGGGGTAGCAGTGGCGGAACTGGTTTCCCCAAGATTACCATCTAGGCTCCCTATGGATCCCTCAAAGAATTTCTCTAGCGGGGAGCCTAGGAGTAGATCAGGATCGAGGACATCAAAGATGTGAAAGTCTAAGCTATCTTCGATCCTGTCTATGATGAGCGGCACGGCACTTGCGATCCCCCGACATTCAAGAATGTGCCCAAAGGGACAAGTCTCGAGGAGCATGTTGGATGGTGCTAGCGGAACTTCTCTTAAAAGAGTTTCCGCTAAGTGCCATGGCATGATGTTAACCTCCATGATGGGGTCACAATGGGCCTCTATGGCAATCCCTCTAATAGAATAAGGAATAACCATAGAGGGTGTACTATCCCAAAATGCTTCAAAAAAGCATATCGCTCCATCTGGCCATTCCTTCTTCATGGCCTCCTCAGGAAATGCTTCATCAGGAGGATCGGGAGGCGAAGGAGATACTGTAGGTCTAGGGAAAGGTTCTGTCAGAGGATGTCTAGATGGTTCAGCATGGACAGAAACGGTTTCCCTGAGCTCTTCTTCTGGGTTTCCTTGAGATTTAGCAAGAAGTTTTTCTAAGGGGAAACCTAGGAGAAGATCAAAATCCATGATGTCATAGACGTGGAAATCTGATCGCACCTCTATGTCATCAATGGTGATCGGCACGTCCCTAGCAATCCCTCGACATGGAAAAACACAGCGCCACCTAGGACTATGGAAAAGTCTATCAGTCGGGATCAAGGGCATGTCACCCACCAGAGTATCCAAAAGGGTCTCTGGTATGATGCAAGCCCCAACAGTAGGGTCATGGACAGCATCTATAGTGTTTCCTCTCATGGAACAGTGGATGATCGTGGAAGTCGAGTTAACCCGAATTGCTTCGGATGTATGCTTCTGAGGTGACCAATCCACTATCGTCCCATGATTCCAAACTTCATCGAGGACCTCATAGAGGTCCAACGATGCCGTTGGCTTCTCGTGCCAAGAGTGATCTAAGGTATTTCTGATGTTTCGAGAAGGATCATCCTGAAATCGGAAAGAGAACTCCAATGGTTGAATTTCTTCTTCCTTCGATGTTCGTGGTTCGGGAGAGGGCTCAACAGAGGAATCAAGGAATTCAGAGAATGAAAGCTCAGATTTGGCTATTGAGAGACTCTCATGGACCAACTTAGACTCCAGATGAGGTTCGTTGTAAATGATATGGGGAGAAGAGGTTTCTAAGAAGAATTCCAGGATCTCTCTTCTTTCCACAAGAGTTTGGTTTTTGAACGAACCTCCAGCTAAAAGGTTGAGCTCTTGTGTAGATTCCATGTCTATACGAGTATAAAAGGTATACGTCGCTATATCATCAGGTATAGACATGTTTGGGCTAGATGTCATAAGACGTAGGAACCAAGCCCAAGCTGCACCTATGGACTCACCCTCTAATTGCTCAAAGTCAAGGAGTTCACACGGCAAGAGCTCTATGCGTTCATAAAGGGAGAACGAGTCACAAAAGTTTTCTCGTAGTTCTCCCCAATTGTTCACATGCTCTGCTGTGTGGGTGTACCATTGCTCCGCTCTATCTACGAGAGAGAACGGGAACAATTCCCACCTCAAAGTTTCCTGTGTCATGCCTGGAATCACCAAGCATGAACACAAGTCCTCGAACTCCTCTAAATGAACATTAGGATTGTCACTGATCGCTCCAGAGAAAGGTCGATTCCGAACCATGGCTATAAAGCCGGGATGAAGCTCGCAGCAAGATGAGGAAGTTGATGGTTGCTCTAAGACGAACTCACCCCTAGGGGTAGAGAGGCTTTGACAGGAAGGCATCTTAAAGGGTAACGGGGGTAAAGGTAGAACAAAAGAAACAAAAAGGATAACTCGATGGGCAACGGGGGTGAAGGTAGAAGAAAACGAAAAAGATAAATACGAGGACCACTAGGTTCGGAGATAGATACAGCAACCATTCCCCCGCAACGGCGCCAGAAATGCTTGTTGGTGTTTCTTAACGTCACCACTAGTTGTACAACTAGAGGGAGCGTATAAGAACAACCGGGTATACCGCAAGTGCACGGAAATACCGCTGTAGCACTTCCCCAAGGAAGGAGAGTATTCCAAGGGTATCGAATCCAAGGAACGATGTGCACTATCTCCTACTCCTAGTATAGATGATCCAAGGACACAACACTGATTGATAGGATAGGTAGAAAGGATCTGCCTCGACCGAGTGCAGAGTCTAGTTACGGTCTCTCAGGTATAACACTCACTTCGAGCACCAAGCACCAGGCCAATGTGTTGGCTCGAGCCCAACTCGGTACACGATGTAGAGGGTTGACAAAGGGTCCAACAGGCTGTCACCACTGCGGCCTACCTCTACGCTACGATCGTACGTGGTCTTCGAAGGATAGCTTATGGTCCAGACACCACGTCTACACCACTTACTATTACTACGAATCCGCGAAGGAGATACTGGCACTAGCTCAAGGTATGCTCTATCACTCATGCAAGATCACGAATGCACTTTGATCTAACTAGAAACATGCAGGAGCTTCACTTTACTCTAATAGACAAGCTGGCAAACTAGATGCAAACTTATGATCTAAGTCTACTAGATCAAAAGGGTTGTGTTTGAAGAACACAAGCCTCTAAACCAAGAACAAACGAAGATCACAAGAACAAAGCAACTAAGCATGCATACGACTTTAGTCTAAATAGGAAATATCAAAATACTCACTTTAGTCTAGTTGAAGAACATAGGCACCGCTGAGGATCGTTCTTGAGGAAGATGTCATGAATCATGACATGGCCTCAAGCCTCCCACCTCACTTCCTAGCACTAATCCTATACAAAGAGCTCTCCTCTCCTAAAGAGAGAGGCTCCAAGCCAAAATGAAGAGGAGGAGGAGAAGTGTGTGTCTCAAATGGGAGCCCCTCCCCTCCTATTTATAGAGGAGGGAGTGGCTTGCTCGGAGGCTCAAAGTGCCCCAAAACACCCGGGATCGCAGCAAGTGACCAATCAGGCAGCAGCACGTGGAAGGTGGGGATCAACCGACCCTAGGTCGGTTCGGCCGATCCTAGGGTCGGCCGAAACCCTCGGGAGGCCTTCTGCATTGTGTTTTCTCAAGGTGGCTGCCATGTGGGCCCTGATGCTTGTCCTCCGTACATGCCAAGTTTCCTAGCGGTTTGGGTACTGAGTGGGCACTTGGATCCATGTGATGTCCACGTGGCGATTTGTGATTCGTCGGGCTTGCCTGTCTTGTATTGATGACGTTAGTGATCCAGGGGAATCCTAGGTGGCATCCCCTCATTGGCTGGTCTTGAAGTACTTGGACCAAAGACTTGTGCTTTTACTCCTCTTTCTAGTGCTAATCACCTGTATTTGCATAATCACCAACACTTGTGGAAATGGTTAGTTTAAGCCCTATTCTAGTGTTGATGATCATTTCTCATGCCAAAAAGGTACATGTTGACGGGTATAAAATGAGTGGAAAACAGCCATCAACACAAACCTTGCTTAGCTCCTCATTTGATTCTCTCAGATCACTCAATGTGTATATGTCCTCACCAAGGCATTAGATTGCCTTTCTTCACCCTACTTCTAATGATGGCTATATGTGGAGCTCAGGGTAGGGTAAAGGATAAAGCATACTTGTATCACATATATTGCAAAGTCAAAAACTGGATCCACAGAGAAAATCAAATCATACCATCAGATCAAGATGTGCACGTGTATGGATATGGTGAGTTTGGTATGGTGGATACTAGGCCCGGAATGGGTGCTAGATATTACCATACATGTATGATGGAAGCTGAGGTGATGTTAAGGTCGACACTAGCTCTGGAATAGATACTAGTTATTACCATCTATGATATGAAACTCCTTTTTGCATGATCTCATCTCTCTCCTATTTCTCCTTTATTTTGGACATGGGCTATTCTTTCCCCTTTTTTTTCATTATGCTTTGAGCATGTGTTCTTTTTTTTAGCCCATGTCTCTTGAAGGATACTTTTGGAGAGAGAGTCACACCACATATGGAGCTTTATTTTTATGGAATGGATGAATGATACAAAGCTAACTTCCAGTGTAGAAGCATATCAAGGGGAAATAGGTGGTGTGCACATGAATCTTGATCATGAAAGTAATGAAAAGAATTCTCACAAGGGTCACAGGGTTTGACAAATCTCAATGCAATGACAAGTAGCATATGAGTAGAAGGTTTTCAACTATGAACATCATAAGGCTCTAGTGGGACGATGGCATATCAAAGAGGAGCTTTGCAAGGGGTTTTCATGATTTTCAAATAAAATTCCCAAGCACTCAGACATTCAGAGCGAAGATCATATCATCAAACCATATCACAAACACTAATTACTTAGATAAGCATGAGTTCCCTAATGATATTTGTTCACAAGCATCAAGATGATAAGTAAGGAATAAAACTTATGCAAGCCAACCACAGGAATCATGTAGAGCAAGAATAGCACCAACCATTGAGTTTGATATAAAGGATATGAATTGAAATTCAATCAAACTCATGTATAAGGATAGAGTGAGATAGAGGGTGCACATACCATCGCTTATGAAGGATAAGAGATAAAGGGAGACTAGTGGTGATTCGGCTGACCACAAGGCAGCCGACTCACTCTAGTTTACCTTGCTCTTGTCATGAAGGCATAGTCGATGTTGTGCAGTGCTTGTGTGGGAGTTCTCGAGTGGATATGTCGATGATGAGTTCGAGAGAACTCCCCCACACTAGTGCCCAAACCTGGTGCTTGTTCTTCAAACAAAAAGTGGAAACAAAAGAGGGACTCTACTGGTTCGAGAACCATAGAGCCTTTATTCAAATTCAAATATTTTTGTTGTTGTTTTTTTATTTTTATTGTCACCATGTCATTTTCTCGAAAGGGTTAGACCAAGATTTACACTTCATATACAAAGGGGAATATACTTACCTTGGACCTTTGAGAGGTCATATGTACCACCTTTGCATGTCGTGCAACATGGATCTGACACCTCAACTTACCTTCCCATCTGAATTTAGCTCAATGACTTACCCATTCAAGTTCGACAATATTCTGCAGGGGTTAGTCAGCATATATGCAACCAAGATCTATGAAGATATAACTCTAAGGTTCATCAATCAAAACTCGACACCATGTCTTGTTTTGATTGAAGAAGACAATTTTAACCTAAGCACCATGCTTAATCTAAAACAGTCTATGAATGTGTGAGTACTTCAAACATTCAAACCAGAGCATAAGAACATAAATGAAGGAAGCAAGAAAGCATGATCAAGCTATTATCAACAAGGGACATAAGCATGAGCATAAGACGGTGAACCTCGGGAGCCTCTCGGAAGTGCTTTGTTTAATGTCAAAAGCAAGACTTACCTAGCTAGTGGGCAAGATGCAAGAGCTAACATCATTGCCACACCAGGATGAGGTTTGGTAGAGGAGGAACTTTACTCAAGATGCTCACATACCTCCCCCACACTTGAAGTTTGCATTGCTAGGCAACAAAACTCAAGTGTGTGGAGATCAAGCTTCCTTTTGTAAATGTTCCCTCACCAAAACTTACCTAGGTGTTGTAGCTGATGTGGCTCACATGTTCGTCAGCATCACCAGTCCATCTTTCTTTTCAATCTCCACCTGAAAGGTTAGTGACCAAAAATACCCGAAGGACAACTTATCCTAAAAATATATTCTTGTTTTTATTCGAAAAGGGAAATAAAACCTATGCTAATCCAGGCTATCTCCTGGTAGTGCTTTGTTTATATAAGGTCATAAGCTCGACCATGGGAACTTCATCTTGCAGCTATCATTGGTGGTGTCATTCCCGTCTCACCACCAATACTTGATGTATCAGTGAAGCTTCAGCTGCAAGGTTAGTGCCACAGTGCACACACGAAATCTGATATGCTTACGATAGACATATACATCTACAACCAACCTTCTGAACTTTCTACAAAAGAGGACCATAAGGTGATTGCAGCCCTCATGCGTGCTCAGTGCACTAAGCATGTCTGACTCTAGAGGGGCATGATGCGAGCATGGTCTGTATGGTGAGTCAAGATTGAAACTACCATGCTCGTGCGTGGAATCCTTTCCTCCGGACTCCAGAGTCAGCACCTCGAAAGGATCCATGGCCCATGAATTCTCCATCTCAAGAGAGTCATCATGCAAGCTCAATGTTGACTCTCGATCATGATCGAAAGCAACATGATACGGGCTAGCGGAAATTGGCTGAAACTCAGTCGAGAGTGGTGACGATCGGTCGCCTTCACAAAGGTGATGAGAGTCTCCCGAGTCATCCTCATGAAGGGTAGAACATTCTACAACCTTAATGCGAATAGACTTGGACGATGCGAACAGAGATGTATGCATCATCTTCTCGAGCGAGTTTTTCTGGGGAAGAGGCTGCGCCATAGGATGTCCCAGACAAGGGGTAGCAGTGGCAGGAGCGACCCCCCTAAACTTACCATCTAGGATCCCTAAAGATGTATCAAAGAGCTGATCCAAAGGGGAGCCTAGGAGAAGATTGAGATCAAGGACATTGAAGATGTGAAAGTCTAAGCTAGCCTTGATCCCGTCTATGATAAGCGGCACGGCACTTGCGATCCCCCAACATTCAAGAATGTGTCCAAAGGGACAAGTCTTGAGGAGCATGTCGGATGGTGCTAGCGGGACTCTGCTCAAAAGAGTTTCCGCTAAGTGCCATGGCAAAATGTTAACCTCCATGATGGGGTTACAATGGGCCTCTACGGCAATGCCTCTAATAGAGCAAGGGACAACCAGAGAAGGTGAGCTATTCCAAGTTGCCTCAGAAAATCGTGTCACTCCTTCTAACCATTCCTCTCTCATGGCTTCTTCAGGATATCCTTTGTCAGGAGGATCAGGAGGTAGAGGAGGCACGACAGGCCGAAGGGAAGGTTCTATCAAAAGATTTCTAGAATGATCGGTATGGACAAAATAAGGTTCCTCCCCTGATTGGGCATCAAAAGAATTCGAGGTGTTTGAAAGATTTCTAGATAGGTCATCCTCGAATTTGCAAGTGAACACCGAAGGTTGAATTTCTTCTTCCTTTGGTGTTCGTGGTTCATGAGAGGGCTCAACAGACAAGTCTTGGGATTCAGAAGATGAAGACTAGGACTTGGATGTTGAGAGACCCTCATCGCTCAACTCGGATTCTTGGTTGGGTTCGTTGTGATCAATAGGGACAGAAGAGTTTTCTAAGAGGGAATCTAGGAGCTCTCTTCCTTCCATTGGAGTTTTTTCCACAAACAAACCTCCAGCAATAACATCTAGATCGAGGGCAGAATCCATGTCTAGACCCACACAAAAAATGTATAATGACACATCGATGGGTAAAGACGGACCAGGTGTCGACACCAAAAGGTGTAGGAACTTAGCCCATGCCACTCCTAGGGACTCCTCCTCTAATTTCTCGAAATCGAGGATATTTATTGGAAGAGAAGCTACACGAGTGTACCATTGCTCCGTCCTTTCCATGAGAGAGAATGAGTGGCAAAAGTTATCTCGAAGTTCTCCCCAATCACCGTTCACACTTTCTATAGTGCGGGCGTACCATTGTTCCGCCTCTCCTATGAGGGAGAAAGGAAACAACTTCCACCTCACGGTGTCCTGTGTCATGCCTGGCATAGCCAGACTAGAACACAGTTCCTCAAATTCCTCAAAATGGAGGTAGGGGTCTTCATTGATTGCTCCAAAGAATGGTCGATTCTGAACCATGGCTAAAAAGCCAGGGGGAGTTCATAGCCAGATGATGAAGATGATGATGACTCTTCGAACTCACCCCTTGAGGTAGAGAAGCTTTGAAAGGAAGGCATCTCAAAGGGTAGCAGGGGTAAAGGTAGAACAAAAGAAACAAAAAGGATATCTCGATGGGTAACAGGGGTGAAGTTAGAAGAAAACAAAAAAAGATAAATACGAGGACCACTAGGTTCGAAGATAGATATAGCAACCGTTCCCCGGCAACGGCGCCAGAAATGCTTGTTGGTGTTTCTTAATGTCACCACTAGTTGCGCACCTAGAGGGAGCGTATAAGAACAACTGGGTATACCGGAAGCACACGGAAATACCGCTGTAGCACTTCCCCAAGGAAGGAGAGTATTCCAAGGGTATCGAATCCAAGGAACGGAGTGTACTATCTCCTACTCTAGTATAGATGATCCAAGGACACAACACTGATTGATAGGATAGGTAGAAAGGATCTGCCTCGACCGAGCGTAGAGTCTAGTTACGGTCTCTCAGGTATAGCACTCACTTCAGGCACCAAGCACAAGGCCTATGTACTGGCGACGAGCCCAACTCGGTACGCGACATAGAGGGTTGACAAAGGGTCCAATAGGCTGTCACCACTGTGGCCTACCTCTACGCTACGATCGTACGTGGTCTTCGAAGGATAGCTTATGGTCCAGACACCACGTCTACACCTCTTACTATTACTACGAATCTGCGAGGGAGATACTGGCACTAGCTCAAGATATGCTCTATCACTCATGCAAGATCACGAATGCACTTTGATCTAACTCGAGACATGCAGGAGCTTCACTTTACTCTAATAGACAAGCTGGCAAACTAGATGCAAACTTATGATCTAAGTCTACTGGATCGAAAGGGTTGTGTTCGAAGAACACAAGCCTCTGAACCAAGAACAAACGAAGAACCTTGAAACAAAGCAACTAAGCATGCATACAACTTTAGTCTAAACAGGAAATATCGAAATACTCACTTTAGTCTAGTTGAAGAACAAAGGCACCGCTGAGGATCGTTCTTGAGGAAGATGTCATGAATCATGACATGGTCTCAAGCCTCCCACCTCACTTCCTAGCACTAATCCTATACAAAGAGCTCTCTTCTCCTAAAGAGGGAGGCTCCAAGCCAAAATGAAGAGGAGGAGGAGAGGTGTGTGTTCCAAAATGGAGCCCCTCCCCTCCTATTTATAGAGGAGGGAGAGGCTTGCTTCGGGGCTCCAAGTGCTCCAAAATGCCTGGGATTGCAACCAGGGACCAATTAGGGGCTGCCACGTGGAAGGCCGGGATCAACCGAACCAAAGGCGGTTCGGCCGATCCACGGTTCGGCCGAAACCACGGGGCCACGTGGCACCCTGTGCTTCGTCGTGGTGGCTAACTGGTGGGCCCTGATGCTTATCCTCCGTGTATACCAAGTTTCTCGACGGTTTTGGGGGATAAGTGGGCCCTTGAATCCATGTGATGTCCATGTGGCGCTTCGTGATTCGTCAGGCTTGCCTCTCTTGGATTGATGACGTCAGTGATCCTGGGGAATCCTAGGTGGCATCCCCTCATTGGCTGGTCTTGAAGTGCTTGGATCAAAGACTTATGCTTCTACTCCTCTTTCTAGTGCTATTCACCTGTATTTGCATAATCACCAACACTTGTGGAAATTATTAGTTTAAGCCCTATTCTAGTGTTGATGATCAATTTCCATGCCAAAAGGTACATGTTTGACGGGTAAGAAGTGAGTGAAAATCAGCCGTCAAGAGTCATAAATGTCAGGATTAACGTTTCTACGGGGTTGTTTATAAGGCCTAAAACTAGGTTTAATAGGTGAATGATGTTCTACTAAATCTCGACTTAAACCAGGCATTTCATTATAACTCCATGCAAAGCAATCGACATACTCCTTTAATAACTTTATTAACTCAGATTTAAACAAAGGATCAAGATTCTTATTTACAAATGTCGGCCTAGGTACAGTACCAATATCTACCTCCTCTAAATGATCAGCCGATGTAAACCCTTGTCCTAACTTGCTCAAATCATCAAAATCTTCGATGCCTTCACACATATCGTTCTTATGTGCTCGATAGTGCTCACGCCTCCGCTGTCACCACTCTAGATTGACATCCATCAAATCTTAAGAGATGGTGTAGCCTGATCATCCTTCGACTTTAATACAGCAGTAGCAAAACCACCTTTAGTGCTATCAATGATCTCACAACTAGATAAATCTAAACTAGTTAAGCACTTAAGGTTTTCATGATCATGCAAAGAAACACTATCAGCAACTGCAACATAAGCCGTAGTATCACTATGCACAACTTCTACTTCGTCGCCTACCCATTGAATTAAGCATTGATGCAAGGTAGATGGAACACATTGATTTGCATGAATCCAATCATGGCCAAGGATTAAGCTGAAATTATCTTGTGCCTCGGTGACGAAGAAAGTGGTAGCCAACGTCTTGCTCCCAACAGTGAACTCCATAGAGACGACACCTTTAGCTCCCATAGGCTTGACTCCTCCCACACTGCTGACGGTCATGTTGGTCTTGATCAACTCCTCATCTGAGCCTCCCAGCTTCTTGAATAGAGAATACGGCATCAAGTTGACAATTGCTCCTCCATCCACCAACGTGCGAGATATAGGCTTCCCATTGATGTGACCCTTCATGTTGAAGGACCGAGTAGGCGACTAGAGAGGGTGGGGAGTGAATGGGAGCTGATAAAAATTCTTCCCGAAGGATGAACTCGGCCTATACCCCGATTGCCACTCGGATCACTCGCACACACCAAAGAAGCTCTAGACTAGGCACACACAAGCCTACAAGTCCTAGAGACAAGCCACGAATCAAAGAGTGGAAGCACTAAACAAGAATCAAGCACTTAGCCAAATCTGGACAGGCTAAGCGTGGACCATCCGTGCAGTACAGGCGGACTGTCCACCAGGGTATGGTGGACTATCCGCACGGCTGCCACGGACTATCCGAAAATAGCACCAGAACCTCCAGTAGCGCACCCTGAAAAATCGGACGGTCCGCGAGGGACCCGCGGACGGTCCGGCCCATCACGGAGCGTCCGAGACTCGTGTACGGACCGTCCGCAAACTCCGTGCAACCAAAAACACTAGAGGCAATGGATCGAAACACGGGCACACAAGAACTCGCGAAGAACACGAAGAACAGCTGAACTGTCGGGGCTTCTGCGGACTGTCCGCCGGCCACACGTGGACTGTCTGCATGGCTCGGACAGAAGCAGAACAGTCCCGCGCGCTAAGGTCAACTCTACCAACTCATCAGCAGATCTCCCAAACCACTTGATCTCTTGAGACAAGATTTGGGGGAGATGAGAAGCATCACTAGGTGAAGCTATGCCCCAAAAATCTCAACCTCTAACTCACTAAATCACCGGGAATCGCGGATCACATGAACAACCTCCATGAACTCAGGTTCCTACAAAAACACACGAATCGAAGGGATTTCCCGGTGTTTGAGGGGTCAAGATCACACCCAAAGATGCACAAGGAATCCACCCATGATCCCCTCAAAGAAATCCGAGAGAAAACGCCGTCAAATCAACGAATCGAGCGAAGAACAAAAACACCCAAAAATAGCTCCGAAAATGACACAAAAATCACAAAGAGTTACGAGAGGGAAATCATCACAACGCTGAATGCTTCCATACATCCAGAGGTCAGAGTCTATACAAGACTCTACCCTAAGGAAAGACTGCGAAAAGAAGCAGTCCAGAGCGATGAAAACCTAGAGCCAGAGAGAAAGAGATGCCATCCACCTCTCCGCTATTTATATAAAGTCCACCAGAGGAGGAAAATGACCACGCTACCCCTACAACTTAAACTTAAGATACACATCCCTCAGGAGCAATTTGGTCAAGTCTTTGGATATTCCTATCGAGCGAACACGCTTCCACCGCAGACTTGCTTAGCCTCGATGCAAACCCCGCGATCACGCCACGTGCCCCCCGCCTCGAAGCTTCCTGACGCTCCCAGATCACCGTCTCCATTGCATCGGGCCTCCGGACTTAGATTTGAGGCCCAAACTAAGAAACCGTCCACCGATGGTTTTGTGGGCAAACCACCAAACCCCGCGTGCAAGCTTCGGCCTCGATCCGCTGAGGACCATGTGTGTCCGAGGACCAGTAGAGGGTCACTACTTAGTGATGAGTGATTGACAACATTGTGTGGACTGATGCTTGGCTCAGTGTGCAGGTACAGGTTGCGGCTTGACTCGTGTTGGTGCAGGTGAAGAACAAGTGCAAAAGGCCTTAGCCGTGGTGGCCTCTGGGTGATGGAGAGGCAAGTAGGCTTGGTTCAATGGACCCAGTGGCCGATGGGGTCATGTGTGAGCCGTGCAGTGCAAGACTAGCAAGTTGAAATCATGGACATGGGCCGGTGCAAGGTAGTGGTTCGAGGCCGAAGCTTGCACGCGGGGTTTGGTGGTTTGCCCACAAAACCATCGGTAGACGGTTTCTTGGTTTGGGTCTCAAAACTATGTCCGGAGGCCCGATGTGACGGAGACGGTGATCTAGGAGTGTCGGGAAGCTTTGACGTGGGGGGCACGTGGCGTGATTGTGGGGCTTGCGTTGAGGCAAAGCAAGTCCGCGGTGGAAGCGTGTCCGCTCGATGGGAATATCCGAAGACTTGACCAAATTGCCCGTGAGGAGTGTGTATCTTAAGTTTAAGTTGTACGGGTAGCGTGATCATTCGCCTCCTCCGGTGGACATCATATAAATAGCAGAGAGGTGGATGGCATCTCTCTCTCTCTCTGACTCTAGGGTTTCCTCCCCCGGAAGATCGCTCTGGATTGCTTCTTTTCCCAATATTTCCTTAGGGTAGATTCTTGTATAGACTCTGACCTCTGGATGTATGGAAGCATTCGGCATTGTGATGATTTCCCTCTCCTAGCTCTTTGTGAGTTTCGTGTCATTTTCAGAGCTATTTTTGGGTGTTTTGTTCTTCGCTCGATTCGTTGATTTAAGGGCTTTTTCCTCGGATTTGTTTGAGGGGATCATGGGTGGATGCCTTGTTCATCTTTGGGTGTGAACTTGACCCCTCAAACACCGAGAAACTCCTCTGATTCGCGAGTTCTTGGAAGAGCATGAGTTCTTGGTGGTGGTTCAGGTGATCCACGATTCCCGGTGATTTAGTGAGTTAGACGTCGAGATTTTTGGGGCATAGCTTCACCTAGTGACGCTTCTCATCTCCCCCAAATCTTGTCTCAAGAGCTCAAGTGGTTTGGGAGATTCAGTGATGGCTTTCGAGGGTTGACCTCGTGCGCGCCCAGTTTTTGGTTATGTTCGTGTCTTGCGGACAGTCCGCCAGGCCGCCGCGGACAGTCCGCGCGTCTAGGGTTTGTCTCAGTTCGTCGCGTGTTCGTGTGACTTCGTGTTTCGATCCTTCGCGTGCCTAGGGTTTTGTTGCAAGAGGTTTTGCGGACAGTCTGCCAGTCAGTGACGGCGGTCCGTGTGAGCGTGTTTGAGTTGAGTTTTGCTGGAGCTTTGGACGGATGGTCTACGGGCTCTTCACACACGGTCCGCGACACTGGCGGACCGTCCGCGTGCCTAGGTCGGATAGTCTGATTTTTCCTGGTGCATCTCTGGTGGCTCTGCTCGCTTTCTTGGACAGTCCGCGTGGTCCGTCTGGACAGTTCGCCCCAGTGTGGCGGACAGTCCGACCGTACAGCACGGACGGTCCGCACTTAGCCTGTCTAGATTTGGCTAAGTGCTTTGGTTCTTGCTTAGTGCTTCTGCTCTTTGATTCGAGGCTTGTCTCGAGGGCTTGTAGGCTTGTGTATGCCTAGTCTAGAGCTTCTTTGGTGTGTGTTAGTGATCGGAGTGACAATCAGGGTATAGCCCAAGTTCATCATTCGGGAAGAATTTTTATCAGCTCCCAATCACCCCCCTCTCTGGTCGCCTATTCAGTCCTTCAATTGGTATCAGAGCAGGTTATGGATCTTCACGATTCGAACCAGTCTAAGATCCAAAGATGGGCGACTATGGTAAGGGGTCAGGTCCTCCACACTTCGATGGCAAGAATTACCAGATGTGGGAGAGGCGCATGGGCACGTTTTTGCGTGGGAAGGCGACTCTGATCTGGGATGTGACCCAAAATCCTAACTATGTCATTCCTCATAGTTCCTTCTTCCAGGATCGCGAGACATTTTTAAGGCCAACAGCAAGGCTATTGATTACTTGTTCCGTGCTCTCTATGCCTCGGAGTTTGATCGAGTGTACGGAGAGGATCTGGCTAGAAAGATATGGCTTAAGCTTAAGAATACCCATGTTGGCAATGCTCAGGTGCAAGCTCGTTTGTTTGCCATTCACTAGAGAGAGTACGAGAACTTCACTCATCTCCCCAGTGAGTCGACTGATGTGATGTTCCAGCGCTTCACCAGTATTGTGAACAACATGAGGGCCAATGTGACAGTGCTCCCATACACAGATCATGATCAAGCTATCAAGCTCTTGCATGCATTGGATAGATCTGTGTGGAGTGCCAAGGTCGAGGCCATTGAGGAGTTGAGCGTGTATGATACCTTGACGCTGGATGAGCTGTTTCCTAAGCTCAGGTCTTCGGAGGTTGATCGTGGCCTGAGAGCCAAGGGTGAGAGCCCCAATGATCATCATAGTTTGGCTCTTGTCTCAGGATCGAGGACTAATGCTAACCATGTTGCCAGACAGTTTTCTTTGCCTTGTCTTGTGTCCATGCCAGATGAGGACTTTATGGTGCTGAGCGAGGAGGACCTCGCCTTGTTGAGCAAGAGGTTTTGGCGGATGTACGAGAGCCACAAGAATGCGAGGAGAAGCTCGGGGATGTGCTATCAGTGTGGGAAGCATGGGAACTTCATCGTCGAATGCCCTGAAGCCATGGAGATCAAGAATGACTACAAGGGCAAGCCCAAGCACGACTACAACAAGCACCGCTCCCATAACGACTACAAGGACAAGTGCAAGGACAAGGGCGAGAGAAGGCCAAAGAAGAGCAGCGGGTACAAGAACAAGACGGCTCGAGCGATCGTTGCCGGAGCAAGCGACATCAACTCCACTTCAAGCGACTCTTCTTCCAGTTCGAGCAACGATGAAGAGCAAGATCGGCACAAGGACAAGCGACACATGGGCAAGAACTTCATCGGCCTCAGCTTCGTCGCACAAGGTGGCTTTTGCGGCATGGTGCACTCCAAGAAGGGTGGGAAGCACAACTCGGATTCGAACACAGACTCCGAGGAAGAGGTACGACATGATCCCAACTTCTTGCTAGAGGAGAATGCTAGGCTAAATGAGTTGCTTGATTGTTGGTGTTCCTTAACCTCAACGCTAGGCGCCGTTGGGTAGCGTGAGCATGTAAGAGACACCCGGGTACACTGACGAGTGCGAACGAATCCGCAAGCGCACGGATACATCGTTGTAGCACTTCTCTTTCGGAGAATGAGTATTCCCGTCAGGTTTCGTTCCTAGGACAGACGCGTAACCAGTGAGGGTCTATCCAAGGACACCAGCTACTGCTAGGATAGGTAGGGATAAGAGAAGCACTTCCTTAAGGGACTTAACTCTCAAAATAGATCTGTCCGCTATTAGTCCTCCCCGTGGGGCGCCAGCCATCCTAACTTTTTACGGAGAGGCCAATGTACTAGCAACGGGGCCCAACTCGGTACGCAGGCGCAGAGGGTTTCAAAGGGTCCAACAGGCTGTCACCACTACGGCCTACCCTATCATTACGCGAACGCACTTGGTCTTCGTAAGATAACCAGAGCCCAGACACCACGTGTGTACCCCAGATAACTACTATAGCACGGTTACATCTGTCGACCCGCTAATAACACTATAGCAACCCGTATAAATACGGAACCACGAACCAGAGAGAGAACGGAATCAAATCATACTAGTCTCGAGCTATGGAGCAGAAAGAAAGCTATGGATGCAAGCAAACGAGATACAGCAGACTTACTCAGCTAAACAGGATCAGAGCATGCAAAGGAACTTGCTCTAAAGGATCGAAGCCTTGTGTTACGAAGAACACAAGCCTCTAACTTATGAACGATCTAAGAACACAAGAACAAATCAAGCATGCATGATGTCCACTATAGTCTAAATAAGAAATGCTGAAATACTCACTTTGGTCTAAATGAAGAACGAGCATCCACGAGGACATCAACTCACTCCTCACTCCTACTCTATCTCTCAACTAATCCTAGTCTAGATCTCTTCTCAACCCCATTCTACCACATAGAGGTGAGAATCACCTCACATGGGCAGAATTAGAGAGAGGGAGAGGGAGCTACATTGGAGAGAAGTGGAACTTGAGAGCTTGAAGGTGTGTGTGAAATGAGGCCCCTCCCTCTCTATTTATAAGCAAGGGAGTGGCTAGCTCCGGGGCTCCAAGTGCTCTAAAACACCCCGAGATGCAGCCAACAGCCAATGGGAGAGAGCCACGTGGAGGGCCAGGATGAACCGACCCTTGGTCGGATCGGCCGAACCTAGGGTCGGCCGACCCCCTCAGGTGGCCTCCCAGCTTGTGCTTCCTCTGGCTCGCTTCCATGTGGGCCCTGATGCCCCTCCACCATGCATGGCACGTTTCCTGGTGGTTTAGTTGGCAAAGTGGGCCCATGGATCCATGTGATGCTGACATGGCAACGTATGATTCGTTGAGAGCTCTTCACATGGATTGGTGACATCTTGGATCCAGGAGAATCCGTGTGGTAGCCCCTGATTGGCCAGCACTTGAGTGCCTTGGATTGGAGTGGAGTGAATGTGCATGGTTTTTTCTCATTTCCTATGCTAAATACCTGCATTCGAATAGACATCGACACTGGTGGAAAGTATTAGTTTAAGCTCCTATTCTAGTGTGGACGTGCAATTCATGCTTCAATTCGCAGGAGTTGACGGCCATAAAAATGTTACTTAACAGCCGTCAACAACACCCCCACACTTGACCTTTGCTCATCCCAAGTGAAGGGGAAACAAAGCCAAGTGGGTCATGAATACCAAACAGTAAGACAAACATAAGAGATACTCCAAGTCATACCTTGCTCCTGTGAACCTCTATGGAGTGGCTATCATGTCTCCTTGTGTGATTGAAAAGTAGAACAGCTGTGATCCAGTCACTTATGCACCTGATGATAAACACCTTGGGGTTTTGCAAAGTTTTTCATAAACAAAACTCTTGGTGGCTTCCTCATTTGATTCTCTCAGATCACTCAATGTGTATATGTCCTCACCAAGGCATTTGCCTTTCTTCATCCTACTTCTAATGATGGCTATATGTGGGGCTTAGGGTAGGATAAAAGATAAAGCATACTTGTGTCACATATATTGCAAAGTCAAAAATTGGATCCACAGAGAAAATCAAATCATACCATCAGATCCAGATGTGCACCTGATATGGCTATAGGAGTATGGTAAGGTGGATACTAGGCCCAGAATGGGTGCTAGATATTACCATACATATATGATAAGAACTATGGGTTGATGGTAAGGTGGACACTAGCCCTGTTATGGACACTAATTATTACCATCAAGATTATGGGACTCCTTTATGTATGACCATCTCTCTCTCCTTTTTCTCCTTTATTTTGGACAAGGGCTATTTTCTTTTCTTTTCTTTTTTTTTCTTTTCTTTTGTTTTTTTCATCATCATGCTTTGAGCATGTGTCTCTTTTTTTTCTTTTTTTCATATCCCATGTCTCTTTTAAAGGATACTTCTGGAGGGAGAGGTCACACCACATGTGGAGCTTTATTTTTATGAAATGGATGAATGATACAATGCTAACTTCCAATGTAGAAGCATAGCAAGGGGAAAATAGGTGGGGTGCACATGAATCTTGATCATGAAAGTGATGAAAAGAATTCTCACAAGGGTCACAAAATTTGACAAATCTCAATGCAATAACAAGCATCATATGATTATAAGGTTTTCAACTACGAAGATCATATGGCTCTAGTGGGACAATGAAATATGAAAGAGGAGCCTTTCCAACAGGTTTTATGTTTTTCAAAAATAAATAACCCAAGAGAGTTAGTCATCAGAGCAATAAATCATATCATCCAGCCATATCATACTCGTCAATTACTTAGGAAAACATGTTTGTCCTTAAGATGATTATGGTTCACAAGCATCAGGCAGATAACGAGGAATAAAACATATGTGAGTCTACTCAGGCATCAAGCAAGTTGGGTGTTCTTAGCATCAACATTCGAGTTTTAATTTATAGAGATAGACAGATATAGCTTATAAAACTCAGGAATGAGAGAGAGAGTTGTTGAGATGCAAACCGGTGCTATGCATGGGAGTTGAACTGTGAGAGGCTCTCCACAGGAGTGAACTCGTGCGAGTCCCGTTCAGGTTCTCTGTAGATGATCGGTCGGCTAGCGCGTAGTGCTCACAGTGGGTACGTGCGAAAACAACATGCCTGCATTGGGAGAGTCATGGCTCTCCCCCACATTGTCTTGAACCTAGATGTCCTCTAAATCAAAAGACCAAAGTAATGACACAAAGGTGGCTGGACCCGGTTACATGACCGGTGAGCCACTTTATTCAAATCCAAATGTTCTAGAAATAAAATGATTAGGCACTTACACACATGGAAAGAAATAAATGAAATGAAGGGAAATAAACCTAGACCTAGACTAGCACCTAATAAACTAAAGTTGGGGCTAATCCTCATTACTCGGCATCATAAAGGGCTGCATGCCCCGTGGCCGAGAATAGCCTCCTCATCTTCGCACAGAGGCCGCGGCGAAGGTCGCGCACATCGTCTCTCAGCTCGACCACGTCCAACTTCTGCTCTGAGAAAGCAGCCCTGAGCTTCTCGTTGCTGGCTTCCAATTCCTTCATCAGTAGAGTCAGCTTGGCAACTGAGGAGAGCTTAGGGAGTTGCCCGGCTGCTCGAGTCTTCTCCCTAGACCTCCTAGTGTAGGGCGGCGGTGGCAGTCTGTTGTCAAAGCCAAGGTCTTCCTCCTCTTCAGGCAAGACTGGAGCTGGGCGTGCTTCAGGAGCCTTCTCCTTGGGCAGCGCCGACTTTATGGTAACCGGCGGCTGCGACGAAGGAGCAGACTGTGCTGAGCTCATCTGCCCTCCAGCTAGCAACGATCCAAGTGCGCTAGGTGGAACGAATAGCAAACCCTTGGGGTGAAGCTGAGCCGTGGTCGGCCTGCCGTAGGGGTTGGCTGCCCGTCCCCTATGCCTCTTCCCAGGCGAGGCGGAGCACCTAGACGGTGGTCTGCCCAGAATCCGCCCACCCAATGGGATGGTGGCGAGCGGAGGAACATCTAGGACTCTAGCCACCATCGCGAGGTCCGCTACAGGGGCGGCAGCGATGGAGGGGTTGCCTCCTGCTCCAGGACCGGTGGACGAGGTGGAGCCGTCGAAGGGAACAACGCTCTTTCCGGCCATAGGTGCAGGGATGAGTGAGGATGATGAGGTGGAGGAGATGGATTCTGCGCGACGCGAAACTCGTCGTGCGGTAGGGAGAAGGTTTCTAGAGGAGGAAGAGACACGCATGTGAAAGAAGAAGGGAGGCGGCGTCATCAGGACTTCGACCGAACCAGGGTTCGGCCGACCCTAGGTGGGCCCCTCTGGCCTTCCCCCTTCTCGTGTGGGCTCAAGCAGGCCTCAGGACCAAAGGCCCAGGTGGATTCCCCGGGATGGAAAGATTGGCTTAGGCTAAAGCTAGGATAAGGTTGGGGTTAAATAATCAACCTCTACTATATAATAACTTTGGCCGAGCCACTAATATAACCATAGATAGTCTGGGGGAACTCACCGTGACAACATACCTGGTCCACCAAAAGTGTAGAAACCTCCGATGGGGATCATGAAGCATTCATCGTGTTGCCATGATGGTGTTGCCTCCTGTGGTCCTTTGCTTACTCCTTTTTATCTTGGAAATTTCTTTCTCCTGCATAGTTAGTGTTCACAAGATACCCGAAGGATAATTCTTCTTAGGGAAACAAAATGAGTCCCAAGAATACTCAGAATGTGGGTGTCTTGCGATCTCTTGTCTCAACTCATAGCCATCCCCCTTGCAGATAGTATGATGTGATGATAAGCTCTGATCTGCAAGGTTAGTGCATATACGAACGCGAGCCCGAAGGATATATCAAAGCTAAAAGCAAGCATGATCATCCCAGGGAGCCTAAGCAGCCCTGGGGTGGCCATGGGACTCGAGAGCTACAGCACTAGGGTGGCGGAACTCGGAGATGAAAAGATCGAGCACTGAGGCTAGTGCTCCAACAACAGGAACTGATCTCCGAGTGTACTCAAGCTCAGAAAGACACTCGGCCTCCAAAGAGGATAGAACATAAACTCCAAAGGCCGATGTGCAATGAAGAACCAGAGTTCGGATGAAGAACGAGATTTAACTCGCCCTTGCCTTAGGCAGAGGGTTCGATGTTCTCATCAGAATGATGGTAACATCCCGAGGTCTAGCCTAAGCTTCCAATGGGAGGCTATGGATAAGCTGGGAAGTGCAACTCCCATTGGGCATCGATCAAGTCAGGCATAAGGTACGAAGTTTAAGCTTTTCCTGACTGATCGGCATCGATCGATGGGCTTAAGATTTGAAGTGAATGCAGTCCATTCGATCAGTAAATGATTGTGCTCCTTCGGTCTGATGAATGAATCCAATGGATTATAAAGCAGAGACTGATGTCTTGGCTTATACGAAACTTCAGTGCAAGGCACCTCAGCTCAAACCTCAACGTAGAAATACGATAAGCCTCTCATACCCTCCTTAGGAGATAGTAGCTCGGATCGAGCAAGTCATCCTGGTCGGGAATGATCGCTCTTTCCAAACCAGTCTCTCCATCCTCTCGCGAGACATAGTCTCGGGGAGAAGGTCTAAGAAGATGCACAAGAGGGGAACCCAAGGGTAGATTTCGCGCTACGAAATCTTTCCCTTAGACTCATGCTATTTAGGAACGACACCTTCAGCCAGAGTTCAGAAAGAATGGATATGAAGTCTCGGGCTCGACTGACGATAGATCTAGGTGGCTCAACATGTCCTCTGGTGGGCACCTCATTGCCCGGGATGCAAGGGGAGCTAAAATCCCGGAGATTCTCCACGATCTCTTTTCCCTCGATAGCATCCAAGTGCACAAAGGATCCTCTGGAGAGAGCATTAAGCCTCATGGCAGCGTCCTTCCGCAGTCCAAACCAGAAGTGCTGGAGTAGCATCCAATCGGGAATGTGGAGGACAGGGCAATCTTCCACCGCAGAGGTGAAACAATGCCATGCCATTCCTAGTGATTCCCCTTCACATTGCTTGAAACTGAGAATCTTAGTCCATAACGAGATGACACATCGTATCGGGAAGAATCGAGAGCAAAAAGCTGCTCTCAGACTCTCCCAAGTAAGGTAGTCTCTACCAAAACAACGGTGCCAATCCCGTGCTCTCCCAGAGAGGGATAGTGGGAAAAACTCTCTTTTCCGAGCATCTGGTGATTCTCCGGTTTTACCCCTAGTTTCAATCAGACACTCGTAGTCTCTCACATGATCAAAGGGGTTCTCATGACTTAACCCAAGAAGGATAGGTCCTGAATGAGCTTCATGAGAGAGGGGTGAAGCCGATAGCCACATTGTTGGCATTTCATAACCTCAACACTAGGCGCCGTGGTAGCGTGAGCATGTAAGAAACTCCCGGGTACACTGACGAGTGCGAACGAATCCGCAAGTGCACGGATACACCGCTGTAGCACTTCTCCCTAAGAGAATGAGTATTCCTGCCGGGTTTCGTTCCTAGGACGGAGAGTAACCAGAGAGGGTCTACCCAAGGACACCAGCTTTCGCTGGGATAGGTCGGGATACAAGAAGCACTTCCTTAAGGGACTTAGCTCTCAAGATGCATCTGTCAGGTCTCAGTCATCCCCGCGGGGCGACAACACATCAATGTGCTGGCAAATGAGCCCAACTCGGTACGCGATGCAGAGGGTTTGCAAAGGGTCCAACAGGCTGTCACCACTGCGGCCTACCTCTACGCTACGATCGTACGTGGTCTTCGCAGGAAAGCCAGGGCCCAGACACCACGTCTGTACCCCAGATAAATACTATAGTGCACTTACGTCTGTCAACCCGCTGCCTACACTATAACAACTGTATAGATACGGTCCCACGAACAAGAGAAAGATCGGATTCAGATCATCTTATCATTCATTGAACTATGGAGCAGAAATGAAGCTATGGATGCAAATAAACGAGATACAGCGGACTTACTTAGCTAAATAGGATCAAAGCATACAAACAGGTATATGAACTACTGAGCTAGCTCTAAAGGATCGAAGCCTTGTGTCACGAAGAACACAAGTCTCTAACTTATGAACGAGCCACGAACACAAGAACAAATCAAGCATGCATGATGTCCACTATAGTCTAAATAAGAAATGTTGAAATACTCACTTTGATCTAAATGAAGAACAGGCATCCACGAGGACATCAACTCACTCCTCACCCCTACTCTACCTCTCAACTAATCCTGATCTAGATCTCTCCTCATCTCCATTCTACCACATAGAGGTGAGAATCACCTCACATGGGCAGAATTAGAGAGAGGGAGAGAGAGCTACACAAGAGAGAAGTGGAACTTGAGAGCTTGGTGGTGTGTGTGAAATGGAGCCCCTCCCCTCCTATTTATAGACAAAGGGGTGGCTTGCTTCGAGGCTCCAAATGCTCCAAAACACCCCGGGATGCAGCCAAGGACCAATGAGCGACCAACACGTGGAGGGGGGAGATCAACCGACCCTAGGTCGGTTCGGCCGATCCTAGGGTCGACCGAAGCTCCCGGCCAGCCTCCTGGCTTGTGCTTCCTCTGGCTCATCTCCATGAGGGCCCTAGTGCCTCTCCTCCGTGCATGGCACGTTTCCTGGCGGTTTAGTTGGCAAAGTGGGCCCATGGATCTATGTGATGCTGACGTGGCAGCGTATGATTCGTCAAGAGCCCCTCACATGGATTGGTGACATCATGGATCCAGGAGAATCCATGTGGCAGCCCCTGATTGGCCAGCATTTGAGTGCCTTGGATTGGAGTGGAATGAAAATGCATGGATTCCTCTCATTTCTTATGCTAAATACCTGCATTCGAATAGACATCGACACTGGTGGAAAGTATGAGTTTAAGCTCCTATTCTAGTGTGAATGTGCAATTCATGCTCCAATTTGCAGGAGTTGACGGCCATAAAAATGGCAAATATCAGCCGTCAACAACACCCCCACACTTGACCTTTGCTCGTCCCGAGTGAAGGGGAAACAAAGCCAAGTGGGTCATGAATACGAAAGAGTAAGACAAACATAAGAGATATTCCAAGTCATACCTTGCTCCTATGAACCTCTGTGTAGTGGCTATCATGTTCCCTTGGGTGATTGAAAAGTAGAATTGCTGTGAATCAGGTCACTTATGCACCTGATGATAAACACCTTGGGGTTTTGCAAGATTTTCATCAACAAAACTCTTGGTGGCTTGCTCATTTGATTCTCTCAGATTGCTCAATGTGTATATGTCCTTACCAAGGCGTTTGCCTTTCTTCATCCTACTTCTAATGATGGCTATATGTGGAGCTCAGGGTAGGATAAAGACAAAGCATACTTGCATCACATATTTTGCAAAGTCAAAGACTGGACCCATAGAGAAAATCAAATCATACCATCAGATCAAGATGTGCACCGGTATGGCTATGGTGTGTATGGTAAGGTGGATACTAGGCCCGGAATGGGTGCTAGATATTACCATCCATATATATGGTGGGAACTGAGTTGATGGTAAGGTGGACACTAGCCCCGGGATGGACACTAGTTATTACCATCAAAATCATGGAACTCCTTTCTGCATGACCATCCCTCTCTTTTTTTCCTTCTTTATTTTGGATATGAGCTATCCTTTCTTTTTTTTCAAAACATGCTTTGGGCATGTGTATATATATTTCTTTCTCTCTTTTTTTCATAGCCCATATCTCTTCCTTGAAGGATACGTTTAGAGAGAGCGGTCATACCACATATGGAGCCTTTACTTTTGTGGTATGAATGATACAATGCCAACTTCCAGTGTAGAAGCATAGCAAGGGGAAACAGGTGGGGTGCACATAAATCTTGATGATGAAAGTAATGAGAAGAATTTTCACAAGGGTCACAGAATTTGACAAGGCTCAAAGCGATAACAAGCAGCATATGAATCGAAGGTTTTTACCTACAAAGATCATATGGCTCTAATGGGACAGAGGCATATCAAAGAGGAGCCTTTCCAAGAGGTTTTGAGTTTTCAAAAATAAATTCCCCAAGCGAGTTAGTCATCAGAGCAATAGATCATATCATCCAGCCATATCATACTTGTCAATTACTTAGGTGAACATGCTTGTCCTTAAGATGGTTATGGTTCACAAGCATCGGGTAGATAACAAGGAGTAAAACATATGTAAGTCTACTTAGGTACAAGCGAGCTGGGTGATCTTTTAGCATCATCATTCGAGTTTTAGTTTAGAGATAGACAGATATAGCTTATAAAAGTCAGGAATGAAAGAGAGTGAGTTGTCGAGATGCAACCCGGCGCTATGCATGGGAGATGAACCGTGAGAGGCTCTCCATAGGAGTGCACTCGTGCGGGTCCCGTTCAGTTTCTCTGTAGGTGGTCGCTCGGCTAGCGCGGAGTGCTCATAGTGGGTACGTATGGAAAACGTTGTGCCTGCATTGGGAGAGTCATGGCTCTTCCCCCACACTGTCTCGAACCTAGATGTCCTCTAAATCAAAGAGACCAAAGTAATGACACAATGGGTGGCTGAACCGGGTTACATGACCGGTGAGCCACTTTATTCAAATCTAAATGTTTTTAAGCAAAATGATTAGGCGCTTACACACATGCAAAGGAAATAAATGAAATAAAGGGAAATCAAACCTAGACCTAGACTAGCACCTAATGAACTAAAGTTGGGGCTAATCCCCACTACTCAACATCATAGAGGGCTGCATGCCCCGTAGCCGAGAACAGTCTCCTCATCTTCACACAAAGGCCGCGGCGAAGGTCACACATGTCGTCTCTTAGCTCGGCCAGGTCCAACTTCTGCTCTGAGTAAGCAGTTCTGAGCTTCTCGTTGCTGGCCTCCAATTCCTTCATCAGCGGGGTTAGCTTGGCCACTGAGGAGAGCTTAGGGAGTTGCTCGGTTGCCCGAGTCCTCTCCCTGGACCTCCTAGTGTAGGGCGGCGGTGGCAAACCATCGTGCAGGCCAAAGTCTACCTCCTCTCTGGCAGAACTAGAGCTGGGCGTGCCTCAGGAGCCTTCTCCTTGAGCAGTGCCGGCTTTATGGTCACCGGCGGCTGCGGTGAAGGAGCAGACTGTGTTGAGCTCGTCTGCCCTCCAGCTAGCGACAATCCAGGTGTGCTAGGTGGAGCGAGCGGCAACCCCCTGGGGCGAAGCTGAGCCGTGGTCGGCCTGCCGTAGGGGCTGGCCGCCCGTCTCATGTGCCTCTTCCTAGGCGAGGCGGAGCGCCTTGATGGCGGTGTGCCTGGAATCCTCCCGCCCGGCGGGATGGTGGCGAGCGGAGGAACATCTAGGACACCGCCCACCATTGTGAGGTCCGCAGTAGGGGCGACAGCGAAGGAGGGGTTGCTTCCTGCCCCGGGATCGGTGGACGTGGTGGAGCTGTCGAAGGGGACAACACTCCTTCCAGCCATGGATGCGGCGAGGAGTTGGATGATGTGGTGGAGGAGATGGATCTTCACGATGCAAAAACTCGTCAGGCGGCAGCGAGAAGGTTTCTGGAGGAGAATGAGACGCACACGCAAAAGAAGAAGGGGAGAGGCGGCAGCAGGGTTTCGGCCGAACCAGGGTTCGGCCAGCCCCAGGTGGGCCCCTCTGCCCCTCCCCTTTCTCGTGTGGGCTCCAGCAAGTCTCAGGATCGACGACCCAGGTGGATTCCCCGAGATGAAAAGATTGGCTTAGGCTTAAGGCTAGGATAAGGTTGAGGTTGAAAATTCATCCTCCACTATATACCAACCTTGGCCAAGCCATGATATAACCATAGAGAATCTGGGGGAACTCACCTTGGCAACATACTCGGTTCGTCAAAAGTGTAGACACCTCTGACGATAATCATGAAGCATTCGGGTCGCCACAATGGTGCTGCCTTCCTGTGGTCCTTTGCCTACTCCTCTTTATCCTGGCAACTTCTTTCTCCTGCATGACCACGGTCCACAAGATACCCAAAGGATAATTCTTCCTGGGGAGACGAGATGAGTCCCAAGAGTACTCAGGATGCGGGTGTCTTGTGATCTCCTGTCACAACTTATGACCATCTCCTTGCAGATAATGTTGATGTATGATAAGCTCTGATCTGCAAAGGTAGTGCATATACGAACTCGATCCCAACAAGGTGTATCGAGGCTGAGGGCAAGCATGATCATCCCAGAGAGGCCGAGGCACTCCTTGAGGTGGTCACGGGACTCGAGGACTATAGCACTGGGGTCGCGGAACTCAGAGATGAAAAGATCGAGCACTGAGGCTAGTGCTTCACCAATATGTACCGATCTCCGAGTGAACTCAAGCTCAGAAAGACACTCGGCCTTCAAAGAAGATAGAGCATGGACTTCTGGAGGCCGATGTACAATTAGGAATCAGAGTTCGGACGAAGAAAGAGATTTACTCGCTCTTATCTTAGGCAGAGGGTTCGATGTTCTCATCGGGGCGATGGAAACCTTCCAAAGTCTAGCCTAAGCTTCCAATGGGGGTTATGGATAAGCTAGAAAGTACACCTCCCATTGGGCATCGATCAAGTCAAGCATAAGATACGAAGTGCAAGCTTCTCTTGACTGATCGGCATCGATCGATGTGCTCAGAATAAAAAGTGAATGCACTCCATTAGATCGGTAAATGATCGTGTTCCTTCGGTCTAATGGATGAATCCAATGGATTATAAAGCAGAGACTGATGTCTTGGTTTATACGAAACTTCCGTGCGGAGCACTTCAGCTCAAACCTCAACGTAGAAACATGATAGGCCTCTCATACCCTTCTTAGGAGATAGTAGTGAGGGTCGAACAAATCATCCTGGTCGGGAATGGTCATTCTTTCCGAACTACTCTCTCCGTCCTCCCACGAGACAAAGTCTCGGGGAGAAGGTCTAAGAAGATGCATGAGAGGGGAACCCAAGGGTAGATCTCGTGCCACGAAATCCTTCCCTTAGACTCTTGCTATTCAGGAATGACATCTTGAGCCAGAGCTCAAAAAGAGTGGATATGAAATCTCGGACTCGGCTGACGATAGATCTAGGTGGCTCAACATTCCCTCTGGTAGGTGCCTCATTGACAGGGATACAGGGGAGCTGAAATCCCGGAGATTATCCACGATCTCTTTTCCCTTGACAGCATCTAGGTGCACAAAGGACCCTCCGGAGAGACTATTAAGCCTCATGGCATCACCCTTCCGCAATCCAAACCAGAAGTGCTGAAGCAACATCCAATTTGGAATGTAGAGGAATGGGCAATCTTCCACCGCGGAGGCGAAATGATTCCATGCCATTCCTAGTGATTCCTCCTCACATTGCTTGAAACAGAGAATCTTGGTCCGTAACGAGATGACACATCGTATTGGGAAGAAGTGGGAGCAAAAAGCTGCTCTCAACCTTTCCCAAGTAAGGTAGTCTCTACTGAAACAATGGTGCCAATCCCGTGCTTCCCCAGAGAGGGATAGTGGGAAAAACTCTCTTTTCCGAGCATCCAGTGATTCTCCGGTTTTACCCCGAGTTTCAATCAGACGCTTGTAGTCTCTCACGTTGAGGACCAGGTGTGTCCGAGGACCAGTGGAGGGTCCTTCCTTAGTGATGAGTGATTGACAACGTTGTCTGGACTGATGCTTGGCTAAGTGTGCAGGTACAGGTTGCGGCTTGACTCGTGTCAGTGCAAGTGAAGAACAAGCGTGAAAGGCCTTAGCTGTGGCGGCCTCTGGGTGATGGAGAGGCAAGTAGGCTTGGTTCGATGGACCCGGTGGCCGATAGGGTCAAGTGCGAGCCGTGCGGTGCAAGACTGGCGGGCTGAAGTCGTGAACTGAGCCGGTGCAAGGTAGCGGTTGAAGCCCGAAGCTTGCACGCGGGGTTTGGTGGTTTGCCCACAAAACCATCAG
Organism: Cenchrus fungigraminus; assembly: GCA_036936925.1. Taxonomy (NCBI): domain Eukaryota; kingdom Viridiplantae; phylum Streptophyta; class Magnoliopsida; order Poales; family Poaceae; genus Cenchrus; species Cenchrus fungigraminus. The sequence continues at coordinate 101,653,630 of CM072779.1, forward strand.
GTGGACAGTTTCTTGGTTTGGGCCTCAAAACCAAGCTCGGAGGCCCGAGGCGACGGAGACGGTGATCCGGGAGCTTCAGGAAGCTTCGAGGCGGGAGGCACGTGGCGTGATCGCGGGGCTTGTGTCGAAGCTAAGCAAGGCCGCGGTGGAAGCGTGTCCGCTCGATGAAGACTTGACCAAAATGCCCCTGAGGGTTGTATCTTCAATTCAAGCAGTAGGGGTAGCGTGGTCATTTACCTCCCTCCGATGGACTTCGTATAAATAGCGGAGAGGTAGATGACATCTCTCTCTCTTGCTCCCTAGGGCTTTCTCCCCCGGAAGATTTTCTCTGAACTACTTCTTTTCCCTCTGGATTCCTTAGGCTAGACCCTTGTACAGAATCTGACCTCTAGATGTATGGAAGCATTTGGCGTCCTGGTGATCTCCTAGTCCCCTGTGATTTTCGTGTCATTTTTGGGACTATTTTTGGGAGTTTTCGTTCTTCGCTCGATTCGTGATTTTGGAGGTGTTTCTTGTCGGATTTCTTTGAGGGATCATGGGTGGATGCCTTGCACATCTTTGTGTGTGATCTTGATCCCTCAAACACCGTGGAGAGCCTTCGATTCGTGCGTTTTTGGTTGGTGCCCGAGTTCATGGTGGTGGTTCGGTTGATCCGCGATTCCCGGTGATTTAGTGGCTTACGAGATGAGATTTTTTGGGGCATAGCATCCTTGTGGGATGCTTTTTATCCCCCTAAAATCTTGTCTCAAGAGCTTCAACCGTTTAGGAGATCCGGTGATGGGAAGGTAGAGTTGACTCCCAAGGTCGGACGTTTTTCTGCTCTGTCCGCACCTGGCGGACGGTCCGCGAGGTCCACGCGGACGGTCCGCGAGGCCCTGACAGCCCAGCTGTTCTTCATGTTCTTCACGTGTTCTTACGCGTCTTCATTTCGATCCATTTCGCCCCTAGGCTTTGGTTGCAAGGAGTTTGGCGGACGGTCCGCGAGGGTCTCACGGACAGTCCGCGTGGTTGGATTTCTGACGGACGGTCCGCGGTGCCTCCACGGACGGTCCGAATTTCGGGGGTGCGCTACTAGTGGTTCGAGATATTTTTGCAGACGGTCCGCCATGACCTGCCAGACAGTCCGCGCCCCCCTCGCGGACGGTCCGCCCGGTCACCCCGGACAGTCCGCCAGGGGCTTCGCAGCAGTGCTCAAGTTCTTTGATTCTTGCTTTGGTGCTTCCGCTCTTTGCTCCTAGGCATCTCTCATGATCCTCTAGGCTTGTGTGAGTCTTGTTTAAAGCTTCCTTTGTGTGCAAGGATTCATGGAGTGACAATCGGGGCATAGGCCGAGTTCGACCGTAGGGAAGAATTTTTATCAGCTCCCATTCACTCCCCCCTCTCTGGACGCCCGATTCGGTCCTTCAATTGGTATTAGAGCCGGTTACAGATCTTCTTGATTCTAATCAGTCTAAGATCCAAAGATGGGCAATTACGGTAAGGGGTCGGGTCCCTCCGCACTTTGATGGCAAGAATTACCAGATGTGGGAGAGGCGCATGGGCGCGTTTTTGCGAGGGAAGGGAACTCTTATCTGGGAGGTCACTCAGAATCCTCATTATGTCATCCCAGATAGTTTTCTGCTTCCAGGATCATGGGACATGTTTGAGGCCAACAGCAAGGCTGTTGATTACTTGTTCCGTGCTCTCTGTGCCTCGGAGTTTGATCGAGTGTATGGAGAGGATGTGGCCGGAAAGATTTGGCTCAAGTTGAAGAATGCTCATGTTGGCAATGCCCAAGTGCAAGCCCGGATGTTTACCACTTACCGGAGAGAGTACGAGAACTTCACTCATCTCCCCAGTGAGTCGACCGATGCTATGTTTCAGCGCTTCACATGCATAGTCAACAACATGAGGGCCAATGTGACAGTGCTTCCACACACGGATCATGATCAAGCTATCAAGCTTTTGCATGCCCTGGATAGGTCCGTGTGGGAGGCCAAGATCGAGGCCATTGAGGAGTCGAGCGCGTATGATACGCTTTCGCTTGATGAGCTGTTCTCCAAGCTCAGGTCTTCAGAGGTTGATCGTGGCTTTAGAGCCAAGAGCGAGAGCCCCACTAATCCTCATAGTTTGGCTCTTGTCTCAGGATCAAGGACTAACGCTAACTCTGGTGGTTTCTCTTTGTCTTGTCTTGTGTCCTTGCCAGATGAGGACTTTGATGTGCTGAGCGAGGACGATCTCGCCTTGTTGAGCAAGAGGTTTGGGCGGATGTACGAGAACCGCAAGAATGCAAGGCGGAGCTCAGGAATGTGCTATCGGTGCGGGAAGCACGGGCACTTCATCACCAAATGCTCTGAAGCCATGGAGATCAGGAATGACTACAAGGGCAAGCCCAAGCACGACTACAACAAGCACCGCTCCCGGAACGACTACAAGGACAAGCACAAGGACAAGAGCGAGAAAAGGCACAAGAAGAGTAGCGGCCACAAGAAGAAGACCGCTCGAGCGATGGTGGTCGGAGCGAGTGACATCGACTTGACATCAAGCAATGCTTCCTCCGATTCAAGCAGTGAGGAAGAGCAAGAAAGGCGCAAGGACAAGCGGCACACGGGCAAGAACATCACCGACCTAAGCTTCGTCACGCAAGGAGGCTTTTGCGGCATGGCGCACTCCAAGAAGGGTGGGAGGCACATCCCGGACTCGAACTCCGACTCCGAGGAAGAGGTACGGAATGATCCCAACTTCTTGCTAGAGGAGAATGCTAGGCTGAATGAGTTACTTGATAACTGTGATGATGTGCTTAGAAAGACCAACAAGGAGAAGAGGGAATTTAGGTCTTTGTTGGGTGATGCTAAGGACAAGGTAGCTGAACTTGAATCCTTGCTTGTGGATGCTCGAAATGAAATAGCTGCTTTGAAATCTGCTCCTGTGGTGTCTGATGAGATTGATTGTGGTGATTGCTCAGTTTTTCTTGCTGATTTGACTGCTCTCAAGGAGAAGCATGCCTCTACTTTGGAGGAACTGTTGACACATCTTATCCTATATATTTATAAGTCAACTAAACATGAGAAAAGGGCATAAATGTTAATATCAACTTAGAATAGGGTGCCACTAACAGTTTTTCTGGAGATTTGGTAAATCATATAAATCCAGGAACCATTCGGGAAAAGTGCTAAAAGAATCAAATCTAGAAGACTCCAGAAGGCTCCGGAACTCAACGTGACTTGGCACCCAAGAAAGAAGCATCTAGAAGAAGCGACGGACCACCTGGCCGAAGTGGGCCCCGAGGGGGGCCCACCCCAGCCCGATCGGCCTGGTGGTGGGGCCGGTCGGCCTCCCTCGGGCGCCACCTCAGCCCTACTTCCAGAAGGTTCTTCCACCGCCTATGAGGATCAATCTAAACCACTCGTTAGGTCGGTTTGATCAAACGGCGCACGTCTACCCCTCAGGGCTATATAAGCAACCCCCTTGCCCCCTGGCAGAGGCATCTGGAAACCTGAGTTTGCATACACCAGATCAAGTCATCAAGTCAGAGATACTACGCCCTAGAAACACCATATAGCAGAGTAGCTCACTAGTCTAGATCTAGGAGGAGGCAAGGCGTCTACTTGGCTACTGATTGTCTAGAGGCTGATCGAGATACTGATCTAGCTTCGCTCTTGTAAGTTCTTATCTAGTTCCTTACATTTGTTATACAGACATATGTTCTTATCAATGATTATATTCGACATTATATGCTTTGGTGTTTATTATGATTACATGTTTAGCATAGTTGATTTGCCTTTATATTCATGTATGGAGTCGTATAGCCCTCACCTAGATCATTTGTTACACATGGGTGAACGGTAAAGACAGTGTAAGCGTGGTGCTTATATTGTATTTATCTGTGATTGCACCCTATATGCCGGGTCGTGTGGTAGATCGTGGTGGTGATAGCACTATTGAGTCCTTTGCAGTCCTCCTGGATAGTCTCCCTATGCATTGATATAATAGTTCTTCTTCCATGATTGTTAAATGTTTGCACTGACATATAGTTTAGAGTTACCGAGGAGTATCCTCTCTAACTAGACTTTGCTATGTTTCTCTTGCTATAATGACATTTGCTAGCTGCTCATGATGTTATGACTTGAACAATGCTATCAATATCTTTATCTTTATGTGACTTACCCCTGTTTATAGCAATTGATATATTTTAGCCACTCTACATTATAAAACTGAGAGATGAGCATGTATTAGCTATTATGGATTAGAAAGACTTCTTTCCTTGTGGTAGAATATAAATACGATACCTGGTTTTACTCCTGGTTAAAATGCTACAATGGTATATTCATATCTGTGCGCTTGCGGATTCCCAGTTTATATATATCTTCTTTTCTAGAGATCCAAGGCATATGTAAGAGTACCATATCCATGCGTTTTCTGGCACACCAGTCAGGGCTGACAACCTATATCGAGTTGTGCTATGAATCGTGTCGGAGTTCACCTTTTAGTTTAATCTGAAAGCAACATCTGATATACACTTAGCATCATGTTAAGATATACCTTTGCATTTCTGGTGCCGTCGATAGAGATGGATCTTATATCCGTTTCTAGTCGATGACGTTAGCAATGTCAACAGGAACTAGATGTGGTTAGGATTGAATGTGATGAGTTGAAGTCTAGGCCAGCTTTGTTAGGAGCTTGTACTTCATGTCCTATTTTGCATGCTAGGCTAGATGAATCTCACACTAGAATTGTTTCTCTTGAGGCGGCATTGAAAGCTCCTCTTCCTACATCATGTTCAACTTGTGAGATGCATGCTTTGAAAAACATGGAACTTGCACACTATGTTGATCGTCTGCAGGATGAAAATGATGAACTTAGGAAGTTGATGAGTTGGCTGTCTGGGCATGAGCCACAATTGAGTTTGATGTTGGCTCAGTTCAAGCGGTTTGATGGTCAGGCGTTGGGGGCTGACAAGAGTGGTGAGAAGAGTGGTGAGGGAGAAGAGAAAGCTGGAGAGACACCCACACCATCCCACACCATACCCATGAACAAATATGCACCCAAGCCAAACCACCTGAGAAACAAGCTTGATACAACTCCAGACCCACCAGTGTTCCCCCAGAAAACAGAGAATTATCAGAAACCCATCAAGTTTGTGAGCAACCTGGGTAATGTCTTTGAGGGGAAGTCAGGAGAGAAAGGGGTTGAGAAGCCCACAGAGAAGCCACCGTCTAAGCCAGTGCCAATCCGTTTCCATTGTGAGTATTGTGGGAGGGATGGGCACAAGGATGAGTTCTGTTTCTGGAGGAAGAGGGATGAGCGGTTTGCTAGGGAGATGGCAAACAAGGACAGGTACCACCTTGCTCGTGGTGTGCCTGAGCCTCGTAGAGGGCCTCTACCTAGGGGTGATGTGTTTGTGAGGACAGTTCCCACTCGTGGAGGTGGAGGTGGAGGTGTGTTCCCTCAGAGAAACAGGCGTGTTGGGTTTGGGCGTGGTGAGTTGGCTTGACGTGCTCCTTCTCGTGACCGTTACGAGTTTGGGAGGTACGATCAGAGCTTTGGGTCTCAGATGAACTACGGGCCATGTTTTCCCCCTCGTGGTGCACGTACTCCTCCAGTGAGACGTGATAGGTCCTTTGGTGGTAGGCATGATAGGGCTCCGCCTAGAGGTTTTGGGAGGATGGATTTTGCTAACCCTTCTTTTGAGCAAATGGCTCAGCACTGGTTTGACTCTTTTGGTACTAACCCCAGTGTTGAGTCGCTTGCTCGTTCTTGTCCTTATTTTTTATTGCAGGTGGGAGGCTTGGAGAACTTTTGGTTGATCGACTCAGGTTGGTCAAGACACATGACCGGAGATCGTGGGTGGTTCTCCAGCCTCACCCCGGTGAGTACGAGGGAGTACATCACTTTCGGGGACAATGGGAGAGGACGAGTGCTTGCTGAAGGTATGGTGAAGGTAAGTAGCAAGGTGACCTTAAGAAGTGTGGCCCTGGTCAAGTCACTTGGTTTTAACCTATTGTCAGTATCTCAATTACTTGACGAAGGTTTTGAGGTTCGTTTCAAGTCGGGTGTTTCTCGTGTGCTTGATTCTCGAGGCAACCTTGTCTGTACGATCATCCCCGAGGGTCAAATCTTTTGTGCTGATTTTTCCTAGTCTGTTGGTCCTCCTCGATGCTTTGTTGCTGGCGTTTCGGCTGATCTTTGGAAATGGCATAGGAGATTGGGACACTTGAGCTTTGAGTTGCTTTCCCGCTTGAGTGGTCTTGATCTTGTCCGAGGATTGCCTAAGTTGAAATTCGAGAAGGATTTGGTTTGTGCTTCTTGTCGGCATGGAAAGATGGTTGCCGCTTCTCACGCCCCTCTGACTTCTGTCATGACCGAGCGACCTTGTGAGCTGTTGCACATGGATTTGGTTGGGCCAGCTCGTGTTTCCTCTGTGGGTGGGAAGTGGTATGTTCTTGTGGTTGTTGATGACTTTTCGAGGTACTCTTGGGTTTTCTTTCTGGAGGATAAGAGTGAGACATTTGGCTTTGTTCGAGACTTGATCTTGAGGTTGAAGAATGAGAGACATGGTGATGCCATTCGAGCTATACGCAGTGACAATGGCACGGAATTCAAGAACTCTCATTTTGATGCCTTTTGCAGTGATCTTTGTCTTGATCATCAGTACTCTTCTCCATACGTCGCTTGTCAGAATGGCATTGTGGAGAGGAAGAACCGGACCCTTTGTGAGATGGCCAGGACGATGCTTGATGAGCATAGGACTCCTAGGCGTTTCTGGGCCGAGGCGGTCAATACCGCTTGCTATGTCTCTAATCGCATCTTCCTTCGTGCCTTTAAGAAGAAGACCTCTTATGAGCTGATGCATGGACGACAACCCAAAGTGATTCACTTTAGAGCTTTTGGTTGCAAGTGTTTCATTCTGAAGAAGGGCAAGTTGGATAAGTTTGAGTCTCGATGTTCAGATGGGATTTTCCTTGGTTATGCGATTCATTCTCGAGCATATCATGTGCTCAACCTTGACACTAACCGAATCATGGAGACTTGCGAGGTTACCTTCGACGAGACACAGCCATGTAGCTCTTCTGCTTTTGAGTGTGTAGGTGATGAGGAGATTGGAGCGAGGATATTCGAGGATGAGAAGGACGGAGATGGAGATGACGACGATGATGGTGGTGATGCTCCAGCGGCTGATCGTCTACGTACTACTTCCACTACTACGACGACGATCGAGGACGGACCATCCCCTACACCCACTACGACTGAGGCTGTTCGAGTGGAGGCTGCTACTGAGGGGGAGGTTGTGTCCAGGCGTGAGGCTCCCCAGTGAGTACAGGTGGATCACCCACCGACGACCATCATTGGTGACCTTCATGAACGCACTACACGGTTGAGGTCAAGGAATACTTCTCATTTCGATCATTCTGCATTTGTTGCTTCTTTCGAGCCCAAAGATATTCGACACGCTTTGTCTGACGAGAATTGGGTGAATTCCATGCATGAGGAATTGGAAAACTTTGAGAGAAACCAAGTCTAGGTGTTAGTCGATCCACCGCCAAATTGCCGTCTCATAGGAACCAAGTGGGTGTGGAAGAACAAAGAGGGTGAGAATGGGATGGTTGTGAGAAACAAGTCGAGGTTGGTGGCGCAGGGGTACAACCAGAAAGAGGGCACAGACTATGAGGAGACATTTGCTCCTGTGGCCCGTTTGGAGGCAATTAGGATCCTTCTAGCCTTTGCCGTGGCTAAAGGGTTCAAGTTGTACCAAATGGATGTCAAGAGTGCTTTCTTGAATGGTGTGATAGAGGAAGAAGTGTATGTGAGGCAACCCCCGGGGTTTGAGAGTGAGAAATACCCACACCGTGTATACAAACTCCAGAGAGCGCTCTATGTGTTGAAATAGGCACCTAGAGCTTGGTATGGCAGGTTGAGAGGTTTTTTGTTGAGTAAAGGGTTTGTGATGGGCACAGTTGATAAGACCCTTTTCCTCCTTAAGCATGGGAATGACCTGTTGATTGTTCAGATATACGTGGATGACATAATCTTTGGTGGCTCTTCTCATGATCTTGTTGCCAGATTTGCAGATGACATGAGCAGGGAATTTGAGATGTCCATGATGGGCGAGCTGCAGTTTTTCTTGGGTCTCCAGATCAAGCAGTGCAAGGGCGGGACCTTCGTACATCAGGCGAAGTACACCAGGGACATGGTGAAGAAGTTTGGCATGAACGACTCCAAGCCGCTGACTACACCGATGAGTACGACTACGGCTTTGGATGCGGACGAGGACGGCGAACCAGTGCACCAGAAGGAGTACCGGAGCATGATCGGCTCCCTCCTCTACTTGACGGCGACGAGGCCAGACATACAGTTCAGCGTGTGTCTGTGCGCTCATTTTCAAGCTTCACCGAGGACTTCACATCGGCAGGCCGTCAAGCGGATCTTCAGGTACTTGAACTACACTCCTGAGTTTGGTCTTTGGTACTCTGCCTCCTCGACACTCAGGCTTCATGGCTTTTCGGATGCGGATTTCGCTGGGTGTCGATTGGATCGCAAGTCCACTTCTGGGTGTGTCAGTTCCTTGGTTCTTCTTTGGTCTCTTGGTCATCTCGCAAGCAATCGAGTGTAGCCCAGTCCACTACCGAGGCTGAGTATATAGCTGCTGCTAGTTGTTGTTCCCAGCTGCTTTGGATGATCTACACCATGAGTGACTTTGGTGAGGAGTGCTCCCAGGTTCCACTTTTCTGTGACAGCACCAGTGCCATAAGCGTAGCCAAAAATCCTGTCCTCCACTCCAAAACGAAACACATAGAAGTGAGGTACCACTTCCTGAGAGACAATGTGGAGAAGGGAAACATTTTTTTGTCCTATGTTCCTACCCAAGACCAGCTAGCTGACATTTTCACCAAACCACTTGACCAAGCCACTTTCACTCGCTTGCGGGGTGAGCTTGGGGTCTGCTTTCCTTTCTAGCTTGGGTCTTGGAGCTTCTCATGTATATATGTGTCATATGTTCTTTTTGTTGCATTTCCTTCATGCATTTTTACCTTCTGTACAAAACCTGGTAGGATAACCATCTTTGGATCACTTGAGCTAGGATTAAGCTTCTCTTATATACATTGATTACTGATGTGCTATGGATGAGATATGTGCATGATTGGTAGCCTGTGGTTGTAAATGCTATGCTCTTGATGGTGTTGCTATATATGTATGATGAGATAACATTTCGGTTGTAAAAATGATAAAACTGCCTTTCTCATGAGTAGATGCTTGTCTATGCTCAACTTGTGCTTAAATGCTTATATCATGCTCAATTTGTGCTTGAGGATCATATTTTCTTTGCTTGGGGTCAAAGACCCTTTGTCATTGTAAATGTTTAGCCCTTTTGCTTGCTTGGGGAGGAGCATAAGCTTCTTTTTGCCGCAAAGGCACTTCATGTACCATGTTTAATCATGAAAATGAAATTGGTGTATGAATTGCTTTATGCTTGAAAAATGAGCTCCTAATCATGTTTTTATGTTTTTGATATTCATATCTTGGGTGCTAAACCGTAGCATGCTTGTCTACCATGAGAAGTCTCATTTTAAGAAGTAGACACATGGCTCGGTGGCTTTAACATGACTTGAGTAGCTTATGGGCGTTTATAATGATCTTGTGATGAGAATTTGTGATCTTGTATAAACTTTGGATGATCTAGTGCCTTTATGCTCAAATTGGTATGGGTATGATCCTGCTCATGAGATGCATGTTTCTTTGTGAAAATTGCTTAAAATTGCTTTTAGTCATGTCACATGCTTATATGTCTCTACCTTCTTGATGGCAATGTGCTAACTACACCATGTCTACTTTGCTTGCTCTATGTCTCATTTGTAGCATTTTGTTGTGCTTCTTGTATATTTGAGAAGATTGGTAGACTGTATATGTGCTTTGACATGCATTTTTCATGAAAACAAGGGGAAGAGTTTCATATACCTTGATTCATGCATTATCAACAACGGGGAGAGGTTTGCATGATAAGGGGGAGAATACACATGCTTTATGGGGAGAGTTATGCATTTGGGGAGAATTTTCATGCATTGGGAGTTTTTATGCAAAATTGGTATGCATGTGTGAGATGTGGCATGTGAGGAGAAAAATTTGAGAAGAAGAGGTTGCATTTGGTCAGGGGGAGTTTGCACATGTGCAGGGGGAGCTCCTTTGATTTTCCTGAGTTTTGTGCTTTGTGATGTGCTCTTTGAGAGCTTTGTTTTGTCTCGGCTGTGTCGAGCTGTTGCCCTTGTCTTAGGGGGCCGAGACTTGGATTGGCGAGTGATCATGTTTTCGCTTGTTCTTTGGCTTTGGATCACTTGCTTGGGAGGTTTGTGTTCGTGGTTGTTTTCTTTTCTTTTTCTCTCTGATGGTTACCATGGGTGTTGTCAATGCACTCATCAAGGGGGAGATTGAGGACCAGGTGTGTCCGAGGACCAGTGGAGGGTCGCTCCTTAGTGATGAGTGATTGACAACATTGTGTGGACTGATGCTTGCCTAAGTGTGCAGGTACAAGTTGCGGCTTGACTCGTGTCGGTGCAGGTGAAGAACAAGCGCGAAAGGCCTTAGCCGTGGCGGCCTCCGGGTGATGGAGAGGCAAGTAGGCTTGGTTCGATGGACCCGGCGGCCGATGGGGTCAAGTGCGAGCCGTGTGGTGCAAGACTGGCAGGCTGAAGTCGTGAACTGGGCCGGTGCAAGGTAGCGGTTGAAGCCCGAAGCTTGCACGCGGGGTTTGGTGGTTTGCCCACAAAACCATCAGGTGGACAGTTTCTTGGTTTGGGCCTCAAAACCAAGCCCGGAGGCCCAAGGCGACGGAGATAGTGATCCGGGAGCTTCGAGAAGCTTCGAGGCGGGGGGCACGTGGCGTGATCGCGGGGCTTGCGTCGAAGCTAAGCAAGGCCGCGGTGGAAGCGTGTCCGCTCGATGAAGACTTGACCAAAATGCCCCTGAGGGGGTTGTATCTTCAATTCATGCAGTAGGGGTAGCGTGGTCATTTACCTCCCTCCGATGGACTTCGTATAAATAGCAGAGAGGTGGATGGCATCTCTCTCTCTTGCTCCCTAGGGCTTTCTCCCCCGGTAGATTTTCTCTGAACTGCTTCTTTTCCCTCTGGATTCCTCAGCCTAGACTCTTGTACAGAATCTGACCTCTTGATGTATGGAAGCATTCGGCGTCCCGGTGATCTCCTAGTCCTCTGTGATTTTCGTGTCATTTTTGGGACTATTTTTGGGAGTTTTCGTTCTTCGTTCGATTCGTGATTTTGGAGGCGTTTCTTGACGGATTTCTTTGAGGGGATCATGGGTGGATGCCTTGCGCATCTTTGTGTGTGATCTTGACCCCTCAAACGCCGTGGAGAGCCTTCGATTCGTCCGTTTTTGGTTGGTGCCCGAGTTCATGGTGGTGGTTCGGTTGATCCGCGACTCCTGGTGATTTAGTGGCTTAGGAGCCGAGATTTTTGGGGCATAGCATCCTTGTGTGACGCTTTTTATCTCCCTAAAATCTTGTCTCAAGAGCTTCAACCGTTTGGGAGATCCGGTGATGGGAAGGTAGAGTTGACTCCCGAGGTCGGGCGTTTTTCTGCTCTGTTCGCACCTGGCGGACGGTCCGCGAGGTCCACGCGGACGGTCCGTGAGGCCCTGACAGCCGAGCTGTTCTTCGTGTTCTTCACGTGTTCTTGCGCGTCTTCATTTCGATCTGTTTCGCCCCTAGGCTTTGGTTGCAAGGAGTTTGGCGGACGGTCCGCGAGGGTCTCACGGACAGTCCGCGCGGTCGGATTTCTGACGGACGGTCCGTGGTGCCTCCACGGACGGTACGAATTTCGAGGGTGCGCTACTGGTGGTTCGAGACGTTTTTGCAGACGGTCCGCCGTGACCTGCCGGACAGTCCGCGCCCCCCTCGCGGACGGTCCGCCCGGTCACCCCGGACAGTCCGCCAGGGGCTTCGCAGCAGTGCTCAAGTTCTTTGATTCTTGCTTTGGTGCTTCCGCTCTTTGCTCCTATGCATCTCTCGTGATCCTCTAGGCTTGTGTGAGTCTTGTTTGGAGCTTCCTTTGTGTGCAAGGATTCGTGGAGTGGCAATCGGGGCATAGGCCGAGTTCGAGCGTAGGGAAGAATTTTTATCGGCTCCGATTCACTCCCCCCCCTCTCTGGTCGCCCGATTCGGTCCTTCACAAATGATCAAAGGGGTTCTCATGACTCAACCCTGAGAAGGATAGGTCCTGAATTAGCTTCATGAGAGAGGGGCGAAGCCAAAAGCCAGATGTAAGAGTGGGTCTTGACGAAGATGGCTCTGAGGGTTCACTCCTCAAAGGCGGAAGGTGTTTACAAGGATAACCTTCCATGGGTAGCGGGGGTAGAGGTAGAAGTAAAGAAAACGAAAAGGGATATCTCAAAAAGGGTAACAGGGGTGAAGGTAGAAGAAAAAGGAAAAAGATAAATACGAGGATAGACGGGCTCCAAGGTTAACAACAGCCGTTCCCGGCAACGGCGCCAGAAATGCTTGTTGGTGTTTCTTAACCTCAACACTAGGCGCCGGGGTAGTGTGAGCGTGTAAGAAACTCCCGGGTACACTGACAAGTGCGAACGAATCTGCAAGCGCACGGATACACCGTTGTAGCACTTCTCCCTAAGAGAATGAGTATTCCCGTCGGGTTTCGTTCCTAGGACAGAGAGTAACCAGAGAGGGTCTATCCAAGGACACCAGCTTTCGCTGGGATAGGTCAGGATACAAGAAGCACTTTCTTAAGGGACTTAGTTCTCAAGATGCATCTGTCAGGTCTCAGTCATCCCCGCGGGGTGACAGCACATCAATGTGCAGGCAAACGAGCCCAATTGGGTACGCGACGCAGAGGGTTTGCAAAGGGTCCAACAGGTTGTCACCACTGCGGCCTACCTCTACGCTACGATCGTACGTGGTCTTCGTAGGAAAGACAGGGCCCAGACACCACGTCTATACCCCAGATAAATACTATAGTGCGGTTACGTCTGTCGACCCGCTGACTACACTATAGCAACCGTATAGATAAGGTCCCACGAACAAGAGAAAGGTCGGATTCAGATCATCTTATCATTCATTGAACTACGGAGCAGAAAGGAAGCTATGGATGCAAATAAATGAGATACAGCGGACTTACTTAGCTAAACAGGATCAGAGCATACAAACAGATATATGAACTACTGAGCTGGCTCTAAAGGATCGAAGCCTTGTGTCATGAAGAACACAAGCCTCTAACATATGAACGAGGCACGAACACAAGAACAAATCAAGCATGCATGATGTCCACTATAGTCTAAATAAGAAATGTTGAAATACTCACTTTGATCTCAATGAAGAACAGGCATCCACGAGGACATCAACTGACTCCTCACCCCTACTCTACCTCTCAACTAATCCTGATCTAGATCTCTCCTCATCTCCATTCTACCACATAGAGGTGAGAATCACCTCACATGGGCAGAATTAGTGAGAGGGAGAGAGAGAGCTACACAAGAGAGAAGTGGAACTTGAGAGCTTGGTGGTGTGTGTGAAATGGAGCCCCTCCCCTCCTATTTATAGACAAGGGGGTGGCTTGCTCCGAGGCTCCAAGTGCTCCAAAACACCCCGGGATGCGGCCAAGGACCTGAGCGAGCAACACGTGGAGGGGGGAGATCAACCGACCCTAGGTCGGTTCGGCCGATCCCAGGGTCGGCCGAAGCTCCTGGCCAGCCTCCTGGCTTGTGCTTCCTCTTTCTCGCTTCCATGTGGGCCCTAGTGCCTCTCCTCCGTGCATGGCACGTTTCCTGGCGGTTTAGTTGGCAAAGTGGGCCCATGGATCCATGTGATGCTGACGTGGCTGCGTATGATGCTGACGTGGCTGCGTATGTCACAAGGATTGGTGACATCATGGATCCAGGAGAATCCATGTGGTAGCCCCTGATTGGCCAGCATTTGAGTGACTTGGATTGGAGTGGAATGAAAGTGCATGGATTCCTCTCATTTCCTATGCTAAATACCTGCATTCGAATAGACATCGACACTGGTGGAAAGTATGAGTTTAAGCTCCTATTCTAGTGTGAATGAGCAATTCATGCTCCAATTTGCAGGAGTTGACGGCCATAAAAATGGCAAATATCAGCCGTCAACACACATGTAAGAATGGGTCTCGGCAAAGATGGCTCTGAGGGTTCACTCCTCGAGGGTGGAAGGTGTGTACAAGGATAACCTTCCATGGGTAGCAGGGGTAGAGGTAGAAGTAAAGAAAACAAAAAGGATATCTCAAAGGGTAACGAGGGTGAAGGTAGAAGAAAAAAGGAAAATGATAAATACGAGGATAGACGGGCTCGAAGGTTAACAACAACCATCCCCGGCAACGGTGCCAGCAATGCTTGTTGGCGTTCCTTAACCTCAACGCTAGGCACCGTTGGGTAGCGTGAGCGTGTAAGAGACACCCAGGTACACTGACGAGTGCGAACGAATCCGCAAGCGCACAGATATACCGTTGTAGCACTTCTCCTTTGGAGAATGAGTATTCCTGTCAGGTTTCGTTCCTAGCACGGAGGCGTAACCAGTGAGGGTCTACCCAAGGACACCAGCTACTGCTGGGATAGGTAGGGATATTAGAAGCACTTCCTTAAGGGACTTAACTCTCAAGATGGATCTGTCTGCTATTAGTCCTCCCCGTGGGGCGCCAGCCCATCCTAACTTTTTAGGGAGAGGCCAATGTACTGGCAATGGGGCCCAACTCAGTATGCAGGCGCGGAGCATTTAGAAGGGTCCAACAGGCTGTCACCACTGCGGCCTACCTCTATCATTACGCGAACACACTTGGTCTTCGTAGGATAACCAGAGCCCAGACACCACGTATGTACCACAGATAACTACTATAGCACGGTTACGTCTGTCGACTCGCTAACAACACTATAGCAACCCGTATAAATACGGAACCACGAACTAGAGAGAGAATAGAATCAAATCATACTAGTCATCGAGCTACGAAGCAGAAAGAAAGCTATGGGTGCAAGCAAACGAGATACAGCAGACTTACTCAACTAAACAGGATCAGAGCATGCAAACAGGTATATGGACCAAGGAACTAGCTCTAAAGGATCGAAGCCTTGTGTTATGAAGAACACAAGCCTCTAACTTATGAACGAGCTAAGAACACAAGAACAAATCAAGCATGCATGATGTCCACTATAGTCTAAATAAGAAATGCTAAAATGCTCACTTTGGTCTAAATGAAGAACGAGCATCCACGAGGACATCAACTCACTCCTCACTCCTACTCTATCTCTCAACTAATCCTAGTCTAGATCTCTTCTCAACCCTATTCTACCACATAGAGGTGAGAATCACCTCACATGGGCAGAATTAGAGAGAGGGAGAGAGAGCTACACAAGAGAGAAGTGGAACTTGAGAGCTTGGAGGTGTGTGTGAAATGAGGCCCCTCCCCCTCTATTTATAGGCAAGGGAGTGGATTGCTCCAGGGCTCCAAGTGCTCCAAAACACCCCGAGATGCAGCCAACGCCAATGGGAGAGAGCCACGTGGAGGGCCAGGATGAACTGACCCTAGGTCGGTTCGACCAAACCTAGGGCCGGCTCTCCCCCTCGGGTGGCATCCCGACTTGTGCTTCCTCTGGCTCGCTTCCATGTGGGCCTGATGCCCCTCCTCCATGCATGGCACGTTTCCTGGTGGTTTATTTGGCAAAGTGGGCCCATGGATCCATGTGATGCTGACGTGGCAGTGTATGATTCGTTGAGAGCTCTTTACTTGGATTGGTGACATCATGGATCCAGGAGAATCCATGTGGTAGCACCTGATTGGCCAGCACTTGAGTGCCTTGGATTGGAGTGGAGTGAATGTGCATGGTTTCTTCTCATTTCCTATGCTAAATACCTGCATTCAAATAGACATCAACACTGGTGGAAAGTATTAGTTTAAGCTCTTATTCTAGTATGGATGTGCAATTCATGCTTCAATTTGCAGGAGTTGACGGCCATAAAAATGGTACTTAACAGCCGTCAACATTGATAACCGTGATGATGTGCTTAGGAAGACCAACAAGGAGAAGAGAGAGTTTCGGTCTTTGCTAGGTGATGCTAAGGACACGATAGTTGAGCTTGAGTCTTTGCTTGTTGATGCTAGAACTGAGATAGACTCTTTGAAAGCTGCTCCTGTTGTTTCTGATGAGTTTGATTGTGGTGATTGCAATGTTTTCCTGGCTGACTTGACTGCTCTTAAGGAGAAACATACCTCAACTCTTGAGGAACTAGATGTGCTTAGGATCGAGCATGATGAGTTGAAATCTAGACCTGCTTTGTTAGGTGCTTGCACTTCTTCTCCTGTGTTGCATGCTAGGGTAGATGAATCTCACACTAAGATAGTTTCTCTTGAGGCTGCATTGAAAGTTCCTATTCCTACATCTTGCTCTACCTTTGAAATGCATGCTTTGAAAAACATGGAACTTGCGCATTATGTTGACCGTTTGCAGGATGAGAATGATGAGTTGAGGAAATTGATGGGTTAGTTGTCTAGGCATGAGCCACAGTTGAGTTTGATGTTGGCTGAATTTAAGAGGTTTGATGGTCAGGCGTTGGGGGCTAGCAACAGTGGTGAGAAGAGTGGTGAGGGAGAAGAAAAAGTTGGAGAGATTCCTATTCCACCACAACCTACACCCTTGAACAAATTTGCACCCAAGACAAACCACCTCAAAAACAAGCTTGACACAACCCCAGATCCACCAGTGTTCCCCCACAAGACAGAAAACTACCAGAAACCCATCAAGTTCATGAGCACCCAGGGAAATGTGTTGGGGGGAAGTCAGGAGAGAAAGCTGTTGAGAAGCCCACAGAGAAACCACAGCCTAAGCCACAGCCAGTCCGCTTCCATTGTGAGTATTGTGGGAGGGATTGATGAGGACATCCTAGGGCACGATTTGGCAAGGCGCACGACAGTGTAGGTGCTAGTCGTGGAGCACGATTTGGCCAGGCGCACGACAGTGTAGGCGCCAGTCATGTCCAACTAGAGTACGGATTAGCCAGGCGCACAACAGTTTAGGCGCACGACAGTGTAGGCGCATGATAGTGTAGGCGGCGAAGCCATGCGTGTCTGAGTTATCCCACCTTGCTTAGCTTGGGAGGAGGAAGCCACCTTAAAGAGGAGAGCCACCCTTCCCCTAACAGACTAGTCTTTTGGGGTGATTGGGCCTTTCCTTGAGAGGTGCGTCGAAGGACTGTGCTGGTTTGCATCGAAATTCGGGCGTCGAGGCCAAACTGCATAATCGGTGCATCAGGCTTACCATAAATCCAGTCCCACCTGGGCCGGACTTATCATTTGGTATCAGAGCTGGGCCCTTGTTAAGAAGGGGAGGACGATGACGACATCCCAGGGCACGATTTGGCCAGGTGCATGACAGTGTAGGCGGCAGTCGTGGAGCACGATTTGGCTAGGCGCACGATAGTGTAGGTGGCAGTCGTGTTCAACTGGAGTACGGATTAGCCAGGCGCACGACAGTGTAGGCGGCCCATGGGCTAGGCGCACGACAGTGTAGGCGGCGAAGCCGTGCGCGTCTGAATTATTCCACCTTGCTTAGCTTGGGAGGAGGAAGCCACCTTAAAGGGGAGAGCCACCCTTCCCCTAACGGACTAGTCTTTTGGGGCGATTGGGCCTTTCCTTGAGAGGTACATCGAAGGACGGTACTGGTTTGCATCGAAATTCGGGCGCCGAGGCCAAACTGCATAATCGGTGCATCGGGCTTACCATAAATCCAGTCCCACCTGGGCCGGACTTATCATTGATGATGAGCACACAACCCTTAAGATTCAACTATTATTTGCATGAAGAGTTTCAAGGGGGCAAATATTTATGTTCCAATTCAATTACCAAAAAATAATATGGAAGATCATTCTTTTATGAAGCTTGGTAATTTTTATATTGACATGAATCGTGTCAAGGAGGTGAAGAATAGCAAAGTTAGACTAGTCTTTTGGGGCTATTGGGCCTTTCCCCAAGAGGTGCACTGGAGTGCGGTGCTAAGGTTGTAGAGGAGTATGGTGCTATGATTGCCGAGGCGCAACAGGAGGCCCTAGTGGCGTTGTAGCCGGATCGGTGTGTCATGCTTCAGCCGGATCGGTGTGTTGTTATTTCGGCTGCTGGTGCTAAGGTTACGGGGGCCAGATTGTACGTATCTGAAGCTGGAATCTTGGGGGCCAGGTCGTGTGTACCTGAAGCCAGATTTGCGTGGGCCAGATCGTGCATATCTGAAGCTGGACCAGTGTGTCGAGCTTTTCATCCAACCCCACCTGGGCCGGACTTATCAGGGATGGCCATGAGGATGAGTTCTATTTCAGGAGGAGAAGGGATGAGAGGTTTGCTAGGGAGATGGCAAACAAGGACAGGTACCACCCTTCTCATGGTGTGCCTGAGCCTCGTAGAGGGCCTCTACCTCGAGGTGATGGGTTTGTGCATACAGTTCCTACTCATGGGGGTGGAGGTGGTTTTCCTGAGAGAGATAGGCGTGTTGGGTTTGGGCGTGGTGAGTTTGCTGGACATGTTCCTGCTCATGACCGTTACAAGTTTGGGAGGCACGATCGCAGTTTTGGTTCTTAGAGGGACTACGGGCCACATTTTCCCCCTCGTGGTGCGCGTTCCCCTCCAGTGAGACGTGACAGGTTCTTTGGTGGTAGGCGTGAGAAGGCTCCGCCTAGAGGTTTTGATAGGATGGATTTTGCTAACCCTTCTTTTGAGCAAATGGCTCGACACTGGTTTGACTAATTTGGTACTAACCCCAGTGTTGAGTCACTTGCTCACTCTCGTTCTCGTTTTTGATTTGCAGGTGGGAGGCTCGGAGGACTTTTGGTTGATCGACTCCGGTTATTCACGTCACATGACCGGAGATCGTGGGTGGTTCTCCAGCCTCACCCCGGTGAGTACGAGGGAGTACATCACTTTCGGGGACAATGGGTGAGGACGAGTGCTTGCTCAAGGTATGGTGAAGGTGAGTAGCAAGGTGACCTTAAAGAGTGTGGCTTTGGTCAAGTCACTTGGTTTTAACCTGTTGTCAGTATCCCAGTTGCTTGACAAGGGTTTTGAGGTTCATTTTAAGTTGGACGCTTCTCGGGTGCTTGATTCTCGAGGCGATCTTGTCTGTACGATCGTCCCCGAGGGTCAAATCTTTCGTGCAGGTTTTTCCCAGTCTGTTGGTCCTCCTTGATGCTTTGTTGCTGGCATTTCGGCTGAGCTTTAGAAGTGGCATAAGAGGCTAGGACACTGGAGCTTTGAGTTGCTTTCCCGCTTGAGTGGCCTGGACCTTGTCCAAGGATTTCCTAAGTTGAAATTCGAGAAGGATTTGGTTTGTACTCCGTGTCGGCATGGAAAGATGGTTGCTGCTTCTCACGCCCCTCTGACTGCGGTCATGACCGAGTGACCTTGTGAGCTATTGCACATGGATTTGGTTGGGCCAACTCGTGTTCGCTCTGTGGGTGGGAAGTGGTATATGTTGGTTGTGGTTGATGATTTCTCGAGGTACTCTTGGGTTTTCTTTTTGGAGGATAAGAGCGAGACATTTGGCTTTGTTCGGGACTTGATCTTGAGGTTCAAGAATGAGAGACATGGTGATGTCATTCGAGCTATACGCAGTGACAATGGTACGGAGTTC
This sequence comes from Cenchrus fungigraminus, assembly GCA_036936925.1. Taxonomy (NCBI): domain Eukaryota; kingdom Viridiplantae; phylum Streptophyta; class Magnoliopsida; order Poales; family Poaceae; genus Cenchrus; species Cenchrus fungigraminus. The sequence continues at coordinate 101,673,252 of CM072779.1, forward strand.
AGGAACTCTCATTTTGATGCCTTTTGTGGTGATCTTGGTCTTGACCATCAGTACTCTTCTCCATACATCGCTTGCCAGAATGGCATAGTGGAGAGGAAGAACTGGAACCTTTGTGAGATGGCCAGGATGATGCTTGATGAGCATAGGACTCCTAGGCGTTTCTGGGCTGAGGCGGTCAATACCGCTTGCTATGTGCCGAATTGCATTTTTCTTCGTGCTTTCAAGAAGAGGACTTCATATGAGCTGATGCATGGGCGAAAACCCAAGATGGGTCACTTTAGAGCTTTCGGTTGCAAGTGCTTTATTCTGGAGCAGGGCAAGTTGGATAAGTTTGAGGATAGATGTTCGGATGGTATTTTTTCTCGGTTATGCGATTCACTCTAGAGCATATCGTGTGCTCAATCATGACACTAACTGAATCATGGAGACTTGCGTGGTAACCTTCGACGAGACACAGCCATGTAGTTCTTCTGCTTTTGAGTGTGCAGGTGACGAGGAAGTTGGCGAGAAGATCTTAGAGGATGAGAAGGATGGAGATGGAGAAGAAGAAGATGATGGTGGTGATGCTCCAGCGGCTGATCGTGTACACGCTACTTCCACTACGACGACGACGATCGAGGATGGTCCTTCCCCTACACCCACTACGACTGAGGTTGTTCGAGTGGAGGCTGCTGCTGAGGGGGAGATTGTGTCCAGGCGAGAGGCTCCCCGGCGTGTATAGGTGGATCACTCACCGACGACGATCATAGGTGACCTTCATGAACGAACTACACGGTCGAGGTCACAGAATACTTCTCACTTTGCTCACTCTGCATTTGTTGCTTTGTTTGAGCCCAAAGATATTTGACATGCTTTGTCTGATGCGAACTGGGTGAATTCCATGCATGAGGAGTTGGAGAATTTTGAGAGAAACCAAGTTTGGGTGTTAGTTGATCCACCGCCAAATTGCCATCCTATAGGTACCAAGTGGGTGTGGAAGAATAAGGAAGGTGAGAATGGGATGGTTGTGAGAAACAAGTCGAGGTTGGTGGCTTAGGGGTTCAACCCGAAAGAGGGTATAGATTATGATGAGACATTTGCTCCTGTGGCCCGTCTGGAGGCGATTAGGATCCTTCCAGCCTTTGTCGTGGCTAAAGGGTTCAAGTTGTTCCAGATTGACGTGAAGAGTGCTTTCTTGAATGGGGTGATAGAGGAAGAAGTGTATGTGTGGCAACCCCCGGGGTTTGAGAGTGTGAAATACCCACACCGTGTATACAAACTCCAGAGAGCGCTTTATGGGTTGAAACATGCACCTAGTGCTTGGTATGGTAGGTTGGGAGTCTTTTTGCTGAGTAAGGGGTTTGTGATGGGCGCAGTTGATAAGACCCTGTTTCTCATTAAGCATAGAAATGACCTTTTAATTGTTCAGATCTACGTGGATGACATAATCTTTGGTGGCTCTTCTCATGATCTTATTGCCAGATTTGCAGATGACATGAGTAGGGAATTTGAGATGTCTATGATGGCCGAGCTGCAGTTTTTCCTATGGCTCTAGATCAAGCAGTGCAAGGACGGGACGTTTGTACATCGGGCGAAGTATACCAAGGACATGGTGAAGAAATTTGGCATGAACGACTCCAAGCGGCTGACTACTTTGGGCAGATGAGGATGGCGAACCCGTGGACTAGAAGGAGTACAGGAGCATGATCGGCTCCCTCCTCTACTTGATGGCGACGAGGCCGACATACAGTTCAGTGTGTGTCTGTGCGCTCGTTGTCAGGCTTCACCGAGGACTTCACATCGAGAGGCCGTCAAGAGAATTTTCAGGTACTTGAACTACACTCCTGAGTTTGGTCTTTGGTATTCTGCCGCCTCGACACTCAAACTTCACGGATTCTCCAATGCTGATTTTGCTGGGTGTCCTTTGGACTGCAAGTCTACCTCGGGTTGTTGCCAGTTTCTTGGTTCTTCTTTGGTCTCTTGGTCGTCACGCAAGCAATCCAGTGTAGCCCAGTCCACTACAGAGGCCGAGTATGTTGCTGTAGCCAGTTGTTGTTCCCAGCTCCTATGGATGACCTACACTATGAGCGATTTTGGTGAGGAGTGCTCCCAAGTTCCACCCTTTTGTGACAGCACCAGTGCCATAAAGTGTATCCAAAAACCCAGTACTTCACTGCAAGACTAAACACATCGAAGTGAGATACCACTTTTAGAGGGACAATGTTGAGAAAGGGAACATTTCTTTGTCCTATGTACTGTCACACCCGAATTTAAAGGCAAATTCGAATGCTCATATTATATGTGCGCCAGGATCAAAGTTCACACATATAACGACTCAATGATAACCAAAACACAATGCCATAACGTAAAGAGAGTATTAAACTTTATTACAGACCAAAATGTTTCATAAACGAACTAATTATTAACAAGTAGCAACGCAGCGGATGGGTTAACACCACAGGCACCTGACTGGTGGCACGCCTGCCTAGAATTCGTCGAAGTCTCCAGGGAAATCTTCAAACCTCTCCAAGTCTAAACAGCATCCGGATTGTGTCATTGCAATAATGAAAACAAGCGTGAGCACATGCCGTACTCAGCAAGCAGAAACATAACATAACATGCAAGGCTTTATAGTGGAGGCTGATAGGTTTAAGCATTCAGCATTTTAGTTGGTCAAGTTTTATTAGCAACATAAATACTAGCAAGTGTAAGTTTATACCAAACCCACAATTAATATAAGAGAATAAACAACATAAATAAAGATAGATGCATCAAGTTAATCATTGACTTCCATAGATTAATCATGTGAGGGTCCAGGCCGCTCTTGACCGTGAGCACGGCTAATCGATTAGTTTTACACTCTGCAGAGGTTGTACACTTTCACCACAAGTCGCGTAAAAGTTTTAGGAACTTTGAACCCAACCATGCGATGCCGGCCAAGCATCATACCACACTACCTAGGTGTGATTGCATAGGGACGCTACGAGGCCTTTATAAAGTTTCCCTAGTGTGAAGCAACTCGCGAAGGTTCCGAGTCGTTGCAGAGTATAAAGTCCCCTAGTAGGTACTGTGACTTAGCCAAGACCAACTCCCTACTAGAGCGAGCCTATACCCCACTGGCGCTCCCCCTTGCCCTTATCAGGTAAGATCACCCCAACACTAGAGTCCCTAATTAAGGCAGAGCCATATGCCCTTGTGGTTGCACTATTGTCCTGGGTGGTCGCTCCATGTTCCAATTAAACAAGGTGATCTTGTATTAATGAAGGTATAACATAAAGAAATCAAGTTTCATAAAGTTTCATTAATACCCTCCACCAAGTTTAGCATAGCGTGAGCTACCCAACAATAAAAGTAAATACCCAGGTTGTTCAAGGTAAAGGGATAAAATAATCTAGTCAAGTCCTTAAAAAGGGTCCCATCAATTTAATGCAAGCAAAAGTAAGAACAGTGAATTAAATGCATGTTGTATAGGTAAACGGGTATGCATCAAGATAGACTTGCCTTCAACAGTTCCTTGTTGCTGTTCAGACACTTGAGCTTCTTGGTCTTCAAATCCTTCAGCCCAAACGTTCTCTACGCATCACATCAAGTACATACAAGCAAACAATGGAATAAAATAAGAAACAATCACCAAACAGTATTGTCAAAGCAAAACAAGGATAAAAAGCTAATCTACTCTTCGATACAATCGTTTGGACATAAAGAACGCTAAAAATGGAGTTAAAACAGAAAAGATATGGCTAGAAGAAGGTGCAGGGGCATATCTGTGAAGAATCTAAGGTTCCAGGGGTCTAACTATAAGAAACCGAGGGCTATTACGTAATTAAACGTATAAACCGGAGGGCTTAGGTGGAAAAACTTAAGACCGGACCTCGGCAGCTATTTCTAAAGAAACCAGGGGCTAAAACAAAAGGAAAAGGATCAAACTGTAAGGATCTTCCTATGGTGGAAGGACCGGCTTGGAATTTTAAAGAACTCAGGGGGCTTTCTGCAAAAACGGCAAGGCTGACTCGGTTTGACCGGTACGAGGCGCGGTTGACTCGGGTCGGATTAGATCCGAGTCATCAGATCGGGATCGGAGGGCTGTAAGCGACGGGCGGCGGCGCAGACAACGGCGAGCGGCGGTGCTGTGCTGGAACTCCGGCGAGCTTGATCGGGATCGAGCTAGGGAGCTTGATTGGTGACGGGATTTGGTCGGGAAGATAGCCGGCACTATGGCGAACTCATCTAGGGTTCTAGGGAGGCAAGACGGCGAACGGGGACGGTGCTATGCTTGATGAAGCGGCCGGCGACGGGATTCTTGCTCCGGCGAGCTCGTGTGCGCACTGCAGCGCATCTGGACGCAAACAAGCGGCCTTGAAGGACTCCTCACCTCCACGGGGTGCTCCGGTGCGGCTTCTCGACGGCGGGGCAACGGCGAGGCGACGGATTGGCTACGGCGGCGGTCAGGGTTTGAGGGCGGTGCTGCGGCTGAAGCTCGAGGCGGCGGCGGACTCGATTTGGAAGCAGCGACGGGGCACAGGAGGTTATAAAGGCCGGCGGTCCTGTCGTGCACGACTTGGCCACTCGGAGACGGAGCGGAGCGGAGCGGGACTCAGCGGCAGAGAGGAATCTGGGGCAGAGGGGAGATTGGGGATGACACGGCGGTCCCACGCGTCAGCGACCGAAGGAGGAAACAACATTCGTTGGCCGGCGCTAGGCTGGAAGTTAGCTGGGCCAGGGCGAGCTGCGGACGGGCGGAAGAATAGAAGGGCCTCCAGCGGACTTCAGCAACTAGGCCGAAACAAGAGACAGGCCAGGTAGGAGGAAGGGATAGAGGATTTAAAAGAAAGCTTTTGAACTTTTTTAAAACAACTCAAACACATGAATTCAAATTCAAATTTGAATTCAACCAAACAAAAGCAATGCTCCAGCATGTATGCAACATTAAACTCCTATATTTATTTATTTAATTTTTAAAAATATATTTAAATGCCTAAAAATTCAAACACACCTTATGATCCTTAATATCAAAGCCTTGTTTCTATTCAAATTTTATTAAAACCGATTTTTGTAAAATTAGGGTGTTACATGTACCTACCCAAGATCAGCTAGCTGACATATTCACTAAACCACTTTACCAAGTTACCTTCACACGCTTGTGAGGTGAACTTGGTGTGTGTTTTCCTTTTTAGCTGGATCTTGGAGCTTGTCATGTATATATGTGATATATGTATCATTTGTTGCATTCCATGCATGCATTTTACTTTTTGTACAAAACATGGTAGGATAGCCATCTTTGGATCACTTGTGGTAGAATGAGCTTCTCTTATATACTTTGATCACTATGATGTGCAATATGTGACATATGTGTATGCTTTGGGAATGGTGATGTGAATGCTATGCTCTTGATGGTATTGTCATATGTTCATGATGAGATAGCTTCCTTGCTGTGAAAATGCTAAAAATGCTTCACTCATGAGTAGATACTCTTTCATGCTCAATTTGTACTCAAATGCCTATATCATGCTTAGTTTGTGCTTGAGTATCATGCTCTTTTCGCTTGGGGTCAAAGACCTATTTGTCATGGTAAATGTTTAGCCCTTATGTTCAGTTGTGGAGGAGCATAAGCTTCTTTTTGCCGCAAAGGCATTTCATGTACTATGCTTAAATTTGAAAATGAAATTGGTGTATGAATTGCCTTATTCTTGAAAAATGTGCTCATACTCATGTCTTTATGCTTTTATGTACATATCTTGGGTGCTAAACCGTTGCATGATGTCTACCATGAGAAGTCTTATTTTAAGAAGTAGACACATGGCTCGGTGGCTTTGACATGACATTTAGTAGCTTATGGGCGTTTGCTATGATCTTGCGATGAGAACTTGTGATCATGTATGAGCTTTGTATGATCTAGGTTATTTTTGCTCAAATTGACCATGGATAGGGCTTTGCTCATGAGATGAATTTTGTTTGTAAAAATTGCTTTTGGCCATGTCACATGTATCTATATCTCTACTTTCTTGATGGCAATACGCTAACTACACCGTGTTTAGTTAGCTTGCTCTATGTCCCTTTTGTAGCATTTTGTTGTGCTCTTTGTATATCTGAGAATCTTGGTAGATTGTATATGCTTTAACATGCATTTTTCATGATAACAATGCGGAGAGCTTCATGATACCTTGATTCATGCATTGTCAACAAGGGGGATAAGTTGTATGCATTTCGAAGAATTTGTGGAGATTTTGCATGTGGGGAGAAAAATTGAGAAAAGAGGTTGCATTTGCTCAGCGGGAGTTTGCATTTGCTCAGGGGGAGTTTGCATATGTGCAGAGGGAGCTCCTTTGGTTTGCCTGAGTTGTGTGATTTGTGGTGTGCTCTTTGTAGAGCTTTGTTTATCTCGGCTGTGTTGAGCCATGGCCCTTGCCTTAGGGGGCCGAGACTTGGTCCGGCGAGTGATCGTGTTTTTCGCTTGTTCTTTGGCTTTCGATCACTTGCTTGGAGGTTTGTGTTCGTGGTTGTTTTGTTTTCCTTTTTCTCTATTATGGTTACTATGGGTGTTGTCAATGCACTCATCAAGGGGGAGATTGAGGACCAGGTGTGTCCGAGGACCAGTGGAGGGTCGCTCCTTAGTGATGAGTGATTGACAATGTTGTGTAGAATTATGCTTGGCTCAGTGTGCAGGTACAAGTTGCGGCTTGACTCGTGTTGGTGCAGGTGAAGAACAAGCGCGAAAGGCCTTAGCCGTGGTGGCCTTCGGGTGATGGAGAGGCAAGTAGGCTTGGTTCGATGGACCCTGTGGCCGATGGGGTCAAGTGCTAGCCGTGCGGTGCAAGAATAGCGGAGAGGTGGATGGCATCTCTCTCTCTCTCTCTCTGGCTCTAGGGTTTCCTCCCCGGGTAGATCTCTCTGGACTGCTTCTTTTCCCATTATTTCCTTAGGGTAGATTCTAGTATAGACTCTGACCTCTGGATGTATGGAAGCATTCGGCGTTGTGATGACTTCCCTCTCCTAGCTCTTTGTGATTTTCGTGTCATTTTCGAAGCTATTTTTGGGTGTTTTGTTCTTCGCTCGATTCCTTGATTTGAGGGTGTTTTTCGTCGGATTTCTTTGAGGGGATCATGGGTGGATGCCTTGTGCATCTTTGGGTGTGATCTTGACCCCTCAAACGTCGGGAAACTCCTCCGATTCGCGAGTTCTTGGAAGAGCATGAGTTCTTGGTGGTGGTTCATGTGATCCATGATTCCCGGTGATTTAGTGAGTTAGAGGTCGAGATTTTTGGGGATAGCTTCACCTAGTGACGCTTCTCATCTCCCCGAAATCTTGTCTCAAGAGCTCAAGTTGTTTGGGAGATCCGGTGATGGCTTTGGAGGGTTGACCTCGTGCGCGCCCTGTTTCTGGTTCTGTTCGTGGCTTGCGGACAGTCCGCCAGGCCACCGCGGACAGTCCGCACGTCTAGGGTTCGTCTCAGTTCATCGTGTGTTCGTGTGAGTTCGTGTTTCGATCCTTTGCACGCCTAGGGTTTTGTTGCATGAGGTTTTGCGGACAGTCCGCTGGTCAGTGACGGACGGTCCGCGTGAGCGCGTTTGAGTTGAGTTTTGCTGGAGCTTTGGACGGACGGTCTGCGGGCTCTTCACGAACAGTCCGCAACACTAGCTGACGGTCCACGTGCCTAGGTTGGACAATCCGATTTTTCTTGGTGCTTCTTTGGTGGCTCTGCTCGCTTTCTCAGACAGTTCGCGTGGTCCGTCCGGACAGTCCGCCCCAGCCTGGCGGGCAGTCCGCCCCAGCCTGGCGGACAGTCCGACCGTACTGCACAGATGGTCCGCACATAGCCTATCCAGATTTGGCTAAGTGCTTTGGTTCTTGCTTAGTGCTTCCGCTCTTTGATTCGAGGCTTGTCTCTAGGACTTGTAGGCTTGTGTGTGCCTAGTCTAGAGCTTCTTTGGTGTGTGTGAGTGATCAGAGTGGCAATCGGGGTATAGGCCAAGTTCATCCTTCGGGAAGAATTTTTATCGGCTCCCATTCACTCCCCCCCTCTCTGGTGCCTATTCAGTCCTTCATCCGCCACCTTGCATCGGCCCATGTCCATGACTTCCACTTGCTAGTCTTGCACCGCACGGCTCGCATTTGACCCCATCGGCCACCGGGTCCATCGAACCAAGCCTACTTGCCTCTCCATCACCCGAAGGCCGCCACGGCTAAGGCCTTTCACACTTGTTCTTCACATGCACCAACACGAGTCAAGCCGCAACCTGTACCTGCACACTGAGCCAAGCATCAGTCCACACAACATTGTCAATCACTCATCACTAAGGAGCCACCCTCCACTGGTCCTCGGACACACCTGGTCCTGACATGTACAAAGCCTTCAGATGATTTTCAGTAGCTTTAGGCTTCTGGAAGATAGCCTCCTTTGGCCCAACGTCAAGATGCGCAACGTCCTCCTCCAAAAGCAAGAACCCATCCATAGACATATGAATCACATTAATTTTCAAATTCATGCGCTCGGGCGAAGAACCATAATCAACAAGCTCCTCATTGTCTTTTGGTGCAGGTGCCGATGTAAGCTTGTCATCACAAACCATAGAAGTCGAGGAAGAGAAACCGGGCGGCACTTCTGGCTCATCGGTCTAACCGTCGACAGCCACCGGTCTGACCGGTTTGACCGCCTCCTTCACCGGTCTGATCGGTGCTGATTGGGAGCTACTCTTGACCCTCCACTCTTTGCCTTGTGGTACCATGGGCCTATACTAGTTGAATGTCTCATCCCTTTGTTTCTCTAGCTATTTCTCCTTATTTTCTCTAAACCTCAGGCATTGAAGCTTCCTCCTTTGTGTGCGAGTCAATACGGGAGGACACCATCTTGGTAAGAAATACTTGGAGTTAGAACCACTCCCGCTGGCCTCATGGTCATTAGCAGTAGTAGATGCCCCCAGAATTGGTGTCACAACCTTATTGTTTAGAAGAATCGGACTTTTGCCACTGTTTTCAATCAGAACATCCATCGACCCAATCTGAATGATATCTCTGCTTGTAGTCTTTTCTGAGTCGATATCCATCTTCTGCACCTCCTCCTTCTGCTTTGGCTTGTAAACTTGCTTCATAGGAGACGACACAACTTTCCTGGAGGCACCGGTCTAACCGTTGGACTGCACCGGTCTGACCGGTGGGGTCTGGTACCCCTGACCAGAATGGCGAGGTGCCAATCGGTCTTGGAAGGCCTGGAAATCCTGTCCATAACCGATCTTGGTCCTACCCATCCAGGATGAAAATCTTGTTGGAAAGGCACCCACATAACTCCATTATCATCATAAATTGGGCGAGGTGGATTTGAACTTGACGGCACCCAAGACGGAGTGAAGTGTTGCCTTTGCTGAGATCACTCACCCTTGAACCTTGTAGCAGCTCTTGGAGGTGAAGATGACCCTCCTTGATGTGTAGGTGACCTCATCCTTTTTTTAATGGCCGATCACTTGTAACGACCTTTTGCTTGGAATACTTGTGAAATAGCATGTCGAAAGTGACCTTTGGCTTAGGACCACTCCCCTGATTCTTTGCTACATTAAGCTTCCAGTTACCAATCTCCGGATGGCTCGACTTAATCATCCTCAGACGGCCCTAGGGCTCACTGGTTTGACCTGTCACCACCACCGGCCTGACCGATCTGGCCTGATCAGGCTCAGACGGTCGTTGCTCGGCGGGTGTGGACGACCCTTGCCCCCCATGTACAGAGGCTCTAACAGTAATCTTGAAAGTTTCCTTGCCATCAGAAGTCTTCTCATAAGCAACTTCTCAGACTGGCTCTTTTCCTCTCAAATCGAGCATAGCTTCCCCGATCACCATATTCTTGCCCTTAGTTGCTTCAGCTTGACTCGGCCGAACCAATACCTTGGGCTGCTATAATTCCAGGTTGTTGATAGGAAAAGGTGTCTTATCCACTTGCATCTCATGAAACGTCAAACGACCTTCATTTATGGCCGATTGAACCTGTCGATGAAACACATTGCAATCATTAGTAGCATGACAATAAGAATTATGAAACTTGCTATACGCACGCCTTTTTAATTCATCAAGTGGAGGCAAAGTATGAGTCAATTTAATGTTTCCAGATTTAAGCAATTCATCAAATATACGATCGCACTTAGAAACATCAAAAGTAAATTTTACTTCTTCTTGCCAACCTTTACTAGCCGGCTTAAGAGATGAACAAGAATATGATTTTTCCTTAGAGAGCCAAACAAACTCAGCAGCATAAATTTCTTTATCACCGTCGCTCGAGCTATCAGAATCATAATCAATATGATGCACATTTGAACTACGTGATTTAAAATTATCTTTTTCTTTATTCAATCGGTTTTCAACAATTAAAGCTCTAACTTGAACTTGTGCAATTGAAAGAAAATCTGAACCCTCTATTCTATCTCTAATAGCAGATCTTAAAACTTTTAAGCAAATATCAGCAACATCCATATCAGTAATTGACAAATTAAAGCAATGGTTTTTAGTTTCTTTGAACCTTTTAATGTAAAAAGAGACATTTTCATCTCTTCCTTGCCTAACCGATGTCAAATCTGACAATTTTAATTGGAAGCTCCCACTATAGAAGTGATCATGAAATTTATGTTTTAACATATCCCAAGATATAATAGAACCAGGAGCAAGTGATGAAAACCAAGCAAAAGCAGTGCGAGTCAAAGATAAAGAAAACAAACGAACTTTTAAAGCATTATAAGCACCTTCTTCTCCTAGTTGAGCTGTAAACTAACTAATATGTTCCCACGTGGTTCGGTCATCATCACCACTAAATTTGATCAAATCAGGCTTACGCCAACCACGTGGGAGAGCAAAATTATCAAACACAGGATCATATGGTTTTTATACAAATTTGTATTACCAATATCAACACCAAGTTTAGATTTTACCACATTAGTCAAATCTTCCTTAAATTTACTAAATTCCGCCCAATTAGGATTATTTGGCAGTTGTGGAGCTAGATTCACCATATTCATCGTATTTAAATAAGGAGACATCTTAGCATGAGCTAGCCTATAACTCTCATAAACATCATTAGGAATTATATTCTTTTGATCCATTGAATTAACCGTCGTACTATAATATGGTCCAGGATTACCAAATGTATTATAAAAAGTTGGCACAACAGAAATTGGCTCAGGCTGTTCGGGCACAAGATCCAGCGCACTGGTCTGACCGGTCTGACCGGTACCCTGCACCGGTTCGACCGGTGCGGCCATATTTGGCCTGAATGGTTGAAATGGTAGGGTTTGACCAATGGGATCATGTGGCATGCCATACTGATAGTTCATATTATTAGTAACAGGCAAAGGTACTAAGCTAGGATGAATCCCCTTACTAGTATTAATTTTAGGACCACTACTATTAGTTTCATTGTTATTAAAACCAGCAATGCTCCTATCTTTCTGTTGACGGTTGAAAAGTGTTGCTTTTACACCGTTAATACCTGCATAATATAATGGTAAAAGGATCATCAACACTAGAATAGGGCTTGATACTGATGATTTCCACAAGTGTTGGTGTTTCTAGCTTTTGTTGCAGGATGCACCGAAATGCGTGCCAAATGGTACAATTGAGAGCAAGTAGTCCAATGGATATTAAAGGATGTCATCATAAACAACCTCAAATGCCAATTTTAACTGCACCATTGCGACGGGCTCGTCGAGACAATCGAAATGGACATATTATATGCCTACATCGGAGTTCGTATGATGGAGATACACAAAGGACAAATAATGACGCAATGGTGACGTCACGCGGGACCCACACATACAGTGCCATGCAAACAAACGCATGCGAGCAATCAGAGGAGGCCACGTGGCGGGCGCTCACAGGGCAGCATCCGCACCGCAGCGCGTTGCGCATGCGCACGGGCGCGCCCCGCCTGGCCACGTGGCACGGTCCCGTTGGCTGCCAGCCGACTCCCAGGATTGGTGACGCAGCGCGGGGAGAGGCGGATCTGGCCGCCATGTGGTGTGATCCCAGCGGCCGGCCGCCGCTGCCACGGATCCCGCTCCGTGCGAGGCGCGGGCGCACGCTGGCTTCCGCGGGAAGCCGCGCCGGGCTGCCACGCGTCGCGCACGGAGGGAGGTGTGGGAGGCGGTGCTGCGGACCGCGTCCGGTTCTCCGTGGTTCGCTTCGGTTAACCGCCAGTCCGCCGCTACAAACCTATTTATAGTACCACTCAGCGACCAGTCCGCAAAGGAATGTCTGATTCTTCAAGGAATATTCCGGTTTTGGCCCGGTTCTTCACTGCCACGTGTCAAGCACTCATTGGCCGCGCCCAGTGAAGCTGAAAAAGTGGAGGCACTTGGAGCACCAAAGAAAGCCACCCCCTCCTCTATAAATAGGAGGGGAGGGGCTCCCATTTGAAACACATCCCTCTCTCCCTCTCCTCTCATTCTCTCTTGGAGAGGTGAGTTCTCACCTCTCCCATGAGTTGTGTGTGTGATTAGAGTGCTAGGTAGGATAGGGTGAGGAGTGAGTTGATGTCCTCATGGATGCTTATTCTTCATTTAGATCAAAGTGAGTATTTCAACATTTCTTATTTAGACTATAGTGGACATCATGCATGCTTGATTTGTTCTTGTGTTCGTGGCTCGTTCATAAGTTAGAGGCTTGTGTTCTTCGTGACACAAGGCTTCGATCCTTTAGAGCCAGAGCAGTAGTTCATATACTTGTTTGCATTCTCTGATCCTATTTAGCTGAGTAAGTCCGCTGTATCTCGTTTATCTGCATCCATAGCTTCCTTTCTGCTCCGTAGCTCAATGAATGATAAGATGATCTGAATCCGATCTTTCCCTTGTTCGTGGGACCGTATCTATATGGTTGCTATAGTGTAGTTAGTGGGCTAGCATACGTATCCGCACTATAGTATTTATCTTGGCGTACAGACATTGTGTCGGGGCCCTGGTTTTCCTGCGAAGACCACGTACGATCATAGCGTAGAGGTAGGCCGCAGTGGTGACAGCCTGTTGGACCCTTTGTCAACCCTCTACGTCGCGTACCGAGTTGGGCTCGCTTGCCAGCACATTGATGTGTTGTCGCCCCACGGGGATGTCTGAGACCTGACAGATGCATCTTGAGAGCTAAGTCCCTTAAGGAAGTGCTTCTCAACCCATATCTATCCCAACTAGAGTTTGGTGTCCTTGGACCATCTATACTAGAGTAGGAGATAGCACACACCGTTCCTTGGATTCGATACCCTTGGAATATTCTCCTTCCTTGGGGAAGTGCTACAACGGTATTTCCGTGCGCTTGCGGTATACCTGGTCGCTCTTATACGCTCCCTCTAGGTGCGCAACTAGTGGTGACGTTAAGAAACGCCAACACTTTCTCAAGATCTTCTAAACATTCTAAACGAGCAATATATGAAACAAGCAATCCATCACCATTAGTAGTAAACGTCTGAGGAGATGAAGTTGGAGGTGGTTTGCTTACAGTGGTGATTACCTCAATCGTATTGTCTTTTAGCATTATCACCGGCAGCTCGAAATCTTTCAATCTTGCCACCTTGCCATGACGATCCTTATTGACGTCTGCGAGGAATTGGACTTGAATGTACTCTTGCAGTGCCTTGAACTTTTGTTGCTCCTCCGGAGAGAGATCCTCCAATGAAGTCATGACTATGTTGTTCATGTCGAGGTCGCAACGAGAACCCATCAGGCTAGGTTTGATTGAACGATCTTTGAAACCAGATCTTTCGTACCCAGCAGAGTCGCCAATTTGTTGACGCTTTCTCAGTCAACAACACCAGAGCGCTAGATCGTGCTGTAGTCAAAACTTGAACTCGCCGGAGCTCCTACCTTGACCGGTCTGACCGGTCAAGTCCACCGGTCTGACCGGTGTGCGTCGGGGCTCCGGTAAAAGCCTACGAGCACCACCTCGGCAGGGACCCCGTCGGAGGTGGCGCGCCTAGAGTTGCTCTGAGATCGGCAGGCCACTCAGAACGTCCTTGATCGCCGTCGAGACAAGCAAGGAAAGCAAAGGAGTTAGAAAAGCTAGGGTTTGAGAGACAAAAGTTGTAAAAAGATATGATCGATTGGGTGATAGTTCCTCAACCGGCTGTGGCCCTTTATATTTATAGGGTGGGAAGGTCTTGCCCCGCAAGGAAGTCCTTTACAACTCGAAAACGACCAGAACTCCTTGATTCTACTCGGACTCGGGGTCAACTGGTCAGACCGGTCAAGCCCACCAGTCAGACCGGTGTGGCCGTTGCCGGATCGGCTACAGGACCTAGCCGGTCAAACCGCCCGGGTACACCGGTCTGACAGTGGCGTCCAACCTGATCGGCCTTGTGCCAATTTTGGGTGCGAAGAACCAGCTTTTCAGAAATAGTCAAAAATTGTCATTCAAACAAACATGTCTTGACACCTCTGGATTATCGGGAGTGTACTGACTAGGACTAGTTAGAACAAAATAGAGGAAGTATTAGGGCTGTCTAATTGGTCGTCTCATGCAGTGACACGTAATCTTGAGACAATCTATCAGATGATTCGTACAATGAATCATATTTTAAGTTGTCTTATAACTCCTAGATTTATGGATGAGTCCAATTAATGTTGTGATCTACTACACTTTTTCATTTTGTAACTTAGTTTGTGTCATATGTTGTGTTCTGATGTTATTTTATTTTGGAATAAAGTATGTTACCCTTATATAAGCTAGTACAATGGATATTGTGTTCTGATGCTATTTTATTTTGGAATAAAATATGTTAACCATATATGAGTTACAACAACGGACGACCAATCATATGCAAAGTAGTCATGAGAGTGGAGTTACATTCAAACCGAAAATTTATAGCATACTACTACAAGTTTCCACATATTACAAGCTTTACAATGTACTTGGCTACTTGCCCTTACCTTTACAAGCTGAATGAGCGGACAGGAAACTGCATTGCACTCGCAGAAGTTTAAGATCATAATAACAAATTGAGAAAACGACATGAAAAACATATATACATGTATATAGGCAAGAACAATGGTCATAAACAAAGATTCTAGAAAGAAACTATTGGTTACAACAACGCAAGGTAGACACGTCGACTACGTCAGAGGAGTCGTCATCAAGCTAGACACCGACGATCTCATCATCGTCAACACAAACGACTTCTTCGACGACGTCGACTACATCAACGTCGCCAGTGATCAGATCTACACCGACTCGTCAACAAGCCGGCAGGTCCCCGGCCCTTGTAGCGAACATGGCCGCCGTAGCCATTTGTTCGAGTATGATTTTGGGTGATTCATGCGCAACACAATCATGGGACTAACAATATCATCGAGCATGTCTTTGTAGACAGTGAAGGTAACTTGGTCAAGTGGTTTAGTGAAGATGTCGGCTAGCTGATCTTTGGTAGGTACATAGGACAAGGAAATGTTCCCTTTCTCAACATTGTCCCTCAGAAAATGATATCTCATTTCGATGTGTTTAGTCTTGGAGTGAAGGATTGGGTTTTTGGCTACACTTATGGCACTGGTGTTGTCACAAAAGAGTGGAACCTGGGTGCACTCCTCACCAAAATCGCTCATAGTGTAGGTCATCCATAGGAGCTGGGAAGAACAACTGGCTGCAGCAACATACTCGTCCTCTGTAGTGGACTTGGCTACACTAGATTGCTTACGAGACGACCAACAGACCAAAGTAGAACCAAGAAACTGGTAACAACCCAAGGTAGACTTGCGATCCAACCGACACCCAACAAAATCAGCATCGGAGTATCCGTGAAGTGAGTGTCGAGGAGGCAGAATACCAAAGACCGAACTCAGGAGTGTAGTTCAAGTACCTAAAAATCCTCTTGATGGCCTGCTGATGTGAAGTCCTCGGTGAAGCTTGAAAACAAGCACACAAACACACACTGAACTGTATGTCCGGCCTCGTCGCTGTTGAGGACTAGAGTGTCTGATGGCTAGTGGTTGGCCACTCTCTAGTGATGAGTGATTCACAACGTTGTGTGGACTGACTGACGCTGTGTTCTATCTTGTGGTGGAGGCTGCGGCTTGATTTGCATTGGTGCAGGTGAAGAACAAGTGCGAAAGGGCTCAGGGACAAGTAGGATTGGTTCGAGGGACCCGGTGGCCAAACGGGATCAAGCGCGAGTCACATGGTGTGAGAAGAGCAAGTCGAAGTCAGATGATAGCAGGTTCGTTGGTTGATCCGAAAGCCAACATCCAGCCGGAGCAGACGTGGCGGCCAAGTCGAGGAGCTCGGCGTGGAGGCTGCACCAAGCTCGCGGGGTTTGCAGTGGTTCACCAGAAAACCACTGGGTTCCTTGGTTGATCCACAATGCTCTGCGTGGGCCGGTCTGACTGGTGCCACTGGTCTGACCGGTGGAGGCCGAGGAGCGTCGGGTGTTGACGTTTGAAACACATGTCGCGTTTCGATCTGCAAGCGTACAGATCATGTGTGGCCTTTTTCACTCGGGGGTGACCCAAGGTATCAATCCGTGGATCAGAAGCAAACTACCTAGGGTTCTCCATCTAACTGATCTAATCCTACTTGAAGCATAGATTGCATAAGGGTTTAACATACAAACACAGGTGGATGTATGGATCACATTCGATAGCCAAAAGGTGCACTAGCCTACCGTCTCCTAGTTGCAACTCCGGCCAAAGTGATAAACTAACCTAAACCTCATACCATGATAAGGAGATATCCATTGCATGTTCGTTCGGCACTTTCCCTATATCATAGTGTCACTACGGAAGGTAATCAACACCGAACGACTACTCGTAAGTATGTGCACCACTTTGATGTATCCGCAAGACATAGATAAGATCTATTTTTATCGAAGTAGATCAAAAGTAGAGGCAAGATTAAATTGATATCACCGTCAAAAGTACATGTGCCTTGATGAATCCAAGGCATGGCTCCGAAACTCCACCATGGCTTCACCACGCAGGGCCAACCATGGCGGCTAGGGTCTAGCCTAAGCCATCTCCTAGGCAACGCGGAGTACTCGTGGCGGTGACGGCTTCCTTCGGTGTGTATTCCTTGATTCGGCAGCTCTCTGATGAATGGATGTGGCGGCTGTCGGAGACAGGCGATATAAATAAACCGAGGAGGGTCTAGGTCAAAGGGGAGGCCAAACTAGCACTGAAACAGGGTAGGCCGGCCGGCCTGGGCCGACCGGCTTGGGCCCTTTTCATCCAGGTTCGGCCCCGGTTCGCTCCCCGACGCTTCTCGTGTCTTCATGAATATTTGTCGAACTTCATGAGGGTCCTTGACGTTGTTTTCCCTGCGGTTTAGATAAGGGTAGTTGGCGCGTGAACTCCCGCAACTTCTGTTCAGGTCCTCGGAGATTCATGGCTTCGCGCTTCGGTCCTCGGGTTATTTGGAGTCATGTTCACTTTGTATCTTGACTTATGCCGGGCTTCATGATCTTCTCATAAAGTGCTCGATGAACTTTACCCGGAAGTGCTCCTTTAAGCGCGTAAATCTTGCGTAAATATTATACTCCAAAAACCACATGCAAGTGTGAACTTGTTACATCATTAGTATGCCTAGTGGCGGGTTAGTTATAATTCAAAGATCAAACAAAAGTGTAACAAGTGCTCTTGGTTGACGGAAATCGACCGTCAACACACCCCTATGCTTAAACCTTGCTCGTCCTCGAGTAAGCCTTTAATGGATATCAGTGTTGCCCTTCAATGTTCATACCCTGCACTTGTTCATATATGAGAAAACATAATGCTCTCCAAGTTTACATTTGTTAAAGTTCCATAATGTAACTAGCTTTCATCTCTATGGAGGGTAGATATTATTTATGCTCTTCCCACAAGTAATTAATCATGCCCTCAAATTTTAAACAAATCTCAGAAATTTTGAAAATAAAGAGCGGGATGAAGAAAAATTGCTTTACCAAGATCAATAATAAACCTCCTTGCATCTTGCTCATCAACTCTCATCTCATCTTGGCTCTCAAGCCTACTTGTTCTACTCCTTTCCTCTCTCAAAGTATATAGTGGAAAGCTTTATATGGAGCTATGGGAAAGTTTAGTCCTAACAATATATTATAGTTGAGATATTATCAAAACAAGACTAGCTTCTCATGGTCTTACCGAGACTCGTCAAAAAGGTCATTGGAAAAATAATGTTCCAAGGAGGGGGGAGAGAAAATACACACACTTTGAGATAGGTGGACATGTGCAAATGGTAAAGAGTGATCCCGAGGCACAAACGAAGTCCTCGTTACCGGATTGCACATGGTTGGAATGATGAGTATGGGTCTTGATCTTGAAGTCCTTTTGAAACCTCCAAACGTAGCTAGAGAACCGGGGAGCTTTATTTTTTTCTTCTTCTTTTTTTTCTTTTCTTGCTTTTCTCATCATAAATATTTTTTTCTTTATTATTTTTATTTCATCACTTTTCTCTTTTTTTATTTTTTTACTCCCCTTGAACTCTAGACTACACTAGTACTTCCTTGGCAACCCCCCATGCTTAGACGTTGCTCGTCCTTGAGCAAAGAGGTGAGGATTGTGCTAAGGTAAGTGCTGAAATTCTTGTATTTTCTTGAAGAGAGATACTTGAAACCTTCTAGGGATCCTTTCATGGAGGTCTCCCAAAATCTTGCTCCACCTGACGGCACCTTCCTTGTAATCTTCTTCGAAATATTCATCCATACTCAAAGTTTTGGGTTGTGGTCAAGGAGGTATACACAAAAAGATATTTTGGGTTTGTGGGTGGATATCCGGCGAGGTTTGCGAAATTCCCGATGTGGAAACTTACAATGCACGGATAGAAAAAGGCTAACATAAGGATAGATACGCAAAAACAGAATGACCAGCTTCTTAGTCTTGAGCCAGAGAAATCAAGCCTTGAATCAATGCACCTAAAAATAAATCTTGTAAACTAATGGTTTTTTTGCACTCAATCGAATATAAGGCTTTGGATAGGTAGAGCATGCAAGTGGTATTAAAGACAAGGTTAGCATATCTTTTAAGAGCAAAAATAAATGATCTTTTATTCACTCAAAAATGAGAGCAACGAAAAATACTATGGGTCTCAAGTTATCATAACCTCCACAAAAGATTTGGCTGGCATTAATTTAAATTTCAGATCATATTAAAGAAAGCACTAGCTTAATCATATACAAACTAAGCACAAGAATGAGCAAAGCGGCAACAATCATCATATCTCCATAAGCAAGAGCATACGAGATATCATCATGTTGAGCACAAGGTAACGGTGAAATTATTATTGAAAACAAAAACAAACCTAGGTTGTACCCATAGTAGCCATGTTATTCTATAGAGAGATATACAAAGGTTGTATCTAAGGTTGTGGAAAGCATATACATATGTGCATACATATAGAAGGACATGGACAAAAAGAGGGTTGAGGAATTGTTACCGTCCTTTGATGCTTGAAGTGTAGCACGGCCTCCCCCATGCTTAAGCATCATGCTTAACATGGAAGAAGAAAATTAGCATCCCATGGCAACCGTGATCCTTGTACTCCATGTGGTCTTCTTATGTCCACCAAGTCCCCCCCATGCTTAGCATGTTGCTAGGCATGGAAGATAATGAACCATATTGTAATACTTGAAGTCCTACCGCCATGTGTGGAGGTCACCGTCATGCCTTGATTGTCCTTCAACATCCCCCCTTTGTCGCGAGCCTTGTTCCCAATTGTTTCTCTAGCCATCTTCACCTCCTTCATGTTGTCCCCCATCACTGGTTCAACTTCCATGAATTTCTCTTCTACTTCCAGAACAGAATATGTACAGAACCATTGCTCCATTGCGAAGTGCTTGAAATTGTCTTTCCAACAAGTGGTCATTCATCCCAATCGGACTCCGAACAAGAGAGTTATGCCCTTTTTATCTTGATAGTGTAGGTTGTCCCGAGCTGATTTCAGAACGTGTGATGCCCAATGATTTGGTTGTAACTATTTGCACAGGTCTCCTAAAATGTTAAATCTTAATGTGTTGGAAAGAAGACTTGATGGAGCTCCTGAATATCCATTTTTTCTCTCTTGTACATCTTTGAACATATGCTCAATCTTGATGAAAACAGCAGTGCTCCTTTCGGGATTTCGGAGGTGTTGACGATCGTTTATTTCAATTTTTATTACGAACTCATGGGAGTGATTCGCCATGCCTGCAAAATAATTCTAAAGCACAAAGTACCCCCGAGGTGACGGTCGGGAATACTCACTCTATGCCAACAAACCAAAGACAACCCCAAAGATCTTAACTTGTGGCCTAGTTAATCTTGTGAAAGAAAAATTAAGAACCTAATGGGTGTACGTGTGTGCAAGTGTGCATATGAATGAGAGGATGGTATATAAACAAAGATAATGTTTACACCTAGTTCTAAGCACTATGCTTACAACTAAGTTGCTGAAATTTCCATACCCATAAGGATTTATTAACTAAAGTTAAAACACCATGTCTATCCCGAGATCAATAACTCCATATAGCATAAGAAAAACAAAGTGCATTGCAAAGCTTATAGACCAACCAATGCAAAAATGGAAGTTATCAAGGTTTATTAAACTAAATGATGATGGTCCGCAAACAAGTTTAAACACCATGTTTACACAAGATTATTATGGAAAAAGCCACGCGTGAAGCATTATCATGGATATGAAGGCATACATCATTAAGTGTAGACATCAACCAAGCCAACTATATGCAAAACATGTATGGAGTGCAAAAAGAATGGTGGTGGCAAGATGCAATGCATATGCACAAAAATAAACATGATCATGATGTGGAGAAGGTCTAAAAAGAAAATCTAAACCTAGATTAGCTAGCCACAAGTTTAGAATCAAAGGGGTGGTAAACTTCATATTTCTCTCTAAAAAGACATAAAGAAAAAGACTCTCTAAACACTAATAGGCACACAAAAAGAATCTACAAGCTTTCCAAGATCAAATAATAAAGTGCTTCCTCAATAGGAATTAGGATAAACAACATGATGTTGTGGCATTTATTAGAGAAATGGTACAATGTTACTTGATGGTTAAGATAAAGAGCACAATGTAGATGGTCATATTATATATATAAGCAAAAGAAAACAGGTTGCCTCCTGCAAAGCGCTTCGTTTAAAGTCATAGAGCTCGACTTTCTTACGTACCTTCTTGTTGTCACGAAGCCATGGTCCTTCATGCAAGATTTGAAGGTGTCCATGCAGCTTTGATCCACTCTCCATGCTTGACATGATCATTTTTCTTCATGAGAGGCTTGCCCGATCGTCTCTTGCATCATCATCCCTTCCTTCTCTTTGTTCTTCGTCGTTGCCTCTCCTTTCACAATTTTTCCTCTCTGTCCAGATCAGACCATGTAGCAAACTACTTCTCTGATGAGTGGTGCATGAAATTGTCTTTCCATCAAGTGTTTGTTGACCCCCAATGGACTCCGATCGAGTGAGTTACGCCCGTTTTACTCCAACGCTGCAATGTGTCCAATCTAATTTCAGACTGCACATCACCTAATGTTTTTGCCATATCTCCTTGTACGGGTCTTCAAATTCATCGATCTTGGAGGCATTGGAATCAGCACTTGATGGAGCTTCTGATTTTCAACTTTTGTCTTCTTCTACATATCTGATCAGGTGCTCAAAATTGATGAAAACAGCGACGTCCGCTCTCTAGATTCGGGGAAGGTGATGCACGAGCTTGTAATTCTTTGGGGCATCGCTCCTCTCCTCTTGATTAAGGTTTAATGACCTACATGGTTAGTGAAACTTGGGTTTTCCCCCGACACACGCTCTTTTAAGGTCACGAGCTTGACCAAGCACAAAGCAAGTCCAAGATTTGCAAGACGCAAAATAAACATACGCAACCATAACCACAATTTTAAAATTGGATGAACAAAATGTGATTAAAGGTTGCATAAGTTTATTGCTCAGCACTAAGGCTCTCATTAGGCATAGGTTCATTAGTCAAGGAATTAACAAAGTTTAAGCACAACATAGCCTATCAACATGATCATCAAGGGTGCAAGGCATAGAATCGAATCATACTTTTGGATGGACATCAAAATATCAAAGGAACATTATCATCACCAAAAGTATCTTGAGAGGCTAATGTTTACCTTAGCCTTCGAGCTTTTCATTGTGAGTGGTCCTCCGGAGTTGAAAGCGAACAACCCTTGATGATCGGAGGTGGCTCGTGTAGACTTCTTCAATCTCTCCCTTCATGCCACATGTCATCAAGGTTGCTTTATGTAGGATCACTCCACTTCATTTGTGGGCTCACACATCTCTTAAATATCTTAATGTAACTCCATGAGCCTTCGTGTGAGAGCCCAAAGTGTCCGCGCCATTGGATGTTGTCCTTTGTGTGTAATCCTTCGTGGTTTGCTCCAAACATCTCTTTGCGATGGATGTCGCTAACTTGTGCCTTCATTTGCCAATGCTCCATGGGTCTTTTTTTTGTTCCAATCCTCTTAATTTCTTCATGTGTGGTCTAATGAAAGCGTTGCCCAAGTTTCTCTTCGTTGTTGTCGTCCTCATCTTCACCATCATGTCCTCATCGTGTTGATGCTGCCTCTTCTTCGTGGATTTTCCCCTGTATACATAACAAAACATATACCAAAATATAATTCTATTGAAGGGTTTATGAAATTACCTTTCCAACGGGTACTCATTCATCTTAATCAGAGTCCAAATGAGGGAGTTATGGCTATTTCACTTCAGCTTTACTTGCTGTCCAGAAATTTTCAGGATGTGCAACCATCGGTGATTCGGCCATATCCGCTCGTAGGAACCTCCGATTGACTTGATTCTTGACTCATTGGAAGAATAACTTTGTGGGGCTTCTAAATATCTAAAGATATTCTATTGTTCTTCCCACGAGGCTGTGCAACACTTGATGCGAACAGAAATATCGAAGATGTTGACGAGCTTGATCTTGTGATCTTGGGGCATCGTGATTGCTTTCAATACCTATTGCTTGATCAAACAATTCTCCATGAGACATTAGTCTTAAAAATTTAATTGACACATTGACTTACCTTATTCATCATTTCTCATGTAGGGTGTGGGCTCGATAGCGGATGATGGGCCACTAACAAAAGTTAGCACCTACCACTAAAGAGCGAATCTTGATGTTGCGATCATCTTATTGGGGTGTGTACGTAGAGAACTCATTGAATGTCTTGTGTCTAGATTTTCACCTGCTTTCAAGGACACAAACAAGAAAACAAGCTTATATGCAATGTTAAAATTAGGGTTAGTCCAAAAGAAAGATAGATCTCCCTAGGGTTCGAGTTCCAATCCCTGGCAACAGCGCCAGAAAAAGGGCTTGTTGACATTTGAAACACGTGTCGCATTTCGATCCGCAAGCGTACGGATCACATGTGCCCTTTTTCACTCGGGGGTGACCCAAGGTATCAATCCGTGGATCGAACGCAAACTACCTAGGGTTCTCCATCTAACCGATCTAATCCTACTTGAAACAAAGATTGCATAAGGGTTTAACATACAAACACGGGTGGATGTATGGATCACATTCGATAGCCAAAAGGTAACACACCAAAAGCTAGCACTAGCCTACCGTCTCCTAGTTGCAACTTCGGCCAAAGTGATAAAGTAACCTAAACCTCGTACCATGATAAGGAGATATCCATTTCACGTTCGTTCGGCGCTTTCCCTATATTGTACTGTCACTACGGAAGGTAATCAACGCCGAACGACTACTCGTAAGTCACTGCACCACTTCGATGTATCCGCAAGACATAGATAAGATCTATTCCTACTAAGATCATATGCTAGCTACACACATGAATGAGAGAAGGCATGCATCGAAGTAGATCAAAAGTAGAGGCAAGATTAGATTGAATCACCGTCAAAAGTACATGTGCCTTGATGAATCCAAGGCATGGCTCCGAAACTCCACCATGGCTTCACCACGCAAGGCCAACCATGGCGGCTAGGGTCTAGACTAAGCCATCTCCTAGGCAACGTCGAGGACTCGCGGCGACGACGGCTTCCTTCGGTGTGTATTCTTTGATTCGGTGGCTCTTGATGAATGGATGCGGCGGCCGTCAGAGACAGGCGATATAAATAGACCGAGGAGGGTCTAGGTCAAAGGGGAGGCCGAACCGGCACTGAAACAGGGTAGGCCGGCCGGCCTGGGCTGACCGGCCTGGGCCCTTTTTGGCTCGGTTTGGCCTCAGTTCGCTCCCCGACACTTCTCGTGTCTTCATGAATATTTGCCGAACTTCATGTGGGCCCTTGACGTCGTTTTCCCCGCGG
This sequence comes from Cenchrus fungigraminus, assembly GCA_036936925.1. Classification (NCBI taxonomy): domain Eukaryota; kingdom Viridiplantae; phylum Streptophyta; class Magnoliopsida; order Poales; family Poaceae; genus Cenchrus; species Cenchrus fungigraminus. Next base: position 101,697,455 of record CM072779.1, read on the forward strand.
TTTAGATAAGGGTAGTTGGCGCGCGAACTCCCGCATCTTCTGTTCAAGTCCTCGGAGTTTCACGGCTTCGCGCTTCGGTCCTCAGGTTATTAGGAGTCATGTTCACTTCGTGTCTTGACTTATGCCGGGCTTCGTGATCTTCTCATAAAGTGATCGATGAACTTTACCCGGAAGTGCTCCTTTAAGTGCATAAATCCTGCGTAAACATTATACTCCAAAAACCACATGCAAGTGTGAACTTGTTACATCATTAGTATGCCTGGTGGTGGGTTAGTTATAATTCAAAGATCAAACCAAAGTGTAACAAGTGCTCTTGGTTGACGGAAATCGACTGTCAACATCGTGTGACTCGAAGCGAATGACACGGGTCGGGATCACAGGCTTGGCGTCGAGGCTACGCAAGGTGCGGTTGCTGGGTGTCCGTTCGATGGAAAGGCTGTCAAGTTTCCTAATATGCCCTTCGAGGGGTTGTATCGCCTAGTGGGCATTCTAGTCATTTACCCCCACCGTAGGACCTCATATATAAACTTGGTGGAAGGGTTGTGGCAGCCGTCTCTTGGGTTTTAGAGTTTTCATTTGCTCTAGGCAATTTCTCTTTTTAGTTTCCTATTTTCTCTAGGACTAGCTTGAGAGCTTCATGAGAGATCTTGAGAGAGGGATGGATGCTAGAGAGGCAAGCTAGACCTTGTGTGAATCTTTCCTTTGATGTATAGAAGGTTCGGCGTGATTCCTCTAGCTCTTTTGGTTGTCTCTCCCGTTTTCCTTTTTGTGGATTTTTGGAGCCTTTTATCAGCGATTTTCGTGTGGTTGATTTGAGGCCTTCCCTTTGTGGATTTGATGTGGGATGTATCCATGAGCCCCTTGTGGTTCTTTTCCTTGTGATCCCCTTTAAATCCGCAGGTTTGTGTGCTTGATTTTCGGAGAAGAATTTTTATCGGCTCCTATTCACTCCCCCCCCCCTCTCTGGTCACCATTCTGGTCCTTCAATTGGTATCAGAGCCAGATACAGATCATTGAGATCTTGACTGGTTGAGATCCAAAGATGGCGGACTATGGTAAGGGTTCGAGTCCTCCTCACATTGATGGAAAGAACTACCAGATGTCGGAAGCCCGGATGGGCGCGTTCATGCATGGAAAGGCTCAGCTAATTTGGGATGTCACGGTTGACGAGAACTATGTCATACTAGAGTCATTCTTGTTGCCCGGGAGTAGGGATATGTTCGATGCCAACAACAAGGCTGTGGACTATCTCTATCGTGCTCTCTATGCATCTGAGTTCAGTAGGGTGTATGGAGAGAAGTTGGCAAATCGGATATGGACCCAGCTGAGGAATGCACATGGAGGAACTAGTCAAGTGAAGGTGCATCGCTTTATGACCTACCGGAGAGAGTACAAGAACTTCACTCATCTCCCCGGAGAGTCTATGGATGCTATGTTCAAGCGCTTCACGCTCATTGTGAACAACATGAGAGCCAACATCACCGAGCTTCCATACGATGATCATGATAGAGCTATCAAGCTCTTACACGCGCTGGATCTTGACGTATGGGGAGCGAAGGTTGAGGCTATTCAGGAGTCTAGTGTGTATGAGACCCTGACGGTGGATGAGCTGTTCTCTAAGCTCAAGTTGTCCGAGATGAACCGTGACCTGAGAGTCAAGAAGGGCAAGGGTCATGCTGATGATAGCCATGCGCTTGTGTCTGGACCGAGAACTAACTCTAATCAATCTTCTAGGATGTTCTCTCTGTTTGCTCTTGTTTCTTTGCCAGATGAGAAGTTCGAGGCATTGGATGATGAGGATCTTGCTTTGCTGACCAAGAGGTTCGGGCGCCTGAACGAGAACAGGAAGAACTTCAGGAGGAACTCGGGGACGTGCTACAAGTCTGGGAAGCATGGACACTTCTTCACCGAGTGTTCCGAGGGAGGCGAGAACAAGATCGAGTACAAGAAGCTTGAGTACAAGCCAGAGTACAAGCACCACCCGAAGAACAAGTACAAGCAGGCCGAGCACAAGCATCGATCCTAGAACCACTACTCCAAGCACAAGAGTCGGGACGAGTACAAGGGCAAGAAGACGGGTGGCTACCAAAAGAAGAAGTCGAGAGTGATGGTGGCTGGTGCGAGCGACGTGGAACCTCTTCCTCCTGCTACACCACGTCTAGCTCGAGTAGTGAAGATGAAGACCGTGGCAGACACAAGAATAAGAAGCACTCGAGCAAGAACTTCACCGGGTTGAGCTTCATGGCGGCGAGCGGATTCTGCGGGATGACACACAGTTCAGGGAGAAGAAGAGCAATAAAGAGGACTCGGGCTCTGACTCCGAGGATGAGGTATCACCACCCACCATTAACTCTTTGCTTGAGGAACATGCTACTATGAATGAATTGCTGGATAATTGAGATAGTGTGCTTAGAGATGCTAAGAAAATGAGAAAAGAGCTTAGGGCCTCACTTGAGGAAGCTAGGGAAAAGTGGCTGAGTTAGAGGCTAGGCATTTTGATGACATGCTTGTTATTGATGCTTTGAAATCTGCTCCTGTTGTTACCGATGAAGTTAATTGCAGTGATTGTTTTGTCTTCTTGTATGATTTGACTGCTCTGAAAGAGAAGCATGCCCTCACAGTTGAGGAACTAGATGTGGCTAGGGTTGAATTGGATGAATTGAAAGCTAGGTCTAGTTTGCTTGGAGCATGCAAATCTTATCCTGTGTTGCATGCTAAATTAGATGATTCACATGCTAGGATTGTTTCCTTAGAGGTTGAGTTGAAAGCACCCATTCCTACCACTTTTTCTACATGTGAATTGCATGCCTTGAAAAATATGGAACTTGCGCACTATGTTGATCGCTTGTAGGATGAAAATGACGACTTGCGAAAGTTAATGAGTTGCTTGTCTGGGCATGAGCCACAATTCGGTTTAATGATGGCTGAGTTTAAGAGGTTTGATGGTTAGGCATTGGGCTCTGACAAGATTGGTGAGAGCAGTGGTGAGGGAGGAGAGAAAATTGGAGAGATCCCTATTCCATCACAAACTACACCTATGAACAAATTTGCTCCCAAGCCTAACAACCTGAGAAACAAGCTTGACACCACTCCCGATCCACCCATATTGCCCCACAAAACATAAAACTACCAAAAGCCCATGAAATTTGTGAGCAACAAGGGAAGTGTGTTTGAGGGGAAGGGTGAGAAGAAAGAGGAAGAGAAACCCATTGAGAGCCCACAGCCAAAGCCAAAATAGGTTTGATTCCGTTGTGAGTATTGTGGGAAAGAAGGTCACGTTGGTGAGTTTTGCTACAAGAGGAAGAGGGATGAGAGGTTTGCGAAGGAGTGGGCGAACAAGGGGAAAGCTCGAATTCATTTCGACTTGCCTCGTCGTACTCGTCCGGAAGGCGAACCAACTTCCTTTGTACCATCGACGTCAAACGCTATGGCCCAGAAGACACATCGTGAGTACTCAGCTCCTTCTGCTGATCAGGTGCTGCAAGGCCCTGAGGTGGCAATGGGGACTGAAAATTTTGAGATGAAGACGGGTCTAATCACGATGGTACAGGCTAGCCCATTCTGTGGCAAGCCAAATGAGGATGCCAATGCCCATTTGCAGCAATTCCTAGAGCTATGCAGCACTTTCATCATCAGGGGTGCAAATATGGATGTTGTTCGTCTCCGACTGTTTCCATTTTCTCTCATGGTGAAAGCCAAGCAATGGTTCTATGCATATCATGATTCCATTAATACTTGGGATAAGTGTTCAGAGGCATTCCTTAAGAAGTTCTTTCCATTGGGTAAAACTAATGCTCTTCGTAGAAGAATTTCTGTTTTTCAGCAAGCAGCAAATGAATCTGTTCCAGAGGATTGGGAAAGGCTTCAGGAGTACGTCCTGGCCTATCATCACCATGGGATGGAGGATGTAACACCCGATTTTATAAACACAATCAGGTGCCACTTTATGTATGCCAGGATCATATTTCATACATAAAGTACAACTTCATCAATGGTACATTTCCATATCACGTTTAAAAATTACAAAATGACTCGTGGGTCCAAAAGAAAAGTACAGCTAAGGCTTAATATCTTGTGCGGAAGCAGGCTCCATGACCACAGGCAATCAACCGGGGGAAACGCACTCCTAGATCTTCATGCCTTCCAAAACCTGAACAACATTTATGGGGGAGAGAGACAGTAGGGGGTTGAAGGGGAAACGGTGAGTACGTCGAAAAGTACTCTGCAAGTGTGGGAGGTAGAGCTATGAGGGCTTTAAACAAGAATGGCAGACACAACTGGCTGCAAGCATTGATTTTAGTTGGTCATATTTTATTAAACAACCTATTTACTAAGGTGAGAGTCTTCCCAACCCAAACCCACCTTAAAGGTAAAGCATCTATCATCTAAGGCCAAACAACCCATCCAAACCAACCATTCCACTAGCTAAACATGTGAGGGTCCAGGTTGCTCTTAACCGTGAGCACGACTATCATGATAGTTTTACACTCTGCAGAGGTTGTACAACTTTACCCATGAGTCGCGTAAACGTTCCAAGGAACGTTAAACCCAACCATGCTGTGCTTGCAAGGCACTTTCACACTTCCTTTGGTGTGATAGCATAGGGACGCTACGAGGCCTTTACATAGGTTCACCAGCGGCGCATTAACCCACTCAGGGTTCGGGTACCCTTCGTCGTGCCAGCAGGACTATTGGGGGTCAAAGCCACCCTCACCGCAACCAACAGCCTAACGCGGGCCGTTGGATTTCCCGATTTACCCTACTTAATTGGCCAAGACCGTAGCCCATTCGGTCCTCGTGGTTGTACTGTAAGTCCTGGGTGGTCACTCCACGCATCAAACCTTAAGGTGGCTCGAGCAAGACAAGCATCAACCCAAAAACACCGTCCACCGGACAAGCATTTGCTCGAGCCCCTAGAATTCCATGTTTCTAAAAAGATCACCTACCCATGTTATTAAATAATACATTAGTCAATATTAATAATTAAACCCAGCCTAGATGTTGAAGGACCGAATTGGCGACCAGAGAGGGGGGGGAGAGTGAATGGGAGCCGATAAAAATTCTTCTCAAGAACTCGGCCTAAACCCCAATATCACTTCCAAAGAATCCCGCACAAACTTGCCAAGGTCACATAGTCACAACGGACCTACTGACCCTAGGAACAAGTTAGGACAAGCCTAGAAACAAAGCGGAAGCAAGCTTAAAAGGAAACGAGAAAAAGAACAAGCTCAAACTGATCTACAGCAGTTTTGTCGGAACTTCCGGCCAAGCATCGGAACTTCCGAAAAAAGCTTTCTGTCAGTCAGAAACTCGTTATCGGAACTTCCGGCTCAGGGTCGGAACTTCCTACCATCGGAACTTCCTGTGCCAGGTCGGAACTTCCGACAGCCCCCAGAAAACAGAGAAAAACAGCCCGCGAGAGAAGGAAGGAAAATCCAAAACTCGATCAAACGAACTCCAAAAATCACGAAACTTTAACCATAGCTTGTCAACCACACAAAGAACCTATTCCCCAAAGATCTCCTCCAAAAGATCATGGAATCACCACCAGAAAAATGATTTAGTCTATGAACCCTAGAGAGGAGACTTTTCCTCAAATCGATGGATCTCCCAAACGGCTAGAGCTCTTGAGACAAGATTTGGGGGAGATGAGAAGCGTCACAAGATGAAGCTATGCCCCAAAAATCTTGGCCTCTAAATCACTAAATCACCGGGAATCGCGGATCACATGAACCACCACCAAGAACTCGGGCTCCAACCAAAACTCGCGAATCGAAGGGTTTTCCCGGCGTTTGAGGAGTCAAGATCACACACAAAGATGCACAAGGCATCCACCCATGATCCCCTCAAAGAAATCCGGAGAGAAACGCCCTCAAATCGACGAATCAAGCGAAGAACAAAATCCCTCCAAAAGAGCTCCGAAAATACCTCCGAAAAAGAAAAACGCAGGGGATAAAGGATATGGCACAAGATTAAGAGGAAGTAATCACTATGATTCACTTAGCCATATCCGGATACAAGCCACTCACAAGAATCACAAATCTTGGATGGCAAAAAGCTCAAACAAAGAGCCAACTCTCTCCTCTCTCCTTCTCTCCCAAGAGCACCCCAAAATGAAAGAGCACTCCCACCACTAGCCAAAGAGTTGGCTGAAAATTCAGCCCCCTCCTCCTATATATAGGCCCTCCGAAAAAGACTGAAGTGCCCCTACACTAGGAGATACAATACAAGCCCTCACAGGGGCATTTTGGTCAACACATGAAGTTCACCATCGGACGGCCGCGCATCCGTTGCCCGCCTCGAAGCTTCTCGACGCTCCCGGATCCCCGTCTCCGTCATGTTGGGCCTTCAGACTTGGTTTTGAGGCCCAAACCAAGAAACCGTCCTCCGATGGTTTTGTGGCCAAACCACCAAACCCCGCGTACACGGCCCGGCCTCACCACGCCAAGCGTCGAGCCCGTCAAGCCTTTCACCTCCGGCGCCTGGACGGTCTACTCGGTCTTGCCTCGTTCCTTGACTTGGCCGCCACCGATGAACCGGCTACATGTCCACGACTTCATCTTGCTCTTCTTGCACCATGCGGCCTGCACTTGATCCCGTCGGCCACCGGGTCCCTCGAACCAAGCCTACTTGTCTCTCCACTCCTCGGAGGCCACACAGGCATAGACCTTTCACACTTGTTCTTCACCTGCACCAACGCAAACCAAGCCGCAACCAACACCTGCAATACTAGGCCAAGAGTCAGTCCACACAATGTTGTCAACCACTCCTCATGAGTGCATTGACAACACACCTCATAAAAATAGAAAGATCCACAACCGACAAAACACACTCAACACAAAGCCTCAAAACATCTGGTCAATCGCTCATCATATACAAACCAAGGCACATATCAACTTGGTTTCTCAATCTCCCCCTTGATGAGTGCATTGACAAAAGATGGTTTGAAAGCAAAAGGAAAACTCATTCAAGTGCCCAAAAGCCAAGAAAAAGAAAACTTAAGGCAACTTGAAATTGGAAGAGCCAAAAGCCAAGAAAAAGCAAACACAAGGCAACTTGAAATGAGAAGAGCTCCAACCAAAGACTCTCGGAACCAAAGAAAGCACAAAGGCTAAACACCACTGAAGAGTAAAGCAATCCACAAGAGCTACAAGCAATCCCGAAAGCCATCAAACCAATTTCAGCTCTTAACAAAGCACTCGTCAACCTCTCATCACCATCAAATCAAGGTTCATATCAACTTGATTTTTCAAATTTCTCCCCCTTGATGAGTGTGTTGATAACATATGAGCACAAAAAATGGTTTGAGAGGGCAAAGGCCGAAAATCTCATCCAAGTGAATGAAAACCACACAAGGGGAAAGAACAAAGTCACTTGGCACGAGACAAACCACAAAGGCCATAACAATATCTCGGACACCAAAGACATGGGCAACAGCTCGACACAACCGAGACAAGAACACATGATCCCTTAAGAAGAGGCACAAAGGGCTCAATACCGATCATGGACAAACAAAAGCACACGATTCCTCAAGAAGAGGCACAAAGGGCTCAATACCAATCATGTGATGATCGAAAACTCAAATCAACCGCCGGCTCCTCAAGAAGAGGCAAAGGGGCTCAACACCACCAGCAAAAGAGCACAAAACTCACAAGCTCCCCCTAAACACATGCACTAGGGCCAAAGAGCATACAAAGCTCACCCTAAACACATGCGATAGAGCAAAGAGCACACTAAGCTCACAAGCTCCCCCTAAGCACATGCACTAGGGCCAAAGAGCAAACAAAGCTCACCATAAACACATGTGATAGAGCAAAGAGCAACCACCAAAGCACAACTCAGGCAAACAAAGGAAACTCACCAAAGCTCCCCCTACACAAATGCATACTTCCCCTAAACATGTGCATGCAAACTCAAGTTCTCCCCCTGAACTGTGTATCCCTCTAGATGCAACAAATGCATGAAAGCTGAAACATTTTCTCCCCCAAATGCAACTTTCCTTCCTTGTTGACAATGCATGAATCAAGGCAATTTTGCAAGAAATTCACTACTAGCTTCTCAAATATACAAAGAGCACTATAAAATGCTACAAGTGAGATAATGAGCAAGCAAGATAGTTCATAGTTCCATAAAAGCATAGCCATCAAGATAGTAAAGCTATATAGGCATATGACAAAGGCATGATCAAATTAAGCATTTTTGCGAAAAACTTCCCTCTCATGAGAAAAGACCTAAACATGAGCAAAACATGCCAAAGTGAATTTAGATCACACAAACTTCATGCTAGGTCACATATCCTCATCAAAAGATCATTATGAACACCCATAAGCATCTCATGTCATGTTAAAGCCACCGAGCCATGTGGCTACTTCTTAAAATGAGACTTCTCATGGTAGACAACATGCAATGGTTTAGCACCCAAATTATTGCAATTTTAAAGCATTTATGACATGGAACAAGTGAGAGCATATTTCAAGCATAAGCATTTCATACCAATTTTATTTTTCAATTTAAGCACAAAATGGTACATGAAGTGCCTTTGCGGCAAAAAGAAGCTTATGCTCCCCCACAAGGTATCACATGGGCTAAACATTCATAATGACAAATGGGTCTTTCACCCCAAGTGAAAAGCACATGATATCCCAACACGAATTAAGCATGATATAGACCATCAAAGCACACAAAGATCATGCAAGGCCTTAAACTCACAAGAGAGAGCCTATCCTAACATTTTCCAAAAATAGCCATCTCAACATGCACACATAGAAAAACTATCAAGAGCATAGCTATCCATCACCGAATCATATCAAACATCCTCAAAAGCTCACAACTAGCATATCATAGTATTCATGGCATATAGGAGAAGCTCAACCTAGCATGCATATGATACAAATGCAACGAAGGTAGATACGTACATCAAATACAACATGATATATGACACAATGCAAGACATGAATGTCAAACCTACCAAAGTCTATACATCATGATATATGATACATATGCAATGCAAAATGCATGGGGAGACAAGGAACTCAGCTCAACAACAAGATGGCTCACAAGGGGACACACCAACCAAGAACCGCTCCAAAGATCCCAATTGAGTACCATAGAAAAGATACCAATTGAAAGATCACCAAAAATCCCAATTGAGTACCACATGAAAGATACCAATTGCAAGACCGCCAAAGATCCCAATTTGAGTACCATAGACAGGATATCAATTGAAGGATCACAAAAGGCTACTAAAAGCCACACCCTCAAAAACAAATTCCCCATCGAATGAAGCCAAGCTCCCCCTAAACCAAAGACAACAAGCAAAGCAAAAGCTAGGAAAAGAAAGAGCAAAAGAGAAGCTCTAAAACCAACCGGAAAAGGGAGAAAACCAAAAGAGGAACAAAACACAACTCAAAGACAAGGCAAGCCCAAAACCCAAAGCAAGCTCAAAACATGCTACACAATGCATTGACAATACCAATTAAGATAAATAAAGCATTGTAACATGATTCCACATATATGAATAAGCATGGGCTAGCAAGCATGTCAACAAGGTACAACCCTATACAAGGATACTAAAACAAAATGATACCAAAGAACAACATGCCAAACATGATACAAGAACTAAACAAAGGCATGATACAAGTTCATATGGATCATCCACCAACATATATTACAAAGGTAGCATGATAGGTATACAAGATCATAAAGCTGTCATCCAGGTGGCTAGCCTACCATGGTTTATATACAAGCATGACATAAGAACAAACCATGCAACAAGTATATACAAGTGAGCACAAGGGGAAAACAAAACTCACTATACATGTGTACAAAGGCTTTCAAGAGCCATCTAAATCGGTGTGGAGAACCATCTTTTCTTGATCACCTCACGGGCAAAGATCAAGCACCACCCAACCCATGTTCTCTAACCGCGTCTCCATAGCTACACACAAGGAGACGAAAAAGACCGAGTCTTGGATCCCAAAGGGTTAGCAAGCACATACTTGGGAATCCAATACTTGGTCACACGGGTAAACAATGCACTCAACTTATCATGTCGGTTAGCATGATGCAAATGTCAGTTCGAATGAAAACGTTTTCGAACACCCTTAGAACCATGCCTCAAAGGAGCTACTCGTGTGGAAAATCGAGTACTACCACAAGCAAAAAGGCAAAGATCCTTCGGGATCGTAGGAGAAGAACCAACACAAGCACCACAGAAAGCATGTCGCGGACCAACACAAGAACCACTAGAAATATGTCCACGAGCATGGCCTAACTCACTAGAAAGAGTGTCATAAAACCTCTCCACAAATCGTGCCTTCTTAGGCTCACAAGTTTTCATGCCATGAGAAGGGCTATGAACAACCAAAGGCCTAGAAGCACCTCCTCGCTGCATTTTCCTTGCCCGGCGGTAGCAAAAGCTCTCTTGATGCCCATCCTTCCCACAATGAGAGTAATGGTACAAAGGCCTATCGGGAGGCACGGTCCGAGTGGACGAATCACCATTCTCTTGTAAGTGAGAAGTCCCTTGGGACTTAGAGCAAGAAGCATCAACCCCAACACTCGCCTTGGTGCCCACATTAGAATCACACATGCCATGAGAAAGGCTACGTGGCTTCTTAAAAGCTTTGGCACGCACACGTCGCTCGTGCTTGACACGGCGAAAGCAAAACTCGACGGTATGCCCATCCTTCTTGCAAAAGGTGCATTGGAACCTCGGCTTGGGAGTATGAGTTCCAAATATGTGGGAGGCACCCTCCATTCAAATTACCTTGGGCAATACCGGAAGATCCACCAAGCTTAGGAGTAGCTATGGGAGAGCTATCCAAAGCACCATCACACGTGCCACCATCCAAAGACTCACGCTCAAGAGAAGAAGTCAACTCCGGTTGGGAAGAAGCAAATGTAAAAGCATCAACATCAGAATGACAAGAAATGCGAGAATCCAAACCCTTGGCACAAAGACTCTTGCACCTTGTGCGCAAAACCTCATTTTCAAATTTGAGGTGCTCACAAGTACCACATGTCATATTTCTCAAATTCTCAATTTCCACCTCAATGCATCTAGCATATGTGGTACGCAAGAGTTTATTCTCTTTCTCAAGGTCGGCACTCATCTCATCATGCACAACCAACTTGGCACGCATATCATCGCGCATTCTTTTCAAAGCCAAAACTTCACTTTCCAAATCAATGCATGAAGTGCAAATGAGACCACATGAGCAAGTATCATCATTCACATCAACCAATGCATCACCATCATCACAAGAAGTATGGCAAGAATCATCTACAAGCAACAAAGAGCCCTTGCTACAAGGCAAGGATTTCATATCACAAATTTCAGCTCTAGCATGCTCAAGTTCATCTACACATGTGGTGTGAGTCAATTTTAATTGATTAAAATCAGCAAGCAAAGACTCACAAGAAACACATGGCATAGAAGCATCTGACTTCAATAAGGCAATCTCATTTCTAGCCTTAGCAAGATCATCATTCAAGTTACCACATTCACTAGCAAACTCAAACATATCTCCTTCTAGCACATCAATTTGAGCACGCAAAGCATCACAAGATTTGCATGGCAAAGAGGCATTGAATTTCAACAACTTAATTGCAGATTTGAAGCTAGCAAGAGAAGAGTCCAGATCATCATTCTTAGCATGCATGGTTTTACAATAAGTGCAGGAATTCAAAGCACTAGACTTCCAATGAGCCATACCACATTTCAACCTAGCAAGGAAGGATTTCATCTTTTCATTCTTCCTACGCAAAGCATCACACAAATCTGTGTTTCTCCTATGCAAATCCCCATAATCACATTCACAATCATTCAACCTGTCACATAGGATCAAGATGCCTTTGGCAAGCGTACCTTGGTTCATGTCCCTTAGCTTGCGGTAGAGTTCGCCTTTCTTGAGATCACCATCTTGATAGTCCTCGATGAGGGACATCATCACCTCCACTCCGGCTTCCGCCTCAACATCCATACTCCTCCTGCTCAAGGAACCACAAGGAGAAGAGCTCGGTGCCATACTCAAACCACCGGTTAGGATTAGCCAAAAACAAGCTCAAAACACGCAAACCAAATCCGCAAGCAAAAGCGCCCTTTTCTCTGTCGCCCTATGGATCCTAGACTTGTTAGAGTCACACGAATCCGCAACCGGCTCTGATACCAATTGAAGGACCGAATTGGCGACCAGAGAGGGGGGGAGTGAATGGGAGCCGATAAAAATTCTTCTCAAGAACTCGGCCTAAACCCCAATATCACTTCCAAAGAATCCCGCACAAACTTGCCAAGATCACGTAGTCACAACGGACCTACTGACCCTAGGAACAAGTTAGGACAAGCCTAGAAACAAAGCGGAAGCAAGCTTAAAAGGAAACGAGAAAAAGAACAAGCTCAAACTAACCTACAACAGTTTTGTCGGAACTTCCGGGCAAGCATCAGAACTTCCAAAAAAAAGCTTTCTGTCAGTCAGAAACTCGTTATCGGAACTTCTGGCTCAGGTTCGGAACTTCCGACCAACGGAACTTCCTGTGCCAGGTCGGAACTTCCGACAGCCCCCAGAAAACAGAGAAAAACAGCCCGCGAGAGAAGGAAAATCCTAAACTCGATCAAACGAACTCCAAAAATCATGAAACTTTAACCATAGCTTCTCAACCACACAAAGAAGCTATTCCCAAAAGATCTCCTCCAAAAGATCATGGAATCACCACCAGAAAAATGATTTAGTCTATGAACCCTAGAGAGGAGACTTTTCCTCAAATCGATGGATCTCCCAAACGGCTAGAGCTCTTGAGACAAGATTTGAGGGAGATGAGAAGCGTCACAAGATGAAGCTATGCCCCAAAAATCTTGGCCTCTAAATCACTAAATCACCGGGAATCGCGGATCACATGAACCACCACCAAGAACTCGGGCTCCAACGAAAACTCGCGAATCGAAGGGTTTTCCCGGCGTTTGAGGGGTCAAGATCACACACAAAGATGCACAAGGTATCCACCCATGATCCCCTCAAAGAAATCCAGAGAGAAACACCCTCAAATCGACAAATCAAGCGAAGAACAAAATCCCTCCAAAAGAGCTCCGAAAATACCTCCGAAAAAGAAAAACGCAGCGGATAAAGGATATGGCACAAGATTAAGAGGAAGTAATCACTATGATTCACTTAGCCATATCCGGATATAAGCCACTCACAAGAATCACAAATCTTGGATGGCAAAAAGCTCAAACAAAGAGCCAACTTTCTCCTCTCTCCTTCTCTCCCAAGAGCACACCAAAATGAAAGAGCACTCCCACCACTAGCCAAAGAGTTGGCTGACAATTTAGCCCCCTCCTCCTATATATAGGCCCTCCGGAAAAGACCGAAGTGCCCCTACACTAGGAGATACAATACAAGCCCTCACAGGGGCATTTTGGTCAACACATGAAGTTCACCAACGGACGGCCGTGCATCCATCGGGCCTTCGCGTCCTCCCGATGCAAGCACCTCGATCATGCCGCGTGTCACCCGCCTCGAAGCTTCTTGACGCTACCGGATCCCCGTCTCCGTCGCGTTGGGCCTTCGGACTTGGTTTTGAGGCCCAAACCAAGAAACCGTCCTCCGATGGTTTTGTGGCCAAACCACCAAACCCCGCATACACGGCCCGACCTCACCACGCCAAGCGTCGAGCCCATCAAGCCTTTCACCTCCGGCGCCCGGACGGTCTACTCGGTCTTGCCTCGTTCCTTGACTTGGCCGCCACCGATGAACCGGCTACATGTCCACGACTTCGTCTTGCTCTTCTTGCACCATGCGGCCTGCACTTGATCCCATCAGCCACCAGGTCCCTCGAACCAAGCCTACTTGTCTCTCCACTCCTCGGAGGCCACACAGGCATAGACCTTTCGCACTTGTTCTTCACCTGCACCAACGCAAACCAAGCCGCAACCAACACCTGCAATACTAGGCCAAGAGTCAGTCCATATAATGTTGTCAACCACTCCTCACGAGTGCATTGACAACACACCACATAAAAATAGAAAGATACCCAACCGACAACACAACCCGACAAAACACACTCAACACAAAGCCTCAGAACATCCGGTCAATCGCTCATCATATACAAACCAAGGCACATATCAACTTAGTTTCTCAGATGTTCAGCAAACTAAGCAATTAACTACCCATAACCAAACTCTCTAAGGGCTTCAAGGAAAATCATATCAAAATCTAGTAGAGACCCTACATAGGATTCCCATCAAATTGACTCGAAGCATGCATAAAGCGTAAAGTAAAGTGTGGTATTAATGTGAATGCACAGGAAACAAGGAGTATGCATCAAGGACACTTGCCTTCTTCACGCTCTTGCTTGATCTTCACGTACACTTGATCTTGATCACGAACCGCTACTCGTAGCAACTACTGGAAACAAGCATACATACAAAGTATAAGAAATAGTACACCAAACAGAGTCAAAATAGTATGAAAAGCATTTTAAAAGAACGGGCTTGTCGCTACGATTGTGTGAGCGCAAGAATCGCCTAAAACGGAGCTACGAGCAAAAAGTATTGATTGTTTTACTAAACCAGGGACTAAACTGTAAATCTAACATTTCTGGAATTATTTTAACACTGGAAAAGATCAATTATGACATCATCAGAGACATTTGTGATGTTAGCAAGGATTTTTTGGAAAATTAAAATATATAAATTGAAATTTTGGTGAACTTTTCTGGTGATGACGTCATCAGGGACCAAGATGTAAATAGAAGATTCAAAAGGGGCTGTTTTGAAAAAAGTGCAAGACACAGAGAAATAGTGGATGGATTTCGGGATTTTACAGGGGCTAGATTACATAAACGGCGCTGACTGGGTGGATCTGCTGACTCATTGCCGCGTGGCGAAGGCGATTGGGTCGGCCGGCTGGCGTGGCGCCACGTGGTGCTGGTGTGGCCGTGGACCGGCGGTGGACCGCGAGTCCATGGTCCACGGTGGACCGGTTATACTCCCCGAAGGGGTATTTGATCTGGGGCGTCCGCGTGCAATCCGACGGTGCCAGGCGTGCCGCCGGATTAAGGTTGCCGGCGCCGCCGGAAACAGGGCTCCCGTGGCGGGGCCTCGCCGGAGTTGGACGGCGGCAGCGCTGTAGTGCCCTAGAGGCGACGGGGATTAGACGAGAAGAGAGAGGAGGGGACGGCGAGCTCACTAGAGGGTAAAGCGCGGGCGGGGGAGCAGCGCAGGCGGTGCTCGACGGTGAGAGGCGGAGGTGATCGCGGCCGTGTGTGGAGGACGGCGCTGCGGTGCGCCGGGGATCGTCTGGGCACTGGGACGACATCCGTGTGCTTCTGCGGAAAGGGAAAGGAGGTGAGGGAGGGTGAGAGGCGGCTGGGAGAGGGAAATACTCAGCGGCAGGCGAGCTTACCCGAGCTCGGCGAAGCGGGGCTCCGGCGAGCAACTGGTGACGGAGGCGCGGAGGGAGGTGGGTGATGGGGGTGTGGAGTGACGAAGGGGAGAGAGAGGGGTGCCGCACGGGTTTTTGTAGGGGCGGGGGCGTGTGGGACAGGGAGAAAATGAGGGGCGGGGGTCACGGCCCTGACCGGCCATTGATGGCCAGCACCTGCCATGGGGGAAGCAGAGGAAAGGGGAAATGAGGGAGGGGGGAGTGAATCAGGGGCGGTGATTGCGGCTGTGGGACCGGGCAGGTGCGGCATTGACGCGAGGTGGCGGGGATTTGAATCCCGGGCGGCGGTGTGCAGCACCGTGAAAGGAAAGGGGTGAGGGAGAGGTAGAAGATGGTGCCGACAGGTGGGGTCCATCTGTCGGTGAGAGAGGGAGGGGAAGGAGGGGGCAGGCCGCTGGGCCGCGGTGGGCTGCGGGGGAAAATTGGGCCGGGGAGAAAAGGGGAAGGAAGAGGGAGGGGTTTGGGCCGGAGTTTGATGGAGTTTTGGCCCAATTTGAAAAGAGGGAAGGTTTAGTATTTAAACAATTCCAGATTCAAACCCTATTTGAAATTTTGAAATACAAACTCATTGTTGATACAAGGAAAAAATTATGCAGGGCAGCATGTATGCATACAAACAAAAATATATCCTAAGGTTCATTTAGTTTCTTTTAGAAATTAATTCTTGCTTACAAACATTTGAGATTACAAGCCAACTTATTCTAGCAAATTTTAAACTATTGCAAAAATTTAGATTTAGGGTGTTACAAATCCTACCCCCCTTAAGATGAATCTCGTCCTCGAGATTCGAAAGAGTCGGCGAAGAGCTCTGGGAAATCAGCCTTTAAGTCCTCTTCTTGTTCCCACGTTGCTTCATCCTCTGCATGGTGACTCCACTGCACTTTGCACATTCTGATAGTTTTGCTTTGAGTGATCCTCTCAGCAGTTTCTATGATCTTGACTGGGTGCTCCTTATACGTTAGATCTTTCTTTAGATCGAGCTCTTCCATTGGTAGGCGTTCCTTCTCAGGTTCTCGAAGACACTTCTTCAACGGAGACACATGGAACACATCATGCACATCGGAGAGCTGTTCTGGCAATTGTAGCTGGTATGCCACTTCACCTCTTCTCTCCAAGATCTTGAATGGTCCAATGTATCTTGGTGCAAGCTTTCCTTTGACCTTGAATCTGCGAAGACCTCTTATTGGTGATACTTTGAGATATACAAACTTCCCAACTTCAAAGACCAGCTCTCTGCGTCGGACATCTGCATAACTTTTCTGTCTAGATTGGGCAACCCTCAAATTTTCCTTAATTGTTTGCACCTGTTTTTCAGCTTCTTTCAATATTTCAGGTCCGAATACCTGGCTTTCACCAGTCTGATTCCAGAATAGTGGAGTTCTGCACCTTCAGCCATACAACACTTCGAATGGAGACATCTTGAGACTTGCTTGGTAGCTGTTGTTATAAGAGAATTCTGCATACGGAAGACTCTTATCCCATCCTTTGCCATACTTCAATGTGCAAGCTCTAAGCATATCTTCAAGAATTTGATTTGTACGCTCTGTCTGTCCATCTGTTTGAGGATGATAGGCTGAGCTAAAGTTGAGATGGGTATCCATGGACTCATGAAGCTTCTCCCAGAACCTGGAGGTGAACTGAGTACCACGATCTGACATGATCTTCTTAAGTACACCATGCAGACAGACAATTCGTGCCATATACAGCTCTACTAGCCTTGCTCCCGTATAGGTAGTCTTCGCTGGGATGAAATCAGCCACTTTGGTGAAACGATCCACAATGACCCATATAGAATCATATCCACCTTGCGTGCGTGGTAAGCCTACTATGAAATCCATACTTATTTCTTCCCATTTCCATTCTGGTACCTTCAGAGGTTACAACAATCCTGCAGGTCTTTGGTGCTCTGCTTTCACTCTTTGACATGTGTCACACAGGGCCACATATTCTGCAACGTCTCGCTTCATACCGTACCACCAGTATAGTGTCTTCAAGTCTTGGTACATCTTTGTGCTTCCTGGATGAATGGAATAGGCAGACTCATGTGCCTCTCATAGAATGGTGTCCTGGAGGGGCTTCAAGTCTGGCACACATATCCTTTCCTTCAGCGACAAGGTTCCTTGATCGTCGACTCTAAATCCCGGGGCTTTACCAACCTTGATGAGTTCCTTGATCTCATTGATCTTCTCATCTTCGAGTTGCCCTTTTCTGATGTCTTGCTCTAGTGTTGGCTCTACTTCCATGGTAATACCATCCATGTTGGTGATGAGGCCAAGGTTGAGTCGTTCGAACTCTTTGCATAATTCTGTTCTAGGCAGCCATGCCATAGCCATGTTAGCATAACTCTTCCTACTCAATGCATCTGCAACCACATTTGCTTTTCCAGGATGGTAGTTTATACCGAGATCATAGTCCTTGATCAACTCCAACCAACGGCGTTGCCTCAAGTTCAGATCATTTTGGGTGAAGATATATTTCAGACTCTTGTGATCTGTGTAGATTTCACAACGATTGCCAAGGATGTAATGTCTCCAGATTTTCAAAGCATGAACAACCGCTGCCAATTCTATATCATGAGTTGGATAATTCTTCTCATGTTTCTGTAACTGTCTCGAGGCATAGGCTATCACTCGACCTTCCTACATAAGTACGCAACCAAGACCGGAGTGGGAAGCATCACAATATATATCAAAGGGCTTATGAATATCCGGGAATCTCAATATCGGAGCTGAGGTCAAACGTCTCTTGAGTTTCTCAAA
The DNA here is from genome assembly GCA_036936925.1 of Cenchrus fungigraminus. Classification (NCBI taxonomy): domain Eukaryota; kingdom Viridiplantae; phylum Streptophyta; class Magnoliopsida; order Poales; family Poaceae; genus Cenchrus; species Cenchrus fungigraminus. Next base: position 101,715,654 of record CM072779.1, read on the forward strand.
GCTAGCATCACAAGCTACAGTCCATTTGAATTCCCTTGTCTTCTCCAATAATTCCGTGAGTGGCCTCACAATTTTTGAAAACCCTTCAATAAATCTGCGATAATATCCAGCTAGTCTAAGAAAACTGCGGATCTCCAAGACATTCCGTGGTGGGTTCCAGTTTAGCACATCTTGGACTTTCCCTGGATCAACTTTGACACCTCCTTCTGTAATCACGTGACCTAGGAAAGATACTTCCTTCAACCAAAAGTCACATTTGCTAAGCTTGGCATAAAGTTGGTGCTCTCTCAACTTCTGCAATACCAGTCTCAGATGCTCCTCATGCTCTTCTTCATTCTTGGAGAAAACCAGAATATCATCAATGAAAACCACAACAAATTTATCAAGATATTCCATAAACACCTTATTCATCAGGTTCATAAAGTAGGCTGGCGCATTAGTCAACCCGAAAGACATAACATTGAATTCATATAGTCCATATCTTGTTGTGAAGGCTGTCTTCTGAATGTCAGACATTCGGATCTTAAGCCGATGATACCCTGAACGAAGGTCGATCTTGGAGAATACACATGCTCCTTTCAACTGATCAAACAAATCTTCGATTCTAGGGAGAGGGTACTTGTTCTTGATGGTTACCTCATTCAATGATCGGTAATCAATACACATCCTCTGAGAACCATCTTTCTTCTCCACAAACAAAACTGGGGCTCCCCAAGGTGAAGAGCTTGGACGAATGAAATCCTTATCCAACAATTCCTTCAGTTGCTTCTTTAGTTCTTCTAATTCATTTGTAGCCATTCTGTATGGCCTCTTTGCTATAGGAGCTGTTCCTGGTAAGAGATCAATGACGAACTCGATTTCACGATCCAGGGGCATACCAGGCAGATCATCAGGAAACACATCTGGATACTCACATACTACCCGAATATCCTCGATGGGGGTCCCCTTCATCTGGTACAGAATACCTTCCATGCTCTCATTCCTAGTTTGTTTCCCTTCCTCGCCGGGGTACTTCTTAGGGCATTGACTGACCTTGTGTCCATCCACTTTACAATGGAAACATTTTACTCCCAGAATGTTTTGCTGACTAATCGATTCACGTCTTCGAGTGTTCCTTGCCAACCTATTGTGTGCTATCTAGACGGTAGAGCACAATAGTTGCGCTTGACCAGAACACCTAGTCTGTTGAGCCTGATGGCGAAACTCCAGATTGCCTTGGCATTGCACTTGAGGAGTGAGGCGTGGTCGGGCATTCTTCTTTACTTGGTTCCAGAATTCATTTTTCCTCTTCTTATATATCATCTCCTTGACTTTGCTCTCCAATGCTAGTGCCTTCCCATACATATGTTGGAGGTTTGGGAAATCATGTGGCAGTAGGTGGCGTTGCAATGCATCATTCAGCCCTTCTACAAATAGTTCTTGCTTTTTCTGCTCACTGTCCACATCCTCCGGAACATATCTCGACATCTGGAGGAACTTATCATGGTATTCGCTGACCGTCATGGCACCTTGCTTTAGCCTTAAGAACTCCTTTCTTCTGAACCTCATGATTCCCTCAGGCACATATTGAGTAATGAAGTTATCCTTGAACTCTTGCCATTCTATCCCTTCCGGATCCCTATGATTCTTGAGATAATTGTCCCACCAATCAGAAGCTAAGCCATACAATTGTCCACTCGCATAGATCACCTTTCTCTCTCATTGCACTGCGCAACATTTAATTTCTTTTCAATATCCTTCAGCCAATCATTTGCTACCACTGGGTCTGACGTGTGTTCAAAAGTGATCGGCATGGATTTCAAGAATTCAGTGCGTGCATCTGTTTGGGGGGTGCATGTACTGCCTGTGCAATGCTTTGGAGGATTTGAGTCTGATTTTCCATGACTTGCTCCATCTGGTTGAAAATAGTGGAAGAGAGGGTATAAGCAAGGGTATATGATGATGAACGAAAGCAAGAAAGGTTCCCAACTATAAGATGACTTAATTAACTATAAAAGATGACACCATGAGTATGAACTCATAATTCATCACAGTCATTATAGAAGAAGCAAATCACACTGAGCACAATAACAAGGTCTTAGCAAGCAACTAACACAGCAATTCACCACGCAGGGTGTAGATAGTTTTTACGGTACTAAACATTCTTATTAAGGCAAGGGTGCATCCTAATCCATGCGACGAGAGCAAGCGGTGTCTTTCATCGACTCGGTGGTGTTTTCAGAAGCAACACTGGTCCGTGTGAGCACGACGAAGCGACCGATACGACGCTCGGGATCTCCAGCACTGCTATCTTCGAAGTCTTCTGGTGGGGGTGGTGGTGGTGTAGCCTTATGTGGCTCCATGGGTGCCTTACCCTTGGGGTCGAGGGTCAGTGCTGGCGGCTCATCTTGCTTGAAGTCGTCTTCGTATGTCTTGAGCAGCTCGGGGTGTTGGGTGCTGACGCCCTTCATGCGTAGGCGGGGTGCATCTTCATCGGAGCTAGTAGGCGGGGTAGGAGCTCTCTTCCGGGGCTTGCTCTTGGAGGCGAGATGATGACGAGGGACACGTCCTCCAGTTGCCTTGCGAGCCGTCTGCTTTGTGCGTGCCATCTATTTCATTTGAAGCAGAAGAGACTTAGCAATAATTTTATAAAGTGAATTTGAACAAGACAAATAAATGACAAGGTTATAGAATGAAAATTGTTTAGAGCGTGAAATACAAGGCGTATACATGAAAGAAGTTTTGCAATAAACTGAAATGAAGCATAATATAGTTTTTATATCAAAATAAACCATAGAGAACGACCATGTCTATCTAGGGTTGTGTCCTACGGTCGATATGGCTCTGATACCACTTCTGTAACACCCAATTTTATAAACACAATCAGGTGCCACTTTATGTATGCCAGGATCATATTTCATACATAATGTACAACTTCATCAATGGTACATTTCCATATCAGGTTTAAAAATTACAAAATGACCCGTGGGTCCAAAAGAAAAGTACAGCTAAGGCTTAATATCTTGTGCGGAAGCAGGCTCCATGACCACAGGCAATCAACCTGGGGAAACGCACTCCTAGATCTTCATGGCTTCCAAAACCTTTACAGCATTTATGGGGGAGAGAGAGACAGCAGGGGGTTGAAGGGGAAACGGTGAGTACGTTGAAAAGTACTCTGCAAGTGTGGGAGGTAGCGCTATGAGGGCTTAGAACAAGAATGGCTGACACAATTGGCTGCAAGCATTGATTTTAGTTGGTCATATTTTATTAAACAACCTATTTACTAAGGTGAGAGTCTTCCCAACCCAAACCCACCTTAAAGGTAAAGCATCTATCATCTAAGGACAAACAACCCATCCAAACCAACCATTCCACCAGCTAAACATGTGAGGGTCCAGGTTGCTCTTAACCGTGAGCACGACTATCATGATAGTTCTACACTCTGCAGAGGTTGTACAACTTTACCCACGAGTCGCGTAAACGTTCCAAGGAACGTTAAACACAACCATGCTATGCTTGCAAGGCACTTTCACACTTCCTTTGGTGTGATAGCATAGGGATGCTACGAGGCCTTTACATAGGTTCACCAGCGGCGCATTAACCCACTCAGGGTTCGGGTACCCTTCGTCGTGTCAGCAGGACTATTGGGGGTCAAAGCCACCCTCACCGCAACCAACAGCCTAACGCGGGCCGCTGTATTCCCGATTTACCCTACTTAATTGGCCAAGACCGTAGCCCATTCGGTCCTTGCGGATGTACTGTAAGTCCTGGGTGGTCACTCCACACATCAAACCTTAAGGTGGCTCGAGCAAGACAAGCATCAACCCAAAAACACCGTCCACAGGACAAGCATTTGCTCGAGCCCCTAGAATTCCATGTTTCTAAAAAGATCACCCACCCATGTTATTAAATATTACATTAGTCAATATTAATAATTAAACCCAGCCCAGATGTTCAGCAAACTAAGCAATTAACTACCCATAACCAAACTCTCTAAGGGCTTCAAGGAAAATCATATCAAAATCTAGTAGAGACCCTACATAGGATTCCCATCAAATTGACTCGAAGCATGCATAAAGCGTAAAGTAAAGTGTGGTATTAATGTGAATGTATGGGAAACAAGGAGTATGCATCAAGGACACTTGCCTTCTTCACGCTCTTGCTTGACCTTCACGTACACTTGATCTTGATCACGAACCGCTACTCGTAGCAACTACTGGAAACAAGCATACATACAAAGTATAAGAAATAGTACACCAAACAGAGTCAAAACAGTATGAAAAGCATTTTAAAAGAACGGGCTCGTCGCTACGATCGCGTGACTGCAAGAATCACCTAAAACGGAGCTATGAGCAAAAAGAATTGATCGTTTTACTAATCCAGGGACTAAACTGTAAATCTAACATTTCTGGAATTATTTTAATACTGGAAAAGATCAATTATGACATCATCAGAGACATTTGTGACATCAGCAAGGATTTTTGGAAAATCGAAATATATAAATTGAAATTTTGGTGAACTTTTCTGGTGATGACGTCAGCATGACGTCATCAGGGACCAAGATGTAAATAGAAGATTCGACAGGGGCTGTTTTGAAAAAAGTGCAAGACACAGAGAAATAGTGGCTGGATTTCAGGATTTTACAGGGGCTAGATTGCATAAACGACGCTGACTGGGTGGATCTGCTGACTCATTGCCGCGTGGCGGAAGGCGATTGGGTCGGCCGGCTGGCGTGGCGCCACGTGGTGCTGGTGTGGCCGTGGACCGGTGGTGGACCGCGAGTCCATGGTCCACGGTGGACCAGTTATACTCCCCGAAGGGGTATTTAATCTGGGGCGTCTGCGTGCGATGCGACGGTGCCAGGCGTGCCGCCGGATTAAGGTCGCCGGCGGCGTCGGAAACAGGGCTCCCGTGGCGGGGCCTCGCCGGAGTTGGACGGCGGCGGCGCTGGGATGCCCTAGAGGCGACGGGGATTGGACGAGAAGAGAGATGAGGGGATGGTGAGCTCACCAGAGGGTAAAGCGCGGGCGGGGGAGCAGCGCAGGCGGCGCTCGACGGTGAGAGGTGGAGGTGATCGCGGCCGTGTGCGGAGGACAGCGCTGCGGTGCGCCGGGGATTGTCTGGGCGCCGGGACGATGTCCGTGTGCTTCTGCGGAAAGGGAAAGGAGGTGAGGGAGGGTGAGAGGCGGCCGGGAGAGGGAAATACTCGGCGGCGGGCGAGCTTACCCTAGCTCGGCAAAGCGGGGCTCCGGCGAGCAACTGGTGACGGAGGCGCGGAGGGAGGTGGGTGATGGGGGTGTGGAGTGGCGAAGGGGAGAGAGAGGGGTGCCGCACGGGTTTTTGTAGGGGCGGGGGCGTGTGGGACAGGGAGAAAACGAGGGGCGGGGGTCACGGCCCTAACCAGCTATTGATGGCTAGCACCTGCCATGGGGGGAGCGGAGGAAAGGGGAAATGAGGGAGGGGGGAGTGAATCAGGGGCGACGATTGCGGCCGTGGGACCGGGCGGGCGTGGCATTGACGCGAGGTGGCGGGGATTTGAATCCCGGGCGACGGTGTGCAGCACCGTGAAAGGAAAGGGTTGAGGGAGAGGTAGAAGATGGTGCCGGCAGGTGGGGTCCATCTGTCGGTGAGAGAGGGAGGGGAAGGAAGGGGCAGGCCGCTGGGCCGCGGTGGGCTTGGGGGGAAAATTGGGCCGGGGAGAAAAGGGGTAGGAAGAGGGAGGGGTTTGGGCCGGAGTTTGATGTAGTTTTGGCCCAATTTGAAAAGAGGGAAGGTTTAGTATTTAGACAATTCCAGATTCAAACCCTATTTGAAATTTTGAAATACAAACTCATTTTTCATACAAGGAAAAATTATGCAGGGCAGCATGTATGCATACAAACAAAAATATATCCTAAGGTTCATTTAGTTTCTTTTAGAAATTAATTCTTGCTTACAAACATTTGATATTACAAGCCAACTTATTCTAGCAAATTTTAAACTATTGCAAAAATTTAGATTTAGGGTGTTATAGAGGATTGGCTTATTCTTCAAAGCTTTTATAATGGGCTGACTCCGACAGCCCGAGGCTATATTGATGCTGCTGCTCAGGGAGCATTCTTCTCACTCACTGTTGATAATGCTAAATTACTCATTGAGAAGATGGTATCCAAACAAGGGTGGAGTGATGAAAGACTCCAACCATGTCCGAGGGGTACACATACTGTCAAGGAAGTAGATATGATTACTGCCAAGCTGGATCTTCTTATGAAGATCTGGATGATTATACCAGCGAGAAGGCTACCATGGCCACCACTACTCTGCCTATGGATTCTCATATGACTTGTGAGGTCTGTGGCAACACTGGGCACTCAGGAAATTATTGTCCGGAGACTCAGGAGGAAGTAATGTACATGAACGGCAACAACAATGGTTATCATCCACCTCAACAAGGAGGCCAAACGTGGAATCAACAACACCCTTATTATCAAGGAGGTAACCAAGGTAACTCGTACAACTCTAACCAACCCTCCTTGAGAGATCTTGTTTTCTGGCAAGCTAAGATTAATGAAGGTGTTAATAAAAAGCTAGCTGCCCTTGATAAAACCTTGGAAAGTCTCGACGTTAAGCTTGAAAGTTTTTCTTCTGCTCAGAAGAGCCAGCTAAGTTTTAACAAAATGTTAGAAACTCAGTTAGCTCAATTAGCTGCTTTGGTTCCGTCTGCTGATAACGGGAGGATCTCGGGGCAACCCGTGTCCTCTTGTGAAAATGTTAGTGTAGTGTCGACTAGATGGGGTAAGCCACCTAGGAAGACGTATGCTCCTAACTATGCAGGAAAGCCCATACAACAAATTCTAGATCCATGGGAGGAATCAGCTCAGCAGTTGTGCACAAAAGAGATCCTGGCTATCCAGCTATCACATGCACAATTTATTATAAGACGATCAAGCATGCCCTTTGTGACCTTGGTGCAAGTGTCAATCTTATGTCCTAGGCCATGTTTGAGCAACTGGGATATCCAGCTCTCTCTCCTACAGCACGGACTATCCAACTCGCCGATTCAACGATACGATATCCAGAAGGAATTGTTGAGAGTCTATTGGTCAAGGTCAAGAACTCTTATGTCTTCGCGGATTTCATGGTCCATGATATGGACGACGACGGAGGAATGCCGCTCATCCTTGGGCGACCATTTCTCAGTGATGTCCGAGCTAGAATCAACGTGGGGTCTGGAGTAATCCGTTTCCGCATTGGGAAGAGGAACTTGGTATTCAAGTTTCAAGACGAAGAAGAGCAGTGCTATTTGATGCAAGATAGTATTGAGCAGCTTGGGAGAAGGACGGAGCCTTCACCCCCCAAAGAAAACATCTCCGTCAAAAAAGCAAAAGAAAATTCATAAGGAATGGCGAAAGGTTGAGAAGGCATCACTCTCTACTTCTCAGGAGTGGGGTGCCGAGTGGAATTAACCGCTGAGAAGAGTGAGAAACCAAGTTGATATGTGCCTTGGTTTGTATATGATAAGCGATTGACCGGATGTTTTGAGGCTTTGTATTGAGTGTGTTTCGTCGGGTTGGGTTGTCGGTTGTGTGTCTTTTATTCATATCTTTATGTGGTGTGTTGTCAATGCACTCGTGAGGAGTTGTAACACCCTAGTTTGCATTTTGGCTAGGATTTAAAATTTTATTAAAATTTGTTAGAATTAAATAGAGAGTGTGTGCAATGATTTCAAAATAAATAATATTTTCTAAAATAAATAAATAAATCATAGGTTATAAATATTTGTTTGTTGCATTCATGCTGCAGTGCATAGTGTTTATTGTGTGAAAAAAATGAATTTGAGTTTTCAAACTCGAAGAGGTTCGTCTATAGTCTAATCCTTCCATCTGTGATCTCTAAATCTCTCTCCAAATCTCTTTCTCTCTCTACAAATAAAGGTCTTTTCTTTTCTCTTTAAAACCATGCCAAGTTCAACTCTCTCTTTCTCTCTCTATAAATCTATCTTGGTTTATCTCTCACTAAATCTTTCTCGGAGTCTCTCTCTCTTTCTCTCTCTCTATCTAAACCGATAAAATTTAATCTCTTCTAGGCTCAAACCCATATCCATGCCAAACCCACCTCTCCCTTGAGACCCAAAGCCCGAATCTTACCCAGCCCACATCTTCCTTTCCCTCTTCTTTTTCTCTCCAAACCACAAAGGCAAAATCAGGCCCAAACTCTCCCACTCTCAGGCTAAATCGTCGCCAGCCCAACTCCCCCCCTCCTTTCCTTGCTCCGGCCCACCTCCACCCTGTCCGCAGCCCACCTCCCTCCCCCCTTGGGCCAAGCCAGGCCGGCCCAACAGCAGCCCAGCGCACCCCCTCCTTCTTTCCCTCTCACTGACGCCCCGGCCCCACCAGTCATCCCCTCCGTCCTCCTTTCCTTTCTCCCCCCTCCTCTGTTCTGCCGAGCAGGGCAAGCCGCCACAGGGATTCAAATCCCCAGCGCCTTCCCCGCCCCAAACCTCACTCACTAGCCCCACCGGTCCCCTGCTCCACACCCTCCTTCTTGCCCGTGCTCACGTCCAGGTGCAGGCCGCACCCACAGAAGGCAGGGACCGCCCCTCCCGCGGCAATCACGGCCATGGAAGCCGCCCCCAATCCTTGGCTCCCAGCTGCCCCTCCTCCGTTATAAAGCCCCTGACCAAGCCCCAGCGCTCCCCTTTGTTTCCCCCGCTCGCTCCTCCCCGCTCTCGTGCTGCCACCGCCAAGCCCTTCACCGTCGGAGCCGCCTGGTAAGCAGAGCGCCGCCGCACCTGTCCGCCGCTGAAGAACCGTGCCTCACCCTTCCCTCTCTTCTTCCGTGCACCCAGGAGACCACAGGAGGGCACCCCGACACCTAGACGTGAAGAACGGAGGCCGCAACCCCTTCTTCCACGCACGCCCGAAGCACCGTCCGCCCCTCATCGCCGTACGCCGTCCCCGCCGCTCCATAGACCCCGAGACCACCCCGGTGAGCTTCGCCATGTCCTCCTCTGCCTCCTGGTCAAAATCCCACGCGAATCGGTGCACTGTAGGACCGCGCACCCCGTCTCCGGCGATGCGCCGCCAAGTCCGGCCAGGCGCCACCGTCCCGAGCTCCCCCGTCGGTGATCCAAACACCAGCCGCTCCCCTGCCGCCGGATCGTCCACGGACGGACGTGATCGCATACCCCATCGGGGTGTGTAAGCGGTCCATGGTGGACTTGTGGACCGGCCCAGTCAGCCGGTGCACGGCCGGTTCATGGCCCAGTCACAGCCACGTCACCCTCCTAGGCCAATCCCTGGACGCCACGCATCGCCCTGTCAGCGCCTCAGCCCCGTCAACCGCCGTTTTTGCACAAAACTCCCTGGAGAACGTGGAAATCCCGGCCTCCATCTCTGTGTCATAGCCCTTTTGCACATACACCCCTGGAAAAATCCCACCTCTTACAAATCGGCCCAACCGACCCTGTTTTGCACATAAAACCCTCTGTTTCAACATTTTCGCGAGTACTATTCCCTGTGCCTTGCATATCTTCGCTGTTAGCCCCTGCCCTCTGTGAATAATCGCAGATAGGTCCCTACAACCTTCAAAACTCCATATCTTTCACGTTTTAGCTCCGTTTTAGCTCGTTCAAGTTGCGTTGGCTTCGTTTCGTCATAACGCACGTGTTAGCAGCGACGTTCACTATGTTTCATATTTTTGGAAATTAAACTTATATTAATTTGATTAATGACCTTTTCAACCTCTTTTAAATAAAATCAAATATAGGTGTAACCCCCGTCTTTTTCTAGACAAAAGTTAACTTGATTAATTCAAACATAAACATGTTTTATTTATAACTTGTTTAGTTCAACCCGACACATGAAAATTCGTTAGTTGCTCTCACATAGTACATAGTTTTCTAAATTAAATCTTTAATCGGTATAAACTCTAACAAACTTTTATAAATAAAATATGACTAGGTTTATACCGTGCTTTATATTTCAAATATAATTTGATTAAGTTACAACATGTGGTATTTCTCCGAAATACCTATTAAACATATTTTCTTTAATTAAAATAAATCAAGCATATAGTCCTTTCTTCATAATCGTGTAAACCCTCCGTTAGTTGTGCCTTTTCACCTGTAGTTCCGCTTTAGCCATTCTCGCGCTCTCTTGTTCGTAGCTAGCCCGTGTTAGCTAGTAGTACGCTTTTCTAAAATGCTTTTATCATCTGGTGCTCTGTTCTTAGTGTAGCATTGTGTTGTTTCAGCTGATTGTTGCGCGTGAAGGAACGCTTCCGAGCAGTGGAATATCGGGAAACGGGCAAGTGTCCTTGACATCTTGCTATTTTATACCTTTATATTTTATTCAACATAATCACTGCTTTATTTATGCTTTCTTGCATTAGATGTCTAATTTTGCTGGGAATCCTATTAAGGACTGTTTACTAGATTTTCATGATCATTCCTTGCTTACCCTTAGAGGTTACCTATATGGGTAGATTTATGCTTAGCTTGCTCAACATGGGTTGGGTTTAATCTTAACTTGATTAATTACTATGCAATATATTAATGTGGTTATGGTTAGCAACATGAACACCCTAGGCGACTCAGGCAAGTGGGTTGGATGGTCTTGTGATGCTTGATGTTGGTCTTGCCTGAGTCGATCTTTTAAGGACCGGTCTATGGAGTGACCACCTGGGACTTACCGTACAACCACGAGAACCGAATGGGCAATGGTCTTGGCCAATTAAGTAGGGTAAATCGAGAAATCCAACGGCCCGCGTTAGGCTGTTGGTTGCGGTGAGGGTGGTTTGACCCCCAATAGTCCTGCTGGCACGACGAAGGGTACCCGAACCCTGAGTGGGTTAATGCACCGCTGGTGAACCTATGTAAAGGCCTCGTAGTGAACCCATGCCAGCACATCTCGAAAATGTGTTGTGAAGAGGCTCGCAACCTCTCGCGTGATGGGTATCACGACTCGTGGGTAAAGTTGTACAACCTCTGTAGAGTGTTAAAAACTGTTATAACAGCCGTGCTCACGGTCATGAGCAGCCTGGACCCTCACATGGTTAGTTGGTGGTTTGGGTGGATCATAGTGGTGGTAACTGTGGTTTGGGAGCTGGTTATAGATATATGATGTTTTAACCTTAGGATCAGGAGAAGTGGGTGCTTGTGCCTTGAATGAGTTGGGAAGCCTTATACATAATAAATCTTAGGTTCTTAATTAAAATTTGACCAACTAAAACTTGAGCTTTGCAGTCCACTAAATAAAGCCTTTCTTGCTCTAAGCCTGCATGTTATGCATTTACTTTCCCTCCACTTGCGGAGTACACGCCTCCAGGTGTACTCACCGTTTTCCCTTTCAACCCTTGCTGTTCTTTCCCCACTACTGTTCAGATAGACAGGAGATAGAAGGAGTTACATCGTGAAGACTATCGTGAGGACCTGGAGTTCTAGGTTGGCGTGCCCCAGTCGACGTTCCTGTGGAAGATGGTGCCTACTCCGCTGCGATAGATACGATGTGTACTTTTCTGTTTAGACCCTCTGGTCATATTGTAATAGTTGCACGCTTGTAATGATATATGTTGTGATATTCACTGATGATGTCACTTTATGCATGAATTTGATCCTGGGCATGCATAAAGGGTGCATTCGATTTGTCCTTTAAAACCGGGGGTTACAGAAGTGGTATCAGAGCTATATTAACTGTAGGACGCAAACCTAGATAGAACTGGTCGACGTTAAGGTTATATTTTCACCCTATTTTGAAAAATTTCACCTCCTTGACTTTCTGTCTCCCGATTTGCACTCTGATTCCTTCTATTCTCTTCTGTTATGAAAACAAGTTTCCCCTCTCTCATTCTTGTATAATTCTTAGTCACTAACTTCCCCTGTGATCAAGAAATAAGCTTCTGAAGACACTTAAGAAGACTATGCTTCAACAAGCCGTTGCTCGAAGAATTTCAAGATCGAAGATGAAGAATCTCCATCAAGCTAGAAGTGTCGTGTTGAAGACCCCAAGGCTACTAACTTAAAGCCATCGGTAGTTTTAGTCTTTCGAGTCATCAGAAGCCTACCTAAGTCTCTTTTATCGATAGACATCAATGATAAGGTATTAATTGCTAGTGTGCTATAATAAGGACGTGTGCCATGTTAGTGTGCTCTTGTGTGTTGTTGTTTGTTTGTTATTGTGCCCTGCTTGATTTAGCTCTTTGAAATGATTGTTGATGTGTTGTTGGACCCTTGTCCGCGATGACATCAGTTAGTTATATGTATAGATCGTAGGTTGGGTTTTCAGTCTTTTGCTCGCTCTAAACCTTGAGTCCTTCTCCCCCCTCAACCATTGCTCCCTCTCTATCCTAACCGACTTGGAATCAAGAGGAATCCTCTGTTAAGAGGGGTAGCACCAGCCATGCTTCTACATATGACAACCAAGGTGTACAAGAAGGAAGAATTGTCACCAAACAAGCCAGCAAAGCCTAAGAAAGTTATAAAGCCATCACTTCAGCGCTACTCGAACCACTGCAAGAGAATGTTCATGAACACTCTCATGAGACAACCCATGAAGAAACAATGAAGAATGGGGAATGACGAAGCAACAAGAAGTGTGATTGAGAAACTTCAGCAAACTTATGCCACTAAGAACTTCTACATGGACCATTCACAAGAAGATACCCCGACAATGGTAACGAAGATAGCAACAAGAGGACAACAACAGGAAAAAGTGCAAGGTGATCGTTGCTCAGAAAAATCATCATAGAGGAGTCACCAAAGATCTCCATGATGGACCATGCACAAGAGTTGAAGGAATCTCCGACAAGTGACATGAAGGTGTGAAGAACAAGACAAGATGCCATAAATGCAAAGCAATCTTGTCTCTCCCTACTGCTAGCTTTCTCTCTCCTGCTAACCTTTTGCAGAATCTCGCGATGAGATTCCTGTTAAGTGGGGTAGTATTTGTAACACCCTAGTTTGCATTTTGGCTAGGATTTAAAATTTTATTAAAATTTGTTAGAATTAAATAGAGAGTGTGTGCAATGATTTCAAAATAAATAATATTTTCTAAAATAAATAAATAAATCATAGGTTATAAATATTTGTTTGTTGCATTCATGCTGCAGTGCATAGTGTTTATTGTGTGAAAAAAATGAATTTAAGTTTTCAAACTCGAAGAGGTTCGTCTATAGTCTAATCCTTCCATCCGTGATCTCTAAATCTCTCTCCAAATCTCTCTTTCTCTCTCTACAAATAAAGGTCTTTTCTTTTCTCTTTAAAACCATGCTAAGTTCATCTCTCTCTTTCTCTCCCTATAAATCTGTCTTGGTTTGTCTCTCACTAAATCTTTCTCGGAGTCTCTCTCTCTATCTAAACCGATAAAATTTAATCTCTTCTAGGCTCAAACCCATATCCATGCCAAAACCACCTCTCCCTTGAGACCCAAAGCCCGAATCTTACCCAGCCCACATCTTCCTTTCCCTCTTCTTTTTCTCTCCAAACCACAAAGGCCAAATCTGGCCCAAACTCTCCCTCTCTCGGGCTAAATCGTCGCCGGCCCAACTCCCCCCCTCCTTTCCTTGCACCGACCCACCTCCACCCTGTTCGCAGCCCACCTCCCTCCCCCCTTGGGCCAAGCCAGGCCGGCCCAATAGCAGCCCAGCGCACCCCCTCCTTCTTTCCATCTCACCGACGCCTCGGCCCCACCAGTCATCCCCTCCGTCCTCCTTTCCTTTCTCCCCCCTCCTCTGTTCCGCCGAGTAGGGCAAGCCGCCGCCGGGATTCAAATCCCCAGCGCCTTCCCCGCCCCAAACCTCACTCGCTGGCCCCACCGGTCCCCTGCTCTACACCCTCCTTCTTGCCCGTGCTCGCGTCCAGGTGCAGGCCGCAGCCACAGAAGGCAGGAACTACCCCTCCCGCGGCAATCACGGCCATGGTAGCCGCCCCCAATCCCCGGCTCCCAGCTGCCCCTCCTGCGCTATAAAGCCCCTGACCAAGCCCCGGTGCTTCCCTTTGTTTCCCCTGCTCGCTCCTCCCCGCTCTCGTGCCGCCGCCGCCAAGCCCTTCACCGCCGGAGCCGCCTGGTAAGCAGAGCACCGCCGTGCCTCTCCGCCACCGAAGAACCGTGCCTCACCCCTCCCTCTCTTCTTTCGTGCACCCAGGAGACCACAGGAGGGCACCCCGACGCCCAGACGTGAAGAATGGAGGCCGCAACACCTTCTTCCACGCACGCCCGAAGCACCATCCGCCCGTCATCGCCGTACGCCGTCCCCGCCGCTCCATCAACCTCGAGACCACCGCGGTGAGCTTCACCATGTCATCCTCTGCCTCCTGGTCGAAATCCCACGCGAATCGGTGCATTGTAGGACCGCGCACACCGTCTCCGACGATGCACCGCCAAGTCCGGCCAGGCGCCACCGTCCCGAGCTCCCCCACCGGTGATCCAAACACCAGCCGCTCCCCTGCCGCCGGATCGTCCACAGACGGACGTGATCGCATACCCCTTCGGGGTGTGTAATCGGTCCATGGTGGACTTGTGGACCGGCCCAGTCAGCCGGTGCACAGCCAGTTCATGGCCCAGTCACGGCCACGTCACCCCCCTGGGCCAATCCCTGGACGCGACGCATCTCCCTTTCAGCGCCTTAGCCTCGTCAACCGCCGTTTTTGCACAAAACTCCCTGGAGAACGTGGAACTCCCAGCCTCCATCTCTGTGTCATAGCCCTTTTGCACATACACCCCTGGAAAAATCCCACCTCTTACAAATCGGCCCAGCCGACCCTGTTTTGCACATATAACCCTCTGTTTCAACCTTTTCGCGTGTACTATTCCCTGTGCCTTGCATATCTTCGGTGTTAGCCCCTGCCCTCTGTGAATAATCGCAGATAGGTCCCTGCAACCTTCAAAACTCCATATCTTTCACGTTTTAGCTCCGTTTTAGCTCGTTCAAGTTGCGTTGGCTTCATTTCGTCATAACGCACGTGTTAGCAGCGACGTTCACCATGTTTCATATTTTTGGAAATTAAACTTATATTAATTTGATTAATGACCTTTTCAACCTCTTTTAAATAAAATCAAATATAGGTGTAACCCCCATCTTTTTCTAGACAAGAGTTAACTTGATTAATTCAAACATAAACATGTTTTATTTATAACTTGTTTAGTTCAACCCGACACATGAAAATTCGTTAGTTGCTCTCACATAGTACATAGTTTTCTAAATTAAATCCTTAATCGGTATAAACTCTAACAAACTTTTATAAATAAAATATGACTAGGTTTATACCGTGCTTTATATTTCAAATATAATTTGATTAAGTTACAACATGTGGTATTTCTCCGAAATACCTATTAAACATATTTTCTTTAATTAAAATAAATCAAGCATATAGTCCTTTCTTCATAATCGTGTAAACCCTCCGTTAGTTGTGCCTTTTCACCTGTAGTTCCGCTTTAGCCTTTCTCGCGCTCTCTTGTTCGTAGCTAGCCCGTGTTAGCTAGTAGTACGCTTTTCTAAAATGCTTTTATCATCTGGTGCTCTGTTCTTAGTGTAGCATTGTGTTGTTTCAGCTGGTTGTTGCGCGTGAAGGAACGCTTCTGAGCAGTGGAATATCAGGAAACGGGCAAGTGTCCTTGACATCTTGCTATTTTATACCTTTATATTTTATTCAACATAATCACTGCTTTATTTATGCTTTCTTGCATTAGATGTCTAATTTTGCTGGGAATCCTATTAAGGACTGTTTACTAGATTTTCATGATCATTCCTTGCTTACCCTTAGAGGTTACCTATATGGGTAGATTTATGCTTAGCTTGCTCAACATGGGTTGGGTTCAATCTTAACTTGATTAATTACTATGCAATATATTAATGTGGTTATGGTTAGCAACATGAACACCCTAGGCGACTCAGGCAAGTGGGTTGGATGGTCTTGTGATGCTTGATGTTGGTTTTGCCTGAGTCGATCTTTTAAGGACCGGTCTATGGAGTGACCACCTGGGACTTACCGTACAACCACGAGAACTGAATGGGCAACGGTCTTGGCCAATTAAGTAGGGTAAATTGGGAAATCCCCCAATAGTCTGTTGGTTGCGGTGAGGGTGGTTTGACCCCCAATAGTCCCGCTGGCACGATGAAGGGTAGCCGAACCCTTAGTGGGTTAATGCACCGCTGGTGAACCTATGTAAAGGCCTCGTAGTGAACCCATGCCAGCACATCTGGGAAATGTGTTGTGAAGAGGCTCGCAACCTCTTGCGTGACAGGTATCACGACTTGTGGGCAAAGTTGTACAACCTCTGCAGAGTGTTAAAAACTGTTATAACAGCCGTGCTCACGGTCATGAGCGGCCTGGACCCTCACATGGTTAGTTGGTGGTTTGGGTGGATCATAGTGGTGGTAACTGTGGTTTGGGAGCTGGTTATAGATATATGATGTTTTAACCTTAGGATCAGGACAAGTGGGTGCTTGTGCCTTGAATGAGTTGGGAAGCCTTATACATAATAAATCTTAGGTTCTTAATTGAAATTTGACCAACTAAAACTTGAGCTTTGCAGTCCACTAAATAAAGCCTTCCTTGCTCTAAGCCTGCAAGTTATGCATTTACTTTCCCTCCACTTGCGGAGTACACGCCTCCAGGTGTACTCACCGTTTTCCCTTTCAACCCCTGCTGTTCTTTCCCCACTGTTGTTCAGATAGACAGAAGATAGAAGAAGGAGTTACATCATGAAGACTATCGTGAGGACCTGGAGTTCTAGGTTGGCGTGCCCCCAGTCGACGTTCCTGTGGAAGATGGTGCCTACTCCGCTGCGATAGATACGATGTGTACTTTTCTGTTTAGACCCTCTGGTCCTTTTGTAATAGTTGCATGCTTGTAATGATATATGTTCTGATATTCACTGATGATGTCACTTTATGCACGAATTTGATCTAGGGCATGCATAAAGGGTGCATTCGGTTTGTCCTTTAAAACCGGGTGTTACAGGAGTGGTTGACAACGTTGTGTGGACTAACTCTTGGCCTAGAATTGCAGGTGTTGGTTGCGGCTTGGTTTGCATTGGTGCAGGTGAAGAACAAGCTCGAAAGGTCTATGCCAAGGTGACCTCCGGGGTGATGGAGAGACAAGTAGGCATGGTTCGAGGGACCCGGTGGACGACGGGATCATGAGCGGGCCGCATGGTGCAAGAAGAGCAAGACGCAGTCGTGGACATGGAGCCGGTGCATCGGTGGCGGCCAAGTCAAGGAACGAGGCAAGACCGAGTAGACCGTCCAGGCGCCGGAGGCGAAAGGCTTGACGGGCTCGACGCTTGGCGTGGTGAGGCTGGGCCGACTACGCGGGGTTTGGTGGTTTTGCCACAAAACCATCAGAGGACGGTTTCTTGGTTTGGGCCTCAAAACCAAGTCCGAAGGCCTAACACGATGGAGATGGGGATCCGGGAGCGTCGGGAAGCTTCGAGGCGGGCGACACGCGGCATGATCGAGGTGCTTGCGTCGGGAGGACGTGAAGGCCCGATGGATGCGCGGCCGTCCGATGGTGAACTTCATGTGTTGACCAAAATACCCCTGTGAGGGCTTGTATTGTATCTCATAGTGTAGGGGTACTTCGGTCTTTTCCGGAGGGCCTATATATAGGAGGAGGGGGCTGAATTTTCTGCCAACTCTTTAGCTTGTAGGTGGGAGTGCTCTTTTATTTTGGGGTGCTCTTGGGAGAGAAGGAGAGTGGAGAGAGTTGGATCTTTGATTGATCTTTTTGCCATCTAAGATTTGTTATTCTTGTGAGTGGCTTGTAACCGAATTTAGCTAAGTGATTCATAGTGAAATCTTTCCTCTTAATCTTTTGCCAAATCTTTTATTCCCTGCGTTTTTCTTTTTCGGGATTTTCGGAGAAATTTTCGTTCGTCGGATTTGAGGCCGTTTCGAGTGGGATTTCATTGAGGGAATTGTTGCTAGGATCTTTTTTAGCTTCTCTCTTATGATCCCTCTTCAAATCCTGCACGGATTCGGCTTTGATTTGAAGTTTTGTCCAAAAATGAGTTCTTGATAGGGTTTCGGTTGACTCCAAAATCTGCGATGAATACTTGAGCTTTCTTAGATCAACTTCATGGATTCGCTTCCCCTCGTGGAGGTGCTTATTTGGCTCAAGTTTCATTTGTTTCCGCGGAGTATCGAGGGAGTACTTTTGATTTGAAGGTGGGAGCTTTTCTTGGTGTTCGTTCCCTGTTATTCCTTTGCTGCTCTATTCGAGCACAGGGGAAAGGAGCCGAGAGCGTTGGGCAGCAGCGCATGCGCGACGAACGCGACGCGGTGCGCGCAGGCCGGGAGCAGCGGACGCGGGCCGGCAAGCAGCTGCAGGCCGGTTGACTCTTGGACCAGCAGCCCACGTGCGCGGAGCAATCCAGGCGTTCGACCGCGGGCGCAACAGGCCAGCACGCAGGCGGCGTGGTGCTGCACCACCCATCCGGCCAGCTACACACACCCAGCGGCTGCACCAGGCCATCAGCTTCGCCAAGCAACAAGCACAACAGCCCTGTTGCAAGGAAGCAGCGCACCCAAGATCAGCAAGTAGCAGTAGGCCCGAGGTGCAGGCAGGAGCATGCGTGAGGAGGGAGCAGCAGGCCGGCAACTTTGAGCAGATCACCAGGCACTGCAGGCAGCAGGCCGTCAGTTCAGCTCGTCATGATCATCTGGTAGTTGCAGGTAAACTAGTTGCTGGCAAATGATTGTGCAATGATCAAGTAATCATTGCTTTGTGAATTATTTACTTGAGCTCCGAATAATCTGTCTGCTTTACTAGTTGCTTAGTCGGTAGAGCCTTTAGTTAATCTTGTTTAGCTTCTGGAGTTTGCTTTCATGGGTCAGTGAATAAATCAATTTTTGCTTGTGATTGTTAATTGTTTAATTTCTTTCTTCCCATGAATATGGGTGTGAATATTTGTTGCCTGGTAGAATGAGTTAATATTTATTTAATCCCTGCATGCTTAGTTAAGTAAGTGGTTAGTAGTGGCTTGTCTTAATCTTTAGTTTGCAAGCTTTTATGTACCTCGTTTTGTGTTGGCTTCCGCTACACTTTGAGCTTGTCTAGTCGTTCCTAGGGTGAGCTTGTCATGAGTTGACTAGTGTCATCTTGACGATTAGACACGAGGTGCATTTGGGATGAAAATCGAGATATAGGCCGAGTTCTTTCAATGAGAGAATTTTTATGGGCTCCCATTCACTCCCCCCTCTCTGGTCGCCAATCCGGTCCTTCAATTGGTATCAGAGCGGTTGCGGGTCTTTGTGACTCTAACAAGTCTAAGATCCATGGGGCGACAAAAGAGAAGGGGTGCTTTTCTTGCGGATTTGGTTTGCGCGCTTTGAGATTGTTTTTGGCTAATCCTAACCGGTGCGTTGAGTATGGCACCAAGCTCTTCTCCTTGTGGTTCTTTGAGCAGGAGGAGTATGGAGGCTGAGGAAGAAGCAGGTGTGGAGGAAATGATGTCCCTCGTTGAGGACTATCAAGATGGTGACATCAAGAAAGGTGAATTCTCCCGCAAGCTAAGGGACATGAACCAAGGTACGCTTACCAAAGGCATCTTGATCTTATGCGACAGGTTGGATGATTGTGAATGTGATTGTGGGGATTTGCATAGGAGAAACATAGATTTGTGTAATGCCTTGCGTAGGAAGAATGAGAAGATAAAATGCTCCCTTGCTAGGTTGAAATGTGGTATGGCTCATTGGAAGTCTTGTGCTTTGAATTCCTGCACTTCTTCTAAAACCATACATGCTAAGAATGATGATTTGAACTCTTCTCTTGCTAGCTTGAAATCTGAAATTAAGTTGTTGAAATTCAATGCTTCTTTGCCATGCAAATCTTTTGATGTTTTGCTTGCTCAAATTGAGGTGCTAGAAGGAGATATGTTTGAGTTTGCTAGTGAATGTGGTAACTTGAATGATGATCTTGCTAAGGCTAGAAATGAGATTGCCTTGTTGAAGTCGGATGCCTCTATGCATGTGTTTCTTGTGAGTCTTTGCTTGCTGAAATTAAAGAAATAAAATTGACTCACACCACATGTGTAGATGAACTTGAGCATGCTAGGGCTGAAATTTGTGATATGAAATCCATGCCTTGTAGTAAGTGCTCTTTGTTCCTTGTAGATGATGCTTGCCATACTTCTTGTGACGATGATGATGCATTGGTTGATGTGAATGATGATACTTGTTCATGTGGTCTCATTTGCACTTCATGCATTGATTTGGAAAGTGAAGTTTTGGCTTTGAAAAAATTGTGTGATGATATGAGCGCTAAGTTGGTTGTGCATGATGAGATGAGTGCCAACCTTAAGAAAGAGAATGAACTCTTGCGTACCACATATGTTAGATGTATTGAGACAGAAATTAAGAATTTGAGAAATATGACATGTGGTACTTGTGAGCACCTCAAAATTGAAAATGAGGCTTTGTGCACAAGGTGCAAGAGTCTTTGTGCTAAGGGTTTGGATTCTCGCACTTCTTGTCACTCTGATGTTGATGCTTTTAAAATTGCTTCTTCTCAACCGGAGTTGACTTCTTCTCTTGAGTGTGAGTCTTTGGAAGGTGGCACATGTGGTGGTGCTTTGGATAGCTCTTTCATAGCTACTCCTAAGCTTGTTGCTTCTTCCGGTGTTGCTCAGGATGTGTCGGATGGCAAAGGTGCTTCTCACTTATTTGGAACTCATGTTCCCAAACCAAAGTTCCAATGCACCTTTTGCAAGAAGGATGGGCATACCATTGAGTTTTGCTTTCGCCGTGTCAAGCACGAGCGACAAGTGCGTGCCAAAGCTTTTAAGAAGCCACGTAGCCTTTCTCATGGCACGTGTGATTCTAAAGTGGGCACCAAGTCGAGTGTTGGGGTTAATGCTTCTTGCTATAAGTCCCAAGGGACTTCTCACTTACAAGAGAATGGTGATTCGTCCACCCGGACTATGCCTTCAGATAGGCCTTTATACAATTGCTCTCATTGTGGGAAGGATGGGCGTCAAGAGGGTTTTTGCTACCGCTGGGCAAGGAAACTGCGGCGAGCTTGTGCTTCTAGGCCTTTGGTTGTTCATAGCCCTTCTCATGGCATGAACACTTGTGAGCCTAACAAGGCACAATTTGTGGACGAATTTTATGACACTCTTTCTAGTGAGTTAGGCCATGCTCGTGGACATGCTTCTAGTGCTTCTTGTGTTGGTCCGCGACATGTTTCTCATGGTGCTAGTGTTGGTTCTTCTCCTATGACCTCGAAGGATCTTTGCCTTTTTGCTTGTGGTAGCACTCGGTTTTCTTTGCGAGTTGCTCCTTTGAGGCATGGTTCTAAGAGTGTTCGAAAACCTTTTCATTCGAACCGACATTTGCATCATGCTAACCCACATGATAAGTTGAGTGCATCGCTTACCCGTGTGACCAAGTATTGGATTCCCAAGTATGTGCTTGCTAACCCTTTGGGATCCAAGGCTCGGTCATTTTTGTCTCCTTGTGTGTAGGTATGGAGATGTGGTTGGATGGTACTTGATCTTTGTACATGGGGCGATCAAGACAGGATGGTTCTCTAGACCACTTTGGATGGCTCTTGAAAGCCTTTGTACACATGTATAGTGAGTTTCCTTTCCCCTTGTGCTCACTTGTATATACTTGTGTCTTGCTCGTGTGTAAACCATGGTAGGCTAGCCACCTTATTCATGATAGCTTTGTGATCTTGTATATCTATCTTGCTATCTTTGTATGATATTGTGGTGGGTGATATATATGAACATCATGTCGTGCTTTATGGTTGTCTCTTTGTGGTTATGTCATGTTGTCATCCATATCATTTTTTTCTAGCTATATGGTACCTTTTCTTGTTAGCATGTTTGTCCCCCCATATATATCTTGTCATGCTAGCTTTGAAATATATGTTGGTGGATGATCCATATGAACTTGTACCATGCTATTGTTTAGTTCTTGTATCATGTTTGGCATGTTGTTCTTTGGTATCATTTTCATTTAGTATCCTTGTATAGGGTTGTACCTTGTTGACATGCTTGCTAGCCCATGCTTATTCATATATGTGGAATCATGTTACAATGCTTTATTTATCTTGTTTGGTATTGTCAATGCATTGTGTAGCATGTTTTGAGCTTGCCTTGGGTTTTGGGCTTGCCTTGTCTTCGGGTTGTGTTTTGTTTCTTCTTTGGTTTTCTCCCTTTTTAGGTTGGTTTTAGAGCTTCTCTTTTGCTCTTTCTTTTCCTAGCTTTTGCTTTGCTAGTTGTCTTTGGTTGAGGGGGAGCTTGGCTTCTTTCGATGGGGAATTTGGTTTCAAGGCGTGATTTGGCATTTGGTATTCGGTTGTGATCCTTCAATTGGTATCTTGTCTATGGTACTCAATTGGGATCTTTGGCGGTCTTGCAATTGGTATCTTTCATGTGGTACTCAATTGGGATCTTTAGTGATCTTTCAATTGGTATCTTGTCTATGGTACTCAATTGGGATCTTTGGCGGTCTTGCAATTGGTATGTTTCATGTGGTACTCAATTGGGATCTTTAGTGATCTTTCAATTGGTATCTTTTCTATGCTACTCAATTGGGATCTTTGGAGCGGTTCTTGGTTGGTGTGTCTCCTTGTGAGCCTTCTTGTTGCTAAGCTGAGTTCCGTGTCTCCCCATGCACTTTGCATTGCATATGTATCATACATCATGATGTATAGACTTTGGTAGGTTTGACATTCGTGTCTTGCATTGTGTCATATATCATGTTGCACTTGGTGTACATATCTACCTTTGTTGCATTTGTATCATATGCATGGTAGGTTGAGCTTCTCCTATATGCCATGAATACTATAATATGCTATTTTTGAGCTTTTGAGTATGTTTGATATGATTTGGTGATGAATAGCTATGCTCTTGATAGTTTTGCTATCTATGCATGTTGAGATGGCTATTTTTGGAAGATGCTAGGATAGGCTCTCTCTTGTGAGTTTTAAGGCTTTGCATGATCTTAGTGTGCTTTGGTGGTCTATATCAGGCTTAATTTGTGCTTGGATATCATGTGCTTTTCACTTGGGGTCAAAGACCCATTTGTCATTGTGAATGTTTAGCCCATGTGACACCTTGTGGGGGAGCATAAGCTTCTTTTTGCCGCAAAGGCACTTCATGTACCATTTTGTGCTTAAATTTGAAAAATGAAATTGGTATGTATGAAATTCCTATGCATGAAGTTATGTTCTCATTTGATTCATGTCATAAATGCTTTAAATGACTTAATTTGGGTGCTAAACCGTTGCATATTATCTACCATGAGAAGTCTCATTTTAAGAAGTAGACACATGGCTCGGTGACTTTAACATGACATGAGATGCTTATGGGTGTTTGCAATGATCTTGTGATGAGAATGTGTGACCTAGCATGGAGTTTGTGTGATCTAGATTCACTTTGGCATGTTTTGCTCATGTTTAGGTCTTTGCTCATGAGAGGGAATTTTTTCATAGAAATGCTTAATTGGATCATGCCTTTGTCATATGTCTATATAGCTTTACTATCTTGATGGCTATGCTCTTACAGAACTATGAACTATCTTGCTTGCTCATTATCTCACTTGTAGCATTTTATAGTGCTCTTTGTATATTTGAGAAGCTAGTAGTTGAATCTTTTACAAATTTGCCTAGATTCATGCATTGTTAATAAGGAGGAAAAGTTGCATTTGGGGGAGAAAATGTTTCAATTTTCATGCATTTCTTGCATCCAGAAGGATACTCAGTTCAGGGGGAGAACTTGAGTTTGCATGCACATGTTCAAGGGAAGTATGCATTTATGTAGGGGGAGTTTTGGTGAGTTTCCTTTGTTTGCTTGAGTTGTGCTTTGGTGGTTGCTCTTTGCTCTATCGCATGTGTTTAGGGTGAGCTTTGTATGCTCTTTGGCCCTAGTGCATGTGTTTAGGGGGAGCTTGTGAGTTTTGTGCTCTTTTGCCCGTGGTGTTGAGCCGCTTTGCCTCTTCTTGAGGAGCCGGTGGTTGTTTTGAGATTTCGATCGTCACATGATTGGTGTTGAGCCCTTTGTGGCTCTTCTTGAGGGATCATGTGCTTTCGTTTGTCCATGATCGGTTTTGAGCCCTTTGTGCCTCTTCTTGAGGGATCATGCGTTCTTGTCTCGGTTGTGTCGAGCCATTGCCCATGTCTTTAGGGACCGAGATATTGTTATGGCCTTTGTGGTTTCTCTCATGCCAAGTGTCTTGCCTTGTGTAGCTTTCGTTCACTTGGATGAGTTGTTCTACCTTTGCTTTCTCAAACTATTTCTTTGTGCTCGCATGTTGTCAACCCACTCCTCACGGGAGAGAAATTTGGAAAATCAAGTTGATATGAACCTTGATTTGATGGTGATGAGCGGTTGGCAAGTGCTTTGTTAAGAGCTAAAATTGGTTTGATGGCTTTCGGGATTGCTTGTAGCTCTTGTGGATTGCTTGACTCTTTGGTGGTGTTTTGCCTTTGTGCTTCCTTTGGTTTCAAGAGTTTTTGGTTGGAGCTCTTCTCATTTCAAGTTGTCTTGTGTTTGCTTTTTGTTGGCTTTTGGGCACTTGAATGAGTTTTTCTTTTGCTTTCAAAACATCTTTTGTCAATGCACTCATCAAGGGGGAGATTGAGAAACCAAGTTGATATGTGCCTTGGTTTGTATGTGATAAGCGATTGACCAGATGTTTTGAGGCTTTGTGTTGAGTGTGTTTCGTCGGGTTGTGTTGTCAGTTGTGTGTCTTTTATTCATATCTTTATGTGGTGTGTTGTCAATGCACTCGTGAGGAGTGGTTGACAACGTTGTGTGGACTAACTCTTGGCCTAGTATTGCAGCTGTTGCTTGCGGCTTGGTTTGCATTGGTGCAGGTGAAGAACAAACGCAAAAGGTCTATGCCAAGGTGGCCTCCGGGGTGATGGAGAGACAAGTAGGCTTGGTTCGAGGGATCCGGTGGCTGACGGGATCAAGTGCGGGCCGCATGGTGCAAGAAGAGCAAGACGAAGTCGTGGACATGGAGCCGGTGCATCGGTGGCGGCCAAGTCAAGGAACGAGGCAAGACCGAGTAGAGCGTCCAGGTGCCGGAGGTGAAAGGCTTGACGGGCTCGACGCTTGGCACGGTGAGGCCGGGCCGAGTACGCGGGGTTTGGTGGTTTGGCCACAAAACCATCAGAGGACGATTTCTTGGTCTGGGCCTCAAAACCAAGTCCGAAGGCCTAACACGACGGAGACGGGGATCCGGGAGCGTCGGGAAGCTTCGAGGCGGGCGACATGCGACATGATCGAGGTGCTTGCGTCGGGAGGACGCGAAGGCCCGATGGATGCGCGGCCGTCCGATGGTGAACTTCATGTGTTGACCAAAATGCCCCTGTGAGGACTTGTATTGTATCTCCTAGTGTAGGGGCACTTCGGTCTTTTTCAGAGGGCCTATATATAGGAGGAAGTGGCTGAATTTTCAGCTAACTCTTTGGCTTGTAGGTGGGAGTGCTCTTTCATTTTGGGGGTGCTCTTGGGAGAGAAGGAGAGTGGAGAGAGTTGGATCTTTGATTGATCTTTTTGCCATCCATGATTTGTTGTTCTTGTGAGTGGCTTGTAACCGAATTTAGCTAAGTGATTCATAGTGAAATCTTTCCTCTTAATCTTGTGCCAAATCTTTTATTCCCTGCATTTTTCTTTTTCAGGATTTTCGGAGGAATTGTCATTCGTCGGATTTGAGGCCGTTTCGCGTGGGATTTCTTTAAGGGAATTGTTGCTAGGATCTTTGTGAGCATCTCTCTTATGATCTCTCTTCAAATCCCGCACGGATTCGGCTTGGATTTGAAGTTTTGCCCAAAAATGAGTTCTTGATAGGGTTTCGGTTGACTCCAAAATCCGTGATGGATACTTGAGCTTTCTTAGATCTACTTCATGGATTCGCTTCCCCTCGTGGAGGTGCTTATTTGGATCAAGTTTCATTTGTTTCCGCGGAGTATCGAGGGAGTACTTTTGATTTGAAGGTGGGAGCTTTTCTTGGTGTTCGTTCTCTGTTCTTCCTTTGCTGCTCTGTTCGTGCACAGGGGGAAGGAGCCGAGCGCGTTGGGCAGCAGCGCACGCGTGACGCACGCGACGCGGTGCGTGCAGGCCGGGAGCAGCGGACGCAGGCCGGCAAGCAGCTGCAGGCCGGTTGACTCTTGGACCAGCAGCCCACGTGTGCAAAGCACTCCAGGCGTTCGACCGCGGGCGCAACAGGCCAGTACGCAGGCGGCGTGGTGCAGCACCACCCATCCGGCCAGCTACACACACCCAGCGGCTGCACCAGGCCATCAGCTTCGCCAAGCAACAAGCACAACAGCCTATCACGAACAGCATGACGGACAAGCTGGCGAAACACGCTCAGAAGCCCAACATCAAGCTTAGCGGGCCGGAGTGGGTGAACGAGTGATTCGGAGGCCCATGCAACGGGCAGCTGTTGAGCAGCTTGTAAGGTTAAATAGGATGCAGAGAGAGAAGGGGAACTCGACTTGGATCTCGTTGGCGGTGGCGTTGGCGGCGAGCTATTGCTTGAGTCTTCTCCGGCGAGATCCCTCTCCATTTTATTGTGATACTGAGAACTATCTTAAGTATTTTGTGTGTGAGACATATCCCTAGTAGTGTGTTACATTTGGTACTCAGAGCCTGTTGATTCTGGATCCCACGCATACTAATCTTACTCGGTTCCAAGTCAAGGTCGGAGCAATGGCGCCTCCGACGAATTCGATCACGACGGTGCTGGCAAAGTTGGAGGAGATGAACAAGAAGTTGGATGCCACAAGTTCCAAGGTCGACGCCACCAATTCCAAGGTTGACAACATGAATTGCAAGATGGAAGAGATGCAGGCGTCAATTGATGGCGTCAAGCTGGAGCAAGACGAAGTGAAGGTGTGGAAGCCGCAGCTGGAGAACAAGGTCACTGAATTGAACAATTTTGTGTATGATCTCCAGCAGAAGATAGACTTGTTCATCCACGAGCTCCCGCAGAAACAATCGGCTGCAGAAGTCAAAGACGAGGTGCTTTCCCTTGCCGATCTGGGGGTGCTACATCAGCTAAAGCGCCTGGGCAATTTGGCCACCGCGTACAACATACCCACCAGAGTGTCGGTGCCGGGGAAGATGATCCCCCGGTACCCGCTCCGGTCAAAGATGCGAAACTAAAATACAACCTCTCTCCTGTTCCTTTTAGAGGATTTGATTCGGGGGGATCTACTTGTAGTCCTTTTGTTTAACCAACTTTTAGTCCGGGAATCCCTCAATTGGAATTTCCAAAGTTTGATGGTTCAAATCCTAAACTGTGGATTAGAAGGTGTGAAAGTTACTTTGATGTCTATGAAACACCTGGAACTCACTGGGTGAAGCTGGCTACTATGAATTTCTCTGGTTCAGCTGATTTCTGGATGCAGTCCATAGAAGTTGATCTTAAGAAATGTAATTGGGATCAACTGTGTAAAGCTGTCATAGCTAGGTTTGAAAGAGATCAGCATAATCAAGTCATTAGGCAGTTTTTTCACATTACCCAAACTGGAACTGTCTCTGAGTATATAGAAGATTTTGATGAGTTAGTCCACCAGATGTTAGCTCATGATCCTTATTTTAAGCCTTCTATTGTCACTAGCAAGTTTGTAGATGGGTTAAAGTCAGAAATCAAGTCAATAGTCCTTGTTCATAGGCCAAAAGATCTGGATACTACTAGCTCTTTGGCAATTTTGCAGGAGGAAGTACTGGAGGGAACCTCTATAAAAGAGAAGAAAAATACCAAGACTGATTTTCAAGGGGGTTCTAAGACTCTGGGAAAGTCAAGTAATGGCTCTTCTTCCAGCAAGAGTCCTGATCCTGGCAATCAAGAAGGAAGGAAATCTCCTTATTCATCTAAAGGCAAGGCACAGGGTGAGAAGGCATCTGCTGTTATGGCTTACAGAAAGGCAAAAGGATTATGCTACAAATGTGGGACAAAGTGGGGGCCCCAGCATACTTGCCCTGAAAGTGTGCCCTTACATGTTGTTGAAGAGCTTTGGCAAATGATGGCTGATAAAGAAGAACCACAGCTCAAG
Organism: Cenchrus fungigraminus; assembly: GCA_036936925.1. Classification (NCBI taxonomy): domain Eukaryota; kingdom Viridiplantae; phylum Streptophyta; class Magnoliopsida; order Poales; family Poaceae; genus Cenchrus; species Cenchrus fungigraminus. Next base: position 101,743,627 of record CM072779.1, read on the forward strand.
CCTAATGAGGAGTATGACTCTGATTCTGGGGAAGATCTAATGGCCATCTCTTGTTGTGCTGTCAATGGAACTTATACAGGAAAGACTATCAAACTTGAGAGTTACTTTCAGCAAAGTAAAGCTGTTGTATTAATATACTCTGGGAGCTCTCATAATTTTATAAGTGAGCAGTTTGCTACTTAGTTGCTAATTGGAAACAGCTTAAGAAGCCAATTGATGTCAAAGTGGCTCATGGAGGAATTCTCAAATGCACCCATGAGGTGGAAGTGAATTGGCTGGTACAAGGGCATCAGTTCAAGACAACCTTCAAAATACTACCAATTAAGTGCTATGATGCAATATTGGGCATGGACTGGCTTGAGTCATGGAGTCCTCTGAAGGTGCACTGGGCCCAGAAATGATTTACTTTCAAGTACTAGAAGAAAAAGATTAAGATCCAAGGTTTGAGAAACCTAGGGCCAATCCTCAGTATTACTGGTGATCAATACACTGCTATGCAGAAACAGGATGAAATTTGGTGTGCAGTGGTAATCTACTCATTGGAAACTGAAGAAACAGGGAAAGGAAATTGTCTTCCTTCTGAGATTCAGGGGATGATCAAACAATATGCAATGCTTTTTGAAGAGCCAAAGGGTGTACCCCCCAACAGAAACATGACTCATACCATACCATTACTGCAAGGAGCTCAGCCTTTCAGGTTGAGGCCTTATAGGTACACTCCGGCTCAGAAAGACGATATAGAAAAGCAAGTGGCCAAACGTCTTATAGATCATCTGATTCAAATCAGTACAAGCCCCTTTGCATCCCCAATATTGTTGGTAAAGAAGAAGAATGGAGAGTGGAGACTATGTGTTGACTTTAGAAGGCTGAATGCCTATACTATTAAGAACAAGTTTCCACTACCTATCATTAAGGAACTATTTGAGGAATTATTAGGAGCAAAATGGTTCACCACCTTAGATTTGAGGTCTGGCTTCCATCAGATCTTAGTGAGCAAAGAAGATCAACACAAGACTGCCTTTCAGACACATTTTGGCCATTTTGAGTATAAGGTCATGCCCTATGGACTAACAGGAGCACCAGCTACCTTTCAGGCTATAATGAATCACATTTTGGCTCCCTTACTCAGGAAATGTGTAGTAGTGTTTATAGATGACATTCTTATCTATAGTAAGACTTATGAGGAGCATGTGCAGAATGTAAGGCAGGTGTTTGATTTGCTGAAAGAGCACCAGTTCAAGGTGAGGCTGTCAAAGTGTAGTTTTGCTCAGCAACAATTGAAGTATCTTGGCCATATTATCATTGCTGATGGTGTGGGAACTGATCTAGAAAAAGTGAAGGATGTTCAGAATTGGCTAGTGCCAACCTCTGTTAGGGAGGTTAGGGGTTTTCTGGGCCTGGCTGGATACTATAGAAGGTTTGTTAAAAACTTTGGCATCATTGCAAAGTCTCTGACAGAGCTCTTGAAGAAGGGAAATATATTTGTTTGGACTTCTTCTGCAGAACTGGCTTTCCAAGCTCTCAATGCTGCATTAGTTTCTGCTCCAGTGCTAGCTTTACCTGATTTCAACAAAACATTTGTTGTTGAAACAGATGCATCAGACAAGGGAATAGGAGCTATTCTCCAACAAGAAGGGCATCCCATAGCTTATGTGAGCAGGGCTTTGGGGCTTAAGAATCAAGGTCTTTCTACTTATGAAAAAGAAAGTCTGGCAATATTGATGGCAATAGATCACTGGAGGACCTATCTACAACCAACTGAATTCATAATCCAAACTGATCAAAAGAGTTTGATACACCTTGATGATCAGAGATTAAACTCCTATTGGTAGCAAAAGGCAATGACCAAGTTACTTGGGTTACAATACAAGATATGTTATAAGAAGGGCTCCACTAACAATGCAGCAGATGCTCTGTCCAGGAAGGTGCATGAGGACAACTCAGAAGTGCTTGCCATGTCCACTGCTAATCCAGTATGGTTGAATAACCTGCATAATAGCTACAGTGAGAGTGAACAAGACCAAAAGCTCTTGGCTCAATTAATCTTAAATCCAGATCAAGAGAAGTTCCAACTTGTGCAAGGCATTATAAAATACAAGGGGAGAGTGTGGCTGGGACATTCTGATGGAATGCAGGAACAAGTAATATAGGCTTTTCATGCTAGTCCCATGGGAGGCCATTCTGGTATCCTAGTTACCTGTATCAGGATCAAGAGGTTCTTCTACTGGCCTAAAATGAAGAGTCACATTCAGGATTGGGTTTCTGCTTGCTCTGTGTGTCAACAAGACAAGGCAGAAAGAGTTCCATACCCTGGATTATTACAGTCCTTGGAAGTGCCTGAAGGGGCTTGGCAAGTGGTGACCTTAGACTTTGTTGAGGGGCTGCCTTGTTCTTCCAACTACAACTGCATATTAGTAGTGGTAGATAAGTTCTCCCGGTATGCTCATTTCATAAGATTGAAACATCCTTTCTCTGCCCTAGAAGTGGCCAAGGTATATATGAATGAGGTGTATAAGTTACATGGAATGCCTCAAGCTATGATCTCAGATAGAGACAGGATCTTTACCAGTCAGCTTTGGAAGGAGCTTTTCAAGCTATCAGGAACTGACCTCAGGATGAGCTCAACTTACCATCCTCAGAGTGATGGGTAGACAGAAAGAGTAAATCAGAGTGTTGAGGCTTATCTACGCTGTTTTACTCAATCTAATCCCTCTCAGTGGTCCCAGTGGCTCGCTTTGGCTGAGTTTTGGTATAACACAAATTATCACTCAGCTCTGGGAAGGTCCCCTTTCGAGGTACTGTATGGACATGCTCCTAACCACTTTGGAATCAATGGGGTTGAACACTATGTTGTGCCTGGTTTGGAAGTTTGGCTCAAGGAAAGGCAGACCATGACTGAGCTGTTGAAGCAACAATTATTGAGGGTGCAGCAGAGGATGAAGGCGCAAGCTGATAAGCAAAGGACTGAGAGATCCTTCTCAGTAGGAGATAAAGTGTGGCTGAAGTTACAACCTTATGTCCAATCCTCTACTGCTTCCAGAGCTAATCATAAACTCTCTTTCAAATACTTTGGCCCTTACTTGGTACAAGAGAAGATAGGAGCAGTTGCATATAAATTAGCTCTGCCTGCTGGAAGCAAGATACACCCGGTGTTCCATGTCTCACTACTAAAGGCTGTCGAAGGTAATCAGACACTGTTGAGTTCACCTTTACCTCCAGATGATGTGGAAATGCAGGTACTCGAGCTGGTGCTCGACAGGCGTCTCAAGAACGTCGGCAAGAGGACAATCTGGCAAGTTTTGGTGAAATGGCAAGGTTGGCCGGTAGAGTTGGCCACCTGGGAAGAAGAGGACTCCATCCTACCTCGACTGAAGGCTGCAACGGCTTGTGGACAAGCTGTTGTTCAAGAACAGGGGGATGTCACGAACAACATGACGGAGAAGCTGGCGAAACAGGCTCAGAAGCCCAACATCAAGCTTAGCGGGCCGGAGTGGGTGAAGGAGTGATTCGGAGGCCATGTAACGGGCAGCTGCTGAGCAGCTTGTAAGGTTAAATAGGATGCAGAGAGAGAAGGAGAACTCGACTTGGATCTCGTTGGCGGTGCCGTTGGCGGCGGCGGCGAGCTATTGCTCGAGTCTTCTCCGGCGAGATCCCTATCCATTGTATCGTGATACTGAGAACTATCTTAAGTATTGTGTGTGTGAGACATATCTCTAGTAGTGTGTTACACAGCCCTGTTGCAAGGAAGCAGCGCACCCAAGATCAGCAAGTAGCAGCAGGCCCAAGCTGCAGGCAGGAGCATGCGTGAGGAGGGAGCAGCAGGCCGGCAACTTTGAGCAGATCACCAGGCACTGCAGGCAGAAGGCCGTCAGTTCAGCTCGTCACGATCATCTGGTAGTTGCAGGTAAACTAGTTGCTGGCAAATGATTGTGCAATGATCAAGTAATCATTGCTTTGTGAATCATTTACTTGAGCTCCGAATAATCTGTCTGCTTTACTAGTTGCTTAGTCGGTAGAGCCTTTAGTTAATCTTGTTTAGCTTCTGGAGTTTGCTTTCATGGGTCAGTGAATAAATCAATTTTTGCTTGTGATTGTTAATTGTTTAATTTCTTTCTTCCCATGAATATGCGTGTGAATATTTGTTGCCTGGTAGAATGAGTTAATATTTATTTAATCCCTGCATGCTTAGTTAAGTAAGTGGTTAGTAGTGGCTTGTCTTAATCTCTAGTTTGCAAGCTTTTATGTACCTCGCTTTGTGTTGGCTTCCGCTATGCTTTAAGCGTGTCTAGTCATTCCTAGGGTGAGCTTGTCACGAGTTGCCTAGTGTCATCTTGACGATTAGACACGAGGTGCATTTGGGATGAAAATCGAGATATAGGCCGAGTTCTTTCAAGGAGAGAATTTTTATCGGCTCCCATTCACTTCCTCCTCTCTGGTCGCCAATCTGGTCCTTCAAAGAGTCCAACTCGTCGGACTAAAAATGATTAAAGCTGATATTTATCTCATATTTCCCTTTCCAAATTTTATTTTATTTTCAAAATTGCATATTTGATTTTCCCAAACCTTGCATCTGCATGCTAGATTTATCTAGCCCTTTTTCCCTTTTGAAATAAAATTTCTGAAAATAATTTCTGAGTTTGAAAATTCTACAAAAATCATTTGAAAAATATTTCAGAGGAATTTGGGCCGGGGCACTCAGGTAGGCCCCCAGCTGGTCGTTGGGGAGCCACTGGCCAAGGCAGGGGCAGGAGGGCCCGGCCTGGGGTCGGCCGACCCCAGGTTCGGCCGAAGCAGCCCAACGGTTGCTGGGCCCCACCTTGCTCCAACGGCTCCTAGCCGTTGCCCAACGACTATGTCTGGATGCCCGGCGCATTTGCCTATAAATAACAAGGGGAGAGGGGTGTTCTTCACCCATTCAACTCATTTCACTCACACTCCCCTCTCTACTCCTTGCTCTCTTGGTTTTCTTGGATTTCTTGCTCAAGATTGGATCATCAAGTGTTCTCTCTATTGTGTTGCTGCAAGTATTGCTATTGGTGGAGCAAGCTCGGTAAGAATTTCATTCGATTTCACTAATCCATCACCGAGTTGCTATTGTTGTCCCTTTGTTGTGTGCTAGCATGAATTGGGCAGCAAACACTCTCCGGAGGGTGACACGCTCCCGTTCGCGGGCAAGCGCGAGTTCATCCGTCCCCGCCGAGCCGACGCCGAGCCCATCAACAATGGATTATGAAGAAGAGCAAGAAGAGCAACCCGAACCACAAACAGCAGAGGAGGTCGTCGACGGCACCCCGTACCTCAGCTTGCGGGGCACTCGAGAGGAGCAAGCCTACGCTCTCCTGAAGGACCGAGTCTTTGCCCATACCCAGGACTTCGACCCGGCTCTCATGGAGAAAATAGGTATGAACCTCAAGTTCGCTTCCATTTGGTATGCTCTTGGTTGGGAGGAGTTTGCGCCGGTTACAGAGCCTGGCTCTCGGCCCCTCACCATCCAGTTTCTTTGCTCTCTTGCCAAGGTGGCTGATGGTATTGAGTTTCATCTTTTCGGGGCTGATTACCGAGTTTCATGGACAGAACTTAGTCGTCTCCTTGGTTTTAATCAGCGTTGTGCTCTTTCTTTGAAGAAGGCTTCTGAGGGTTTTGTTCGAGACTCTTTCGGGGCAGACATCTCTAGTCTTGTTTACAGTGGCAAATTTGTGCCTCGGTGCAATGATATCGTGCATCCCACTCTCCACTTGTGGCACAAGTGGCTCGCCATTACTCTCTTTCCACGAGAGGATGTTCGGCCCGTGCGCAGCGATGAGTTGATGCTTTTATACACCGCTACTAAACAGATCAAGGTCTCTCCCGTTAAAGCTATGATTCGGCAGTGGTTGACGAATTTTAAGATGATAGGTCATGTTGAGTGTACGTCTCTGGTGACTCGTATTGCTCTCAGACTTGGGGTTCTTAGCAGGAGTCCCGTACCCTTCATCGGGACGCCCCGAGTTCTCATTGATGAGGCATACTTGATCCAGAGGCATATACTTAAGAAAGGCACAAATGATTCTTTGACTTTCTTCTTTCTGGGTTATGCAAATCAAATCCCGTTACCTAACCCGGGGTTTCAATTGTATAGCTCAGAGTCACTAACCATTCCCCTTATTACACAAGAGGAAAGCCGTAGTGCTAGTGTTTCAGGCAGATCCACCAGAAGCGCGGCGAAGAGAGCACACATGCAGTAGCAGCAGTCACAACCACCACCACAGCCGCAGCCACAACCACAGCCTACTGCACCACCGGTGGCAGGAGGGGCCCCTGCGGGGTACATGTTCGGGGTTACTCCTGGATATGAACCTGGTTGGGATTAGCCCGCCTACCATCCGAGTGCGAGTGGCACGGCTTGGGCGAGTGCGACCGGTGCTTAGGGCATGTACAACCCTTAGACAACAAGTTGTCTGTAGAATCTCGAACTGCGCATACAGACAAATGTACAAAAACTCATACAGCCCATAGACAGAAGGATCGTCTGTAAGCTGTTTAATGCTTTGCATGGAGCTTAAGATCAACTACAAATGCATTTGTGTATACCATTGTGTGGCTATTTGATTGAATAATATCAAATATAATAGAAACATGATTACAATATTTTTTAAGAATCATAAAAATAATAATCACTCTTATATTAGATATAATTATAACACTCTTTTGTCTAATATTCTTTATTATCATAACATTGTCATATGTGTTTGATTTAAATTCTTTTTGAGTTGTCTATGTGTTGGTGGAGCTTTCAATTTCTTTTTTTAAAAGGAAATTGATAGACAATTTCTACCAATTGTCTTTGGTTCATATCCACTCATTCGCTCCTGCAGTTATGTGTCCAGAACCATCGTCGGTGGACAGAGAAAAATCTCCACCTCGTCGGTGGACATGTGAACCAGCAGCTTCTTCCCCAGGAGCCCACCACTCTCTCTGCTCCCTTTTCCCCACGCCGCGGCCAGGCTCTCCCTCGATTCCCCTGTCCGGCGCAGGGAGCAGCTCAGAGCATGGCAGGCCAACATCCAACCCATGCCGCTGCCCTCATTTCCGGCCAGCTCCTCCCTCCCAACAGCGTGCGAGCTGCGAGCACCTCTTGTCGGCGCCGCTGCTCCATCTCTGGCAGTCGTGGTAGCTCGCCGACCTGAGCCGCGTCGGAGCCATACCCGAGCAGCCGGTGCGCCTCCAGCCATGCCAACGCTCCTGAGCCTTCCTTTCCCCACCTGGAACTTCTCCGCGTAGATTCGGGCTCAAGGCCGTCGGATCCACTCGCCAGGCCACTAGATCTGCAGCCCCCGGCTGCCATCGTCGGCTTCATGGTCGGCGCCGCCACCACATCTCCTAGGGGCTCGGTGCATCTCCGATGCCGGCTACGGGGTCAAGGCCGAGCGAGCGAAGAAGCCGAGCAGACGCAAGAGATCAGGAAGACCACGAGGAGGTGAAGAGCAGTGCAGCAGTGGAGGTCCGGGCAGAGGTGGGGGAGCAGCGGATCTGCAGCCCCTCATCCCCATCGGTGCTTCTCCCCCTCCATCCGTCCTCTCCCGCCGCTGCTTTTGTTTGGCGCAAAGGACAGGCGGCCGGTGGAGGATTTCGCGTGGGATCCCGGCTGCCGTCTCTAGCTGGAGACGGATCTCCACAGCCCATCGCCGTGCGACTACAGAGCGTGGGAGAACGGGACGAGGGCGTTGCTAGGCCTAGTGACGCGGAGCTCATCGATGGCACCACGCGGGGGGTTTTTTGAAAAAATGTCATCCAATAGACGAGCTCAATAGACGGGCTGTACATGCCCTTAGTGGGCTATACCCGCTAGTTCTAGCTCCGGTGGTCCACCTCCGTCTTCGTCCATCAGGCGGCACTCCTCAGCCTCTGCACGCGATGCTCAGCTCGCGTAGTGTTGACATTTCTTAATGCAATCACCTAAGAACGGGTTTGGAACCCATCCTGGTAACAGCACCAGAAATGCTGGTTGGTAATTGTTAACGTTACAGGAGTCCGCAAGCGCACGGAAGTACCATTGTAGCATTTCCCCAAATGAGTATTCCAAAGGGTATCAAATCCAAGGAAGGAATTGGTGGATTGACAAGCTCAACACTATGGCAATGAGTATAGATCAGAGACGGAAATAAATCAGACACTCAAGTACAGGGGTAAGATAATGATAATAGGGTTAGTGTGATCACACACACACACACTCACTCTCTCTCTAAGGGGTCCTAGGCATAGGAGGCAACATACGAGTTAGTTCTAGGTTCTTATGTACTATACACATAAAGCTGGTAGGAACGAGTTAGATACACTAGTTGAAGAACATTGACTTATGCACCCAGGTACCACGGGGAGCTAACCTCCCGCGTTGCTTCCGCACAACTCCGGTTGTTAGATTTTAGACTCCTACAGCTTATCCGAATGTGGGGGATTTCAGAGGGACCAACGGCTGTCACTACCGCGGCCTACCCCAAGACAAACCGTGGGATAAGCTCATAAGTAAGGTAGCTACGCAACCCAAGTACCATGCTTACGTTGTTAGCCGGACTTGACCGGCCCGGGCTATTGTGACCCAGGTCAAGCCACCAGATAAACCAGCCAATTACACCGAGTACCGTAGCTTAAGCATAGACTTCATTCAACGCAGTCATGCCATATAATTAGATCAAACCAGGTTATGTACACAAACGGATTCGTGTTTTCCTATGTTTGTTCAACTGGATCAAAGGGTCGTGTTCGCGAAGAACACGAGCCTCTAACATATGAACAAACACCAGAAACATGTGAAATTCATCCGTCAAGTGGATCGAAAGGCCTTGTTCATCAAGAATAGGAGCCTCTAAATGATGAACAGGTGAAGAACACATGAACAAATCACTCATGTATACTAACACAACTTTATATGAAATAGTTGAATAACTGAAGTAGTTCAAAGTCATACAAATGAAATAAGATACAAGAGATCTCATACCTAGATCCCAAAGTAGACTTGGAACCTGAATTAGAACTACTCTAGCCTACCTCCTAGCCTTGAGACTAAAAGTGAGAGAGGTGTTGCAAGTGTGGATGTCTCATAAGTGGGCCCCCCCTCCTTCTATTTATAGGCCCGGGCACCGGCGAGGAATGGATGCAAACACCCCAAGAATGGCACCTAGGACCAATAGGGAAGCACCACGTGGAAGCACAGGGCAGGCCGAGCCAAGGTCGGTTCGGCCGACCTGTGGGGTCGGCCGACCCCCTGGTGGGCCCCCCTGGCTTGTGCTTTCTCCTGGTGGCTGTCCCGTGGGTCCTTAGGTCGGTTCCCGGTGTCCACCCTATTTTGGCACGATTTGCATGCCTTTGTGGGCCCATGGATCCATGTGACGTCCATGTGTCACGCTCTGATTCGTCGGGGGTTGCTTCACTTGGATTGCTTGCATGGCTCCCTTGTTGGCAGGTGTGTAGCATGGCATCCTTGTTGGCAGCCCACCTAGGATGAGGTGATGTGGCATGGACCATAGAAGGTGAGTTTGTCACTCTTTTCCTGCTTATTTTCCTGCAATCAAATAATCTCCAAGGACAAGTGGAACTACATTATTCTTAACTAAATACATGTAAGAAATGTCTTATGCTCCTTTATTCATGAGTATATTGATGGCTAAAGTAGGTACTTAACAGTCGTCAACACGCAGCAGATGGGAGAGCTCACTGTCCAGGTCACGGGATTGGAGGAGACGCTGAACACCCACGTCGAGTCTACCTCAGCGTGGCAGCGTCAGGCTGGCGAGAGGATTGCAGCCATGCAACAGGCACAACAGCGACACATGGAGGAGCAGAGGGATTACTACGTGAGTCAAGGGTTCTTCTTCCCTCCTCCGCAGTGAGCCTGAAGCTAGCTTGGGGGAGGACCCCCATCCTGAGGTAACTTGTATTTTTCTTTGTTTTCAGAATATCTTATAATGAAAACCCAAAAAAATCTGCAAAAATAAAAAGACCAAAAAGATTTATTTGCTTTCATCAAGTTTGCTTAGTTTGCTTTGATATGCATAGTAAGAATGCTTTGCCTCTATGGTTGAAATGATGAATAGTTGCTCTGTTTATTCTTCTCGTATGTCCTGCTTACAACTTTGTGTCCTACCTAAGTTTTGAGTTTGTTGGCTTGCATGCTCAAACCTTAGCTTGAAAACTATGGGTAGCAAAAAGCATGATACTTGCTTAAGTTGTTGTGAGACATGATATGGTATAAATAGAGTGATATGATCTTGTACCGAGTGATGCTTGACATCCGGAGTTTTCCTTTTTGAAAAATCAAAACATGATGAGTTCCTCAATGATGACCATTTCCTATCCAACGCCACATGTAGATTCTAGCTCTTGTTAGCCTCCACATATGCAGCTTGTTCCCTCATTGAGCTTTGTCAAATTATTGTGACCCTTGTTAGAACTCATACTCCCCTGATCAAGATCACGTACACATTCATGCTAAACTTCTACACTAGAAGTTAGCATTCATCATTTGTTCCATTTGCATACGCATTCTTCCACAAATAAAACTCTATGCATCTTTGTATCATTCATCCCTCTCCAAATATCTCCAATAGAGAAAGAAAAGCATGCTCAAAAGCATGGCAAAAATAAATAAAGGGAGCTAGCCCAAGTCTCGAAAAATTCCTAAAGGAGAAAGGGATTGATATGTACAAGAGAAAGAGTTCCACCATATAGATGGTAATAACTAGTACCTACTCCGGGGTTAGTGTCCACCTTACCATCAATCCCTCATTTCCCATATAAAGCATGGTACTATCTAGCACCCATTTTCGGGCCTAGTATACACCTTACCATGCTCATTACCATCACACACATATGCACATCTTGATCAGGATGTATGTTTGTTTCTTCCAAGGATCCGGTTTTTGACTTAGCAAAATATGAGAGATAAGTATGCCACATTTCTTCCATACCTACAGCTCCACATAAGCCTATTAGGAGTAGGATGTGAAGAAAGGCAACTTGATGCCTTGGTGAGGAACTATACACTTTGAGTGATCTGAGAGTATCATTTGAGGAACTCTGATTTTCTTTTGAAAAATTTGCAAAACCTCCGGATTGATAGCTGATCAAGGTATGAGTGATTATGCATTTGCTATATAAGCATTCTGTCTCTCAGCCGCCTAAGGCAGGTGAAGCTATATGCCCCATGTCATCAAGTGAATGGTAAGAACATTGTTGTATGTTTGCCATACGTTAAGAATACGACATCGTAACAACTCCTGATCAACGAACCTAAGTCCCTAATGTCTTGCTTCTAGACGAGCAAGAGGTTAGCTTGGAGGAGTTTGTTGACGGCTGTTAAGTACTACTTTTAGCCATCAATATTCTCACATAAATGGAGGCATATGCATTATTTACTTGCATTTTGGTTTGAATAATGTAGTTCCACTTGTCCTTAGAGATTATTTGTATGTAGGTGAAATAAACATTAAAAGAGATGGAAACCCACCTTCTATGGAAGAACCATGCCAACTCAGCTGAGGAGGTGGCTGCCACCAAGGAAACACATGGCAATCCACGTCACTGATCCAAGGGAGGCACTCACCAATGAATCAAAGAGAGACACATGGACTTCACATGGATCAAGGGGCCCACCTTAGATACCAAAACAAGCTATGCACCGGGGATGGATCAGAGGGCCCACAAGGCAGCCACCGAGAGGAAAACCACCCCGAGTGGGGGGCCTAGGGGCCGGCCGATCCTTGGATCGGCCGAACCGCCTTAGGTTCCCCCATCTCGTCCCAACACGTGGCAGCTACTCATTGGTCCATTGCTTCACTCCCGAGTGTTTTGAGGCCATTGGGTGCCCGAGGCAAGCCTCCTCCTTGCCTATAAATAGAAGGGGAGGGGCTCTCATTTCACACACACCACTCTCTCATTCTCCTCTCACTTTTAGTCTCCAAGGCTAGGGGGTAGGCTAGAGTAGCTCTTATTCAGGTTCCAAGTCTACTTTGGAGTCTAGGTATGAGTTCTCTTCTATCTTTATTTCATTGTATGACTTTGATCTACTTCAGTTATTCAGCTATTTCATATAAAGTCATGGTAGATCATATGATTGATATGTTCTTGAGTTCATCTCTTGTTCATCATTTAGAGGCTTGTGTTCTTCGTGAACACGACCTTTTGATCCACTTGAAGGATGATTTACCCATTCCTTATGTGCTTGTTCATAAGTTAGAGGCTCGTGTTCTTCACGAACATGACCCTTTGATCTTGTTGACAAGACATAAGAGAGTTCGTATCTGTTCGTATGTCTAGCCTTAGTTGATCTTGTTAGATAGCATGATAGTGTTGCATGAGGTTTGTGTTCAAGCTACGGTACTCGGTCTAAGTTGACTAGTCTTCTGGTGGCTCTCACCCTGGGTCACAATAGCCCGGCCCGGGTGAAGTCTAGTAGCAACACAGGTATGGTGCCTGGGTTGTGTGGCTACGTTAGTTATGATCATGCCCCCGTAACGATTGAGGTAGGCCGCAGTGGTGACAGCTGTTGGACCCGCTGGGGTATTGCTGTAGGAGTCTAAAGTATAGTTTCGCAGAGTGCTGGTCGTCGTGGGCTATCTTCCCATTTGTACCTGGGTGCTGAACCTTACCCTCTCATACAATGTTTCATGCCTATCTCTTGCTGTCAGGGGGTGAGACCTGGACAGATCCGCTAAGGGGTTACCCTAGAGGTTTGCAGGTTAATGGAGGATCGGGACCTAAGAGCGTAGGTGGTTATGCACGTGGTGCACACGGAACTAGGCGAGTATGGCGGCAGAGAACAGGGAGACAAGGGTTTATACTGGTTCAGGCCTCCGGAGAGTAAAACCCTACGTCCAGTTGTGGTGGATTATGCGAGGATGAGTTTCGATGTCCCTTGCATGGAGCCAAGGTCGGTGAAGGTCCTATTTGGCACCCCGAAGCGATGGGTCATCTCCTCGATAAATTTGGACGCCTCTTTCAACGTGACGCTGGATACGGGACAAACCTCGATCCACTTGGTGAACTTATCCACCGCCACGAGTATGTGCTTGTAGCCGCCTGGTGCGGTCTTGAAAGGTCCCACGGAGTCGAGACCCCAAACTGCAAAGGGCCACGACGGAGGGATGGTCCTGAAGGCCTGAGCCGGGAGGTGCTGCTGCTTGGCGAAGAACTGGCACCCCTTGCAATGACGTACAAGCTCTTGGGCATCAGCCAAGGCCGTGGGCTAGTAGAAGCCAGACCTAAAAGCGTTGCCTACCAGGTTGGAAGAGGCGGCGTGGTGGCTGCACTCGCCACCGTGGATCTCGTCCAAGAGCCTGAGGCCCTCGGATCTGAGGATGCACCTCATCAGTACTTCGGTGGAAGCAGACCTCCGGTAGAGTTCCTTGCCGACGATGACGTAGTTGGCGCTACGCCTCGTGATCTTTTCTCGCTCTGCCTTGTCCTCAGGTACTCGGTGCTCGAGGAGGAAGGCAATGAAGTCGAGGCGCCAATCATCTTTTGCGTCGATCATGAGGATCTCATGACCTTCAGGTGAGGTAAGTTCGTCGTCGGGTGACTCTGGGTCGGGGATGAGCTTGATGGACGGCTTGCGTAAGTCTTGGACGAACACGCCGGCCGAAACCAGTGCGTGCTTGGAACCAAGCTTGGAGAGGACATCCGTGGCGACATTATTGTTGCGGCAGATGTGGTGGAACTCGAGCCCTTCGAAGTGACGCTCGAGCTTGCGCACCTCAGCACAGTATGCATCCATCATATCCTTCCTAGCTTCGGAGTCCTTGCTGACTTGGTCGATGATGACCTTGGAATCGCCGTAGGCCAGGAGGCGCTTGATCCCGTGGGAGACAGCGATGCGGAGCCCGTGGATGAGGGCCTCGTATTCGGTGCCATTGTTGGACGCTTTGTAGTGGATCTGTAGGACGTACTTGAGGTAGTCGCCCTTAGGGGAGATGAACAAGACGCTCGCGCCTGCTCCTTCGAGGTTCAGGGAACCGTCGAAGTATATCTTCCAATGCTCAGGTCACTCCGGCGGCGGAGGCTGCTGGATCTCTATCCACTCTGAGACGCAGTCTGCGATGACTTGGGACTTGATGGCCTGCCTGGGGCAGAACTCTAGGTCGAACTCGCCTAGTTCGATAGACCACTTGATGACGCGCCAAGAGGTGTCACGACTCCATAGGATCTCGCCAAGGGGAAAGGCCGAGACGACCTTGATCTTGTGGGATTGGAAGTAGTGCCGGAGCTTTCGCGAAGTCATGAGTAGCGCGTAAAGCATCTTCTGGGGCTGGTTGTACTTGGTCTTGCTGTCAGACAGGACCTCGCTGACGTAGTAGATAGGTCACTGGACGGGGTAAGGTCGCCCCTCTTCAGGTTGCTCAGCTACCAAGACAGTGCTGGCCATGAGGGTGGTCGCCGAGATGTAGAGCAGCAAGGGCTCCTTAGGTGCCGGGGGCACCATCACCGGAGGCGTCGTGAGGAAGGTCTTGAGTTGCTCAAGAGCTTGGTCCGCCTCCTCGGTCCAGGCGAACTTGTTCGCCTTTTTTAGCAGCTTGAAGAAGGGCAGGCCTTTTTCTCCGAGCTTGCTAATGAATCGGCCTAAGGCCGCCATCATGCCTGTGAGCTTCATGACGTCCTTCTTGCCGGTAGGTTGCTTCATCTTGAGGATGGCATCCACCTTGGTGGGGTTGGCTTCGATGCCCTGGTTGCTGACCATGAAGCCGAGGAGCTTGCCGGACGGGACACCGAAGACACACTTCTCTGGATTGAGTTTCCAGCGGTAAGTGCGGAGGTTGGCGAAGGTCTCCGCGAGGTCAGCTATGAGCTTGTCCTCGTGAGTGGTCTTGACGACCACGTCATCGACGTAGGCTTCTACGTTCTTGCTGATCTGGCTGGCCAGACACTTCTGGATGGCCTTTTGATAGGTCGCACCCGCGTTCTTGAGGCCGAAGGTCATGGCCGTATAGCAGTAGATGCCATGGGGCGTTATGAACGCCGTCTTGTCTTGGTCAGAGACCTTCAGGGCTATCTGGTGATACCCTGAGTAGCAGTCGAGGAAGCAGAGAAGGACGCTCTCGGCCGTGGAGTCCACGACCTGGTCGATACGCGGAAGAGGGAAGGGGTCTTTAGGGCAGTGCCTGTTGAGATCGGTGTAGTCGATACACATTCTCCATTGACCGGTTTTCTTTGGTACAAGAACCGGCTTAGCGAGCCAAACCGGATTTTTACACTCTCGGATAAATCCGACAGCTAGGAGCTTTATTAGCTCTACCCTAATGACGTCCTTGCGATCTTTCGCAAAGCGGCGAAGCTTCTGCTTGACAAGCTTCGCCGTCTTGCTTACATCCAAGGCGTGCTCAGCCAGCTCCCTAGGAACACCTGGCATATCCGATGGACTCTAAGCGAATTTGTTGGCATTATCCCAGAGGAAGCTGGTGAGCGCGAGTTCCTATTTGGGGTCGAGCCCGTCGCCGATCACCACCATCTTCTCTGGGTCGGCAAGGCCGAGGCAGACCTTCTTCGTCGATGGAGCCGCGTTTAGGGCGGTCTCGGTGCGCTTCTGCTCCGGGATAGGCTGGTCGACAGGGTCGACTTTTGCGGCCTCAGCCACCAAGACCGCGGAGGCCTCGGTAGCGGCGGAGGTCGCAGCAAGGTCGAGGGCCTCCGTGTTGCACCTGAAGGAGATGACGAGGTCCCCTTTGACGGAGAGGACCCCTCGCGGAGCCGGCATCTTCAACACCAAGTAGGTGTAGTGCGGGATGGCCATGAATCTGGCCAGCATTGGGGGACCTAGGATCACGTGGTAGGAGGACTTGAAGTTGGCGACCTCGAAGTTGAGGTACTCCGTGCGGAAGTTCGCCTCCGTACCAAAAGTCACCGGGAGGGAGACTCGGCCGAGGGGTTGGGCCGCCTTCCCGGGGATGATGCCGTAGAAGGGCTCGTCGCATTCCGTCATCTTGTTGAAGTCGAAGCCCATCTTCTTGAGGGTATCAACAAAGATGATGTTGAGGCCACTGCCTCTGTCGATCAGGGTCCGGGAGAGCAGGGCTCCATCCACTGTAGGCTCAACGACGAGCGGGTAGGACCCGGGGTCTGGGATATGGACCCAGTGATCAGCTCTGGAGAACGTGATTGGCTGCTCAGACCATAGCAGGGGCACGATTGGATGAGTGTGGACTAGGTGGATGTCGCGCTTGTCCTTCTGGTAGCGC
The DNA here is from genome assembly GCA_036936925.1 of Cenchrus fungigraminus. Classification (NCBI taxonomy): domain Eukaryota; kingdom Viridiplantae; phylum Streptophyta; class Magnoliopsida; order Poales; family Poaceae; genus Cenchrus; species Cenchrus fungigraminus. The sequence continues at coordinate 101,759,829 of CM072779.1, forward strand.
CTCCTGCTGGCACTGGACTTGATTCCGCCTACGATCATGTTGATCGCACGGGTTGCGGCCTGGAAGGGCCCATTGGGGTTGCCCAACGCTAGTGGAGGGGGCAGGTTCGTCTTGTCCCGGGCGGCTGTCGGAGCAGGGTCGTTGCGAGGCGGGTCGCTACGAGGTGGCTCGCGGCGATCATCATACCGGTCGTCGCGTCGGTCGTCGCGCCGGTCTCGCCGGTCGTCACGGCGGTAGTTGTTGTTGTAGGGGCGGTTGTCGCGTCGCTCGCCGTCGTTCCTGGGTCGCTTGGGGCCCGCGGAGGCGCTGAAGGCCCTCTTGAACTGGGTGGCCCCCTCATGGAACCCACAGATGCTGTCGAGCGCTAGGTCGAACTTTGCTTGGTTGAAGGATGAACCTCGCCGCCCTTCGGCCGCCAGGACCTCGGAAGGTCGCTTGCGGAGCTTGTCCGCTGCAGTGCCAGATGCACCAGCGTTATCAGCGTCGAACTGATTCTGGAGCGCGTCTTCTGTGTCCATCAGCTTGTTGACGATGACCATGAGCTCTTTGACATTGGTCGGGCCAGCCTCATGGATTTTCTCGAAGACCTTGCAATCTTTGATGCCTTTCTTGTAGTTGTCGATGATCTGGTCGTCCCTGACGCCAACGGACTCGTTCTGGTTCTTGAAGAACCGAGTATTATAGTCGCGAAGCCGCTCCTTAGGCTTTTGCACGACCCGCCCCAGGCTGAAGGCGTTCCCAGGGCGATCGTAGGTCGCCTGGAAGTTCGATGTGAAGGCCTGGGATAGATCGGCCCAGGTCTTGATGCTGCCAGGCGCAAGGTTGTTGAGTCAGAGCGAAGGGGCCTTGCCCATCACCAGTGGGAAGTAGGCCGTCATGTGGTCGAAGTCACCACCGGCCGCCTTGACGGCGATGTAGTAGGTCAATAGCTAGATGTTGGGGTCGGAGCGCTCATCATACGGCTCGATGTTGGGCTTGAAGTTGTCGGGGTACTCCACCCTTTTGAAGCGGGCATCCAGCGCTGGGAAGGCGTTGAGCGCAAGGTCGTCACTGGTGCCTCTTGCCGGGGTGGCATCTCGTGACGCGGAGTGGACGCTGCGATCCGGGACGACAACCTGGGAACGTGGCTGCCGGCCCTGGTCGAGCTGGACGATGGCGGGATCACCGTGATCAGCGTTGTACTTGGCTCGACGCTGGTTCTCGATCTCGTGCTGATCACGGAGCTCGCGCTCCATGATGCGGTGGGCGCCGCCGGGCGGGCCGTGCTCGCGGTCGTAGTCCAGGCGGCGGCGGAGCTCGCGCTCCTTGTGGCGTTGGTCGACGACGGTGTGGGCGTCGCGAGCACGCCTGTTGGCGTCGAGGTTGACGCGAAGGTCGCGGGTAGCAACGGGCTACTGGGCGGGCTGCTCAGGGTTGTGCTGAGCGACCTCCTCCTGGACGGGGGAGAGATGGCTACGCGCAGGTCGATGTGATCGACTGCACGAGTGTTAGGTTGAGGATGACGCGGCGGATTTGGAGGCCGCGCTCTTTTCTTCCACCAAGGCATTGGCGACCCGGAGGTACGCGAGGGCCTGCTCAGCTTCAGGCGACCGGACTTGCTGGAATCGAGTAATGGCCGCACCCAAGTTGGCCTGGGGGCTGTTGAAGGTTGCGATCCCGGCTTCCTCGAACTCGAGGTGCAGGTCACGAGCACAGGGCAAGGCGCGCCGCTGCTCTTCCGCACGTCGCTCAGCGCAGCAGGCGTTTGCTTGGATACAGGCCGCCTCCTGGGAGTTGGTCGCACCCGCGTGTGGTGGCTCATTCTTCGAGATCACCATCACCTGACGGAAGATGACTTCCGGGTCGTTCGGGGAGATACGAACCCGGACCTTCTGGAACTTCCCGCAGTCCGGAGACTGGGTAGGTCACTTAGCTGGATGAGGAAGCTCGTTGTCGATCTTCTTCCGCAGGCAGCACCCGCAGAGGGTGTGCTTTGCGCCCTTGTGGTAAGTGCAGGGCATGTCGAGGGGGTCACGCCGAGCGTGAGGCGCAGGCCTTGGGTTGCGCGAAGGTCGCTGTCCAGATTGGATCTGAGGAGGCGTGGAGAGTTGGCTCAGGCGAAGGCCGGGCGCAGACTTCAGGCCGAAGGGAAATGTGTCGTGGTGTAGCGCTGTCTGCACCGAGCGTTGAGCTCGTTCGCAGATCTCCAAAGTTTCCCTCATGGAGCCGATGACGTCTTCCATCCCCTGGACAAGGTCACAGGGTTTGGGTGGGTGGGTCTCCGATACTAGATCGGGAACAGGGACGGTGGCGGACGCCGTGACGACCTTCTCGGGGGTAACTGGAGGAGTCGAAGCTGCCGGAGCAGGTGAGGTCGCCGTGAAAGATCCAAGACAGATGTCCACGGGGTCGGCGAGGAAGGCCGCCATGCTCGTCGGGAAGACGACGCCAGTTTGGGCCACCATGCTGCACAGTGAGTTCCCGATCGCCCCTACCTGGCGCGCCAACTGTCAGGGGGTGAGACCTGGACAGATCCGCTGAGGGGTTACCCTAGAGGGTTGCAGGTTAATGGAGGATCGGGACCTAAGAGCGTAGGTGGTTATGCACATGGTGCACACGGAACTAGGCGAGTATGACGGCGGAGAACAGGGAGACAAGGGTGTATACTGGTTCAGGCCTCCGGAGAGTAAAACCCTACGTCCAGTTGTGGTGGATTATGCGAGGATGAGTTTCGATGTCCCTTGCATGGAGCCCTAGGCCGCCTTATATGGGGAGGACGGGCTAGGGTTTCCTTGCAAGGTCGGTTGACCCGTGTCGGGGTCGGTTACAACTCTTGGGAGGCTTATCTCCCGGATTACAAGGAGTATCCCGTGATACTCGGAGCTATGGGCGGCGGCGCGCCAAGTCGCCGTCTCTTTGTCTTGCACGCCAAGGCTTCGCGGGTCTTCCGAGAGCTTGACTAGGTCGCTGGGCCCACTTGTAAGGTCGGCGAGTTTTCTGGAAGGTCGGGTCCACTTGACAGGGGCCTCTGGGACCCTGGCCGGTGGGGACCCATGGGTACCCATGTCTCTCACTTGCATCTTCTAGCTTTGTATCTTTAGTACATTAGAACCTAGAGCTAACTCGTATGTTCCCCCTAAGCCGTAGAGTACTAGAGCAGAGGTAGATCTGAGTGTGTGTCACACTACCCTATCATATCTTTTATCTTACCCCTGCCTTTGAGTTGTTGTTTCCTATATCTATCTATTGGTTTACATTCAGTGCAAAAGCATAAGTCTATGATATCCGCCATTGCCTTCCACGGATACGATACCCTTCAAATATTCCCCTTCCTTTGGGAAATGCTACAATGGTTTATCTGTGCGCTTGTGGATTCGTTCATGATCGTTTAGATTTACCTTTGGCAAGGCTTGATGTTCACGCTAACTCGGCATCGTTAGTAGTGACGTTAAGAAATGCCAATAAGAATTTCTGGCATTGTCACTAAGGATGGATTCTAAATCTGTTCTTAAAGTGAGCGTGTTAAGAAATTTCAACACTATTTCAGTCTCGTGCAGTTTGGCCTTTGGGGAATCGGTTTCTTGCAGTTGGGATTTCCTGAGCTAGACCGGTCAGACCGGTGGTGTACATCGTTCAGACCAGTGCAAAGCTTCTAGTGGGAAAAACCCCTTCGTTATTGATTGGTTGTGTTGCTTGTTTGCAGAGTGCTTCTGGAACAAGTTTGGCTGTGGAGAGTTTTCGGTGTGCTCGAGTTTTGGTGTTTTTGTTTGCCTGGAAGATTTCAGGATTTCTCTCTATTGTTCCACATCCTAGAATTACCATCTAGATTTGCTGGACAAGTTTGGGAGAATTTTGAGTAGGTTGCTCTGGACCAGTCTGACCGGTGCAGGTGACCGGTCTGACCGGTGCTAGCAGGTTGCTGCTCGAGTTGTTTTCCGCTGCGTGTTCGAGTAGCTTGGGTGTGTGGCTAGCTCCTAGGTCCAGTAGCACTCCAGTGGCTATGTGGATTTGGCTAGCGAGGTGTCGAGGACTCCGGAGTTGCATTTGGGACCATAGGCAGAGTTCGTCTCTTCGGAGAAGAATTTTTATCGGCTCCCATTCACTCCCCCCCCCCTCTCTGGTCGCCATTCTGGTCCTTCAGATGTCAAGGAGAGGAGCGAGCTGATCATGCTCCTGGTTCACAGGTTCGCCATCTTGATCCGCATCCAAAGCTGTAGTGGTACTCATCGGTGTAGTCAGCGACTTGAAGTCGTTCATGCCAAATTTGTTCACAATGTCCTTGGTGTACTTCGCCTGATGTACAAAGGTCCCGTCCTTGACTTGCTTGATCTGGAGCCCTAAGAAAAACTACAGCTCGCCCATAATAGACATCTCAAATTCCCTACTCATGTCATCTGCAAATCTGGCAACAAGGTCATGAGAGGAGCCACCAAAGATTATGTCATCCACGTAAATCTGAACAATCAATAGGTCATTTCCGTGCTTAAGGAGAAACAAGGTCTTATCAACTGTTCCAAGCCATCTGAGGACCAGGTGTGTCCCAGGACCAGTGGAGGGTCGCTCCTTAGTGATGAGTGATTGACAACGTTGTGTGGACTGATGCTTGGCTAAGTGTGCGTTGCGGCTTGACTTGTGTTGGTGCAGGTGAAGAACAAGCGCGAAAGGCCTTAGCCATGGCGGCCTCCGGGTGATGGAGAGGCAAGTAGGCTTGGTTCGATGGACCCGGTGGCTTATGGGGTCAAGTGCGAGCCGTGCGGTGCAAGACTAGCAAGTTGAAGTCGTGCACATGGGCCGGTGCAAGGTAGCGGATCGAGGCTGAAGCTGGCACACGGGGTTTGGTGGTCTGCCTACAAAACCATCGGTGGATGGTTTCTTGGTTTAGGCTGCAAAATCAACTCCGGAGGCCCGATGCGACAGAGATGAGGATCTAGGAGCGTCAGGAAGCTTCAAGGCGGGGGGCACGTGTCCGCTCGATGTTAAGCAAGTCCGCGGTGGAAGCGTGTCTGCTCGATGAAGACTTGACCAAATTTCCCCTTAGGGGTGTGTATCTTCTATTTGAGTTGTAGGGGTAGCGTGGTCATTTGCCTCCTCCGGTGGACTTCATATAAATAGCGGAGAGGTGGATGGCATCTCTCTCTCTTGGACTCTAGGGTTTCCTCCCCCGGTAGATTGCTCTGGATTGCTTCTTTTCCTCCACTTTCCATAGGCTAGATTCTTGTATAGACTCTAGCCTCTGGATGTATGGAAGCATTCGGCGTTGTGGTGATCTCCTAGCTCTTTATGATTTTTGTGTGTTTTTCGGAGCTATTTTGGGGTGTTTCATTCTTCGCTCGATTCGTGGATTTGAGGGCGTTTTCTTGAGGACTTCTTTGAGGGGATCATGGGTGGATGCCTTGCGCATCTTTCTATGTGATCTTGACCCCTCAAACGCCGGGGAACACCTTTGATTCATGAGTTTTTGGTCGGAGCCCGAGTTCATGGTGGTGGTTCGTGTGATCCGCAATTCCCAATAATTTAGTGAGTTAGAGGCCAAGATTTTTGGGGTATAGCTTCCTCTTGTGACGCTTATCATCGCCCCCAAATCTTTTCTCAAGAGCTCTAGCCGTTTGGGAGATCCGGTGATGGAAAGGTGGAGTTGACTCCCGAGCTCGAGCGTTTTCTGCTCTGTCCGCACTTGGCAGACAGTCCGCGGCCTCCGTGCGGACGGTCCGCGAGGTGCCTGGTAGGCTGACTGTTCTTCGTGTTCTTCGCGTGTTCTTGCGTGCCTTTTGTTCGATCCATTGAGTCGGTTGGTTTTTGGTGCAAGAAGTTCGCGGACGGTCCGTACTAGAGTGCCGGACGGTCCGTGTCGAGGCATACTGTCCGCGGGTATATCACGGACGGTCCGTTTTTCTCGGTGCACTACTGGAGGTTCGGGTGGCTTTTTCGGATAGTCTGCCGTGCCCTCGCAGACGGTCCGCGCCCTCCACACGGACAGTCTGCCCGGCTACCTCGGACTGTCCCCCAGGTGCTTCGCAGAGTTGCCTAAGTTGGTTGATTCTTGTCTTGTGCTTCCACTCTTTGCTTCAAGGCTTGTCTCTAGGACTTGTGGGCTTGTGTGTGCCTAGTCTAGAGCTTCCTTGGTGTGTGCGAGTGATCGGAGTGGCAATCGGGGTATAAGCCGAGTTCATCCTTCGGGAAGTATTTTTATCGGCTCCCATTCACTCCCCCCTCTCTGGTCGCCTATTCGGGCCTTCAATTGGTATCAAAGCCAGTTACGGATCTTCGTGATTATAACCAGTCTAAGATCCAAAGATGGGTGACTATGGAAAGGGGTCGGGTCCTCCGCATTTCGATAAGAATTACCCGATTGGGAGAGGCGCATGGGCGTGTTTTTGCGTGGGAAGGGGACTCTGATTTGGGATGTCACTCAAAATCCCAACTATGTTATTCCAAACAGTTTCCTTCTTCTAGGATCGTGGGCCATGTGTGAGGCCTACAACAAGGCCGTTGATTACTTGTTCCGTGCTCTCTGTGCCTTGGAGTTTGAGCGAGTGTACGGAGAGAATGTGGCCGGAAAGATATGGCTTAAGCGTAAGAATGCTTATGTTGGCAATGCCCAGGTGCAAGCCCGTTTGTTTTCCACTTACCGGAGAGAGTACGAGAACTTCACTCATCTCCCCGGTGAGTCGACCGATGCTATGTTTCAGCGCTTCACCAGCATAGTCAACAACATGAGGGCCAATGTGACAGTGCTCCCATACACGGATCATGATCAAGCTATCAAGCTTTTGCATGCCCTAGATAGGTCTGTGTGGAGTGCCAAGGTGGAGGCCATTGAGGAGTCGAGCATGTATGATACGCTATCGCTTGATGAGCTGTTTTCCAAGCTTAGGTCTTCGGAGGTTGATCGTGGCTTGAGAGCCAAGAGTGAGAGCCCCACTGATCCTCATAGTTTGGCTCTTGTCTCAGGATCAAGGACTAATGCTAACTCTGTTGGTTTCTCTTTGTCTTGTCTTGTGTCTTCGCCAGATGAGGACTTTGAGGTGTTGAGCGAGGATGATCTCGCCTTGTTGAGCAAGAGGTTTGGGCGGATGTACGAGAACCGCAAGAATGCAAGGCAGAGGTCGGGGATGTGCTATCGATGCGGGAAGCACGGGCACTTCATCGCCGAATGCCCTGAAGCCATGGAGATCAAGAACGACTACAAGGGCAAGCCCAAGCACGACTACAACAAGCACCGCTCCCGGAACGACTACAAGGACAAGCGCAAGGACAAGGGCGAGAGAAGGCCGAAGAAGAATGGCGGGTACAAGAAGAAGACGGCTCGAGCGATGGTTGCCGGAGCGAGCGACATCGACTCCACATCAAGCGATGCTTCTTCCGATTCGAGCAGCGATGAAGAGCAAGATTGGCGCAAGGACAAGCGGCACACGGGCAAGAACTTCACCGGCCTCAGCTTCGTCGCACAAGGAGGCTTTTGCGGCATGGCGCACTCCAAGAAGGGTGGGAAGAATAGCTCGGATTCGAACTCCGACTCCGAGGAAGAGGTATGACATGATCCCAACTTCTTGCTAAAGGAGAATGCTAGGCTGAATGAGTTGCTTGATAACCATGATGATGTGCTTAGGAAGACCAACAAGGAGAAGACAGAGTTTAGGTCCTTGTTGGGTGATGCTAAAGACAAGATAGTTGAGCTTGAGTCCTTGCTTGTTGATGCTAGAAATGAGATTAGTTCTTTGAAAGCTGCTCCTGTTGTTCCTGATGAGGTTGATTGTGGTGATTGCAATGTTTTTCTGGTTGACTTGACTGCTCTCAAGGAGAAGCATGCCTCAACGCTTGAGGAACTAGATGTGCTTAGGGTTGACTGTGATGAATTGAAATCTAGACCTACTTTGTTAGGTTCTTGCACTTCTTGTCCTGTGTTGCATGCTAGGCTAGATGAATCTCACACTAGGATAGTTTCTCTTGAGGCTGCATTGAAAGCTCCTATTCCTACATCATGCTCTACCTGTGAAATGCATGCTTTGAAAAATATGGAACTTGCACACTATGTTGACTGTTTGCAGGATGAGAATGATGAATTGAGGAAAATGATGGGGTGGTTACCTGGGCATGAGCCACAATTGAGTTTGATGTTGGCTCAGTTTAAGAGGTTTGATGGTCAGGTGTTGGGGGGTGGCAAGAGTGGTGAGAAGAGTGGTGAGGGAGAAGAGAAACCTGGAGAGATTCCTATCCCACCTCACACTACACCCAAGAACAAATTCAAACCCAAGCCAAACCATCTCAGAAACAAGCTTGATACAACCCCAGATCCACCAATGTCCCCCCACAAGTCAGAAAACTACCAAAAACCCATCAAGTTTGTGCACACCTAGGGGAGTGTCTTTGGTGGGAAGTCAGGAGATAAAGTTGTTGAGAAGCCCATAGAGAAGCCACAGCCTAAGCCACAACCAATCCGCTTCCATTGTGAGTATTGTGGGAGAGATGGGCATAAGGATGAGTTTTGTTTCAGGAGGAAGAGAGATGAGAGGGTTGCTAGGGAGTTGGCAAACAAGGACAGGTACCACCCTTCTCATGGTGTGCCTGTGCCTCGTAGAGGGCCTCTACCTAGGGGTGATGTGTTTGTGCGTACAGTTCCCACTCGTGGAGGTGGAGGTGGTTTTCCTCAAAGAGATAGACGTGTTGGGTTTGGGCGTGGTAAGTTTGCTGGACGTGCTCCTGCAAGTGACCGTTACGAGTTTGGGAGGCACGATCGGAGCTTTGGGTCTCAGATGGACTACGGGCCACGCTTTCCCCCTCATGGTGTGCGTACTCCTCCAGTGAGACGTGACAGGTTCTTCGGTGGTAGGCGTGAGAGGGCTCCGCCTAGAGGTTTTGATAGGATGGATTTTGCTAACCCTTCTTTTGAGCAAATGGCTCGACACTGGTTTGACTCTTTTGGTACTAACCCCAGTGATGAGTCTCTTGCTCATTCTCGTTCTCGTTTTTTATTGCAGGTGGGAGGCTTGGAGGACTTTTGGTTGATCGACTCCGGTTGTTCATGTCACATGACCGGAGATCGTGGTTGGTTCTCCAGCCTCACCCCGGTGAGTACGAGGGAGTACATCACTTTCGGGGACAATGGGAGAGGACGAGTGCTTGCTGAAGGTATGGTGAAGGTGAGTAGCAAGGTGACCCTGAAGAGTGTGGCTTTGGTCAAGTCACTTGGTTTTAACCTATTGTCAGTATCCCAGTTGCTTGACGAAGGTTTTGAGGTTCGTTTTAAGTTGAGTGCTTCTCGTGTGCTTGATTCTCGAGGCGATCTTGTCTGTACGATCGTCCCCGAGGGTCAAATCTTTCGTGCCGATTTTTCCCAGTTTGTTGGTCCTGCTCGATGCTTTGTTGCTGGCATTTCGACCGAGCTATGGAAATGGCATAGCAGGTTAGGACACTTGAGATTTGATTTGCTTTCCCGCTTGAGTGGTCTTGACCTTGCTGAGGATTGCCTAAGTTGAAATTCGAGAAGGATTTGGTTTGTGCTTCTTGTCGGCATGGAAAGATGGTTTCTGCTTCTCACGCCCCTCTGACTGCGGTCATGACCGAGCGACCTTGTGAGCTGTTGCACATGGATTTGGTTGGCCAGCTCATGTTCGCTCTGTGGGTGGGAAGTGGTATGTTTTAGTTGTGGTTGATGATTTTTCGAGGTACTCTTGGGTTTTCTTTCTGAAAGATAAGAGCAAGACATTTGGCTTTGTTCGAGACTTGAGCTTGAGGTTGAAGAATGAGAGACATGGTGATGCCATTCGAGCTATACGCAGTGACAATGGCACAGAATTCAAGAACTCTCATTTTGATGCCTTTTGCAGTGATCTTGGTCTTGATCATCAGTATTCTTCTCCATACGTCGCTTGCCAGAATGGCATAGTGGAGAGGAAGAACCGGACCCTTTGTGAGATGGCCAGGACGATGCTTGATGAGCATAGGCTCCTAGGCGTTTCTGGGCCGAGGCGGTCAATACCGCTTGCTATGTCTCAAATCGCATCTTCCTTCGTGCTTTCAAGAAGAAGACCTCTTCTGAGCTGATGCATGGGCGACAACCCAAGGTGAGTCACTTTAGAGCTTTTGGTTGCAAGTGTTTCATTCTGAAGAAGGGCAAGTTGGATAAGTTTGAGTCTAGATGTTCAGATGGTATCTTTCTCGGTTATGCGATTCACTCTAGAGCATATCGTGTGCTCAACATTGACACTAACCGAATCATGGAGACTTGCGAGGTAACCTTCGACGAGACACAGCCATGTAGCTCTTCTGCTTTTGAGTGTGCAGGTGACGAGGAGATTGGAGCGAGGATCTTTGAGGATGAGAAGGATGGAGATGGAGATGAGGACGAGGATGGTGGTGATGCTCCCGTGGCTGATCGTGTACACGCTACTTCCACTACGACGACGACGTTCGAGGATGGTCCATCCCCTACACCCACTATGATTGAGGCTGTTCGAGTGGAGACTGCTGCTGAGGGGGAGGTTGTGTCCAGGTGAGAGGCTCCGCGGTGTGTACAGGTGGATCACCCACCGACGATGATCATAGGTGACCTTCATGAACGAACTACACGGTCGAGGTCAAGGAACACTTCTCATTTTGCTCACTCTGTATTTGTCGCTTTGTTTGAGCCCAAAGATATTCGACACGCTTTGTCTGATGAGAATTGGGTGAATTCCATGCATGAGGAGTTGGAGAATTTTGAGAGAAACCATGTTTGGGTGTTAGTCGATCCATCCCATAGGTACCAAGTGGGTGTGGAAGAACAAAGAGGGTGAAAATGGGATAGTTGTGGGAAACAAGTCGAGGTTGGTGGCTCAGGGATTCAACCAGAAAGAGGGTATAGATTATGAGTAGACATTTGCTCCTATGGCCCGTTTGGAGGCAATTAGGATCCTTCTAGCCTTTGCCGTGGCTAAAGGGTTCAAGTTGTACCAAATGGATGTGAAGAGTGCTTTCTTGAATGGGGTGATAGAGGAAGAAGTGTATGTGAGGCAACTCCCGGGGTTTGAGAGCGAGAAATACCCACACTGTGTATACAAACTCCAGAGAGCGCTTTATGGGTTGAAACAGGCACCGTGGGCTTGGTATGGCAGGTTGAGAGGCTTTTTGCTGAGCAAGGGGTTTGTGATGGGCACAGTTGATAAGACCATGTTCCTCCTTAAGCATGGAAATGACCTATTGATTGTTCAGATTTACGTGGATGACATAATATTTGGTGGCTATTCTCATGATCTTGTTGCCAGATTTGCAGATGACATGAGCAGGGAATTTGAGATGTCCATGATGGGCGAGCTGCAGTTTTTCCTATGGCTCTAGATCAAGCAGTGCAAGGACGGGATGTTTGTACATCGGGCGAAGTATACCAAGGACATGATGAAGAAATTTGGCATGAACGACTCCAAGCGGCTGACTACACCGATGAGTACCACTACGGCTTTGGGCGCACATGAGGATGGTGAACCCGTGGACCAGAAGGAGTACCGGAGCATGATCAGCTCCCTTCTCTACTTGACGGTGACGAGGCCGGACATATAGTTCAGTGTGTGTCTATGCGCTCGTTTTCAGGCTTCACCAAGGACTTCACATCGAGAGGTCGTCAAGAGGATTTTTAGGTACTTGAACTGCACTCCTGAGTTTGGTCTTTGGTATTCTGCCACCTCGACACTCAGACTTCACAGGTACTCCGATGCTGATTTTGCTGGGTGTCGTTTGGACTGCAAGTCTACCTCGGGTTGTTGCCAGTTTCTTGGTTCTTCTTTGGTCTCTTGGTCGTCTCGCAAGCAATCCAGTGTAGCCCAGTCCACTACAGAGACCGAGTATGTTGCTGCTGCCAGTTGTTGTTCCCAGCCCCTATGGATGACCTACACTATGAGTGATTTTGGTGAGGAGTGCTCCCAGGTTCCACTCTTTTGTGACAGTACCAGTGCCATAAGTGTAGCAAAAACCCCAGTCCTTCACTCCAAGACTAAACACATCGAAGTGAGATACCACTTTTTGAGGGACAATGTTGAGAAAGGGAACATATCCTTGTCCTATGTACCTACCCAAGATCAGCTAGCCGACATATTCACTAAACCACATGACCAAGTTACCTTCACACGCTTGCGAGGTGAACTTGGAGTGTGTTTCCCTTTTTAGCTGGATCTTGGAGCTTCTCATGTATATATATGATATATGTATCATTTGTTGCATTCCATGCATGCATTTTACATTTTTGTACAAAACCTGGTAGGATAGCCATCATTGGATCATTTGTGCTAGGATGAGCTTCTCTTATATACTTTAATCACTATGATGTGCTATATGTGAGATATGTGTATGCTTTGGGAATGGAGATGTGAATGCTATGCTCTTGATGGTATTACCATATGTCATGATGAGATAGCTTCTTTTTGTTGAAAATGCTAAAATTGCTTCACTCATGAGTAGATACTTGTCTATGCTCAATTTGTGCTCAAATGCCTATACCATGCTTAGTTTGTGCTTGAGTATCATGCTCACTTTGCTTGGGGTCAAAGACCCATTTGTCATGGTAAATGTTTAGTCCATATGTTCACTTGTGGAGGAGCATAAGCTTCTTTTTGCCGCAAAGGCATTTCATGTACCATGCTTAAATTTGAAAATGAAGTTGGTGTATGAATTGCCTTATGCTTGAAAAATGAGCTCTTAATCATGTGTTTATGCTTTGACGTATATATCTTGGGTGCTAAACTGTTGCATGATGTCTACCATGAGAAGTCTCATTTTAAGAAGTAGACACATGGCTCGGTGGCTTTGACATGACATATAGTAACTTATGGGCGTTTGCTATGATCTTGTGATGAGAACTTGTGACCTTGTATAACCTTTGTATGATCTAGTTTATTTTTGCTCAAATTGCCATGGATAGGGCTTTGCTCATAAGATGAATGTTTCTTTGTGAAAATTGCTTAAAATTGCTTTTGGCCATGTCACATGCTTATGTGTCTCTACTTTCTTGACGGCAATGCACTAACTACACCATGTCTACTTTGCTTGATCTGTGTCATTTGTAGCATTTTGTTGTGCTCTTTGTATATTTGAGAAGCTTAGTAGATTATATATGCTTTGACATGCATTTGTTATGAAAACAAGGGGGAGAGCTTCATGATATCTTGATTCATGCATTGTCAACAAGGGGGAGAATATGTATGATTTGTGGAGATTTTTGAGATTTTGCTTGTGGGGAGAAAAATTTTAGAAAAGAGGTTGCATTTGCGGGGAGTTTGCATATGTGCAGGGGGAGCTCCTTTGGTTTGCATGAATTTTGTGCTTTGTGGTGTGCTCTTTGTAGAGCTTTGTTTGTCTCGGCTATGTTGAGTCGTTGCCCTTGCCTTAGGGGGCCGAGACTTGGTCTGGCGAGTGATCGTGTTTTTCGCTTGTTCTCTGGCTTTGGATAACTTGCTTGGAGGTTTGTGTTCGTGGTTGTTTTCTTTTCTTTTTCTCTATGATGGTTACTATGGGTGTTGTCAATGCACTCATCAAGGGAGAGATTGAGGACCAGGTGTGTCTGAGGACCAGTGGGGGTTGCTCCTTAGTGATGAGTGATTGACAACGTTGTGTGGACTGATGCTTGCCTAAGTGTGCAGGTACAGGTTGCGGCTTGACTCGTGTTGGTGCAGGTGAAGAACAAGTGTGGAAGGCCTTAGCCGTTGCGACCTTCGGGTGATGGAGAGGCAAGTAGGCTTGGTTCGATGGACCCGGTGGCTGATGGGGTCAAGTGCAAGCCATGCGGTGCAAGACTATCAAGTTGAAGTCGTGAACAAGGGCTAGTGCAAGGTAGCGGATCGAGGCCAAAGCTTACACGCGGGGTTTGGTAGTCTACCCACAAAACCATCGGTGGACGGTTTCTTGGTTTGGGTCGCAAAACCAAGTCCGGAGGCCCGATGCGACGAAGACGAGGATCCGGGAGCGTCGGGAAGCTTCGAGGCGGGCGGGGGCACGTGGCGTGATCGCGGGGCTTGCGTCGAGGTTAAGCAAGTCCGCGGTGGAAGCGTGCCCGCTCGATGAAGACTTGACCAAATTGCCCCTGAGGGGTGTGTATCTTTCTATTTGAGTTGTAGGGGTAGCGTGGTCATTTGCCTCCTCTGGTGGACTTCGTATAAATAGCGGAGAGGTGGATGGCATCTCTCTCTCTTGGACTCTAGGGTTTCCTCCCCCGGTAGATTGCTCTGGACTGCATCTTTTCCTCTGCTTTCCTTAGGCTAGATTCTTGTATAGACTCTGACCTCTAGATGTATGGAAGCATTCAGCGTTGCGGTGATCTCCTAGCTCTTTGTGATTTTCGTGTGTTTTTTGGAGCTATTTTTGGGGTGTTTCGTTCTTCGCTCGATTCATGGATTTGAGGGCGTTTTCTCTCGGACTTCTTTGAGGGGATCATGGGTGGATGCCTTGCGCATCTTTGTGTGTGATCTTGACCCCTCAAACATCGGGAAACACCTTCAATTCGTGAGTTTTTGGTCAGAGCCCGAGTTCATGGTGGTGGTTCGTGTGATCCGCGATTCCCGGTGATTTAGTGAGTTAGAGGCCAAGATTTTTGGTGTATAGCTTCCTCTTGTGACGCTTATCATCTCCCCCAAATCTTGTCTCAAGAGCTCTAGCTGTTTGGGAGATCCGGTGATGGAAAGGTGGAGTTGACTCCAGAGCTCGAGCATTTTCTGCTCTGTCCGCACTTGGCGGATAGTCCGCGGCCTCCGTGCGGACGGTCCGCGAGGTGCCTGGCACGCCGGCCGTTCTTTGTGTTCTTCGCGTGTTCTTGCGTGCCTTTCATTCAATCTGTTGAGTCGTTTGGTTTTTGGTGCAAGAAGTTCGCGGACGGTCTGTACTAGAGTGTCGGACGGTCCGTGTCGAGGCGGACGGTCCGCAGGTCCATCATGAATGGTGCGTTTTTCTCGGTGCACTACTGGAGGTTCGGGTGGCTTTTTCGGACAGTCCGCCGTGCCCTCGCGGATGGTCCACGCCCTCCACGCGGACAGTCCGCCCGGCTACCTCGGATAGTCTGCCAGGTGCTTCGCAGAGTTGCCTAAGTTGGTTGATTCTTGTCGTGTGCTTCCGCTCTTTGCTTCAAGGCTTTTCTCTAGGACTTGTGGATTTGTGTGTGCCTAGTCTAGAGCTTCTTTGGTGTGTGCGAGTGATCGGAGTGGCAATCAGGGTATAGGCCGAGTTCATACTTCGGGAAGAATTTTTATCGGCTCCAATTCACTCCCCCCTCTCTGATCGCCTATTCGGTCCTTCACCATCAGTGCTTGTTTCAACCTATATAGCGCTCTCTGGAGTTTGTACACACGGTGTGGGTATCTCTCAGTCTCAAACCCCTGGGGTTGCCTCACATACACTTCTTCCTCTATCACCCCATTCAAGAAAGCACTCTTCACATCCATCTGGAACAACTTAAACCCTTTAGCCACGACAAAGGCTAGAAGGATCCTGTTGCCTTCAGTCGGACCACAGGAGCAAATGTCTCCTCATAATCTATACCCCCTTTCTGGTTAAACCCCTGAGCCACCAACCTCGACTTGTTCCTCACAACCATCTCATTCTCACCTTCCTTGTTCTTCCACACCCACTTGGTACCTATAGGATGGTAATTTGGCGGTGGATCAACTAACACCCAGACTTTGTTTCTCTCAAAATTCTCCAACTCCTCCTGCATGGAATTCACCTAGTTTGCATCAGAAAGTGTGTGTCAAATATCTTTGTGCTCAAACGAGGCAACAAATGCAGAGTGAGCAAAGTGAGAAGTATTTCATGACCTCGACCTTGTAGTACGCTCATGAAGGTAACCTATGATGGTTCATGGTGGGTGATCCACCTGCACACATCGGGGAGCCTCTCGCCTAGACACAACCTCCCCCTCACCAGCAGCGTCCACTCGAACGGCCTCAGTCGTCGTAGGCGTAGGGGATGGACCATCCTTGATCGTCGTCGTCGTAGTGGAAGTAGCATGTACACGATCACCCGCGGGAGCATCACCACAATCATCATCTTCTTCTCCATCTCCATCCTTCTCATCATCGAAGATCTTCTCACCAATTTCATCGTCACCTGCACACTCAAAGACAGAAGAGCTACATGGCTGTGTCTCGTCGAAGGTTACCTCGCAAGTCTCCATGATTCGGTTAGTGTCAATATTGAGCACACAATATGCTCTAGAGTGAATAGCATAACCGAGAAAAATATCATCTGAACACCTAGCCTCAAACTTGTCTAGTGTTTACATTTCTTAACGCAATCACTTTAAGAACAGATTTGGAATCCATCCTTAGCGACCTCGCTAGAAATGTGTGTTGGCATTCCTTAACGTCACTACTAACGATGCCGAGTTAGCTTGAATATAAAGACTTGCCAAAGGTAAATCTAAACGATCATGAACGAATCCTCAAGCGCACAGATAAGCAATTGTAGCATTTCCCCAAGGAAGGAGAATATTCCAAGGGTATCGTATCCGTGGAAGGCAATCGCGGATATCATAGACTTATGATTTTGCACTGAATGTAAACTAGAGATAGATATAGGAAGCAACAAACTCAAAAGCAGGGGTAAGATAAAGATATGATAGGGTAGTGTGACACACACTCAGA
The DNA here is from genome assembly GCA_036936925.1 of Cenchrus fungigraminus. Lineage (NCBI taxonomy): Eukaryota > Viridiplantae > Streptophyta > Magnoliopsida > Poales > Poaceae > Cenchrus > Cenchrus fungigraminus. The sequence continues at coordinate 101,776,406 of CM072779.1, forward strand.
TCTACCTCTACTCTAGTACTCTAGGGCATAGGGGGAACATACGAGTTAGCTCTAGGTTCTAATGTACTAAACATACAAAGCTAGAAGATACAAGAGATAGGCATGAGCATTGCATGAGAGGGTAAGGTTCAGCACCGAGGTACAAATGGGGAGCTAGCCTGCAATGACCAGCACTCTCCGAAACTAGACATTAGACTCCTACAGCAATACCCCAGCGCGGAGGGTTCCAAAGCGTTCAACAGCTGTCACCACTGCGGCCTACCTCAATCGTTACGGGGGGTATGCTCATAACTAACGTAGCCACACAACACAGGCACCATGCCTGTGTTGCTGCTAGACTTCACCCGGCCCGGGCTATTGTGACCTAGGGTGAGAGCCACCAGAAGACTGGTCAACTTAGATCGAGTACCGTAGCTTGAACACAAACCTCATGCAACACTATTGACAAGGGCCTGGATTAGGGCCCCCTAAGCTGCGAGATAATCTCCTTTGAGGTGGAGTCATCTGACACCATTGACAATGTCAAGGCTAAGATCCAGGACAGGGAGGGATGCAAATCTTCATCAAGACCCTCACTGACAAGACTTCCCCATCTCCGAGTACCTTCAGCCTCGTCTCCGAGTACCTTCCGCCTCGCACGAGTACTCTCCGCCTCGCACGAGTACACTCCGCCTCGCCTCCGACTAACTCGTTCGCACAAGTAGCCTCCGTCTCCGACTAACACGGGGCCCACACGTAAAGGTTGGAGCGCGGGTTAGGGGCCCCACACGAACGTGGCGCCGCCCCAACTCTCGGACTCCCTCGCAACGACACACGGGACGCCAGTTTTACACGCCATGCAAAGACTACAGCTGGCGGGACGGGAGGACGGCCGGTTCTGACAGGAGCCGTAATGCTGCATCCTCACAGCCTCCAACACGTTGTCCCATCCAACACCAAAATCACGCCACCCCGTCAGAGCAGGCACTCAGTTATCGTCTACGAGAGGCGCCTACCGACACTTAGGCCACAACGTGGCGGGCCTAAACAACACTTAAAGGGACTGAGTCACCAAGGGAGATACTCGGAGGAGACGCCAAGTACCCGAGACAAACAGTGCCGCCCGCACACACGGCAGTCTTCAATGCCACCACTGCTCAGCACCCTTCAATGCCGCCTGACGGACGTCGACGTCGGAAAAGATCCTCCACTACCGTAGCACTGTAGCATATTTTCGTTTTCCTTCTTTGACCCTCGCCCTTGCATCTATAAAAGGGGGAGGAGTGCAACCATTTGAAAGGCTGACCGATCACCAAGTTTGTAACCCCTACTACAGATATCCCTGGTATAGGAACACGAGTACTCGGAACTGGACGTAGGGTATTACTCTCCGGAGGCCCGAACCAGTATAAAACCCTTGTGTCTCCCGTGCCAACCATCTGGGTCCGACACACAATACGTTACAAATCTACTCCCGGTGGTTGAGGACCCTGACAGTTGGCGCGCCAGGTAGGGGCACATCGTGTGTCTCGCGGAACCACACCTATGATCCAGATGGAGGGCCGCGGAGTTTCGCTGAATCCCGGCGCCACCATGCTCTTCGGCTCCCTCGGCTTCGTCTACACTGGGCCGGCAGAGTCCGTCGTTGGGAGGACTTTCTCCCGTCCCGCGCATCCCGCCACCTCGACGGTGGCGGCAGCGCGCGCCACTTTCATCCGTGGCTTCATGGACGAGTCGATCATGGCCATGTTGGGGCCTAACCCAACACTGGAGCATTTTAGGCTCGCCGCCTTCTACCTCACCGACCTCACCTTCCAGGCTAGCGAGTCCGAGCCGTTGACCTGGGGTGAGTTCATGGAGTGGTACAGCGCCATGTACCCCCGTGGGCAGCAAGACCTCCCGGGTGACCCGGTGACGGCCTACGTGGACACACTGAGGGCATCATACGTCGCCCCGGGCACCGCGGTCGTATGGCGGGGGCCACCGATGCCTCCACCAGACTTCATGTGCGAGTGCAACGTCCTCGAGGCCCACACCGCTACCAACTCGACGGATGGCGAGGAGAACCCTCGTCACCGCAACGGGGACGCCCAGCGTCGTGCGCGCCTCGACGAGATCGCTGAGGCCAAGTGCCAGCTCGACGAAGAGCTGGCAAACCTCCACCAAGTGCTCGGAGTGGAGGAGGAGCCCCAGGGAGACCAACGGAGCGAACAACACTGCGAGCAGGAGGCGGAACAGCCAGTGCCACAACCTCGCGTACGCGCGCGTGATGTGAACCGGCGCATCAACGAAGATGTCACTGTCGACGGCAGGGACCCGCCACTCTTCAGGCGCGCGTCGCAGAATCTCGCGGCTGCAGCCATGCTTCTACGAGGCTGCCCCGAACCGGCCACTCCCGAGGAGAAGAGGGTTCGTCAGCAACTCAAGACCCTCCTCGAGATGGCGGCCGCACAGCAGGCTGAGAGTTCAGCATTGCGCCAGCGCTCAGCGCACGATGCGCAAGCCGCACCATCTGTGCGACGCCAAGACCTGTTTCCATCAAGGCACCGGGGACACGACAAGGAAGGGGGCAGACCATCGGTCAAGACATGTCTGGACCCATCACGACGCCCGAGAGATGCTCAAAGCCCGCCGTCGAGCCGTTGACGATGACAACTACGAGTACGGCTACGGCAGCAACGACGACGACCGCGACTACCGTGATGAGCGCTGCTCGCACCGACGACATAGCCGGAGGCGTGGAAGGTGCTACGACAGCGAGGAAGACCGAGACCGCAGCTGGTTGCCTGATCCAAAGGGACCTCGCGCCTTCGGCCGAAAGGTGCAAGACACACGGTTCCCTCGCGGTTTCGGGCTCCGACAACAGTCCCCAAGTACGACGGGGAGACCAACCCAAGCGTGTAGTTGGAGGACTACAGGCTCGCGTGTCGGGCAGGGGGAGCGACGGATGATTTGTTCATCATCAACACCCTACCGCTCCATCTTGCCTACTCTGCGTGGACCTGGCTCAAGCACCTGCCACGTGGCAGGATCAACAGCTGGACGGACCTACGGGAGACTTTCATTGGCAACTTCCAAGGCACGTATGCCCGACCTGGCAAGCAGTGGGAGATATGAAACTGCAAGCAACAGCCGGGGGAAATCCTGCGCGACTACATCAAGAATTTTTCCAAGCGCTGCACCGAGCTCCCCACTGTGACCGACAACGACGCCATCTCAGCATTCCAGAACGGCACCACCTGCACCACCCTCATCCATTGGCTAGGGCGAAGGACCCCGAGGACTACTCGGGAGCTCCTCGACATCGCAACCAACCACACCAATGGGGAGGAGGCAGTCGCAGCGACGTTGATTCCCCTACCGGGCAAGGGGAAGCAAGTCGTGGATGGCGGCGAGGGGCCCCTCGTCGCAGTCCAAGAAGAAAAAGAAGAATGACAAGTGTGGCCGCGATGACAGCATTGTTGCGGCAGTCGAGCGCAAGGCTACCCGCCCCAAGAACAACCAGAGCGGTCCACCGAAGGATCATTTCGAGAAGCTCTTGGAGGCATCGTGCACCCACCACGAGACGCCTGTTAAGCACACACTCAAGGATTGCCGCCTGATGAAGAACTACGTCAATGACACACTCAAGCCCAAGATGGCGGATTCTCTGAAGAAGGCCACGCCACCCCCCAAGAATGACGATGATGAAGAAGAGGTTGTCTTCCCTCGCGAAGACAGTGCGGTCCACATGATCATTGGCGGGACACTGGCGCGACCATTAAGGCGCAAAGAGAAGCTGATCAGGCGTGAGGTCTACAACACCGAGCCCGTGACGCCGTCGTACCTCGAATGGTCGGAAACCCCGATCACTTTGGACCGTACAGACCACCCCGACCATGTGCCGCAACCAGGATGCTACCCTCTCGTGGTGGCTCCATTGATCGGGACTAAGCGGGTTCACAAGGTGCTGATGGATGGAGGGAGCGGACTCAACATCCTGTACACGACGACGCTTGACAGCATGGGCATCTCGCGGTCCCGACTGCACCAATCGCCAACACCTTTCCACGGGGTCATCCCCGGGAAGGATGCACTCCCGATAGGGTAGATCGATCTGCCCATCACGTTCGGGACATCGCGGAACTTCCACATGGAAACCATCACCTTCAAAGTGGTGGGGTTCTCGGGGACGTACCACGCCATCTTCGGGAGGCCGGCCTATGCGAAGTTTATGGCTCTGCCCAACTACACGTATCTCAAGCTGGAGATCCCGGTCCGAAGGGGGTCATCACAGAGGGGACTACATTCCAATACGCATACGAATGCGACACAGAGTGCTTTCAGTTCGTTGAGATGCTCTTCCGGTCCGAGAAGCTCCACGCCGAGCCTCCCTCCGAGGACCAAGATATCCCCGAGTCATCCAAGCGAGCGGCCTGCTCTTTCGAGTCGGCCAAGGATGTCAAGGATGTGGCTGTCACTGATGACGGCTGCACGCTCCGTATCGGGACGGCGCTCGAGCCTAAATACGAAAGCGCGCTCGTCGACTTCCTCAAAGCAAACCTCGACGTGTTCACATGGAAACCCTCCGACATGAAGGGGATCCCGAGGGAGGTTGCCGAGCACAAACTGAACATCAAGCCGAGGTCGAAACCGGTCAAGCAGCGCCTGCGCCGCTTCAACGACGACAAATGCAAGGCCATTGGAGAGGAGATCAAGTAGCTTCTTAGTGCAAGGTTCATCCAGGAAGTGTTCCACCCCGAGTGGTTAGCCAACCCTGTACTTGTAAAGAAGAAGAATAAGAAATGGAGGATGTGTGTTGACTACACAAGCCTTAACAAGGCATGTCCCAAGGATCTGTTTCTGTTGCCCCGCATAGATCAGGTAGTCGATTCAATGACAGGGTGCGAAACTCTCTGTTTTCTCGATGCGTACTCCGGGTACCACCAGATTGCGATGTGCATAGCGGACCAACTCGCAACGTCCTTCATTACTCCCTTTGGTGCTTATTGTTACAACTCGATGCCGTTCAGGCTCAAGAACGCGGGCGCTACATTCCAAAGATGCATGCGGCGCATCTTTGGCGATCTCATAGGGTGAATAATCGAAGCATACGTCGATGACATCGTGGTCAAGTTGAAGAAAACGGGTGATCTAATCCTCGACCTCACGGAAGTGTTTGTGAAGCTGAGAGAACACGAGGTAAAGCTTAACCCCGAGAAGTGTGTTTTCGGGGTTCCAAGGGGCATGCTCCTTGGCTTTGTCGTGTCGGAACGCGGCATTGAAGCTAACCCCCAGAAGATCTCGGCCATCACTAACATGGGGCCGATCCAGAATCTGAAGGGTGTGCAACGCGTCACAGGCTGCCTCGCAGCTCTCAGCTGATTCATCGCTCGACTTGGAGAGTGCAGCTTGCCATTGTATCGCCTAATGAAGAAATCCGACCACTTTGCATGGACACTTGAGGCCCAGGAAGCGCTTGACAAGCTCAAGAATCTTTTGAAAAGTCCACCAGTGCTCACAGCACCAATGCCAGAAGAATCAATGCTCCTGTACGTGGCTGCAACAATCCAAGTCGTGAGCGCTGCGCTGGTGGTTGAGCGGGACGAACCTGGAAAATCACTTGAGGTGCAGCAGCCCATTTATTTTGTGAGTGAGGTACTCTCCGACTCGAAAACTCGCTACTCGCAAGTTCAGAAAATCGTGTATGCTGTCTTGATCACCAAACGCAAGCTTCGACACTATTTCGATGTGCATCCTATCACGGTGTTGTCCAAGTACCCGCTCGGGGAAGTGATCCAGAATCCTGAGGCTAAAGGGAGGATAGCAAAGTGGGCTCTCGAGTTGATGGGGCAGAATGTGTCATACGCGCTGCGCAGTGCCATCAAGTCACAAGTATTAGCGGACTTCGTTGCTGAATGGACAGAGATTCAAACTCCGCTGGCACCGATTGAGCACGAGACATGGACGATGTATTTCGATGGATTAGTCATGAAGGAAGGAGCAGGAGCAGGCCTTGTCTTCATCTCGCCTCTGGGCGTGCGTATGGAGTACATGGTTCGACTGCATTTCCCTACCTCCAACAACGTGGCCGAGTACGAGGCGCTCGTCAACGGCCTTCGAATCGCGATCGAGCTCGGGATCCGCTGTCTCGAAATCCATGGAGACTCCGAGCTTGTCGTGGATCAGGTCATGAAGGAAAAGCTGGCGGCTTATTGTCGAGCCATGCGTCAACTAGAAGACAAGTTCCATGGGCTCGAGCTCCATCACTTGCTGTGCGACTACAACAAGGCTGCAGACATCCTCACCAAAGCAGCATCAAGCTGCAAGCCTATGCCACACGACGTGTTTGCTAGCGACCAGCATACACCGTCCATCCGAGTTGATGAAGAACAACCGCCACAGCCAGAGGCGCTAGAAGTCATGGAGATCGATCAACCGCAAGAGCAAAACTTGGAAGATCCTGACTGGCGTTTTCCGATCCTCGAGTGGCTAGTCGAGGGGAAGCTACCTTCTGATAAGAAGGAGGCGCACTGCATCTTGTGGCGAGCCAAAGTGTACGTCCTTATCGACGGCGAGCTCCACAAGCGAGGTGCGACAGACATATTCATGCGCTGCATCCTGAGGGACCAAGGCAGAGAGCTGCTTCAGGAAATCCACGCTGGCACATGTGGACATCATGCCGCCCCAAGGACTCTAGTCGGAAAAGCATTCCGACAAGGTTTCTACTGGCCCACTGCACTGGCAGACGCCAAGGACATCGTGCGACGCTGCATGGGCTATCAGTTCTACGCTTGGCAAACTCATCTCCCCGCGCAAGCGCTTCGGAACATCCCCATCACTTGGCCGTTCGCTGTATGGGGGCTGGACATAGTCGGACCGTTCAAGCAAGCGCCCTGGGGCTTCACGCACCTACTAGTAGCCGTCGACAAATTTTCAAAATGGATTGAGGCCTGACCCGTGGTCAAGATCCGTTCCGAGGAGGCCGTGGCGTTCTTCACTGACATCATTTATCGCTTCGGGATCCCAAACTCGATCATCACCGACAACGGCACACAGTTCACGGGAAAGAATTGACAGCCTTGGCACTTTCAGACGAGTTCTTCAGCGTCGGCCAGAGCTGTGGGCCAGTAGAAAGCTCGTCGGAAAGCCTTGCTCACCAGCGTGCGAGAAGATGCGTGGTTGCCGCAGACGCCTTTGTGGATCTCCTCCAAGATGTCCTTGCCTTCATCCCGGGGTATGCACTTCATGAGTACTCCAGAAGCGGCACCCCGCCTGTAGAGCTTGTCTCCGACGAGTATGTAGGTCTTGGCTCGGCGGACGAGTTGTTCGGCCATGTTCTTGTCGGAGGGAACCTTCTGCTCGCGGATGTAGTCAATGAAAGGTTGTCTCCAGTCCACGTCGATCATCATGACCTCCTGACCGGGCTGTGGTGGCACAGGGTCAGTGGTCATTAGCGCCGGCTCTGGAATGTATGGCACGTGAAGCTCGTGGACGAAGACTCCGACGGGTACTTGCGCGCGAGTAGAACCAAGCTTCGACAGGACGTCCGCTGCAACGTTGTTGCCGCGGACGACGTGGTGGAACTCGAGACCATAGAATTTGTTCTCGAGCTTGCGGACTTCAAGACAGTAGGCATCCATGTTCTCCTTGTTGCGATCCCAAGACTTGTTGACCTGGTTGATGACCACTGCGGAGTCGCCGTAGACTAGTAGTCGCTTGATGCCCAATGAGATTGCGAGGCGGAGCCCATGCAGCAGGGCTTCGTACTCGGCTTCGTTGTTTGAGACCTTCCAGAAGATCTGCAGGATGTACTTGAGTTGTTCGCCCTTTGGAGAAATCAGGAGCACTCCTGCACCCGCACCTTCGAGCTTGAGTGAGCCGTCGAAGTACATCACCCAGTGCTCTGGTCGCTCTGTAGGAGTTGGTAGCTGATTCTCCCGCCACTCTACCATGAAGTCGACTAGAGCTTGAGACTTGATAGCGGTGTGTGGCTTGAAGTCGATGTTGAGGGCGCCAAGTTCGACCGCCCATTTAGAGATTCTTCCAGTAGCATCTGGATTGCGAAGTATGTCGCCGAGCGGATAGTGGTGATGACAACAATCGAGTACTCCTGGAAGTAGTGTCGTAGCTTCTGCGAGGTGATGAGTACTGCGTAGAGTAGCTTCTGGACCGGCTGGTACCATGCTTTGGACTCTGACAGAACCTCACTGACGAAGTAGACTGGTCGCTGGATTGGGTAGGCGTGGCCTTCTTCCTGCCGCTCAACAACGATGGCAGTACTGACCACGTGAGTAGTCGCAGTGAGGTAGAGCTGCAGCTGCTCCTTTTTGCGAGGAGCTGTGAGGACCGGTGGCTTGGACAAGAATTCTTTGAGCTACGTCAGAGCTTGATCAGCCTCCGCGGTCCACACGAACTTCTCTTGGTGGTTGAGTAGTTTGAAGAAGGGTAGTCCCCATTCTCCGAGCTTCGAGATGAATCTGTTTAGCGCCGCCATGCACCCAGTCAGCTTCTGGACATCCTTGATGCAGGTTGGAGCTTTCATATTGGTGATGGCGGAGATCTTCTCGGGATTGGCTTCGATGCCGTGATAGCTGATGATGAAGCCGAGTAGGTTCCCAGATGGTATGCCGAAGACGCACTTGTTGGGATTGAGCTTCCATTGGTACTCTCGCAAGGATGCGAAAGTCTCTTCAAGATCGGCGATGAGCGTGTCGGAGTTTCTGGTCTTGACGACCATGTCATCCACATAGGCTTCGACGTTCTTGTTGAGCTGCTTCTTGAAGCAAGCCTGGATAGCTCGCTGGTAAGTAGCACCGGCGTTCTTCAACCCGAACGACATTATCGTGTAGCAGTAGGCGCCGAACGGGGTGATGAACGCGGTCTTCTCCTGGTCTTCTTCCTTGATGGCGATCTGGTGGTAGCCGGAGTAGCAATCGAGGAAGCAGAGCAGGTCGCAGCCCGCTGTGGAGTCGATGACTTGATCAATCCGTGGCAACCCGAAAGGGTCCTTGGGGCAATGCTTGTTGAGGTCGGTGTAGTCGACGCACATCCTCCACTCGTTTGTGTTCTTCTTGCAGACGAGGACGGGGTTAGCGAGCCACTCAGGATGGAAGACTTCTCGAATGAAGCCAGCCGCGAGTAGTTTGGCAAGTTCCTTCTTGATGGCATCTCGTCGGTCGTCGGCAAAACGGCGGAGGTGTTGTCGCTTGGGGGTAGCTTTAGGGTCGACGTTGAGTGAGTGCTCGATCAGCCTCCTGGGCACACCTGGCATGTCTGCTGGCTTCCACGCGAAGATGTCTCGGTTAGCCCGAAGGAAACTGACGAGCGCGTCTTCCTATTTCGGGTCGAGGTCCGCCCCGATCATGGTAGTCTTGCTGTTGTCGCCCGTCCCGAGGTCGATGGCCTTCACCTGTACTTCCTCTGTTGTCTGAGGCTTGTTTGCGGTGTCGGTCTTCTCAGGTACCTCGAGTTCTATTGGGGCGAGCTTCTTGGACGCAGCAAGGATCTCCATCATTGCGTTGGGTACTTGATTTGTCGCTGCGAGCTCCACGGCTTCGGTGTCGCAGTCGAAAGAAATCTTCAAGTCCCCTTGCAGTGTGAGTACTCCGGCAGGACTTGGCATTTTGAGTACCAAGTAGGTGTAGTGAGGCACCGCCATGAACTTGGTGATGGCTGGTCTGCCGAGGATGGCATGGTAGGAGGTCTCGAAGTCCGCAACCTCGAACTTAATGTACTCGGTGCGGTATTTCTCCCTTGAGTCTCCGAAGGTAACTGGCAGGACCACTGAGCCCAGTGGTATAGCCGCGTTACCGAGAATGATGCCGTAGAAGGGTGACGCGCTCTTGGTGAGCATGTCGGTGATGTCGAGCTTCATCTTCTTCAAGGTCTTGGTGAAGAGGACATTGAGTCCGCTCCCGCCGTCGATGAGTACCTTGTTGAGTCTGGAGCCCGCGACTACTGGTTTCAGGACGAGTGGGAAACATCCTGGCTCAGAGAAGCTTGTCCATTGATCCACGCGGGAGAAGGTGATTGGTACCTCCGACCACCTTAGAGGTGTCGGCACTGCTGGTTCAATGCTTAAGACTTCTCGTCGAGTGAGCTTTTGAGATCGTCTGGTGGGTAGTCCACCGAAGAGGACGTTCACCGTCTTGTCGGGTTCTTGGAAGTCGCCGTTGCCTTCATCGACTTTCTTTTTTCCCTTCTTGTCGTGAGGAGGCCGTGGCTCGGGAATATCCTTGAGTGCTCGCCGGAGTTGGTAGCACTGATCGGTTGTATGATTGCCATCCAGATGCCACGGGCACTTCTCTTTGAGTAAGTCTCTGAAGCCGCCGGAGGTCTTTTTGGAGTTGTCCTTCGCAGGGTGCTGTATAGCCGCGACTGTGTTGTCTGGCTTGCGCTTGCGGTTAGGACCCGAGTAGTTGTTGTTGTTGCGACGCCCTTGATCCTTGTTGTTGTTATTGCCGCCCGTGTTGTTTTTGCTCTTGCCGCGAATGGAGTCGTACTTGGCATTTGCCTTGTCCTCTTCGTCGGCCCATGATGCGATCATGTCCTTGAGCTTGGTGATGGAACTCGGGCGATGGCGACCGAAGTCTTCGAAGGTGCGACGGTGATAGAGCCCGTCTTGGAAGAGGTCGATGACTTCTTTGTCAGTGACGTCGACTACGGTCGCGCGCTTGTCGAGGAAGCGACACATATACTGGCGGAGCGTCTCGCCTTGTTCCTACTTGACCATCGCCAAGTCCATGCAGGTACCCGAGTGCCCCATGGCGCCCGTGAAGTTGCTGGTGAACTGAGCCTTCAGCTGGTCCCACTCGTCGATCGAGTTCTTTGCAAGTGACTCGAGCCATGTGAGTGGGGCTTGATCCAGACAGAAGGGAAACAAGAGGCACTTTGCGTCGTTGTTTCCACTAGCATTTTCGATGGCCAGGGCGTAGCACCTGAGCCACTGAACTGGGTCTTGCTTCGCGTCGTACTTGGTGATCCCGAGAGGTTTGAATTTCTCAGGAAGGAGCAGGTTGCGAAGTCGTGCAGAGTAGGCGGGGAAGCCGTCGCAGTCGCTTGCTTCAGTAGCCTTCTTGCGGCGAATCTCGTCGATCCTGTGGCGAGCGACATAGCCGCCGCGTGTGTTGCCGGTGGTGTGGCTATTCACGTGGCCTCGGCCTCCGCGATCGCCGCCGCCACTAGCTCTTCTGCCGGTGCCATGGGACGAACTTCCGCCGCTGCTACCGCCACCACCGCCGCCGCCGCGACTACCGCCAGTGCCACCGCGACTACCGCCGGCGCCGACCTGGCTGTTGCCGCCCTGTGAGGGTCCTCCCGCCGAGGCTCTAGAGCGGTTAGGATTTGGCTGGTGTTCGCCACGAACGTGGTTGCGTCCGCCGTCTGCTGGGCTGCGACTAGTGGCTTCGTGGTTTCCAGTGGGGGAACTGGGGCGACCCTGTTGTTGACCCGCATGAAGTAGGCGTCTTCAGCAAGCTTGGCGATGAGTTCGCCTACACGGTGCCCCTGAGCTGTTCGTGCTATCGTAGTGATAGACATGAGGCATTGCTCAGGGGTGGTATGCACCCGGTTTTCGACTTCATCCAGAGCCTCGGTGAGGTTCCGAATGGGAAAAGCTTCTCGGAGCCGCCTGCGCCGATCAGCTCGTCTTCTGTTGCACTCACGCCGAGCATTCTTGGCCTCGGTAGTCTCATCTGGGGGTGCATTGGCTGATTCCTCGTCAGCTGAGATGTCGTTGAGGTACCGATCGGGCTGGCTTCCTGAGGTTCCAGTTTCCCCGGCCGCCATGAAGACTTCTCGGTCAGGAGTGCAGAGGCCGGAGTCGGTAGTCGTCACCTCGGTGGGGGTGTGCTCATCCTCGATTGGGTTCAGTGGTGTCCCCTCCTGGAAGGGGAGTGTCTCGAGGTAGGCGACGCAGCGCGAGTTGTCGTCAGTCGGGTCTGCGGGCTTGCAGTCGGGCCAGTAGACGAATCTGCCGGCGGGAGTAGATGTAATGACCAAGCCAGCGGCAGGGCCTGACAGCGGCTCCTCGGTTGCGTTGAGCTCGGACTCGGACTCGATTAGGTCCGAGCCGAAATCGAACTCGTAGGAAGAGTCCGAGTTGTAGCCGGGTACGGCGTTGGAGTCCGAGGAGTACTCGGAGACAATCTCCTTGCCGGCCCGACGTGCGGCGAGGGCTTCCGCGTGGGCCCTGCTAGAGTTGCAGAGGCCGTACGGGAAGTGCTCGTGGAGAAGGATCCTTTCACATGATGGCTCAGGAGCCGGCTCGCATGATTCGATCCATGGCGATGTCGCGTTCGAGTTGGAATCAGATCCAATCTCGAAGTCGGCGACTCGGTTACAGAGCGAAAATTCGCTGAATTTTTCGACGAGTGGACCCGTGATGGCTTCGGGAAGCGTCACGAGTCCGGTCTCTGGGTCCGGGGTCATGGTGAGGTAGCGCTGGAACGATCCAGTTCCGTCAGCGGTGCAGACCCAGGAGCCGAAAACGAAGGTGTCGCCGCGGTTGAAAGCGGCAGTTGGCTTGATGACGATTGAAGCTGTCGAGTTCGCCATGTGATCTTCGGCGAGAGCCCCTACCTGGCGCGCCAGCTGTCGGTGTTTTAGACCGGCAACCTACCAAGGGGAGTACCCGAGGTAGACGTTTGTGGCCTCACCGAGATCGAAAACTCGAAGGAGAGACATGTGGCACACAATTTAGACAGGTTCGGGCCGCGAGGTGCGTAATACCCTACGTCCTGTATGCTGCGTAGCTCTGGATTGATTGGGTGTGTTTACAAGATGATGCGGATAAAGAGATAGGGGTCCCTGCCTCGCCTTATATAGTCCGGGAGGCAGGGTTACAAGTCGGTATGCCAGAGGAGTACTAGTCGTGTACAGCTAGGTGTACTCTACATGGATCCGGACATGTCCAGCCTCCTAACCAAGTACTAATCCTCTGTAAGCCTTGCGCTCCACGCCAGCAGGTGCCGTGTAGCCCAAGTCGGGTAGTCCCAGGGGCGCACGGAGTAGTCGGTCCCAGTACCCACCTGAGTAGTGGGCCCAGGGATGTCCGTACGACAGCTACACCGTAGCAGTCGTCTCGCCGTGGTTTTGAAGGGCCGGGGCCCGAACCCGATCACCGTGGAGCAGAACCTGCTCATGCGGAAGCTGGGGGTCGTCGGGCCGCACGAGGCGCCGGACGCTAACGCGTTCCAGCGGTACACCAGGCTCTTCGCGGTGGGCCTGTCCGAGGAGCACTGCAGGGCTATCCGAGAGCTCTTTGGTGCTCAGGTCGAGGGGTCGTTCCAGTGCTCTGTGCTGGAGGACGACGAGTTTCAGGCGGTAGTTCGTGAGCTCTTCCCCGAGGAGCAGCTGTTTGTCGACGCACAGGCCTGAGTCTGCGTCAGTTGCGTGGTCGTCTCTTTTAGTTTGTTTTAATGGATGTAAACCTAGCAGTTTGGAATGTACGTGGGCTTAACCAGCGTGCTAGACGCTCGGGGGTCCGCGAGTTGGTAGCTTCTGAGCGGGTCTCTCTTCTTTGCTTGCTAGAGACAAAGCTCGCGGTTGTATCCCCCTCCATTATGCTTGATATGTTAGGTCTGGATTTTGACTATGTTTTGTTGCCTGCGGTCGGTAGCTGCGGTGGTATCCTGGTCGCTTGGCGCAAAGACACGTGGCTCGTCTCCTTCCCCTCCCTTGGCCTTCACCACATTACGGTGAAGGTCGCACTGCTTTCTGCACCCTCTCAGTCTTGGTGGCTCTCCTCCGTTTACGGCCCGCAATCTGACGCGGATAAAGCCAACTTCCTCGCCGAGCTTCGTGCCCTTCGTCCTATGCTCTCTGGGCCTTGGGTTCTCTGCGAAGACTTTAACCCATCTATCAAGCAGCCGACAAAAACAATGGCCGCCTCTCGCATAGAATGATGGGTCGCTTCCGCCGTTTCCTCAACGACCTCGAGCTTCTTGAGCTCCACCTTCAGGGTCGTCTCTTCACTTGGAGCAACGAGAGGTCGCATCCTATGCTTGAGCGTATTGACAGAGTTTTTGTCTCCCCGGACTGGGAGCTTCTTTTCCCATCATCCGCTATGCACGCTGTCTCTTCCAGATGCTCTGACCATGCCCCCCCTTCTCCTCCTTCTCGACAGCGGGATGCACCCCAAGAAACGCTTCACCTTCCAGGCCTTCTGGCCTAAGGTGGAGGGTTTCCTGGACACTATCAAGGCGGTATGGTCGGGGCCGCGCCCTAATGCAGACCCGCTACGTATGATCGATCACCTACTTCGTGAGATAGTGAAGGCGCTGGTTAAGTGGAGCTCCAAGGCGATTGGTAGCATTCGCTTGCAGATCCAGATTGCAAAGGAGGTCATTTTCCGTCTCGAGGTCGCACAGGATTCTCGGTCGCTCTCTCCTGAGGAGCTTTCTTTACGGCGTTTCCTCAAGCTCCGCTACCTATGTCTAACTTCGCTGCAGCGAACTATCGCTCGGCAAAAGTCTAGCCTTAGGTGGCTCCGCGAGGGGGACGCAAACACTAAACTTTTCCACCTCCACGCCAACCACCGTAGAAGAAAGAATTTCACCCTCTCCCTTCTGGTCGATGGTCGCCCTGTCTTTCGCGAAGATGAAAAGGCAGCGGCAGCCTTTGCTTACTTTGACAGGATTCTTAGCACCAGCCACGAGCGTTCCTGCGCGCTCGACTTCGTGGAGCTGGGCCTCCCGCGGTTGGACCTGGGGGACCTCGCCCTCCCCTTCTCTGAGGCTGAGGTCTGGGAGGTTGTCAAGGATCTTCCTTTGGACAAGGCCCCCGACCCGGATGGTTTCACGGGTCGCTTCTACAGGTCTTGCTGGTCAATCATCATGGTGATGTGCTGCGGGCGTTCAACACTCTCTCTGATCTGGACTTCCGCAGCTTCCACCACGCTCATTCCCAAAAAAAACGGACCCGGTCCCTCTCTCAGATTATCACCCCATAAGCCTAATTCATAGCTTTGGGAAACTATTTTCCAAAGCAGCAGCCAATCATTTCGCCCCTCACCTTCCTTCCCTAATCTCACCTAATCAAAGTGCTTTTATCAAAGGTTGCCTCATCCACGATAACTTCCGCTACGTTCTTGGCACGGCCAGAACGCTCTCTAGTCGGAAGCTTCCTAGAATCATGTTCAAGATTGATCTAGCTAAAGCCTTCGATTCGGTCGGGTGAGTTTTTCTTCTTGAGCTCCTATCGGCGGTCGGCTGCCCACGCACGTGGACCAATTGGATCTCGATCATCCTGTCCACTGCTAGCACCAAGGTTCTGCTAAATGGTTTCCCTGGGCAGCGGATCTGCCATGGTCGAGGCCTGCGCCAGGGAGACCCTCTCCCCCCCATGCTCTTCATGCTGGTCATGGAATGCTTCCATGCCCTTTTCCGTAAAGCGAAATCCCGCAGTCTCCTTCTGAGCCTAGGGAGGAACATCCGCTTTCGTGCCTCTCTCTATGCAGATGATGTGGTCGCTTTCTTCTCTCCGGTCGAGCTGGACCTACGGGTCGTCAAGGCGGTGTTGTCACTCTTCGAGAGCGCATCTGGCTTGGCAGCCAATTATTCCAAGAGCCCGGTCTACCCCATCAACTGCGTCGAGGACCACCTGTCCTTGGTTCGTTCTATCCTCTCCTGCACCATCGCCGACTTCCCTTGCACCTACCTTGGGGTACCTCTCTCTATTAGAAAGCTACCCAAAGCTGCCTTGCAGCCATTGGTCGATAAGGTCGCCAGGCGCCTGCCTCCCTGGCAGGGTAGACTGTTGAGCCGCAGTGGTTGCCTCGTCCTCGCCAAGTCCACCCTCTCTACCATCCCGGTGCATATCTCGATGGCGATCTCCATCTCCCCCTGGGCACTACGCGCGATCGAAACTCTCATCCGCGACTTCCTCTGGTCTGGCACAGAGATGCCCTCGGGCGGTCGCTGTCTGGTCACGTGGGTGAATGTCACCTGCCCCACGCGCTGCGGGGGTCTCGGACTGCCCAACCTCCGCGCCTTTGGTACGGTGCTGCGCCTGTGTTGGTTTTGGCTTGCGCGGACTGACCCGGACCGGACGTGGGCGGCGTTCTGATTCCCAGTTGACCGGGCCTCACAGGCATTCTTCGACGCCTCGATATCTGTGGAGGTGGGGGACGGTGCCCGCGCATTATTCTGGGAGGACAATTGGATCTCCGGGTGCTCCGTCAAGTCCTTGGCACCCAACCTCTGGGCCGCGGTCTCGCCGAGAGTGCGTCGGTCCCGCACGGTCGTTGAGGCCCTACAGGTGGGGTCAGCAGGGGTACGCTAGGTCACGGACGTCACCCACGCCAGGACTGTGCAGGTGCTTCTGCAGTACCTTACCATCTGAGACCTGGTGCAGCAGGTTAGGCTCACGACAGAGCCTGACAGGTTCATTTGGAAGTGGTCGCCTAGCGGGGTTTACTCTTCGGCTTCGGCCTACTCCGCCCTCTTTCTTGGTCGCGTTGAGATCCTCAGAGCGCGTCAGATCTGGAAGGTTCATATGCTGATATGCTGGGGAAGTGCAAGTTCTTCGCCTGGCAGGTCTTGCACGGCCGTTGCTGGACCTCAGACAGGCTCCACCGTCACGGGCTCAGGGGTTCGGATATCTGCGCGCTCTGCGCACAGGAGTCTGAAACGCTGGATCAACTGATTGTGGACTGTGTCTTCAGCAGAGAGACCTGGTCCTCGGCACTCAGACATATTCTCCTCCAGAACCTAGCTCCGGACCGCCCGGTGAGGTTCGCAGATTGGTGGTGCTCCGTTAGGAAACAGGTCGCTAAGGTGCAAAGGAAAGGCTTTGACTCCTTCGTCTGGTTGGTCGCTTGGTCGCTGTGAAGGGAGCGGAACAGGCGCGTCCACGACAAGGAAGCTCTCATGCCGGTGGCGCTCGTGCCGGCGATTCTGGATGAGGCTAGGTCTTGGACGCGTGCGGGCTTTCTTCCGCTTGCTCGGCTGTTAGGTGTTCGCCCGGTGAGGACGGTGTAACCCTTCTACCCTGACTTTCTTTTCGTTTGGCTTTGTGCCTGTCTGAAATCTAAACCGGCAAACTTTTTTCTCCTCTCTTAATGAAAAACGTGCTTTGCACGTCTTAAAACGTGTTCTCGCCTTCTCTTGCACGGTTCCTCTCCAGCCACCATTGCCTCAGCAGGATTACTACCCTCATCTGTTCGCCTTCCTTCATTCCCAAAACTGATCTGGTTACTTCCTTTGCTGATCGCAGCTGTTGTAACACTTCTGTGACAGATTTCAGTCCCATCTCCTTCCATACTGGAATGACATGTTTGCATCTGAAAAAAAAGATGACAGCCGTCCTCGTTCAGCCTACCACCCATCATGCATTTCGTATCCAGTTCCTGCCCCTCTCAAGTCCCATTCGCAAGGCTAAAGAATTATGTGCAAACCGCCATAGAAAGTGCTTAACCTTCCCTGGGCAGTCAAGTTTCCACATACTCTTCCACAAATCCTTGTCCATATCACTTCCATTTGAAGTCGTTTGATCACCTCTTCTGCTGTTTCGTTTATCATGCTGCTTCTGCACCTTATATGCTGAACGCACTGAGAACAAACCCCTACTGTCATAGTGCCAAGCCACAACATCATCAAGTTCCGCATGCACTGGAATGGACAGTATAATCGTATAGAAGTGGTACATGCGTCAGCATTGGACTGGCGTCCAATTCTTTCAGCAATATAGCTACTGCTATGTGTGTAAATCTCTACCTAATATTAAAGCAAGGAACAAATCCTTCACGCGTTCTGACTGCCTAATCAGCTTTTGGTTTCGTCCGTCCTTGAACTGAATTGATGAAAATTAGAGTATCACCGGTTTGGACTCGAGCGGCACTCGTTTTACGTCCGTCCCTCCATGGACTTAGACCGAGCTGTACTCGAACTCGCCATCGTGGCCGAGCTGCGTGCACGTCGCTTCATCCTCTCTACCATAAAACCAAGTCCAAGGCCCACCTGCCCTAGCGCCCTTGAATTTGCTCGATATAAGCACTATAGCTCAACACCGAGCACCGTACTAAGATAAAGAAGCTGATCCTCATCTAGCCCCATCTTCTCTCTCACTCTGTAGTAGTAGTCATGCGAGGCATCACCAAGGCCGTCAACGAACTCGCGCCACTGCTGCACCCTTTAGAGAAAGAAGATAAAGATTAATATATACGCCACAAGTGTTGAGCCAGAAGATCAAAGAAAAGAAGTTTCATTTATGGGAAAAAAGTGGACGGACACAATGAAACACACAAACAAACAAAAAATCTCTGCACTGCAGCACCACGAAGATCAGGGGGACAAGTAGACTTGAGTGCAGCACCACGAAGATCAGGGGGACAAGTAGACTTGAGTTTAGTTCCCTAAATATTCACCAACTACCCGTCACATCAATCTTCTTTCCACTAATTTGGAGTATTAATGCAGATTAATGACAAAACTCATTCCACGACCCCTACCTTAATTTTCGAGACGAATCTAACGAGTCTAATTATGTCATCTCCTAAAAAAAAGAGTCTAATTATGTCATGATTAGACAACGTCTTGCTACAGTAACCAATCTCTAATGACAAATTAATTAGACTTAATGGATTCGTCTCGCAATTTCCGGTCCATTCGTGTAATTATTTTTGTAAATAATCTACGTTCAATACACCTAATAGACCTTGAAAGGGGACCTAAAAGTTTCATTCCGCGAACTAAATAGACAAAGGGAATCAGTGAATCACCACGTTGGCCAAGAGAACGTCGTCCTCTGCACGACCGCAACGATCCATGAGGCATCAAAATTGGACGATGAGGACGACAAGGTTGCATCGAGAAGGTTCGAGTGGGTGTGTAGGCGAGGGTGGCCAAGGCAAGCGAATCCGGCGATGAGGAGGCCAGGACGAGCTACCGGGAGACGTGGGAACTGGGAAGGCCAGGCGGTGCTGGCGTGCTGCAAGCGATGGCGTCGGGGGTAGATGGATCCGCGGAAGAGAAAACCTGGGCGATGTAAGTTCAAAAAAAACCTGGGTGATGCGGGGTGGCCAAGTGGTGGTACAGGGCGAGGATCTATGGTGCTGCGGATGAGGAAGACAATGTTAAGCGGACGACAGTGAGGTTAAGCGGACGAAAGTACTGCAGACAAGGAAGATGATGTTGAGCGGACGATGGTGAGGTTTGAGAGGCGAATGACGATGAAGTGAGTAATGTTTTCTCCTTGTTGCAACGCACAGGCATAAGTGCTAGTTTGTTTTAAATTGTCACAAGTAGCCTTTGCTGCGTGTAACCAAATTCCATTCGATACCCATTGATCAGCAGGCACGATGCCTGTAGCGTGCATACGCAACTCTGAACCCGTACAAAGGAACGTACGGTGCTAAGCCGACAGATCGAAGCCACCAAATCCAGATGTTACAGCACCTAGTCAAACTGGAAACAAAAATAATAAAACAAGGAACTACGTGTTATTTACTGTCCCAGTATACACTACAGGAATCAAACAATATGGTGACCGTATGTATGAGACATCTACAATTTCAATTCACTACAACATTAGATTCAGAAAAGCCGCATTCACATCTATAGGCACTCATTTGATCATTCCTCCACAACAGAAATGGCTCATGCTACCAAAGCTGTGGCCTGTGGCCGACGAAAGGAAAACATACTGCACACATCCGCATGCGAACAATCTAACAATTCAATTATGGACAACATAGTCTAAAAACCTGTATGAAGGGGTGTAAACTCGTCGCTCTTCACACCCCATTGTCGTCCATGTCTGAAAACTAAAATATTCCCAGCCCTATGATGAAAACATAAGCTTTTTCAGGCTGCGCTTTGGTGTATAAGCTGTGACGTATAACTTGGGTTGCAAGATCGGTTGCTCTAGCTTCTCTGTACTGTTTGTTGAAGGGTTGGCCATGCTATCTCCTCATCATTGGTGTATCCATTGACAAGAAAATCAGTGCAGTTCCTCTGGCAACCTCGACTGTATGGATTTCTGAAACGCCCATCAGGTCCTCGAAGATATGAGTAGCGGGACTTGTTTGCTTGCTCATTAGTTGTGATGTTCCATGCTATCTGCAAGAAATAGGCGAAGTATACACATTATATAAATGAACCCAATGAAAACGCACGCTACTTCTACCAAACGGTTTATTCCAACAAAATTATTAAGTGATATGCGGTTTCAAAAATCAAAGGAATGAGATAAATATATTCTTATACGATTGATGGTATAGCAAATGATTCGAATTTTATAAGGCATAAAAATAAAACCTATGTCAGAAGTGCACAGACCATGAGACCATAATTAGATCATACAGCATACAGATAAATAGAAAATCCCACTATGATAGCCAAGGAATGTTTGTTGAAAATATGCAGCTATATACAAACTGGGTAAAAAATAATGCTGCAGCACAACCTGCTAGTTGCAACATTTGACAATTACCTGTACTGCTTGTGCTCCAGTGAGAATAAGAGCTCCAGTTAATAAAAAGACATCCAGAAACATGAATAATACAGCACCAGGATGATTTGTCAACATGAAGTGTGTCCACGATTCTGAAGATGAGAGTATAACAGGCTCTGTCCAAAGTCCTGGCATTAAATCACATTGACTTGTTAAAATAACCTTGAAGGGGTGGATAAAAAAATGTTTACAGATGCCCTTACTATGGAATCCAACGGCAGCAGCCACAAAGGATGTAGCTATCCCCATACAGAGAAACACGAAAAAGTCCCACTTATTTCGCTGCAAGAAAAAAAAATCAGTAGTTATATTAAATCTATCAATGCTGCATGCAGAAAACAATTGAATACAAACATGCAGATGAGGTTCAAGTGTGACAGTCCTATTGCAGTCAGATTTTAAAAGAACAATCCGAGTCAACTGTTTTTAAGGTGAATATTGAACATCAAACGACTATATACTCTCTTTAGCAGTAAGCGTTCTATTCTTCCAATGAACCAAAATAGTATCCAAATTTAGTCCCTAGTAAGGAAAAAGTGTCCTTAAAACAACTGGAAGAGAAAAACAGGCATTTAAGTTCACAGCCAAAGATAATTTTAGATGTGCAATTATAGCACAGAAATAAATATCTACATCATACCTTACCAACACAGTTTGATATCCACGGGCAGTGATGGTCAAATTGCTCGATACAATGCTTACAAGTTGGACAATGTTTGGAGCGCATAGGGCGAATTATCTGGTAAGTTACCCGTCAGTAAAAAACAAGCAAAGTTGGAATCATAGCCAAAACAAGAGAAGCACATGTGTATATGGTTGCATGTTCTGCTTCCATAACAAAGTCATGTGAAAGATAAAAGGAGGAAGAAATCACAGAAGTCAAAATAAATAAATAATGGTGAAAAGCTTTTCCTAATACCTTACAAGTAGGGCATAGCTGAGACCAATTGCCTGTCCAAGAAGAGTTGGAAAGATCAATCTCCATAAGTGGTTCCTGTAAATAAAACACTAATCATCATATTTGTCACACTGAAAAAAATTACAATGAGGATACAACTTTCTATTGTCTTTGAACTACAATGATATAACATTTTCACCTTTGAATCAAGTCGCTTGGTATTTGGCTTGATATAGCCAGGATTCTTTCTACAGAAACAGAAAAGTACCACGGACATTAAGCAGGTAGAAGGATACAGACAACATGCTAAGAACAAAATAATATGACAATCTTATTAAAGTAGATGTTGAGATAAAAACTTCAGACATTAAGCAGGGGGCAGGACACAGACAACATGCTGAGAACAAAATAATATGTCAAAAGTAGATGTTGAGATAAAAACTTCAAAATGGAGATTTCCAAACTAGAACGCATGCATGTGTTACATTATCAATAGGGGTGGGCATTTTTTTACCGAAAACCGTTAGCCGAACCGAACCGAGCCGAACCGAAATGTCGGTTTTTTCGGTATTTCGGTTCGGTGTCGGTTTGCTTTTTCTGCGTCGTCATAGATTGGCTTCGGTGTCGGTTTCAGGCATCCACCGAACCAAACCACCGAATTACCGAACTTTGGGCCGAGCACATTCATCCAGCAGCAAATCAGGAGGCAACAAGCCAGCAGCCCAACCCAAAAGCCACCACAGCCCAAAAATGGCCCAACACGTGAACCAACTCTGCCCCTCAGAAGGCCTCTCACGAATCACAACATGGTGGCCAAAGTCCAAACGCAATCCTAGCTGGGCGGCGGTGCACCCATCCGGCTTCTAGTGGCGGCGGAGCACAACAGTCGAGGGCACGGGAGAGATTCAAAGCCGCACAGCCGATGTGGCGAGGAGCCGAGGACTTCCAAGCTGCAGCGCAGCCAGCAGGCAATGGCGTGGGGCGTGCTGTGAGAGGTCCAGATCTGCTGCTGCAGGACGTTGAGATCTGCGACTGCGGCCTGCAGATCAAGAAGGGCAAGTGCGCAAGGAGCAAGCACGTGGAGGCAGACAGGGACGCGCGACGGTGAGGAGCATCGCGGATGGGATCGTGCATGCGGCGGCGAGCAGGAAGGTACACGCCCATGGACTTCGGTTTTTTGGTAAAAACCGAACACCGGACCGAACAACCAAAAGCCGAACACGTCGGTTTTTATTTCTATCCAGGACCGATCGGTTCCCATTTTTGACAAACCGAATTTTCTCTACACCAAAAAAACCGAACCGAATTGTCGGTTTAAACCGAACGCCCACCCCTAATTGTCAAATATATTCCCAAACCCTCATCACAAGGTCCTTTGAACAGTATCACATTTATTTAATGGCTACATTAAGTTATCATCATAGCTCCTTAATGTACAAAAAAGACTGTGCATAGCACATCAGAAAATTGCAAAGGGTGCACATAAATGGCATAATAAACAAATGTGTAATGTAAGCTACCTGTTAACTCTGTAGAACTGTACTTGTGATGCAAAGAAAAGTGATACAGCAGCCCAAGACCAAAGACCAGCAGTAGCAGTGATCCTAGAAAAATTAGGTGCTGCAAGAATTTATAATAAGGTCTGGTGATAAATAAATATCCATATTTTAGCATAAACAATAAAAGCTCACAAACAACACTTACCAAATACAATTGAGTTCAGGAAAAGGATAAGGCAGATGACAAGATAAGCAAACAAGAAAGGAGCATATCCAATTTTTCTCGATCTCCCAGGGAAGAACTTGTCTTCAAAGCTTACTTTTGTAGCATTAAACTACAAGCAGAAAAATGGTTCCGTTATTACATTTGAACAGATCAGAACAGCACACAATAAACAAATATTTAGAGAACAAACTCCAAATAGGGGATGAAAGAATAGGAAAAAAAACAATACAGCGGTTCAATACATGCTATTGCAATCATTTACCAAAGCACAAATCATGATGCAGTGGTCTATGAGTGAACTGAATAGTGGAGAAAAAGAGTAATGCTTAATAGGTAAATAAGAATGATAGGGGAAACCTACAAGGATATTGGCAACATGCCGATGACCTTTTTCTGCTGCAAGTTGCACAGGAGTTAGCCCACCACTATCCTTTAGTGTGAGTTCTTCCTTCATACCAGCATGTATAAGAACTGTGCAAACCTCCAAATTTCCTCTTATAACAGCCCAGTGTAAAGGGGTACAACCTGCACAGCAGCACAAAAGAGCTTAAATAACTTTAGCAACTAGTTGCCTAGATGACAAAAAAAAAAATTCAGCCACATTCACAACCATATTTTTCAGGGAATTAATTGAATGTCCTAGATTTTCTTTCAATAAGGTTGGGAGGAAACTACACTGTATGTTTTAAAACTATTTTGTGAAGCACTGAAGCCTGCCAAAAATACATATTGATCGTGTTGTTCTTAGCATAAATCAGAGAGGCATATGAAGTAGACAAAAGATGTAATTAAATACCACAGAAAAGAGGCCGCTACCGTTTTTGTCTTGCCTTACTTGATTAGCATCCATAAACAGAAGCAATCTGATTGTATCTGCATTCCCCTTGTAGGCAGCCCTGTATATGTTATAGAAGATATAAAGTTACATTATTCCAAACATGTACATGTGGATCAAAGTACCCGAACTATGTAAATCTTAAATAGAAGTCAGGTAGAAAATACATTAACTGAATCTCTAAGACTCTGATGATGGGGATAACTAGCTTTATTTAAACAAACTTCATACTGCTCCATCTTTGGAGGCACTACCATCACCGTTTGTTGGGAGGAAGACATTGTCAGGTGGGGAGATTGGCTGGGGTGGCACTACCACTACACTTGACAACTCACTCCCACATGATTCTAAGAGAAAGTGAGAAACAACCAAATCAGAGCCAACAAATCATTTTCTGTATATATTACCAGAACAAGTATGTAAAAGATATTAATCATTTTGAGCTTGCTTCAAGCTTAGGTACAGCAATCCATTTTTTAGCAAAGGTGTAGCATGGTGATTGATACCAATTGGCAGACAAAAGTTAATAAATATCAAACACCATATGCATGCAGAGCAGTGCAGAAGACATTATCTGAATTCTGAATGGATTGTTTACCCGCGGGGACAATTCGAGGCATGCTTCAAACAAAATATAGAAAACAATAATAATTTCTTTTTTCCAGGAGACAATGATACATAAAGTATTCAGAAAGCGGAGTATTGTCAGTAATCAAGTACCAGTGCAATGCGCTCCTCCCATCATTGTCCAAAGCATCAAAATCGGCACCATACTTCGAGATAATGTGATGCAAGAATGATGTCTGGCCATACTGAGCTGCAACATGGACTGCCTGACATAATAATCAAAATGGGGAACAGTCAAATATAATATTTTATTTCACTCATAGAAAGCTAAAAATATTAAGAGACCTTAGACTGTGGCCAAGAACTGAACTTTTTTTTCTTACAAGCATTATGATGTGTGAATCTCAAACTGCTGATAAGCTGCTCCAAAGATGTGCTATTAAGCCTAAACGAGAATCCCCAAGAGGTTTTTTTTTTTAGCATAGAATCCCCAAGAGGTTGTGCTATAAATTTAGTGACACGTAAGGCTTGCCTAGCAGCACACAGCATAATTAAGCTTTAACATATCTTGTTGGCAGTGAATTTTTGTTTGCAAAAGCAAATGGCCCTAAACTCCAAAGAATAATGCTTTGATGGAATCAACAAGCAAATGTACTTTTCTAATCTAAAAAGGAATAAAGATGATAGATTTCTATATTGCCAATCCAACTGACTACTTATGTGCAAACGTAGCCACTTGACATCAATTTTGAAACATATAGACCATGCAGCTTTTTCAGATGAATAGACCATACAGCTGACCTGGGGGACCAACCAATAATCAAACATCATGGAATGACCAACAAACGTTTCAAACATCAAAAGTCGTCCCACAGACTATCCCCAAAGGCAAAATCAGTTTCATTGTACCCTCAGCAACTCACAAACCAGATGCAAAACCCAACATCCAAGCAAATGGGCAGCAGAAAGGAAAATCCGAGCTGTACATCCGGAGAGACAGAGGCGCCGCATTACCCGGTAGCCGTTGACGTCGGTGGCCTCAACCCTGGCCCCGTGCTCCATGAGCACGTCGGCCACTGACGTCGACCCGCGCACCGCCGCCCAGTGCAGCGCCGTCTGCCCCGCGTGGTCCGTCGCGTTCACGTCGGCCCCGTGCTGCGCGTACACAAAAATCCCATCAACGACGCAAAGGGTGGAGCTCGAATTGCTCAAACCAGTACTAATCGGCGCCAGGAAGGAGCAGAACAGCAGCAAGAGGAGAGGAGAGGGGACAAGCCGAAGAGGGACGCGACGCGACCTCGATGAGGTAGAGCGCGACGTGGGGGTAGTTGTTGAGCGCGGCCCACTGGAGCGCGTGATAGCCGTTGCCGTCGGGGTCCCTGATGGCCGCGGCGGCCCCGCGCTCGACGAAGCCCCGAAGCCGCTCGAGGTCCCCGTACGCCGCGGCCGAGTACACGTCCACCACGGGGTCCGGCTCCCCCGCCGCGGGCGCACCCCCGCCCTGCTCCCGCCGCCGCTCCACTTCCACATCAGCATCCCGCCTCGCGGAGCCGCCGTCGGTCACCACCTCGATCTCCGCCATGGCCGCCCCGGGGGCGGAGGAGGAGAACTAGGGTTGACCGCGATTCCTTCGAGGCGACGCGAGCGCGGCGGGGGTGGGTGGTGCAGGTCAAGGGCGGGTGACGATGGGAGGAAGATTTGGATTGGGAACGGAGACCAGACCACCGACAAGGCGACAGCCGCCGGTGGCGTCGGGGTCCGGAATCCGGAGTGGTTGGGGGCGAAGGTGGAGGGCGGTCAGAGTCAGAGGAGTGACGCGGTGGCACGTGAGCGAGCGATAGTGAGGGGGTGACGGGAGCCGTCGGATGCCGGATGGGATGGGTAGGGGGGTTGCTCAGGTGGAATGGAACGTGACGGAAGCGAGAGGAAACAGCTCCGTGGGCCATGGCCAGCTTTGTGGGTTCGTGTTTTCCGAATCTCCTCTTCTACTAAAAAATCCTTCTTGACAATCTCAAAATCTCAAAAAAAAAATCCTTCTTGACTGAGTTAAAGGAGTGTTTAGTTTCATAACTATAAACTTTAACCCTTATCACATAGGAGGATTCTAATTAGAGATGTCAAATGTAGACTTTAGGCCCTGTTTAGTTCTCCAAAAGTTCTCAAAATTTTAGCATCGCAGACCGTGCTACCTCTCACAGAACAGGTTTTTCAATGCAAAACTTTTACCACTTTCACCAAAAATTTCACCAACTAAACGGTACCTAATTAAAAAACTAATTGTACGAATAGAGGATAATCCCATGTGTAATTTTGTGATGGTGACTGAAGTGATTTGAGATGTTTCATCCGTTGTTATTTAGTGTTTCATTGTAGTTTCATGATGTTGAAGGCATGGTATTCTTGTGTTGCATGAAAAATACATAGGAAGCATGATGTTTTTTATCGATATTGTAGCAAGTGATATTTCTGGGTTTCATTAGCTTTTTTCTGATGTTGTCGAATTGCAAGAAAAGGAGTTGGATTTGAGTCATATGTTGCATGAAACATGTTCATTTGTTGAGGTGGGAGTTTGTGTTCTTAGATTGTATATTTTCCGTTGTTGCAAAAGATAATATTCAATGTTCCACAGACCGTCTAATAAAAAAACTTGATCGAACTTATTGAACGTCCGAGCACTACCAACGTCAGTTATTTTAGTTTGTTTGTAGCTAGGTTTACCATGGGTTCTAAGTATAACTTATACTAGGTGATACATTACGTGATGCTGTGAAAATTTTTTAAACAAAATTTTAAGATACAATGTGAAAATAAAAACACCAAAGTGATTTCATGACAACATTCTTTTATAAATAATATTATTACTCACAAAGTATGATAATTTTATTGAGAGAGAACCATGCTAAATTATTGATCATACATCATTTTTCTCTACTATTTGTAACATGTTACTCACAAAGGCATGATATTAACCAGAGAAAATCGATTAAAGACATAAATATATGATATAGTGGATGGTGACATGGTGTATAGTGGATGGTGACATGTCGTATAGTGGATGGTGACGTGAAATGCTTGCATATTGAGAGAAATATATACATGACTTGTAGTCTCACATATACAGTTGTTATAGATTTTCATATGTTTAATAATAACATTTTAAATAAAATGAATGATCAAATATAAAAAAGAAGTTGCACTTGCAATGTACTCTCTCCGTATCGAAATACTTGTTGCTGTTGATTTTTTTTTACAATTTTGATCATTCGTCTTATTCATAAAATTACCGCAAATGTGTAAAAGGATAAGCCAAACTTAAAATACTTACAATAGTAAAATATGTAACAAATAAAATAAATAGTATTTGCATAATTTTTTTGAATAAATGGAACGATCAAAGTTGCGAAAAAATGAATGACGTTAAATATTTTGATACGGAGGAAGTAATACACGTAGACGTAATTGCAATTTTCGCCGCACAATACCCTTCCAAGTACCAAGTGCCAAATATCCTCTCCGCCTCACCGGATTGCGACTGCCGCACTCTGCTCCACGCAGCGCCGTCCCTGCATTCTTGGAGCCCCTCACCGGACCACCACCGCCGCCGCCAGCCCGTGCCCCTCGCCTCACCGCGCCCTACGAGCGCCATGGCCACGGGCTCCTCCTCCCCGGCCACCCTGCAGCCCTTCAAGGTTCGCCTTCACCAATTCCAATTTACCAGCAACAAACCCTGCCTTCCTCTCCCTCCGCTCGTTCTGACAGCCGCGCCGCGGTGGCTTCGTCGTCCCGTCACAGCTGATCCTGGGTTCGTCGTCGGTGGCGCGGAAGCACATCCTCGAGGAGATAGGGCTCGAGTTCCAAGTCATGGTGGGTCTAGGTCGTCGTGCGGCTCCTGCTGCTCTGGTTCTGCTCGGCGAAGTGCTGATGAGATTTGTTTTTTCTCTCTCTTTGTGTGGTTTCAGACTGCGGATATCGACGAGAAGAGCATCAGGCGGGAGAATCCTGACGACCTGGTTATGGTTCTCGCGGAGGCCAAGGTAGGCACGGATTTTACTGCTTTGTTCCTCGCTCCTCTTGGTGAGAGAATGTGGATTGCAGTATTGCGATAGCTTCAGCACTGTGAAAAAGGGAGTTCTAAATTTCCATTTAGTTCTCCATGTGATGCTTTGTATGGTTATTAGAAATGTGTGGTCGGCTCCTGCAGTCATATTTCAATGTCCTCACCTCATGTCCGTGGACCATATCAACTTACATTCTTTTCCCCTTCTTTTTGTTGACCCTAGTGAAATTTAAATAGATGTAGTTCTGATGTTTGCAAGGAACTAGGAAACCCCTTTCTATTGGAATAAGCCTCATAAAAAAATATCATTTCCCTAAATACAAGCAAAGACTCTTCAGCAATGGATGCACATACGGAAATTGAAGTGGTTACGAAGTGCATAACTAGTTGAGGGCCACCAAATGTCCACACGAACATATTGAGAGATTGTAAGGAATTCTATCCCTAGTTGATTTCTAGCCATACTTTGTGACCATGGTATCATGATAATAAGAACAAGTGAACTATTCTTTTTTCTCGAATACGCAGGAGAACTGCGTATCATTGCATTAAGATAGATGGAAGAAGGCCAAAATAGCCATACAATTACACACCCCACGCACCCACAGTTATCTAAGAAACAGATGTTTTCGTGAAACAAAGACTACTACCCAAGACCTATTCTAGAAATTCCATAAGTGACCTATTCTAGAAATTCCATAACAATTGACTCGGCTCAAAATACCTCTCATATCCAATCATGTGAGGGCCTTTCTTACTTTTTATGCAGTAGGTGGCCTACTAATGCAATATCTACATAACATGGCCATTTTTCCATCTCAATTTCTGCATGAATGGTAGTAACAGCTGTTTGCCTCTATATGCAACATCATGACACTAAGTGAAAAATAAGAGATGTTTAGAGGATGTGAATGGGCTTAAAAACTGAGGGACCTTAGATATGCTGAAATTTTTTATGCTAAATTATGACTAGAAGCTAACTAGCGATGCGGGCTGTGTGATCTTTTGGTTGGACAGTTGTACCCTTAGCAAGTTAGCCGATTTTGTAACTGTGTCATGTGGTCAGCTAAAGCAGAAATTAGAAGTTTTTTAGAGTATTGTATTCGGTAAGTTCTCTAGTTGCATATAATACTGAACACCAGATTCAATGCATGATATGGTCACTACGATGTAGCCAAGCGAGCGGGACTGAGGAGCCATCGTACTTCGGGAACCGAAGTTTGTGCGACGTTGGTGGCGGCGCACTGCCGCCTGAACCGCCGGCCACGCCCTTGTCCTTGTTCTCCGGGAACGCTAAGCGATTGGATTGGACATTGTTGTCGGCGACGTGGAGGCGAGCTTGGTCGACTTTGAGGGAGGTGATTTTCCCTGTCAAGTCGACGGTCGTTGAGGGAGGTTTCCTGGCTGTCACCCATGGTGGTTACGGCGGCGAGTGGCGCAGAGGGAACTTGGTGGAAGTGCGGCGGCGCAGGAGAGGGTGGGTGTTGCGCGTGATGGAGTTGCTGCGCGGTGGCGGTGCAGATGCGTTCTGCTCCGGCGGCGCGCGGGAGAACAGGGGAGGGATGGGTGGGCAACACAGGCGCAGAGTTGAATGGCTCTGAAGACCAAATGATGGGGCAAGGAGGTAAGCTTTATTGATCAAAGGAGATGGCAAGATACAGGTGCTGGATTCGCCCTCCCTCAGGAGGCTCTGAATCTTAACAGGCCTAAACTCTTGCTTAACCCAAATCTAATATCTCTAACCGGCTTATATAATGCCAGCACTAACCAATCTTATATGCTAACAACCAAATCCTAGTGCTTATCCTCCTGTTAACAAGACGCGTAGCTTTCAGGGGCCTTGGGCGTCGGTTGGTGCTTCAGCCTGCGGCGCCCAAAGTGTTTCCCATAGAAGGAGTCCATAACAGAAATAGAAATGGAAAGTGGATTGATTAATATTCTTCAATATCAACCCTTTTTAGGTATAATAACACAAGCATTGCCATATTCTTCTTCTTTATGGAAAATAATTATGGTGATATTGCTTAAGCCACTCCTTTTTCGCTCCTTTTTTTGTGGACCCCGCACTGAGTTAACCACTTTGGCACCTTTCAGGCTGATGCTATCATGTCTAGACTGAACATTGCTGATTACCAGAAAGAAGACAGTCAACCAACACTTCTAATCACTTCTGACATAGTATGTCCTGATTACCCGGGGTCTCCTATTTTGTTGGAATTTATATGATGTGGTACATTATTGATCTGTCTGTTACAAAAGCAACTGTGCTGCCTCTATTTGATGTTGCTTTCCAGCTAGGAATTTTTTGGCTTCTAATTTAATGTACAAATACTATTTTGGTGGCATGATCATGTTAGTTTCACATCTGTGCAGATTGTTTTATTTTTTATCAGATCCAAATATCGTAATAATGTGTACATGCATGTTAATGATGTATTGTGTAACTCATCCATATGTTCATAAGTAGGCATGTTCTTATTGTTGCTACATTTTAGGCCAGTCATGTGGTTGAGCATATGGTCTCTATTTACGGTTTTACTAGTCTTAGATATTCCTATCTTAGACTGCCATATGTATCCGAGGTTTCTTGCACCTCAAGTCATGTACTCTAATATATACGGGCTGAGACCTCAATGCAATACATCCATCCAGTTATACCCATCCCACCTTTCTACATGGTATCACGAGTTTAGGGTTTGAGATCCTAGGCTACCTTCCGCTGCCCCAACCCTAGCGCCGCCAGCGACCCTCTCGCGCCGCCGCCGCTCCTTGTTCTCCACGGCGCCTCTCCAGGGTGCCCCCTCGACGGCCTTCTAGTGCGCCCCCGGGAGGGTTGCCCATGATCTCCGTCGAGGGCCGCGTCCTCGTTGATCGTCGCGGCAGATCGAGTTAGTCTGCCGCCCTCCAGCGTCCAGCAACAGCAAGATCGTGGTGTACCTCGTCATCCATCGTGCAAACCCGTCGTCGACGATCACGACCTGCGGTGTTGTGGTGGCAGCCGCGGTCAACCTCCGGCGCCCGTGCCCTACCCGTGCTGCCGTGGTGGCAGCAGCCACGGCAGCAGGGGTTTTCGCGCGGCACGTCCATCTCGTCGCCGACGGTCTCCACGGCGGCGCCTTCGCTCTGCCCCGTCTATACCTGAGCATTTTTGGCCCGGCCAGGCCCGCTGGCCCGGCCCGCGCCAGGCTTGCCCACGGACCTTACTGGACGGGCATGGGCAGAGATCTTGAAGCCCGCGAAAAAAAATCTTGACCCGAGCCCGGCCCGACATGCTGTTTTTAGCTATTTTACAGTGTAAAATACGCGGGCGGCCCGCCCAAGCCCGGGCCCTGCCCGAAAACTGAGGCCCGACACGTCCCATGGGACGGTCATGGGCAGGATTTTCTCGGCCCGAAAAAACAGAATTTTTTTTCGGCCCGGCCCGAACCCGGCCCGGCCCGTGAAATGCTCAGGTCTAGCCCCGTCCCCTTCGCCGGCTCGACCTCCCCGCCTGGATCCTGCGTCGCGCGGGGTCCTCCATCGCCGACCGCATCGCCTCGCTCCGCACCCAGCTGTGCGGCTCCGCCTCGCCCTTCTCCTCTGCCTCATGTGGGCGCCTGGGCGGGCCGGCCAGATGCGCCGCGTGTCCCAATGCGGTTTCGTCGGCGAGGACCCCCTTCACCCGACCGTCCCGGTGCGGCTCTACTCCGCCAGCAAGTCCATATCACCGTCCGCTCGACCATCTCTCTCTGCTCTGTTTTTTCCTGTCTCTGAATTCATTGACCGTAACGGATGAGAACAGGAAAGAGATAAGAGGAGATTGAGGGACTTCTGCTAGGCGTACCCCGGAGGGGCTACACGATCTGCTGCTGATTTTGTTTTGGTAATTTGTCTGTTTTTTGCTCGATCACTGATCGAGATTGAGTCGCCCACCGCCCGTCGACCGCATGCCTCTTCTTCGACATTGTCACCGGCCGTTCTTCGTCAACACCCGTGTCGCCCGGGCGTGCAGTGCGCGTAGGGGCCCCTCCCGCAGCGTCGCTAGGCAAATCCGCAACACGGTCTTCACGCCGGTCGTCCCTGACTTCTCCGCCATGACTCTGATCTGGCGGCTTCGTCATTCGTCGTCTCGTACGTACGCCCACGGCCTGATCAGCCGATTAGCGTGCGGTCACGACACGTACGGATTTGGGACGAGTGTCTTCAGTACGCGTGCACCTCCACCGACACGAGGGTTGCGGTTGCGTCGCCTCTTCGGGTAGCAGCGTCGCACTCCCTGGTCCTTCACTGTTGCATCTTCATCACGGTCGACTACGTCCTCGACTTCGTCTACGACTACGTCGCGCATGGTCTTCAACAAGTTGTTCGAGTTCTTCGCCGTCTCCTTCGAGCTCCGCTGCCGCGTCATCCGGATCATCAAGCCTTGCGCCAGATCGTTCGGGTTCACCTCTTCGCTTCGCCCAGCCCCACCTCGTCGCCAGCGTCACCATCTTGTTCTACCCCTTCGTCTACTCCGACAACTGCGGA
Organism: Cenchrus fungigraminus; assembly: GCA_036936925.1. Taxonomy (NCBI): domain Eukaryota; kingdom Viridiplantae; phylum Streptophyta; class Magnoliopsida; order Poales; family Poaceae; genus Cenchrus; species Cenchrus fungigraminus. The sequence continues at coordinate 101,809,406 of CM072779.1, forward strand.
CTGCATCAGCATTTTCTACCCCGCCATTGTGCGCCTGCGACCGTTGTGGAGGCCTTCTCTGCTGGTCCCTCATACGTCAGCACCTGGTGGTGCATCCTCCCTCGCACGTCCGGTATTGGCAACACTGGTGCGTGCCATCATCCCCGAGGTGTTTTCGGGCCTGACAAACCCGGGAATGTCTCGCCCGTCGGCTCCTAACTGCATCACTTCGGCATCGACCCCCTCTTTGACTGCCTCAACGCGTCGCCGTCTTCGTCCGTGGCGGCTTCCCCTTCGTGCCACCGTCCTCACGGCGCCTCCTTGAGCGTCCGCAGCTTCCTGTGCGGCTCATTACCCTCGGCAACCTCGACAGCTCCACGTCGACCACGGCTACCCTACGCACGGCATCATCGACCACAACTATTCACCCTCCGGTTCGGCTTCATCGACATCGGCACAAAGGGCTACCATCCGCATGAGTTACTCGCCGGTTTTCTCTCCAGTCGATGCGTCTGCACCACACCAATGTTCCAATTGCGGGGGGATGTCATTCCGTCGGCTCCCACCTTCGGCTTCTCCATTCTCACCGTCTGCGGTGCTCCCGCTGTGACTGCGGGAGGATGTTAGAGTATTGGTAGTTTAGATATTCCTATCTTACACTGCCATATGTATCCGGGGTGTCTTGCACCCAAAGTCATGTACTCTCATTTATACCGGCCAAGGCCTCAATGCAATACATCCATCCAGTTATACCCATCCCACCTTTCTACAACTAGAATATTATCATTTGTGTGATTACATACTGAATTGTAGTTGACTTTGAGGTGGTCGTCCATGAAGGGATTATTAGAGAAAAGCCAACCACCAAAGAAGAAAGCACGCCAATTTCTGAAAGGTACTCCAGAAGTCCACACATCATCTGATTTCCTAATGTCTTATGCAATTAATTATTAGTTGAACCATATCATGTCCAGGCTATTCCGGTGGTCATGTGTCAACTGTTGGGTCTGTAGTTGTAACTAATCTTACAACTGGGAAGAGGATTGGAAGCTTGGACAAAGCTGAGGTAATTCACTACTTTGAAGCATTATTTCATCAAGGCTAGACATGTTGGGCTGTTCAAGTCAGATTTGTAGTGCAGGTGGTCGTATGGAGATCAATCAATTTCCTTTCCCATTTCGTACTTGAAGGGTTCTGTTGATGAGATTCTTCATTTTTAGCATGCTGAAAGCATACATCTTTCACAATCTGATTGTGGTTTAGCATCATAAATTTAGTTTTCTGCGTGACAATTGACCAAGGCAATTTGTTGTTGCTATGCTGCAGGTGTATTTCCATGATATACCAGATGAGGTCATTGAGAACCTGGTATGATGCCATTTACTTTACTCTCATTTCTATAATCCAACAGTCACACTGGTAGCACCCAAAATAATTGTTGGATTGGCATCAGATTGTTCGATATTTGCAAATGGTGTAATTCTGTTATTTCACGAAGTCCCTCCCTATCCTACTGTAGATTGATGAAGGGGTAGTATTCAGGGTCGCAGGTGGCTTGCTTCTTGAGCATCCTTTGACACTACCATTTGTTGAAGCAGTGGTTAGTTTCTCGTTCACTGTAATTTTGGTATTGTATAGCACAATTTTCTTCAATTTCAAAGCAATACAAACTCACCTCCCCAATCATGTAGGTTGGCTCCAGCGACAGCGTAATGGGGCTCTCGAAGGAAATAGCAAACAAACTGATTCATGATTCACTTGTCTGAGTAAGCTGCGGTTGCAACTTTGGTTGTTGATCATTGATCACATTCTTCCGGATGTGCACCTATGAATTACCGTGTCAGAGGAAGCATTTCAAAGCTTGGTGGTATCTCAGTGATTTTAGTATTATGGACAATTGAAGGATTTGGGAACGGTTGACACATTGTTTTACACCAAGTTGTTACATTACATGCAATTGTTACATCGTTCAGGGGTTTTTTTAAGTCAAGTTGTAGACAAATATAGATCTTTCAAACCCTTTGAGAGCTGCTCATTCTCCTCGCTCGTACGTCATTTCACCTTTTTTTTTTGTCAATCAAAATTACATAAAATTTGTCATTTTTTAAAGTTAAATACTCCCTCCATCCTTTAATATATGATGTTGGCTAGTTCAAAAATGAACTAACAAACGTCAGGTAATATGTGTTATTTTCGAACAGCGCTATAATACACGAATGGGAAATTAAAAGAAAAATGCATCGAAGGCAGCTCAACTTGGGCCGTCCATTCCACGGCATTGGGAGCACAAATTTTCTAGCCCAAAATCCAGGCCACAATTTTTCCATTGTTTCCCTGAAACTAATGCAAAAATCAATTGTTTGGAGCTTCTCCATTGCCTGGAGCGAACATCAGATCCAAATGTGTTGTGGGCATTAGCACCTCCAAACCACAATGTACCTCCGCCCCTGCCGTGATCATTAGATTTAGATTGAATTTCGAAGGTGTGAAGTTTCTGAATTACCTGAGGAACTGTAACCAGATCTATGCTGCCGTCAATACCATAAAGACTCGAGACTCAAGGTAGTTGTCCCAGCTGACTAGAGATTAGCACACTAATTTTAGTCACCTAAGGGGACTAAATCTCCAAACACTTCTGACTAAAAGGTCACTGAAACTAGTCAGTCTCTAGTCAGGAGTATCCCAACTTAAGGTGACTAAAATCCCTCTCCACATTTATTACTCCCTAGATAAGAGGTGCATGAGGAAAGAGAAAGGGAGGGAGAGGAGAGGAGAGAGAAAAGGGAGAGAGAATAATTAATGTTGACTAATTTTAGTCACCTTCCAAATAGAGTCTGACTAAAAGATTTTATTCTGACTAAACTTTAGTCAAGTGACTAAAGGGATCCAAACACCCTGTTAGTCAGCAGCTCGCGAATAGACACCGATGGAGAACCAACCTTTGATCTCGCTTTTAGTCTCGAGTGTGACTAAAGGCACTGGATCGAAATACATAATACTACCCGGGACTAAAAGCACATTCTTCAGTCCTTGGTGGTATTAACAACCGGGAATAAACACCTCGTCCGTAAACTCTCCTTCTTTCTCTTCAGCGAGAGCCATTCAACAGAGCTCGAGCTCAACTTCATGGTGTCGGTGGAAGCTTAGGGAGGTGCTGCCAATTTTTTTTCTTCATCAATTCATGATGATTTCTCTTGTCTCATCCAAAGTGTTGTCAAGGTTAGATTCTTCATCTTCCCATAATTTGATGTTATTAAGCTTTGTTTTATGGTTTAGAAATAGAGAAAATCAAGTTTTAACTTCTAGCTAAGAGGAGCTAAGAGACGTCATTTCACCTTTTTTGTCAATAAAAATTAGATAAAATTCGTCATTTTTTGAAATTAAATATGTGTTACCTCTCCATTCCAAATTATAAGTCGTTTTGGAGTTTCTAAATTCATAGATATTATTTTTTTAGAATTGCACAGTACAACGCAAACGCTCACAACGCGTACGCCACTCATCCCTATGAACACACGTACGTAAATCCTACCCCTATGAGCACCTTTAAAGGACTGAGCACCTAGCAGATCTGGAGATTTCCAAAGTCACCATTGGCATCTCGTTGTCGACGGGAACGCCGCTTACCACTTAACGCATAACATCAGTAAATCCTGAGAAAATCTCAGAAAAAGTGCGAGCACCAGAATTTGAACTCTGATGGGTAGCATTCCACTGAACCGTCCTACTATTGGACTATAAGCCATTATGCATCTAGACATAACGTATATCTAAATGCATAACATCTATGAATCTAATAGAGCCAAAATGACTCATAATTTGGAATGGAGGGAGTATTTTTTAATAGCGCTATAATATAAGAATGAGAAATTAAAAGAAAAATGCATGGAAGGCAGCTCGACTTGGGCCGTCCATTCCACGGCATTGTTGGATCCGTGCGCACTATACCAACGGCCCAGATTCAGCACCGCCTTCGCCGGCATCCGCACGGCGGCGAACCCATCCCCACCCTTGTCTAAACCCCCGCCGCCGACGGCGGCCGCCCCCGCTTACGCGTTTCCCCTCCCCTCGCACCCCTCCGCGCGCCAAATGCACGCGGCTTCGTCGTCGGAGGAGGAGAGGGCGACGGAGCTGGCCGGCCCGCTCCACGAGCTCCTCCCGCCGGTGGACTTCTGCTGCGCGTACGGCTCCACGCTCCTCCACGCGCGCCCCGACGGGACGTCCATGGTCGACTACATCCTCGGCGTCTCTGACCCCCTCCAGTGGCACTCCGAGGTACTAGGAACCCAACCGTCTAATTTCGGTGAATCCTTCAAATTGATGTTATTCTTAATTGACTGCCATCCTGAATGAATGTGTTCTTGGTTGGTGAAGAACCTGAAGAGGAACCCTGGGCACTACTCCCCCTGGATGGGACGCCTCGGTGCTGACACCGTAAGCTGCCTCCCAACCACAGCACAATCTTTCTAGTTTATTGGTTGATTTCCTGGTTTGATCTTGGATAGTTATGCCACTGAGATATTTGTATTCTTGGTCTTGGGAGTCAGATCACTGGGCTTGCTGATCGCATTGGCGTCGGGGTATACTTCAACCCATTTGTTGAGTGGAGAGATAAGGTATCAATGGATGGGCATCCTGTCTATTGCATTGTGTTCCACTGAATTGAGTCTAAAGATTTTTTTTTGTGGTGGTGCAGAGGATAAAGTATGGTGTGGTGCGAATGAAGGACCTGGCCATGGATGTCTTGACCTGGGACAGGTTCTACCTCAGTGGACGATTGCAGAAACCGGTATGCCAGAGGAATGCCATGTTCTTTGCCTATTATGTCTGGGCAATGATTTTTTTTTGTTTTGCGGCGAATGCACAATCACATTGTGCTACACTTCTTATGATCCGCAGTTGTACATGTTATGACTTCACTGTGCTATGTGGCTCTGCAATATACATGCTTTGCCTGATTCAGATAACCTTCATTTTAAGTTTTTAACTACTAGCTTATTTGTTTCACTGTTCAAGATTGTATATTACTTGACTGTAGTATTTAGACTATTTGTTGTACTACTGCCTTTTGTGTGCAAATTGATATCTTGCAGTGTGAAGTTTACATAATTTGCTGTCTTTATTTGTGTAGGTTCATGTTCTTGTTGATAACTGGGATATAAGGAAGGTTAACACAATTAATCTTGAAATGGCAACTTCAGCTTCTCTACTCCTTTTGCCAGAAGAATTCAATGAGGTTGTGTAACTTTGATGTTATCAACAATAATATTTTATTATTGTGTGTGTATTCTAATCTTCGCTACTTTAAACCCTCTATATGCAGTATGACCTATATGCTCAAATTTGTAGCCTATCATATATGGGTGATTTGAGGATGCTGTTTGCAGAAGACAAAAACAAGGTATCAACGGAAAAAATGATTGGCAAACCTTTGCTCCATACTGTTAGCCATTTGTTCGATTTAATATTACAACATTCTTCACAAAGGCATTCCTGTAATTTTGGCACATTCAAAAGCAACTCGTATATTTGGTTCTGTAAATTGAAAATGGCATGCCCTTTTCAACATCACACAATGAGGAAATGAAATGGTACACATTATTTAACTAATACTCTGCTGTAGTGTTTTTCAGACGTGGTCTATTTGACCAGATATTTATGTTGCCCCCAACTGTACCATAATGGAAACTGTATCTAAATTGCATATCATTAGGATTACTAATTACTGTGACAAGCAAAATACACTGGTTAGTGGTTACTGGATGTCCTGGACTGTGCGATTGGGATTTCTGTTTGATTTATGATTTGATGCTCAACTTGACCCTACTGTAAATCAGGTGAAGAAGATTATTGAGGGTAGTTTTCAGTCATTTCAAATGATGTACAAACCCCTCTTGCAAGAGTATCTTGCCGAAGGGCTCTTAAAGACATCGTCCCATGGACAACATAAGACTTTCCGGCAGGTTTGTTACTGTGCTTAGCCTTTGACATGCACAGTGCATTGTGAATCACACACCAATACATTTGATTATGTTTATGAAGACACATCGTCTAGCAAACGGCATGACTTGTGTAAGTTATCCTACTGGTTTTTACAAGGTCATAGCATGCCCTGCCCTCATGTTCTGTCCACTTGTCTTAATGCCTTCCTTTTCTTACCTTTGCCAAGATTTCTTATTATCACAAGTTGATGTGAATTCTCATCCAGTAACAACTACCAACTGATATCTCTTCGTGAATGTCCATCTGCTTGGTTTGAATGTCTGTGTAACTACTGCCACGTGTTTACAGGATTGCGGTCCATCTACAACAAATGAACTGTACTCTGTTCTTCCATGGATGGTCCAAAGGCAGATGCAGGGAAGATATGCGTCACATGAAAAAGGTAGGGATGCTCCTTAAATTCATATCAGGATCAAAGTCTTGTTGGTTCTGTAAGACATTCTCACTGGCAGCGTTCTCTGTAAATGCCAACACACACTGTAGTCTTGTCAAAGGACATGGCAGCAAATTGTGTGCGGAGGGCCCTGAGGCGTCGGGTCATGGTTTCAAGCGCGCGTCAAGCAGTATCTGGACTGCTCGCCTCTGGTGGTGCGGTTGCTGCTCAATACCTAGGGAAGAAGATGGCTAAGGCCTGGCAATCTAGAGCAGCCTAAGCTACAGCTATTGTCTTTGTTATTTCTACTTTTCGTTTCATGTACAGTAATCAAATGAATCAATCTTGCATTTTCACTTTTGATACAAGCCAAAATTTTGTAGGATCGTTCAAGTCACCGATCAAATGAGAAGTGTAGGATCTTTGAAGACAATGATCCAGAATCGTCACCATACCAAATTATCAGCACATTTTGTGCATTTTCAGATATATTTATCACATTCCATAACACCTAGATGGAACGAGCATAATTTACAACTTCTGTAGCAACCTTTTGTTTCTTACATTCAATCATAATACCAGAGACTTGATTCCTTTCTGCCCACCGTATTGGCAAAACACTGCCTCGATGTTACAACAGGTGTGTTTCGCACAAGAAGCGCATTCTTCTTGCAGATAGCTGATATTTATTTTGATTTAATGAGCAATTGCAGTTATGATTTAACTCCAGCACGCTTCACCACCGTTGACACACTTCAGGCCATTATGTAAGGAGATGAAGACCTTGACTTATCTCCCGGAACATCTGTCTGAGTTTGTTCACAGCCTTATGCCTGGCATCATTTACTTTTGCTAACAATCCCGCTATTTCTGAGGAAGTTTAGGTAGCAAGCAGGATTAGAAATTGAAGTCAAAACATCAGGATGGTGATGGTGTCCTTACCGATAAGTATCCTCAAATGGAGATAGCTGATATTTGTTTTGACTTGCAAGAACATCTGGTTGATTGCACCTGAATGCAGTAGAAGAGCTCCAAAGGCATTAGACTAGCTAGGACAGGATGATGATAACAGGAATAAATCTTATTTTAGTTGACTTTGAAATACCAGACTCCAGCTTGGGCTGTTTCTCGAGCCCGTGTATAGCACATTTTGCATAAGTGAGAAGCCGAACATGGCGTGGCGCTCCTAGATTCCCTAAAATGGACCTCAATAGTCCACTGAAATCGAGATAAAACATTTATAAGCTGCAAGAATGAAGGTAACAACATGCTGATGTGCTCTGACAAAACAGTAACATACTCTGTTCGCAGTATGACATAAAAGTCCCGTGGCAAGGCTTCCATGAATGAAGATATATCATCCATTCCCAGAGAGCTGAAGTCCTCCTTTAAACGCCTCTGCTCTTCACTAGACATTTGTGTGCCAAGAGCTGATTTGCTGATCATTATGACATATGGATACAGATATAGTTTAACCAGGTATATTATGGCATCAACTCCAAGCACAAAAGGCATACTGATCGTATTTTATACAGTACAGTTATATGATGTGATTCAAATGTTAACTGATGGGTCCCAGTCATGATACACCAAGGTACCGTTTGGAAGTAGATATTCGGGCTCTGAATTGGGAATTGGAATTGACCAGCTTCAAAACCAACTGTTTGGGTGGTTTGGAATTCGGAATTGGAAACACACTCCAATACCAACCGGTATTCATCCACTCCAGTTACCCCTTCCCCTCGATACCGACCCCTCCACCTCTGAATCGCGTGGCATTTGCGTTCCTCGGGAAAAAGCCCGTGCTCGATGATGCCGCTGGCGCCGTGCCTCCCCTCCGCCACCGCTGCGCCTGCACTCTGCCGCCGGCGACCCATCTTCCTGTCGCGGCCGACGCCCCTTCTTCCTTCGGGCCCGTCACCCCTTTTCCCTCTCGGCGGCGGCCCTTCTTCTCCCGGCCGGCGACCCTTCTTACCTCCCGGCGGCGCCACTTCTTCCTCCGAGCCGGCGTCCCTTCTTCCCTCCCGGCGGCGCCCCTTTTTCCTCTCGGCCCCGCCCCTCCCCGTCCTCCCTGCCTCCCTCCACGGCAAGGTGTGACGCCCCACCGCTGGCGAGCCACCCGACCCGAGCCCTCCCCTCCCTCCGCGGTGAGCTGCGCTGCCCCTCCACCGGCGTGCCGCGCCGCTCCTGTGCATCTCTCTGGTAACAAGCGACACCGCTCCCGAAGTGTCGCGCCGCCGCTGCCTTTCTCCCTCCCTTCACCAAACGAAGCAGCGACAACTCTTCGTGGCTGGTATATCTGGGCATCCATGGTGCATGAAGGAGCTTGTGGGTGGTTGTGGCTGCCGGCGGCGATGGGAGGAGCAACGAAGGAGAGAAAAATGAGTCATTGCCAAATCTTACTGCATGCACATCCAAACATAAATTGGTATTGACACTCTTGTTGAATTCCATCTAGCAATTTCATCAACATCCAAACAAACACTTTGGCATTGTGATCCATTTCCAAAACTACTCCAATTTGGTATTGAGATCAATTCAATACCAAGCCTCCCAATATCGACATCCAAACGAAGCCCAAGTAATATTGCCCCATATACATTAATTTCACACATCAAAATTATGCTAATTTTACAGTTATATCAAGTTGAATGCTTAGTAAAACGAACAGAGAATTTTAGGCTTCATTCACGTATAATTATTAATAAAGTATATAAACGATATGAAATTTAAAGTTTTCCTTCATGCAGTTCTATTTTAGATTTTTAGTTCCTTTTCATATTGGATTTAACTCTCTACTCAGATTAAACTTTAAACACTGCTAAAGAAATTGATATTTCAAAACAATGTGCATGGTGTACACTTGGGATAAGTCATAAGTGTGTCCCATGATACCATTTCTAATATTTATTGCTGGAAAAAGTCTATTTTACTCCCCTCACCTATTTACTTTGTCCACTTTAGGATCACTTTACTCCCCTGTACTATTTCATTTGGTCCAATCTACCCCTTAATTAGATTTCAATTTTTTTGTTTCATCATATATAGGTTGAGTTTCAATTTCAGATTTTTCCAGTTGACTTATAACATGATGCTCTATGATAGAAAAATATAATAACAATTTTTCATGACTAATTTGTGTACAATTTTGTATATCTCAGATCAATTTTGTATTAAATATACCTAACCTATGAAAATAATCAAAAAAATTTAGTATATTTTTTTAACATAAGGCATCATATTTTGAACTCAAAATCTAACTTATACACAGAGAAACAAAAAAGAAAAAAAAATCTAATTAGGGGGTAGATTGGATGAAATGAAATAGTTCAAGAGAGTAAAGTGAGTCTAAATTTTGTTGAGAGGGTTAAGCGGACAAAGTGAATAGGTGAGGGGAGTAAAATAGACTTTTTCCTTTATTGCTCAATGATAACTATCATGGTATATATGAAAAAATTGAATCTTACCTTTCCAGGGTTCTTCCTGTGAATATTACAGGAAAGTACTTTGCATATTTGCCAACACCAAACTGCTCGCCTAACTCCAGAATTTTTTTCGTATCCAACAGTATCAGTGCTTTCCACAGCTGACAATAGTCCAATCTGAACTTTTGATCCAATTCTCTATAAATTCCATGATCCAACAGAACTGCAAAAAGCAGTACCCACTTTTAGATGTAAACATTCTACAATATCAACATGGCCAATTCACACTCCATACAATGTTTTGAGTCTGATTAGCTCCCTCCAGTCCCATTAAAAAGATCTCATTCAGTGCAGAGCAAGAAATGTATTACTCATGCTTGCAGTGTGAATATGGATAAGTAGAAAATGCCATGTTCAAGAAATGAGTACCGAGTGAAAAATTTCCATTGCCTTGAGGAGAAACTAATATATTTCCAGGATGTGGATCACCATGGACAAAACCATGTACAAATACCATTTCACCAAACAGTTCAATCAAAGCCTTAGCTACCTGGAAGGTAAACACAACATGCATGAGAAAATGAAACCTGCAATAGAGGCAGGTGAACAAAATTCTGTGCTAAGTACAAAGAGAAAATAAGGTTTAGAAATATACGACCATATATGGTGCATGGTTCGTAACTCCAAATGGTATCATGCTTTCAGGAAATACAACCCTGATTGGTGACTATATGCATTTGTGACAAGTGTTATGTGTGTTCATGTACATGAATACAAAATAAACATTTTTATACCATAATAACTCAATGATGAAAAATCCATATCTGGTTCTAAACACACAAGTGAATATGTGGTACGCGAGACACACTATAACTTACAATCACAAGAAGTGTATTGGTACCGATATCATTACTGTACAAATTCTGGCTGAAGTACATGACAATGATAACACAGAACTAGATAATGCAATAAATTATATTTCATTTCTTATATTTCCACAGAGATAAACCTTTGCTCAACAACTTAAGTTTTTGGGTTATTTGATGCATGAAAGTATGAAACTTGACATGGTACTAGAGAAAAGACTGAGTTAACACTAAACACAATTTTCATGAAAGAAACAATTGCAGATCACCAAGTCTATGCCACAGGCCTGAGAGAGCTTAGTGGGAGAGTGTAGAAGTGTATTGTCCGTCCTCCCCTCAGCAATTCAAATCTCTCTCTGTAACATCCCGTAAATTTGAAAGTATGAATTTTTGGAAAATTTTGAAACTTTTAATTATTTGATGTGTGACACCATATTTAAAACCATGTGCTAGCCTCTCACTTAAATTCTATATAAATAAAACCAAAATATAAAAATATAAATTCAAATTATGGTATAAATATGTGAGTTGGATTTTATGGATTTTATTTGGATTTAATTGAGTGTGTTTTGAATTTGAATTAATTCAAATTCAAACCTAAAGATTAAACCTATATTCAAAACTATTTCTAAAACCCTCTTGCTAACATGGGCCAGCTAACAACAAAAGAAGTGCACCTTTGCCCCCTTAACTCTCAGCTCGCGACCACAGCTTCACCTCGGCCTTCTAGTGAAGCCCATCGGTTCGGCCCATCTCAGCCCCGTGCGCTTCCCCCTCCGCGTGCGACACTGACGTGCGGGACCCACCGCGCGGTCGTCGTCCTCGCGGCGCCGGTCCCCGTGCGCCCGCGCCAGGGGACAAGCCCCTGACCGGCCGTGTGGCACGGACGTCGAGCCAGGGTAGCCCCTGCGCACGCGTTGTGTAGGCCGCCACGCCCTTTTTCCCCTTTGCCCCCGCGCCATGACGCTCCTGCGAGGCCGCCGGCCAATCCTGCGCCGCCCAGTCAGCATCCGCGCCACCTCGGCCGCACCCTTGACCTATATGCCCCTGCGCTACCCTGAGCCAGACCTGCAAAACCCCAGGGACCGAGCCCTTGCTAGCCAAACCGCATTTGGGGATCTCTCCCCTTTCCTCTGTTCCGCCGCCGTGAGAGGAGAGAAGGGGGAAGTGGAGGAGAAGGGGGAAGAGGAGGCACCTCGCCGCCGCGACGCCAAGACGAAGCTGTAGCCGCGAAGCTGGTGCCGTCTGTGGAGCAGTAGAGGCCGCCCGCGACGAACCGGAGCCGGAGCAGAGCTGACGCCGCGCCGCCGTGAACCTCGTCGCCGCTTCACCAACGATCGGCTCCACTGCTATGCCTTCACCTTCGCCCCTACGTGAGACACCCCGCTCTCCGTCTCCTGACCTTGCTTTCCTTTGGGAGCGTGCCCCAGCATCACGCCGCGCCATGCGCCGAGCTTCAAGCTCGCCGTCGAATCCCCATGTCCAGCCTTCATGCCGCTCTTTGCTGCAGGAGCCTCACCTATGTCGCCGCCGTGCACCCACGCACAAGCAGACTGGCCTTTGGCCGCTAACACGCCGTCGCCGCAGCCGCCATGTCGCCGCCGGCCACCCTGTGCCGTGCGCGCGCACGTGTGCGCGTGCTAACCGTCGCTGCATCGCGCGAGGCAAGCGCCTGCGCGCGTGCTCCTGGGACTCGCGCACCCTAGCGCGAACACCAGGGCCGTGCGAAGCTGCTGCTGCCCCCCGCGCGCCGCGCCGCCACCGTCGCACGCCGTGCCGAGCCGGGGTTTCCACCATGGCGCGCTGTGCATCGTCCACTCACGCCCGACCCCAGGGATGTGGCCGACCTAACCTCACCACCTAACCCTAGCGCATAACCCCGTGCACTTGCTTGGGCGCCGGAGTCCCTGGAACTCCCGGACGCCGTTCGCCGTCGCCGCCGGGTGCGTGCCGAGGCGCGCCGAGGCGCGCCGAGGCAAGCGAGCGTGGCGAGAGAGCGCCTTCGCGCCCCAGATTAGTCCAAGGTCCTCCGCCGGACTTCTCCAGCGCCGGCCTGAGGAAGTGTGGCATTGGGCCGTCCGGCCTGTTAAGGCCCAATGCGGCCCCTTTTTCTTTCCACGCGGCTAATTTAGTTCAGGGGTGTCCATTGGACTTTGTCCAATTGGCCCACTGAGCTGAGTCTTTTGGGCCAAATTTGGCCCACTAACCCTTTCGGCTCATTAACGGCCCACTAACCGGTTCGTTGACGTCATGATGACGTCATGCTGACGTCCTCGAGTATTTTCAAAATAGAAATCCTTTTCTGATTTATAAATGAAATTGATAATTATTTTATAAATCCTTTAACCTTTCAAAATTCATAACTAATTATTTATAACTCCGAAAAATATGAAACCGGTTTCATTATTTTTCTAAAAATGAGACGGTGCTGTTTGTAGATAGTATGGGTCTTTTTGGATCTTTTAAAATTGGGTTTCTTGGGATTTATGCTTAGTTGATTGTCGGTAATTTAGTGTCTCGTATCTCGTGCTGAGCAGACCCGAGCTACGAGCCAAAGGAGGACTACGACCCCGACTTCAACCCAGACCAGGACTACGACGCCAACCAGGTGTCATGTCACTCCCGATCATCCTATAGAACCCATGTATGCTTTTAGTTGCTAGTGCTTAATTATTATTTTTGGATGCTTTTGAAATGCATAGACAATCTTTTAGCCGTACCTTGATTTGTATTATCCTGTACCTTGGACTTCCTACTGTTCGGAACTAGCTACAGACCCCTAGCTAGTTCCCGGCTTTATCTATCCATATATTTTACCCTTAGTTATGGATGGATCTCTGAATTGGACTGAGATTGGGATATCTCAGTATTCTAGCGTGTGTTTTGGGTGAGTGTGTATCCTTGACGTGTTACCGCAGGAGCGAGCCGCTTTGGTTACTTGTGAATGCCTGTCTAGGGGAGATGCGACCTGGCCACCCGCCCTAGCGGCGTGTCGTTCGGATTGAGTTGGTGAGTGCTCGCACTTGCAATTAAGGACCGATCGACAGTTTAAACGTGTATCTTTGGGCTATTTTCGTACAAACCGTTCGCTCACGTATGGGCGGGGTTCGGTCCGAGAACTAGTTGGTGGTTGGCATTCAGCTTGTAGGCGGATCAGTGTGATCGTGTGAGGGGGACGGGTTATTCCCCCCGAGTAGACGTCGCCCCGGCTCCTCCGGGGATGGTCTCACAGCTTCGAGGCCCTGCTGGCAAGTTTCGCGCCCCAGTTCACGACGAGTCAGGCTCAGAAAGGTAGGAGAGTGCCACCCACTGCTAGGTCTACGGTCGTTAGGTAGGGATGTGGATCGGAGGCATCCGATTCTGCCCTATCCGGCGGGTCCAGTTGTACAACCTCTGCAGAGTGTTAAACCTATAGCTATAGTCCGTGTCCACTGGTATGGACAGCCCTTAGATCTGTTACTCTGGCTAGTCTCTTCTTGTGCTGCTTTCTCTCCCCTGTGTGTGTGAGCCCGGCTTCGTGCCGTTGAGATGTGGGGATAGGAGTTGGTGACCCCACATCGCAGATGAGAGTGGGATGTTGTGACTCAGATGAGATCCAGTGTTTGGTGTTCTTTCCTTGGTTGGGGTGTTGACCCCGGAGGCGTTGGCCTCGGAGGTGTCGATCTCCTCGGAAATGGTGACCTCTCGGCATTTCTGCACTCCTTGATGTTGCTACCGCTGCTTGCATAACTTTCTACAGCCATATATAGGATTATCCATACATATTAGAATTATTCTCTTGTTTATGCTCTTTATTGGGAAGCTGACATGACCTATTCGCTTATCGAGTAGATGACGGGTTTTCAGACCAGGAGCCAGACTACGACTTCGAGCACGATGGATGGGAGGACTGAGGCTCGCCCTGCACTCGAGCAGCCTTTGGGAGACGGTGTCTACTTCGCTACATGAGAGCCGCTGCGTAGATGTTTACTCTGTTTGATTCAGTCCTGTTGGACTTGTACCCGGCATGTGCCGTAATGCTGTACTCAGATGATTAATTATTATAATATTATTTATGTGGACCTTCTATATTTCCTTCTGTTGTACAGTTTTCGTTACTTTCTGAGACAGAGATTTGCACGTGATAGCCTCCTGGGACTATCACTGAGGTGCAGGGATCAAGTTTCCTTTCTTGGAAATCCAGTTCGTTTCACTCTCTCTCTCTCCCTCTCCCTGTCCCTCCCCCTCCCCCCCCCTCCTCCCCCCCCCTCCCTCTCCCTCTCCCTCTCCCTCTCCCTCTCCCTCCCTCTCTCTCTCTCTCTCTCTAGAACTAGCTGGAACGTGGACTTAACAAACTTAATGAAGGTTGAGCAGCATTTGGAAAACCTGAATCTAGCAAGTTCTGAAGCATTTTTATCACATTTGTAATGTGTGCACAAGAAAGCCTTCAATGAAGTCACTTATGATTGAAAATATATTAATGTCGCAATTCAGATGCAAACCTTTGTTGGACTAATATTTTCTCTCCTCAGGAAGTCCAAGTCATTAACCTGTCAAAACATAAGAACACAAGGGGTCAATGGTACTTCTACTTTTTAGTAATTGACCAATTTTTTTTCCTATCTTTAGAGGAAGTAAAGGAGTATATGTGGTTTTCACATTTTTTTCGAGAAGAGTTTAGCTGATTAGAAAAAACCTAGACATTCCATAATGAAATCATCGAAATTCCACAGCAAACCCACTGATAGATAAAGATGTGCAAATAGAATATTTGTACAAGTAAAGCCTAAGGATTAATTATTTACCTTGTGCCCATAACAAAATTCCATCGTCAAAACCTCTCTGGTTGTCAGTTGCTGCAATAGGATTAAGTATTGTCACAAATTACCATACAAAAACCTAAATAGTTCACAAAATAGTCAATTTTAAATATGTGAAAGCATAAATAACAGCCCTGACAGTCTAGTATTGGTTCATGTTCTTGATGACTGTTTGTGATATGCGTGTGTGGTGGGATAAGGTATGCCTTACGCAATGTAACACACAGAAATAAATGATTATTCTTTAAAAAAAAAGCTACAGCAAACTTATTTAGTTTTTTTAAGGCTCATACCCAGAACACATATGGCACTTTAACAACACTGTTTTTTCTGAAGCAGTTTGCTGTTCTCTCGGAATTCTTAGCCTCTTGGGTAAAATCTGTAAATGAACGAGTACATTGATTTTCACAATATATAAAATAATATACTATGTGAATGTTAGAAGATCAGATAGTGGTAATGAGAATTTCAGCAGATGATCTAAATGAAATGCCACAAAACAACAAACCTTAATCCAAGAGCATAAATATGTGCATGAAAAATAGGGACATAGTTTGACTTTGAAACTCATCACGCAAAAATACAGGAACTGTTCTTTTTACTTTGAAATAAAAAAAATGTCTAAAATAAATAAACTATGGTAGTGCATCCAGAATATACATATAAAAAAGAAAATAATCAAACAGATATACTAAATAGAAGATTCCTCAAAAATCATTTATCCAAATAAGATTTATATACAGTTTACAACAAAGGAACATTAATGCACTCACCAAGCTCCATTGACATGGATTTCTCAAATTCAACTAGTATTCTGTCAAATTTATAATCAGGAAAAATCTGCAGAAGTAAAAAACAGAATTTTGATTGTGACAAACAATAAAGTATAGTAGAACAGAAAGTGATACACGTAAAGTTTCCAATCAACAAAATTTCATGCATCTTTAGAATCATGGAAGCATATCCTAAAGTTACATCAATAAATCTAAAACCACAGAAGGGGATACAATGATGGAACAGTGGGTACCACCAGTACTCAGTAGAGGTCCAAGCAAATCAATTTATGGCCACTTCCATTCATGAGATATATGGTCAATGCATTTGATGGGGTACTAGCAACAAACTTCTTGATTGTAAGGCACTGTGGTACATCAGACTTTAAATCAACAGAAATCAGTTCGCCATAAGGATCATTGAAACACATGTTACTCTAAAAAAGGATAAAAAGATCACCACAGTGGAGTACCATGGATGTGACCAATTGCTACCAATACAGCCTGTCCAATCATGGCAACTGCTACTCAAGGATAAAGTATTTGCCAACAATAATATGTGCATCAGTAGGAGATCAGTACATTGATTATGTGTAGTGCACTGATTTTATCGTGCAAAGATGTTCCGTGCCGACTGGATTTTATGCTATCAACTCATCCGACTGATTAAAGCTCAGTGATGGTGCATGCCGAAGTGTCAACAAAATTCAATTAACTATAAGACCCACGGAAATATGATTGTATGGTTAAATTGCACAGCTCTTAAGCTAATCTCTTTACTAATTACTTTACAAGGTCAATGGAGTTGGTAGAACTCCTCAACTGCTACAGACTACTGCCAGCCATATATGGCAGCAGTGTCAAGAGTAGAAGGGCAAGCATGCCCTGCTGTATTGTACATAGTAGTTGATAGTTGGTAGAAGTACTCATTCTAGTTTGTACCTAG
Source organism: Cenchrus fungigraminus (assembly GCA_036936925.1). Taxonomy (NCBI): domain Eukaryota; kingdom Viridiplantae; phylum Streptophyta; class Magnoliopsida; order Poales; family Poaceae; genus Cenchrus; species Cenchrus fungigraminus. The sequence goes on from CM072779.1 coordinate 101,826,570, forward strand.
GTTTGACTTTCTGTTCTATATAGTAGATGAGCACCTGCAGCTCATAGCAGTTCAGCAGCACCAATTAAGAGACAATTTCAGTGGGTGGCTCTACTCATCCTCTACCTCCTGACTGTGTGTGTGTGTGTGAGAGAGAGAGAGAGAGAGAGAGAGAGACAGAGAGAGAGAGAGAGAGCTGTGAGTTTAGAACTCACCTTGGCCATTGCCAATTGCCAACACTGACTACAGTGGAGGACAAGATGGCAGGTCCAAGGCTGTTCGCTGAATCACAATCTATTTGGATGTGACAACTGCCACCTAAAAGGCTAATGCACCCACCCACAACATTAATAATTATTGGAGAATGCCAAAAGGCTTAGCTTACTTAATCATCAGGGTTACATGAGGATTACATATATAGAGGGAGAGAGGGCAGCCCAAGGGGCTGAGCCAGCCTGGTAGGCTATTACAGTTGAACATAGCAGTAAATACTAGGAGATTACAGGTGAGCAGTAATTAATCTAACAATAATTCCAGCATCTATTCATTAAGCATAAATAAAGTCTTGCTTAGAATTGCATCAATTTCTTTCATTAATGCTGCTACAGAGAAGTAGTACTTAGACTAGGGTTTTCCTTTATCTAAAGGGTAATGCTACAATACCAAAAAAAATCGGACAGTTTGAGACATTCAATAGTTGATCTTTGATGTTGCAACTATTTTTTCCACATGTTTCAGTCAATGTTGCATGAAACATATCATTCATGTTGCGGTAGGAATTTTCCATCCCATGGTCAAACGACTTAAGTAGTTTTTTCGCATATTTTCAATGTTGCACCTACAGATCTTTGATGTTGCAGATGTTTTGTTTCGATGTTGCAACAGAGCGTCCGATGGGGACGTCCGAGCGCTAGCAACGCCCTTATCTAAATCTTAAATGCACAAAAAATGGTCTCGAACAACCAGCCAACGAATGCTGCTTTTCTTAAACTACTTTGTAGTAAAAGTGTAAAATCATTTTAGCATAGATTAGATGCAACAACTGGTAAAGTATTTGCATAATAAAAGGAAAACAGAGATTTGCTGTATTTTAGTATTTAACATACCCAAGAGACTGTTTTTGACAAAAAAGACATTGTCATGATGTCTATCTTCATTCGCTGCTCCAATCCAGGATACTGAACCTAGATGTCACAAAGGTTTGTATGAAAGCTCAGTACTATGTTAATACATATAACATTAATTCAAGAAAATTTGCATGAATGTATGGCAGAATGAGAGTGAATCTATGCATAGGTTAAAGAGGAATGTCTTCTGCAAGTGTTTCTATATTCTGAACAAACTACGTTATGCTGTTGTGTTCACAGCAAAACTAAAAGAACTGTCAAAATGAAAATAACAACATATGCAGTCATATCTTGTTACTAACAATTCTATAGTTCATTCAATGTTAGGTCAAACATATGTACAAGAGAGAATTGACTCAATTGAGCATATCGGTCAAGTTAGCTATGCACTTATACTTAAATGTCTTTGAAGAATTTTCAACTCGAGCCATTCTGATTAAGTATTCATGCTCTGGTGTTCAGCTGCTTCAGTTTGAAACAAGTTTTGCTCCATTAATTTTTTTAGAGGAATACTCCGTTAAATTGTGCATAAAGGTAATAATACCCATTTAAAGGGATACTGATTTCTAGTTTACTTCTGTTCTTTATGAAACAACGTGACCCAAACTTTTACAATGCACATCATAAAATTAGTCAGAACCAAAAAATGAAACCTATTCTAAGGGTAAAAGTAAAAAGCTATTGCACAAAATGCCCGACTTTCTAAAACTAGGGTAGCCACATTGTATCCACCCAGATTAATTTGGTAGACTATAGTATAAAACAAGAGAATTGGATGGTGGATATGTCTGTAACATGTTTGTGAAATTTCTGTTGTCAGCCCTTTTGGAACTGCTAGCAACGAGAATAGATCAATACTCCTTGACACAACAGTATACCTTAACAAAAAGGGTTAATTGGATATATGCCATTGCAACTTTCGCCGTTTCGAGATATGCCATTACAATTCATCTATTCACAAATATACCATTACAATTTGATGTTTGCTTGAGATATGCCATTTTGTACGTATTTGATGCTCTTGATTCGTCTTTGATTCCTTTGGACCCACCCGGAGGTCTATGTATTTTTGTATGGTCCAAAATACCCATTCTACCTCTCTTCTCCCCACTCACTGACGTGTGGGACCCGGACGTCATGTTATCTTCAACCTCCTGTCGTCCAGGGAGTCCAAGCAGTACCCGACCAGACGCGGTGGCCTGCCAGCGAACTCCGCCGACGGGGAGCAAGCGGCGCCGGGACGATGCCACCCAGATACTACCAGATACTACTATGCTATGGCTATGGCAAAATGGTGTGGCTTAAATCTGCTGCGCGTGTGATCCAGGCTGCCGCCAGCGACGCTCCGTGATGCCCGTCATCACTGCTCCCGCCCGTGTCCGTGGAAGCCGTGCTGCGACGACTGCGAGGTCCGTGGATTCCCCTGAACACGTGCTCGCCGACGGTGACGGTGGCGTGGTACGCCACCTCCGCGTCATCAGACCCCAGCCGCACGCGGCGGAACGCAGCATCCAAGTTCACCTCCTGCGCGAACCTCTCCGCCGCCACCGGAGCTACCCGAGATCCCAAGCTGGCCGAGCCACCGCCGCCGCTTGTTCAGTCGCCTCCTTGGGTGGAGGTCGCCGCGGGACAGCAGCCGCTCGCCGGGTCGCCATGGGAGAAGCTCGCCATGGGATGGTCGTCGCCGCTTGGCGCCACACCCCACTGTGGGCGGAGCTCGTCGGGGGGCGGACGATGTTCACCGGGAGCATCCGTGGACGGAGCTCGGCAGGGAGATGAGAGGAGAGGAGAGGAGAGGTTGAAGATAACCCTGGCATGTGGGCCCCACATGTCAGTGGTCGAAAAGAGAGGAGAGGATAGCTGATAGGATATGGAGGGGCATTTTAGTCTTTTCACATCGCAAAGGAATCAAAGACCGATCCAAGAGTATCAAATACGTACAAAATGGCACAACTCAAGCAAACATCGAATTGTAATGGCATATTTTCGAATAGACGAATTGTAATGGCATATGTTCAAACGACGAAAGTTGTAATGGAATATCTCCAATAAACCCTAACAAAAATGGAACAGAAACTGAGACAATTTAACAAGAATCTCACCTTGACAGCTACTTCTTGATTGTCATGCAATCGACCTCGATGAACCTGAGCAATTGATGCAGCAGCAATCGGATGTTCGTCAAATTCCAGGAATCTGATACTCACATATTAACGCTTAAGATATTTTTTCCCAGACCATAAGCAATTATGAATTATTAAGCACCTAAAACCCTAGAAAACCACATAAAAGTATGAACTTAAATGCAATGCTAACTTCATTCTTGTTCAGCAAACTGTGAAGGTTCTCCACCGACAAAAAGTTCCCAGCCTCTTTCTCAAGTTGGATATTTCCAAAGCATTTGATTCTGTTTCGTGGTCATTCCTCCTGGAGGTACTCTCTTACTTGGGATTTGGTATACCTTGGTGCAATCTGATTTCAAATTTGTTATCTACCTCTTCCACTCGTGTCATGTTGAATGGGGAACCCGGAGAAATTATCTATCATCAACGTGGACTCCGGCAAGGCGACCCCTTATCCCCCATGCTCTTTATTCTGGTTATGGATGTTCTAAACAGTCTTTTTGTTAAGGCGGGTGAGGAAGGGCTGCTGCAACCACTTTCGCATAGAATTTCCGGGCAGCGTCTATCACTGTATGCCGACGATGTCGCTCTTTTCATCAAACCAGTGGAGGAAGAACTGCAGGTCACTAGGGAGCTCCTAAATGCCTTTGGTTCAGCATCAGGGGTGCAGACAAACCTTCACAAGAGCAGTGTCATTCCCATCCATTGTACTGAAGGCTCCCTCTCGACTGTGAGTGACACCCTTCCGTGCACTATTTCTGAGTTTCCTTGCACCTATTTGGGCTTGCCATTATCTAACAAGAAGCTGAGAAAATCAGATTTGCTGCCTTGGATTGAGAAAGTAGCCGACAAACTTCCTGGTTGGAAAGCTGCCTTAATGAATAGGGCTGGGCGCGCTACTATGGTTCGGTTTGTCCTCTCCGCCGTACCTATTTATCTGCTGATCACAATCAATGTCCCAAAGTGGTTCATTAGAGCTATTGATAAAATCAGGAGGGGATTCCTTTGGAAGGGGAAGGAGCAAGCTAATGGTGGTTGCTGTTTGGTCGCTTGGGAGAAGGTCATGCGGCCTCTTGATCTTGGTGGGTTAGGAATTGCTAATCTGGAGGTCATGGCTTGGGCCCTACAAGCAAGATGGCAGTGGCACAAGAAGACCCGAACTGACCGTCCCTGGATTGACCTTGAACTCCCTTCGCACCCTAATTCTTTAGCTCTGTTTTCTATTGCGGTCAGGACAGAGATAGGGAATGGAGTTAATACTCTCTTCTGGACAGACAATTGGCTGCATGGCTGCTCGGTGGAGAACCTTGCTCCTATGGTTTTCGCCAGGGTGCCTCCTAAAATTCGTAAAAATCAAACAGTTGCAGAAGCTTTGGCCAATAATGGGTGGGTCTCTGTAATCCGTGGAGCTCTTCCATGGACTGCGATTCGAGAATTTTTGCAGCTGTGGGACTGTGTCCAGGGCATCCAATTAAATGAGCAGGAGGATAGACATATTTGGAAGCTAGAAGCTGGAGGTACCGAGCCTATTTTTTCGGGTCTGTAACTTTTGAGCCTTGGAGAAGGCTATGGAAATCCTGGGCTCCTAACAAGTGCAAGATATTCCTCTGGCTTGCTATTCGCAACAGGTGTTGGACAGCGGACAGACTTGCTAAAAGAGGGTTGCCTCACCCTGATAGATGCCCTCTATGTGATCAGGAGGAAGAAACAATTCAGCACCTGCTTGTTTCATGTGTGATGGCAAGACAGGTGTGGTTTAATTTGTTAAGCCCTCTCAACCTTGGTGAATACATTCCCAGGCAACAGGAGTGCAGTTTTGCTGATTGGTGGCGTAAAGTGGTGAAAAGGGTGCAAAAAGAACACAAAAGAGGGGTTAACTCCCTTATAATCTTGGGTGCTTGGATGATTTGGAATCACAGGAATGCCTGTGTGTTTGAAGGAGCAGCTCCGTCGGTTAATTCACTCATGAGGGAACTCGAAGATGAGCACAACCTCTGGTGTGTGGCTGGCGCTAGGAAGCTGCAAGGTCTGGGTTTGGGTGCTGTGTTCTAGTGGTCTAGAAGGGGGGGTTTTCTTTTGGTCAGGTCCTGTTTTTTATTTTCCTTAGCCTAGTGTGTTTTAATTTTGTTGACCAACTCTCATATTCGGTTCCCGTATGAGAGGAGGCAGATGTATGGGAACCTTTTTCTCTCTCTAATACAAAGAAGCGCAGCTCTCCTGCGTTTTCGAAAAAAAAATGCTATGTACATTGAAACTTTCAAGCCTTTAAATGGTGTTATGGCATGGATATGTCAAAGGTTCATTTTACTACTAAAAATCCAACTAATGATAAAAACAGCCAAATCTTCCCCTTGTTAAGTATTTTGTGAATTTTAATAGCAATATGGTACACAAGGAAGAAGCTGGCAAAAACACTCAATATAGGCTAAATGAAAGGAACAAAGTGGAATACAGAACCTACAGTATAGTAGGCTCAACAGCCAACCTATGAAAATCCTGTTCTGAATGCAGGTACTGATATTAAACAACCAATCTGAAAAAGATAATCACAAAATAGAATACTTACATTTCATGCAATTTCTTGCCAAATTTTTTCTCTATGACCATTTTTACATCATGAAACTTGGATGGAGTAGCCTGAATTGTTGGACAAAAACATAGTAAAACAAAGCCAAGTCACATGTGTATACACCATCATTGAGGTAGCAGCTAATAGTGAACCTGATCTTGCAGGCTGGAGAGAGTTGATGAGTACTCCTTTGGTACTTGTCTTAGTGATGAAACATATTGACCAGCTTTTACATAGAACCCTCCATTCACTTCACATAGTCTAAGTAGCTTTTTTGCTGAACGCAGATGAACCTACACTCATGCAAAGAAAAACGGGAGATTGATGATTCTACCCCTATGGTGAACCTCAATGGTGATTTTGCCCCTCTTTTTTTAACTTTGTGATATTGCCCCTACTTTTTTTGATTGAAGCAGCCGTTTGCCCCCTCATTTGGATGTCGTTAGATGCAGCTGGATTAAACAAATTTAAAAAAACAAAGAAAACATTTGCAGGATAGAAAAAAGACCTAAGTACCCCTCCCTTATCCAATCACTCCCGTCAACCGTCAATCCTGTGAATCCATTCCACGGCGGAGGGCCAAATCGAGATCGAGTGCACCAACGGAAATCGAGGGCAAAATCGAGGCAGGGGAGGTAGAAATCGAGACAGCGGCGGTGGAAATCGGAGTGTCGGGCTCCCGTGCTGTGCTGCGCTTTATCGGGCTCTGCCGAGGTGGGTATGCGAGGCGTTCAGGCATAGCTTCGTCATCTTCTCCGCGAAATCCGGCCGCCGCACCGGCTGCCCCGCCATCTTCATCGCGAACTCCGGACGCGACGTGCACCAATGATCACACGGTTGCCGCGCTATCTTCTTCGCGAACTCCGGCTGCTGCACTGGCTGCTCCTACCAGCGTTGGTGCCCGCCCTTCCTCGCGGCCTGGATGGAGGCGTTGTGCCGCACCGAGGCGGAGCTTCACCGAGCCCCGATTTCTAGTTCGCTCACGGGGGCCACGCCGCCAGGTCCAAGGCCCGGCCGCCAGACAGCTCCCCGTCGCGTCGTGGGGACAGCACCACCGGACGGCTCCCCGTTGCGCCGTAAGGGCAGCACCGCCGTTGTCGCCGCACCCCTAGGGCTATTGGGTCCGCGAAGAAGGAGGCTGAGCATGTGGTGGGGCCAGCTCAGCATAGGACGTGCCTAGCTAATTTGTATGGGCAAAATTGTCATTTCACATTCAAATTGACACCGTTAAATCCTTCCAACGGAATAGGGGCAAACTCAGTCTTCAGTTTAAAAAAACAAGGGCAAAATCACAAAGTTAAAAAAAAATAGGGGTAAACCATTTGCTTTCAAAGTGAGGGTAAGAATGCCAATGCCTCGAAAATATATCGTTTAAGGCTTTATGTGATCTATAATCATACATGAACTCTGACAATTGCTGTTTGCATGGCAAACACTAGATATTAGATCAAAGGGTACATTGTAAAAGAGAAGACCACTATGGCATGCTAACTCAAACGAGTGGTGAATCTACATAATGTCTCTATTCAAGTGTATCAGAGCATCCACATTGCACAACTTGGTTTTTGTGGATAATGAGAGTATGAACTACTGAGTTCTAAAATGCTACATTAATTGCGTATGCGGAACACATAAATAACTACAATTGGGTCCTAGAGGTCACTAACATCAAGAGCGAGCAAGTATTTGTATTATGTTGTCTGCTACTAAGTACCAAGCAAAGATTTGGAGTTTGTGGTCCAAATAGTTAAGGAGGTCAGAACCAGCTGATTCCTCTAACGTTGCACATTAGACAGGCACAGAAAGGCTACCATGTGATGGTGTTATTTAAACGTGAACTTTACGTAACATCAAATAAATTATGTTTCTGTTTCAAAAACGTATGGACTGATACTAGACAACTTCAGCAACCAGATACCTGAAGTTAATGCCTCTAGCCCTACTTAGCTACCACATTTAAAACAACGGATCAACCATACAACAATCATAACATGATGATAAAACAAAATTGCCGCACTCAACTAGCTTACACGGCAAACACATCCGGGGCAAATCCATACCTCAGCGAGCTTAACCCGGTAATCCGCCGACCCAGAATCCGGCCCCCTGAGGGAGTACTTGTAATCCGCCACCACGAATCCAATCTGCGACAACCAACAACCGGGAAACTGAGCAAGAGCAGCCTTTGGAACGCAGGATGAACAACAACAGGGAGGAACAGTATATAGTGCAGAGGGCGAACCGTGTAGACGGCGCGGGAGGAGCGGGCGACGCCGTGCTGGAGCGCGGAGGCAACGCTTCGGCCGTCGTCGCCGGTCGGGGAGGCGGCGGCCAGCGCGACACCCGCCGCGGCGGCGGTGAGGAGGAGCGGGCCGCGGCGGCGGCGGAGCATTGCGGCGCGGATTGGGGTTCAGGCAGGGTTTGGGATGCTAGATTTGGAATTTGGGGAAGTTTCGATTAAGGCGCAGGGTCTTCGTTTGATGAAGAACTTGGAAATTCAGTTTATCTTTATTTGAAAGAAAACTATATGATTTATATTTTTAAACTCCGTTGCAAAGCACCATGCATGATTTATATTTTTGGTTCCAAATATAAAAGAAAATTTAATCAGTTGTGCCGTCTTTATTGTTGAATCATCCAAACTTGCAACTTATCTTTACCATGGATTATGTTTTTCAAATTTGGATTCAGAGTGTGTTTGGTAAAGTTCCATCTGATTTTCTAAGGAAGTTGATTCTCTAGCGTAAATGTTTAAAAATCAGAATGGAGAATTACTTCACAAAATAAGTATCAGAAGAAGTTATCTTTTTCAGCTCCCAGCCTCTTGACTTGATAATCACTTCAGAGATTTGTTAGAGAATCACTTCTCTTCGAAAAATAGTTTAGCAGAGCTCCTACTGGAATCAACAGAGAATCACCTCTGGAACTTTGCCAAACACACTCCCACTATTATTGTTATGTACACTACTGAAAAACTAAACATTTGTCCTGTACCGATTGTATTTTGACCTGGTACTAATGTGAGAATTAGTATCGGACCTAACGGCTAGTCCCTCAGGAGGCCCTCATGTCTCCAAGCGGCACTAATGCGCATGCAGCCGCACTATGCTTCTTCTCCTTCTTATCTGCTTCTCTCCTCAGTTTCTCCCTTATCTCTTACTAACTCCTCTCCCACCCCAAGCTCGGCCCCCTCTGATGAGGACCTCCCCAATGATGACAAGACACCATCCATTGTTGAAGAGTATGACTCTCGCTATAGTAAACAAGAAAACAATACCCACAAGGGGCCAATGACTCGAGCAAGAATGCAACACTTGCAACATGAGGTGAACTCGCTCCTCATTGATTATGAATATGCATCTACTAAGAACTATTTACTACCTAATAGTGGTGCATAAATTGTGCTCAGGTTTGAAGAACATGAAATGTATGACTAGGCTACTCAGCGCCCAAAGAAGGGCAACTTGAAGACGGTGAGTTGTTGTTTCAGATTCTGACTTTCAAATTCGTGATGAATTATGTACCAATCCAAGAAGTTTCACCTTGAGTATCTTGTATCATTGGAAGCGTCTTGAAGTCTATTTGCCAACGCAACTGACGGATCATGATTTCGAGCTTTGTAGCAAACGCTATGACAGATTTAGTGGAGGCTGTTCTGGGTGTCCATTTCCTCCTAGTCCGAACTGGTTGAGGCGTATTTTGTTCCAGTAACTACTAATTTCGTACCGGGTCTTTGTGGAAGGCCTCCAGTCCAAATAGGAGGGATGTTCCTAGTATAAATAGTACTTGTATGCCTAGTGGAAATCCTAACCACGAATTGAACTCAGAAAATAGAGAAGCCAAGTGCTCTTGTCCTTAGAGTTGTACCATTGCTGCCCCCTTGAGGATTGAGAGTTTTCTCTACTACTTGTTCTTGTGTTTCCTTGTGGTTTGCAAGAGCATTACCTCTACCTTGCGTGGTTCAGGTTAGGCATCGACCAAATCGTGTGGTTGGGCGAAATCATTTGTCACAGGTGGCTGTTCGAGCAGGTGTTGGTGCCATCAGTTCGTCAGGTTGCACATGTCAAGTTATTCTCAGATCCTACGACGAGAAGATCGAGCAAGCCCACCCTCCCTCCTAAGTTGGTTACCTTATCTACTCCTACACTCAGTAACACCCCCTCCTTCTCCCTAGCTCCCCCGGCCGCCTTCCTCTCTCTCCACCCCTCCCTTTTCCATCTTTGATTTGTTTTGCAGAAAGAAATGTCTCCACTTCCACTCTATTGATTGGCCAACTAATAGTGCTTCAAGAAGAACTAGTTGGGTTCATTCTCGATCACCTTGTCAATCCAAGGGGAGTACTTTTTTTGTTAGAAGTAATTAAGTATCTTTTTGTTTTGAACTTTTGTTGACTTGTAGTTTTTAAAATGATGTATGGACTTGTAACTATAAGTTTTATGTGGAATAGTAATAATATGGTTCACGTATAGACTTATGTATGGATTCCTACATTCTCTTGATTCTTGTGGTATTATATATAGAGTAAATTGCACTCACCATGTAACAATGTGTGAGGTGAGTGCAAATTGGTCCAACAAATTGCAAAATCGTCAATCTATTACAGTAACTTATTAGATGAGTTCAGATTGATCCAACAACTTGTAATAGGCTCAACCTAGTAGAATAACTTAGTACGTCGTTGCAGATTAGTCAAGAATTTCTAAAATACTCGAGTTAGTGTATTCAATTGGTTAATCGGTGCATCCATCATCCAAATGTTGTAACAAGTAACATATTTACTCATGCTAGGCCAAAGAATATTCATATCAAATTAAGTTATTATCATTTTCTTGGTGTGAGATGTAACCCGGACCGAAGACGGATGCTCTCCTCCCCCGAACTGAGTCAACTCAGGCCCGAAGGTCCCGAAGCTCAGCCGGGAGAAGAAAAACTGAGAACACACAAGCACACTAGTACGGATCTTTGGCTATCCTTTCATTCAATGCCCCTGAGTTTACAACGGCTCCCCTTATTTATAGGCTGGAGGCCAAACACCTTTTCATATCTTGTGGCACACATTACACCTTTTCCCTATCCAACAACTATATCCCTAGCATATTCCGAGGTATTACAGGAAAGTGGTTTTAGTACGGCTTCGGCTGATGCAACTCCTCGTACAGTGCCCAGCAGGGCCCTTCGTACGGCGTCTAGTTAGGCCTTCGTGTACCCGTTCCGAGGCCCTTTGTGGACCAGGAGCGGCGTCTCGTGCAGCCGCGGTCCCTTCGTCGTGTGATTACGAAGCCCGGCGGCTACTCCTTCACCACTGGCCTCGCTATGCCTTGCATGCCGGTCACCTGTCTCCGCGAATCCTGCACTATTCTGACACAATAGAGACATTTGATTATGTCAGCTTCGTCGGGGCGGGCTGAAGGGAGAAAATCTCTCCGAAGCCCAGTTTCCCCAACAGTAGCCCCTCGTCAGTGAGGGCCGTCCCCTACTGAGCTTGATGGGCCGAACTTACGAATTCTCCTTATTGAAAATGGGCTTCGGAACTCCCGAGGGCGGCCCAACTGACGAAATTACGATTGTGGTCTAGCAACAGTTCCCCTGCGTGGTGGGGCAAAACCGTCTTTTGACTGCAGGTGTAGGGGGGGCTGCGTCCGCCGCTGAGTATAAATACCCCTCCTCCCGGGGGTAAACCCTAGTCACTCAGGCTTTCTCCACGCCTCTCCCTAGCCAGCAGCCTCTGTTTTACTGTCCCGCTCTCCAGCCGTGCTTTTCCCCCTTCCTTCGTGGCCATGGGACCGAAGCCCCAAGCCCCACTCCCCAGAACCATTCGCTTCGGGCGAAGCCATATTACGTCCCATGACATGGCCGAGCTGGCGTCGAAGAGGCTTGTGTGCGATGCCACCGCCCCTGGCAAGGAAGCTATACCGAAGCCCGGTGCGGATCAGGTAGTAATCTTTCACGATCTGTTGTACACTGGTCTTCGGTTCCCCCTTCACCCCGCTGTGGTGGAGATCTTGCAGTACTATGGCATTTATTTGCATCAGCTCACCCCGAATGCCCTGGTGCGCCTGTCGGTGTACATGTGGATCTGCCGCACAACGAAGATCAAGCCATCCGCTGAAGGCTTCGCCATGGCCCACAAAGTTCACTATCAGCGCAAGGTGGTCACGATGGAGATCAATGGCAAAGCCGTGAAGAAGGATTGTCAATACGGGTGCCTCAACTTTGCGTACAAGCCAGGGGTCGTAGGGCCTGTCACTGCGTACCGGAACAAGTGGCCCGAAGATTGGTCGCAACACTGGATGTATCACAAGGTGGACCTGAAGGCTAATGGTTCCCTGCACCCACTGGTTGTACACGAGCTTCCTGCCCTCTTGGACAACTATCGCAAGGATCCAGTCTGCCCCGAAGGTGATGAATTTATAAATATGCTCCGGCTATTCGTGCTTAACTACAACACCTGTGACATAATCAAGGAGTACCGGATCCTTGGCAAATGGCCTCTTCAGGATGGCTGGTCCATTCCTGATGACGCCTGGGCCGAACCTGTTAACTCCATCCCGTGTCCTGACTAGGCCAAGGCGTTTGGCTTCGACGTCGAAGGTACGTACCCTGCCTTCGACGGCCACTTCGTGACTGCGATGTTCCCATGTTGCCTCACTTATGACGTGCAGCTTCATTTCTTGCAGCACTTCACCGGAGAAATGGCGAAGAGCGAGGCAACTTCATCCTCGGAGCCGTTTCCCCGCAAGAGTTCAAGGATCTGGTGTCGAGGCTGAAGAATTCACGTGGTAACCGTGTCTTCGCCTTGTTCAAGGTCGAAGCCCCGGAGCGTGAAGCCTGCAAGAAGCACCGTGCACTGGCAGCGAAGAAGGCCCTTGCTGCTGCCACTGCTACGGTCGCCGCCGCCGACACCGCCACCTCCCCTCGTACGCTTGGCGCGGAAAAACTGAGGAGCTCTTCGGCTGGCGCCAAGACAGCTGACGCGCTGGTGACCAAACGTTTGGAGCGGTCAAAGCGGGAGGCGGGTCCTACCGGTGCTGAGCCCATCACGAAGAGGGTTCGGGTTGCCCCTGAAGGCTCTCGCGTCACGCCCATTGCCATTGCCGCCCAACCCCTTCGCGCTGTTCCTCCTCCGAGAGATGGTGGTGAGACGAGGCTAACCCTGCCTCTCAGCCCCCTTCAAGCTGAGAGCGAAGAAGAAGAGGGGGAGGTCAAGATCACATCTTCGACGAACATGCCGCCGGGCCCCTTCACGGAGAATGTCGATCTGAGCCCCCAACGCTCCGATTCGGCTAAGGGCTCTGGCTCCCGTGCCTCGTCACCGTCGTTCGGTACCAAACAGTCCACTGCGCCGCCTGAGGATGATGATCGGTGTGCGGATGAGGACCGCGCAGTGGATAGCGACGACGAGGATGACGACCCAGACAGTAGCAATTACCGTGTCGTCGCGGAGGATCCTCACGAAGCCACTTTGCGGCTCGGCGTCCCCGAAGGTGCCAGGTTTATTGGTGGCACCCAAGTTGGTTTCCTGGGCCTGTGCAGCGGCGGTCACGAGCATCACTTCCTCAAGGAAGCCAGCGATAGCTTCGCGTTTCCACATGAGGAAGAGAGCTTCGGTCGAATTGGGACGATGGACATGGCTGAAAATTGTGGGGAGCTTGCTCTGAAGAGTTTCGTGGCTTCGCGCTGCCTTATGCGCCAGCTGCGCCGTGACCGAGAGGCCGATGAGGAATCGCAAAGAGAGTTGAATAACCTTGGGACACGCGTGGAGCAATTGGAAAGCCAGCTTGTTGTGGAAAGTGTCGGGGACAGCCATAAGGGTCCCCTAAAAAACCGGGGGAAACCCATTCACTTTCGCAAAAAATAAAACACAAACGAATTCACAAACCTAAAACACGCTCAAGATAGTCACGGCCCAGCGGCCGGGCCCACAGCCCTGGTGGCCCAAGCGGCCCACCAGAACAGTCGGCCCAGCCACCCCCGGGTGAAACTCCGCTTCGCTCGAGGGGCGCAGCGCCGCGCTAACGAGACTCCGCCTCGCTCGAGGGCCGGTCGCCCCCTCGGGTGAGACTCCGCCTCGCTCGAGGGACGGTCGCCCCATCGAGTGAGACTCCGCCTCGCTCGAGGCCCTCACGGCCTCGCTGCCCCCGCACCTGCTCCCCCGACAGGGGTGTTTAATGTTCTGACACTTGCAGGCGCCCGGGTCAAAGACGAATCCACGCCGTGCCGTCCCTCTGACACGCCCGGGAATCATATCCCGACGCTGTTCTGCCAACTCTCCCGGTGAGGCCATCCCCACCACTGTGCGGCAAGGCCAGTGTCAGCTCCGTGACACTGCGCCACCCACTCTCGTACGGCCAACACGCCGCACCCTCGAAAGAGGACGGCGGAACCCTCGAAAAGGGGACGGACGCCTGCTCCGCGCCTGCCCGGGGCCACGCCATGACGTCGGACCAGTGAGGCGCGTCACCTCCATCACCGTCGGTCCTGCGTGGCCATCCCCGCCATCACGACACCATCCCGGGCACTGCAGCGCCATCCCTGACGCTGTAGGAGTGCGGGGTGACAAGACACCGCCACGCCCGCGGCTGTGCCCCTTACAACCTCCCGTCAGCCGCACCCTCGAGTCAGCGTACGGACGACGACCACACGGGAAGCTCCTACGCCGCCACCCTCGAAGCCGCTCCTGGACGGATACAGGGCACGCCATGACGCTCCGCCAGAAGCAAGATTCGCCAGGACGGCCGTCCACTCCGTTGCACTGTCCGCCATGCCATCACACGTAGCTAGAACAGTGCGGCACACCTGTAAACTGCCTCCTCCTTGGCCTATAAAAGGAGGGGCGGTCCCCTGGCCGCAGGGGGACGACGGAGAGCACTGACCCACACGCTTTCTGCCTTCACCACGATATTGGCACTCGCCTCAATCAAAACCTCAGGGACTTGGAGGTCCGGCCTCCTCTCCCGCCCCGCTTGTAGCTCCCCTCTGCAAGCACCACGGTGCAACGCAATACAGTGCCCCGAGCACACCACTGCTGGACGTACGGCCTCGGCCGGAACCAGGATAAACTTGTGTCCCCTGTGTTGTCGTTGGCACCGACCATCGAGAAGCTGATCACAACGTAACTTACTAGTTAGTGTCGGGACTACTTTCCGCACCGACAGTTGGCGCGCCAGGTAGGGGAGCTCGCGCTGTGATCGACCCCTCACCAGCATTCTCGATGGTGATTCGTACCGAGATGACGTCCCAGAGGTACGCCATGGGCAGCTCGGACCCTCTCCCCGCTGGATTCGAAATCCGGTTTGGGAGCCTGAACTTTCAGGCCACAGGGAACGGCTACCTCATCCGCCTCACCAACTTCGACGAACTCCACCCGTGGCGGTCGACTGGGCCGGGCCCAATGCCCGTGACGCCTGCTACTGACGCTCCGGCACCCACCTGGGTGGCTGCCGCGAGCGCCTCGACGCCCCGGCGCCGCAAACGCCCAGGTCAGTGCTCGCGCCAGGCGCGCACGGAGCGACGCCGGGCAACACGCGAGGCGGCCCGGAACGACACGCCCCCGCCAAGCGACACGGCGGCGCACCCTACGAGGGAGCACGTGGCCGCGGGGCCATAGTTTCCCCACGGGATGCGCAACCCTGCTGCGGCGTACGCCTCATCCGTCAGCACCGACATGGCCGCGTACGAGGATCTCCCGGGCCATCACTTGCTGTGAGTCCGGAACCTCATCGCCACCACCAACGACGAGTCGTACCACGGCTCGCCCAGCGAGCTGCCGCCCTCAACCTCGCATGGCTACGCAGAGTGGGACTTCTCCGGCGTACCGGACCCTGTGGTCTTCCGGTGATTCCTTGATGCCGCGGACTACTGGTTCGGTTGCTCCGACGACTCCAGCGAGGGGAGCTATGATCCCTCGCGCGAGTGCTGTTGTCGCCGCCAACGAGCAAGCTGACGGCGCAAACGGAGCGGGCGACGGGAACGCGGCCCAGCATCCGGAGCCGAACCCGCCACCGGCCCCACCAGCGGGCAATACGGATATCAATGCGCAGCTGGCCCAGGCACGCGAGTTCGAGGTGAAGCTCGCGGAAGAGTACCGGCAGGTGCGGCTCCTGCGTGCAACTATCGTAGGGGAAGCCTCGGCGCGCGGCGAACGCGCCCGAGAAGCCGGGAAGCAAGCCTGCGAGCGCATCAATGCCAACTTCAATGTGGACGACCCACACACGCCACTTCGTGCCAGCCAAAAACTCATCGCGGCGGCAACACTACTTCGGGCCATGCCCGAGCCATCGACACCCGAGGTACGTAACCTGCGCCGCGAGGCGCAGACTCTCATCGAGCAAGCGGCCGTGCAGCAGGCCGAGAGCTCCGTGTCCCGCATGTGCAACCAGTCCAGCGCGCGGGGCGACGGCGGCGCGAAGGACCAGGAGGCATCCGTCCACGCGGACGGCGCGGCGGAGCAGCCGCCAAACCGGGGCAGGACGCCTGTCAAGGAGCGGATCCTTGACACGCGCGGCGAGGCCCACGACGGAGACGCCCGCAACGTCCTGAACGCCAAGCGAAAGGGCGACGCGGAGGCGCGAGCGGCGACGGGCTACCACCCTCGACGAGGTGGTCGCTACGACAGCCGGGAGGACCGCTCGCCAACACCGGAACCCCCGGGAACCCGAGTGTTCAGTCGGGAAATCCGTGCGGCGAGTTTCCCCCAGCGTTTCCGCCAGCCCACCACCATCGACAAGTACAAGGGGGTGACAGACCCTCGTGTGTGGCTCAACGACTACCGTCTGGCTTGCCAGCTGGGCGGAGCCACCACCGATGCGGTGATCATCCGCAATCTGCCGCTGCACCTTGCGGACTCGGCCAGAACGTGGCTCGACCACCTACCGCCCAGCCAGATCCACAGCTAGGATGACTTAGTCCGCACGTTCACGGGGAACTTCCAGGGCACATATGTGCGCCCTGGGAACTCCTGGGACCTGCGAGCGTGCACCCAGAAGCCCGGCGAGTCGCTCCGGGACTTCATACGGCGCTTTTCAAAGCGCTGTACTGAGCTCCCAAGCGTCGCTCAGTCCGAGATCGTGCACACCTTCCTCGAAGGCACGACCTGTCGGGACCTTGTGCGCGAGCTCGGGAGGAGCCCGCCGGTCGACTCCAACGAGCTGTTCGACATCGCCACCAGCTTCGCCTCCGGAGAGGAGGCAGTGGGGGCCATTTTCGACGGCAAGAAGGGCAAGCGCGTGGACGACACGCCCGCGGAGGGCAGCAAGTCCAAGGAGCCCCAGCAAAAACACAAGCGGGGCAAGAAAGGCAAGAAGCCGCGCCACGAGGCGCGCGCGCAGGGGCGCGACGACGGCGGGGACGAGGCCCTCGCAGTTGACCCGGCTCGAAAGGGCCCTCGAGGAGCCCCTCGAGGCCCCGGCGTATTCGACGATATGTTGAAAAAGCCCTGCCCGTACCACAAGACCCCAGTCAACCACACCCTCGAGCAGTGCGACATGCTTAAGAAGTACTACCACCGCGTCACCGCGAAGGAGGACGAGGCCAAGAAGGACGGGGGTGGCGGAGACGCTGATGGCTTCCCTGCGGTGGAGAACGTTTCCTTCATCTTCGGGGGACCGACGGTGGACATGTCCACCAACCGGCGCAAGCGAGAGCGGCACGAGGTCCTCGCCGCGGAGAGGGCACCTCCTTCCTTCCTCGACTGGTCGGAGGACGCCATCACCTTCAGCCGCGAGGACCACCCGAACCGCATCCCCAACCCGGGCCAGTACCCGTTGGTCGTCGATCCCATCATCGGCAACGCGCGGTTTTCCAAGGTGCTGATGGACGGTGGCAGCAGCCTCAACATCCTCTACGCCCACACACTACGGCTGATGGGGATTGGGTTGGACCAACTGCGGCCCAGCACGGTGCCGTTCCATGGCGTCGCGCCAGGCAAGCGCGTCCAGCCCCTCGGGCAGATCGACCTGCCAGTCTGGTTCGGCACACCGGACAACTTCCGCAAGGAGATCCTCACCTTTGAGGTAGTGGGGTTCCGGGGCGCGTACCACGCCATCCTTGGCCGTCCGTGCTATGCCAAGTTCATGGTGGTCCCGAACTACACTTACCTCAAGATGAAGATGCTGGGGCCAAAAGGCGTAATCACCGTGGGCTCGTCGATCGAGCACGCATTCGACTGCGACGTCAAGTGCATCGAGCACGCTGAGGCCCTGGCGCTCGACGAAACGTTTGTCGCGGACATGGAGAAGCTGGCCAACGAGGGCCCCGACTCCTCCGCCAAGCACGCGGGCAGTTTCGAGGCTGCCGAACAAACGAAGGAGGTGCCCCTCGACCCTGCAGCCCCCGAGGGCAAGGTGTTGAGGGTCAGTTCTACCCTCGACCCGAAATAGGAAGTGGTGCTCGTCGACTTTCTCCGCGCCAACGCCGATATCTTCGCGTGGAGCCCCTCGGATATGCCAGGCATCCCGAGGGAGGTCGCCGAGCACTCCCTTGATATCCTACCTCACTCCCGAGCCGTGCAAAAACGGCTGCGCCGCTTTGACGAAGAGCGGCGCCGGGCGATCGGAGTAGAGCTGCGGAAGCTCCTCGAGGCCGGGTTCATCAAGGAAGTTTTTCACCCTACGTGGCTAGCTAATCCTGTACTAGTTAAGAAAAAGAATGGGAAGTGGCGGATGTGTGTAGATTACACTAGTTTGAATAAAGCATGTCCCAAAGTTCCTTTTCCTTTGCCACGAATCGATCAAATCGTTGACTCAACTGCAGGGTGTGAACTATTGTGTTTCCTCGATGCCTATTCTGGGTACCACCAAATAAAGATGAAGGAGTCCGACCAGCTTGCGACTTCGTTCATCACGCCGTTCGGAATGTTCTGCTACGTAACGATGCCGTTTGGCCTCCGAAACGCGGGCGCTACATACCAGCGATGTATGCAGCACGTCTTCGGAGACCACATCGGGCGAACCGTTGAGGCTTACGTAGACGACATAGTCGTGAAAACCAGGAAGGCGGGCGACCTGGTTAGCGACCTGCGCGTGGCATTCGATTGCCTGCGAGCCAACGGGGTGAAGCTGAACCCCGAGAAGTGCGTCTTCGGAGTGCCGCGATGCATGCTGCTGGGATACATAGTTTCCCAGCAGGGCATCGAGCCTAACCCCGAGAAGGTCGCAGCCCTCGAACGGATGGGCCCGATTCGAGACCTCAAGGGGGTCCAGAAAGTGTTGGGGTGCCTCGCCGCCTTGAGCCGCTTCATCTCGCGGCTCGGCGAGAAGGGATTACCCCTCTACCGACTCCTGAAGAAACACGAGCGCTTCTCCTGGACCGTCGAGGCCCAGGAAGCACTTGACAAACTCAAGGCGATGCTCGCCCACGTGCCAATCTTAACGCCGCCCCAGGACGGCGAGCCTCTGTACCTCTACGTCGCCGCGACCACTCAGGTGGTCAGCGCCGTCATCGTGGTGGAGCGTACAGAGGAGGGGCACGCCCTACCAGTCCAGAGGCCCGTGTACTACATCAGCGAAGTGCTGTCCGAGACCAAGGCACGGTACCCACAGATCCAGAAGCTGCTCTACGCAGTAGTGCTCGCGCGGCGCAAGCTCCGGCACTACTTCGAGGCCCACCCGGTCACGGTGGTCTCCTCGTTCCCGTTGGGTGAGATCATCCGCAACCCGGACGCGGCGGGCAGGATCGCCAAGTGGTCTGTGGAATTGATGCGCGAGACGCTCGCCTATGCGCCGCGCAAGGCAATCAAGTCCCAAATCCTGGCAGATTTCGTCGCCGAATGGACGGACACACAACTGCCGCCGCCGCAAATCCAGGCCGAATGCTGGACCCTCCACTTCGATGGGTCGGTGATGAAAACAGGGGCGGGCGCGGGCCTGTTCTTCATCTCACCCCTCGGGGAGCACATGAGATACGCGGTACGCCTGCATTTCCCCGCGTCGAACAACATGGTGGAGTACGAGGCCCTTCTTTGCGGCCTCCGAATCGCCATTGAGACAGGCATCAAACGCCTCGACGTCAGGGGGGACTCGCAGCTCGTGATTGACCAAGTCATGAAGAACGCGAGTTGTCACGACGACAAAATGGAGGCCTACTGCAACGCCGTACGAACTCTCGAAGACAAGTTCTACGGCCTCGAGCTTAACCACGTGCCCCGCAGGTACAACGAGGAGGCGGACGAACTCGCAAAAATCGCGTCGGGGTGAATCACCGTCCCCCCAAACGTTTTTGCGCGGGACGTCGCCAGGCCGTCCGTCAACCTCGAGTCGACACCCTCGAGTCAAGAGGAACCCTCGGGGGCTCCCTCGAACCCAGCGGGCGCGGAGCCCATGGATGAAGACCCCTCGAACGAGGCGTTTGTGCTCTCCTTGCTCGAGAGCTACGGTGCGGACGAGGCCGAGGCCATGCACACGGAGCCAGCCCCCCGCGCGGAGGACTGGCGGGCCAAGTACCTCGCCTGGATGGAGCAAGGGGAGCTTCCCTCAGATCGGTCCAAGGCCAGACGCATCGCCAGGAAGGCCAAGTCATTCACCCTCGTCGACGGCGAGCTATACAAGCGCGCTGCGTCAGGCGTCCTGCAGCGGTGCATACCCATCCCCCAGGGGCGCGAGCTCCTCCGGGACATCCACGCGGGCGTGTGTGGCCACCACGCGGCGCCACGCACCCTCGTGGGCAACGCGTTTCGCCAGGGGTTCTATTGGCCTACCGTGGTTGCTGATGCCAGCGAGATCGTGTGCACCTGCGAAGGGTGCCAATTTTATGCCCACAAGACCAATCTCCCGGCCCATGCCCTCCAGACGATCCCCATCACATGGCCTTTTGCCGTGTGGGGGCTGGACATTGTCGGGCCCCTGCGAAGGGCGCCCGGGGGCTACACGCACCTGCTGGTCGCCATTGACAAATTCTCCAAGTGGGTCGAAGCGCGCCCAATCACGAATCTCAGGGCAGAGCAGGCCGTAATATTCTTCACCGACATCATCCACCAGTTCGGGGTGCCTAACTCCATCATCACCGACAACGGGCCCCAGTTCACCGGCAGGAAGTTCCTGGAATTCTGCGACAAGCAACACATCCGTGTGGACTGGGCGGCCGTCGCGCACCCACAGACCAATGGTCAAGTGGAGCGGGCCAATGGCATGATCCTACAAGGCCTCAAGCCCAGGATTTTCGACAGACTGAACAAGTCTGGCCGAAAATGGCTCCAGGAGCTGCCGGCGGTCGTGTGGAGCCTCAGAACCACTCCGAGCAGGGCCACGGGATTCACCCCGTTCTTCCTCGTCTATGGCGCGGAGGCCGTCCTCCCCACGGACCTGGAATACGGGTCGCCTAGAGTCAAGAGTTACGACGAGGGCACCAACCAGCGAGCCCGCGAGGACTCACTGGATCAATTGGACGAAGCCCGCACTGTGGCCCTGATGCATTCAGCAAGATACCAGCAGGCTCTGAGGTGGCACCAGGCCCGGAAGATACGACGTCGAGACTTCGACGAAGGGGACCTAGACCTAAGGCTGCGCCAAGACAATCGAGGCCGCCACAAGCTATCGCCCCCATGGGAGGGACCCTACGTCGTTGTCAAAGTGCTCAAGCCCGGCACCTACAAGCTGGCCAACGAGGACGGCGAGGAACTCACCAACGCTTGGAACATCCAACAGCTACGTCGCTTCTACCCTTAGAAAGGATTTCCAAGTTTTTCTTGTCATTTACATACCCAACACCCCAGTTGGCTGTAATTTCCATCAAATTAATAAAGCTAAAGGGCGACTCGGTTTTCCCCCGAAAACCAAATCCCCCTTGGGGGCTACTGCGGGGGGCGTCCCCCCCCAAAAAATGGTCCCATTTTTTCGCAAAATTCGCCGCAAATGTGCTAAGTATGCCTCGACCCAAACTTTGGGTGGACTCACGCGGGACGCGAGTGGCCAAAGGGCGAAGAAGCGCGAGTCGGGGATAGCCCACGCCTCTGGCAGGATACGGCCCTTCCCCCTCGCCACTTTGCCTATAAGCTACTCGTGCGAACGAAAACCTTCCCAGCCAAGGTTCACCTAAGAAAGCGGGGAGGCAGAACAACACAATTGCCGAAATAAACAACGAGTTTTTCAACTTACAAACATCGAAGTGTTTTAAACAGCAAATGTTTATTACAACAGCCGCGCGGCTCGAATTCTAACATCAAAAACATAAAGGGCCCAAACGCCCAATGGTCTTCAGGCTTGGGGGCCGCCAGCCGGGGGAGCGTCCGGGAAGAGGAAGTCCATGAAGTCCTCGGCGAGGATGTCGGTGGCAGGAGCAGCGAGCGCATCCGCACGGTTCATCGCCACCTCGTCGTCGACACCGACGGGAACGACATAGCCCGTGGAAACGGCCTCGAGGTCGACCTGGTAGTGGGAGACCACTACGCCAAGAGCTTTCTGAACTCCCAGGTGAAGGGCACGGCGCACGCGCTGGGTAACGTGCCTGCCGAGGGCACGGAGGCGACTCGCCATCGAGCTCCCAGCCTGCACTTCGCCCTCCTCGACCCCCTGGCACGCCTCGAGGGCGGCGGCCCGCAGCTCCTCCAGCTCCTGTTGTGAGGAGTTGTAGGCCGTCTGGAGGGACTCTGCCTGGGTCGTCGAGTTCCCAAGAGCATTCCGCAGGCCTGAAACCCATGAATGAAAAACAAAAATTGGGAGCGGATCCCAAGCAAACCAAATCAACAAGCAAAATGCGAAGAGAGGCGACTCACCTTCGACCTGTCTCTTCTCCGAATCGAGGGCCTTGCGCGCGACCTCGGCCTCCTGCTGCAGGCTAAGGACCGTAGCTTCCTGCTCCACGACAGCCTGGCGCAGATCCTCGTGGGAGACGCTGAGCTGGTTCAGCTCCCCGTTGAGCCGCGAGACTTCTTCGTCCCGTTGCTTGAGGGTTGCCTGCGCCCCCTTGAGTGCGGCGCGCTCCTGCTGAAGGAGGCCCTGGGCCTCTTCTCGCGCCAGGCGCTCGTGCTCGAGGGCGGCCCAAGCCTCAGCAAGGGCGGTTCGCTCCTGCTGGAGCTGAGCGTCCGCCTGTTGGCGCGCGTCCCGCTCCCGCTGAAGCTGCTCCCCCGCCGAGGCGAGGGAGGCGGCCTGGTCCGCCAGGCTGGTCCTCAGCTGCTCGGCCTCCTTGGCCCTTTCCTCGGCCTGGCTCTGCCAAGACCGTGCTCCCTGGAGGGCTGCACGATCCTGTTCGAGCTGGGCGCGAATCGAGGCCACCTCCATCTCCCACTCCGCCGCCACGGTCCGCATCGCGGCTGCGTCCTCGCGCGCCTTCCGCAGTGCCTCGTCCCGCTCCAGGAGCGCTGTCCGCACCTTCGCGACTGCAGAGGCGTCTTTCGCAGCCTGGGCGTCCTGCCCCAGGAGCTCGTCCCGCACTGCCTGGAGCCGGTACTCCAGCCACCCGTTGTCGGTCCGCAGGGCCTCGACAAGGGCGTCAAGAGCGTCGTATTGGTCCCGGTACCAGTTGCGCTCGGAGCTCAGCCGGTCGAGGTGGCCGTACTTCTCCCGGGCTCGACCCTCCAATTCCTGTCACCGGCAGACAAGGCAGAAGAGAATTTGAGTCAGAAAAAGCGCGAACGCGGCAGAGACGAGGGGGGAAGAAACTCCAAAATCCAACAGAAAGGACGCGTACCTGGAAAATCCGCCACGCAGGACCCCCGTGGATCCGCAGTGCCTCGTCCAGCGTGTTGTTGAGCGAGGTGCCGTGGTCGCGGAACTCTTGCCACAGCGCCTGCTCGGCCTGGGCCTCGATGCAGAGGGCTGGCGGCGCGCTGGCTTGCTCCGGCTCCCGCTCCACACGCGTCACGGTGCCATCGGGGGCAGGAGGGCCGGCACGAGACGACGAGGCCTCGGCGCCATGCACCGGGGGCTGCGGCATCACGCAGCCATCCTCCCGCATCACTAACACCCCCGCCGCGGGCTCGGGGGCTGGCGCGGGCCAGTTCTCCCATTGGCCCCATCCAGGCGGCGGCGCGTCGTCGTCGGGGATCTCCACCACGGCCGCCTGACCACCCACCGCCGGGACAGGCAGAGGTCGGACCGTCGGCGCGGCGGTTGCCGCCGTCGTAGCCGCCGCCGCGGTCGTCGCCTCCTGCTGCGGCTCCGTGGCCACGGCCGCG
This sequence comes from Cenchrus fungigraminus, assembly GCA_036936925.1. Classification (NCBI taxonomy): domain Eukaryota; kingdom Viridiplantae; phylum Streptophyta; class Magnoliopsida; order Poales; family Poaceae; genus Cenchrus; species Cenchrus fungigraminus. Next base: position 101,850,474 of record CM072779.1, read on the forward strand.
CTGCGCGGTGGCTCACCCGTCATCGCCGCGCTCCCGGCCGCCCGTGGCACCCTCGACGAGCGCCGCCTCGTGGGTACGGACGTGTCCGACCTGAGCGCTTTAGCGGGCGCGAGGGCGGGGACGGTCAGCGCCACCCTGCGAACACGGAGACAAAAAACTGAGCTCCAACCCCTCGAAACCGGAACGTCTGGAGGAGGGACTGCTTACCTCAAGGTGGAGAAGCCTCGCTTCCTCTTCCTCGAGGGTTCGGCAGGCGCTGCTGTGGCGCCTGTCGTCGCCACCGCAGCGCTCCCAGACGCTTCCGCGGCGCGCGCTGGCGCTTCCGCGACGCGCGCCGCCTCTTCCACGGACCACCCGGCGGCGGGCGCTTCTGCGCCCACCACAGGCGCCTGCTCCTCTACCGCCTCTGCGACTCTTGGTGAGGGGGTCGAGGGATTCCACCTCTCGGGGGGGGGGCCGCCCCCCATCGCTCTCCTCTTCTTCCTCCTCTCCCGACGACGAGTTCTCCGGAGTCTCCGGGGAAGAGAGTCCCTGCTGCTCGCGCAGCCAGTACTCCTCGTCCCGCTGCTCCCGGCGCTCCCGCCGCCGGATTCTCTTCTCCTTCCTGCGCGCTGCCCGCTCCTGCTCCCGTCGCTGCGTGGCGCGGGCAACCGCTCGAGCTCGGGGCGTGGGCGGGTCGGACCGCGAGGCGTCCACGGTCACCCTCTGCTAAAAAGCGACTGTCAAAACCATGCTGGTACGTTGCGAGGGAATGAGAAAGGGAGGAAGGCCTACTCACCGCCGGGGCGTCGGGGAGCATAACGAACGACCAGAGGTCGTCGTTGCTGTGCCGGCCGGCCTTGAGGCTGATGGCGCGCCTCGCCCTCGTGGCCGCGTATTCCCGAGCGAGGCGCTCATTCAGGAACCGCGAGCGCGCCAACGACGCAGGGTTGGCCGCCTCGCTCATCTCGTGAATACGGAGCTCCCTCTCCATGAGGGGGACGATCCGCCGGTGGTGGAGGTTCACGAGGACCGAAGCCGCCCCCAACCCGGCGTCCGCCAGGCTCTTCAACGCGGTTAGGAGCGAATCCAACCGCGCCTGGTGCGAGGAGGGAGACACGCCGTGGTGCCAGGAGTCGGCCTTCTCCTTCAGCACCTTGCCGGTGTAGGGGGGGAGGCCGGCGCCGTCGTTGCGGAGGTAGAACCACCCCCGCTCCCATTCCGCATTGTTGGATGTCATCGTGCAGGGGATGTATAACTCCTTGCGCGAATCCCGCAACGAGATCGACAGGCCGCCGGCGCGCACCGCCCGGCGCACCCGTGCCTCCGGCGTAGCGAGCGTGTGCAGCTCCGCGCGGAAGAGGTGGACCCAGAGATCCCAGTTCACTGGGATCCCCAGGAACCCCTCGCAGACGGCGACGAAGGTGGCCGCTTGCGAAATCGCGTTGGGGGCGAAGTTGTGCAGCTCCACCCCGTAGTGGTGGCACAGTCCGCGCATGAAGCGGCTCGCCGGCGCGGTGAAGCCGCGCTCATGGTGCCGGATGAAGCTGACGATGTAGCCGTACGGCGGGTTGGGCTCCCGATCCGTCGCCGGCGGAATGATCCACGCCGGGGGCTGCCCCTCCACGTTCGGCGCCAGCTGGCCGCTGTTCACGTGCTCGCTCAGGGCGAGCACCGTCACCGTCGAGCGGCTCCACGGCAGCGGATCCAGCACCGTGATTGGCTGGGGAGGAGCCATTGCGGTTGGCGGCAGCGCATGAAGACGAAGCTAGCGGCGGGCGAAACGAAAGGGCGCACAGCCGAGAAGCGAAGTTAAGGAGCCAAGGGCGGCGACGCTAAGTAACGAGGTAAGGAGCTTCCGCCTCCCTCTCCTTGGAGTTATAGATCTAAGGGAGCCACGCTCCCCAAACCGCGCGCCGCGCGCATTAACTGCAGGCGGCTGCATCTGCCACTGACAAGCGGGGGCCACCGCACCGAAACGGCCGGCCGCGCGCGCATGCGCGATCATTACGGCGCGGCAACCGAAGAGCCGCGGCGGCCTGTCACGTCCGCCCCCACGTCGCCCACTACGCGCGCGGCCGCGACGCCTGAAAAGGCGCGCCCGCGACGCACGACTGAAGCCACAACTGTGGGCATTTAACGGCCTGGTCCCTTACTAAGTAAGCGTGACCCTCGCGCGGCCCGAGCCCAGTGCTCGAAAAACCAGACCCTCGAAGGGTGCGATTACTGACCAGTGGCCTCGAGACCCGCTCGGTGAAAGTGGGCGCCACAGGTGCCCTCGATTCTAGAGGATTACTGATCAGCAGCTCGGGGGTCGGCTCGACCGCGAACCCACGAATCCTGCAGATGCAATCAAGACGGGGGCACTTAGCTGCCACCCCGCAACGGCCCTACTGATCAGGGGTTCGAAGCACTGACCCTCGAAGGGTTCGAACAGGCGCCCCAGATCAACAGAGTCAGGGACGACGAGGGCGCGCGCATTCGAGCCTATCCTCGAGCTCACCAGCTCGAGGGCGCCCCACATGTCGTATTCAAGAGCCAACGAGGGCAGCTAGTCGAGGGATCCCATCGAGGGAGAGCTTCCGCGCCCTCGGTCCCCAGCGAACGGGACCGAGCCCTGCCTAGCAAACCCACGTAAGCGCTTTCATGGACGAGTCTCCGGACCACGAGCCAACCCTCATCGAACGGGGCATGGGCGTCCACTTGAATCACCCGGTAACAGCTCAATGAGGAATCCGCGATTCGCGACCCGCTCGATGGGAGTTGCGGAAACCTCACCCCCCGTCCCGCGGAGGGACGGCGGGGGAACGTACAAACAAGTCGAAGAGCCCGCCCCAATTGCCTCGAACGGGCCCAGGCTCGGGGGCTCGACGCGTGGCTACACCTCCTGGATATGCACCGAACGCACGCGAACGTCGGCACATGCGTACGGCACTGCCGAGGCCGGCTGAAACACCGCCGAGGCCGGCTGAAATAAACGCCTCGCACAATGACGACGCTGTGAAAAAAAAACCTTGAAGGAGTACACACACTCCTCCAAGGCTTCGGGGGCTAGACCCGCAGGTCCGCTAGCGCGCCCCCACGGAATAGCACAGGAATCAGGAGGGAAGAAAGTCCCATCAGCAAGCGTCAGCATCTGCGGGATCCTAACGGATACACCCGCAGATGCTCGGGGGCTACTGTCGGGGACAGCCATAAGGGCCCCCTAAAAAACCGGGGGAAACCCATTCACTTTCGCAAAAAATAAAACACAAACAAATTCACAAACCTAAAACACGCTCAAGATAGTCACGGCCCAGCGGCCGGGCCCACAGCCCTGGTGGCCCCAGCGGCCCACCAGAACAGTCGGCCTAGCCACCCCCGGGCGAAAGTCCGCTTCGCTCGAGGGGCGCAGCGCCGCGCTAACGAGACTCCGCCTCACTCGAGGGCCGGTCGCCCCCTCGGGTGAGACTCCGCCTCGCTCGAGGGACAGTCGCCCCCTCGGGTGAGACTCCGCCTCGCTCGAGGCCCTCACGGCCTCGCCGCCCCCGCACCTACTCCCCCGACAGGGGCGTTTAATGTTCTGACACTTGCAGGCGCCCGGGTCAAAGACGAATCCACGCCGTGCCGTCCCTCTGACACGCCCGGGAATCATATCCCGGCGCTGTTCTGCCAACTCTCCCGGTGAGGCCATCCCCACCACTGTGCGGCAAGGCCAGTGTCAGCTCCGTGACACTGCGCCACCCACTCTCGTACGGCCAACACGCCGCACCCTCGAAAGAGGACGGCGGAACCCTCGAAAAGGGGACGGACGCGTGCTCCGCGCCTGCCCGGGGCCACGCCATGACGTCGGACCAGTGAGGCGCGTCACCTCCGTCACCGTCGGTCCTGCGCGGCCATCCCCGCCATCACGACGCCATCCCGGGCACTGCAGCGCCATCCCTGACGCTGTGGGAGTGCGGGGCGACAAGACACCGCCACGCCCGCGGCTGTGCCCCTTACAACCTCCCGTCAGCCGCACCCTCGAGTCAGCGTACGGACGACGACCACACGGGAAGCTCCTACGCCGCCACCCTCGAAGCCGCTCCTTGACGGATACAGGGCACGCCATGACGCTCCGCCAGAAGCAAGATTCGCCAGGACGGCCGTCCACTCCGTTGCACTGTCCGCCATGCCATCACACGTAGCTAGAACAGTGCGGCACGCCTGTAAACTGCCTCCTCCTTGGCCTATAAAAGGAGGGGCGGTCCCCTGGCCGCAGGGGGACGACGGAGAGCACTGACCCACACACTTTCTGCCTTCACCACGATATTGGCACTCGCCTCAATCAAAACCTCAGGGACTTGGAGGTCCGGCCTCCTCTCCCGCCCCGCTTGTAGCTCCCCTCTGCAAGCACCACGGTGCAACGCAATACAGTGCCCCGAGCACACCACTGCTGGACGTACGGCCCCGGCCGGAACCAGGATAAACTTGTGTCCCCTGTGTTGTCGTTGGCACCGACCATCGAGAAGCTGATCACAGCGTAACTTACTAGTTAGTGTCGGGACTACTTTCCGCACCGTTAGAAAGAGAGCGGAGCGAAAAGCTTTCCAAGGAGAAAGATGACCTCGCCCGCACATCATCGGACGCACTGGTGCTTCTGCGTGCCGAAGTGGAGAACTTAATCGTGAGCCGCGATACTTTGAATGCTGAGCTGTCAACGCAACGCTCTCAGGCACAAGAGGCTAGCACGAACCTGACCAGCTTCGGGAGCTCTCTGACTCATTATCGAGCGCAGCATCGGCGAGTGGCAAAACTGCTTCATGGATACATTCTAGAAGTCCTCGGCCGCTTTGAACTTGGCCCTCCACCTCTGAATTTTGAAGGCCTGACCCTGGACAACTTCTACGATTGGGTGGAATCGCTTTGATCTGTTGGGCACCCACGTGAAGACGCACGAGGAGTTAAGTGCTGCGGTCGCAGCTCGATCGCTTGCAAGTGCGGTCTGCTCGCTTTTGCCCCCGAGTGGGCCTGCTTCGGAAAAAACCATCAGTAAGAGCGACTTGAGCCTCCTGACGAAGACAGACTTTTCGTGGCCTTCGGATGACGAGCTGGCCGCTGCCACCCTCCCAGTTCTGCCCAAGAACATATCCAAGAATTTCATGAGCAGCTTCTTCACCGAAGGCGGCCCGAAGCTTACCGCCGATGAGGCGCTTCGCCTTGCCGCCCAGGTTAAACTCTTGTGATTTTAGCGTTGTTTGTTCAATTATTACGTTGCTTGTTACTGATATGCTTCGCGCTTTCCAGATAGCCCCCAGGCTGAAAGACAAAGTCCGGGTTCGCCGCGCTTCGAAGCTTGAGGCTCGCCTTCGTCTATCGCCCCCAAACCTCTCGGAGGCGAGCATGTGGGTGCTGGAGTCCCCTCCGGCCCTGACTGCGCCTGTGGTTGCCGCTCCGGCCCTGACCGCGCCCGTGGGTGCCGCTGCGGACGGCGTTGGTGATGATGGCGCGAGGCCCGCTGAACTGGAGCCAGCGCGCGAGGAATCCCCAAGGGGCGCGGAAGTTGGCAACGATATCCCGAAGGCCACCTCACTGATCGTTGCCCTAGCTGACGACATTGGTCTGAAGGTTGCCTCTCCTGCAGCTACGAGGGCTGCTTCTCCAACTGCTGCTGCTGGTGAAGATACTGGTGCGAAGCCCGCTTCGCCTCCGGCTACGAGGACTACTTCCCCCGTGGTCCCCAGGCCAGCGACCCCAAGGACCATTGCGGCCACCGAGACCTCTGCTGTTTCCCCGCCCGGAGCCGAAACCTCTGAAGCTGCTGTCGAAACATCCGCGAAGCCTATTGAGGTGCCCGAGGCATAGATTTTAACATGCTAGGATGTAAATGCTGCTCGAGGCAGCTCTTTTGTAAGCACTTAACTAATTTCAAGCTGCTTCTGCGCAGGTTCCATTCCTGGTGCCTGCGCGGACAGCCGAAGGTTCTTTTGTTTCTATGGTTGATCCGTTTTTCGTGTCCCCCGCATTATGGAGTAAATTTAGTATCCGTCATCCCGACGCTTCGTACGATGATTTCCTAGCGTACCGCCTATGCTTGTATGATGCTCGAAATAGCGATTCGAAGCGCTTCTTTGCTGAGTTTAACAAGGATCCCGTTCGGTGGGATGCCCTACTTCGGGAACGCGCCGCGAAGCGTGCCCTTAAAAGAGTGGGTCCTTCCGGTTCGCCTACGTCTCTTGCTGTGCCCAAGGATGAACCCATAGAGGTGGGGGCAATAGGCCCCCCCCGAATACGTGTATCTAATTCCTACCGAGCCTGCCCCCTTTGCTGTGAAAGACGAAGGCCCATGACTTGCGACCTGAGACATTCTTCTTTGCAACACAGGGGGCCTGCCGTCTGAAGAGGAGCTTCGTCGCATGGTGCTAGAGATACTTGACGTCGCGGCGCTTCGGCTGATTGATGAAATTTGTGAAGTTGTAATTAAAGAGCCATGAGGCTGGTGTGATCCTTGTACATTTTTACATTAAAATTTGTAAATCGCCATTGATGGTCATTATTGTCTTCGAAGCGTTTGTGTGCATTGTGCCTGCTTCCCTATAACCGCGAGTCTTGCATCCTTGTGAAAAAATAGCAACACTGAGACGCCCCACTTTTCCTTTTTGCGCTCGCTTCGTCTGAACTTTCGGGATAGTATTGGATCGTGGGTTTTGTCGGCTACTGCTTGTTTCTTAGCTTCGGAACTCCCCCCGAAGCATTGGCCATAAAACACCACGAACGACCCGGTGTGAGGCTTTTGGCTGTGGGTGGATGAAGCCTAGCCAAACCGTGGCCATGATGGAACAAAACCGAGGCCCGATAATCATTTTTTACGTAACTTGTGTTGTCTGGGCAAAGCCGATTTCTTGGCATGTGCCTTATACGACTTCGTTAGCTGTGGCAATACGAGGCCAATTATCGGCCTTCGTTTTACCATGAGACCTGTCGTAGTTGAGAGACCAATTCCAGGCTCTCGATTCACACGTCATGATGGTACGGAGCCGAACTTCGGCGTAAGCCTGTCGTGGCTTGCATGAGACCAATTCCTGGCTCTCACTTTTGTCATACAGCCTGTCGTGGCTATGCGAGACCAATTCCTGGCCCTCGCGTTATCGTAATGCCTATCGTGGCTGCACGAGACCGATTCCCGGCCCTCGTTTTACACCCTTCGCCTGTCGTGGCAGTACGAAGCCGAACTCCGGCCTTCATTTTGTCACTCCGAATGGAGCTGTAGGTGGGTGGTCGATGTCGAACCTCCGGCGTGTTCGGCGTCTGCCACCCACCTATTCGTGCTAACGTGAAGGTCGAAGACTGCGTGCCCGCCGAATCGGGGGGACGCTGTTGCTTCGAAGGTACGTGTGCGAGCGGTTATTTGGGGAACAGAAGCCTTGTTTATATTTCACAAGGGGGTACATGGGAGCCGCCTCATTAAAAACCTCACACCACCTTCGTCCCGTGAAGAACTCGGTGGCTTCCCCTGTGAGGAAAAGAGTACGAGCCCCAAAAAAAGAAAAAAGTTCAATAACTTAGACACGAAGTCGGAAAGAAAAATGCTAAAATACATTAGGAGAGCTACAGCTACACATAGTACTTCTGGAGCATGTCGATGTTCCAGGTGTAAGGCTCCTCTGTGCCATCAAGCTGGTACAATTTGAACGCCGAGGGGCTTGATGTTTGCGCGGTGAGGAACGGGCCTTGCCATTTGCTCTGCATCTTGCCTCTCTTGTCCCCCTTCGGATCCTTGCGTAGGACCAGATCTCCAGGTTGCACAACCCTGTGCCTAACCTGTTTGTTTTTCCATCGCCTCGTTTCGTGCTGATATGCTTGGAGGTGATCTGCCGCTTGCAGTCGTGCTTCCTCGATGCTTTGAACCGAAGCCCCTGCTTCCTCTGCTGTCGAAGGGTGGTCCCGCCACGTGCCCAATTTCAACTCCTCGGGCGTCATGGCCTCTTCTCCATAAAGGAGCTTGAACGGCGAAAATTTTGTGGTCCGCGAAGTGGATGTGTTGTGCGACCATACAACGCGTGGCAGCTCCTCTGCCCATTTACCCTTCGGAAGATCAATGATGTTTTTCTTGACTACGGTGAAAATTAAGCCGTTCGCCTTTTCCACAGCCCCGTTTGATTGCGAGTGATATACCGAAGCGAAACATAGTTTGGTGCCGAGGTAGCCGCAGAATTCTCTGAACTTGGCCGAATCGAATTGCTTACCATTGTCCACTGTGACCTCGTAAGGTACTCCGAAGCGACACACGATGTTTTGCCAGAAGATCTTCTGGATGGTTGCTGAAGTTATGTTGATGACTGCCTTCGCTTCGATCCACTTTGAAAAATACTCGACTGCCACCACTGTGTGCGTGTAACTGCCCGGTGCCATGGGCAGCGGTCCCACAATGTTGATGCCCCATCGTGTCATCGGCCAGATAGGTGGTATGAGTTGCACTTCATTCGCCGAGAACTTGCTGTATGGTGCATGTCGCTGACAGCTGGAGCATGTCTGCACTATCTCGTGAGCGTCTTTCACCGCTGAAGGCCATTAGAATCCCTGGCGGAAGGCTTTTTGCACGAGCGATCTGGTGCCAAGGTGATGGGAGCACATGCCGGAGTGAATATCTTTCAATAGCTTGATGCCCTCGTCTCTTGAGATGCAGCGAAGGTCCGGTGCGCATACTCCCGCTCGGTACAAATCCTCTCCCTTTAAATGATAGCTTCGAGCGCGAAGGGCCACTCTGCGGCCTTCGGTCTCATCTTCTGGCTCGTAATAGCCTTTCAGGAAGGCCACCAACGGTGCCCGCCAGTCTTCACTATGTATTGCATTGACAAACTTGACCGGGGGTTCGTCAGTATGAATGGATTTGTGCTTCACCACCTCGTAGAATACGTCTGGAGGCAAAGGGTCCCGCGAAGCTGCTGCCTTCGCGATCGAGTGTGCCTCTTTGTTGAAATCCCTTGGAAAGCTTTTGATCGTGATTCCCAGGAAGTACTTCTCCATGCTTCGCACTGCTGCAAGTATTGCGTCATGGCTGGGTTCTTGGCCTTGTATGTTTTGCCAGTGTGTCCCGATATGAGCTCAGAGTCGGTGAAGATGATGACTCGCCGAGCCCCGACGGCTCGTGCTTTGCGCAGTGCCAACAGCAGACCCTCGTACTCTGCCACATTATTTGTGCAGTCATCGCAGTCGAGCCGAAGCGCATAGCGGAGTTTGATACCCGAAGGGGACCTGAGCACCGCTGCTCCTGCTGAGCCCGCGTGGCAATATGCGCTGTCGCAGTGAATTTCCCATACCGGCTCGGGGAATTTGGCTTCGGTATCCGGTCGTGCTGGTGTCCAGTCTGCCACAAAATCGGCCAGGACTTGTGATTTTATTGCGCTGCGAGGGACGAAGTCTATGACGTGTTCTGCAATCTCTGCTGCCCACTTCCCCAACCGTCCGGTGGACTCCTTGTTTTCGAACATGTCCCTAAGTGGGTACGAGGTCGGGACAGTTACTTTGTGGCTCTGGAAGTAATGCCTGAGCTTGCGCTTCGCCATGAGGACGGCGTACGCCATCTTTTCCATCTCCGAATATAACAGCTTCGATCCACTCAGAGCTTCGGAGACATCGTAAATGGGTATCTGCTTTAATTGCCCGTCTTGGACCCGTTCTTCTACCAGGATCGCGCTCAGTGCGGTATTTCACGCGGCAATGTACATGAGTAGTTCTGCCTTCGGTGTGGGACTTGTCATCACTGCCGACTGCTCGAGGTGACTGCGAAGGTCCTCAAATGCCTGCTGCTGATCCGGGCCCCATTCGAAGCGCACATTAGACTTGAGGACCTTGAAGAACAACAGGCTTCGTTCGGCTGCGTTAGAAATGAATCTGCCTAATGACGCAATTCGGCCGGTCAGTTTCTGCACGTCCTTCCTGGAATTCGGCGGCTGCATGTTGCGTAGGGCTTCGATTTTGTCAGGATTGGCCTGGATGCCTCGTTTGGATACCATGCAGCCCAATAAGCGCCCCTTGCGTATCCCGAAGACACACTTCTCTGGGTTTAACTTGAGCCCGTGCTTGCGTAAGTTGGCGAAGGTCTCCCGAAGGTCCGCGATGTGATCGCTGTCCTTTATGCTCATGATCACCACGTCGTCAACATAAGCTGCGGCGTTTCTGCCCAGTTGCGGACCGAGGATGATTTTCATCATATGATTGAAGGTTGGACCGGCATTGCGCAGACCTTCGGCATCCTCACGAAACAATGGACACTGAAGGGGGTGGTAAAGCTGGTTTTGGCTTTGTCAGACCGATGCATCCACACCTGATGGTACCCTGAGAAACAATCTAGCAAACTGAGCATCTCGCAGCCTGCCGCTTGGTCAACTACCACGCTGATTCGGGGCAACGGGTAAGGATCCTTCGGACATGCTTTGTTGAGCTCAGTAAAGTCAATACACATGCGCATCTTGCCGTTCTTCTTCGGCACCATTGCCACGTTCGCTACCCATATCGGGTATTGTACTTCTCTAATGATCCCTGCGTCGAGCAACTTTTGCACTTCACTCTCCGCTGCCTTGCAGCGCGCTTCGGACATTGGGCGTTGCCCCTGTATTTTTTGTTTGACCGCTGGGTCTGCATTGAGGACGTGTTCAATCACGGAGCGGTCTACACCCGTGAGGTCTCCCTTGGACCATGCAAAGATGTCTTGATTGTTCCGAAGGAATACCATTAACCTGTCCTCCTCAGCTTCGCTAATTTCTGTCTGTTGGGGAAAGTGGTTCTCTAGGCACCCCTATTCGGCCCATTTGTGTAAAATAGGGGCTCGGCTGTAATTTTTGTACCCACCAGGGGCTTGGGGCTAAATTTGCACTCCTCCCCTTGACTATATAAGCAACCCAAGGGGTTGAGAGTGGGGACTTCCCCCCTCACTTGTCTTTATTTTCTCTGAGTATTGGCCTCCCTTCGAGAAGGGTTTTTACCCAACATTTCTGGCGCCCACCGTTTGTCGATCCCTCAGACCACAAGTTCCACCGAACAAACTTTTTTAGCCCAATTCAACATGACCTCCGAAGAACCTCTTCGGCCCAGCTCTCGAAAATCATTACAGACCTAGTTCGCGAACTACCCCCACCGAAGCCACCGAAGATCATGTGTATCTTCGACTCGCATCGCGACGCCTGTTAACCTCGCTCACATCGAAGCTCTGTTAGAGGAATCCAACTCTTCAGTCCAACCCTCGTGGAAGGAATCTCTTCGGCCGGCCTCGCTCGCGAAGCTCTCTGCATGCACACCTTCGGCCAGCTCGTGCAATGTCTTCGGCCCAGCTCTTCGACCCCGACCACCACCGTATGCTACCTTCGGGCCAATTACCGAAGTCAAGCACCGAAGTTGCTCTCTCACTTCGGGCCAGCTACCGAGTAGCATCGCGAATCCCTCTTCGGCCCACCTCGCGAAGTTGGCTCAAGGCTTTCGCTCAGCTAGCCGGACCGAAGACCACCGAAGCCTGACTCGCGGTTTTCTTCGGGCCCAAATCGCATCGAAGCCAACTCGTGGAATCTCGCCTCTTCGGACCCAGTTCGCACCGAAGAAGCCCAACTTGCGAAATTTCGCTCTTCGAGCTCAATTCACACCGAAGCCCGAATCTACCTCTTCGGCCCATCTCGCGACGGCTCGCCGAAGCTTTGGTGTGGAAACTCGCTCGCCTCTTGGACCGAAGCCAGAAAGAATCGCTTGTGACTTTGGCACACAAGACCGCAAATGATGGATGCGCTATAATGGATCAGGCTCAGGTATGTTTAAATTTCGCAAAAATGTTTCTGGCAGTGGGATTCGAGCTTTGCTCCCAAACAACGCCTTGCCGCAGGCTGCGCTAGCCACTAGCGCGTTTGCTTTTTTGGTGTTCAGCATCTCGTGTCCTGATTTTAATCTTTTATTCCGCGAGTTATTGGAATATGTTGCATCGCTGCTGCTGCTTGGGAATTTCAACTTCAATTAGCGTGCATCCCGGAGCGCGTTATATTGTTTTTTTAAGACGTGCAAAGCACATTTTTTTCGTTAGGCCCCGTGCCTCATGTACTCAAGAGCGCGTCATATTGTTTAAGTAGGAAACGCGCAGTGGCTTATTTGCTTTTTTCCTCTTCAATTATAATGATGTTTCCCTTCCTTTTCACAATGGGCTTGTTGTTTGCTAGCTTAATGAAAAAGATAGAGCCGCGCTGGATGCCAAAAAAAAAATCATATTGCAGCCCGGAGCATAATAGTAGTATCTTTTTAGTTATGGTTCCATAGCAAAACACAGTTCAAGAGGCTATAGTTTAGTCACCAGAAAAACATCTTCGCTTGTTAAGGTTGGATCGTGTGGGGCTATGCTAATCAGTTTCAAATTTTATTGTCATGCTGCTGTGCTACAGAAATAAAAGAATTTTGTTTTTTAGGAAAAGGATGGGAGAAATTAATAACTTCAGCTATAGTATTTCCAATTAAGGATTTTCTCTCGTACAAATTACACGTGTGGCTGCGCAAGGAGCATGTTGGCCGCATGGCTTCTTTATTTCTTTTTGCGTATCTTTCAGCACGTTTCAATTTCGTTTCCATTGTACCTGGCCGAGACTAGTGGAGGTTCATCAGAACACTTTAAAGCATACTTTGCATTTCTTGTGCCTATACTTTACCAATCATATATATATATATATTAGCAGTGGCGGAGCTGGCCCAACCCAGCAACAGTGTGGAACATGGGCCGGCGACTAGGGCCCAGGCCTGGGCGGCCTGGGCCGCTCCGCCACTGTATATTAGTGTTTATGCCCAACTATTCGTCTATCATTTACTTGCTGAAAAAATTCCCTTTATTTGGAAAAGTCGTTATTTGCCTAATGGTTCTTCGGTCACCATATTTAACTGTTGGATTTTTGCCAATTTCTCCTCCTCGTCCTCTTCTCCTCCCCGCCGCCAGAAGCCAAGGACCACGCATCCAGTGACGACGGCGGCGCACCACGGCGCACGGCGGATCTCAATCCTCTCTTCGCCGGCTCGCGCCCCTGTCCCGCTCACCTGCGCAGCGCCGCCATACTCCTCAGCCTTACCCCCTTCTGCTTAGGTCGTTGCGCGCGCTGCTCCTCCTCGCGGCAGGGCCGGCAGCGTTGCTCCTCTGCGCCATCGCTTCGTCCTCGCGCGCGCCGGCCCGCCACATCCTCGGTGCGCCGCCATGCTCCTCTGCCTCACCCCCTTCAGCTCTCGCCATCGCGCGCGCTGCTCAAACTCGCGGCGGGGTCGGCGGCGCTGCTCCTCCGCGAGGAGGCTCGCTGCCTAGTGCCACGGCGGGAGGTCAGTCTCGATTTGGCGGCGACCGGGTGCCTCCCTTCCTTTCTCCGGCCGGCAGAGGTCGAGCTCCCTCGCTAGGTGGCTATGGTCGCGGCCTTCGCCGGCGTCGCCCCGTCCCTCGAGAATCGAGCTCTCCACGTCGAGGCCATGGCTGCGGTCTTTGCCGGCGCCGCCTTCTCAGGGTCGTGCTCCCCCGCGTGGAGGTCATGACCGCAGCCGTGCGTAGCCGCTCCTCCACCCGCGTCACCGCGGTCTCCACGGCCTCCGCCTCCGCTGGCCAGCCGGTGTTCGAGGAAAACGAAAACCGGAGGTGAGGCCAACTCCCCTCGCGAGCCCCCTTCAGCCTGCATCGCGTGGGACGAAGGTGGAGTCCGTTTTTTGCGGTGCAGGTTCTGTAGCACTTTGAGAATCTTGCGATGCAGCCACGTGTCTTGGTCCAACCTACCGAACAGACCGTGTTGCAGCTCACGGAATTTTTTTTATAGTTTTTTCCAATTTGCAAAATTATACCACCGTTTTGAAATTTTACAAAAATATACCTCTAACGTCGTGGGTCACGGCGGATAGGCCCAACCGCCGTGACCCACGGCGGCAGGCAATCCAAACGCCGTAGGCCACGGCGGTTGGGCTACCGCCAACGGTCCGATGCCGGCTGTGGGCCGCGACAACTTACCGCCGTGGGCCACGGCGGTAGAAGTTGCTACCACCGTAGGCCACGGCGGTAGGAACTAATCGCCGTGGCCCACGGCGGCTGGCGTACGTATATAAAGGGGCGACGGCGGCCGCCTTCCCCACCCCTACCGCCGCAGACTCTCTCCCTCTTCTCTCTCAGGTAAATTTTCTTTCTTTATTTAATTAGTGTAATTAGTGTAGAAATTAGATTTTAGTTTAGAAAATTTAGAAATTAGTTTAGAAAATTTAGATTTTAGTTTAGAAAATTTAGAAATTAGTTTACAAAATTTAGTTTTAGTTTAGAAAATTTAGAAATTAGTTTAGAAAATTTAGATTTTAGTTTAGAAAATTTAAAAATTATTTTAGAAAATTTAGAAATTTAGAAAAATATTTTAGAAATTTAGGAAATTACTTTATCTTGTTCAAAAATTGTAGGAAATTATCTGTTCTAGAAAATGTAGAAAAATAGTTTCTATGTTTTAGAAATTATAGAAAATTACTTTATCTTGTTTAGAAAATCTAGAAAATTAGTTTATATGTTCTAGAAAATATAGAAAAATAGTTTCCATGTTTTAGAAGTTATAGAAAATTGCTTTATATAGTTTAGAAAATCTAGAAAATTACTTTATTTGTTCTTGAAAATGTAGAAAAATAGTTTCCATGTTGTAGAAATTATAAAAAATTACTTGTTTAGAAAATCTAGAAAATTACTTTATCGGTACTAGAAAATGTAGAAAATGTAGAAAAATAGTTCCCATGTTATAAAAATTGTAGAAAATTACTTTGCCTTGTTTAGAAAATCTAAAAAATTACTTTATCTGTTCTAGAAAATGTAAAAAATGTAGAAAAATAGTTTCCATATTGTAGAAATTATAGAAAATTATTTTGTCTTGTTTAGAAAATCTAGAAAATTACTTTGTCTGTTCTAGAAAATATTGAAATTGTAGAAAAATAGTTTCCAGGTTGTAGAAATTATAGAAAATTACTTTACCTTATTTAGAAAATCTAGAAAATTACTTTATCTGTTCTAGAAAATAAAAAAATGTAGAAAAATAGTTTCCATGTTGTAGAAATTGTAGAAAATTACTTTATCTTGTTTAGAAATTCTAAAAAAAAATACTTTATTTGTTCTAGAAAATGTAGAAAATTAGTTGATCTGTTCTAGAAAATATAAAAAATGTAGATATTACTTTATCTGGTTTTTTTATTTGTTCATTTAATTTTTGAATGCAGCTGCAGCAATGGATCAGGCTCGTGCTGCGGCGTACGTGACGCCCGAGTTGTTGGAGGCTCAGGTCGACCGCAAGCACCGCTCGTACCTGTCCGCCGTCCTCGGAGAGGATCTTGGACACGTACGTTCTCGCACTACGCGGACGTTGTTGCCGATCCACCACCGTTGGGTTCCCAAGTACGTGAATTTACCTTCATTATATGTACATTTATTTATACTTTTGTTACTAACTAATAAATTTACCTTATTTGTTTCAGGCTACACGCTGCAGGTCTACTGCCTGTAGCGCGGTTAGTCTAGGTGGACAGGCTGCGAGACGCGATTCCTCGTAAGGATCGCATCACACGGTTCCAGTTCGACTTCTCCCTCCTCTGCGCGCTTCTGGACCACTGGAGGCCGGAGACCCACACGTTCCACTTCACTGTCGGCGAGCAGACGATGACTCTTTAGGACATGTCCCTTTTGATGGGCCTTCCTTGTGAGGGCAAGCCGATGGGGCCTGTGGACATCTCGGCCGACTGGCGTACTGAGTTCCTTGCTCGGTTCGCGAACGTTCCTCGGAACGAACACGCCCCCGCCTCGTACCAGGAGTTCACGAACGCTCATGGACCCACCTTGACCTGGTTGCACCAGTTCAACGTACGTACCTTTACCTTATATTTTTCTTCATTTTTGAATATATGGAGACAATGTTACTAACGTTTGATTTTGTTTGTGTAGGCTGATTACCTGCCAGATGAGGCCGAGGATGAGACAGTCGACAGGTTCTTCGAGGCGTACCTATTGTGGCTGTTTGGGTTTGTGTTGTTCTGCAGTTCGCAGGGAGATGCGGTGTCGACGTACTTGCTCCCCCACGCTCGGAGGATCGCCGAGGCGTCCTTGGACGCGGTGCCCCAGATTAGTTGGGGCAACGCTGTTCTTGCCTGCACGTACAGGGGCCTGTGCTCGGGGGTGTTGAAGGGACGTTCTGACCAGGCGATCCTTCTCAGCTGTCCTCTTCTTCTTCAGCTCTGGTGCCACGAGCGGTTTATGATTGGTCGACCCTGCGTCTCCCACGAGGCGTACGAGCCCCTGCCAGAGGGTCACGACCCCAGCGACCGTTTCACCATGGGATCGCTCTGGTGCCTGTAGACGGTAATTTCTTAATTTTCACTTTTAATTTGTCTCTCCATTTTGTCTAGTTTGGTCAATTCACATTTCGTTTGTATGCAGACCTCGTACGCTGACGAGCAGACGAAGAGGGCGTACAAGGACTTCGTCGGAAAGTTTGACTCTCTGACGGACGCGGACGTCAGGTGGACACCGTACTCACAGGCGGCTATCGCGGTCCGCGCACCACAGGGCCTCTTGTCCTTTTGCTTCCGAGACCAGCACTACTAGAAAACGAAGACGCCCTTGGTGTTCGACATGTACGTGGAGGGCCACTTACATCACATATGAGAGACTTGTGGGAGGTGAGAGTTTATAAACTTATCTAGGATAGCCACCTTAATGAGTGACATGAAAGAACTTGGAGAAGGGCTTTGTCTAATGCTTTGTGCATGATTTTTATTTTTAAAAGTGCAAAAACCATCCGAAGGAAGTAAGAAAGCAAGTGTGGATGAAGTTGAAGATCTCTAGTGAAAAGGTAAGACTTGTGGGGTAAGTCTTGAATAGGTAATTTCTAAATGCCCATGTTTACATTATGATTTTTGTTTCATGTCTCTTATATTAAAGATGAATGATTGACTAACTTGAAAGGAAGGATTTGACGAAGCATGATTTCAAACTCCATGGATGGTCAACTTTTGAGCAACTTGCTCGAGGACGCGCAAGATCTAAGCGTGGGGGGATGTTGGCAGTCGATTTTCGTCAACCAAGAACACTTGTTATGTTATAGTTTGGATTTCATTTTGGAACTAACCCGCCACTAGGCATACTAATGATATAACAAGTTCATCGTTGGATGTGTGTTTTGGAGTATAATGTTTACGCAGGAATTTATGCACTAAATGAGAAGAAATACGTTCGGTTCGGAGGACGATTTACATGATGATCAAGAGGCTCCGACCGTGCATGAACTTGACACCAAAGGTGGCAAGGACCAATGAACTTCGAAGAAGAATCTCCGAGGACCAAGATGAAAAGACCGAAAGATCATGCATAAACACCCCTTGACTTGGTCATGGAGATAATGACGTCCAAAACCCATATCCGAAGGAGGAAAAACCCCAAAGTGCAAGAAACGACACGTGGCAAAAGGCGGAGACAAACCGGGCCGAGGATGGGCCAGGCCGGTCGGCCCAGGCCGGTCGGCCCACCCCCTCCTCGCCTCAGTTCGCCGCCACCTTTCTTCGGTGATAAATTCGCGGAACCCTAATTGTTTGGGGGAGAGGATCCATTCGCGAAAGACGACCAGAGAAGCCTCGGGAGATCAAACACAAGGAAGAGGGTTGATCAGGAGGGTGAAGATCGAGGAGGATCATCACCTAGGTCAACGGAGGCCACCACGAGGAAGGAGGACGCCGGGGCCTTGCCATGGCGCCACCGGAGTTGAAGGACACCGAGAGATGGACTCCATCGGAGGCATCCACCATGATCAACGGTGCCATGCCTAGCGTCTTGATGGGGTAAAGTAATCGTTTGTCCATGGAGTTGTAATGGATCTTGACATGTAGTCACCCACTCTTTGATTGGATCTTTGTCTATCATACCTTCATGTTGATGATGCTTAATGTTTAAGGTTCGCTACCATTGCCATCGGGGTTGCTCCCGTAGATCACGTCAACATACCGTGTTCATTAGGGTTAGAGACGATTACCTTCGCGTAGTGACAAGTACGAGGGAAGGGAAACACTTAACTCTTTGTTCACACCCTTAGATAGATTGGATCGGAATTTTACCATGTTTTAGGGTGATTGCATCTCAAGTACCTAGACTCCATGGGAATACGTCTTTCATACTCGTGAACACCTCTCTCTTTCTCTTAACATAATCTAGGGTTAATTTGTCTTTACTTTATAAATTAATCTTTACATCACAAAGTCCTTAATCAACTAAGTTAGTGTTAGGTTAAACACAAGTAATTCCCTTGCTCCGTGGATTGACAACAACCTAGGAGGTCCCCTCCCTTGGTGAAAAAGGCACCAAGTCACTCCGTGGACTTGCGGTGAAGTTGAACGCGGTTTTGAACCGTCAACACTGTGATCTCCTAGCTCTTTGTGATTTTCGTGTCATTTTTGGGGCTATTTTTGGGGTGTTTTGTTCTTCGCTCGATTCGAGGATTTGAGGGTGTTTTCTCTCGGATTTCTTTGAGGGGATCATAGGTGGATGCCTTGCGCATCTTTGTGTGTGATCTTGACCCCTCAAACGCTGGGAAACACCTTCGATTCGTGAGTTTTGGTTGGAGCCCGAGTTCTTGGGGGTGGTTCGTGTGATCCACGATTCCCGGTGATTTAGTGAGTTAGAGGACAAGATTTTTGGGGCATAGCTTCCTCTTGTGACGCTTCTCATCTCCCCCAAATCTTGTCTCAAGAGCTCTAGCCGTTTGGGAGATCCAGTGCTGGCTTGGTGAAGGGTTCCTCCTGCGCGCGTGCTGTTCTTGCTCTGTTCGTGAGCCGCAGACAGTCCGCGGGGCTGTGTGTTGACATTTCTTAACGCGATCACTTTAAGAACATATTTGGAATCCATCCTTAGCGACCTCGCTAGAAATGTGTGTTGGCATTCCTTAACGTCACTACTAACGACGCCGAGTTAGCGTGAACATCAAGACTTGCCAAAGGTAAATCTAAACGATCATGAACGAATCCGCAAGCGCACAGATAAACCATTGTAGCATTTCCCCAAGGAAGGAGAATATTCCAAGGGTATCGTATTCGTGGAAGGCAATGGCGGATATCATAGACTTACGCTTTTGCACTGAATGTAAACTAGAGATAGATATAGGAAGCAACAAACTCAAAGGCAGGGGCAAGATAAAGATATGATAGGGTAGTGTGACACACACTCAGATCTACCTCTACTCTAGTACTCTACGGCATAGGGGGAACATATGAGTTAGCTCTAGGTTCTAATATACTAAACATACAAAGCTAGAAGATACAAGAGATAGGCATGAGCATTGCATGAGAGGGTACGGTTCAGCACCCAGGTACAAATGGGGAGCTAGCCCGCGATGACCAGCACTCTGCGAAACTAGACTTTAGACTCCTACCACTACGTGAAAAACAGACATTGGTAACGGGTGCGGATGGCCATTGGTAACGGGCAAAACGCCCGTTACCGATCAAGTGTTACAAATAAGCCAAGAAAGGTAACGGGCGGATGCACGTTACTGATAACACGTAATTGTAACGGACGTCTAACAAAGGCTGTTACCGAAACTAATTACCGGTCACCTGAAATGTCTGTTTCTCTGGGCCCACATGGACCTTTGGTAACGGGCACAGAAACCTAGCCCATTACATGAACTCAATATCGGAGACGTTTGCTGTGGACACGCGTCTGCACGTAAGGAGACGCATTTTTTGTACGCGCGTCTTCTCTGTCTGGACGACAGGAGATGTGTGCTCTGGACGCGCGTCTCGCCTGTCTCCACGAAAGGAGACGTGTGGTCTGGACGCGCGTCACGTCTGTCTCGACGACAGGAGACGCGTGCTCTGGAAGCACGTCTCCTCTGTCTCGACGAAAGCATCAACTTCTAGGGCCCACTGGTCAGTATTAGTAACGGGCCTTTATGCGGCCTGTTACAGTGTTGTCATACTTGTAACAGGCGTTCCAAGTGAAGCCTGTTACTCACGGATCTGTTTTTGTAACGTGCCTTAACGCCCGTGACTGATACGTAGGGCACCTACAGTAACTTGCCCATTTTTGGCTGCATCCCGGAACCAGCCAGGATTTGGCAGCCACCAGATCAGGGGCTACATCCTGGAAACAGCCAGGATTTGGCAGCCACCACAGCAATGCTAGGAGACATCACAAACACATTCCCATCACATATATACACAAGCAAGATCACATATATATACACAATAATGCGAGATCACATCAAGTTCCTCATTAGATCGACATGATGCTAAAGTTTCAAGTTCGTCATCGGTGCTTTGTTTCGATGGAGTCCTGAGAAAACTACCTAAACCAGGCAACATCTGACCCCAGCCAAGCAGGTTTCTCAGGCAGTACTAAACTAGCCTGAATGCAGCAAGTTTCAAGTTTGTCAGGCAGTACAATGAACTCACAGTGCACCATTATAGAGGTTGCCGTTTCGGTCGAGGATCTCCTTAACAATGTACTCGCACAGCATCTCCCGGACCAGCTTTAGATCTTCTGTAGAAACATTTAGGGCAGGTTTGAAATCCTGCAAAATAAAATAATTATGAGAATACAAGTACAAATCAGTTTCTAAAATCAAATGGAGAATATGAGCAGAGACAAGGGTGAGAGCATTATCTACTTACATCAGCCTTCTTGATGTGAGGTATGTCTTCGAGTAGTTTGAACATATTGAATGCCACATAGAATCCATGCAAAAAGGACCCTGATGGCTGTTGAGCACACTGCGCATCGAGGTACCAAAATAACAAGTTAATGCAGTACCAAATTGGTATGAAGGGACCATAAAAAAACCGCGGTCTTACATTGGTATTTGGCTTATGCTTGAATGTCTGATTGGATTTTAGCTTTGTCTTCTTTCCTTTCATCCCTTCGTCCTTTGGGCATATATCTTCAGAGGCCCTGCATGATCAGCAATACCGATTAGAAACACTAAGAGATTGAATTTTGTGAACAAAACCTACAAGGTACAGACCAAGTCACAAGCGCTCGGAGGTCTTCGAACTTTTGCGCGGGATGATGTTTAGCAGAATCTAGATACCAAACCTCTTTGAACTTCATACAGATGATCAGTGTGACATAGTGGCCACCGGTGCCGAAGGCACCCACCACGTAGTCATTCGTCATTGCATTTCTCAATGCTTTTATTACAAGGTTAGACTCCTTATGAATCTTTGTGGTCGTGAGAACCTGTGGATCTAAAAACCCAACACTGATCTTCATCTCCGCTGCCTTGTCCTTCATTTTCCTACAAAAAATCCAAATTGATAGGCGCTGGCCCAATCTTCCGAGAGGTAGATGGTAAACTCGATTGGGTGGAGAACTCGACGTTGACGATCCGGCTTCGAATCAACACGATTCGGACCCCGCAACCGTTACACCATTGCTCCGTTGGTTATCAACCAAGCACAACTTGATTGACCTCGCCACGAAGGCTTTCCCTGCAAGCGAATCGAGAACACAAGCAAGAAAGGATAAACACGCAATCTGATAATTGCAAATACGAATTGAAGAAAAAGAGTGTGGGGTTCAAGTTTTGATCACAAAAGGACTAATCGACACAGTGGTGACTTACAAGAACGGGGGCCCTGATTCACAGCAAAAGAACTTGGCGTTACAGTGGCTATGAAGATAGTCTGTTCCTCGAATCGAAGGGAAACAAAAACTCAAACAAAACCCAAGTTTCTATGGCGGCGACTACTGAGTATATGAGAGGAGGGGCATCTTAGGGTTGGGGGCGACCAAGGGTGGGGCGCCCACAACTTGGGCTAAAGGCCCGACAAACCGGTGACGCAGCAGCTTGGCAGATTCTGGACATCAACTTCTTTCGACGATTCCCATTAACTCCGAATGAATTTGGGCCTGAAACCAGTGCCATTGGAAGCGTTATGAAATTCTCGTTCCATCCATATAAATAACGTCCAAAACGGACTCCGTATGCGACCGGGGTGTTGTTTTTAGTGTGTGCTGCTCCTGGACTCCGAACTGGGCTCGAACTTGAGTTGCTTTAGGCCTCCACCTTGGGGACTCGAACCGGATTAGCCTCGGACCTCCCTCTTGACTTGGAAAACATTGTTGGACTCCTTCTTCTTCACTCCATGCACCACTCATGGACATATGCATGGGCTCCATGTCCTCATCATCCTCCCCTTCTTGACGAAAAGCCGTCCTCGGCGTCGATTGTACTCGAAACCGATCCTGCAAAGCACAAAGGAGAACGGGGTTGCGAAAACAAATGAAACTAAAATAATTGTGAAGAGGGACATAACCTTGTTTCCAATTTTCTAGTTTGTCATCTTGTATGAAAGATTCAGCAAGTATGCAAGCTTTTTGATCGAAAGGCACACATTGTACGTCAACACCATCCTGCAAAAGATTAGCACCGGCAAACGACAATGCGGGAATAGATGGTAGTAAACAACAACGCTTCCCTTCTCGAGAGTGAACATTTTTCTTTAAAACAAAGCCACTAGAGGAACATGTGAATATGTTTGTGTGATGATTGCCCTCTAATCGATCACAATCTTGCACAACAAAAGGAGAATTCAGATTTGTACAAATGTAAACCCGATGTATCAGATATTGTCCTTTGTTGTTATATTTACCAATAACATGATATGAATGTCTAGACAACCATGGCAAATCAGCATATGCAAAAAGTCTCTCTTGTAAACAATCTAGATTACACAAATCATCAAATTCAATGTAACCCAAAGTATGCAAAGAAGACAACAATTTTTGCTCGTCACGTGCACTCGCACTAGGAATAACATGTTTATTTTCAGTAGAAGTGTTTGGTTCCAAAACATGTAAAACTGAAGCATTATCAAACAATTCATTTTTATCACAAGGAACATCAAGCAAATCATCATGTGACAAAGATAAATCTAGAGAGGGTTCTAACAATTGCTCTTTGATAGTATGATGTGTGGAAAAATTCAGCATATTATGACAATTCTCACCTTTCGGGAGTATAGCACCGTGGTCATTACCTATGTCCTCAGTAGAAGTATCAGGTGCATTGTGAAGTGGTAGTTCTGAATTTTCACATGAGAATGTGAGCTCCTTATTTTCTTCCATGTCGTCCTTGTCCTCTTGCTTTTGTTCAGAATCCTGCAAAAGGTTAGGTGGAGCAAGAGATACAACAATGGACTGATCCTCTAAATTAGGCACCTCATCATTTGAATTCAATGTAGAAGGTGGATAAACAAAAGTTTCTCTCATAAGAATTTTCATATCATTCCAAGTTTGAGGTTTATCAGAATTATTTAAAGACTCCCACCAAGTTAAAGCTGAGTGTCGCAAAACACTAGCTGCATTTTGTACCTTCCTCCTTGGACACATAAAACGAGTAGCAAAAATTTCTTCTATGGCAATTTCCCACTCCATGTATGCATAAGCACCCACACCATTGTATGTTGGTGGATATGAAGAACCTGTCATGGCTAGAAGACAGAAAAGACAACACAAAAGTATTATCCCTATCAACTAGCAACTACTGGGTGGTGGTGGAAGTGGAATGCAATATCTCAAGCGGCTTACCACCGTCTTGCAAGTGTTCTTACCAAAGCCAACAGGGCGGTACAATCTGTTGTCGAGCTCGGGTGTAATAGTTGCAATGTGAACCTGTGCTGACAGATGTATATATGTGGAGTTTTGGGTAGGCACAATATGGTAGCAAGGAATATCAATAATTCAAATTCAGAATTGCAAAACTGAAAAGTAGTCCCAAGCTAGTCTATGTCACCGGCCTAAACTCGTCCTGGACCTAGTTCAAGGAAGCAACGATACAACTCTGGATAGGGATACAAAGGATGCCAGCACTTCTGAATTTTTTTTCACTTTCTTTTTTTTTCTTTTGATGCGGCTCTTTTTTTTGCACCTCTCTGCCTCTTACTTTTGATTTTTTCTCAGTGTGGCTTTTTCTTTTATGCACTTTTTGCCTTTTTCTTTGCTGTTTTTTTTCAATCAGAAAGTGCCGCAAAGTCACAGATTACAAGGAATCTATACAATATCAATATGGAACTCAATTTACCCAGCGTTGGCACACCTCGTGATGACTAAACAAAATTTAGCACATCAGCTATTGAATACTCTCACTAGCAGGGGATCAACTCTAGAAGTATACCAGTAAATCAAGAACCAAATTGCAGTCCTGATTGGATTTTAGCGTGGTCTCTGTTGGCAGCCAAAATCATGAGATTTTTTTAGATGACTGACGCGGAATCAACAGAATGATACAAGGTTTTACGCAAGGCAAGCAAATATATTTTCCCAAAAGACCTGTTGCACCTTTTTCCTTTTTTTTAATAAAACATGATCAGCAGATTCACACTAACATTAAAAAAAATCTTTCTTTCCCCACGTGGAACAAGATTAGCCTCGATGAAACACAAGCACATGGAAAGGACCAAGAAATTGCACGTCTTTACTCCTCTATGACTCTATCAAACTGTTTCGTCCAAAACTTCGTAAACACAATAACCGACTCAAACCAGACCACGAACAAGACCTAGGCACGATGAACACAACGACGCATGAGGGACTAAAATTCAGAAAAGCAAACTAAATTGAAAAATTGTGGGGCACAAAGAAGTTATAGGACAGTGGAAATATTTTTTTGTAAGGCTTTTTGCAGACTATAGGTGATGAAAAACAAGATGAATCTAAAGGGCACACGATAATACCTCGCGGGCAACCTGGAATCATGATACCAAATGATAGGCACTGGCCCAATCTTCCGAGAGGTAGATGGTAAACTCGATTGGGTGGAGAGCTCGACGTTGACGATCCGGCTTCAAATAAACACAATTCGGACCCCGCAACTATTACACCACTGCTCCGTTGGTTATCAACCAAGCACAACTTGATTGACCTCGCCACAAAGGCTTTCCCTGCAAGCGAATCGAGAACACAAGCAAGAAAGGATAAACACGCAATCTGATAATTGCAAATATGAATTGAAGCAAAAGAGTATGGGGTTCAAGTTCTGATCACAAAGGACTAATCAACACAGTGGTGACGAACAAGAACGGGGGCGCTGATTCACAACAAAAGAACTTGGCATTACAGTGGCTATGAAGATAGTCTGTTCCTCGAATCGAAGGGAAACAAAAACTCAAACAAAACCCAAGTTTCTATGGCGGCGGCTACTGAGTATATGAGAGGAGGGGCGTTCTAGGGTTGGGGGCGACCAAGGGTGGGGCGCCCACAACTTGGGCTAAAGGCCCGACAAACCGGTGACGCAGCAGCTTGGCAGATTCTGGACATCAACTTCTTTCGACAATTTCCGTTGACTCCGAACAGATTTGGGCCTGAAACCAGTGCCATTGGAAGTGTTATCAAATTCTCGTTCCATCCATATAAAGAACGTCCAAAACGGACTCCGTATGCGACCGAGGCGTCGTTTTTAGTGCGTGCTGCTCCTGGACTCCGAACTGGGCTCGAACTTGAGTTGCTTTGGGCCTCCACCTTGGGGACTCGAACCGAATTAGCCTCGGACCTCCCTCTTGACTTGGAAAACATTGTTGGACTCCTTCTTCTTCACTCCATGCACCACTCATGGACATATGCATGGGCTCCATGTCCTCATCACAAATGTTAGCATGCATGAACTTTGTGGTCAAAATTAAAGAAATATCTATTTTGGTTTTAAGGCACTTACAATGTCCACAACCTCAAGAAGGTCTCATCCAGAGCAACTAGGGTTATAAGGTCATACACATGACTAAATGCAATGTTTAACATTCAATCACCAACACCATGAAAGGAGTCTTCAGGCAACTTTGCTGGAAAACTAAGATTATCCTAACTGTGTTCCATGGCGTAAGCATGCAACCTGGCACCATTTGGTCCAGCAGCCTGTAAGTCTGCTTCTGAGAACATAGGCACAGCAGGCTTGTATTTTAGATCCTGTTTTGTCCAAAAATAGTTAAGAAGCTCATCTCTAGGCAGAGGTTTCCTGGCCCCCTTCTTCTGCGGTGGCTGCTGCTCAGGCGGAGATTGCATGTCCTCCGCTTGTCACTGCTGCTGCTGTTGCTGCTGCTGCTTAGGTGGAGATTGCCTGGGTTCCCCTACTGTTGTCAATGCTCCTGCTGTGTAGTTTTGCTGATCTGCTGCTGTTTCTTAGGTGGAGATTGCCTGTCCTCCTCCTGCTGCGTAATTTTGCTGATCTGCTGCTGCTGCTGAGCTTTCTTTTGCTGACGCTGAGCTGCAGTACCTCCATCTAATGCTGTACCCCTGCTACCTGATGTGGGAGGAGGTTTGGTATTTCTCGTAATGGGTGGTACATGGATCCTGTTCTTTGACCATTGGATCCTTATACAGAGAGCCTCAGCTAGGGTTGTTACTTCATCCCCCCCAATTGGTACAGGCAGAGGGTAGTGACCCGTATTGCCCCACACATAACTAGGTTGCACCACAGCATACCCATCCTGCACCGGTACTGTATGGAGAGTCTTTTGCAATGGAAAGACAGTGGCTAGTGCGAGCTCCACTTTATTCCCGGAGCCATCCAAAAGGCTGCACTTGGTTGGCTCTGTCAGCTTATCTATTGTGTCCAGCATAGGTGATCGACTATCAATGTGCTGTTGACAACCTTCGTCCTCGCTGACATGCCAATGGTCTTCCTCTCTACCACGTGCTTCTTCTTCCTCACTGCCATGCACATCTTCTTCCTCGAGGCCATGCACATCTTCTTCCTTGCTCCTACTGATAGGTGGTGATTAGGGAGGATGAAGTACATTTTTCCTTATATCAAATCCTGATTCTACTAGAATGGAGACAATTTTGGTGACTACTTCAACAACTAGGTCTTCCATCTGCGGTCCAGCCTTCTTGTTCCTCTTCTTCCTGTACATTCCAGCAAACTCTTCACCAAACCCTTTACCCCAGCCAAGTGAAGTAGACACGCCTCGGACCCGACCTCGATGCTCTGGAGTCTCAAGTGCTGCAGTGAGGATATCATTCTCCCTGTAACACCCTAGGTGTTTATCTCTTTTTAATCAAGGAGTTACCCTAAAGTTAATGGTGTCAAAGGAAAAGTAAAGAAAATTTGGTGAAAACACCATTAGGAGCAAAGTATAGTTGAACTTGATTCCGATTGTCACTCAGAGCTTGAACTTTTGCCATTATGGACATTGTCACCAAGATCCAAGAACATGACCTTGAAGTGTGTCACTTTTGGAAATTATGGATAAAAGAAGGAATTGAACCCTATCATGTTTGGTCAACTCTTTAAAAGAATTTTTGAGTTCAATGGATGGCTTAACCCCAATATCAAGAATTTATATAGCAACTCAAAAATCTACCAATATGAGAGTTGATGGTCTTCTCAAGCTTAACTTTTCATCTTTTGGATAGGAGTAAAGATTTTGGGTGAAAAGTTCTCAAATCTTGAAGTCAAACCTTCATAATCAAGGTCAAACCCCATGTTCATCAACATGTCTCTAGAACTTTGCTCAAATCTCCAAAAAATTTCCAAAACACTGAAAAATCGGCCAATACAAAAGTTGTGCAGAATTTCATGGGACACATTTTATTCAATTGGCAGATTTTCAAATTTTGAGTGGAAATATCTCAAAAACGTGATCAAACGCCAGAGCATAGATTTGACCGCGCCGAGAAAATCCTGAATTTCAATTCAAATTTCTGCCCAATCTGTGGAGAATTTCACTAGTCAGCTTTTGCAAATGTTGTAGAGGGTAGTCTCCTCTCCAACTTTTATATTGGCAAAAAGCTGACTTTCATTTGGTTTTGAATTGTTCCGCATGGTCAAAGCACCCTACGCCGAAACGGACTGTTGCCCAGGCTGCCCGAACGCGCGCTCTGGCGCGACATCGCGCCGCGGCTCGGCCCTGTGCCCGGCACATGCGCCTGCACTGCTCCCGTCTGTGACCCCTGGCCTGCACGTCGAGGTGGGACCGCCCTCCTGTGCCCGAGGATTGCCGCGCCGCCAGCTGCCTCGTATCCCTCCCACGCGTCGCGTTCCTGCCCGTGTGTGCTCGCCACGCGCCGTGTCGAGCGCAGCCATGCGCGCGCCAGACCGCGCCCGCGTGACACCGCGACGGCCAGCCGGAAGCGGCCGTGGCCAGCTGGCCAGGCCAGTCGTCGAGGTGAAGGCACTGTTGCGTGTCGCCTATAAAAGGGACCGCCGCCCTCCATGGCCGTTTTCCGCCTCGCCGGGTTGCGCGCCGGCTCTGCTCCGCCGCCATGGCCACCTCCCGCGTCGAACTCTACCCTCCGGTCACCACCGTGCCTGCCTGAGCTCTCCTGCACCGACCCACAGGCCTACTTCGGCTTCCCGTGCTGCTCATCGTCTCACCCGAGCAGTCCCCTCGTCGGAGTACGACTCCCGGCGGCCGCCATCCACTCGCGCCGCCGTCCGAGCTCGCCAGGCCAGCCCCGACCCCAACTCCAGTGACCCGACGACCCTAGGTGAGATCCCCGTCCCCCTCAACTCTTTCCCCGGCCCGTGACGCCGCCGGCTTGCCGGAATCCGGCCGCCGCGCCGCCCAGACCGCCGGAGGACCCCATTGCAAGGGGGAAAACTGTCCAGGGGTGAGAGTGCAAGAACCAAGGGCCTTTCCGTAAAACCGAGGGTAGATTTGTGAAAGAGTTTTTAACCTAGGGACCTATCGGCAAGAAGATTCTTTAACCCTATATTTAAATTGCTGAGATCTTGTAAAATGCATAGAAAATCAAATAAAAATTGGAAAAATGCAACCTCAAATGTTCTGTGCTCCACATGAACAGATGCAACTTTTCTATAAAGAAATTTTATAAAATTCCTTCTAGAATTTAAATAATTTTGAATTGATCAGTTTGAATAGATTTGCAATTTTTTGAAATCTATAACTGATCTGCCTGTGAAATTTTAATATGTTGTTAGTCTTGATATGATTGTTCTTGTGTAGAAAAATTGCACATAGATCTGTTTTATATCTCGAGTTATGATTTAATTTTGGTATATAGTAGCTTGTAAGTTCCTGTTTAGTTCAAAATAAATTGTTAAGCAAATAAAGTTGATCTTTTTGCAGTAGTCTGAATATGCCTAGGTAAAGCTAGGGTAAAAATATCAGTAACTTTTAACATGCTTATCTAGCTCTAATTAATTTATGTCTTTAATATGAGCCTTTTTAATAAAGCATGTTTTAAGTAGTTTCTGTCCATGATAATTTTTGAGTAGTCTTGTTTTACTCTGTTATGGCTGTGGTAAAAGTTGTAGCCCCAATGCATGTTTATATATTGCTGTGAGATTTATTTATCTTTTCAGCAGTGTTTTATTGTTGTAATTTTCATGCTAGATCTATAGCTTAGTTTAATCTGAAATTTTGTGAGTAGCTCAGTGATGCTATGCTTATGCTCTGTGTAATTTCTTGAGGCTAGAACGTGTATAGATCTTTCTGTAGAATTTAAACATGTTTAAGTCAACTACTTAATGTTAGGTTTTTCATGTGCAGCATATAGCTTAGTTTGATCTAAATTTTGGGCAGTAGCCTTGTTGCCATGATATGTGCTTGTATAAATTTTCTCTCTGTTTGTTTGTGTGTGGAACTTCCAGAAATAATTTTGGAAGTAAGTCAAGCTTAATAAGTGAAATAAAAAAAACCAAAATCACTTTTAATGTGACTTGAATTTAAATCACAAAGCTTCACCAAAGAACATTCTGAACAGCACCCTTTATTTTGGTGAAGTAAAATAAGTTAATTAATTTAAATGTGCACACAATCCCCATCAAATAAGAAAGAGAAACAACAAACATACCATTCCTTGATTAAGGAAGAGTATGCCGGATATATTCTTATCCAGGTGAATGTGCCCAACAGTACACCCCATGTTTATCCTTTAATTATGAACTGAGTTCTTCCTTCTTAAAAACGAATGCTTAAAGTTATGCATATGCATGTCGTGTAGAACATCCGGTCAAGAGCTACGCGTTGGTGCCGGAAGCTGAAGGAGAGCTAGTTGAAGGAGGAGGTGAATGTGTTGGTTTTGCAACAAGACCCGAACCAAGTTCGGAGGATCTCCAACTAACTTTGCTAAGTGAAGGCAAGCCCCGGAGCATAACCTATGTTTTTAACTTATGCAACTCTCTTTGTTATGATGGTGCATTTAAGTTTCAGGAGTTGTTTTGAAACCCTAGATGCATGATCCTAGGTTCCTATGTTCAGATTTACTAGTATGCTAGGTTGCTACTTGCCATGCTCTAAGGACCTGGTAGAAGTCGAGTGATGGTCGTTACTCGCGAGCTATAGGTTTCTTATGTTGGAATCATAAGATTATTGAACCTACCCGCTCCTGTGGTAAGAGCATGGCACCGGCTCCGGCTAAGTAGGTCTGTGGTTAAGCGTTTGAACGTACTAAGCATTTGCCGGGAATGGGACCGGTAAGCCTAGTACCTTTTTGATCCGGTAAGGGAACTCTCTACCACTACCCCGGGAGTAGTCCCCAGGTTCATGACAGTGGTGCATGTGTGGATCCGGGCGGCAAAAGATGTAAGTCCGTGACCTGACCAACTGTACCAGGGATTGTGGACATTGTTCCTGAACCGAGGATGATTGGGAACCGCCTGGTTGGTGTGTACCTCGCCTTGTAGGGGCTGTGGTCGTTATGATGGGGTATACATTCTCCCGTGTGTTTAGGTCCACCTTGCAAGGTTATTAATCGATCGATCGTCGGCCTCTCACCATTATCCGAGATTGCTTATCCATACACTCTATGTCTCTTAATGATGGAATTGAGAAGTAATACTGTTGTATGCTTAATTGTTTGCACAACTTATGCTTGTGTAGCTGCTTACCTAGTAATGGATAATCAACTAGAATTTTGAGCTAAAACTTGAAAGTAAGGACATACTCTTTGTTGCTTTTCAGCAAAAGAAACCCACTAGCCAAAAAGCTTGCATGTCTAGAGAGTTGGTGATGTCCCCATCACCCGTCGGTTAAGTCTTGCTGAGTATTAGTATACTCAGCCTTACTTTGTTGAAATCTTTTGCAGGTGTTGATGTGTTTGATGGTATTCGTGGACTGGTTCTCTCCCACCCTTTGGGAAGTGAGTGGAAAGATGACAATGCTTAGTGATATCATGGATGGCCTCCCGTGATGTTGCTTATGACGTTTTAGTATTTTATTTCCGCTGTGTTTTCAAACTCTGAACTGTTTACTTTCCTGTATGGAACTGGTTTTGTAATAATGAATAACTGATGAATATGATGTATTAATGTGGTATTAATTATCTCTGAACTCGTCGTCGCGTGAGTCTTAGTGTACAATCTTCGATCCTGTTTTATAAGTGATTTACCGGGCTTGACCCGGCAGATATCGACAAGTTAACTCCTCTTTAACGCATAATGACCAAGCGGATAGGTTATGTGTGCTAAATGAGAATTAATTTGGACGGTTCTGTCACAGCTGGTATCAGAGCTTGATTGTACATCAGAGATGTTAATACACCATTAATAACATGTTTTTGGAATAAAACTTGCAACATTAAGGCGTGTTTGCAAAATGCGTTAGGAACGCTAAGGATTAACTAGTCCGAGAGGCCCTAGAGGTATTTTTTGGGTTCTTTCAGGTGGCTAGTATTCTGTGGTTTATCTAAACTAACTCCTAGCATATTTTATTATCTGTCAAAACTTACTTTCTCGCACAACCATACTAGTTCAGCATGTTTTGCTATACATGCTGGTGCCACATGAAAGTCATGTGAGGGATGGATGGGACCTATTCCAAAGGGAACCCACTGTCACGTCTGTGTCTCGCCACGTTTTGCCATACGTGAGCATGATTCCGCATTATAAATATGTGAAGGGGGATGCCCTCCATTCAAAAGGAGCGTGTCTCAGGTTGGACGTTGTCCATGCAGCGTTAAACGCATGGGTGCCGTTTCTATAGTGAACGGTAATGTTTGTGGATGCTTTCGTGAGTGCTGGCACGAAAGGTTCGATATGTTCTGTGATTTTTCTGCAGGTACACTAACCTCGATTCGTAAGAGTTAAGATCGAGTAGAAATTCGACTAGCTATTATAGGGAGAGTCGTATATTGTGCCATGCCACCGGCACTAACTTCGATCTTGACAAGGAATTGTCTGTGAGGACGAATAGGTTCTTGCATGCATCATGTTAAAATCTTTAAAACTGAACCTCAAAAATAATGAGTACAACTTGAACTCTCTTTCATCCAAGTTTTTGTCAAGTAGCTTAAGGTCTTTCTAGTGTTTGCTGAAAGATCTGCTGGTCTGGAATTTTTCGGGCTAGCAAAAGGAGTTTCTCCAGAGATCTTTTACTCAAAAGTTGTCTCCAATTTTGCAACGAAGATGTTGTAAAATTTTCATGAGTTTTGGATCAGCTGAACTCAAGGTATGATCTTTTTCTTAGGAAGGATCTAGCTGTCAACCTATGAACCTATCTGTCTGAAGTATTTCGACCCTCAAGACAGTGTTTGCTGAGGAAAAGTTAGATAGGAAAGTTGTTCCAAATCTTGTCAAGCATCTGCTGTAAAAATTTCAGAAATTTTGGTTGAAGGACTTTCGAGTTATGACCAAAATAGTGCAGTCCTGCTTTCTGTTTTTCCTGAAGGACAGCCACTGGAGTTTTAATTCTTTTGGCTATCTTCTTCTAGCTTTTAGCTCCACCTTTGAATACCAATTTGGTACGACATAACCTTACCGAGTACCTAGTAAAATTTCAGAATTTTTGGCTAAGCAAAACTTCAGTTACACTAATTTGGGTAACTGCCTGTCTGCTGAAAATTTCTGATCAACAGCAAACTGAAGTTTGATTCAATCACCCCTTTTCCCAACAATTGTAGCCCCAACCTTGGAATACCAAAGTTGTTTGGGATTTCATATTCTGAATCCTCCCAAAAATTCAGCACCTATGGACATCCACAACCAGAAGTATGGACGAAACAATAACATTTAGCCTACCGAAAAACAGCCAGGACATATAGGCCGAGTTGAAATTTTTCGGCCTAAGAGAAGTTGAATTTGGTTTTGAGTTGAATACCAGAAGTGGTAGCTCATAAAGGTGTCTACCTAATACCTTAAGATGAGAAGTTTTTGGTTAAATACTTTGAGAGCTATGCATTTTTGAAGTTACTGTCCAGAAAGTGAAACACACCATGCAAGATCAATTGATCTTCCTTTTCACTTAGATTGGTCACCAAATGAAGAAGTTAAAGACCCAGCATTTCCATCTGTTTTTCCCTTCCTAGTTCCAGAACTTTCTTAGGGAAGTTGAAGGATATTTTCCTGAAGACACCAGAAGGTTTTGACTTTCTGCAATAGACATCTAGAGGAAGGACTCATTTTGGAAAATGAAGAGATGGTCTTGTGCTCAACTTTCTGATAGATAGTTATGCACAATTCCAGTCCCTTGTCATAATTTGATTTATGATTCTAGAGGGAAAAAACTGATCCCATCATTATCAAATTTCAGGACAATGGTCTCCACCAGAGACAAATCAGAAAAGCCTTGCCCACATGAGTCTTGATCACCCCTTTTACCTACACAAGGTGTTGTAGATACCATTGATGGTGCAATTGCAATGTTGGAAGGACAAAATTTGGTGCTAACCCTGATAGTGCATAATGTCATCCATGACTGTTATCAAGGACTATCACAAACGAGCTTAGTGGACAGTCTCTCTCCACCATTATCTGAATCTATGGTTGAGCATGCTCACCTTTTCAATTTAGTGATGAATCATACAAACCAGAGGCGACAAGATCGAGATTCCAATCAACAAATTTTACAAGAGACTCTTCTCCTGCCATCGAGACTACCCATGGACCTTAGGAAGGAAGAGAGAAAGAGTTATGAACTTTTAGTAATCCTCTGCCTACTGTCTAAAAGCCAAGACAGAGCATCGGTCTCTAAGAACTTTTTGAGCATATTACCCTTAGTTTTTACCCAAGTTGAGATTGTAAAACTTGCTTCTACCTCGAAGATCTGGTGGAAGATAGGAACATCTAGTTCATGGTTTTACAAATATGATAATTTTGTATGGCTGCTAAAAATCTATCTTTTATGCCAATGCATCCATCTGGTTTCTTACTTATGTTACTCTCTTTAGATGGCCAATTCTGGATCTGAAATGGTTGATGAATAAGGATGGACTCATGTTGATTACCCCCAGGAGAGTGGTTTTTCCCTGATTTTGTGGACCACTTTGAAGGACTTTGGATATACTACCCAACCACAGTATCTGTGCCGTGAGTGCATGAATGAAGGATAAATCCCTAGTTGCGAAGTAAAAGTGAAGATTTCAGCTTGTCCCGCAAATCCAAGCTGGGAAGCTTGGGAAAGTAAGGCACAAGGCTTAGAGTGTGCTGCTAACTTGCAAAAGGCTGCTCTTGAAGCACTCACAACTTTTTGTGGGAAACATTCTGCATTGATAGCTCACACTACAGCCAAGGTGATTCCCCTGCATGAGCAACACCATGGACAATGGACTGAGCAGGAGTCTCTCATCTCTGTTCAGGAAAACTCACATTACAATCCTGATCTGATCACCTCAGTTCATTTCTCCAAAGCAATGTATGATACGTACCGACTACTGGTCAGAGAAAATGCAATCTATAGGAATCAAGTTAGAGAAATGGAAAGTACCACACATGAGTTGAAGGAAGCTCAAGCCATGATAAAAGCTCTTAAGAAAGGAAGACGCAAGGATAAAGCAAAAATACTAGAACTGCGTCAAGAAATTCAGGACCAGGACTATATGCTACATCAAGCCGACCTACACATGCTAGACATAGAGAATCAATTAGAAGCATTAGAAGCTCCACCACCAGGACCTGTTATTCCTCCACCTGAAGATGGTGAGAATCACCACGAAATTCAAGGAGAATCTGGAGTAGAGTCTGGATCTGCATCACCCTGAGCCTTTGTTTTCAACTTGAGGAAAATAAAAAGTTAGCATAGGCTAGCTAGTGGATCTAGTTTGGAAGTTGTCCCGGATGAAATAAAATAAGGAGATGTAAGAGTGCTATGCTTGAACCATAATAGTACTTTGCTAAAGACTTGATCTTCAGAGTTTACTTTTAGTTTGTAATCTTATCCTGGCAATGCAAGCATGATGTGTCAGAAGACTTGTATCATTACCCTTGTGTGTGTCTGTATGCTGAAGCACTCAGCTTCTCAGTAATATTGATATCCTTGAGTGGATCACTTTTAGATCTCTCAACTTCAAATTCTATCTTTCTTAACCCTGCTCACACAAATTTGGGTAAATAAGAACAATGACCCAAGTGGTAGAAATCTTTTGGTATACATGTTGACCCTCATCTTTTCCTGAAGTTTTGTCTTTTGTCAACTGAAAGTTGATACCACCAAGCACATACCCTGTGCAAACATCTAGTTGTTTTCCTAGCACAACTTCAGGAATTTCAGTAAACAAATTTAACAAATGTTTGTTTACTAGCCTTCCCTTTCTTCATAAGAAATCTCTATGGAACCATTCAATCTGGTCTCCTACCCTATCAAGCTCAAGGTTTACCTAGTATCAAAATCAACCAAGTTAATTTGAAGGAGCATGAGCAGTCAAGTTTCTCTAAAAGTCAAGTTATGAGGAGTTTATGCCGATCAACGATCTATGACCCCCTCTCAGCTTCGACCAAATCCACAGACTCATTGAAATGGAAAAGAAATGTTGGACAAAAGCTTTGACAAGATTCCCAGACAAAAATAAGTTTTAGTTTGAATTGTGGATACCCAGGATCTTCTCGTGTTTCCCAAATTAATAGTCAATTTTCGCTCGAGAATCAATTTGACCCCTCCGTATCTGTGCTCCGTCTGCTCCGTGCTGTGCTTTCGCTCTGCCACCTTTCTACCACAGTAGTTGATCGCCGCCTACACACACCCTACGACAGCCGTCTTGTCCCCATGGCATCCCGTGCCGGCCACCACC
The DNA here is from genome assembly GCA_036936925.1 of Cenchrus fungigraminus. Lineage (NCBI taxonomy): Eukaryota > Viridiplantae > Streptophyta > Magnoliopsida > Poales > Poaceae > Cenchrus > Cenchrus fungigraminus. Next base: position 101,886,361 of record CM072779.1, read on the forward strand.
GTGCCACATGCCACTACCACTGCACCTCCATGCCTCCATACCCCGACCCCTACCCAAGTGGCGCAAGCACCACCGCCACTACACCATGGTGAGCATCCATAAATGGACCACCTTCCATTGGTTTCCACCACCCTTTTTCTTTGCATCCACTGGAGCCATCACCTCCCGTCGCCCTCCCTGCTCACCTGTTCTTTTTCTTCGAGCACACACCGGCCATTTCCATCGTCTCCAGCTTTTCGTCCATCTTCCCCAACAAGGTGAAGAAGAATCAAGCCTCTTCAGAAGTTGAAGCCAGTGCAAGCATTTCTTCGAAGCTCGTCAACTGAAGGATTGGTGACTACATCAAGAAGAGGAAGCTCAAGAAGAAGGTCGCAAGAAGAAGCCAATCCCACATCACCAGCTATCGATCAATCTCTCGAGATATGTGATTCAGATTGCTGGGACGCCTTGATGGTGTTGATTTGTTTTACACCTCTGCTATGCTTGTTTATAGCTTTTCATGTGCACATTCAGCGCCCGCTTCCTCATGAGTTAAATGGAAGTTTGTCATGAAGTTCGTGTATCTTCTATCGTCTTTGAGTTCTAGATCTTAGAAGAGTTAGTCTGTCTCTGTTAAGTTTCTCTCTATAATCTCTACCTTCCCCTGAAAAGTCTATCAGGCTTGTTGTCGAATCTCGGGATGAGATTCTGTTTAAGGGGGGGGGGTAGGTTGTAACACCCCAGGTGTTTATCTCTTTTTAATCAAGGAGTTAACCTAAAGCTAATGGTGTCAAAGGAAAAGTAAAGAAAATTTGGTGAAAACACCATTAGGAGCAAAGTATAGTTGAACTTGATTCCGATTGTCACTCAGAGCTTGAACCTATGCCATTATGGACATTGTCACCAAGATCCAAGAACATGACCTTGAAGTGTGTCACTTTTGGAAATTATGGATAAAAGAAGGAATTGAACCCTATCATGTTTGGTCAACTCTTTAAAAGAATTTTTGAGTTCAATGGATGGCTTAACCCCAATATCAAGAATTTATATAGCAACTCAAAAATCTACCAATATGAGAGTTGATGGTCTTCTCAAGCTTAACTTTTCATCTTTTGGATAGGAGTAAAGATTTTGGGTGAAAAGTTCTCAAATCTTGAAGTCAAACCTTCATAATCAAGGTCAAACCCTATGTTCATCAACATGTCTCTAGAACTTTGCTCAAATCTCCAAAAAATTTCCAAAACACTGAAAAATTGGCCAATACAAAAGTTGTGCAGAATTTCATGGGACACATTTTATTCAATTGGCAGATTTTCAAATTTTGAGTGGAAATATCTCAAAAATGTGGTCAAACGCCAGAGCACAGATTTGACCGTGCCGAGAAAATCCTGAATTTCAATTCAAATTTCTGCCCAATCTGTGGAGAATTTCACTAGTCGGCTTTTGCAAATGTTGTAGAGGGTAGTCTCCTCTCCAACTTTTATATTGGCCAAAAGCTGACTTTCATTTGGTTTTGAATTGTTCCGCATGGTCAAAGCACCCTACGCCGAAACGGACTGCTGCCCAGGCTGCCCGAGCGCGCGCTCTGGCGCGACGTCACGCCGCGGCTCGGCCCTGTGCCCAGCACGCGCGCTCGCGCTGCTCCCATCCGTGCCCCTGGCCTGCATGTCGAGGTGGGACCGCCCTCCTGTGCCCGAGGATTGCCGCGCCGCCAGCTGCCTCATAACCCTCCCACGCATCGCGTCCCTGCCCGTGTGTGCTCGCCACGCGCCGTGTCGAGCGCCGCCATGCGCGCGCCAGACCGCGCCCGCGCGACACTGCGACGGCCAGCCGGCAGCGGCCGTGGCCAGCTGGCCAGGCCAGTCATCGAGGTGAAGGCACTGCTGCGTGTTGCCTATAAAAGGGACCGCCGCCCTCCATGGCTGTTTTCCGCCTCGCCGGGTTGCGCGCCGGCTCTGCTCCGCCGCCATGGCCGCCTCCCGTGTCGAACTCCGCCCTTCGGTCACCACCGTGCTTGCCTGAGCTCTCCTGCACCGACCCACAGGCCTACTTCGGCTTCCCGTGCTGCTCATCGTCTCGCCCGAGCAGTCCCCTCGTCGGAGTACGACTCCCGGCGGCCGCCATCCACTCGCGCCGCCGTCCGAGCTCGCCAGGCCAGCCCCGACCCCAACTCCAGTGACCCGACGACCCTAGGTGAGATCCCCGTCCCCCTCAACTCTTTCCCCGGCCCGTGACGCCGCCGGCTTGCCGGAATCCGGCCGCCGCGCCGCCCAGACCGCCGGAGGACCCCATTGCAAGGGGGAAAACTGTCCAGGGGTGGGAGTGCAAGAACCAAGGGCCTTTCCGTAAAACCGAGGGTAGATTTGTGAAAGAGTTTTTAACCTAGGGACCTATCGGCAAGAAGATTCTTTAACCCTATATTTAAATTGCTGAGATCTTGTAAAATGCATAGAAAATCAAATAAAAATTGGAAAAATGCAACCTCAAATGTTCTGTGCTCCACATGAACAGATGCAACTTTTCTATAAAGAAATTTTGTAAAATTCCTTCTAGAATTTAAATAATTTTGAATTGATCAGTTTGAATAGATTTACAATTTTTTGAAATTTATAACTAATCTGCCTGTGAAATTTTAATATGTTGTTAGTCTTGATATGATTGTTCTTGTGTAGAAAAATTGCACATAGATCTGTTTTATATCTCGAGTTATGATTTAATTTTGGTATATAGCAGCTTTTAAGTTCCTGTTTAGTTTTAAATAAATTGTTAAGCAAATAAAGTTGATCTTTTTGCAGTAGTCTGAATATGCCTAGGTAAAGCTAGGGTAAAAATATCAGTAACTTTTAACATGCTTATCTAGCTCTAATTAATTTATATCTTTAATATGAGCCTTTTTAATAAAGCACGTTTTAAGTAGTTTCTGTCTATGATAATTTTTGAGTAGTCTTGTTTTACTCTGTTATGGCTGTGGTAAAAGTTGTAGCCCCAATGCATGTTTATATATTGCTGTGAGATTTATTTATCTTTTCAGCAGTGTTTTATTGTTGTAATTTTCATGCTAGATCTATAGCTTAGTTTAATCTGAAATTTTGTGAGTAGCTCAGTGATGCTAGGCTTATGCTTTACCACAAAGCTTCACCAAAGAACATTCTGAACAGCACCCTTTATTTTGGTGAAGTAAAATAAGTTAATTAATTTAAATGTGCACACAATCCCCATCAAATAAGAAAGAGAAACAACAAACATACCATTCCTTGATTAAGGAAGAGTATGCCGGATATATTCTTATCCAGGTGAATGTGCCCAACAGTACACCCCATGTTTATCCTTTAATTATGAACTGAGTTCTTCCTTCTTAAAAATGAATGCTTAAAGTTATGCATATGCATGTCGTGTAGAACATCCGGTCAAGAGCTATGCGTTGGTGCCGGAAGCTGAAGGAGAGCTAGTTGAAGGAGGAGGTGAATGTGTTGGTTTTGCAACAAGACCCGAACCAAGTTCGGAGGATCTCCAACTAACTTTGCTAAGTGAAGGCAAGCCCCGGAGCATAACCTATGTTTTTAACTTATGCAACTCTCTTTGTTATGATGGTGCATTTAAGTTTCAGGAGTTGTTTTGAAACCCTAGATGCATGATCCTAGGTTCCTATGTTCAGATTTACTAGTATGCTGGGTCGCTACTTGCCATGCTCTAAGGACCTGGTAGAAGTCGAGTGATGGTCGATACTCGTGAGCTATAGGTTTCTTATGTTGGAATCATAAGATTATTGAACCTACCCGCTCCTGTGGTAAGAGCATGGCACCGGCTCCGGCCAAGTAGGTCTGTGGTTAAGCGTTTGAACGTACTAAGCATTTGCCGGGAATGGGACCGGTAAGCCTAGTACCTTTTTGATCCGGTAAGGGAACTCTCTACCACTACCCCGGGAGTAGTCCCCAGGTTCATGACAGTGGTGCATGTGTGGATCCGAGCGACAAAAGATGTAAGTCCATGACCTGACCAACTATACCAGGGACTGTGGACATTGTTCCTGAACCGAGGATGATTGGGAACCGCCTGGTTGGTGTGTACCTCGCCTTGTAGGGGTTGTGGTCGTTATGATGGGGTATGCATTCTCTCGTGTGTTTAGGTCCACCTTGCAAGGTTATTAATCGATCGATCGTCGGCCTCTCACCGTTATCCGAGATTGCTTATCCATACACTCTATGTCCCTTAATGATGGAATTGAGAAGTAATACTGTTGTATGCTTAATTGTTTGCACAACTTATGCTTGTGTAGCTGCTTACCTAGTAATGGATAATCAACTAGAATTTTGAGCTAAAACTTGAAAGTAAGGACATACTCTTTGTTGCTTTTCAGCAAAAGAAATCCACTAGCCAAAAAGCTTGCATGTCTAGAGAGTTGGTGATGTAACCATCACCCGTCGGTTAAGTCTTGCTGAGTATTAGTATACTCAGCCTTGCTTTGTTGAAATCTTTTGCAGGTGTTGATGTGTTTGATGGTATTCGTGGACTGGTTCTGTCCCACCCTTTGGGAAGTGAGTGGGAAGATGACAGTGCTTAGTGATATCATGGATGGCCTCCCGTGATGTTGCTTATGACGTTTTAGTATTTTATTTCCGCTGTGTTTTCAAACTCTGAACTGTTTACTTTCCTGTATGGAACTGGTTTTGTAATAATGAATAACTGATGAATATGATGTATTAATGTGGTATTAATTATCTCTGAACTCGCCGTCGCGTGAGTCTTAGTGTACAATCTTCGATCCTATTTTATAAGTGATTTACCGGGCTTGACCCGGCAGATATCGACAAGTTAACTCCTCTTTAACGCATAATGACCAAGCGGATAGGTTATGTGTGCTAAATGGGAATTAATTTGGACGGTTCTGTCACACTCCCTAACCCCATGGAAAGAACCATCGGTAGCCTGAGCTGCAAGTGTTTTCACCCTAGTTGCTACCCCCACCACCGCAGGGTTACTGAATGTTATGTCCCTACTTCCTTCACTAGTGGTCTTCCTCTTCCCTACCCTTGCCCGCAGATAAGGCCTCGAACGTCCAGGAAATTGGTCCCAAGGGTTCTGTTTTCCTTCTTCAGCTAGCTTTGCATCCTCCTCCTCCCACTCTTTCCTTTTACGAACATAACCTTTTCTGCCCGTCCTGTGTGGCTTATCATGCAATGCTCTCTTTTCTTTCATCCCCTGGCTCAATCGCTGAAGTCTAAGAGAATTGGTTTCCTGCACAAACACAGTCCAGTCTTCTGGCTACAAAAAGGCATGCTTCGCAAAGGGAGTCTCCTCTTGGCTCACAAATTTTTTTCTTAAATGGGTCTTGAACAGCCGTTGCAAGGTTCCAATCTCTGACATAGCTGCCTTAACTGTCTTCTTACGAACAGATTCAGCCGGATTGGCTGGGTAATCTAGCTTTTCCTCTAAAACTGTGAACAGCTCTTCCTTCTCAATTGGTGAGAAATCTTCAACTGCCCTGTTGATTGACACCCTCTCTCGAGCAATGAGGCCACAGACCAATACAAATCTATCCCTCGCAGCATCTGGGGTAGGCCAATAATTGTTATCAAGTCCAGTTGCGGTCAACTTGTCTTATGGCCATTTGGTTTGTGTCCTCGACCCGCGGGATTGAGTACTACTCGCAGCAGTATGTGCTGAGTGACCCTGTGAAGAAGGATCACCGTTGATAGGCTGTGAACAAGGTTCACCGTCGATGGGCTGTGATGGTGCACTAGAGGTAGAGGAGTTTGGTGTAGTGGGAGACTGCATAGATGATATGTCAGGTCGTCAGTAGAGAAACATAAGCTAGACTGAAAACCTAAACAAAATAAGATAAATTCTTATTCTCTGACAGGCAAAATAGTTGATATTAGCATACAGGTTGGGGATAGGTGCTAACCATTTTGACAAGGTGAAGCAATATGCTTATATATCAAAGCAGAGACTATATTCCTTCAACTGCTTCCTTGTCCAACTTCTGCAGCAATGAATTGTGTGTTCCATGTGTACATGCAACAAGAGGACAAAGCAATTAGAATTAAAGTATGCTAACAGGTCCAAAGCATAACTGTCAATCTGGTACATTCGAAGCATAACAGAATTTCAACAGTTCATATAAGTTCACCTGTTAGTAACAATTTATTCAAACAGACTTGGAGCAACAAAATTCATCCGTTAAATCCACAGCCAATCAATTAAAAATGAACTATTAAGGCATGTTGTACTAATGCAGGCAATTCCAGGAGAATAATCCTATGTGAACAATCGTAAAGTAGCATGTCTCCCTAATCCACCTTGACAGGAATAGCAGATTGAGTGGCCGAGAACAGAGAGGGTGTTGGGGGTTCAAGCAGCACTAACCTCTGTCGCGAATGAAGTAGTTGTTCTCGTGGTGGTCGGAGAGGCCCGATCCGCGTCGCCTCGTTGCCTGAGGTGGCCGGCTCGTCGTCGTGGCCGGGGATGCCGGATCCGCGTCACCGTCTCTAGGTTGGCCAGGACACAGTCCGCACGCCAGTAACCGCGTCCTTGTCACCGTCATCACGGCTGGAGCCGTTTCGCCGACGTCACGCCGGGAACGGTGGGGCTGGAGAAGAGCAGGGCTGCGGCGGGGAGAGCGGCGGCTGCGGGCTAGGGCTGGAGAAGGAGCAGGGCGGCGGCGGGGAGCGTGCAGGCGTGGTGGATCTGTCTGAATTAGACTCCCAAGTATATGTCCCCTGCGCGCGCATTACTATGTTCACGAAAATTACTAGCGTGCCCTTGAACGGCTCTCTGGTGGAATTGGAATTCCATGGGCATTATAGTCAATATAGGTGGGAATTTTTGAACAGCACGTGCAAGGTTTGCCTGCTGACGCTGACAATGGATAGTCATCACCGACGCTAGTTAGTAAACCCGCATCGGCTTCGTCGGCAGGCATCTTCTTTATATAGGCTGCTGACACTGACGCGTGGGCCCGACACTATTTTTTAGAAATGAAACTCGCATCTATCAAATATTAGAATCAGTAAAACAGCACCTAAAAATTCATTAAAAATAACATCAATTCATATTCGGACATTTAGTATTTTAATAAAATATCAACAGTCACACTTGTGTACCCAACATTCTTATAATTCGAATATACATCTCATGCTTGTGATATAATAATTCTAATAACATCTTAGTTTGCTCAAAAAATTCTACAAATTGACGTGGCAACATAAATTGGGTACCTAAACTTGTCATAAAAAATTCAAATGGTTTCGATAAAGGAAGAATATACTTGTGTACAAATGGCTACATCTCTCACATAGTTTCTTAGAATGTTGCTTGAACATTGAAGTTTTCCACACTTTGCAACACGTTCGATCTCGTACACATTTGAAATTTTTACACAAGCTTGTGTTCACCTTAAGATTATGAAATGCAAAGTTTCATTACCAATGGTTGTGGAAAACAAATATTATTTCTATGTTGTACTTACAAAGAACAAGATAAAGGCATATAAACATTATTCACAAAACGGAATATACACTAAACAATGCATTAATGAAAATATGAGGATTTTAGAAAAAAATAGGAAAAAATCATCAAATTTGGACTAAGTACGAAGGAGAAATACATGTTACAAAATTTGACTGCAGATTAAAAGGAGAAATGAGAACTGTTCTTCATTCCAATAGAACAGAGGGGGTGGTTAACCCGCGTCTCATTTGCCCCTCCAATCCTCGTCTCCTACGCCCACCCAATAGAACAGAGGAGGAAGCAGACTAGCGGAGGCCACCGCTGCCGCCGCCGTGCCCGCTTTGACATCCAAGATGGCACCCTAGGCCTCTAATGCGGCAAATGAGACCACCGCAACCTTCGATTTGACTCAGAAACATGACAAATCAAATCTTATGGATGCGACACAGAATATGTAATAATTTACATTAAGATACATAATTTTTATTGATGCTTCCGCCTACATCCCGATGTTCATCTGGCTGACGGTGTACTCCACCGCGACGCTGAATCCACGCGTCCAGAGGTCGAACTCATGACGGATGTGACACTCGGCGCTGCAGTAGTGGATGATCCTTGGGGTCTCCGGCCCGTAGCGCCTACATCCCGCTGCCCAAATGCAGACGTGCGGATTCTGGACGGGTAGCAACGGAATGTCATCGTCACCGTCACGAAGCCAGTACCACCACGCAATATTCTCGAGATCCCGGCAGACGAGGTAGCGCAGCCGGTGCAGGTTCTTGTTCTTCCACCGCTCGTCAGGGGGCGACGGCCCGCTGCTGATTTCGTGGAGCAGTGCCATCACTTCGGGGTCCGCAGGGTTGCGATGGTACTTTAGCATCGCTAAGAAGTACTTCGCACCAGCGTCTTTTGCAGCGGCCTTTCGGACGAGCTCCAGACCCTCATCGGGATTCCGCCGCCTCATCAACCTCTCCATCCCCTCGAAGCATAATGCCTCCGGATGTTTAGCGAGGCGGAAGCGCTCCTCCAACAAGGACCTGACGTAGCGATTCTTGCACACTTGACGAAGCTCACGCAGCGACACCTGTAGGAGTACCTCTTCCGAGTCGCAGATGCGCCGGAAGGTGCCGCAGACCCGATTATGGAGGATCAGGAAACGAATGACAGGCTCACCCTTGATGCAGCGGAGGATGATCTGGGTGACCAGTTCATTTGGCAGCAGCTCCATGAAGCACACCACGGCCATGAAAGAGAAGGGGAAGGAAATGGAAAGGCGACGGGATCTGGAAATTGAAATGCGACGGGGTTTGGAAATTGAAATGCGACGCGGCCATTTATAAAAACCCGTTAATAATAATATGGAACTTGAAATGCAACGCGGTTTGGCTGCTGACGCGTGGGCCTGACAACTACCCCTGCCCCTCCACCTTCCCGCGAAATTGAAATGCGACGCGTGTTTTTGGAAGGTTTTGCTCCCAAAAAACGGTTCCTGAGGCGTAGGGGGACGTGGGGCGTGGGGAGGAAGGCGCCCTGACGGTTCACGTCTTGTCATCATAAATCCCCGACGACTGCTGGTTGCTCCATAATCATATCGTTTCTTTCGCTTCATCTTCTTCCCCCTCGCCATCAAAAAACCACAAACTCCGGTCAACGAGAGATCACACCAACAAGGAGCGAGAAGAGCATGGCGTCGAGTGACCCGTCGGCGAAGCGGGGACGAAGAGAGAATGACGACGATGAAAGCCGCCGTCGGAGGAAGTTGACCATCAAGGAGAAGGGGAAGGGGCCGACGGCGCCCAAGGAGAAGGAGGAGAAGAAGTCTCCGATGAGTGGATACTACTAATTGCACATCTCGCTTATCGAGGAGTCAAACTCTTTGAACTTTGACGAAATGTAGACAAAATAATATCAATACTCTCAGATGAGTGGTACTACTAATTGCACATCTCGCTTATAAGCATCTTAGGCAGTATCTTAGGCATCTTAGGCAGTATCTTAGGCAGAATATATAGGCATCTTAGGCAGTGTCTTAGGCATCATATATTACAGAAAGGAGATTCATTCAAATTCCACCAATACACATCCTATATATATTACAAAAATGATTCCATTTCCAGCAATAGACATCCCTGCATTTTACAAAAAGGATCGGATTCAGTAGAAATCAATCTTGCTTCTTTTTCTTCTTTGATTTTTGTATATGGATCTTTTCACGATGGTCGCTTCGCAAGTATGGTGTTTTTTCAGCTCCCAAGACTCCGGGCATGTATGAAGTGTGAAAGGATGGACTTTCGTCAAACTGGTTGTATTCCTCCTCCTCAACAACATTTTCAACCCCAACAATCCTTTTTTTTCAGGCAAAACCACACTCCAGTTATTCTTTGCAAGGTCAGGTACATAGAACACTTGCTCAACATCCTTGGCGAAGACAAACGGTTCGGTTTTGTAACCAAAGACCCGGAGATCAACACTAATATAACCAAATTTGTCCTTGATCATAGCTCTCTTCGCATTGGTGACCCATCTACACCGAAACAAGGCTACCTTGAATCCTACATAATCAAGCTCCCAAATTTCCTCTATTTGACCATAATATGTGGCTGTGTTCTTCTTATTGTCGACGGCTCGTACACGCACACCACTATTTTGATAGACGCTCTTGGCATCCTGGGCCATGGTGTAGAACGTGTATCCATTGATATCCATTGCTTGATATGTTGTAACAGTGAATAATGGCCCTGCTGCTAGTTTTCTTAGATCGTCGGTTATAGCAGCGCTGCCACTCTGCTGGACATAATCTCGGAGCCACCTGTTGAGCATTGCATGTGCCTCTTTGCAACCCAATCCTCAGTACAGCCAGGGTTTTGTTCACGTAGTTGTTGCTTGTGCTCATTGCCAAATGGTGTAACCTCTACGCTCTGTTCTATCACGGTGAAATGAGCCTTCCTGAAGTCCTCTGGGTGCGGAGTGATTGACTTTTTCCCCAGGGTCCCAACACCTGAAAGCCTACCTTCATGCCGTGAACGAGGCACACCAATGGGGTTTTGGGGGTCCATATAACCCATGGCCCACTCCACTGCTTCAATGGTCTCATAGCCACGAACAAAGGCTCCCTCCGGAAATGACCTGTTATGTACCAATGATTTGAGGAATCCAAAGTACCTCTCATATAGAAACATCTGATGAAGGTAAGATGGGCCAAGGTACCAGATCTCCCTCGCGATGTGTGTTGTTACATGCAGCATGAGATCAAAGAATGATGGTGGGAAGGTAGCTTCAAGCAGGCATAGGGTCTCGAAATGCCTCCTCTCTAAGGCCAATAGTTTTTCCTCATCAATCACCTTCTGTTCTATTTCATTGAAGAATAAACACAAGCTCGTGACCGCGTCGCGAACTAGTTCTGTCATGAGAATTCATCAAGTTGAAATTCATTTTCATGTCCTTCACCGACACTAGCCTCTTGAAGTTCAATGAGTAGCCTGAAGGTACTTTCAAACCATGCAAAAACTCACAGAATTCTTTTCTCTCTACCTTTGACAAGGTGGTTGCAGCAACGGGAAGGTCCATCCCCGTGTCTGTTTCCTCTGCATAGAGCTCCGGCCTAATGCCCATTTCTTTAAGATCATCCCTTGCATTTTTATGATATTTTCCTTTCGACTTCTGTTGTAGTAATGTTCCCAAAGTAGCTTCACACACATTCTTCTTGACGTGCATGTTGTTAATCGAATGACGCACATCCAAAAGCGGCCAATACTCTAGCTCCCATAGAATTGATTTCTTGTTCCACATTCCTCGCCCATCTTCTTCTTCTTCTTCTTCTTCTTCTTCTTCTTCTTCTTCACCATCTCGCTTCTTTCTTTTGTGAAGTTTCTTTTCAGACAATTTGGGTAACTCCTCGATAGTTTTGACATCCTTGACTTGCAAGTGGAGCAGATCTCCAGTCACATGCATTGGCGCCTGTCGATTCTCCTTTTCCCCATTAAACTGACAATCCATGTCCCGGTAGGCATGGTTCTTGCTGAGGAAACGACGGTGCACCATAAATGAGAATTTCTTTGAATTTCTTAGTCACACTGCACAAGTTTCTTCCAAGCAGTATGGGCAAGCTGCACCTTTCCTTTTACTCTGGCCAGAAAGGTTGCGATGAGCCGGGTTGTCGTTGATGGTGGTGAACAACATGGCGTGCAATGTGAACTCCTCACGGCCGATCTCATCCCAAACCACCTTCACACCAGGCTTCCAAAGTATCTTCAAGTCATCAACTAGTGGCCTCAAGTAGACATCAATACGGTCGCCAGGTTGCTTTGGCCTGGAGACCAATATTGTTAGCATCATGTATTTTTGTTTCTTGCATAGCCAGGGTGGAAGGTTGTACATTGACAGCACGACAGGCCAGGTGCTATGTGTTGAGCTCTGGTTACCGAATGGGTTCACGCCATCTGTGTTCACAGCGAACCGAATGTTCCTGCTTTCACCGGCAAATTCCTCGAAGTGGGAATCAATGTTTTGCCATTGTTGGCCATCTGCGGGGTGCTTAATCTTTCCAACTTCCTTCGTTCGTGTCTTATGCCAACGCAAGAGTTGGGCCTCCTTTCGTGTGGCGAACCATCTTCTCAACCGAGGAATGATGCAAAAATACCATGCTACCCTCACAAGAGCCCCTTTAACCTTCTTCTTCTTCTTCTTGCCTGTGATCTCCACGGGCTCGTTCTCGTCATCATCAGCATTGCTATCATCACCACCATCTTTTTTCCTCTTGTACCGATCGAACCCACACTTGGGGCACTTGTCAAGGTCTGCATAATCTCCACGAAAAAAATACACAACTGTTCTTACAAGCATGAATTTTTTCAACCTCTATTCCTAGAGGACAAATTATCTTCTTTGCCTCATAGACAGACTCGGCTATTTGGTTTCCCTCGGGTAGCATGTCCTTAAGGAGATCCAATAGTTGTTTGAAACTTTTGTTGCTCCAACCATGATCTTCCTTAAGCTGCAGAAGTTTTAGATCACCAGAAAGGTGAGAGTACTTCTTGCAACCAGGATAGAGGGATTTCTTTGAATCTTCAACGAACTGCTTCAGCCTCGCTAATTCAGAAGCTGTATACACTCCTTGAAACTCAACATCCCGCAACATTTGATCAACATTGTGCACACGTTGCAACAACTCACCATCATTGAAGCCCGTAACTTCTTGATCAGTGATATCCTCAGGCCTCATCACAATTGGTGGGAATGGTTCATTTTCCTCATAAAAAACTCCACCTTCATCAAGCTCTTCATCATCATGGCATCCTGTAGCATGGTGTCGCGCTTCACCTTCATTAAGGCATCCTGTTTCAACTTCATTAAGCCCTTCCTCACCATGTTTATTCCAACATGTGTAATTTTCTTTGAAACCACATGTGATCAAATGATGAAAAATGTTATCCCGTTGTCCGAACTTCTTCTCGTTGAGACAATCTTTACATGGGCAAAGCACTGCATGAACACCACAGTTTCAAATATCTGCCTCTGCTTGATCTAGAAAACCATTGACCCCCATTAAGAAACTAGCCCAATCTCGAGACTTACTACTGTACATCCAAGCCCGACCAGCAGCAGCCATCTGCAATTTTTATACATCAAATGAGCGTAATGCATCACCAAAACCGATGAGTAAGAGGATTAGGACAGCGGAATTCAATAAAATTAAAGGGGGCAATTTCCACCTTGATGAGGACTGTCTACGAGGCGAGCGCTTCCGAGGAGGAGGACGAGGCGTCGCGGCGACGGCGATGGCGCAGAGGACGGCGACGGCGACGGCGTGGAGGACGACATCGAGCCCGAGGAGGAGGATAAGCTGCTGCTTTGGATGATGTACGACGCAGAGGGACGCCGCGCCGCGGTCGACGTCTGCCGGCACCTTTCGCCGTCGCGCACGCGGCCGGCCGGCCTGCTGCAGCGCCGGCTTTCTGAGGAGAGAGAGAGCGCGCGCGCAGCGAGTGGGGCCTTCAGAAAGCGCGCGAAAATGCTGCTGCAGCAATAGCGGGGAGTGAGCAAGTGGGGCCCTCAGAGGAGAGAGAGCGAGTGTAGTTGTCTGAGATAGTAGATTGGTCGGAACGCAAAAACAATGACGCATAATAACAACACACGTCTCTATTGTGAGAAAACAAAGGAGATGCTAGCTCCAAACAAGCGTCACCATTTGGGTCGTCATAAAATGAGACGCGTCCTAAAAACAACACGTCCCCAATAGGAAAGTCATCGGCAACAGACTTAAAGAGCTCGTTACTGATAGGTTTTACTTTCATAACGGACGCATGTTAACGTCCGTTACAAAGAAAACATGTAACGAGCGTTTAAGAAGTCCATTACCAGAAGTCCTCATTGGTAACGGGCATTATGGTGGTGAGGTTAGGGTGAGGTCGTGGTCGAGCCTACCGCGCTTATGCGTAACGGGCGCCAAACAACAACCGTTACAGATGGGGTCCATGTAACAGGTGTTAAGGGCCCGTTACAAATGCTGCGTGACCTATGTGAGGTTTTCACGTAGTGTACAACAATACCCCAGCGCGGAGGGTTCCAAAGGGTCCAACAGCTGTCACCACTGCGGCCTACCTCAATCGTTACGGGGGTATGCTCATAACTAACGTAGCCACACAACCCAGGCACCATGCCTGTGTTGCTGCTAGACTTCACTCGGCCCGGGCTATTGTGACCCAGGGTGAGAGCCACCAGAAGACTGGTCAACTTAGACCGAGTACTGTAGCTTGATCACAAACCTCATGCAACACTATCATGCCATCTAACAAGATCAACTAAGGCTAGACATAGGAACGGATACGAACTCTCTTATGTCTAGTCAACAAGATCAAAGGGTCGTGTTAGTGAAGAACACGAGCCTCTAACTTATGAACAAAAACATAAGGAATGAGTTTATCATCCTTCAAGTGGATCAAAACGTAGTGTTCATGAAGAACACAAGCCTCTAAATGATGAACAAGAGATGAACCCAAGAACATATCAAGCATATGATCTACCATGACTTTATATGAAATAGCTGAATAACTGAAGTAGATCAAAGTCATACAATGAAATAAAGATGAAAGAGAACTCATACCTAGACTCCAAAGAAGACTTGGAACCTGAAGAAGAGCTACTCTAGCCTAACCCCTAGCCTTGGAGACTAAAAGTGAGAGGAGATTGAGAGAGTGGTGTGTGTGAAATGGGAGCCCCTCCCCTTCTATTTATAGGCAAGGAGGAGGCTTGCTTCGGGGCTCAAACTCCACCAAAACACCCGGGAGTGAGGCAATGGACCAATGGGGACCAACCACGTGGAGGGACACGATGAAAGGAGGCAGAGGCAGTTCGGCCGATCCTAGGATCGGCCGGCCCCTCCGGCCCTCCTTTCGAGGTGTGTTTCCTCTGGGTGGCTGCCCTGTGGGTCCTCTGATCCATCCCCGGTGCATGGCTTGATTTGGAATCCGAGGTGGGCCCTTTGATCCATGTGAAGTCCATGTGGCGCTCTCTGATTCATCGGTGAGTCCCTCCCTTGGATCAGTGACGTGGATTGCCACGTGTTTCCTTTGGTGGCAGCCACCTCCTCAGCTGAGTTGGCATGGTTCTTCCATAGAAGGTGGGTTTCCATCTCTTTTAATAGGTATTTCACCTACATACAAATAATCTCCAAGGACAAGTAGAACTACATTATTCAAACCAAAATGCAAGTAAATAATGCATATGCCTCCATTTATGTGAGAATATTGATGGTAGAAAGTAGTACTTAACAGCCGTCAACACTGTGGTGAACAGTCCGCGTGGCCTGTGTTCGTCGCAGTTCGTCGCGTGTTCGTGCGCGTTCGTGTTTCGATCCGTTTCGCCCCTAGCGTTTTGTTGCAGGCAGTTTTGTAGACAATCTGCTAGTCAGTGACGGACGGTCCGCGTGGGTGAGTTTGAGTAGTTTTTTCTGGTGGCTTTGCCGGACGGTCCGCGAGGTCTACACGGATGGTCCGCGACACTAGCAGATGGTCCGCGTGGCTCAGCCTGACAGTCCAAATTTCTTGATGCGTCCCTGGAGGTTCTGTTGCAGTTTTCAGATAGTCCACATGGACGGTCCGGACAGTCCGCCTGTGACTAGTGGACGGTCCGCCCGTACAAGACGGACAGTCCGTGCTGGCTTTTCAAGAATTGGCCAAGCGCTTTGATTCTTGTCTTGTGCTTGGGCGCTTTGCTTCATGGCTTGTCTCTAGGACTTGTAGGCTTGTGTGTACCTAGTCTAGAGCTTCTCTGGTGTGTGCGAGTTATCGGAGTGGCAATCGGGGTATAGGCCCAGTTCAACCTTCAGGAAAGAGTTTTTATCGACTCCCATTCACTTCCCCCCTCTCTGGTCGCCTATTCGGTCCTTCAGTAGCATTCACGAAGAACACGAGCCTCTAAATGATGAACAATGGATGAACTCAAGAACATATCAATCATATGATCTACCACAACTTTATATGAAATAGCTGAATAACTGGAGTAGATAAAAGTCATACATAGAAATAAAGATACAAGAGAACTCATACCTAGACTTCCAAGTAGACTTGGAACCTGAATAAGAGCTACTCTAGCCTATCCCCTAGCCTTGGAAACTAAAAGTGAGAGGAGAGTCAAGAGAGATGTCTGTGGGAAATGGAGCCCCTTCCCTTCTTTTTATAGGCAAGGACCAGGCTTGCTTCGGGCACCAAATGGCCTCAAATCACCCGGGGATGTAGCAAGTGACCAATGAGAAACCACCACATGGAAGGCCAGGATGTGGCACCCCTAGGTCGGTTCAACCGACCATCTAGGGGGGCCCCACCTAGTGTGCTTTCTCTAGGTGGCCTCCAGGTGGCTCCTTTGGTCACTCCCTCGTGCATGCCAAGTTTTGGAATCCTAGGTGGGCCCGTGGATCTTTGTGAAGTCCATGTGTCACTCTCTGATTCGTCGGTGAATGCCTTCCTTGGATCAGTGATGTGGATGCCACCTAGATGTAGTGTGGCAGCCACCTCCTCAGCTGAGTTGGCATGGATCATTCCATAGAAGGTGAGTTTCCATCTCTTTTCATGCTAATTTCACCTACATACAAATAATCTCCAAGGATAAGTGGAACTACATTATTCAAACCAAAATGCAAGTAATAAATGTATATGCCTCCATTTATGTGAGAATATTGATGGCTGAAAGGAGTACTTAACAGCCGTCAACAAACTCCCCAAGCTAACCTCTTGCTCGTCTCGAAGCAAGACATTAAGGACTTAGGTTGGTTGATCAGGAGTTGCTACGATGTTGTATCCTTAACTTATGACAAACATACAACAAAGTACTCTACCAAGAGTTGAACAAGTTGGCAATGTTCTTACCATTCGCTTGACGATGTGGGGCATGTAGCTTCACTTGCCTAGGGTGGTTGAGAGACAGAATGGTTATATAGTAAATGCATAATCACTCATACCTTGATCAGCTATTAATCCGAAGGTTTTGCAAAATTTTCAAAAAGAGAATCAGAGTTCCTCAAATGATACTCTCGAATCGCTCAAAGTGTATGGTTCCTCACCAAGGCATTAAGTTGCCTTTCTTCACATCCTACTCTGTTGGCGGTCGATTTCCGTCAACCTAGCCATGAGTTTACCTTCAATGTTGGTATTAATTTGATATTCAAACTAACGATCCTAACCCTTATTATATGTCAAGTTCGCACTCGTGCACGGTTTTTGGAGTTTATTGTTTACACAGGAATCAAGAGCCCAAAAGGGGACTTCCAGGTAGAGTTCATCAAGGGTTTTACAAGAAGATCATCAAGCCCGACACAAGTCAAGATACAAGATGAACATGACTCCAAATGAACCAAGGACTAAAGTGTGAAGCCGAGAAGGATCGAGGACCTAGATGGAAGATGCGGGGGTTCATACGCAAAGCACCCTCATCTAAACCGTGAGGAAAATGACGTCAAGGACTCACATGCAACTCAGCAAAAACTCAGGAAGTCATGAGAAGCTTCAGGAAGAAAACCGGGGGCGAACCGGGCTGAAAAGGCCCTAGGCCGGTCGGCCCAGGCCGGCCGGCCTGGCCCTTTTCTGGGTCGGTTCGCTGCCCCCTTTGACCTAGATGATCCTCGGGCTATTTATAGTCCCCGTGCGAAGTTCCAACATCAAGTCATTCGTCATCCGCCGTCGAGGAGCAGAGGAGCTTGATGGACACCATCTCGGAGAGGAGGGTCGTGTTAGTCGTCTAGGGTTCACCTAATCGGCGTGGGAACCTTGCATGGAAGACCACGTCGGAGTTCCGGAGGCTTGAATCAAGATCAAGGTAGGATCCCGGTTGGATCTTATTCATGTATACACTTATGATGGAGTTTCAATGAATCCAATTTCTAGCAATCAAGTGCTTTCCCTATGGTTTTGTCTTCTCTTGGTTTTGCTTCTTCCTCGATCTATACTTAAGATAGATTGCCTAGGGTGCTCTTGTAGCCGCGGTGGTTAGAGGTGCATACCCGACCTACCAAGTGTTTTCATCACGTTCCTCGTGAGCGTGCTCTTAGGTTCACCTACACAAGAAGCGGGGCATCGTGACAGGATGTCGATCACGTGTACGGTAGGTGCCTTCGAGGATTGGAACGGAAGCTACATGCTTTTTATGAGATTCTTATTGCTATGTTCATCTCTCTCTTGGAACTACGACAAAGGCATGATCTAGACTCTCTAGATCGGTTTCCTCTTGTTTTCTCTCGCTTCCTCTCATGTTTTAGTAGATTAGATGCGTTTGAAACCTCTCTAAGATCAAAGTGCTTTTTCGCTTTATTGGATCGATCTTGCGTTGCACATGTTCCACGGATTCGATACCTTGGGTTTACACTTAAGGGAAAGAGGGTCCCATGTGATCTGTATTTTCGGATCAAAGTTTACAACGATAATCAAATGTCAGCAAGCCCCTTTTTCTGGCGCTGTTGCCGGGGAGCAAGCTAGTTTTCTACGTTTAATCTTGTATTAATTTTGTTGATTACTAACATCTAACCCCCGTTTTCTAGAAAAAAACCCTTTTTGTATTTTTCCTTTTTTTAGTGCCTAGATGGATTTGTTCACCTCACCATTGGAAGGCAAAGAGATGTCGCTAAGGGAGCTCGCAATGCCGTCAATGGAGGACATCGAGATGCAAAAATCAGATTTGACACTTGCTACAACCCACTACGAAGTGAAGCCTAGAATCATCAAGTTAGTGGCGACAAACCCCTTTAGAGGATTGGAGGATGACAATCCATATGGACACATTAAGAAATTCACGATGATATGCAACTCGGTGCAACAAGAAGGAGTTTCGGCCGCTTGGTTCAAGTGGAATCTTTTTCCATTCTCTCTCGAAGATGAAGCGCGAAGATGGTACACACTTGCGTCCGCTGAAGCAAAAGGAAATTGGGATGAGCTACTGAAGGAGTTTCTTTTGAAGTTCTTTCCCATAAGCAAGGTCCAGTACTTAAGGAGGCAAGTGCTCACTTTCAAGTAAGGAGAGGATGAAGGAATTGATGAAGCATGGGACCGTTTTAACGAACTACTTGAGCAAGGCCCGAACTTGGGATTTTCCGGTGAATTGATGTTGCATACCTTTTATTTTTCACTAACCCCTAACTTTGCTCGTTTTGTAAGCATGTGTGCAGGTGATGATTTAATGGATAAAACAATTAGTGAAGCCACACAAATCTTACAAAGGATAAGCAATGGAAAAAGAACGCAAAGAGATTGGCAAAGACATTGTCGGGAAGAGCAAAACGACAAAAGCAAGCCCAAGATGCTTGCTGAAATTTCTGAAAAAGATGAACCGGAGGTCAAGAAAGATGAACCAATGATACAAGAAATTGAAGAACCACTTCCTAAGGTAAGAAAAGTCATTTTGCATGATAAAAATGTTGGAACTAACATGAATGTAGGCCGAAGCATGGGGAATGCTAGACCATTAGCGGAATTCAATCAATCCGATTGGATTCAAATTGATTTTGACCCCCTAATCAACCACCGAAGGAAGGATGAACACCGACACGCTGCCAAACAAGATGAAGATATATTTGATCTAGAAATGAGTTGAGAATTGATAAAAAATATGTTTGAAGAAGAAAGAGAGGAAGAAGATGAAGGATGGGTCGATGGGTCAATCAATATGACAACTCGAAGATTCATGATGAAGGAGGAGAAGAGTACAACCATGATGAGCCTAAAAGTTCCCTCTCTACAACACCATGCGCACCAATTGAAGAAGAAGAAATTGATTGGTCGTGGCCGTTCAACCATGGGCAATAATTCATTGCTAGGGAGATGAGGAAAATGACAAGAAGAGCTAGTGACTCGAAGGATAAATGGGAGAAAGTAGGACTCAAGCTAGAAGATGAATGGGAAGCAATGTTTTACGATCGGCTGATCGTCTAGTCGTCCAATGGGACCGATAAGGTGATTAGTCGGGATTAGTCGTGATTAGTCAAGATTAGTCGGTCTAGTAGGATCTAGTCGTCTATATAATCATCCATACATACAAGGGCATATACATTATATATACCTGTAAAATAAAAGAAAAACAGAGTACTAGTGAACTTAAAGATGGAAAGGAGGACCAACAAATCAGCCCAACCCAAAACGGCCCAACTCCTCCACCTTTAACCCTAGTTTCCCAGACTCCCATGACCTTATCCACTCCTCCCGTCGTCCCCTCGAGCCGCCACCGCCGCTCATCCGCCTCTCTATCTCCTCCGTCGACGCCACTCCTGCCTCCTCCATCTCCTCCTCCGCCGCCCGCCTCTGCTTCCGCCACCGCTCGCGTGAGCACGACGATAGCCGGCGTGTGCAGGATCCGACGGGGAAGACCGCCGGTGGGTGCGGGATCCGACGGCCGCAACTCATGCTCTTCCTCTCCTCTCCCCAACGGTCGCAGCTCATGCTCTCCCTCTCCTCCACCCTCCCTAGCTCATGCTCTCCCTCTCCTCCACCCGCCCCTGCCTCCTCCGGCTGCTGTTCCGCCCACCCCTGCATCCTCCTCTTCCTCCACGGCTCCGCCCTTGCCACTGGCAGTAGCTCGACAACCAAAACTTCCATCAGACCTGATCGTCCCCCTACTGATCGGCCGATTAGTCATGATTATTGGACGATTAGTCCGATGATCAGGTTTCTGATCGCTATTCCCTGATCGGTCTTCCGATCAGTCCTCGTGGAGCGACAAGGCCGATTAATCGCGATTAATCACGATTAATCGGACGATTGTAAAACATTGATGGGAAGCGGATGACATAGAGCAAATACTCCAAGAAGGCCCCTCTCCACAAGGTTATAGCTTGTGTGCTATTGAAACCTACACACTAGCAAATCAAGACATGGAAGTGCTCAAGGATGAAGAAAAGAGTGAATCAATGACGAGCAATCTAGACAACATGTGGTACTCGGAAGATAAAGAAAGCAACATACAAGACTTTGAAGATGAAGATTGGGATAATGAAGACTTCAAAGAAGAGACGAATGCATACATTGCTGAAGGATTATGTGTTCCACATGATGAGATGAAGGGGATGCCAAAAGGTAACACAGAGACACCTCCACTCGTCGAGATTGATTTGCTTTCAACACTACAAGATGAACCAAGGATCACTCTTGTTGAGAAAGCTCTGAGGCTAAGGTACATGCCAAAATCTCAAGATATTATTGGTATGGATGATGATATGTTTAATTATTCATGTTGGACCAATAGTATGAATAATAGTCTAAATTATATGCCTTGTTCCAATGATGACCATGTTGATGGGCTAGACTTTCTTGAGAATGATGATGAGATAATGTTTATGTTTGAACTAATTAATCTCATGCCTAAAGAACCTTTGCCTAATGATGAGATAAGTGCTTTGCATGAAACATATGCTTCTTTTAATTACACCTTGACTTATTGCTACAATTTGCATACGGTGTTGATTATGGACGCGTATGTTTACAATAAGTTTTGTAAATCTCGATCATGCTTTGTGCTTGGTCAAGCTAATGACCTTAAAGAAGCATATGTCGGCAGAAGGCCCAATTTTCACTAACCATGCAGGAATACAATGGCTTGAATGATGAAAAGAGAAGTCATGCCCAAAGAGTTGCAAGATAAATCATCAACCTCTCCAAATCCCGCGATAGATGTTGCTGTCTTCATCAATTTGTGCACTTGTTCAGAGGTGTACAAATGAAGAAAATGATATGTTCAGAAGCTCCATAAAGTTTCCATTCTAACGGATCAAGAACCAACGAATTTGGAGACCCGTGCAAGGAGTTATGGAGAGAACGTTGAGCGTTGCGCGTTCTGAAAATTTCAGGACAGATTTCATCGCCGGAGTAAAACGGACGTAACTATCTTGTTCGGAGTCTGATTTGGGCAAATAAAGACTTGTTGGAAAGGAAAACTTGTGAACTGTGCAATGGAATAGAGTTTGGTTACACATTCTGTTCTGGACATTAAAGAAAAATTTGTGAAGTAAAGGCAGCACCGAAGGGCGACAAAGAAGGAGAAAGCGATGATGTCAGATAGCTTGGGCAAGTCTCCTATAAGTGATCAAGCACAACATGGGATGTGAATTAAAGCTGCAGTGGCACCTTTTCTTCTTGCATGAAGTTCCATGAATATGTGACGAAAAGAAGGTATGTGAGAAAGTCGAGCTCTATGACTTTAAATGAAGCGCTTTTCGGGAGGCAACCCGTTCCCTTGTGTTTTTATTTTTTTTACCTATAGAGAATAAATGGCTCCATCCTTTGATGATTAACTTGTGACTAATTAATCTAAGTTTAATTTTCTTTCTAGAACCACCATCTTGTTCATGATCATATTTATTTATTTGCTTGCTTTGCATTATGTCATCAACGTGATGTTTGTTTCTTTTCATATACATGTTTTGCATATAGTTGGCTTGGTAGTTAAGACTTAATGATGTATGCTTCATTTCCTTCTTAACACTCCATCTGGGTGTTTTTCCTTTTGTGATCTTGCGTAAATGTGGTGTTTAAACATGATGGTGGACCATCATCATTAAGTTCAATAAACCTTGCCAGCTTTTCATATGTTTTCATGATGCATTGGTTGGTTTATAAACAATGCATTATGCTTTATTTTTCTTGTGAGATAAGGATTTGTTTATCTAAGGATAGACATGGTCTTTTAACCCTAGATAAATAAATCTTTGTGGCTATGGAGAAATTCGGCAACCTAGTTGTAAACATTGTGTTTAGAACTAGGTGAAATCATCGTCTTTGTTTATATGCTTTCCTCTCATGTGCATACACACTTTGCACCACGTACACCCATTAGGTTTTAATTCCTCATTAGATTAATTATGCCACAAGTTAAGAGTCTTGGGAAATATTGTTGGATTGTTGGCAATTTTATCTACTCCCAACCGTCACCATGGGAGTAGAATGTGCACTTAAAATGTTTTGCAGGCAAGATAAAGACTCTCATGACAAGGAAATTGAAGGATGTCTAAGATAAAAATGCTTTGTCTTCTTCTTCCATGTCTAGCAAAATGCTAATCATGGGGGAGGCCCTGAATCTTCAACACGGAAGTGCAACATGACGCTCTAGGAGATAGAATGATCAAGATCATCAACATCTTTGGATCAATGTGCAAGACACTGAATACTTTTGGATATTTAGAAGCCCCATGAAGTTACGATTCCAACAAATCAAGAATCAAGACAATCGGAGGTTCCTACAAGCAGTTATGGCCCAATCACCGAGTGCAACACGTCCTGAAATCAGTTTTGGACAGCACGCAATGCTGAAGTAAAACGGACATAACTCCCTTGTCTGCACTCCGTTTTTGATGAATGACCACACATTGTAAAGGTAATTTCATAAAATTTTCAATAAATCTATATTTAGATATATATTATGTTCTGGACAGAGGGGAAATCCATGAAGAAGAGACAGCAAGGAGATGATGAGAACAAAAAACAGGAGATGGTGATGATAACATTGAAGAGAATGGTGACCGTTGGCTCCATTAAGCATACATGATCAAATTCGGAAGTTTAGGAGCATTGGAAAATCAAGACAAAATCAAAGCCACATTCGATACATGGAGAAGTTGGGAGAAGATAACGAAGAACTACAAAAGACGGTAACACCTCCATGGACCTTCTCTTTTCCGAAAATAAATGCTTGTAAGTATGCCTTCAACCCTAGGTGCAACTTTTTGTTTATTCTTTTTAACAATAACATGGCTACTAGGAGGACAACCTAGATTTATTTTTATTTTCAATAAATAAGCATGACCATGTGTTCACCTCGATGTTTTATAATGCCTATGCTTATGGAAAAATGATGAATGTTGCAGCTTTGTTTTACCTACATGAAGTTATACATGTCTTGGCTAATTGCTCTCTATAACATGATTTGAAATTAATTTAATACTGAATCTTTTATTTGTGGAGGTGAAATTACTATACTATAGACCCACATATATATCATTGCTCTTTGATTTAAGTTTACGGATAGCCGGTGAAACGAACCAGATTTCCGAATCTGGAAACCCGATCCTCTGCACCTCTGTGATAGTCCCAGGAAGTGGCTATCACGTGCAAACCCTGTCTCAAGTGGTACAAATCCATACAACTTAGGATAGAAGAGAAAAAAAATTACATAATTTTATTAATACATCAAAGTACAACATTTCAGCATTAGCCGGGTACAAGTCCAACTGGACCTAACAAGAAAGGTAAAACATCTACGCAGCGGATCTATCGAAGCGAAGCGTCTCCAGCTCCACAGGCAAACTTGAGTGTAGGACCAGCTCTAGTCTTCCCATCCGTTGCCGTCGAGGTCATAGTCGGTCTCCGAGTCTGAAAGTCCACCATCTACCCGATAAGCGGGTAGGTCATGTCAGCTTCCCAACAAAGAGCAAAAGTGGTGGATGAATTCTAGTATGCATGGATAAGCTTATGTATGGCTGTAGAAGGTTATGCATGCAGCGGTAGCAACATCCAGGTAAGCAGAAATGCAGAGAGGTCACCATCTACGAGGAGATCCACACCTCTGAGGCCAACACCTCCGGGTCAACACCCCAACCAAGAAAAGAACACCAACACACTGGATCTCAACCGAGACACAACATCCCACTCTCATCTACGACGTGGGGTCACCAACTCCTATCCCCATGTCTCAACGGCACGAAGCCGGGCTCACACACACAGGGGAGAGAAAGCAGCACAAAAGAATACTAGCCAGGTGAGAGATCGAAAGGGCTGTCCATACTAGTGGACACGGACTATAGCTATAGGTTTAAGACTCTGCAGAGGTTGTACAACTTTACCCGCCGGATAGGGTAGAAACGGTGGCCGCCGTTCCACATCCCTACCTAACGGCTGGAGACCTAGCAGTGGATGGCACTCTCCTGCCTCTCCGAGCCTGATTCGTCCTGACTGGGGCGCGAAACATGCCAGCAGGGCCTCGAAGCTATGAAACCATCCCCGGAGGAGCCGGGGCGACGTCTACTCAGGGGGTATAACCCGTCCCCCTCACGACCACACCGGTCCACCTACAGGCTGGATGCCATCCATCTACTAGTTCTCGGACCGAACCCCGCCCATAACAAGGCGAACGGTTTGTACGAAAATAGCCCAAAGATCAAGGTCACACAGTCAATCAGTCCTTAATTGCAAGAGCAAGCACTCACCAACTCCCACGTCCGACACGCCGCTAGGGCGGGAGGCCAGGTCGCATCTCCCCTAGACAGGCGTTCACAAGTAACCAAAGCGGCTCACTCCCGCGGTAACACGTCAAGGATACACACTCACCCAAAACACACGGTAGAATACCGAGATATCCCAATCTCAGTCCAAACCAGAGATCCATCCATATCACGAAACAGGTAAAATGTATGGATAGTAAGTATCGGGGACTAGCTAGGGGTCTGTAGCTAGTCCCAAAGGTAAGGAGTTTAAGGAACAGGGTATATCAAATCCAAGGCATGGCTAAAAGATTGTCTATGCATTTCAATCATCCAAAGCATCATAAATAAAGCACTAGCAACTAAATAGCATGCATGGGTTCTACATGGTCGGGAGTGACATGACACCTGCGCGGTAGTCGTCGTAGAGTAGTAGAGGTTGGGCCCTTCCTTCGGGTCAACGGTCTTCCCGATCGTCATAGCTCGGGTTGTCGTCGCAGCTCGGGTCTTCAAACAAGGTTACAAGCCTACACGAGATGCGACGCGAAAATAAATAACGACAATCATCTAAGCATTAACTCCAATAACATCAATTAGAAGAACTAAATAAATCCGAACTAGCTACAAGCAGCACTAGTTTAATTTTAAGAAAATTAAAGTAATTAGTTTTTATAATAAAATAGTTTTAAGCATTTAGCTTTATATACTAGAGAACAAGTTAGAGAGAAGGCTTAGTTCAAGGTGGAATTGCCGATCAAGGCTAAAGGTTCGGTGATCGCGCCTGCAAGGTATTAGCGTGACCGATAGGTGCCACAAAATAGAAAGTAATTTTATTAAATTAATGCTGACGTCATCATGGCATTAGCATGACGTCAGGGGTCATCAGGTTAAGTGGGCCGTTAGTGGGCCCAAAGTGTTAGTGGCACATTGGGCCGGCCCAGTCCGGCCCAAGGTTCCCAAAGTCCAGCTATTCTCCCTCAACTCTCTCTCTTTCTCACTCGCTCTCGGCCCGGCCTGGGTATCCATCCGGATCAGATGGGCTTAAATGGCTCTGATGGGCCAGAACTCAGCTAAGCCCATTTAGGTTTTTACTTCGCAAAGGTCTGGTTCTGCCCCCTGGACTTTGCTGGGGTTCCTAGGCACTCCTTGACGTGGTAACACGCCGCTGGCGTGGTCTGGCGCGGTGCTCGGTGAGCAGCGGGGCAAGGCGAGCGGCGGCGGCGCAGCAAGGCGGCAGCGCGGAGGGAAGCAGAGCTTTAGGCCAGCGCGACACGCGATGAGATGTGCGGAGAAGCACCTCGATCTCTGCTGGGGTTCGGCTAAAGCGTGCATCATCGCGCAGCATCCCAGCAGGCGGTCCCCGGCCGAGATGGCGTAGGTCTGGCGATGACGGTGAAGCGGGGTTTCGGATAAGGCACGACTAGCTAAAGGTGAGGTCAGGGCTTCGGCCACGAGGCTCAGTTTTGGCGGCGCCGGCCGTGACGGCGTCGCGGCGTGAGGCCGGCCGTGCACTGGGGTGCGCGTGGCCGCAGCAACGGCGCCCGCATCCCTGCAAGGAAAAGTGGCACAAAGGCCGGCATCACGAGGCGACAAAGCAGGGCAAGACTCGCAGGTTTTCGATGCTCGAGGCCTGAGTTCAAAACGTCGAACACGTTGTGTGCATGCCGGGGCAGCGCACATCGGCGGTGAGCTGGGGCTCTGCTTGGCTGTTTGGCGAGCGTGGTCGGTTAACACTGAGCAGTAGTGGCACCTGCAAAGTGGGCATGGCTCGATGGCCAGCATACAGATGATGCGCAGCTCGGCGATGGCTACGGCGCGACGCAGGACTTCGGTGCAGCGCGCGCGTGTGGGAAAAACGGGGGCAACCGGTCTTGGTCACAAACGGCTGGCACCAGGAGCTACCGCTCGGCATGAAGGCCGGTTCGTCACGGCAGGTGAGCATGGAAAGGAAGGAAGGAGGATTTGATTGGGTGCCTCACCAGGGGCTTGGGGAAGATAACGGCGGTGTAGGGAGTGGTTGAGGTTGTGGCGGGTCGATGCAGGCAGGTCATGCGTGATGAGGTTCGGCGGCGCTTCACGGTCCTTCCCTGGCGTGGTTCTTCGCTTTCGCTCGGCGTCGTTGGTGGCGACACCATGGCGCTCCCGGTCGACAACGACGTCGTGCCCCCTTGTGGTGGCGGCCCCCTCCCGGTGCAGCGCGGCACGGCGATGTCTGCGGTGCCCGGCGGACCCATCTCTTTGACATCATGATCGGCTCCGTCTTGGCATCGTCAAGGTGGCTTTGTGGCTTTTGGCAGCAGCTCGACCACGGTGGAGGCATAGATGCGGCGAAGGTGGTGCAGGGGCAGGATTGGGCATCACGGCGTCCCCACGGCTTCAGCAGCGCAGAGAAGAGGAACAGG
The DNA here is from genome assembly GCA_036936925.1 of Cenchrus fungigraminus. Lineage (NCBI taxonomy): Eukaryota > Viridiplantae > Streptophyta > Magnoliopsida > Poales > Poaceae > Cenchrus > Cenchrus fungigraminus. The sequence goes on from CM072779.1 coordinate 101,913,856, forward strand.
GCCGGGGTGCAGATCAAAGCAGTGGAGCGGCGGCTTGGAAATTGGGGATTTCCCCTGCTCGGGTTTGGAAAAGGGGCAGTTGCGGCGCAGGAAGAAGTAGGGGTGAAGCAAAAGGGGTTCGACTTTAAAAAGGTAGCGAAGAGGTTAGGGCCCGTGGCTGAGCATTCGATGGATGGCGGTGATCCTCGGTGCCTATGCCCTGGACGTGTGGCGCGCATCTGGTTGCGTGGGCGGAGCAACCGAGGCCAGGTCCGGGGTGCGGCAACTGGGGGTGTGCCCGGTAGTGGCGTCATCCGTCACGGAACGGGGTTCCTCGCCGATCCGTTTCGCAGGACGGAGAGCTAGCGACGCCATGCGACGGGGAGAGCAGAGCAGTGCTATGGGCATGTGAAAGGAGAGGAAGAACAGGAAGGGTGTTGACGGGCGGGACCCACACATCGGTGAAAGAAAGGGGAGATAGAGGGCTGGTGTTTTGGGCCAGAAGATTAACTGGGCCAAAACATTAGCTGGGCCGTGTGGGTGGATTAGAAGGGTGAGGTCTGGTTAGCAAGGTGGGCTGGGTTAGTTGTTAGACTTTGCAAAAAGGTTTGAAATATAGTTTGAATAAAAGTTTGAATTTGAATTACTTCCAAATTCAAACACCACACAATGGGACTCCAAATAAAATCCAAGAAAAACCAAATCACAATTATACCATAATTTTAAAAGTAATTTTTATATTGTTTTATTTTATTTGGTTTTAGGGTGAGAGGCTAGCAATTCGGTTCAAAATTTGGTAGCACGCATGTTCAAACAAAAAGTTTTAAATTTTTGTGAAAATTCACTCATAGGAAAACATTCAAAATTCTGGGATGTTACAGCCGGATAACTTGTTGTTTTTATGAAAACTTAAGTTTTATGCTATCTATATATTTGTGATGCTCTTGCAAAGTTCTACCTACCATAGCCATATACATATAAGTTCTATAATAATAAAACCATTAGATTGCAAACATATGTTTTGATGAGTTGGGTTAGGATTGATTTCTATGGTTCGAGACTGAGAAGCTAGTCATTTCTTTGTGTAACTTTTCTTGCTAGCCTTTTTGTCCATGCATTGTGGGTTTTCAAATCGAAAATTTCACAAACCTCGCTGGGCATCCACCCTAAACCAAAAACATCTTTTTGTGATTACCTCCTTGTCCACAACCTAATTTTGAGTATGGAGTAAAAATCCCGACGGAAATTCAGACATTCCGCAAAGATTATGTTCATGCTTACTTCAGTAGTTCCTTCCCCTCTCTCTTATGCTCGAGGACGAGCATCATTCAAGCATGGGGGGGAGGAGGCATCGCATCATCTCTGACAAATGCTGAGTAAGTATTATGTTGCAAAAGTTCTGAGGAGCAAAAAGAAAAAAAATATGATGAGAAAAAAAAGGAAAAAGAAGAAAAAAAGAGATGAAAAAGGAGGAAAATAAAAGAAAAAGAAAAAGAGGAAATGAAAAAAATATATAAAGATGTTCCTCGGTTCTTTTTGCTTCATAAGTTCCCAAGTGCCTCAAAGACAAATCCATACTCAAATCTTCCAACCATGTGCAATCCGATAACGAGGACTTCACTTGTGCCTCGGGATCATCCATTTGCCACTTGCACATGTCCACCTATCTAAATGTGTGTGTTTCATCCCTCTCTCGTTCCAACATTTATTTTCCATGGCCTTTTTGACGAGTCTCAGTAATTCCAGTACATCTCTCTCTTAATTTGATAATATTTCAGATGTATGTTTTGCTAGGATTGTTTTGACCTACCAAGCTCCACATAATCCTTCCACTATCACATATGAGTAGAATAGGTTGAAAATAATCTAGTATAGGCTTGAGTGACTTGATGAGATGAGTGTTCCCATGAGCTTTTGCAAGAGATTTTCACCTATGTTAGATACACATCTTTTTGAAAATTCTTTGATGGAACAAGGTAACGGTTTAAAGTTCACTTAAGTTTGAGAGCATCATATTTATTAATTATGGCTTGTTCTTTATTGTTAGTCTATCTTTCATATTGAAAAAGAAGCCGGTCACAACTTGAACTTTAAAACTAAATTCTTAAGAGAGAGCAATATGTCTTGTCATGAATGACTAAGTGCACGGACAACATTGGAAGGCAACATTGATTCCCCTTTAAGCAAGGATAACTTACTCGAGGACGAGCAAGGTTTAAGCATGGGGGGATGTTGGCAGTCGATTTCCGTCAACCTAGAGCATTCGTTACACTTTGGTTTGAGCTTGATAATGGAACTAACCCGCCACTAGGCACACTAATGATATATCAAGTTCAACTCTGTATGAGCATTTGGAAGTGTTGTGTTTTTGTAGGAAAACATGGACAAAAGGGACGGAGTTACAACGAGTTCAAAGGAGCAAATGAGGAGTTCCGTTCGTGTTCAAGTGCAAGGCGAAATCACTTCCAAAGGTGGCAAGGACCAAGGTGCTACGACGGATCATCCCCGAGGACTAAGACGTAAAGATCGGACTTCATGCGAGAAGACCCCCTATCTTGATCGCGGAGATGATGATGCCGAAATGACATAAATAAAGAGGCAAAAATCCAAAATGTCAAGATGAGCCATGGGGAGGAAGACGGTCCCGAACCGGGCCAGAAAAGGACCAGACCGGCCGGCCCATGACGACCGGCCCAGGCCCTTTTTGCCTCAGTTCGTGGTCCCCTTTGACCTAGATGCTCCTTGGTGTATTTGTATCCCCTGTCTCCGACGGCCGCCTGTTGACATTTCTTAATGCAACTACCAACTAACGGATTTGGAACCCATCCTGGTAACAACGCCAGAAATGCTGGTTGGTAATTCTTAATGTTACAGGAGTCCACAAGAGCACGGAAGTACCATGGTAGCATTTCCCCAAAGGAGTATTCCAAAGGGTATCGAATCCAAGGAAGGCTTTGGGGGATTAACAAGCTCAACACTATTGCAATGAGTATAGATCATAGACGGAAATAAATCAGACACTCAAGTGCAGGGGTACGAAATGATAATGGGGTAGTGTGATCACACACACTCTCTCTCTCTAAGGGGTCCTAGGCATAGGAGGCAACATACGAGTTAGCTCTATGTTCTTTTGTACTATACACATAAAGCTGGTAAGAACGAGTTAGATACATTAGCGTTGAAGAACATTGACTTAAGCACCCAGGTACCACGGGGAGCTAACTTCCCGCGTTGCTTCCGCACAACTCCGGTTGTTAGACTTTAGACTCCTACAGCTTATCCGAACGTGGAGGATTTCAGAGGGACCAACGGCTGTCACTACCGCAGCCTACTCCAAGACAAACCGTGGGATAAACTCATAAGTAAGGTAGCTACGCAACCCAAGCACCATGCTTACGTTGTTAGCCGGACTTGACCGGCCCGGGCTATTGTGACCCAGGTCAAGCCACTAGATAAATCAGCTAATTACACTGAGTACCGTGGCTTAAGCACAAACTTCATACAACGCAGTCATGCCCTCTAACTAGATCAAACCAGGTTAGGTACACAAACGTATTTGTGTTTTCCTATGTCTGTTCCACTGGATCAAAGGGTCGTGTTCGCTAAGAACACGAGTCTCCAACTTATGAACAAACACCAGAAACATGTGATAGTCACCCGTCAAGTGGATCGAAAGGCCTTGTTCATCAAGAACAGGAGCCTCTAAATGATGAACAGGTGAAGAACACATGAACAAATCACCCATGTATACTAACACGACATTATATGAAATAGCTGAATAACTGAGGTAGATCAAAGTCATACAAATGAATAAAGATACATGAGAACTCATACCTAGATCCCAAAGTAGACTTGGAACCTGAAGTAGAACTACTCTAGCATACCTCCTAGCCTTGAAACTAAAAGTGAGAGAGGTGTTGCAAGTGTGGATGTCTAAGAATGAGCCCCCTCCCCTTCTGTTTATAGGCCAGAGCACCGGCGAGGAGAGGATGCAAACACCCTGGGAATGGCCTCTAGCACCAATAGGGAGGCACCACGTGGAGGGCCAGGATGAGCCGAGCCAAGGTCGGTTCGGCCGACCTGTGGGGTCGGCCGACCCCCTGGTGGGCCCCCTGGCCTATGCTTTCTCCAGGTGACTGTCTTGTGTGTCCTTAGGTCGGTCCCCGATGTCCACTCCCTTTTGATGCGGTGGTGGGCCCATGGATCCATGTGATGTCCATGTGTCACACTCTGATTCGTCGAAGTGTGCTTCACTTGGATTGCTTGCATGGCATGCATGCATGGCGCCCTTGTTGGCAGGTTTGCATGCATGACATCCTTGCTGGCAGTCCTCCTAGGATGAGGTGATGTGGCATGGATCATAGAAGGTGAGTTTGCCACTCTTTTCTTGCTTATTTTCCTGCAATCAAATAATCTCCAAGGACTAGTGGAATTACATTATTCTTAACTAAATACGTGTAAGAAATGCCTTATGCTCCTTTATTCATGAGTGTATTGACGGCTAAAGTAGGCACTTAACAGCCGTCAACAACTCCCCCAAGCTAGCCTCTTGCTCGTCCTGAGCAAGAGATTAAGGACTTAGGTTGGTTGATCAGGAGTTGCTACGATGTTGTATTCCTAATGTATAACAAGATACAACTAGGTACTCTATCAAGGATTGAAGAAGTTGGCATTGATCTTACCTTACACTCGATTGATATGGGGCGTGTAGCTTCACTTGCCTTGGGCGGTTGAAAGATAGAATGGTTGTATAAAGATTACCAATCACATGTACCTTGATCAGTTATCGATCTAGAGGTTTTGCAGGTTTTTCAAAAAGAAATCAAAGTTCCTCAAATGATACTCTCGGATCGCTCAATGTGTATGATTCCTCACCAAGGCACTATTTTGCCTTCTTTCACCACCTACTTCTAATAAGCTGATATGTGGAGCTGTAGGTACGGAAAACATGTGGCATACCTGTTTCTCATGTATTGTCGAGTTGAAAACCGGATCCTTGGGAGAACAAGTCATACAACCTGATCAAGATGTGCAAATGTGTGTGTATAGTGGATGGATGATGAACTCCTTTTTGCATGATTTTCCTCTCCTCCTTTTTGAATTTTTTTTGAAACTTGGGCTATGTCTCTTTGTTCTATCTTTTTTTTATGCATGCCCTTGAGCATGTGTTTTTTTACATAGCCCATAGTCCTTACTGAATATTTTTGGAGGGACAGTAATCATGGAACAATGCGCGGAGCTTTATTTTGTGGAATGGATGGGGGATGGATGAAATGTTGGTTGCTACCTTCCAGTGTAGAAGTTTTGCATATGGTGGTGTGTATGTGATCTTGATCATGGGAGTAATGACAAGTTTACTTGCTGAGGGTCACAACAATTCGACAAGACTCAATGAAGAAATCAGGTAGCATATGTGGAGATTTAACAACAGCTAAGGTCTACATATGGCCTTGGATAGGAATTTCTTATCATTGAGGAACTTATCATTTTAACATTTTTCAAAAGAAAACTCCGGATATCAAACATCACTTAGTACTAGCTTATAGCAACTCTATTACACCATATCATACCTCACAACAACTTAGGCAAAGATCATGCTTTTGCTACCCACAAATTTCAAGCTCAGGTTCGATCATACTAGTCAACAAACTCAAAACTTAATTAGGATACTAAGCTGTAAACAAGGCATACAAGAGGAATAAACAGAGCAACTATTCATCATTTCAACCATGGAGAATAAGAACACTCTTACCGCGCATATGAAAACAAACTAATTTAAGAAAGCAAATAAATATTTTTTTGGTCTTTTTAACTTTTCAGATTTTTATGTGTTTTTAGCATATGGGGTTCTGAAAACAATAGAAGATACAAGTTACCTCAGACAGGGGGTCCTCCCCCAAGCTAGCTTCAGGCTCACTGCTGTGGAGGGGGATATCCCATCCACGCGTAGTAAGCCCTCTGCTCCTCCAGTTGTCGTTGTTGTGTCTTGTACAGTTTAGACTCAAGGGAGTTGTCCGGATGGAGTTCACCTATGAGCTAGTATTTCGAAAGAGTGCAAACAGAATGCAGCAAGGATATCTTGATTCTTTTTAGTGGTTAGAACATTTATTGAATAGGATAACTTACCGATCTTACCTGTCAGCGAAGGGCTCTTTTGTTTCAAGTCTTCCAGAGCCAGACTATCTCCCACATTACTTACCTTAGTGTAGGGTCAGCCGCTCTTGGAGACGAGGGAGTCGGCTCCCTGTCCACTCTTTTCCACACCTTCTTGGTTGTCTGTGGTTTACGAGGTGCGGGGCGTGGCACCTTGGACTGGGACTTGGATTTCCAATATAGTTTCTGTCCTGCACTCATTTGCTCTTGCTTCCAGAAATTCTTCATAAAGGTAATGAGGCTGTCCACTTGTGGTTGCATAGATTCACTTCCTTGGGAAGGAGTGCCCGTTCTTGGTGTGCCTTCAACCATTGAGCATTGTTCCTTACGTGGGCGAAGTTCAAACCTTTCTTCCTTCCCATTGATGTGGAGATGGATTACTCCAGCGCCAACATCAATTTGTGCATCACCCGTGCTCAGGAATGGACGTCCCAGAATGAGTGGTACTTCATTGCCAATGTCCATGTCAAGTACCACAAAGTCCACTGGAATGAAGCAGTCTCGGACCTTCACCGGGATGTCCTCGGCTATCCCCGCTGGATGCCGGACTGATGAATTGGCTACCTGCAGCTGCAAGGTAGTTGGGGATAATTCCGTATAGTTGAGTTGGTCGAAGACTACCTTTGGCATGACGCTAACACTGGCGCCAAGATCACAGAGGGCATGGTCGAATCTCTGTGTTCCAATTGTGCATGTGATCGTGGGGCACCCTGGATCCTTCTTCTTTTTTGGAAGACGATTGGGTATAGCTGCACTACACTCTTCTGTGAGCTTCACCACCTCCAAGATGGCACAAAGGAGAGTCTTCTCGACAACAACGTTGGCCATGGAAGTTGATGCGGATGGCACAAAGGAAGCTGGATCGACATCTGAACGTTCACGCAGAGGAGAGCCGAACTGAGTTCGTGCCTTCCTTACGAGTGACTCAGGATCTTCAGTGAAATTCGGCGGTAAGTCGAAACCAGTCATGCACTACCTGTCTTCATCATCACTAGACAAAGAAGACAATCCAAGTTAGCCTGCATTGAGAACTGTTTTATTCCTGTCATGAATATAAACATATGCAAAGTGTTGATATGTCATCCTTAAGCCTTCCCCGACAACAGCGCTAGAAATGCTTGTTGACATTTCTTAACGCAACTACCAACGAACGGGTTTGGAACCCATCCTGGTAACAGCGCCAGAAATGCTGGTTGGTAATTCTTAACATTATAGGAGTTCGCAAGTGCACAGAAGTACTATTGTAGCATTTCCCCAAAGGAGTATTCCAAAGGGTATCGAATCCAAGGAAGGCTTTGGTGGATTAACAAGCTCAACACTATTGCAATGAGTATAGATCATAGACGGAAATAAATCAGACACTCAAGTGCACGGGTAAGAAATGATATGGGGTAGTGTGATCACACACACACTCACTCTCTCTCTAAGGGGTCCTAGGCATAGGAGGCAACATACGAGTTAGCTCTAGGTTTTTATGTACTATACACATAAAGCTGGTAAGAACGAGTTAGATACATTAGCGTTGAAGAACATTGACTTAAGCACCCAAGTACCACGGGGAACTAATCTCCCGCGTTGCTTCCGCACAACTCCGGTTGTTAGACTTTAGACTCCTACAGTTTATCCGAACGTGGGGGATTTCAAAGAGACCAACGACTGTCACAACCACAGCCTACCCCAAGACAAACCGTGGGATAAACTCATAAGTAAGGTAGCTACGCAAGCCAAGCAGCATGCTTACGTTGTTAGCCAAACTTGACGGGCCTAGGCTATTGTGACCCAGGTCAAGCCACCAGATAAACCAGCCAATTACACCGAGTACCACAGCTTAAGCACAGACTTCATACAACGTAGTCATGTCCTCTAACTAGATCAAACCAGGTTAGGTACACAAACGTATTCGTGTTTTCCTATGTCTATTCAACTGGATCAAAGGGTCGTGTTCGCTAAGAACACGAGCCTCTAACTTATGAACAAACACCGGAAACGTGTGAAAGTCACCCATCAAGTGGATCGAAAGGCCTTATTCAGCAAGGACAGGAGGCTCTAAATGATGAACAGGTGAAGAACACATGAACAAATCACCCATGTATACTAACACGACTTTATATGAAATAGCTGAATAACTGAGGTAGATCAAAGTCATACAAATGAATAAAGATACAAGAGAACTCATACCTAGATCCCAAAGTAGACTTGGAACCTGAAGTAGAACTACTCTAGCCTACCTCCTAGCCTTGAAACTAAAAGTGAGAGAGGTGTTGCAAGTGTGGATGTCTAAGAATGAGCCCCCTCCCCTTCTATTTATTTGCCAGAGCACCGGCGAGGAGTGGATGCAAACACCCCGGGAATGGCCTCTAGGACCAATAGGGAAGCACCACGTGGAGGGCCAGGATGAGCCGAGCCAAGGTCGGTTCGGCCGACCCCCTTGTGGGCCCCCTGGCCTGTGCTTTCTCCAAGTGACTGTCCTATGGGTCCTTAGGTCGGTCCCCAGTGTCCACTCCCTTTTGATGCGGTGGTGGGCCCATGGATCCATGTGATGTCCAGGTGTCACGCTCTAATTCGTCGGAGTGTGCTTCACTTGGATTGCTTGCATGGCGTGCATGCATGGCGCCCTTGTTGGCAGGTTTGCATGCATGGCATCCTTGCTGGAAGTCCTCCTAGGATGAGGTGATGTGGCATGGATCATAGAAGGTGAGTTTGCCACTCTTTTCTTGCTTATTTTCCTGCAATCAAATAATCTCCAAGGACAAGTGGAACTACATTATTATTAACTAAATACGTGTAAGAAATGCCTTATGCTCCTTTATTCATGAGTGTATTGACGGCTAAAGTAGGCACTTAACAGCCGTTAACAGCACCACAATCCAATCATTCTACCGACGCCCATTCACCAGAAAGCCACCGCCGCAAGATGAGGGATAGGGTTAGATGAGTTCGTGGATCAACACCGGTGGAGGGAAGGAAGCAAGAGGAGGACTCCAAGCCGTCGGCCTAGGTGTGTTCCCAAGCCTTCTCGCCGCCATCTTCATCGACGATGTTCTCCGGAGTGTCCATCACCCCTATGTGCCTCAATTCGTGTAAGATGATGGGTAATGTCTCCATTCATCCCTAGGGTTAGATGGATCTTTGATATGTAATCGCTACATGAGCCCTATGCCTTGATGCTTCACGGTCTATGTCTTTGCAAATGCTTGACTTACATATGTGTGCACAACATGTGATCTTAGTAGGGTTTGTGGTAATCGTGGTGATTAGCTTAACTCTATGGATGCTTAGATGTAGATGCGTTAGAGAAGTGATCTATTACCTTCACGTAGTGACATGTACGAGAGAAGGGAAAAGGCCTAGCGACTGCATCACTGTCGTGAAGCTAGAGAAGGCAATACCTCTTTCATGTAGTAGATGCTTGTCTTTGTGATCCTACATCTAGTTTAGCCTTAGATCAACATAGGTTAGATTTCTTTTTCTTTAGATTAATATCCCTTTCAAAGGCTTTCCAATCAACTAGATTAGTACTTGATTAAATGCTAGTATATCCCTTGCTCCGCGGATTGACAAGAACCTTGGGGATCCCCCCTTGGTGAAAAATGCACCAAGTCACCCGTGTGCTTGCGGTCAACTTCAACACGGTTTTGAACCGTCAACATGGGGGGATGTTCAAGTGCAGGGTATGAACATTGAAAGGCAATGATGATATCCATTGAAGGCTTACTCGAGGACGAGCAAGGTTTAAGCATGGGGGGATGTTGGCGGTCGATTTCCGTCAACCTAGCCATGAGTTTACCTTCAATGTTGGTATTAATTTGATATTCACACTAACGATCCTAACCCCCGTTATATGTCAAGTTCGTACTCGTGCATGGTTTTTGGAGTTTATTGTTTACACAGGGATTAAGAGCCTAAATGAGGACTTCCAGGTAAAGTTCATCAAGGGTTTTACAAGAAGATCATGAAGCGCGGCACAATCCAAGACACAAGATGAACATGACTCCAAATGAGCCAAGAACTAAAGCGTGAAGCCGAGAAGTATCGAGGACCTAGACGGAAGACGCGGAAGTTCATATGCCAAGCACCCTTATCTAAACCGTGAGGAAAATGACGTCAAGGACCCACATGCAGTTCGGCAAATAATCAAGAAAACACAAGAAGCGTCTGGAAGAAAACCGGGGATGAAACGGGCCTAGGCCGGTTGGCCTAGGCTGGCCGGCCCAGCCTGTTTCGGGCCCGGTTCGTCACCCCCTTTGACCTAGCACCCCTTCGGGCTATTTATAGTCCTTGTGCAAAGAGCCACACATCAAGCCATTCGTCATCCGCCGCCGAGGAGCAGATTAGCTAGAGGGACACCATCTCGGACAGGAGGGTCATGCTAGTTGTCTAGGGTTTCCTTAGACGACATGGGAACCTTGCATGGAAGACCACGTCGGAGTTCCGGAGCTAGGATCAAGATCAAGGTAGGATCCCGGTTGTGATCTTGTTCATGTATGATTCATGGTGAAGTCTTTATGAATCCGATATCTAGCGATCAAGTGCCTTCTCTATGGTTTTGTCTTCTCTTGGTTTTGCTTCTTCCTCAATCTATACTTAAGATAGATTGCTTAGGGTGCTCTTGTAGCCGTGGTGGCTAGAGGTGCATACCCTATCTACCAAGTGTTTCAACACGTTCCTTGTGAATGTGCTCTTAGGTTCACCAACACAATAAGCGGGACATCGTGACAGGATGTTGATCACGTGTAAGGTAGGTGCCTTTGAGGATTGGATCGGAGGCCACGGTTCAAATATGCTTTTTATGAGATTCACTGTGCTATCTTCATCTCTCACTTGGAACTACAACAAAGGTGCGATCTAGACTCTCTAGATCGGTTATCTCTCTCCTTTCTCTCACTACCTCTCATGTTTAGTAGATTAGATGTGTTTGAAACCTCTTCAAAGACAAAGTGCTTTCCGCTTTATTGGATTGATCTTGCGTTGCACATGTTCCACAGATTCGATACCTTGGGTTTACACTTAAGGAAAGAGGGTACCATGTGATTCGTACTTGCGGATCGAAGTTTGCAACGATAATCAAACGTCAACACTAACCACAAGAACAAACTTAATAGCATCCAAAGCAAGAATATCATCAAGATGCCTAGCCTCCAACTCAGCCACTCTCTCCCTAGCTTCCTCTAGAGAGGCCCTAAGCTCTCTCCTCATCTTCTTAGCATCTCTAAGCACACTATCATGATTATCTAGCTATTCATTCAACTCCGCATTCTCTTAAGCAGGAAAGCAAGATTAGGACTTACCTCTTCCTCAGAGTTGGAGTCGATGTCTGACTCGTCCTGGCCAGTCTTCTTGCTTGACTTGCTGCCGGTGCTGTGACCCATCAGACACAAGCTGGTGAGGTTCTTGAAGGAAACCTTCTTCTTCTTCTTGCGCTTGACGCGGTCCTCTTCTTCACTGCTCGAGCTCGAGGAAGTGTCATCGGAGTCGAGGTCCGTGTCACTTGGTTCTTCGATCTTCACTCGAGCCCTTGCCTTCTCTTGTTAGCACCCTTCCTCGATCTCCGCTCGTCCTTGTCCTCGTACTTGTTCCTGTGTTCATGCCTTGAGTGATGCTTGTTATCGATCTTCGGGTGGTGCTTGTACTCTTTCTAGGACTCAATGTCCTGGGGGCACTCAACGATTAAGTGCCCACGCTTCCCACACTTGTAGTAAATCCCCGAGTTCCGCCTGAAGTTCTTCCGGTTCTCGTTTAGGCGACCAAACCTCTTGGTCAACAAAGTAAGATCCTCATCGTCCAGCACCTCAAACTCTTCATCTGGAAATGATGCAAGAGCAGACAAAGAAAACATCCGAGAAGAATGATTAGCATTAGTCCTTGGTCCAGAAACAAGAGCCATGCTATCATTAGTAGGGCCCTTGCCTTTCTTGGCCCTCAAGCCTCGATCCACCTCGGACGACTTGAGCTTAGAGAGCAGCTCGTCCATCGTCAAGATCTCATACACACTAGACTCATGAATAGCCACAACCTTTGCACTCCATACATCAAGATCTAACGTGTATGTTGGCGTTTCTTAACATCACTACTAACGACGCCGAGTAAGAGTGAGCATCAAGACTTGCCAAAGGTAAATCTAACAATCATGAACGAATCCGCAAGCGCACAGATAAACCATTGTAGCATTTCCCAGGGAAGTGAGTGTTCCAAGGGTATCGTATCCATGGAAGGAAATGGCGGATATCAAGACTTATGCTTTTGCACTGAATGTAAACCAAGAGATAGATATAGAAGACAACAACTCAAAGATAGGGGTAAGATAAATGATATGATAGGGGTAGTGTGACACACACTCTGATCTACCTCTACTCTCGCACACTACGGCTTAGGGGGGACATACGAAGCCAGCTCTAGGCTCTATGGTACTAAACATACAGAGTTAGAAGATACAAGAGATAAGCATAAAGCATTGCATGAAAGGTAAGGTTCAGCACTCAGGTACAAATGGGGAGATAGCCCGCGACGACCAACACTCTGCGAAACAATCCTTTAGACTCCTGCAGCAATACCCCAGCACGGAGGGTTTCAAAGGGTCCAACAGCTGTCACCACTGCGGCCTACCTCAATCGTTACGGGGGGCAAGCTCATAACTAACGTAGCCACACAACCCAGGCACCATGCCTACATTGCTGCTAGACTTCACCCGGCCCGGGCTATTGTGACCCAGTGTGAGAGCCACCAGAAGACTGGTCAACTTAGACCGAGTACTATAGCTTAAACACAAACTTCATGCAACGCAACCATGCTATCAAACAAGATCAAACTAGGGCTAGTCATACGAACGGATACGAACTCTCTTATGTCTAGTCAACAAGATCAAAGTGTCGTGTTTGTGAAGAACATGAGCCTCTAACTTATGAACAAACACATAAGGAATGAGTAAATCATCCTTCAACTGGATCTAAAGGTAGTATTCACGAAGAACACGAGCCTCTAAATGATGAACAATGGATGAACTCAAGAACATATCAATCATATGATCTACAACAACTTTATATGAAATAGCTGAATAACTGAAGTAGATCAAAGTCATACATAGAAATAAAGATACAAGAGAACTCATACCTAGACTTCCAAGTAGACTTGGAACCTGAATAAGAGCTACTCTAGCCTACCCCTTGCCTTGGAAACTAAAAGTGAGAGGAGAGTCAACAGAGATGTGTGTGAGAAATGGAGCCCCTCCCCTTCTATTTATAGGCAAGGACCAGGCTTGCTTCGGGCACCAAATGGCCTCAAATCACCCGAGGATGTAGCAAGTGACCAATGAGCAACCACCACGTGGAAGGCCAGGATGTGGCGCCCCTAGGTCGGTTCGGCCGATCCTTGGTTCGACCGACCATCTAGGGGCCCCCACCTGGTGTGCTTCCTCTGGGTAGCTTCCAGGTGGCTCCTCTGGTCACTTCCTCGTGCATGCCAAGTTTTGGAATCCTAGGTGGGCCCGTGGATCCTTGTGAAGTCCATGTGTCACTCTCTGTTTCGTCGGTGAATGCCTTCCTTGGATCAGTGACGTGGATGCCACCTAGATGTAGTATGGCAGCCACCTCCTCAGCTGAGTTGGCATGGATCATTCCATAGAACGTGAGTTTCCATCTCTTTTCATGCTAATTTCACGTACATTCAAATAATCTCCAAGGACAAGTGGAACTACATTATTCAAACCAAAATGCAAGTAATAAATGCATATGCCTCCATTTATGTGAGAATACAAGTGGAACAAAGTACTCTACCAAGAGTTGAACAAGTTGGCAATGTTCTTACCGTTCTTTTGACGATGTGGGGCATGTAGCTTCACCTGTCTTGGGCGGTTGAGAGATAGAATAGTTACATAGTAAATGCATAATCACTCATACCTTGATCAGCTATTAATCCGAAGGTTTTGCAGAATTTTCAAAAAGAGAATCAGAGAAATGTGGCATACTTGTCTCTCATATTTTGCTAAGTCAAAAACTGGATCCTTGGAAGAAACAAACATACATCCTGATCAAGATGTGCATAAGTGTGTGATGATAATGAGCATGGTAAGGTGTATACTAGGCCCAGAAATGGGTGCTAGATATTACCTCACTTTATATTAAAAATGAGGGGTTGATGGTAAGGTGGACACTAACCCCGGTAGGTACTAGTTATTACCATCTATATGGTGGAACTCTTTTTCTTGCACATATCAATCCCCTTTTCTCCTTTTGAAATTATTCGAGACTTAGGCTAGCTCTCTTTATTTTATTTTGCCATGCTTTTGAGCATGCTTCTCTTTCTTTTCTTTTTCTTTCTTTTTTTATGATCTAGCCCTTTGTCTCTTTTAGAGATATTCTGAGAGGGATGAATGATACAAAGATGCATAGAGTTTTATTTGTGGAAGAATGCGTAAGCAAATGGAACAAATGATGAATGCTAACTTCCAGTGTAGAAGTTGTAGCATGAACGTGTACATGATCTTGATCAGGGGAGTATGAGTTCTAACAAGGGTCACAACAATTTGACAAAGCTCAAAGAGAGAACAAGCTGCATATGTGGAGGCTAACAAGAGCTAGAATCTACAAATGGCCTTGGATAGGAAATGCTCATCATTGAGGAACTCATCATGTTTTGATTTTTCAAAAAGGAAAACTTCGGCCGACCTAGGGATCGGCCGATCCCTGGTCGGGCCCACCTGCCTCTTACTTTGGCCAGTGGCTCCCCAACGGATAGCTGGGGCCTGCCTGAGTGTCTCGGCCCAAATTCGCCCAAAATATTTTACAAATGATTTTTCAAGAATTTTCAAACTCAGGAATTATTTTCAGAAATTTTATTTGAAAGGGAAAATGGGCTAGATAAATCTAGCATGTAGATGCAAGGTTTGGAAAACTCAAAGATGCACTTTGGAAAATTAAATAAAATTTTGGAAAGGGAAATATGAGATGAATACCATCTTTAACCTTTTCGGTAGAAAGGACTCATCAATTTTAGTCCGACGAGTTGGACTCTTCTCAGCGGTTAATACCACTCGGCATCCCACTCCTGAGAAGTAGAGGGTGATGCCTTCTCAACCTTCCGCCATTCTTTATGAATTTTCTTTTGCTTCAATGTTGACAGAGATTTCTTCCTTGGGGGGTGAAGGCTCCGTCCTTCCCCCAAGCTGCTCAACACTATCTTGCACCAAATAGCATTGCTCTTCTTATCTTGAAACCGGAACATCAAGTTCCTATTCCCAATGCGGAAATGGATCACTCCGGCTCCCACATTGATTCTAGCTCTGACATCACTGAGAAATGGTTGCCCAAGGATGAGCACATTCCTCCCTCATTGTCCATATCAAGGACCACAAAATCCGCGAAGACGTAAGAGTTCTTGACCTTGACCAATAGACTCTCAACAATTCCTTCTGGATATCGTATCGTTGAATCGACGAGTTGGATAGTCCGTGCTGTTGGAGAGAGAGCTGGATATCCTAGTTGCTCGAACATGGCCTTGGACATGAGATTGACACTCGCACCAAGGTCACAAAGGGCATGCTTGATCGTCTTGTAATAAATTGTGCATGTGATAGCTGGATAGCCAGGATCTCTTCTGTGCAAAACTGCTGATTCCTCCCATGGATCTTGGATTTGATGTATGGGCTTTCTTGCATAGTTAGGAGCACACGTCTTCCTAGGTGGCTTACCCCACCTAGTCAACACTACACTAACATTTTCACAAGAGGACACGGGTTGCCCTGGGATCCTCTCGTTATCAGCAGACGGAACCAAAACAGCTAACTAAGTTTCTAACATTTTATTAAAACTTAGCTGGCTCTTCTGAGTAGAAGAAAAACTTTCAAGCTTAACGTTGAGACTTTCCAAGGATTTATCAAGCGCACCTAACTTTTTATTAACACCTTCATTAATTTAGCCTGCTCGAAGACAAGATCTCTCAAGGAGGGCTGGTTAGAATTGTAAGTATTACCTTGGTTACCTCCTTGATAATAAGGGTGTTGTTGATTCCACGTTTGGCCTCCTTGTTGTTGGGGACGATAACCATTGTTATTGCCATTCATGTACATCACTTCCTCCTGAGTTTCAGGACAGTAATTTCCCGAATGCCCAGTGTTGCCACAGACTTCACAAGTCATTTGGGAATCCATAGGCAGAGTAGTGGTGGCCATGACAGCCTTCTCACTGGTGTAGTCATCCAATCTTTTCATAAGAAGGTCCAGCTTGGCAGTAATCATATCTGCTTCCTTGACAGTATGAGTACCCCTCTGACGTGGCTAGAATCTTTCATCGCTCCACCCTTGGTTGGATACCATCTTCTCAATAAGTGATTTGGCATTATCAACAGTGAGTGTGAAGAATGCTCACAGAGCAGCAGCATCAATATGGCCTAGGGCTATCGGAGTCAGCCTACTATATAGAAGCTTTGAAGAATTAGTCAATCCTCTATCCCATGGTGAGGACAGACCAAGACGTACTCCTGAAGCCTTTTTCCCAAGCCTCTGGAATAGATTCACTTGCTGCTTGATGAAAGCTAGAAATCCTTCCACGAAGAGCATTGGTTTTGCCCAACGAAAAGAACTTCTTGAGGAATGCTTCTGAACACTTGTCCCAAGTATTGACAGCATCACAATTCGCATAGAACCATTTCTTGGCTTTCCCCAGGAGAGAAAAAGGAAATAGTCGAAGACGAACAACATCCATATTTGCACCCCTGATGGTGAAAGTGCTGCATAGCTCTAAGAACTGCTGCAGATGGGCATTAGCATCCTCATTTGGCTTGCCACAAAATGGATTAGCCTGTACCATCGTGATTAAACCCGTCTTGATCTCGAAATTTTAAGTCCCCATTGCCACCACAGGGCCTTGCAGCACCTGGTCGGCAGAAGGAGCTGAGTACTCATGAAGTGTCTTCTGGGCCATAGCGTTTGACGTGGATGGTACAAAGGAAGCTGGATCGCCTTCTGGACGAGTACGACGAGTTGAGTTGAAATGAATTCGACCTTTCCTCACTAGTGACTCGGGATCTTTTGTGAAATTCTCAGGTAAGTCGAAACCAGTCATACACTACCTGCCTTCATCATGTAAAGGTAAAAGAAGACAATCAAGGTTTGCCTGCATTGAGAGTTGCTCTAACCTACTCATGATTTATAAACAGATGCAAAGCATAGTCATGATAATCCTGTGCCTTCCCTGCCAACAGCGCCAGAAATGCTTGTTGGCGTTTCTTAACGTTACTACTAACGACGCCGAGTTAGAGTGAGAATCAAGAATTGGCAAAGGTAAATCTAACGATCATGAACGAATCCGCAAGCGCACAGATAAACCATTGTAGCATTTCCACGGGGAAGTGAGTGTTCCAAGGGTATCGTATCTGTGGAAGGCAATGGCAGATATCAAGACTTATGCTTTTGCACTGAATGTAAACCAAGAGATAGATATAGAATACAATAGCTCAAAGATAGGGGTAAGATAAATGATATGATAGGGGTAGTGTGACACACACACTGATCTACCTCTACTCTAGCACACTACGGCTTAGGGGTGACATACGAAGCTAGCTCTAGGCTCTATGGTACAAAACATACAGAGTTAGATGATACAAGAGATAAGCATAAAGCATTGCATGAAAGGTAAGGTTGAAGGACCGATTAGGCAACCAGAGAGGGGGGAGTGAATGGGAGCCGATAAAAATTCTTTCTCAAAAGAACTCGGCCTATGTCCCAATCGCAACTCCGAGGGTCACACTCGATCAAGTGGGAGCACAAACAAACCTCTCTTGAGACCTTAGGAACAAAGCTTGAAAGGCTAGGAAGCAAAGCGGAAGCAAGCACGAAAGAGCTCGAGCAACATAGAGGAAGGCTGAGTCCTACCGGGTCATCCGGTCACAAACGTCCGGGTCACCCTGTAGCATCCAGAGCCGCTCTGGGTCACCCGGCCACAAGTGGCCAGATCAACCTACCCCTTCAACTTAAAAGAAGATACACACCCCTCAAGGGCAATTGAGTCAAGTCTTCGAATATTCGCATCGAGTGAACTATTGACGGCTGTTATCCACTCATTATACCCGTCAACATGTACCTTTTGGCATGAGAAATGATCATCAACACTAGAATAGGGCTTAAACTAATCATTTCCACAAGTGTTGGTGATTATGCAAATACAGGTGATTAGCACTAGAAAGAGGAGTAAAAGCATAAGTCTTTGATTCAAGTACTTCATGCTCAGCCAATGAGGGGATGCCAGCTAGGATTCCCCTGGATCACTGACGTCATCAATCCAAGAGAGGCAAGCCTAACGAATCACATATCGCCACGTGGACATCACATGGATTCAAGGGCCCACTTATCCCCCAAAACCGTCGGGAAACTTGGCATGCACGGGGGAGTGACCTCAAGGCCCACTTGTCAGCCATCTGGAGGAAACACAGGGCGACACGTGGCCCCGAGGGTTCGGCCGAACCCTAGCTCGGCCGAACCGACTTTGGTTTGGCTGATCTCAGCCCTCCACGTGTCAGCTCCTGATTGGTCCCCTACTACTATCCCGGGCGTTTTGGAGCACTTGGAGCCCCGAGGCAAGCCACTCCTTCCACTATAAATAGGAGGGGAGGGGCTCCCATTTGAGACACACACTTCTCCGCTTCCTCTTCATTTTGGCATTGGAGCCTCTCTCTTTTGGAGAGGAGAGCTCTTTGTATAGGATTAGTGCTAGGAAGTGAGGTGGGAGGCATGGGGCCATGTCATGTTCATGACATCTTCCTCAAGAACGATCCTCAGCGGTGCCTTTGTTCTTCATCTAGACAAAAGTGAGTATTTCGACATTTTCTATTTAGACTAAAGTCGTATGCATGCTTAGTTGCTGTGTTCTTGTGTTCTTCATTTGTTCTTGCTTTAGAGGCTTGTGTTCTTCGAACACAACCCTTTCGATCTAGTAGACTTAGATCATAAGTTTGCATATAGTTTGCCAACTTGTCTATTAGAGTAAAGTTGGTGTTCCTGCATTTATCTAATTAGATCAAAGTGCATTCGTGATCTTGCATAAGTGATAGAGTATACATTGAGCTAGTGCCAGTATCTACCTCGCGGATTTGTAGTTCCGTATTTATACGGAGTGCTATAGTCGGGCTATCGGGACGTCAGACGGTGTCCGGCTATAGTAGTAGTCAGTGGTGTAGACGTGGTGTCTGGACCATAGGTTATCCTGCGAATACCAAGTATATTCGCGTAACGATAGAGGTAGGCCGCAGTGGTGACAGCCTGTTGGACCCTTTGGAACCCTCCACGCCTGTGTACCGGGTAGGGCCCCGTTGCCAGAACATATTTCCTAGCCTTAAACAGCTAGGGTGGGTTGGTGCCCAAGGTGAGTGTTTTACCTGAGAGACCGTGCTAGACTCTGCGCTCGGTCAAGGCAAATCCTTTCTACCTATCCTATCAATCAGTGTTGTGTCCTTGGACCATCTATACTAGAGTAGAAGATAGTGCACATCATTCCTTGGATTCGATACCCTTGGAATACTCTCCTTCCTTGGGGAAGTGCTACATCGGTATTTCTGTGCGCTTGCGGTATACCCGGTTGCTCTTATATGCTCCC
Organism: Cenchrus fungigraminus; assembly: GCA_036936925.1. NCBI lineage: Eukaryota > Viridiplantae > Streptophyta > Magnoliopsida > Poales > Poaceae > Cenchrus > Cenchrus fungigraminus. The sequence continues at coordinate 101,933,568 of CM072779.1, forward strand.
TCTAGGTGCGCAACTAGTGGTGACATTAAGAAACGCCAACAAGCATTTTTGGCGCCGTTGCCGGGGAACGGTTGCTGTATCTATCTTCGAGCCTAGTGGTCCTCGTAGTTACCTTTTTCGTTTTCTTGAATTCTACCTTTACCCCGTTACCCTTTGAGATGCCTTCCTGTAAAGCCTCTCTACCCCTAGGGGCGAGTTCATCTTAGAGCAACCATCAACTTCTTCATCTTGCTGCGAACTCGGTCCTGGCTTTATAGCCATGGTTCGAAATCGACCCTTCTCTGGAGCGATTAGCGATAATCCTCATGTTCATGTGGAAGAGTTCGAAGGACTGTGTTCAGGCCTACTTGTGTTGGGCATGCCACAGGAAACTTTGAGGTGGAAATTGTTCCCTATCTCTCTTGTAGATAGGGCGGAACAATGGTACACTCTCACGGTGGGTAGTGTGAACAGTTGGGAAGAGCTACGTGATAACTTTTGTTACTCGTTCTCCCATCCGGAACATATAAACCCTCTACCGCTTGACCTCTTCGACTTTGAGCAATTGGAGATGGAGTCTATAGGTGCAGCCTGGGCTAGGTTCACAAGTCTCTTGACATCTAGCTCAGACTTGTCTATATCTGGCGATATTTCAACAAATATCTTTTACACGCATATAGACTTGGAATCTGCACAAGAGCTCGACCTCGTAGCTGGAGGATCGTTTGAAACCCAAACTCCAGAGGAAAGAAGAGAGATCCTAGAATTCTTCTTAGAAACCTCTTCTTCCCATGACTTTTATGACGAATCCTACTAAACATCTGAGTCGAGCTATGAGAGTCTTTCAACAGCCGAATCTGAGCTTTCATTCTCCGAAACCCTTGATTCCTCTGTTGAATTCTCTCTTGAATCACGAACACCGAAGGAAGAAGAAATTCAACCTTCGGAGTTCTTTTCCCGATTTGAGGATGATCCTTCTAGAAACATCAACAATACCTCAGATCACTCTTGGCACGAGAAGCCTACGGCATCGCTGGGCCTTTATGAGGATGATCCTTCTAGAAACATCAACAATACCTCAGAAGCATACATCCGAAGCAATTCGGGTTGGCTCGACTTCCACGATCATCCATTGTTCCATGAGAGGAAACACCATAGATGCTGTCCATGACCCTACTGTTGGGGCTTGCATCATGCCAGAGGCCCTTTTGGATACTCTGGTGGGTGACACGCCCCTGATCCCGACTGATGGACTTTTCCATAGTCCCAGGTGGCGCTGCCTTTTTCCATGTCGAGGGATTACTAGGGACGTGCCAATCACCATTGATGACATAGAAGTGCGATTAGATTTCCACATCTATGACATCATGGATTTTGATCTTCTCCTAGGTTTCCCCTTAGAAAAACTTCTTGCTAAATCTCAAGGAAACCCAGAAGAAGAAGAAGAGCTTAGGGAAACCGTTTCTGTCCATGCTAGGTCATCTCGACATCCTTCGACAGAACCTTTCCTGAGACCTACGGTATCTCCTTTGCCTCCTGATCCTCCTGACGAAGTATATCCTGAGGAGGCCATGAGGGAGGAATGGTCAGAGGGAGTGACACGATTTTCCGAAGCAATTTGGAATAGTTCACCTTCTCTGGTTGTCCCTTGCTCTATTAGAGGCATTGCCGTAGAGGCCCATTGTAACCCCATCAAGGAGGTTAACATTTTGTCATGGCACTTAGCGGAAACCCTTTTGGGCAGAGTCCCTCTAGCATCATCCGACATGCTCCTCAAGACATGACCATTTGGACGTGTTCTTGAATGTCGGGGGATTGCAAGTGCCGTGCCGCTGATCATAGACGGGATCGAGGCTAGTTTAGACTTCCACATCTTTGATATCCTTGATCTCGATCTTCTCCTAGGCTCCCCTTTAGAGCAGCTCTTCGATACATCTTTAGGGAGCCTAGATGATAAGCTTGGGGGAGTCGCTTCTGCCACTGCTACCCCTTCTACGGGACATCCTATGGCAAAGCCTCTTCCCCAGCAAAACCCGCTCGAGAAGATGACGCATATATCTCTGTCTACGTCGTCCGAGTCTGTTCTCATCAAGGTTGTAGAATGTTCTACCCCTCATGAGGATCACTCGGGAGACTCTCCTCACCTTTGTGAAGGCGAACGATCGTCACCACTCTCGACCAAGTTTCAGCCTCTTCCCGCTGGCCCGTATCATGTTGCTTTCGATCATGATCGAGAGTCGACATCGAGCTTCCACGATGACTCTCTTGAGATGGAGAATTCGTGGGCCATGGAACCTTTTGAGGCACTGACTCTGGAGTCCGGAGGAAAGGATTCCACACACGAGCATGGTAGCTTCATTCTTGACACACCATACAAACCATGCTCGCATCATGTCCCTCTAGAGTCAGACATGCTTAGTGCATTAAGCACGCATGAGGGCTGCAATCACCTTATGGTCCTCTTTTGTAGAAAGTTCAGAAGGTTGGTTGTAGATGTATATGTCTATCATAAGCATATCAGATTTCGTGTGTGCACTGTGGCACTAACCTTGCAACTAAAGCTTCACTGATACATCAAGGATTGGTGGTGAGACAGTAATGACACCACCAATGATAGCTGCAAGATGAAGTTCCCATGGTCGAGCTTATGACCTTAAATAAACAAAGCACTACCAGGAGATAGCCTGGATTAGGTTAGGTTTTATTTCTCTTTTCGAATAAAAGCAAGAACATGTTTTTTGGATAAGTTGTCCTTCGGGTATTTTTGGTCATTAACCTTTGAGGTGGAGATTGAAAAGAAAGATGGACAGGTGATGCCTACGAACATGTGAGCCACATCAGTCGCAACACCTAGATAAGCTTTGGTGATGGGACATTTACAAAAGGAAGCTTGATCACCACACACTTGAGTTTTGTTGCCTAGCAATGCAAACTTCAAGTGTGGGGGAGGTATGTGAGCATCCTGAGTAAAGTTCCCCCTCTACCAAATCTTATCCTGGTGTGGCGATGATGTCAGCTCTTGCATCTTGCCCACTAGCTAGGTAAGTCCTGCTTTTGACATTAAACAAAGCCCTTCCGGGAGGTTGCCCGAGGTTCATCGTCTTATGCTCATGCTTATGTCCCTTTCGAAAATAGCTTGATCATGCTTTCATGCCTCCTTTATCTTTGCTCATATGCTCTGGTTTGAATGTTAGTGTTCCGGATGTACATTCATGGCCTGTTTTAAATTAAGCATGGTGCTTAGGTTAAAACTGTCTTCTTCAGTCAAAACAAGATATGGTGTCGGGTTTTGATTGATGAACCTTAGAGTTATATTTTCATAGATCTTGGTTGCATATATGCTGACTAACCCCTGCAGAAAACTGTCAAATTTGAATGGGTAAGTCATTGAGCTAAATTCAAATGGGAAGGTAAGTGGAGATGTCAGATTCATGTTGCACAACATGCAAGGGTGGTACATATGACCTCTCAAAGGTCCAAGGTAAGGATATTCCCCTTTGTTTATGAAGTGTAATCTTGGTCTAACCCTTTCGAGCAAATGACATGGTGATAATAAAAATAAAATAAAAACAACAAAAATATTTGAATTTGAATAAAGGCTCTATGGTTCTCGAACTAGTAGAGTCCATCTTTTGTTTTCATTTGCCATTTGAAGAACAGCACCAGGTTCAACCACCAGTGTGGGGGAGTTCTCTTGAGCTCATCATCGACATATCCACTCGAGAACTCCCACACAGGCGCTGCACAACATCGACTATGCCTTCATGACAAGAGCAAGGTAAACTAGAGTGAGTCGGCTGCCTTATGGTCAGCCGAATCACCACTAGTCTCCCTTGATCTCTTATCCTTCATAAGCGATGGTATGTGCACCCTCTCACTCACTCTATCCTTATCCATGAGTTTGTTTGAATTCCAATTCCTATCATTTGAAATCAAACTCAGCAATTCGTGCTATGCTTGCTCTACATGGTTCCTGTGGTTAGCTTGCATATGTTTTATTCCTTACTCATCATCTTGATGCTTGTGAACAAATATCATTAGGGAGCTCATGCTTATCTAAGTAGTTGGTGTTTGTGATATGGTTCGATGATATGATCTTCGCTCTTTATGTTTGAGTGCTTCGGAATTTTATTTGAAAAATCATAAAAACCCTTTGCAAAGCTCCTCTTTGATATGCCACCGTCCTACCAAAGCCATATGATGTTCATAGTTGAAAACCTTCTACTCATATGTTGCTTGTTATTGCATTGAGCTTTGTCAAATTCTGTGACCCTTGTGAGAATTCTCTTCATTACTTTCATGATCAAGATTCATGTGCACACCACCTATTCCCCCTTGTTATGCTTCTACATTGGAAGTTAGCATTGTACCATTCATCCATTCCACCAAATAAAGCTCCATGCATTGTTACATGATTTATCCCTCTCCAAATATCTCCAAAAGAGACTGGGCTATACAAAAAGAAAAAAAAAGAAAAGAGAAAAGACATGCTCAAAAAGCATGATGAAAAAAAGAAAAAAAAGAAGAAAGAAAGAGAGATAGCCCATGTCTCGGTAATTTCAAAAAGGAGAGAGGAGAAAATCATGCAAAAAGGAGTCCCATAACTTAGATGGTAATAACTAGTACCTATTCCGGGGCTAGTTTCCACCTTACCATCACCTAGCTCTCATCATGTATGGTAATATCTAGCACCCATTCCGGGCCTAGTATCCACCTTACCATACTCACCATATCCATACACGTGCACATCTTGATCTGATTGTGTGATTTGATTTTCTCTGTGGATCTAGTTTTTGACTTTGCAATATATGTGATACAAGTATGCTTTATCCTTTATCCTACCCTGAGCTCCACATATAGCCATCATTAGAAGTAGGATGAAGAAAGACAGCAATGCCTTGGTGAGGACATATACACATTGAGTGATCTGAGAGAATCAAATGAGGAGCTAAGCAAAGTTTGTTTTGAAAACTCTTGCAAAAACCCAAAGTTACTTAACATGATGAGCAGGAGTGATTTGATTCATGGCTGTTCCATTCCTCAACCACCCAAGATAGCATGATAGACACTTCATAGAGTTCACAAGTGCAAGGTATGGTTCGGAATATCTCTATGGATATCATGTCTCACTTTGATCTTGTTCTTCCCTCCACTCAGGACGAGCAAAGGTCGAGTGTGGGGGTATTTGTTGACGGTTGTTATCCACTCATTTTATACCCGTCAACATGTACCTTTTGGCATGAGAAATGATCATCAACACTAGAATAGGGCTTAAACTAATCATTTCCACAAGTGTTGGTGATTATGCAAATACAGGTGATTAGCACTAGAAAGAGGAGTAAAAGCACAAGTCTTTGATCCATGTACTTCATGCTCAGCCAATGAGGGGATGCCACCTAGGATTCCCCTGGATCACTGACGTCATCAATCCAAGAGAGGCAAGCCCGACGAATCACGTATCACCACGTGGACATCACATGGATTCAAGGGCCCACTTATCCCCCAAAACCGTCGGGAAACATGGCATGCACGGAGGAGTGACCTCAGGGCCCACATGTCAGCCACCTGGAGGAAACACAGGGCGACACATGGGCCCGAGGGTTCGGCCGAACCCTAGATCGGCCGAACCGACTTTGGTTCGGCTGATCTCGGCCCTCCACGTGTCAGCTCCTGACTGGTCCCATGCTGTTATCCTAGGCGTTTTGGAGCACTTGGAGCCCCGAAGCAAGCCACTCCCTCCTCTATAAATAGGAGAAGGGCTCCCATTTCAGACACACACTTCTCCTCCTCCTCTTCATTTTGGCCTTGGAGCCTCTGTCTTTAGGAGAGGAGAGCTCTTTGTATGGGATTAGTGCTAGGAAGTGAGGTGGGAGGCTTGGGGCCATGTCATGTTCATGACATCTTCCTCAAGAACGATCCTCAACGGTGCCTTTGTTCTTCATCTAGACTAAAGTGAGTATTTCGACATTTTTCCATTTAGACTAAAGTCGTATGCATGCTTAGTTGTTGTGTTCTTGTGTTCTTCGTTTGTTCTTGGTTTAGAGGCTTGTGTTCTTCGAACACAACCCTTTCGATCTAGTAGACTTAGATCATGAGTTTGCATCTAGTTTGCCGACTTGTCTATTAGAGTAAAGTTGATGCTCCTGCATTTATCTAATTAGATCAAAGTGCATTCGTGATCTTGCATAAGTGATAGAGTATACCTTGAGCTAGTGTCAGTATCTCCCTCGCGGATTCGTAGTTCCGTATTTATACGGATTGCTATAGTCGGGCTATCGGGACGTCAGACGGTGTCCGACTATAGTAGTAGTAAGTGGTGTAGACGTGGTGTCTGGACCATATCTTATCCTGCGAATACTAAGTACATTCGCGTAACGATAGAGGTAGGCCGCAGTGGTGACAGCCTGTTGGACCCTTTGGAACCCTCCGCGCCTGTATACCGGGTAGGGCCCCGTTGCCAGAACACATTGCCTAGCCTTAAACAGCTAGGGTGGGTTGGCACCCAAGGCGAGTGTTTTACCTGAGAGACCGTGCTGGACTCTGCGCTCGATCAGGTAGATCCTTTCTACCTATCCTATCAATCAGTGTTGTGTCCTTGGACCATCTATACTAGAGTAGAAGATAGTGCACATCGTTCCTTGGATTTGATACCCTTGGAATACTCTCCTTCCTTAGGGAAGTGCTACAGCGGTATTTCTGTGCGCTTGCGGTATACCCGGTTGCTCTTACACGCTCCCTGTAGGTGCGCAACTAGTGGTGACGTTAAGAAACGCCAACACAGACATGCTTCCACCGCGGACTTGCTTAACCTCGACGCAAGCCCTGCGATCACGCCACGTGCCCCCCGCCTCGAAGCCTCCCGACGCTCCCGGATCCCCGTCTCCGTCGCATCGGGCCTCCAGACTTGGTTTTGAGGCCCAAACTAAGAAACTGTCCACCGATGGTTTTGTGGGCAAACCACCAAACCCCGCGTGCAAGCTTCGGCCTCGAACCGCTACCTTGCACCGGCCCATGTCCATGACTTCAACTTGCTAGTCCTGCACCGCACATCTCGCACTTGACCCCATCGGCCACCGGGTCCATCGAACCAAGCCTACTTGCCTCTCCATCACCCGGAGGCCACCACGGCTAAGGCCTTTCGCGCTTGTTCTTCACCTCCACCAACACGAGTCAAGCCGCAACCTGTACATGCACACCGAGCCAAGCATCAGTCCACACAACGTTGTCAATCACTCATCACTAAGGAGCGACCCTCCACTGGTCCTTGGACACACCTGGTCCTCAATCTCCCCCTTGATGAGTGCATTGACAACACCCATAGTAACCATCATAGAGAAAAATGAAAAGAAAACAACCACGAACACTAACCTCCAACAAGTGATCCAAAGCCAAAGAACAAGCGAAACAAGATCACTCGCCAGACCAAGTCTCGGCCCCCTAAGGCAAGGGCAACGGCTCAACACAGTCGAGACAATCAAAGCTCTACAAAGAGTACACCACAAAGCACAAAACTCAGGCAAACCAAAGGAGCTCCCCCTGCACATATGCAACCTCTTTTCTCAATTTTTCTCCCCACATGCAAAAACTCACAAAATCTCCACAAATGCATACATTTTCTCCGCCTTGTTGACAATGCATGAATCAAGATATCATGAAGTTCTCTTCCTTGTTGTCATGAAAAATGCATGTCAAAGCATATATAATTTACCAAGCTTCTCAGATATACAAAGAGCACAACAAAATGCTACAAATGAGACATAGAACAAGCTAAGTAGACACAGTGTAGTTAGCGCATTGCCATCAAGAAAGTAGAGACATATAAGCACGTGACATGGCCAAAAGCAATTTTATGCAATTTTTACAAACAAAATTCATTTCATGAGTAAAGCCCTATCCATGGACAATTTGAGCAAAAATGAACTAGATCATACAAAGCACATACAAGATTACAAGTTCTCATCACAAGATCATAGCAAACGCCCATAATCTACTAAATGTCATGTCAAAGGCACCGAGCCATGTGTCTACTTTGTAAAATGAGACTTCTCATGGTAGACAACATGTAACGGTTTAGCACCCAAGATATATACATAAAAGCATAAAGACATGATTAAAAGCTCATTTTCAAGCATAAGGCGATTCATACACCAATTTCATTTTCAAATTTATGCATGGTACATGAAATGCCTTTGCGGCAAAAAGAAGCTTATGCTCCTTCACAAGTTGAAGGACCGAATAGGCGACCAGAGAGGGGGGGGAGTGAATGGGAGCCGATAAAAATTCTTCTCCAAAGAGGGAACACAACCTATGCCCCGATTGCCACTCCGAGCACTCGCACACACAAGAGCGGCGCTAAACTAGGCACACACAAGCCTACAGGTTCTAGAGACAAGCCACGAATCAAGAAGCGGAAGCACTAGACAAGAATCAAACCAATTGAGCAAGTCTGCAGAACCCCAGATGGACAGTCCGCAAGAGCCGGGCGGACGGTCCGCAAGGGCAGGGTGGACAGTCCGCGACTACAGGGCGGACAGTCCGAAAAAGCACTCTGAACCTCCAGTGACTCCCGAGGAAATTCAGACAGTCCGGGCAAACACCGTGGACGGTCCGAGCCTCGCGGACAGTCCGGCCACCCCGGGCGGATAGTCCGGCAAACTCCTTCCAACCGAAACCAAAGCACTCGAAGGATCAAAGCGAAGGGACTCAAGAACTCGCGACGAACTCGACGAACTGACACCCGGGCGGACAGTCTGCGAGGGCACCGCAGACAGTCCGCGAGGGCTCCAGAAACAGCCTCCGAGCCCGCGCGAAAAATACCTCCAACTTCCGATCGACGGATCTCCCAAACCGCTGGACGGATTGAGCCTAAATTTTGGGTAGATGTGAAGCGTCTCTAAGAAAAGCTATGCCCAAAATCTTGGAGCCCCAAACCTATCCAATTAACCGGAATCGCAAATCTCATGTGCTCAAAGCACCAACTCGAGTTCATCCAAACCTCACCAAATCGAGCCCGATTTCCGGTGTTTGAGGGGTCAGGATCATCACCAAAGATGTGCAAGACATCCACCCATGATCCCCTCAAAGAAATCCGGAGAGAAACGGCCTAGAAATCAACGCACAAGGATCGAACCGAAAAGCTCCAAAAATAGCACAAAAACCAACTCGGGAATTTAGAAGGAGATAGAATTAAATCTGCCGGGAGCAAAGGATTTGGCACAAGATTGAGATGAAGACTTCACTAAGAATTTCTTGTCCAATCGGTTACAAGCCACTCCAAGAATTGCAAATCTTGGATGGCAAAAAGCTCCAAACAAAGAGCCACACACTCTCCTCTCCCTCTCTCCCAAGAGCACCCCAAAATGAAAGAGCACTCCCACCAACTAAGCCAAAGAGTTGGCTGAAAATTCAGCCCCCTCCTCCTATATATAGGCCCTCCGGAAAAGACCGAAGTGCCCCTACACTAGGAGATACAATACAAGCCCTCACAGGGGCATTTTGGTCAACACATGAAGTTCACCATCGGATGGCCGCGCATCCATCGGGCCTTCACGTCCTCCCGACGTAAGCACCTCGATCATGCTGCGTGTCACCCGCCTCGAAGCTTCCCGACGCTCCCGGATCCCTGTCTCCGTCGCATCGAGCCTTCGGACTTGGTTTTGAGGCCCAAACCAAGAAACCATCCTCCGATGGTTTTGTGGCCAAACCACCAAACCCCGCGTACACGGCCCGGTCTCACCACGCCAAGCGTCGAGCCTGTCAAGCCTTTCACCTCTGGCGCCCGGACGGTCTACTCGGTCTTGCCTCGTTCCTTGACTTGGCTGACACCAATGCACCGGCTCCATGTCCACGACTTCGTCTTGCTCTTCTTGCACCATGCGGCCCGCACTTGATCCCGTCGGCCACCGGGTCCCTCGAACCAAGCCTACTTGTCTCTCCACTCCTCGGAGGCCACCTTGGCATAGACCTTTCATGCTTGTTCTTCACCTGCACCAACGCAAACCTAGCTGTAACCAACACCTGCAATACTAGGCCAAGAGTCAGTCCACACAACGTTGTCAACCACTCCTCACGAGTGCATTGACAACACACCACATAAACATATGAAGTTACACAACTGACAACACAACCCGACGAAACACACTCAACACAAAGCCTCAAAACATCTGGTCAATCGCTCATCATATACAAACCAAGGCACATATCAACTTGGTTTCTTACAAGTGAACATATAGGCTAAACATTTACCATGACAAATGGGTCTTTGACCCCAAGCAAAGAGAGCATGATACTCAAGCACAAACTAAGCATGATATAGGCATTTGAGCACAAATTGATCATAAACAAGTATCTACTCATGAGTGAAGCATTTTTAGCATTTTCACAAAAGGAAGCTATCTCATCATGAACATATGACAATACCATCAAGAGCATAGTATTCACATCACCATTCCCAAAGCATACACATATCTCACATATATCACATCATAGTGATCAAAGTATATAAGAGAAGCTCATCCTACCACAAATGATCCAAAGATGACTATCCTACCATGTTTTGTACAAAAAGGTAAAATGCATGCATGGAATGCAACAAATGATACATATATCACATATATACATGAGAAGCTCTAAGATCCAGCTAAAAAGGGAAACACACTCCAAGTTCACCTTGCAAGCGTGTGAAGGTAACTTGGTCAAGTGGTTTAGTGAATATGTCGGCTAGCTGATCTTGGGTAGGTACATAGGACAAGGAAATGTTCCCTTTCTCAACATTGTCCCTCAGAAAGTGGTATCTCACTTCGATGTGTTTCATTTTGGAGTGAAGGACTAGGTTTTTGGCTACACTTATGGTACTGGTGCGGTCACAAAAGAGTGGAACCTGGGAGCACTCCTCACCAAAATCGCTCATAGTGTAGGTCATCCATAAAAGCTGGGAACAACAACTGGCTGCAGCAACATACTCAGCTTCTGTAGTGGACTGGGCTACACTGGATTGCTTGCGAGACGACCAAGAGACCAAAGAAGAACCAAGAAACTGGCAACACCCAGAGGTAGACTTGCGGTCCAAGCGACACCCAGCAAAATCAGCATCAGAGTACCCGTGAAGTCTGAGTATCAAGGAGGCAGAATACCAAAGACCAAACTCAGGAGTGTAGTTCAAGTACCTGAAAATCCTCTTGACGGCCTACCGATGTGAAGTCCTCGGTGAAGCCTGAAAACGAGCGTACAGACACACATTGAACTGTATGTTCGGCCTCGTCGCCGTCAAGTAGAGAAGGGAGCCGATCATGCTCCGGTACTCCTTCTGGTCCACGGGTTCGCCATCCTCATTCGCATCCAAAGCCGTAGTGGTAGTAGCGTGTACACGATCAGCCGCTGGAGCAACACCACGATCATCTTCTTCTTCATCTCCATCCTTCTCATCTTCAAAGATCTTCTCACCAATTTCCTCGTCACCTGCACACTCAAAAGTAGAAGAGCTACATGGCTTTCTCTCGTCGAAGGTTACCTCGCAAGTCTCCATGATTTGGTTAGTGTCAAGATTGAGAACACGATATGCTCTAGAGTGAATCGCGTAACCAAGAAAGATACCATCCGAACATCTAGCCTCAAACTTATCCAACTTGCCCTTCTTCAAAATAAAGCACTTGCATCTGAAAGCACGAAAGTGACTCACCTTGGGTTTTCGCCTATGCATCAGCTCATATGAAGTCCTCTTCTTGAAAGCACGAAGGAAAATGCGATTCGACACATAGCAAGCGGTATTGACCGCCTCGGCCCAGAAACGCCTAGGAGTCCTATGCTCATCAAGCATCGTCCTGGCCATCTCACAAAGGGTCCGGTTCTTCCTCTCCACTACGCCATTCTGGCATGCGACGTATGGAGAAGAGTACTGATGATCGAGACCAAGATGACTGGAAAAGGCATCAAAATGAGAGTTCCTAAACTTCGTGCCATTGTCACTGCGTATAGCTCGAATGACATCACCATGTCTCTCATTCTTCAACCTCAAGATCAAGTCTCGAACAAGGCCAAATGTCTCGCTCTTATCCTCCAAAAAGAAAACCCAAGAGTACCTCAAGAAATCATCAACGACAACCAACACATACCACTTCCCACCCACAGAGCGAACACGAGCTGGCCCAACCAAATCCATGTGCAACAGCTCACAAGGTCGCTCGGTCATGATCGCAGTCAGAGGGGCGTGAGAAGCAGCAACCATCTTTCCATGCCGACACGGAGCACAAACCAAATCCTTCTTGAATTTCAACTTTGGCAATCCTCGAACAAGGTATAGGCCACTCAAGCGGGAAAGCAACTCAAAGCTCAAGTGTCCTAGACTCCTATGCCACTTCCAAAGCTCAGCTGAAACACCAGCAACAAAGCATCGAGGAGGACTAACAGACTGGGAAAAATCGGCACGAAAGATTTGACCCTCGAGGACGATCGTACAGACAAGATCGCCTCGAAAATCAAGCACATGAGAAGTGCCCAACTTAAAACGAACCTCAAAACCCTCGTCAAGCAACTGGGATACTGACAATAGGTTAAAACCAAGTGACTTGACCTAAGCCACACTTTTTAGGGTCACCTTGCTAATCACCTTCACCATACCTTCAGCAAGCACTCGTCCTCTCCCATTGTCCCCGAAAGTGATGCACTCCCTCGTACTCATCGGGGTGAGGCTGAAGAACCACCCATGATCTCCGGTCATGTGACGTGAACAACCAGACTCGATCAACCAAAAGTCCTCCAAGCCTCCGACCTGCAAATGAAAAACGAGAACGAGAATGAGCAAGCGACTCAACACTGGGGTTAGTACCGAAAGAGTCAAACCAGTGTCGAGCCATTTGCTCAAAAGAAGGGTTAGCAAAATCCATCCTATCAAAACCTCTAGGCAGAGCCCTCTCACGCCTACCACCGAAGAACCTGTCACGTCTCAGTGGAGGGGAACGCACACCATGAGGGGGAAAACGTGGCTCGTAGTCCCTCTGAGAACCAAAACTGGGATCGTGCCTCCCAAACTTGTAACGGTCACAAGCAGGAGCACGTCCAACAAACTCCCCACGCCCAAACCCAACACGCCTATCTCTCTGAGGAAAACCACCACCACCCCGAGTGGGAACCGTATGCACAAACCCATCACCTCGAGGTACAGGCCCTCTACGAGGCTTAGGCACACCATGAGAAGGGTGGTACTTGTGCTTGTTTGCCATCTCCCTAGCAAACCTCTCATCCCTTCTCCTCCTGAAATAGAACTCATCCTTATGCCCGTTCCTCCCACAATACTCACAATGGAAGCGGATAGGTTGTGGCTTCTCTGTGGGCTTCTCAACAGCTTTCTCTCCTGACTTCCCCCCAAACACATTTCCCTGGGTGCTCACGAACTTGATGGGTTTCTGGTAGTTTTCTGTCTTGTGGGGCAACACTGGTTGATCTGGGGTTGTGTCTATCTTGTTTCTAAGGTGGTTTGTCTTGGGTGCAAATTTGTTCATGGGTGTAGTGTGTGGTGGGATAGGAACCTCTCCAACTTTCTCTTCTCCCTTACCACTCTTCTCACCACTCTAGCCAGCCCCCAATGCCTGACCATCAAACCTCTTAAACTTAGCCAACATCAAACTCAACTATGGCTCATGCCCAGACAACCAACCGATCAATTTCCTCAACCCATCATTCTCATCCTGCAAACGATCAACGTAATGCGCAAGTTCCATGTTTTTGAAAGCATGCATTTCACAGGTGGAGCATGATGTAGGAATAGGAGCTTTCAATGCAGCCTCAAGAGAAACTATCTTAGTATGAGATTCATCTAGCCTAGCATGCAACACAGGACAAGAAGTGCAAGCACCTAACAAAGAAGGTCTAGATTTCAACTCATCACCCTCAATCCTAAGCACATCTAGTTCCTCAAGAGTTGAGGCATGCTTCTCCTTGAGAGCAGTCAAATCAGCTAGGAAAACATTGCAATCACCACAATCAACCTCATCAGAAACAACAGGAGCAGCTTTCAAAGAGTCTATCTCAGTTCTGGCATCAACAAGCAAAGACTCAAGCTCAACTATCTTGTCCTTAGCATCACCTAGCAAAGACCGAAACTCTCTCTTCTCCTTGTTGGTCTTCCTAATCACATCATCATGGTTATCAAGCAACTCATTCAACCTAGCATTCTCCTCTAGCAAGAAGTTGGGATCATGTCGTACCTCTTCCTCGAAGTCGGAATTTGAATCCGAGTTGTGCTTCCCACCCTTCTTGGAGTGCGCCATGCCGCAAAAACCACCTTGTGCGACGAAGCTGAGGCCGGTGAAGTTCTTGCCCGTGTGCTGCTTGTCCTTGCGCCGATCTTGCTCTTCATCGCTGCTCGAACCGGAATAAGAGTTGCTTGAAGTGGAGTCGATGTCGCTCGCTTCGGCAACCATCGCTCGAGCCGTCTTCTTCTTGTACCCGCTGCTCTTCTTGGGCCTTCTCTCGCCCTTGTCCTTGCGCTCGTCCTTGTAGTCATTCCGGGAATGGTGCTTGTTGTAGTCGTGCTTGGGCCTGCCCTTGTAGTCATTCTTGATCTCCATGGCTTCAGGGCACTCGACAATGAAATTCCCGTGCTTCCCACACCGATAGCACATCCTCGAGCTTCTCCTTGCATTCTTGCGGCTCTCGTACATTCGCCCAAACCTCTAGCTCAACAAGGCAAGATCCTCCTCGCTCAGCACCTCAAAGTCCTCATCTAGCATGGACACAAGACAAGACAAAGAAAACTGCATGGTAGCAAAGTTAGCATTAGTCCTCAATCCTGAGACAAGAGCCAAACTATGAGGATCAATGGGGCTCTCGCTCTTGGCTCTCAAGCCACGATCCACCTCTGAAGACATGAGCTTAGAGAACAGCTCATCCAGCGTCAAGGTATCATACATGCTCGACTCCTCAATGGCCTCGACCTTGGCTCTCCACACAAACCTATCCAATTCATGCAAAAGCTTGATAGCTTGATCATGATCCGTGTATGGGAGCACTGTCACATTGGCCCTCATATTGTTCACAATGCTGGTGAAGCGCTGGAACATCACATCAGTCGACTCACCAAGGAGATGAGTGAAGTTCTCATACTCTCTCCGGTAAGTGGCAAACAAACGAGCTTGCACCTGAGCATTGCCAACATGTGCATTCTTTAGCTTAAGCCATATCTTTCCGGCCACATCCTCTCCGTAAACTCGATCAAACTCCGAGGCACAGAGAGCACGAAACAAGTAATCAACGGCCTTACTGTTGGCCTCAAACATGACCCGTGAAACTAGAAGAAGCAAACTATCTGGAATGACATAGTTAGGATTTTGGGTCACATCCCAGATCAGAGTCCCCTTCGCACGCAAAAACGCGCCCATGCGCCTATCCCACATCGGGTAATTCTTGCCATCGAAGTGCGAAGGACCCGAACCCTTACCATAGTCGCCCATCTTTGGATCTTAGACTAGTTAGAATCACGAAGATCCGTAACCGGCTCTAATACCAATTGAAGGACCGATTAGGCGACCAGAGAGGGGGGGAGTGAATGGGAGTCGATAAAAATTCTTTCTCAAAAGAACTCGGCCTATGTCCCAATCGCAACTCCGAGGGTCACACACGATCAAGCGGGAGCACAAACAAACCTCTCTCGAGACCTTAGGAACAAAGCTTGAAAGGCTAGGAAGCAAAGCGGAAGCAAGCACAAAAGAGCTCGAGCAACATAGAGGAAGGCTGAGTCCTACCGGGTCATCCGGCCACAAATGTCCGGGTCACCTTGTAGCATCCAGAGCCGCTCCGGGTCACCCGGCCACAACTGGCCGGATCAACCTACCCCTTCAACTTAAAAGAAGATACACACCCCTCAGGGGCAATTTAGTCAAGTCTTCGGATATTCCCATCGAGCGGACACGCTTCCACGGCGGACTGGCTTAACCTCGACAAAAGCCCCGCGATCACGCCACGTGCCCCCGCCTCGAAGCTTCCCGACGCTCCCGGATCCCCGTCTCTGTCGCATCGGGCCTCCAGACTTGGTTTTGAGGCCCAAACCAAGAAACTGTCCACCGATGGTTTTGTGGGCAAACCACCAAACCTCGCGTGCAAGCTTCGGCCTCGAACCGCTACCTTGCACCGGCCCATGTCCATGACTTCAACTTGCTAGTCTTGCACCGCACGGCTCACACTTGACCCCATCGGCCACCGGGTCCATCGAACCAAGCCCACTTGCCTCTCCATCACCCGGAGGCCACCACGGCTAAGGCCTTTCGTGCTTGTTCTTCACCTGCACCAACACGAGTCAAGCCGCAACCTGTACATGCAGACTGAGCCAAGCATCAGTCCACACAATGTTGTCAATCACTCATCACTAAGGAGCGACCCTCCACTGGTCCTCGGACACACCTGGTCCTCAAAGGTTCAGCACCCAGGTACAAATGGGGAGATAGCCCGCGATGACTAGCACTCTGTGAAACTATCCTTTAGACTCCTATAGTAATACCCCAGCGTGGAGGGTGTCAAAGGGTCCAATAGCTGTCACCAGTGCGGCCTACCTCAATCGTTACAGGGGGCAAGCTCAAAACTGACGTAGCCACACAACCCAGGTACCATGCCTACGTTGCTGCTAGACTTCACCCGGCCTGGGCTATTGTGACCCATGGTGAGAGCGACCAGAAGACTGGTCAACTTAGACCGAGTGCCATAGCTTAAACACAAACTTCATGCAACACAACCATGCTATCAAACAAGATCAAACTAGGGCTAGTCATACGAATGGATACGAACTCTCTTATGTGTAGTCAACAAGATCAAAGGGTTGTGTTTGTGAAGAACACGAGCCTCTAACTTATGAACAAACACATAAGGAATGAGTAAATCATCCTTCAACTAGATCAAAAGGTAGTGTTCACAAAGAACACGAGCCTCTAAATGATGAACAATGGATGAACTCAAGAACATATCAATCATATGATCTACCACAACTTTTTATGAAATAGCTCAAAAACTGAAGTTGATCAAAGTCATACATAGAAATAAAGATACAAGAGAACTCATACCTAGACTTCCAAGTAGACTTGAACCTGAATAAGAGCTACTCTAGCCTACCCCCTAGCCTTGGAAACTAAAAGTGAGAGGAGAGTCAAGAGAGGTGTGTGTGAGAAATGGAGCCTCTCCCCTTCTATTTATAGGCAAGGACCAGGCTTGCTTCGGGCACCAAATGGCCTCAAATCACTCAAGGATGCTGCAAGTGACCAATGAGCAACCACCACATGGAAAGCCAGGACGTGGCACCCCTAGGTCGCCTCGGCCGATCCTAGGTTGGGCCGACCATCTAGGAGGGCCCCACCTGGTGTGCTTCCTCTGGGTGGCCTCCAGGTGAGCCCTCTGGTCACTCCCCCGTGCATGCCAAGTTTTGGAATCCTAGGTGGGCTCGTGGATTATTGTGAAGTCCATGTGTCGCTCTCTGATTCGTCGGTGAATGCCTTCCTTGGATCAGTGACATGGATGCCACCTAGAAGTAGTGTGGCAACCACCTCCTCAGCTGAGTTGGCATGGATCATTCCGTAGAAGGTGGGTTTCCATCTCTTTTGATGCTAATTTCACCTACATACAAATAATCTCCAAGGACAAGTGGAACTACATTATTCAAACCAAAATGCAAGTAATAAATGCATATGCATCCATTTATGTGAGAATATTGATGGCTGAAAGTAGTACTTAACAGTTGTCAATAGTGTAAAAGCTTGATAGCTCTATCATGATCATCGTATGGGAGCTGGGTGATATTGGCTTTCATGTTGTTCACAATCAGTGTGAAGCGCTCAAACATGGCATCCACAAACTCTCTGGGGGAGATGAGTCAAATTCTCGAACTCTCTCTGGTAGGTCATAAAGCGACGCGCCTTCACTTCACTATTTCCACCATGGGCATTCCTCAACTGGGTCCATATCCGGTGTGCCAACTTCTCCCCGTACACCCTACTGAACTCAGATGCACAGAGAGCAGAATAGAGATAGTCCACGGCTTTGTTGTTGGCATCGAACATATCCCTAGTCCAGGGCAAGATGAATGAGTCTGGTATGACGTAGTTCTCGTCAACCGTCATGTCCCTAATCAACTGACCCTTTCATCGCATGAACGCGCCCATCCAGGCTTCCCACATCTGGTAGTCTTTCCCATCAAAGTGGGGAGGACTCGAACCCTTCCCGTAGTCTGCCTTCTTTGGATCTCAACCGGTCAAGGTCTCAATGATCCGTATCCGGCTCTGATACCAATTGAAGGACCAGAATGGCGACCAGAGAGGGGGGAGTGAATGGGAGCTGATAAAAATTCTTCTCTGAAGAGTCGAACTCGACCTATGATCCCAAACACAACTCTGAAGTCCTCGACACCCCGCTAGCTAAATCCATGTAGCCACTGGAGTGCTACTGGACCTAGCAACTTGCCACACACCCAAACTACTCGACAACACAGCGGAACAAGCAACTCGAGTAGCTACTGCTTACACCGGTCAGACCGGTACCTGGCACCGGTCAGACCGGTCCTACGCAAAGTCCTCTGAATTTTCCCAAACTTGTCCAGCAAGCCTAGATAGCAATTCTAGGATGTGGCACAATAGGGAGAAATCCAAAAACCTACCCGGCTAGAGAAAACCACACCAAAACTCTAGCGTACCGAAACTCACCAAGGCCAAACTTGCACCAGAAGAACTCTGCGAGCAAGCAACACAACCAACAACAGAAACAAGGGATTTCCCACTGGAAGCCCTACATCAGTCAGACCGGTGGACAGCACTGGTCAGACCGGTCTGGCTCAGAAAACCCCAACTGCAAGAACTCGATACTCGAAGGGCTAAAACTGCACTGGATCGAAACAGCAGCAAGCCAAGAACCTAACCAACACCATGGAGAAGAATTCCCCGAGCAAAGCCATAGCAGGGCCACACTAGTCAGACCGGTCCAAGGCACCGGTCAGACCGGTCACACCTGGGCGGCTCGAGAAGAACTCCACCCGCGGGTCAACTCCCTCCTTTTGATGCCCCGATCTCCCGATTCGCTCCACGGATTCAAGTAGATCGTCCCCAAAGATCCACTACATCAAGTGGAATTGAAGGATGAACACCAAGAACACCTCTCCACGAAACCACCAATAAAACCCCAAAATGGGCACCTTTACCCATGGATTTGGAAGGGGGATCACCAAGAAAAAGATCCACAAGGGGCTCATGTGTGCATCCCGCAACTAATCCACAAAGTAAAGGCCTCAAATCCACCAAGAGAAATTCGCGAAGAAAAGGCTCTAAAAATCACCAAAAAGAAAACTGGAGAGATAACCAAAAACACTAGAGGAATCTCGTCGAACCTTCTTTACATCAAAGGAAAGATTCATACAAGGTCTAGCTTGCCTCCCTAGCATCCAACCCTCTCTAAAGATCTCACCATGAAGCTAGTCCTAAAGAAAAAAGGTAGCTAAAAAGAGAAAATACTAAGAGCAACTGAAAACCCTAAAGCCCAAGAGATGGCTGCCAACACCTTTCCACGAAGTTTATATAAGAGGTCCATCAGTGGGGGTGAAAGACTAAAATGCCCTTAGGCGATACAACCCCTTGTAGGGTAAATTAGGAAACCTTGATAGCTTTTCCATCGGTTGGACGCCCAGCAACCGCACCTCGCGTAGCCTCGACTCCAAGCCTGCGATCCCAACGCGTGTCCTCCGCTTCGAGTCACCCGGCGCTCCGCGGCCGCTACCGGTCAGACCGGTCCACACCGTTCAGACCGGTCTGGTCCACCGGTCAGACCGACCCCTTGCAGCATCGAGCCGTCGACTGTTGATGGTTGAAATTCACCATTTCTAACCCTCAATATTGTCACATAAATGGAGGCATTTGCATTATTTACTAGCATTTTGGTTTGAATAATGTAGTTCCACTTATCCTTGGAGATTATTTGTATGTAGGTGATTTACCCCTTAAAAGAGATGGAAACCCACCTTCTATGAAGAAACCATGCCAACTCAGCTGAGGAGGTGGCTGCCACCAAGGGGAAACATGGCATTCCACGTCATCGATCCAGGGGAGGCACTCACCGACGAATCAGAGGATGCCACATGGACTTCACATGGATCAAAGGACCCACCTCGAATACCAAATCAAGCCATGCACCGGGGATGGATCAGAGGGCCCACAGGGCAGCCACCCAGAGGAAGCACACAAGGTGGGGCCGCCCTAGGGGCCGGCCGATCCTAGGATCGGCCGAACCGCCTTAGTGGTGCCCCATCTGGCCCCTACACGTGGTAGCTCCCCATTGGTCCATTGCCTCACTCCCGGGTGTTTAGGGGCACTTTGAGCCTCCGAGCAAGCTTGGTCCTTGCCTATAAATAGAAGGAGAGGGTCTCCCATTTGTCACACACCACTCTCTCATTCTCCTCTCACTTTTAGTTTCCATGGCTAGGGGGTAGGCTAGAGTAGCTCTTATTCAGGTTCCAAGTCCTCTTGGAAGTCTAGGTATGAGTTCTCTTTTATCTTTATTTCTTTGTATGACTTTGATCTACTTCAGTTATTCAGCTATTTCATACAAAGTCATGGTAGATCATATGTTTGATATGTTCTTGAGTTCATCCTCTGTTCATCATTTAGAGGCTTGTGTTCTTCATGAACACTACCTTTTGATCCACTTGAAGGGTGATAAACTCCTTCCTTATGTGTTTGTTCATAAGTTAGAGGCTCGTGTTCTTCACGAACATGACCCTTTGATTTTATTGATAAGACATAAGAGAGTTCATATCTGTTTGTATGTCTAGCCTTAGTTGATCTTGTTAGATGGCATGAGAGTGTTGCATGAGGTCTGTGTTCAACCTACAGTACTCGGTCTAGTTGACCAGTCTTCTGGTGGCTCTCACCCTGGGTCACAATAGCCCGGGCCGGGTGGAGTCTAGCAGCAACGTAGGCATAGTGCCTGGGTTGTCTGGCTACGATAGTTATGAGCATACCCCCCATAACAATAGAGGTCAGTCCTTAGGTGGTGACAGCCCTGTTGGATCCTTGGGCAACCTCCGCGCTGGGGTACCTACTGTAGGAGTCTAAAGTCTAGTTTCGCAGAGTGCTGGTCGTCGCGAGCTAGCTCCCCATTTGTACCTGGGTGCTGAACCTTATTTCTGTCATGCAATACTCATGCTCATCTCTTGTATCTTCTAGCTTTGTATGTTTAGTACATTAGAACCTAGAGCTAACTCATATGTTCCCCCTAAGCCGTAGTGTGCTAGAGTAGAGGTAGATCTGAGTGTTTGTGTCACACTACCCTTATATCTTTTATCTTACCCCTGTCTTTGAGTGTGTTGTTTCCTATATCTATCTCTTGGTTTACATTCAGAGCAAAAGCATAAGTCTGAGATATCTGCTATTGCCTTCCACGAATTCGATACCCTTGGAATACTCTCCTTCCTTGGGGAAATGCTACAATGGTTTTTCTGTGCGCTTGCAGATTCGTTCATGATCGTTTAGATTAACCTTTGGCAAGTCTCGATGTTCACGCTAACCCGCGCCATTAGTTGTGACATTGAGAGGTGCCTACAAGGCGTTTCCTGGTGTTGTCACTAAGGATGGGTCCCAGATCTATTCTTAAGATGACGGCGCTACGAAACGCCAACAAGCATTTCTGGTGCCGTTGCCGGGGAAGGCACAGGATTATCATGACTATGCTTTGCATCTGTTTATAAACTTTGAGTAGGTTAGGACAACTCTCAATGCAGGCTAACCTTGATTGTCTTCTTTTATCTTTGGATGATGAAGACAGGTAGTGTATGACTGGTTTCGACCTACCGGGGAATTTTACTGAAGATCCTGAGTCACTTGTTAGGAAAGCTCGAATTCATTTCGGCTCACCTTGTCGTACTCGTCTGGAAGGCGATCCAGCTTCCTTTGTACCATCCACGTCCAACGCTATGGCCCAGAAGACACTTCGTGAGTACTCAGCTCCTTCCGCTGACCAGGTGCTGCAAGGCCCTGAGGTGGCAATGGGGACTGAAAATTTTGAGATCAAGACGGGTCTAATCACGATGGTACAGGCTAGCCCATTTTGTGGCAAGTTGAATGAGGATGCCAATGCTCATCTGCAGCAATTCCTAGAGCTATGTAGCACTTTCGTCATCAGGGGTGCAAATATCGATGCTGTTCGTCTACAACTATTTCCATTCTCCCTCCTAGGGAAAGCTAAGCAATGGTTTTATGCGAATCGTGAAGCTATTAACACTTGGAGTAAGTGTTCAGAGGTATTTCTCAAGAAGTTCTTCCCTTTGGGTAAAACCAATGCTCTTCGTGGAAGGATTTCTGGTTTTCAGCAAGCAGCAAGTGAATCCATTCCAAAGGCTTGGGAGAGGCTTCAAGAGTATGTCCTGGCCTATCCTCACCATGGGATGGAGGATGGGCTCATTCTTCAAAGCTTTTATAATGGGTTGACTCCGACAGCCCGAGGCCATATTGATGCTGCTGCTTAAGGAGCATTCTTCTCACTCACTGTTGATGATGCTAAATTACTCATTGAGAAGATGGTCTCCAACCAAGGGTGGAGTGATGAAAGACTCCAACCACAATCGAGGGGTACTCATACTGTCAAGGAAGCAGACATGATTACTACCAAGATGGATCTTCTTATGAAGAGATTGGATGACTATACCAGTGAGAAGGCTGCCATGGCCACCACTACTCTGCCTATGGACTCTCACATGACTTGTGAAGTTTGTGGCAACACTGGGCACTCCGGCAACTACTGTCCGGAGACTCAGGAGGAAGTGATGTACATGAACGGCAACAACAACAGTTATCATCCACCTGAACAAGGAGGCCAATCGTGGAATCAATAATGCCCTTATTATCAAGGAGGTAACCAAGGTAATATGTACAATCCCAACCAACCTTCCTTGAGAGATCTCGTTTTTGGGCAAGCTAAGATTAATGAAGGTATTAACAAGAAGTTAGGTGCCCTTAATAAAACTGTGGAAAGTCTCAACATTAAGCTTGATAGTTTTTCTTCTGCTCAGAAGAGTCAGCTGAGTTTCAACAAAATGTTGGAAACCCAGTTGGCCCAGCTGGCTGCTTTGGTTCCATCTCCTGATAATGGGAGGATCCCGGGGCAACCCGTATCCTCTTGTGAGAATGTTAGTGTAGTGCCAACCAGGTGGGGTAAGTCACCTAGGAAGACACATGCTTCTAACTATGCAGGAAAGCCCATACAGCAAATTCTTGATCCATGGGAGGAATCAGCAGTGGTGCACAAGAAAGATCCAGGCTACCCGACTATTACTTGCACAATCTATTACAAGAAAATCAGGCATGCCCTTTGTGACCTTGGTGCAAGTGTTAATCTCATGTCCAAGGCCATGTTCAAGCAATTGGGATATCCAGCTCTCTCTCCTACAGCACGGACTATCCAACTCGCCGATTCAATAATACGATATCCAGAAGGAATTATTGAGAGCATATTGGTTAAGGTCAAGAGTTCTTATGTCTTCGCGGATTTTTCGTGGTCCTTGATATGGATGACGAGGGACGAATGCCGCTCATCCTTAGGTGACCATTTCTCAGTGATGTCTGAGCTAGGATCAATGTGGGGTCCGGAATCATCCGTTTCCGCATTAGGAAGAGGAACTTGAAGTTCAAGTTTCAGGACAAAGAAGAGCAATGCTATTTGGTTCAAGACAGTGTTGAGCAGCTTGGGGGAAGGATGGAGCCTTTACCCCCGAGGAAGGAATCTCCGTCAAAGAGGCTAAAGAAAATTCGGAAAGAATGGCGGAAGATTGAGATGGCACCACCCTGTACTTCTCAGGAGTGGGGTGCTGAATGGAATTGATCACTGAGAAGAGTCCAACTTGTCGAACTAAAAATGATGGGTCCTTTCTACCAAAAAGGTTAAAGCTGGTACTTATCTCATATTTCCCTTTCCAAAATTTTATTTTCAAAATTGCATAATTGATTTTCACAAAACTTTGCATCTGCATGCTAGATTCATCTAGCCCTTTTCCCTTTTCCAAATAAAATTTCTAAAAATCATTTCTGAGTTTGAAAATTCAAGAAAAATCATTTGAAAAATATTTCGAGGGAATTTGGGCTGAGGCACTCAGGCAGGCCCCCGGCTAGCCGTTGGGGAGCCACTGGCCAGGGCAGAGGGCAGGTGGGCTCAGCCGACCCCAGGTTCGGCCGAAGCAGCCCAACGGCTGCTGGGCCCCACCTTGCTCCAACGGCTATGTCTGGATGCCCGACGCATTTGTCTATAAATAGCAGGGGGAGAGGGGGTGTTCTTCACCCATTCAACACTCTTCACTCACACTCCCCTCTCTACTCCTTGCTCTCTTGGTTTTGTTGGATTTCTTGCTCAAGATTGGATCATCAAGTGTTCCCTCTATTGTGTTGCTGAAAAATATTGTTATTGGTGGAGCAAGCTCGGTAAGAACTTCATTCGATTTCACTAACCCATCACCGAGTTGCTCTTGTTGTCTCTTGTTGCTGTGCTAGCATGAATTGGGCGGCGAACACTCTCTGGAGGGTGACACACTCACGCTCCCGTTCACGGGCAAGCACGAGTGCATCCACCCCCGCAGGGCTGACGCCGAGCCCATCGATGATGGATTATGAAGAAGAGCAAGAAGAACAAGCCGAGCCACAAGCCGCGGAGGAGGTCGTCGATGACACCCCCTACCTCAGCTTGCGGGGCTCTCGAGAGGAGCAAGCCTATGCTCTCTTGAAGGACCGAGTCTTCGCCCACACCCGGGACTTCGACCCAGCCCTCATGGAGGAAACAGGTATCAATCTCGAGTTCGCTTCCATTTGGCATGCTCTTGGGTGGGAGGAGTTTGCGCCGGTTACAGAGCTTGGCTCTCGGCCCCTCACCATCCAGTTTCTTTGCTCTCTTACCGAGATCCCGGATGGCATTGAGTTTCGTCTTTTTGGGACCGATTATCATCTTTCTTGGAAGGATCTTAGTCGTCTTCTTGGTTTTAGTCCTCGTTGTGCTGTTTCTCTGAAAAAGGCTTGTGAGGGTCTTGTTCGAGACTCTTTCTGGGTAGACATCTCTGGTCTTGTTTACAGTGGCAAGTTTGCACCTCGGTGCAATGATATTGTGCATCCCACTCTCCGTTTGTGGCACAAGTGGCTCGCCATTACTCTCTTTCCACAAGAGGATGTTTGGCTTGTGCGCGGCGACGAGATGATGCTATTATACGCTGCTGTTAACCGGATCAAGGTCTCTCCCATTAAAGCTATGATTCGACAATGGTTGATGAATTTCAAGATGATAGGTCCTATTGAGTGTACGTCTTTGGTGACTCGTATTGCTCTCAGACTTAGGGTTCTTAGCGGGAATTCTGTACCCTTCATCAGGACGCCCCGAGTTCTCATTGATGAGGCATACTTGATCCAAGGGCATATACTTAAGAAAGGCCCGAATGACTATTTGACTTTCTTCTTTCCAGGCTATGCAAACCAAATCCCGTTACCTAACCTGGGGTTTGGATTGTATAACTCGGAGTCACTAACCATTCCCCTTGTTACACAAGAGGAAAGCTGTCGTGCTAGTGTTTCAGGCAGGTCCACCAGAAGTGCGGCAAAGAGAGCACACATGCAGCAGCCGCAGTCACAGCCACCACCACCACCACAGCCTCAGCCACAGCCTGCTACGCCACCAGTGGCAGGAGGGACCCCTGCGGGGTACATGTCCGGGGTTACCCCTGGATATGCACCTTGGGACCAGCCCACCTACCACCCGAGTGCGAGTGGCACGGCTTGGGCAGATGCGAGCAGTGCTCAGTGGGCCACACCCGTTTGTTCCAGCTCCGGTGGTCCACCTCCGTCTTCGTCCTTCCGGCAGCACTCCTCAGCCTCTGCACGTGATGCTCAGCTTGCGCAGTGGATGGGAGAGCTCACCGTCCAGGTCACGGGATTGGAGGAGACGCTGAACACCCACGTCGAGTCTACCTCAGCATGGCAGCGTCAGGCTGGTGAGAGGATAGCAGCCATGCAGCAGGATCAGCAGCGTTACATAGAGGTGCAGAGGGCTTACCACGCAAGTCAGGGCTTCTTCTACCCTCCTCCGCAGTGAGCCTGAAGCTAGCTTGGGGGAAGGACCCCCATCCTGAGGTAACTTGTATCTTCCTTTGTTTTCAGAATACCTTATAAATGAAAATCCAAAAAAAATCTGCAAAAATAAAAAGACCAAAAATATTTATTTGCTTTCATCATCATCGTTTGCATAGTTTGCTTTGATATGCTTAGTAAGAATGCTTTGCCTCTATGGTTGAAATGATGAATAGTTGCTCTGTTTATTTCCCATCGTATGTCTTGCTTACAACTTTGTATCCTACCTAAGTTTTGAGTTTGTTGGCTTGTATGTTCAAACGTTAGGTTGAAAACTGTGGGTAGCAAAAAGCATGATCCTTGCCTAAATTGTTGTGAGACATGACATGGTAGAATAGAGTGCTATGATCTTGTGCTTAGTGATGCTTGACATCCAGAGTTTTTCTTTTTGAATAATCAAAGCATGATGAGTTCCTCAATGATGAGAATTTGCCATCCAAGGCCATATGTAGATTCTAGTTCTTAGCCTCCACATATGCAGCTTGTTCTCTCATTGAGTTTTGTCAAATTGTTGTGACCCTTGTTAGAACTCATACTCCCCTGATCGAGACCACGTACACGTTCATGCTAAAACTTCTACACTGGAAGTTAGCATTCATCATTTGCTCCATATTGCTTAGGCATTCTTCCATAAATAAAACTCTATGTATCTTTGCATTATTCATCCCTCTCTAAATATCTCAAATAGAGACAAAGGGCTAGCCAAAAAAAGAAATAAAAAAAAGAAAAGCATGCTCAAAAGCATGGCAAAAATAAATAAAGAGAGTTAGCCCAAGTCTCGAAAATTTCAAAAGGAGAAAAAGGGATTGATATGTGCAAGAGAAAGAGTTCCACCATGTAGATGGTAATAACTAGTACCTAATCCGGGGCTAGTGTCCACCTTACCATCAATCCCTCATTCCCTCATATAAAGCATGGTAATATCTAGCACCCATTTCTGGGCATAGTATCCACCTTGCCATGCTCATATCCATCACACACATATGCACATCTTGATCAGGATGTATGTTTGTTTCTTCCAAGGATCCGGTTTTTGACTTAGCAAAACATGAGAGACAAGTATGCCACATCTTCCCTACCTACAGCTCCACATAAGCCTATTAGGAGTAGGATGTGAAGAAAAGGCAACATTGATGCCTTGGTGAGGAACCATACACTTTTTGAGCGATCCGAGAGTATCATTTGAGGAACTCTGATTTTCTTTTGAAAATTTGCAAAACCTCCGGATTGATAAGCTGATCAAGGTATGAGTGATTATGCACATGCTATAAAACCATTCTGTCTCTCAACCGCCCAAGGTAGGTGAAGCTATATGCCCCACGTGTCAGGTGAAAGGTAAGAACATTGCCAACTTGTTCAACTCTTGGTAGAGTACTTTGTTGTATGTTTGCCATAAGTTGAGAATACAACATTGTAGCAACTCCTGATCAACCAACCTAAGTCTCTAATGTCTTGCTTCGAGACGAGTAAGAGGTTAGCTTGGGGGATTTTGTTGACGGCTGAAATTCACCATTTCCAACCCTCAATATTCTCACAAAAATGGAGGCATATGCATTATTTACTAGCATTTTGGTTTGAATAATGTAGTTCCACTTGTCCTTGGAGATTATTTGTATGTAGGTGATTTACCCCTTAAAAGAGATGGAAACCCACCTTCTATGAAGAAATCATGCCAACTCAGCTGAGGAGGTGGCTACCACCAAGTGGAAACATGGCATTCCACGTCATCGATCCAGGGGAGGCACTCACCGACGAATCAGAGGACACCACATGGACTTCACATGGATCAAAGGGCCCACCTCGGATACCAAATCAAGCCATGCACCAGGGATGGATCAGAGGGCCCACAGGGCAGCCACCCAGAGGAAGCACACCAGGTGGGGCCGCCCTAGGGGGCCGGCCGATCCTAGGATCGGCCGAACCGCCTTAGTGGCGCCCCATCTGGCCCCTACACGTGGTAGCTCCCCATTGGTCCATTACCTCACTCCCGGGTATTTAGGGGCACTTTGACCCTCCGAGCAAGCCTGGTCCTTACCTATAAATAGAAGGGGAGGGGCTCCCATTTCTCACACACCACTCTCTCATTCTCCTCTCACTTTTAGTTTCCAAGGCTAGGGGGTAGGCTAGAGTAGCTCTTATTCAGGATCCAAGTCCTCTTGGAAGTCTAGGTATGAGTTCTCTTTTATCTTTATTTCTTTGTATGACTTTGATCTACTTCAGTTATTCAGCTATTTCATATAAAGTCATGGTAGATCATATGTTTGATATGTTCTTGAGTTCATCCTCTGTTGATCATTTAGAGGCTTGTGTTCTTCATGAACACTACCTTTTGATCCACTTGAAGGGTGATAAACTCATTCCTTATGTGTTTGTTCATAAGTTAGAGGCTCGTGTTCTTCATGAACATGACCCTTTGATATTATTGATAGGACATAAGAGAGTCCATATCTGTTTGTATGTCTAGCCTTAGTTGATCTTGTTAGATGGCATGAGAGTGTTGCATGAGGTCTGTGTTCAAGCTACGGTACTCGGTCTAGTTGACCAGTCTTCTAGTGGCTCTCACCCTGGGTCACAATAGCCCGGGTCGGGTGGAGTCTAGTAGCAACGTAGGCATGGTGCCTGGGTTGTCTGGCTACGATAGTTATGAGCATACCCCTCGTAATGATAGAGGTCGGTCCTCAGGTGGTGACAGCCCTGTTGGATCCTTGGGCAACCTTCGCGCTGGGGTACCTGGTGTAGGAGTCTAAAGTCTAGTTTCGCAGAGTGCTGGTTGTCGCGAGCTAGCTCCCCGTTTGTACCTGGGCGCTGAACCTTATCTCTCTCATGCAATACTTATGCCCATCTCTTGTATCTTCTAGCTTTGTATGTTTAGTACGTTAGAACCTAGAGCTAACTCGTATGTTCCCCCTAAGCCGTAGTGTGCTAGAGTAGAGGTAGATATGAGTGTCTATGTCACACTACCCTTATATCTTTTATCTTACCCCTGTCTTTGAGTGTGTTGTTTCCTATATCTATCTCTTGGTTTACATTCAGAGCAAAAGCATAAGTCTGAGATATCCGCCATTGCCTTCCACGGATTCGATACGCTTGGAATGCTATCCTTCCTTGGGGAAATGCTACAATGGTTTATCTGTGCACTTGCAGATTCGTTCATGAGTTAAGATTAACCTTTGGCAAGTCTCGATGTTCACGCTAACCCGCGCCATTAGTTGTGACATTGAGAGATGCCTACTAGGCATTTCCTGGTGTTGTCACTAAGGATGGGTCCCAGATCTATTCTTAAGATGACGGCGCTACGAAACGCCAACATCAACCACTCGAACTTGGCTTTGAGGATCAACCAAGGAACCGAGTGGTTTTCTAGTGAACCACTGCAAACCACGTGAGCTTGATGCAGCCTCCTCACCAAGCTCCTCGACTTGGCCGCTACGTTCACTCCGGCTTGATGTTGGCTTTCGAATCAACCGACGAACCACGTATCCGACTTTGACTTGCTCTTCTCGCACCATGTGACTCGCACTTGATCTCGTCTGGCCATCGGGTCCATCGAACCAAGCCTACTTGTCCCTCTAGTACTTCAGAGGCCCCGCAAGGCTAAGACCTTTCACGCTTGTTCTTCACCTACACCAACGCAAATCAAGCCGCAGCCTACATCCACAAGACAAAGCACAACTTTAGTCCACACAACGTCGTCAATCACTCATCACTAAGATGTGGCCATCCACCGGCCATCAAACACTCCGGTCCTCACACAAACGAGTGGAGGATGTGTGTCGACTACACTAACCTCAACAAGCACTGCCCCAAGGATCCTTTTGGGTTGCTGCGGATTGATCAAGTCATCGACTCCACGGTAGGCTGTGCTCTCCTCTCCTTCCTTGACTGCTACTCGGGGTACCACCAGATAGTAATCAAGGAATCTGATCAAGAGAAGACCGCGTTCATCACACCGTTCGACACTTACTACTACATGACGATGTCATTTGGGTTGAAGAACGTAGGGGCAACATATCAGCGAGCTATCCAAGCCTGCTTCAAGAGGCAACTCAACAAGAACGTTGAAGCATACATGGATGACATAGTTGTCAAGACCAGAGATCCCGACACGCTCATCGCCGACCTTGAAGAGACCTTTGCCTCACTACGGGAGTACCATTGGAAGCTCAACCTGAACAAGTGCATCTTTGGCATACCTTCAGGGAAACTACTCGGGTTCATCATCAGCCCTCGCGGCATTGAAGCCAACCCTGAGAAGGTCTCTACCATCACCAACATGAAGGCTCTATCTACTATCAAATACGTCATGAAGTTACTGGATGCATGGCGGCCCTCAACCGATTCATCTCAAGACTTGGAGTGCGGGGTCTACCCTTCTTCAAGCTACTCAAGCGGCAAGAGAGGTTCGTGTGGACTGCGGAGGCTGGCGAAGCTCTTCAACAACTCAAAGACATCTTGTCCAAGCCCCCAGTACTCACAGCACCTCAAGCCAATGAGGAACTCCTCCTCTACATTGTTGTGACTACTCATGTGGTCAGTACTGCTTTTGTCGTCGAACGACATGAAGACGAGCACACCTACAAGGTCCAACACCCCGTCTACATCATCAGTGAGGTCCTTTTTGACTCAAAGTCCCCATACTCATCGGTACAGGAGCTGCTCTACATGGTTCTCATCACCTCGTGGAAGTTATGACACTACTTCTAGGAGTACAAGATCTCTGTGGTCACCGACTACCCGCTTGTTGATATTCTTCACAACCGGGATGCCACAAGGAGGATTTCTAAATGGGCGGTCGAGCTTGGCGCTCTCACGCTCGACTTCAAGCCTCACACTGCTATCAAGTCTCAAGCCTTGGTCGACTTCATGGCCGAGTGGTGGGAGAATCAAGTACCAACGCCAACCAAACATCGAGAGCATTAGGTTATGTACTTCGACGGCTCTCTCAAGCTTGAAGTTGCCGGAGAAGGAGTAATGCTAATCTCCCCCAAGGGTGAGCAACTCAAGTACATCCTGCAGATCTTCTAGAAGGTCTCCAACAACGAAGCTGAGTATGAGGCTCTACTACACAGGCTCTGCCTGGCAGTCTCCCTCGGCATCAAGCGACTACTCATCTACGGCGACTCCGCAGTAGTCATCAACCAAGTCAACGACTCCTGGGATCACAATCGAGAAAACATGGACGCATACTGCCTAGAAGTATGCAAGCTCGAGAACAAATTCTATGGTCTCGAGTTCCATCATGCCATCCGCGACAACAACGTAGCTGCGGATGTCCTGTCGAAGCTGTGTTCTACTCGCGCTCAAGTCCCTGCGGGTGTCTTCGTCCATGATCTCCACAAGAAGTCTATTCCAGAGCCACCATCACCACCCTCGACTACTGATCCTGGTCCATCCAATTCAGTTTGTGAGGTGCTTATGATTGACGTGGACTGGAGGTAGCCGTTCATCGACTACATCAAGGAGCAGAAGATTCCCTCCGACAAGTCAGAGGCAGAGCAGATCATACGCTGAGCTAAGAACTACGTACTCGTTGGAGGCTAGCTCTACAGGTGAGGTGCCACTTCTCACATGCTCATGAAGTGCGTGTCTCGGGAAGAAGGCAAGTACATTCTGGAGAACACTCAGAAAGGGATCTGCGGCAACCACGCATCCTCCCGGACTCTAGTGGGCAAAACTTTTCGACAAGCGTTCTATTGGCCAACAGCCCTGGCCGACGTAGAGGAACTAGTCAGGAAGTGCCAAGGATGCCAGTTCTTTGCCAGACAACAACACATCCCAGCCTACAAGCTCATCACGATACCACAAACCTAGCCTTTCACTTGCTGGGGGCTCGGCATCATCGGCCCTCTACCAACTGCGCCAGGAGGATTCAATCGAGTTCTGGTGGCCATCGACAAGTTCACCAAGTGGATTGAGGTTAAGCCTGTCTCCTGCCCTAATTTAACAGGGTACTCGACTTCTTGGATAAAATCGTGCATCGCTATGGGTTCCCCAACTACATCATCACAGACCTGGGCTCCAACTTTAACAACCACCAGTTCTGGGAGTACTACGAGAATAGTGGGATTGATGTTCGGTACGTCTCTATTGCACACCCACGTGCCAACAGCCAAGTGGAATGCGCCAACAGGATGGTACTCAACGCTCTCAAAAAGCATCTGTACGATGCTGCAAACACCAAAGGAGGCAAGTGGATCAATGAACTACCCAATGCACTCTAGGGTTGTGTACTCAGCCTACAAAGCTAACAGGGCAGCCACCTTACTTCCTGGGCTATGGCTCCAAAGCTATCCTGCCTACTGATGTGATGTGGCAATCTCCCGCGGTTGAGCAATATGACGAAGGCATCTCTGCAAACAATAGACGGGTTGACATCGGCAGCCTCGAAGAAGCCTGCTATAACGTCCTTGTTCAATCCGCCTGATACCTCGAGGGCATCCAGCGCTACCATGATCGCAACGTCAAGGAACGCTCCTGTAATGTGGGCGACCTTGTCCTACGTCACATCCAGGATACATTAGGACTTCACAAGCTCAGCTCGCCATGGGAAGGCCCTTTCGCCGTCAAGGCTATCACTGGTCCAGGCTCCTACCGCCTCCAAACCCTCGACGGCGACGACATTGCCAACTCATGGAACATCGAGCACCTTTGTCGATTCTACCTATAGTCCAAGACTACCAATTGACAGCTCGGCTCCACGCCACGGGTAGTCATCGGTGGCCTACTACGGTCCGGGCTACCCATGGGTAGTTGTCTACGACCTACTACGGTCCGAGCTACCCATCGGGTCGGCAGTTCGCAGCGTACTATGGTCCACGCCTCCTTTCCAGAAAGCCTCTTCGGAGGGCTTCACTTCCATGGTTAGTTGTCTGCGGCCTACTACGGTCCGGGCTACCCATCGGGTCGACGGTTCGCGGCCTACTACGGTCCACACCTTCCCTCCAGCAATCCTCTTCGGACAGCTTCACCTCCACGGGTAGTTGTCTGCAGCCTACTACGGTCTGGGCTACCCATCAGGTCGGTTGTTCACAGCCTACTATGGTCCACACGTCCCTTCCAGCAAGCCCCTCTGGACGGCTTCATCTCCACAGGTAGTCGTCTGTGGCCTACTACGGTCCGGGTTACCTACGGGTAGTTGTTTGCGGCCTACTACGGTCCGGGCTACCCATCATGATGGCAGTTTGTGGGCTACTATGGTCCATGCCCATCCTAGCGACTACTTATTAGCTGTAAATAGCTCTGCGCCAGGCCAAGTGCCAACAATTGTACTCATTATTTGCCAACTTTTGTTCTGTAAATGTTGTCGCTATCTATAGTTCTTCGGAACTCATCAAAGTCGAGTACCACTACTCACAAAATTTTTTCCTCTTGCAGCCAAGACTTCGCCAGACTGCTACTAGTCCATCAAAGGCACACGACTACATTATACGCAAGGAAACATCACAAATAGATAATTGAGTACTCGAATTTCCACTACTACTCATTATACATTATCTGATTTTACACTTGTCTTGCCTACAAGTTTTCTTCTGTAGATACATCTAGCTAAGATCTAGGCGGAAGACCATATCTTCGGCGATAGGGGCCATCTCTTCCATAAGCTCCCGGAACCTGTCGTTGGTGTAGTGAAGTCGGGCATCGGGTAGAAGGAGCGAAGGAAGCTCAACACCTGGGTCGGGATCGATCACGCCAGCCTCTGCACATACTCAACAAGCTTGCCTGGCGTGTCTTTCAACCTCTCCACCAGTGGCCTCAGCTCCACCCCGGGTACCCTGGGCTCGAATAGATTGGCCACAGGTTTTGCTGCTGCCTTCAACTCCATCAGCTCATGTTTCAAGAGCTCAGCTTCCTCCATCTTCAACTTCAGCGACTCCATACAAGTCGTCAGATCAACAATGGTGTCACCTTTGATCTCCAACTCGTAAATCAGCTCTGCAGTCCACACCTTGAGGCCCTCCTCGACCTTCTCGTGCTCGGCTTGTTCCCGGTTGAAGGCATTCTGCCAATCAGTGGCCTTGTCCTTCAATTTCTGAACTGAGTTCTCTAGTGCTGCATATCAACAGTTCAAGGGGTTAGCTCACTACACGTACAACAAGTACTCGATACAAGGCTAGAGCTTCAGGATTACCTTTGTTGTCTTGCTGCAAAGATTTATTCTTGTGGATGACATCATCCTTCAGCTCTGTCAGCTTCTGGACCTCATTGTGATACTCTACCGCGTTCGAATCCAGTTTCATCTGTAGCCGAGACAAGAGCTCTCTCTCTTTCCGCAAGTCCTCTTCAAGCCTGGTCACCTGTTCTCCTCCAGTGGCCTGCTTGGCAAGTTCTTAGAACTTCCACCTCGACTGCCTCATGATGTCCTGCGCGTCACAAAGGGATTTGATTAGGTACTCGAAGACCATACAACTAGTCTACCACAAGGGGTACTCGTTCTTACCTGCACAAACGATCTGAAGTCATGTAGATTCTTCATCTACATCTCCACATACTCTGGCTCCAGCATGGCTTCATTGACACTAGCCAGCACTTCATCAGCGGCATGGCTACTCATCTCTGCCATAAACTCCATCGGTCGGCTCATCAGCGGTGATGGATCTTCAATGTCGATCTCGCGCACGACCATTTGCCTCTCCAGGCTCATCTCAAGAATCACCCGTGTATTCTCCTGATGCATGAGGGCTAGTTTTTCTTCTTCCTGAGGCAAGTTGGTCTCATGATCCAGTAGTATCACATCTGCCAGCTCTGCTTCAAGTTCCACCAAAGGACTAGTCCCTACACACAAGCGACAAGGTCAAGGGCTACTCCAGAAGATTTTATTGACTACTCGCAAAGTCAGAAGTTTACCTCAATTGATGGCCTCTGTGGGTTTGTGATCCCCTTCACGCATCGCTTCCGCACCATTCTTCTTTGCTTCCTCGGTGGCAGCGCGATGTCTCCAGCAATGTCGACTACCGGCCTCTTCAATGAGCCAGCAGCCGAACCTCCAACAGCGGACACCGATTACCCATTGCGCGACTTCATCTCGTAGTGCTGTCACCGGGTGGTATCGTCGTCGTCTGTTGACCATTCCTCCACGGCTCCCTCCGCGGTCTCTTCTGATTCCGCAGCATCAGCTACTTGATTGGCTGCCCAGGTACCTTGCTCTGGGTACATCCCACCATCAACATACACAGGCAGTGGTGGCATGGAGTAGAATTGCTCTACATCCTCCTGTAGAGTCAACATAAGACAAGTCAGCTACTCGACAAGTCAAGACATAAGTACTCAGGCGCTACAGCTACATACCTTTTTTGGCGACCTATCTGCCAGTACTCCTCAACAGCGGTTGGAACTCTAGGCTCCATGTTCTTGAAGATCTTTGCCATCCGTTCCATCACCGCATCAGAGCTGGTCTCCTTGTCGGTGAACCTTGAGCTGTCACTATGGCCTGTGTACTCGAAGCCGCAGTGGTCCCTCTTCATCAGCGGCTGAACACGGTGCTTCATGAAGCTAAAAGCTACTCGTTCCGCGGTCAATCCAACATTCTTCAACTCTCTGGTGTGCCTCAGCAACTCTGGCACATTCAGGCACTCCTCCATAGTTGGCTCCACATTCCAAATATCACTATGGACTGGAGGGTACAGGCTTGGCTTTGGCAATTACGGGCGCTGGTTTGCAGTGTAGAACCACTTCTGTTTCCAGTCTTGGTTTGAATCTATCAACTTGCACTCAAAGTACATGTTGGATAGCTTCTCCCTCTTCTGGATTCTGGCACCACCGACTATGTGTGGGAACAGAGTGCTCGGCTGCGGCTTCAACCGGAACAGCTTCTTGAACAAACCCGAGTGCGGACGGATTCCCAGAAAAGCTTTGCAGAAATGGACGAAGATTGAGATCTATAAAATACTATTTGGGTTCAAGTGTACGTGCTTGATATGGTAGTACTCGAGCTGCCCACGGAAGAAGTCCAACGCTGGTAGGGCCAACCCGCACTCGCAGAAGTGGGCGAACATCGGGATCTCATCGGGGGTGTTCTCCATCGGCCAATCATCTCCTACGGCAGCATTCCACCCTTTGATCATCTGCTCATGGAGGAACCCGGCATCGACCAGTGCCTAGATATCCTTGTGCTTCAGCTTCGACTTCTTCCAGGCGCTGGCTTGGTTCTTCAGCGGAGATGTCCATGGGGAAGATTCCTTCTTCTTCCCGGCCACTCTCTTCTTCCTCTCCATCTGCACCGTGGACGGTGTGGTCTTCATCCTCGTAGTCATGAGAGTCTTCACTCGCATTCGCTCAAGGAGTACACGATGATGGAGGGCGCATGGGGGCTCTCACACTACAGCGGCGGCGGTTGCAGATGCACGAGAAGGAGGAGACTAAGTGTCTGATGGCTTCAGATGCGAATGGGAAACCCTAACTGGGGCAGCCATCTATTTTTAAGCCAACCACTATTTCTTTAGTGTGGCGGACGCTTCATATTCCAGGAAAATGTTTCACATTGCAAGACCTAGCGCTCCAGATCTCAGGGGCTCAACGACACATGTAGCGATTGGAAGGCTTTTCGGCTACTGATTCTTCACCCAAGGCCACATTTCACAGTCAAGATTGATCCTTCAAATCGAGATACAACTTGACTCAAGCCTCGGGGGCTCCGTGCCATGTGTCCTTCAGTTTTTTCTCCGGATTTTGTGGGACAAGATTGGCGGATTTCAACTTTGACCCTCAGCTAGAATTCAATTCAACCGAAGGCTTGGGGGCTACATTCCATATGGAATGCAATTTTTTGCAAAATCACATTACCATATGGATCTTCTGCGTGAAGACTACAAGACATCACGGGTACCATTGAAGACTTTCATGAGAAGAACTCGGGGACACTTGGGAACTACTCGAGAAGCCTTCAAGACTACTCGTGGCATCGCTAGAGTACCTTCTAGCTTCGTGGCAGTTCAAGTATTATTGAAGACTTTGGCTTGTAGTGCTCGGGGATGCTTGGGAACTACTCACGGTGGCCTTCAAGACTACTCGAACTGGTTGCACTCAACTACAAAGTATTCGGGGGATTGTCGTACAGGCATCCTAGGGCCCACCACAAGGATGGGCCTAGCCGTAAGATAAGTACCCGCAGGACTCTCTGTCTACTTGTGGGCCGCGGCTACTGAAGACGTGGCGCACTTGGACTACTCAAGACTACACAGGGATAGTACTAGACTGAGATGGCATGTCCTGTACACTGCCTATAGCTACTCCTAGTCATACCCGACTAGTATTCCTGTACCAAACCAACTAGTAACCCTGCCTCCCATGCATATAAGGCGAGGCAGGGACCCCCCAAACAACACCTGAAACATAGGCAATCAATCAAGAGCCACACAACATACAAGACGTAGGGTATTAAGCACATTGCGGCCCAAATCCATCTAATTGTGTGCCCCGTGTCTCACCATCGAGTTCCTGATCTCGGCGATCCCCACCACACAATCAACTACCTTAGGCACCCCTGGGTAGGTTTGCCGGGATTAAACACCGACACTCGTTGTGGTCGACGAAGCCGAAGCACTCGTAGAGAGGCTCTCACAGACGTCGGGACCGAGGCGGGCGTGGTGGGGCTCGCCATTGTCGTTGCCGAAGCCGACGCACACAGAGGAGCTCGCCGCGAACATCGAGGATGAGGTAGGTGCGGAAGTGCTGAAGAGTATCTTGGCCCCCAAAGTGGGTTTTAGTGAATTAATGACACACTAATAAGGTAATAATGATTTGTTGAGTATATGAGCAGGTATTAAAATCTTATGATGGCCTCAAAGCATTTCCATTGCATATACAAAAATAAAGTGATGCTAGAGGAAGGGTTCCATGAAGACTTATTGATTTTATATTTTGAAATTGAGTCATAGGAATGCCGTAGTATAATGAGGGATAGGAAATGTATCTTCCAAGAGTTGAAAAGGTGCTCTAGTTGACTAACCAAAACCTATGAGAGACACATTTGCACCAACACATTCACGGGGTTAACTTTTGGGTGCTAACTCTGGAAGACTGGAGTCTCTGGGTTTATCCCAGAATCTTCGGACTTCCCGGAGTCTCCGGACTTCGTCCGGATATTCCGGGTCTTAGAGCTCCAACGTCTCTTTTTCTGGGTGAGGAGGTATTTATACCCCCTCAACCCTATCCACTCCCTCTCTCTTGCCCATTTCGACCTGCAACACTCAGAACTCATTGACTCCTCTCCTTTACTCCCCTTTGCCTTGGTTTGGTGAAATTTGTTGGGGAGTTAAGGAGGGATTGAGAGCAAGAGCTTGGAGAGTGCTAGTGAGCAGATTCCCCATCTCTAGAGCACCTCATTTTTCGCTTGGTTGGTAACTTTCGTGTTTGTTACTCTTGGAGCTTTAAGCTCCTAGCCGGCTAGGTGTTGCCTTGGAGCATCCAACAGTTTGTGGCTACCCAAGGAAGTTTGTATTACCCAACGTGATTGAGTAAGTAACCCTAGCTTGATCTTTATGGTCGCTAGGGGAGGAAAGTGACCTTGGTGTAAAGGTCCACCCTTTGTGGGTTCCTCAACAGAGACGTAGAGCTCAAGGTGTGAGCTTGAATTTTGATAGCAAATCCTTGTGTGTCCTTGTGATTGTTGCTCTTGTTGTATGCTTGAAATTCTCTTGAGATCATTTCTAGGGTTTGTTGCTGATCTACTCCGTGGTGAAGTTCATGCATGAAACAAACCGGATTCCCGAGAATGGAAACCCGATCCCTGCACCTTAGTGATAGTCCCAGGAGGCTATCACGTGCAATCCCTGTCTCAGATAGTAACAAATCCATACACTACGTGAAAACGTCAAATAGGTCACACAGCATTTGTAATAGGCCCTTAACACCCGTTACATGGACCCCATCTGTAACGGTTGTTGTTTGGCTCCCGTTACGCATAAGCGTGGCAGGCTCGACCCCAACCTCGCCCTGACCTCGCCACCACAACGCCCGTTACCAATAAGGACTTCTCGTAACGGACTTCTTAAACGCCCGTTACATGTTTTCTTTGTAACGGACGTTAGCTAACGTCCGTTACTGATGACTTTCCTATTGGAGACGCGTGGTTTTTAGGACGCGTCTCATTTTATGACGACCCAATTGGCGACGCTTGTTTGGACCTAGCATCTCCTTTGGTTTCTCACAATAGAGACGCATGTTGTTATTACGCGTCATTGTCTTTGCGTTCCGACCACTCTGCTATCTCCGAAAACTACACTCGCTCTCTCTCCTCTGAGGGCCCCACTCGCTCTCTCCCCACCGTTGCTGCAGCAGCATTTCCGCGCGCTCTCTGAAGGCCCCACTTGCTGCGCGCGCTCTCTATCCTCAGAAAGCCAGTGCTGCAGCAGGCCGGCCGGCCGCGTGTGCGACGGTGTAAGGTGCCGGCGGACGTCGACCGCGGCGCGGCGTCCCTCCGTGTCGTACATCGCCGTACGTCCTCCAAAGCAGCAGCTTATCCTCATCCTCAGGCTCGGCGCCATCCTCCTGTGCCGTCGCCATCGCCATCCTCCGCGTCGTCGCCGTCGCCGTCGCCGCGGCCACGACGCCTCGTCCTCCTCCTATTAGAAGCGCTCGCCTCGTAGACAGTGCTCGTCAAGGTGGAAATTGCCCCCTTTTATTGAACTTCGCTGTCCTAATCCTCTTACTCATCGGTTTTGGTGATGCATTAATCATGCTCATTTGATGTGTGAAAATTGCAGATGGCTGCTGCTGCTCGGGCTTGGATGTACAGTAAGACCCGAGATTGGAACAGTAATTTCGTAAGGGGGGTCAATGGTTTTCTAGATCAAGCAAAGGCGGATATGAGAAACCGTGGTGTTCAAGCAATGCTTTGCCCCTGTATAGATTGTCTCAACCAGAAGAAGTTCGGACAACGGGATAACATTTTTCATCATTTGATCACACGTGGTTTCAAAGAAAATTACACGTGTTGGAATAAACATGGTGAGGAAGGGCTTAATGAAGTCGAAGCAGGATGCCTAAATGAAGGTGAAGCGCGACACCATGCTACGGGCCTTAATAATGAAGGGGCAGTGCTATGCCATGATGAAGAGCTTGATGAAGGTGGAGTTTTTTACGAGGAAAATGAACCATTCCCACCAATTGTGATGAGGCCTGAGGATATCACTGATCAAGAAGTTACATGCTTCAATGATGGTGAGTTGTTGCAACGTGTGCACAATGTTGATCAAATATTGCGGGATGTTGAGTTTCAACGAGTGTATACAGCTCTGAATTAGCGAGGCTGAAGCAGTTCGTTGAAAATTCAAAGGAAACCCTCTATCCTGTTTGCAAGAAGTACTCTCGCCTTTCTGGTGATCTAAAACTTCTGCAGCTTAAGGCAGATCATGGTTGGAGCAACAAAAGTTTCAAACAACTATTGGATCTCCTTAAGGATATGCTACCCGAGGGAAACCAAATAGTCGAGTCTGTCTATGAGGCAAAGAATATAATTTGTCCTCTGGGAATAGAGGTTGAAAAAAATCATGCTTGCAAGAACAGTTGTGTATTGTTCCGTGGAGATTATGCAGACCTTGACAAGTGCCCCAAGTGTCGGTTCGATCGGTACAAGAGGAAAAAAGATGGTGGTGATGGCTGATGATGACGAGAACGAGCCCGTGGAGATCATAGGCAAGAAGAAGAACAAGAAGAAGGTTAAAGGGGCTCTTGTGAGGGTAGCATGGTAGTTTTGCATCATTCCTCGGTTGAGAAGATGGTTCACCACACGAAAGGAGGCCCAACTCTTGCGTTGGCATAAGACACGAACGAAGGAAGTTGGCAAGATTAAGCACCCCGCAGATAGCCAACAACGGCAAAACATTGATTCCCACTTTAAGGATTTTGCCGGTGAAAGCAGGAACATTCGGTTCACTATGAGCACAGATGGCGTGAACCCATTTGGTAACCATAGCTCAACACATAGCACCTGGCCTGTGGTGCTGTCAATGTACAACCTTCCACCCTGGCTATGCAAGAAACGGAAATACATGATGCTGACAATATTGGTCTCCGGGCCAAAGCAACCTGGCGACCGTATTGATGTCTACTTGAGGCCACTAGTTGATGACTTGAAGATACTTTGGAAGCCTAGTGTGAAGGAGGTTTGGGATGAGTTCGGCCGTGAGGAGTTCACATTGCACGCCATGTTGTTCACCACCATCAACGACAACCCGGCTCATCGCAACCTTTCTGGCCAGAGTAAACGGAAAGGTGCAGCTTGCCCACACTGCTTGGAAGAAACTTGTGCAGTGTGGCTAAGAAATTCAAAAAAATTCTCATTTATGGGGCACTGTCGTTTCCTCAGCAAGAAACATGCCTACTGGGACATGGATTGTCAGTTTAATGGGGAAAAGGAGAATCGACAGGTGCTAATGCATGTGACTGGAGATCTGCTCCACTTGCAAGTCAAGGACGTCGAAACTATCGAGGAGTTACCCAAATTGTCTGAAAAGAAACTTCGCAAAAGAAAGAAGCGAGATGGTGAAGAAGAAGAAGATGGGCGAGGAATGTGGAACAAGAAATCAATTCTATGGGAGCTAGAGTATTGGCCGCTTTTGGATGTGCGTCATTCGATTGACAACATGCACGTCAAGAAGAATGTGTGTGAAGCTACTTTGGGAACATTGCTACAACAGAAGTCGAAAGGAAAAGATCATAAAAATGCAAGGGAGGATCTTAAAGAAATGGGCATTAGGCCGGAGCTCTATGCAGAGGAAACAGACACGGGGATGGACCTTCCCGTTGCTGCAACCACCTTGTCAAAGGCAGAGAGAAAAGAATTCTGTGAGTTTTTGCATGGTTTGAAAGAACCTTCAGGCTACTCATCAAACTCCAAGAGTGCAAGAATCGCTATGTCAGGTCCTTGTTGGAGGAGCGCTTCCGCCTCGCCAAACATCTAGAGGCATTATGCTTCGAGGGGATGGAGAGGTTGATGAGGCGGCGGAATCCTGATGAGGGTCTGGAGCTCGTCGGAAAGGCTGCTGCTAAAGAAGCCGGTGCGAAGTACTTCTTAGCGATGCTGAAGTACCGTCGCAACCCTGTGGACCCCAAAGAAATGGCACTGCTCCACGAAATTAGCGGCGGGCCGTTGCCCCCTGACGGACGCTGGAAAAACCACAATCTGCACCGGCTACGCTACCTCGTCCGCTGGGATCTCCATAACATTACATGGTGGTACTGGCTTCGTGACGGCGATGATGACATTCCGTTGCTGCCCGTCTGGAATCCCCACGTCTGCATTTGGGCAGCGGGATGTAGGCGCTACGGACCGAAGACCCCAGGGATCATCCACTACTGCAGCGCTGAGTGCGCATCCGTCATGAGTTCGACCTCTGGACGCGTGGATTCAGCGTCGCGGTGGAGTACGCCGTCAGCAGGATGAACATCGGGATGTAGGCGGAAGCATCAATAAAAATTATGTATCTTGAATGTGAATTATTACATATTCTGTGTCGCATCCACAAGATTTGATTTGTCACGTTTTTGAGTCAAATCAAAGGTTGCGGTGGTCTCATTTGCCGCATTAGAGGCCTAGGGTGCCCTCTTGGATGTCAAAGCGGGCACGGCGGCGGCGGCGTTGGCCTCTGCTAGTCTGCTTCCTCCTCTGTTCTATTGGGTGGGCGTAGGAGACGAGGATTGGAGGGGCAAATGAGACGCGGGTTAACGACCCCCTCAGTTCTATTGGAATGAAGAACAGTTCTCATTTCTCCTTTTAATCTGCAGTCAAATTTTGTAACATGTATTTCTCCGTCGTACTTAGTCCAAATTTGATGATTGTTTTCCTAGTTTTTTCTAAAATCCCCATCTTTTCATTAATTTCATTGTTTAGTGTATATTCCGTTTCGTGAATAATGTTTATGTCTTTATCTTGTTCTTTGTAAGTACAACATAGAAATAATATTTGTTTTCCGCAACCATTAGTAATGAAACTTTGCATTTCGTGATCTTAAGGTGAAAACATACTTGTGTTAAAATTTCAAATGCATACGAGATCGAACATGTTGCAAAGTGTGGAAAACTTCAATGTTCAAGCAACATTCTAGGAAACTATGTGAGAGATGTAGCCATTTGTACACAAGTATATTCTTCCTTTATCAAAACCATTTGAATTTTTTATGACAAGTTTAGGTACCAAAATTATGTTTCCACGTAAATTTGTAGAATTTTTGGAGCAAACTAAGATGTTATTAGAATTATTATATCACAATCATGAGATGTATATTCGAATTATAAGAATGTTAGGTACACAAGTGTGACTGTTGATATTTTATTAAAATACTAAATGTCCAAATATGAATTGATGTTATTTTTAATGAATTTTTAGGTGCTGTTTTACCGGCTCTAATATTTGATGGATGCGAGTTTCATTTCTAAAAAATAGTGTCGGGCCCACGCGTCAGTGTCAGCAGCCTATATAAAGAAGATACCTGCCGACAAAGCGACGCGGGTTTACTAACCAACGTCGGCGATGACTATCCATTGTCAGCGTCAGCAGGCAAACCTTGCGCGCGCTGTTCAAAATTTCCCACCTATATTGACTATAATGCCCATGGAATTCCAATTCCACAAGGGAGCCGTTCAAGGGCATGCCAGTAATTTCCGTGAACATAGTAACGCGCGCGCAGGGGACATATACTCGAGAGTCTAATTCAGACAGATCCACCATGCCTGCACTCTCCCCGCCGCCGCTCTGCTCCTTCTCCAGCCCTAGCCCGCCGCCGCCGCTCTCCCCGCCGCAGCCCTGCTCTTCTCCAGCCCCACCGTTCCCGGCGTGACGTCGGTGAAGCGGCTCCAGCTGTGACGACGGTGACGAGGACGCGGTTACTAGTGTGCGGACGGCGTCCCAGCCAACCTAGAGACGGTGACGCGGATCTGGCATCCCCGGCCACGACGACGATCTGGCCACCTCAGGCAACGAGGCGACACGGATCGGGCCTCTCCGACCACCACGAGAACAACTACTTCATTCGCGACAGAGGTTAGTGC
The DNA here is from genome assembly GCA_036936925.1 of Cenchrus fungigraminus. Lineage (NCBI taxonomy): Eukaryota > Viridiplantae > Streptophyta > Magnoliopsida > Poales > Poaceae > Cenchrus > Cenchrus fungigraminus. The sequence goes on from CM072779.1 coordinate 101,977,643, forward strand.
TACTTGAACCCCCAACACCCTCTCTCTGCTCGGCCACCCAATCTGCTATTCTTGTCAAGGTGGATTAGGGAGACATGCTACTTTACGGTTGTTCACATAGGATTAATCTCCTGGAATTGCCTGCATTAGTATAGCATGCCTTAATAGTTCATTTTTAATTGATTGGCTGTGGATTTGACGGATGAATTTTGTTGCTCCAAGTCTGTTTGAATAAATTGTTGCTAACAGATGAACTTATATGAACTGTTGAAATTCTGTTATGCTTCGAATGTACTAGATCGACAGTTATGCTTTGGACCTGTTAGCATACTTTAATTCTAATTGCTTTGTCCTCTTGTTGCATGTACACATGGAACACACAATTCATTGCTGCTGAAGTTGGACAAGGAAGCAGTTGAAGGAATTTAGTCTCTGCTTTGATATATAAGCATATTGCTTCACCCTGTCAAAATGGTTAGCACCTATCCCCAACCTGTATGCTAATATCAACTATTTTGCCTGTCAAAGAATAAGAATTTATCTTATTTTGTTTAGGTTTTCAGTCTAGCTTTTGTTGCTCTACTGACGACCTGACATATCATCTATGCAGTCTCCCACAACACCAAACTCCTCTACCTCCAGTGCACCATCACAGCCCATCGACGGTGAACCTTGTTCACAGCCTATCAACCTTGGTCACTCAGCACATACTGCTGCGAGTAGTACTCGATCCCACGGGTCAAGGACACAAACCAAATGGCCAGAAGACAAGTTGACCGCAACTAGACTTGATAACAATTATTGGCCTACCCCAGATGCTGTGAGGGATAGATTTGTATTGGTCTGTAGCCTCATTGCTCGAGAGAGGGTGTCAATCAACAAGGTGGTTGAAGATCTCTCAGCAATTGAGAAGGAAGAGTTGTTCACAGTTTTAGAGGAAAAGCTAGATTACCCAGCCAATCTGGCTGAATCTGTTCGCAAGAAGGCAGTTAAGGTAGCTATGTCAGAGATTGGAACCTTGCAACGACAGTTCAAGACCCATTTAAGAAAAAAATTTGTGAGCCAAGAGGAGACTCCCTTTGTGAAGCATGCCTTTTTGCAGCCAAAAGACTGGACCGTGTTTGTGCAGGAAACCAATTCTCCTAGATTTCAGCGATTGAGCCAGGGGATGAAAGAAAAGAGAGCATTGCATGATAAGCCACACAGGACAGGCAGAAAAGGTTATGTTCGTAAAAGGAAAGAGTGGGAGGACGAGGATGCAAAGCTAGCTGAAGAAGGAAAACAGAACCCATGGAACCAATTTCCTAGACATTCGAGGCCTTATATGCGGGCAAGGATAGGGAAGAGGAAGACCACTAGTGAAGGAAGCGGGGACATAACATTCAGTAAACCTGCGGTGGTGGGGGTAGCAACTAGGGTGGAAACACTTGCAGCTCAGGCTAGCGATGGTTCTTTCAATGGGGTTAGGGAGAATGATATCCTCACCGCAGCACTTGAGACTCTAGAGCATCGAGGTCGGGTCCGAGGCGTGTCTAGTTCACTTGGCTGGGGTAAAGGGTTTGGTGAAGAGTTTGCTGGAATGTACAGGAAGAAGAGGAACAAGAAGGCTGGACTGCAGATGGAAGACCTAGTTGGTGAAGCAGTCACCAGAATTGTCTCCATTCTAGAAGAATCAGGCTTTGATATATGGAAAAATGTACTTCATCGTCCTCCCCAATCACCACCTGTCAGTAGCAGCGAGGAAGAAGATGTGCATGGCAGTGAGGAAGAAGAAGCATGTGGCAGAGAGGAAGACCATTGGCATGTGAGCGAGGACGAAGGTAATCAACAGCACATTGATAGTCGATCACCTATGCTGGACACAATAGATAAGCTGACAGAGCCAACCAAGTGCAGCCTTTTGGATGGCTCCAGGAATAAAGTGGAGCTCGCACTAGCCATTGTCTTTCCATTGCAAAAGACTCTCCATACAGTACTAGTGCAGGATGGGTATGTTGTGGTGCAACCTAGTTATGTGTGGGGCAATACAGGTCACTACCCTCTGCCTGTACCAATTGGGGGGGATGAAGTAACAACCCTAGCTGAGGCTCTCTGTCAAAGGATCCAATGGTCAAAGAACAGGATCCATGTACCACCCATTACGAGAAATACCAACCCTGCTCCCACATCAGGTAGCAGGGGTACAGCATCAGATGGAGGTACTGCAGCTCAGCGTCAGCAAGAGAAAGCTCAGCAGCAGCAGCAGATCAGCAAAACTACGCAGCAGGAGCATCGACAACAGCAGGAGGACAGGCAATCTCCGCCTAAGAAGCAGCAGCAGATCAGCAAAACTACGCAGCACGAGGAGCATCGACAACAGCAGGAGGAGGACAGGCAATCTCTGCCTAAGAAGCAGCAGCAGATCAGCAAAACTACGCAGCAGGAGCATCGACAACAGCAGGAGGAGGACAGGCAATCTCCACCTAAGCAGCAGCAGCGACAGGCGGAGGACAGGCAATCTCCGCCTGAGCAGCAGCCACCGCAGAAGAAGGGGGCCAGGAAACCTCTGCCTAGAGATGAGCTTCTTAACTATTTTTGGTCAAAACTGGATCCAAAATACAAGCCTGTTGTGCCTATGTTGTCAGAAGCGGACTTACAGGCTGCTGGACCGAATTGTGCCAGGTTGCATGCTTACGCCATGGAACACAGTAAGGATAAACTTAGTTTTCCAGCAAAGTTGCCGGAAGACTCCTTTCATGTTCCTGGTGATTTAATGTTAAACATTGCATTCAGTCACGTGTATGACCTTATAACCCTGGTTCCTCTGGATGAGACCTTCTTGAGGTTGTGGACATTGTAAGTGCCTTAAAACCAAAATAGATATTTCTTTAATTTTGACCACAAAGTTCATGCATGCTAACATTTGGATTTTTTGTAGGAAAATGATGGACAAGGCAGCGGAGATGAAGATCAGTGTTGCGTTTTTGGATCCACAGCTTCTCACGACCATAAAGATTGAAAAGCAGTCTACCCTTGTAACAAAAGCATTGACAAATGCAATGACGAATGACTACGTGGTGGGTGCCTTCTGCACCGGTGGCCACTATGTAACACTGATCATCTGTGTGAAGTTCAAAGAGGTTTGGTATCTAGATTCTGCAAAACATCAACCCGCGTGAAAGTTCAAAGACCTCTGAGCGCTTGTGAATTGGTTCGTGCCTTGTAGGTTTTGTTCACAAAATTCAATCTCTTAGTGTTTCTAATCGGTATTGCTGAACATGCAGGGCCTCTCCCTGCCCAAAGGACGAAGTGATGAAAGGAAACAAGAAAAAGCTAAAATCCAATCTGACATTCAAGCACAAGCCAAATATCACTGTAGGACCCAGGTTTTTTTATGGTTCCTTCATACCAATTTGGTACTGCATTAACTTGTCATTTTGGTACCTCGATGCGCAGTGTGCTCAGCAGCCATTGGGGTCCTTTTTGCATGGATTCCATGTGGCATTCAATATGTTCAAACTACTCGAAGACATACCTCACATCAAGAAGGCTGCTGCAAGTAGATAATGCTCTCACCATTGTCTCTGCTCATATTCTCCATTTGATTTTAGAAAATGATTTGTACTTGTATTCTCATAACTATTTTATTATTTTGTAGGATTTCAAATCGGCCCTAAATGTTTCTACAGAAGATCTAAAGCCGGTCTGGGAGATGCTGTGCGAGTACATTGTTAAGGAGATCCTCGACCGAAATGACAACCTCTATAATGGTGCACCATGAGTTCGTTGTACGGCTTGACAAACTTGAAACTTGCTGCATTCAGGCTAGTTTAGTACTGCCTGAGAAACCTGCTTGGCTGGGGTCAGATGCATGTTGCCTGGTTTAGACAGTTTTCTCAGGACTCCATCCAAACAAAAAGCACCGATGAGGAACTTGAAACTTTAGCATGCATGTCGATCTGATGAGGAACTTGATGTGATCTCTCGCATTGTGTATATATATGTGATCTTGCTTGTGTATATATGTGATGAGAATGTGTTTGTGATGTCTCCTTGCATTGCTGGGGTGGCTGCCAAATCCTGGTTGTTTCCAGGATGCAGCCCCTGATCTGGTGGCTGCCAAATCCTGGCTGGTTCCGGGCTGCAGCCAGAAAACGGGCAGGTTACTGTAGGTGCCCTACGTATCGGTCACAGGCGTTAAGTAAGGCATGTTACAAAAAATGATCCGTGAGTAACGGGCTTCACGAACGCCCGTTACAAGTATGACAAAACTGTAACGGGCCGCATAATGGCCCGTTACTAATACTGACCAGTGGGCCCTAGAAGTTGATGCTTTAATCGATATAGAGGAGACGCGCATCCAGAGCATGTGTCTCCTTTCGTCCAGACAGAGGAGACGTGCATACAAAAAATGCGTCTCCTTTCGTGGAGACGTGTGCCCACAGCAAACGTCTCCGATATTGAGCTCATGTAACGGGCTCGGTTGCTGTAACCGTTACCAAAGGTCCATGTGGGCCCAGAGAAATAGACATTTCAGGTGACTGGTAACTAGTTTCGGTAACGGTCTTTGTTAGACACCCGTTACTAATACGTGTTAAGAGTAACGGGCTCAGTGTCTGCGCCTGTTACCAAAGGCTACGGTGGGCCCGGAGAAACAACCATTTCAGGTGACCGGTAAGTAGTTGTGGTAACAGTCTTTGTTCTACACCCGTTACAATTACGGGTCATCAGTAACGGGCAGCGGCCCGTTACCTTTGTTGGCTTATTTGTAACGCTTGATTGGTAACGGGCGTTTTGCCCGTTACCAATGGCCATTCGCGCCCGTTACCAATGTCTGTTTTTCACGTAGTGATATAGAACAGAAGGAAATATAGGAGATCCACATAATTAATATTATTATAAATAAACATCTGAGTACATCTCATCAGCACATGCCGGGTACAAGTACAACAGGACTGAATCAAACAGAGTAAACATTTATGCAGCGGAACTCATGTAGCGAAGTAAACTCCATCTCCCATAGGCAGCTCGAGTGTAGAACAAGCCTCAGTCCTCCCATCCGTCGTTCTCGAAGTCGTAGTCGGGCTCCTTGTCTGAAAGTCCGTCATCTACTCGATAAGCGAGTAGGTCATGTCAGCTTCCCAACAAAGAGCGAAAGTAAAGGAATAACCCTAGTATGCATGGATAAGCCTATATATGGCTGTAGAAGGTTAAGCATGCAGTGGTAGCAACATCAAGGTAAGTAGAAATGCAGTGAGGTCACCATCTCCGAGGAGATCCACACCTCCGAGGCCAACACCTCTGGGGTCAATACCCCGACCAAGGAAAGTACACCAAAGCACCGAATCTCAACCAAGACTCAGCAATCCCATTCTCATCTGCGATGTGGGGTCACCAACTCCTATCCCCACATCTCAACGGTAATGAGCCGGGCTCACACACTCGGGAGAGAGAAGCAGCACAAGAAGAGACTAGCCAGAGTAACATATCAAAGGGTTGTCCATACCAGTGGACACGGACTATAGCTATAGGTTTAACACTCTGCAGAGGTAGTACAACTGGACCTGCCAGATACGACAGAAACGGATGCCTCCGTTCCCCATCCCTACCTAACGACTGAAGACCTAGCAGTGGATATCACTCTCCTACCTCTCTGAGCCTGACTCGTCCTGAACTGGGGTGTGAAACTTGCCTACAGGGCCTCGAAGCTGTGAAACCATCCCCGGAGGAGCTGGGGCGACGTCTACTCGGGGGGTATAACCCGTCCCCCTCACACGATCACACTGATCCGCCTACAACCTGAATGCTATCCACCAACTAGTTCTCAAACCGAACCCCGCCCATAACAAGGCGAACGGTTTGTACGAAAATAGCCCAAAGATACACGGTTAAACTGTCGATCGGTCCTTAATTGCGAGGAGCGAGCACTCACCAACTCCATCCGTCCGACACGCCACTAGGGTGGGAGACCAGGTCGCATCTCCCCTAGACAGGCATTCACAAGTAACCAAAGCAGCTCGCTCCTGCGGTAACACGTCAAGGATACACACGCACCCAAAACACACGCCAGAATACTGAGATATCCCAATCTCAGTCCAAACCAGAGATCCATCCCTATCAAAGGGTAAAATTTATGGATAGCAAATATCGGGAACTAGCTAGGGGTTTGTAGCTAGTTCCAAAGGTAGGTAGTTCAAGGAACATGATATAACAAAAACAAGGCATGGCTAAAAGATTGTCTATGCATTTCAAAATCATGCACAAATAATAATAAAGCACTAGCAACTAAAAGCATGCATGTGATCTATATGATCGGGAGTGACATCACACCTGGTTGGCGTCCGTAGTCCTGGTCCTGGTTGTAGTCGGGGTCGAACTCCTCCTCTGGCTCGTAGCTTGGGTCTGCTCAGCACGAAAGAAGAGACGCTAAATTACCGACAAGCATCTAGGCATAAAACCGAAGAAACCCAATTTTTAAAAGATCCAAAAAGACTCAAACTATCTACAAACAGCACCGGCTCGATTTCAGAAAAATAATGAAACTGGTTTCATATTTTTCGGAGTTATAAATAATTAGTTATGAATTTTCAAAGGTTAAAGGATTTATAAAGTATTTATAAAATAGAAAACTGTTTTTTATTTTAAAAACAAGGATGATGTCAGCATGACATCAGCGTGATGTTAGCCATCCGGGTTAGTGGGCCGTTAATGGGCCAAAAGTGTTAGTGGGCCGAAATCGGCCCAATGGACTTGGCCCCACAGGCCTAGTGCGCCAAGTCCACAAAACCACCCCAAACTACCATATCCCGCTCGCGAGTTAGAGATGGGTTCAACCGGACGTTAATGGGCTAAAGCCCAGGTTGAAGCCCAAAGCGTGTTCTTGATGACAAAGTCTAATTCAGACCCTCGGACAAAATTAGGAGGTGCGGAGGCGCCCCTTGCCGCATAGGTGCGGCATGGCGAGTCCCCGGCGCGCGCGGCAGACAGCGAAGTCCGGCGTGCGGCCATCACGGCGCTAGGCGTTACGGCGAGGTTAGCGGGGGTTAGGTTAGGTCACGGGTGATGCTACGGCGTGGCCATGGGCTGATCCTTGGACTCCCACGGCTAGCAAGCGGTACGACGCGGCGCGCATGCCGCAGCACAGAGCTCCGGCACGGCGCACGACGGGCATCCGGGGTTAGTGGCTACGGTTAAGCGTTCAAAGGAACTAGGTGACAAGGTTGATGCGGCGAAGCGATGACGCACACAATCGCTCCTGGCCAAGGTCCGAACAGGGCCTCTGCGGCCGAGACGATGCGCGGCGGCATCGCGGTAGTGCAGCTAGGTTTGGTTCACGGCGACGACGAAGCGGCGCCGCAGGGTTGCTCGAGGTTGAGATTTTTGGTTCACAGTTTGGGCCTTAGGATCCTGCATAAGAGGGCACGGGTCGAAGCCCGGTCATAGAAATGATGGTGAGCTCACGGCTCAGGCATGGCACGACAGCTAGCGGCGCATCGCAGGGGTGCACTCCCATTCAATGCAGGCAGACCAAGGGGGAGAGAAGAAGAAAGGACGGCGGCTGGCTCACATTGGGTCCACGGTGGAGTCGTGGCCGGCTTGGTGAAGACGGCGACACGGCGAGGTGATGCAGTGGCGCGGCGTCCTCCTCTGCTCTGGCTCCTACTCGTCACGGGCTGCATGCTCCTCAGCACGGATGGCTCCGGTTCTTGGCAGCTCCGGCTCCGGCGCGTCGACGGCGACGCGTGCGCGGCTTCTCCTGCTTCCTTCTCCTCCCTCCTTCCTCTTCCCCTCCTTCTTCTCCCTCTCGGCGACGGAACAAGGGAAGGGGCAAAACCCCAAGGGTGCTAAGGCTTGCAAAAGGGGGCTTGTCCCTGGGTATATGGGCTCGGTCGAGACGGTGCAAGGGCAAAGGTGACCAAGGTGTGCTCCAATTGGTGGCCGCAGCGCAGCGGCCGACGTGGCTGCTCCCCAATGGAGGTCAGCTCCCCTTTAGGCGTGGCGGAGAGGGGTATAGGGGTCTTTTCCCCCTGGGATCCTCCCAAGTCGCACAACTAGGTGTGCCTCCTGGCTCGGCGTCCATGCCAATCGGGCGGCCTATCCCATCGCGTGGCGTGCGCACGCACGGGGGCCAGCGCAGAAAGGGGAAAGAAGTGTGAACGGGTTGACGCAGTGGAGGAAGACGAAGACCAGTGGTTCCTGCCTGTCGGCATCTGAGCGGTGGGGGTCATCGCGGTGGGCTGTCCTGGGCAGCACGGTGGGCCGACGCGGAAAGGTGAGGGGCTTGAGCGGTTCTTCGGCAAGGTCTTGGAGGGGCACCAGCGGACTACTACTCGAGTCAGCAGGCTCAAAATTAGATAGGGGTTTTTAAATTAGTTTTGATTTTATATTTAAACTTACTATTTGAATTTGAACTATTTCAAATTCAAAACACACTCAAATAAATCCAAATAAAATCCATAAAAGCCAACTCACTTATTTATACCATAATTGAATTTATGTTTTTATATTTAGGTTTTATTTCTATAGAATTTAGGAGGGAAGCTAGCAAATGGTTTCAAATTTTGGTAGCACTCAACATTGAAGGACTGAAGAGGCGACCAGAGAGGGGGGAGTGTGAGGAACCAAGTTGAGATGTGCCTTGGTTTGTATGTGATGAGTGATTGACCGGATGATTTGAAGCTTTGTGTGTAGCATCACGTTGTGTGTGTTGTGACATGTGTGCATTGTGTTATGTGTGTTTACCATGTTGCCTTAGTGGTGTGTTGTCAATGCACTCGTGAGGAGTGGTTGACAATGTTGTGTGGACTGACTCTTGGCCTAGTATTGCAGGTGTTGGTTGCGGCTTGGTTTGTGTTGGTGCGGGTGAAGAACAAGTGCGAAAGGTCTATGCATGTGTGGCCTCTGAGGAGTGGAGAGACAAGTAGGCTTGGTTCGAGGGTCCCAGTGGCCGACGGGATCAAGTGCGGGCCGCATGGTGGCAAGAAGAGCAAGACGAAGTCGTGTACAAGGAGCCGGCGTAGGGTAGCAGCTAACAACCGAAGTCTGCGCGCGGGGTTTGTTGGTTTGGCCACAAAACCAACACTGAGCCGATACAAGGTAGTGACTAACGACCGAAGCTTGTACGCGGGGTTTGGTGGTTTGGTCACAAAACCATCAGGAGGAGGGTTTCTTGGTTTGGGCCTCAAAACTGAGCCCGAGGGCTTGACGTGACGGAGACGGTATCCGGGTGCGTCGGGAAGCTTCGAAGCGGGGGACACGCGGCGTGGTGCTTGCATCGGGAGGACGCGAGGCCCGGTGGATGCGTGTCCGCTCGAGGGGTCTATAAATGTGTTGACCAAAACGCCCCTGTGAGGGCTTGTTTTGTAACTCCTAGTGTAGGGGCACTTCGGTCATTTGTCCGGAGGGCCTATATATAGGAGGGAGTGGCTGGTTGGGCAGCTAACTCTTTGGCTTAGTTGGTGGGAGTACTCTTTCATTTTGGGGTGCTCTTCGGGAGAGAGGGAGAGAGGTGTGAGTGGCTCTTTGTTTGAGCTTTTTGCCATCCAAGATTTGTCATTCTTGTGAGTGGCTTGTATCCGGATTTGGCTAAGATATTCATAGTGAAATCTTCCTTCTCAATCTCGCCAAATCCTTTGCTCCTGGCGTTTTTCTTTTTATGCGATTTTCGGGGTCTGTTTGGAGGATTTTTGTTTGTCGCTCAATTCGTCGATTTGAGGGCTTTTCTGTCCGGATTTCTTTGAGGGGATCATGGGTGAGTGCCTTGTGCCTCTTTGTGGATGATCTTGACCCCTCAAACGCCGGATTTGGCCTTCGATTCGTTGATTTCCGGATGAACCCTAGTTCATAATGTTTTTGGCCAAGGTTCGTGATTTCGGGAGTTGTAGGGTGTTTGAGGCTGAGATTTTTGGGGCATAGTATCTTCTTGGGGTGCTTCTCATCTACCCAAAGTTTTGTCTCAGGAGCTCTAGCCGTTTGGGAGATCTATCGTTTTGAGGAAAAGTCTTCTCTCTTGTGTTCTTGGCCTAAATCATTTGTCTGGTGGTGTCTCCGTGGTCTTTTGGAGGAGATCTTATGGGAAAAGCTTCTTTGTGTTGTTGAGAAGCTATGGTTAAAGTTTCGTGATTTTTGGAGATCGTTTGATCAAGTTTTGGATTTTCCTTCCTTCTCTCGCGGGCTGTTTTTCTCTATTTTCTGGGCTGTCCCGGGTGATCCGGCCGAAGTGACCGGATGATCCGGAGGGGTAGGATGATCCGGCCACTTGTGACCGGGTGACCCGGAGAGGCTCTGGAGGCTACAGGGTGATCCGGCCCAAGTGTCAGGATGATCTGGTAGGACTCAGCCTTTTGCTTTGTTGCTCGAGCTCTTTCGTGTTTGCTTCCGCTTTGCTTCCTAGCCTTCCAAGCTTTGTTCCTAAGGTCTCGAGAGAGGTTTGATTGTGCTCCCGCTTGATCGTGTGTGACCCTCAGAGTTGTGATTGGGACATAGGCCGAGTTCTTTTGAGAAAGAATTTTTATCGGCTCCCATTCACTCCCCCCTCTCTGGTAGCCTAATCGGTCCTTCAATTGGTATCAGAGCCGGTTGCGGATTCATGAGAATCTAACAAGTCTAGGATCCATAGGGCGACAGAGAAAAGGGCGCTTTTGCTTGCGGATTTGGTTTGCATGTTTTGAGCTTGATTTTGGCTAATCCTAACTGGTGCTTTGAGTTATGGCACCAAGGTCTTCCTCTTGTGTGTCTTTGCCTTCTGAGATTGGTGTGAAGGAGAGTGCTTCGGGAGATGACCACAAGTGGAGGAGAAAGTGCAAGGAGTTGGAGAACGACAAGGAGGCGTCGGCGTTGATCCGGCTTTTGGTGGCTCAAGATGATGATCTCCAAGACAAGCTCATGAAGAGAAGCAAGGTCAAGCTCACCCAAGGTATCATTAGCTTGTTCACCCGCCTTTGTGCTTATGGTGAGATGAATGTTGAGTTAAAGAACTCTTCTTTGCCATGCAAGTCATGTGATGTCTTGCTTGTTGAAAATCTTGAGTTTGCAAGTGATGTGAGTAGCTTGCTTAGAAAGAATGAAGAATTGAACTCTTCTCTTGCTTGTTTGATGGATGAGAATGACTTGTTGAAATCCAATGCTTATATGCCTTGCAATTCTTGTGTTGCTTTGAATATTGATCTTGATGTGGCTAGAAGTAAGATTGCTTTGTTGGAGACAAGTGCTTCCTTACCATGTGTTTCTTGTGAGTCTTTACATGCTGAAATTAATGAACTAAAATTGACTCACACCACATGTGTAGATGAATTTGAGAATGCTAGGGCTGAAATTGGTGATATGAAATCCATGCCTTGTAGCAAGTCCTCTTTGTTGCTTGTAGAGGATGCTTTCCATACTTCTTGTGATGATGATGATGCTTTGGTTGATGTAAATGATGATACTTGGTCATGTGTTCTCATTTGCACTTCATGCATTGATTTGGAAAGTGAAGTTTTGACTTTAAAGAAAATGCGTGATGATATGAGCGCCAAGTTGGTTGTGCATGATGAGATGAGTGCCAACCTTGAGAAAGAGAATGAACTCTTGCGTACCACATATGCTAGATGCATTGAGGCAGAAATTGAAAATTTGAGAAATATGACATGTGGTACTTGTGAGCTCCTCAAGTTTGAAAATGAGGTTTTGCGCACAAGGTGCAGGAGTCTTTGTGCCAAGAGTTTGGATTCTCGCATTTCTTGTCACTCCGATGTTGATGCTTTTAAAATTGATTCTTCTCAACCGGAGTTGACTTCTTCTCTTGAGCGTGAGTCTTTGGTTGGTGGCACGTGTGGTGGTGCTTTGAATAGCTTTTTCATAGCTACTCCTAAGCTTGTTGCTTCTTCCGGTGTTGCCCAAGAGATGTCGGATGGCAAAGGTGCTTCTCACATATTTGGAACTCATGTTCCTAAATCGATGTTCAAATGCACCTTTTGCAAGAAGGATGGGCATACCGTTGAGTTTTGCTTTCGCTGTGTCAAGCACGAACGACGTGTGCATGCCAAAGCTTTTAAGAAGCCACGTAACATTTCTCATGGTACGTGTGATTCTAATGTGGGCACCAAGTTGAGTGTTGGGGTTGATGCTTCTTGCTCTAAGTCCTAAGGGACTTCTCACTTACAAGAGAATGGTGATTTGTCCACTTAGACCGTGCCCCTCGATAGGCCTTTGTACCATTGCTCTCATTGTGGGAAGGATGGGCATCAAGAGAGCTTTTGCTACCACCGGCCAAGGAGAATGCGGCGAGCTTGTGCTTCTAGGCCTTTGGTTGTTCATAGTCCTTGTCATGGCATGAACACTTGTGAGCCTAAGAAGGTACAATTTGTGGACGGGTTTCATGACACTCTTTCTAGTGAGTTAGGCCATGCTCATGGACATGCTTCTAGTGCGTCTTGTGTTGGTCCACGACATGTTTCCCATGGTGCTAGTGTTGGTTCTTCTCATACGACCTCGAAGGATCGTTGCCTTTTTGCTTGTGGTAGCACTCTGTTTTCTTCGCGAGTTGCTCCTTTGAGGCATGGTTCTAAGAGTGTTCGAAAACCTTTTCATTCAAACAGGCATTTGCATCATGCTAACCCACATGATAATTTGAGTGCATCCCTTACCCGTGTCACCAAGTATTGGATTCCCAAGTATGTGCTTGCTAACCCTTTGGGATCCAAGGCTTGGTCTTTTTCGTCTCCTTGTGTGTAGGTATGGAGACACGGTTGGAGAACATGGGTTGATTGGTGCTTGACCTTTGCCTGTGAGGTGATCAAGACAAGATGGTTCTCCACACCGCTTTGGATGGCTCTTGAAAGCCTTTGTACACATGTATAGTGAGTTTTATTTTCCCCTTGTGCTAACTTGTATATACTTGTGTCTTGCTTGTGTGTAAACCATGGTAGGCTAGACACCTTGTTCATGATAGCTTTATGATCTTGTATACCTATCTTGCTATCCTTTGTATGATATTGTGGTGGATGATATTTATGAACATCATGTCATGCTTTATGGTTGCTTGCTTGGATATGTCATGTGGTTCATTCATATCATTTTTGTCTAGCTCTATGGTACCTTTCTTGTTAGCATGTTTGTTCCTCATGTTTATCTTGTCATGCTAGCTTTGTAATATATGTTGGTGGATGATCCATGTGAACTTGTATCATGCCTTTGTTTAGTTCTTGTATCTTGTTTGGCATGTTGTTCTTTGGTATCATTTTGGTTTAGTATCCTTGTATAGGGTTGTACCTTGTTGACATGCTTGCCAGCCCATGCTTATTCATATATGTGGAATCATGTTACAATGCTTTATTTATCTTGTTTGGTATTGTCAATGCATTGTGTAGCTTGTTTTGAGCGTTCTTTGGGTTTTGGGCTTGCCTTGTCTTCGGGTTGTGGTTTGTTCCTCTTGTGGCTTTCTCCCTTTTTCGGTTGGTTTTAGAGTTTTTCTTTGCTCTTTCTTTACCTGGCCTTTGCTTCCCTAGTCGTTTTTGGTTGAGGGGGAGCTCGGTTTCTTTTGATGGGGAATTTGGTTTCAAGGTGTGCTTTGGCTTTTGGTAGCCATTTGTGATCTTTCAATTGGTATCCTTTCTGTGGTACTCAATTGGGATCTTCGACGATCTTTCAATTGGTATCCTTTCTATGGTACTCAATTGAGATCTTTGGCGGTCTTGCAATTGGTATCTTTCGTATGGTACTCAATTGGGATCTTTGGTGGCTCTTCTCTCGCTTGACCAAGTGCATACCTATATGCATGCCAGGATCAAGTTTCATGCATATAGTGTAAATTTCCAATTTCAGGATGTGAATAGAGAGAATAATAAAACAACACTTTTCTCATAATTTTAAAACTTTTCCAACATTTATTTTTCTTTACAGGAAATATGGTATAGGAAAAATCCTTGATTGATTTTTCTGAATCAAATAAAAGGTTGTGAGTGTTGCATTCATGCCGATGCATCTTGGTGTTTCTTGAGTGCAAAAGGTTTTAAAAATGCGTTTAGATGCTGTCCAAATCCTTCCGAGAATTTTCCGGACTTTTCTGGAATTTATTCTCACTTACCTCGAGCTATTTCTATTTATTAGAAGGCTCTAAAATCTTTTTCATGAGCTCCAAATACTTTATTTGGGTTTTTCGTGTCCCAATCTATCTCTGGGAATTTTCCTGGAATTTTTGGGATTTTTAGAATATTTTTCGTGGTTTTTATGAATTATCTAGATATTTCTGGATTATTCTTTTCACGAAAATGTATACCGAAAATAAAAAGAAATTTCTTTTCCTTTTCTTTTTCCTTCTCCCTTTTCGGCCCACATCTGCTTTCAGCCCACCTTTTCAAAGTTCATTCGTGCTCCTTGGTTTTTCTCCACCATCTGCCTTTCCTCCCGGCCCAGACAGATGCGGCCCAACGCCGGCCCGCGTCCACCCCCTGTTTCGGTCGCTGACCAGTGGGTTCCGTTCGTCATCCCTAAACTCCGTCGTGCCCCAGCCGGACACGAGCCGAGCTTGAGTCCCGGCCGCCTCCGCATCCTTCTCCGCCTTGGCCCGCACGCCAAGGAGCTACCTCGGCCCTATAAAAGCGAGCTCGAGCCGCTGCGCGCGCCCCTGCTCCTTGCACCGCACCCTGCCTCACCCTTCGCAACGCCGCCACCTGTGCGCCCGTGCGCCGGAGCAGAGGATCGGCGGCCGTCACCGTTTCGTCGCACCTGGGCGCCGCCGGGCTAAGCTGCCACCACCGCGAAGTCCGCCTCGCTGAGCTGCACCTCCTCAGCATCTTCCCGCCGTCGGAGGACCGCCGGAGCCACGCAACCGCTTGGAGCCGATCCGCCGCTTCCAAAGCTCCGCCGTTCGTGTCGCTGGCCGGAATCCGGCGCCTCCCCGCGTCTTCGCCGCCGGTGAGCCACCCTACGCGATCTCCTCTACCTCCTGCGCGATCCAATCGAGCATGTAGGCCACCGGAGCACCGCCGCCACCTAGCGCCGCCGCCGACCGCCCGTGCCCGCCGCCGCCGGACGTCTGTCGTCTCTCCCTGTCCAAGGTGAGCGCCCCCACATGATTCCCTTCCCCTCCTCTTCCTTTTCCCCTATCTAGCCGAGGCCCTTGCCGTCCCAGTCGCCGGCGCCGCCAACCCCCAGGACGCCCAGAGCTCCTGTCCGCCGGTGTCCAGAGGAGGAAGAAGAGCCCTGCAGTTTTGCACATAACCCCTTGGGTTTCCCTGAATCTTCTAGATCCAAATTCGTGTCTTGTGAATCTTCCAAATAAACCCCTGGAATCTTTAGTTTCTTGCAAACAGATCTAATCAAGCCCTTTTTGCAGATCTAACCCTAGGTTTAGATCTATTCGCGAGCACTATTCAGTGTGACTCGGGAATTTCCTCTGCTAGCCCCTAAAGTCTATGGTTAATCACAGTTAGGTCCCTGCAATCTTGTTTCATCTATATCTTGCATGTTCT
Organism: Cenchrus fungigraminus; assembly: GCA_036936925.1. Lineage (NCBI taxonomy): Eukaryota > Viridiplantae > Streptophyta > Magnoliopsida > Poales > Poaceae > Cenchrus > Cenchrus fungigraminus. The sequence continues at coordinate 101,993,053 of CM072779.1, forward strand.
AGCTCCGTTTTAATCCGTTCAAGTTGCGTTAGGTTCACAACGACATGAAGTACACGTTAGTGGTGTGTTCACATCATGTTTGTTTTCTGAAAAATTAATTTGATATTAATTTTGATTAATGCTTCATAAACATGTCTTTTCCAAATAAAATCTATATAGATCTATACCCGTTTTTCATAACCCATATTAATTTGAATAATGTTTATTTCACATGTCTTTCTGAATAAAAGTTAATTAGATCTTTATCTCGGTTTTTCATAAATAAATATAATTTGTTTAATATTTAATTAATCTTTTCTAATTAAAAATTTGATTAGGCTTTTACTCCGGCTTTATAAATAAATGTTAATTTGATTAATGCCAATGCCATAATGTTTTTAATAACAATATGATCTACTCGAATCATAAAGTTACATTTAGATGATTCATATAGTTTATCTTTTCCAAATTAAATGTTTAATTAGTATAATCTATACATGAACTTTTATAAATAAAATTTGATTAGTTCTTTACTTCGGTTTTGCAAATAAAATGTAATTTGCATTAATGTCAACATAGGGTATTTTATTTCTGAAATATCCTTACATATGATTTGTTAATTAAAACGAACCTAAGCTTGTAGTCTTTTATGTTCATAAATGCAACTCGATCATAGTCGTTCTCTATCAGCTCTATCTCAGTATCTCTTTTGATCAAGTCTATCTGAAGCTCTAAATCTTTCTAGTGTTAGCTCAAGCTCAAACCTTGTGCAGCTAATCAGACCTTTCCCTTCTAAGCACGTTTTGTGTGCTTTAGGTGATCCATAGAATTGAGCCTATCCTTTAGTGCCTTCTTTTGAATCTTTTCTTTTGATTGGTGCATTATTCTTAGTTTGCTTGTTTGTTTGCTTTGTATGCTTGTGCCAATGGTTGATACGAGTAGAGTGAGCGTGGTTCGAGACTTTGAAGAGCAAGAAGTGAAGATTCTGAGCAACTACTCTCTGGCTAAAGGCAAGTGTGTCCTTGTGCTTTTGTCCCAATAATTATTTAATCACACATTGCATTGCTTGCATTAATTTTGATGGGTTCCTATTAAGGATGATGACTAGTATTCTTTTACCATTGCCTTGTTTAAACTGGTTGCTTAATTAATACTGATGGTAGATATTGCTTAGTTTGCTCAACTGGGTTGGTAATAATCAACATGATTATCTATTTATGCTCTATGTTCCTTTATGATAATTTTAATTGCAAGACCACTTATGATATGTTAATCGGAACATGGAGAACCACCCAGGAAAATAGTACAACCACAAGAACTAAATGGGCACTGGTCTTGGCCAATTAATTAGGAACTTTAGCTTGGGGTGATCTTACCTGATACGGACAAGGGATCGGCGGTACTGTGGGGTATGGACTCGCTCTAGCAGGGGGTTGGGTGAGTTATTCTTTTTATGGTGGGGTATCGACCTGCTAGGGGACTTTATACCTTGCTAACTGATCCGGACCTTGTGGGTCACAACTTGTTGGGGAACCTTTGTAAAGGCCATGTAGCGTCCCTATGCAACCACACCTTGGTAGTGTGGTATGGTGCCTAGCTAGCATCGCATGGTTGGGTTCAAAGTTCTTCGGAGCTTTTACGCTGCTTGTGGTGAAAGTGTACAACCTCTGCAGAGTGTAAAACTAATCGATTAGCCGTGCTCACGGTCAAGAGCGGCCTAGACCCTCACATGATAATTGAACTTGAAGATGGACCTAAATCATTGTTATGCTTGCCATATGCTTATGGCGTATCTTATCTATCTCTTTATGCTAATTGTGGGGTGGTATATACTTATACTTGCTAGTAAATAGTTGTTTAATAAAATTGGACCAACTAAAATGCTAAATGCTCAGAGCCCAGTCCACTAAAAAGCCTTTGCATTCCTCCTTTCCCCACACTTGCTGAGTATGACAAGTGCTCACCCTTGCTATAAACAATGTTGCTCAGAAAGAGGAAGCCGCTATGGAGTTTGCTGAAGATGTTGCTGGTGCTAGGCGTACGCAACCCCCAGTCGACTGCCTGTGATCTTTGGTGCCTTCGTTTCCAGGATTTAGCGTAATACTCTGATAATCCTTATCTTTCTTTACGTGATACTGTTTCTGTTGTTCACTTTTGTCTACTATATGTATGAAATTTGATCCTGGCATGCATATAGGTATGCACTTGGTTTTCTTTGGAAAAACAGGTGTGACAGAGTGGTATCAGAGCTGTATCGACTGTAGGACGTAAGCCTAGATAGCTATGGTCGTTCTTTAAGGTTTCCTATGATCTAAAATTCATCACTACCTTCCCTTTGAGCTTTGTGATGAATATTCTCACTCCTTGACCAATCTCTTCTTTCCCGTTCTTGAAAACTGAAAACTGATCCACTTCTTTTCGTTTGCACATCTTGTTGTGCAAATGTTAAATCGCTAATCCTTGTTTGTATACTCCTCTTGATCTTATCTTGATCTTGCTTTCCATTCCCCGTTGTTCCATGCAATGTATATCCTTGATATCTTGCCATTTCCTATCCACATATCTTCCTTGTTGAACTTCTCCTTCTTTATGTAATTCTACTTTGGATTCCCTCTTGACTTTTGATTCCAAAGTTTCCTTTCTGATTCAACATCCTTAGATGATCAATGATTGGTGAAGCTACGCCCCTGCTTAGGAGGATCCCCTCTAACTCTATTAACAACATTTAGCATCGTTCCTTTAACTGTGTCTTGATTGGTGAAGTTTTGTGTTTTGCTTGATGATGCTTGTCTTTATGACCTTGTTTGAGTTGGTTCTTTGAAGTGAGTGTTGGTGTATTGCGGGTCTTATATCTGCAATGACATCAGTTGCCTAGTCGGGTTCTTCTGTTGTTCCTCCCATCTCCATGCCATCTTCCTTTCTCTCTACCTGATCAAATGAGGGACATCAGAAGAAGGAATTGAAGCCCGCATCAATGCCAACAAGAAAATGCTACTGCCACTATCGCCATTTAGAAGTGAGCAAGTTGAAGAAAAGAAGACCTCACTCTATTTTCTTTCCCACCTTATGCTTGCTTTTACCCCACCTAGCTCACTCTGATGAAGACCCCAACAACCAAGAAAGATGAAGATTAAAGATTTCACACCGATCAACAAAAGAGGATGACCGCCTGCCTACCTCAGCAACAATATTCTTGTTTGTCTCTCTACTCCTTGTTTCTTCTTTCATCGAATCTCGGGACGAGATTCCTTTTAAGGGGGGTAGATTTGTCACACCCTGAAATTTCCAATTTCAGGATGTGAATAGAGAGAATAATAAAACAACACTTTTCTCATAATTTTAAAACTTTTCCAACATTTATTTTTCTTTACAGGAAATATGGTATAGGAAAAATCCTTGATTGATTTTTCTGAATCAAATAAAAGGTTGTGAGTGTTGCATTCATGCCGATGCATCTTGGTGTTTCTTGAGTGCAAAAGGTTTTAAAAATGCGTTTAGATGCTGTCCAAATCCTTCCGAGAATTTTCCGGACTTTTCTGGAATTTATTCTCACTTACCTCGAGCTATTTCTATTTATTAGAAGGCTCTAAAATCTTTTTCATGAGCTCCAAATACTTTATTTGGGTTTTTCGTGTCCCAATCTATCTCTGGGAATTTTCCTGGAATTTTTGGGATTTTTAGAATATTTTTCGTGGTTTTTATGAATTATCTAGATATTTCTGGATTATTCTTTTCACGAAAATGTATACCGAAAATAAAAAGAAATTTCTTTTCCTTTTCTTTTTCCTTCTCCCTTTTCGGCCCACATCTGCTTTCAGCCCACCTTTTCAAAGTTCATTCGTGCTCCTTGGTTTTTCTCCACCATCTGCCTTTCCTCCCGGCCCAGACAGATGCGGCCCAACGCCGGCCCGCGTCCACCCCCTGTTTCGGTCGCTGACCAGTGGGTCCCGTTCGTCATCCCTAAACTCCGTCGTGCCCCAGCCGGACACGAGCCGAGCTTGAGTCCCGGCCGCCTCCGCATCCTTCTCCGCCTTGGCCCGCACGCCAAGGAGCTACCTCGGCCCTATAAAAGCGAGCTCGAGCCGCCGCGCGCGCCCCTGCTCCTTGCACCGCACCCTGCCTCACCCTTCGCAGCGCCGCCACCTGTGCGCCCGTGCGCCGGAGCAGAGGATCGGCGGCCGTCACCGTTTCGTCGCACCTGGGCGCCGCCGGGCTAAGCTGCCACCACCGCGAAGTCCGCCTCGCTGAGCTGCACCTCCTCAGCATCTTCCCGCCGTCGGAGGACCGCCGGAGCCCCGCAACCGCTTGGAGCCGATCCGCCGCTTCCAAAGCTCCGCCGTCCGTGTCGCCGGCCGGAATCCGGCGCCTCCCCGCGTCTTCGCCGCCGGTGAGCCACCCTACGCGATCTCCTCTACCTCCTGCGCGATCCAATCGAGCATGTAGGCCACCGGAGCACCGCCGCCACCTAGCGCCGCCACCGACCGCCCGTGCCCGCCGCCACCGGACGTCTGTCATCTCTCCCTGTCCAAGGTGAGCGCCCCCACATGATTCCCTTCCCCTCCTCTTCCTTTTCCCCTATCTAGCCAAGGCCCTTGCCGTCCCAGTCGCCGGCGCCGCCAACCCCCAGGACGCCCAGAGCTCCTGTCCGCCGGTGTCCAGAGGAGGAAGAAGAGCCCTGCAGTTTTGCACATAACCCCTTGGGTTTCCCTGAATCTTTTAGATCCAAATTCGTGTCTTGTGAATCTTCCAAATAAACCCCTGGAATCTTTAGTTTCTTGCAAACAGATCTAATCAAGCCCTTTTTGCAGATCTAACCCTAGGTTTAGATCTATTCGTGAGCACTATTCAGTGTGACTCGGGAATTTCCTCTGCTAGCCCCTAAAGTCTATGGTTAATCAGAGTTAGGTCCCTGCAATCTTGTTTCATCTATATCTTGCATGTTCTAGCTCCGTTTTAATCCGTTCAAGTTGCGTTAGGTTCACAACGACATGAAGTACACGTTAGTGGTGTGTTCACATCATGTTTGTTTTCTGAAAAATTAATTTGATATTAATTTTGATTAATGCTTCATAAACATGTCTTTTCCAAATAAAATCTATATAGATCTATACCCGTTTTTCATAACCCATATTAATTTGAATAATGTTTATTTCACATGTCTTTCTGAATAAAAGTTAATTAGATCTTTATCTCGGTTTTTCATAAATAAATATAATTTGTTTAATATTTAATTAATCTTTTCTAATTAAAAATTTGATTAGGCTTTTACTCCGGCTTTATAAATAAATGTTAATTTGATTAATGCCAATGCCATAATGTTTTTAATAACAATATGATCTACTCGAATCATAAAGTTACGTTTAGATGATTCATATAGTTTATCTTTTCCAAATTAAATGTTTAATTAGTATAATCTATACATGAATCTTTATAAATAAAATTTGATTAGGTTCTTTACTTCGATCTTTGCAAATAAGATATAATATTGCATTAATGTCAACATAGGGTCTTTTATTTTTAAAATATCCTTCACATTTATTTTGCTAATTAAAATAAACCAAGCTCATAGTCTTGTTCTCTCATATATGCAAATCATTCGTTAGACGTTCTTTATCAAGCTCTCTCTCAGTGTGATCTTTCCGATCCTTGCTCAATCTTCCACAGCCATCTCTTTAGAGCTAACCAAGCCTTTCTTTCTCTCAGCACGGTTTGGTGTGCTTTAATGATCCCTAGAATCGAGCCTATCCTTTAGTGCGTTCTTTAAAGCTTTGATTTGATTGGTGCATTGTTCTTAGTTTGCTCGTGTGTTTGCTTTGTATGCTTGTGCCCGATGACTGATGCGAGTAGAAGGAACGTGGTTCGAGAGTTTTGGAGAGCAAGAAGTTGAAGAATTCTGAGCAACAACATTACTTTGGATAAAGGCAAGTGTGTCCTTGTTCTTTTGTCCCAGTAACTTTATTAATCACTATTGCATATGCCTTGCATTAATTTGATGGGTTCCTACTAAGGATGACTAGTATTCTTTTTACCATTGCCTTGTATAAACCGGTTGCTTAATTAATCCTGATGGTAGATATTGCTTAGTTTGCTCAACTGGGATGGTAATAATCAACATGGTTATTCTTTATGCTCTATGTTCCTTTATGTTAATTTTAATTGCAAGACCACATGCTTAATTGGAACATGGAGAACCACCCAGGAAAACAGTACAACCACAAGAACTAACGGGCAATGGTCTTGGCTTAGTAATTAGGAACTTTAGCTTGGGGTGATCTTACCTGATAAGGACAAGGGATCGGCGGTACTGCGGGGTATAGACTCGCTCTAGCAGGGGGCTGGGTGAGTTATTCTTTTTATGGTAGGGTATCGACCTGCTAGGGGACTTTATACCTTGCTAACTGATCCGGACCTTGTGGGTCACAACTTGTTGGGGAACCTTTGTAAAGGCCTTGTAGCGTCCCTATGCAACCACACCTCGGTAGTGTGGTATGGTGCCTTGCAAACACCGCATGGTTGGGTTCAAAGTTCTTCGGAGCTTTTACGCTGCTTGTGGTGAAAGTGTACAACCTCTGCAGAGTGTAAAACTAATCGATTAGCCGTGCTCACGGTCAAGAGCGGCCTGGACCCTCACATGATAATTGAACTTGAAGATGGACTTAAATCGTGCTCTCTGGTTATGCTTGCCATATTCTTATGGTGCATCTTACCTTATGCTTAATGTGGGTTGGTATATACTTATACTTTGTTAGTAATCAGGTGCTAATAAAACTTGACCAACTAAAATGCTAAATGCTCAGAGCCCAGTCCACTATAAAGCCTTTGCATTCATTCTTTCCTCACACTTGCTGAGTACGACAAGTGCTCACCCTTTCTATAAACAATGTTGCTCAGAAAGAGGAAGCTGCTTTGGAGTTTGCTGAAGATGTTGCTGGTGCTAGGCGTACGCAACCCCCAGTCGACTGCTTGTGGAGTTTGGTGCCTTCGTTTCCAGGATTTAGCGTAATACTCTGATAATCCTTTTCTTTCTTTACGTGATACTGTTTCTATATTCACTTATATGTCACTATATGCATGAAACTTGATCCTGGCATGCATATAGTTTTGCACTTGGTTTTCTTTGGAAAAACAGGTGTGACAGAGTGGTATCAGAGCTGTATCGACTGTAGGACGTAAGCCTAGTTAGTATTGGTCGTTTCTCAATGCCTCTTTTGTTCTACAATCCATTCTTACCTTATCCTTGACCCTCTCGAGCTCCTCTTCCAATCCCGCACCTCACCCGAGCCCGTGGCCCGACCCAGTCGCCCCTGTGCCCTGCGCCGCCGCCGTTTGAGTCGCCGAAACCGAGCACCACCGCCGGCCGCTCGCCGTTCACCACGTCTGAGCTCCACCTTGCCGAGCCGCATCTCCTCCGCCGGTCCCCGTCGCCAGCCGAGCACCGGGGCGCCGCCATCCATGGCGAACCCGAAGCCGGCGCCGCTGTCTTCTGCCCGCCGGTCGATTCCGGCCGTCTCCCCTCCGTCTTCCACGCCGGTGAGCACTCCCTTGAGTTCGCCCTCGCATCCTCTCTCCGTTCTGTGCCCTAGCTAAGTCTTCTTAGTGTCTCTTTGGATCTAGAGTCCATTCTTACCTTGCCCTTGATCATTCTGATAAATATCCTACCTCCTTGACCATTTTCTTTTCCAATCCCCCTTGATAATTCAACTTTCCACTTGATCCATTTTCATTTGCACTTTGTTGCTTTGGGAATGTTAGACTCTACCTTGTCTACTTATTTTCTCTCCCTTGTTCACTTCTTTATCTTGATTTTGCACCCCTTTCCTATTGAAATGATCTCTCTTGCTTAGGCAATACACCCCCTTGATTCATTGGTGTTATTGTATATCTATCTTGCCAGTCGTACATCTATCTCCTTTTCAAACAATGCTATACTTTGAGATCTCTCCAGCAACTTTTCATTCCAAAGTCTCCTTTCTAATCAAAATTATTAGTTGATCCATGCGACTTATCCTGAAGCATGCCTGCCCAAGTTACCCAAGCAAGGGGGCTATCAATCCATCACCTGAAGTCAAGCCTCGGTAACTGTTGAAACCATACCCATGCTTAGGAGGATACCCTATGACCATTAACAACGTTTAGCATCGTTCCTTTGACTGTCTTGATTGGTGAAATTGTGTGTTTGCATGATGATGCTTGGTTTTATGACCTTGATTGATTTGTTTCTTTGTAGTGACTGTTGGTGTATTGTGGGTCTTATATCTGCAATGACATCAGTTGCAAAGTCGGGTTCTTTATTTGTGCCTCCCACATCCTTGTTATCTCTCTTTCTCTCTACCTGATCAAGTGGAGGACATCAGAAGAAGGAATTGAAGCCCGCATCAATGCCAACAAGAAAATGCTACTGCCACTATCGCCATTTAGAAGTGAGCAAGTTGAAGAAAAGAAGACCTCACTCTATTTTCTTTCCCACCTTATGCTTGCTTTTACCCCACCTAGCTCACTCTGATGAAGACCCCAACAACCAAGAAAGATGAAGATTAAAGATTTCACACCGATCAACAAAAGAGGATGACCGCTTGCCTACCTCAGCAACAATATTCTTGTTTGTCTCTCTACTCCTTGTTTCTTCTTTCATCGAATCTCGGGACGAGATTCCTTTTAAGGGGGGTAGATTTGTCACACCCTGAAATTTCCAATTTCAGGATGTGAATAGAGAGAATAATAAAACAACACTTTTCTCATAATTTTAAAACTTTTCCAACATTTATTTTTCTTTACAGGAAATATGGTATAGGAAAAATCCTTGATTGATTTTTCTGAATCAAATAAAAGGTTGTGAGTGTTGCATTCATGCCGATGCATCTTGGTGTTTCTTGAGTGCAAAAGGTTTTAAAAATGCGTTTAGATGCTGTCCAAATCCTTCCAAGAATTTTCCGGACTTTTCTGGAATTTATTCTCACTTACCTCGAGCTATTTCTATTTATTAGAAGGCTCTAAAATCTTTTTCATGAGCTCCAAATACTTTATTTGGGTTTTTGTGTCCCAATCTATCTCTGGGAATTTTCCTGGAATTTTTGGGATTTTTAGAATATTTTTCGTGGTTTTTATGAATTATCTAGATATTTCTGGATTATTCTTTTCACGAAAATGTATACCGAAAATAAAAAGAAATTTCTTTTCCTTTTCTTTTTCCTTCTCCCTTTTCGGCCCACATCTGCTTTCAGCCCACCTTTTCAAAGTTCATTCGTGCTCCTTGGTTTTCCTCCCGGCCCAGACAGATGCGGCCCAACGCCGGCCCGCGTCCACCCCCTGTTTCGGTCGCTGACCAGTGGGTCCCGTTCGTCATCCCTAAACTGCGTCGTGCCCCAGCCGGACACAAGCCGAGAGATGCCAATTTTATTAAACAACTATTTACTAGCAAGTATAAGTATATACCACCCCACAATTAGCATAAAGAGATAGATAAGATACGCCATAAGCATATGGCATGCATAACAACGATTTAGGTCCATCTTCAAGTTCAATTATCATGTGAGGGTCCAGGCCGCTCTTGACCGTGAGCACGGCTAATCGATTAGTTTTACACTCTGGAGAGGTTGTACACTTTCACCACAAGTCGCGTAAAAGTCCCGAAGAACTTTGAACCCAACCATGCGATGCCGGCCAAGCACCATACCACACTACCGAGGTGTGGTTGCATAGGGACGCTACAAGGCCTTTACAAAGGTTCCCCAACAAGTTGTGACCCACAAGGTCTGGATCAGTTAGCAAGGTATAAAGTCCCCTAGCAGGTCAATACCCCACCATAGAAAATAACTCACCCAGCCCCCTGCTAGAGCGAGTCCATACCCCGCAGTACCGCCGAGCCCTTGTCCTTATCAGGTAAGATCACCCCAAGCTAAAGTTCCTAATTATTCAGCCAAGACCAGTGCCCGTTTAGTTCTTGTGGTTGTACTGTTTTCCTGGGTGGTTCTCCATGTTCTGATTAACATAACAAAGGTGGTCTTGCAATCAAAATTAACATAAAGGAACATAGAGCATAAATGGATAACCATGTTGATTAACACCAACCCAGTTGAGCAAACTAAGCAGCATCTACCATTGGTATTAATTAAAACCAAGTTCCGAATAATGGTCAAAAGAGGCTAGTCATCCTTAATAGGAACCCATCAAAATTAATGCAAAGCAATGCAATGAGTGATTAAATATAGTTATTGGGACAAAAGAACAAGGACACACATGCCTGTAACCAGAGTAATGTTGTTGCTCAGAATCTTCAACTTCTAGCTCTTCAAAACTTCTCGATCAGCGTTCACTCTATGCGCATCAATCATCGAGCACAAGCATACAAAGCAAACAAACAAGCAACTAAGAACAATACACCAATCAAAAGAAAGTTTTAAAAGATCGCACTAAAGGATAGGCTCGATTTCTATGGATCACTAAAGCACACAAACCGTGCTTAGAGGAGAAAGGCTTGGCTGGATGCAGGAAACAACTTGATCTGAACTAGAACTAGATTTAGAAAGATCTAAAGCTTACACAAGGCTAGATACACAAAAGAGAACGTCTAACGAACGATTTACATTTATGAACAGGAAAGACTATTAGCTTAGGTTCATTTTAATTAACAAAACAAATGTAAAGGATATTTTAGAAATAAAATACCCTATGTTGACATTAATTCAGATTAAACTTTATTTGAAGAAACCGGTGTAAAGATCCTAGTCAAATTTTATTTATAAATATTCACATATAAATTACACCAATTAAACATTAGTTTAATAAATAAACAACTAGGTGAAAAGGTCTAAGCGTACAACTTTATGATTCGTATAGAACTAACCAAGTTACAATTAGAAAAACATTTGTGTTGATATTAATCAAGTTAACATTTATTTAGAAAAGCCGATGTAAAGGCCTAATCAACTTTTAATTAGAAAAGTTAATTTAATATTAAGCAAATTAACATTTGGTATATAAAAACCCGAGATAAAGATCTAATTAGATTTTATTTGCAAAAGTATGTGAAATAAACATTAATCAAATTAACATTGATAACGAAAACCGGTGTATAGCACTATATTGCTTTTATTTAGAAAAGACATGTTTAGCTAAGCATTAATCAAAATTAATATAAAATTAATTTTCAGAAAACAAACATGATGAAAACATACCACTAACGTGTACTTTACATTATTATGAACCTATCGCAACTTGAACGGATTAAAACGGAGCTAAAACGTGGAAGATATGAAGAAAACAAGATATAAGGACCTAGACGTGATTAACTATAGATCTCAGGGACTAGCTGATAAGATTGGCAAGGCACATCCAACCGTGCTCGCGAAAAGGATAAAGGATAGGGTTAGATCTATAAAAGGCTCGGGTTGGATCTGGATGCAAATAATCTAATAGATGTAAGGGGTCATTTGGAAAACTTGCAAGACATAAAAAAAACAGATCTATTACAAGGTTCTCCAGGGGCTAATCCGCAAAACGACCTTATCTCTTCAACCTCTAGCCTGGGACGGACAGGAGCTCTTCCCGAACACGAACGTGCTCCTGATGCATCGAATCGGCAGTGCTACAGGCGACGAGGGACTTGGGTAAGACACAAAACGGAGAGAGGAGATTGAGGGGATCGCAGGGATGGGCTGCTCACCAGCGGGAGAGGATGGGTGGAAGTGGCCGGATCTCGCAGAAGACGGCGGCGGTCGGCCATGGTGGCCAGCTCGGCCTTCAAGCGGCGGCGGCGTTCCGGCGACCTAAGGTGTCGGGTGAACGGCGCAGGAGATAGAGGAGAGCAAGCGGATCATGTAGGGGTGCTCACCGAGGGCGGAGGTAGACGGCGGCGGCGGAATTTCGGGGTTGACGGTGCCGGCGATCGAGCTCGGGGCGGCCGGCTTTCTGCTCGACGGCATCGCTCCGGTGGCCGGCTCGCATTGGGAAACAGCAGCGGACGTGCGGCTCTGCCTCGCGTAGCTCGTGGTGGCGTCACCTTCCTCCAGCTGTTGGCGACCGCGGCGAATCGGCGGTGAAGAGCCGGCGGCGGCGCTCGGCTCTCAGCTTGGGCGGCCAGCTCGGGCGCACCACTGGCAGTGGCGTTCCGGCGCTCCTCCGGCGACGGGAAGGGGAGCTACGAACGCGGCTCGGCGGGGCGAAGCTCGTGGCGACGTTCGCTTGCTCCGGTGGCCAACAGAACCGGCGAACGGCGAATGGCCGGCGGAACGGAGATGCGGCGGCCGGCACGGCTAGCGACGGCGCGCTGCGCAGGCGAGGAGAGGCAGCGGCTAGAGCAGCTAGGGCACTCAGGGCTCGAGGCCGCGGCTTTATAGGCACGGGAGGGAGTGCCTGGCGTGGCGCGCACGCCGAGGGAAGGCGGCGGCGGCGCCGTGCCCGCCATGGCCTCTGGTGGCCAGGCCCAGATGGGCCTTCGCGGGTTGGGCCGGAGGGTGCGGGTCGGAAAAGCTGGGTCGTGTCCACGGGCTCGGCCCGATAGAATAGGATTAGATTTTTTTTTAGAAATATTTTCCTGTGCAAAGATAAATCCAGAAATATCTAGATAAATCAATAAAGCCACGGAAAATATTCTAAAATTTCCAAAAATTCGAGGAAAATTCCCAGAGATAGATTGGAGCATGAACAATCCAAATAAAATATTTAGAGGTCATGAAAAAGATTTTAGAGCCTTCTAATAAATAGAAATAGCTCGAGGAAAGTGAGAATAAATTCCCGAAAAGTCCGGAAAATTCTCAGAAGGATTTGGACAGCACCTAAACGCATTTCTGAAACCTCTTGCACTCAAGAAGCACCAAGATGCATCGGCATGAATGCAACACACGTACATTTATTTAATTTAGAAACTCAAACAAGGATTTTTCCTATACTATATTTCCTGTAAAGAAAATTATGAGAAAATTCTTGTTTAATTATTCTTTCTATTCACATCCTGAAATTGGGAAATTTCAGGGTGTGACAAATCTACCCCCCTTAAACAGAATCTCGCCCCGAGATTCGAAGAAAGAAGAACAAGGAGAAGGGAGATAAACAAGATTATTGCTATTGAGGTAGATAGGCGGTCATCCTCTTTTGTCGTCTGGGTGTAGGATCTTCAGTATTCATCTTTCTTAGTCGTTGTGGTCTTCATCAGAGTGAGCTAGATGGGATAGTAGCAAGCACAAGATGGAAAAGAAGGTAGAGTGATATCTTGTTTTCTTCAACATGCTCACTTTTAAATGGCGATGATGGCAGTAGCATTTGCTTGTTGGCATTGGTGCGGGCTTCAATTTCTTCTTTTGATGTCCCTCATTTGATCAGGTAGAGAGAAAGGAAGATGGCAAGGAGATGGGAGGAACAACAGAAGAACCCGACTAGGCAACTGATGTCATTGCAGATATAAGACCCGCAATACACCAACACTCACTTCAAAGAACCAACTCAAACAAGGTCATAAAGACAAGCATCATCAAGCAAAACACAGAACTTCACCAATCAAGACACAGTTAAAGGAACGATGCTAAACGTTGTTAATAGAGTCAAAAGGGATCCTCCTAAGCAGGGGCGTAGCTTCACCGATCATTGATCATCTAAGGATGTTGAATCAGAAAGGAAACTTTGGAATCAAAAGTCAAGGGGGAATCCAAAGTAATATTACATAAAGAAGGAGAAGTTCAACAAGGAAGATATGTGGATAGGAAATGGCAAGATATCAAGGATATACATTGCATGGAACAACGGGGAATGGAAAGCAAGATCAAGATAAGATCAAGAGGAGTATACAAACAAGGATTAGCGATTTAACATTTGCACAACAAGATGTGCAAACGAAAAGAAGTGGATCAGTTTTCAGTTTTCAAGAACGGGAAAGAAGAGATTGGTCAAGGAGTGAGAATATTCATCACAGAGCTCAAAGGGAAGGTAGTGATGAATTTTAGATCATAGGAAACCTTAAAGAACGACCATAGCTATCTAGGCTTAGGTCCTACAGTCGATACAGCTCTGATACCACTCTGTCACACCTGTTTTTCCAAAGAAAACCAAGTGCATACCTATATGCATGCCAGGATCAAGTTTCATGCATATAGTGACATATAAGTGAATACAGAAACAATATCACGGAAGAAAGAGGGAGATTATCAGAGTATTACGCTATATCTTGGAAACGAAGGCTCCAAACATCACAGGCAGTCGACTGGGGGTTGCGTACACCTAGCACCAGCAACATCTTCAGCAAACTCCATAGCGGCTTCCTCTTTCTGAGCAACATTATTTATAGCAAGGGTGAGCACTTGTCGTACTCAGCAAGTGTGGGGAAAGGATGAATGCAAAGGCTTTTTAGTGGACTGGGCTCTGAGCATTTAGCATTTTAGTTGGTCCAATTTTATTAAACAACTATTTACTAGCAAGTATAAGTATATACCACCCCACAATTAGCATAAAGAGATAGATAAGATACGCCATAAGCATATGGCAAGCATAACAACGATTTAGGTCCATCTTCAAGTTCAATTATCATGTGAGGGTCCAGGCCGCTCTTGACCGTGAGCACGGCTAATCGATTAGTTTTACACTCTGCAGAGGTTGTACACTTTCACCACAAGTCGCGTAAAAGTCCCGAAGAACTTTGAACCCAACCATGCGATGCCGGCCAAGCACCATACCACACTACCGAGGTGTGGTTGCATAGGGACGCTACGAGGCCTTTACAAAGGTTCCCCAACAAGTTGTGACCCACAAGGTCCGGATCAGTTAGCAAGGTATAAAGTCCCCTAGCAGGTCAATACCCCACCATAGAAAATAACTCACCCAGCCCCCTGCTAGAGCGAGTCCATACCCCGCAGTACCGCCGATCCCTTGTCCTTATCAGGTAAGATCACCCCAAGCTAAAGTTCCTAATTATTCAGCCAAGACCAGTGCCCGTTTAGTTCTTGTGGTTGTACTGTTTTCCTGGGTGGTTCTCCATGTTCCGATTAACATAACAAAGGTGGTCTTGCAATCAAAATTAACATAAAGGAACATAGAGCATAAATGGATAACCATGTTGATTAACACCAACCCAGTTGAGCAAACTAAGCAGCATCTACCATTGGTATTAATTAAAACCAGGTTCCGAATAATGGTCAAAAGAGGCTAGTCATCCTTAATAGGAACCCATCAAAATTAATGCAAAGCAATGCAATGAGTGATTAAATATAGTTATTGGGACAAAAGAACAAGGACACACTTGCCTGTAACCAGAGTAATGTTGTTGCTCAGAATCTTCAACTTCTTGCTCTTCAAAACTTCTCGATCAGCGTTCACTCTATGCGCATCAATCATCGAGCACAAGCATACAAAGCAAACAAACAAGCAACTAAGAACAATACACCAATCAAAAGAAAGTTTTAAAAGATCGCACTAAAGGATAGGCTCGATTTCTATGGATCACTAAAGCACACAAACCGTGCTTAGAGGAGAAAGGCTTGGCTGGATGCAGGGAACAACTTGATCTGAACTAGAACTAGATTTAGAAAGATCTAAAGCTTACACAAGGCTAGATACACAAAAGAGAACGTCTAACGAACGATTTACATTTATGAACAGGAAAGACTATTAGCTTAGGTTCATTTTAATTAACAAAACAAATGTAAAGGATATTTTAGAAATAAAATACCCTATGTTGACATTAATTCAGATTAAACTTTATTTGAAGAAACCGGTGTAAAGATCCTAGTCAAATTTTATTTATAAATATTCACATATAAATTACACCAATTAAACATTAGTTTAATAAATAAACAACTAGGTGAAAAGGTCTAAGCGTACAACTTTATGATTCGTATAGAACTAACCAAGTTACAATTAGAAAAACATTTGTGTTGATATTAATCAAGTTAACATTTATTTAGAAAAGCCGATGTAAAGGCCTAATCAACTTTTAATTAGAAAAGTTAATTTAATATTAAGCAAATTAACATTTGGTATATAAAAACCCGAGATAAAGATCTAATTAGATTTTATTTGCAAAAGTGTGTGAAATAAACATTAATCAAATTAACATTGATAACGAAAACCGGTGTATAGCACTATATTGCTTTTATTTAGAAAAGACATGTTTAGCTAAGCATTAATCAAAATTAATATAAAATTAATTTTCAGAAAACAAACATGATGAAAACATACCACTAACGTGTACTTTACATTATTATGAACCTATCGCAACTTGAACGGATTAAAACGGAGCTAAAACGTGGAAGATATGAAGAAAACAAGATATAAGGACCTAGACGTGATTAACTATAGATCTCAGGGACTAGCTGATAAGATTGGCAAGGCACATCCAACCGTGCTCGCGAAAAGGATAAAGGACAGGGTTAGATCTATAAAAGGCTCAGGTTGGATCTGGATGCAAATAATCTAATAGATGTAAGGGGTCATTTGGAAAACTTGCAGGACATAAAAAAACAGATCTATTACATGGTTCTCCAGGGGCTAATCCGCAAAACGACCTTATCTCTTCAACCTCTAGCCTGGGACGGACAGGAGCTCTTCCCGAACACGAACGTGCTCCTGATGCATCGAATCGGCAGTGCTACAGGCGACGAGGGACTTGGGTAAGACACAAAACGGAGAGAGGAGATTGAGGGGATCGCAGGGATGGGCTGCTCACCAGCGGGAGAGGATGGGTGGAAGTGGCCGGATCTCGCAGAAGACGGCGGCGGTCGGCCATGGTGGCCAGCTCGGCCTTCAAGCGGCGGCGGCGTTCCGGCGACCTAAGGTGTCGGGTGAACGGCGCAGGAGATAGAGGAGTGCAAGTGGATCATGTAGGGGTGCTCACCGAAGGCGGAGGTAGACGGCGGCGGCGGAATTTCGGGGTTGACGGCGCCGGCGGTCGAGCTCGGGGCGGCCGGCTTTCTGCTCGACGGCGTCGCTCCGGTGGCCGGCTCGCATCGGGAAACAGCAGCAGACGTGCGGCTCTGCCTCGCGTAGCTCGTGGTGGCGTCACCTTCCTCCAGTTGTTGGCGACCGCGGCGAATCGGCGGTGAAGAGCCGGCGGCGGCGCTCGGCTCTCAGCTTGGGCGGCCGGCTTGGGCGCACCACTGGCGGTGGCGTTCCGGCGCTCCTCCGGCGACGGGAAGGGGAGCTACGAATGCGGCTCGGCGGGGCGAAGCTCGTGGCGACGTTCGCTTGCTCCGGTGGCCAACAGAACCGGCGAATGGCGAACGGCCGGCGGAACGGAGATGCGGCGGCCGGCACGGCTAGCGACGGCGCGCTGCGCAGGCGAGGAGAGGCGGCGGCTAGAGGAGCTAGGGCACTCAGGGCTTGAGACCGCGACTTTATAGGCACGGGAGGGAGTGCCTTGCGTGGCGCGCACGCCGAGGGAAGGCGGCGGCGGCGCCGTGCCCGCCATGGCCTCTGGTGGCCAGGCCCAGATGGGCCTTCGCGGGTTGGGCCGTAGGGTGCGAGTCGGAAAAGCTGGGTCGAGTCCACGGGCTCGGCCCGATAGAATAGGATTAGATTTTTTTTAGAAATATTTTCCTGTGCAAAGATAAATCCAGAAATATCTAGATAAATCAATAAAGCCACGGAAAATATTCTAAAATTTCCAAAAATTCGAGGAAAATTCCCAGAGATAGATTGGAGCATGAACAATCCAAATAAAATATTTAGAGCTCATGAAAAAGATTTTAGAGCCTTCTAATAAATAGAAATAGCTCGAGGAAAGTGAGAATAAATTCCAGAAAAGTCCGGAAAATTCTCAGAAGGATTTGGACAGCACCTAAACGCATTTCTGAAACCTCTTGCACTCAAGAAGCACCAAGATGCATCGGCATGAATGCAACACACGTACATTTATTTAATTTAGAAACTCAAACAAGGATTTTTCCTATACTATATTTCCTGTAAAGAAAATTATGAGAAAATTATGAGAAAATTCTTGTTTAATTATTCTTTCTATTCACATCCTGAAATTGGGAAATTTCAGGGTGCAAATTTCAGGATGTGAATAGGAAAGGAAATGTAACAACGATTTTCCCTTAATATTAAAATTTTCCCCACATTTATTTTCTTTACAGGGAATATAGTGTAGGAAAAAAAAAACCAAAACATTATTTGTTTTTCTAAAATTAATTAATGGCTTGATGTTTGTTGCATACATGCTGGTGCATTGAGTTTGTTTGATGGAATTCAAATTTGAATTTGAATTTCATTTGGTTGAATCCCTTTTCAAAATATCAAAAACCTTCTTCTTCTCCATTCTCCCCCTTCCTCACTTCTGGCCCATTTTCGCATGCAGCGCAGTGACCCAAAGTCCCCTGCCGCCCCTTGATCTTCCCTGCTCAGCTCGCCGCTTCACCCCGCCAGCCCACCAGGCCGTAGCCCAGCTCCGCCAGCAGCCTGCGCCGGCCCATCCCGCCTCTCTCACCCGCGGCCGCTGACAAGCAGGGCCCACCTGTCATCCCCCTCCCCGCGCTCGTCCCCGAGCCGGACTCGAGCTCGAGTCCCGGCCCCACCCGACCGCGTCCCTCACCACCTCCACGTCTTGGCCCGCACGCCAAGGCCGAGCCCCTGGCCTATTTAAGGCCGCCGCCACCTCCTGGCCGGGCTAGCCAAAACCCTAGCCGCCCCTGAGCACCCCTGCCCGAGCCCGCCGGAACCCTAGAACGCCGCCGCCGCTGTTCTCCGCCGCCGTTGCCGCTCCGCCGTCGAGAAGCCGTCCCGGAGCTGCGCAAGGAGGTGAGAAGCTCCCCGGTGCCGCTTGTTGTCGTCCCCGTGCATCGAGTCGCCGAGGAGGGCTCGCTGGAGTTGCGCCGCCGCACCGCTCCGCCTCGCCGTGCCGCGTGCCTTCTCCGCCGCGTCCTAGCCGACCGCGCCGCCCTAGATGAGTTCGCCGCCTCGCGCGCTTCATCCCGGTGTGACCCGCGCGCGAAACCGAGCCCCCTAGCTCGATCCCGTGCCGCACCGGCGAGTTCGCCGCCGTCCGCCGCCGCTCGCCGCCGGCCGGGTGCTCGCATGCGTCCGCAGCCGTCAGATCAAGATCTGACGGTCCTGATCAATCTGACCGCCACCGCTTGCGCAGCAGCCGCCGCCGGCCGTTGGATCAAGATCCAATGGGCTGGATTAGATCCAACCCGAGTCAATACCGGTCAAACCGGCATGACCCCGTCTTTTTGCAGAAAACCCCCTGAGCTTTTCCTTTTTACAAATAGGTCCTCCCGCAGTAGTGAGTTTCTTTACAGTTAGGTCCTTTCGTTACGTTTAAGCCCAGAATCTTTAGTTTTCTTTACAGATTAGTCCCTGTACCTTCGTTAGTGCATATCTTGGTCGTTTTAGCTCCGTTTTTAGCGTTCTTTATGTCCACGCGATCGTCTCGAAGCGTAGATTAGTTTTATGCCTCTGTTTTATTCTGTTAGTACTGTTTGATGATTGTTTCTCATTTATTCTTGTTGTATGCTTGTATGTGAATGTTGTGGAGCGTAGAGAGTGAAGCGTTCGAAGGCTTTGAAGATCAAGACGCGCCAGAGTTTGAGCAACAGAGTCTTGTTGAAGGCAAGTCTCCCTTGATGCATACCCACTTGTCCTATATAACGTGCATTCAATTCATTGTATTTACTTTTGCTTGCATTAACTTTGACGGGAACCTACTAAGGATCTTGCCTAGTCTTTATGACCTTTGCCTTGTAACCGGGTTATTGAATTAAACTTGATGGTAGCTATGGCTTAGCATGCTTAACTGGGATGGTATTAATCAACTTGGATACTTGTATGTTCTATGTTCCGCTTTATGCTATTTTTTTGCAAGACCACCGTTTGCTATGTTAATCGGAACATGGAGAACCACCCAGGAAAACAGTACAACCACAAGAACTAACGGGCAATGGTCTTGGCTTTGTAATTAGGAACTTTAGCTTGGGGTGATCTTACCTGATAAGGACAAGGGATCGGCGGTACTGCGGGGTATAGACTCGCTCTAGCAGGGGGCTGGGTGAGTTATTCTTTTTATGGTGGGGTATCGACCTGCTAGGGGACTTTATACCTTGCTAACTGATCCGGACCTTGTGGGTCACAACTTGTTGGGGAACCTTTGTAAAGGCCTTGTAGCGTCCCTATGCAACCACACCTCGGTAGTGTGGTATGGTGCCTTGCAAACACCGCATGGTTGGGTTCAAAGTTCTTCAGAGCTTTTACGCTGCTTGTGGTGAAAGTGTACAACCTCTGCAGAGTGTAAAACTAACTAGTTAGCCGTGCTCACGGTCAAGAGCGGCCTGGACCCTCACATGACTAAGTTATGGAACTTAAATGTTAAATCGTTGTTCTATCTTTATTTATGATGCTTATGTTTTATTAATTGCGGGTTGGTATAAACTTACACTCTTTAGTAAATATGCTGCTAATAAAACTTGACCAACTAAAATGCTAAACTGCTTGAACCCTAGCCAAACACCATATGGCCATGCATGTTATGTTGTTTTCCCCTTGCTAAGTACGGCACGTGCTCACGCTTGTCTATTTTCTTGTATCTACAATACTCGGATTGCTGCTCAGACTGGGAGAGATTTGAAGACTACCCCGGTGACTTCCAGGAGTTCTAGGTGTGCGTGTCTTCAGTCAGCTGCCTGTGGAGACATCTTTATCCGCTGCGAGAACTCGTTATTTATGTTTCGTTTAAGACTTTGGTCATGTAATAACTCTTTATTCGTGTGGCACTGATTTTGGTATTCACAATGTCATTGCGTGTGTGTAACTTGATCCTGGCGCACACGTGATCTATGCATTCGGTTTTGCCTTTAAAACTGGGTGTGACAGAGTGGTACCAGAGCCGTGTTGACTGTAGGACGTTAGCCTAGATAGAAATGGTCGAACTTAAGGATTATAAAATCTTAGAAGCCTTTCTTATCATATGATTTGCTTTATTTCTAATTCAATAATCTCATCCTTGCTTTTACCCCATCCTTGATCTCTACTTAACTCGCTATCTTGATCTTGTTGTCTTTCTCCCTTTAGCTCTTTAATCTTGGTACTTATCTTACTCATCACCTACTTCTCTTTACCTCTAGATGGATCGTCATCTGAAGACTGCTTACAGGAGCTCTGACCCTCATTACAGCCCGCAAGAGGATTACTACCACTACCAGCCACATGTTGGCCCAGCACCGCCTGTTCCACAGCCTGAGCGTGCCGAGGATGTAGTTTGGACAGTGAGCTCGTACAAGCAAGACGGGAGAGGCATTCTCATGGCTGACAATCTAAGGAGGACGGTGTATCGTTTAGGATATGGTGTAGACCCAACCTACCAGTGTGAGATGTGGACTCATCCTTGGTTTGAGCCTCACTGGGAGGTAACAGCAATCATTTATGAGAGGAATCTACACTATGGACCCAAGGAGATATCCAGACATAATGATGTTGCTGCTAGAGACACCATGGAAGCTGGGATTGCCGAAGCTGCTAGGAGGGCACTCTATGTTCTCTCTCACAGGGAGCGTTTTGAGTTGTCACACACTCGCAGTTTGTACACTCCCTACAGAGAAAGTGGGAAAGCCAAGACCTATATGGCATCAGCTTCTGGCCATAGCCCCACTTTGGACAACCTCCATGAGTTGCTAGCCGCTGTCAACACCACTTTGGATGACACCAACAATATGCTTGCCAAAGCTCAACGGAAGAACTATACACTGGAAGCACAAAAGCGTCTATTGGAGGCTACCTTGAACGGGGATGATCGTCCTGTGATCCGAGATGGTGTTGTGGAACCTCACCTCTCTCCAGCACCAAAGAGACCCCGCTACAACTCCCCCGATGCTCACACTGGAGCTTTTCCCTAGGATCTAGGAGTCTTTAAGTTCGCATCTTTGTAATCGATAGTAGACGAACGGTTAAAGTGTGCTTAGTCTAGTGGTGTGTCTGGGTGTTTGTGCTTGTGATAAATGCTTGTTTTGGATTTTTGTTATGAGTGCAGTGTGTTGTGGGGTAATGAACACAATGACATTGGTTTAGTAGTAAAGTGCTTAGATGGGTTTCCTTGAGTATCTTTCAACTTTTCCCTATCATAACCTTTTGTCTCACTCAATCCTACTCTTAATACAAAGCAAAAGCTTCAAATCTGTTCGCGCAGCTCTCTGAGTCGGCTGCACTGTTTTAATTTTATCTCGGGCTACAGAACTCCGATTGCAGTAAATCCAATTGGAGTAGTTCAGAAATTTTGTGGATGATTTTCTGACAAAAATACAGAATTTTAGCATACGTAGTCAGAGAGATATGCCCAAAACATTGGAGTCACTCGAATCTGTCAACACTGCTGACCTACCTGAATTGTTTATTTTATAACCAGAGTTACAGAACTCCGATCGAGGTGATTCCAGCTGGAGTAGTTCCGTAATTTCATTATCTTGTACTGGTCAAAAGAGAATAATTTTTGGTTATCCACACTGAGAGTTATACTTGATCATCTGGAGCCAACAGAATCTGTCCAAAGCTGAATTTCTTTGTTATCTCCTCTTTCCGAGTTTAACCCTTGGCTCAATTATCTAAAGTAATGTCCCTAACCCTCAGATGGTGAACACCAGGTCAGGATCCGGAATCGATCAACCACCAGTGAGTCGTCAAGGCAGAGCACCTCGGCAAGCGCAGATGGATCCCGCCATGCAGCAATTCATCGAGACGCAGACTCAACTCCTCCAGAACCTGACCAACACGGTGGCAAATCTGCAAGCCCAAGCCAACAATCCACCGGTGCAGCAGCCGGCGCCTCGCAACAAGCACCGGGAGTTCATGAGTCACCACCCCCCAGTGTTCACTCATGCTGCTGATCCACTTGAAGCTGAGGATTGGCTGAAGACAGTGCTGAAGATGCTCACTACCTGCCAGTGCGATGACAGAGAGAAGGTCTTGTATGCTGCAGGACGACTTCAGGGGTCCGCATCCACTTGGTGGGATGCGTATGTCGCTGCTCACGCCGCCCCAGACACTATCACCTGGGACGAGTTCACCACCAACTTCAGGAGCCACCACATACCCTCTGGAGTCATGAAGATCAAGAAGGAGTTTCTTTCTCTCAAGCAGGAGGGAATGTCAGTGGCTGAGTACAGAGACAAGTTCATTGAGTTGTCTCGCTATGCAACTGAGGAAGTTGCTGAAGACAGGAAGAAGCAGGAGCTGTTCCTGGATGGGTTAGCTGGTTCGTTGCAATACCAGCTGATGTCTTACCCTTTCCCCACATTTCAGCAACTAGTGGACGCTGCCATCCGCTTGGAGCACAAGCGCAAGGAGCTCGGAGAGCAGAAGAGGAAGGCCACCACCTCTAGACAGCCAGAGAGCGTCTCTCGCCCTCGCTTTAATGCACCACAGGGGACACCACTTCGCTCCGGAGGTCCGGGTGGAAATTTTGGGCAGCATCATATTCAGCGTAACAATCAACCATTCAAGCACCCCATTCAGGAGTTACAGCAGTCTACTTCATAGACCCTATGCCCCAATGACCAGCAGCCTAGTCAGAACACCCCAGCAGGAACCCCAGTGAGACCTGGTGTGCCCAACGCATCTGTTGGTAATACTTGCTTTAAGTGTGGAGAGACTGGTCACTATGCCAACAATTGCCCCCAGAGAAGCGCTCAGAACACTCCGGTGCAGAGTCAACAGATGAGGACTGGAAACAAGACCCCACAGAACTCCAAGGGACAGCAGAACTCTGCACGTGGTAGATTGAACCACATAAATGCACAGACCGGGTTCGGTATGTCTTTATCAACACTATCCCCACATCAGTTTTCTCTAATCATTCTCAAAATCTTTCTTTATCTATCCGAATCTCGAGGACGAGATTCTTTTAAGGGGGGTAGGTTGACTCTGTCACACTTGTTTTTCCAAAGAAAACCAAGTGCAAACCTATATGCATGCCAGCATCAAATTTCATGCATATAGTGACATATAAGTGAATACAAAAACAATATCACGTAAGAAAAAGGAAGATTATCAGAGTTTACGCTTAATCCTGGAAACGAAGGCACCAAACTCCACAAGCAATCGACTGGGGGTTGCGTACGCTTAGAACCAGCAACATCTTCAAAGCAGCTTCCTCTTTCTGAGCAACATTGTTTATAGCAAGAGTGAGCACTTGTCGTACTCAGCAAGTGTGGGGAAAGAATGAATGCAAAGGCTTTATAGTGGACTGGGCTCTAAGCATTTAGCATTTTAGTTGGTCAAGTTTTATTAAACAACTATTTACTAGCAAGTATAAGTATATACCATCCCACAATTATCATAAAGAGATAGATAAGATACGCCATAAGCATATGGCAAGCATAACCATGATTTGTGTTCATATTCAAGTTCAATTATCATGTGAGGGTCCAGGCCGCTCTTGACCGTGAGCACGGCTAATCGATTAGTTTTACACTCTGCAGAGGTTGTACACTTTCACCACAAGCAGCGTAAAAGCTCCGAAGAACTTTGGACCCAACCACGCGATGCTGATCAGGCACCATACCACACTACCGAGGTGTGGCTGCATAGGGACGCTACGAGGCCTTTACAAAGGTTCTTCAACAAGTTGTGACCCACAAGGTCCGGATCAGTTAGCAAGGTATAAAGTCCCCTAGCAGGTCGATACCCCACCATAGAATAAAGAACTCACCCAACCCCCTACTAGAGCGAGTCCATACCCCGCAGTACCGCCGATCCCTTGTCCTTATCAGGTAAGATCACCCCAAGCTAAAGTTCCTAATTATTCAGCCAAGACCAGTGCCCGTTTAGTTCTTGTGGTTGTACTGTTTTCCTGGGTGGTTCTCCATGTTCCGATTAACATAACAAAGGTGGTCTTGCAATTAAAGTTAACATAAAGGAACATAGAGCATAAATGGATAACCATGTTGATTAACACCAACCCAGTTGAGCAAACTAAGCAATAGCTACCATCAAGATTAATTTAATAACCCGGTTACAAGGCAAAGGACATAAAAGGCTAGACATGATCCTTAGTAGGTTCCCGTCAAAGTTAATGCAGAGCAATGCAATGAGTGATTAAATAATTATTAGGACAAAAGAACAAGGACACACTTGCCTGAAACCAGAGTAGTGTTGTTGCTCAGAGTCTTCACTTCTTGCTCTTCAAAGCTCTCGAACGACGTTCCTTCTACTCGCATCAATCATGAAGCACAAACATACAAAGCAAACAAACAACCAAGCTAAGAACAATGCACCACTCAAAAGAAAAGATTAAAAGAAAGATTAAGAGAACGTACAAGAGGATAGAAATTGAATGGAATAAGATAGGGGATAAAAGGATAGCTATTAAACATAATGGTGGCATGCACTGCATGGCAGCACACAAAAAGAAAAGCTAGCTAAAGATCACATGGCATGCACGCTAGTGGTGCATTCGTGCATGTACTGAGATAAAGAGAATTATTATTACTTAAGCATGATGTAAGCATGACATCACCAATGTGTTTAAGTAATAAACAATGTGGCAAAGGAATTGATGTTGGACTTGCTGATTGTATACGCACAGGCATGCATGGTACTGTTTTGCTTGAATGTGAATAGTGAGAGATGACGGAAGGGTGCATGCTTGGAGATTCTCACCAGCGGCAACGAGGATGAACTCGGCCAAAGGAAAGCACTTGCTGGCGATGATGGCATGTGGCAACGACAGCGTTGAAGTTCTGGCGTGTCCGGGCTGGCTTCTCGCTGCAGTTCACACACGCATCATGCATGCACACAGAACGCATTGCACATGCACGTAGACAGAGCACGCCTAGCAGTTTGTTGCCACCAGAAGTAAAAATATAGACCACTGCGCATATACATATATGCACTAAGATCAAACATGAAAGACGGAAACGACGATGGAGGCGGAGATCGAACTCAACGAAGATCGTGGATAATTATGATATGCTGCTCTGACAGCAGATCGATCGTCACAGGGACGGCAACCTCGAGCTTTTGGATCACCTCGCTGGCTTCCCTCGTGATCAACTCCTTCCCGCGGCCGGCATAAGTGGAGTCATGGACAGAGAGATGCGGTTGAGAACTTTTGATGCAACACAGAAAGATAGATGAACAAGGAACACCAGATGGTAAGCTCACGTACGTGTTGGCCCCAAGCCAAAGATGACGACGGACGAGCAATGGTGAAGATTGAACTGGACGAGACGGGCTGCGGTTCGACCATAACGTGGACGTGCTTCAACAGCAGATTGAGACACGGTGGCTGATCACGAGCGACCATCATAAGTCCCGGTGAAACTCTTGGAGACGGCGACGGCATGGTTGATCAGTGGATGCGACGGCATGCCGTGGCGGCGCTGCGTAGGCGAGGGCACGAGGTGGCGGCGGCGGCGGCGGCGGCTTCATCCTTGGCAGCACGCGGCCCGGACGCTAGGGCTGGAGGAGAGATTGATCGACGCCGGCGGCGGCTTGCAAAGGAACTACGGCACACGATGGAACAAAGAGAGATTGAGAAACCGTAGGTCACTATTTATGGGCGATGCATCAGGGTTACGTCCGGTCTGACTTCTTGGCACGTACGTGCACACGTCTAGAGTCCAGACTGGTTTGGGTTCGTCACGTGTATGCTTGCAGCCATGATAAACAAAAGGCTGACCTGAAAATCCAGATTGGTGTGTATGTCTT
Organism: Cenchrus fungigraminus; assembly: GCA_036936925.1. Classification (NCBI taxonomy): domain Eukaryota; kingdom Viridiplantae; phylum Streptophyta; class Magnoliopsida; order Poales; family Poaceae; genus Cenchrus; species Cenchrus fungigraminus. The sequence goes on from CM072779.1 coordinate 102,019,645, forward strand.
CCGTTGATTGCATGACCGTAGCTTAACTTTGGCCCAATAAGGAAGTGGCGATAGGATGAAAAGAAAAGAAAGGAAAATAAAAGATAATACGTACATGTAGCCATGGAGTAGCTAGAAAATATGTTGAGGTAGTATAGAACACGGTAGAGCCATAAATAATATTTGAGCTGGTGGAAAGAATTTCAGAGCTCTCTAGTAGATAGATTTAGCTTCTGGAAAAATGAGAATATATCCTAGTAAATTCTGGAAAATTCTCAGAAGAACTTAATCGTTATCAAAACACATTTCAAAAAAATATTTTGCACTCCAGAAACACTAGGGTGCATCGGCATGAATGCAACACTCTCAACCATTTATTTAATTTAGAAAATCAAGCAAGGTTTTTTTCCTATACTATATTTCCTGTAAAGAAAATAAATGTTGGAAAAATTTTAAAATTATGAGAAAATCGTTATTTAGTCATTCTCTCTATTCACATCCTGAAATTGGAAATTTCAGGGTGTGACAGAGCGGTTCTTAGTTGGTGTGTCCCCTGTGAGCCTTCTTGGTATTAAGTCAAGTTCTGTGTCTCCCCATGCATTTTGCATTGTATATGTGTCATATATCATGATGTATAGACTTTGGTAGGTTTGACATTCGTGTCTTGCATTGTGTCATATATCATGTTGCATTTGATGTACATATCTACCCTTGTGCATTTGTATCATATGCATGGTAGGTTGAACTTCTCCTATATACCATGAATACTATGATATGCTATTTGTGAGCTTTTGAGCATGTTTGATATGATTTGGTGATGGATAGCTATGCTCTTGATAGTTTTGCTTTATATATGCATGTTGAGATGGCTATTTTTGAAAAATGCTAGGATAGGCTCTCTCTTGTGAGTTTAAGGCCTTGCATGATCTTAGTGTGCTTTGGTGGTCTATATCATGCTTAATTCGTGTTGGGATATCATGTGCTTTTCACTTGGGGTCAAAGACCCATTTGTCATTGTCAATGTTTAGCCCATGTGACACCTTGTGGGGGAGCATAAGCTTCTTTTTGCCACAAAGGCACTTCATGTACCATTTTGTGCTGAAATTTGTAAAATGAAATTGGTATGTATGAAATGCCTATGCTTGAAGTTATGTCCTCATTTGATTCATGTCATAAATGCTTTAAATGTTTTAATTTGGGTGCTAAACCGTTGCATGTTGTCTACCATGAGAAGTCTCATTTTAACAAGTAGACACATGGCTCGGTAGCTTTTACATGACATGAGATGCTTATGGGTGTTTGTAATGATCTTGTGATGAGGATATGTGACCTAGCATGAAGTTTGTGTGATCTAGATTCACTTTGGCATGTTTTGCTCATGTTTAGGTCTTTGCTCATGAGAGGGAATTTTTTCACAAAAATGCTTAATTTGATCATGCCTTTGTCATATGCCTATATAGCTTTACTATCTTGATGGCTATGCTTTTATGGAACTATGAACTATCTTGCTTGCTCATTATCTCACTTGTAGCATTTTATAGTGCTCTTTGTATATTTGAGAAGCTAGTAGTTGAATCTTTTGCAAAATTGCCTTGATTCACGCATTGTCATCCAGGAAGAAAAGTTGCATTTGGGGGAGAAAATGTTTCAGTTTTCACGCATTTGTTGCATCCAGAGGGATACTCAGTTCAGGGGGAGAACTTGAGTTTGCATGCACATTTTCAGGGTAAGTATGCATTTGTGTAGGGGGAGCTTTGGTGAATTTCGTTCGCTTGCCTGAGTTGTGCTTTGGTGGTTACTCTTTGCTCTATCACATGTGTTTAGGGTGAGCTTTGTATGCTCTTTGGCCCTAGCGCATGTGTTTAGGGGGAGCTTGTGAGTTTTGTGCTCTTTTGCTCTTTTGCCGGTGGTGTTGATCCCCTTTGCCTCTTCTTGAGGAGCCGACGGTTGATTTGAGTTTTTGATCGTCACATGATTGGTGTTGAGCCCTTTGTGCCTCTTCTTGAGGAATCATGTGTACTTGTCTCAATTGTGTCGAACCGTTGCCCATGTCTTTGGGGACCGAGATATTGTTATGGCCTTTGTGATTTCTCTCATGCCAAGTGCCTTTTTTCTTTGCCTTATGTGGCTTTCGTTCACTTGGATGAGATTTTCGGCCTTTGCCCTCTCAAACCATTTTTTTGTGCTCATATGTTGTCAACACACTCATCAAGGGGGAGAAAATTTGGAAAATCAAGTTGATATGAACCTTGATTTGATGGTGATGAGCGGTTGACGAGTGCTTTGTTAAGAGCTGAAATTGGTTTGATGGCTTTCAGGATTGCTTGTCGCTCTTCGGGGTTGCTTGACTCTTTGGTGGTGTTTAGCTTTTGTGCTTCCTTTGTTTCCAAGAGTCTTTGGTTGGAGATCTTCTTTTTTCAAGTTGCCTTGTGTTTGCTTTTTCTTGGCTTTTGGGCACTTGAATGTGTTTTTCCTTTGGTTTCAAACCATCTTTTGTCAATGCACTCATCAAGGGGGAGATTGAGGAACCAAGTTGAGATGTGCCTTGGATTGTATGTGATGAGTGATTGACCGGATGATTTGAAGCTTTGTGTGTAACATCGCGTTGTGTGTGTTGTGACATGTGTGCATAGTGTTATGTGTGTTTACCATGTTGCCTTAGTGGTGTGTTGTCGATGCACTCGTGAGGAGTGGTTGACAACGTTGTGTGGACTAACTCTTGGCCTAGTATTGCAGGTGTCGGTTGTGGCTTGGTTTGTGTTGGTGCAGGTGAAGAACAAGTGCGAAAGGTCTATGCCTGTGTGGCATCCGAGGAGTGGAGAGACAAGTAGGCTTGGTTCGTGGGACCCGGTGGCCGACGGGATCAAGTGCGGGCCGAGTGGTAGCAAGAAGAGCAAGACGAAGTCGTATACATGGAGCCGATGCAGGGTAGCGGTTAACAACCGAAGTCTGCGCGCGGGGTTTGTTGGTTTGGCTACAAAACCAACACTGAGCCGGTGCAAGGTAGCGGCTAACGACCGAAGCTTGTACGCGGGGTTTGGTGGTTTGGCCACAAAACCATCAGGAGGAGGGTCTCTCGGTTTGGGCCTCAAAACCGAGCCCGAGGGCCTGACGTGACGGAGACGGTATCCGGGTGCGTCGGGAAGCTTCGAAGCGGGAGACATGCGGTGTGATCGCGGGGCTTGCATCGGGAGGATGCGAGGCCCAGTGGATGCGTGTCCGCTCGAGGGGTCTATAAATGTGTTGACCAAACCACCCCTGTGAGGGCTTGTGTTGTAACTCCTAGTGTAGGGGAACTTCTGTCATTTGTCCGGAGGGCCTATATATAGGAGGGAGTGGCTGGTTGGGCAGCTAACTCTTTGGCTTAGTTGGTGGGAGTGCTCTTTCATATTGGGGTGCTCATGGGGGGAGAGGGAGAGAGGTGTGAGTGGCTCTTTGTTTGAGCTTTTTCCATCGAAGATTTGTGATTCTTGTGAGTGGCTTGTATCCAGATTTGGCTAAGATATTCATAGTGAAATCTTCCTTCTCAATCTCGTGCCAAATCCTTTGCTCCCGGCATTTTTCTTTTTCTACGATTTTCGGGGTCTTTTTGGAGGATTTTCGTTTGTCGCTCAATTCGTCGATTTGAGGGCGTTTCTCTCCGGATTTCTTTGAGGGGATCATGGGTGAGTGCCTTGTGCCTCTTTGTGGATGATCTTGACCCCTCAAACGCCGGATTTGGCCTTCGATTCGTTGATTTCCGGATGAACCCTAGTTCATAGTGTTCTAAGCCAAGATTCGCGATTCCGAGAGTTGTGGGGTGTTTGAGGCTAAGATTTTTGGGGCATAACATCTTCTTGGGGGTGCTTCTCATGAACCCAAAGTTTCGTCTCAAGAGCTCTAGCCGTTTGGGAGATCCATCGTTTTGAGGAAAAGTCTTCTCTCTTGTGTTCTTGGCCTAAATCATTTTTCTGGTAGTGTCTCCGTGGTCTTTTGGAGGAGATCTTTTGGGAAAAGCTTCTTTGTGTTGTTGAGAAGCTATGGTTAAAGTTTCGTGATTTTTGGAGATCGTTTGATCGAGTTTTGGATTTTCCTTCCTTCTCTCGCGGGCTATTTTTCTCTGTTTTCTGGGCTGTCCCAAGTGATCCGGCCCAAGTGACCGGATGATCCGGAGGGGTAGGATGATCCGGCCACTTGTGACCGGGTGACTCGGAGCGGCTCTGGAGGCTACAGGGTGCTCCGGCCTAAGTGTCAGGATGATCCGGTAGGACTCAGCCTTTTGCTTTGTTGCTCGAGCTCTTTCGTGTTTGCTTCCGCTTTGCTTCCTAGCCTTCCAAACTTTGTTCCTAAGGTCTCGAGAGAGGTTTGATTGTGCTCCCGCTTGATCGTGTGTGACCCTCGGAGTTGCGATTGCGACATAGGCCGAGTTCTTTTGAGAAAGAATTTTTATCGGCTCCCATTCACCCCCCCTCTCTGGTTGCCTAATCGGTCCTTCAGAGTGAATGGGAGCCGATAAAAATTCTTCCTGAAGGATAAACTCGGCCTGTACCGCGATTGCCACTACGATCACTTGCACACACCAAAGAAGATCTAGACTAGGTACACACAAGCCTACAAGTCCTAGAGACAAGCCATGAATCAAAGTGCGGAACCACTAGACAAGAATCAAAGTGCGGAAGCACTAGACACGAATCAAAGTCTGCAACAGACCAGGCGAACAGTCCGTGGTGTACGGGCGGACTGTCCATGTGACCTGGGCGGGCTGTCCGCAAAAGCAGACATAACCTCCAGAAGCGCACCTCGAAAAATCAGACTGTCCGCGAGGGACCCGCGGACTGTTTGGCCCTTCACGGACCGTCCGGCACTCAAGTACGGACCGTTCGCAAACTCCGTGCAACCAAAAGCACCTGAGGCAACGGATCAAAACACGAACTCGCAAGAACACGTGAAGAACACGAAGAACACCTGCACTGTTCCAGGCCTCACGGACCGTCCGCACGAAGCTCGCGGACTGACCGCACGACTCGGACAAAAGCAGAAAAAGCCCCCCGCACGAAGTCAACTCCACCTATCCATCATCGGATCTCCCGAACGGCTTGAGCTCTTGAGACAAGATTTGGGGGAGATGTGAAACGTCACTAGAAGAAGCTATGCCCCAAAAATCTCTGCCTCTAACTCACTAAATCACCAGGAATCGTGGATCACATGAACCAACACCAAGAACTAAGGCTCCTACAAAAACTCACGAATCGAAGGGGTTTCCCATCGTTTGAGGAGCCAAGATCACACACAAAGATGCGCAAGGAATCCACCCATGATCCCCTCAAAGAAATCCGAGAGAAAACACCCTCAAATCAACGAATCGAGGGAAGAACGAAAACACCCAAAAATAGCTCTAAGAATGACACGAAAATTACAAAGAGCTAGGAGAACATCACAACGCCGAATGCTTCCATACATCCAGAGGTCAGAGTCTATACAAGAATATAGCCTAAGGAAATATTGGGAAAAGAAGCAGTCCAAAGCGATCTACCGGGGGAGGAAACCCTAGAGCCAGAGAGAGAGAGATGCCATCCACCTCTTCGCTATTTATACGAAGTCCACCGGAGGAGGCAAATGACCACACTACCCCCACAACTTAAAATGAAGATACAAACCCCTCAGGGGCAATTTGGTCAAGTCTTCGGATATTCCCATCGAGCGGACACGCTTCCACCGCGGACTTGCTTAGCCTCGACGCAAGCCCCGCGGTCACGCCACATGCCCCCCGCCTCGAAGTTTCCCGACGCTCCCGGATCACCGTCTCTGTCACATCGGCCCTCCGGACTTGGTTTTTCGGCCCAACCAAGAAAGCATCCACTGATGGTTTTGTGGGCAAACCACCAAACCCCGCGTGCAAGCTTTGGCCTCGAACCGCCACCTTGCACCGGCCCATGTCCATGACTTCAACTTGCTAGTCTTGCACCGCACGGCTCGCACTTGACCCCATCGGCCACCGGGTCCATCAAACCAAGCCTACTTGCCTCTCCATCACTCGGAGGCCACCACGGCTAAGGCCTTTCGCACTTGTTCTTCACCTGTACCAACACGAGTCAAGCCGCAACCTATACCTGCACACTGAGCCAAGCATTAGTGCACACAACGTTGTCAATCACTCATCACTAAGGAGCGACCCTCCAATGGTCCTCGGACACGCCTGGTCCTCAAACATATAATGAAAAGTTTTAAATTTTTCAGAAATTCACACCATTCAAAATTTTGGGATGTTACACTACAGGTTCTGGTTGGAGAAACAGGCATGTCTCATCTCAGTGCATAACCTATTTTCATAGATTAGCTTGTGGACAAGTTTCAATTCTGTCGATTTAGGCTCCCTTCACAAAGCCCGGAGAATCCAAACATTTTCCCGGATACTCCGGAAAGCTCGGAGTATCCAAAAAAATATCCAGAAAGTCCGAACTTTGAACTGACTGCTGTTTAAAGTTTGTGATTTTATGTTTTGACTATTCACCCCCCTCTAGTCGACATCTAGATTCTTTCAATTGGTATCAGAGTCGGTTGCTCTGTTTGAAGCTTAACCTCTTGGAGAAAAGAGATGTCAAACTCGAATGATCAAGCGCCACTTCCTGAAGGAGATGGGAACAACACGGTTGGTGGTCAACCTCCCATCCCACCGCAAGGCAACCTAGGAGCAAATACAAGCACAAATGAGAATCCAAGAAACCAAGATGGTGAGGAGACTTCCGATAGCGAAGATGAAGATGATGCAATGTCAAACCGCTCCGGGCGACAGCCATCATCAAGGGAGTACACTAATATCCCCTTCGATTACTCTCGATTATCCTTTAGTCATCCATCGGGTTCTAGCCACATTGGGAAGATACCCCAATTTGATGGAACCGGCTATTCCAAGTGGAAGAACTCGATGGAGGAGTATTTAATGGTAGTGAATCCCGCATTTTGGACTATTGTGAACAGGGGTATTACATTTCCAAGTGATGATGCAATGTTATCTCAAGATTAAGCAAATGAGATACAAAGAAACTATCAAGCCATTCGCATCATCAAGAGTTCACTCACTTCCAAAGAATATGACAAGGTTGATGGATTGAAGTCCGCCAATGAAGTTTGAGACACATTGTTTGTCAATCATGAAGGGACAAAGCAAGTTAGAGAAGGAAGAATTGGTGCCTTGGAAAGTGAGCTCAACCACTTTATTATCTACGAAGATGAGTCTCCACAATACATGTACAACCACTTGAACAAGATCATCAACAAAATCAAGTCTCTTGGTAGTACAAGATGGGGAAGAAAAGAAGTGGTTGATAAGTGTTGGCGTTTCTTACCGCCGTCACTTTAAGAATATATTTGGAATCCATCCTTAGTGACAACACCAAGAAATTCCTGTTGGCATTTCTTAACGTCACAACTAACGACGCCGAGTTAGCATGAACATCAAGACTTGCCAAAGGTAAATCTAAACGATCATGAACGAATCCGCAACCGCACAGATAAACCATTGTAGCATTTCCACAAGGAAGGAGAATATTCCAAGGGTATCGTATCCGTGGAAGGCAATGGCGGATATCATAGACTTATGCTTTTGCACTGAATGTAAACTAAGAGATAGATATAGGAAACAACAAACTCAAAGGCAGGGGTAAGATAAAGATATAAAGGGGTAGTGTGACACACACTCAGATCTACCTCTACTCTAGCACACTACGGCATAGGGGGAACATACGAGTTAGCTCTAGGTTCTAATGTACTAAACATACAAAGCTAGAAGATACAGGAGATAGGCATGAGCATTGTATCAGAGGGTAAGGTTCAGCACCCAGGTACAAACAGGGAGCTAGCCCGCGACGACCAGCACTCTGTGAAACTAGACTTTAGACTCCGATAGCAAGTACACCAGCGCGCAGGGTTCCAAAGGGTCCAACAGCTGTCACCACTACGGGTCTACCTCTATCATTACGGGGGGGATGCTCATAACTAACGTAGCCACACAGCCCAGGCATCATGCCTGCGTTGCTGCTAGACTTCACCTGGACCGGGCTATTGTGACCCAGGGTGAGAGCCACTAGAAGACTGGTCAACTTAGATCGAGTACCGTAGCTTGAACACAAACCTCATGCAACACTCTCATGCCATTTAACAAGATGAACTAAGGCTAGACATACGAACGGATACAAACTCTCTTATGTCTAGTCAACAAGATCAAAGGATCGTGTTCATGAAGAACACGAGCCTCTAACTTATGAACAAACACATTAGAATGAGTTTATCATCCTTCAAGTGGATCAAAAGGTAGTGCTCATGAAGAACACAAGCCTCTAAATGATGAACAAAGGATGAACTCAAGAACATATCAAGCATATGATCTACCATGACTTTATATGAAATAGCTGAATAACTGAAGTAGATCAAAGTCATACAATGAAATAAAGATAAAAGAGAACTCATACCTAGACTCCAAAGAAGACTTGGAACCTGAAGAAGAGGTACTCTAGCCTACCCCCTAGCCTTGGAAACTAAAAGTGAGAGGAGAATGAGAGAGTGGTGTGTGAGAAATGGGAGCCCCTCCCCTTCTATTTATAGGCAAGGAGGAGGCTTGCCTCGGGGCTCAAACTCCACCAAAACACCCGGGAGTGAGGTAAGTGACCAATGAGCAGCTGCCACGTGGAGGGACATGATGAAAGGTGGCAGAGGCGGTTCGGCCGATCCTAGGATTGGCCGGCCCCTCCGGCCCTCCTTTCAAGGTGTGTTATCTCTGGGTGGCTGCCCTGTGGGCCCTCTGATCCATCCCCAGTGCATGGCTTGATTTGGTATCCGAGGTGGGCCCCTTGATCCATGTGAAGTCCATGTGGTGCTCTCTGATTCGTCGGTGAGTGCCTCCCTTGGATCAATGACGTGGAATGCCATGTGTTTCCTTGGTGGCAGCCACCTCCTCAGCTGAGTTGGCATGGTTTCTCCATAGAAGGTGGGTTTCCATCTCTTTTAAGGGGTATTTCACCTACATACAAATAATCTCCAAGGACAAGTGGAACTACATTATTCAAACCAAAATGCAAGGAAATAATGCATATGCCTCCATTTATGTGAGAATATTGAGGGCTCAAAGTAGTACTTAACAGCCGTCAACAAACTCCCCCAAGCTAACCTCTTGCTCGTCTCGAAGCAAGACATTAAGGACTTAGGTTGGTTGATCAGGAGTTGCTACGATGTTGTATTCTCAACTTATGGCAAACATACATCAAAGTACTCTACCAAGAGTTGAACAAGTTGGTAATGTTCTTACCTTTCACCTGATGTCATGGGGCATATAGCTTCACCTGCCTTAGGCGGTTGAGAGACATAATGGTTATATAGCACATGCATAATCACTCATACCTTGATCAGCTATCATTCCGGAGGTTTTTTTGCAAATTTTTCAAAAGAAAATCAGAGTTCCTCAAATGATACTCTCGGATCGCTCAAAGTGTATGGTTCCTCACCAAGGCATCAATGTTGCCTTTCTTCACATCCTACTCCTAATAGGCTTATGTGGAGCTGTAGGTAGAGAAGAAATGTGGCACACTTGTCTCTCATATTTTGCTAAGTCAAAAACCGGATCCTTGGAAGAAACAAACATACATCCTGATCAAGATGTGCATATGTGTGTGATGGATATGAGCATGGTAAGGTGGATACTAGGCCCGGAAATGGGTGCTAGATATTACCATGCTTTATATGAGGAAATGAGGGATTGATGGTAAGGTGGACACTAGCCCCGGAGTAGGTACTAGTTATTACCATCTATATGGTGGAACACTTTCTCTTGCACATATCAATCCCTTTTTTTCTCCTTTTGAAATTTTCGAGACTTGGGCTAGCTCTCTTTTTTTATTTTTGCCATGCTTTTCTTTTTCTCTTTTTTTTGCTAGCCCTTTGTCTCTATTGGAGATATTTGGAGAGGGATGAATGTTGCAAAGATACATAGAGTTTTATTTGCGGAAGAATGCATAAGTAAAATGGAACAAATGATGAATGCTAACTTCCAGTGTACAAGTTTAGCACGAACGTGTACGTGATCTTGATCAGGGGAGTATGAGTTACAACAAGGGTCACAACAATTTGACAAAGCTCAATGAGAGAATAAGTTGCATATGTGGAGGCTAAGAACTAGAATCTACATATGGCCTTGGATTGGAAATTCTCATCATTGAGGAACTCATCATGTTTTGATTTTTTAAAAAGGAAAACTCCGGATGTCAAGCATCACTAAGCACAAGATCATCGCACTCTATTCTACCATATCATGTCTCACAACAACTTAGGCAAGGCTTATGTTTTTTTGCTACCCACAGTTTTCAAGCTAGGGTTTGAACATGCAAGCCAACAAACTCAAAACTTAGGTAGGATACAAAGTTGTAAGCAAGACATACAAGGAGAATAAATAGAGCAACTATTCATCATTTCAACCATAGAGGCAAAGCATTCTTACTATGCATATCAAAGCAAACTAAGAAAATGATGATGATGAAAGCAAATAGATATTTTGGTCTTTTTATTTTTTGCAGATTTTTTTGGGTTTTCATTTATAATATATTTCGAAAACAAAGGAAGATACAAGTTACCTCACGATGGGGGTCCTCCCCCAAGCTAGCTTCAGGCTCACTGCGGAGGAGGGAAGAAGAATCCTTGACTCGCGTAGTAAGCCCTCTGCTCCTTCATCTATCGCTGCTGGTTCCACTGCATGGCTTCGATCCTTTCACCAGCCTGACGCTGCCACGCTGAGGTAGACTCGACGTGGGTGTTCAGCGTATCCTCTAGTCCCGTGACCTGGACGGTGAGCTCTCCCATCTGCTGCGCGAGCTGAGCATCACGTGCAGAGGCTGAGGAGTGCCGCCGGAAGGACCAAGATGGAGGTGGACCACCGGAGCTGGAACTAGTGGGTGTATCCCACTGTACTCCGCTCGCACTCGCCCAAGCTGCGCCACTCGCACTCGGCTGGTAGGTGGGCTGATCCCAACCAAGTGCATATCCAGGGGTAACCCCGAACATGTACCCCGCAGGGGGGCCCTCCTGCCACCGGTGGTGTAGCAGGCTGTGGCTGTGGTTGTGGTGGTGGTTGTGACTGCTACTGCTGCTGCTGCATGTGTGCTCTCTTTGCTGCACTTCGGGTGGACCTGCCTGAAACACTAGCATGACGGCTTTCCTTTTGTGTAACAAGGGGAATGGTTAGTGACTTCGAGCTATACAATCGAAGCCCCGGGTTAGGTAACAGGATTTGATTTGCATAACCCAGGAAGAAGAAAGTCAAAGAATCATTTGGGCCTCTCTTGAGTATATGCCCTTGGATCAAGTATGCCTCATCAATGAGAACTCGGGGCGTCCCGATGAAGGGTACGGGATTCCCGCTAAGAACCCCGAGTCTGAGAGCAATACGAGTCAGCAAAGTCGTACACTCAATAGGACCTATCATCTTGAATTTCATCATCCACTACCGAATCATAGCTTTAACAGGAGAGACCTTGATCTGGTTAACAGTGGCATATAATAGCATCATCTCATCGCTGCGCACGGGCCGAACATCCTCTTGTGGAAAGAGAGTAATGGCGAGCCACTTGTGCCACAAACGGAGAGTGGGATGCACAATATCATTGCACCGAGGCACAAACTTGCCACTGTAAACAAGACCAGAGATGTCTGCCCAGAAAGAGTCTCGAACAAAACCCTCACAAGCCTTCTTCAATGAAACAGCACAATGAGGACTAAAACCAAGGAGACGACTAAGTTTCTTCCAAGAAACACGATAATTGGTCCCAAAAAGACGAAACTGAGTGCCATCCAGAATCTCGGTAAGAGAGCAAAGAAACTGGATGGTGAGGGGCCGAGAGCCAGGCTCTGTAACCTGCGCAAACTCCTCCTAACCAAGAGCAGACCAAATGGAAGCGAACTTGAGATTCATACTTGTTTTCTCCATGAGAGCCGGGTTGAAGTCACGGGTGTTGGCGAAGACTCGGTCCTTTAGGAGAGCGTAGGCTTGCTCCTCTCGAGTGCCCCGCAAGCTGAGGTAGGGGGTGTCATCGACAACCTCCTCCACAGCTTGTGGCTCAGCTTGTTCTTCTTGCTCTTCTTCATAATCCATCGTCGATGGGCTCGGCGTCGGCTCGGCGGGGATGGATGAACTCGCGCTTGCCTGCGAACGGGAGCGTGTCACCCTCCGGAGAGTGTTCGCCGCCCAATTCATGCTAGCACAACAACAAGGGACAACAAGAGCAACTCGGTGATGGATTAGTGAAACCGAATGAAATTCTTACCGAGTTTGCTCCACCAATAGCAATACTTTCAGCAACACAATAGAGAGAATACTTGATGATCCAATCTTGAGCAAGAAATCTAAGAAAACCAAGAGAGCAAGGAGTAGAGAGGGGAGTGTGAATGGGTGAAGAACACCCCCTCTCCCCTAGCTATTTATAGGCAAATGCGCCAGGCATCCACACATAGCCGTTGGAGCAAGGTGGGGCCTAGCAGCCATTGGGCTGCTTCGGCCGAACCTGGGGTCGACCGACCCCAGGCCGGGCCCACCTGCCCTCTACCCTGGCCAGTGGCTCCCCAATGGCTAGCTGGGGGCCTGCCTGAGTGCCTCGGCTCAAATTCCCTCAAAATATTTTTCAAATGATTTTTCTAGAATTTTCAAACTCAGAAATTATTTTCAGAAATTTTATTTTAAAAAGGGAAAAGGGCTAGATAAATCTAGCATGCAGATGCAAGGTTTTGGAAAATCAAATATGCAATTTTGGAAAGGGAAATATGAGAGAAGTACCATCTTTAACCTTTTTGGTAGAAAGGACCCGTCGTTTTTAGTCTGATGAGTTAGACTCTTCTCAGTGATCCATTCCACTCGGCACCCCACTCCTGAGAAGTAGAGTGTGGTGCCTTCTCAATCATCCGCCATTCTTTTTGAATTTTCTTTTTCTTCTTTGACGGAGATTTCTTCTTTGGGGGTAATGTCAGTGTTTTAGACACCGAGCCTACAACGGTGTACCCGAAGTAGTAGATTGTGCGGTGGGGCTCGCCGAGATCAGGAACACGATGGTGAGACACGGGGCACACAATTAGACAGGTTCGGGCCGCAATGTGCGTAATACCCTACGTCATGTATGCTGCGTGGCTCTGTATTGATTGCGTATGTTTTAAGAGGGGTCCCTGCCTTGCCTTATATGCCACGGGAGGCAGGGTTACAAGTCGGATTGGTACAAGGGTACTATTCGAGTAGGACCCGGAGTAGCCTATACAAGGTATGGAAAGCTATCCTAGTCTTAGTACAAGTCCTTGCCCGTCTTGTCTTGCCTTGTGGTCCACGGTACCAGCACCGTGGCCCACTAGTCGAGTAGTCCAGGAATACAGGAACTTATGTCCCGGGTATGGCCCACATGTGTTGGTGGGCCCAGGGATGCCCGGTCGACAAGCCCCCGAGTACTTTGTAGTCGAGTATGATGCTCCAAGTAGTCTTGAAGGTCTCCACAATGTAGCGAACATGGCCTCATATGCCATTTGTTCAAAGCTTAATTTTGGTGATTAATGACAACATGATCAATGGGACTAACCATATTGTCTAGCATGTCTTTGTAGACACTTCTAGGTCCCAAGGATGCAAAAATACCATATACCAAAATGAGAAGATAGTATATTTTTCAAGGGTCAAAACCGCGGAAGAAGAAGAAAAGAAATGCTACCGTCGGATGAACTGACGGCACCTTGGAAACAAGCATCGGTGCAATGGCCAGATAAAGTAGTACACTGTGGAAGAAGACGCAAGTCAGCTTGCACCATCGGATGAACCGACGCCCCCAGTTTTACATGCGCCGGATGAATTCAAGAGACCAAGCAACAGTCAGCTCGCAGGAATCAGTAGCACCGGATGAACCGACGGTGTAGCGGCAGTTTATCCGATGGCCATGTGTTTGCTAACAGAGAGATTCTGGCGTGAAGGTCTTCAGCACCGGATGAACTGATGGATACAAGGATTAAGCAACGGTTCATCCGACGGCTTCGAAGATGCTACCAGAGAGGTTTTGGAAGCAAACCTATCAGCACCGGATGAACCGACGGTGTGAAAAAAGGACCGTCGGTGCAAGCGTCGGAGGATATGTGTCAGTGGAAATGCAACAGCTAAGTGACGTGGAGGGCACCAGATGAACCGATGCCTGGGAAAGTTATAGCGGCGGTTCATCCGACGGTACTAGTTTCAGCAGCTTTTAGCCAACGGCTCTTTGGACGCCTTGGGCTATTTATACCCCCTCCACTCACCCATTTGGGGTTGCTGGATTGTGTGGAAGTGCAGAGGAGTTCAAGACACATTGAAGATCATATCCAATCCATCCAAGTGCTAAATTGCTCATCCATAGACTTGCATATGCTTTGTGTGTGTGCTTAGTGCTAGGCTTAGCTTAGAGTTGAGTGAGTGCAAGGTGTGCCTACCTTGTGAGGTGATTCTCGAGTGAATCAAGTTGTACGAGGTGTGCCGGAAGCCTTGGAGCCTAGGTGGCTCTTCGGTAAATGTCTTCGACCCTCCGGCTTGGTGTGGAGCGGTGAGGACACTTTGTGCGGGGGACGTGGAGACCCCCTTCCCTTGGTGGAGAAGCTCCTTAGTGGAGGTGGCATCAAGGTGACCAAGGGAGCTTGGCGAGTGCCTTCGTGGTGAGCCTCTGTGGCAAGTCAAGTGGTGCTCTTGGGAGAGACTTGGTGACCGGGAAGCAATACTCTTGTGTAGAGTGCTTCAACGTGGACTAGGGGTGGCTTAGTGCCTACCGATACCACGGGATAAATCGCGTGTCAAGAGTTTGCTTCCTCTCATCCCCCCTTTACGTTTCCGCATTACTCTCTTGCAATCTTTGCTTGCCTTTACTTTCCTAGAGTAGTATCTTGCTAGGATTGGCTATAGGTTGCAAAAGTTGTTTTGGGATGGGAGTTTCACACTAGAACAACCCTAGTTGCACATCTGGATAGTATGTTCTAGTTTATCTTTGATGCAAATAGTGATAAGCCATAGGATAAGGTTTTAAGTTGCCTAATTCACCCCCTCCCCCTCTTAGGCTACGGGCATCCGATTCCTTACACACAAGTAGTTCCCAAGCGTCCCCGAGTTCTACAAGCTTCAATCTTCAATAGTACTTGAATCATCACGAGGCTGGAAGGTACTCCAGCTAACTCCACGAGTAGTCTTGAACTCTTCTCGAGTTGTTCCCAAGCGTCCCCGAGTACTTCCTTTGAAGGTCTTCAATAATACCTGCTTCATTCTTGAAATCTTTACATCAAAGATCCATATGGCAATGCGATTACTAAAATCACATTCCATATGGAATGTAGCCCCCGAGCCTTAGGTCGAATCCAATATTCAAGTTGAGGGTCAATCTTCTACTATTTGATCTTGCTCCGAAAAATCCGCAGAAAATCCATAGAAATAATATAGGAATACGATTCGTAAAAATCGCATCCTATATGGATGCAGCCCTCGAGCCTTAGTTTGAATTGACAATTGAAGCTGAGGGTCAATCTGTAGTCTTCGTCAAATAATCCCGTAAAATCCTGAGAAAAACTGAAGGACACATGGCACGGAGTCCCCGAGCCTTGAGTCGGGTACTTTCTCAAATTGTAGGATCCAATCTGACTGTAGAATAGTGGCCTCAATTCAGTGAACTGTAGTTGAATAAAATCCAATTCCCTCGAGTAGTCGAGCCCCCGAGAAGGAGCCGAGCAGGTCTTGAATTTAAGTCCTCTGACTTAGCCAAAAATTTTGCCTGTGTGAAACCAATCTGTTGAATACGAAGGGTCACCAGGTCGAACCGTTAGGGTTTTGGTTTTATAAATACCCGAAGGGGTATCCCTTAGGATTTCATTGCTTCCATTCGCCCTTAGATCCAGAAAGAAAGCCCTAGCATCCGTAGCCGCCGCAGAGTTCGAGCGTCCACACCGCCAAGAGTGTGCACCTCCACCCCCTCGCAGCCCTCAAGCCAATGCGAAAGAAGAGCCTCGTGACAGGAAGGATGAAGCACAGAAGAGGAAGTCCGGCCGCGGCAAAAATCAGTTGCCGGAGCCCAAGTACAAGACCGTGGTAATCACAAAACCACCAAGCCAGGCTGTTTCTTGGAAGAAATCCAAGATGAGGGAAGATGATATCAAGGCCCTCGAAGCCGGTGGGTTGCTGCGCGAGAAGGCGATTGCTGGCTAGAGCTCTGCCACTGGAGATATGTGGCCAATGGAGAAGAGTCGAGATGAAATTCTAATGTTCGGCCACTTCGTCGAGTGTGGGTTGACGCTGCCGTCATCAGATTTCTTCAGGGGCTTCCTCGACTTCTTCAAGTTGGAGCACGTACACCTGAACCCCAACAGTATCTTCCAGATCGCAGTGTACGTGCACTTCTGCAAAGTCTTTCTTGGAATCCGCCCGCATTGGGCTCTGTTTAGGAAAATATTTTGCCTGAAGCCATAGCCCAATGCCAATTTCCCGGTGGTAGTCGGTGGTGCCGGTCTCCAGATGCGCCAGAAGGCACAGGAGTTGTACTTCAAGTACGACTTGATCGATTTGAACCAAGACTGGAAGACCAAGTGGTTCTACATCGACAACGCCCCGCCAAAGCTGCCGAAGCCAAGCATGTTCGCACCAGTGTATGACAGGCTCTGGAAGGACGAACCAACAATGCAGGAGTGCATTCAGATTCTGGAGCTGCTGGCGAAGATTGTGTAGAAGAAGGCGCAAGGCTTGATAGCTGACAGAGTAGCCTTCAGCTTCATGAAGCGACGGGTACAACCCTTGATGCAGCGGGAGCATCTTGGGTACGAGTACACTGGAACTGATGATGGCTCGAGGCTGTCTTCAGAAGAGATCAGTGATGATCTTGTAATGGAAAGACTACAGAAGATTTTCATGACTCTTCACGAAATTCCTACAGCCGTCCAGGAGTATAGTGTTGACAACCCTCCGCGTCTGGTGAGTTTCCAAGAACTAGCCCCCGAGTACTTATTAAAAGTAGTCGTGTATCTAACATTTGCTCTATTGCGCAGGAGGATGTCTTAAAGTTTGTGTCCAACCCTCCTCCACGTCCCCAAGATCCACTACAAGCGCCAGAGGGAGAGCCAGCAGGAGTGGAAGCTCAAGCCCCCGAGAGTAGTCGATCTGCTCAAGGGGAAGAAGAAGAAGTCTTGGTGGAGGACACCTCCTCTAAATAGGAAGACGTGCTCGTCAACTTCTTTTGGGCTAACTGTGATATCTTTGCGTGGAAACCATCTGACATGCCAGGTGTACCCAGGAGGTTGATCGAGCACTCACTCAACGTTGATCCTAATGCTACCCCCAATAGACAACACCTTCGTCACTTTGCTGATGACCGCAGGGCTGCTATCAAGAAAGAACTTGCCAAACTACTCGCGGCTGGCTTCATCCGGGAAGTTTTTCACCCGCAATGGCTCGCTATAACCCTGTGCTCATCAGAAAGATGAACTCTAATGATTGGAGGATGTGTGTTGACTACACTGATCTCAACAAGCATTGCCCCAAGGATCCTTTCGGGTTGCCGCAGATTGATCAAGTTATTGACTCTACGGCGGGCTGTGCTCTACTCTGTTTCCTGGATCGCTACTCCGGATATCATCAAATCGCAATCAAGGAATCTGATCAAGAGAAGACCGCATTCATCACCCCGTTTGGTGCTTATTGTTACACAACAATGTCCTTCAGGTTGAAAAATGCTGATGCTACTTATCAAAGAGCTATCCAAGCGTGCTTCAAGAGGCAGCTACACAAGAACGTGGAAGCATACATGGATGACATCGTTGTAATGACTAGGGATCAAGACATGCTTATCACGGATCTTGAGGAAACTTTTGCTTCGCTATGAGAGTACCAATGGAAGCTCAACCCTAATAAATGCGTCTTTGGCATATCATCTAGAAAACTACTCAGGTTCATCATCAGCCATCGTGGCATCGAAGCAAACCTCGAGAAGATTACTGCCATCTCCAACATGCAAGCTCCGACTACTATCAAAGATGTCCAGAAGCTTACTGGTTGTATGGCGTCACTCAATCGCTTCATCTCACGACTTGGAGAACGAGGTCTACCTTTCTTCAAGCTACTCAAGCGGCAGGAGAAGTTTACATGGACAACTGAAGCTGATCAAGCTATTTCTCAGCTCAAGGAGTTCTTATCCAAGCCTCCAGTCCTTACAGCTCCTCTGCCCAATGAAGAGCTTTTGCTCTACATCACTGTGACTACTAATGTTGTCAGCACTGCTATTGTCGTTGAACGGCAGGAGACAGGCCATGGCTACTCTGTCCAGAGGCCGGTTTACTTTGTTAGTGAAGTTCTTTCAAAATCCAAGGCTCGCTACCCTCCAGTACAGAAGCTACTCTATGCAGTTCTGATTACTTCACGAAAGCTCCACCACTACTTTGACGAGTACAAGATTTCTGTGGTTACTAGCTACCCGCTTGGCGAGATATTGCACAACCGGGATTCCACAGGAAGGATTTCTAAATGGGCCGTAGAGCTTGGCGCTCTATCGCTCGAGTTCAAGTCTCGCACTGCTATCAAGTCTCAAGCCTTGGTTGATTTCATGGCTGAGTAGCGGGAGAATCAAGTCCCAACTCCAATTGAGCGTCCAGAACATTGGGTCATGTACTTTGACGGTTCCCTCAAGTTGAAAGGCGCCGGTGCCGGGGTACTTTTGATTTCCCGAGCAACTCAAATATGTTTTGCAGATCTTCTGGAAAGTCTCAAATAATGAAGCTGAATATGAAGCTCTATTGCATGGCCTTCGCCTAGCAGTCTCTCTTGGCATTACACGACTACTTGTTTACGGTGATTCTTTGGTGGTCATCAATCAAGTCAACGATTCTTGGGATCGAAATGCTGAGAACATGGATGTGTACTGTCAGGAAGTACGCAAACTTGAGAACAAATTTCATGGTCTCGAGTTCCATCATGTTATTTGCGACAATAATGTTGCTGTGGATGTCTTGTCGAAGCTGGGATCTACATGAGCTCATGTGCCAGCAGGAATCTTTGTCCATGAACTTCACAAACCATCAATTCCGGGGCAATCATCTCCACCTACGACTACTTCAGTTCAACCTGATCGAGAAGTGCTTGTGATTGATGTGGACTGGAGAACTCCTTTCATCGACTACATTGAACATCAGTTGATTCCTGAAGACAAGTCAGAAGCCGAGCGCATCTCATGCCGTGTCAAGGTTTATGCTTTAGTCGGAGATCAACTCTACAAGTGAGTTGCAAGTTTTGATGTACTCATGAAGTGCGTTTCTCGCGAAGAAGGCAAGGAAACCTTGGAGGAGACACACAAAGGAATCTGTGGCAATCACGCTTCTTCCCGCACCTTGGTGGGAAAAGTGTTGAGACATGCTTTTTACTGGCCTACAGCTCTTGCTAATGCAGAGGAACTAGTCAAGAAGTGCCATGGATGCCAATTCTTCGCCAAGCAACAACACGTTCCAGCCTACAAATTCATCACGATTCCACCAACTTGGCCTTTCGCTTGCTGGGGGCTGGATATGATTGGTCCTCTTCCAAATGCGCTAGGGGGATTCAACAAAGTACTGGTGGCTATCGACAAGTTTACCAAGTGGATTGAGGTCAAGCCTGTTACCTGCCCCAAGGCTGATAGAGTCCTCGACTTCTTGGATGAAATCGTACATCGCTATGGGTTCCCTAATCGCATCATCACAGACCAGGGTTCGAATTTCAACAATCACCAGTTCTGGGAGTACTGTGAGAACAATGGAATTGATGTCCGGTACGTCTCCGTCGCTCATCCACGCGCCAATGGCCAAGTGGAACGCGCTAATGGGATGGTACTCAACACCCTCAAAAAGCGACTGTATGATGCTGCAAATACCAAGGCTGGCAAGTGAATCAAGGAACTACCCAATGCACTCTGGGGCTACGTACTCAGCCTACTACTACCACAGGGCAGTCACCTTACTTCCTAGACTACAGCTCTGAAGCCGTTTTGCCTACTGATGTCATGTGGCATTCTTCGGCGGTTGATCAGTACGAAGAAGGCGTAGCTAAAGAAACAAGACAGACAGATGTCGACAGTCTCAAAGAAGCTCGCTGCAACGCACTCATTCAATCAGCTCGATATCTTGAGAAGATTCGCCGCTATCATGACCGCAACGTTAAGGAACGATCCTTCAATATTGGTGACTTAGTCCTCCGTCGTATCCAGAACACGGTAGGGCTACACAAACTCAACTCGCCATGGGAAGGTTCTTTCTCTGTTGCAAAGGTTATCGGTCCAGGCTTGTATCGTCTCCAAACTCTTGAAGGCGAAGAAGTCGACAACTCTTGGAACATTGACCAGCTTTGTCGCTTCTACCCGTAGGGGTTCTCATCAACCCTCTCCAGGCAGCTTCGGTTGCATCCACTCAACAGACAGCTACGATTGTCACTACTCGTAGGTGGCCTCAACAACTCTCTCCAGACAGTTTCAGCTATATCTACTCGTGGCTTCAGCTGCGATCACTCGTAGGGGATCATGATAATCCTCTCCAGGCAGTCTCATTCTGCGATCTCGTAGGGAGTCATGATAACTCTCTCCAGACGACTCCGCGTCGTATAGAGCAATAAGTGGCACATGCTGTCCATGTCTCTATTTCTAATAAGAGGCTTCAGCCTAGAGTAACACGCTTCTGGTAGGGTCTCAGTGGAACTCTCATACAAGTTGCTGCTACAGCAAGGATGAGTTCATCACACTGTCCCCTACGATCTTACTCGTTCTTCGGAACATCCTTGCGAGTACTCTCTCACTAGGCTCATAGCCTTAGAGGTACTTAAGACATTGTAAACTCTATACAATGTATTCAGTAATAAAATTGTTATCCTATATATCGACTTGTTACTGTCTTTTGCTTATTCACAACAAAGCCTTCTTTAACGCTGCTACAGCTAAGGTGTTCAACTCGTTGTGAATAAGTTCCTTTCGAGTACTCTCTCACTAGGCTCATAGCCTCAGAGGTACTTAAGACATTGTAAACTCTGTACAATGTGTTTAGTAAAAAGTTGCTATTCTATATCGACTTGTTACTACCCTTAGCTTTTTTCATGACAAAACCTTCTTTTACGCTGCTACAGCTAAGGTGTTCAACTCGTTGTGATTAAGCTAACGTTCTTCGGAACATATCTACACTTGAGTACTTCTACTCGTGTATCGTATCTCTTTTTGCAGCCATACACTCATCATCCACTCGAGTACTTGGCACACACACAAGCATACAAGGGATCCAGATAATTGACTTACTCAAGTTTTCAATTATATTACATAAACACTTGTTTGGGATTACACTTGTTTTTCCATAGTGTTTTGCTCTACAGGTACATCTACCGGAGATCAATGAACTTGGAGACTGATTCCGCGATTGGAGAAGTCTGTTGCATTAACTCATTAAGCCTGTCGTCGGTGCAATCTCCAGATCATCCGTTCATGATGACCATGAGATCTGCCTCCGCATAGAAAGACTTTGTGACAGAACCATCCAAATTAATTCCCATTTAACACACATAACCTATCCACTTGGTCGTTATGCGTTAAAGAGGAGTTAACTTGTCGATATCTGCCGGGTCAAGCCCGGTAAATCACTTATAACAAAGGATCGAAGGTTGTACACTAAGACTCACGCGACGGCGAGTTCAGAGATAATTAATACCACATTAATGCATCATATTCATCATTTATTCATTATTACAAAACCAGTTCCATACAGGAAGGTAAACCATTCAGAGTTTGAAAACACAGCGGAAATAAAATGCTAATCGTCATAAGCAACATCACGGGAGGCCATCCATGACATCACTAAATAATGTCATCTTCCCACTCACTTCCCAAAGGGTGGGAGAGAACCAGTCCACGAATACCATCAACACATCAACACCTACAAAAGGTATCAACAAAGCAAGGCTGAGTATACTAATACTCAGCAAGACTTAACCGACGGGTGATGGAAAATCACCAACTCTCTAGACATGCAAGCTTTTTGGCTAGTGGGTTTCTTTTGCTGAAAAGCAACAAAGAGTATGTCCTTACTTTCAAGTTTTAGCTCAAAATTCTAGTTAATTATCCATTACTAGATACGCACTACTGCAAGCATAAGTTGTGCAAACAATTAAGCATACAACAATATTACTTCTCAGTTCCATCATTAAGGGACATGGAGTGTATGGATAAGCAATCTCGGATAACGGTGAGAGGCTGATGATCGATCGATTAATAACCTTGCAAGGTGGACCTAAACACATGGGAGAATGTATACCCCAAGAATCGCAACTAAAAACCAAAAGGACGGGGTACACACCAACCAGGCAGTTCCCAGTCATCCTCAGTTCGGGATCAATGTCCACAGTCTTAGGTACAAGGTGATCCGGTAACGGACTATTTCACCGACTGGCCTCCCTCTTGCACCACACCTTTGGCTGTAGCCGTGGGGAGACACACTCCCAAGATTAGTGGTAGAGAGTTCCCTTGCTGAGTCCGAAAGGTACTAGGCTTACCGGTTCCACTCCCGGCAAATGTTTAGTACGTTCAAACGCTTAACCACAGACCTACTGGTCGGAGCCGGTCCCATGCTCTTACCATGTGAGCAGGTAGGTTCAACAATCTTATGATTCCAACATAAGAGACCTATAACTCGTGAGTGACGACCATCACTCGACTTCTACCGAGTCCTTAGAGCATGGCAACTAGCGACTTAGCATTCTAGTATTGGAACATAGGAACCTAAGGTCATGCATCTAGGGTTTCAAATCAACTCCTGAAACTTAAATGCACAAACATAACAAAGATAATTGCATAAGTTGAAAACATAGGTTATGCTCCGGGGCTTGCCTTCACTTAGCAAAGTTAGTTGGAGATCCTCCGAACTTGGTTCGGGTCTTGTTGTAAAACCACACGTTCACCTTCTCCTTCAACTAGTTCTCCTTCAGCTTCCGACACCAACTCATAGCTTTCGATCGGATGCTCTACACGACATGCACATGCATATCTTTAAGTGTTCGCTTTTAAGAAGGGAGAACTCAGTTCATATTTAAAGGATAAACATGGGGTGTATTGTTGGGCACATTCACCTGGATAAGAATATATCCAGCATACTCTTCCTTAATTAGGGAATTGTATGTTTGTTAATTATCTTTCTTATTTGATGGTGATTGTGTGCATATCTAAGTTACTTAACTTATTTCACTTCACCAAAATAAAAGGTGCTGTTTAGGGTGTACATTGGTGAAGTGTTGTTATTTAAATTCGCATCACATTAAAGGTGATTCCTGATTTCTCTTTTATTCCACTTCTTAACTTGATTTACTTCCATAATTAATTCTGGATGTTCCACACACAAATAAACAGAAACAAAATTAACACAAGCACATTCCATGGCCACAAAGCTACTGCCCAAAATTTAGATCAAACTAAGCTTTATGCTGCACATGAAAAATCTAACAAGATCTAGCTGACTTAAACATGATTAAATTCTACAGAAAGATCTATACATGATATAGCTTCAAGAAATTACACAGAGCATGAACATAGCATTACTGAGCTACTCACAAAAATTCAAATTAAAACAAGCTATAGATTTAGCATGAAAATTACAACATTAAAACACTGCTGAAAAGGTAAATAAATCACCCAGCAAGATATAAGCATGCATTGAGGCTAAAACTATTACCACAACTATAACAAGGTAAAACAAGATTACACAAAAATTATCATGGCCAGAAACTATTTAAAACATGCTTTATTCAAAAGGCTCATATTAAAGACATAAATTAATTAGAGCTAGATAAACATGTTAAAAGCTACTGATATTTTTACCATAGATTTATCTAGGCATATACAGGCTACT
This sequence comes from Cenchrus fungigraminus, assembly GCA_036936925.1. Classification (NCBI taxonomy): domain Eukaryota; kingdom Viridiplantae; phylum Streptophyta; class Magnoliopsida; order Poales; family Poaceae; genus Cenchrus; species Cenchrus fungigraminus. The sequence goes on from CM072779.1 coordinate 102,043,504, forward strand.
GCAAAAAGATTAGATTCATTTGCTTAACAAATTATTTAAAACTAAACAGGAACTTAAAAACTACCATATATCAAAATTAAATCATAACCAGAGATATATAACAGATCTATGTACAATATTTTTACACAAGAGCAATCATATCAAGACTAACAACATATTAAAATTTCACAGGCAGATAAGCTATAGATTTCAAATAATTGCAAATCTATTTAAACTGATCAATTCAAAATTATTTAAAATCTAGAAAGAAATTTACAAAATTCCTTTCTAGAAAAGTTGCATCTGTTTATGTAGAGCTCAGGACATTCGAGTTTACATTTTTCTGATTTTTATTCGATTTGTTACGAATTTTAGAAGATCTCAGCATATTTAAACAAAACTTATAGAATCTATTTTCATCCAAACCCTTGACCAGAAAACTTATTCACAACTGTGGCCTTATCTTTACACAAAGGTCCTTACATTTGCAGATCGAACCCTGGCAAGATCTGAGCTTTCACACATCGGCCGTTGGCCATGGCCGCCGGCGGGGATGGCCGGAATCCGGCTGAACGGCGGCGAGCGGGGGCGGGGGAAGAGGTGGAGATGCACTGGGTGATCACCTTGGGTCTGCCACGGGGCTCAGATGCGGCGGGGAAGAAGCCGGCGACGGCGATCGGCGGAGAGTCGGATCTCTGGCCGCAGCAGGGCAAAGTCCGGTGAGTCGGTCAGCGATGCTCGTCCACACGTGGCCCCGGGAGCTTCAGGAAGACAAGGCGGTGCTGCTCGGGTGCTTGGACGGTGACGAGCGGGCTCGGGAGCAATGGTTCCATGGCGGCGCTGATCTTCAGCCGCGGCGGCTCGTCTCCGGCGAACAGTGGGCCGGGCACAGCAATGTGTGACCCTGGGGCGTGGTACTAGGGATTATGGTTCTGCTGAGCAGCTCAGACGAGTTCGAGAGGGTGCGGGCGAGGTGGCGCGGCAATGGCGCTCCGGCGGCACTCTGCGACAGCCTGGCGGCGCTGGAGCGGTCGCGCGACGAGCTCCGGGGTTGCTGCTCCATTTAAAGGCGGGCGAGAGGCCAAGCTACACTGCCACGTCTTTGCCTACTAGCCGGCCAGCGCGACACGGCAAGGGAACGGTGTGGCGCAGCACAGGGGCGCGCATGGCGGCCAGGACGGTAGCGGCTCGGCGCGTGGCGAAAATGAGTGTGCGTGCGCGACAAGCAGCGCCAGGTGTCACGGGCAACCTCGGGCGACGCGGCATATGACGACGCGGGACCCACCTTGGTGTGCGGGCCCAGGTCACGGACGGGGAGGGCGCACTGCACGCGCGACGCACGGGCGCCGGGCGCGGTCTGCGGCGTGACATCGTGGGTCTAGGGCGCGCACGCACGGCGACGGGTGTAGAACCAATTCAGCTTAGGCCTCTTTAACCATGCATATCAATTCAATTCCATATAGAAGTCAACTTTTGGCCAATATCAAACTTGTAGAGGACACTACCCTCTACAGTATTTGCGAAAGCCATCTAGTGAAATTCTCCACAGATTAGGCAGAAAACTGGCTTGAAAATCTGCATTTTCTCGGCGCAGTCAAAAGGATGTTCAGGGCTTTGACCAAATTTTTGGGGCATTTCCGCTCAAAATTTGAAAATCCACCAATTAGAGGAAATGTGTCCCATGAAAATCTGCACAACTTTTGTATTGGCCGATTTTTCAGTGTTTTGGGAGATTTTGGAGATTTGGGCAAAGTTCTAGAACTGAGTATATGAACATAGGGTTTGACCTTGATTATGAAGGTTTGACTTCAAGATTTGAATGCTTCTCACTCAAACTTTCAACTTCAACCTTAAAGATGGAATGCTAAGCTTGAAGAAACCATCCACTCTCACATTGGTAGATTTTTTTTGGAGTTGCTAAGCAAAATCTTGAAATATTGGTCAATTCATCAAATGTACTTATAAAACTCCTTTAGAGAAGTAGACCAAACATGATAGGGTTAAACTCCTTCCTTTATCCTTAATTTCCAAAGGTGACAAACTTCAATTTCATGTTCTTGAATCTTGGTGACAACTTCCAGACTGGAAAAAGTTTAAGCTCTGAGTGAAAATTGGAATGAAGTTCAAACCATACTTTACTCCTAATGGTGTTCTCTCCAAACTTACATTGATTTTTCTTTCAACACCATTAGCTTTAGGTTAACTCCTTGATTAAAAAGAGATAAACACCTGAGGTGTTACTACCTACCCCCCTTAAACAGAATCTCATCCCGTGATTCGACAACAAGCCTAATAGACTTTTCAGGGGAAGGTACAGATTACATAGAGAAACTTAACAGAGACCGACTAAACTCTCTAAGATCTAGAACTCATAGACGATAAAAGATCCATGGATTTCACGACAAACTTCCACGCAACTCATGGGGAAGCGGGCGCTGCATGTGCACATGAAAAGCTATAAACAAGCATAGCAGAGGTGCAAAACAAATCAACACCATCAAGGCATCCCAACAATCTGAATCACATATCTCGAGAGATCGATCCATAGCTGGTGAGGTGGGATTGGCTTCTTCTTGCGACCTTCTTCTTGAGCATCTTCTTCTTGATGTAGGCACCAATCCTTCAGTTGACGAGCTTCGAAGAAATGCTTGCACGAGCTTCAACTTCTGAAGAGGCTTGATGCTTCTTCACCTTTGTTGGAGAAGATGGAGGAAATGCTCGAGGTGATGCAAATGGCCGGGGTGTGTTCAAAGAAGAGAGCAGGAGAGCAGGGATGGCGACGGGAGGTGATGGCTCCAGTGGATGCAAAGGTGGGGGTAGTGGAAGCTAAAGGAAGGTGGTCCATTTATGGATGCTCACCATGGTGTAGTGGCGGTGGTGCTTGCACCACTTGTGTAAGGGCCGGGGTATGGAGGCATGGAGGTGCGGTGGTAGTGGCATGTGGCACGGTGGTGGCCGGCACGGGATGCCATGGGGACAAGACGGCTGTCGTAGGGTGTGCGTAGGCGGTGATCAGCTACTGTGGTAGAAAGGTGGTAGAGCGAAAGCCCAGCACGGAGCAGACGGAGCACAGATACGGAGGGGTCAAATTGATTCTCGAGTGAAAATTGACTATGAATTTGGGAAACACGAGAAGATCCTGGGTATCCACAATTCAAACTAAAACTTATTTTTGTCTGGGAAACTTGTCAAAGCTTTTGTCCAACATTTCTTTTCCATTTTAATGAGTCTGTGGATTTGGTCGAAGCTGAGAGGGGGTCATAGATCGTTGATCGGCATAAACTCCTCATAACTTGACTTTTAGAGAAACTTGACTGCTCATGCTCCTTCAAATTAACTTGGTTGATTTTGATACTAGGTAAACCGTGAGCTTGATAGGGTAGGAGACCAGATTAAATGGTTCCATAGAGATTTCTTATGAAGAAAGGGAAGGCTAGTAAACAAACATTTGTTAAATTTGTTTACTGAAATTCCTGAAGTTGTGCCAGGAAAACAACTAGATGTTTACACAGGGTATGTGCTTGGCAGTATCAACTTTCAGTTGACAAAAGACAAAACTTCAGGAAAAGATGAGGGTCAACATGTATACCAAAAGATTTCTGCCACTTGGGTCATTGTTCTTATTTACCCAAATTTGTGTGAGCAGGGTTAAGAAAGATAGAATTTGAAGTTTAGAGATCTAAAAGTGATCCACTCAAGGATATCAATATTACTGAGAAGCTAAGTGCTTCAGCATACAGACACACATAAGGGTAATGATACAAGTCTTCTGACACATCATGCTTGCATTGCCAGGATAAGATTACAAACTAAAAGTAAACTCTGAAGATCAAGTCTTTAGCAAAGTACTATTATGGTTCAAGCATAGCACTCTTACATCTCCTTATTTTATTACATCTGGGACAACTTCCAAACTAGATCCACTAGCTAGTCCTAGGTTAACCTTTTATTTTCCTCCAGTTGAAAACAAAGGCTCAGGGTGTTGCAGATCCAGATTCTACTCCAGATTCTCCTTGAATTTCGTGGTGATTCTCACCATCTTCAGGTGGAGGAATAACATGTCCTGGGGTGGAGCTGCTACTGCTTCTAATTGATTCTCCATGTCTAGCATGTGTAGGTCGGCTTGATGTAGCATATAGTCCTGGTCCTGAATTTCTTGACACAGTTCTAGTATTTTTGCTTTATCTTTGCGTCTTCCTTTCTTAAGAGCTTTTATCATGGCTTGAGCTTCCTTCAACTCATGTGTGGTACTTTCCATTTCTCTAACTCGATTCCTATAGATTGCATTTTCTCTGATCAGCAGTTGGTATGTATCATACATTGCTTTGGAGAAACAAACTGAGGTGATCAGATCAGGGTTGTAATGTGAGTTTTCCTGAACATAGATGAGAGACTCCTGCTCAGTCCATTGTCCATGGTGTTGCTCATGCAGGGGAATTACCTTGGCTGTCGTGTGAGCTACTAATGCAGAATGCTTTCCACAAAAAGTGGTGAGTGCTTCAAGAGCAGCCTTTTGCAAGGTGTCAGCCCACTCTAAGCCTTGTGCTTTACTCTCCCATGCTTCCCAGCTTGGATTGGCGGGACGAGCTGAAATCTTCACTTTCACTTCGCAACTAGGGATTTGTCCTTCGTTCATGTACTCACGGTACATATACTGTGGTTGGGTAGTATATCCAAAGTCCTTCAAAGTGGTCCACAAAATCAGGGAAAAACCACTCTCCTGGGGGTAATCAACATGAGTCCATCCTTCTTCATCAACCATTTCAGATCCAGAATTGGCCATCTAAAGAGAGTAACATAAGTAAGAAACCAGATGGACGCATTGGCATAGACGACAGATTTTTAGTAGCCATACAAAATTTATCATATTTGGAAAACCACAAACTAGATGTTCCTAACTTCGATCAGATCCTCATGAAGGTAGAAACAAGCTTTGCATTTTCCAAAAGGGGCAAAAACTAAGGGTCATATGCTCGAAAAAGTTCTTAGAGACCGATGCTCTGTCTTGGCTTTTAGACAACAGGCAGAGGATTACTAAAAGTTCATAACTCTTTCTCTCCTCCTTCCTAAGGTCCATGGGTAGTCTCGATGGCCGGAGAAGAGTCTCTTGTAGAATTTGTTGATTGGAATCTCGATCTTGTCGCCTCTGGTTTGTATGATTCATCACTAAATTGAAAAGGCGAGCATGCTCAACCATAGATTCAGATAATGGCTAAGAGAGACTGTCCCATAAGCTAGTTGGTGATAGTCCTTAATAACAGTCATGGATGACATTATGCACTATCTGGTTTAGCACCGAATTTTGTTCCTCCAATATTTCAATTGCATCAGCAATGGTATCTATAACACCTGGTGTAGGCAAAAGGGGTGAGTAAGACTCATGTGAGCAAGGATGCTTTGGTTTTTCTCTGGTGGAGACCATTGTCCTGAATTTTGTAATGATTGGATCCATTTCCCTACTAGGATCATAAATCTACTCATGAAAAGGGACTGAAAGGTGCATAACAATCTATCAGCAAGTTGAGCACAAGACCATCTCTTCATTTTCCAAAATGAGTCCTTCCTCTAGATGTCTATTGCAGAAAGTCAAAACCTTTTGGTATCTTCAGGAGAAAATATCCTCCAACTTCCATAAGCAAGTTCTGGAACTAGGAAAGAGAAAACAAATGGCAGTGCTTTGGGCTTTATTATCTTTGTTTGGTGACCAATCTAAGTGAAAACGAAGATCAATAGATCTTTTCATGAGGTTGTTCACTTTCTGGACAATAACTTCCAACTGCATAGCTCTCAAATTATTTAACTAAGAACTTCTCATCTTAGGGTATTAGGTAGAAACATTTATGAGCTACCACTTGTGGTGTTCAACTCCAAACAAAATCAACTTCGCTTGGGCCGAAAAATTCCAATCTTGGCCCATATGTCCTGGTTGTGTTTCAGCAGGCTGACGGTCACTGTTTCGTCCCTACTTCTGGTTGTGTATGTCCATAGTTGCTGAATTTTTGTGAGGATTCAGAATATGAAATCCCAAACAACTTTGGTATTCCAAGGTTGGGGCTACGATTGTTGGGAAAAGGGGTGATTGAATCAAACTTCAGTTTGCTGTTGATCAGAAATTTTCAGCAGACAGGCAGTTACCCAAATTAGTGTAACTGAAGTTTTGCTTAGCCAAAAAAAATTCTGAAATTTTACCAGGTACTCGGTAAGGTTATGACGTACCAAATTGGTATTCAAAGGTGGAGCTAAAAACTAGAGGAAGATAGCCAAAAGAATTAAAACTCCAATGGCTGTCCTTCAGGAAAAACAGCAAGCAGAGTTGCACTATTTTGGCCATAACTCAAAATTCCTTTGACCAAAATTTCTGAAATTTTTACAGCAGATGCTTGACAAGATTTGGAACAACTTTCTTATATCACTTTTCTTCAGAAAATACTGTCTTGGGGGTCGAAACATTTCAGAACAGAGAGGCTAACATATGGACAGCTAGATCAATCCTTAAGGAAAAGATCATCTCTTGAGTTTGGCTGATCCAAAACTTATGAAACTTTTACAACATCTTCGTTGCAAAATGGGAGACAACTTTTGAGTAAAAGATCTCTGGAGAAAATTGCTTTTGCTAGCCCAAAAAATTCCAGACCAGCAGATCTTTCGGCAAACACTAGAAAGACGTTAAGCTACTTGACACAAAAACTTGGATGAAAGAGAATTCAAGTGGTACTCATTATCTTCGAGGTTCAGTTTTAAAGATTTAAACATGATGCATGCAAAAACCTACTCGTCCTCACAGACAATTCCTTGTCAAGATCGAAGTTAGCGCTGGTGGCATGGCACAACATACGATTCTCCCTATAATAGCTAGTCGAATTCTACTCGATCTTAACTCTTACGAATTGTGGTTAGGGTACCTGCAGAAAAATCACAGAACATCTCGAACCTTTCGTGCCAGCACTCACGAAAGCGTCCACAAACATTACCATTCACTATAGAAACGGCACCCATGCGTTTAACGCTGCATGGACAGCGTCCAACCTGAGATACGCTCCTTTTGAATGGAGGGCGTCCCCCTTCACATCTTCGTAATGCGGAATCATGCTCACGTATGGCAAAACGTGGCGAGACACAGATGCGACAGTGGGTTCCCTTTGGAATAGGTCCCATCCATCCCTCACATGACTTTCATGTGGCACCAACATGTATAGCAAAACATGTTGAACTAGTATGGTTGTGCGAGAAAGTAAGTTTTGACAGATAATAAAATGTGCTGGGAGTTAGTTTAAATAAACCATAGATTACTAGCCACCTGAAAGAACCCAAAAATACCTCTAGGGCCTCTCGAACTAGTTAATCCTTAGCGTTCCTAACGCATTTTGCAAACACCTGAATCTTGCAAGTTTTATTCCAAAACCATGTTATTAAGGTGGTTTTACTATCTCTGGTGTACAATCAAGCTCTGATGCCAGCTGTGACAGAACCGTCCAAATTTATTCCCATTTAACACACATAACCTATCCACTTGGTCGTTATGCGTTAAAGAGGAGTTAACTTGTCAATATCTGCCAGGTCAAGCCTGGTAAATCACTTATAACAAAGGATCGAAGGTTGTACACTAAGACTCACGCGACAGCGAGTTCAGAGATAATTAATACCACATTAATGCATCATATTCATCAGTTATTCATTATTACAAAACCAGTTCCATATAGGAAGGTAAACCGTTCAGAGTTTGAAAACACAGTAGAAATAAAATGCTAATCGTCATAAGCTACATCACGGGAGGCCATCCATGACATCACTAAATAATGTCATCTTCCCACTCACTTCCCAAAGGGTGGGAGAGAACCAGTCCACGAATACCATCAACACCTACAAAAGGTATCAACAAAGCAAGGCTGAGTATACAAATACTCAGCAAGACTTAACCGACGGGTGATGGAAAATCACCAACTCTCTAGACATGCAAGCTTTTTGGCTAGTGGGTTTCTTTTGCTGAAAAGCAACAAAGAGTATGTCCTTACTTTCAAGTTTTAGCTCAAAATTCTAGTTAATTATCCATTACTAGATATGCACTACTGCAAGCATAATTTATGCAAACAATTAAGCATACAACAGTATTACTTCTCAGTTCCATCATTAAGGGACATAGAGTGTATGGATAAGCAATCTCGGATAACGGTGAGAGGCCGACGATCGATCGATTAATAACCTTGCAAGGTGGACCTAAACACATGGGAGAATGTATACCCCAAGAATCGCAACTAAAAACCAATAGGACGGGGTACACACCAACCAGGCAGTTCCCAGTCATCCTCAGTTCGAGATCAATGTCCACAGTCTTAGGTACAAGGTGATCCGGTAATGGACTATTTCACCGACTGGCCTCCCCGTTGCACCACACCTTTGGCTGCAGCCGTGGGGAGACACACTCCCAAGATTAGTGGTAGAGAGTTCCCTTGCTGAGTTCGAAAGGTACTAGGCTTACCGGTCCCACTCCCGGCAAATGTTTAGTACATTGAAACGCTTAACCACAGACCTACTGGCCAGAGCCGGTCCCATGCTCTTACCACATGAGGGGGTAGGTTCAACAATCTTATGATTCCAACATAAGAGACCTATAACTCGCGAGTGACGACCATCACTCGACTTCTACCGAGTCCTTAGAGCATGACAACTAGCGACTTAGCATTCTAGTATTGGAACATAGGAACATAAGGTCATGCATCTAGGGTTTCAAATCAACTCCTGAAACTTAAATGCACAAACATAACAAAGATAATTGCATAAGTTGAAAACATAGGTTATGCTCCGGGGCTTGCCTTCACTTAGCAAAGTTAGTTGGAGATCCTCCAAACTTGGTTCGGGTCTTGTTGTAAAACCACACGTTCACCTTCTCCTTCAACTAGTTCTCCTTCAGCTTCCGACACCAACTCGTAGCTTTCGATCGGATGCTCTACACGACATGCACATGCACATCTTTAAGTGTTCGTTTTTAAGAATGGAGAACTCATTTCATATTTAAAGGATAAACATGGGGTGTATTGTTGGGCACACCTGGATAAGAATATATAATAGATCTATGTGCAATATTTTTACACAAGAGCAATCATATCAAGGCTAACAACATATTAAAATTTCACAGGCAGATAAGCTATTGATTTCAAATAACTGCAAATCTATTCAAACTGATCAATTCAAAATTATTTAAAATCTAGAAAGAAATTTACAAAATTCCTTTCTAGAAAAGTAGCATCTGTTTATGTAGAGCTCAGGACATTTGAGTTTACATTTTTCTGATTTTTATTCGATTTGTTACGAATTTTAGAAGATCTCAACATATTTAAACAAAACTCATAGAATTTATTTTCATCCAAACCCTTGACCAGAAAACTTATTCACAACCATGCCCTTATCTTTACACAAAGGTCCTTACATTTGCAGATCGAACCCTGGCAAGATCTGAGCTTTCACACATCGGCCCTTGGCCATGGCCGCCGGCGGGGATGGCCGGAATCCGGCTGAACGGCGGCGAGCGGGGGCGGGGGAAGGGGTGGAGATGCACTGGGTGATCACCTTGGGTCTGCCACGGGGCTCAGATGCGGCGGGGAAGCGGCCGGCGACGGCGATCAGCGGAGAGGCAGATCTCTGGCCGCTGCAGGGCAAAGTCCGGCAAGTCGGTCGGCGATGCTTGTCCACACGTGGCCCCGGGAGCTTCAGGAAGACAAGGCGGTGCTGCTCGGGTGCTTGGACGGCCACAAGCGGGCTGGGGAGCAATGGCTCCACGGCGGCGTTGATCTTCAGCCGCGGCGGCTCGTCTCCGGCGAACAGTGGGCCGGGCACGGTAATGTGCGACCCTGGGGCGTGGTACTTGGGATTGTGGTTCTGCTGAGCAGCTCAGAAGAGTTCGAGAGGGTGCGGGCGAGGTGGCTCAGCAATGGCGCTCCGGCGGCACTCTGCGGCAGCCTGGCGGCGCTGGAGCGGCGGCGCGACGAGCTCTGGGGTTGCTGCTCCATTTAAAGGCCGGCTAGAGGCCAAGCTACACTGCCACGACTTTGCCTGCTAGCTGGCCAGCGCGACGTGGCAAGGGAATGGCGTGGCACAGCACAGGGGCGCGCATGGCGGCCAGGACGGCGGCGGCTCGGCGTGTGGCGAAAATGAGTGTGTGTGCGTGACAAGCGGCGCCAGGTGTCACGGGCAAGCTCGGGCGACGCGGCATGTGACAGCGCGGGACCCACCTTGGCGTGCGGGCCCGGGTCACGGACAGGGAGGGCACGCTGTACGCACGACGCACGGGCGCCGGGCGCGGTCTGCGGTGCGACGTCGTGGGTCTAGGGCGCGCACGCAGGGCGACGGGTGTAGAACCAATTCGGCTTAGGCCTGTTTAACCATGCATATCAATTCAATTCCATATAGAAGTCAACTTTTGGCCAATATCAAACTTGTAGAGGAGACTACCCTCTACAGTATTTGCAAAAGCCGACTAGTGAAATTCTCCACAGATTAGGCAGAAAACTGGCTTGAAAATCTGCATTTTCTCGACGCAGTCAAAAGGATGTTCAGGGCTTTGACCACATTTTTGGGGCATTTCCACTCAAAAGAAAATCCGCCAATTAGAGAAAATGTGTCCCATGGAAATCTGCACAACTTTTGTATTAGCCGATTTTTTAGTGTTTTGGGAGATTTTGGAGATTTGAGCAAAGTTCTAGAGCTGAGTATATGAACATAGGGTTTGACCTTGATTATGAAGGTTTGACTTCAAGATTTGAATGCTTCTCACTCAAAATTTCAACTTCAACCTTAAAGATGGAATGCTAAGCTTGAAGAAACCATCCACTCTCACATTGGTAGATTTTTTTTTGAGTTGCTAAGCAAAATCTTGAAATATTGGTCAATTCATCAAATGTACTTATAAAACTCCTTTAGAGAAGTAGACCAAACATGATATGGTTAAACTCCTTCCTTTATCCTTAATTTCCAAAGGTGACAAACTTCAATTTCATGTTCTTGAATCTTGGTGACAACTTCCAGACTGGAAAAAGTTTAAGCTCTGAGTGAAAATTGGAATGAAGTTCAAACCATACTTTACTCCTAATGGTGTTCTCTCCAAACTTGCATTGATTTTTCTTTCAACACCATTAGCTTTAGGTTAACTCCTTGATTAAAAAGAGATAAACACCTGAGGTGTTATAGACTTGATGAAGCTCAAGACTTGATTTGGGATCGTGCAAGCCAGCCTCTGAGCATACTCCATAATTTTCTTCGGTGTGTCCTTCAATCGCTCCACAAGTGGACGCGGCTGAACTCCAGCAACCCTGGGCTCGAAGAGATTTGCCACTAGCTCGGCTGCTTCTGTCAAGGCTTTCAATTCTGAGTGCAGGCCTTCGGATTCTTTAATCTTCAACTTGAGTGACTGCATACATGTCAACAAGTCATTCCAGCCGGCAATGCGAATCTCCATCTCATGCTCAAGTTCGAAGCACCGCACCTTATAATCGGCTTCAAGATCCATGCGTATTGCTTCTTCACGATGATAAGCCAGCTGCCAGTCTAGCGCCTTGTTCTTGAACTTATCAACTTCTTCAGTTAGCTCTACAGAAGATCAAGACTACTTATTAGATGGCAGTGTGCATGGAAAAAGTACTCAATGATGAATTCAGAAAGGGAGATTACCTTTATTCTTCTAGAGTAGAGACTTGTTCTTACCAACAACATCATCTTTCTGGGCCGTCAGCTTCTGGATTTCGTTGTGGTACTCGACGGCATTTCCATCAAGTTTCTCTTGCAGCTTCAGAGACAAGGGTTTTTGCTCCTTCAACTGTTCTCTAAGCTGCGTGACTTCTTTGATGTCCAACGCATGTTGCTCAAGCAGGCGAGTCTTGCGTTTCGACTGCTTGACTACTTCCTGCAAGGGCGAAAACAACTTAAGATTCAGAGACAAGATATCTTTGGCTGAAAAGTACTCTACAAGAGACTACAACTTACCGTGAAGAGCTTCTCTACGCTGCGGAACACCTCGGCATGAGCTTGCAAGTTGTCTTCATCCAGGCATGAGTCGTCATACGGCATCAAACCTTCAGCCATGGATTGAGTACTTGTGCTTGCCGCAGAGTACTTCGCGGCGCTACGCAGAGGAGCCAGGTCTTCAATTAGTGGCTCATGCGGCACTATGCGGTCCTCCGGGTTGTCTTCTAGTGCCAGCTGTGCATCAATTTGATGCACGGGGGCTTCAGCAACTGGAATCTCTTCATGGCGCCGTCCGGCGTCTGGATCAACCTCCAGGCCTTCATTCACCACGGCTTCAATATCATCAGGATGCTGAGCCTTGGGCTTGGAAGCCGCCTCCACCGCTGCCTTGACCACGTCGCTCCAGAGGAAGCGCAGTGCCTGCGCAGCATCAGCTTCAGCGGGTACTTCTTGAGGCTCTGGAAGCACATCGTCTTGTTGCTCTTGAGGGTTCTGATCTCCTCCGCCAAGACTACTCCCAGAGGCTCCCTACTTCACATCAGTGGATTTTCTGCATCAACAAGTTGGTCAGTAAATTCAAAGTAAACAATATCAATAAGTACTTGAGTACTTGGGTACTTACAGAGCAGCTCGAGGCACCGAGACTTTTGGCCCCAGCATGTCAAAAAATGAAGGCACCGCCGGCACCTCTGGCACACTTTCCACCGGCGGCACACTTCTTGGTATCGTGGCTTCTTGTTGCTCGCGCGCCACCGTCTCGACGGTCGACGCTGGAACCACCTCGGGTTCTGTTCTTGTTGGGCTACTTGAGGGTACATTGGCTGCACTCTCAATAACCTGCGCAAGACAAAATTCAAGGCATTACAGCAGAGAACAAGTACTCAACATGTTATTGACTACTTAAGTTCTCAAATACTCACCGTAATGGAGGGGAGACCTGTGACCTTCTTCACAGCCTGCTTCCCCACCGTGGTCCTCTTCTTCCGTGGCGGTAGTGTTACATCATCTACAAGAGATGATGCCGGCCTTTTCACTGCTCCCACGGAGAGACCACTGGGGATTGGCGCCCCAGAGTACCCGTAACGGCCTTTCACTTCAAAACGCTGATGAAGTGTTTGGCCGTCATTGTCGCTTGAGGATCAAGCTGTGCACTGATCATGGTCATCTTGCTACTGTCACCAGTACCAAGGTCAATGGCTTTGAGCAGGACATCACCAGTCGGTGCAGGCTTGTTGTTGTTATCCGTCTTCTCAGGAACCTCCAGCTCGCTCAGAGCAAGCTTTTTAGCTGCAGCGAAGACTTTCATCATAGCATTGGGTACTTGAGTTGTCGAAGCAAGTTCTACGGCTTCAGTGTCGCGGTCGTAAGAATGCTTCAAATCCCGTTGCAATGAAAGAACTCCTTTGGGGCTCGGCATCTTGAGTACAAGGTACACGTAATGTGGAATAGCCATGAACTTGGCCAGAGTAGGTCTGCCAAGGAATGCATGGTAAGAAGTCTCGAAGTCAGCAACCTCGAACTTGATGTACTCAGTGCGGTAGTGATCCTTAGTCCCAAAGGTAATGGGTTGTACAACTGAACCCAAAGGAACAGCTGCGTTGCCCGGGATGATACCATAGAATGGTGAGTTGGTCATGGTAAGCATATTGGTGATATCCAGGCCAATCTTCTTCAAGGTCTTGGCAAACAGGACATTGAGACCGCTGCCACCATCAATAAGAACCTTAGTGAGTCTGGAGCCTGCCACCACTGGGTCCAGAATGAGAGGATATCATCCTGGCTCAGAGAAACAAGTCCATTGATCCGCCCTTGAAAAGGTAATGGGGGTTTCAGACCACTTTAGAAAAGTTGGAGCTGCTGGTTGGATGGACATAATCTCCCTGAGTGCAAGTTTTTGCATGCGCTTGGTTGGAATCCCACCAAATATGTCATTGACAGTGTTGGAGAGGTGTTGAAACCCAGTGTCTTTGTCAGTGTTGGCCTTCTTCCCCTTGTGTTTACGAAACCTTGGGTTTGGGTGTGTTGTCTCAGGTGTATTCTTCAGCGCACGGTGAAGTTGGTAACACTGCTCTGTAGTATGATCGCCCTCTGGGTGCCATGGGCATTTCTACTTGGTCAATGTTGCCCATTGAGAATCACCTTCAGTCTTGGTAGTAGTATCCATGGCTGCAATAGTGTTGTCGGGCTTGCGCTTGCGATTAGGATTACTCCAGTAGTTATTACCCGAGCGGTTGCCCTGCTGTTGCTTGCCACTATGGCTTCCACCAGCATTATTGTTGTTATTGTTGTTGTTCTGATTGTTGCGAAGATGCTTGAACCGATTCCGAGCCTTGTCTTCCTCGTTCGCCCAATGTGTGATCATCTCCTTGAGCTTGGTGATGTTGGCTGGGCGAGCACGACCGAAGTCTTGGAAAAGCCTATCATCATAAAAACCATCCTGGAAGGTATCTATGACTTCTTTCTCGATGACATCAACAACAGTAGCCCTTTTTTCAAAGAAGCGGCACATGTACTCGCGAAGAGTCTCGCCTTGTTTTTGCTTGATCAGGGCAAGGTCCATCCGAGTACCATGACGACCCAAAGAACCTGCGAAGTTGCTGGTGAAGCGTTGCTTGAGTTGTCCCTAGTTGTCGATGGAGTCGCGTTTGAGAGACTCGAACCATGTGAGGGGTTCTTGCTCCAAAACAAAAGGCAAATAGATACATTTACTATCATCATTGCCCCCAGCATTAGTGATAGACAAAGCATAACAGCGCAACCACTACCTTGGATCCTGCTTGCCATCATATTTAGAAATGCCATAGGGCTTGAATTTCTCCGGAAGAAGCAGAGCTTGTAGTCGAGCGGAGAGAGCAGGAAAGGAATCAGAGTCCGCATCCTTTTGCTTCTCACGCTCAGCACGTCTAGCGTTGATGGTTGTGCGAGCATTGTAGCGAGAGTCTCCTGACTTGCTAGTGACGCTGCCTTCACCACCTTTGCCCCTGTTGCTAGCTTCCGGACGCGTACGTTGAGGAGTGGGAGTGGTATGATGAGCACCTCCACTGCTGCCATGGTGACTAGGAGTACTTGTGTTTTGACGTAGCATAGTGTAGGCTAGTTCAACCAGCTTCGCGACTTCAGCAGCTGCCCTGTCACGAGGCATAGAGCGACCAAGTAGATTGATCGCATTGATAGCTTCCTATGGAGTGCGATATTGATGGGTAGCTACCGCATCCAGAGCCTCATGAAGATTATGAGTAGGTAGAGCTTCCGTGAGTTCCCGACGAAGGGTTGCACGATCCGCATTGCGTTGGTGACGTGCAGTCTTGGCCTCCGTGGTATCATCAGCAGGAGCATTAGCGGAGAGTTCATCATCAGATACATCATTCGGAAAATGGTAATTGGCACGATGTCCTTGCGGAGTAGATGCATCAACGACGAAAACTTCCCGATAAGGTGAATGAGTACCCATACTCTCAATGAGCTCCGTATCGGTGTCATAATCAACAAGCTTGGCACCTTCCTAGAAAGGTAAGTTGTCGAGACAAGCGCTAAAGCGCTCCTGATCATCCAAAGTGAGATCAGCAGGCACATGCTCAGGATAGTAGATGAATCTACCCTCAGGTGTCGATGTGATCACCAGTCCTTGAGCAAGGCCAGTCAGTTGTTGTACTTCAGTAGAATCTGAACCGTAGTCGAACTCGAACTCAGATGAATCCGAATCATAGTAGTCGAGATTGATGTGCGAATCCGAAGAGTACTCGAGCACGATCTTCGAGCCAGAGCACATGAGGCGCTTCAGCGCGGCTTGGTAAGCAGCACTGACATGGCGATGGCCGAAGAGAGGTGGTGCTGGAATGTTATCCAGGCTGAGTGCAAGCTGTGAAGCCGAAGGGAGCAACTCAAGCTGAATAGGAGACGAAGTCGAGTTGTACTCAGACTCTGACTTGAGTTCTCTGAGGGAGTCAGAGATCGAAATTTTGCTGAAATTTTTGATGAGTTCTTCCATCGAAGCTTGCGTAAGCGTCGAGGACTCGAGCTTTGACACTGGAGTTGGTGCCCAGAAACGCAGGAACGATCCGGCGCTGTCAGCAACACAAATCCAAGAGCCAAAAATGAAGGTGTCGCCTTGCTGGAAAGTGACGGTCGGCTTGATGATGACGGGAGCCATCGAGTTCACTAGTGGATCAACGACGAGATCCCCCACCTGGCGCGCCAGCTATCAGTGTTTTAGACACCGAGCCTATGACGGGGTACCTAAAGTAGTAGATTGTGTGGTGGGGCTCGCCGAGATCAGGAACACGATGGTGAGACATGGGGCACACAATTAGACAGGTTCGGGTCGCAATGTGCGTAATACCCTACGTCATGTATGCTGCGTGGCTCTGTATTGATTGCGTATGTTTTGAGAGGGGTCCCTGCCTCGCCTTATATGCCACGGGAGGCAGGGTTACAAGTCGGATTGGTACAAGGGTACTATTTGAGTAGGACCCAGAGTAGCCTATACAGGGTATGGAAAGCTATCCTAGTCTTAGTACAAGTCCTTGCCCATCTTGTCTTGCCTTGTGGTCCACGGTACCAGCACCGTGGCCCAATAGTCGAGTAGTCCAGGAATACAGGAACTTATCTCCCGGGTATGGCCCACATGTGTTGGTGGGCCCAGGGATGCTCAGTCGATAGGTAAAGGCTCCGTCCTTCCCCCAAGCTGCTCAACACTATCTTGCACCAAATAGCATTGCTCTTCTTTGTCCTGAAACTTGAACTTCAAGTTCCTCTTCCCAATGCGGAAATGGATTATCCCGGAGCCCACATTAATTCTAGCTCGGACATCGCTGAGAAATGGTCGCCCAAGGATGAGCGGAATTCCTCCCTCGTCATCCATATCAAGGACCACAAAATCTGCGAAGATATAAGAGTTCTTGACCTTAACCAATATGCTCTCAACAACTCCTTCTGGATATCGTATCATTGAACCAGCGAGCTGGATAGTCCGTGCTATTGGAGAGAGAGCTGGATATCCCAGTTGCTCGAACATGGCCTTGGACATAAGATTAACACTTGCACCAAGGTCACAAAGGGCATGCATGATCGTCTTGTAATAGATTGTGCAAGTGATAGTTGGGTAGCCTGGATCTTTCTTGTGCACAACTGCTGATTCCTCCCATGGATCTAGAATTTGTTGTATGGGCTTTCCTGCATAGTTAGAATCATGTGTCTTCCTAGGTGGCTTACCCCACCTAGTTGACACTACACTAACATTTTCACAAGAGGATACGGGTTGCCCTGGGATCCTCCCGTTATCAGCAGATGGAACCAAAGCAGCCAGCTGAGCCAACTGGGTTTCTAACATTTTGTTGAAACTTAGCTGGCTCTTCTAAGCAGAAGAAAAACTATCAAGCTTAACGTTGAGACTTTCCAGGGTTTTATCAAGGGCAGCTAGCATTTTGTTAACACCTTCATTAATCTTAGCTTGCCCGAAAACGAGATCTCTCAAGGAAGGTTGGTTAGGATTGTAAAATTTACCTTGGTTACCTCCTTGATAATAAGGCCGTTGTTGATTCCACGACTGGCCTTCTTGTTGAGGTGGACGATAACCATTGTTGTTGCCATTCATGTACATCACTTCCTCCTGAGTCTCCGGATAATAATTTCCTGAGTGCCCAGTGTTGCCACCGACTTCACAAGTCATATGAGAGTCCATAGGAAGAGTAGTGGTGGCCATGGCAGTCTTCTCGCTAGTGTAGTCATCCAATCTCTTCATAAGAAGATCCAGCTTGACAGTAATCATGTCTGCTTCAATTACAGTATGAGTACCCCTCGGTCGTGGTTGGAGTCGTTCATTGCTCCACCCTTGGTTGGAAACCATCTTCTCAACGAGTAATTTAGCATTATCAACTGTGAGTGAGAAGAATGCTCCCAGAGCAGAAGTATCAATATGGCCTCAGGCTGTCGGAGTCAACCCATTATAAAAGCTTTGAAGCATAAGCCAATCCTCTATCCCATGGTGAGGACAGGCCAGGACATACTCCTGAAGCCTCTCCCAAGCCTTTGGAATAGATTCACTTGCTGCTTGCTGAAAACCAGAAATCCTTCTACGAAGAGCATTGGTTTTACCCAATGGGAAGAACTTCTTGAGGAATGCCTCTGAACACTTATCCCAAGTGTTAATAGCATCACGATTCCCATAGAGCTATTGCTTGGCTTTCCCTAGGAGAGAGAATAGAAACTGTCGAAGACGAACAATATCCATATTTGCACCCCTGGTGATGAAAGTGCTGCATAGCTCTAGGAATTGCTGCAAATGGGCATTAGCATCCTCATTTGGCTTGCCACAGAATGGGCTAGCCTGTACCATCGTAATTAGACCCGTCTTGATCTCAAAATTTTCAGTCCCCATTGCCACCTCAGGGCCTTGCAGCACCTGGTCAGTAGAAGGAGCTGAGTACTCACGAAGGGTCTTCTGGTCCATAGCGTTTGACATGGATGGTACAAAGGAAGCTAGTTCGCCTTCCGGACGAGTACGACGAGGTGAGTCGAAATGAATTCGAGCTTTCCTCACAAGTGACTCGGGATCTTCAGTGAAATTCTCCGGTAAGTCGAAACCAGTCATACACTACCTGTCTTCATCATCCAAAGATAAAAGAAGACGATCAAGGTTAGCCTGCATTGAGAGTTGTCCTAACCTACTCATAGCTTATAAATAGATGCAAAGCATAGTCATGATAACCTTGTGCCTTCCCCGGCAACGGCCCCAGAAATGCTTGTTGGCGTTTCTTAGCGTCGTCACTTTAAGAACAGATTTGGAATCCATCCTTAGTGACAACACCAAGAAATGCCTGTTAGAATTTCTTAACGTCACAACTAACGACGCCGAGTTAGCATGAACATCAAGACTTACCAAAGGTAAATCTAACCGATCATGAACGAATCCGCAAGCGCACAGATAAACCATTGTAGCATTTCCCCAAGGAAGGAGAATATTCCAAGGGTATCGTATCCGTGGAAGGCAATGGCTCATATCATAGACTTATGCTTTTGCACTGAATGTAAACTAAGAGATAGATATAGGAAACAACAAACTCAAAGGCAGGCGTAAGATAAAGATATAAAGGGGTAGTGTGACACACACTCAGATCTACCACTGCTCTAGCACACTACGGCATAGGGGGAACATACGAGTTAGCTCTAGGTTCTAATGTACTAAACATACAAAGCTAGAAGATACAAGACATAGGCATGAGCATTGCATGAGAGGGTAAGGTTCAGCACCCAGGTACAAACAGGGAGCTAGCCCGCGACGACCAGCACTCTGCGAAACTAGACTTTAGACTCCTACAATAAGTACCCCAGCGCAGAGGGTTCCAAAGGGTCCAACAGCTGTCACCACTGCGGGCCTACCTCTATCGTTACGGGGGGTATGCTCATAACTAACGTAGCCACACAACCCAGGCACCATGCCTGCATTGCTGCTAGACTTCACCCAGCCCGGGCTATTGTGACCCAGTGAGAGCCACCAGAAGACTGGTCAACTTAGACCGAGTACCGTAGCTTGAACACAAACCTCATGCAACACTCTCATGCCATCTAAGAAGATCAACTAAGGCTAGACATACGAACGGATACGAACTCTCTTATGTCTAGTCAACAAGATCAAAGGATCGTGTTCGTGAAGAACACGAGCCTCTAACTTAAGAACAAACATATAAGGAATGAGTTTATCATCCTTCCAGTGGATAAAAAGGTAGTGTTCATGATGAACACAAGCCTCTAAATGATGAACAAAGGATGAACTCAAGAACATATCAAGCATATGATCTACCATGACTTTATATGAAATAGCTGAATAATTGAAGTAGATCAAAGTCATAAAATGAAATAAAGATAAAAGAGAACTCATACCTAGACTCCAAAGAAGACTTGGAACCTGAAGAAGAGCTACTCTAGCCTACCCCCTAGCCTTGGAAACTAAAAGTGAGAGGAGAATGAGAGAGTGGTGTGTGAGAAATGGGAGCCCCTCCCCTTCTATTTATAGGCAAGGAGGAGGCTTGCCTCGAGGCTCAAACTCCACCAAAACACCCAGGAGTGAGGTAAGTGACCAATGAGCAGCTGCCATGTGGAGGGACACGATGAAAGGAGGTAGAGGCGGTTCGGCTGATCCTAGGATCGGCCGGCCCCTCCAGCCCTCTTTTCGAGGTGTGTTCCCTCTGGGTGGCTGCCCTGTGGGCCCTCTGATCCATCCCCGGTGCATGGCTTGATTTGGTATCCGAGGTGGGCCCCTTGATCCATGTGAAGTCCATGTGGCGCTCTCTGATTCGTCGGTGAGTTCCTCCCTTGGATCAATGACGTGGAATGCCATGTGTTTCCTTGGTGGTAGCCACCTCCTCAACTGAGTTGGCATGGTTTCTCCATAGAAGGTGGGTTTCCATCTCTTTTAAGGGGTATTTTGAAGGACCAGAATGGCGACCAGAGAGGGGGGGGAGTGAATGGGAGCCGATAAAAATTCTTCTCCAAAGAGTAGAACTCGGCCTATGGTCCCAAACGCAAAACCGGAGTCCTCAACACCTCGCTAGCAAAATCCACACTGCCACTGAAGTGCTGCTGGACCTAGGAACTAACACACCACCGAAAAACACTCGAGAATGCAGCGGAAAACAACTCGAGCAAAACTCCAGCAACAAACCGGTCAGACCGGATACTCAAACCGGTCAAACTGGTTTTCCAACACTTAGCCTCTCACACACAGGGTGAAACCGGTCAGACCGGTTTGGCAATCCGGTCAGACCGGTTTTGCCCAAAAATCCCCCAAAGATCAACGAGGCCAAAAACCAAGCAAACAAACTCCAAACGTGACGAAACTTGGACCAGAGAACTTCTTAGACAGAGAGCAACGCGCCTGCCAAAAATCTTCCCGAACGGACACTGTGACCAAAACCGGTCAGACCGGTTTCCCAAACCGGTCAGACCGGTTTCGCCCACATAGACGGGAAAAACGCAGCCCGCGGAAACCACCTCTTCTTCCAACCAACCGATCTCCCGATTCACCCAACAGATTGCAACCAAACTTCGGGGGAAGGTGGATTACCTCTTGGCCAACCTCTATCTCAAAGGATCCATCCCGAAATGGATCCAAAAGGGAGGAATCGAAAGTCAACCGCCAAGAACACCTTTTCCCGAGTTCATCCAAAAGCCACCAAATCCAAGGGATTCCGGGCAGTTTGTGGGGCAAAGATCACCAAGCAAAGGTACCCAAGGTACTCATACATGATCCCCACAAACAAAACCCAAAGGAAACACCCTCAAATCCTCTCCACGAAATTCCAAAGAAAAGGCTCCGAAAATCACCGAAAAAGAGAAACAGGACGAACACGAAGAACACTTGAGGAACCACGCTGAATCTTCTATACATACCATGAAAGGTTCATACAAGGTCTAGCATCCACCCGTACATCCATCCCTCTCACAAGATCTCACCATGAAGCTCTCATGCTAGCCTAAGGAGAAAATAGGAAGCTAAAAAGAGAAAATGCTAAGAGCAAATGAAAACCGTAGAGTGCCAGAGATGGCTGCCACAACCCTTCCACTCGGTTTATATATGAGGTCCTCCGGTGGGGGTAAATGACTAGAATGCCCTCTAGGTGATACAACCCCTCGACGGGCGTATTTGGAAATTCGACAGCCTTTCCATCGGATAGACGCCCAGCAATCACACCTCGCGTAGCCTCGACGCCAAGCAAGCGATCTCGACGTGTGTCCTCCGCTTCGACGACTTCCGGCCGCGCCACAACTAAACCGGTCAGACCGGTTTCCCAAACCGGTCAGACCTGTTCTGGTGCCTTGGCCGCACCGGAACCTCGGGTCGACTTTCTGGAGCAACCGACGAACCCAGCGATATTTTAGCGAACCTCTGCAAACCTCGCGAGCTTGGTGCAGCCTCCACGCCGAGCTCCTCGACTTGGCCGCCACGTCTGCTCTGGCTCCATGTTGGCTTTCGGATCAACCAACGAACCCGCTATCCGACTTCGACTTGCTCTTCTCGCACCATGTGACTCGCACTTGATCTCATCTGGCCACGGGGTCCATCGAACCAAGCCTACTTGTCCCTCCAGTCCTTCGAAGGCCCCGCAAGGCTAAGACCTTTCGCGCTTGTTCTTCACCTGCACCAACGCACATCAAGCCGCAGCATACATCCACAAGATAGAGCACAGCGTCAGTCCACACAACGTTGTCAATCACTCATCACTAGAGAGTGGCCAACCACTAGCCATCAGACACTCTGGTCCTCAATCTCCCCCTTGATGAGTGCATTGACAACACACCACATAATCATAACATAAAGAAAAGTAAAAACAAAAGACAAATGAAAACCTCCAAACAAGTGATCCAAAAACCAAACAACACAAACCCTTGATCACTTGCAATCCAAAATCTCGGTCCCCTAAGGCAAGGGCAATGGCTCAACACAACCGAGACAAACCACCAAAGATCTCAAAGAGCAAACCAAAGCTCACACAGAGCAAACCACCAAAGCAAGAACTCAGACGACACAAGGAGCTCCCCCTGAACACATGCAGCCCCCCCTGAGCAAATGCAACTCCCCCTGAACCAATGCGTGCAAACTTACCGAGTAGCAACAACCAAACTGGTCAGACCGGATTCCAAAACCGGTCAGACCGAATTCCAAAACCGGTCAAACCGGTTTTTGACACCAACTTCCAAACCGGTCCCCAAACCAGTCCGACTTGTTTCCAGACCGGTTTTCCTGTTAGAAAAAAATTCTCCAATACAGCCCGAAAATGCATGAAAACCTTCTAAATGCTTCCAGAAAACTATTCCATGCTCAAACTTCTCCCCCTTGTTGACAATGCATGAATCAAGGCATTTCTACGAAAATTTCAACTAAAGACTTCTCAAATGGACATAGAGCCATAAAATGTGCTAGGAGCAAGCAAAATGGACTACTTAGAGTTGACAAATGTTCAAAATAGCACAACCATCAAGAATGTTCAATTACATACACACAAGTTCAAGCTATGGTGAAAAATAGCATTTTTGCGAAAAATTTCCCTCTCATGAGCAAAGACCTAAACATGAGCAAAACATGCCAAAGTGAATCTAAATCACACAAACTTCATGCTAGGTCACATATCCTTGACACAAGATCATTACAAACACCCATAAGCATCTCATGTCATGTTAAAGCCACCGAGCCATGTGTCTACTTCATAAAATGAGACTTCTCATGGTAGACAACATGCTACGGTTTAGCACCCATATTAAATTCAGATTTAAAGCATTTATGACATGGAACAAATGAGAGTATAACTTCAAGCACAAGCATTTCATACCAATTTCAGTTTTCATATTTAAGCACAAAATGGTACATGAAGTGCCTTTGCGTCAAAAAGAAGCTTATGCTCCCCCACAAGGTAACACATGGGCTAAACATTCATAATGACAAATGGGTCTTTTACCCCAAGTGAAAAGCACATGGTATCCATCCATGAATTAAGCATGATATAAACCACCAAAGCACACTAAGATCATGCAAAGCCTTAAACTCACAAGAGAGAGCCTATCTAGTACTTTGACAAAAGTAAGCTATCTCATCATGGATATACAACCAAATAAACAAGAGCATAGCTTATCATCCCAAATATCAATCAAGCACATCCACAAGCTCAAACATAGAAATCATAGGGATCAATGCACATAGGAGAAGCCATTCCTAGCCAATGCATATGATACAAGTGCAATGCAAAGAATATCTTACAAAGATGCAAAACTATACATCAAGATACAAAGATGTCTACTCTATGAAACAAAACATGCATGCTATACATCAAAGTAAACATGTATGATACATATGCTACAAAGTGAGCTCCCAAAGACCAATTCAAAAAGGACAACACACACCAAGCTCTCCCCGTAAACGAGCAAAGGTAGCTTGGTCAAGTGGTTTTGTGAATATGTCGGCTTTTTGGTCTTGGGTGGGTACATGGCTCAACACTATGGTACCTCACTTCGATGTGTTTTGTTCTGGAATGGAGCATTGGGTTTTTGGCAACACTTATGGCACTAGTGCTATCACAAAGAAGTGGGATCTGAGTGCACTCCTCACCAAATCTCTCATGGTATAGGAAATCCAAAGCAGCTCGGAACAACAACTAGCGGTTTCAACATACTCGGCTTCAGTGGTAGACTGAGCTACACTCGACTGTTTACGGGAAGACCAAGAGACCAAAGAAGAACCAAGAAACTGACAAGAACCAGAGGTAGACTTGCGCTCCACACGACACCCAGCAAAGTCAGCATCGGAGAATCCGTGAAGTGTGAGTGTCGAAGAGGCGGAATACCAAAGACCAAACTCCGGAGCGTACTGCAAATACCTGAAAATCCTCTTGACGGCCTGCCGATGTGAAGTCCTTAGAGAAGCCTGAAAACGAGCGCACAGACACACACTGAACTGTATGTCTGGCCTCGTCGCCGTCAAGTAGAGGAGGGAGCCGATCATGCTCCCATACTCCTTCTGGTCCACTGGTTCACCATCCTCGTCCGCATCCAAAGCTGTAGTCGTACTCATCGGTGTTGACATGGGCTTCGCATCATTCATGTTGAACTTCCTCAGCATGTCCTTGGTGTACTTGCTCTGGTGCACAAAGGTCCTGTCCTTGACTTGCTTGATCTGTAGCCCTAAGAAAATCTGCAGCTCGCCCATCATGGACATCTCAAATTCCCTGCTCATGTCATCTGCAAACTTGGCAACAAGATCGTGAGAGGAGCCACCAAAGATTATATCATCCACGTAAATCTGAACAATCAAAAGGTCATTCCCATGCTTAAGGAGAAACAGGGTCTTATCAATTGTGCCCATCACAAACCCCTTACTCGGCAGAAAACCTCTCAACCTGCCATACCAAGCCCTCGGCGCCTGTTTCAATCCATAGAGCGCTCTTTGGAGTTTATACACACGGTGTGGGTATCTCTCACTCTCAAACCCTGGTGGTTGCTTCACATACACTTCTTCCTCTATCACCCCATTTAGAAACGCACTCTTCACATCCATCTAGAACAACTTGAACCCTTTAGCCATGGCAAAGGCTAGAAGGATCCGAATCGCCTCCAGACGGGCCACTAAAGCAAATGTCTCCTCATAATCTATACCCTCTTTCTAGTTAAACCCCTGAGCCACCAACCTCGACTTGTTTCTCACAACCATCCCATTCTCACCTTCTTTGTTTTTCCACACCCACTTGGTACCTATGGGACGGCAATTTGGTCGTGGATCGACTAACACCCAGACTTGGTTTCTCTCAAAGTTCTCCAACTCCTCATGCACGGAATTCACCCAGTTTGCATTAGAAAGAGCGTGTCCAATATCTTTGGGCTCGAAAGAGGCAACAAAAGCAGAGTGAGCGAAGTGAGAAGTATTTCGTGACCTCGACCGTGTAGTCCTCTAGTTCATGTCTCCAATGATCTTCGAAGGAGGGTGATCCACTTGTACACACCTAGGAGCCTCTCGCCTGGAGACTACCTCCCCCTCCACCGCTGCTTCCACCCTTGCTTGCAGTACATGTTGATGCGTCGTAGTCGAAGTAGAAGGCCCGCCATCAACTGTAGTCATCGTCGTGGAAGTAGTATGTACACGATCCGCAGCAGGTACACGATCCTCGCCATCACCATCACCATCTTCTTCTTCCTCCTCAAAGAGCGTCTCGGCCATCTCTTCGTCACCTGCACAATCAAAGACAAGAGAGCTACATGGCACTGTCTCGTCGAAGGTCACCTCGCAAGTCTCCATGATTTTGTTAGTCTCAAGATTAAGCACCCTATAAGCTCTAGAATGGTTTGCATATCCAAAGAAAATACCATCACTAGATCTAGCCTCAAACTTATCAAGCTTCCCCTTCTAGAGAATAAAACACTTGCAACCAAAGACTTGGAAGTGACTCACCTTAGGGGCTCTACCATGCATAAGCTCATAACACGTCTTCTTCTTGAACGCTCAGAGAAAAATCATGTTTGACACATAGCACACGGTGCTCACCGCCTCAGCCCAATACCTCCTAGGAGTCCTGTGCTCATCGAACATCGTCCTAGCCATCTCACACAACGTCCAGTTCTTCCTCTCCACAACTCCATTCTGAGGGGGCACATAAGGAGTCGAGTACTGATGCTCAAGACCAAGATCACAGCTAAAGGCATCAAAACGAGAGTTTCTGAACATAGAGCCATTATCACTGCGGATTGCTCGAATAGTGTTCCCATGCCTCTCATTTTTCAACCTCACGATCAAGCCTCGAACGAAACCAAAAGTCTTACTCTTATCCTCCAAGAAAAACACCCAGGCATAGTGAGAATAGTCGTCCACCACAACCAGGACATACCACTTCCCACCCACCGAGCGAACTCGAGCTGGCCCAACAAGGTCCATATGTAACAGCTCTGTCGGACGCTTTGTCATGACAGCAGTCAGGGGTGGATGAGAAGCAACGACCATCTTACCATGCCTACAAGGCGCACAAACCAACTCCTTCTCAAACCTCAACCTCGGCGATCCTCGGAACAGATCGAGACCACTCAAGCAGGAAAGCAGATCAAAGCTCAAGTGTCCCAACCGCCTATGCCACTTCCACAAATCAGGAGAACTAGCCACCAAACACCGTGCTGGAGCATCAGACTGAGAAAAATCAACTCGAAAGATCTGACCCTCGGGGATAACCATACAAACACGGTCACCTCGAGAATCAAGCACCTCAGACGCACCCAATTTAAACCGAACCTCAAACCCCTCATCAAGTAGCTGAGACACAGAAAGCAAATTGAACCCCAACAACTTGACAAGAGCAACACGCCTCAGAGACACCTTCCTGCTTACCTTCACCATTCCTTCACAAGAACTCGTCCCTTACCATTATCCGCAAAAGTGATGTACTCCCTGGTACTGACTGGGTTGAGGCTTGTGAACCACCCCCTATCTCCGGTCATGTGTCGTGAACAACCAGAGTCCAACAGCCAAACGTTCCTCAATCCTCCGACCTGCACATCAGAAACGGGGACGAAAGTGAGCAGACGACTCAACACTAGGGTTAGTGCAAAAGGAATCAAACCAGTGTCGAGCTATTTGCTCAAAAGAGGGGTTAGCAACATCCATTCTACCATATCCACCAAAGCTACGACCCCTACCAAACTAAACCACCTCACGTCACGCTGGAGGAGCACGATCACCACGAAAGGAAGAGTGTGGCCCGTACCTCCTCTGAGACTCAAAGCTGCGACGACCTCTCCATCATCATATTGACCATGAGATGGAGAACGTCCAGCAAACAACCCACGACCAGACTCCAACTGTTTACCACCTGCACCACGACCAACAAAACCTACTCCACGGCCTCAAAACTCAACACCAGCACCTCTCTGGGCTGAACCGGTCTGACCGGTTTCCCCCTGCCAGCAACACGATCTCGATCAGCCACTCTCTAACTTTCCCAAGCTGGTATAGATCTCACCACAGCCTCTCCCCTGGGTAGTGGCATACAAGGCTCAGGCACACCATGAGTAGGGTGGTACTTGTCCTTGTTTGTGCACTCCGTCGCCAACCTCTCATCCCTCTTCCTCTTCCTCTTGTAGCAAAACTCACCAACATGACCTTCCTTGCCACAATACTCACAACGGAATCAGATCTGTTTTGGCTTTGGCTGTGGGTTCCCAATGGGTGGGTTTCTCTTCCTCTTTCTTCTCACCCTTCCCCTCAAACACGTTTCCCTTGTCGCTCACAAACTTGATAGGTTTTTGATAGTTTTCTGTTTTGTGGGGGAAAATGGGTGGATCGGGAGTGGTGTCAAGCTTGTTTCTCAAGTGGTTAGGCTTGGGAGCGAATTTTTTCATGGGGGTAGTTTGTGGTGGAATGGGGATCTCTCCAATTTTCTCTCCCTTGTCACCACTCCTCTCACCAATCTTGTCAGAGCCCAACGCCTGACCATCAAACCTCTTAAACTCAGCCATCATTAAGCTCAATTGTGGCTCATGCCCAGACAACCAACTCATTAGCTTTCTCAACTCATCATTCTCATCCTGCAAGCGATCAACATAGTGCGTAAGTTCCATATTTTTCAAAGCATGCATTTCACATGTAGAACAAGAAGTAGGAATAGGAACTTTTAACTCAGCCTCTAAAGAAACAATCCTAGCATGTGCATCATCTAATTTACCATGCAACACAGGGCAAGATTTACACGCACCAAGCAAATTTGATCTAGCTTTCAATTCAACCAATTGAACCCTAGCCACATCTAGTTCCTCAACAGTGAGGGAATGCTTCTCTTTCAGAGCAATCAAGTCAGACAAGAAGACTGAACAATCATTGCAATCAACTTCATTGGTAACAACAAGAGTAGATTTCAAAGCGTCCATAGCAAGCATGTCATCCAAATGCCTAGCCTCTAACTCAGCTACTTTCTTCCTAGCTTCCTCAAGCGAGGCTCTAAGCTCTTTTCTCATTTTCTTAGCATCCCTAAGCACACTATCCCTATTATCAAGCAGTTCATTCAGAGTGGCATTTTCCTCGAGCAAAGAGTCAATGGTAGGTGGTGATATCTCATCCTCAGAGTCGGAATCCGAGTCCTCTTTGACGCTCTTCTTGCTCCCTGAACCGTGTGCCATGCTGCAGAATCCGCTCGTCGCCGTGAAGCTCAACCCGGTGAAGTTCTTGCTTGAATGCTTCTTGTTCTTGTGTCTTCCACGGTCTTCATCTTCACTACTCGAGCTCGACATGGTGAAGCAGGAGGAAGAGGTGTCCACGTCGCTCGCACCGGCAACCATTGCTCTCGATTTCTTCTTGTGGTAGACGCCCTTCTTCTTGCCCTTGTACTCGTCCTGACTCTTGTACTTGGAGTTGTGGTTCCAGGATCGATGCTTGTGCTCAGCCTGCTTGTACTCGTTCCTCGGGCGATGCTTGTACTTGGGTTTCTTGTGCTCGATCTTGTTCTCGTCTCCTTCTGGGCACTCGGCGAAGAAGTGTCCATGCTTCCCGCACTTGTAGCACGTCCCCGAGTTCCGCCTGAAGTTCTTCCTATTCTCGTTCAGACGCCCGAACCGCTTGGTCAGCAAAGCAAGATCCTCATCATCCAGAGCCTCAAACTCCTCATCTAGCAAAGACACAGGAATAGACAGAGAGAACATCCTAGAGGATTGATTAGAGTTAGTTCTCGATCCAGTCACAAGCGCAAGGCCATCATCAGCGGGACCCTTGCCCTTCTTGGCTCTCAGGTCTCGGTCCACCTCGGACGACTTGAGCTTAGAGAACAACTCGTCCACCGTCAGGGTCTCATACACACTGGACTCCTGAATAGCCTCAACCTTCGCTCCCCATACATCAAGATCCAACGCGTTTAAGAGCTTGATAGCTACTCCCGGGCAACAAGAACGTCTCCGGTATGACATAGTTCTCATCAACCGTGAGATCCCAAATCAGTTGAGCCTTTCCACGCATGAACGCGCCCATCTGGGCTTCCCAAATCTGGTAGTTCTTCCCATCGAAGTGGGGAGGACCCGAACCCTTCCCATAGTCCGCCATCTTTGGATCTCAACCGGTCAAGGTCTCTATGATCCGTATCCGGCTCTGATACCAATTGAAGGACCAGAATGGCGACCAGAGAGAGGGAGTGAATGGGAGCTGATAAAAATTCTTCTCCAAAGAGTAGAACTCGGCCTATGGTCCCAAACGCAACTCCGGGGTCCTCAACACCTCGCTAGCCAAATCCACACAGCCACTGAAGTGCTGCTGGACCTAGGAACTAGCACACCACCGAAAAACACTCGAGAACGCAGCGGAAAACAACTCGAGCAAAACTCCAGCAACAAACCGGTCAGACCGGATACTCAAATCGGTCAAACTAGTTTTCCAACACTTAGCCTCTCACACACAGGGTGAAACCGATCAGACCGGTTTGGCAATCCGGTCAGACCGGTTTTGCCCAGAAATCCCCCAAAGATCAACGAGGCCAAAAACCAAGCAAACAAACTCCAAACGCGACGTAACTTGGACCAGAGAACTTAGACAGAGAACAACGCGCCTACCAAAAATCTTCCTGAACGACCACTGTGACCAAAATCGGTCAGACCGGTTTCCTAAACCGGTCAGACCGGTTTCGCCTAGACAGACGGGAAAAACGCAGCCCGCGGAAACCACCTCTTCTTCCAACCAACCGATCTCCCGATTCACCCAACAGATTGCAACCAAACTTCGGGGGAAGGTGGATTACCTCTTGGGCAACCTCTATCTCAAAGGATCTATCCTGAAATGCATCCAAAAGGGAGGAATCGAAAGTCAACTACCAAGAACACATTTTCCCGAGTTCATCCAAAAGCCACCAAATCCAAGGGATTCCGGGGAGTTTGTGGGGCAAAGATCACCAAGAAAAGGTACCCAAGGTACTCATACATGATCCGCACAAACAAAACCCAAAGGAAACACCATCAAATCCTCTCCATGAAATTCCAAAGAAAAGGCTGCGAAAATCACCGAAAAAGAGAAACAGGATGAACACGAAGAACACTTGAGGAACCATGCTGAATCTTCTATACATACCATGAAAGGTTCATACAAGGTCTAGCATCCGCCTGTACATCCATCCCTCTCACAAGATCTCACCATGAAGCTCTCATGCTAGCCTAATGAGAAAATAGGTAGCTAAAAAGAGAAAATGCTAAGAGCAAATGAAAACCCTAGAGTGCCAGAGATGGCTGCCACAACCCTTCCACTCAGTTTATATATGAGGTCCTCTGGTGGGGGTAAATGACTAGAATGCCCTCTAGGTGATACAACCCTTCGAAGGGCATATTTGGAAATTTGACAGCCTTTCCATTAGATGGATGCCCAGCAATCACACCTCGCGTAGCCTCGACGCCAAGCATGCGATCCCGACGTGTGTCCTCCGCTTTGACGACTTCCGGCCACGCCACGACCAAACCGGTCAGACCGGTTCTGGTGCCTTGGCCGTACCGGAACCTCGGGTCGGCTTTCTGGAGCAACCAACGAACCCAGCGATCTTTTGGCGAACCGCTGCAAACCCCGTGAGCTTGGTGCAGCCTCCACATCGAGCTCCTCGACTTGGCCGCCACGTCCGCTCCTGCTCCATGTTGGCTTTCGGATCAACCAACGAACCCGCTATTTGACTTCGACTTGCTCTTCTCGCACCATGTGACTCGCACTTGATCTCGTCTGGCCACCGGGTCCATCGAACCAAGCCTACTTGTCCCTCCAGTCCTTCGGAGGCCCCGCAAGGCTAAGACGTTTCGTGCTTATTCTTCACCTGCACCAACGCACATCAAGCTGTAGCCTACATCCACAAGTAGAGCACAGCGTCAGTCCACACAATGTTGTCAATCACTCATCACTAGATAGTGGCCAACCACTAGCCATCAGACACTCTGGTCCTCATATTTCACCTACATACAAATAATCTCCAAGGACAAGTGGAACTACATTATTCAAACCAAAATGCAAGTAAATAATGCATATGCCTCCATTTATGTGAGAATATTGAGGGTTGAAAGTAGTACTTAACAGCCGTCAACAATAAGATCCTCTCCACATAAATGGCTAGGGATGTTCAACTCCCTACACTCATTAGAGAGAAGACAGGCTTCAAGAAATTCACTCTGGCGGATGTGATTGGAAGAATTGAAGAACATGTTATCACCATCAAGGAGTCAAAACATTCACAAGAAATGTTGAAGATGCATGAACAACTTGAGAAAAACAAGGGAGTAGCCCTTAAGGTTTCAAGCAAGGATAAAGATAAGAAGGCAAGTTCATCATCCTCCAAGATCGTGGTCAAGGAAGATAATGATGATGTCATGACTCCCAAGCAAATGGTGCTCTTCATGAAAAGGTTCACCAGGGTAGTGAAGAAGGGTGGTTTCTGCAATAAGAACAAGGACAATGAGAAGATCAAGACCAAGAGAACATCCAAGAGGCCATGCTTTGGGTGTGGCAAGGAGGGTAATTTCATTGCGGAATGTCCCAACATCAAAGTGAGAAGAAGAGACACCAACAATTATGACAAGAACAAAAGGAAGAAAGTTGGTGAAGCTCATTTGGGTGATGAATGGGACTCAAATGATGATAGCTCTGACTCCGATGAAGAAGTGGGACTTCCCACCATATCCATTGGGCAACCTAGTCAAGTCACCACTATTTGGAGATCTCACTGATGATGAAGATGACTTCACCCACACATGTCTCCTGGCTAGGGGCACTAACGTAGATACTAAACCCTCTCCCCTAGATGATGATGATGATGATAGTGATCGTGAATTTAAAAAAATGATTAATAGCTTTGGTAAAAAGGCAACTAAGGGAATCATGAACCTAATGGAAGAAATAAAAAATAGAGATGAGGCTCCTGAGGTGCAAGAAGAGCTCTTTAGACTTGAGCGACAGAAAACCATTGCCCTTGAGAATGCACTTGCAATTGAAAAGAAGGGTTTCAAGGTGCAAGAGGACTTGCTCAAAGAAAAGGAGGAAGAAATTCTTAGCCTCAAGAACTCTCAAACTAAAGAGGCGGTTGTGGTAGATGAATTGACGAGGAAATCCTTCCTAGCTAAGGATGCTTGCACTAGGCTTGAGAATGAAAAGCTTGAAATTCAAGAGAGCCTTAAAAGCTTGAAAGCTAGTCACATTGCACTTGAAGTTCAACTTGACAATCTTAAGAATAGTGCTACGACAACCTCTAATTATGCTAACTCTAACTCTAATGCTTCAACAAGAAATGGTTGTTCTCGATGCTATAAAATTGTTATAAATACTTGTGCCACTAACATTGCCGAGATGAATGTTATGAAAAAGGAGATTGCTAGGTTGTCAAACTCTCTCATTGATGAAAAGAAGAAAGAACCTACGAGAGGAGGGTTTGAGAACCATACTAAGGGCTTTGTTTCAAGCTACATGAAGAAGTTTGACTTTGAGAATGGGAAAGGGTTAGGTAAGTACAAGCAAGGCTCAAAAGATTATATCTCATTCATCAAGAACAACCACACTAAAGGTGTGGGGACAAGAAATGTGGTACATGGGATGAAGCAATTGGGTGCTAAGGTTGATGGTAAGCAACCAAAGTACAACACTCCTATCAAGTTCAGGAGCACCCATGATGCACCTCTTGATCCACAAGTTAGGGCTAAGGTAGTACAAGCCAACCAAGTGAAGAAGCCTAAGGTACATGCTTCACAAGATAATTTTTATGCTGATTATGTGTTGACTTGGAACCACAAGGGCAAGGTGGTAGCTAAGTATGTGGGACCCCACACAAAAGGTTCTATGATTAAAAGGAATGTGTGGGTGCTCAACGTTCTTGTGACTAATGTGCTAGGACTCAACTCTAATTGGGTACTTAAAACACAAGCCTAATTTATTTTATAGGCATACTCCTCCAGTGGATCCAAATGGGTGATTGATAGTGGATGTACAAATCATATGACCGGGGAGAAGAAAACGTTTGTCTTGTGTGATGATTGAAAATCCTACGGAGATGATTGCCTTTGGAGGCAATGGTGGTGGAACGGTTGTTGGTCTAGGTAAAATCGCTATCTCAACAAATCATTCAATTTCCTGTTTATTTGGTTGAATCCTTAGACTACAATTTCTTATCTGTTTCACAAGTTTGTGAGATGGGTTACAATTGTTTGTTCACCGATGAGGGTGTAACCGTCTTTAGAAGGGGTGATGACTCCGTTGCTTTTAAGGGTGACTCAAGGGAAGGCTTTACTTGGTGGATTTTTCATCAGAGAAAGCCCAACTTGATACATGCTCAATGGTAAAGCCTAGCTTGGGTTTGCTTTGGCAACACCATCTAGCCCACGTTGGGATGAATAATCTGAAGAAGCTTCTAAAGGGGGAACACATCCTAGGACTAACAAAAGTTCATTTTGAGAAAGATAGAATCTGTAGTGCTTGTCAAGCCGGAAAGCAAGATGGTGCTCCACACCCCTCCAAGAACGTACTCACCACCACAAGACCATTAGAGTTGCTACGCATGTATATCTTTTGTCCCGTGGCTTATGACAGCATTGGAAGAAGCAAGTATGGATTTGTCATTATTAATGATTACTCTCGGTACACTTGGGTTTTCTTTTTGCGTGACAAGATCAAGGTTCATGACACATTCAAGAAGTTTGCAACAAAAACCAAAAATGAGTTTGATGTGAAGATCAAGAGAGTAAGAAGTGACAATGGCACTGAGTTCATGAACACCAACATTGAAGAGTATCTTGATGGTGAAGGCATTGGTCATGAATTCAACGTCTCATACACACCTCAACAAAATGGGATAGTGGAGAGGAAGAATAGGACTCTCATTGAAGTCGCAAGAACTATGCTTGATGAGTACAAGACTTTGGATAGTTTTTGGGCGGAAGCGGTCAACACGGCTTGTCATGCTATCAACCGTTTATATCGTCACAAGCTTCGACACAAGACCGCCTATGAACTATTAACCGGTAAGAAGCCCAATGTGTCTTACTTTAGAGTTTTTGGTTGTAAGTGCTTCATTCTCAACAAGAAGCCCAAGAACTCTAAGTTTGCACCTAAAGTCGATGATGGTATATTTCTTGGCTATGCCTCAAATGCTCACGACTATCGTGTTCTCAACAAAGCCAATGGTTGCATTGAGATAGCATGTGACGTGACATTTGATGAATCTAATGGCTCTCAAGTGGAGTAAGTTGATAAAGTGTGTGTAGGCAAGGAAATGACCTCAACAAATGATATTAAGAAGATGGGCATAGGACAAATCAAGCCTCAAGAAGAAGACGAAGAAGACGAGATCATTGAAGTATCACCAAATGTGACTACCGCTGTGAAACTCGGAAACTCTGAGGACCAGGCGTGTCCGAAGACCAGTGGAGGGTCGCTCCTTAGTGATGAGTGATTGACAACATTGTGTGGACTGATGCTTGGCTAAGTGTGCAGGTACAGGTTGCAGTTTGACTCGTGTCGGTGCAGGTGAAGAACAAGCGCGAAAGGCCTTAGCCGTGGCGGCCTCCGAGTGATGGAGAGGCAAGTAGGCTTGGTTCGATGGACCCGATGGCCGATGGGGTCAAGTGCGAGCCGTGCGGTGCAATATTAGCGGGTTGAAGTCGTGAACATGGGTCGGTGCAAGGTAGCGGATCGAGGCTGAAGCTTGCACGCGGGGTTTGTTGGTTTGCCCACAAAACCATCGGTGGACGGTTTCTTGGTTTGGGCCGCAAAACCAAGTCCGGAGGCCCGATGCGACGGAGACGGTGATCCGGGAGCGTCGGGAAGCCTCGAGGCGGGGGGCACGTGGCGTGAACGCGGGGCTTGCGTTGATGCTAAGCAAGGCTGCGGTGGAAGCGTGTCCACTCGATGAAGACTTGACCAAAATGCCCCTGAGGGGTTGCATCTTCAATTCAAGTTGTAGGGGTAGTGTGGTCATTTGCCTCCTCCGGTGGACTTCGTATAAATAGCGGAGAGGTGGATGGCATCTCTCCTTCTTGGACTCTAGGGTTTCCTCCCCCGGTAGATCGCTCTAGACTGCGTCTTTTCCTCTGTATTCCATAGGCTAGATTCTTGTATAGACTCTAACCTCTGGAAGTATGGAAGCATTCGGTGTTGCGGTGCTCTCCTAGCTCTTTGTGATTTTTGTGTCATTTTCGGGGCTATTTTTGGGGAGTTTCATTCTTCGCTCGATTCGTGGATTTGAGATCGTTTTGTCTCGGATTTCTTTGAGGGGATCATGGGTGGATGCCTTGCGCATCTTTGTGTGTGATCTTGACCCCTCAACCGCCGGGAAAAGCCTTCGATTTGTGAGTTTTTGGTCGGAGCCCGAGTTCTTGGTAGTGGTTTGTGTGATCCACGATTCCCGGTGATTTAGGGAGTTAGAGGCTGAGATTTTTGGGGCATAGCTTCACCTAGTGATGCTCCTCATCTCCCCCAAATCTTGTCTCAAGAGCTCTAGGCGTTTGGGAGATCCGGTGATGGATTTGTAGGAGTTGACCCCGCAGGTCGGGCTGTTCCTGCTCAGTTCGTGAGCCGCGGACAGTCCGCGTGGCTGTGGTGGATGGTCCGCAAGGCCTTGTGTTCGTCGCAGTTCGTCACGTGTTCGTGCACATTCGCGTTTTGATCTGTTTCACCGCTAGGGTTTTGTTGCAGGAGGTTTTCGGACTGTCCGTGAGTGGTGTGCGGACTGTCCGCGTGGCTCGGAGTTTTGTCTGGAGTGGCTTGCGTTTGTCTGGGGTTTTCCGCAAGTTTTGCCGGACTGTCCGCCAGGTGGGGCCGGACTGTCCGCTAGGTGCCGGACCGTCCGCGGTGCTTACCCGGGCTGTCCGAGTTTCCTCGGTGCAGTACTGGAGGTTCGGGGTCCTATTTCAGACTGTCCGCCGAGAGTTCACAAACTGTCCGCCAGTCTTGCGGACTATCCGCCGTACTCGTGCGGACCATCTGCCCAGGGCCTCGCAGATTTGGCTAAGTGCTTTGATTCCTGTCTTGTGCTTCTGCGCTTTGTTTTAAGGCTTATCTCTACGACTTCTAGGCTTGTGTGTGCCTAGTCTAGAGCTTCTCTAGTGTGTGTGAGGACCAGGTGTGTCCGAAGACCAGTGGAGGGTCGCTCCTTAGTGATGAGTGATTGACAACATTGTGTGGACTGATGCTTGGCTAAGTGTGCAGGTACAGGTTGCGGCTTGACTCGTGTCGGTGCAGGTGAAGAACAAGCACGAAAGGCCTTTGCCGTGGCGGCCTCCGGGTGATGGAGAGGCAAGTAGGCTTGGTTCGATGGACCCGGTGGCCGATGGGGTCAAGTGCGAGCCGTGTGGTGCAAGACTGGCGGGCTGAAGTCATGAACATGTGCCGGCGCAAGGTAGCGGATGGAGCCCGAAGTTTGCACATGGGGTTTGGTGGTTTGCCCACAAAACCATCAAGTGGACGGTTTCTTA
This sequence comes from Cenchrus fungigraminus, assembly GCA_036936925.1. NCBI lineage: Eukaryota > Viridiplantae > Streptophyta > Magnoliopsida > Poales > Poaceae > Cenchrus > Cenchrus fungigraminus. The sequence goes on from CM072779.1 coordinate 102,080,362, forward strand.
GTTTGGGCCGCAAAACCAAGCCCGGAGGCCCTAGGTGACGGAGACGGTGATCCGGGAGCTTCGGGAAGCTTCGAGGTGGAGGGCACGTGGCGTGATCGCGGGGTTTGCGTCGAGGTGAAGTGAAGCCGCGGTGGAAGCGTGTCCGTCTGATGAAGACTTGACCAAAATGCCCCTGAGGGGTTGTATCTTCATTTCAAGTTGTAGGGGTAGCGTAGTCATTTACCTCCCTCCGATGGACTTCGTATAAACAGCGAAGAGGTGGATGGCATCTCTCTCTCTTGGACTCTAGGTTTTCCTCCCCCGGTAGATTGCTCGGAACTGCTTCTTTTCCCTCTGTATTCCATAGGCTAGATTCTTGTATAGACTCTGACCTCTGGATGTATGGAAGCATTCGGCGTTGTGGTAATCTCCTAGTCCTCTATGATTTTTGTGTCATTTTCAGGGTTATTTTTGGGGAGTTCCGTTCTTCACTCGATTCGGGGATTTGAGGGTGTTTTCCTTCGGATTTCTTTGAGGAGATCATGGGTGGATGCCTTGCGCATCTTTGTGTGTCATCTTGACTCCTCAAACACCGTGGAGAGCCTTCGATTCGTGAGTTTTTGGCCGGAGTTCGAGTTCTTAGTGGAGATCGTGTGATCTGCGATTCCTAGCAATTTAGTGGCTTAGAGGTCAAGATTTTTGGGGCATAGCTTCCTCTTGTGTTGCTTATCATCTCCCCCAAATCTTGTCTCAATAGCTTTTCGCGTTTGGGAGATCCGGTGATGGATTTGGAGAGTTGACTTCACGAGCTCATGCTCGAGCAGCTCTGTCCGGGGCTAGCGGACAGTCCGTAGGGACCCCGCGGACAGTCCGCGCGTCCGTGTTCTTCGCGTGTTCGTCGTCTGTTCTTGCGAACTCGCATTTTGATCCATTGTGGCCCTAGGGTTTCGTTGCAAGTGGTTTGCGGACAGTCCGCGTGTCGATCACGGACGGTCCGCGTGGTGAAGTTTTGTCTGGGGTTTCCAGCGAGGTTGGCGGATAGTCCGCAAGGCATAGACGGACAGTCCGCGACACTGGCGGATAGTCCGCAAGGCATAGACGGACAGTCCGTATTTCCAGGTTTGTCTCTGGTAGCTCTGGTGCTTATTTCGGAAAGTCCGAGCCGTACTCGCGGACAGTCCGCCGTACCCTAGCGGACGGTCCGCCGTACTGCACGGACAGTCCGCGCCTGGCGTTTCCAGATTGTGCCAAGTGCTTTGATTCTTGTCCAGTTGCTTCCGCTCTTTGCTCCTAGGCTTGTTTCTTGTTCTTGTAGGCTTTTGTGTGCCTTGCTTAGAGCTACCTTTGTGTGCGCGAGCTTTTGGAGTGGCAATCGGGGTATAGGCCGAGTTCGACCTTCGGGAAGAATTTTTATCGGCTCCCATTCACTCCCCCCTCTCTGGTCGCCCTATTCGGTACTTCAGTGTGCGAGTACTCGGAGTGGCAATCGGGGTATAGGCCGAGTTCGTCCTACGGGAAGAATTTTTATCGGCTCGCATTCACTCCCCCCCTCTCTGGTCACCTATTCGGTCCTTCAATTGGTATCAGAGCCGATTACGGATCTTCGTGATTCTAACTAGTCTAAGATCCAAAGATGGGTGACTATGGTAAGGGGTCAGGTCCTCCGCACTTCGATGGCAAGAATTACCCGATGTGGGAGAGGCGCATGGGCGCGTTTGCGTGGGAAGGGAACTCTGATTTGGGATGTCACTCAGAATCCAAATTGTGTCATTCCAGATAGTTTTCTGCTTCCAGGATCGCGGGACATGTGTGAGGCCAACAGCAAGGCCGTTGATTACTTGTTCCGTGCTCTCTGTGCCACGGAGTTTGAGCGAGTGTATGGAGAGAATGAGGCTAGAAAGATTTGGCTTAAGCTGAGAAATGCTCATGTTGGCAATGCCCAGGTGCAAGCCCGTTTGTTTTCCACTTACCGGAGAGAGTACGAGAACTTCACTCATCTCCCTGGCGAGTCGATCGATGCTATGTTCCAGCGCTTCACCAGCATCGTCAACAACATGAGGGCCAATGTGACAGTGCTCCCATACACGGATCATGATCAAGCTATCAAGCTTTTGCATGCCCTGGATAGGTCTGTGTGGAGTGCCAAGGTCGAGGCCATTAAGGAGTCGAGCGTGTATGACACATTGTCGCTTGATGAGCTGTTCTCTAAGCTCCAGTCTTCGGAGGTTGATCGTGGCTTGAGAGCCAAGAGCGAGAGCCCCACTGATCCTCATAGTTTGGCTCTTGTCTCAGGATCAAGGTATAATGCTAACTCTGTTGGTTTCTCTTTGTCTTGTCTTGTGTCCTTGCCAGATAAGGACTTTGAGGTGCTGAGCGAGGATGATCTCACCTTATTGAGCAAGAGGTTTGGGCGGATGTACGAGAACTGCAAGAATGCAAGGCGGAGCTCGGGGATGTGCTATCGGTGCGGGAACCACGGGCACTTCATTGCCGAATGCCCTAAAGCCATGGAGATCAAGAACGACTACAAGGGCAAGCCCAAGCACGACTATAACAAGCACCGCTCCCAGAACGACTACAAGGACAAGCGCAAGGACAAGCGTGAGAGAAGGTCGAAGAAGAGTGGCAGGTACAAGAAGATGACGGCTCAAGTGATGGTTGCTGGAGCAAGCGACATCGACTCCACATCAAGCGATGCGTCTTCTGATTCGAGCAGCGATGAAGAGCAAGATCGACGCAAGGACAAGCGGAACACGGGCAAGAACTTCACCGGCCTCAGCTTCGTCGCACAAGGAGGATTTTGCGGCATGGCGCACTCCAAGAAGGGTGGGAAGAACAGCTCGGATTCGAACTCTGACTCCGAGGAAGAGGTACGACATGATCCCAACTTCTTGCTAGAGGAGAATGCTAGGCTCAATGAGTTGCTTGATAACCGTGATGATGTGCTTAGAAGGACCAACAAGGAGAAGAGGGAATTTAGGTCTTTGATGGGTGATGCTAAGGACAAGATAGTTGAGCTTGAGTCCTTGCTTGTTGATGCTAGAACTGAGATAGGTGCTTTGAAAGCTGCTCCTATTGTGTCTGATGAGGTTGATTGTGGTGATTGCAATGTTTTCTTGGCTGACTTGACTGCTCTCAAGGAGAAGCATGCCTCTACTCTTGAGGAACTAGATATTCTTAGGGTTGAGTGTGATGAATTGAAATCTAGACCTGCTTTGTTAGGTACTTGCACTTCTTGTCCTATGTTGCATGCTAGGCTAGATGAATCTCACACCAAGATAGTTTCTCTTGAGGCGGCATTGAAAGCTCCTCTTCCTACATCATGCTCTACCTGTGAATTGCATGCATTGAAAAACATGGAACTTGCACACTATGTTGACCGTTTGCATGATGAGAATGATGAGTTGAGGAAAATGATGGGGTGGTTGTTGGGCATGAGCCACAATTGAGTTTGATGTTGGCTCAGTTTAAGAGGTTTGATGGTTAGGCGTTGGGGGCTGACAAGAGTGGTGAGGGAGAAGAGAAAGCTGGAGAGATTCCTATTCCACCACATACCACACCCATGAACAAATTTGCACCCAAGCTAAACCACCTCAGAAACAAGCTAGACGCAACACCAGATCCACCAGTGTTCCCCCACAAATCTAAAAACTACCAAAACTCATCAAGTTTGTGAGCACCCAAGGGAGTGTTTTTGGTGGGAAGTTAGGAGAGAAAGCTGGTGAGAAGCCCATAGAGAAGCCACAGCCTAAGCCACAGCCGATCCGCTTCCATTGTGAGTATTGTGGGAGGGATGGGCATACAGATGAGTTCTGTTTCAGGAAGAAGAGAGATGAGAGTTTTGCTAGGGAGATGGCAAACAAGGACAGGTACCACCTTCCTCATGGTGTGCCTGAGCCTCGTAGAAGGCCTCTACCTAGGGGTGAGGTGTTTGTGCGGTCAGTTCCCACTCGTGGAGGTGGAGGTGTGTTTCCTCAAAGAGATAGGCGTGTTGGGTTTGGGCGTGGTGAGTTGGCTAGACGTGCTCCTTCTCGTGACCGTTACGAGTTTGGGAGGCACGATTGGAGCTTTGGGTCTCAGATGGACTACGGGCCACATTTTCCCCCTCGTGGTGCGCGTGCATGTTCGCGTTTCGATCCGTTTCGCCGCTAGGGTTTTGTTGTAGGAAGTTTTTGGACTGTCCACGAGTGGTGTGCGAACTATCCGCATGGCTCGGAGTTTTGTCTGGAGTGGCTTGCGTTTGTCTGGGGTTTTCCGCAAGTTTTGCTGGACTGTCCGCCAGGTGGGGCCGGACTGTCCGCGAGGCGCCAGACCGTCTGTGGTGCTTACCCGGACTGTCCGAATTTCCTATTTCGTACCGTCTGCCGAGAGTTCACAGACTATCCGCCAGTCTTGTGGACTGTCCGCCGTACTCGTGCGGACCGTCCGCCCAGGGCCTCGCAGATTTGGCTAAGTGCTTTGATTCTTGTCTTGTGCTTCCGCGCTTTGTTTCAGGGCTTGTCTCTAGGACTTGTAGGCTTGTGTGTGCCTAGTCTAGAGGTTCTCTGGTGTGTGCGAGTACTCGGAGTGGCAATCAGGGTATAGGCCGAGTTCGTCCTACGGGAAGAATTTTTATCGGCTCCCATTCACTCCCCCCCTCTCTGGTCGCCTATTCGGTCCTTCAAACTCCAGTGAAAATCCCGGAGAGTCCGAAAATCACATAGACTCCGGATATTTTTTCAGAGAATCCGAAACCTCTGACAGTGATGCTCAAGATCGTAAAGTAAATGATGACTTGATTCAATAAGATGCTTATGAGCCACATCCAAGAGTTCGTCAAAGCATTCAATGAGATTATCCAGTTCACAATATCCTCAGAAGCATAAGATGAGGAGTGACCACAAGATTGGCAAACTTTTGTGGGTACTACTCTTTTGTGTCCATGATTGAACCCCTCACCGTGGAAGAGGCACTTCAAGATGCTGATTGGGTGATGTCCATGCTAGAAGAGTTGAACAACTTTACTCGAAATGAAGTCTGGTCCCTTGTGGAATGCCCTAAGCAAAATGTAATCAAAACCAAGTGGGTGTACCACAACAAGCAAGATGAAGATGGGGTAGTAACGAAGAACAAGTCAAGGTTGGTTGCCAAGGGTTACATGCAAGTTAAAGGTTTGGACTTTGGAGAAACCTATGCATCGGTAGCAAGACTTGAAGCAATCTGCATATTATTGGCATTTGTTGCACATCATTATTTCAAGCTTTACCAAATGGATGTCAATAGTGCATTCTTGAATGGGCCGATCTCCGAAGAAGTCTACGTTGAGCAACCACCGTGCTTTGAGGATCCACAATTCCCCAACCACGTCTACATGCTCCATAAGGCGCTCTATGCTCTTAAGCAAGCACCTAGAGCATGGCATGAACGCCTTAATGAGATAGGCAAAGCCAATCCTACTCTTTTCAATCGCAAAGAAGGGAATGATTTATTTGTATGCCAAATATATGTCAATGACATTATATTTGGTTCTTGGTGGCGGTCGATTTCCGTCAACCTAGAGCACTTGTTACACTATGGTTTGAACTTTGTTATGGAACTAACCCGCCACTAGGCACAGTAATGATATAACAAGTTCATCTTTGCATGTGCATTTTGAAGTATAATGTGTTTGTAGGAAAATATGCACTAGGGTGAAGGAGACACATCAAGTTCAAATGGACAAACAAGAAGTTTCGTTCGTGTTCAAGTGCAAGGTAAATTCATTCCCAAAGGTGGCAAGGACTTTGGTGCTACGACGAAACACTCCCGGGGAATAAGACGAAAAGACCAGAGTTCATACGACAAGACCCCCTATCTATTCACGAGGATGAAACACCAAAAGGCCACACATCCTGAAGGGAAAAAAGTCAAAATTGCAAGAGAAGCTCGCCCGCGAAAGATGGGCCCGAACCGGGCCAAAAAGGCCCTAGGTCGGTCGGCCTAGGCCGACCGTCCTAGCCCTTTTTTGTGTCGGTTCAGGCTCCCCTTTGGACTAGGGTTTCCTCGGTGCATAAATAATCTCTGCCTCCGACGGCCGCCGCATCCAATCATTCTACCGACGCCCATTCACCAGAAAGCCGCCGTCGCAAGATGAGGGAAAGAGTTAGATGAGTTCGTCGCACGAATCAACGCCGACGGAGGGAAGGAAGCAAAAGGAGGAATCCAAGCCGTCGGCCTAGGGGTGTTCCCTCGCCTCCTCACCGCCATCTTCATCGATGATGTTCTCTAGAGTCTCCATCACCCCTATGTGCTTCAATCTATGTAAGATGATGGGGTAATGCCTCCGTTCATCCCTAGGGTTTTATGGGTCCCTGCTATGTAATCGCTACTTGAACCTTATGCCTATCAATGCTTCATGGTCTATGTCTTTGCAAATGCTTTATTCACATATGTATGTACAACATGTGATCTTAGTAGGGTTTGTGGTAATCGTGGTGGTTAGCCAAACCCTATGGATGCTTAGATATAGATGCGTTAGCAAAGTGATCGATTACCTTCGTGTAGTGACAGTGCGAGAGAAAGGAAAAGGCTTAGCGACCGCATAACCGCCGTGAAGCTAGAGAAGGCAACACTTCTTTTCATGTAGTAGATGCATATCTATGTGAGCCTAGATCCTAGGGAGAGAACGCTTATCTACTTTAATCTCTCTCTTGTTTCAACCCTTGCCATCTAGTTTTGTCTTAGATTAACATAGGTTAGATTGCTTTTACTTTAGATTAATATCTCTTTCATTAGGCTTTGATCAACTAGATTAGTGCTAGATTAAACGCTAGACGTATATCTCTTGCTCTGTGGATTGATAAGAACCTTGGGGATCCCCCCTTGGTGAAAAAGGCACCAAGTCACCCGTGTGCTTGCGGTGAACTTCAGCACGGTTTTGAACCGTCAACAAGACATTTTTCTGGCACCGTTGCCGGGGAGCAAGCCAGTTTGCTACGTTTAATCTTGTATTAATTTTGTTGATTACAAACATCTAATCCTAGTTTCCTAGGAAAACTTTTGTTTTGTTTTTGTTTTTGTTGTCTAGATGGCGTTCGTCGAACATCCTTTGGAGGAACCGGAGAAATCATTAAGGGATTATGCTAGCTCGCGATGTGAGGACATTAAGATACAAAAGTTAGATTCGATACTCAAAGCGACGAAGTATGCGATCAAGGCTCGGATCATCGAGATGGCGGCAACAAATACTTTTAGAGGGGTGGAGACGGACAACCCGTATAGACACATCAAGCGCTTCACGACGTTATGCAATACGGTACGACAAGAAGGAGTCCCCGATGATTGGTTCAAGTGGAATCTCTTTCCCTACTCACTTGCTGGTGAAGCAAAGAAGTGTCATTCATTTGCGTCCTTCGAAGTTGGAGGAAATTGGAATCATTTGATGAGGAAAATTTGTGAGAAATTTTTCCCCATAAGCAAGGTCCAACACATAAGGAGGCAAGTGATTACCTTTACGCAAGGAGAAGAGGAAGGGATAGACCAAGCGTGGAATCGCTTCAATGAACTAGTTGAACAAGGGCCAAGACTCGGATTCTCCGGTGATTTAATATTGCATACCTTTTTCTTTTCTCTAACCCCTAATTGCATGGAATATGTTCAAATGTGTGCAGGAGGGGATCTCATGGAGAAAACACACACGGAGGCCGCCCAACTCCTACAAAAAATCAGCAATGGGGCAGCCTTGATAAGAGATTGGCAAAGACAATGTCGGGAGGCGCAAAACGACAAAAGCAAGTCTGAAAAGCTTGCTGAAATTTTTGAAAAAGACGTACCGGAGGTCAAGGAAGATGAACCGACCATACAAGAAATCAAAGAACCACTTCCTAAGGTAAGAGATGTCATTTCGGATAATAAAAATGATGGAACTAACATGAACATAGGCCGAAGTATGGAGAATGTTAGACCATTGGCGGAATTCAATCAATTCGATTGGATTCAAGTTGATTTTGCCCCCCTAATCAACCACCAAAGGAAGGAGGAACACCAACACGTCGCCAAAAGAATTGAAGACATTTTTGATCAAGAGATGAGTGGAGAGTCGATCCAAGAGATATTTGAAGAAAAAGATGAAGGATGGATCGACCAACTTGACATCTCGAAGATTTATGATAAAGGAAGAGAAGAGCACAACCATGATGAGCCAAAAAGTCTCATCTCCACAATAACATGTGCACCAATCCGAGAAGAAGAGTTTATTGCTAAGGAGATGAGGAAAATAAAAAGAAGAGCTAATGACTCAAAGGATGAATGGAAGAAAATAAGACACAAGCTACAAGATATGTGGGAGGAAGAAGACATAAAGCAAAAACTCCAAGAAGACCCCTCTCCACAAGGTTATAGCTTGTGCGCTATTGAAGCTTACACACTAGCAAATCAAGACATGGAAGTGCCCACGGATAAGAAAAGAGTGAGTCAATGATAAGCAATCTTGACGACATGTGGTACACGGAGATTAAAGAAAGCAACACACAAGACTTTGAAGATGAAGATTTGGGTGATAATGAAGACTTCAAAGAAGAGCCAAATCAAAATATAGTTAATCAATTACAAGTTCCACATGATGATATGGAGGGGATGCAAGAAGCTAACAAAGAGACACCTCCACTCGTTGAGATTGATTTGCCTTCAACACCACTAGATGAATCAAGGACCACTCTTGTTGAAAAAGCTCTAAGGCCAAGGTACATGTTTAAATCTCAAGATATTATTGCTATTGATGATGATAAATTCAAATCCTTATGTTCAACCAATAGTATGAATGATAGTTTAAATTATATGCCTTGCTCCAATGATTATCATGTTGATAGGCTAGAATTTCATGAGAATCATAATGAGGTAATGTTTATGTTTGAATAAATTAATTCTATGCCTAAAGAACTTTTGCCTAACCAAGAGCTAAGTGCTTTGCAAGAAACATATGCTTTCTTTGATTACACCTTGACATGTTGCTACAATTTGTTTGTGGTTGTAATTATGGATGCTTATGTTTACAATAAGTTTTGTAAATCTCGATCTTGCTTTGCGCTTGGTCAAGCTAGTGAACTTAAAAGAGCACAAGTTGGGAGAAGGCCCGAAATTCACTAACCATGCAGGAACACAAGGCTTGAATGATGTAAAGAGAAGTCATGCCCAAAGAGTTGCAAGATAAACCATCAACATCTCCAAAATTCTCGCAACGGATGTCGCTATCTTCATCTATTTTGTTCACTTGTTCAGAGGTATACAAATAAAGAAAATTAGATTTTAAGAAGCTCCATTAAGTTTCCTTTCCAACACATCAAGAATCAACGAGTTTAAAGACCCGTGCAAGGAGTTATGGTGAAAACATTGAGCGGTGCGCGTGCTGAAAACAGCTCGGGACAGATTGCATCACCGGAGTAAAATGGACGTAACTTTCTTGTTCGGAGTCCGATTTGGGCAAATAAAGACTTGTTGGAAAGGAAATTTTGTGCACTATGCAATGGAGTAAAGTTTTGGTACACTTTCTATCCTGAACATTAAATAAAAATTTGTGAAGAGAAGGCAGCACCGAAGGGCGACAAAGAAGGAGAAAGCGATGATGATTTGATAGCTTGTGCAAGTCTTCTATAAGTAATCAAGTACAATGTGGGAAGTGGATTAAAACTGCATGGGAACCTTTATTTCTTACATGGAGGTCCATGGCTTCGCGACAATGAAAAGGTATGTGAGAAAGTCGAGCTCTATGACTTTAAATGAAGCGCTTTTCGGGAGGCAACCCGTTCCTTTGTGTTTTTATTTTTTTTCCTTAGAGAGAATAAATGTCACCATTCTATGACGATTAACCTGTGGCTAATTAATCTATGTTTCATTTTCTTTTTTTAGAACCTCCATCATGTCCATGCTCATATTTACTTATTTGCATGCATTGCATTTTGTTATCACCATGATGTCTGTTTCTTTGCATATACTTGTTTTGCATATAGTTGGCTTGGTTGATATAAGGCTTAATGATGTATGCTTTCATATCCATGATAATGCTTCGAGGGCATTTTTCCTTTTGTGATCTTGTGTAAATGTGGTGTTTAAACATGATTGCGGACCATCATCATTAAGTCCAATATATCTTGCTAGTTTTCCTTATGTTTTCATGTTGCATTGGTTGGTTTATAAACATTACATTACGCTTTATTTCTCTTGTGCTATAAGGAGTTGTTTATCTAAGGACAGACATGGTGTTTTAACTGTAGATAAATAAATCTTTATGGCTATGGAGAAATTCGGCAACCTAGTTGTAAACATGGTGTTTAGAACTAGGTGTAACCATTGTCTTTGTTTATATGCCATCCTCTCATATGCATACACACTTTGCACCCACGTACACCTGTTAGGTTTTTGTTTTATTCTCATTAGACTAATTATACAACAAGTTAAGAATCTTAGGAAATATTGTTAGATTGTTGGCAATTTTACCTACTCCCAACCGTCACCTTGGAGGTAGAATATGTGCTTGAAATGTTTTGCATGCAAGATAAAGACTTTCACGACAAGAAAATTGAAGGATGACTAAGATAATGCTTTGCCTTCTTCCATGCCTAGCAAAGTGCTAAGCATGGGAGAGGCCCTGAACCTTCAACATAGAAGTACAATATGACGCTCTAGAGGATAGCAAGATCAAGATCATCAACATCTATGAAGCTAATGATCTCATCAAAATTCTGCACGGTCTCAGAAGGAAACCACAAAATGTTTTTGGATATTTGGAAGCCCCATGAAGTTACGATTCTAACAAATCAAGAATCAAGGAAATCGAAGGTTCCTACAAGCGGTTATGGTCAAATCATTGAATGTCGCACGTCCTGAAATCAGTTCTGGACAGCACGCAGCGCTGAAGTAAAACAGACATAACTCCATTGTTTGAACTCCGTTTTTGATTAATGACCACATGTTGGAAAGATAATTTCATAAAATTTTCAATAAATCTATATTTCGATATATATTCTGTTCTAGACAGAGGGGAAAATCCATGAAGATGAGACAGCAAGAAGATAATGAGAACAAGAAAGAGGAGATGGGGATGACAACATTGAAGAGAAGGACGACTATTGGTTCCATGAAGCACAAATGATCAAATTCAGAAGTTTAGGAGCATTGGATCACAATACATGGAGATGTCGGGAGAAGACCACAAAGAGCTACAAAAGATGGTAACACCTCCATGAACCTTCTCTTTTCCAGACATAAATGCTTGTAAGTATGCCTTCAACCTCAACTCGATGCAATTTTTGTTTTTCTCTATCAATAATAACATGGCTACTAGGAGGAAAACCTAGATTTCTTTTTGTTTTTAATAATAAGTATGACCATGTGTTCACCTCGGAGTAGTGGTTGATTTCCCCCTCTTATACTTTTTGTAAAATTACGACGAGGATGTCGTATGATCCAAGCATGGGGGGAGCTAGCTCGTGCAAGTTATTTTCTTGTTTTTACTTGTTAGTTTTTTCTTTTATCTTTATTATTTGAGCTTGAGCATTGTGAATAATTGTTTACATGGTGCTTAGTGGATGTTTGCCTTTGGAAGTTTCCATACTCAACTTTGATCTAGGACCTCACTTTGACTATGTTATGATTAATACTAAAATTGGAGGAGTTTATTTTTGAAAAATTATGAAAAAACCCTCGCAATGAAGGTTAGCAATTTCTTTTTCCAAGTTGAGAGATACGTTTATCCTATACAATGCCTTCATTATATATATCCTCCACCATAAGTGTTGTTAGCATGATGAATTGGGTTATGACTTTTCTCTCTTGGGAGATCTAATTTCGAGCAATGATCATATTCTTGATGTTATATCTTTTATTGCTAGCCTCGTCATACATTCGGTAACGGGAACTTCACATTGAATGCCCCGTATATCGCCGGATTCCATACCCAAACCATAGACATCTTTTTATTATCGTATTCCTTGAACACACCCTATGCCCGAGGATTCGTTCCGGTTTTAGGCAAGGATTTATTTAAAATTCAGATTGTGATTCGTGTTAAAGAGACGAGCGAAAGGCTTCGGAAAGAGATCAAGATGTCAAGAAAAGATAATAGAAAAAATAATAACATGCGTGTGTGCGCATAAAGAAAAAAAGAGAGAAGAAATAAAATAAAAAAAGGAAGAAAGGAGAAAAAGGAGGAATTCAAGGCAAAGAAAGGAAGATATATTGAGGGATGATGAATCAAATGAAGATCAAGAGAAGTGCAAGGAAGGATGCATCGATGTTGAGAGCGAATCATCAATATTCCAACCATGTCCAATCCGACATCGAGGACATCATTAGTGCCTTGAAGTCATTATTCTTTTTCCCTTTGCACATGTCCACCATTCTAAATCTTCTCATCCTTGATACCCTTACATTATGGTTTAATTCTCATGATCATTGGCTCGGAAGGTGAACAACCACTAGAGGATTTTCTTAGCTTGATAATACTTGTGCTAACTTCACTAGCCATACCTATAGCTCCACCTTATATTATGAATGAGAGACTTATGGGAGGTGAGAGTTTATGAATTATCTAGGATAGCCACTTTAAATGAGCGACATGTGAGAACTTGGAGAAGGACTTTGTCTAATACTTAATGTAGGAATTTTATTTTGAAAACCCATGAAAACCCTCCAATGGAAGTAAGAAAGTAAGTATGGTTGAAGTTGAGGATCTCTAGTGAAAGGTATGAGTTGTGGGGTAAGTCTTGAAATGGTAAATTTCTAAACGCCCATGTTTTCATTGTGATCTTTGTCTCATGTTTCTTATATTAAAGATGAAGGATTGACTAACTTGTAAGGAAAGATTTGGCGAAGCACACTCCATGGATGAATAATTTTGTGAGCAACTTGCTCGAGGACGAGCAAGATCTAAGCATGGGGGGATGTTGGCGGTCAATTTTCGTCAACCTAGAGCACTTGTTACACTATGGTTTGAGCTTTATTATGGAACTAACCCGCCACTAGGCACACTAATGATATAACAAGTTCATCTTTGCATGTGCATTTTAAATATAATGTGTTTGTAGGAAAATATGGACTACGGTGAAGGAGACACATCAAATTCAAATGGACAAACAAGGAGTTCCGTTTGTGTTCAAGTGCAAGGTAAATTCACTCCCAAAGGTGGAAAGTACTTAGGTGCTATGACGAAACACTCCTGAGGACCAAGACGAAAAGACCAGAGTTCATATGACAAGACCCCCTATCTATTCACGAGGATAAAGACACCAAAAGGCCATACATCCTGAAGGGCAAAAAGTCAAAATTGCAAGAGAAGCTCGCCCGCGAAAGTTGGGCCCAAACCGGGCCAAAAAGGCCCTAGGCCGGCCGGCCTAGGCCGACTGGCCTAGCCCTTTTTTGCGTCAGTTCAGGCTCCCCTTTGGACTAGGGTTTCCTCGGTGCATAAATAGTCTCTGCCTCCGACGGCCGCCGCATCCAATCATTCTATCGACGCCCATTCACCAGAAAGCCGTCGTCGCAAGATGAGGGAAAGAGTTAGATGAGTTCGTCGCACAAATCAACACCGACGGAGGGAAGGAAGCAACAGGAGGACTCCAAGCCGTTGGCCTAGGGGTGTTCCCAAGCCTCCTCACCGCCATCTTCATCGACGACGTTCTCCGGAGTCTCCATCACCCCTATGTGCTTCAATCTATGTAAGATGATGGGGTAATGCCTCCGTTCATCCCTAGGGTTTTATGGGTCCTTGCTATGTAATCGCTACTTGAACCTTATGCCTATCAATGCTTCATGGTCTATGTCTTTGCAAATGCTTTATTTACATATGTATGTACAACATGTGATCTTAGTAGGGTTTGTGGTAATCGTGGTGGTTAGCCAAACCCTATGGATGCTTTGATATAGATGCGTTAGCAACGTGATCGATTACCTTCGCATAGTGACAATGCGAGAGAAGGGAAAAGGCCTAGCGACCGCATAACCGCCGTGAAGCTAGAGAAGGCAACACTTCTTTTCATGTGGTAGATGCATATCTATGTGATCCTAGAACCTGGGGAGAGAACACTTATCTACTTTAATCTCTCTCTCTTGTTTCAACCCTTGCCATCTAGTTTAGTCTTAGATTAACATAGGTTAGATTGCTTTTACTTTAGATTAATATCTCTTTCATAAGGCTTTGATCAACTAGATTAGTGCCAGATTAAATGCTAGTATATCCCTTGCTCCGTGGATTGATAATAACCTTGGGGATCCCCCCTTGGTGAAAAAGGCACCAAGTCACCCGTGTGCTTGCGAAGAACTTCAACACGGTTTTGAACTGTCAACTGTTCTACTAACAAAATTTGGGCGGATGAATTTAGTAGGATTATGACTAAGAGATTCGAGATGTCCATGATGGGAGAGTTGAAGTTCTTTCTCAGATTTCAAATCAAGCAACTGAAAGAAGGCACGTTCTTAAGTCAAACCAAGTACACTCATGATATGCTCAAGAAGTTTGACATGGACAAGGCCAAGCCCATCTAAACCTCAATGCCATCCAATGGACATCTTGACTTAAATGAAGATGGAAAGAGCGTTGATCAAAAGGTATATCACTCCATGATTGGGTCTTTACTTTACCTTTGTGTATCTAGGCCCGATATTATGCTTAGTGTGTGCATGTGTGCAAGGTTTCAAGCCAGTCCTAAGGAGTGTCATCTTATGGCCGTTAAAAGAATCTTTAGATATTTAGTGCATAGTCCTAACCTTGGTTTATGGTACCCAAAGGGCTCCACTTTCAATCTGCTTGGTTATTCCGATTCGGACTATGCTGGTTGCAAAGTAGATAGAAAGAGTACATCCGGGACTTATCAATTCCTTGGGAGGTCCTTGGTGTCTTGGAGTTCCAAGAAACAAAATTCAGTTGCCCTATCCAGCACCGAGGGCGAGTATGTTGTAGCTGGTGCTTCTTGTGCTCAACTACTTTGGATGAGGTTCACTTTGAGAGACTTTCGTTGTATGTTTAGCAAGGTGCCACTCTTGTGTGACAATGAGAGTTCCATCAAGCTAGCTAACAACCCCGTAAACCACTCAAGAACAAAGCACATAGACATAAGACACTATTTCTTAAGAGACCATGATGCCAAAGGAGATATCGCTTTAAGTCATGTGAGCACCGAAAAGCAACTAGCCGATATCTTCACAAAGCCTCTTGATGAACTAAGGTTTTGTGCTTTGAGGAGTGAATTGAATATCTTGGATTCTTGTAACTTGGCTTGAGATCATGCACATACTTGATTGCTGTAGAAATTAAGTTTTAAATGAAAAAGATTTGGAAAACCCTTGATTGTTTCTTTTAAAAAATTAGATCTTATAGGGTTCAACACTTGGACTATTGCTCTATTTGCTTGATTGTTGACTAGTCTAAGTGTTAGAACTTCTCGAGCTCACATATATTACATGCTTAATCTCCAAATCTATCTGTACATCAAATTCCTTGCAAATTCTATAGCTGGGTGTCAGGGGCAGTGGAGTCTCCGGACTTGAACCCGGATACTCCAGGTTTCCCAGAGAGTCCGGGCCCGGTTCGGATACTCTGGGCCTTTAGGGTATATATATGCCCTTTTCACCACGGTCAAACCCTAGTTTTCACCTTTTACTGCTGTGAACCGCCCCAGTCCTCTCCTGTCGCCCTCTCCTTCCTCGTCGCCCAAGGCGATTTCCACCTCCCCTCCCTTCAAATCTTGTGAGAGTGAGTTAATCAAGGCTCCAAGGTGATAAGACTTGGGTTCCCGATCTTCCGAAAGGTTCTGATAACTATTGATTTGGGCGGATTCGAGACATACCGATCCGGCTTCAAATCCAAAGAAATGAACCCCGCAATCTTAGCACCACAAACCCTCTGGTTATCAACCAAGCTGCAGCTCGATTGACCTTGCCAAGAAGGCTTACTCTTGCCTGCGAAATTGAAGAACACAAGCAAGTGCACGGAGAAGCAGCCAAATTACAAAAAGTAATTGATTGAACTCATGAATGGGGTTCCACAACCGAAGAATGGTGTTCTGTTCTTGGCAAAATGGAAACTAAGCAAAACCCAACTTTATCTGGCGGCTAGAGGGGTATTTATACATAAAAGAACAGCCAAGAGGCGTGGGAGGGTGTAAACCCTAAATTAGAATGGGTCCCTAATGGGCTTTACTGGATATAAGGCTATTAGCCTTTGACTGGTAGATCCGGATGTCTCTCTGTAAAATCTGGGCAACTCCGTATGAATCTGAAGGTGACTTCTGATCCATCTGAAAGTTGACTTCAAGAGCTTTCCATCGAGTACTCATACGCCCCAAACAACATCCGGAGTCAAAAGTTATGACCAAAACAATCTGTTGTTGTCTTGTTGTCCGATCTACTCAAAACGAAGTGGGTCATATCGTTTGAGTGGGAACGGCCCTCATTTCCAAACGGGGAGCTTGTGCACATCCTGGGTTGGTGTGGCTGTTTCCCCCTCTTTTGCACGTTTCATGTTCCTAAAAATAATGCATTCATCACCATAATTAAGTAGCATCCCGTCCAGAGATAAATTTGTATGAGCAGCGACGAACGACTTTACCTGATAGTTGAGTTGTCGTGCACGGGCTCGAGTCATTGGTCCTTGCGAAGCACAAGGCATGGTTGTATCAATGGAAGGGATGTCCTCATCACAAGAAGTGGAGAGCAAGGATCTACACAAGGATTGAAGCTTTGGAAGCTTTCCCCTTGGTTTCCCTCTCTTCCCTAAGGTATCCATGGTCATTTTGCCCTATCTCCTTTCCTAGGCTATATCTCTAGATATCTCTTGGATAGAAAGGTTCCATAGGCTCTAAACTTAGTGGATCTACAATATCTCGTGTTTCCCATGGTGGATTTGGGTTGCATTGCAACTTAGGGTTTCGGCTGCGAAACCCAGACTCTCCGGATTTTCCGGAGTATCCGTACTTTTTCCCGGAGACTCCGGGGTTCTCAGCTGAAACCATAATTTGCTTTTTTGCACACATTTTCCATGATCCTCTTCTCATGCATCCTTCACTGTACATGTTCAGATCATGAGGAAGAAGTACAAGGCAGATGAACTGACCACTCAAAGGAGGACCAAGGCTAGATATGATCCCCAGACCTTGGGGGTTGTTCAAGAGACGTTGGGTATCAGTTCAACTCAAAGGGCAACTAGGGCAAGGTGTGAACCAGTGTACTCACAGCCAGAGATAGAGGAAGAGGAAGAACATCAAGGTGGTGATAATGAGGAATAAGAAGATGATGATGGAGGTAGTGGTCAGTACAAGGTTGCTCACCGGTGTCATGGGAAATGTCCAGCACAATCCAATCCAAGGAAACCACGTGAGGCTCCCTATATCTCCCATTCCATGCCAGTACCTCGTCCACCTTTTTCCAAAAATCATCCTACTCCCTCCTCTAGAATCTATCCCAGAAATCCACCCCACCTCACCGCATCTTTTCCATCAAATGTGAGGGTGGTAACCACTCCAGTAAATCTAAGGGACCCTAGGTAAGTGCAAGGTTTTGCTGAGCAGCTTGCTAGAAACTACTCGAGGAATGCTCTAGCTATTCGTGAGCAAAGAGAGGAGGATGTTTACATGTATACATCAAGTGAAGGACTTTAGTCTCGCTTTTGGTGTGATTTCCACTGTGACTTCTATCAAACAGTGATTAAAAGCCCTGAGATGAAAGCCAAAAAAAGACTCCTATTGTGATGATGAAGTACAATTATTGGTTGTACTATGAGAAGGTAGAGAATCCCATCTTTGACACAGTCATTGATAGGTGCAAGGAGCTAGGATTGTATGAGCTCATGGGTTTTCGCTATGATTGGAATAGAGAGATTCTTGCTCAATTCCATTTCTCATACTACTTTGATGCTCATGAGAACTCCATTACTTGGACCACTCAAGGGGAAAAGTTCACCATTGACTACATGACATTTTCTAGGTTGCTTGGACTTGGTTCTAAAGATGAAACCCACACTCCTATCCATAATGAGCACAAGTACAAGCCCAAGGACATGCCCTACTACAACCCACACTCCTCATCCTTTCTAGCTCATGAAGGAAAAGCTGATAATCTCATCCCTTACTACTACTACTTCAATTAGTTTTTCCATGCCACCATTGATCCCAAAGGAGGAGATATTATTACCGCTCTTAGGAACTTTGCCGTGAATCTCCTAAACCGTGTGGCTCCGGAGGAAGAAGGTTTTTGCTTATTTGACTTCATATGGAATGAGCTTCGCCAAGCCATGTGTGATCCCATGAAGCATCTACCTTATGCTCCATACATCATGTATATGATTGAAAGGGTCACCAATACCCAATTTCCAAAGGATATAACTCATGATCCCCTTAGGCATATCCGTGTTAGAGACAAAAAGCAACCTATGAAGAAAAGCACGAGGTATGCCAGTTCTTCTAGTGCAGCTCCTCGTCATGATGATGAGCCTCTCCCTCGCTGTAGCCATCCATCTAGATCTTCCCGCAAGACCAAGAGCTCCATGGTCAAGCGTGCTTTTAAGAGTATCTTCTCCATGTGCAAGCGCATTGGCATGGAAACAAATGACAACCGCCAGGATATCATTGAGATCAAGTCTCATCTTGGCCTTCCCACCGATACATATCATGAGTTGCCAGATATTGATGATCCATTTGCAGAGTGGGATGCCCATGATGCTGCAGCGGCTGCTACCCAAGGGGAAGAAGAAGAAGAGGAGGAGGATGACGAGGTGGAAGTTAACAACAACAATGAAGAAGAAGAAGAAGTAGATGATGACGAGGAGGACACAGACTGATGGTGCCACTGCTGCTACTGCTACCTCTCGCACTTCCTTTTTGGCGCTTGTTGCCAAAGGGGAGTGAGTATCTTTATTTAGTTGTTGATGAATTTAGATTTGAACTCTATGGCTTGTAATAACTCTATCTATGTGTGTAAGACTATGTGGGCTTGAGACTATTTGATGTGTTCTTGTGGTGATAGGGTTCTAGTTTGCATTTAAATTCCTAAGGATGCTTATGATAGTTTGCAATTGTTTGTGATGACTGTTTTTCTGCTGAGTGTCAAAATCCTGCATTCTTCGACTTTTCTCCGGATACTCCGGATTTTCGGATACTCCGGGTTCTGTCCGGATACTCCAGGCTCTGACACAACATCCTTCTCTAAACTTTATTGAGTGAATGGTCTGTCATATGCATCACACAAATTCTGGTTGCACTCACACAAGCACCCCACTGTTGATTATCTTGTGATACTCTCATATTTTTCTCTCTTGTGCAAAACTTGATCCTAAAAAGATCTTTGAGGATTCAAAACTCCAAATGCACACATTAAGGGGGAGTATTGCAAGATAAATCATGTTCGTTATTCAAATTATGTTATCTCTCTTATGAAGCTTAAAGTGTTGTCATCAATCACCAAAAGGGGGGGGATTGAAGAGTATCTTGGCCCCCTAAGTGGGTTTTGGTGAATTAATGACACACTAGAAGGCCGGAGTCTCCGGGTTTATCCCAGAATCTCCGGACTTTGTCCGGATACTCCGAGTCTTAGAGCTCCAACGGCTTTTTTTCTGGGTGAGGAGGTATTTATATCACCTCAACCCTATCCACTCCCTCTCTCTTGCCCATTTCGACCTGCAACACTCAGAACTCATTGACTCCTCTCCTTTACTCCCCTTGGCCTTGGTTTGGTGATATTTGTTAGGGATTTAAGAAGGGGTTAAGAGCAAGAGCTTGGAGAGTGCTAGTGAGCTGATTTCCCATCTCTAGAGCACCTCGTTTTTCGCTTGGTTGGTAACTTTCGTGTTTGTTACTCCTGGAGCTTTGAGCTCCTTGCTGGATAAGTGTTGCCTTGGAGCATGCAACGGTTTGTGGCTGCCCAAGGAGGTTTGTGCTTGATCTTTGTGGTCGCTAGGGGGAGGAAAGTGACCTAGGTGTAAAGGTCGACCCTTTGTGGGTTCCTCAACGGAGACGTAGAGCTCAAGGTGTGAGCTTGAACTCCGGTAACAAATCCTTGTGTCTCCTTGTGATTGTTTCTCTTGTTGTATGCTTGAAATGCTCTTGAGCTCATTTCTAGGGTTTGTTGCCGATCTACTCCGTGGTGAAGTTCCTGCAGGTTCTGGTTGGAGAAACAGGCTTGTCTCATCTCAGTGCATAACCTATTTTCATAGATTAGCTTTTGGACAAGTTTCAATTCTGTTGATTTAGTCTCCCTTCTCAAAGCCTGGAGAATCCGGACATTTTCCCAGATACTCCGGAAAGCCTGGAGTATCCGGATAAATATCCAAACAGTCCGAACTTTGAACTGACTGCAGCTTAAAGTTTGTGATTTTCAGTTTCGACTATTCAAAAAGTCCCCCTCTAGTCAACATCTAGATCCTTTCAGGAGCTCGATGCGGATGGAAAGCACCAAGGCTGCCCTCGATGAAATTGTCCACCTCCATCTCCTTGCAATCCCCTTCGCACTCCATGGTCTGGATCGGGAATGCGCGAGCACATGTTGAGTTGTCGACGCAGCGCTTGCTGATGTAGGGGCTGACGAGCTCGGTGGAGATGGTGCTCGGCGTGATGCAGACGGGAGGCTCGAGCGCGGACCCGGTGACGACCGAGGAGGCGGCGGTGGTGGAGGACGCTGGCACAATGGAGATCGATGCATTGGTGGAAGGAGCTGTCGTGGCCAATGTGGCGGTGGACGACGCAGCCGCTGGCGCAACCGAGGAGGAAGGAGCGGGCACCACCAGGGCTGAGGCCGGAGGCACGGGTGCAGTCTTGGGCGCGACCAAGGCGGCAGCGGAGGGCGACTTGGAGAATCGCTGATCCCCCCACTCTTGCTGATTGTCCCTCATGGCATCACGACCTGTGTCAGGAGTTGCTTCACAAACTTGGTACAATCCCCGTTTGATCTCCATCTTACAACACCCATCATAAATGTTGCGGCCATGCAATTCTCCATAGGCATCTGCTGCAACCTCCACATAATCGAACACCACACAAGCCAGGACAACATCTATTCCCCCAAACTCCATTACTTGCTCCACCGCTCCTCCAAACGAATGAAAAACTTGGTGAAGCACCGATTTGGTAATAGGATAGCAAACATTGTGAATGGTGACATCCAAGATACGATTTGGTGACCTCTACTCATCAAAATTCCATCTAGACATTTCGTGTGCACTCATCTGGTGGTTGTTCTCCTTGATCAAACTCTAGCCAATATTTTTCTCAGGAATTCGACACAAAGCGGTCCAAATCGAGGTTTAGGGGAGGGAATTGGCCACGACGAATCGCGCTCAACAATCGCACCCAAAGAATTGAATCGATGGATCTGATCGTTTGAGAATCGAACACGGATCCGGTGGGGGAATTTTTTTTTCAGGAACCGAATAGCTTTGCATACCAATTTTTAGTAGCAGGGTAGTTGGGGTAGAAGAGAAGCATAAGAATCAGAGGAAGACAGCAAGAATCAGAGGAAGAACGAGAGGGAATCAGCACCACAACTGGTTCCTTGAGGAGGAAGAAGAACAGTACAGGTCTGTTTACAAATGATTCGATCCCCTTTCCCCTCTTCCTATTAGGTATATGTAAGTAAATGAACAGGACACGCAGGTCCAACTAGATACAAGCTGCAGGCCCAATGCAAATACAAGCCCAGTACCAGGATCCTAACACGGAGGCTGCTATCGACATCTAGTTCGTTTCTTGTTCGTGGAGATATAGATGTGAGTTCTTGTATTGCTTTTCTTAGAGATAGATGTGAATCTTGTGAATTTTGTGCTATGAATCTTGTAGATGTGAATCTTGTGAATTTTGTGCCTGTAAATCTTGTGTTGTACAATATAGTGAATTTTGTGCTTTGACTTTGTGAATGAGAATTTGGTGAATCTGCTGTGATTTGTGTGGTGTTGTGTTGATGAGATGGGATGATATGAGATGAGATGAGAAAAAAAAGAAAACAAAATAAAAAAAGATAAAGAGAAGAGAAAAAGGAGGAGCATACTCCTTTAGTACGGCGCTTGTGACCACCCGATACTAAAGGGCACATTAGTACCGGGTGTCTTACTCGGTACTAATGTATCCTCACATTTTATTGGCATCTTAAATTTTTTTGGCGTATGAGTGTTACACTTACCTATTTGTCCCATCCATTTTCAGAAATTTAATAAATATATCCCGGGAAAAAGAACTTCTATACACTAGTAGAGGATCGACCTTTGGTTCGAGCCTTTTGTCCTGGCAGGAGGGGCGTGGCGACCCCGACGCACGGCGGTGCAGTGGCCTCCTCCCTTGGCCAGCGGCCTGGACGCGCGCGACGCAATCTGCTTGGCACCTGCGGCCTGGACGGCGGTGCGGCGGTGCTGGCAGGCACCTGCTCCAGCCAGCCTGCGTGGGGCGCGGCTGCCTACTCTGGTCGGAACGGGGCGCCTGCTCGGTGAGGGGCGGAGGTTGGAGCGCGGCGGTCCGGCCTGTCTGCGCTGGTGCGTGGCGGCCAGGCCTACCGGCGCGGGATGCGGCCACCTGCTCCGGCCGGCGCGGGCACGGCAACGGCTAGGGACCGAGCTCGGGGCGCGAGCGGCCCACCAGCCAGGTGCGACGCGCGACGGGTTCGGCGGCCGGAGCAGCAGGGCGCGGCCGTAGGGCTGTCAAAAAAGCTCGAGGCTCGTGAATCGATCATGTTCGGCTCGCTTTAAGCTTGATTCGAGATCGGCTCGATTTCTAAACAAGCCAAGCTTAAGCCTGATTCAAAGCTCGTGAGATTTTCGAGCTCTAGATCGAAAAGCTCGAGTAAGCTCGTGTACTATGATTAGGCATGACTTTATGAGATGTATACACATATACTCTAATTTTTTTTTAAATTGTACTGCGCCAAACTTGATGTCTACAAGTAACCCAATGACACTAATTTAACTATTATGTAGACTTTCTAAACTATGTTTATGGATGATATAAATCTTAAAGTTCGTGAATTACTCGTAGATGACTCGTTGCAAGTTCGATTCGAGATCGGCTCGAATCTTAACGAGCCAAGCTTGAGCCTAACTTCAAGCTCGGATGGTTTTGAGGTCACTTTTTTTTGTTTTTGGAAAACCTCTTTAGTATCAGGTGGGAGTACCACCTGAGACTAAACACCCTTTTAGTCCTGATTCTTTTACCCTGGACTAAAGAGAAGATCTTTTGTTTGTCAATATTAGTCCCGGTTGGTCTTTAGAGCTCTACGACTCTTACGAGCGGGACTAAAGACTTCTCCACTGGTGGTAGTACCAGCTGACTTTTCATCACCTTTTGTTCTGGGGTATGAATTTTCATACTATCAAGCGGAATAAGAAATTTTGAATGGAAGGGTGTTGATCCATTATTCTTCCACTTGTTTGCATGCTCAATAGCTATGCACCATCACTTGACGAGCGCGTGGATGGAGAGCATGATGATGAGAGCCGTGCACGCGGCGGCCGCCAGCATGAGCCCCGCGGAGGCGTAGGCGAGGTTGAAGAACCTGTCCACGTCCCGGACGAACCTGCTGTCGATGTTTGGATCGCCACCGAACACCTCATCGAAGATGCGCTTCACGTCGTGGGTGAAGCCAAGCCCCGCCGCGGCGCCCGCCGCCAGCAGCAGCGCGAAGGACACGTCGGCGAAGACGAGGAGCAGCGCCGCCGCGCCCTCGCCGACGAGCCCCTTCCTCCGGGCGATGGCGACGGCCGCGAACGGGAGCTGCAGCAGAGTGTAGGCGCACCCGATGACGGCCACGGCCAGGACGTACCGGTACGCGTGGACGTCCTTGAAGGTGAACTTCTGCGGCGGGTCGCCGGCGTCGGCGTCTCCGTCGACCGTGAGCTTGTCGGCGGCGATGACGGCGAGCGAGGCGGCGAGGAGGGCGAGGGTGAGGAGACGGAGGACCAGGATGGCGGCCGGCAGAGCGGCGGTCTTGGACGCCATCGTTAACAGGTAACAGCTCAACAACCTTAGCTAGGTTGGCTTGTTCCGGTTACGATCGAGATCACCTTCACCGGGTTTTATAAACGGCGGAAGCATTACGCGCTGCAGCTCTCTCGCAGGGCTAGCGATTGCTTTCATGGTTCGTTGTGCAGGTCACCAGGGCTGTGTGTCGGCGTGTTCTTGACTTCTTGGAGCTGATGGACAAGACGGCCGCGACATTTGGCACGGCCGCCGGCGGGATGTTGTTGACTGTACCAACGCTTTGAACTAGTCACAGGCTGCCGGTTTGTCAGTTCGTCCGAATCAACAGGACAACGACGACGACGGGCCGGGGAGGGAGATCCAATGCAAGAACAACAGGCTGTCGAACCTAGCTAGTATTTGAACTCACCGCCGTTTGTTTGGCAAAGGCAGGAAGGATGAACAAAGACTGTGTTTGTTTCAGCTTACGGGTACTCTTGAAAAGCTAGCTTTTCATGGAGTATATCCAAAAGCCAGATGGTTTTGAAAGTGGAAAGCTCACATAAAGAGACTTCTCACTTTCCACTTTAAGAGCTTTTCGACTTCTGGATATATGAAAATCTATCCATCCAAAATCATCGTAAGCTACAAACAAACAGGACTCAGGTCACACCCTATAAACAGAGTACCGCCTCCATTTAAACCGTTCTAAATACATCAAATTCACCCCCACAGAAGTTGTATTTTTGCTTTTTCAAAGAAAAGTTGTATTTGGGATTCATTCATACTTTTTTCCTAGTTTCTCCTCACAAAAGTTGTATTTACTATTCCAAATTTGCATAATGATAGTTTTTTTTTAACTTGATGTATACCCAACCTTTCAAATCGTATATCAGAGTTTCTCTCATAGATCGGGAAGTTTGATATTATGTATTCTAATCCTCACCACTACAGAAAAGGTGCATCCCTTTTTGTTTCCAGGGGCAGCAACTAGCCCGCTCCTGGAGAAGTATTTACGGGGGCGGGTGACACCATCACCCGTTGCAGACAAACTTTTCAGAGGCGGGTAATGACGTCACTGCTCCTGAAAAAGGCTTTCTAGGGTGGGCCGTTTACCCGCTCCTGCAAATCTATTTGTAGCTACAAGAGCTAGGAGTGGGTGGCCTGCTCACCCCTGGAAATGCCGATCCAACCGCACCTACAAACTGTTTTTTACTAGTGCCTTCAAATACAAAATACATGGATATGGCACAAAATATTCTGAAAAAGATCATGATTTCACATTAAAGAAAAATATGATTATGAGGTGAATATATATAACCAAACAGAGTTGAATAGTTTGGTGGAAATAAATAAGGCTTGTACTGTGTTTAGGGGGTTCGACAGATATAGTGAATTGTCAGGTAAGTAAAATGTACATTGTAAAAACTAGATCATATAACTACACAATTGCAGTGACTATACAATAGCCTTTGAATATATAGTGCATCACCTAGTTTTATATATATACTTTCATTGCACAACTCTACAAACGAGACTCCCATCCTCGCGAAAAGCAGAAAGAGCAAATTCTCTTCCTCATGGACGCCCTCAAGAGCAGTACCACGAGGATCACACACTTAACAGCTAGCCGCTGTTCCCTTGGCTTCTGATCACATCATCACTGGTGGAAAAACACCCTTCCGTCCCAGTTGGTAAAAACTATATTTCTCTAAAGGACTTCCGAGACTAATCTGTAGAGACAAAAGACCCCCCCTTTAGTTCCGGGTGAGCAACCGGGAAGAAAGGGGGGTCTTTTATCCCGGTTGGTATTACCAACCGGAACAAAAGAGTTTTTTGGGAAAATAAAAAAAATGAAAGCTGGCGCTTGTTGCCAGCTCCAGCTCCATCCACTCCAACTTCAACTCACCAAGAACAAGTTCAATTCCGCCAAGAACAAGTTCAATTTCACTAAACCATTCACATATCAAATCACACAAATTCATCCAAATCTCTCAGAAATTCATAAGTTCTCCCATAAATTCATCTTACAAATCTATGACACAAATTCACAAAATCCTTTGCACATCACAAATTCAACTACAATCATATGTTCACAGGAATCACTGAATCACCACACAACTGGAAAACAAAACTCGCGGCAGAGGCTTGGAAAACAAAACAAAACGCCGGGCCAGAGGCTGGCCGCGCGCCGCCGCGGTCCGTCTGCGCCCCCTGTGGCCGGAGGCCTCTGCGCCCCGCCCAGCGCCGGTGGCTCCCGCGGCCCCGCGCCCGGCCTCTGGCGGGCTGGCCTGCGCCCCGTGCCGGCGGCTCCCGCAGCCCCCCACCGGCCAGCCTCCCGCCGCCCCCCCGCCGGCGGCTCCCGCGGCCCCACGCCGGCCGGCCTGCGCCGCGCGCCGGCTGCCGCGCCGCCGCCGCCGGACGGCCGGTCGCCAGGCGCGCCGCCGGATCCTCCTGCATGAGAAGAGAGAAAAGATAAGGAGAGAGATGAGATGAGTGGATATGGAGAAGGCAAAGAGCAACCGGTGGAGAAAAATAAGGAGGGAGAGAGAGAGGGTGTCGGTGGGGAGGACTTTTAGTCCCGGGTCGAGTTTCAACCCGAGAATAATGGGCTCCCCTTTTGTCTCGGGTGGGAACACCACCCGGGACTGAATCTTTAGACTAAAGGGTCCCCCTTTAGTCTAATTGTTGCGTTCTAGTTGATGGACGCGAAGTTTTTATTCTCAGTTGGTAATATCAACCGAGACTAAAGGGTAGGGGGCTTTCGTGAGCATTTTAGGCCACGTCGCCCAGAACCCTTTAGTCTCGGGTCCAAATTTCAACCGGGATTAAAGGTTTGGATCAAAGGTCGTTTTTCTACCGGTGCATGCCATACCGAGACGGTCCTGACAGTTGATACCTCTTAATAAAAATTTGTTCCACATCGATCAACCAAAGAAATCATCACGTTTGTGCCTTGACATGTATATATACTTCGTTGC
Organism: Cenchrus fungigraminus; assembly: GCA_036936925.1. NCBI lineage: Eukaryota > Viridiplantae > Streptophyta > Magnoliopsida > Poales > Poaceae > Cenchrus > Cenchrus fungigraminus. Next base: position 102,107,195 of record CM072779.1, read on the forward strand.
ATATATGTTGCAGGTCCCACAGGACAGAACTCGCCGGCGCCGCTGCCACAGGTGACGTGCTTCAAGAAAAGTGACTGTTGCTATGCGTATTGCCGTATGCCGTGGTATCTGCGAGATGGGAGGCTTGAAGGCTGACAGAGCGTTCTGCTTCAGTTCGCGTGAGAGTAATGGTCGTGTTGTAGTGGAGTGCTGCTGTCCACATGAATCTTGAATGGGTGCAATTCATGCATCCATTGATGTAAACTAGTAAACATGGACCTTTCTATTACATAATAAAGCGCTTCCTTCCTACTCCGTAAAAAAAAGATGCATTGAGATAATTAAATGAATTGTTTATGTGGACAAAGACTTCCCCAAAATCTGGTTTGAAAATTTTCTTCATATCACTACTACATAATGGCTATCCCAGCCGAAATAATCACTGCCGGTTTAAGAGAATACGACAGTGAAATGTTATCACACACTACGGGAAAACCCAAATACGCCGAGTGTTAAAAAAGATGCTGAGTGTTTTCCATCGGGGTCTCGGCGAATAGTCTCTTTACCGAGTGCGGACACAAAAACACTCGGCGAACTATTGACACTCGGCGAAAGGCCTCTTTGCCGAGTGCTAGAAGAAAAACACTCGGCATCTACCTATTTCCCGAGTGTCAACAGCTGGCACTCGGCATCTACAATATATTCGCTGAGTGTATTTGGTCCAACAGGGACACTCGGCACAATTTGAAAAAAATTTCTTCCCCTTGGCTCCAAACTTTTTTCTTTAGTTCTCATATAACATGTGGTACTCCATGTCAAAATTTGGTAAAGTTTTGCATTTGCTTGCTATATTTAGTTAATTAATTGCATTTTAAGCAATTTTTTGAATCAAGTCAAGTTTGAACTACAGGTGATTTAAATAATAGAAAAATGAGTAGAAAAATAATAGTGATGTTGTTTAGCTTAGTTTGAGGCCTTATCCCTGAAATGAAAAGAAAATTTGAACATCTTGTTAAGGAAAAACAATCATAAACGTGTGTCCGAGTGGTTTTCAAATTCTAAAAAATCAAATGAAGTCGAAACATCATGATATTTTCCATGATGTGATGTTATCATACATGGAGGTTGTGGAAAAAAATTTGGAAGGTTTCACACATTTGTCACAAACATTGCTTACAAACCGAAGCATATAAGGAAAAGATCCTAAGCATTGAGAATGATTCGATAAGATTTGAAGTTGAAGTGATGGTCAAAATGTGATTGGACTACAAAACTTTTTTTATAGACAATAAACACCATAGATTTCTTTATGTGTAATTTTAGTAATTTTTTGGAACCATTTGATAATTTTAAAAGTGCAATTATAGATTTTTAATTGATATAAATTAAATTTTAGCTATAAGTATATCAAAAAATGGAATTGTATGAGTAGAAAAATCAAATACATAATGTTGAATAAATTTGACAAGGTAATTCAAAAATGAATTCGAATGAATTTAGAAGAGTATGTGACAAAAAAGAAATAGAAGAAAAAAAGAGAGGGACAAAAAGGTTTGCCAAGTGTTTTCCTGTGGCACTCGGCGAACAAGCTATTTGTTAAGTGTTTCATTTCAACATAGGCAAAGGTGACACGCCATCAATCCTACCCACTCAAATAGTGCAATCTCATTGGTTAAAATCTTTCCACCGGATTCCCCTTTCTCTCTATCATATCAGATGGATAAGGCTCCCTCTCCTCCGTCTCCCACGCGCGCCGTTGCCTCCCTATCCTCCCACGTGTCGCCGCTGGTTCCTGTCCTCCGCCGTGCACCTACCTTTCCTCCACGCGCCGGCGCCTATCCCCGTCACCCGCCGCCTCCATCTCCTCCCTCTTCCACGTGCCGGCCGGTCCCCGTACCCCGCCGCCTCCCTCTCCTCCCATGCGCCACCGTCAGTCCCCGACCCCGGCTACCTCCCTCTTGCGGCTCCTTTCTTCCCCCCTCCGCTCGCCCCTCACTGGAATAGATCGACCAGTGAGGAGCGGCGGCGGTGCGAGGAGCGGCGGCCGCGGCCTGCAGGAGCTCCAGCGCGCCCCTTGCTTCTTCCTCTTGCTCAGATGCATCAGCAGCGGACGGATGGCCGCGGCCTGCAGAAGCTCCATGGCGATTCGGCAACGGACGGCGAGATCCAACCGGCGAGCGATAGCAGCAGGAGCAGGTGACCTACAAGGTAAGGCATGCTCCTCCTCTCTCCTTCCCTCTTCCTCTCTCTGTGGGCTCTGGGTAGTGGCATCGGGCTGGTGGCGAGCCGCGGCAGGAGCAGGAGCGGGGCGGTGGGCGTGGTTCTCAGCCCCGGCAGGCAACGCGGGTAGCTGGCCTCGCCGCACACGGAGGCCCCGGGTCGGCGGCGGTGGCCAGCGGCAGGGGCATTGGCGGCCGGCTGGTGGGGCCGGCAGATTTTTTTTATTTTTTTCCAAAAATCCTTTGTCGAGTGTCGAACATCCCACATGGCACCTCATCGTCGAGTGCACGATAAACAACACTCGGTAAAGAGCTCTTCGCCGAGTATCTCTACGCCGAGTGTACGTCACCGAGTGGTACACGAAGCCTTCGCCGAGTGTTTTCGACACTCGGCAACTTCGGACTTTCCCGTAGTGACAGCAGGATTAAAAGCCCATCCTTTGAAAAAAGTCATGTGCGAGAACAAAACCGGCAGATAATTCTCGATTGTCGGATACGAAACTGAAGAATGTTAGAGAAACATTTTTTGATATTTTATATGAATTCGATAGTTTTATCCAAATCCAATGCTGGATTGGAGTAATATAAGAAGGAATTACCATTTGTTATCATACGATCGGATAACATATGAGGATAGTTAATGCGGATACATGCCTGGCCTACATGCCCTTTTCAAGGCCGAAAAATAGTGAGTGAAGCATAGCTTCTTATTTTATTTCTTAAAGTATTTATATACAAGTTCAAATGGGGCATAGGTATGGTAAAAGTTGAGAAGGTTCCTTTATTTGGCATTATAGTAAAAATGGGGCTTCTTTATTTAACATCAAAAACATTGAACTTCATTACTATTTGACATGGATTTTTTTAATAAAAGACATGGGGTTGAACTTTTATCCTTATTTGACACTACCATTTATTCCGTCAGTTAATTAACTCTGGTGAAAAGTAATCCATGGATTCTCTCCCCCTCTTTTCTTGACCAAAACAACGTCCAAATCATTTCCAAAATTCAAAAAATTTTAATAGTGATACAACAAATGAGAAGATGACCCTATTTTGTATAAGAACAAATATGTGGCACTTAACAAACCTTTAAACTAAAATTCACCAAATTAAACCAAAATTATCTGAATTTTTAGGGCTTATAAAAAAATTTAAAAAATTCCTAAAATAACTAACGTTCCGATTGTTGGGTGAATTAATATATACAATTATTATATATCATTTAAAGAGACATTTGAAGATTTTAACTAAAAGTGATTTTTTTAATAAATACAAATTTCTCCTTGTCACATATGATAGGTAATTTTCTAAATCAATTTATTCCGAAATTCAATGTTAGGTATTTTAGACATTTCTTGGAAAGATTTTTATGCTTGAAAAAATATGATAATAAGTAGAATAATTTGGGGAACATGAGTTGTAAGATCTTAAATGTTGTATGTTTTTGTGCAAAACAGGTTCAACCAGTGTCTGAAAAGGAAGTTCAAAATTTTCAGTGTCAAATAAGAAAATACCATCTTTACTAGGGGGCAATAAGGATTTTTTTTCTCAAATTTTACCTAGACAGTTTGATAGTAATTTTTTGTAACGTGTATCTTTTAATGACCCAACTTTGCATTTAACAATATCATGTTTGCATTATTACTTATCGTGATGATCCCTATATCATTGAACATACTCGAACAACCTCTGTGCATGGTAACACAATAGTTGCCCCATTACATTCACTGTAGATGACATGCACTACTCACTCTAGATCTAAGAAAACTCGACTTTTAATAACTTCTGCCCTTGCACATATCCCCATCTCACTAAGTATGATAAGAACACATAGCCCTCTAGCTCATCACACCATGCATCAACGACGTTAATCGCAAGCAAAAATCATGCTTTCTCCCCTGTTAATTATATTAATTATCCCTATCATCATAACACGCTTACGGTGTACCAGATCAGTTGCTGACGCACCAACCGTCCTTGAATGCCGCGAGCAGTACATGCGCTGTACAACGACGACCACGTACGATGCTCACCAGCCAAAAAAAACCTACCCCATCAAACAGTTAGCCTCCGATCCAACCGACACTCCGGGGCCACTTGCAGCCGCCGGAGGACCAGCTGACAAGCTGGACCCAACCTCGAATTATTGGTGTCGCCTCCGACGAGCCTATAAATGGACGCGAGCTCGTCACGCTTGGACTCACTCACACAAACACTACACTCGAGCTAGCTAGCTTCTCGCCTTTGCCTCCAGTGTTGCAGTGGTGCCATGGCTCGGGTTGGGATCGTCGTGCTCGTCGTTGTAGTGAGCGCGGCGTCGTTGCTTCAGGCGGCGGCGGTGCTGCCACGGGTGGAGCACGCGCCCCAGGCCGCCGACGGGTCGCTCGCCATCCTCGTCGTCGGCGACTGGGGGCGGCGCGGGCAGTTCAACCAGACCTTGGTCGCCCAGCAGGTAAAACGTAACCCAGCTCAATCAGCTGTGTAGCCATGCATTATATTGATGCGGCCATGCTCAGCTGTGTATTTCCTCATGTCATAATTCTATTATACTAAGTAGCAAATAATTTACGTAAGTAATTAATAGTCGAAGTTTCCATATTGAAAACTGTTAAGTAAAAATAATATAATTTTCCCTATATTGCAAAGTGAATTCTAAAGACGAGATAGCTTGTGTCATTGGTGTACAACATGAGCCATTTATGCCTCCACTTAGTTTCCTCTCCGCCGTGTGGGTTGTGGGCGCGCTGTTGATTCTGATCCTTGATCTAGAAAAAAAAACACTTCACATTGTGTATTACAAAAAAAAAAGAGCTATATGGGGGACTTTGAAGGTGGGCAATAATTGATCAAGAAATTTGTAAACTTTCGCATGATCGATGGTAAAAGAGCACATGTTATTGTTAATTTTCATATGAAATAACACAACAATTTTTATACAAATTGGATCGCAAAATTAATATGGACGTGGAAAAAAAAGGCCGAAGCCACCAGTGCGTAGAGGGTGTGCAAATTTAGTAGGACAGAGTGGGGTCCATTTTCTTCACCACAATTGCTTGTTGCACACTCTTTCCGTCATGAAATAAGTTGATTTCTAGAATGTTTAGGTAGATTAGCATATTGAACGGAAGATATATTGATTTTATCTTCAGTATTTAGGAAATACTCCTTTAATTACTAATTTAATTATTAAGGCCACTCAATTGTTCTATTTCGTTACCCAAGCTCAATTTAATTTGTTGTTCCACATAGCTAGAACAATGCATGTAGTGAAATAAAATTAACAAAATCTATCTAGCAACCAAGATTAATACATACGCGGCGAGACATACATACATAAAAATCAACTCTTTGAGGGGACAAATTAAATCTTTTTTGCTATACAGATCAACTATCAGTATATTTCTTGCCAGTTGCCATGCAAGGTGGTCATGTCTCTTCATTCATAAGAAGCCGAAAGTGGATAGATGGAGTTATATATCCCACTTGGTACGATCACACGTACTGTTCTTCTGCTGAAGCAGTTACGGCATAAGACAGATGCAAATAAACTCAATTATTGGCTTCTAACTACCAACACGAGTGTCATTACGTTACGTACAACACGGGTATCTTGCTATCCCTACAGAAGTGGGTGATTTTGCTACGGTCTTACGTTTGTGGTCAGAGTGTCAAACAACAGATGCAGTTGCCTCTTTTCTTCATCATTGGTTTGGCTCATGCTTTGGTTTTGATTTCACCTATTGAGGAGAAGTCGATTTTTTAAGGAGATCTTAAAAAACAAGACGTAGATATGGAGATTACTAAAGTAGTCTGTTAGAGTTTTTGAGTTGTATTTATTCTTTTTCTCTTTGGTACATCAGATCTTATGATGTTTTGGCTACATATTCGTTTGGAACATGTGCCACTTTGTAATTTTTATGGTCTGATGCATTTTTAAAAAAGAATGTCTGATGCCGAAATATAATCTTGCATTATTTTTTTTTAAACGTGCAAAAGATAGTCCGATGACGATGCATCATGGTTGTAATGCTTCTTTCTCTTCTTAATGAAAAACGTGCTACGGCACGGTCGCGAAAAAAAACGTGCAAAGATAATCTTGCATTATCTAAGAAAACGTACAGTGCAATGTTAGCTACTGCACACTAGTCCTCCTAGGGTGCCTAAACACAGATCACCGAATCGGTAGTGTTCCCACTGTGTGCATGCAGATGGGCGTGGTGGGGCAGAGGATGGACATCGACTTCGTGATCTCCACCGGCGACAACATCTACGATGACGGCATCGCCAACACCAGCGACCCGCTCTTCAAGGAGTCCTTCTCCAACATCTACACTGCCAAGGGCGTCCAGAAGCCTTGGTACCTCGGTAATGCAACAGCTATACCTATAGTGTAGGAAGTTCTGAACACCTGAACACCGAACAAGATTACAGGTGATGACTGATCCTGCTGTGTCTTTGACATGGATGTAGTCCTTGGCAACCATGACTACACTGGCAATGCACTCGCGCAGCTGGACCCTGCGATTCGCAATGTGGACAGCCGGTACACCGTCATCGCAAAGTCTTTCATCGTCAACTCAGGTAAATCAAATCAAGTACTCAGGGCACAATAATAACTGCCTAGTCAAAAGCCTTTCTACGGTCACAACTTTACAAGGAAAGATGGATATCTATTCTTTCTATTACAAATTTTACCTATGTTTATACTTTTTTAAAATTTCTTTTCGATGAATGAAGGGATTGCGGATTTCTTCCTCGTCGACACGACGCCATTCATCCTCCACTACTGGAACAACACCAAGTTCGACTGGCGAGGGGTTGCTCCTCGCGACACCTACATCACAAATCTCCTCAAGGTATCCACCACTTTGCTAGCTATATGACTCAATGTCATCTTGTGTAAGCATTTCTCGAAAAATTTATGAAATCTTTGGTTCGATCCAATAACTATATGAATGGTGCCTTTGCCAGGATCTGAAGTACGCGCTGAAGCAATCCAAGGCCCCCTGGAAGATCGTCGTCGGCCACCACCCCATCAGCAGCGGCTGCGGGCACGGGAACAACACTGAGCTCGAGGAGTTGCTTCTCCCAGTCATCAAGGCACTGACATCTCGTCTCTTCTTATCAGCTTTCAGTCAAAAAAAAAACCAGTAATAGTATTCCTGTAACTGAGAAATCTAACTCTGAAACTGATTTGCCTCACCTTGGTGATGCAAATAAACGCAGGCCAACGGCGCCGACATGTACGTGAACGGCCATGACCACTGCCTCCAGCGCATCACCAGCAGAGACAGGTTCAGTGTACATCACTGCTTTACATCAGAGAGAGATTGATCAAGAACTCTCTGCTGTTTCCATGATTTTTTATATAATTGTATATATTGTCTGAACTACTACAACAACAACAACAAACCCTTTTGTCCCAAGCAAGTTGGGGTAGGCTAGAGATGAAATCCAAAGGAAATCATGAAAGGCGAAACACACACACCCACACACACACGAAGTGTTAAGGGTAGACAAAGGGTGAAACAGAGGTCATGGTTCAGGCACACTGATGGCTAGTCTCCAAGCACTCCTATCCATAGCTAACTCCTTGGGGATGTTGCACTCCTTAAGGTCTCTTTTAACCGCCTCGTCCCAGGTCAGTCTAGGTCGACCTCTACCTCTCTTTACGTTATCGACCCACTCTAGAACCCCACTACACACCGGCGCCTCAGGAGGCCTCCTTTGGACATGACCAAACCATCTCAACCGATGTTGAATCAATTTTTTCTCAATCGGTGCCACTCCAACCCTATCTCGAATATCTTCATTGCGGACTCTATCCCTTCTTGTATGCCCACAGAGCCAACGCAACATACGCATCTCTGCTACACTCAGTTGTTGGACATGTCGCCTTTTTGTAGGCCAACATTCGGCACCGTACAACATCGCCGGTCGGATCGCCGTCCTGTAGAACTTGCCTTTTAGCTTTTGGGGCACCCTCTTGTCACATAGGACGCCAGAAGCTTGACGCCATTTCAACCAACCGGCTGAGATCCTATGCCTAACGTCTTCATCAATGTCGCCATCCTTCTGTAGCATCGATCCTAGGTACCGAAAAGTATCCTTCTTGGCCACCACTTGCCCATCGAGGCTAACATCTCCAAGCTCAAGTCTAGTCGCGCTGAAATCGCACCTCATGTACTCAGTCTTGGTCCTACTGAGTCTGAAACCTTTTGACTCTAGCGAGTCTCTCCACAACTCAAGCTTTCGATTAACCCCTACTCTAGTCTCGTCAACTAACACTACATCATCAGCAAAGAGCATACACCACGGGATATTATCTTGTATATCCCTTGTGACCTCATCCATCACCAAAGCAAAAATATAAGGGCTCAATGCTGATCCCTGATGTAGTCCAATTTTAATTGGAAAGTCACTAGTGTCACCATCACATGTTCGGACAACCGTCCTCGCATCATTGTAGATATCCTTGATGAGGGTAATGTACTTAGTTGGAACTTTGTGCTTTTCCAAGGCCCACCACATGACATTCCTTGGTACTTTGTCGTACGCCTTCTCAAGGTCAATAAAGACCATATGCAAGTCCTTCATCTGTTCCCTATATCTCTCCATTAATTGCCGTATTAAGTAAATCGCCTCCATAGTCGACCTCCCAGGCATGAACCCAAACTGGTTTTGGGTCACACTTGTCCCTCTTCTGAGGCGGTGCTCGATAACTCTCTCCCAGAGCTTCATTGTATGGCTCATTAGCTTAATCCCTCGGTAGTTGGTACAACTCTGAACATCTCCCTTGTTCTTGAAGATCGGTACTAATATACTTCTCCTCCATTCATCAAGCATCTTGTTTGACTGAAAAATAAGGTTAAAAAGCTTAGTTAACCAAACTACTGCTCTAGCACCAAGACATCTCCACACCTCAATGAGGATACCATCTGGACCCATCGCTTTACCCCTCTTCATTCTCTTCAAAGCCTCCTCAATCTCTGCCTCCTGAATTCTCCTCACAAAACATCTGTTGGTATCGTCAAATGAGTTGTCCAACTCCACAGTAGGACTCTCATCCTCCCCATTAAACAACTTATCGAAGTACTCTCGCCATCTATCCTTGATCTCTTCATCCTTCACCAGAAGGCGATCTGTCCCATCCTTGATGCACTTGATTTGGTTTATGTCCCTTGTCTTCCTCTCTCGGGTCCTAGCCAACCGATAAATGTCCTTCTCCCCTTCCTTCGTACCTAGCCGCTGATAAAGGTCCTCATACGCTTGGCCCTTGGCTACACTCATAGCTCGCTTTGCAGCCCTCTTCGCTGTTTTATAACTCTCGATGTTGGTTGCACTCTTGTCAAGGTGGAGGCGCTTGAAACACTCCTTCTTCTCCTTAATAGCCCTTTGCACCTCATCATTCCACCACCAGGTGTCTTTCGCTTCTTGTTTGCCTCCCCTACTCACGCCAAGCACTTCTGCAGCCACCTTCCAAACACATGTTGCCATCTTTAGCCACATGTCATCTGCATCTTCTCCTACCTCCCATGGTCCCTCTCCTAGCATCTTGTCCTTAAACATTTGTGCCGCTTCCCCTCTAAGCTTACACCACTTTGTTCTCGCGACCTTGGCACGTTTGTTCCTGTGAACACGTACCTGAAAGCGAAAATCTGCCACCACAAGCTTGTGTTGAGAGACAACACACTTCCCAGGAAATACCTTACAATCTAAGCAAGCACTTCTATCTCTCCTCTTTGCAAGGATAAAGTCGATCTGGCTCGAGTGGTGACCACTCTGAAAGGTCACTAGATGGGATTCCCTCTTTCTAAAGACGGTATTTGCTATCAAGAGGTCGTAAGCCACCGCAAAGTTCAAAACATCCTCTCCCTCTTGATTCCTACTACCATACCCAAACCCCCCATGCACTCGCTCAAACCCTACATTTGTCGCTCCCACATGGCCATTGAGGTCTCCTCTAATGATGAGTTTCTCATTGATTGGCACGGTATTAACCTTGCTATCCAAATCTTCCCAAAACTGCATCTTGGTGCTCTCACTAAGACCTACCTGAGGGGCATAGGCACTGATCACATTCAAAGCCAAATCCCCAACTACCAACCGAACAAGGATAATCCGATCGCCTTGCCTCTTAACATCTACGACTCCACCCTTAAGGCTTTTGTCGATCAAGATGTCTACACCATTCTTGCCCGATGTTGCCCCTGTGTACCAAAGCTTGAAGCCAGTATCCTCCACCTCCTTCGCCTTCTGACCCTTCCATTTAGTCTCCTGGACGCATAGAATATTTACATGCCTCCTAATTGCTACATCGACTAGCTCTCGTAGCTTACCCGTTAGGGACCCTACGTTCCAACTACCTACACGAAACCTAGTTGGCTCGACTAGCTTCCTTGCCCTTCGCACCCGCCGAGGGAAGTGCAAAGACCCTTGCTCATTTTTCACTACACCCGGGCGCCGATGTAGCGCGCCACAAAGGAAGTGACGACCCGGTCCTTACTCACTTGACACCGTGCCCAGACCACGACACGGCGCGTCACCAAGGGGGAGACGACCCGGCCCTTGCTCATTTAACACCATACCGGGGTTCCGATATGGCGCGTCGCTAGGTGGGTTACGCCCCAATGAATTTCTCATAGGTTTCATCTCCATAGATCGGCTAAGTACGAGAATGGTTCGCCACACCTATCACCCGCCCTCCTCCTTTACCAGGGCTTGGGACCTGCTATGTTGAGACGACTAGGCTGAGAGCTAGTCTTCCAGTCACACAGGCGGAGTTATATATTGTCTGAACTAAAAAAACAAAAACAAATATTGCAGTCCTCTTCAGTTCCTGACGAGTGGCGGCGGGTCCAAGGCGTGGGGTGGCAAGTTCAAGGCGACCCCCGACAAGGTGGAGTTCCTCTACGACGGGCAGGGGTTCATGTCCATGCGGCTGAGCAAGACGGAGGCCCACCTCGCTTTCTTCGACGTCGCCGGCAGCGTCCTGCACTGCTGGGGCCTCACCAAGACCGCTGCACCTGGGCACTAGCTTATTATAGCTGTGGACTCCCTGATATTGCTGTCAAGGACAGGGAGCAGCCGTACGATGAGTTGAGCAATCACAAGGCATGCAATAAATCGTTTGTGTAAACTGGAAGCAATTGCTGTTTTTGTTGTTTTTTTTTAGTGGGTTGTCGCTCTAGCTTGTTTTCTTTCTTGCGAAATGTTGTTTTTGTTGTTGTGTGCACGTGTGATGGTGTGAAATTTGTTCACCCTGTTGTAAGAGAAATCCTTATATTCAATGGAATAAATAAAGGTTATTTTGGTGATTGGGGATGACCTTGTGCATTAGTGACGTTTAAATTTAAATAGATACCAACTTGTTTTAATTAAATACTCCTTGCTTTAACAAGATTTCCTTTTTGCCTATATCCTTAAAGTCGCACAAAAGGTTTGCAACCTAGTTCCAACCTTACTTAGCATGGTAATTTTTGGAATTGAAATTGGGAAAGTAAATGCAGAAACTAAATAAAGAGTGAGAACATCAATTTTTCTCTCGAGGCTCCCCTAGTTCTTGTTGGAGTACCAACGCGACGGTATAGCTCCCCATTGATCAGCGTAAGGACCAAGCACTCACTACTGGTAATCAATTTTTCACTCCAACGGATTCCAAACTAAGCACAACACTTGGGTTTCTCATAGGGCATCTCCTTGAGAGCTCACCAAGAACACCACCATTAACTGTGTCTAGGTGATGCCGATTACCAAGAGGAACAAGCAAAGACTCACTTGACCTACACAAGCCAAAGAAATGGATGGATGCATGCTTGCTACTCTCCAAGCACTAATGATGTTCTTAACCTTAATAAGAACTTCTTAAATCACTTCTAGAGCTCAACTTGCCCTTGACCTCAAATTTATTCTATCAACTTCACTGAGTGCAAAGAGAGATGGAAGAAACCACCACAAGGTACATTTATAGGCCAAGGCAAGAAACTAGCTGTTGCTATTCATGTGAAAAAAAAACAGCACCATTTTATACGGTGACACCAAAATGGCACACTGAATTCGGTCCAGACTTCAAGTACAACTCCTCAATATGGTCACGACACATCACCGATACGTTATTTAGTACCTGGTCTATGTTTCAATTGCAACAATCGGTGTGGCCTTATTTTGAGCCTTTTTTATCGCAAAATTTGGTGATGTTTCTGCGTCGATTTGGGCCGAGCTGATCGTACTAACCAATTCGGTGGGGCTCAAGAATCCCACCGAATCAATCGGTGCACACAGCCATTCACAACTAAAAAACATCACCGACTAATAGTTTGCCACCTATGTACCCACTACACTACGTGAAAAACAGACATTGGTAACGGGCGCGGATGACCACTGGTAACAGGCAAAACGACCGTTACCGATTAAGCGTTACAAATGAGCCAACAAAGGTAACGGGTCCATGCCCGACACTGATGATACGTAATTGTAACGGGCGTCGAACAAAGACCGTTACCACAACTACTTACCGGTCACCTGAAATGGCTGTTTCTCCGGGCCCACCGGGGCCTTTGGTAATAGGCGAAAACATTGAGCCTGTTACTCATAACACATATTAGTAACAGGCGTCTAACAAAAATCGTTACCGAAACTAGTTACCGATCACCTGAAATGTCTGTTTCTCTGAGCCCACATGGACCTTTGGTAGCAGGCATAGAAACCGAGCCCGTTACATGAACTCAATATCGGAGACGTTTGCTGTGGACTCGCGTCTCCACGAAAGGAGACACATTTTTTGTACGCGTGTCTCCTCTGTCTTGACGAAACGAGACGCGTGCTCTGGACGCGCGTCTCCTCTGTCTCGACGAAAGGAGACATGTGCTCTGGATGCGCGTCTTCTCTGTCTCGACGAAAGCGTCAACTTCTAGGGCCCACCGGTCAGTATTAGTAACGTGCCTTTATGCGGCTCGTTACAGTGTTGTCATAGTTGTAACGAGCGTTCCAAGTGAAGCCCGTTACTCACGGATCAGTTTTTGTAACGTGCCTTACTTAACGCCCGTGACCGATACGTAGGGCACCTACAGTAATCTGCCTGTTTTCTGGCTGCACCCGGAACCAGTCAGGATTTGGCAGTCACCAGATCAGGGGCTGCATCCTGGAAATAGCCAGGATTTGGCAGCAACCACAACAATGCAAGGAGACATCACAAACACATTCTCATCACATATATACACAAGCAAGATCACATATATATACACAATGCAAGATCACGTCAAGTTCCTCATCAGATCGACATGCATGCTAAAGTTTCAAGTTCCTCATCGGTGCTTTGTTTGGATGAAGTCCTGAAAAAATTGCCTAAACCAGGCAACAACATCTGACCCCAGCCAAGTAGGTTTCTCAAGCAGTACTAAACTAGCTTGAATGCAGCAAGTTTCAAGTTTGTCAGGCAGTGCAATGAACTCACGGTGCACCATTATAGAAGTTGCCGTTTCGGTCGAAGATCTCCTTAACTATGTACTCGCACAACATCTTCCGGACTGGCTTTAGATCTTCTGTAGAAACATTTAGGGCATGTTTGAAATCCTGCAAAATACAATCACTATGAGAATACAAGTACAAATCAGTTTCTAAAATCAAATGGAGAATATGAGCAGACACAAGGGTGATCATTATCTACTTACAACAACCTTCTTGATGTGAGGTATGTCTTCGAGTAGTTTGAACATATTGAATGCCACATGGAATCCATGCAAAAAGGACCCCGATGGCTGCTGAGCGCACTGCGCATCGAGGTACCAAAATGACAAGTTAATGCAGTACCAAATTGGTATGAAAGGACCATAAAAAAACCTCGGTCTTATAGTGGTATTTGGCTTGTGCTTGAATGTCTAATTGTATTTTAGCTTTTTCTTCTTTCCTTTCATCACTTCGTCCTTTGGGCATATATTTTCAGAGGCCCTGCATGATCAGCAATACCGATTAGAAACACTAAGAGATTGAATTTTGTGAACAAAACCTACAAGATACGGACCATGTCACAAGCGCTCGGAGGTTATCGAACTTTCGCGCGGGATGATGTTTAGCAGATTCTAGATACCAAACCTCTTTGTACTTCATACAGATTATCAGTGTTACACAGTGGCCACCGGTGCAGAAGGCACCCACCACATAGTCATTCGTCATTGCATTTATCAATGCTTGTACTACAAGGGTAGCCTCCTTATCAATTTTTTTGTTCGTGAGAACATGTGGATCCGAAAACCCAACACTGATTTTCATCTCCGCTGCCTTGTCCATCATTTTCCTACAAAAAATCCAAATGTTAGCATGCATGAGCTTTGTGGTCAAAATTAAAGAAATATCTATTTTGGTTTTAAGGCACTTACAATGTCCACAACCTCAAGAAGGTCTCATCCAGAGCAACCAGGGTTATAAGGTCATACACGTCACTTAATGCAATGTTTAACATTAAGTCAACAACACCATGGAAGGAGTCTTCAGGCAACTTTGCTGGAAAATTAAGTTTATCCTTACTGTGTTTCATGACGTAAGCATGTAACCTGGCACAATTTGGTCCAGCACCCTGTAAGTCCGCTTCTGACAACATAGGCACAACAGGCTTGTATTTTGGATCCGGTTTTGTCCAAATACAGTTAAGAAGCTCATCTCTAGGCAGAGGTTTCCTGGCCCCCTTCTTCTGCGGTGGCTGCTGCTCAGGCGGAGATTGCCTGTCCTCCGCCTCTTGCAGAGGCTGCTGTTGCTACTACTGCTTAGGCGGAGATTGCCTGCCCTCCTCCTGTTGCAGAGGCTGTTGTTGCTGCTGCTTAGGCGGAGATTGCCTGTCCTCCTCCAGCTGTTGTCGATGCTCATGCTGCGTAGTTTTGCTGATCTGCTGCTGCTGCTTAGGAGGAGATTGCCTGTCCTCCTCCCGCTGTTGTCGATGCTCCTGCTGCGTAGTTTTGCTGATCTGTTGCTGCTGCTGCTGAGCTTTCTCTTGCTGACGTTGAGCTGCAGTACCTCCATCTGATGATGTACCCCTGCTACCTGATGTGGGTGCAGGGTTGGTATTTCTCGTAATGGGTGGTACATGGATCCTGTTCTTTGACCATTGGATCCTTAGACATAGAGCCTCAGCTAGGGTTGTTACTTCATCCCCTCCCAATTGGTGCAGGCAGAGGGTAGTGACCCGTATTGCCCCACACATAACAAGGTTGCACCACAGCATACCCATCTTGCACAGGTACTGTATGGAGAGTCTTTTGCAATGGAAAGACAGTGGCTAGTGCGAGCTCCACTTTATTCCTGGAGCCACCCAAAGGCTGCACTTGGTTGGCTCTGTCAGCTTATCTATTGTGTCCAGCATAGGTGATTGACTATCAATGTGCTGTTGACTACATTCGTCCTCGTTGACATGCCAATGGTCTTCCTCTCTGCCACGTGCTTCTTCTTCCTCGCTGCCATGCGCATCTTCTTCCTCGAGGCCATGCACATCTTCTTCGTCGCTGCTACTAACAGGTGGTGATTGGGGAGGATGAAGTACATTTTTCGGTATATGAACCATGCCTGATTGTCTTAGCATGGAGACAACTCTGGTGAATGCTTCACCAACTATCTCTTCTATCTCTGGTACAACTTTCTTGTTCCTCTTCTTCCTGTACATTCCAGCAAACTCTTCACCAAACCCTTTACCCCAACCAAGTGAACTAGACACGCCTCAGACCTGTGATAGAACTGCCCAAAATAAATCCAGATTATCACCTAAGCCGGTCCACTTGGCTCATAAGCGATAACCAGGAGCTATTTTGTCGCCTCTGCCGGGTCATGCCCGGTGAATCACTAATACAGGATCGAGAATATGCGCAAAGCCCACACGAAGGCGGGACCAGAGAACAAGTTTACATTACATAAAAGTCCACAAGTACTTAATATTACAAACCAGGTTTTTCATACATAAAAGTAAACATGGTTCAGAGTTTAAACAGCGGAAATAAAACTACACATGTGATACATATGGGAGGCCACCCACATTATATCACACCTCATCGTCATTCTCCCATTCAATTTCCCATCCATCTGGAATAGCACCAGGCCAGATGGGGTTACCTGAAAACAACAAATTAAGCAAGGCTGAGTATGCTAATACTCAGCAAGACTGACCTAACAAAAATAAAAGACACAACTAGACATGCAAGGCTTTTTGGCTGGTGGGTTTGTTTTTGCCAAAAGCAACTAAGAGTTGATCCTTAATTTCCATTTTTAGCTCAAGTTCTAGTATGTTAACTATTCTAAGTAAGCACCTAGCTAAACAAGCATGGTTGTACAAACAAGATTAATCAACCAACAATATTAATCCAAAATGTTTCATAAATAAACATGGGTAGCCAGTGGTCAAGCCAACTCAGATAACGGCGGGTGACCGACGATCGATCGATTTATATCCTTGCAAGGTAAACCCAAGATACATGGAAGAAGGTAGACCCCAAAGAATCCAAAGAAAAACAAATGCGGGGTCTACCCCGACCAGGCGGTTCCCGTCACTCCCCAAATTAGGGACAGGCGCCACAGTCCTAAGTACAAGGTTACTGGAACGCCCTCACACGGCACATCCAGACTCACACTTGCATTACCGGAATCAAACCGAGAGACGCATCTCAAGATTAGTAGTGATAAAGTCCTCGCACTGGTTCATTAGGTACTAGGCTTACCGGTCCCATTCCCGACAAGCACTTGGTACGTTCAATAGCTTAGACCAGCACCATGCTACTCGGTCGAGACCGAACCCATTGCTCTTACCACATGAGCGAGTCAATTTAACCAACTTATGATTCCAACATAAGCATCCTATATCTCGCGAGCAATGAGTCATTACTCAACTTGTACTGTATCCTTAGAGCATGGCACTAGCGTTCCTAACATACTAGTAAAAGAGCATAGGAGTCCTAAGGATCATACATCTAGGTTTCAAAGCAATTCCTGAAACTTAAATGCACAAAGTAAACATAAATACTGAAAAGTAAAGTAGAGTGAAGTTTTTATCCAAAAAGGTTTTATGCAACTGGTGCTTGGCTTCCTCTGACTCAACACTAGCCTTGGGCTCTTCTGGACTTTGGTCCAGGTCTTGCTGCCCACTAACTTGATTCAGCTCCCCACTAGCGGATCCCTCCTCCTCCTGAGTGAGAGTGTATGTCCCGTCGGATAGATCTACACGTTTATGCACATGCATTAGATTATGGTGTAAGGGGGAGAATTATCACTAAACCCAACTCTTGTTGGCCACATTCATCTACACAACTAGGAAACTTCACAAAAAGTATTGGGGGTGATGAGGGTGAACTAACTACTATTTTGATGGGGATTGTGTGCACATTTAAACAAATTAGCTTACTAAACTTCATTAAGGGTAGGGGGTGAGTGATGATAGAGTAATTATTACTTTGATGGTGATTGTGTGCACATCTAAGCAACTTAAATTACTAAACTTCATTAAAAGTAAGGGGTGGGTGATGATGAACTAATTATGAATTTGATGGTGATTGTGTGCATATCTAAGCAAATTAACCTAAAAACCATCACAAACAGTATGGGGTGTGTTTTAAAATTATTTGAAAACAGAAACTAAACATAAACACCTCCTTTTCAATTTAAAAGATAAATATTAATCTATTTATTCCCTTTTAACTAGCCATTCAATCATAAATCATAACAATTAAAATATGACTCCAACTGGCATGAAAATTTTACCACAGCAGCATATGACTAAAATAAACTTAAATATTATTTTTCAGCTCCAGATCATTTATACATTATTTTAAATGAAAAAGACAAGGTTCAGCCTAGATAAACTTCATTAATTCATACAAAAAGATTTGCTAATCTTTTTTACCTCAAAATTTACCTACAGTTCCAACATGTCAAAACTAAGCTCCTGACCAACACATTCAAGTGGATCTATCATATTGTTCAAATTATGCATTTAACATCCTTCACAAACATAAATACCAAACACTATTCAAACATGCTCCTAAAATCATCATTATTTTTCCAGAGGTACTTAACATCATGACAAAGGCCTAGGGTGCATTGGTGCTTAAGGAATTTATATCTTGAGAGGACTACAAAAAGCATCAAGCTTAAACTAACATAAATCTTCCAAAGATCATAACTTGAATTCTACACAACAAAAATGTGTGAAACTTGGTTCATTTCATTTGCATGAGTACATTTTGAATTACAATAAAAATGCCTCAAACTGAGTTTGAATTTACATTTCAAAACTACTCAGAAAAACTCTATACAACTTTTATAAAAGTTGTAGATCTGTTCACAACGAATCCAAAATAGTTGGATTTACATTTTTCCGAATTTTCTACGATTTTTAACGAATTTTTGAAGTTGCTGCTTAAACCCTAAAACTCTTTTACAAACAAGCCCCCGAAGAATTTTTCCTAAATTACACATATGCCCTTACTTTGTGGTTTAAACCCTAAACAAAACGCAATCTTCACAAATGCGCCCTCGCCGGCGCAGGGGAGAGCTCCGGCGGCCGGAGGAGCGCTAGAGCTAGCCGTGCGAGCAGCTTGGAGGCCCTGGGGTTAATCACTTGTGTCGCCGGTGGAGTTGTCCCAGCCGGAAAGCTCGTCGGTGAGCCCTGCGGCGGCACGCAGGTACGGCGTCCGCCGGCAGCCGGCGTTACGGCATCTGTGGTGCTAATGCACGGCAACAGCGGGTGGGGAAGGTACAGGAGGCTCAAGAGAGGGAGAAGAAGGGGTCGGGCGGTGCTGGTCTGGTGTCGGGGGGGGTGGAGCTCACGGCGGAGGAGGCTATGGCGGCAGTGGTGCTCTACTTTGCCCGCACAGGGCACATCACGCGCCGGGATAACGCGTGGAGGGGCGAGCGAGGCGAGGACGGTGAGGCTGGCGCGCGGGCTCTCTCTTTCTCCGCTCTTATACACCGACGAACGGTGGTGGGCCTTGCTCTAGGGAAGCAGCGCGGCTGGCGGGCGAGGCTGCCGACGCGTGGTGTGCATGGGTGCAGGGGCACGACTGGACCCGGCGTACGGCTCGACCGCGGGCGGGGGCTCCACAGCGTGTCCCGGGTCCATGGCGACGAACTCTAGGAGTCCGTACGCCAGACGACCGCGGGAACGCCACGTAGGTGTGCATGCGCAGCGGGGCGCGCGCGCGCCGCGTACGCGCGGTCGGCGTGCCGAGCAGCTCGACGCCGCGGCTGCGCCCCGGCCCAATTTGGTTCAGCCGTTTTCAAAATGCCAAACACCGAAAAATGCCAACTAATTTGAAAATCTCCAAAACTAAAAGTTGTAGAGGAGCTAAAACACTACAACTTTCCCAAAGGGCGAAATATGTTTTGTTAAATAGATTTGTGGGAAAAACGCGACAAACATTCAGGTTTTCTCGGCCCCGGAATATTGTGCTCAGCAGTTTCAACTCAAATTTAAGCGACTTTGCACTCAAAATTTGAATGTCCACCAATTATGAAAAATGTGTTCCTAGAGATAAGGAAAAACTTTTATATTCGCCGATTTTGAACTTCTATAGTGAAATTTGGAGAACGCGCAAGAAAATCAATTCAGCTTTTGGAGCTCTAGGGGTTTGACCTTGAATTTGGACTTTGACCAAGGGCTTTTGTGCAAATGTGTGCATAATCATGTCAATCATGCTTAGGAACTAATTAATCATGATTAACCACACTAATTGAAGTACTTATGGTTAATGAATATCAGGGATATTACAGCCTACCCCCCTTAAAAGAAATCTCGTCCCGAGATTAAGAAATAAAGGATGAAAGTAGGGGAAGAAACTTACGATGTCTAGATTGAAGAAAACTCGGATAATTCTCATTGAGATAATGTTCAGTTTCTAGGTAGCTTCATCGACATGGTGATGACTCCACTGGATTTTATACATCTTTACGGATTGTCTTCGAGTTTTTCTTTCTTTTGCATCAAGAATCCTTAGAGGATGTTCGACAATAGAGAGATCCGGTTCAATCCAAGCATTAGCTTCTTTAATGACTTGTCTGTCCGGTTTATGAGCACATCTTCTCAATTGTGAGACATGAAACACATTGTGCACGGCAGAGAACCGCTCAGGAAGCCGAATATGGTATGCCACTAGCCCACAGACTTAATTAATTTCATAGGGGCCAATGTAGCGAGGAGCTAGCTTTCCTTTCACACCGAACCTTTGGACACCCTTGGTTGGCGAAACTTTTAAATACACAAAGTCACCAACGTTGTATTTCCTAGGTGCCTTTCCCTTGTCATAATGACTCTTTTGCCTTTCTTGGGCTATTCTCAGATTTTCTTTGATTACCCTAACTTTTTCTTCGGCATCCTTAACTAAGGCTGGACCAAAGAATTTCCTCTCACCGGTCTGGGACCAGTTCAAGGGAGTGTGATATCTCCGTCCATAAAGAGCCTCAAAAGGTACCATTTTCAAGCTAGCTTGATAGCTATTATTGTAAGAAAATTCCGCCAAGGCTAGACATTTGTCCCAACTCTAATCAAAATGAATAACACAAGCTCGCAACATGTCCTCTAGAATTTGGTTCACTCTTTTAGTTTGACCATCAGTCTGAGGACGATAAGCTGAACCCCGTATAATTTTGGTGCCCAGTGATTTATGTAGTTGTTCCCAAAAACATGACAAAAAGAGAGAACCTCTGTCTGAAATAATGGTCTTGGGAACACCATGCAAGCGAACAATGTGCTCAACATAAAGACTTGCATAATCTTTGGCATCATATTTGGTGTGGACTGGAATAAAGTGAGCTGTCTTTGTCAACCTATCCACAATAACCCAGACGGAATCATGATTTCTAGATGTGAGTGGAAATCCAGACACAAAGTCCATACTTATGTCATCCCACTTCCAAGCAGATATGGGTAAAGGTTGGAGAGTACCGGAAGCTTTCAAATGACTTGCTTTAATTCTTTGACAAGTATCGCATTCCGACACATATTTGGCTATGTCCACCTTCATATTGGACCACCAAAAATTCTCTTTTAAGTCTTGGTACATTTTACTACTCCCAGGATGGATAGAGAATTTAGAGAGATGACCCTCATCAAAGATTTCCTTTTTCAAATCCCAATTATCTGGAACAACAAGGCGTTGCCCAAACCAGACTATGTCTTTATCATCCTTCCGGAAGCAATCATATTTAGGATCTTTTTCTAACAATTTTTACTTGATCAAAAGAATACCCTCATCCTGAAGTTGAGCCTTAACAATTCTATCATATAAGTCAGACTCTACGGAGATAGCATTTAGGCTTCCTTGTTCAACAATTTCCAAGTTAAGCCTTCTCAACTCCTCACATAGAGTGTCATTATAAGGTTCCAATGATAGGCAATTGTAGTGAGCCTTGCGACTAAGAGCATCTGCAACTACATTCGCCTTTCAAGGATGATAATGGACCTCAAGATCATAATCTTTTATCAACTCAAACCATCTTCTTTGCCTCATATTTAGATCAGCTTGAGTGAAAATGTATTTGAGGCTTTTGTGGTCAGTAAAGATATTGCAGCGGTTTTCCATAAGGTAATGCCTCCAAATTTTCAAAGCATGAACAACCGCTGCTAGCTCTAAGTCACGTGTGGGATAATTCTTTTCATGAGGGCAAAGCGCCCGTGAGGCATAGGCAATAACCCGAATTTCTTGCATAAGAACACAACTAAGACCCGTGCCTGAAGCATCACAATAAACTTCATATGGCTTTGAATTGTCCAGCTGCGATAGTACTGGGGATGAAGTTAAAAGTTCCCTTAATTTTCGAAAAGCCTTATCACAAGCCTCACTCCACACAAATTTCACACCTTTCTTTAGCAGCTCAGTCATAGGCTTGGCAATCCTAGAGAAATCCGGAATGAAGTGGTGATAATACCCAGCCAAGCCTAGGAAGCTGCGGATTTGATGAGCGGATTTAGGGGGTTGGCAATCCATAACTTCTTGCACTTTGCTTGGATCGACAGATATACCCTCGCTAGAAATAGTGTGCCCCAGAAATTTAACACTATCTAGCCAAAATTCACACTTGGAGAGCTTAGCATAAAGTTTGTGCTCTCTTAAGCGTTGTAAGACAATATGGAGATGCTCTGCATGCTCTTCCTCATTCTTGGAATAAATAAGGATGTCATCAATGAATACCACCACAAATTTATCCAACTCCGTCATAAATACGGAATTCATAAGGTACATGAAGTAGGCTGGGGCATTTGTAAGACCAAAAGACATAACCAAGAATTCATAGAGCCCATAACGAGTAGAGAAAGCCGTCTTGGGAATATCACTAGGCCGAATTTTAATTTGATGATAACCAGACCGAAGATCGATCTTAGAGAAGACCTTAGCTCCAGCCAACTAATCAAATAGCACATCAATGCAGGGCAATGGATATTTATTTTTGATAGTCACCACATTGAGAGGTCGGTAGTCCACACACAACCTCAGGCTATCATCTTTCTTTTTCACAAAGAGGGCGGGACAGCCCCAAGGTGACTCAGAAACGTGACAAATCAAATCTTGTGGACGCGACACAGAATATGTAATAATTTACATTCAAGATACATAATTTTTATTGATGCTTCTGCCTACATCCCGATGTTCATCCCGCTGACGGCGTACTCCACCGTGACGCTGAATGTACGCGTCCAGAGGTCGAACTCATGACGGATGCGACACTCGGTGCTGCAGTAGTGGATGATCCCTAGGGTCTCCGGCCCGTAGCGCCTACATCCCACTGCCCAAATGCAGACGTGGGGATTCTAGACGGGCAGCAACAGAATGTCATCGTCACCGTCACGAAGCCAGTACCACCATGCAATGTTCTCGAGATCCCGGCAGACGAGGAAGCGCAGCCGGTGTAGGTTGTGGTTCTTCCACTGCCCGTCAGGGGGCGATGGACCGCCGCTGATTTCGTGGAGCAGTGCCATCGCTTCGGGGTCCGCAGGGTTGCGACGGTACTTCAGCATCGCTAAGAAGTACTTTGCACCAGCATCTTTGGCAGCAGCCTTTCCGACGAGCTCCAGACCCTCATCGGGATTCCACCACCTAATCAACCTCTCCATCCCCTCGAAGCATAAGTCCTCCGGATGTTCGGCGAGGCGGAAGCGCTCCTCCAACAAGGACCTGACGTAGCGATTCTTGCACACTTGATGAAGCTCACGCAGCAACACCTGCAGGAGTACCTCATCCAAGTCGCAGATGCGCCGGAAGGTACCACAGACCCGATTACGAAGGATCAGTAAACGAATGATGGGCTCATCCTTGATGCAGCGGAGGATGATCTGGGTGACCAGTTCATTTGGCAGCAGCTCCATGAAGCACACCGCGGCCATCAAGGAGAAGGGGAAGGAAATGGAAAGGCGACAGGATCTGGAAATTGAAAGGCGACGCGGCCATTTATAAGCACCAGTTACTAATAATTTGGAATTTGAAAGGCGACGCGGTTTGGCTGCTGACACGTGGGCCCGACAACTACCCCTGCCCCTCCACCTTCTTGCGAAATTGAAAGGCGACGCGTGTTTTGGGACGGTTTTGCTCCCAAAAAATGGTTCCCGAGTGGGACGTGGGGCGTGGGGAGGAGAGGCACCCTGACGGTTCACGTCTTGTCATCATAAATTGTCGACTGGTTGCTCCCTAATCATATCGTTTCTTTCGCTTCATCTTCTTCCCCCTCGCCATCACCACCACAAACTCCGGTCACCGAGAGATCACCAACAAGGTGCGAGAAGAGAATGGCATCCAGTGACCCGTCGGCGAAGCGGGGACGAAGGGAGGATGATGATGACGACG
The DNA here is from genome assembly GCA_036936925.1 of Cenchrus fungigraminus. Classification (NCBI taxonomy): domain Eukaryota; kingdom Viridiplantae; phylum Streptophyta; class Magnoliopsida; order Poales; family Poaceae; genus Cenchrus; species Cenchrus fungigraminus. The sequence continues at coordinate 102,131,199 of CM072779.1, forward strand.
AAAGCTGCCGTCGGAGGAAGTTGACCATCAAGGAGAAGGGGAAGGAGCCGGTGGCACCCAAGGAGAAGGAAGAAGATGGAGGCCGCCGACATCAGCTTCGCCGTCGAACTGCTCCAGGGCGCGTTCATGAAGCTCCGAGATGTTGGGGCAATGTTCAAGATCGAGGCGCCTGACCATTACAAGGATGACAGTGTCAAGGGTCTCGCCTTCAGGATCCATGTGTTGGCTGAAAAGCTTGAGAAGCTCACCGTGATCCAGCGGTCTCTCCTCGGCGACGACGGCTCCGACGGTGGCGACGACGGCGGCGACGACGGCTCCGACGGTGGGACTCCGACAGCGGCGACTGACTAATTGATCCACTCCTGTACCATTAATAATGTGTTTGTGATTATTGTGTGTTCGTCAGTTTGTTCGTCAGGTTGTTGGACTGCTTTGTTTGTTTATCGATCATGAACTGCTTATTACTTTGTTTGTCGATCAGGAACTGGTTAGTTTGGTTGTTGGATTTTGTATGTCATGAACTCGATCTAAGAGACGTGGGCAGATCCATCTGCGTCGCCTACAGTATTTGTTCCTCCTGTGATGAACTCGATCTTAGAGACAATGGATAGTCATCACCGACGCGGGTTAGTAAACCCGTGTCGCCTTTGTTGGCAGCTAGGTCCTGGAGGTTATCTTCTTTATATAGGCTGCTGACACTGACGCGTGGGCCCGACACTATTTTTAGAAATGAAACTCGCATCCATCAAATATTAGAGCCAGTAAAATAGCACCTAAAAATTCATTAAAAATAACATCAATTCATATTTGGACATTTAGTATTTTAATAAAATATCAATAGTCACACTTGTGTACCCAACATTCTTATAATTCGAATATATATCTCATGCTTGTGATATAATAGTTCTAATAACATCTTAGTTTGCTCCAAAAATTCTACAAATTGACGTGGCAACATAATTTGGGTACCTAAACTTGTCATAAAGAATTCAAATGGTTTCGATAAAGGAAGAATATACTTGTGTACACATGGCTACATCTCTCACATAGTTTCCTAGAATGTTGCTTGAACATTGAAGTTTTCCACACTTTGCAACATGTTCGATCTCGTATGCATTTGAAATTTTAACACAAGCTTGTGTTCACCTTAAGATTATGAAATGCAAAGTTTCATTACTAATGGTTGTGGAAAACAAATATTATTTCTATGTTGTACTTACAAAGAACAAGATAAGACATATAAATATTATTCACGAAATAGAATATACACTAAACAATGAAATTAATGAAAAGATGGAGATTTTAGAAAAAAATAGGGAAAAAATCATCAAATTTGGACTAAGCATGACGGAGAAATACATATTACAAAATTTGACTGTAGATTAAAAGGAGAAATGAGAACTGTTATTCGTTCCAATAGAACTGGGCCCCACCCTAATTAGAGACGCGGGATGGTTAATCCTCATCTCATTTTCCCACACAAACTGTTCTTCATTCCAATAGAACAGAGGAGGAAGCAGAGGGCGCCGCAACCTTCGAATTGACTCAGAAGTGTGAGAAATCAAATCTTGTCTATCAATAACCGATTGGACGATACTTTACACGATAGAAGAAGGCATTACATTCATAACGAAGCCTACATTCATCACTACAAAAATACATGCAAAACCCCCTCCGGCTCGGCTCCGTACCGTAGAATGCTTTGCCCGCGCAATGTTGAATGTTGCCTCGCGCCACCGCCGTTGGCAGCGTCGGCCGGCGGAGGCCACGGCGGAGGGCGACACTCCTAATTTGCCAAGCCAGATTGACCCCATGATGCCAAAAATCTAGGGATTGCACATTGCTGATCAAACGTGGACACCACTGCCCTTGCTCCTCGCCCTCAACCTGTTTCATGTACACAATTGCAGTGGCGTTGGCGTCGGCCCCGCTGTTGGCTCTATAGAGGAAGACGGCGACCACATAGACTGCCCCTCTGTGCCCGCCCTTGGCAGCGTGGTGGAGCTCGTCGAGGGGACGCTAAGGGTTGTGGCTCTTGCTGAAGATGTCGTCCATCCTGGTGAGGAAGCAGGCCACCGGGTTGCCGGCTACAGCCAGGCTACGAATGAAGACGTCGTAGCCGACGGGGTCGTTGTTCTACATCTGCTCGACTGGAACCCGATCCAGTGCCAGGCGCCTACCGACATCTCTGTAGCGGCAGGGGCGGAGCATGTCTTGCAGGTTGCTCGTAGGCTGCAGAGGTCCTCCATAGGCTGATTCGATGTCGCACCGACTCGGCCAACTATGATCGCCAGCACCTCCTCCGGGAGTTCCGCGAGCGACCGCGGGTGCTCCCTCGATGCCATGAGTGTCGGCGTGGAAGCGAAGTCGTGCGGCGTGGAGCGGAGGAGGCACAACGGAGGGGCGCGGTGGAGAGGCACGACGAGGAGTGTACACAGTTGTGGTTTTCTCGCGGGTAGAGAAGGGGTTGTGGTGTTTCGCGGGTAGATGAAGGGGTTGGGGCAACAGTTATTTATTTTGGAGAGAAGTTACAGGAGATGCGTCTCCGATGAGTGGATACTACTAATTGCACATCTCGCTTATCGAGCAGTCAAACTCTTTGAAGGTTGACCAAATGTAGACAAAATAATATCAATACTCTCCGATGAGTGGTACTACTAATTGCATATCTCGCTTATCGAGGAGTCAAACTCTTTGAAGTTTGACCAAACTCTTTGGAGAGTTATCGGCGACGCAGGTTTTGTGAACACGCGTCTTCTTTGTCAGGCGGGCAGGTTGTCTTTTTTTATATAGGCTGCATTTCTCACATAGTTTTTCAGGTAGAATATATACTGAATATATACAGTATCTTAGGCAGAATGTATAGGCATCAGATATTACAGAAAGGAGATTCGAATTCCACCAATACACATCCTATATATATTACAGAAAGGATTCCATTTCCAGCAATAGACATCCCTGCATTTTACAAAAAGGATCGGATTCAGCAGAAATCAATCTTGCATCTTTTTCTTCTTTGATTTTTGTATATGGATCTTTTCACGATGGTCGCTTTGCAAGTATGCTGTTTTGTCAGCTCCCAAGACTCAGGGCATGTATGAAGTGTGAAACGATGGACTTTTGTCAAATTGGTTGTATTCCTCCTCCTCAACAACAATTTCAACCCCAACAATCCTTTTTTTCCAGGCAAAACCACACTCCAGTTATTCTTTGCAAGGTCAGGTACATAGAACACTTGCTCAACATCCTTGGCGAAGACAAACAGTTCGTTTTTGTAACCATAGACCCAGAGATCAACACTAACATAACCAAAATTGTCTTTGATCATAGCTCTTGTCGCATTGCTGACCCATCTACACCGAAACAAGGCTACCTTCAATCCTACATAATCAAGCTCCCAAATTTCCTCTATTTGACCATAATATGTGGTTGTGTTCTTCTTATTGTCGATGGCCTGTACACGCACACCACTATTTTGATAGACGCCCTTGGCATCCTGGGCCATGGTGTAGAATGTGTATCCATTGATATCCATTGCTTGATATGTTGTAACAGTAAATAATGGCCCTGCTGCTAGTTTTCTTACCAGATTGTCGGTTATAGCAGCACTTCCACTCTGGACATAATCTCGGAGCCACTAGTTGAAGCCTTGCATGTGCCTCTTTGCAACCCAATCCTCATTACAGCCAGGGTTTTGTTCACGTAGTTGTTGCTTGTGCTCATTGCCAAATGGTGTAACCTCTACGCTCTGTTCTATCACGGTGAAATGAGCGTTGTTGAAGGCCTCTGGGTCCGGAGTGGTTGACTTTTCCCCCAGGGTTCCAACACCTAAAAGCCTACCTTCATGCTGTGAACGAGGCACACCAATGGGGTTTTGGGGTCCATATAACCAATGACCCACTCCACTACTTCGATAGTCTCATAGCCACGAACAATGGCTCCCTCCGGAAATGACCAGTTGTGTACCAATGATTGAGGAATCCATAGTACCTCTCATATGGAAACATCTGATGAAGGTAAGATGGGCCAAGGTACCAGATCTCCCTCGCGAGGTGTGCTGTTAGATGCAGCATGAGATCAAAGAATGATGGTGGGAAGGTAGCTTCAAGCAGGCATAGGGTCTCGAAATGCCTCCTCTCTAAGTCCAATAGTTTTTCCTCATCAATCACCTTCTGTTCTATTTCATTGAAGAATAAACACAAGCTCGTGACCACGTCACGAACCAGTTCTATCTTGATACCTCTTAGTGCAACAGGAAGAATAGATGTCATCAACACATGACAATCATGAGATTTCATCAAGTTGAAATTCATTTTAATGTCCTTCACCGACACTAGCCTCTTGAAGTTCGATGAGTAGCCTGAAGGTACTTTCAAACCATGCAAAAACTCACAGAATTCTTTTCTCTCTACCATTGACAAGGTGGTTGCAGCAACAGTGTGGGGACCACACTCTTATATACATAATTAAATATATATCAAGGTGCCCGATTGCCAATAGTACCATTCCCTGGATCGGCTGATGGTACCGACACTTCACAAGAAGTATCAGATCCATATATCGTAAGACAAGCAAATATTAATTAAAGATGTTTGAGGGTAAGGGAAGAATACTACCATAAGTGAAACCCCAAACTTGCAGCGGAGTCCTACATAGCAGATGTTGGCGTTTCATAGCGCCATCATCTTAAGAACAGATCTGGGATCCATCCTTAGTGACAACACCAAGAATCGCCTTGTAGGCACCTCTCAATGTCACAACTAACGACGCCGGGTTAGCGTGAACATCAAGACTTGCCAAAGGTTAATCTAAACGATCATAAACGAATCAGCAAGCGCACAGATAAACCATTGTTGCATTTCCCCAAGGAAGGAGAGTATTCCAAGGGTATCGTATCCGTGGAAGGCAATGGCAGATATCTTAGACTTATGCTTTTGCTCTGAATGTAAACCAAGAGATAGATATAGGAAACAACACACTCAAAGACAGGGGTAGGATAAGAGATATATGGGTAGTGCGACACACACACTCAGATCTACCTCTACTCTAGCACACTACGACTTAGGGGGAACATACGAGTTAGCTCTAGGTTTTAATGTACTAAACATACAAAGCTAGAAGATATAGGAGATGGGCATGAGTATTGCATGAGGGGGATAAGGTTCAGCACCCAGGTACAAACGGGGAGCTAGCCCGCGACGACCAGCACTCTGCGAAACTAGACTTTAGACTCCTACAGCAGGTACCCCAGCGCGGAGGTTGCCCAAGGATCCAACAGGGCTGTCACTACCTGCGGACCGACCTCTATCGTTACGGGGGGTATGCTCATAACTATCGTAGCCAGACCACCCAGGCACCATGCCTACGTTGCTGCTAGACTCCACCCGGCTCGGGCTATTGTGACCCAGGGTGAAAGTCACCAGAAGACTGGTCAACTAGACCGAGTACCGTAGCTTGAACACAAACCTCATGCAACACTCTCATGCCATCTAACAAGATCAACTAAGGCTAGACATACAAACAGATATGAACTCTCTTATGTCTAATCAATAAGATCAAAGGGTCATATTCGTGAAGAACACGAGCCTCTAACTTATAAACAAACACATAAGGAAGGAGTTTATCACCCTTCTAGTGGATCAAAAGGTAGTGTTCATGAAGAACACAAGCCTCTAAATGATGAACAGAGGATGAACTCAAGAACATATCAAGCATATGATCTACCATGACTTTATATGAAATAGCTGAATAACTGAACTAGATCAAAGTCATACAAAGAAATAAAGATAAAAGAGAACTCATACCTAAACTTCCAAGAAGACTTGGAACCTGAATAAGAGGTACTCTAGCCTACCCCCTAGCCTTGGAAACTAAAAGTGAGAGGAGAATGAGAGAGTGGTGTGTGGGAAATGGGAGCCCCTCCCCTTCTATTTATAGGCAAGGACCAGGCTTGCTCGGAGGCTCAAAGTGCTCCAAAACACCCCGGGATGCAGCAAGTGACCAATGAGTAGCTGCCACGTGTAGGGCCGATATGGGGCGGCACTAAGGCGGTTCGGCCGATCCTAGGATCGGCCAGCCCCCTAGGCCCCCCCACCTAGGGTGGTTTTCCTCTGGGTGGCTGCCCTGTGGGCACTCTGATCCACCCCCGATGCATGGCTTGATTTGGTATCCGAGGTGGGCCCTTTGATCCATGTGAAGTCCGTGTGGCGTCCTCTGATTCGTCGGTGAGTACCTCCCCTGGATCGATGATGTGGAATGCCATGTTTCCCTTGGTGGCAGCCACCTCCTCAGCTGAGTGGGCATGGTTTCTTCATAGAAGGTGGGTTTCCATCTCTTTTAAGGGGTAAATCACCTACATACAAATAATCTCCAAGGACAAGTGGAACTACATTATTCAAACCAAAATGCTAGAAAATAATGCATATGCCTCCATTTATGTGAGAATATTGAGGGTTGGAAATGATGAATTTCAACCGTCAACAAACTCCCCCAAGCTAACCTCTTGCTCGTCTCGAAGCAAGACATTAGAGACTTAGGTTGGTTGATCAGGAGTTGCTACAATGTTGTATTCTCAACTTATGACAAACATACAGCAAAGTACTCTACCAAGAGTTGAACAAGTTGTCAATGTTCTTACCTTTCACCTGATACGTGGGGCTTATAGCTTCACCTGCCTTGGGCGGTTGAGAGACAGAATGGTTATATAGCATGTGCATAATCACTCATACCTTGATCAGCTTATCAATCCGGAAGTTTTGCAAATTTTCAAAAGAAAATCAGAGTTCCTTAAATGATACTCTCGGATCGCTCAAAAAGTGTATGGTTCCTCACCAAGGCATCAATGTTGCCTTTTCTTCACATCCTACTCCTAATAGGCTTATGTGGAGCTGTAGGTAGGGAAGATGTGGCATACTTGTCTCTCATGTATTGCTAAGTTAAAAACCGGATCCTTGGAAGAAACAAACATACATCCTGATCAAGATGTGCATATGTGTGTGATGGGTATGAGCATGGCAAGGTGGATACTAGGCCCGGAAATGGGTGCTAGATATTGCCATGCTTTATATGAGGGAATGAGGGACTGATGGTAAGGTCGACACTAGCCCCAGAGTAGGTACTAGTTATTACCATCTATATGGTGGAACTCTTTCTCTTGCACATATCAATCCCTTTTTCTCCTTTCTGAAATTTTTGAGACTCGGGTTAGCTCTCTTTATTTTATTTTTGCCATACTTTTGAGCATGCTTTTCTTTCTTTCTCTTCTTCTCTTTTTTTTAGCTAGCCCTTTGTCTTTATTGGAGATATTTGGAGAGGGATGAATGATGCAAAGATACATAGAGTTTTATTTGTGAAAGAATGCATAAGCAATATGGAGAAAATGATGAATGCTAACTTCTAGTGTAGAAGTGAACGTGTACGTGATCTTGATCAGGGGAGTATGCGTTCTAACAAGGGTCACAACAATTTGACAAAGCTCAAAGAGAGAACAAGCTGCATATGTGGATGCTAAGAACTAGAATCTACATATGGCCTTGGATGGGAAATTCTCATCATTGAGGAACTCATCATGTTTTGATTTTTTTTTCAAAAAGGAAAACTCCGGATGTGAAGCATCACTAAGTACAAGATCATAGCACTCTATTCTACCATATCATGTCTCACAACAACTTAGGCAAGGGTCATGCTTTTTGCTACCCACAGTTTTCAGGTTAATGGTTGAACATGCAAGCCAACAAACTCAAAACTTAGGTAGGATACAAAGACGTAAGCAAGACATACGAGGAGAATAAACAGAGTAACTATTCATCATTTCAACCATAGAGGCAAAGCATTCTTACTATGCATATCAAAGCAAACTAAGCAAACGATGATGATGAAAGCAAATAAATATTTTTGGTCTTATTATTTTTGCAGATTTTTTTTGGATTTTCATTTACAAGATATTCTGAAAACAAAGGAAGATACAAGTTACCTCAGAATGGGGGTCCTCCCCCAAGCTAGCTTCAGGCTCACTGCGGATGAGGGTAGAAGAAACCCTGACTCGCATAGTAAGCCCTCTGCGCCTCCATGTATGGCTGCTGATCCTGCTGCATGGCTGCTATCCTCTCACCAGCCTGACGCTGCCACGCTGAGGTAGACTCGACGTGGGTGTTCAGCGTCTCCTCCAATCCTGTGACCTGGACGGTGAGCTCTCCCATCTGCTGCGCGAGCTGAGCATCGCGTGCAGAGGCTGAGGAGTGCCACCGGAAGGACGAAGACGGAGGTGGACCACCGGAGCTAGAACTAGCGGGTGTGGCCCACTGAGCTCTGCTCGCGCCCGCCCACGCTGTGCCACTAGCACTCGGCTGGTAGGTGGGTTGATCCCAGCCAGGTGCATGTGACAACCCGCCCGGGAAAATACCGTACTATCGCCTAAACCAATCCACTTTGGTCATTAAGCGATAATAAAGTATCATCCTGTCGTTAGTTGCCGGGTTAACGCCCGGTAAATCACTTGGAATTCACACAGAGGATCGAACATATGCATTAAAACTCACACGAAGGCGAGTCTAGAGTACAACACAAATTAAATCCAAATCTGCCCCGAAGGGTGTAATTATTACAAGCCGAAGTACTTGACATGGTAAGTAAAGGTTCAGAGTTCGAAAACAGCGGAATAAAATAAACTAGCGCAACGATAAGCATCACAGGAGGCCGTCCGTGATGCCATCACTCGTCGTCATCCACCCATTCCAGCTCCCAGCCGGGTGGAATCTCTCCAGGCCAAACAACACCTGCAACAACATTTATAAAGCAAGGCTGAGTATATTAATACTCAGCAAGACTTAACCGTCGGGTGATAACTACATCACCAAACTCTAGACATGAGAGGCTTTTTGGCCGGTGTTCTTTTGCAGAAAAGCAACAAAGATTATGTCCTTACTTTCAATATTTTAGCACAAATTCTAGTTGATTACCATTTCTAAGTGTGCCAACTAATTCAATCAAGAATTTCACAATACAATTAATTCAGGCAGTAATATTCAGCGAGTTCCATCATTAAGGGATATCATGGCCAGTTGATTAAGCAGTCTCAGATAACGGTGAGAGGCCGACAATCGATTGATTAATACCCTTGCAAGGTAAACCTAAACACACGGTGGGATGCCCTCACACTAGACAACCACCAGGCGGTTCCCATCTTTCTTCGGGTCGGGATCAGACCTACAATCCTCGGTACAAGGCTTACTGGCACGACACGCCGGACCGCCCAGACTCGCACAGGTACCCCACTGTTGCAGGCAGGGGGACACATCAGGTGTCCTAGGGGTAGTAGGGAAAAGTTCCCTTGCCGTGTCCATTAGGTACTAGGCTTACCGGTCCCATTCCCGACAAGTGCTTAGTACGTTCAAAAGCTTAGCCCACGAAAGCCACTGGACCGGAGCCCAAATCCCATGCTCTTACCACATGAGCAATCCATTTATAAAGATCTTATGATTCCAACATAAGAACCTATTCTCGCGAGTGACGAACATCACTCGACTTGTACCGGTCCTATAGCATAACAGCTATCGACCTAGCATACTAGTAAAAGAGCATAGGTACCTAGGGATCATGAATCTAGGGTTTCAATTCAACATCACAAACAGGAGGTCACTAGTTGTGGAGTTGATGATTTTCCAATTTACCTTAATATTAAGCTAAAATGGCTTCTTTAGCTTTTATTCATAAAATAAATTAATAAAATTCAGTGGGAGTGTTTATGAAGCACTATAAACCTAAACAAAGCGACTGCATACACATGCACATTTAGGAGAGCTATGAATTAAATATATCACAAAAGACAAAATCTGGCTACCAAAACAAGATAATTGCATATAAAAAAATAACTAAGCATCCAATGGACTCCAACTTTCTCACACATGGCCTCTGGTCCAAATCTAAGCTAGGCATGCAACAAATAGACCTAAAGCTACTATAGATCTTGGGTTATGCAATTACATTGAAAATTAGGCATAAAACAACATTAAATATTTTTGACAGATATAAAATTGTGATTAATTCACCAGAGGTGCATTTACGCATAAAAAGATCACATGCAGAAGTTTAGCACAAAAATCTTTTTTTTTTGGCTACAAAAATCATTTAGACAGATTCATCATAAATACAAAACAATTCATAATAGAAGATCTACACAGTAACTTTGTGCATTTTTTGGTACAGAAGCTAGGCATTAAATAACACACAACATATCCAAAATTTAGCTACAGAGCACCTGTAGATTTTGAGATACAACAGATCTAGGTCTAACAGTTTTGTATTTTTCATGCAAAAACTATCAGGCAAAACTATGGTCATGCTTTACAAAAGTTGTAGGTTTTTTCACATGGAATCCAACAAAATTTATATTGCATTTTTCTGATTTGTCTTTGATTTTCTATGGATTTTCTAAATTCTGGTCACAACACACATATGGAGGAAGAATCTTTTTGCAAGGACGCCCCTGGAAATAAACTAACTTCACAGAAATGCCCTTACTTTGCAGTTTGGCCCCTAGGAAGAGTTTGAGCTCTGCAATTGGGTCCTCAGGGAGGTGGGGCGGCGCGGCCGGCGCAACTCCGGCGAGGCCGGCGGCCGTGGCCGGCCGGGAGCGGGCGGAGGGTGGCCTGGGGGTCTCCTAGGCTCGGCTTGAGGGCTCGGTCGGGGCAGAGGAGCCGTCGGCGAGGGGGCTCGGCGGAGCTACCGTGCGGCGGCCGCAAGGAGCTTGGCTCCGGCGAACCTACGGCGAGGCCGGGTCAATGTGCGGCGCGGGAGGCTCCAGGGGATCCTAGGGAAGGCGCCTGGGTAGTTGGGTGGCACCGGAGGCGAGTGGAGGGGGAACTCACCGGTGATGGCAACAATGGTGGCCAGCGGCGGGGTCTGTGCAGCGGCGGCACAAATGCTCACGCGGGGGAGCTTCCCTTCGCTTAAATAGGCGGGCGTGGGCGGCTCCGACTCCAAGGAATCGCTGGGTGGGGGTCCGGAGGACGGGGGCGCACCGGCACGCCACGCGGCAGCGGCGAGGACAGCGCTGTAGGGGCCGGCGTGCACGTTTCGAGGAGAAAGGGCGCGAAAGGGGGGGACCCAGACCAGGGCTGTCCGCTCGTGCCTCGAGGTCTTGGCAGCAGGGCCGGCTCGGACGCCGAGGTGTGGCGAGGCGCGACGCGCGCGTGCGCGGTAATGCCGGGCAGGGCGCCGGCGCGCCGGCGGCGCTCTAGAGCGCGGCCGGTGATTTTCCAGCCGGTCAATGCCGCTTTGACTGAGGACAACTATAGATTTTTGAACTGCGCGACAAAAACGCTAGATACGAAAGTTGTAGATGAAACATCCCTCTACAACATTCGTAAAGGTCGACATATGTTTAGGTGAAAGGTTTGGCTTGGAACGCGTGACGAAGTTCAGGATTTTCCATGGTTCCAAACACTATTCAAATGGACTTTGACTGAGTTTTTGAGCTTTGAATCTTCAAAATTTGAAATGCCGCCAATTATGAAAAGTGTGTCTCTCGAAGAGACGAACATCTTTTATATTGGACGATTTTGAAGTGTTTAAGTGAATTTTGGAGAACGCGGCAAAAGTTCTCGGAGGGTTCAAAAGCATTAGGGGTTTGACCTAGATTTGACCATGCCTTTGACCGAGATGTGACCACAAGTGAGTGTTGACTTGGTTAACAAGGTCATTAGGGGTTGCTGGATAGGTTTTCGAGGTGATGACCCAGGTTGACCAAGGTTTGACCAATGTCAACAGTGTTTGACTCGGTCATTAGCACTAATGATGCTAATTAAAAACCTGGGGCGTCACAGTGCATATCCTGGGGTGACCCCGAACATGTACCCCATAGGGGCCCCTCCTGCCACTGGTGGTGTAGCAGGCTGTGGCTGAGGTTGAGGCTGAGGCTGTGGTGGTGGTGGCTCTGGCTGCTGCTGCTGCATGTGTGCTCTCTTCGCCGCGCTTCTGGTGGACCTGCCTGAAACACTAGCATGACGGCTTTCCTCTTGTATAACAAGGGGAATGGTTAGTGACTCCGAGTTATACAATCCAAACCCCGGGTTAGGTAACGGGATTTGATTTGCATAACCAAAAAAGAAGAAAGTCAAAGAATCATTCGGGCCCCTCTTGAGTATATGCCCCTGGATCAAGTATGCCTCATCAATGAGAACTCGGGGCGTCCCGATGAAGGGTACGGGATTCCCGCTAAGAACCCCGAGCCTGATAGCAATACGAGTCACCAAAGACATACACTCAATAGGACCTATCATCTTGAAATTCATCATCCACTGCCGAATCATAGCTTTAACGGGAGAGACCTTGATCTGGTTGACAGCGGCGTATAATAGCATCATCTCATCGCTGCGCACGGGCCGAACATCCTCTCGTGGAAAGAGAGTAATGGCGAGCCACTTGTGCCACAGGCGGAGAGTGGGATGCACAATATCGTTGCACCGAGGTACAAACTTGCCACTGTAAACAAGACCAGAGATGTCTGCCCAGAAAGAGTCTCGAACAAAACCCTCACAAGCCCGCTTCAAAGAAATAGCACAATGAGGACTAAAACCAAGAAGATGACTAAGTTCCTTCCAAGAAACATGATAATCGGTCCCAAAAAGACGAAACTCAATGCCATCCGGAGTCTCGGTAAGAGAGCAAAGAAACTAGATGGTGAGGAGCCGAGAGCCAAGCTCTATAACAGGCGCAAACTCCTCCCAACCAAGAGCATTCCAAATGGAAGCGAACTCTAGATTCATACCTGTTTTCTCCATGAGAGCCAGGTCGAAGTCCCGGGTGTGGGCGAAGACTCGGTCCTTCAAGAGAGCATAGGCTTGCTCCTCTCGAGCGCCCCACAAGCTGAGGTAGGGGGTGTCGTCGATGACCTCCTCCGCGGCTTGTGGCTCGGCTTGCTCCTTTTGCTCTTCTTCATAATCCATCGTCGATGGGCTCGGCGTCGGCTCGGCGGGGGTGGATGAACTCGTGCTTGCCCGCGAATGGGAGCGTGAGCGTGTCACCCTCCGGAGAGTGTTCGCCGCCCAATTCATGCTAGCACAACAACAAGGGACAACAAGAGAAACTCGGTGATGGGTTAGTGAAATCGAATGAAGTTCTTACCGAGCTTGCTCCACCAATAACAATACTTTCAGCAACATAATAGAGAGAACACTTGATGATCCAATCTCGAGCAAGAAGTCCAAGAAAACCAAGAGAGCAAGGAGTAGAAAGGGGAGTGTGAGTGAATGAGTGAAGAACACCCCCTCTCGGGTCCAATTTATAGAGCAAACGGGGCAGCACACCGCGGACTAGCCGTTGGACAACGGCTAGGAGCCGTTGGCCAAAGCTGGGCCCACATGACCGTTGCCAGGGTTCGGCCGAACCCTGGTTTGGCCGGCCCAGTTTTGGGCCCGGGGCTGGCCTCCTTTGGCAAGTGTGCCACCAACGACTATATGAAGATATGCCAAGGTGCACCGGCCAAAGTTTACTCCAAAAATTGCCCAAATGAATTTTCTATGGTTTTCAAACTCAGAAATTATTTTTAGAAATTTTATTTTGAAAAGGGAAAAGGGCTAGATAAATCTAGCATGCAGATGCAAGGTTTTTTTTTGGGAAATCAAATATGCAATTTTGGAAATAAAATTTTGGAAAGGGAAATATGAGACAAGTACCAGCTTTAACCTTTTTGGGAGAAAGGACCCATCATTTTTAGTCCGACGAGTTGGACTCTTCTCAGAGATCAATTCCACTCAGCACCCCACTCCTGAGAAGTAAAGGGTGGTGCCATCTCAATCTTCCACCATTCTTTCCGAATTTTCTTTAGCCTCTTTGACGGAGATTTCTTCCTTGGGGGTAAAGGCTCCGTCCTTCCCCCAAGCTACTCAACATTATCTTGCACCAAATAGCATTGCTCTTCTTTGTCCTGAAACTTGAACTTCAAGTTCCTCTTCCGAATGCGGAAGCGGATGATTCCAGACCCCACATTGATTCTAGCTCGGACATCACTGAGAAATAGTCGCCCGAGGATGAGCGGCATTCCTCCCTCATCATCCATATCAAGGACCACGAAATCCGCGAAGACATAAGAACTCTTGACCTTGACCAATATGCTCTCAACAATTCCTTCTTGATATCATATCGTTGAATCGGTGAGTTGGATAGTCCGTGCTGTAGGAGAGAGAGCTGGATATCCCAGTTGCTCGAACATGGCCTTGGACATGAGATTAACACTCGCACCAAGGTCGCAAAGGGCATGCCTGATTTTCTTGTAATAGATTGTGCAAGTAATAGTCGGGTAGCCTGGTTCTCTCTTGTGCACAACTGCTGATTCCTCGCATGGATCTAGAATTTGTTGTATGGGCTTTTCTGCATAGTGAGAAGCATGTGTCTTCCTAGGTGGCTTACCCCACCTGGTTGACACTACACTAAAATTCTCACAAGAGGATACGGGTTGCCCCGGGATCCTCCCATTATCAGGAGATGGAACCAAAGTAGCCAGCTGAGCCAACTAGGTTTCTAACATCTTGTTAAAACTCAGCTGACTCTTCTGGGCAGCAGAAAAACTTTCAAGCTTAACGTTGAGACTTTCTAAAGTTTTATCAAGGGCAGCTAGCTTCTTGTTAACACTTTCATTAATCTTAGCTTGCCCAAAAATGAGATCTCTCAAGGAAGGTTGGTTGGGATTATAAGAATTACCTTGGTTACCTCTTTGGTAATAAGGGCGTTGTTGATTCCATGATTGGCCTCCTTGTTGAGGTGGATGATAACCGTTGTTGTTGCCATTCATGTACATCACTTCCTCCTGAGTCTCCGGACAGTAGTAGCCTGAGTGCCCACTGTTGCCACAGACTTCACAAGTCATATGAGAGTCCATAGGCAGAGTTGTGGTGGCCATGGCAGCCTTCTCGCTAGTGTAGTCATCCAATCTCTTCATGAGAAGATCCAACTTGGCAGTAATCATGTCTGCTTCCTTGACAGTATGAGTACCCCTTGGTCGTGGTTGGAGTCTTTCATCACTCCACCCTTGGTTGGAGACCATCTTCTCAATGAGTACTTTAGCATCATCAACAGTGAGTAAGAAGAATACTCCTTGAGCAGCAGCATCAATATGGCCTCAGGCTGTCAGAGTCAACCCATTATAAAAGCTTTGAAGAATGAGCCAATCCTCCATCCCATGGTGAGGACTGGCCAGGATATACTCCTGAAGCCTCTCCCAAGCCTCTGGAATAGATTCACTTGCTGCTTGCTGAAAACCAGAAATCCTTCCACGAAGAGCATTGGTTTTACCCAATGGGAAGAACTTCTTGAGGAATGCCTCTGAACACTTACTCCAAGTGTTAATAGCATCACGATTCGCATAGAACCATTGCTTAGCTTTCCCCGGGAGAGAGAATGGAAACAACCGTAGACGAACAACATCCATATTTGCACCCCTGATGATGAAAGTGCTGCATAGCTCTAGGAATTGCTGCAGATGAGCATTGGCATCCTCATTAGGCTTGCCACAGAATGGGCTAGCCTGTACCATCATGATTAGACCCGTCTTGATCTCAAAATTTTCAGTCCCCATTGCCACCTCAGGGCCTTGCAGCACCTGGTCAGCGGAAGGAGCTGAGTACTCACGAAGTGTCTTCTGGGCCATAGCGTTGGACGTGGATGGTACAAAGGAAGCTGGATCGCCTTCCGGACGAGTACGACGAGGTGAGTCGAAATGAATTCGAGCTCTCCTCACAAGTGACTCGGGATCTTCAGTAAAATTCTCCAGTAAGTCGAAACCAGTCATACACTACCTGTCTTCATCATCCAAAGATAAAAAGAAGACAATCAAGGTTAGCCTGCATTGAGAGTTATCCTAACCTACTCATAGCTTATAAACAGATGCAAAGCATAGTCATGATAATCATGTGCCTTCCCCGGCAACAGCGCCAGAAATGCTTGTTGGTGTTTCGTAGCGCCGTCATCTTAAGAACAAATCTGGGATCCATCCTTAGTGACAACACCAAGAATCGCCTTGTAGGCACCTCTCAATGTCACAACTAATGACGCCGGGTTAGCGTGAACATCAAGACTTGCCAAAGGTTAATCTAAACGATCATGAACGAATCTGCAAGCGCACAGATAAACCATTGTAGCATTTCTCCAAGGAAGGAGAGTATTCCAAGGGTATTGTATCCGTGGAAGGCAATGGCGGATATCTTAGACTTATGCTTTTGCTTTGAATGTAAACCAAGAGATAGATATAGGAAACAACACACTCAAAGATAGGGGTAAGATAAGAGATATAAGGGTAGTGCGACACACACTCAGATCTACCTCTACTCTAGCACACTACGGCTTAGGGGGAACATACGAGTTAGCTCTAGGTTCTAATGTACTAAACATACAAAGCTAGAAGATACAGGAGATGGGCATGAGTATTGCATGAGAGGGATAAGGTTCAGCACCCAGGTACAAACGGGAAGTAGCCCGCGACGACCAGCACTCTGCGAAACTAGACTTTAGACTCCTACAGCAAGTACCCCAGCGCGGAGGTTGCCCAAGGATCCAACAGGGCTGTCACTACCTGCGGACCGACCTCTATCGTTACGGGGGGGGTATGCTCATAACTATCATAGCCAGACAACCCGAGCACCATGCCTACGTTGCTGCTAGACTCCACCCAGCCCAGGCTATTGTGACCCAGGGTGAAAGTCACCAGAAGACTGGTCAACTAGACCGAGTACCGTAGCTTGGACACAAACCTCATGCAACACTCTCATGCCATCTAACAAGATCAACTAAGGCTAGACATACAAACAGATATGAACTCTCTTATGTCTAATCAATAAGATCAAAGGGTCATGTTCATGAAGAACACGAGCCTCTAACTTATGAACAAACACATAAGGTAGGAGTTTATCACCCTTCAAGTGGATCAAAAGGTAGTGTTCACGAAGAACACAAGACTCTAAATGATGAACAGAGGATGAACTCAAGAACATATCAAGCATATGATCTACCATGACTTTATATGAAATAGCTGAATAGCTGAAGTAGATCAAAGTCATGCAAAGAAATAAAGATAAAAGAGAACTCATACCTAAACTTCCAAGAAGACTTGAAACCTGAATAAGAGGTACCCTAGCCTACCCCCTAGCCTTGGAAACTAAAAGTGAGAGGAGAATGAGAGAGTGGTGTGTGGGAAATGGGAGCCCCTCCCCTTCTATTTATAGGCAAGGACCAAGCTTGCTTGGAGGCTCAAAGTGCTCCAAAACACCCCGGGATGCAGCAAGTGACCAATGAGCAGCTGCCACGTGTAGGGCCGAGATGGGGCGGCACTAAGGCGGTTCGGCCGATCCTAGGATCAGCCGGCCCCCTAGGCCCCCCACTCGGGGTGGTTTTACTCTGGGTGGCTACCCTGTGGGGCCTGTGATCCACCTACGGTGCATGGCTTGATTTGGTATCCGAGGTGAGCCCTTTGATCCATGTGAAGTCTGTGTGGCATCATCTGATTCGTCGGTGAGTGCCTCCCCTGGATCGATGACGTGGAATGCCATGTTTCCCTTGGTGGCAGCCACCTCCTCAGCTGAGTTGGCATGGTTTCTTCATAGAAGGTGGGTTTCCATCTCTTTTAAGGGGTAAATCACCTACATACAAATAATCTCCAGGGACAAGTGGAACTACATTATTCAAACCAAAATGCTAGTAAATAATGCATATGCCTCCATTTATGTTAGAATATTGAGGGTTGGAAATGGTGAATTTCAACCGTCAACAGCAGACCCATTACATCAGGCAGCCTGTCCGGAAACGGGTCGGGCAGACCCTCCCTTGCGACTAAGCTCGTCTTCTCCCTCTTCTGAATAGAAGGGATAAGGAAAGCAAGGGTGAGCATCTAAAATAGATACTCAGCAAATCCCCGCATATAAGGAAAATTAATCTATATCTATATGCAAGATTCCGATGGAAAGGAAGCAGGTCTTGATTATTATAAAAGTAAACTAATGCAGGTGCTATGTATTTCAGAGAAAAACCAGAAAAGCAAAGCAGGTAAAAATAATAAGTAGGTTGGTCCTGGAGGGGGAACATATAGCCTCCCCTACCAGTCCCCAAGTTTTATTAAACTCAGCGACTATCGGTGTCCCACTGAGCCGGCATCCGCCGTATCACTCTCTAAGGACCAAAGCCCTGTCTCACCCTATCCATTCCGACTAAAGGTGTATGCTAATCAACGGGAGCTTTAACCATGAGTGCTCTTAACAGAGAGCCATGACTATTCGAATAGGTTTTACTCTGCGCAGAGGCGTACACTGTACCCATACGTCCGACCAGCCCATACCTCTACAGAAGGCGGTACTGGCCGCAAGAACCATACCCACCGGCGTCTACATGGATTACATTCTCATCCACACCTAGACAACATTCCCTAGCTTCATCCACGTCTACACTGGGGCCTAAGTAGGGGTCATTCCACCACCAGTCGCCTCGCGGGTCCACATCCCGGGACAAAGCATGCATAAAGTGTGGTACATGTACCACCACGTCACCAAGACGTCAAAACATTCCCGATGACCCGTACCGGCCAGACCTGGGACTATGCGAAAGTCCTGCTCCAGCGCATCCGTTGCCCACCATGGCCCCTTGGGATGGTCTACTAGGTTCAGTAGTGGGGTGCGATCCATGGCCGCACATAAATAGGCATTCCCGACAGGCTATGCCTTTTTGGCTACGTATGGTCGTACTAAGTCACTGGAAAGACTTTCCCATGAACCGATCATTATATGACCGGAGTAAGCATGGACAGGATCCTCTACTGAGGCTGCCCCCATACTCCCATGTCCGTCCTTATGGAGTCTAACTCTCTTTAGTAGGTTCATTTTATTTTTCCCAAGCTACCTCTCCCTATCACAGAGATCCTTTCATGAATATAAGTGAATAAAGTAAATCTAAGAATAATGTTCGATCTTCTACTCAGTCGAGATCGAGATTATCTCGTCCTTAAAGCAGAATGCATGTTAAGTTGTTATCTCGGTTCGTTTTAATTTAGAAAACAATGGATAAAGTATGATCAAGGGGGTGTTGCTAGGACTTGCCTCATTCCTAAGAAAGGAGGACTATAGAGTGGTCTTGAACTCCTTCATCTTGATCCCGGTTGACACTTGATCTTGAGTTGATCCTCCGGCGTCATCACACTCGATCTATTGTAACGTAGTTATACGTATAAAATAAATCAATCATTCGATCATTCCAAACACCAATCATGAGTTAGAAGGATGGAAGTGTGATTTAAAAGGGCTAGGTAGAAAGATCTCGGGGTTAAGGGAAGATCGAGATGTGATGTGACTTAAACGGTCACATGAAATATGAACCGTTTAAGAAGAAAACGAAAGCTTAACCTAATTTAGACTAAGGAAAGTGAGATATCATGTGCCTAAGACATGGATGAGCTTCTATAGGCTCCTAGGATTTTTGGGAATTTATTGGGGATTTTTGGAGCTAAGGATAAGAAAGGGTGGATTTTTGTGTACACTTAAAGGGGCTTTCTATAGGTTGAAAAGATCAAAATAAAATCTAACATCTAGAAATGTGCCAAAGTGAATTGGACAACATTTCTAGGGTTTTTAGGGATTCTAAGATTTATGATGAATTTTTGGGAATTTTTGGGATTTTCTAGGATGGAGAAACAGATTTTGTTTACACTTGACCAGGTGGCCATAGCAAAAAGAGCATGACTCTGCGGCTGACTAGCGGGGCCTGGGGGCTGACACAGTGTGGGCTGGCATGGCGCTGACGCGGCGCGTGCGTGGCAGCCACGTGGTGCACCGACGCGCACGTGGCTGCACGCGTGGCAGGTGTGTGCGTGTGGTGCACGGTGCACCGGCTGCACGGGGAGAGGGAAGGGGAGGTGTGGGCCTGGTGGGGTTGCTGTGTGATGAACTGGTGGATGTGCCGTGTGGACCGGGGGCTGCAGCGTGTCTATGGTTCACGTGAACCAGGCGCAGGTGTGGACGGGGCCAAGCGGCGCCAACCAAGACTGGGCGCGGGTGTAGTGGTGGAAACAGGGCAGCCGCCGGGATTCACGCCGCCGGCCGGTAGGAGGGGTCCCCGGCGACTGGAAGCGGACCTAGATGTTCAGCGCATCGTGGCGGAGCTAGGAGGGGTGAAGTAGGGGCCGGGGGAGGCCCAGCGACGCCGTGCAGGCTCGCCAGAGTTGGTCGGCGGTGTGGCCGCACACGAAACATGCGCTAGAGGGGGTCTGGTGCCTGCGTGTGTGCGTGTATGCGTGCGTGTGTGCTTAGTGAGGGTAGAGAGGTGGCTGTCGAGGTGTGTGGTGGCCGAAAGCACGATCGGCGGCTCGCCGGGGCGGCGGCGGAGTGTTGGCACTGTCGCGGCAGAATTGGGGAGGAGCAGAGGGGAAGGGGAGCGGCGGAGCAGCACATAGGCTTACCAGGAGGGGTTCCAGTGCAGCGGCGGTCTCAATTCCAGCCGCACCTCGGCCGGGACCAAGCCTCACCGCGGCGGCGCATGACGGCGGCACTATGCAGCAACGTGGGTCCTACGACGGAGCTTGACCTCTAGTGGCCAGAGCTTCGCTAGGAGGTGGTGGCAGAAGGCTCAGTGGAGGCTCCTTGGCTTTAGCTAGGATTGCTCCGTCGAGGAAGAGCGGCAGCGCTCTGGCGGAGGAGAAAGGGAGCTTTAGCCAAAGCCGGCGGGGCTGCGGCGGTGGTGTGAAGGGATGGAGAGTGCCTCAGGGCTATTTATAGCTCCGGGCAGAAGAGACGGTGGTGCTCGTTGTCCGCCGTGGGCTTGCCTGAGCCTCGCCGGACAAGGACACGCGTCGGCGCATGGAGCTCCGGGGGCATCGACGTGGCCTAGCGGATATGGGCGAGGAGAGGGGATGGGGAAAAGGATGGGTGCCCATACTGCTCTTGGAGCAGGCGGAGACAGTGCGCGCGTGAGGAGGAGGTGTAGGGAGGTATGGCCGTGGATCGGAAGAGGCGGCGCTCTGGAGCTCACGCATGGGCGTCGCGGTGGCATGGGAGATTAGGGAGGTAGGGAAGGGATGGGTGAGGGGAAAGGTGGGAACTTTCCCACCTGGTGCAAGCATGGCTGGGGCGCGCGCAGAGAGATGTTGTACAACGTTGTGGTCGCGAATCAGGAGAGGGGGTGCCGGCGACATCAGTTTTGGTGGTGGGGGTGAGGGCGTGGGCGTTGGGAGGACGTCGTACAGAAGGAGCAGGGGGTAGAGGTCAACATTTGTTGTGGTGACGCTTTCAAATTTGAGAAATGCTGAAGTGCATGAGTTGCTAGAAAATGCCTTAGGGTTAGAAAAGGATAGTTTGGCCCAAAAGACGAGGTTTGAAAAGATTCCCGAAGTATGTGAAAAGGAATTCTATTTATTTGAAGATGGAAAATAAATTCAAATTTGAAATGTACTTTCAAATTTGATTTGACCAAGATGTGTATGGGTTCTATAAAATCCTTAGGACTTGTTAGCAAAGAATTTCTGGGGAAGAGAAAGGGTGTTAGTCACTCAAAATGCAAATGTAGCCTATGGTTTATTTTGGAGTGCATTGCAAATAGATTAAAAAATGCAGGGATTTTTATGTGAAAGTTGCTATATGTTTTTAAGAAAAAAATTTAGGGGCTATTTTTAGGGGTTATAAAAACCAGGATGTGACAAACGGGAAGGTCCATCCCCGTGTCTATTTCCTCTGCATAGAGCTGCAGCCTAATACCCATATCTTTAAGATCCTCCCTTGCATTTTTGTGATCTTTTCCTTTCGACTTCTGTTGTAGCAATGTTCCCAAAGTAGCTTCACACACATTCTTCTTGACATGTATGTTGTCAATCGAATGACGCCCATCCAAAAGCGGCCAATACTCTAGCTCCCATAGAATTGATTTCTTGTTCCACATTCCTCGACCATCTTCTTCTTCTTCACCATCTCACTTCTTTCTTTTGCGAAGTTTCTTTTCAGACAATTTGGGTAACTCCTCGATAGTTTTGACGTCCTTGACTTGCAAGTGGAGCAGATCTCCAGTCACATCCATTGGCGCCTGTCGATTCTCCTTTTCCCCATTAAACTGACAATCCATGTCCCGGTAGGCATGTTTCTTGCTGAGGAAACGACGGTGCCCCATAAATGAGAATTTCATTGAATTTCTTAGCTGCACTGCACAAGTTTCTTCCAAGCAGTGTGGGCAAGCTGCACCTTTCCTTTTACTCTGGCCAGAAAGGTTGCGATGAGCCGGGTTGTCGTTGATGGTGGTGAACAACATGGCGTGCAATGTGAACTCCTCACGGCCGAACTCATCCCAAACCTCCTTCACACCAGGCATCCAAAGTATCTTCAAGTCATCAACTAGTGGTCTCAAGTAGACATCAATACGGTCGCCAGGTTGCTTTGGCCCGGAGACCAATATTGTCAGCATCATGTATTTCTGTTTCTTGCATAGCTAGGGTGGAAGGTTGTATAGTGACAGCACGACGGGCCAGGTGCTATGTGTTGAGCTCTGGTTGCCGAATGGGTTCACGCCATCTGTGCTTATAGCGACCCGAATGTTCCTGCTTTCATTGGCAAAGTCCTTAAACTGGGAATCAATGTTTTGCCATTGTTGGCCATCTACGTGGTGCTTAATCTTGCCAACTTCCTTCGTTCGTGCCTTATGCTAACGCAAGAGTTGGGCCTCCTTTCGTGTGGCGAACCATCTTCTCAACCGAGGAATGATGCAAAAATACCATGCTACCCTCATAGGAGCCCCTTTAGCCCTCTTCTTCTTCTTCTTGCCTATGATCTCCACGGGCTCGTTCTCGTCATCGTCAGCATTGTTATCATCTCCACCATCTTTTTTCCTCTTCTACCGATCGAACCCACACTTGGGGCACTTGTTAAGGTCTTCATAATCTCCATGGAATAATACACAACTGTTCTTGCAAGCATGAATTTTTTCAACCTCTATTCCCAGAGGACAAATTATCTTCTTTGCCTCATAGACAAACCCGGCTATTTGGTTTCCCTTGGGTAGCATGTCCTTAAGGAGATCCAATAGTTGTTTGAAACTTTTGTTGCTCCAACCATGATCTGCCTTAAGCTGCAGAAGTTTTAGATCACCAGAAAGGCGAGAGTACTTCTTGCAACCAGGATAGAGGGTTATTTTGAATCTTCAACGAACTGCTTCAACCTCGCTAATTCAGAAGTTGTATACACTCGTTGAAACTCAACATCCCGCAATGTTTGATCAACATTGTGCACACATTGCAACAACTCACCATCATTGAAGCCCGTAACTTCTTGATTAGTGATATCCTCAGGCCTCATTACAATTGGTAGGAATGGTTCATTTTCCTCAAAAACTCCACCTTCATCAAGCTCTTCATCATGGCATAGCGATGCCCCTTCATTATTAAGGCCAGTAGCATGGTGTCGCGCTTCACCTTCATTTAGGCATCCAACTTCGACTTCATTAAGGCCTTCCTCACCATGTGTATACCAACACGTGTAATTTTGTTTGAAACCACGTGTGATCAAATGATGAAAAATGTTGTCCCCTTGTCCGATCTTCTTCTAGTTGAGACAATCTATACAGGGGTGAAGTATTGCCTGAACACCACGATTTCTCATATCCGCCTCTGCTTCATCTAGAAAACCATTGACCCCCCTTAAGAAACTGTCCCAATCTCGGGACTTACTGTACATCCAAGCCCGAGCAGCAGCAGCCATCTGCAATTTCCATACATCAAATGAGCATAATTCATCACCAAAACCGATGAGTAAGAGGATTAGGACAGCGAAGTTCAATAAAAGGGGCAATTTCCAACTTGACGAGGACTGTCTACGAGGCGAGCGCTTACGAGGAGGAGGACGAGGCGTTACGGTCACGGCGACGGCGACGGCGCGGAGGACAGTGCCGAGCCCGAGGAGGAGGATCAGCTGCTGCTTTGGAGGACGGCGACGTACGGCGCAGAGGGACGCCGCGCTGCGGTCGACGTCCGCCGGCCCCTTTCGCCGTCGCGCACGCGGCCGGCCGGCCTGCTGCAGCACCGGCTTTCTGAGGAGAGAGAGAGCGCACGCGCAGCGAGTGGGGCCTTCAGAGAGCGTGCAAATGCTACTGCAGCAACGGTGAGGAGAGAGCGAGTGGGGCCCTCAGAGGAGAGAGAGCGAGTGGGGCCCTCAGAGGAGAGAGAGCGAGTGTAGTTGTCGCAGATAGCAGAGTGGTCGGAACGCAAAGACAAAGACGCGTAATAACAACACGCGTATCTAATGTGAGAACAAAGGAGATGCTAGCTCCAAACAAGCGTCGCCAATTGGGTCGTCATGAAACGAGACGCGTCCTAAAAACCACGCGTCTCCAATAGAAAAGTCATCAGTAACGGACTTAAAGAGCCCGTTACCGATAGGTTTCACTTTCGTATCGGACCCATTTTAACGTCTATTACAAAGAAAATATGTAACGGACGTTTAAGAAGTCTGTTACCATAAGTCCTCATTAGTAACGGTCGTTGTCGTGCCGAGATCAGGGCGAGGTCGGGGTCGAGCCTGCCGCGCTTATGCATAACGGGCGCCAAACAACAACCGTTACAGATGGGGGTCCATGTAATGGATGTTAAAGGCCCGTTACAAATGCTGCGTGACTTATTTAAGGTTTTCACGTAGTTCTATACCATACCGTAGGGCAAGCATGCACACTGCACGTACGTGTTGTAGTCACCGACTCATTAGTGACATATCCAAGTTGTCAATGAATGAATCGGTGACATAAACTTCTCTAGTCCAAGTGTTTGAAACCCATGTAGATATTCCATGAGACAGTACTGACCGGGACCTCTTTAATGCTTCAACAATTATCACAACTGGGAGAGGTGATAAGGCTAGCTTTTGGTATCCAAGTTGGATAAATGGCCGAGCCCCCAAGTCAATAGTAGCCCCGCTGTTGTTCGCAAAGACCAAAAGAAAAAAAAACATTTCGGTGCAGAAAGCTACTCGTAACAACAATTGGATAGTGCACATCTCCCCACTCCACACTATCGAGGAACTAAAACAGTACATAGCATTTTGGGAGGAATTAAGCGCAATGCCCAGAGATGAGAATGTGCCGGACGAGATCAAATGGAGATGGACACAGGACGGTCAGTACACCACGCAAAACTCTTACAAAATACAGTTCATGGGGCGACGAAAGGAAATCTCACTTCGTCTCATATGGACGGCAAGGGTAGAACCAAAGGTGAAGATTTTTGCGTGGATACTCCTCCAACATAAGATCCTAACAGCAAATAATTTACAAAAAGGAGGGTGGCCTCATGATCCCCAATGCAAATTGTGCAAATCCTGTCCAGAAACACCGATCCATCTATGCCTAGAGTCAACTTCACCCGTGAGGTCTGGGCGAAGCTTTAGTCCTGGAAGGGGCACCTAGACCTCCAAGCGTCACCACCTCACTCCCTCCATGTCTGGTGGAAACGACTGCGCCGATTGAAAGACAAGAACGGCAGACGCTCATTTGATGGTTTGATCTTATATTTTTGGTGGAACATCTGGAAGGAACAGAACGACTCAAAAGGGATTGAGGAAGTAGCCACATTGGCAAAAATGATGTGGAACTGTGGCAACATCAACATGGACCTCCCATATTAGCCCGGCACAGCAGCAGACGTAGCGATAGTGCTTTTTGTCTTGTTCTCTTGGTTGTGTGGGTTCTCGCGTCTTTTCTTCTGTGTTGTCGCGCCGACGGCGTGAGTTGTGGTCATAACGGTATTCCGAGTTGTGGGGGAGTTGCTCTCTCTTTTCTTTCCTTTTGTTTTCTTTTGTTTCTTCTCTATACATAGTTCTCTGATTCTTCTAATAAAAATTATGGTAATTCTCTTGTTGTTTCTTTAAAAAAAAGTGTATGAAACCCGTCCAATTCAAGTTCTTTCAGTTTTACCACTTCTCACCTATCCTTTAAACCGATATAATTTCATTCTCGTGATGGGGTCCCAGAATAATATTGCACTAACTTATTTAATGCTGCTGCAAAACACATGTTAGTCACAATGATAATGTTGTCATTAATCGTCAAAATCGAATAGGGAGTTAGATGCTCTTTTAGACATGTGAAATTGGGTACTCACAAATTCATTTGAACCTACATACTAACAGGATATATATCATGCCTCAGGGCTTTAATTGGGATATCACACTCTAGAGAAAAAATATTCTTGAGATGCTGATAGTTTGAGATTTCATTATACTTCTATTCTATATAACGGGGAGCGACGGGGGCCTCACCGCCGCCGTCACGGTGCGAACTGTGCGGAGCAAACGGCTTTGATGGCTATCGTGGCATCTGTATTAAGAGACAGGATGGTAAATGGGATTGCTGCTGCCCACATTAAGCAGTGTACGTGTAACGCTTGTCTGTTTGGTGCAAGCTCAATAAAAGATTTTTTTCCCGTTGCCTATAGCTGAAGGTCACGAGATAGACTTGTCCATATCTGAAACTGAAATGGCAATATTGTTTTATCAAAGATCATTATGGTCCAGCTTTGTAAAGCTTGACGAGACCACTGTCATGACGGGACCTGCAAGCTAGCTGATCAACTACCAAGTACATACCAATATCCATGATACGTAGTCGACTAAACTAAAACAATACAGATCGTTCAGCAGACAAACAGAAAACCAACACTGAAACAGGCAGCTATGGTCGAGTTCTTGTTGGAGCATCCATGCAAAGGTATAGCTCCCCTTTGATCCGCGCAAGTATTAAGTGCACACTAGTAGTAATCCATTTTCCACTCCAGATCAGTGGATTCCAAACCAAGCACAACCCTTCTTCGGGCTTCTCACAGGACACCTCCTTAAGAGCTCACCAAGAACACTACCATCAAGCCATCAAGGTGATGCAGATCATCAAGAGTAACAAGCAAAGACTCTCACTTCATGTACACACGCCAAAGAGATGGATGGATGCATACTTGCTACTGTCCAAGCACTAAAATGATATCTTGATCTTCAATTAAGAACTTCTCAAATCTCTTCTAGTGCTCAACTTTTCCTTGACCTCAAATTTATCATATATCAACTTCACTGAGTGCCAAGAGAGATGGAAGGAACCACAACAACGTGTATTTATAGGCCAATGCTTGTTCACATGAACAACAACACCGACTTATATGGTAAAACCAAAATGGCACCACCGAATCAATCGGTGAATGTTCAAGTATAACTCCTCAATGGTCACTGACACATCACTGACTCATTCCGTGCTTGACCATTAATCAGTGTGGCCTTATTTTGAGCCTTATTTATCGCAAAAGTCGATGATGTTCTTGAGCCGATCGCATTGACCCATTTGGTGGGCTCAAGAGCACACAACCGCTCACAACTCAAAAACATCACCAACTGATACTCTGCCATGCCAATGTGCCCAGTGTACCATACAGTGGCGTAGGCAGCACACTGTATAGGCTGTAGTCACCGATTCATTCGGTGACATATCACCGATTTAGTCAAGTGTTTGAAACCCTTCCAATTCAACTTCTTTGAGTTCCACCACTTCTTGCTTATCTTTTAAACTAATACAGTATCAATCTCATAATTGGGGCCAAGAATACCATAAAAATCTATCATTGCACTAAAACTTATTTAATGTTGCTGCAAGGCACACTTAGTGGTAGTGAGCATGTTGTCATTAATTGTCAAAATTAAATTTGGGGCTCTTTTAGATATGTGAAATTGGGTACGGATATTCATTTGAACCTACGTACTAAGAATATATCATGCCTCAGGGCTTTAGGATACCACACTCTAGAGAAAAATATCCTTGAGATGCTGTGATATCTTGAGATTTTATTGTACTTCTATATAACCACTTGCACACCTCTGTCTCAGCGCCATACCAAGGGATCGACAGCGGAGAGTCTTCTCCTCTCCTCCCATCTCATGGCTCTCAACAGATGCAATACCAAGAGATCAGCCATTTACCTGACAGCTGCTGTTGTCCTGTTCCTTACAATCATATCTTTAATCTCGCCATCATGCCAAGGTGGGTATATCACTACTTCACATTTTGTTGTTTTTTGAGATATTCAGCTTGCTAATAAATCAAGAGGTCTTTTTCAGTACACAATACCATCTTGTACCACCATTTTAAAAGAACTCGTATGTAATAGGAAAGGATCTATTTGTAAGAATCGGACGGTTGTGATTAATTTTGTATCACCGGGTTTTTTTTTGGGGTACGGGTGGTATTCATAGGTGGTATTGCTAGCATAGGGGTATTATTAGAAATGAAAATATTTTTGTTGTAATATATGAAATTGGATATATGAAATGATTTAGGTATTGTACGCGGTATGTTTTTATTGTACTCGTCGGCGGTATATTTTGTCCAAATAATATTCATTCACCAAATTACCATTTTACCCACAGCAAAAAAACTAACAATACCACCGTACTACCAAAGAGTGGTATTGTGTACCGAAAAAGACCTCTAAATCAACATACCTTAATTATATATTTTGCATTGCATTGTAGGCCAAGATCAGCTCCAGCCCCAGCCCCGTGCGGTTCCCCGGCACCGCTATTCTCCCCCACAACGGGGAGCGACGAGGGCTTCATCACCGCCGTCATGGCCATTGGGGTGGCCATGGACACAGAAAACGTGCTATCCCTTCAATGACACATACTGCTTGACTGAATACTGCAAAGGGATGTGCCCAGGCAACGGCTTTAAGGGCAAACGTGGCATCTGTGTTAAGAGACAGGATGGTAAATGGGATTGCTGCTGCCCACATTAAGCAGTGTGTAAGTGTAACCCGCGTCTGTTTGGTGCAAGCTCAATAAAACAATTTCCCACCCTGTTTCCTATAGCTAATAAGGTCCCGAGATATACTTTCCCATATCCGAAACTGAAATGGCAATATTGTTTTATCAAATATCATTATGGTCCAGCTTTGTCAAGCTTGACGACACCACTGTCATGAACGGGAACTGCAAGTTGATCAACTACCAAGTACAAATATCCATGGTACGCAGTCGACTAGACTAAAACAATACAGATCGTTCAGCGGACAAACAGAAAACCAGCACTGGAATAGGCAGTTATGGTTGAGTTGTAAGCCTTCTACCCCCCTGTATATGTCAGGTTGCTCATGGACTCATCGTCCAGTTATGGCAGGCCCTTCTTGGGCATGGGCCAGTGCAAAACAGCTGCCAGTGAGGCCATGAGTTTCTCCTCAAATCCAACATTACTCTTACTAAAATCTATCTTCAGGCCAAATATTGTCTCGTAACACACAAGAATAAACTTTATAAACTGGCAGTTCTGCTCGCTATAGTTCTGAAAAATGATGGTAGTGTGTGTTGGATGTGTGGAACAACATCAACAAGATAAATTATATAGAGACACAAAGCTGCAGCACTAAAATCAATTATAAGATGCTGGTGTGAATCTAACCAAAATAAATAAGTCATTTTAAGACAAACACTCCAACCCAAAAAGAACTTGCATGAGATAATTTTCCCCTTGTACATATAACTAAAAATAATAACTAAAAAACGAAAAATGCATTGAAGAAAGAATGAAACAATTGCCGCAAAAAAAAAGAATGAATGAAACAAAACAGAGATCGTGTTTGAACATGAGAATTGGATACTGACAATTTCCATGCCTTACGGCATGACTGTTTTCAGGTTGCAAACGCCAGCATGCAGACTGCAGATTTGTAAAAGTTGGATTGAACAAAAATATTAATTGTAAAAAAGATAGGGTTGCTTGGCATTATGCGGATTGTGATAAGTTTTTTTTTTTGCTGTGCACTGTCTATAATATTATATCCCTTAGCTATTTGTTTGCGCCTGCAATTGAGATATCACAATTTTAACAATGACAAGTTTAATAAAAACATATTAATTTATAATTCTTTTATTCTATAATATATCCCTTGGTGGATAGATCTTGCTTTAGCCTTGTGATATCTTTTTTTACTCGAACACTTTAGCCTTGGGATATCAAAACTTTTAGTATATACGAGGGGGAAATTCAGAGACGATTCATACTTGAGATTTGGTTGTGCTTTGATCCACATAAACACTTGGACACCAAAATAGAGAAGAGACAGATCCAAGCGACCTTCTCCTCCGATCCTAGCAATTCTCCACTCATGGCACTCGCCAAACGCAGTACCAAGAGGGTTGTGTACTTGACAGCAACTATTTTCCTGATTCTTGCAATCATGTCGTGTCACACTTCTTCATGCTGCCAAGCTGGAGGAGAAGGTACGCGTATAGCTCCTTATGCTTCGAATTTATTTTTGAGATGCTCAGATTACTAACTAATCAAGCAATCTGAATCTGATTGTGTTGTGTTGCATGTTTAGTCGACCTTGACTACCGCGCAAGCCAGAGATGACGTGCTATCCTTACAGTGCTTCAAACTGTGTAGATCATGACTGCAGCCAAGTTTGTGTCAACAAGGGCTTCAATGGCAAGAGGGCTTTCTGCAGTAAATATGATCTTGCATATCTGTGCTGCTGCCCACATCATGCAGTGTAGTGCATCCATCTGTTCGGCTTGAATAAAAATTAAATGCATTTCCTATTGCATATTGTTAGCACCCGAATTTGGCAGATCTGGCGGATCAGTCAGACCGGTGTGGTCAAGTTGGTAAAAAAGCAATTTGGACTTCACCATTGGATAGCTCTCGTCGAGTAGATCAAGATTCATATATGAAACGCCCAATTCAAAGTCCGGACGAGAGAGATATACTTTCGGGAAGCTTTGCATGCTGGGTTGACCGGTCTGGTGGACCTAATCGGTCTGGCCGGTGCCCCCAGTGTGACAACTCCACCCGAGATAATTCTGTACTATCACCTAAACCAATTCATTTGGTCATTAAGTGATAATAAAGAGTCATCCCGTTAAGTGTTGCCGGGTCAAGCCCGGTAAATCACTTGTAAACAAAAAGAGGATAGAACACGCATACATTAAAACTTCCACAAAGGAGAGTCCAGAGTACCTTACAAATTGATCCAAATTCTCCGTAGGGTCAATTATTGCAACCATTGTTCTTGACATAAAAGGTAAATGGTTCAGAGTTTTGAAGACAACAGAATTAAACTAATCGATAACTTGGCATCATGGGAGGCCACCCATAACGCCATTACTCCTCATTGTCCACCCATTCCAGTTCCCAGCCGGGTGGGATTTCACCAGGCCAAACATTGTCACCTGAAAAAAACATTTATAGCAAGGCTAAGTATACTAATACTCAGCAAGGCTTACCCGTCTAAAATAAAAGACTTAACCTCTAATCATGCTCGGCTTTTGGCTAGTGAGTTTGTTTTGCCAAAAGCTACTAAGGAATTAATCGTTACTTTCATAATTTTAGATCAAGTTCTAGTAGATTCATTTATTACTAGATAAGCAACTATTGCAAGCATGAGTTGTGCAAATAATTAATCAAACATCAAGTTTATCAACATTTCATCATAGAGGGATTATTATGGTCAGATAATAAAGCACTCTCGGATAACGGTGAGAGGCCGATGATCGATTGATTAATAACCTTGCAAGGTGGACCTAAACATACGGGAGAAAGAACTCACAATGAGTCCATTCAACCAAACGGTTCCCGTCATTCCTCAGATTGGGAACGGATGCCACAGTTCTAAGTACAAGGCTAGCTGGCACGCCTCACACTAGCATCCACCATCACACATGCACTACAGTTTGCAAGACTGGGGCCGCAACCCAAGATTAGTAGCGCAAAGTTCCCGCACCGCAACATTCAGGTACTAGGCTTACCGCACCTATTTTCGACAAATGTTTAGTACGTTCAAACGCTTAATTTCTTAACCACTCGACCGGAGCCCAAAATCCCATGCTCTTACCACGTGAGCAGTCCAATTTAACAATCTTATGATTCCAACATAAGAACCTATTCTCGCGAGCGAAATACATCACTCGACTTGTACCGGGTCCTTAGTGCATAGCAACTAGCGACCTAGCATACTAGTAAAAGATCATAGGTACTGAAGGATCATACAACTAGGGTTTCAATTCAACTCCTGAACGTAAATGCACATAGATAATCAACCATAAATTCAGAAGTTTAAAAAGAAAGCACATAGGTGAATGATAAACCGGGGCTTGCCTTCGGCAGCTCCAGTAGTAAGACAATCTTCCGGACTTTGGTCCGGGTCTTGATCTACGGTCACGAAGTGTACGTCTCCTCCTGCTCCCTCGTCCTCGTAAGTCGGCACGAGCGTGTAGCTACCGTCAGGGACTTCTATACGGGAATGCATATGTAGGAATTAATTGGTGAATATGGTATAAATAAACACAACAGTACTTAACAAGCATAGGGTGTCATGTTGACCACATTCACTTAGACAAGAATATATTCAGCATACTGTTCCGTAAAGATAACTCAAGCAACCATTTATAAATGATTATTTTGATGGTGATTGTGTGCACATCTATACAAACAACATAAAATTACTTCACAAATAACCAAGTTACTTCTTAGGGATCCAACAGGAGTATTTCCTAAAGATAGGACACACATAAGTCCTAAAAAGAGTCATTTCTTTATTTCCCTTTTTATAACACTTAACTTCTTCCAAAACTCATTCTGGTTAAACCATGCAGTAACTTGCAGTGAGATATTTTGTACAAGAACACAGTGCTACAACGAGCTACTGCTAAAATTTCATAGCAAACAGAGCTATATCCTATGCATGAAAACTACAACAAGTTATTCCTAGCAAAAGCAAGAATACTTAATACAGAGAACACTACTCATGCACTGGAGCTCAAATTCTACACAGAGCCTCTATGGACTATAACTAGGCTACACACGAGACATTAGCTCCAGAAACTAATTCTAACAACCTACACAAAAATAACCATTTTCAGCCTAGTTATTCACCAAGTATTTATACAGAGAATTTCATAACTAAACTGTAGCCCAACGTTCTCCTACAGCACAAACATGGCACAAACATCATCTAGCCCAAATATAAGCATCACTGGATCAACAGAAACTGAGCTATAGATTTAACTTTATAAACAAGCATCATTCAGAAACAGATATGCAGACAGTTCATAAATACATGATAAAATCACCAGGAGCACATCTAAGCCTAGCAAGGTGATATCCACAAGATGAACCACAGAAAGCATTTACAGGAAATTGTACAAAATATATATACAGATCTAGCATAAATACAAAATAAAATATATCTAGAGATTTTCACTCAGAAACTTTGTGCAAAAACCTAGATATAGCCTATGCTAGGCTTGATCTTTGACTAGCATAGGAGTACAACTCAAGTTATGAACAACCCTATTCAAACTGAGTTTGAATTTTCTTTCAAAAACTACTCATCAAAAGTATGAACAGCCTTTCTAAAAAATGTAGATCTACTCATAAGGAAACCAACAAATTTGGTTTTGCATTTTTCTGATTTTTCTACGATTTTATAGACCTTTTACAAGTCACTGGACTAAAGGAGAAAAAGAAGAAGAATCTTCTTACAACACAGACCCTAGGAAGATTCAAAACCTCACAGATATGCCCTCGGTTTTTACAACTCGAACATTACAAAGATTTTCACCTCACAACCATGCCCTTCAGCGGCGGAGCGAGCTCGTCGACGACGAAGGATGGCCGGAGTTGGCAAACAAATGGCACGGGAGAGAGATTGAGCTCACCATGGACTGATTAGAGGTGGTGGCTGGGTCAGAGGAGTCTCCAACGAGCGGCGGCGGTGAGGCAGCGGCGGCGCGTCCGCCTCGGCTCAAACTCCGGCGAATGCTGGGATGGAACTAGGCCATGCGTGCTCGTGGAGGTTTGAGTGGGTGCTAGAGAAGAGCTCTGGGTTGCTGGTTGATCATGGGCACAAGCGGAAGGGGAACTTTACCGACGGCGGCGGCAATGGCAGACGACGGCGGCGGTTTCGTGTGTGCCAGCAATGGGGAGGGGTATATATACCCGGCGAGGCGCGCAGAGGCGGTAACCGCCCAAGCCATCTCACTGGTCGGGGTCGCAGCACGACTACAGGCGCGGCGTCGTGGGGAGGCGTGGTCGGCCAATGGCGGCGTCGGCGTGCGCGCACCAGCGTGTGCGAACTCGCCGCGTGGCACCGGCCTAGGCGCCTAGCCGCGTCACCTAACCGCGCAGCACAGTGCTCACGGCGACACCCTCGGACCACTGGGTCCCTGGGTGCCTCGGTGTTCATGCCCGGTCGCACGGCGGCAGACCGACGTGGCACGCGCGCGCGTGACGGTGTCGTGCGAGGCGCGTCCCGGCGCGTTTTTGCGTCGAAGTGACTCTGTTTGACCGGTTCAAACTCAAGATTTCGATACAGAACTGTACCAAGTTCCAATTAGCAAAGTTGTAGATCAACTGACCCTCTAAAAGTTTTACAAAGGTCGATAGGGGTTTTGATCAACAGTTCGAGCATAAATAGCAGGCAAACCTGATGATTTTCTCAGCGCCCGTCAAGAGTGACTGTGGCCGTTGACCAGGGTTTTACACCATTTTCCACTTCGAATTTGTCATGCCACCCAAAAGCAAAGTTGTGTGTCTTGAAAAACTGGACAACTTTTAGTTTGGCAGAATTTGAAGTGTTTAGGTGAAATTTGGAGAACGTGGCAAAAGTTCCAGGCAGGGTTCAAGGATCAAAGGGTTTGACTAGGGTTTGACCCTAACTTTGACTAAGAGCTTAAGCACTAATGACCATGACTTGATTAGGAAGGTGATTAGCACTAATTAACACTTGATTAAAAATACGGGGTGTTACAGGCTACCCCCCTTAAAAGGAATCCCGTCCCGGGATTCGAATTTAAATGATAGCTGGGGAAAGGTTACGTACGATGTTGACTTTGAAGAAAACCAGGATACTTGGCGTTGAAAAACTGTTCCGTTTCCCACGTGGCTTCTTCTTCGGTGTGGTGACTCCATTGTATCTTATACATCTTCACAGTTTGGGATGTTCCACTAGTGATAGGTTAGGCTCTACCTCTGCATTGGTCTCGTCGATGATCTTTGCTTCCGGTATTGGGTCACATTTCTTCAATTGTGAGACGTGGAACACGTCGTGTACTGCAGAGAGTATGTCTGGGAGTCTAATACGATATGCAACCGTACCGAACTTCTCAGTGACTTCATAAGGGCCGATGTAGCGTGGCGCTAACTTCCCTTTTACTCTGAATCTTTGTACACCTTTGGTTGGTGATACCTTCAGGTATACATAATCACCAACTTCAAATACTATGGGTACCTTAACCTTGTCATGATAGCTTTTTGTCGCATTTGAGCAGCTCTCCAATTTTCTCTGATTACTTCCACTCTCTCTTCGGCTTCTTGTACTAGCTTAGGACCAAATAATGTCCTCTCACCCGCTTGTGACGAATTCAAGGGGGTGCGACATCTTCGTGCATACAAGGCTTCAAAAGGAACCATCTTCAAACTAGCTTGGTAGCTACTGTTATAAGCAAACTCTGCCAAGGCTAAGCACTTGTCCCAAGTTTTGTCAAAAGGAATGACACAAGATCTCAACATATCTTCCACTATTTGATTTACTCTTTCTGTCTGGCCATCGGTCTGAGGATGATAGCTAGAGCTATGGATCAACTTGGTACCCAAGGATTCATGCACTTGTGCCCAAAAGCGAGCAAGAAACTGAGTTCCTCTATCGGATAGGATGGTTTTTGGAACACCGTGCAAGCGCACGATGAGGTCAACATAGATCTCTGCATAGCGTTCAGCTGAATAGGTAGTGTGGACAGCGATGAAGTGAGCGGTCTTGGTAAGTCGGTCCTCTATAACCCAGATGGAATCATGCTTCTTAGGGGTAAGGGCTAAACCAACAATGAAATCCATGCTGATGTCATGTCACACCCTGAAATTTCCAATTTCAGGATGTGAATAGAAAGAATACTTAAACAACAATTTTCGCTCAATTTTGAAAATTTACTAACATTTATTTTCTTCACAGGAAATATAGTATAGGAAAAAGGCATTGTTTGATTTTCTGAATTAAATAAAATGGTTATGTGTGTTGCATTCATGCAGATGCATCTTGGTGTTCATGAGTGCAAAATGTTTTAAAAACACGATTAGGTGCTAACCAAACCCTTCCGAGAATTTTTCGGATTTTTGTGGAATTTATTCCCATTTTCTCTGAGCTTATTCTATTTATTAGAAGGCTCTAAAATCTTTTTCATGAGCTTCAAATATTTTATTTGGATTGTACGTATCTCAATCTATCTCTGGGAATTTTCCTAGAATTTTTGGAATTTTCAGAGTATTTTTCCGTGCTTTAAATGAATTATCTAGATTTTCTGGATTTTTTCTTTACACGAGAAAACAATTTCTGAAAATTTTTAAAAAAGAAATCCTACCCATCCGTTTCGGGCCGAGCCCACGGGCCCGACCCGCTCCGCCCCGGCCCAGCCACGTAGGCCCACCAAGGCCCATCTGAGCCCGGCCGCACGGCCGCACAACCAGAGGCCGAGGCCACCACGGCCGGCGCGCCTTTAAAGGCCGCCACTCGAGCCGCCACGTCCCCTGGTACTGCCGCCTCATGCTGCCTCGTTGCGCAGAGTAGAGCGCTGCCGCCGGAGCCGTGGAGCCGAGCTCGCCAGGTCGTCGCCGTTGCGCCGCGCCGGGACGTTGCCGGGAGAAGCCGACGCCGCCCTGAGCTTCACGAGGTCAAGCCGAGCGTAGCCGCCTGCTTCCCTTCGTCGGATAGTGCCTGGAGCGGCGCCATCACGTGCACCCACTGCCGGCCGCTTGCTCCTCCGCCGCCGGCCAGATTCCGGCCAGGGTCGCCACTCCCCGTCGCGGGTGAGGACCCCCACGTGACCCCCTTCCTCTCCTCTCTCCGTTCCCCTGCTCGCCCGAGCCCCTCGCAGCCCAGGTCACTGGTGCCATCGTCTTTAGAGCTCACCTGTCCGCCGGCCAAAGGCAGAGGAAGAAGAAGACTCGCCCTTTTGCGATTGGGTCCCTAGAGAAAACGGTAATCCTCATAAGAAAGTTTGAGTCATGCAAATTTTGCAGTAAGGCCCTCAGAAGCTTTAGATTCTTTTGATCCAATCCATCCTGCGGATTTTGCGTGTAAGCCCTCGGGTTTACTTACATAATTCCGTATTTGCCCTTCGTTTCTTGCAGATGTACCCCTGGAAGTTCTGAAATCTTTGCCAGCAAGTCCCTAGACCTTTGTTAAGCCATATCTTTCACGTTTTAGCTCCGTTTTTATCCGTTCAAGTTGCGTTAGATTCATAATAATGTAAAGTACACGTTAGTGGTGAGTTTTCATCATGTTTGTTTTCTGAAAAATTAATTAATATTTATTTTAATTAATGCTTAGTTATACATGTCTTTTATAAATAAAAGCAATATAGTGCTATACACCTTTTTCATAATTAATATCAATTTGATTAAAGATTATTTCACATGATTTTGTAAATAAAATCGAATTAGATCTTTATCTCGGTTTTCCATAAACCAAATGTTAATTTGTTTAATATTTAATTAAAATTTTCTAATTAAAAGTTGATAGGCTTTTACATCGGCTTTTATAAATAAATGTTAATTTGTTTAAATATCAACATGAATGAGTTTTTAATTATTACTCTATTAGTTTACTCGAATTATAAAGTTACGACTAGAGGATTCATATAGGTTAGATTTACTAAGTTAAATGTTTAATTGGTATAATTTATATATGAATCTTTATAAATAAAATTTGACTAGTTCTTTACTTCGGTCTTTGCAAATAAAAATATAATTCTGCATTAATTCCAATGTAGGGTATTTTCTTTATGAAATATCCTTTACATATCTTTTCATAATTAAAATAAACTTAGCTCATAGTTTGTTCTCTCATATATGCAAATCTAACGTTAGTCGTTCTTTATCAAAGGTCTGTCTCAGTGTGTCTCTGTTGTAGAGCTAATCCTCTTTCAAGCTCTAGATCTTTTGATCCTAGTTCATGCTCAAACCTAGTGTCTTTCATAAAGCTAACCAAACCTTTCCTTTTCTCAGCACGGTCTGTGTGCTTTAGTGATCCATAGAATTGAGCCTATCTTTTATTACGCTCTTTTAAAAAATTCTTTTGATTGGTGCCTTGTTGTTAGTTTGTTTGTTTGCTTTGTATGCTTGTGCCCGAGGATTGATGCGAGTAGAGTGATCATCGTTCGGGAGCTTTGGAGAGCAAGAAATTGAATAATTTTGAGCAACATCATTACACTGGTTAAAGGCAAGTGTGTCCTTGTTCTTTTGTCCTAATAACTTTGTTTAATCACATTGCATATGCTTGCATTTAATTTGATGGGTCATATTAAGGATTTTCCTAGAATTTATTATCATTCCTTGTCAACCTGGGTTTATCTTTCTATTGGGTAGCTGTGCTTAGTTACTCTGGTTAGGTTATGGTGGTTTTAATGAACTTTAAAGATGCACTTGCTTTACCTTTATGCTATATATCTCTGGTTAATACAAGATCATAATGATTAATTGGAACATGGAGTGACCACCTAGGACAATAGTGCAACCACAAGGACTATATGGCTCTAGTCTTGGCCGAGTAATTAGGGAAGTCTTGTGTGGCCATTACTCACATAGTAGCTTGGGTACGGAGGATTGCTTTTAGGGCTCTTCTATTCCGGATAGGTATTGGAACGGAAGTACTCTATGCCTGACCGTCCGTGAGTAGAAGTGTCGTACGAAAGATAGCCTCTATGGCAGATGCTACTATGGACTAATACACATGGGAGGACTCTTTGTAAAGGCCTCGTAGTGTCCCTATGCAATCACACCTCGGTAGTGTGGTATGATGTTTGGCCGGTATCGCATGGTTGGGTTCAAAGTTCTTCAGGACTTTTACGTGACTTGTGGGTAAAGATGTGCAACCCATGCAGAGTGTTTAAAACTAATCGATTAGTCGTGCTCACGGTCAAGAGCAACCTGGACCCTCACATGATAATTGAACTTGAAGATGGACTTAAATCGTGGTTTCTAGTTATGTTAGCCACACTACGTGAAAACCTCACATAGGTCACGCAGCATTTGTAACGGGCCCTTAACACCTGTTACATGGACCCCATCTGTAACGGTTGTCGTTTGGCGCCCGTTACGCATAAGCGCGGTAGGCTCGACCACGACCTCGCCCTGACCTCGCCACCATAATGCCCGTTACCAATGAGGACTTCTGGTAACGGACTTCTTAAATGCTCGTTACATATTTTCTTTGTAACGGATGTTAACATGCGTCCGTTACGAAAGTAAAACCTATCGGTAACGAGCTCTTTAAGTCTGTTACCGATGACTTTCCTATTGGAGACGCGTTGTTTTTAGGACGCGTCTCATTTTATGACGACCCAATTGGCGACGCTTGTTTGGAGCTAGCATCTCCTTTGTTTTCTCACAATAGAGACACGTGTTGTTATTACATGTCATTGTTTTTGCGTTCCGACCACTCTGCTATCTCGGACAACTACACTCGCTCTCTCTCCTCTGAGGGCCCCACTCCCTCTGTCTCCTCTGAGGGCCCCACTCGCTCTCTCCCCGCCGTTGCTGCAGCAGCATTTTCACGTGCTCTCTGAAGGCCCCACTCACTACGCGCGTGCTCTCTCTCTCCTCAGTAAGCCGGCGCTGCAGCAGGCCGGCCGGCCGCGTGCGCAACGGCGAAAGGTGCCGGCGGACGTCGACCGCGGCGCGGCATCCCTCCACGCCGTACGTCATCCAAAGCAGCAGCTTATCCTCCTCCTCGAGCTCGGTGCCGTCCTCCGCGCCGTCGCCGCGGCCACGACGCCTCGTCCTCCTCCTCGGAAGCGCTCGCCTCGTAGACAGTCCTTGTCAAGGTGGAAATTGCCCCCTTTTATTGAACTTCGTTGTCCTAATCCTCTTACTCATCGGTTTTGGTGATGCATTATGCTCATTTGATGTATGAAAATTGCAGATGGCTGCTACTACTCGGGCTTGGATGTACAGTAGTAAGTCCCGAGATTGGGCTAGTTTCTTAATGGGGGTCAATGGTTTTCTAGATCAAGCAGAAGCGGATATGAGAAACCGTGGTGTTCAGGCAATGCTTTGCCCCTGTATAGATCGTCTCAACGAGAAGAAGTTCGGACAACGGGATAACATTTTTCATCATTTGATCACACGTGGTTTCAAAGAAAATTACACGTGTTGGAATAAACATGGTGAGGAAGGGCTTAATGAAGTCGAAGCAGGATGCCTAAATGAAGGTGAAACGCGACACCATGCTACAGGCCTTAATAATGAAGGAGCAGCGCTATGCCATGATGAAAAGCTTGATGAAGGTGGAGTTTTTGATGAGGAAAATGAACCATTCCCACCAATTGTGATGAGGCCTGAGGATATCACTGATCAAGAAGTTACGGGCTTCAATGACGGTGAGTTGTTGCAACGTGTGCACAATGTTGATCAAATGTTGCGGGATGTTGAGTTTCAAGGAGTGTATACAGCTTCTGAATTAGCAAGGCTGAAGCAGTTCGTTGAAGATTCAAAGAAATCCCTCTATCCTGGTTGCAAGAAGTACTCTCACCTTTTTGGTCCTCTAAAACTTCTGCAGCTTAAGGCAGATCATGGTTGGAGCAACAAAAGTTTCAAACAACTATTGGATCTCCTTAAGGACATGCTACCCGAGGGAAACCAAATAGCCGAGTCTGTCTATGAGGCAAAGAAAATAATTTGTCCTCTGGGAATAGAGGTTGAAAAAATTCATGCTTGAAAGAACAGTTGTGTATTGTTCTGTGGAGATTATGCAGACCTTGACAAGTGCCCCAAGTGTGGGTTCGATCGGTACAAGAGGAAAAAAGATGGTGGCGATGATAATAATGCTGATGATGACGAGAACGAGCCCGTGGAGATCACAGGCAAGAAGAAGAAGAAGGTTAAATGGGCTCCTGTGAGGGTAGCATGGTATTTTTGCATCATTCCTCGGTTGAGAAGATGGTTCGTCCTACGAAAGGAGGCCCAACTCTTGCGTTGGCATAAGACACAAACGAAGGAAGTTGGCAAGATTAAGCACCCCGCAGATGGCCAACAATGGCAAAACATTGATTCCCACTTTAAGGAATTTGTCGGTGAAAGCAGGAACATTCGGTTCGCTATGAGCACAGATGGTGTGAACCCATTCGGTAACAAGAGCTCAACACATAGCACCTGGCCTGTCGTGCTGTCAATGTACAACCTTCCACCCTGGCTATGCAAGAAACGGAAATACATGATGCTGACAATATTGGTCTCCGGGCCAAAGCAACCTGGCGACCGTATTGATGTCTACTTGAGGCCACTAGTTGATAACTTGAAGATACTTTGGAAGCCTGGTGTGAAGGAGGTTTGGGATGAGTTGGGCCATGAGGAGTTCACATTGCACGCCATGTTGTTCACCACCATCAACGACAACCCGGCTCATCGCAACCTTTCTGGCCAAAGTAAAAGGAAAGGTGCATCTTGCCCACACTGCTTGGAAGAAACTTGTGCAAAGTGGCTAAGAAATTCAAAGAAATTCTCATTTATGGGGCACTGTCGTTTCCTCAGCAAGAAACATGCCTACCGGGACATGGATTGTCAGTTTAATGGGGAAAAGGAGAATTGACAGGCACCAATGCATGTGACTGGAGATCTGCTCCACTTGCAAGTCAAGGACGTCGAAACTATCGAGGAGTTACCCAAATTGTCTGAAAAGAAACTTCACAAAAGAAAGAAGCGAGATGGTGAAGAAGAAGAAGAAGAAGAAGATGGGCGAGGAATGTGGAACAAGAAATCAATTCTATGGGAGCTAGAGTATTGGCCGCTTTTGGATGTGCGTCATTCGATTGACAACATGCACGTCAAGAAGAATGTGTGTGAAGTTACGTTGGGAACATTGCTACAACAGAAGTCGAAAGGAAAAGATCATAAAAATGCAAGGGATGATCCTAAAGAAATGGGCATTAGGCCGGAGCTCTATGCAGAGGAAACAGACACGGGGATAGACCTTCCCGTTGTTGCAACCACCTTGTCAAAGGCAGAGAGAAAAGAATTCTGTGTGTTTTTGCATGGTTTGAAAATACCTTCAGGCTACTCATCGAACTTCAAGAGGCTAGTGTCGGTGAAGGACATGAAAATGAATTTCAACCTGATGAAATCTCATGATTGCCATGTGTTGATGACATCTATTCTTCCTGTTGCACTAAGAGGCATCAAGACAGAACTAGTTTG
Organism: Cenchrus fungigraminus; assembly: GCA_036936925.1. NCBI lineage: Eukaryota > Viridiplantae > Streptophyta > Magnoliopsida > Poales > Poaceae > Cenchrus > Cenchrus fungigraminus. Next base: position 102,173,406 of record CM072779.1, read on the forward strand.
CAACACGGTCACGATCTTGTGTTTGTTCTTCAATGAAATAGAATAGAAGGTGATTGATGAGGAAAAACTATTGGCCTTAGAGAGGAGGCATTTCGAGACCCTATGCCTGCTTGAAGCTACATTCCCACCATCATTCTTTGATCTCATGCTGCATCTAACAACACACCTCGCGAGGGAGATCTGGTACCTTGGCCCATCTTACCTTCATCAGATGTTTCCATATGAGAGGTACTTTGGATTCCTCAAATCATTGGTACATAACATGTCATTTCCGGAGGGAGCCATTGTTCGTGGCTATGAGACCATTGAAGCAGTGGAGTGGGCCATGGGTTATATGGACCCCCAAAACCCCATTTGTGTGCCTCGTTCACGGCATGAAGGTAGGCTATCAGGTGTTGGGACCCTGGGGAAAAGGTCAATCACTCTGCACCCAGAGGACTTCAGGAAGGCTCATTTCACAGTGATAGAACAGAGCGTAGAGGTTACACCATTTGGCAATGAGCACAAGCAACAACTACGTGAACAAAACCCTGGCTGTACTGAGGATTGGGTTGCAAAGAGGCACATGCAATGCTTCAACAGGTGGTTCCGAAATTATGTCCAGCAGAGTGGCAGCGCTGCTATAACCGACGATCTAAGAAAACTAGCAGCAGGGCCATTATTCACTGTTACAACATATCAAGCAATGGATATCAATGGATACACGTTCTACACCATGGCCTAGGATGTTAAGAGCGTCTATCAAAATAGTGGTGTGCCTCTACGGGCCGTCGACAATAAGAAGAACACAGCCACATATTATGGTCAAATAGAGGAAATTTGGGAGCTTGATTATGTAGGATTCAAGGTAGCCTTGTTTCGGTGTAGATGGATCACCAATGGGAAGAGAGCTATGATCAAGGACCAATTTGGTTATGTTAGTGTTGATCTCCGGGTCTTTGGTTACAAAACCGAACCGTTTGTCTTCGCCAAGGATGTTGAGCAAGTGTTCTATGTACCTGACCTTGCAAAGAATAACTGGAGTGTGGTTTTGCCTGGAAAAAAGGATTGTTGGGGTTGAAAATGTTGTTGAGGAGGAGGAATACAACCAGTTTGACGAAAGTCCATCCTTTCACACTTCATACATGCCCCGAGTCTTGGGAGCTGACAAAACACCATACTTGCAAAGCGACCATCGTGAAAAGATCCATATACAAAAATCAAAGAAGAAAAAGAAGCAAGATTGATTTCTGCTGAATCCGATCCTTTTTGTAAAATGCAGGGATGTCTATTGCTGGAAATGGAATCCTTTTTGTAATATATATAGGATGTGTATTGGTGGAATTTGAATGAATCGCCTTTCTATAATATATTCTGCCTAAGATACTGCCTAAGATGCCTATATATTCTGCCTAAGATACTGCCTAAGATGCCTAAGATACTGCCTAAGATGCCTATAAGCGAGATGTGCAATTAGTAGTACCACTCATCTGAGAGTATTGATATTATTTTATCTACATTTCGTCAAACTTCAAAGAATTTGACTCCTCGATAAGCAAGATGTGCAATTAGTAGGATCCACTCATCGGAGACGCGTCTCCTGTATCTTCTCTCCAAAATAAATAACCATTGCCCCAACCCCTTCTTCTACCCGTGAAACCACCACAGCCCCTTCATCTACCCATGAGAAAACCACAACTACCTACACTCCTCGTTGTGCCTCCTCCGCTCCACGCCAAGCGACTTCCCTTCCATGCCGGCACTCGTGGCATCGAGGGAGCTGGCGAAGGTGCTGGCGATCATCGTTGGCTGAGTCGGTGCGACATTGAATCGGCCTATGGAGGACCTCTGCAGCCTACGGGCAACCTGCAAGGACATGCTCCGCCCCTGCCGCGACAGTGATGTCGGTAGGCGCCTGGCACTGGATCGGGTTCCAGTCGAGCAGATGCAGAACAACGACCCCATCGGCTACGATGTCTTCCTTCGTAGCCTGGCTGTAGCCGGCAACCCGGTGGCCTGCTTCCTCACCGGGATGGATGACATCTTCGGCAGGAACCGCAGCCCTCAGCCTCCCCTCGACGAGCTCCACCACGCTACCAAGGACGGGCACAGAGGGGCGGCCTATGTGGCCGCCGTCTTCCTCTACAGAGCCAACAGCGGGGCCGACGCCGACGCCACTGCAATTGCGTACATGAAAAAGGTTGAGGGTGAGGAGCAAGAGCAGTGGCGTCCGTGTTTGATCAGCAATGTGCAATCCCTAGATTTTCGGCATCGTGGGGTCAATCTGGCTTGGCAAATTAGGAGTGTCGCCCTCCGTCGTGGCCTCCGCCGGCCGACACTGCCAACGGCGGCGGCGCGAGGCAACATTCAACATTGCGCAGGAAAAGCATTCTACGGTACGGCACCGAGCCGGAGGGGGTTTTGCATGTATTTCTATAGTGATGAATGTAGGCTTCGTTACGAATGTAATGTCTTCTTCTATCCTGTAAAGTATCGTCCAATCGGTTATTGATAGACAAGATTTGATTTCTCACATTTCTGAGTCAAATCCAAGGTTGCGGCGCCCTCTGCTTCCTCCTCTATTCTATTGGAATGAAGAACAGTTTGTGTGGGAAAATAAGACGAGGATTAACCATCCCGCATCTCTAATAGTAGTGGGGCCCAGTTCTATTGGAACGAAGAACAGTTCTCATTTCCCCTTTTAATCTGCAGTCAAATTTTGTAACATGTATTTCTCCGTCGTGCTTAGTCCAAATTTGATAATTTTTTCCTATTTTTTTTCTAAAATCCACATCTTTTCATTAATTTCATTGTTTAGTGTATATTCCATTTCGTGAATAATGTTTATATGCCTTTATCTTGTTCTTTGTAAGTACAACATAGAAATAATATTTGTTTTCCACAACCATTAGTAATGAAACATTGCATTTCGTAATCTTAAGGTGAACACATGCTTGTGTTAAAATTTCAAATGCGTACGAGATCGAACATGTTGCAAAGTGTGGAAAACTTCAATGTTCAAGCAACATTCTAAGAAACTATGTGAGAGATGTAGCCATTTGTACACAAGTATATTCTTCCTTTATCGAAACCATTTGAATTTTTTATGACAAGTTTAGGTACCCAAATTATGTTTCCATGTAAATTTGTAGAAGTTTTGGAGCAAACTAAGATGTTATTAGAATTATTATATCACAAGCATGAGATGTATATTCGAATTATAAGAATCATAGGTATACAAGTGTGATTGTTGATATTTTATTAAAATACTAAATGTCCAAATATGAATTGATGTTATTTTTAATGAATTTTTAGGCGCTGTTTTACTGGCTCTAATATTTGATGGATGTGGGTTTCAGTTCTAAAAAATAGTGTCGGGCCCACGCGTCAGTGTCAGCAGCCTATATAAAGAAGATAACCACCTGGACCTACCTGCCAACAAGGCGACGCGATTTTTCTAACCAGCGTCGGCGATGACTATCCATTGTCTCCAAGATCGAGTTCATCATAGGAGCAACAGATACTGTAGGCGACGCAGATGGATCTACCCCTGTCTCTTAGATCGAGTTCATGACATATATACAAAATCCAACAACCAAACTAACCAGTTCATGATCGACAAACAAACTAAGCAGTTCATGATCGACAAACTAAGCAGTCCAACAACCTGACGAACAAACTGACGAACACACAATAATCACAAACACATTATTAATGGTACAGGAGTGGATCAATTAGTCGGTCGCCGCTGTCGGAGTCCCGCCGTCGGAGCCGTCGTCGCCGAGAAGAGACCGCTGGACCACGGGGAGCTTCTCAAGCTTTTCAGCCAACACGTGGATCCTGAAGGCGAGACCCTTGATGCTGCCATCCTTGTTATGGTCAGGCGCCTCGATCTTGAATGCTTCGCCAACATCTCGGAGCTTCATGAACGCGCCCTGGAGTAGTTCGACGGTGAAGCTGATGTCGGCGGCCTCATTCTTCTCCTTCTCCTTGGGCGCCACCGGCTCCCTCCCCTTCTCCTTGATGGTCAACTTCCTCCGATGACGGCTTTCGTCGTCGTCATCCTCTCTTTGTCCCCGCTTCGCCGACGGGTCACTCGACGCCATGCTCTTTTCTTGCTCCTTGTTGGTGTGATCTCTCGTTGACCGGAGGCTGTGGTTTTTTGATGGCGAGGGGGAAGAAGATGAAGCGAAAGAAACGATATGATTACGGAGCAACCAGCAGTCGGGGATTTATGATGACATGACGTGAACCATCAGGGCGCCTTCCTCCCCACACCCCACGTCCCCCTATGCCTCGGGAACCATTTTGTGGGAGCAAAATCGTCCAAAAACACACGTCGCATTTCAATTTCGCGGGAAGGTGGAGGGGCAGGGGCAGTTGTCGGGTCCACACGTCAGCAGCCAAACCACGTCACATTTCAAGTTCCATATTATGAGTAACAGGTTTTTATAAATGCCCGCGTCGCATTTCAATTTCCAAACCCAGTCGCATTTCAATTTCCAGATCCCGTCGCCTTTCCATTTCCTTCCCTTCTCCTTCATGGCCGCGGTGTGCTTCATGGAGCTGCTGCCAAATGAACTAGTCACCCAGATCATCCTTCGCTGCATCAAGGGTGAGCCCGTCATTCGTTTCCTGATCCTTCGTAATCAGGTCTGTGGCACCTTCCGGCGCATCTGCGACTCGGATGAGGTACTCCTACAGGTGTCGCTGCGTGAGCTTCGTCAAGAGTGCAAGAATCGCTACGTCAGGTCCTTGTTGGAGGAGCGCTTCCGCCTCGCCAAACATCCGGAGGCATTATGCTTTGAGAGGATGGAGAGGTTGATGAGGCGGCGGAATCCCGATGAGGGTCTGGAGCTCGTCGGAAAGGCCGCTGCCAAAGATGCTGGTGCGAAGTACTTCTTAGCGATGCTGAAGTACCGTCCCAACCCTGCGGACCCCGAAGTGATGGCACTGCTCCACGAAATCAGCGGTGGGCCGTCGCCCCCTGACGGGTGCTGGAAGAACCACAACCTGCACTGGCTGCGCTACCTCGTCCACCGGGATCTCCAGAACATTGCGTGGTGGTACTGGCTTCGTGACGGCGACGATGACATTCCGTTGCTACCCGTCCAGAATCCCCACGTCTGCATTTGGGCAGCGGGATGTAGGCGCTACGGGCCGGAGACCCCAGGGATCATCCACTACTGCAGCGCCGAGTGTCGCATCCGTCATGAGTTCGACCTCTGGATGCATGGATTCAGCGTTGCGATGGAGTACGCCATCAGCAGGATGAACATCGGGATGTAGGCGGAAGCATCAATAAAAATTATGCATCTTGAATGTAAATTATTACATATTCTGTGTCGCATCCACAAGATTTGATTTGTCACGTTTCTGAGTCAAATCGAAGGTTGCAGTGGTCTCATTTGCCGCATTAGAGGCCTAGGGTGCCCTCTTGGATGTCAAAGCGAGCACGGCGGTGGCGGCGGCGGCGGTGGTGGCCTCTGCTAGTCTGCTTCCTCCTCTGTTCTATTGGGTGGGCGTAGAAGACGAGGATTGGAGGGGCAAATGAGACGCGGGTTAACCACCCCCTCTGTTCTATTGGAATCAAGAACAGTTATCATTTCTCCTTTTAATCTGCAGTCAAATTTTGTAACATGTATTTCTCCGTCGTACTTAGTCCAAATTTGATGATTTTTTTCCTATTTTTTTCTAAAATCCCCATCTTTTCATTAATTTCATTGTTTAGTGTATATTCCGTTTCATGAATAATGTTTATATGCCTTTATCTTGTTCTTTGTAAGTACAACATAGAAATAATATTTGTTTTCCCCAACCATTAGTAATGAAACATTGCATTTCGTAAAAATTTCAAATGCGTACGAGATCGAACATGTTGCAAAGTGTGGAAAACTTCAATGTTCAAGCAACATTCTAAGAATCTATGTGAGAGATGTAGCGATTTGTACACAAGTATATTCTTCCTTTATCGAAACCATTTGAATTTTTTATGACAAGTTTAGGTACCCAAATTATGTTTCCATGTAAATTTTTAGAAGTTTTGGAGCAAACTAAGATGTTATTAGAATTATTATATCACAAGCATGAGATGTATATTCGAATTATAAGAATGTTGGGTACACAAGTGTGACTGTTGATATTTTATTAAAATACTAAATGTCCAAATATGAATTGATGTTATTTTTAATGAATTTTTAGGTGCTGTTTTACCGGCTCTAATATTTGATGGATGCGAGTTTCATTTCTAAAAAATAGTGTCGGGCCCACGCGTTAGTGTCAGCAGCCTATATAAAGAAGATACCTGCCGACGAAGCGACGCAGGTTTACTAACCAGCGTCGGTGATGACTATCCATTGTCAGCGTCAGCAGGCAAACCTTGCGCGCGCTGTTCAAAATTTCCCACCTATGTTGACTATAATGCCCATGGAATTCCAATTCCACAAGAGAGCCGTTCAAGGGCACGCCAGTAAATTATGTGAACATAGTAACACGCGCAGGGGACATATACTCGGGAGTCTAATTCAGACAGATCCACCACGCCCGCACTCTCCCCGCCGCCACCCTGCTCCTTCTCCAGCCCTAGCCCGCCGCCGCCGCTTTCCCCGCCGCAACCCTGCTCTTCTCCAGCCCCACCATTCCCGGCGTGACGTCGGCGAAGCGGCTCCAGCCGTGACGATGGTGACGAGGACGCGGTTGCTGGCGTGAGGACGGCGTCCCGGCCAACCTAGAGACGGTGACGCGGATCCAGCATCCCCGGCCACGACGACGAGCTGGCCACCTCAGGCAACGAGGTGACGCGGATCGGGCCTCTCCGACCACCACGAGAACAACTACTTCATTTGCGACAGAGGTTAGTGCTGCTTGAACCCCCAACACCCTCTCTCTGCTCGACCACCCAATCTGCTATTCCTGTCAAGGTGGATTAGGGAGACATGCTACTTTACGGTTGTTCACATAGGATTATTCTCCTGGAATTGCCTGCATTAGTACAACATGCCTTAATAGTTCATTTTTAATTGATTGGTTGTGGATTTGAAGGATGAATTTTGTTGCTCCAAATCTATTTGAATAAATTGTTGCTAATAGATGAACTTATATGAACTGTTGAAATTCTGTTATGCTTCGAATGTACCAGATCGACAGTTATGCTTTGGACCTGTTAGCATACTTTAATTCTAATTGCTTTGTCCTCTTGTTGCATGTACACATGGAAGACACAATTCATTGCTGCTGAAGTTGGACAAGAAAGCAGTTGAAGGAATTTAGTCTCTACTTTGATATATAAGCATATTGCTTCACCCTATCAAAATGGTTAGCACTTATCCCCAACCTGTATGCTAATATCAACTATTTTGCCTGTCAGAGAATAAGAATTTATCTTATTTTGTTTAGGTTTTCAGTCTATCTTATGTTGCTCTACTGACAACCTGACATATCATCTATGCAGTCTCCCACAACACCAAACTCCTCTACCTCCAGTGCACCATCACAGCCCATCGACGGTGAACCTTGTTCACAGCCTATCGACGGTGATCCTTCTTTACAGGGTCACTCAGCACATACTGCTACGAGTAGTACTCGATCCTGTGGGTCAAGGACACAAACCAAATGGCTAGAAGACAAGTTGACCGCAACTGGACTTGATAACAATTATTGGCCTACCCCAGATGCTGCGAGGGATAGATTTGTATTGGTCTGTGGCCTCATTGCTTGAGAGAGGGTGTCAATCAACAAGGCAGTTGAAGATCTCTCACCAATTGAGAAGGAAGAGCTGTTCATAGTTTTAGAGGAAAAGCTAGATTACCCAGCCAATCTGGCTGAATCTGTTTGAAAGAAGGCAGTTAAGGCAGCTATGTCAGAGATTGCAACCTTGCAACGGTGGTTCAAGACCCATTTAAGAAAAAAATATGTGAGCCAAGAGGAGACTCCCTTTGTGAATCATGCCTTTTTGCAGCCAGACGACTGGACCGTGTTTGTGCAGGAAACCAATTCTCCTAGATTTCAGCGATTGAGACAAGGGATGAAAGAAAAGAGAGCATTGCATGATAAGCCACACAGGACAGGCAGAAAAGGTTATGTTCGTAAAAGGAAAGAGTGGGAGGAGGAGGATGCAAAGCTAGCTGAAAAAGGAAAACAGAACCCTTGGGACCAATTTCCTGGATGTTCGAGGCCTTATCTGCGGGCAAGGGCAGGGAAGAGGAAGACCACTAGTGAAGGAAGCGGGGACATAACATTCAGTAACCCTGCGGTGGTGGGGGTAGCAACTAGGGTGAAAACACTTGCAGCTCAGGCTAGTGATGGTTCTTTCGGGGTTAGGGAGAATGTTATCCTCACCGCAGCACTTGAGACTCCAGAGCATCGAGGTCGGGTCCGAGGCGTGTCTAGTTCACTTGGCTGGGGGAAAGGGTTTGGTGAAGAGTTTGCTGGAATGTACAAGAAGAAGAGGAACAAGAAGGCTGAACCGCAGATGGAAGACCTAGTTGGTGAAGCAGTCACCAGAATTGTCTCCATTCTAGCAGAATCAGGCTTTGATATAAGGAAAAATGTACTTCATCCTGCCCAATCACCACCAATCAGTAGCAGCGAGGAAGAAGATATGCATGGCAGTGAGGAAGAAGAAGCACGTGGCAGAGAGGAAGACCATTGGCATGTCAGCGAGGACGAAGGTAGTCAACAGCACATTGATAGTCGATCACCTATGCTGGACACAATAGATAAGCTGACAGAGCCAACCAAGTGCAGCCTTTTGGATGGCTCCGGGAATAAAGTGGAGCTCGCACTAGCCACTGTCTTTCCATTGCAAAAGACTCTCCATACAGTACCGGTGCAGGATGGTTATGCTGTGGTCCAACCTAGTTATGTGTGGGGCAATACGGGTCACTACCCTCTGCCTATACCAATTGGGGGGATGAAGTAACAACCCTAGCTGAGGCTCTCTGTCTAAGGATCCAATGGTCAAAGAATAGGATCCATGTACCACCCATTACGAGAAATACCAACCCTGCTCCCACATCAGGTAGCAGGGGTACAACATCAGATGGAGGTACTACAGCTCAGTGTTAGCAAGAGAAAGCTCAGCAGCAGCAGTAGCAGATCAGCAAAACTACGCAGCAGGAGCATCGACAACAACAGGAGGACAGGCAATCTCCGCCTAAGAAGCAGCAGTAGATCAGCAAAACTACGCAGCAGGAGGAGCATCGACAACAACAGGGGGAGGACAGGCAATCTCCGCCTAAGAAGCAGCAGCAGATCAGCAAAACTACGCAGCAGGAGCATCGACAACAATAGGAGGAGGACAGGCAATCTCCGCCTAAGCAGCAGCAGCGACAGGCGGAGGACAGGCAATCTCCGCCTGAACAGCAGCCACCGCTGAGGAAGGGGGCCAGGAAACCTCAGCCTAGAGATGAGCTTCTTAACTATTTTTGGACAAAATAGGATCCAAAATACAAGCCTGTTGTGCCTATGTTGTCAGAAGAGGACTTACAGGCTGCTGGACCGAATTGTGCCAGGTTGCAAGCTTACGCCATGGAACATAGTAAGGATAAACTTAGTTTTCCAGCAAAGTTGCCTGAAGACTCCTTTCATGTTGCTGGTGATTTAATGTTAAACATTGCATTCAGTCACGTGTATGACCTTATAACCCTGGTTGCTCTGGATGAGACCTTCTTGAGGTTGTGGACATTGTAACTGCCTTAAAACCAAAATAGATATTTTTTTAATTTTGACCACAAAGTTCATGCATGCTAACATTTGGATTTTTTGTAGGAAAATGATGGACAAGGCAGCGGAGATGAAGATCAGTGTTGGGTTTTTGGATCCACAGGTTCTCACGACCACAAAGATTGATAAGCAGTCTACCCTTGTAATAAAAGCATTGAGAAATGCAATGACGAATGACTACGTGGTGGGTGCCTTCTGCACCGGTGGCCACTATGTAACACTGATAATCTGTATGAAGTTCAAAGAGGTTTGGTATCTAGATTCTGCAAAACATCATTCCGCGCGAAAGTTCGAAGACCTCCGAGCGCTTGTGCAATGGTCTGTACCTTGTAGGTTTTGTTCACAAAATTCAATCTCTTAGTGTTTCTAATCGGTATTGCTGATCATGCAGGGCCTCTGAAAATACTTGCCCAAAGGACGAAGTGATGAAAGGAAAGAAGAAAAAGCTAAAATCCAATATGACATTCAAGCACAAGCCAAATACCACTGTAAGACCCAAGTTTTTTTATGGTCCCTTCATACCAATTTGGTACTGCATTAACTTGTCATTTGGGTACCTCAATGCGCAGTGTGCTCAGCAGGCATCAGGGTCCTTTTTGCATGGATTCCATGTGGCATTCAATATGTTCAAACTACTCGAAGACATACCTCACATCAAGAAGGCTATTGTAAGTAGATAATGCTCTCACCCCTGTCTCTGCTCATATTCTCCATTTGATTTTAGAAACTAATTTGTACTTGTATTCACATAATTATTTTATTTTGCAGGATTTCAAACCTGCCCTAAATGTTTCTACAGAAGATCTAAAGCCGGTCCAAGAGATGCTGTGCGAGTACATTGTGAAGGAGATCCTCGACCGAAACGGCAACCTCTATAATGGTGCACTGTGAGTTTATTGCACTGCCTGACAAACTTGAAACTTGCTGCATTCAGGCTAGTTTAGTACTGCCTGAGAAACCTACTTGGCTGGGGTCAGATGTTGCCTGGTTAAGGCAGTTTTCTCAAGACTCCATCCAAACAAAAAGCACCGATGACGAACTTGAAACTTTAGCATGCATGTCGATCTGATGAGGAACTTGATGTGATCTCGCATTGTGTATATATATGTGATCTTGCTTGTGTATATATGTGATGAGAATGTGTTTGTGATGTCTCCTTGCATTGTTGTGGTGGCTGCCAAATTCTGGCTGTTTCCAGGATGCAGCCCCTGATCTAGTGGCTGCCAAATCCTGGCTGGTTCCAGGATGCAGCCAGAAAACGGGCAGGTTACTATAGGTGCCCTACATATCGGTCACGAGCGTTAAGTAAGGCACATTACAAAAAATGATCCGTGAGTAACGGGCTTCACTTGGAACGCCCGTTACAAGTATGACAAAACTGTAACAGGCCGCATAAAGGCCCGTTACTAATACTGACCGGTGGGCCCTAGAAGTTGATGCTTTTGTCGAGACAGAGGAGACGCACTTCCAGAGCACGTGTCTCCTATCGTTGAGACAGAGGTGACGCGCGTCCATAGCACACGTCTCCTTTCGTGGAGACAGGCGAGACGTGCATCCAGAGCACGTGTCTCCTTTCGTGCAGACAAAGAAGACGCGCGTACAAAAAATGTGTCTCCTTACGTGCAGACGCGTGTCCACAGCAAACTTGTCTGATATTGAGTTCATGTAACGGTCTCGGTTTCTGTACCTGTTACCAAAGGTCCATGTGGACCCAGAGAAACAGACATTTCAGGTGACCGGTAACTAGTTTCGGTAACGGTCTTGGATAGACACCCGTTACTAATACGTGTTATGAGTAACGGTCTCAGTTTCTGCGCCCGTTACAAAAGGCTCCGGTGGGCCCGGAGAAACAACCATTTCAGGTGACCGGCAAGTAGTTGTGGTAACGGTCTTTGTTCGACGCCCGTTACAATTACGTGTCATCAGTAACGGGCATCGGCCTGTTACCTCTGTTGGCTTATTTGTAACGCTTGATAGGTAACGGGCGTTTTGCCCGTTACCAATAGCCATCCGCGCCTATTACCAATGTCTGTTTCTCATGTTGTGCCATATGCTTATGGCATATCTGTTTATGTTAATGTGGGTTGGTATATACTTATATCTTAGTAATCAGGTGCTAATAAAATTTGACCAACTAAAAGTGCCTAATGCAGTCAACCTGTCAGCCTTTCCTTGTTAAGCCTTTGCATTCATACTTTCTCCACACTTGCTGAGTATGACATGTGCTCACCCTTGCTATAAACAATGTTGCTCAGAAAGAGAAAGCTATTATGAAGATGCTACTGGTGCTAGGCGTACGCAACCCCCAGTCGACTGCTTGTGGAAGTTTGGTGCCTTCGTTTTTAGGATTTAAGCGTAACACTCTGATGATATCTCTTTTCCTTATGTGATATTGTTTCTATTATTCACTTATGTCAACTATATGCATGAAACTTGATCCTGGCATGCATATAGATTTGCACTTGGTTTTCTTTGGAAAAACAGGTGTGACAGAGTGGTATCAGAGCTGTATCGACTGTAGGACGTAAGCTTAGTTAGCAATGGCCATTTCTTAAGGTCTCTTTTGTCCTACATTTCATTCTTACCTTATACTTGACCTCTCTGATGAATGTTTTCACTTCTTAACCATCTTCTTCTCTCCCCACCATGGTAACTCTGCTCTTTTAGTAGACTCTTAGCATTTGCACTTCCTTTCTTTACAAATGCTAAATCGTGAGTTCTTGTATGTTTATCTTAACTCTCCTTGAACACTTCTTCGACCTCGACTGTGCATTCTCTCAAGCAATGACACCCCCTGGATTTATTGGTGGAATTGTTACCCTTGATATTCTATCTGTTCGCGCAGCTCGCTGACAAATCGTTACTATTTTAATTATATCTTGAGCTACGGAACTCCGATTGACATGAAATCAGTTGGGTTAGTTCCAGAATTTCATGGGTCAATTTCTGTCAAAATTTCACTAGTATTCGTTCTGTATCAAGAGAGATACAAGCAAATTAGTGGAGCATTCAGAATCTGTCAACACTGCTGAAATAGCCATCTTGATTAATCTATATCCCGGGTTCTAAACCTCTGATTGAGGTGATTCCAGTTGGGATGAACTCATAATCTCGTACTCCATGATCTGTGAGAAATTTATTATTTATGGATATCCTTACTGGGAGCTACATCTAATCTATTAAGAGGATGCCCTCTGACTTTATTAACAACGTGTAGTATCGTTCCTTTAACTATATCTTGATTGGTGGAATTCAGTGCTTGTATGATGATGTTTGGTTTTATGACCTTGAATGATTCATTTCTTTATAGTGAGTGTTGGTGTATTGTGGGTCTTATATCTACAATAACACCAGTTGCTTAGTTGGGTTCTTCTTTTGTACCTCCCACCCCCTTGTCTTCCCCATTCATTCTACCTTACTCTTCAATCTATCTGTTTACTCTTGTTCTCTTCTAAACATTTCTTTATCCACCAACCAGATGGAAAACCCAAAGGAGGTAACCAAGAGAAAAGCCATGAGAACAATGACAACTATGGATATAACCAAGATGTGTTATCATTTCCACCCTCGGAGGATAAGTATGCAGAGTTCATGAGGACTGAGCCACCAATATTCTCTAATACCACATACCCTTTAGAAGCTGATGACTGGATCAAGACAATTGAAGAGAAGCTAGATATGGTGCAGTGTAATGATAGAGAAAAGGCTTTGTATGCATCTAGACAACTCGTAGGAGCAGCTTCAGAGTGGTGGGATTCCTACATCAATGGACATGAGCAACCTGAGAGTATTGTGTGGAAGGAATTCAAGGACAACTTTATATCACACCATACTCCTGTAAGTGCGATGAAGCTCAAAAGGAAGGAGATCCTTAACTTAAAGCAAGGACAAATGTCTGTGACTGAGTATGGGGATAAGTTTGTCCAGTTATCTATGTATGCTCCAAGATTGGCTGAGAGTGATAAGAAGAAACGAGAACATTTCATCAAAGGATTGAATGAAGACCTTCAGAGTATACTAAGCTTACATGAATATTTGAGTCTGCAAGATGTAATCAACAAAGCCATTGGGCCAGAAAGCAAACTACAGGAGATCATGAGTAAGAAGATGAAATTTCCAGAGCAATCTGATAATTCTCACCTTTATCGTGTGTCCCAAACCCAAGATTATCCTGAAGATCAGTACGAAGATGCATATCTAGAATATCCTCATGGTTGCACAGTGCAAGTAATTGATGAGACACCACGCAATCGTCGGAACATTAAAGAAACTAGAGCTTGTTTCTACTGCAAAGCTGGTGGACACTTTATTAGCAGGTGCCCAAAGAAACTTGTGGATCGGTATCACAAGAAGGCATGGTGGCAACGAAACAAGCAAGACAAGACGTCCTATACCTAAGGATGTTAAGATAAGTTAGGTTGTGAGAGAGTTTTCTGTAATATGAAAGGAGGAATAATGAAGAATATGTGAAGAGTTCGAAATAAACCCTTGTCTCTTGCTAGCCTTTTTCGAATTTTAAGGGGGTAGATTTGTCACACCCTGGAATTTCCAATTTCAGGATGTGAATAGAAAGAATAATTAAACAACAATTTTCACTCAATTTTAAAATTTTTCTAACATTTATTTTCTTCACAGGAAATATACTATAGGAAAAAGGCATTGTTTGATTTTCTAAATTAAATAAAATGGTTATGTGTGTTGCATTCATGCAGATGAATCTTGGTGTTCATGAGTGCAAAATGTTTTAAAAACACGCTTAGGTGTTAACCAAACCCTTTCGAGAATTTTCCGGATTTTTCTGAAATTTATTCTCATTTTCTCTGAGCTTATTCTATTTATTAGAAGGCTCTAAACTCTTTTTCAGGAGCTCCAAATATTTTATTTGGATTGCTCGTGTCTCAATCTATCTCTGGGAATTTTCCTGGAATTTTTGAAATTTTCAGAGTATTTTTTCGTGCTTTAAATGAATTATCTAGATTTTCTGGATTTTTTTCTTTACATGAGAAAACAATTTCTGAAAATTAAAAAAAAAGAGAAATCCTATCCATCCGGGTCGGACCCGCTCTGCCCCGACCCAGCCACGTAGGCCCACCAAGGCCCATCTAGGCCCGGCCGCACGGCCAGAGGCCGAGGCCACCACGGTCGGCGCGCCGCCGCCTCCCCTTGGCGTGCGTGCCACGCCAGGGCCCTCGCCCACGTGCCTTTAAAGGTCGCCGCCTGAGCCGCCGTGTCCCCTGCTGCCACCGCCTCATCGTGTAGTGCAGAGTGCCGCCGCTGGAGCCGTGGAGCCGAGCTCGCCGGGTCGTCGCCGTTGCGCCGCGCCGAGACGTCGCCGAGAGAAGCCGACGCCGCCCTGAGCTTCACGAGGTCAAGCCGAGCGCAGCCGCCTGCTTCCCATCGCCGGAGAGTGCCTGGAGCGCCGCCGTCGCGTGCACCCGCCGCCGGCCGCCTGCTCCTCCGCCGCCGGCCAGATTCCGGCCAGGGCCACCACTCCCCGTCGCAGGTGAGGACCCCCACGTGACCCCCTTCCTCTCCTCTCTCTATTCCCCCGCTCCCCCGAGCCCCTCGCAGCCCAGGTCGCCGGTCCCATCATCGCCAGAGCTCACCTGTCTGCCGGCCAAAGGCAGAGGAAGAAGAAGACTCGCCCTTTTGCGATTGGGTCCCTGGAGAAAATGGTAATCCTCATAAGAAAGTTTGAGTCATGCAAATTTTGTAGTAAGGCCCTCAGAAGCTTTAGATTCTTTCGATCCAACCCATCCTGCGGATTTCGCACGTAAGCCCTCGGGTTTACATATGTAATTCTGTATTTGCCCTCCGTTTCTTGCAGATGTACCCCGGGAAGTTCTGAAATCTTTGCCAGCAAGTCCCTAGATCTTTGTTAAGCCATATCATTCACGTTTTAGCTCCGTTTTTATCCGTTCAAGTTGCGTTAGGTTCATAATTGTAACATCCTGCATTTTCAATACGGAATGTTAATAGTAAAAATGAGGATTTTAAAATTTTTGGTGAATTAATTGAGTGCTTGACAATTTAATTAAGGATGTCTTCTATTTTTCTCTCCTAAACTCCTAGATTTATTTTTTTTTGAGCTAAATAAAAATTTCTAGGGAATATAAAATGCTAGTATGAGAACCTTGGAGTTTATTTGGATTTTAATTGTGTAAGAATCAAATTTGAATTCTAAATTCAAATTTGAATCTGAATAGTTTAGAGGAAAGGGTTTTGGAAAATAGGAAAAGGGTTCCACCCGGCTGGGCCTTGAGTTCGCTCGCGAAGTCCACCAGAGGCCCTCGATCTCTTTTCCCAGTTCACCCCGCGCCCTTGCTCTTCTCTGCGGCCCAGCTCCACACGGCCCAAGCCGGCCCGTCCACCACCAACACCGCCGCTGACGCAGGCAGGCGGGCCCCGACCGCAACGTCACCTTCCCCCTTTCGCTGACGCCGCCGCGCGCCAAAGCGCTAAAGCGCCGGAGCGCCGCCCATGGCGCCGTCGCGATGCGCCCACGCGCCCACCTTTACCATTCGGCCATCCACATACCCCCGTGTCGCGCCCTTCCCTATAAGTAGGCCGCCGCCTGACCCCAGATGCTCCCAACCCTAGCCGCCGGGGATTTTTCCCCATTGCCCCACACCTCTGCTCGTCAGAGAAGAAGGAGAAGGGGGAGAGGAGAAGGAAGCTTGGAGGCCGTCCAGGAGCTCGCCGTCACCGCCGTGAGGACCGAAGGCCGTCCGTGGAAGCCCCTGGACGCAGTGAAGCCACGGACCGTGACGCCCTGCTTCCCCTGCTTCCTCTGCTCCGCGCCGCGCCGCTTCCTCACGCCGATGACCCTGCTCCGGCCACCTTCCCCAATGCCTGCACACCGACTTGTGGTCACCGAGGTGAGGCCGTGCTCCCTCACTCTTCTGTTGTGGCCCGGCCTTCATGCCGAGGGGGAAACGAACGCGCCTTGCCCGCGCTGCCACTTCGCGCCGTTTGTGGAGCCGAACTTCGCGTCGTGCCGTCTGTTTGCAGGTGCCGCTGCCGACGACTGCGTGCGCACACCTCTGCTTTTTCCCCTTGTTCAATGGTTGCACCTCGCCGTCGCGCCTTGCCACTCCGCCGTGCACCGGTGCGACCTGCCGCCGGCCTGCACCTCGGCACACACACGTGTAGGGGTCCTTCCCGCCCCCATTTTGCACGTCTTCGCACTCGCCTCGCCGCCAAGGGCACCGCGCACCCACGCGCGATGCTGCTCCGCGGCGGGAACCTACACCTCGCCGTCGCCGTGCCAGCCAAGAGCTCCGCCATGGCCGCGCCGGCGCTGTACACAAGGGCAAGTGGGCAAAAGCTGGGCTTTTGTTTTGTTTGCTTTTCCTTGATGCACGCACGCACTCTTCTGATGTTTTCGCTCGCCCACACACCGTCGCCGGTGCTCGCCGCTGTGCGCCCGCGCGACCGCGCCGCCGCCGTCCCCCTATCTCGCCGCCTCCGCGCCATACCCCGGCCAAGAGGCCGACCTTTTTGCATGAACATGAACCCCTGGTGCACGTCGTTCACCCCCTATCGCTTGTTGACCAGCCCGGGCACGCCTCGCCGCCAGCGAGCCCTTGCCCACGCCGCTGCTCCTTAGGGGCAATCCGTCGAACACGTTCCGGCGCCGCCCCTTAAACCCTAGGGTTTAGTTTCGCATGCAGGGCCACACGTGCAACTCACCGTAAAGGATCCGGTTGGATCTAATGCGGCCGGCCACTGGCAGCTGTGCCACATGCCAGGTTGCACCGCGCCCCGCCGCAGAAACCCCCGCGCGGATCTGGTGAACCACGACGCGTGGCCGCCACCTCGGCCAGCCACGTCGGCTGCCGCCAGCTTAAAGCCGCCTGCGTGCCTGCCATGTGTGCGGGTTAAGCCGGTCTGCAGTTGGCCTATAGCCTAGGTAGAGATAGCGGGAGTTGGGTAAAAGCTAGCTAAAAGTTTGCAATATTGTAAATGCGTATTTGATTTTCAGAAACCTACTTTATCTTTGGAAATTCATATTAAATCCATTTAACTCCGAAAAATACAAAACTTCTTCTGAAAATCTTCTAAAATTCCAAACTCCACGCTAGGCTAGAGTTTGCCTCTTTTTGGGTCTTATTTGTTCTTTGTCTTGGATTTATTGCAATTAGCACCCGTGTTTATTTAATATTACGATTCTAGGAGCCGCCGGAGCCAGAGAGCTGAACCAGGACTACGACAACAATGACCTCAGCTACGACGACTACTCGCACCCAGGTTCACGCCCGACCTACTTTGAATGCCCATTAGGCATTGCTTTAGAACTGCTAGCGCTTTACTTATGCATGATGATGATTATGATGAAACCCTTGCACTGCCCTTTTTACTACCCGGTCCTTGATTGACCTACTACTACTACTATACTTATGCATATTGATACGCTGAGCTTGCTATGCACATGTTGGGATATTGTGGTAGTATTCTTGGTGTGTGTGGGGAAAAACTGGCAGGAGAAGGTGTTTTTGGGATATTTAGCGGCGGTGAGCTCAAGACAACCCGATCCGGGATCGGGGGCCAGGGATCGTCTTCCCGGGCGATGCCCAGTTTGGTACCTATGGCGGGTACACTATTTTAGGAGCACAGGTGTTGGGGATTTTTGTGATGACTTGGAGGATAGGAGCTCGCCCTGGTCTGAAACCGAGTGGGTCGCTTGTTACACGGGACTTTCGTACACACCACCTCACCGAGAGTGGGGATAGGGCCGTTTCGACCCTAGCAAGTGCGATGCCATACCTGCTAGTAGGATAGAGGGTATCAGTAATGAGGGTGTAGGGTGGAGTCCCTTCCCTCTTGGGTGCTCCCCGTGCGGCCACACGGGGGCATGTTCACAGTTCTGGGGTGGTCCTTTGCGAAGGACCGCATCGAGACCCGGATGTAGAATGGAATCGTAACTCCTAGGTATTCCTTCGGTTGGGTAGGCTCAGTCGGCTGTACACCGTCCGAGTGCTATTCCGAGTTGGGTACTGGTGTACACGCTCTGTAGAGTTTAGATCTATACGTATAGCCACGTCCTCGGTTATGGACATGCCCGTTGTTTACTCCAACTCTTACGTTTTGGGATTTCTACCTTCCCCCTTATAGGATGAGAGTGTATGGTGAGCCGTGGTTGTATTCGGGGAGAGGAGAGTTGCTCCCTCTGCCTCGCGGATCTGGGTGCAACCATTGAGGTGCGAGGATTGGGAGTTCTCGCACCGACCCTAGATGGAGATAGGTTCTGGTGACGGTGATCTGGGTGACCGGGTGTAACCATTTGCGGATGAGAGATATGGGAAATGGTGGGAATATGGAGATATCATTCTATTTATGTTGATGCTGCTGCTGCATAGGAAACCCAGCTTCTACCTTGATCCTTTCTTTACCCTTAGAAGTAGGCCACTTAAAGCTTGCATACGGTTGGTGACGTGGACCTATCCCAATCCTTGGGGATAGCCCCTGAGCTTGCAGGGTACGAGTCAGACTTCGACAACAACGTCGACGGATGGTACGACTGAGGGGGCATGTTGCTTCGCTCAAGGATGTCTGTGGGAGAAGAATAAAGACGGAGACACCTTCTGGAAGCTAGCTACCACTGCGTAGGCTTTTATTCATGTTATCCTGCCAAGAGGCGTGTATTGATGTACTCCGATTATTCAGGACATGTAATAATAAGATTATTCGTACTCTGATGCTTTATTTCGATGTATGACTGTGATATTTATCTGTGATGAATGCATGTGCGTGATAGCGACTGATCCAGGGACTATCACGAGACAGAATGACGGGTTTTCCGCTTTTGAAAACCCGGGGCGTTACAGATGGTATCAGAGCCATACTTGACCGTAGCACGTGCCCTTAGAAATGGTCGATAGAAATTTAGGACTCTAAATGGTCTCTTTTGCTATATACAACTCTTGACTTATATTACAAAAACTTATCCTTCTTTGAAAAGTTCTATCTCACCTGCGCTAACTAGAAACTTCTTCCGTGTCACAGGAAATGGACCGACAGGAGATAGAGATACTCCCGGAGCACATGGAGGGACTTGCCAGTTGGGTGGACTGGGTCGTCCTCAGGCTGGGTATTCCCCCTACGCATGTCACCTACCACGTCGAGGACGTTCGCACTCTGTCTGGACCACTGGTGCTTTGCACGGTGGCCATCCTACCCCACCCGGTGCGTCCAGACTTCCTCAGGATGCTCGAGCACAGCACAGGACTCAACATCAGGAATGCTGTGGACACCGCCAGTAGCCACGTACTTCGCCACCTGCTGGCTAGGTACCGCGACGTCTACAGGACTGGAGACCTGCAGCTGATCCCCCAGGACTACTACAGAGTGGCTCCAATCGTGGATGGACTGCCAGACCCTACTGCACTCTACGAGGCAGAGGTTGTCCAGGGCCCTCTGCGTGAGTCTGACCACACGCTCGTCACCACAGGGAGCTACCTTGTGGACCTCGACACTCATGCCCGCCGACTGAGCGAGCAGACGAGTGCACTCTTCAGCAAATTTGAGTACACTACCCTGGAGTTACGAGAGCTTCAACCCCGCTGCTAGAGTCTGATCTTGGAGAATGGTACCATGCGCCAGTGAGTCGAGTAGCTCGAGCGTGGACTATGCCACGCCAACTCCATGGTGGTGCGAGCTGAGGCTGAGAGGGTGACCGCTCGAGAGGAGATGATCTACGCCAAGGAGGATCTGCGCAAGCAGGAGGCCAGGTTCACCCGCCTCTTCGCCAAGTTGGACCAGAAGGATGCACAGTTCGCCACACAGGGACGCAGTCTCGTTCGTGAGAAGGCTAGGGTGGCCGAGCTTGTGGAGGACCAGTACTCCAACACCGCCAACCTCGCTGCACTCAACAGGACTTCTGTGTTCCTGCTGGACAAGTGCAAGAGGATGCTGAGGACTTGGGAGGACGCTGACTCCTCTTCAAGTGGACGAGCTTCAGGAGCTCAACAGTCTGCTACCTCCCGAGCACCAGCAGGCGATCCGTAAGGAGACCTTCAAGCTCCACCCATCCGCCCTCAAGCTTCACCTGTGTCCGATGGCTGACATGCCCACTCCGGTTGAGACCCAGGAGGTGAGGGCTGCTCACGCCATGCTGTCGCGGATGTTCCCTAGAGACTTCCCCGAGGAGGACCGTTGCCCCGTGAGGTACAAGAAGGCTCGCTTCGAGTAGTGTGCTGGAGCATGATCATGCTAATAAGAGTAGAGTTGTAAGATAGGTAGTTCCCATGTGTTGATCCATGCAGCCGAGAGCCTGTTCCGGTGCATGTGGAGTTATGAGTCTTTTCACACCTAGATGTGCACACCCTTTTGAGATCATGTAACGCTGTATTAGATCGCTGCTGTGTGTGACCTCCAAGGCTTGAGTCAGCCTCGAGGGAACTTATGTACTCATAATGGATGCTGATTGTTTGGTCTTAATGGAGTTAGTCGTTCTTATTGGTTTTTCCCCTTGAGTGTTAGAATTATATTAGTAAAAATATTTCCATGCTTGTATATCAGACTCAATTTGTTGGTGAGTGACGTATCTAAAGTCTTCTCTGTCCATGGTCGTGTCTTCAGTAAGATGTCCATCAGGAGGTCGGGATGTCTGTTGGCTCGCCTCGAGGAGGCTGATGCCGAGGAAGAACAAGCTCCGCCAGTCCGTGGCCATGGACGTGGCTGCACCCCCGCTCATGGGCATGGACGCGCTCGTGGTCGTGGACACGCACCTGTCCGAGGACGAGGACGAGGCGTTGTGGTGCCACCACCATCGCCTCTGCCCATCGGTGAAGGCGATGCCAAAGGAGGAGAGGAAGAAGCTGAAGGAGAACCTGAGCCGGCACCAGGTCCCCAGGGTCGTGGGCGTGGTCGTGGCCGTGGAGCCGCACCGCCACCGCCACCGCCTAACCTGGCCAAGGTGATGGCCGCTCAGACAGCGCTGATGCAGAGGATGGCGGAAGTCGTCGAGAACCGAGTCGGTGGGAACCGCAACATCCCGCCGGAGGAGGACTTCGCCAAGAAGATCGAGAGGTTCCTCTGCCTGAAGGCCCCTACCTTCAGTTACTCGGATGATCCTCTCGAGGCCGACGACTGGCTCCGCATGATCGAGACGAAGCTCGACCTCACTGCCTACACCGACGAAGAGTGTGTGTCTCTTGCCGTCCACCAGCTCGAGGGTCCTGCCAAGTCTTGGTGGGACAACTACTCCGGCAGCCACCCGAACCCAGCCTTCATCACCTGGCTGGAGTTCTGTGAGGTGTTCCGCAAGCAGTACCTGCCGCGGGAACTCATGAGTCAGAAGGCCCAGGAGTTCCACACCATGACTCAGGGTGCAATGAGGGTGGAGGAGTACGAGAGGCACTTCATGAAGATGATGCGCTATGCCCCTGACGACACCAACACCAACAACAAGAAGTAGTTCTGGTTTCTGCGAGGCCTCCACCATAGTCTCCGCCAGGGCTTGAAGGCCAGCGAGCACAAGTTCCTTTGCCACCTGGTGAACAGGGCTATCGCGCTCGAGGAAGAAAGGAGGGGGCATGAGGAGCGCATGAAGGGCAACAAGAGGATGGGAGATCGGGACCATGGCGACCGATCTTTCCAGAGGTCGAGGAGTGGGCAGAGCAACCTGCTGAGAGGGAGCTACCGCCCAGGGAACAACCAGCCCGGACGTGGCTTCGGAGGAAGCCATGCACCGTACCCTGGAGGAAGGAGCTCCAACTACCAGCAGCAGGGTGGTGGCTACAACCGCCCTCTGCAGAGCGCGTCAAGACCCGGCACTGGAGGTTTCACCCCGATGTGCTACGCCTGTGGCAAGCAAGGCCACAAGTCGTACGAGTGCCCCAGCAAGAAGACCGCTCCTACACCTGCCAGGGCACCAGCTCTAGGAGGGAGGCCACCTCAGGCTGCTCCCCAGCCGATCGCTGACCGTGGGAGGCTCAACCTCCTGACTGAGGAGGAGGCTGCCGACGCTCCTGACATTGTGATCAGTGAGTTTTTAGTTTGTGGTACTAAGGCTTTGATTCTTTTTTATACTGGTGCAACTAGTTCATATGTGTCCTCCAACTTTGTAAACAAACTGTCTCTCCCCATGACTCCCCGACCGAAACCTATTGTGATGAGCTCACCGCTCGGAGATATCAGATGCACCCTGCTATGCAAAGGGGTGGAAATGTTCATCAAGGGTCACAAGTTCCTCGGAGATCTGACTGTGCTAAAGTCCAATGGGATTGATGTTATTCTGGGCATGGATTGGATCACCACTCACAAAGGGGTTATCTCCTCGTCACCCCGACAAGTGACCCTGATACACCCGATGGGGACAAAGATCACGTTCGAGCCGCTGAAGTCTCAGGAAGTACCAGCTATGTACAACCTCACTACGAAGATAGTGGCCGATGTTCCAGTGGTTTGTGAGTACCCTGATGTCTTTCCTGATGATCTGCCAGGGTTACCACCAGACCGCGATGTGGAGTTCGTGATCAACCTCGTGCCGGGTACAGCACCCGTGGCATAGAGTCCTTACAGAATGGGCAAGTTAGAGCTGGCAACACTGAAGGAGGAATTAGAAGCTCTTCGACAGAAGGGGTACATCCGACCGAGTGCATCACCTTGGGCTTCACCGGTGATGTTTGTACCGAAGAAGGATGGGACGCAACGGCTGTGCGTCGATTACCGCACTCTTAATGCGGTGACCATCAAGAACAAGTACCCGTTGCCACGCATTGATGATCTGCTCGATCAGTTGAGGAAGGCCAAGTACTTCAGCAAGATTGACCTTCGATCCGACTATCATCAGATGAAGATTCGCCCCGAGGACATCTACAAGATAGCATTTGTGACCTGGTACAGGCAGTATGAGTTCACTGTCGTATCGTTCGATCTTACGAACGCCCCAGCTTACTTCATGAACATGATGAACAAGGTATTCATGGACGAGTTAGACAAGTTTGTCGTGGTTTTCATTGACGACATCTTCGTCTTCTCGGAAATTGCTAAGGAACATAACGAGCATCTGAGGATAGTGCTGGAGAAGCTGAGGTAGAATCAGTTGTATACCAAGTTCAGCAAGTGCGAGTTCTGGCTAGAAGAAGTGGCATTCCTTGGGCATGTGTTGTCAGGTGAGAGAGGTGCAGTTGATCCCTCGAAGATCGAAGCTGTGTCAAAGTGGCAGTCGCCCAAGACAGTGACAGAGATCAGAAGTTTTCTCGGGATGGTAGGGTACTACCGCCGTTTCATCGAGAACTTCTCCAAGATTGCGAAGCTGATGACCGAGTTGCTGAAGAACAACACGCCATTCGTGTGGTCAGAGAAGTGTGAAGCAAGCTTCCAAGAGCTCAAGACCCGACTCACCACAACTCCTATGCTGACACTTCCTGATGACAACAAGGACTTTGTGGTGTACTGTGAAGCTTCGAGGTAGGGTCTTGGTTGTGTGCTGATGCAGGAAGGCAAGGTGATCGCTTATGCTTCAAGGCAGCTTCGGAAACATGAAGAGAACTACCCGACACATGACCTTGAGTTGGCAGCTGTTGTTCATGCTTTGAAGATTTGGAGGCACTACTTGATGGGCAACAAATGTGATATCTACACAGATCACAAGAGTCTGAATTATATCTTCACCCAGTCAGAGTTGAACTTGAGGCAACACAGATGGCTAGGGCTGATAAAGGACTATGACCTCGACATTCACTACCACCCCGGCAAAGCGAATGTCGTGGCCGATGATTTGGGCCGAAGAAGCTATTGCAACAACCTGATGGTACAGAAGGAACTGCCAGAGTTGTACAAGGAGATGGAGAGATTGAAGCTTGACATCATCGAGGAAGGTCAGCTAAATGAGTTTAGGGTGAAGTACGGTCTTGAAGACCAAATCAGGCTAGCCCAGAAGAAGTGTCCTGAGATTGAAGAAGTGAAAGACCTTCTGACGAGAGGTAAGGCCCCTGACTACCGCAATGATGAGCAAGGCACGTTGTGGTTGAAAGATGGCATATGTGTTCCTAGTGGTGAGGATATCCGGAAGACGATTCTGAAGGAAGCTCACGATTCCCGGTATTCTATTCACCCTGGTTGCACCAAGATGTACCAAGACCTGAAGTGTCGATTCTGATGGGAGAATATGAAGAAGGACATCGCCGAGTATGTAGCTCGATGTGACACATGCCAGAGAGTGAAGGCGGAACATCAGAGACCCACCGGATTGCTACAGCCACTTGCGATACCTCAGTGGAAATGGGATGATATCAGCATGGACTTCGTGGTGGGATTACCCCGCACTCAGAAGGGAAATAACTCGATTTGGGTGATTGTGGACTGTTTGACCAAGGTAGCACACTTCTTGCCAGTGAAGAACAGGTTCACTGTGAGTCAGTTGGCTGATCTCTACGTTGAGCATATCCTGAGGTTACATGGGGCACCCCGAAGCATAGTGTCCGATCGTGGTGCTCAGTTCACTGCTCAGTTCTGGAAGAGTCTGCATGATTCGATGGGCTCACACTTAGACTACAGTATAGCTTTCCACCCTCAGACAGATGGACAGACTGAACGGGTGAATCAGGTTCTCGAAGATCTTCTGAGAGCTTGTGTGCTGACTTACAGCAATGACTGGGAGAAGAGTTTGCCCTATGCTGAGTTCTCGTACAACAACAGCTACCAGGCAAGTTTGCAAATGGCACCTTTTGAAGCTCTGTATGGCAGAAAGTGTAGGACCCCGTTGATGTGGTCTGAGGTGGGGGAGAGGACTTTCTTCGGTCCTGCTTCCATTGTTGAGGCGGAAGAGAATGTGGCTAAGGTTAGAGAGAACCTGAACATAGCTCAGAGCAGGCAGAAGAGCTACGTTGATCCTAAGCGAAGGGATGTCTCCTTCGAAGTTGGTGACTACGTCTTTCTAAGAGTATCACCGCTTAGAGGCAGGAAGAGGTTCCATGTGAAGGGGAAGCTAGCCCCGAGGTTCGTTGGACCCTACCAGATTGTGGCAAAGGTGGGGAAACTTGCATATAGGCTGGAGTTACCGCCTGATCTTGCCGGAGTGCATCCTGTGTTTCACATCTCGCAACTCTGGAGGTGCCTCGACCCAAAGCTTGACAAGCATGTCGCCACTGATGCTATCGATTTGCAAGACAACCTGGAGTACTTGGAGTATCCGGTTAAGATACTGGATTGGGCCGAGAAAGCTACAAGGAGTAACACCACTCGTTTCTGCAAGGTGCTTTGGAGCAATCACACCGAGTGAGAAGCAACGTGGGAAAAGGAATCGGTCTTGAGGGAGAAGTACCCGCACCTCTTCGAGATGGAGGTAAGTTCTTAATCTCGAGGACGAGATTCTGTTGAGGGGGGGAGTCTGTAACATCACGCATTTTCAATACGGAATGTTAATAGTAAAAATGAGGATTTTAAAATTTTTGGTGAATTAATTGAGTGCTTGACAATTTAATTCAGGATGTCTTCTATTTTTCTCTCTTAAACTCCTAGATTTATTTTTTTGAGCTAAACAAAAATTTCTAGGGAATATAAAATGCTAGTATGAGAACCTTGGAGTTTATTTGAATTTTATTTGGATTTTAATTGTGTGAGAATAAAATTTGAATTCAAATTTAAATCTAAATAGTTTAGAGGAAAGGGTTTTGGAAAATAGGAAAAGGGTTCCACCCGGCTGGGCCTTGAGTTCGCTCGTGAAGTCCACCAGAGGCCCTCGATCTCTTTTCCCAGTTCACCCCGCGCCCTTGTTCTTCTCTGCGGCCCAACTCCACACGGCCCAAGCCGGCTCGTCCACCACCATCCCCGCTGCTGACGCAGGCAGGCGGGCCCTGGCCGCAGCGTCACCTTCCCCCTTTCACTGACGCCGCCGCGAACCAAAGCGCTAAAGCGCCGGAGCACCGCCCATGGCACCGTCGCGATGCGCCCGCGCGCCCACCTTTACCATCCGACCGTCCACGTACCCCCACGCCGTGCCCTGCCCTATAAGTAGGCCGCCGCCGCGACCCCAGATGCTCCCAACCCTAGCCGCCGAGGATTTTTCCCTATTGCCGCACACCTCTACTCGCCGGAGAAGAAGGAGAATGGGGAGAGGAGAAGGAAGCCTGGAGGCCGTCCGGGAGCTCGCCGTCACCGCCGTGAGGACCGGAGGCCGTCCGTGGAAGCCCCTGGACGTAGTGAAGCTACGGACCGCGACGCCCTGCTTCCCCTGCTTCCTCTGCTCCGCGCCGCGCCGCTTCCTCTCGCCGACGACCCTGCTCTAGCCACCTTCCCCAACGCCTGCACGCCAACCTGTGGTCACCGAGGTGAGGCCGTGCTCCCTCTCTCTTCTGTTGTGGCCCGACCTTCGTGCCGAGGGGGAAACGAACGCGCCTTACCCGCGCCGCCGCCGCCGCGCACGCTGCCGTTTGTGGAGCCGGCCTTCGCGCCGTGCCGTCTATTTGCAGGTGCCGCTACCGATGACCACGCGTGCACGCCTCTGCTTTTTCCCCTTGTTCCATGGCCGCACCTCGCCGTCGCGCCTTGCCGCTCCGGCGTGCACCGGTGCGACCCGCCGCCGGCCTGCACCTCGGCACACACACGTGTAGGGGTCCTTCCCACCCCCTTTTTGCACGTCTTCGCACTCGCCTCGCCGCCAAGGGCACCGCGCACCCACGCGCAACGCTGCTCCGTGGTGGGAACCTACACCTCGTCGTCGCCGCGCCAGCCAGGAGCTCCGCCATGGCCGCGCCGGCACTATACACACGGGCAAGTGGGCAAAAGCCCAGCTTTTGTTTCGTTTGCTTTTCCTTGATGCACGCACGTGCTCTTCTGACGTTTTGGCTCGCCCGCACGCCGTCGTCGGTGCTCGGTGCTCTGCGCCCGCGCGACCGCGCCGCCGCCATCCCCCTGTCTCGCCGCCTCCGCACCGTACCCCGGCCAAGAGGCTGACCTTTTTGCACGAACATGAACCCCTGGTGCACGTCGTTCACCCCCTGTCGCTTGTTGACCATCCCGGGCACGCCTCGCCGCCGGTGAGCCCTTGCCAGCGCCGCTGCTCCTTAGGGGCAATCCGTCGAACATGTTCCGGCGCCGCCCCTTAAACCCTGGGGTTTAGTTTTGCATGCAGGGCCACACGTGCAACTCGCCGTAAAGGATCCGGTTGGATCTAATGCGGCCGGCCACTGGCAGTTGTGCCACACGTCGGGTTGCGCCGCGCCCCGCCGCAGAAACCCCCGCGCGGATCCGGTGAACCACGACACGTGGCCGCCACCTTGGCCAGCCACGTCGGCTGCCGCCGGCTTAAAGCCGCCTGCGTGGCTGCCATGTGTGCGGGTCAAGCCGGTCTGCAGTTGGCCTATAGCCTAGGTAGAGACAGCGGGAGTTGGGTAAAAGCTAGCCAAAAGTTTGCAATATTGTAAATGCGTATTTGATTTTCGGAAACCTATTTTATCTTTGGAAATTCATATTAAATCCATTTTAACTCTGAAAAATACAAAACTTCTTCTGAAAATCTTCTAAAATTCCAAACTCCGCGCTAGGCTAGAGTTTGCCTCTTTTTCGGTCTTATTTGTTCTTCGTCTTGGATTTATTGCAATTAGCACCCGTGTTTTTTTAATGTTACGATTCTAGGAGCCGCCGGAGCCGGAGAGCTGAACCGGGACTACGACGACGACCTCGGCTACGACGACTACTCGCACCCAGGTTCACGCCCGACCTACTTTGAATGCCCATTAGGCATTGCTTTAGAACTGCTAGCGCTTTACTTATGCATGATGATGATTATGATGAAACCCTTGCACTGCCCTTTTTACTACCCTGTCCTTGATTGACCTACTACTAATACTATACTTATGCGTGTTGATACGCTGAGCTTGCTGTGCATGTGTTGGGATATTGTGGTAGTATTCTTGGCGTGTGTGGGGAAAAACTGGCAGGAGAAGGTGTTTTGGGGATATTTGGTGGGGGTGAGCTCAAGACAACCCGATCTGGGATCGGGGAATAGGGATCGTCTTCTCGAGCGATGCCCAGTTTGGTACCTATGGCGCGTACACTGTTTTAGGAGCATAGGTGTTGGGGATTTTTGTGATGACTTGGAGGATAGGAGCTCACCCCGGTCTGAAACCGAGTGGGTCGCTTGTTACACGGGACTTTCGTACACACCACCTCGCCGAGAGTGGGGATAGGGTCGTTTCGACCCTAGCAAGTGCGATGCCATACCTACTAGTAGGATAGAGGGTATCAGTGATGATGGTGTAGGATGGAGTCCCTTCCCTCTTGGGCGCTCCCCGTGCGGCCACACGGGGGCATGTTCATAGTTCTGGGGTCTGAGAGCCAGGTGTGGTTCGAGGACCGGTGGATGGTCGCTTCCTGGTGTGATGAGTGATTGACAACGTGGTGTGGACTGATTCTTGGCTAAGTATTGCAGGTGCAGGTTACGACTTGACTGGTGCAGGTGCAGGTAAAGAACAAGCGCGAAAGGTCGTTGCCGGTGAGGCCTCCAGGTGTGGAGAAGACAAGTAGGCTTGGTTCGAGGGACCCGGTGGCCAGCGAGGTCAAGTGCGGACCGCATGGTGGCAAGAACGGCAAGATGAAGTCATGGACGGTTTCTTGGTTGAGCCTCAAAACCAAGGTCGAGCCGGGACTACGTGGGAGCCGAATCATGAGTGGTGATTGGCGGAGGCTACACCGAGTTCGTGCGGTTTGCAGTGGTTCACCAGAAAACCACTGGGTTCCTTGGTTGATCCACAAAGCCAAGACCGAAGAACCGAAGACGGAGGTGCAGCAGCTCCAGACCGGTCTGACCGGTGGGTACCGGTCTGACCGGTGAGGAGCACCGGTCTGACCGGTGTGCGACGACACAGTCCGGAATCTTCGAAGCGGATGATAGGCGTCGGGATCGCAAGGCTTGCGTCGAGGCTAAGCAAGTTTGCTGTCGATGGGCATCCGTCCGATGGAGCGAAGACAAAGATTTCCGAATTCGCCCTTGAGGGGCATGTATCCCTAGTTAGCTATTAAGGGTATTTTCGTCTTTCAGTTGCCTCCATATAACCCGAGTGGTGAGAGGATGGCAGCCATCTCTTGGGACCCTAGCTCATTTGGTTTTCCTATTTTCCTTCCTATTTTCCTTAGGATTTTCTTAGGACTAGCTTGAGAGCTTCATGGTGAGATCTTGTGAGAGGGAAGGATGATCGGACGGCAAGCTAGACCTTGTATGAACCTCTTTGGTATGTATAGATGATTCGGCGTGGTTCCTCAAGGCTTGGATGTGTCTTTCCCGTTTCTCCTTTTTGGTGATTTTCGGAGCCCTTTCTTGGCGATTTTCTTGGAGCGATTTCGAGGCCTTTCTCTTTGGGATTTGGTGGGGGGATGTATGCATGAACCCTTCGTGGTTCTTTTCCCTTTGATTCCCCTCCCAAATCCGTGAGCAAAGGGGCTCGATTTTGGGGTTTTCTTGGCTCTAGGTTTAGAGGCGTTCTTGGTGGGATTTCTTCAATTCCTCTTGATTTAGCAAGTTTTGGTGGACCAAATCTTGGCTATGGAGTGCCCATGAGGTGTTCCTACTATCCCCAAAGTCTTGCACAAATCCGTGGAGCGATTCGGGAGATCGGGAGTTGGATTTGGGGGAGTTGACCCGCGGGTGCTGTTCATCCCCGAGCGGCCCAGCCTTTCCGGTCTGACCGGTGCTGCTCACCGGTCTGACCGGTGCAGAGGCTCTGTGGGTTTTGCCTCGGGTGAACGTCTGGGTGAGTTCGTTGTTGTCCCGTGTTGCTGCTGTTTCGAGTTTGGTCCTGTTTGGAGCTCGGTAGGTCAGTTTGGTGGATTTGGGATTTCCTGGCTTGGACCGGTCTGACCGGCGAGCTACACCGGCCTGACCGGTGTAGAGGCCTTCTGTGGAAGTTCTCAGATTTTGCCAGCAGGGACCGGTCTGACCGGTGCTGCTCACCGGCCTGGCCGGTGTAGCCCAGTAGCTGCTTGAGTCAGTTTTTCCGCTGCGTTCTCGAGTAGGTGTAGGTGGTTGTTGGTTCCTAGGACCAGTAGCACTCCAGTGGCTGCGTGGTCTTGGCCAACTTGGGTAGTTGAGTCGGAGACGTGATTTGGAAGCCGTGTTCGTCTTGTTGGAGTCCTCATCTCCTTCGAGAAGAATTTTTATCAGCTCCCATTCACTCCCCCCCCCCTCTCTGGTTCGCCTAATCGGTCCTTCAATTGGTATCAGAGCCGGTTCGGGTCTTTATTGACTCTTACCAGTCTAAGATCCAAAGATGGCGTACCAGGAACGGGGTTCGGGTCCTCCGCACTTCGATGGGAAGAACTACTAGATGTGGCAGAGGCGGATGGCAGCGTTCCTCCGCGGAAAGGGTCAGATCCTTTGGGATGTTACGGTGAACACAGCTTATGTTCATCCGATGAACTTTCTTGCTCCAGGATCGAGGGATATGTTCGAAGCCAACAACAAGGTTGTCGACTACTTGTTTCGTGCTCTGTGTCAGCCTGATTTCGATCGGGTTCAGACAGAGGACTTAGCTTGTAGGATTTGGGAGCAGTTGAAGGATGCTCATGCTGGGAATGCTCAGGTTCAGGCTCGGATGTACGCGACTTACCGGAGAGAGTACGAGAACTTCACTCATCTCCCCGGGGAGTCCGTCGATGCCCTTTTCCAGCGGTTTACGGTCGTTGTGAACAACATGAGAGCCAATGTGGCCGTACTCCCATACGATGATCATGATAGAGCCGTGAAGCTCTTGCACTCGTTGGATCGTACCGTATGGGACGGGAAGTTTGAGGCTATTGTTGAGTCCGAGAAGTATGACACCTTGACGGTGAACGAGCTGTTCTCGAAGCTCAAGTCGGCTGAGTTGGACCATGGTATGACAGCCAAGATCGAGAGCCCGACTGATTCTCATAGTCTCGCTCTCGTTGGTGGCAAAGGAGCTAAGTCTAACGTTAACTCATCCTCCAGGATGTACTCTCTGTCTTCTTTGATGTCTTTGCCAGACGAGGAGTTCGACGTGCTTGGAGAGGACGAGCTGGCGTTGCTGACCAGGCGGTTCGAGAGGCTGCACGAGAACTGGGTGAACACGAGGAGGACAGCACGGACATGCTTTCAGTGCGACAAGCCAGGACACTTCGTCGCCGACTGCCCGGAGAAGACGGAGAACAAGGATGGCTACAAGGACGGCTACAGGCACCGGTCGAGCAAGGATGGCAAGTACCGATCAAGGCGCGATCACAAGCACAAGAACAAGCACAAGGACGAGCGATGGTCGAGGAAGAAGGACGGCCGCGGCAGGAAGGCCCTAGCGATGGTCGGAGCGAGCGACGTCGACTCCAGCTCCACCTACTCTTCCTCGAGCTTGAGTAGCAGTGAAGATGAAGGTGATCGGCACAAGAACAAGAAGTCATCCAGGAACTTGAGCGGGTTGAGCTGCTTCGCGGGAGATGGCTTCTGCGGCATGGCTCGTAGCTCCGGCAGCAAGAAGAGTCATCAGAGCGACTCAGACTCCGACTCCGAGGATGAGGTATGTGATGAGCTCTCCTCTTTGCGCAAGGAGAATGATGAGTTGGTTGACTTGCTTGATAATCGCGATCACATGCTTAGAGAGGCCAAGAAGATGAGGAAAGAGCTTAGGGCCCCACTAGAAGATGCTAGGAATCGTGTGGCTGAGCTAGAAACCCAGAACCTAGATACTAAGCTTGAGATTGATTCGCTTAAGGCTTCTCCTGTGGTTTCTGATGAGATTGATTGCTGTGATTGCTCTGTGTACCTAGCTGATCTTACTACTCTTAAGGATAAGCATGTTTCTACTTGTGATGAACTAGATATGCTTAGGGTTGAGGTGGCTGAGCTTAAGTCTAGACCTGCTTTGCTAGGTGCTTGCACTTCTTGCCCTGTTTTGCATGGAAAGATTGATGAAATGCATACTTACACTGTTTCGCTTGAGGCTAAGTTGAAAGAGCCTATTCCCACTTCTTGCTCTACTTGTGAATTGCATGCGGTTAAGAATTTGGAGCTTGCGCATTATGTTGATCGCTTGCAGGATGAGAATGATGAGCTGAGGAAATGTATGAGCTGGTTGTCGGGTCAGGAGCCTCAGCTTGGTATCATGATAGCGGCTTTCAAACGCTATGATGGTCAGGCACTTGGGGCTGACAAGCTTAGAGAGAACAGTGGTGAGGGAGTTGAGAGAATTGGAGAGATTCCTATCCCACCACCAAACAGACACAAGAACAAGTTTGAGCCCAAGCCTAACCATCTCAGAAACAAACTTGACACTACTCCAGATCCACCCATATTCCCTCACCCAACAAATGATTTCCAGAAACCGGTGAAGTTTGTGAGCCCAAAGGGAGGTGAGGAAGGAGAGAAGAAGGGTGAGAAACCGAGTGGGCAGCCCCAACCCAAGCCTAAGCCTAAGCCACAGCCCATGAAGTTCCATTGTGGGTATTGTGGGAGAGATGGTCACAAGGATGAGTTTTGCTTCAAGAGGAAGCGTGAGGAGAGAATGGCTAGAGAGTGGGCTAACAAGGACAGGTACCACCCCTCTAATGGTGTACCTGAGCCTCGTATGCAGATGCCCAGGGCCAAGGCGATTGTGAGAACGGTTCCGGCTTGGGGAGACCAGAAGGCAGCAGGTGGTGCTGCTGGCTGAGCTACACCGGTCAGACTGGTGCACTACACCGGTCAGACCGGTGCAGGTCTGGGCAGACAGCGAGTTGGGTTTCGTGCTCGTGAGGATGCTCAGTTTGGTTCTGGTGGTCGTGGTTCTGGTGGTTGGTCTGGTAAGTTTGCAGGTGGTCAGTTTGCTAGGTGTTCTCCACCTCGTGCTCAATACGGGGGTGGGAGGAGTCGTAGCTTTGAGATGGAGAGGAGGAATGATCCACGGTTTTCCTTTCGTGGCTTTCGTCCTCCTCCAGCTAGAGAGGGTTGGTTCCCTCGTAGTGGTTACCGTGGTGGTGTTCGTGGTGGTAGCTTTGATAGGCGTGATGATTTGGTTTGTGCTAACCCCACTTTGGAGCAAATGGCTCGGCACTGGTTTTACTCTTTTGGTACTAACCCCAGTGCTGAGTCGTTTGTTCACTCACGTGCTTGCTTTTGAATTTCAGGTGGGAGACTTGAGGAATGTTTGGTTGATTGACTCCGGTTGCTCGAGGCATATGACCGGAGACAAGGGGTGGTTCTCAAGTCTCGTCCCGGTGGTGTCCAAGACATACATCACCTTTGGGGACAATGGGCGAGGGCGTGTGCTATCAGAAGGTGAGATCAAGGTAAGTGACAAGGTCACTCTCAGGCGTGTTGCTATTGTTCAATCGCTGGGGTTCAATTTGCTTTCTGTGTCCCAGTTGTTGGATGAGGGCTTTGAGGTGTTGTTTCGGCCTGGTGGTTCTCGGATTTTAGATTCTCGAGGGGACCTTGTTTGCATGGTCGTTCCCGAGGGTCAAGTGTTTCGAGCTGATTTCTCTCAGTCTTCTGGTGTGGAGCGTTGCTTTTTGGCTGGTTCTTCGAGTGAGTTGTGGAAGTGGCATAGGAAGTTGGGTCACTTGAGCTTTGACCTTTTGTCTCGCTTGAGTAAACTCAATTTGGTCCGAGGATTGCCACGATTGAGGTTTGAGAAAGACTTGGTTTGTGCGCCGTGTAGGCATGCCAAGATGGTAGCCTCTTCTCACCCACCTCTCACCGATGTGATGACTGAGCATCCATGCGAGCTGCTCCATATGGACCTTGTTGGCCCAGCTCGTGTGCGATCTGCGGGTGGGAAGTGGTATGTCCTTGTTGTGGTGGACGATTACTCTCGGTATGCGTGGGTGTTCTTTCTTGAGGAGAAAGGGGAGACGTTTGGTTTTGTTCGAGATCTTGTCTTGAGGTTAAGAAACGAGAGGCACAGAGATGCCATACGAGCGATCCGCAGTGACAATGGCTCGGAATTCAAAAACTCTCGCTTCAAAACCTTTTGCCATGACTTGGGTCTTGAACACCAGTTTTCGAGTCCGTATACGCCTCCCCAGAATGGCGTGGTGGAAAGGAAAAACAGGACCTTGTGCGAGATGGCTCGGACGATGCTCGATGAGCATAGGACTCCGAGAAGGTTCTGGGCTGAGGCGGTCAATACCGCGTGCTATGTATCGAACAGGATCTACCTCAGGGTTCACAAGAAGAAAACCTGTTACGAGTTGATGCACGGTCGCACACCCAAGGTGAGTCACTTTCATGTCTTTGGTTGTAAATGCTTCATTCTGAAGAAAGGGAAGAAGTTGGACAAGTTCGAGGCTAGGTCTGTCGATGGCATTTTCTTTGGTTATGCATCTCATTCTAGAGCATTTCGTGTGCTCAATCTTGAAACTAACCAAATCGTGGAGACTTGCGAGGTAACCTTCGACGAGACACAGCCACGTAGTCAGCTTGTTTTTGAGTGTGCAGGTGACGACGAACTTGGCGAGGAGATCTTTCAGGAGGAGGAGCATGAACATGGAGATGATGAAGATGGCGGTGTGGTGCCCGCGGCTGAACATGTACCTACTACTTCGACGACGATCGTGAACGGGCCCTCTCCCACACCTACAACGACAAACCCAGATCAAGGCGAAGCTGCTGTTGAGGGGGAGGTAGCATCAAGGCGAGAACCTCCCCGGCGAGTGCAAGTGGATCACCCAGCTTCGAGAATCATCGGCGACATGAATGAACGTACTACACGGTCGAGGGTTCGGAACAATTCTCATTTCGCTCATGCAGCTTTTGTTGCCACCTTTGAGCCCAAAGACATTGGACACGCGCTATCTGATCACAATTGGGTTAATTCGATGCATGAGGAGTTGAAGAATTTTGAGAGGAACCAAGTTTGGGTGTTGGTTGACCCTCCTCCTGGGTGTAAGCCGATTGGGACAAAATGGGTGTGGAAAAATAAAGAGGGAGAGAAAGGAGAAGTGG
The DNA here is from genome assembly GCA_036936925.1 of Cenchrus fungigraminus. Classification (NCBI taxonomy): domain Eukaryota; kingdom Viridiplantae; phylum Streptophyta; class Magnoliopsida; order Poales; family Poaceae; genus Cenchrus; species Cenchrus fungigraminus. The sequence goes on from CM072779.1 coordinate 102,208,981, forward strand.
TGAGGAACAAGTCGAGACTTGTTGCTCAGGGGTACAGTCAGAAAGAGGGGATCGACTACGAGGAGACCTTCGCTCCTGTAGCTCGTTTGGAGGTGATCAAGATCCTTCTAGCCTTTTCCGTGGCTAAAGGGTTCAAGTTGTACCAGATGGATGTGAAGAGTGCTTTCCTGAACGGTGTGTTGGAGGAAGAGGTGTTTGTGAGGCAACCACCGGGATTTGAGAGTGAGAAGTACCCCCACCGGGTGTACAAGTTGAGGAAGGCGCTGTATGGGTTGAAGCAGGAGCCTAGAGCTTGGTATGGTAGGTTGAGGGGGTTCCTGTTTGAGAGAGGGTTTGAGATGGGGAAGGTCGATCAGACCTTGTTTCTCCTCAGGCAGGGCAGAGATATACTGATTGTGCAGGTATACGTGGATGATATTGTCTTTGGTGGCTCATCTAACTCTCTTGTTGCAAGGTTTGCAGAAGACATGAGCAGGGAATTTGAGATGAGCATGATGGGCAAGTTGCAGTTCTTCCTCGGGCTACAAATCAAGCAATCAAAGGAAGGAACATTTGTGCACCAAGCTAAGTACACCAAGGACATCGTGAGGAAGTTCAAGATGGAGGACTCCAAGGCCATGGCGATGCCTATGAGTACGACTATAGCTCTTGATGCGGACGAGGAAGGTGAACACGTGGACCAGAAGGAGTATCGGAGCATGATCAGGTCACTCCTCTACTTGACGGCGACGAGGCCGGACATCCAATTCTCGGTATGTCTGTGCGCTCGTTTTCAAGCGTCTTCGAGGACTTCGCATCGGCAAGCAGTCAAGCGCATTTTCAGGTATTTGCGACACACTCCCGACTTCGGCCTTTGGTACTCTGCGTCTTCTTCTTTGGCGCTTCATGGATTTTCAGACGCGGATTTTACCGGGTGTCGGTTGGATAGGAAGTCCACTTCTGGGACTTGCCAGTTCTTGGGTTCTTCTTTGGTGTCTTGGTCTTCCCGCAAATAGTCGAGTGTTGCTCAATCCACTACCGAGGCAGAATATGTGGCCGCAGCTAGTTGTTGCTCTCAGCTCCTTTGGATCACATACACCATGAGTGACTTTGGTGAGGAGTATACCCATGTTCCACTTCAATGTGATAGCACCAGTGCTATAAGCGTTGCAAAGAACCCAGTGCTCCATTCCAAAACCAAGCACATAGAAGTGAGGTATTATTTTCTGAGAGACAACGTAGAGAAAGGAAAAATTGCTTCGATTCATGTACCCACACATGACCAGCTGGCCGATATTTTCACCAAACCCCTAGATCAAGCAACTTTCACTCGTTTGCGGGGGGAGCTTGGTGTGTGTTTGATTTCTTGAGTTGGTGTGTGGGAGCTCCTTTGTAGCATATGTATAGCTTTCCTTTGTGCATTTCTTGCATTTGGCATGGCATATGTAACATGATGTATAGGCATCTTTGTATCTTAGGTTGCATGCATTTTGTATCATATGCATTGTTTAGGAAAGGCTTCTCCTATATACATTGTTCACCATGGAATGATATATATGTCTTTGTGAGCTAGTTTGGTAAGCTATGGTTAGTTTGGCTTAGCTCTTGATAATCTTGGTTTGTATCCATGGTTGATAGCTATGTTTTTGAAAAACCTCATATGTATGCTCTCTTGTGAGTAAATGCCTTTATATGATCTTGACATGTTTTAGTGGCTTGGCTATGCTTAATTTGTGGTTGGATAGCTTATTTTGATCATATGGGGCCAAAGGCTCATTTGCCATCATGAATGTTTAGCCCCCATGCTTGATCTTGTGGAGGGGCATAAGTTCCTTTTTGCCGCAAAGACATTTCATGTACCAATTTCAAATCTGAAAATGAAATAAAAATTGCTTGGAAAATGTGCTCCCATGTCATATGTGCTAATTTTAATTTGCTTTGGGTGCTAAACCATTGCATGATGCCTACCAATGAGAAGTCTCATATCTAGAAGTAGGCACATGGCTCGGTGGCTTTGACATGACATGAGGTGCTTGTGGGTGTTTATGATGGTCTTATGCTTCGAATGGTTGTCCTAGCATGAAGTTTGTATGGCTTAGCCATTTTGACATGTTTTGCTCATGTTTAGGTCTTTGCTCATGAGAGGGTGATTTTTCGCAAAATTGCTCAATTCTATCTTAGCTTCGCCCAATGGTTGTGAAACTTGGTGATCATGAAGTTGATGTCATTACGAAGCTATAGAGTATCTAACTTGCTCATTTGGACATGTGTAGCATCCTTTGTTGAATTTTGTCTATTTGAGAAGCTCTAGGTTGCATTTTTTGCATTTTTGGCTTGATTCATGCATTGTCAACAAGGGGGAGAAGTTTGAGCATGTTTTGGCTTGCTGCATGTATTTAGAAGGTTTCCAAGTGGTTTCGAGCTATTTTTGAGCTCGGGCAGTTTCCCAGGTGGCATCGGCCTGACCGGTGAGGTACACCGGTCTGACCGGTGTAGTTCCCAGGTGCTGGACGATCTTGTCCACCGGTCTGACCGGTGAGGGTGACCGGTTTGACCGGTCAGAGCAAAGCTGAAGCAGCTGCTCTGTTTTGCGAGGAGGTTTGCATGCATTTGTCCAGGGGGAGTTGCATTGGTGCAGGGGGAACTCTTTGTGGTTTTTGAGCTTTGGTTTGATGGTTTGTGCTCCTTGCTTGAGCATGTTTTGTCTCGGATGTGTCGAGCCGTTGCACTTGCCTAAGGGGTCCGAGACTTGTCTTCTTCAAGTGATCTTACTCTTTGCCTTTTCTTTGGCTTTCGATCGCTTGTTGGAGTGTCTTTTAGTCGTTTCTTTTCTTTTTCTTTTCTCTTGGTTACCAAAACGTGTGTGTTGTCAATGCACTCATCAAGGGGGAGATTGAGAGCCAGGTGTGGTTCGAGGACCGGTGGATGGTCGCTTCCTGGTGTGATGAGTGATTGACAACGTGGTGTGGACTGATTCTTAGCTAAGTATTGCAGGTGCAGGTTGCGGCTTGACTGGTGCAGGTGCAGGTGAAGAACAAGCGCGAAAGGTCGTTGCCGGTAAGGCCTCTAGGTGTGGAGAAGACAAGTAGGCTTGGTTCGAGGGACCTGGTGGCCAGCGGGGTCAAGTGCGGGCCGCATGGTGGCAAGAACGGCAAGATGAAGTCATGGACGGTTTCTTGGTTGAGCCTCAAAACCAAGGTCGAGCCGGGACTACGTGGGAGCCGAGTCATGAGTGGTGATTGGCGGAGGCTACACCGAGTTCGCAGGGTTTCCAGTGGTTCACCAGAAAACCATTGGGTTCCTTGGTTGATCCACAAAGCCAAGACCGAAGAACCGAAGACGGAGGTGCAGCAGCTCCAGACTGGTCTGACTGGTGGGTCTGACCGGTCTGACCGGTGAGGAGCACCGGTCTGACCGGTGTGCGACGACGCAGTCCGGAATCTTTGAAGCGGAGGACACGCGTCGGGATCGCAAGGCTTGCGTCGAGGCTAAGCAAGTTTGCAGTCGCTGGGCATCCGTCCGATGGTGCGAAGACAAAGATTTCCGATTTCGCCCTTGAGGGGCATGTATCCCTAGTTAGCTAGTAAGGGTATTTTAGTCTTTCGGTTGCCTCCATATAACCCAAGGGGTGAGAGGATGGCAGCCATCTCTTGGAACCCTAGCTCATTTGGTTTTCCTATTTTCCTTTCCTATTTTCCTTAGGATTTTCATAGGACTAGCTTGAGAGCTTCATGGTGAGATCTTGTGAGAGGGAAGGATGATCGGGCGGCAAGCTAGACCTTGTATGAACCTCTTTGGTATGTATAGATGATTCGGCGTGGTTCCTCAAGGCTTGGATGTGTCTTTCCCGTTTCTCCTTTTCGGTGATTTTCGGAGCCTTTTCTTGGAATTTTCGTTCATCGCTCGATTCGTCGATTTGAGGGTGTTTCTCTCCGGATTTCTTTGAGGGGATCATGGGTGAGTGCCTTGTGCCTCTTTGTGGATGATCTTGACCCCTCAAACACCGGATTTGGCCTTCGATTCGTTGATTTTCGGATGAACCCTAGTTCATAGTGTTCTTGGCAAGGTTTCGCGATTCCGGGAGTTGTAGGGAGTTTGAGACCGAAATTTTTGGGGCATATCCTCTCCTTGGGGTGTTCATCATCTCCCCAAAATTTCGTCTCAAGACTCCAAGTGGTTTGGGAGATCCATCGATCGAAAGTTTGGGGCTGTTTCGCGGGCTGAATTTTGGGGGGGGGGGCGGTACTACCGACCCTGTGCAGGTAATACCGATAACCTGATTTTCAGTTGCCAGAAAGTCTTTATCGGTAGTACCGACCCGAGGTCGGTAGTACCGACCCGAGGTCGGTAGTACCGATAGTCGGAAGTACCGACCTAGTGCCGGAAGTACCGATAACCTGGTTTTTAGGTGCCAGTAAGCCCATATCGGTAGTACCGACCTAGGGCCGGTAGTACCGACATTTTCTGCTGCAGTTTGCCTCGCGCTAGCTTTTTCTCTCGGTTCTTTTTGTGCTTGCTTCCGCTTTGTTCCTAGGCTTGATCTAACTTGTTCCTAGGGTCAGTAGGTTCGTTGTGACTACGTGATCTTGGCAAGTGTGTGCGAGATTCTTTGGAAGTGATTTGGGGTATAGGCTGAGTTCTTGGAGAAGAATTTTTATCGGCTCCCATTCACTCCCCCCCTCTCTGGTCGCCAATCCGGTCCGTCAACACATGGGAGGACTCTTTGTAAAGGCCTCGTAGCATCCCTATGCAATCACACCTCGGTAGTGTGGTATGATACTTAGCCGGCATCGCATGGTTGGGTTCAAAGTTCTTCAGGACTTTTACGCGACTTGTGGGTAAAGATGTGCAACCTCTGCAAAGTGTTTAAAACTAATCGATTAGCCGTGCTCACGGTCAAGAGCGGTCTGGACCCTCACATGATAATTGAACTTGAAGATGGACTTAAATCGTGATTTCTGGTTATGTTGGCCATATGCTTATGGTGTATCTGTTTATGTTAATGTGGGTTGGTATATACTTATATCTTAATAATCAGGTACTAATAAAATTTGACCAAATAAAAGTGCTTAATGCAGTCAACCTGTCAACCTTTCCTTGTTAAGCCTTTACATTCATACTTTCTCCACACTTGCTAAGTACGACATGTGCTCACCCTTACTATAGATAATGTTGCTCGGAAAGAGTTAACTGTTATAAAGATGTTATGAGAATGTACCATGGTTTTGTTACTTTTGCTACTGCACATGCAATGTGCATATCCTGTTACCAGAATACATTACCATAGTTGGGCTCGGGCGTCACATTTTTTTCGAGTTACCATTTACACTGTGATTTACTATATTGACACAAGAACCATTTATAATTTAGCATAAATTAGTTACCCACAAAACCCCTAGGGCTCTAGACAATAATTATCGTAAATGATTTACCACATACAGGGGCATAATCTTGTAATTGATTATAGTAAATCACATACAAGGAAATGGATTCTAGTAAATTGTTTATAAAATTTTCGTAAAGATTACCACGTACGGGGGTATAACCTTTGTCAGAATGTGAATTCACTAGAATCATTTATGTGCATGTGTAGCAGGGCAAAGAAGTAATTCATTTACAAAAATCTGACACTATTATTTTTTTTGTAACTCACCCTTCAAATGGTTCTTCGTAACAGACTGAACGTTCTGCGTATACCATGGTACATACCAACCCACGTACTTTTGCTACTGCACATAAATTACAAGTAACCAACCTATGGATTTGTTGCATGCACGTATTTTGCTTGCACTCTCGAAAGTATAGGGTGAGCTAATTAACATGCCCTCCCGAAATCTCCGTCAAGTAATTACTTGACTCGTTTGTTTGGCTGCCTGTCTACAGTAAATCACCAGCAATTAAAAGCTGACCACTTGATCATCGCCCATTGCAATAATTAATAGCGATCAACGGTGGGCTGCTGCGGTTAATAAGACTGGCCACATAATAAGTTATTCTATGACCTAGTTACGAGAATTGAAATGGATCTTTACCATAATTAGGATAGGCGATTACCACAATTTAGCATCAAGATAATTTGAAGAACTAGTTCCTATTGTGACTTTGTGAGTATACGTATCTAAGATGAAATAGTTACGAGAATTCATATTAGTGTGTATTATAAAATAGATGAGTACGCGAGGTCACGTATTCTAATAAATCAATTGTAAATTCCGTTGTTGACTTTACAGTGTTAAGCGACTCATAAACTAGTAAATCACATACAAGGTCATAGATTCTAGTAAATCACCGCAAAAAATCTTGTAAAATATTACCTCAACAAGGGCATAGATTCTAATAAATTATTTACTTTGGTAACTTTGGATTCTGGTAATTGCCTGACCATTTACTATAGTTTAACATATATACACACTAACATTTCCCAACACATGGATGTTGTAGGAACGTGTCCTCTCTCATCGTAACCTGTTCTTGCATGGACAGGAATTAAAATTCCCAAAATCACCGTTAGCTAATTAACGTGCAATGATTACTCGTGTCCTACCACATGCAGCTATGACGTAAAAGGTGCCGGTCATTAAAACGAAACAATTGAGGGTACTGATGGACCAGGAGGTGGTGTGATCAGCTGGCCCCATTATAAAATAAGTTATTCTATAACCGACTACGGAATAATATATATATATGGCAGCGCTATTCCATATCACAGTTACGGAATAACCGAGCCCACCCAGACTGCCCGCACGCACCGCTCCGCGCTTCCCCGCGCGTGCCTACTCGGTTTTTCTATTCCGGTTTTCCTCACCGCAGGTCCACCTCCGTCCAGTTCCCGATTTTTTTCCTACCACGTGCGGTTGCTGGTTTTTTTTTCCTACCACGTGGGGTTGCTGCACATACGGTTTTGCATGTGATCTAAGTCTGTTAGAAACTGATTCGTTGCATTGTACGCTTTTGTCATGTGTAAGATAAAAGAGACGTTTTTTTAATAAAACGCTTTTGTTGCAAGATGATTTGTGAACCTTTAATAGCAAAAAAATGTCCTTGTGAACCTTTAATAACCAAAAAAATGCCTGATTTTTTTTGGTCAAAACTAAGATACAAATTTCTAATCAGTAGTACACTGTTTAGGCCTAAGAGTTAAAATAGCCTAATCCCAAATCCTACATGATTGAATTTTGTTCCGAACCATGATTTTGATTGAAGATACTTTTAAACAGAACAACATTAATTGCAAATTTATATTAGCACTTCAAAACAGACCATGTTTGCATAATACTATATTTCAGGTAATCAAACTTTAGCTCGGTAACCAAACTTCACCCAGAAATTACAAATGTATAGAACCATTAGAGGATGCAATGAACACTACAATGTGTAAAAAGAACCAGCAAGCTTTGCCCTTGCAAACGCTGCACCGAGCAAGACACCTTGAGAACAAGCTTCAAATTCTATCATACAAGGTAGGCAATTGGATCGCATAGTATTATCACTATTTTGGAACATCGTTAACTTATCACAACTCTTCAATCTGAATACTTGGTTGCCTGAAAAGCTAACGATGTTTGAAATTTTGTGTCTTAAACTGCGGCTCACCTAGTTCCAGGTTCTTCCTACATATGCAGGTGCAGGATGATGCTTCTTCCAGATCTGCACAATGATCCAAGTAAGATGGAAAACGATCAAGATTTAGATTTGATATCCAGGCACAAGATAGTTAATTACATTCAGGATGGAAGGAAGATGACAGGATAACTGACAAAAAATAGCAGAGTTTAGGAACACATATCAAATTAAGACAGGAGGGACAAACAGCTATACTTCTAAGACGATATACTCAGAGTCATGTACCAACAGTAGAAACATGGCATGAACTGGCTGCCTGACATAGGAATTAGTCAGCAAATTATTCAGTCCAGATCAGCAGGATAAGTGCAAGAAAAATTGATGTTGGCACTTTTATACTTGATATGCATGGACAAGTTAATTAATTAATCAATAATGAACTTGCTCTTTTCATATGTCAAATAAGGTATAGATACCCCACTACCAATCGTCCTGAAACAAGACTGGAGAAGCAAGCAGCCCAAAACAACATCTGAAGAAACAACAACTTTATGTATATTCGAATTATCCGCTTTCAGAGGTATGGAGGTGCATTTTGAAAAGAAAATACAAGTTGTCAAAGTACCACAACAACCCAGGGATATAGAGGTTCCTTCAAAACCCAGAGGTATTGAGGTTCCTTAAAAAAATTGCTAACTAAAAGCAACATGAAAAATGTTGCCTAGTTTAGCATTACAGATAACTAGATTAGGCACGTATTGTGATTTTATCATCCACACACCTGAAAAACATCTCGTAGGTCCTTGAACAACCCATGCGGGGGCAATAAATACTAGGGGATTTGCTCAAACAGAGTGTGCATCAGCATCAATGATAGTTTATTGGTGGTGACATGAGCATTCACCTGGTAACCTCTTGAACTGGACTACCGCCATGGCTGGCCTTACAATTCTATGCAGTGATGGCCGTGCATGGACTCATGCAGATTCTGCTATGGTCAACTGAGGATATCACAGCGCTTCATGATATCTGATCTAATCTATCACAAAAAAACAAAATATTATACCTGGATTTCTGAGAATTTCACAAACAAAAACAAGGCAAGTTCGTATAGCAACCATGGAAATATGGAATCTACACTTCGATAAACCATTAATAATAAATTTGTAGAAAATGACATTACCAACCAAAAATAGGAAATTTTGCAATGACCAATGAGACTTCATGCATAACTTAACCAAATGTGAAGGTCCAAGATCATGACATCTGTATACCTTAACTATGTGCTAATGAGTGATACACAGGAATTCAGAAAATTAACCAACAACAATTTTAAATCGCAAACAATTGAATTCAATTAGCCAGAACTGAGGTGAGATGAGTAAAGAGAAAGGCATATGGTGTCCTCACCATTAACTGGTTGAGCATGTTTCCAGCTACAGAAATAGCAACCCCACAGTTACATCCCAAAAATCAGCAAGACGTCAAAGATAGTTCACTTAATCTAGTCCCAGGCTATGTATCCTGTCAATAATTGCAAACTATTGACTCAATTTTGCACAGTCCTATTACTAAAAAGGAGCATTGATGATATTGTTGAATTGTCATCGGATAGCATCACTGAGCTTAGGCATTGACTGTTAAGTCCTTATTGTGACTGATTTAATTAAATTCATTAGGTTGGAAGCAGGGGAAATGACATGTCATACCTTATCACCAGGGGGCATGAGTGAGGCATTTATTCTGGTAATGGAATATATCCTGTGTAAGCTGATCAATGGCACACCAGACGGTGATATATCCGAATGTCATTGATCTTAAAAGGAAATGACAATACTACTGTCAAGGATTATACAATGATGATAACTGCTAAGTCTGAAAATGCAAAAGATACTTACTTCAAATAGAAATTTCTTTAACAGTCTATACAACTGAAAATGCAATTACTAAAAGGCATTCTTTAATTCAGGTTGCAAATAATACATGAACCAGTCATAAACAACATAAAATTTACATGGTACATTATGCAATGATACCCACAGCTACCATATGTAATTGTGAACCCAAAAACAAATGGACGGAACAACCAATTATTTTCTAAAACATGGTCCATCTCAATTGTATTATTAACAGAAAGTGAATACAATGATTTTGCAAGAGCCAACTCATCTTAGTTGTCATGATAACAGATCAGTCAATGAAACCAAGTGCAACCTAGCAGGCTAGCAGATTTGGATTGGCAAATCTGATCAGTATGCCTTAGGAGTGGTGGCACTAGCTCTGATATTTCTTTCAGGATACAAAGCTAATGTTAAGATGAAGATAACATTTGCTCAAGTAAAGGGAAACAAAAGATAAGCCACCCTTGGTTCTGGCAAATTACGTTATTATTCCAATTTACAGTGATATTCAACAGATTCATCTATATTATTGTACACACTATCAGAATCATTGATCTAATATAGTACCATTATGCATATGGAGAATCTAAATAAAAGTAGTATCTCAGGAAACCTTATCAGATATAGTTTGCATCTCTGAAAGTGAACATGTTGAATATATACCTGAACAACTACGGATTCAGTTGAGCATTTCAGAGAATGAAATTCAGGAACATTAAGTCCCAGTTGAGTACAAATACCGTTGCTGACCTCCACAATAGACTGGCTAGAGAGCTCCCAGTTGAGAACTCCTGGGTGAACTTGTATCCTGACCTCGAAGGAGAAATATTGGATTAGATAGGTGGTAAGAAGCCAAGGACAGGCTGCTTGTCTGATATCTTGTAGGAAAAAAAGAAATATTGAATTTGTACACTTCTTCAGGGACGGGAGCTAACCTGGAGTTCTGTTCATGGTTGTGGACGAGCCATGCTTGGGGAAGCTTAACCTGGACGTCGCGTGGAGGGAGGGAGCCACTGTCGTGTCGTGCAGGATCTGCCCAAATCATTGGAGAAGAAGATGAAACTATTTTTCTAAGGGGCCTACGTGCAAAATAGTCATAGCTTGGTTTTTTTGCCTCCATCCTATCCATCTGTTCCTCATCCATTGGCCTAAAATGTGTCGAAGCAAGGGAGCCTGTCATATGCTAGGAGCATGGGATACGTTCTCAACAAATGTGAATGAAAAAAATAGTTAACGTGTAAAATACAACAATGATTAAAGTGTACGCTTTTCAATTGAGATGCACGGACTTAGAAATAGGATCACAACTTGCTACATGCATCACATGTTAATACATGGACCATTTCAGTGTTGCATGGTACATATTAACATGGAACAATAAGTTTCTAAAATAGTTTTGTGATCAGGGGCGGAGGAGGGCCTAGGGCCACTAGGGCCATGGCCCTAGGCGTGGCCCAAAATCCCCCTTTACCTCCTTTCAATTTTCGTTGGCCAACTTAACTAATAATATACCTCCTCCGGTGAAGACCACACGTCGGCACAGCAGCCCACCAAGTCCGCTCGCCCACGAGCCCATGAGTTGACCAACGTGGCCATGTATTCCTTCGTTGGAGAACGAAATCCCTCGATGAAAACTCACATGGTGCGCGCTTGCTCTCTCCTCTCGCGCTCCCTTGATGACTCGATCTCGATGCAGCACCCCCGGACTTGCTAAAAATCCTAGCAGCGCCGGCGGCATGGTGAGGTGGCCCGCACTGTGAAGTCCCCTCGGCGGATCCCGATTGGCAGTGAGTCGCCTGGAAGGGCGGCGCCTGGATTCTTGGCCACACGGCGGCGGTCCGCTGTGCAACCGAGGCGCACATGCCCAGCGAGTATGGTGGAGCGGCCGTGTGGGAGAGGCAGGCAATGCTGCCATGCGTGTTCCATCCTCCTTGAAACCGTTTCAAGCTTTTTCAATCAAATTTGTAGCACAATTGGACTTGGAATTGGCATTACACTTTATGGTTCTCACTACTTTGATCACCATTATGTGGGCTTCATTTAGGTGATTTAAGTTCTCAGATGCGTGGCCCTAGGCGTGCAAATTGGCCAGCTCCGCCACTGTTTGTGATGGATCAGTTTCTAAAGAGAAACACAACTGTAGAAACATAACCTTTGTTTTTGCCACTTGTTTAAATAAACTTGGATGAAAAATGCTGAAAGCACGGAACCAAGAATCTCCGTCACTGAATTTATGGCTGCTAATGGACTGAAAACACACTCCATTTGATGCTCACTATTAGGTTTAATTTAATCTCTAAAAACTGTCACGAATCATTGCCACCACCTAGGGAAATCAAGCAACATGAGGGGCAATCAAATGCTAATTGACTGAAACACCAGTGCGCCAACTATTGTCGAGAGTAGATCCTGCAAATCGATATAGCAGAGAAAGCTAAAGAACGATAAAAAAAAACAAGTAAACAGGGGAAAGCATTAGGCAGCTATCGAGCGTAGCAACCTACGACCTAATTTGAACTACAGTCAGGAGAAGCATCGACTCCTCTGAAGAAAATGGACCAAAATCAATAGAAATCAGATGGGGCAAAAATAGATATGGGATTGAGCGGGGGTGTAGCTCAAGCAGCGGCAGCTGCGCGCGAGCAGGGGGAGGACCACCTCTTGAGGACGACGAATCGGCGCAGACTGGATCATCGGACGGTGGCACCTGGGCTCGTGAACTGGATGGGCAGCAGCACTCGAGGCCTCGAGCACCCTTCTCCAGCCACGCTGCGAATCGGCCGATGGATATGCCTGCTATACACAAGTAGAGGTCGGGGCGGCGCAGATCGGAGATGGAGCAAGCGGTCAATGCGAGCTCGACACTGAAGCCAATAGCCCACGCAGGACGGTGCTCCTCCTCCGATGCAAGATGCAGAGCCGCCCGTGCTGGATCTTTTCCCGGTCGAGCTCGCGAAATCGAGCGGGCGGGCGGCAGAAGCGCGACGATGACCGACGGAGGAGCTGCGCGTGCTACTGCGCCAGCAAACCAATCACGGGATTTGGCGGTGGCGTCGTCGATTCGTAGCAGAAGATCTGTGGGGAGAACTGCGGCGTGGGCGGCGGCAGTGGAGGAACGGAGACGGCGGTTGGGGCGTGGGCGGCGGCGGAACGGGGAGGCAGGAAGACGGAGGGTGGTCGTGGGCGGTGGCGGTGGGGAAAACTACTGCTCCCGGATTTCTGGATCCACGATATGCAGATGGGGCCCACAGACGTGAGAGGACCAGAAGGCAAGAAAAAAACCGGTAACAAAACGGGTGCAGAAACGGAGCGGTGCGTAGGGGTCGGAGGGTGACTCGGCTATGGAACCGTTATTCCATACGCAGGTTACAAAATATAAATAATATATCTTTTACTTCTAAAAAGTATGAAGTCGAGACAAAAACTTGATCGACCTTTTCTCCGCTCCCGCGCGCGTCGGCCTCCCCCTCCGCGCGTCCGCCCCGGTGCGTCCGCTTCCGCTAGGCCCACAACGCGTCTGCCTCCGCTCGCCCACGCACGCCCCTCCAATTTTTTTCCGTTGCTCAACCCTACTCCTCTCCCTTTTCTTCCCCTCTCGCTCCCCTCGCGAGACGCCGCCGCCCCTCCTGACCTCCTGCGACAGGCTCGCCGCCGTTCCTCTTCGCTCGCCTGCGCCAAGTCCGCACCCTCGCACGCCTCCTTCTCATCACCTTCCGTCGCGCCGCGTCGTTGTCCGCTGCCTCAGGATCGATCTCGCCCGATAGGATTCATCTCGCCCGATCTCGCGCAGCGCAGGTCTGGCTGGGGACGCCCGCTTGGTGGCGAGCAGAAGGGCGGCTCCCCCGTCATCTCGTCGTCGAGGTATTCTGTCGATCCCTTTTTCCTCCATCCTCCCTTTTTTCGATCCGCATTGATCCCATTCGCAGCTGCTCCTCCATCCTCCCTTTTCCCGATCCGCATTGATCCCATTCGCAGGTGCTGGAGCTGGCCAGGAACACGACAAGGGATGATAGGAAACCGCCGCTCTGTTCCCCGGCCCGGCTGCTTGCTGTGCCGCCCCACCGAGGTAAGGGCCTGGAGGCCGTCGGAGATGCCAACACAGTCGGCTCCCTCGACTTGGACGGCGCCACCCGCCCCTGCGGATATTTAGGATGTGGCACCATGGTGGGCTCTTGAGAAACATGGTATGCAATTTCTCCTCTATAGATGTGTTGTAGGCTTCTAAATTTTGTTGGCGCTCATGTTAATCTGCAACATGGTGGTGTTGGTTAGAATTCCAGTCACAATTTCATTTACCATTGTTTTAAAAAATTCTTAGTAATATGATTGTCATTGACATGTTACGGCCTGCTCATTTTCACGTTTGCATATCGATCTGTATGTATTTCCCAGAACTAATGAAGGAGTAATGATATTTCCACTTATAGAGTATCCTTTTTTTCTACTTTTTGATTGGGAGCAGCTTCATCTCTTTTGCCATGCACATTGCAACAATAATGCTAGCTATCGTAATAATCTACATTTGATTTACCATTGATCTACTTTGGGCTAAAGGTGGATTTAGAAGTAAAGTACTTACAATCTTATATACTCTGCCATCTTCTCGCCTAATTTTTTTTAGCATTCTACCAATGGATTGTGAGTGACAATAGTTCTAAATGTTCTTTTTCTACATTTCCTTTTGTGCACTCCATTGTAACATGAGACTAAATTATGTAGCTACCAAACAGAGTATGTTGTGGTTTTAGAGTGTACTAAATTTATTTCATGAATAAATGCTATGTTAACATTTTGGATTCAAAAAATATATGGATATGGATTACTAAAAGCTGAAGTGAGGTTTTGGAATTGAAAGAGTACAAGCACTTGTTATTTCATTTAGAAGTGAAAGCCTATATGGATGTGCACATCAGCTGACATGGCGGGACATCTGGTGACAGCAGGATCTACAGAGGTTCGTCGCCATCGTGCTTCTTTTGATGTGTGAGATAATGCCAATTGCATCCTCTCCATGCAAGCAGGCTTGACTATGTTTTTTGCTTGTGGAATGTGAAACAAATCAAAATGGTTTCGTATTGCTGTTGCAGGATGATTGGTTGAGTGGTTGATGGCAATGGCGAAGAACATCAAAGGGGAGCTCATTGTGCTATGCTAAAGTGCAGATAAGTTCATGCCTTATTTATTTGTGCATTTAACTAATTGATTGAAATATTATCAAAGGCTTCCGAAATCTGTACTATATACTCTAAACGATGTAAAAGCTTGTACCTTGAACAATGAAATTGATTATTTTATTATTCTGCTTGTTATTCTGCAGTCCTGCACAGTGCACACTAGCTATTTGTTGGAACACTTGTGAGAATATTGCATTGTGTGAGCATGGTGAGTTAGGCTGCAACAATATCTGCGAATGGTGCTCTTTCACACTTTTAACAGAAGTTCCTATTCCTATTGCACTGTTATAGTGTCCCCCATTCTACTTCATGAGTTAAAAGGAGTAGCTCCACTTGTTTCTGTGAACTAATTTTAATGTTTTTTCCATACTTTCCAGATCTGAATTTTCTTTAATATTCTTGAGCCACGTCTGATTTTGATAAAAAAAAGGCCAAATCGACAACGGACTGTGTGGAGATGGCTACTATTATTGGTGCTCAATCTGTTAGCAGGTGGCCAGGAATATATATTTATGATTTTTATTTGCACAGACAGTTGGTTATGTCGTCATCTCTCTTTCTTATCTTAAAGTCGCCATGCATGTCAATTCTGTGTTTCCTCTCCTTATGCTCGTGGCTGATGAAAAAGAAGCACAATTACATCTATAATTGTCTGCTAAGGAGTAGCTTCATGTTTACCTGATTGGTTTAATTAAGTTTATTTTTAGTCATGATTGTTAGTGGAAGGAAGTGATGCGTGGTTCAGTGAATATTAAACTATGGTTATTTGTGATTTTGATAAATCTTATAATTCATCTAAAATTGTGTAATTGATCTGGGTTTGAAAGTTTAGAAACATTGTGATTGAAGTCAACATATACTCGATTCATGTCTTTTAGTTGCATCGAAAATTATGTTTCTTCCCTATAGTAACCCAGGACCAATTTATAGTGTGATGTTTGACCTTTTTTCAGAAATGATCCATTTAATATTTGTTTCCTATTTTGCAGTTAATTCATTTCAGACCACGTGGAAAGAAATGTGCTTTTGCCAATCTTACGAGGTGAGTGACAGCTGAATAACCCATGATTAGCGGCTAGGTGTAGCTACACAGCTACTGCATTGTGAGATTGCCCGCATAAATGAATTGATATATGAAGTTGCATATTCTGAAGCTTGTTCTATTCAAACTTTGAATTCTCATTATTGTAAAATACAGTTTGAAGCATGATGGGATGGGTACAGAAAGCCACCATCAGCCCAATGGATGAAGATGCAGATCCATATGGGACATTTGACGGGAAACAATGATATGTCAGGTTAGTCTGAAACAATAATCAAGCATCATTTTGAGGGAGTATGGCTTGCTTCTTGTACGAACCTATCTGTTTTGCACTTTTCAGTTAATCACTCAATTAAGGAACTAGAAACACTTAACATACTCATCTTTCGTATTCATTTTTGTTTGTGGGGCTGCTTCCAATTGAATTTAAGTAACCTATTCCGCAGAGGGAGATGGCACATTCTGGGCTGATATGCACCCATCTGATATTTGGTTACTATGGCTATTATGGTACTTACCGCAAATAGATTGTTAGAAATTGACATTGTGTTTACCAATTAATTGTTTAGGAAAACCGTATCTGGGGAATAGAAAATAGATTGTTATAGTAGCAGTACAGATTGACATCGTTTTTACCAAATAGTTGGTAGTGCTAGCAGTAAACATAACTGCGAGTAGCTCTAAGGGACCAAAAGGTCTGGGTTATGAATATCGTGCCAATTGATTCGCCAGACACACTGCCCATCATTTATGACTGCGTTTTGTTTGGTATGTATCATGATTGGTGCGAATCTTTCATCACTTACCCAAGAACATATGACCTTCTGCACACAGACCATCTGTTCTTGAAGCTCAAAAAGAGGTTGGTATTTCGTGTTCCTATTATGAATGTTTTGCAGTTTCTTCATGGTTTGCCAATAGCTTATATTGAACTATATCAACCTGTGAAGGATTATGTCCTTGGCATAAACTCAGTCCATCCATCAATATATACTATTGGAAATCTGGAGTTAAAACTGACTGAATTGATCTTTTCAGCAAAACACAATAATCCCTTCCATGCATCTATGCAGTCTGACCTATTTCTTTGATATGTAGCAGTAGCCTGTTGCAGAGCTAAATACGTGTTGCTTGTTTACAGATGCAAATTGATGTTTTCTGAGGTCGACTGTGTGTTGACGCCACATGGTAAACTGAATGTGAGGGACACTGCAGACACAATAACAAACTGGAGGGCATGGCCAAGTCCCTGAAGCGGGAGGTGCTCATGACCTATACCAAGGGTAACGAGGGGTTGCTCTGCGTCGAGAAGTTGATGTGGCAGCCCAAGGACCTCGAAGCAAGCACGTGAAGTATATGTGTTGAAGAAAACTGTCACTGGGGTAGGGTAAATTAGACGAATTTTTGCTCTAGAATCTAGATATGCATATGATTCTTGTGGATGCTGAAAGGACAAAACTTTTGTGTAACAGTAGAATAATACATCTATTTTTCCCCATTTTCCTATTTTTTGGTTTCGCATCGTTGCTGTTAGATAGAGCTGGAATTCACGTGTACAACGTTCGGTTCAATTGGAACCTCTTTCGCCTTGTCGGGTACAACAATCTAGATTAGTTGTTCGGATATAATGCCTTGTCGGGTATTAGTCAACAATCCAGATTCGTTCGAATATAATTTTTATTGAATGTTTCATGTATTACATTAAAAAGTCACATATGTTTGAGTTGTATAATTTGGAAGTTTTAAGTTGAAGCATGATTTTTGTATTCCTCAATCTTATTATATGATAGTATAATCCTGTTTTTATTTTGCCCGTAGCAATGCACGGGCACGATCCTAGTATATATTTAAGGAGCGAAAATAATTAAAAAATTTTCTCACTCAAATCGGGTTCACCGTACCCCTCATGTCGGACCCACCCGTCATATATTTTTGGAGTGGATAGGGTGAAAGGACTATGAAAAGACTAAAAAATCGCAATTTGGAGAGCGTTTCTGCCAAAAATGAATTGTTTTTGTTACTCGACGTCATCTTATCCACCCACCGGTACCCACATCGGGGCCACACACCCGCACCGGCCGCTGGATCTGCCCCGGCGAAGCCGATCGAGGAAGAGTTCAGTTCTTGTCGAATCCTTTTGAGTTCGCTTCAGGTTTCCCTTTTTACCAGATGGATTCTCCAATGTAATCGGTTAGTTCCCCCATCTAATCATTAGTGTCGCACCCTCCAAAGGACGGCAAAAAAATTTCGCGAACCGGGTCGATCGAATCCATTGTGTTTTGTCGATCGCACAGGAGATCGAGCGAGATTTTGCCGCAGGCGTTCCCAAATGCCGTCGGGCCGGGCTCATGAATACGGCGCGCAACAAGCTCCGTCGCCTCACGCGCAGCGACGCCGCCGGCAATTTGTCCCCGGATTGGACATCACTGGCCGGCGACCTGGTGGAGCTGATCGGGTGGCGGGTGCTGGCCACCGGCGACCTGCATGACTACGTCTACATGCGGTTCCGCGCCGTCTGCTCCCACCGGAGCGCGAGCGCCCCCCCGTCCTCGTGGCGTTCTCGACCTGCGCTTCCACCCGCGCCGATGGATGATGCTGCTGGAGGGCCACGGCCTGTACCCGGGCCACCCGCTCTTCCGCGGCTTCGTTTGCTTCTTCAACCTCTCCACCGGCGCCTTCGCCCGCGCCCACCTCCCGCTCCTGGACGACCACATCATCCTCGACTCGGTCGACGGCCTCCTCCTCCTGCACCGCGACGGCGACACCGCCATCCGCCTACTCCACCCCTTCACCGGCGACGTCGCCGAGCTCCCGCCGTTGGCATCCCTCCTGCCACAGATGGAACCCGGCAACTACTACGGCGAGCGAAACAAGCGCAGCAGGTTCACGCTCAAGGCAGTCCACACCTCTGTCGCCGTCAGCTCCACCGGGACCGTCACCGTCATGCTGGCGCTTCACCTCCTGCACCGCGTCGCCTACGCCACCGCCGGCGACCAACGCTGGACCCTCTCTGCCTGGAATATCAAACCTGCTATGCTCAGACCCATGTCGTTCCAAGGCAAGCTCTACGCATTGCAAGCTCACGTCTCTTGCCATACGTAAGGTGTAAATCTACCAGATCAATCCACCATGCCCAGACACCGATGAGGGGCCGTGTCATCTTCCATTGCCGGAGAAGATCGCCGAACTTCCCATGGAGAAATTTCTCTACACGCTCAACTTCGTGGAATGTGGGTCAGAGCTCTTGCTACTTTCCTACAATGATACGTCTTGTTCAAAGCTGGAAGTCTACAGGGTTGCAGGTAAAACACGTTCCTCTTCGGGCCCTCACCAGAAGTCTTCTCCATCACGGCGCTTGCTTCTCTCACGTGCGGAGCTGCCTAGCACATGCACGTTAATCACGGTGACTTAGAATAGGAAGCTTATTTCTTTCTATACTGTTCACACCAGTGCAAGTGTGGTAATTCAATGATTTTACATGCATGCTATAATAATGTAATACTTCAATTCTTTGACCCAAAGTAAATTGTCAATCTACTATGATCATAATTTCGTTTTCCATTTTTCCAGTAAACTAGGACATGCACCATTCTAAGAGACTTGCATGAGGCTTATGCATGTAGACTTTTCCATGTGGTGATGTGCATCAGGTATTGCTAATAAGTTTACTGAAGCAAAGATGCTATTTATAGGGAACAATTGCCCGGATGTTGATGGGTGGATTATCTTTTTATGGAGATCCACAAAATGTTTTCATTCATGTTGAGTAATAGATGAAGATTATTTGAATATTTCAAATCTAGGAAATGCGGTTCTGTTTCAAATATGGCACCTTTACATTTCAGGTTTGGAAGCCATTGATGTAGCTACTATGCAAATGATGCAGAGCTAATACATATAGAAATTTGTAGAATTCAAGATCTGGAAACACAGTTTTTTCTTGCCTTCAACTGAACATTAACAAGTGCTTCATGACCTGGTGGGATGCCCAACTGAAGGTAAGTATCTTCCTTTTGAGGTGGTGATTGGTACGAAATAAAGCAATCATAGGGAGAGAATTAACGTGTGGGGATTGTAGATGCTCGAATTTGGAAAACTGAAGTCTGACCAAGAGAGAAAACTGACTCAAGGTGTCCATCGGATGAGGGAACATACAAGATAAATATTGATGTAATGTTCTCTACCAAGTCCATAAGTTAAGTATTTGTATTAAATATTGTTTCTTAAATCACGTGCGTGTCGCAGTGCACCTTACTAGTATAAGATTTACACGGAATCAAATGTTAGAAGAGTAAAGTCTTAATCGTTTTGATGTTACACAGAATCAAGATCCTCCTCGTTGTTGATGTGCTCTGGTAGTGACCCTAGAAGAAGTTCCTAATTTCTTGTCTTCTTTTTTCTTTTCCTTACCATAAGCTACTTCTTTCTCGACGCTTTGTTCTTGTCCTTAGAAGAAGTTCCTTCTTTCTGGGCGTCCTTTTTCTTGTCCTTAGAAGAAGATCCTTCTTTACCGACGTCTTTGTTCTTGTCGGTGCTTTGCTGAGCTTCATTAGCAATGCTAGCAGTGTCTTCTTTGCTCACTGTTACTATTGAGTCACCGGCATGAAACTCTAGCACATGATTAATCACCTCGTCTAGAATAAATCCGCAGAGTTGTTCTTGAATTAACCTGATTCTTTGTGTCTCTAGTAATCCTTCCTTGATGTTAGCATTATACAAAAGAAGTTATTAATTGTTAGAAAAAAAATATGAACAATAAGAACTAGGGATATGTTTGTCTGCATTTTTGTGTACGCACCTTATCACTGAAGGAGCCGAAGCTACCACTTGCAAAGTGATGGATGAAGTCACATATATAGAATCCGCATAGACTGGTACCGCCTGGTTGTTTCATGCACTGCACATATGTGAAAATAAAAGTTAAGATATATTTGTTAACTTGTATTGAAAAATGTGACATGAGATCAGCGAAGAAAACACGTACCGGGAGATCATGGTAGAATTGAAGTTCAACAATTCTACGAGAGGTTCGTACCAATCTTTATATCAGCCAATAGAGTCAAAGACATGTGAAGACTTAAATCAGGTATAATAATAATGAGAATCCAGTGGAAACTGTTAATACATTTTAGGGAAGAATCAGTTAATTGAAATATTCAAAGTATTTTCAAAAAGATAAAGAGTTGAGAAAAACGTTGCTCACTGGAAGTTGTATGGAATAAATATGCAGTCCTTAAAGCGTTGCCTGTCCAGAAATGTGTATAAGTTCTCCACAGTAGGCGCTGGGAAATCACGGACAAGCGTCTCATTTAGCATGGTAGGATCCATGAAGCCGATGTCGTGTTGATAGGGACCGTTGCAAGAAAGGTCCTGGGGATGGCCCGATCTTCATGGCAGTAGGTTTTGTAAAAAGATAATTGCTGCAAGCAGCAGGTAAATAGCTTTATACCTGACAAAGGTTGGATGCAACCAAGCGACGGGGAGAAAGGCACCGAAACCGCGAAGACTTCGACTCGATCTCCAAACGACCACAGAACCACAAGCCGGAACTAATCCACACAATACGGCGCAGCCGAACGGAAGCCGTATAGCACAAAGTAGCGGAATCCAGAGGGATCTCTTCACAAGTCCAAGAAGAACAAGGAAGAACAAGGGGTGTGCAAGGCACTCAGCAGCATCGGCTGCGACAAATCATATGAGGCTATCAATTCATCATGATCAAAACTGAGTTCTTTGGGGTACATATGTGGTATTTATACTAGAAACAACCCTCCTAGGTGGGGTTTGAATAGGTGAGAACAGAAGTGGTCACATTGGGAGGTGGAAGGCCAACTGGTGGAAGCATTCACGAAGTCCTCTTCAGTTCACGCGCGTCTGTTCAGCTTTTGCGCAGTATTCAGTAAAATGGTCATTACTCCTAGCTCGATAGTCGAAAAGATGCGCCGTTTGTTGGGTTGGAATCTTGACTTCAAGACGCTTCTAGTTGAGTATCACTTGACCCTTGTGTCTTCCCGAGATGGTACAGACTTGGACGTGAAGTTGATACTTCTACTGCGTAACTTTGAATCTTGTGTGCGTAACCTTTCTCAGTTTGGACAACAACCTTGGTGTCCTCCACGTAACCTTCTGTGTCCTTCACGTAACCCAGAGGAGAAGCCTCTTGTGTAAACCTGAGTAGGAATAAAATACATGGCTTAGGTAGTATATGACTCTTATTAATATTATAATGTAACTCAGAGAGGAAAGCATGCACCTCTTGTTGGAGTTTGTTTGCACGGCTGCGCGTAACTGGCTCTTCGTTCAATTGTACTTGCATATCCGATTCTTGTTCTTGCATAACCGGTTCTTCACTTGAGGCTTGAGATGTAACCAGAGGTGGATTTGGTGTAACTAATGATATATCTGGTGTAACCATGGCATATAGGTTACACATGGCTGCGATGTCCTCATCATCCTCCCCCTCTTGAAAAGGAGTCATCCTCGACTCTATTGTGTAAGTGAGGCTTGGCATGTGCACATCATCCTCCTCCTCTTGAAAAGGAGTCGTCCTCGACTCTTCTAATCCAAAGAATGGAAATGGGTCACCATCTTCGAGGAATGTAGCTGCATTATACTTGCTTTGCATATTTATCTTCTTTTTCTTTCCAAGATACTTGATAACCCCTTCATGTTTGAAATGATTCAAATGAAGATTTGTTGGTGTTGTGGCATTTATTTCCTCCAATATTCCAAGGCGTTTTGATCTGTAATCATACAATCCAAGTAGTAGCTTTTCCATAGGAAAATTAGAAGGATAAAATTTTAGTTTAGCTTTCACCTTGGATAGTTGATTGACAATGATGGCTTCTAATGTCCATATATAATGCTGATCTTTCTCCCCCACTTGAGGAGAAGCTACTCGAAGCTTTTCATAACCTGAATAAAGATTGCACAAAAGGGCAAAAGTATATGCATGGTATATGAATATGTCATCTAATTTGTCATTATCTTTGTTTTGCAAAACATCATTCCCAAGAAAGGAAAAACAGTATGGAGTTGGTCCATATGTCACAAGCATCATGATGTTTGCAGCATCCTCCCTTCCTTGGAAAAAAGTCGACCTCGACTTTTGATTATACTGCAAAAGATTGTTAGCTTGAAACATTGTATTAACAACTTTCATCTCACTACGATGAAACAACATTATTGATTTTTGTGTACCTGCAAATACTTTATGTGATGGGAGAACAAAAATTTCCTTCAAACAACACAACTGATTTAACATATTCAATTTCATCATTTGAAGATGATATTGTTGAAAACATGGTGATGAAACATTCATAACAATCCCAAAGTTTTTGTTGCACAATTGATGGACAGGTTTAGATGTACACTCTTCAATTGCAATGCTCATGGATGTGGACAAATGCTTTTCAAGTGCACAGATGTGCACATAATTTCCTTCTTTCAATGGAACATATGAACTTGGAAAAGACAATGAAGGTTCTAAATTACAAGCACTAAACAATTGATGGACCATATCAGAAGAATTAACACACATCATATTTGACTTCAAATCAGCAAGTTTGTCATTCGTTATGCAAATGGTATGAACATAAAAATTATTTACAACATGTTCTCCAATCAAAATAAATGTAAACTTACAACTATGAGCAGTATTCAAGGATCTTGAAGATGTCATCACAGAAATATTATCAAGCATGTTGTTGACATCAATAGGCATATCAAACTTAGTATAAAGCTAGCAGTTGATTGGAGATCTTTTATTAAAGAATTCAGTACTAGTAGTCAAATAAACAGGGTGAAGTTTATTAGATTGTAGAACATCGCATGGAACAAACAAAGGAGAGATGTTGTCACCAAGATCATATTTAACACTTGTATGAACATGTGGTTCAATCAAATCAGCATAAAGGTTTTGATTATGTTCTATTGCTGAAACAATAACATCATGAGTATTCATTTCTATATCATGCATAGTATTAGATATATGAGTGCAAAATATCATGTAAATCAACCATATCAAAGCATAGAAAAGATCATGTATGGCTAAACATTGGTTATCAACTTGCAAACTTTCAGCAAAGGTGTGAACATGTGACACTACCAAATCAGCACAAATATTATGGTCAAGTCCATTTGAAACATGTGCTTTATCACAATCACTCACCACTGTATGTTGCATATTCAGATCTGAAATATTTTCATTACCTTTTAGACTTTGTGGTAGTGCAATTATCATGGATGACACTTCTAAAATCTTACCAATTACCTCGTCATGTTTCATGTTTTGGGCTGCACACAATTGGTTCAGTTGATTGGCTACGTTCTCATCTTTCTCAACAAGTATGGTGACGGCGTGAACTGCAATATCTTCTTCATTTTTATTGCAAACCTGCATATTTGGAAACAAAATACTAGCGGTAGAGATGAGAGTGTTAGTTTCAAAAGCATCCTCACATGTCTTGCATTCAAACCCTCTATTGTGTTGTGGTGTATCCCTCATATTTTCATTATTTGTACTCTCAAGGTCATAGTGGGTGGAATCACACAACTCACTTTTGGTTTCATTCTCTCTCAATTTGGCTATGTGGCCCTCATTCTCACAAAGGTTTTGATGCACAATCACTTCAACATCTTGTGAAGCAACATATGCATACGTATCATACTTCACCAAGTTCTGAAAAGGCAATGGAGCAGCAACTGTTGCAAAAGAACTAAGAACTAAAGCTTCCTCCAATGCTACTGAACTTGCATCACTTGAATGGGAAGCATTTGCATTATTGTTGCCTTCAATCTGAACTTTATGTTGCAAACACAATGAAATTTCAGCACCTTTGTCCATGTTCATCATCTGATCTGCTTCATCAAAAATTGGGGGCTGATCATACTTCACCACATTAGTTTCTTCAGTAACCTGCAGCACATCAAAAGTGAAACTAGAAGAGCTTGTCATGTTAGTAGTAAAGAATTCCTCACAAGGCTCCTCTTCTTCGCTCAATTTTTGTGTAACTCTCTCACAAATGGTGGAATCTCTTATATATTTAGGTTGAACTCTCACACTCAATTTTTGTTGGTGGAACTCTTCCTCACATATGGTGGAGTCACTCTTCTTCTCATTTGGAACTCTCACACTCAATTTTGGCTGGTGGCACTCTTTCTCACATAGGTTTTGAAATAAACCATCTTCCATGATGAATGGAATAGCAATGCTCTCATAACCATCAGCCGCAATCTCCATGTGTGGGATATCTTGTATATGTGCAGATTTAGATGAATGATTTCTCAACTTGTGGGCTCTATGATCATCCTTCTTCCCATTGTACTTCTGCACTTTTGCATCTTGAACCTTCTCTCGCTGTCCAGAACGCTTGTGCTCCTTCAAAACATGTTTTCGTGAACCATCATGCTGAAATGTACTCTGCTGTACAGAATACCGTGATGCTGCCTTAGATGTGTTCTAGATGGAATAATCATCAATTTTTTTAGATCTTTGCTGCTGCTTATGATGAGAATATGATGGAGCAAATCGCCTTCGCATAACTTTTTTCATCTCAGCCCATGTGTTGATGTGATCACTCCCCAACACATGCTGATTTTCTTGCACATCTTTCCACCATGTGAGAGCATAACCATAAAATTCCATTGCAGCTAAGTGCACTCTCTGTGCATCCAAGACATGATGTATACTAAAAATATAATCACACTTTTCTTCCCAAACAAGATAAGCTTTGAGGTCTTCTCTCCCAACAAATTTCGGTATACTCAAATCAACCCAAGAGATGCATCTGAATTTCTTCTATCACAATTATCATAAGGATTGTAGATATCACCTTGTATGTGTTTACCATTGAAGCGCTCATGGGGGACAAGGTCACACCCAAGAGAACTTCTTCCTTGCTGCAGAGAACGTGCGGAAGCACCATTGATTGGGGTTTTCATACCATCCTTCACTTGTGGAGCAGCAGGAACATGTTGATGTCGAACCCCACTATTTGAGATTGGAAGACGTTCATCAAACATCCTTTCCATGGCCTGCAGTACCGAATTTTGTACTCGATGTAGCTCAGCTCATGAAATAGTGGCCTCTTGAGCACCATGATGGCGACCACGAACACTCGAATTAGGTCCTGCCATGTTAGGATATTGCAAGAGAAAGTGGAATAGGAAAAATATGTGGAATCACACAACCTCACCTCTTGCTTACCCAAGTTCTTACCCGTTCTCAAGGACCATGAGTGTGCTAGTGTGGCGTAACCAAACTTGTGATTAAGCGGTTGAAAGGATACAAGACGAGAGGTCCGGTTTCAGATTTTTGTGGAGCTTTAGGTGGCTGTTCAAGGGAGGCTATGGTACTGAAACAATTTGTGTAACCCGATCAATATGTTGCTGTCCTCAAACACCACCAACTTGAGATTACAGAGATCAAAATTTTAGATACACAACCCACAACACAACCCCTTTCAACTTCTCCTTTCTTTCTTTCTTTCTTTTTTACTCTTTTTTTGCTCTTTCTTTGACACTTTTTTTTCTGATTTTTTTCAGCGAACACATGAACACATATGAGGGGTGCGGGAAAAAAAATTAAAACACGGCGGACGAACAACGGTGGCGACTAACAACAAGATGAACGCAACACACAAAGTAACAGTACCACAAAAAGGCTATGATTTTTTTGTGTGGCTTTTTAGTGGACTATAGGATATGAACAAAATGATATAACAAATGATAAAGGGTGGGAGGGTGGGTAATAACCAAAACCTATCGTGACAACAATAGCTCTGATTACCACTTGATAGGGACCGTTGCAAGAAAGGTCCTGGGGATGGCCCGATCTTCATGGCAGTAGGTTTTGTAAAAACATAATTGTTGCAAGCAGCGGGTAAATAGCTTTATACCTGACAAAGGTTGGATGCGACCAAGCGACGGGGAGAGAGGCACCGAAACCGCGAAGACTTCGACTCGATCTCCAAACAACCGCAGAACCACAAGCCGGAACTAATCCACACAATACGGCGCAGCCGAACGGAAGCCGTATAGCACAAAGTAGTGGAACCCAGAGGGATCTCTTCACAAGTCCAAGAAGAACAAGGAAGAACAAGGGGTGTGCAAGGCACTCAGCAGCATTGGCTGCGACAAACCATATGAGGCTATCAATTCATCATGATCAAAACTGAGTTCTTTGGGGTAAATATGGGGTATTTATACTAGAAACAACCGTCCTAGGTGGGGTTCGAATAGGTGGGAACTGAAGTGGCCACGTTGGGAGGTGGAAGGCCAACTAGTGGAAGCATTCACGAAGTCCTCTTCAGTTCACGCGCGTCTGTTCAGCTTCTGCGCAGTCTTCAGTAAAATGTTCATTACTCCTAGCTCGAAAGTTGAAAAGATACGCCGTTTGTTGGGTTCGAATCTTGACTTCAAGACACTTCTATTTGAGTATCACTTGACCCCCGTGTCTTCCCGAGATGGTACAGACTTCGATGTGAAGTTGATGCCTCTACTGCTTAACTTTGAATCTTGTGTGTGTAACCTTTCTCAGTTTGGACAACAGCCTTGGTGTCCTCCACGTAACCTTCTGTGTCCTTCACATAACCCAGAGGAGAAGCCTGTTGTGTAAACCTGAGTAGGAATAAAATACAAGGCTTAGGTAGTATATGACTCTTATTAATATTACAATGTAACTCAGAGAGGAAAGCATGCACCTCTTGTTGGATTTTGTTTGCACGGCTGCGCGTAACTGGCTCTTCGTTCAATTGTACTTGCATATCCGATGCTTGTTCTTGCGTAACCTGTTCTTTACTTGATGCTTGAGATGTAACCAGAGGTGGATTTGGTGTAACTAATGATATATCTGGTGTAACCATGGCATATGGGTTACACGTGGCTGCGATGTCCTCATCACGTGCATTCCAAGCCTCGGGCAAGCTTGCATCTCCATGCTGCATGATACCAAAAAAAGAAGTTCAGGTACAGTAGAAAATGGCTCGAGCTGTGATTCTAAGATTATGGTACAATAAATACTTACAGAACCCAGCTAGTGACGAATGAGACGTCCACTACATCCATATTGAATAGGAACTAGAACTCCTTCATGGGAATATTGAAAGTGGTGCGACCTCGGAAAAAATGTTCCTCTTCAATTTTAACTTCGAGAAATTCAACCCCCTATCCCGCATGTGCCATTTGTGCAGAGTATACATCCTAGTTGGAAGGTCCTTCAACAATCTCTCCTAGACAAGCGGCATCCCAGGCTCATAATTATGTCTACCTGACCCTGGGTGCTTTTCAATTTCAGCAGTGCCTAGAATTTGAGCAGGTGTCAGGTTTGCGTCCAAACCAAATTCAAGCAATCCACGCTCCGCATCTGATAGCACCTTTAGGTCCAGGACAGATTGCTTTGATTGGGTCCCTAGTTGTGGAACAGTTTTCCCAACTTTCTGCGCCTTATTGGCTTTCTGGAATTTGAGGGCCGTGCGATCATAGTCAGACAACGTAGGTCCCTCCGGCTTTTCCTTTTTTCTTCCTCCATATGTTTCGTGAAGCCATGAAATTTGTACATGTCAAATGGTTTCTCAACTGCATGCATCTTATTTTTGAATATTTGTCTATCCAGCTCCTCCTGCATTGACGCATCCAATTCCTCTTGCATCTTCTCGTAAGATAATTTCGGTGGAGGTGGCTTCTCCTTGGGTATCCTCCTCTTTTTTGGAGGAGGAGGAGGAGGATGTCCTCGTCTGGAACCCGTAATCTTTGGAGGAGGAGAAGGATCTCCTCATTTGGAACCCTGCTTCTTTGGAGGAGAAGGAGGAGGAGAAGCAGCATGTTCTGGACTTCCCTCGTCAGTTGCAGCATGTTCTGGACTGCTGTTGTGTTCCCTTCTAGCTGGTGAAGGCGGTAGCTGATCTTGGACCGCGGCACGTTCCCTTCTAGCTGGTCAGGTGCAGGAGATGTTTCCACGGTCTGTTCCGTTATCTTTATGAGATCCTTGGGCCACAAAATCCAAGTATGCACTGCTTCCCCTAGAGTATTTGGCTTGTCAGCTCCCGGAACTCCAGCTCGAGGTCATCCCACATATCAACCACTCATTCCAGAAAGACTTTGGCGCACCCGTGACTGGAATAATCTATGTTCAAAAACATGTCCCCTGCTCGTGGTACCTCAGCCACACCGTACGCCACCACAGTCTTCTTGTTTCTGACTTGAAACAGAATGTCACAAGCAGACCTCAGAGTCATGTCATCCACAGGGTAGCGATGTTGTTCTAACGGGGCAGCTGCTTCCGTGGCGGTAGGAGTTGCTTCCGTGGAAGCGACGCTACTTCTATGCCTGTTGGATGGGCTCATTTCATCGTGCGGCCCTGAAGCTGTAGGTGCTTGCTCAGTTGATTACTTGCTAAGAGCAACCGCCACACGCTGGTTGATGATGTCTTCCATTTTTTTCTCATTCATAAAGATGCGCTCTTGCAGCTCTCATATCTGTCGTGCATGTTTTTCCTTAGTTCTTTGGCGACTTCTGTAGGAATCAATGTGCTTCTGAAATGCAAATTTCCATGGAATGACACCTTTGCCTCTGCAACGTCCAGGGTGTTCTCTTGTACCTAGTGCCATAGTAAGCTCGTCATTCTCTCGATCAGGCATGAAAGATCCTTCCGCCGCAAGACTTATTAACTCAACAAGCCTTGCAGCTATCTCTCTTAATTGGTCGCTCGGTACCAAAGAACCATCTTCTGGATTTAGCTTGCCACCATGTGCAAAATAATAATACTTTTCCCGCTCGGCCCAATCTAGAGTTGCGGGTATGATTCCTCTAGCTACTTGTTCTTGTTCCTCCCGATCCCATTTGTGAATGGCCTTCTTGTAACCTCCGGGCCCGAGCGTATGAAATTCTTTCTTTTTGCGTGCATTGATGGTGTTGGTTTCAATCATCTTGATGGCATCTACCGATTCCTTGTGCCGCACAAATGCATCCCAGTGATCTCTTAACTTCCTAAATCCCTTCTGTTGGAAATTTGGTGTAAGCCCCTTCTTGATGTAGTCTTTGGTCAAACGCTTCTTGTACGATTGAAATGCATTGGCACCCTTTTGCATCGCCCAATAACGCATGCTTGCCAGCTGGTCTTCATTCAAGTACGGGAATGCAAAGTGAGCTAACACTTGTTTCCAAAGCATGTCCTTGTCCGTGTCCGCGACCACATCTTCCTGCACCACCGGTGCCTGTTCATCATTCCCATCTTCACCTTCTACTACTTCAGGTACCGGAGCTGGAGGGGCATCAACAGCTTTCCAATACGGAATTCACTTGGAGTAACATGCAATCCAATCCTCTTTTGGAGCAACTTGACTGGTTCTTCAGCACTCCAAACTGGACTTTAACTCATTGACACATAGAAGTCCCCCCCCTTGCTAAAATCACATCCCCTGCAAAGTGGCAATTCACACTAGGATCCCAAAGTCAGATATCTTCAGGTTTGTGAATTTTTGGGTGGAACATGAGGATTTCCTCAGCATTGTGGAGCAGAGCTGGCACTCCTCCCTTGATGGAAATGCAATTAAAAACATCTCTACCAAGTTCAAGAAGCTAAGAGCAAGCCTAAGAAATTGGAGCAAAAACCTTTCTAACCTGAATTAGCTTATTCAGAACTGCAACACAATGATCCTCTACATTGATGCTTTGGAAGACATCAGACACCTCTTCAACACAGAAAAACCTGAGGATTTTAGTGAAAAAGCACCTAGCTTCCCAGCTTCACTCCAAGAATATTTACTAGAAGCAAAGGCACACTGTCAATAGAATTAAATCTGGAGATGAGTGCACAAAATTGTTTCATGCCATGGCTACCATATCTCATAGAAGAAACTCCATCAGTAAAATCCTTAATGATCAAGGTGCTTGGATTCAAGACCATGATGGCAAGGCTCAGCTACTATGTAACTCCTTCAAAAACAGACTTGGGATCAGTGAAGAAACCACAATGCATTTTGATTTGACAGAGCTAATACAACAGGAATATGATCTCACTACCTTAACAACACCCTTTGAACACTCTGAGTTTGATGATATTATAAAAAACTTAGCTCCAGACAAAGCTCCTGGCCGACATGGCTTTAATGCCCTCTTCCGAAAAAATGCTGGCCTATCATCAAGAATGACTTCTACAATTTTTTTCAAGACTTTTATGATGGAAATTCCTCTCTTGAAGCAATCAACAGAGCATTTATCACCCTCATCCCAAAAATCTCAAACCCTGAATCTGTCAGTGAGTATAGGCCCATATCCTTGGTGAACATCAGCCCCAAACTAGTCTCCAAGCTTTTAGTACAGAGGTTACAAAGGGAAATCCTAGCACTAGTGCACATAAATCAATATGGGTTCATTAAAACAAGAACTATCTAGGATTGTTTGGCCTGGAGCTTCGAGTATATTCACCAATGCCACCAATCAAAGAGAGAGGTTATCATTCTCAAGCTTGACTTTGAAAAAGCATTTGACACAGTTGAACACTCAGCCATCCTCCAGATGTGTGTGAGCATGGGCTTCCCTCAGCTTTGGCTAAGATGGATTGAATCCCTACTCCATACAGCCCACTTTGCTATCTTGCTTAATGGGGTACCGGGCAAGTTTTTCAAATGAAAAAGAGTGGTTAGGCAGGGTGACCCTCTATCCCCACTTCTCTTTGTGCTAGATGCTGAATTATTGCAAATCATAGTCAACAAGGCCTTTGAACTGAACCTGTTGAAAGCACCAATTCCCCAACTAATAGATGACTTCTCAATTGTGCAGTATGCAGATGATACTCTGCTGATCTTGCCGGCAGATGCCAATCAACTCTTCTTTCTCAAATCCCTACTTGGAACTTTTGCTGATTCCACAGGCTTAAAGGTCAATTACAGAAAGTCTTCCATGTATCCCAACAATGTTACTGAAGAGAAAATGATTTGCTTGGCCAACACCTTTGGATGCTCCATTAGCACCCTGCCCTTCACCTACCTAGGCCTGCCCATGGGAACCACAAAGACAAAAATGGAAGATCTAACCCCAATTATGGATAGAGTGGAGAGGAGACTCTCTGGGACAGCAACCTGGCTTTCCTACTCAGGAAGATTGCAAATGATCAACTCTGCCATCACACCCATTGTCACCTATGCCATGTGTCCAATAAGGCTACCTCGAGCTGTCATTGAAAACATAGACAAAATAAGGAAACAATGCCTTTGGAGAGGAAACTCAGGAAAGAAAAAGGAGGCAACCTTGTTGCCTGGGAGGAAGTGCAAAAACCAAAAGACAAAGGTGGTCTCGGGGTTCTAAATCTAATGCTCCAAAATGATGCACTCCTCTTGAAACACTTGCACAAAATTTATAATCATGCAGAGATACCTTGGGTTCAACTCATTTGGTTCAAGTATTATCAAAGTAAAATCCCACATGCAACGAGGGAGTTAGGCTCCTTCTGGTGGAAGGATGTTCTCAGGTTAAATGGAATCTATCGTGGGTTTTCGAAGTGCCTTGTTGGCAATGGTGCCACTTGCCTTTTCTGGCATGATCCCTGGCTAGATATGACTCTAGAGCAAAAATATCCGAGGATTTCTTCCTTCTCCAAATATACACAATCTCAGTCCAAGATGCTGCACATGCTACTGATCTCGACTCCCTTTTCTTCCTCCCTCTCTCTGAACAAGCCTTTCATGAGCTGGAAGATTTGAGAGAGGAAATTCAAATTTTGGCAATCGATGAAGACAATGAAGATAGTTGAACCCCAAACCAGAGAACAGATTACTCCTCCAAACGTTTCTATGACCATGTCTACAACACTCTAAATGCACACCCCATCTTCCATACCATTCGGAGCTCGAGATGCATCCCCCGGATCAAGTTCTTTGCCTGACTCATCTGTGTGGACAGGCTAAACACCAAAACAATGCTGACCAGAAGAAATATTCAGGTGCATCAGGGGTGGTAAAGGGCCTTGCAATTTAGCCTAAGAAATTTAAGGATCGGGCCCTATTAGGATCGGGCCATAATACTATTCAATTTTGAGCTAAATATATATAGGGCTTAGTTGGATTGTGAAGAATGAAGTGATGGGAATGGGGGTGCCCGATCTTCCGTCAGGAGAAGGATAACTCGTTTAGGGTGGAGTGCGACACACCAATCCGGCTTCAGATCCAAAGACCCAAACTTCTGCAAGCTTAGCACCACAACTCCTTTAGTTATCAACCGTGTCACAATCCGGTTGACCTCACCGCGAAGGCTAATCCCTACCTACGAAACAAAGAACACAAGCAAGAACTCGAAAGTATGCAGCACTCAAGAATATAGTGACGACTGCAGATGAATGATTAAGCACTCGAAGTTGGGGTTTCACAAACCGAAAACGGTGACTGTTCGACAACAAATAACTCTAAAGCAAAACCCAAACCCTAAACAGGGTGTGGCAGCTGCTAATAAGGTCCTTAGGGTCGTGCAAGACCCACTGGAGGCGCTCCTAATGGACCCTAACATGATACACGGCCCAAAGATCAAAAGACGGTGTCGCAGCACCCTGACAGATTCTAAACGTCCACTTGTTTTAATGATTCCCGATGACTCCGAATGTATTTGGGCCTGGGACTGGTGCCATTGGAAGAGTATTGAAATTATCTTTCCAGCCATATAAAAAACTCCCAAAACTGAGCCCGTATGAGACCTGGGAGTCCGTTTTACTGAAGACTGCTTCTGGACTCCGAGACGGACTCGAGCTTGAGTTGATTTGGGCCTCCACCTTGGGGACTCGAACCGAATTAGCCTTGAGCCTCCTTCTTGTCTTGGGAACTCTTTCTGGACTCCCTCTTCGCCACTCCATGCATCACTCATGAACATATGCATGAGTTCCATGTCCTTCTCATGAAGTAGGGCCATGATCCATTACCACTTCTAGGTGCATGCTGACGACCTTTGTGTTCTCTGTGACACCGGTGCCCTTGAGACACTTGACCATCTGTTCTTCGATTGCCCCTTCTCCCAGCACTATTGGAATCTAGTCCACTTTCAATGGGCCACATCCTTGGGCTTATCAGATAGGTTTCTAAGAGCCAAGCAGGTAAATGGTCAACCATTCTTCACAGAAGCTGCCCTAATTGCAGCATGGGAGCTATGGAAAATGCGCAACAAGATTTTCAACAGAGGGGAACCCTGCCCAAATAGATGGCTCACTCTTTTCTTAAAACTTTGTAACCTTCACCTTGTTAAATGCAAGCCAGATCTGCGATCGGCTTTTAGTGTTTGGCTAGATGCTTTCAGTTAAATCCTATTATAAGTACTCTTGCTCATTTTTAATTAAAAGGTTTTCTTACTGTGGGGATCTCCCCCACAGTTTTCCTTCAAAAAACTAGATGGACCAAAAGGTGGGTCATGATATTAAAGAATGAAGGTGGAAATATCATCTCAAAGCTGACGAGGCATTGCACGACATCCTTCTGCATCTTCACTAGAGTTTCTCGACGGATTGCCTTCTGAGAAATCTGGTTGAGGAATGCGCACACCTTAGTGATTTCTAATCTCACATTCTCTGGTAGAATACCCCTTAGTGCAACAGGCGGCAGTTGTGTCATCAACATGTGGCAGTCATGAGCCTTCAGATTTATGAATTTCTTCTCTTTCATATTTATTATTCGTCGTATATTCGAGGAGTAGCCCACTGGGACCTTCATACTATTCAAGCAATCAAACATTCTCTACTTCTGTTCCTTGCTTAGGGTGTAACTAGTAGGAGCCAAGTAATTTCTTTGTCTCTCTTTTCGGGATGTAGGCCTTTTCATTGGTTCATAGCTTTTAGGTCCCTACGTGCTTTAATTGTATCTTTTGTCTTTCCATATACACCTAGGTGGCCAAGTAAGTTCACACAGAAATTCTTCATCACATGCATCACATCAATTGCATTACGAACCTCAAGGACTTCCCAATAAGTTAGCTCCCAAAATATCGACTTCTTCCACATTGGTGCATGTCCATCGGCGTCGTTTGGAACATGTTGGCTGCCGGAACCCTTGCCAAAAACCACCTTCAAATCTTTCACCATAGAAAATACAACTTTTCCACCACGGTGAATGAGCTTCTTACTTTTTTCCCTGACACCTTCAAAGTGATTTCCTTCATCTCTTAACGTGTGCTTAGGAGGAAGAAACTGACGATGGCCCAAATACACAACCTTTTTACTGTGTTTTAGATACACGCTGCAAGTATCATCTAGACAGTGTGTGCATGCTCGGAATCCCTTGTTTGTTTGTCCTGATATATTACCAAGTGCCGGCCAATCATTGATGGTGATGAACAGCAATGCTCATAGATTAAAGGTCTCATGTTTGTTCTCATCCCACACAGGTAAGCCTTCTTTCTTCCATAATGTTTTAAGATCCTCAATCAACGGTCTTAGATACACATCGATGTCATTGCCTGGCTGCTTTGGGCCTTGGATGGTTATTGGCATCATAATGAACTTCT
The DNA here is from genome assembly GCA_036936925.1 of Cenchrus fungigraminus. NCBI lineage: Eukaryota > Viridiplantae > Streptophyta > Magnoliopsida > Poales > Poaceae > Cenchrus > Cenchrus fungigraminus. The sequence continues at coordinate 102,244,116 of CM072779.1, forward strand.
GCTTCATGCACATCGAGCCAGGAAGGTTGAACATACATAAGGTCACAGGCCAAGTGCTATGACCGCTACTAAACTCACCGAATGGATTGAATCCATCCGTACTTAAACCAAACCAAATGTCCCTTGGATCCTCAACAAATTCCTGAAATTCTATGTCAATTAATCTCCACTACGACCCATCAACAGGGTGTCTAATATGGTCATCTGCTTTGCATTCTTCTTTGTGCCAACACATCAACTTTGCATTGGTCTTGCACTTGAATAAACGCTTCAGCCGTGGTATCACTGGAAAATAACACATTACCTCAGCAGGAATTTTCTTCTTCTCCCCCCCTCAACTTCATCTGCCTCATCGTGTGGGATCTTATAACGCTGCGCTCCGCACACATGACAAGCCTCCAATTTATCATATTCGTCACCTCGGTAGAGGATACAATCATTAGGGCACATATGTATCTTTTGAACCTCCAAACCCAGAGGACAAACAACCTTTTTAGCTTCGTTCGTGGACTCTGTCAATTCGTTCTCCTCTGGAAGCATGTCCTTGACAATCATCATTAACTCATCGAAGCCCTTGCCAGAAACTCCATGTTTTGCCTTCCATTGCAGCATTTCCAAAGTGGTACCCAACTTCTTCTGCCTCTCTTTGCAACCTGGGAAAACGGTTTCTTGTGATCTTCCAACGTATGTTCAAACTTCTTTGACTCCTTCACCTTTTCGCAGTCTTCCTTTGCATCGCACAACACCTGACCTAGATCGTTGAGAGGATCATCTGCAATTGGAGCTTCTTGAGTATCTCCCGTGTACTTCTCTCCCATTGGATCATCTGCAAAGGCACCTTCTTGAGTCCAATCTGGAATACGATCATCTTCCTCTTCATTGTCTTCCATTATAACCCCCCTTTCCCCATGCTTTGTCCAAACAAAATAATTTGGCATGAATCCCCATTTCTATAGGTGATCATGAAGACTCTTTATCAATGAGTAATCTTTGTGATTTTTGCACATTTTGCTTGGACAAATAATGAAACCAGACGGGGGCTTGTTTGCTTCCGCGACATCTTGAAATCATGCACCCCATTAATGTATTCACTGGGTATTCTCTTGACGGGGTACATCCATTGCTGATTCATCTATAAAGTACCACCAAACAATCTTTAAGTATTTCGAATCAAAAGGTCATACACAAATTGAAAGTGTTCATTTCCAATCCACACGATACAATATGACAAACTTATTGAAACGAACAGCATAGGAGGCCCCTACTGGAACTTTTCATTTTCAAATATATAATATTTATAGGTTACAAAGGCCCTAGGCCCAAAATAAATAGAGATCAAAAGTCTTTAATTAAAATTACAAAACTAACTATCTAACTCCACCCCTAAGGTTGGCTTAGCTCTGTGGAACAGGAGCTTGAATTCTGTCTTGAAGAGGTGCTTCCATCTGGCTAAAGAAACAGGGACATGATCGAAGATAACCTCATTTCGGTGAATCCAAATAGTCCAGCAACAGATAAGAAAAATCTCCTGAAAGGGACGCTAACCAAACCTTCGCCTGCCATCAACTACCTTTTCAAGATAGGAGTCAAACTGTGACCAAGATATGTGAACTAGGCGCCAACACCACTGACTGAAAGTGCATTGAAAGAATAAATGTTCCAGTGTTTCCACATGATCAAGTGAGCATAAAACACAGTTGAAGCTATTTAGCTCTCTATTCTTACGTCTCAGAATGTCTCTTGTGTTGAGTCTGTCACAGAAAAGGAGCCATCCAAAGAACTTGTGTTTTCCTTGACAACAGGTTTTCCATAGCCACTTAAAAATAGGGTGAGCCGGGTATGAACCTTGCAGTTGATTATAGGCTAGTTTAGGTGTAAACTGTGGTGTACCCCAGATGTAGGTCCAAGTGTCTTCATCAGTGTGACTGAGTTGGAGATCTTGAAGTAGGTTATTAAGCTCATCCAGTTGGACTGCTGCCTCTTCAGAGTGTGGTGTGAAGAAATTAGCATAAGCATCCTGTGAGAGGTATCTCTGAAGAGAAGTGTTAGGCTTTCTTGCAAATGAAAAGAGTTGAGGATATTTCCACTTGAGCACACCTAAATCCCATGTATCATTCCAGAGGCAAAAAGTGTTACCCTTTCCAGCATGACAAGAAGCAATCATAAGAAATTTATCAGAGCAAGACATCACATCTCGCCACCAGAATGAACCCACTGGTCTCTTGTCATGGGGAGCCATGTGACTGTAATACAAGCGTTGCCAAGTCAGAGTCACCCAAGGGAGGTCAGCATGATTGTAAAACTTATGCAAGTGTTTGAGTAATAGAGCTCAATTCTGAATTCTGAGGTTGATAATACCAAGGCCTCCCTGGTCCTTTGGGAGACAAGCTTTCTTCCATGCTACTAGGCATTCACCTTTTCTATTGATATCTCCTCTATCCCAGAGATAGTGTTTTCTATATCTATCAATCTGATGGAGAACATTGACTGGTATCTTCAGGGTGCCTAAATAAAAAGTTGGCAAAGCTGATAGAACAGAGTTCACCATAATGAGTCTCCCTGCATATGAAAGAAGGCTACTGAACCCCATCATTCTTCTCTCGATTCTGTTAAGCAAAGGCAAGAATTCCTCCACAGATGGCCTAGTGGTGCCAAGAGGCAAACCCAAGTAGGTGAAAGGCATGCTGCCCACTTGACATTCTAAAACAGAAGCTAACTGCTCCATTTTATCAGGTTCAACATTGATGGGAACAATGCTTGATTTGGAAAAATTCACCTTCAGTCCAGTAGAGGCTGAGAAAGCACCTAGGATGTTTTTTAAGTTTGACAGTTGATTTTCTTCAGCAAGCATTATGAGGAGAGTGTCGTCAGCATACTACACAATGGGAAAATCCCCTCCAAAGGAGCTGCCCAATGGGTGTGACAGGAGTCCTTCAGATGCATCACTGTTAACCAAAGATTGGAGTAAGTCTGCAGCAAGCACAAAGAGCAAAGGAGATAGAGGATCACCCTGTCTGACCCCTCTTTTGCATTTGAAAGGTTTGCCAGGCACACCATTCAGAAGGACAGAGGATGAGGCTGATGACAGAATGAGGTCAATGCACTGCATCCACTTGCTGGAGAAACCTTTATGTTTCATCATCTCCAGAATTACTTGATGCTCCAATTTATCAAAAGCTTTCTCGAAGTCCAATTTAACAATGACAATTTCTTTCTTGCTATGGTGACATAGATGAAGAAACTGGAAAGCCCAAGCCAAACAATCTTGTATGGTTCTGCCCTTAAGAAAGCCATATTGATTAGCATGTACTACAGACAGGATAACTTTCTGAAGCCTGTTGGCCAGAATCTTGGTGAGTAGCTTCAGAGACAGATTCAGCAAAGAAATAGGTCTGAAGTCATTAGCAGTTTGAGGGTTGTCCTTTTTGGGAATCAAAGCAATGAAAGATCCATTGATACACTCAAGATTGATATTGCCAGAATGGAAACATTCACATAACCTGTAAAAGTCATCTGATATGAGATGCCAGCATTTTTTGAAGAAGAAACCATTAAAGCCATCAGGGCCTGGCACATGATCAGGTGGCATTTCTTTAAGAGCAGAATCAATCTCTTCCTTAGAAAAAGGTTCATCCATATCAGGGAGAGCTATAGCAGAAATGAGTTCCCTTAGATCAAACAGAATTTCAGAAAATTCAGAAACCCCTAATCTCTCTTTGAAGGATGACCAAAGAATTCCAGCCTTGAGAAAATGATCAGTAACATGAACCCCATCAGCATTTAAAAGAGAGGTAATGGCATTCCTTCTGAAAGAAATTGTAGCCATGGCATGAAACAACTTGGTGTTCTCATCACCAAATTTCACCCATCAGATGGTGGACCTTTGTTTCCAGTAGATTCTTTTAGCTTCCAATAATTTCTGAAGATGGGATTTCACAATCTTTCTGAAATTATTCTCCACTAATGTTAACTGCCTCTGATCTTCTAGCCCATCAAACATAGCCAGTACCCAAGAGCAGTTATTGATCAACTTGTTCAGCTTTGAAAACTCCCTACTCCATGCTTTTAAACCTTTTCTAAGTTGTTTGAATTTGCCACTAATGGTTTTGGCCATATTGCTGAAGAATGGGTTAGAATCCCAGTGTAACTTTACTGTGTCAAAGAAGCCAGGGAAATCCACCCAGTAATTCTCAAAACGAAATATTGCAGCCTTGGGTATATGAGAATCAACCATTATGACATAAGGGACATGATCAGATATAGGCCTAGCCAAGCAAGTTACAGATGTAGTAGGATATGAGTTGGTCCAAGAAGCTGAAGTAAACACCCTGTCCAATTTTTCTAAGAGAGGGTCCAACTGCATATTACTCCAAGTAAATTGTTTGCCTGAGAATGGGATATCAACCAAATCCAAATGCTGAATAACATCATTGAAAAGCATCATATCACCTGCATTACCACCAGGTTTATTCCTATCAGATAAAGACCTGATGAGATTAAAGTCACCCATTAAAATCCAATCCTCCATCAGAGAGGTATCAAAATTGTACAGCCAACTGATAAATGCAGCCTTTTCTAAAGAAGTAGCAGGGCCATAGATGTTGGTAAGGTGGAAAGTTGCAGCAGAAAGCCTAGATTTGAATTCCATAGTGATGGCAAACCCATTACAATCAATCATTTCACCAGCAAATAAGTTATCATTCCAGCAAACAAGGAGACCTCTAGATACACCAACAGAAGGTGAGCAAGCAAACTTATTAATGTGTCTCGGGCAAAACTTTGATATGTAAGACTGATCAAAGGATTCCCTCTTAGTTTCTTGTAAACAAACAATGGAAGCAGCACATTCATTAATTTTTTTACATAGATGATCCCATTTGGCTTGGGAATTAACCCCCCTAACATTCCAAGAAAGGAAATTCCAGAATCTGTTGTTATTCATAGGAACCAGCAAAACAACTGAGAGAGGTACAGAGCAAAATCTGCCTCAAGCAACACCAATTGAATAAGTGCAAAGACACACATAAGAGGAGATAAAGATCATAATCCATCAACCACTGATTCCATAAACTGCAGAGTACACAATTGATAGTCTTATGAAGGAAATTTGGACTATGCCACGCAGGGCAAACCGAGCAAAAGAAACACAGACCTAGAAGGTTCTGTGAGATAAAACTACAGACTTTATTCATCATTAGAGGGAAGCAGCGTCGCATCAGAGACATCCTGAGGATGCATCTTGAGGAACTCTGTTCCGATAGCTTGGATCAGCTTGGTGGGTAGGAGTGGAGCTGGGGTCGAAGCAGCATCTGCAGAACCATTGTAAATAGGGACAAGGGCCCTATCATTTGCTGGTGCAACAACTTGAGTTTGATTTGCAGGTGAGACCTGAACAGCAACATCCTCTTGGGGCTCAGCAACCTGCTCTTTTCCTTTGGCAGCTGAAGCACTAGCTGCATCCTTGAAGCCCTGATGGGTCTTCTTGATCCTGACACTCCGACGCAAGAACTTGGAGTCAAGCGGCCCCTTGAGCTTCTTGGCATGGCGCTTGCGAGGGGTAGATGCAGGAGGCCTGGACTCAAGGATCTCCACCGAATCATCTTCAGACATCGAATGCACCTCCACCGCCGGGGGTTCCACCAGAGCCTTAGCCAATTTCCACAGTGCATCACATTTAGTAAAATAAGATGGAACAAGCATATCCAGATTGATAATGAATCGATTGATGTGAGCAAAAGGATCAACAGTTGAATGAGAAAAAGGATGATTCGAGGAGGTAATCACCTTCTGAAGGATATCACGCAAAGGGATAGATTGAGCAGGAACAGACGAGGCCTGACCACGTAGGAGCCCCCCTGAAGCTTCGAAATCCTGTGCAACCGGTGACTGAACCACATGGTCCTCTTGCTCAGGCAGCTCATTTGCACGCTCATCTTGGTCATGGTCCATCTGCATCATGGGAGTCTGGTTCTCAGCCATCTGATCTTCGTTAGGTACTGCACCCATCACCATATCAGAGTTGGCTGAGTTGGCCTGCACCTGCACCGGCATCCAGCGAGGAGCAGGATGCGGGATTGGGTGCGCAGGTCCATCTTCCGGTGGCAGTTGCTCATCACCTCCATCCACCACGTCCGTGGCCGTCAGAATGAACACTAGCACAGTGAAGGTACACACTCTTGGTGCCTCTCCTATAGCCACCACAAAGTCATCTGGAATATCTTGCTCATTGTTGACAAGAACTTTGACAATAATCCTGGCCACAGTCGCAGACTCATGCACATAAAGAAGCTTCGCCCACCCACAAATAGCTTTAGAGATCATGGCCAAAGAACGACCATCAACCGGGTACATCAACATCAACCAAACAATTCGATCCATTGCCAACGATCTGAAATTCACCCCCTCATCATGCTTGATAAATCGGAGCTGATACTGACCGAATTGACGAGGCGGGCCTTGGAGAAAACGCTCTTGCTCGAGCGGTTTGGCGAAGCGGACGAAGGCATACCGATCGGGCACGGCTGGATCTCCGGTGCTCGAACTCCCTCATCTAGCAGGTACTAGTGCAGAGCGCGGGCCATGGGGATGAAGTCCTCCTTGGCCACCGGTGGCGTGAGATGAGTGATGGCGAGCTCCTCATTGGTACGCTCAATGTTGAGCGCGAGATGAGCTCTGGGCCTGGCCGGAGGCACATACGGGAGCACGCGAGGAGCCCAGACGAAGCCCGCAGGGAGGTGAGGATGGGGATCCAAGATGAAGTTTGCCATAGGATCAGGTGGTGGCGGGGGTGGGAGAACGGAGCTAGATGGATTCGAGGTGGCGGCAGGAGATGTATCCGAAGCAGCATGCGCTGGGGTAGGTGCTGGAGAGTAAAAGGAACCCTGATGGACTGGGGTTTGACTCGGATTCGGGCCGTTAGATGGGCTAGGCTTCTTGCGATAAAACACAGATTTAGCACGTGCAGCCCGACAGAAACGGGATATGTGACCATATTTGAAACAAGCACGGCAACGAATCATGGATCGACAATTAGAAACCCTGTGATTGCGGGCGAAACAACGGAAACAACGCTGGTTGTTGCCATCTGAAGACGAATGATGACGTGTCACTGGTTCCTGATAATCCCGAAGAACACTCTGATCAGAAGAATAATTCTTTTGAAAATAATCCATGGGGAAATCTAGCCGGTTGAAAACCGATCGAGACGGTTCCTTAACAATCTGAGCATAGGACTTTCGAGATGATTTAGGAGCAAACCATTTTGCTTCCTCTTCGTATGACCAATTAGCAAGTTCACGTTGCCAATTAGGTCCTCCCTCACCCCAAAGGACAAAAAACACATCAAATGATTTGCACTTAAATGAACGAAGTCTATAGATCATGAAGCCAATCTCCTTAGAGAAAACCGAGAACCGGTACATATGATCAAACAAATGCAAAACTCTGAAATCCAAATCAATACCTCCAAGGCATGATTGAAGCTAAGACCAACCGAATCCTCATTGAGCCGAATGGCAAAACGGCTGAAGGAGGCAACCAAGAAGAACTCGTGAGCACCGAAAGAAGGGGTGAAACTAACCGAAGAAGAGAAACGATCCAGTGCCAGGCGTTGGAATTCCAATCCCGGACCGAATTCCAGTTTGGAGAGGCTTCCCATGGCACAGATCACCGGTGGCCATGGCTAGTCGCCGCGGGAGTCACCACGGGAGACGCCCCCATCCTCCCAAACCCTAGCTAGCTACCTATGCCGAACCAATCTTCTGAAATACAATCTAGTCTGAAATACAATATGACAAACTTAAATAGAGATCTTACACAAATTTAATGTGTTCATACCCAATCCACACGATACAATACAACAAACTTAAGTGAAGGTCTTACACAATTAAAGTACGACATATGAAACACTACTAATACATGATACAATACGAGAAACTTTAGCCATCCTTGTGATGTGACGACGAAGGTTTAGCTTTCTTAGAATCGCCTTGTGGTTTAGTACTACTTGGTGGATCTCCAACACCCGGGTCTGCTGGTGGAGCATAAATGCCACCAGAAGGAGGTTCCTGCCCCACTGCAACAGCATCTATATGTTTTCCTTGCAAATAATGAAGCATTCCTCTCTCCAACATGTTCATTTTCTTCGGTTTATCAGGATGTCCTACTTTGGTTTTCCCCTGGCTGTGTGAAGATCGACGATCACCACTACCATCATCCCCATTCCCTCCAACAGTAGTAGAGATCTATACTAATGACAATAAATTATTTAACCCATCCAAAAAATTCTAGCATTTCTAGTAATTCTAAAACTATGTCTAGTAATTCTAAAATCAATTCTAGCTTTCCTAGCTTTTCTAGTAATTCTAAAACTATTTATATATTTAATTATGACATATGCTCAAATAAATAATTATTATTAAAAAAATTAAATTGTCACATACAACATCTCATCCAACTAACACGGCACATCCTTTGCAATCAACTCTATTAGAGCGTATACAAAAGTGCATGTAAATAGAAAAAATCCCCATTCCTAGCTCATTAGAAAGTGCAAAAATATTCCTATTTCAACCAATAAAACTCAACAAAATAAGCATGAATCAAGGGAGGAGGAAGTAACTAACCTCTAGACCACTTCAATGAGTGAAATCGTCGAGAAATCGTCGCAAATCCGGCAAAAACTCCCCTAGGGTGCCATGGAAGAGTTGGAGCTCGAGTTGGAGAGTGGAGAGGATAGTGGCTCGGGCTGGAAGAAGAAGCTGACTTTTTATGCGCGAAACATTAGTACCGGGTCGTGGCTGGAGCCGGTACTAATGTGCTCACATTAGTACCGACTTGTGTTTAGGCCCGGTACTAATGTGCGGCTGCCACATTAGTACCAGCCTCCCACACTGCCTGGTACTAATGTAACACATTAGTACCGGCTTTAGCCCCGGACCGGTACTAATGTGTGTCTCTGGGAGGCGCGTTGGGCCCCCTTCCCAGCCGGTTCCAAAAAAAACCGGTACTAATGTGAAATCCTTCCCAGGACCAAAGGTTGTTTCTCTCTAGTAGTGATGAGAGTTCCAAAGATGATAACTAACCTACATACAATCTACTTTTTTCATGAAATAATAAAAGAAAAGGAATGGATGGAAAGAGGAAAATAAAAACTTATACAACTTTAATTTGTTGAGTTAATTAGATCTCATCATTCAATTTCTTACCATGTTTCTTATCTTGCTTTTAGGTATGTCTTGTCCGTGGCTGCCATTGGCTGTGCATATAGTCTGATACTAATTGCTTTGGAAATAATCGCTGTCATCGAAGGGAAGAGAGTTGGAGGAACCAGTGCGGCAAGGTTCCTCATTTTCATTGATGTTGAAAGCATTTCCTCACTATATGAAGATATGATGGTACTATTCTTTATATATAGATGTAATATAGTTTGCTATATCTATATATGTGTTTACCTTGTCATTATCTAGTGGAACGACTACCTATGATATTTTAGGAATACTCCTTTGATAACATCGATCTCTTATTGTTTGTTTTCTGAATTAAAGATTGACTGAAAGATGGTCACTGGATGCTTACCACTCTTTATGCTGAATGAATAATTCACATTGTTTAGGCATTTTGCACATTATTCACCTCGGGAGGCGCTGCCGGACTAGGCTTCGTGGTGGACCATCAGCGTCTTTATGGATTCCTTTGTCTGCAAATGGATTCCTTTTGTTTTGTCGAAATTTGATTTCCATTCTTTAAGATGATTCATTCACTACTAAAAAACAGTTTCTAGATGCGGGTAGAACAACATTTCCAGATACAGGCGGAAAACACACTCTTAGTTGCCGCTTTTAAAAATAGTAGTTTCCATGAGCGGGTGAACGCCTGCACCTAGAAGCGCTGGAAATGGGTGAATGGCCCGCACCTGTAAATAGATTTCCACACCCGCACCTGGAAATGGTGAGGGCCGAAAGACGCACCACTACGCGGTCAGTAGGGTTCGAACCTGCTACCTCTACCCTCGCATGTACCCTCTCTTACCACTAGACTCACTACTAGATTTTCTCCCTAATGCAACACACGAAATGTGTTGCAATATGCCATTTTTGGTTGCAATTGCCGCAATTGCAACCTTTTTTTTCGTCAACTATGTGATGCGAAAGGTGGCATTGCATTAGGCTTTTGCAACCGTGGTCTTTTTGTGGTTGCAAAAGTTTTTCTATTGCAACGCAATGCGGCGTTGCAACTAGCATTTTAGACCGTGCTCGTGTTGGTTGCAAATTATTCTATTGCGACGCATCTGGTGTTGCCATAGGTGCAATTGCATCGTACACAACGTGTTGCAATTTCTAAAATCTTTCGTTGCAAAGTATTGTATTGCTACGCTCTAATTGTGGTTGCTATAGGGGAAGCACCTCTATTGCCACGAAAGTTGCTTAGGTGCAATATGTGATTCCCTCTATTACCACGAAATTTATTTCGGTGCTATAGGTGGTGTTCTCTATTGCCACGAAAGTTGCTTGATTGCTATATGAGGTTCTCTTTATTACCACGAAGTTGATTTCGGTGCTATAGGTGGTGTCCTCTACTGCCACCAGGTTCGTTTGGATGCTAGAGGTGGATAACTCTATTGCCACGAATTATGGATGGTTGTTATATGTAGAATATTCTATTACCACCAAAATCATCTGGAGGCTATAGGTGAAGCACGCTATTGCCACCAAATTTGATTGGTTGTTAGATGTCTTCTCCGTTATTGCTTCGGAAACATTTTGGTTGGCAAAAGTTCATGTCTCTATTACCACCATAATTAACACAACTATAAACACTTTCCCAGCTAAAACAATGTAAGGAACTTTATTTTCATGTTGCCCATATATTAAAAAGTCAATCCAATTCTATACATATGAGCCAAAGCCCATTTTAACAGCACAAAATAAAAATAGGCAGCCTAATCACTTTTGAACTACCATACACATATACTGGAAGAATCTAAATCATTGGTACAAATCACACGAAAAAACCATGTATATTATCACTTCTGCTTGTTGCTGCCTAGCATTTTATCCTCAACCAACTTCTAATTGCTTGCTCCTTCCTGCATTAGTTTGCAACCTAAAAAGGACATGTCACAAAAAATTAAAACCGTTGAAGTATCATAACAAAATAGAGTTAATCAAGTTTTACAAATTATTAGTATCTGATCTAATAAGTTTATATAGGACAATGATCTATACAAACATATTTGCTCGCAAGGAAGTGGCACTTCACATGATACAAGCTATTGATTGGTGCAAATCGAGAGAGAAAACTGCTGTACTACAAGCATGCACCTCTTACATCCAATTTTTTTAGAAATCAAATGGGCAAATAACAGCATTGATATTGCATCATTTAAAGGATGAGAAACAGCCAAAACTTCATCAATATTGCTATCTTTAAAATCTGCTAGCATGGTGTGTAGAACAAGAAGAGACTAAGTTTCAATTTGAGACTTTCTAGCAGCTACATCCCTAGTTCTAAAGAGAGGCATGGCAAAGCAGATATGCAGGAGTGAAGTGTAGGAGATCAATGCCAAGCACAAGGAGTAAAATGTCTTGACTCTCATGAAGAACAAAGCCAAGCAAGTTGATCTCATGACGAGAGGCAATTTCAGTTAAATCAGTAATGGCAATAGTGATGAGACAATTTCAGTCAAGTAACAACAAAAATATGTTAAATCCTCAGCAATATTATTTGACTTTCAAAACAAAGTGAGAGTGACTCTGTTCATACTGAAAAAGCACTCCATCCAATTCCAAAATACCACAGGTCACATTATTTCACACAAATGCATATATGTAACTTCCAGAGAAGGGAAATCCTATCTTCAGACATTGTCTATAACTCAGGTTTCTATATTCCTAATTAATGTACTAAACTTGGTTTGTAACTACAGCTGCATCTCTTCTGTCAAAGCTATCCTGATTAGCATAAAATGGAAATTAGCAAAGATGTAAATGGGGCTACTGAATTACCTGTGGCCTTTAAGCTTCCTCAGCACTCTCTTCAGCTAGGCTCTGCATACAGAAATAAACATCGAAGTTCAGTAAGAGCTACTTATATCTTCTTGCATTTTATATGTAAAGTGTTAAAGCAGGTTCAGGAAGTCGAAAAATGAAAATGATCTCTATATCATTTCTGAAGTTTGATCTCTAAAACAAATTGAAGTGATCACTCCAATGCAAATGCTGCACATCTGGAACTGATAAATAATCAGATGATCTCATCAAGTCTGACTTTCAAATGCAAAGAAAATAATGCACTAGTATTATAATAGAGACATTGGTGTTCTTGCCCCTATTACGATTTACAATTGTGATTTTGCCCCTGTTTTCCTAACTTGGTGATTTTACCCCTCCTTTTACAAGAAGAAGGAGCCGTTTGCCCCTGATTTTAACTCCGTTAGTGGAAACCAGATTAAACAAAATGGAGAAATGGAAAAAAATGTTGAGAACAACAGGAGAAGACGGAAGTACCCTTTAACCTTATCCACACCAAACACCCTTTCCTCCCCACGTATACTCCTCTTCTTCGGCAAGGCGTACTGCGCCGCCCCTCCACGCGTGCCGGCCGCGTGGCTCCATCCATCGCGCCGCCGCCCCACCGCTCCAGTTTGCCGCCCTGCTACGCTAGACACTGGCCTGCCCTACTACGACAGCTTTGCCGTGTCGTCGCCCCTCCGGCCGGCCACACTGCCACCCAACGCGTCGCCGCCCCTCATCTCCCTCTCTTCCTGCTGCCACTGCTGGTTCATTTTCTCTCACCAACCTCTCCTCAAGTAGTCAAGTGTATCTACTAGATTGGACATTGGAGTAGAGTTTGATGTGCTTGCGATGGATACAGATCAGATCTTGTTGTGCAGCTGCCTTTGCTTGATTGCATTGATTGCGGTTGGAGCTGGGATTGGTGAAGAAGAAAGGAAGGGAAAGTTGTAGACTTGTCTGCTCGTGAAATGCAGAACAGAGAGAGGGAGATGAGATGTCCAATCCTTCTTGCCAGCGGAGGGGTAGGGGTTGCTGCTTGCTGCTTGCTGGCTCGTGAGGAATAGAGGAACATGAAATTGAGTGATGTAGTCTATGACATGGACATGTATTGTAATATGAATATATAATGATTTCATATCTGTTTTAATATATTTATGCAAACTTTTAAAAATTGCCAAATTATTGTCACAATTTAAATATATGCAAATTATTTATATCAAATTATTAGACCAAAGTTTGGTTAAAATTACAAAAGAGTTGCAAAAGTAGGGGCAAATTTGTCTTTGTGTAGCTGAATTGACACCGTTAAGTGCTCTTAACAGAATAGGGGGCAAACTCGATCTTCAGTTTGAAAAAGTAAGGGCAAAATCACAAAGTTACAAAAATAGGGGTAAAATCACCATTGACAATGAAAACAAGGGTAGAAACACCACAGAGTAAAATTGTGCCTTACAAGTTAACCATAGTGGCATTCTATCAATCACTTCAGAGACACGGAGCCAAAGTAAAGTTTTGCCTTATTAACATAAATAGTAAGCCAAAGTTAAGCATCAAGGTGCAACACATATGTCCTAAATAGATCCAGAAAACAAGGGATTAGGAAATTAGAAAGTAAAGTTGCACCTCCAACCTGATACAGGTTGGAGGGGTGTGGGGCTCGCGAGGGTATCTCTCTCTCTGTCAGTCTGTTGCTTTTGATACTTTGTATTTCCGTTATGTAATAATGGAAATGGGGGAGCCCTCGATTCAAAAAAAAAGAAAGTAAAGTTGCATTCTTTGGGTCTAAAAGGTTCGGGTCAGGATGCTCAATCTACAAGCAACAAATTCTGATACAATATTCCATACACAACTACCTGACTAAAAAATGCAAAAACTGTAGTAAAAAATTAGGCGTCAAATACACAATGCACTAGACAACCAGGAATTGCAATTCATTCCCATGTGTAAATGAGACTGACAGTTTGTAGGTGTCGATACATTGTTGACACACAGAGTTACAAGCACAATGATCCAAGCAAAAGCAAATATTCTGCAGTACAGAAAAATATCACAGCTACAAGCATCTGTACACCTAAGCATTAGCATTAGTATTAGCATTAGTAGGTAACAACATTAGCATTCAATTATAAACGGCAGATTCTTCTTATTCAAAGTCACAGCATTAGTAGGTCTATCATAAAAAAACACAGCTACTTGTCAGATTCTTATTCAATTGATCAAATCTAGTTCAGCACATGCATACACTATATCTCCCAAACTGTGAAAGTGCATTGATCTGCTCAAACATGGTTATAGTAAACAATTTGGGGGAAAGCACAAATAAATTTTGGGACCAACAATTTTGATGGCCTCGTAGCCAATGCAATCAGCAGCATTCATAGCCCAAATCCTAGATCAGAACCTAAATCAATTTGGGGGAAAGCACAGGAAGGGAGAGAGGAAGGGAGGCCTGACCTGAGCACGAGGATGGCTGGCAGCAGAGCAAGTACACGGGGAGGAGGCCGCGCAGCCACACCACGCGCGCCGCAGCGGGGAGGAGCCCGCGCAGCCACGCTGCGCGCGCCGCGGTGGGGAGGAAGCCGCAGTTGGGGATCAGGCGGAGGAGGCCCAGGGCGCTCGTCCGCTCGTCCCGTTACTGCCTCCGCGACGACTACGAGCAGCAGGAGACGAAGTAGCACCGGATCTGGGCTCGCAGCGACCGGATCAAGGCCTACTGCTGCTGGATCTGTCGCCAGCGCAGCACCCGTGTGCCGCCTCGACCGCTGCACGCCACCGCAGCGGCTCCGGCGCGGGGAAGGTGAGGAAGGGAGCGTGGGAGGCGATGTGGGCTGCGCGGGAGGCGAGGAAGGTGTCGCACGTGAGCCGGTGGATTGAGCCCACCGGGGAGGAGGCGTCGGCGGCGGCGGCGGCCGGCGGGGTCGGGTGGGACTGAGAGGAAGAGAGAGAGAGGAGTTGTGGGGGACGGGATAGAGCAGACGCGAGTAACGAGTGGAGGAGAGGGGGGCGTCTTGTGTTGGCCGAGAGGATGGGCGACGCGTTTTTTTTACACGTCTTCTTTCACACCGCACATAGGAGACACATATTAGGAACCTGCGTCTCTAATAACTAACCGACTCAGAGGAGACTTGAATTTAGAATAAGTGTCTCCTATAAAAACACATAGGAGACGCGAATTATTCATGTGAATTTTTGGCTAACTCATGGGAGACGCGGGTTGTTAAAACGCGTCTTCTTTAAGTTATAGGAGACGCGTTTTAAAAACGCGTCTCCTAAGATAGTGTTTTCTTTGTCTGTTTCATACATAGTGGCTATTGGTTACTTCTACTACTATGTAAGTGCACACAATTCAGATATAGTATATTGGTCGTGCTAACACCACAGGTGCTAAGGCTTCTGTCAAGTCTAATTAATTTTAATTACTGGTTGGTGGTGGACGTAGCATCCGGGAGTGCTAACACTAATATATATTATAAATATAATATATTGCATATAATTTTTTTTACAAATTTTGTTAATTTTGAACTCATTTACTATTTTCAATGTGAAAAGTTTGAATAATTCTAAATTTGTATTTCAAAAAATACGAGTTCAAGCCAGATTGATACCTGTTGCTCATCCCTATGTGGGATGTATAGTACCTATTGCTCGAAATCATTTGAAACTTTTTTGGGACGTTTATGGATCCAAATCATGATGTTGTGTGAAGTTTTGAAATTTTCCGACCAAGTTTGCCTATTATTGTAATTATTTATTGATTTAATAAATAATAAATGTTAAAATCATCAAATCTTGCTCAGAAAATCTGAAAACTTGCAAGAGATCCGCCTTTTGGTTTATTATGTTGTAAAAAAAGTTTCAAGTGATTCTGAGAAAGTGATGATGCACATCCTCACTAAAACATACATGTCTCACACATGTCATCGTCACTCAGCGAGAGATGTTCATCCCTATGTGGGATGTATAGTACCTATTGCTCGAAATCATTTGAAACTTTTTTGGGACGTTTATGGATCCAAATCATGATGTTGTGTGAAGTTTTGGAATTTTCTGACCAAGTTTGCCTATTATTATAATTATTTATTGATTTAATAAATAATAAATGTTAAAATCATCAAATCTTGCTCAGAAAATCTGAAAACTTGCAAGAGATCCGCCTTTTGGTTTTTTATGTTGTAAAAAAAGTTTCAAGTGATTCCGAGAAAGTGATGATGCACATCCTCACTAAAACATACATGTCTCACACATGTCATCGTCACTCAGCGAGAGATGTTCATCCATATGTGGGATGTATAGTACCTGTTGCTCGAAATCATTTGAAACTTTTTTGGGACGTTTATGGATCCAAATCATGATGTTATGTGAAGTTTTAAAATTTTCTGACCAAGTTTTCCTATTATTGTAATTATTTATTGATTTAATAAATAATAAATGTTAAAATCATCAAATCTTGCTCAGAAAATCTGAAAACTTGCAAGAGATCCGTCTTTTGGTTTATTATGTTGTAAATGTTTGAATCGAATGTATGACGAGAGACAAAATGGAGAAGAATGAACTGTTGTTCTCATTGATCATTGGAATGAATACATATATACAGGGGATGGAGGAGCGGCGTACGGACGTGGTGGCAACCGCCGCGTCCGTACGCCGACGATGTCGGTGGCAGTTGCCACCCCGTGATGTGTGGATGAGATCATCTGATCTCTATTTTGTAATACTCCCCCTTGATCGAATCCAACCTTGATCAACCTCCTCTTATTTCTTCAAGATATCTGTTAGAATCTTAGAAATATAGATATGTATATCAAGTAAAACTCCTCAAAAACCCAGTGGGAAAAATAAGGAGAATAATCATGATATATATATAGCTTTGTGTTGATATTACCTCATTAAAAACTTTGAATGAGAAACTCAAATGATAAAACTCATACAAAGAAAAGAGTGTAATATGATGGTATAACAAGTTATGTGTCACGGAGTGACACTCCCCCTGATTCTTGCAAGTCCTTGAGTTGTCTCATACCAATACCCATGACATATTTATGAAATGAAGAGTAAGGTAAAGACTTTGTGAATAAATCAGCAAGATTATCACAAGACTTTATCTGCAAGATGTTTATATCCCCATTTTTCTGTAGATCATGGGGAAAGAATAATTTAGGGGCCATATGTTTGTTAAGATTAGTCTTAACATAACCTGTTTCCATCTGAACAACACAAGCTGCATTATCTTCATAGATAATGGTTGGTGATTCCAATGAACCAATACCACAAGATGTTAGTATGTGGTGTACCATTCTGCGAAGCCATACACACTCACGTGATGCTTCAAATAATGCAATTATTTCAGAATGGTTGGTGGATGTAGCTACCATAGTCTGTTTGGATGATTTCCAAGAGACAGCGGTTCCACCATGCATGAAAACGAATCCTGTTTGTGATTTGGCTTCATGGGGATCAGATAAATAGCCAGCATCAAAATACCCTATCAAAGTCTGATCATCATTCCTCTTAAAGAAGAGGCCAAGATCTTTTGTGCCATTGAGATATCGGAAGATATTCTTAACTCCAACCCAATGACGTTTGGTAGGAGCAGCGCTGTATCTTGCTAACAGATTTACTGCAAAAGCAATATCCGGCCGGGTACTATTAGCTAGATACATAAGTGCACCAATGGCACTTAGATATGGGATTTCACTACCCAATATCTCTTCTCCATCTTCCTTTGGTCTAAATGGATCTTTCTCTACGTCTAGAGATCGAACCACCATGGGGGTCTTAGATGGATATGACTTGTCCATATTGAATTTCTCCAATATCTTTTGGGTATAAGCACTTTGGTGCACAAGGATTCCTGAAGGTAAATGCTCAAGTTGGAGACCTAAGCAAAATTTGGTTTGACCCAAAGCCTTCATCTCAAACCCCGTCTTTAAATGATGACGTGCTTCATTAATATCTTCCTTATTGCCAATGATATTGAGATCATCAACATAAACTGAGATAATGCAAAATCCATTGGAAGACTTCTTAATGAAGACGCACGGGCAATCATCATTTTTAGTGTATCCCTTCATCAGAAGAAATTCACTTAATCAGTTGTACCACATTCTGCCTGATTGTTTTAAGCCATAGAGTGACTTCTGCAACTTGACACAATACATGTTGCGATTTGCCTTAGGATTCGGTACATCAATTCCATCTGGAACCTTCATATAGATATCAGAATCCAATGACCCATAAAGATATGCGGTCACTACGTCCATCAATTGCATAGATAGACGATTTTGCACTGCCAATGATATAAGGTATCAGAAAGTTATTGCACTCATGACAGGAGAGTATGTCTCGTTGAAATCAACACCGGGTTTTTGCGTAAAACCCTGTGCTACAAGCCTTGCTTTGTATCTCACCACCTCATTATTTTCGTTCCTTTTGCGAACGAAAACCCACTTGTATCCCACAGGAAAGATACTAGGAGGGGTAGGCATTACAGGCGAGAATACTTCTCTTTTGTAAAGCGAGGCTAATTCCGCTTCGATTGCTTCCTTCCACTTATTCCAGTCCGAGCGCTGCATGCACTCTGCCATGGATTTAGGATCTGGATCATGTTGAAGGGATTCAGCAATTTTCTCAGCGAAATATGAGTCGACAACTGTAGCATTTCTGTCAAATGTTTCTCCTGTTTCAACGTAGTTGATGGCAATTTCATCTACCCTTATAGACTCATCGTGATTTTCCGAACTGATGTGTCTTGGGTCTTCCGATGTCCCAGTCTCAGCTACGTGCACCGCTGAGCTAGGTTGTGGATCATTACAATCCACATGGTGTCTATCAACTGATGGTTGATTTGCTTTCACCACTTGTCTTTTCTTGCTAGCATTAGAATCTTTCTGATTGGCCGTACTTCTCCCCCTCTTACTATTGAGTGGGAGTTGAGTGGTTTTATTTGGTACCTCCACTCTTTCTGGCGCATTCCATGCGGGAATGAAAGATTTAGTGACACCTTTATAGTTGGTGAAAGCATTTGGCAGTTCATTTGCAAGTTTTTGCAAATGTATGATCTTTTGAACTTGTAGTTCACTTTCTATAGTACGTGGATCAGAGGCTGGGATACCTTTGGCATCCCAATCAATTTCCTGGCATTCTTTTTTGTACTTAAAGTCTCCCCCTAATGCCGGGAAATGTTCCTCATCGAAAATTGAGTCAGCGTACCGGGCAGTAAATAGATCTCTCGTTAGGGGTTCTAAATACTTGATGATTGACGGAGATTGAAATCCCACATAGATCCCCACTTTCTTGTGTGGGCCCATAGATGTACGCTGTGGTGGTGAGATCGGGATGTAGACCACACATCCGAACTTACGCAAATGGGAAATACTTGGAGGATTTCCACGTACTAACTGCATTGGGGAAGTATTATGATATGCAGTTGGTCGTAGTTGAACAAGGTCGGCAGCGTGCAGAACTGCATGACCCCAACACGACGTAGGCAATTTGCAATTCATTAATAAAGGTCGTGCAATGAGTTTGATCCTTTTGATCAATGATTCAGCCAAACCATTCTGAGTATGGACATATGGAACAGAGTGTTGCACTTCAATCCCCAAAGCCATACAATAGTCATTGAAGGCATGAGATGAGAATTCTGCAGCATTATCCATACGGATTGATTGGATCCTATGTTCAGGAAAATTTGCCTTTAACTTTATGATTTGAGACATAATTTTGGCAAATGCATGGTTACGTGTCGAAAGAAGACACACATGTGACCATCTGGTTGATGCGTCAATTAATACCATGAAGTACCTGAACGGTCCAGAGTTTGGAGCAATTGGACCACAAATATCACCCTGAATTCTTTCAAGAAATTTTAGTGGTTCAGTTTTGATCTTGAGAGGTGATGGCCTCACGATCAGTTTCCCTGTGGCACATGCGGTGCACACAAAATCTGAGGATTTAGGGAACTTTGCACTTAGATTGTGACCAATGGAATTGCCGATAATCTTTCTCATCATCCCTATTCCAGGGTGCCCAAGTCGATCATGCCAAATTCGGAATGGATCAACATTTTGAAAGATTATCTTATATGCAACATGTGCAATGGGCTTAATGTATGTGTAGTACAACCCAGACGAGAGTGAGGGAATTCTTTCGCATGTGCGTTTGCCATATCCATCTGGTTTAGTCAAGAGAAGAAATTCCCCTTGTTTGTCATCATGGGTTTCGATATGAATCCCATTACGACGGATATCTCTAAAACTTAAGAGGGTACGAGTTGAATCGGGATACAAGAGTGCATCCTCAATTACGATTTGTGTACCCATGGGGAGTGTGATAGTGGCCCGGCCGGATCCAACAATCACAGCATCGCGTCCAGCGATGGTCAAAACTTTTCCATCTCTCTTCTTGAGAGTTTGGAAGTATTTGATCTCCCTAAGTATAGAGTTAGTGGTGCAACTATCCACTAGGCATAATTCCTCCTCCGTTGGGTCGACATCATGAGACATCTATAGTTAAACAAGAAATTCAACTTTAAGAATTCATTATCCAACATATAGAAACATATCACATACATATTAAAATATTACAACAATTAAGAGTTTATATGCCACAAACCATGAGGGCATATAGCTCTATGTACTATCAAACAATAGAACTTGAGTTTGTACAACTCATGGAGTGAGTTTGTACATCTCTACTTATTACAACATTATGACAAACATAGGACATAAACAACTGTTTTGAGATGATTCTTCTAGTGGACCAAAGTATCGAGATTATGCTAAATCACCAAGTGGATCCTTTGAGAAGTACTCGATAAGCATGTCATCGGCAGTTTCTTCATGCGGAAGAGTGATCATGCCTCCAGTTGTAGTGGTGTTCTCTTGACCAAGAGTGTTCCGCGGTTCGAGAAGAGCCAGCGTAGAACCTTGAACCACTTGTGTAGCCTCAGTAGAGTTGAAGTGAGCTTCATATCTTGGCTTGTTGGACTTTGGCTTTTTGAGGGAGTTTTGGTACAAAAGAACAAGATGTTTTGGGCAACAACATTCCTTAGTGGTATGGTTGTAGCAACCACACCGGGAGCAAGCATTGCGACTGTTGTCGCGAGGTGATGATGCTTTGCCATTGCCTTTCCCCCCTTTTCCTCTCCTAAAGAATTTGCGTCTGTTGTTGAACTTGCGTTTTCCAGACGAACTCTTGGAGGAATTGTTTTCCTTAGAGTTCTTCTTATTCCCAGCGGGTGAATGAGCATTGTAATGAACCTCAGGCAAAGGAGCAGAACCCGGAGGGCGCTGATGAGCATTCTTTATAAGAAGCTCATGATGTTTTTCCGCCTGAGACAATGTATGAATAAGCTGGGAATACTGTTGGAAATTGTTTGTGCGGTATTGCTGATGCAATATCCGGTCCTCCGGAAGCATAGTAGATAGTCTTCTCTATCTTTTCTGCATCCGTTGGCTCTTTTTCGCAGAATTTCAACTTTGAGCAAATGGTGTGAACAGCATGATTATATTCTGCAACAGTTTTAAAGTCTTGCAGACGAAGGTGATTCCACTCATGATTGGCTGAGGGCCAAATGAGCTCCTTCTGCTGTTCATACCTTTCTTTGAGGGCTTTCCATAAAGCAAGTGGGCATCTTTCCATCAGATACTCCTACTTGAGATCCTTATGGATGTAGAGCCTCAGGAGAAAAAGGGCAGAAAACTTCTTCTTGTCCTGTATGGGAGGAGCCCCAGCTACAGGCTCTTGAATTGCCTCAACAATCCCTCGAGAAGCAAAGTTTATCTCGATGTCCGAAGCCCATGTTGGGTAATTATGCCCATCGATGGCGAGTTCGTCAAACTCTTTATTGTTTGCCATGTGCCTACAATTATGACCATGGGTTATCATTATGAGATAATGATAAATGGAGTAACCTAATGGTAATGTTGTAATCTCATGAGGCAAAAATTAAATTACATGATATGAGAGGAAAATATTCATGAGTGAATAGTTTGAGAATTAATGAGCACGGTATAGATATTCTCCAAATTAATGGAGTAGATCTCTTAGTAGTGGGCAAACAAATTGCTGCCTGAAGCATGGATCTCAGGGCTGATATATCATACCGTAGCCAACGCTGAGGACTCCACTACCCTGTGCTTAATAATTAAAATTAAATTTTAAATTTAAATTGTGATTATCCTCTTAATTCACTTGGGAGGCATGTATAGGCAATCATCGGAAGATGTAGGCCTCATAGTGATGGGCAAGGAACTTGCTGCCTTAAGGCACTGTCTCAGGGCTACTAAATTCTATGAAAGAACTTAGCGCAGCCGGTGCCAAGGGCTCCATCACCCTATGCTCAAGACCCAAGAGAAATATGCATGTAATTTAAATTTGCATGAGAATGTGCTAAGTAAAAAATGCAATATATTTGAAATTGCAAATTAATACATAGCAAATAAGTAGAGAAAAATATTAGAATAAGATGCAAAGCATAAATTCTAAAATATGTGCAATAATTCAACGATTTAGTCTGAATTGCATAAATGATGAAGCATACATGGATGCACAATTACAGATAACATCAGGGGTCTAAACAGAAAATTACACAGACACTTAAACACTGATGAAGTATTGCAACAGAATAATCACGTAACACAAGGACTTAAATGTAAAACAGACATTGAAACAAAAATGACAGAAACATTCGTGGCTGTGGGCCGAGATGAAGTGCAGTGGCCCACGACGACAGCCCATGCGGGTCCAGCGGCCTTGCTGGCCCAGCCGAACCCGCCACATCCCCTTGGCCGCCGTAGTATAAAAGGTGGGCGGTTAGGGTTTCCAACCCTAACCGCTCCACTTCTCCACCGCAGCCGAAGCAGCCGGTGCCGCCACCCACTGCGCCGCCGTCCTCCGGTTCGCCCGCCGCCCCACAAGCCACAGATCCGGCGAAGGCACTAGGCCTCCGCGTCGGAGGAGGAGGGAGCGTTGCCCCCGAAGCCGTTGGGGAGGCGGCGATGGCCGGTGAAGATGACGCGACAGCGGCGAGCGGAGGCGGAGGTAGCGAGGGGAGGCGAGGTGCTGGGGCCGGAGCTCGAGTCGGGGACGAATGCGGCCGGCTGTCCACGCCGCGCTGCGATGGTTCCGGCGGAGGCGGATCCCGACGGCGGCGAGCAAGGGGAGTGGCGGCGGCGGCGACCTACAACGGGGGAGGGAGCTCGTGTCGAGTCCACCCGGATCTCCACAGGCTCCTCCGCCGGCGGTGCAGCAGCCGCTCCGGTGGCCGGCGGCGAGGAGACATCAAGGGGCAGAGTACACTCCACCACGGGCGCCTGGACCACGGCCGTCCGCCCGTGCGCGTCACAGTGGGCCACGTTGGCCACCTGGATGCGAATGGGTGACGTCCGCGGTGCCGGTTGCTGGGGCTGCCCAGCGGTGATGGTGGTGCTCGCCGGCGGCCCGCTAGGGCCGGCATCGGTTGAGGCGCCCACCGGCGGCGCACTCGGGCCTGCGACGGCGAGCGGCGAAGGGGCTTCCACGCGATTGGTGAAGGCGCGGTGACCCCCTGCCGTGATGCGAGCACCACGACGGCGACGAGGAGCGGCCACAGGAGTCACCGGAGGCGTGGCGACGGCGTTCCAGAGGAGCAAAGCCTGGCGCGCGGCGGCAGGCGTCGCCGTCTGGTGGTGGACGAGGGAGCAGCGCACATGGTGCTGGAGTCGCTCCCGGAGACGGCGTGCACGGAGGCGAGGAGAAAGGTGCAGCACAGAGGCGACAAGTTCATCAATGGTAGGCATTGTACCTCTTCTCGGCGGAGGCCGACGCCTCCCTTTCTTGCCGGCGAACTGCAACTTTCTCCTTCTTCTCTTTTCTCCCGGAGCAAGTGCTGATAACGTGTTTGAATCGAATGTATGACGAGAGACAAAATGGAGAAGAATGAACTATTGTTCTCATTGATCATTGGAATGAATACATATATACAGGGGATGGAGGAGTGGCGTACGGACGTGGTGGCAACCGCCGCGTCCGTACGCCGACGATGTCGGTGGCACTTGCCACCCCGTGATATGTGGATGAGATCATCTGATCTCTGTTTTGTAATAGTAAAAAAAGTTTCAAGTGATTCCGAGAAAGTGATGATGCACATCCTCACTAAAGCATACATGTCTCACACATGTCATCGTCACTCAGCGAGAGATGTTCATCCCTATGTGGGATGTATAGTACCTGTTGCTCGAAATCATTTGAAACTTTTTTGGGACGTTTATGGATCCAAATCATGATGTTGTGTGAAGTTTTGGAATTTTCCGACCAAGTTTGCCTATTATTGTAATTATTTATTGACTTAATAAATAATAAATGTTAAAATCATCAAATCTTGCTCAGAAAATCTGAAAACTTGCAAGAGATCCGCCTTATGGTTTATTATGTTGTAAAAAAAGTTTCAAGTGATTCCGAGAAAGTGATGATGCACATCCTCACTAAAACATACATGTCTCACACATGTCATCGTCACTCAGCGAGAGATGTTCATCCATATGTGGGATGTATAGTACCTGTTGCTCGAAATCATTTGAAACTTTTTTGGGACGTTTATGGATCCAAATCATGATGTTATGTGAAGTTTTGAAATTTTCTGACCAAGTTTTCCTATTATTGTAATTATTTATTGATTTAATAAATAATAAATGTTAAAATCATCAAATTTTGCTCAAAAAATCTGAAAACTTGGTATTTAACACTTTTTCATTTGACATCATTTAGTATTAAAAAAATCTTACTTTTAGTTGATATTTTTTGAAGTTCAAAAATTGCATTATTTACTAGTATGTATACAAAATAATAACATATTCCATCACAACATGATGTGTATTGTAGTGGTAAGGTGCTCAACTCTTGAAACGAAAGGATTTGGGTTCGAATCCCAAGTTCGCTCCTTTTGTGGTTTTTTTCTTTTCCTATTTTTAATTGCACCACTGTGAATAACATCTAAAAATTATTATCTTATATACACTAATATATTTTATAAATATAATATAGTATATATAATTTTTTTACAAATTTTATTAATTTTGAACTTATTTACTATTTTCAATGTGAAAAGTTTGAATAATTCTAAATTTGTATTTCAAAAAATATGAGTTCAAGCCAGATTGATACTCGAAATGATTTCATCTGAAAAAATCACAAATATAAAAGTTGTAAAAGTCATCAGGATCTATCACTTTTAGTCGACATTTTTTGAAGTTCAAAAATTGCATTATTTACTAATATATATACAAAACAATAACATATTCTATCACAACATGATGTGTTTTGTAGTGGTAAGGTGCTCAACTCTTGAAACTAAAGGACTTGGGTTCCAATCCCAAGTTTGCTCCTTTTGTGGGTTTTTTTTCTTTTCATATTTTTAATTGCACCACTATGAATAACATATAACAATAATTATCTTATATACACTAATATATTTTATAAATATAATATACTGCATAATTTTTTTACAAAGTTTGTTAATTTTGAACTCATTTACTATTTTCAATGTGAAAAGTTTAAATATTTCAAAATTTGTATTTCAAAAAATACGAGTTCAAGCCAGATTGATACTCGAAATGATTTCATCTGAAAAAATCACAAATATAAAAGTTGTAGAAGTCATCATGATCTATCACTTTTAGTCGACATTTTTTGAAGTTCAAAAATTGCATTATTTACTAATATATATTCAAAACAATAACATATTCCATCACAACATGATGTGTATTATAGTGGTAAGGTGCTCAACTCTTGAAACTAAAGGACTTGGGTTCCAATCCCAAATTTGCTCCTTTTGTGGGTTTTTTCTTTTCTTTTCATATTTTTAATTGCACCACTATGAATAACATATAACAATAATTATCTTATATACACTAATATATTTTATAAATATAATATAATGCATATAATTGTTTTACAAATTTTGTTAATTTTGAACTCATTTACTATTTTCAATGTGAAAAGTTTAAATATTTCAAAATTTGCAATTCAAAAAATACTGGTTCAAACCATATTTTGATAGTATAAATAATATAATATCAAACATCTCGATAACTGAAGTCGTAGGGCAGTGGCAAGACATGGGATTCTCAACTCAAAGACCTTGGTTTGAATCCCATCTTTGCGCATTTTTTTAATTTTACTTGAGTCTGCGTGGCCGCGGCCGGCTGGGGCCGCTGTGTGGCCGTGGTGCGGCCGGGCATGGCTGGGCCACGACCGGCTGTGGCTGGAGTGCGGCCGGCTATCGCCGGGGTACTGGGTCGGGGCCGCTGCGTGGCTGGGGCGCGGCAGGGTAGGGCTAGGGTGCGGCCGGAGGACCTGGCTGGGCGCGACCGGCTGTGGTTGGGGCACGACTGGGCGTGCAGACGGCTATGATTGTAGTTTTTTTGACATTTTTAAGTGTTGTGCAAATTTTACACAGTTTTATTTGTTGCTACGCCCAAAATATGTTGCAATACACCCTAAATGGAAGCAATAGGCGCAATTGCACTTCGTAGGAGTTCCAAATTTGAAACTAATTTACTATTTTCTATAGTTTAAATGAATTTACCCATATTTATAAAATTTAATTCCAATTTGAACCATTCATGTGTTCTCCGTCCAAATTCAGATGGTTATAAATCTAGCTTATATAAAATACTTTGCTTTCCATTTTCACAAAGGTGTTGTAGCTCAATTATGTTGCCTTTGTTGAATGTAAGGTTCCGTGTTCGATTCTAGCTATTGACATACTTTTCAAAAATTTTAATTTTTTTATAGATGTCACATAATATGATTTTTGGATAAGTTATTTCAAGTGTTCTTCATCCTAATCAAGATGGATATAACTCTAGCTTATATGAATTATTTTGTGGTGTTTTGACATACGAATTAGATCAGGTCCCATCAAGGATGAGTCCCAATCTGATTGTTCCTGTCCTGTATAGTAGGAACAAAAAGCGTGGCAATAAACAAGTTTAAGTGCAACCAAGTAAGACCTCGTTGCAATAAGTCTGATACAGTTGCAACGACAACGACAACTAGTACAACCACTAAATTTCGTGGCAATACGTACACGATATTGCATCTTGAGGCTAGAAACGAAGCAATAGCCCTCCATGTATTGCAACAACGCAAAGATATATTTGCAACCCAAATAAGACGTTGCAATATAGCCGTTCAAACGCAACCAACCCTAGTATGGTGGCCATAGCAACTTTCTATTGCAACACACGAAATGCTAATGCAATGCAGAAATGGGGTAGCAGTAATTCCAACCAAATGCAACACAAATCCTCATAATGGGTGCATTAGCGTCAACCTGTTGCAACACAAAAAATAAATATTGCAACTCAAATTTTGTGTAGCAATAGACACGCATATTACAACCAAATCACTATTTTGGTGCCATAGTACCCCCTATGGCAACCGAATTTGTGGTGTTGCCTAAGAGTTGTGTTGCAATAGGGGGAAAACCTTGTAGTGACTACACTCTCACATGCATCCATATCTCGTTTTCATTCTCTTCATATTATAAATTGCTTCTTTGAAATGTCATGACTTTCTGAGATCTACATTAAAAAGTTATCATATACAAAGTTTCATGACTTTCTGAGATCTACAACTCTTACTTTAGGAGTTTCTCCATTCGAGGTCGCTTACAAAATTTGAATTTCAAATTTGAGAGATTCAAACTTAATTTTTCGTTGACAATATGATTTAAAATAAAAAAGTTGTAACAAAATAGTTTCACAACTTTTCAAGAGCTATAACTTTTATTTAGAATATTTCTCCATTCGAGGTTGTTTGAAAAATTCAAATTTTCAAATTCGAGAAATTTCAGACGTAAGTAATTCAAATTAAAAATGGTTCAACTACAAAGCAGAAAACTTCTACTTGTTGGCGTTTCTAACATCATCGCCAAGGTTTTACCCTTAGCAACGGCGTCAGAAATGACCGGTGGATGGTTTTTGTGGAATCACCATTAGGTTGATATTTTATTATGAAAACATGTTGAGTGGGTGTCCTTAATATTATCAAGAGACGAGCCATATTTATGGGGTGAAGATGTATCTGCAAGAGTACAAATACATATTTATTAAACCAGTTGTACCATTTCACCTATGAGTATTCGCAAGGGTATCATTATTTATATTTTACCAGGAGATGGATTTATGAAAATGTGTAAATATATGTATGTGTATATATTCATGTCGTATGGATACATCAGGTACATACCAAGGACAATACGAATAAGTAAAGCGTACCAAAGCGTAATGCAGGGGTAAGCAATGAATAAGATATAAGATATATATAATATGATTAGGGATAAGTGACACACACAACCATCATCCCAGATAAAGAATAAAGAATATGTTAAGGTTAGTAGGAGAAGCCACTAGAATCGTCCTTAGATCCGCATATACTAGCAAAGCATACATCATATGGTTAGTCTAGATCTATCCTATTGCACCGAGGAGAATACCACCCCTGGTCTGCTAGGAGAGATATCTTTATGAACTCCGACAACCATAAACTCACATGGGGGAATACGTGGGATGTATGGGGCTATCACCACTCGTACACCTACCCCTACAGACCGTGGAATATGGTCTCCTGTTGTGGATCCTACGACACCTGAGCACCACACTCACGGCTGTGATCACTAATACTAGCCCCCCAGAACTCGAGCCATGATGACCCACAGGCATAGAGCTAGAGAAAGCTCGAAGGCACACCCCACCGTTACACCAAGCTAAACCTATACTAAACATACTAGTATAGCACATGAAGGTATATAATAAGGTATAACATACTACAAGAGTAGAAATACAAAACTTTGTATAAATACGAAAGATACAAGTTGAATACAAAGCCATACCGTAGGCCGGAGGTTGAAGCTAACCAACCTGAGGCGATTGCTCTGCACTACTAACGAGAAAGCTCAAAGCCTAAGCTCCACGACCTAGACTAAAGATTACAAATGTGTGTTTGAGAGAGAGGCTCTTGTGTGGTGTGTGTGTGTGTGAAGGGGGGTGGAGCCCTCCTTATATAGGGGTGGTAGAGGCCGTTCCCGGGGCTTCTTGGCGCCAACTCCACCTTCCACCGCCTTTGCTTTGCGCGGGAGATCTTGGTGCCAAAGCTTGGTGCCAACCGCCTCAGCCCTGGTTTGGCCGAACCAGTGGGTCGGCCGAACCAGGCCTGGCCCATCTAGCCGCCGCCTTTGTGTTGGCGTTTCTTAACGTCACCACTAGTTGCGCACCTAGAGGGAGCGTATAAGAGCGACCGGGTATACCCCAAGCGCACAGAAATACCGCTGTAGCACTTCCCCAAGGAAGGAGAATATTCTAAGGGTATCGAATCCAAGGAACGGTGTGTACTATCTCCTACTCTAGTATAGATGGTCCAAGGACACCAAACTCCAGCTGGGATAGATATGGGTTGAGAAGCACTTCCTTAAGGGACTTAGCTCTCAAGATGCATCTGTCAGGTCTCAGTCATGCCCGCGAGGTGACAACACATCAATGTACTGGCAAGCGAGCCCAACTCGGTACGCGACGTAGAGGGTTGACAAAGGGTCCAACAGGCTGTCACCACTGCGGCCTACCTCTACGCTACGATCGTACGTGGTCTTCGCAGGAAAACCAGGGCCCAGACACCACGTCTGTACCCCAAGATAAATACTATAGTGCGGATACGTATGCTAGCCCGCTAACTACACTATAGCAACCGTATAGATATGGTCCCACGAACAAGGGAAAGATCGGATTCAGATCATCTTATCATTCATTGAGCTACGAAGCAGAAAGGAAGCTATGGATGTAGATAAACGAGATACAGCGGACTTACTCAGCTAAACAGGATCAGAGCATGCAAACAAGTATATGAACTACTGCTCTGGCTCTAAAGGATCGAAGCCTTGTGTCATGAAGAACACAAGCCTCTAACTTATGAACGAGCCAAGAACACAAGAACAAATCAAGCATGCATGATGTCCACTATAGTCTGAATAAGAAATGCTGAAATGCTAACTTTGATCTAAATGAAGAACAAGCATCCACGAGGACATCAACTCACTCCTCACCCTATCCTACCTAGCACTCTAATCACACACACAACTCATGGGAGAGGTGAGAACTCACCTCTCCAAGAGAGAATGAGAGGAGAGGGAGAGAGGGATGTGTTTCAAATGGAAGCCCCTCCCCTCCTATCTATAGAGGAGGGGGTGGCTTGCTTTGGTGCTCCAAGTGCCTCCACTTTTTCAGCTTCCCTGGGCGCGGCCAATGAGTGCTTTACACGTGGCAGTGAAGAACCGGGCCAAAACCGAAATATTCCTTGAAGAACCAGACATTCCTTTGCGGGCTGGTCGCTGAGTGGTACTATAAATAGGTTTGTAGCGGCGGACTTGCGGTTAACCGAAGCGAACCGGGGAGAACCGGACACGGTCCGCAGCACCGCCTCCCGCACCTCTCTCCGCGCGCGACGCGTGGCAGCCCGGCGCGGCTTCCCACGGAAGCCAGCGCGCGCCCGCGCCCCGCACGGAGCGGGATCTGTGGCAGCGGTGGCCGGCCGCTGGGATCACGCCACGTGGCGGCCGGATCCGCCTCTCCCCGTGCCGCGTCACCAATCCTGGGAGCCGGCTGGCAGCCAATGGGAGCGTGCCACGTGGCCAGGCGGGGCGCGCCTGCGCGCGTGCGCAACACGCTACGGTGCGGATGCTGACCTGTGAGCGCCCGCCACGTGGCCTCCTTTGATTGCTCGCATGCATTTGTTTGCATGGCACTGTATGTGTGGGTCCCGCGTGACGTCAGCATTGCGTCATTATTTGTCCTTTGTGTATCTCCTTTATACGAACTCCGATGTAGGCATATAATATGTCCATTTTGATCTTCTCGACGAGTCCGTCACAATGGTACAGTCCAAATTGGCATTTGAGGTTGTTTATGATGACATATTTTAATAGCCATTGGACTACTTGCTCTCAATTGTACCATTTGGCATGCATTTCGGTGCATCCTGCAACAAAAGCTAGAAACACCAACACTTGTGGAAATCATCAGTATCAAGCCCTATTCTAGTGTTGATGATCCTTTTACCATTATATTATGCAGGTATTGATGGTGTAAAAGCAGCACTTTTCAACCGTCAACAACACCCCCACACTTGACCTTTGCTCGTCCCGAGTAAAGGGAGTCAGATCAAGGTGAGACATGATATCGAAAGGTATGAAGCAAGCATAAGAGATATTCCAGATTATACCTTGTACTTGTGAACTCTGATGTGTCTATCATGCTATCTTGGGCAGTTGAGGAATGGAACGGTCATGAATCAAATCACTCCTCCTCATCATGTTAAGTAACTTGGGGTTTTGCAATAAATTTTTAAAATAAACCTTGCTTAGCTCCTCATTTGATTCTCTCAGATCGCTCAATGTGTATATGTCCTCACCAAGGCATTAGATTGCCTTTCTTCACCCTACTTCTAATGATGGCTATATGTGGATCTCAGGGTAGGATAAAGGATAAGGCATACTTACATCACATATATTGCAAAGTCAAAGACTAGATCCACAGAGAAAATCAAATCATATAATCAGATCAAGATGTGCACGTGTATGGATATGGTGAGTATGGTAAGGTGGATACTAGGCCCGGAATGGGTGCTAGATATTACCATACATATATGATGAAAGTTGGTAGATGGTAAGGTGGACATTAGCCCCGAAATGGACACTAGTCATTACCATTAAAATTATGGAACTCCTTTTTGCATGATCTCATCTCTCCCTAATTTCTCCTTTATTTTGGACATGGGCTATTTTTTTTCATCATGCCTTCAACATGTGTCTCTCTCTCTTTTTCTCTTTTTTTACATAGCCCATGTCTCTTTTGAAGGATACTTTTGGAGAGAGATGTCACACCACATATGGAGCTTTATTTTTATGTAATGAATGAATGATACAATGCTAACTTCCAGTGTAGAAGCATAGCAAGGGGGATATGATGGTGTGCACATGAATCTTGATCATGAAAGTAATGAAAAGAATTCTCACAAGGGTCACAGAATTTGACAAAGCTCAATGCAATAACAAGCAGCATATGAGTAGAAGGTTTTCAACTATATCATATGGCTCTAGTAGGACAGTGGCATATCAAAGAGGAGCTTTGCAAAGGGTTTTCATGATTTTCAAATAAAATTCCCAAGCACTCAAACATAAAGAGCGAAGATCATATCATCAAACCATATCACAAACGTCAACTACTTAGATAAGCATGAGTTCCCTAATGATATTTGTTCACAAGCATCAAGATGATAAGTAAGGAATAGAACATATGCAAGCCAACCACTGGAATCATGTAGAGCAAGCATAGCACCAACCACTGAGTTTGATTTCAAAGGATAGGAATTCAAACAAACTCATGGACAAGATAGAGTGAGATAGAGGGTGCACATACCATCACTTCTGAAGGATAAGAGACCAAGGAAGACCAGTGGTGATTCGGCTGACCAAAAGGCAGCCGGCTCACTCTAGTTTACCTTGCTCTTGTCATGAACGCGTAGTCGATGTTGTGCAGCGCATGTGTGGGAGTTCTCTAGTAGAAATGTCGATGATGAGCTTGAGAGAACTCCCCCACACTAGTGGTTGAGCCTGGTGCTGTTCTTCAAATGACAAATAAAAACAAAGGAGGGACTCTACTGGTTCGAGAACCATAGAGCCTTTATTCAAATTCAAATATTTTTGTTTTTTTATTGTCACCATGTCATTTGCTCGAAAAGGGTTAGATCAAGGCTACACATTATACACAAAGGGGAATATACTTACCTTGGACCTTTGAGAGGTCATACGTACCACCTTTGCATGATGTGCAACATGGATCTTGACACGTCAACTTACCTTCCCTTTGAATTTAGCTCAATGACTTACCCATTCAAGTTTGACAATTTTCTGCAGGGGTTAGTCAGCATATATGCTACCAAGATCTATGAAGATATAACTCTAAGGTTCATCAATCAAAACTCGACACCATGTCTTGTTTTGATTGAAGAAGACAATTTTAACCTAAGCACCATGCTTAATTTAAAATAGCCTATGAATGTAAGCTCGAGCATACATCCAAACTAGAGCATAAGAACAAAGATAAAGGAAGCATGAAAGCATGATCAAGCTATCATCAAAAAGGGACATAAGTATGAGCATAAGACGGTGAACCTCGGGAACCTCCCGGAAGGGCTTTGTTTAATGTCAAAAGTAGGACTTACCTAGCTGGTGGGCAAGATGCAAGAGCTAACATTAGTGCCACACCAGGATAAGATGTGGTAGAGGAGGAACTTTACTCAGGATGCTCACATACCTCCCCCACACTTGAAGTTTGCATTGATAGGCAACAAAACTCAAGTGTGTGGTGATCAAGCTTCCTTTTGTAAATGTTCCCTCACCAGAGCTTATCTAGGTGTTGTAGCTGATGTGGCTCACATGTTCATATGCATCACCTGTCTATCTTTCTTTTCAATCTCCACCTGAAAGGTTAGCGACTAAAAGTACCCGAAGGACAACTCATCCTAAAAATATGTTCTTGCTTTTATTCGAAAAGGGAAATAAAACCTATGCTAATCCAGGCTATCTCCTGGGAGTGCTTTGTTTATTTAAGGTCATAAGCTCGACCATGGGAACTTCATCTTGCAGCTATCGTTGGTGGTGTCATTCCCGTCTCACCACCAATCCTTGATGTATCAGTGAAGCTTCAGCTGCAAGGTTAGTGCCACAGTGCACGCACGAAATCTGATATGCTTATGATAGACATATACATCTACAACCAACCTTCTGAACTTTCTAGAAAAGAGGTCCATAAGGTGGTTGCAGCCCTCATGCGTGCTCAGCGCACTAAGCATGTCTAACTCTGGAGGGACATGATGCGAGCATGGTCTGTATGGTAGATCAAGAATGAAGCTACCATGCTCGTGTGTGGATTCCTTTCCTTCGGACTCCAGAGTCAGTGCCTCGAAAGGTTCCATGGCCCATGAGTTCTCCATCTCAAGAGAGTCATCATGGAAGCTCGATGTTGACTCTCGATCATGATCGAAAGCAACATGATACGGGCCAGCGGGAAGAGGCTGAAACTCGGTCGAGAGTGGTGACGATCGTTCGCCTTCACAAAGGTGAAGAGAGTCTTTCGAGTCATCCTCATGAGGGGTAGAACATTCTACAACCTTAGTGAGAACAGGCTCGGATGATGTGAACGGAGATGTATGCGTCGTCTTCTCGAGCGAGTTTCGCTGAGGAAGAAGCTTTGCCATAGGATGTCCGGAACAAGGGGTAGCAGTGGCAAAAGCGACTCCCCTAAGCTTATCATCTAGGCTCCCTAAAGATGTATCGAAGAGCTGCTCTAGAGGGGAGCCTAGGAGAAGATCGAGATCAAGGACATCAAAGATGTGAAAGTCTAAGGTAGCCTCGATCCCGTTTATGACAAGCAGCACGGCACTTGCAATCCCCCGACATTCAAGAACATGTCCGAAGGGACAAGTCTTGAGGAACATGTCGGATGGTGCTAGCGGAACTTTGCCCAGAAGAGTTTCCGCTAAGTGCCATGGCAAAATGTTGACCTCCATGATGGGGTTACAATGGCCCTCTACGACAGTGCCTCTAATAGAGTAAGGGACAACCAGAGAAGGTGAGCTATTCCAAGTTGCCTCAGAAAATCGTGTCACTCCCTCTGACCATTCCTCTCTGATAGCTTCCTCAGGATATGCCGCGTCAGGAGGATCAGGAGGTAGAGGAGGCACCGCAGGCCTAAGGGAAGGTTTTGTCGAAAGATTTCAAGAATGATCAGTACGAACAGAATAAGGTTCCTCCCTTAATTGGGCATCAGCAGAGTTCGAGGTGTCTGAAAGATTTCTAGATGGGTCATCCTCGAATTTGCAAGTGAACACCAAAGGTTGAATTTCTTCATCCTTTGGCATTCGGGGTTCATGAGAGGGCTCAACAGACAAGTCTTGGGATTCGGAAGATGAAGACTCGGACTTGGATGTTGAGGGACTCTCATGGCTCGACTCGGGTTCTTCTTGGTAGAATCTGGGATCGACTTCGAAGTAGGAGTTCAGGAAACTACAAGCTTCAGCCGGTTCCCTCTCAAGAAATTGTTTTCCGAAATCGAGACAACACACAGACCTTTTGTCAAGACCATCATAAAGTTTGCGAAGCAACTGAGACTCAGTCATCGACAAGGGAGGTCCAGAATACGCTAAGCGTGATAATCTAGACCAGGCCATGTATATTGTTTCCTTCTCTTTCTGTTGAAAACAATGGATATCCTCCCGTACAGCAGCAACATGAGATGGAGGGAAGAACTCAAGGCAAAACTAGTCTCTAAGCTCTTCCCAACTATTGTTCATGCTACCTACGGTATATGTGTACCATTGCTCCACCTTCCCAACAAGAGAGTACGGAAACAACTTCCACTTGAAGGTATCCAAAGTCATACCCATAGTGTAGATGAGAGAACACAAGTTCTCGAAGTCACGAAGATGGTAATATGGGTTTTCGCTCGATAGACCAGAGAAGATAGTGCGTCGAACGAGATCAATAGTCGCAGGGAGAGGCTCACAGCCAGATGTGAGAAAAAGGCGCACCGAAGGTGGTGGCTCTGGGAGCTCATCCCTGGGGGTAGTGATGCTTTTACAGGAAAGCTTCACCATGGGTAGCGGGGGTAAAGGTAGAAGGAAAGAAACAAAAAGGATATCTGATGGGTAACGGGGGTGAAGGTAGAAGAAAACGAAAAAGATAAATACTAGGACCACTAGGTTCAAACATAGATACAACAACCGTTTCCCGGCAACAGCACCAGAAATGCTTGTTGGCGTTTCTTAACGTCACCACTAGTTGCGCACCTAGAGGGAGCGTATAAGAGCGACCGGGTATACCGAAAGCGCACGGAAATTCCGCTGTAGCACTTCCCCAAGGAAGGAGAATATTCCAAGGGTATCGAATCCAAGAACGGTGTGTACTATCT
Source organism: Cenchrus fungigraminus (assembly GCA_036936925.1). Taxonomy (NCBI): domain Eukaryota; kingdom Viridiplantae; phylum Streptophyta; class Magnoliopsida; order Poales; family Poaceae; genus Cenchrus; species Cenchrus fungigraminus. The sequence continues at coordinate 102,280,132 of CM072779.1, forward strand.
CCTACTCTAGTATAGATGGTCCAAGGACACCAAACTCCAGCTGGGATAGATATGGGTTGAGAAGCACTTCCTTAAGGGACTTAGCTCTCAAGATGCATCTGTCAGGTCTCAGTCATCCCCGCGGGGCGACAACACATCAATGTGCTGGCAAGCGAGCCCAACTCGGTACGCGACGTAGAGGGTTGACAAAGGGTCCAACAGGCTGTCACCACTGCGGCCTACCTCTACTCTACGATCGTACGTGGTCTTCGCAGGAAAACTAGGGCCCAGACACCACGTCTGTACCCCAAGATAAATACTATAGTGCGGATACGTATGCTAGCCTGCTAACTACACTATAGCAACCGTATAGATACGGTCCCACGAACAAGAGAAAGGTCAGATTCAGATCATCTTATCATTCATTGAGCTACGGAGCAGAAAGGAAGCTATGGATGCAGATAAACGAGATACAACGGACTTACTCAGCTAAACAGGATCAGAGCATGCAAACCAGTATATGAACTACTGCTCTGGCTCTAAAGGATCGAAGCCTTGTGTAACGAAGAACACAAGCCTCTAACTTATGAACGAGCCACGAACACAAGAACAAATCAAGCCTGCATGATGTCTACTATAGTCTAAATAAGAAATGCTGAAATACTCACTTTGATCTAAATAAGAACAAGCATCCACGAGGACATCAACTCACTCCTCACCCTATCATACCTAGCACTCTAATCACAGACACAACTCATGGGAGAGGTGAGACCTCACCTCTCCAAGAGAGAATGAGAGGAGAGGGAGAGAGGGATGTGTTTCAAATGGGAGCCCCTCCCCTCCTATTTATAGAGGAGGGGGTGGCTTGCTTTGGTGCTCCAAGTGCCTCCACTTTTTCAGCTTCCCTGGGCGCAACCAATGAGTGCGTGACACGTGGCAGTGAAGAACCGGGCCAAAACTGGAATATTCCTTGAAGAACTAGACATTCCTTTGCGGACTGGTCGCTGAGTGGTACTATAAATAGGTTTGTAGCGGTGGACTGGCGGTTAATCGAAGCGAACCGGGGAGAACCGGACGCAGTCCGCAGCACTGCCTCCCGTGCCTCCCTCTACGTGCGACGCGTGGCAGCCCGGCGCGGCTTCCCGCGGAAGCCAGCGCGCGCCCGGGCCCCGCACGGAGCGGGATCCGTGGCAGCGGCGGCCGGCCGCTGGGATCACGCCACATGGCGGCTGGATCTGCCTCTCCCCGCACCGTGTCACCAATCCTGGGAGCTGGGTGGCAGCCAACGGGAGTGCCATGTGGCCAGGCGGGGCGCACCCGCGCTCGTGCGCAACGTGCTGCGGTGCGGATGCTGCCCTGTGAGCGCCCGCCACGTGGCCTCCTCTGATTGCTCACATGCGTTTGTTTGCATGGCACTGTACGTGTGGCACCCACGTGACGTCAGCATTGCGTCATTATTTGTCCTTTGTGTATCTCCGTCATACGAACTCCGATGTAGGCGTCCATTTCGATCGTCTCGACGAGCCCGTCGCAATGGTGCAGTCCAAATTGGCATTTGAGGTTGTTTAGGATGACATCCTTTAATAGCCATTAGACTACTTACTCTCAATTGTACCATTTGGCACGCATTTCGGTGCATCCTGCAACAAAAGCTAGAAACACCAACACTTGTGGAAATCATCAGTATCAAGCCCTATTCTAGTGTTGATGATCCTTTTACCATTATATTATGCAGGTATTGACGGTGTAAAAGCAGCACTTTTCAACCGTCAACACTTTGGCTAGTGGGCTGGTGGGCCCCTAGAGTTGCCTTGCCTTGTGGGCCCCTCTTGTATTGTTTTGCTTGTGTTTTGGGCCCATTCTTGACCATGTCGGATCACTGTATGTCGGTCTTAATGTAAGTCTTGTAGTTCTGCATGGTTTTCCCCTGTTTCTAGCTTCTCATCCCTGAAATACTTATTGATAGAAGCTAGATAATATGTTAGCGAGAGATGCTAGTTTTCTCTTATTCGAGTAGTGTTGACGGCTTAATATATGCTCTAAGGACCGTCAACAAGACTCCCTAAAGTTGCCTTTTTGCTCGAATCGAACAAGACACTTGGTTGTTGATCAGGAGTTGCTACAATGCCTTCTGCCCTTCCTGTACCTTGGATACATCATAATACTCTTTCTTGAATTGAATAAGTTAGCATTGCTCACCCCTTTTTCTTTACTCCCCATGGGGCTTTTGACATTCTCTTCGCCTTTGGTGATTGCAAGGCAGAATGGTTACATAGAGTGACCATTCACCGGTTCCTTAATCGACTTTCTTTCTGGAGGTTTTGATAATTTTTGAAAAGAAAACCGAGTTCCTAAAATGACGCACTCTTGGTCGCTCAATGTGTATAGTCCTCACCAAGGGATTGTGATTGCCTTCCCTACTTCTAATAAGGCTTTTTGTGGGGTTTTGGGTAAGGAGAAGTAGGGGCATGCTTGCGTCACATAATATTGCAAAGTCAAAAAGCGGATCCAAGAAAGTCACGTCACGAAACTCGATCAAGATGTGCATGTGTGTGGATGATAATGATGTGGCAAGGTGGATGCTAGGCTAGGAATTGGTGCTAGCTATTGCCACATATGAATACTCGGGATTACGGTAAGGTGAATGCTAGGCCCAGAATAGGTGATAGATATTACCGCAAATGATGAGTATGATGATGATGGTAAGGTGGACACCAGGCCCAGAATGGGTGCTGGTTATTACCATCTATAGGTTATTACCATCTATACGAAGCACTGAGGTGATGGCGAGGGTGCCATTCAAAGGAAGTGCTTTGGAGGTATCACAGTAAGGTGGACACTAGGCCCGAAATGGGTGATAGTTTTTACCGTGAAGCTTTTTGTGGACTCTATGCGCATGACTCCCTCCTTCTTCTTTTTGGAGATATGGGCTATCTCTTATTGCTTTTATTTTTCTTATTTTCTTCTTCTCTCTTTGTTTTTTCATGGACCATGATGTGTCCATTATTCTTCTTTTTGCATGGACTTGGACTAGTCCATCTTTTCTTTTATTTTTCCAACATGCTCTTTGGCATGGATCTTTTTCTTTCTTCTTTTTCTTTCTTTTGCATAGCCCATATCTTTTCGAATAATGAATAGGGAGGAGTCATGACATAGAGATGGAACCTATCATTCTACAGGATGAAAATGAACACGTAACTTCCAGTGTAGAAGTTAGCATGAATGTGTATGTGGAGTGTACATGATCTTGATGAAGAAAGCATGACAAGGACCATTCAAAGGTCACACCGTTTGACAACGCTGAATGTAACGACAAGCAGCCTATGCACTGGGTTTATATGATGATCCTACACAAGGCTCTAGTGGGACATGTCATCATCATTGAGGAACTCTTATTTTTTTGGTTTTTGAAAACGAAAACTCCAGATGTTAAGTTTCATTCAGAACAAGATCATAGCAAACTCTATTATACCATATCGTACCAAGCAACAACCTAGACTAAGATCATGTATTCGCAACCCACAAGGTTTCAAGATCAAAAGGCAAATGGCAGCTTATGAACTCAAAACCTGAGAGAGAACTAAGCTGTAAACTAGGCACATTAACAAAATTAAACAGAGCAACTATTCATCATTTCAACAAGGAAGAACTAAACATCTCTACCAACATAAAAGCAAGAAATATTTGTGTTCTTTTATCATATTCGGATTTTTTTGAATGCATAAGAAAGAAATAAAGATAGGGAGAGGATACAAATTACCTCCCTTGGGGGTGATCTCCCCCAAGCTTGTCTTTCACTCACTGTTGTGGATGAGGGTTGAGGTCGTGTGAGCGGAAGTAAGCTAGTAAGTCCGCGTTGGTGTTTTGGAGCATGTTGTTGATGGTGTTGAATTGTGTATCCACATGTTCCTCAAATGTAGCAAAACTCTGGATATGTGTATTAAGTGTGTTTTGGATATCACCTATGCGAACGTTGAGGTTGTTCAGTTGTCCTGTGAGATTTGCAATGTTGTTGCGTCTTCCTCTCGAGGAAGACCTCTGTGCACCAACTGTTGGAGGACCACTGGAGCTAGACGAAGTGAGGCGAAACTATCGTCCTTGCTCAAACTCTGTGCTACATATGCTCTGCCAGCCTAAGCTTCCTGCTTCGTGTGGCTGAGGTGGCTGATCCCAACTAGGCTGATACCCAGGTGAATGTACCAGCATCTGATGAGCCTGCCACGATGAACCTCCAGCTCCATGTGGTTGCGGGGGTTGACCCCAGCCTAGATGATACACGAGGATTGCTCTCGGCATCTGCCTAGCTGGAACCCATCTCGCCCAATACATCTGCTGTAGAATCTGCTAGGAGTGTGGCGACTGGTATGATGTGTCCACTTCCGTTCTTGATTGCGGTTGCTCAGGTGTGTCCGCTTCCATTATTGACCTGCTTCGGGTTTCCCTGCCAGACACATTGCTCCTACGAGCTTCTTCTCGTGGTAGGAGCGGAAAGGTTAGCGCCCACGACTTATACAAGTGAAGTCCTATGTTAGGTAACGGGATCTCATTTGTATAACCGGGAAAGAAAAACACAAGAGACTGATCCTGGGCATGCTTAAGGATATGACCTTGAATAAAGAATGTCTCATCAAGGTAAATGCGCTCAGGTGGGATAAAGAGGGGAGCATTACCTTGGAGCGCACCGATTCTTGATGAGGTCATCTCGACCAGCCATACTCCATTGCATGAAAACCAAGGACATGATATACAAGATGTCATGAAAGCAAGAGATACAATGCACACTGGACCAATTACACAAAGTCCTGCAAAGAAACTACAACAAGAGGTGAACTCTCTCCTTGCTGAATTTAAGTTACATACAAACAAGAATTGTTTACTACCTAAGTGTTGTACTCTTGTTATGTTAAGGTTTACGCATGAAGACATGGACTACACTCAAGTATAGAAGGAGTACGTGCAGAAAGGAGAAGGTTACATAAAGCCAAGGACGAGTTACTGTCACACCTGATTTTCCGAAGAAAACCAAATGCATCTCATATGTGCGCCAGGATCAAGTTTACACACATATGATAGACGTCATGAGTGAAATATCAGTAAACAACAATAAAAATGTACAAGAGTTAAACAATTACATTATCTCTTTATTACACTCAGACGTTAGACTCGAAGGTCTTTAAAACGAACAAATGATAGCTAGACGAAGCAACTCCATCTTCAGCTTCCACAGGCGCATGACTGGGGGCACGCAAGCCTCAGAACTCATCGTAGTCGCTGAAGTACTCTTCTCCAGTGTTCTCCTCTGAACAGCGGGTAAGCAAGGGTGAGCACACTTATGGTTGGAGCTCAGCAAGTGGGGGAAGATGCAAGGCTATCAAGGATAGGCCAAGGTTATGCAGCAGTTAGCATTTTAAATGTTGGTCAAATTTTATTAGCAAGCACATATTTACTAGGTGTAAGTTTATACCATCCCACTTAAAAGACTTTAGAAAACTTTCCATCTCAAACCATACATAAACCACAATTTAATTCCATCTTCAAGTTCATTAATCATGTGAGGGTCCAGGCCGCTCTTGACCGTGAGCACGGCTGATCGATCAGTTTTACACTCTGCAGAGGTTGTACACTTTCACCACAGCTCGCGTAAAAGTTCCGAAGAACTTTGAACCCAACCACGCATGTGCTGATCAGGCACAATACCACACTTCCGAGGTGTGATTGCATAGGGACGCTACGAAGCCTTTACCAAGATATGCAAAAGCACCAACAACCCATGACAGTTACAGCTCAGGGCGGACCATAACCCTCCCTAATGGTCAGCACCTTAGCAAAGGCTGCTACCCCAAAAGAACCGGGCTATACCCCTGCAACCCCGAGTCCCCTGTGTTCCTTTCGGATAAGGTCACCAGTACAATCGCACACCTAATTAATTGGCTAAGCCAGAGCCATATGGACTGTGGTTGCACTGTTTTCCTGGGTGGTTCTCCATGTTCCGATTATATCATATGATCTTGTAATTAAGCACACACATATATATATATATATCACCAAAGTTATTATGATCAACATTCAACATATTGCAAAGGATTCATTTGAATCATCCCAAGGTATAGCAACTAAGCATTTCTACCCAAAACATTTATTTAAAAGGGGTTGTTCAAGGTAGATGGGATAAACTCTAGTTATGTCCTTAAAAAGGTGATTTCCCATCAAGATTATGCAATACAACATTTAAAAGTAAACTTTAGTTATCATGCAAGTTGTGTGGGACAAAATAGAATATGCAGGGGGAGAAGTCCACTTGCCTTCCTTGCTTAAACACTGGGATTCTTCTTCTTCAAACACTTGCTCTTGATCCACTTCAACTGGTTGCTCACTTGAAACTGGCACGATGTCTACGAGCACACAAAAAAGCATACAATAAACAAAACAATACACCAAGCATGAAAAGCTTTAAAGAAAGAACAAGGGTTGGCTCTAGGAACGCGAACACAAAAGCACTAGGAACTATCGGGAGCTTTGGATGATCACAAACAAGAGCTAGCTATGTGCTTGGTATATTTTAATTGAATAAAGATGTGCATAGGTTATTTCAAAGAAATACCCTATTTATAATTAAGCAAGTTATATTTGTATTTAAAAGACGATGTAAACTTAGTCCAATTTTATTTGTAAATATTCAAGTTTGATTTATGCAAATTAAACATTTAATTCAAAAGAAGCATGTAAAAGCATCTAGGCGTTCATCTTTATATTTCGAGTTGAACTAATCACATTATAATTTAAAAACACATTTGTATTCATATTAATCAAATTAACAATTAATTAAGAAAACTCGGGATATAGCCTATGTTGCCTTTTATTAGAAAGCAAATTGCATAATCATTAATCAATTTAAGTTTGATTATGAAAACCAAGGTATACATCTAATTAGCTTTTAATTATAAGAAATATTTAACTAGTATTAATCATATTAACTTTCTTATGAAAACACGTGTTAAACTTCTAATTAGATTTTAATTAGCAAAGCATGTGTATAAGGATTTAATCATATTTAATATTTAAATAAATTATAAAACAAAGAACATGTTCAACATTGGTCCTATCACGTAGTTTGAGTTGATATGAACCTAACGCAATTTGAAACGGTGGAAACGGAGCTAAAACGCAAAAGATACGGCCAAAACAAGGTTCTAAAACTGACGGGCTTGAAAAGACGGTCGCGTGGACACCAAGAACGCTTAAAACGGATAAAAGACGGAAAAGATACGGCTAAAACAAGGTTCAGGGGCTTTTCTGTGAAGAAACCAGGGCTTCCAGGGGCTTAACTGCAAGAAACCAGGGACCTAAAACATATTTACACATATAAACGAGGGGTTTATATGCAAGAAGGAGTGAAAAGGACCTCTGGTGGAAGAATCTAAAGAAGACAGGGGCTAGTTCATAAAAACAGGGACCTATTCGAAAGGATTCCTATAGGTGGAAGGGCATGGTTGTTAAATTTAAAACCGCGGGGGTTTATTTGTAAAAAGACGGTGGCCGGCTGAGTTGACCGTTACGGTCTCTGTTGACTCGGGCGGGGCGCGGATCTGGACCGTTGATCCCTTGATGGACGGCTGACAGGAAAAGCAGAAACTCAGGGGCCTAAGCGAAAAGAAAAGGACCTAAAAGAAAGGATATACACCGGTGGGAGGATATGGTTGTGATTTTAGAAAGGACAGGGGCCTTTTTGCAAAGTGGCGGCGGCAACCCTGGGTTGACCGGTACCTGGTCCTTTTGACCAGGGCTGGAACTGATCTGGGCCGTTCGCACCGGATCCGTCGGCCGACGACGCGTGCAAGCGACTGGGCGGCGGCGCGCGGCGGCGCACGGCGGCGCTTCGCCGGAAGCTCGCCGGCGATGCTCGATCTCGGGCTACAGGCCACGGTTTTGGATGAGGTTTGCGCCTACGCGGAGCTGGGAACGTGGCGAACCTATACAGGGGCTCAGGGAGGCGGCTCGGGCGGCGGAGGAGGCGCTCCATGGCTGGCGGCGGACGGCGCGACTCCGGCGAGGGACACAAGGTGCGGGGCGGCCTCGGAGCTAGAAAAGATGGCTCGGAAAGGTTTCTCACCTTGCTGTGAAGCTCCGGCGAAGAGCACGACGTCGGGGATGAAGCAAAGACGGAGATCGATGATGGCGGGTGCGGTCGAGATGCTCCGGCGGAAGAAGAGGGCAGGGGCTCCGGGGTGCTGCTCGGCCTGGCGACGGGGTTCCTGTATAGGGTGCGGCTCGGGTGAGCGATGATCGTGACAACGAGAAAGAGTATAAAGGGCAAAGAAACTCCACCGACGGCAGGAACTCCAGGGGGCCAACAATGGCTTGTCGGCCGGAATTCGACGGCGACGGCGCGAGCGCGTGGATGAATGGTGCAGGGGCGTGAACGGTGTGGAAAGGGTGTGCGAGGGGCACAGGCTCGGCTCTTATAGGGGGAAGGGAAGGAGAGGGGGCGCCTGCCGGAAAGGTAGTGGCCTTCAATGGCCATGAGGCCGGCCGGTGGAATGCAATCAAGGGGGGAAAAGGCTCGATTTGTGGCGAAACGGAAGGGAATTGATGGCGGGGAAGTGAAGCCGGTGTTTCAATGTGCCTTGATGGCGGCTTGAAGGAGGGGGAGAGGCGGATAAGCCGGGGAAACAGCCGGTGGGCGCACAGCGGTGTGGAGCAGGGGAGGGGAGCCGGAGATGGGAGGATAAGCTGACCAGCGGGCCCGGGGTGGCGGTGAGAGAGAGAGGGGGAAAGGAAAGATGGGCCGGCGGGTGGTGTTTGGGCTGGAAGGAGGGATGGGCCGGCGGGGAGAGTTGGGTCGGTGGGCTGAAATGGAGGAGGAAACGGTTGGGGAGGGTTTTCTCTTTTCTTTTTTTTAAACCTTTTTCAAAACCTTTTCAAACTTCAAATTCTTTTCAAAGTTTAAACACTTTCAAAACTTTTCAAGATTAAAATCATTTTAAAAACTTTTTAAAACTTCACACAAACACACATAAACAATGCAAACAAAATGATGCACAAGCACTTGTTGCCACTCAAATTACTCAAAATGATATTTAAATATTTTAGAGCATAATTTATTTGATAAATTATTCTTTCCTTAGAAAACAAAACTAAAACACCATGTTGCTACATTATTTTATTGATGGAAAATTAGGGTGTTACAGTTACGTGAAGACCAACAAGGTTGTTATCAATTCGGACCACCACTTCAGACATGCATAAAGATTTAGCCATAACTTTTTGTTTCCCATAGCTCTGGAATTTGTTCGGATCAACAAGGTTGCACTAGTTATCGCTGCTTGTAGCCATTTATCTTGGCTGTTCTACAACTAGTTATCTTGATCGGTATTCTACGTCGTGAAGATCGGGACTGAGTCTCATCAATTCTCAAGGCGATTCGAGTGATCAGCGAGGTACACTCAAAAGGACCATACATCTTAAAATTATCTAACCATTGCATGATCATAGGCTTAACAGGAGAAACCTTAATTTTATTTACCATGGCATATAGGATTCTAAGCTCGTCATTACGGACAGGTCTAATATCATCTCTAGTGAAAAGCGAGATAGCAAGCCACTTATGCATGAAACTCAAATTAGGATGATGAATATCATTGCAACGAGGTTTGAAATTACCTACGACCACTTGGCTGGAGATTCTCGTCCAGAAGGAATGGTGATTGTAGTCATGGACGGCTTTGTCAAAGTCAATCTTGCATTTCTTATGAAAACCGAGCAACAAACTTAGCTCTTTCCAAGTACGTGTGTACTCTAGCCCGAAGAGGCAAAAGGAAAGGCTGTCATCATTGTATTGCAAGGTGCATAGGAATTGGATGGTGAGAGAGGGAGAGCCCTCCCTTGAAATAGGCACACAAGAATCCCATCCAATCGCATGCCAAATGTTAGCAAAATCGATATCCATACCTATGTTCTAGAGAAGGTCGGGGTCGATGTTCTTGGTGTGGGCGAAGACTCGATCCTTCAAGAGGGTGTAGGCTTGTACTTCTCAGCCAGCGCATAGGTATTGCTTCCTCCTCCGCAGCTTGTGGTTGAGCTTGCTCTTCATGTGGTGGTTCTCCTTGTGGCACCTCTTGTTGTACTTCCTCATCTTCCTCCATCAGACTATGCGTGTAGTCATGAGAGTGAGGTGTGCTTGAACTCGCACGGGAGTGGCTTGAGCACCATCCCATCAACTTCCGGGCTGCACCGGATAGTCTCCTTCCGAACCCTCTCATGGCGGTGGATCACAACACAAACAACTTGCAAATGGGTTATGTTAATGAAACAAATTGAAGTACTTACCTGTGAGTCATTTCTCCAAGAGTTGTCTCCTCGTAGCGACGAGAAATAAAGAGAGGGAGAAAGAAAGCTCGAACGAATACGAACACAAACTCAGACTTGAACAAAACTTGAGAGAAAACTAAGGAGTAAGGAATTGGAGACGGAGTGAATGAGAGAAATGTTGAATGGATGATCAACACCCCCTCTCGGCCTCTATTTATAGCCTTCTGAAGGCGGCACCCTGAGAAAGGGCCGTTGGTCCTGGGCTCCTAGCCGTTGGAGGCGGTGGGGCCCAAGAGCCGTTGGCCATGGTTCGGCCGAACCGTTGGTTCGTCTGACCCCCTGTGGGGCCCGCTGGTTGCCAGCTTTGGCCCACCGGCCCACAACAGCTATATTGCATAGCTCATGTGGTGCCCAGCCAAAGTTGGTCACCAGAAATGCTCCGAAATATTTTTGAATGTTTTTGTTCAACCCAAAATCTATTTCTAAATATTTTATTTAATAAATTCTTTTTCAAATTTTCTTTCAAAAAGGGGAAAAGGGCTACAATAAATTCTAGCATGCAAATGCAATTTTGAAAAGCAAACATGCAAACAGGAAAATTTAAATTTAGAAATTTAAGTATGGTATAAATACCAATTTAACTTTGTTAAGGGCTCAGCAGTTTGAGTCCATTGAGCGGGACTTCTCCATCAAGTTTAGCTTGTGGATGGAGCTTCCGGCACGTCTGGTGTTGATGTGCTTCCCACCGAAGAAGAGGACATGACTAACAACGTGTTCTTGGGTTTCCACACCCATCTATTCTTCCTTGACCTCAGTGATGAAGTCGAGGACGAAGTATTCTCTGGGGGTGTCATTGTCGTCTTCTGCCTTAGGGGTTGGTTCTTCCAGTTCCCCGGTCGATTATTTCTTTCTAATTCCTCCTTCATGAATGCCTTCACACTACAAGGTTTTCCCCCTATTACCACGAAATGTTTAGGCAACACCACTAATTTGGGTGCAATAGGGGGGGGTACTATGGCACCGAAATCACTAATTAGTTGTATTATGTGCATCTATGGCTATGCAAAACATGAGTTGCAATATATATTGAGTGGCATTAACATGTCACGTGTTGCGATAGAAAGGTGCTATAGCGACCATACTAGTGTTGGTTGCTTCTGAACGACAATATATCAACGTCTAATTTGGGTTGCAAATTTCTTGGTGCGTTGTTGCAATACATAGGGGGTTATTGCTTCCTTTCTTGCCTCAAGATGCAATAGCATGTATGTATTGCCACAAAATTTAGTCATTGCACTAGTTGTCATGGTCGTTGCAACTGTATCAGACTTATTGCAACGAGGTCTTCCTTGGTTGCACATAAGTTTGTCTATTGCCACGCCTTTTGTTCCTACTATACAGGAGAGTCAAGGATCAGATCAGGACTCTAATACCAAGTCTCCATCAACCGGGGGGAGCGCAGGTCATCCACGACGTCTCTAGATCTCCACGATGTCTACATCTCAACGACATCAATCAACATATGTGGTGCCACCGATACAGTTGTCTTGATCTCGTATATTTCTCCCCTGCATATATATGCATATTTCTATATCATGAACTCTAGGTTGTTTCAAACATGTATGCAGATTAATGGCATCACACGAAGATAGGAGTTGGATGCGCTTGCCTCGACATTCAGAGGTGTGGAAGAGGAATTTCGATCTTTTATTGAAACTTTTGGCACATCATTGCAAGGTCCTGCATCTGTTGCATGCCCATGTACCGTATGTCAATGCATGATCAGAGATAATAACATGTTTGCTACTTGTTTCATCAATAGTGGAATCGAAGGACAAACTAGTTCACCAGCAGAGGTTTGTGTGAATCATGATGTCAATCCTGATCCCAATAATCACGATGCACAACCTACAACTGATACATCACCTTATTTTGGAGAAGACAATGAAGAAGATGCATGAGATAACCCTGCTGCCACTAATACTCTCATCAAAAATATTATCAGTGGCTTTATACATGGACAAATCATAGATGCTGAGGAGCCAAATAAGAATGCAGAGATATTTTTGAAACTATTAGAGCAGGCAAAGAAGGAATTGTACCCAGGTTGCAAGAATGCAACTAAGGTCTCTTTTATCGTGGAACTTTTTCAGATAAAGTGCTTGTATGGAATTAGTAATGTAGCGTTGGAGGCCATAATCTGTTTTCAAAGGTTCTCCCTGAAGGCCATTGTATTCCTGACTTTTTGGATAAAGTGCAAAAGGTGGTTTGAGACTTAGGCTTGGAGTATATCAAGATACACACTTGTAAGAATGATTGTGTGCTTTTTTTTCGAGGAATACACAAATCTAGAGACATGTCCTATCTGTAAGGAGTCAAGGTGGAAAATTGTAGAGAAAACCTGTGGTAGTGACATTGCAGCTGGTGGTACTACGACTGCTAAGAAGCGTCTTCCTGTGAAGATCCTACGCTACTTTCCTCTTATTCCTCGGCAGCAAAGAATGTATATGTCGAAGCAGACATCAGAGGAAATGCAGTGGCACAAGAAAGAACGTGTCAAGGATGCAAAAATGCGTCACCCTGCTGAGTCATTGGCATGGAAGCTTGTGGTTAATGACTATAGGTGGTTTAAGAAGGAAGGTCGTAATGTTAGGTTGGGTCTTGCTGCTGATGGCTTCAATCCCTTTGGGATGCAAAGTCTTACATACTCCATATGGCCTGTTATCCTAATACCTTACAATTTGCCTCCATGGTTGTGTCAGAAACAATCTAACTGGTTTTTGTCAATGTTGATACCTGGCCCAAAATCTCCTGGAATGGATATTGATGTATATTTGAGGCCCCTTATACTGGACCTCAAGGAGCTTTGGGAAAAGGGTGTGAAAACATGGGATGCACGGACTAGGAAGAATTTTTACTTGCATGCTTTTCTTCTTTGGACAATTAATGACTTCCCAGCTTTTGCTATGCTTTCTGGTTGGAGCACGAAAGGAAAGTTTGCATGTCCATACTGCCACAAAGATATTGAGTATTTGTGGTTGAAATATGGGAGGAAGCACTGTTACATGGGACATCGATGTTTCTTGCCCCCAGACCATCCATGGCACAACAATAAGGTCAGCTTCAACAACAAGGTTGAAACCAGGGAGGCACCAGTACCACTGACTGGTGCACAGGTACTTGAGTAGTATGATACTTTTGAACAAGTACAATTCGGAAAGACCTTGTTATAAAAAAGGAAGCGTGACGAAGACAAAAGATGGCACAACTGGAGGAAGAAGAATATTTTTTGAGCTCCCTTACTGGTCTTCTTTGCTCATCAGGCATAATTTGGACGTCATGCACATTGAGAAAAAATATATGCTAGAGCATACTAGGCACTCTGCTTGAATTGGAATGCAAATGTAAGGACGGGGAGAATGCTCGGCTTGACATGGAGCATCTATGGATACGACCAGATCAGCATCCTATGATTAATGATGATAAGTATACCTTGCCTTCATCCTTGTATGAGTTAGATAAGGATGACAAGGAAAGTTTGTGTGCATTTCTATACAGATTGAAGATGCCTGATGAGGTTTCCTACAATATAAGAAGATGTGTTGACGTAAAGTCACGTAAGGTCTCTGGCTTGAAAACTCATGATTACCATCTAATTCTACAGAAAGTGTTACCCTTAGTGGTGCGTAGGATTTTGTCAGAAGCTATTGTCATCGCATTGATTCAACTTTGTAATTTATTCGATGCACTATGTTCCAAGGAGCTGATGGAAGCAGACTTGAATAGACTTAGAAGTTCAATTAGGGAGGCTGTTTGTGGACTTGAGATGCTATTCCCACCTTCATTTTTTGATATCATGATCCATTTGCCTATTCATATAGCTGAAGAAGCTAAACTTGGCAGGCCTGTGTGTTACAGATGGATGTATCCAATGGAGTGGTACCTACATACTGCGAAAGGATATGTGAGGAATAAGGCTCACCCTGAAGGTTCAATAGCCAAGGGATACATACTCGAGGAGTGCCTTACTTTCTGCTCAAAATTCTTGGACGTGGACACCAAACTGAATCGTATTGATCGACATGAAAAAATTGTTGTGAATGAGCCACCATCTAGTCTGAGCATTTTTTCTGAAATGGATTACAAGAGGAGAGGACACACTCTCAAGATGTTTGGACAAGATGAGATGCGAAGATGAGGCACTACATAATTTCTAATTGTGAAGAAGCAAGACCATGGATCGAGTAAGATACATTACTCAACATCATTCCTTTTAAATTTTATATTTTAAACTAACAGATAATTCATTTCTATGCAGTGTGCATTTGGAAGAACTGAAGAAAGATGGATCACGAAATCTTAAGAAGCGACACGAGGATCAATTTGTAAGATGGCTCGAAGGCAAGATCAGAGATCTACATGTGAAAGGGGAAGTAAGTCCAGAGATGTTTTGCACTTTTCGAAGGACCGGACGAACCGTTGACATTGAGAAAACCCTTGTAAAATAAAACAGTGGTGTGCTTGTCAAGGGCGACAGTACTTCTGGCAACATGAACTGGTATGGGGTCATTAAAGGTATGATCTCACTAGAATTTCCTGGACAAAAAGAAGTTGTTTTGTTCCATTGTGTCTGGTTTTATGTGTCTGCTGCCACCACCAATAGAGGCATAGGATACAATAAGAATCAATTTAGGGTTATTGATATCGATACTACTCGATTCAAGTGTAAGAATGAACCCTATATTCTGGCGACACAGGCAGTACATGTGTTTTATGTGAATCTGGTAAACAAACCTGGTTGGAGCAGTGTTATTGAGTTGAAACAAAGGAACTTGTTTGCCATGCCCGAATTAGAACTTGAGGACTCAATTGATGTGGGTGTCGAAGGCTTTAATTTACATGGTGGACATGAGGTTTTGACAAATTGGACAAGATCGGACAAGGAAGGCACTACCGGGGATGTCTCAGTTATTACTCAGGTGCAGGCCGAAGCAGTTGATGAACCAGACGATGCGGTATTTGATGTTGATGATGAAGATGACACGTACATTGATGATGGAGTTGGTGCACCACTTCCTTCTCTGGTGAAGGCCAAGATGATCACTTTTTTGCTTGATACTTTACTCGATTTTGTTTGGCGTCTCAAGAGACAATTTATTGCCATGACAATTATTTTCAACATTATTTACATTATTATGTCGTGCCCCAAAACTAAAGCATGAGGTGTATTTGTGGTCACTTTTTTGGGTGCTTTTCATAATATATATTCCGTTGAACGACAAATATTATCTGATTTCAGAAATTTGTACAAGCATGATTTTCATTTGTACCACCAGAACCAAATAACACAAGCATTTCACATCACAAGATCAACACTGTAAATTTGCAGACAAAGACAATTCCATTCACGAGCTGAAACCACAAGTAATTAACCACTCAACATCAGAACTGTATATAGAAGAAGTAGTTCACATAACTACTGGAATTTCATCTCTATTTACAGACATAGACAACACAAAAGCACTACTTATTCTTTCTTGCCTTATTGGCTGCAGCAAAAGCCAAAAGCATCGACCATCTGCTACAAAAGCACTAGTTGTTCTTTTTTGCCTTCTCGCTTGCAGCAATGAGTGCGGCCTGAAGTCTTTTTTTCTTTGCCTTCTCCTTGTAGAGGTCTGCATGAAGACACTATATGTTCTTGTGACACAGCCACCTCATCGTGCAACTCACAAAAGGTCATCTGTTGGCCAATGACCAATGAATAAGCATATGACCATATATATGAGCAATGAACACTGCTAGTTTATATCTGTGGGACATGGGTACCCCTGGGTCCCCACCGACCAGTCTCAGGGCCGTCCCCGACAAGTGGTTCCGACCCACTAGAAGACCTACCGACCTGGTAGTGGACCCAACATACCTGATATGTGGCCCAGACGACCTCCTGAATACCTTATCCGGAACGGCTACAAGACATGGAGTGCACGACAAGACACCGGCGGATCCGACAGGCAGTCTGGGGAATATGGGAATAGTTGTAATCAACTAGACTTAGGTCTCCTGGTCCTAACCGACCAGGACTCTGGGCGACCGACCTTATCCACTGGCCAATATAAGGCGGGCAGGGCATCCCCTGTTGTACGCACCAATCAATCCCCAATCAATCGACACCAACAACTAGACGTAGGGTTTTACTTTCCGGAGGTCTGAACCAGTATAAACTAGCTGTGTTCTATGTGCCCTCACATAAACCATCGAATCCTTAGCTCTAGATCGCCCCCATCCGAATCTAAACCATCGGGGTTGACCCCCCTGTGGACTGTGCAGATCTAAACCTCTGATAGTTGGCGCGCCAGGTAGAGGAGATCCAGAGTTCTTCGTGTGACTTCGATGGCTTCGTTCAACGACATCATCTTCCCCGCCAGCATGGCGGACTTCCTCGCCAACCCCATCGACATCAGCTTCGGCTCGATGCCGTTGGGATCCGCCACTCCAGCCGCCGGCCAAGTCGTCCTCCATAACGCCGCGGTCAAGTCCGTTCAGCAGATCAAATCTAACCTGCTGACGAAAACCCACCCACCCACACCTCACAATCTCGCCGTGGGGTTCGACTGTGTCGCAACCATGCTTGCAGACAGAATCAAGATTTGCGAAAGCGTCCATCACTCTAGAAAACCGAAGGCAACTCCAACCCGCATGCCTTCGGCCTGCAGAACACAATCCATGTGGTCTCCGACCACGCGAACATGTAGATCCAGATCCAATCTAGGTCAGACTCGACCAACTCCCAGGCTCTGTCCTGCGGGCATCGCAGGGACCTCCGAGACAATCCTTACCCTCTCCAAAAGAAAGCAAAGCACACTACCCGCCAGTGCCGTACTTTGAAGAAGCTTCTATCACCTACACCTCCTGCAGCGATCCCAGGTCGTTCGATCCATCCTCCCGCGTTGTCTCCAGACTGTGGCAAGTTCCAGGACGCCCGTGTCATCCTCACACCCAACATGAGAGTTCCAGGTCGCCCGTGTCTCCAAAATCGCGAGGTCCTTGTGGTCTCAGCGAATGTACCAGCTACGGTTGGTGAAACCGACGCTCAACACATACAACATGAAGCTGACAACGCTAATCGAGCTCAACGTCACCAGGAGGAACTCAATCAGGCCAATGCGGTAGCTCAGGTCGCTGCTGTAGCTAACGGTGGTGCAGTGCCTCAGGACAACACGCAGAACGACGGCAACAGCCCGCTCCTGTGGGTTAGGTCGTGGTTCAGCCGCAACAACAACAATAGATGCCACCACCTCGACATCACATGCGTGCACATGACCTCCGGAGGGACTTTGATGATGCCGGCCACGAAGTGTTCAACTCCCCCCAAGCCAACTTGGGGGCTACCTTGGCAGAAATCCAGCTAATGGCCGATACCCCGCAGATACGGCGAGCTATCACCAAGATCAGGGTTGCCACGACCCAAGTGGAGGAAAGGAGCCAAGGCTACAGTAGGTCGGTGTGCACCCAGCACTCAAGGAGTAGGTCGGTACAACCTCAAAACAACAACAATGCTGACCAAGCTCCTCAACAGCCCGTGGCTGAAGACAGACGTGGCGAGAATGAGGTAGTGCAGCAACCCAATGCCGGTACAAGACCTCAAGCTGCAGGCAACGTGTCGCCCCAGGCTGCACAGGCTCCCGCATCCAACCCATAGCAGCCACGACGAGATGAGCACAAGATCCAGCATTGTGCAAATTACAATCGCATTAATGGTCCCCCCGAACCTCTTAATGCCAACAACCCACTCCAAGCAACCGACCTCGGGGCGATGCACGACGCAGAGCTACAATGCCGTGCCAACTACAACCAAGTCAATAGTGCGCCTGATGACCTGTACATCATCACCAAGGGACCTCTTACTGCAGACCAACCAGGCTCCAGCAACGTCAACAACTTTGCGGCCTTCTCGCGACGTCTCCAGACCATGTGCTACCCGAATATTTGGCTAATATTAAGAAGTATGATAGTTTCTCCGACCCAAATATTTGGCTCAAGATGTACTCCATAGTTGCTCAGGCAGCGAGAGTCAATGAAGACCACATGGCAGGTTACTTCCCCCTGGTGATGGGTAATGCACCACTCCTGTGGGTTAATAATCTACTAGACGAGTGCATCTCCTCCTAGGCAAGTCTGTCGCGGTTGTTCACTACGAACTACCAGGCGACCTACAACCGTCCCGGCAACACGCATCACCTCGCAAGGGTGACCATGAAGACTAGTGAAACCCTCTAGGACTACAACAATCGGTTCTTCAGGAACCGCAACGAGCTCGCTGGTGTCAAAGATGACGACGTTATTGCTGTGTACAAGTTAGGCGTCACCAACATCATGCTCTTCAAGAAGATCCACGAGGCCAGAGCCAAGAACATCACCGACCTCATGGCGTACGTTGACAAGCTCGTGGATGTCCAAGATGCAGTTGTCCATGACTTTAAGGGGATCCGAACCGACGAGATGTCCGGGGCCTTGGCCTCCGACACTGCTGGAAAGTCGCGCAAGCGCTCTAATGAGGTCTTAATGGCCAACTCCAGCTTCATGCGTGATGAGTTCCAATCGACTCTTGACGACATCTGCCAGTTCCACCATGGGGGAAGCACTCTATGCACGATTGCGTAGAGCTGAAGCGCACCCTTAGTGTACCAGAAGAGCCCAAGCCAATGAAGAAGACCAACAATGGTGACAACCGCTACAATAACAATCGACGCTACGACAACCGGTACCGCCTACCTGATTGGCGTGGTGACTGGGATAGGCGACCTTATCACCGTGATGACAGGGATCGCCACGATGATTGCTGCGACGACCGTCGTGATGATCATCGTGACAATTGCCGTGACGACCGCAGAGATGACCGCACCAACATTCGTCGCAATGACGGTGACCGGTGCAAGGAAAGGACTCCTCCACCACCCCCGAGTGGCAACGCTAATGGCACCTTCCAGGCAGCTAATCGAGAGATCAACTTCATCGTCAGAGGTCATAGGTCTGCTCAAAGCCACAGACAACAACATACCGGAGCGCGAGAGATCGGGCTCGTCAACACAGAGACTCCGCAACCCCTAAGGTGGTCAGAGTTCCCCATAACCTTGTCCAAGGAAGATCATTGGGTGCATATACTAGACCCCGGGACCTACCCGCTGTTCATCAATCCCACAGTGGACGGAGTCGTGCTCCCAAAGACGCTCATTGACGGAGATAGCAGCCTCAACATCATATTCAACAAGACGTTGAAGAAGATGAAGTTCGACTTCAGTAAGATGACAACCTGCGATGAGCCCTTCTACGAGGTCGTGCTCGTCAAGGAAGCATACCCTCTTGCGATGAGCCCTTCTATGAGGTCGACTACATGAGGAAAGGAGATTTGCCGAACTTCCGCTACGGGCAAGGTAGACCTCAATTTAATGCAAGTTTGTCTATTCAAAATACGGTGCCTCTTCGTATACAATTGAAGGATTTCATGGACGAGCAAGCAAAGATCAACAAGGACACCGTCACTAAGTTCAAGACTATGGATAAAATATTGGAGAACATCGATGGCAAGGTGACGGAGGTCGGGAGCTCCAACCAACAAGTGCTCAACATAAGGAAGATATTGGAGACGCAAGTGGGACAACTTGCCGGGCGCCTAACCGCTAGTGAAGGAAGATTGTCGGGGCAGCCCCAACGTCCCGAGACGGCAAAGGCAATTCAAACTCGCTCAGGAAAGGAGACTGAGAATCCCGAACTTCCTGCCGGAGCAAGGAAGCCTAAGCCAACCGTCAAAGCGGAAGATCACACTAAGGAGAAGGTGACTACTATTCCGGAGATTGCTACCGAAGAGCAAGAATTCGAAATGACAATGGTGCACAGGTTAAGCATCAACATGCTGCTATTGGACACTCTCCAAGTTCCTACATATTCTCGCTACTTCAAAGACATACTTGCGAACAAGTATGAGATGGAAACACTTGGAGCGGATCACGTCAAGATGTCCGAGCAATGTAGTGCCGCCATCGCAAATCAAGGGCCCGAGAAGCAAAGAGACCCTGGATGTCCAACTATCCTATGTTCTATTGGCTCATTCACGTTCGAGAAGGCATTATGAGACCTTGGAGCAAGTGTGATTGTCATGCCAAGAGATGTGTTCGAGAAGCTACGCTTACCACTTGAGCCTACGGGTATGTGCTTGGAGTTGGGCGACAACTCTATTCGCTATCCCGTGGGAATCGCCGAAGATGTGCCCGTGAAGGTTGGAGATCACTTCATCCCCGTCGACTTCGTGGTACTTGAGATGGGAGAAAGGGAGAAGCCACCCTTCATCTTAGGGAGGCCCTTCCTCAAGACTGTCGGGGCAACGATCGATGTTGGCAAAGGAGAGATTAAGTTCGACGTCAATGGCACACGAAGCATATTCAAGTTTTGTCCACATTTCGAGGTATGCAACATGATCAATGCTAAATATGTTCCACCTCATCGTCCCTTTAGCAAGGAAGAGCCCAAGAAGAAGGAAGTGAAGGTGATCAAGGAAGCCGTTGCATCCGTCAAGACCAAAGAACAAAAGCCGCCTGTAAAGACCAAAAAGATGACTAAGCCGGAGAATAAGCCCGTGCCCAACATGGTACGGAAGTGGGTACCCAAGATTGCAACGCTGCAAAGAGCGTTGATCCGAAGTGAAGAAGAGAAGAAGCTACCAGGAGGACAACCCGATGAAGAATAAAGCTGCCGGGAGGGCAACCCGGATTATTTCTGATTTTCAAGTAAGTTGGTCTTAGAATTTGCTACGCAAGACTTGGTATAAACTCTTAAGTGGTTGAACTTATTTTTGAGACATTTATTTTGCTAGGATGTTTCATTTGGATTTTATTTGACATAAACCTTTGACATGAGCCATCCTACGATTTATTTGCCTCTTTTCGAGAAACCAACTCCAAAAATTCAGAACCTACCCACACCTTTCATCCTCTTCATGGTGACAAGGTTGGTTTGTTTTACACCATAAAAGCACACGAGTAGAGCCCCGCGTTGTTCCTTAATGATTTTTTTATCTTTGACGCATGCTAGGACTCGCGTGAACCTAGGAAAATCGATTTTTGGTTTCATTCATCTTCATATCTACCAGTTTCTCTAGAGTTAGAATTTTTCCAAGCCCCATTTATTTTTGTTTATTCAAAACATCTCTCTCATGTTTGGCCAAAATTAGAACCTAAACCCATACCCCCACGGTCAAGCCGGCGGAGCTCGCTATCAATTAATGAGAGCAAGTGATCCCGGTGTAACCAAAATCAATGTTGTTGGAAAATTTTGACTTACAAATGTTTTTGATGCCTAAAAACTCCTCCAAAAATACATTTGAACTCATTGATATCTCTGAGTTAATTTTTAATTTTCGAAATTAGACGAGCAATTAGCATCTAAACATGATCAAGGGAAGGTTTTGAGCTTAATTGAACTTCTAATGCTTCATGATGCATCACGAGAAGGCCTCATCATTTAGGCATCTTGAGCACATGCTAGGACAAGCATGGGGGAGGCAGCAATATTTTATTTTTGCAGGTTATGAATGATAGCATTGGAGGCAAGGAGGCATGGAAGTGACACAAAGAAAATGATCAAGATGGAGGACTTGACCATTGAAGAAAAAGGAGTGGCTGAGAAGAATTGGACGGTGGACGGTGTGGAGCACTAGTACACAACACCATGGTCAATCAAGCAACAAGTGGGAGAATGAAGAGCTAGAAAAGAGGGGCAGGGGCCCTAGGCCGGTCGGCCAAGGCCGGCCGGCCTGGCCTATTTATTTGCCCCCCGGTGCCCGTCTTCCTCAGGTAAGCCATTTGCTTCATTGCTAGCTCGTGTTCTTGAGTTCCTAGTCCAGAACCTCTAGAAACACCTCTGAGAAATTCATTCTCCATTCTTGACTCCAAAAATTCAAAAAAATACGTCACAATCCTTGCCATTCCATATACTTCTTTTGTGTGTATTTCTACCGGAAAGAAACCCCCAGGAGAGTTTGTTTGTGATTTGTACAGCAACATCAAGATGAGGAAGGCTTCTAGCAAGGTCCTTGGAAGGAAGACACAATCATCATCATCGAAGCCGGCATCAACAAGTTCTTCATGGAGGCACTCAATCTCCGAGTCACCGCGAAGCATGGAAGAGGACCGGCGCCATCAAGGAGCGACACCATGCTCCTTAGTGGAAGAAGAGACACGCGAAGCTCGTCCATGCGGTACACCGAACCGCAAGGGCGAATGGAGGAGCCGCCCATCCAACCTCGTCGCTCGACTCGTTCATCTGCTCCACCACAGTACACTCCACGACGTTGCAAGTATGGATTTCTTATGATGTCGGAGGAGGAGGAGGAAAAGCTTGGGCGCCTAGAGAAGAGGATTGTGCCCAACATTGACTTCGATGATGATGCTCTCCAAGTGTTGGGATTTTCTCCGGATATTTATCAAATGATGAACCACCTTGGTTGGGGGCAATTTTCCAATGGAGTAGGGGTGAGCTTTCATTTGGAGCTTGCCATGGAGATTCTCATGACCATGGCACCGGTAATTAATGAAGGGGTGCCATCCCTCTCATTTCGACTCAAGGATGATGAGCACATAATTTCTAATGAGCAAATTAGAGAGTTGCTCGGTTTCTAGAGGGAAGCCCCGGAGCAAGTTGATGTTAATGGAAGTGTATTGGAAGGATTTTGGAGCATGATTTCAGGGGAAGATAGCCGGCAGAGAAATAGCATCCGGAATCCCATCATCCGAATATTTCATTCTTGGATGAGCAAAAGGATTTTGGGAAGAATGAAGGAGTCCAAGGTCACCGACATGGAGGTTAATTGGCTTTATTCGGCATTGATTGAAAGGCAAGTCATTGATCCATCATATATCATGATCAATCGATGGTGTTGTGAGGCAATATCGGGGACTGGACAAATTGGTTCGGGATGCTATCTCTCTATGATAGCAATTTCTGTGAGGCCGGGTATTTCGAGAAACCCAAAATTCCTACTTGTGGGAAATTCATTTGGGATTGATTACATGAAGCAAGGAAAATACATTAGTGGAGATGAAAAGAGAGGGTACAAGGTGGCAAAAGTCAATGTTCCTCTCCCAAATAGGAGGCTGAAATTATTTATTGAAGGGAGAGAGAATTGGTTGGAAGAAGGAATTCCCGTGCTGGCTAAAAGAACAAGAGAGGAAGAATTATAGAAGAAGGTTCGTCTTCCGCAGTCCAAGACCAAGGAGGGGCTGCACACCATCAACCTTATGGCAGGATTCCTATGCCACTGCCCTACTATGGAAGTGTGCCGATGCAAGCATCGGGGAGTGGTGCAGCCAGGCCGCCACCTCCTCCAACATATTGTCCACCAACTTTTGTTGTGCCAAATGAAGCATTTGTGGCACCTTATACAAGTATGCCCAGCCCCAACAAAGTGCAACCATTATTGGGGCATATATGCAAAGGAATATGCAAGACGTCGAGAGGATCCAGAGCCATGTCGACCATTGGCACGAAGGAACGGCGGGGATCGCCCATCAATTGGGGCGTCTTCAAATTGTGCCGCCGGATCAATTCCATGGTGGGGCTATGCAACCATACTTTGAACAAGGATTCAATGAAAGTCAACCAACAGAGCAAGAGCAATCGGATGAGGAGTGAAGAAAGAAGGAAGGGACGGAGCTTTTTAAGTATTGTTTGATTTTTCCTTTTCTTTATTTTTCATCTTGTGTGCGTTTATGTATGCGGAGTATTTTCTTGTTTTTATTTATTTTCAGCATGTGTGATAGTAGTAGTTTATATCCATCATCATGAATAAGTTTCATCGTTGCTTTTATGATCTTAATATGGATGGAAGATTTGTACCATGATGATATGTGATGATCGTTGCCGCTTTTGCTCGATCTTATGCTTGATTTATGCATGTTTAAGCTAGTGCTCTATTTTAATATGAATCTGAAATTTAATTAAATTCTAGCTTAAATCTTGTGTGGAGGTTATGATAACTCAAGTCCCATAGTTCTTTTTCGTTGCTCTCAACTTTGAATGAATCAAAGAACCTTTTATTCTCAAAAAGTTATGCTAACCTTATCATGAGTACCGCTTGCATTTTGCTCTACCCATCCAAAGCCTAAATTTACTTGAGTGCAAAACCTTAGTATATACAAGATCTATTTTTGGGTGCATTAATTCAAAGCCTGATTTCTCTGGCCCGAGACTAAGAAGCTGGTCATTCCGTTTTTGCGTATCATTCTTTATGCTAGCCTTTCTATCCGTGCATTGTGAGTTTCCACATTGGGAATTTCGCAAACCTCGCCGGATATCCAACCAAAACCCAAACATATCTTTTTTGTGTTCACCTCCTTGACCACAACCCAATATATGAGTATGGATGAAAATTTGAGGAAGATTACAAGGAAGGTGCTTCAAGTGAGTAAGGGAGACTTCCAAAAAGATCCCTAGAAGATTTTTCGAGTATCTCTCTCTAAGAAAATATGAGAGCTTCAATTTCCACCTTGGCATATTTATCACCTCTTTTGCCTGAGGACGAGCAAACGTCTAAGCATGGGGGGTTGCCAAGGAAGTGCTAGTATAGTCTAGAGTTCAAGGGGAGCAAATAAAAAAAGAAGAGAAAAAGTATGATGAAAGAAAAAAAAGAGAGAAAAAGTATGACGAGAAAAAGAAAGAAAGAAGAAAGAAAGAAAAAAAATAAAAAAAGCTCCCCGGTTCTCTAACTATTTTCGTGCTTTTTGAGTTTTCAAAAGGATTCAAGATCAAGACCCATACTCATCTTTCCAACCATGTGCAATTCGATAACGAGGACTTCGTTTGTGCCTCGGGATCACTTTTTGCCATTTGCACATGTCCACCTATCTAAAAGTGTGTGTGTTCATCTCTCCCCCTCCTTGATAACATTATTTTTCCAATGACCTTTTTGACGAGTCTTGGTAAGACCATGAGAAGCTAGTCTTGTTTTAATAATATCTAAACTATAATATCTTGGTAGGACGAAACTTTCCTATAGCTCCATATAAAGCTTTCCACCATATACTTTGAGAGAGGAAAGGAGTAGAACAAGTAGGTTGAGAGACAAGATGAGATGAGAGTACATGAGCAAAGTGCAAGATGGTTATTTTTGATCTTGGTAAAGCAATTTTTCTCTTTATCTCATTCTTTATTTTTCAAAATATCTGAGATTTGTTTAAAAGTTTGAGAGCTTGATCAAGTACTTGTGGAATGAACTTGAAAGATATCTACCCTCCATAAAGATAAAAGTTAGTACATTATGGAACTTTAATGAATATCAATCTAGAGAGCATTATGTTTTCTCATGTATGATCAAGTGTAGGGTTTGAACATCCAACGGCAACATTGATATCCATTGAAGGCTTACTCGAGGATGAGCAAGGTTTAAGCATGGGGGGATGTTGGCGGTCGATTTCCGTCAATCTAGCCACTAGTTTACCTTCTATGTTGGTATTAATTTGATATTCACACTAACGATCCTAACCCCATTATATGTTATGTTCGCACTCACGCATAGTATTTGGGGTTTATTGTTTACACAGGAATCAAGAGCTTAAATGAGGATTTTCGGGTAAAGTTCATCAAGAGATTTACAAGGTGATCACGAACCCCGGGACGACTGAAGATACAAGATGAACATGACTCCAAATGAACCGAGGACTAAAGCGTGAAGCCGAGAAGTGCTGAGGACCTAGACGAAAGAGGCGAGAGTTCATACGCAAAGCACCCTTATCTAAACCGCGAGGAAAATGACGTCGAGGACCCACATGCAACTCGGCAAAAACTCAGGAAGTCGTGAGAAGCTTCACGAAGAAAACCGGGGACGAACCGGGCCGAGGAGGCCTTGGGCCGGTCGGCCCAGGCCGGCCGCCCTGGCCTATCCCTGGGTCTGTTCGCCGCCCCCTTTGACCTAGATGATGCTCGGGCTATTTATAGCCCCTGTGTGAAGTTGCAACTATGATGCCATTCGTCATTCGCCGCTGAGGAGCAGAGGAGCTTGAAGGACACCACCCCAGATAGGAGGGTCGTGTTAGTCATCTAGGGTTTACCTAGCCGGCATGGGAACCTTGCAAGGAAGACCACGTCAGAGTTCCGGAAGCGTGAATCAAGATCAAGGTAGGATCCCGGTCAGATCTTATTCATGTATACACTTTTGATGGAGTTTTAATGGATCCGATTCCTAGTGATCGAGTACCTTTGTTTGCAATTCTTGTTCTTGCTTGGGTGTTTTCTTCCTCAATCTATTCTCGAGATAGATTTCTTGGGATGTTCTTGTAGCCGCGGTGGCTAGAGGTGCATACCCGATCTACCAAGTAGTTCAACGCTCTCCTTGCGAGTGTGCTCTAAGATTCGACCGCGAAAAAAGGGGAACATCATGACAGGATGTTGACACTGATTACGGCGGGGCGACTTAGGGGGTTTGACTGAAGGTCAAGGTTTAAAGACGCTTTCAATGAGATTCGTTTTACTCTCTCTTCTATCTTACTCGGAATTACGACATAAACACGATCTAGATCCCTCTTGATCGGTACCTCAATGCTTTCTCTTGCTATCTCTCATGATCTTAGTAGATTAGATGCATTCGAAACCTCTTAAATATACAAGTGTTTCTCGGTTATTAGATTGATTCTTGAGTTACACACTGTTCCACAGATTCGATACCTTGGGTGATACTCGAGGGAAAAAGGTACTACATGATCCGTAAGCTTGCGGTGAACCTTGGCGCGTTATTGAACTGTCAACAGATGCTAATCTTGTAGTGAAGAAGGTTTGCCTCGGCCTGCCCGACGCAACGAAGGAAGTCACCATCGAGGCCAACTTGGACCCGAAATAGGAATACGCGCTCACAAGTTTCCTCCGGGACAACGCTGACATATTCGCATGGAGTCCATCCGATATGCCTGGTGTCCCGCGGAGTCTAGCTGAGCAATCCTTGGATGTAAGCTAGACGACAAACCTGTCAAGCAGAAGCTTCGTCGCTTTGCGAAGGTTCGAAGGGAGGCTATAGGGGTAGAAGTGTGCAAGCTCTTAGCTATAGGATTCATTCGTGAATGTAAAAACCCGGTCTGGTTAGCCAACCCTGTGCTTGTACCTACGAAGACTGGCGGATTAAGAATGTGTATCGATTACACTGACCTCAATAAGCACTGCCCCAAGGATCCCTTCCCTCTTCCGTGCATCAACCAAGTCATGGACTCCACGGCTGGCAGCACCCTGCTGTGCTTTCGCGACTGTTATTCAGGCTATCACCAGATACCTCTGAATCCTAACGATCAGGACAAGACAGCGTTCATCACGCCCCATGGCATCTACTGCTATAAGGTCATGACCTTTGGCCTGAAAAACACTGGTGCCACATACCAGATGGCGATCCAAAAGTGTTTGGAGTCTGAGCTCCATCAAAACGTGGAAGCTTACATCGACGACGTGGTCGTCAAGACCAAAAACGAGGAGAACTTCATCGCCGACCTCGAGGAGACCTTCACCAACCTTCGTGCCTACAAATGGAAGCTCAAGCTGTCCAAATGTGTCTTCGGTGTCCCCTCCAAATTACTCCTGAGCTTCATGGTCGAGCACCAAGGCATTGAAGCCAACCCCGTGTAGATCGATGCTATATGCAACATGGCCAGACCATCTTGCAAAAAGGACGTCATGAAGCTCACCGGCATGATGGTGGCTCTAGGTCGTTTCATCAGCAAGCTCGAAGAAAAAGGTCTGCCTTTCTTCAAACTATTGAAGAAGGCAGATAAGTTTGTGTAGGACGACGAAGCTCAGCAAGCCTTCGACAAGCTCAAGGAGTCTCTCACCTCTGCGCCGATCATGACGCCTCCAAAGGCAATGGAAACGCTCCTCCTCTACATCTCAGCCACCACTAATGTGGTCCGCACCGTCCTCGTCGCAGAATGAGAAGAATCTGGGCATGCCTATCCTATGTACTAGGTAAGCGAGGTCCTGGCCGATGCTAAAACATGGTACTCACAGCCTCAGAAGTTGCTCTGTGCGCTTTTGATCACGTCGCAGAAGCTCTGACACTACTTTCAAGCTCACTCCATCAAGGTGCCTTCATCCTTCTCGCTAGAGGAGATTGTTTGCAACCGAGATGCCAGTGGCCCCATCGTCAAGTGGTCTATCGAGCTCGGTGAGTTCGACCTTGAATTCTACTCCAGGCAGTCTATCAAGTCTCAGATCCTCGCTGACTTTGTGTCAGAGTGGACCGAAATCCAGATCCTTCCATCTACGGAACGACCTGAACATTGGATCCTGTACTTCAACGGCGCACTCAACCTTGAGGGTGCTGGAGCCGGCATGTTTCTCATCTCTCCTAAAGGTGATCAGCTCAAGTACATGCTTCAAATCCACAACAAGGCCTCCAACAATGGAGCAGAGTATGAAGCTCTCATCCATGGGCTCTGTATCGCCGTGTCTCTAGTTATCAAGGGACTCATTGCCTATGGCGACTCCAAGGTCGTCATCAAGCAAGTCAATAAAAACTAGGATTGTGTCAAAGACACAATGGACACCTATTGCGTCGAGATTCGAAAACTGGGATTGTGTCAAAGACACAATGGACACCTATTGCAATGAGATTCAAAAACTCGAAGGCCACTTCAAGGGAGTAGAGTTCCACCACGTTCCTCGCAACAACAATGTCCTCGCTGATGTCCTCTCGAAGTAGGGCTCAAAACGAGCACTGGTTTTGGCCGATGTATTCATCCAAGAGCTGCGCAAGCCGTCGATCAAGATCCTAGACCCAGACAACCTGGATCTAGAACAAACAGACCTAGCGCCTGCACCTCCCCGAGATGTGCTTTTGGTAGATGCAGAAGATGATTGGTGCCGACCTTTCTTAGACTACATGGTCCACCAGTTGGTTCCAGATGATAAGGCACAAATGAGAAAAGATTACGCGGCGTAGTGCTAACTACATCGTCATTGGAGAAGAGTTATACCACAAAGCAGCCTCTACTGGTGTGCTGATGAAGTGCATCTTGCGATCAGAGGGTGTTCAGCTCTTGGTGGAGATCCACAGTGGCGAGTGCGGCTGTCATGCAGCCTCTGCCAATCTGGTCGGCATGGTGTACTGATCTGGTTTCTACTGGCTCACGACCATGAGCGACGCCAAAGACCTCGTCAAGAGGTGCAAAGGATGCCAATTCTTTGCCAAACAGCAGCACCTGCCTGCTCAGGTCCTGCGTACGATTCCCCCGTCATGGCCATTCGCCATGTGGGGTCTGGACAATATAGGTCCGTTCAAAAGCACTCCCGGTGGCTACAAGCACATCATTGTCGCTGTAGACAAATTCACCAAGTGGATTGAGGTTTGACCTGTTGCCAAGGTCATATCAGAGGAGGCAGCGAAATTCATCAAAGAGATTACATACTGCTTCGGTGTGCCCAATAGGATCATCACCGATCTTGGGACAACCTTTCACCGGCTCTGCGTTCTGGGATTTTTGCTAGGATAGCATGATTGACGTCTACTACTCTTCGGTTGCCCACCCTAGGTGCAACGGCTAGGTCGACCATGCAAATGGCATGGTTCTACAAGCTCTGAAGGATCGCATCTTTGATGCTGGCTGCAATTATGCTACCCGCTGGCTAGCTGAACTTCCACATGTGATCTGGGGTCTCAGGACTCAGGTCAGTTAGGTCACGGGTTTCTCTCCCTTCTTCTTGGTCTACGGCTCGGAGGCCATCCTCCCCACCGATGTAGTGTTTGGTGCACCTCGCATCCAACACTACAATGAAGGCGAAGCAGAGCAGACACGTCGAGTCGACCTTGACAGCCTTAAAGAAAACAGAGTGGCGGCCATAATGCGACAAGCGCACCATGACTAGCAGTTACACCGCTATCATGATTGCAACGTCAAGGAGTGCTCTTTCAACGTTGGTGACCTGGTCCTGTGAAGGAACCAGAAGACCGACGGGATGCACAAGTTATTCACCCCATGGGAGGGCCCCTTCATCGTCACCGAAGTCATCAGCCTATTGACCTATCGCCTCCAGTGGGGCGACAGTCAAGGGGTTCCAAACCCCTGGATTGTGGAGCACCTACGACGATTCTATCCGTAGAATGTATGTAATACGAAGATATGTACTCTTTACTGTTATTAGTTTTGTTTCAATAAAGTTTAGTTTTACACAGATTTCTGTCGACCTTTGAAGTTGTTGCCCTTCTCTCTGTGTGTTATGTTTATTCCCTCCCCCTCGACATGCTCGGGGGCTTGGCCTTGCCAACTACTGGGTCGTTAGACCTGACGGTTATGTGTTTTCCTCGCCCTCGACATGCTCGGGGGATTGGCCTTGCCAACTGAAGGGTCGCCCGACCTTAGGATTGTTCTTCTACCTTTTAATTGCTAGTCTCTTGCTTGTTCGACCTTGATTGTGAGGTTGCTAAACTTGAGTCCTTGACTCCTCTCATGCGTCGATCATGTGTAAGTCTCCCCGCTGAGCTATATGGTCGATAAGCCGTCCTTTCCGTGAGTAATGGTTAGTGAGTTGACACAAGTGCTTCCGAGCCATCAAGTTCAAATAAGCAAAAGACTTTGCATAAAAAAGAGGGATTCATTTCATATTTTTTGTACACAACTCAGAGATTGTTGTGCTCCGACCAACAAGGGCACACAAAAGCTAACCTATTTACAAAGAAAAGTTTACTCCTCGTCATCTTTGAAGGCAAGGCTGTCTACGACCTTGTTTGCTGCGTCTTCCACTTCAACTTCGATTAGTCGAAGGTCGACATTAGCATTTGGACCTTCAGCAATATTCTCGACTTCTACCTGCAGGAAGTGCAACTTCACCCACACCAGCCCTGCTTGCAGCTTGTAGCAGCACATCGACCTTGTCTGGAGCCGCCACGAGCCGCTCCAGCAACGCATCGGCTCCCCTTCGGTGGGCTGCGGGACGACCTTGTCCATAATAAAGCCCGCAGCATTTCAGAGGTCGTCCATCTCCACTTCGTGACCTGCAATGATCACTTTATCCTTATATAGCGACTGCATTACAACCACGAGGTCGATCTCCAGATCCCTCCTGATTTTCTTTTCATGAGCTAGCTTTTTGCAAATGTTGTACTTGTCGGCATTTCTTAACGCAATCACCTAATGACGCCGAGTTAGCGTGAGCATCAAGAATTGCCATAGGTAAATCTAATGATCATGAATGAATCCGCAAGCACACAGATAAACCATTGTAGCATTTCCCCAGGGAAGGAGAGTATTCCAAGGGTATCGTATCCGTGGAAGGCATTGGCGGATATCAAGACTTATGCTTTTGCACTGAATGTAAACCAAGAGATAGATATAGAAGACAATAGCTCAAACACAGGGGGTAAGAGAAATGATATGATAGGGTAGTGTGACACACTCAGATCTACCTCTACTCTAATACACTACGGCTTAGGGGGGACATATGAGTTAGCTCTAGGTTCTAATGTACTAAACATACAGAGTTAGAAGATACAAGAGATAAGCATAAAGCATTGCATGATGAAAGGTAAGGTTCAGGACCCAGGTACAAACGGAGAGATAGCCTGCGACGACAAGCACTCTGCGAAACTATCCTTTAGACTCCTACAGCAATACCCCAGCGCGGAGGTTTTCAAAGGGTCCAACAACTGTCACCACTGCGGCCTACCTCAATCGTTACGGGGGGCATGCTCATAACTAACATAGCCACACAACCCAGGCACCATGCATACGTTGCTGCTAGATTCCACTCGGCCCGGGCTATTGTGACCCAGGGTGAGAGCCACCAGAAGACTGGTCAACTTAGACAAAGTACCGTAGCTTCAACACAAACTTCATGCAACACGAACATGCTATCTAACAAGATCAAACTAGGGCTAGACATACGAACGGATACGAACTCTCTTATGTCTAGTCAACAAGATCAAAGGGTCGTGTTCGTGAAGAACATGAGCCTCTAACTTATGAACAAACACATAAGGAATGAGTAAATCATCCTTCAAGTGGATCAAAAGGTAGTGTTCACGGAGAACACGAGCCTCTAAATGATGAACAATGGATGAACTCTTGAACATATCAATCATATGATCTACCACTACTTTATATGAAATAGCTGAATAACTGAAGTAGATCAAAGTCATACAAAGAAATAAAGATGCAAGAGAACTCATACCTAGACTCCAAAGTAGACTTGGAACCTGAATAAGAGCTACTCTAGCCTACCCCCTAGCCGTGGAAACTAAAAGTGAGAGGAGAATGGAGAGAGTGGTGTGTGAGAAATGGAGCCCTTCCCCTTCTATTTATAGGCAAGGAGGAGGCTTTCTTCAGGGCTCAAAGTGCCTCAATTCACCCGAGGATGCAGCAATGGACCAATGAGGAAGCAACATGTGGAGGGCCGAGATAGAAGGGCACTAAGGCGGTTCGGCTGATCCTAGGATCGGTCGGGCCCCTAGGACCTCCTCTCGGGGTGTCCATCCTCTTGGTGGCTGCCCTGTGGGCCCTTTGATCACTCCCCCGTGCATGCCTTGTTTTGGAATCCTAGGTGGGCCCACAGATCCTTGTGAAGTCCATGTGTCGCTCTCTAATTCTTCAGTGAGTGCCTCCCTTGGATCAGTGACGTGGACTGCCACTTGTTTCCTTGATGGCAGCCACCTCCTCAGCTGAGTTGGCATGGATCTTCTATAGAAGGTGAGTTTCCATCTCTTTTCATGCTTATTTCACCTATATACAAATAATCTCCAAGGACAAGTGGAACTACTTTATTCAAACCAAAATGCAAGTAAATAATGCATATGCCTCCATTTATGTGAGAATATTGATGGCTGAAAGTAGTACTTAACAGCCATCAATAGTACTCATTGTCGTTTAAAGCCTTGTTGTCCTCCTTGAGGGTAGCAATGGCCTTCTCAGCCTCCTTGAGGTCTTCCTTCAACCTCTTCTCCACGACCTATGCATGTGTTGCATCAATAGTTGTCAATATGTGATTATCATAAGATAAAGCAAACATCACGACTTGGGAGGAACGTGGTCTTACCAGCACTAACTTTCTTCAAGAGGTCGTCAGTGTTGGCGGCTAGGTGCTTCTGCTCGGCCAGCTCGTGTGCAAGCTTCTTCTTCTCATCCTCGAGTTTTTGCTTCTCAAGGGCAGCCTCTTGCTTCACCTGTTGAAGCTCCTGGTCCAATTGATGTGCCTCCAGCGTTACAGCTGCGGCACCCCTGCACAAGTCAGACCAAGACAGAAGTGTTAGTTCGCTAACAAATTGATGACAGACCTATGTCTCCTATGGCAACAACGATTTCTCTCCTGGAACGCCTGCCCCAGGCTGACGATGGAGCTCTGGATCACCTTGGTGTCTTCCAGATCATCGAGGATGTCATCCTCGAATGGTGTATCGTTCCAGTCCAATTCCTTGGACTGGTACGTCTCGAACCCAGCCCTAAGCGTGGCTGGACCCTGTCCTCCCTGCGCGGCTGTTTCTTGGCACAACAGCGATAGGTCGATCTGCGGATGGTCCGCTACGACATCATGAACCGCTGGGGATGGAAGCATGTTGACGGGCTTGGGATCCAGCACGACCTATGGGGTCGTTGCTGGTGGAGCGGAGCTTTGAGCTCTGGCATCGACCTCCAGCGTGAACTCCTTTGAGAGTGACACACTTGGCGACGATGTCGCCGACCTATACAGATCATTCTGTTAGTGTCCGCAAAAGTAAACAACAAAGATTAAAGATGGTCGTCAGATCAATTTGGAAATCAACTTGCGGCGTATTTTCAAAGCCTTGGGGGTGGTCTTGGGGGTACCTACGATTGAATTCCAGATTCAGCGTGGTACTGCTCCTTGATCTTTTGGAGGTCAACCTGGGTGACCTTCATCACTTCCTCCTTGCACCACTTGGTGTCGGGACTGAGATCCTTCATCTCAATCTCCTCGTCGACTTCCTCGGAGTTGTCGTCTGCGGTGACCTCCGTGTCCTTCTTCTATGGCTGCAGCGGCGGAGTGTAGCTCTTGCCCCTCTTTCGCTTCTTCTTCGCGCTCTCCAGTTTCGCCATCTTGGCATCCTCCGCCTTCGACTGCGCAACCTTGCTGACGGTCTGCCGTGTCCGGCGGGCCTGCCTGCTGGCGCTCTGCGTGGCCTCCAGCACGTCATCCCCATCCGCCTCAACTGATGAGTCGGACAGGTACTCGTCGACCAGCTGGGCTGGTGGCTGCGGGACATCTTCCAGTGATCTAATCTTCCTCCGTGCCTCTTCGCTGTCAGGCAGTGGTGTGGGGTACCAGAAGTCTGCGGTGAGTGCCTACACACAAGAAAACAATAAAACAATTATTAGCAAGGTCGACCTCCTAGTAATCATGACAAGATTGACAACAGTAAGATCAGAGACTTACTGGATCAGCTGGGCGCTTCAACGAGTGCGCCTTCAGGCAAGTCTTGTTGTGGATCCATCCACAAAAGAGTTCCTTCACCTAGGCGACCATCTCCTCCTTGGAGACCTTCCTGTTGCCCTCTTGAGTTTGGTCTGTCTAACCCCAGTACTCGTACGCCGGATGCACCCGGTCCTTGATCGGCTGAATCAGGCGATGACTAAAGCTAATTGCCAGAGCCCCCCAGTCAGGCCGGCCTCCTTGAGCTCAGCCACTTTGGCAAGGAGTGGCTCGATCTCCTCTTCTTAACGAGACGTCAATGCAAGATTCCACTCAGGGACCTTGGTCGGCCCAAATCGCATTCACTTCGGGAGATCCGGCTTCTGGTTCGCTATGTAGAACCACTCCGACTTCCACCTAGAATTGCTGTCTGGTAGCTCCATATCGATATAATCTACCTTACGACCTGTCCTAAGGTAGAAACTGACGCTACCTATGACTAGCAACATGCTAGGCTCTTCACATGGAAAAAGTACCGCCACAAATTGAAGTGTGGCGGTATGCCTAAGTAGGCCTCGCACATGTGGATGAAAGACGAGACTGTTGTAATGGAGTTGGGAACAAGATGTACTAGCTCCAGGCGGTAGTAGTGCAGCAGACCTCTGAAGAAATCTCTCGCGGGGATGTTGAAGCCACGCTCGAAGAAAGAGGCAAAGATGACTTGCTCGGTGACGTCGTCCGTGTGGAACGCGTCGCCAGTAGGCACCTTCCACTCCACCTCCGCCTAGGGCCTCAGCATCCCACGCTCCACCAGCGCCTCGATCCTGGCCTCCGTCATCTCCTACAGGACCCATTGCTCCTTCGGCGCGAGGATCTAGCACGACACCATCTCCTCTTCTTCTTCGGCGAACCCCTGTGATCTAGTCCTAAAGATGCAGAGGGTCTTCACACACATACAGCAGCAGTGGCGGTGGTGGTGCGGCACATGCGGCGAGCTCCTGCTCTGGCTGCGACAGCGTGGAAGAATCGAGCGGCGGCCGCGGAATGTTTAACCTTCGCGGTGCAGTTGCGAAAGAGTGCGAGTGGGGTCTCCCCCGCGAGCAATGACCTACATATGGTCTCCCGCGACCATATGACCATTCCTGGGTCGGTGCGCCCAACGGCTCTATTCCAAGGGTATCAAATCTAAGGGAACGTGTGTGCACTAACTTCGTACTAGTCGGTCCAAGGACACACCCAGATAAGAGGCAAGGATAGAGAGGTATCCTAAAGATAGCACTATAGATGAGATTAAAGGTTGATCTCTAGATAGAACTTGGCTTAGGGTACTGATAGCCCTGACTTAACAGGCGACTCCGGCAAGCGGATCTATGTGGAACGGAGCTCTGACTATATCCAGCTGCGGAGGATCAATGAGGGCTAGACGGGCTGTCACCACCACCTGGACTGCCTCTACCTAACCGGATAAGCCGAACGAATGATAACTGGTAGCGTGACACCACGTCTACGCTGTGGTTACTGCCATAGCCAACGGACTATGACACTCTGTACTTATAGAACTACGACCACGGAAGAGAACTGATCTCACTCACTATAGGTACTACTAGCTTATACTAAAGGCATACAGGAGAGCACTTGACCCCAAACTATGCTTCCAACGTATACGAACGACTTGCAGCAGAGGAACGCATAAACCTAGGATCTACGCACTAGCAGAGGAAAAAGTCTACTCATGCAACCTAGCATAAACTATTAGAAAGGAATCATGAACACACTTTATTCTAATCAGAGCATGCAAGCATTTCCACTTTATTCTAATAGACAAGTCATACAAATGAGATACAAACTTGTGCACCTAATAAACTAGATCGATGGGGTGTGTTCATGAAGAACACGCGCCTCTAAATGATGAACAGGCGAAGAACACAAGAACATATCACTCAAGAATGAATAACACTTTAGTCTAAATAGAAAATGAGAAATACTTACTTTACTCTAATTGAAGAACAAGCAACATCAGTCGAAGGTGTGTTTTCTTGGATTGGTGATGTGTCATGGACACATGGCATCCAACGTGGCAACACGTCGCCATGTGGTCTGGTGTGGGTCCCACCGGGCCCACATATCAAGATGGTGATCTTGTCTTGTGCATATCTCTTTCATCCAAACTCAGAAGTAGACAAATGATATATCCATTTCGATCATCTCGACGAGCCCATCGCAATGGTGTAGTCCAAATTGGCATTTGAAATTGTTAGGGATGACGTCTTATATAAGCCATTGGATCACTTGCTCTCAATTGTATCATTTATCACGTATTCTGGTGCATCCTGCAACAAAATCTAGAAATACCAACACTTGTGGAACTTGTCAGTATAAAGCCCTATTCTAGTGTTGATGATCACTTTTCATTCATTTTATACAGGAGTTGACGGCATAAAAGTAGCACTTAACAGCCGTCAATAATGTGTGCCCGACTCCACTCCGCTGCTGGGATGAGGAGATGAGCGACACTGAGATGGAGCAGGTGTCGGAGCTGGTGAAGCTGATCCGGAACCTGAAGGTGGCCGGCCTCACCAAGGTAGCGGTCATGGTGAACTTCGCCACTCGGCGCCTCCAACCGCTGAAGGAGAGGGCACACCCGGCGTATTAGTACGCCGGGGAAGACTTCGACACGACGCGGGAGGTGCCGGATCGGGGGGAGCCAACAGCGTGGGTGGAGCGCATTCGTGAGTGCTTTGCCCCCACACCATCATCACATCACGTGGTGCGCTACACCCTTACAGCTTGAGGAATCCTCCGCCCGTGGTGAGTCACGATTTTCCGCTTTTTACGGTCCGCCCATTAGGGAAGAGACATATGCCTACAAGGTGTTTGTTGAAATGTATGTGCCAAAATTTCGTCTATAGGATCGTGTTGCATTCTTCTCTCCCTTGCCTCTGCCAGGAACACTAGATGGGGTTGCGTCCCTACCTGGTAGGCTTGGCGAGCTGCAGAGGTCGGAGACCGCCGTGTGCCGCGCCGCCACTGGCAGTGGTGGCACGGCGTCACCGGACTCGGTGCACGGAGAGAGCTCTCCGGAGCCTAGCCATCCTGCAGTCGCGGCGCGCAGTGATGGAAAGTGTGCCGTGCTTGCTGCAAAGGGGAAGGAGCACAAGTGTAGCCACCGCCAGAGTTGCGGCATGCACCGTCCGGCTCGCTCAAGATTGACGAGCCGGTGTCACGCCGACGCTAGCTAGTGCTACCAGGCGACTCCGACGACGAGGAGCTAAGCCCCCGCCGTTTTGGTGCTAGCGATGCTCCTCTGGAGGGCGGCAAGGAGGCGCCGAGTGCTATGGCGGCATCCTCTCCTCGTCCTTCTTCTCTTTCTTCTCCTCCACCTTCTCTTCCTTCTCTTCGACCTTCTCTTCAACGAACGGAAACTGCTCCCCCGATTGCGGACATGCCGCGCCTGGTGCCACAGCCGTCCCCGGCGCCCCCTGTGATGGCACAGGGTGTAGCCGGGCCGACTTCGACGGCGGCCACCGGGACGAAGAGGCCTGCTTCCTCCACTTTTGGGTTTCGCAAGCGCGCTCGCATGCGCCTGTCCTCCGAGTAAGTTGTTCGCCAATTCGCAGTTTGTTTTGCCTATCGTCTATTGACCTATCGTAATTGAGGATTGTGGTGTTAGATTTTGTTGCTATTCACAGGGAGCCTAGGGTTGTCCCTGTCCACATCGGCTTCTGGGCCGACGGCGCGTCAGCCGAGTGCTTCAGAGCACTCGGGCGCGGTGCCAGGTGCCGGCGTGGCTTCCTAGGCGGCCAGTCCCCAGCATAGGGATGTTGGGTCCATGGCCTTGGGGGCTGCCTTCGTGGCAGTCCCCGAGGTTGAGGAAATCCATTGAGTGCTTCCCACGCCGCGCCCTGGCAGGATTGCCCAAGTGTGCCGCGGCAAGGCGGAGGAGGTGCTCGGTGATTCGGCTGTCGGGGGTGAGTATGTCGCCAGATCTTCCTCTTTTGCCTCATTGAGTATGTACGTTGATCATGTTGTTTTCAAGCCATGTCCACTGCATCTGCCCGCAAGAGCGAGCTGCTGGAGGACGTCGTCTCTAATGTCGTCACGCTGCGCGCCCGGGTGTAGCGCCTTGAGGAGCAGGCTGCTGCACGCCAGAACGTTAGCAACCGGGAGCTCGAGGAGCTGCGCCTGGAGAGAGCCGCTGCAGCTGCCGCCGTCGAGCGTGCTCATGCAGAGAAAGCTGCTGCAGAGGCCGCTGCGGAGGTTACCACTACGTCTCTTCGTCAGGCAACGGAAGAGCACCAGAAAGGTTTGTTATTTCTGGTTCCTAGAATGCCTTCGAATGGTTGTATCTGATCTGATTCTTTGTAAACAGCCTGGGCTCAAGCTGAGCAGGAGCTTGAGACTGTCCGGGCCCGGGCGAAGGCAACATGGAAGGCCCTGGCGGAGGCCACCAGGGAGTGTGTCATGGCTAGTAAAGAGCTCCATGGTGGGTTGACTTCACCCTTTGATCTTGTGGCTTTGTATCGTCTAGTCCTTCTGACATTTGAACAGACTTGCGGGGAAAATTGTTCGCCCAATTTACAGACCTGGAGGCCTGCGTGGAATCCGAGTGGAGACAGTTTCGGGCTCTCGGCGAGGCTCTGTGCCCCCTCCTGGACGAGTTGGCTCCGCTTGCCGAGTCCTCCTCTGTGGCAGTCCCCGAGGTTGAGGAGATCCACCGAGTGCTTCCCACGCCGCACATGAGCCCGCCGCGCCCTGGCAGGATTGCCCAAGTGCGCCGCGGTAGGGCGGAGGAGGTGCTCGGCGATTCGGCTGTCAACGAGGACAACCAGCAGGTGCTCGTGACCCTGGCTGAGAGGTTTGCTCGGCTGGCAGGGGTGAGTATGTCGCCAGATCTTCCACTTTTTGCCTCATTGAGTATGAACGTTGATCATGTTGTTTTCAGGCCGTGTCCACTGGATCTCCCCGCAAGAGCGAGCTGCTAGAGGACGTCGGCTCCAATGTCGTCATGCTGCACACCTGAGTGCTGCACCTTGAGGAGCAGGCTGCTGCATGCCAGAACGTTAGCAACGGGAGCTCGAGGAGCTGCGCCGGGAGAGAGCCGCTGCAGCTGTCGCCGTCGAGCGTGCTCATGCAGAGAAAGCCGCTGCAGAGGCCGCTGCGGAGGTTACCACTGCGTCTCTTCCTTAGGCAGCGGAAGAGCATTAGAAAGGTTTGTTATTTTTGGTTCCTTGAATGCCTTCAAATGGTTGTATCTGA
This sequence comes from Cenchrus fungigraminus, assembly GCA_036936925.1. Lineage (NCBI taxonomy): Eukaryota > Viridiplantae > Streptophyta > Magnoliopsida > Poales > Poaceae > Cenchrus > Cenchrus fungigraminus. Next base: position 102,320,053 of record CM072779.1, read on the forward strand.
TCTGATTCTTTGTCAACAGCTCGGGCTCAAGCTGAGCAGGAGCTTGAGACTGTCCGGGCCCGAGTGAAGCACACGGAAGGCCCTGGCGGAGGCCACCAGGGAGCATGCCGTGGCCAGGAAAGAGCTCCATGGTGAGTTGACTTCTTCCTTTGTTCTTGTCGCTTTGTATCGTCTAGTCCTTCTGACGTTTGAACAGACTTGCGGGAAAAATTGTTAGCCCAATTTGCAGACCTGGAGGCCCATGTGGAATCCGAAAGGAGACAGTTTCGGGCTCTCGGTGAGGCTCTGTGCCCCCTCCTGGATGAGTTGGCTCCGCTTGCCGAGTCCTTCTCCGTGCGGGAGTTTGGTGAACCTGTCGTTCGTCTGCCGTATCTGCTAGAGCAAGTCCAGGCGGCGTCTTCACGATTCCAAGGGCTTCTGCACGAGGTCAGTCTGACGAGCATCAGCCACTGCCTCGCCGTCTTCCGCTCCTACCTCCCTCAGTTCGATGTGGGCGTGCTCCGCGGTGGTTTCGCTCGCGGGACGTCATCCACTCGGGTCGACGAGCTGCTGGAGGAAGTGAAGGATGTGGCGGAGTAGCTTGCCGAGGACATGATCGCCGGTGATGATGAGCCGAGTGGTCTCCTGCTGCAGCGATGAGTAGTTGTAATATTTTACCAGTACTGTCATGACATCATAGTTTAAGCCACTCATTTTAATGTTGGCACTTTACTTTGACGGCGTCCATGTCCTTTAATTTCTTCGGTAATTGGTCTGTTACGGGAAATTGTAGTTCCGTTGGCGTTAGTTTCCTAGCGCAGAGGGCGTACTCTCGTACATGCGTAGTACCTTGGCTTGACGAAGATCTCGGCCCATGATTTAAGATGTATTTTACCGAATACTTTATGAGTCTTAGGATCCGTGTTAGATGAGAGTTTTAATTCTTGATAGAAATAAACACATTGCCAAAAAAATAAAAGCAGTCCCCAAGTTTCAGATTTGGATCTTGGGTCTGATCATGCAAGCAGGGTAGCGAAGTGAAAGAACTTCAAAGATCATGAATTTTTATTCATTGCCTAGATTGCTAGAATGAGAAAATACAAAAAAATGGTAAAGATACATAGCTTTTCATGGGTAGAAGCGGTGTAGATGGTCGATGTTCCATGAGTTGGGTACATCGGTGTCGTTCTCCGTCATTAGCCGGTAAGCACCCGGCCTATTGACTTCCTTTACTGTGAAGGGCCATACCCATGGAGCCGATAACTTGTGCATGTCCTTCTTGCTCTGGATCCTCCGGAGAACGAGGTCGCCTACGCAGAAGGCTCTCTCTTGCACATACTTGTCGTGGTAGCACCTCAGGGCTTGCACGTATCGTGCTGCCTGGATGGTTGCCGCGAGCCTTCCTTCCTCAATGCTGTTGATGTCCTCAATCCATGCCTCCTCAGCCTTGTTCTCGTCGAACACCTCGACTTTCGGTGCACTGAACATTAGGTCGGCTGGAAGTACCGCCTCTGATCCGTACACCAGAAAGAAGGGAGTCTGACCAGTAGCACGACTCGGCTATGTCCGCAGTCCCCAGATTACTGCGGGGAGCTCTCGGAGCTAGTGTGTCGCGTACTTTTCCAGCCTGTCGAAGATGCACTTCTTGAGTGCCTCGAGCATCGCTCTATTAGCTCGCTCGACCTGTCCATTGGCACGGGGATGCGCCACTGAAGCTCGGGCTACCTTTCTAAGGAGATCGTCACAGAACTCCTGAAACTCTCTTCCTGTAAAATTCGTGCCCAGATCGGTGATAATCCTATTGGGGACACCGAATCTGTGCACAATCTCTGATATGAATTCTGCCACCTTGGCCACTGTCAGTGACTTTATTGGCTCGACCTCTATCCACTTGGTGAATTTGTCCACAGCTACCAGGATGTAGTCGTATCCTATGGATGCTTTTCTGAAAGGACCGATCATGTCGAGTCCCCAGCACGCGAAGGGCCAACATATTGGAATCGTCTGTAGGGCCTGTGCCGGGACGTGTATCTGACATGTGAAGAATTGGCACCCCTCGCAATGCTTGACCAACACCTTAGCATCTGTGACAGCTGTAGGCCAGTAGAAACCAGATCAGAAGGCTTTGCCGACAATGGTCTGTGCCCCGGTGTGGTTCCCACACATGCCGCCATGGATCTCTGACAGGAGCTCTCATCCTTCCTCTTCTGGAATGCACTTCTGAAGCACTCAGGAATGTGCTCCTCGGTGGTATAGCTTGTCGCCTATGAGGACATAGTTTTTGCTCCTGCGAGAGATTCTTTCCTAGAGCGCCCGTTCTCCTCTCTCGTTTCCGAGTGAATGACTCGGGAACATTTCGTACTTAATGTACTCAACCATCTGTGAGATCCACTCGGGTTGTGGCTCGATCATAAGGACTTCGCCGAGTCCTTCAGATGGGTCGACCTGCGCATCGGGATTCTTGATGGAGGGTTTCATGAGGTCATGGACGATGACGCCGGGTGTCACTTGGGCTCGGGTGGATCCCATCTTGGCCAGTTCGTCAGCTACCTTGTCATTGTCGTGAATTATGTGCTGAAACTCTAGGCCAAAAAATTTGCCTTCGAGCTTGCGTATCTCCGCGCAGTATGCGTCCATCTTCTCATTAGTCCGCTGCCAGTTCTTCTTCACTTGGTTGACCACAAAGGCTGAGTCGCCTCTGACTATCAAGTGTTTTATCCCGAGCGAGATGGCGATGCATAGCCCGTGTAGGGCTGCTTCGTACTCGGCCGCATTGTTCGAGACTTGGAACATAATCTGCAGTACGTACTGCAGCTTCTCGCCGTTCGGAGAGATGAACGGGATTCCAGCTCCGCCCCCCTTAATCCTGAGCGAGCCATCGAAATACATGGTCCAATGCTCAGGTTTGACGATAGTATATGGTGTCTGTATCTCTGTGTACTCGGCGACGAAGTTCGCGAGTACTTGCAATTTCACCGTATTGCGGGGGACGAAAGTAATATCGTGCGCGGTCAGCTCGATGGACCACTTCACGATTCTTGCCATGGCATCTCTGTTATGCAGGATGTCGCCTATGGGGTATTCGGAAAATACGACGATCCTGTGAGCCTCGAAGTAGTGCTTCAACTTGCTAGCGGTGATCAACAACATGTAGAGTCGTTTTTGTGCTTGATTGTACCGCACCTTGGAGTCAGTCAATACTTCACTAATAAAGTAGACCGGTCTCTGGATAGTGTAGGCATGGCCTTCCTCTTTGCGCTCTACGACTATTACTGTGCTCACCATATGCGTGGTAGTAGAGATGTAGAGGTAGAGCGTCTCCTTTTCTTATGGTGCGGTGAGGATAGGGGGGCTCTGGAGGTATTCCCTAAGCTCCAAAAAAGAGATCTGGGCCTCCTCATCCCACTTGAAGTCATCTTGGTGTTTCAAGAGCTTGAAGAAGGGCAGGCCTCACACACCAAGTCGTGAGATAAAGTGGCTGAGTGCTGCCATGCCCCCGGCGAGCTTCTGCACGTCTTTCTGGCATCTTGGGAGCTTCATCCGGGTTATCACATCGATCTTCTTCGGGTTTGCCTCTATACCACGGTTGCTAATGAGGAAGCCGAGTAGTTTTCCTGATGGAACGCCGAAAACACACTTTTCTGGTTTAAGTTTCCAGTGGTAAACCCTTAGGTTGGCGAAGGTCTCAGACAAGTCCTTCATAAGATTATCAGGATCTCGAATATGGACTACGACGTCGTCTACGTAGGCTTCGACGTTTTGGCCGATCTGGGTCGACATACATGCTTGGATAGCACGTTGATAGGTCGTGCCAACATTTTTCAGATCGAAAGACATTGTCAGGTAACAGTATGCGCCATGGGGCATAATGAATGACGTCTTGATCTGGTCTTCGACCTTGAGGCTTATCTGGTGATAGCCTGAATAGTAGTCGAGAAAACAGAGCTGGGCACAACGCACCGTGGAATCAATGACTTGGTCTATTCGCGGGACGGTGAAGGGGTCTTTGGGGCAGTGTTTGTTGAGATCGGTATAGTCAATGCACATTCTCCATTGATTATTCTTCTTGGATACAAGAGCTGCATTAGCTAACCAGTCAGGATTATACACTTCCTTTATAAAACCGGTAGCTAACAGTTTTCCAAGATCTACCCCTATTGCCTCCTTGCGGTCCTTCGCGAATTGGTGTAGCTTCTGCTTGACGTGCTTCGCGTTCACGTCAACCTTCAAGGAGTGCTCGGCGAGTTCTCTGGGCACCCCCGGCATATCCGCTGGTTTCCAAGCAAATATATCCGAGTTAGCTCACAGGAACTTGACGAGCACGCTTTCCTATTTGGGGTCCATGTTGGCCCCTATGGTCTCCGTCTTGGAAGGGTCCTCGAGCCCGAGGACACCTTCTTCGTCGCCTCCTTCTCCCGCTGGATCGCCCCGTCGCCGGCTTCTTCATTGGGATCTCAAGATCAACCGGGTCCAGCTTGCTAGCGGCAGCTAGGACTTCCACAATGCATCTGGAGAGGTCAAGCGTAGCTGCGATGTGGAGATTTTTCTTCTCGCACGCGCTTGCCGACTAACAGTCTCCCTTGAGGGTGAGGACGCCTTTCGACGCCGGCATCTTTAACACCATGTAGGTGTAGTGCGGGACCGCCATGAACTTGGCCAGTGAAGGCCTGCTGAGTATGCTGTGATAGGTTGTCTCGAAGTCCGCCATGATGAAGCGGACGTGCTCGGTACGGTAGTTGTCTATCGTACCGAAAGTGACCAGCAAGAAGATCTCACTGAGTGATACCGAGGGATCCCCAGGTATGATGCCAAAGAATGGCCTGTCAGTCGGGCTCAAATCCATGAGGGTGAGCCTCAACTCCTTCAGCGTGCTGGCGAATAGGATGTCGAGGCCACTACCTCCGTCCACCAGCATCTTGCCAAGCCCCACGTTGCGGATCATGGGGTTCAGCACTAGGGGGTACCGCCCGGGCCTGGCGAGCGCCGCCGGGTGGTCTTCCCTGCTGAAAGTGATCGGGACCTCCGACCAGCGTAGGTACTGGGGGGTCCCTTGCTGAGCCGTGTACACAAGCATGCGGTCTGTGAGCTTCGCCTTGCGCTTCCCTTCCAACTGCTCAGGCCTGCCGTAGATCTTGTTGACGGTGCGGTCGGCAACCTGGAAGTCTTCATTAGTGTCATCCACCGGCGGCTCATGCTTGTCCTTGGCCTTGCCACCCTTTGACGGCCCTCTCTGACGGCTCTTCCCGAAGAAGTAGTTCTTCAGGCCGAAGCACTCTCGAGCCGAGTGCTTGTTGTTCTTGTGGTACGGGCATTGCATTTCCAGGAGCTTCTGGAACTCGGAGGGATCTATCCGCTTCGAGGCGGCCTGGACAGTGGCCACGGTCTCGGGCTTGCGCCTCCTGTTCCTCCTTGCTCCCTGTTTGGCGGTCTTGCCGCCTTGATCCGGGTCGTAGTGTTTGCGACGCTCGCGCGGAGAGCCGTCGTCGTCCCAGCAGGACTTGAAGTTCTTGAGCTGTTCGCGTTCAGCTTCCACACCGTCGGCCTCCAGATTTGCCACGTTGAACAACTCGTGGACGGTCTTGGTGGGCTTCTGAGCCCACATGTTCACCAGCTTGCTGTAGACAAGTCTATGCTGGAAAGCGCTGATGACGTTGTGCTCCTCAATGAAAGGAAGAGAGTTCTTCTTTTCAGAGAAGCGACGGATGTACGAGCGTAGCGACTCGTTCTTGCGTTGCCGGATTTGATCCAGCATCCTCCTGTTACTTGGCCGCTCCCATGTGCCGGAGTATTGGCTCATGAAGTAGGCGCATAGCTCACCCCATGAGTCGATGGAATTCTTCGGGAGCCCTGCCAGCCGACTTCTGCACCCCTTCGTGAGCATGATTCGCAGATAGTTTGCCATCACGTCAGAGTTGCCTCCCGCAGCCTTGACCGCGGTAGAGTAGATCTGTAGCCATTGGACGGGATTGGAGGTGCCGTTGTATTTATCTACATCGGACAGCTTGAACCCACGAGGCCAGTTGACCTCCCACAGGCGCGCCGTCAGGGAGAGGAAACCGTTATAGGCGGTGGTTCCCCCTCGACCTTTGTGGCGGTCAGCGGCAGTCTTCTCGTGGGAGCTGTAGCTTTCCTCGGAGTACGTATAGTCATCCGAGTAGTAGTCCTCATACCCACCAAGTGAGTCTGAGGGTTGTGTGGCGTTGCGCGGGTACGGCGGTTTTCGGGGCTCTGTGCTCCCAATCATAGTCACGGTGACGCTTCGACTCATGTTGGTGTCGTTCCCGGGCACGGCGGTCGATGGTGTGCCTTGCGTCCTTGTGACGTAGCTTCTCACGCAAATCTCCGCCCTCGTCGTGGCGTGCGTGCTTGCGGCATGGCCTGCATGCTTTTCCGGTCTCCCCCTGCCTAACTGGTGGGGAGGGGTCGACCTGGTTGGTCTGGGCCGCGGAGGCATGCACCAGGGCTTGCAGGCGAGGCAAGCCCGGCATGCCTGGTAGTATCTTTCCGAGCTCCTCATTCAAAACAATGAGGTTCTCCTTGGGAGTCGCGTAGACCCTTTGCCCGGCATAGTCGACAGTGCGCCGCCTCCTCCTACCGTGGTGAGGCGGGCTGGATTCAGAGTAGTACTCATCATCCTCGCGGTCTTGGCGCCGGTTGTCACGATGCTGGTCGTTTTGGCGTCGAATCTCCTGGTGTCATCGTTCCCGATCCGCATTCTTGTGTAGGTGCTCGGTCTTCTGGGTGGTGGTCTCGCCATCTCGAGTGGGCTCATCCTCCGAGACAGCTAGAGGTGCACCCAATGCTGCCGCTGCAGCGTACACGAAATAGGCGCTCTACCCCCGTTCGAGGACTCAGAGGATGAGGTACTGCCGGATCGGATCTCTGTGGTGTCGGTAGATCCGAGGGTCTCAAAGCTGTCCTCGATGTCTAGGTCATCACCATCTAATGGGGTGATAACCATCAACATGAAACGCGGTGCATCCTCGTCCGAGTGGTATTCAATCGACCGGGGCAGGGACGTCGCGCCAAGGGTTTTTCTTGCCATCTCCGAGGTGGAGGCAGCAGCGCTCTTCAACCCATAGGGGAAGCACTTGGCCTGCGGGGCGTCTAGAGTGGCCTCGCAGATTGCTATAGTATCGGCCATGTTGCCGATGGTACGATCCATAGATTGGACAAGATCACCTTTGGGAGGATCTGTTGATCTTGCAACCTCAAGGTCTTTCACCGGGAGGCTAGGCCTCCGGGCTGGTGACGGCGTGCCGAAGAGGACTCGGCAGGCCCGGGGCTTCTCCGGATTGGATCTAGGAGCCGGTGAGTTGCCTGCGGGCGGCGTGGAATCCGTTCCGGAGGTCTTTTCCACGATGATCGCGGTGTCGGAGATGATGCAAGGGATCTCTCCGATGACAATGTGACCCTGAGGCGGGGTCACATAGCCGGCCGCCTACTCGTCGGCAGTGGAGTCTGGACTGAAGCTCCCCAAGGGAATTCCGACTCCCAACACGGTGAGGGCAAGATAGCTAGCTGGGATCTTGACTGCGGCCATCAAGCTTGCCAATTATCTTCGACGAAGCCCCTACCTAGCGCGCCAACTGTCGGTACAATGGTGCCGGCAGTCCACCACAGGGTAGGCTATGGTGGTAGATTGTGTGGAGGGGGTCACCGAGACTGAAGCTAGATGGCGAACGAAGGACGCAGGGATTTATCCAGGTTCGGGCCGTGAGATGCGTAATACCATACGTCCTGCATTGGTGGTTGTATTGATGGTTATGCGAATGGGAATCATATTGGACTTGTTTTGAGGGTGGTCCCTGCCGCCCTTATATAGGCACGGGGGCAGGGTTATAGATCACATGGGATCTATCCTATTCGGTTATACAAGATTTTCCTTTGATCACAAGTAATATCTTTCCTAACCAACTAGTCTTTATCTATGGGAGTATATCTCTTCGGGCGCCAGCTTGTTCCTGATCCGTGCACCCGCACCAGGTGCCGCCCTTGTGGGCCCACGTCGTCCTCACAGATACATCGTGGGGCCTCTACGTGAGGCACCCCGGGGGTATATCCCTAATAATTTTTCTTTTCTTTTTTTATTTTATTGCACCACTCTAAATAGTATATAAAATAATTATCTTATATACACTAATATACTTTGGTAATCATCAGTTATCAATTTGACATCATAAAGACTTGCACATCATAAAGTAGTAGTAGTGTACTTGCATTGACTACGTCACTGCATATATACATACATACACATATACTTGATCCTAGAGTACCACATTACTAGAAAATTCTAACTATCTGTTTGCACAAATCGGTAACCATGCTTGATCTCTAGTTGATTTGCAATATCAAACGACAGAAATGCATGCTAGGTGGTGTATTTCACCTGCCAGCCTTGCAAATAACTCAAACCCCAGAATTTGTGGTTGAATCTTCTATCCTTGTAGAGAGGTAGGCCTAGTACCTGAGCTCCAATCATCTCCAGTGTTGACCTTTTACCAACTTTGTAAAGATTTCTGTAATTGTCATCAACCTTAGAAACAATCAGTTGAAGGTCATTCCAATTAGAAATCGTGATGCTGCACTCCTGCTCTAAGCGTTCAATGTAACATCCCTGATGTTTATGTGACAATGATCACCATCATTAGTAAGGCTAAATATAGTGGTTAACATTGTTGACTTGGTCAAAACCCTAACCCTAAGTCAAACCTCTCAAAACCTAAGTCAAACACCTAGAACATTACACCTTTCTTTGATGATCAAGCTTATTCTCCAAATTTTCCCTAAACACATCAAATTATGCCAAAATAAAAATTGTCAAGTTTTTCATGGGACACAACTTTGTCCATTGGCACTTTTTGAGATTTGGCTTGTAAAAGGGGGAAAACCCTAGCTATCTTAATCACCTCCTAAAGCCCCTTTTTGACATCTTTTGATAGCTCAGTTCAAACTCCACATTTCATATAACAACTTCAAATTCTGCCAATAGGTTAGTTTTTCATGGGACACATTTCATTCAATTGGCAGCATTTGAAATTTGAAGTGGAAAAGCTTCAAAAACTTGGTCAAAGCTCTGGATATCTCTACTCCTAAAAAGTACGAAGTCGAGACAAAAACTTGGTCGACCTTTTCTCCGCTCGCCCGCGCGTCCGCCTCGCACATCCGCCTTCCGCTCGGACGACCACGCCTTCACCCCCACCCGCCTCTGCTCTGCCTCCGCACCCGGCCCCACCGCGCGTCCGCCCCTCCGCTCCGCTCCGCGCCTCCGCTCCGCGTCCCTCCGCGCGCGTCCGCCTCCGCCTTCCCACCTGCGCGTCCGCCTCCCCAATCCCGCGCCTCCGCCCTCCCTCACCAAACCCTAGGCCCGTGTCTGCCCCTCTGCTCCGCTCCGCGCCTCCGCTCCGCGTCCCTCCGCGCGCGTCCGCCTCCGCCTTCCCACCTGCGCGTCCGCCTCCCCAATCCCACGCCTCCGCCCTCCCTCACCAAACCCTAGGCCCGCAGCCCACTTCGCCTGCCGCCACCCCCTCTCTTGCTCTCCTCCGTCACCTGCCCTCCGGTCCTCCCCTTCCCCCCTCCGCCGTGCCTGTAGGAACGGCGCCCGGCATCCCCGCGTCGCCACCGCCATCCTCGCGTCACCATCACCTCCATCTCCATAGCAGCCATCCCTCACACATCTAGCCGGTATCACCTCCGTCACCATCGCACCCGAGGTCGCCGCCGCCGCCATTCGACGCACTTGCCGGCAACATCATCTCGCCTCTCACCCATTTTTTGCCCCTACTAGGTCGACCCTCCACTATGCCCCTCAGACCCTAGACCTCGATTCCGCTGCCGCCTCCCCAATCTGCATCTTCGCCGTCTCCTCCGCGTGGGGAGGGCGCATGGCAGCCCTGCGGAGGGCCCTGCAGGTCCTCCGCGCCGCCCTCGGCGTCTGAGGTGCGCCATCCGCCGCGCCGTCGTCGGTCACCCCCATTGCCCATGGATGTCACCGCAGGCCGCAGCCCACCCCCCATCTCCATCGACGCCGTGGCGGAGGAGGCGGCGGCGGCAACCACTGAAGCTCCGTGTCGTCGTCCGCTGGATCTGCCGCCAACGCCAGTCACGCGCCACCGTCGGCAGCGCACCAGCCCCTCGATCCGCACCGCGCTACCACCACCTCGCGTCCTCTCCGCACCGCCGCCACCTCACATCCTCTGCGCGCCATCGCCGATTCCATCTCCGCCGCCGCCCACTCCACTGTGTTCGGTTGCCCCTTTGTGCCAGCGCCCAGCCCGCTGCCAGGCCTTCTCTCCACGGGGCACCCGTCGGGGAATTCTCAAATCCGGGCACCAGCAAGAACGACGATGATGACGAGGACACCTTGTGATTAGGCAGCGGGAGGGTGAGGACAAGAAGGCAAATGGTGCGCACATCTTCGCTCCCATTCTTGCTGTGTGTTATTGGTGTGAATACGGAATTAGCAGCTGCCGGCTATTCATATATTTCTTTACAGAACACAGCAACTAGAGGATTCTGGGGAATCGGCCTATCCAATCACCTATTCAAGAATCAGCCAACCAGAACCAAGGTGCCTATTGACTATTATACTTTAGTGTATGGCTAAGACATTTTGCCTTACTTCACTGAATTGTGTCATTGTGTTTTCTTTATTTTACAAGGACATGACATGGTCTAATGGTCATATTATCAAGAAAATACCCATTTGGTAGTGAGAAAAGAAGAGGAAATGAATAGATGTGTTTATAGAGCACTGAGAGGAGCCAATACATATCATTTCAAATTCAAAGGAAGTTATTTGGGTAATGATGCATTAATTATGATCCCCTCTCCTCTTGTCAGCATGGTTTCTTCCACTTTGATGCTTACAGATGTGTGATGCATGTAGGCATGATTTGCCCTTGTGCTGACAATTTGATGATTACGTATTCAGACTAACTCACAATGAAGCGACGAATTTCTCAGCTCATCTAAGTATGTCTTTCTTGTCCTCAGAAAACTTAAGTATTTGCTGATTGAAGTTTTATCAGACATGAGGTGGTTTTATTTTTTTCTAGGAAAATTTGTGACGAGCAAGAAAGTGCCATATTGTTTTCTCTATTGTCTTTTGTTTTGGAGGTTTATATGGCAAATCCATCAATTAAGTAGGAAAGAATGTTCCACAAAAAAAATCAGTAGGAAGAACTTGCAGGTTCTTTAGTTAACTCTTGGATATTAAGTTTGTATATCTTTTGTAGGTTCTTCATTTAACCCTTGGATATTAAGTTTTTTATGCTTTGGAGTGCTAACCTACTCATTCTGATGCTGGAGGGATTCGTTCCATTGGTCAGGAATCACCTGTTGCTATGAAGGAAGGTGGCATCTTTTTATTGATCTTGAAAATCTTTTTCTTTTCTGAATACCACATCTTGATGTTAGGACTGACTTCATGGATTCTCTTGCAGTCATGTACCTGAACACTGAGCTACCTTGCTATGGAGGATCAGCCAACACATGGTCTGAACACTTGTATTTCAGGGGAGGGATGCGGTTATGGAGCTCCATATGGTAGCTACACAAGGGTACGGAATCTTTTTACCACTCAATTGTTCTTTAAATCTCCTGACATATAACTACTTTAATGTTCATACATCAGTTAATAAAGTTGCACTTTTTCTTCCAAATGAAGTTTCTGTTCCTGAGCCTTTCATGCCAAGTTCATAAACTTCCGTTAGTTCTTGAGTGATCACGCATGAAACAGGAATTATCAAGATATTATTGTTATCTTGAGTGCTTCAAAAAAGGCTGCATGTGATTCCATTAGTTATTTTATATATTTTATCTGCTGTTTTTACTCTGCTGCATAAGAAAGATGGATATGTCACATAACTGCAACCAGAATGGTGAATTCATGCAACATATGTAGGAAACAGCCATGGGAACCCATTGGATGCAGTCGCCGATCGATCCTGTCTTCAAGACCACGGCAGCACAATTGTTCCTGAGTACAAGCATGTGGTGTGGCAGGTTCATGTTCATCCCTGTGACATGGTATTCCCCATTCATAGCTTCTCCGTAGCCACCTCTACGGATTGAGATTGTTTAAATTATGGCTCCATTTCTGATTTGAGTTATTGCTTGTCTATTTATTTCCTTTAGATATTTACAGATGGAGGCTGATCTCAAGAATAGGGCAGCAAACTCAAGTAGATAGGTGAGAGGAGCAGAATCTTGCAATTGTCTATTGATAGAATCAGGCTCTATTTATGAAGACTATCGAGTGAACGAGACCACCAAAAGAGGTATTGGAATATTTTTTTTTGTTATTTTGCACACTGGAGGTTCCCTTTCTTTAATTTGAAGGCAAAAGGAAAAAAAGGAATGGTTAGCTGTGATCTACTGAGATTAAGATTTTGTAGATTATTTATGTACAAAACATCCATTGTTATTAGATGTATATAATTTTGAAATTTCCTAAACTTAAAAAAGTATGGCTAGGTCTTTTAATCCAACGAATTAGACTCATATGCTTATTGTTGCCTCTAGCATCACACCAAAGACAATTATCAAATGATTTGATTTAGTGTTAGCATTTGTTTTCATCACTGTCGAAGAGGTTGTCTGCAATTTAGAGCTTTCTGGAATTTAGATTACTATATATTAAATGAGGTATGAGTGAACTTAGTCATGTGATTATTTTCTTTAGATTTAGAAAGAACTGGCAAATGCACATTGCTCATGTCATTGCTGATTGTTCATCTGGTAATTGTTCAACAGAATAAATATCAGTTTTGGTTTGTAGGGCCTTAAAAACGTCTACCAACAAATTTTGCCCAGTAATTAAAGCACCTTGCTAAACACTCGAAAGTGAGGGAGCTGGTTTATATTTTCTCAGCGACGGAAAATTTCTGTTGCTTAATATAACGGCATTCCTTTTTAAATCTTTCTGTTCATTTATCAGATTTGTTGTGAATGTTCTGTTTCACCGACTCAATTTCTGAATTGTTAAAATTTACATTTTAGCTATCTGCAAACAAATGTTCTGTTTGCCAACCGACTATATGCATTCACCATATATACATCACTCTGTTAAGCACGCACAAAATTCAGTCATAGGTTAGTGCATTTGTCACATGTCAAACAATTTTCGTCTATTACCTTTTACGTAATTGATTTTTTAGATTCAACGTTTCCTTGCAACAGTATGAATGTGGTTTGGCCATGTGTGAGCTTTGGTGCACATGATCTCCATCAAAATATAGTTATCGTTCTCTCTTCAAGTACTGGACCCTATAGAACTGAATTTTCAATGCAATTTTTTTGAGGAATAACTGAATTTTTTATGCAATTTTTTAGGAACTATTTTGAAGTATCTGGGTTAGTCATGCTCGATGGTTTGCCTTACTCAATCTCTAAGCATGTTGATTCCACAACTGACTTGTGTCAAGTGTTGGCTTTGAATTACTTGCCTGATGGAGTCAGGACCAATTGGCCATCATCTTTGATTGCTGGACCTGTGATGTAGAGTTCCTTGATCTCCTTACTAGATCCTATGGTTATGCTAATTCTATTTATAGAATTTAGATGGCCCCATGTGTTAGGACAATTGTACTAATACAGCTAACAGGTATGATTCCCTTTGTTTTTGCTGCTTTTGCGTATCTTATTCTTCTGGGTGCAAAGCTAATAGGTATAACTCCCTCAAGCATTGATCCTCTCATGATTGGGCATCGTGGGATCTCTAGGATAGTCGATCCAAATCAAAGTTATTGTTTTTTGTGGTTGAAATGCCTACATTTGTGTTGCTTTGTACAGATCCATGGTCACTGCTTAGAAACAAGCCAAGATGTCTATCTTCCCTTATAAATCAATAAGATGTCTCTTCATGGTCAGCTGGTCACACGCTAAAATTGACGTTAGGATATGATATTACTTGAATTTACTTGTTCATTTTCGTGTGGTTAAATCATGTGATATGCATTTGTGACCATGAACTTAGAACTTTGAACATTTTAGATGGCAACACCGTATTGCGCAGCGATGATGCTACTCCTGGTGATACAAAACCCATTCCACGACCCCTACCTTAATTTTCGAGACGAATCTAACGAGCCTAATTATGTCATGATTAGACAATATCGTGCTACAGTAAACAATCTCTAATGACGGATTAATTAGACTTAATGGATTCGTCTCGCATTTTCCGGTCCATTTGTGTAATTATTTTTGTAAATAATCTACGTTTAATACTCCTAATAGACCTTGAAAGGGGACCCAAAAGTTTCAGTTCGCGAACTAAACGGGCCCTAATGAATCTTTATTTGTCGTGAAAATGCAGATATTGACTACTTATTGACTTTTGCCAGCATTTGGATCGGCCAAGGCTTTTGTTGGGAAACAATCAAATTTAGAATTGAATTAGATCTCAAGGTCATCCTTCAGCAGAGTGCTCCCAATATATGCAGTGTTCTAGCTGGAGTGCTTTCTTTAATTTGTTCTCTATAGGCCATGTAGTATGATGAAAAGCTTTATTTTTTCTGACTAATAATATTTCTGCGCTTACTAAGGATTTTCTTTCATTTTAGATGAATATTACTTGATGTACTGCTTCAAGCAAGATATAGATGCTGTCAGGAGGCATACATACATGTTTATACCTAATAAAATACAGGTGACCACTATAGGGCATGAACCTTGCATTGTTATCAGCTTGCCATGTTCCCTCGTAGTAAGCAGTTTATCAGTTTATCAAATGCTTCCCTGATTGAGTTCAGGTCCTCCTAAGTACTTGCAAAGCTGCTTTTGAAGCATGGTTCGTTAAAGGAACTGCTGTGGAAATAAAGGCTGCCCTGCAAGATTGTATTTGCAGAAATTGAAACATTGATATACATAAGTACGTGTAGATTCAGCTAGCATGTGTCTGACAAATAATGGATAATATGCCACTGGCTTCTCAGAGATTATCACATTTTCCACATTTACCGTTATGTAATACATTTTTGGTAAATCCCTAGACATCTTTTAAGGGGAGATTTCAAATTGAACCCTTATTCATTGGCAATACTTCTTTGCAGAGACTTTGAAGTTACTTTACAGATCCTGGACATCCTTCTATGCTCTGTTTCCTTATAATTGAATTCTACAGCTTACAAGATAATATACTTATATTTCTCATGTTGGCATTCTAAATTGTTTATATTGGGTTGTTCTATATCTACCATTTAAATTGTGCTTATGTAAGTTTTTTTTTGCCCGTAGCAACGCACGGGCATGATCCTAGTCAATTTGACCAAACCAAGAAAAACCCAATCTTTGCAGCTAATTTCTGGATAAACTGTTGAGAAAAATATATGTCACCCTTTGTAAAAGTTTTAGGTGGTACATGAATCAACAACTTTTGTTTTTGGAGATTTTGGACCTTAGTTCAAATTTTCGGAGATATTCGTGGTCAAAGTGGCATTGACCACACCAACCCAGCCCTGCGTGCTCCAGAGCGCAGGTGCACGCGCCGGACGCTGCCAGCGCCGCGCCCTGACGTCCGTGCCCGCCGTCCACGCACTGTCCACTGGGCCCCACCGTGCCACTTGTTAAGTCGCGCCCATGCGCCACCTCCCCGAGGCACTACCGACTTGGAAGCTCCCGCCTGCGCGCTGGAGTCAGCACCGCGTGGCGCCCATGCCGTCTCCCACCTCGCGCTGCCTATAAAAGGCCGAGCCAGACGCAGCACTGCCGCCAGTGCCGCTCTGCCGCCCGCCATTGCCACGCCACCGCTGAGCTCCCCCGCCGGAGCTGTCTCGTGCTCGCCTAAGCATACCAGGACCGCGACACGCCACCACCTCAGCCTCCCAAGCCGCCCATTGCCCAGCTCTGTGCCCCTCCTTGCCGGAGCAAAGGCCGCAGCGTGCACCGCCGCCCGCACTCGCCGGCGCCATCCCTACCCAAGCTCCGGCCGCGAACCGACCCTAGGTGAGCCACTGGACGATCTCCGTCGCTTCCCCGACCTCCTCCGACCGCCGGCTCGCCGGAATCTGGCCGGCCGCGCCGCCCTCACCCCAGAGGGCCACATTGCAAACCTCCTTTTATTCCCAGGGTCTAAATCATAAAATCAGGGACCTATCTGTTAATCCGAGGGTATACTTGTGAAGGCTGAAAACTTTTCAGGGACCTTCTTAAAAATAGATTCTTCCTTTTTAGTTTCAATTTCCTGAATCTTGTAAAATCGAGAACAAATCACAGAAAAATTGGAAAAATGCAAACTCAACTGTTCTGGAATCATTGTGATGAATACTAGCTTTTCTAGAAAGGTTGTATATGGTTTTACTGCATAGTTGTTGAATAATTTTGAAATTACCAGTTTGGATAGATTTGTAATAATTTAAATTCTATGCATGATCTGAAGCTTAATTTTGGATATGTTGTTTGCTATGTCATGACGGTATTCTGGTGCAAATATGGCACATAATTGTCAAGTATATCCTTAGTTATAAATTAAAGTTGATTTTCAGTAATGTTCTTGTTTATGATTTTTGTAAATTAATCTGCTGGTCATTTGGATCCAATCTTTTTGCTGTTGTCCTGTTTAATGGTTTTGCTCTCATGATAAATGGTAGAGATGGTTTTATCATGATTAGTAGGGTCAAGTAATTTTTGCACAAGTTAACCTTCCTTCATGAATTTAAAGTAATTTAAATATTCTTTCCTGAGTAAGTACATATCTCTGCATGGTTAGATATATTACACTTCTACATGGACTTCTAGCTCAAGATGTGGTATATGTATTTCTATATGATTTATTTGTTTTTTAATGGTTGAATCTAGTTTTATTTTTCATGCTAAATATGTGCGTGGTTTAATCTGAATTTTTCGAAGTAGCTCATGTATAGTATAATGTTCCTGTCTACAAAGTTTCTTGGTCACATTGTATGTCTTTCCTCCAGAATTAATTTTCGAAGTAAATCAAGCACAATTTGAGAAAACAAAAGGAAAGCAAAGACCACCTTTGTAAACCATTTAAATCACTTGATTGAGCTTCACCAAATCAAATCATGAACATCACCCCTTAATTTGGTGAAGAAGAATTAAATAATTAATTTAGATGTGCACACAACCACCATCAAATAAGAAAGTTAAACCGCACACACACACCCTTACTTTGTAGGAAGAGTATGCTGAATATATTTTTGTCTAGGTGAATGTGGTCACCCATGCACCCCATGTTTACCCTTCAATTCTAAACTACGTTCTCACTTCTCATTTATCAATACATGAAGTTAATGCATATGCATGTCGTGTACAACTTCCGGACGGAAACTACGAGTTGGTGTCGGAATCCGAGGGAGATCTAGCTAAAGGAGAAGTGAACGTGCTGGAGGTGCAGCAAGGCCCGAACCAAAGTTCGGAGGACTTCACCACTGACTTTGCTAGTGAAGGCAAGCTCCAGAGCATAACCCAAATTTTCTAACTTTTACAATTATGTTTGTCTATGATTGTGCATTAAGTTTCAGGAGTTGAATGGAAACCCTAGGTGCATGATCCTATGTGCCTATGTTCAAATACTAGCATGCTAGGTCACTAGTTGCCATGCTCTTAGGACACAGTGAAAGTCGAGTGATGTTCGTCACTCATGAGCTATAGGTTTCTTATGTTGGAATCATATGATTTTGTAAAATGGATATGCTCATGTGGTAAGAGCATGGGATGGGCTCCGGCCAGTAGGTCTGTGGTTAAGCGTTTGAACGTACTAAACATCTGCTAGGAATGGGACCTGTAAGCCTAGTACCTTCTTGATCCGGTAAGGGATCTATGACCACTAATCCTGGGAAGAGTCCCCTCTTCTTGCAACAGAGTGGTGCATGTGTGGGGTTGGGGAGACAAGGCCGTAACCAACCACCTTGTACCAAACACTGTACAAATGGATCCTGAGTCAAGGACAGTTGGGAACCGCCTGGTTGGTGCGTACCCCGTCCCTTTTGGTTTTAGTTGTCATTCTTGGGGTATGCATTCTCTCATGTGTTTAGGTCCACCTTGCAAGGTTATTAATCAATCGATCATCGGCCTCTCACCGTTACCCAAGATTGCTTAACCATACACTCTATGTCCCTGTAATGATGGAATTGAGATTTAATTTGGATATATGCTTAATTGTCTGCACAACTTATGGTTGCAATAGTTGCTGACTTAGTAATGGATAATCAACTAGAATTTTGAGCTAAAACTTGAAAGTAAGGACATTCTCTTTGCTACTTTCAGCAAACAAACCTCTAGCCATAAAGCCTTACACATCAAGAGAGTTGGTGATCTCCCATCACCCGACGGTTAAGTCTTGTTGAGTATTAGTATACTCAGCCTTGCTTTTGATGCTGCTTTCAGGTGATGTGAATGACAATGGGTTCTCGTGGCTTGGTTCTCTCCCACCTGGCTGGGAAGTTGAGTGGTCTAACACCCCGGATTTTCGGTGAGGAAAACCCGAGTCCCTGTACCTTTGCGATAGTCCCGGGATCAGTGGCTATCGCGTACAGATCTCATCACAGAAGGTAAATCACAACCATACATCGCATCACACAAATATTAGTACATAATTTATTACATGTCCATAATGGAGTACAACATTACAAGCCTCTTGGCTGAATCAGAGTGAAATTCTACGCAGCGGTAGCTAGCATCTCAGAAGGGTCTCCATCTTTTATTCTTCACGCCCACAGGCATCCTTGAGCGCAGCGATGCATTCCTTAGTCGTACCATCCGTCGGCATTGTTGTCGTAGTCGGACTCGTACACTGCACACCCAAAGTCTATCCCCAAGGAGTGGGATAGGTTCACGTCACCGACTGTATGCAGCTTTAAGTGGCCTATCTTCTAAAGGGTAAGAAAAGAGACAAGGTAGAAGCTCGGGTTTCCTATGCAGCAGCAGCCAAGTATAAAAGGAAAACATATCCATATAGGTCCCAAACCATACTCTCAAACACAGCTCGGAAACACCTGGTACCCCAGGGCCCCGTCTCCACAACCTATCTCCATCTAGGGTCGATGCGAGAACTTCCTCTCCTCGCACCTCAATGATTGCAATCGGATCCGCGAGGTAGAGGGAGCCACTCTCCTCTCCCCGACTGCAACCACGGCTCACCACACTCTCAACTACAGGGGGAGGTAGAAATCCCAAAACATGAGAACAAAGCTATCAGGGGACATGTCCATGACCGAGGACGCGGCTATACGTATAGATCTAAACTCTGCAGAGCGTGTACACCTGTACCCAACTCGGAATGGAACCCGGCGGTGATCAGCCAACCGAGCCCATCCAACCGTGCGAACTCTTGGTAGTTACGGTCCCATCCTGCATCCGGCCCTCAAAGCGATCCCCTCCGCAAAGGGAATTGCACCGGAACTGTGAAATGCCCCCGTGTGGCCACACGGGAGACGCACTGAGAGAAGGTGGTCTCACTCCCACCTGTCCCCCACTGATACCCTCTATCCTGCTGGCAGGTATGGTTCCGCACTTGCCGAGCTCAACTCGGCCCTAACCCCACTCTCGGCGAGGTGGTGTGTACGTAAAGGTCCCGTGAAAAGGTCTGTCCACTCGGTTTCAGACCGGGGCGAGCTCATGTCCTCCAAACGTCAGTAAAACCCCAACACCTGTGCTCCGAAAACCGTACAAGCGGGAATGCACTGAGGAGTGCACCCCCATCCCCGATCCCAGATCGGTTGTTTCGAGCTCACCCCCGCCAAAGTACCCAAAACGCCTTCTCCTGCCGGTTTTTCCCCACTCACACCAAGAACCACTATTCCCATCCCAACACATGCATCGCGAAGCTCAGCGTATATACACGCTTATATGTAACAGTAGTAGTAGGGCAATCAAGAACAGGATAATAAAAGAAGGTCATGCAAGGTTCATCAACATGCATTTAAAGTAAAGCGCTAGCATACTACATAGCAATGCCTAATAGGTATTCAGAATCAGTCGGGCGTGAACACCTGCGTGCGAGTAGTCGTCGGCGGCGTAGTCGTCGGTGTAGTCGATCTCCGAGCTCAGCTCCCCGGCTCCAGCTGCTCCTATTGACGCGTAAATAAAATAAAGACGGGTCCTATTGCAATTAACTCCAAATGAACAACGATTAAGAGCCAAAAGAGAGCGAACACTAGCCTAACACGGAGTTTATAATTTTATAAGAGTTTTGGAAAAGGTTTCGTAATTTTCGGAGTTCAAATGGATTTACTAGGATTTTCCAAAAGTAAAATACATTTCTGAAATTAAAATACGCACACACAATAGCATTAACTATAAGCTGACTAAAGGGTATCTCTAGCTGACTCTAAACTGACTAAAGGCTGGCTGCAAGCTAGCTCTTCAAGCACACATGGCTGCCACGTAGGCGGCTTTAAGCCGGCCCAAACCCATGTGGCAGCCCACTTGGCGGCTGGGGTGGTTGCCACAAAAGATCCCCCAGGATCCGGTGCGGTCGGTCAGAACAGCAGGCGGCAGAGAGGCATGCATACGGTTGGTTGGCGCACAAGATCCGGCGGGATCCGATGCGGCCAAGGTGAAGTGTGGGCAGGCGTGTGGTCAAGCCGTGATTGGCTGGGTGCAAAGGATCCGGCGGATCCGGTGTGGCAAGGCACGGTGCAGGCGCGTGTGCGGTGGAAAGCCATTGGCCGAGCGCACGGGATCCAGCAGGATCCGCTGCGGCTGAGACGGCGTGTGCGCCGGCGTGTGAAGGAAAACCCCAGGCGAGTTTTGGCACAGCCGGTAGGTGCTCGACGATATGCTCCTAAGGAGCGGCGGGTCAGTAAAAGCTCGCCGGCGGCGAGGTGGTCCGGCGACTGGTCAACACGCTCCAAGGCGAGGACGAGGGGACCCTTAGGGCTTCGGTTGCGCACTGAAAAACGCGGCCTTTGGCCGGGATTTGGGCTCAACGGTGGCAAGCTATGGCTCGGCGCAGAGAGGCGAAGCATTGGGTCTTTGGCAATGAGGCTGGGGTGGCCTTTCGCCGACGCGGTGGCACGCGAGCATGCGCGGCGCGTGAGCGTGTGTGTGTGCTAGACCACTCGGGCTCGCGGGAGGGCGGACATGGGCGTGCATGCGCGCGGCTCGCCACGGCGGAACGGACGAAGGGGGCGCGGCGCCGCGACTAGGGTGACTGGCACCGGCTAGGAATCTCGCGTGCGCGTACGCGAATGCATTCGCGTGCGCAAGGTTGGACCGGTGCTCGCTTACCCAGGCGGAAAAAGGATCCCCCGGCGGCGAGGTTCCGGCGAATCAAATGATAACACAAGGCGTCTACGCGCGCGCGCGAAAGAAGGCAGCGGCACCTGCACAAAAAGATTCCCAGCACGGCTCGATGGCCGGCCTCACCAGCAGCGACGGCGCGGCGGCGCGAGGCAACAGCGAGCATGCAGGGCGTAAGGCGCGACCTTGGCTCGAAGGCCAGGCGCCACAGGGAGATTGGGGAACAAGGGGTGCTCACCAATGGTCCAAGGGGACCCAGCGGTGAAGGCGTCGGAGAAGAGATGCGTGACGCGGTGAAGGTCGGCTCGGAGCAGAGGAAGGCGAATGGTGCGGTGAAGAGGAAGCAGGGGCGGCGTCCTTGGCTGGTCCGGCTCCGGCTTCACGGCGACAGAAGCTCCCGCGAACGGCTCCCCCCTCTTTCTCTACTCCTTCCTTCTTCCCCTCCTCCTCTGGATTGCGGCGGTTGCAAGAAGAAAACCCCAAGGGGGGCTTCTAGACAGGGCGTGGCGGCGGATTTGGGGATAGACTCCCCAAGGGCGGCGCGGAACAGGGAGCAGCTGTGGGCGGCTTCTTATAGGGCGGCGCCCTAGGGTTCCAGGCGCGGGAGCGGGCGGCTGGGATCCCTCGGCGTCCGCTCCCATGGCCACGCGGCGACATCCAGAGGTCGCGGGCGAGCTGGACACGGGGCGCACCAGTCGCTTTCGCGACGCAAGCCGCTGCGTCATGGTGGGGAAGAGGAACAGGGGAAAGAGGAAAAAGGCAAGGGTGAGGCTGACCTGTGGGACCCGCGCGGTGGTGAGACAAGCAAGGGGGGTAGGTGATAGGCGGGCCGGCAGGGTAGGTGGGCCGAAAGGTTAGGCGGGCTGGTGCTTGTGCAGGTCGACAGAGAAGGAAGGGGTGGTCCGGTAGACTTCGTGAACTGGGTTGTGGCCCAACAGAGAAAGGAGGTTTTTCCTATTTTGCTATGGCCTTAACTCCTATTTGAACTATGATTCAAATTTGAATAAAATTCAAATTCGAACCCCACTCAATTAAGATCCAAAATAAATCCAATAAACTCCAAAGTTCGCACACTAGCATTTTATAATTCCTAAATTCTATTATTTTGCTCAAATTAAATCTAGGAAATCAGGGAAGGATCAAAGAAGACAACCTTATATGTTAATTATGCACTCAATCACAAATCGAAATTTTGAAATCCACAATTTTGCATTGCTAACATTCCGGAGAAAATTCCAGGATGTTACAGAACTCCCCACCTCACAAGAATCTCGTCCTCGAGATTAAGAGCTGACTCCCGGTTTTTGAAGAGATGAGAAAACAGAAGAAACGAGCTGCACTAGCATAAGAAAGAGCTAAAGCTGGTGCAACACAACTTAAGACTCACCGATCACGGCGACAGAAGCGTCAGTAGCCTTTCCTTCCTTCAGGTGGGTAAGCCTTCCACGGCTCACAGACTGCTGAGAAGCAGACTGAGGATGTCCTCCTGGGGTCGGTGCTTTGGTGGGCGTAGCTGCGGTCTTCTTGTCGGGGCACTGGAAGGACTTGTGCCCAAGCTTGCCACAGGTGAAGCAAGTCGGGGTGAACTCTCCGGTGCTGGGTCTTGGAGTGCTCGGCTGCGGACGGTTGTATCCTCCATTCTGCTGCTGGTAGTTGAAGCTCCCTCCTCCTGAGTAGTGACTGCTGCCTCCTCCGAAGTTGCTTCCATGCTGGTTAAACCCCGAGCGGAAACTCCCTCTCATCATGCTGCTTGGCCCATCCCTCGGCTTCTGGGATGATCGGTCGAAGTGCTCCCGATCTCCCATCCTCTTCCTGTCCTTCATGCGGTCTTCATGACCCCTTCTCTCGTCCTCGAGCGTGATGGCGCGGTTCACGAGGTGACGTAGAGACTTGTGCTCACTCGCCTTCAGTCCCTGGTGAAGACCGTGGTGAAGGCCTCGCAGGAACCAGAACTGCTTCTTCTGGTCGGTGTTGGTGTCTTCGGGAGCGTAGCGCATCATTTTCATGAAGTGGCGCTCGTACTCCTCCACCCTCATCGCACCCTGTGTCATGGTGCGGAACTCTTGGGCCTTCTGGACCATCAGCTCGCTGGGCAGGTACTGCTCGCGGAACGCCTCGCAGAACTCCAGCCAAGTGATGAAAGCTGGGTTCAGGTGGCTGGCGGAGTAGTTATCCCACCAAGACTTGGCAGGACCCTCCAGCTGGTGCGCGGCGATGGCGACGCACTCCTCGTCGGTGTAGACGGTGAGGTCGAGCTTGGTCTCGATTACCCTCAGCCAGTCATCGGCGTCGAGCGGATCGTCCGAGTAGCTGAAGGTGGGGGCCTTCAAGCGGATGAACCTCTCGATTTTCTTCGTGAGGTCCTCCTCTGGCGGGGCATTGCGGTTCCCACCGTTGCCTCGGTGCTCCATGGCTTCCGCCATCCTCTGCATCAGCTGAGTCTGCAGGGCCATCACGTCCACCAAGTTGGGTGGTGGCGGTGGCGGCTGCTCCGGCTCGGGCTGGTCTTGCTCCGGCTCGGGCTCAGCTTCCTCCTCCTCGTTTCCAGCTTTGGGGCCATTGGGCGGCAGTGGTGGCGGTGGCACATCGGCACCCTGACCTCGTGCCCCTCGAGCTCCTCCACGGATGGGTGGGCGTCCACGGCCACGGGTAGGTGCACGTCCGCGACCACGGGCGGTGGCACGACCACGACCACGGCCACGGCCCTGTGGGGCTTCTTCTTCCTCGGCAGCTTCTTCAAAGCGTGCCAGCAGGCGACCAGACCTCCGGATCAACATCCTTCTGGAAAACATGACCACGGGAGGAAAAACTTTAGACACGTCACTCACCAACCCATTGAGTCAGACACAAGCATGAAAATATTACTAATTATATAACCTATCACTCAATGAGAAGATGCATTAAGACACAATTAACTCCATTAAGAGACAAACACTCAGCAATCATGATAGATAGACTTATAAGCTTCCTCTAGGCTGACTCGGGCCTCAGAGGTCGTGAGCACATCAACGACCTAATTTATCGTTAAGAGATCTCCAAGGGGTTGTGCCTAACATGGTGTGTCAACACTGCTTCACTTCATCGTGTTCAGGACAAGTTCTCGACCAAAAGGGTCGTGTCCTCGTAAGAAAGGTTGAAGCTCGTAGGTAAGAAAGAAGCTATTCAAAGGGGGAAAGATTTTATAAAATAATTCAAGGAGTTTATATAAACGAAGGAAACGTATAGAATCCATATTTACTATCGGCCAATCCTAGGGATACGCGCTACGGTCAATTACGGCTCTGATACCACCTGTAACGCCCCGGATTTTCGGTGAGGAAAACCCGAGTCCCTGTACCTTTGCGATAGTCCCGGGATCAGTGGCTATCGCGTACAGATCTCATCACAGAAGGTAAATCACAACCATACATCGCATCACACAAATATTAGTACATAATTTATTACATGTCCATAATGGAGTACAACATTACAAGCCTCTTGGCTGAATCAGAGTGAAATTCTACGCAGCGGTAGCTAGCATCTCAGAAGGGTCTCCATCTTTTATTCTTCATGCCCACAGGCATCCTTGAGCGCAGCGACGCATCCCTCAATCGTACCATCCGTCGGCGTTGTTGTCGTAGTCGGACTCGTACCCTGCACACCCAAAGTCTATCCCCAAGGAGTGGGATAGGTTCACGTCACCGACTGTATGCAGATTTAAGTGGCCTATCTTCTAAAGGGTAAGAAAAGAGACAAGGTAGAAGCTCGGGTTTCCTATGCAGCAGCAGCCAAGTATAAAAGGAAAACATCTCCATATAGGTCCCAAACCATACTCTCAAACAAAGCTCGGAAACACCTGGTACCCCAGGGCCCCATCTCCACAACCTATCTCCATCTAGGGTCGATGCGAGAACTTCCTCTCCTCGCACCTCAATGATTGCAATCAGATCCGCGAGGTAGAGGGAGCCACTCTCCTCTCCCCGACTGCAACCATGGCTCACAACACTCTCAACTACGGGGGGAGGTAGAAATCCCAAAACATGAGAACAAAGCTATCAGGGGACATGTCCATGACCGAGGACGCGGCTATACGTATAGATCTAAACTCTGCAGAGCGTGTACACCTGTACCCAACTCGGAATGGAACCTGGCGGTGATCAGCCAACCGAGCCCATCCAACCGTGCGAACTCTCGGTAGTTACGGTCCCATCTTGCATCCGACCCTCAAAGCGATCCCCTCTGCAAAGGGAACTGCACCGGAACTGTGAAATGCCCCCGTGTGGCCACACGGGAGACGCACTGAGAGAAGGTGGTCTCACTCCCACCTCTCCCCCACTGATACCCTCTATCCTGCTGGCAGGTATGTTTCCGCACTTGCCGAGCTCAACTCGGCCCTAACCCCACTCTCGGTGAGGTGGTGTGTACGTAAAGGTCCTGTGAAAAGGTCTGTCCACTCGGTTTCAGACCGGGGTGAGCTCATGTCCTCCAAACGTCAGTAAAACCCCAACACCTGTGCTCCGAAAACTGTACAAGCGGGAATGCACAGAGGAGTGCACCCCCATCCCCGATCCCAGATCGGTTGTTTCGAGCTTACCCCCGCCAAAGTATCCAAAACGCCTTCTCCTGCCGGTTTTTCCCCACTCACGCCAAGAACCACTATTCCCATCTCAACACATGCATCGCGAAGCTCAGCGTATATACACGCTTGTATGTAACAGTAGTAGTAGGGCAATCAAGAACAGGATAATAAAAGAAGGCCGTGCAAGGTTCATCAACATGCATTTAAAGTAAAGCGCTAGCATACTACATAGCAATGCCTAATAGGTATTCAGAATCAGTCGGGCGTGAACACCTGCGTGCGAGTAGTCGTTGGCGGCGTAGTCGTCGGTGTAGTCGATCTCCGAGCTCAGCTCCCCGGCTCCAGCTGCTCCTATTGATGCGTAAATAAAATAAAGACGGGTCCAATTGCAATTAACTCCAAATGAACAACGATTAAGAGCCAAAAGAGAGCGAACACTAGCCTAACACGGAGTTTATAATTTTAGAAGAGTTTTGGAAAAGGTTTCATAATTTTCGGAGTTCAAATGGATTTACTAGGATTTCCAAAAGTAAAATACATTTCTGAAATTAAAATACGCACACACAATAGCATTAACTATAAGCTGACTAAAGGGTATCTCTAGCTGACTCTAAACTGACTAAAGGCTGGCTGCAAGCTAGCTCTTCAAGCACACATGGCTGCCACGTAGGCGGCTTTAAGCCGGCCCAAACCCATGTGGCAGCCCACTTGGCGGCTGGGGTGGCTGCCACAAAAGATCCCCCGGGATCCGGTGCGGTCGGTCAGAACAGCAGGCGGCAGAGAGGCATGCATACGGTTGGTTGGCGCACAAGATCCGGCGGGATCCGATGCGGCCAAGGTGAAGTGTGGGCAGGCGTGTGGTCAAGCCGTGATTGGCTGGGTGCAAAGGATCCGGCGGATCCGGTGTGGCAAGGCGCGGTGCAGGCGCGTGTGCGGTGGAAAGCCATTGGCCGGGCACACGGGATCCAGCGGGATCCGCAGCGGCTGAGATGGCGTGTGCGCCGGTGTGTGAAGGAAAACCCCAGGCGGGTTTTGGCACAGCCGGTAGGTGCTCGACGATATGCTCCTAAGGAGCGGCGGGTCGGTAAAAGCTCGCCGGCGGTGAGGTGGTCCGGCGACTGATCAACACGCTCCAAGGCGAGGACGAGGGGACCCTTAGGGCTTCGGTTGCGCACTAAAAAACGCGGCCTTTGGCCGGGATTTGGGCTCAACGGCGGCGAGCTATGGCTCGGCGCAGAGAGGCGAAGCAGGGGGTCTTCGGCGGCGAGGCTGGGGTGGCCTTTGGCCGGCGCGGTGGCACGCGAGCATGCGCGGCGCGTGAGCGTGTGTGTGTGCTAGGCCACTCGGGCTCGCGGGAGGGCGGACATGCGCGTGCATGCGCGTGGCTCACCACGGCGGAACGGACGAAGGGGGCGCGGCGCCGCGACTGGGGTGACTGGCGTCGGTTAGGAATCGCGCGTGTGCGTACGCGAATGCATTCGCGTGCGCAAGGTTGGACAGGTGCTCGCTTACCCAGGCGGAAAAAGGATCCCCCGGCGGCGAGGTTCCGGCGAAGCAAACGATAACACAAGGCGTCTACGCGCGCGCGCGGAAGAAGGCAGCGGCACCTGCACAAAAAGATTCCCAGCACGGCTCGATGGCCAGCCTCACCAGCAGCGACGGCGCGGCGGCGCGAGGCAACGGCGAGCATGTAGGGCGCAAGGCGCGACCTTGGCTCGTTGGCCAGGGGCCACAGGGAGATTGGGGAACAAGGGGTGCTCGCCAATGGTCCAAGGGGACCCGGCGGTGAAGGCGTCGGCGAAGAGATGCGTGACGCGGTGAAGGTCGGCTCGGAGCAGAGGAAGGCGAACGGCGCAGTGAAGAGGAAGCAGGGGCGGCGTCCTTGGCTGGTCCGGCTCCAGCTTCACGGCGACAGAAGCTCCCGCGAACGGCTCCCCCCCTTTCTCCACTCCTTCCTTCTTCCCTTCCTCCTCTGGATTGCGGCGGTTGCAAGAAGAAAACCCCAAGGGGGGCTTCTGGACAGGGGGTGGCGGCGGATTTGGGGATAGACTCCCCAAGGGCGGCGCGGAACAGGGAGCAGCTGTGGGCGGCTTCTTATAGGGCGGCGCCCTAGGGTTCCGGGCGCGGGAGCGGGCGGCTGGGATCCCTCGGCGTCCGCGCCTATGGCCATGCGGCGACATCCAGAGGTCGCGGGCGAGTTGGACGCGGGGCGCGCCGGTCGCTTTCGCGACGCGAGCCGCTGCGTCACGGTGGGGAAGAGGAACAGGGGAAAGAGGAAAAAGGCAAGGGTGAGGCTGACCTGCGGGACCCGCGCGGCGGTGAGACAAGCAAGGGGGGTAGGTGATAGGCGGGCCGGCTGGGTAGGTGGGCCGAAAGGTTAGGCGGGCTGGTGCTTGTGCAGGTCGACAGAGAAAGAAGGGGTGGTCCGGTAGACTTCGTGAACTGGGTTGTGGCCCAACAGAGAAAGGAGGTTTTTCCTATTTTGCTATGGCCTTAACTGCTATTTGAACTATGATTCAAGTTTGAATAAAATTCAAATTCAAACCCCACTCAATTAAGATCCAAAATAAATCCAATAAACTCCAAAGTTCGCACACTAGCATTTTATAATTCCTAAATTCTATTATTTTGCTCAAATTAAATCTAGGAAATCAGGGAAGGATCAAAGAAGACAACCTTATATGTTAATTATGCACTCAATCACAAATCAAAATTTTGAAATCCACAATTTTGCATTGCTAACATTCCGGAGAAAATTCCAGGATGTTACAAGTGGGAGGATGATAGTGCTTAGTGACATCATGGATGGCCTCCTATGGTGTTACTTATGACGTTTAGTATTTTATTTCCGTTGTGTTTCGAACTCTGAACTATTTACCTTATGCAAAAGTCTTGGTTTGTAATAATGAATCTTATGGAGCTTGATGTAATATTTGTGAAATATCTGTCTCTGGACTCACCTTCGAGTGAGTTTTGATGTACAAGTGTTCGATCCTTGTTAAAGTGATTTACGAGGCTTGACCAGGCAGAGGCGACAAGTTACTTCTGTATTATTGCTTAATGACCAAATGGAATAGTTTACGTAATAATATGGAATTAATTTGGGCAGTTCTGTCACAGCTGGCATCAGAGCTCACTTGTACACCAGAGATCTTAACTCACCCTTAATAACATGTTTTTGGAATAAAACTTGCAAGATTAAGGTGTGTTTGCAAAATGCGTTAGGAACGCTAAGGTTGAACTAGTCCGAGAGGCCCTAGAAGGATTTTGGGTTCTTTCAGGTGGCTAGTAATCTATGGTTTATTTAAACTAACTTCCAGCACTTCTTAAGCCACGTGTTTTATACGTGTGCTATGCCGCATCACGAGTATGCGAGGGTTGATAGGGCAATCTATTCAACGAATCCTATATTCTCGGTTGGATGCCCATGTGTTTTGTATGTGCACTTTCCGTATGGAAAGAATATGAAGGATGGTATGTTCTATTCCACATGAACATATCATGGGTTGTGATGTCATCACGTTTTGCCATACGTGTGCATGATTCTGCATTACGAACATGCGAAGGGGACACCCTCCATTGAAAAGGGGCGTGTCTCAGGTTGGACGCTGTCCATGCAGCGCTAAACGCATGGGTGCCATTTCTATAGTGAATGGTAATGTTTGGGGACGCTTCTGTGACGTGCTGGCACGGAAGGTTCTTTCTTTTGCAGGTACACTAACCACGTTCCGGTAGTTTCGAACGGTTAGTTATCCGACTAGCTATTATAGGGAGAGACGTATATTTGTGCCTTTCCACCGGCGCTAACCACGAGTTTTGGGCATGGAGTTGCCTTGTGAGGATGTTTAGGACGCTTTTGCATCATGCTAAAAGTTGTTAAGAAATAATTAAATCACTCTTAAAAATTATCCTAAAACACCTCACTAAAACACTTTCACATTGTCCCACTCTTAGTAGTTGTCCCTGTTTCTCAGTTTTGGATGCTCTGTTATGTTTAGTTTAGTTCATGTCTGCTTGTTGTTTTTCTTGGGAGACAGAGAACTGAACCTTCGTCTATTAGGGTATCTTCCCTTTGTTTTTAGACCAACTTTTGAATACCAATTTTGGGTCTAATAACATCACTGAGTAGCTAGAAAAATTTGAGAATTTTTAGCCTACCAGAATATGAGTTACATGCATTTTTGTGCTCTGGACAGAATCTATTACCTTTTAACTCACACTAATGGGTGGGAGTTTTGTTGATACAGATGGCTGGACCGCTATTCTGGAAAGTACGTCCTGATGGGACGGTCCGCACCGATGGGCTACACCTTGAGGGGTTTGCCCGCATTTTGTGGGACACCCTTCGCTCGTCAGGATACACTACTCCTCCGACGTACGAGGCGTTGGAGACCACGCAGCTTGGAGTGCCTCGCTGCTATGTTCGGGTGACCGTGCCACTTCATCCCACTCACCCGAAGTGGCAGGACCTGAGCATGGACGTGTCAAGCATCCGATGATGGAGACACTTGAGGTGGCTGCTTTGAGAGTGTTGTACACCTTTGGTGACCAGCACCCTCTCGAGGTTTCTTCGACTCCGGTGGGACTACTTCCGACAGTGGACCCCGCGGATCCCACGTGGAGGAACCGCATGGGGAACATGGCAGCGCTTCTGACTGAGAGGACCCCACTGGACGTACTGCACGAGATGTCACGGTGCATGAACGCACTGTACCGTCTTCAGGCAATCCGCAGTGTGGCTACCACAGACGTGTCCGCCGTTGCTCTCGACACTGCTGTAGTGTTGGGAGTACGGACTCACCACCTACGCTCCATCTCCTTTAGCTACATCAGGCTGGAGTGAGACCTTGCAAAGGCACGACTGAGGATTGTTGGATTGGAGTCTAGAGCGGCTCGCTGGTGACCTACGTAGCTCAGTGGGTAAATCAGCTCGCTGATGGCCTTCGGACTATTACGGGACTCCAAGAGCAGCGAGAGCAGATGCAGGTTGAGATGGACCAGATGAGGGATGAGCGCTTACAGCACGTGCAAGCACTAGCACAAATGGAAGAGTAGTTAGAGCTAATGGACGAGGATTTAGGTGCTGCCCATGGCATGATCGCTATGCTACAACAGCCGCCACAACCACCAGTTCCGGAAGCTATGGAGGATAATCCGGATGACACTCAGTCCATGCTAGACAGTGAGAAAGAAGATACACAGGCAGAGCTGATGGAGGTTGCTTCATCTGCTTCTAGCGCCTCCTCAGTAGGCAACCTAGATTACTTCTAGATGGTAGTAGCTAGTACAACAAGTATACTCCTACGATGGCTTAATTTTGGTCCGTGGATGGGATAGGCTGACATAGATGGAGTATTCTTTTGTGTGGTTAGAAGCCGCATGTTAACCACTAGTATGTTGAATAAGGACCTAGCACGTGTTGTAATCATGTGTTGTAATCAAGTATAGTATCCCAGTGTTGCAAGACTTTCTGCAGCAGTTCTAGTAATCTGTAATTTGAACCTCCTTATGGTCAAATCTGAGCTGTGCAATGGAAAGCAAAGTTGTTGGAAATTTTATTTTGTGCATGCTCACAAATTTTCAACCTTAATACCCTTTTGTGCCGAAAGTTATGAATATTTTTGTAACCTCCGGCTGGCTGAAAACAGCCTGGACAGAGGATTGGAGAGTGAATTTCTCAAGCATGATAAGTCAAGTTTCGTGAACTACCAAAGTTGTAGTGCACAAAATTATGCTCTTTCTGACCAAGTTTGAGCATCATCCGTTAATCAAGCCAAGGGATATGAATTTTTCATTTCAGTGTGTTGTGGCTGACCCTTCTGAAAAATTCTGCAATGAATGGATTTGTTTCACATGTTCTACTTGTGCATAATTCTATCTGCAAGCTTGTGAATGTGTGACTAATCTCTATTCCAACAATTTTTCAGATGGTGGGTCCCACTCGCAATACTCCCCATGAGTTTGGTGATGCCAGTGATAGCAACCCACCGCCACCGCTACCTCCCATGATGCCCATGGACACCTTCCTTTTGGCTCAAGCTGATATGATGCGCCAGATCCTGCACAATTAGTAGCAGCAGCAATGTGGCAATCCGCGTGATGACCAGCCACAAGTGGCCAAGAATGAGCACTTTACGGCTTTGAAGCCACCAATTTTCACCAAAGCAGAAGAACCCTTGGAGGCTGATGCTTGGATTCGTGCCATTGAGGCTAGGTTCGATGCCCTCACTCTACCATGCTCAGAGGAGCGCAAGGCTAGCTTTGCAGCATTGCAACTTTGTGGTCCTGCTGTGGGAGCATTTTAAGATGACACAACCGGTTGGACATGCCATTACTTGGGATGAGTTCAAGACAGCATTCAAGACTCATCACATTCCTCAAGGAATGGTTGATCAGAAGATAAGTGAACTACTGGCATTAAGGCAAGGTTCTGACTTTGTGTATCAATATGCACTGAAATTCAACAATCTTTGTTAGTATGGGGGATATCATGTGGATGATGATAGGAAGAAGACGAATTGTTTCCGATGTGGTCTTGATCCCGAGCTTTATGAAAGGCTGAACCCCATCAAGAACAACACCTATCATGAGATAGTGGATTTGGCTATTTCCCAAGAAGATGCTATGAAGAGGACCCATAATGCAAAGAAGAGGCAGGTGAAGGACCGATTAGGCGAACTAGAGAGGGGGGGAGTGAATGGGAGCCGATAAAAATTCTTCTCGAAGGAGATGAGAACTCCAACAAGACGAACACGGCTTCTAACTCACGTCTCCGACCCAACTACCCAAGTTGGCCAAGACCACACAGCCACTGGAGTGCTACTGGTCCTAGGAACCAACACTCAACCTTCTGAGCCAAAATTCACCAAACCACACAGCGGAAACTTGCACGGCTTGCTGCCTGTGCTACACCGGTCAAACCGATGGCCTGTGCCGGTCAGACCGGTGACACCGGTCAGACCGGTGGACAGAGCCGGTCAGGCCGGTGGCTACAGCAGCCGCACAGCAAACGTTCCAGGAAGCCTCAGTGACTCCTCTAGGCCCTGAAACAAAAACCACCACGAAACACAACCTGTGAAGAAGAAGAACCCCTCACAAAACCTAGCAAAACAACACCAAGCACGCCAAGAACTGATCAGCAGGACCACGGGACAAAACCACACGGACAAGGCTATTCCCCGAGACAAAAACCCACCAAGGGCTAGCACCGGTCAGACCGGTCAATAGCACCGGTCAGACCGGTCGTGCCTCGGCAGCTCGGGATGAACAACGCCCGCGAGTCAACTCCTCCAAATCCAACTCCCGATCTCCCGATTCGCTCCACGGTTTTGCACAAGACTTTGGGGATAGTAGGAACACCTCATGGGTACTCCACAGCCAAGATTTGGTCCACCAAAACTTGTCAAATCAAGAGGAATCGAAGAAATCCCACCAAGAACACCTCTAACCCTAGAGCCACGAAAACCCTAAAATCGAGCCCCTTTGCTCACGGATTTGGAAGGGGAATCAAAGGGAAAAGAACCACGAAGGGTTCATGCATACATCCCCCACCAAATCCCAAAGAGAAAGGCCTCAAAATCGCTCCAAGAAAATCGCCAAGAAAGGGCTCCGAAAATCACCAAAAAGGAGAAACGGGAAAGACACATCCAAGCCTTGAGGAACCACGCCGAATCATCTATACATACCAAAGAGGTTCATACAAGGTCTAGCTTGCCGCCCGATCATCCTTCCCTCTCACAAGATCTCACCATGAAGCTCTCAAGCTAGTCCTACGAAAATCCTAAGAAAATAGGAAGTAGAAATAGGAAAACCAAATGAGCTAGGGTTCCAAGAGATGGCTGCCATCCTCTCACCACTTGGGTTATATGGAGGCAACCGAAAGACGAAAATACCCTTACTAGCTAACTAGGGATACATGCCCCTCGAGGGCGAAATTGGAAGTCTT
Organism: Cenchrus fungigraminus; assembly: GCA_036936925.1. Classification (NCBI taxonomy): domain Eukaryota; kingdom Viridiplantae; phylum Streptophyta; class Magnoliopsida; order Poales; family Poaceae; genus Cenchrus; species Cenchrus fungigraminus. The sequence continues at coordinate 102,353,739 of CM072779.1, forward strand.
TGTCTTCGCACCATTGGACGGATGCCCAGCGACCGCAAACTTGCTTAGCCTCGACGCAAGCCTTGCGACCCCGACGTGTGTCCTCCGCTTCGAAGATTCCGGACTGCGTCGTCGCACACCGGTCAGACCGGTCTGGAGCTGCTGCACCTCCGTCTTCGGTTCTTCGGTCTTGGCTTTGTGGATCAACCAAGGAACCCAGTGATTTTCTGGTGAACCACCGGAAACCCTGCGAACTCGGTGTAGCCTCCGCCAATCACCACTCATGACTCGGCTCCCACGTAGTCCCGGCTCGACCTTGGTTTTGAGGCTCAACCAAGAAACCGTCCATGACTTCATCTTGCCGTTCTTGCCACCATGCGGCCCGCACTTGACCCCGCTGGCCACCGGGTCCCTCGAACCTAGCCTACTTGTCTTCTCCACACCTGGAGGCCTCACCGGCAACGACCTTTCACGCTTGTTCTTCACCTGCACCTGCACCAGTCAAGCCGCAACCTGCATCTGCAATACTTAGCCAAGAATCAGTCCACACCACGTTGTCAATCACTCATCACACCAGGAAGCGACCATCCACCGGTCCTCGAACCACACCTGGCTCTCAATCTCCCCCTTGATGAGTGCATTGACAACACACACGTTTTGGTAACCAAGAGAAAAGGAAAAGAAAAGAAACGACTAAAAGAAACTCCAACAAGCGATCGAAAGCCAAAGAAAAGGCAAAGAGCAAGATCACTTGAAGAAGACAAGTCTCGGACCCCTTAGGCAAGGGCAACGACTCGACACATCCGAGACAAAACATGCTCAAGCAAAGAGCACAAACCATCAAACCAAAGCTCGAAAACCACAAAGAGCTCCCCCTGCACACATGCAAGCTCCCCCTGAACCAATGCAACTCCCCCTGGACAAATGCATGCGAACGACTTCACGAAACAGAGCAGCTGCAACAGCTCAGCTCTGACCGGTCAGACCGGTCGACACCACCGGTCAGACCGGTGCGCAACATGTGAACAGGACCAGCACTCTGACCGGTCAGACCGGTGACCTCAACCGGTCAGACCGGTGCACAACAGAGCCCAAAAATGGCTCGAAACCACCTGAAAACCTTCCAAATGCATTCAGTAGGCCAAAACATGCTCAAACTTCTCCCCCTTGTTGACAATGCATGAATCAAGCCAAAAATGCAAAAAATGCAACCTAGAGCTTCTCAAATAGACAAAATTCAACATAGGGTGCTACACATGTCCAAACGAGCAAGTTAGATACTCTATAGCTTCATAATGACATAAACTTCATGATCACCAAGTTTCACAACCATTGGGCGAAGCTAAGATAGAATTTAGCAATTTTGCGAAAAATCACCCTCTCATGAGCAAAGTCCTAAACATGAGCAAAACATGTCAAAATGGCAAAGCCACACAAACTTCATGCTAGGACAACCATTCTAAGCATAAGACCATCATAAACACCCACAAGCACCTCATGTCATGTCAAAGCCATCGAGCCATGTGCCTACTTCTATATATGAGACTTCTCATTGGTAGGCATCATGCAACGATTTAGCACCCAAAGCAAATTAAAATTAGCACATATGACATGGGAGCACATTTTTCAAGCAATTTACATTTCATTTTTCAGATTTATAATTGGTACATGAAATGTCTTTGCGACAAAAAGGAACTTATGCCCCTCCACAAGATGAAGCATGGGGGCTAAACATTCATGATGGCAAATGAGCCTTTGGCCCCATATGATCAAAATAAGCTATCCAACCACAAATTAAGCATAGCCAAGCCACAAAAACATGTCAAGATCATGTAAAGGCATTTACTCACAGGAGAGCATACATATGAAATTTTCAAAAAACATAGCCATCAACCATGGATACAAACCAAGATTATCAAGAGCTAAGCCAAACTAACCATAGCTTACCAAATTAGCTCACAAAGACATATATATCATTCCATGGTGAACAATGTATATAGGAGAAGCCTTTCCTAAACAATGCATATGATACAAAATGCATGCAACCTAAGATACAAAGATGCCTATACATCATGTTACATATGCCATGCCAAATGCAAGAAATGCACAAAGGAAAGCTATACATATGCTACAAAGGAGCTCCCACACACCAACTCAAGAAATCAAACAAACACCAAGCTCCCCCCGCAAACGAGTGAAAGTTGCTTGATCTAGGGGTTTGGTGAAAATATCAGCTAGTTGTTCATGTGTGGGTACATGGATCAAAGCTATCTTCCCTTTCTCTACGTTGTCTCTCAGAAAATGATACCTCACTTCTATGTGCTTGGTTTTGGAATGGAGCACTGGGTTCTTTGCAACGCTTATGGCACTGGTGCTATCACATTGAAGTGGGACATGGGTATACTCCTCACCAAAGTCACTCATGGTGTATGTGATCCAAAGGAGCTGAGAGCAACAACTAGCTACGGCCACATACTCTGCCTCGGTAGTGGATTGAGCAACACTCGACTGTTTGCGGGAAGACCAAGACACCAAAGAAGAACCCAAGAACTGGCAAGTCCCAGAAGTGGACTTCCTATCCAACCGACACCCGGCAAAGTCCGTGTCTGAAAATCCATGAAGCGCCAAAGAAGAAGACGCAGAGTACCAAAGGCCGAAGTCGGGAGTGTGTCGCAAATACCTGAAAATGCGCTTGACTACTTGCCGATGCGAAGTCCTCGGAGAAGCTTGAAAATGAGCGCACAGACACACCGAGAATTGAATGTCCGGCCTCGTCGCCGTCAAGTAGAGGAGTGACCCGATCATGCTCCGGTACTCCTTCTGGTCCACGTGTTCACCTTCCTCGTCCGCATCGAGAGCTGTAGTCGTACTCATAGGCGTCGCCATGGCCTTGGAGTCCTCCATCTTGAACTTCCTCACAATGTCCTTGGTGTACTTAGCTTGGTGCACAAATGTTCCTTCCTTTGATTGCTTGATTTGTAGCCCGAGGAAGAACTGCAACTTGCCCATCATGCTCATCTCAAATTCCCTGCTCATGTCTTCTGCAAACCATGCAACAAGAGAGTTAGACGAGCCACCAAAGACAATATCATCCACGTATACCTGCACAATCAGGATATCTCTGCCCTGCCTGAGGAGAAACAAGGTCTGGTCGACCTTCCCCATCTCAAACCCTCTCTCAAACAGGAACCCCCTCAACCTACCATACCAAGCTCTAGGTGCCTGCTTCAACCCATACAGCGCCTTCCTCAACTTGTACACCCGGTGAGGGTACTTCTCACTCTCAAACCCCGGTGGTTGCCTCACAAACACCTCTTCCTCCAACACACCGTTCAGAAAAGCACTCTTCACATCCATCTGGTACAACTTGAACCCTTTAGCCACGGAAAAGGCTAGAAGGATCCTGATCGCCTCCAAACGAGCTACAGGAGCGAAAGTCTCCTCGTAGTCGATCCCCTCTTTCTGACTGTACCCCTGAGCAACAAGTCTCGACTTGTTCCTCACCACTTCTCCTTTCTCTCCCTCTTTATTTTTCCACACCCATTTTGTCCCAATCGGCTTACACCCTGGGGGAGGGTCAACCAACATCCAAACTTGGTTCCTCTCAAAATTCTCCAACTCCTCATGCATCGAGTTAACCCAATTATGATCAGATAACGCGTGTCCAATGTCTTTGGGCTCAAAGGTGGCAACAAAAGCAGCATGAGCGAAATGAGAATTGTTCTGAACCCTCGACCGTGTAGTACGTTCATTCATGTCGCCGATGATTCTCGAAGCTGGGTGATCCACTTGCACTCGCCAGGGAGGTTCTCGCCTTGATGCTACCTCCCCCTCAACGGCAGCTTCGCCTTGATCTGGGTTTGTCGTTGTAGGTGTGGGAGAGGGTCCATTCTCGATCGTCGTCGAAGTAGTAGGTACACGTTCAGCCGCGGGCATCACACCGCTATCTTCATCATCTCCATGTTCATGCTCCTCCTCCTGAAAGATCTCCTCGCCAAGTTCGTCGTCACCTGCACACTCAAAAACAAGCTGACTACGTGGCTGTGTCTCGTCGAAGGTTACCTCGCAAGTCTCCACGATTTGGTTAGTTTCAACATTGAGCACACGAAATGCTCTAGAATGAGATGCATAACCAAAGAAAATGCCATCGACAGACCTAGCCTCGAACTTGTCCAACTTCTTCCCTTTCTTCAGAATGAAGCATTTACAACCAAAGACATGGAAGTGACTCACCTTGGGTGTGCGATCATGCATCAACTCGTAACAGGTTTTCTTCTTGTGAACCCTGAGGTAGATCCTGTTCGACACATGGCACGCGGTATTGACCGCCTCAGCCCAGAACCTTCTCGGAGTCCTATGCTCGTCGAGCATCGTCCGAGCCATCTCGCACAAGGTCATGTTTTTCCTTTCCACCACGCCATTCTGGGGAGGCGTATACGGACTCGAAAACTGATGTTCAAGACCCAAGTCATGGCAAAAGGTTTCGAAGCGAGTGTTTTTGAATTCCGAGCCATTGTCACTGCGGATCGCTCGTATGGCATCTCCGTGCCTCTCGTTTCTTAACCTCAAGACAAGATCTCGAACAAAACCAAACGTCTCCCCCTTCTCCTCAAGAAAGAACACCCACGCATACCGAGAGTAGTCATCCACCACAACAAGGACATACCACTTCCCACCCGCAGATCGCACACGAGCTGGGCCAACAAGGTCCATATGGAGCAGCTCGCATGGACGCTCAGTCATCACATCGGTGAGAGGCGGGTGAGAAGAGGCTACCATCTTGGCATGCCTACACGGCGCACAAACCAACTCTTTCTCAAACCTCAACCGTGGCAATCCTCGGACCAAATTGAGTTTACTCAAGCGAGACAAAAGGTCAAAACTCAAGTGACCCAACTTCCTATGCCACTTCCAAAACTCACTCGAAGAACCAGCCAAAAAGCAACGCTCCACACTGGAAGACTGAGAAAAATCAGCTCGAAACACTTGACCCTCGGGAACGACCATGCAAACAAGATCCCCCCGAGAATCTAAAATCTGAGAACCACCAGGCCGAAACAACACCTCAAAACCCTCATTCAACAACTGGGACACAGAAAGCAAATTGTATCCAAGCGATTGAACAAGAGCAACACGCCTGAGAGTGATCTTGTCACTTACCTTAATCTCACCTTCTGACAGCACACGCCCTCGCCCATTGTCCCCAAAGGTGATGTACTTCTTTGTCACCACCGGGACGAGACTTGAGAACCACCCCTTGTCTCCGGTCATATGCCTCGAGCAACCGGAGTCAATCAACCAAATGTTCTTCAAATCTCCCACCTGAAATTCAAAAGCGAGCACGTGAGTGAACAAACGACTCAGCACTGGGGTTAGTACCAAAAGAGTAAAACCAGTGCCGAGCCATTTGCTCCAAAGTGGGGTTAGCACAAACCAAATCATCACGCCTATCAAAGCTACCACCACGGTGACCACCACGAGGGAACCAACTGTCTCTAGCTGGAGGAGGACGAAAACCATGAAAGGGAAACCGTGGATCGTTCCTCCTCTCCATCTCAAAGCTACGACTCCTCCCACCCTCGTATTGAGCACGAGGTGGAGAACGCCTAGCAAACTGACCACCTGCCAACTTTCCAGACTAACCACCAGAACCATGACCTCCAGAACCAAATCGAGCATCCTCACGAGCACGAAACCCAACTCGCTGTCTGCCCAGACCTGCACCGGTCTGACCGGTGTAGTACACCGGTCTGACCGGTGTAGCTCGGCCAGCAGCAGCACCTGCAGCCTTCCGGTCTCCCCAAGCCGGAACCGTCCTCACAATTGCCTTGGCCCTGGGCATCTGCATACGAGGCTCAGGTACACCATTAGAGGGGTGGTACCTGTCCTTGTTAGCCCACTCTCTAGCCATTCTCTCCTCATGCTTCCTCTTGAAGCAAAACTCATCCTTGTGACCATCTCTCCCACAATACCCACAATGGAACTTTATGGGCTGTGGCTTAGGCTTAGGCTTGGGTTGGGGCTGCCTACTCGGCTTCTCACCCTTCTTCTCTCCTTCCTCACCTCCCTTTGGGCTCACAAACTTCACCGGTTTCTGAAAATCATTTGTTGGGTGAGGGAATATGGGTGGATCTGGAGTAGTGTCAAGTTTGTTTCTGAGATGGTTAGGCTTGGGCTCAAACTTGTTCTTGTGTCTGTTTGGTGGTGGGATAGGAATCTCTCCAACTCTCTCAACTCCCTCACCACAGTTCTCTCCAAGCTTGTCAGCCCCAAGTGCCTGACCATCATAGCGTTTGAAAGCCGCTGTCATGATACCAAGCTGAGGCTCCTGACCCGACAACCAGCTCATACATTTTCTCAGCTCATCATTCTCATCCTGCAAGCGATCAACATAATGTGCAAGCTCCAAATTCTTAACCGCATGCAATTCACAAGTAGAGCAAGAAGTGGGAATAGGCTCTTTCAACTTAGCCTCAAGCGAAACAGTGTAAGCATGCAACTCATCAATCTTTCCATGCAAAACAGGGCAAGAAGTGCAAGCACCTAGCAAAGCAGGTCTAGACTTAAGCTCAGCCACTTCAACCCTAAGCATATCTAGTTCATCACAAGTAGAAGCATGCTTATCCTTAAGAGCAGTAAGATCAGCTAGGTACACAGAGCAATCACTGCAATCAATCTCATCAGAAACCACAGGAGAAGCCTTAAGCGAATCAATCTCAAGCTTAGCATCTAGGTTCTGGGTTTCTAGCTCAGCCACACGGTTCCTAGCATCTTCTAGTGAGGCCCTAAGTTCTTTCCTCATCTTCTTGGCCTCTCTAAGCATGTGATCACGGTTATCAAGCAAGTCAACCAACTCATCATTCTCCTTGCGCAAAGAAGAGAGCTCATCACATACCTCATCCTCGGAGTCAGAGTTCGAGTCACTCTGGTGGCTCTTCTTGCTGCCGGAGCTACGGGCCATGCCGCAGAAGCCATCTCCCGCGAAGCAGCTCAACCCGCTCAAGTTCCTGGATGACTTCTTGTTCTTGCGCCGATCACCTTCATCTTCACTGCTACTCGAGCTCGAGGAAGAGTAGGCGGAGCTGGAGTCGACGTCGCTCGCTCCGACCATTGCTCGGGCCTTCCTGCCGTGGCCATCCTTCTTCCTCGACCGTCTCTCGTCCTTGTGCTTGTTCTTGTGCTTGTGATCGCGCCTCGATCGGTACTTGCCATCCTTGCTCGATCGGTGCCTGTAGCCGTCCTTGTAACCGTCCTTGTTCTCCGTCTTCTCCGGGCAGTCGGCGACGAAGTGTCCTGGCTTGCCGCACTGAAAGCACGTCCGTGCTGTCCTCCTCGTGTTCACCCAGTTCTCGTGCAGCCTCTCGAACCGCCTGGTCAGCAACGCCAGCTCGTCCTCTCCAAGCACGTCGAACTCCTCATCTGGCAAAGACATCAAAGAAGACAGAGAGTACATCCTGGAGGATGCGTTAGCGTTAGACTTAGCTCCTTTGCCACTAACGAGAGCGAGACTATGAGAATCAGTCGGGCTCTCGATCTTGGCTGTCATACCACGGTCCAACTCAGCCGACTTAAGCTTCGAGAATAGTTCGTTCACCGTCAAGGTGTCATACTTCTCGGACTCAACAATAGCCTCAAACTTCCCGTCCCATACGGTACGATCCAACGAGTGCAAGAGCTTCACGGCTCTATCATGATCATTGTATGGGAGGACGTCCACATTGGCTCTCATGTTGTTCACAACGACCGTAAATCGCTGGAAAAGGGCATCGACGGACTCACCGGGGAGATGAGTGAAGTTCTTGTACTCTCTCCGGTAAGTCGCGTACATCCGAGCCTGAACCTGAGCATTCCCAGCATGAGCATCCTTCAACTGCTCCCAAATCCTACAGGCTAAGTCCTCTGTCTGAACCCGATCGAATTCAGGCTGACACAGAGCACGAAACAAGTAGTCGACAGCCTTGTTGTTGGCTTCGAACATATCCATCGATCCTGGAGCAAGGAAGTTCATCAGATGAACATAAGCCGTGTTCACCGTGACATCCCAAAGGATCTGACCCTTTCCGCGGAGGAACGCCGCCATCCGCCTTTGCCACATCTGGTAGTTCTTCCCATCGAAGTGCGGAGGACCCGAACCCCGTTCCTGGTACGCCATCTTTGGATCATAGACTGGTAAGAGTCAATAAAGACCCGAACCGGCTCTGATACCAATTGAAGGACCGATTAGGCGAACCAGAGAGGGGGGGGGGGAGTGAATGGGAGCCGATTAAAATTCTTCTCGAAGGAGATGAGAACTCCAACAAGACGAACACGGCTTCCAACTCACGTCTCCGACCCAACTACCCAAGTTGGCCAAGACCACACAGCCACTGGAGTGCTACTGGTCCTAGGAACCAACACTCAACCTTTCGAGCCAAAATTCACCAAACCACACAGCGGAAACTTGCACGGCTTGCTGCCTGTGCTACACCGGTCAGACCGATGGCCTGTGCCGGTCAGACCGGTGACACCGGTCAGACCGGTGGACAGAGCCGGTCAGGCCGGTGGCTACAGCAGCCGCACAGCAAACGTTCCAGGAAGCCTCAGTGACTCTTCTAGGCCCTGGAACAAAAACCACCACGAAACACAACCTATGAAGAAGAAGAACCCCTCACAAAACCTAGCAAAACAACTCCAAGCATGCCAAGAACTGATCAGCAGGACCACGGGACAAAACCACACGGACAAGGCTATTCCCCGAGACAAAAACCCACCAAGGGCTAGCATCGGTCAGACCGGTCAATAGCACCGGTCAGACCGGTCGTGCCTGGGCAGCTCGGGATGAACAGCGCCCGCGAGTCAACTCCTCCAAATCCAACTCCCGATCTCCCGATTCGCTCCACGGTTTTGCACAAGACTTTGGGGATAGTAGGAACACCTCATGGGTACTCCATAGCCAAGATTTGGTCCACCAAAACTTGTCAAATCAAGAGGAATCGAAGAAATCCCACCAAGAACACCTCTAACCCTAGAGCCACGAAAACCCTAAAATCGAGCCCCTTTGCTCACGGATTTGGAAGGGGAATCAAAGGGAAAAGAACCACGAAGGGTTCATGCATACATCCCCCACCAAATCCCAAAGAGAAAGGCCTCGAAATCGCTCCAAGAAAATCGCCAAGAAAGGGCTCCGAAAAACACCAAAAAGGAGAAACAGGAAAGACACATCCAAGCCTTGAGGAACCACGCCGAATCATCTATACATACCAAAGAGGTTCATACAAGGTCTAGCTTGCCGCCCGATCATCCTTCCCTCTCACAAGATCTCACCATGAAGCTCTCAAGCTAGTCCTACGAAAATCCTAAGAAAATAGGAAGGAAAAATAGGAAAACCAAATGAGCTAGGGTTCCAAGAGATGGCTGCCATCCTATCACCACTTGGGTTATATGGAGGCAACCGAAAGACGAAAATACCCTTACTAGCTAACTAGGGATACATGCCCCTCGAGGGCGAAATTGGAAGTCTTTGTCTTCGCACCATCGGACGGATGCCCAGCGACCGCAAACTTGCTTAGCCTCGACGCAAGCCTTGCGATCCCGACGCGTGTCCTCCGCTTCGAAGATTCCGGACTGCGTCGTCGCACACCGGTCAGACCGGTGCTCCTCACCGGTCAGACCGGTACCCACCAGTCAGACCGGTCAGACCCACCGGTCAGACCGGTCTGGAGCTGCTGCACCTCCGTCTTCGGTTCTTCGGTCTTGGCTTTGTGGATCAACCAAGGAACCCAGTGATTTTCTGGTGAACCACCGGAAACCCCGCGAACTCGGTGTAGCCTCCGCCAATCACCACTCATGACTCGGCTCCCACGTAGTCCCGGCTCGACCTTGGTTTTGAGGCTCAACCAAGAAACCGTCCATGACTTCATCTTGCCGTTCTTGCCACCATGCGGCCCGCACTTGACCCCGCTGGCCACCGGGTCCCTCGAACCAAGCCTACTTGTCTTCTCCACACCTGGAGGCCTCACCGGCAACGACCTTTCTCGCTTGTTCTTCACCTGCACCTGCACCAGTCAAGCCGCAACCTGCATCTGCAATACTTAGCCAAGAATCAGTCCACACCACGTTGTCAATCACTCATCACACCAGGAAGCGACCATCCACCGGTCCTCGAACCACACCTGGCTCTCAGCAGGCTGCGTTCAAGTCTAACAACGCGCCTAACTAGAAGTTTCGTCTTGTGAAGAAGGTTTCCCAGGGCCCTCAAAGGAACCAGCAGTCTGGACGTTGGGTGGTTAGGCCTTCCCAGAATCAGCAACGGGGAGACTATCGTTCTTCTGCTTCCCAGCAGTAGAATTACATGCCCAATGCTTCGCAGCCTAACCGGAATGCTTGGGATGGCAAATGCTACAACTGTGGTGAGACGGGACACTATGCTAAAGAGTGCCCCCGTCCCAAGCAGCAGAACCAGCGCAACCAGCAGAACCAAGGACGTGGACCTAATCAGGACAACAAGGACAAGGGAAAGAAGCAGACCGTGCAAGTCAAGCAGGGTCGTCTCAACTTCACCAGAATGGTGGGAATTCCTGAGGCAGCAGCAGTCATGACGGGTACATTCTCTATCCAAGGCAAACCTATTAAGATTTTGTCTGATTCTGGTGCTACGCATAGTTTTATGAACAAGCAAACACAAATCAAGTTGGGTTTAAAGAAAATGCATACTAGGGGTGTCTATAAGATCGCCACCCCAGGAGGAAAATTTTCTTCCAACACCCTAATCATTGGGGTACCTTTGGAGTTAGGTAGCATGGTTTTTCAGACGAATCTTATAACCTTGGGTCTAGATGGAATAGATGTTATCCTAGGGATGGACTGGATGACCCTACACAAGCTGATCTTGGACATTTCTGAGCGAAGGATGGAAATCAATTCCCCGAGAGTAGGAGCATCCACGCTCCACTTACCATACAGAGTATCTGTGAATTCATGTGCTTATGTAACCATAGCCACCCTATTAGAAGAAATTCCAGTCGTGTGTGAGTATCCGGATGTTTTCCTGATGATCTGCCGGGTATGCCACCGGACTGAGATATTGAGTTCGTTATCGAACTTCAACCTATTACGGCACCTATCTAAAAAAGAGCTTACCACATGCCACCCAAGAAACTGGCTGAGTTGAAGACCCATCTTCAGGAATTATTGGATAAGGGTTTCATTCGCCCGAGTTCTTCTCCTTGGGGATGTCCTGCTCTCTTCATTAAGAAGAAAGACGGTAGATTGAGACTATGTGTGGACTACTAGCCTCTCAATGCGGTGACTATCAAAAATAAATACCCCCTTCCCCGCATTGATGTGTTGTTTGATCAGCTATTAGGAGCAAAGGTCTTTTCCAAGATTGATCTTAGATCAGGATATCATCAGATAATAATTAGGCCTTGTGATATTCCTAAAACTGCCTTCTCCACACGATATGGGCTATATGAATTTTTAGTCATGTCCTTCGGACTTACCAATGCACCTGCTTACTTCATGTACCTCATGAATTCAGTATTCATGAACGAACTGGATAAGTTCGTGGTGGTCTTCGTCGACGACATCTTAATTTATTCCAAAGATGAAGAAGAACATGCCGAACATCTCCGCATTGTTCTACAATGTTTGAGAGATCACAAGCTTTATGCTAAATTCTCCAAATATGAATTCTGGCTGGATAGTGTGAAGTTCTTGGGCCACACTATTTCAAGTGATGGTATCTCAGTGGATCCAAGTAAAGTGCAAGAGGTGATGGATTGGAAACCACCTAAGTCCGTTCATCAAATTCGAAGCTTTCTCGGATTAGCTGGTTAATATCGTCGCTTCGTTCCGGATTTTTCCAGAAGTGTGGGATGATCATTGTGAAAAAGCTTTCCACACCCTAAAGCAATATTTGACTTCAGCACCCGTTTTGGCTCAACCAGACAACTCTAAGTCATATGAGGTTTATTGTGATGCCTCAGGTACTGGTCTCGGTTGTGTTCTCATGCAAGAGAATAGGGTCATTGCTTATGCTTCTCGAGCACTTCGACCCCATGAAAAGAATTACCCCACTCATGATCTTGAATTAGCAGTGGTTGTTCATGCTCTCAAAATTTGGAGGCATTACTTGATGGGATCCCGCTGCAATATATTCACTGACCACAAAAGCCTCAAGTATATTTTCACTCAAGACAACTTGAATATGCACCAGAGAAGGTGGTTAGAACTTATTAAAGATTATGACTTGGAGGTACATTACCACCCCGACAAGGCAAATGTCGTTGCCGATGCTCTTAGCTGAAAAGCCCATTGCAATTGCTTATCCATGGACACCTATAGTGACACCCTATGCCACGAGATGAACAAACTCAATTTGGAAATTGTCAGTCAAGGTTAATTAAATGCTATTGGCATGGAGACAACCTTGTATGACAAAGTTTTAAATGCTCAGTCCGATGATGAGGTTGTTAAGAAGATAAGACAGAAATTATCAGAGGGTGATCCTAAATACAAGTGTTTCCACCAAGACTCAAAGGGTACAGCTTGGTTTGGGCAACGTCTTATTGTCCCAAATGATACTAGTCTCGGGAAGGAAATTTTGGATGAAGCTCATCTATCCAAATTTTCAATTCATCTTGGAAGTAGCAAAATGTACCAAGATTTGAAGGAAAACTTCTGGTGGTGAAATATGAAAGTAGAGATTGCCAAATATGTGTCCGAGTGTGACACCTGTCAAAGAATTAAAGCCAGTCATTTTGAAACCGATGGTGTTCTTCAAGCATTGCTGATACCTTCATGGAAATGGGATGATATAAGTATGGATTTCATAGTGGGACTGCCACTCACATCGAAGCACCAAGATTCCATCTGGGTTATTGTGGACAGACTCACCAAGACCACACACTTTATTCCCGTTCATACCACATACTCAGCAAAGCAATATGCAGAAATTTATATCGAACGCATCGTGTGCTTACACGGAGTTCCTAGAACCATCGTTTCCGATAGGGGTTCTCAGTTCATGGCACATTTCTGGGAACACCTACACACCTCAGTGGGAACCAAGCTACTTCACATTTCTGCTTACCACCCTCAAACGGATGGTCGGACTGAGGGAGTCAATCAAGTCCTGGAGGATATGTTGAGGGCTTGTATTATCCATTTCGACAAGAATTGGGATAATTGCTTGTCCTTGGCTGAATTCTCGTACAATAATAGCTACCATGCTAGTTTGAAAATGGCACCATTTGAAGCTCTTTATGGAAGGAGATGTCAAACTCCTTTGAACTGGTCACAGACCGGGAAAAGAAAATTCTTTGGTACAGCTTTAGTTGAGGAAGCGGAAGAAAAAGTAAAAGTAATACAAGCAAATCTAAAGACAACTCAAATGTGACAACAACGTTACCATGATCAAGGAAAGAAACCTAAACCGTATCAAGTTCATGAGTATGTCTATCTCAAAGTGTCACCAACATGTGGAATTCAAAGGTTTGGAGTAAAAAGGAAATTAGCCCCACGCTATATTGGTCCTTATGAAATCTTCAAGTTTGTGGATCGGTTGCCTATTGTGTTCAGCTTCCTGAACGGCTTTCAGCGGTCCACAATGTGTTTCATGTTTCACAACTGAGGAGATGTGCAAATAAGCTAGAGATAAAAGTTATTGTTGAATCCAATGCTTGGATCGAACCCGACCTATCTGTAGTTGAGCATCCTCTGGGGATTTTGGATCAAAAAGAGAGAAAGACTCGACGACATTCGGTAAAAATGTATAAAATCCAATGGAGTCACCATACTGAAGAAGAAGCTACTTGGGAGACAGAACATTATCTCAACACCAAGTATCCAGGTTTTCTCCAATCTCGCAATCGTAAGTGTTTCCCCTACCTTCATCTTTTATCTTCCAAATCTCGGGATGAGATTTTTTGTAAGGGGGTAGGCTGTAACATCCCTGATGTTTATGTAACAGTGATCACCATCATTAGTAAGGCTAAATATAGTGGTTAACATTGTTGACTTGGTCAAAACACTAACCCTATGTCAAACCTCTCAAAACCCAAGTCAGACACCTAGAACACTATACCTTTCTTTGATGATCTAGCTTGTTCTCCAAATTTTCCCTAAACAGTTCAAATTATGCCAAAATAAAAGTTATCAAGTTTTTCATGGGACACAACTTTGTCCATTGGCACTTTTTGAGATTTGGCTTGTAAAAGGGGAAAACCCTAGCTATCTTAATCACCTCCTAAAGCCCCTTTTTGACCTCTTTTGATGGCTCAGTTCAAACTCAACATTTCATATAACAACTTCAAATTTTGCCAATAGGAAAGTTGCTAAGTTTTTCATGGGACACATTTCATTAAATTGGCGGCATTTGAAATTCGAATTGGAAAAGCTTCAAAAACTTGGTCAAAGCTCTGGATATCAATTTGACCAAACCAAGAAAAACCTAATCTTTGCAGCTAATTTCTAGATAAACTATTGAGAAAAATATATGTTGCCCTTTGTAAATGTTTTAGGTGGTACTTCAATCAACAACTTTTGTTTTTGGAGATTTTGGACTTTAGTTCAAATTTTTGGAGATATTCGTGGTCAAAGTGGCATTGACCACACAAACCCAGCCCTGCGCGCTCCAGAGCGCAGGTGAGCGCGCCAAAAGCTGCCAGCGCTGCGCCCCAACGTCCATGCCCGCCGTCCGCGTGCTGTCCCCTGGGCCCCACTGCACCACCTGTTGCATCGCGCCTAGGCACTACCGACCCGGATGGTCAGCGCCTTGCGCCGCGTTGGGCCGACGTTTGTTCCCGCCGCGGCTCCCGCCTGCGCGCGCTGGGGGTCAGCACCGCGTGGCGCCCACGCCGTCTCCCGCCTCGCGCTGCCTATAAAAGGCCGAGTAGCACGCAGTGTCGCCACCAGTGCCGCTCTGCCACCTGCCATTACCACGCCGGTGCTGAGCTCCCCTGCCGGAGCTGTCTCGTGCTCGCCTAAGCATACGAGGACCGCCACACGCCACCACCTCAGCCTCCCAAGCTGCCCATTGCCCAGCCCTATGCCCCTCCTCACCGGAGCAAAGGCCGCAGTGCCTGCCGCCGCACTGCACCGCCGCCCGCACTCGCCGGCGCCATCCCTACCCCAGCTCCGGCCGCGAACCGACCTTAGGTGAGCCACTGGACGATCTCCGCCGCTTCTCCGACCTCCTCCGGTCGCCGGCTCGCAGGAATCCGGTCGGTCGCGCCGCCCCTCACCCCAGAGGGCCACATTGCAAACCTCCTTTTATTCCTAGGGTCTAAATCGTAAAATCAGGGACCTATCTATTAATCTGAGGGTATACTTCTGAAGGCTGAAAACTTTCCAGGGACCTTCTTGAAAATAGATTCTTCCTTTTTAGTTTCAATTTCCTGAATCTTGTAAAATCGAGAACAAATCACAGATACATCAGAAAAATGCAAACTCAATTGTTCTGGAATCCTTGTGATGAATACTAGCTTTTCTAGAAAGGTTGTATATGGTTTTACTGTATAGTTTTTGAATAATTTTGAAATTACCAGTTTGGATGGATTTGAAATAATTTAAATTCTATCCATGATCTGAAGCTTAATTTTGGATATGTTGCTTGCTATGTCAGGATGGTCTTCTGGTGCAAGTATGGCACATAATTGTGAAGTAGATCTTTGGTTATAAATTAAAGTTGATTTTTAGCAATGTTCCTGTTTATGATTTTTGTAAATTAATCTGTTAGTCATTTGGATCCAATCTTTTTGCTATGGTCCTGTTCAATGGTTTTGCACTCATGATAAATGGTAGAGATGTTTTTATCATGATTAATAGGGTCAAGTAATTTTTGCACAAGTTTAACCTTCCTTCATGAATTTAAAGTAATTTAAATATTCTTTGCTGAGTAAGTGCATATCTCTTCATGGTTAGATGTATTACACTTCTACATGGACTTCTAGCTCAAGATATGGTATACTTATTTCTGTATGATTTATTTGTGTTTTTAATGGTTGAAACTCGTTGTATTTTTCATGCTAAATTTGTGGCTTGGTTTAATCTGAATTTTTCGAAGTAGCTCATGTATAGTATGATGTTCCTGTCTACAAAGTTTCTTGGTCACATTGTTTGTCTTTCCTCCAGAATTAATTTTCGAAGTAAATCAAGCTCAATTTGAGAAAATAAAAGGAAAGCAAAGACCACCTTTGTAAACCATTCAAATCACTTGTTTGAGCTTCACCAAATCAAATCATGAACATCACCCCTTAATTTGGTGAAGAAGAATTAATTAATTAATTTAGATGTGCACACAATCACCATCAAATAAGAAAGTTAAACCACACACACACACTCTTACTTTGGTAGGAAGAGTATGCTGAATATATCTTTGTCTAGGTGAATGTGGTCACCCATGCACCCCATGTTTACCCTTCAATTCTAAACTACGTTCTCACTTCTCATTTATCAATACATGAAGTTATTGCATATGCATGTCGTGTAGAACTTCCGGACGAAAACTACGAGTTGATGCCAGAATCCAAGGGAGATCTAGCTGAAGGAGAAGTGAACATGGTGGAGGTGCAGCAAGACCCGAACCAAAGTTCGGAGGACTTCACCACTGACTTTGCAAGTGAAGGCAAGCCCCCGGAGCATAACCCAATTTTCTAACTTTTACAATTATGTTTGTCTATGATTGTGCATTAAGTTTCAGGAGTTGAATGGAAACCCTAGGTGCATGATCCTAGGTGCCTATGTTCAAATACTAGCATGATGGGTCGCTAGTTGCCATGATCTAAGCACACAGTAAAAGTCGAGTGATGTTCGTCACTCACGAGGTATAAGTTTCTTATGTTGGAATCATAAGATTTTGTAAAATGGATATGCTCACGTGGTAAGAGCATGGGATGGGCTCCGGCCAGTAGGTCTGTGGTTAAGTGTTTGAACGTACTAAACATTTGCCAGGAATGGGACCTGTAAGCCCAGTACCTTCTTGATCCGGTAAGGGATCTATGACCACTAATCTTGGGAAGAGTCCCCTCTTCTTGCAACAGAGTGGTGCATGTGTGGGGTTGGGGAGACAAGGCCGTAACCAACCACCTTGTACCAAAGACTGTAGAAATGGATCCTGAGTTGAGGATAGTTGGGAACCACCTGGTTGGTGCGTACCCCGCCCCTTTTGGTTTTAGTTGTCATTATTGGGGTATGCATTCTCCCGTGTGTTTAGGTCCACCTTGCAAGGTTATTAATAGATCGATCGTCGACCTCTCACCGTTACCCGAGATTGCTTAACCATACACTATATGTCCCTGTAATGATGGAATTGAGATTTAATTTGGATATATGCTTAATTGTCTGCACAACTTATGCTTGCAATAGTTTCTTACTTAGTAATGGATAATCAACTAGAATTTTGAGCTAAAACTTGAAAGTAAGGACATACTCTTTGTTGCTTTTCTGCAAAACAACCCACTAGCCATAAAGCCTTGCATGTCTAGAGAGTTCATTGCTGTTTTCATGTGATGTGAATGATAATGGGTTTCCGTGGCCTGGTTCTTTCCCACCCGGCTGGGAAGTTGAGTTGGAGGATGACAGTGCTTAGTGACATCATGGATGGACTCCTATGGTGTTACTTATGACGTTTAGTATTTTATTTCTGCTGTGTTTCGAACTCTGAACTATTTACCTTATGCAAAAGACTTGGTTTGTAATAATGAATCTTATGGAGGTTGATGTAATATTTGTGAAATGTCTGTCTCTGGACTCACCTTTGAGTGAGTTTTGATGTACAAGTGTTCGATCCTTGTTAAAGTGATTTACCGGGCTTGACCTGGCAGAGGCGACAAGTTACTTCTGTATTATTGCTTAATGACTAATTGGAATGGTTTATGCAATAATATGGAATTAATTTGGGCGGTTCTGTCACATTCAACATCATTGGAGATATGTGCTCTGACAAAAACTTGGCGTTCCTTTGTGAGAAACTAGCTTAGGACATCAGGGAGTTTGTATCCGGCATGGATCACCTGGCAAATAAGGCAACGTGGCCTGATGCACAATTGCAACAACACAACCTTGTTCTTGCCATTGGGAAGCGTAATCCACTCGGTGTCCAACCCGACGAGCAATCGTTCTGGTGCAGGGTTACATCGGATTTCTTTGATGTACTCCTCCACTATTGCCGCGTTGCAAGTAATCGTAGTCTTGATGATAGGATACCACTCTTTGAAGATGATGACCTCGTGGATCGAAGTTGGCGGCGGTACCGGAATCGACGTTGAAACAGAACGCTGTGCACGGATGACGGTGCAGCGCCATTCATCCTAGCCACTACCAACTCCAACGTCGACTGCATTGGCATTGCTACCTACTATTGGTGTTTCTTAACGTCACCACCACTGGCGCACTAGTGTGAGCGTGTAAGAAACCCCCGGGTACACTGACGAGTGTGAACGAATCCGCAAGCGCACGGATACACCGTTGTAGCACTTCTCCCTAGGAGAATGAGTATTCCTGTTGGGTTTTGTTCCCTTAGGACGGAGAGTAACCAGAGAGGGTCTATCCAAGGACACCAGCTTTCACTGGGATAGGTCGGGATACAAGAAGCACTTCCTTAAGGGACTTAGCTCTCAAGATGTATTTCTGTCAGGTCTTAGTCATCCCCGCGGGGCGACAACACTCCAAGGTGCTGGCAAGCGAGCCCAACTCGGTACGCGACGTAAGAGGGTTGACAAAGGGTCCAACAGGCTGTCACCACTGTGGCCTACCTCTACGCTATGATCGTACGTGGTCTTCGTAGGAAAACCAAGGCCCAGACACCACGTCTGTACCCCAAATAAGTACTATAGTGCGGTGTATGCTAGCCCGCTAACTACACTATAGCAACCATATAAATGCGGTCCCACAAACAAGAGAAAGATCGGAATCAGATCATATCATTGAACTGGGAGCAGAAAGGAAGCTATGGATGCAGCTGAACGAGATACAGCAAACTTACTTAACTAAACAGGATCAGAGCATGCAAACATGTAAATGAACTACGGCTCTGGCTCTAAAGGATCGAAGCCTTGTGTCATGGAGAACACAAGCCTCTAACTTATGAACAAGCCACGAACACAAGAACAAATCAATCATGCATGATGTCCACTATAGTCTAAATAAGAAATGCTGAAATACTCACTTTGATCTAAATGAAGAACAAGCATCCACGAGGACATCAACTCACTCCTTACCCCTCCTCTACATCTCACTAATCCTAATCTAGATCTCCCCTCATCACCATTCTACCACAAAGAGGTGAGAATCACCTCTCATGGGCAGAATTGGAGAGAGGGAGAGGGAGCTACACAAGAGAGAAGTGGAACTTGAGAGCTTGGTGGTGTGTGAGAAATGGAGCCCCTCCCCTCCTATTTATAGACAAGGAAGAGGCTTGCTCCTGGGCTCAAAGTGCCCCTAAACGCCCGGGAATGCAGCAAGGAGCCAATGGGAGGACAACATGTGGAGGGCCAGGATGAACCGACCCTAGGTCAGTTCGGCCGAACCTAGGGTCGGCCGGCCCCCTCGGGTAGCCCCCTGGCCCGTGCTTCCTCTGGCTCACTTCCATGTGGGCCCTGATGCCTCTCCTCCGTGCATGGCATGTTTCCTGGCGGTTTAGTTGGCAAAGTGGGCCCATGGATCCATGTGATGCTGACGTGGCAGCGTATGATTCGTCAAAAGTCCTTCACATGGATTGGTGACATCATGGATCCAGGAGAATCCATGTGGCAGCCCCTGATTGGCTAGCATTTGAGTGCCTTGGATTGGAGTGGAGTGAATGTGCTTGGATTCCTCCCATTTCTTATGCTAAATACCTGCATTCGAATAGACATCGACACTGGTGGAAAGTATGAGTTTAAGCAACTATTCTAGTGTGGATGCACAATTCATGTTCCAAATTGCAAGAGTTGACGGCCTTGAAAATGGCAAATATTGACCGTCAACAACACCCCCACACTTGACCTTTGCTCGTCCCGAGTGAAGGGGAAACAAAGCCAAGCAGGTCATAAATACCGAAATGTAAGACAGACATAAGAGATATTCCAAGTCATACCTTGCTCTTGTGAACCTCTATGTAGTGGCTATCATGTTCCCTTGGGTGATTGAAAAGTAGAACAGCTGTGAATCAAGTCACTTATGCACCTGATGATAAACACCTTGGGGTTTTGCAAGATTTTCATAAACAAAACTCTTGGTGGCTTTCTCATTTGATTCTCTCAAATCGCTCATTGTGTATATGTCCTCACTAAGGCATTTGCCTTTCTTCATCCTACTTCTAATGATGGCTATATGTGGAGCTCAGGGTAGGATAAAGAGAAAGCATACTTGCATCACATATTTTGCAAAGTCAAAGACTGGATCCACAGGGAAAATCAAATCATACCATCAGATCAAGATGTGCACCGGTATGGCTATGGTGTGTATGGCAAGGTGGATACTAGGCCCGGAATGGGTGCTAGATATTACCATACATATATAAGGTGAGAACGCGAGTTGATGGTAAGGTGGACACTAGCCTCGGAATGGACACTAGTTATTACCATCTATGATATGGAACTCCTTTTTGCATGATCTATCTCTCCCCTATTCCTCCTTTATTTTGGACATGGGCTATTTTTCTTTTCTCTCTCTCTCTCTTTTTATCATGCCTCGAGCATGTATTTTTCTCTCTTTTTTTTCATATCCCATGTCTCTTTTTGAAGGACACTTCTGGAGAGAGATGTCACACCACATATGGAGCTTTATTCTTATGGAATGGATAAATGATACAATGCTAACTTCCAGTGTAGAAGCATAGCAAGGGGAAATAGGTGGGGTGCACATAAATCTTGATCATGAAAGTAATGAAACGAATTCTCACAAGGGTCACAGAATTTGACAAAGCTCAAAGTAATAACAAGCAGCATATGAATCGAAGGCTTTTACCTACAGAGATCATATGGCTCTAATGGGACAAAGGCATATCAAAGAGAAGCCTTTCCAAGAGGTTTTGAGTTTTCAAAAATAAATTCCCCAAGAGAGTTAGTCATCAGAGCAATAGATCATATCATCCAGCCATATCATACTCATCAATTACTTAGGTAAACATGCTTGTCCTTAAGAAGATTATGGTTCACAAGCATCAGGTAGGTAACAAAGAATAAAACATATGTAAGTCTACTCAGGTACAAATGAGCTGGGTGATCTTTAGCATCATCATTCGAGTTTTAGTTTAGAGATAGACTGATATAGCTTATAAAACTCAGGAATGAAAGGAAGTGAGTTGTCGAGATGCAAACCAGCGCTATGCATGGGAGATGAACCGTAAGAGGCTCTCCACAGGATTGAACTCGTGCGGGTCCTGCTCGGGTTCTCGGTAGGTGATCGATCGGCTAGCGCGGAGTGCTCGTAGTGGGTACGTACGGAAACATCGTGCCTGCATTGGGAGAGTCGTGGCTCTTCCCCCACACTGTCTCGAACCTAGATGTCTTCTAAATCACAGAGACCAAAGTAATGACACAAAGGGTGGCTAAACCGGGTTACATGACCGGTGAGCCACTTTATTCAAATTCAAATGTTTTAAATGAAAAGATTAGGCGCTTACACACATGCAAAGGAAATAAATGAAATGAAGGGAAATAAAGGGAAATCAAACCTAGACCTAGACTAGCGCCTAATGGACTAAAGCTGGGGCTAATCCCCACTACTCGGCATCATAAAGAGCCGCATGCCCCGTATCTGAGAACAGCCTCCTCATCTTCGCACAAAGGCCGTGGTGAAGGTCACGGATGTCGTCTCTGAGCTCGGCCAGGTCCAACTTCTGCTCTGAGTAAGCAGTCCTGAGCTTCTCGTTGCTGGCCTCCAATTCCTTCATCAGCGGGGTCAGCTTGGCCACTGAGGAGAGCCTAGGGAGCTGCTCGGTTGCCCGAGTCCTCTCCCTGGACCTCCTAGTGTAGGGTGGTGGTGGCAACCCGTCGTCCAGGCCAACGTCCTCCTCTTCTGGCAGAACTAGAGCTGGGCTTGCTGCAGGAGCCTTCTCCTTGGGCAGTGCCGGCTTTATGGTCACCAAAGGCTGCGGTGAAGGAGCGGACTGTGCTGAGCTTGTCTGCCCTCCAGCTAGCGATGATCCAGGTGCGCTAGCTGGAGCGAGTGGCAACTCCCTGGGGCGAAGCTGAGCCGTGGTCGGTCTGCCGTAGGGGCCGGCCGCCTGTCTCATGTGCCTCTTCCCAGGTGAGGTGGAGCGCCTTGAGGGTGGTGTGCCTGGAATCCTCCCGCCCGGCGGGATGGTGGCAAGTGGGGGAATATCCAGGAAACCGGCCACCATTGCAAGGTCCGCAGCGGGGGCGGCAGCGATGGAGGGGTTGCCTCCTGCCCCGGGGTCGGTGGATGAGGTGGAGCCATCAAAGGGGACAACACTCCTTCCGTCCATGGATGCGGCGATGAGCAAACGATGGTGAGGTGGAGGAGATGGATTTCACGATGCGAAAACTCGTCGGGCGGCAGGGAGAAGGTTCCTGGACGAGAATGTGACGCACATGCGAAAGAAGAAGGGGAGAGGCGGCTCCAGGGTTTCGGCCGAACCAGGGTTCGGCCGGCCCCCTGTGGGCCCCTCTGGTCCTCTCCTTTCTCGTGTGGGCTCTAGCAAGTCTCAGGATCGACGGCCCAGGTGGATTCCCCGAGATGGAAAGATTGGCTTAGGCTTAAGGCTAAGATAAGGTTGAGGTTGAAAAATCACCCTCAACTATATACCGACCTTGGCCAAACCATGATATATCCATAGAGAATCTGGGGGATATCAACTTGGCGACACACTGGGTTCGTCAGAAGTGTAGGCACTTCCGGCGGTAGTCACGAAGTGTTCGGGTCGCCACAATGGTGCTGCCTTCTTGTGGTCCTTTGCCTACTTCTCTTAATCTTGGCAACTTTTCCTCCTGCATGACCACGGTCCACAAGATACCCAAAGGATAATTCTTCCTGGGGAAACGAGATGAGTCCCAGAAGTACTCAGGGTGTGGGTGTCTTGTGATCTCCTGTCTCAACTTATGATCGTCTCCTTGCAGATGATGTTGATATGATGATAAGTTCTGCTCTGCAAGGGTAGTGCGTATATGAACTTGAGCCCAAAAAGGGTACATCGAGGATGAGGGCAAGCATGATCATCCCAGGGAGGTCGAGGCATTCCCTGAGGTGGTCATGGGACTCGAGGACTATAACACTAGGGTCGCGGAACTCGAAGATGAAAAGATCGAGCACTGAGGCTAGCGCTTCATCAATATGCACCGATCTCCAAGTGAACTCAAGCTCGGAAAGACACTGGGCCTTCAAGAGGATAGAGCATGGACTTCCAGAGGCCGGTGTACGATCAGGAACTAGAGTTCTGACGAAGAGCAAGATTTAACTCGCTCTTACCTTAGGCAGAGGGTTCGATGTTCTCATCAAGGTGATGAAAACATTCCGAGGTCTGGCCTAAGCTTCCAATGGGGGGTTATGGATAAGCTGGAAAGTGCACCTCCCATTGGGCATCGATCGAGTCAGGCATAAGATACGAAGTGCAAGCTTCTCTGACTGATCGGCATCGATCGATGTGCTTGAGATGGAAAGTGAGTGCACTCCATTGGATCGGTAAATGATCGTGCTCCTTCGGTCTGATGGATGAATCCAATGGATTCTAAAGCAGAGACCGATGTCTTGGTTTATATGAAACTACAGTGCAAAGCACTTCAGCTCAAACCTTGACGCAGAAACACGATAGGCCTCTCATTCCCTCCTTAGGAGATAGTAGTGAGGATCGAACAAGTCATCCTGGCCGGGAATGGTCGTTCTCTCCGAACTACTCTCTCCGTCCTCCCACGAGACAAAGTCTCAGGGAGAAGGTCTAAGAAGATGCACGAGAGGGGAACCCAAGGGCAGATCTCGTGCCATGAAATCTTTCCCTTAGATTCCTGTTATTCAAGAATGACATCTTCAGCCAGAGCTCAGAAAGAATGGATATGAAACCTCGGACTCGGCTGACGATGGTTCTAGGTGGCTCAATAATTCCTCTGGTGGGTGCCTCATTGACCGGGATGCAAGGGGAGCTGAAATCTCGGAGATTATCCAGGATCTCTTTTCCCTCGACAGCACCAGGGTGCACAAAGGATCCTCCGGAGAGAGTATTAAGCCTCATGGTAGCATCCTTCCGCAATCCAAACCAGAAGTGCTGAAGCAACATCCAATCAGGAATGTGGAGGACTGGGCAATCTTCCACCGCGAAGGCGAAACGATTCCATGCCATTCCTAGTGATTCCTCCTCACATTGCTTGAAACAGAGAATCCTCGCCCTTAACGAGATGACACATCATATTGGGAAGAAGTGGGAGCAAAAAGCTGCTCTCAACCTTTCCCAAGTAAGGTAGTCTCTACCAAAACAACGGTGCCAATCCCAAGCTTCCCCGGAGAGGGATAGCGGGAAAAACTCTCTTTTCTGAGCATCCGGTGATTCTCCGGTTTTACCCTGAGTTTCAATCAGACGCTCGTAGTCTCTCACATGGTCAAAGGGGTTCTCATGACTTAACCTCGAGAAGGATAGGTCCTGAATTAGCTTCATGAGAGAGGGGCGAATCCAAAGGCCAGATGTAAGAGTGGATCTTGACGAAGATGGCTCTGAGGGTTCACTCCTCGAGGGCGGAAGGTGTTTACAAGGATAACCTTCCATGGGTAGCAGGGGTAGAGGTAGAAGTAAAGAAAACAAAAAGGGATATCTCAAAAGGGTAACAGGGGGTGAAGGTAGAAGAAAAAAGATAAATACGAGGATAGACGGGCTCGAAGGTTAACAACAGCCGTCCCCGGCAATGGCGCCAGAAATGCTTGTTGGCATTTCTTAACATCACCACCACTGGCGCACTAGCGTGAGTGTGTAAGAAACTCCCGGGTACACTGACGAGTGCGAACGAATCCGCAAGCACACGGATACATCGTTGTAGCACTTCTCCCTAGGAGAATGAGTATTCATGTCGGGTTTTGTTCCCTTAGGACGGAGAGTAACCAGAGAGGGTCTATCCAAGGACACTAGCTTTCGCTGGGATAGGTCGGGATACAAGAAGCACTTCCTTAAGGGACTTAGCTCTCAAGATGTATTTTTGTCAGGTCTTAGTCATCCCCGCGGGGCGACAACACTCCAAGGTGCTGGCAAGCGAGCCCAACTCGGTACGCGACATAAGAGGGTTGACAAAGGGTCCAACAACCTATCACTACTACGACCTACCTCTACGCTACGATCGTACGTGGTCTTCATAGGAAAACCAAGGCCCAGACACCACGTCTGTACCCCAGATAAATACTATAGTGCGGCGTATGCTAGCCCGCTAACTACACTATAGCAACCGTATAAATACGGTCCCAGAAACAAGGGAAAGATCGGAATCAGATCATATCATTGATCTGGGAGCAGAAAGGAAGCTATGGATGTAGCTGAACGAGATACAGCGAACTTACTTAACTAAACAGGATCAGAGCTTGCAAACATGTAAATGAACTACGGCTCTGGCTCTAAAGGATCAAAGCCTTGTGTCATGAAGAACACAAGCCTCTAACTTATGAACGAGCCACGAACACAAGAACTAATCAATCATGCATGATGTCCACTATAGTCTAAATAAGAAATGCTGAAATACTCACTTTGATCTAGATGAAGAACAAGCATCCACGAGGACATCAACTCACTCCTTACCCCTCCTCTACCTCACTATTCCTAATCTAGATCTCCCCTCATCACCATTCTACCACAAAGAGGTGAGAATCACCTCTCATGGGCAGAATTGGAGAGAGGGAGAGGGAGCTACACAAGAGAGAAGTGGAACTTGAGTACTTGGTGGTGTGTGAGAAATGGAGCCCCTCCCGTCCTATTTATAGACACGGAGGAGGCTTGCTCCGGGGCTCAAAGTGCCCCTAAACGCCCGGGATGCAGCAAGGAGCCAATGGGAGGACAACACATGGAGGGCCAGGATGAACCGACCCTAGGTCGGTTCGGCCGAACCTAGGGTCGGCCGGCCCCCTCGGGTGGCCCCGTGGCCCGTGCTTCCTCTGGCTCGCTTCCAGGTGGGCCCTGATGCCTCTCCTCCGTGCATGGCACATTTCCTGGCTGTTTAGTTGGCAAAGTGGGCCCATGGATCCATGTGGTGCTGACGTGGCAGCGTATGATTCGTCGAAAGTCCTTCACATGGATTGGTGACATCATGGATCCAGGAGAATCCATGTGGTAGCCCCTGATTGGCCAGCATTTGAGTGCCTTGGATTGGAGTGGAGTGAATGTGCTTGGATTCCTCCCATTTCTTATGCTAAACACCTGCATTCGAATAGACATCGACACTGGTGGAAAGTATGAGTTTAAGCACCTATTCTAGTGTGGATGCACAATTCATGTTCCAAATTGCAGGAGTTGATGGCCGTGAAAATAGCAAATATTGACTGTTGACACCTACTCCAACATCAGATGCATCAGTGTCGGTGTCTCACACATCCATGGCGCGATGTGGCAATTAAAAGAAACAGTGTTTGCAATCTTAAACAAACACTCCAATCTGACTACAAAACCATGACTATCTGTTAGAGCACATGCTGGCCAGGAAGGGCTCACCTGGTAATTGACGCACTCTGCTGACGCGGTAGTGCTTGCTCCGCCTGCACCCCTTTGGTTCTTGGGGGGCGACGCATGCCCCGGCTGCATCTTCCTGATTCCTGTCAGGGGCGGTAGTGCCTCCTACTACTTCGCATTGGGTCATCACGGGTGGAGCGACCATGGCGTCCAAGAATGGAAGCTTGCTGGCCGCTGATGACGGGGGAGGGCAAGAAACCCCAAGTTGTGATGGGACGGTTTGGGGAAAGAGGCAGAAAGGCAATATTCTATGTTGTCGGTTCATCTTCGTCTATAAGTTAAAAGGACATGGGGACATAATTTCCATGAAGACGGTGCTGACACGTTGGACCCTCAATCGGTCTGTGCGTCGCGCTTGTGCAGCTGGTCCTATGAGGGGGCGACACAGAGCAGTACGCTTTCATTAAGGGATCACACAAATTGCTACTAGTTTCAAAATTTTAAAGAACTTTCGTTTTCATTTAGATATTTTTTTGCACTCGTGAATTTTGGAGATTAGTTTTAGAACTAATCGAGATGGGCAACTATTATTTTGGTCAGTTCCCCGTGCGAGTCAGATTGATATATTAAAGTTTGAATTTGTCATTAGTGGATATATTCATAAATGTTTTAGGGTCATAAATGAGGTCATACGAAAGAGTCACGGATACCAAAGTTGTAGAACTCACCAAGATCTACAAACTTTGTTTGAGTCATTAGTCCATGTGACAAGATTTGAATAATCCATATTTCAAATTTAAAAATAGACAACTAGAAACATGATTTTTTACACCAATTTAAGATCTACAATATTTATTTAAGTCATTTTTCCATTTGAGATATTGGTGATACAGATTGTACATTAACCCTACATTCACACAAATAGTTTAAGAAACTAAGTTAGAGACATGTCAACATTGTACTACATGTGAATCACCACTTTCTCAAATGGAAAAGTGACCTAAATAAAAATTGTAGATGTTGATGAGATATGAAACTTTAGTATTCATGCTTTTCCATTGGACATCATTTATTATTAAAAATCTTGCTTAGAGTTGTCAATTTTTTTTAATTAAAAAATTTAATTGTTCCAACAGACTCCATAACAACATAACTGTATAACTTATCAAGATCTACAAACTTTATTCACCTAACGAATCCATGTGACAAAGTTTGAATACTCCAAATTTTGAATTTGCAAATTTGTTAACTAAAACCAATAATTTCGAACACTAAATGAACGCATCTGAAAGAGTGTAGAATACCCAAGTTTAATATCTCAACAGGATCTACAATATTTATTTAGGTTATTTTTTCTTTTGAGAAAGTAGTAGTATACTTTGGTCATTAATCTTAGATTCACCCACATGGTATAAGAAACTATGTCATAGACTTGTCAAATTTGTACTACATGTTGTTACCACTTTCGCAAATGACAAAAAGACCAAAATAAAGATTATAGATCTTGATGAGATATAAAACTTTGGTATTCTACACTTTTCCATTTGACCACATTTAGAGTAAAAAATTCTTAGTTGTAGTCGTCATTTTATGACATTCACTTTTTACTATTATGTATACAAAAAATAATGTATTCTAGTTTAGTGGCAAGGTGCTCAACTCTCAAACCCAAGTACCTGGTTCAAATCCTATGACTCATTTACTATTTTCAATGTGAAATTTTGAAATAATTCAAAATTTGTATTTAAAGAAAATACAAGTTCAAACCAGATTTTGATACTCGACATTATTTCATCTGAAAAAATCACAAATATACGAGTCATAGAAGTCATCAAGATCTATCACTTTTGTTTTGGGCATTTTTATATGACTTTGTTTGGTAAGTTCATATTTTGAATTTAAAAATATGAAAACTTCAAACGGTGCAGAATTTGCGGGCCATGTGTGAGACAAGAAGTGGCTGGGTCTAAGCGTCAGGGACTTTGTAGAACCGCCCCCGCCCCTGCGTCTCGCACTCCACACTTTAGGAACCATTGCCACCCCTTCTCTCCTATACGCCAGCCCCCCATCTAGCGGCGGACACCAAAGCGAAGATGGACTCGTCCTCCACGGCGGGGTCGAGGGTTTCGATAACGCGCCATCGTGCAAGGAGTCCGGCGCCGAGTCGCCTGGAGATGATGGCGGCGGCGGAGTGGAAGACAGGCCCTGATGTTGCGCCGGCATTCTGTTGATGGCTGTTAAGTACCATTTTTATGGCCATCAACTCCTGCATTTTGGAAGATGAAAGACACATCCACACTAGAATAGGAGCTTAAACTAATACTTTCCACCAGTGTTGATGTCAATTCGAATGCAGGTATTTAGCATAGGAAATCGGAGGAATCCATGCATATGTGATCCACTCCAATCCAAGCCACTCAGGTTCGGGCCAATGAGGGGCTGCCACATCCATGATGTCACCAATCCATGCGAAAAGATTTAGACGAATCATACGCAGCCACACCAGCATCACATGGATTCATGGACCCACTTGCTACCCAAACCACCAGGAAACTTGGCATGCACGGGGGAGTGATCATAGGTCCCACTTGTCAGCCACCTAGAGAAAGAACAACACGTGGGGAGGACCGGGACAGTCGGTCGACTGTGGGATCGGCCGAACCGACCTTCGGTCGGTTCATCCCGGCCTTCCACATGTCACTCGGTGATTGGTCCCATGCTGCACTCCGCGGCGTTTTGGAGATATTTGAGCCTCAGAGCAAGCCACCCCCTTGCCTATAAATAAAAGGGGAGGGGGCTCATTTCCAACACACCTCCATGCTCTCAAGACTCCACTTTCTCTCTTGTGTAGCTCTCTCCCACTCTCTAATTCTGCCCATGTGAGGTGATTCTCACCTCTATGTGGTGGTGTAGGGATGAGGTGAGATCTAGACTAGGATTTAGTTGATAGATGGAGTAGGATTGAGGAGTGAGTTGATGTCCTTGTGGATGTCTTGTTCTACATTTGGATCAAAGTGAGTATTCGACATTTCTTATTTAGTATATAGTGGACTTTGTGCATGAATGATATGTTCTTGTGTTCTTGGCTCGTTCATAGTTTAGAGGCTTTTGTTCTTTGTAGCACAGGACTTCGATCCTTTCGAGCTAGATCATTAGTTCAAGTATCTGTTTGCATCTTTAGATCTTGTTTAGTTGAGTGAGAGTGTTGTATCTCGTTCGCATCCAAACCTCTCTGTTGCTCCATAACTCGATGACGAGCATGTTCTACCGTTCCTCTCCAAGTTCGTAGTTCTGTATTTATACAGGGTGCTATAGTGTAGTTAGCTGGTCGACAGACATAACCGCGCTATAGTAGTAATCCGTAGTGTAGACGTGGTTCCTGGGCTCTAGTTATCCTACAGATACCACGTGCATTCGTGTAACGATAGAGGTAGGCCGCAGTGGTGACAGCATGTTGGACCCTTTGAAATCCTTTGTGCCCGTGTACCGAGTAGGGCCCCCAGGCCAGTTGCACACTTAGACCTTTAAAAGCTAGGGTGTGCCGGCGCCCCACAGGGAGCGCTATCAGTGGTCCTTTCATCTCGAGAGTTAAGTCCCCCTAGAGAGTGCTTCTCAACTCCTACACATCTCAGTAGTAGCTCAACGTCCTTGGATAGACACCCGTCCGGTTACCTCACCGTCCTTGGAGACGATACCATTGGAATACTCACCCTCCGAGGGAAAGTGCTACAATGGTGTATCTGTGCGCTTGCGGATTCGTTCGCACTCATCAGTGTACCCGGGTGTTCTTTACACGCTCACGCTACCCGACACCATAGTGGTGTTGTCAAGAAACGCCAACAAGCATTTCTGGCGCCGTTGTCGGGTATGGCTGTTGTTAACCTTTCGGACCCGTCAATCCTCGTATTAATCTTTTTTCGTTTTCTTCTACCTTCACCCCTTTTACCAATAGAGATATCCTTTTCTTTACTTCTACCTTTACCCTCGCTATCCATGGAAGGTTATGCTTGTAAAAACCTTCGACCTTCGAGGAGTGAAACCTCAGAACCATCCTTGTCAGAACCCATTCTTTCATCTGGCTTCCAGATTCGGCCCTCTCTCATGAAGCTAATTCAGGACCTTTCCTTCTCGGGGTTAACTCATGAGAACCCCTTTGATCATGTGAGAGACTACGAGCGTCTGATTGAAACTCAGGGTAAAATCACAGAATCACCGGATGCTCGGAAAAGAGAATTTTTCCGGCTATCCCTCTTTGGGAAAGCACGGGATTGGCATCATTGTTCTGGTAGAGACTACCTTACTTGGGAGAGCTTGAGAGCAGCTTTCTGCTCCCAATTCTTCTCGATACGATGTGTCATCTTGTTAAGGACCAAGATTCTCAGTTTCAAACAATGTGAGGAGGAATCACTAGGAATGTCATGGAATCGTTTCGCCTCTGTGGTGGAAGATTGCCCAGTCCTCCACATCCCCGATTGGATGCTGCTTCAGCACTTCTGGTTTGGGTTATGGAAAGGCGATGCCATGCGGCTTAATGCTCTCGCTGGAGGCTCCTTTGTGCATTTGGACGCTCTTAAGGGAAAAGAGATCGTGGAAAATCTCCAGGATTTCAGCTCCACTTGCATCCCGGTCAATGAGGTACCCATCCGAGAAAGTTTTGAGTCACCTAGATCCATCATCAGCCGAGCGTGAGACTTCACATCCATTCTCTCAAAGCTCTGGCTGAAGATACCATTCCTGAATAGCAGGAATCTAAGGGAAAGATTACTTAGCACAGAGTCTACCCTTGGGTTCCCCTCTTGTGCCTCTTTTTAGACCTTCTCTCTGAGACCTTGTCTCACAGGAGGATGGAGAGAGTAATTAGGAAAGGATGAATCATTCATGGCCAAGATGACTTGCTCGGTCCTAGTTATGATCTCCTAAGGGGAGCACGAGAGGACTATCATGTTCCTACGCCTCGATTTGAGCTGAGGTGCCTTGCACCAAAGTTACATATGGACTGAGACATCAATCTCTGCTTTATAATCCTTGAGGATTCACCTATCAGACCGAAGGAGCATAATTACTTACCGATCGAGTCGAGTGCATTCATTTCTTAAGCCCCTCGATCGATGCCGATCAGTCAAGAGAAGCTTTACCTAGTATCATATGCTTGACTTGATCGATGCCCAATGGCAGTTGATCTTTCTAGTTCATCCACAACCTCCCATTGGAAGCTTAGGCTAGACCTCGGGATGTTTCATCATTTTGATGAGAACATCATACCCTCTGCCTAAGGCAAGGGTGAGTTGAACCTCACCTTGCACTAGAACTCTAGCTCTTGAATGTACACCTGCCTTTGGGGTCTTTGCTCTATCCTCTTTCGGAGGCCGAGTGTTTTTCTGGGCTTGAGTTCACTCTGAGATCAGTTCCCGATCTTTTTATCTTCGAGTTCCACCACCCTAGTGCTATAGCTTCCTAAGTCCCGTGACCACCCTAGAGCTGCTAGCCTCCGGGATGATCACACTTGCTTTCAGCTTTGCTATCTTTTTAGACTCGGGTTTGCATATACGCACTAACCTTGCAGGTCAGATCTCATCATCATATCATATCACCTGCAAGAGAGATGATTTTGGGTTGAGACAGGAGATCACTCACGAGACACCCGCATTCTGAGTACTCTTGGGTCTCATTTATTTGATTTCCCGAGACGAATTCTCCTTCGGGTATCTTGTGAATGCTAACCATGCAGGAGAGAGAATTATCAATGAAAGGATTAGGGAGAGGTGCACAAAAGACAACATCATTGTGGCAACACGGTGACCACTTCATGATCCCCATCAGTAGCTTCTACACCCATGATGGACCAGGTATGTTGTCAAGGTGAGTTCCCCCCAGAATATCCAAAGTATAAATGGTTGAACCAAAGTTATTATAGAATAGAGGTTGACAAGTCAACCCCAACCTTATCCAAGCTTTAGCCGAAGCCTACCTTTCTATCTCAGGGCACCCACATGGTCCTGTGACCTTCAAGCCTGCTAGAGCCCACACGCGAAGGGGGAGGACCAGCAGGGCCCACCTAGGGTCGACCGATCCCCAGGTCGGCCCAAGCCCTAGTGCCTCTGCTGCCCTACGTCTTTTGCGTGTGCGCCTATTCTTCCTCCAGAAACCCTCTCCTTGCCGCACGACGAGTTTCGAGTCGCGCAGAACCCATCTCCTCCACCTCCCTAAACCATATCCATGGCTGACTACGGTTTGGCTCGTATCCTCAAGACCGTCTCCCCCTACGGCTCAGGGGAGGGGAGTTCCTCTCGCCTTCTCATGTTCACCAACCTTATGGATGAGAAGATCGGATCGTTGGAGGTTGAGACGCCGGGGAGAGGCAGGAGTGTGGAAAGCATTCGAAGGGATCGTGTGGACTCCTCTGTTCGGCCGTCCCGACGTGGCTCCTCCTCACTTCCTTCCTTTCCAGCCCGGTCGGCCACCATGGGAGGAAAGGCAACAGCATGCAAGCGGGTGCTATTTGGTGACCCTCCTGGCCCACCATTGAAGCCTGGAGAACGCTACGTCAGCTCCAACTTCAACAGCTATGGAGAGGCCTTTTTTCACAGATATGAGCAGGATGTGTGGGATGAGTTTCCACTCCCGCAGACCAGATGCAAGATCTTTGGAGTGAAGACGCCAACCTGAGGCTATGGTACACCTCACCGTAGGCCGCCATAGTGGGAGCAGGACATCATCAGGATCCTCGCTGACATCCGAGGCAACGGTGCTAAGAAGACACCTGCTATGTCAAGACTTGTGCACAAACTAGCTGCGCTATACATGGAGCATGAGATGCTAGTTGAAGGGCTGGGAAGGCAGAGGAATGAGTACCGAGATCTAAAGCGTGAGTATCGCCAGCTGGTCGAGGACATGACTCGGAAGCTGCAGAGGCTTGCAGCAGCTGAGGGGCAGGAGCAGCTCCTTGCCGAGTAGAGGGGATTAGCCCCAGTTTAGCTTCCATTAGGCGCTAGTCCTAGGTCTAGGTTTGTTTCCCTTTTATTTCCTTCATTTATTTCCCATCCATTCATTTATTTCATATCATGATTGTAAGCGCCTAATTTAATTCGGAACATTTGGATTTGAATAAGTTGGCTTACCGGTCATGTAACCCGGTCAAGCCACATTTGTGTTATCACTTCGATCATTTGTTGTAGAAGATATCTAGGTTCGAGATAGTGTGGGGGAGAGCCCCAACTCTCCCAAAAAGCAAGCACGATGCATTCTTACGACCACACCATGAGCATTCCGTGCTAGACGACTGATCATTCACAGAGAACCTGAACGAGACCCGCACGAGCTCTATCCTGTAGAAAGCCTCTCACGATTCGACTTCCATATACAGTGCCGATTTGCATCTTGACATCTCACTCTATCACTCCTGAGTTTTATGAGCCATAATTGTTTATATCATATAAATTAAAACTCGAGTGTTTATGCTAAGTTCACCCACCTTGCATGATACTTGGGTTGACTTGCATATGTTTTATTCCTCGTTATTTATCTTGATGCTTGTGAACCGTAACCGTCTTAAGGACAAGCATGTTCATCTAAGTAATTGACGAGTATGATATGGCTTGATGATATGATCTGTTTCTCTGATGACTAAACTCTCTTGGGTCATTTATTTTGAAAACATAAAACCTCTTGGAAAAAGCTCCTCTTTGATATGCCACAGTTCTACCAAAGCCTTATGATGTTCATAGTTGAAAACCTTATACTCATATGCTGCTTGTTATTGCATTGAGCTTTGTCAAACTCTGTGACCCTTGTGAGATTTCTTTTCATGCTTTCGTGATCAAGATTCATGTGCACTACCATATTCCCCTTGCTATGCTTCTACTCTGGAAGTTAGCATTGTACCATTCATCCATTCTACAAAATAAAGCTCCATATGTGTTGATCTCCCCTTCCAAGTTTTCGTTACAAAAGAGCCATGGCTATCAGAAAAAAATATGGATACATGAAGGTCCAAGTATTAAAAAAAAGAAAGAAAGAGAGAGTTGGACACATGAAGGTCCACAAACAAAAAAAAGAGAGAGATAGCCATGTTCTCAAAAGATTTTTGTACAAGAGGGAGAATCATGCAAAAAGGAGTCCCATAGTATAGATGGTAATAACTAGTATCCATTATGGGGCTAGTGTCCACCTTACCATCACCTAGCTCTCATCATGTATGGTAATATCTAGCACCCATTCTAGGTCTAGTATCCACCGTACCATACTCACCTTATCCATACAAGTGCACATCTTGATCTTATGGTATGATTTGATTTTCTCTGTGGATCTAGTTTTTGGCTTTGCAATATATGTGATACAAGTATGCCTTCTCATTCATACCCCACCTGAGCTCCACATAAGCCATCATTAGAAGTAGGATGATTAAAGGCAATCTAATGCCATGGTGAGGACATATACACATTGAGCGATCTGAGAGAATCAAATGAGGAAGCTGCCAAGAGTTTTATTTATGAAAAACTTTGCAAAACCCCAAGATGTTTGTCATCAGGTCCGTAAGTGACTTGATCCATAGCTGTTCTGCTTTTCAATCACCCAAGAAGACATGATAGCCAATCCACAAAGGTTCACAGGGACAAGGTTGTTGATGGTTGAAATTCACCATTTCCAACCCTCAATATTCACACATAAATGGAGGCATATGCATTATTTACTAGCATTTTGATTTGAATAATGTAGTTCCACTTGTCCTTGGAGATTATTTGTATGTAGGTGATTTACCCCTTAAAAGAGATGGAAACTCACCTTCTATGATGAAACCATGACAACTCAGCTGAGGAGGTGGCTGCTACTAAGGGAAACATGGCATTCCATGTCATCGATCCAGGGGAGGCACTCACCGACGAATCATAGGACGCCACATGGACTTCACATGGATCAAAGGGCCCACCTCAGATACCAAATCAAGCCATGCACTAGGGATGGATCAGAGGGCCTGCAGGGCAGCCACCCAGAGGAAGCACACCAGGTGGGCCTGCCTAGGGGGGCGGCCGATCCTAGGATCGGCTGAACCGCCTTAGTGGCACCCCATCTGGCCCCTACACATGGCAGCTCCTCATTGGTCCATTGCCTCACTCCCGGGTGTTTAGGGGCACTTTGAGCCTCCGAGCAAGCCTTGTCCTTGCCTATAAATAGAAGGGGAGGGGCTCCTATTTCACACACACCACTCTCTCATTCTCCTCTCACTTTTAGTTTCCAAGGATAGGGGTAGGCTAGAGTAGCTCTTATTCAGGTTCCAAGTCCTCTTGGAAGTCTAGGTATGCGTTCTCTTTTATCTTTATTTCTTTGTATGACTTTGATCTACTTCAGTTATTCAGCTATTTCATATAAAGTCATGGTAGATCATATGTTTGATATGTTCTTGAGTTCATCCTTTGTTCATCATTTAGAGGCTTGTGTTCTTCGTGAACACTACCTTTTGATCCACTTGAAGGGTGATAAACTCCTTCCTTATGTGTTTGTTCATAAGTTAGAGGCTCGTGTTCTTCACGAACACGAGCCTTTGATCTTATTGATTAGACATAAGAGAGTTCATATCTGTTTGTATGTCTAGCCTTAGTTGATCTTGTTAGATGGCATGAGAGTGTTGCATGAGGTCTGTGTTCAAGCTACGGTACTCGGTCTAGTTGACCAGTCTTCTGGTGGCTCTCACCCTGGGTCACAATAGCCCGGGTCGGGTGGAGTCTAGCAGCAACGTAGGCATGGTGCCTGGGTTGTCTGGCTATGATAGTTATGAGCATACCCCCCGTAACGATAGAGGTCGGTCCTCAAGTGGTGACATCCCTGTTGGATCTTTGGGCAACCTCCGCGCTATGGTACCTGCTGTAGGAGTCTAAAGTCTAGTTACGCAGAGTGCTGGTCATCGCGTGCTAGCTCCCCGTTTGTACCTGGGTGCTGAACCTTATCTCTCTCATGCAATACTCATGCCCATCTCTTGTATCTTCTAGCTTTGTATATTTAGTACATTAGAACCTAGAGCTAACTCGTATGTTCCCGCTAAACCGTAGTGTGCTAGAGTAGAGGTAGATCTGAGTGTGTGTGTCACACTATCCTTATATCTTTTATCTTACCCCTGTCTTTGAGTGTGTTGTTCCCTATATCTATCTCTTGGTTTACATTCAGAGTAAAAGCATAAGTCTAAGATATCCGCCATTGCCTTCCACGGATTCGATACCCTTGGAATACTCTCCTTCCTTTGGGAAATGCTACAATGGTTTATCTGTGCACTTGCGGATTCGTTCAAGATCGTTTAGATTAACCTATGGCAAGTCTCGATGTTCACGCTAACTGCGTCATTAGTTGTGACATTGAGAGGTGCCTACAAGGCGTTTCCTGGTGTTGTCACTAAGGATGGGTCCCAGATCTGTTCTTAAGATGACGATGTTAAGAAACGCCAACAAGCATTTCTGGCGCTGTTGCCGGGGAAGACACAGGATTATCATGACTATGCTTTGCATCTGTTTATAAACTCTGAGTAGGTTAGGACAACTCTCAATGCAGGCTAACCTTGATTGTCTTCTTTTATCTTTGGATGATGAAGATAGGTAGTGTATGACTGGTTTCGATCTACCGGGGAATTTTACTGAAGATCCCGAGTCACTTGTGAGGAAAGCTCGAATTCATTTCGGCTCGCCTCGTCGTACTCACCCGGAAGGCGATCCAGCTTCCTTTGTACCATCCACGTCCAACGCTATGGCCCAGAAGACACTTCATGAGTACTCAGCTCCTTTCGCTGACCAGGTGCTGCAAGGCCCTAAGGTGGCAATGGGTACTGAAAAATTTTGAGATCAAGATGGGTCTAATCACGATGGTACAGGCTAGCCCATTCTGTGGCAAGCCGAATGAGGATGCCAATGCTCATCTGCAGCAATTCCTAGAGCTATGTAGCACTTTCGTCATCAGGGGTGCAAATATGGATGCTGTTCGTCTACAGCTGTTTCCATTCTCCCTCCTGGGGAAAGCTAAGCAATGGTTCTACGCGAATCGTGAAGCTATTAACACTTGGAGTAAGTGTTCAGAGGCATTTCTCAAGAAGTTCTTCCCATTGGGTAAAAACCAATGCTCTTCGTGGAAGGATTTCTGGTTTTCAGCAAGCAGCAAGTGAATCTATTCCAAAGGCTTGGGAAAGGCTTCAGGAGTACGTCCTGGCCTGTCCTTACCATGGGATGGAGGATTGGCTCATTCTTCAAAGCTTTTATAATGGGTTGACTCCGACAGCCCGAGGCCATATTGATGCTGCTGCTCAAGGAGCATTCTTCTCACTCACTGTTGATTATGCTAAATTACTGATTGAGAAGATGGTCTCCAACCAAGGGTAGAGTGATGAAAGCCTCCAACCACGACTGAGGGGTACTCATACTGTCAAGGAAGCAAACATGATTACTACCACGATGGATCTTCTTATGAAGAGGTTGGATGACTATACCAGCGAGAAGGCTGCCACGGCCACCACTAGTCTGCCTATGGACTCTCACATGAATTGTGCAGTCTGTGGCAACACTGGGCACTCAGGCAACCACTGTCCAGAGACTCAAGAGGAAGTGATGTACATGAATGGCAACAACAACGGTTATCGTCCACCTCAACAAGGAGGCCAATCGTGGAATCCACAACGCCCTTATTATCAAGGAGGTAACCAAGGTAATTCGTACAATCCCAACCAACCTTCCTTGAGAGATCTCGCTTTTGGGCAAGCTAAGATTAATGAAGGTATTAACAAGATGTTAGCTGCCCTTGATAAAACTGTGGAAAGTCTCAACGTTGAGCTTGATAGTTTTTCTTCTGCTCAGAAGAGTCAGCTAAGTTTCAACAAAATGTTAGAAACCCAGCTGGCTCAGCTGGCTGCTTTGGTTCCATCTCCTGATAACGGGAGGATCCCGGGGCAACCTGTGTCCTCTTGTGAGAATGTTAGTATAGTGTCAACCAGGTGGGGTAAGCCACCTAGGAAGACACATGCTTCTAACTTTGTAGAAAAGCCCATACAACAAATTCTTGATCCATGGGAGGAATCAGCAGTGGTGCACAAGAAAGATCTAGGCTACCCGACTATTGCTTGCACAATCTATTACAAGAAGATCAGGCATGCCCTTTGTGACCTTGGTGCAAGTGTTAATCTCATGTCCAAGGCCATGTTCGAGCAACTGGGATATCCAGCTCTCTCTCCTACAGCACAGACTATCCAACTCGCCGATTCAACGATACGATATCCAAAAGGAATCATTGAGAGCATATTGGTTAAGGTCAAGAGTTCTTATGTCTTCGCGGATTTCGTGGTCCTTGATATGGATGACGAGGGAGGAATGCCGCTCATCCTTGGGTGACCATTTCTCAGTGATGTCCGAGCTAGAATCAATGTGGGGTCCGGAATCATCCATTTCCGCATTGGGAAGAGGAACTTGAAGTTCAAGTTTCAGGACAAAGAAGAGCAATGCTATTTGGTGCAAGATAGTGTTGAGCAGCTTGGGGGAAGGACGGAGCCTTTACTCCCGAGGAAGGAATCTCCGTCAAAGAGGCTAAAGAAAATTCGGAAAGAATGGCGGAAGATTGAGATGGCACCACCCTCTACTTCTCAGGAGTGGGGTGCTGAATGGAATTAATCACTGAGAAGAGTCCAACTCGTCGGACTAAAAATGATGGGTCCTTCCTACCAAAAAGGTCAAAAATGGTACTTATCTCATATTTTCCTTTCCATTGCCTCGCCTTCTATGCCACAGGAGGTAGGGTTACAAGTCGGATTGGTACAAGAGTAATAGTCGAGTAGGACTAGGAGTAGCCTATAACAGGTAATGAGAAGCTGTCCTAATATTAGTACAAGTCTTTGTCCGTTTTGTCTTGTCTTGTGGCCCACGATAATCTTGCACTGCGGCCCACTAGTCGAGTAGCACAAGTGTGCAGGCCTATCTTCCGGGTATGGCCCACATGCGTAGTGGGCCCAGGGATGCCCGGTCGATAGGTTAGTCGAGGCCTACATCGACGATATCGTGGTGAAGTCGAAACGCACTAGGGATTTGGTTCCCGAACTAGCAGTGATTTTCGAAAAACTGCGGCAACACCAGGTGAAGCTAAACCTCGAGAAATGCATTTTCGGGGTTCCGAGGGGCATGCTCCTCGGCTTTGTTGTGTCAGAACACGGCATCGAAGCCAACCTAAAGAAGATCTCGGCGATCACCGACATGGGGCCGATCCGGAATGTGAAAGGAGTTCAGCAGGTGACTGGTTGCCTGGCGGCCCTCAGTCGCTTCATCACGCGGCTCGGCGAGAAGAGTCTGCCACTCTACCAGCTTTTAAAGAAATTAGAGCACTTCACCTGGACCCCAGAGGCGCAAGAGGCACTCGAATCGCTGAAGAAGCTGCTGAAGAATCTGCCGATCCTCACGACGCTTGTCCCGGGTAAAACTATGTTGTTGTACATCGCCGCGATGACCCAGGTTGTGAGCGCCGTGCTCATCGTCGAACGAGAATAGCTCGGCAAGATTCTGAAGGTGCAACAGCCAGTTTACTTCATCAGCGTGGTGCTCTCTGTCGACATGTTACCCGCAAATCGAGAAGTTGATCTCCAAGAGGAAGGTACGACATTACTTCGACGCCCACCCCATCACCGTAGTCTCCAAATTCCTGCTCGGGGAGGTGATCCAGAGCCCTCAAACCGAAGGGAGAATCACGAAGTGGGCCCTCGAGCTAATAGGGCAGAACATCACCTATGCCCCGTGCACCACCATCAAGTCACATGTCCTTACCGATTTTGTCGCCGAATGGACGGAGATCCAGATGCCGTTGGCGCTGATCGAGCACGACACCTGGACCATGTACTTCGACGGATCCCTCACGAAGGGGGGAGGTGGGCCGAACTTGTCTTCATCTCACCCCTGGGCGTGCGTATGGATTACATGGTTCGACTCCACTTCGTCCAACAATGTCACCGAATATGAGGCCCCCTTCAACGGTCTCAAGATCGCCCTCGAAATGGGGATTCGTCACCTCGAGGTCAGGGGTGACTCAAAGCTCATTGTCAACCAGGTGATGAAAGAAGCGAACTGCCTCAACCCCGAGACAGCGGCCTACTGCAGAGCGGTTCGAGAAATGGAGGACAAATTCCACGGACTCGTGCTCAAGCACGTGCTGTGAACATACAATGAGGCGACCAACACCCTCGCCAAGGCAGATTCGAACCGAACGCTCGTGCCTAAATGCCTGTTCGTGCGCGATCAATATGAGCCCTCCGTCCGCTAAGACGATGACGACCGCACACCCAAGCCGGTGGCGCAAGAAGTCATGGAGCTCAAAGAAGCACAAGAGCCTAACATTGAGAACCTGAACTGGAGAATCCCACTCCTGGAGTGGATCGTGCAGGGCAAGCTTCCGCCTGATAACACCGAGGCTCGATGAATCGCGCACCAAGCCAAGTCATTCAGGCTCATCAATGAGGAACTCCAACGACGTGGCGCGGCAAGCATCTTGATGCACAGGGCCACCCCTTGGGGGGTGCAGACTGGGCACTGCCCATGGGCCCCATGAGGCTAGGGCCCATGGGGATACAGTACAGATGTTTCCTACACCAACAGGTGCACCGTATACCACCGTCCACGGTCCACCGACCGTCAGGCCTGCACAGCTGCACACACAACGACGTGCAATCAGAGGCAGGGACGTATCGATTCACATTTGCCAGGCCTACTACACGCACATGAAGTCACGAACGAGATCAGAAAGACGAGAAGACGAGGAGTGCCGAGCGGCGTGGCCCCTTGGGCGACGGGCAGGCCGATGGCGTCGACGTCACGGCGATCGGCGAGCCGCAGAGTCGGCGATTAGGGTATCCTCGACGACTCGATGCCCAGTTTGTCTCCCGTCTGGTCGTCTCTCAGTCTCCCTCTCTATTCTTGAAGATTTTGCATCAAAAAATGCCTATTTTTAAAAAGCACTAAAGCACTGTGCTTTTATTTGAGGTAACCATCATAATTATTTTCCTATTTCTATCTTCTTTGATGTACTGTTACTTTTATAAGAACAATTAAATATATGCTATAAGTTATCTCTTATCAATAGTATTATATAATGTAATCGTTATATAAAATATTAGATTGTTAGACTTTTAGTGTCTTACTCGCCCCTGGGCCCATAAAACTTGTGGGACGGCCCTGCATGCGCTGCATCTTCCACAAACAAGGGTGAGTGTTGTTGCAAGATATTCATGCAGGAGCATGCGAGCATCATGCAGCCCCCAGAATGCTTGTCAGGAAGGCATTCTGGCAAGGTTTCTACTAGCCAACAGTGGTCACAGATGCCAAGAACATTATGCGTAGCTGTGAAGGCTGCTAGTTCTACGCGTGGCAAACCCACCTCCCGGCACAGGCGCTCCAAACCATCCCCCTCACTTGGCCTTTGGCGGTGTGGGGGCTCGACATGGTTGGGCCACTAAAGAAAGCACCCGGAGGCTACACAACCTGCTCGTGGCGATTGACAAATTCTCCAAGTGGATCAAGGTCAAGCCCATCTGCAGCGTACAGTCCGTTGAGGCTGTCGAATTCTTCACCGACATCATCTACAGCTTCGGAATACCAAACGCCATCATCATCTACAACAAGACGAACTTCACCAGCAAAAAGTTCCTCTATTTCTGCAACGACAATAACATCCGGGTGGACTGGACCACCGTGAGTCACCCGAAGACCAATGGCCAAGTCGAAAGAGCGAATGGGATGATCCAACAAGGGCTCAAGCCGCGCATATTCAAGAGACTCGAGATGTTCATGACAAAATGGGTTGTCGTGCTCCCATTGTGATGTGGGGTCTGTGAACTACTCTGACTCGAGGTACCAGATGCACGCCTTTCTTCATGGTCCATGGGTAGGAAGCAGTGCTCCAGACGGACATCGAGTACGGGAGTTCGAGGGTGCGAGCCTACACCGACGAAGGGAACGAAGCTGCCCTTGAAGATGCCATCAACCAACTCGACAAAGCACGCGATATCTCACTGTTGCACTCTGCTCAGTATCAGCAGGCCACGCGGTGCTACCACGACCACCGCGTCCACAAGAGTGCGTTCCAGGTCGGCGACCTGGTACTTCGATGAGTCCAAAGCATCAAAGAGCACCACAAGCTGTCCCCGCCGTGCGAAGGCCCATTCATCATCAACCACGTCCTCCGACTTGGCACTTTCAAGCTCAAGGACGAGGACGGGCGGCCCATCACCAACGCCTGGAACATAGAACATCTACATCGCTTCTATCCTTGAAAAAGTTCATGTATGCTTACAATAAATAAGAATGCCCGCGTTTTCTCTGAGCATTTCTTTCCATGAGCAACAATCCATTTTTGTGCCTTTCATCCAAAATCCCTTATTGCTCGGGGGCTCCACCCAGGGGTGCAGCATGACACCCCTTCCTGTTTCGAAACTTTCTCGTGACTTACAAAATGTTATGTGATACACTCACCTAACTACAAAAGTCAGAGAATGAATCCCGACGACTCAGTGACCTTGCTCCTTGAGGACTCACACACTGGTGCCTACACGGCTACATGCGCAGAGTCTTGTGAGATAAATCCAAGTTCTCGGCTTGGCTGATTGGCTCCTCCTAGTTTTATCCACACCAGCTACTTCTTATCCACAAAAAGTATCTAAACTCGTGACCTGCTCTCCCTTGATCCCTTAAGAGATACTCGGGGGCTAGACATCCAAGCAGTGATCCAGCGCGGCTAAAGCACGGTGGACACCCTCGAGCTCCTACGCCCTAATGGCTGCAGGGCGGGGCGAAAATCTGCAATGTCTTGGAAACTACCCTACAACCCTAGTATTTCCCGAAGGAGATAGCAAAGGAAACTAGCCGACCTAAAGATACTAGCCGACGAGCCCCTCCCATGGTCCAGAGGTACCCGGAAACAAGAATTAGCAAAGAGCACATACCAAAGTCTCCACAAAGTTAAAACTCCAAACAGGGGAGTGCATCTAAGCAAAAGTAATGGCCACAACATCGGCTAAACATCCCCTACGTCCGGCCGCGCCCGGCGGCGACGCCCTCACGAAGAATCGCGTCAACATCAACCTCCATGGTGATAGCGTCGGTGGCCCCGGTAAACTCCAGCACGTGCAGATGGTGAAGGTCGATGTCATAATTTGCCGGCCACCCGGGTAGTGTGTTGGCAAGCCACGACTCATCAGACTGGGCATCGACGGCGGCTAGTGCGTTCACCGCCCCGAAGTGTACCCCGGTGCACACTGCCTCCCTGACCCGGTCGGGCAGCACACAGAGGCGATCTGGCAGCATGAGGACTCAGACGACACGACCTCGATGGCAGCCTACACCACCTTCATGAGAACGTCGAGGCGCGTCGCTAGGTGGAACTCCCGACGACAGAGGTCCCCCATCTCCCCGTGAAGAACAAGCATCCTCTCCTCTGCATCTGACAAACTGGAGAGAATGAGGAAAAGTCCCAAGATCGGCGGGCCGTCACCTCATCAGCGGCAAGACGAGCCGCGTCGACCTCCGCCCCGATGGCCCCGATCGCCACCTGGGCGGCCGCCAGAGCCTCCACGAGTTGACAGTGGTCACCCAAGGCTTCCAGCACACGGCTTCCCATCCTCGCCACTTGCTCTTTCAGCTGATGGATAGCATCCTGGTATGCCGTGATCACGGGGTTCAGCGGCGTCGGCACCGAGTCGCCTGAAGACAACCCGCCGGCCGGTCTGGTGGCTTCACTGTGGAGAACCCTGCACACAAGAACATTCAAAAAGGGTCACCCTGAGCGCAAAAGATACAGCGAAGCAGTGAGTGTCTCCCGCTCACGGTGAGGCCAACTTCCGGTAATGCAGCGACGGTGACTGCGACTGCGACACCTCCTCTGATACGGCGTGCTTCCCCTGTCCATCGTCGACAAGGGAGCCTAGGTAACTCTTGCAGAATGC
The DNA here is from genome assembly GCA_036936925.1 of Cenchrus fungigraminus. NCBI lineage: Eukaryota > Viridiplantae > Streptophyta > Magnoliopsida > Poales > Poaceae > Cenchrus > Cenchrus fungigraminus. The sequence goes on from CM072779.1 coordinate 102,398,210, forward strand.
TCCACTACAAAAACCGCTGTAGGAATTTGTGAGAGGCTGGCACGAGCCACCCCCCGGGGAAGGTAGGATTTAAAGGGGCGATGGCCGACGGAAACGAAAGTCAGCGACTTCCCCTCTTCCCCACGGCCTCCACGATCAACAGGCCCACTCCAGCTAGGAGGCCAATCGTCCACCCACGTGCTGGTCAGCATTCTGAGAAGACGGAACGACCTGTGCAGCACAGGTCATAAAGAGGCCCCACATGTCGAACTAGCATGTGGTTCGAAGGCTGGCCCGACAAAAGGGTTCGACAACCGCCGCCACCACCAGAGCGAGGGACGAATTGAAATTGGCCCGCTAGCACTCGACACCCAAGCACATTGCTACTCAGGGCATTTCGACTCGTTTTTGAGCCCCCAACGAGAAAAATGTCAGGGTTCCCCTGCTGCGGGTTAGGCAAAGAGCTACCAGAATTGGTCGAACGACTCCGGAACTAGATGACATGCTCGTTGGGGTTTAATAAGACCAATCACTAGTTGATTCTGTCAGGACCCCGCGAACAGGACCCGAGTCTTAGTAGAACAAACCTGCTTGCAGCTCACAGGGCACTATGGCTCGGCCATCGAGGCATGCCATGGCGACACCTACCCCTCCTCCTTGGCAAAGAGGATGTGTGAGGGAGAACGCGGTAAGCGCTCGCGAGGGGATCGAGGGCTGGTGTCACACCTGATTTTCTGAAGAAAATCGAATGCATCTCATATGTGTGCCAGGATCAAGTTTACACACATATGATAGACGTCATGAGTGAAATATCCATAAACAGCATTAAGAACATACAGGAGTTAAACCATTACATTATCTTTTATTACACTTAGATGTTAGACTTGAAGGTCTTTCAAACGAACAAACGATAACTAGACGAAGCAACTCCATCTTCAGCTTCCACAGGCACTTGACTGGGGCACGCAAGCCTTAGAACTCATCGTAGTCACTGAAGTACTCTTCACCATTGCTTTCCTCTGAACAGCGGGTAAGCAAGGGTGAGCACACTTATGGTTGGAGCTCAGCAAGGCTATCAAGGATAGGCTAAGATTATGCAGCGGTTAGCATTTTTAATGTTGGTCAAATTCTATTAGCAAGCACCTATTTACTAGGTGTAAGTGTATACCAACCCCTTTAAGAATTAGTAAACATTTCATCTCAAGAACCATATAAAACCATGATTTAATTCAATCTTCAAGTTCATTAATCATGTGAGGGTCCAGGCCGTTCTTAACCGTGAGCACGGCTGATCGATCAGTTTTCACTCTGCAGAGGTCGTATACTTTACCCACAGCTCGTGTTCCCCACGTTGCCCGGGTTGATCAGACCCTTAAACACTTCCGAGGTGAGTGGCTAGGGGTCCACTATGAAGCCTTTACAAATATATGTAGAAGACCAACAACCCGCGACTGTTACAGCAGCGGAGCGGACCATAACCCTCCCTAGTGGTCAGCACCTTAGCAAAGGCTGCTACCCCAAAAGAACCGGGCTATACCCCTTCAACTCCGGCCCCCTGTGCTCCTTACAGATAAGGTTGTCAGATAATTCCACACACCTAATTAATTGGCTAAGCCAGAGCCATATGGACTGTGGTTGCACTGTTTTCCTGGGTGGTTCTCCATGTTCCAATTAAAACATATGATCTTGTTATTACCAAGGCATCATCTTTCACCAAAGTTATCATGATCATCATTCATCATTTTGTAAAGTTCCATTTGAACCATCCCAAGTTATAGCAACTAAGCATTTCTACCCAAAACATTTATTTAAAAAGGTTGTTCAAGGTAAAGGGGATAAAATTCTAGTCATGTCCTTAAAAAGGTAATTTTCCCATCAATTTATGCATAACAACAAATAAAAGAAAATATTAATTTAATATGCAATTATTTAGGACAAAGAGGAATATGTAGAGGGGGAAATCCACTTGCCTTCCTTGCCTACACACTGTGCTTCTTCTTCCTTAAACTTGCTCTTGATCCACTCCAACTGGCTATTCACTTGAAACCGGCACGATGTCTACGAGCACACATGAAAACATTCAATAAATAAAACAATACACCAAACAGATCCAAAAGCTAAAAACACGCTGCTAAAACTAATGGGCTTGATGAGACGGTTGCGTGGACACCAAGAACGCTTAAAACGGAGCTAAAACACAAAAGATATGGCCAAAACAGGGTTCAGGGGCTTTTCTGCAAAGAAACTAGGCTACCAGGGGCTTAACTGCAAGAAACCAGGGGCTAAAACATAATTACGTATATAAACCAGAGCTTTATAACATAAAAGAAACAAGGTTGGACCCCGGGTGGAAAAACCTATGAAAACAGGGTCTAAACCGAGAAAACTTGGACATGTTTGTAAGGTTCTTTGAAGGTGGAAGGATCTATTCGCGAAAACCAGAAACTAAAGGGGCTCTTTAGCAAAAACACCGGCGGCGGGCTCTGTTGACCGGTATTTGATCCGGTTTACTCGGGGCCGAACAGATCTGAGCCGTAGATCAAGCCACGAATGGTCGGGGAAAAACTAAAAGTTTAGGGGTCCATACGTAAAGAAAAGGACCTGATTGAAAGGGCTTATACTGGTGGGAGGGTATACTTGTGATATTAGAAACTTCAAGGGTCTTTTTGCAAAGTTGCAGCAGTCGGGCGGTCTGTTGACTCGGGCGGGGTGGTGGATCTTGGCCGTCCGCTGCGGATCCGACGGCACGCGCGGCCTGCAGGTGACGGACGCCGGCGAGTGCGGCGGCGCGCAGCGGCTTGCGGCGACACCGGCGGCGAACCTCGCCGGAGATGCTCAAACTCGAGCTAGGGGCCAAGGCTTGGGACGCGGTCGGGCTCTACATGAAGCGGCAAAACACGCGCACGTGACTAGGCCCTCAGGGAGGTGGTTCCGGTGACCAAGGCGACGTGCGGCACAAGGGGGCGGCGCAGCCACTCCGGCGAGCGCGGGCGGCGGTGACGGCGTGGGATGCGCGGGTTAAGGGGAAGGATGCGCTTCCTCACCTTGATGCGAGGCTCTGGGAAAGCTCCTCGACGATGAAGGGGCGGTGTAGAAGGAGATCGACGGCGGGCGGCGCTCCGGGAAGAGAGCAGGGGATCTCCGGCGGCGGCTCGGTTCGGCGGTGCGCGCGTGCGAGCAGAGAAAGAGCGAGCGAGGAAAGGGGGGCAACGAAGGGCATGGCCTCGGCTTTTATGGAGAGGAGAAGGGAGGGGAGAAGCCGGCGGCTGGAGCAATGGCCATAGATGGCCATGGTGGCAGCGGCTTCATGGCAATCAAGGAGGGTGTGCTTGATTGAGGAGAAACTGAAGGGGGAGCGGGGGAGAAGAGTGCAGCCGATGCTTAATGCGCCTTTATGGCAGGCTTGAAGGCTGGGAGGGGCGAGGGAGGTGGGGAAACTGCCGTCGGCGGTGCTGTACGCGGAGCAGGGGAGGGGGCTAGAGGTTGGGGGTGAGCCCGACAGGTGGGCCCGGGTGGTCAGCGGCTGGAGCGAGGAGGGGTAGCTGGGCCGCGTTGTTGGGCCAAACGGGCCAGGCGAGGGGGGGGGGGAAAAAGGCCAGCGGCCTTGTGGACCTGCCCGGAGCAAAAGGGAGAGAGAGGGGTAAGGTTGGGCCGCGGGAAGGGATTGGGCCGAAAGGGAAGAGGAGAAGGGTTTGGGGGGTTTTGTTTTTTTTCAAAACCTTTTTCTTTCAAACCTTTTCAAACTTTAAAACTTTCAAACACTTCTCAAACTTTTTCAAACTATTTTGAAACATTTCAAAACCACACATACACACAAAAACTATGCAACCAAAATATGATGCACAAGCACTTGTTGTTTCTAAGATTATACAAAATGATATTTAAATATATAAAAGGCCAAATTTATTTGATAATTTATTTAAAACCTTAGAAACAAAAATCTATAGCACCATGTTGCTTACATTATTTTAGTGATGGAATTTAGGGTGTTACAGCTGGCCCAACGAGGGGTTCGACGGCCGCCTCGGCAAGAAAGACGCAAAGGATGTGCCCCGGGGGTCAGCATTTGGGCACACGAGCGCCGCGAGCATCCAAAGCAATGTTTGGATCCCCAGCGGAAAGGAGATGAGCAAAGGACGCGATCAAACCAAGCCACTCGAGGAACGCGGAAACTTTCAGAGAAAAGAAATCCATTACTTGGGCCCAATACAAGGTGCCGGTCACCAAGACCTTGTAATCACATGCGAAAACAAATCACCACGAAAGTGGCGTTCCAGTTCTTGGGCAAGCCACATATGCAAGTAAGAGCTCACGTGATTCCGCATCACGGAATTTCCTTCACTGCCAAAGGCTGCCCAAGAACACCCCCAGGGATTCGGAGGAGCGACCCTCTCGGAATAAACTAGTAGCAATACGGTTGATCTGGACTCCCAGAGACGGAGACTCCATGAGTGCGACACTGACGGCTGCCGATGAGCAAGAAGTCGCTAGCTCCTGAGACTGAAACGAGGGATGGTCGCCACTAACAGGACGACTCGCTCCAGGCACAGTCGTCGGCGTGCTCACTATGATGCTAATGGAGCTATAGGAAGAGCTCTTGGAGCAAGGGTGTGGGTGATCGGCCGAGGCCCTGAGGGCCTCCGCGTTCCGGACAAGCGAGTACAGGAAGATCCAAAACCCAACGTATTCTGCCCGTCTCGCGACTGGCAAAGATACCCTACGAAAAGGATCACCTACCCCGCAGATCCCCCTCCGTTCGCTGGCCTTCCCCTAACACCGGGGAGAGCGAGGATTGGCGGGCGGACCCGCCGCGACAAAAAAGTTGCAAGGTGTTTTTCTCTCCGTTTGGCTACCACGGAGTCTCACCGGAGGAGGAGGGCCTATTTATAGAGCCACGACGGCGAGGTACCTTGCGAGGGGCGGTTGTGGGGTCAGTGCACCATACTGTGCGTGCCTCCGCTGCCAACCCCCTACCCTGCCTCTGAGCCATGGCAGCAGGGTAGTGGCTTGTCTTTGTCCCGTCGCGTCAATTGAGACAAGGCACGACTGGCAGTGTCGAGTCAAATCCCGCAGCTCAGCCATGCCACAATCAAAAGACGAACTCGACCTTGATGCAATAAACAAGACCCCATGGCAGAGTCCTTGACTCTACCACGGGCTCAATGGCTACAACCCGAGGGTGCGCTCGCGCGCCCCCACCGAGCCAAGGAAGAGTCGATGACGAGCGTTGCATTTCTTTGAGCCTACGGGAAAATCTACGACTTCCCCTCAGGTTTGGGGGCTACTGATGAGGGGATAAAACTAGGGTTGACCAGGTCAACCCTTAATCCCACCATTAACAAGACAAGGAAGACCCACAAGAATTAGGGCCCATCATTAGGATGAAGAAGGCTAGCCCAAGTCCCAGCTCGAGCTGGACGTTCGGGTGACACCGCTGCCACGCTAGCGATTCGCATGACCTAGACCTCCGTCTCCGACCCAGGACTCCACCTCGCACGACCTAAGGAACCATCCCGACCTAACTACCGCCCCCAGCCTAAAGCTCCGCCTCGCACGAGCTAAGGCTCCGCACCCGAGGCAAGCACCCGCGGGGCCCACCGAGGGACACCGTGACGTAGGGAGAAAGATACCTTAGTTGCCCGCAGCCCTGCCAGGGGTCACATGATTGACGCACTCCAACTGTCAGGTTATGATGGGTTTTCTTGCCCTCTTTGTGGGTAGGTGCCGCGAGGATGTCCTGTGACATAAGAGCTCAACAGTAACGAAGGACGACTCGAATCCTTCGTGGATACACGGCACGCCCCGATCAAGTGCCACCAGCAGCTGGGTCGAGGACTCGACGGAGAGCGCTCGACCTAGCAGACGAACAGAGGCCATAACTCGGAGCCAGCCGCTCCGAGGCAAGGGCACGTCGCCTACGCCACCCTAGTTGTGGGCTAACATAGCCCCCCATGTAAGACACCAATCCAAGGCGAAGGTGTGCGCCGCAACACTGTTCTAGCACTGTTGCACCACTATAGCACTCTTTTTCTCCCCATTTTACCCTTTGTAATCCCGCCTCCTTGTGACTATAAAAGGAGGAACACGGAACAGAGCGAACCACGACAAGATCGAACAGACACAACGCAACCACACACACAGAGACAAAGCGAAGCAATGATGCAAGCTCACAACCACGAACACCACGGTTGAGACTTGGGATCAGATCCCTCTCTCGACCTAAGCTTGTAACCCATACTACAAGCTGAAGGACCGATTAGGCGACCAAAGAGGGGGGAGTGAATGGGAGCTGATAAAAATTCTTCTCCAAGAACTCGGCCTATGTCCCAAAATCGAACCGACGAATCCTACACTCGCTCAAGCCAATCGTCAAGGTTACGTAGTTATAGAGGAACTACTAGCCTTAGGAACGATCCATGGTTCACCTAGTGGAAGCATGAATCAAAGAGCCAAAGCAAACCGGGCAAAACTGAACCAAGACGAGTCACCCTAACATAGGGGGCGGGTCACCCGCCTCCCAACAGTGGCAAAACGGGTCACCCTAACATAGGGGGTGCGTCACCCACTGGCCGGGTCACCCTGACATAGGGAGCGGGTCACCCTGCGCGCCCAGAAAATCAGCAAGCTAACGATGGAATAAAAAATCAAAATGCAATCAAAAGACCTCCTAAAATCACGAGATTTTAACCAAGGCTAAGCAACAACACAAAGAAGCTTCTCCCAAAAGATCTCCTCAAAAAGATCAAGGCAACTCTACTGATCTAAATCGAAAGCAAGAGGAACTCGAAAGTCAACGCGACCTAGGGTGACCCGGCCCCTATGTGCGGGACACCCGGGGTAGCCCAGAAAATCGCCCATGGACATGAACTCAACTTCCGATCTATGGATCTCCCAAACCACTAGATGGATTGAGCCCAAATTTTGGGTAGATAAGAAGCGACTCTAAGAGAAGCTATGCCCAAAATCTTGGAGCCCCAAACCTATCCAATCAACCGGAATCGCAAAAATCGTGCACTCCAAACACCAACTCGAGTTCATCCAAACCTCACCAAATCGAGCCCGATTCCCGGTGTTTGAGGGGTTAAGATCATCACCAAAGATGTGCAAGACATCCACCCATGATCCCCTCAAAAAATCCGGAGAGAAACGCCCTCAAATCTGACGAACAAAAATCCCTCCAAAAATGCTCGAAAAATAGCTCCAAAAAAGAAAAACGCAGGGAATAAAAGATATGGCACAAGATGAAGAGGAAGTAATCACTATGATTCACTTAGCGTTATCCGGATACAAGCCACTCACAAGAATCACAAATCTTGGATGGCAAAAAGCTCAAACAAAGAGCCAACTCTCACCTCTCTCCTTCTCTCCCAAGAGCACACCAAAATGAAAGAGCACTCCCACCTCGAGCCTAAGAGCAAGCTGCCCAAATCAGCCACCCCTCCTATATATAGGCCCTCCGGACAAATGACCGAAGTGCCCCTACACTACGAGTTACAACACAAGCCCTCATAGGGGCATTTTGGTCAACACATGATGTTCTCCATCGGATGGCCGCGCATCTATCGGGCCTTTGCGTCCTCCCAACACAAGCACCTCGATCATGCCGTGTGTCGCCCGCTTCGAACTTCCCGACACACCCGGATACCATCTCTGTCACGCCGGGCCCTCGGACTCGGTTTTGAGGCCCAAACCGAGAAACCTTCCTCCTGATGGTTTTGTGGCCAAACCATTAAACCTCGCGTACAAGCTTCGGTCATTAGCCGCTACCTTGCACCGACTCGGTGTTGGTTCTGTGGCCAAACCAACAAACCCCGCGTGCAAGCTTCGGTCGTTAGCCGCTACCTCACACCGGTTCCGTGTACACGACTGCGTCTTGCTCTTCTTGCACCATGTGACCCGCACTTGATCTCGTCGGCCACCAGGTCCCTCGAACCAAGCCTACTTGTCTCTCCACTCCTCGGAGGCCACACAGGCATAGACCTTTCGTGCTTGTTCTTCACCTGCACCAACACAAACCAAGCCGCAACTAACACCTGCAATACTAGGCCAAGAGTCAATCCACACAACATTGTCAACCACTCCTCACGAGTGCATTGACAACACACCACTAAATCAACATGGTAAACACAGATAACATAATGCACACACGACACATCACACACAACATGACGCTACACACAAAGCCTCAAATCATCCGGTCAATCACTCATCACATACAAACCAAGGCACATCTCAACTTGGTTCCTCAATCTCCCCCTTGATGAGTGCATTGACAAAAGTTGGTTTGAAAGCAAAGGAAAAACTCATTCAAGTGCCCAAAATCTAAGAAAAAGCAAACACAAGGCAACTTGAAATGAGAGGAGCTCCAACCAAAGACTCTCGGAACCAAAGGAAGCACAAAGGCTAAACACCACCAAAGAGTCAAGCAACCCCGAAGACTCTCGGAAACAAAGGAAGCACAAAATCTAAACACCATCAACGAGTCAAGCAACCCCAAAGAGCTACAAGCAATCCTGAAAGACATCAAACCAATTTCAGCTCTTAACAAAGCACTCGTCAACCGCTCATCACCATCAAATCAAGGTTCATATCAACTTGATTTTCCAAATTTTCTCCCCCTTGATGAGTGTGTTGACAAAATATGAGCACAAAAATGGTTTGAGAGGGCAAAGGCCGAAAATCTCATCCAAGTGAACGAAAACCACACAAGGGCAAAGAACAAAGTCACTTAGCATGAGACAAACCACAAAGGCCAAATCAATGTCTCGGTCCCCAAAGACATGGGCAACGGCTCGACACAACCGAGACAAGAAAACATGATCCCTCGAGAAGAGGCACAAAGGGCTCAACACCGATCATGGACAAACGAAAGCACACGATCCCTCAAGAAGAGGCACAAAGCTCTCAACACCAATCATGTGACAATCGAAAACTCAAATCAACCACCGGCTCCTCAAGAAGAGGCAAAGGGGCTCAACACCACCGGCAAAAGAGCACAAAACTCACAAGCTCCCCCTAAACACATGCACTAGGGCCAAAGAGCATACAAAGCTCACACTAAGCACATGTGATAGAGCAGAGAGCACACCAAGCTCACCAGCTCCCCCTAAACACATGCACTAGGGCCAAAGAGCAAACAAAGCTCACCCTAAACACATGCGATAGAGCAAAGAGCAACCACCAAAGCACAACTCAAGCAAACAAAGGAAACTCACTAAAGCTCTCCCTACACAAATGCATAGTTCCCCTGAACATGTGCATGCAAACTCAAGTTCTTCCCCTGAACTGAGTATCCCTCTGGATGCAACAAATGCATGAAAACTGAAACATTTTCTCCTCTAAATGCAACTTTTCTTTCTTGATGACAATGCATGAATCAAGGTAATTTTGCAAAAAATTCAACTACTAGCTTCTCAAATACACCAAGAGCACTATAAAATGCTACAAGTGAGATAATGAGCAAGCAAGATATTCCACAGTTTCGTAAAAGCATAGCCATCAAGATAGTAAAGCTATATAGGCATATGACAAAGGCATGATCAAATTAAACATTTTTGCAAAGAAATTTCCCTCTCATGAGCAAAGACCTAAACATGAGCAAAACATGCCAAAGTGAATCTAGATCACACAAACTTCATGCCAGGTCACACATTCTCATCACAAGATCATTGCAAACACCCATAAGCATCTCATGTCATGTTAAAGCCACCGAGCCATGTGTCTACTTCTTAAAATGAGACTTCTCGTGGTAGACAACATGCAACGGTTTAGCACCCAAATTAAATCATTTATGACATGAATCAAATGAGAGCAAAACTTCAAGCATAGGCAATTCATACATACTAATTTCATTTTTCAAATTTAAGCACAAAATGGTACATGAAGTGCCTTTGCGGCAAAAAGAAGCTTATGCTCCCCCACAAGGTACCACATAGGCTAAACATTCACAATGACAATTGGGTCTTTGACCCCAAGTGAAAAGCACATGATATCCAAGCACAAAATAAGCATGATATAGACCACCAAAGCACACTAGGATCATGCAAGGCCTTAAACTCACAAGAGAGAGCCTATCCTAGCATTTCTAAAAAAAGCCATCTCAACGTGCACATATAGCAAAACTATCAAGAGCATAGCTATCCATCACCAAATCATATCAAGCATGCTCAAAAGCTCACACATAGCAGATCAAGGTCATCAATGTATATAGGAGAAGCTCATCCTACCAAAATGCATATGATACAAATGCAAACAACCTAAGATACAAAGATGTCTATCCTACCATGATATGATACATGTATACATATGCAATGCAAAATGCATGGGGAGTCAAGGAACTCGGCTCAACAACAAGAAAGGTCAAGGGAACACAGAAGCAAGAAAAGCTCCGAGCAAAGGAAGAGCCTCTAAAGATCCCAATTGAGTACCATAGGAAAGATACCAATTGCAAGACTGCCAAAGATCCCAATTGAGTACCATAGAAAAGATACCAATTGAAGGGTCACAAATGACTAACAAGAGCCAAAGCACGCCCTCGAAACCAAATTCCCTTCGAAAGAACCCGAGCTCCCCCTCAACCAAAGACACCTAGCAACGCAAAGGCTAGGAAAACAAAGAGCAAGAGAAAAGCTCTAAAACCAAAAACAAAAGGAGAAAGCCACAACAAGACGCAAATCGCAACCCGAAGACAATACAAGCCCAAAACTCCATGGAAAGCTCAAAACATGCTACACAATGCATTGACAATACCAATTAGGATAAATAAAGCATTGTAACATGATCACATACATGAATATAAGCATGGGCTAGCAAGCATGTCAACAAGGTGCATAACTATACAACTAGCCTAACCAAGATGATACCAAAGAAAAACATGCCAAACATGATACAAGAACTAAACAAAAGCATGATACAAGTTCATATGGATCATCCATATATTACAAAGCTAGCATGATAGGATATACATGAGGGGACAAACATGCTAACAAGAAAAGTACCATAGAGCTAGCCAAACATGATATAGATGAACAACATGTCATAACCACATAGAGCAACCATAAAGCATGATGTTCATAAATATCATCCACCACAAAATCACACAAAGATAGCAAGATAGATATACTAGATCACAAAGCTATCATGAACAAGGTGGCTAGCCTACCATGGTTTACACACAAGCAAGATACAAGTATACACAAGTGAGCACAAGAGGAAAAGAAAACTCACTATACATGTGTACAAAGGCTTTCAAGAGCCATCCAAAGCGGTGTGGAGAACCATCTTGTCTTGATCACCTCACGGGCAAAGATCAAGCACCATCCAACTCATGTTCTCCAACCGCGTCTCCATACCTACGCACATGGAGACGAAAAAGACCGAGCCTTGGATTCCAAAGGGTTGGCAAGCACATATTTGGGAATCCAATACTTGGTCACACGGGTAAGCGATGCACTCAAGTTATCATGTGGGTTAGCATGATGCAAATGCCGGTTCGAATGAAAAGGTTTTCGAACACCCTTAGAACCATGCCTCAAAGGAGCCACTCGCGAAGAAAACGGAGTGCTAACACAAGCAAAAAGGCAAAGATCCTTCGGGATCGTAGGAGAAGAACCAACACAAGCATCATGGAAAGCATGTCGTGGACCAACACAAGAAACACTAAAAACATGTCCACGAGCATGGCCTAACTCACTAGAAAGAGTGTCATAAAACCCATCCACAAGTTGTGCCTTCTTAGGTTCTCCATGAGCTGGAGAACCACCCCTTGTCTCCGGTCATGTGTCGTGAACAACCGGAGTCAATCAATCAAAGGTTCTCCATGCCTCCCACCTGCAAATCAAAAAGGAAAACGAGAATGAGGAAGTGACTCAACACTGGGGTTAGCACAAAAGGAATCAAACCAAAGCTGCGATGATCTCTACCACCCTCATATTGATCACGAGGAGGAGAACGTCCAGCAAACACACCACCACCAGAAACAAACTTTCGACTGCCTGTACTACGACCATAGGAACCACCATGATCAACACCACGACCACGAGTATCAAAAACCCCTGCTCCCAGTTGGGACATGGTCAGACCGCCTGCCTAGGTCGGTCTAACCGCCTCCCTGGGCAGCAGCACGTGAACCACCTCGGGTGGGAACTTCTCTTGTTCCCCAACCCAGAACTGTATGCTCCTCCGCCTGACCCCTAGGCAGTGGCATACGAGGCTCAGGCACACCATGAGAAGGGTGTTACCTGTCCTTGTTCGCCCACTCTTTTACCATCCTCTCATCCCTCTTTTTTTTGTAGCAAAACTCTCCGAGGTGACCGTCCCTCCCACAATACTCACAATGGAAGCAAACTGGTTTTGGCTTTGGCTGTGGAGCTTCTCTCGGTTTCTCTACCACTTTCTCTCCTGACTTCCCCTCAAAGACCTTCCCAAGGGTGCTCACAAACTTCACCAGTTTCTAGAAGTTATCGGTTTTGTGGGGGAACACTGGTGGATCTGGAGTGGTGTCTAGCTTGTTTCTTAGGTGGTTGAGTTTTGGAGCAAATTTGTTCATGGGTGTAGTTTGTGGTGGAATAGGAATCTCTCCAATTTTCTCTCCCTCACCACTGCTCTCACTAATCTTATCAAAACCCAACGCCTGACCATCCGACCTCTTAAACTCAGCCATCATCAAACTTAAATGTGGCTCATGCCCAGACAACCAACTCATTAACTTTCTTAGCTCATCATTCTCATCGTGCAAGCGATCAACATAGTGTGCTAGTTCCATGTTCTTAACAGAATGTAATTCACATGTAGAGCATGATGTAAGAATAGGAACTTTCAAACAGCCTCCAAAGAAACAATCCTATTATGAGATTCATTTAGTCTGGCATGCAACACAGGACAAGAAGTGCAAGCACCTAGTAAAGCAGATCTAGATTTCAACTCATCAAGCTCAGCCCTAAGCAAGTCTAGTTCCTGCAACTTTGAGGCATGCTTTTCCTTAAGCACGGTCAAGTCAGCCAAGAAAGCACTGCAGTCATCACAATCAGGAGCATCAACAACAACAGGAGCAATCTTAAGGGAATCAGTCTCAAGTCTAGCATCAAGGTTTACAGATTCTAGCTCAGCAATTTTCTCCCTAGCTTCTTCTAGTGAGGCCATATGTTCTTTCCTAAGTTTCATAGCCTCTCTAAGCATGGTATCACGGTTGTCAAGCAAAGCAACCAACTCAGCATTCTCCTGGTGCAAGGAAGAGAGCTCATCACATACCTCATCCTCGGATTCTGATCCCGAGTCATCCTTTTGGCTTTTCTTGCTGCCAGAGCTGTGGGCCATGCCGCAGAAGCCATCCTCTCGTGCAAAGCAACTCAGGCCACTCAGGTTCTTGGAACCGTGCTTCTTGTTCTTGCGCTTGCCGTCGTCGTTGCTACCACTGGAACTCGACGAGGTGTAGCAGGAACTAGAGTCGATGTCACTCGCTCCCACCATCGCTCGAGCCTTCTTCTTGTCGTAGCCGCCACCCTTCCTCAACCTCTGCTCGTCCTTGTCTTTGTACTTGCTCTTGTGCTCACGCCTTGAGCGGTACTTATTCTCGATCCTTGGGCGGTGCTTGTACTCGTTCTTGGGCTCGATCTCCTGCGGGCACTCGGTGATGAAGTGTCCCTTCTTGCCGCATCTATAGCACACACGCGTGGTCCTTCTCATGTTAACGCGATTCTCGTGCAGCCTCTCGAACTTCCTGGTCAGCAGGGCTAGCTCGTCCTCTCCAAGCTTGTCGAACTCCTCATTTGGCAAGGACACAAAGGAAGATAGAGAAAACATCCTCGAAGAGGAGTTAGTGTTAGTCCTTCCACCAGATCCGGACACAAGAGCAAGACTATGGAACTTAGTCGGGCTCTCAGTCTTGGCTCTCAAGCCATGATCAACCTCTGAGGATCTGAGCTTAGAGAACAGCTCATCCAGCGTCAAAGTATCATACACGCTCGACTCCTCAATGGCCTCGACCTTGGCACTCCACACAGATCTATCTAGTGCATGCAAAAGCTTGATAGCTTGATCATGATCCGTGTATGGGAGTACTGTCACATTGGCCCTCATATTGTTCACAATGCTGGTGAAGCGCTGAAACATCATATCAGTCGACTCACCGGGGAGATGAGTGAAGTTCTCGTACTCTCTCTGGTAAGTGGAAAACAAACGAGCTTGCACCTGAGCATTGCCAACATGCACATTCTTAAGCTTAAGCCATATCTTTCCAGCGACATCCTCTCCGTACACTCGATCAAACTCCGAGGGACAAAGAGCACGGAATAAGTAGTCCAAGGCCTTGCTGTTGGCCTCAAACATGTCCCGCGATCCTGGAAGAAGGAAACTGTCTGGAATGACACAGTTGGGATTTTGAGTCACATCCCAGATCAGAGTCCCCTTACCATGCAAAAACGCGCCCATGCGCCCCTCTCACATTTGGTAGTTCTTCCCATCGAAGTGCGGAGGACCCAACCCCTTTCCGTGGTCACCCATCTTTGGATCTTAGACTGGTTAGAATCAAAAAGATCCGTAACCGGCTCTGATACCAACTGAAGGACCGGAGTGGGCGACCAGAGAGGGGGAGAGTAAATGGGAGCCGATAAGAATTCTTTCTCGAGGGAGATGGGTCCTCCACAAGATGAACACGGCCTCGATCCCGAAATCACTTTCACTACTCTATTCGCACGTTTGCTAATACCACGTAGCCACAGGAGTGCTACTGATCCTAGGAGCAAACCTCACCAGCAAGCAACACAACTACACACACAACCGCGGAAACAACACACGGGAAATTTCCTGTCAGGGGCGGTCAGACCGCATGGACAGGGCGGTCAGACCGCCTAGGCCTAGAAATCCCCAAAACCAAATCTCAAAGCTCACGACACCAAATCTACCCAAGATTTCGCCTGGAAACTCCTCTGATCAAGGCAAACAAGCGATTAGAGAAAATCACCGGAAAACCAACACTTTCCTCGCGAAACCCCCAGGGTGGTCAGACCGCCTCCTCTCCAGAAACTGGTCGCGGGTCAACTCGATCTCCTGATTCACTCCACGGATTGCAATGAAACATCGGGGATAGCTGCGTCACCTCATGAATGACCTCTCCACCAAAGGATATCCACCGAAACCCATCCAATCAAGAGGAATCACGAATCGAAGGTCTCTAGGTCATGAACTCCAAGAACTCCGAAATCCACACAAATCGAAGGATTTCCCAAGTGGTTTCTAGGGCAAAATCACCAAGAAAAAAGGCACGAAGACCTCATGTGTGATACCCAACTAGACTCCCTGCAAGAAACCCTTAAAACAAGCCACCACGAAAATCCCCAAAAAGAGCTCCAAAAATCACCAAAAGGGAAAACGCCAGGAGACAAAGAGATACTAGATGAATCACGCCGAAGCTTCTATACATGCCATGAAAGGTTCATACAAGGTCGAGCAAGCCGCCTGAACATCCAACCATCTCTCAAGATCTCTCATGAAGCTCTCCAGCTAGGCCTAAGGAAAACAAAGGAGGAAAGCAAATGAACTAGGGTTCCAAGAGGTGGCTGCCATCTCCTCTCACTTGAGTTTATATGGAGGGCAACCAATGACCAAATTACCCCTACTTAACTTAAGATACAAGCCCACCGAGGGCACTTTGGGAACTTCGGTCATTTTCTCCATCAGACGGACGCCCGCTGGCTTCAATCCGCTTCATCTCCACGCAAGCCTCACGATCACGCCACGCGTCCTCCGCTTCAAAGCTTCTTGACACGCTGCGAGCCAGGCAGTCAGACCACCCCTAGGGCGGTCAGACCGCCCCTCCTGGGTGGTCAGACCGACCTAAGCAGGCTAGTCGCCCCGTCGAGCCTTCGGCCATGGCTTTGTGGCTCAGCCAAGTAACCCAGTGGTTTTGTGGCCAAACCACTGCAAACCCCGCGTGCAAGCTTCAGTTGTTAGCTGCTACCTTGCACCGGCTCCATCCCTCTCGATGTCGTCTTGCTCTTCTTGCCAGCGTACGGTCCGCACTTGATCCCGTCGGCTACCGAGTACCTCGATCGAAGCCTACTTGTCTCTCCGCTCCTGGGAGGTCACACAGACATAGACCTTTCGCACTTGATCTTCACTTGCACCATGCGAATCAAGCCACAACCTGCACCTACAATACTAGGCCAAGAGTCAGTCCACACAACTTTGTCAATCACTCATCACCAAGGAGCGACCATCCACCGAACCTAAGACCACACAGGTCCTCAGGCGCCACTAGTCTGACCGGTGCAACACGCCGGTCTGACCGGTGCAAGTCCTTTGTGGGTTTGGCTTGGGTGAACGAGGTTCAGTGGGGATTCACTTGTGTTTTCCCAGGGTCAGCTCATGGCAGGATTCGTGTTAGTTTGCCTGTGTTTGACCCGGTTGGAGTAGCTCCTCGTGGTAGTTGTCTTGCTGGTTTGAGGTGGTTTGTGGGCCAATAGAACTAACTGAGGCTTTCTGGAGCGTTTCTATGTGCTTGTTGTGCACACCAACGTGACCAGTGAAGCACACCGGCTTGGCCGGTGCATCTCACCGGCTTGACTGGTGTAGCATAGACAACAAGCGGCACAGTTTTTCTGATGCGGTTTTGGTTGTGTGTTTGGGTAGGAGAACTTACTCCTAGGATCAGTAGCACCTCCAGTGGCTACGTGATCTTGGCAAGGTGTGCGTGGGGTTGATCGGAAGTGAAATCGGGGCATAGGCCGAAGTTCTTGCTGGAGATATTTTATCGGCTCTCGTTCACTCCCCCCTCTCTGGTCGCCTCATCGGTCCTTCAGGTGTCCTTAGACAATAGCTAGATCTCTCTCGTTCCTTGGATTTGATACCCTTCGGAATATTCCTTAGGTGAACTACTATAGCACTATATCCGTGCGCTTGCGGATCCTAGCATGTGAATCATCCAATTAGCATGCAACCCAAGACAAGATTTGTATGCACCAAGCAAACCAGATCTAGCTTTCAACTCATCCAACTCAACCCTAGCCATATCTAGTTCCTCAACTCTGAGGGCATGCTTCTCTTTCAGAGCAGTCAAATCAAACAGAAAACAGAACAATCACTACAATCAACGTCATCGGTAACAACAAGAGCAGATTTCAAAGCATCAGTAGCAAGCATGTCATCAAGATGCCTAGCCTCTAACAAAGCCACTTTTTCCCTATCTTCCTCAAGCGAGGCCCTAAGCTCTTTTCTAATCTTCTTAGCATCTCTAAGCACACTATCATGATTATCTAGCAATTCATTCAGTGTAGCATTATCGTCAAGCAAAGAGTCAATGGTGGGTGCTGATACCTCATCCTTGGAGTCGGAGCCCGAGTCCTCTTTGCTACTCTTCTTGCTCCCTGAACTATGTGCCATGCCGCAGAACCCGCTCGCCGCCATGAAGCTCAACCCGTTGAAGTTCTTGCTCGCGTGCTTCTTGCTCTTGTGTCTCCCATGGTCTTCATCTTCACTGCTCGAGCTTGATGTGGTGTAGCAGGAGGAAGAGGTGTCCATGTCGCTTGCACTGGCCACCATCGCTCTCCACTTCTTGTGGTAGCCGCCCTTCTTCTTGCCCTTGTACTCGTCCCAGTTCTTGTGCTTAAAGTAGTGGTTCCAGGATCGGTGCTTGTGCTCGGCCTGCTTGTACTTGTTCTTCGGGCGATGCTTCTACTCTTGCTTGTACTCGGGCTTATTGTACTCGATCTTGTTTTCATCTCCCTTGGGAGTGAACGACTGAATAGGGCGACCAGAGAGGGGGGGAGTGAATGGGAGCCGATAAAAATTCTTCCCAAAGGTCGAACTCAGCCTATACCCCGATTGCCACTCCAAGCACTCGCGCACACAAAGGAAGCTCCAAACAAGGCACACACAAGCCTAGAAGATCAAGAGACAAGCCTAGGAGCAAAGAGCGGAAGCACCAAAGCAAGAATCGAAAGACTTAACCAAGTCTGCAAAGTCCAGGGCGGACCGTCCGCAAGCACCAGGCGGACCGTCCGCGGGACCCAGGCGGACTGTCCGCAAGCTCAGGGCGGACCATTCGAAACAACAGACCGAACCACCAGTAGAAGACCCCGAAATTCGGACCGTCTGGCTATGCCTTGCGGACTGTCCACCAGTGTCGCAGATTGTCTGTGAGGGCAGCGCGGACCGTCCGTCCAGCTCGCTAGAAACCCCTGACAAAACGACCCTAACCCCAGACGAAAACTGGGCCACGCGGACCGTCCGTGAAGCACTCACGGACTGTCCGCCAAACCTCTCGCAACCAAACCCTTGGGCCGAAACGGATCGAAACGAAGACGTGCAAGAACACGAAGAACACGGGACAAACCCTAGGCGCGCAGACTGTCCGCGGGGTCCTTGCGGACTGTCCGCTAGCCCCGGACAGAGCTGCTCGAGCTCGAGCCCGCGACGTCAACTCTCCAAATCCATCACTGGATCTCCCAAACGCCAAAAGCTCTTGAGACAAGATTTGGGGGGAGAAGATAAGCAACACAAGAGGAAGCTATGCCCCCAAAATCTCGACCTCTAAGCCACTAAATCGCCGGGAATCGCGGATCACATGAACAACCACCAAGAACTTGAACTTCGGCCAAAAACTCACGAATCGAAGGCTCTCCACGGCGTTTGAGGGGTCAAGATCAGACACAAAGATGCGGAAGGCATCGACCCATGATCCCCTCAAAGAAATCCGAAGGAAAACACCCTCAAATCCCCGAATCGAGCAAAGAACGAAACTCCCCAAAAATAGCCCCGAAAATGACACGAAAATCACAGAGGAGTAGGAGATCACCACAACGCCGAATGCTTCCATACATCCAGAGGTCAGAGTCTATACAAGAATCTAGCCTAAGGAATACAGAGGGAAAAGAAGCAGTTCAGAGAAATCTACCGGGGGAGGAAGCCCTAGAGTCCAAGAGAGAGAGATGCCATCCACCTCTCCGCTATTTATACGAAGTCCATCTGAGGGAGGTAAATGACCACGCTACCCCTACTGCTTGAAATGAAGATACAACCCCTCAGGGGCATTTTGGTCAAGTCCTCATCAGACGGACATGCTTTCACTGCGGCTTCGCTTCACATCGACGCAAACCCCGCGATCACGCCACGTGCCCTCCTCCTCGAAGCTTCTCGAAGCTCCCGGATCACCGTTGTAACACCCGGTTTTAAAGGACAAACCGAATGCACCCTTTATGCATGCCCAGTTTCAAATTCATGCATAAAGTGACATCATTAGTGTAATATCACAACATATATCATTACAAGCGTATAACTATTACAAAATGACTTGAGGGTCTAAACAGAAAATTACACATCGTTATTCTATCGCAGCGGAGTAGGCACCATCTTCCACAGGAACATCGACTGGGGGCACGCCAACCTAGAACTCTAGGTCTTCACGATGGTCTTCACGATGTAACTCCTTCTTCTAGCTTCTGTTTATCTGAGCAGCAGTGGGGAGAGAACAGCAGGGGTTGAAAGGGAAAATGATGAGTACACCTAGAGGCGTGTACTCCGCAAGTGGAGGGAAAGGTATGCATAACATGCTGGCTTAGAGCAAGGAAAGGCTTTATTTGGTGGACTGCAAATCTCAAGTTTTAGTTGGTCAAGTTTTAATTAAGCACCTAGAATTTATTGTGTATAAGGCTTCCCATCCCCTTCGAGGCACAGGCACCAACATGTCCTGATCCTAGGGTTAAAACATCATAGAACCAAAACCAGCTCCCAAACCACAGTTCCACCACTGTGATCCACCCAAACCACCAACTAACCATGTGAGGGTCCAAGTCGCTCTTGACCGTGAGCACGGCTGTTATAACAGTTTTAACACTCTGCAGAGGTTGTACATCTTTACCCACGAGTCGCGTAAACGTTCAAAAGAATGTTAAACCCAACCATGCTGTGCGGATCAGGCACTTTCACACTTCCTTAGGTGTGATAGCATAGGGACGCTACGAGGCCTTTACATAGGTTCACCAGCGCGTATTAACCGGGTTACGGAGTGTCAGCGACACCCGAGGTTCCTTGCCGGACTCTTGGGAACTACGCCCTCATCCAGCCGAGACAGCTTAACACAGACCGCTAGTTTACCCTACTTAATTGGCCAAGACCATAGCCCATTAGTTCTCGTGGTTGTACTGTATGTCCCGGGTGGTCGCTCCACAGACAGGTCCTTATAAAGTTGACTCAGGCAAGGCCAACATCAAGCAATCACAAACCACCATTCAAACCACTTGCCTGAGTCACCTAGGGTGTTCATGTTGCTAACCATAACCCACATTAACATGTTGCATAATCACTAATCAATTTAAGATTAAACCCAACCCATGTTGAGCAAGCTAAGCATAAACTACCCAATATAGGTAACCTCTAAGGGTAAGCAAGGAGTGATCATGAAAAATCTAGTAAACAGTCCTTAATAGGATTTCCCATCAATATTAGACATCTAATGCAGGGAAGCATAAATAAAAGGTGATCATAGTGTATAAAAGTAAAGGTATAAAATAGCAAGATGTCAAGGACACTTGCCCATTTCCCGATGTTCCACTGCTCAGAAGTGTTCCTTCACGCGCAACAATCAACTGAAACAACACAAAGCTACACTAAGAACAAAGTACCAGACAATAAAAATATTTTAGAAAAGTGTACAACTAGCTAACATGAGCTAGCTACGAACTTTAGAGCGCAAGGAACGACTAAACGAGGCTACAGTTGGAAAGGTAGAACTATCGAAGGGTTTACATTGTCAAAGGAAACAAAAGGGTTAGGGGCTGCATGGATTAGGGAAAGAAAGGTCATAGCTAGCTTTTATGCAGGGGATTACTCTCTAGATGGAAATCATGATAAGGCAAGAATGCTTTAGGTGATGAGAACTGCTACAACAACATGGTGAGGGCATACATATCGGCTAAACAAGGAGGGTAGAGGTCTGAACATAATTCTCAAGTGTTGGTTGTTCCTTCTTAGGTATGTAGGATTATTGTGGAAGGATTTCAGATGGCAAAAGGGAGCACGCTACAACTGATCAGTGCTCTAGTTTGATCACTAAAGCCAGTAGAGGTCGCACATACGGTTTTGGGCATATGCACAGACAAAAGTGGACAATAGAGTGATGAGTAGAGATGTCATGGAAAGGTGGGGTTGCTTACATTATATGGGCAAGATCCTTAGTGCTATAAGGGAGACTCGCTGACCAAAGGGCATGTCATATTGAGCTTTGGTTTGCTAGGAAACACAAAAGCAAGACAGGTTTGCATGGCTGTGCAAGAAGCAGAGACATCAAGGATAACATGATGAATATCTCAGAAATTGTGATAGATATGGTCTACTCATCTTGCTGGGTCGTGTGCAGGTGTAAGGTGCTCACTACGGTCAAAAGGTTTGGTGTTTAGATAACCGGAGCAGCGAAAAACACTAGAATTGTATATGATTATGTGGCTGTGTACAGAACAGGCAGTGAGCTTGGAGAGATTTATACCTCAAGAATCATGGATCATGTGGTTAAGCTACCTAGAAAGATCATGTGTACGTATAAGGGTCACATGATGATAAAATGGCATGATGATCAAACGAAAGGTTTAGCAAGGAATGCCAATACCATCAGGGTGGCGCTGCTGGCTTGACAGCAGGAACTTGAAGCATAACGAAATTAATATGCCAAGAACCATGGTAGATATGGCTGAGCTGATTTGCTGGGTTATGTGCAGGTACAAGAGTCACACTTTGGTTGAAGGGCTTGATCATCCAAGACCAGGATCAGTGGGGAACATGTTAGAAAGACAGGATGGCATGGCTGTGTGGACAGTGCGGGCACTGACCATGGCGAGATTGATTTCTCTTCTTCTCCTAGTGCTTTTGCTCCACAAATTTGCAGAGACATGTGCAGGTATAGAATACATATTATGGTAAAAGTATTTGATCATCGGAGCACAAGATCGGCGGGGAACGCAATGCCAACCGGGGCCTGGATGGCTGGCCGCGAGGACAGCGACATGACTCAAGGAGAAACAACACTGGAGTTTGATAGGTTTCGATCTAAGGGCTACGGATTTCTGAAAAGAAAGACTTAACAAAGATTTAAAGTGCTAGGAGTCTCACTTTGGGTGATTTTGTGGTCGATCGAGGTTGACACCATGGTGATAGGCGACGATGAGATAAGGCGGCGAGACAGTCGACGACGACGGCGAGGTGAGGCGGCCTGTCCAGCGTGCAGCAGGGGCATGCCTTCGGCTTGGAGTTGTAGATGTTCATGAGGGCGTCCATGGGCCTGCATTCAAGGGCTTATAGATGGTGACCATGATACAACAAAGATTGGAGGGAGGGGCGGCACATCACCAGGGCGAAGACAACATCCTCATGCTTCTGTACAGGGAAGGAGATGACCATCATCTTCACGAAACCATTGCTCGTGTGCGAGAAGGGGCAGGGGCAGTAGCAAAATCAAACCATGGTGAAGAGGGAACTCCGTTTTGAGGGGTTCGGGCGAGGGAGGAAGGGTGGATGTGGAGGGTACGGCCGTGGATCAGGGAGAGGGGAGGAGGCCGGCCATGGGGGCTTCTGTTTTCCACGTGATGGGATCTGGGAAAGATGAGAGGAGGTGGGACAGGAGGAGGGCGTGAGGAGGGGAGGGAATTCCTTCTTACCATCTTTGCTAGTGTCCAGGTTCATCCAAGGTGAGGAGGGGGTGACGACACAGGGTGGGGCGGCCTGGTTCTGCCGTGGGAGGAGGGGGCGGCATGAGGGGCAGGGAGTGTCGTGAGGGAGGGAGATAGGGTCAGCCAGGAGGGTGGGGGTGAGTTGGGCTTTGACCCGATGTTGAAAGAGTAGAGTGGATGAGAATGAAGTTGAGCCCATTAGCGTAAATGATAGGCTTTCAGGGCTGCCATATGATGGATAGGTGAGGAGGCCTTTGACGACATGGATTTAGACAATTATTTCCAAGATGTGAAGAAAGAGATGATGTTTCAATTCCGACATTTGGAGATCACGATGACGAACCATAAAGGAAGATGAGAGAGGATGGATCCGAGTTGATGATGAGGTGGGTCGAGAAAGAGCTCGGGTGGAGGTTTGTTGGGCCGGCGTGAAAAGAGAAAAAAAATAGTGAGAAGGAGAAAGAGGTGTGGACCGGTTTTGGAGACGAGATTATGTCCACGAAAAGATTTAGAGAGAGAGAGATGAACTTGGCATGATTTTAGAGAGAGAAGAAACACTTTTAGTTGTAGAGAGAGATGGCTCTTGGGTAGAGAGAAAAAGAGAGACATGAGTTCGATTAGAGAAAAGAGTAGAGAGGTTTAGAGATATGGATAGAAGGGTTAAACTAAAACACAAACCTATTCGAGTTTTGAAAACTCAAACTCATTTTTCACACAAGAAACATTATGCATTGAGCATGAAGTGCAACAAACAAATATTTATAACCTATGATTCATTTATTTAATTAGGAAAGTATTATTTGTTTTGAAAAGACTGCATACACTTTCTATTTAATTCTAACAAATTTTAATAAAATTTTAAATCCTAGCCAAAGTACAAACTAGGTTGTTACAACCGTCTCCGTCGCCTCGGGCGTCCGGGCTTGTTTTTGAGGCCCAAACCAAGAAACCGTCCACCGAAGGTTTTGTGGGCAAACCAACAAACCTCGTGTGCAAGCTTCGGGCTGCATCCGCTACCTTGCACCGGCCCATGTTCACGACTTCAGCCCGCTAGTCTTGCACCGCACGGCTCGCACTTGACCCCATCGGCCACTGGGTCCATCGAACCAAACCTACTTGCCTCTCCATCACCCGGAGGCCGCCACGGCTAAGGCCTTTCGCGCTTGTTCTTCACCTGCACCGACACGAGTCAAGCCGCTACCTGTACCTGCACACTTAGCCAAGCATCAGTCCACACAACGTTGTCAATCACTCATCACTAAGGAGCGACCCTCCACTGGTCCTCGGACACACCTGGTCCTCAATCTCCCCCTTGATGAGTGCATTGACAACACCCATAGAAATCACATAGACAAAAAGAAAAGAAAAACAGCTACGAACACCAACCTCCAACAAGTGATCCAAAGCCAAAGAACAAGCGAAAACAAGATCACTCGCCAGACCAAGTCTCGCCCCCCTAAGACAAGGGCAATGGCTCGACATAGCCGAGACAAACCAAACCTCACAAAGAGCACACAACTCAGGAAAAACAAAAGGAGCTCCCCCTGCACATATGCAAACTCTCCCTGAGCAAATGCAACCTCTTCTTCTCAATTTTTCTCCTCACATGCAACATCTCACAAATGCATACCAATTTTCCATGAAATCTCCCAAAATGCATAAAATCTCCCCTTATCATACATAACTCTCCCCCTTGTTGACAATGCATGAATCAAGGTATATGAAACTCTTCCCCTTGTTTTCATGAAAAATGCATGTCAAAGCATATATACAATCTACCAAGCTTCTCAAATATACAAAGAGCACAACAAAATGCTACAAATGAGATATAGAGCAAGCAAGGTAGACATGGTGTAGTTAGCACATTGCCATCAAGAAGGTAGAGACATATAAGCATGTGACATGGCTAAAAGCTATTTTAAGCAATTTTCACAAAGACATATTCATCTCATGAGCAAGACCCTATCCATAGCCATTTGAGCACAAATACACTAGATCATCCAAAGTTTATGCAAGATCATAGATTCTCATCACAAGATCATTATAAACGCCCACAAGCTACTCAAGTCATGTTAAAGCCACCGAGCCATGTGTCTATTTCTTAAAATGAGACTTCTCATGGTAGACAACATGCTATGGTTTAGCACCCAAGATATGATTATCAAAACATAAAGACATGACTTAGAGCTCATTTTTCAAGCATAAAGCAATTCATACACCAATTTCATTTTCAAGTTTAAACATGGTACATGAAGTGCCTTTGCGGCAAAAAGAAGCTTATGCTCCTTCCCAAGCAAGCAAAAGGGCTACACATTTATAATGACAAAAAGGTCTTTGACCCCAAGCAAAGAGAACATGATTCTCAAGCACAAACTAAGGATGATATAGGCATTTAAGCACAAATTGGGCATCAACAAGCATCTACTCATGAGAGACACAATTTTAGCATTTTCATCAAAAAAGAAAGCTATCTCAACATAAGTATATGGCAAAACCATCATGAGCATAGCATTCACATCCACCATTTACCAAACATGCACAATTCTCACAAATAGCACATCGGTGATCAATGTATATAAGAGAAGCTTTTCCTAGCACAAGTGATCCAAAGATGGCTATCCTACCAGGTCTGGTACAGAAAGTAAAATGCATGAATGCAATGCAACAAAATGAACATATGACACATATATACATGAGAAGCTCCAAGACTCAGCTAGAAAGGAAAGCACACCCCAAGTTCACCCCGCAAGCGAGTGAAAGTGACTTGATCAAGCGATTTGGTGAATATGTCGGCTAGCTAGTCTTGGGTAGGGACATAGGACAAAGATATGTTTCCCTTCTCAACATTGTCCCTCAGAAAGTGGTACCTCACTTCTATGTGTTTTGTTTTGGAGTGGAGGACAGGATTTTTGGCTACGCTTATGGCACTGGTGCTGTCATAGAAAAGTGGAACCTGGAAGCACTCCTCACCAAAATTACTCATGGTATAGGTCATCCAAAGCAGTTGGGAACAACAACTAGCAGCAGCTACATACTCGGCCTCTGTAGTGGACTGGGCTACACTGGATTGCTTGTGAGATGACCAAGAGACCAAAGAAGGACCAAGGAACTGACAACACCCAGAGGTAGACTTGCGGTCCAATCGACACCCAGCAAAATCAGCATCGGAGTAACCGTGAAGTTTGAGTGTCGAGGAGGCAGAATACCAAAGACCAAACTCAGGAGTGTAGTTCAAGTACCTGAAAATCCGCTTGACGGCTTGTCAATGTGAAGTCCTCGGTGAAGCCTGAAAATGAGCGCACAGACACACACTAAACTGTATGTCCGGCCTCGTTGCCATCAAGTAGAGGAGGGAGCCGATCATGCTCCAGTACTCCTTCTGGTCCACGGGTTCGCTGTCCTCGTCCGCGTCCAAAGCCGTAGTGGTACTCTTCGGTGTAGCCAGCGGCTTGGAGTCATTCATGCCAAACTTCTTCACCATGTCCCTAGTGTACTTCGCCTGATGTACAAACGTCCCGTCCTTGCACTGCTTGATCTGGAGGCCCAAGAAAAACTGCAGCTCGCCCATCATGGACATCTCAAATTCCCTGCTCTTGTCATCTGCAAATCTGGCAAAAAGATCATGAGAAGAGCCACCAAAGATTATTTCATCCACGTATATCTGAACAATCAACAGGTCATTCCCATGCTTAAGGAGAAACAGGGTCTTATCAACTATGCCCATCACAAACCCCTTACTCAGCAAAAAGCCTCTCAACCTGCCATACCAAGGTCTAGGTGTCTGTTTCAACCCATAGAGCGCTCTCTGGAGTTTGTATACACGGTGTGGGTATTTTTCACTCTCAAACCCCGGGGGTTGCCTCACACACACTTCTTCCTCTATCACCCCATTCAAGAAAGCACTCTTGACATCCATTTGGTACAACTTGAACCCTTTAGCCACGGCAAAGGCTAGAAGGATCCTAATTGCCTCCAAACGTTCCACAGGAGCAAATGTCTCCTCATAGTCTATGCCCTCTTTCTGGTTGAACCCCTGAGCCACCAACCTCGACTTGTTTCTCACAACCATCCCATTCTGACCCTCTTTGTTCTTCCACACCCACTTGGTACCTATGGGACGGCAATTTGGTGGTGGATCGACTAACACCCAGACTTGGTTTCTCTCAAAGTTCTCCAACTCCTCATGCATGGAATTCACCCAATTCTCACCAGACAAAGCTTGTCGAATATCTTTGGGCTCAAAGACGCGACAAAAGCAGAGTGTGCAAAATGAGAGGAATTCCTTGACCTCGACCGTGTAGTGCATTCATGGAGGTCACCAATGATCGTCGTCGGTGGGTGATCAACTTGTACCCGCCGCGAAGCCTCTCGCCTGGACACGATCTCCCCCTCAGCAACAGCCTTCACTCGAACGGCCTCAATCGTAGTGGGTGTAGAGGATGGACCATCCTCGATCATCGTCGTAGTAGTGGAAGTAGCACGTACACGATCAGCCACGGGAGCCTCACCTCCATCGTCTTCATCTCCATCTCCATCTCCATCTTGCTCATTCTCAAAGATCCTAGCTCCAATCTCCTCGTCACCTGCACACTCAAAAGCAGAAGAGCTACATGGCTATGTCTCGTCGAAGGTTACCTCGCAAGTCTCCATGATTATGTTAGTGTCAAGGTTGAGCACACGATATGCTCTAGAATGAATCGCATAACCAAGGAAAATCCCATCCGAACATCTAGACTCAAACTTATCCAACTTGCCCTTCTTCAGAATGAAACACTTGCATCCAAAAGCTCTAAAGTGACTCACCTTGGGTTGTCGGTCATGCATCAACTCATAAGAGGTCTTCTTGAAAGCACGAAGGAAGATGCGATTTGAGACATAGCAAGCGGTATTGACCGCCTCAGCCCAGAAACGCCTAGGAATCCTATGCTCATCGAGCATCGTCCTGGCCATCTCACAAAGGGTCCGGTTCTTCCCCTCCACTACGCCATTCTGGCAAGCGACGTATGGAGAAGAATACTGATGATCGAGACCAAGATCACTGCAAAAGGCATCAAAATGAGAGTTCTTAAACTTTGTCCATTGTCACTGCGTATAGCTCGAATGGCATCTCCATGTCTCTCATTCTTCAACCTCAAGATCAAGTCCCGAACAAAGCCAAATGTCTCGCTCTTATCCTCCAAAAAGAAAACCCAAGAGTACCTCGAAAAATCATCAACAACCACAAGAACACACCACTTCCCACCCGCAGAGCGAACACGAGCTGGCCCAACCAAATCCATGTGCAACAGCTCACAAGGTGGCTCGGTCATGACAGCAGTCAGAGGGGCATGAGAAGCAGCAACCATCTTTCCATGCCGACAAGAAGCACAAACCAAATCCTTCTCGAATTTCAACTTAGGCAACCTCGGACAAGATTAAGACCACTCAAGCGGGAAAGCAACTCAAAGCTCAAGTGTCCCAACCTCCTATGCCATTTCCAAAGCTCGACCGAAACGCCAGCAACAAAGCATCGAGGAGGACCATCAGACTGGGAAAAATCGGCACGGAAGATTTGACCCTCAGGGACGATCATACAGACAAGATCGCCTCGAGAATCAAGCACACGAGAGGCACCCGACTTAAAACGAACCTCAAAACCTTCATCAAGTAACTGACTAGGGCCACATTTCTTAAGGTCACCTTGCTACTCACCTTTACCATACCTTCAGCAAGCACTCGTCCTCTCCCATTGTCCCCGAAAGTGATGTACTCCCTCGTACTCACTGGGTTGAGGCTGGAGAACCACCCACGATCTCCGGTCATGTGTCTTGAGCAACTGGAGTCGATCAACCAAAAGTTCTCCAAGCCTCCCACCTGCAATCAAAAACGAGAACGAGAATGAGCAAGCGACTCAACACTAGGGTTAGTTCCAAAAGAGTCAAACCAGTGTCGAGCCATTTGCTCAAAAGAAGGGTTAGCAAAGTCCATTCTACCAACACCCCGAGGCGGAGCCCTGTCACGCCTACCACCAAAGGACCTGTCACGTCTCACTAGAGGAGTACGCGCACCACGAGGAGGAAAACGTGGCCTGTAGTCCATCTGAGACCCAAAGCTCCGATCGTGCCTCTCAAACTCATAACGATCACGAGAAGGAGCACGTCGAGCCAATTCACCACGCCCAAACCCCACACGCCTATCTCTCTGAGGGAGACCACCTCCACCTCTACGAGTGGGAACAGAATGCACATACACCTCACCCCTAGGTAGAGGCCCTCTACGAGGCTCAGGCACACCACGAGCAAGGTGGTACGTGTCCTTGTATGCCATCTCCCTAGCAAACCTCTCATCTCTCTTCCTCCGGAAACAGAACTCATCCTTATGCCCATCCCTCCCACAATACTCACAATGGAAGCGGATCGACACTGGCTTAGGCTGTGGCTTCTCTACAAGCTTCTCTCCACCTTTCTCTCCTGACTTCCCATCAAGGACACTCCCCTGGGTGCTCACAAACATGATGGGTTTTTGGTAGTTCTCAGCTTCGTGGGGGAACACTAGTGGATCCGGTGTTACATCTGCGCTTATATGACCCTCGAAAGTTTTCTGAATCCAGAAAAATTTTGATAACTCCAGAAAAGAATTAGGCGTAAGCTGGTGGATCTTCACTTGGAATCGATTTAGAATCGCAGGAAGACGTTCATCTCACGGAAATCTGAGACCAGCAGTAAAAAAATCTCTGAACACAACCACCTTGTCAGGTTGAGGATGAGGAATTTCTTCGTTTGATGGAGAACGACCGCAACCAGAGGGAAAAAAGTTCGCATCCTCAAAATCCTTGATCAAATCAGGAGTCAGTAGAGATTTTCCAAAAACAAAGGTGGGAGGATATGCAACCTTCGGAGGCATTAACTCTTCCATTTCAACTTCAACTTGAGAAATGTCTTCTTTAGTTCCAGAATCTTCACCCGATTTCACCTCTCCCTTCTCAAGACTTGTATCACCAAGACCTGGAATCATAGGAGCAGCACTCGAAGAAGGACCTTCAGAAGATTGCGGAGCTTCAGAACCCAGGGCAGCAGCAGCCTGGGCAATCTCTTCCTCCGTCATCAGCTTGGCAGTGTGTTTCACTCGAGCCAGCTAAAAACCAAAATGCAGAAACGAAAAAAAATTTATCTCCTACCCCAAAGAACGAAACTAAAGAAAAGAGGAGGTCAAGAGTTACCTTCGGAGAAGAAGACGAGCGGAGCTCAGGAGGCGCACCGCCAAAGGAGTCTTCAAAGAATTCAAGAAAAAATCCAAGAAGATTCAAAAGCAGTCGAACGGTGAAAGCGAAAGTCACCGCAGGCCCCCTATTTATAGGAACGAGTGGACGCATCCAGAAGGCGCCTCGATAAACGAACCGCCACCCGGTAAAAAGCCGACGCGTGTCTCCCTCGACGCCCGAGGGTGAAGGACCGGACTGGCGACCAGAGAGGGGTGGAGTGAATGGGAGCCGATAAAAATTCTTTCTCAAAAGAAATCGGCCTATATCCCAATCGTAACTCCGAGGGTCACACACGAACAAGTGGGAGCACACACAAACCTCTCTCGAGACCTTAGGAACAAGGCTTGAAAGGCTAGGAAGCAAAGCGGAAGCAAGCACAAAAGAGCACGAGCAACAAAGAGGAAGGCTGAGACCTACCGGGTCAACCGGCACAAGTGACCGGGTCACCCTGAGCCTGCCAGAGCCGCACCGGGTCACCCAGTCACAAGTGACCGGGTCAACCTACCCCATCGGGGCACCCGGCACAAGTGACCGGATCACCCGGGACAGCCCAGAAAAATGCCCGCGAATTCACCCCAAACTTTCGATCAATGGATCTCCCAAACCACTTGGAGTCTTGAGACGAAATTTTGGGGAGATGATGAACACCCCAAGGAGAGGATATGCCCTAAAAAATTACGGCCTCAAACTCCCTACAACTCCCGGAATCGCAAATCCTTGCCAAGAACACTATGAACTAGGGTTCATCCGAAAATCATCAAATCGAGACCGATTCCCAGCGTTTGAGGGGTCAAGATCATCCACAAAGAGTCACAAGGCACTCACCCATGATCCCCTCAAAGAAATCCGGAGAGAAACGCCCTCAAATCGACGAATCGAGCGACGAACGAAAATCCCAAGAAAAGCACTAAAAAAACCACGGGAATCACAACGCCGAATCTTCTATACATACCATGAATGATTCACAAGGTCTAGCATGCCGCCCTAGCATCCATCCCTCTCAACAAATCTCTCATGAAGCTCTCATGCTAGCCTAGAGAAAATGGAAGGGAAAATGTCTACAGAAAAACAGAAAGCAAAGGGGGGAAATGAAACCCTAGAGTCGCAGCGCAAGTGCTCATCCACCAACACCCTTGGCTTATATATCGGGTCCCGCCGGTGTGGTAAATGACTCGACTACCCCTTACAATTCAACTGGCGATACAACCCACGTAGGGGTATTTAGGTAAATATGTGGGTCTTGCCATCGGACGGCCACGCCTTCACCGCACCCCGCGTCCTCCTGACGCAAGCCATGCGATCCCGCCACGTGTCCTCCGCTTCGAATCTTCCCGACGCGCCCGGATCCCGTCTCTGTCGCGTTGGGCCATCGGACTTGGTTTTGAGGCCCAAACCAAGAAACCGTCCACCGATGGTTTTGTGGGCAAACCACCAAACCCCGCGCGCTCGGCACGGCCTCCCGCCAAGCCCCTTGACTCGGCCGCCACCGTGCACCAGCTCGATCGTCCTTGGCTTCGTCTTGCTCGTCTCGCCACCATGTGACCCGCACCTAGCCCCGCCGTCCACCGGGTCCCTCGAACCGAGCCTACTTGTCTCTCCATCTCCCGGAGACCCCTCAAGGCTGAAGACCTTTCGTGCCCGTTCTTCACCTGCAACAACACGAACTAGGCCGCAGCCTACACCTGCAACACTGAGCCAAGAGTCAGTCCAACACCCGTTGTCAATCACTCATCACTGAGGGACGGCCATCCATCGACCCTCGGACGCTCCTGGTCCTCAATCTCCCCCTTGATGAGTGCATTGACAACACACAACGCGAATGAAATTCAGATAAGGAAGAATAAGAAGAAAGAAAGCAAAGAAGCGCAACCTTATGACCAAAACCAAAGAAAGGCAAAGAAAGGTCACAAGCCGAGCAAAGCCCAAACTCAAGCAAACCACACTGAAACCAACAAGAAAGCTCCCCCTGAACAAATGCAAGCTCCCCCTGAACATGTGGATGCGATCTTCCAAATTTTAGATGCATTTTTCTGAATTTTTCATTAAACTCACCTCTTCTCCCCCTTGTTGACAATGTATGAATCAAGGTGAAAATGCACAATGTAAGATAAAATATATAAACATCTACTCGAGCTTCTCAAATAGGCCAAATCTAGTGTCAAAAGCTATAAATGAGACAAAGAGCACTCACATGGATCATAGCATAGTCAAAGCATTGCCACAAAGAATATATTGAAACTTAAGCATGTGACAAAGCAAATTTTCAGATTTTGGCATTTTTATCAAAAGATGGCTCACCACAAATGTAAAAGCCTATCCATGTCATATTCTAGCCTGAGCATGCATATCATCCAGAGATCATACAAGGATATCAAATTCTTAGCAAAAGATCATTGCAAACGCCCATATAGCAAAACATGTCATGTCAAAGCTCATGAGCCATGTGTCCACTTCGGGGAAACTTCTCCACTGGTGAACATCATGCAACATGTTTGCACCCATATGTGAAAGATGAAGCATTTTAAGCACAAACATGATGGATGGAGCATTTTTAATATATTTCAAAGCATTCACACTTCATTTTCAAGATTAATTCATTTCATGGTACATGAAGTGCCTTTGCGGCAAAAAGAAGCTTATGCTCCTCCATGGATGCAACATAGGCTAAACATTCACAATGATATCGGCCTTTGGCCCAAATGCAAGAAAGAGGCATCCAAGCACAATCTAAGAACAAAAAGCACATCTAGACCAAAAAGTGACATGGATACACTACTACACATGGGTGGAGCACATTTCATAGAAATTAAGTCAAGATTAGCATTTCATTCCAAAAGGGGCTATCTCACAACACATATATCTCAAATCTCCCAAGAGCATAGCCTCACATTACCATTTCTCCACAAAAGTGACCACAATCTCACAAAGAGCCAATGATACTCAAATAAGGCATATAGGAGAAGCTCATAATCCTAAAATGCAATATGATACAAATGCAACATGATATGGAACAAAATGGCTATCCTACCAGGTTTTATACATCAAGCAAAGCATGTATCTACATCAAAGTAAAAACATGGTATGATACATATGCTACAAAGACAACTCCCCCAAGAACCAACTAAAACGGGCAACAAACCCCAAGTTCCCCCCGCAAGCGCACAAATGTAGCTTGGTCGAGAAGCTTTGTAAAGATGTCAGCTAGCTTATCTTGGGTAGGCACATGGCTCAACACTATGGTTCCCTTCTCCACATTGTCTCTCAGGAAATGATACCTCACCTCTATATGTTTGGTTCGTGAATGAAGCACTGGGTTTTTGGCTACGCTTATGGCACTGGTGCTATCACAAAGAAGTGGGATCTGGGTGCATTCCTCACCAAAGTCTCTCAAAGTGTATGAAATCCACAACAGCTGGGAACAACAACTCGCGGCTGCAACATACTCTGCCTCGGTGGTAGACTGAGCTACACTTGACTGCTTGCGGGAAGACCAAGAAACCAGCGAAGACCCCAGAAACTGGCAAGTACCAGAAGTAGACTTCCTCTCGACTCGGCAACCAGCAAAATCCGCATCCGAAAAACCATGAAGCGAAAGAGTCGAGGAGGACAAATACCAAAGGCCAAGACCAGGGGCAGACTACAAGTACCTGAAGATCCTCTTGACGGCCTGTCGATGCGATGTCCTTGGCGAAGCCTGAAAACGAGCACACAGACACACGCTGAACTGTATGTCTGGCCTCGTCGCCGTCAGGTAGAGGAGGGAGCCGATCATGCTCCGGTACTCCCGCTGGTCCACTGGTTCTCCGTCCTCGT
Organism: Cenchrus fungigraminus; assembly: GCA_036936925.1. Classification (NCBI taxonomy): domain Eukaryota; kingdom Viridiplantae; phylum Streptophyta; class Magnoliopsida; order Poales; family Poaceae; genus Cenchrus; species Cenchrus fungigraminus. The sequence goes on from CM072779.1 coordinate 102,431,894, forward strand.
CCGCGTCCAAAGTAGCCGTACTACCCATCGGTGTCGACATGGGCTTCACATCTTGCATCTGGAACTTCCTCAGCATGTCCTTCGTGTACTTAGTTTGATGCACGAATGTCCCATCCTTCACTTGCTTGATCTGCAGTCCGAGAAAGTACTGCAGCTCGCCCATCATGCTCATCTCGAATTCCCTGCTCATCTCATCTGCAAACTTGGCAACAAGGTTATGTGACGAGCCACCAAAGACAATATCATCCACGTAGATCTGCACAACCAATAAGTCATTCCCATGCTTGAGGAGAAACAAGGTTTTATCCACGGTACCCATCACAAACCCTCTGCTCAACAGAAAACCTCTCAATCTCCCATACCAAGCCCGGGGCGCCTGTTTCAACCCATAGAGCACCCTTTTCAACTTGTACACTCTATGTGGATGTTTCTCACTCTCAAACCCTGGTGGCTGCTTCACATACACCTCCTCCTCTATGACCCCATTCAGGAAAGCACTCTTCACATCCATCTGGTACAACTTGAATCCTTTAGCCACGGCAAAGGCTAGAAGGATCCGAATTGCCTCAAGACGGGTCACAGGAGCAAAGGTCTCCTCATAATTGATCCCCTCCTTCTGACTGTACCCCTGAGCAACAAGTCTGGACTTGTTCCTCACAACCATCCCGTTCTCACCCTCTTTGTTTTTCCAAACCCACTTGGTTCCTATAGGATGGCAATTTGGAGGTGGTTCAACTAACTCCCACACTTGGTTCCTCTCAAAGTTCTCCAACTCCTCATTCATGGAATTAACCCAGTTTGCGTCAGATAAAGCATGTCCAATGTCCTTGGGCTCAAAGGAGGCAACAAATGCAGCATGAGTGAAATGAGAGGAATTCCTGGACCTTGACCGTGTAGTGCGCTCGTCGATGTTCCCGATGATCTTCGACAGTGGGTGCACTTCTTGAACTCGCCGGGGAGCCTCTCGCCTCGAGACTGCCTCCCCCTCAACACCAGCTTCTCTCACTTCATCTTCCTGCCGAAGCGTCGTCGTCCATGACGTAGACGGTCCACCATCTGTCGTGGTCGTCGGAGAAGTAGCAGGTACACGCTCAGCCGCGGGCACTACACCGCCATGTTCATCATCTCCATGTTCATGCTCCTCCTCCTGGAAGATCTCCTCGCCAAGTTCGTCGTCACCTGCACACTCAAAGACAAGCTGACTACGTGGCTGTGTCTCGTCGAAGGTTACCTCGCAAGTCTCCACGATTTGGTTAGTTTCAAGATTGAGCACACGATATGCTCTAGAATGAGATGCGTAACCAAAGAAAATGCCATCGACAGACCTAGCCTCGAACTTATCCAACTTCTTCCCTTTCTTCAGAATGAAGCATTTACAACCAAAGACATGGAAGTGACTCACCTTGGGTGTGCGACAGTGCATCAACTCGTAATAGGTTTTCTTCTTGTGAACCCTGAGGTAGATCCTGTTCGACACATAGCACGCGGTATTGACCGCCTCAGCCCAGAACCTTCTCGGAGTCCTATGCTCATCGAGCATCGTCCGAGCCATCTCGCACAAGGTTCTGTTTTTCCTTTCCACCACGCCATTCTGGGGAGGCGTATACGGACTCGAAAACTGGTGTTCAAGACCCAAGTCATTGCAAAAGGTTTCGAAGCGAGAGTTTCTGAATTCCGAGCCATTGTCACTGCGGATCGCTCGTATGGCATCTCCGTGCCTCTCGTTTCTTAACCTCAAGACAAGATCTCGAACAAAACCAAACATCTCCCCTTTCTCTTCAAGAAAGAACACCCACGCATACCGAGAGTAGTCGTCCACCACAACAAGGACGTACCACTTCCCACCCGCAGATCGCACACGAGCTGGGCCAACAAGGTCCATATGGAGCAGCTCGCATGGACGCTCAGTCATCACATCGGTGAGAGGCGGGTGAGAAGAGGCTACCATCTTGGCATGCCTACACGGCGCACAAACCAACTCTTTCTCAAACTTCAACTGTGGCAATCCTCGGACCAAATTGAGTTTACTCAAGCGAGACAAAAGGTCAAAGCTCAAGTGACCCAACTTCCTATGCCACTTCCACAACTCACTCGAAGAACCAGCCATCAAACAACGAGCAGGACCAGAAGAACGAGAGAAATCAGCCCTGAAAATCTGACCCTCGGGAATGATCATACAGACAAGATCACCTCGAGAATCCAACAAACGAGACTCACCAGACTTGAAGCGCACTTCAAAACCCTCATCGAGCAACTGGGAAACCGAAAGCAAATTGAAGCCCAAAGACTTCACAAGAGCCACTCGCTTCAAAGTTACCTTGTCACACACTTGCACTACACCCTCAGAAATCACCTTTCCTCGTCCATTGTCCCCAAACGTGATGTAGATCTTCTCCTTCACGGGGGTGAGGCTGGAGAACCACCGCTTATCTCCGATCATGTGTCGGGAACATCCGGAGTCGATCAACCAAATGTTCTCCAAGCCTCCTGCCTATAGTCAGAAACAAGAACGAGAATGAGCCAACGACTCGACACTGGGGTTAGCACACAGAAAGTTAAACCAGTGTCGAGCCATCTGCTCAAAAGAGGGGTTAGCAAACATCATCATCCCTTTGCCACCAGACTTCCCATGTCCCATGGGAGGAATACGAACACCACGAGGGGAAAAACGTGGTCCGTAGTTCCTCTGGAACCCAAAGCTATGATCATCTCCCTTGAACCCGTACTGAGGACGAGTAGGGGGACGTCCAGCAAAACCACCACGAGCCTGACCAAACCTCTCACCAGCACGCACACCACCATCTCTCCGATCAAACCACTCACCACCAATTCTCTGTGGGAACCGACCACTCTGAGCCCCAACCCGACCAACACTCCTCACACTTCCCACACCCCGTGGAAGTGGCCCTCGAGGCTCAGGCACACCATAAGACCGGCGGTACCTGTCCTGGTTCGCTTGCTCCCTAGCAAGCCTCTCATCCCTCTTCCTCTTGTAGCAAAACTCCGCAAGGTGCCTCTCCTTGCCACAATACTCACACTTGAAAGGGATGGGTTTTGGCTTTGGCTCTGGCTTCTCACTGGATCTCACACTCTTCTTACTCACAAACTTCACTGGTTTCTGGAAGTCATTTGCCTTGGATGGAAATTTGGGTGGATATTGCGTTGTGTCAAGCTTGTTGCAAAGGTGGTTTGGCTTTGGTGTAAATGAGTTCTTGGGTGCTTTTGGGAGTGGAACTTGAATGTCTCCAATCATCTCAAACTTGGGAGTGGACTCAACACACTTCTCATACACACTCTCCCCACTGTTCTCTTCCACTTTCTCACCCAACTTCTCAAAACCCAAACCACGACCATTGGCTCTCTTGAACTCCTCAATCATGATACGCAATTGAGGTTCACGCCCAGACAACCAACCCAACACCTTCCTCAGATAATCATTTTCCTCATATATGACATCCAAGCGAGAAGTAAGCTCAATATTGCGCACACTAACATCATCGCAGCTAGAACATGCATTCACCACAGGCGATTTCAAAGATGCTTCCAAAGAGCTAATGGTAGAAAGAGCATCAACAAGCTTAGCATGCAAAGTAGGACATGATTTACAAGCACCAAGTAGAGTGGGTCTAGCCTTAAGCTCATCATACTCAGTCCTAAGAGCATCTAGTTTAGACATAGTGGATGCATGTTTCTCATTAAGCACTTTGATCTCATTCAACCAAGCATCACATTCAGAGCATTCAACTTCATCCGAAACAGTAGGAATAAGTTTTAAAGAGTCATTTTCAAGTTTTAGTTCAAGCAATTTAGACTCTAACTCTCCTACTTTCTCACTAGCTTCCTCAAGTTGAGACCTAAGATCTTTCCTCATCCTCTTAGCATCTCTAAGCACACTATCACGGTTATCAATCAATCCATTCAACCTAGTGATCTCAGCAAGCAAAGAGTCGGGGTCACGGTTTACCTCATCCTCAGAGTCGGAGTCGGAGTCTTCCTTCTCGCTCTTCTTGCTACTTGAGCTAAGTGCCATGCCACAAAAGCCCTCAAGTGCAACGCAGCTCAACCCGCTGAGGTTCCGGCTCACATTCTTTTTGCCCTTGCGCCGCCCGACGTCTTCATCTTCACTGCTCGAGCTTGATTGCGTGTCGCTTGAACTTGTGTCGACGTCGCTTGCACCGGCCACCATGGCTCTTGCCTTGTCCTTCTTGTGGCCGCCGCCCTTGCTCGACTTTCGCTTGTCCTTGTCCTTGCTCTTGGACTTGCTGTAGTGCTTGCTCTTCGAGGAGTACTTGTCTTCACGCCTTGGATGCGCCTTGTACTCGCTCGTCTTGTACTTGTTCTCCTCCGCCTCAGGGCACTCGGCGATGAAGTGGCCACGCTTGCCACACTTGAAGCACGTCCCCGAGCTTCGCCTTGCATTCCTCCGGTTCTCATGCAACCGCTCGAACCTCCTTGATAGCAAGGCGAGATCATCCTCACCCAACACGTCGAACTCCTCATCTGGAATGGTCATGAGAGAAGACAAGGAAAACTGTCGAAAGGAGGGGTTAGTGTTAGCTCTGGACTTTGATCCGCCCACAAGAGCAAGACTATGTGAATCAGTCGTGCCCTCATGCTTGGATTGCAACCTCCTATCGACCTCAGACGACTTGAGCTTAGAAAAGAGATCATCCAACTCAATGGTCAAGTATTGCCCGGATTCCTTGATTGCCTCAACCTTAGCACCCCAAACATTTTGATCCAAAATATGCAAAAGTTTCAAAGCTTGATCATGCTCAGTGTAAGGAAAATCCTCAACATTGGCCTTCATGTTATTCACAATGGCGGTGAATCTCTGAAACATAGCATCAATGTCCTCACCGGGAAGTTGAGTAAAGTTCTCATATTGCATCCGGTAAGAGACAAAGAGGCGAGCCTTCACATGGTTATCACCACCGTGAGCAACCAACAACTTCTCCCAAATTTGCCAAGCAAGATTCAAATGACGAACACGCTCAAACTCGGGATCACACAAGCTTCGGACCAAGTGATCAACGACTTTTGCATTCACCTCATACTTGGCCTTTGCGTTGGAATCGGTCACGATAAGAGTATGGATCTCAGGAGGAATCACATAAGTCTTGTCAAGAACAATGAAATCCAACAACTTGCCACGAAGAAAGATCATCATACGAGCCGCCCACTTGTGGTAACTCTTCCCATCGAAGTGCGGAGGACCGCCCCGCTCTACGTACGCCATCTTTGGATTCAAGACTTGTAAAAGTCACATAGAATCCGGCACCAAGCTCTGATACCAATTGAAGGACCGGATTGGCGACCAGAGAGAGGGGGAGTGAATGGGAGCCGATAAAAATTCTTTCTCAAAAGAACTTGGCCTATATCCCAATCGTAACTCCGAGGGTCACACACGAACAAGTGGGAGCACACACAAACCTCTCTCGAGACCTTAGGAACAAGGCTTGAAAGGCTAGGAAGCAAAGCGGAAGCAAGCACAAAAGAGCACGAGCAACAAAGAGGAAGGCTGAGACCTACCGGGTCAACCGGCACAAGTGACCGGGTCACCCTGAGCCTTCCAGAGCCGCACCGGGTCACCCGGGCACAAGTGACCGGGTCAACCTACCCCTTCGGGTCACCCGGCACAAGTGACCGGATCACCCGGGACAGCCCAGAAAACTGCCCGCGAATTCGCCCCAAACTTTCGATCAATGGATCTCCCAAACCACTTGGAGTCTTGAGACGAAATTTTGGGGAGATGATGAACACCCCAAGGAGAGGATATGCCCCAAAAATTACGGCCTCAAACTCCCTACAACTCCCGGAATCGCAAATCCTTGCCAAGAACACTATGAACTAGGGTTCATCCGAAAATCATCAAATCGAGACCGATTCCCAGCGTTTGAGGGGTCAAGATCATCCACAAAGAGCCACAAGGCACTCACCCATGATCCCCTCAAAGAAATCCGGAGAGAAACGCCCTCAAATCGACGAATCGAGCGACGAACGAAAATCCCAAGAAAAGCACTAAAAAACCACGGGAATCACAACGCCGAATCTTCTATACATACCATGAATGATTCACAAGGTCTAGCATGCCGTCCTAGCATCCATCCCTCTCAACAAATCTCTCATGAAGCTCTCGTGCTAGCCTAGAGAAAATGGAAGGGAAAATGTCTACAGAAAAACAGAAAGCAAAGGGGGGAAATGAAACCCTAGAGTCGCAGCGCAAGTGCTCATCCACCAACACCCTTGGCTTATATATCGGGTCCCGCCGGTGTGGTAAATGACTCGACTACCCCTTACAATTCAACTGGCGATACAACCCATGTAGGCGTATTTAGGTAAATATGTGGGTCTTGCCATCGGACGGCCACGCCTTCGCCGCACCCCGCGTCCTCCTGACGCAAGCCATGCGATCCCGCCACGTGTCCTCCGCTTCGAATCTTCCCAACGCACCCGGATCCCGTCTCTGTCACGTTGGGCCCTCGGACTTGGTTTTGAGGCCCAAACCAAGAAACCGTCCACCGATGGTTTTGTGGGCAAACCACCAAACCCCGTGCGCTCGGCACGGCCTCCCGCCAAGCCCCTTGACTCGGCCGCCACCGTGCACCGGCTCGATCGTCCTTGGCTTCGTCTTGCTCGTCTCGCCACCATGTGACCCGCACCTAGCCCCGCTGTCCACCGGGCCCCTCGAACCGAGCCTACTTGTCTCTCCATCTCCCGGAGACCCCTCAAGGCTGAAGACCTTTCGCGCCCGTTCTTCACCTGCAACAACACGAACTAGGCCGCAGCCTACACCTGCAACACTGAGCCAAGAGTCAGTCCAACACCCGTTGTCAATCACTCATCACTGAGGGGCGGCCATCCATCGACCCTCGGACGCTCCTGGTCCTCAGAGGGTGACGTTTTTAGCCAATCCTAAGAAACTTTTTTCGTGGAAACAAGTCGTCGGAGTCAACACGCTTCCCTGAGCGGCTACACAGGGTGACGTTTTTAGCCAATCCTAAGAAACTTTTTTCGTGGAAACGAGTCGTCGGAGTCAACACGCTTCCCCGAGGGGCTACTGTTGGGGATCGGCTTAAAAACCATCTTCCTCGAAAACTTCCAAAAAGACACGCGTCGGCTGTTTTAGAAATTCCTCGAAAAGTTCCGAAGTTTTTAAGATCTATGAACGAATCCAAAAACGCCGTTTCTCATGATTAAAGAAAGTTTTCTAGAAGACCAAATAGTTGAACGGAATGATGTCTAACACGTGTACATATTACTGACCCTCGGAATTCCTAAGGAATTACAATTCCTTCTTCTTTGCATTTTGTGATGTTCAGGAGTCCGAGAATTCTGGGAAGTCTTCCTCAGGGCAAGGATTTCTAGAAAGAGCAAAAGAACGGCGCAAAGGGGGGAAGATAGCTGTCCGAGGCTGGATATCACTGATTTCCGAAGATTGTGATGGGTTTCCAAAGAACCGAAGCTGACTCAGTCAACAGCGTATCAAAGAAGATACAAAGAGACGTGAGAAGCTTGACTACGGAAGAGGAAAGAAGCTGGAACACGGAATGGCTTGTTTGTAATTTAGAAAGGATCCCCGTGATTACGGCGGACTTATGTACCCCTACCATTTCTATGTAAACGTTACTTTACAAGGGGTAGTTTCGGTATATGAAAGTGACCCTCGGGCACTATAAAAGGAGCCCCTTGGCCTCCGTGTAAAGGGGGCAGCTTTTCCAGAGAGAAGTCAGTAGCTTTTGTCAGTTCACTTCCTCCTTTTGTCTGGAGATTTCCGAATTTCCAACAGCTAGCTTGGGGGAGTTGTTGACGGCTGTTAAGTGCCTACTTTAGCCGTCAATATACTCATGAATAAAGGAGCATAAGGCATTTTTACACGTATTTAGTTAAGAATAATGTAGTTCCACTTGTCCTTGGAGATTATTTGATTGTAGGAAAATAAGCAAGAAAAGAGTGCCAAACTCACCTTCTATGGTCCATGCCACATCACCTCATCCTAGTGGGCTGCCAACAAGGATGCCATGCATGCAAACCTGCCAACTAGGGAGCCATGCATGCATGCCATGCAAGCAATCCAAGTGAAGCAACCCCCGACGAATCAGAGTGTGACACATGGACTTCACATGGATCCATGGGCCCACAAAGGCAAGCAAATCGCACCAAAACAGGGTAGACACCGGGAACCGACCTAAGGACCCACAGGGCAGCCTCCAGGAGGAAGCACACCCCGAGTGGGGCCCACAGGGGGTCGGCCGACCCCACAGGTCGGCCGAACCGACCTTGTGGCCGCCACTCAGGGGCTTCCACATGGTGGTTCCCTATTGGTCCTAAGCGCCATCCCCGGGGTGTTTTCCTCCATTTCTTGCCAGTGCACGGGCCTATAAATAGAAGGAGAGGGGGCTCACTTGTGAGACATCCACACTTGCAACACCTCTCTCACTTTTAGTCTCAAGGCTAGGAGGTAGGCTAGAGTAGTTCTAATTCAGGTTCCAAGTCTAAGTTGGGATCTAGGTATGAGTTGTCTTGTGTCTTATTTCATTTGTATGACTTTGATCTACTTCAGTTATTTATCTATTTCATATAAAGTTGTGTTAGTATGCATGAGTGATTTGTTCATGTGTTCTTCACCTATTCATCATTTAGAGGCTCCTGTTCTTGATGAACAAGGCCTTTCGATCCACTTGACGGGTGACTTTTACATGTTTCTGGTGTTTGTTCGTAAGTTAGAGGCTCGTGTTCTTCGCGAACACGACCCTTTGATCCAGTTGAACAGACATAGGAAAACACGAATCCGTTTGTGTACTTAACCTGGTTTGATCTAATTAGATGACATGATTGCGTTGTATGAAGTCTGTGCTTGAGCTACGGTACTCGGTGTAATTGGCTGGTGTATCTGGTGGCTTGACCTGGGTCACAATAGCCCGTGCTGGTCAAGTCCGGCTAACAACGTAAGCATGGTGCTTGGGTTGCATAGCTACCTTACTTATGAGTTTATCCCACGGTTTGTCTTGGGGTAGGCCGCGGTAGTGATAGCCGTTGGTCCTCTGAAATCCCCCACGTCCGGATAAGCTGTAGGAGTCTAAAATATAACAACCGGAGTTGTGCGGAAGCAACGCGGGAGGTTATCTCCCCGTGGTACCTGGGTGCTTAAGTCAATGTTCTTCAACACTAGTGTATCTAACTCGTTCCTACCAGCTTTATGTGTATAGTACATAAGAACCTAGAGCTAACTCGTGTGTCGCCTCCTATGCCTAGGACCCCTTAGAGAGAGAGTGAGTGTGTGTGTGATCACACTACCCCCATTATCATATCTTTACCCCTGCACTTGAGTGTCTGATTTGTTTCCGTCTATGATCTATACTCATTGCAATAGAGTTGATCTAGTCATTCCGCGAATGCCTTCCTTGGATTCGATACCCTTTGGAATACTCCTTTGGGGAAATGCTACAATGGTACTTCCGTGCGCTTGCGGATCTCTGTAACGTTAAGATTTACCAACCAGTATTTCTGGCGCTATTACCAGGATGGGTTCCAAACCTGTTCTTAGGTGATTGCATTAAGAAATGTCAACAGTCGCCTATTTGGTCCTTCAAGTATAAAAAGAGTCAAACCAGTGTCGAGCCATTTGCTCAATAGAGGGGTTAGCAACATCCATCCTATCAAGTCTACCAAAACTACGACCCCTACCAAACTGAACCACCTCTCGTCTTGTTGGAGGAGTACGATTACCACGAAAGGAAGAGCGTGGCCCATACCTCCTGTGAGTCTCAAAGCTGCGACGACCTCTCCCATCGTTATATCGACCATGAGATGGAGAACGTCCAGCAAACAACCCATGATCAGACTCAAACTGGCTACCACCTGCACCACGACCACCAGAACCAACTCCACAGCCTCGAAACCCAAACTCAGCCCCTCTCTAGGGTGAACCGGCCTGGCCGGTTTCCCAAACCGGTTTGACTAGTTTCACCCTGGCATCACCTCGGTTTTGATCACCAACTCTCCTACCACCCCAAGCTGGTATAGACCTCACCACAGCCTCTCCCCTAGGTAGTGGCATATGAGGCTCAGGCACACCATGAGAAGGGTGGTACCTGTCCTTGTTTGCCCACTCCTTAGCCAACCTCTCATCCCTCTTCCTCTTGTAGCAAAACTCGCCAACATGACCTTCTCTACCATAATACTCACAAGGGAATTGGACCTGTTTTGGCTTTGGCTGTGGGTTCTCAATGAGTTTCTCTTCCTCTTTCTTCTCACCCTTCCCCTCAAACACATTTCCCATGTTGCTCACAAATTTCACGGGTTTTTGGAACTTGTTGGTTTTGTGGGGGAACATGGGTGGATCAGGAGTGGTGTCAAGCTTGTTTCTCAAGTGGTTAGGCTTGGGAGCATATTTGTTTGTAGGTGTAGTTTGTGATGGAATAAGAATCTCTCCAATTTTCTCTCCTCCCTCACCACTGCTCTCACCAATCTTGTTAGAGCCCAATGCCTGACCATCAAACCTCTTAAACTCAGCCATCATTAAACTCAATTGTGGCTCATGCCCAGACAACCAACTCATCAATTTTCTCAGATCATCATTTTCATCCTGCAAGCGGTCAACATAGTGTGCAAGTTCCATATTTTTCAAAGCATGCAATTCACATGTAGAACAAGTAGTAGGAACAGGAGCTTTCAACTCAGCCTCTAGTGAAACAAAAATAAAATTGCATATTTCCAAAATTGCATATTTGATTTTCCAAAAAGCTTGCATCTGCATGCTAGATTTATCTAGCCCTTTTTCCCTTTTCAAAAATAAAATTTCTGAAAATAATTTCCGAGTTTGAAAATTATAGAAAATTCATTTGGGCAATTTCTGGAGTAAACTTTGGCCGGTGCACCTTGGCATATCTTCATATAGCCGTTGTTGGCACACCTGCCAAAGGGGGCCAGCACCGGGCCCATCGCTGGGCTGGCCGAACCAGGGTTCGGCCAAACACTGGTAACGGTCATTTGGGCTCAGCTTTGGCCAACGGCTCCTAGCCGTTGCCCAACGGCTAGTCCGCAGTGTGCTGCCCCTTTGCTCTATAAATTGGACCCGAGAGGGGGTGTTCTTCACCCATTCAGCTCATTTCACTCACAGTCCCCTCTCTACTCCTTGCTCTCTTGGTTTTCTTAGATTTCTTGCTCGAGATTGGATCATCAAGTGTTCCGTCTATTGTGTTGCTGAAAGTATTGTTATTGGTGGAGCAAGCTCGGTAAGAACTTCATTTGATTTCACTAACCCATCACTGAGTTGCTCTTGTTGTCTCTTGTTGTTGTGCTAGCATGAATTGGGCGGCGAACACTCTCCGGAGGGTGACACGCTCACGCTCCCGTTCGTGGGCAAGCACGAGAGCATCCACCCCCGCCGAGCCCATCGACGATGGATTATGAAGAAGAGCAAGAAGAGCAAGCCGAGCCACAAGCTGCGGAGGAGGTTGTCGACGACACCCCCTACCTCAGCTTGCGGGGCACTCGAGAGGAGCAAGCCTATGCTCTCTTGAAGGACCGAGTCTTCGCCCACACCTGGGACTTCGACCCGGCCCTCATGGAGAAAACAGGTATGAATCTCGAGTTCGCTTCCATTTGGCATGCTCTCGGTTGGGAGGAGTTTGTGCCGGTTACAGAGCTTGGCTCTCGGCCCCTCACCATCCAGTATCTTTGCTCTCTTACCGAGATCCCGGATGGTATTGAGTTTCATCTTTTTGGGACCGATTATCGTCTTTCTTGGAAGGATCTTAGTCGTCTTCTTAGTTTTAGTCCTCGTTGTGCTGTTTCATAGAAGAGAGCTCGTGAGGGTTATGTTCGAGAATCTTTCTGGGTAGATATCTCTGGTCTTGTTTACAGTGGCAAGTTTGTACCTCGATGCAACGATATTGTGCATCCCACTCTCCGCCTGTGGCACAAGTGGCTCGCCATTACTCTCTTCCCACGAGAGGATGTTCGGCCCATGAGCAGCGATGAGATGATGCTTTTATACGCCGCTGTTAACCGGATCAAGGTCTCCCCCGTTAAAGCTATGATTCGGCAATGGTTGATGAATTTCAAGATGATAGGTCCTATTGAGTGTACGTTGTTGGTGATTCGTATTGCTCTCAGACTCGGGGTTTTTAGCGGGAATCCCGTACCCTTCATCGGGACGCCCCGAGTTCTCATTGATGAGGCGTACTTGATTCATGGGCACATACTCAAGAGGGGCCCAAATGATTCTTTGACTTTCTTCTTTCCGGGCTATGCAAACCAAATTTTGTTACCTAACCCGGGGTTTGGATTGTATAATTCGGAGTCACTAACCATTCCCCTTGTTACACAAGAGGAAAGTCGTCGTGCTCGTGTCTCAGGCAGGTCCACCAGAAGCGCGGCGAAGAGAGCAGACATGCAGCAGCAGCAGTCACAACCACCACCACCACCACAGCCTCAGCCTCAGCCACAGCCTACTACGCCACTAGTGGTAGGAGGGGCCCCTACAGGGTACATGTCCGGGGTTACCCCTGGATATGCACCTGGTTGGGACCAGCCCACCTACCACCCGAGTGTGAGTGGCACAGCTTGGGCAGATGCGAGCAGTGCTCAGTGGGCCACACCCGCTATTTCCAGCTCCGGTGGTCCACCTCCGTCTTTGTCTTTTCGACGGCACTCCTCAGCCTCTGCACGTGATGCTCAGCTCGCGTAGCGGATGGGAGATCTCACCGTCCAGGTCACGGGATTGGAGGAGACGCTGAACACCCACGTCGAGTCTACCTCAGTGTGGCAGCGTCAGGCTGGTGAGAGGATAGCAGCCATGCAGCAGGATCAGCAGCGATACATAGAGGCGCAGAGGGCTTAACACGCGAGTCAGGGTTTCTTCTACCCTCCTCCGCAGTGAGCCTGAAGCTAGCTTGGGGGAGGACACCCATCCTGAGGTAACTTGTATCTTCCTTTGTTTTCAGAATATCTTATAAATGAAAATCCAAAAAATCTGCAAAAATAAAAAGACCAAAAATATTTATTTGCTTTCATCATCATCGTTTGCTTAGTTTGCTTTGATATGCTTAGTAAGAATGCTTTGCCTCTATGGTTGAAATGATGAATAGTTGCTCTGTTTATTTTCCTCATATGTCTTCCTTACAACTTTGTATCCTACCTAAGTTTTGAGTTTGTTGGCTTGTATGTTCAAACCTTAGCTTGAAAACTGTGGGTAGCAAAAAGCATGATCCTTGCCTAAGTTGTTGTGATACATGATATGGTATAATAGAGTGCTATGGTCTTGTGCTTAGTGATGCTTGACATCCAAAGTTTTTCTTTTTGAAAAATCAAAACATGATGAGTTCCTCAATGATGAGAATTTCCCATCCAAGGCCATATGTAGATTCTAGTTCTTAGCCTCCACATATGCAGCTTGTTCTCTCATTGAGTTTTGTCAAATTGTTGTGACCCTTGTTAGAACTCATACTCCCCAGATCAAGATCACGTACACGTTCATGCTAAAACATCTACACTGGAAGTTAGCATTCATCATTTGCTCCATATTGCTTAGGCATTCTTCCATAAATAAAACTCTATGTATCTTTGCATTATTCATCCCTCTCCAAATATCTCCAATAGAGACAAAGGGCTAGCTAAAAAAAGAGAGAAAAAAAGAGAAAAGCATGCTCAAAAGCATGGCAAAAATAAATAAAGAGAGCTAGCCCAAGTCTCAAAAATTTCAAAAGGAGAAAAAGGGATTGATATGTGCAAGAGAAAGAGTTCCACCATGTAGTTGGTAATAACTAGTACCTACTCCGGGGCTAGTGTCCACCTTACCATCAATCCCTCATTCCCTCATATAAAGCATGGTAATATCTAGCACCCATTTCTGGGCCTAGTATCCACCTTACCATGCTCATATCCATCACACACATATGCACATCTTGATCAGGATGTATGTTTGTTACTTCCAAGGATCCGATTTTTGACTTAACAAAACATGAGAGACAAGTATGCCACATCTTCCCTACCTACAGCTCCACATACAGCCTATTAGGAGTAGGATGTGAAGAAAGACAACATTGATGCCTTGGTGAGGAACCATACACCTTTGAGCGATCCGAGAGTATCACTTGAGGAACTCTGATTTTCTTTTGAAAAATTTGCAAAACCTCCTGATTGATAAGTTGATCAAGGTATGAGTGATTATGCATTTTCTATATAACCATTCTGTCTCTCAACCGCCCAAGGCAGGTGAAGCTATATGCCCCACGTTATCAGGTGAAAGGTAAGAACATTGCCAACTTGTTCAACTCTTGGTAGAGTACTTTGCTGTATGTTTGCCATAAGTTGAGAATTCAACATTGTAGCAACTCCTGATCAACCAACCTAAGTCTCTAATGTCTTGCTTCGAGACGAGCAAGAGGTTAGCTTCGGGGGAGTTTGTTGACGGTTGAAATTCACCATTTTCAACCCTCAATATTCTCACATAAATAGAGGCATATGCATTATTTACTAGCATTTTGGTTTGAACAATGTAGTTCCACTTGTCCTTGGAGATTATTTGTATGTAGGTGATTTACCCCTTAAAAGAGATGGAAACTCACCTTCTATGAAGAAACCATGACAACTCAGCTGAGGAGGTGGCTGCCACCAAGGGAAACATGGCATTCCACGTCATCGATCCAGGGAAGGCACTCACCGACGAATCAGAGGACACCACATGGACTTCACATGGATCAAAGGGCCCACCTCGGATACCAAATCAAGCCATGCACCAGCGATGGATCAGAGGGCCCACAGGGCAGCCACCTAGAGGAAGCACACCAGGTGGGGCCGCCCTAGGGGGTCGGCCGATTCTAGGATCGGCCAAACCACCTTAGTGGCGCCCCATTTGGCCCCTACACATGGCAGCTCCTCATTGGTCTATTGCCTCACTCCCGGGTGTTTAGGGGCACTTTGAGCCTCCGATCAAGCCTTGTCCTTGCCTATAAATAGAAGGGGAGGGGTTCCCATTTCACACACACCACTCTCTCATTCTCCTCTCACTTTTAATTTTCAAGGCTAGGGGGTAGGCTAGAGTAGCTCTTATTCAGGTTCCAAGTCCTCTTGGAAGTCTAGGTATGAGTTCTCTTTTATCTTTATTTCTTTGTATGACTTTGATCTACTTCAGTTATTCATCTATTTCATATAAAGTCATCGTAGATCATATGTTTGATATGTTCTTGAGTTCATCCTATGTTCATCATTTAGAGGCTTGTGTTCTTCGTGAACACTACCTTGTGATCCACTTGAAGGGTGATAAACTCCTTCCTTATGTGTTTGTTCATAAGTTAGAGGCTCGTGTTCTTCACGAACACGACCCTTTGATCTTATTGATTAGACATAAGAGAGTTCATATATGTTTGTATGTCTAGCCTTAGTTGATCTTGTTAGATGGCATGAGAGTGTTGCATGAGGTCTGTGTTCAAGCTACGGTACTCGGTCTAGTTGACCAGTCTTCTGGTGGCTCTCACCCTGGGTCACAATAGCCCGGGCCGGGTGGAGTCTAGCAGCAACGTAGGCATGGTGCCTGGGTTGTCTGGCTACGATAGTTATGAGCATACCCCCTGTAATGACAGAGGTCGGTCCTCAGGTGGTGACAACCCTGTTGGATCCTTGGGCAACCTCCGCGCTAGGGTACCTACTGTAGGAGTCTAAAGTCTAGTTTTGCAGAGTGCTGGTCGTCGTGGGCTAGCTCCCCGTTTGTACCTGGGTGCTGAACCGTATCTCTCTCATGCAATACTCATGCTCATCTCTTGTATCTTCTAGCTTTGAATGTTTAGTACATTAGAACCTAGAGCTAACTCGTATGTTCCCCCTAAGCCGTAGTGTGCTAGAGTAGAGGTAGATTTGAGTGTGTGTGTCACACTACCCTTATATCTTTTATCTTACCCCTGTCTTTGAGTGTGTTGTTCCCTATATCTATCTCTTGGTTTACATTCAGAGCAAAAGCATAAGTCTAAGATATCCGCCATTGCCTTCCACGGATTCGATACCCTTGGAATACTCTTGTTCCTTGGAGAAATGCTACAATGGTTTATCTGTGTGCTTGCGGATTCGTTCATGATCGTTTAGATTAACCTATGGCAAGTCTCGATGTTCACGCTAATCGCGCCATTAGTTGTGACATTGAGAGGTGCCTACAAGGCGTTTCCTGGTGTTGTCACTAAGGATGGGTCCCAGATCTGTTCTTAAGATGACAATGCTAAGAAACGCCAACAAAGGTATGACTTGGAATATCTCTTATGCTTGTTCTAACTTCATGGTAATCATGACCCACTTGGATTTATTCTCCCTTCACTCAGGACGAGCAAATGTCAAGTGTGGGGGTGTTGTTGACGGCTGTTAAGTACCATTTTTATGGCCGTCAACTCCTTCATTTTGGAACATGAAAGGAACATTCACACTAGAATAGGAGCTTAAACTAATACTTTCCACCAGTGTTGATGTCTATTCGAATGTAGATATTTAGCATAGGAAATGGGAGGAATACATGCATATTTGATCCACTCCAATCCAAGCCACTCAGGTTCTGGCCAATGAGGGGCTGCCACATGGATTCCCCCGGATCCATCATGTCACCAATCCATGAGAAAAGGTTTTGACGAATTATATGTTGCCACATCAGCATAACATGGATCCATGGGCCCACTTGCTACCCAAACCGCCGAAACATGGCATGCACGGGGGAGTGATCATAGGGCCCACTTGTCAACCACCTGGAGAAAGCACAACACATGGGGAGGACCAGGACGGTCGGCCAACCGTGGGATCTGCCGAACCGACCTTCGGTCAGTTCATCCCGGCCTTCCACGTGTTACTCGGTGATTGGTCCCTTGCTGCAATCCGGGGTGTTTTGGAGACATTTGAGCCTCACAGCAACCACCCCCTTGCCAATAAATAGAAGGGGAGGGGCCTCATTTCCAACACACCTCCAAGCTCTCAAGCCTCCACTTTCTCTCTTGTGTAGCTCTCTCCCTCTCTCTAATTCTGCCCATGTGAGGTGATTCTCACCTCTATGTGGTGGAGTAGGGATGAGGTGAGATCTATACTAGGATTTAGTTGATAGATGGAGTAGGATTGAGGAGTGAGTTGATGTCCTCGTGGATGTCTTGTTCTACATTTAGATCAAAGTGAGTATTCGACATTTCTTATTTAGTCTATAGTGGACTTCGTGCATGAATGATATGTTCTTGTGTTCTTGGCTCGTTCATAGTTTGGAGGCTTGTGTTCTTGGTAGCACAGGGCTTCGATCCTTTAGAGCTAGATCATTAGTTCAAGTATCTGTTTGCATGT
This sequence comes from Cenchrus fungigraminus, assembly GCA_036936925.1. Lineage (NCBI taxonomy): Eukaryota > Viridiplantae > Streptophyta > Magnoliopsida > Poales > Poaceae > Cenchrus > Cenchrus fungigraminus. Next base: position 102,449,198 of record CM072779.1, read on the forward strand.
TAAGATCCTGTTTAGCTGAGTAAGAGTGTTGTATCTCGTTCACATCCAAACCTCTCTATTGCTCCATAACTCAATGACGAGCATGTTCTACCGTTCCTCTCCAAGTTCGTAGTTCTGTACTTATACAGGGTGCTATAGTGTAGTTAGTGGGTCGACAGACGTAACCGCGCTATAGTAGTAATCGGTAGCGCAGACGTGGTGTCTGGGCCCTGGTTATCCTACGGATACCACGTGCATTCGCGTAACGATAGAGGTAGGCCGCAGTGGTGACAGCTTGTTGGACCCTTTGAAATCCCCTGTGCCCGTGTACCGAGTAGGGCCCCCAGACCGGTTGAACACTTAGACCTTTAAAAGCTAGGGTGTGCCGCACCCCACGAGGAGGGCTATCAGCGGTCGTTTCATCTCGAGAGTTAAGTCCCCCTAGAGAGTACTTCTCAACTCCTACCCATCTCAGTAGTAGCTCGGTTTCCTTGGATAGACACCCGTCCGGTTACCTCACCATCCTTGGAGACGATACCCTTGGAATACTCACCCTCCGAGGGGAAGTGCTATAACGGTGTATCCATGCGCTTGCAGATTCGTTCGCACTCGTCAGTGTACCCGTGTGTTCCTTACACGCTCACACTACCTGACGCCATAGTGGTGACGTTAAGAAACACCAACGCATTCAACAATGCGGTCGCTAAGCCCACCCGAATGGATCCAAAGCGAAAGGCCGGAGAGGGTTTTCTGCACCCCCCCAACAAGAAGGCCAAGAAGGAGGATGCATCGTCGGACGAGGAAGAGTTGCACCCGCCGAAATGGCAGGATTACAACTGGGAACGTCCAGTAATTTTTGTTCATCCTAGCAAATTGTTTCTGTGTGCGCGAAATTTGGAACTTAAGTGATTATTTTTGTGTGTGCAAAATTGTTTAGATTAATCAGATTATTAAACTAATTCTTTCTATGTGTGCGAAATTGTTTCCAAGTTGTAATTAGTTTTATGACTTCCAAATTTGGATTTCTTGGCTAGTATACCATGTTAGGCATTCAGAACTATGTAGCATTAACAATTTTCTGCATTTATTCATTGTATAATTATGTAGCATAATCAAATATCTACTACACCTCAGTGTAGAACTATGTAGCATAATTTGAGATCACAGTTTAACATCATTGGACACATAATGATGAGGTAATGCAACTGAAGCTGCTAATTGTCTGGTTTGCAACCGGTTATATCAGTTTGGGTTTCAACTAGTTGAGCTTTGGTCTGGTGGGAATGGACTGAGACTAGAAAATAGTTTGGTTCGGTTTGGTTTGTAGGTAGAAGATGTTTGAATCGGTTTGGACTGGGCTTGATGGTCAGTAGAACTCTTCATGGATTAGGAGATACATTACTTCCATTAATTGAACTTGCACTCTGTTTAATCAACACTACAAATCTAGTTTTCCAATTTATGTGTATATTGTCCCGTTTCTTGTTGGAAAAAGAACATCATGCAAATGTCAACAAACAACTAATTTTACCATGAATTTCATATACCATGTTAGGCACTTAGTGCTTGCTAGTATGCAAACTATAATATATCTGTTATTGGAAAGTTTGTTGCATCCATAAATGTATGTTGGGTTTTCTGCTAATATCTATCTTTGCATGTTCATTAATTTCAGTTATCACAAAATTTATTATTAATGCATGTCTCCATTTCTTAATTCAGGGATGTTGGCTGAATGTGACGTATGAGATGAACTTTCCGCGAGTTAGGATTTTCGAAGAATGCACTGATGACAGCGATGATGAGCTCCACAGGCCACTCACACGTAGGCAACCTTCGGACGCTGAGGTATTAGCTAAATTCCCTATGTTCTCTATTCCATATGCCAATTTTGTTGTACTTATCTCTGATAATGCATATTAAAAACATGTGAGGTCGAGGCTATGGTGGAGGTCCTTCGTGTGGTGATCAAGCGCTGGGTTTATTTCTTCAAGTAAGATAGGAGTCACCTTGAAGCAGTAGCTAGCTAGGAGCCATGTTTTAGCTTTTGTGTAATCACCGAGAAGGAATCATGGCTTGAACTAATGAATAAGTAGGTTTGGTTAATTGGGAAGTCCTTTTGTGGAATGTAATCAACAAGTATATAGTTGGGTTCAACTAATGAACAAGTAGGTTTGATGAGTTGGGAAGTCCTTTTGTGTAATGACCATTATGAAGTGGCATTACTTAAGAGTTTGTGAAAATGGAATTCTACTAGAGCTTTCGAGTGTCTTTCTCCATTTGTGAATTTTGATTGCGTCACTTGCTGGTGATTGTGTCACTTAGTGATGATGTGCACACGAGTAAGGAACAATTGCGGATTATAGACATCTTTTTTTTACAAATCATCAAATCAAGAAATAAAAAAAATACAAAGATGGCCTTGTTATCAAAATATCGAGTGGCACAATGGTTTGGGCAATACATTCTGGTTTTATAGATTTGGGTTCGAACCTTGTCTCTACCAATTTTTTCAAATTTATTTTTAATTTAATGTGCTATTAAAAATACACATTCTACACACACTTGTGGGTCCTATCATGTGTTTTTTTGTAACTGCGTACAATTACATTATCCACTAGGTGCACTAGATTTTATAGTACAATATGAGTTCCATTTCTAAGATTCTTTGACAAACATGATCTTTGCTCACCATAATCTCCATTAGGGATGAAAATTAACAAGTACCTTTTGGGAGTATTTTCATCTTATACACCATTACTTATTTTAGTTGTCATTAACCTTGTCAAAGAAGCAAGACTTGGATACATGGTCAAGTATCCTACCACAACAACACAAGAGCCATAAGGATATACCCATCCTTCCTAACACATTCATGGAAAATATGGACTAAACAATTGTTTCAAGTTGTATAAGCTTGGATTTGTTATGCAATAACATGATGCAAACAACATCATTAATTTATATCTACACTTGTTCAAAAACAAAGCACTGGCAAACATTTGAAATTGACAATAATAATGGCTTCTTTTACGTGTTCTCAAATTGGAAGCGTAATTTTGTTTGTCTCCGATAGGCGGGACCCACAACTGTGTGATTATGTGTCCACCCTTTAAAAGTGCAATCTTCTTAAAGCCAATAACCTGGGACCCCCTAATTCTGCTACCGGATCAGACGGTGGTGGTTCTCCTCCATCTACCCTGGCTTCTCGCCTTCATCTGCTTCTTGATCTTCATAGGGGTCCATCGCCTCGCTTATCAACTCCGCTCGCGTGTGTGACGAACTGCAATCGTTCCATGGAGAAGGTCACCACGACAGGCTACGAGGCGTCGAGGCTGTTGCGACTACCGATAGAGATGACAATTGAGATCGTCTCCTGCGCTGCTGCTCAGTCAGAGGACGCCATGGTGGATCTCGCCAATCTACACGCAGCATGCAAGGCATTACGCGTGGTGTGCGGTGAGGACTAGAGTGTCCGATGGCTGGTGGATGGCCATTCCTTAGTGATGAGTAATTGACAACGTTGGGTGGACTGATGATGTGCTTTGTCTTGTGAATGTAGGCTGCTGCTTGATTTGCGTTGGTGTAGGTGAAGAACAAGCGTGAATGGTCTTAGCCTTGCGGGGCCTTTCAAGGACTGGAGGGACTAGTATGCTTGATTCGATGGACCCTGTGGCTAGACAAGATCAAGTGCAAGTCACATGGTGCGAGGAGAGCAAGTCAAAGTCAGATAGTGGGTTCGTTGGTTGATCCGAAAGACAACATCGATCCGGAGCGAATGTGGCAGCCAAGTCGAGGAGCTCGGCGTGGAGGCTGCACCAAGCTCGCGGGGTTTGCAGTGGTTCACCAGAAAACCACTGGGTTCCTTGGTTGATCCTCAAAGCCAACTTCGAGCGGTGGACGGCTCGACACTGCATCGGGCCGGTTTGACCGGTGGTGAACACCGGTCTGACCGGTGGCGTCCGAGGAGCGCTGGGTGACTCAGCGGAGGACACGCGTCGAGATCACAGGCTTGGCGTTGAGACTACGAGAGGTGCAGTTGCTGCGTGTCCGTCCAATGGAAAAGTTGTCAAGTTTCCTAATTTATTTTCCCTTCAAGGCGAATGTATCGCCTAAGGGCATTTTAGTCTATTGCCTCCACAGATGGACCTCATATATAAACTAGGTGGATGGGTGTTGGCAGCCATCTCTTGGGTTTTAGGGTTTTCATTTGCTCTTAGCATTTTCTTTTTTTATCCTCCTATTTTCCTTAGGACTAGCTTGAGAGCTTCATGGTGAGATCTTTTGAGAGGGATGGATGTTAGGGAGGCAAGCTAGACCTTGTATGAATCTTTCTTTTGATGTATAGAAGGTTAGGCGTGATTCCTTAAGTGATTTTGGTTGTCTCCCCAATTTCTCTTTTTGGTGATTTTCAGAGCTCTTTTTGGTGGATTTTTTGGAGAGGGATTTGGGGAAGATTTCTTTGGACTTGTTTGTGGAATTTTCTTTACTTGGTGATTGGGCTCCACAAACTCCATGAAATCCACTCGAATCGGTGGCTTTTTGGATGAACTCGTGGATTGAAGGACCGATTAGGCGAACCAGAGAGGGGGGAGTGAATTGGAGCTGATAAAAATTCTTCTCGAAGGAGATGGGAACTTCAACAAGATGAACACGGCTTCCTACACACGTCTCCGACTCAACTACCCAAGTTGGTCAAGACCACATAGCCACTGGAGTGCTACTGGTCCTAGGAACCAACACTCAACCTTCCGAGTCAAGACTCACCAAACCACACAGCGGAAACTTGCACGGCTTGCTGCCTGTGCTACACCGGTCAGACCGATGGCCTGCGCCGGTCAGACCGGTGACACCGGTCAGACCGGTGGACAGAGCCGGTCAGGCCGGTGGCTACAGCAGCCGCACAGCAAACGTTCCAGGAAGCCTCAGTGACTCCTCTAGGCCCTGGAACAAAAACCACCATGAAACACAACCAGTGAGGAAGAAGAACCCCTCACAAAACCTAGCAAAACAACTCCAAGCACGCCAAAAACTGACCAGCAAAACCACGGGACAAAACCACACGGACAAGGCTGTTCCCCGAGACAAAAACCCACCAAGGGCTAGCACCGGTCAGACCGGTTAAGAGAACCGGTCAGACCGGTCGTGCCTGGGCAGCTCGGGATGAACAGCGCCCGCGAGTCAACTCCCCCAAATCCAACTCCCGATCTCCCGATTCACTCCACGGATTCGCACAAGACTTTGGGGATAGTAGGAACACCTCATGGGTACTCCATAGCCAAGATTTGGTCCACCAAAACTTGTTGAATCAAGAGGAATCGAAGGATTTCCGCCAAGAACACCACGAACCCTAGAACCACGAAAACCCCAAAATTGAGCCCCTTTACTCACGGATTTGGGAGGGAGATCAAAGAGAAAAGAACCACGAGGGGTTCATGCATACATCCCCCACCAAATCCCTAAGAGAAAGGTCTCAAAACCGCCACAAGAAATTCGCCAAGAAAAGCCTCCGAAAATCACCAAAAAGGAGAAACGGGAAAGACACATCCAAGCCTTGAGGAACCACGCTGAATCATCTATACATAGCAAAGAGGTTCATACAAGGTCTAGCTTGCCGCCCTATCATCCTTCCCTCTCACAAGATCTCACCATGAAGCTCTCAAGCTAGTCCTACGAAAATCCTAAGGAAAATAGGAAGGAAAATAGGAAAACCAAATGAGCTAGAGTTCCAAGAGGGGGCTGCCATCCTCTCACTACTTGGGTTATATGGAGGCAACCGAAAGACGAAAATACCCTTACTAGCTAACTAGGGATACATGCCCCTCGAGGGCGAAATTGGAAGTCTTTGTCTTCGCACCATCAGACGGATGCCCAGCGACCGCAAACTTGCTTAGCCTCGACGCAAGCCTTGCGATCCCGACGCGTGTCCTCCGCTTCGAAGATTCCGGACTGCGTCGTCGCACATCGGTCAGACCGGTGCTCCTCACCGGTCAGACCGATACCCACCGGTCAGACCGGTCAGACCCACCGGTCAGACCGGTCTGGAGCTGCTGCACCTCCGTCTTCGGTTCTTCGGTCTTGGCTTTGTGGATCAACCAAGGAACCCAGTGATTTTGTGGTGAACCACTGGAAACCCCGCGAACTCGGTGTAGCCTCCGCCAATCACCACTCATGACTCGGCTCCCACGTAGTCCCGGCTCGACCTTGGTTTTGAGGCTCAACCAAGAAACCGTCCATGACTTCATCTTGCCATTCTTGCCACCATGCGGCCCGCACTTGACCCCGCTGGCCACCAGGTCCCTCGAACCAAGCCTACTTGTCTTCTCCACACCTGGAGGCCTCACCGGCAACGACCTTTCGCGCTTGTTCTTCACCTGCACCTGCACCAGTCAAGCCGCAACCTGCACCTGCAATACTTAGCCAAGAATCAGTCCACACCACGTTGTCAATCACTCATCACACCAGGAAGCGACCATCCACCGGTCCTCGAACCACACCTGGCTCTCAATCTCCCCCTTGATGAGTGCATTGACAACACACACATTTTGGTAACCAAGAGAAAAGGAAAAGAAAAGAAACGACTAAAAGAAACTCCAACAAGCGATCGAAAGCCAAAGAAAAGGCAAAGAGCAAGATCACTTGAAGAAGACAAGTCTCGGACCCCTTAGGCAAGGGCAACGGCTCGACACATCCGAGACAAGACATGCTCAAGCAAAGAGCACAAACCATCAAACCAAAGCTCGAAAACCACAAAGAGCTCCCCCTGCACACATGCAAGCTCCCCCTGAACCAATGCAACTCCCCCTGGACAAATGCATGCGAACCACTTCACGAAACAGAGCAGCTGCAACAGCTCAGCTCGGACCGGTCAGACCGGTCAACACCACCGGTCAGACCGGTGCTCAACATGTGAACAGGACCAGCACTCTGACCGGTCAGACCGGTGACCTCAACCGGTCAGACCGGTGCACAACAGAGCCCAGAAATGGCTCGAAACCACTTGAAAACCTTCCAAATGCATTCAGTAGGCCAAAACATGCTCAAACTTCTCCCCCTTGTTGACAATGCATGAATCAAGCCAAAAATGCAAAAAATGCAACCTAAAGCTTCTCAAATAGACAAAATTCAACAAAGGATGCTACACATGTCCAAATGAGCAAGTTAGATACTCTATAGCTTCGTAATGACATAAACTTCATGATCACCAAGTTTCACAACCATTGGGCGAAGCTAGGATAGAATTGAGCAATTTTGCGAAAAATCACCCTCTCATGAGCAAAGTCCTAAACATGAGCAAAACATGTCAAAATGGCAAAGCCACACAAACTTCATGCTAGGACAACCATTCTAAGCATAAGACCATCATAAACACCCACAAGCACCTCATGTCATGTCAAAGCCACCGAGCCATGTGCCTACTTCTATATATGAGACTTCTCATTGGTAAGCAACATGCAACGGTTTAGCACCCAAAGCAAATTAAAATTAGCACATATGACATGGGAGCACATTTTCCAAGCAATTTACATTTCATTTTTCAGATTTATAATTGGTACATGAAATGTCTTTGCGACAAAAAGGAACTTATGCCCCTCCACAAGATGAAGCATGGGGGCTAAACATTCATGATGCAAATGAGCCTTTGGCCCCGTATGATCAAAATAAGCTATCCAACCACAAATTAAGCATAGCCAAGCCACAAAAACATGTCAAGATCATGTAAAGGCATTTACTCACAAGAGAGCATACATATGAAATTTTCAAAAACATAGCCATCAATCATGGATACAAACCAAGATTATCAAGAGCTAAGCCAAACTAACCATAGCTTACCAAATTAGCTCACAAAGACATATATATCATTCCATGGTGAACAATGTATATAGGAGAAGCCTTTCCTAAACAATGCATATGATACAAAATGCATGCAACCTAAGATACAAAGATGCCTATACATCATGTTACATATGCCATGCCAAATGCTAGAAATGCACAAAGGGAAGCTATACATATGCTACAAAGGAGCTCCCACACGCCAACTCAAGAAATCAAACAAACACCAAGCTCCCCCCGCAAACGAGTGAAAGTTGCTTGATCTAGGGGTTTGGTGAAAATATCGGCTAGTTGGTCATGTATGGGTACATGGATCAAAGCGATTTTTCCTTTCTCTACGTTGTCTCTCAGAAAATGATACCTCACTTCTATGTGCTTGGTTTTGGAATGGAGCACTGGGTTCTTTGCCACGCTTATGGCACTGGTGCTGTCACATTGGAGTGGGACATGAGTATACTCCTCACCAAAGTCACTCATGGTGTATGTGATCCAAAGGAGCTGAGAGCAACAACTAGCTGCGGCCACATACTCTGCCTCGGTAGTGGATTGAGCAACACTCGACTGTTTGCGGGAAGACCAAGACACCAAAGAAGAACCCAAGAACTAGCAAGTCCCAGAAGTAGACTTCCTATCCAACCGACACCGGGCAAAATCCGCGTCTGAAAATCCATGAAGCGCCAAAGAAGAAGACGCAGAGTACCAAAGGCCGAAGTCGGGAGTGTGTCACAAATACCTAAATATGCGCTTGACTGCTTGCCGATGCGAAGTCCTCGGAGACGCTTGAAAACGAGCGCACAGACATACCGAGAATTGGATGTCCAGCCTCGTCGCCGTCAAGTAGAGGAGCGATCCGATCATGCTCCGGTACTCCTTCTGGTCCACGTGTTCACCTTCCTCGTCCGCATCAAGATCTGTAGTCGTACTCATGGGCGTCGCCATGGCCTTGGAGTCCTCCATCTTGAACTTCCTCACAATGTCCTTGGTGTACTTAGCTTGGTGCACAAATGTTCCTTCCTTTGATTGCTTGATTTGTAGCCCGAGGAAGAACTGCAACTCGCCCATCATGCTCATCTCAAATTCCCTGCTCATGTCTTCTGCAAACCTTGCAACAAGAGAGTTAGACGAGCCACCAAAGACAATATCATCCACGTATACCTGCAGAATCAGGATATCTCTGCCCTGCCTGAGAAGAAACAAGGTCTGATCGACCTTTCCCATCTCAAACCCTCTCTCAAACAGGAACCCCCTCAACCTACCATACCAAGCTCTAGGCGCCTGCTTCAACCCATACAGCGCCTTCCTCAACTTGTACACCCGGTGAGGGTACTTCTCACTCTCAAACCCCAGTGGTTGCCTCACAAACACCTCTTCCTCCAACACACCATTCAGAAAAGCACTCTTCACATCCATCTGGTACAACTTGAACCCTTTAGCCACAGAAAAGGCTAGAAGGATCCTGATCGCCTCCAAACGAGCTACAGGAGCGAAAGTCTCCTCGTAGTCGATCCCCTCTTTCTGACTGTACCCCTGAGCAACAAGTCTCGACTTGTTCCTCACCACTTCTCCTTTCTCTCCCTCTTTATTTTTCCACACCCATTTTGTCCCAATCGGCTTACACCCTGGGGGAGGGTCAACCAACACCCAAACTTGGTTCCTCTCAAAATTCTCCAACTCCTCATGCATCGAGTTAACCCAATTATGATCAGATAACGCGTGTCTAATGTCTTTGGGCTCAAAGGTGGCAACAAAAGCAGCATGAGCGAAATGAGAATTGTTCCGAACCCTCGACCGTGTAGTGCGTTCATTCATGTCGCCGATGATTCTCGAAGCTGGGTGATCCACTTGCACTCGCCGGGGAGGTTCTCGCCTTGATGCTACCTCCCCCTCAACAGCAGCTTCGCCTTGATCTGGGTTTGTCGTTGTAGGTGTGGGAGAGGGTCCGTTCTCGATCGTCGTCGAAGTAGTAGGTACATGTTCAGCTGAGGGCACCACACCGCCATCTTCATCATCTCCATGTTCATGCTCCTCCTCCTGAAAGATCTCCTCGCCAAGTTCGTCGTCACCTGCACACTCAAAAACAAGCTGACTACGTGGCTGTGTCTCGTCGAAGGTTACCTCGCAAGTCTCCACGATTTGGTTAGTTTCAAGATTGAGCACACGAAATGCTCTAGAATGAGATGCATAACCAAAGAAAATGCCATCGACAGACCTAGCCTCGAACTTGTCCAACTTCTTCCCTTTCTTCAGAATGAAGCATTTACAACCAAAGACATGGAAGTGACTCACCTTGGGTGTGCGACCGTGCATCAACTCGTAACAGGTTTTCTTCTTGTGAACCCTGAGGTAGATCATGTTCGACACATAGCACGCGGTATTGACCGCCTCAGCCCAGAACCTTCTCGGAGTCCTATGCTCGTCAAGCATCGTCCGAGCTATCTCGCATAAGGTCCTGTTTTTCCTTTCCACCACGCCATTCTGGGGAGGCGTATACGGATTCGAAAACTGGTGTTCAAGACCCAAGTCATGGCAAAAGGTTTCGAAACGAGAGTTTTTGAATTCCGAGCCATTGTCACTGCGGATCGCTCGTATGGCATCTCCGTGCCTCTCGTTTCTTAACCTCAAGACAAGATCTCGAACAAAACCAAACGTCTCTCCCTTCTCCTCAAGAAAGAACACCCACGCATACCGAGAGTAGTCGTCCACCACAACAAGGACATACCACTTCCCACCCACAGATCGCACACGAGCTGGGCCAACAAGGTCCATATGGAGCAGCTCGCATGGACGCTCAGTCATCACATCGGTGAGAGGCGGGTGAGAAGAGGCTACCATCTTGGCATGCCTACACGGCGCACAAACCAACTCTTTCTCAAACCTCAACCGTGGCAATCCTCGGACCAAATTGAGTTTACTCAAGCGAGACAAAAGGTCAAAGCTCAAGTGACCCAACTTCCTATGCCACTTCCACAACTCACTCGAAGAACCAGCCAAAAAGCAACGCTCCACACCAGAAGACTGAGAGAAATCAGCTCGGAACACTTGACCCTCGGGAATGACCATGCATACAAGATCCCCCCGAGAATCTAAAATCCGAGAACCACCAGGTCGAAACAACACCTCAAAGCCCTCATCCAACAACTGGGACACAGAAAGCAAATTGTATCCAAGCGATTGAACAAGAGCAAAACGCCTGAGAGTGATCTTGTCACTTACCTTAATCTCACCTTCTGACAGCACACGCCCTCGCCCGTTGTCCCCAAAGGTGATGTACTTCTTTGTCACCACCGGGACGAGACTTGAGAACCACCCCTTGTCTCCGGTCATATGCCTCGAGCAACCGGAGTCAATCAACCAAATGTTCTTCAAGTCTCCCACCTGAAATTCAAAAGCGAGCACGTGAGTGAACAAACGACTCAGCACTGGGGTTAGTACCAAAAGAGTAAAACCAGTGCCGAGCCATTTGCTCCAAAGTGGGGTTAGCACAAACCAAATCATCACGCCTATCAAAGCTACCACCACGAATGCCACCACGGTAACCACTACGAGGGAACCAACCCTCTCTAGCTGGAGGAGGACGAAAGCCACGAAAGGGAAACCGTGGATCGGACCTCCTCTCCGTCTCAAAGCTACAACTCCTCTCACCCCCGTATTGAGCACGAGGTGGAGAACGCCTAGCAAACTGACCACCTGTAAACTTTCCAGACCAACCACCAGAACCAAACCGAGCATCCTCACGAGCGCGAAACCCGACTCGTTATCTGCCCAGACCTGCACCGGTCTGACCGGTGTAGCTCGGCCAGCAGCAGCACCTGCAGCCTTTCGGTCTCCCCAAGCCGGAACCGTCCTCACAATCGCCTTGGCCCTGGGCATCTGCATACGAGGCTCAGGTACACCATTAGAGGGGTGGTACCTGTCCTTGTTAGCCCACTCTCTAGCCATTCTCTCCTCACGCTTCCTCTTGAAGCAAAACTCATCCTTGTGACCATCTCTCCCACAATACCCACAATGGAACTTTATGGGCTGTGGCTTAGGCTTAGGCTTGGGTTGTGGCTGCCCACTCGGTTTCTCACCCTTCTTCTCTCCTTCCTCACCTCCCTTTGGGCTCACAAACTTCACCGGTTTCTGGAAATCATTTGTTGGGTGAGGGAATATGGGTGGATCTGGAGTAGTGTCAAGTTTGTTTCTGAGATGGTTAGGCTTGGGCTCAAACTTGTTCTTGTATCTGTTTGGTGGTGGGATAGGAATCTCTCCAACTCTCTCAACTCCCTCACCACTGTTCTCTCCAAGCTTGTCAGCCCCAAGTGCCTGACCATCATAGCGTTTGAAAGCCGCTATCATGATACCAAGCTGAGGCTCCTGACCCGACAACCAGCTCATACATTTCCTCAGCTCATCATTCTCATCCTGCAAGCAATCAACATAATGTGCAAGCTCCAAATTCTTAACCGCATGCAATTCACAAGTAGAGCAAGAAGTGGGAATGGGCTCTTTCAACTTAGCCTCAAGCGAAATAGTGTAAGCATGCATCTCATCAATCTTTCCATGCAAAACAGGGCAAGAAGTGCAAGCACCTAGCAAAGCAGGTCTAGACTTAAGCTCAGCCACTTCAACCCTAAGCATTTCTAGTTCATCACAAGTAGAAGCATGCTTATCCTTAAGAGTAGTAAGATCATCTAGGTACACAGAGCAATCACAGCAATCAATCTCATTAGAAACCACAGGAGAAGCCTTAAGCGAATCAATCTCAAGCTTAGCATCTAGGTTCTGGGTTTCTAGCTCAGCCACACGGTTCCTAGCATCTTCTAGTGAGGCCCTAAGCTCTTTCCTCATCTTCTTGGCCTCTCTAAGCATGTGATCGCGGTTATCAAGCAAGTCAACCAACTCATCATTCTCCTTGCGCAAAGAGGAGAGCTCATCACATACCTCATCCTCGGAGTCGGAGTCCGAGTCGCTCTGGTGACTCTTCTTGCTGCCGGAGCTACGAGCCATGCCACAGAAGCCATCTCCCGCGAAGCAGCTCAACCCGCTCAAGTTCCTGGATGACTTCTTGTTCTTGCGCCGATCACCTTCATCTTCACTGCTACTCGAGCTCGAGGAAGAGTAGGCGGAGCTGGAGTCGACGTCGCTCGCTCCGACCATCGCTCGGGCCTTCCTGCCGCGGCCATCCTTCTTCCTCGACCGTCGCTCGTCCTTGTGCTTGTTCTTGTGCTTGTGATCGCGCGTCGATCGGTACTTGCCGTCCTTGCTCGACCGGTGCCTGTAGCCGTCCTTGTAGCCGTCCTTGTTCTCCGTCTTCTCCGGGCAGTCGGCGACGAAGTGTCCTGGCTTGCCGCACTGAAAGCACGTCTGTGCTGTCCTCCTCGTGTTCACCCGATTCTCGTGCAGCCTCTCGAACCGCCTGGTCAGCAACGCCAGCTCGTCCTCTCCAAGCACGTCGAACTCCTCGTCTGGCAAAGACATCAAAGAAGACAGAGAGTACATCCTGGAGGATGCGTTAGCGTTAGACTTAGCTCCTTTGCCACTAACGAGAGCAAGACTATGAGAATCAGTCGGGCTCTCGATCTTGGCTGTCATACCACGGTCCAACTCAGCCGACTTGAGCTTCGAGAACAGCTCGTTCACCGTCAAGGTGTCATACTTCTCGGACTCAATAATAGCCTCAAACTTCCCGTCCCATACGGTACGATCCAACGAGTGCAAGAGCTTCACAGCTCTCTCATGATCATTGTATGGGAGGACATCCACATTGGCTCTCATGTTGTTCACAACGACTGTAAACCGCTGGAAAAGGGCATCGACGGACTCGCCGGGGAGATGAGTGAAGTTCTCGTACTCTCTCCGGTAAGTCGCGTACATCCGAGCCTGAACCTGAGCATTCCCAGCATGAGCATCCTTCAACTGCTCCCAAATCCTAGAAGCTAAGTCCTCTGTCTGAACCCGATCGAATTCAGGCTGACACATAGCACGAAACAAGTAGTCGACAGCCTTGTTGTTGGCTTCGAACATATCCCTCGATCCTGGAGCAAGGAAGTTCATCGGATGAACATAAGCTGTGTTCACCGTGACGTCCCAAAGGATCTGACCCTTTCCGCGGAGGAACGCTGCCATCCGCCTCTGCCACATCTGGTAGTTCTTCCCATCGAAGTGCGGAGGACCCGAACCCCGTTCCTGGTACGCCATCTTTGGATCTTAGACTGGTAAGAGTCAATAAAGACCCGAACCGGCTCTAATACCAATTGAAGGACCGATTAGGCGAACCAGAGAGGGGGGGAGTGAATGGGAGCCGATAAAAATTCTTCTCGAAGGAGATGGGAACTTCAACAAGATGAACACGGCTTCCTACACACGTCTCTGACTCAACTACCCAAGTTGGTCAAGACCACATAGCCACTGGAGTGCTACTGGTCCTAGGAACCAACACTCAACCTTCTGAGCCAAGACTCACCAAACCACACAGCGGAAACTTGCACGGCTTGCTGCCTGTGCTACACCGGTCAGACCGATGGCCTGCGTTGGTCAGACCGGTGACACCGGTCAGACCGGTGGACAGAGCCGGTCAGGCCGGTGGCTACAGCAGCCGCACAACAAACGTTCCAGGAAGCCTCAGTGACTTCTCTAGGCCCTGGAACAAAAACCACCACGAAACACAACCAGTGAGGAAGAAGAACCCCTCACAAAACCTAGCAAAACTACTCCAAGCACGCCAAGAACTGACCAGCAGAACCACGGGACAAAACCACACGGACAAGGCTGTTCCCCGAGACAAAAACCCACCAAGGGCTAGCACCGATCAGACCGGTTAAGAGAACCGGTCAGACCGGTCGTGCCTGGGCAGCTCGGGATGAACAGCGCCCGCGAGTCAACTCCCCCAAATCCAACTCCCGATCTCCCGATTCACTCCATGGATTCGCACAAGACTTTGGGGATAGTAGGAACACCTCATGGGTACTCCATAGCCAAGATTTGGTCCACCAAAACTTGTTGAATCAAGAGGAATCGAAGGATTTCCGCCAAGAACACCACGAACCCTAGAACCACGAAAACCCCAAAATTGAGCCCCTTTACTCACAGATTTGGGAGGGAGATCAAAGAGAAAAGAACCACGAGGGGTTCATGCATACATCCCCCACCAAATCCCAAAGAGAAAGGTCTCAAAACCGCCACAAGAAATTCGCCAAGAAAAGCCTCCGAAAATCACCAAAAAGGAGAAACGGGAAAGACACATCCAAGCCTTGAGGAACCACGCCGAATCATCTATACATAGCAAAGAGGTTCATACAAGGTCTAGCTTGCCGCCCGATCATCCTTCCCTCTCACAAGATCTCACCATGAAGCTCTCAAGCTAGTCCTACGAAAATCCTAAGGAAAATAGGAAGGAAAATAGGAAAACCAAATGAGCTAGGGTTCCAAGAGGGGGCTGCCATCCTCCCACCACTTGGGTTATATGGAGGCAACCGAAAGACGAAAATACCCTTACTAGCTAACTAGGGATACATGCCCCTCGAGGGCGAAATTGGAAGTCTTTGTCTTCGCACCATCAGACGGATGCCCACCGACCGCAAACTTGCTTAGCCTCGACGCAAGCCTTGCGATCCCGACGCGTGTCCTCCGCTTCGAAGATTCCGGACTGCGTCGTCGCACACCGGTCAGACCGGTGCTCCTCACCGGTCAGACCGATACCCACCGGTCAGACCGGTCAGACCCACCGGTCAGACCGGTCTGGAGCTGCTGCACCTCCGTCTTCGGTTCTTCGGTCCTGGCTTTGTGGATCAACCAAGGAACCCAGTGATTTTCTGGTGAACCACTGGAAACCCCGCGAACTCGGTGTAGCCTCCGCCAATCACCACTCATGACTCGGCTCCCACATAGTCCCGGCTCGACCTTGGTTTTGAGGCTCAACCAAGAAACCGTCCATGACTTCATCTTGCCGTTCTTGCCACCATGCGGCCCGCACTTGACCCCGCTGGCCACCGGGTCCCTCGAACCAATTCTACTTGTCTTCTCCACACCTGGAGGCCTCACCGGCAACGACCTTTCGCGCTTGTTCTTCACCTGCACCTGCACCAGTCAAGCCGCTACCTACACCTGCAATACTTAGCCAAGAATCAGTCCACACCACGTTGTCAATCACTCATCACACCAGGAAGCGACCATCCACCGGTCCTCGAACCACACCTGGCTCTCATGGATGAATGTTTAGGATCATTGACTTTCGATTCCTCTTGATTCAGTGGATCTTTGGGGACGATTTCATAGGCATGGCTTGTCCATGAGGTTTTACACCTATGCCCAACGTTTTACTTGAATCCGTGTAGCGAGTCGGGAGATCAGTTAATCAGAAGGAAGGGGTTGACCCGCGGGTTGAGATTTTCCCAAGCTTCCAGTTTGGACTAGTCTGCCTGGGGCCTCCCACTGGTTTGACCGGTGCAAACCGTCGTGGGCTTCTTGGAGGAAAACTTGGCTGCGTGTTAGCATTTCGTAACGTCACCACTAATGGCATTGAGTTAGAGTGAACATCAATACTTGCCATAGGTAAATCTAACGATCATGAACGAATCCGCAAGCGCACAGATTAACAATTGTGGCATTTCCCCAGAGAAGAGAGTATTCCAAGGGTATCGTATCCGTGGAAGGCAATGGTAGATATCAAGACTTATGCTTTTGCATTGAATGTAAACCAAGAGATAGATATAGAAGACAATAGCTCAAAGACAGGGTTAAGATAAATGATATGATAGGGGTAGTGTGACACACACTCAGATGTACCTCTACTCTAGCACACTACGGCTTAGGGGGGACATACGAAGCTAGATCTAGGTTCTATGATACTAAACATACAGAGTTAGATGATACAAGAGATAAGCATAAAGCATTGCATGAAAGCTAAGGTTCAGCACCCAGGTACAAACAGGGAGATAGCCCACGACGACCAGCACTCTGCGAAACTATCCTTTAGACTCCTACAGCAATTCCCCAGCGCGGAGGGTTTCAAAGGGTCCAACAGCTGTCACCACTGTGGCCTACCTCAATCGTTACGAGGGGCAAGCTCATAACTAACGTAGCCACACAAACCAGGCACCATGCCTACATTGCTGCTAGACTTCACCCGGCTCAGACTATTGTGACCCAGGGTGAGAGCCACAGGAAGGCTGGTCAACTTAGAATGAGTACCATAGCTTAAACACAAACTTCATGCAACACAAACATTTTATCAAACAAGATCAAACTAGGGCTAGTCATACGAACAGATACGAACTCTCTTATATCTAGTCAAAAAGATCAAAGGGTCGTGTTCGTGAAGAACACAAACCTCTAACTTATGAACAAACACATAAGGAAATAGTAAATCATCCTTCAACTGGATCGAAAGGTAGTGTTCATGAAGAACACGAGCCTCTAAATGATGAACAATGGATGAAGTCAAGAACATATCATTCATATGATCTACCACAACTTTATATGAAATAGCTAAATAACTGAAGTAGATCAAAGTCATACAAAGAAATAAAGATACAAGAGAACTCATACCTAGAATCCCAAGTAGACTTGGAACCTGAATAAGAGCTACTCTACCCTACCCCCTAGCCTTGAAAACTAAAAGTGTGAGAAGAATGGAGAGAGTGGTGTGTGAGAAATGGAGCCCCTTCCCTTCTATTTATAGGCAAGGACCAGGCTTGCTTCGAGCACCAAATGGCCTCAAATCACCCGAGGATGCAGCAAGGGACCAATGAGGAGCAACCACATGGAAGGCCGAGATTAGAGGGCACAAATGCAGTTCGGCCGATCCTAGGATTGGCCGGCCCCCTCGGCCCTCCTCTCGAGGTGTGTTTCCTCTGGGTGGCTTCCAGGTGGGCCCTTTGATCATTCTCCCGTGCATGCCTCGTTTCAGAATCCTAGGTGGGCCCATGGATCCTTGTGAAGTCCATGTGTTGCTCTCTGATTCGTCGGTGAGTGCCTCCCTTGGATCAGTGACGTGGATTGCCACTTGTTTCCTAGGTGGCAGCCATCTCCTCAGCTGAGTTGGCATGGATCTTCCATAGAAGGTGAGTTTCCATCTGTTTTCATGCTTATTTCACCTACATGCAAATAATCTGCAAGGACAAGTGGAACTACATTATTCAAACCAAAATGTAAGTAAATAATGCACATGCCTCCATTTATGTGAGAATATTGATGGCTGAAAAAAGTACTTAACAGCCGTCAACAAACTCCCCCAAGCTAACCTATTGCTCGTCTTGAAGCAAGACGTTAAGGACTTAGGTTGGTTGATCAGGAGTTGCTACGTTGTTATATCCTTAACTTATGGCAAACATACAGCAAAGTACTCTACCAAGAGTTGAACAAGTTGGCAATATTCTTACCATTCGCTTGATGATGTGGGGCTTGTAGCTTCACCTGCCTTGGGCAGTTGAGAGACAGAATGATTATATAGAAAATGCATAATCACTCATACCTTGATCAGCTATTAATCAGAAGGTTTTGCAAATTTTTCAAAAAAGAAAATCAGAGTTCCTCAAATGATACTCTCGGATCACTCAAAGTGAATGGTTCCTCACCAAGGTATTAAGTTGCCTTTCTTCACATCCTACTCCTAATAGGCTCATGTGGAGCTGTAGGTAGGGAAGACATTTGGCATACTTGTCTCTCATATTTTGCTAAGTCAAAAACCGGATCCTTGAAAGAAACAAACATACATCCTGATCAAGATGTGCATATGTGTGTGATGATAGTGAGCATGGTAAGGTGTATACTAGACCCAAAAATGGGTGCTAGATATTACCACACTTTATATGAAAAATGAATGATTGATGGTAAGGTGGACACTAGCCCCGGAGTAGGTACTAGTTATTACCATCTACATGGTGGAACTCTTTTTCTTGCATATATCAATCCCCTTTTCTCCTTTTGGAATTTGTCCGAGTCTTGGGCTAGTTCTCTCTTTTTTTAACTAGCCCTTTGTCTCTTTTTGAGATATTCGGAGAGGGATGAATGATACAAAGATGCATAGAGTTTTATTCGTGGAAGAATGCATAAGAAAATGGAACAAATGATGAATGCTAACTTCCAGTGTAGAAGTTTTAGTATGAACATGTACGTGATCTTGATCAGGGGAGTATGAGTTCTAACAAGGGTCACAACAATTTGACAAAGCTCAATGAGAGAGCAAGCTGCATATGTGGAGGCTAACAATAGCTTGAATCTACATATGGCCTTGGATAGGAAATGCTCATCATTGAGGAACTCATCATGTTTTGATTTTTTTTCAAAAAGGAAAAACTCCGGATGTCAAGCATCACTAGGTACAAGATCATAGCACTCTGTTATACCATATCATGTCTCACAACAACTTAGGCATGGATCATGCTGTTTGCTACCCACATTTTTAAGCTAAGGTTTGAACATGCAAGCCAACAAACTCAAAACTTAGGGTACAAAGTTGTAAGCAAGACATATGAGAAGAATAAACAGAGCAACTATTCATCATTTCAACCATAGAGGCAAAGCATTCTTACTATGCATATCAAAGCAAACTAAAGCAAACTTGATGAGGAAAGCAAATAAATCTTTTTGGTCTTTTTATTTTTTCAGATTTTTATGGGTTTCATTATAAGACATTCTGAAAACAAAGGAAGATACAAGTTACCTCAGGATGGGGGTCCTCCCCCAAGCTAGCTTCAGGCTTACTGCGGTGGAGGGTAGAAGAAACCCTGACTCGCATACAAAGCCCACTGCTCCTCTATCTGTCACTACTGCGCCTGCTGCATGGCGTCGATCCTCTCACCAGTCTGACGCTGCCACGCTGAGTTAGCCTCAACGTGTGTGTTCAGCGTCTCCTCCATTCCCGTGACCTGGACGGTGAGCTCTCCCAGCTGCTGCGCGAGCTGAGCCTCTCGTGCAGAGGCCGAAGAGTGCCAACTGAAGGACGAAGATGGAGGTGGACCACTGGAGATAGAACTAGTGGGTGCAGCCCACTGAGCACTGCTCGCACTCGCCCAAGCCATGCCACTCGCACTCGGCTGGTAGGTGAACAAGTCCCAACCAGGTGCATATCCAGGTGTAACCCCGAACATGTACCCCGCAGGGGCCCCTCCTGCCACCGATGGTGTAGTAGGTTGTGGATGTGGTGGTGGCTGCGACTGCTGCTGCTGCTGCATGTGTGCTCTCTTTGCCGCACTTCTGGTGGATCTGCCTGAAACACTAGCGCGACGGCCTTCCTCTTGTGTAATAAGGGGAATGGTTAATGACTCCGAGTTATACAATCGAAACCCTGAGTTAGGTAACCGGATCTGATTTGTATAACCCAGGAAGAAGAAAGTCGAAGAATCATCTGGGCCTCACTTAAGTGTAGGCCCTTGGATCAAGTACGCCTCATTAATGAGAACTCGGGGCATCCCAATGAAGGGGACGGGATTCCCGCTTAGAACCCCAAGTCTGAGAGCAATACGAGTCACCAAAGATGTACACTCAATAGGACCTCTCATCTTAAAATTCGTTAACCACTACTGAATTAT
This sequence comes from Cenchrus fungigraminus, assembly GCA_036936925.1. Taxonomy (NCBI): domain Eukaryota; kingdom Viridiplantae; phylum Streptophyta; class Magnoliopsida; order Poales; family Poaceae; genus Cenchrus; species Cenchrus fungigraminus. The sequence continues at coordinate 102,469,522 of CM072779.1, forward strand.
AGATTTAACGGGGGAGACCTTGATCCGTTTAGTAGCGGCATATAGAAGCATCAACTCATCATTGCACACAGGCTGAACATCCTCTCATGGAAAGAGAGTAATGGCGAGCCACTTGTGCCACAATCAAAGAGTGGGATGCAAGATATCATTGCACTGAGGTACAAATTTACCGCTATAAACAAGACAGGAAATCTCTTCCCAAAAAGAATCTCGAACAAAACCCTCATGAGCTTTTTTCAAAGAAATAGCACAACGATGATCAAAACCAAGGAGACGACTGAGATCTCTCCATGTAAGTCGGTAATCAGTCTCGAAAACACGAAACTGAACACCGTTCGCTTCCTCAGTAAAAGAACATAGAAACTGGATGGTGAGGGGCCGAGAGCCAAGCTCTGTAACCGGCACAAACTCCTCCCAACCGAGAGCATGCCAAATAGAAGTGAACTCGAGATTCATACATGTTTTCTCCATAAGAGCAGGGTCAAAGTCCCGGGTGTGGGTGAAGACTCGGTCCTTTAGGAGAGCGTAGGCTTGCCCCTCTCGAGCGCCTCGCAAACTGAGGTAGGGGGTGCCATCTATGACCTCCTCTGTTGCTTGTGGTTCGGCTTGTTCTTCTTGCTCTTCTTCATAGTCCATCGTTGATGGGCTCGGCGTCGGCTCGGTGGGAACGGATGAACTTGCGCTCGCCCGCGAACGGGAGCGTGTCACCCTCCAGAGAGCGTTCGCCGCCCAACTCATGCTAGCACAACAAAGGGACAACAAAAGCAACTCGGTGATGGATTAGTGAAATCGAATGGAACTCTTACCGAGCTTGCTCCACCAATAACAATACTTGCAGCAACACAATAGAGAGAGTACTTGATGATTCGGAACTTGAGCAAGAAATCCAAGAAAACCAAGAGAGCATGGAGTAGAGAGAGGAGTATGAGTGAAATGAGTTGAATGGGTGAAGAACACCCCCTCTCCCCCTGCTATTTATAGGCAAAAGCGCCGGGCATCCAGACATGGCCGTTGGGCAACGGCTAGTAGCTGTTGGAGCAAGGTGGGGCCCAGCAGCCGTTGGGCTGCTTTGGCCGAACCAGGGTTCGGCCGAACCCTGGCCGGGCCCACCTGCCCCCTGCTTTGGCCAGTGGCTCCCAAACGGCTAGCTTGGCGCCTGCCTGAATGCCTCGGCCCAACTTTCCCCAAAATATTTTTCTAGAATTTTCAAACTCAGAAATTATTTTCAGAAATTTTATTTGAAAAGGGAAAATGGGCTAGATAAATCTAGCATGCAGATGCAAGGTTTGGAAAAATCAAATATGCAATTTGGAAAATAAGATTTTGGAAAGGGAAATATGAGATAAATACCATCTTTAACCTTTTTGGTAGAAATGACTCTTTATTTTTAGTTTGATGAGTTGGACTCTTCTCAACGGTTAATACCACTCGGCATCCCACTCCTGAGAAGTAGAGGGTAATGCCTTCTCAACCTTCCGCCACTCTTTACGAATTTTCTTTTCCTTCAATGTTGACGGAGGTTTCTTTGCTGGGGGTAAAGGCTCCGTCCTTCCCCCAAGCTGCTCAACACTATATTGCACCAAATAGCATTGCTCTTCTTTATCTTGAAACCTGAACATCAAGTTCCTCTTCCCAATGCAGAAATGGATCACTTCGGCCCCCACATTGATTCTAGCTCTGACATCACTGAGAAATGGTCGCCCAAGAATGAGTGGCATTCCTCATCGTCCATATCAAGGACCACGAAATCCGCAAAGACATCAGAGTTCTTGACCTTGACCAATAGACTCTCAACAATTCCTTCTAGATAATGTATCATTGAATCAGCGAGTTGGATAGTCCGTGCTGTTGGAGAGAGAGCTGAATATCCTAGTTGCTCGAACATGGCCTTGGACATGAGATTGACACTTGCACCAAGGTGACAATGGGCATGCTTAATCGTCTTGTAATAAATTGTGCATCTGATAGTTGGATAGCTAGGATCTCTTCTGTGCAAAACTGTTGATTCCTCCCATGGATCTTGGATTTGATGTACGGGCTTTCCTGCATAGTTAGGAGCATACGTCTTCCTAGGTGGCTTACCCCACCTAGTCAACACTACACTAACATTTTCACAAGAGGACACGGGTTGCCCCGGGATCCTCCCATTATCAGCAGACGGAACCAAGGCAGCTAACTGAGCTAACTGAGTTTCTAACATTTTGTTAAAACTCAGCTGGCTCTTCTGAGCAGAAGAAAAACTTCCAAGCTTAACATTGAGACTTTACAAGGATTTATCAAGGGCAGCTAACTTTTTATTAACACCTTCATTGATTTTAGCCTGCCTGAAAACAAGATCTCTTAAGGAGGGTCGGTTAGAATTGTAAGTGTTACCTTGGTTACCTCCTTGGTAATAAGGGTGTTGTTGATTCCACGTTTGGCCTCCTTGTTGTTGGGGACGATAACCATTGTTATTGCCATTCATGTACATCACTTCCTCCTGAGTTTCAGGGTAGTGATTCCCCGAATGCCCAGTGTTGCCACAGACTTCACAAGTCATGTGAGAATCCATAGGCAGAGTAGTGGTGGCCATGGTAGCCTTCTCGCTGGTGTAGTCATCCAATCTTTTCATAAGAAGGTCCAGCTTGGCAGTAATCATATTTGCTTCCTTGACAGTATGAGTACCCCTCTGACATGGCTAGAGTCTTTCATCGCTCCACCCTTGGTTGGATACCATCTTCTCAATAAGTGATTTGGCATTATCAACAGTGAGTGAGAAGAATGCTCCCTGAGCAGCAGCATCAATATGGCCTCGGGCTGTCGGAGTCAGCCCATTATAGAAGCTTTGAAGAATTAGCTAATCCTCCATCCCATGGTGAGGATAGGCAAGGTCGTACTCCTGAAGCCTTTCCCAAGCCTCTGGAATAGATTCACTTGCTACTTGCTGAAAGATAGAAATCCTTCCACGAAGAGCATTGGTTTTACCCAATGGAAAGAACTTCTTGAGGAATACTTCTGAACACTTGTCCCAAGTATTGACAGCATCATAATTCGCATAGAACCATTGCTTGGCTTTCCCCAGGAGAGACAAAGGAAACGGGCGAAGATGAACAGCGTCCATATTTGCACCCTTGATGGTGAAAGTGCTGCATAGCTCTAGAAACTGCTACAGATGGGCATTAGAATCCTCATTTGGCTTGCCACAAAACGAACTAGTCTGTACCATCGTGATTAAACCCGTCTTGATCTCAAAAGTTTCAGTCCCCATTGCCACCATAGGGCCTTGCAGCACCTGGTTAGCAGAGGGAGCTGAGTACTCATGAAGCATCTTCTAGGCCATAGCGTTTGACGTGGATGGTACAAAGGAAGCTGGATCGCCTTCCGGAGGAGTAGATGAGGTGAGTCGAAATGAATTCGAGCTTTCGTCACTAGTGACTCGGGATCTTCTGTGAAATTCTCTGGTAAGTCGAAACCAGTCATACACTACCTGTCTTCATCATCCAAAGATAAAATAAGACAATCAAGGTTAGCCTGCATTGAGAGTTGCTCTAACATACTCATGATTTATAAACAGATGCAAAGTATAGTCATGATAATCATGTGCCTTCCCCGGCAATAGCGCCAGAAACACTTGTTGGCATTTCTTAATGTCACCACTAATGGCGCCGAGTTAGAGTGAACATAAAGACTTGCCATAGGTAAATCTGACAGTCATGAACGAACCCGCAAGCGCACAGATTAACCATTGTGGCATTTCCCCAGAAAAGAGAGTATTCCAAGGGTATCGTATCCATGGAAGGCAATGGTAGATATCAAGACTTATGCTTTTGCATTGAATGTAAACCAAGACATAGATATAGAAGACAATAGCTCAAAGACAGGGGTAAGATAAATGATATGATAGGGGTAGTGTGACACACACTCAGATCTACCTCTACTCTAGCACACTACGGCTTAGGGGAGACATACGAAGCTAGCTCTAGGTTCTATGGTACTAAACATATAGAGTTAGATGATACAAGAGATAAGCATAAAGCATTGCATGAAAGGTAAGGTTCAGCACCCAGGTACAAATGTGGAGATAGCCCACGACGACTAGCACTCTGCGAAACAATCCTTTAGACTCCTACAGCAATACCCTAGCGCGGACGGTTTCAAAGGGTCCAACAGCTGTCACCACTGCGGTCTACCTCAATCGTTACGAGGGTAAGCTCATAACTAACGTAGCCACACAACCTAGGCACCATGCCTACGCTGCTGCTAGAATTCACCTTGCCCTGGCTATTGTGACCCAGGGTGAGAGCCACCAGAAGACAAGTCAACTTAGACTGAGTACCGTAGCTTAAACACAAACTTCATGCAACACAAACATGCTATCAAACAAGATCAAACTAGGGCTAGTAATACGAATGGATACGAACTCTCTTATGTCTAGTCAACAAGATCAAAGGGTCGTGTTCGTGAAGAACGCGAGCCTCTAACTTATGAACAAACACATAAGGAATGAGTAAATCATCCTTCAACTGGATCGAAAGGTAGTGTTCATGAAGAACACGAGCCTCTAAATGATGAACAATGGATGAACTCAGGAACATATCAATCATCTGATCTACCACAACTTTATATGAAATAGCTGTATAACTGAAGTAGATCAAAGTCATGCAAAGAAATAAAGATACAAGAGAACTCATAACTAGACTCCCAAGTAGACTTGGAACCTGAATAAGAGCTACTCTAGCCTACCCCCTAGCCTTGGAAACTAAAAGTGAGAGGAGAATGGAGAGAGTGGTGTGTGAGAAATGGAGCCCCTCCCCTTCTATTTATAGGCAAGGACCAAGCTTGCTTCGGGCTCCAAATGGCCTCAAATCACCCGGGGATGCAGGAAGGGACCAATGAGGAGCAACCACATGGAAGGTCGAGAGGAGAGGGCACAAAGGTAGTTCGCCCGATCCTAGGATCGGCCGGCCCCCTCGGCCCTCCTCTCAAGGTGTGTTTCCTCTGGGTGGCTTCCAGGTGGGCCCTTTGTTCATTCCCCCCTGCATGCCTCGTTTTGGAATCCTAGGTGGGCCCATGGATCCTTGTGAAGTCCATGTGATGCTCTCTTATTTGTCGGTGAGTGCCTCCCTTGGATCAGTGACGTGGATTGCCACTTGTTTCCTAGGTGGCAGCCATCTCCTCAGCTGAGTTGTCATGGATCTTCCATAGAAGGTGAGTTTCCATCTCTTTTCATGCTTATTTCACCTAGATGCAAATAATCTCCAAGGACAAGTGGAACTACATTATTCAAACCAAAATGCAAGTAAATAATGCATATACCTCCATTTATGTGAGAATATTGATGGCTGTAAGTAGTACTTAATAGCTGTCAACACTGTGGAGTTTGGAGTTCATCCAAGGAAGGTTTCCTGTGTAGCTATGGTGTGCTTTCCTCAAGAGTTTGAGTTCATTGCGGTTGGGGTTTTGAGCCAGACCGGTCTGTCCGGTGTAGGGTTTCCAGTGAGAAATCTTTTGTTCCTACTGTTGGTCGTGTAACTTGCTCATAGAGTTCTTCTAGTGCAAGTGTGGCTTTGGTGTGGTTCAGTTTGCTGTTGTTTTTGTATGGTTTTTCTCTAGCCTGGTTGGTCTCTTGATTTCTCCTTGTTGTTCCACATCCTAGAATTGCCATCTAGGCTTGCTGGACAAGTTTGGATAGATTCAGAGGAGTTTGTTCTGGACCGGTCAGACTGGTGCTAGGGACCGATCTGACCGGTGTTGCTAGGTGGTGCTCGAGTTGTTTGTTCCGCAGCGTTCTCAAGTAGTTTCGGTGGCGTGCAAGTTCCTAGGTCTAGTAGCACTCTAGTGGCTATGTGGATTTGGCTAGCGGGGTGTCGAGGATCTTGGAGTTGTATTTGGGACCATAGGTCGAGTTCTACTCTTCAAAGAAGAATTTTTATCGGCTCCCATTCACTCCCCCCTCTTTGGTCGCCATCCTGGTCCTTCAATTGGTATTAGAGCTGGATATGGATCATTGAAACTTTAACAAGATGAGATCCAAAGATGGCAGACTACGGGTAGGGCACTTCGATGGGAAAAACTACCAGATGTGGGAAGCCCGGATGGGCACGTTCATGCGTGGAAATGGTCAGTTGATTTGGGATGTAACGATTGACGAGAACTATGTAATTCCAGACATGTTCCTTTTGCCTAGATCAAGAGATATGTTCGATGCCAACAACAAGGCCATGGACTATCTCTACCGTGCTCTCTATGCATCTGAATTCAATCGGGTGTATGGAGTGCGGCTGGCACACATGATATGGACCCAGTTGAGGAATGCTCATGGTGGAAACAATCAGGTGAAGGCGTGTCGCTTTATGACCTACCAGAGAGAGTACGAGAATTTCACTCATCTTCCCGAAGAGTCTTTGGATGCCATGCTTGAGCGCTTCACTCTGATTCTGAACAACATGAAAGCAAACATCACCCAACTCCCATATGATGATCATGATAGAGCTATCAAGCTCTTACACGTGCTGGATCTTGATGTATGGGGAGCGAAGGTTGAGGCTATTCAGGAGCCCAGTGTGTATGAGACCCTGACGGTGGACGAGCTATTCTCTAAGCTCAAGTCGTCCGAGGTGGACCGTGACTTGAGAGCCAAGAAGGGCAAGGGCCTTGCTGATGATAGCCTTGCTCTTGTTTCTGGACAGAGAACTAGCTCTAATCAATCTTCTAGGATGTTCTCTATGTCTTCTCTTGTTTCTTTGCCAGATGAGAAGTTCGAGGCTTTGGATGATAAGGATCTTGCTTTGCAGACCAAGCGGTTTGGGTGCCTGAACGAGAACAGGAAGAACTTCAGGAGGAACTCAGGGACGTGGTACAAATGTGGGAAGCACGGACACTTCTTCGCCGAGTGTCCCTGAGGACCAGGTGTGTCCTAGGACCAGTGGAGGGTCGCTCCTTAGTGATGAGTGATTGACAACGTTGTGTGGACTGATGCTTGGCTAAGTGTGTAGGTACAGGTTGCGGCTTGACTCGTGTCGGTGCAGGTGAAGAACAAGCGTGAAAGGCCTTAGCCGTGGCGGCCTCCGGGTGATGGAGAGGCAAGTAGGTTTGGTTCGATGGACCCGGTGGCTGATGGGGTCAAGTGCGAGCCGTGCGGTGCAAGACTGGCGGGCTGAAGTCGTGAACATGGGCCGGTGCAAGGTAGCGGATGGAGGCCGAAGCTTGCATGCGGGGTTTGTTGGTTTGCCCACAAAACCTTCGGTGGACGGTTTCTTGGTTTGGGCCTCAAAACCAAGCCCGGAGGCCCGAGGTGACGGAGACTGTGATCCGGGAGCTTCGGGAAGCTTCGAGGCGGAGGGCACGTGGCGTGATCACGGGGTTTCCGTCGATGTGAAGCGAAGCCACGGAGAAAGCGTGTTCGTCCGATGAGGACTTGACCAAAATGCCCCTGAGGGGTTGTATCTTCATTTCAAGCAGTAGGGGTAGCGTGGTCATTTACCTCCCTCCGATGGACTTCTTATAAATAGCGGAGAGGTGGATGACATCTCTCTCGGACTCTAGGGCTTCCTCCCCCGGTAGATTGCTCTGAACTGCTTCTTTTCCCTCTGTATTCCTTAAGCTAGATTCTTGTATAGACTCTGACCTTTGGATGTATGGAAGCATTCGGCGTTGCAGTGATCTCCTAGTCCTCTGTGATTTTTGTGTCATTTTCGGGGCTATTTTTGGGGAGTTTCATTCTTCGCTCGATTCGGGGCTTTGAGGGCATTTTCCTTCGGATTTCTTTGAGGGGATCATGGGTGGATGCCTTGCGCATCTTTGTGTGTGATCTTGACCACTCAAACACCGTGGAGAGCCTTCGATTCGTGAGTTTTTGGCCGGAGTTCAAGTTCTTGGTGGTTGTTCGTGTGATTCGCGATTCCCGACGATTTAGTGGCTTAGAGGTCAAGATTTTTGGGGCATAGCTTCCTTTTGTGTTGCTTATCTTCTCCCCAAATATTGTCTCAAGAGCTTTTGGCGTTTGGGAGATCCGGTGATGGATTTGGAGAGTTGACTTCGCGAGCTCGAGCTCGAGCAGCTCTGTCCGGGGCTAGCGGACAGTCCGTGAGGACCCCGCGGACAGTCCGCGCGCCTAGGGTTCATCCCGTGTTCTTTGTGTTCTTGCACATCTTCGTTTCGATCCGTTCCGGCCCTAGGGTTTTGTTGCAAGAGGTTTGGCGGACAGTCCGGGAGTGCTTCACGGATGGTCCGCGTGGCCAAGTTTTCGTCTGGGGTTAGGGACGTTTTGTTTGGGGTTTCCAGCAAGCTGGACGGACGGTCCGCGCTGCCCTCAAGGACAGTCCGCGACACTGGCGGACAGTCCGCAAGGCATAGCCGGACAGTCCGAATTTCGGGGTGTGCTACTGGTGGGTCGGTCTGTTGTTTCGGACGGTCCGCCCTGAGCTTGCGGACAGTCTGCCTGGGTTCCGCGGATGGTCCGCCTGGTGCTTGCGGATGGTCCGCCCTGGACTTCGCAGATTTGGCTAAGTCTTTAGATTCTTGCTTTGGTGCTTCCGCTCTTTGCTCCTAGGCTTGTCTCTTGATCTTCTAGGCTTGTGTGTGCCTTGTTTGGAGCTTCCTTTGTGTGCGCGAGTGCTTGGAGTGGCAATCGGGGTATAGGCCGAGTTTGATCTTTGGGAAGAATTTTTATCGGCTCCCATTCACTCCCCCCTCTCTGGTCGCCCTATTCGGTCCTTCAATTGGTATCAGAGCCGGTTACGGATCTTCTTGATTCTAACCAATCTAAGATCCAAAGATGGGCGATTACGGCAAGGGGTCGGGTCCTCCGCACTTTGATGGCAAGAATTACCCAATGTGGGAGAGGCGCATGGGCGCGTTTTTGCGAGGGAAGGGAACTCTTATCTGGGAGGTCACTCAGAATCCTCATTATGTCATCCTAGATAGTTTTCTTCTTCCAGGATCGCGGGACATGTGTGAGGCCAACAGCAAGGCCGGTGATTACTTGTTCCGTGCTCTCTGTGCCTCGGAGTTCGAGCGAGTGTATGGAGAGAATGTGGTCGGAAAGATTTGGCTCAAGTTGAGAAATGCTCATGTTGGAAATGCCCAAGTGCAAGCCCGTTTGTTTTCCACTTACCGGAGAGAGTACGAGAACTTCACTCATCTCCCCGGTGAGTCAACCGATGCTATGTTCCAGCGCTTCACTAGCATAGTCAACAACATGAGGGCCAATGTGACAGTGCTCCCATACACGGATCATGATCAAGCTATCAAGCTTTTGCATGCCCTGGATAGGTCTGTGTGGAGTGCCAAGGTCAAGGCCATTGAGGAGTCGAGCGTGTATGATACGCTGACGCTGGATGAGCTGTTCTCCAATCTCAAGTCTTCAGAGGTTGATCGTGGCTTGAGAGCCAAGAGCGAGAGCCCCACTGATCCTCATAGTTTGGCTCTTGTCTCTGGGTCAAGGTCTAACGCTAACTCCGGTGGTTTCTCTTTGTCTTGTCTTGTGTCTTTGCCAGATGAGGACTTTGAGGTGCTGAGCGAGGATGATCTCGCTTTGTTGAGCAAGAGGTTTGAGCGGATGTACGAGAACCACAAGAATGCAAGGTGGAGCTCGGGGATGTGCTATCGGTGCGGGAAGCACAAGCACTTCATTGCCGAATGCCCTGAAGCCATGGAGATCAAGAACGACTACAAGGGCAAGCCCAAGCACGACTACAACAAGCACCGCTCCCGGAACGACTACAAGGACAAGCACAAGGATAAGGGTGAGAGAAGGCACGAGAAGAGTAGCGGGTATGAGAAGAAGACCGCTCGAGCGATGGTGGCCGGAGCGAGCGACATCGACTCGACATCAAGTGGTGCTTCTTCCGACTCGAGCAGCGAGGGAGCAAGAGAAGCGCAAGGACAAGCGACACATGGGCAAGAACTTCACCGGCTTGAGCTTCGTCGCACAAGGAGGCTTTTGCGGCATGGCGCACTCCAAGAAGGGTGGGAAGCACAGCTCGGATTCAAACTCCGACTCCGATGAAGAGGTACGACACAATCCCAACTTCTTGCTTGAGGAGAATGCTAGGCTCAATGAGTTGCTTGATAACCGTGATGATGTGCTTAGAAAGACCAACAAGGAGAAGAGGGAATTTAGGTCTTTGTTGGGTGATGCTAAGGACAAGGTAGCTGAACTTGAATCCTTGCTTGTGGATGCTAGAAATGAGACAGTCTCTTTGAAATCTGCTCCTGTTGTGTCTGATGAGATGGATTGTGGTGATTGCTCAGTTTTTCTTGCTGATTTGACTGCTCTCAAGGAGAAGCATGCCTCTACTTTGGAGGAACTAGATGTAATTAGGATTGAGTGTGATGAATTGAAATGTAGGCCAGCTTTACTAGGTGCTTGTACCTCATGTCCTATCTTGCATGCTAGGCTAGATGAATCTCACACTAGAATAGTTTCTCTTGAGGCGGCACTGAAAGCTCCTCTTCCTACATCATGTTCAACCTATGAAATGCATGCTTTGAAAAACATGGAACTTGCACACTATGTTGATCGTCTGCAGGATGAAAATGATGAATTGAGAAAAATGATGGGGTGGTTGTCTGGGCATGAGCCACAATTGAGTTTGATGTTGGCTCAGTTTAAGAGGTTTGATGGTCAGGCGTCGGGGGCTGACAAGTGTGGTGAAAAGAGTGGTGAGGGAGAAGAGAAAGCTGGAGAGATTCCCATTCCACCACATACCACACCAATGAACAAATTTGCACCCAAGCCAAACCACCTCAGAAACAAATTTGCACCGATGACGGCTGTCTCTACTGCTCCTTTCAACAGGAAATCCCAAGATTTCAAGAAGGGTGAAGACAAGTTCTATTTTGCTTGCACCATTCTTGGTGGGCGGGATGTTATCGAGGAATATGTTGCTACCAGCATCTAGCCGTTGTCTTTCGGGTGGCGACCTAAGAAGATTGTTTATCTTTCCGTGGATTGGGCACCGTGCGAAGTTCCCTTTCCAAGATTTGATCTTCGCTTGTCCGAAGGTTAGAGTTTAGATGATTTTATTTACCTTGTTGAGGAACTAGTGGTTGATATGGTGGAGAAGTGCTATTTGAGCGAGTATAAACAGTTCAAGAACATTGTGAAACATAAACGCCGAGTGAACCATGTTTTCTCAGAACTTGGCGCGGATCCGGCTCTATGAACAAGGCCTCCTGGTCCAAAAAAGCTGATGCAGGCACCTGGCGTTACTGGGTCGACTGCTATTGGAGTTCCTGTGAAGTATCGAAAGAGAAAGAGCCCTAAGGTTTTGGCCATTTCTGAGAAACCTTCCGCAGTCATCAAGGCTTCTGAGAAGACAAAAATTTTGGAAGTGTCCAAGAAGAGAAAGCTGTCTTCCGGGAGCTCATCTTTGGCGCCTCACAGTTCCGAAGCTGAGAAAACTGCTGCAGCTGTATTGGCAGATTTGAAAAAAAGAAAAGGAAACAAAAAGGTTATCTCCTCCAGGCCTCGTGCTCGAGTTGCGCCTGCTTTGTCTGATGAGGATGATGATGACAACCAGCAATCAGGTGATTCTTTGCTTTGTTGTGAAGTGGTTCCGAGCCGTGTGGTGTGTTCTCCTTCCTCAGAGAATACTTTTGTTGATATTGAATCTCTTTCAGATAAGGAACCCGCAGTTGCCGAAAAACTTGAGGCGTCCAAGGTCTTCGAAGCCTCATCCTTGGAGAAAGGGATTGTTCTCTTGAAAGACAAAACAAATGACGGTGATGCTTCTCTTAAATTCATGGCTAATCTTGACAAAACCGTGCAGCAAGGTCCCCCTTTTCACTTTCCACTTCTTATTCAAGGTCGACAAGATGTTCCTGAAAGTGGAGGAGTTTCGGCCGAGACTTATGGGTACAATCAGACCTTTGGCACAAACTTGAAGGGTAAGTTAATGTTTGTTGGTGATGCTGGGATTGGGAGGGATGATGACCCTTATAGCTTTGAAATGCTATGGAATGCTCCAGGATCTCTTGCTTCCTTCGCGAGCTCATCTGGAGGCGAAGCTTTGAAGAAGCCTTCTTTTTCCATTCAAGACTTGGAGAAAATTCCGGAGTCTCGGATAGAGACTGTTCAAGATGATGCTCATGCGATTGTGAGCTCAGCACATGAAGATGTTGGTAACTATTTTGATCCTGCGGGTATGTTGGTTTTGACTTGAGTTCACCTTTTCTTTTCTTTGCTTTAGTTTTGCTTATTGTGCCCTTTGCGGTGTGTAGTTTTTGAAGATGCTCTGCGGAAACTTCCTGCTAGGGATTTGTCGATGATCAGCACCACCCTCGGTCTGAAATCCGTGATTGCAGGCAAAATTTCTTCTGAGAAAACTTGTGCAGATCAGAACCATGCTCTTTCGTTGCAAGGCAGGATTCTTAATCTTGAGTAAGAATTATCTTCTTCGAAGAAACTTTCTCAGGAACTGGAAGTTCACAACAAGACTTTGAAAGAGATGGTAGAGGTTGCTAAGGAAGGAAAGAAACATGCTGGCGACGCCTTTAAGAGTTTGGAATTGGAGCATGCGAAGCTCCAGAAATCTCATGAAGATGACTTGAAAATCATTGAAGAATTGCGGAACACGATTGAGCGCGATGCTAACCAAATTTCAGAGCTTAAGGTTAAAAATGCCGAGGCTGTGAAGCAAAATGCAGATCTTGCAAAAGCCAACAGTGAGAAAGATCTTAGGATTATTTCCTTGGAGAAAGATCTTGCTGAGCAGTTGAAAATCATGAAGGATGGGGAAAAGAAGATTAAGAACAACTTTGAGTTTTTGTTTGAGAAGTATAGCGAAGCTCTTGGTGAGTATGGGGCTAGGCCGAACCCTTTCCCTGATGCTGAGGATCCAGTAGCAATTATCAACTGGCTTGTTGAGGAATTCGAAAGTCTTCCCGAACTTATTGGTTCTGCCAGTGATTTTGCTGCTACATTTTGCTCCGAGAGTCTTCTAAAGCTGTTGGAGATTAAAGACTGTGCAAATCTTTGGAAATTTTGTTCTTCTGGTCTTGAATTTCCTTCGGCATCAAGTGTTTCCATGATTCGTGCAAATGAGGATGTAAAGAACATTAAGAAAAATTTTGTTAAGAAGTTTTGGATGGTTGGTGGCAAGGAATTTGCCAAAGAAATTGCACGTGTGAAGCTTGCTAAGGTATTTTTCTTTCTCTTGAAATTCTTGAGAATGACTTGGCTTCTTTGTTTGCCTATGCCATTGTTTACTTATAGGCATTTTTTGTTTATCTTTCAAATTTTGGAGAAGGAGGCCCAAGAAGAGCTTCGAGCGGCATTGGAGCTGAATTCCGACGATGTTGCTGTTGCCGAAGCTGGTGATAAGAGTGCTGAAGACGCAAACGCTGCCGATTCTGACGCGGCTCCGGCTGAAACAGAGTAGGTTTAGGATATAGGATGTTCCTAACTTTAAAGACTTTGAAATGGTTGTAAAAAGATTTGTAACATACTATTCCTACGCAGGTCCTTGAAGGGGGGCCTGCGCAGGACATTATCCATGTTCGTATGTATCATGAACGTGTGATGGCCAGCGGTGCTTCCTGGCGTCTGTACAAAGAAGCTTTCCCTGAAAAATCTTTCAGAGATTTTTGGATGTTCTGTTGTGAATACTTCTCGATGCATAGCTTTCCTCTGGGTTGGTTTTTTACTTCTCGAGACGATTTAGCTGTTTCGACGCTTGAAGAAAACACAACACGCTTTGTGAAGGCGGAGCCACTCAGCCCCTTAGCCGCGGACGACGATTTCGCATATGTTTGTGATATTGCCGAACAGCGAGGCTCAAAACCTAGCCATGTACTGGAACTCCCTTTGTAATCTTATTCTTTTGTATTGTAAGTATTTGTTGTATCGAGACGCTGTCCCTTTGTGATGCGAAAAAGCAATTTAAGAAACATTTTTGCAAAAAACATCACCCTCCCTACCTTGCATTTCGTAGCACAAGGGTGTGTCATCTTTTTTCGAAAGGAGAAGAGTCTTGAAATTTACTTCTGTAGCTTTGAAGGAGTTTTCTAAAGATAAGTCGATAAAACATTGTAAATAGTTTTATGGACTTAAGATGAAGAATATGTTGATATGACAACTCTTGGTTGTGTTCAACAAGCCTTGCGTATTTTGCTTGTGAGGAAGATAAACTTGTGCGAATTTTATCTAATTGGCACTATGCCTTTATATACTTTCGATTAGGTGTGGAATATGATCCGCGCCCTCTAGGAAAATTAAATGATCACTTGGTCATTTTTTTTGAATTTTGGTTGCAACCTTCCGTTGCTCTCTGTTTTTGTGATTTTCGTGGAGAACCACACTTTTTGGAACACGGCCGCAACCTTCCGTTGCCTCGGCTTTAGTGATTTTCTTGGATAATCATGGTTTTTCTTGGAATGAGGCCGCAACTTTCCTGTTGCCCCGGCCCTCGTGATTTTCTTGGATAATCACGGGTTTTTTTGGAATAAGGCCGCAACTTTCCTGTTGCCCCGGCCCTTGTGATTTTCTTGGATAATCACGGGTTTTTTGGAACAAGGCCGCAACTTTCCTGTTGCCCCGACCCTCGTGATTTTCTTGGATAATCATGGGTTTTTTGGAACAAGGCCGCAACTTTCCTGTTGCCCCGGCCCTCGTGATTTTTTTGGATGATCACGGTTTTGTAATATGGCTCTCGGCCCTCGTTTGTTTGGACTTTGCAAGAATAAAGAAACGATTCAAACATAAATGCAGGAAGTTTAGGGGAATACTTCTTTCATTATGAACAGAAAGGAAATTTACACGAGACCCGCCTCATTAAAAACCTTGCCTCCATGGTGGAGTTCCCCTTGCAAGGAAAAGAGTACGGTCCCTTTAGGTAAAGTAAAAATGCGGAGAAAGTAAAGCTATTTTTCTCCCTCGGTACTGTTTATAGATCCACAGACCGAGGTTTTTTACATTTTTTCTTAATTTAAATGCAACCTAGCTAAACTTATAATTATATCGTTTCTTAAGGATAATACCTCTTTAAGCTTTCCACGTTCCATGAATGTGGTAAGTCCATTCCTAGTTCATCAGTTAGTTGGAAAGAACCCGGCCTGTTGCTTTCTTTCACTATGTATGGTCCTTCCCAAGTTTCTTGTAGCTTCCCCGGATTTTCCCAATCCTTTTTCTTCTTGATGACCAAGTCTCCGACTCTGATTTCCTTCCTTATAATTTTCTTGTCTTTCCATTTTCTGGTTTCTTACTGATATTTCTCTAAGTTCTGGGCTGCTTCTACGATGTCTAGTTCGATCATGTCTTTCTCTAACTTTTCTTTTTCTTGAGAATCTTCGGCTTTTCTGCTGGCTCTTAAGGTTTCATTCTTGATTTCTTCTGGTGTCATGGCTTCAGTACCGTATAGTAGGCGAAAAGGTGTGAACCCCGTAGCTCTTGTAGTAGTTGTATTGTGAGACCAGATGACTCTAGGTAACTCATCCACCCATTTTCCCTTCTTTTGATCGAATAAGCACTTCTTGACACCCGTGAATATGATTCCATTTGCCCTTTCCACCGCTCCGTTTGATTGAGGGTGATAGACTGAGGAAAACTTGACATGTGTGCCTATGGTTCCGCAGAATTCCTTGAAGGTGTAGCAGTCGAATTGTTTTCCATTATCCACTGTGAGTTCCCTTGGAACTCCAAATCTGTAGACTATGTTTTGCCAAAAGAACTTCTGAACAGTTGCAGCAGTGATGTTTGCTAGTGGCTTTGCCTCAATCCACTTTGTGAAATAATCCACAGCTACTGCTGCAAATTTGCAATTTCCTTAGCTGTGGGTAGTGGTCCCACTAGGTCCATTCCCCATCTTTGCAATGGCCATGATGGTGAAATGAGCTGAATTGGGAGCGAAGATGCTTTTTGATGTCTCGCTGTTTTTTGGCATGCCTCGCATTCTTGAACTAGTTTTCTCGCATCAATAATCATGGATGTCCAAAAGAATCCTTGTTTTACTGCCTTCCCTGCATGTTCTCTTGCACCAATGTGAGCTCCAAAGAATCCGCTATGAATTTCTGCCAGAAGTTCCTTTCATCTTTCAGAGGTTATGCACCTTAGCCAGGGCTCGGAAATTCCAGATTTGTATAACTCTCCATCTACGATGGCATAGCCCCTTGCCCTTTGCTTGAGTCTGTTTAACTCGGTTTCATCCGTAGGTTCATAATGGTCTCTTAGAAATGCCATGATTTGAGCTCTCCAATCGGCATTTTCTATGACATTCACCATTCTCTCTTCTTGCTCTTTTACCGAGGGAGAAGTGATAATTTCAAAGAAAACATCTGGGGGTAGAGGTTGATTCTGGGCAGCTGCTTTTGCTAGCTTGTCTGCTTCGCCATTTTCAGCCCTTGGGATATGTTGCACAGTATAGCCCTTGAAATATTTTTCCATTTCTCGAACTTTCTTCAGATACTTGATAAGTTCCGAATTTCTTGCCTTGCTTTCTTTCTCAATGTGTTCTTGAATCACTTTGGAGTCTGATTTGGTGACGAAAGTTTGCTGGCCGAGTGCCTTCATTTTTCTTAGTGCTAGTAGCAGAGCTTCATATTCCGTGGTATTGTTGGTGGAGACTGCTTCATCTGGGAAATCTAGTCTTGCTGCATACCTTATTTTGATACCCGAAGGTTATGTTACTATTGCTGAAATTCCCACACCTTTTCCACACCAGGCTCCGTCACAATAGATTACCCATGGCACTTGTTCGTAGCTATTGTTTTCCATGATTGGTGAAGTCCAGTCTACGACGAAGTCAGCCAAGACTTGGGATTTTATAGCATTTCTTCTTTCAAAGTCGACCACGTATCCAGACAATTCTGCAGCCCATTTTGCAATTCATCCAGTTGCATCTTTGTTTGTGAAGAGGTCGTTTAGAGGCTGGTTCATGATGACACGAATCTGGTGTCCTTCAAAATAATGTCTGAGTTTTCTTGCTGCCATGACGACTGCATATGCGATCTTCTCCAGCTCTGAATAAAATAGTTTTGATCCTGATAGAGCTTCGGAAGCGAAGTAGACTGGTACTTGCTTTAATTTCCCGTTTTCTTCTTTTTCTTGAACAAGGACTGCAATTACGGCTGAGTTGGAAGCTGCGAGGTATAGGAGGAGGGGTGACTTTGGCTCTGGTGGGCACAGTTTTGTCATGCTTGTCAAATATTCTTTGAGTTCCTGGAATGCTTGGCATTGGGCTTCGCTCCATTGAAAGTTCTTGGAGCTTCGGAGGAGCTGGAAGAATGGTAAACTTCTTTCCGCTGCTCTGAGAATGAATCTATTTAGCGCCGCCACTCTCCCTGTTAACTTTTGTATATCCTTGACCGAGGCTGGTTCTTGCATTTCTACGATTCCTTTGATTTTGCTAGGGTTGGCCTCAATGCCTTTTGTTGACACTAGGCATCCTAAAACCTTTCCCTTCTGAATGCCAAATACACATTTCTCTGGATTCAATTTGAGGTTCGCTGCCCTTAGATTTGCGAATGTTTCTGCCAAATCTCTGATGTGATCACATCTTCTGATGCTTTTGACGATGATGTCGTCGACATATGCTAGAATGTTTCTTCGAAGCTGATGATGTAGCACAATTGCTATCATTCTTGAGAATGTGGATCCTGCGTTCTTCAGCCCTTCTGGCATTCTGACAAAACAATATGTTCCGAATGGAGTTATGAAACTAGTTTTCTCCTCGTCTTCTTTTCTCACCCTGACTTGATGATATCCGGAAAACATGTCCAGGAGTGACAATATTTCACTGTTCGCAGCATCATCTACCACTCTGTCTACTCTTTCTAGTGGGTAGTCATCTTTTTTGCAGGCCTTGTTCAAATCCGTGAAATCCACACACATTCTCCATCTTCCGTTCTTTTTCTTGACCGGTACTGTGTTGGCCAACCATACTGGATTGATTACTTCTCGGATGACTTGAGCATCTTGTAATCTTTGAACTTCTGCTTCCACTGCCTTTGCTTTTTCTTCTGACATTTTTCTGAGTTTTTGTTTCTTCGGATGAATCTTTTCATCTGTGTCAAGCTTGTGTTCAATGATGTCTCGGTCAACACCCTGCAGATCCTTTGCTGACCATGCAAAGACATCCTTGTTTTGATTCAGGAAATAGATTAGTTCTTCTTCTTCTTGAGGGCTTAAGTCTGCCCCGATTGTTACTGCTCTGTCTGGTATGCCATCTAAGAATACCTTCTTTGTTTCTCTATCAGCACTTATTTCAATTTTCTCTTTATCTCTTTTTGCTTCGGAGTATGGCTGTTGCCTTTCTTGATCATCTGCTAGATGATGAATGTTTTGTTGCCCAGGAGTGTTTCCTCATTCTATTTTTCTTGCTTCATTCTGATCTCCGAAGATAGTGATTACTCCGTGAGGAGCTGAGATTTTCATGCATAGGAAAAGTTGTCTGAATACAACATCGAATCTATTGATGAATCCTCTTCCGAAGATGGCATTGTATGGGTAATACATGTCAACAATGTCAAACATGATATGTTCTGTTCTTGCGTTGTCCAGATCCACAAACGACACTGGTACAGAGATTTTTCCACTAGATCTGATTGGTTTTCCTCCGAAGCCAACCAATGGCTTCTCTGGTGGTGCTAACATATGAGGAGCGAGGCCCATGCGTTGGAAAGTGCTGGTGAAAATGATGTCCGCTGAACTTCCATTGTTTATCAAGACATTTCCTATGACCCAGCCAGCAACGTTAACCTCGACGACCATTGTGTCATTGTGGGAAACTGATTTCAGCCTGAAATCTTCTTCGGTAAAAGTTATTGGAACCTTCACCCATTCTGGCCTTGCTGCTGGACCGTCGTCAATGATTACATTGATCTGTCTGTAGTAATCGTTTCTTTGCTTCTTGGTGTCAAATTCCATAGATGAGCCTCCGGTTATTGGCAAGATCATGCCGAAGGATGGTATGGCCCTTGAAGCATTTTGGGAATTGTTTTTTGTAACACCCTAATTTCCAGATTTTGCAAGAAACTAAAATTTTGTTAGCAACATACTAGCTGCAGTTAGTTGGTCAGTAGAAATCATTAGCAAGGGAAAGAATTAATTTTATAAACCAAACTATTAAGCAATCATAGGATATAATAATGTTTGATGCAATCATGCCTTTGCATTGTGTTTATTGTCTGAAAAATAATTTTGACAATCTTTTTGCGAAACAACGATTAAGTTCTCGAGTGCGAGTTTAGTCTCAGTTGAAGGTTAATCTCTGAAATAATATAATATCTGTGGGCAGCAAATATGTCAAGGGCGTTGCCCATTTTCTATCTCTCTCTCTTCTATATTTTTCCCTTTCCTTTTCTATTTCTTTTCTCTCCCAAAACATGTCGCTGGTTTTTGTTCAAGAGCAAATCAGAGCAGCCCAGCGGCCCAGCTCTTTTTCCAGTAGCAAGTCAACGAAGCCTTGCACCTGGGCATTTTCACCTGCGACCTTGCAGCCCTGGTCCACACGCCGGCCTAATCCTCTTCACCTTCCTTTCTTCTTCCCTCTGTTCCTCTCTGCCGCAGCAGCCATGTCCGGCAAGGGATTTGAATCCCGCACAGCCCGCGCCCCAATCAGCGCCCGCGCTCATCTCGGACCTCCCCTGCAACCTCTCCCTCGCCCACAACCACGTCCAGGTGCTGCCCTTCGCCCAGAATGGCAGGAGAACCACGCGCAGCGGCAGTCACGGCCGTGATCCCCGCCGCCCGTGCCCCGGCCATCCCTCACCTCCCGTCGCCTATAAAGACCCAGCCCCAAACCTCGGCTCCTCCCTTTGCCATCCCTGCTCGCTCCCCCTCGCCCTTGCGCCTTTGCCGTCGAGGAATCACCGCCGGAGTCGCCTTGGTAAGCCAATGGCCGCCGAGTCCGTTCTCTATTCTGGAGCCTCGCCTCACCCCTCCTCTCTGCTTACACGTGTGCATCCAGGAGCACCAGGGAACGTTGCCGACAACCGGAGCCGCACGAAGACTGCTGGAGCGCCACTGTCCGCCCGCCGTCCACTCCTCTTTGCCGTACACCTTCGCTGCTGTAACACCGACGACCAGAGTGACGTGGTGAGCACAGCACGTTTCCAACCCCATCCCTGTTCAAATCCTATAGTCCCCTGAATCTTCCCAATCTTGCTGTCCATCTGCTAAATTCCTGTATGTGCTATATGTATGCCCATGTATAATATAAACTTCATTTTAAATCCTGTAATTTAGCCAAAGTACCCATGTTTTACCTCTGAAAATTCCAGTATACTACAACCAGTACCTTGCAAACCTTCTGTTGATTATACATGTGCCCTTCTAGTTTACAAAACCATACTGAACCACTAATTTAAACCTTGTTTAAAATACTTTGCCACTGCTAAACTATTTTCTTTATCTCTGAAATTATTTATAGCCTTGTTAGCTTATAAAATGCTTCCAGCACATTTAAACTGTGTTCTGCTATTCTTTATTTCCATAATATAGCTAGTTTAGTAGAGCGACCGTATCTTTTAGCTCGCAGCTCTGTTTTTAGTGTTCCTTGCACCTAAGCGATCGTAGCAGCGACGACCTTCTTTTAAAACCAGTTTCTTCAGTTTTCATCATGACTGGTGTACTGATCTTTTTTTTATTTCCTGTATGTTTGCTGTTTGCGCGTCTAGACGAGGTGCAGTTCGAGGATCTCCAGGACAGTGTGTTTGAGGAACCTGAACTGCAGGAGGAAGGCAAGTGGTCCTTGTGCATTCCTTTGTTTACCTATGTGTCAACCATAATCTAAATACCACTGTTTTTACGCTTTTCTTGCATTAGGAGTCAATATGCTGGGACCTATGTAGGAAGTTTACTTATATCTTTTCCTGACTTGTTCCCTTGAAGCCTTAGTACAACCGTGTATGGGTAGTTGCTTGCTTAGTCTGTATAACATGGGTTGGGTTTGTAAATAATAATTTGATTAATACTCTATGCAACATGGTTCGGGTAATTCTTTTAGCAACAAGAAACCTTAGGCTGACTCAGGCAAATGGGGCATGGTTGGATGTGCACCTGTGAGATGGTGGTTGCCTGAGTCGGACCCTTTTTCTAAGGATTAATCTTTGGAGTGATCTCTCGGGACTTTCCATACAACCACGAGACTAATGGGCTATAGTCTTGGCTTAGTAACTCGGGTAATCCAGCAGACTGCGTTGAGCGGGTATGGGGGCATGCAGCACCTCGGATATAAATGCGCGGCTCGGGTACCGCTAGTGCTCCAGCATAGGGCCTGAGGGTCAATGCGCGCTGGAGAACCGTTGGAAAGGCCTCGTAGCGCGTCCTATGCCATCACACCTAGGAAGTGTGAAAGTGCCTGATCCGCACGGTGTGACGGGAAGCGTGACTCGTGGGTAAAGTTGTACCACTTCTGCAGAATGTGATTTGACCTGATATATCAGTCGTGCTCACGGACAAGAGCATCCCGGAACCTCACATGGATAGTTGGTTGGTTGGTTCGGTTGGGCTCTTTTGGGCTTTTATCCTAATAGGCTGGGTTTGGGAAGCTTTTATAATATTTTAACTAGGTGCTCTGAATAAAATTTGACCAACTAAAATGAACGCTTGCAGTCCACCAAAAACAGCCTCCCCTTGATCAAGCCTTGCATCCTTCTTACATCCCTCATCTCTTCTATTCTCCCACCTCTGCTGGGTACCAACCATAAGTGTACTCATCCTTGCATGCTGTTCAGATGTGGCGACTGAGTTTGAGGAGTACAACAACGACGAGCCAGAGTTCTAGGAGGCGCGCTTCTGGTCGATGCCTCTGGTGTTGGATCTTCGCTTCCGCATAATAAAGTTATTATTTATCTATGTAATTTTCCTTTCAGACCTACGGGTCCTTTTGTAATGAATTAAACATGTGATGTGGTACTGTGATACACATTCTGGCGCTTTATGTAAGATAAACTGATCCGGGCTTACATAAAGATGACATTTGGTTTATTTTGTAAACCGAGTGTTACATTTTTCTCAGTCTTCGGGACTTGGGCTGGTGGTGGCGGTAATGTTTCTTTTGCTTGGATTGGCTGAGGTTGTTCAATGACTTGAATGGCTTGGGTTTGTGGGAAGGTTTGCTGTGGAGTTTGGTTTTGCGGGATTGAGGTTTGTTGGAAAAATTGTTGTGAAGGTTGTGGTTGTGGAAAATGAGTTTGTGGGTAGAATTGTGGCGAAGGTTGCCAAACCGCTTGATGTGGTTGGATAAAAGGCTGGGTTTGAGGAAAGGATTGTTGTTGCCAGTAAGTGTGTTGGACTTGTTTGGGTTGTGCGGCTGTTATCTGGGCTACGCGTTGTTGATCCTGGATCCTTTGGAAGTTCTTCTGAGTTTCTGGGCATGCTTCTGTGCTGTGCCCTCTACCATGATATATGCATTGAAAGTGTGGATCTCTGCTATCATGATTTTGGAGCTTTGAAGGTGTTCTTCCTTGACCTCTTCCTCTTCCGGAATGGCCACCCCGCTGAGAGCTCTGATTGTGGTAATCTTGAGCCTGTGACGGATTGTTTGACGAATTGTCTTGCACATTCATAATGGGTTGATTCCCGTTCCAGTTGTTGCTTCTCTGGGATTGCCTTTGTTGGTACCTTTCTGCCACTCTTCTTCTGTGGTCTTCATCGGATTTACAATACTTTTCCAATTCTTCGAATAGTTCATCCATTGATGTGGGGTTCAATCTGTTGAAATGGCCAGCCGTTTGTCCCGGAGTCAAACCACTTATGAGAGCTAAGATGGTTGCTTTGTCATCTGCTTCCGGAGTTTGAGATTTTAGCTGCATGAATCTTCTCACGAATTCTGCTAGCGGTTCTTTGTCTTTTTGCTTGCACTGATATAAATCTGCTGTTCTTGTGGTTGGATGATGGAAAGCTTGGAAGACTTGGAGGAACTTGGATTTCAGATCGAGCCAACTGTACACCGAGTGTGGGGGTAAAAGTGAGTACCAATTAAGCACTGGGCCTTCGCATGCAATAATGAAAGATTTTGCTAAAGCAACGTCATCTCCTCCTGCCGAAGCTACTGCGGCTTCGTAACTCATCAGGAACTGTCTGGAATTGCCGAAGCTATTGAACTTTGGGAGTGAAACTGGCTTGTATTTGGACGGCTAAGGAGCTGTTTGGAGGCCTACAGAAAGTGGAGAGTTGAGGTCATTGAACTGGGCAATCCCGTTGTTTGTGTGCTCTGTGTTTTCTGGAGAAATGATGTTTTGCTTGATTCGC
This sequence comes from Cenchrus fungigraminus, assembly GCA_036936925.1. NCBI lineage: Eukaryota > Viridiplantae > Streptophyta > Magnoliopsida > Poales > Poaceae > Cenchrus > Cenchrus fungigraminus. The sequence goes on from CM072779.1 coordinate 102,492,695, forward strand.
TAGTTCTTGGTTGCAGACTCTGGATCTGGTGTGAATTGCTTGTGGGAATTGTCCTCTCCCTCAGCCAAGTCATCAATTTCTTTCTGAAGTTGCATTATTTCCCTTTTTGCCTGCTCCAGTCTTTGCAGCTTATCTGTGGCCTGTTTCTTGGCCTTGAGTTGCATGGCTATCTTGTCTTTCTGTCTTTTCAGAGTTTGGATTTGTTTTAGGGTCGCCTGTAACTCTTCATTGGGTATTTCGCGTTCATTATGTTCATTGCTGGCTTCTGGGATTTCTTCTGGCTCTTTGCCTTTCTCATTTCCGTTGTTTTGTGGATCCTGCACTTGTTCTGGATCTTGTGTGGTGTTGGTTTTGGGGTGAAGAACGAGGCCTTGCTCTGTGTTTTCTTGGTTGTCCTCGCTCTCAGGGTCTTGTGCTGTGGGTTTCTTGGTTTTCTTCGGTGGAGCCATCGTGGGTTTCTAACGGCTAAGAACACGGTGGGCGCCAATGTTGGAAATTCGGAAATGTCCAGACAAAAGGCGGAAGTGAACTGACAAAAACTACTGACTTCTCTCTGAAAAAGCTTCCCCCTTTACACGGAGGCCAAGGGGCTCCTTTTATAGTGCCCAAGGGTCACTTTCATATACCGAAACTACCCCTTGTAAAGTAACGTTTACATAGAAATGGTAGGGGTACATAAGTCCGCGGTAATCACGGGGATCCTTTCTAAATTACAAACAAGCCATTCCGTGTTCCAGCTTCTTTCCTCTTCCGTAGTCAAGCTTCTCACGTCTCTTTCACTACGTGAAAACCTCAAATAGGTCACGCAACATTGGTAACGGACCTATAAAGTCCGTTACAAAAATTATTAAAGGTAACAGACGTCACTAAAGTCCGTTACCAATGAGTTTTCATCCGTTACCTGTAAAACCTACACACCTCAGCCCAATTTTATTGGTAACAGGCATAAATTAATGCCCGTTACCTGTAATATTTGTGTAACGGACCACACGAATGTCCGTTGCTATTGCTAATTCCCGGACCCGAATTTTCATTCCACTTCGGTTAACTTCTCCTTTGCGTCCGCCCTACCTGACAACTCACGCGTCCGCTGCCCCTCTGCCCCCTCTCCCTGGCTTGCAGACGCTCCTCTCTCTCTCTCGTCCGTCTCCTCCCTCTCCTCTCCTCTCCTCTCCTCTCCTCTCCTCTCTCTGTCCCACAGATCTGACCGACCTCACCGGCCGCCGCTGCCAATGGTGCTGCCTCCTCACACCCCCTCCCACCACGTGCTCCTCCCCAACCCTAGGTGGAGGGCACGAGGGTTATCCAGATCTGCGGGCGTGCCACAGCCGGGTAAGAGGTCCTCCCCTCACGTGCTGTCGCCGGGGACGAGGTCCTCTACTCGCTCGTCGGGAAGGGTGCATGCTCCCGCCGCCTCCGTGCCCCCATCTCCGTGTCGCCGCCCTCCTTGCCCACATCTCCGGCCCCATCTCCACGACGGCAAGATCCAGATGACGATGAAATCGAAATGGGGTCGCGGAGATCCAGATGACAGCGAGATCCCCGTTCCCTTCTCCGCGTCGGCAAGATCCAAAAGATGGATCCTCCACGCGCCGACAAGGTCTTCCTCACGCGCGGCGGGTCCTACACGCGCGAGGATGTTGGGGCAAGGGCTCCTCTCCCTGATGCTCCTTGCAATCTCCTCCTGTGATGGTCAGGTATCTCTCTTCTTTCCTCCCTTTCTTTCTTCCTCTCTGATTCCCCAAATTGATTTAGGTCTCGATCTAGGGTTTGGGCCATGAAGCTATTGCGGGAGAAGCTGTAGCGCAGGAGGCACTGAGAAGAATTTTTGAATCATCTGTTTTACCAAGGTTTTCCTTAAATTCCTTTGGATGGGTTACTTGGGTAGATATACTGTTGTCTGTATACGTATAAAATGAGCTTTAGCATTTCTGAAAACTGGTTTTAGCATCAGTTAGGTAGTGCATACGCCCTGATCTATCATTGCAGTTGCAATGCTTGAAAATGATCTTTTGGTAGAGTGACATCCTTTACATTAAGCAAACAGCTCGTGCAGTGGACAATCTCTGTAACAATGTTTTTGTTCCATGGTGATGCAGGTTTGCCCTGATCATTATGGTGAATGAAAATGCAGAGAAGATAGACTAGCATGATTGCCTAGTCCGGCTTTATGGTACATGTCAATAGTAAGGGATGGTATGGCACATTAGACCTTTATTTTCTTTCTGTAATGATACTCTTTGTGACATATGCACCTGTCTCTAAGGACAATGATATGGATGTTGTTCTGTAGTGGTGATAATAATCATTTCTCATATGAATTCATTGTACACAGATGCTGAAACAAGAAAACAAGAGTGTCTTGTGAAATAAGTTCAATGTTGAGCTCATTGTCAATGAAACTAGTTTAGCTCTTGTCAGCAAGTACTAGTATGTTTCTATCATGCTTGGTTGAAAAGTAGTCCTTAACATATTATTCTATAAGCATATTAAAGCCTGTACATTTTTTATGTTGCCTATTTGAACCCGTTGCTTGTTTAATTTTGGCTACTTTTTGTTACTTTGTTATGTTTGAGATGCCATCCAATATGTTGTAATATGATAGTTTTACCTTTTTGGGGTTCTTAAACTTTAATCAATTTGATTCTACCTGCTAACTTATAAATATTCTTGGTTGCTAGTTTCCAACATGTTCATTTGTGCAACTGATATCAGGTACCGAGGACATCAGTGATGAAAAGTCGGACTTTATCAGTGAGGTATGCACATCTCACCTCATGATGATGATTATGTTTTTTCCTGGTTTCTGATTAATTTTACTTTGTGCAATATGTTATCTGAGGCATATAACTAGCTAGTGCATTGTAACTGCGTTCTAAGCCTTTTTACTAATCTCTTAATTTCATCTTATTTTTACTTTGTGCATAAATGCTCAACTATGTCTTTTCTCTGGCAACTTTGCCCAATGCCCTGATTTGTTGATGACATTAGGATTCAGATTAGACAACCTTCTTAAACTGTCAGATCCTCGATCTAGAAATAATAAGATGATGCTGATGCATTATTTATGCAAGGTATTCACTAGTCACTGATTTAGCTTACCCAAGCATTAAGTGTGCATCAACCTGAAATTGAATCATATCTGCTACTAGTGTGTCAAGCATTTCATTGTGTTGGTAGCCAAATGATAAAGTATGTCTATGTAGACACTGGAAATATCACCTGATTCATCAATTTTAGCAACTTGGCAGCACTGTTCAGTCATTACTAGTGAGATGTGTCCTGAAAACTCTTTATGGTGCAAATGCTTACCTCTACTTGCTTACCTTTATTTCATGGCTTTGGTTTGCTCTTATGTGATAATCAACTTTTGGTTACATAGTCAAGTGTACACATTTAGTTGTATGTCTCTAGTTACTCTTCTCAAATTGCATGCTATGTAATTATGAACTGAAAATCGAAAAAACAAAGAACGGCTGTCTATTTAGTTGTTGTGATCTCTGATCTGCATGAACTTATAGTGTCAAATTGCATGGTTATATGTTTTCTTGGGAAACATCAGTAATTGTTAAGTTTATGATATCATATCCTGGTTATATATTTTCTCAGAGTTATATATTTTCTCATATGTACTTATTAGCTGGCCTATCTCATATCTTGGTTTTAGGCAGATCGAGCGTCGCGTGACTTGAGGGAGCAAGGTCTCCATGTCCGCTCCGCCGCGCCGCCTCTGCAAGATGCTGAAGTTGAAGTGGCTGGAGCTCGACGACGACCGGGGACGACGGGCAGTTTTGCAGATCCAGTGCAGGACGAGGTGACGGTGTTGAAGCTTGACCCCCAGCCATGCAGAGCGGTCCAGGTGAAGCGCAAGCCTTTTTCTCTCCCCATCTGCCTCCTCTCTTTCTCTAATCTGCATCGCCTCTCATGCAGCCATATGATGTGCTTTTCCATTCATATGTTGAGTAGAAGCCATGCTTGCTGTTGTGGTACTGATGCTAGTACTTTATGTCTTTGATGAAATGCCAGCTCAAGAATAATCTTTTTGATAGTTTCATCAACTTGATAGATGGGAAATATGCGTGATAGTTTCAGCAATTTGATACAAGGGAAATATGTGTGATAGTTTTCATCATTTTGATAGATGGGAAACCTCTTTTAGATACCATATATCTATTATCTTTTAACATTGACCTGTGATATGGTTAGTCTTGGAGTAACCATCCAATTTTTGTCAATCATACTTGCCATATCTTTTAACCAAAATCGTTTCATTTCAACTATATACTATTCAGTCTAGCATTGTTTTGAGGTCCATGAGTATGTTTGAGGTTTAGTTTCATACATATTTCCTTCAAGCTTTTGTTGATTAGTGAGTTAAGATCTAGAATTACCTTAGCAATCTATGTGTTCCTAACTGCAAATTTGTATATTGATGCACTTGACTTCACATGCTTTGTTATCAGCACATGCTAATCCATTTGCCTGATGAGTTCTCTCATTATTTGATATTTATGTAGCTTGATGCTTGGGACAAGAAGAAAAGAGAATTCAGGCCATCAAGAAGGTACTTCTGCAAAGCCCTGATGGAGACAAGCGTATGGATGAAACTGAGTCTCTGAATGTATGGATGAAACTGAGTGTATGTAACTGTATACTTGTGTGTATGCATGTATGTATAAACTAAAAGATTAGAAAATATTTTGATTTCTTTTTTTTTGTTTTTATAATTCCACATTGGTAACGGGCATTGCCACAACGCCCGTTATCAATGACTGGCATTAGAGACGGGTGTCATTGAGGCTGGTAACGGGCCTAAATAATGCCCGTTACTAATGACAAACATTGGTAACGAGCTGTATTCTATGCCCGTTACCAATAATACACATTGGTAACGGGTATCAACTTGATGCCCGTTACCAATGTCTATTATTGGTAACGGGCATTTGCCCGTTACCGATGTTGACTTATTTGTAACGCTTGAAAGGTTACCAATAGCAGTTCGCGCCCGTTACCAAAGTGGGTTTTTCACGTAGTGTTTGTATCTTCTTTGATACGCTGTTGACTGAGTCAGCTTCGGTTCTTTGGAAACCCATCACAATCTTCGGAAATCAGCGATATCCAGCCTCGGACAACTATCTTCCCCCCTTTGCGCCGTTCCTTTGCTCTTTCTAGAAATCCTTGCCCTGAGGAAGACTTCCCAGAATTCTCTGACTCCTGAACATCGCAAAATGCAAAGAAGAAGAAGGAATCGTAATTCCTTAGGAATTCTGAGGGTCAGTAATATGTACATGTGTTAGACATCATTCCGTTCAACTGTTTGGTCTTCCTGAAAACTTTCTTTAATCATGAGAAATGGTGTTTTTGGATTCGTTCACAGATCTTAAAAACTTCGGAACTTTTCGGGGAATTTCTAAAACAGCCGACGCGTGTCTTTTTGGAAGTTTCCGAGGAAGATGGTTTTTAAGCCGATCCCCAACACTAGCCTCTTGCTCGTCCCGAGCAAGAGATTAAGGACTTAGGTTGATTGATCAGGAGTTGCTACGATGTTGTATTCCTAATGTATAACAAGATACAACTAGGTACTCTATCAAGAGTTGAAGAAGTTGGCATTGAACTTACCTTTCACTTGATTGATATGGGGCATGTAGCTTCACCTACCTTGGGCGGTTGAAAGATAGAATGGTTGTATAAAGATTACTAATCACATGTACCTCGATTAGTTATCAATCTGGAGGTTTTGCAGGTTTTTCAAAAAGAAATCAAAGTTCCTCAAATGATACTCTCGGATCGCTCAATGTGTATGATTCCTCACCAAGGCTTTGATTTGCCTTCTTTCACTACCTACTCCGAATAAGCTGATATGTGGAGCTGTAGGTAGGAAAAACATGTGGCATACCTGTTCCTCATGTATTGTCGAGTCGAAAACCGGATCCTTGGGAGAACAAGTCATACACTCTGATCAAGATGTGCAAAAGTGTGTGTATGGTGGATGGATAATGAACTCCTATTTTGCATGATTTTACTCTCCTCCTTTTCGAAATTTTTGAGACTTGGGCTATGTCTCTTTATTCTTTCTTCTTTTTCTTTTTTTTCTTTTTTTATGCATGCCCTTGAGCATGTTTCTCTCTCTTTTTTTTACATAGCCCATAGTCCTTGCTGAATATTTTTGGAGGGAGAGTAATCATGGAACATGCGCGGAGCTTTATTTTGTGGAATGGATGGGAAATGGATGAAATGATGATTGCTAACTTCCAGTGTAGAAGTTTCGCATATGGGGGTGTGTACGTGATCTTGATCATAGGAGTATGACAAGTTACTCGCCGAGGGTCATGACAATTCAACAAGACTTAATGAAGAAATCAAGTATCATATGTGGAGGTTAACAGAAGCTAAAATCTACATATGGCCTTGGATAGGAATTTCTTATCATTGAGGAACTTATCATTTTAACATTTTTCAAAAGAAAACTCCGGATATCAAACATCACTTAGTACTAGCTCATAGCAACTCTATTATACCATATCATATCTCGCAACAACTTAGGCAAAGATCATGCTTTTTGCTACCCACAGATTTCAAGCTCAGGTTCGATCATACTAGCCAACAAACTCAAAACTTGGATAGGATACTAAGTTGTAAACAAGGCATACAAGAGGAATAAACAGAGCAACTATTCATCATTTCAACCATGTAGAATAAGAACACTCTTACCGCGCATATGAAAACAAACTAATTTAAGAAGGCAAATAAATATTTTTTGTCTTTTTAACCTTTTTCAGATTTTTATGTGTTTTTAGCATATGGGGTTCTGAAAATAATGAAAGATACAAGTTACCTCAGAAAGGGGGTCCTCCCCCAAGCTAGCTTCGGGCTCACTGCTGCGGAGGGCGGTATCCCAAGCACGCGTAGTAAGCCCTCTGCTCATCTATCTATCGCAGCTGTCTCTGCTCCATGGTGTGAATCCTCTCGCCCGTCATACGCTGTCAGTCCCGAGTGGACTCAGCCTGCTGGTGCATCGTCTCCTCCATGGTACCGACACGGATGTTGAGCTCGCTCATCTGCTGAGTGAGGGTGGCCCCACGAGATGACGAGCGCAACCCGGACGATGAAGACGAATCCCCGTAGGTAGCACCGGCGGGCCGAACCCACTCGCCACTCCCTGCACTAGCCCAGGTCGAGTCGCTCGCACCTGGCTGACTCATGGGTTGGTCCCAACCGGGGGCATATCCGGGTGTAACTCCAGACATGTACCCGGCCGAGGCCCATGCACCAGACAGCGGTGGTGTAGGCTGAGGCTGTGGTTGAGGTGACGGCTGTGGCGGTGGATGTTGTGGCGGTTGCTGTGCTGTCGCTGCCCTCCTCGATGCACTCCTAGTGACCCTGTCTCCAGAAACACTAGAATGACGAGGTTCCTCAAGAGGAACGGTCAGTGGCCCTTGGCCGTACAAACGGAAATCCGGGTTAGGTAACCGAATCTAGTTTGCGTGGCTAGGGTAAAAGAAAACCAAGGAATCATCCGGGCCCTTTTTAAGAGTATGCCCTTGAATCAAATACACCTCATCTATCATGGCCTGGGGAGAATCAATTTAGGGAACGTTAGCCCCTATTGAAATCCCAAGACTCAAAATGATACGTGTGATCAGGGACGTACACTCAATAGAACCCGTCATCCTAAAATTTGTCAACCACTGCCGAATCATAGCTTGCACTGGGGCGATTCTGATTCGTCTGACCGCGGCGTATAATATCCTCTTCTCGTCAGTGCGCACGGTTCGAACATCATCCCTCGGAAAGAGAGTGATGGCGAGCCACTTGTGCCACAGTCGGAGAGTAGGATGCAAGATATCGTTACACCGAGGTGCTAACTTGCCACGGACAGGCCGACCAAAAATCTCTTCCCAAAAACTATCTCGAACAAAATCACTGCAAGCTTGATTGAGAGAAATAGCACAACGACGATGAAAACTGAGAGCACAACTAAGATCAAACCATGAGACTCGATACGACGTTCCATGGAAACGAAACGTAATACCGGTCTCATCCTCCCGAAGAGTACAGAGGAACTGAATGGTGGGAGGCCTAGAACCGATCTCCCACACCGGAACAAAGTTCTCCCAACCAAGAGCATGCCAAATGGAATTGAACTCGGAGTCCATACCTGTTTTCTCGGGAAGGGACGAGTCAAACTCCTTGGTGTTGGCGAAGACTCGATCCTTGATGAGAGCATAGGCTTGTCTCTCCCGGTCGTCCCTCAAGTCGATGAAGGCAGCATCGGTGTTGATCACCCCTTCGGCTCGTGGCGTGGGTAGCTCCTCCTCTTCCTCTTCTTCACGGTCGGTTGACATTGGACTTGGTGTAGCTCCGGAGTGGTGAGACGAGCCCTCTCCGTCTCTAGAACGGCGTGAGCGGGTCACCTTCCGGTACGCACTGGCAATCCAACTCATCTTGCACAACAATGGGACAACACGAGCAACTCGGTGATGGGTTAGTGAAATCGAAATGAAATCCTTACCGAGCTTGCTCCACCAATATTAAATATTCAGCGACAAATTGGAGAGAGTGCTTGACACTTCCACTTGAGCAAGAAATGCAAGAAAACCAAGGAGCAAGAGCAAAGAGGGAGAGAGGGTGATGGAAATGAGTGAATGGGTGAAGAAACCCTCAACCCCCCTTCTATTTATAGGAAACCGAGCCAGGCACCGGGGTAGAGGACAAGGGCAATGGCTAGGAGCCATTGGAAGAGGCGGGGCCCACATGACCGTTGGCCAGGGTCGGCCGACCCCTGGGGTCGGTCGACCCCCTGCCGGGGCCGCCTGCTTCCAGCTTTTTGCAACGGCTCTCTAATGGCTACCTGATGTCCTGCCCAGATGTCTAGGTCCAGATTCGCCCAAAATGTTGCTCGAAAAATTATTCTTTGATTTTCCACTCAAGAAATTATTTTCAGAATTTTATTTGAAAAGGGAAATTGGCTAGAAAAATCTAGCATGCAGATGCAAGGTTGGAAAAATCAAAAATGCATTTGGAAAAATCAAATAAAACTTTGGAAGGGAAATATGAGATAAATACCAATTTTACCTTTTGGCAAAAAGGACTCATCTTTTTAAGTCTGAGAGCGAGACTTTTCTCGGTGATCAATTCCACTCGTCACCCCATTCCCGAGAAATTGATGGAGATGACTTCTGTATTTCCCGCCACACCCTTCTTGTTTTCTTAGGCTTTGTTGGAGTGGTGGGAAGTCGCGGGGGCTGTGGCTCCGTCCGTGCCCCTAATTGCTCATTTTTACCTTGCAGTGTATAGCATTTCTCTTTTGTCGTTTGAAATCGGAACATCAAGTTCCTCTTCCCAATGCAGAATCGGATCGTTCCGGCTCCCACATTGATCCTTGCGTTGGCGTCACTTAGGAATGGTATCCCAAGAATGAGAGACATTCCCTCATCATCTTGCATATCAAGGACCACGAAATCCGCAAAGATGCATGAACCTTGGACGAATACCAATAAATTCTCTACTATCCCCTCTGGATATCGGATCGATGCATCAGCAAGTTGGACGGCTGTCGCAGTTGGAGTTAGAGCTAGATACCCCAATTGTTCAAACATGGCCTTGGACATAAGGTTAACACTTGCACTAAGGTCACAAAGAGTATGCTTAATCTTCTGGTAATATATCTTGCTGGTGATAGCCGGATAACCAGGATCTTTCTTGTGTGTGATTGTTAAAGATTCCCATGGGTCAAGTATTTGCTGTATAGGTTTCCTGCATAGCCAGTGGTTTGTGCCTGCCCAGAATGCTTACCCCATCTGGTGGACACTACACAAACATTTTCACAGGAGGACACGGGTTGCCCCGGAATCTTCCCGTCTTCAGCAGAGGGAACCAAAGCAGCTAGTTGAGCCAACTGGGTTTCTATCATCTTATTGAAGCTCAACTAGTTCTTAAGAGCAGCCGAAAGGCTATCAATTTTAACATTAAGGCTCTCGAAAGCCTTATCATAGGCAGCTGTTTTCTTGTTAAAACCTTCATTAATCTTAGCTTGCCCAAAGACTAGATCTTTCAAAGAAGGTTGGTTTGAGTTGAAAGAATTACCTTGATTACCTCCTTGATAATAAGCGCGCGATTGATTCCACATTTGACCTCCTTGTGGACGATAACCGTTGTTGTTGCCGTTCATGTACATCACATCCTCCTGAGTAGTAGGGCAGTAATTCCCTGAATGCCCAGTATTACCACAGACTTCGCAAGTCATGCGAGCATCCATAGCTTGAGTAGTGGTGGCCATGGCAGCCTTCTCATTGGCTAGATCATCCATTCTCTTCATCATTAGGTCCATCTTGGCGTGCAACATATCCGCTTCCTTGACGGTATGTGTACCCCTTTGACGTGGCTGGAGTCGATCATCACTCCACCCTTGATTGGTAACCATCTTCTCAATCAGTGTAGTAGCTTCAGTGATAGTAAGAGAGAAGAAAACTCCTCCAACTGCAGCATCAATATGGCCTCGGGCTGTCGGAGTCAGCCCATTATAGAAACTCTGAAGAATAAGCCAGTTGTCCATCCCATGATGAGGACAAGCCAGGATGTACTCCTGGAGTCTCTCCCAAGCTTCTGGGATAGTCTCATTTGCTGCTTGCTGGAAACTTGAAATTCGCCCCCGAAGGACATTGGTTTTGCCCAACGGAAAGAATTTCGCGAGGAATGCTGCGGAGCACTTTGCCCAAGTGTTAATCTCTGCACGGTTAGCATAAAACCACTGCTTTGCCTTTCCCAAGAGGGAGAAGGGAAACAGTCGCAGACGAATAGCATCTTCCTCCACTCCTCGTATAGTGAAGGTACTGCACAGTTCCAAGAACTGCTGCAGGTGGACGCTCGCGTCTTCATTAGGCTTGCCACAGAATGGGCTAGCCTATACCATCGTAATTAAGCCAGTCTTGATCTTGAAGTTTCCATTCCCAGTGTTGATCATAGGGCCTGTCGGCACCTGGTCAGCAGAGGGAGAGGAGTACTCGCGAAGAGTCTTCTCGACAGGGTTGGCCATGGAAGTTGATGCGGATGGCACAAAGGAAGCTGGATCGACTTCCGAACGTTCACGAGAAGGAGAGCCGAAATGATTTCGTGCCTTCCTTACGAGTGACTCAGGATCTTCAGTAAAATTCGATGGCAAGTCGAAATCAGTCATGCACTATGTGTCTTCATCATCAATAGACAAAGAAGACAATCCAAGTTAGCCTGCATTGAGAACTGTTTTATTCCTGTCATGATTATAAACATATGTAGAGTGTTGATATGTCATCCTTAAGCCTTCCCCGGCAACGGCGCCAGAAATGCTTGTTGACATTTCTTAACGCAATCACCTAAGAACAGGTTTGGAACCCATCCTGGAAATAGCGCTAGAAATGTTGGTTGGTAAATCTTAACGTTACAGAGATCCGCAAGCGCACGGAAGTACCATTGTAGCATTTCCCCAAAGGAGTATTCGAAAGGGTATCGAATCCAAGGAAGGCATTGGCAGAATGACAAGATCAACTCTATTGCGATGAGTATAGATCATAGATGGAAACAAATTAGACACTCAAGTGCAGGGGTAAAGATATGATAATGTGGGTAGTGTGATCACACACACACTCACTCTCTCTCTAAGGGGTCCTAGGCATAGGAGGCGACACACGAGTTAGCTCTAGGTTCTTATGTACTATACACATAAAGCTGGTAGGAACGAGTTAGATACACTAGCGTTGAAGAACATTGACTTAAGCACCCAGGAACCACGGGGAGATAACCTCCCGCGTTGCTTCCGCACAACTCCGATTGTTATATTTTAGACTCCTACAGCTTATCCGAAGGTGGGGGATTTCAGAGGACCAACAGCTGTCACTACCGCGGCCTACCCCAAGACAAACCGTGGGATAAACTCATAAGTAAGGTAGCTACGCACACCAAGCACCATGCTTACATTGTAAGCCAGACTTGACCGGCCCGGGCTATTGTGACCCAGGTCAAGCCACCAGATAAACCAGCCAATTACACTGAGTACCATAGCTCTAGCACAGACTTCATACAACACAATCATGTCATCTAATTAGATCAAACCAGGTTAAGTACACAAACGGATTCGTGTTTTCCTATGTCTGTTCAACTGGATCAAAGGGTCGTGTTCGCGAAGAACATGAGCCTCTAACTTCTGAACAAACACCAGAAACTTGTAAAAGTCACCCGTCAAGTGGATCGAAAAGCCTTGTTCATCAAGAACAGGAGACTCTAAATGATGAACAGGTGAAGAACACATGAACAAATCACTCATGCATACTAACACAACTTTATATGAAATAGATAAATAACTAAAGTAGATCAAAGTCATACAAATGAAATAAGACACAAGACAACTCTTACCTAGATCCCAAAGTAGACTTGGAACCTGAATTAGAACTACTCTAGCCTACCTCCTAGCCTTGAGACTAAAAGTGAGAGAGGTGTTGCAAGTGTGGATGTCCCATAAGTGGGCCCCCTCTCCTTCTATTTATAGGCCTGTGCACCGGCGAGGAATGGAGGCAAACACCCCGGGGATGGCGCCTAGGACCAATAGGGAACCACCACGTGGAAGCCCCTGAGTGGCGGCCACAAGGTCGGTTCGGCCGACCTGTGGGGTCGGCCGACCCCCTGTGGACCCCACTCGGGGTGTGCTTCCTCCTGAAGGCTGCCCTGTGGGTCCTTAGGTCGGTTCGTGTCCACCCTGTTTTGGCGCGATTTGCTTGCCTTGTGGGCCCATGGATCCATGTGAAGTCCACGTGTCACACTCTGATGCGTCGGGGGTTGCTTCACTTGGATTGCTTGCATGGCATGCATGCATGGGTCCCTAGTTGGTAGGTTTGCATGCATGGCATCCTTGTTGGTAGCCCACTAGGATGAGGTGATGTGGCATGGACTATAGAAGGTGAGTTTGGCACTCTTTTCTTGCTTATTTTCCTGCAATCAAATAATCTCCAAGGACAAGTGGAACTACATTATTCTTAACTAAATACGTGTAAGAAATGCCTTATTCTCCTTTTTTCATGAGTATATTGACGGCTAAAGTAGGCACTTAACTGCCGTCAACAGCGACCAGAGAGGGGGGAGTGAATGGGAGCCGATAAAAATTCTTCCCGAAGGATGAACTCGGCCTAGACCCCGATTACCACTCCGTTCACTAGCACACACCAAAGAAGCTCTAGACTAGGCACGCACAAGCCTACAAGTCCTAAAGACAAGCCTTGAATCAAAGTGCGGAAGCACAAGACAAGAATCAAAGCGCTTGGCCAATTCTGGAAAAGCCAGCGCAGACTGTCCGGCTTGTACGGGCGGACTGTCCGCTAGACTCAGGCAGACTGTCCGGACCGACCACACGGACTGTCTGAAAACTCCAACAGAACCTCCAGGAACACACTGAGAAACTCGGACTGTCCGGCTGAGCCACACGGATCGTCCGCCAGTGTCGCGGACCATTCGGCAAGGCCACGCGGACCGTCCGTCAAAGCCACCAGAAACACTGCTTGAAAACTCACCCACGCGGACCATCCGTCACTGACCGGCGGACTGTCCGCAAAACCGCCTGCAATAAAACTCTAGGGGTGCTACGGATCGAAACACGAACTCGCAAGAACACACGACAAACTGCGATGAACACAGGCCACGCGGACTGTCCGCCACAGCTCTGCAGACTTTCCGCGGCTCACGAACATAGCAGAAACAGCACGCGTGCAAGAGAAAACATTAACCAAGCCATCACCAGATCTCCCAAACGGCTTGAGCTCTTGAGACAAAATTTGGGGGAGATGAGAAGTGTCACTAGGTGAAGCTATGCACCAAAAATCTCGATCTCTAACTCCCTAAATCACCGGGAATCGCGGATCACATGAACCACCACCAAGAACTCGGGCTCGAACCAAAACTCGCGAATCGAAGGGATTTCCCTGCATTTGAGGGTTCAAGATCACACCCAAATATGTGCAAGGCATGCACCCATGATCCCCTCAAAGAAATCCAAGAGAAAACACCCTCAAATCAACGAATCGAGCGAAGAACAAAATACCCCAAAAATAGCCCTGAAAAAGACACGAAAATCACAAAGAGCTAGAAGACCACCACAACACCGAATGCTTCCATACATCTAGAGGTCAGAGTCTATACAAGAATCTAGCCTAAGGAAAGCAGAGGAAAAGAAGCAGTCCAGAGCGATCTACCGGGGGAGGAAACCCTAGAGTCCAAAAAGCAAGAGAGATGCCATCCACAACTCTACTGTTTAAACGAAGTCCACCAGAGGAGGCAAATGACCACGCTACTCCTACAGCTTGAAATGAAGATAGACACCCCTCAGGGGCAATATGGTCAAGTCTTCATCGAGCGGACACGCTTCCACCGCGGACTTGCTTAGCCTCGACGCAAGCCCCACGATCACGCCACGTGCCCCCCCCGCCTCGAAGCTTCCTGACACTCCCGGATCCTCGTCTCCGTCGCATCGGGCCTCCGGACTTGGTTTTACGGCCCAAACTAAGAAACCGTCCACCGATGGTTTTGTGGGCAAACTACCAAACCCCGCGTGCAAACTTCAGCATCAATCCCCTTGCACCGGCCCATGTTCACAACTTCAACTTGCTAGTCTTGCACTGCACGGCTCGCACTTTACCCCATCGGCCACTGAGTCCATCGAACCAAGCCTACTTGCCTCTCCATCACCCGGAGAACGCCACGGCTAAGGCATTTCACGCTTGTTCTTCACCTGCACCAACACGAGTCAAGCCGCAACCTGTACCTACACACTTAGCCAAGCATCAGTCCACACAACGTTGTCAATCACTCATCATTAAGGAGCGACCCTACACTGGTCCTCGGACACACCTAGTCCTCAGTACTAACCCCAGTGTTGAGTTGCTTGCTCACTTTCGTCCCTATTTTTGATTTGCAGGTGGGAGGCTTGAGGAATATTTGGCTGTTGGAATCCGGTTGTTCATAACACATGACCGGAGATAGGGGGTGGTTCACAAGCCTCACCCCAGTGAGTACCAGAGAGTACATCACTTTTGGGGATAATGGTAAGGGACGAGTTTTTGGTGAAGGGGTGGTAAAGGTGAGCAGGAAGGTTTCTCTGAGGTGTGTTGCTCTTGTCAAGTCACTGGGGTTCAATTTGCTTTCTGTGTCTCAACTACTTGATGAGGGTTTGAGGTTTGGTTTAAGTTGGGTACGTCTGAGGTGCTTGATTCTCGAGGCGACTGTGTTTGTATGGTCGTCCCCGAGGGTCGGATCTTTCGAGTTGATTTTTCTTAGTCCGATGGTCCTGTATGGTGTTTGGTGGCTGGTTTTCTTGATTTGTGGAAGTGGCATAGGCGGTTGGGACACTTGAGCTTTGATTTGCTTTCCCACTTGAGTGGTCTCGATTTGGTCCGACGATTGCTGAGGTTGAGGTTTGAGAAGGAGTTGGTTTGTGTGCCTTGTAGGCATGGTAAGATGGTCGCTGCTTCTCATCCACTCCTAACTGCTATCATAACAGAGCATCTGACAGAGCTGTTGCATATGGACCTTGTTGGGCCAGCTCGAGTTCGCTCCGTGGGTGGGAAGTGGTATGTCCGGGTTGTGGTGGATGACAATTCTCGCTATGCCTGGGTGTTTTTCTTGGAGGATAAGAGTGAGACTTTCGGTTTTGTTTGAGACTTGATCGTGAGGTTAAAAAATTAGAGGCATGGGAACACTATTCGAGCAATCTGCAGTGATAATGGCTCCAAGTTCAGGAACTCTCGTTTTGATGCCTTTTGCTATGATCTTGGTCTTGAGCATCAGTACTCGACTCCTTATGTGCCCCCTCAGAATGGAGTTGTGGAAAGGAAGAACCGGACGTTGTGTGAGATGGCTAGGACGATGCTTGATGAGCACAGGACTCCTAGGAGGTATTGGGCTGAGGTGGTGAGCACCGTGTGCTATGTGTCGAATAGGATCTTCCTTTGAGCGTTCAAGAAGAAAACGTGCTATGAGCTTATGCATGGTAGAGCTCCTAAGGTTAGTCACTTCCGAGTCTTTGGTTGTGTTGGCGGTCGATTTACGTCCACCAAGAGCACTTGTTACACTTTGGTTTGAGCTTTGAAATATAACTAACCCGCCACTAGGCATACTAATGATGTAACAAGTTCACACATGCATGTGGTTTTGGGAGTATGTTGTTTACACGGGATTTAAGTGCCTAAATAAGGACTTCCGGGTAGAGTTCATTGAGCAATTTATGAGAAGATCACGAAGCCCGATACAAGTCAAGACACGAAGTGAACATGACTCCAAATGACCCGATGACCGAAGTATGAAGCCGTGAAACTCTGAGGACCTAAACAGAAGATGCGGGAGTTCGCGCGCCAAGTACCCTTATCCAAACCGTGGGGAAAACGACGTCAACAACCTGCATAAAGTTCAGCAAATATTGAAGAAGACACGAGAAGCGTCGGGGAGCAAAACGGGGCCGAAAAGGGCCTAGGCCGGCCGGCCCACCCTCTTTTCGTGCTAGTTCGCGTCCCCTTTAACATAGATGCTCCTCGTTGTATTTATATCCCCTGCCTCTGATGGCCGCCGCATCCATTCATCAGAGAGTCGCCGAATCGAGGAATACACACCGAAGGAAGCTGTCGCCGCCGCGAGTCCTCGACGTTGCCTAGGAGATGGCTTAGGCTAGACCCTAGCTGCCAAGGTTGGCCCTGCGTGGTGAAGCCATGGTGGAGTTCCAGAGCCATGCCTTGGATTCATCAAGGCACATGTACTTTTAACGGTGGTATCAATCTAATCTTGCCTCTACTTTTGATCTACTTTGATGCTTGCCTTCTCTCATTCATGTGTGTAGCTAGCATAAGATCTTAGTAGGAATAGATCTAATCTATGTCTTGCAGATACATCAAAGTGGTGCATGGACTTACGAGTAGTCGTTCGGTGTTGATTACCTTCTGTAGTGATAGTACGATATAGGGAAAGCGCCGAACGAAAGTGCAATGGATATCTCCTTGTCATGGTATTTAGGTTAGTTTATCACTTTGGCCAGAGTTGCAACTAGGAGATGGTAGACTAGTGCTACCTTTTGGCATGTTACCTTTTGGCTATCGAATGTGATCCATACATCTACCTGTGTTTGTATGTTAAACCCTTACACAATCTATGCTTCAAGTAGGATTAGACCGGTTAGATGGAGAACCCTAGGTAGTTTGCCTCCGATCCACATATTGATACCTTGGGTCACACCCGATTGAAAAAGGCCACATGTGATCTGTATGTTTGCGGATCAAAACGTTACACGTGTTTCAAATGTCAACAAGCCCTTTTTCTGGTGCCGTTGCCGAGGATTGGAACTCGAACCCTAGGGAGATCTATCTTTCTTTTGGACTAACCCTAATCTTATTATTGCATATACGCTTGTTTTCTTGTTTGTGTCCTTGAAAGCAGGTGAAAAGCTAGACACAAGACGTTCGATGAGTTCTCTACATCCGCACCCCAACAAGATGATCGCAACATCAAGATTCGCTCTTTAGTGGTAGGTGCTAACTTTTGTTAGTGGCCCATCATCCGCTATCGAGCTCACACCCTACACAAGAGATAATAAACAAGGTAAGTCAATGTGTAAATTAAACTTTTAAGACTAATGTCTCATGGAGATTCTTTTGTTCAAGCAATAGGTATTAGAAGCAATCACAATGCCCCGATGATCACAACATCTTTGAAGTTTCTGTTCACATCAATTTTTGCACAGCCTCATGGGAAGAACAACAAGATATCTTTGGATATTTAGAAGCCCCACAAAGTTACGCTTCCAACGAGTCGATAATCAAGTCGATCGGAGGTTCCTACAAGTGGATATGGCCGAATCACCGATGGTTGCACATCCTGAAAATTTCTGGACAGCAAGCAAAGCTGAAGTGAAACAGTCATAACTCCCTCATTTGGAATCCGATTAAGATGAATGAGTACCCATTGGAAAGGTAATTTTATTAATTTTTCAATAGAGCAATATTTTGGTATATGTTCCATTATGTACACAGGGGAAAATCCATGATGAAGAGGCAGCAGCAACACGATGAGAACAAGAGAGTGGAGATGAGGACGACAACAACGAAGAGAGGTTGGGGGATGCTTCCATTAGACCACACATGAAGAAATTCAGAGGCTTGGAACAAAACAAAGACCCCTGAGCATTGGCAAATGAAGACACAAATTGGCAACATCCGATGTAAGGAGACATTTGAAGAAGACCATGAAGGATTACACACAAAGGACGACATCCAATGGCGTGGATACTTTGGGCTCTCACACAAAGGATCATAGAGCTACATGAAGACATTTAAGACATGTGTGAAGCCCTGCAAATAAGTGAAGAGGAGTGATCCTACTCAAAGCAACCTTGACGACATGTGGCACGAAGGGAGAAATTGAGAAAAGTCTAAGGGAGCCACCTCCGATCATCAATGATTGCTCGCTTTCAACTCCGGAGGACCACTCACGATGAAAAGCCCGAAGGCTAAGGTACACATTAACCTCTCAAGATACTTTTGGTGATGATAATGTCTCTTTGATATTTTGATGTTCATATCCAATAGTATGTTTTGATTCTATGTCTTGCACCCTTGATGATCATGTTGATAGGCTAGAATTTCTTGAGAATGATAAAGATGCTATGTTGTGCTTTAACTTTGTTAATTTGCATACCTAATGAACTCATGCCTAATGAGAGCCTTAGTGCTGAGCAAGAAACTTATGCTACCTTTAATCACAACATGCTTTGTTCATCCAATTTAAATTGTGGTTATGATTGCGTATGTTTATTTTACGTCTTGCAAATCTTGGACTTGATTTGTGCTTGGTCAAGCTCGTGAACTTAAAAGAGCATGTGTCGGGTGAAAATCCGAGTTTCACTAACCATGTAGGTTATTAAACCTTAATCAAGAGGAGAGGAGCCATGCCCCAAAGAATTGCAAGCTCGTGCATCGCCTTCCCCGAATCTAGAGAGTGGACATCGCTGTTCATCCATTTTGAGCACCTGATCAGATATGTAGAAGAAGACAAAAGTTGAAAATCATAAACTCCATCAAGTGACAATTCCAACACCTCCAAGATCGATGAATTTGAAGACCTGTACAAGGAGATATAGCAAAAACATTAGGCGCTGCACAGTCTTAAATCAGATTTGGACAGATTGCAGCGTTGGAGTAAAACGGGCGTAACACACTCAATCGGAGTCCGTCGGGGGTCAGCAAAGACTTGATGGAAAGCTAATTTCATGAGCCACGCATGAAAGTAATTGTTTGCTACACGGTCTGATCTGGACAGAGAGGAGAATTTGTGAAAAGAGAGGCAGCGATGAAGAACAAAGGAGAAGGAGGGGATGATGATGCAAGAGACAATCGGGCAAGCCTCTCATCAAGAAAAATGATCGTGTGAAGCATGGAGAGTGGATCAAAGCTGCATGGACATCTTCAAATCATACATGAAGAACTATGGCTTCGCGACCACGAGAAGGTACGTAAGAAAGTTGAGCTCTATGACTTTAAATAAAGCGCTTTGCGGGAGGCAACCCGTTTTCTTTTGCTTATATATATATATATATGTATATATTTATATATAAGTATATATATATGTATATATATATATATATATTATATGACCGTCTACATTGAGCTCTTAAACTGAACCATCAAGTAACATTGTACCATCGCTCTAATAAATGCCACAACACCATGTTGTATGATTTAATTGCTATTGAGGGAGCACTTTGTTATTTGATGTTGGAAAACTTGTAGACCCCTTTTGTGTGCCTATTAGTGTTTAGAGTCTTTTTATTTGTGTCATTTTTGAGAGAAATATGAAGAGTTGCACCACAATCATGTTCATATTTGTTTTATGCTTGCATCTTACCAGTACCATTCTTTTTGCACTTCATACATGTTTTGCATATAGTTGGCTTGGTTGTTCTCTACACTTAATGATGTAGGCCTTCATATCCATGATAATGCTTAACATGTGGCATTTTCCTTAGCAATCTTGTGTAAACATGGTGTTTAAACTTGTCTGCGGACCATTGTAATTTAGTTCAATAAATCTTGCTAACTTCCATATTTGCATTGGTTGGTTTATAAACTTTGCAATGCGCTCTCCTTATCTTGCACTATCAAGAATTATTAATCTTGGGATAACATGGTGTTTTGACCTTGGTTAATAAATCTTTACGTCAATGAGAAAGTTTGGCAACCACCTTGTAAGCATGGATTTTAGAATTTGGTGTAAACATTGTTTTGTTTTTATACCATCCTATCATTTGCATGCCCTCTTGCACAAACGTACACCCATTAGGTTCTTAATTTTTCTTTCACTAGATTATCTATGCCACAAGTTAAGATCTTAGGTGTTGTCTTTGGTTTGTCAGCATAGAGTGAGTATTCCCGACCATCACCTCGGGGGTACTTTATGCATTAGAGTTGTTTTACAGGCATTGTGAATCACTCCTGATAAAAGCTGAAATCAAGATCAGCAACACCTCCAAAGCCTCGAAAGAAGCGCTGCTGTTTTCATCAAAATTAAGCACACCTTCAGAAGTTTACAAAATAGGAAAATTAGATATTCTGGAGATCCATGAAGTCTTCTTTCCAACGCATCAAGATTCAACATTTTAGGAGACCCGTGCAAGGAGTTACAACCAAATCTTTGGGTGTCACACGTTCTGAAATCAGCCCGGGACAGCTTGTACTAACAGAGTAAAAAGGGCGTAACTCTTTTGTTCGAAGTCCGATTGGGATGAATGACCACTCGTTGGAAAGATAATTTCAAACACTTCACGTTGGAGAAATAACTTAGTACATGTTCTGTTCTCAAAGTAGAAAAAAATTCGTGTAAGATGAACCAGCTACAAGGGACAACATGGAAGGAGGTGAAGATGGGAGGAGAAACAATTGGGGACAAGGCTCATGACAAAGAGAAGACATTGAAGGACAATCAAGGCAACAAAGTGAAGAGTGTGACGATGATTGACTCACATGGCGGTAGGACTTCAAGAATTACAAGATGGTTCATCATCTTTCATGCCTAGCAACATGCTAAGCATGGGGAGGACTTGGTGGATATAAGAAGACCGCATGGAGTACAAGGATCACAATTACCATGATATGAAATTTTAATTAATGCTAGCCTAATCTTTTGTGGAGGTTATGATAACTTGAGACCCATAGTATTTTTCATTGCTCTCATTTTTAAATGAATCAAAGATCATTTATTTTTGTTCTTTAAAGATATGCTAACCTTGTCTTTGATACCACTTGCATTTTGCTCAACCTATCCAAAGCCTTATATTCATTGAGTGCAAAAACCTTAGTTTACAAGATTTATTTTTGGGTGCATTGATTCAAAGCTTGATTTCACTGGTTCGAGACTAAGAAGCTGGTCATTCTGTTTTTGCGTATCTATCTTTATGCTAGCCTTTTCTATCTGTGCATTGTGAGTTTCCACATTGGTGCAATCCTCGCCGGATATCCACCCACAAACCCAAAATATTTTTTTTGTGTTCACCTCCTTGACCACAACCCAATTATGAGTATGGATGAATATTTCGAGGAGGATTACAAGGAAGGTGCCGTTAAGTGAGCAAGACTTCGGGAGACTTCCAAGAGGATCCCTAGAAGATTTTCGAGTATCTCTCTCCAAGAAAATATGAGAACTTCAATTTCTATCATGGCATATTTATCACCTCTTTTGCCTGAGGACAAGCAAACGTCTAAGCATGGGGGGGTTGCCAAGGAAGTGCTAGTATAGTCTAGAGTTCAAGGGGAGTAATAAAAAAATTATGATGAAAGAAAAGAAAAAGAAAAAAGAAAAAAATGATAATGAAGAAAAAGTATGATAAGAAAAAAAAGAAAGAAAAAATATATATAATAAATAAGCTCCCCGGTTCTCTAGCTATGTTTAGTGTTTTTTGAGTTTTCAAGAGGATTAAAGATCAAGACCCATACTCATTTTTCCAACCATGTGCAATCCGATAACGAGGACTTCGTTTGTGCCTCGGGATCACTCTTTGCCATTTTCACATGTCCACCTATCTCAAAGTGTGTGTTCATCTCTCCTCCTTCCTTGAGAACATTATTTTTCCAATGTCCTTTTTGACGAGTCTCGGTAAGACCATGAGAAGCTAGTCTTGTTTTGATAATATCTCAACTATAATATCTTGGTAGGACTAAACTTTCCCATAGCTCCAAATAAAGCTTTCCACTATATACTTTGAGAGAGGAAAGGAGTAGAACAAGTAGGCTTGAGAGACAAGATGAGATGAGAGTTCATGAGCAAGATGCAAGGAGGTTTATTATTGATCTTGGTAAAGCAATTTTTCTTCATCCCGCTCTTTATTTTCAAAATTTCTGAGATTTGTTTAAAATTTGAGAGCATGATTAATGACTTGTGGGAAGAGATTAAATAAAATCTACCCTCCATGGAGATGAAAGCTAGTTACATTATGAAACTTTAACAAATATAAACTTGGAGAGCATTATGTTTTCTCATGTAGGAACAAGTGCAGGGTATGAACATTGAGGGGCAACACTGATATCCATTGAAGGCTTACTCGAGGACGAGCAAGGTTTAAGCATGGGGGTCTGTTGGCAGTCGATTTCCATCCACCAAGAGCACTTATTACACTTTGGTTTGAGCTCTGAATTATAACTAACCCGCCACTAGGCATACTGATGATGTAACAAGTTCACACTTGCATGTGGTTTTTGGAGTATGTTGTTTACACAGGATTTAAGCGCCTAACTAAGGACTTCCGGGTAGAGTTCATCGAGCAATTTATGAGAAGATCACGAAGCCCGGCACAAGTCAAGACACGAAGTGAACATGACTCCAAATGACCCGAGGACCGAAGTATGAAGCCGTGAAACTCTGAGGACCTAAACAGAAGATGCGGGAGTTCGCGCGCCAAGTACCCTTATCCAAACCGCGGGGAAAATGACATCGAGGACCCACATAAAGTTCGGCAAATATTTAAGAAGACACAAGAAGCGTCGGGGAGCAAAACGGGACCGAACCAGGCCGAAAAGGGCCTAGGCTGGCCGGCCGGCCGACCCACCCTCTTTTTGTGCCGGTTCGCATCCCCCTTTGACCTAGATGCTCCTTGGTGTATTTATATCCCTTGCCTTCGACGGCCGCCACATCCATTCATCAGAGAGCCGCCGAATCGAGGAATACAAACCGAAGGAAGCCGTCACCGCCGCGAGTCCTCGACGTTGCCTAGGAGATGGCTTAGGCTAGACCGTAGCCACCATGGTTGGCCCTACGTGGTGAAGCCATGGTGTAGTTCCGGAGCCATGCCTTGGATTCATTAAGGCACATGTACTTTTAACGGTGGTATCAATCTAATCTTGCCTCTACTTTTGATCTACTTTGATGCATGCCTTGTCTCATTCATGTGTGTAGCTAACATATGATCTTAGTAGGAATAGATCTAATCTATGTCTTGCGGATACATCAAAGTGGTGCACGGACTTACGAGTAGTCGGTCGGTGTTGATTACCTTCCGTAGTGATAGTATGATATAGGGAAAGCACCGAACGAACGTGCAATGGATATTTCCTTATCATGGTATGAGGTTTAGGTTAGTTTATCACATTGGCCGGAGTTGCAACTAGGAGACGGTAGGCTAGTGCTACCTTTTGGTGTGTTACCTTTTGGCTATCGAATGTGATCCAAACATCCACCCGTGTTTGTATGTTAAACCCTTACGCAATCTATGCTTCAAGTAGGATTAGACCGGTTAGATGGAGAACCCTAGGTAGTTTGCTTCCGATCCACAGATTGATACCTTGGGTCACACTCGAGTGAAAAAGGCCACACGTGATCTGTATGCTTGCGGATCGAAACGTTACATGTGTTTCAAACGTCAACAGGTTGCAAGTGTTTTATTCTCAAGAAGGGAAAGCTTGAGAAGTCTGAGGCTAGATCTAGTGATGGTATTTTCTTTGGTTATGCGAACCATTCTAGAGCTTATAGGGTGCTTAATCTTGATACTGACAAAATCATGGGGAATTGGGAGGTGACCTTCGATGAGACAGTGCCATGTAGCTCTCTTGGATTTGATTGTGCAGGTGATGAGGAGATGGCTGAGACGCTCTTTGAGGAGGAAGAAGAAGATGGTGATGGTGATGGTGATGGCGAGGATTGTGTACCCACTACTTCCACGACGACGACTACAGTTGATGGTGGGCCTTCTACTTCAACTATGATGTATCAACATGTACCGCAAGCAAGGGTGGAAGCAGCTGTGGAGGGGGAGGTAGTCTCCAAGCAAGAGGCTCCTAGGCGTGTACAAGTGGATCACCCTCCTTCGAAGATCATTAGTGACATGAACGAGAGAACTACACGGTCGAGGTCACGAAATACTTCTCACTTTGCTCACACTACATTTGTTGCCTCTTTCGAGCCCAAGGATATTGGACACGCACTTTTTGATGCAAACTGGGTGAATTCCATGCATGAGGAGTTGGAGAACTTCGAGAGAAACCAAGTCTGGGTTTTAGTCGATCGACCGCCAAATTGCCGTCCTATAGGTACCAAGTAGGTGTGGAAAACAATAAAGGTGAGAATGGGATGGTTGTGAGAAACAATTCGAGGTTGGTAGCTCAAGGGTTTAACCAGAAAGAGGGTATAGATTATGAGGAGAAATTTGCTCTTGTGGCCTGTCTGGAGGCGATTCGGATCCTTCTATCCGTTGTCGTGGCTAAAGGGTTCAAGTTGTTCCAGATGGATGTGAAGAGTGCTTTCATGAATGGGGTGATAGAGGGAGAAGTGTATGTGAAGCAACCACCGGGGTTTGAGAGTGAGAGGTACCCACACCATGTGTATGAACTCGAGAGGGTGCTCTATGTGTTGAAGCAGGCACCCAGGGCTTGGTATGGTAGGTTGAGAGGGATTTTGCTGAGTAAGGGGTTTGTGATGGGCACAGTTGATAAGACCTTGTTTCTCCTTAAGCATGGAAATGACCTGTTGACTGTACAGATTTATGTGGATGACATTATCTTTGGTGGCTCTTCTCACGATCTTGTTGCCAAGTTTGCAGATGACATGAGCAGGGAATTTGAGTTGTCTATGGTGGGTGAGCTGCAGTTTTTCCTAGGGCTCCAGATCAAGCAGGCCAAGGACAGGACCTTCGTGCACCAGAGCAAGTACACCAAGGACATGCTGAGAAAGTTCAACATGAATGATGTGAAGCCAATGTCAACACCGATGAGTATGACTACAGCTTTGGATGCGGACGAGGATGGTGAACCAGTGGACAGAAGGAGTACTAGAGCATGATCGGCTCCCTCTTCTACTTGACGACGACGAGGCCAGACATACAGTTCAGTGTGTGTCTGTGCGCTTGTTTCCAGGCTTCCCCGAGGACTTCACATCGGTAGGCCGTCAAGAGGATTTTTAGGTATTTGCAGTACGCTCCTGAGTATGGTCTTTGGTATTCTGCCTCCTCAACACTCACACTTCACGGATTTTACGATGCTGACTTTGCTGGGTGTCATCTGGAGCGCAAGTCTACCTCTGGTTCTTGCTAGTTTCTTGGTTCCTCTTTGGTCTCTTGATCTTTCCTTAAATAGTCTAGTGTAGCTCAGTCTACAACAGAAGCCGAGTATGTTGCAGCTGCTAGTTGTTGTTCTCAGCTGCTTTGCGATAGCACCAGAGAGACTTTGGTAAGGAGTGCACTCAGATCCCACTTCTTTGCGATAGCACCAGTGCCGTAAGTGTTGCCAAAAACCCAGTTCTCCATTCCAGAACAAAACACATCGAAGTGAGGCACCACTTTCTGAGGGACAATGTTGAGAAGGGAACCATAGTGCTGAGCCATGTACCTACCCAAGACCAAAAAGCTGATATATTCACAAAACCACTTGACCAAGCTACCTTTGCTCGTTTATGGGGAGAGCTTGGTGTGTGTTTCCCTTTTTGAGTTGGTCTTTAGGAGCTCACTTTGTAGCACATGTATCATACATGTTTACTTTGATGTATAGCATGCATGTTTAAATTCATAGGATAGCCATCTTTGTTTCTTGATGTATAGTTTTGCATCTTTGTAAGATATGCTTTGCATTGCATTTGTATCATATGCATTGGCTAGGAATGGCTTCTCCTATGTACATTGATCCCTATGATATGCCATGTTTGAGCTTGTGGATGTGCTTGAATGATATTTGGGATGATAAGCTATGCTCTTGATAGTTTGGTTGTATATCCATAATGAGATAGCTTACTTTTACCAAAATGCTAGATAGGCTCTCTATTGTGAGTATAAGGCTTTGCATGATCTTAGTGTGCTTTGGTGGTTTATATCATGCTTAATTTGTGTTTGGATATCATGTGCTCTTAACTTGGGGTCAAAGACCCATTTTTCATTATGAATGTTTAGCCCATGTGTTACCTTGTGGGGGAGCATAAACTTCTTTTTGCCGCAAAGGCACTTCATGTACCATTTTATGCTTCAATATGAAAAATGAAATTGGTATGAAATGCTTGTGCTTGAAGCTATGCTCTCACTTGTTCCATGTCATAAATGTTTTAAATCTGAATTTATATGGGTGCTAAACCGTTGAATGATATCTACCATGAGAAGTCTCATTTTAAGAAGTAGACACATGGCTCGGTGGCTTTAACATGACATGAGAAGCTTATGGGTGTTTGTAATGATCTTGTGATGAGGATATATGACCTAGCTTGAAGTTTGTGTGATCTAGATTCACTTTGGTATGCTTTGCTCATGTCTAGGTCTTTAGCTCACGAGAGGGAAATTTTTTGCAAAAATGCTAATTTTTACCATGGCTTTAACTTGTGTGTATGCATCTGAACATTCTTGATGGCTATGCTATTTTGAACCTTTGTCATGTCTAAGTAGTTCACTTGCTTGTTCCTAGCAAATTTTATGGCTCTATGTCCATTTGAGAAGCCTCTAGTTGAAATTTTTGTAGAAATGCCTTGATTCATGCATTTTCAACAAGGGGGAGAAGTTTGTGCATGGAAAAGTTTGCTGGGAGCATTTAGAAGATTTTCATGCATTTTCGGGTTCCATTGGAGCATTTTTTTTCTTAAAGGCAGAACCGGCTTGGCCTGTTTGGAAACCGGCCTGACCAGTTTTGCAGATGGGGACAAAACCGGCTTGGCCGGTTTGGAAAACGGCCTGACCGATTTTGGCTGCGCTGTAAGTTTTGCGCGCTAGGCAAGTTGTGCACGCATTGGTTCGGGGGGGGTTGCATTTGCTCAGTGGGAGTTGCATGTGTTCAGGGGGAGCTCCTTGTGTCGTCTGAGTTCTTGCTTTGGTTGGTTTGCTCCGTGTGAGTTTTGGTTTGCTCTTTGAGAGCTTTGGTGGTTTGTCTCGGTTGTGTTGAGCCGTTGCCCTTGCCTTAGGGACCGAGACTTTGGACTGCAAGTGATCAAGGGTTTCTATTGTTTGGTTTTTGGATCACTTGTTTGGGTTGTTTAGTTTGTCTTTTGTCTTTACTTTTCTTTATATATCGATTATGTGGTGTGTTGTCAATGCACTCATCAAGGGTGGATTGAGGACCAGAGTGTCCGACGGCTAGTGGTTGGCCACTCCTTAGTGATGAGTGATTGACAATGTTGTGTGGACTGATGTTGTGCTCTATCTTGTGGATGTAGGTTCCTCAAGTGTTCTTGGTGTCTCCCCTATTTTTCCATTTCGGTGATTTTTGGAGCCTTTTCTTGGCAAATTTCTTGTGGTGGTTTTGAGGCCTTTCCTTTGTGGATTTGTTGCGGGATTCACACATGAGCCCCTTGTGGTTCTTTTCTTGGTGACCCCCCTTCCAAATCCGTGGGAAAAGGTGCTTGATTTTGGGGTTTTCTTTGGAGTTCCGTGGAGAGGTGGTCTTGGTGTTCATCCGTCGATTCCTCCTTATTTAGTGGATCTTTGGGGACGATCTCTTAGGCATGGCTTGTCCATGAGGTGCTACACCTATCCCCAAAGTTTTGCTTGAATCCGTAGAGCGAATCGGGAGATCGATTGAGGTGAACTTCGAGTCTTTTCCGCGGGTGGAGTTCTTCCCGAGTGCCCAGGACAAAACCGGCCTGACCAGTTTCCCAAACCGACCTGACTGGTTTTGCCCACGGTGGGTTTTCATGGAGATTTTTGGCTGGCATGTTTATCTCCACTAGAAGGTTCCCTGGTTCAAGCTTCATCAAGTTCCGAGTTCGTTTGCTTAGTTTTGGCCTCGTTGATCTTTTGGGGGTTGTTTGTGCAAAACTAGCCCGACCGGTTTACCAAACCGGCCTGACTGGTTTTACCCAGTTCGTCAGAGGCTAAGTCTGAGGAAACCGGCCTGACTGGTTTGCCTAACCGGCTTGACCGATTTGTCTCTAGAGGTTGTGCTCGAGTTGTTTTCCGCTGCGTTCTCGAGTATTTTCGGTGATGTGCTAGTTCCTAGGTCCAGTAGCAATCTAGTGGCTGCGTGGATTTGGCTAGCGGGGTGTCGAGGATCTTGGAGTTGCGTTTGGGACCATAGGCCGAGTTCTACTCTTTGGAGAAGAATTTTTATCGGCTCCCATTCACTCCCCGCCTCTCTGGTCGTCATTATGGTCCTTCAGTGGTTGGGGACAAATTCGTGTAATTAAGTCGATCAAACACTACCTTAGGCATGACACTGTGAAGGACCGAATAGGCGACGAGAGAGGGGGGGAGTGAATGGGAGCCGATAAAAATTCTTCCCGAAGGTCAAACTCAGCCTATACCCCGATTGCCACTCCGAGTACTCGCACACACCAGAGAAGCTCTAGACTAGGCACACACAAGCCCACAAGTCCTAGAGACAAGCCTAGAAGCAAAGAGCGGAAGCACAAGACAAGAACCAAAGGACTTAGCCAAATCTGCGAAGGTCTGGGCGGACAGTCCGCATGGGTACGGCAGACAGTCCGTGCTCCTTGCGGACAGTCCGTGAGATCACGGCGGACAATCTGAAATAACACACCAAGCCTCCAGTAGCACACCGAGGAAATTCGGACAGTCCGGGCAAGCACCGCGGACAGTCCGGCACCCACAAAACTCGTTGGACACCCCAGACAAACCTCGAGCCACCCCATACATCCAGAGGTTAGAGTCTATACAAGAATCTAGCCTAAGGAAAGTAGAGGAAAAAGAAGCAGTTCAGAGCAATCTACCGGGGGAGGAAACCCTAGAGTCCAAGAGAGAGAGATGGCATCCACCTCTCTGCTATTTATACGAAGTCCATCGGAGGGAGGTAAATGACCACGCTACCCCTACAACTCAAATAGAAGATACAACCCCTTAGGGGCATTTTGGTCAAGTCTTCATCGAGCGAACACGCTTCCACCACGGCCTTGCTTAGCATCGACACAAGCCCCGCGATCACGCCACGTGCCCCCCGCCTCAAAGCTTTCCGAAGCTCCCGGATCACCGTCTCCGTCGCCTCGGGCCTTCGGACTTGGTTTTGAGGCCCAAACCAAGAAACCGTCCACCGATGGTTTTGTGGGCAAACCAACAAACCCTGCGTGCAAGCTTCGGGCTCGATCCGCTACCGTGCACCGGACCATGTTCACAACTTCAGCCCGCCAGTCTTGCACCGCACGGCTCGCACTTGACCCCATCAGCCACCGGGTCCATCGAACCAAGCCTACTTGCCACTCCATCACCCAAAGGCCGCCACGGCTAAGGCCTTTCACGCTTGTTCTTCACCTGCACCAACACGAGTCAAGCCGCAACCTGTACCTACACACTTACCCAAGCATCAGTCCACACAACGTTGTCAATCCCTCATCACTAAGGAGCGACCCTCCACTGGTCTTCGGACACACCTGGTCCTCAATCTCCCCCTTGATGAGTGCATTGACAACACCCATAGTAACCATCAAAGAGAAAATGAAAAGAAAACAACCACGAACAACCAACCTCCAAGCAAGTGATCCAAAGCCAAAGAACAAGCGAAAAACACGATCACTGGCCAGACCAAGTCTCGGCCCCCTAAGGCAAGGCAACGGCTCAACACAATCGAGACAAAACAAAGCTCACAAAGAGCACACCACAAAGCACAAAACTCTGGGAAACAAAGGAGCTCTCCCTGCAGATATGCAAACTCCCCCTGAGCAAATGCAACCTCTTCTTCTCAATTTTTCTCCTCACATGCAACATCTCACAAATGCATACTAATTTTCCACAAAAACTTCTAATGCATGAAAATTCTCCCCCTATCATACAAAATTCTCCCCAAATATGCATAACTTCTCCCCCTTGTTGACAATGCATGAATCAAGGTATATGAAACTCTTTCCCTTGTTTTCATGAAAAATGCATGTCAAAGCCTATATACAATCTACCAAGCTTCTCAAATATACAAAGAGCACAACAAAATGCTACAAATGAGACATAGAGCAAGCAAAGTAGACATGGTGTAGTTAGCACATTGCCATCAAGAAGGTAGAGACATATAAGCATGTGACATGGCTAAAAGCAATTTTAAGAAATTTTCACAAATAAACATTCATCTCATGAGCTAGACCCTATCCATGGCAATTTGAGCACAAATACACTAGATCATCCAAAGTTTATACAAGATCACAAATTCTCATCACAAGATCATTATAAACGCCCACAAGCAACTCAAGTCATGTTAATGCCACCGAGCCATGTGTCTACTTCTTAAAATGAGACTTCTCATGGTAGACATCATGCTACGGTTTAGCACCCAAGATATGAATATCACAAACATAAAAACATGATTAGGAGCTCATTTTTCAAGCACAAGGCAATTCATACACCAATTTCATTTTCAAGTTTAAACATGGTACACGAAATGCCTTTGCGGCAAAAAGAAGCTTATGCTCCTCCCAAAGTGAACAGATGGGCTAAACATTTATAATGACAAAAGCTCTTTGACCCCAAGCAAAGAGAACGTGATACTCCAGCACAAACTAAACATGATATAGGCATTTAGGCAAAAATTGAGCATAGACAAGCATCTACTCATGAGAGAGACAATTTTATCATTTTCACAAACATGAAGCTATCTCAACACAAATATATGGCAAAACCATCAAGAGCATAGCATTCACATCACCATTTACCAAACATGCACATATCTCACAAATAGCACATCTGTGATCAAAGTATATAAGAGAAGCTCATTCCTAGCACAAGTGATCCAAAGGTGGCTATCCTACAAGGTTTTGTACATAAAGGTAAAATGCATGCATGGAATGCAATAAATGGTACAGATGACACATATATATATGAGAAGCTCCAAGAACCAGCTAGAAAGGAAAGCACACTCCAAGTTCACCTCTCAAGCGTGTGAAAGTAACTTGGTCAAGTGGTTTAGTGAAAATGTCAGCTAGCTGATCTTGGGTAGGTACATAGGACAAGGATATGTTTCCCTTCTCAACATTGTCCCTCAGAAAGTGGTATCTCACTTCAATGTGTTTCGTTTTGGAGTGAAGGACTGGATTTTTGGCTACACTTATGGCACTGGTGCTGTCACAAAATGTGGAACCTAGGAGCACTCCTCACCAAAATCACTCATAGTGTAGGTCATCCAAAGCAGTTGGGAACAACAACTAGCAGCAGCTACATACTCGGCTACTGTAGTGGACTAGGCTACACTGGATTGCTTGCGAGATGACCAAGAGACCAAAGAAGAACCAAGGAACTGACAACACCCAGAGGTAGACTTGCGGTCCAATTGACACCCAGCAAAATCAGCATCGGAGTACCCGTGAAGTCTGCGTGTCGAGGAGGCAGAATACCAAAGACCAAACTCAGGAGTGTAGTTCAAGTACCTGAAAATCCACTTGACGGCCTGCCGATGTGAAGTCCTCGGTGAAGCCTGAAAACGAGCGCACAAACACACACTGAACTGTATGTCCGGCCTTGTCGCCGTCAAGTAGAGGAGGGAACCGATCATGCTCCAGTACTCCTTCTGGTCCATGGGTTCGCCATCCTCATCCGCGTCCAAAACCGTAGTGGTACCCATCGGTCTAGTCAACGGCTTGGAGTCGTTCATGCCAAACTTCTTCACCATGTCCCTGGTGTACTTTGCCTGATGTACAAACGTCCCGTCCTTGCACTGCTTGATCTGGAGTCCTAAGAAAAACTGTAGCTCGCCCATCATGGACATCTCAAATTTCCTGCACATGTCATCTGCAAATCTGGCCACAAGATTATGAGAAGAGCCACCAAATATTATGTCATCCACGTAAATCTGAACAATCAAAAGGTCTTTCCCGTGCTTAAGGAGAAACGGGGTCTTATCAACTGTGCCCATCACAAACCCCTTACTCATCAAAAACCCTCTCAACCTACCATACCAAGCTCTAGGTGCCTGTTTCAACCCATAGAGTGCTCTCTGGAGTTTGTAAACACGGTGTGGGTATTTCTCAGTCTCAAACCCCGGGGTTGCCTCACATACACTTCTTCCTCTATCACCCCATTCAAGAAAGCACTCTTAATATCCATTTGGTACAACTTGAACCCTTTAGCCACGACAAAGGCTAGAAGGATCCTAATTGCCTCCAAACGGGCCACAGGAGCAACTGTCTACTCATAATCTATGCCCTCTTTCTGGTTGAACCCCTGAGCCGCCAACCTCGACTTGTTTCTCACAACCATCCCATTCTCACCCTCTTTGTTTTTCCACACCCACTTGGTACCTATGGGACGGCAATTTGGTGGTGGATCTACTAACACCCAGACTTGGTTTCTCTCAAAATTCTCCAACTCCTCATGCATGGTATTCACCCAATTCTTGTCAGACAAAGCGTGTCGAATATCTTTGGGGTCAAACGACACAACAAAAGCAGAGTGAGCGAAATGAGAAGTATTCCTTGAGCTCGACCGTGTAGTGCGTTCATGAAGGTCACCTATGATCGTCGTCGGTGGATGATCAATCTGTACAGCCGGGGAGCCTCTCGCCTGGACACAACCTCCCCCTCAGTAGCAACCTCCACTTGAACAGCCTCAGTCGTAGTGGGTGTAGGGGATGGTCCATTCTCGATCGTCGTCGTAGTAGTGGAGGTAACATGTACACGATCAGCCACTAGAGCATCACCACCATCATCGTCTTCATCTCCATCTCCATCCTTCTCATCCTCAAAGATCCTCGCTCCAATTTCCTCGTCGCCTGCACACTCAAAAGCTGAAGAGCTACATGGTTGTGTCTCGTCGAAGGTAACCTCGCAAGTCTCCATGATTCGGTTAGTGTCAAGGTTGAGCACACGATATGCTCTAGAATGAATCGCATAACCAAGGAAAATATCATCCGAACATCTAGACTCAAACTTATCCAACTTGCCCTTCTTCAGAATGAAACACTTGCAACCAAAAGCTCTAAAGTGACTCACCTTGGGTTGTCGCCCATGCATCAGCTCATAAGAGGTCTTTTTCTTAAAGGCACGAAGGAAGATGCAATTTCAGACATAGCAAGCGGTATTGACCGCCTCGGCCCAGAAACGCCTAGGAGTCCTATGCTCATCGAGCATCGTCCTGGCCATCTCACAAAGGGTCCGGTTCTTCCTCTCCACTACGCCATTTTGGCAAGCGACGTATGGAGAAGAGTACTGATGATCGAGACCAAGATCACTCCAAAAAGCATCAAAATGAGAGTTCTTAAACTCCGTACCATTGTCACTACGTATAGCTCGAATGGCACCACCATGTCTCTCATTTTTCAACCTCAAGATCAAGTCCCGAACAAAGCCAAATGTCTCGCTCTTATCCTCCAAAAAGAAAACCCAAGAGTACCTCGAAAAATCATCAACCACAACAAGAACATACCACTTTCCACCCGCAGAGCGAACACGAGCTGGCCCAACCAAATCCATGTGCAATAGCTCACAAGGTCGCTCGGTCATGACCGCAGTCAGAGGGGCGTGAGAAGCAGCAACCATCTTTCCATGCTGACAAGAAGCACAAACTAAATCCTTCTCGAATTTCAACTTAGGTAATCCTCGGACAAGATCAAGACCACTCAAGCGGGAAAGCAACTCAAAGCTCAAGTGTCCCAACCTCCTATGCCATTTCCAAAGCTCGGCCGAAACACCAGCAACAAAGCATCGAGGAGGACCAACAGACTAGGAAAAATCAGCACGGAAGATTTGACCCTCGGGGACGATCGTACAGACAAGATCGCCTCGAGAATCAAGCACACGAGAAGCACCTGATTTAAAACGAACCTCAAAACCTTCGTCCAGTAACTAAGATACTGACAACAGGTTAAAACCAAGTGACTTGACCAGAGCCACAATTCTTAAGGTCACCTTGCTACTCACATTCACCTTACCTTCAGCAAGCACTCGTCCTCTCCCATTATCCCCGAAACTGATGTACTCCCTCGTACTCACTGGGGTGAGGCTGGAGAACCACCCATGATCTCCGGCCATGTGTCTTGAGCAACTGGAGTCGATCAACCAAAAGTCCTCCAAGCCTCCCACCTGCAATCAAAAACGAGAACGAGAATGAGCAAGCGACTCAACACTGGGGTTAGTACCAAAAGAGTCAAACCAGTGTCGAGCCCTTTGCTCAAAAGAAGGGTTAGCAAAGTCCATCCTACCATAATCCCTAGGCAGAGCCCTCTCACGCCTACCACCAAAGGACCTGTCACGTCTCACTGGAGGAGTACGCGCACCACGAGGGGGGAAACGTGGCTCGTAGTCCATCTGAGACCCAAAGCTCCGATCGTGCCTCCCAAACTCGTAACGGTCACGAGAAGGAGCACGTCGAGCCAACTCACCACGCCCAAACCTAACATGCCTATCTCTCTGAGGAAAACCACCTCCACCTCCACAAGTGGGAACTGTACACACAAACACCTCACCCCTAGGTAGAGGCCCTCTACGAGGCTCAGGCACACCACGAGAAAGGTGGTACCTGTCCTTGTTTGCCATCTCCCTAGCAAACCTCTCATTCCTCTTCCTCCTGAAACAGAACTCATCCTTATGCCCATCCCTCCCACAATACTCACAATGGAAGCAGATCGGTTGTGGCTTAGGCGGTGGCTTTTCTGTGAGCTTCTCACCAACTTTCTCTCCTGACTTCCCACCAAAGACACTCCCCTGGGTGCTCACAAACTTGATGGTTTTTGGTAGTTCTCAGACTTGTGGGGAACAATGGTGGATCTGGTGTTGTGTCTAGCTTGTTTCTGAGGTAGTTTGGCTTGGGTGCAAATTTGTTCATCGGTGTGGTATGTGGTGGAATAGGGATCTCACCAGCTTTCTCTTCTCCCTCACCACTCTTCTCACCACACTTGTCAGCCCCCAACGCCTGACCATCAAACCTCTTGAACTGAGCCAACATCAAACTCAAATGTGGCTCATGCCCAGACAACAACCCCATCATTTTTCTCAATTCATCATTTTCATCATGCAGACGATCAACATAGTGTGCAAGTTTCATGTTTTTCAAAGTATGCATTTCACAGGTAGAGCATGATGTAGGAAGAGGAGCTTTAAATGCCGACTCAAGAGAAACTATTCTAGTGTGAGATTCATCTAGCCTAGCATGCAACACAGGATATGAAGTGCAAGCACCTAACAAAGCAGGTCTAGACATTAATTCATCACACTCAATCCTAAGCACATCTAGTTCCTCAAGAGTAGAGGTATGCTTCTCCTTGAGAGCAGTCAAATCAGCAAGAAAAACAGAGCAATCACCACAGTCAATCTCATCAGACACAACAGGAGCAGATTTCAAAGAGCCTATCTCATTTCTAGCATCCATAAGCAAGATTCAAGCTCAGCTATCTTGTCCTTAGCATCACCCAACAAAGACCTAAATTCCCTCTTCTCCTTATTGGTGTTTCTAAGCTCATCATCATGGTTATCAAGCAACTCATTAAGCCTAGCATTCTCCTCTAGCAAGAAGTTGGGATCATGTCGTACCTCTTCCTCGGAATCGGAGTTCGAATCCGAGCTGTGCTTCCCACCCTTCTTGGAATGCGCCATGCTGCAAAAGCCACCTTGTGTGACGAAGCTGAGGTCGGTGAAGTTGTTGCCCGTGTGCCGCTTGTCCTTGCGCCTTTCTTGCTCTTCCTCGCTGCTCGAGTCAGAAGAAGCATCGCTTGATGTAGAGTCGATGTCGCTCACTCCGGCAACCATCGCTCGGGTCGTCTTCTTCTTTTACCCGCTACTCTTCTTGTGCCTTCTCTCGCCCTTGTCCTTGTGCTTGTCCTTGTAGTCGTTCCGGGAGCGGTGCTTGTTGTAGTCGTGCTTGGGCTTGCCCTTGTAGTCATTCTTGATCTCCATGGCTTCAGGGCATACGGCGATGAAGTGCCCGTGCTTTCCACACCGATAGCACATCCCCGAGCTCCGCCTTGCATTCTTGCGGTTGTCGGACATCCGCCCAAACCTCTTGATCAACAAGGCGAGATCATCCTCGCTCAGCACCTCAAAGTCCTCATCTGGCAAAGACACAAGACAAGACAAAGAGAAACCACCAGAATTAGCGTTAGACCTTGATCCTGAGACAACAGCCAAACTATGTGGATCAGTGGGGCTCTTGCTCTTGGCTCTCAAGCCACGATCAACCTCTGAAGACCTGAGCTTGGAAAACAGCTCATCAAGCGTAAGCGTATCATACACGCTCGACTCCTCAATGGCCTCGACCTTGGCACTCTACACAGACCTATCCATGGCATGCAAAAGCTTGATAGCTTGATCATGATCCGTGTATGGGAGCACTGTCACATTGGCCCTCATGTTGTTGACTATGCTAGTAAAGCGCTGGAACATAGCATCGGTCGACTCACCGGGGAGATGAGTGATGTTCTCGTACTCTCTCCGGTAAGTGGAAAACAAATGAGCTTGCACTTGGGTATTGCCAACATGAGCATTTCTCAACTTAAGCGAAATCTTTCCGGCCACATTCTCTCCATACACTCGCTCGAACTCCGAGGCACAGAGAGCACGAAACAAGTAATCAACGGCCTTCCTGTTGGCCTCACACATGTCCCGCGATCCTAGAAGCAGAAAACTATCTGGGATGACATAATGAGGATTCTGAGTGACCTCCCAGACTAGAGTTCCCTTCCCTCGCAAAAATACGCCAATGCGCCTCTCCCACATTGGGTAATTCTTGCCATCAAAGTGCGGAGGACCCGACCTGTGACAGAACCGCCCAAATTAATTCCATATTATTGCCTAAACCACTCCATTTGGTCATTAAGCAATAACATGGAAGTAACTTGTCGCCTCTGCCGGGTCAAGCCCGGTAAATCACTTCAACCAGGATCGAAGAATTATACATTAAAACTCACACGACGGCGAGTCCAGAGATAACATTTCACAAAATATTACATCAAGCTCCATAAGGTTTTAATATTACAAACCAAGTCCTTCGCATAAGGTAAAATAGTTCAAAGTTCGAAACACAGCGGAAATAAAATACTAAACGTCATAAGTAACGTCATAGGAGGCCATCCATGACGTCACTAAGCACTGTCATCCTCCCACTCCACTTCCCAACCGGGTGGGAGAGAACCAGGCCACGGGAACCCATCATCATACATAGCACCTGAAAACGACATCAAAAGCAAGGCTGAGTATACTAATACTCAGCAAGACTTAACCGGCGGGTGATGAAAAATCACCAACTCTCTAGACATGCAAGGCTCTTTGGCTAGTGGGTTGTTTTGCTGAAAAGCAACAAAGAGTAGGTCCTTACTTTCAAGTTTTAGCTCAAAATTCTAGTTGATTAACCATTACTAAGTAAGCAATTATGGTAAGCATAAGTTGTGCAAACAATTAAGCAGATATCCAAATTAAATCTCAATTCCATCATTAAGGGACATAGAGTGTATGGTTAAGCAATCTCGGGTAACGGTGAGAGGCCGACGATCGATCGATTAATAACCTTGCAAGGGAAACCTAAACACATAGAAGAATGCATACCCCAAAAATAATCCAACTAGAAACCAACAGGGGGTGGGTGTGCACCAACCAGGCGGTTCCCAACCATCCTCGACTCAGGATCCATTTCTACAGTCTTTGGTACAAGGTATACTGGCCACGGAGACACACGCCGCCCAGCTTCACGCATGCACCACTCTGCTGTAGGCGGAGGGGACTCTTCCAAAGATTAGTGGTCATAGATCCCTTACCGGATCAAGAAGGTACTAGGCTTACAGGTCCCATTCCCGGCAAATGTTTAGTACATTCAAACGCTTAACCACAGACCTACTGGCCGGAGCCGGTCCCATGCTCTTACCACATGAGCATATCCATTTTACAAGATCTTATGATTCCAACATAAGAGACCTATAGCTCACGAGTGACGAACATCACTCGACTTTTACCGTGTCCTTAGAGCATGGCAACTAGCGACCTATCATGCTAGTAATTGAGCATAGGGGCCTAGGATCATGCATCTAGGGTTTCAATTGAACTCCTTAAACGTAAATGCACAAACATTGCATATCATAAATGTAAGAGTTAGAAAACTGGGTTATGCTCTGAGGCTTGCCTTCACTAGCAAAGTCACTGACGAAGTCCTCCGAACTTTGGTTCGGGTCTTGCTGCACTTCCACAACGTTCACTTCTCCTTCAGCGAGATCTCCCTCGGATTCTGGCACCAACTCGTAGTTTACGTCCGGAAGTTCTACACGACATGCATATGCATTAATTTCATGTATTTATAACTGAGGAGTGAAAACATAGCTTAGAAATGAAGGGTAAATGTGGGGGTGTATGGGTGACCACATTCACCTGGATAAGGATATATCCAGCATACTCTTCCTATCAAAGAAAGGGGTATGTGTGCGGGGTTTAACTCCTTATTTGATGGTGATTGTGTGCACATCTATAATAATTAAATAATTTTTATTCACCAAATTATGGGGTGTTGTTCAGGGTGTGACTTGGTGAAGTTTAGCCCAAGGATTCGAAAAGAAAACAAAGGTGATTTCTATTTTCTTTTTATTTCTTGGATTAAGCTTGATTTACTTTGAAAAATTCATTCTGCAAGAAATATAAACAATATGACCATGAAACTTGGCAGAGAGGCATATCATACTACACATGAGCTACTGCCAAAAATGTAGATCAATCCAAGCTATAGATCTAGCATGAAAAATACAACTAGATTCATTCATTAAAAACAAGAATAAATCATACAAAAATAAATACACCACATCATGAGCTAGAAATTCATGTGGAGGTTCAAAACACCTAATCATGAAGAGATATGCACTTACTCAGCAAAGAAAATTTAAGTTAATTTAAATTTATGAAAGAAGGTTAAACTGGAGCAAAAATTATTTGACCCTATAAAACATGATAAAAACATCTCTACTATTTATCATGGGTGCAAAACCATAAAACAGGATGATAGCAAAAAGATGGGACCCAAAAGATCAACAGATTAATTTTCATAAATTAGAAACAAGAACAATGCTGAAAACAAGCTTTAATTCATAATTAAAGATCCACTTCATAACATTGTGCCAAAATTGAACCAGAAGACCAACATGACTTGGCAAATAACATATCCAAAATTTAGCTTCAGATCATGCATAGAATTTCAATTATAGCAGATCTACTTAAACTGGTAAATTCAAATTTATTTAAAAACTACACAAAAATTTGAAAACTTCATTTATAGAAAGGTTAGGGTTCTTCACAAGGATTCCAGAATAGTTGAGTTTGCATTTTTATGATTTTTCTGTGAATTGGTATGCATTTTACAAGATCCAGAGCTTTAAAACAAAAAGGAGAAGAATCTTTTTGCCGATAGACCCCTGGACTGGTTTTTGTTTTCATAGATATACCCTCAGTCTTACACATATGCCCCCGCCTTTATGAATTAGACCCTGGAAAGATTTGGGCCTTCACAAAAGGATTCCCGGCGGCGCGGCCGAGTTCGCCGGCAGCGAGGTGGGGCCGGACCTGCTCGGGCGAGCAGCGGGGAACGGCCAAGGGCTCACCTGGTGTCGATTCGCTGAGTTTTCCGGCGCGGAGGGAGCTCCGGCGGTCACCGGCGGCGAGGCGGTGACAGAGCAGCCGCGGCGGCGAAATCTCCGGTGAGCAGGGGCACGGAGGTGAGCAATGTGCGGCTCGGGTAGCACCAGTGGGGTGGTGTGGAGGCTCCGGGGTGCTCAGGCGGGCGCGAGCTGATGTGGAGGGTGGAGGTCGGCGGCGCAGGGGCATGCCGGGTGCTGCGGGCGGTCCTCCGACGAGGTAGCTGCACGGCCAGGGCAGCAAGCTGCTGAGGAGGCTCAGGTGCTGTCGCGTGGCGCCTCTGGTGTGCCTCAGGGCCGGTGGTGTCGCTCGGGAGGTGGAGCTCACCGGCGGGGTACCAATGGCGGCGGCGGAGCAGCACGGGCGGAGCACAGGGGCGGCAGCGAAGCACGGTGGGGCTCTGGCCTATTTACAGGCGGCGACGAGCAGCTGCAGGACAACACGCGGCCACAATTTCCCGCGCACATAGGCGGCGGCCAAGGCGGGCACAGGTGCTGCCGCAGCGTGGGCGCGGGCGTGGCGTGGCGCGGCGCTGCGCTCCCCCCTGGCGCGTGCCATCCGGCCTGGGGAGCCTCGGGGAGGTGCACCTGGGGGCGGCACATCTGATGGCGTGCGTGGGCCCACGACGGGACAGTGCGGATGCCGAGACAGAGCCGGCCGGCGTGGCGCGGCGCGCTCTCGCGCTCTAGAGCGTGCAAGGGCGTCCCGGCGCGACAGACAAAACGACTTAGGCCTGTTTGACCAGCCAAAAGAATTCAAAGTTGAATATAACATGAAAATCCGCTAATACAAAAATTGTAGAGCACATAACCCTTTACAACTTTTGTAAAAGCCAGCCTATGAAATTCCTCACAGATTTTGAACAAATTTTTCTTGAAGTTTGGGATTTTCTCGGCTAGGTCAAACTGCAGCTCTGAACTTTGACCAAACTTTTGAGGATGTTCCACTTTGAATCTCAAAAACC
Source organism: Cenchrus fungigraminus (assembly GCA_036936925.1). Classification (NCBI taxonomy): domain Eukaryota; kingdom Viridiplantae; phylum Streptophyta; class Magnoliopsida; order Poales; family Poaceae; genus Cenchrus; species Cenchrus fungigraminus. Next base: position 102,533,631 of record CM072779.1, read on the forward strand.
GCCAATTGAATGAAATGTGTCCCATGTGCAAATGAACAACTTTCATATTGGCCGATTTTGAAGTTATTATATGAAAAGTGGAGAATACGCTAGATAAGCAATGAAGGGTATAGAGCTCTAGGGTTTTGACTTGGGTTTGGAGGGGTTTGACTAGGGGTGAGGGGTTTGACCAAGTCAACGAGTTAACTACCATACTTAGCCTTTTAATGAGGGTGATCACTGTTACTTAAACATTCGGGATGTTACACGACCCCTTGCCATAATCGCCCATCTTTGGATCTTAGACTGGTTAGAATCAAGAAGATCCATAACCGGCTCTGATACCAATTGAAGGACCGAATAGGCGACCAGAGAGGGGGGGTGGAGTGAATGGGAGCCGATAAAAACTCTTCCCGACGGTCGAACTCAGCATATACCCCGATTGCCACTCCGAGTACTTGCACACACCAGAGATGCTCTAGACTAGGCACACACAAGCCCACAAGTCCTAGAGACAAGCCTAGAAGGAAAGAGCGGAAGCACAAGACAAGAACCAAAGGACTTAGCCAAATCTGCGAAGGCCTGGGCGGACAGTCCGCATGGGTACGGCAGACAGTCCGTGCTCCTTGCGGACAGTCCGTGAGATCACGGCGGACAGTCCGAAATAACGCACTGAGCCTCCAGTAGTACACCGACGAAATTCAGACAGTCCGGGCAAGCACCGCGGACAGTCGGCCACTCCTGGCGGACAGTCCGGCAAAACTCGCTGGACACCCCAGAAAAATCTCGAGCCACCCCAGACAAAATCCAAGGCCCGTGGACAGTCCGCACACCCCACGCGGACAGTCTGTAAACTCCCTGCAACAAAACCCTAGCGACAAAACAGATCGAAACGCGAGCGCGCACGAACACAGATGAACACATGACGAACTGGTGTCACGCGGATAGTCCGCACGACGCACGCAGACAGTCTCCAGGCGTGGACAGAACAGAAAAAGCCCGATCCCGCGAGGTCAACTCTCCAAATCCATCACCGGATCTCCCAAACGGCTAAAGCTCTTGAGACAAGATTTGGGGGAGTTGATAAGCAACACAGGAGGAAGCTATGCCCCAAAAATCTCGACCTCTAACTCACTAAATCGCCGAGAATCACGGATCACACGAACCACCACCAAGAACTCAAACTCTGGTCAAAAACGCATGAATCGAAGGAGTTTCTCGGCGTTTGAGGGGTCAAGATCACACACAAAGATGCACAAGGCATCCACCCATGATCCCCTCAAAGAAATCCGAGAGAAAACGCACTCAAGTCAAAGAATCAAGTGAAGAACAAAAACACCCAAAAAATAGCTCCGAAAATGGCACGAAAATCACAAAGAACTAGGAGATCACCACAACGCCGAATGCTTCCATACATCCAGAGGTCAGAGTCTATACAAGAATCTATCCTAAGGAAAGCAGAGGAAAAAGAAGCAGTTCAGAGCAATCTACCGGGGGAGGAAACCCTAGAGTCCAAGAGAGAGAGATGCCATCCACCTCTCCGCTATTTATACGAAGTCCATCGGAGGGAGGTAAATGACCACGCTACCCCTACAACTCAAATAGAAGATACAACCCCTCAGGGGTATTTTGGTCAAGTCTTCATCGAGCAAACACGCTTCCACTGCGGCCTTGCTTAGCATCGACACAAGCCCCGCGATCACACCACGTGCCCCCCCCGCCTCGAAGCTTCCCGAAGCTCCCGGATCACCGTCTCCGTCACCTCGGGGCTCCGGACTTGGTTTTGAGGCCCAAACCAAGAAACCGTCCACTGATGGTTTTGTGGGCAAACCAACAAACCCCGCGTGCAAGCTTCGGGCTCGATCCGCTACCTTGCACCGGCCCATGTTCACGACTTCAGCCCGCCAGTCTTGCACCGTACGGCTCGCACTTGACCCCATCGGCCACCGGGTCCATCGAACCAAGCCTACTTGCCACTCCATCACCCGGAGGCCGCCACGGCTAAGGCCTTGCACCAACACGAGTCAAGCCGCAACCTATACCTGCACACTTAGCCAAGCATCAGTCCACACAACATTGTCAATCACGCATCACTAAGGAGCGACCCTCCACTGGTCTTAAGACACACCTGGTCCTCACACTGACGCTGGCCCCTAGGTCACAGAGAGCATGGTCGAAACGTTGTGTCCCAATCATGCAAGTGATTGTGGGACACCCTGGATCTTTCTTCTTCTCTGGAAGGTGGTTGAGTATAGCAGCGCTACACTCCTCGGTGAGTCGTACCACTTCCGTCATAGGAAGGGCTCACTTCTTGGTGAGGATGTCCTTAAGATAACGCGCGTACGTGGGTACACGTATTGCCTTAAGAAATCGGACATTGATATAAACCTTTCGAATCATGTCCATGAAGCGATTGAACTGTTCATCTACTGTCGCCTTCCTGTTCCTCTAGGGACAGCATCACATTGGCTTCTACATATTCTGGATGTGTCATTATCCCTTCGGGTGCCTTTTCTTTTGAGGGTACCCTCCTTACCTGTGGGGGTTCTTCCCAATCGGATGAACCACCATTAACGTCCTCAACTTCTTTTGTGTTCTTCCTATCTGTTCCTACATGGTTAGGATACGGTGGGTCTTGAGTCGACATACCTCCCCTCGTAGTCACCGCCTTTGCATTGTCAACAAGAGGAACAGAAGTAGCCAACTGAGCAATTTGAGTTTCTAACATTTTATTAAAACTTAGCAGACTCTTCCGAGAAGAAGAAAAACTTTCAAGCTTAACATTGAGGCTTTCCAAAGATTTATCCAGGGCAGCTAGCTTCTTCGTAACTCCTTCATTAATCTTAGCCTGCCCAAAAACAAGATATCTCAAGGAGGGCTGGTTAGAATTGTAAGTGTTACCTTGGTTGCCTCCTTGATAATAAGGGTGTTGTTGATTCCACGCTTGGCCTCCTTGTGGATGATAACCATTGTTATTGCCATTCATGTACATCACTTCCTCCTGAGTTTCAAGATAATAATTTCCTGAATGCCCAGTGTTACCACAGACCTGATAGGTCATATGAGAATCCATAGGTTGAGTAGTGGTGGCCATGGCAGCCTTCTCGCTAGTATAGTCATCTAATCCCTTCATAAGAAGGTCCATCTTGGCGGTAAAAGCATATCTGCTTCCTTGAAAGTATGAGTACCCCTCGGACATGGTTTGAGTCTCTCATCACTCCACCCTTGGTTGGAGACCATCTTCTCAATATGTGATTTAGCATTGTCAATAGTGAGTGAGAAAAGGCTCCTAGAGCAGCAACATCAACATGGCCTCGGGCTGTCAGAGTCAGCCCGGTATAGAAGCTTTGAAGAATAAGCCATCCGTCCATCCCATGGTGAGGACAGGCCAGGACGTACTCCTAAAGCCTTTCCCAAGCCTCTGCAATAGATTCATTTGCTGCTTGCTGAAAGCTAGAAATCCTCCCATGAAGGGCATTGGTTTTACCCAATGGAAAGAACTTCTTGAGGAATGCTTCCGAACATTTGCTCCATGTATCAATAACATCACGATTTGTATAGAACCTTTGCTTGGCTTTCCCTAGGAGAGAAAAAGGAAACAGTCGAAGACAAACAACATCCACATTTGCACCCCTGATGATGAAAGTATTGCATAGCTCTAGGAATTGTTGTAGATGGGCATTAGCATCCTCATTTGGCTTGCCACGGAATGGGCTAGCCTGTACCAGCGTGATTAAACCCGTCTTGATCTCGAAGTTTTCAGTCCCTACTATCACCTCAGCACCTTGCAGCACCTGGTCGGCAGAAGGAGCTGAGTACTCACGAAGCGCCTTCTGGGCCATAGCTTTCGATGTGGATGGTACAAAGGAAGCTGGATCGTCTTCCGGATGAGTACGGCTAGGAGAGTCAAAATGAATTCGAGCTTTCCTCACTAATGACTCGGGATCTTCTGTGAACTTGTTCGGTAAGTCGAAACCAGTCATACACTACCTTTCTTCATCATCCAAAGATAAAAGAAGACAAACAAGGTTAGCCTGCATTGAGAGTTGCTGTAACCTACTCATGTTTTATAAATAGATGCAAAGCATAGTCATGATAATCATGTGCCTTCCCCAGCAACGGCACCAGAAATGCTTGTTGACATTTCTTAACGTCACCACTAACGACGTCGAGTTTGAGCGAGCATCAAGACTTGCCATAGGTGAATCTAACGATCATGAACGAATCCACAAGCGCACAGATAAACCATTGTAGTATTTCCCCATGGAAGTGAGTGTTCCAAGGGTATCGTATCCATGGAAGGCAATGGCGGATATCAAGGCTTATTCTTTTGCACTGAATGTAAACCATGAGATAGAGATAGGAGACTACAACTCAAATACACAGGTAAGATAAATAATAGGATATGGGTAGTGTGACACACACTCTGATCTATCTCTACACAAGCACACTACGGCATAAGGGGGACCATACGAAGCTAGCTCTAGGTTCTAAGGTACTATACATACAAGAGTTAGATGATACAAGAGAGAAGCACAATGCGTTGCATGGTTGGAGGATTAGCACCCAGATACAAACGGGGAGATAGCCCGAGACGACCAGCACTCTGCGAAACTATCCTTTAGACTCCTACAGCAATACCCTAGCATGGAGATTTCAAAGGGTCCAACAGCTGTCACCACTGCGGCCTACCTCTATCGTTATAGGGGCAAGCTCATAACTAACGAAGCTACCCAACCCAGGCACCATGCCTGCATTGCTGCTAGACTTCACCCGGCCCGGTCTATTGTGACCTAGGGTGAAGCCACCAGATAACTAGCCAACATAGACCAGGTACCGTAGCTTAAACACAAACCTCATGCAACACAACGATGCTATCAATCTAGATCAAACTAGGGCTAGTCATACGAACAGATATGAACTCTCTTATATCTAATCAACAAGATCAAAGGGTCGTGTTTGTGAAGAACACGAGTCTCTAACTTATGAACACACACATAAGGAATCAGCAAATCATCCTTCAATTGGATCGAAAGGTAGTGTTCATGAAGAACACAAGCCTCTAAATGATGAACAATGGATGAAATCAAGAACATATCAATCACTTGAGCTACCATAACTTTATATAAAACAGCTGTATAACGGAAGTAGATCAAAGTCATACAAAGAAATAAAGATATAAGAGAACTCATACCTAGATCCCAAAGTAGATTTGGAACCTGAATAAGAGCTACTCTAGCCTACCCCCTAGACTTGGAAACTAAAAGTGAGAGGAGAGTCAAGAGAGATGTGTGTGAGAAATGGGAGCCCCTCCCATTCTATTTATAGGCAAGGACCAGGCTTGCTCCGGGCACCAAATGTCACCAAAACACCCTAGGATGCAGCAAGTGACCAATGAGCAACCACCACGTGGAAGGCTGTGATGGGGCACCACTAGGTCGGATCGGCTGACCATCTAGGACGGCCCCACCTGGTGTGCTTCCTCGTGGTGGCTTCTAGGTGGTGTTGACGGCTGTTAAGTACCACTTTCAGCCATCAATATTCTCACATAAATGGAGGCATATGCATTATTTACTTGCATTTTGGTTTAAATAATGTAGTTCCACTTGTCCTTGGAGATTATTTGTATGTTGGTGAAATAAGCATGAAAAGAGATGGAAACTGACCTTCTATGGAAGATCCATGCCAACTCAGCCGAGGAGATGGCGGCCACCTAGGAAACAAGTGGCAATCCACATCATTGATCCAAGGGAGGCACTCACCGACGAATCAGAGAGCGACACATGGACTTTACAAGGATCCATGGGCCCACCAGAGCTGCAACTTATCAGGAAACTTGGCATGCACAGGGGAGTGATCAAAGGGCCCACATGTCAGCCACCCAGAGGAAACAGGCCAGGAGGCGACCCTAGGGGGCCGGCCGATCCTAGGATCGGCCGAACTAACCTAGTGGCCGTCCATCCTGGCCCTCCACGAGTTGCTTGCTCATTGGTCCCTTGCTGCATCCGCGTGTGATTTGAGGCCATTTGGTGCCCGAAGCAAGCCTGGTCCTTGCCTATAAATAGAAGGGGAGGGGCTCCATTTCTAACACACCACTCTCTTCATTCTCCTCTCACTTTTAGTTTCCAAGGCTAGAGGGTAGGCTAGAGTAGCTCTTATTCAGGTTCAAAGTCTACTTTGGAGTCTAGGTATGAGTTCTCTTGTATCTTTCTTTCTATGTATGACTTTGATCTACTTCAGCTATCCAGCTATTTCATATAAAGTTGTGGTAGATCATATTCTTGATATGTTCTTGAGTTCATCCATTGTTCGTCATTTAGAGGCTTGTGTTCTTCATTAACACTACCTTTCGATCCAGTTGAAGGATGATTTACTCATTCCTTATGTGTTTGTTCATAAGTTAGAGGCTCGTGTTCTTCACGAACACGACCATTTGATCTTGTTGACTAGACATAAGAGAGTTCATATCCGTTCATATGACTAGCCCTAGTTTGATCTTGTTTGATAGCATGTTTGTGTTGCATGAAGTTTGTGTTTAAGCTATGGTACTCGGTCCAAGTTGACCAGTCTTCTGGTGGCTCTCACCCTGGGCCACAATAGCCTGGGTCGGGTGAAGTCTAGCAGCAACGTAGGCATGGTGCCCGGGTTGTGTGGCTACGTTAGTCATGAGGTTGCCCCCCGTAACGATTGAGGATGGCCGCAGTGGTGATAGTTGTTGGACCCTTTGAAACCCTCTACGCTGGGGAATTGCTGTAGGAGTCTAAAGGATAGTTTCGCAGAGTGCTGGTCGTCGCGGGCTATCTCCTCATTTGTACGTGGGTGCTGAACCTTACCTTTCATGCAATGCTTTATGCTTATCTCTTGTATCATGTAACTCTATATGTTTAGTACCATAGAACCTAGATCTAGCTTTGTATGCCCCCCTAAGTCGTAGTGTGCTAGAGTAGAGGTAGATCAGAGTGTGTGTCACACTACCCCTATCATATCATTTATCTTACCCCTGTCTTTGAGCTATTGTCTTCTATATCTATCTCTTGGTTTACATTCAGTGCAAAAGCATAAGTCTTGATATCCATCATTGCCTTCCATGGTACGATACCCTTGGAACACTCACTTCCCTGGGGAAATGCTACAACAGTTTATCTGTGCGCTTGCGGATTCGTTCATGAACGTTAGATTTACCTTTGGCAAGTCTTGATGCTCACTCTAACTCAGCGCCGTTAGTAGTGACGTTAAGAAAGGCCAACAAGCATTTCTGGTGCCGTTGCCGGGGAAGGCACAAGATTATCATGACTATGCTTTGCATCTGTTTATAAATCATGAGTAGGTTAGAGCAACCCTCAATGCAGGCTAACCTTGATTGTCTTCTTTTATCTATGGATGATGAAGACAAGTAGTGTGTGACTGGTTTCTACTTACCGGAGAATTTCACAGAAGATCCCGAGACACTAGTGAGGAAAGCTCGAATTCATTTTGACTCACCTCGTCGTACTCATCCGGAAGGCAAACCAGCTTCTTTTGTACCATCCACGTCAAACGCTATGGCCCAGAAGACACTTCATGAGTACTCAGCTCCTTCTGCTGACCAGGTGCTGCAAGGCCCTGTGGTGGCAATGGGGACTGAAAATTTTGTGATCAAGACGGGTTTAATCATGATGGTACAGGCTAGTCCATTTTGTGGCAAGCCAAATGAGGATGCTAATGCCCATCTGCAGCACTTTCATCATCAAGGGTGCACAAATGGATGTTGTTCGTCATCAACTGTTTCCTTTTTCTCTCCTGGGGAAAGCCAAGCAATGGTTCTATGCGAATCGCGATGCTGTCAATACTTGGGATAAGTGTTCAGAAACATTCCTCAAGAAGTTCTTTCCGTTAGGTAAAACCAATGCTCTTCGTGGAAGAATTTCTAGCTTTCAGCAAGCAACAAGTGAATCTATTCCAGAGGCTTGGGAAAGGCTTCAGGAGTACGTCCTGGCCTGTCCTCACCATGGGATGGAGGATTGGCTAATTCTTCAAAGCTTCTACAATGGGCTGACTCCGACAGCCCGAGGCCATATTGATGTTGCTGCTCAGGGAGCATTCTTCTCACTCACTGTTGATAATGCCAAATCACTCATTGAGAAGATGGTATCTAATCAAGGGTGGAGCGATGAACGTCTCCAACCACGTCAGAGGGGTACTCATAATGTCAAGGAAGCAGATATGATTACTGCCAAGCTAGACCTTCTTATGAAAAGATTGGATGACTACACCAGCGAGAAGGCTGTCATGGCCACCACTACTCTACCTATGGATTCTCACATGACTTTGAAGTCTGTGGCAACACTGGGCATTCAGGGAATTACTGCATTGAAACTCAGGAGGAAGTGATGTACATGAATGTCAATAATAATGGTTATCATTCCCAACAACAAGGAGGCCAAACATGGAATCAACAACACCCTTATTATCAAGGAGGTAACCAAGGTAACACTTACAATTCTAACCATGCCTCCTTGAGAGATATTGTTTTCGGGCAGGCTAAAATCAATCAAGGTGTTAATAAAAAGTTAGCTGCCCTTGATAAATCCTTGGAAAGTCTCAGCGTTAAGCTTAAAAGTTTTTCTTCTGCTCAGAAGAGCTAGCTGAGTTTTAACAAAATGTTAGAAACCCAGTTAGCTCAGTTAGCTTCTTTGGTTCTGTCTGCTGATAACGAGAGGATCCCGGGGCAGCCCATGTCCTCTTGTGAATATGTTAGTGTAGTGTTGTGACAGAACCGCCCAAAATAAATCTGGATTATCACCTAAGCCGGTCCACTTGGCTCATAAGCGATAACCAGGAGCTATTTTGTCGCCTCTGCTGGGTCATGCCCAGTGAATCACTAACACAGGATCGAGAAATATGCGCAAAACCTGCACGAAGGCGGGACCAGAGTACAAGATTACATTACATAAAAGTCCACAAGTACTTAATATTACAAACCAGGTTCTTAGTACATGAAAGTAAACATGGTTCAGAGTTTAGACAGCGGAAATTAAACTAAACGCGGGATACACATGGGAGACCATCCAAGTATATCACTCCTCATCATCGTTCTCCCATTCCATCTCCAATCCATCTGGAATAGTACCAGGCCAGATGGGGTCACCTGAAAACAATAAATTAAGCAAGACTGAGTATGCTAATACTCAGCAGGACTGACCTGACAAAAATAAAAGATACCACTAGACATGCAAGGCTTTTTGGCTGGTGGGTTTGTTTTGCCAAAAGCAACTAAGAGTTGATCCTTACTTTCAAATTTTAGCTCAAGTTCTAGTATGTCAACCATTCTAGGTAAGCACCTAGCTAAACAAGCATGGTTGTGCAAACAAGATTAATCAGTCAACAATATTAATCTGAAATGTTTCATAAATAAACATGGGGTAGCTAGTGGTCAAGCCGACTCAGATAACAGCGAGTGACTAACGATCGATCGGTTTATATCCTTGCAAGGTAAACCCAAGACACACGGAAGAAGGTAGACCCCAAAGAATCCAAAGAAAACAAATGCAGGGTCTACCCCGACCAGGCGGTTCCCATCACTCTCCAGATCAGGGACAGGTGCCACAGTCCTAAGTACAAGGTTACTAGAACGCCCTCACATGGCACGTCGAGACTCACACTTGCACTATCAGAATCAAACCGGGAGACGCATCTCAAGAGTAGTAGCGAATAAAGTCCCCGCACTGGTTCATTAGGTACTAGGCTTACCGGTCCCATTCCCGACAAGCACATGGTACGTTCAATAGCTTAGACCAGCACCATGCTACTCGGTCAAGACTGAACCCACTGCTCTTACCACATGAGCGAGTCAATTTAACCAACTTATGATTCCAACATAAGCATCCTATATCTCGCGAGCAATGAGTCATTACTCGACTTGTACCGTATCCTTAGAGCATGGCACTAGCATTCCTAATATACTAGTAAAAGAGCATATGAGTCCTAAGGATCATGCATCTAGGTTTCAAAGCAACTCCTGAAACTTAAATGCACAAAGTAAACATAAATACTGAAAAGTAAAGGTAGAGTGAGATTTTATCCAAAAAGGTTATATGCATCCGGTGCTTGCCTTCCTCTGACTCAACACTAGCCTTGGGCTCTTCTAGACTCTGGTCCAGGTCTTGCTGCCCACTAACTTGATTCAGCACCACTAGCGGATCCCTCCTCCTCCTGTGTGAGCATATACGTCCAGTCCGGTAGATCTATACGTTTATGCACATGCATTAGATTATGGTGTAAGTGGGAGAATTATCACTAAACCCAACTCTTGTTGGCCACATTCATCTACACAACTAGGAAACTTCACAAAAAGTATTGGGGGTGGTGAGGGTGAACTAACAACTATTTTGCTGGTGATTGTGTGCACATCTAAGCAACTTAAATTACTAAACTTCATTAAAAGTAAGGGGTGGGCGATGATGAACTACTTATGCCTTTGATGGTGATAGTGTGCATATCTAAGCAAATAACCCAACAAACTTCACCATCAGTATGGGGTGTGTTTTAAAAATTATTTCAAAACAAAAACTAAACATAAACACCTCCTTTTCAAATTAAAAGATAAATACTAGTCTATTTATTCCCTTTTAACTAGCCATACATCCATAATTCATAACAATTAAAATATGACTCCAACTGGCATGAAAATTTTACCACGCCAGCATATGACTAAAATAAACTTAAATATTAATTTTCAGCTCCAGATCATTTGTACATTATTTTAAATGAAAAAGACAAGGTTCAGCCTAGATAAACTTCATTAATTCATACAAAAAGATTTGCTAATCATTTGGACCTCAAAATTTTCCTACAGATCCAACATGTCAAAACTAAGCTCCTGACCAACACATTCAAGTGGATTCATCATATTTGTCATGTTATGAATTTATCATCCTTCACAAACACAAATACCAAACACTGTTCAAACAAGCTCCTAAAATCACCCTTATTTATTTTTCAGAGGTGCTTAACATCATGACAAAAGCCTAGAGTGCATTGTTTATCTTGAGGGGACTATAAAAAGCATCAAGCTTAAACTAACATAAACCTTCCAAAAATCATTACTAGAATTCTACACAACAAAAATGTGTGAAACTTGGTCACAGATATAAACATGGCCCACGCAGCAACATATCCAAATTTCATTTCATTTACATGAGTACATTTTGAATTACAATAAAAATGCCTCAAACTGAGTTTGAATTTACATTTCAAAACTACTCAGAAAAACCTGATACAACTTTTGTAGTAGTTGTAGATCTGCTAACAAGGAATCCAAAACAGTTGGATTTACATTTTTTTGATTTTTCTACGATTTTTAACGAAATTTTGAAGTTACAGCCAAAACCCTAAAACACAATTGCAAACAGACCCTCGGATAACTTTTATTATATTACAGATATGCCCTTACTTTACGGTTTAAACCATAAATAGATTGCAATCTTCACAAAAGCGCCATCGCCGGCGCAGGGGAGAGCTCCGGCGGCCGGAGGAGCGCCGGAGGCGGCCGTGTGAGCAGCTTGGAGGCCCTGGGGTTACTCACATGAGTCGCCGGTGGATTTGACCTGGTTGGAAAGCTCGCCGACGAGCCCTGCGGCGGCGCGCAGGTATGACGTCTGCCAGCGGCTGGCGGCACGACGTCCGTGGCGCCAATGCGCGGCAACGACGGACGGGGAAGGTACAGGAGGACCTCAGGAGGAAGAAGGGAGGGTTGGCCGGTGCTGGTCGGGTGCAGGAGGTGGAGCTCACAGCGGCGGAGGCTATGGCGGCCGGCGGACCAAAGAAACACGGCGGCGCGTGGGAAAAGGACGACGCCGGCTCGGACTTTGCTTAAAAAGAAGATGGCGCGCGCGACGGAGTCGAGGGCGAGGCGTAACGCCGCGCGCGCGGCCAGCTGGCGCACTGCATGCGCGGGACGCGCAGCGCGGCATGGCCGGGCGCTGGCGCGTGGCCGGCCAGGCCCGCGGCCGGGCGCGAACGCATTCCTGGGCGCGACGTACGGGCGGGCACGCTGGCGGAGGGTCCATCGTGGACACCGAGTCCACCGCGATGGCGCCGAGGCGTCCGTACGCCGGACGGACTCGCGTGCGCCTTGTCGACGGCACATGGCCGGCGGACGCACGCGCGCACGACGCGCCGGCGCGGCGGCCCTGCGTGCAGCCTTGTTTTAGTTCCGCGAACCCCAGTTCAAAATTGCAAAACTCCCCAAAACGTTTACTAAGTTGAAAATCTACAAAAATAAAAGTTGTAGATGAGCTTTAACACTACAACTTTCCCAAAGGGCGACATATGTTTTGGTGAATAAATTTGTGGGAAAAACTTGTTGAAGTTTTAGAAAAACTCAGCCCCAACTACTGTGCGTAGCGTGTTCAACTCAAATTTAAGCGAACTTTCACTCAAAATTTGATGTCCGCCAATTATGCAAAATGTGTTCCCAGAGATAAGGAAAATTTTTTATATTGGCCGATTTTGAACTTCTATAGTGAAATTTGGAGAACGCGCACGAAAACCAATTCAGCCTTTTGGAGCTCTAAGGGTTTGACCAAGTATTTGGACTTTGACCAAGGGCTTTTGTGCAAATGTGTCCACAATCAAGCAAAACATGCTTATAGACTAATTAATCTTGATTAGTCATACTAATGAAGGTACTTAACGTTAACGAAATATCAGGGATATTACAACCTACCCCCCTTAAAAGAAATCTCACCCCGAGATTAGGAATTAAAAGATGAAAGTAGGGGAAGGAACTTACGATGTCTAGATTGAAGAAAACCCGGATAATTCTCATTGAGATAATGTTCAGTTTCCCAAGTAGCTTCATCGACATGGTGATGACTCTACTAGATTTTATACATCTTTATGGATTGTCTTCGAGTTTTTCTTTCTTTTACATCAAGAATCCTTAGAGGATGTTCGACGACAGAGAGATCCGGTTCAATCCAAGCATTAGCTTCTTCAATGACTTCCCTGTCCGGTTTATGAGCACATCTTCTGTTAATGGTGGAAATTCACCATTTCCAACCCTCAATACTCTCACATAAATGGAGGCATATGCACTGTTTACTAGCATTTAGGTTTGAATAATGCAGTTCCACTTGTCCTTGGAGATTATTTGTATGTAGGTGATTTACCCCTTAAAAGAGATGGAAACTCAACTTCTATGAAGGAACCATGCCAACTCAGCTGAGGAGGTGGCTGCCACCAAGGGAAACATGGCAATCCACGTCATCGATCCAGGGAGGCACTCACCGATGAATCAGAGGACGCCACATAGACTTCACATGGATCAAAGGGCCCACCTAGGATACCAAATCAAGCCATGCACCGGGGATGGATCAGAGGGCCCACAGGGCAGCCACCCAGTGGAAAACCACCAGGTGGGGCCACCCTAGGGGGCCGGCCGACCCTAGGATCGGCCGAACCGACCTTGGGGCCCCAATCCTGGCCCGCCACATGGCAGCTCCCTATTGGTCCATTGCCTCACTCCCGGGTGTTTAGGGGCCATTTGGGCATCCGAGCAAGCCTTGCCTTTGCCTATAAATAGAAGGGGAGGGGCTCTCATTTCTCACACACCACTCTCTCATTCTCCTCTCACTTTTAGTTTCCAAGGCTAGGGGGTAGGCTAGAGTAGCTCTTATTCAGGTTCCAAGTCCTCTTGGAAGTCTAGGTATGAGTTCTCTTTTATCTTTATTTCTTTGTATGACTTTGATCTACTTCAATTATTCAGCTATTACATATAAAGTCATGGTAGATCATATTCTTGATATGTTCTTGAGTACATCCTCTGTTCATCATTTAGAGGCACGTGTTCTTCGTGAACACTACCTTTTGATCCACTTGAAGGGTGATAAACTCCTTCCTTATGTGTTTGTCCATAAGTTAGAGGCTCGTGTTCTTCATGAACACGACCCTTTGATCTTGTTGATTAGACATAAGAGAGTTCATATCTGTTTGTATGTCTAGCCTTAGTTGATCTTGTTAGATGCCATGAGAGTGTTGCATGAGGTCTATGTTCAAGCTACGGTACTCGGTCTAGTTGACCAGTCTTCTGGTGGCTCTCACCCTAGGTCATAATAGCCCGGGCCGGGTGGAGTCTAGCAGTAACGTAGGCATGGTGCCTGGGTTGTCTGGCTACGATAGTTATGACTATACCCCCCGTAACGAGAGGTCGGTCCTCCGGTGGTGACAGCCCTGTTGGATCCTAGGGCAACCTCCGTGTTGGGGTACCCGCTGTAGGAGTCTAAAGTCTAGTTTCGCAGAGTGCTGGTCGTCGCGGGCTAGCTCCCCGTTTGTACCTGGTTGCTGAACCTTATCCCTGCCATGCAATGGTCATGCCCATCTCTTGTATCTTCTAGCTTTGTATGTTTAGTACATTAGAACCTAGAGCTAACTCGTATGTTCCCCCTAAGCCGTAGTGTGCTAGAGTAGAGGTAGATTTGAGTGTGTGTTTCACACTACCCTTATATCTTTTATCTTACCCCTGCCTTTGAGTATGTTGTTCCCTATATCTATCTCTTGGTTTACATTCAGAGCAAAAGCATAAGTCTAAGATATCCGCCATTGCCTTCTACGGATACAATACCCTTGGAATACTCTCCTTCCTTGGGGAAATGCTACAATGGTTTATCTATGCGCTTGCGGATTCGTTCATGATCGTTTAGATTAACCTTCGGCAAGTCTTGATGTTCACGCTAACCCGATGCCATTAGTTGTGACATTAAGAAATGCCAACAAGCATTTCTGGCACCATTGCCGGGGAAGGCACAAGATTATCATGACTATGCTTTGCATCTGTTTATAAACTCTGAGTAGGTTAGGACAACTCTCAATGCAGGCTAACCTTGATTGTCTTCTTTTATCTTTGGATGATGAAGACAGGTAGTGTATGACTGGTTTCGACCTATCGGGGAATTTTACTGAAGATCCCGAGTCACTTGTGAGGAAAGCTCGAATTCATTTTGGCTCACCTCGTCGTACTCGTCCGGAGGGCGAACCAGCTTCCTTTGTACCATCCACGTCCAACGCTATGGCCCAGAAGACACTTCGTGAGTACTCAGCTCCTTCCACTGACCAGGTGCTGCAAGGCCCTGAGGTGGCAATGGGGACTGAAAATTTTGAGATCAAGACAGGTCTAATTACGATGGTACAGGCTAGCCCATTCTGTGGCAAGCCAAATGAGGATGCCAATGCTCATCTGCAGCAATTCCTAGAGCTATGCATCACTTTCGTCATCAGGGGTGCAAATATGGACGTTGTTCGTTTACGGCTATTTCCATTCTCCCTCCTAGGGAAAGCTAAGCAATGGTTCTATGCGAATCGTGAAGCTATTGACACTTGGAGTAAGTGTTCAGAGGCATTCCTCAAGAAGTTCTTACCATTGGGTGAAACCAATGCTCTTCATGGAAGGATTTATGGTTTTCAGCAAGCAGCAAGAGAGCCTATTCCAGAGGCTTGGGAAAGGCTTCAGGAGTATGTCCTGGCCTGGCCTCACCATGGCATGGAGGATTGGCTTATTTTTCAAAGCTTCTATAATGGGTTGACTCCGACTGCCCGAGGCCATATTGATGCTGCTGCTCAAGGAGCATTCTTCTCACTCACTATTGATGATGCTAAATTACTCATGGAGAAGATGGTCTCCAACCAAGGGTGGAGTGATGAAAGACTCCAGCCACGACCGAGGAGTACTCATACTGTCAAGGAAGCAGACATGATTACTGCCAAGATGGATCTTCTCATGAAGAGATTGGATGATTACACCAGCGAGAAGGCTGCCATGGCCACCACTACTCTGCCTATGGACTCTCACATGACCTGTGAGGTCTGTGGCAACACTGGGCACTCAGGCAACTATTGTGCGGAGACTCAAGAGGAAGTGATGTACATGAACGGCAACAACAACGGTTATCATCCACCTCAACAAGGAGGCCAATCGTGGAATCAACAACACCCTTACTATCAAGGAGGTAACCAAGGTAACTCGTACAATCCTAACCAACCCTCCTTGAGAGATCTCATTTTTGGGCAAGCTAAGATTAATGAAGGTATTAACAAAAAGTTAACTACCCTTGATAAAACTGTGGAAAACCTCAACGTTAAGCTTGATAGTTTTTCTTCTGCTCAGAAGAGTCAACTAAGTTTCCACAAAATGTTAGAAACCTAGCTGGCTCAGCTGGTTGCTTTGGTTCCATCTCCTGGTAACGGGGGTATCCCGGGGCAACCCGTATCCTCTTGTGAAAATGTTAGTGTACTGTCAACCAGGTGGGGTAAGCCACCTAGGAAGACACATGCTTCTGACTATGCAGAAAAGCCCATACAATAAATTCTTGATCCATGGGAGGAATCAGCAGTAGTGCACAAGAAAGATCCAGGCTACCCGACTATCACTTGCACAATCTATTACAAGTAGATCAGGCATGCTCTTTGTGACCTTGGTGCAAGTGTTAATCTCATGTCCAAGGCCATGTTCGAGCAACTTGGATATCCAGCTCTCTCTCCAACAGCACGGACTATCCAACTCGCAGATTCAACGATACGATATCCAGAAGGAATTGTTGAGAGCATATTGGTCAAAATCAAGAGCTCTTATGTCTTCGCGGACTTCGTAGTCCTTGATATGGATGACGAGGGAGGAATGCCGCTCATCCTTGGGTGACCATTTCTCAGTGATGTCCGAGCTAGGATCAATGTGGGGTCCGAAATCATTCGTTTCCGCATTGGGAAGAGGAACTTGAAGTTCAAGTTTCAGGACAAAGAAGAACAATGTTATTTGGTGCAAGATAGTGTTGAGCAGCTTGGGGGAAGGACGGAGCCTTCACCCCCAAGGAGGAAATCTCCGTCGAAGAGGTTAAAGAAAATTAGGAAAGAATGGCAGAAGATTGAGAGGGCACCAACCTCTACTTCTCAAGAGTGGGGTGCTGAATGGAATTGATTGCTGAGAAGAGTCCCACTCGTCGGACTAAAAATGATGGGTCATTTCTACCAAAAAGGTTAAAGCTGGTACTTATCTCATATTTCCCTTTCCAAATTTTATTTTCAAAATTGCATATTTGATTTCCCAAAAACCTTGCATCTGCATGCTAGATTTATCTAGCCCTTTTCCCTTTTCCAAATAAAATTTTTGAAAATAATTTCTGAGTTTGAAAATTCAAGAAAAATCATTTGAAAAATATTTCGACGGAAATTGGGCCGAGGCACTCAGGCAGGCCCCCAGCTAGCCGTTGGGGATCCACTGGCCAGGGCAGAGGGTAGGTGGGCCCGGCCTGGGGTCGGCCGACCCCAGGTTCGGCCGAAGCAGCCTAACGGGTGCTGGGCCCCCACCTTGCTCCAACGGCTCCTAGCCGTTGCCCAACAGCTATGTCTGGATGCCCGGCGCATTTGCCTATAAATAGCAGGGGGAGAGGGGGTGTTCTTCACCCATTCAACACTCTTCACTCACACTCCCCTCTCTACTCCTTGCTCTCTTGGTTCTCTTGGATTTCTTGCTCGAGATTGGATCGTCAAGTACTCTCTCTATTGTGTTGCTGAAAATATTGTTATTAGTGGAGCAAGCTCGGTAAGAACTTCATTCGATTTCACTAATCCATCACCGAGTTGCTCTTGTTGTCCTTTGTTGTTGTGCTAGCATGAATTGGGCGGCAAACACTCTCCGGAGGGTGACACACTCACGCTCCCATTCGCGGGCATGCACGAGTGCATCCACCCCCTCCGAGCCTACGCCGAGCCCATCAACGATGGATTATGAAGAAGAGCAAGAAGAGCAAGTCGAGCCACAAGTCGCGGAGGAGGTTGTCGACGACACCCCCTACCTCAGCTTGCGGGGCGATCGAGAGGAGCAAGCCTATGCTCTTCTGAAGGACCGAGTCTTCGCCCACACCAGGGACTTCGACCCGACTCTCATGGAGAAGACAGGTATGAATCTCGAGTTTGCTTCCATTTGGAATGCTCTTGGTTGGAAGGAGTTTGTGCCGGTCACAGAGCTTGGCTCTCGGCCCCTCACCATCTAGTTTCTTTGCTCTCTTATCGAGATCCTGGATGGCATTGAGTTTCGTCTTTTCGGGACCGATTATCATCTTTCTTGGAAGGATCTTAGTCGTCTTCTTGGTTTTAGTCCTCGTTGTGCTGTCTCTTTGAAGCGAGCTTGTGAGGGTTATGTTCGGGAATCTTTCTGGGCAGATATCTCTGGTCTTGTTTACAGTGGCAAGTTTGTACCTCGGTGCAACGATATTATGCATCCCACTCTCCGTCTATGGCACAAGTGGCTCGCCATTACTCTCTTTCCACGAGAGGATGTTCGGCCCGTGCGCAGCGATGAGATGATGCTATTATATGCCGCTGTCAACCGGATCAAGGTCTCTCCCGTTAAAGTTATGATTCAGCAGTGGTTGACGAATTTCAAGATGATAGGACCTATTGAGTGTACGGCTTTGCTGACTCGTATTGCTCTCAGACTCGAGGTTCTTAGCGGGAATCCCGTACCCTTCATCGGGACGCCCCGAGTTCTCATTGATGAGGCATACTTGATCCAGGGGCATATACTCAAGAGGGGCCCAAATGATTCTTTGACTTTCTTCTTTCCGGGCTATACAAATCAAATCCTGTTACCTAACCTAGGGTTTGGATTGTATAATTCGGAGTCACTAACCATTCCCCTTGTTACACAAGAGGAAAGCCGTCGTGCTAGTGTTTCAGGCAGGTCCACGAGGAGCGCGGCGAAGAGAGCACACATGCAGCAGCAGCAGCAGCAGTCACAACTGACACCACCACCACAGCCTCAGCCTCAGCCACAGCCTACTACACCACCGGTGGCAGGAGGGGCCCCTGCGGGGTACATGTCCGGGGTTACCCCTAGATATTCACCTGGTTGGGATCAGCCCACCTACCAGCTGAGTGCGAGTGGCACAGCTTGGGCAGGCGCGAGTAGAGCTCAGTGGGCCACACCCGCTAGTTCTAGCTCCGGTGGTCCACCTCCATCTTCGTCATTCCGGCGACACTCTTCAGCCTCTGCACGCGATGCTCGGCTCGTGCAGCAGATGGGAGAGCTCCCCATCCAGGTCACGGGATTGGAGGAGACGCTGAACACCCACGTCGAGTCTACCTCAGCGTGGCAGCGTCAGGCTGGAGAGAGGATAGCAGCCATACAGCAAGATCAGCGGCAATACATGGAGGTGCAGAGGGCTTACTACACGAGTCAGGGTTTCTTCTTCCCTCTTCTGCAGTGAGCCTGAAGCTGGCTTGGGAGAGGACCCCCATTCTGAGGTAACTTGTATCTTCCTTTGTTTTCAGAATATCTTATAAATGAAAATCCAAAAAAATCTGCAAGATAAAAAGACCAAAAATATTCATTTGCTTTCATCATCATCGTTTGCTTAGTTTGCTTTGATATTCCGTAAGAATGCTTTGCCTCTATGGTTGAAATGATGAATAGTTGCTCTGTTTATTCTCCTCGTATGTCTTGCTTACAACTTTGTATCCTACCTAATGATATGGTATAATAGAGTGCTATGATCTTGTGCTTAGTGATGCTTGACATCCGGAGTTTTCCTTTTTGAAAAATCAAAACATGATGAGTTCCTCAATGATGAGAATTTACCATCCAAGGCCATATGTAGATTCTAGTTCTTAGCCTCCACATATGCAGCTTGTTCTCTCATTGAGCTTTGTTAAATTGTTGTGACCCTTGTTAGAACTCATACTCCCCTGATCAAGATCACGTACACGTTCATGCTAAAACTTCTACACTAGAAGTTAGCATTCATCATTTGTTCGATATGCCTATGCATTCTTTCTCAAATAAAACTCTATGTATCTTTGCATTATTCATCCCTCTCCAAATATGTCCTATAGAGACCAAGGGCTAGTTAAAAAAAGAGAGAAAAGAAAAGCATGCTCAAAAGCATGGCAAAAATAAATAAAGAGAGCTAGCCCAAGTCTCGAAAAATTTCAAAGGAGAAAAAGGGATTGATATGTGCAAGAGAAAGAGTTCCACCATATAGATGGTAATAACTAGTACCTACTCCAGGGCTAGTGTCCACCTTACCATCAATCCCTCATTTCCTTATATAAAACATGGCAATATCTAGCACCCACTTCCGAGCCTAGTATCCACCTTGCCATGCTCATATCCATCACACACATATGCACATCTTGATCAGGATGTATGTTTCTTTCTTCCAAGGATCCGGTCTTTGACTTAGCAAAACATGAGAGGCAAGTATGCCACATCTTCCCTACCTACAGCTCCACATACAACCTATTAGGAGTAGGATGTGAAGAAAGGCAATATTGATGCCTTGGTGAGAAACCATACACCTTTGAGCGATCTTAGAGTATCATTTGAGGAACTCTGATTTTCTTTTGAAAAAATTGCAAAACCTCCAGATTGCTAAGCTGATCAAGGTATGAGTGACTATGCACATGCTATATAACCATTCTGTCTCTCAACCGCCCAAGGCAGGTGAAGCTATATGCCCCACGTATCAAGCGAAAGGTAAGAACATTGCCAACTTGTTCAACTCTTGGTAGAGTACTTTGTTGTATGTTTGTCATAAGTTGAGAATACAACATTGTAGCAACTCCTGATCAACCAACCTAAGTCTCTAATGTCTTGCTTCGAGACGAGCAAGAGGTTAGCTTGGGGAGTTTGTTGACGGTGGAAATTCACCATTTCCAACCCTCAATACTCACACATAAATGGAGGCATATGCAGTGTTTACTAGCATTTAGGTTTGAATAATGTAGTTCCACTTGTCCTTGGAGATTATTTGTATGTAGGTGATTTACCCCTTAAAAGAGATGGAAACTCAACTTCTATGAAGGAACCATGCCAACTCAGCTGAGGAGGTGGCTGCCACCAAGGGAAACATGGCAATCCACATCATTGATCCAGGGGAGGCACTCACCGACGAATCAGAGGACGCCACATGGACTTCACATGGATCAAAGGGCCCACCTCGGATACCAAATCAAGCCATGCACAGAGGATGGATCAGAGGGCCCACAGGGCAGCCACCTAGTGGAAAACCACCAGGTGGGGCCACCGTAGGAGGCCGGCTGACCCTGGGATCGGCCGAACCGACCTAGGGGGCCCCATCCTGGCCCTTCACGTGGCAGCTCGCTATTGGTCCATTGCCTCACTCCCGGGTGTTTAGGGGCCATTTGGGCGTCCGAGCAAGCCTTGCCTTTGCCTATAAATAGAAGGGGAGGGGCTCCCATTTCTCACAAATCACTCTCTCATTCTCCTCTCACTTTTAGTTTCAAAGGCTAGGGGGTAGGCTAGAGTAGCTCTTATTCAGGTTCCAAGTCCTTTTGGAAGTCTAGGTATGAGTTCTCTTTTATCTTTATTTCTTTGTATGACTTTGATCTACTTCAGTTATTCAGCTATTTCATATAAAGTCATGGTAGATCATATTCTTCATATGTTCTTGAGTTCATCCTCTGTTCATCATTTAGAGGCTCGTGTTCTTCGTGAACACTACCTTTTGATCCACTTGAAGGGTGATAAACTCTTTCCTTATGTGTTTGTTCATAAGTTAGAGGCTCGTGTTCTTGATGAACACGACCCTTTGATCTTGTTGATTAGACATAAGAGAGTTCATATCTGTTTGTATGTCTAGCCTTAGTTGATCTTGTTAGATGCCATGAGAGTGTTGCATGTGGTCTGTGTTCAAGCTACGGTACTCGGTCTAGTTGACCAGTCTTCTTGTGGCTCTCACCCTGGGTCATAATAGCCCGGGCCGGGTGGATTCTAGCAGCAACGTAGGCATAGTGCCTGGGTTGTCTGGCTATGATAGTTATGAGCATACCCCCCGTAACGAGAGGTCGGTCCTCAGGTTGTGACAGCCCTGTTGGATCCTAGGGTAACCTCCACGTCGGGGTACCTGCTGTAGGAGTCTAAAGTCTAGTTTCGCAGAGTGCTGGTCGTCGCGGGCTAGCTCCCCGTTTGTACCTGGGTGCTGAACCTTATCCCTCCCATGCAATGCTCATGCCCATCTCTTGTATCTTCTAGGTTTGTATGTTTAGTACATTAGAACCTAGAGCTAACTCGTATGTTCCCCCTAAGCCGTAGTGTGCTAGAGTAGAGGTAGATTTGAGTGTGTGTGTCACACTACCCTTATATCTTTTATCTTACCCCTGCCTTTGAGTGTGTTGTTCCCTATATCTATCTCTTGGTTTACATTCAGAGCAAAAGCATAAGTCTAAGATATCCGCCATTGCCTTCCATGGATACGATACCCTTGGAATACTCTCCTTCCTTGGGGAAATGCTACAATGGTTTAGCTGTGCGCTTGCGGATTCGTTCATGATCGTTTAGATTAACCTTCGGCAAGTCTTGATGTTCACGCTAACCCGGTGCCGTTAGTTGTGACATTAAGAAATGCCAACAACTTCTCAATTGGGAGACATGAAACACATTGTGTACTGCAGAGAACCGCTCAGGAAGTCGAATACGATATGCCACTGGCCCACAAACTTGAAGGATCTCATAGGGGCCAATGTAGCGAGGAGCTAGCTTTCCTTTCACACCGAACCTTTGGACACCCTTGGTTGGCGAAACTTTTAAATACACAATGTCACCAACTTTGTATTCCCTAGGTGCCTTTCCCTTGTCATAGTGACTCTTTTGCCTTTCTTGAGCAATTCTCAAATTTTCCCTGATTACCCTCACTTTTTCTTTAGCATCCTTAACTAAAGCTGAACCAAAGAATTTCCTCTCACCGGTCTGTGACCAGTTCAAGGGAGTGCGACATCTCCGTCCATAAAGAGCCTCAACAGGCGCCATTTTCAAGCTGGCTTGATAACTATTATTGTAAGAAATTCTGCCAAAGATAGGCACTTGTCCCAACTTTTATCAAAGTGAATAACACAGGCTCGCAACATGTCCTCAAGAATCTGGTTCACTCTCTCAGTTTGACCATCTGTCTGGGGACGATAAGCTGAACCCCGTATAACTTTGGTGCCAAGTGATTTGTGTAATTGTTCCCAGAAGCGTGAAAAAAAGAGAACCTCTGTTCGAAAAAATAGTCTTGGGAACACCATGCAAGCGAACAATGTGCTCAACATAAAGACTTGCATAATCTTTGGCATCATATTTGGTGTGGACTGGAATAAAGTGAGTTATCTTTGTCAACCTATCCACAATAACCCAGACGGAATCATGATTCCTAGATGTGAGTGGCAATCCGGACACAAAGTCCATACTTATGTCATCCCACTTCCAAGAAGGTATGGGTAAGGGTTGGAGAGTACCGGAAGCTTTCAAATGACTTGCTTTAATTCTATGACAAGTATCGCATTCCGACACATATTTGGCTATGTCCACCTTCATGTTGGACCACCAAAAATTTTCTTTCAAATCTTGGTACATCTTGCTACTCCCAGGATGGATAGAGAACTTTGAGAGATGACCCTCATCAAAGATTTCCTTTTTCAAATCCCAATTATCCGGAACAACAAGGCGTTGCCCAAACCAGATTATATTTTTCTCATCCTTCCGGAAGCAATCATATTTAGGATCTTTTTCTAACAATTTTTGCTTCATCAAGAGAATGCCCTCATCCTGAAGTTGAGCCTTGACAATTCCATCAAATAAATCAGACTCAGCGGAGATATCATTTAGGCTTCCTTGTTCAACAATTTCCAAGTTTAGCCTTCTCAACTCCTCACATAGAGTGTCATTATAAGGTTCCATTGATAGGCAATTGCAGTGAGCCTTGCGGCTAAGAGCATCTGCAACTACATTCGCCTTTCCAGGATGATAATGGACCTCAATATCATAATCTTTTATCAACTCTAACCATCTTCCTTGCCTCATATTTAAATCGGCTTGAGTGAAAATGTATTTGAGGCTTTTGTGGTCAGTGAAGATATTGCAGCGGTTTCCCATAAGGTAAAGCCTCCAAATTTTCAACACATGAACAACTGCTACTAGCTCTAAGTCATGTGTGGGATAATTCTTTTCATGAGGGCGAAGCACCCGTGAGGCATAGGCAATAACCCGATTTTCTTCCATAAGAACACAGCCAAGACCCGTGCCTGAAGCATCACAATAAACTTCATATGGCTATGAATTGTCCGGCTGCGCTAGCACTGGGGCTGAAGTTAAAAGTTCCCTTAATTTTCGGAAAGCCTTATCACAAGCCTCACTCCACACAAATTTCACACCTTTCTTTAGTAGCTCAGTCATAGGCTTAGCAATCCTAGAGAAATCCGGAATGAAGCGGTGATAATACCCAGCCAAGCCTAGGAACCTGCGGATTTGATGAGCGGATTTAGGGAGTCCAACTCATCGGATTAAAAATGATGAGTCCTTTCTACCAAAAAGGTTAAAGATGGTATTTATCTCATATTTCCCTTTCCAAATTTTTATTTAATTTTGCAAACTGCATATTTGATTTTTCCAAACCTCGCATCTGCAAGCTAGATTTATGTAGCCCATTTCCCCTTTCAAATAAAATTTCTGAAAATAATTCCTGAAGTCTGAAAATTCTTGAAAAATCACTTCAAAAATATTTGGGCGAATTTGGGCCGAGACACTCAGGCAGGCCCCCAGCTAGCCATTGTGGAGCCACTGGCCAAAGCAGGGGGCAGGTGGGCTCGGCCAGGGTTTGGTCGAACCCTGGTTCGGCCGAAGCAGCCCAACGGCTGCTGGGCCCCACCTTGCTCCAACGGCTCCTAGCTGTTGCCCAACGGCCATGTCTGGATGCCCGACGCTTTTTGCTATAATTAGCAGGGGGAGAGGGGGTGTCCTTCACCCATTCAAGTCATTTCACTCACACTCCCCTCTCTACTCCTTACTCTATTGGTTTTCTTGGATTTCTTGCTCAAGTTTGGAATCATCATGTACTGTCTCTATTGTGTTGCTGCAAGTATTGTTATTGATGGAGCAAGCTCGGTAAGAATTTCATTCGATTTCACTAATCCATCACCGAGTTGCTCTTGTTGTCCTTTTTGTTGTTCTAGCATGAGTTGGGCGGCGAATGCTCTCCGAAGGGTGACACGCTCTCGTTCACGGGCAAGCGCAAGCTCATCTGTCCCTGCCGAGCCAACGCCGAGCCCATCAACGATGGACTATGAAGAAGAGCAGGAAGAACAACCCGAACCACAAGCAACGGAGGAGGTCGTCGATGACACCCCCTACCTCAGCTTGCGAGGTGCTCGAGAGGAGCAAGCCTCTATTTGGCCTCTCTTAAGGACCGAGTCCTCGCCCACACCCGAGACTTCGACCTGGCACTTATGGAAAAAACAGGTATGCACCTCGAGTTCACTTCTATTTGGCATGCTCTCAGTTGGGAGGAGTTTGTTCCAGTTACAGAGCTTGGCTCTTGGCCCCTCACCATCCAGTTTCTTTGCTCTTTTACTAAGGAAGCGAACGGTGTTCAGTTTCATCTTTTTGGGACTGATTACCGACTTACATGGAAAATCTTAGTCATCTCCTTGGTTTTGATCAGTGTTGTGCTATTTCTTTGAAAAAAAGCTTGTGAGGGTTTTGTTCGAGATTCTCTCTGGGAAGAGATTTCCGGTCTAGTTTATAGCGGTAAATTTGTACCTCGGTGCAATGATATCGTGCATCCCACTCTTCGATTGTGGCACAAGTGGCTCACCGTTACTGTCTTTCCACGAGAGGATGTTCGGCCCGTGCGCAACGATGAGTTGATGCTTCTATATGCCGCTACTAAACGGATCAAGGTCTCCCCCGTTAAAGCTATGATTCGACAGTGGTTGATGAATTTTAAGATGATAGGTCCTATTGAGTGTACATCTTTGGTGACTTGTATTGCTCTTAGACTCGGGGTTCTAAGCTGGAATCCCATCCCCTTCATTGGGATGCCCCAAGTTCTTATTGATGAGGCGTACTTGATCCAAGGGCATACACTTAAGAGAGGCCCAGATGATTCTTTGACTTTCTTCTTCCCGTGTTATACAAATTATATCCCGTTACCTAACACGGGGTTTCTATTTTATAACTCGGAGTCATTAACCATTCCCCTTGTTATACAAGAGGAAGGCCGTCGTGCTAGTGTTTCGGGCAGGTCCACCAGAAGTGCGGCGAAGAGAGCACACATGCAGCAGCAGTAGCAGCCGCAGCCACCACCACAACCATAGCCTACTAGACCTTTGGTGGCAGGGGGGCCCTGCGGGGTACATGTTCGGGGTTACCCCTGGATATGCACCTGGTTGGGACCAGCCCGCCTACCAGCCGAGTGTGAGTGGCACAGCTTGGGCGAGTGCGAGCAGTGCTCAGTGGGCTGCACCCACTAGTTCTAGCTCTGGTGGTCCACCTCCGTCTTCGTCCTTTAGGCGGCACTCTTCGGCCTCTGTACGAGAGGCTGAGCTCACGCAGTAGATGGGAAAGCTCACCATTCAGGTCACGGGAGTGGAGGAGATGCTGAACACACATGTTGAGGCTAACTCAGCGTGGCAGCGTCATACTGGCGAGAGGATCGATGCCATACAGCAAGCGCAGCAGTGACATATAGAGGAGCAGAGGGTTTTCTTTGCAAGCCAGGGTTTCTTCTACCCTCCACCGCAGTGAGCTTGAAGCTAGCTTGGGGAGGACCCCCATCCTGAGGTAACTTGTATCTTCCTTTGTTTTCAGAATATCTTATAATGAAAACCCATAAAGATCTGCAAAAATGAAAAAGACCAAAAAGAATTTATTTGCTTTCATTATCAAGTTTGCTTTGATATGCATACTAAGATTGCTTTGCCTCTATGGTTGAAATGATGAATAGTTGCTCTATGTATTCTTCTCGTATGTCTTGCTTACAGCTTTGTATCCTACCTAAGTTTTGAGTTTGTTGGCTTGCATGTTCAAACCTTAGCTTAAAATTGTGGGTGGCAAAAAGCATGATCCATGCCTAAGTGGTTGTGAGACATGATATAGTATAATAGAGTGCTATGATCTTGTACCTAGTGATGCTTGACATCCGGAGTTTTCCTTTTTGAAAAGAATCTAATCATGATGAGTTCCTCAATGATGAGCATTTCCTATCCAAGGCCATATGTATACTCTAGCTCTTGTTAGTCTCCACATATGCAACTTGTTCTCTCGTTGAGCTTTGTCAAATTGTTGTGACCCTTGTTAGAACTCATACTCCCCTGATCAAGATTACGTACACGTTCATGCTACAACTTCTACACTGGAAGTTAGCATTCATCATTTGTTCCATTTGCTTACGCATTCTTACACAAATAAATCTCTATGCATCTTTGTATCATTCGTCCCTGTCCGAATATCTCCAAAAGAGACAAAGGGCTTAGCTAAAAAAAGAGAGAAAAGAAAAAGAAGCATGCTCAAAAGCATGGCAAAATAAAATAAAGAGAGCTAGCTCAAGTCTCGAAAAATTTCAAAAGGAGAAAGGGGATTGATATGTGCATGAAAAAGAGTTCCACCATGTAGATGGTAATAACCAGTACCTACTCCGGGGCTAGTGTCCACCTTACCATCAATCCCTCAAAGTGTGGTAATATCTAGCACCCATTTCCAGGCCTAGTATACACCTTACCATGCTCATTATCATCACACACATATTCACATCTTGATCAGGATGTATGTTTGTTTCTTCCAAGGTTCCGGTTTTTGACCTAGCAAAATATGAGAGACAAGTATGCCACATTTCTTCCCTACCTACAGCTCCACATAAGCCTATTAGGAGTAAGATGTGAAGAAAGGCAACTTAAATGCCTTGGTGAGGAACCATACACTTTGAGCGATCCGAGAGCATCATTTGAGAAACTCTGATTTTCTTTTGAAAAAATTTGCAAAACCTCTGGAATAATAGTTGATCAATGTATGAGTGATTATGCATTTGCTATATAACCATTCTGTCTCTCAACCGCCCAAGGCAGGTGAAGCTACAAGCCCCACATCATTAAGCGAATGGTAAGAATATTGCCAACTTGTTCAACTCTTGGTAGAGTACTTTGCGGTATGTTTGCCATAAGTTAAGGATACAACATCGTAGCAACTCCTGATCAACCAACCTAAGTCTCTAATGTCTTGCTTCGAGACGAGCAAGAGGTTAGCTTGGGGGAGTTTCTTGACGGCTGTTAAGTACCACTTTCAGCCATCAATATTCTCACATAAATGGAGGCATATGTATTATTTACTTGCATTTTGGTTTAAATAATGTAGCTCCACTTGTCCTTGGAGATTATTTGTATGTAGGTGAAATAAGCATGAAAAGAGATGGAAACTCACCTTTTATGGATGATCCATGCCAACTCAGCTGCGGATATGGTTGCCACCTAGGAAAAAAGTGGCAATCCACGTCACTGATCTAAGGGAGGCACTCACCGACGAATCAAAGAGCGACACATGGACTTCATCAGAGCTCCAACTTATCAGAAACTTGGCATGCACGGGGGAGTGATCGAAGGGCCCACATGTCAGCCACCCAGAGGAAACACAGGCCTGGAGATGACCCTAGGGGGCCGGCCGATCCTAGGATCGGCCGAACCGACTTTGTGGTCTTCCATCCTGGCCCTTAACGTGTTGCTTGTCATTCATCCCTTGCTGCAACCCCGGGTGATTTGAGGCCATTTGGTGCCCGAAGCAAGCCTGGTCCTTACCTATAAATAGAAGGGGAGGGCCTCCATTTCTCACACACCACTCTCTTCATTCTCCTCTCACTTTTAGTTTCCAAGGCTAGGGGGTAGGCTAGAGTAGCTCTTATTCAGGTTCCAAGTCTACTTTGGAGTCTAGGTATGAGTTCTCTTGTATCTTTATTTCTATGTATGACTTTGATCTACTTCAGTTATTTAGCTATTTCATATAAGGTTGTGGTAGATCATATGATTGATATGTTCTTGAGTTCATCCATTGTTCATCATTTAGAGGCTTGTGTTCTTCATGAACACTACCTTTCGATGTTGAAGGATGATTTACTCATTCCTTATGTGTTTGTTCATAAGTTATAGGCTCGTGTTCTTCATGAACACGACCCTTTGATCTTGTTGACTAGACATAAGAGAGTTCGTATCCGTTCGTATGACCAGCCCTAGTTTGATCTTGTTTGATAGCATGTGTTGTGTTGCATGAAGTTTGTGTTTAAGCTACGGTACTCGGTCTAAGTTGACTAGTCTTCTGGTGGCTCTCACCCTGGGTCACAATAGCCCGAGCCGGGTGGAGTCTAGCAGCAACGTAGCCATGGTGCCTGGGTTGTGTGGCTACATTAGTCATGAGCTTGCGCCCCCGTAACAATTGAGGTAGGCCGCAATGGTGACAGCTGTTGGACCCTTTGAGACCCTCCGCGCTGGGGTATTGCTGTAGGAGTCTAAAGGATAGTTTCGCAGAGTGCTGGTCGTCGCGGGCGATCTCCCCGTTTGTACCTGGGTGCTGAACCTTACCTTTCATGCAATGCTTTATGCTTATCTCTCGTATCATCTAACTCTGTATGTTTAGTACCATAGAACCTAGAGCTAGCTTCGTATGTCCCCCCTAAGACATAGTGTTCTAGAGTAGAGGTAGATCAGAGTGTGTGTCACACTACCCCTATCATATCATTTATCTTACCCCTGTCTTTGAGCTGTTGTCTTCTATATCTATCTCTTGGTTTACATTCAGTGCAAAAGCATAAGTCTTGATATCTGCCATTGCCTTCCACGGATACAATATCCTTGGAACACTCACTTCCCTAGGGAAATGCTACAATGGTTTATCTGTGCGCTTGCGGATTCATTCATGATCATTAGATTTACCTTTGGCAAGTCTTGATGCTCACTCTAACTCAGCGCTGTTAGCAGTGACCTTAAGAAATGCTAACAGGTGGGCCCTCTGAGCTTTCCCTGGTGCATGGCTTGTTTGACGGCGGTTTGGAATCCTATGTGGGCCCATGGATCCATGTGATGTCCATGTGTCGCTCTCTGATTCGTCGGTGAGTGCCTTCCTTGGATCAGTGACGTGGATGCCACCTAGAATCAGTGTGGCAGCCACCTCCTCAGCTGAGTTGGCATGGATCATTCCATAGAAGGTGGGTTTCCATCTCTTGTCATCCTCATTTCACCTATATTCAAATAATCTCTATGGACAAGTGGAACTACATTATTCATACCAAAATACGAGTAATAAGTGCATATGCCTCTATTTATGTAAGTATATTGATGGCTAAAAGTGGTACTTAATAGCCGTCAATAGCTGCAGATGCAGCAAGTAGGGACACTTCATCGCCGAGTCCTCGCAGGAGATTGAGCCCCAGAACGAGTACAAGCACCGCCCAATGATCAAGAACAAGCACCGCTCGAGGCGTGAGCACAAGCACAAGCACAAGCACAAGGACGAGCAGAGGTCGAGGAAGGGCGGTGGCTACGACAAGAGGAAGAAGGCTCGAGCGATGGTGGGTGCAAGCGATGTCAACTCCAGTTCCTGCTACACCTCGTCGTGGTATAGTGAAAACGACGACGACAACAAGTGCAAGAGCAAGAAGCACAGGTCCAAGAACCTCAGGGGCCTGAGTTGCTTCGCACGAGAGGACGGCTTCTGCGGCATGGCCCACAGCTCTGGCAGCAAGAAGAGCTAGAAAGATGAATCGGACTTAGATACTGAGGATGAGGTATGTGATGAGCTCTCTTCCTTGCACCAGGTGAATGAGGAGTTGGTTGCTTTGTTTGATAAACGTGATTGCATGCTTAGAAAGGCCAAGAAGCTTAGGAAAGAACTCAGGGCCTTGCTAGAAGAAGCTAGGGAGAAGGTAGCTGAGCTAGAGTCTAAGAATCTTGATATTAGACTTGAAATAGAATCTATTAAGACTACTCCTATTGTAGCTGAGGCTGTTGATTGTGATGACTGCAGTGCTTTCTTGGCTGATTTGACTGTGCTTAAGGAGAAACATGCCTCTAAGTTGGAGGAACTAGACTTGCGTAGGGCTGAGCTTGATGAGATGAAGTCTAGGTCTGCTTTACATGGTGCTTGCACTTCTTGTCCTGGGTTGCATGCAAAACTAGATGAATCTCATGATAGGATTGTTTCTCTTGAGCTTGCTTTGAATGTTCCCATTCCTACATCCTGTTCTACTTGTGAGATGCATGCTCTGAAAAATATGGAGCTTGCACATTATGTTGATCATTTGCAGGATGAGAATGATGAGTTGGTTGTCGGGTCATAAGCCTCAATTGAGTGTGATGATGGCCATGTTTAAGTGCTTTGACGGCCAGGCTTTAGGGTCGGAGAAGATTGGTGAGTGTAGTGGTGAGAGTGAGGAGAAGATTGCAGATATCCTAGTGCCACCACAAACTACACCCACAAACATGTTTGCACCCAAGCCAAACCACCTACTCAACAAACTTGACATTGTTCCAGATCCACCCATGTTTCCCCACAAAACAAACAACTTCTAAAAACTAGTGAGATTTGTGAGCAACCTTGGGAATGTGTTTGCGGGAAATCCAGGAGAGAAACCGAGTGAGACTTCACAGCCAAAGCCAAAACCAGTCTACTTCCATTGTGAGTATTATGGAAGGGATGGTCACCTAGGAGAGTTTTTCTACCAGAAGAAGAGGGATGAGAGGATGGCTAAGGAGTGGGCGAACAAGGACAGGTACCACCCATCTCATGGTGTGCTTGAGCCTCGTATGCCACTACCTAGAGGTCAGGCGGAGGTGCGTACAGTTCCGAGTTGCAGAACGAGAGTGTTCCCGCTCGAGGTGGTGGTTCGCGTGCTGTTGCCCAGGTGGGGGGGTGGTCAGACCGGCATAGGCAGGCGGTCTGACCGCATCCCGGCTAGGAGCAGGGGATTTTGAGTCCGTTGGTCGAATTGTTGATCGGTTTGGTTCCTATGGTCATGGTACTGGTGGTAGGAGGTTTGAGTACGGTGGTGGTGTGTTTGCTAGATGTTCTCCACCTCTTGATCGAGATGAGGATGGGAGAGGCCGTCGCAGCTTTGAGTCTCAGAGGGGCTACAGGCCACGCTTTCCCTTTCGTGGTGGTCGTTCTCCTCCAACGAGACGTGAGGTGGTACAACGTGTTGGTCGTAGCTTTGGACGTTGATAGGATGGATGTTGCTAACCCTTCTTTTGAGCAAATGGCTCGACACTGGTTTGACTCTTTTTGTGCTAACCCCAGTGTTGAGTCGCTTGCTCATTCTTGTTCTCATTTTTGATTTGTAGGTGGGAGGCATGGAGAACATTTGGTTGATCGACTCCGGTTGTTCGCGACACATGACTGGAGATAGGGGATGGTCTCCAGCCTCACCCCGGTGGTGTCAAAGGTGTACATCACTTTCGGGGATAATGGATGAGGACGGGTGCTTTCAGAAGGTGAGTAGCATGGTGACCTTAAAGCGTGTGGCTCTGGTCAAGTCACTTGGGTATAACCAGTTGCCAGTATCTCAGTTACTGGACGAGGGTTATGAGGTTCGGTTTAAGTTGGGGGCTTCTCGGATTCTTGACTCTCGAGGCGATCTTGTTTGTACGATCTTGCCCGAGGGACAGATCTTTCATGCTGATTTGTCTCAGTCTTTTGGTCCCCCAAGGTGTTCGGTTGCTGGTCCTTCTTCTGAGTTGTGGAGATGGCATAGGAGGTTGGGGCACATGAGCTTTGAGTTGCTTTCTCACTTGAGTGCACTCAATCTTGCCCGAGGATTGCCCAGGTTGCGTTTTGAGAAGGATTTGGTTTGTGCGCCTTGTAGGCGTGGCAAGATGGTAGCCACTCCCCATCCACCTCTGACTGCTGTCATGACAGAGCGTCCGGCAGAGCTATTGCATATGGACCTTGTTGGGCAAGCTCGAGTTTGCTCGGTGGGTGGGAAGTGGTATGTCCTTGTGGTTGTGGATGATTACTCTCGCTATGCCTGGGTGTTTTTCTTGGAGGATAAGGGTGAGACGTTTGGTTTTGTTCCAGACCTGATCTTGAGGTTGAAGAACGAGAGACATGGGGATGCCATTAGAGCTATATGCAGTGACAGTGGCGCGGAATTCAGGAACTCTCATTTTGAGACTTTTCTGTCATGATCTTGGTCTTGAGCATCAGGTTTCGACTCCGTACACCCCTCCTTAGAATGGTGTCATGGAAAGGAAGGATCAGACCCTATGTGAGATGGCTAGGACGATGCTCGATGAGCACGGGACAACTAGGAGGTATTGGGCTGAGGCGGTGAATACCGCATGCTATGTGTCAAACATGATCCTCCTTCGAGCTTTCAAGAAGAAAACCTACTATGAGCTGATGCATGGTCGAGTACCTAAGGTAAGCCACTTTCATGTCTTCGGTTGCAAGTGTGTCATTCTTAAGAAGGGCAGAAAGTTGGATAAGTTTGAGGCTAGGTCTGTTGATGGTATTTTCTTTCGTTATGCCACTCATTCTCGAGCATTTCGTGTGCTCAATTTGGAAACTAACCAAATCGTGGAGACTTGTGAGGTTACCTTCGACGAGACACAGCCGCATAGCTCTTTGGTCTTTGAGTGTGCAGGTGATGATGAATTTGGTGAGAAGATCTTTGAGGAGGAGGTGCAAGAAGATGGAGATGAAGATGATGGTGGTGGTGCTCTCGCAGCTGGCCGTGTATATACTACTTCCACTACGATGACGACGATCGAGGATGGCCCATCCCCTACACCTACGACGACTGAGGTTGCTCGAGTGGAAGTTGGTGCTGAGGGGGAGGTGGTCTCCAGACGTGAGGCTCCCCGACGTGTACATGTGGATCACCCACCTTCGACGATCATAGGTGACAATCTGAAGGACCGATTAGGCGAACCAGAGAGGGGGGGAGTGAATGGGAGCCGATAAAAATTCTTCTCGAAGGAGATGAGAACTCCAACAAGACGAACACGGCTTCCAACTCACGTCTCCGACCCAACTACCCAAGTTGGTCAAGACCACGCAGCCACTGGAGTGCTACTGGTCCTAGGAACCAACACTCAACCTTCCGAGCCAAAACTCACCAAACCACACAGCGGAAACTTGCACGGCTTGCTGCCTGTGCTACACCGGTCAGACCGATGGCCTACGCCGGTCAGACCAGTGACACCGGTCAGACCGGTGGACAGAGCCGGTCAGGCCGGTGGCTACAGCAGCCGCACAGCAAACGTTCCAGGAAGCCTCAGTGAATCCTCTAGGTCCTGGAACAAAAACCACCACGAAACACAACCTGTGAGGAACAAGAACCCCTCACAAATCCTAGCAAAACAACTCCAAACACGCCAAGAACTGAACAGCAGGACCACGGGACAAAACCACACGGACAAGGCTGTTCCCCGAGACAAAAACCCACCAAGGGCTAGAACCGGTCAGACCGGTCAAGAGCACCGGTCAGACCGGTCGTGCCTGGGTAGCTCGGGATGAACAGCACCCGCGAGTCAACTCTTCCAAATCCAACTCCCGATCTCCCGATCCGCTCCACGGTTTTGCACAAGACTTTGGGGATAGTAGGAACACCTCATGGGTACTCCATAGCCAAGATTTGGTCCACCAAAACTTGTCAAATCAAGAGGAATCGAAGAAATCCCACCAAGAACACCTCTAACCCTAGAGCCACGAAAACCCCAAAATCGAGCCCCTTTGCTCACGGATTTGGAAGGGGAATCAAAGGGTAAAGAACCACGAAGGGTTCATGCATACATCCCCCACCAAATCCCAAAGAGAAAGGCCTCGAAATCGCTCCAAGAAAATCGCCAAGAAAGGGCTCCGAAAATCACCAAAAAGGAGAAACGGGAAAGACACATCCAAGCCTTGAGGAACCACGCCGAATCATCTATACATACCAAAGAGGTTCATACAAGGTCTAGCTTGCCGCCCGATCATCCTTCCCTCTCACAAGATCTCACCATGAAGCTCTCAAGCTAGTCCTACGAAAATCCTAAGAAAATAGGAAGGAAAATAGGAAAACCAAATGAGCTAGGGTTCCTAGAGATGGCAGCCATCCTCTCACCACTTGGGATATATGGAGGCAACCGAAAGACGAAAATACCCTTACTAGCTAACTAGGGATACATGCCCCTCGAGGGCGAAATTGGAAGTCTTTGTCTTCGCACCATCGGACGGATGCCCAGCGACCGCAAACTTGCTTAGCCTCGACGCAAGCCTTGCGATCCCGACGCGTGTCCTCCGCTTCGAAGATTCCGGACTGCGTCGTCGCACACCGGTCAGACCGGTACCCACCGGTCAGACCGGTCAGACCCACCGGTCAGACCGGTCTGGAGCTGCTGCACCTCCGTCTTCGGTTCTTCGGTCTTGGCTTTGTGGATCAACCAAGGAACCCAGTGATTTTCTGGTGAACCACCGGAAACCCCACGAACTCGGTGTAGCCTCCGCCAATCACCACTCATGACTCGGCTCCCACGTAGTCCCAGCTCGACCTTGGTTTTGAGGCTCAACCAAGAAACCGTCCATGACTTCATCTTGCCGTTCTTGCCACCATGCGGCCCGCACTTGACCCCGCTGGCCACCGGGTCCCTCGAACCAAGCCTACTTGTCTTCTCCACACCTGGAGGCCTCACAGGCAACGACCTTTCACGCTTGTTCTTCACCTGCACCTGCACCAGTCAAGCCGCAACCTGCACCTGCAATACTTAGCCAAGAATCAGTCCACACCACGTTGTCAATCACTCATCACGCCAGGAAGCGACCATCCACCGGTCCTCGAACCACACCTGGCTCTCAATCTCCCCCTTGATGAGTGCATTGACAACACACACGTTTTGGTAACCAAGAGAAAAGGAAAAGAAAAGAAACGACTAAAAGAAACTCCAACAAGCGATTGAAAGCCAAAGAAAAGGCAAAGAACAAGATCACTTGAAGAAGATAAGTCTCGGACCCCTTAGGCAAGGGCAACGGCTCGACACATCCGAGACAAAACATGCTCAAGCAAAGAGCACAAACCATCAAACCAAAGCTCGAAAACCACAAAGAGCTCCCCCTGCACACATGCAAGCTCCCCCTGAACCAATGGAACTCCCCCTGGACAAATGCATGCGAACCACTTCACGAAACAGAGCAGCTGCAACAGCTCAGCTCTGACCGGTCAGACCGGTCGACACCACCGGTCAGACCGGTGCTCAACATATGAACAGGACCAGCACTCTGACTTCAACCGGTCAGACCGGTGACCTCAACCGGTCAGACCGGTGCACAACAGAGCCCAAAAATGGCTCGAAACCACCTGAAAACCTTCCAAATGCATTCAGTAGGCCAAAACATGCTCAAACTTCTCCCCCTTGTTGACAATGCATGAATCAAGCCAAAAAAGCAAAAAATGCAACCTAGAGCTTCTCAAATAGACAAAATTCAACATAGGATGCTACACATGTCCAAACGAGCAAGTTAGATACTCTATAGCTTCGTAATGACATAAACTTCATGATCACCAAGTTTCACAACCATTGGGCGAAGCTAAGATAGAATTTAGCAATTTTGCGAAAAAACACCCTCTCATGAGCAAAGTCCTAAACATGAGCAAAACATGTCAAAATGGCAAAGCCACACAAACTTCATGCTAGGACAACCATTCTAAGCATAAGACCATCATAAACACCCACAAGCACCTCATGTCATGTCAAAGCCATCGAGCCATGTGCCTACTTCTATATATGAGACTTCTCATTGGTAGACATCATGCAACGATTTAGCACCCAAAGCAAATTAGAATTAGCACATATGACATGGGAGCACATTTTTCAAGCAATTTACATTTCATTTTCAGATTTATAATTGGTACATGAAATGTCTTTGCGACAAAAAGGAACTTATGCTCCTCCACAAGATGAAGCATGGGGGCTAAACATTCATGATGGCAAATGAGCCTTTGGCCCCATATGATCAAAATAAGCTATCCAACCACAAATTAAGCATAGCCAAGCCACAAAAACATGTCAAGATCATGGAAAGGCATTTACTCACAAGAGAGCATACATATGAAATTTTCAAAAACATAGCCATCAACCATGGATACAAACCAAGATTATCAAGAGCTAAGCCAAACTAACCATAGCTTACCAAATTAGCTCACAAAGACATATATGTCATTCCATGGTGAACAATGTATATAGGAGAAGCCTTTCCTAAACAATGCATATGATACAAAATGCATGCAACCTAAGATACAAAGATGCCTATACATCATGTTACATATGCCATGCCAAATGCAAGAAATGCACAAAGGAAAGCTATACATATGCTACAAAGGAGCTCCCACACGCCAACTCAAGAAATCAAACAAACACAGAGCTCCCCCCGCAAACGAGTGAAAGTTGCTTGATCTAGGGGTTTGGTGAAAATATCGGCTAGTTGTTCATGTGTGGGTACATGGATCAAAGCTATCTTCCCTTTCTCTACGTTGTCTCTCAGAAAATGATACCTCACTTCTATGTGCTTGGTTTTGGAATGGAGCACTGGGTTCTTTGCAACGCTTATGGCACTGGTGCTATCACATTGAAGTGGGACATGGGTATACTCCTCACCAAAGTCACTCATGGTGTATGTGATCCAAAGGAGCTGAGAGCAACAACTAGCTGCGGCCACATACTCTGCCTCGGTAGTGGATTGAGCAACACTCGACTGTTTGCGGGAAGACCAAGATACCAAAGAAGAACCCAAGAACTGGCAAGTCCCAGAAGTGGACTTCCTATCCAACCGACACCCGGCAAAATCCGCGTCTGAAAATCCATGAAGCGCCAAAGAAGAAGACGCAGAGTACCAAAGGCCGAAGTCGGGAGTGTGTCGCAAATACCTGAAAATGCGCTTGACTGCTTGCCGATGCGAAGTCCTCGGAGAAGCTTGAAAACGAGCGCACAGACACACCGAGAATTGAATGTCCGGCCTCGTCGCCGTCAAGTAGAGGAGTGACCCGATCATGCTCCGGTACTCCTTCTGGTCCACGTGTTCACCTTCCTCGTCCGCATCAAGAACTGTAGTCGTACTCATAGGCGTCGCCATGGCCTTGGAGTCCTCCATCTTGAACTTCCTCACAATGTCCTTGGTGTACTTAGCTTGGTGCACAAATGTTCCTTCCTTTGATTGCTTGATTTGTAGCCCGAGGAAGAACTGCAACTCGCCCATCATGCTCATCTCAAATTCCCTGCTCATGTCTTCTGCAAACCTTGCAACAAGAGAGTTAGACGAGCCACCAAAGACAATATCATCCACGTATACCTGCACAATCAGGATATCTCTGCCCTGCCTGAGGAGAAACAAGGTCTGGTCGACCTTCCCCATCTCAAACCCTCTCTCAAACAGGAACCCCCTCAACCTACCATACCAAGCTCTAGGCGCCTGCTTCAACCCATACAGCGCCTTCCTCAACTTGTATACCCGGTGAGGGTACTTCTCACTCTCAAACCCCGGTGGTTGCCTCACAAACACCTCTTCCTCCAACACACCGTTCAGGAAAGCACTCTTCACATCCATCTGGTACAACTTGAACCCTTTAGCCACGGAAAAAGCTAGAAGGATCCTGATCGCCTCCAAACGAGCTACAGGAGCGAAAGTCTCCTCGTAGTCGATCCCCTCTTTCTGACTGTACCCCTGAGCAACAAGTCTCGACTTGTTCCTCACCACTTCTCCTTTCTCTCCCTCTTTATTTTTCCACACCCATTTTGTCCCAATCGGCTTACACCCTGGGGGAGGGTCAACCAACACCCAAACTTGGTTCCTCTCAAAATTCTCCAACTCCTCATGCATCGAGTTAACCCAATTATGATCAGATAACGCATGTCCAATGTCTTTGGGCTCAAAAGTGGCAACAAAAGCAGCATGAGCGAAATGAGAATTGTTCCGAACCCTCGACCGTGTAGTACGTTCATTCGTGTCGCCGATGATTCTCGAAGCTGGGTGATCCACTTGCACTCGTCGGGGAGGTTCTCGCCTTGATGCTACCTCCCCCTCAACAGCAGCTTCGCCTTGATCTGGGTTTGTCGTTGTAGGTGTGGGAGAGGGTCCATTCTCGATCGTCGTCGAAGTAGTAGGTACATGTTCAGCCGCGGGCATCACACCGCCATCTTCATCATCTCCATGTTCATGCTCCTCCTCCTGAAAGATCTCCTCGCCAAGTTCGTCGTCACCTGCACACTCAAAAACAAGCTGACTACGTGGCTGTGTCTCGTCGAAGGTTACCTCGCAAGTCTCCACGATTTGGTTAGTTTCAAGATTGAGCACACGAAATGCTCTAGAATGAGATGCATAACCAAAGAAAATGCCATCGACAGACCTAGCCTCGAACTTGTCCAACTTCTTCCCTTTCTTCAGAATGAAGCATTTACAACCAAAGACATGGAAGTGACTCACCTTGGGTGTGCGACCGTGCATCAACTCGTAACAGGTTTTCTTCTTGTGAACCCTGAGGTAGATCCTGTTCGACACATGGCACGCGGTATTGACCGCCTCAGCCCAGAACCTTCTCGGAGTCCTATGCTCGTCGAGCATCGTCCGAGCCATCTCGCACAAGGTCCTGTTTTTCCTTTCCACCACGCCAATCTGGGGAGGCGTATACGGACTAGAAAACTGATGTTCAAGACCCAAGTCATGGCAAAAGGTTTCGAAGTGAGAGTTTTTGAATTCCGAGCCATTGTCACTGCGGATCGCTCGTATGGCATCTCCGTGCTTCTCGTTTCTTAACCTCAAGACAAGATCTCGAACAAAACCAAACGTCTCCCCCTTCTCCTCAAGAAAGAACACCCACGCATACCGAGAGTAGTCGTCCACCACAACAAGGACATACCACTTCCCACCCGCAGATCGCACACGAGCTGGGCCAACAAGGTCCATATGGAGCAGCTCGCATGGACGCTCAGTCATCACATCGGTGAGAGGCAGGTGAGAAGAGGCTACCATCTTGGCATGCCTACACGGCGCACAAACCAACTCTTTCTCAAACCTCAATCGTGGCAATCCTCGGACCAAATTGAGTTTACTCAAGCAAGACAAAAGGTCAAAGCTCAAGTGACCCAACTTCCTATGCCACTTCCACAACTCACTCGAAGAACCAGCCAAGAAGCAACGCTCCACACCAGAAGACTGAGAAAAATCAGCTCGGAACACCTGACCCTCGGGAACGACCATGCAAACAAGATCCCCCCGAGAATCTAAAATCCGAGAACCACCAGGCCGGAACAACACTTCAAAACCCTCATCCAACAACTAGGACACAGAAAGCAAATTGTATCCAAGCGATTGAACAAGAGTAACACGCCTGAGAGTGATCTTGTCACTTACCTTAATCTCACCTTCTGACAGCACACGCCCTCGCCCATTGTCCCCAAAGGTGATGTACTTCTTTGTCACCACCGGGACGAGACTTGAGAACCACCCCTTGTCTCCGGTCATATGCCTCGAGCAACCGGAGTCAATCAACCAAATGTTCTTCAAGTCTCCCACCTGAAATTCAAAAGCGAGCACGTGAGTGAACAAACGACTCATCACTGGGCTTAGTACCAAAAGAGTAAAACCAGTGCCGAGCCATTTGCTCCAAAGTGGGGTTAGCACAAACCAAATCATCACGCCTATCAAAGCTACCACCACGAACACCACCATGGTAACCACCACGAGGGAACCAACCCTCTCTAGCTGGAGGAGGACGAAAACCACGAAAGGGAAACCGTGGATCGTTCCTCCTCTCCATCTCAAAGCTATGACTCTTCCCACCCTCGTATTGAGCACGAGGTGGAGAACGCCTAGCAAATTGACCACCTGCAAACTTTCCAGACCAACCACCAGAACCACGACCTCCAGAACCAAACCGAGCATCCTCACGAGCACGAAACCCGACTCGCTGTCTGCCCAGACCTGCACCGGTCTGACCGGTGTAGTACACCGGTCTGACCGGTGTGGCTCGCCCAGCAGCAACACCTGCAGCCTTCCGGTCTCCCCAAGCCGGAACCGTCCTCACAATCGCCTTGGCCCTGGGCATCTGCATACGAGGCTCAGGTACACCATTAGAGGGGTGGTACCTGTCCCTGTTAGCCCACTCTCTAGCCATTCTCTCCTCACACTTCCTCTTGAAGCAAAACTCATCCTTGTGACCATCTCTCCCACAATACCCACAATGGAACTTTATGGG
Source organism: Cenchrus fungigraminus (assembly GCA_036936925.1). Lineage (NCBI taxonomy): Eukaryota > Viridiplantae > Streptophyta > Magnoliopsida > Poales > Poaceae > Cenchrus > Cenchrus fungigraminus. Next base: position 102,574,613 of record CM072779.1, read on the forward strand.
CTGTGGCTTAGGCTTAGGCTTGGGTTGGGGCTGCCCACTCGGCTTCTCACCCTTCTTCTCTCCTTCCTCACCTCCCTTTGGGCTCACAAACTTCACCGGTTTCTGAAAATCATTTGTTGGGTGAGGGAATATGGGTGGATCTGGAGTAGTGTCAAGTTTGTTTCTGAGATGGTTGGGCTTGGGCTCAAACTTGTTCTTGTGTCTGTTTGGTGGTGGGATAGGAATCTCTCTAACTCTCTCAACTCCCTCACCACAGTTCTCTCCAAGCTTGTCAGCCCCAAGTGCCTGACCATCATAGCGTTTGAAAGCCGCTATCATGATACCGAGCTGAGGCTCCTGACCCGACAACCAGCTCATACATTTTCTCAGCTCATCATTTTCATCCTGCCAGAGATCAACATAATGTGCAAGCTCCAAATTCTTAACCGCATGCAATTCACAAGTAGAGCAAGAAGTGGGAATAGGCTCTTTCAACTTAGCCTCAAGCAAAATAGTGTAAGCATGCATCTCATCAATCTTTCCATGCAAAACAGGGCAAGAAGTGCAAGCACCTAGCAAAGCAGGTCTAGACTTAAGCTCAGCCACTTCAACCCTAAGCATATCTAGTTCATCACAAGTAGAAGCATGCTTATCCTTAAGAGCAGTAAGATCAGCTAGGTACACAGAGCAATCACAGCAATCAATCTCATCAGAAACCACAGGAGAAGCCTTAAGCGAATCAATCTCAAGCTTAGCATCTAGGTTCTGGGTTTCTAGCTCAGCCACATGGTTCCTAGCATCTTCTAGTGAGGCCCTAAGCTCTTTCCTCATCTTCTTGGCCTCTCTAAGCATGTGATCACGGTTATCAAGCAAGTCAACCAACTCATCATTCTCCTTGCGCAAAGAAGAGAGCTCATCACATACCTCATCCTCGGAGTCAGAGTCCGAGTCACTCTGGTGGCTCTTCTTGCTGCCGGAGCTACGGGCCATGCCGCAGAAGCCATCTCTCGTGAAGCAGCTCAACCCGCTCAAGTTCCTGGATGACTTCTTGTTCTTGCGCCGATCACCTTCATCTTCACTGCTACTCAAGCTTGAGGAAGAGTAGGCGGAGCTGGAGTCGACGTCGCTCGCTCCGACCATTGCTCGGGCCTTCCTGCCACGGTCATCCTTCTTTCTCGACCGTCGCTCGTCCTTGTGCTTGTTCTTGTGCTTGTGATCGCGCCTCGATCGGTACTTGCCATCCTTGCTCGATCGGTGCCTGTAGCCGTCCTTGTAGCCGTCCTTGTTCTCCGTCTTCTCTAGGCAGTCGGCGACGAAGTGTCCTGGCTTGCCGCACTGAAAGCACGTCTGTGCTATCCTCCTCGTGTTCACCCGGTTCTCGTGCAGCCTCTCGAACCGCCTGGTCAGCAACGCCAGCTCGTCCTCTCCAAGCACGTCGAACTCCTCATCTGGCAAAGACATCAAGGAAGACAGAGAGTACATCCTGGAGGATGCGTTAGCGTTAGACTTAGCTCCTTTGCCACTAACGATAGCGAGACTATGAGAATCAGTCGGGCTCTCGATCTTGGCTGTCATACCACGGTCTAACTCAGCCGACTTGAGCTTCGAGAACAGCTCGTTCACCGTCAAGGTGTCATACTTCTCGGACTCAACAATAGCCTCAAACTTCCCGTCCCATACGGTACGATCCAACGAGTGCAAGAGCTTCACGGCTCTATCATGATCATTGTGTGGGAGGACGTCCACATTGGCTCTCATGTTGTTCACAACGACCGTAAATCGCTGGAAAAGGGCATCGACGGACTCGCCGGGGAGATGAGTGAAGTTCTCGTACTCTCTCCGGTAAGTCGCGTACATCCGAGCCTGAACCTGAGCATTCCCAGCATGAGCATCCTTCAACTGCTCCCAAATCCTACAAGCTAAGTCCTCTGTCTGAACCCGATCGAATTCAGGCTGACACAGAGCACGAAACAAGTAGTCGACAGCCTTGTTGTTGGCTTCGAACATATCCCTCGATCCTGGAGCAAGGAAGTTCATCGGATGAACATAAGCTGTGTCACCGTGACATCCCAAAGGATCTGACCCTTTCCGCGGAGGAACGCCGCCATCCGCCTTTGCCACATCTGGTAGTTCTTCCCATCGAAGTGCGGAGGACCCGAACCCCGTTCCTGGTACGCCATCTTTGGATCTTAGACTGGTAAGAGTCAATAAAGACCCGAACTGGCTCTGATACCAATTGAAGGACCGATTAGGCGAACCAGAGAGGGGGGAGTGAATGGGAGCCGATAAAAATTCTTCTCGAAGGAGATGAGAACTCCAACAAGACGAACACGGCTTCCAACTCACGTCTCCGACCCAACTACCCAAGTTGGTCAAGACCACGCAGCCACTGGAGTGCTACTGGTCCTAGGAACCAACACTCAACCTTCCGAGCCAAAACTCACCAAACCACACAGCGGAAACTTGCACGGCTTGCTGCCTGTGCTACACCGGTCAGACCGATGGCCTGCGCCGGTCAGACCGGTGACACCGGTCAGACCGGTGGACAGAGCCGGTCAGGCCGGTGGCTACAGCAGCCGCACAGCAAACATTCCAGGAAGCCTCAGTGAATCCTCTAGGTCCTGGAACAAAAACCACCACGAAACACAACCTGTGAGGAAGAAGAACCCCTCACAAATCCTAGCAAAACAACTCCAAACACGCCAAGAACTGAACAGCAGGACCACGGGACAAAACCACACGGACAAGGCTGTTCCCCGAGACAAAAACCCACCAAGGGCTAGAACCGGTCAGACCGGTCAAGAGCACCGGTCAGACCGGTCGTGCCTGGGTAGCTCGGGATGAACAGCGCCCACGAGTCAACTCTTCCAAATCCAACTCCCGATCTCCCGATCCGCTCCACGGTTTTGCACAAGACTTTGGGGATAGTAGGAACACCTCATGGGTACTCCATAGCCAAGATTTGGTCCACCAAAACTTGTCAAATCAAGAGGAATCGAAGAAATCTCACCAAGAACACCTCTAACCCTAGAGCCACGAAAACCCCAAAATCGAGCCCCTTTGCTCACGGATTTGGAAGGGGAATCAAAGGGTAAAGAACCACGAAGGGTTCATGCATACATCCCCCACCAAATCCCAAAGAGAAAGGCCTCGAAATCGCTCCAAGAAAATCGCCAAGAAAGGGCTCCGAAAATCACCAAAAAGGAGAAACGGGAAAGACACATCCAAGCCTTGAGGAACCACGCCGAATCATCTATACATACCAAAGAGGTTCATACAAGGTCTAGCTTGCCACCCGATCATCCTTCCCTCTCACAAGATCTCACCATGAAACTCTCAAGCTAGTCCTACGAAAATCCTAAGAAAATAGGAAGGAAAATAGGAAAACCAAATGAGCTAGGGTTCCTAGAGATGGCAGCCATCCTCTCACCACTTGGGTTATATGGAGGCAACCGAAAGACGAAAATACCCTTACTAGCTAACTAGGGATACATGCCCCTCGAGGGCGAAATTGGAAGTCTTTGTCTTCGCACCATCAGACGGATGCCCAGCGACCGCAAACTTGCTTAGCCTCGACGCAAGCCTTGCGATCCCGACGCGTGTCCTCCGCTTCGAAGATTCCGGACTGCGTCATCGCACACCGGTCAGACCGGTGCTCCTCACCGGTCAGACCGGTACCCACCGGTCAGACCGGTCTGGAGCTGCTGCACCTCCGTCTTCGGTTCTTCGGTCTTGGCTTTGTGGATCAACCAAGGAACCCAGTGGTTTTCTGGTGAACCACCGGAAACCCCGCGAACTCGGTGTAGCCTCCGCCAATCACCACTCTTGACTCGGCTCCCACGTAGTCCCGGCTCGACCTTGGTTTTGAGGCTCGACCAAGAAACCGTCCATGACTTCATCTTGCCGTTCTTGCCACCATGCGGCCCGCACTTGACCCTGCTGGCCACCGGGTCCCTCGAACCAAGCCTACTTGTCTTCTCCACACCTGGAGGCCTCACCGGCAACGACCTTTCACGCTTGTTCTTCACCTGCACCTGCACCAGTCAAGCCGCAACCTGCACCTGCAATACTTAGCCAAGAATCAGTCCACACCACGTTGTCAATCACTCATCACGCCAAGAAGCGACCATCCACCGGTCCTCGAACCACACCTGGCTCTCACAATCATGAACACACTACACGGTCCAAGTCACAGAGGCATTCTCATTTCGCTCATTCTGTATTTGTCGCTTCTTTCTAGCCCAAAGATATTAGATACGCACTTTCCGATCCAGATTGGGTGAATGCTATGCATGAGGAGCTTGAGAATTTTGAGAGGAATCAGGTGTGGGAGTTGGTTGAGCCTCCACCATATTGCAAATCGATTGGGACAAACTGGGTGTGGAAGAACAAAGAGGGAGAAAATAGGGAGATTGTGAGAAACAAGGCAAGGTTGGTTGCTCAGGAGTATAGTCAGAAAGAGGGGATAGACTATGAGGAGACATTTGCTCCAGTGGCCCGTTTGGAGGCAATTCGGATCCTTCTAGCATGTTTTGTTGCTAAAGGGTTCAAGTTGTACCAAATGGATGTGAAGAGTGCCTTCCTAAATGGGGTGTTAGAGGAAGAAGTGTATGCGAGGCAACCCTCGGGCTTTCAGAGTGAGAGATTCCCCCACCGTGTGTACAAACTCAGAAAAGCACTATATGGCCTAAAACAAGCACCCAGACCGTGGTACTGTAGGTTGAGAGGGTTCTTGTTTAGTAAGGGTTTGTGATGGGGAAGGTAGATCAAACTCTATTTCTCCTCAGGCAGGGCAATGACATTTTGATCGTGCAGGTGTATGTGGATGACATTATCTTTGGTGGCTCTTCTCACACTTTGGTTGCCAGGTTTGCAGATGACATGAGTAGGAAATTTGAGATGTCTATGATGGTGAGTTGCAGTTCTTTCTCGGGCTCCAGATCAGGCAGTGCAAGGACAGGACGTTTGTGCATCAAGCAAAGTACACCAAGGACATCATGAAGAAATGCAAGATGGATGACTCGAAGCCGATGGCTACCCCGATGAGTATGACTACACCATTGGATGCGTATGAAGATGGTGAACTCGTGGACCAGAAGGAGTACAGGAGCATGATCGGCTCCCTCCTCTACTTGACGGCGACGAGGCCGGACATACAATTCAATGTGTGTCTGTGCACTCATTTTCAGACTTCACCAAGGACTTCACATCGGCAGGCCGTCAAGAGGACTTTCAGGTATTTGAACTACAAACCTGAGTTTGGTCTTTGCTATTCTGCATCCTCGAGACTCAACCTTCAGGGTTTGCGGACGCTGACGTCGCTGGGTGTCATTTGGATCGTAAGTCTACGTCGGGTGGGTGTCAGTTTCTTGGTTCTTCTTTGGTGTCTTAATCATCCCGCAAGTAGTCCAGTGTAGCCCAATCAACTATAGAGGCCGACTATGTTGCTACAGCCAGTTGTTGTTCCCAGCTCCTATGGATTACCTACACTATGAGCGACTTTGATGAGGAGTGTTCCCATGCCCCACTCTTTTGTGATAGCACCAGTGCCATAAGTGAAGCCAAGAATCCTGTTCTCCACTCCAAAACCAAGCATATAGACGTGAGGTACCACTTCCTAAGAGACAATGTGGAGAAGGGGAGATTGCTTTGATCCAAGTCCCCACCCAAAACCAACTAGCCGATATCTTTACCAAACCACTTGACCAAGCCACTTTCACCCGCTTGGGAGGTGAGCTTGGTGTGTGTTTGCTTTCTTGAGTTGGTGGAGGGAGCTCCTTTGTAGCATATGTATCATATTTACTTTGTTGCATGGCATTGCATTTGTATCATGATGTATAGTCATCTTTGTAATTTAGGTTGTTTACATCTGTATCATATAGTAGGATGAGCTTCTCCTATATACATTGATTACCATGATATGCTAGTTGTGAGCCTTTAAGCATGTTTGATATGACATGATGATGGATAGTTATGCTCTTGATAGTTTTGCTATATTTGCATGATGAGGTGGCTAGTGTTTTATCTCAAGAAGGGTAAGCCAGATAAGTTTGAGGCTTGATCTAGTGATGGTATCTTCTTTGGGTATGCTAACCATTCTAGAGCTTATAGGGTGCTTAATCTTAAGACTAACAAAATCATGGAGACTTGCGAGGTAACCTTCGACGAGACAATGCCATGTACCTCTCTTGGTTTTGAGTGTGCATGTGATGAGGAGATGGCCAAGACGCTCTTTGAGGAGGAGGAAGACGCTGGTGATGAAGACGAGGAGGATCATGTACCTACTTCCACGACGACGACGACGGTTGATGGCGGGCCTTCTACTATGACTACTACGCATCAACATGTACCGCAAGCAAGGTTGGAAGCTGCTGTGGAGGGGGAGGTAGTCTCCAAGCGAGAGGCTCCTCGGCGTGTGCAAGTGGATCATTCCCCTTCAAGAAACATTAGCGACATCAACGAGAGAACCACACGGTCGAGGTCATGAAATACTTCTCACTTTGCTCACTCTGCATTTGTTATGTCTTTTGAGCCCAAAGATATTGGACACAATTTTTCTGATGCAAACTGTGTGAATTCCATGCTCGAGGAGCTTGAGAACTTTGAGAGGAAACAAGTCTGGGTGTTAGTTGATCCACCTCCAAATTTCCATCCCATAGGTACCAAATGGGTGTGGAAGAACAAGGAAGGTGAGAATGGGATGGTTGTGAGAAACAAGTCAAGGCTTGTTGCTCAGGGGTTTATTCAGAAGGAGGGGATAGATTATGAGGAGACATTTGCTCCAGTGGCCAGACTGGAGGCAATTCAAATCCTTCTAACCTTTGCTGTAGCTAAAGGGTTCAAGTTGTTCCAAATGGATGTGAAGAGTGCTTTCTTGAATGGGGTGCTTGAGGAAGAAGTGTATGTGAAGCAACCATCAGGGTTTGAGAGTGAGAGATACCCACACCATGTGTACAAACTCTAGAGTGTGTTTTATGGGTTGATACATGCACCGAGGGATAGTACAACAATAGCTAGCTACTAGGAGTTGAGGCGTACATCAGCATAAATACTTATTAGATCATGTGTATCCATGGGTCTCCTCCATGAAATTAAAAGATCAACAACCAAGTCAATTGAAAAATAATGCATTGATGTGTGGATTGAGATTTTCCTCCATTTTTCTTTATTCTGGCGACGACGATCGTTCTGGTAGTCACTCCGGTGTGGGGTTTGATCTCCTCCACCAAAGCTCCAAGCTCCTTCTTCAATGTTGTGCAATCTTGGAGGTTTCGGCATGCATCCTTATGTACGGGGCACGGGACATGGAGGGATTCATCAATTTCCTCGAGAAGGAAAGTGGTCAGTCGCACAAGGTTTGCATATGGAGCGAGGACCTCTCGTACCCTCTTGTGAAGTCGGGTGGGGTGTAGCAGGTGCTCGACCACTGCTATTGTTGCTGCACACTCTTCTGCGCTGATCGCATATCGACCTGGAATTGGACTTTGATCACCTCTTCAATGTTGAGTAGCTTTTTAACGATTTACATCATCTCGTCGACGGTCTTGGGAGTCGCTTCAGACACCTTTTTGAAGACTATCTAGTTGGTTAGACCAGTGCAGTACTACTTGATGATATAATTATCCTCGACACCAACTAGCTTGTTGTGGTTCTCAAATAAGCGGTTGGTGTAGTCCCAGAGAGTCTCTTTGTTCCTGTAGCAGACGCCACCAAGATTCTGGCTGTAGGTAGCCTAGTAGTTTTGGGTAAGGCTCTAGAGGGCTAACCGTGTTGACGGCTATTAAGTACTACTTTCAGCCCTCAATATTCTCACATAAATGGAGGCATATGCATTGTTTACTTGCATTTTGGTTTGAATAATGTAGTTCCACTTGTCCTTGGAGATTATTTGTATGTAGGTGAAATACCCCTTAAAAGAGATGGAAACCCACCTTCTACGGAGAAACCATGCCAACTCAGCTGAGGAGGTCGCCGCCACTATTGACGTTTGATTATCGTTGCAAAGTTCGTTTGGAGTTGCAAGCAAACAAATCCCTCATCGTAGTTAAGGAACCCTTCTTCCCTTGAGTGGTGAACCCAAGGTATCGATTCCGTGGAACAATATGTAATGTAAAATCAATCTAATAACCGAGAAACACTTGCTTCTTTGAGAGGTTTCGAATTGCATCTAATCTACTAAGATCAAAAGAGGTAGCAAGAGAAAGCATTAAGGTACCGATCTAGAGAGGTGTCTAGATCCGAGTTTATGTCGTCGTTCCGAGCAAGATAAAAGAGAGAGTAAAACGAATCTCATTAAAAGCTTCTTTAAATCATGACCTTCGGTCAAACCCCCTAAGTCGCCCCGCCGTACTCGGTGTCAACATCCTGTCACGATGTTCCTCTTTCTTCGCGGTCAAATCTTAGAGCACACCCGCAAGGAGTGCGTTGAACTACTTGGTAGATCGGGTATGCACCTCTAGCCACCGCGGCTACAAGAACATCCCATGCAAGCTATCTCGAGAATAGATTGAGGAGGAAAACACCCAAGCAAGAACAAGAATTGCAAACGAAAGTACTTGATCGCTAAGAATCGAATCCTTTAAAACTCCATCAAAAGTATGAATACATGAATAAGATCCAACCGGGATCCTACTTTGACCTTGATTCATGCCTCTGGAACTCCGACATGGTCTTCCTTGCAAGGTTCCCACGTCGGCTAGGCAAACCCTAGACGACTAACTCGACCCTCCTCTCCGTGGTGGTGTCCCTCAAGCTCCTCTGCTCCTCGGTGGCGAATGACGAATTGCTTGATACGTGGCACGGGGTATCGGGGCTATAAATAACCCGAGGATCAGCTAGGCCAAAGGGGGCAGCGAACAGGGCCCAGAATGGGCTGGGCCCGCCGGCCTGGGCCCATCCTGGCCCAGTTCGGCGCCGCCTTTCTTCCGGATGGTTCTCGCAACTTCTTGAGTTTTTGTCGAGTTGCATGTGGGCCCTTGACATCATTTTCCTCGCGGTTTAGATGAGGGGGCTTTGCGAATGAACTCCCACATCTTCCGTCTAGGTCCTTCGCACTTCTCAGCTTCACGCTTTAGTCCTTGGCTTGTTTGGAGTCATGTTCATCTTGTATCTTGACTTGTCCCGGGGTCGATGATCACCTTGTAAATCCCTTGATGAACTTTACCCAGAAGTCCTCATTTAAGCTCTTGATTCCTGTGTAAACTACAGACTCCAAAAATGTGCACGAGTGCGAATATCAAATCAATACAAACATAGAAGGTAAACAAGTGGCTAGGTTGACAGAAATCGACCGCCAACAGCCACCAAGGAAACACATGGCATTCCACGTCATTAATCCAAGGGAGGCACTCACCGACGAATCAGAGAGCGCCACATGGACTTCACATGGATCAAGGGGCCCACCTCAAATACCAAATCAAGCCATGCACCGGGGCTTGATCAAAGGGCCCACAGGGCAGCCACCGAGAGGAAGCACAAGCGAGATGGCCGCCCTAGGGGTTCAGCCGACCCTAGGATCGGCCGAACCGACCTAGGGTCGGTTCATCCCGGCCTTGCACGTGTTTGCTCCTCATTGGTCCATTGCCTCACTCCCGGGTGTTTTGGTGGAGTTTAAGCCCCGAAGCAAGCCTCCTCCTTGCCTATAAATAGAAGGGGAGGGGCTCCCATTTCCCACACACCAGTCTCTCATTCTCCTCCCACTTTTAGTTTCCAAGGCTAGGGGGTAGGCTAGAGTAGCTCTTCTCCAGGTTCCAAGTCTTCTTTGGAGTCTAGGTATGAATTCTCTTTTATCTTTATTTCATTGTATGACTTTGATCTACTTAGGTTATTCAGCTATTTCATATAAAGTCATGGTAGATCATATGCTTGATATGTTCTTGAGTTCATCCTTTGTTCATCATTTAGAGGCTTGTGTTCTTCATGAATACTACCTTTTGATCCACTTGAAGGATGATAAATTCATTCCTTATGTATTTGTTCATAAGTTAAAGGCTCGTGTTCTTCACGAACACGACCCTTCGATCTTATTGATTAGACATAAGAGAGTTCGTATCCGTTCGTATGTCTAGTCTTAGTTGATCTTGTTAGATGGCATGAGAGTGTTGCATGAGGTTTGTGTTCAAGCTACGGTACTGGGTCAAAGTTGTCCAGTCTTCTGGTGGCTCTCAACCTGGGTCACAATAGCCTGGGCCGGGTGAAGTCTAGTAGCAACGCAGGCATGGTGCCTAGGTTGTCTGGCTACGTTAGCTATGAGCATACCCCCTGTAATGATAGACGTAGGTCCGCAGTGGTGACAGCTGTTGGATCCTTTGGAACCCTCCGTGCTAGGGTACCTACTGTAGGAGTCTAAAGTCTAGTTTCGCAGAGTGCTGGTCGTCGCAGGCTAGCTCCCCGTTTGTACCTGGGTGCTGAACCTTACCCTCTCATGCAATGCTCATGCCTATTTCCTGTATCTTCTAGCTTTATATGTTTAGTACATTAGAACCTAGAGCTAACTCGTATGTTCCCCCTAAGATGTAGTGTGCTAGAGTAGAGGTAGATCTGAGTGTGTGTGTCGCACTATCCTTTATATCTTTTATCTTACCCCTGTCTTTGAGTTTGTTGTTTCCTATATCTATCTCTTAGTTTACATTTAGTGCAAAAGCATGAATCTGAGATATCCGCCATTGCCTTCCACGGATACGATACCCTTGGAATATTCTCCTTCGTTGCATTAATGCTACAATGGTTTATCTGTGCGCTTGCGGATTCGTTCATGATCGTTTAGATTAACCTTTGGCAAGTCTTGATGTTCACGCTAACTCGGCGTCGTTAGTTGTGACGTGAAGAGATGCCAACAAGCATTTCTAGGACTGTAGCTAAGGATGGAATCTAGATCTGTTGTTAAGTGATCAGCGCTACGAAATGTCAACAAGCATTTCTGGCGCTGTTGCCGGGGAAGGCACAGGATTATCATGACTATGCTTTGCATCTGTTTATAAGCTATGAGTAGGACAGGACAACTCTCAATGCAGGCTAACCTTGATTGTCTTCTTTTATCTTTGGATGATGAAGACAGGTAGTGTTGACTGGTTTTGACTTACCAGAGAATTTCACTGAAGATCCCGAGTCACTTGTGAGGAGAGCTCGAATTCATTCCGACTCAGCTCGTCGTACTCGCCCGGAAGGCGAACCAGCTTCCTTTGTACCATCCACGTCAAACGCTATGGCCCAGAAGACACTTCATGAGTACTCAGCTCCTTCTGCTGACCAGGTGCTACAAGGCCCTGAGGTGGCGATGGGGACTGAAAATTTTGAGATCAAGACGGGTCTAATTACGATGGTACAGGCTAGCCCATTCTGTGGCAAGCCAAATGAGGATGCCAATGCTCATTTGCAGTAGTTCCTAGAGCTGTGCAGCACTTTCATCATCAGGGGTGCAAATATGGATGCCGTCCGTCTGCAACTGTTTCCATTCTCTCTCCTGGGGATAGCCAAGCAATGGTTCTATGCAAATCGTGATGCTATTAACACTTGGGGTAAGTGTTCAGAGGCATTCCTCAAGAAGTTCTTCCCATTGGGTAAAACCAATGCTCTTCGTGGAAGAATTTCTGGTTTTCAGCAAGCAGCAAGTGAATCTATTCTAGAGGCTTGGGAGAGGCTTCAGGAGTATGTCCTGGCCTGTCCTCACCATGGGATGGAGGATTGGCTCATTCTACAAAGCTTTTATAATGGGTTGACTCCGACAGCCTGAGGCCATATTGATGTTGCTACTCACGGAGCATTCCTCTCACTCACAGTTGATAATGCTAAATTACTCATTGAGAAGATGGTTTCCAACCAAGGGTGGAGTGATGAACGACTCCAACCACGACCGAGGGGTACTCATACTGTCAAGGAAGCATACATGATTACTGCCAAGATGGATCTTCTTATGAAGATATTGGATGACTACACCAGCGAGAAGGCTATCATGGCCACCACTACTCTGCCTATGGATTCTCTTATGACTTGTGAAGTCTGTGGCAACACTGGGCACTCAGGCAATTATTGTCTGGAGACTCATGAGGAAGTGATGTACATGAATGGCAACAACAATGGTTATCGTCCACCTCAACAAGGAGGCCAATCGTGGAATCAACAACGCCCTTATTATCAAGGAGGTAACCAAGGTAATTCTTACAATCCTAACCAACCTTCCTTGAGAGATCTCATTTTTGGGCAAGCTAAGATTAATGAAGGTGTTAACAAAAAGCTAGCTGCCCTTGATAAAACTTTGGAAAGTCTCAACGTTAAGCTTGATAGTTTTTCTTCTGCTCAGAAGAGCCAGCTGAGTTTTAACAAAATGTTAGAAGCTCAGTTGGCTCGGCTGGCTACTTCTGTTCCCTCTGTTGAAAATGCAAATGCGGCGACCACGAGAGGGGGTAAGTCCACTCGGGATCCACCATATCCTAACCATGCAGTGACAGATAAGAAAGGCATAACAGAAGTTGAGAATATTCACGAGGATTCATCCGATTCAGAAGAATCCCCCCAGGTAAGGAAGGTGCCGTCAAAAGATAAAGCACCTGAAGGAGTAATGGCACATCCAGAATTCGTAGAAGCCAATGTTATGTCGTTCCCTCAAAGGAACAAGAAGGCAACGGTAGATGAACAGTTCAATCATTTCGTGGACATGATTCAGAAAGTTTATATCAACGTCCCATTACTCGAGGCAATACACATACCCACTTACGCACGTTATCTCAAAGACATCCTAACCAAGAAGCGAGCTCTTCCTACAACAGAAGTGGTACGACTCACGGAGGAGTGCAGTGCTGCTATACTCAACCGCCTTCCTAAGAAGAAGAAAGGCCCAGGATGTCCCACAATTACTTGTATGATTGGGACCCAATGTTTCGACCATGCTCTCTGCGACTTAGGGGCCAGCGTCAGCGTCATGCCTAAGGTAGTCTTTGATCAACTTAATTACACGAGTTTGTCTCCAACCACTTTGCAGCTGTAGCTAGCCGATTCTTCAGTCTGATACCCAGCGGGAATAGCCGAGGACATTCCAGTGAAAGTCCGAGATTGCTTTATCCCCGTTGACTTTGTGGTGCTGGACATGGAGATCGCCAAGGAAGTGCCGCTCATACTTGGGCGACCATTTCTGAGTACAGCTGATGCACAAATTGATGTGGGGGCTGGTGTGATCTGTCTTTACATCAATGGCAAGGAGGAGAGGTTCGAGTTTCGTCCAAGAAAAGAACAATGCTCAATGATCAAGGATTTACCAACTCCCGACACTCCAGCACGAGAGGTCGAAGTGCCACCACGGCAAGTGGACAACCTCATGCATTCATGAAGAATTTTTGGAAGGAGTAACACCAACTCATGGGTGCAGGATAGAAACAGTATTGGAAATCCAGTCCTAGTCCAAGAAATCACCCCCTACACATCACAACCCACATGACACTCAGAAGATGTGGAGGAAGGTGAATAGGAAGCCAACTTCTCTTCCAAAGGAAACGGCTGCCACACTGCCAAGGTGAGAACTTTGGATCCAAGTCTAGCTCTAAAGACTCAAAATAATGAGCCCTGCGCCGACAGGTAAGTTCGGTAAGTTATCCTTAGCTTCCATTACAATAAAATTCTGATCCAAGAAAAGCAAGCTACTTCTGCTTTATGTTTTCAGCATTCTCGCTGGGGCGAGCTCAGGAGTGATGTCCATCCAGACATTCCTTGAGCTTGTACCATGGTACTAACTTATCGCAGCCACAGCCTGCTACACCACCGGTGGTAGGAGGGGCCCCTGCGGTGTACATGTTCGGGGTTACCTCTGGATATGCACCTGGTTGGGACCAGCCCACCTACCACCCGAGTGCGAGTGGCACGGCATGGGCGAGTGTGAGCGGCGCTCAGTGGGCTAAACCCGCTAGTTCTAGCTCCGGTGGTCCACCTCCATCTTCGTCCTTCCGACGGCACTCCTCAGCCTCTGCACGCGATGCTCAGCTCACGCAGCAGATGGGAGAGCTCACCGTCCAGGTCACAGGATTGGAGGAGACGCTGAACACCCACGTCGAGTCTACCTCAGCGTGGCAGTGTCTGGCTGGTGAAAGGATCGAAGCCATGCAGCAGAACCAGCAGCGATACATGGAGGAGCAGAGGGCTTACTACGGGAGTCAGGGATTCTTCTTCCCTCCTCCGCAGTGAGCCTGAAGCTAGCTTGGGGGAGCACACCCATCCTGAGGTAACTTGTATTTTCCTTTGTTTTCAGAGTATCTTATAAATGAAAACCCAAAAAAGATATGCAAAAATAAAAAGACCAAAAATATTTATTTGCTTTCATCATCATCATTTGCTTAGTTTGCTTTGATATGCATAGTAAGAATGCTTTGCCTCTATATTTGAAAAGATGAATAGTTGCTCTGTTTATTCTCCTCGTATGTCTTGCTGACAACTTTGTATCCTACCTAAGTTTTGAGTTTGTTGGCTTGCATGTTCAAACCTTAGCTTGAAAACTGTGGGTAGCAGAAAGCATAATCCTTGCCTAAGTTGTTGTGAGACATGATATGGTATAATAGAGTGCTATGATCTTGTGCTTAGTGATGCTTGACATCCAGAGTTTTCCTTTCTGAAAAATCAAAACATGATGAGTTCCTCAATGATGAGAATTTCCCATCCAAGGCCATATGTAGATTTAGCTCTTAGCCTCCACATATGCAGCTTGTTCTCTCGTTGAGCTTTGTCAAATTTTTGTGACCCTTATTAGAACTCATTCTCCCCTGATAAGATCACGTACACGTTCATGCCAAACTTCTACACTGGAAGTTAGCATTCATCATTTGTTCCATTTGCTTATGCATTCTTCCACAAATAAAACTCTATGTATCTTTGTATCATTCATCCCTCTCCAAATATCTCCAATAGAGACAAAGGGCTAGCTAAAAAAAAGCATGCTCAAAAGCACGGCAAAAAAATAAAATAAAGAGAGCTAGCCCAAGTCTCGAAAAATTTCTAAAGGAGAAAAAGGGATTGATATGTGCAAGAGAAAGAGTTCCACCATATAAATGGTAATAACTAGTACCTACTCCAGGGCTAGTGTCCACCTTACCATCAATCCCTCATTTCCTCATATAAAGCATGGTAATATCTAGCACCCATTTCCGGGCCTAGTATCCACCTTGCCATGATCTTATCCATCACACACATATGCACATCTTGATCAGGATGTATGTTTGTTTCTTCCAAGGATCCGGTTTTTGACTTATGCCACATTTCTTCCCTACCTACAGCTCCACATAAGCCTAGTAGGAGTAGGATGTGAAGAAAGGTAGCATTGATGCCTTGGTGAGGAACCATACACTTTGAGCGATCCGAGAGTATCATTTGAGGAACTCTGATTTTCTTTTTGAAAAATTTGCAAAACCTCCGGATTGATAGCTGATCAAGGCATGAGTGATTATGCATTGCTATATAACCATTATGTCTCCCAACTACCACGTCATCAGGTGAAAGGTAAGAACATTGCCAACTTGTTCAACTCTTGGTAGAGTACTTTGCGGTATGTTTGCCATAAGTTGAGAATACAACATTGTAGCAACTCCTGATAAACCAACCTAAGTCTCTAATGTCTTGCTTCGAGATGAGCAAGAGGTTTGCTTGGGGGAGTTTGTTGACGGCTGTTAAGTACTACTTTCAGCCCTCAATATTCTCACATAAATGGAGGCATATGCATTATTTACTTGCATTTTGGTTTGAATAATGTAGTTCCACTTATCCTTGGAGATTATTTGTATGTAGGTGAAATACCCCTTAAAAGAGATGGAAACCCACCTTCTATGCAGAAACCATGCCAACTCAGCCGAGGAGGTGGCTGCCACCAAGGAAACACATGGCATTCCACATCATTAATCCAAGGGAGGCACTTATCGACGAATCAGAGAGCGCCACTTGGACTTCACATGGATCAAGGGGACCACCTCGGATACCAAATCAAGCCATACACCGGGGGAGGATCAAAGGGCCCACAAGGCAGCCACCCAGAGGAAGCATAGCCGAGATGGCTGCCCTAGGGGTTCGGCCGACCCTAGGATCGGCCGAACCGACCTAGGGTCGGTTCATCTCGGCCTTGCACGTGTTTGCTCCTCATTGGTCCATTGCCTCACTCCCGGGTGTTTTGGTGGAGTTTGAGCCCCGAAGCAAGCCTCCTCCTTGCCTATAAATAGAAAAAGAGGGGCTCCAATTTCCCACACACCACTCTCTCATTCTCCTCTCACTTTTAGTTTCTAAGGCTAGGGGGTAGGCTAGAGTAGCTCTTCTTCAGGTTCCAAGTCTTCTTTGGAGTCTAGGTATGAGTTCTCTTTTATCTTTATTTCATTGTATGACTTTGATCTACTTCAGTTATTCAGCTATTTCATATAAAGTCATGGTAGATCATATGCTTGATATGTTCTTGAGTTCATCCTTTGTTCATCATTTAGAGGCTTGTGTTCTTCATGAACACTATATTTTGATCCACTCGAAGGATGATAAACTCATTCCTTATGTGTTTGTTCATAAGTTAGAGGCTCGTGTTCTTCACGAACACAACCCTTTGATCTTATTGACTAGACATAAGAGAGTTCGTATCCGTTCGTATGTCTAGTCTTAGTTGATCCTGTTAGATGGCATGAGAGTGTTGCATGAGGTTTGTGTTCAAGCTACGGTACTCGGTCTAAGTTGACCTGTCTTCTGGTGGCTCTCACCCTGGGTCATAATAGCCCGGGCCGGGTGAAGTCTAGCAGCAATGCATGCATGGTGCCTTGGTTGTCTGGCTACATTAGTTATGAGCATACCCCCCATAACGATAGAGGTAGGTCCGTAGTGGTGACAGCTGTTGGATCCTTTGGAACCCTCCGCACTAGGGTACTTGCTGTAGGAGTCTAAAGTCTAGTTTCGCAGAGTGCTGGTCGTCGCGGCTAGCTTCCCGTTTGTACCTGGGTGCTGAACCTTACCCTCTCATGCAATGCTCATGCCCATCTCCTGTATCTTCTAGCTTTGTATGTTTAGTACATTAGAACCTAGAGCTAACTCGTATGTTCCCCCCAAGCCGTAGTGTGCTAGAGTAGAGGTAGATCTGAGCGTGTCTTGCACTACCCTTTATATCTTTTATCTTACCCCTGCCTTTGAGTTTGTTGTTTCCTATATCTATCTCTTAGTTTACATTCAGTGCAAAAGCATGAGTCTGAGATAACCGCCATTGCCTTCCTCAGATACGATACCCTTGGAATATTCTCCTTCATTGGGGAAATGCTACAATGGTTTATCTGTGCGCTTGCGAATTCGTTCATGATCATTTATATTAACCTTTGAAAAGTCTTGATGTTCACACTAACTCGGCGTCGTTAGTTGTGACATTAAGAGATGCCAACAAGCATTTCTAGCACTGTCGCTAAGGATGGATCCAGATCTGTTCTTAAGTGATCGGCACTACGAAATGTCAACAAACCCCATGAGTCAATGCTTTCTGGCTTAACATTTTCCAATCACAGAAGGGGCACGGGTTCCATGACCACAAGGAGGTACAACCATATGCTTGTAGGTGGTGTTTCCGCCTTATGAGACATTTCCGCCAAACACTGGAGTTCTGCGGTCTTAAAGAGATCAATCTACAAAACTGCAAATTCACCTGGAGTAATGAGCGTCGCCGACCGACCTTTGTTGGCTTGGACCGCTTCTTCTGCAACCAAAGCTAGGATCTAACTTTCGAGTCTTGTAGCCTCCACGTGCTCTCCACTCCACACTCTGACCACTGCCCCCTTCTACTGACAAACTAGACAGGGCCACGCCGCGCGAGGCCTTTTAAGTTTGAGAATTTCAGGTCAGGACTAACGCACTTCCACGATACGGTAGCCCAAGCTTGGAATGCGCCAACGAGCCACACCGAACCTTTCCACAGGCTAGGCCACAAACTTCACCAAACCGCGCTCGCACTAAAGAAATGGGCCAAATCGTTGCTTTCGGAAGCCCGACAAAAACTTCACATGGCGCAGGAAGTCATCCTCAGACTTGACGAAGCCCAAGAATTTAGGCAACTCTCTGACGCAGAGTTCTCCCTACGAGTGAAGTTGAAGAAGAGGACCAGGGCCGGATGGATTCACTAGCCACTTCTTCTGGAAATGTTGGCCGATCAGACGCTTTAACATCATCGCAGTGCTAAACTCGATCTACAATCTGCGCTGCCAAGACTTGAACCTTCTGAACAAGGCAAACATCATTTTGCTGCCCAAAAAGGAAGGGGCAGAGAACATCCGAGACTTCAAACCAATCAGCTTTATCCACACAATCGCAAAACTCGTCACAAAGATACTTGCACTGCGTTTGGCCCCGCTTATGGGACAGCTAATCTCCACTTGCCAAAGCACATTCATCAAGACGCACAGCATCCACGACAACTTCATGTACATGCAGAACCTTACACGACATTTCCACAGAACGAAAACCCCATCACTGCTCCTCAAGATAGACATTTCAAAAGCTTTTGACTCCGTCCGATGGGACTATCTCCTCACCCTCATGGAGCAGCATGGTTTCCCACAGAGATGGCGGAACTAGATCATGACCATTCTTACTTCTTCCACCTCGAACATCATGCTCAATGGGGTTCCCCTATAGCCAATCCAGCACGGGCGAGGATTACGCCAAGGCGACCCGCTCTCGCCCATGCTTTTCATCCTGGCCATCGATCCAACTCAACCGACTGCTGTAGATGGCAACATAAAGGGGACTTCTAAGCAAACTAAACGGGCAGGCAGCTAGGTTCTGAGTCTCCATGTACGTAGATGATGCCGTCATCTTCTTAAAACCAACGCTGCAAGATTTAACCAACCTTAGCGACCTCCTTACCAAATTCGGGCTAGTGACGGGTCTCCAGACAAACCTGCCAAACACTACAGTCTCTGTAATCAGCTGTAGTGGCATCGACCTTGATAGCTTACTGACCGCCTTGCCGGTGGCCCGGGCACACTTCCCAATCAAGTATCTGGGGCTGCCGCTTTCAACAAAATGCATGCGAAAGGTTGACTTTCAACCGCAGATCGACAAGGCTGCGGGCAAGTTGTCTGCATGGAGTGGATGAAACCTGACGTAGGCGGGCATGGTAAGCCACACAAAATTGGCCCTCTCTTCGCAACCGGTTTACCTACAGACGGTGATCAAGCCATCAAAGGAAGTCCCGAAAGACATAGACAACCTCCATAGACGCTTTCTTTGGGCAGGGGACAAGGCTATCTCGGGCGGCAAATGCAAAATAAACTGGACTAGAACAACCTTGCCAAAGGATTATGGCGGTCTCGGCATCCTCGACCTCAACAAATTTGCCACGGCACCACATATTCGGTGGCTCTAGGATGAGTCGGCCTCGCTAGAAAAGGCTTGGGTCGGCACAGAGGTGCCTTGTACGGAGAATGACAAACTGCTTTTCGCCGCTTGCACCACAATAACCTTGGGAGATGGAAGAAAGACGGCCTTCTGGAACTCGGCCTGGCTATGCGGGCAGCACCCAAAAGACTTGGCCACCGTGCTTTTCTTGAAGACGCGTCACAAAAAATAGTAGCGGAGGCACTTCAAAACAACTTATGTATCAGGGACCTTAACTTCCGAGCGGACTTCACGACTGCCCACTTGATCCAACTGGTCAACCTTTGGAATCTAGTGTCAACAACACAGCTGCAACATTAGCAGGAGGACAGAATTTGTTGGAACTTGACATCAAATGGGGTGTACATAGCAGCATCCTCCTACAAGGCCCAATTTGTGGGCTACATCAAATCACCAGCGATTGCCTCAATTTGGAAATCTTGGGCCCCCGGCCGCAATTTATTCGCATGGCTAATCTTGCAAAATAGAGTGTGGACTTGAGACAGACTAGCGAACAGAGGATGGGACCACTGCCCGACTTGTCCACTTTGTCGAACGATGATGGAAAATGCGCATCATCTAACATTGACATGTCGATTCACGAGGTGAATTTGGTCTCTGGTGGTAGAATGGACGGGGCAAAGACACCTCCACCCAGACAATTGGGCACACAACGATTCAGTGCTCAAATGGAAGGTGAATCTTGCTTCACCACTAGACATCCCCAGACAGGCAACACGGTCCATAGCGCTCCTGGTTCTTTGGGAGATTTGGATCGAAACGAACAACAGAGTCTTCAATCAACACGAGTCGTCCATTCAAACCGTGATGGTGAAAGTAAAAAGTGAAACTTCAACTTGGATAGTAGCAAGAGCGAAACGGCTTGCGTCCCTTACCGCGAGAGTGTAAATTTTTTATAGTTTTTACCTTGCCAGATCCCGGTTTGTACTTTCTTCTTTATCAATGAAAATAGGCACATTCGGGTGCCCGTTTCGTTCAAAAAAAAGTACATAGTGTCCTTCACGCTCGTTGCGGCGCAATTACGTTTGTCATTGTGGTTTTTGCAGTTGGGTGGTACATCAGCTCCATGGACCAGTCGATTTGCATCATTGGAAAACGGGTTGGCCCTGTTGGGTGAGCAATTTGCATTGTTGGCCAGTGGGTTGGTGTAGTTGATGTTTTGTTCCACCTTCTCCACACTGATGGGGTCTATCTGATCTCATGCATGGTTGTCACCATTGTTGTGATTGCGGTTGGATCTGCTACAGCTTGGGGAGTGATGGGTTGATGTGGATCTTCGTGCCTGTTCCTTGACCTGGGCATTGGCAATGTGGATAGAGGCACAGAGTTAGCGAGTTGTGTCAGTTTTCGAAAGATGAACTAGTCAGCAAGGAGCATGATATATGTCCGGCCTAGGACAACCAAAATTACAACGCACAGGTCCAGCTACAGATATACACGATCTGGTCCCCGCAAATCTCGGCTTCAGGTAGGCATGATCTGGCCCCCAAGATTCGCTCCTGCAAATCCGGCTTCAGGTACGCACGACCTGGCCCCCAAGATTCCAGCTTCAAATACATACAATCTGGCCCCTGTAACCTTAGCACCGCACTCCGGTGCACCCCTCGGGGAAAGGCCCAATTGCCCCAAAAGACTAGTCCAATAGGGGAAGGGTGGCTCTCCATTTTAAGGTGGCTTGGTCCTCCCAAGCTAAGCAAGGTGGGATAATGAGGCTCACACGGTCGCCGCCCGACTACAACTTGGGCCACCGGTGGCCCATTTGTTGCGTCTTTGCCAACGGGTAATAGTGGAGGAAGATGTCCTCATCATTCTCCCCTTCTTAACAAGGGCCCAGCTTTGATACCAAATGATATATGTCCGGCCCAGGACAACCGAAATTACGACGCACAGGTCCAACTAGAGATATGCACGATCTGGCCCCCGCAAATCTCGGCTTCAGGTAGGCACGATCTGGCCCCCAAGATTCGCTCCCGCAAATCCGGCTTCAGGTATGCACGACCTGGCCCCCAAGATTCCAGCTTCAGATACATACAATCTGGCCCCCGTAACCTTAGCACCGCACTCCGGCGCACCCCTCGGGGAAAGGCCCAATCGCCCCAAAAGACTAGTCCAATAGGGGAAGGGTGGCTCTCCGTTTTAAGGTGGCTTGGTCCTCCCAAGCTAAGCAAGGTGGGATAATGAGGCTCACACGGTCGCTGCCCGACTACAACTTGGGCCACCGGTGGCCCATTTGTTGCGTCTTTGCCAGCAGGTAATAGTGGAGGAAGATGTCCTCATCAGAGCACCTCAAGGTTGGCTTGGGGGTGTTAAAACATCGTGGCCCGCATTCTCGAAGTGTGTAGTCCTAACTACGGTGGGCTTCAGTGTTACCTCCTTTCGGGGGAGGTTAGCATTCTTGATCCGTACCAAACTTGTCTATGCTCATGGGAGGCGGCTATCTACCATGATAATGTTGTTGTAGCAGTGCCTGCTGTGCGATGATGGCCTACTCCTGCTATTAGCGGCATGCACGAGTGACATTCAGTTGTTCACGTTGTTCTTCGGCCAACTCGATTTTGCCCTCCATGTGTGGATTGGCTTTAGATACCATGAAGGTTTCATGATCTAGTGTGGTGGAGTAGTTGTCACTTTCTTCCCAGTAAGAGTTCAGGGTTAAGGTGATGTGAGGCACCTAGAACATGCCACAGTCTAGGAACCGAAGGGGTTCAGGTGTTTCTTCAAATTGGATTTAAAAAAGGTCGGACAACCACGAGGAGAATGAGCTAGCCGAATTCTTCAAGTCGAGCGGAGCATGTAGCAGATCCTGTGCCAACCTTGTAGAACATAATGCCTCATAGCAGAGGTCGATAGACTCAGGGATGGCATTGCTGATGCGATCTAGCCCCATGATTAGATCACAAGGCATGGGTAGGTGGGTTTGCGGGAAGAGGTTAGGAATCCTCATGGCAAGAGTAAGTCTGTTGACCTATTGAGATAGCAAGGTGATGATAGTTGGCTGGAGAGTTGGTTCCTCTTTGAAGGACCGGGTTGGCGACCAAAGAGGGGGAGGGGAGTGTGTTGACACCGTTTTTTTGGCACGGGTCAAAGAGGAAGAGGCACGACAGATTTCGCAGAAGGAAGAAGCAGGAGCGATCGACCGATTGGCGGTCAGCCGATAGAAAAGTGGTCAACTAGCAGGCCGATAGTCAATGTGGCAGAACGATCGATCGAAGAAAAAGAGCAGCAATCGAAGAATACACCAAAGTGTAGATACGGCGAAGGTGGGTCAACGATGGGTTGGCGACGGGTCAGAGTCAATTTATGGAGTTCAGCTCTTGCACGAGTCATTTTCTTTTGGTAGTTTTATTTTCTTTAGATACAAGTAAACATTACTGTAATCGACTAGGAGTCAGGTTGCACTCGGGACATAAATAGCGACCCTGCGTGGTCGGAAAAACTGTACACAACATAATCAAACAAACCGCCTCCGGGCAAACCCTTTACAATTCTCAGATCTACTTTGTTGCATCTACTTTCTACCACTTCGCCATCGCATTTTCTCTTTTCAAGCATAGTGCTTTGAGTTCGTCGGACTGCATCAATCGACCTCCGGCTAGCTTATAAGTGTCGTTTTATCGAATAACCCTAGGCTTTAACCTCCGGGTGCATCGCTGTGGTTTCGTCTAGTTCTTTATTTATAATTTACCGATATCAGTTGGATCTACAGGTTTTTGTACCGATTCTTATAGTTTTAGCTTTTATCACCCTATCACACTCGTGAATAAGCTCAATCGGCTGCTTTGCTGCTTGTTTATCAATTTATTCTAAAAAGTCAGTTCAGATCTATTCTTGAGTCTCAGCACGTGGTGCTGATTGAGTTGCTCACATCAGCTCGTCCGACGCTTACGTCATCATGAATCGGTCGACAGGGTTGTTTCTTAAACATACTTGCACTTCGGCTGTTATCAAGACCGCCGATTCTGCTCTACTTCATATCAGCCGATCTGGCAGTTACATTTTTTTGAAGACACATTGGTTCTCTAGTCGATCTTATCGAATTGAACTATTTTCCTTGTCTTCCTTGTCAATCAACAGGTTAGATTGACTAGCATGCCTCGCACCGTCCGGGGAGTCACGTGTGTTGCTGCACGGAGGTGACGTCCTATTTTTGCACAACACACTTTTGGCACGCTCGGTGGGACACGACGAATATGTCTACAATGACTATTGCTCCTGTCAGCACTTCAGGAATCCCTACACCTCAAGAGGTCTCAAAAGACAACATTCAGGAGGTTACTGAAGATCAACTCAAAGGGGAACTCAAGGCTGCATATGATCTGTTCATGGCACAATATAGCAAATTATGCTTGGCATCTTTTGGTAAAACTAGGAACGGAATCATCAAGAAAGGACCTCTCCCAGGGTCAAAGCAAGTCACTTTCTCAGTGGATTCTGGAAAAGTACAAGAAATGGTGAATGAGGCCATGCATAGGTCCCTCATAGATTAATCACCTATCCTCGAAAATACTATGCAAAATAGTCTCGTGAAGACTCTGAGGCAAGGTTTAAACCAAGGCTTCGTTGGGCCAGCTAACCATCAGCCTTATGATAAAGCCCCTGTCTTTGCATCGGCTAAACAACCATTAATCAAATTGCGGAGGTTTCCCTACCAGAAGCAGCTTTTCATGCATCAACTTCTCAAACTTCTTTACCAGGAAACCAGAATCTGAATCCTTCTGCCTCAGGACAAGTTTAGTATGCAGAAGAAGGAGATCCAAATCAAAAAGTTATTGGATATCCTCAGGATCTTTTTGCAAATGATATATCCCATATGTTTGAGCCAGAACCTGAAATGAGTGCAGATTCAATAGTGCACCCAATGTCTTACAGAGGAGTGTTTGGAGATACTCCTGGAACGGTGTATATGGATAGGGATGGAGTAACATTTGTTTACTGCAACCATAAGACTAAGGCGTTCGAGAGGCTTAATATTGATCCCAAACATGCTCATATGGTGCGACCAATGGATTTCCAAGAAAAGGTGTGTATTCCACAGCAGACTTTGGATTCACAGCCAATTTCTACTCAGGTCATGCAGAGTTCTCCTATGCTTCATCATCCATCGGCTACACAACCAATCACAACTTATCCTGTACAAAGTTCTCTGATGACTCAACATCTTTCGGCTATGCAGCCGATTACAAGCTATCCAGTACAGAGTACTCCCATGACGTAGCATCCATTGGCTATGCAGCCGATCATGACTCAAGCTCAAACAGATACACCTGTAGTCCAAAGGTCACCTCCTTAGCAGACAAGGATGGAGAGTCAACATGCACCCCAGCAAACGCATCCAACTATGCGGCGAGCACTACAGGGAAATATAAATCAATTGCCAGTTTGGGGCAGTTGGATTCAAATCAATCACCTGGTCCAGCAACTAGGCAGCCCACCACTCGAACACAGATGGCTCATAGACCTACTGTTGGACAAATGAGTACTCCTCCTCAGGCAGGATCAAGACCATCGACAGAAATGCCGAATCAGTACTAAGAGACTTATGAGGAGCAGCCTCCACAAAGTCCATCAGCTAGTTTTCAGCCGATTGAACAGATATCTGCTCAAATTAGATCATACTTGAAAGAGGATATGGCAGGTCAAATTATAGAAACACTTCAGACCCACTTTGGGATTAAGCCAAAGAAACAAGCTTACATGTACAGGACTCCGTATTCATCTGCTTATGATGAGATCCCGTTTCCTCCAAGGTTCAAAGTGCCTGACTTCACCAAGTTCTTTTGTCAAGACGATACCTCAACAATGGAGCACATCACCTGATTCATCATACAATGTGGAGAAGCAGGGAGCAATGACGAACTCAGGGTGCAGTTGTTTTCATGACCATTATCAAGACCGGCTTTCGCATGGTTTACTTGACTTCCGGCCAATTCCATTGTCAAGTGGGCCGATTTGGAGAAACAATTCCACAGCTATTTCTTTGCCGGCATCCATGAGATGAAGATCACGGACCTGATCAGATTGAAGCAGAGGAATGATGAAACAATTGCTAACTTCGTACAGAGGTTCAGGGAAGTCAGGAACAAGTGTTACAGCTTGACTTTAGGGGATAAAAAATTAGTTGAATTGACATTTCAAGGGCTCTTACTACCATCAATCAAAGAGAAATATGCATCACAAGAGTTTGAGAGCTTTAGCCAGTTGGTGAGCTAGATAAATCAGGAAGCTGCAAGACCTTACGAGCCGAGAAGGAACATTCAGAAAAAGGTGGCAAATGTGGATTACTCTGATTCTGAGATGAGGTCGAAATTGGTCTACCAAAGTTGGTCAAGACTAAGAAACCTGTCTCTTGTCCTTTCGGCAAGAAAGAGCTAGAGAAATTCGGTTTTGACATGACCAAAGCTGATAAAATATTTGATCTATTACTACAACAAGGTAAAATCAAGCTCTCTCAGTTTCACAGCCTACCATCAACAGAGGAGCTCAAAAAGATGAGATACTGCACATGGCATAATGCCACATCTCATGATACCAATGACTACAAAGTGTTTCGGCAATAGATCCAAACAACAATTGAGCAGAGAAGGCTCAAGTTTGAAACACCTGCCAAGAGTGAAAAGCCAATGAAGATTGATCAACATCCTTTCACCCACTAACATGGTTGAGGTGTCTAACAAAGTAGCACCACAAACTAAGTTGCTGACATCTGAATCGGCTCAAAATAAAGGAGCTGTTGATCCCAGAGTACAAGCAACTGTTGCTGATGTCAAAGAAAAAGGGTTGCTAAAGGATGAAGAAGATTGAAGACTATCGTGCCAGCTTGTCACATCTCACATGCTGCTCAACAAGTTTTAGAAACAGCAAGAGAGGGCAAGAGGAAAAGAAGAGTGGGCTCGATGTAGTGAAGGACATTGGAGGTGTCTATTCTTCAAATACTGCTGGGAAGAAGGGATTAAGCTCCCAACTGCTAAAAATTGCCCAGAGTGCAATGGAGCTTACAAATGGTAGTTCATCTAAAACGCCTTGCTTCGATGACAGGAGGCCAGCGATCGGAGATCGTCATGAGTACGAGAATCAGCGAATCTCGGTGCATCAAAGATTGGGGGGCAAAGCCAATGTCCACGATCGGCTGGGGGCAGAGTTAAAGATGGTCCATCCAACCGCAATCAGCTGGAGGAGTTGGCCGATGCAAGGGTTTGACTAGGTCCCAAAAGAGTAGAGTCTAATGGTTATGTCAACTCGAGCAACACGTAGAAGAAGAGAAACGTGTGTTGGACAAAAAGAAGGCTCGGTCTCAAGTATGGCGTCTTAAGCCAAGGGCCGATGATGATGAGAACAATGGGTTAGCAGCAAGTATAAACATGGTGTTCATGCTGCCAAAAGAGTTCATGGCTACGGCCGATTCGGATTTATCCGACGAAGAACAAGGATTGGCTCAGCTAACATTAGAACCCACACTGGCGTCCTTTGAAAAGCCAGAAGAAGAGAAGAGGCGACACTTAAAAGCATTACATCTTAAAGGGTTTATTAATGGGAAGCTAGTCACCAGTCTGTTGGTAGATGGAGGAGCAGCGGTCAATCTAATGCCATACACCATGCTTTGCAAAATTGGGAAATCAGATGAAGATTTGACCCAGATTAACATGTTAATAGATTTCGAAGGCAATGTCTCTCCAGCTCAAGGAGCAATCGGCGTGGATCTTACAATCAGCAGCAAGACTCTTCCAACCTTGTTCTTCGTCATCAAAGGGAGGGGATCGTACAACTTGTTGCTAGGACCAGACTGGATCCATGCCAACTGCTGCATATTATCCACCATGTACCAGTGCATCATCTAATGGATTGGAGATTCAGTGGAAGTGGTCCATGGAGAAAGCTCCTACATTGTAGCTGCTGCAGAGGCATAAGAGTGGAACTTTGAACAAGCAAGCTGCATATCTGTTGGGTAGTTTAGCGTCACACGAATAAATCCGCAAGCGCACGGATACCGTTGTAGCTTTCACCTCGGAGTATTCCAAGGGTATCGAATCCAAGGGAACGTGTGTGCACTAACTTCGTACTAGTCGGTCCAAGGACACGCCCAGATAAGAGGCGAGGATAGAGAGGATTCCTAAAGACAGCACTATAGATTAGATTAAGGGTCGATGTCTAGATAGAACTTGGCTTAGGGTACAGATAGCCCTGACTTAACAGGCGACTCCAGTACGCGGATCTATGTGGAACGGAGCTCTGGCTATATCCAGCCGCGGAGGATCAACGAGGGCCAAAAGAGCTGTCACCACCTACTGGACTGCCTCTACCTAACCTTGGGATAAGCCAAATGAATGATAACTGGTAGCGTGACACTACATCAATGCTGTAGTTACTGACGTAGCCAACGGACTACAACACTCAGTACTGATAGAACTACGACCACAGAAGTGAACTGATCTCACTCACTATAGGTACTACTAGCTTATACTAAAGGCATGCAGGAGAGCACTCGACCCCGTACTAGGCTTCCAATGTATACGAATGCCTTGTAGCAGACGAACGCATAAACCCAGGATCTACGCACCAGCAAAGGAAAAAGTCTACTCATGCAACAGTTGGTGTATTTTACGATAACAAAGAAATCCGCAAGCGCACGGATACCGTTGTAGCTTTCACCAAGCAGTATTCCAAGGTATCGAATTCTACGGGGAACGAGAAGTGCTTTGGACCTGAACTAATTCGTCCGAGGGGTACGACGATGAAGGAAAGAAAGGCAAGGGAAGAGTCGGGTAGAGAGGGGATAAACTAAGATAGTTGGGATTTGTGGGAATCACGGTAGAACCAAGTCAAGTCTCGCCGCTCGTCAGGGCCAGAGGGAAAAGAGCCACGGAAAGGGATGAGAAGGGGACTCTAATGTCGTAACTCCTACCCACCTGAACTAACGTGGTGGACTCCAAAGCCTGTCCGGAGCTGTCAACTCCCTAGGGTACGACAACTATTTCGTTGAACAGGGGAGCATTCCAAGGTACTGGAGAGCCTCGACACCACGTTTACACTAACCGAGCACTACTTTACTCAAATTCAAAGCAAAGAAACCACGCAAGTAGTGAAACTACTAAACTGTAATCGAAGAACCTAAGAGCGAACAAGAGTATGACTTGAGATTTAGTCACTCACAAATCCGAACTTACAAAGTATCCCGAGTGTGGACGATCGTAGTTGTACCACACCTACCGAGGTACAAGAAGAAGTAGGCCGACACTCCGGCTTTTACTTTAGCACTCAACTCTCTCTCCCCACTCTCTCTAGATACTAATTCTGTAGGGCTCTGCCACTTGCTCCCATTCACCTCCTTTTTTTCTACGAAGTGCCAGGAGCTATTTATAGATCCCTCTAGTCGGTGGCTGCATGAGAGGGTTCTTGTAGGCGAGGAGGAGCTGCAGTGGCCGGCAAGGAGGTGCGGCCGCACCTGTGTTGACATCTCTTAACGCAATCAACTAAGAACAGGTTTGGAACCCATCCTGGTAATAGCGCCAGAAATGCTGGTTGGTAAATCTTAACGTTACAGAGATCCGCAAGCGCACGGAAGTACCATTGTAGCATTTCCCCAAAGGAGTATTCCAAAGGGTATCGATTCCAAGGAAGGCATTGGCGGAATGACAAGATCAACTCTATTGCAATGAGTATAGATCATAGACGGAAACAAATCAGAAACTCAAGTGCAGGGGTAAGAATATGATAATAGGGGTAGTGTGATCACACACACACTCACTCTCTCTCTAAGGGGACCTAGGCATAGGAGGCGACACATGAGTTAGCTCTAGGTTCTTATGTACTATACACATAAAGCTGGTAGGAACAAGTTAGATACACTAGCGTTGAAGAACATTGACTTAAGCACCCAGGTACCAAGGGGAGATAACCTCTCGCGTTGCTTCCGCACAACTCTGGTTGTTATATTTTAGACTCCTACAGCTTATCCGAACGTGGGGGATTTCAAAGGACCAACGGCTGTCACTACCGCAGCCTACCCCAAGACAAACCGTGGGATAAACTCATAAGTAAGGTAGCTACGCAACCCAAGCACCATGCTTACGTTGTTAGCCAGACTTGACCGGCCCGGGCTATTGTGACCCAGGTCAAGCCACCAGATAAACCAGCCAATTACACTGAGTACCGTAGCTCAAGCACAGACTTCATACAACGCAATCATGTCATCTAATTAGATCAAACCAGGTTAAGTACACAAACGGATTCGTGTTTTCCTATGTCTGTTCAACTAGATCAAAGGGTCGTGGTCGCGAAGAACACGAGCCTCTAACTTATGAACAAACACCAGAAACATGTGAAAGTCACCCGTCAAGTGGATCGAAAGGCCTTGTTCATCAAGAACAGGAGCCTCTAAATGATGAACAGGTGAAGAACACATGAACAAATCACTCATGCATACTAACAAAACTTTATATCAAATAGATAAATAACTGAAGTAGATCAAAGTCATACAAATGAAATAAGACACAATACAACTCATACCTAGATCCCAAAGTAGACTTGGAACCTAAATTAGAACTACTCTAGCCTACCTCCTAGCCTTGAGACTAAAAGTGAGAGAGGTGTTGCAAGTATGGATGTCTCATAAGTGAGCCCCCTCTCCTTCTATTTATAGGCCCGTGCACCGGCGAGGAATGGAGGCAAACACGCCGGGGATGGCGCCTAGGACCAATAGGGAACCACCACGTGGAAGCCCCTGAGTGGCGGCCACAAGGTCGGTTCGACCGACCTGTGGGGTCGGCCGACCCCCTGTGGGCCCCACTCGGGGTGTGCTTCCTCCTGGAGGCTGCCCTGTGGGTCCTTAGGTTGGTTCCCGGTGTCCACCCTGTTTTGGTACGATTTGCTTGCCTTTGTGGGCCCATGGATCCATGTGAAGTCCACGTGTCACACTCTGATTCGTCGGGGGTTGCTTCACTTGGATTGCTTGCATGGCTCCCTAGTTGGCAGGTTTGCATGCATGGCATCCTTGTTGGCAGCCCACTAGGATGAGGTGATGTGGCATGGACCTTAGAAGGTGAGTTTGACACTCTTTTCTTGCTTATTTTCCTGCAATCAAATAATCTCCAAGGACAAGTGGAACTACATTATTCTTAACTAAATATGTGTAAGAAATGCCTTATGCTCCTTTATTCATGAGTATATTGACGGCTAAAGTAGGCACTTAACGGCCGTCAACAAGTCCCACATGCTAGCCTCTTGCTCGTCCCGAGCAAGAAATTAAGGACTTAGGTTGGTTGATCAGGAGTTGCTACGATGTTGTATTCCTAATGTATAACAAGATACAGCTAGGTACTCTATCAAGAGTTGAAGAAGTTGGCATTGATCTTACCTTTCACTTGATTGATATGGGGCATGTAGCTTCACCTGCCTTGGGCGGTTGAAAGATAGAATGGTTGTATAAAGATTACTAGTCACATGTACTTTGATCAGTTATCAATCCGGAGGTTTTGCAGGTTTTTCAAAAAGAAATCAAAGTTCCTCAAATGATACTCTCGGATTGCTCAATGTGTATGATTCCTCACCAAGGCTTTGATTTGCCTTGTTTCACTACCTACTCCTAATAAGCTGATATGTGGAGCTGTAGGTAGGAAAAACATGTGGCATACATGTTCCTCATGTATTGTCGAGTCGAAAACCGAATCCTTGGGAGAACAAGTCATACACTCTGATCAAGATGTGCAAAAGTGTGTGTACGGTGGATGGATAATGAACTCCTATTTTGCATGATTTTACTCTCCTCCGTTTCAAAATTTTTGAGACACGGGCTATGTCTCTTTATTCTTTCTTCTTTTTTTTATGCATGCCCTTGAGCATGTTTCTCTTTTTTTTACATAGCCCATAGTCCTTGCTGAATACTTTTGGAGGGAGAGTAATCATGGAACATGTGCGGAGCTTTATTTTGTGGAATGGATGGGAAATGGATGAAATGATGATTGCTAACTTCCAGTGTAGAAGTTTCGCATATGGTGGTGTGTACGTGATCTTGATCATAGGAGTATGACAAGTTACTCGCCGAGGGTCACAACAATTCGACAAGACTCAATGAAGAAATCAAGTAGCATATGTGGGGGGTTTAACATAAGCTAAAATCTACATATGGCCTTGGATAGGAATTTCCTATCATTGAGGAACTTATCATTTAAACATTTTTCAAAAGAAAACCCCAGATATCAAACATCACTTAGTACTAGCTCATAGCAACTCTATTATACCATATCATATCTCGCAACAACTTAGGCAAAGATCATGCTTTTTGCTACCCACAGATTTCAAGCTCAGGTTCGATCATACTAGCCAACAAACTCAAAACTTGGATAGGATACTATGTTGTAAACAAGGCATACAAGAGGAATAAATAGAGCAACTATTCATCATTTCAACCATGGAGAATAAGAACACTCTTATCGCGCATATGAAAACAAACTAATTTAAGAAAGCAAATAAATATTTTTGGTCTTTTTAACTTTTTTCAGATTTTTATGTGTTTTTAGCATATGGGGTTCTGAAAACAATGAAAGATACAAGTTACCTCAGAAAGGGGTCCTCCCCCAAGCTAGCTTCAGGCTCACTGCTGCGGAGGGTGATATCCCAACCATGCGTAGTAAGCACTATGCTCCTCTATCTGTCGCAGCTGTCTCTGCTCCATGGTGTGAATCCTCTCGCCCGTCATATGCTGCCAGTCCCGAGTGGACTCAGCCTGCTGGTGCATCGTCTCTTCCATGGTACCGACACGGATGTTGAGCTCGCTCATCTGCTGAGTGAGGGTGGCCTCACGAGATGACGAGCGCAACCCGGACGATGAAGACGAATCCCCGTAGGTAGCACCGGCGGGCCGAACCCACTCGCCACCCCCTGCACTAGCCCAGGTCGAGCCGCTCGCACCCGGCTGACTTATGGGTTGGTCCCAACCGGGGGCATATCCGGGTGTACTCCAGACATGTACCCGGCCGAGGCCCATGCGCCAGACAGTGGTGGTGTAGGCTGAGGCTATGGCTGAGGTGACGGCTGTGGCGGCGGATGTTGTGGCGGTTGCTGTGCTGTCGCTACCCTCCTTGATGCACTCCTAGTGACCCTGTCTCCAGAAACACTAGAACGACGAGGTTCCTCAAGAGGAACGGTCAGTGGCCCTTGGCCATACAAACAGAAATCCGGGTTAGGTAACCGAATCTGGTTTGCGTGGCCAGGGTAAAAGAAAACCATGGAATCATCCAGGCCTTTTTAAGAGTATGCCCTTGAATCAGATACGCCTCATCTATCATGGCCCGGGGAGAATCAATGTAGGGAACGCTAGCCCCTATTGAAATCCCAAGACTCGAAATGATACGTGTGATCAGGGACGTACACTCAATAGAACCCGTCATCCTAAAATTTGTCAACCACTGCCGAATCATAGCTTGCACTGGGGCGATTCTGATTCGTCTGACCACGGCGTATAATATCCTCATCTCGTCGGTGTGCACGGTTCGAACATCATCCCTCGGAAAGAGAGTGATGGCGAGCCACTTGTGCCACAGTCAGAGAGTAGGATGCAAGATATCGTTGCACCGAGGTGCTAACTTGCCACGGACAGGCCGACCAGAAATCTCTTCCCAAAAACTATCTCGAACAAAATCACTGCAAGCTTGATTGAGAGAAATAGCACAACAACGATGAAAACCGAGAGCACAACTAAGATCATGCCATGAGACTCGATACGACGTTCTATGGAAACGAAACATAATACCGGTCTCATCCTCCCGAAGAGTACAGAGGAACTGAATGGTGAGAGGCCTAGAACCGATCTCCCACACCGGAACAAAGTTCTCCCAACCAAGAGCATGCCAAATGGAATCGAACTCGGAGTCCATACCTGTTTTCTCGAGAAGGGCCGAGTCGAACTCCTTGGTGTTGGCGAAGACTCGATCCTTGATGAGAGCATAGGCTTGTCTCTCCCGGTCATCCCTCAAGTCAATGAAGGCGGCATCGGTGTTGATCACCCCTTCGGCTCATGGTGTGGGTAGCTCCTCCTCTTCCTCTTCTTCACGGTCGGTTGACATTGGACTTGGTGTAGGTCCGGAGTGGTGAGACGAGCCCTCTCTGTCTCTAGAACGGCGTGAGCGGGTCACCTTCCGGTACGCACCGGCAATCCAACTCATCTTGCACAACAATGGGACAACACGAGCAACTCGGTGATGGGTTAGTGAAATCGAAATGAAATCCTTACCGAGCTTGCTCCACCAATATTCAATATTCAGCGACAAATTGGAGAGAGTGCTTGACACTTCCACCTGAGCAAGAAATCCAAGAAAACTAAAGAGCAAGAGCAAAGAGGGAGAGAGGGTGATGGAAATGAGTGAATGGGTGAAGAAATCCCTCAATCCCCCTTCTATTTATAGGCAACCAAGCCAGGCACCGGGGTAGAGGACAAGGGCAACGGCTAGGAGCCGTTGGAAGAGGCGGGGCCCACATGACCGTTGGCCAGGGTCAGCCGACCCCTGGGGTCAGTCGACCCCCTGCCGGGCCCGCCTGCTTCCAGCTTTTTGCAATTGCTCTCTAACGGCTACCATATGTCCTGCCCAGATGTCTAGGTCTAGATTCGCCCAAAATGTTGCTCAAAAAATTATTCTTTGATTTTCCACTCAAGAAATTATTTTCAGAATTTTATTTAAAAAGGGAAATTGGCTAGAAAAATCTAGCATGCAGATGCAAGGTTGGAAAAATAAAAAATGCATTTGGAAAAATCAAATAAAACTTTGGAAGGGAAATATGAGATAAATACCAATTTTACCTTTTGGCAAAAAGGACTCATCTTTTTAAGTCTGAGAGCGAGACTTTTCTCGACGATCAATTCCACTCGTCACCCCATTCCCACGAAATTGATGGAGATGACTTCTGTATTTCCCGCCACACCCTTCTTGTTTTCTTAGGCTTTGTTGGAGTGGTGGGAAGTCACGGGGGCTGCGGCTTCGTCCATGCCCCTGATTGCTGATTTTTACCCTGCAGTGTATAGCATTTCTCTTTTGTCGTTTGAAATCTGAACATCAAGTTCCTCTTCCCAATGCGGAATCAGATCGTTCCGGCTCCCACATTGATCCTTGCATTGGCGTCACTCAGGAATGGTCTCCCAAGAATGAGAGGCATTCCCTCATCATCTTGCATATCAAGGACCACGAAATCCGCAAAGATGCATGAACCTTGGACGAATACCAATAAATTCCCTACTATCCCCTCTGGATATCGGATCGATGCATCAACAAGTTGGACGGCTGTCGCAGTTGGAGTTAGAGCTGGATACCCCAATTGTTCAAACATGGCCTTGGATATAAGGTTAACACTTGCACCAAGGTCACAAAGAGCATGCTTAATCTTCTGGTAATATATCTTGCAGGTGATAGCCGGATAACCAAGATCTTTCTTGTGTGTGATTGTTGAAGATTCCCATGGGTCAAGTGTTTGCTGTATAGGTTTCCCTGCATAGTCAGTGGTTTGTGCCCGCCCAGAATGCTTACCCCATCTGGTGGACACTACAAAAACATTTTCACAGGAGGACACGGGTTGCCCCGGAATCTTCCCGTCTTCAGCAGAGGGAACCAAAGCAGCTAATTGAGCCAACTGGGTTTCTATCATCTTATTGAAGCTCAACTGGTTCTTAAGAGCAGACGAAAGGCTATCAATTTTAACATTAAGGCTCTCGAAAGCCTTATCATAGGCAGTTGTTTTCTTGTTAAAACCTTCATTAATATTAGCTTGCCCAAAGACTAGATCTTTCAAAGAAGGTTGGTTTGGGTTGAAAGAATTACCTTGATTACCTCCTTGATAATAAGGGCGTGATTGATTCCACGTTTGACCTCCTTGTGGACGATAACCGTTGTTGTTGCCGTTCATGTACATCACATCCTCCTGAGTAGTAGGGCAGTAATTTCCTGAATGCCCAGTATTACCACAGACTTCGCAATTCATGCGAGCATCCATAGCTTGAGTAGTGGTGGCCATGGCAGCCTTCTCATTGGCTAGATCATCCATTCTCTTCATCATTAGATCCATCTTGGTGTGCAACATATCCGCTTCCTTGACGGTATGTGTACCCCTTTGACGTGGCTGGAGTCGATCATCACTCCACCCTTGATTGGTAACCATCTTCTCAATCAATGTAGTAGCTTCAGTGATAGTAAGAGAGAAGAAAGCCCCTCCAGCTGCAGCAACAATATGGCCTCAGGCTGTCGGAGTCAGCCCATTATAGAAACACTGAAGAATAAGCCAGTTGTCCATCCCATGATGAGGACAAGCCAGGATGTATTCCTGGAGTCTCTCCCAAGCTTCTGGGATAGTTTCATTTGCTGCTTGCTGGAAACTTGAAATTCGCCCCCGAAGGACATTAGTTTTGCCCAATGGAAAGAATTTCGCGAGGAATGCTGCGGAGCACTTTGCCCAAGTGTTAATCTCTGCACGGTTAGCATAAAACCACTGCTTTTCCTTTCCCAAGAGGGAGAAGGGAAACAGTCGCAAATGAATAGCATCTTCCTCCACTCCTCGTATAGTGAAGGTACTGCATAGTTCCAGGAACTGCTGCAGGTGGGCGCTCGCGTCTTCATTAGGCTTGCCACAGAATGGGCTAGCCTGTACCATCATAATTAAGTCAGTCTTGATCTCGAGTTTCCATTCCTAGTGTTGATCACGGGGCCTGTCGGCACCTGATCAGCAGAGGGAGCGGAGTACTCACGAAGAGTCTTCTCGATAGGGTTGGCCATGGAAGTTGATGCGGATGGCACAAAGGAAGCTGGATCGACTTCCGAACGTTCACGAGAAGGAGAGCCAAAATGATTTCGGTCCTTCCTTATGAGTGACTCAGGATCTTCAGTAAAACTCGATGGCAAGTCGAAACCAGTCATGCACTACCTGTCTTCATCATCAATAGACAAAGAAGACAATCCAAGTTAGCCTGCATTGAGAACTGTTTTATTCCTATCATGATTATAAACATATGCAAAGTGTTGATATGTCTCCCTTAAGCCTTCCCCGGCAACGGCGCCAGAAATGCTTGTTGACATTTCTTAACGCGATCACCTAAGAACAGGTTTGGAACCCATCCTGGTAATAGCGCCAGAAATACTGGTTGGTAAATCTTAACATTACAGAGATCCGCAAGCACATGGAAGTACCATTGTAGCATTTCCCCAAAGGAGTATTCCAAAGGGTATCGAATCCAAGGAAGGCATTGGCAGAATGACAAGATCAACTCTATTGCAATGAGTATAGATCATAGACGGAAACAAATCAGACACTCAAGTGCAGGGGTAAGAATATGATAATAGGGGTAGTGTGATCACACACACACTCACTCTCTCTATAAGGGGTCCTAGGCATAGGAGGTGACACACGAGTTAGCTCTAGGTTCTTATGTACTATACACATAAAGCTGGTAGGAACGAGTCAGATACACTAGCGTTGAAGAACATTGACTTAAACACCCAGGTACCATGGGGAGATAACCTCCTGCGTTGCTTCCGTACAACTCCGGTTGTTATATTTTAGACTCTCACAGCTTATCCGAACGCGGGGGATTTCAAAGGACCAACGGCTGACACTACCGCGGCCTACCCCAAGACAAACCGTGGGATAAACTCATAAGTAAGGCAGCTATGCAACCCAAGCACCATGCTTACGTTGTTAGCCGGACTTGACCGGCCCGGGCTATTGTGACCCAGGTCAAGCCACCAGATAAACCAACCAATTACACCGAGTACCGTAGCTCGAGCACAGACTTCATACAATGCAATCATGTCATCTAATTAGATCAAACCAGGTTAAGTGCACAAACGGATTCATGTTTTCCTATGTCTGTTCAACTGGATCAAAGGGTTGTGTTCGCGAAGAACACGAGCCTCTAACTTATGAACAAACACCAGAAACATGTGAAAGTCACCCGTCAAGTGGATCGAAAAGCCTTGTTCATCAAGAATAGGAGCCTCTAAATGATGAACAGGTGAAGAACACATGAACAAATCACTCATGCATACTAACACAACTTTATATGAAATAAATAAATAACTGAAGTTGATCAAAGTCATACAAATGAAATAAGACACAAGACAACTCATACCTAGATCCCAAAGTAGACTTGGAACCTGAATTAGAACTACTCTAGCCTACCTCCTAGCCTTGAGACAAAAAGTGAGAGAGGTGTTGCAAGTGTGGATGTCTCATAAGTGACCCCCCTCTCCTTCTATTTATAGGCCCGTGCACCGGCGAGGAATGGAGGCAAACACCCCGAGGATGGCGCCTAGGTCCAATAGGGAACCACCACGTGGAAGCCCCTGAGTGGCGGCCACAAGGTCGGTTCGGCCGACCTGGGGGGTCGGCCGACCCCCTGTGGGCCCCACTCGGGGTGTGCTTCCTCCTGGAGGCTGCCCTGTGGGTCCTTAGGTCGGTTCCCGGTGTCCACCCTATTTTGGCGTGATTTGCTTGCCTTTGTGGACCCATGGATCCATGTGAAGTCCACGTGTCACACTCTGATTCGTCGGGGGTTGCTTCACTTGGATTGCTTGCATGGCATGCATGCATGGCTCCCTAGTTGGCAGGTTTGCATGCATGGCATCCTTGTTGGCAGCCCACTAGGATGAGGTGATGTGGCATGGACCATAGAAGGTGAGTTTGGCACTCTTTTCTTGCTTATTTTCCTGCAATCAAATAATCTCTTAACTAAATACATGTAAGAAATGCCTTATGCTCCTTTATTCATGAGTATATTAACGGCTAAAGTCGGCACTTAACAGCTGTCAACAACCTGGAGGTGCGGCCGGCCCTCCATCCTCCACTACCTTTGATTGAGCGTCTGTGATTTGGTTCTGGAGGAGGTTTGGAGTCGGTTGTGAGTCAGTCAGCGCATTTTGGTAGGTGCGGCCGAACCCCTGGGTGCGGCCGGCCCTAGTACCATTGGCTAGACACTGTGGGTTGTGTTCACAATGGTAATTGAGGTCCTGGGTGTTGTCCCACGTCGGTTATTCATTGGTTTAGCTGACTGGTGGGTCCATGGATCCAAGTGAAGCTCATCTTGTTCCCTGGATCAAACTGACCTTGTTTCATCGGTCAAGATCTCCTCTAGTCGTGTGTCCTTGAGTTGCCGGGGCTCGGAGATGGGCTCGAGGCATTATGCCAGGTGCGGCCACAACACTAGGTGCGGCTGGCCCTGGTAGGTGTGGCCGACCCTGCCATATGTGCCCCACTGGTCCATGAATACTCCCTAATCTTGTATCTGTAGGTAGAATTGCAACACAACTCGTGGAATTTTGTTAGCACCTAAAATAAGCATGCAACTTGTTGTATACCTCTGTCATAATCTTGATATTGACTGTCAAATACTTGTTGTAAGGACCGTCAACAACAACCTAGTATAAACTATTAGAATGGAATCATGAACACACTTTATTCTAATCAGAGCATGCAAGCATCCACTTTATTCTAATAGACTAGTCATACAAATGGGATACAACTTGTGCACCTAATCAACTAGATCGAGGGGGTGTGTTCGTGAAGAACATGCGCCTCTAAATGATGAACAGGAGAAGAACACAAGAACATATCACCCAAGTATGAATAACACTTTAGTCTAAATAGAAAATGCAGAAATACTTACTTTACTCTAATTGAAGAACGAAGCATCCATAGAGATACAAATCCCTCTCTCACTCTCCTATTCTCTAATCTACCAAAGAGAGGCCTCTCCTTTGAAGGGAGGCTCTCATCCTTGGGTGAGATGGTGTGTCTAAAACAACCCCCCTCCCCTTGTATTTATAGGCAAGGGGGTGGCTTGTCTTGAGGGTGTTTGTGCTCCATTTCCCCCCTATTTTCCTCTTCTCTCGGTGCCACCTGGCAAGGAAACTTGTGAGCTACTATTACTGGAGGCAGTGAAAGAAAGAATCGAGCGAAAACTGGATCCTAGGGGCGAGAATCGGACGTGAACCGAGTGAACTAGCGCTGAACCGGGGTAAACTGGGTGAAAACCAAGTGAACTGTGGGCGAACCAGGCAACCGCCTCGGGGAGGCCAACGAACGGACGCCAGCTGTCTCGGCCAGTGGGCCCATGCGCACTCGCCTGTGCCCCTGGCATGATCCGCATGATGCCTTTGCTCGTCCTCGAGTGAAGGAGAAAGGATCAAGGTGAGACATGATATCCATAGGTACGAAGCAAGCATAAGAGATATTCCAAATCATACCTTGTACTTGTGAACTTTGTGGAGTGTCTATCATGCCATCTTAGGTAGTTGAGGAATGGAACAATCATGAATCAAATCACCTCTGCTCATCATGTCAAGTAACTTGGGGTTTTGCAATAAGTTTTCAAAACAAACCTTGCTTAGCTCCTCATTTGATTCTCTCAGATCACTCAATGTGTATATATTCTCACCAAGGCATTAGATTTGCCTTTCTTCATCCTACTTCTAATGATGGATATATGTGGAGCTCAGGGTAGCGAATGAATGATAAGGCATACTTACATCACATTTATTGCAAAGTCAAAGACCGGATCCAAGGAGAAAAGCAATTCATACAATCAGATCAAGATGTGCACATGTATGGATGTGATGGATATGGTGAGGTGGATACTAGGCCCGGAATGGGTGCTAGATATGACCAAATATATAATGAATGTTGTGGTGATGGTAAGGTGGACACTAGACCCAGAGCGGGTGCTAGTTATTACCAACAAATTCATTGGAACTCCATTTTGCATGATTCCATCTCTCTCATTTTTCTTCTTTCTTTTGGACATGGGCTATCTCTCTTTTTTTCTCTTCTTTTTTTCTCATGCTTTGAGCATGATTTTTTCTTTTTTTTCTTTTTTTCTTTTTTTTGCATAGCTCATGTCTCTTTTCTCAAGAATACTTTTGGAGAGAGAGGTCACACCACATATGGAGCATTATTTTTGTAGAATGGATAGATGATACAATGCTAGCTTCCAGTGTAGAAGCATAGCAAGGGGAATATGGAGTGCACATGAATCTTGATCATGAAAGCATGAAAAGAATTCTCACAAGGGTCACACCAATTTGACAAAGCTCAATGTAATAACAGGCAGCATATGTGTATAAGGCTTTTAAGATAACTCATCATATGGCTTTGGTAGGACTTTGGCATATCAAAGAGGAGCTTTGCAAAAGGGTTTTCACATTTTCAAATAAAATTCTAAAGCACTCAAACACTTAGAGAGAAGATCATATCATCATACCATATCACAAACATCAACCACTTAGATGAGCATGAGTTCCCTAATGATGTTTGTTCACAAGCATCAAGATGATAGGTAAGGAATAAAACATATGCAAGCCAACCACAGGAAACATGTAGAGCAAGTAGAGCATGATTCCATGAGTTTGATTTAGCAGATAAGAATTGAAACTCATTCAAACTCATGAATCAGGGAGAGTGAGATAAAGGGTTGCACATACCATCACTTCTGAAGAAATGGGGATAAAGGAGGACTAGTAGTGGTTCAGTTGACCCATGGGGCAGCCTTCTCACTCCAGTTTACCTTGTCCCTCTTCATGAAAGCATAGTCGATGTTGTGCAACGCCTGTGTGGGAGATTTCAAGTGTGTATGTCGATGATAAGCTTGGGAGATCTCCCTACTACGTGAAAAACAGACATTGGTAACGGGCGCGGATGGCCATTGGTAACGGGCAAAACGCCCATTACCGATCAAGCGTTACAAATAAGCCAAGAAAGGTAATGGGCGGATGCCCGTTACTGATAACACGTAATTGTAACGGGCGTCTAACAAAGGCCGTTACCGAAACAAGTTACCGGTCACCTGAAATGTCTGTTTCTCTGGGCCCCCATGGACCTTTGGTACGGGCATAGAAACCTAGCCCGTTACATGAACTCACTATCGGAGACGTTTGCTGTGGACACGCGTCTACACGTAAGGAGACGAATTTTTTGTACGCGCGTCTTCTCTGTCTGGACGACAGGAGACGCGTGCTCTGGACGCGCGTCTCGTCTGTCTCCGCGAAAGGAGATGTGTGCTCTGGACGCGCGTCACGTCTGTCTCGACGATAGGAGACGCGTGCTCTGGAAGCGCGTCTCCTCTGTCTCGACGAAAGCATCAACTTGTAGGGCCCACCGGTCAGTATTAGTAACGGGCCTTTATGCGGCCCATTACAGTGTTGTCATACTTGTAACAGGCGTTCCAAGTGAAGACCGTTACTCACAGATCTGTTTTTGTAACGTGCCTTACTTAACGCCCGTGACCGATACGTAGGGCACCTACAGTAACCTGCTTGTTTTCTGGCTGCATCCTGGAAACAGCCAGGATTTGGCAGCCACCACAGCAATGCTAGAAGACATCACAAACACATTCTCATCACATATATACACAAGCAAGATCACATATATATACACAATAATGCGAGATCACATCAAGTTCCTCATCAGATCGACATGCATGCTAAAGTTTCAAGTTCGTCATCGGTGCTTTTTGTTTGGATGGAGTCCTGAGAAAACTGTCTAAACCAGGCAACATGCATCTGACCCTAGCCAAGCTGGTTTCTCAGGCAGTACTAAACTAGCCTAAATGCAGCAAGTTTCAAGTTTGTCAGGCCGTACAATGAACTCACGGTGCACCATTATAGAGGTTGCCATTTCGGTCGAGGATCTCCTTAACAGTGTACTCGCACAACATCTCCCGGACCGGCTTTAGATCTTCTGTAGAAACATTTAGGGTAGGTTTGAAATCCTGCAAAATAATAAAATAATTATGAGAATACAAGTACAAATCAGTTTCTAAAATCAAATGGAGAATATGAGCAGAGACAAGGGTGAGAGCATTATCTACTTACAGCAGCCTTCTTGATGTGAGGTATGTCTTCGAGTAGTTTGAACATATTGAATGCCGCATGGAATCCATGCAAAAAGGACCCCGATGGCTGCTGAGCACACTGTGCATCGAGGTACCAAAATGACAAGTTAATGCAGTACGAAATTGGTATGAAGGGACCATAAAAAAACCTGGGTCTTACAGTGATATTTGGCTTGTGCTTGAATGTCAGATTGGATTTTAGCTTTTTCTTGTTTCCTTTCATCACTTCGTCCTTTGGGCAGGGAGAGACCCTACATGATCAGCAATACCGATTAGAAACACTAAGAGATTGAATTTTGTGAACAAAACCTACAAGGTACGGACCAATTCACAAGCGCTCAGAGGTCTTCGAACTTTCGCGTGGGATGATGTTTTGCAGAATCTAGATACCAAACCTCTTTGAACTTCATACAGATGATCAGTGTTACATAGTGGCCACCGGTGCAGAAGGCACCCACCACGTAGTCATTCGTCATTGCATTTGTCAATGCTTTTGTTACAAGGGTAGACTGCTTTTCAATCTTTGTGGTCGTGAGAAGCTGTGGATCCAAAAACTCAACACTGATCTTCATCTCCGCTGCCTTGTCCATCATTTTCCTACAAAAAATCCAAATGTTAGCATGCATGAACTTTGTGGTCAAAATTAAAGAAATATCTATTTTGGTTTTAAGGCACTTACAATGTCCACAACCTCAAGAAGGTCTCATCCAGAGCAACCAGGGTTATAAGGTCATACACGTGACTGAATGCAATGTTTAACATTAAATCACCAGGAACATGAAAGGAGTCTTCAGGCAACTTTGCTGGAAAACTAAGTTTATCCTTACTATGTTCCATGGCATAAGCATGCAACCTGGCACAATTCGGTCCAGCAGCATGTATGTCCGCTTCTGACAACATAGGCACAACAGGCTTGTATTTTGGATCCGGTTTTGACCAAAAACAGTTAAGAAGCTCATCT
This sequence comes from Cenchrus fungigraminus, assembly GCA_036936925.1. Classification (NCBI taxonomy): domain Eukaryota; kingdom Viridiplantae; phylum Streptophyta; class Magnoliopsida; order Poales; family Poaceae; genus Cenchrus; species Cenchrus fungigraminus. The sequence continues at coordinate 102,617,785 of CM072779.1, forward strand.
CTAGGCAGAGGTTTCCTGGCCTCCTTCTTCTGCGGTGGCTGCTGCTCAGGCGGAGATTGCCTGTCCTTCGCCTGTCGCTGCTACTGCTTAGGCGGAGATTGCCTGTCCTCCTCCTGCTGTTGTCGATGCTCCTGCTGCGTAGTTTTGCTGATCTGCTGCTGCTTCTTAGGCGGACATTGCCTGTCCTCCTCCTGTTGTTGTCGATGCTCCTCCTGCTGCATAATTTTGCTGATCTGCTGCTGCTTCTTAGGCGGGGATTGCCTGTCCTCCTGCTGTTGTTGATGCTCCTGCTGCGTAGTTATGCTGATCTGCTGCTGCTGCTGAGCTTTCTCTTGCTGACGCTGAGCTGCAGTACCTCCATCTGATGTTGTACCCCTGCTACCTGATGTGGGAGCAGGGTTGGTATTTCTCGTAATGGGTGGTACATGGATCCTGTTCTTTGACTATTGGATCCTTTGACATAGAGCCTCAGCTAGGGTTGTTACTTCATCCCCCCAATTGGTACAGGCAGAGGGTAGTGACCCGTATTGCCCCACACATAACTAGGTTGCACCACAGCATACTCATCCTGCACTGGTACTGTATGGAGAGTCTTTTGCAATGGAAAGATAGTGGCTAGTGCGAGCTCCACTTTATTCCTGGAACCATCCAAAAGGCAACACTTGGTTGGCTCTGTTAGCTTATCTATTGTGTCCAGCATAGGTGATCGACTATCAATGTGCTGTTGATTACCTTCGTCCTCGCTGACATGCCAATGGTCTTCCTCTCTGCCACATGCTTCTTCTTCCTCACTGCCATGCACATCTTCTTCCTCGAGGCCATGCACATCTTCTTCCTCGCTGGTACTGACAAGTGGTGATTGGGGAGGACGATGAAGTACATTTTTCTGTATATCAAAGCCTGATTCTTCTAGAATGGAGACAATTCTGGTGACTGCTTCACCAACTAGGTCTTCCATCTGCGGTCCAGCCTTCTTATTCCTCTTCTTCCTGTACATTCCAGCAAACTCTTCACCAAACCCTTTACCCCAGCCAAGTGAACTAGACACACCTCGGACCCGACTTCGATGCTCTTGAGTCTCAAGTGCTGCAGTGAGGATATCATTCTACCTAACCCCATTGAAAGAACCATCGCTAGCCTGAGCTGCAAGTGTTTTCACCCTAGTTGCTAACCCCACCACCGCAGGGTTACTGAATGTTATGTCCCCGCTTCCTTCACTAGTGGTCTTCCTCTTCCCTACCCTTGCCCGCAGATAAGGCCTCGAACGTCCAGGAAATTGGTCCCAAGGGTTCTGTTTTCCTTCTTCAGCTAGCTTTGCATCCTCCTCCTCCCACTCTTTCCTTTTATGAACATAACCTTTTCTGCCCGTCCTGTGTGGCTTATCATGCAATGCTCTCTTTTCTTTCATCCCCTGGCTCAATCGCTGAAATCTAGGAGAATTGGTTTCCTGCACAAACACGGTCCAGTCTTCGGGCTGCAAAAGGCATGCTTCACAAAGGGAGTCTCCTCTTGGCTCACAAATTTTTTTCTTAAATGGGTCTTGAACCGTCGTTGCAAAGTTCCAATCTCTGACATAGCTGCCTTAACTGCCTTCTTGTGAATAGATTCAGCCAGATTGGCTGGGTAATCTAGCTTTTCCTCTAAAACTGTGAACAACTCTTCCTTCTCAATTGCTGAGAGATCTTCAACTGCCTTGTTGATTGACACCCTCTCTCGAGCAATGAGGCCACAGACCAATACAAATCTATCCCTTGCAGCATCTGGGGTAGGCCAATAATTGTTATCAAGTCCAGTTGCGGTCAACTTGTCTTCTGACCATTTGGTTTGTGTCCTTGACCCACGGGATCGAGTACTACTCGCAGCAGTATGTGCTGAGTGACCCTGTGAAGAAGGATCGCCGTTGATAGGCTGTGAACAAGGTTCACCATCGATGGGCTCTGATGGTGCACTGGAGGTAGAGGAGTTTGGTGTTGTGGGAGACTGCATAGATGATATGTCAGGTCGTCAGTAGAGCAACATAAGCTAGACTGAAAACCTAAACAAAATAAGATAAATTCTTATTCTCTGACAGGCAAAATAGTTGATATTAGCATACAGGTTGGGGATAGGTGCTAACCATTTTGACAGGGTGAAGCAATATGCTTATATATCAAAGCAGAGACTAAATTCCTTCAACTGCTTCCTTGTCCAAATTCAGCAGCAATGAATTGTGTGTTCCATGTGTACATGCAATAAGAGGACAAAGCAATTAGAATTAAAGTATGCTAATGGGTCCAAAGCATAACTGTCGATCTGGTACATTCAAAGCATAACAGAATTTCAACAGTTCATATAAGTTCATCTGTTAGCAACAATTTATTCAAACAGACTTGGAGCAACAAAATTCATCCGTCAAATCCACAGCCAATCAATTAAAAATGAACTATTAAGGCATGCTGTACTAATGCAGGCAATTCCAGGAGAATAATCCTATGTGAACAACCGTAAAGTAGCATGTCTCCCTAATCCACCTTGACAGGAATAGCAGATTGGGTGGCCGAGCAGAGAGAGGGTGTTGGGGGTTCAAGCAGTACTAAACTCTGTCGCGAATGAAGTAGTTGTTCTCGTGGTGGTCGGAGAGGCCCGATCCGCGTCGCCTCGTTGCCTGAGGTGGCCAGCTCGTCGTCGTGGCCGGGGATGCCGGATCCGCGTCACCGTCTCTAGGTTGGCCGGGACGCCGTCCGCACGCCAGTAACCGCGTCCTCGTCACCGTCGTCACGGCTGGAGCCGCTTCGCCGACGTCACGCCGGGAACGGTGGGGCTGGAGAAGAGGAGGGCTGCGGCGGGCAAGGGCTGGAGAAGGAGCAGGGCGGCGGCGGGGAGAGTGCGGGTGTGGTGGATCTGTCTGAATTAGACTCCCGAGTATATGTCCCCTGCGCGCGCGTTACTATGTTCACGGAAATTACTGGTGTGCCCTTGAACGGCTCTGTTGTGGAATTGGAATTCCTTGGGCATTATAGTCAATATAGGTGGGAAATTTTGAACAGTGCGCTCAAGGTTTGCCTGCTGACGCTGACAATGGATAGTCATCGCCGACGCTGGTAAGTAAACCCGCGTCGCTTCATCGGCAGGTATCTTCTTTATATAGGCTGCTGACACTAACGTGTGGGCCTGACACTATTTTTAAGAAATGAAACTCGCATCCATCAAATATTTGAGCCGGTAAAACAACACCTAAAAATTCATTAAAAATAACATCAATTCATAATTGGACATTTAGTATTTTAATAAAATATCAACAGTCACACTTGTGTACCTAAAATTCTTATAATTCGAATATACATCTCATGATTGTGATATAATAATTCTAATAACATCTTAGTTTGCTCCAAAAATTCTACAAATTTACGTGGAAACATAATTTTAGTACCTAAACTTGTCATAAAAAATTCAAATGGTTTTGATAAAGGAAGAATATACTTGTGTACAAATGGCTACATCTCTCACATAGTTTCCTAGAATGTTGCTTGAACATTGAAGTTTTCCACACTTTGCAACATGTTCGATCTCGTACGCATTTGAAATTTTAACACAAGCATGTGTTCACCTTAAGATCACAAAATGCAAAGTTTCATTACTAATGATTGTGGAAAACAAATATTATTTCTATGTTGTACTTACAAAGAACAAGATAAAGGCATATAAACATTATTCACGAAATGGAATATACACTAAACAATGAAATTAATGAAATGATGGGGATTTTAGAAAAAACTAGGAAAAAAATCATCAAATTTGGACTAAGTACGACAGAGAAATACATGTTACAAAATTTGACTGCAGATTAAAAGGAGAAATGAGAACTGTTCTTCATTCCAATAGAACTGAGGGGGTGGTTAACCCGCGTCTCATTTGCCCCTCCAATCCTCGTCTCCTACGCCCACCCAATAGAACAGAGGAGGAAGCAGACTAGCAGAGGCCACCGCCGCCGTGCCCGCTTTGACATCGAAGAGGGCACCCTAGGCCTCTAATGCGGCAAATGAGACCACCGCAACCTTCGATTTGACTCAGAAACGTGACAAATCAAATCTTGTGGATGCGACACAGAATATGTAATAATTTACATTCAAGATACATAATTTTTATTGATGCTTCCGCCTACATCCCGATGTTCATCCTGCTGGTGGCGTACTCCACCGCGACGCTGAATCCACGCGTCCAGAGGTCGAACTCATGACGGATACGACACTCGGCGCTGCAGTAGTGGATGATCCCTGGGGTCTCCGGCCCGTAGCGCCTACATCCCGCTGCCCAAATGCAGACGTGGGGATTCTAGACGGGCAGCAACGGAATGTCATCATCGCCGTCATGAAGCCAGTACCACCACGCAATGTTATGGAGATCCCGGCGGACGAGGTAGCGCAGCCGGTGCAGGTTGTGGTTCTTCCGGCGCCCGTCAGGGGGCGACGGCCTGCCGTAGATTTCGTGGAGCAGTGCCATCACTTCAGGGTCCGCAGGGTTGCGACGGTACTTCAACATTGCTAAGAAGTACTTCGTACCGGTGCCTTTGGCAGCAGCCTTTCCGACGAGCTCCAGACCCTCATCGGGATTCCGCCGCCTCATCAACCTCTCCATCCCCTCAAAGCATAATGCCTCTGTATGTTTGGCGAGGCGGAAGCGCTCCTCCAACAAGGACCTGACGTAGCGATTCTTGCACTCTTGACGAAGCTCACGCAGCGACACCTGCAGGAGTACCTCATCCGAGTCGCAGATACGCCGGAAGGTGCCGCAGACCCGATTACGAAGGATCAGGAAACGAATGACAGGCTCACCCTTGATGCAGCGGAGGATGATCTGGGTGACCAGTTCATTTGGCAGCAGCTCCATGAAGCACACCGCGGCCATGAAGGAGAAGGGAAGGAAATGAAAGCCGACGGGATCTGGAAACTGAAATGCGACGGGGTTTGGAAATTGAAATGCGACGCGGCCATTTATAAGAACCCATTACTAATAATATGGAACTTGAAATGCGATGCGGTTTGGCTGCTGACGCGTGGGCACGACAACTGCCCCTGCCCCTCCACCTTCCCGCGAAATTGAAATGCGACGCGTATTTTTGGACGGTTTTACTCCCAAAAAACGATTCCCGAGGCGTAGGGGGACGTGGGGCGTGGGGAGGAAGGCGCCCTGACGGTTCACGTCTTGTCATCATGAATCCCCGACTGCTGGTTGCTCCGTAATCATATCATTTCTTTCGCTTCATCTTCTTCCCCCTCGCCATCAAAAAACCACAACCTCTGGTCAACGAGAGATCACACCAACAAGCTAGGAGCGAGAAGAGCATGGCGTCGAGTGACCCGTCGGCGAAGCGGGGACGAAGAGAGGATGACGACGACAAAAGCTGCCGTCGGAGGAAGTTGACCATCAGGGAGAAGGTGAAGGAGCCAGTGGCGCCCAAGGAGAAGGAGAAGAATGAGGCCGCCGACATCAGCTTCGCCATCGAACTGCTCCAGGGCGCGTTCATGAAGCTCCGAGATGTTGGCCAAGCGTTCAAGATCGAGGTGCCTGACCATAACAAGGATGGCAGCGTCAAGGGTCTCGCCTTCAGGATCCACGTGTTGGCTGAAAAGCTTGAGAAGCTCCCCGTGGTCCAGCGGTCTCCTCTCGGCGACGACGGCTCCGACGGCGGCGACGACGGCTCCGACGGCGGGACTCCGACAGCGGCGACCGACTAATTGATCTACTCCTATACCATTAATAATGTGTTTGTGATTATTGTGTGTTCATCAGTTTGTTCATCAGGTTGTTGGACTGCTTAGTTTGTCGATCATGAACTGCTTAGTTTGTTTGTCGATCATGAACTGGTTAGTTTGGTTGTTGGATTTTGTATATGTGTCATGAACTCGATCTAAGAGATGGGGGCAGATCCATCCGCGTCGCCTACAGTATCTGTTCCTCCTGTGATGAACTCGATCGTGGAGACAATGGATACTCATCGCCGACGCTGGTTAGAAAAATCGCGTCGCCTCGTTGGCAGGTAGGTCCAGGTGGTTATCTTCTTTATATAGGCTACTGACACTGACGCGTGGGCCCGACACTATTTTTAAGAACTGAAACTCGCACCCATCAAATATTAGAGCCAGTAAAACTGCACCTAAAAATTCATTAAAAATAGCATCAATTCATATTTGGACATTTAGCATTTTAATAAAATATCAACAGTCACACTTGTGTACCTAACATTCTTATAATTCGAATATACATCTCATGATTGTGATATAATAATTCTAATAACATCTTAGTTTGCTCCAAAAATTCTACAAATTTACGTGGAAACATAATTTTGGTACCTAAACAAAAATTCAAATGGTTTTGATAAAGGAAGAATATACTTATGTACAAATGGCTACATCTCTCACATAGTTTCCTAGAATGTTGCTTGAACATTGAAGTTTTCCACACTTTGCAACATGTTCGATCTCGTATGCATTTGAAATTTTAACACAAACATGTGTTCACCTTAAGATCACGAAATGCAAAGTTTCATTACTAATGGTTGTGGAAAACAAATATTATTTCTATGTTGTACTTACAAAGAACAAGATAAAGGCATATAAACATTATTCACGAAACAGAATATACACTAAACAATGAAATTAATGAAAAGATGGGGATTTTAGAAAAAACTAGGGAAAAATCATCAAATTTGAACTAAGCACGACGGAGAAATACATGTTACAAAATTTGACTGCAGATTAAAAGGAGAAATGAGAACTGTTCTTCGTTCCAATAGAACTGGGCCCCACTCCTATTAGAGACGTGGGATGGTTAATCCTCGTCTCATTTTCCGACACAAACTGTTCTTCATTTCAATAGAACAGAGGAGGAAGCAGAGGGCGCTGCAACCTTGGATTTGACTCAGAAATGTGAGAAATCAAATCTTGTCTATCAATAACCGATTGGACAATACTTTACACGATAGAAGAAGACATTACATTCATAACGAAGCCTACATTCATCACTATAGAAATACATGCAAAACCCCCTCCGGCTCGGCGCCGTACTGCAGAATGCTTTGCCTGTGCAATGTTGAATGTTGCCTCGCGCCGCCGCCATTGGCAGCGTCGGCCGGCGGAGGCCACGACGGAGGCCGACACTCCTAATTTGCCAAGCCAGATTGACCCCACGATGCCGGAAATCTAGGGATTGCACATTGCTGATCAAACACAGACGCCACTGCCCTTGCTCCTCGCCCTCAACCTGGTTCATGTACGCAATTGCAGAGGCGTCGGCGTCAGCCCCGCTGTTGGCTCTGTAGAGGAAGACGGCGGCCACATAGGCCGCCCCTCTGTGCCCATCTTTGGCAGCGCGGTGGAGCTCGTCGAGGGGAGGCTGAGGGCTGCGGTTCCTACTGAAGATGTCGTCCATCCCAGTGAGGAAGCAGGCCACCGGGTTACCGGCTGCAACCAGGCTACGAAGGAAGACGTCGTAGCCGACGGGGTCATTGTTCTACATCTGCTCGACTGGAACCCGATCTAGTGCCAAGCGTCTACCGACGTCTCTGTCGCGGCAGGGGCGGAGCATGTCCTTGCAGGTTGCCCGTAGGCTGCAGAGGTCCTCCATAGGCCGATTCGATGTCGCACCGACTCAGCCAACGATGATCGCTAGCACCTCCGCCGGGAGTTCCGCGAGCGACCGCGGGTGCTCCCTCAATGCCATGAGTGCGGCGGAGGGGCACGACGAGGAGTGTAGGCAGTTGTGGTTTTCTCGCGGGTAGATGAAGGGGTTGGGGCAACGGTTATTTATTTTGGAGAGAAGATACAGGAGACGCATCTTAGGCATCTTAGGCAGTATCTTAGGTATCTTAGGCAGTATCTTAGGCATCTTAGGCAGTATCTTAGGCAGAATATATAGGCATCATATATTACAGAAAGGAGATTCAAATTCCACCAATACACATCCTATATATATTACAAAAAGGATTCCATTTCCAGCAATAGACATCCCTGCATTTTACAAAAAGGATCGGATTCAGCAGAAATCAATCTTTCTTCTTTTTCTTCTTTGATTTTTGTATACGGATCTTTTCACGATGGTCGCTTCGCAAGTATGGTGTTTTGTCAGCTCCCAAGACTCGGGGTACGTATGAAGTGTGAAAGGATGGACTTTCATCAAACTGGTTGTATTCCTCCTCCTCAACAACATTTTCAACCCCAACAATCCTTTTTTTTCTAGGCAAAACCACACTCCAGTTATTCTTTGCAAGGTCAGGTACATAGAACACTTGCTCAACATCCTTGGTGAAGACAAATGGTTCAGTTTTGTAACCAAAGACCCGGAGATCAACACTAACATAACCAAATTTGTCCTTGATCATAGCTCTCTTCGCATTGGTGACCCATCTACACCGAAACAAGGTTACCTTGAATCCTACATAATCAAGCTCCCAAATTTCCTCTATTTGACCATAATATGTGGCTGTGTTCTTCTTATTGTCGACGGCCCGTACACGCACACCACTATTTTGATAGATGCTCTTGGCATCCTGGGCCATGGTGTAGAACGTGTATCCATTGATATCCATTGCTTGATATGTTGTAACAGTGAATAATGGCCCTGCTGCTAGTTTTCTTAGATCGTCAGTTATAGCAGCACTGCCACTCTGCTGGACATAATCTCGGAGCCACCTGTTGAAGCATTGCATGTGCCTCTTTGCAACCCAATCCTCAGTACAGCTAGGGCTTTGTTCACGTAGTTGTTGCTTGTGCTCATTGCCAAATGGTGTAACCTCTATGCTCTGTTCTATCACGGTGAAATGAGCCTTCCTGAAGTCCTCTAGGTGCGGAGTGATTCACTTTTTCCCCAGGGTCCCAACACCTGAAAGCCTACCTTCATGCCGTGAACGAGGCACACCAATGGGGTTTTGGGGGTCCATATAACCCATGGCCCACTCCACTGCTTTGATGGTCTCATAGCCACGAACAATGGCTCCCTCCGGAAATGACCTGTTATGTACCAATGGTTTGAGGAATCCAAAGTACCTCTCATATGGAAACATCTGATGAAGGTAAGATGGGCCAAGGTACCAGATCTCCCTCGCGAGGTGTGTTGTTAGATGCAGCATGAGATCAAAGAATGATGGTGGGAAGGTAGCTTCAAGCAGGCATAGGGTCTCGAAATGCCTCCTCTCTAAGTCCAATAGTTTTTCCTCATCAATCACCTTCTATTCTATTTCATTGAAGAATAAACACAAGCTCGTGACCGCATCGCGAACCAGTTTTGTCTTGATACCTCTTAGTGCAACAGGAAGAATAGATGTCATCAACACATGGCAATCATGAGATTTCATCAAGTTGAAATTCATTTTCATGTCCTTCACCGACACTAGCCTCTTGAAGTTCGATGAGTAGCCTGAAGGTACTTTCAAACCATGCAAAAACTCATAGAATTCTTTTCTCTCTGCCTTTGACAAGGTGGTTACAGCAACAGGAAGGTCCATCCCCGTGTCTATTTCTTCCTCTGCATTGAGCTCCGGCCTAATGCCCATTTCTTTAAGATCCTCCCTTGCATTTTTATGATCTTTTCCTTTCGACTTCTGTTGTAGCAATGTTCCCAAAGTAGCTTCACACACATTCTTCTTGACGTGCATGTTGTCAATCGAATGACGCACATCCAAAAGCGGCCAATACTCTAGCTCCCATAGAATTGATTTCTTGTTCCACATTCCTCGCCCATCTTCTTCTTCTTCACCATCTCGCTTCTTTCTTTTGCGAAGTTTCTTTTCAGACAATTTGGGTAACTCCTCGATAGTTTTGACATCCTTGACTTGCAAGTGGAGCAGATCTCCAGTCACATGCATTGGCGCCTGTCGATTCTCCTTTTCCCCATTAAACTGACAATCCATGTCCCGGTAGGCATGTTTCTTGCTGAGGAAACGACGGTGCCCCATAAATGAGAATTTTTTTGAATTTCTTAGCCACACTGCACAAGTTTCTTCCAAGCAGTGTGGGCAAGCTGCACCTTTCCTTTTACTCTGGCCAGAAAGGTTGCGATGAGCCGGGTTGTCGTTGATGGTGGTGAACAACATGGCGTGCAATGTGAACTCCTCATGGCCGAACTCATCCCAAACCTCCTTCACACTAGGCTTCCAAAGTATCTTCAAGTCATCAACTAGTGGCCTCAAGTAGACATCAATACGGTCGCCAGGTTGCTTTGGCCCGGAGACCAATATTGTCAGCATCATGTATTTCCGTTTCTTGCATAGCCAGGGTGGAAGGTTGTACATTGACAGCACGACAGGCCAGGTGCTATGTGTTGAGCTCTGGTTACTGAATGGGTTCACGCCATCTGTGCTCATAGCGAATCGAATGTTCCTTCTTTCACCGGCAAAATCCTTAAAGTGGGAATCAATGTTTTGCCATTGTTGGCCATCTGCGAGGTGCTTAATCTTGCCAACTTCCTTCGTTCGTGTCTTATGCCAACGCAAGAGTTGGGCCTCCTTTCGTGTGGCGAACCATTGTAAGGAATCAGATGCCCGTAGCCTAAGAGGGGGAGGGGTGAATTAGGCAACTTAAAACCTTAACCTATGGCTTATCACTATTTGCATCAAACATAAACTAGAACATGCTATCTAGATGTGCAACTAAGGTTGTTCTAGTGTGAAATTCCCATCCCAAAACAAGTTTTGCAACCTATAGCCAATCCTAGCAAGATACTACTCTAGGTAAGTAAAGGCAAACAAGGATTGCAAGAATGTAATGCGGAAACGTAAAGGAGGATGAGAGGAAGCAAACTCTTGACACGTGATTTATCCCGTGGTATCGGTAGGCACTAAGCCACCCCTAGTCCACGTTGAAGCACTCTACACAAGAGTATTGCTTCTCGGTCACCAAGTCTCTCCCAAGAGCACCACTTGACTTACCACAAAGGCTCGCCACGAAGGCACTCGCCAAGCCCCCTTGGTCACCTTGATGCCGCCTCCACTAAGGAGCTTCTCCACCAAGGGAAGGGGGTCTCCACGTCCCCCGCACAAAGTGTCATCGCCGCTCCACACCAAGCCGGAGGGTCGAAGACGTTTGCCGGAGAGCCACCTAGGCTCCAAGGCTTCCGGCACACCTCGTACAACTTGATCCACTCAAGAATCACCTCACAAGGTAGGCACACCTTGCACTCACTTAGCTCTAAGCTAAACCTAACACTAAGCACACACACAAAGCATGTGCAAGTCTATAGATGAGCAATCTAGCACTTGGATGGCTTGGATATGATCTTCTATGTGTCTTGAACTCCTCAGCACTTCCACATACTGCAGCCACTCCAAATGGGTGATTGGAGGGGGTATAAATAGCCCAAGGCGTCCAAAGAGCCGTTGGCTAAAAGCTGCTGAAATTGGTACCGTCGGATGAACCGCCGCTATAACTTTCCCAGGCGTCGGTTCATCCGGTGCCCTCCATGTCACTTAGCCGTTGCATTTCCACCGACACATATCTTCCGACGCTTGCACCGACGGTCTTCTTTCCTAGCGGTCGGTTCATCCGGTGCTGATAGACTCATGACCAAAACCTCTCTGTTAGCAAACACGCGGCCATCGGATGAACCGTCGCTCAAACCCTTATGTCCATCGGTTCATCTGGTGCTGAAGAGCTTCGCTCCCGGACCTCTCTGTTAGCTTATTTGACGCCGTCGGATGAACCGCTGCTCACCCATCGGTTCATCCGGTGCTACTGATTTCTGTAGGCTTGGTCTTTTGATTCATCCGGCGCAACTAGAAAAGGGGGCGTCGGTTGATCCGGTGATCATCAAGTTGACTTGAGTCTTCCCGCAGTGTACTACTTCATCCGGTGATTGCACCGACGCCACTTCCAAGGGTACCGTCGGTTCATCCGACGGTGGCATTTCTTTTCTTTTTCTTCCACAGTTTTTACCCTTGAAAAATATACTATCTTCTCATTTTGGCATATGGTATTTTTGCATCCTTGGGACCTAGAAGTGTCTACAAAGACATGCTAGACAATATGGTTAGTCCCATTGATCATGTTGTCATTAATCACCAAAATTAAGCTTTGAACAAATGGCATATGAGGCCATGTTCGCTACAATCTCCCCCTTTTTGGTGATTTATGACAACACAATCAAAGCAAGCATAAATTTGCAAAAATTGACAAAATTGAACCACTTACACTTGCTTGGATGCTTACCATCATCCAACTCCCCTAGATGTGTTCTCCCTCTTTCATGATCTTCTCTTCACATATAGTTTGTTACTTCCCCATTTGAAAACATGGCTTGCTTTGGCTCCAAATTCTCCCCCTTTGGAATAAAATCTCCAAAAAGTGTCCAAAACAAAAGAGTCTCTAAAGGAAACTTAGCAAGTCCTAGTAATCATAGCTCAAGGAGAAATGTTAAATATAAGGGAGAAAGCCACATGAACCATGATCCATATGTATGATATCAATGAATATACCACATGTGTGAATAACTAAGGTGGATCACAAGCTCATGAGACTAGCATGATAAAAACTAAGCTCCCCCTAAGTGTGTGCACAAAGAGATAGTGTGAAAAACAAGTGCACAACTACAAATACTTGTAAGAAAAGGAAGCTTAGAGCATATCATGCAAGGAGGTAGCTTAAAAGACAAGAGATAAGACAAGAGAGTTCTTGTAACATTACCAATTGTAGATTTTGAGCATTGCATACCTCCGGGGGTTTTTCCTCTCTACCTTGTTGGCACCACATTGAGATAAGCCACTTGAAAATGATATCACTTGGAGATGACACCACTTTGAAAGAAGCTTGCAAAGAAGACACTTGGGGTACCACAAGGATTAGGAATGTATGAGTTCATTGCCTTTGAACTTATATAGAGACATAAGCTCGCAAGGACATGACTCAATAGCATGAAGCTCATATTGCTATATTCACTCTCTTAGAGATGTTAGATCACATTTAGAGTGAAATAGCATTCTCTTATAATGAAACACCGCACCGGAACACGTCACCAAGGGACTACACAAGATAAGCTTGAAATGATGTTAGTCCCACAAACAAACCATAGGATGAGCTCCCCCTAAATGTGTGCATTTAGTGTTTGAATCACCAACCAAATGTATGCATATTGTTTATGACAACAAAAGGGAAGCTAACACTATAGCTTGCTCATGATGCAAAGATATATATATAAAAACATGCATCATTAGAGAAACTAGTGTAGCTTTCCTACACACTAATCAAACCATGTAGGTTGCTCATGGGTTAGCACATGACACAAGCAACCTACCATATGTAAACAACTAGGTATAGCAACAAATGCAACCTAAACAACAATGGAGCTACAATGATACATAAGATGAGTTATAGTTTCCATTACCTCAACCGGGGAACTTGGGCAACACATGTCCAATCTTGCAACCTTGGCTTCTACACTTGAATCTTCACTTCTTCTTTGTGCCAAGCCTCCCAAGTCCCCGATCTCATGGCCTTCACGTGGCCTTAGGAACCCAAACCATTTGAGGCCCCTTCATGTTGGTGATGACTTCCTTGGGCACCCAAATGGGTTGGTTCCAACCCCACTCCTTCATCTTCCCAACCTTGTGTGCAACCACCTTGCCATTAGCCTTCTTCTTGATGACATAGGAGTTGCTCTTGGTCTTGTTCTTGTGGTTGGGCTTGGTGTAGATGAGAGAGCTCTTGATGGTGGTGTTTATCTTCTTCTTCTCACCCTTGTCCATCTTCTTGACAAATTGAGGGCATTTGTAGAACTTGTGCCCTTCTTCATGACACTTGTAGCAAGTCATGGTTGATCCCTTCTCAAGCTTCTTCACCATGTCATCATGGTTATCTTGAGAAGGTTGGACATTGCTCTTCATGTCTTTAGAGGCTTCTTCTTGTTCTTCATTGTTCTTGCCCTTGCCCATCAAGCTAACCAACTTCTCTCGGAGCCATTTTACTTCTTGCTTGAGCTCATCATTCTTCATACTCATAATCTTAACATTCTCATTGCAAGATGGTGAGCGAGATTCATCAATTAAATCAATGCAAGAAGTTAGAAGCATCTACCTTGGATATAGGAATTGCACAAGGGATAGATGATTCATTAAGCTCAAAGGAATCACTAGTTTTAATTTCAATGTTGTCAAGCTTAGATTTTAGCTCATCACACTCCTTGCTAAGCAATTTGAATTTGCACAACAAATGTTCATAATTTGTAGCAAGGGTGGCACTAAGATCATTGAGAGCATTAAGTTCTTTAATTTCATTAACTTGTTTTTCTAGCATCCCTTTTTGCTCATTTACTAGCTCAACAAGATCATCAATTGATGTGGTGTTAGATTCATCATCACTCACATTGCTTTCCATACCTTGGGCCATAAGGCACATGTGTGATGACGATAGGGGACCTTGCATGAAGCGGGTGGTGAAGTTCTTGCTTGATTCATCACTTGAGCTACAAGAACTTGATTCTCCACCACTTATCCACTCACGGACGGCGGTGAGTGCTTCTTGCTTTGGCTTCCTCTCCTTGACCACCTTCTTCTTGGGCTTGCGCTTGATCTTGGTGAACTTGATGTGTTGATGATGACGCCCTTCCCTCAAGTGGATGTTGTAGCCGTACATGTTGACTTTCTTCACATACTTGAAGATTTTCTTCACGTACATGGCAACCATTGACTCGACCTCTTCATCACTTGAGGAGCCTTCATCGTCATCACCTTCATCATCTTCACTTGAGCTTTCTTGTCGGCTTGAGAGAGCATGACTTGCGGTTGGAGAAGATGGCTCTTGGGGTGTTGGCTTGAGCTCAATTTTTGGTTCTTCCTTTGTCTTGAGCTCTTCCTTGGAAGCTTTCTTAGACTTGGGCATGATTTGCAATTCATGTGCCATGATCTTGCTCAAGATTTGAGATGGCTTCAAGTCTTCAAGCTTCTTCTCATAGATGATAGCCTTCACCATGTCATAGTCGGGCTTCCGGAGACATTGAAGGATCTTGCGGTTGATGTTCAAGTCCGTGATGTTCTTCACACCTAAAGCATTAATCTCATTGACAAGAATATTTAGGTGTGAATACATAGATTCAGCATTTTCATTCTCAAGTTGCTTAAAGCTATTGAATTCCTCAAGGAGACAACCATAGCGTTCATTAGCAACTTCTTTTGAACCCTTATTTTGTTCCTTGATGGTATTCCATAGCACATGAGCATTTTCACTACTAAAAACTCTATTGAAAACACCTACATCTAGAGAGGATAAAGTGATACTCTTCGCAATAACATCAAATTGCTTTTCCTTCCTAGTACCATTTCTAACACCCTCATTGGTGACCCTCCAAACATCAAGATCCTTAGCTTGTAAATAAGCTTCCATAAGGACCTTCCAATGAGAGTAGCCCGTGCCATCGAAATATGGAGCCAAACCTAAGGTATCCACCCCTTTCATCCTCTAAAGAGCAACTCACTAGGCGGTGAAGCCTGACCGATCCAATGAGCCGGTTTTCACAAATTGCCAATCGAATTGGCTTATCCTTGTGAAGGAAGTGAGTCTCGGCTCTGATACCACTTATAAGGAATCGGATGCCCATAGCCTAAGATGGGGAGGGGGTGAATTAGGCAACTTAAAACCTTAACCTATGGCTTATCACTATTTGCATCAAACATAAACTAGAACATGCTATCTAGATGTGCAACTAAGGTTGTTCTAGTGTGAAATTCCCATCCCAAAACAAGTTTTGCAACCTATAGCCAATCCTAGCAAGATACTACTCTAGGTAAGTAAAGGCAAACAAGGATTGCAAGAATATAATGCGGAAACGTAAAGGAGGATGAGAGGAAGCAAACTCTTGACACGCGATTTATCCCGTGGTATCGGTAGGCACTAAGCCACCCCTAGTCCACGTTGAAGCACTCTACACAAGAGTATTGCTTCCCGGTCACCAAGTCTCTCCCAAGAGCACCACTTGACTTACCACAAAGGCTCACCACGAAGGCACTCGCCAAGCCCCCTTGGTCACCTTGATGCCGCCTCCACTAAGGAGCTTCTCCACCAAGGGAAGGGGGTCTCCACGTCCCCCGCACAAATTGTCCTCGCCGCTCCACACCAAGCCGGAGGGTCGAAGACGTTTGCCGGAGAGCCACCTAGGCTCCAAGGCTTCCGGCACACCTCGTACAACTTGATCCACTCGAGAATCACCTCACAAAGTAGGCACACCTTGCACTCACTTAGCTCTAAGCTAAACCTAACACTAAGCACACACACAAAGCATGTGCAAGTCTATAGATGATCAATCTAGCACTTGGATGGCATGGATATGATCTTCTATGTGTCTTGAACTCCTCAGCACTTCCACATACTGCAGACACTCCAAATGGGTGAGTGAAGGGGGTATAAATAGCCCAAGGTGTCCAAAGAGCCGTTGGCTAAAAGCTGCTGAAATTGGTACTGTCGGATGAACCGCCGCTATAACTTTCCCAGGTGTCGGTTCATCCAGTGCCCTCCATGTCACTTAGCCGTTGCATTTCCACTGACACATATCTTCGGACGCTTGCACCGACGGTCTTCTTTCCTAGCCGTCGGTTCATCCGATGCTGATAGACTCGTGACCAAAACCTCTCTGTTAGCAAACACGCGGCCATCGGATGAACCGTCACTCAAACCCTTATGTCCATCGGTTCATCTGGTGCTGAAGAGCTTCGCTCCCGGACCTCTCTGTTAGCTTATTTGACACCGTCGGATGAACCGCTGCTCACCCATCGGTTCATCCGGTGCTACTGATTTTTGTAGGCTTGGTCTTTTGATTCATCCGGCGCAACTAGAAAAGGGGGTGTCGGTTGATCCGGTGATCATCATGTTGACTTGTGTCTTCCCGCAGTGTACTACTTCATCCGGTGATTGCACCGACGCCGCTTCCAAGGGTACCGTCGGTTCATCCGACGGTGGCATTTCTTTTCTTTTTCTTCCACGGTTTTTACACTTGAAAAATATACTATCTTCTCATTTTGGCATATGGTATTTTTGTATCCTTAGGACCTAGAGGTGTCTACAAAGACATGCTAGACAATATGGTTAGTCCCATTGATCATGTTGTCATTAATCACCAAAATTAAGCTTTGAACAAATGGCATATGAGGCCATGTTCGCTACAACCATCTTCTCAACCGAGGAATGATGCAAAAATACCATGCTACCCTCACAAGAGCCCCTTTAACCTTCTTCTTCTTCTTCTTCTTCTTGCCTGTGATCTCCACGGGCTCGTTCTCGTCATCATCAACATTGTTATCATCACCACCATATTTTTTCCTCTCGTACCGATCGAACCCACACTTGGGGCACTTGTCAAGGTCTGCATAATCTCCACGGAACAATACACAACTGTTCTTGCAAGCATGAATTTTTTCAACCTCTATTCCCAGAGGACAAATTATCTTCTTTGCCTCATAGACAGACTCGGCTATTTGGTTTCCCTCGGGTAGCATGTCCTTAAGGAGATCCAATAGTTGTTTGAAACTTTTGTTGCTCCAACCATGATCTGCCTTAAGCTGTAGAAGTTTTAGATCACCAGAAAGGCGAGAGTACTTCTGGCAACCAAGATAGAGGGATTTCTTCGAATCTTCAATGAACTGCTTCAGCCTCGCTAATTCAGAAGCTGTATACACTCCTTGAAACTCAACATCCCGCTACATTTGATCAACATTGTGCACACGTTGCAACAACTCACCATCATTGAAGCTCGTAACTTCTTGATCAGTGATATCCTCAGGCCTCATCACAATTGGTGGGAATGGTTCATTTTCCTCATCAAAAACTCCACCTTCATCAGGCTCTTCATCATGGCATCCTGTAGCATGGTGTCGCGCTTCACCTTCATTTAGGCATCCTGTTTCGACTTCATTAAGCCCTTCCTCACCATGTTTATTCCAACACGTGTAATTTTCTTTGAAACCACGAGTGATCAAATGATGAAAAATGTTATCCCGTTGTCCGAACTTCTTCTCGTTGAGACAATCTTTACAGGGGCAAAGCATTGCCTGAACACCACGGTTTCACATATCCGCCTCTGCTTGATCTAGAAAAACCATTGACCCCCATTAAGAAACTGGCCCAATCTCGGGACTTACTACTGTACATCCAAGCCCGAGCAGCAGCAGCCATCTGCAATTTTCATACATCAAATGAGCATAATGCATCACCAAAACCGATGAGTAAGAGGATTAGGACAACGAAGTTCGATAAAAGGGGGCAATTTCCACCTTGACGAGGACTGTCTGTGAGGCGAGTGCTTCTGAGGAGGAGGACGAGGCCTCGCGGCCGCGGCGACGGTAACAGCGACGGCGCGGAGGACGACGACGGCGACGGCGCGAAGGACGGCGCTGAGCCCGAGGAGGAGGATAAGCTGCTGTTTTGGATGACGTACGGCG
This sequence comes from Cenchrus fungigraminus, assembly GCA_036936925.1. NCBI lineage: Eukaryota > Viridiplantae > Streptophyta > Magnoliopsida > Poales > Poaceae > Cenchrus > Cenchrus fungigraminus. Next base: position 102,636,173 of record CM072779.1, read on the forward strand.
CGGAGGGACGCCGCGCCGCGGTCGACGTCCGCCGGCACCTTTCACCGTCACGCACGCGGCCAGCCGGCCTGCTACAGCGCCAACTTTCTGAGGAGAGAGAGAGAGCGCGCGCAGCGAGTGGGGCCTTCAGAAAGCGCACGAAAATGCAGCTGCAGCAACGGCGGGAAGAGAGCAAGTGGGGCCCTCAGAGGAGAGAGAGCAAGTGTAGTTGTCCGAGATAGCAGAGTGGTCGGAATGCAAAAACAACGACGCGTAATGACAACACGCGTCTCTATTGTGAGAAAACAAAGGAGATGCTAGCTCCAAACAAGCGTCGCCAATTGGGTCGTCATAAAATGAGACGCGTCCTAAAAACAACGCGTCTCCAATAGGAAAGTCATCAGTAACGGACTTAAAGAGCCCGTTACCGATAGGTTTTACTTTCGTAACGGACGCATGTTAACATCCGTTACAAAGAAAATATGTAACGGGCATTTAAGAAGTATGTTACCAGAAGTCCTCATTGGTAACGGGCGTTATGGTGGCGAGGTCATGGCGAGGTCGTGGTCGACCCTACCGCGTTTATGCGTAACGGGCGCCAAACAACAACCGTTACAGATGGGGTCCATGTAATGGGTGCTAAGGGCCCGTTACAAATGCTGCGTGACCCATTTGAGGTTTTCACGTAGTGCCCCCACACTTGTTCTGGTACCTAGTGCTGTCTTCAAACAAAAAGGGAAAATAAAATGGGGACTCTACTGGTTCAAGAACCAGAGAGCCTTTATTCAAATTCTTTTTTTTGTTTTTGTTGTTTTTTTATTCACCATTAAACCAAGCTCAAACAAGGCTGACATCCCTTAGCTTACTGTCACACCGGTTTTTCCGAAGAAAACCGAATGCATCTCATATGTGTGCCAGGATTACAATTTCACACATATAATAGACATAATGACTGTAATATCAGATATAATGCTCAAAACATACAAAAAAGAGGTTTATTAACTTTTGTTACACTCATGGATAGACATGAAGGTCTTTACACAAACATCGATAACTATGACGACGCAACTCCATCTTCAACTCCACAGGCATCTGACTGGGGAAAACGCATGCCTCAGAACTCATCGTAGTTGCTGAAGTACTCCTCCCCAGTGTTCTCCTCTGAACAGCGGGTAAGCAAGGGTGAGCACACTTATGGTTGGAGCTCAGCAAGTGTGGGGAAAATGCAAGGCTATCAAGGTAGGCTAAGGTTTTGAAGCGGCTAGCATTTTTAAGTTGGTCAAATTTTATTAGCAAGCGCCTATTAACTAGGTGTAAGTTTATACCATCCCAAAATTAAGTATTTAGGAAACATTATCTTAAAACCATATAAAACAATGATTTAATTCCATCTTCAAGTTCACTTGTCATATGAGGGTCCCAGTCGCTCTTGACTGTGAGCACGGCTGATCGATCAGTTTTAACTCTGCAGAGGTTGTACACTTTCACCACAGCTCGTGTTTCCCATGTTGTCCGGATTGATCAGACCCTTAAACACTTCCGAGGTAAGTGGATAGGGGTCCACTACGAAGCCTTTACAAAGATATGCAGAAGACCAACAGCCCGCATAGTTACAATAGCAGAGCGGACCATAACCCTCCCTAATGGACAGCACCTTAGCAAAGGCTGCAGCCAAGAGGACCGGGCTATACCCCTTCAACTCTGACCCCCTCTGCTCCTTTCAGATAAGGCTGTCAAATAATTTGACACACCTAATTAATTGGCTAAACCAGAGCCGTATGGACTGTGGTTGCACTGTTTTCCTGGGTGGTTCTCCATGTTCCGATTAATTCATATGACCTTGTTATTATTCACACCTTTTCACCAAGGTTACCATGATCAACATTTTATAAAGATTCATTTGAACCATCCCAAGTTAAGCAACTAAGCATTATCTATCCCAAAACATTTGTTTAAAACTGGGTTGTTCAAGGTAAAGGGGATAAAATCTTGTCATGTCCTTAAAAAGGTAATTTTCCCATCAAGTTATGCATAGCAACAATTAAATGTAAATTTTAGTTATTATGCAAGTTATGTGGGACAAAGTAGAATATGCAGGTGCAAGAAATCCACTTGCCTTCCTTACTTAAAAACAGGGATTCTTCTTCTTCAAAAAGTTGCTCTTGATCCACGATCGGAAGCTCGGTACCCACCAGCATGATATCTACACGCACACCAAAAATCATACAATAAATAAAACAATACATAAAACATTATAAAAGACTAAAACAAGCTTCTAAAAGTAACGAGCACTGAAACTTGGTCGCAAGGACACCAAAAACACCTAAAACAGACAAAAGACGCAAAAGATATGGCTTAAACAAGGTTTAGGGGCTAGATTGTAAGAAAACTTGGCCTCCAGGGGCTTATCTTCAAGAAACCAGGGACCTAAACCTAAAACTACAAAATATTTGAGGGCCTCGGGTGCCAAAAGGAGGCTTTGGACGGCAGGCGGAAAAACTAGAAAGCTTAGGGGCCTAAACAAAAAGAAAAGGACTTAACTGAAAGGATCTTTAAAGGTGGAAGGGCATTTTTGTGATATTTAAAACTGCATGGGTTTTTTTGCAAAGTGACCGGCAGCAGCTCTAGTTACCGGTATGACTTGGTTTGACTCGGGGGCTGGGTGCATCCGGGCTGTTGATTGCCGCACGGACGGCTGGCGGCGGCGCGAGGCGAACAGGCGGCGGCGGGACGGCGGCGCGCGGCGGCGGGCTGCGGCGCGCTTGCTGGAGAAGCTGGAACTCGAGCTACGGAGCTCGAAACTCGATGGGAAAAGCACCAAAAGGAAGCTAGGGAGATGAGGAATTCACCTAGGGGCTTGGGAAGACGGCCAACGCGACGAGAAGGGAGATCGGGGCGGGCGGCGGAGCTCCGGCTTGGTCCCTTCGGGCGGCGGCGCTGCGCAAGTGAGGAGAGAGGAGGAGCTCGGGTGGAGAGGTGCGGGTAAAGCAGGGACTCAAGCTCTCCTTTTATACTGCGAGGAGGGGTAGGGGAGAGGCCGGCAAGGCGGTGGGGCTGTGGACGACCATGAATGCCATGGTGGAGCTCGGGTGGAGGCGTTTCGGGAGAGGGAAGGGGCGGGGCGGCACACGAGTGCTCCACTGTGCATTCATGCGCACTCAAAGGGAGGGGAGGAGGCGCGGGAGAGAGGGGGATGGCGGCGGGGAGGCGGGCGGCGCGGCGATCCGAGGGTGGCGCACGGCCGGCGGGAGGTGGAAGACGACCCTAACGGGTGGGTCCCGTTGGTCAACCACAAAGAGAGAGAGAGGAGGGGTGCTGGGCCGGCGGAGTTGAACGGGCCGGAAGAAGATCTCTGCCGCGAGGTTGAGCTGGGCCTGCGCGGGGGAAAAAAGGAAAAAGAGAAAAAGGGGGCGGGCTGCTGGCGGGGTTTGGTGGGCCGCGGGAAAGGAGAAAGAAGGTGGGCCTCTAGGCTGAAAAAGAAAGAGAGAAATGGAGAAGGAAGGGTTTCGGGTGGATTTTGGAACTTGAACTTTCTTTTTTTATTTTGAATTTTGAAAACACACACATCACACAAAACCATGCAAACCAAAAATGATGCACAATCACTTGGGTGATTCTAAATTATTTAAATATTATTTAATACTTAATAGAAAATTTATTTGGTCAAATTATTTAAACCCTTAGAAAATAAAATCTAACATTGTTGCTATCATTTTAATGTGTTGGAATTTTAGAGTGTTACAAATCCTACCCCTTTAAAGAGAATCTCGTCCCGAGATTCGGAGAGATTGGAAAACAACTTGAGGAGATTCTAATGCAAGGTGATCTTGAAAGGTGTTGGGGTACTCGCTCACAACCTGACTATCGTCCACAGATGTCACACCCTGAAATTTCCAATTTCAGGATGTGGATAGGAAGAATAATTAAAACAATGATTTTTTCTCAATTTTAAAATATTCCAACATTTATTTTCTTTACAGGAAATATAGTATAAGAAAAATCTATTGTTTGGTTTTCTAAATTAAATAAAATGTTTATATGATTGTAGCATTCATGCCGATGCATCTTAGTGTTCATGGGTGCAAAACATTTTAAAAATACCCTTAGGTGCTGACCAAACCCTTCCGAGAATTTTCTGGAATTTATTCTCACTTTCCTTGGGCTATTTCTATTTATTAGAAGGCTCTAAAATCTTTTTCATGAGCTCCAAATATTTTATTTGGGTTGTTCATGTGTCAATCTAGCTCTGGGAATTTTCCTGGAATTTTTGGGATTTTCAGAGTATTTTTCGTGACTTTAATAAATTATCTAGCTATGTCTATAATATTCTATTCACAAAAATATTATCTAAAAAAAGGGAAATCCTTTTCTTTTCTCCTTCTCCCTTTCTTCTCCCTTTTGGCCCATAGCCGCTTGTAGCCCATCAGCCTTGTCCACTAACAGCCCAGTCGCGGCCCATCTCCTCGCAACGGCCGCATGCAAGAAGTCCAGCGGATCACCCCGGATTCCTTACCTTCGCTCGCTGGATCTCCCCTGTCGGCCCATCCGTCCAGCCCGGTTGCCGCCCGGCTCGTGGGGAGCCCTTCGGAGCCCAGCCGAGCACAACTCGTGTCCATGGCGGACACGGTGCCGCCGCCGCCGGACTCTTCCCCGGCGTGCGTGCTGCACCAGAAACTTCGGTCCGCGCGCCAATAAAGGTGGAACACAGAGCCCTCGCGCACCCCTGCCGCATCTCGCGCCGCCTCAGCTTGCGCCGCGCACGTTTGCCGCCGAAGCTATAAGCCGAGCCGGGCGTTGTCGTCGCCAGCCGCCGCGGAACACCGCCTCCACCTTTTCCCGGAGCAAATCCGCGACACCACAAGGATGCCCGCGCCGAGCCGCAGCTCCGCCGCCTCTTCCCGTCGCCGGAGCTAGGCTGGAACGCCGCCACCGCCTGAAGCCAGAACCGGCCGCCTGCTGCCGTCACCGAGCATCGCCTCCCTCCTCTCCCGGAGCGAGCCATCAACGCCATGGGGTCCACGACGACGAGCCGGAGCTGTAGAGCATCTTCCCGTCGCCGTACCACCACTGGAGCGCCGCCGCCCTTGGGCACCTGAACCGGCCGCCGCCCAAAGCTCTGTCGCCGGCCCCCAGTCTCCGGATTCCGGCCGCCTCTCCTCGTTATCCGCCATGGTGAGCACCTCCTCAGCACCCCCTCGACCTCCTCGTCCTTTTCCCCTTGCGAGCCGAGCTCTAGGTCGCCGGAGCACCCCAACCCCGCCGGACAGCAGTGCCCCGTCCGCCTGCCCTGTTTCGAAACCAGGGAGGAAGAAGACTGTCGGTTTTGCGAATAACCCCCTGGAGAGACATATAATCCTTAGGTCTTTTCATGTGTCTTGCTGATCTTGCAGAAAACCCCCTAGCGAGTTTCGATTCTTTAGATCCCGTCCACCCAGGAGTGTTTGCATGAAAGCCCTCAATTTTATATACATAATTATGTATATGCCCTCGGTTTCTTGCAGTTAAACTCCTGGAAGTTTTGAAACCTTGCCAGTCGGTCCCTGCACCTTGTTTTCTCCGTAGTTTTCACGTTTTAGCTCCATTTTAATTCGTTCAAGTTGCGTTAGGTTCATAATGATATGAAGTACTCGTTAGTGGTGAGTTTTTCATCATGTTTGTTTTCTAAAAATAAATTTAATATTAATTTTGATTAATGCTTATTAAACTTGTCTTTTCTGAATAAAAGCAATATAGTGTTATACACGGTTTTTCATAATCCATATTAATTTGATTAATGATTATTTTATATGCATTTGTAAATAAAATCTAATTAGATTTTTATCTCAGTTTTTCATAAGTCAAATATTAATTTGCTTAATATTTAAATAACTTTTATAATTAAAAGTTGATTAGGCTTTTACACCGGCTATTATGAATAAATGTTAATTTGTTTAAATACCAACATGAGTGAGTTTTTAATTATAACTTAATAGTTTACTCGAATCATAAAGTTATGTTTAGATGATTCATATGGTTTATCTTTTTCAAATTAAATGTTTAATTGGTATAACTTATATATGAATCTTTATAAATAAAATTTGACTAGGTTCTTTACTTCGGTCTTTTGCAAATAAAAATATAATGTTGCATTAATCTAACTTAGGGTATTTTCTTTATGAAATATCCTTTACATATCTTTTGCTAGCTAAAAATAAACCAAGCTCATAGTCTCTTGTTGTTTAATAAAAATCCCTCGATAGCTTTTGTCTTTTCAACCTTAGTTACGTTTTCAACGTTGCGTAACCATAGATCGAGCCTATCCTTTAGTGCGCTCTTTTAATGCTTTTCTTTTGATTGGTGCAATGTTCTTAGTTGTACTTGTCTGTTTGCTTTGTATGGTTGTTCCTGATGATTGCTTTGAGTAGAAGATCGTTGTTCGTTTGCCTTGAAGATAAAGAGTTTCAAGAAAGCGCGAGCTGAAGAGCAGTAAGAGTAGCTTTTCGTTGGAGAAAGGCAAGTGTCCCTAACCATCCTTCTACCTATGCTTTATTTATAAGAATACTATGCTTTAATCGGAACATGGAGTGACCACCCAGGAACCAAGTGCAACCACAAGACATATGGCTCTGTTTTGGCTGAATAATTAGAAACCTTGATGTTGGGGTGACCTTACCTGATAAGGTCAAGGGGGAGCGTTAGTTGGGGTATAGACTCGCTCTAGTAGGGAGTTGGGCATGGCTAAGACACGGTACCTACTAGGGGACTTTATACTCTGTGACGGCTTGGAACCTTCGCGGGTTGCTTCAAATTCAGGAATCTTTGTAAAGGCCTCGTAGCGTCCCTATGTAATCACACCTAGGAAGTGTGGTATGATACCTAGCTAGCATCGCATGGTTGGGTTTACGCGACTTGTGGGTAAAGTGTACAACCTCTGCAGAGTGTAAAACTAATCGATTAGCCGTGCTCTCGGTCATGGAGCGGCCTGGACCCTCACATGATTAATATACTTAAAGATGAACTTTAAATCGTTTCTGGTTTTTTCTTGTGGCCTTGCTGAGTACCAACCATAAGTGTACTCAACCTTGCTAAACTGCTGCTCAGAAGGAGAAGTTGTGTGAAGCTGTTGAAGATGGTGATGTTGCTAGGCGTACGCAGCCCCTAGTCGTCTGCCTGTGAAGTTTGGTGCCTTCGTTTCCAGGATAAAGCGTAAATCTCTGATAATCTTTGTCTTTCTTACGTGATACTGTTTCTGTTATTCACTTATGTCAACTATATGCATGAAACTTGATCCTGGCATGCATATAGAACTGCACTTGGTTTTCTTTGGAAAAACAGGTGTGACAACAGATCTTGTTTCACTTTTCCTTCTCCTTTGGGCTGGTAGTAGCAACAAACTCAATCCTATCTCCTTGCGGGCTGGTTAAGAGCACCGACTTCTTGGCACACAGAATAATTCCATCATGTTTGCCTAACCAATCCATTCCAAGGATCACATCTATTCCACTAGATGTTAGAACTACTAAGTCAGCTTGAAAATCTATCTCTCTGATTTTAAGATTGACCCGTGGGCATACATGGGTGGATTTCATTTCACCGTGTGGGAACCAACTAGCAAATGTGTCTTCATAGAACCCATGGGTACATCATGCTTTGCCATGAATTGTTCAGTAATAAATGAATGTGATGCCCTGGAATCAAATAAAACTATTGCAGGTACAGAGTTGATAAGGAACGTACCAACAACAACTTCCTTGGCCCCTTGGGCTTGCTCAGCTGTCACGTGGTTCACTCTACCACGCATGTAGTTCTGTTGGCCTCTATTACCTTGAGAATTTGGATTCCCAGTGAGTACTTGAGATGATGGATGTCCGGGTCTCTGACCATTGCCTTTCTGAGGTGTCTGCATATTGCGCTGGGGGCAAATACTGGCATAGTGTCCCAATTCTCCATAGTTAAAACAACCACTAGGTCGAGCTGGGTGTTGTCCCTCACTGGTGCACCTGAGCGATTCTAATGAGGATTTGGAGCACATGGTGTCACTTGGTTGAAATCTTTGGGTTGCTGAAATGAGCGCTGAAACTGCTGATTCTTTGGGTAACTTCTGCCTTGCTCACGAGAGTGGAACTGAGATCCTTGTGATGAGTTGAAACGGGGGTGAGTGTTGCGGCTAGATTGTCCCTGAGACTGAAACTTGCGCTTGTGTTCAACAAGTTCTGAACATTTGTTTTCCAAGCCTATGGCCTTGTCTAGCAAAGTCTGGAAGTTAGGAAAAGTGTGACTCTGGAGCTGGTAGTTAAGTGGCCCTATGAGACCATCCAAGAAACGTTCTTGCCTCTTTGGGTCTATGTCTACTTCATCTGGAGCATAACAAGATCGTCGGGTGAATTTATCTTAGTACTCACTAACAGACATGTTTCCTTGCTTCAAAGCGAGAAACTCCTTCTGCTTGAGCTTTATCACACCAGCTGGGATGTGATGTGTATGAAAACCCTCCTGGAACTCCTGCCAGGTGATGGTGTTAGGAGCAGTATGTGCGACGGTATACGCATCCCACCAATCAGATGCTGCACCCTCCAGGTGTCCTGAAGCGTACAAGACTTTCTGATGATCATTACATTGTACTATATCCAGCTTATTGTTAATAGTCTTAAACCAATCATTAGCATTGAGGGGTTCCACTGAATGGGAGTAAGTAGGTGGGTGGTGGCTCATAAACTCTCTATGTTTGTTTGCAAGTGGTGGAGGAGCTTGAGGTAATGGCTGATTCTGTTGAGCTTGAATGTTTTGAACAGTAGCCGTGAGTGCTTGCAACAACTGTGTCTGGGCTGCTAAGAATTGCCGCATTGCTGGATCCATTGCTAGATTATGTGGTGGAGGTGGTACTTGATTTCGCTGGTTAGCGTGTGAGCACGAATCACAGGCGGAACGTCCTGTCCTCCTCCTGACCTGGTGTTTACCATCTGATTGTTAGGGAAAGGTATTTCAGATAAGAAGTTCAACTGATAAAGATAAATAGAAGAACAGGGAGTAAAGACTTAAATTTAACTTAATTATTTTATTGATGCTCTTATGGTCATCACTCCATAAAGCATTCCAATCATGACAAAGATCGAAATCAAACATGTTTTCACCCAACAAGCATTATTACATAGTATATGTCCTCGCAGGAACGAATCTATCGATCATAACTCAAAAGGTAGGCATTCTACTCAAGATGACCGGTGGTCGCGATGGACGAGCCGTAGCGGAGCCTCTTGCGGGGTGGTGACACCGCAGTGCAAGGAATCTCGGCGGGCTGCTCTGGTGGCTTCCTGTCGTCACGCTCGGCCTCCAACTACGCAATCTTGGTGTAGGCCTCCTTCAACATCCCATGGGTCTGGTCCAACTCAGCACTAGCAACCTCCAGATCGGTGTTGAGTCCTGCAGCGACCTGAACGAGGATGTTCAGGCGATTCTCCCCGTGATATCCAACTTGAACCACAGTATGCTCAGTGCCACTGGTGCATCATGGAACATGACGGAAGTCACTGATATTCAGCTCATGGTGGTGCCTGGAACGAAGAGACCACAGAGCCCTTCTTGCAGCGTTGCTGACTGAAGCACCCTAGGTGGAGTGGGGTGTGGTGGCGTCGTGTGCCTTGATCGTTGGGTAGCCTCTCGTAGTCTCCTCAAAAGCTCTGATGTGGACTCGAGTCATGTAGTAGGTACCAAGTGGTGGCTCGGTCCAGCTGTGGGTGACGTAGAGAGGCTTCACCGTGTTTCCCAACTCCCGCTGCGTCTGTCGAAGCAGGTAGGGAAAGTAGCCTGTGCTGACGGCTGATTTTCACTCACTTCTTACCCGTCAAACATGTACCTTTTGGCATGGAAAATGATCATCAACACTAGAATAGGGCTTAAACTAATCATTTCCACAAGTGTTGGTGATTATGCAAATACAGGTAAATAGCACTAGAAAGAGGAGTAAAAGCATAAGTCTTTGATCCAAGCATTTCAAGTCTAGCCAATGAGGGGATGCCACCTAGGATTCCCCTGGATCACTAACGTCATCAATACAAGAGAAGTGAGCCCGACGAATCACAAAGCGCCACATGGACATCACATGGATTCAAGGGCCCACTTATCCCCCTAAACCGTCGGGAAACTTGGCATGCATGGAGGACAGGCATCAGGGCCCACCAGTCAGCCACCACGAGAAAGCACAGGGTGCCACGTGGCCCCTAGGGTTCGGCCGAACCCTAGATCGGTCGAACCGACCTTGGTTCGGCTGATCTAGGCCCTCCACGTGTCACCTCCTGATTGGCTCCTGGTTGCAGCTCCGGGCATTTAGGGGCACTTGGAGCCCCGAAGCAAGCCTCTCCCCCCTCTATAAATAGGAGGGTAGGGGCTCCATTTTGGAACACACTCTTCTCCTCTTCTTCATTTTGGCTTGGAGCCTCTCTCTTTAGGAGAGGAGAGCTCTTTGTATAGGATTAGTGCTAGGAAGTGAGGTGGGAGGCTTGAGGCCATGTCATGTTCATGACATCTTCCTCAAGAACGATCCTCAGCGGTGCCTTTGTTCTTCAACTAGACTAAAGTGAGTATTTTGATATTTCCTATTTAGACTAAAGTCGTATGCATGCTTAGAATGTTGTGTTCTTGTGTTCTTCATTTGTTCTTGGTTTAGAGGTTTGTGTTCTTCGAACACAACCCTTTCGATCCAGTAGACTTAGATCATAAGTTTGCATCTAGTTTGTCAGCTTGTCTATTAGAATAAAGTGAAGCTCCTGCATATCTCTAGTTAGATCAAAGCGCATTCGTGATCTTGCATGAGTGATAGAGCATACCTTGAGCTAGTGCCAGTATCTCCCACATGGATTCGTAGGAATAGTGAGTGGTGTAGACGAGGTGTCTGGACCATAAGCTACCCTTCAAAGACCACGTACGATCATAGCGTAGAGGTAGGCCGCAGTGGTGATAGCCTGTTGGACCCTTTGTCAACCCTCTTACGTCGCGTGCCGAGTTGGGCTCGAGCCAGCACATTGCCTAGGATGTGCCTGGTGCCCTAAGTGAGTGTCATATCTGAGAGACCATAACTAGACTCTGCGCTCGGTCCGAGCAGATCCTTTCTACCTATCCTATCCATCAGAGTTGTGTCCTTGGATCATCCATACTAGAGTAGAAGATAGTGCACACCGTTCCTTGGATTCGATACCCTTGGAATACTCTCCTTCCTTGGGGAAGTGCTACAGTGGTATTTCCGTGCGCTTGCGGTATACCCGGTTGTTCTTATACGCTCCCTCCAGGTGTACAACTAGTGGTGATGTTGAGGAACGCCAACAGCCTGGCTCATTCTCCAAGGAGTGAATGCGACAGGCCGGATCCCCCTCACGAGGACCGTCGTAGTAGTACTCATCACCCTCTTCGACTTCATCGTCGCTGTCACTGCCATCGGTGGGGTCCTCCACAACTGGATCAACCAATGGGGGCAGCTCCACTGTGTTGCTTCCGTTGACGTACTACCGAATCCCTGCCATCTGATAGAGCAAAGCTGAACTCAGAGCAGAATAAAACAAAATGGTACAATTTTAACAAAGGACAAATAAGATAGATTTTTAGGTGGAATTAAAATTTATTTTTGAAAAGCTGATACGGCTTTCTAGAAAATGAGTCCTTATTTCGACCATTTCTATCTCAGGCTGCGTCCTATAGTCTGCATAGCTCCGGTACCACTCTGTCACACCCGTTTTTCCGAAGAAAACTGAATGCATCTCGTATGTGTGCCAGGATCACAATTTCACACATATGATAGACATAATGAGTGTAATATCAGATACAATGCTCAAAACATACAAAAAGAGGTTTATTAACTTTTATTACACTCATGGATAGACACGAAGGTCTTTACACGAACATCGATAACTATGACGACGCAACTCCGTCTTCAACTCCATAGGCATCTGACTGGGGAAAACGCATGCCTCAGAACTCATCGTAGTCGCTGAAGTACTCCTCCCTAGTGTTCTCCTCTAAACAGTGGGTAAGCAAGGGTGAGCACACTTATAGTTGGAGCTCAGCAAGTGGGGGAAAATGCAAGGCTATCAAGGTAGGCTAAGGTTTTGCAGCGGTTAGCATTTTTAAGTTAGTCAAATTTTATTAGCAAGCGCCTATTTACTAGGTGTAAGTTTATACCATCCCAAAATTAAGCATTTAGAAAACATTATCTCAAAACCATATAAAACCATGATTTAATTCCATCTTCAAGTTCACTTATCATGTGAGGGTCCAGGCTGCTCTTGACCGTGAGCACGGCTGATCGATCAGTTTTAACTTTGCAAAGGTTGTACACTTTCACCACAGCTCATGTTCCCCATGTTGCCAGGGTTGATCAGACCCTTAAACACTTCCGAGGTGAGTGGATAGGGGTCCACTACGAAGCCTTTACAAAGATATGCAGAAGGCCAACAGCCCGAATAGTTACAGTAGCAGAGGGGACCATAACGCTCCTTAAGGGACAGCACCTTAGCAAAGGCTGCGGCCAAGAGGACCGGGCTATACCCCTTCAACTCTGACTCCCTCTGCTCCTTTCGGATAAGGTTGTCAGATAATTCCACACACCTAATTAATTGGCTAAGCCAGAGCCATATGGACTATGGTTGCACTGTTTTCCTGGGTGGTTCTCCATGTTCCGATTAATTCATATGATCTTGTTATTATTCACACCTTTTCACCAAGGTTACCATGACCAACATTTTATAAAGATTCATTTCAACCATCCCAAGTTGGGCAACTAAGCATTATCTATCCCAAAACATTTGTTTAAAACCGGGTTGTTCAAGGTAAAGGGGATAAAATCTAGTCACGTCCTTAAAAAGGTAATTTTCCCATCGAGTTATGCATAGCAACAATTAAATGTAAATTTTAGTTATTATGCAAGTTATGTGGGACAAAGTAGAATATGCAGGGGTAGGAAATCCACTTGCCTTCCTTGCTTAAAAACTTGGATTCTTCTTCTTCAAAAAGTTGCTCTTGATCCACGATCGGAAGCTCGGTACCCACTAGCACGATATCTACGCGCACACCAAAAATCATACAATAAATAAAACAATACATCAAACATTATAGAAGACTAAAACAAGCTTCTAAAACTAACGAGCACTGAAAGACGGTCGCAAGGATACCAAAAACGCCAAAAACGGACAAAAGACGCAAAAGATATGGCTTAAACAAGGTTTAGGGGCTAGATTGTAAGAAAACTTCACCTCCAGGGGCTTATCTGCAAGAAACCAGGGACCTAAACCTAAAACTACAAAAGATCTGAGGGCCTCAGGTGCAAAAAGGCGCTTTGGACGGCGGGCGGAAAAACTAGAAAGCTTAGGTGCCTAAACAAAAAGAAAAGGACTTAACTGAAAGGATCTTTAAAGGTGGAAGGGCATTTTTGTGATATTTAAAACTACAGGGGTTTTTTTGCATAGTGATCGGCGGCAGCTCTAGTTGACCGGTATGACTTGGTTTGACCCGAGGGCTGGGCGCATCTGGGCCGTTTATTGCCACACGGACGGCTGGCGGCAGTGCGAGGCAGACAGGCGGCGGCGCGCGGCGGCGGGCGGCGGCGCGCTTACCGGAGAAGCTCAAACTCGAGCTACGGAGCTCAAAACTCGACGGGAAAAGAACCAAAAGGAAGCTAGGGAGATGAGGAACTCACCTAGGGGCTTGGGTAGACGGCTAACGCGACGAGAAGGGAGATCGGGGCAGGCGGCGGAGCTCCGGCTTGGTCCCTTCGGGCGGTGACGCTGCGCAAGCGACGAGACAGGAGGAGCTCGGGTGGACAGGTGCGGGTAAAGTAGGGACTCGAGCTCTCCTTTTATATTGCGAGGAGGGGTAGGGGAGAGTCCGGCAAGGCAGTGGGACGGTGGACGGCCATGAATGCCATGGTGGAGCTCGGGTGGAGGCGTTTCGGGAGAGGAAAGGGGCGAGGCGGCGCATGAGTGCTCCAGTGTGCATTCGTGCGCACTCAAAGGGAGGGGAGGAGGTGCGGGAGAGATGGGGACAGCGCCGGGGAGGCAGGCGGCGTGGCGGCCAGGGGGTGGCGCACAGCCGGCGGGAGGTGGAAGATGACCCTGACGGGTGGGTCCCGCCGGTCAGCCACAGAGAGAGAGAGAGGGGAGGGGTGCTGGGTCAGCGGAGCTGAACGGGCCGGAAGAAGATCTGGGCCGCGATGGTGAGCTGGGCCTGTGCGGTGGGAAAAAAGGAAAAAGAGAAAAAGGGGCCGGCTGCTGGCGGGATTTGGTGGGCCGCGGGAAAGGAGAAAGAAGGTGGGCCTCTGGGCTGAAAAAGAAAGAGAGAAAGGGAGAAGGAAGGGTTTAGGGTGGATTTTGGAACTTGAACTTTCTTTTTTTTTCTTTTGAATTTTGAAAACACACACATCACACAATACCATGCAAACCAAAAATGATGCACAATCACTTGGGTGATTCTAAATTATTGAAATATTATTTAATACTTAAAAGCAAATTTATTTAGTCAAATTATTTAAACCCTTAGAAAATAAAATCTAACTTTGTTGCTATCATTTTAATGTGATGGAATTTTAGGGTGTTACACTTACCTTCCCATTTGACTCAAGCTCGATGACTTACCCCATTTGGATTCGAAAATTCCTGCAAAGGTTAGTCCGCATATATAACCAATATCCATGCAAGCATTAACTATAAGGTTCATCAATCAAACTCGACACCATGTCTTGTTTGATTGAAGAAGACGGTTTTAACCTAAGCACCATGCTTAATTTAAAACAACCTATGAACGCACGTAGCTAAACATGCACTCAAACCATAGCATTACAAACATAGATAAAGGAAGCATGAAAGCATGATCAAGCTATTTTCAAAGGGATATAAACATGAGAATAAGAAGGTGAACATCGGGCAACCTCTCGAAAGGGCTTTGTTTAAAGTCAAAAGCAGGATGTACCTAACTAGACAAGATGCAAGAGCTAACATCATCTCCAAACCAGGATAAGATTTGGTATGAGCGGAACTTTACTCGGCATGCTCACATACCTCCCCCACACTTGAAGTTTGCATTGCTAGGCAACAAAACTCAAGTGTGTGGAGATCAAGCTTCCTTTTGTAATGTTCCCTCACAAAACTTTTACCAAAGTGTTGAAGTTGATGTAGCTCACATGTTCTTAGGCATCACATGTCCACCGTTCTTTTCAATCTCCTCCTGAAAGGTTAGCGACCAAAGATACCCGAGGGACAACCTATCCTAAAAACATGCTCTTGCTTTTTTATTTGAAAAGGGAAATAAAACAAACCTAATCCAGGCCATCTCCTGGTAGTGCTTTGTTAATGGTCATAAGCTTGACCATGGGAACTTCTTCCTGTAGCTATCATTGGTGATGTCATTCCCGTCTCACCACTAATTGTTTATGTATCAGTGAAGCTTCAGCTGCAAGGTTAGTGCCACAGTGCATACACGAAATCTGCAATGCTTATGGTAAACATATGCATCTACAACCAACCTTAAAAACACTATACAAAAGAGGAGCATAAGGTGGTTGTAGTCCTCATGCGTGCTCCGTGCACTGAGCATAGCTGACTCTGGAGACGCATGATGCAAGCATGATTCTTGAGGTATATCAAGAGTGAAGCTACCATGCTTGTCAATGAAATCCTTAAATTCGGACTCAAGTGTTGGCGCCTCATAGATTTCCATGAACCATGAATTCTCCATCTCAAGAAATGCATCATGGAAGCTTGATGTTGATTTTCGATCAAGGTCGAGAACAACATAATTTGGGCCAGCGGGAAGAGGCTCAAACTCGATCAAGGGTAATGATGATCGTTCGTCTTCACAAAGGTGAAGAAAGTCTTCTGAGTCAAACTCTTGAGGAGTAGAGAATTCTACACCCTCAACGAGAACGGGATCGAACGATCCGAACGGAGATACATGCATCATCTCCTCGAGCGGGTTTTGCTTGGGAAGAGGCTTCTCCATAGAATTTTCTGAAAACAAGGGAGTGGTGGCAGAAGAGGCTTCCCTAAGCTTTTCATCTAGGCTCCCTTGAGATTTTTCAAGAAGATCATCCAATGGGAAGCCTAGGAGAACACCAAAATCGATGATGGGGTAGATATGAAAATCTAAGCGCACCTCAATTTTGTCTATGATGATCGGCACGTCCCTAGTGATCCCCCAACATGGGAAAAGGTAGCCCCACCTGGGATTTCAGAAATACCTATCAATCGGGATCAGGGGCTTGTTACCCATAAGAGTATCCATAAGGTACTCCAATATGATGCAAGCCCCAACAGTAGGGTCATGAACAGCTTCTACGACATTTCCTCTCATGGAACAAGAGATAGTCGTGGAGGTTGAGCTAACTCGAATTGCTTCGGAAGTACGCTCTAACTCCTTTGATCAATCTGATGTGGATACCTGATTGGAAACTTTATCAAGGTCCTCATAAGGGACATCGATGTCATTGGCTTCTCGTGCCTAGGATGATTCGAGGCGTTTATGATGTCTTCAGAAGGATCTTCCTTGAATCGGAAAGTGAACTCCGAAGGTTGAATCTCTTCTTCCTTCGGTGTTTGTGGTTCAGGAGAGGGCTCAACGATCGAATATTGAGATGTGGAAACCGTAGGTTCAGGTTCGGCTGTTGAGAGACTCTCATGGCTTGATACATACTCATCGCGGAGGGGTTCGTTATTGTTGGTAGGTAAGAAAGAGTCTTCTAAGAGAGTATCTAGGATTTCCCTTCCTTCCATTGTCATTTTGTCTTCAAACGAGCCTCGAGTGGTAGTGTCAAGCTCCTTACAGACTTCATGTCTAGACACGAGCAAAAGATGTACAAAGATACACCCTCGGGTATAGACAAGTGTGGGTAAGATGCCAAGAGGCGTAAAAATCTTGCCCATGCTGCACCAAGGGATTCCTTCTCTAGTTGCTCAAAATCGAGGATGTCCATCGGAAAGGAATTTATGCGTTTCAGGAGGGAAAATGAGGAACAAAAGTCAACTCGTAGTTTCTCCCAATCACCGCTCATGCTCCCTACCGAACGGATGTACCATTGTTTCGCCTTCTTCGTGAGAGAGAAAGGAAACAATTTCCATCTCAAGGTTTCCAGCGTCATTCCTTGGACAACCAAGAATGAACACATATCCTCGAACTATTGCAAATGATCGTAAGGTTCTTCATTAATTGCTCCAGAGAAGGTTTGATTCCGAACCGTGGCTATAAGGTCGGGATTGAGTCCATGGATGGGTGTAGAAGTTGATGGATCATTGAACTCATAAGTTGAGGTGGAGAGGTCGTGAAAGGATGGCCTCTCCATGGGTAACAGGGGTAAAGGTAGAAACAAAGAAAATCAAAAGATACGAGGACCAGTGGGTACAAAGATAGATACAACAACTGTTCCCCGGCAATAGCGCTAGAAAGCTTGTTTGGTATTTTAGCGTCACATGAATAAATCCACAAGTGCACAGATACCGTTGTAGCTTTGACCTCAGATTATTCCAAGGGTATCGAATACAAGGGAATGTGTGTGCACTAACTTCGTACGAGCCGGTCCAAGGACACACCAAGATAAGAGGCGATTATATAAAGGATTCCTAAAGATAGCATTATAGATGAGATTAAAGGTCGATCGATAGAACTTGGCTTAGGGTACCGATAGCCCTGACTTAACAGGCGACTCTGGTACGTAGATCTATGTGGAACGGAGCTCTGGCTATATCCAGCCATGGAGGATCAACGAGGGCCAGAAGGGCTGTCACCACCCTCTTTTTCGTCACTGTTCGAAGGAGCTGATATAACAGGATTGTGAAGAGGGTCATCAGGAGCTGGAGCAGCAACAACAGCAGGAGAGCCTTTTGAGGTAGCAGGAGCAGGAGCAGGAGAACCTTCTGAGGTAGCAAGAGCAGGAGCAGGAGGGCCTTCTAAGGTAGCTGCAGCAGGAGTAGGAGAGCCTTTTGAGGTAGCTACAGCAGGAGCAGGATCAACTATAGGAGAGCCTTCTGATGTAGCTGTAGCAGGAGCAGGATCAGCTGCAGGAGAGCTTTCCGAGGTAGCTAGAGCAGGATCTTCCAGAACTTGCAAAGTAGATTGACCAAGATGTTCTGCACTACTACCGGCAGAGAGAGCACGACCATTCGGATCGTTTGCTGTTGCCGCCAAAGGATCTTCCTTGTTCTGTTCCCCTATTGCAATATCAGATAGAACCTTGAGTATTGACGTATTTGCTTCCTTTTCTTCTTTGGAACCCTTTTCTGTCATCCATTGTGAACCAATTGCTGAACTGTGCGGCAGCTCAGAGACTTCAGATGATCTACCCAAGTTAACAGGAGGCATGAGTTGCAAGGGGTCTGACCAATAGGTGCGAGTAGAGCGTGCGGTGGTGCTAAGCCGTTAACTTGGTGAAGGTGACTGGGTAAAGCATTCAGAAAATTCTCCATAGTGTGTTGCTTCTATGTTACCATTTGTACTATCTGCTCCGAGTGCGCGCGGTTGAACTCCTCCTGTTGTGCCATCCTCTTCTCCATCATTGACTGGAACTTGGTCTGCTCACGCTGATTTTCAAGGATCAGTTTCAGAAAGAAGGAAGAGTCCATTGGCTCACTGGTTGTTGCTGGAGTGACTGGAACTGTTTCTGTTTTTGTAGTGGGTAGCGACGCACCATCATGTACTCGGAGATGTCTCACTGGAGATGCCTCATTATCTTCGTTGTCTGAGGAACAAATGTCATCAGGAGATGGCTCAATTGTAGCCCTTAGGCCACGACGTGTGTCTCCTGGTCTCGCAGGCCTATATTCCTTGAAATGTGTCTTGGACTTCATGTACTCGGGACGCCAATCTTTGGGTCCGGTTCGCACCACTTCCCCGTCTTCATCTACTCTGGTAACACGACTCAGGATGAAGGAGATCCAATGAGCATACAACATATGTCGGGCCATGATCAACCCATCAAGGATAGCATCTTCAATCTCACATAAAATGAAGAATCACGATGTCGAAGGGTCGGCCAGTCATGACGTCAAGGAGAAGCCACTGCTAAAGACTAGTGATGGACTCTGCATTTCCATTCCGTCGTAACAATGTCTTTCGTAGTGCCCGGTGAACCGCATTTGCCTCAGGGGTAAGCATGTCAAGCGTGCGATATGCTCGCCTACCTATGAATGACTCAACAAAAAGTCCGGCCATCTCCTCATCGGACGGGAACGACCCACCGAGCAAACTTCGTCGAGGTGGTTCACGATCCCCGTAGACAACACTATGTAGGGATGGCTTATCCTTGTACTTTCCTGATTCACAATCCATCAGTCCAAGAGTGGCAGTAATATGGTGTCGGAAAAGATTATACTGGCGTCCCTGAAACATGAACATGATGTACTCCCTAGTTTCAGCAATGTACACAGTAGCATAAAACACTCTCACCCAATCCTCAACATACTGATGATGCAATGAGCCAAATCAGCCAATCCGGGATGATCATCGGAGTATACCTTAATATCCACTCCCGCGGCTAAGTTCATATGATCCCAATTTATAACCCTGTGCTGATACAGTTTCATGGGCAGGTATTTGTAGTTGTAATAGAAAGTTTACTGAACGACATTCATAAATCTTGGTTCGACCTGTTTGTCCTTCGTTTTATCTTCTGGTAGGTGTGGTTGCGCAGGTCAATCATCCTAAGAGGCTCTTATGGTGGAGGGTAAAGTTGTACCTCTTTCTGCTTCCTGGGATCTGGCGCAGGACACTCCGAAGGGCGGGGTGGGTGACAGCCCGCGGTTGACCCACCCCGTGTGGGGCAGGAAGGCGCCGAGCTTGACCTAGCTCGTGTGTGGCAGGAAGGCGCCGAGGTTGACCCACCCCGTGTGTGGCGGGAAGGGGCAGAGGCCAAACCTTTAGTCCCGAGTGGTTTTACGAGCCGAGACTATGAGTGGCGCCCGCGGCCTTTCCAAGACACGTCGCTCCCAAACCCTTTTGTCCCGGTTCCAAAATTCAACTGGGACAAAAGAGTTAGATCAAAGGTCACCTCCCTAGTAGTGAAAGGCAGACAAATATGATAAGAATGTGTGTGAGAGAGAGGAGGATGGTTAAACTTGCTGACATGTGGGACCCACATTGTTAGAGGAAATATTTGCGAGCCTACAATCGTCTTTTCTTGTCAACATGGCACCAACTTATTAACGGCCAATTGACGACAATGACAATCAAGGATTTGCAAAATTGAAATAGTGGCAGTGAAGGGAATCGGAAATTTTAGATGGTGACGAGGGAAGTGGTATAATTTTCAGTAGCATTGTGAGAATTCTTTCTAATTCCAGTAGCATTGAGAGAATTCTTTCCAAAACAATCGACATGACAGGTTCACAACTGAAAGCATCTGCAACAGTTTGTCATATTTTACTTGGCATATTTTATGTTTTACCAACTTCTAAAAAAGATATGCCAAGTAAAAAAAGAGTTCATCTCCAACAGTTTAGCATAATTCACTTACCAAACTCAGATCTAACTTACATCAGGAACTCTAAGAGAGAAACATAATTATGTTTATGCTCTTCCACCTCTTGAAAACTTACATCAGGAACTCTTCTCTGTTATTTATTTTTTTCACCCTCCCACCTACAGGGAAACGTCGTGCAAGTCCTGTTGGCAACCGGAGTTGCGACGTGCATATTTATGGGTGGAGAGGTCTGTGATGCCAAGTTGCTATTGATGCCAAGTTGTTTTGCCAAACTGTTGGAAGAAATTTTTTTGTTTTGCCAAAATTAAATAAATGTCAAGTTGAGATAGCAAACTGTTAGAGTTGCTCTGTATATACAGACGTTCTGTCCACCACAACCGCATTAACGGCTGAAATTCACATATGTGAATGCCTCGCATACGTGCACTCGTTCCCAGTGCCACAAGCCACGCTACGCTACGTACTTGTCCGGCAACGGCACGGGATTATCCAACACGTACAGAAATCAGCCCGGGTTGTACAGCTGCTGAGCTACATAACACTAGACTGGTGGGATGATGTACTTTTTTTGCCTGACCACTAACGCAACAAAAGAACAACACTCGTGTACACTACTCAATGAGAAACTCAGTGCGTGACTCCAGCTACCTAATTTTCCTCTATCCTAGTAAGCCAGGATATATATGCTAGGATGAGAAATGAAAACCTATTAAAATTCTGAAAGGACA
The DNA here is from genome assembly GCA_036936925.1 of Cenchrus fungigraminus. Taxonomy (NCBI): domain Eukaryota; kingdom Viridiplantae; phylum Streptophyta; class Magnoliopsida; order Poales; family Poaceae; genus Cenchrus; species Cenchrus fungigraminus. Next base: position 102,657,305 of record CM072779.1, read on the forward strand.
AAACTTCCTTATGTGGATCACTAACATTTCCCAATAGTCTCTGTACATGTAGCCTACAGTTTCTTGTTCCAATATTCGAAGTAACTAATATAACTGTACTAAATTTTACTGAAAAAAAACTGTGGTCACTCGAGCAAAAAAATTGTAAAAAAAACAGTTTGCCACTGATTAGGAAATACAGTAAACAATCTTGTATATATAGTGAGAAAGATGTCTCTCTTGTATATGTGTGCCGCCGACTGTTTTTATATTTGCCGAGGCTGTACAAAAACACTCTGCAAAATAATTACACTCGGTAAATAGCTTGCTTACCGAGTATAAATAAATACACAACAAATAAGCTATTTGCCGAGTGTTCACTCGGCAAAGATGTGGGTTTGTCAAGTGTTTTTTACACTCGGCGAAGAAATGATTTTTTCCACTTCCAACCATGAAACTTTTTCTACTCTCAACATACAATATGTGCTACTCATGTTAAAATTTGTTATATTTTTGTATTATTTTGGTTATTTAATTAGTTAATTATATTTCAAGAATTTTTTTGAATCAGATCAAATTTGAACTGCAAGTGATTTAAATAATAGAATAAAATGAGTACTAAAATATTATTCATGTTATTCATCCCAGTTTGCGGTCTTACCCGTGAAATGAGTAGAATTTTCGAACATCTTGTTTAGGAAACACGGCCACAAATGTGTGGTCGATTGGTTGTTAAACTTTAAAAAACAAACAAAGTCTGAAAATCATGAAATTTGTCATGATGTGATGGTATCATATGTGGAGGCTGACGTACAAAATTGAGAAGGTTTTACATATTTTTTCACATGCAATGTTTACAAACCGAAGCATCTCAGAGGAAGATGCGTACATTGAGAAGGATTCGATAAGGTTTGGAGTTAAAGTGACGGTCAAAATTTTGTTTGACTACATTTTTTTGTAGGAAATAGAGAATATAAATTGTTTCATGTAAAAATTTGGTAAATTTTAAGATCTGTTTCATAATTTTAATGTATTAAGTGTAATTATATAATTTTAATTGATATAAATAGAATTTGAGCTATAACTGCATAAAATAATGGAATAATATGAGTAGAAAATCAAATACATATTGTTGAATGAATTTGAAAAGGTATTTTCAAAGGGAATCAGAATAAAATTTGAAGAAGACGTAAAAAAGTTTGTCGAGGGCCCCCGAGCTGACACTCGACAGTGCTAGATCTGGGCATTGGAAAACACGAAACAGTATAAAACAACCGACTGGACCTTTTGCTCCCACGCACAGGCCTTCACTCCCTCTTGACCGGTACCGCGGCCTCCCTCCCTCCGGGCCAACAGCCTCTCTCCCTCATGGTCAGCAGCCTCCCTCCCTCAGGGTCGATAGCCTCCCTCTGGCCCCCAGCTGCCTGACAGCTGGCGCCCTACAGCCAGCGTGCTACACCCTGTCGACCTCCCACTGGCCCTCCCCTACACGATCTCATCACTTGATAAGGTAAAACATAGTTGGTGACGGCGGTGGCGTGGTTTAGTGGCGGCAGCACGCATGTGATGGCGTGGCACTCGGTGGGCATAGTGGTGGTGGTGGTAGTGGTGGTGGCGGCGGCGGGGAGGGGGAGGGTTGGGCGGGGGAGCTCTGGCCGAGCGTCGTTGTTTTTCATATATTTTCAAAAAACTTTGCCAGAGTGTCACATATAACGTTCGTCAAAGCCTTTGTCAAGTATGCGACAAAAAACACTCAACACACACAACTTTGCCAAGTCTATTTTTTTGAAGTAAATTGCCAAGTCTATTTTGCTTAGTGCGTTTTGCCAAGTGTAACACTCTGCAATGCTTTTGCAGAGTATTTTTGGGCTTCCGTCGAGTGACTTGCGCACTCGGCAAATTAACTGTCTTCCGTAGTGGATGTTACAAAATGGTCTCACCTGTCGTAAATTATATGTGGTTTGGACTTTTTCTAGGATACGAAGTAAAAAGTGTTCCTTGGTTCAGTTCGCCCCCCTTAAACTATACAATTTGACTCAATTTACACCTTAACACAATTTGTCTTTTTTTTTCTCCATGCACAAGTGGAGTTTGAAGTTCAAATTTTGCATGGTGATAGCAAACAACATAAGTCAAGTTAGAAAGCTATATGATAAATTTTTCATCACCATTTTGGTATGATAGTATATTTAATGATAAAATTTATCATTTGAGATACAAAATTATATAAAAACTAATGATAAAAAATCATAAAATAATTTTCAATATAGATTATGATGTCGACTACCATCTTGTAAAGTCTCAAATTAAATTCATCTTGTGTATGGTGAAATAAAAATAACAAATTGCATTATGAAGTAAGTTGAACCAAATACTTAAGTTTAGAGGGTAAATTGTACCAAAATATAGATTAAAAAATTATCTGGATTTTCGTTATACTTAAAGGTAGTAATTTGGACTTTGTTCTTAAAAAATAGATGAACGGCGCTGGTTATTACGAACCAATTAAGCGTCACCCCAACGGAAAATCAAGACCACGTTCTTCGTCTCCGCTGTCAGGGAGCTCCATGTTCCACACGCACCAACCCTAGTTCAATGCCGCGCGCCGTACCCACCAGCTGATCCCCGGCCACCACACGCTTTGATCACCCCTAACACACGAGCGACCGACGCCGCGGCCGGGCCCACGCGCAGCCGCACGGTAATCGATCGACGGCCGTCCATCCAGATCCATCCCATACCTTCGCACAAAGTCATTGCTGGGTTTGGCACCAACGAGCCTATAAATGCTTGCGAGCTCGCCACGCTTGGACACACAAACAAAGTCTCTAATATCTTCTTCGAGCAACCCATCGCCGACGATCGGAGTCGATCGAGCTCTCTGTAATGGCTCGAGTAGTAGCTGCGATAGTGCTCGCCATCGCGGCTGCGGTTGCGCCGGCGGCAGCCGAGCTGACGAAGGTGGAGCACCTGCCCAAGAATGAGGGCTCGCTCAACATCCTTGCCGTCGGCGACTGGGGGCGCCGCGGCCAGTACAACCAGACCCTGGTTGCCCAGCAGGTAATGTAAAATATTCACTTTGTTTTCACTGCAGGTAAGTTATTCGAAATAGTACAAAATTGACACGGTAACTGAGGATGATTAAGGTGGTTCTTTGGGCTGTGCTGGTGGTCATGGCTCTACGTTAGTCAGTAGCCGAAAGTGGAGACCTTAGTCATTATTTCCTTGATCCTTAATAATTAGCTCCGGTAGTACGATTGCACTGCTCGTTCTTCTGTTGGAAAAGTTACAAATTAATTAAACCCCAATGATTGCTTACTAGTCAACAAGTAATGACATATCCGATTGTTAAGTATTGTACCACTATTATCTAGCTGATTAGACCTAGATTAAATGATTTCCATACCAAAAGCAAATTCAAGTAAATTTGCTTCACATAACTAGACCGGTCTCACGGTCTAGAAAAATCTCCAAGGGACTTTTTTTTAGGTTTTTACTAGTGCACAGTACTACCATATACCTACTGTTTGAGACTCGAATAAAAGGATATGACGATTGAGATTAATTGTGTCCTACTAGAATCTTAAGTTGTAGTATAGGTAGTATGCATGAGTAGTATGGGTAGTATAGATGTATAATTGGAAATATGTAAAATGACATTGTTGAAATTTAACATGTCTATCTTAATTGAGCAAGGAGAAAAAAGAAGAAAAATCAAAATAATATAATTCGTGCAATTACAATTTTACCCATATCAAAAATTGGTTACACTCCATACTATCAGCTGGTAGTATTGTGCACCGTAAAAAACTTTAAAAAAAAAAATCAACCCCCTAAATTCATTCCTAAGGATTCGAACTTAGGTCTACTAGGTGCTACTTAGGTGTTCTAATAACCACGGGGCTAGATGCCCTTTCACAAGTAAATTTATTTCACAAAGTTGTAATAATGAACTACAATGACTGCTTTTTTTCGAACAAACAACAATGACTGCTAATCCATTCCTGACGATTTATCCCGATTTTCCCTGTGTGTGTATGTGCCTGTAGATGGGGCTGGTGGGGGAGAAGCTGGACATCGACTTCGTCATCTCCACCGGTGACAACATCTACGACAACGGCATCGCCAACACCAGCGACCCCCTCTTGAAGGAGTGCTTCACCAACATCTACACCGCCGAGAGCCTCCAGACGCCTTGGTACATTGGTAATGTGCAATCTCTATACATCATGCTATCTATGATCCAATCGTTGCCTTCATAGTTCCAATGATTGCGAGACTGGGAGAGATTAATACTAACATATCATCAATTGAGAAGCAAATAAGGGTACTGATCCTTTTCTGTGACATTATGCGTGCAGTCCTTGGCAACCATGACTACACGGGCAACGCGCTGGCGCAGCAAGACACTGCCATCCGGGAAGTGGACAGTCGCTACCTCTCCATTGCCAAGTCCTTCATCGTCAACTCAGGTACATTCAGAAAACGAAACCTACTCCTGCATCGGTGCATGCATGGTCCTCATCTCTGGCACTCCGGGAGTACACTAGCTTTGATTACGGCAACGTTAACTGTCATGCCTAAAAATTTGCACCCTTAATTTAATAACGCTTATGCAAAAAGTTGGAATTAGGGCACTCCCAACCCAGACTCTACTCATAGAGTCCATATGTCGAAGACTCTACCACAAGAAACTATAGTTTCCAATACAAATTTTGTATTATGGAGTCTATCTAATATTCCTCTCGGATCTTCTGCTCCCGTTTTATTAAATAAGTGGACACATCAAGCATGCGGACAGTCACACGGGATATGCACGAGCCTCATTTTGCACGTACATTTGGTGTCTAACTTAGACTTGGTTTCTATGTTTCCACCTCTCTCTCTCATCATTAAATTTCTTGACACATCAGCAAATTGCTTATGTGGTAGTGTAATTAATGACTATGGACTCTACCATAGAGTTTGGGTTGGGAGTGCCCTTAGTGTACTTGGCATTTTAACATTTGTGTAGATATTGTTGAGTTATGATCCAAATTATGTTGCCAAGAGAAAATGCTTTTTCTGACGGAGCGGAGCGGAAGCCCGTCGCCGGGAGGTTTGGGCCGGTATGGGTCATATATCCTCGTTAGGGTTTTCTATTGGAGATCGATTCATTTTCTCATCTTCTTATAAGCCGCCGTCGTTGACGTTGTAACTAGACTCCCTTCGTAGTGAAGTTCTTGATGGCTGGTGCCTGTGGTTTTTTTGCTCTCGTGTTGAGAGGGTCTTTCACGTTAAATCTCGTGTCTCCTTTGCGGTTTGATCTTTTACTTCTGTCGAATACTTGTCATCATTTATAACAAGTGGTATCAGAACCGAAAGTCAGAAAAACCTGTAAAAACATCTCCGGGTCACATGGTGACGGGGAGCTCGTGAACGTCTCCGAAGGGTCACGAATTGTTGTGACTGGAGAATTAGAACTTTGGACCTATAATAACCTTCCATGAGTTCACATGGGTTGTTATGTGATGGAAGAGTCGGGGCTAATGTGTGACGGGGGAGATTGTTGGGTTTAATCCCACATCGAAAATTGATAGTGGGGGCAGTCCTGACCTATCAAACTAGTCTTTTGGGTTGAGTTAGGCCCAAATTCTTATTGTTGTGGACTCCGTTGGACCTAGACCTGTTGGGGCACCGGCTCGTTGGTATAATTCTCGGACCGGATTCCGCTGCGCTCTCTAACATATATTTGTTGTTCACCAAAAAAACAAAGAAATTGTGGACTTCTTCCTTGTCGACACATCACCGTTCTACCTGAAGTACTGGAACAGCAGCAAGTACGATTGGAGAAACGTTTCTCCCCGTGACACCTACATCGAAACCCTCCTCAAGGTATGCACTGCACACTGACTTCTGTTATATGATATACGCTTTCTGAATATTGATGTCGTGTGTCACTGGCAGGATCTGGACGATGCGCTGACGCTGTCAGAGGCGCCATGGAAGATCGTCGTCGGACACCACCCCATCAGCAGTGGCTGCGAGCATGGGAACACCACTGAGCTCCAGCAGCTTCTCCGACCAATCCTCGAGGCATCGAATTGACCCGAGAATTTATGATCACGTCTTTTAATTTTGCTTCTTAATCTGGACAATTTACTAGCTAGCTGCTGGTCCAGCAAGATGAATTATGAAACTGATTTGTGTTAAAATGACAAATACAACGTAGGACCGCAGGGTCGACATGTACGTGAATGGCCATGACCACTGCCTACAGCACATAAGCAGCAGCAGCAGCAGGTGAGCTCTACACACCAATATCGTCATCAATTACATACTGAATTTCCGTTTCCAGTGATCTGTTCTTGAGACAAGGCAAAAAATAGTAATTTGCACTGTCGTTCTTTTGCTGGAAAAACACAAAAAAAACATTGCAGTCCTGTGCAATTTATGACGAGCGGCGGTGGGTCCAAGGCATGGGCGGGCAAGTTCAAGACCACCTCTGACAAGATCGAGTTCATCTACGACGGGCAAGGGTTCCTGTCGATGCAGCTGAGCAAGACGGAGGCGCACCTCGTCTTTTATGACGTCACCGGCAATGTCCTGCACACCTATGACAGCACCAAGACGGAAGAAGATGAATGAGCCCTAGCTGTTTAAATCAGGTGAACCAAGGGTCTATTGGTTAATTGTTTGTGTGATCTTGGAAGCAGTTCGTGTGTGTGTTGTTGTTCTTGTTCTTGTTGTGTGTGCTAATAATTGTGAAGGTTTGGGTGGTGAGCAGAAAGGAGAATTGTGTCTTCAATGTAATTTGTCAGTAAATTAAATTTATTGCAAGCATTACGGTGCATATATATATAGTGTTTACATACATACGGATGAACTTTCACAGTCTGTTTGTGTGATGTGCAGGTTATACCAGTGCTATTTGTTACTATTTTCAACATATCAATATACATAGCATATATGGACATCAAAGAATACTTCTGTGTAATCGCTTTAGTATTTCTACTTTCAAATTCACTTTAAAATTTTATTTTAAAAACCCCGCAGAAACACGTGGGGTGCCACCTAGTTCACCAAAATTTGAGGCTCATTACTCATTTGTTATGCAAAACAACCCCTAGACATGTTGCATGCTCAAATTGGGTCTATTTCCAATATTCTGAAATGCCAAGGGCCAGTCTAGAAAGGTGCCACTATATGTCTCTTCCCTAACTCGGAAATAAATAGGTAGTTGTGTTTTTTTTTGGGAGAGAGCTATGGTTAGGGAGAGCAGAGGAGAGATTTTGAACCACCAAATCCCTTCAGTTGAAAGTGCAATTCTTGTGGGAATTTGGAGCCCCTCATCCTTGTTGCTTCTTCGCATAGTGGATTTCTCTCCCCTCCCCACCCCTCGGTGCCCCCCCCCCCCCAAACCCTAAGTGGTTTCCACGTAAAATATTGGTGTCTAGTGTCTACTCTTGATTTGGTATTTTTCTTGCCATATGTGTTGGTTAAAGTCACCATGTTGCTTGCTATTGATCCATATATGAAGTAGTTTCTTATATGGATGAGTTAACATGATACTATGAAAGGTATATGTGTGTTCTTTGTTATGCTGATATGATATGATGGAGATTGGTATTCTAGCTGATAGCGAGGTAGCTGCTGCAACTATTTTGCTATTGACTCATGGATAGCTTGTGATTTGAAAGTTTGAAGCATATGATTGATATATTCTAGTTTCATTATAAGTACGAAGTTCCTATTTTGAGTCATAGACAGTGTATTAAAAAAATATTGGTCAGGAATGCAGATTTTAGCCCATGCATATGGATCTGGACGCACCAGTGCAATGCCCAATTCAGCTTGGTAGTCCCCCATGGTGCAGTAGTTCACCAGCAGTACCAACTACTAGGGAAACAACCTTTTGTATCGGGTCTCAACCCCCCTTTAGTACCGGGTGCTGAATCGGTATTGACACGTCGGTACTAAAAGGTCCCTTAGTACCGGGTCATAATAAGACCCGGTACTAAAGGAGGCTGCGCTGTCAGCCCCTTTTTTTCTCTTTTCCCTTTCCTTACTTTTTCATTTATCTTTTCTTTTGCTTTTCTCATCTCATCTCACCACATCTCATCATCACAACAAGTCACAAGAACACAAGATTAATTCACACAACAGAAGATTCACAAGTCACAGCACGTTCACAAGATTCAGAGAACTAAGTTACGATTCACAGAACAAGGGAATCAAAGAAATCAGGATATGTATCTCACAAAAACAACAACACAAGAACAAGAACGGACAGATCGGCGCGGCCAGCACCTCCAGACCCGGCAAGCTGCCAGATCGGCGTGACCAGCGCCTCTAGGCCCAGCAAGCCGCCAAGGCCCCGCCTCTGCTCGCCCCGTGCCAGCGCCTGGCTCCGCCCCGCTGGGAGGCCGCACGACCAACGGGGTCCTGTTGCCAGCAGTGTGGAGGCCGCACTCGCCGCACCTCATGGTCGCGGCTCCGCGCACCAGGGAGGCCATGGCCCCATACACTGGGGAGGTCGCGCCCGCTGCCCCTCCCGGCCGTGGCCCCGTGCGACAGGGATGCCGCCGCCCACCACTGCTCCCAGTGCTCAGCTTGATCTCTAGTCCTAGAGAAGATGCAGAGAGAAATGTGAGCTCAAGGGTGAGAGGACAAGAAACAGATAGGGAATGGGAGAGGGAGAAATGAGATAGCATGGGAGGTGAATATATCTGTGCATCGGAATGGAGGCCGGGCACTTTTAGTACTGGTGGTTATTTCCACACAATATTAAACAACTCCTTTTATTATCGGGTGAAGATTCCACCCTGTACCAAACGGGTCTCTATGCACATTAGTACTAGGTGCAAATTTCATCCGGTATTAATAGGGAACTATTAGTACCAGGTCTCTTTATAGCAAGGTACTAAAGGTGCTCACTGGGCATGCTGCGGAGTGGATCCTTTCTAACCGGTACTAATACTTCCTTTAATACCATGTGTAAAGAAAACCGGTACTAATGGACTTTGTGTCCTAGGACCAAAGGTCGATTCCCTAGTAGTGATCGATGCCTGTGACTTGCTAGGGATGCAAGTTATAAATATTTTGGATCGTTGAGCCAATCCAAAAGATTGAAAAATGAACTAGAATGACATTCTTTGTAAATAATTTGGAAAGAGAAAATAAACTAATACCCAAACCCCGAATATATATACTATTGCACTAGTAGAGAACCAACCTTTGGTTCGCCCCTTTAGTCCCGGTTGAACTTTGGAGCCTGGACTAAAGGGTTTGCATCAACGTGGCCTGAAATGGATGCGGACACCGCCTACCTTTTTGTCCTGGTTAGTAATACTAACCGGGACTAAAGGGGGGCATCCAACGGCTACTTTGCCGCAATTATTGGCCCTAGACTTTAGTCCAGGGCGGTGAAACCACCCGGGACTAAAGGCCGCCCCCTATAAATCGAGCTCCTTCTTTCTCCTCTGCCTGCCTGAGCCATTCTTCACTAAGAGTTCAAGCACCTCCTCTCGATGGCGCCTCAAACCTAGGGAGGTGCTGCCGAATTTTTTCTTCATCAACTTGTGAAGATTTCTCTCCTCCAAAGTGTTGCCAAGGTTTGATTCTTCATCCTTCCTTCATTTGTTGTGATTAAATTTTTGTTTTATGATTTAGAGATGGAGAAAATAGAAATTTGAATTTCTAGGTAGAAGGAGCTAAGAGATGATGTTTTTTATATAGTTTAGATTTAGAAACAAGTAGTAAGCTAGATACTAGCATTGTTCCTTCTTTCATTTTTTGATTAAGCGTTCTCTTATTTTCTTGTTTTTGATCTAGACAAAATTGAATTTTACTTTTAGACATAATTAATGAGAGATAGAATTAATTTTACATTTATCTAATTTTATTAGAAGTTAGTTTATAAAAAATAGTAGACATAAATAAATAGGTAGCTAGGAGGAGCTAAGAGATTAATTCTTTTACATACTTTAGATTTAGAAACAAGTAGTTATTTATCTGGTAGCATTGTTTCTTCTTTCAGTCATTTTTATTAAGCATAGCTTAATTTTATTAGTGTCATGCCAAAGTCCAGACCTTCCAAATAGCTTGGGAGATGAAATTCAATTGCTTGCTGCAACATCTAGTCGTTCAGACATAGCACACAACCTCCCCTACCAATAGGTGCAAGCTGTCCATGCATAATGTTCTCAGTGACACCTCTCAGGAGGTCAGCTTCAGCATATACAGCAACATCAAGCAAGATGTTGACATTCTCTTCAAAGAAGCATATCTTAAGAGCTCCAATATCATTTTTATTGATGCCGTGCCTTGAAATAGCCATCGGTGACCTTTGAATGTCACTGCGCCACAAAGAATGGCTAGGTGCTTGTAGTTCACAAAGGATCCATCAAAAGCTATGACCACCCGAAGCTCATCCAAGAGAGATTGCACTACAAGGAATGTGCCGACTAGTGACGCAAAAAATGGCGATTCTCGTCATAAACCGTGATTAATGATGCCGGTTGTTACGAAAATGCTCCATCATTAATCGAGCGTCACAAACTGCGATTAATGACAAGACCTTATTTCGCGACGTCATGAGTTTAATGGCGCGTATAAATTCGTAACACTAAGGCGTCACAAGGTACATGCCACGTTGGACCAAAATCTGATGTGGCACGGCGTTTTGTGACAAACCATTTTGTCACTAAGTGAATTCAGCCCATATTTTGTTGGGCCAAACCCCAAAAACCTTGTCGTCATAAATTGAATTTAGCCCACTTAATGTTAAGCTGAGCCCAATAGTTTTGGTCGTCATAAATTGGTTTTAAGCCTTATCAAGGTTGGAATGAGCCAAATAAATGTGGTCGTCATAGATTGTATTAAACCTTATTAAGGTTGGATGCAGCCCAATATTGTTGTCGTCATAGATTGTTTTAGGCTTTATTCTGGTTGGATGGAGCCCAATAATTGCAGTCGTCATATAATGTTTTAGGCCCGATTTTAGTTGGACCGAGCCCAATAATTGCAGTCGTCATTAATTTGTTTTAGGTCTAATACTGGTTGGATCGAGTCCAATATTCGATGACGTCATAAATTGATTTAGGCCCAAATGATGTTGGACCAAGCCCACCGATCGCTGGCGTCATTTTGGATTTGGCCCAGTTCATTTTGGATCGTTTTTTTTTGTAAAAAAATAATGGATCGAGGGGGCAAGCCCACATAATTTTTTGCCTTGTTATTTTTGGCTGCAATCTAGGTGGTGCTTAATTAAATATAATTCAATCTCATATTACATGCTAATCAATTCAGTAATTGACATCACAGATAATATTTCCATACCACTAATACAAAATGTTTCGGATCACACATGACACATTATTATCAAGGAACACAGAACAACCGCAAGCAGATTGTCAGTAGGGGCTCACAAACGAATACACATGATATCTCCCTGCTCACAAATAAAGCTGGTCTTGAAATAGAACCCACTAAGATAACAAAGCTCAGTACTCACAAACCAGCACAACTAGCTGCGAGGACACAAGCAGAAGACTAAGAAACACAATGGCCTTACCCAAGGCGCGAGCTTAGCAGTTGACGAAGGAGGGTCTGAGTAGTTTCTACTTGTTTCTTCAACCTCTCAATCTCATCAGTCTGTACTTTCATTGCTACATCTGAAGCTTCTACCTTGATCTTCAAGTCTATCAAAACTTGGTCCCGTTCAACAAAGATTTCACCAAGGTCAGCAGCTTCATCTAGCCCTCCTAAAGAAACTTCAGGTCTTGACCATGTAGAGGTAGCTGGATAATCTCGAGGCATGTAATCAATGAATGGCTTTGACTTCACATTGGAGGGACATGAATTTGAGATTTGAACCTCAAGGATTGTCCTCAATATTTGAGCCTAAAAATGAAAGGAAAAGTCAAACTTGAACCTTAAACAAAGCAAGCAAATAAACTTAAGAATAATCCTAAAAATAGAGTAGCAGGATAATCATGTGTTCTATTACATACCACGACATGTGATTGAATCTCAGCAATGCAGGAGCGGGATGCTAGGCCCTGCACAATAAGTATTAGGTCAGTTGCCTTAGATTTCTGGAACAGAGTGTACCGTGACCATTAGTAGACTTGCAGATAGATCTAGACACTGGTTAGCTGTCAATTGCAAGGAGTATTGACCATCTACAAATTGATGCTTAGAAATTAAAAAATGAGTTCACGAAACAACATATGAGAACTAATGGCCCCCTCCTAACTTGTGTTACAAATCAGGAACTGGATCTAGGGCGATCAAGGTAACAGAAGGATCTCAAATCTAACACAATAAACAAAGCAATTCACTTTCTAAGCATGACTCATCGATTAAGTTGTGTTAAAATCAGTAACTGGATCTAGAGCGGCCAAGGTAAGAGAAGAATCTCAAATCTAACACGATACACAAAGCAATTTACTTTCTAAGCATGGCTCATCGATTAACTTGTGTTACAAATCAGTGATTGGATCTAGAGCGGCAAAGGTAATAGAAGAATCTCAGAACTAACACAATACACAAAGCAATATACTTTCTAAGCCAACGAAATTACTCCTTGGGGACTAGAGAGAAAAGGAAATGAGATTCTCACTTGTGAAGCTCCAAGACATAGAGGCCCATGGATTGAGGGGGCATCCGGAGCCGATGCTTGCACTGATTCCTCGCTCAACTGCTCAGCTTGGCTAGCACAGCAAACGCAAGCAGAACACCGATATCTGCCACCCACCATCTCGCTAAGATACCCCTCCCCCTCCACCGGTGATGGCGAGGTCGGACCGCCACCGCAAATCTAGCTGAGCACAGTGATGCTTTTTGGAAATGGAAGGTGGGAGTTTAGTGGTGCAACACGATAGCAATAGAGTAGAGTATTTATTATTTGGGGGAGGTGAGGGAATACAGAATTTGAAAATCCCACTTTCCACTTGCTGATCGTGAAATGAAAATTTGGTAAGCTGCACTTGCTACGGGGCCACTGACAAGAGGGGCCGTGCAAGCGCAGCCCCATATTGTCAGCGAGTTTGGGTGGGATTCCGGTGGCGTACAATATAGTCGGGAGATAGATATTTGGAAGAGGCCCACACTTCAGTGAAACTAGGTGCGTTTCCACTCGTAGATCACAAAGCCTAACAACTGCTTCTCCCACTATAATGTCTACATGTCTATTTTTTTTAAGTCATGTGGATATAAGGATCTTCTTTCTGCGTTCTTATCCGGACCAAAGCACACTCGTGTACCCACCAAATATTTCACATGCCTACCAGTGAAAAAGCCTGCATATTTTGCCCTATACTTGTGACAGCATTCCTGAGCAGTGTAGGCCTGCGTATTCTGAGCATCCCACGTATTTTCATGGCTACTGTAATCCCGTGAGGCATGGTCTGCCACGAGGTGCACGCTGCCTTGTGATCAGTCATGGTTCGATAAAAAGGCGTGCCCCCAAGGCCTTTGCTCATTGCCTCTTCATCCTCCATGCATGGTGCTAGCATACCACTATTTGGTTCTGTGTGCTGTCAAAAGAGGTGAGCTCTTAGCTTCCGCATCGTGTTTTTACAGGTTACCATCATTGTTTGTGGTCAGTGCTTATCATGTTTACTTTGTTGGCGAGTGTGTGTAGGAGGATGGCTTCTGATGCGAACAGAGGAACCACCAACTTCAATGCTGTGTCACCTAAGCAGCGGCCAGGATACATGGATCCATATGATTTGTACGACATGGACGAAGCGGACGAGCAAGAAACAGAGGAGATGAAGAAAGATGCCTTGGCTTGGCTGCAGGAGCAGGGTTATACTCGCGTGCTTCGCCCTGGTCGCTGTGTGCCCTTACCGCAATCTTGCCCACTAGCAGTGGGGTTTCCGTGACATCTTGCAGCATGCTTCTGGCATTGGTCGCTTGGGACGTACCATGAAGTCGAGGGGTAGGCATCGTGCATTGGAGGAATATCTCTGCACGAATCCTCATTATGCTACATCCCGTCATGCATTAGGTGTGGCGGAATAGTCGTGTGCCATATCCATCTCCATGACTGTGTATGTTGTCTCCTCGTTGCCAAGTCCGAAGGTTTCGTTGCTCTGTGTGTGTGTGTGTGTGTGCTAGTGCCACTGTACGAGTGTGGGTCTATGGGGATGTATCATGTATGTGCACATTTAAGTTGAATAATTTGGGCAAGGTGACCATCATTTACGTTGTGTATATTCTTGGCAAAATGGTGAATTTCGTCAAATGGTAAATTGGTAAAATCGGTCATCATTTACGCGTGTATCTTGCAATATGGTGCGGTGGGATAAGAATAAAATATCACATGACAAGACATTACATCTCAGACTATGACAATGCATCATGACCAAGGAAAACACTGAAGCAAGGAAGGTGATCATGGAAAAGAAGAACACCCATGTTCTTCATGGATAACATGGGATACAGGGGATTTTCCTACCACTACAAGATTCACAGAGCAGGAAAACAGGGGATCGATCTTTCCATCCAAAAGAAAACATACCATTGATCTTTCCATCCACAATACCACTTATATGAACATGAAAAAGAAAACCCAAATCCGAGTAATATACGTTGACCCCTCCCAGTAGTTCCCGGATGACTCTGGCGTCGTGGGAGCTTCAATGGTTGGGGGAGCCACGGGACCGAGATTGGCGAGGCCGGCATTTGAAGGACCAGCGCCGACGTCCATCTTCTTCTTGGTCATCTTCGAGTCCACCTCCTCCTCCTCCGCACCCTTCTTCTTCTTCGCCCACGGAATGTCCTTGAACGAATCAAGCTTACCGGCCTTGTCATCCTTCAAAAGTTGCCTCACAAATGCCTCCGTTTGACAACTCATCTTCTTGACCTCCTCCCACTTCCTCTTCTTTGCCGCCAATCGCTTCTTCTCAATGGCCCCGCACGTCTCCACCTCATTCTCGTCCTCTTCATCTTCATCTTCATCCTCTTCCACATAGTCGTACTCATCCTCGCTGTCCTCGCTCTCCTACCTTTCCATGTCTTCTACATCAGTTTCACTCGAGGAGGGCTCGGATGGCTCACAAGCACTTGGTTAGGGGGAGTCGGGCGGTGTCCCGATAGAGGAGGGATTGGAAGGGAAGGGGGAGGCGGGCAGTCGAATCAAAGAAGAAGGCATGGTGGTTGTGGTTTTCTGGAGGAAGAGAGTTTGAGACAAGGCAATGGAGGGAGTCGGGAGAGTCCGGTATATTAATAGATCTCAATTTCAGGGAAAGGTAGGGTGTCTCTTTGGGAGTTGTATCACACTAATGCAAGGAGGCGCCTCGATCTCTAATAATGTAATGGTCTTTTGTAAAGGAAAGAACTATGTAAACTTGTAATCTTAGTGAATTTGGAGCAAACTATATTTGTAATCTTCAACATGCAGAGATGAACTATTTCACTGCCATTAAACCTGATGTTTGGGTTTGGGATGCATTAACATATCGGATGTTTGGCAATAGGAGACCAGATGTTTGGGTCTAGGAAAAATGTACAGAAAGGACAAATATTTCTGGTCCTATAAAAGATGCTTGTTTCTATTCTGGGCAAAGGTGATCTAGGATTTCATAGTTTATTAGAGAGAGCTAAAATAGGATAACATTTCTAGGGAGACAAGGAAGAGAGATGGTTAGGGAAACAAAGCAGAAACAAGGCGATTGATCAACAAACAAAGAGAGATGGTTTGGGTTTGGGATGCATTAGCATTTCAGATGTTTGTCAATAAGAGACCGGATGCTTGTTTTGAATTTGTTCAAGGTGAGCAATGATCACATTGCTATTTCTTATTAATAGTGCAATATTGATCTTCAACCTCTCCAGATACGTGCATTATTCCAACGACTCCGTACATAGCCATGGCTTAGCTAGAGCGTGTTGATGTGATGGGTGTGGTACACTGCCATTGGATATGAAGTAAGACAACAAATTGGTTTGAAGTAACCATGGCTACTCTGCATAGCGTACACTACATGGGAACAAGATATGGTCAAGATGTTGACGGCAGTTAAGTACTACTTTCAGCCATCAATATTCTCACATAAATGGAGGCATATGCATTATTTACTTGCATTTTGGTTTGAATAATGTAGTTCCACTTGCCCTTGGAGATTATTTGTATGTAGGAGAAATAAGTATGAAAAGAGATGGAAACCCACCTTATATGGAAGAACCATGCCAACTCAGCTGAGGAGGTGGCGGCCACCAAGGAAACACGTGGCAATCGACGTCACTGATCCAAGGTAGGCACTCACCGATGAATCAGAGAGCGACAGAGGAAGCCATGCATCGGGGAAAGATCAGAAGGCCCACCTGCAAGCCACCACGAGGAAGCACACTAGGTGGGGCCGCCGTAGATGGTAAGCCGATCCTAGGATCGGCCGAACCGACCTAGTGGCGCCCCATCGTGGCCCTCCACATGGTGGTTGCTCATTGGTCACTTGCAGCATCCCCGGGTGTTTTGAGGACATTTGGTGCTCCGAGCAAGCCTGGTCCTTGCCTATAAATAGAAGGGGAGGGGCTCCCATTTCACACACACCACTCTCTCATCCTCCTTTCACTTTTAGTCTCTAAGGCTAGGAGGTAGGTTGGAGTAGCTCTTATTCAGGTTCCAAGTGTACTTTGGAGTCTAGGTATGAATTCTCTTGTATCTTTATTTCTTTGTATGACTTTGATCTACTTCAGTTCTTCAGCTATTTCATATAAAGTTGTGGTAGATCATATGATTGATATGATCTTGAGTTCATCTCTTGTTCATCATTTAGAGGCTTGTGTTCTTCGTGAACACTACCTTTTGATCCACTTGAAGGATGATTTGCTCATTCCTTATGTGTTTGTTCATAAGTTTGAGGCTCGTGTTCTTCACAAACACGACCCTTTGATCTTGTTGACTAGACATAAGAGAGTTCGTATTTGTTCGTATGTCTAGCCTTAGTTTGATGTTGTTAGAGGGCATGTTAGTGTTGCATGAAGTTTGTGTTCAGGTTACGGTACTCGGTCTAAGTTGACTAGTCTTCTGGTGGCTCTCACCCTGGGTCACAATAGCCCGGGCCGGGTAAAGTCTAGCAGCAACGCAGGCATGGTGCCTGGGTTGTGTGGCTACGTTAGTTATGAGCATGCCCCCCGTAACGATTGAGGTAGGCCATAGTGGTGACAGCTGTTGGACCCTTTGAAACCCTCCGCGCTAGGGTATTGCTGTAGGAGTCTAAAATATAGTTTCGCAGAGTGCTGGTCGTTGCGGGCTATCTCCCCATTTGTACCTGGGTGCTGAACCTTACCCTTTCATGCAATGCTTTATGCTTATCTCTCATATCTTCTAGCTTTGTATGTTTAGTACATTAGAACCTAGAGCTAACTCGTATGTTCCCCCTAAGCCGTAGTGTACTAGAGTAGAGGTAGATCTGAGTGTGTCACACTACCCTATCATATCTTTTATCTTACCCCTGCCTTTGAGTTGTTTTCTATATCTATCTCTTGGTTTACATTCAGTGCAAAATCATAAGCCTTGATATCCGCCATTGCCTTCCACAGATACGATACCCTTGGATAATTCTCCTTCCTTGGGGAAATGCTACAATAGTTTATCTGTGCGCTTGCGTATTTGTTCATGATCGTTTAGATTTACCCTTGGCAAGTCTTAATGTTCACGCTAACTCGGCGTCGTTAGTAGTGACGTTAAGGAATGCCAACAAGCATTTCTAGCGCTGTCGCTAAGGATGGATTCTAAATCTATTCTTAAGTAATCGCACTACGAAATGTCAACACAAGACAACCAAGTAGACCTAGTGTTTCATCCATAGTTTTTTCCTTGTTCATGTGGCACGCTAGGAAATGACCAAATGAGATCATGCAATTCCATAGGCACGACTAGATGTTTGGGTCTTGGAAAAATGTACAGAAAGGACGAATGTTTCCGGTCCTATAAAAGATGCTTGTTTTGATTTTCAGCAAAGGTGATCTAGGATTTTATTATTCCTGTGATAGAGCTAAAATTGGATAACATTTATAGGGAGAAAAGGAAGAGAGATGGTCAGGGAAACATAGCAGAAATAAGGGGATTGATCAACAAACAAATGATAACCAAAATCACAAACATGGTTTGGGTTTGGGATGCATTAGCATTTCGGATGTTTGGCAATAAGAGACCGGATGCTTGTTTTGAATTTTGGTCAAGGTGACCAACGATCACATTGCTATTTCTTATTAGTCGTCCAATATTGATCTTCACCTCTACAGATACGTGCATTATTCCAACTATCCGTTGATAGCTGTGGCTTAGCTAGAGTGTGTCGATGTGAGAGGTGTAGTGCATTGCCATTGGATATGAAGTAAGACAACAAATTGGTTTGAAGTAACCATGGCTACTCTGCCTAGTGTACACTACATGGGAACAAGACATGGTCAAGACAACCAAGTAGACCCAGTGTTTCATCCATAGTTTTTTCCTTGTTCATGTGGCACGCTAGGAAACGACCAAATGAGATAATGCAATTCCATAGGCATGACCAGATGTTTGGTGTTGACGGTCATTAATTGCTGCTTTTACACCGTCAATACCTGCATAATCTAATGGTAAAAGGATCATCAACACTAGAATAGGGCTTGATACTGATGATTTCCACAAGTGTTGGTGTTTCTAGCTTTTGTTGCAGGATGCACCGAAATGCGTGCCAAATGGTACAATTGAGAGCAAGTAGTCTAATGGCTATTAAAGGACATCATCATGAACAACCTCAGATGCCAATTTGGACTGCACTATTGCGACGGGCTCGTCGAGACGATCAAAACAGACATATTATACACCAACATTGGAGTTCGTATGCACAAAATAGGAAAAGGAGAAATAGTGACGCAATGCTGACATCATGCGGGACCCACACTGCGGGTCAACACCAAGCAGACGTGCAGGGATTGTAGGCGGTCGCCACATGGTAGTGGGCCATTGGCTCCCAGTCGCTGGTGAAGATCCGTTCACTGGGGAGTGGGAGGCTTCCGCCAGGCCACGTGGCCTCACCTGATTGGCCTGGAGCTCACGTTGAGGATTGCTGCACTGGCGCTCGCGTAGACGTCCGATTCCTCCCCGGGGCCACATGCTGGGCACTGGTTGGCTGGCGGCCGGGTCGATTGACCGAGCCCCACGCGCGTGTGACGCTTCCGCGGGAAGCTGCCTCGCCCGGACACGCGTCGGCCAGGGAAGCAGCGCGCAAGGGTGGTTGCGCGGTTGGCGCGCAGTTCGCCCGCGGCCCAGGCCGGTTCAGCCCCTGTCCGCCCCTATTAACCGTTCTTTAGTGCCATTCAGCACCCAGCAAGCAAAGGAATGTCCGGTTCTTCATTGGAATATCTGGTTTTCGCCCGGTCCTCGAGTGCCATGTGTCAAGCATTTATTGGCCACGCCCAGGGAAGCTGAAAAAGTGGAGGCACTTGGAGCACCAAAGCAAACCACCCCCTCCTCTATAAATAGGAGGGGAGGGGCTCCCATTTGAGACACATCCCTCTCTCCCTCTCCTCTCATTCTCTCTTGGAGAGGTGAGTTCTCACCACTCCCATGAGTTGTGTGTGTGATTAGAGTGCTAGGTAGGATATGGTGAGGAGTGAGTTGATGTCCTTGTGGATGCCTGTTCTTCATTTAGATCAAAGTGAGTATTTTAGCATTTCTTATTTAGACTATAGTGGACATCATGCATGATTGATTTGTTCTTGTGTTCGTGGCTCATTAATAAGTTAGAGGCTTGTGTTCTTCATGGCACAAGGCTTCGATCCTTTAGAGCCAAAGCAGTAGTTCATATAGTTGTTTGCATGCTCTGATCCTGTTTAGTTAAGTAAGTCCATTGTATCTCGTTTATCTGCATCCATAGCTTCCTTTCTGCTCCGTAGTTCAATGAATGATAAGATGATCTGAATCTGATCTTTCCCTTGTTCGTGGGACCGTATCTATACGGTTGCTATAGTGTAGTTAGCGGGCTAGCATACGTATCCGCACTATAGTATTTATCTTGGGGTACAGACGTGGTGTCTGGGCCCTGGTTTTCTTGCGAAGACCACGTACGATCGTAGCGTAGAGGTAGGCCGCAGTGGTGACAGCCTGTTGGACCCTTTGCCAACCCTCTACGTCACGTACTGAGTTGGGCTCGCTTGCCAGCACGTTGATGTGTTGTCGCCCCGCGAGGATGACTGAGACCTGATAGATGCATCTTGAGAGCTAAGTCCCTTAAGGAAGTGCTTCTCAACCCATATCTATCCCAGCTGGAGTTTGGTGTCCTTGGACCATCTATACTAGAGTAGGAGATAGTACACACCGTTCCTTGGATTCGATACCCTTGGAATACTCTCCTTCCTTGTTGAAGTGCTACAGCGATATTTCCATGCACTTGTGGTATACCCGGTTGTTCTTATAGGCTCCCTCTAGGTGCGCAACTAGTGGTGACGTTAAGAAACGCCAACAAACATTTCTGGCGCCGTTGCCGGGGAGCGGTTGCTGTATCTATCTTCGAACCTAGTGGTCGTCGCAGTTACCTTTTTCGTTTTCTTCTACCTTCACCCCCGTTACCCATCAGATATCCTTTTTGTTTCTTTCCTTCTACCTTTACCCCCGCTACCCATGGTGAAGCTTTCCTATAAATGCATCACTACCCCCAGGGATGAGCTCCCAGAGCCACCACCTTCGGTGCGCCTTTTTCTCACATCTGGCTGTGAGCCCCTCCCTGCGACTATCGATGTCGTTCGGTACACTATCTTCTCTGGTCTATCGAGCGAAAACCCCTATGACCTTCTTCGTGACTTCGAGAACTTGTGTTCTCTTATCTACACTATGGGTATGACGTTGGATACCTTCAAGTGGAAGTTGTTTCCGTACTCTCTTGTAGGGAAGGTGGAGCAATGGTACACATATACCGTAGGTAGCGCAAACGATAGTTGGGGAGAACTTAGGGACAAGTTTTGTCTTGAGTTCTTTCCTCCATCTCATGTTGCTGCTTTACGGGAAGATATCCATTGTTTTCAAGAAAAAGAGAAGGAAACGATAGACATGGCCAGGGCTAGATTTACACGCTTAGTGTATTATGGACCGCCCTTGTTGATACCTGATTCTCAGTTGCTTCGCAATTTTTATGATGGTCTCGACAAAAGGTCTGTCTGTCGTCTTGACTTCGATAAGCCATTTCTTGAGAGGGAACCGGCTGAAGGTTGGAGTTTCCTGAACACCTACTTCGAAGACGATCCCATATCCTACCAAGAGAAATCCGAGTCAAGCCATGGGAGTCCCTCAACATCCAAGTCTGAGTCTTCATTTTCCGAATCCCAAGACTTGTCTGTTGAGCCCTCTCCTGAACCCCAAACACCAAAGGGAGAAGAAATTCAATCTTCGGTGCTCACTTTCAAATTCGAGGATGGCCCTTCTAGAAATCCTTCAGACACCTCGAATTCTGCTGATGCCCAATTAGGGGAGGATCTTTATTCTGTCCATACCGACCATTCTAGAAATCTTCCGACAGAACCTTCCCTTAGGCCCGCAGTGCCACCTCTACCTCCTGATCCTCCTGACGAAGCATATCCTGAGGAGGCCATGAGGGAGGAATGGTCAGAGGGAGTGACACGATTTTCCGAGGCAACTTGGAATAGCTCACCTTCTCTGGTTGTCCTTTGCTCCATTAGAGGCACTGTCATAGAGGCCCATTGTAACCCCATCATGGAGGTTAACATTTTGCCATGGCACTTAGCGGAAACTCTTTTGGGCAGAGTCCCGCTAGCACCATCCGACATGCTCCTCAAGACCTGTCCGTTTGGACGTGTTCTTGAATGTCGGGGGATCGCAAGTGCTGTGCCGCTTATCATAGACGGGATCGAGGCTAGCTTAGACTTTCACGTCTTCGATGTCCTTGATCTCGATCTTCTCCTAGGCTCCCCTCTAGAGCAGCTCTTCGATACATCCTTAGGGAGCCTAGATGATAAGCTTATAGAAATCACTTCTGCCACTGCTACCCCTTATCCGGGACATCCCATGGCAAGGCTTTTTCCCCAGAAAAAACCCGCTCGAGAAGATGACGCATACATCTCCATTCGCATCATCCGAGCCCATTCTCATTGAGGTTGTAGAATGTTCTACCCCTCGTCAGGGTGGCTCGGGAGACTCTCTTCACCTTTGTGAAGACGAACGATCGTCACCATTCTCAACCGAGTTTCAGCCTCTTCCCGATGGCCCGTATCATGTTGCTTTCGATCATGATCGAGAGTCAACATCGAGCTTCCATGATGACTCTCTTGAGATGGAGAATTCATGGGCCATGGAACCTTTTGAGGCACTGACTCTGGAGTCCGGAGGAAAGGATTCCACACACGAGCATGGTAGTCTCATCCTTGATCTATCATACAGGCCATGCTCGCATCATGTTCCTCTAGAGTCAGACATGCTTAGTGCGCTGAGCACGCATGAGGGCTGCAATCACCTTATGGTCCTCTTTTCTAGAAAGTTCAGAAGGTTGGTTGTAGATTTATATGTCTATCATAAGCATATCAGATTTCGTGTGTGCACTGTGGCACTAACCTTGCAGCTAAAGCTTCACTGGTACATCAAGGATTGGTGGCGAGACGGGAATGACACCACCAACGATAGCTGCAATATGAAGTTCCCGTGGTCGAGCTTATGACCTTAAATAAACAAAGCACTCCCAGGAGATAGCCTGGATTAGGTTAGGTTTTATTTCCCTTTTCTAATAAAAGCAAGAACATGTTTGTTAGGGTGAGTTGTCCTTCGGGTATTTTTGGTAACTAACCTTTCCGGTGGAGATTAAAAAGAAAGATGGACAGGTGACGCCGACGAACATGTGAGCTACATCATATGCAACACCTAAGATACACTTTGGTGAGGGAACGTTTACAAAGGGAAGCTTGATCACCACACACTTGAGTTTTGCTGCCTAGCAATGCAAACATCAAGTGTGGGGGAGGTATGTGAGCATCCTGAGTAAAGTTCCTCCTCTACCAAATCTTATCCTGGTGTGATGATGATGTCAGCTCTTGCATCTTGCCCACTAGCTAGGTAAGTCCTGCTTTTGACATTAAACAAAGCCCTTCCGGGAGCTTCCCGAGGTTCACCGTCTTATGCTCATGCTTATGTCCCTTGTTGATGATAGCTTGATCATGCTTTCATGCTTCCTTTATCTTTGTTCATATGCTCTAGTTTGGATGTATGCTCGAGCCTACATTCATAGACTATTCTAAATTAAGCATGGTGCTTAGGTTAAAATTGTCTTCTTCAATCAAAACAAGACATGGTGTCGAGTTTTGATTGATGAACCTTAGAGTATATCTTCATAGATCTTGGTTGCATATATGCTGACTAACCCCTGCAGAAAATTGTCAAACTTGAATGGGTAAGTCATTGAGCTAAATTCAAAGGGAGGGTAAGTTGAGGTGTCAAGATTCATGTTGCACATCATGCAAAGGTGGTACATATGACCTCTCAAAGGTCCAACGTAAGTATATTCCACTCTGTGCATGAAGTGTAACCTTGGTCTAACCCTTCCGAGCAAATGACATGGTGACAATAAAATAAAACAAAAACAACAAATATATTTGAATTTGAATAAAGGCTCTATGGTTCTCGAACCAGTAGAGTCCATCCTTTGTTTTCATTTGTCATTTGAAGAACAGCACCAGGTTCAACCACTAGTGTGGGGGAGTTCTCTCAAGCTCATCATCATATCCACTTGAGAACTCCCACACAGGCGCTGCACAACATCGATTATGCCTTCATGACAAGAGCAAGGTAAACTAGAGTGACCTGGCTGCCCTCTGGTCAGCCAAATCACCACTGGTCTTCCTTGATCCCTTATCCTTCAGAAGCGATGGTATGTGCACCCTCTATCTCACTCTACCTTATCCATGAGTTTGATTGAATTTCAGTTCATATCCTTTACATCAAACTCAGTGGTTGGTGCTATGCTTGCTCTACATGATTCCTGTGGTTGGCTTGCATATGTTTTATTCCTTACTTATCATCTTGATGCTTGTGAACAAATATCAAACTCATGCTTATCTAAGTAGTTGATGTTTGTGATATGGTTTGATGATATGATCTTCACTCTTTATGTTTGAGTGCTTCGGAATTTTATTTGAAAATCATAAAAACCCTTTGCAAAGCTCCTCTTTGATATGCCACAGTCCTACTAGAGCCATATGATATAGTTGAAAACCTTCTACTCATATGCTGCTTGTTATTGCATTGAGCTTTGTCAAATTCTGTGACCCTTGTGAGAATTCTTTTCATTACTTTCATGTGCACACCACCTATATCCCCTTGCTATGCTTCTACACTGGAAGTTAGCATTGTACCCTTCATCCATTTCATAAAAATAAAGCTCGATGTGTGGTGTGACATCTCTCTCCAAAAGTATCCTTCAAAAGAGACATGGGCTATGAAAAAAAAGAAAAAAAAGAGAAACACACATGCTCAAAGCATGATGAAAAAAAGAGAAGAAGAAGAAAGAATAGCCCATGTCCAAAATAAAGGAGAAATAGGAGAGAGAGGAGATCATGCAAAAAGGAGTTCCATAATTTTGATTGTAATAACTAGTGTCCATTCCGGGGCTAGTGTCCACCTCACCATCAACTCACTTTCATCATATATGTATGGTAATATCTAGCACCCATGCCGGGCCTAGTATCCACCTTACCATACTCACCATACTCATACACGTGCACATCTTGATCTGATGGTATGATTTGATTTTCTCTGTGGATCCAGTTTTTGACTTTGCAATATATGTGATGCAAGTATGCCTTATCCTTTATCTTACCCGGAGCTCCACATATAGCCATCATTAGAAGTAGGATGAGGAAAGACAATCTAATGCCTTGGTGAGGACATTTACACATTGAGCGATCTGAGAGAATCAAATGAGGAGCTAAGCAAAGGTTTGTTTTGAAAATTTATCGCAAAACCCCAAGTGTTTAACATGATGAGCAGGAGTGACTTGATTCATGACTGTTCCATTCCTCAACTACTCAAGATAGCATGATAGACACTTCACAGAGTTCACAGGTACAAGGTATGGTTTGGAATATCTCTTATGCTCGCTTCATACTTTTGGATATCATGTCTCACCTTGATCTGACTCCCTTTACTCGGGACGAGCAAAGGTCAAGTGTGGGGGTGTTGTTGACGGTCATTAATTGCTGCTTTTACACCGTCAATACCTGCATAATCTAATGGTAAAAGGATCATCAACACTAGAATAGGGCTTGATACTGATGATTTCCACAAGTGTTGGTGTTTCTAGCTTTTGTTGTAGGATGCACCGCAATACGTGCCAAATGGTACAATTGAGAGCAAGTAGTCCAATAGCTATTAAAGGACATCATCATGAACAACCTCAGATGCCAATTTGGACTGCACCATTGCGACGGGCTCGTCGAGACGATCAAAACGGACATATTATATGCCTACATTGGAGTTCGTATGCACAAAATAGGAAAAGGATAAATAGTGACGCAATGCTAATGTCATGCCGGACCCACACTGCGGGTCAACACCCAGCAGACGCGCAGGGATTGCAGGCGGTTGCCACGTGGCAGCGGGCCATTGGCTCCAGTCGCTGGTGAAGATCCGTTCGCTGGCGCGCGGGAGGCTTCCGCCAGGCCACGTGGCCTAACTTGATTGGCCCGGAGCTCAAGTTGAGGATTGCTGCACTGGCGCTCGCACAGACGTGCGATTCCTCCCAGTGGCCACGTGCTGGGCACTGGTTGGCTGGCGGCCGGGTCGATTGACCGAGCCCCGCGCGCACGTGACGCTTTCGCGGGAAGCTGCCTCGCCCAGACACGCGTCGGCCACAGAAGCAGCGCGCAAGGGTGGTTGCGCGGTTGGCGCGCGGTTCGCCCGCGGCCCAGGCCGGTTCAGCCCCTGTCCGCCCCTATTAACCAATCTTTAGTGCCATTCAGCGCCCAGCAAGCAAAGGAATGTCCGGTTCATCATTGGAATATCCGGTTTTCGCACGGTTCTCGAGTGCCACGTGTCAAGCATTTATTGGCCACGCCCAGGGAAGCTGAAAAAGTGGAGGCACTTGGAGCACCAAAGCAAGCCACCCCCTCCTCTATAAATAGGAGGGGAGGGGCTCCCATTTGAGACACATCCCTCTCTCCCTCTCCTCTCATTCTCTCTTGGAGAGGTGAGTTCTCACCTCTCCCATGAGTTGTGTGTGTGATTAGAGTGCTAGGTAGGATAGGGTGAGGAATGAGTTGATGTCCTCGTGGATGCCAGTTCTTCATTTAGATCAAAGTGAGTATTTCAGCATTTCTTATTTAGACTATAGTGGACATCATGCATGATTGATTTGTTCTTGTGTTCGTGGCTCGTTCATAAGTTAGAGGCTTGTGTTCTTCATGGCACAAGGCTTCGATCCTTTAGAGCCAGAGCAGGAGTTCATATACTTGTTTGCATGCTCTGATCCTGTTTAGTTAAGTAAGTCCGCTGTATCTCGTTTATCTGCATCCATAGCTTCCTTTCTGCTCCGTAGTTCAATGAATGATAAGATGATCTGAATCCGATCTTTCCCTTGTTCGTGGGACCGTATCTATTTGGTTGCTATAGTGTAGTTAGCGGGCTAGCATACGTATCTGCACTATAGTATTTATCTTGGGGTACAGACGTGGTGTCTGGGCCCTGGTTTTCCTGCGAAGACCACGTACGATCGTAGCGTAGAGGTAGGCCGCAGTGGTGACAGCCTGTTGGACCCTTTGTCAACCCTCGACGTCACGTACCGAGTTGGGCTCGCTTGCCAGCACGTTGATGTGTTGTCGTCCTGTGGGGATGACTGAGACCTGACAGATGCATCTTGAGAGCTAAGTCCCTTAAGGAAGTGCTTCTCAACCCATATCTATCCCAGCTGGAGTTTGGTGTCCTTGGACCATCTATACTAAAGTAGGAGATAGTACACACCGTTCCTTAGATTCGATCCCTTGGAATACTCTCCTTCCTTGGGGAAGTGCTACAACTGTATTTCTGTGCGCTTGCGGTATACCTGGTTGTTCTTATATGCTCCCTCTAGGTGCGCAACTAGTGGTGACGTTAAGAAATGCCAACATTTGGGTCTAGGACAAATGTACAGAAAGGACAAATATTTCTGATCCTGTAAAAGGTGTTTGTTTTGATTTTGGGCAAAGGTGATCTAGGATTTCATAGTTTCTGAGAGAGAGCTGAAATAGGATAACATTTATAGGGAGACAAGGAAGAGAGATGGTCAGGGAAACACAACAGAAATAAAGGGATTGATCAACAAACAAACGATAACCAAAATCACAATCATATAGGTCCAATAGGGGCAGATGTTCTTGTCTACGAAACACGAACAGGCCGGACGAACATGAGACCATGTTTCATGGAAATGTAAAGTTACTAATTAACATCACAATGTTCACATACATAAATCAATGTCCCCACGAAATCTAAAGATACTAATTAACATCATAGATAACATAACGACATAGATCTTCGACTGGCGCGGCTCGCTTACTCCATCTACATCTATCCCTCGTTTCTGGCCAGGACGTGGTGGCGGCTCCACTTCTTCATGTTGTCCTTCCTCAGGGCCTCAGGCCTGGCCATCCCAAGGACGTGGTCCTTGATCTCATTCAGGTTCCTCCACCAGTGCATACGGTTGGGGCAGATAGGGCACCCGTAGGTGTTGGTAGTGCGTCGGAAGAGGCGCAGAGCAACAGTCTTCAGATGGTCTCTGTCAGTTTGGGTGTCGGAGTCGGAGTCCAACTCTACAAGTGGTGGAGGAGGCTGGGAATCCGCCGGCGTCGTACGAGCGCCTCTGGGCATCGGCGGGTCGACATTGGTGGTGTCACAGCGGGGCGGCTCCGTGCCGTGGAATTGACATCCAAGCCACTCTAAGTAGGCATAGATGAAGTGGAGGCCGCGCAGTGATAGCCAGGACTCGGTTTCGGCTCCTGAGGAGGCGGTGGCCGAGATGCTGGCAACACCGCTGGACCGACGATCAAGGATGGTTACAGCCATGCGCCTAAGCTCTTTGTGTCTGGGGGAGACTGATTGCTTCATTGCGTCAAGCGGGCAGTAGGACTGAAACGGGAGTGTTTGGGAAGAGTACTATGGGTAGAGTGGTTTGGAACTAGCGAGGACGCCAATGGTGGTAGGAATACAATGGCCAGCTTCCATGAGAAGTTGTGCAAGCTTATGTGACAAGCTAAGCAACGGGCCTCTAGATCGAGTGGCTGCCATTCATCTTCAAGCTTTGAGTGGCTGACATGTGGTTACCATCTGGGTATACACACACGTCACTAACCTCTTGATAATGGCATCCACCTTCCATGGGAAGATGTGTCAAGCTTCCGTGGGAAATTAGGCAATGGGCACCTCGGCTTGTCTAGGAAGGCTACGACCGGATGTTACTGATAAGAAAAAGTGACCAGACCGGACTAAATTATTTGTTGATTGGTGGGCAAAACAGGATTACAACAGCCGTATGTTACTGATTTGCAAAAGTGACCGGACCGGACTAAATGGTTCGTTGATTTGTTAGGAAAATACGATCACATTATTCGAACGAACATCCACCCAAAGTAGGAAACAGAGTCCACATACACAAGACAATGTTCTAACGAAATCTAACGATGCTAATTAACATCACAGATAACATAACATCACAATGTTCACATACATAAGACAAAGTTCCAATGAAATCTAAAGGTACTAATTAACATCACAGATAACATAACAGCACTCCATCTACATCCATCCCTCGTTCCTGGCCACGACGCGGTGGTGGCTCTACTTCTTCTTGTAGTCCTGCCTCTGGCGCGCAGACCTGACCATCCCAAGGTCATGGTCCTTGACCTCATTCAGGTTGTACCACCGGTACATACGGTTAGGGCAGATAGGGCACCACCCATACGTGTTGTTGGTGTGTAGGAAGACGCGGAAAGCATCGCCCGGGGGACCAGAGGGATGTAGCCATGGCGACGGTCCCCAGACGAGTCTGTGTCAGTTTGGGAGTCAGAGTCGGAGTCGGAGTCAAACTCACCAGCTGGAAGGGTAACCGTAAACATAAGGTTCCGAGGTGGAGATGGTGAAGGAGCCTGGATATTCACCGGTGAGCCACCACCTGCTCCTGGCAAACCGCCGGTGATCGACGGCGGGTCGACGTTGGTAGCGTCGGAGGGCGGCGGCAGTGACGGTGGAGATGGTTGGGAATCTGCCGGCGAGCCACCACGTGCGAAGTGGTGGCCGTCGCGCGGCGGCACCCAGTCACGGGCGCGCGAAGAGGATGTGGCGCTGGAGGATCGGTTGATGCACAACGGTGAGAGCTGGCGCGACGGGTAGCCGGTGGGGGATAGCCGGCGCAACGGTGAGCCGATGGGGGATATCCAGCGCGACGGGGAGCTTGATCTCTTCATTGCGTAGGCCGGGCAGTAGGAGTGAGGCGCGAGTGTTTGGGAAGTGGTAGAGTGGTTCGGAGGTGGTGAGGACGCCGATGGTGGGGGTAGGAATGGCGATTTATGTGGAGTTACTCGCCTTACTTGGGAAGTTGTGCCGCTTCGGTGAGAAGGTAAGCAACGGGCGCCTCTTGAGTGGCTTCCATTAACCTTCTACCGTTGAGGGGCTGATGTGTGGGTCCCCACGTCGTATGACCAACACGTCTGTGATCTCTTTATGATGGCAATTGGCAACCACCTTCCATGGGAAGTTGTGGCACGAGGATGGCAACGAGCGGAAGTTACTGATAAGAAAAAGTGACAAGACCGGACTATATATTTGTTGATTTGTTGGCAAAATAAGTTCACATTTTTTGAATGAACATCCATCCAAAGTACTCTGTAGGAGGAAACAGAGTTCTCTGATCTTACAATCAGCATAATCAAATATGGAGGGACCAAACTTAATTAAAAACTACTAATTAGCATTACAACAAAGTGACACTTGTTATTGTTGGCAATTAGCTTTTCGTCCAGTCTGGTTCATCAAGGATCAAAGGCACCACCTTGCCGTCGAGCAGGGATGGCTCCAACATCAGTGGATGAGCGGCTGGCAATGCTGCCAGCCTTTCGACCAGAGACGTGAATGGCCGTGCTCCTGAGCTCTCCGGGACAGTCCCCGATTCCAAATATCACTTGCCTCTGACGACAGGGGAGAGCAGAGGCACAAAAGAGGGTACTGACCTGACCGTAGCTCACTCTCCTCCCTTTGATGCGAGGATGTGCCATTCCTGCCGCGGGTTGTAGATCTGCGCACCAATGCCTCTAGGCAAGATATTTGCCACAACGATCCACAGGAGCGTGCTGGTGAGCCCCTAGCAGTGTACGCGGTTAGAGATATAGCCGTTGGCCGTACTTGGTAAACTAGGTATACTAGTTTGTATAGATATTGTTGACACCGTTTTTGACACGTGTCAGAGAATAGCCGAAGAGACATCAGGAAGACCTCAAAGCCGATAGAGAAAGGGAGAGAAGAGACCAGCCGATATGGGATCAGCCGATTGATGGAGCAAAAACGTGGTAGAAGAAGAATACGCCAAAGAAAGACGGAGGCGGGTCAACAATCAGGTTGACACCAGGTCAAAGTTAGTTTAGAGAGTCCGATTCCCACGAGAATCATCAAGTTTTTGGTAGTTTTTGTTTCTATTGTCGTCATCGACTAGGAGTCAAGTTGTCCTCAGGACATAAATAGCGACCCTGTGTGGCCGGAGAAAGTTTGTACACACCAGTATACACAAAACCTTTGCTTTTTTAAGTCAGCAATTTCGCCATCCTTTTTTACTTCTTATTATTTTCTTGTTTCTTCAAACGTCGTTCTTCTAGCTTGTCGGGCGACATCGTCCGACCTCCGGCAAGCTTGTAAGTACCGTTTTATTGAATATTAACTAGGCTTTAACCTCCGGGCGCATCACTATGGTTTTGTCTAGTTTTATTCACAATTTATCGATATCAGCTAGATTTGCAAGTGTTTTCTTGTTTATTTAGCTTTTATTACCATTTTATCCAGCTTGTGATCATATCATATCGGCTATCTTCGCTCCTGCATCGACACACAACGATACAGCCAATCTAGATTGGTTCGAGTATTGTCTCGTAGTGCTTAGCTTGCTCTGCTTTTGCTTGCACTTTGCCTACGCCATCAAATCGGTTGATCTAGCCATTTTGAATCTACGTGCACTTCAGCTGCTATCAAGCTAGCCGATTCGCTCTACAGTCGTATCGGCGGATCGGGCTGTTACTTGTTGAAGACTCACATCGGTTCTCTAGCCGATCTAACCCGCATCTAACGTTTCCTATCTTTCCGTGCCGATCAATAGGTCAGGTCGGCTGGCATGCCTTGTTACATCCCAGGGATCCGTTACGTGTTGCCGTTGAAGAACTTAATTCCGCTTTTTGCGTCAACACATCTTGGCACGCCCAGTGGGACACGAAGACAATATCCACGACAAATTGCCATGGACAATCAATCTGGAATATTGGCGAATATTATAAGAAAAGCAATCAAAAGTGCATTCTCTGATTTTGCCCAACAACAAATTTATGAGAGATTATGTTATCAACAACCGAAATTGTCGACTGATGCGATAGTTAGGACTCCATCTGATTGCTATTCAACAGAAATTCATAGTGAGATAGTTCAGCAGAATTGGGTTAAAACATCGGCTCTGCAGCCAATTGCTATTCAATCACATCACCAAGAAGATTACTAGCCACGTGTGTCGGTTTTACAACTGACGGTGTCACACTTTCGGCATCTGATGCTGTAGATTGAACATCAAGATTATGTGGAGCCATATTATCAGGAACCAATGACATCGGCTAATACTGCATTTTCTTACGATCCAACTCAGCAGCAGGGCTATGATGGATCAACATACGTATATCTTGGGTCATCAAGTACTACAACATCAAAGGGGGATTTATTCAGCACTCTTGGATCTACACCTGCGGACACTGCTCAAATTCAAGAAACAACATGCGTTCAAGATGTTGCCCAAGGATTGCAGCCTGTTTCCTATGGTTCGCAACAGATGGCTGGGGGGTAGGATCAATGTGTACGATGGGCTAGGAGGCAAGATCGAAGAGAATCAGACAAACTCCGGTCGGCCAGGAGAGTTGGACAATAGCAGAGTTCCCGATAAAGACGTAATGGGACGTGATCCAGGGAGATAGCATGATGATAAAAGTCAACATCATCCTCATCAACCGAGATGGTGTCCGGATGGATTGACCAAATCGCAGAAAAGAAGGATCCAGCGGATGCATCAATGGGAACAGCAAGAGGAAATTGAGAAGCAAACACTTGATAAAAAGAAGGTTCGATCCCAAGTGTGGCATCTCAAGCCAAAAGCCGATGACAAGGAAGACAGACAACTGATGGCCGATATCAATATGGTTTTCATATTACCTAAAGAGTTCATGACTCGTGATGAAACCGATTCTGAAGAAGAAATGGGATCAGCCTAGTTAACTTTAGACCCGATGTTGGCTAGCTTTGAGAAACCAGATATAGAGAAAAGGCAACATATGAAAGCTTTATTTCTCAAAGGGCATGTCAACGGGAAACCAATCACACGAATGTTAGTTGATGGTGGTGCTTCTATCAATCTTATGCCATATACAATGCTTCAGAGATTTGGGAAAAGTGAGGAAGATTTAACCAAGACAGACATCAGACTGATCGACTTTGAAGGCAATGTGTCTCCTGCCATGGGGGCAATTTGTGTTGACTTGACCATCGGCAGCAAAACTCTCCCGACCACTTTCTTTGTTATCAAAGGAAAAGGTTCTTACAATCTACTGCTTGGACGTGATTGGATTGATGCTAACAGTTCTGTTCCATCTACCATGCACCAATGCGTGATTCAATGGATTGGAGATTCGGTGGAAATAGTCAAGGTCGATTCCTCTTTCCATGTCGCCGCTGCCGATATACAATGGAATTTCGAGAAGGTTAAGTGCATATCTAGAGAAGCGTGGGAAACTAATTTCCTCAAGATGGCTGATTTCGAAATTTAGCCGATTCAAGTGATCGGTTCAGAGAAGTGACGAGTCAAATAAATTTGCAATGAGTCAGCAGGAATATACATGGTTGTTGACTACTTCTGGCTTTCGGCTGATTTTAGTTTTAAGCATTATTAGTTACTCTTTCAGGATTGTAACCAATCGCAATATCGGATTGATAAGCCGATTCTCCGCAATCATCTTCGAAAAAATAGGTAGCCGATACTCAGTTATCGCCTCAAGGAAAAATGTAAGAAATTTTATAGCTGATAAGTGATTCGGATCATGGCCGATGTAATAATCACCCCAAATACAAATGTATTTCTTTCTCATATTTCAGTACATGGTGATTACATTTGATTGAAGATACTATTGGCTACATAAAAAGCTTCTCATCTCCAGTATGATGATGATATTGAATCGATGAACACCAGAGAGAGAGAGGAATGGAGAGGAGGAAACGGAAGAGAGAGCTCAGTTCTTCACCAGATTCTGTGATCCTTCTTCATGATTCGACGAGTTGATGGCCAAGGTGGGTCACCTCCCCTTCGAGTGTTCCTCTACCGGTAATGTGCGGCAGGCATTCTACCTTGCTCCTTCTCAAACAGCCATTGAGCCCAAGTTTATCACAAGGGTTCTTCTAGCTGTTGTACCTCCTGACTTCATAAGAAAGGTTGGAGGAAGAAGCATGCCGCTACACTACTTCACAAGAATTCTTCTAGCTGTGGTGAGAAGGGAAGGAGAAGAAAATATGGCGAACAGTAGGAGCCTACATCCTATCAAATCTATCCGTTGTGCCATGGCTAAAGTTTGTGAAGAAGCTGATAGCTTTTGGATACTATTTTTAGCCAAACACAGGGGGGCAGGGAAACAAAAGGATAGGAAGGAATCTCAAGAGATGCCAAATATAGTCAAAGTGGAATAGTTTTCCTGTGAATGGCTCAACTTCCAAAGGCCAACATTGAGGTCAGTGGTTCAGTTTCCTAAAAAGGGGGAAGAGGCTCGAAAGGCCACCACAGGAAGATTCGATTCTTCATTAAAGATTGAATACAAGGCCGAGTGTATCGGCTAAGAAATGAAATTACATTATCGCTTCACTAAATCCATGGCTTTGCCTAACTGAGCTCAAGTAATGGCTATTTCTTCATCTACTTGGTTCAGTTCAGCAAGAAGGTGCACTCTCCTCGCTTCCAGAGACTCCAATTTCTTCTTGTTAGCAGAAATTACAATATGCAGCCCTCGCCTCTGCCTTGAAAATGGAGCCTGCTGATCTGCACCACGAGCGTTGATGGTTGCCAGAACTCTATCCACGTCTTCAAGATGAGGGGACTGAGAAAAGGGGTTGTTTTCACAAAGTTCACAAATAAAAGAAGATACGAGTTGGAACAGACCTGATTCACTGAGGAAGAAGAAGACATTGTGGTATGTAATCGGGGAAGGAGTGCATCTACTTTTATAAGCTGATCAAAATAGTCAGTCAAAAGAAGAGTCAAAAACAATAAAGAGAGCGTTGGAAGTTGGCCGATACATTCAAGAGGCCAGGCACACAAAACCAAGTTTTAGAATTACACAGAGAAATGTTTAAATTATGCCCAAAGAGTGAATGGCATTTATAGCATCTACGCAGAGCTGATCAACTTCATTTATCGCCTTATGATCGGCATCGGCTGAACCTGGCATCAGCCACTCCGCTTGACGGATAGCTTGGGCTCTCTTGGCAAGATTATGCTTGGTGTGCTCCATGTTGCTGATGGTTTGAGGGAGATCGGCTAGTTTCTTCTCTTCAATCAGCAGATCTTCATCAAGTTGCTTTAGTTCTGCAAGAAGTTCAGCACGCCTTCTCTTCATCTGATCAATGCTGGAGACGATGACAGCACAAGAACTGCATAAAAGTCTGGATTCGCCTATCCAGATCAGCTGCCTGAGAATCCAAATTCTCTCGACGTTGAGTTAGCCTAGCCTGACGATATCTTTCTTCCAGCCGATTTTGTGCTTCCTCCACTTCTGGTTCATGGATCTCTATGAAGGCCACTGCATGAAGTTTTTTCTTAATTTCGGCAGGCAGGTGCCCTCTAATCTTCTTATAGACATTCCTAATCGGCTCAGCATCTTGAACTAGTTGACTGATTAATTGATCAAGAAGTGGTAGCAAGTCCCGAAGCTGAGCTTGGACGTCATTAGGAAGAGGACCCAGAGACACCTCATGAGAGGTAGTGCCAATGACCAAATTTTCGTCAGCCGGCCAGAAAAGGGAAAGTTAATAACAGTCAAAATACAGAAATCAATTTCGTTGAAAAGATTAAGAATACTCACAGCTATCAATGTTCCTGGTATAGCCGATACATTTTGATTTGTCGGCTCCGTGTTCGGTAGTCTTTCTTCAGTTTGGTCAGTCGATTAAGGTTGATTTTCAACCACACAAGTTTGGACAGCTGGATTCTCCGTGGGAAAGATTTGTTTGGTGTGTTGTTCCGGCATTTCATCTGATGTTGGTGATGTTGTTGCCTTTTCTTGGGTATGTTGGCTGCAAGATCATCAGACATGGAGAAACCATATTTACAAATAACATAGCATAAAAGGGGAGAGTTAAAATGCATTACCTCTACTGCATTTGCAAGGAGTTCAGCTGCATGACTTGGATCAATAGGCATTGCATCAACAGAGGGATCTTCTTCGCCCATTTCTTCCGAGATATCACCTTCTGAGATACATGATCATCTTTCCCTGCAGCTTTCCTTTTAGCAACTTGGCGAGCGGCACCATCCATAATAGATGCAATTGGAGGAGCATTATGGCCGATCTATGGAGATTCTCGAGGAGGAAGATAATCAATCGGCTGACCACTAACACTGATTGTTGGAGGCTTGACAGAATCACCCTGACAGCAGAGACAAAGAGAATATGAGTAATTCATCAAAATGAGAGCAAATAGATAAGATACATATTATGTTAAGAATGACCTCATCAGGTTGGCTTTCATAAGCAGCATCAAATTGAAGGCAATATACTTTGGGGGCAAGACAGAAAAGATGAGAATGCCATTCCTTCCACCAAGCTTTGAAGAGAGGGGATGTCAAAGGAAGAGGGATCCAGGAATCCAAACTTATAGTTGAAGAATCTAGAGATAGATCTCTCAAATAACGATACTGAAGAGCACTTACAAGCGTTTCTCTCAGTTTGACAAGGGGAGCAAAGTAAAGGCCAATTGGCAGCTGGCCAAATCCCAACTGACAGGCAGATGCACAAGGATTGTAAAACTCATAGGAGGAAGGGAGATATTTTCCAAAGAAATTGGCAGGCAGAATCCCGGGCTTTATAATCACTTCGAGCATTGCCTTGGTGTTATCATCAAAAAGGTCACTAAGATCATAGACATGTTCAAAGCAATCTTCTGGATCCAGATAAGCATAAAACATAGTGGTTTCTTTGGAAGGGCCAATACAAAAAAGTCTGAAGAAATCAGATACTTCACGACCATCCAATTTCTTGCCAGGAAAGACAGTCACTGCTTCTCCAAAATTGCGGCATCGGCGAGTAGCAGGAATGGCATCGTCTGGTGTAGATACCGGGAAGGACAGGGAAAAGATGTTCACTTCTAGGTGATTGCGAAAATAAAGGTTCAACCACATGTTGATGAACCACCAAGGACCTGCAATGCTGCCTACAGGTTGACTGGCCGATAAATTTACTGCAGCTTGGTGGAGGAGGTTATACACTGCACTGAGAAGAAGTTTTCCTAAAGGAACATGATTACCAGCTGCTAAAAGTTCAGCAATCGACTGATAAGTGCGGGATGGGCCAATAGTCCTACCACAAAAGAGGAATTTATCAAGCCACATATTGAGAAAGATAACATGCTCCCTCATGGTAACAGTACCCATCTTGGCATATTTGCTGATATAGTTTGTCGAATTATATCCTTTGGTCTCAAATCGATGAGTTGGTTTTGAACAAGAGAAAAGCTGATCATCAGAAGTGATGTCTAACCCTGTCAGCAAGATTACATCGGCCAGATTAGGTGACGTCAGCCCATGACAAAAAGGAAAGCATTCAGAGCATCAGACCAGAAATATGAAGCAGCCGCAAGCATAGGTTCATGGCGTTGCATATTTGACAAAGAAAGATTTAGGCATTGAGTAATGTTATAAGTCTCCCAATGTTCTCCCATTTTCTCGGCCATCCTATAATACCATCCCCTCCAGCCAGGAGCATAGCCAGTCCAAGCTCTGAAAGCACCTTTCCAATTCTCAAGATTCAGAGAGGCATGCTTAAAAGGGATCCTACCGGTTTCAAGATTTATCAATTATGTGGGATCTGGATTGCCCATAGGCCCTAAAAAGATCGCTCCTGTTTTATCACTCAAAGGAATAGTGATGTGATTTCTAAGCTCCTGCAAAATATTTATGATCTAAGAAAAAGGGAAATCGGCGGAGGAGTAGAGAAAATCGGCAAAAGGAGTACGAAGATCGAGAAGGATACCTCAGGGATTGAATCTACGGTCACTTCGGGGATGCTCGGGGAAGTTGCTTGAGGATCACCGCCAGTCGGATTCGAAGAGGAAGCCATCGATTCGAAGTTGAAGATTGTTCAGATCCGTGCTTTGAGTTAGGGTTGCAGGGGAACTGTAGCAAAAGGGCGTGGGAGCCGAGAGTCGGCCGATAGGGTTGTATTTATAACCTTGGGTTCTCGAGTTTGTTTGGAAATCTATCAGTTGGTTATGATTCGATTCGGAAAAGGAAGCTGAAAACAAGAGAATTTTGGAGCAATATCTTACTCCGAAACTGGGGCATGTGTTGACACCGTTTTTGACACGTTTTAGAGAATAGCCGAAGAGACATCAGGAAGACCTCAAAGCCGATAGAGAAAGGGAGAGAAGCGACTAGCCGATTTGGGATCAGCCGATTGATGGAGTAGTAACGTAGCAGAATAAGAATACGCCAAAGGAAGAAAGACGGAGGCGGGTCAACAATCAGGTTGACACCGGGTCAAAGTTAGTTTAGAGAGTCCGATTCCCACGAGAATCATTAAGTTTTTTGTAGTTTTTGTTTTTCTATTGTCGTCATTGACTAGTAGTCAAGTTGTCCTTAGGACATAAATAGCGACCCTGCGTGGTCGGAGAAAGTTTGTACACACCAATATACACAACCTTTACTTTTTAAGTTGGCGACTTCGCCATCCTTTTTTACTTCTTCTTATTTTCTTGTTTCTTCAAATGTCGTTCTTCTAGCTCGTCGGGCTGCATCGATCGACCTCCAGCAAGCTTGTAAGTACCGTTTTATCAAATATTAACTAGGCTTTAACCTTCCGGCACATCACTGTGGTTTCGTCTAGTTTTATTCACAATTTATCAATATCAGCTAGATTTGCAAGTCTTTTCTTGTTTAATTAGCTTTTATCACCAATTTATACAGCTCATGATCATATCATATCGGCTATCTTCGCTCCTGCATCGACTCACAACGATACAACCGATCTAGATTGGTTTGAGTGTTGTCTCGTAGTGCTTAGCTTGCTCTGCTTTTGCTTGCACTTTGCCAACGTCATCAAATCTATTGATCTAGCCATTTTGAATTTACTTGCACTTCGGCTGGTATCATGCTAGCCGATTCGCTCTACAGTCGTATCGACCGATCGTGCTGTTACTTGTTGAAGACTCACATCGGTTCTCTAGCCGATCTAACCAGCATCTAACGTTTCCTATCTTTCCATGCCGATCAACAGGTCAGGTCGACTGGCACGCCTTGTTACATCCCGGGGATCCTTTACGTGTTGCCGTTGAAGAACTTAATTCCGTTTTTTGCGTCAACAGATATACACAAAATGCATTATGTCTCCGTGGTTCTGTGTACCCTTTTCAGAATCAAACGTGTTGACACCTTTGGGAGCCAACAAGCACGTGGAGGAGCTCCTTGCAGCGCCTCCACGCCGTACCGGTCAGACCGGTGCGGGTCACCGGTCAGACCGGTGTCGCCGGGAAGATCCGGCGAGAGACCAACGAACGCCCGCCCGGGAGGGACCCCGTCAGGGCAAGCGCACCTTGGGTTGTCCTAGGCTCGACAGGCCAGCTAGGACATCCTCTCATGCCGCGGAGGTAGTAGAGGAACAACACATGGGGTTGGAAAGGTAAGGGAACGAGGAAGAAAAGGTAAATACGATA
The DNA here is from genome assembly GCA_036936925.1 of Cenchrus fungigraminus. Lineage (NCBI taxonomy): Eukaryota > Viridiplantae > Streptophyta > Magnoliopsida > Poales > Poaceae > Cenchrus > Cenchrus fungigraminus. Next base: position 102,696,432 of record CM072779.1, read on the forward strand.
AAAGATAAATTGATAGATTCGATTGTGATATATCCCTCAATCGGTCGTGGCCCTTTATATTTATAGGGTGGGGAGGTCTTGCCCTGCAAGGAAATCATTTTACAAGCCTAATCTATCAGGACTCCTCAATTTGGCTCGGAATCGGGGGGCACCGGTCTGACCGGTCGTCACAGGCACCGGTCAGACCGGTGTACCCGGCGTGTAGATCTTGGAGAAGTCATATCTCCCTCATCCGGACTCCGATTTGGACGTTCCACATATGAATCTTGATCTACTCAACGAGACATATCCATTGGTGAAGTCCAATTTGTATTTTGTGGACTTTGACCACACCGGTCTGACCGGTGGGACCCACAGGTCAGACCGGTCAGATCAGAGCTGCCAATTTTGGGTGCGAACATATGCCCCCCTGTTTTCTGGTAAAGCTTGCGTGCCAGAAAACATTCACAAAGACCAAAATTAGCTGAAGTCGATGATCAATGTGCATCGTCCATATGTAAACTCTTCATGGATGCTATTGTAACCGAAATTGAATCCTAGTAATTACAATATGTATAAAACTACTATTTCGGCTTTCCGAATAGCAAATCTAACAATTGAAGCTCTGATTTGGCCATGGCGGCCAATTGTAACTCCTTGGTGTATCACAAGCATATTGATAGTCGTAAAAAGAAAACCAAAGATTATACCAAAAGTATGGACTATAATTATTTATACCTGAATATGCAGTCCATGGCACATGCATCGATGGAATAAATGATGAAGACCAATATGATGACTGTCGATGCTTCTTTGCTTTTGGTGATGAAGAATTCCACCTTTGTTCTCCTAACCGATTGTTTTTCTTTTGCTCGGCTATCCTTTGATATTTATGCAACAATTCAGTAAAACTTGGCTTCTTCTTCACCACATTGCTGTTTGGCGGGATACTCTCGGCTCTACCAGAATTTCTGGCGAGACCGGTCAGACCGGTGAGGACACCGGTCAGACCGGTGCCTTGAGAACCGGCCACTTTAAGATCATGTTGCCCCCCAGCCGAACATGATTGTTGTTCAGCTATATTATTTGTGACATGCTCATTATTGGGGACAATTTGATCACTAGAACTAGCCGATGATTTTTCAATATGCAGCTTTTCTATGTCTAATGTCAAATCTGAATTTTTATTTAATCTACCATCTTTTTTGACACGATAGACTTGTTTAATCACCTTGCGCTTATTTTTCTGTGTTGACCGATTTTTATGATCAAAATGGTCATTATGCATAGGTGACGACTCATTAATTACCAGCTCCCTATGGGTAATATAATTTGGACAAAAATAACCAGGAGATGGCATATATGAATTATAATACCATGGAGGATAAAAATAATGCATATTAAAGTAAGGTTCCCATGGCATAGGCATTGATGATCCATATGGAGGAAACGGCATTGATTTGTGAGAGTTACTCCATTGCCGATTCTCGTTATGGAACTTCTCTCTAGGAGAAGGTTTTGGGCGTTTAGAATTTTTAGACCGACTAGCACCATTGACATTATTTTGTCTTTGAGACTTAGCCGGAAGTTTCTCATTAGACTTCGGCTTTTCTCTTTGATGCTTATGACGGTCTTTAGATTCAACTGTTTTCCAAACACCAATCTCGGGTTTTTTCGGCTTAACCATCTTCGGTTTAGATTTATTTTGCAAAACCCTAGATGAGGCGGTTAGACTGGGTTGCTCCCCGGTTAGACCGGTTTGGGCACCGGTCAGACCGGTGCGGGCACCGGTCAGACCGGTCGCGGCGCAACCGGCACTGTTGCCTTTGTTTTGTTGCCCCCCCGAGCGTCGAAGTACTAGATGTAACCTCTATGCTCTTGCTAGGGGATTTTAGGTTTACAATTTCGGCTAGAGACGGCCGACTTGTTTCTTGACCAACAACATCACAATTTGGCAAGGTTTGGCAAGGATTAATAATATCATTAGTCGGCTTTTCAACAACCGACTCTAAATTAACAAGAATTAACTCTGAACTATCCTCTTTATCAATCAAAGATTTAAGATAATAATTCACAAATTCGGATAGTTCATCAGATAAGTTACCTGAGGATTGCATCTCTTTCAACGTGTCGATGGTGGATGGTGGCCGCCACTCCTTAATCCGGATGACACCTTGCTCCATCTTGCGAAAACAATACAAGAACAATCTTTTATCCGCCAAGCGACGCTCTCTTATGTATTCCTCGCATAACTTGACGCTTTGGTCTGATAGATCAGCCATGATAGCCAGATCTTCGTTCCCCAGCGGAGTCGCCAATTTGTTGACACCTTTTCGGGGCCAACAAGCACGCGGAGGAGCTCCTTGCAGTACCTCCACGTCGCACCGGTCAGACCGGTGTGGGTCACCGGTCAGACCGGTGTCGCCTGGAAGATCCGGTGAAAGACCAACGAACGCCCGCCCGGGAGGGACCCCGTCAGGGCAAGCGCACCTTGGGTTGTCCTAGGCTCGACAGGCCAGCTAGGACATCCTCTCATGCCGTGGAGGTAGTAGAGGAACAACACATGGGGTTGGAAAGGTAAGGGAACGAGGAAGAAAAGGTAAATACGATAAAAGATAAATTGATAGATTCGATTGTGATATATCCCTCAATCGGCCGTGGCCCTTTATATTTATAGGGTGGGAAGGTTTTGCCCCACAAGGAAATCATTTTACAAGCCTAATCTATCAGGACTCCTCAAATTGGCTCAGAATCGGGGGGCACCGGTCAGACCGGTCACGGGCACCGGTCAGACCGGTGCACCCGGCGTGTAGATCTTGGAGAAGTCGTATCTCCCTCATCCGGACTCCGATTTGGACATTCCACATATGAATCTTGATCTACTCGACGAGACCTATCCAATGGTGAAGTCCAATTTGTATTTTGTGGACTTTGACCACACCGATCTGACCGGTGGGACCCGCAGGTCAGACCGGTCAGATCAGACCTGCCAATTTTGGGTGCGAACAAAACGTCATGGGTTCGACCCCTGCTATTGACATTGTATCCTTTTATTTTTCCTCTATTTTTTTATCTGACTGACTTGTGGGACCCTACTAGATTTTATGATGAGTTGGAACCACGGTAGGAAACAAGCAGTTACGCGATAATTACTCAGGAATGTCCTGCCAGCAAAACATCAACAGACTGGACCTTTCTCATCCACTAAGCAGCAAACATCATATTATGATCAGGTAGCAACAAGTTTCTCAACTCATGACCACAAAGTTCACAACACCAAGTAGCAAACATCATAGGATGACCATCATTAAAATTTTCACAATAATCATTACTACCCATTTGTAATCATAACAATAAGAACTAAGCATCAATTTCCATCTGTAGACGTTGATTCTCCTTCCGTAGCTCCATCCTGCAGCTGTCCTGTCACCTTCTGCAGTTTAGCGGTAGTAGCTTCAAGCTTCATGTTAGCTTCTAAGGATCCTTCCCATTGTTGATCCCTTTTTCGCTTGGCCGACCTAAAGAAAACATAAGCAGCAACAAGTTTCATAACACTACGTGTCATGGTAGTTCATCACTATGAAGTGCACAGGAGCAACAACCAGTAATTAAAAATCAACAAGGAACAAGTTTCATAATAACCAAGCACTACCTATTTTTATCTTTCTCGCGCAGTATCTGTTGCTTCTCCTTCTGCATCTAGATAACACTCTGTTGTATCGATTGCTTCTCCTTCTTGATCTCGATAATTACGTGCTCAACGGATTGCTTATACACTTCCATCGCATGGATGGACTGTTTCAGCTTTCCCTTCACGTTTTCTAGCTCAGTGGTAGTTGCTTTAAGATTGATGTTAGCCTTTACACATTCTTCCTTCCATGACCTTGCCTCCTCTTCAGGTTTTGCCTTCTAGTTCAGTACCAGGTCTTTCAACTCCTGGTCAAGAATCTCACCAGTTTCTTTCAACAAGGCATTGTCCTGGCGTAATATATGGGCACACATCTCCTTATATTTGTTGGTCTGTTGCAATTGTTCATGTAACAATTGGTCAGCCATCACCTTGAATTCCCTCATCTCTTGTATATTTTTATTTAAAATTTCCTTACACAGCTCCTTGTATTTTATAGCCTCTTGCTGTGCTATGAGTTCTTTGCCTTGTTATTCTTGTAGGTCTCTCTTCACCTCCTGCAGCCTAGCTTTTGTAGCTTCAAGCACCTCTAGAAGCTAGTAAAATACAAGAACCTATCAATCCATCAAACGATGCAAATTGAACACTAACTGAATCTAACACCTATTGTATATGCTCATCAATCTGTTAGATCCCCAAATCTAGAAATCCCTAGGACGATAGGGGAAAATATAGTGGTTCAAACTAGAGAACCGACCTTGTCGAGCTGTTTCAGCCTCTCGTAGCCGGTAGGTGGCAGCGCAACCATCTTCCCGTCACTGCTAGGATCCGCCATTCCTGCCACGAGCCATTGCAGATCTGCGCGTAGCAAAAGTCGAGAGTCTTTGCGAAGGCAGTGAAGCGTTTCTCCTGCGAATTACTGATTTATATTAAAGACCTTCCTCGTTCCTAACTTTCACCTGGCACAACCATAAGGAAATTGTTTCCCATCAAATTGACACAACCAAGAGGTGCTGCAGTGGTAAACAATGCAGTCTTGTTCCTATAGTTCTCTAGTTCAAACCCTTGCTATGGCAAAATGTTTTTGCAACATTACGTGACCGATAGTAGGAAACAAGAAGTTTCGCGATCGTTACTCACGAAGGTCCTTACAGCAAAACATCAATAGACCGGACCAGCAAAACATCAGTAAAATTAATTTAGAATGGTGTGTATGCTCGACTCGATTTGAAATAGATTAAATCAAATCAGCATAATAAGATGGAATCTCATAGCACTCATCACCACAAAGTTCACACCACCAGCAAGTAGCAAACCCAAAATACAAGCAACTCATCACCACAAAGTACACACCACCTATGAACCGTCTAGGTAGCAATAACAACATACATGTTTTATCGATTATCTGCAGCTCAGTCAGAGTTCGATTGCTCTTCTTTCAACAGGGCATTCTCTGCTAACAATTGCTTACACTGGTCTGCCCATTTGTGAATCTCTTTTAGGTGGTCATTCTCCTGCCGTAACAATTGATTAACCTGGTCCCTTCATTTCGTCAGCTCTTCCATCAGGGCAATGTAGTCCTGCCGTAACTTTGCCATTTCATTCAATCGGGTATTCTCCTGTTGCAGCAATTGATTACATTGTTCCCTGCATTTGTTCAGCTCTTCCATCTGGGCAATGTTATCCTGCTGTAACAATGCCATTTCATTCAACCAGGTATTCTCCTGTTGCAGCAATTGATTACATTGTTCCCTGCATTCGGTCAGCTCTTCCATCTGGGCAATGTTGTCCTGCTATAACGATACCATTTCATTCAACCGGGCATTCTTCTGCTACATCAATTGATTACACTGGTCCCAACATTTGGTCAGCTCTTCCATCTGAGTAATGTTGTCCTATAATGATTGCTCATACATGTTCTTGTAATTTAGAGCCTTTTGCAGTGACTTGAGCTCGCTGACTTGTTGTTCTTGCAAGTCTCTCTTCACCTTCTGCAGCTCAGCTTTAGTGGCTTCAAGCACCTCCAGAAGCTAGAAAATTACAAGAACCTATCAATCCATCGAACGATGCAAACTGAAAACTAACTGAATCTAACACCTATGAATTGTCTAAAGCCTATCAACTTCTAACACCAATCGAAGTGCAAATCTAAGGGTACGATGAAATCTGAATCTAACATATATGATCATCAGTCCTCCAGATCCCTAAATCTCGATATCCCCAACCCTAGGAAGATAGGGGAACATATAGCGGCTCCAACCAGAGGACTGACCTCGTCGTGCTATTTCATCCTCTCACTGCTTGGATGTGGCGGTGCAACCATCTTCCCATCGCCGCTAGGATCCACCATTCGTGCCACGAACCGTTGCTGATCTGCATAGCAAAAGTCGAGAGTCTTTGCGAAGGCAGTGAAGCATTTCGCCTTCGAATTACCGATTTATATTAAAGACTCACCTGAAATTTACAGGTGGGACCTAGTCAATGTAAAAAATTCCCCTTCGAGTGGTAATAGGTTCGACCCACAGGAGGAGCAAATTTTCTCCTTGTTTTACCACCATATTTATCTGCTTTAACTTACATGGGGCATGCAAAATAATATAAACACAAATAAACTAATATAAAAAATCTTCTTGGCTCAAATAACACAAAGCGCATCATATCTCAGTGGTAGTGCTGCCATCCTCTTCAGAATCAAAGGTCCCGGGTTCGACCCTTGTTATTGACATTGTATCCTTTTAATTTTCCTCCCTTTTCTACCAGACTGACTTGTGGGACCCTGTTAAATTCTATGACGAGTCGGAACACTCTATTTTTAAATAGATGCTTACATGTGGGACCCTGCAAAATTTTATGACGAGTTGGAACACTCTATTTTTGAAAGAATACTTACATGTGGGACCCTTTTGAATTTTATGATGACTTGGAACACTCTATTTTTAAAATAATGCTTACATGTGGGACCAAAAGTTGGTTTATGACACTGTTGCGGAGCTTATGGCGTCACAAAACTGCTTGGAATAGGGAATTATTGGCTACAGTACCAACCGTTATGACGAAAGTTTTTTTTGTCACTAAATTTGCATGGAAGTGAAATTTAATGATGAGATCAGCCAGGAATGTCATAAATCAATAACAGCAAAACTAGGTTGCGTCACTAGTCAGCGATTTTCTTGTAGTATCGGCGGATAGCCTAGATTCCAAGATCCTCCATCACTTCAATCAGATAGATGGTTGCTTGTTGTTTTTGTACAACATCCTTGTTGATGCTACAAGGACAACAGGTAACCATGTACCTGATTGAAGTGATATTACAAGCAAGTAACCATCGTGGCTATTACAAGGCATGCCATTAATAGAAATGATACTATAGCTCCTATGAGATGCTCCTTTAAAGAGAATGTCGACATCTTGCTTGATGCTACAGTATATGGTGAAGTGACCTCTTGAGAGGTGTCACTGAGAACATTATGCTTGGACAACTTGCTCCTATTAGTACTGGAGGTTGTGCGCTATGTCTGAATAACCCATTCAAAAGCTTCCTTTGTTAGCATGTATTCCTTAAAGATGCTATTGGTAGCAAATGTGCTCATAGTAACATCAGTTGTGGTCAGTCCCAAGCTGGAACTGGTGAGCTTGTAGCTTTTAAACCACTGCTTCAAACACATTTCTGAATTCACGTATCGTCTTCAAATCATCAACATATTCAGGAAGCAAGAGTAGGCCTCTAGTTCTCATCATCTAGCTCATAATGGAATGCTCGTGTCTTGCAGATGAACCGGCAATGGATGTACAATGCCGACAGACAATCCCGAAGTACATTGCTGGCATGCATGCTTTTCTCGAAGTGGCGAAAACAAACAAAAATGCAAAGGGATTCATGTGTTGTCCATGCTCCTAGTGCAGAACGACCAATACTGCTCTGAATGAGGAACTCTTCACCTCCACTTGATTAAAAACGGATTCATACCAAACTATGTGGTTTGGACCAAGCACGGTGAAAGAGGGGTTGTGATGGAAGACAACTGTTGGCGGTCGATTTTCGTCAACCTAGAGCACTTGTTACACTATGGTTTGAGCTTTGTTATGGAACTAACCCACCACTAGGCACACTAATAATATAACAAGTTCATCTTTGCATGTGCATTTTGAAGTGTAATGTGTTTATAGGAACATGGACTAAAGGGACGGAGACACATCAAGTTCAAATGGACAAATAAGGAGTTCCGTTTGTGTTCAAGTGCAAGGCAAATTCACTCCCAAATGTGGCAAGGAACTAGGTGCTACGACGAAACTGTAACATCCCGGATTTTTCCGGAATGTTAATGTTTGCAAAAATGTGGATTTTCAAAAATTTTCGTGCTTGATGTGATTGCTTGGAACCATAAGACTATCTTCTCGTGCCCTTTCCAATTTCTTGGTAATAAACTTAATTAAATTGCTTTGAGTGCTAAGGATAAATTCCATGTTAGGGTGATTTGTTCCTTAATTGGATTTTTCTTGAATCTTTGAGTGTGATTTGTATTTGAAATCTAATTTCAAATATAAATCAAAAGCTAATTAAACTAACTATCCTCCCTAACCTTCAGACCCGGCTAAACCATCTCTCGGGTCTTCACCTGCTAACTCAATGGACCCGCCAACTTTTTTCAGCCCTCTAACCCTTTCCGGCCTAATCTCTTCAGAAGTGCTCGGGAATTTATTAAAAGAATTACGGGAATATTTTTCCGACTCTTCGAATTGATCCTTTGCAATTGATTCGATTTCGGGGAATAGACTATAATTTCTTGAATTAAATTTCTGAGAGCTCATTTGGCTTCTTGAATAAATACTTTGCTATTTAATTCATTCCCGGAAAAATAATCTAAATTCATTTGTACCAAATTTATGAAATAAATTGTCATCAATTTATTTTACGGGGTTTATTTGTTTCGGCCCAAATATCCGAGCCCATCCAAAAGCCAATCTATCTTACCCTAACTCTTCGCCTTTAATACCCCTCACCCCTCTCTCTCCCATCTCCACTTCCTTTTTCTCCCCATTTCTTCCAGCCGCCGCGGCACTCTACTCTCTTTTTCTTTCTCTGTTCTTCTCCAAAACCAGCAGCTACTCCACTTCTCTGCCATGGCGACCCCAGCTGGTTGGGAGTTAGTCTTCCTTCCTCCAAGCCACCACGCACAGCCACCATCCTCAAATCCTTCTGCTCCTTTTTCCAAATCGGCAAGCATCAATCCACCATCAGTTAGCGCAGGCTCCAATCCTCGATCTCCTTGCTCTGCCTTTTTCTTTCACCCACCGCAAGCACCAAAACCACCAGCAGCCGCACCTCCTTGTTTCCTCTCTCTACCTCTAATAAGCCAGCACGCCTGCTCCTTTATCCGTCCGTCGCAGGATGCAGAGCAAGTAGCATCCTTGCTCTTTTCCCCACCACCGCAGCCACGAACCAAAGGAAGGGGCTGAACCCTGAGAGTGCCGCCGGCAGTCACGCTGATGATGCCGTGCTGTTCGGCCGCTGCGACGTCAAGCCGCAGCCACGGGAGGCCGCCAAGGACTCGGCCGGCCGCGCTCGCCACGCGCTGGCACACCAAGGCGGAGCCGCCGGCACATGGAGGCCGCCCCGCCGCTGACACCGTTGTCGAGATCGACACTGTGGGCATGAGGACGGCCACACCAGACCGGAGCTACGACCGAGTACAACGACGACCCGCAAGCAGAGGAGGGCGCCGCTGCCTGCACAGGAGAATGACGACCTCAAGCTGAACCGCAAGCGGCTGCCGTCCGCCTCGCCCACGACGTGTTCGATGAAATTCCTGAACAGCGGCAGCAATCCCCTAGGTGAGCTTCCAGCCCCTATCTTGTTATCCCTGTGTGCCGGCCTTCGTGCCAAAGGGTGTGACATGATGTGATGCTTGCACCGCGCCGCCACCGCGAACCGCCGTCGCTTGTGTTGCCGACCATCGCGCCATGCTTTACGCCTGCAGGTGCCGCTGTCTTCATCAGCGCGCACGCAAGCCTCGCCTAGCCTTGTACCTGTTGCCCGACACCGACGAACGTGCCGCCCTGTCCGCTGCATCGACGCGGCCAAGCCGCCGGTTTGCACGGCCGTGCACGCACGCGTAGGGAGGCGGAAGGCCTTGCCTTTGGTTCGCCGCGCACCAACCACCTGCCGAGCGCCCGCGCACCCACGCGCACTCGCCGGCGGCCAAGTCGTGATCTTCCGTGCCTCGCCGTCACGCACGCCGGGCAAGCCGCCGCCTTGGCCCAAGCCCTGGCCGGAGCACGCACGAACAGGGGACAAAGCCCCTCCTTTGGGGTCGATTTTCCACACTACGTCGCACTCGTACACGCCCCGGCGCACCTGCGCATCTTCGCGCCCGCACCGGCGACCAAAGCACGGCTCTACCACTGCCGTCGACCGCACGCGCGCCACCGCTTGTCCGCCGCCCTGTTCTTCCCGCCGCTGTGCGAGCCATGCTCTGGCCAGCAAAAGGCTGAGCCCTTTTGCTACCTAGGTGCATCCCAGGGACGCCTTGAGCCTCGGCGTTGCCTTATCCTGCCGGCCGTCGCTAAAACTCGTCACCGGCCAGCTGTTTCCTTCAAGGAGTGCCTCTCGGGTATTTGATCGAGCACCTCGTGAGCACGCCTGCCCAGACCCTGGGGTTTTGTTCCACACGCCAGCACACACCCCCGCAGATACACCCAAGGCTTCGCCTTGTTCACCTGGAGCCTTGCTGCAGCTTGAACGGCCAGCTGCTATCTTCTTCTACCTCACATGCAACCTATTCGACGGAATGCCACAGAATGACAGAACACCCCGTCGAGCCCCTAGGTGAGCCACAAGTTGTCTTGCTGCCCGTGTGTGCGACACGGTCGTGCCGCGACCATGGTTAGACCATGCTACCGCGCACGCGCACCTAGCCATGTCCTAGCATCTGCCTTCCTACCTATTTGTCTATCAACCTGCACATGTTCCTGGTATCCAAGCCTACACCTTCACCGGCCAACCTCCCTTTTTCTTTTAACATGCCATGCCTGTTCTTACAAATTCAGAGCGGCTTAGTTCACTTTGGTTCTAACATGTGGCCTTCTGATCCAAACCGTGAAGCTGCAGCCAGTGCAAAAGCTAGCAAGTTAGCCATCTTCTGTTTTGTTTCCTAGCCATCCACGTTAAACCATGAGCCTTAATCTTTCTTGCTTGTGCATCATTCGGTGTGCCGAGCTGTGCCAAGGCTCTAACCTGCTAAACCCATAATGCTAGGCTGCAAGCTATCAGTCCTTATCCAAGCAACTAGCACATGCTGTTGTGTGCACGAAAATCATGATGTACACCAACAAGGCTAAGGCCAAACTAGATTGGTTTTCAGACCCTGAACGAGTTTAACTCAAGCTATCTTCCTGGACGTCAGCACATCAGCTCCATCACGTGAGCACTATGGAGTTACAGGCATGTAGTGTTTGATCTTGTTTCTGCCACAAACCATACAGGCAGTAACTATTGTTTGTAATCCCTTTTTGCCATGTCTGCCCAACAGTTTTGATCCTAACACTGCTAGTTTGAGACCTTTTCTGATCCAAAACCAGGAGCTGCAATCAGTACAGGAAGCTAGCGAGTTTGATCTAGCCCTTGCTTGTGGCACAAGCCATGCAAGTTGCTGCTCCTAAAATCATGTACATGATAACTAAACATGGGCCGTAATCCCTCTTTGCCCGTGCGTGTTAACATGTGTTCTCGGCCACCTGCTCAAATGCCCAAGGTACCTAGTCACCACCTTGCTTGTGACTTGTATCTGTCATGCAGTCTAGTGCGGCTTAATTCACTGAAGTTAGCAGCCAGCTATCAGCTAATAGAATGCTTCAGCATCCATAGGTGGACCAACCAAAAACCTCTCATGTTGCTTTCTAACCTGCAGACCTGTAGTACTAGACTACTAGCTGTGTGCAGTCCATAATCAAGCAAGCTGTAGAACGGCAATGTATGTCTCTGAAAGCCATGCTTGCTGCTATCTATCCTTTGCTCTTTATCAACCTGGTGAGTGAGTCCTTGCTAGCACCATCACTTGTTCTTTTTTCCACCGAGCCTTAATCTTTGAACCCGGTGCCTGTTCTCAATCTTTCAAGTCTCTGCCGTACCTTTTCGTTGCGGCCGTGCCACGGCTTCGTCGTGGACGACGCCTGCGCTAACTAAACCATCAGACATACCATGAATAAAATCCATCCTCGCCACACTTCTACCATGTTCAGTTTAAGCCAAGTTTCTCACCATGCTACATCGGCTCTAGCTGATCCATTCTGCTCAATCCCTCTAATCTGACCAAAGGGGTCCACAGACTTACCATTGGGACCCACTAACATGAGAGGCCGCTAACTATCTAACCTGGTCCCATCTGACATACGGGGCCCACAAGATGACTTGTGGGATCCGGTTGACCTTTTGACCTTGCCCTTTGACTTGGTCAACAATGATCGTTGACTAGTCAACTAAACCTTGTAGACCAACCCAAAACCTAGCCTATGGTTCTCTAACTTCCTGACTTATGTTTTGTATGTGCTTTATCGCAATTAATTACATTCATAAAATACTTCTTTATTTGAAAATCAATACTAAGTTGATTCTAGCTTAGAAAAATATGAAATCGGTTTCTTTATTCTTCTAAAATCATGAAGCACCTGTTAGACTAGCTTTTGGAGTTATTTGGTTATTTATTGCTTCTCTTTGGAGTTTATTTGCATTTAGTTTCGGTATTTATTTATATTTGTGAATCTAGGAATTCCCGGGGCTGAGGAGACAAGCCAGAAGATCAAGTACGGCTACAGAAACTACGACTACTACTTGCACACAGGTGTTCACGCCCGACCGACTTTGAACTCCTATTAGGCATTGCTAATTAGTTGCTAGCGCTTTACTTTATGCATGATGATGGATATGTTGAACCTTGCACTGCCTTCTTCATTTACCCTGTCCTTGATTGCCCTACCACTACTACTATATATATGCGTGTATATACGCTGAGCTTCGCTATGCATGTGTATGGGATATGTGGATAGATTCTTGGCGTGTGTGGGGAAAAACCGGCAGGAGAAGGCGTTTTTGGGTGACTTGGCGGGGGTGAGCTCAAGACAACCCGATCTGGGATCGGAGGCTGGGGGTTCGTCTTCTCGGGCGATCCCTATTTCGTGCCTATGGCAGGCATAATGTTTTCGGAGCACAGGTGTTGAGGTTTTGTGACTACTTTGGAGGACAGGAGCTCGCCCTAGTCTGAAACCGAGTGGGTCGCTTTGTTTCATGGGACTTTCGTACACACCACCTCGCTGAGAGTGGGGATGGGGCCGGGTCGACCCTAGCAAGTGCGATACCATACCTGCTGTAGGATAGGTGTATCAGTGTAGGGGAGAGTGGGCTTGGACCCTTCGGCTCCCCGAGTGGAGCGTCCCTGTGTGGCCACACGGGGGCTAGTTCACAGTTCCGGGGCGGTCTTCTGTGGGGGACTGCGTCGAGACCCGGATGCAGGGTGGAATCGTAACTCCTAGGTGTTCGTTCGGTTGGGTGGGTTCAGTCGACTTGCTACTGACTGGGCTCCATCCTGAGTTGGGTATAGGTGTACACACTCTGCAGAGTTAGATCTATATGTATAGCCGCGTCCTCGGTCATGGACATGCCCGATGTTTACTCTGACTCTCATGTTTTGGGATTTCTACCTCCCCTTAAGGATTGAGTGTGGTGAGCCATGGTTGCATTCGGGGAGAGGAGAGTTGCTCTCTCTGCCTCGCGGATCCGGGTGCAATCATTGAGGTGCGAGGAGTGGGAGTTCTCGTACCGACCCTAGATGGAGATAAGACTTGGAGACGGTGATCTGGGTGACCAGGTGTATCCGATTGTGGATGAGAGATTTGGGATTGGTGGGATATGGAGATTTATTATTTATGCTTTGCTACTGCTGCATAGGAATACTTGAGCCTACTCCTTGACTACTTTTTATACCTGTAGCATTAGGCCACTTAAAGCTTGCATACGGTTGGTGACGTGAACCTATCCCATTCATTGGGGATAGTTTGTGAGTGTGCAGGATTGGACTTGGAGCGAAAGTCCATTTCTTTGAAGACTCCTTGGAGGAAGGGTTGTGTTGCTTCGCTCAAGGATGCCTGTGGTGAAGATCGAGGATGAAGACTTGAAGCCTTAGCTACCGCTGCGTAGAGTTTCTACTTGTCACTTAGCCCAAGGGGCTTGTACCTAAATCGTGTACCGAGCTGTATTCGGATGTAAATACTCTGGTTTGTACTCTGATTTCGTTGTATGGAAATGATATTATACTGTAATGAGTTCTGTACGTGATAGCTACTGATACAGGGACTATCACAAGGGTACAGGGAGTCGGGTTTTCCTCACCAATAACCCGGGTCGTTACAGAAACACTCCCGAGGACCAAGATGAAAACATCGGACTTCATACGACAAGACCCCCTAACTTGGTCGCAGGGATAATGATGCCAAAAATCCACCTACGAAGGGGTAAAAAGTCAAAATATCACGAAAGGCCACATGTAGGAAGTTGGGCCCGAACCGAGCCAAAAAGGGCCTGGGCCGGCCAACCCATGCCGACCGGCCTACCCCTTTTTTGCATCAGTTCGGGCTCCCCTTTGACCTAGGGTCTCCTCGGTGCATAAATAGTTCCTACCTCCGACGGCCGCCACATCCAATCATTCTATCGACATCTATTCACCAGAAACTCACCGCCGCAAGATGACGGTAGAGATGAGATGAATTTGTCGCAAAGATCAACACCGGTGGAGGGAAGGAAGCAAGAGGAGGACTCCAAGTCGTCGGCCTAGGTGTGTTCCAAAGCCTCATCACCACCATCTTCATCGACGACATTCTCCGGAGGCTCCACCACCCCTATGTGATTCAATCCTTGTAAGATGTTGGGGGTAATGTCTCTGTTCATCCCTAGGGTTAGATGGATCTTGGATATGTAATCGTCACATGAATTCTATGCCTATCCATGCTTCATGGTCTATATCTTTGCAAGTGTTTTGTTTACATATGTTTACGCAACATGTGATCTTAGTAGGGTTTGTGGTAATCATGGTGTTAGCCAAACCCTATGGATGCTTAGATATAAATGCGTTAGAGAAAGTGTTTTATTACCTTGCGTAGTGACAGTACGATGTAGGGAAAAGGCTTAAGCAGCCGCATAACCGCCTTGATGTTAGCAAAGGCAATACCTCTTTCCTGTAGTAGATGCATATCTATGTGATCCTAGACCCTAGAGAGGGAACACTTATCTATCTTTATCTCTCTCTTGTATCAACCCTTGCCATTTAGTTTAGTCTTAGATTAACATGGGTTAGATTGCTTTTAGATTAATCTCTCTCAAAGGCTTCCTAATCAACTAGATTAGTACTTGGTTAAACGCTAGTATATCCCTTGTTCCGTGGGTTGACAAGAACCTTGGGATCTCCCTAGATGAAGAAGGCTATAGGTGATCCGTACGCTTGCGGATCGAAACTCTTTATGAGATTCAACCATCAACAAGCCCTTTTTCTGGCACCGTTGCCGGGGAGCAAGCCAGTTTGCTACATTTAATCTTGTATTAATTTTGTTGATTACTAACATCTAACCATAGTTTTTTAGAAAAACCCTATTTTGTTTTGTTTTTGTTTTTGTTGTCTAGATGGCGTTCGTTGGACATCCTTTGGAGGAACCAGAAAAATCACTAAGAGACTATGCTAGCCCTCCATGTGAGGACATCAAGGTACAAGAGTCGGATTCGATTCTTGAAGCGATAAGGTACGAGATCAAGGCTTGAATCATCGAGATGGCGGCAAATAATCCATTCCGAGGGGTGGAGACGGACAACCCATATAGACATATCTAGCGCTTCATGACATTATGCAATACGGTACGACAAGAGGGAGTCCCCGATGCTTGGTTTAAATGGAATATCTTCCCCTACTCACTTGTCGATGAAGCAATGTAGTGGTATTCATTTGCGTCTTTCGAAGTCGAGGGAAATTGGAATCAATTGATAAAATTTTTTTGCGCCAACTTCTTTCCTATAAGAAAGATCCAACATATAAGGAGGCAAGTGATTACTTTTAAGCAAGGAGAAGAAGAAGGGATTGATCAAGCGTAGAATCGTTTTAATGAGCCAGTTGAACAAGGACCAAGACTCAGATTTCCCGGTGATGTACTTTTGCATACATTTTTCTATTCCCTAACCCCTAGTTGCATGGAATATGTTCAAATGTGTGCAGGAGGGGATCTCATGGAGAAAACACTCACAGAAGCCACCCAACTCCTACAAAAAACCAACAATGGGGTGGCCTTGTTAAGAGATTGGCGAAGACGATGTCGGGAGGAGCAAAACAACAAAAGCAAGTTGGAAATGCTTACTGAAATTTCTGAAAAAGACAAACCGGAGGTCAAGAAAGATGAACCGACCATACAAGAAATCGAAGAACCACTTCCTAAGGTAAGAGATGTCATTCGGATAATAAAAATGTTGAAACTAACATGAAAGTAGGCCGAAGTATGGGGAATGCTAGACCATTAGCAGAATTCAATCAATCTTCTTGGATTCAATTTGATCTTGCCCCACTAATAAATAACTACCAAAGTAAAGAGGAACACCGACGCGTCACCAAAAGAATCAAAGATATATTTGATCAAGAGATGAGTGAAGAGTCGATCCAAAAGATATTTGAAGAAGAAGATGAAGGATGGATCGATCAATTTGACAACTCCAAGATTTATGATGAAGGAAGACAAGAGCACAACCATGATGAGCCAAAAAGTCTCCACAACAATGTGTGCACCAAATCAAGAAGAAGAGTTTATTGCTAAGGATATGAGGGAAGTAAAGAAAAGAGCTAGTGACCTAAAGGATAAAGTAGAGAAAATAGGATTCAAGCTAGAAGATATGGTGGAGAAAGATGACATATAGCAAACATGCCAAGAAGGCCCCTCTCCACAAGATTATAGCTTGTGTACTATGGAAGCTTACACACTAGCGAATCAAGACATAGAAGTGCTCAAGGACAAAGAAAAGAGTAAGTTCGCGACTTGCGATCTCGACGACATGTGGTACACAGAGGATAAAGAAAGCAACACACAAGACTTTGAAGATGAAGATTTGGGTGATAATGAAGACTTTAAAGAAGAGATGAATGCATACATTGCTAATGGATTATATGTTCCACATGATGAGGCGGAGGAGATGCAAGAAGCTAACAAAGAGACACCTCCACTCGTTGAGATTGATTTGCCTTCAACACCGCTAGATGAACCAAGGACCACTCTTGTTGAAAAAGCTCCAAGGCAAAGGTACACAATAAAATCTCAAGATATTATTGGTATTGATGATGATAAATTCAAATGCTCATGTTCGACCAATAGTATGAATAATATTTTAAATTCTATGCCTTGCTCCAATGATGACCATGTTGATAGGCTAGAGTTTCTTGAGAATCCTAATGAGGCAATGTCTATGTTTGAACAAATTAATTCTATGCCTAAAGAAACTTTGCCTAACCAAGAGCTAAGTGTTTTGCATGAAATATATGCTTCCTTTAATTACACCTTGACATGTTGTTACAATTTGCTTGTGGTTGTAATTATGGATGCTTATGTTTACAATAAGTTTTGCATATCTCGATCATGCTTTGTGCTTGGTCAAGTTAATGACCTTAAAGAAGCACATGTTGGGAGAAGGCCTGATTTTCACTAACCGTGCAAAAACACGAGGTTCAATTAATGGGAAGAGATGTCATGCCAAAAGAGTTGCAAGATGAATCATCAACCTCTCCAAATCCTGCGATAACTTTCTTGTTCGGAGTCCGATTTGCAAAAATAAAGACTTGTTGAAAAGGAAATTTTGTGAACTATGCAATGGAGTATATTTTTGGTACACTTTCTGTTCTGGACATTAAATAAAAATTTGTGAAGTGGAGGCAGCACCAAAGGGTG
Organism: Cenchrus fungigraminus; assembly: GCA_036936925.1. Taxonomy (NCBI): domain Eukaryota; kingdom Viridiplantae; phylum Streptophyta; class Magnoliopsida; order Poales; family Poaceae; genus Cenchrus; species Cenchrus fungigraminus. Next base: position 102,713,998 of record CM072779.1, read on the forward strand.
ACAAAGAAGGAGAAAATGATGATGTGAAAAATGATAGCTTGGGCAAGTCATCCATTGAACAAAAGAGATCATGCACGACATGGGAAGTGAATTAAATCTTCATGGGAACCTTTATTTCTTACATGAAGGTCCATGGCTTCGCGATAATGAGAAGGTATGTGAGAAAGTCGAGCTCTATGACTTTAAATGAAGCGCTTTTCGGGAGGCAACCCGTTCCTTTGTGTTTTTATTTTTTTTCCTTAGTGAGAATAAAGAATGGCACCATCCTATGATAATTAACTTGTGGCCAATTAATCTAAGTTTAATTTTCTTTTCAGAACCACCATCATGTCCATGCTCACATTTATTTATTTGCATGCATTGCATTTTGTTATCGACATGATATTGGTTTCTTTGCACATACGTGTTTTGCATATAGTTGGCTTGGTTGATTTATAAGGATTAATGATGTGTGCTTTCATATCCATAATAATGCTTGGGGGGCATTTTCCCTTTTGTGAGCTTGTGTAAACATGGTGTTTAAACATGATTGTGGACCATCATCATTAAGTTCAATAAATCTTGCTAGCTTGTCATATGTTTTCATGATGCATTGATTGGTTTATAAACATTGCATTGTGCTTTATTTTTCTTGTGCTATAAGGAATTGTTTATCTAAGGATAGACATGGTGACCGGAAGATTAAGGCCGGGTGACCCGGTACGGCTCTGTTTGCTGTAGGGTCATCCGGACCCTGAGGCCGGGTGACCCGGTAGGTCTCTGTGAGATGCGTTTTTGCTCGAGTTCTTTCGTGTTTGCTTCTGTATTGCCTCCTAGCCTTTCAAGCTTTGTTCTTAAGGTCTCGGGAGAGGTTTGTGTTTGCTCCCACTAGTCCGTGCATTACTCTCGTAGTTGCGATTGGGAGATAGGCCGAGTTCTTTTGAGAAAGAGAATTTTTATCAGCTCCCATTCACTCCTCCCTCTCTGGTCGCCAATCCGGTCCTTCACCACCTCAGCTAAGGAGTGGCTGCCACACATGATCCCATGTTCCCTTGACATATCATCGATCCAAGGGAGGCAAGCCCCGACAAATCAGGAGGTGACATGTGGATGTCACATAGATTGGACGACTCAACTTCTTACATCCACCAAAAATGCATCCAAGGACCCACATTCCAATCATTGTGCAAAAGATGGAGGCGAACAGGCCCACAGGGGGTATGGTCGAACCGACCTAGTCGTCGTTCATCCTGATACTCCACGTGGTGCCCGGTGATTGGTCCAAGAGGTGATTCCCGGGGTGTTCGCAAGGAGAATCAACTCAGAACTGTGACCCCTCCCCCACTATAAATAGAAGAGGAGATGGCTGACTTTAGAGACACACAACTTTGCTTCACTTCTCTCTTTTAGTTTCTAAGGCTAGAGAGTTGGCTAGAGTAGATCTTCTTCAGGTTCCAAGTCTACTGTAGAATCTAGGTATGAGTGTTCTTGTATTTATATTTCTTTGTATGACTTTGATCTACTTCAGTTTTTCAGCTATTTGATATAAAGTAGTGCTTACATGCATAGGTGATATGTTCTTGAGTTCATCATTTGTTCATCATTTAGAGGCTCGTGTTCATCATGAAACCCTTCGATCCAGTTGACGGATGATTTTATCATACTTTCCACGTTTGTTCAGAAGTTAGAGGCGCGTGTTCTTCACAAACACGACCCTTTGATCTTGTGGTATAGACGTAGAAGTTCCCGTATCTGTTTGCATGTTCACCCTCAGTTCGATCTAGTTAATTTACACATTCGTGTTGTATGACGTCCATGTTTATGCTACGGTACTCAGTCTCAAGTGACTAGTTATCTGGTGGCTTCGGCCTGGGTCACAATAGCTCGAGCCGGTTGAAGCCTGGTTGAGAATGCAAGCATGGTGCTTGGGTTGGGCAGCTGCGTTGGTTATGAGTTCAACCCATGTTTAGATAGAGGTAGGTCGTGGTAGTGACAGCCGTTGGACCCTTTGTACTCCTCTGTGTTCACGTAGTGCTGTAGGAGTTCTGCAAGTAGCATACCGACGTCGTGTAAAAGGCGGTGCGGGAGCTATCTTCTCATTGGTACCTGGGTGTTGAACCGATGTTTCATGCAACGTTTGTGTATCTCTCTTTATCTCTGACCTTTGTATGTTTAGTACATTAGAACCTAGATCTAACTCGTATGTTTCTCCCTATGTTGTAGTGTTACTAGAGATGAATCATTGTGTGTCACACTACCCCTTTATCATATTATCAATACCCCTGTATTGGAGCTCTTGTTTCTTTCTCTATCCATGATCTATATTCATTGCAATGGTATAAGTCTTGTTATCCAAACTCGCCTTCCAAGGATTGATGCCCTTTGGAATACTCCATTGGGGAAATGCTACAATGGTTTATTTGTGTGCTTGCGGATTCATTCATGAACATTAGGATTACCACTAGTCATTTCTAGCACTGTTGCTAGGGACACATAAACTTAGCAGCTACGTTAAGAAATGCCAACATAGGCATGACAGTCCTCACCTATAAATAGAAGAGGAGGGGCTCACATAGAGACCATCCCATTCTACTCCAACTCCTCTCCTCTCTCATTTCTTCCTTGGGGAGGTGAATTCTCACTCCCCATGGGTTGTGTGTGTGGAGTTTAGTGCTAGGTAGAGAGGATGAGGTTGTGAGGATGCTGTTGTTCTTCATTTAGAGCAAAGTGAGTATTTCTGCATTTTCTATTTATACTAAAGTGTTATTCATACTTGAGTGATATGTTCTTGTGTTCTTCGTTTAGAGGCTCGGGTTCTTCACGAACACAACGCTTTGATCTAGTTGATTATATGCATAAGTTTGTATCTCGTTTGTGTGGTTAATCATGTTTGATCTGTCTAGAGTGCATGAATGTGTTAGAATTCATTCTTCCTGTCGTATCATGGTTCGATCATAAGTACGATCCGGTCCATACATGCGGGTTCGTCACTCTGTATTTATACAGACTGCTATAGTATTGCTACGAGAGCTTAGACGTAGTCGTACTATAGTAGTAATCGGTGGTGTGGAAGTGGTGTCTAGACTATGGGTTATCCTTCGTTTGCCATATGCCCAACATTTAGATAGAGGTAGGCCGCGATAGTGACAGCTGTTGGACCGTTTGTACTCCTCCGTGTTTGGTACAACATAAAGCCAAATGCTGGAACCAACTATTAGAGCTAGGCGGGCCGGTGCCCAAAGCGAGATTCCCTATACCGTGTGACTGATACAACTTTAGAATTTCATACCGTCAAAAATCCCTTCAGCACCTCTCTGCCATAGCTGTGGTTTGGTGTCCTTGGACCGTCCAACTAGAATAGAAGATAGTGCACATTGTTCCTTGGATTCGATACCGTTTGGAATAGTCCTTTGGGGAAGTGATATAGTGGTACATCCGTGCGCTTGCGGATGCGTTCGTACCCATTGGTGTACCTAGGTTGACCTTGCGTTCAATATCTTTTAGTAGTGACATTAAGAAATACCAACAAATGCTTTTTGTATGTGCAAAGCACTACATTATCAGATCCGGAGAGATGAAGATCCTGCTGATCTCCAGGGGCAACCTCCCAAGATGAAGAGAGTTTCGGCAAAGGTTATGTGGTATTTTCCTATAATACCACGTTTCAAGCGTTTGTGCAGGAACAAAGCAAATGCTAAGTTGATGAGATGGCACAAAGAGGAACGTAAGGAAGACCACAAGCTGAGACATCAGGTTGATGGGTCTCAGTGGAGAAAGATTGATAGAGCATTCCCGAACTTTACTGAGGATGCAAGGAACATAAGGTTTGGTTTAAGTACATATGGTTTCAATCCATTCGGCGAGTTTAGCAGTGGTTATAGCACTTGGCATGTGACCCTATGCATGTTCAATATTCCTCGTTCGATGTGCATGAAATGATAGTTCATTATGATGTCGGTGCTTCTCCATGGTCCAAAACAATCCGATAACAACATTGATGTGTATCTAAGACCATTGATCGAGGAACTATTACTGCTATGGCAGGATAAAGGTGTACGTGTGTGGGATGAGGATAAGCAAGAGAGCTTCGACCTACGAGCGTTGTTGTTTGTAACCATCAACGATTGGCCTGCTCTAAGTAACCTATTAAGGCACTCAAACAAGGGATATCGGGCCTGCACCCACTGTTTAGATAAAACAAAATCTATTCATCAGAAAAATTCTAACAAGGTCGTGTATATGGGTCATAATCGCTTTCTTCCAGGGAAGCACCCCTTAAGGAAGAAAGGGATGCATTGGAAAGGGAAGGCTAATCATCATACGAAGCCCTCCCATTTTAAAGGAGAGGAGATATTTGAGATGGTAAAGGATCTAAGGGTAGTCTTTGGACAGGGTGACGGTAGTGAACCTGTTCCAAACGACGCTAACACGCGTGCACTAATGTGGAAGAAGAAAGCTATATTTTGGGACCTACCTTATTGGAAAATCCTTGAGGTCCGGAACACAATTGACGTGTTGCACCTCACGAAGAATCTTTGTGTGAATGTACTAGGCTTCATAGGTTGCTACAGTAAATCAAAGGATACATTGGAAACCTGATGGGACCTAAAAGATACCCATAGGAATTAAGCAGATCCTCTGAAAGAGGTTGATGAAGAACAAGATCCTGAAGAGGTTGATGAAGAACATGATTACTTAGGTGCTGCTAGTTACACTGAAGGACCGGATTGGGCGACCAGAGAGGGGGGAGTGAATGGGAGCTGATAAAAATTCTTCTCGAAAGAGATAGCTCCTCTAGCGAGATGAACACGACCGAAATCCCAAAGTCACTTCCTCCACAAAATCCTCAAGTTTGCCAAGACCATATTGCCACTGGAGCGCTACTGATCCTAGGAACAAACCAAACTTCCAACCAAAGCTACCACACTCAAACCACAGCGGAAACAACACGAACCATCTCTGCCTAGAGTTGGGTATTTTAGTGACACACGAATAAATCCGTAAGCGCACGGATAGCGTTGTAGCTTTCACCTCAGAGTATTTCAAGGGTATCGAATCCAAGGGAACGTGTGTGTACTAACTTCGTACTAGTCGGTCCAAGGACACACCCAGATAAGAGGCAAGGATAGAGAAGATTCCTAAAGATAGCATTATAGATGATATAAAAGGTCGATCTCTAGATAGAACTTGGCTTAGCGTACCGATAGCCCTGACTTAACAGGCGACTCTAATATGCGGATCTATGTGGAACGAAGCTCTGACTATATTCAGCCGCGGAGGATCAACGAGGGCCAGGCGGGCTGTCACCACCACCTGGACTACCCCTACCTAACCTTGGGATAAGCCGAACAAATGATAACCGGTAGCATGACACAATGTCTACGCTGTGGTTACTGCCGTAGCCAACGGACTACAGCACTCTGTACTTATAGAACTACGACCACGAAAGAGAACTGATCTCACTCACTATATGTACTACTAGCTTATACTAAAGGCATACAGGAGAGAACTCGACCCCGTACTATGCTTCCAACGTATACGAACGACTTGCAGCAGACGAACACATAAACCCAAGATCTACACACTATTGGAAGAAAAAGTCTACTCATGCGACCTAGCATAACCTATTACAAAGGAATCACGAACGCACTTTATTCTAATCAGAGTATGCAAGCATCCACTTTATTCTAATAGACTAGTCATACAAACAGGATACAAAATTGTCCACCTAATCAACTGGATCGAAGGGGCGTGTTCATGAAGAACACGCGCCTCTAAATGATGAACAGGCGAAGAACACAAGAACATATCACTCAAGTATGAATAACACTTTAGTCTAAACAGAAAATTCAGAAATACTTACTTTACTCTAATTGAAGAACAAGCATCCATAGAGATACAACTCTCTCTCTCACTCTCCTATTCTCTAATCTAGCAAGGAGAGGCCTCTCCTTTGAAGGGAAACTCTCATCCTTGGGTGCGATGGTGTGTCTCCAAATGACCCCCTCCCCTTGTATTTATAGGCAAGGGGGGTTGGAGCACTTCTTGTTGATGTGCTTCAACTTTTGGGTGCAGCCAATCTGTAACACCCGGTTTTAAAGGACAAACCGAATGCGCCCTTTATGCACGCCCAGGATCAAAATTCATGCATAAAGTAACATCATCAGTGTAATATCACAACATATATCATTACATTGTTTAGATTACAAAATGACCAGAGGGTCTAAACAGAAAATTACACATCGTTATTCTATCGCAGCGGAGTAGGCACCATCTTCCACAGGAACATCGACTGGGGGCACACCAACCTAGAACTCTAGGTCTTTACGATGGTCTTCACGATCTAGCTCCTTCTTCTAGCTTCTGTTTATCTGAGTAGCAGTGGGGAGAGTACAGCAGGGGTTGAAAGGGAAAACGGTGAGTACACCTGGAGGTGTGTACTCCGCAAGTGGAGGAAAAATATGCATAACATGAGGCTTATAACAAGGAAGGATTTATTTAGTGGACTGCAAAGCTCAAGTTTTAGTTGGTCAAGTTTTAATTAAGCACCTAGAATTTACTGTGTATAAAGCTTCCCATCCCCTTCGAGGCACAGGCACCAACCTGTCCTGATCCTAGGGTTAAACCATCTCATAACCATAACCAACTCCCAAACCACAGTTCCACCATTGTGATCCACCCAAACCACCAACTAACCATGTGAGGGTCCAGGCCACTCTTGACCGTGAGCACGGCTGTTATAACAGTTTTTAACACTCTGCAGAGGTTGTACATCTTTACCCACGAGTCGCGTAAACGTTCAAAAGAACGTTAAACCCAACCATATTGTGCGGATCAGGCACTTTCACACTTCCTTAGGTGTGATAGCATAGGGACGCTATGAGGCCTTTACATAGGTTCACCAGCGCGTATTAACCGGGTTACGGAGTGTCAGCGACACCCGAGGTTCCTTGTTGGACTCTTGGGAACTACACCCTCATCCAGCCCAGACAACTTAACACAGACCGCTGGTTTACCCTACTTAATTGGCCAAGACCATAGCCCATTAGTTCTCGTGGTTGTACTGTATGTCCCGGGTGGTCACTCCACAGACCGGTCCTTATAAAGTTGACTCAGGCAAGGCCAACATCAAGCAATCGCAAACCACCATTCAAACCACTTGCCTGAGTCGCCTAGAGTGTTCATGTTGCTAACCATAACCCACGTTAACATGTTGCATAGTCATTAATCAAGTTAAGATTAAAACTAACCCATGTTGAGCAAACTAAGCATATTCTACCCATATATGTAACCTCTAAGGGTAAGCAAGGAAAGATCATGAAAATCTAGTAAATAGTCCTTAATTGGATTCCCAGCAAAGTTTAGACATCTAATGCAAGAGAGCATAAATAAGGTAGTGATTATGGTGAATAAAACATAAAGGTATAAAATAGCAAGATGTCAAGGACACTTGCCCGTTTTCCGATGCTCCACTGCTCAGAGACGTTCCTTCACGCATAGCAATCAACTGAAACAATACAATGCTACACTAAGAACAATACACCAGACAATAAAATCTTTTTAGAAAAAGGCGCACCACTAGCTAACGTGAGCTACCTACAAACTCTAGAGCACAAGGGTGGACTAAACGGAGCTACGGGTAGAAAGGGCACAACTATCGGTAAAGATTATATTATAAGAAAGAAGGAACTATATGATTGATTTATTTAAATTAAAGAAATATATTTAATGGGTATTTCAGAGAAATACCACATGTTGTAACTTAATCAAATTTATATTTGAATAGATAGCACGGTATAAACCTAGTCATATTTTATTTATAAAAGTTTATTAGAATTTATACCAATTTAACATTTATCTTTATAAAAGAAACTTTATGTGAGAGCAACTAACGAGCTAAAAAAATGTGTCGGGTTGAGCTAAACAAGTTATAAGAAAAATATATTGATGTTCGAATTAATCAAGTTAACTTTTATCAAGGAAAAGGAAAAGGTTAAACCTATATTTGATTTTATTCAAAAGAGATTTAATTGAACATTAATCAAATTAATATAAAGTTTAATTTTAGAAACTACGAACATGGTTAACGTTGCTACTAACACGTACTTTACGTGGAAACAAAACTAACGCAACTTGAACGAATCGAAACGGAGCTAAAACGTGAAAGATATGAGCTTCGGAAGATTGCAGGGGCCTAAGTGTGATTTCCTAAAGGTTACATGGGCTAACAGGGAAGATTTGCAAGACTCTGAGAAATCTGGCCGTGAAAAGAAGAAAGATCAAGGGTTTATGAGCAAAACGCGCTCAGGTGGACCAAACCGTGAGAGGTGGGATTTTTCTAGGTGTTTATGTGCAAAAGGTCCAAGACACAGAGGTGGACAGAGAGATTTCTAGGTTTTGCAGAAGGCTTTCTGCAAAACAGGGGCTGACGGGGCCGAGGGTGCTGACTGGACGCCACGTGGTGTGCTGTGACTGGCCCGGTTCACCACGTGGCGCCGACGAGGTGCTGACTGGGCTGTGCACCGGGTTGTGGACCGCAGTCCATGGGTCCATGGTGGACCAACCGAAGGGGTACACCTTCATTTAATCGGGGCCGCCCGTGGAGGATCTGATGGCTGAGAGGGGCCGCTGGGATTTGGTTGCCAGAGTAGACAGGGAGACGGCGGTGCATGGCGGTCTGCAGCGGCGGCTCGCCGGAGGAGAGCGGCCCGAGTGCTATGGTGCACGGTTTCGCGTGCCATTTGGACCTAGAGGAAGAGCAAGAGAAGATGATGCTCACCAGGGTGCTCTTGGCTCCGGTATCGTGATGGAGAGGGCGCGCGGCGAAGGGAGGCAAACGGCAGCTCAGGCGCTCGCGGGGGACGGGACCTCGGCACCGGGTTCTTGCTCCTGGGCGACGGGAGGCGCTGCGAACGTCGTGGTGGTAGCACCTGTGTGCACGACAGAAGAAAGAAGGGGGTGAGAGGGGGCGAGATGGTGACCGTAGAGGGCGATGGACGACGGCTCACCGAGGGGCTCCGGCGGCAAAGAGCTTGGCGGCGGCGGCGCATGAGCGAGAGATGATGGGCGGGAGAAGCAAAGAGGAGGGCGAGGGATCTGGGCCGGGGTTTTATAGAGGAGGAGGGGCACCGGGGCCGAGGTTTCGAGTGCGGGCTTCACGGCCAGGAATGGCGCGGGCGACGCGCCTACAGCCTTCTGTGGGCGCGGCTTGCACCTGGTTGCGGGCACGGGCGCGAGGGAGTGCGTGGAGGGGGGAAGGCAGGTGGGTCCGGGGCTGGAGACTGCGGCCGGGGTGTGGGATTGCCGCAGATTTGGACGGCAGCAGCGGCTTGCTCTGTTTTTGGAAAGGAGATGGAGGTAGGGGATGACGGATGGGGTCGGGACGTCAGCGAGACAGGGAGAGGGGGGTCTGGTGGGCTGCGGTTTGGGCTGAGATGGGCCGCCGGGTTCTGCTGGGTTGGCGAAGAGAGAAAGAGGAGGAGGTGGCGCTAGACGGGCCAAGCTGGGCTGCTGCAGCTAGTGGGCTGGCGCTAGGGAGGGAGGTTTTGCTGGGTCGGTGTGAAAGAGAGAAAAGAGAGATGGAGAAGAGTTGGTGTGGGCTGAGTTTGAGCATGTTTTGGGCCCTAAAGGAGATTAGACAAGGAAGTTTATTTAGATAAAGAGGGAGAAGGGTTAGATGTATTTTAGGTAGAGAGAGATGACTCTTGGGTATAGAGAGAGAAAGAGAGAGAGAGGAGTGATACCTTTGGGTATAGATAGAGAGATAGAGAGGAATAAAGAGAAAGGGAGAGCATGGTTTTAAAGAGAAGAGATGATCCAATGGTATAGAGATAGATAGGTCTTGTTAATGAAAACGATTGGTTCGAGAGTTTAAGATTAGAGAGATATAGAGGAGGCCTTTAGTTGTAGAGAGAGATGGAGAGGAAGAGAGATAGGATCGAGATAAAGAAAAGATTGGGTTTGAGAGATAAAGATACAAACGTTAAACCTACAGGCGAACCTATTCGAGTTTAAAAACTCAAATTCATTTTTCACACAGTAAACATTATGCATTTGCAGCATGAATGCAAGAACCAATATTTATAACCTATGATACATTTATTTATTTTAGAAAATATTATTTATTTTGAAAATAATACACAAGATTTCTATTTAATTCTAACAACATTTTAATAAAATTTTAAATCCTAGCCAAAATTCAAACTAGGGTGTTACACAATCCCGTGGCGCCACCTATCCTTGCGGAGCCGACCTTTTGGAGCCAAAAACCGGAGAGAACCGACGAGAACCGGAGCTACAGAGGGTGAACCGGGCGGTCTGGGCCTTGAACCGGCAAACCGCGGGCGAGCCGCGCGTCTCGCGCTACCGCCTCTGCGCGGCCACCCACAGCGCGACACCCGTCCGGTTGGGGCCTCCTTCCCGCGTACGCCAGTGAAGGAGAAAAGATCAAGGTGAGACATGATATCCAAAGGTTTAAGCGAGCATAAGTGATATTCCAAACCATACCTTGTACTTGTGAACTCTATGGAGTGTCTATCATGCCATCTTGGGTAGTTGAGGAATGGAACGGTCATGACTCAAATCAATTCTATTCCTCATGTCAAGTAACTTTGGGTTTTGCAATAAGTTTTCAAAAATAAATCTTGCTTAGCTCCTCATTTGATTTCCTCAGATCGCTCAATGTATATATGTCCTCACCAAGGTATTAGAATTGCCTTTCTTTCATCCTACTTCTAATGATGGCTATATGTGGAGCTCAAGGTAGGATAAAAGATAAATCATACTTGTATCACATATATTGCAAAGTCAAAAACCGGATCCAAGGAGAAAATCCAGTCATACAATCAGATCAAGATGTGCATGTGTATGGATATGGTGAGTATGGTAAGATGGATACTAGGCTCGGAATGGGTGCTAGATATTACCATACATATATGATGAATGTTGGTTGATGGTAAGGTGGACACTAGCCCCGGAAAGGATACTAGTTATTACCATCTATTTTATGGAACTCTTTTTTTGCATGATTCCATCTCTCTCCTTTTTCTCCTTTCTTTTGGACATGGGCTATCTCTCTTTTTTTCTTCTTTTTTTCTTCTTTTTTCATGCCTTGAGCATTTTTTCAACTCATGCTTTGAGCATTTTTTTCTCTTCTCTCTTTTTTTTCTTTTTTAGCACATGTCCTTTTTCGAAGATACTTTTGAAGAGAGAGGTCAAACATAGAGCTTTATTTCGTGGAATGGATGGATGATACATTGCTAACTTCCAGTGTAGAAGCATAGCAAGGGGATATGGAGTGCACATGAATCTTGATCATGAAAGCATGAAGAGAAGTCTCACAAGGGTCACAACAATATGACAAAGCTCAATGCAATAACAAGCAGCATATGGGTCTAAGGTTTTCAAGATAACTCATCATATGGTTTTGGTAGGACTTTGGCATATCAAAGAGGAGCTTTACAAAGGGTTTTCAATTTTCAAATAAAATTCCCAAGCACTCAAACATTCAGAGAGAAGATCATATCATCAAACCATATCACAAACGGCAACTACTTAGATAGGCATGAGTTCCCTAATGATATTTGTTCACAAGCATCAAGATAGTAGTATGGAATAAAACATATGCAAGCCAACCACAGGGAACATGTAGAGCAAGTCGAGCACGATTCTATGAGTTGATTTAACATATAAGAATTGAAACTCATTCAAACTCATAAATCAGGGAGAGTGAGATAAAGGGTGCACATACCATCACTCCTGAAGAAAAGGGGATCAAGGAGGACTAGCAGTGGTTCGACGACCCATGGGGCAGTCGACTCACTCTAATTTACCTTGTCTGTTGTCATAAAGCACAGTCGAGGTTGTGCAATGCCAGTGTGGGAGATCTCAAGTGTGTATGTCGATGATAAGCTTGGGAGATCTCCCCCACACCTGTTCATGTACCTGGTGTTGTCTTCAAACAAAAAGTGGAAACAAAAGAGGAACTCTACTGGTTCAAGAACCAGGGAGTCTTTATTCAAATTCAAATGTTTTTATGGTTTTTTTATTATTCACCATGAGACATAGCTCAGACAAGGCAAAGATACCTTGGCTTACCTTCCCATTTGAATCAAACTCGATGACTTACCCATTTGGATTCAAAAATTCCTGCAAGGGTTAGTCCGCATATGCAACCAATATCGATGAAAGCATTAACTATAAGGTTCATCAATCAAACTCGACACCATGTCTTGTTTGATTGAAGAAGACTGTTTTAACCTAAGCACCATCCTTAATTTAAAACAACCTATGAATACACATAGCTAAACATGCACTCAAACCATAGCATTACCAACATAGATAAAGGAAGCATGAAAGCATGATCAAGCTATTTCCAAAGGGGACGTAAACATGAGCATATGATGGTGAATATCGGGCAACCTCCTGGAAGAGCTTTGTTTAAAGTCAAAAGTAGTGCATACCTAATTGGGCAAGACGTAGGAGCTAACATCATCTTCAAAACAGGATAAGATTTGGAGGAGAGGAACTTTTCTTGGGATACTCACACACCTCCCCCACACTTGAAGTTTGCATTGCTAGACAACAAAACTTAAGTGTGCGGAGATCAAGCTTTCTTTCGTAATGTTCCCTCACTAAAAACTTACCCAAGTGTTGAGGTGATGTAGCTCGCATGTTCTTAGGTGTCACCTGTCCGTCATTCTTTTCAATCTCCACCTGAAAGGTTAGCGACCAAAAATACCCGAAGGACAACCTTACTCTAAAAAACATGCTCTTGCTTTTTATTTGAAAAGGGAAATAAAACAAACCTAATCCAGGCTATCTCCTGGTAGTGCTTTGTTTATGGTCATAAGCTTGACCCCGGGAACTTCTTCCTGCAGCTACCATTGGTGATGTCATTCCCATCTCACCACCAATTATTGAGCTATCAGTGAAGCTTTAGCTGCAAGGTTAGTGCCACAGTGCATACACGGAATCTGCAATGCTTATGGTAGACATATGCATCTACAACCATCCTTCTAAACTTTTTACAAGAGAGGACCGTAAGGCGGTTGTAGTCCTCGTGCGTGCTTCGTGCATTGAGCATGGCCAACTCTAGAGAGGCATGATGCAAGCACAGTTCCTGAGGTATATCAAGAGTGAAACTACCATGCTTGTCAATGGAATTCTTTCCTTCAGACTCCAGATCGACGCCTCATAGATTACCATGGCCCATGATTTCCCCATCTCAAGAGATACATCGTGGAAACTCGATGTTGATTCTCGATCAAGGTCGAGAGCAACATATTGTGGGCCAGTGGGAAGAGGCTCAAACTCAATCGAGGGTGATGATGATCGTTCGTCTTCACAAAGGTGTAGAGGGTCTTCCGAGTCGTACTCCTGAGGAGTAGAGAATTCTAGACCCTCAATGAGAACGGGCTCGGACGATGAAAATGGAGATACATGCATCGTCTCCTCGAGCATGTTTTGCTTGGGAAGAGGCTTCTCCATAGAATTTTCTGAAAACAAGGGAGTGGTGGCAGAAGCAGCTTCCCTAAGCTTTTCATCTAGGCTCCCTTGAGATTTATCAAGAAGATCATCCAATGGGAAGCCTAGAAGAAGACTAAAATTGACAATGGGGTGGATATGAAAATCTAAGCGCACCTCAATTTTTTCTATGATGATCGGCACGTCCCTAGAGATCCCCCGACATGGGAAAAGGTAGCCCCACCTGGGACTTTGGAAATATCTGTCAATCGGGGTCAGGGGCTTGTTACCCACCAGTGTTGACGACTGATATTTGCCATTTTTATGGCCGTCTACTCCTGCAAATTGGAGCATGAATTGCACATTCACACTAAAATAGGAGCTTAAACTCATACTTTCCACCAGTGTCGATGTTTATTCGAATGAACGTATTTAGCATAAGAAATGGGAGGAATCCATGCACTTTCACTCCACTCCAATCCAAGGCACTCAAATGCTGGCCAATCAGGGGCTGCCACATGGATTCTCCTGGATCCATGATGTCACCAATCCATGTGAGCGACTCTCGACGAATCATACGCTGCCACGTTAGCATCACATGGATCCATGGGCCCACTTTGCCAACTAAACCACCAGGAAACGTACCATGCACGGAGGAGAGGCACTAGGGCCCACATGGAAGCGATCCAGAGGAAGCACACCCCAGATGGAGGGCCGGGAGCTTCGGCCGACCCTAAGATCGGCCGAACCGACCTAGGGTCGGTTGATCTCCCCCCTCCACGTGTTGCTCGCTCATTGGTCCTTGGCTGCATCTCGGGGTGTTTTGGAGCACTTGGAGCTTCGGAGCAGACCACCCCTTTGTCTATAAATAGGAGGGGAGGGGCTCCATTTCACACACACCACCAAGCTCTCAAGTTCCACTTCTCTCTTGTGTAGCTCTCTCTCCCTCTCTAATTCTGCCCATGTGAGGTGATTCTCACCTCTATGTGGTAGAATGGTGATGAGGAGAGATCTAGATTAGGATTAGTTGAGAGGTAGAGTAGGGGTGAGGAGTGAGTTGATGTCCTCGTGGATGCTTTTTCTTCATTTAGATCAAAGTGAGTATTTCAGTATTTCTTATTTAGACTATAATGGACATTGTTGGTGTTTTAGAGCGGCAACCTACCAAGGGGAGTACCCGAGGTAGATGAATGTGGCCTCGCCGAGATCGGTAACTCAAAGGAGAGACACGTGGCACACAATTTAGACAGGTTCGGGCCGCGAGGTGCGTAATACCCTACGTCCTGTATGCTGCGTAGCTCTGGATTGATTGGGTGTGTTTACAAGATGATGCGGATGATGAGATAGGGGTCCCTGCCTCGCCATACATAGTCCGGGAGGCTGGGTTACAAGTCGGTTTACCAGAGGAGTACTAGTCGTGTGCGGCTAGGAGTACTCTACATGGATCCAGACATGTCTAGCTTCCTAACCGAGCACTAATCCTCTGTTTGCCTTGCGCTCCACTCCAACAGGTGCCGTGCAGCTCAAGTCAGGTAGTCCCAGGGGCCCACGAAGTAGTCGGTCCCAGTACCCACCTGAGTAGTGGGCCCAGGGATGTCCGTACGATAAGCCCCCGAGTACTTTGTAGTCGAGCAAGATGTCCTCAAGTAGTATTGATGGCCTTGGCGAGTAGTCCTTGAGCGTCCCCGAGTTCCACAAGCCGAAAGTCCTCAAGAATGCTTGAATCATCCCGAGGCTGGAAGGTACTCCAGCTAATCTTTGAGTAGTCTTGAAGTCTTCTCGAGTAGTCCCCAAGCGTCCCCGAGTGCTTCTCTCGAAGGTCTTCAATAGTACTCGTGTTGTCTTGATGAAGAAACCATATGGAAAATGCGATTCGGAGAATCGCATTCCATATGGAATGTAGCCCCCGAGCCTTAGGTCGAATCGCAGATTCAAGCTGAGGGTCAATCTGAAGTTCTGCCAATCTTATCCCGAAAAATCCGGAGAAAAAACCGAAGGACACGTGGCACGGAGCCCCTGAGCCTTGAGTCGAGTACTCTCTCTCGAATTGAAGGATCATCTTGACTGTAGAATGTGTCCAGAGTGGGATCTTGATCTGATGTAGCCCACTAAATCCGCCAGATGTAGTCGAGCCCCCGAGACTGAGAGCGTCGAGTACTGGAATATGAAGAGTCAGGCTGCCGCCGCTGAGTCACCCGCCTGGCGCTTATCCGTCCATTCAGAACTGAGCCGCGCTGGCCAGTTATAAATAACCAGTGAACCCCTTAGGGTTTTTCACTCCCAGCAGTAGCATTCCCCCAGATAAGATCTGAGAGACCACCCTCTCTGCTCCGCCGCTGCCGCCACAAAGTAGATTGGATCTACTTTGCGCCCGCCGCCGTAGTCCGCCTGCCTCTGTAGCCCCCGAGCTAATGCGAGTGAAGACACCCGTTACTTGGAGGATGAAGACGTCCTCGGCGAAGAGCTTGAAGACCGGTGCAGCGAAGAAAAGGAGCCGCAGTGAGGCCGAGGATGCCGGCCAGTCGTCGTTGCCGCCCTCCTCCCCTCGCCCTAATCTGGCGAAGGAATTGAAGAAGGCAAAGTTGAAGACCGAGGACCTTCTTGCCTTGGTCAACAGCGGATTCCTCCATGAGAAGGAGATGGATCTATGGCGCACCACCACTGGGGATCCATACCCAATGGAGAAGAATCCGGACGAGATCCTGATGTTCGCCTGGTTCGTGGAGCGTGGACTTGCGCTGCCGGCCAGCGATTTCTTCAAGGGGCTCCTTAGGTACTACGGAATCGAGTACCTCAACCTCAACCCCAATGGTATCTTCCACGTCTCCATCTTTGTACACTTCTGCGAAGCCTTTGTGGGGATCAAGCCCCACTGGATCTTGTTTCAGAAATTCTTCCGGTTGAAGCCGCAACCGAGCAGCAATGACCCGCGAGTAGTCGGAGGCGCCGGGATTCAGATGCGAGAGGATGCCGCCGACCAGTACCTGCCGTACAAGTTGATAGACTCCAACCAGGACTGGAAGGCAAAGTGGTTCTACATCTGCAACCACCATCCGGAGCTGCCGAAGCCGAGCAGTCATCAACCGAAGCATGCGCCGTGGTGGAACACGGAGCCTAGCATGCAGGAAGGTATCCAACTACCCCCGCTGCTGAAGAAGATCAAGGCCTTGCGGGAGGCCGGACTGAGAGCCGAGCACGTGGCCTTCAGTTTCATGAAGAGGAGGGTGCAGCCACTGATGGCGCGAGACACCCTCGGGTACCAGTACACCGGCGACGAGGATACGTCCCGGATGCCTGGCTTCGAAGTCGAGGACGACGTCCTTGTTGAGAGGCTGGGCAAAATCTTCAAGGATATGCCCCCGTACACACCGTGCCCGGTGCCAGAGTACTCTGCGGCACAGCCGCCAAACCAAGTCAGTAGTCATGACATAAGCCCCCGAGTACTGATTTGCTTGACGTAGTCGTACTCATGCTTGCTTGATGTTGTAGGATGATGTGGAGAAGTACATCTCTGTCCCGCCCTCCCCTCCGCGACTTGAAGGACAGGCGCAGGGGAAAGCGGAGCCCAAGGGGAAGGAGCGCCGCAAAGTCGGTGAAGGTAGTGATGCCGTCGTCATCGAGGACAGCTCTGATGACGAGGATGAAGAGACGCTGCAGCAGTGGTTCCAACTCCGCTCAAGGTTCAGCCGAGCTGGGATGCCGAACAGCCCGGTCATCGAGAAGCCATCTAGCTTGGAGGCTAGCTTGCCAGCGCCACCTAGGAAGCCACGCAATGTGGTGCGGAAACGCGCCGTGAAGAAACTGAAGCTGTCAGAGGCCACCAGGCCAGAGGTGAGTAGCACGACTAGTGTAGTCGAGTACAGCTAATGAGTAGTCTGGAGCTGACAAGCTTATTTGAACTGTTGCAGGACATCCCCTCCTTGGACCTCGTTGATCAAGGCGACGAGGACGTCTGGGAGATGGTGGGGGCAGGAGCTGAGAGGAGTGTCAGCCTGCCTCCAACCACTGAAGAAGCCGTACCAGTAGCGGCACAACAAGGGACCGGCGTCGTAGACTCACGGGTGTCGGTCGAAGGATAGGTCCCCTCCCCAGCTGCAGCGGAACAGCAGCCAGAGGAGGCTCATGCTGAAGCCGGAACTACCAGCGAAGCTGGCATAGTTGATATTGCCAGTATACTTGGTGCTCCGACCGTGACCGTCGTGCGGTCAACTCTGTAAGTTCTCTGAACTTTCGAGTAGGAAGTAGTCGTTAATCTTGCATTGCTGACTAGATACTTCATGAAACAGGAAATCCACGGACTTGTCATGGGATGGTGGGGATGCCAGCACTCCGACCGATGGAGAGGACCGCTTGGCGGAGGTGCGCGAACCCACGCCACCGCCACAAGCTGAAGCTGCGGTGGAGTCGACTTTGGAAGAAGCCATCTTGGTCGAGGGTATGTGTCCTGTCACCACTGGTAGTCATCACGTGTAGTAGTTGTAGTCGTTGCAATTGACTTCTTGTACTCATCTTGGCAGGAGCACAAGGTGAGGAAGCCACGATCCCTGAAGCCGTGGCGATGGAGACGGCTACTGTGGAGACAGAACCCACAGAACCGGTTGTTGGGGCAACAGCAGCAGCAGCCCCCGGGCTGGGGACTACGGTAGCCCCCGAGCTGAGTGTGGAAGTGCGAGTCGATCCGCTCCCCGAGGCAAGTACGGAAGTAGTCGTCCGCGAGCCGATCATAGAAGAAGCTGCGCCGCTTCGCTCGGCGCCCATGCCAGAGGCGGCATCATCAAGCCGTGGGGGTCTTGAGCTGCTGGAGGACAACCTTATCGACCTGGCCGTTGCTGCTCTGAGCATGGAGTCATGGCGCCGCACCGAGCAATGGGTCAAGGTACATTGCGAGTACCCCGAATAATCTTGCTTTGTTGAATACTGAGTACTCATGGACTGATTCTGTCTTGCGCAGGATGTGGTGGAGCGGTCCCGACAGAAGTCTGATCTTCTGAAGGGGTATGGTGACATAGTTCTTCGCGCCGAAGGCCTGGAGAAGGAGCTAGACAAGTCGAAGAAGCATGCGGCTCTGCTCCAATCCAAGCTGGATGGAGCCTTCGCCCAGTACCATAACGAGGTGCAGGAGATGCAGGCGAAGAGGGACAACTTGATCCGGTAGAACAAGTCGCTACGCCAGAAGAACAAAGGTATGTCTTCCACCGGAGTGCTGAGTACTTATTGAAGCACTTGCAAGTAGTCTGACCTTGAATTGAGTTGTCTGCAGAGCTTGAGGCAATGGTTGACCAGCTGAAGGCGTCGGAGACAGACGTCAAGAACATCGTGTATCGTGAGACCGACAAAAGAGAGGTACTTGAGTACGACTACGTCCAGCTGCGCCATGAGTGCATCACGCACATGGAGCTCCGTGAGGCCTCAGATCGTGATCTTGTAAATTGCTATAATTCTCTGCAGAAATTGAATGAAGACTGCGAGAAGCTTCGAGGCCAGCTGAAAGAGCTTGAGGAAGCCGCACTGCCCATCGCAAGGTTGCTGGTGCTGCATCCGGGCGGACCCAAGATAGCTCCACTGGTGGACCGTTTGAAGGAAGCCCCCGGGCGGTTGGCGACGTATGTCAAGCATCTGGCGAAGTCTATCCCAAACCAGGTGCTGGCGTACATGAAGTCATACTTCCCGAAGGCACCGGTGGATGTGGTAGCCGGCGGTCTTGCGGCTAACTGTAGCGATGATCAGTATAAGACCCTTCTCGAGGAGATGGCGCCCATTGCTGAGCAGGTGGCGGAGAAGCTTAATCTCCAGTAGATGTACCTGTAGAGGTAGGTAGAGTAGTAGTTGTAAAGCAAACAAAGTGGTCAGTGACTTGTTTGAATTATCAATGAAAGTTATCCACGTTTTGTATGTGAAATGAGTACTCGTAGCCGCCACTTGCAGCGAAGTGCACAGAGTACCAAACCGTGGAAAAGTTGTGAGTAGCAGTACTCGGTAGAGTCTGCCTGACTGAAAGGCACATTAAAGAAGTTGAATAGAATCAATCTTTATTACTGATGAAGGAGTACACCTGGATGGCCAGAGCCGTTTACAAGTGTAGTCGCCAGGACCCATAGGCCGCCTACGGCTAGGTGGTTGCCAGGGCCCTTGAGCCACTTACAGCTGAAGATCCGTTAGTAGCCGTATAGGCTGGATCTAGAGTACATGGTCTGTTGACCGCCGCTAGAGTCCTCAATGCTCTGAGCAGCCCAAGATCCGTTAGTAGCCGTTGACGCTGGATCTTGGAGAAGAGTAGTCCGGAGACTAGTGCTAGGACCGAGAGGCCGCTTACAGCGAAGAGTCCGTGAGTAGTCGTATAGACTAGACCCGTAGATGAGTAGTCGAGCGACTACGCGTAGAAGCGACACAGCTGGTCGACGTTCCACGAGTTGCTGATGTCGTCGCCTTCAAGTGTTTGGAGGCGGTAGGAGCCTAGTCCAGTCACCTTGGAGACTGAGAAAGGACCTTCCCACGGCGAGCTGAGCTTGTGTAGTCCGTCCGTGTTCTGGATGCGACGGAGGACTAGGTCACCGACGTTGAAGGATCGTTCCTTGACGTTGCGATCATGGTAGCGTCGGATACCCTCTAGGTACCTTGCTGACTGGACGAGGGCGGCGCAGCGGGCTTCTTCGAGGCTGTCGATGTCAACCCGTCTGCTGTCTTCTGAGATACCTTTATCGTATTGTTCTACTATCGGGGATTCCCACATCACGTCGGCAGGTAAAATAGCTTCAGAGCCGTGGACCAGGAAATAAGGTGACTGCCCAGTCGGCTTGGTAGGTTGAGTATGAAGCCCCCAGAGTGCATTGGGTAGTTCCTTGATCCACTTGCCTCCTTTGGTGTTAGCTGCGTCGTGCAATCGCTTCTTGAGGGTGTCGAGTACCATCCCGTTAGCGCGCTCGACTTGACCGTTGGCGCGGGGGTGGGCGACTGAGACGTACCGGACGTCAATCCCGCTGTTCTCACAGTACTCCCAGAACTGGTGGTTGTTGAAATTGGAACCCAAGTCTGTGATGATGCGGTGGGGCAGCCCGTAGCGATGCACTAGCTCATCCAAGAAGTTGAGTACTCTGTCGGCCTTTGGGCAGGTGACCGGCTTGACTTCGATCCACTTGGTGAACTTGTCGATGGCCACCAAGACTCTGTTGAATCCTCCTAGCGCAGTTGGAAGAGGCCCAATCATGTCGAGCCCCCAGCAGGAAAAGGGCCAGGTTGGTGGTATGGTAATTAGCTTGTAGGCCGGGACGTGTTGCTGCATGGCGAAGAATTGACATCCTTGGCACTTTCTGACGAGTTCTTCAGCGTCAGCCAGAGCTGTGGGCCAGTAGAAAGCTCGTCGGAAAGCCTTGCTCACCAGCGTGCGAGAAGACGCGTGGTTGCCGCAGACGCCCTTGTGGATCTCCTCCAAGATGTCCTTGCCTTCATCCCGAGATATGCACTTCATGAGTACTCCAGAAGTGGCACCCCGCCTGTAGAGCTTGTCTCCGACTAGTACGTAGGTCTTGGCTCGACGGACGAGTTGTTCAGCCATGTTCTTGTTGGAAGGAACCTTCTGCTCGCGGATGTAGTCGATGAAGGATTGTCTCCAGTCCACGTCGATCATCATGACCTCCTGATCGGACTGTGGTGGCACAGGGTCCGGTTTCCTAAGCAGAAGGTCGTAGGTTCGACCCCTACCTGGCGCGCCAGCTGTCGGTGTTTTAGACCGGCAAACCTACCAAGGGGGTACCCGAGGTAGTTGATTATGCGGTGGAGGATCGTGATCGGGAGACCGAGAACTCGAAGGTATGCGCAAGGACACGGGACACAAGATTTATACAGGTTCGGGCCACCAAGGTGGCGAACCCTACGTCCTGTTTGGGGATCAAGTATGGCGCCCTGCGCTTGGTGTTGGGTTGTTCAGATGTTCGGCTAGGTACCCGGCCCTCCTTTATATAGTCCAGGGGGAGGGTTCCTAGTCGGTTACAAGGCAGGAGTCCTAGTAGGATTACACGGAACGAGTCCTAGTAGGATTACAGGGGAATTCTGGTAGGAGTCCGTCTTCTTCCTTCCTTGCATGAGTACCCGGGGTCTATGCCCGACAAGCCCCCGAGCACGTTGTAGTCGAGAGTAGTAGTTCGAGTAGTCTTGAAGCCTCTTCGAGTAGTTCTTGAGCGTCCTCGAGTATTGCTTGGAGAAGTCTTCAATAGTACTTGAACTGCCACGAGGCTGGAAGTTGAGATTATATGGAAGTGCGATTGCAAAATTGCGCTCCATATGGAGTAGCCCCCGAGCCTTAGGTTGAGTCGCAGACTCTAGCTGAGGGTCAATCTTGATTCTGAATCTTCCGTCTTGAAAAAATTGAATGATGGGTGTAGTATAGCAGCCCCCGAGCCTTGAAATGATTAGGTAATCAATCCAAGGATCTTCAGTGTTCACGAAAGCCATCATCTGAGTACTCTTGCAGCGTGTAGCCCTCGAGATAAGAGAGCCGTATGAGCCACATCGAGTAGTTGTTGGTACGGAACCTCCGAGCTTGAGAGCGAGCGAAGTCTGCTAGTTCTTCTAGAGTAGTAATTTGAATGCAGCCCCTGAGCTGGAGAGTTTCCGAGTAGTAACTTGGCATCGAGCCGTGGAGCTTGAGAAGTAGCCGTGCCGTCAGAGCTGACTTTAGATGCGACCGAAGTCGACTTTAGATGCCGGCAGAGCGAACTTTAGACGCGACTTGAAAAACCAAAGTCGACTTTAGTTGCCGCACGGAGCGGACTTTGAGGTGCGACTTGAAAACCGAAGTCGACTTTGGTTGCCGCACGGAGCGGACTTTGAGATGCGACTTGAAAACCGAAGTCGACTTTAGTTGCCGCACGGAGCGGACTTTGAGATGCGACTTGAAAACAGAAGTCGACTTTAGTTGCCGCACGGAGCGGACTTTGAGGTGCGACTATAGAAGTCGACTTTAGTTGCTGCACGGAGCGGACTTTAGATGCGACTATAGTAGTCGACCTTGTGCCACGCGGGGTGGACTTTAGATGCAAAAAACGAAAAGCACTTCGGGAATGCAAAATCGAACAAAAAATCAGAGAAAACGAATAGTTGTGCCGCCGGAGCGGGCTTGAGCACCTGAGCCATGGATTTTAGACCCAAGGTATGGTTGCCACCGGAGCGGGCTTGAAGGTGCGACCGGAGTCGACTTGAGTACCTGGGCCATGGATTTCAGACCCAAGGTACGGTTGCCACCGGAGCGGGCTTGTAGATGAAGCCGTGGTGGTCGGCAATGGAGTCGCGGCGGGTTGTTGCTGAAGTTGACTAGTCAGAGTTGATTCCGACTAGTTGTTGGGGGCGAGACTGTCGTTCTCGACTAGTTTGGAAAACTAGTTGATGAGTGGTCGACGCGATGCGGCCGGAAGACGATGTCACGGCAGTGCGCGGCGTACTCAAAGTAGAGCCAGTGTTGCCACGAGACAAGTAGTCGCGACGCACAGCGTGGCTGAAGTAGAGCCAGTGCGACCGGACAAAAAGTCGAGCGGCGGTGCACGAAGTAGTCGAGCCGCGAGACGAAGCGACCGGGCGCACGGCGAGAGCCAGTGTGACCGGACAAGTCGAGCGGCGAAGACGGCGCGTCCGGATGCACGACATAGGCGCAGTAGAGCCGGTGCAACCGAGCGGCGAGTAGCCGAGCCGCGAGACGGAGTGACCGGGCGCACGGCGAAAACCAGTGCGACCGACCAACAAAAAGTCGAGTGGCGAGAACGGCACGTGGTCGACAACGAGCCGCACGAGGAGCCGAGGCAGCCAGACGCACGGCGTGAGCGAAGTAGTGGACGACGAGCCGCGCGACGAGCCGAGGCAGCCGGACGCGCGACGTAGGTGAAGTAGTCGATGACGAGCCGCGCGACGTGCCGAGGCACCTGGACGCACGGCGTAGGCGAAGTAGTCGACGACGAGCCGCGCGAGGCGAAGTAGTCGGCGACGAGCCGCGCGACGTGCCGAGGCACCCGGGCGCGCGGCGTAGGCGAAGTAGTCGACGACGAGCCGCGCGACGTGCCGAGGCACCCGGGCGCGCGGCGTAGGCGAAGTAGTCGACAACGAGCCACGCGAGGTGAAGTAGTCGATGACGAGCCGCGCGACGAGCCGCGTGATGTGCTGAGGCACCCGGGCGCGCGGCGTAGGCGAAGTAGTCGACGACGAGCCGCGCGAGGCGAAGTAGTCGACGACGAGCCGCGTGACATACCGAGGCACCCGGACACGCGGCGTAGGCGAAGTAGTCGACGACGAGCTGCGCGAGGCGAAGAAGTCGACGACGAGCCACGCGACGAGCCGAGCAACGTGCCGAGACACCCAGACGCACGGCGTAGGCGAAGTAGTCGACGACGAGCCGCGCGACGAGCCGAGCGACGTGCTGAGGCACCCGGACGCACGGTATCGGCGAAGTAGTCGACGACGAGCCGCGTGACGAGCCGCGCGACGTTCCGAGGCACCCGGACGCGCAGCGTAGGCAAAGTAGTCGACGACGAGCCTGCGCGAGGCGAAGTAGTCGATGACGAGCCGCGCGACGAGCCGCGCGACGAGCTGCGCTACGAGCCTGCGCGACGTGCCGAGGCACCCGGACGCGCGGCATAGTTGAGCGTGTTCTGGCGACGCGCGAACAGAGTACGGAAATCGATTTCGTTTTCCGACAGAACTCGGCGACTTGCTTTGCATTGCGACTTGACTTGCTTGTCGTCGAGTAGATGGATTTTGATGATGAAAAGGTCCTTCGAATTCGCCCAGTGGTGATGATCACCCCTACCTGGCGCGCCAGCTATCGGTGTTTTAGACCGGCAGCCTACCAAGAGGAGTACCCGAGGTAGATGAATGTGGCCTCGCCGAGATCGGTAACTCAAAGGAGAGACACGTGGCACACAATTTAGACAGGTTCGGGCCGCGAGGTGCGTAATACCCTACGTCCTGTATGCTGCGTAGCTCTGGATTGATTGGGTGTGTTTACAAGATGATGCGGATGATGAGATAGGGGTCCCTGCCTCGCCTTATATAGTCCAGGAGGCAGGGTTACAAGTCGGTTTGCCAGAGGAGTACTAGCCGTGTGCGGCTAGGAGTACTCTACATGGATCCGGACTTGTCTAGCTTCCTAATCGAGCACTAATCCTCTGTTTGCCTTGCGCTCCACGCCAACAGGTGCCGTGCAGCTCAAGTCGGGTAGTCCTAGGGGCCCACGGAGTAGTCGGTCCCAGTACCCACCTGAGTAGTGGGCCCAGGGATGTCCGTACGACAGACATCATGCATGTTTGATTTGTTCTTGTGTTCGTGGCTCGTTCATAAGTTAGAGGCTTGTGTTCTTCGTGACACAAGGCTTCGATCCTTTAGAGCCAGAGCACTAGTTCATATACTTGTTTGGATGCTTTGATCCTATTTAGCTAAGTAAGTCCGTTGTATCTCATTTATCTACATCCATAGCTTCCTTTCTGCTCTGTAGTTCAATGAATGATAAGATGATCTGAATCCGATCTTTCTCTTGTTCGTGGGACCGTATCTATACAGTTGCTATAGGTAGTTAGCGGGTCGACTGACGTAACCACACTATAGTATTTATCTGGTGTACAGACGTGGTGTCTGGGCCCTGGTTTTCCTGCGAAGACCACGTACGATCGTAGCGTAGAGGTAGGCTGCAGTGGTGACAGCCTGTTGGACCCTTTGTCAACCCTCTACGTCGCGTACCGAGTTGGGCTCGCTTGCCAGCACATTGATGTGTTGTCGCCCCGCGGGGATGACTGAGACCTGACAGATGCATCTTGAGAGCTAAGTCCCTTAAGGAAGTGCTTCTTGTATCCCGTCCTATCCCAGCGAAAGTTGGTGTCCTTGCATAGACCCTCTCTGGTTACTCTCCGTCCTTGGATTCGATACCTGACGGGAATACTCATTCTCCGAGGGAGAAGTGCTACAACGGTGTATCCGTGTGCTTGCGGATTCGTTCGCACTCGTCAGTGTACCCGGGAGTTTCTTACACGCTCACGCTAGTGCGCCAGTGGTGGTGACGTTAAGAAACGCCAACAAGCATTTCTGGCGCTGTTGCCGGGGACGGCTGTTGTTAACCTTCGAGCTCGTCTATCCTCGTATTTATCTTTTTCCTTTTTCTTCTACCTTCACCCCTGTTACCCATTTTGAGATATCCCCTTTTGTTTTCTTTACTTCTACCTCTACCCCCGCTACCCATGGAAGGTTATCTTTGTAAACACCTTCCACCTTCGAGGAGTGAACCCTCAGAGCCATCTTCGTATAGACCCACTCTTACATCTGGCCTTTGGCTTCGCCCCTCTCTCATGAAGCTAATTCAGGACCTATCCTTCTCGGGATTAAGTCATGAGAACCCCTTTGATCATGTGAGAGACTACGAGCGTCAGATTGAAACTCGGGGTAAAACCGGAGAATCACCAGATGCTCCGAAAAGAGAGTTATTCCCGCTATCCCTCTCTGGGGAAGCACGGGATTAGCACCGTTGTTTTGGTAGAGACTACCTTACTTGGGAAAGGTTGAGAGCAGGTTTTTGCTCCCACTTCTTCGCAATACGACGTGTCATACCGTTAAGGGCCAAGATTCTCTGTTTCAAGCAGTGTGAGGAGGAATCACTAGGAATGGCATGGAATCGTTTCGCCTCCGCGGTGGAAGATTGCCCAGTCCTCTACATCCCAGATTGGATGATGCTCCAGCACTTCTGGTTTGGATTGTGGAAGGATGATGCCATGAGGCTTAATGCTCTCTCCGGAGGATCCTTTGTGCACCTAGATGCTGTCAAGGGAAAAGAGATCGTGGATAATCTCAGGGATTTCAGCTCCCCTTGCATCCCGGTCAATGAGGCACCCACCAGAGGAAATGTTGAGCCACCTAGATCCATCATCAGCCAAGCCTGAGATTTCATATCTATTCTTTTTGAGCTCTAGCTGAAGTTGTCATTCATGAATGGCAGGAGTCTAAGGGAAAGATTTCGTGGCGCGAGATCTACCCTTGGGTTCCCCTCTCATGCATCTTCTTAGACCTTCTCCCCGAGACTTTGTCTCGTGGGAGGATGGAGAGAGTAGTTCGGAAAGAACGACCATTCCCGACCAGGATGACTTGTTCGATCCTCACTACTATCTCCTAAGGAGGGTATGAGAGGCCTATCGTGTTTCTACGTCAAGGTTTGAGCTGAAGTGCTTTGCACTAAAGTTTCGTATAAACCAAGACATCGGTCTCTGCTTTATAATCCGTTGGATTCATCCATTAGACCGAAGGAACACGATCATCTACCGATCAAATGGAGTGCATTCACTTTTTATCTCGAGTACATCAATCGATGCCGATCAGTCAAGAGAAGCTTGCACTTCAAATCTTATGCCTGACTTGATCGATGCCCAATGGGAGGTGCACCTTCTAGCTTATCCATACCCCCCCATTGGAAGCTTAGGCCAGACTTCGGAATGTTTTCATCACCCCGATGAGAACATCGAACCCTCTGCCTAAGGTAAGAGTGAGTTAAATCTTGCTCTTCATCCGAACTCTGGTTCCTGATCGTACACCAGCCTCCGGAAGTCCATGCTCTATCCTCTTTGAAGGCCGAGTGTCTTTTCAAGCTTGAGTTCACTCGGAGATCGGTACCTTTTGGGTGAAGCACTAGCCTCAGTGCTCGATCTTTTCATCTCTGAGTTCCGCGACCCCAGTGCTATAGTTCTCGAGTCCCGTGACCACCCCAGGGAGTGCCTCGGCCTCTCTGGGATGATCATGCTTGCCCTCAGCCTCGATACACCTTGTGGGGCTCGAGTTCGTATATGCACTGCCCTTGCAGATCAGAGTTTATCATCATATCAACATTATCTGCAAGGAGATGGTCATAAGTTGAGACAGGAGATCACAAGACACCCGCATCCTGAGTACTCTTGGGACTCATCTCTTTTCCCCAGGAAGAATTATCCTTCGGGTATCTTGTGGACCGTGGTCATGCAGGACAAAGAAGCTGCCAAGATAAAGAGGAGGAGGCAAAGGACCGCAAGAAGGCTGCACCATTGTGGCAACACAAACGCTTCATGATTACCGTCAGAGGTGTCTACACTTTTGACGAACTGAGTATGTTGCCAAGGTGAGTTCCACCAGATTCTCTATGGTTATATGATGGCTTGGCCAAGGTTGGTATATAGTGGAGGATGAATTTTCAACCTCAACCTTATCCCAGCCTTAAGCCTAAATCAATCTTTCCATCTCAGGGAATCCACCTGGGCCGTCGATCCTGAGACTTGCTGGAGCCCACACAAGAAAGGGGAGGGCCCGAGGGGCCCACCTGGGGCCGGCCGAACCCTGGTTCGGTCGAAACCTTGGTGCCGCCTCTCCCCTTCTTTTTTCGTGTGTGCGTCTCATTCTCCTCCAGAAACCTTCTCTCTGCCGCCCGACGAGTTTTCGCATCGCGAAGATCCATCTCCTCCACCTCACCATCCTCAGCTCATCACCGTATCCATGGCCGGCTACGGTTTCGCTCGGCTCCGTAGGGCGGTTTGGCCCCTCACTTCAGGGGGAGGGAGCCCCTCTCGTCTCATCGACCTCAGCGACCTAGATGAAGTGATGGGATCGCCGGAGGCCATGACTCCCGAGAGAGGCAGGAGTGTAGAGAGCACTCGCATGATGCGCACCGACTCCCCGGTGCAGTCGTCCCAGCGAGGCTCCTCCTCCCCGCCTTCTTTCCCGGTCAAGATGGCCACCATGGGGAACAAGACTGCTGCCAAGCGCGTCTTGTTTGACGATCCCCCTGGGCCACCCCTGAAGCCAGGAGAGCGCTACATTGGGTCTGACTTCAACAGCTACGGAGAAGCTTTCTGCCATACTTATGAACATGATGTGTGGGATGAGTTCCCGCTTCCACAGACCCGATGCAAGATCTTCGGAGTGAAGACAACAACTGGAGGCTATGGTACACCTTACCATAAGCTGCCTCAGTGGGAGCGAGTCATCACCAAGATCCTTGCGGACATCCGAGTGAATGGCGCCAAGAAGAGCCCGGCCCTAGCGAAGCTAGCAAACAAACTAGCTGAACTGTTCTTAGAGCATGAGAAGCTAGTTGATGAGCTGGCTAAGCAGAGGGACGAGTACCGTGAGCTCAGGTTTGAGTATCACCAGTTGGAGGACGATATGACCCAGAAGCTGCAGAGGTTGGCAGTTGCTGAGGGAAAGGAGCAGATCCTTTCTGAGTAGTGGGGATTAGCCCCAGCTTTAGTTCATTAGGCGCTATTCTAGGTCTAGGTTTGATTTCCCTTTATTTCATTTATTTCTTTTGCATGTGTGTAAGCGCCTAATCTTTTCGTTTGAAACATTTGGATTTGAATAAAGTGGCTCACCGGTCATGTAACCCGGTTCAGCCACCCATTGTGTCATTACTTTGGTCTCTTTGGTTTAGAGGACATCTAGGTTCGAGACAGTGTGGGGGAAGAGCCACGACTCTCCCAATGCAGGCACGACGTTTTCCATACGTACCCACTGTGAGCACTCCGCGCTAGCCGATCAATCACCTACAGAGAACCTGAACGGGACCCGCACGAGTTCACTCCTGTGTAGAGCCTCTCACGGTTCATCTCCCATGCATAGCGCCGGTTTGCATCTCGACAATTCACTCTCTTTCATTCCTGAGTTTTATAAGCTATATCTGTCTACCTCTAAAATTAAAACTCGAATGATGATGCTAAAAGATCACCCAGTTTGCTTGTGCCTAGTAGACTTACATATGTTTTATTCCTTGTTATCTACCCGATGCTTGTGAACCATAACCTTCTTAAGGACAAGCATGTTCACCTAAGTAATTGACAAGTATGATATGGCTGGATGATATGATCTGTTGCTCTGATGACTAACTCTCTTGGGTTGTTTATTTTGAAAAACTCAAAACCTCTTGGAAAGGGCTCCTCTTTGATATGCCTCCATCCCATTAGAGCCATATGATCTTTGTAGGTAAAAACCTTCGATTTATATGCTGCTTGTTATTGCTTTGATCTTTATCAAATTCTGTGACCCTTGTGAGAATTCTTCTCATTACTTTCAAGATCAAGATTTATGTGCACCCTACCTATTTCCCCTTGCACTAGTACAGAAGTTCACATCAATGACGAAACACTTTCATCACGGAACAAGCCAAATTCATCATTAAAAACCTTCTGTGATGAACTTATGACGATTTTGAAATCATCATAGAACACGCGTCACATTTGACGCACCGTGACGAATCGGTCAATTTCATCACAGAACTGCTCATTGTCCGTGACGAACACGTTTTTCGTCACCTAACAGCTTGTCTTCTATGACTAAGGACAATCGTCACTAATTTCATCATGGAAGTGACTGCCATGTGGCACCATGCATGCTGGCATCTGACGTGGCACGATGCCACGCTGGCTGCTGACGTGTTTGTTGCCACGCTGGCAGCTGACGTGGCATCTTTCCACGCTGGACGCTGACGTGGCGACGTGCACCCGGAAGATGACGTGTCGTGATCTGGTTGGTCCACGAGTCGTTGTCTGATTGGTCCACATGTCATGACCTAGTTGGTCCATGTGCCATGATCTGGTTGGTCCACGTGTCATGATCTGGTTGGTCCACGTGTCGTTGTCTGATTGGTCCACATGTCATGACCTGGTTGGTCCACGTGTCGTTACCTGATTGGTCCACGTGTCCATATCTGGTTGGTTCACGTGTCATTACTGATTGGTCCACGTGTCGTGATCTGCTTGGTCCATGTGTCGTTGTCTGGTTGGTCCACGTGGCATGACCTGGTTGGTCCACGTGCCGTGATCTGGTTGGTCCACGTGTCATGATCTGGTTGGTCCACGTGTCGTTACCTAATTGGTCCACGTGTCCATATCTGGTTGGTCCACGCATCGTGACCTAATTGGTCCACGTGTCGTGATCTGGTTGGTCCACGTGTCGCTACATGATTGGTCCACGTGTTGTTATCTAGTTGGTCCACGTGTCTCGTTCTGATTGGACAACGTGTCATGCTCTGGTTTGTCCACGTGTTATGATATTATTGGCCCACGTATCGTTTTCTGATTGGTCCACGTGTCTGCTTCCTGTTGTGCCATGTGGGTACCTTGGGTAACGACACGTGGTCGTTTCTGGTGGCTCCACGTGGCCGTTTTTGTTTGGGACACGTGGTCCTTTCTGGATGCAACACAAGTTCACATTTACAATGCACCATATTCATAAGCTGTTCACCATTCAGATCAACACAATTCACAGTTACATTCATATCACTCCAAGTACCATATTCGGGACACATAACTTAGACAAGTTCATAAGCTGTTCACCCACATAACTTAGACAAGTTCATAAGCTGGTCACCAACACACATCACAAGTTCACCATGACATCAACTCAACAGTTCACATACTCAGTTCACAGACGGCAAAAGGTAGCAGCAACTTGACTAAGTTCCAGCATGAGACAGCAGCACGCTTTCAAGATGATCAAGATGAACTTGGTAAGTTACCACCACAGTTGAACTGCAGAAGACGCTTAAGCAGCAGATTGTTCTCCTCGACCGCCTTCTTTTTCTCCTCCATCGCCTTCTTGCACTCTTGCAGCTCCGTTTGGGTCCTCTAAAGGGCTTCCTCTCTATTCTGAGCATTCTGCTTCAACACATTCACTTCATCTTGGAGAACAGCCGAAGCTTGCTTTTCAGCCACGAGTTGTTCCTGCAGTGCCTTTTCTTTCGCTGTTGGTGCTTTTGTTGGGCTTGTCGGCTGCAGACCAATATTCTTCAAGAAGATATTACTGCTATTCCTGGGGAGCACCTCGGAGACAACCTGTGCACTTGATAGTGCACTGCCTTCAGCAGGAGGCTAATCCTTCAAAGCTTCCATGTTAGCCTGCCACAATCCAAAGAGTTGTCAAGAACCTAGTTAAACTTGGTAAATTTCAGAATCTCGACTTAAGAGACATTTTTATTATATTATTTGACTACTTCAATGTATGTAGCAGTAGAGACACAATACTTTCATCATGTTAGAAAAAGTGAAAGATATGACTAGGGTTCTCGAGATCAGAAAGAACACAAAAACTAATTCATGTAACCTATCACACTCCCTGTTAAGCAAACAATTATTACACTAGATAAATTGTAGCGCCAATAGAACTAGGATCTAGAGATAGCAAATTTATGCACAGAATAACAAGAATATTATTCCTAATAAGCAAACAACAAGAATAATATTTATGTAATATTCCTAGAGCTTATGGTAATACCATTGGTAACCCACTGGATCGCTGATTCAGAGAGCTCAAGCAGAGAGCTGAGAGACAAGCCGACAACACTACTAGCAGAAATTGAACAGCTAGACCAAGAATTCATGGTCATACATGCATGCACACAAGAAGGCCACAGTGAAAGTTGCAAACTATTTAGAAAACACTCTAGACTCAAGCCACCCAGCATAATGAAAACAACTATGGACATTTCAAGCCATCTCAGTTTCAACACAAAGACAGTTTCAATAAGAGATACATAGAAAATGCTGGGAAAATATATAGTGATATTAGACTTACAATTGCTTCTTTTGCAATGTCAGTCATTCCTTTCTTGCGGTTGGTATGACATTGTTTGAAGATCTCCACCGCATCAAGCTCTCCATCAGCAGCAGCTTCTTGTTCTCCAGCAGTGGCAGCTTCTTGTTCTCCACTAGCATTTTCTTGATTTGCACGTGCTGCAGCAATTTTCTTTTGCCTCTGTTTGGCATGACATGCACATAGTCCAAATTAGTTGACTTTGGCACATAGCAGTGGAGTAAAGAAGAAACTGTACAAAATAGTGTCGTCTTACATATGCATGGAGATATGCAACATAGGATTGAGCTCCCGTCGCCTGGTGAAACATGACTTTAGCACGGTTTCCCTTGTTCTTTTCAGCTGTTCGCTGCAACAACAAGTGATACAGATTATAATTAAATCAAAATTATTGGACCTACTGGGCTGCAGCATGAGAAACTTATGTAGCATCACTTGTGGGACCTACAAGATAAATAAAAAATAGCTCAAGAATGATAAATGATGTCTGAACAGCAGCAAGAAGAAACATGTCTTTTATTTGAACAGGGTAAAATATCAAAGCAATCAACTAACCATTAGGGTGGCTTCATGTTACTACACCACTTCCACATAGGACTATACTATAGGAGTATGTGCTAGTGTGGCTTTCCCATCAAGAAAAATCAAAGTTTAGCATCTACTCCGTAGTAATTAACATCTTTCCAAAAGAACAATTTGTAATTAACATCCTTTCTCAGTAACACATTTACTTCAATCAAATCATGCATTCATGCTTCATGTGTATTCTATTGGAGGGTGGAGGCTAGATAAACACAAAGACACTTCTGAAGCAATTTTCTGTACACACTTTGATTTACATGGCAACAATAGCTAACTGTGGAGTTCAGCAGATAGGACAAACCATGTTTTTTGGATCTGACCACTTCTGAACCAGTTCATTCCACTGTGCATCATTCATGTATGGTACAGGAGAGGTGGTTCTGATCTAGTCAATTAGGATGCCGGTGAAGTAGGTTTTCTTCAAATTATAGCGCCTCTGCTTTATAGTAGACTGGAGAACATTATAGCAAGCATCCTTAGTTGGCTGTTGATTCATGTCAATGGCCAGCCTTCCCTGAAAATTATTGATTAAGATCATTCATTAGTTGCAGGAGATGATCAACCTCACAGTTAAATGTAACATGTACATAGTATAGAGGATAAGAGGAACTTACACTTAACCGTCCAACAAAGCCATCAATCAGGTTTTTATCTTGTTTGTAATGTTTCCAATGGGTTAGGATAGGAACGGAGTCCCTAACAATGACACCTGCCTCCGAAGCGAATTTCGCAGCTTGCACAGGGTCATGTGGCCTTTTGAACCCATCAGCAACAGATATGGGCAGCTTCTTCTTCATCGCTCTCGTCACCCTATCAAGTAAGATACCCCTTGTTGGTGGCCTAGGCCTTCTTGGAGCTCTTTGGGCAAGCTCTACAAAATAACAAAAGTTCAGAATGTTAGTACTCCTCAAATATTGGTAGTGGAACTAAATTGCAAAATTTAAATGCAAATGTCATTTACCTTCATGACCTGTTTGTGTCTGTTCTTCATGGAGCTCATCTTCTTGTCCCTCACGGTGCTCCTCATGTTCTCCGCCAAGACCATCATTGTCATAATCTCCATCATAGGACCAGTCATACTCGTGCTCTCTTGGACTGTGCAGGCCATTGTCTTCTTCAGCTACAGAAGGCAAATCTTGCTGAACTTGATCAACTGTTTCAGTTGGCTGCTGCCTTGTGGAGGACCTTGTGTTGACGCCACGAGGTCTCTCATTTGAAGTACGTTGCCTGGCTCTCTTAGTTTGTGTTGCTCCGTCAGTTGGTATATCTTCAGCAAGTCTCTCATTTGGAGGACTAGTCCTCACTCGCTTACTTGATCTTGCACCTCCCGGCGGCATTTCTTCTGTACGTCTACTATGAGGAGCCTGCATTAGGAGAAAAACATGTGAAAAATAAGGAAATGCTACTATAGTAGTAAAACATGCAACTGTGCATCCCATCCCTTGGTACCTCAATGACCATAAGGGGAACAGGCTCCTCGTCTAATTCTGCATCATCATCGGTGTCTCCCTGAACCTGGTCCTCTGGGAGATACTCCGAATCATCTGTATCTTTATCACGTCTACTCCGTACCCCTTTCCTAATTCCCCTTGAAGGGGCTGGTTCATTTCCAAATGAATTTACATCTGATGGGAGACCAAGTTCTTCAAACCTTCTCTTAATCTCTGCTATATTGTTGGCCCGCTTCCTCTCGTAAGCACATGTTGGAG
Organism: Cenchrus fungigraminus; assembly: GCA_036936925.1. Classification (NCBI taxonomy): domain Eukaryota; kingdom Viridiplantae; phylum Streptophyta; class Magnoliopsida; order Poales; family Poaceae; genus Cenchrus; species Cenchrus fungigraminus. The sequence goes on from CM072779.1 coordinate 102,748,299, forward strand.
TTTCTTACACGCGAAATCACATAGGGCAGGTCAGGATGTTGCATTGATGGAAATTCTAATTAATAACACCTCTGATTAATAGACACCTAACAAGCAAAGTTCTGTGTATTAACAAATCCTATAATTTACATGATACATATTCTTGCAAACCATCATAATAGCAAGTTGTCTACCCAACCCATTATCAGTTAAAATGGGAAACAATCATAACAAAAAGCATCATAATCAGCTTAATATGAACTTTCACAGAATCTGATGCTGGACAATCCTATTGAACAAAATCATATCTAATCAGCTTAATATCAGCTTAACATGATACAATCATATTGAACTTTCACAGAATCAGCTTAATATCATAATCAGCTTAATATCAAACCGTAGCTACTAATCATATCTATCAAATCTGATGCTGGACAATCATATTGAACAAAATAAAATCAGGAGCTATAGATATCAATCACATATGTACTAAGTAAACAAGAGTCCCTATAGCATATGTATCAGCAGATAAACAGTCAATCAACCAAAGAGTAGGCCGAGCGACATATCAGTGATATTTCTAGTAAGTAAATCATTAGTTTATTTAGTCAGAGCACACCTATAATACTCCACTCAATTATATATCCTCCATTTCCCAGAAAGTAAACCATCTAGGTTAATAGAGTGTGGCACACACATTCAAATCCGAACCCTAATCCACCTCGAGCTCAAAACCCTAATCCACCTTGAGCTCCAAACCCTAATCCACACGTCTCAATCCTAATCCTTTATCACAGATGTACTAGAGCAAAGAAATTGTAGTCACCTCGAGCTCCAAACACGAATCCACATGTCGGCATTGTAGGGATTTGGCGTACCTGATAGAACACTGCGTCGAGTCTTTACCATACTTCGTCGATCTGGTAGCGGGATCAGGTTGGAGTCGTCGTCGGCGTAGTACTCCGGTTCCGGTGGCGAGATGAGGTAGCAGATTTGAGTCCCAGTGGCAACAGCGAGGAAGCAGACCTGGCCGCGGCGTCGTGCGTCGTCGAGGTGTGGACACGGCCGGGGCGTCGTGCATCGTCGTCGAGGTGCGGACCCGGCCGGGGCGTCGTGCGTCGTCGTCGAGGTGCGGACCCGACCGGTGCGTCGTCGAGGTGCGGACCCGGCTAGGGCGTCGTGCCTTGTCGTCGAGGTGCGGACCCGGCCGGGGCGTCGTGGGCGTCGTCGAAGAGGCACCCGCGGCGGCGGCTAGGGTTTGGAGAGGGGGAGAGGGAGAGGAGAGGGAGAGGCCGAGAGGGAGAGACGAGTGTTTCAGATGGGTGGGTGGGTGGGGGTGTTTTTGGAATTTCGTCCCGCGCCCGCGCTCTGCGCCCGCGGGGAATTTCACTGACAGGTGGGCCCAGTTTTGGAGATGCCCGCACTGCCGAGAGGGACTGACAGGTGGACCCAGTCCAGTGGGTGTTTTGAAATGAGATTGGGATAGTATGATTTTTGAGTTTGAACAAATCCATATTTGAAATATATTTGAATGGAGAAATACCTAAAACAGAACTTGTAGAAATTGATTTTAGAAAAAATTAGGAGAAAGAATCAACCGATTTGGAGTTCGTATGAGGAAGAAAAACGGTTTACAAGTTTTATTCAAAGATTAAAAACAGAAACAACACTTGCTATGAACTGGGATGAACAAGTGTGGTTTCTCTTTTTAATCTTTGAGTATAACTTGTAACTAGTTTTTCTGCCTCATACTAACTCCAAATTGGATGATTTTTTTTTCGAAAATTTTATAAAATCATGCTCTATCAAGATAGTGTGTGATTTTGGTAATTTGTGCTGTGATGAAGTTTGAGCAATTAAAAATTTGAATTGTTTTTCAAAGTGGCGATTTTAGACCAGATTTGAAACCCGGAATGATTTAAGATGAAGAAGTAATGAATACCAAAGTTGTATCACTCATCAATATCTACAAACTTAGGTATAATTCAAATGAAAAAATGATTTCGGTAATAGTTTATTAGGGATAATTCAAACATACATCTCGAATTCACAGTATAATAATTCAAATAATATCATAAAATGCTCCGATGGTTCTACGAATTGACGTGGTAACATAATTTAGGTCCATAAACTTGTCATAAAAATTTCAAATGATTTCGGTAACAACGGAACCTACGTTGTTTAGAAATGTATACATGTCTAACATAGTTTCTTGAAATGTTACTTGAACATTGGAGTGTATCATACTTTTCGAAATTTTTGAATTCATATGCACTTCAAACTTGACCATAAGCTTGTGTTTAGTTTATTATTGCAAAATACGAAGTTACATTAGTAATGTTTGTGCAAAACAAATGATTTTCTAATCAATATTTAGGAGGAACTAGATAAAAGGATATAAATAGAATCTGCAAAATAGAATCTATACAAAACAACATCATTAAAGAAAAGAGCGTGATTTTAGAAAAAATTAGGAAGAAAAAACGTCGAATTCGGATTATGTGTGACGAAGAAACACTAGTTACAAAATTTAATTCTGGATTAAAAGAATAAATACCAACTATCCATGTGTTCTTCACCTCCAAGACAGCCGAGCCAATAGGGTGCTGACACCTTGTAGCCCTTATAATTATAGTAGAAGTAAATTAGTTTCAACACTTGTACTCGAACTTACATTTGGCGCAGTGGTGGGACTTCTCACTCTTTAGCAATTGGTCCCGGGTTCGAGTCCTGGCTCTAGCCAATTTTTGGGGCAAGTTTTTTTGAATTTTTTTTTAAAAATGTGGTGACCAACATAGGATTCGAACCCTGGTCACCAGCATCAGAAACAACGGTCTCACCACTGCGCTACTTCAAGTAATGTCAATTGAGCGCATCCCGTTATTCTCTTATACTAGAACGCGGCCATCGACATAAAGCTGTGGCGTCATTTCCTCGCCTCGGCGTCTCCTCCAGTCCTCCTCCTCGGCGTCTCCTCCAGTCTCTTCCTCACTACCCCACTTCTCTTCCTCACTGGCGTCTCCTCCTCAGCGGCTGCCCCCTTCCTCCAGCGAGTATGCCGCGGCGTCGCTACAATCGCTCTGCCGCGGCTCGTCGCCAAGATCGTGACGAGCGGGGCCGCTTCTGCGAGACGCGCCTCGCTTCCCCCTCCATCGACGGGAGCTCCACCGACGGGAGCTCCTCTGACGTGAGCTCCACTGACGGACAGCTCCTCGGATGTGATCTTGTCCTCGATCTGAGATTGAGGGATGCTCCGTCGCCGACCACCGCACCCGAGGCCAGCCATCGCCGGGAGATCCGCTCTGCCACGCACCGCGCGCCTGAGGCCAGCCGTCGCCGGGAGATCCGCTCCGCCACGCACCGCGTGCCTGAGGCCAGCGCTCCCCGGGGGATCCCCTTCGCCGCCGACCGCGCGGCTGAGGCCAACGCGCGCCAGGCTCGCTCCGCCGCCGAGCGCGCACTCAGAGCCAGCACGAGCCGGGAGGTATGCTCTGCCGCCGACCGTACGCCTGAGTCTATCGCGCGCCGTCGCCGGTTGATCCGCTCCGGCTCCGGCGTCCTGCAGCGCAAGAAGAAGGGGAAGGAGGTGGTGACAGGGAAGGAGCTGGTGCTGTTGACCTCCAAGAACACAACCATCGAATTGGTGACCTCTAGCAGTGGCACCGACAAGTCTAGCAGTGAGGAGGTGGTGCCAGGGGAGGAGATGGTGCTGAAGAGGAAGGAGAAGAAGGTGAACATTAGCCCTCTTTCTGTGCTCAACATTGCTCAACATTGAACAAATGCTATCATGATTTACTCATTGTACTGATGTTGTACTCTAGTCTCATCTGTGCTCAACATTGAACTAATGCTATCATCTGATGCCAATAGGTGACCTTCTGGGAGTTGCGCGAGGCGGCGGCACAGTCACAGGAGAATATCAAGTGGCTCGAGGGTGAGCTCAAGAGGGAGCAGGCAAGGAAGAAAAGGCTTTTTCATGCACTCCAAGCTGCATCCAAGAAGGCACAAAACAACAAGTAGTGCTTTGGTGGAAGCAAATGGAAGCAGGAAGCTTATTTTGTAGCTGCATCATGCTAGAAGCTGAAGCATCAGTGTGGATGCTTATTTTGTTATCGGCTCGCATGATTGCAGGTCTTTGCTGTTTGTGTCTGTAAATAAGGATGGTTGACGGTTCGAGTAGTGATGTGAACTACATCTTTAGCAATCTAGTACTGATGTTTAGTGGTTAACTACTTGTGGTTCAACTGGTGAATGAAATTTGCTTTATCTGAAATTTTTGTGTCTGAATTTTCTGGTGAATGGAATGTTGCTATGTGTTTGTGTCAGTACTGATGTTCAGATAGCATTCTGATATATGTCTGAAATATTGCTCGCTGCTAGCTGCTGCTACTTGGTTGAGAACTGAGGTCTCAGGATTATTCAGGCAGCAGCTTGGCAGTAGAGTGTCTGTCCAGCACACAACAGTATATGTAGTTGATGTGCATGGGCAAATGAAGAAGTTGTTTTTCTCAACAGAAAAAATAAAGCAAGATATGCTGAATAATTAGTACATCATAGACAGTTTTGCAAGACAAGGCATCATCAACTCATCATCTCATAACATTTCAAACATTAACATTTCAACTCATCATCTCATAACATTTCGAACATTAACATTCAATCTTACAAGCTAGTCTCATACAATGCAAGATACAAAAAACTCAAATCATCTGTGCTACAGAATAATACTAGAGCCACTTGCATCTATCACATCTACATATGCCATTCCTAGCTCCGGAACAAGCAATCTGTGACCACCAAGCATCCATCTTGCCTCTTGTTCTGCAACATTAATCATAATGTTAGTTACCAACTATATTCCAGGGAAAATAAACATTATATACATCAGAAATTACAGCATAAATTGACACATCTCTGTAGATACATATATAAATATAAATACAAGATTTGACAAGCATGGACTAGCTCACTAGCAAAATAAGAATTCAAGCACACAAATAACTGATTTCAGGCTACAACAAGTCCTGCTACTTCAGATTATTCCATCATCCTTTTTTGGAAGTGTTGCTGAACTTTTTTTTGGTTCTAGCTGTTTCAAAGATCATCATCCTCGCTGTCAGCATCTTGGTACATGTCATCTTCAGCGTTTTCATTGCCGCCATCACTCAAATATTCCATTATAGTGTCATCTTCATCTTCCTCATTTTCATCTACAACAATGTTGGCTTGCCTACTCTTTCTTATAAGTTCATCTAGACTACCTTCAAATCTAGTAGATCCTCCACCCTGATTAATGGGCTCAGCCTCAGCACCATCACCATCACCTTGCTGCACTTCATGCTCTGTAGTAGAATAGTGATCATCTTGGTATACATCTTGAGCGAGGTCACTTTTTTCAGCAACATTATACACCTCCCTATGTTCAAATTTCTGCACCACTCGCCAATTCTTTCCCAAAGCTGTGTCTTCCATGTAGAATACCTTTGTCGATTGAGTTGCCAAAATGAAAGGGTCAGACTTGTACCACAATAACTGAATGTTGATGGATTTGAAATGTCCATCATCTCTGATGCCTACGGTCTTGCCTCCTGCCTGATTGTACCAATCACATCTAAAGAGAACCACAGTCCGATCGCATTGTAGATTAGCATTATACTGTAACTCAATAATCTCCTTAAGTACTCCATAAAAATCAGTGGCCTGATCGTCATGAGTACCTTTAGTCAATACACCATTGTTCTGAGTCTGCAAGTATTTCTCACGGTCCACGGTGTTATACCGGACTCCATTGACAATGCAAGATGCGGAAAACCTCACTCGAAGATCAGGACCACAAGACAGAGCAAACAATCCTTCAGTAACCTCTTCTGGATGATCATTGCGCTTCTTCACAATCTGGGGTTCAAACAAAGAATACAAGGTTGCCACCAATCAGATAACTCACATTACAACATACATAAAGCCAGTTGGTGACTATAGTGCAGGACACTTACATGGCTCCTAAACCATCTAGGAAATGCCTTTCAAGCCTTTTGTCAACATCATGTGACCCTTCTGTCAATAACTCTTACCTGCATATGCTGTCACAAAAAAAGCAAAAATAAGGAAATCTTCACTTGAAAATCAGGAGATTATAATCTTGCAAATAAAAATAATACTTACTCCAAATATGGCTCAACTTCTTCACAATTATTTAGAACATACCATACTAGCTTATCCATCATCTCATCATCAATGTATTGTCTCCTGTCAACTCCTATGATTTTGACACCATGCATGAAAACTGAGGTGTCACTAACTAATAGCCCATAACCTACATCCTGGTTGAACTTGGTGTCAACATCCTGCATATACCTCGAACAAAATGTCAAGGTGTCACTTGCAGCATAGGCCTCCGCAATTGATCCTTCCGGCCTAGCCCTGTTCCTCACAAAATTCTTCAAAGTACCCAATCTCCTCTCTATTGGGTACATCCATCCATACTGAACAGGCCCTCTAAGCAATGCCTGATCAGGTAGATGCACAGCCAGGTGCACCATGACATCAAAAAAGGCTGGCGGTAATATTTTCTCAAGCTTGCAAAGGATTAGTAGGATTTTGAGCTTTAATCTTTCCACCACATCTATCCTTAGATTTCTACTACACAATTCTCTGAAGAAGTTCCCGAGCTCTGCAATTGCTTCATACACATCTTTCCTTACCAATCCTCTTAAGGCAGTAGGTATGATCCTTTGCAGTAGTACATGGCAACAATGTGTTTTCAGCCAACCATGCAACTTGATACCATCTGCACTTATGAATCTCCCTAGGTTGGCTGCAAACCCATCTGGAAACTTCACACCTTTGAGGCATTTGCAAAATTTAACTTTATTTTCCTTGTTCAATACATAGAAAGCCTCTGGCTGCACAACTGAGTTGCCATCCTGTTGCAAGTGCAGATTATGTCTAATGCCCATATCTTGCAAATCCAACCTTGCATTATCGGTGTCTTTGGTCTTGCCCTGAATTTCTAGTAATGTGCCAAGGATGTTTTCACAGATGTTCTTTTCTATGTGCATAACATCAAGATTGTATGGCAGCAACAAATCTTTCCAATATGGTAGCATCCACAACAAAGCTTTGCGACTAAAAATTTTGGGGGTGTTATCCTCCCCACGCTTCCTCTTCCTAGGTGGAGGTGCTGGATGCTTTCCTGGCCTGACATGTTTCACTTTTTCCAGCTGCTCAAGGACCTCTTTAGTACTGAACTGACCCGGTGCATCCCTCGTTTCAGGGTGGCCATCAAAAGCCAAGCTTCTCTGCCAAGCATGATCCTTTGGAAGAAAACGGTGATGGCCAATGTACCCAATTTTGCCCCTCAATGCACGTGATAGAGGATTTTTGTCACAGTGGATACAAGCATAATAGCCTTTAGTGGTTCGCCCCGACAAGGTGCTCAGTGCTGGATAATCGTGTATGCACCACAGCACAACGACATGTAGATCAAACTTTTTACCACTCACGGCATCATAAGTGCTTACTCCACCCCAGAGTTGAAGCAGTTCTTCTACTAGAGGCTCCAAATACAAGTCAAAATCTTTTCCAGGGCATGATGGACCAGGGATGAGCAAAGACATAAAGCAGTTTGCTGGATTGACACATTCCCATGGCGGCAGGTTCAGAGGTGTAACAAGCATGGGCCACATACTATATTGAGTGCTCATGTTGCCAAATGGGTTGAAACCATCTGTAGCTAAGGCAAGCCTCAAGTTCCTCGGATCATTTGCAAAATCTTTATACTTCTCATCAAAATCCTTCCAATCCCTCCCATCAGCTGGATGGCTCATTATATTCTTGACTGGCCTCCTAACCTTCTTGTGCCATTGGGTCTCCTCAGCTGTTTTTCATTGCAAACATCCTCTTCAGCCTTTTTATAAGTGGAAAGTGCCTCAAGACCTTATGAGGAACCCGCCTTTTTCCATCCCCATCTTCCCATCTAGATTCACCACAAATTGGGCACACTTCTAGCTTGGAATAATCCTTGTCAAACAACGTAGACTTTCGAAATAGCACACAGTTGTTCTTGCACACATGGATTGATTCATATGCAAGGCCAAGTTCACCAAGATACTTCTTCGCCTCATCATAAGAACTTGGAAATTCACATTGAGGGAATCCCTAGGACAATAGCTCCATGAATGCACTGAATGTTGTACTGCTAACTCGATATTGAGACTTGATATAAAGAAGTCTCACTAGAAAGGAGAATCTAGAGTGCTCTGATCCTAGGCACAGTTGCTGCTTGGCATCGGCCAGAACTTTGGAAAATCTTGGATTGCTTCCATCTGCCTCTAATGATGTGTACAAATCTGCTAGCATCTCTGTGACTCCGTGATCATCATCTCGGTCATCATCTCAGCCATCGTCTTGGTCATCCTCACCCAAATTGATCCCTTCATCATAATCATATCTATCATGCTGCACCTCCTCCTCTCTGGACTCAATAATTTCAGCATCTAGAGACTCCTCATGATGAATCCAATGAGTGTAAGCAGGCGACATTCCAAAGATGTGTATATGGTCATTCACTTCTTGCTGATGCCGCAAAACTTGATTAACACATCTGCAACATGGACATTTTATCTTGCCGTCTTCATGGTATTTTCCTCTAACAAATTCCATGAACTCTTCCACTCCGTCCATGTAGGCAGGTATGAATGGTTTCAAATGAACCCAACTTCAATCCATCTGTTTTGGCATAAATGTGGAAATTCAGAACACAGCAACATACGTGCAATATATATTACATTTGTGCAACGTAGATAAACATAATAGGATCATTTCTCCAGAAACTTACACAGATTCACAGCAATATAAATAAACAGTATGCATCAGTGAAGCTACCTTACATGAATGTCCAAACTGCCTGCTAACTAGTTCCCCCCATCAGTGAAAATATGAATTGGTATTCTAACAGAGCATCGGAAATCAGTAGAATTTCAATAGGAAAACTAGCGAATTGCAGCAGGGGTTACTACTAAGGGAAACAACCAATTGCACGCAGAAAATTCTACTAAAATCGCTACTAAAATCGGGATCAGAGCACTCTAGGATCAGAGCAGCAGGGGTTACTACTAAGGGAAACAACCAATTGCATGCAGAAACAATACTCCAATTGCAGCCCATACATAATCCTCAGCAAAAGCACGCTCGAATCTTGATAAATCTAGCAAAAATCACATCAAATCCCACAGATCCTAAGCGAATCCCCAGCCCATACTTGAACTCTATGCTGCGGGGACGCCATCGTGGGACCGAGTCGTCACCTTGCCACCGCGGGGACACCGCCGCACTGCCGACGCCGTTCGCCAAGGATGCTGCCACGCAGCCTCCGCCGTCCGCCCACCGGGGATGCCGCCACGCAGCAGCCTCCGTCCGCCCGCTGGGGACGCCGCCACACAGCAGCTGCAGCCGCCCGCTGGGGACGCCACCACGCAGCAGCTGCAGCCTCCCGCTGGGGACGCTGCCACGCAGCTGCTGCAGCCGCCCGCCGTGGACGACTCCGCCCCCCTCCCTCCACACGCCGGGGAAGCCCTGGACAGAAGTGAGTTTGTTTCGGTTTGTTTGTTTATTGAACATGGGAATTCATGTTATATCAAATAAACAAATATGTACACTTCTAACAGATAACGTTGAGTGGTGCAGTGGTAAGACCTCATCTCCGGTGTCATCCCATCTGCGGTTCGAATCCTAAGGAAAGCTCCAATTTTTTGCCAGAATAAAAACCTGGGCCACCCAATGGTAAGAAGGTCGTGTCGTCTCCATGTGCAGTGGTAAGAAAGGCCGGCCTAATGTTTACCTGGGCTGGTTACTTAAAAAAAGGCCGGCCCATAGCACCTGGGCTGGTTGAGAGGGAGAACGAAGAAGGCCGGCCCAATAGCTAGTGGCCCAACAGCACTGGTGGGGTCCTTGTTGACGTGTAAAGCCACGTGGTCATGGGCTCCATGTTGACGTGGACTGCCACATGGTGTTGCGGCGGGGCCCACCTGCGGTGGCCCACCGAATCTGACTAGCGGGACCAGGGGCGGTGGGCCCACGTGCCACGTGGCAGTGGACCCACTGCGTCGTGGGACCACAGTGGTGGGGTCCAGGTTGATGTGGACTGCCACGTGGTGTTGCGGTGGGGCCCACCTGCGGTGGCCCACCGAATCTGACCAGCGGGACCAGGGGTGGTGGGCCCACGTGCCACGAGACAGTGGTCCCACTGCGTCGTGGGACCGTAGTGGTGGGGTCCATGTTGACGTGGACTGCCACGTCAACGTGCGACTAGGCCCACCTGTGGGGACTAGGCCCGTGTTATTTTTTCAAGTTGTTTTTGTGACGATTATGTTGTTGTTCTGTGACGTTTTATCGTGTTCATCATTTGTTCCTCACAGGCAGAACTGAAATGATTCATCTGTGACAAACAGGTTCGTTGTTTGGTGACCATTCACAGCGTTTCGTCATTATTTTTTGTGGCTTGGCGCCGTCACTCGTTATCTGTGACGAAGTTACAAAATTCGTCACGGTATAGACCACATCCATGACGAATAATCATAACGTCACTAGGAAATCGTCATAGATACTCAGATTTCCACTAGTGTTGCTATGCTTCTACACTGGAAGTTAGCATTGTATCATTCATACCACAAAAGTAAAAGCTCCATATGTGGTATGACCGCTCTCTCTAAAAGTATCCTTCAAGGAAGAGATATGGGCTATGAAAAAAAAGAGAAAGAAATCTATACACATGCCCAAAGCATGTTTTGAAAAAAAAGAGAGAAAGGATAGCCCACATCCAAAATAAAGAAGGAAAAAAGGAGAGGGATGGTCATGCAGAAAGGAGTTCCATGATTTTGTATGGCAATATCTAGCACCCATTCCGAGCCTAGTATCCACCTTGTCATACACACCATAGCCATACCGGTGCACATCTTGATCTGATGGTATGATTTGATTTTCTCTGTGGATCCAGTCTTTGACTTTGCAAAATATGTGATGCAAGTATGCTTTCTCTTTATCCTACCCTGAGCTCCACATATAGCCATCATTAGAAGTAGGATGAAGAAAGGCAAATGATATGGTGACGACATATATACATTGAGCGATCTGAGAGAATCAAATGAGGAAGCCATCAAGAGTTTTGTTTATTGAAATCTTGCAAAACCCCAAGGTGTTTATCATCAGGTGCATAAGTGACTTGATTCACAGCTATTCTACTTTTCAATCACCCAAAGGAACATGATAGCCACTACACAGAGGTTCACAGGAGCAAGGTATGACTTGGAATATCACTTATGTTTGTCTTACTCCTTGGTATTCATGACCCACTTGGCGTTGTTTCCCCTTCACTCGGTACGAGCAAAGGTCAAGTGTGGGAGTGTTGTTGACGGCTGATATTTGCCATTTTTATGGCTGTCAACTCTTGCAAATTGGAGCATGAATTGCACATTCACACTAGAATAGGAGCTTAAACTCATACTTTCCACCAGTGTCGATGTCTATTCGAATGCAGGTATTTAGCATAAGAAATGGGAGGAATCCATGCACTTTCACTCCACTCCAATCCAAAGCACTCAAATGCTGGCCAATCAGGGGCTACCACATGGATTCTCCTAGATCCATGATGTCACCAATCCATGTGAGGGACTCTCGACGAATCATACGATGCCACGTAAGCATCACATGGATTCATGGGCCCACTTTGCTAACTAAACCGTCAGGAAACGTGCCATGCACGGAGGAGAGGCACTAGGGCCCACATGGAAGCGAGCCAGAGGAAGCACACCCCAGATGGAGGGCCGGGAGCTTCGGCCGACCCTAGGATCGGCCGAACCGACCTAGGGTCGGTTGATCTCCCCCCTCCACATGTTGCTCACTCATTGGTCCTTGGCTGCATCCCGGGGTGTTTTGGAGCACTTGGAGCCTCAGAGCAAGCCACCCCCTTGTCTATAAATAGGAGGGGAGGGGCTCCATTTCACACACACCACCAAGCTCTCAAGTTCCACTTCTCTCTTGTGTAGCTCTCTCTCCCTCTCTCTAATTCTGCCCATGTGAGGTGATTCTCACCTCTATGTGGTAGAATGGTGATGAGGAGAGATCTAGATTAGGATTAGTTGAGAGGTAGAGTAGGGGTGAGGAGTGAGTTGATGTCCTCGTGGATGCTTGTTCTTCATTTAGATCAAAGTGAGTATTTTAGCATTTCTTATTTAGACTATAGTGGACATCATGCATGTTTGATTTGTTCTTGTGTTTGTGGCTCGTTCATAAGTTAGAGGCTTGTGTTCTTCGTGACACAAGGCTTCGATCCTTTAGAGCCAGAGCAGTAGTTCATATACTTGTTTGCATGCTTTGATCCTGTTTAGCTAAGTAAGTCTGCTGTATCTCGTTTATCTTCATCCATAGCTTCCTTTCTGCTCCGTAGTTCAATGAATGATAAGATGATCTGAATCCGATCTTTCTCTTATTCGTTGGACCGTATCTATACAGTTGCTATAGTGTAGTTAGCGGGTTGACAGACGTAACCACACTATAGTATTTATCTGGGGTACAGACGTGGTGTCTGGGCCCTGGTTTTCCTGCGAAGACCACGTACGATCGTAGCATAGAAGTAGGCCACAGTGGTGACAGCCTGTTGGACCCTTTGTCAACCCTCTACGTCGCGTACTGAGTTGGCCTCGCTTGCCAGCACATTGATGTGTTGTCGCCCCGTGGGGATGACTGAGACCTGACAGATGCATCTTGAGAGCTAAGTCCCTTAAGGAAGTGCTTCTTGTATCCCGACCTATCCCAGCGAAAGCTGGTGTCCTTGGATAGACCCTCTCTGGTTACTCTCCGTCCTTGGATTCGATACCCGACGGGAATACTCATTCTCCTAGGGAGAAGTGCTACAACGGTGTATCCGTGTGCTTGCGGATTCGTTCGCACTCGTCAGTGTACCTGGGAGTTTCTTACATGCTCACGCTAGTGTGCCAGTGGTGGTGACGTTAAGAAACGCCAATAATAAGAGTATCCATAAGATACTCTGATATGATGCAAGCCCCAACAATAGGGTCATGAATAGCTTCTACGACATTTCCTCTCATGGAACAAGAGATAGTCGTGGAGGTTCAGCTAACTCGAATTGCTTTGGAAGTATGATCTAACTCCGTTGACCAATCTGAGGTGGATGCCTGATTGGAAACTTTATCGAGGGCCTCATAAGGGCACATCAATGTCGTAGGCTTCTCGTTCCTAGGATGACTTGAGGAGTTTATAATGTCTTGAAAAGGATCGTGCTCGAATCGGAAAGCGAACTCCGAAGGTTGAATCTCTTCTTCCTTCGACTCGAATATTGAGATGTGGAAGCCGTAGGTTCAGGTTCGGCTGTTGAGACACTCTCATGGCTTGATACACACTCATCACGGAGGGGTTCGTTATGGTCAGTACGTAAGAAAGAGTCTTCTAAGAGGGTATCTAGGATTTCCCTCCCTTCCATTGTTGTTTTGTCTTCAAACGAGCCTTCGGCGATAGTGTCAAGCTCCTGGGCAGACTTCATGTCTAGACACGAGCAAAAGATGTACAAAGATACACCCTCAGGTATAGACAAGTGTGGGTAAGATGCCAAGTGGCGTAAAAATCTCGCCCACACTGCACCTAGGGATTCCTTCTCTAGCTGCTCAAAATCGAGGATGTCCATCGGAAGGGAATTTATGCATTTCAGGAGGGAAAACGAGGAACAAAAGTCAACTTGTAGTTTCTCCCAATCACTGCTCATGCTCCCTACTGAACGGATGTACCATTGTTTCACCTTCTTCGTGAGAGAGAAAGGAAACAAGTTCCATCTCAAGGTTTCCTGTGTCATTCCACGGACAACCAAGAATGAACATAGATCCTCGAACTCTTGCAAATGATTGTAAGGTTCTTCATTAATTGCTCCAGAGAAGGTATGATTCCGAACCATGGCTATAAGGTCGGGATTGAGTCCATAGATGGGTGTGGAAGTTGATGGATCAGTGAACTCATAAGTTGAGGTGGAGAGGTCGTGAAATGATGGCCTCTCCATGGGTAACGGGGGTAAAGGTAGTGACGAGGCCCTAGACCAGGGCCCACCACGACCACCAAAAAACGCAGTACAGACTGACACATCGTGTACTCAGGCGGCCTGTACAACGAGTACTACGCCCCCGAGTACCAGACAGCCCGTACGACCAGTTTCGGGCATGGGCCGAGAGCTTGGCGGCCCACGTGCACCGCTACCTCCCCCTCCGAGTACATGATGGACCATCCGACAAGATCCAAGCGCTTGGGGCCCACACGACAAGTCCCCAGCTACATGGCGGCTCGCACGACAAGTTTCAGCCTCCTTCACCACTACTCGCTCGCACGAGTAGTTTCTGTCCCACCTCTGACTACTCGTTCGCACGAGTAGTTTCCATCCCCGACAAGTCCAAGCTTCGTGGCAAAGACAGCCGCAACTGGGGCCCACCGAAGATACGGCGGGATATCCGCGCACGCTCGCTCCCGCACCGCCACGTGCCGCTCCCCCCATGCCGGGCCGCACTGACAGGGCACGTTCGGTGTCAGAAGGCATGGCCGCCCATTGTGCCACTAACAGCACAGTGCGCGCCACCTACTATGCCATGAACAGCATAGTGCAGGCCACTCCGCGCACACAGGGGCCCCCATAGTACCCGGGAAAGACGCTTACCTACCCTGCTGACGGAGCTTGGGTACGGGGCCTACGACCTACAGCGACCAGACCACTCGGAGACGAGCCCGAGAAGTCTCGAAGCAGCTACTAGGAGCCCACGATTCCGGGAGGCTTATACCATCACCAATTACTCCGCTACAGTCCGTAGCCGCACCCGCCGCACCGCCATACTGACCCGACGTGGGGAAGGACACCCTACACTGTAATCTAGTTTCTATTCCCGTTTTAACCCCCCTAGGCCTCTCCCTTGCAACTATAAAGGGGGAGAAGGGGGACACATGTACATACACTGACACTTACACCCACACACACACT
The DNA here is from genome assembly GCA_036936925.1 of Cenchrus fungigraminus. Taxonomy (NCBI): domain Eukaryota; kingdom Viridiplantae; phylum Streptophyta; class Magnoliopsida; order Poales; family Poaceae; genus Cenchrus; species Cenchrus fungigraminus. Next base: position 102,763,303 of record CM072779.1, read on the forward strand.
CGATCGATATCTCATCTCATATCACCCCATAGTCGTTCACACCAACTCAAGTACGTGTTGGCATTTCTTAATGTCACAACTAACGGCATCGGGTTAGCGTGAACATCAAGACTTGCTGAAGGTTAATCTAAACGATCATGAACGAATCCGCAAGCGCACAGATAAACCATTGTAGCATTTCCCCAAGGAAGGAGAGTATTCCAAGGGTATCGTATCCGTGGAAGGCAATGGCGGATATCTTAGACTTATGCTTTTGCTCTGAATGTAAACCAAGAGATAGATATAGGGAACAACACACTCAAAGGCAGGGGTAAGATAAAAGATATAAGGGTAGTGTGACACACACACTCAAATCTACCTCTACTCTAGCACACTACGGCTTAGGGGGAACATACGAGTTAGCTCTAGGTTCTAATGTACTAAACATACAAAGCTAGAAGATACAAGAGATGGGCATGAGCATTGCATGAGAGGGATAAGGTTCAGCACCCAGGTACAAACAGGGAGCTAGCCCGCGACGACCAGCACTCTGCGAAACTAGACTTTAGACTCCTACAGCAGGTACCCCAATGCGGAGGTTGCCCTAGGATCCAACAGGGCTGTCACCACCTGAGGACCGACCTCTCGTTACGGGGGGTATGCTCATAACTATCGTAGCCAGACAACCCAGGCACCATGCCTACGTTGCTGCTAGATTCCACCCGGCCCGGGTTATTGTGACCCAGGGTGAGAGCCACCAGAAGACTGGTCAACTAGACCGAGTACCGTAGCTTGAACACAGACCTCATGCAACACTCTCATGCCATCTAACAAGATCAACTAAGGCTATACATACAAACAGATATGAACTCTCTTATGTCTAATCAACAAGATCAAAGGGTCGTGTTCATGAAGAACACGAGCCTCTAACTTACGAACAAACACATAAGGAAGGAGTTTATCACCCTTCAAGTGGATCAAAAGGTAGTGTTCATAAAGAACAATAGCCTCTAAATGATGAACAGAGGATGAACTCAAGAACATATCAAGAATATGATCTACCATGACTTTATATGAAATAGCTGAATAACTGAAGTAGATCAAAGTCTTACAAAGAAATAAAGATAAAAGAGAACTCATACCTAGACTTCCTAGAGGACTTGGAACCTGAATAAGAGCTAGTCTAGCCTACCCCCTAGCCTTGGAAACTAAAAGTGAGAGGAGAATGAGAGAGTGGTGTGTGAGAAATGGGAGCCCCTCCCCTTCTCGGACGCCCAAATGGCCCCTAAACACCCGGGTGTTAGGCAATGGACCAATAGGGAGCTGCCACGTGGAGGGCCAGGATGGGGCCCCCTAGGTCGGCCGGCCCCCTAGGGTGGCCCCACCTGGTGGTTTTCCACTGGGTGGCTGCCCTGTGGGCCCTCTGATCCATCCCCGGTGCATGGCTTGATTTGGTATCCGAGGTGGGCCCTTTGATCCATGTGAAGTCCATGTGGCGTCCTCTGATTCGTTGGTGAGCGCCTCCCCTGGATCGATGACGTGGATTGCCATGTTTCCCTTGGTGGCAGCCACCTCCTCAGCTGAGTTGGCATGGTTCCTTCATAGAAGTTGAGTTTCCATCTCTTTTAAGGGGTAAATCACCTACATACAAATAATCTCTAAGGACAAGTGGAACTACATTATTCAATCCTAAATGCTAGTAAGCAGTGCATATACCTCCATTTATGTGAGAGTATTGAGGGTTGGAAATGGTGAATTTCCACCGTCAACAAACTCCCCCAAGCTAACCTCTTGCTCGTCTCGAAGCAAGACATTAGAGACTTAGGTTGGTTAATCAGGAGTTGCTACAATGTTGTATTCTCAACTTATGGCAAACATACAGCAAAGTACTCTACCAAGAGTTGAATAAGTCGGCAATGTTCTTACCTTTCACCTGATACGTGGGGCATATAGCTTTACTTGCCTTGGGTGGTTGAGAGACAGAATGGTTATATAGCATGTGCATAATCACTCATACCTTGATCAGCTATCAATCCGGAGGTTTTGCAAGTTTTTCAAAAGAAAATCAGAGTTCCTCAAATGATACTCAAAGGTGTATGGTTTGCTCAAAGGTGTATGGTTCCTCACCAAGGCATCAATATTGCCTTTCTTCACATCCTACTCCTAATAGGCTGTATGTGGAGCTGTAGGTAGGGAAGATGTGGCATACTTGCCTCTCATGTTTTGCTAAGTCAAAGACCAGATCCTTGGAAGAAACAAACATACATCCTGATCAAGATGTGCATATGTGTGTGATGGATATAAGCATGGCAAGGTGGATACTAGGCCCGGAAGTGGATGCTAGATATTGCCATGTTTTATATGAGGAAACGAGGGATTGATGGTAAGGTGGACACTAGCCCTGGAGTAGGTACTAGTTATTACCATCTATATGGTGGAACTCTTTCTCTTGCACATATCAATCCCTTTTTCTCCTTTGAAATTTTTCGAGACTTGGGCTAGCTCTCTTTATTTATTTTTGCCATGCTTTTGAGCATGCTTTTCTTTTCTCTCTTTTTCTTTTTTTTAACTATCCCTTGGTCTCTATTGGAGATATTTGGAGAGGGATGAATAATGCAAAGATATATAGAGTTTTATTTGAGAAAGAATGCATAGCCATATGGAACAAATGATGAATGCTAACTTCCAGTGTAGAAGTTTTAGCATGAACGTGTACGTGATCTTGATCAAGGGAGTATGAGTTCTAACAAGGGTCACAACAATTTGACAAAGCTCAATGAGAGAACAAGCTGCATATGTGGAGGCTAAGAACTAGAATCTATGTATGGCCTTGGATGGGAAATTCTCATCATTGAGGAACTCATCATGTTTTGATTTTTCAAAAAGGAAAACTCCGGATGTCAAGCATCACTAAGCACAAGATCATAGCACTCTATTATACCATATCATGTCTCACAACAACTTAGGCAAGGATCATGCTTTTTGCTACCCATAGTTTTCAAGCTAAGGTTTGAACATACAAGCCAACAAACTCAAAACTTAGGTAGGATACAAAGTTGTAAGCAAGACATATGAGGAGAATAAACAGAGCAACTATTCATCATTCCAACCATAGAGGCAAAGCATCCTTACTAAGCATATCAAAGCAAACTAAGCAAACGATGATGATGAAAGCAAATGAATATTTTTGATCTTTTTATTTTACAGATTTTTTTGGATTTTCATTTATAAGATATTCTGAAAACAAAGGAAGATACAAGTTACCTCAGAATGGGGGTCCTCCCCCAAGCTCGCTTCAGGCTCACTATGGAGGAGGGAAGAAGAAACCCTGACTTGCGTAGTAAGCCCTCTGCGCCTCCATGTATTGTCGCTGATCTTGCTGCATGGCTGCTATCCTCTCATCAGCCTAACGCTGCCACGCTGAGGTAGACTCGACGTGGGTGTTCAGCGTCTCCTCCAATCCCGTGACCTGGACGGTGAGCTCTCCCATCTGCTGCGTGAGCTCAGCGTCGCGTGCAGAGGCTGAAGAGTGTCGCCGGAAGGACGAAGACGGAGGTGGACCACCGGAGCTAGAACTAGCGGGTGTGGCCCACTGAGCTCTGCTCGCGCCTGCCCAAGCTGTGCCACTCACACTCGGCTGGTAGGTGGGCTGATCCCAACCAGGTGCATATCCAGGGGTAACCCCGGACATGTACCCCGTAGGGGCCCCTCCTGCCACCGGTGGTGTAGCAGGCTGTGGCTGAGGCTGAGGCTGTGGTGGTGGTGTCGGCTATGACTGCTACTGCTACTGCATGTGTGCTCTCTTCGCCGCGCTCCTGGTGGACCTGCTTGAAACACTTGCACGATGGCTTTCCTCTTGTGTAACAAGGGGAATGGTTAGTGACTCCGAATTATACAATCCAAACCCCAGGTTAGGTAACAGGATTTGATTTGTATAGCCTGGGAAGAAGAAAGTCAAAGAATCATTTGGGCCCTTCTTGAGTATATGCCCCTGGATCAAGTATGCCTCATCAATGAGAACTCGGGGCATCCCGATGAAGGGTACGGGATTCCCGCTAAGAACCCCGAGGCTGAGAGCAATACGAGTCACAAAAGCCGTACACTCAATAGGTCCTATCATCTTGAAACTCGTCAACCACTGCCGAATCATAGCTTTAGCGGGAGAGACCTTGATCCGGTTGACAGCAGTGTATAATAGCATCATCTCATCGCTGCGCACGGGCCGAACATCCTCTCGTGGAAAGAGAGTAATGGCGAGCCACTTGTGCCACAGACGGAGAGTAGGATGCACAATATCGTTGCACCGAGGTACAAACTTGCCACTGTAAACAAGACCAGAGATATCTGCCCAGAAAGATTCCCGAACATAACCCTCACAAGCTCGCTTCAAAGAGACAGCACAACGAGGACTAAAACCAAGAAGACGACTAAGATCCTTCCAAGAAAGACGATAATCGGTCCCGAAAAGACGAAACTCAATGCCATCCGGGATCTCGGTAAGAGAGCAAAGAAACTGGATGGTGAGGGGCCGAGAGCCAAGCTCTGTGACTGGCACAAACTCCTCCCAACCAAGAGCATTACAAATGGAAGCAAACTCGAGATTCATACCTGTCTTCTCCATGAGAGCCGGGTCGAAGTCCCTGGTGTGGGCGAAGACTCGGTCCTTCAGAAGAGCATAGGCTTGCTCCTTTCGATCGCCCTGCAAGCTGAGGTAGGGGGTGTTGTCGATGACCTCCACCGCGGCATGTGGCTCGGCTTGCTGTTCTTGCTCTTCTTCATAATCCATCGTTGATGGGCTCGGCGACGGCTCGGCGGGGGTGGATGCACTCGTGCTTGCCCGCGATCGGGAGCGTGAGCGTGTCACCCTCCGGAGAGTGTTTGCCGCCCAATTCATGCTAGCACAACAACAAGGGACAACAAGAGCAACTCGGTGATGGATTAGTGAAATCGAATGAAGTTCTTACCGAGCTTGCTCCACTAATAACAATATTTTCAGCAACACAATAGAGAGAGTACTTGACGATCCAATCTCGAGCAAGAAATCCAAGAAAACCAAGAGAGCAAGGAGTAGAGAGGGGAGTGTGAGTGAAGAGTGCTGAATGGGTGAAGAACACCCCTCTCCCCTTGCTATTTATAGGCAAATGCGTCGGGCATCCAGACATAGCCATTGGGCAACGGCTAGGAGCCGTTGGAGCAAGGTGGGGCCCAGCAGCCGTTGGGCTGCTTCGGCCGAACCTAGGGTCGGCCGACCCCAGGCCGGGCCTACCTACCCTCTGCCCTGGCTAGTGGCTCCCCAACGGCAAGCTGGGGTCCTGCCTGAGTGCCTCGGACCAATTTCCCTCGAAATATTTTTCAAATGATTTTTCTTGAATTTTCAAACTCAGAAATTATTTTCAGAAATTTTATTTGGAAAAGGGAAAAGGGCTAGATAAATCTAGCATGCAGATGCAAGGTTTTTGGGAAATCAAATATGCAATTTTGAAAATAAAATTTGGAAAGGGAAATATGAGATAAGTACCAGCTTTAACCTTTTTGGTAGAAAGGACCCATCATTTTTAGTCTGATGAGTGGGACTCTTCTCAGGAATCAATTCCATTTAGCACCCCACTCCTGAGAAGTAGAGCTTGGTGCCATCTCAAACTTCCGCCATTCTTTCCGAATTTTCTTTAACCTCTTCGACGGAGATTTCCTCCTTGGGGGTGAAGGCTCCGTCCTTCCCCCAAGCTGCTCAACACTATTTTGCACCAAATAGCATTGTTCTTCTTTGTCCTGAAACTTGAACTTCAAGTTCCTCTTCCCAATGCAGAAACGGATGATTCCGGACCCCACATTGATCCTAGCTCGGACATCACTGAGAAATGGTCGCCCAAGGATGAGCGGCATTCCTCCCTCGTCATCCATATCAAGGACTATGAAGTCCGCGAAGACATAAGAGCTCTTGATTTTGACCAATATGCTCTCAACAATTCCTTCTGGATATCGTATCGTTGAATCTGCGAGTTGGATAGTCCGTGTTGTTGGAGAGAGAGCTGGATATCCAAGTCGCTCGAACATGGCCTTGGACATGAGGTTAACACTTGCACCAAGGTGTAACATCCCGCAATTTTATTACGGAATGTTAAATATAAAAATGAGGATTTAAAGTTTTTGATGAATTATTTGAGTGCTTGGCAATGTAATTAAGGATGTCTTCTATTTTCTCTCCTAAATTCCTAGATTTATTTTTGAGCTAATTAAAAATTCCTAGGAAATATAAAATGCTAGTGTGAGAACTTTGGAGTTTATTTGGCTTTTGTTTGGATCTTAATTGTGTGAGAATCAAATTTGAATTCTAAATTCAAATTCGAATCTAAATAGTTTTTGGAAAAAGGGTTAAGGAAATAGAAAAAGGATAGAATCCTAGTTGGGCCGCCGGTCCACAGCCAAGGTCTGCTCTAGGCCCCTCATCTCTTTTTCTTGAGCCCGCAAACCACCTCGCACTCCCCAGCCCAGCTAACCTCGCGGCCCAACAACACTGCAACCCGCGCGCGCGTGCCGTCCCTTTTCTCTCGCTGACGAGCGGACCGCGCACGTCAGGCAGCCACGTCGCCCGTCGTCGTCTTCCTCCCTTTTCCCCCTTTTCGCCCGCGCACCAATCCGGCGTTCGCCACCTTGGCGCCGCTCACCGTACGCACCCGTGGCGAGGGCTCTGATGCGCGCCACATCGGCCACTCTCCATCCAACCGTCCGCGTCCCTCCGCGCCGCCAATAAAACCCGCCACCGCGGCCGAGCCCCAGACCTAATCCGCCTTGGGGTTTTCCCCTGTTCCGCCGCCGTGCCTGGAGAAGAAGAAGGAGGAGAGGAGCGGGAGGCGGGGAAGGCCATCCGAGGGAGCACACCGTGAAGCCAGAGCCGTCCGCGGGAGCTGTTGATCGCTGAGAGGCCGGCGCCGTCCCTGCAGCCGCTGCGCACCTCTGCTTCCCCTGCTCCAGCCTGCAGCACCACCGTCCGCTTCATCCCTCTTCACCGCCGCTCTGCACATCGACCTGTGGTCACCCAGGTGAACCGTCGATCCTCTCTCCCTTGTGTGAGCCGGCCTTCGCGCCGAGGGGAGGAGAAAGGCCCCGCCTTTGGCCCTGTGTTCGACCGTGCACGCGCCGCGCCGCCGCAGCAGACCGCCGTCGCCTGTGTCGCTGGCCATCGAGCCGAGCCTTACGCCTGTAGGTGCCGCTGCCTTCACCGACGCGCGCGCTCACCGCTTGGCCCTGTGCCCTTTCTTCTTGAACGACGGTGACCTCTGATGCCCTGTTCGCCGCGCCGTCGTGGCCAACGCCACGCCGGTTTGCCCTGGCGCACGCGCGAGCAGGGGGAGGGAAAATGCTCTGCCTTTGGGGCTTCGCCGAGCACACCACGCCACCGTTACGGCCGTACGCACACGCATGCCGATGCCGCGCCATAGGGGCTTGCTCATCGCCGTCACGCTCACGGACAGAGCGCCGCCATGGCCGAGTCAGTCTTGCGTGTCCCGGCAAGGGGCAAAAACCCTAGCTCTTTGCTTGTTTGCCCTCGCTTGATGCATGCACACATGAACCTGGCATTTTGGCGCACCCACACGCCAACGCCGATGATCACCGCATTGCGCCGCCGCACCCTTCTCTGCGCCGTCGCCGTTGAGCTTGCTCCGGCTCCAAGGTGTCACCTTTTTGGGCCCAGATCGATGCGCAAACACCTCCTGAGCAGAGCCGTGCCGCTTGATGTCCAGCCCCGGTCGTGCCTCGCCGCCGGCGAGGCTTGCCGCACCGGAGTCCCTCGTGGGCATTCCCTCGAACACCTGGGGACGCCGGCCAAAACTCCAGGGTTTTGTTTACACACCACCGCCCACACGTGCACGTGCTTGCAGAGGATCCGGAGGGATCCAATGCGCCGGCCCACTCACGGGCGGACCACACGCACGCACACACGGCGCCGCGCTGCAGTGATCCACCCAGGGATTGGCTGCGCCGCGCCATGCCAGGCCGCCACGCCGGCTGCACGCGTGCCGCCGCTGGCTTATAGCCGAGCACGTGGCTGCCACATCAGCCGAAGAGCTGGCCTGCAGCCGGCTATGAGCCCTTTTAGAGTCTGCTAGAGTTAGCCTGTAGCTAGCCAAAAGTTAGTGCTATTGTGTATACGTATTTGATTTTTCAGAAATCTATTTTTATCTTTGGAAATTCATATTAAATCTGTTTTAACTCTGAAAAATAAAAAACTTCTTCTGAAAATCTTCTAAAATTCCAAACTCCGCGCTAGGCTAGAGTTTGCCTCTTTTTGGGTCTTATTTGCTTCTCGTCTTGGATTTATTGCAACTAGCACCCATGTTTATTTATTTTATACGCTTCTAGGAGCCACCGGAGCCGGAGAGCTGAGCCAGGACTACGATGACGACCTCGGCTACGACGACTACTCGCACCCAGGTTCACGCCCGACCTTTTTTGAATGCCCATTAGGCATGGCTATTAGAACTGCTAGTGCTTTATTTACTGCATAGTGATGGATATGATGAACCCGTGCATAGCCTCTTTTACATACTTGTCCTTGATTGACCTACTACTACTACTTTACTTATGCGTGATGATACGCTGAGCTTGCTATGCATGTGTTGGGATTATTGTGCTAGTTTCTTGGCGTGTGTGGGGAAAACCGGCAGGAGAAGGTGTTTGGGATATTTTGGCGGGGGTGAGCTCAAGACAACCCGATCTGGGATCGGGGGCCAGGGATCGTCTTCTCGGACGCTGCCTAGTTTGGTGCCTATGGCGGGTACACTGTTTTAGGAGCACAGGTGTTGGGGTTTTTGTGATGACTTGGAGGATAGGAGCTCGCCCCGGTCTGAAACTGAGTGGGTCGCCTGTTACACGGGACTTTCGTACACACCACCTCGCCTAGAGTGGGGATAGGGTCGTTCGACCCTAGCAAATGCGATACCATACCTGCTAGTAGGATAGAGGGTATCAGTGAGAGGGTTAGGGTGAAGTCCCTTCCCTTTGGGCGTTCCCCGTGTGGCCACACGGGGGCATTTTCACAGTTCTGGGGTGGACCTTTGCGAAGGACCGCAGCGAGACCCGGATGCAGGATGGGATCGTAACTCCTAGGTGTTCGTTCGGTAGGGTAGGCTCGGTCGGCCGTACACCGTCCGGGTACTATTCCGAGTTGGGTACTGGTGTACACGCTCTGCAGAGTTTAGATCTATACGTATAGCCGCGTCCTCGGTTATGGACATGGCTGTTGTTTCTCTGACTCTTATGTTTTGGGATTTCTACCTCCCCCCTTATAGGATGAGAGTGTATGGTGAGTCGTGGTTGTATTCGGGGAGAGGACAGTTGCTCCCTCTGCCTCGCGGATCCGGGTGCAACCATTGAGGTGCGAGGAGTGGGAGTTCTCGCACCGACCCTAGATGGAGATAGGAGATGGTGACGGTAATCTGGGTGACCAGGTGTAACCGTTTGTGGATGAGTGATATGGGTTTTGGTGGGAATATGGAGATGATATTCGTTATATTGATACTGTTGTTGCTGCTTAGGAAAACCAGCCTCTACCTTGTTCCTCTCTTTACCTTTAGAAGTAGGCCACTTAAAGCTTGCATACGGTTGGTGACGTGGACCTATCCCAATCCTTGGGGATAGCCCCTGAGCTTGCAGGGTACGAGTCAGACTTCGACAACAATGCCGATGGATGGTACGACTGAGGGGGCACGTCGCTTCGCTCAAGGATGCCTGTGGGAGACGAATGAAGACGGAGACACCTTCTGGGAGCTAGCTACCGCTGCGTAGGCTTTTATTCATGTTATTTCGCCAAGGGGCGTGTATTGATGTACTCCGATTATTCAGGACATGTAATAATCAAATTATTATTCGTACTCTGATGCTTTATTTCGTTGTATGACTGTGATATTTATCTGTGATGAATGCCTGTGAGTGATAGCGTCTGATCCAGGGACTATCACGAGACAGAATGCTGGGTTTTCCGTGTTTGAAAATCCAGGGTGTTACACAAGGTCACAAAGAGCATGCCTGATCTGCTTGTAATAGATTGTGCAAGTGATAGTCGGGTAGCATGGATCTTTCTTGTGCACTACTGCTGATTCCTCCCATGGATCAAGAATTTGTTGTATGGGCTTTCCTGCATAGTCAGAAGCATGTGTCTTCCTAGGTGGCTTACCCCACCTGGTTGACACTACACTAACATTTTCACAAGAGGATACGGGTTGCCCCGGGATCCTCCCGTTATCAGGAGATGGAACCAAAGCAGCCAGCTGAGCCATCTGGGTTTCTAACATTTTGTTGAAACTTAGTTGACTCTTCTGAGCAGAAGAAAAACTATCAAGCTTAACGTTGAGGCTTTCCACAGTTTTATCAAGGGTAGCTAACTTTTTGTTAATGCCTTCATTAATCTTAGCTTGCCCAAAAACGAGGTCTCTCAAGGAGGGTTGGTTAGGATTGTACGAGTTACCTTGGCTACCTCCTTGATAGTAAGGGTGTTGTTGATTCCACGATTAGCCTCCTTGTTGAGGTGGACGATAACTGTTGTTGTTGCCGTTCATGTACATCACATCCTCCTGAGTCTCCGGACAAAAGTTGCCTGAGTGCCCAGTGTTACCACAGACCTCACAGGTCATGTGAGAGTCCATAGGCAGAGTAGTGGTGGCCATGGCAGCCTTCTCGCTGGTGTAATCATCCAATCTCTTCATGAGAAGATCCATCTTGGCAGTAATCATGTCTGCTTCCTTGATAGTATGAGTACCCCTCGGTCGTGGCTGGAGTCTTTCATCACTCCACCCTTGGTTGGAGACCATCTTCTCCATGAGTAATTTAGCATTATCAACAGTGAGTGAGAAGAATGCTCCTTGAGCAGCAGCATCAATATGGCCTCGGGCTGTCAGAGTCAACCCATTATAGAAGCTTTGAAGAATAAGCCAATCCTCCATCACATGGTGAGGACAGGCCAGGACATACTCCTGAAGCCTTTCCCAAGCCTCTGGAATATACTCACTTGCTGCTTGCTGAAAACCAGAAATCCTTCCACGAAGAGCATTGGTTTTACCCAATGGGAAGAACTTCTTGAGAAATGCCTCTGAACACTTACTCCAAGTGTCAATAGCTTCACAATTCGCATAGAACCATTGCTTAGCTTTCCCCAGGAGGGAGAATGGAAATAGCGTCCATATTTGCACCCCTGATGATGAAAGTGCTGCATAGCTCTAGGAATTGCTGCAGATGAGCATTGGCATCCTCATTTGGCTTGCCACAGAATGGGCTAGCCTGTACCATTGTAATTAGACCCGTCTTGATCTCAAAATTTTCAGTCCCCATTGCCACCTCAGGGCCTTGCAGCACCTGGTCAGCGGAAGGAGCTGAGTACTCACGAAGTGTCTTCTGGGCCATAGCGTTGGACGTGGATGGTACAAAGGAAGCTGGTTCGCCCTCCGAATGAGTACAACGAGGTGAGCCGAAATGAATTCGAGCTTTCCTCACAAGTGACTCGGGATCTTCAGTAAAATTCCCTGGTAGGTCGAAACCAGTCATACACTACCTGTCTTCATCATCCAAAGATAAAAGAAGACAATCAAGGTTAGCCTGCATTGAGAGTTGTCCTAACCTACTCAGAGTTTATAGACAGATGCAAAGCATAGTCATGATAATCCTGTGCCTTCCCAGGCAACGGCACCAGAAATGCTTATTGGCATTTCTTAATGTCACAACTAACGGCACCGGGTAAGCGTTAACATCAAGACTTGCCGAAGGTTAATCCAAATGATCATGAACGAATCCGCAAGCGCACAGATAAACCATTGTAGCATTTCCCCAAGGAAGGAGAGTATTCCAAGGGTATCGTATCCGTGGAAGGCAATGGCGGATATCTTAGACTTATGCTTTTGCTCTGAATGTAAACCAAGAGATAGATATAGGGAACAACACACTCAAAGGCAGGGGTAAGATAAAAGATATAAGGGTAGTGTGACACACACTCAAATCTACCGCTACTCTAGCACACTACGGCTTAGGGGGAACATACGAGTTAGCTCTAGGTTCTAATGTACTAAACATACAAAGCTAGAAGATACAAGAGATGGGCATGAGCATTGCATGAGAGAGGTAAGGTTCAGCACCCAGGTACAAACGGGGAGCTAGCCCGTGACGACCAGCACTTTGCGAAACTAGACTTTAGACTCCTACAGCAGGTACCCCAATACGGAGGTTGCCCTAGGATCCAACGGGGCTGTCACCACCTGAGGACCGACCTCTCGTTACGGGGGGTATGCTCATAACTATCGTAGCCAGACAACCCAGGCACCATGCCTACGTTGCTGTTAGATTCCACCCGGCCCGGGTTATTGTGACCCAGGGTGAGAGCCACCAGAAGACTGGTCAACTAGACTGAGTACCGTAGCTTGAACACAGACCTCATGCAACACTCTCATGCCATCTAACAAGATCAACTAAGGCTATACATACAAACAGATATGAACTCTCTTATGTCTAATCAACAAGATCAAAGGGTCGTGTTCATGAAGAACACGAGCCTCTAACTTACGAACAAACACATAAGGAAGGAGTTTATCACCCTTCAAGTGGATCAAAAGGTAGTGTTCACAAAGAACACGAGACTCTAAATGATGAACATAGGATGAACTCAAGAACATATCAAGAATATGATCTACCATGACTTTATATGAAATAGCTGAATAACTGAAGTAGATCAAAGTCATACAAAGAAATAAAGATAAAAGAGAACTCATACCTAGACTTCCTAGAGGACTTGGAACCTGAATAAGAGCTAGTCTAGCCTACCCCCTAGCCTTGGAAACTAAAAGTGAGAGGAGAATGAGAGAGTGGTGTGTGAGAAATGGGAGCCCCTCCCCTTCTATTTATAGGCAAAGTCAAGGCTTGCTCGGACGCCCAAATGGCCCCTAAACACCCGGGAGTGAGGCAATGGACCAATAGGGAGCTGCCACGTGGAGGGCCAGGATGGGCCCCCTAGGTCGGTTCGGTCGATCCCAGGGTCGGCCGGCCCCCTAGGGTGGCCCCACCTGGTGGTTTTCCACTGGGTGGCTGCCCTGTGGGCCCTTTGATACATCCCCGGTGCATGGCTTGATTTGGTATCCGAGGTGGGCCCTTTGATCCATGTGAAGTCCATGTGGCGTCCTCTGATTCGTCGGTGAGTGCCTCCCCTGGATCGATGACGTGGATTGCCATGTTTCCCTTGGTGGCAGCCACCTCCTCAGCTGAGTTGGCATGGTTCCTTCATAGAAGTTGAGTTTCCATCTCTTTTAAGGGGTAAATCACCTACATACAAATAATCTCCAAGGACAAGTGGAACTACATTATTTAAACCTAAATGCTAGTAAATAGTACATATGCCTCCGTTTATGTGAGAGTATTGAGGGTTGAAAATGGTGAATTTCCACCGTTAACAGTACGCAGAACTCTGCTACAAGAACCACGTGCACGCGCATAGGGACTTGGGCGTAGAGACCCTCTCCCGACAATTTTGTAACCCCTACTAGCATAAAGAACACCCCCTCTCAGACTGGACGTAGGGTATTACTCTCCGGAGGCCCGAACCAGTATAATCCCTAGTGTCTCTTGTGCAACTGTGCGATTCCCGGCACGCGATCGTATAAATTTACTTGCCGTTGGTAACAAACCCCGACAGTTGGCGCGCCAGGTTGGGGTCTTCGCGTGTCTCGGCACTCACTTTAGGGTCCGCACGGCCCATCCACTAGCCTTTCCGATGGTGATCGTCATTGAGTTGACATCGGACAGGTATGCGTGGGGCAGCTCCGATCCGTTCCCAGCCGGATACCAGATCCGGTTTGGGAGCTTCCGCTTCCCGGCGACCGGCAACGGCTACCTCATGCGCATCCTCAACAGGGAGGAGATCATGGCTACGCCGACACCAGGTGCGGCGCCAGCCCTACAATCACCTCGATGCAATAGGCGCTCGGGAAAGTGCTCACACCGCGTGCGGGCAACGTGACGCAGAGCGGCGCGTGCCAGCTCCCTTCCGTGGGTCGAAGCTGGTGAGCCGCAGCTCACCGCCGCGACAGAGGGGTTCGCGCCACTCCCAGCTGACCTGACTGCACGTCTCGCCAAAGAAGGCGCGCCTGCACCGCCATTTCCTCGCGTGATGCACAACGCGACTACGACGTACTCCTCATCGGCAGGCACGGACCTGGGCTCGTACGAGGACCTTCCGGGCCATCACCTCCTGGCGGTTCGGAACCTCATCAGGACCTTGCTCCACGAGCTGTATCCTAACTCAGACAGCACGAGCGACTACGAGGACCTGGAGTGGGACTACTCCGGGCTCCGGGACGCCAACGCTTTCAGGCGCTTCCAGGCGGTAGCGGACTACTGCTTCGGCTGCTCTGACGACTCCAGTGTGGAGGGTTACGACCCCACACGAGAGTGCTTTGTCATTGGCAATGCTCAAGCGCAGGCACAGACTCCAGACGGGGCCGTCGTATCCGCCCACAGCTCGACGGCAGACAGCGTGGCCGTTGCGCAAGGCCAGCCCGATGACGCCCCGCGACGAGCGCATCTGGACGAGCTCGAGGAGGCACAGTGCCAGCTCGACGACGAGCGGGCCCAGCTCTACCAGCAGCTCGGGTAGGACCCGAACCCGACACCCGCTCGAGCGCACACGAGAGAAGTCCAGCACCAAAACATCAGCGACAAAAGCAACGTCATCAACGACACGACCGTCTTCAAGCGAGCGTCACAAAACCTGGCCGCAGCGGCTGTCCTTCTCCGGAAGATCCCAGAGCCCGCCACGCCCCAGGAGAAGGAGATGCACTAGCAGCTCAAGACACTCCTTGAGATTGTTGTAGTACAACAGGCAGAAAGCTCCGCCTCACGCCAGCGGGGCTCGCAGGGACGCGGGTACACCGAGCAGCGGCAGCCGGCCGCTCCGTCACAGCAACCACGTCATTCTGTGGAGGTCAACGTCCCCATCAAGAGCCGCCTCGGCCCCGACCACGATGCACGCGACACCATCAAGGCCTAGCAGAGGACAGGCGCGGGCCGGGACAACGACCACGAGCAGCAACCTCGCAAGGAGTACAACTAGCACCGTGGCGGCCGCTACGACAGCAATGAGGACCGAAGCCAGAGCAACTTGCCTGACGCCCAAGGACCGCGAGCTTTTGGGAAGAACGTCCGCAGCGTGCGTTTCCCTCCGCACTTTTGAGCTCCGACCACCGTACCCAAGTACAATGGGGAGACCAACCTCCCACTGCACCTTGCTGACTCAGCCCGCACATAGCTGAAGCACCTGCCCCGAGGCAGGATCGACAGCTGGTCGCAGCTACGGGATGCCTTCATCGGCAACTTCCAAGGCACGTACACCCGACCAGGCAACCCGTGGGACCTGCGCAACTGCAAGCAGGCGAAGGGAGAGAGTCTGCGCGACTACATCAGACGCTTCTCCAAACGGTGCACTGTAGACGGCTGTTAAGTGCTACTTTTACACCGTCAATACCTACATAATATAATGGAAAAAGGATCATCAACACTAGAATAGGGTTTGATACTAATGATTTCCATAAGTGTTGGTGTTTCTAGCTTTTGTTGCAGGATGCACCAGAATACGTGCCAAATGGTACAATTAAGAGCAAGTGATCCAATGGCTGTTAAAGGACGTCATCATAAACATCCTCAAATGCCAATTTCGACAGCACCACTGTGACGGGCTCGTCGAGACGATCGAAATGGATATATCATTTGTCAACTTCGGAGTCCGGATGGGAAAGATATGCACAAGACAAGATCATACCCGATATCTTGTGAGCCCGGTGGGACCCACACCAGGCCACGTGGCGACGTGTGCCACAATGGATGCCATGTGTCCATGACACCTCATCAATCCATGTGAAGTAACTCCCGACGAATCAGACACCGCCACGTGTGCAGCACAAGGATCCAAGGGCCCACCAGGGACCCAAACCACCTCCAAACTCGGCATGCACCTAGAACCGTCATAAGGGCCCACATATCAGTCACCCAGAGAAAGCACGGGACAAAAGGAGGTGGGCTAGGGTCGGCCGAACCCAGGTTCAGCCGCTCCCATCTTGCCTCCATACGCCATCTGCTTCCACATGTTGCTTCCTGGTGGATCCCTTGCAACGTTCCGGGGTGGATCGGTGACATGGCGCTTGTTGATTGGCCGGTACAAGGTCGGTTTGGTTCCTTCCCCTGGAAGCTAGAGAAGAGTGCATTGCAACATTCCTCGCCACGTGTCACTCTCCTATTGGTGGCGCCCAAGGATGGCTGCACACTTTGGAGAGGAATTGGCCCCTTGTCAAGCCACCCCCTCCTCTATAAATAGGAGGGGAGGGGCTCCTATTTGAGACACACCACTGCACCCAAGGATGAGAGCTTCCCTTCAAAGGAGAGACCTCTCCTTGGTAAATTAGAGAGTAGGAGAGTGACAGAGGGATTTGTATCTCCATGGGTGCTTCGTTCTTCAATTAGAGTAAAGTGAGTATTTCCGCATTTTCTATTTAGACAAAAGTGTTATTCATACTTGAGTGATATGTTCTTGTGTTCTTTGCCTGTTCATCATTTAGAGGCGTGTGTTCTTCACGAACACGCCCCCTCCATCTAGTTGATTAGGTGCACAAGTTTGTATCTCGTTTGTATGACTTGTCTATTAGAATAAAGTGGAAATGCTTGCATGCTCTGATTAGAATAAAGTGTGTTCGTGATTCATTTCTAATAGTTTGTGCTAGGTTGCATGAGTAGACTTTTTCCTCTGCTAGTGCGTAGATCCTGGGTTTATGCGTTCGTCTGCTGCAAGTCGTTCATATACATTGGCAGCACAGTACGGGGTCGAGTGCTCTCTTGCATGCCTGTAGTATAAGGTAGTAGTACATATAATGAGTGTGATCAGTTCTCTTCCGTGGTCGTAGTTCTATAAGTACAGAGTGTCGTAGTCCGTTGGCTACGGCAGTAACCACAGCGTAGACGTTGTGTCATGCTACCGGTTATCATTCGTTCGGCTTATCCCAAGGTTAGGCAGAGGCAGTCCAGGTGGTGGTGACAGCCCGTCTGGCCCTTGTTGATCCTCTGCAGCTGGATATAGTCAGAGCTCCGCTCCACATAGATCCGCGTACCGGAGTTGCCTGTTAAGTCAGGGCTATCGGTACCCTAAGCCAAGTTCTATCAAGAGATCGACCTTTAATCTCATCTATAGTGCTATCTTTAGGAATCCTCTCTATCCTTGCCTCGTATCTGGGTGTGTCCTTGGACCGACTAGTACGGAGTTAGTGCACATACGTTCCCTTGGATTCAATACCCTTGGAATACTCTGAGGTGAAAGCTACAACGGTATCCGTGCGCTTGCGGATTTATTTCGTGTCGCTAAAATACCCTACAAGCTTTCTGGCGCCGTTGCCGGGGGACGGTTGCTGTATCTATCTTCGTACCCAGTGGTCCTCGTATCTTTCCATTTTTCTTTGTTCTACCTTTACCCTCGTTACCCATGGAGAGGTCATCCTTTCACGACCTCTCCACCTCAACTTACGATTTCAATGATCCATCAACGTCTTCATCCAACCATGAACTCAACCCCGACCTTATAGATATGGTTCAGGATAGACCCTTCTTTGGAGCGATCAATGAAGATCCCTACATTCATTTGAAAGAATTCGAGGATCTGTGTTCAGGCTTGGTTATCCCAGGCATGACACAGAAAACCGTGAGGTGGAAGTTGTTTCCTTTCTCTCTCATGGGGAGAGCGGAACAATGGTACATTCGCACTGTAGGGAGTGTGCACGGTAATTGGGAAGAACTTCGCGATGACTTTTGTTACTCATTCTCTCTCATGAAGAGGACGGAGCAATGGTACAATCGCATAGCTTCTCTCCCAATGGACATTCTCGAGTTCGAGCAATTAGAGAAGGAGTCTACAGGTGCAGCATGGGCTAGGTTCTTACGGCTTTTGGCTTCTGACCTAGACATATGGTCTATTCCCAATAATCTATCATTATACATCTTTTGCATGGGTCTAGACACGGATGCTGCCTTAGATCTCGACGACACCTTCGGCGATTCATTTGTTCTCAAAACTCTAGGAGAAGTAAGAGAGATCCTTATTCCCTCATGGTGAGCTCTTTCTTCCCCACCAATCATAGCGAACCCCGCCAAACTGAGTCAAGCCATGAGGATCTTCTAGTGGCTGAATCCGATCCATCACCTTCCATATCCTCTTATTCAGCCATAGAACCCTCACCTGAACCAGGAATAATGGAGGAAGAAGAAATTCAACCTCCAAAGTTCCTTCATCAATTTGAGGATGACCCTTCTGAAAATATCAAGAACACCACGAATTTCTTAGATGACCCAATAGGGAAGGCGCCCTCTTCTGTCCAAATCCAGTCAGCTAGAAATCTTTTGACAGAACCTTCCCCTAGGCCTACGGTACCTCCTTTGCCTCCCGATTCTCCAAACGAGACATCTATCATGGGGGCCATGGAGAAGAAGTGGTTGAATGGAGTGGAACACTTTTCCGAAGCACTTTGGATTATTTCACCCTCTACGATCATTTCTTGTTCCATAAAAGGGATTATTGTAGAAGCCCATCTTAACCCCACTATGGAGGTTAATGTCATGCCATGGCACCTAGCATACACTCTTTTGGGCAATGTTATGCTAAGACCATCCGACAAGCTCCTCAAGAGTCATCCCTCTGGACACATTCTTGAGTGTCGGGGGGTTTCATGTGCTGTGCCGCTCTTAGTAGACAGGATCAAGGTTAATCTAGACTTCTACATCTTTGATGTCCTCGGTCTTGATCTCTTCCTAGGCTCCCTTGCAGAAAAACTTCTCGATACATCTAGAGGGAGACTAGATGAAAAGCTTAGGGAAGCCGCTTCTGCCACCACTCCCTTGTTTTCAGAAAGTTCTATGGCAAAGCCTCTTCCCAAGCAAGACTCACTCGAGGAGACGATGCATGTATCTCCGTTCGCATTGTCCGAGGCTGTTCTCATTGAGGGTGTAGAATTCTCTACTCCTCAGGAGTACGACTCGGAAGACCCTCTTCACCTTTGTGAAGATGAATGGTCATCATCACTCTCGACTAAGTTTGAGCCTCTTCCCACTGGCCCATACTATGTTGCTCTCGACCTTGATCGAGAATCAACATCGAGCTTCCATGATGAATCTCTTGAGCTGGAGAATTCATGGGCCATGGAAATATATGAGGCGTCGACTCTGGAGTCCAGAGGAAAGGATTCCATTGACAAGCATGGTAGCTTCACTCTTGATATACTTCAGGAACCATGCTTGCATCATGCCCCTCCAGAGTCAGCCATGCTTAGTGCACGGAGCATGCACGAGGACTACAACCGCCTTATGGTCCTTTCCTATAAAAAGTTTAGAAGGTTGGTTGTAGATGCATATGTTTACCATAAACATTGCAGATTTCGTACATGCATGTGGCACTAACCTTGCAGCTGAAGCTTCAATGACACATCAATAATTGGTGGTGAGACGGGAATGACATCACCAATGATAGCTGCAAGAAGAAGTTCCCCGGGTCGAGCTTATGACCGTAAACAAAGCACTACCAGGAGATAGCCTGGATTAGCATAGGTTTTTTATTTCCCTTTTTCAAATAAAGAGCAAGAGCATGTTTTTAGGATAAGGTTGTCCTTCGGGTATTTTTGGTCGCTAACCTTTCAGGTGGAGATTGAAAAGAATGACGGACAGGTAGCACCTAAGAACATGTGAGCTACATCAACTTCAACACTTTGGTAAGTTTTTGGTAAGGGAATATTTACAAAAGGAGGTTTGATCTCCACACACTTGAGTTTTGTTGCCTAGCAATGCAAACTTCAAGTGTGGGGGAGGTATGTGAGCATCCTGAGTAAGGTTCCTTTCATCCAAAGCTTATCCTAGTTTGGAGATGATGTTAGCTCTTGCATCTTGCCCAACTAGCTAGGTACGTCATGCTTTTGACTTTAAACAAAGCCCTTTCGGGAGGTTGCCCGATGTTCACCATCTTATGCTCATGTTTATATCCCTATGGAAATGCTTGATCATGCTTTCATGCTTCTTTTATCTATGTTTTTAATGCTTTGGTTTGAGTGCATGTTTAGCTTTGTGTATTCATAGGTTGTTTTAAATTAAGCATGGTGCTTAGGTTAAAACCATCTTCTTCAATCAAACAAGACATGGTGTCGAGTTTGATTGATGAACCTTATAGTTAATGCATGCATGGATATTAGTTGTATATGCAGACTAACCCTTGCAGGAATTTTGAATTCAAATGGGGTAAGTCATCGAGCTTGATTCAAATGGGAAGGTAAGCCAAGACATCTTAGCCTTGTTTGAGGTATCTCATGGTGAATATAAAAAAACAAAAAAAATTTGAATTTGAATAAAGGCTCACTAGTTCTCGAACCAGAAGAGTCCATCTTTTGTTTTTCCTTTGTTTGAAGACAGCACCAGGTACATGAACAAGTGTGGGGGAGATCTCCCAAGCTTATCATCGACATACACACTTGAGATCTCTCACACAGGTGTTGCACAACATCGACTGCGCTTTCATGACAAGGGACAAGGTAAACTAGAGTGAGCCGGCTGCCCCTATGGGTCAGCCGAATCACCACTGGTTCTCCTTAATCCCTATATCCTTCAAGAGCGATGGTATGTGCACCCTCTATCTCATTCTCCCTGATTCATGAGTTTGAATGAGTTCCAATTCTTATCTGCTAAATCAACTCATGGAATCGTGCTCGACTTGCTCTACATGTTTCCTGTGGTTGGCATGCATATGTTTTATTCCATACTTATTATCTTGATGCTTGTGAACAAATATCATTAGGGAACTCATGCTCATCTAAGTAGTTGATGTTTGTGATATGGTTTGATGATATCATCTTCTCTCTGAATATTTGAGTGCTTGGGAAATTCATTTGAAAACTTGTAAACCCTTTGCAAAGCTTCTCTTTGATATGCCAAAGTCCTACCAAAGCCATATGATGAGTTATCCTGAAAACCTTAGACTCATATGCTGCTTGTTATTGCATTGAGCTTTGTCAAATTGTTGTGACCCTTGTGAGAATTATTTTCATGCTTTCATGATCAAGATTCATGTGCACTCCATATCCCCTTGCTATGCTTCTACACTAGAAGTTAGCATTGTATCATCCATCCATTCCACAAAAATAATGCTCCATATGTGGTGTGACCTCTCTCTCCAAAAGTATTCTTGAAAAAAAGAGACATGAGCTATGCAAAAAAAAAGAAAAAAAGAAAGAAAAAAGAAAGAAACAAAATCATGCTCAAAGCATGAGAAAAAAAAGAAGAGAAAAAAAAAAGAGATAGCCCATGTCCAAAGGAAAGAAGAAAAAGGAGAGAGATGGAATCATGCAAAATGGAGTTCCAAAATTTGATGGTAATAACTATCACCCACTCCGGGCCTAGTGTCCACCTTACCATCACCACAACATTCATCATATATATGGTAATATCTAGCACCCATTCCGGGCCTAGTATCCACCTTACCATATCCATCACATCCATACATGTGCACATCTTGATCTGATTGTATGAATTGCTCTTCTCCTTGGATCCGGTTTTTGACTTTGCAATATATGTGATACAAGTATGCTTTATTTTTTATCCTACCCTGAGCTCCACATATAGCCATCATTAGAAGTAGGATGAAAGAAAGGCAAATCTAATGCCTTGGTGAGGACATATACACATTGAGCGATCTGAGAGAATCAAATGAGGAGCTAAGCAAGGTTTGTTTTAAAAAAATTATTGCAAAACCCCAAGTTACTTAACATGATGAGCAGGAGTGATTTGATTCGTGACCATTCCATTCTTCAACTACCCAAGATAGCATGATAGACACTTCAGAGTTCACAAGTACAAGGTATGGTCTGGAATATCTCTTATGCTCGTTTTATACCTTTGGATATCATGTCTCACCTTGATCTGACTCCCTTTACTCGGGACGAGCAAAGGTCAAGTGTGGGGGTGTTGTTGACGGCTGTTAAGTGCTACTTTTACACCGTCAATACCTCCATAATATAATGGAAAAAGGATCATCAACACTAGAATAGGGCTTGATACTAATGATTTCCACAAGTGTTGGTATTTCTAGCTTTTGTTGCAGGATGCACCAGAATACGTACCAAATGGTACAATTAAGAGCAAGTGATCCAATGGCTATTAAAGGACGTCATCATAAACATCATCAAATGCCAATTTAGACTGCACCACTGCGACGGTCTCGTCGAGACGATCGAAATGGATATATCATTTGTCTACTTCGAAGTCCGGATGGGAAAGATATGCACAAGACAAGATCATACCCGATATCTTGTGAGCCCGGTGGGACCCACACCAGGCCACCTGGCGACGTGTGCCACAATGGATGCCATGTGTCCATGACACCTCATCAATCCATGTGAAGTAACTCCCGATGAATCAGACACCGCCACATGTGCAGCACAAGGATCCAAGGGCCCACCAGGGACCCAAACCACCTCCAAACTCGGCATGCACCTAGAACCGTCATAAGGGCCCACATATCAGTCACCCAGAGAAAGCACGGGACAAAAGGAGGTAGGCCAGGGTCGGTCGAACCCAGGTTCGACCACTCCCATCTTGCCTCCATTCGCCATCTGCTTCCACGTGTTGCTTCGTGGTTGATCCCTTACAACGTTCCGGGGTGGATCGGTGACATGGCGCTTGTTGATTGGCCGGTACAAGGTCAGTTTGGTTCCTTCCCCTAGAAGGTAGAGAAGAGTGCATTGCAAGATTCCTCACCACGTGTCACTCTCCTATTGGTGGCGCCCAAGGATGGCTACACACTTTGGAGAGGAATTGGCCTCTTGTCAAGCCACCCCCTCCTCTATAAATAGGAGGGGAGGGGCTCCTATTTGAGACCCACCACTTCACCTAAGGATGAGAGCTTCCCTTCAAAGGAGAGGCCTCTCCTTGGTAGATTAGAGAGTAGGAGAGTGAGAGAGAGACTTGTATCTCCATGGATGTTTCGTTCTTCAATTAGAGTAAAGTGAGTATTTCCGCATTTTCTATTTAGACTAAACTGTTATTCATACTTGAGTGATATGTTCTTGTGTTCTTCGCTTGTTCATCATTTAGAGGCATGTGTTCTTCACGAACACGCCCCCTCGATCTAGTTGATTAGGTGCACAAGTTTGTATCTCATTTGTATGACTTGTCTATTAGAATAAAGTGGAAATGCTTGCATGCTCTGATTAGAATAAAGTGTGTTCGTGATTCCTTTCTAATAGTTTGTGCTAGGTTGCATGAGTAGACTTTTTCCTCTGCTAGTGCGTAGATCCTGGGTTTATGCGTTCGTCTGCTGCAAGTCGTTCGTATACATTGGCAGCACAGTACGGGGTCGAGTGCTCTCTTGCATGCCTGTAGTATAAGCTAGTAGTACATATAGTGAGTGAGATTAGTTCTCTTCCGTGGTCGTAGTTCTATAAGTACAGAGTGTCGTAGTCCGTTGGCTACGGCAGTAACCATAGCATAGACGTTGTGTCACACTACCGGTTATCATTCATTCGGCTTATCCCAAGGTTAGGTAGAAGCAGTCCAGGTGGTGGTGATAGCCCGTCTGGCCCTTGTTGATCCTCCGCAGCTGGATATAGTCAGAGCTCCGTTCCACATAGATCCGCGTACCGGAGTCGCCTGTTAAGTCAGGGCTATCAGTACCCTAAGCCACGTTCTATCTAGAGATCGACCTTTAATCTCATCTATAGTGCTATCTTTAGGAATCCTCTCTATCCTTGCCTCTTATCTGGGTGTGTCCTTGGACCGACTAGTACGGAGTTAGTGCACATACATTCCCTTGGATTCGACACCCTTGGAATACTCTGAGGTGAAAGCTACAACGGTATCTGTGCGCTTGCGGATTTATTTTGTGTGTCGCTAAAATACCCAACATGCACCGAGCTGTCCAACACCACCGACACAGACATCATCTCAGCGTTCCAGAACGGCACCACGTGTGTCACGCTGATCCACCGGATCGGGCGCAGGAAGCCTCGATCAACTCGGGAGCTCCTCGACATCGCCACGGACCACGCCAACGGGGAGGAAGCTATAGCCGCGATGCTTAGCCCCAGAACCGGCAAGGGGAAACAGCCAGCTGAAGCTGATGAAGGCCCATCCGCTCTGTCCAACAAGAAGAAGAAGGGCAAGGACAAGCGGCACCACGATGACAACCTTGTGGCTGCTGTCGACCGAAAGATGGCGAAGCCCAAGAATAACCCGCCCAAGGACCACTTCGAGAAGCTGCTGGAGGCACCATGCACCAACCACGAGGGCCCGGTCAAGCACGCGCTCAAAGACTGCAACCTAATGAAAGCCTTCCTCGCCGGAATGCTGAAAAAGCATGACCCCACCCCGACTGGCAAAGGGGGCAAGGACAGGGATGACAACGCTAGATATCCTGTGGAAGACGGCGTGATCATGATGATCTTCGGGGGCTCACCTGCACACCCACCCAGGCGTCAGGAGAAGTTGATCCGGCGGGAAGTCTACAACACCGAGCCCGTGACGCCAGCATACCTGAAGTGGCCAGAGACAACGGTCACGTTCGACCGCAGTGATCATCCCGACCATGTTCCACAACCGGGTAACTACCCGCTTGTCGTGGCGCCCTTGTTTGGTACTAAGCGGGTACACAAGGTGCTGATGGACGGAGGCAGCAGCCTCAACGTCATCTACGCCTCGACTCTCGACAACATGGGAATCCCGCGGTCCCAACTGCAGCCGTCTACGGCACCATTCCACGGGGTCGTACCCGGGATGGAGGTGGTTCCCACTAGGCAGATCGATCTGCCCGTCACTTTCGAAACACCGAGCAACTTCCGAAAGGAGACCCTCACCTTCGAGGTGGTCGGGTTCATGGGGACGTATCACGCGATACTCGGAAGGCTAGCTTACACGAAATTCATGGCCATCCCCAATTACATGTACCTCAAGCTGAAGATGCTCGGTCCGAAGGGTATCATCACAGTGGGCACGTCGTTCCAGCACGCATACAAATGCGATGCTGAGTGTTTTCAATTCGCTGAAACACTGATCCGGTCGGAGAAGCTCGCCGCAGAGCCCCTCACCGAGGACCCCGACATCCCTGAGTCGTCCAAGCGCACGGTGTGCTCTTTTGAGGCCGACAAGGACGCCAAGGAGGTGGCCGTCACCAACGATGGCCACACGACCCGTATCGGGATGGCGCTCGATCGTAAATAGGAAAGCACGCTCGTCGACTTCCCCTGCGCGAACCTCGACGTGTTCGCATGGAAACCCTCTGACACAAGCTTAACATTAAGCCGGGCTTGATGCCCATCAAGCAATGCCTTCGCTGTTTCAACTCCGACAAGTGCAAGGCTATCGGCGAGGAAATCAAGAAGCTCCTTAGTGTAGGATTCATTCGTGAAGTGTACCACCCCGAGTGGTTAGCAAATCCTGTACTCGTGAAAAAGAAGAATGGAAAATGAAAAATGTGTGTTGACTATACGAGCCTGAACAAGGCGTGTCCAACAGATCTATTTCCATTACCGCGCATAGATCAAGTAGTCGATTCGACAGCCGGGTGCGAAACCCTCTGTTTTCTCAATGCTTATTCCGGGTACCACCAGATCACGATGAGTCTGGCCGACCAGCTCGCGACCTCATTCATCACCCCTTTCGGTGCATTCTGTTATGCGTCCATGTCGTTCGGGTTGAAGAATGCAGGTGCCACGTTCCAGAGATGCATGCGACGAGTCTTTGGTGACCTCATCGGACGGCTGATTGAGGCCTACGTCGATGATATCGTGGTACAATCGAAAAAGGTGGGCGACCTGATCTCGGACCTCGCCGTGGTTTTCGAAAAACTAAGGGAGCACAACATAAAGCTTAACCCCGAAAAGTGCGTCTTTGGGGTCCCAGAGGCATGCTTCTCAGGTTCGTCGTGTCGGAGCGCGGCATCGAGGCGAATCCCGAGAAGATCTCAGCCATCACGAGCATGGGGCCGATCAAGAACCTGAAGGGGGTACAGCGCGTCACAGGTTGCCTCGCGGCTCTCAGCCGTTTCATCGCTCGACTAGGTGAACGCAGCCTGCCGATGTACAAACTCATGAAGAAGTCAGACCACTTCACGTGGACGCCCGAGGCGCAAGAAGCGCTAGACTCGCTCAAGAACATGCTCAAAAGCCCGCCAGTGCTCACAGCACCAGCGGAGGAGGAGCTCATGCTCCTATACATCGCTGCAATGACTCAGGTCATGAGCGCGGCACTGGTTGTCGAGCGAGACGAGCCCGAAAAGACACAAAAGGTACAACGCCCCATGTACTTTGTGAGTGAAGTCCTTTCCAACTCAAAAACGCGCTACCCGCAAATCCAAAAGTTGATCTACATTGTCCTCACCACCAAGCAGAAGCTCCAGCATTAATTCGATTCGCACCCTATCACAGTGGTATCCAAATACCCGCTTGGCGAGGTCATACAGAGTGCAGAAGCAGAAGGAAGAATAGCTAAGTGGGCCCTCGAGTTGATGGGGCAGAACATCACATACGCGCCCCGCAGCGCTATCAAGTTGCAAGCACTGGTCGACTTTGTTGCCGAGTGGACGGAGGTCCAGACCCCGCCAGCACCAATCGAGCACGAGACGTGGCTTATGTACTTTGACGGTTCGCTCATGAAAGAAGGAGCCGGGGTCGGGCTTGTCTTCATCTCGCCTCTGGGCGTGCGTATGGAATACATGGTCCGACTACATTTCGCAGCTTCCAATAATGTCGCAGAGTATGAGGCCCTCGTCAACGGTCTCCAGATCACTCTCGAGCTCGGGATTCGCCGTCTCGAGATCCGGGGGACTCTGACCTGGTCGTGGGACAGGTGATGAAGGAAAAGAACTGCTTGAGCCCGAAAATGGCTGCGTATTGCCAAGCGGTGCGCGAACTAGAAGACAAGTTCCATGGACTCGAGCTCAATCATGTGCTGCGCAAGTACAACATAGCAGCGGACACCCTCGCGAAGGTAGCATCTAATCAAAAACCCGTTCCGCACGGGGTCTTTGCCAGCGACCAGTACGAGCCGTCTGTCCTCTCTGAGGAAGACAAGCGGCCAGAATCCTCGATGCAGAAGGTCATGGAGATTGATGAAGTGTGGGAGCCTAACCTTGAAGACCCGAACTGGAGGATCCCAATCCTAGAGTGGATTGTGGAAGGCAAGCTTCCGCCTGACAAGGAAGAAGCCAAGCGGATCGCACGGATGGCCAAGTCGTACAAACTTGTCGATGGTGAACTCTGACGAAAGGGCGCCAAAGGCCTACTCATGCGCTGCATCCTGGCTGACCAAGGGAAAGAGCTGCTGCAAAACATTCACGCCGGCACATGCGGGCACCACGCTGCACCAAAGACCATTGTCGGGAAAGCCTTCCGACAAGGCTTCTACTGGCCAACCGCAGTCGCTGACGTGACTCGGATCGTGCGCAGCTGCAAGGGCTGCCAATTCTACGCACGACAAACTCATCTCCCAGCGCAAGCGCTTCAAACCAACCCCGTCACTTGGCCTTTTGCGGTCTGGGGGCTGGATATGGTCGGACCTTTGAGAAAAGCACCCGGGGGCTACACGCATGTACTCATGGCCATCGACAAGTTCTCCAAGTGGATAGAGGCCAAGCCCATAACAAACGTTCGCTCCGAGGAGGCTGTCGCGTTCTTCACCGACAACATCTACCGCTTTGGGATCTCGAACTCCATCATCACCGACAATGGTACCCAGTTCACCGGCAAAAAGTTCCTCAAGTTCTGCGATGACAATCACATTTGTGTGGACTGGGCCGCCGTCAGCCATCCGAGAACCAACTGGCAGGTGGAGAGGGCGAACGGCATGATCTTGCAAGGCCTGAAGCCACAAATTTTCAAGCGCCTCGAGAAGTTCCGTGCAACGTGGGCCGCAGAGCTCCCCTCTGTCCTGTGGAGCCTGCGCACCACGCCTAGTCGGGCCACTGGTTGCACACCATTCTTTCTGGTGCACGGATCAGAGGCAGTCCTCCCAACGGACATCGTCTATGGCAGCCCGCGAGTCCAAGCATACACTAAAGAAGGCAACCGGGTTGACCTTGAGGACGCCATCGACCAGCTAGATGAAGCGCGCAGCGTCACCCTCCTTCACTCAGCACAGTACTAGCAGGCCATGCGGCGCTACCACGAGCGTAACATATGAAACCACGAGTTCCAAGTCGGTGACCTCGTACTCCGACAAGTTCAAAGCAACGAGAGCCGGCACAAGCTCTCACCGCCGTGGGAGGGACCATTCATCATCGACCAGGTGCTCCGTCCAGGAACTTTCAAGCTCAAGTATGAGGACGGCAGGGTCATCTCCAACCCATGGAACATAGAACAGCTATGCCGCTTTTATCCTTAAGCAAAGTTCTTTGTTTCATCTTATGATAATGCGAAAGCTTCAAGGCTATGATCATATTTCATAATGATGTTCTCTCCGTTTCAAGCTTATGTCTTTTACTCGAGTAAAACTCTTTTAAGCCTGTTTTATCCCACGGGCAAGTCTCTGACTTGTCCGTGGGCTCGGGGGCTACTCGGGGCCGCGGCATCCCTCCCCCACACATTTTCGAAAACTTCTTCGATCAAAAACCATTTACGGTTTGTCGTATGATCACCATGGTACACCCACACTCGCTAGTAAGACGGGTGACAACTCGTGCAGTCACAAGCCTGCGCTTGTCCGGGCTCCGAGTACTTACACCCCTGCGGCTATGGTGCGAAGACCCATGAGCAAAGCTTGCGACTCTGGGTTGTTTTTTCCCTCGCTCCCTCTGAGGTAGTCGGGCAACTGTCTAAATAACTACTCTGAGCAGTTTTCTTGTTTACAAAAACATATGTGCTCGTTCGTCCTCCCAAAAGTACTCGGGGGCTACGCGTCTGAATAATGCTTCTCTAAGGCTGAGCCCGGCTAGGCCGCCAAGTCCCTATGCCCCCGCGGCTACGAAGCAAGGCACCGCCGACCTGGTCTTAGGCTGCATCGCTCGGACTTGCCAGTTCTCGACTACTCAAAAAAAGGATAACGTGCAGCAAAATAACGAACGAGTTCTTAACTCAGATAGAAAAATAATCACACATGATCCACGAGTTTTGTACGAACAACCAAACATGATCAAAAGCCCCTACGAGGCTACATTATTTCTTTTACAAGCGTAGGTCATGCAAGGCGTTGGCGGTCATGGCATCGGTGAATTCGACGGAGTCCCTCTCGATAGTGTCGTACGTGTCGTCATCATAGCCGGAGCACCACCCTTCACTCAACAGCTTCCAATCCAGCTCCGGGTAGTGTGACAGGAACATGGCGACCACCTTGCGCACCACGTCGCGTGCCACGGCCAGTGCTTGCCGCCGAGTTGTTCCGACGGCAAGTGCTAGGCGGTCCGCCAAGGTGGGAGCAGGAGCGACTCCAAGGTCCGACAGCACCTTCAAGACAGCTTGAGCCATCTGGTCGCAGATCGTCTGCACCTCCACAAGGGATTTTTTGGTCTCCTCACACGACTTCCGCGGCTGATCGAGCTCCGCCACAGTTTCTACGAAAAAGAAAGAAAAAAGACAAGCGCTTAGCAAACAACATCTCGACAAGGAAAGGTGAAATGCAGTAAGGGTACGCCTCATACTGTCCAGCTTATCGAAAAGCTCACGGGCGAGGTCCACCATCTCCTGGTTCTTGACCAGCTGGGTGGTCACGATGCTCTCCTTATCCGCGACCTGCTTCGCCAAGCCGTGACGGGCCACATGGAGACCTGCTCTCCCCCAAAAAAATAAGATGATGTCACGAGATCAGGCAACTGTGCGTGGGAGAAAACATGAAGGCAACAGGTCGTGGGACACTCACTGAGGATCACGTCCTCGCGCTTATGGGTGACATCTCGGAGCCTATTCTTCTCGGTGGCGGCGTCACTAAGTTGGGTCTCGAGAGCCGTCACTCTCTCACGGGCCGTTTGGAGGTCAGACTCAACCCGGCCCACTCTCACCTCGAGCTCCGCCTTCTCTTGGCTGGCAGCTCGGGCGATGACCTCGGCATTGGATCGCAGCTCTGTCACCGCTTTCTCCGCCTCGGACAGTTTTGCCTCCAAGGTGGTCCTCTCTGTTTGAGCAGCGGCCGCGTTGTCCTCTGCGGACTTCACCCTCACCTCGAGGGTGGCCCGCTCGGCCGCCCTGCTGGCCTCGCCAACTACCACGACAAAGCGGGCTGCAGCTAGCTATGCCTCCAGCTGCGACTTATCTGCCCGGAGCATCTCGATGGCACGGGACCTATCGGCGTTGCGTCCGATAAGTTCCTGCACCACAGAAAGCTTCACGATCAGCAGAATGGCAGTGTTGGACAACTCGCAGAGAAAAGAAAATGAAGAAATCAACAACTCACCCTTGCGGCAGGCAGGATCAATTCCCTGAGTGCCCACTCCGAT
Source organism: Cenchrus fungigraminus (assembly GCA_036936925.1). Taxonomy (NCBI): domain Eukaryota; kingdom Viridiplantae; phylum Streptophyta; class Magnoliopsida; order Poales; family Poaceae; genus Cenchrus; species Cenchrus fungigraminus. The sequence continues at coordinate 102,793,742 of CM072779.1, forward strand.
TGGTACAGTGCCCGCTCGCTCTAGCGCAGACCCCTCTCGAGATTTCGGTGAGCCGAGGATTCCGCACCGCTGTCGACATCAAAGTTGACGGAGGTCTCGACACGCATGATGGGCACCAGCCAGAGCGGCGGCATTTCCTCCTGCTCCTCGAGCGCTGACGGGGTCGATCCCGAGCCCCTTGAGCTATCTCCGACCTCCCGAGTCGGAGGTGGCAGCGGCTCCTCCCCCACCACAAGGGGAGGAGCAGTGGGAGAGGGCGATTCCGGGATGACGATGACCTCTAGGGCGTCCGGCGGGGGAACAACGCTGATCGTGGAGGGGGCCGCCGACGTGACTGGAACGGCGTCCTCGATCACTTCAACACTCGCTGCGGCCGGGGTCTCCTCGGAGCCAGGGACGGCCCGCTCCACGTCCACCACGGCGTCACCCGCCAACGACTCAGGGGCTGGCGCCCCAACGCCCGCCACGGCGTCACCCGTCCTCGCCAACGACTCAGGGGCTGGCGCCCCAAAATCTCCTGCCGGCACGGCCGCCCCGGGGGCCGGCACCTCTAAGACCGGCGCCTTGGGAGCGAGATCCTCTAGGGCTTGCTCCTGAGAGCCGGACAGGCACCTCTCCAGCTCGGCCGCATGGGCTGAGAGCTCCTCTTCTTTGGGGGTGTCGCCCCCCAACCCCAGCTGCCCCATCGACAAGTCGTTGCGGACGGGGCTCTCGGCGCCCCTTGGCGGGACTTCAGCCTCCTGGGCCGCAGACCCGTCTCCCGCCTCCTCACCGGTCTGACCCGACGGGAGAATCGGCAGCGGGGAGGCCGGCGGGAGCGTATTCCCGGCCGCCTGCGCTTGCCTACGCAGCGCCTTCACGGGCATCGGCTTCATCGTGTCGGGGTCAGGATGGCTGGAATACAAGAAGTGTCACAACAAAGAACAATACGAAAAGCACATCTATGGGCGATTCAGAAAACTAATTGGGAAATGACAGGTCGGAGGTCACCTCGAGGTGACGAAGCGTGGCCGCTTCGAGCTCCCCGAGGTCAAAATTGGAGTGGGCGCCGCTCGCTTACTCCCCGTAGTTGGAACAGAAGTCGGGTCGAAGGCCGGTGTGAGCTCAGCGACGATCACGGACTGGAGGCACTGCTGAGGGATAGTCGATCCTCTTCCCTAAACCCGGGGCGGGGGTGAAGTCCTCGACACGATTCTCCCTTCCCGCGATGAACGCCTCTGCGGGGAGGGCGACCTCCGGCGCGATTGGTCGCCTGAGGAAGGGCGGTGCGAAGTGTCATCCCCCGACGAATGGCGAGCAGAGTCACCACGGCGAGGGGAACTCCTCCTCTCTGTGGGAGCGCGAACACCGCGCTGGGGAGAGCGAGTGCGCAACTTGAACTGATCTCCTGAGGAGACCAGGGCGGCGCCCGCTGGCTCGAGCTGGCTTCCGCAGCGCTCGGTGTAGGCTCGGACCCAGCAAACGCGGGCGACCCATCGCTCCACGAGAACTCGGAATTGTCATCGCCGAACAGCGGGGAGGGGGGAGGGCGTGACGGCGAGGGATCCTTGTCCTCAGAGATGTTTGCCTCCCAAGGTGTCGGCGCGCGGCGCGGCGCGGCGGTCATTCCATTTCCGCTTCGCGATCTCTTTTTTCTGGTGGGCCTTCTTGTGGGCGGCCTGCCCCTTCTCCGTCGCGGCAACCAGCCTGGTGCGCACCTGGTCCTCCAGAAGCAGAGGCCGTGAAGGAACAACATCCAAATTCGCCATCTAAACGAACACGAAAAGATCAGAACCCGTTTCTAAAATCTCGGGACAAGTCGGAAGTTGTCAAGAGGAAACTTACGAAGGCCAAGGTGTCCGCGTGGGGAAGCATCGGCAGCAGGTCCGGCAGCAGCCAGAACACATGGCGGATCCCGGTCGCCTGCGACACCCGACGCTGGACCTCATCCTCCGAGGGCAGAGGGTTGGCCATCACCGTCCCCACGAAGGGGGCCCGGTCGTCCATCATCTCGAAAAGGCAAAGGGGCCTCGCATGGTAGCCACCGATGACGGCTACGAAGTCCACACCACGGTCGCGGAGTGCTTGGAGGGCGGCAAGGGCGTCAGGGAGAAACCGGGGCTGGTCCTTCTTCTCCGGTCCCCACTTCCACTTGTCCAGCGCGCGGTCGATCCAGAGGTCGTTGTACTTCGGGAGCGGGTGTTGGAGGTCTTTCTTGAGGTAGAACAAGTCATGGTGCCACCCGCTATTGGAGCTCGTCAGGAAGGTGCGGATATACTCATCCGACCTCCCCTGCTTTGCCTGGAGCCCGACGTACCCGATCGATGCCACGCTGCCGTTGTCCTTCAGGCACACGAACTTGTACAAGTACCTGAACAGGTCCCAATGGGCCCCCTGGTGCAGATACCCCTCGCACAGTGCCTCAAACGCTGCCATTTGCTGGATGCCGTTCGGGTTGAGGTACTGGAGTTGCAAACTGTACTCTTCGAGAACGGCATGGATGAACCGCCGCGCCGAGACGGAGAAGCTACGCTCGTGAAAGGCAACGAACGAGATGATGTACCCCTCCGGAGGATCAGGGGGGCACTCAGTCCCAGGAAGCCTCCATTCCTCCACCTCGGTGCGCGACGGGAGCATGCCGCCGGTGACGAGGTGATCGAGCTTGGACTAGGTCACTCTGGATGCCGCCCAGTTCGACATGGCGGCGGCGGGGAACGAGCTTGAGTTTGGAATCGAAGGATGTAAGAGGGCGTAGGCGCGGAGGATGCGAGGGCAAAGAAAGAGCGGCGGCGGCGGAATCAGCGAGGAAGAAGAAAGGGGAGAAACCCCAACCGGTGGCCACCATATATAAAAGGAGAGTAACTGTGCACGCAGCAGTTAATGCCCGGGCCTGCCTCGGGCCACGTCCCCCACGCACCGAAGCGACACCCCTCAAAAGGCGCGCCAACCGCGCACGAGCGCGCTGCCACGTCACCTATGACGGGCCCACGAATCTACAACTGGCGTGAAATCTTCGCCATTTACCCCACGACGCGTGTTTTGTGTAACATGCAACAGCACGGAACCCCCACGAATTCAAAATCACAAAATTAACCCCATGCACAAGTCTCCGACTTATCCGTGGGCTCTGGTACATATGAGATTAAAGGTCGATCTCTAGATAGAACTTGTCTTAGGGTACCGATACCCCTGAATTAACAGGCGACACTGGTACGCGGATCTATGTGGAATGAAGCTCTGACTATATCTAGCCGCGGAGGATCAACGAGGGCCAAGCGGGCTGTCACCACCACCTAGACTGCCTCTACCTAACCTTGGGATAAGCCGAACAAATGATAACCGGTAGCGTGACACAACGTCTACGCTATGGTTACTGTCGTAGCCAACCGACTACGGTACTCTGTACTTATAGAACTACGACCACGCAAGAGAACTGATCTCACTCACTATATGTACTACTAGCTTATACTAAATGCATACAGGAGAGAACTCAACCCCGTACTATGCTTCCAACGTATACAAACGACTTGCAGCAGACGAACGTATAAACCCAGGATCTACGCACTAGTGGAGGAAAAAGTCTACTCATGCGACCTAGCATAAACTATTAGAAAGGAATCACGAACGCACTTTATTCTAATTAGAGTATGCAAGCATCCACTTTATTCTAATAGACTAGTAATACAAACAGGATACTAACTTGTGCGCATAATCAACTGGATCGAAGGGGCGTGTTCATGAAGAACACGCGCCTCTAAATGATGAACAGGCGAAGAACACAACAACATATCACTCAAGCATGAATAACCCTTTAGTCTAAATAGAAAATGCAGAAATACTTACTTTACTCTAATTGAAGAACAAGCATCCATAGAGATACAACTCTCTCTCTCACTCTCCTATTCTCTAATCTAGCAAGGAGAGACCTCTCCTTTGAAGGGAAGCTCTCATCCTTGGGTGAGATGGTGTGTCTCGAAATGACCCCCCTTCCCTTGTATTTATAGGCAATGGGGGTTGGAGCACTTCTTGGTGATGTGCTGCAACTTCTGCGCGTAGCCAATCCCGTGGCGCCACCTGTCCTTGCGGAGCTGACCTTCTCGAGCCAAATACCGGAGAGAACCAACGAATCCTATGCGAGAACCAGAGCTACAGAGGGCGAACCGGCAAAACAGGGCGGCGGACCGCGGGCGAGCCGCGCGTCCCGCGCTACCGCCTCTGCACGGCCACCCACGACGCGACACGTGTCCGTCTGGGGCCTCCTTCCCGCATACGCCAGCGCCCGCGCACGCGCGAACGTGCGCCCCCGGAGGCGGGACCCGCACTGTACCGCAGCGGCCAATCACAGCCCTCCACGCCGCACAGGCGGGATCCGCACCTGGCCAGTAGTGCGATCGGCGGGAGAGGTTGCGAGCCAATGGCTACTCGCCACGTGGCCAGCCCTACCGCGCGCGCACGCGCGCCCCGCGTCAGGCGTTGACTTGGCCAGTGTGGGTCCCACTGTGTCGTCAACATCATGTCATATTTTGTCTTTTTCCGAACTCCTTCATACGAACTCCGACGTAGGCAAATAATATATCCATTTCGATCGTCTCGACGAGCCCGTCGCAATGGTGCAGTCCAAATTGGCATTTGAGGTTGTTATGGATGACGTCATATATAAGCCATTGGATCACTTGCTCTCAATTGTATCATTTAACACGTATTCCGGTGCATCCTGCAACAAAAGCTAGAAACACCAACACTTGTCAAAATTGTCAGTATAAGCCATATTCTAGTATTGATGATCACTTTTTATTTATTTTATGCAGGAGTTGACGGCATAAAGTGGTACTTAACAGCCGTCAAGACCTGGCTGGGGCGGTCAGACCGCATGGTAGGGGCGGTTAGACCGCCTATGCCTGGCATAGAGCAACTTCACCAAAACCACGCAAACAAACTCGAAACACTCCAAAATTTCACATGGAAACTCCTCTGATCAAGGCGAACATGCTCCTAGAGGAAAACACAAGAAAAACTAAACTTCACCTCGACGAAGCCCAGGGCGGTCAGACCGCCCCCTCCTCCCTATGCGGTTAGACTGCCTACCTCTGGAAAACTCGAGCGCGGGGTCAAACCTCAATTTCCCATCGATCGATCTCCCGATTCACCCCACCGATTGTAGCGAAACTTCAGGGATAGCTGGGTCACCTCCTGGATGACCTCTCCACCAAAGGATATCCACTGAAACGCTCTCAATCAAAGGGAAGCGCGAATCTTAGGCCTCTAGGTCATGAACTCGAGGAACCACGAAAACCACCAAAATCGAAAGCTTTCCCATGGGTTTGGAGGAGCAAAATCACCAAGAAAAGAGGAACAAGGTCCTCATGTGTGATACCCACCAAGAATCCCGCAAAGAAACGCCTCCAACAACTCACCACAAATTTCCCAAGAAAAGGCTTCAAAAATCCAGCAAAATAGCCAGGGGAAAAACAAGCAAATCACAAAGAGGCACAAGGATGAACTCCAAACCTTCCATACATTCCGAGGAAAGATTCTTTACAAAGACGCTAGCAACCTCCCTTCATCCTACCCTCTTCCGGATTTGTAATGAGCTCTAGATAGCCTATGGAAACAAAGAGAAGGGAAAACCAAAGGGGAAAATGAGCTAGGGTTCCAAGAGTTGGCTGCCATCTCCCACCTTAAAGAGTTTATATGGGCGGCGCTGAATGACCAAACTACCCCTAGTTACATAACACTAAGATACATGCCACTAAGGGCAAATTTAGAATTCTCATCATTTCTCCATCAAACGGATGCGCATTGACCGCAGCTCGCTTCAACTCCACACAAGCCTTGCGATCATGCCGCGTGTCCTCCGCTTCGAAGCTTCTCGACAAACTGCGGCCCACGCGGTCAGACCGTCCCTCCTGGGCGGTCAGACCGCCCCACCCAGTCAGACCGCCCTGGCCAGGCAGTCACACTACCCTAGGCTGACCGTCAAGTCCTGTCGCATCTTCGGTCTTGGCTTTGTGGCTCAGCCAAGTAACCCAGTGGTTTTGTGGGCAAACCACTGCAAACCCCACGGACTCGGTGCAGCCTCCATGCCAATCCCACTCATGACTTGACTACCATGGTCATCCCGGCTCAGTGTTGGTTTTGTGGACAAACCAACAAACCCTGCGTGCAAGCTTCAGTTGTTAGCTGCAACCTTGCACTGGCTCCATGTTCCCGACCTCGTCTTGCTCTTCTTCCAAGCATGCGGCCCGCACTTGATCCCGTCGGCCACCGGGTCCCTCGAGTGAAGCCTACTTGTCTCTCAACTCCTTGGAGGCCACACAGGTATAGACCTTTCGTACTTGTTCTTCACCTGCACCACGCGAATCAAGCCGCAACCTGCACTTGCAATACTAGGTCAAGAGTTAGTCTATACCACATTGCCAATCACTCATCACTAAGGAGCAACCATCCACTAGTCCTTGGACTACACAGGTCCTCACACTCTCAGCAAGGATGAGAAGGACATCATGTTTGATTGCCTAAATAGGATCAAGGTTCCATCTGGCTACTTGTCGAATATAAAGGGATCATAAATATGAAAGATAAGAAGTTCGCAAATCTAAAGGCCCATGGCTGCCACATGATGATGAGATAGTTGCTTCCAGTTGTGCTGAGGGGTATTCTACCAGAGAATGTACAATTAGCGCTCGTAAAGCCTTGTGCATTTCTCAATGCAATTTCACATAAGGCACTTGATCCAAGCAACCTAGTGAAACAACAAAATGATATGGTGCAATGTCTTGTCAACTTTAAGTTGGCATTTCCACCAAACTTCTTCAATATTAAGACTCACCTCCTGGTACACCTTGTGAAAGAGCTTACTATTCTCGGTCCAGTATTCCTAAACAACATGTGGCCTTTCGAGAGGTTCATATCAGTCCTCAAGAAATATATTCTTAACCGCGCCCGTCCGGAAGGAAGCATCACCAAGGTATATGGAACTGAGGAGGTCATTGAGTTTTGCATTGATTATGCCAACTCAATTGACTCGATGGGGTTCTAGTATCACGGCACAAGGGGAGGCTACGGGGAAAGGGCACCATTGGAAGGAAATCAAGTTTGAGTAATGATATTGATTTGTTCCATAAAGCACACCTAGTTGTTCTGCAACAATTATCCTTGGTGACTCCGTATATCGAGGAACACAAGCATATCATTTCTTCTCAAAATCCAACCAAATCCAAAGCCTAGATTATACGACATCACTTGGAAACATTTCCCTCATGGTTGAGTGAACGCCTCATTGGTAACTCCATGTTGACGGTTCAAAAACATACCAAGATTCACCGCAAGCTTACAGATCATCGTAGTACCTTTTTCCCTCGAGTATGGACCTAAGGTATCGAACAGTAGATCGGAAGCAAACTACCTAGGGTTTTCCATCTAATCTGACTGATCTAACCTAATGTGAACCATGGATTGCATATAAGAGATAAACCTAAAAGATATGCATGAAGTGTATAGGTTGATCATACCCACAAACATAGGTGAGATAGAGCACAACCAATGGGATAACTAGGCTTCCTGTCACCTTCTAGTTGTAGTTCTAGCTAAACAAGTAAACAAACAAGCATCTCATCTAAAGCATCTACCTCCAGCCAACCTCTCGAAAATGTCCACCTTTCGAGGAAAACATCCAGTTACGATGCCCCCCTATTCGTGTGGGGAGTCTATGGGCACGCCCGTACGTGAACGAGTCTACAAACTATGAAGGGTATACAAGCTAGATCTAATCACCATGATCACATAAAGCATGCTATGTAGTCTAACATAGCATTAGACTAAGGAACAAGTATATTCACGATAGGTAGAAAGCATGGAAGGAGGCATTGAATTGCTAATAGATCGGATGACAAGATTATCATTGCTCACATGAAAGTATGCATTACACCATCACCACCGAGGCCATACCTAAGATGATGAACACGTAGCTAATGAACTCCACCATGGCACAACCATGCAAGGCGGCCATGGCGGCTAGGGTAGGCCTAGGCCATCTCCTAGTCAACTTTGAGGACTTGCAGCGGCCGTCGTCTCCCTCCGGTGCTTGCTTCTAGGTTTCGCCGAGTTCCCGTGGATGGATGTGGCGACTGTCAGAGGCAGTAACTATTTATTGACCAAGGAGGCGGTAGGTCAAAGGGGAGCGCGAACCGGGCCGAAAACGGGCCAGGCAGTCTGCACAGGCCGATTGGGCTACGGCCTTTTTGGCCTGGTTTGGCCCCATTTTTCGCGTGCAAGCTTCTTGCATTTTTTCCTATTTGCACCCTTCTACATGTAGGCCCTTGACATCATTTTCTCCACGATTTAGATAGGGATTCTTGTCATCCTAGCTTCCTCATCTTCTATTTAAGTACCCGGAGTTTTATGGCTTCACGCTCTAGTTCTCGGGCCATTTGGAGTCATGTTCACTTCGAGTCTTGACTTATGTCGGGCATCATTATCTTCTCATAAAGTGCTCAATGAACTTTGCCTGAAAGTGCTTCTTTAAGCACTAAAATCCTGCATAAATGGCATACTCCAAAAACCACATGCAAGTGTGAACTTGTTATATCAAGCAGGTTAGTATTATTAGTTTGGATATCAAATCAGTGCCAATGTTGACGGTAAACTCATGACTAGGGGTACCAAATTTGACCGTCAATAGACCCCATGCTTAAACCTTGCTCATCCCCAAGCAAGTCTAGGAAATTTGCTTGACCAAGAAATCAGTTGCCCTTCGATGTAATCTCTACACTCCATCATACACAACAAGGCACATTGCTCTCTCAAAAATTTAGTATTTGAGTTTTAACCGGCTACTTTATCATTATGGAAGATAGACTAGCAATAAAGATCATGCCACAATAGAGTAATTATAATGCTCCTTAACTTAAGCAAACTTCAAACATTTACCTTGTTCGATCATGAAGAGTTTTTCAAAAAGTTGCACATCCAACATAAGTGAGGTTCTCTTGCAATAGCTAATGGAAACACTCATCTCATCAAGTCACTCAAACCTATACTAAATTATTTTCAACCTATTCTACTCATATATGAAAGTGGAAGGCTTATGTGCATCTTGGTAGGTAAAAATAATCCTAGCAAAACATTATATTCAAAATATTGTCAAACTAAGAGATAGATCTATTGGATTTACTGAGACTTGTCAAAAAGGCCATGGAAAATAATGTTGGAGAGGGAGAGAGATGGAACACACACATTTAGATAATTGGACATGTTCAAGTGGCAGGTGGGTGATCCCATGGCACAAATGAAGTCCTTGTTATTGGATTGCACATGGTTGGAAACTTGAGTATGGAGTTTGATCTTGAAGCACCTCTGAAAATTCAAATGAAGCTAGAGAACCGGGGAGCATTATTATTTTTTTCATCATCTCTTTTTTTTCCTTTCTTTCTTCTTTTTTTCTCTTTTTTCTCTTTTTTTGAAAAGCTCCCCTGAACTCTAGGCAACATAGTACCTTCTTAGCATACCTTCTTAGCAGCTCCTCCCCCATGCTTAGACATTTGCTCGTCCTCAAGAAAACAGGGGGCTATATATTCTTTTACTTGCTAAGATAGGTACATAAAATCCTATATCTTGTCTGGAAAATACTTGAAATCTTCTGGGACTCCTCCACGCAAAATCTTGAACTTGGAGGACTCCAAAAATTACTCCAATTTCTAGCACCTTGACTTCTTCGGATTTTCCTCGGAATAAAAATCTATACTCAAGTATTAGGTTGTGGACAAGGAGGGTATCACAAAAAGATATTTGGGTTTAAGGGTGGATATTCGGCGAGGTTTAAGAAATTCCAGATGTGGAAACTCACAATGCACGGATAGAGAGGCTAGCAAAAATAAGTTATGCAAAATGGAATGACTGGCTTCTAAGTCTCATACCACAAAAAATCAATCTTAATCCAACTCATCAAAATATAAGTTTGCAATCTAAAGGTTTTATCATGAAAGATCGTAAGTATATATGCTTTGGTAGGTAAAACTTTGCAAGAGATTCACAAATTTAGATAGCATAAGAATTAAGTTTTAAATAAATTGAAACAAGTTATCAGGTCATTGGTAAACATAAATCAAAGAGCAACATAAAGTATGTGGGTCTAGAATTTAGTCATTTAACCTCCACAAATAAAAGAGTCAGTATTTAGTGAATTTGAGATCATTTAGTGGAGAGCAATTAGCCAAGTCATGTACATCATCATGTAAGTAAAACAAAGCAACAAGATTCATCATCTTTCCACAAGCAAGATTATGCCAAAATAATATCATCATGGTGATCACAAAGTGATGGTGATCATCATCTTAAAACAAAAACAACAACTAGGTTGTACTCCGTGAAGCCATGTTATTAACAAGAGAGATAAACAAAGGTTGCATCTAAGGTGTGTTGAAGGCATATACATATGTACAAGCATTTAGAAAGACAAGGACAAAGAGAGGGTTGAGGAATTGTTACCGTCCTTTGATGTTTGTAGTGTAGTGCAGCCTCCCCCATGCTTAAGCATTGTGCTTAGCGTGGAAGAAGGAAGATTGGCATCCCGTGGCAACCGTGATCCTCGTACTCCATGCAGTCTTCTCTCTTGTCCACCAAGTCCTCCCCCATGCTTAGCATGTTGCTAGGCACAGAAGATGATGAACACCTTGAAATTTTTGAAGTCCTACCTTTTTGCCCCAATTTTCCTTCAACGTCCGCCCTTTGTCATGAGCCATGGTCCCAACTGTTTCTCATCCCATCTTCACCTCGTTCCATGTTGTCCCTTGTTGCTGGTTCATCTCCCACGAATTTTACTTCTACTTCCAGAACAGAACAAGTACTGAACTTTTTCTCCATTGAAAAGTGCTTGAAATCTTCTTTGCAACGAGTGGTCATTCATCCGAATCGGACTCCGAACAAAAGAGTTACACTCTTTTTACTTTATTAGTGCAAGCTGTCCCGAGCTGATTTCAAAACGTGTGACGCTCAAAGATTTAGTTTTAACTCCTTGCACGGGTCTCCTAAAAAACTGAATCTTGATGCGTTGGAAAGAAGACTTAATGGAGCTCCTGAATATCCAATTTTCCTATCTTGTACATTTCTGAATATGTGCTTAATCTTGATAAAAACAGCAGTGCTCCTTTCAGAATTTCGGAGGTGTTGACGATGTTGATTTTAGCTTTTATCACGAACTCATGGGGGTGATTCACCATGCCTGCAAAACAACTCTAATGCACAAAGTACCCCCGAGGTGACGGTCGGGAATACTCATCCTATGCCGACAAACCAAAGACATCCCCACTATCTTAATTTGTGGCATAGTTAATCTAGTGAAAGAAAACTAAGAGAGGATGTGTGTGCAAGTGTGCATGGAAATGAGAGGATGGTAAGTAAACTAAGACATTGTTTACACCAAATTCTAAGCTCCATGCTTACAATTCGGTTGCCAAACTTTTACATACCTATAAAAGATCTATTAACAAAGGTCAAAACACCATGCTCATCCCAAGATCAATAATTCTTTATCGTGCAAGAAAAGTAGGGCGGATTGCAAAGTTTATAAGCCAACCAATGCAGTATTATAGCAAGGTTTATAAAACTGAATGATGGTGGTCAACAATCATGTCTAAACACCATGTTCACACAAGATTGTACAGGTAAAAATGCTCGATCAAAGCATTATCATAAACATGAAAGCATTCATCATAAAGTTTCACGAAAAGACCAAGCTAACATAAAGTGGATGTTGAAATGAGATGGATGCAAATGCAAAGAGTTAGCAAACGCAAGTTAGCAAGGTTTGAACAATCAACCAAACTAACAAGGTTTAAGGGAAGGTTATGGGTATCCTATATTTTTGGCTTAAATAGGAATTTTGAAGAGAGGAATCAAGTGTAGAAATTCTATCTAAGGTGGTTCTAAGAGTCTTTAAATGAGAAAAAAACCTATGGTTTTAGGATGTCTATAGGTTGGAGAGGTTTTCTAAGGATTTTATAGGGAGGCAAGTCAAAGTTTTTAGTTAGAACAAGGGATAGAAGTAGACTTGGCCACAAGTCGACCCCTACCCTTGTTGGCTATGGTTTTTGGTGGGGGTTATAGGAAGGCTTAGGTTGGTGGGACAAAATGTTAGTTCAAAACAAACATGCAATGCAATCTGATATGGATGAACAAAGTGGTATGGTGGTGATCTAAAAAAATCTTAGCCTAAATTATCTAGCCACAAGTTTAGAGTCAAAGGGTGGTCCAAACTTCATATTTCTCTCTAAAAAGACACAAAGAAAAAGACTCTAAACACTAATAGGCACACAAAAGGGTCTACAAGTTTTCCAAGATCAAGTAATAAAGTGCTCCCTCAATAGAAATTAGAACATGCAACATGGTGTTGTGGTTTTTATTAGAGCAATGGTACAATGTTACTTGATGGTTCGATTAAAGAACACAATGTAGTCTGGCCTAGGTAGGGTTGGATGAGAAGCCCGATACACGGATCCAGCTACAGATACGCACGATACATATGATCTGGCCCTGTAATCTTAGCATCACACTCCGACACTCCGGTGCACCCACTCCGGGAAAGGCCTGATCACCCCAAAAGACTAGTCCAATAGAGGAAGGGTGGCTCTGCCTTTTAAGGTGGTTTCCTCCTCCCAACCTAAGCAAGGTGGGATTATGAGGCTCACATGACCGCTGCCCGACTACAACAGGGCCACTCAGTCCATTATGTTGCGTCTTTGCCAACGGGTCATAGTGGAGGAAGATGTCCTCATCACGCGCCCGGCGCCACACACAGCCTCGGAGCCGCCACTGTTGACGACGTCCCCGGTCGCGGCCTCCCCCTCCACCACTGTCGAAGTCCCCGTCATTCTCCTCCGCGCGCCAGTGTCCTTCCGTCCTCCGTACCGCGCGCTACAAGCCGTCCTCCCCGATCTCCTCTAGGCACCGCCGCGCGCTGCCCTTCCCCGTCGTCGCGCCCCATGGGCAGCGGCTGTTCGTCCCATGCCGCCCGGCCGTCTCCCTCCACAGTCGTCGTGTGCCGCCATCCTCGCCAACACCGGTAAGGGCATGGCCTCCCCCTTGTCGTGGCCAGCAGCGGCGGTCGACCTCCCCAAATTAGGTTTTTTGGCTTGCTGACGCAAGCAAATGAAATCCTTACGTCAAGAAGCTTTTTTTAATTAATTAAAAATTTAGATTTGAATATGTGTATAACAATTCTAATTAGTTTTTAATATGTTTGTAATAGTTTATCTCCTCGACGTTGCCCTGACGCGTACACCATCGTCGTCATCACCTGTACTCAGCGCATCCTCAGCCGCTGTCCCGCGCTGCTGCGTCCCGACACCCCTAGGACCACGCCATCGCCTTCCCGCCGGCTCCGGTAGGCGCCACCGCGGAAATTCATAGATATTCATAGAAAATTCATGTACACTTAGACATTCATTTTTATACTCCAAAATTTATAGAATGTTCATGTTTATACTCATAAATTCAATGAAAATTCATGTTTATACTTAGACTTGATGTTTATACTAAAAAATTCATTGAAATTCATGTTTATTCCAGAAAATCAAAGAATATTTGGTTTTACTCCAGAAATTCGTAGAAAATTCGTAGAAAATTCATGTATACTTAGAAAGTTCTTGTTTACTCCTAGAAATTAGTGTATATTCTCAAAAATTCATGTTTATTCATAGAAATTTGTGTTAATTCCAGAAATAAATAAAAAATTCATGTTTATTCATAGAAATTTGTGTTAATTCCAAAAATTTATAGAAATTTGTGTTTAATTCAGAAATTCATAGAAAATTCATGTATACCTAGAAAATTCTTGTTTGTTCATCGAAATTAGTGTATATTCTAAGAAATTCATGTTTATTCATAGAAATTCCTGTTTATTCTAGTATTAGTATAAGTTGAGATGGATGACAACAATGACCACCATGAGAGGCTTATGGCGGACATTATTGCTCGTGGTACAAATATAGTTCCAACCTACACCGACAAGTAGTTAGCCAGTGGACAAGTTCCTTAGCATACCTCTGACTGAGGAAGGCAACGCTGCACCAACGACTTAGAAAAAATGAGGACTCAGGAAATAATGAGGACGCCACTGCCGAAGACTCAGAAAATAATGAGGACCTTGAGGATGATAATGCGGAAGGTTCCACCGAGGTATGTATATCATGCATTAAGTTCATCATTATTAATTCGTTAACCTCAATTCTTACATAAATAACGAATCTGCAACGTGTAGGCTTCATGCACAACATCAAAAAAGACCAAGAGAGGGTGTACACAAGTAATCACCGGGGAGGTGATGTATTATATCACGACAGTGTAAGAGCTTGGCCAGCAATGTGATCCAAAGAAGATCGAAGACAAGTTTGTGTCGCAATGCGGAGCCATTGTAAGGGACAACGTGCCCATCAGGTATAGAGAATGGAAGGGAGCAGCAACTAATCCATACGTGGTTCCTGACTCAGTAAAAGATCAGTTGTGGAATGATGTCCTAAAACACTTCACACTTCTTGAAGGCATCAATGCAAACCTTGTGAAGGGTTGGACTCTCTCGAAGATGGCAACTCAATTTCAGAATTTCAAGAAGAAGTTCACTAGAGATTTTTATCAAGAAGAACCGAACTCCAAATTGGGATGAATATCTGAAGGTAAAAGATAACTGGAAGTCCTTTGTGGAATACAAGAAAAGTGAAGATCATGCCAAGAAAAGTGCACAAGCGAAGAAAAGTTCTAGTAAAAAGGGGTCGTACAACCATCATCTTGCTCGAGATGGTTACACAGTTGATGGAAGATGACCTGATCACCAAAGGTATCATACCAGCGGTCTACGACTGGCCTGACCGATCGAAGAATTGGTATTATGCTCATGGAGGCAGATTGAACCCTGAAGATGGTACCCTTGAATTCCCACCCACGTTACGAGAGAAGGCACTTGAATTATTGAAATAAATTTAAGATGTCAAAGCGGGCAGATTGAAGGTTGACAAAGAGATGGATGAGCTCACTATGGCGCTCGAGAATCCAGAATACCCAGGACGTTGCAAGGGCTATGTTGTGGTACCGTGGAAGTATGCATTCAACGGAAATATCAACACTTGTAGATGCCGAAGAAGAAGAAGAGAGCGCAAAGAGGAGTAGTGGTGCCAAACGATGGAGCAAAGATTTAAACAACAAGAAGAAAGGATGCATGCAGAGGTTGAATAGCGAGTGGCCACCACGATAAATGAGATGGCCCATTCTGGAGCACTGCCCAAAGTACAGGTGGATCCCATCATTAGCCCTTCCGCTTGCAAAAGCAGTTGTGCTTCCACAAAGGTCCTAGCAAGTGCTTCCATAGAGGTCCCCGAAGAGCAAAGGGCAATTGAAGGAGTTCAAATGGACGGCAACCAACGGTACCCTATGGATGACCTCTTTTAGCACACCACATGTGAGCCGCACAAGCCACTCGGCAACATCACAATGATGGTATAAATATAATTAATACATGCAATTATCTCAACTATTGATGTATGAGTCAGAAATTTAAGAACTTCATTATTTCTCTACATATATAGGTGGCGTACGGGAAGTGCTTTTGCGCATATACCAAGACAAACAAGCCACAGCATGAAGATTCCACATGGATACACCTTAGTTAGTGTGGAGGAGATTTGTCATCCACAATTTCAAGTGCTGGAGCTAGAGATCCCAAGAGCTGATGGGGCAAAGACACTCAAGGATGCGGTTCACTATATCATATTGTGGCCCAAATGTTACATGGAGCTAGAGATCCCAAGATCCCGAGAACGAGGGATCGATCCCTCCGAGAGATCCCCCGCAGCCGCCACCATAGTCATCTCTGAGGCCGACTTCATGACCTTCAAGATCACCTCGCTCACCATCTCCCCAAGAACCATTCAATCCGGGAGGTGCGAGCTCGAGCGATCGCGATGATGACATCCCTCCCACATCACCTCCAAAGCAACCACCGGCCACAAAGCAAGCACCACAGATATAACATCCTGATTTTTCTAAACCCTTGAAAACAGCCCTGAAATTTTTTTTTCTAAAAATATATAGCAACTTTACATAAAAGCCCCTGCATTTTTATTTATTTGCATGAAGCACCCTAAAATAAACCCTAGGAATTCATGTGCATTTTAGTGAGCTAACTTCTTTTCTCACCTCAAAATTCTCTCTAACTTTTCCTAAGGAAATTCTAGAGCTCTTACACATATTTAGCCCTTCCAAATTTGAAATGTATTTGAACTCAAATCTCTCTTTAGATCATTAGAAAAATCTTTTTAAAACTTTCTTTAGACCAAACCAACTTTATCTAGCCCTAAGGCATTTTCTAGCAACTCTTGCACTTCAGCACATTCAAATTTGAAAATACATTTCAAATTTGAATACAAATGCAAGTTCAAACAATAGGAAAATCCTTAATGGACCAATTCCACCCTTTCTGGCCCAACAACATTTCCAGCCTGGTCCTCCTCCCTCTTTCCCCTTCACACACGCAGCCCACAGCGGCCTAGCGGCAGCCCGCCTCCCTGCCACGCTGACGTCACCCTGACATCATCGTCGTCCTCCCCGGGTTCACCCCCCTTCCCCTGTCTCCGGACACGCCACCGATGCTGCGCCGCAATACACCATCCCAGGCTGCCTCCCGGCCAAGGCGTGCGCGCGCCGCAATCCGCTCATCCTCTCCCTCACCATACCCGGCTGCTAGGTGGTTTTTCCTCTCGCCTTCGCGCCACTAACTCCCTCGCCGCCGTGGCCACACACGGAACCCCGTCACACCGTCGATCTCCCTCGCCACTACCCCAACCCCTGTACAGATGTGAGCATCACCGTCCCCCGCACCACCAAAACCCACCAACGCCACCTAAACTCCAGCTACACCCCTCCTCCGTCGCAAACCACCAGAGGCGCTCCGGTTTTTCCTGCCGAGCTCAGAGCGCCGCCGCCGACCCCCTTCGCCAAAATCACATCACCGGCGACGAATCCGCCCACCACACACGTGCCCGGTATTCGCCTCCACCTCCTCCACACCCACACCCGCTTAAACTCCAAACCACTCCCTCTCCACCACCAACTCCCCACGCCACGGAATACCGCCTGTCGCGCTCTAGAGCACCGCTGTACCACCGATCTCCCTCCTGGCCTCCCAAAACCGCTCACTGGCGCGAGCGTTGTACACCTCAAAGCAAAGCTAGTATTCCCCAGCCCTTCTCCCCTTCCATCCTTCCTCTCCCGGCCTCATTCACAAGTACAACATGTCGCTGCCGCATGAGCTCGCCGCACCACCTCACCACGACCGCACGCTCCTTTCCCCAGCCTATAAAAGGCACCCGGGGGCACTCTGAGCTCATCACCACTCCCCCTCCTCCCTCTATTCCACCACAGCCATCTCCCCCTCCCTCTCCTCCCTCAGCGCAGCACTGCCCTGCCAGCGGAAGCACTTCGCCGCCTATGCCCTCCCGGCCGAGGTGCTGTCAGAATTCGGGCCGCCGCCGCACCAGACCTCTCTAGGTACACTGAGAGGCTACCCTGTGCCCCTCTCTCTCTATCTCTCTCTCCCTTCCTAGTCTCACCACCGCGTTTCCAGAATGCCGTCGCCGTACCGTCAAGCCCCTGGCTGCGCTCCGGCCACCGTAGCCTCTGCTAGGTGCTCTCCTCCCATCCCCTGTCACACACCGTCACGCACACACACTACTTTGAACCAGTAGGCGCCTCTAGCGTGCATTCAGTGCACGGCCGCGCCGCCGGCCAACTCCGACGAGCCCACATTGCGTCACTGTGCCTCCCCCGGATCCCACTTCATCCCTCCTAGCTCCATCGTGTCGCGCTAGGACCCTAGGGCCGCTCCTCGTCGCTAGGGACCCCTCCCACTGGCCGGCGGTGAGGACTCTGGTGAGTCCTCTGCTCGCGCCGCTGCGGCCCCTGTTAATCTTGGGGCGGCGCCACCTAATCCCGGCACACCGTCGTCACACCGTCTTGCCCTCACCAGCTACCATGCAGGCCCGGCAGCAACGGCGTCAGCCCCGCCATCCACATCCCTCCCTTTCCCCGCGTGGACATGGTTCACATGAACCACACACACACACATGCCACGCGCACATGCCACGCCAGTCGGTGCACCACATGGCGACCCACATCAGCGCCACGCCAGCCGCGTCAGCCCCTGGTCCCACCTGTCAGCCTTTCTATCCCCTGGTTTTTGCTAAAGCCACCTGAGCTAGTGCATACCAAAGTTTAGCTACCACCTTGAAAATTCCCAAAAATTCACCATAAATATTAGAAACCTTGAAAAGCCTAGAAATGTTGTCCAACTCACTTTGGCACATTTCTAGGTACTAGATTTTATTTTGCCTTTTCAACCTATAGGAAATTCCCTTTAATGTACCCCAAAATCCACCATTTCATTAACTCTATATAGGTTAAGCACGTGTTTTCCTAATAGAAAGGTCCATATTTTATGTAACCATCATAACCTTATCATATCACTGTTATCACGTTAGATCTTAAGATCTCTCTCTAGCCCTTAGATCATGCTTTCATCTCCCTAACTCATGTTTGATGTTTGCTATGATTGAATGATTGATTTATATTTATACGATTAACTGCATTACTATAGACTGTATGTGACAATGTCGGAAGATCAAGCGGAGTTCAAGAGACGAGCAGGATCAAGACAAAGAAGCTCAAGACAACTCTATACTTCTCCCCTCTTTGGAAAAAGGCAAGTCACAGCAACACCCCTTGGTCATATTTTATCCACAGTTTTATAAATAAAACGAACCAAGATAATAATTTGACATGCATTCTCCTGTAAGGACTTGATGATCCCGATCTCGACTCAGTCGATGATCGAGCATCAATTTAGTTTACTTATTCATAAGTACTCATGAAAGAAGCTCTGTTGGTAGGGAGAGGTAGATGGAGAGTAATAAAATGAACCTACTAAAGAGAGTTAGACCCCTTAAGGACAGACATGGGAGTATGGGGGCAGCCTCGGTGGAGGATCCTGTCCATGCTTACTCCGGTCGTATAAGGATCGGCTCACGGGAAAGTCTTTCTGGTGACTTAGTACGACCATAGCCAAAAAGGCATAGCCTGTCAGGAATGCCTATTTATGTACGGCCCTGAATCGCAGCCCACCACTGAACCTAGTAAATCATCCCAAGGGGCCACAGTGGGCAACGGATACGCTGGAGCAGGACCTTCGCAAAGTCCCAGGTCCGGCCGGTACGGGTCATCAGGTATGTTATGGCGTCCGGAATGATGTGGTGGTATTGTATACCACGTTTTATATGCATATATGCACTTTTCTCGGGATTTGGACCCGCGAGGCGAGTGGTGGTGGTGGAATGACCCCTACTTAGGCCTCAGCGTAGATGTGGATGGAACTAGGGAATGTTGTTAGGTGTGGATGAGAATGTAGTCCACATGTAGACGCTGGTGGGTATGGTTCTTGCGGCCAGTACCGCCTTTCGCGAAGGTATGGGCTGGTCAGACGTATGGGTACAGTGTACACCTCTGCGCAAAGTATAAACTATTCGAATAGCTGTGGCTCTCGGTTATGAGCCCCCTTGGTCAAAGCTCCCATTGATTAGTACATACTACTTTGGTGAGGATAAATATGTGAGGCAGGGCAGTGGCCCTTAGAGAGTGTTACGGCAGATGCTGGCTCAGTGGGACCCCAACGGTCACTAAGTTTAATAAAACTTGGGGACTGGTTGGGGAGGCTATGTGTTCCCCTCCAGGACCAATCTACTTATTTACTATACTGGCTTTACCTTCTGTCGTTCTCTGAAACTTACTTCACTTGCATTAATGTACTTCTTATAATAATCAAGACCTTCTTCCTTTCCATTGGAAATCTTGCATGTAGACATAGGTTAATTTCTTGTACGCTGGGATTTGCTGAGTACCTATTTTAAGTGCTCACTCTTGCTTCCCTTGTCCCTTCTATCCAGAAGAAAGAGAGGACAAGCTTCGTCGCAGGGGAAGGTCTGCCTGACCCGTTTCCGGACAAGCTACCTAAGGTAATGGGTCTACTACGTAGGACTCCGCTGCAAGTTTGAGGTTTCACCTTTGATAGAATTCTTCTCTTACCGTCAAACCTCTTTAAAATAATGTTTTGCTCGCTTTTCAATATATGGATCTGATACATTCTTGTGAAGTGTCGGTATCATCAGCCGATCTAGGAAATGCTACTATTACCAACTGAGCACCCATGTATACATATTAAGTATATAAAGAGGGTAGTCCCCACAGGGTGGTATCATAGCTATATATATGTAAATACACTTAGATAGCCTCCAACCCTAAGAATCACTAAAATAAGATATATATTTTTACCCCCTTCGGAAAGACAAGAGATAACAAGTACTCACGGAGGAAACTCTGTCCAGAAACTCAAGAAATGGAAGGAACCAACTGGATTGATGAAGCCGGATGGATATACTCAGATTGTGCCGAGAACACCGGATTTCCTCAAATTTTATGGAATGCACTCACGGAGTTAGGATACACCGAACGACCAGTATATAAAGGCAAAGAATGCACAGCCTATGGCACAAAGCGATGTGAAGTGACCTTGTTCATAGGTCGCTCTCCACCACATGCCAAATGGAAGACATGGCCAGTCAGCACCCTAGGCACCCGATTTGAAGATGCAATCTAGGAAGTGTCATGAAAAGCCCTAGTCAGTTTATGCCAAGATGCCGTGAAAGCCACCGCCAAGACCTCCCTACGATACATGCCAATAGGAGGACCCGAGAGGACAACATGGAATTGTCGTATCAAGGACTTAATCACCAAGCCAGTTGAAGTCAACCAGCTCACCTTGACCACAACTGTGAGCAACCTTCTAGCCCTGGACAAGCTATACAAGATGCAGAGGTTCAACTACAAGGGAGCCCTACATCATGCCGAGAAGGATGAGGAATGCATAGCAGAGATGAGAACCTGCTTAGCAGAAGCCATGGGACAAGTACCCCCTTCACGAGAGAAGCGTGAACGAGAATCCCAGGAACTCCCAAAGGATGCAACCGAAGAGTCGGAACAAGACCTGAAATACCTTACCCAGAAGTGTGCAAGGACTAGTTTAGAAGGAACACCATTGAATAAACCAAAGCTACTAGCCCCACAAAGAGCATATCCCCAAACCCCAAGAATTCTCACCTTACCCATAATAGCTAGAAATCCATCAAGAAACTTCCCAGGAAAAGGGATCAAATCACAGAAAGGGATTCTCCCGAATCCCACCAACCCAAACTGTCACACCCTGAAATTTCCCAATTTCAGGATGTGAATAGGCAAAAAAATTAAACAACGATTTTCTCATAATTTTAAAATTTTTCCAACATTTATTTTCTTTACAGGAAATATAGTACAGGAAAAAAATCCTTGTTTGATTTTCTAAGTAAATTAAATAGTTGTGAGTGTTGCATTCATGCCGATGCATCCTAGTGTTTCTTGAGTGCAAAATATTTAAAAATGAGTTTAGACAACGTTTAGGTTCCTCTAAAAATCTTCCGGCCCTCTCTGGCATTTATTCTCAATCTTCTCAGAGCTAAATCCAATTTTTTCTTTTTGGAATGTTCTAAAATCGTTTGAATGAGTTCCAAATATTTTTATTTGGATTCATAGTGTCACAAACTATCTTTGAGCCACGGTACTCACAGAGCACCAGTCTGTCGTGGCTGAAACTTTTGAGCTTCTGCAGTTTAGCCATAATCAAGGAACTCCGTAATTCCAGAAGTGTCAAGGTGTCTGTTCTTTTACAGCTGAAAAGCCGTATATTCTACCAATTCAGATCCAAGCCACATTTTATTTATTTCCTTGCTTTCTCTCTCTGCTCATTCTTTTCTTTCTTTCGGCCCAAGCAGCCAGCTAGCTCTAAAATTAAGGGTGTTGTGTCTAGCTGCCATACCAAGCCTGCCTTCACCTCAAGCCATGTCAACAACTCGAGGAAGTCTGGGATTCCAAAATAACCTCTTCTTCGATTGGGATTGTGTGCACGTCCCTGCCCTCCACAATATATATACAACTCATATGCCACGTCCCCTATCTTTTGCAACAGAATCACGACGCCCTTGTGTGCCCTAGATCCTTGGTAAGCCGCCGCCGCCGCCGCACTGCCGTGAAGCCATCTCCATGAATGACTCCAGCGATGTCGACCCTACACCGGCGTCGCTAGGGCAGGAGGCCTCGCTGGTCCCCAGTGCTGACCGGCAGCACCGTCGACACTCACCACGACGCCTGGAGGGCCTGTTCACATGACGTCGCCGTGGATCGGATCCATCGCGTACTGCAGCCAAGCATCATCCGTCGTCCATGTACGCCGGCTGCCGGGGAAGGATTATTTCATCACCACGAGGAGTGCCAGCAAGGTGATACCAAAGGCCGCCGAGGTTGCTGTCCCTGTGACGATAGATCGATCTGCTGTCAGAGCAGCGTATCATATATATCCGTGATCCTTGTCGAGTTCGATCTCCGCCGTCTTCGTGTGAGCATGGCGTATACTCTATCTCTCGTTCCTAGTTCAGCCTTGTATCTGTTTTGCTGCTCATCTACGCCGTCGTGCATGCTTTGCAGTGCATCTGTACCGTGCATCGACATCGTCCATGATGTGTGCTGCTGCATACGTACATGCTGTGCGTTCTGTGTGTGCGTGTCGTGTGTAGATCGCTGGCAGGAAGCAAGCACCAGGAGCTCTTTACTATGGCGAGCTGTGGCTGGACTTCCAAAAGAAAACCACCGGCGCCCTGAAGTCAAGCAAGATGACTGCATCTAAGAGAGACATGTTCTTGTACAGAAGCAAAAGCCATGCATCGTTCATACTTGCTCTTGCCGGTGATGACATCATGGTGACATCCTCTTTATGTCATATTCAATCAGTTATCTTTTTATTGTTATTAAAATTCATATCTTATTCTATTCAATTCCGATCTTAGTAATTCTTTCACTGTCATGTTCCTCCTAACGCGTAGATTAGTTTTGTACCGTTATAGTACGTTTGTGCCGTTGTATAGTTCGTTTCACCATAACTTGTGCGTTAGCATGTGTATCACCTGTTACTTGTTTTAATACTAAAGTTGCATGTTAATCTTAACTAATTCTTATTAAATTGCTTTCCCAAATAAAAGTGATTAGGTTCTATCCCGCTTTTCATAAGTTAAGGTGTAATTGGTTAATTTCCATTTATAACTAGCTTTTCTAAATAAAAGATGCTTAGTGTTGTACATCGGTTTTTATAATAAAGTTAATCTGCTTAATGATATTATAAATGTCTTTTCAATATCAATATGTTTAGTTGAACACGCGATATAAAGTTATTCGATTAGATTCTTTCACATGCTTTATCTTTTAATGTTAATTGTTAATCTGATATAACTTGTACTAAAATATCTGCTAATAAATATGATTAGGTTTATCGTGTTTCCTATAATTAAATATAACTTTGTTTAATTCTAACATAGAGTATTTCTCTGAAATATTCTTCCCACATGATTTTCTTATTAAAATAAATCCAACACCTAGTCTCTTGTTTTTTTAAGTGATCTCACACAAGCGTTGTCTTTTCGACCTTAGTTTCGTTTTCAGCGTTTCCTTTGTTCGTGCGCAACCGTAGAATCGAGCCTATCCTTTAGTGCGCTCTTTTAAAGTTTTTTCTTTTGATTGGTGCATTGTTCTTAGTTGTACTTGTTTGTTTGCTTTGCATGTTTGTGCTTCATGATTGATGCGGTAGAATGAATGCGTTGTACAAGAAACTTTGAAGAGCAAGAAGTGAAGATATTCTGAGCAACAACTATTCTCTGGTGAAAGGCAAGTGTCCCTAACCACCTTCTACCTATGCTTATTTACAAGAATACTTTTGCATTAATCGGAACATGGAGAACCACCCAGGACAACCGTACTACCACAAGACATATGGCTCTGTCTTGGCTAATTAATTAGAAACCTTAGTATGCGGTATGCTTTACCTGAAAGGGGTTGGGGGCTGACGGTAGATGGTGTATAGCCCGGCCCTCAAACTGATCTGCTCTATGGTAGCTTCGCAGCTGAGAGAGGTTTATGCGCTACACTGATCAGGAAACCTAGCGAGCAGCCCGTGCTAGGGAATCTTTGTAAAGGCCTCGTAGCGTCCCTATGCAATCACACCTCGGTAGTGTGGTATGGTGCCTTGCAAGCATCGCATGGTTGGGTCTAAAGTTCTTCGGGACTTTTACGTGACTTGTGGGTAAAGATGTACAACCTCTGCAGAGTGTAAAACTAATCGATTAGCCGTGCTCACGGTCAAGAGCGGCCTGGACCCTCACATGACTAATAAACTTAAAGATGGACTTTAAATCGTTTCTGGTTATTTCTTGTGGCCTTGCTGAGTACCAACCATAAGTGTACTCATCCTTGCTTACTGCTGCTCAGAAGAAAAAGGTGTGAAGCTGTTGAAGATGATGATGATGGGCGTACGCAGCCCCCAGTCGATTGCTTGTGGAGTTGGCGCCTCCGTTTCCAGGATTGAGATGTATAACTCTGATAGAATAGTAAGTTTTGTTTATGTTCTTTATGTGATACTGTTACTGTTATTCACTTATGTCTACTATATGCATGAAACTTGATCCTGGCATGCATATAGGTATGCACTTGGTTTGTTTTCTAAAACCAGGTGTGACACAAACCCTATTCAAGAGGAAACCCTGGATATAAATGAAACCAAGCCACCAGTTGAACCCCAGCTATACCCGATACTCTCGCCACCAGCCAGCATAGACTTTGAAGGAGACATGGAAGAGTTCGTCACAACTTGGGGAAGATCAGCTACACCTTTGGACATCGATGAAGGTCGAACAAGAGACACCCTCCAAGGAGCAGACTTCTGGCAAGATTTTGCTGAAGGAGACTGGGATCAGTGAAGAAGAGAAGTAGATACGTATAAGGCCTAGTTTATATATTAGCATAAATAAAGTATAGGCCGAATATAGCAACGTATCTATGTAGTTTTCTTGTGTGTGGCTATGAGGGATAGTGAGCCCTTCCCTGGATACATAAATAAAATATATTGTTTGAGCATCATAGCATTATAGCTCTCTACTCATCCCCTTCAGTAGAACACATACTCATCTCCTTCTAGCCGGACCCCTAGAAAATATTCTTCGACATACCCCCCTACCCTTAGACCCAAACCCTGACACCGACACATCAAGATTCTCAGAGGACAATGTCGAACCAGAATGCTGCCAGAATTCAGTTAAGAAGTTCGTCAGAAGCAGAAGGATTTCAAAGTCAGGGTTCGAGGGAAAAAAAGAAGGTTTATCCCAGTAATAAGAATCAGAGAAACTGGATTCAACCGACAAAGACAGTGGATTTATTCAGGCCAAATTGAAGATTGGAATTGCTCATCACCAAAAAAAAGAGACAAGGCCGTTACTAGGGATTTCTATATTTATTAATAAAGAAGCATAAAATGGTCACCAAGAAGGACATTCAAGTTATACACTGAGCAGGAGTAAAAGGACGTCTTGATCTAAAGGAAGGACACTATGGTGCTTGAAGGAACAAGTCAGCATTAGTAGAAGCAATGCAAGGGAAAAATAATAAGGAGATAATAAAAAGATTTCAGAGAAGAAGATACTCTCCACCCAGAAGCAAGACCTAGAGCCACATCTAGAGTTTTGGATTTTCACATACAAGGCCTATAAGGGTCGAGTATGTAGAAATCACTAAAGATCTCCGAAGAAGGACAAATCAAGCTAACATTCATCTGACAGAATCAGGGCACTTAAAAAGGAAAAGAGAAGAAACTCAGTCCAATCCTCCGAAGAAGCATTGATCAACAAGCATCTCCTAAGATCAGATTATGGTGGAAGGCGGAAACAATGCTCTGTCAAGTCAGTAGAAGCATCAAGAACACCATCAGAAGATATGGAAGAAGTGTTAGTAACATAATTTCAGGAATGATCAACCTATTGATTCACCACAAGAACATGTTCACCCTCTCAACATGGAAGTATGCTAGATATTACCAGCAACAAGATAGGTCCCAGATATGATTGGTCAAGGTTGACCTCTCAATGGCATCATAACACCCTTCAGTAATCACCAGTCACCTGGTAGACAGAGGGAAGTCAGTGGAAGATAACCAAGATTCGAATATACTAGTGCAAGAAAGAACAGTCATGGTCAACCAAAGATTCAAAACAAGAAGTTCCAAGGAACAATGCCAGCACAACAACCGGAATTTAAGCACATTCATCACCAGAGGTTGAACATCAATCAGATTAGTGTCAGATTGCTAGTCAACTGGAATCAGAACACACACCACCAACCCAAGAATCAACAAGAGCGATGTCAAAATGTCAAGAAGAACACCCTCAGTATTCAAGTACTTCCATGAAGACACCCGTGAAAGAATACCTTAGTCTTGAAAGGAAAACAATAACAGAATTGAAACCCAACACTTAAAATTTTATTTTAAGTGGGGTAGAAGCTATAGTCAAGAAAGGACAGCAAGAACTGAAGACGTGATAGTACAATCCAGGCTACAAAAATAGCTAGTACACTCAGATTACAATCCAAAGTCAACAATGACCATGAAGACAGAAGACAAGGAGACTAGTCTTGACCATCAGAATGAGTTAACAGGAATGTGATCATGAGAAAAGTATACGGAAACTGTATATTCAGGAAAATGATTGTTCTGGGAATCAAATGAATGATATGTGATAGTGGAAAACATATGAAGAATGTATATATACTTATATAATAGAATGACAAATTTTTCCTGGGTAGGCAGAAATGATATGGAACCGTCTCATATGAACATGCTAACGTACGAACATACGTTGCGTGACTCTACACCGATACCGGTAAAACCCATATCAAGAAAATGGGACACAATAATTAAATCACTCGGAGAGTCCGAGGACAAAAAATCAACATTAAACCCAAAGAAATACTCAGCATTAACCTGGCCACCCTCAGAAAAGTCCTAAGCCAAAATAATGTCGGATGCTATTTTTGTCAAATATTCTGACAAACCCATCAGAATCACAAAGTTGACTAGTTGACTCGTACCAGCTACGGGCAGAAAGCCAAAAAAGTCACCCTCAGATTTAACTCAAGTATACCCTGCACAAGAACAGAAATGGTATAGGTAATGGGGAATCACAAATAAAGACCTTTCGGGAAATATAATTTTATAATTTCCGAAGGACCTTTAAAGGTCGGAAAAAAAATCGGAAAAGTAATAAGTCAACTGACACTCAGAAACACCTCTCAAAGTATTCAAGAGACAGTTGCTCTGCCAAGGTTCCTTTCACCGCAAGAGACATCCCCAGGATCAACAGGCAACGACAATTGGCATCAAAGCCAACACAACCCGTCAGAAGATGGACACTGAACAGAAGGCATGTCAGAAATAGTAGGTGTTTGAAATAGCACCGGAAAGTCCATATGGAATTGACAGAGTATACAGTGTCACCAGAAGGAGGGGCAAGAATGTCACTCAGAGACGCAACAGTAAGAGCCGAAACCCTAGCAAACCCTCAGCCCTACGAATCTCGGGGACGAGATTCATTTTAAGTGGGGTAGATCTGTAACATCCCGATTTTTCTAAACCCTTAAAAACAGCCCCTAAATTTTTTTCTAAAAATATATAGCAACTCTACATAAAAGCCCCTGCATTTGTATTTATTTGCATGAAGCACCCTATAATAAACAATAGGAATTCATATGCATTTGAGTGAGCTAACTTCTTTTCTCACCACAAAATTCTCTCTATCTTTTCCTCAGGAAATTCTAGAGCTCTTACACATCTTTAACCCTTCCAAATTTTGAAATGTATTTGAACTCAAATCTCTATTTAAATCATTAGAAAAATCTTTTTAAAACTTTCTTTAGACCAAACCAACTTTATTTAGCCCTAAGGCATTTTCTAGCAACTCTTACACTTCAGCACATTCAAATTTGAAAATACATTTCAAATTTGAATACAAATGCTAGTTCAAACAATAGGAAAATCCTTTTCAAACTCTAATGGGCCAACTTCACCCTTTCTAGCACGACAGCATTTCCATCCTGGCCCACCTCCCTCTTTCCCCACCACACACACAGCCCACAGTGGCCCAACGGCAACCTGCTTCCCCGCCATGCTGACGTCACCTCGACGTCATCATCGTCCTCCCAAGGTTCACCTCCCCTTCCCCTGTCTCCGACGACGCCACCGATGTCGCGCTGCAATCTGCCGTCCCAGGCTGCCTCCCGGCCAAGGCATGTGTGCGCCGCAATCCGCTCTTCCTCTCCCTCACCATCCCCTGCCAAACTTGGTTGCAGGGATAATGATGCCAGAAAGCCACCTATGAAGGGGTAAAAAGCAAGAATGCCAAGAGGAGCCGTAGGGAGGAAGACTGGGCCAAACCGGGCCGAGGAGGGCCCAGGTCGGCCTAGGCCGGCCGGCCTACCCCCTTCTGGCATCGGTTCGGGCCCCCATTTCTCGAGTGTGAAGTTTATGGAACCCTAATTGCCTGCCGAAGCCGCCATTTTCCAGAGACGCTAATAAATACCTCCGAGGTCGACCACAAGATAGAGAGCCTGAGTTGGGAGAGAGACAGAGGATGAGAGCCGTCGGAGAGCCAATAACTCGCTAAGTCCAAGGCCCTAAGGAGATCACCACAAGGAGGAGGACGTCGAGGCCTTGCCGCGGCGCCGCTGGAGTTGGAGGACGATGAGGATCAATCTTCATCGGAGGCGTCTACCACGTTCAACGGTATCATGCTTAGAATCTTGATGGAGTAGATTCATCGTTTGTCCATGGAGTTGTAATGGATCTTGGTTTGTAATCACCGACTATTGTTTGGAGTTTAATCTATCGCTTCCTCGTTGATGATGCTTTAATGCTTAAGGTTTGGCCACCATGCTTTTTTGGTCGCTCCGTAGATCGCTTCAACATTTTGTGTTCATCTAGACTTAGTATCGATTTTACCTTCGTGTAGTGACTAGTACGAGGGAAGGGAAAAGGCTAGACCTTGTTCACATGCTTAGATAGATTAGATCGATTTTATCATGCTTGGCGATTGCATCTTCAAGTATCCCTAGACTCCATGGGCAAATGTTCTCCATAACTTTTGTGTCTCACGACTTTCGTTTGACCTAGATTAGATTGGTTTTGTCTTGTCTTAGTTCATAGATTAGATAGTCCTTAGTCTATAGTTGATCGCTCATCCAAAGGTTTGCATCAACTAGATTAGTGCTTGGTTAAACGCTAGTATATCCCTTGCTCTGTGGATTGACAAGAACCTTGGGATCTCCCGAGGTGAAAAAGTCTATAGGTGATCCGTACGCTTGCGGATCGAAACTCTTTACGAGATTCAACCATCAACAGTTAATTTCTTGTATGCTGGGATTTGTTGAGTACCTATTATAGGTGCTCACTCTTGCTTCCCTTGTCCCTTCTATCCAGAAGAAAGAGAGGACGAGCTTCGTCGCAGGGGAGGGTCTGCCCGACTTGTTTCCGGACAAGCTGCCTGAGGTAATGGGTCTACTACGTAGGACTTCGCTGCAAGTTTGAGGTTTCACCTTTGATAGAATTCTTCTCTTACCATCAAATCTCTTTAAAATAATGTTTTGCTCGCTTTACGATATATGGATCTGATACTTCTTGTAAAGTGCCGGTACCATCAGTCGGTCCAGGGACTGGTACTATTGGCAACCGGGAACCCATGTATACATATTAAGTATATAAAGAGGGTGGTCCCCACAACAGAGGTCTCGAGCACAATCTTCCAAGGTAATGCAACCACCAAAGTAGAAAAAACCACTAGTGAAGAAAAAGTCGAGCCCATTAAAAGAAGCTACCATGGGAGTAGAGATAAGAAGAAACAGATGCGATTTCAAGCCAACAAGTCCATGATTTTTTCGAGGATCTGAAGGCAAAACAACGATAGAGGGAGCTCAGGGCGAACAAAAGTAGATCCGAAGAAACTCAAGTTTTTCATACAAATGAAGGAAGAAACCAAGAGAAAGATAGAGTTGACAACAGACTATGAACGTTCGCTGAACAAGTCTTTACAAAAGAAGAGACGAGGAGGGTCACCAAATAGTTACCTCGACCAAATAGCTACGACGATGTCGTCAACTGGTGCAAAGAAGGAGCAGCAAACAGATGCGTCAATGACCAAACAAACTTACATTGCCTCCGGCCTTAGTGCATACTAGTAATAAAATGCATGTGCGCCACGCACGTGTCTAAAAACTCATAATAAACAAAATATATGTTTATAAAGTGAAGGTGTATATTCATATTCAATAACCAAGAAACCTAATCCATATCACAATAATATCTAGCTTTCAGAAAATGTTGAATACAACAATTTATATATTCATAGTTTAACTATAAACCCTATACTCTTTTTTTGGAGAAAAAGCTATAGAATTCATTGGAGAACATCATCAAACCTTCTGAAACAGAATGACTTTATAGTAATCCAATTTTATTTGCCTTTTACAGTCTTAAAGAAAAAGTATCAGCTGCACCTTCTGAAAAATACAGCAAATTTCCAACAAAGTCATTGCCTCACGGTGTTTGAAATAAGCATGACTGCCCACTGCTTGCTAGATCATTTTACAGAAAAGTTGTGGATGCGAAAGGGAGAAAAATAATCTAGCAATCAACCATGTGAATCCAGTAGAGAATTTCAGTCCTACTGAATTGACTGCCCAAAACCAATACATACTACTAACCTACCGCGGGTGGATAAGCAGATACACGGTCTGATGACCTAACCAAACATCTCTTGACAAATTATCACTTTGAAACAAACCTGAACACTCTTAATAAACTTGCTAGGTCACCAGTCGCCATCCAAGCTGTTAAACAAATTGCCACTGAACATGGAGATCTGATTGAGGTACTAACAGTCCCGCATCACAGCAAGGTTTGCAGCCTGAAGAATGTAACATATTAGACATCAAAACGGTTCTACAATGGCATGTGAAGGGAAAAAAAGGAAGCATAGTCCTTTCTAGTATATGGTGGAAGAAGGGAAGTAATTGAGATCTTCAAAGCAGATATGGAAACGCCAGACTCCTTCATTTATAGTTTCATTGTGTCCAAGTCTGACCAGGGCACAATGACCTAAGCATTACATCAAGATGGCTCTCACCATCCTTTGGATACCAGCCTAATTTTCTGAAATGTTAGGTATATGGAGCCTTTTAATACAGTCACAACAAGAGAACAACAAGAATATTTGTAGTAAAAGAAATTAACACAACAACATTTCTATGTTTACATGCGCAATGATGGACATGAGTAGGGCATGGATAAATAAAGATGGTGAAAACAAGTAAAGATGAAGCTTGTTGGCATACGTGGCAGCTGGAAAAAGAAGGTTGATTAAAAGCTGCTTGATATCTTTGTTCAGGTCAGGAGTGGCATCAAGTGATATTTTAGAAATACTTAAGCACACTTGGAAAGAGAGGATACACATATCTAACTTTAGTGGAAACATCCAATGCCACAGGATCGATTGGAGATACAAGGTTCAAGAATTCACTGGAGGTGCAAGATTTTACTCACAGAGGTTACATGTGAAAGCAGTGTAATCAGACTCGTCATGACAAGCATTCATAATGTTCATATGAATCTTCCACAATACCTGCAAGGATAATATGACACCTTGTCGCAGAAAAAACTTTTTTTTAAAAAAGTACAATAATGCTAAAATTTGTCTTATCTTTACCAATCTTATTATCCATTAGTGAGAGCTTATTAGTTTTGATTGCATTTACATGTCCAGCTGCAAGTTCATCATCGTACTTCACTCTAAAGAATCCAGTTTGATCAATGTTCAATTCAATCCAAAATTTTTCACTCTTATATCCATCAAAACTTTGATGCCATTACTGCCCACTACGTGCATCATTTTACACAAAAACTGTGCAAATTATATGACAAAGGGAGCAAAACTCTAGCAATCAACGATATGAATCCAGTAGAGAATTTCAGCCCTAATGAATTGACTGCACACAACCAATACAGACTGCTGACGACCTAACCAGCATAAACATCTCTTGGCACAGAAAAATATCCAAAATGGACAGAAGCAAAATAAACTTACAGAGGGGTCAATTATGAGCCACGGTGGATGGAGCATGCCGCACAGCGAGAGGGCGTCATGCATGCCTGCTATTTGAAAAAACAAAAATAAGAATTTCCATCCGTTAAATCCACTATGCCACAAATAAATCTACATAATTGAAAAATCTGATTGAAGAAACGGTGAGGAACACATCAGTCTAAAGTGCACCTTCAAATTATTATGTGTTGGTATAATCTTCCTGCAATCATAAAAGGGCAGTACCCTGCATGGCAAGCAAAGGAACAAGTAGATAACAAAGATAATTACCACTGTCACACCTTAACGCCGGTCGCACACGCATGCGCAACTAACAAGTAGGGCAGACAAACCTTTCACCATTCGTAATGAGACAAATAAATTAGTTAAAATACCATTGCAAATACATACCGAGCTCCATGAAACAAACACAAAACTGACGTCCGTTGGCTTTTTTTATTCAATTTGCTATTCCTTCAGGCCACCACAAAACTTATGCATCTTTCCAGAAGCAAGACACGGACGATTAATGAATGAACTGCATAATAAGTGCTAAAATTATTCTGACGTAAGAGATTACTACCTTGATAAATTGGCAGGGGAGCCTTGGATTTCATTAGCAATAAATTGTATGTGTCAGAAAGTCGACGAAAATTTCATGGAGACTCTGAACCCAAGCTACCCTGCTCTAGGGGGCGTTTCATCGAACACCCTTTGCGCACGAGACAGTGTAGCTGGCTCGCACAGCCCGACAAGCTCCGAATGAGCGTCTCCTCCTCCAGCGCCCGCGAGCTAACAGTACCACCAGATTTAATCTGAGCGAGAACTTCGAGGCATGCGACTGCGCAAGTTGGGATCGGAGATTGCTTACCTCTGGATGACAGCGAGCGAGCGAGCTCCCGTCCCATCGGTCGATGGTCGTGCTTCACGAGGGTGAGGAGGAGAAGGACTGACGCTGGCTTCTCCTCCTCCCCCTCCTCCTCTAATGGCGAGAGAGGTTTAGGAGCTTGGAGTCACGTCAGCCGTCAGATGCATCATCATGTCCTCTCCCTCTCCTTGTTCGACCAGTTCGCTTCTCTAGCTGTCTCGAGACTCGCCGCCTGGCCGCTACAGTCGGGGGAGGGGTGACGGAGGCGACACGGGGAGGTGGTGAGATCGGGGAGCGAGCACGTGGGCGGCGCGGCGTCCTTCCCGGCTGCGGCGGCGAGGTCAACGGCAGCCGGCGGCCTCCTCCCGGCCGGATCTGGCGTCGTCCGGGGCGGAGTAGACCACCACAGTAGCCCGCCGCAGCGCTCCCCGGCGGCCGTCTCTTCCCTGCAGCACGCGTCCTACGCCCTCCGCTGGCCTCCTCCTTGGGCCGGATCGAGGAGGCGCGGCCACGACGAGGTCGAGCTGAGCAAGGAGGCGAGGCGAGGATCCGGCGGCGGGGTGAGCGACGAGGCGCGGCGCGATCGCGGCCATGGCGACCTCCTCCTGGTGGCGGGGTCGAGGCCGGCGCTGCACTTCTCCCCTCCCTCCCTTCAAGACCGCGGCCGATGGTGCATCTCCGACGACGGTTCTCGCTCTCCATATCTCTCCTGGGGCTGCGGCCAGGGCGGTGAGCAGAGCAAGGCGGCGAGTTGATGCGAGGAGCGGCCGCGCGGGAAGCAGAGGCGGGGGATGAGCGCGCGCGCGGGGAAGGTTTTGGCGGGGGAGGAGCGCGGGATCCCGACCGCCGTCGCTAGTTGGAGACGACCTCCACAGCCCCGTCGCCGCGCGACTACAGAGCATGGGGGAACGGGATGAGGGCGTGGGCCTAGCGGGTATACGCGGGCAGGTTGGGTGGACGTAGGTGAGAAAAGAATTAGCTTTTTGGCAGAAACGCTCTCCAAATTGCGATTTTTTGGTACTTCATAGTCCTTCTACCCTATCCACTTCCAAAAACATATGACGGGTGGGTCCGGCGTGAGGGGTAAGGCGGGTCCGATTTGAGTGAGAAAAGTTTTCAATTGTCTTCGCTCCTTATAGTATAGATGAACGAGCTCTTGCAAATATGCCTAAAGAAGAAATAGCGCATCTGATTAGTGTTGTGGAAGAAATAGGGATGCTTGTAAGTGTTATTCTCGATAGTGAAGAACCACCTCGGGAACAAAATTTCGTAACTAGATGGCCCTTTCAGCTAGGAAAACCTTTTGTCAGGCCAGAATTGGTAAAGAAGCTCCCAACTAAGATCCACAGATTTCATGAGTGGTACATGAAGAAGTCAGCGAAAGGCCTGGAGAGGATTGGTATGCTCGTTAGGTTGGAAGATTTTACCGATGAAGGCGAGAAGGTGGTCTGGCTGGAATTCAAAGATATTTATGAAGTTTACCATCTAGACGCCCTAAATACCGATCTTATCATCGCTTGGTGTCTGTAAGTGGAGTATTTTCTTATGTTTATTAATAAATATAGTACGGTATGCCGATCTACTTAACTTTGTCTTTCACTTTTTGTAGCCTGCAACTAATTAAGATGCGAAGGAAGGGTTATGATAGAGTTGGTTTCATGAACCCAGCAAAAGTTAACAAAAATGAGGTCCAGAAGCAACCAGAAACAACAATCGAGACAATCTATAGGACCTTTTCTGAGTTTCATTACAAGGATCTCATACTACTACCTTACAACTTCAAGTAAGTGTGATTAGCATCTAATTATCTTAGTTAATTTTATTTAGTTCTAATCTATAATTATGAGCATGCATACAGTTTCAACTAGATTCTTATGATAATTCAAGTCGACAACAGCAACATCATGATGTGGGATTGGTTAAGAAAAGACCCCTCAGAATACCAAGATCTTCAAGATCTGTTTCAATTGCAATAATTCTATCTAAGATGTTTTCTTTAATGCAATATAGTTTGCTTTTACTGTCACTCTATCTTTCATTATTTTTCCCCATAGCTTGGAAAAAAATTCATTGCAGAGAACCTTGGACCATTTAAACCAACAATTAGATTCTATACTGATTTTCTGGTACGTGATCCAAATAACAACTTCAGATTGAGAAAATTGAAAATGTATAACACTAATATTTCATTTTTTTTCTCCTCGGAGACAGGCACTCGAAAATAATTTATGTGGATACTACATCTGTGAGCACATAGACTATATGTCAAGTACGAACTCGAGATACTATACTATAAGTAAAAAAAACCTATTAACAATACAACATTTCCTAACAGCTTATATATTTAATTGGTGGTTGTAATATGTTAACATATTTGCACATTATAGGCGGATATGGTTAGGGACGCACTCATTGCTGAGAAGGATCGTCTCTTAGCGGTTAAAGAAGGTCTCATGAGATTCCTCATGGGCGAGGTGGTTAATCCAAAAGGAAAACATCGTTACGATGGACATCCACTTGACCAACTTGATTAGCGCCTCCACTGGAAGTTGAGACTAGAAATTTGAATTGAATGATATTTTGATGTATATATAGTAGTTTTAGAAAATACTATCTATTTTGATGTATATAATTGTGTGTGTATATTTATAAGTGTATATACGTAAATATATAAGTCTAAGTACGTATGGTACACACGTATACATAGATACTTAGTGCAAATACATATACATACATATATACGTGAGACAACAATTAGAATATACGTGTATAACAATAATTAGAATAACTCAAATTCGAAAACAAAAAAGGATGGGGTTGGTAATACTGACCGGGACTAAAGGAACCCTTTAGTCTAGGTTCGTTCACCTGGGAATAAAGAGGGGTCTTTTGTCTCTCACCAATTAGTCCTAGTTGGACTTTAGAGCCATATGGCTCTTACCAACCGGGACTAAAAATTGTGTCCGTACTGGTATTGGGACCCACTTGCATCCCAAAAACTGAAACTTTCCTCCCACGTTCTCCTCATCTGAATTTTTATTCATAATATTTCTACGAAATTGCTTTGGTCCAAACTCCAAAAACAGGTACCAATTTCCCTCTCGAGGACGACACAAACTTTACCAAATTCTCCTTACACGGGCCAAAAGACCTGCCCAAAACCTACTATACTTCTACTATTATGGCAAGTTTATCGGTCGGTGAGCACTGAACGCATGGCTGCGATGGCCCAGCGAAAGCCAGCAAAAAGGGGCCAAAAAACGCGTCATCTAAAGCTGATACCATTCCTTTATAAAACTAGGAAAGTGTCCGTGCGTTGCTACGGGCATCCAATTATTTACAATGCAGTACACAAAACATTCAATAAAATTATATAGTATGGAAGTCATGTCAATAAATCATAGTACTAAGTTACAGTATATCATGCAAACACAATGTTTTATTTTAATTTAAAACATCCAATCTTCAAATTGACCATACCTAAAGGCCACAATTCATCTATTTTATCTCTTAGCCTATGATGCGTGAAAGATAATATTTTATAATGCTATGCAGGTTCTTCCTCCAGGCATTTACTTCATGTGCCACAAGATCGACGAAGAAGTTACGTCGTATAGCATAAGAGTATCGTGTAACATATGACGAATTTTTACTTAAAGTCTAACTCTCATGTGACAGGTCTTGGCGCATATATTTTTGTACATTAGCTATATAAATAATAATATTGTGCCAGTACGTTGCGACGATAAAATCTATATTTTATATATGTACAGAATCATGTCCATGAGTTGTTACTGCAGCATATATGTATAACAATATAATAAGATTGGCATATACACATATTTGTTTTAGTTGAATATTTTAGACTGTAAATTTAAATAGAATCCTTGTTTCCTTAACATACAATGCATTTGCAGGTATTAATTTTTAAAAGATTATTTTTCTTTAGAAAATATTAACAACTTATCAAAAAAATGGATATGGCATTTGAGAAATTTCTTTTCATTCTATTTTACACAAATTTGTGTGCCAAATCCAACCAAAACATGTCGTACAACAAACTTTTATGTATTTCACCTTTTTTCTTATTCATTCTATTTTCGTTTAGTGGGGCATATAGTCTCACTTCACTGCTGCAGGCGGGTCCGAAGGTGATTGACGGTCTGCACGATGCCTACTTCTATTTTTCCGTTCGGTGTGAAACGTCGCTGCATGTGGAGCCTTGAGAAGTGTTTATTTGGGTTAATGAAATTTTTGGGTTCCCTTTCAAGTTCTATTTAGAATATTAAACATAGGCTAATTATAAAACTAATTATACAAATAAATTGGAAATCGCAAGATGAATTCATTAAGCCTAACTAATTCGTTATTAAAGATTGGTTACTGTAGCATGACGTTGTCTAATCATGACATAATTAGACTCGTTAGATTTGTCTTGAAAAAGTAAGGTAGGAGTTGTTGAATGAGTTTTGTCATTAATCTACGTTTAATACTCATATTTAGTGTGTAGTGATTCATATGACGGGTAGTGTCACACCCTGAAATTTCCAATTTCAGAATGTGAATAGGAAAAAAAAATTAATTAACAATTTTCTCCCAATTTTAAATTTTTCCAACATTTATTTTCTTTACAGGAAATATAGTATAGGAAAAAGTCATTGTTTGATTTTTCGAATTAAATAAAATGATTATGTGAGTGTTGCATTCATGCCGATGCATCTAGTGTTTCATGAGTGCAAAAGCTTTTAAAATGCGCTTAGGTGCTGACTAAACCCTCCCAAGAATTTTCCAGATTTTTCTGGAGTTTATTCTCATTTTCCTTGAGCTATTTCTATTTATTAAAAGGCTCTAAAATCTTTTTCATAAGCTCCAAATATTTTATTTGGACTGTTCGTGTCTCAATCTATCTCTGGGAATTTTCCTAGAATTTTTGGGATTTTTAGAATATTTTTCGTAACTTTAATGAATTATCTAGCTATTTCTAGATTATTCTTTTTCACGAAAATATTTTCTAAAGATACCAAGAAATCCTTTTCTTTTTCCCCTTTCATTCCTTCACTTTTGGTCCTTCAAGCCTTTCAGCCCAGCCTCTAAAAGTCCACCGCCGCCCCTTTTTCTCCTTGGCCCGGCGCAGCCGAGCTCCCTCTCGCCCCGTTTTCTCCTTTTTCTCGCTTCGACCCATTCCGACCCGGTCCGCTCCACCGACCCATCCGGCCAGCCCGCCGAGGCCCACACGGAGCCCATCCGGACCCCGGCCATGGCGAGTCCGTGGCGGACACGACCACCGGCGCTGCCGCCGAGTTGTCCTAGGCGTGCGCGCTACGCCAGACCGCGCGTTCGCGCCTTATAAAGCGCGAGCCCGAGCACACCGTCCTCATGCCGCATCCACCCTCGCCTCGCCTTATAGAGCCGCGCCACCCGCCGCGCGCTGGCCGTCGCCGTGGTGCCGCGTCGGGACGCCGCCGGACGAAGCCGGCCTCACCAAGAGCTTCCTCGCGTCGTGCTGAAGCCACCGTGCTCTTTCCCTTGGCCAGACATCCGCCGGAGCGCCGCCGCTCATACACGCCCGAGCCGGCCGGCCATGCTCCTCCGCCACCGTCCAAATTCAGCCGCTGTCGTTGCCGTACGTCGCCAGTGAGCAACTCCCCAGCATCCCTTCGACCTCCTCTCCCTATGACCCGCCTCGCCCGAGCAGGTGACCGCCCAGGGCGCCGGCGATTGGCACGGCCAGCACCTCCCTGTCCGCCCCCGAGCCAGAAGCCAGAGGTAGGAGAAGACCCTGGTAGCTTTTCGTTTAGCCCCCTGGAATCTCCCATAATCCTTAGATTTGTTTCTTGTGACTTGGCAAAACTACAAGAAACCCCCTGGATAGTTTAGATTCTCCAGATCTAGTCCACCCTGAAGCCTTTACGAGTAAGCCCTTGGGTTTGTATACGAAATTATGTATATGCCCTCGGGTTTTCACAGATATGCCCCTAGAGGTTTTGAAACTTTGCCAGCAAGTCCTTAGACCTTTGATAGCTCATATCTTGATCGTTTTAGCTCTGTTTTAATCCGTTCAAGTTGCGTTAGGTTCATAATAATGTAAAGTACACGTAAGTGGTGTGTTTTTCATCATGCGTGTTTTATGAAATAAATTTGATATTAATTTTGTTTAAATGTCTACTAAACATGCCTTTTCTAAATAAAAGCAAATATAGTGCTATACATCATTTTTTTAATCAA
Organism: Cenchrus fungigraminus; assembly: GCA_036936925.1. Taxonomy (NCBI): domain Eukaryota; kingdom Viridiplantae; phylum Streptophyta; class Magnoliopsida; order Poales; family Poaceae; genus Cenchrus; species Cenchrus fungigraminus. The sequence continues at coordinate 102,832,937 of CM072779.1, forward strand.
TATTAATTTGATTAATGTTTACCTCATATACTTTTATAAATAAAAGCTAATTAGTGTCACATACCGGTTTTTCTTAAACCAGATGTTAATTTGCTTAATATTTAATTAACTTTTCTAATTAAAAGTGCTTAGGCTTTTACACCGGCTTTTACAATAAAAATTAAATTGATTAATACCAACACAAATATGTTTCTAATTATAATTTGGTTAGTTCATCCGGAATCATAAATCCATATGCGTAGATCTTCCCACCTATGTTAATTTTCCAAATAAATGTTTAATTGGCGTAATTTATACATGTATCTTTATAAATAAAGTTTAACTAGGTTCTTTGCTTCGGTCTTTGCAAATAAAATGTAATTTGAATTATTTCAACTTGGGGTATTTTATTTATAAAATATCCTTTACATATTTTTAATAATTAAAATAAACCTAGCTTATAGTTTGTTCTCTTGTATATGCAAATCGATCGGTAGTCGTTCTTTATCAAAGCTCTATCTCAGTGTGTCTTTGTTGTAGAGCTAATCTTCTTTCAAGCTCTAGATCTTTTGATCCTAGCTCATGCTCAAACCTAGTACCTTTCCTAAAGCTAACCAAGCATTTCCTTTTCTCAGCACGGTCTGTGTGCTTCAGTGATCCATAGCATCGAGCCTATCCTTTAGAGCGTTCTTTTAAAGCTTTTCTTTTGATTGGTGCATTGTTCTTAGTTGTTTGTTTGTTTGCTTTGTATGCTTGTGCCCGATGATTGATACGAGTAGAAGGAACGTGGTTCGAGAGCTTTGGAGAGCAAGAGGTTGAAGAGCTCTGAGCAACAACATCACTACTCTGGTTAAAGGCAAGTGTGTCCATGTTCTTTTGACCCAATAACTGTGTTTAATCACCATTGCATATGCATTAATATTGATGGGTCCTATTAAGGTTTATCCTAGTCTTTATTACCTTTATTCCTTGTCAACCTGGGTTTACCTTTCTGTTGGGTAGCTACGCTTAGTTGCTCTACATGGGTTATGGTGGTTCTAATGAACAACAACAATGATGAACTTGCTTTACTTTATGCTATGTATCTCTGGTTAACACAAGATCACAATGCTTAATCGGAACATGGAGAACCACCTAGGAAAACAGTGCAACCATAAGACATATGGCTCTGTCTTGGCTAATTAATTAGAGACTCTAGTATGGGGTAATCTTACCGAAAGGGCAAGGGGCTCATAGGTTGTGCGATGGCTTGTCCAGCCAAGTGGTTGGCGTACCACTTGGGGGAGAGTTCATCCCCTTATGGGGAAACCTTAGCGGGTTATCACTTATTAGGGAATCTTTGTAAAGGCCTCGTAGCATCTCTATGCAATCACACCTCGGTAGTGTGGTATGATGCCTGATCAGCATCACGTGTTTGGGTTTAAAGTTCTTCTAAACTTTTACGCGACTTGTGGGTAAAGATGTACAACCTCTGCAGAGTGTAAAACTAATCGATTAGCCGTGCTCACAGTCAAGAGCGGCCTGGACCCTCACATGATAATTGAACTTGAAGATGGACTTAAATTGTGGTTATGGTTATGTTTGCCATATGTTTATGGCGTATCTCCTTATATTAATTGTGGGTTGGTATATACTTATACTTTATTAGTAATCAGGTGCTAATAAAATTTGACCAACTAAAAGTGCTTAATGCAGTCAACCTGTCAGCCTTTACTTGATAAGCCTTTGCATTCATACTTTCCCCACACTTGCTGAGTACGACATGTGCTCACCTTTGCTATAAACAATGTTCCTCAGAAAGAGGAAGTTGATATGAAGTCGTTGTGAAGATGTTGCTGGAGCTAGGCGTACGTAACCCCGGTCGACTGCTTGTGGAAGTTTGGTGCCTTCATTTCCAGGATTAAGCGTAATACTCTGATAATCTTTATCTTTCTTTACGTGATATTGTACTGTTATTCACTTATGTCAACTATATGCATGAAACTTGATCCTAGCATGCATATAGGTTTGCACTTGGTTTTCTTTGAAAAAATAGATGTGACAAGTAGTTGGTGAAATTTTGTCATGAGACATGCATTTTGAAGCCTATCATGGAATGATTCTCCAAACAAAAAGCCTATCATAGAACGACTGTTTTGCCTCCTCCCTTATCCGTTTCGTTGGATGGAATTTCTCGGGCGTCACCAACCAAGCGGCACTCACACTCCTAGTTTGAGAATTTTTTTTATATTTATTTTATCGTGATTTTGCAAAAATATATGGTCCGCCACAAATTTTGCAAAAATATACATCTGCCGCCGTGGGCCACGGCGTCAGGGACATAACGCCGTGGCCCACGGCGGTAGGAGCCGCCAGGAGTGGGCCCGTACCCTTAACGCCGAGGGCCACGGCGTTACGACCCTGACGCCGTGGGCCACGGCGTTAGGGGTCTAACGCCAGGCGGTAGCGTGGCGCTGAGCTAACGCCGCGGCCCGCGGCGTTATCTGTTCCTTGCCGCCGCGGGCTGTGGCGGTAGGAATTTTTTTTTTATATTTTTTAAGTTTGAATTGTTGAAGGATTGATAAAACGACGAACCATTAATACTTAACGACGAATTTAGATAAACGATTACAACATTTGCAATGGCACGTGCGACACAATTACCCTAACTTTGTGCCGCTCTTTCTAGTCCTAACGCGCCTTAGGGGATTTAAATAAACGATTACAACAATTGTAGTCTAGTTGTACGAATAATACCCGGAGAACCCGGACATCATAGACCCGCCGGAGTGCTGGGAGGGCATGTACCCCGACGGGGGTGGAGTTGGATCAGATGGTGGCGGGGGTGGAGTTGCTGGTGGAGTGTTGTCCTTCTTTTCGTGGCACGGACAACAGCAGTACTCGTCCTCACAGCTGGTGTTCGTCTTCACCACCATTGGTCTGGTCACCGGTCCGTCATCGCCGTTGGTAGATGTCGGATCTGGAGAAGCCAATGCCGATGCGAGTTCTTGCCTCAGGTTGAAGATGACAACATCCTCGAGGTAGTTGATGTACTCTTGATATGGGTGAATAGCTGGGGGATCCACCCATTGCACGAAACCGCAGTTATCTGGTTGTTCGGAGTACTGCAGAAACCGTGATTACATTAGTAAATCATAAAATGATGAAGGACAGAGGTCATGGAGTTTTGCCTGCCTACCCATGCTCGTGAGCAATGCCAGAAGCGGCGACCAGAGTTGTCCCATCCCTGATAAACCTGCATCACACAGAACTCACCGTGTGCACACCTTGGCCAGTTCACCGTTTGATTTGGTGCGTACTTTCTAACATCACGCATGGATTTGAAATCTCTCTTGTCTAAGACTGGAAAATTGGTGTTGAACTCTGGATCTTGCTGGCTCCATAGTGCTGGACCGATGGAGTCATCATCATCAGCCCCAGTCCAGGAACTCATTGTTGCTTGTTGTGTTGTGAAGTGAGACTGGAGAAGAGTGCTCACATATATGTAGGCGGAAACTGGATGGTGGGCCATTCGATCCGGGGCAAGAAAACGGCCAGTGACTCAGAGGAAACACACCCTAGTACTAGGTACACTGTTTGGTGCAGTGACTCACAGAAAACACACCCTATGTGTTCAATATTTGGAGCAGTTCACAGAAAACACAACCTAGTACGAGTTTTACTGTTCGCATCTGAAATTCATCTTAAATCAAGTTCTTAAAGATACAACCCGACTCTAGAGGATGATGAAATGAAATCATAATTTTTTATGGATACAGTAGCACTCGGCGTTGAGTACTCTACGTCTACTGGGTACAACGGGGGTATTTCCCCTTCCTCATAGCATCCGGCCCAGCTTCCTTAGCCCGGCGAGCTCTCTCCCTCTTCCTCTCTCTATCTGCTTCACGGGCCGCGGCCGCTTCACGTTCTTTGATCTCCCGCCGAATGCGAATTTCCTCCTGCTGCTCCTTACGTTTTTGTTCTTGTTTTTTTGCCTCAACCATCCTTTGCCACCTCTCACGTGCTGAACGACCCGTCTCCTCGACGTAACGCTTGTCTTGTTCGGACTACTCACAATCTAGCCACTGCATGAAATCATAGAGAGGAGGTGGAGTCTTTTTTCAAAGACAAGTTAGCACATAATAAAATAGCAATGACATAATATTTATTTAGTAATGCAGTTAGTTCTTACTTTTGGTCTAACATTGCGACATGGTGGGAGGGGGTCATGCTCGTAGTTCTCGCACATGAAGAACCTCATCCCGTAGCAGTACCCGAGAACGTTGCACTTGACAAGCTTACAGTTGTCACCGCAGTAGCACATAGGAGTGTGGATCCCCTTTGGCACCTCAACCTTGTCCTTCCTACTGGTGAGCAACTCCAAATCCAACTCAGGACCCGTTGAAGCCATTGAAAGCCTACAAAACAGATGAGAAATATGATAAATTCATTACTTGTTTCATTTGAAATTATAGAACAAAACATAATCGGATATGATAAGAAATTCGACGGCAAGAATAAAACAACAAGCAAATGAAAAGGTAGTTCAATTATTACAACACGATAACATGCATAAGTTCAAATATTACAAGACCTTGCAAGATAAAATTGTTCAAATATTACAAGACGACAACATGCATAAGTAGTTCAATTATTACAATACGGTACCACAAACAAGTACGGTCACTGCATTCCTTCGTTGTAGCGACTGGAACGACGACCACGTGCACTAGCTGCAGGTGGTGTAGAAGTGGGAGTGGAAAAGTAAGATGCTTCGGTGCATTTCTTGTAGGAGTGTCCAGGATTGTTGCACTTGGAGCATATCTGCCCCTGACGTCCAGCTTTAGCCTCATCCATGTTGTTCCTAATCCTCTTCTTCTTGCGTCGACCGACACCTTGACACATGGTTGGATCTGGATTTGGTATGTACAACGCACTGTCTTTGGGGTCTTGAGTGAAAGTTCCAAGATGCAGGTAACCCTCAATAGTGTGGTTCCAAGTGTCTAGAACGGTTTGCTTCAGAAAGTATTTAGGCACGTAGCGGCCCCAATGCTGATTCTTTGTTGCAAGGCATGCAGCGATCACATGTGAGCAGGGGTAGTGTAGCAGCAGTGGCTTCTGGCAAGAGCATGAGCATGTCTGATTCCCAATCACTGTTTTCTGTATTGTTATTTCACCATTTGCCTTTTGTGATTTGGACTGACAACTTATCTGATATTTCCACTGCACTTCCTCGCCAGGATCACGACGTAGAGGTTGTGGGTAAGCTCTGTGAGAGAGAGCAGCCTTCTGTTTTTTGTTCAAGTACTCAGTCATCCATGTTGAATACACCTTCTGAGGGTCCTGCATTGCTGCATGTGCTGCATTAGCATGGTCAAGAAAGTACTTCATTGTGCGGTACAAGAAGAACTCAATGATACCAACAAGAGGTTGAGCTCTGGCACCACGCAAAACAGCGTTGTAGACCTCAGCAAAATTTGTTGTCATTATCCCATGCCTCACACCTCCCTTATCAAACAGGAGGGACCATTTCTCCTTAGGCTCATTCTGAATCCACTGGCTGAAGGTCTTCACAGCACGTCCCCTTCTCCTTCTGACATTTGGAGCATCTAGCCCCACGTCCTCCAGAGAAACTGGCTCTTCCCCGGGTTCAGTACTTGCAGGCTTCTTAGCTATCTCTTCTGATGCTTTCTTCGTCAGATCATCTAATTTTTGCCATAGGTCGAAGAATTTTTTCTCCTGATTGGTCGAACATAAGCGCTTGAACAATTTTGTAAGTTCTTTGTTCTTGAACTGGCTATGAAAGTTTGCTCCCATATGCCTCATGCACCACCTGCTATGCACATCTGGCCATTGTGCTGCTCTGTAACGCTCTTCACTACCTTCTTTGATGTCACTAATGGCCTGCAAAATACCTTTGTGTCTATCGTGTATCACACACACGTCTGACACATCTCCCACCACCATTTGCTTCAATCTATCCAGAAACCAATACCAACTGTCACCATTCTCTCCCTCTGCAAAAGCAATTGCCAATGGCAACAACTGATTGTTGCCATCTGCAGCCACAGTTGTAAGGATTGTGCCCTTGTATTTTCCTGTTAGGAATGTGCCATCTATGCAAATAACTGGTCGACACTGTTTGAATGCAGCAATAGCAGGACCCAATGCTAAGAATGCCCGCTGCAAGACTTGCTTCCCTGGCCTTGATACACTATTATAAGTCTTGATATCATAATAACTACCAGGATTTAGCGTGGCAATTGTGTTCAGCAATCGAGGCAGATTGTCATAGGATGCTTCATAAGTTCCCCACCTCATCTCCATTACCTTCTTCTTTGCCATGTATGCTTTACCATAACTTATCTGATACCTAAATTTCTCCTCAATTGCAAAGATAATGGACTTAGGCTCAAAAGCAGGATTTTCCACAATCTTAGCAAACATCTGGTTAGCCACAAAACCGAATGACAAATTACGATGGCTTGCATCCAGCTGCTCAAGTACACAAGTGTGATCCACAACAGATTTGATCTCCCAATAATTTTTCCACTTGCCCTTGGAAGCATACACTCGAAAAGGACAGTTGGGCTTCAGACATTGTACATCATATATATGTGGAGAACTCTTCACTACCCTGAACTCTCTCTGCAGAGTAAGGGTGGACCACCTCTTCACTGCATCCTTCACCTCTACTGCACTCTTATACATGACGCCAACAGAAACTGCATTTTCTCTATACTCCCAGGCCACATTCTCACCAGGATTGACAGATAGCTGTGAGAAATTGTAACTGTCCCAATCCCTTGGAACTAGCGGGTCATCCTCATCATCTGAGGAGTCCTCTTCCAACCCACGTTCATCCCCATTGGCTTCCATTTCGTACCGCCTGAGTAGTTCTTCATTAACTTCCCCCTCGTCAATTGCACCCTCAAAGTGTGTGTCACCATCTCCTTCTTCTTCCTCACTGGAACCACCATCTCCTTCTTCTTGTGGCTCAGTTGCAGGACCATCTCCTGCTTGTAGTTCAGCCTCACCATGGTGAGCATCACTCACAGGCACTTGACTACTAGACCCAGCCTTATGAACAACTTGGATAAACAGCATCACAGGCAAACCAATTTCACATGCTGTTTTGATATAACTCCTCTAATGTTCAGTGCCTTGAAGTGGCATAAGCTCCCAATATAACAACTCACTTCTGTTGATTAGAGCCATAATGGACAAGTCATGTTGCTCTGCATCTACATGAAATGCCCTAAAAAAAACTGGGTAATGGACCCCCAAGTTCTTGAGGCTGCTCTTCTAATCATATGGTCAACCGAATCAAATTCTGACAAGTCAACTCCATGTTCACCATATCTAATCTGCCATTACCGAAATACAACTTGACACTGAGATCATCTGACATGTCTGACAGCATGAAAAAATAAAACGCTATTAAGAAGTGGATCTGCAACTACAAAATATATCTACTCAGAGCTACACTAAAACTATAATTTTACTAAGCAGATCTACACTACAATTATAATTTTTCTAAGCAGATCTACACTACAACTATAATTTTACTAAACAGATCTACACTAAACTATGTATTTACTAAGCAGATCTACACTAAAACTATGTATTTACTGAGCAGATCTACACTAAAACTATATATCTACTAAGCACATCTACACTAAAACTATTAAGTATCAGAGTATTATCTCTAACGAGACGAAAAACCGACAGAGCTTCGCACCTTCACCACCTCCTCCTCACTCCCTTCTCCTCTTCCCCCTCTCTTTTCTTTTTTTCGAATTATTATGACATTTTCGGCTGAATTTCGGTGTTATATAGGCAGCTAGACCCTAGCGTCGTGGGCCACGGCGCTAGCAGGCCTGCTGCCGCCGTGGCCCATGGCGCTAGGACCTAACGCCGTGGCCCGCGGCGCTAGGCTCTTGACGCCGTGGCGTACGGCGCTATGTTTCGCCCACGCTAAGGGCCCACTCCTGGCGGCTCCTACCGCCGTGGGCCACGGCGTTATGTCCCTAACGTCATGACCCACGGCGGCAGATGTATATTTTTGCAAAATTTGTGGCGGACCATATATTTTTGCAAAATCGCGATAAAATAAATATAAAAAAAAATTCCTAGCTTGATCCTCTCTCTCCTCACCCTCTTCTCTCCCTTCGGACATCTTTGCAACCGCATGAGCTCGAGCTTCTGCTCCGGTACCGCGGCCCCGCTCCCGCAGCTAGCATCGGATCAACTCGAGCTGTGGTGCAGATCGAGAGCTGAACAGCCAGTGCGGGAGAGCTCTGATCGGCGGTCGTGATGGGGGAGATCCAGGCAGTCGTGGATGGGAAGCTCCAGTTGACGGAGCTCTGGGTGGCGGCCGCGGCGGGGGAGATCCGGGCGGTCGCGGGTGGGGAGCTTCAGGGACCAGGAGCGGAGCTCCGGACAACGCGGGGAGCCCGAGCTCGCAGCCTCGGAGAGGGCTTGAGCTCCGAGCGGCAGCGGGGGAGCCGCAGGTGTGTGGAGCTCCGGATGTAGGTGCGGCCGGCGGGCAGCGGAGCTCCGTCCGGGCGTCCGCGGCTGCTCCTACCACGAGCTGCGGCCAACGCGAGTGGTCCTGAGGCAGACGAGCTACAGCCGTCACGAGCGGCCACGAGCGAGATGCGGTGACCATGGTCGTTGGAGCGGCCGAGGTGCAGTCCAACCTGGGCTACTTAGGGAGATGGATCCGATTCCCAGGTGATGTCTCTGGTTGATCCGTGGTTTATTGATATGGCAATCACATCTAGCATCCTGAAAAATTCATTTTCAAGTGTGTGCTTTGACCGATTCATAACGGACGGGATGCTTATTGCTGATCTCCAAAATCTAATCATACAAGGTGTCAAGTGTTGAACTGATCAATACGTTGGCTATTGAAATTTATAGATCCAGATAAACAAATTACATGATTTACTTACCTTGATTTTGTTAATTACTTCCTATCATCCATACGAAATACATTCCACAAACATTTTATATTATCAAAGAATCATGACTCATAGAAATTAAAATTACGAGCAGTGCAGTGTAGCGCACTTATATGCCTAGTGAGTAATAATCTGTGGTAATTACTATACATGGTGGTAATTCCATTCCGCGGCCTGTCCTGAACCATTGAACTATTGTATGTGTGTGTGTGCAGGTGTTGATGGGGTTCGTGGTGACCGATGGAGCTGTGGCCAGCCGAGCTTCACATGGCCTTGTTGGCATGGATGCCTTTTTTTTGTGGCATGCCAGGATAATCATTGGCGGTGGCGGAGACTTGCTATGGGTGAGATTAATACAATAAACATGTCATAAATGACAACACTTTTCACTCTGCATTCAGTTAACAAAAGCAAACAGAAACACCACGAGGAACAGAAAAGTAGCATGCATATTCATTTTGATTCAATTACGGCTACCTATATTGGCATAAAATTAGCAATGATATCTATATGTTGCTTCAAAAGATCAATATTCATGTAACCAAGTATTCTAATACTTTGAAAAGTATGTTTCCTTTTTATGCCGTATAATCCTTAAATGATTGATAATCATGTAACCAGCATTGTTTATGAGTTAAAATCAGATGATTTATAATCATGTAACCAGCATTGTTTATGAGTTAAAATGCAGCTGATGAGCATGTACTATGATTACTACTATTAATTCTTATACCTGATTAACATCTTTACAGTTTCAGATGGTAACTTATAGCTGGCTGCTTTCTTGGAGTAGGCTCACCATATTTTTTTCAAGGGATGTGTACTCTTTATGATTATGCCATTGTTAAACTAATTGTGGTTTCTACTTTATAATGTGTCCAGTGATGTCCATGCTTAGTAATGCATAGAAGAGGGCTCTCTCCATTATATGATGAGACCGGCATTGCTGATGATGATGTGAGCACCACTTTTCGAGTACCTACTACCTTTTGAGATTGAAGCAATATTTTATAAACTCCTTTTTACCTGAAGGAAGAGGAACAGGCAGTAGGTACCGGGGCTTCACAGCATCAGAAGAAACGACAGGATTCAATCATTCCTATGTGAGTTGACATATAACTTCTTCAAACGAACTGTGATGCCCTTTCTCCATCCAACCATTTCTATAGCATTAGCCTGTTAGGAGCATGAAATTTGTTCAGAGCAATGGTAAATAAACTTTTCAGAACAATTTTTCCAACCAAATATATTAGAAGTAAATGCAGAGGTCAATATGTCCTAGGGGAACCATGACCAGTGTTGGAATTTGCAGTTACATGGCAGTTATCAAGTACTACTCATATTCTAAATAAAAATGGGAAGATTCTAATTGAAGCAATATTATATATTTCGTCAAATAGGAACATTCTAGCAGGCTGTACAGTTTAACAGATGAAATAGATAATAAGATATCTATAATGCACCTGCCATAGCATGTGTGCCTTACGATATTAATCCTTACCTTTCATACTCTAGCTGCCTGTTAGAAATCTAGTATCTTGTGCATCTTCCATGGAACAGCCCAAATCTGCGAAATTTGATGCGTAGATAATTTCATGACCCCAAAGAGTGTTGACATCAACAAACAAATATCATTATATCACATACCTTTATCAAAGACATCCATATTTGTCAAAAAGAAAAAAAAACTAATAGCTGTTCCTGCTGATATATGCAGTAAGTTTCCATCAAAATCATTGCATCACAGTGCTTGAATTGAGAATTATCGCATAGCTTGCATATATCCTTGGCATGGCTAAAGTTGTGCTTTTACAGATGGGAATGAATTTATCTTTAATTCTCATTTTGCACGTAGAAGAATATAGTTTGATAGCATCATCCATTTGTTATAACTAAAGGGATACTCATATTTTGATATAATACAGTACATTCTGAAAAAAAATTAAAGGAAGCAATTAAAAAACCGCTGCATACATTGTCATCAGAAAGGTGTACTGTATTGCATACATTGTTAGAGCAACTCAGGAAGATGTATGTTTTAAGCAGATGATGTGTGGCCAGAGCAACAGCAGGCACATGTTCCCTTCCCAAGCTCGACGGCGCTGCTGCATCCTGCAGGTCTTCAACGGTATCACCTCACACCATATGTTTACCAAAATTGGACTTATGCTAATCAAAACTATTGTTAATTTGCAGAGAGGATTCATCACCAACCTGGCTGATTTGTAGAGAGGATGTCTATGTTGATCTCCAGGTATGACTCACACAAGACACCTTGTAGGATGCACTCAAAAAATCAAAAAATTGATGTCAAATAATCACACAGGCATGATGAACTGAAGAATGGGTTGTGCTCTTCTGTCAGTTTTGAGGAGATGATAGCAGCGCTGGTCGGGCTTTTAGAGATGGCGGTGCATAGTTTTGGAGATGGTGGTGCCTGCTCGGAGGTGAGGTAGAGGCGACAACGACATCGATGAGGATTTCTTTCCAATCATGAATGCAACATCTCGTCGTGTTGGAGACGGTCACGGTGTGGACGACGCGGATTTGCATGCTGGAGTCGATGACGATGGCGCCGATCTGCATGCTGGAAACAACCATGGCGTTGATTTACATGTTGGAGTCGATGACGGTGCCAGCGACAATGACTGGATTGGATGGAAGGCGAGGGCGTCACCGGTCGGCGTCCTGAAGGCGAAGGCGGCGACGTCATTGGAGGCAGCGGAGGAGGGTCGTACGGGATCGGTGGCCACGATATGGGACGGATAGGAGACAAACCTAGGTTAGGTTTGGAGGTAGTGGCGACGGTGTATGGGATCGGGGGTTTAGGGCAAAAATCGGGTGGACGGGCGGAGGTGCGGAGTTGCGAAGCCCGGTGGAAGACGGATGGTTTCAGTTGGTTCCATCTCTAATCAACGGCAAAAATCAATCGCGCGAGGGTGCGGGCGTTGAGCTTAGGCGGACGCGCGGTGGAGCGAAAAAACGACGTACCAAGTTTTGGTCTTACTTTCATTCTTTTTAGGAGTAGAGAGTCGATGTCATGCCAATGTGCCATGCATTGCGCTTTGCGCACTGACCACACGCGCCCTCTCTTCCCTCGCGCCAAAAGTGGCACACGCACCAACCCACCCGGGCCCACGTGCAGTCACACACATGCACCTCGCCTCCCTCCCAATCGCGCCACGCGCGAGGCAATGAAATTGTTTGTTTTTCCCAGGCACGTGCCTAACGCTGCTGCATGCGAGCCTAATTTTGTTCAATCTCCTTTCTGGCACAAGGCCTACAAATACACACACCAGCACACTCGTTTGGAGCAACCTCCCTCCTCCTCCTCTCCACCTGCCACCGGACGCCGGAGTGTAGCGACTTTAATCTTGGGTTATTGTCATAAGATATAAGTGAAATGATACCCCTCAATTTGAAATTATGGATGATCAATGGACGAATGCTACAAGGCTAAGGACATTGTTAGTTCCAAGTGTCACAAGGAGATGAAGGACACTTGGATTTACTAGTTTGTAGTGTTTGACCGTACTATTAAGAGGGGTTCACACATTAGTAGCTTGACCATGCCAAATGTTATGCTATATTCATGCACTATCAAGCTCCTTGGATGTTAAACAGCTCAAATTACTCATGGAATTACAATGGAAGCAAAAGAATTGAAGAAAAACTCAAAGACGATTGAATTGGACGAGTTATACTGCAAAGGGTAGCGTCGGATGAACCGACGCCCCAAATCCTAGTTTCGTCAGATGATTATAGCGGTAGTTTCAGAGAAAAAGCAACGCCGGATGAACCGACGGTGCAGCATCGGTTCATCTGATGACCTAGGGTTTCGCAACAGTAAGGTTTTGAGTCAAAACCCTTAAGCACCGAATGATACGACGACGATGGCATCGGTTTATCCGGTGGCGTGCGAAAACTTAACAGAGACGCCCGGAGAAGATTTACTTCAGCACCGGATGAAACGACGCAACACAAGACACTCAGTGGTTCATCCGGCGCCTATGTTTAAATCATATAGAGACGCACTAAGTGATATGGCTTCAGCACCGGATAAACCGACGTAGCATCGGTGCATGCGTCGGATGATGTGGTACAGCGGCTAGGTTCAACGGTAATATTTCTTGACCAAGAGTGACCGGATGAACCGACGCTATGGCTAGGGGGAACCGTCGGTTCATCCGACGGTGCTACTTTCTGCAGCACTTTTCTAACAGCTAGCCTTCGTTGCTTAGCCTATATAAGTGACCCTCCTGCGTCTCTTGAGCTGCCTTTGCCACTCTGAAGAACTACTGCAGCCAAGGAGAGAAGGGGCTAGTGCTTTGTTCATTTGGAATTCATCTTCCTCTTCCAAGGGGAATTCTTTCTTGGTGATCAAGGGTTTCAAGGTGCTTTCTATGGCTAGCTAAGTGCATTAGTCAAGTGAAAGTGTGAGCTTATTACTCTTGGAGATTGACGGCTCCTAGACGGTCTCGGTGTTTGGAGGTTCTTGGTGAGCTCTTAGAGATTGTGGGAGCCCCGGGAAGTGCTTGGTGTACATGGTTTGAGACCCACCATTCCGGAGATGGAGAATGGGTACTCTTAGTGAGCAGGTCTAAGTGGCTTGAGGGGGAGTAAAACACTATGTGAGTGCTCCAACGTGGACTAGGGAGAAGTGTCAACTTCTCGATACCACGGGAAAAAAATTGGTTGTCTCTAGTCCTCTTGCTCTACCTTCGTGCACTTAATTTCAGCATTTACTTTCAGCTCTTAAGTTCCTTTGTCCTAGTTTCCCTTGTGTGCTTTGTTTGTCTCATATCTTGACTAGGGTGCTTTTCTCTTATTAGTGTGTATCTTGCTAAGGAACTTTGTTGCTAGTGTGCTTAGTTAGTAGAAAGAAACCTTTGTTGCACTCAGATGAACCGACGGTACCTTGGACGCAAGCGTCAGTGTAATGGCCGGATGAACCAGTACACTACATGAAGAAGGCTCAGTTTACACAGGTCGTCGGATGAACCGATGGTATGCCTTTTAGTTGCACCGGATGAATTCCTGAAGAAGTAGCAAGGTTAGTAGCACCGGATGAACTGACGGTAAAGCGTTTCATCCGGCGGCCGTGTGTTTGCTAACAGAAAGGTTCTGGCGCGAAACCCTTAAGCACCGGATGAACCGATGGTCACAAGGATACAAGCAAGGTTCATCCGACGGCTACGAAGAAGCTAACAGTAAGGTTTTGGCGAGGAATCCTTCAACACCGGATGAACCGACGGTGCGTCGGTTGAAGCGTCGGATGATTTGTGTCAACGATCATGTGTGGTGGAAGGCAACATCTAGTAGCACCGGATGAACCGACGCCCGGAAAAAGCATAGCGTCGGATCATCCGATGGTACTACTTTCTGCAGCTTTGGCCCGGCTAGTTTGATGCCTTGGCCTATTTATACCCCTTCCACCCCACCATTTGAGAATGCTGGATAGTGCTAGAGTATGTGGAAGTGCAGAGGAGTTCAAGACACATTAGAGATCATATCCATGCCATGCTAGTGCTTAAGTGAACATTCAAAGGTTTTGCACATGCTTGGTGTGTGTGCTTAGTGCTAGGTTAGCTTAGAGCTGAGTGAGTGCAAGGTGTGCCTACCTTGTGAGCTGATTCTTGAGTGGATCAAGCTGTACAAGGTGCGCCGGAAGCCTTGGAGCCTAAGGGGCTCTCCGGTAAACGTCTTCGACCCTCCGGCTTGGTGTGGAGCAGCGAGGACACTTTGTGCGGGGGACGTGGAGACCCCCTTCCTTAGTGGAGAAGCTCCTTAGTGGAGATGGCATCAAGGTGACCAAGAGAGCTTGGCGAGTGCCTTTGTGTGCGAGCCTTTGTGACAAGTCAAGTGGTGCTCTTGGGAGACTTGGTGACCGGGAAGTAATACTCTTGTGTGGAGTGCTTCAACAACGTGAACTAGGGGTGACTTAGTACCTACCGATACCACGGGATAAATCGCGTGTCAAGAGTTTGCTTCCACTCATCCCCTTTACGTTTCCGCATTACTTTTTTGCAATTCTTGTTTGCCTTTACCCTCCTAGAGTAGTATCTTGCTAGAATTGGTTATAGGTTGCAAAACTTGTTCTGGGATAGGAGTTTCACACTAGAACAATCGTAGTTGCACATCTAGGTAGCATGTTCTAGTTTATGTTTTGAGCAAATAGTGATAACCCTAAACTTAAGGTTTTAATTTGGTTAATTCACCCTCTCCCCCTCTTAGGCTACGAGCATCCGATTCCTTACACGGAGCCGGCTAGCCACAGCCGGGTGAGCCCGCTTCCACGGTAAGGATTCATTTCGGCATGGCTGCTCCGCGGTCGATCGCGTTGCTCGTCGTGGTCGCCGTCCTTGTGGCTTTGTTCGTCGCGGCACCACCGGCGGCCGCCGAGCTGCCGCGGCTGGAGCACCCACCGACCAAGGGTGACGGGTCGCTCACCGTCCTCGGCGTCGGCGACTGGGGCCGGCGCGGGCAGTTCAACCAGTCCCTGGTGGCGGAGCAGGTCCGTGTGGCATGCACCACGCTTATCAGTGGCGGGCCCCATGTGTATTCATGGGTATTCACTTGAATACCCAAAATTTTTTACCAAACAATTCATATACATAGTATATTACATGTATATGTATAAAAAAAATAGAAGGCACTACAAAATAGATTTGTCAATCTCATATTGCATATTAGGCTCATACTCCCTCCGGTACAATTTTAGGAGTCGTTCAGGACCGAATTTCGCATACCAAGGAGTCATTTATTAAGGGTAATTTTTCCATATTTGCCCTTATTAAATAAGATGACGGGTGCACAGAAATCACCAACTTCATCTCAGCAGACTCGCTAGCACAACGCGTCTCGATGCACTCTAGGTGTGAGGTCATCTGTTCGACTCCCGACTTCTGCGAAAACTAACCCCGTGACGCACAACGACTTCTTATTTCCAATCGGCCAGGTGCGCAGGACGACTAGTAAAATTGTACCGAAGGGAGTATGGTCCACTACTCCCCCATCCCGACCTCCCCTTGACGACCTAAAAATCCCCACGGCCCACCCCACCACTCCTTTGGTCATTCCTTTCGATTCGTCCCCGACTCGCGCAACGACGGCGGCACAGCACCGGCGCCAGCGACACGCCAACCCTAGCGGCGCTCGTCTAGGCGCATCTCTCTGGGGCGGCGCGGCCTGGTTTATGGACAGTGACACGGCGGCACGACGGGAGACTAGGAGGCTGGCAACGTCAGCGACCGGCCATGGGGGTAGCATCACAACGATGCAGGCGGAGCGCTGCGCACAAATCCAACCGCGGTGCCTCGTTTAGTACATCTATTATCGCCGTGTCAAACAATTTCAAGTTATGATAGATACTTAATTATGTGCTGTTGAACTTTAGGCTGTCCAAAAAAAATTTTACGCTTTGAAAATTTTGAATACCCAAACTCCAAATCCTGGGCCCGCCCCTGATGCATATCATTAATTTGTCTTCATGCTCATATGTAGACGACAACTTTCTTCTTTTTTTAAATTTGTTTCATGTTGGCGAACACGCTTTCTTCAGTTGCAGTACTAAGTACCTTCCATGTTGCTCGATGCATATGATTTGATCTAATCTGTCATCCGCCTTTCAATTTTGTTTTATTTGTGCCAATGGAGTTAATCATTATGCATGCATGTGGTCGATTAGTTTATGCTTTCCTTTCATGGATTTCGTCTCCATTAAAATTTTGCAAGAGAGCTTTTGTCCATCTGGTCGAATTATATGCATACTCAACATGTACCGTTTTTGTGCCAAGACAATATATACTGTCATGTTTTAAAATTGCAAGATTTTAAATGGTTCTCAATGACAGAATAGTCACTAATATAACATGGTGTGTGAATTTGAAGAAGAAAAACAAACAGGGCCTGCAAAATTCCTATGCAAGATACATTGGCAGCAATGCTTATATTTCTGTGTTTGCAGATGGGGATAATTGGGGAGAAGATGGACATAGATTTCGTTGTTAATGTCGGCGACAACTTCTACAAAGGCCTCACCGGGGTTGACGACAAGGCATTTGAGGAGTCTTTCACCAACATATACTCCTCCATATACTCCTCCAAGAGCCTCCAGAAGCCCTGGTACACAAGTAATGTCATACTGGCTACTCTCAACTTCGATTTGCTGTCCAATTTTCTAATGAAAATTAAACAGAAAAAATACTCTGAAGCCAGAAGTTAAATTCAAAATCCTAATATTCCCGCCTGTCATGTAGTTCTTGGCAACCATGACTATAGAGGTGATGCTCTCGCGCAGTTGAGCCCCGTCCTTCGCAACATCGATAGCCGATGGATCTGCATGAAGTCCTTTGTGGTTATTGCAGGTGAGCACGAAAAAGTTGCACACTAACCATCTAATGGAAAGAGATTACAGATTAAAAAAACTAAGTCATTGAAAAAATAAAGAAAAATATGTGCATTATTATTGATCTTTTGCATTTGAATATATGTGCCAACTTCTGTTAAAAAAACTTTACTCACAATCTTAAACATTTTTCCTGAAATATTAAAGAGGTTGCGGATTTTTTCTTCGTTGACACGACCCCCTTCGTCCTCAAGTACTGGAACGAACCTAAGAACAACACTTACGACTGGAGAGGGGTTGCTCCTCGCAAGACCTACATCGCAAACGTCCTCAAGGTAACCAATCTACGTACATACATGCATCAGCCGTAGTCGTTTGAATTTAAACGGCAAACATAGTGATCAATGAACCCAATATTGATACTAAATCGTATGAACATTTTGACTAACAAGTTCATAGCTTGTGTTCGTCACTGAATCACCAGGATTTGAACGCTGCGCTCAAACAGTCTAAGGTGACATGGAAGATCGTTGTCGGCCACCATGCCATCAGAAGCGTCAGCGAGCATGGTGACACTCAGGAGCTCGTGCAGCAGCTTCTCCCCAGGGGCGGAGCTAGAGAAGAATCAAGGGGGGTGCGGAACCTTCATAGCATCCATGAAAAATCAATTTAACATGGTGAAAATTTAGAAGTGATAAAGGATTACGATTTTTTCGTGGGTGCGGCCGCACCCGGCGCGCTCTACCTAGCTCCGCCCCTGCTTCTCCCAATCCTCAAGGTGTGTTCATGATGTCATATACGCCAAGCATCATCTTCAATTATTCCTGATTATATAGCATCATTTGCTCCATCGAACGCCATTGCGATTTAGCTTAACGAGTTCGCTTTCCCATGGTTAAAATTTATGCAGGCCAATGGAGTTGACCTGTATGTAAACGGTCATGATCACTGCCTCGAGCACATCAGCAGCAGAGACAGGTAGGCACTACTATACTGCACGGTACTCAGTTGATTCTCTACCTACGTACCATACCTAGGTCACCGTGGAAGGAATCAGTGTAATGAAAAGCATGAAGTCTTTGAACACTAAGCAGAAGTATATAACAAAATTTACCAATTGAAACAAATGTAGTTTCATGAAAACATACCACTCCTGAAATTACAAAGGCTCAGTTGCATCATTTTCTTAGAACAAGCCTTGACTAACAATTACTCTATTAACACACATTATTGATTAATATAAATTGTTGTCATTAGATTTGTATTAAAATACTTTATTATGAGTATTTTTACCATATATATAAGTAGAGCTTTGTTTCGATACTTGGATAGTACCGGACATATAAGTCATATACTAATTGAGTACTTGTTGCTTAAAACCTTATCCTAATGAATGAAATTTGCCTTGTAAAACAGAAGGATCATGAGAAACACAGTCAAAACCTTTCAAATTTATAAGACAAACTATTTATAACGACTCAGAACTACTAGCTACGATATTGATCAGAAGTTCTCAATTTTATTAGTGCTGTCAATGTGATGAAAATAAATGAATGACTTGATTGCAGTCCAATTCAATATCTGACGAGTGGTGGCGGTTCTAAGGCATGGCGTGGCGTATTCACACCCAACACTGACAAGCTGGAGTTCTTCTATGACGGGCAGGGATTCATGTCAATGTGGCTGACCAATACAGAGGCACATCTCGCTTTCTATGACATCGCCGGAACAATCCTGCACAGCTGGGGGCTCACCAAGGGCGGCCACTACTAAGCTACGTACATTACCTTTCATTCTTGTCTGTGGTTTGATTGATCGATTCGTCATGCGCACACCTTCTTTATAATAAGTTTATAGGTTTTTTAGGAATATTGTTGCATGTCTGTAGTTGATTGTTCTAGTACATTGGGGCAGTATGAAAATGTAGCGGATGTAACCGCTTTTCCTGTGTAATAAATCAAAGTGGTGCTGCTCAGACACCCTTCAGAATTAAAAGAAATGGTATCAAAGCGCTTGTTAAATTATGTTTGGTGACAGGTATCCAATATACTGCAAATCAATCGCTCCATTTTGCTTCAAAGGGCATCAGCACAAAAACATAAAAGAGTCTGTCTCACAACAAGAAACAAGATTATTAGTGCATTGTACCTTCCACATTTAAATGAGTTCCATATACAAATTTATGTAATGTGTCATAGAGATAAGAACATGAAAAAATTGTATCTTTGTGGAGATAAAGCTTATGATCAATATCCTTTGACAAAAAACCATATAAATGCTTTGTGCCCATTGTCATAATTTGGGTCACACTAGGGAACGAGCTCCACTTCAGTCGACTGCAGAGTGCAGCTCCTGCTGCACCTGGGCCCTGGCATCACTGTAGCGGCCGCAGGCCCACCCCGCAGCCACAGCTGCACTCTGCAGTCGACTGCAGAGGCGCCCCGCCGGGTTTTCCCAAGGTACTTTTGGTTGTATTTTAAAATCTGGAATTTTTTAGTACTTATTTGCATTCATTTCATGTATGTTGGAATATTTTCCGTAATAGTGGAAATCCTAGTGGAATGAGGTCTGAAACTTTCTTGTTCATAATTTGAGATATTTAGGGTTTGTTTGGTATGCTCCGATCCATATGATTTTGATTCTCTATAGGAGTTAATTCTGATTTTATATATGGTATATTTATATCATGGATTAGTTTGGATACTCACATATTTATTCTTGCCTTCCAAAATATGTCAAATTCTAGCCATGAGATATATCCGATAGTTGAATAGGATAGGAGAGAACAAAAATTATGATATGGATTTGTAGAAGCTGTTGGTGTATGAGCCATTATTGATTTAATATTCAAGTGTATATCCATACCGTAGCCCTCAGGTGCGAACACATTAGATACATATCAAAGCAAAGTATAAGATAAGATAGCCCACAATTTTCTATGGTACAATTGCACCAAGAATTCGTTGGATACCCCACATATTTATTCATGCCTTCCAAAAGATTTGACATCCTAGCCTTGAGATGTGTCTAACAGCTGCATACGTACGATAGGAGAGCGAGGATATAAATCACGAGTATACATTTGTGCAAGTTATTGTTTTGAGCCCATTTTTTATTTATTAATAAATAAGCATATGTTTTGAGACGCACATATATGTTCATGATGTATCTTTCTATATATAACAGACATATACTCTGAAGGATATATACTTATGAGTTGTGACACACACAGATGCAAGCCTTGATCACCCTGTTAGACAACATGAGTAGGACGAGGCTTGCCTACTTGTCCTTGTTCCTAGTTCTTGCGACATCGCAATTCTTTGAAACTAAATGTAGGGCACACAGCTCTTTTACTTTTGCTCTCTTCATTATTCATTATACCGTTCAAATTGATTAACAAACTGCACAATAATGTATTTTTTGTTTCATTGTGTTGCTTGTGTAGGCACTGGCTGGTGGTGCCTCCCACGTCCATCGCCGCCTCGTCGGGTATCGTCGGGTAGAGTAAACTGCTTCACACCCTATTCTCTGGAACACTGTAACGATCATGACTGTGGCCATACGTGTAGCGAACATGGCTACCATTACGGTGGCTACTGCAAACAAGACTATCACCCAATGTGCTGCTGCCATTAGCAAAAAGATGTGTAAAGCATGCATCCATCTCGGGTGCACATTAAATAAAAGATATGCTTCTAATTTTCTGCTAACAAGTGATCGCTTCCTACCTGTTCGCAACCGAATTTGGCAGGTCTAGACGGCCCGGTCAGACCGGTGGCCCCAACTGGTCAGACCGGTGTGCACTACGTGAAAATCTCAAATAGGTAACGTGACATTGATAACGGACCTATAAAGTCTGTTACCATAAATCATAAAGGTAACGAACATTATCAAGACCCGTTACTAATGAAACCTCCAGACTGCAGCCCGACTTCAGCTGCAATGATGCCCATTACCAATGTAAGCTTGCAACGGACATTTGACAAGGCTCGTTACTCCAACTGCATCCCGGACCCGAAAAAATAGTCCAAATCACTTAGGGCACGTACAACGGTCGTCCCCACGCCGTCTATGTAGCGGTAATTTTGCACAACACCCCCTCCGCGCGGCCGCAGACGACCGCGTCGTCCCTTCGTGAGAGGACGACCCCGGCGTGTGCTCCAAAGCGGAAAAGACAGCTCCAGCAGCGTTGTACGGCGCGCGTCGTCGACTCGCAGCGGCGGCGGGATTTGCCGCGGCCATCCCCTCCGCGCGGGAGAAGGAGCCCCAAATCCTCGAGTTCGCGCCATCTTCCTCTTCACATATACCTGAATCCCCTTGCTTTCGATCCATTCTAACCCTAACGCATATGCAGCGAGATGAGGCGTGACGAGAGAGAGGCGGCGGCGGCGGCGCGAGATCTGCTCAAGGTCGCTGCGACGAGGGAGAGGAAGGTTGCGGCTGCGCGGGGACGGAAGGGGGCGGCCGTGGGAAAGGAGGCGGCAGCGGCGGGGTCAAAGAGGACGGCGCCGATGGTGGACAAGAGGACGGCGCCGTTGGGGCCAACGAGGACGCCGCTGGCAGGGGCAACGGAGATGGCACCGGTGCCGACGCCCCCACCGTCAGAAGGTACCGCCGGCGCCTTCCAATCCCCTGCCTTCTTCACCGGCGCCTCCACCTTCTGTTCGCAGTCATATCCAGCCATGAATGGAGGATTGTGGAACCAAAGCATTGGTGGTAGTCCAAATGGTCATCCATCGATGCGTCAACAAGCTTTTGATCCATCAACATGGTAACAAATTTGTCCCAATCTCTCTAATTTTCCACTGATCAGTGCATATTTACTTGTCTGTGATGGATAGTATTTGTGAATTATTCTTAATCACAGTTTCTATCAGTACACTTGAATTTTGCTTGATGGATAGTAGTTGTGATGGATAGTTGACATATGATTGCCACTTGTAGTGTACATGGATAGTTGACATATGAATTTTGCTAATGGCATACATACTGCTAATGACTTCTTTTGTTATTACCACCACTACTGCACCTTGCCAGCAGCAGCCAAAGTGTGATCACTGATCACTGACACTAGCTACTATACTGTGATGCACAAATAAACTATATATACATGCCCAAATAATCCCTGGTGTGGTAGTGTTGCAGTGTTGCTGCTGGTCCACCTAATGGATAGTAATTCCTTCATGGCTAGTTGCCTTTTGATTCTGAATATTTCTCTGTCACTATCTCATATCCAGTAAATGCCTTCTGTTTATATCTGCAAGAATGATATGGCACAGTGTAGATATATTTTTTTTCAGTGAAGCATATTTACATCCAGAATTGTGCATGCTGAATGATGCTGTGATTTGTTGTAGTACATCCAGAATTGTGCAAGAATGATATGTTGTGATTTCCCTTCTGAAACTAGCTTGCACCAACTATTTTACCTTAGTTGTAGTAGTTCCTGAACTTTTTGATAATTCAAGGTAACAAGCTACTAGTTGTTCTTGTCTTAAAAAAAGACTTTAACATAATGGGAAAAGACATAATACCTTTGACCTTTTACATGTATCTGCTTCTGAATTTTTGTGGGCATGGTATTATAATTGACAGGGACAATGATCCAACACCACCTGGTGGATTCACAAATTTAATCAACAACCAGCCTCTAGGGTCTCAAAATCATCATTTAGTTGGGGGTCCTTCTTATTTTGCACCATTCAAGCCACCGCGACCATTTGACACTTCACCATCACCTCATTCATCACCAGTTAATGTGGATAGTGAGGATGAAGTTGTTAGGACTGAGAAACGCATCTTGTGGACACAAGATGAAGATGTTAGGCTGATGAGCTCTTGGTTGCTCAATTCGACTGACTCATCCCAAGGAGCAGATAGGAAGAATGAGCAGTATTGGGAGGATGTTGTTAGGACATACAACGAGACAACTCCAGGCAATAGGAAAAGAAATCTGAAGCAAGCCAAGGACAGGTGGCACAAGATAAATAGATGGACTGACCTTTTCAATGATGCTTGGATTAAGGCTCAAAAAATTTTCACTAGTGGATACAATGAGCAAATGTGGCTTGAGAAGGCTCATGTCTTCTACATAGAAGACAACAAGAGGCTCAAACTCACCACCTTTGTGTTGATGGATGTGTGGAAACTTGTAAGACATGAAGCAAAGTGGACTACATACAACAAGGGCTTGAAACAAGCACGCAAAAGGAAGAGTTCAGATAAGGAGAATGAAGAAGAGGGCATGGACTGCAATGAGGACCTGGATGATGTGGAAGAAATTCCATTGGATATAAATGAGAACCCGAGTGCAACTATCGTCCTACCACCGGAAGTGAGTACAAATAGTAATCCTAATCCATGCTTCGCGGATGTACTTACTAGAAACGCGGCTATACGGGCTTCTTCTACACATAAGCAACTCAAGATGGATTTAGTTGAGCATATATGGCACCGTTTTGGGTCTAAAGAAACTTAAATCTACATTATAATGGTACTTCAACTTTACTATATCATATCATGTAATTTTTTTCGAATTACAATCATATCATGTACTCGGAGTGACTATTTATATAAATATAAATATATATACTATTAATGGCTTTAAAACTATTTTGTGTGAATTAATTCAATGTCATGTATTATATCTCAATGGAGCATCAAAATAGCTACAAAGATCAAATGTGCACATGATCACCATGATCTATGTGTCAAAGGAAGTATTAAATGTCTTGCAGACAGACAAACAGACGAACCATTGTAGAAGCTGTCTGTTTAGCTGTCTGTATATGTCAAATAGACAGCAGCTGTCTACACTGTTGTACTTGCCCTTAAGGTTGCCTCACGTCCGCCTCCCAGCTCTCCACAGACGCGTCCTCCCTCTCGCGTCTACGCCCCACACGCTTATCCTCTCCCACACGCCCCACACGGCCTCCTCTCCTCTCCTCTCCCTCTCCTCCCCCACCCGACCCCGCCGGTCGCCACCGCCGCACCCCGCCGCCGCCGCCGCCTCATGTCCGTCCTCTCCTCTCATCTCTCCCAGGCGGCACATCCTCCTCCCTCAACCCTTGTTTCGTGGTGTCTCTGTCCCTCAGCTCCTCTCCTCTCATGCAGATCCCGACGGCGGCAGTCAGCGGCGGCGTGGCAACGGCAGGATCTCTCTCGTCTCCAAGCTCCGACCGGGATCTACGGTACCACCCCACTGCAACACACCATATCGTCGTCGTGCACCCGGGAGAAGAAAGGGAGGTAGCCGACCGGCTGCCGCAACGCCTCTACGCCCCCACCTGATTCCCCGCCATCGATCGGTAAGTTGTTCCCTGAATACCCTCCCTTGATTCGATTTGTTTGATATATGGTCCCCCTACCCTAGGTTTGATTCGATCTGCGTATTTAGGGGATTTAGGGTTCGATTCAGGATGTCAAAGAGTGTTCGATTTGTTGGATCTATGGTCCCCTACCCTAGGTTTGATTCGATCTGCCGATTTAGGGGGTTTAGGGTTGGATTCATGATGCCAAAGAGGGTTTGATTTGTTTGATCTAAGGTCCCCTACCCTCCTGCAGTGCAAGTGATTTGCTCTCTAATAAAGTGATTTGTCTAGATTTTGCCAAGTTGTTGCTTATCCGTGTGTGCTAGATCGTGTGAATGTTGTAGGTTAATGTTTGAGTTGTCGGGTCTTGATTGATGCAGTGATGTACTAATGTAGGGCATGAAGCTATATTGAAAGTTTGCTTTAAACTGGTTCTGTACAAAGATTCTTAACAAAAAGATAAAGTGTGTGCGTTCTTTTTTTTTTTGAATAAACAAGTGTGTGCATTGTGTTCAGTCTGATTTAGCCCATGTTAAACAATTGTTAATAAGTCTCGAAGGTTTGAAATAAGCTTAAGTGTGCTATATCCTCTGTTATGAGCTCTAAACTTAAGTTGATGCAACATGAGCATGTGCATAGATGCAAAGATCAATTGCTAATAATTTTGTAAGTAAACTATGAAACCCCGGAAACAAAAAGATGTACGGTGTCAATTAGCCTTTAACTTGGTACATATTTTGATCTTCTAATCTCATATTATGATAGCTTTCAATTACTATGTAGTATAGCTATGTAGTTATATCAGAGTTTTGTTTACATTCATATTGTCAACAAATTACTCAAATCTTGAAGTAATGGTTAGAAAGTGTAGTATATATAATTCACAACCTGGTGTGGACCTTATTTTACAAACATTAAAAGCTGATGATGGCCTTTCGTTTTCATTTTACAAACATTAAATGCTCTTTCGTTTTCATTTGCATATAAGCCTGTAAATATTCTGTGTTAGCCTTAATTTAGCAGACAATGGTTACCTGTGTTCAGTCTCCCAGCAACTGTCTTAATTTGCTAATTCTTGATAACTATGATATGATGCAACTGGAGATTTGCATAAATATATTTGTTTTTAAGTCAGTCGGTCCATGCATTCATACATTCATGCCATTTCTTCAGTCTGCATCCAAATGTGTTCTGGTATTAATATTTTTACAGGCTATTATTGCTACTTGATTATATATCAACCATGTAACATGTTGAGCATTTGTCCTTGCAGATTCGAGCATTGCCATCTTTTTAGTAATGCTCTGCTCATTCATCTTATATTTAATGGCCATCACACTAAGTTGAGCATTTCCTATATCTTATATTAAATGCCTTGATGTATGTTCTTGCTATGTCCTTGCAGATTCGAGCATTGCCTCTATCTTGAAATTGTAAATTGAGTGCTCACAAGTCTTCATTTGACAATGGATTAACTAAGTTGAGCATTTCTTGTTTCTTTTTATCTCGGTTAACTCAGTAGTATGACAATATTGAAATATATGGCTTGATGTTTTTGATAGATGGGAAAGATGTTGGAAGCTAGGTAGATACTAGACCTGAAAGGTCCCTAGGTACATATGTCCTGAACTTACATTTCTAATGCATTGCACTGGTGGATAATTTAGTGGTAGCTAGATTTTTTGGGCTGTTGTTCTTGGTTGTGAGCATGTATTGGAGGTCAATGTTGGTTATCAATGTGAGATATGCTGGACTGTTTAGATGTCGATCCAACTGAACTTCCTCCAGGTTTTATTTGTTTCTTGCCGCAGGGGAACAGAAAGGTCACCGGCCCACCATAGGGGGTCTCAGACCCCTTGACTCCAAGGCTCCAAGTCATCGACCACGACAGCATCCAGATGCTACCCCCAAGTAAGGCAGTAGTCTCTCATTCCCTCACTCGTCAGTCGTCACTCCATTCCGGATTGTCGCATCTGAAATTTTTGTAGCTACTGAAATTTGCCATATCAAGTCCTCATAAATCCTCATAAAACTAGAAGCATGAATATTTTAGGCAATTGTCGCATGTCACAGTTTGAAGTACTTCTGGACTAGCTCATCAATGCAACTTGCAACTTGATCTGCTGACTCTAGGGCAATGATGATTATTAGTGCAAATTTTGCTTATATGACTTCTTTTTAATTCTCTTGCACTTTTGCTAACAAGTCTCATCAGTCATTCTTGTATTTGTGTAGAAGGCCAGGAGAGCTGCTTGTTGATGTTTCTTTTGCTCTTGTTTTATTATTTGTTCCTAATTGAGATCATATGAACAGATGTACTATGTTGTATGAGCATAGATGTATGAACAGATGTATCTGTTTAAAGTTGATATTTGATTGTACACGTGTGTATGTAAATAAAGGAAAAAATAGCATTTGCAGATTCTTTTTTTTTGTTTTTTAATTTCACATTGGTAACGGGCAAAGAATGTTGTCCATTACCAATAACATACATTGGTAACGGGCATAGAATGCAGCCCGTTACCAATGTCTGTTATTCCTGTTACCGTTTTCTGACATTGGTAACGGGTATTACTACAATGCCCGTTACCAATGTCTGTTATTGGTAACGGGCATATGCCCGTTACCTTTGATGGCTTATTTGTAACGCTCGGTAACGGGCGTGATGCCCGTTACCAATGTCCATCTGTGCCCGTTACCAATGACTGTTTTTCACGTAGTGGTGGTCAAGTTGCTCAAACTACAATTTGGACATCACCATTGGATAGGACTCATCGAGTAGATCGAGATTCATATGTGGAACGTCCAAATTGGAGTCTGGATGAGAGACATGGCTTCTGGAAGACTGCACGTCGGGCACCCCGGTTAGATCGGGTCTCTAGGGCGGTTCGACCGCCCTGTCCAGCCAAATTCGAGTTAGGAGTTGTATTTTGACACGGTTTTGTAGGAGTTTCGACTCCTAATGGGGCAAGATCTCCCCTCCATATAAATATAAAGTGCCACGACCGATCTAGGAGGAATCACAATCGAATCTATCAAATTTATCTTTTAGCGTTTTTACCTTTCTTCCCCGTTACCCTACTCTACCAACCCTACTATGATGTTCTTCCTTCATCTCCGTGATGTCTGAATAAGTCCTAGCTGGCCTTTCGAGCCTAGGACAACCCAAGGTGTGCCTGTCACGACGGGGTCCCTCCCGGGCGGGCATTCGTTGGTTTACTGTCGGGATCACCGGCGACCGGTCTGACCGGTCACCCGCACCGGTCTGACCGGTGCCTACGTGGAGGCGCTTCAAGGAGCTCCTCCACGTGCTTGTTGACTCCTAAAAGGCATCAACAAATTGGCGACTCCGCTGGGGACGAAGGTGTTTCGGTTTCGATAGCTGAAATCAAGTCCAAGCAATATGACATTGTTTGAAGATCTATGGAAGGGTACCAACAAGATAAAGGAGCTGCAGCAACCATGTACCTTCGACATATTGAAGGAATACTCTTCAGGTAATAAATCTGGTGTTTTATCCCTCTTTGAGAATTATAGTCTCAAATTTTTATTGATAAAAAGGATAGCACATATTCAATTCCTGTTTTCCAGAAGTCCGCTATTGCAAAGCCGGCTAGTCCCATTATTAATCCTTACAAAGCTTTGCCAACTTGTGATGTTATTGGTCAACAAACAAATCGGCCGTCTCTAGTCGAAATTCTTGAAGCAAAATCCCCTAGCAAGATCATAGAGTTTACATCTAGTACTTCGATGCTCGGGGAGCAACAAAACAAAAGCAAAGGTGCCAGTTGCAATGTGACCGGTCTGACCGGTGCCTACACCGGTCGGACCGGTGCCCACACTGGTCTAACCGCCTCATCTAGGGTTTCGCAAAATAAATCAAAACCAAAGATGATTTGAGGACCAGGTGTGTCCGAGGACCAGTGGAGGGTCGCTCCTTAGTGATGAGTGATTGACAACGTTGTGTGGACTGATGCTTGGCTAAGGGTGCAGGTACAGGTTGCGGTTTGACTCGTGTCGGTGCAGGTGAAGAACAAGCGCGAAAGGCCTTAGCCGTGGCGGCCCCCGGGTGATGGAGAGGCAAGTAGGCTTGGTTCGGTGGACTCGGTGGCCGATGGGGTCAAGTGCGAGCCGTGCGGTGCAAGACTAGCGGGCTGAAGTCATGAACATGGGCCGGTGCAAGGTAGCGGATCAAGGTCGAAGCTTGCACTTGGGGTTTGTTGGTTTGCCCACAAAACCATCGGTAGACGGTTTCTTGGTTTAGGGTGCAAAACCAAGTCCGGAGGCCTGATGCGACGGAGACAGTGATCCGGGAGCGTCGGGAAGCTTCGAGGCGGGGGGCACGTGGCGTGATCGCGGGGTTTGCATCGATGCTAAGCAAGACCGCGGTGAAAGTGTCTTCTCGATGAAGACTAGACCATATTGCCCCTGAGGGGTGTGTATCTTCTATTTAAGTTGTAGGGGTAGCGTGGTCATTTTACCTCCTCCGGTGGACTTCGTATAAATAGCGGAGAGGTGGATGACATCTCTCTCTTGGACTCTAGGGTTTCCACCCCTGGTAGATCGCTCTGGACTGCTTCTTTTCCTCTGTATTCCTTAGGCTAGATTCTTGTATAGACTCTGACCTCTGGATGTATGGAAGCTTTCGGCGTTGCGGTGATCTCCTAGCTCTTGGTGATTTTCGTGTCATTTTCGGGGCTATTTTTGGGGAGTTTCGTTCTTCGCTCGATTCGTGGATTTGATGGCGTTTTCTCTCGGATTTCTTTGAGGGGATCATGGGTGGATGCCTTGCGCATCTTTGTGTGTGATCTTGACCCCTCAAACGCCGGGAAACACCTTCGATTCGTGAGTTTTTGGTCGGAGCCCGAGTTCTTGGTGGTGGTTCGTGTGATCCACGATTCCCGGTGATTTAGTGAGTTAGACGCCAAGATTTTTGGGACATAGCTTCCTCTTGTGACGCTTCTTACCTACCCCAAATCTTGTCTCAAGAGCTCTAGCCGTTTGAGAGATCCGGTTATGGAAAGGTGGAGTTGACCTCCTGCTCGCGCGTGTTTTCTGCTCTGTCCGCGCTTGGCGGACCGTCCGTGAGTGGCGTGCGGACTGTCCGTGTGACACCAGTTCGTCGTGTGTTCATTCGTGTTCGTGCGCGCTCGCGTTTCGATCTGTTTAGGTCTTAGGGTTTTGTTGCAGGCAGTTTGCGGATTGTCCGTGTAGCCCGGTTGGACCGTCCGCGAGGGTCTTTGTTTTGTCTGGGGTAGCTGCAGTCTGTCTGGGGTTTTCAGCGAGTTCAACCGGACCGTTCGCCAGGTGGGGCCGGATCGTCCGCGAGGTGCCGGACTGTCCGCGGTGCTTGCCCGGACTATCCGAATTTCCTCAGTGCTGTACTAGAGGTTCGGGGTCCTTTTTCGGACTGTCCGCCGAGGGTTCACGGACTGTCCGCCAGTCTTGCAGACTGTCCGCCGTACTCGTGCGGACCGTCCGCCCAGGGCCTCGCAGACTTGGTTAAGTCCTTTGGTTCTTGTCTTGTGCTTTCGCTCTTAGCTTCTAGGCCTGTCTCTAGGACTTGTAGGCTTGTATGTGCCTTGTCTAGAGCTTCTTTGGTGTGTGCGAGTACTCAGAGTGGCAATCGGGGTATAGGCTGAGTTCGTCCTTTGGGAAGAATTTTTATCGGATCCCATTCACTTCCCCCCTCTCTGGTCACTTATTCGGTCCTTCAATTGGTATCAGAGCCGGTTACAGATCTTCGTGATTCTAACCAATCTAAGATCCAAAGATGGGTGACTATAGCAAGGGGTCGGGTCCTCCGCACTTCGATGGCAAGAATTACCCGATGTGGGAGAGGCGTATGGGCGCGTTTTTGCAAGGGAAGGGAACTCTGATTTGGGATGTCACTCAGAATCCTCATTATGTCGTCCCAGACAGTTTTTTGCTTCCAGGATCGCGGGACTTGTGTGAGGCCAACAGCAAGGCCGTTGATTACTTGTTCCGTGCTCTCTGTGCCTCGAAGTTTGAGTGAGTGTACGAAGAGAATGTGGCCGGAAAGATTTGGCTTAAGCTGAGAAATGCTCATGTTGGTAATGCCCAGGTGCAAGCCCGTTTGTTTTCCACTTACCGGAGAGAGTACGAGAACTTCACTCATCTCCCCGGTGAGTCGACCGATGCTATGTTTCAGCGCTTCACCAACATAGTCAACAACATGAGGGCCAATGTGACAGTGCTCCCATACACGGATCATGATCAAGCTATCAAGCTTTTGCATACCCTGGATAGGTCTGTGTGGAGTGCCAAGGTCGAGGCCATTGAGGAGTCGAGCGTGTATGACACGTTGTCGCTTGATGAGCTGTTTTCCAAGCTCAGGTCTTCGGAGGTTGATCGTGGCTTGAGAGTCAAGAGCGAGAGCCCCACTGATCAAGGTCTAACGCTAACTCTGTTGGTTTCTCTTTGTCTTGTTTTGTGTCTTTGCCAGATGAGGACTTTGAGGTGCTGAGCGAGGACGATCTCGCCCTGTTGAGCAAGAGGTTTGGGCGGATGTACGAGAACCGCAAGAATGCAAGGCGGAGCTGGGGGATGTGCTACCGGTGCGGGAAGCACGGACACTTCATCACCGAATGCCCTGAAGCCATGGAGATCAAGAATGACTACAAGGGCAAGCCCAAGCACGACTACAACAAGCACCGCTCCCAGAACGACTACAAGGACAAGCACAAGGATAAGGGCGAGAGAAGGCCGAAGAAGAGTAGCGGGTACAAGAAGAAGATGGCTCGAGCGATGGTTGTCGGAGCGAGCGACATCGACTCCACATCAAGCGATGCTTCTTCCGACTCGAGCAGCGATGAAGAGCAAGAACGGCGCAAGGACAAGCGGCACACAGGCAAGAACTTCACTGGCCTGAGCTTCGTCGCACAAGGTGGATTTTGCGGCATAGTGCACTCCAAGAAGGGTGGGAAGAACAGCTCGGATTCGAACTCCGACTCCGAGGAAGAGGTACGACATGATCCAAACTTCTTGCTAGAGGAGAATGCTAGGCTCAATGAGTTGCTTGATAACCGTGATGATGTGCTTAGGAAGACTAACAAGGAGAAGAGGGAATTTAGGTCTTTGTTGGGTGATGCTAAGGACAAGATAATTGATCTTGAGTCCTTGATTGTTGATGCTAGAAATGAGATAGGCTCTTTGAAATCTGCTCCTGTTGTTTTGGATGAGGTTGATTGTAGTGATTGCAATGTTTTTCTGGCTGACTTGACTGCTCTCAAGGAGAAGCATGCCTCTACTCTTGAGGAACTAGATGTGCTTAGGGTTGAGTGTGATGAATTGAAATCTAGACCTGCTTTGTTAGGTGCTTGCACTTATTGTCCTGTGTTGCATGCTAGGCTAGATGAATCTCACACCAAGATAGTATCTCTTGAGGCGGCATTGAAAGCTCCTCTTGCTACATCATGCTCTACCTGTGAATTGCATGCTTTGAAAAATATGGAACTTGCACACTATGTTAACCGTTTGCAGGATGAGAATGATGAGTTGAGGAAAATGATGGGGTGGTTGTCTAGGCATGAGCCACAATTAAGTTTGATGTTGGCTCAGTTTAAGAGGTTTGATGGTCAGGCGTTGGGGGCTGACCAGTGTGGTGAGAAGAGTGGTGAGGGAGAAGAGAAAGCTGGAGAGATTCCTATTCCACCACATACCACACCCATGAACAAATTTGCACCCAAGCCAAACCACCTCAGAAACAAGCTAGACACAACACCAGATCCACCAGTGTTTCCCCACAAACCTGAAAACTACCAAAAACCCATCAAGTTTGTGAGCACCCAGGGGAGTGTCTTTGGTGGGAAGTCAGGAGAGAAGGCTGTTGAGAAGCCCATAAAGAAGCCACAGCCTAAACCACAACCGATCCGCTTCCATTGTGAGTATTGTGGGAGGGATGAGCATAAGGATGAATTCTGTTTCAGGAGGAAGAGAGATGTGAGGTTTCAGATGGCAAACAAGGACAGGTACCACCTTCCTCATGGTGTGCCTGAGCCTCGTAGAGGGCCTCTACCTAGGGGTGAGGTGTTTGTGCGGTCGGTTGACACTCGTGGAGGTGGAGGTTGTTTTCCTCAGAGAGATAGGCGTGTTGGGTTTTGGTGTGGTGAGTTGGCTAGACGTGCTCCTTCTCGTGACCGTTACGAGTTTGGGAGGCACGATCGGAGCTCTGGGTCTCAGATGGACTACGGGCCATGTTTTCCTCCTCGTGGTGCGCGTACTCCTCCAGTGAGACGTGACAGGTTCTTTCGTGGTAGGTGTGAGAGGGCTCCGTCTAGAGGTTTTGCTAGGATGGACTATGCTAACCCTTCTTTTGAGCAAATGGATCGACACTAGTTTGACTCCTTTGGTACTAAGTCCAGTGTTGAGTCGCTTGCTCATTCTCGTTCTCGTTTTTGATTGCAGGTGGGAGGCTTGAAGGACTTTTGGTTGATCGACTTCGGTTTCTCACGACACATGACCAGAGATCGTGGGTGGTTCTCCAGCCTCACCCCAGTGAGTATGAGGGAGTACATCACTTTTGGGGACAATGGGAGAGGATGAGTGCTTGCTAAAGGTATGGTGAAGGTGAGTAGCAAGGTGACCCTGAAGAGTGTGGCTTTGGTCAAGTCACTTGGTTTTAACCTGTTGTCAGTATCTCAATTACTTGACGAAGGTTTTGAGGTTCGTTTTAAGTCGGGCGCTTCTCGTGTGCTTGATTCTCGAGGCGATCTTGTCTGTACGATCGTCCCCGATGGTCAAATCTTTCGTGCCGATTTTTCCCAGTCTGTTGGTCCTCCTCGATGCTTTGTTGCTGGCATTTCGGTCGAGCTTTGGAAATGGCATAGGAGGTTGGGTCACTTGAGCTTTGAGTTGCTTTCCCGCTTGAGTGGTCTTGATCTTGTCCGAGGATTGCCTAAGTTGAAATTCGAGAAGGATTTGGTTTGTGCTTCTTGTCAGCATGGAAAGATGGTTGCTGCTTCTCACACCCCTCTGACTGCGGTCATGACCGAACGATCTTGTGAGTTGTTGCACATGGATTTGGTTGGGCCAGCTCGTGTTCGCTCTACGGGTGGGAAGTGGTATGTTCTTGTTGTGGTTGATGATTTTTTGAGGTACTCTTGGGTTTTCTTTTTGGAGGATAAGAGCGAGACATTTGGTTTTGTTCGAGACTTGATCTTGAGGTTGAAGAATGAGAGACATGGTGATGCCATTCGAGCTATACGCAGTGACAATGGCACGGAGTTCAAAAACTCTCATTTCGATACCTTTTGCAGTGATCTTGGTCTTGATCATCAGTACTCTTCTCCATATGTCGCTTGCCAGAATGGCGTAGTGGAGAGGAAGAATCGGACCCTTTGTGAGATGGTCAGGACGATGCTCGATGAGCATAGGACTCCTAGGCATTTCTGGGCCGATGCGGTCAATATCGCTTGCTATGTCTCAAATCGCATCTTCCTTCGTGCTCTCAAGAAGAAGACCTCTTATGAGCTGATGCATGGGCGACAACCCAAGGTGAGTCACTTTAGAGCTTTCGGTTGCAATTGTTTCATTCTGAAGAAGGGCAAGTTGGATAAGTTTGAATGTAGATGTTCAGATGCTATCTTTCTCAGTTATGCGATTCACTCTAGAGCATATCGTGTGCTCAACCTTGACACTAACCGAATCATGGAGACTTGCGAGGTAACCTTCGACGAGACACAGCCATGTAGCTCTTCTGCTTTTGAGTGTGTAGGTGACGAGGAGATTGGAGCGAGGATCTTTGAGGATGAGCAAGATGGAGATGGAGATGAAGACGATGATGGTGGTGATGCTCCCGTGGCTGGTCATGTACGTGCTACTTCAACTACTACGACGACGATCGAGGATGGTCCTTCCCCTACACCCACTACAACTGAGACTGTTCGAGTGGAGGCTATTGCTGAGGGGGAGATTGTGTCCAGGCGAGAGGCTCCCCAGCGTGTACAGGTGGATCACCCACCGACGACGATCATAGGTGACCTTCATGAACGCACTACATGGTCGAGGTCAAGGAACACTTCTCATTTTGCTCACTCTGCATTTGTTGCCTCGTTTGAGCCCAAAGATATTCGATTCGTCGATCCACCGCCAAATTGTCGTCCCATAGGTACCAAGTGGGTGTGGAAGAACAAAGAGGGTGAGAATGGGATGGTTGTGAGAAACAAGTTGAGGTTGGTGGCTCAGGGGTTCAACCAGAAAGAGGGCATAGATTATGAGGAGACTTTTGCTCCTGTGGCCCGTTTGGAGGCAATTGGGATCCTTCTATCCTTTGCCGTGGCGAAAGGGTTCAAGTTGTACCAAATGGACGTGAAGAGTGCTTTCTTGAATAGGGTGATAGAGGAAGAAGTGTATGTGAGGCAACCCCCGGGGTTTGAGAGTGAGAAATACCCACACCATGTTTACAAACTCCAGAGAGCGCTCTATGGGTTGAAACAGGCACCTAGAGTTTGGTATGGCAGGTTGAGAGGCTTTTTGCTGAGCAAGGGGTTTGTAATGGGCACAATTGATAAGACCCTGTTTCTCCTTAAGCATGGAAATGACCTTTTGATTGTTCAGATATACGTGGATGACATAATCTTTGGTGGCTCTTCTCATGATCTTGTTGCCAGATTTGCAGATGACATAAGCAGGGAATTTGAGATGTCCATGATGGGCGAGCTGCAGTTTTTCCTAGGACTCCAGATCAAGTAGTGCAAGGACGGGACGTTTGTACATCAGGCGAAGTACACCAGGGACATGGTGAAGAAGTTTGGCATGAACGACTCCAAGCCACTGATTACACCGATGGGTACCACTACGGCTTTGGACGCGGATGAAGATGGCGAACCCATGGACCAGAAGGAGTACCGAATCATGATCGACTCCCTCCTCTACTTGACGGCGACGAGGCCGGACATACAGTTCAGTGTGTGTCTGTGCGCTCGTTTTCAGGCTTCACCGAGGACTTCACATCGGCAGGCCGTCAAGAGGAGTTTCAAGTACTTGAACTATACTCATGAGTTTGGTCTTTGGTATTCTGCCTCCTCGACACTCAGACTTCATGTGTACTCTGATGTTGATTTTATTGGGTGTCGATTGGACCGCAAGTCTACCTCTGGGTGTTACCAGTTTCTTGGTTCTCCTTTGGTCTCTTGGTCATCTCGCAAGCAATCCAGTGTAGCCCAGTCCACTACAGAGGCCGAGTATGTAGCTGCTGCTAGTTGTTGTTCCCAGCTCCTATGAATGACCTACACTATGAGCAATTTTGGTGAGGAGTGCTTCCAGGTTCACTCTTTTGTGACAGCACCAGTGCCATAAGTATAGCCAAAAACCCAGTCCTTCACTCCAAAACGAAACACATTGAAGTGAGATACCACTTTCTGAGGGACAATGTTGAGAAGGGAAACATATCCTTGTCCTATGTACCTACCCAAGATCAGCTAGCCGACATTTTCACTAAACCACTTGACCAAGTTACCTTCACACGCTTGCGAGGTGAACTTGGAGTGTGCTTTCCTTTCTAGCTGGTTCTTGGAGCTTCTCATGTATATATGTGTCATATGTATCTTTTGTTGCATTCCATGCATGCATTTTACATTTCTATTCAAAACCTGGTAGGATAGCCATCTTTGGATCATGTGTGCTAGGATAAGCTTCTCTTATGTACTTTGATCACTGTGATGTGCTATATGTAAGATATGTGTATGCTTTGAGAATGGTGATGTGAATGCTATGCTCTTGATGGTTTTGCCATATATTTATGTTGAGATAGCTTCTTTTTTGTGAAAATGCTAAAAATGCTTCACTCATGAGTAGATTCTTGTCTATGCTCAATTTGTGCTCAAATGGCTATATCATGTTTAGTTTGTGCTTGAGTATCATGTTCTCTTTGCTTGCGGTCAAAGATCCATTTGTCATGGTAAATGTTTAGCCCATATGTTCACTTGTGGAGGAGCATAAGCTTCTTTTTGCCGCAAAGGCATTTCATGTACCATGTTTAAACTTGAAAATGAAATTGGTGTATGAATTGCCTTATGCTTGAAAAATGAGCTCTAAATCATGTCCTTATGTTTTGATATATATATCTTGGGTGCTAAACCGTTGCATGTTGTCTACCGTGAGAAGTCTCATTTTAAGAAGTAGACACATGGCTCGGTGGCTTTGACATGACATTTAGTAGCTTATGGGCATTTGCCATGACCTTGTGATCTTGTATGAGCTATGTATGATCTAGTTTTTTTTTGCTCAAATTGCCATGGATAGGGCCTTGCTCATGAGATGAATATTTCTTTGTAAAAATTGCTTAAAATTGATTTTGGCCATGTCACATGCTTATATGTCTCTACTTTCTTGATGGCAATGCGCTAACTGCACCATGTCTACTTTGCTTGCTCTATGTCTCATTTGTAGCATTTCGTTGTGCTCTTTGTATATTTGAGAAGCTTGGTAGATTGTATATGCTTTGACATGCATTTGTAACATTTCGTTGTGCTCATTTGTAGCTTGGTATCTTGTTTCATGCATTGTCAACAAGGGGAGAATTTGTATGCATTTGTGAGATTTTGTGCATGTGGGGAGAAAATTTGAGAAAAGAGGTTGCATTTGCTCAGGGGGAGTTTGCATATGTGCAGGGGGAGCTCCTTTGGTTTGCCTGAGTTTTGTGCTTTGTGGTGTGCTCTTTGTGAGCTTTGTTTTGTCTCGGCTGTGTTGAGCCGTTGCCCTTGCCTTAGGGGGCCGAGACTTGGTCTGGCGAGTGATCGGTGTTTTTGCTTGTTCTTTGGCTTTGGATCACTTGCTTGGAGGTTTGTGTTCGTGGTTGTTTTCTTTTCTTTTTCTCTATAATGGTTACTATGGGTGTTGTCAATGCACTCATCAAGGGGGAGATTGAGGACCAGGTGTGTCCGAGAACCAGTGGAGGGTCGTTCCCTAGTGATGAGTGATTGACAACATTGTGTTGACTGATTCTTGGCTAAGTGTGCAGGTACAAGTTGCGGTTTGACTCATGTCGGTGCAGGTGAAGAACAAGCGCGAAAGGCCTTAGCCGTGACGGCCTCCGGGTGATGGAGAGGCAAGTAGGCTTGGTTCGATGGACCCGGTGGCCGATGGGGTCAAGTGCGAGCCGTGCGGTGCAAGACTAGCGGGCTGAAGTCGTGAACATGGGCCGCTGCAAGGTAGCGGATCAAGGCCGAAGCTTGCACGCGGGGTTTGTTGGTTTTCCCACAAAACCATCGGTGGACGGTTTCTTGGTTTGGGCCGCAAAACTAAGTCCGGAGGCCCGATGCGACGGAGATGGTGATCCGGGAGCGTCGGGAAGCTTCGAGGCGGGGGGC
This sequence comes from Cenchrus fungigraminus, assembly GCA_036936925.1. Classification (NCBI taxonomy): domain Eukaryota; kingdom Viridiplantae; phylum Streptophyta; class Magnoliopsida; order Poales; family Poaceae; genus Cenchrus; species Cenchrus fungigraminus. The sequence continues at coordinate 102,870,852 of CM072779.1, forward strand.
ACGTAGCTAAGCAAGACCACGGTGAAAGCGTGTCCGCTCGATGAAGACTAGACCATATTGCCCCTGAGTGGTGTGTATCTTCTATTTGAGTTGTAGGGGTAGCGTGGTCATTTTACCTCCTCCAGTGGACTTCGTATAAATAGCGGAGAGGTGGATGGCATCTCTCTCTTGGACTCTAGGGTTTCCTCCCCTGGTAGATCGCTCTGGACTGCTTCTTTGCCTCTGTATTCCTTAGGCTAGATTCTTGTATAGACTCTGACCTCTGGATGTATGGAAGCTTTCGGCGTTGCGGTGATCTCCTAGCTCTTGGTGATTTTTGTGTCATTTTCGGGGCTATTTTTGGGGAGTTTCATTCTTCGCTCGATTCGTGGATTTGAGGGCATTTTCTCTCAGATTTCTTTGAGGGGATCATGGGTGGATGCCTTGCGCATCTTTGTGTGTGATCTTGACCCCTCAAACACCGGGAAACACCTTCGATTTGTGAGTTTTTGGTCGAAGCCCGAGTTCTTGGTGGTGGTTCGTATGATCTGCGAGTCCCGGTGATTTAGTGAGTTAGAGGCCAAGATTTTTGGGGCATAGCTTCCTCTTGTGACGCTTCTTTCCTACCCGAAATCTTGTCTCAAGAGCTCTAGCTGTTTGGGAGATCCAGTGATGTAAAGGTGGAGTTTACCTCTCGCTCGCGCGCATTTTCTGCTCTGTCCGCGCTTGGCGGACCGTCCGTGAGTGGCGTGTGGACTGTCCGCGTGACACCAGTTCGTCGTGTGTTCATCCGTGTTCGTGCGCGCTCGCGTTTCGATCTGTTTAGGTCTTAGGGTTTTGTTGCAGGCGGTTTGCGGACTGTTCGCGTAGCCCGGTCGGACCGTCCGCGAGGGTCTTTGTTTTGTCTGGGGTAGCTGCAGTCTGTCTGGGGTTTTCAGCGAGTTCAGTCGGACCGTCCACCAGGTGGGGCTGGACCGTCCGCGAGGTGCTGGACCATCCGTGGTGGTTGCCCGGACTGTCCGAATTTCCTCGGTGCTGTACTAGAGGTTCGGGGTCCTTTTTCAGACCGTCCGCCGAGGGTTCACGGACTGTCCGCCAGTCTTGCGGACTGTCTGCCGTACTCGTGCGGACCGTCCGCTCAGGGCCTCCCAGACTTGGTTAAGTCCTTTGGTTCTTGTCTTGTGCTTCCGCTCTTAGCTTCTAGGCATGTCTCTAGGACTTGTAGGCTTGTGTGTGCCTTGTCTAGAGCATCTTTGGTGTGTGCGAGTACTCGGAGTGGCAATCGGGGTATATGCTGAGTTCGTCCTTCGAGAAGAATTTTTATCGGCTCCCATTCACTCCCCCTCCCTCTCTGGTCGCCTATTCGGTCCTTCATGGTTAAACCCAAAAAGCCTGAGATTGGTGTTTGGAAAACAATTGAATCTAAAGGCCATAAGCATAAAAGAGGAAAGCCGAAGGCCAATGAAAAGCTTCCGGCTAAGTCTCAAAGACAAAATAATGTCAATGGTGCTAGTCGGTCTAAAAATTCTAAACGCCCAAAATCTTCTCCTAGAGAGAAGTTTCATAACGAGAATCGGCAATGGAGTAACTTTCACAAATCAATGTTGTTTCCTCCATATGGATCATCAATGTCTGTGCCATGGGAACCTTACTTTAGTATGTATTATTTTTGTCCACCATGGTATTATAATTCATATATGCCACCTCCTAGTTATGTCTGTCCAAATTATATTACACATAGGGAGTCGATAATTGATGAGCCATCACCTATGCGTAACGACCGTTTTGATCAAATGAATCGGCCAACACAGAAAAATAAGCGAAAGGTGATCAAACAAGTTTATCATGTAAAAAAAGACGGTAGATTGAATAAAAATTCAGATTTGACACTAGACACAGAAAAGCCAATTATTGAAAAATCATCGGTTAGTTTTACTGATCAAATTGTCCCCAATGATAAGCATGTCGCAAATAATATAGCTGAACAACAACCATGTTCGGCTGGGGGCAACATGATCTGAAAGTGGTTGGTCCTCAAGGCACCGGTCTAACCGGTGTCCTAACCAGTCTGACCGGTCTCGCCAGAAATTCTGGTAGAGTCGAGAGTATGCCACCAAACAGCAAGGTGATGAGGAAGAGGCCATGTTTTGCTGAGTTGCTGCATAAGTATCAAAAGATAGCCGAGCAAAAGCAAAACAATCGGTTAGGAGGTCAAAGATGGAATTCATCATCACCAAAAGCAAAGAAGCATCGATGGTCGTCACTTTGGTCTTCATCATTTATCTCATCGATGCATGTGCCGTGGAATGCTTATTCAGGTGGTTTTGGTATAACCCTTGGTCTTCTTTTTGCAACTATCATTATTATGCTTGTGATGCACCAAAGAGCTACGGTCGGCCTCCATGACCACATCAGGACATCAGTTGTTAGATATGTTGTTCAGAAGCCGAAATATCAGTTTTATCCATGTTGTAATGCTAGGATTTTATTTCGGTTACAATAGCATTTATAAAGGGATTAGAAACTATTATATGGGCAATGTATTATTCATCATCGTCTTAGACAATTTTAGACATTCAGAAATGTTTTCTGACACGCAGTTTTGCCAGAAAACAGGGGGACATATGTTCGCACCCGAATTTGGCAGGTCTAGACAGACCGGTCAGACTGGTGGCCCCAACCGGTCATAACGGTGTGGTCAAGTTTCTCAAAATGCAATTTGGACTTCGCCATTAGATAAGACTTGTTGAGTAGATCGAGATTCATATGTAGAACGTCCAAATCGGAGTCCGGATGAGAGAGATATGACTTCTGAAATACTGCACGTCGGGCACGCCGGTTAGACCGGGTCTCTAGGTGTAACACCCTAGTTTGAACATTTGCTACTATTTTAAAATTTTGGTAAAATTTGTTAAACTTAAATTAAAAAGTGTGTGTGCAAACTTTTAAAAACAAATTACTTTCTAAATACAAATCAAATGAGCATAGGTTATAAAACATGTTTGTTGCACTCATGCCGATTGCATAGTGTTTTGTGTGTAAAATAATTTTAGAAGTTTTCAAACGTGCCTAGGTTTCGATTCGACCACGAGACAAAATCTTAAATCCTAAATCGAGCCCTCTTCAAACACTCTGATCAACCATGTGTGACACACTCCATCTTTTCTCTTGAGAGTTAACCTTTTTATCATTGTCAATCATTGTCTCTCGACTCCAATCATCATGTCCATATCTATGGTGTTATCCACATCATGGACTATCTTTTTTTCCTTCGACCTGTATCCAATCCAACTCGGGCCAAGGCCCATCCAACCCACTCTCCTCCCCCTCCTCCATGTCACCCCTCCTTCCCTGGCCGACCCTCTCCCCCTCACGACGCCCTCCCTCTCCCTTCCACGCAGCAACCATGTCGCCCTCCCCCTCATGCCGCACCCCTCCTTGATCAGATCAAGTGAACCTGACACCATCAAATATGGTAAGCACAATTTCCTCCCCTTCTCACGTCCTCCCCAGGTCCCACCTCACTAACCAGGCACCTTCCCTTCCCCTCAACCCTCCCTCAGATCACATCAGGAGGAAAACATAAACCCCTCCATGGCCGGCCTCCTTCCCCACTTCTGTCCATGGCTGCCCCCTCCAAATCCACCGCTCCCTCTCCATCTTCTCCACCAAAACGAAGAGCTCTCACTGCTGCAAATCCATTTTGCCACTCCACTGCGCATCCTGACGTCGTTCCGCTGATGATCCCTGGTGAGGCCATCTTCATGTCCTCTTTTTCTTTCACGTGGATGACAATCTGAACCATGCCTTCCTGCTGCAGTTGAATGACAATCTGAACCATCCCTTCCTTCTGCAGCTGAATGGTCCGTAAGTACACCCTCACGACCAACAATGATGCACGAAACCATGTCGCTGCTAAACCGTGGGCAGATCGCCCCACATCATCACTGTCGTCGACTGCCGTTGCCTCTCGCCTGTGTGCTCCTCTTCAGCCCCTTCGACCACCGAGAGTGAGACCCCTCTCCTTTCTTTTTCTATTTTGGTCGTTCATAACATTAATCACATACCATGGCACAAGTATCTTTGAACCCTTGCAGAGTTTCCTCATGAAACTTGTCACTGCACTGGCGACCAGCTGCCCTGCAGCCAGTTGGCATCATTTTCCCTGATGATCTGTCCATCGGTGTTGACACCTTTTAGGGCCAACACACGAGAGCACTAGAGCGTGCGGGTCACGAACAGACCGAAAAGGCGAAGATGCTGCCAAGGGAGGTTAGACCGCCCTGGCTATGAGGTTAGACCGCCCTGGATCATGATGGTCGTTCGAGGAGGTAAATACCACACTTACGTGATGGAGGACGGCTAGGTTTACGAGCAAACCAGCAAAGGGATAACCAACGTACTTACGTGACAAAGAACGACTAGTTTACGAGCAAACTAGCAAAGACCTTCGAAGCTCTCGCCCGGGAGGGACCCTGTTAGGGTGAGGACGTCGCCGGCGTGCCCTAGGTCGACCAGCGAGCCTTAGGACGTCATCTATGACCGTGGAGATCAAGAGACGAGAAGCATGGAGGTTGGAAAAGCCAGGGTTTGAGGATAAAAAATAAAGGTAATGGATTGATTTGATTGTGTTCTTTTCAACGGCCGTGGCCCTTCATAAATATAGGGTGGGCAGGTCTTGCCCCAGTAGGAGTAGAAGTTTATACAAATCTTATGTCAAAATACAACTCCTAACTCAGATTTGGCAGGGTAGGACGGTCTAACCGGGTCCCAGGGGCGGTTAGACCGCGTGTCCGACGTGCAGGTCTTCTCGAAGCCATATCTCCCTCATCCGGAGTCCGAATCGGACGTTCTACATATGCATCTTAATCTACTCGACGAGAACTATCCAATGGCGAAGTCCAAACTGCCTTTTGAGGACTTTGACCAGGGCGGTCAAACCGCCCTAGGGACGAGGTCTGACCTCCTGTTGCCAGACCGGCTACAGGGACCGCGGTCAGACCGCCTGGTAACCCGGTCTGACCGCCTGGTCCAGCCTGATCTAGCTTAGCTGCCAATTTTGAGTGTCAACATATGCCTCCCTGTTTCTTAGTAAAGCTTGCGTACTAAGAAATACTTATCAGCACCAAAACTGCATAGGAACAATGCTAAGCTTATGCATACTGTGTGAATGAGATAAACCTGAGCACACACTAGCTCGGTTGTGGGTTATTAAAATATTAATTCAAACTCATTTCACACTTGAGAGTTTTTATGGATGCTTAAAGCGACCAAATTACTATTATATCAATTGGTCATTGTAAGACTTCTCAATTTGACAAAAGAGAAGGATAGAAAAATTCAGTATGGCATCCATATTTAATTTTAACCATAAGCAAAGTAAGGTGAGTAATCAGCCTCTAAAAGATGAATATGATACAATTACCTTAGAATTGGCAATGGCCAGATTATTCTTGAACTCCTCTTGCTTGTCTTTTGATGTATCTTAAATTATGCAAATATATGACAATACACTTCAGCACTAATAATCTTGGCCTATTCAAGCTTAAAAACTTCAAATCCAAAATCGTAGCTATACCGGTCAAACCGGTTCCTATGGCGGTCAGACCAGTTGCACGCAGTCAAACCGGCCTCAATGGCGGTCAGACCGACCTATCCAGGATGTGCCCTCTGACATTGCTACACATCGGCTCTTCTTATGAGAATGTCTTTTGGACATAGTGACCTGATGTTTACAATTGCAGAGTGACAATCCTGAATTTTGATGCTTAGAGAAATTATGCACAATAAAATTGAGATGATCCTCTAAACATCTATCAAGAATACACATAGTGACTTATTCAAAAATAAATACTCGATGCACCTTTAGTGATAAATCACCTAAATGTCTCTATATGATTTTGCAACCATGGATCACAAAATTTTAGCCTGAACAGAAAACTTTCATATTCGGCTTGCTTATTGAGACTAAATACTCCAAACGGCTAAAAATCTCAAAACACCATCACTTAGTGAAATACAGACATCACCAATGTCGTGAGAAATTTTCTAAGCTGATCTAGTAAATAGAAACTCCATGGTAGCAAATTATTCTTTTATTGATACCTTGCCCCCCGAGCACTTAAGGCACCAAAAAGGTTATAAGAAACCTCTCATCAGGAAGCTATCACTTTAGGACGATGATCTAAGAGATTCATCGACCATGCATGTTGTCAAGGACGATAATTCAATTTCATCCATAAACAATCCATCCATAAGAATATGCACAACCAAAATAAAAAGAACAGAGAGATATAAATTCTGAAATTAAAACCATCTCTAGGAACTAAATATTTCGGCTTTTGCAAATTAATCAATATGCATAATAATTTGGTGATAACCCTCTATGATATAAAGACGATCCATGTAGAACCCAAGGACCAAAATAAGAGTGTGAGGGATAATCAAGCATATCTAAGGATGAATTCCAAAACACAGGCATATGTGGCATTTGTAAAGCAAATGGACTAGGTAATAACCAACAATTTTGCTGATTTGGTGCAAACCTCAATTTTGAAGGCCGTCTTCCATATCTTGTCTTCTCCTTTAACTGTGTTGCACCTTTTGCTTGATCATCACCCGTGTCTTGAGTCCGAATGCTTCCTTTAGGAATCCATGCCATGCCTTTCTTCCTCAGTTCTTGAGCACTAAGCTTTTGGAACTCCTTCTTCTGCCAATTTGATAAACCAAGTGGATGGCTTGGCTTTGCTCCAGTTTTGGACAGCAGCACTTTACTCTTGATTTTTGACCTCTTCACTTCTTTTTGTTCAGATTTGGCACATGGAAGATCAACAGTTGATTTTTCCTTCCCTTTGCCACCAGTAGTTGAAGTGCTCAATACATTAATCGGCTTTTCATTAACTGAATTCAGATCTGAACTTTTATCCTTGCGACCATCTCTCTTCACTCGATAAACTTGCTTGACAACCTTTTTCTTATTTTGAACTCTAGACCGATCTTTATGCTCAAAAGGGTCATTTTTGAAATATGGCTGCCTTGCACATGATGGTCGTCTTGGAGCTGCATACTCAACATGATATGGTCTGAAATATGAAGGAGTATGTGCCCATGAATCACTCCACCCCATGATGAGAAAGGATGAACATTAGTGGGATATGGAGCGTATGAAATCGGCATTGATGGCTCAAAAGGAGAATATGATGTTGCTGATTGAAAACTCTTTCTTTGCCGATTCCAGTTCCCATGATTATGTTTAGGAGGCAATCTTGAAGATTTAGCATCATTCGACCGATTAACACGCTTGGCTTCATTATCTTTTTGATATTTAGCCAGAAGTTCAGCAAAGGTGAGCTTCGGCTTCTTACCATTGTGCTTGGCACGATCTTTACCTCCATTAGCTACAGGGTGTTCAGGTCTTAACATCTTTTTATCTTTTAGACCTGACCCGGTTTGACCGACTTGGGAAGCCGTCCTGACCTGTTGGTCCAACCCAGTTAGACCTCCTTGCCTGGACGGTCTAACCGCCTGTCCCAGCACAGTGGCAGCAATAGGTTCTTGGTTTGATGGAGAAAAATCCACTTGCCCCCCAGTAACTTCTGGGATTTTGATAGGATCATCGTCCTCCATAATTTCTTGATCTTGCAAGTCATGGACGATGCCCTCTTCATCACTTGGGGACTTTGAATCTTCCTCTTTGGCAATTAAATTTGAATCATTGGATAAATCGGCTGATGCTAACCGATTTATTGATCCATTGCTATCAAAACCAATTGTAGCCAACTGGTTGTCCTCTTGTTTTTGTGAAATTTCAATCGTCCAGAATTAATGGCCGATTGTATAAATTGGCGAAAAATATTGCAATCACTAGTATTATGATCAAATGAATTATGCCACTTGCAATATTTTTATCTCCTAACTCAAGAGGTGATGAATTAACTTTGTGATCAGAGAGTTTAATAAAATTATTCTCTAGCAAGATATCAAATAAATCATCACACAAAGTTAAATCAAAGGTGTACTTTATCTTATCCAACCGATGCTTTTGTGCAGAAGGTTTTAAGGCTAAGCAAACGAATGGTTCAGATTTCTCATCAACCAATTCGGCTATACCTTGCTTTACACTTCTCATATCCGATGCTTTAGAGCTTATCACTATATTATCATTGGATTTCACAATGGCTCTCGGTTTTGATTTCTTACCTTTAAATCCAGAATAACCATGAGCACACCATGAAGAGAAACTTTGACAATGATGATGTAGAAAATTTAAATGTCAAAGCATTTTTATGATCAGCCTTTTTAATTTTTACAATGCATTTGCTGATAGAATCTGAAGGTATACTGTTGCTAACAAGTAAATTACCATCCTCAATCGATCTTCTAGAATTATTTATGATAGAATCACTAATAAATGAATTTACTGAAAATACACGATCTGATTGGGAATTACTTGTAAAGCATACCTTATCAAATACATTGGAGAGGCGAGGAACCTTGATGTGAATGATGTCGTATTTCTTCTCTTGACAGCAGCCCACAGTCATCCGCTTGGACCGGTCAGACCGGTGTAGGGAGCCGGTTAGACCGGTGCCTCCAGAGTTGCTGGAAATCACCTCGTGTTGACATGTCACTGATTCCTTCTCGCCTCCTTTGTCTTGTTCTTCAATGCTTTGAAGCTCCAAACTTTTCTTAGCCTGAACTTGTCGCTTAGTAGCATGATAATTGCTAGTAAAAGATATGACAACTCCGGCTTTAGGAAAATCAAACATAGCTGTTTTCTTTTGATTAATATGCTCTTGTGCAGCTAAGCTTGACTCTTTTAGTACAATAGATTCAGAATTTGCATTGATTGGTTTAGTTGCCATAGGAATCGAACTGTTGCTCGAATCTGAATTGTTTTTATTTTTTTCTAGAGATTGCTACTTGAGAAAAAGTCGTGCTGAAATTGTGCAAGAATCTTATCTAATTCTTGGCACATCTCCTCAGAGAGGTCCTCTTCTCTGACCTCTTCATCTAAATACACGCTTGCTGAATTTCCATTAATCTGGCTATAATTATGATGAATGTTTGAAGCCAAATCATGATTATTAACATTTGCAAGCAATGCTGGGAAGGTAGGTGAAACCTCTACTTTAGTAGCAAGTGATGCAACATGTATTGGTTGAGAGCAACTGGCCAGATGGCTGAAATTAGCATGGCCAATTTCCTCATTTACCAATGTGCTTGTTGAATTCTCATTAATTTGGCTATGGTTACGGATAACACTTGGAGCTAAATTATGATTATTAGTATTTGCATATGGTACTGAAATTGTAGGTGCAATCTCCATGCTATTAACAATTTGTGAAGCATATGATGGTTGAGAATAACTGGCCTGATAGCAAGAATTAGCATAGCCAATTTTCTCATTCACCAGCATGTTTTGTGGCATGATTACGTATTGTGAATCTACATCTGATGAATAAATAGATGAAACACCTTGCTGAAAATTAGTTGAATTACTAGCATGTGGTGTTCCATAAGAATTGGCCAAACTCACCATGTTAGTTTGGCCGTGAAACATATTAACCGACTTTTGAACTTGTTGTACAACCGGTGTGTGAGAGTAATGTTGTATGTTGCTAGTATCATTAAAATTCAAAGCATGCATATTTGACAATGGCTTTTGCATATTAAATTCAGAATTATAATTTGCATAATTAAAACCATCTGAACAAGTACTAGCCGATGCAATATGCCTACTAGTATCATATCTAGCAACATCAACATAAGGATTCATGGTACTTGCAAAATAATTATTAACATTAGACATAGGTAATGTATTTGCAAATTGTACCTTGGGCTCATTGTAGCTGAATTGATGTGAAGTATATGGATAGCCCGCCATAATAAGTCTTGATGCTTCAGATCTTGTTATATAGATAAATCCAGAAAATCCAAGCAATCAATGACCAATACCTTGCTTCACTTTTAATTTTCAATATGTAGTAGCAAGCAAGGCAAAACACAACGCAAACGGCTTGAACAACCTGATGCAATGTGATAATTATTGATGCAATCGGTCTCGAAAGACCAGATTCAATTATAATGGCGAATCAAGAATAATGGATAAATTAGGTCAAAGTGTACGGATTGATAGAATGGTTTGAGCAACCTGATCTTTCTCCCCAGCGGAGTCGCCAATTTGTTGACACCTTTTAGGGCCAACACACGAGAGCACTAGAGCGTGCGGGTCACGAACAGACCGAAAAGGCAAAGATGCTGCCAAGGGAGGTTAGACCGCCCTGGCTATGAGGTTAGACTGCCCTGGCTCAAGATGGTCATTCAATGAGGTAAATACCACACTAACGTGATGGAGGACGGCTAGGTTTACGAGCAAACCAGTAAAAGGATAACCAACGTACTTACGTGACGAAGAACGACTAGTTTACGAGAAAACTAGCAAAGACCGTCAAAGCTCTCGCCCAGGAGGGACCTCGTCAGGGTGAGGACGTCGCCGGCGTGCCCTAGGTCGACCAGCGAGCCTTAGGACGTCATCTATGACCGTGGCGATGAAGAGACGAGAAGCATGGAGGTTGGAAAAGCTAGGGTTTGAGGATAAAAAATAAAGGTAATGGATTGATTCGATTGTGTTCTTTTCAATTGGCCGTGGCCCTTCATAAATATAGGGTGGGGAGGTCTTGCCCCAGTAGGAGTCGAAGTTTATACAAATCTTGTGTCAAAATACAACTCCTAACTCGGATTTGGCAGGGTAGGGTGGTCTAACCGGGTCCCAGGGGCGGTTAGACCGCGTGTCTGACGTGCAGGTCTTCTCGAAGCCATATCTCCCACATCCAGAGTCCGAATCGGACGTTCTACATATGCATCTTGATCTACTCGACGAGGACTATCCAATGGTGAAGTCCAAACTGCCTTTTGAGGACTTTGACCAGGGCGGTCAAACCGCCCTAGGGACGAGGTCGGACCTCCTATTGCCAGATTGGCTACAGGGACCGCGGTCAGACCGCCTGGTAACCCGGTCTGACCGCCTGGTCCAGCCTGATCTGGCTTAGCTGCCAATTTTGAGTGTCAACAATCGGTTCATCAAATCCTTTTACCATGTCATGTAGCTGGTACCTGCACATGTCTCCGTAAAATTTCTCAGCCATACCAGCTATGATTCCTGAGATATGAACTTCGCCCCATGCCCTGTGGCTGCTGTTGAGGATCAGGAGCGTCCGAGGGTCGATGGATGGCCGCTCCTCAGTGATGAGTGATTGACAACAGGTGTCGAACTGACTCTTGGCTCAGTGTTGCAGGTGTAGGCTGCAGCCTAGTTTGTGTTGTTGCAGGTGAAGAACGGGTGCGAAAGGTCTTCAGCCTTGAGAGGCCTCCGGGAGATGGAGTGACAAGTAGGCCCGGTTCGAGGGACCCGGTGGACAGCGGGACTAGGTGCGGGTCACATGGTGGCAAGACGAGCAAGACGAAGTCGAGGACGATCGAGCCGGCGCACGGTGGCAACCGAGTCATGGGGCTTGGCGGGTGGCCGGGCCGAGCGCGCGGGGTTTGGTGGTTTGCCCACAAAACCATCGGTGGACGGTTTCTTGGTTTGGGCCTCAAAACCAAGTCCGAAGGCCCAACGCGGCGGAGACGGGATCCGGGCGCGTCGGGAGGCTTCGAGGCGGAGGACACGCGGCGGGATCGCACAGTTTCCGTCGGGAGGACGCGGGGTGCGGCGAAGGCGTGGCCGTCCGATGGCAAGACCCACAAGTTTACCTAATTGCCCCTACGTGGGTTGTATCGCCAGTTGAAGTGCAAGGGGTAGTCGAGTCATTTACCACACCGGCGGGACCCGATATATAAGCCAAGGGTGTTGGTGGATGAGCTCTCTCTCCGCGACTCTAGGGTTTCATTTCCCCCCACCATTTTCTCTTTTTTCCCTTTCTATTTTCCCTTCCTTTTCTCTAGGCTAGCATGAGAGCTTCATGTGAGATTTGTTGAGAGGGATGGATGCTAGGGCGGCATGCTAGACCTTGTGAACCTTTCCGGGTATGTATAGAAGATTCGGCGTTGTGATTTTCGTGGCCCTTTTTTTGTGCTATTTTTGGTCCCTTTGTTCTTCGCTTGATTCCACAGATTTTAGAGCTTTTCTCCCCGGATTTCTTTGAGGGAAACATGGATGGATGCCTTGTGCACCTTTGTGATTGATCTTGTCCCCTCAAACGCCGGGAAACCTCTTTGATTCGAGCGTTTTCGGTTGGAGCCCGTGTTCTTGGTTGAGTTCGTGTGATCCGCGATTCCTGTCGTTCTAGTGAGTTAGAGGCCGAGATTTTTGGGGCATAGCTTCACCTAGTGACGCACACCATCTCCCCCAAATCTTGTCTCAAGAGCTCAAGCTGTTTGGGAGATCCGGTGATGAGTTTGAAGGGTTGACTTCTCGAGTTCGTGCAGTTTCTGATCTGTCCATGAAGGGCAGACCGTCCGCCTGGTCCTGGCAGACCGTCCGCGCCAGGTGTGTTCATCACCTGTTCGTCGAAGTTCTTTGTGTGTTCTTATTTTGATTCATTTCGATCTGTTTCGTTTTCGAAGTTTTGTCAAGGGTTGTTTTCGGACCGTCCGCCCCTCCCGAGCAGACAGTCCGCGCGGGTCCTGATTTTATCCAGTGTTTCTGTTAGCTTCTGCGTCCATTTCGGACCGTCCGTGCCTGCCTGGTGGACCGTCCGCCCCATCCAGGCGGACCGTCCACGGCTGCCAGGCGGACCGTCCGTGCTGGACGCAGGAACTAGCAAGGTTGATCGGTTCCTTTCCTTCTTTGATCGTGCTTCCGCGTGTGCTTCTAGGAATCGTTCCTAAGGCTTGGGGTTGATCCATAACGTCGTTGCTTTGGCGATTGGTGTTTGATTCAACTCATTGCTTGTGTGTGACCGGGTTTTGAGTAGGGCATAGGCCGGGTCCTTTGGAAGAATTTTTAACCGGCTCCTATTCACTCCCCCCTCTCTAGTCGCCTTTCGGTCCTTCAATTGGTATCAGAGCCGGTTGCCGGATTCTCGTGACTCTAGCAAGTCTAGAATCCAAAGATGGCGTACGTAGAGCGGGGCGGTCCTCCGCACTTCGATGGGAAGAGTTACCACAAGTGGTCGGCTCGTATGATGATTTTTCTTTGTGGCAAGTAGTTGGATTTTGTTGTGCTTGACAAGAGTTATGTGATTCCTCTGGATATCCAGACACTTATGGTGACCGACCCCATTGCAAAGACCAAGTATGAGGCAAATGCAAAAGCCGTTGATCATTTGGTCCGAAGTTTGTGCGATCCCGAGTTTGAGCGTGTTCGTGATTTGAATCTTGCTTGGAAAATTTGGGAGAAGTTGTTGGTTGCTCACGGTGGTGATAGCCATGTGAAGGCTCGCCTCTTTGTCACTTACTGGATGGAGTATGAGAACTTCACTCAACTCCCCGGTGAAGACATCGATGCTATGTTTCAGAGATTCACCGCCATCGTGAACAACATGAAGGCTAATGTGGATGTTTTTCCTTACACCGAGCATGATCAAGCGTTGAAACTCTTGCATATTTTGGATCATGATGTTTGGGCGGCTAAGGTTGAGGCCATCAAGGAGTCTGGGCAATACTTGACCATTGAGTTGGATGACCTCTTTTCTAATCTCAAGTCATCCGAGGTGGATAGGAGGTTGCAATCCAAGCATGAGGGCACGACTGATTCACATAGTCTTGCTCTCGTGGGCGGATCAAAGACCAAGGCTAACACTAACTCCTCCTTTTGACAGTTTTCCTTGTCTTCTCTCATGTCTATGCCAGATGAGGAGTTTGACGTGTTGGGTGAAGATGACCTCGCCTTGCTATCAAGGAGGTTCGAGCGGTTGCATGAGAACCGGAGGAACGCAAGGCGAAGCTCAGGGACTTGCTTCAAGTGTGGCAAGCACGGCCACTTCATCGCAGAATGCCCCGAGGCAGAGGAGAACAAGCACAAGATGAGCGAGTACAAGGCACATCTGAGGCGTGAAGACAAGCATCCATCAAAGAGCAAGCACTACTACAAGTCCAAGAGCAAGGACAAGGATGAGGAGGTCGAGCAAGGGTGGCGGCTACAAGAAGGACAAGGCAAGAGCCATGGTGGCCGGTGCAAGCGACCTCGACACAAGTTCAAGCGACTCGCCATCAAGTTCAAGTAGTGAAGATGAAGACGCCGGGCGGCGCAAGGGCAATCGGCATGTGAGCCGGAACTTCAACGGGTTGAGTTGTGTTGCACTTGAGGGTTTTTGTGGCATGGCACATAGCTCAAGTAGCAAGAAGAGCGAGAAGGAAGACTCGGATTCCGACTCCGAGGATGAGGTAAACCGTGACCCCGACTCTTTGCTTGCTGAGATCTCTAAGTTGAATGAGTTGCTTGATAACCGAGATAGTGTGCTTAGAGAAGCTAAGAAGATGAGGAAGGATCTTAGGTCTCAACTTGAGAATGCTAGTGAGAAAGTAGGAGAGTTAGAGTCTAAATTGCTTGACTTAAAACTTGAGAATGACTCTTTGAAACTTGCTCCTACTGTTTCGGATGAAGTTGAATGCTCTGAATGTGATGCTTGGTTGAATGAGATCAAAGTGCTTAATGAGAAACATGCTTCCACCATGGTGAAACTAGATGCCCTTAGGACCGAGTATGATGAGCTTAAGGCTAGACCCACTTTGCTTGGTGCTTGTAAATCATGTCCTACTTTGCATGCTAAGCTTGTTGATGCTCGTTCTACCATTAGCTCTTTGGAAGCATCTTTGAAATCTCCTGTTGTGAATGCATGTTCTAGCTGTGATGATGTTATTGTGCGAAATATTGAGCATAATTCTCGTTTGGATGTCATCTATGAGGAGAATGACTACTTGAGGAAGGTGTTGGGTTGGTTGTCCGGGCGTGAACCTCAATTGCGTATCATGATTGAGGAGTTCAAGAGAGCCGATGGTCGTGGTTTGGGGTTTGAGAAGTTGGGTGAGAAAGTGGGAGAGAACAGTGGGGAGAGTGTGTACGAGAAGTGTGTTGAGTCCACTCCTGAGTTTGAGATGATCGGAGACATCCAAGTTCCACTCCCAAAAGCACCCAAGAACTCCTTTACACCCAAGCCAAACCACCTTTGCAACAAACTTGACACAACCCAAGATCCACCCAAATTTCCATCCAAAGCCAATGATTTCTAGAAACTAGTGAAGTTTGTGAGTGAGAAGGGTGTGAGGTCCAGTGAGAAGCCAGAGCCAAAGCCAAAACCCATCCCCTTCAAGTGTGAGTATTGTGGCAAGGAGAGGCACCTTGCGGAGTTTTGCTACAAGAAGAAGAGGGATGAGAGGCTTGCTAGGGAGTAAGCGAACCAGGACAGGTACCGCCAGTCTCATGGTGTGCCTGAGCCTCGAGTGCCACTTCCACGGGGTATGGGAAGTGTGAGGAGTGTTGGTCAAGTTGGGGCTCAAGGTGGTCGGTTTCCACAGAGAGTTGGTGGTGAGCGGTTTGATCGGAGAGATGGTGGTGTGCGTGTTGGTGAGAGGTTTGGTCAGGCTCGTGGTGGTTTTGCTGGACGTCCCCCTACTCGTCCTCGATACGAGCTCAAGGAAGATGATCACAGCTTTGGGTTCCAGAGGAACTACGGACCATGTTTTCCCCCTCGTGGTGTTCGTACTCCTCCCGTGGGACATGGGAAGTTTGGCGGCAAAGGGATGATGTTTGCTAACCCCTCTTTTGAGCAGATGGCTCGGCACTGGTTTAACTTCCTTTGTGCTAACCCCAGTGTCGAGTCGTTAGCTCATTCTCATTCTTGTTTCTGACTACAGGCAGGAGGCTTGGAGAACATTTGGTTGATTGACTCCGAATGTTCCCGACACATGACCGGAGATAGGCGGTGGTTCTCCAGCCTCACCCCCATGAAGGAGAAGATCTACATCACGTTTGGGGACAACAGACAAGGGAAGGTGATTTCTGAGGGTGTGGTGCAAGTGAGTGATAATGTAACATTGAAGCGAGTTGCTCTTGTAAAATCTTTGGGCTTCAATTTGCTTTCGGTTTCCCAGTTGCTCGATGAGGGTTTTGAAGTTCGTTTCAAGTCTAGTGAGTCTCGGTTGTTGGACTCTCGAGGTGATCTTGTTTGTATGATCATCCCCGAGGGTCAGATTTTCAGGGCTGATTTCTCTCGTTCTTTTGGTTCTGCTCGTTGTTTGGTGGCCGGTCCTTCTTGTGATTTGTGGAAATGGCATAGGCGGTTGGGCCACTTGAGCTTCGATTTGGTTTCACGCTTGAGTGGTCTTGGCCTTGTCCGAGGATTGCCGAGGTTGAAGTTTGAGAAGGATTTGGTTTGTGCTCCGTGTAGGCATGGCAAGATGGTAGCCACTCCCCATCCACCCTTGACCGCTGTCATGACCGAGCGTCCGACAGAGCTGTTGCATATGGACCTTGTTGGGCCAGCTCGAGTTCGCTCGGTGGGTGGGAAGTGGTATGTCCTTGTTGTGGTGGACGATTACTCTCTCTATGCCTGGGTGTTTTCCTTGGAGGATAAGAGTGAGACTTTTGGTTTTGTTCGAAGATCTGATCGTTAGGTTGAAGAACGAGAGGCATGGGAATGCCATTCGAGCTATCCGCAGTGATAATGGCTCTGAGTTCAGAAACTCTCATTTTGACACCTTTTGCAGTGATCTTGGTCTCGAACATCAGTATTCGACCCCTTATGTGCCCCCTCAAAATGGAGTCATAGAAAGGAAAAATCGTACTCTTTGTGAGATGGCTAGGACGATGCTCGATGAGCATAGGACTCCTAGGAGGTTTTGGGCTGAGGCGGTCAATACCGCGTGTCATGTCTCTAACAGAATTTTGTTGCGAGCTTTCAAGAAGAAGACATGTTACGAGCTTATGCATGGTCGAGCACCCAAGGTGAGTCATTTTCGAGTGTTTGGGTGCAAGTGCTTTATTCTCAAGAAGGGAAAACTCGATAAGTTTGAGGCTAGGTCTAGTGATGGGATCTTCTTTGGATATCCTAACCATTCTAGGGCCTATAGAGTGCTTAACCTTGAAACTAACAAAATCATGGAGACTTGTGAGGTTACCTTCGACAAGACAATGCCATGTACCTCTCTTGGTTTTGAGTGTGCAGGTGATGAGGAGATGGCCGAGACCCTCTTTGAAGAGGAGAAGGATGAAGCTGGAGATGATGATGGAGAGAACTGTGTGATTGAAGCTGAGCGTGTACCTGCTACTTCCCCGACGTCCACGGCAGATGGTGGACCATCTACTTCATCGACGACGACGCATTGACAGGAAGAGCAAGTGAGAGAAGCTGGTGTTGAGGGGGAGGCAGTCTCGAGGCGAGAGGCTCCCCGGCGAGTTGAAGAAGTGCATCCACTGTCAAAGATCATTGGGAACATCGACGAGCGCACTACACGGTCAAGGTCTAGGAATTCCTCCCATTTCACTCATGCTGCTTTTGTTGCCACTTTTGAGCCCAAGGACATTGGACATGCTTTATCTGACGCAAACTGGGTGAATTCCATGCATGAGGAGTTGGAGAACTTTGAGAGAAACCAAGTGTGGGAGTTAGTCGAACCACCTCCAAATTGCCATCCTATAGGAACCAAGTGGGTTTGGAAGAACAAAGAGGGAGAGAACGGGATGGTTGTGAGGAACAAGTCTTGACTTGTTGCTCAGGGGTACAGTCAGAAGGAGGGAATCGATTATGAGGAGACCTTTGCTCCTGTGGCCCGTCTTGAGGCAATTCGGATCCTTCTAGCCTTTGCCGTGGCTAAAGGGTTCAAGTTGTTCCAGATGGATGTGAAGAGTGCCTTTCTTAATGGGGTCATAGAGGAGGAGGTGTATGTGAAGCAGCCACTGGGGTTTGAGAGTGAGAAGCATCCACATAGAGTATACAAGTTGAAAAGGGTGTTGTATGGGTTGAAGCACGCCCCGGGCTTGGTATGGGAGATTGAGAGGTTTTCTGTTGAGCAGAGGGTTCGTGATGGGTACCGTGGATAAGACCTTGTTTCTCCTCAAGCATGGGAATAACTTGTTGATTGTGCAGATTTACGTGGATGATATTGTCTTTGGTGGCTCGTCACATAACCTTGTTGCCAAGTTTGCAGATGAGATGAGCAGGGAATTCGAGATGATCATGATGGGCGAGCTGCAGTTCTTTCTCGGGCTGCAGATCAAGCAAGTGAAGGATGGGACGTTCATGCATCAAACCAAGTACACGAAGGACATGCTGAGGAAGTTCAAGATGCATGATGTGAAGCCCATGTCGACACTGATGGGCAGTACGACGACTTTGGACGCGGACGAGGACGGGGAACCAGTGGACCAACGGGAGTACCGGAGCATGATCGGCTCCCTCCTCTACCTGACGGCAACGAGGCCAGACGTACAGTTCAGCGTGTGTCTGTGCGCTCGTTTTCAAGCTTCGCCGAAAACATCGCATCGACAGGCCGTCAAGAGGATCTTCAGGTACTTGCAGTCTACCCCTGGTCTTGGCCTTTGGTATTCGTCCTCCTCGACTCTTTCGCTTCATGGTTTTTCGGATGCAGATTTCGCTGGTTGTCGAGTCGAGAGGAAGTCTACTTCTGGCACTTGTCAGTTTTTGGGGTCTTCATTGGTTTCTTGGTCTTCCCGCAAGCAGTCGAGTGTAGCTCAGTCTACCACCGAGGCAGAATATGTTGCAGCCGCGGGTTGTTGTTCTCAGCTGCTTTGGATTTCATATACCTTGAGAGACTTTGGTGAGGAGTGCACCCAGATCCCACTTCTTTGTGACAGCACTAGTGCCATAAGCGTAGCCAAAAATCCAGTGCTCCATTCCCGAACCAAACTCATAGAGGTGAGGTATCATTTCCTGAGAGACAACGTTGAGAAGGGAACCATAGTGTTGAACTATGTGCCTACCCAAGATCAGCTAGCAGACATTTTTACAAAGCCTCTCGACCAAGCTACCTTTGTGCGCTTGCGGGGGGAACTCGGGGTTTGTTGCCCATGTTAGTTGTTTCTTGGGGAGTTTGTCTTTGTATCATATGTATCATACCATGCTTTACTTTGATGTACATATATGCTTTGCTTGATGTATAAAACTTGATAGGATAGCCATTCTGTTCCATATCATGTTGCATTTGTATCATATTGCATTTAGGATGATGAGCTTCTCCTATATGCCCTGTTTGAGTATCTTAGGCTATTTGTGAGATATTGGTCACTTTTGTGGAGAAATGGTAATGTGAGGCTATGCTCTTGGGATATTTGAGATATATGTGTTGTGAGATAGCCTCTTTTGAAATAAATTGCTAACCTTGACTAAATTCTATGAAATGTGCTCCACCCATGTGTAGTAGTGTATCCATGTCACTTTTTGGTCTAGATGTGCTTTCTCATGCTTAGATTGTGCTTGGATGCCTTTTTCTTGCTTTTGGGCCAAAGGCCGATATCATTATGAATGTTTAGCCTATGTTGCATCCATGGATGAGCATAAGCTTCTTTTTGCCGCAAAGGCACTTCATGTACCATGGAATGAATTAATCTTGAAATGAAGTGAAAATGCCTTGAAATATATGAAAAATGCTCCATTCATCATGTCATGTGCTTAAAATGCTTTATCTTTCACATATGGGTGCAAACATGTTGCATGATGTTCACCAGTGGAGAAGTCTCCCCGAAGTGGACACATGGCTCATGAGCTTTGACATGACATGTTTTGCTATATGGGCGTTTGCAATGATCTTATGCTGAGAATTTGATATCCTTGTATGATCTCTGGATGAAGTGCATGTTTAGGCTAGAATATGGCATGGATAGGCTTTTGCATTTGTGGTCAGCCATCTTTTGATAATAATACCTAAATCTGAAAATTTGCTTTGTCACGTGCTTACATTTCAATATATTCTTTGTGGCAATGCTCTGACTATTCTATGATCCATTTATGTGCTCTTTGTCTCATTTATAGCCTTTGACACTAAAATTGGCCTATTTGAGAAGCTCGAGTAGATGTTTATATGCTTTGACATGCATTGTGCATTTTCATGCCATACTTGATTCATGCATTGTCAACAAGGGGGAGAAGAGCTGAGTTTGTTGATGAAAAATTCAGAAATGCATCTAAAATTTGGAGAAGAAGTGTTTTTGCATCCACATGTTCAGGGGGAGCTTGCATTTGTGCAGGGGGAGCTCTCTTGTTGGTTTTTCAGTGTGAAGTTCTTGAGTTTGTGCTTTGCTCGGCTTGTGACCTTTCTTTGGTTTTGGTCACGTGGTTGAGCTTCCTTGTTTTTCTTTCTTCTTATCTTCTTTCTCTGAATTTCATTCGCATTGTGTGTTGTCAATGCACTCATCAAGGGGGAGATTGAGGACCAGGAGCGTCCGAGGGTCGATGGATGGCCGCTCCTCAGTGATGAGTGATTGACAACGGGTGTCGGACTGACTCTTGGCTCAGTGTTGCAGGTGTAGGCTGCGGCCTAGTTCGTGTTGTTGTAGGTGAAGAACGGGTGCGAAAGGTCTTCAGTCTTGAGAGGCCTCCGGGAGATGGAGAGACAAGTAGGCTCGGTTCGAGGGACCCGGTGGACAGCGGGACTAGGTGCGGGTCACATGGTGGCGAGACGAGCAAGACAAAGTCGAGGACGATCGAGACGGCGCACGGTGGCGGCCGAGTCAAGGGGCTTGGCGGGAGGCCGGGCCGAGCGCACGGGGTTTGGTGGTTTGCCCACAAAACCATCGGTGGACGGTTTCTTGGTTTGGGCCTCAAAACCAAGTCCGAAGGCCCAACGCGATGGAGACGGGATCCGGGCGTGTCGGGAGGCTTCGAGGCGGAGGACATGCGGCGGGATCGCACAGCTTGCGTCGGGAGGACGCGGGGTGCGGCGAAGGCGTGGCCGTCCGATGGCAAGACCCACAAGTTTACCTAATTGCCCCTACGTGGGTTGTATCGCCAGTTGAAGTGTAAGGGGTAGTCGAGTCATTTACCACACCGGTGGGACCCGATATATATAAGCCAAGGGTGTTGGTGGATGAGCTCTCTCTCCGCGACTCTAGGGTTTCATTTCCCCCCACCATTTTCTCTTTTTTTCCCTTTCTATTTTCCCTTCCTTTTCTCTAGGCTAGCATGAGAGCTTCATGTGAGATTTGTTGAGAGGGATGGATGCTAGGGCGGCATGCTAGACCTTGTGAACCTTTCCGGGTATGTATAGAAGATTCGGCGTTGTGATTTTCGTGGCCCTTTTTTTTGTGCTATTTTTGGTCCCTTTGTTCTTCGCTTGATTCCACGGATTTGAGAGCGTTTCTCCCCGGATTTCTTTGAGGGAAACATGGATGGATGCCTTGTGCACCTTTGTGATAGATCTTGTCCCCTCAAACGCCGGGAAACCTCTTTGATTCGAGCGTTTTCGGTTGGAGCCCGTGTTCTTGGTTGAGTTTGTGTGATCCGCGATTCCCGTCGTTCTAGTGAGTTAGTGAGAGCCAGGTGTGGTTCGAGGACCGGTGGATGGTCTTTTCCTGGTGTGATGAGTGATTGACAATGTGGTGTGGACTGATTCTTAGCTAAGTATTGCAGGTGCAGGTTGCGGCTTGACTGGTGCAGGCGCAGGTGAAGAACAAGCGCGAAAGGTCATTGCCGGTGAGGCCTCCAGGTGTGGAGAAGACAAGTAGGCTTGGTTCGAGGGACCCGGTGGCCAGCGGGGTCAAGTGCGGGCCGCATGGTGGCAAGAACGGCAAGATGAAGTCATGAACGGTTTCTTGGTTGAGCCTCAAAACCAAGGTCGAGCCGGGACTACGTGGGAGCCGAGTCATGAGTGGTGATTGGCGGAGGCTACACCGAGTTCGCGGGGTTTCCGGTGGTTCACCAGAAAACCATTGGGTTCCTTGGTTGATCCACAAAGCCAAGACCGAAGAACCGAAGACGGAGGTGCAGCAGCTCCAGACCGGTCTGACCGGTGGGTCTGACCGGTCTGACCGGTGAGGAGCACCGGTCTGACCGGTGTGCGACGACGCAGTCCGGAATCTTCGAAGCGGAGGACACGCGTCGGGATCGCAAGGCTTGCGTCGAGGCTAAGCAAGTTTGCGGTCGCTGGGCATCCGTCCGATGGAGCGAAGACAAAGATTTCCGAATTCGCCCTTGAGGGGCATGTATCTCTAGTTAGCTAGTAAGGGTATTTTAGTCTTTCGGTTGCCTCCATATAACCCAAGGGGTGAGAGGATGGCAGCCATCTCTTGGAACCCTAGCTCATTTGGTTTTCCTATTTTCCTTCCTATTTTCTTAGGATATTCGTAGGACTAGCTTGAGAGCTTCATGGTGAGATCTTGTGAGAGGGAAGGATGATCGGGCGGCAAGCTAGACCTTGTATGAACCTCTTTGGTATGTATAGATGATTCGGCGTGGTTCCTCAAGGCTTGGATGTGTCTTTCCCGTTTCTCCTTTTTGGTGATTTTCGGAGCCCTTTCTTGGCGATTTTCTTGGAGCGATTTCGAGGCCTTTCTCTTTGGGATTTGGTGGGGGATGTATGCATGAACCCTTCGTGGTTCTTTTCCCTTTGATTCCCCTTCCAAATCCGTGAGCAAAGGGGCTCGATTTTGGGGTTTTCGTGGCTCTAGGGTTAGAGGCGTTCTTGGTGGGATTTCTTCGATTCCTCTTGATTTGACAAGTTTTGGTGGACCAAATCTTGGCTATGGAGTACCCATGAGGTGTTCCTACTATCCCCAAAGTCTTGTGCAAAACCGTGGAGCGAATCGGGAGGTCGGGAGTTGGATTTGGGGGAGTTGACTCGCGGGCGCTGTTCATCCCGAGCTGCCCAGGCGCGACCGGTCTGACCGGTGCTCTTGACCGGTCTGACCGGTGCTAGCCCTTGGTGGGTTTTTGTCTCGGGGAATAGCCTTGTCCGTGTGGTTTTGTCCCGTGGTCCTGCTGATCAGTTCTTGGCGTGTTTGGAGTTGTTTTGCTAGGTTTTGTGAGGGGTTCTTCTTCCTCACAGGTTGTGTTTCGTGGTGGTTTTTGTTCCAGGGCCTAGAGGAGTCACTGAGGCTTCCTGGAACGTTTGCTGTGCGGCTGCTGTAGCCACCGGCCTGACCGGCTCTGTCCACCGGTCTGACCGGTGTCACCGGTCTGACCGGCGCAGGCCATCGGTCTGACCGGTGTAGCACAGGCAGCAAGCCGTGCAAGTTTCCGCTATGTGGTTTGGTGAGTTTTGGCTCGCAAGGTTGAGTGTTGGTTCTTAGGACCAGTAGCACTCCAGTGGCTGTGTGGTCTTGACCAACTTGGGTAGTTGAGTCGGAGACGTGAGTTGGAAGCCGTGTTCGTCTTGTTGGAGTTCTCATCTCCTTCGAGAAGAATTTTTATCGGCTCCCATTCACTCCCCCCCTCTCTGGTTCGCCTAATCGGTCCTTCAATTAGTATCAGAGCCGGTTCGGGTCTTTATTGACTCTTACCAGTCTAAGATCCAAAGATGGCGTACCAGGAGCGGGGTTCGGGTCCTCCGCACTTCGATGGGAAGAACTACCAGACGTGGCAAAGGCGGATGGCGGCGTTCCTCCGTGGAAAGGGTCAGATCCTTTGGGATGTCACGGTGAACACAGCTTATGTTCATCCGATGAACTTCCTTGCTCCAGGATCGAGGGATATGTTCGAAGCCAACAACAAGGCTGTCGACTACTTGTTTCGTGCTCTGTGTCAGCCTGAATTCGATCGGGTTCAGACAGAGGACTTAGCTTGTAGGATTTGGGAGCAGTTGAAGGATGCTCATGCTGGGAATGCTCAGGTTCAGGCTCGGATGTACGCGACTTACCGGAGAGAGTACGAGAACTTCACTCATCTCCCCGGCGAGTCCGTCGATGCCCTTTTCCAGCGATTTACGGTCGTTGTGAACAACATGAGAGCCAATGTGGACGTCCTCCCATACAATGATCATGATAGAGCCGTGAAGCTCTTGCACTCGTTGGATCGTACCGTATGGGACGGGAAGTTTGAGGCTATTGTTGAGTCCGAGAAGTATGACACCTTGACGGTGAACGAGCTGTTCTCGAAGCTCAAGTCGGCTGAGTTGGACCGTGGTATGACAGCCAAGATCGAGAGCCCGACTGATTCTCATAGTCTCGCTCTCGTTGGTGGCAAAGGAGCTAAGTCTAACGCTAACGCATCCTCCAGGATGTATTCTCTGTCTTCTTTGATGTCTTTGCCTGACGAGGAGTTCGACGTGCTTGGAGAGGACGAGCTGGCGTTGCTGACCAGGCGGTTCGAGAGGCTGCACGAGAACCGGGTGAACACGAGGAGGACAGCACGGACGTGCTTTCAGTGCGGCAAGCCAGGACACTTCGTCGCCGACTGCCCGGAGAAGACAGAGAACAAGGACGACTACAAGGACGGCTACAGGCACCGATCGAGCAAGGATGGCAAGTACCGATCGAGGCGCGATCACAAGCACAAGAACAAGCAAAAGGACGAGCGACAGTCGAGGAAGAAGGATGGCCGCGGCAGGAAGGCCCGAGCAATGGTCGGAGCGAGCGACGTCGACTCCAGCTCCGCCTACTCTTCCTCGAGCTCGAGTAGCAGTGAAGATGAAGGTGATCGGCGCAAGAACAAGAAGTCATCCAGGAACTTGAGCGGGTTGAGCTGCTTCGCGGGAGATGGCTTCTGCGGCAGGGCCCGTAGGTCCGGCAGCAAGAAGAGCCACCAGAGTGACTCGGACTCTGACTCCGAGGATGAGGTATGTGATGAGCTCTCTTCTTTGCGCAAGGAGAATGATGAGTTGGTTGACTTGCTTGATAACTGCGATCACATGCTTAGAGAGGCCAAGAAGATGAGGAAAGAACTTAGGGCCTCACTAGAAGATGCTAGGAACCGTGTGGCTGAGCTAGAAACCCAGAACCTAGATGCTAAGCTTGAGATTGATTCGCTTAAGGCTTCTCCTGTGGTTTTTGATGAGATTGATTGCTGTGATTGCTCTGTGTACCTAGCTGATCTTACTGCTCTTAAGGATAAGCATGCTTCTACTTGTGATGAACTAGATATGCTTAGGGTTGAAGTGGCTGAACTTAAGTCTAGACCTGCTTTGCTAGGTGCTTGCACTTCTTGCCCTGTTTTGCATGGAAAGATTGATGAGTTGCATGCTTACACTGTTTCGCTTGAGGCAGTTGAAAGAGCCTATTCCCACTTCTTGCTCTACTTGTGAATTGCATGCGGTTAAGAATTTGGAGCTTGCACATTATGTTGATCGCTTGCAGGATGAGAATGATGAGCTGAGAAAATGTATGAGCTGGTTGTCGGGTCAGGAGCCTCAGCTTGGTATCATGATAGCGGCTTTCAAACGCTATGATGGTCAGGCACTTGGGGCTGACAAGCTTGGAGAGAACAGTGGTGAGGGAGTTGAGAGAGTTGGAGAGATTCCTATCCCACCACCAAACAGACACAAGAACAAGTTTGAGCCCAAGCCTAACCATCTCAGAAACAAACTTGACACTACTCCAGATCCACCCATATTCCCTCACCCAACAAATGATTTCCAGAAACCGGTGAAGTTTGTGAGCCCAAAGGGAGGTGAGGAAGGAGAGAAGAAGGGTGAGAAGCCGAGTGGGCAGCCCCAACCCAAGCCTAAGCCTAAGCCACAGCCCATAAAGTTCCATTGTGGGTATTGTGGGAGAGATGGTCACAAGGATGAGTTTTGCTTCAAGAGGAAGCGTGAGGAGAGAATGGCTAGAGAGTGGGCTAACAAGGACAGGTACCACCCCTCTAATGGTGTACCTGAGCCTCGTATGCAGATGCCCAGGGCCAAGGCGATTGTGAGGACAGTTCCGGCTTGGGGAGACCGGAAGGCTGCAGGTGCTGCTGCTGGCCGAGCTACACCGGTCAGACCGGTACCGGTGCAGGTCTGGGTAGACAGCGAGTCGGGTTTCGTGCTCGTGAGGATGCTCGGTTTGGTTCTGGAGGTCGTGGTTCTGGTGGTTGGTCTGGAAAGTTTGCAAGTGGTCAGTTTGCTAGGCGTTCTCCACCTCGTGCTCAATACGGGGGTGGGAGGAGTCGTAGCTTTGAGATGGAGAGGAGGAACGATCCACGGTTTCCCTTTCGTGGCTTTCGTCCTCCTCCAGCTAGAGAGGGTTGGTTCCCTCGTGGTGGTTACCGTGGTGGTAGCTTTGATAGGCGTGATGATTTGGTTTGTGCTAACCCCACTTTGGAGCAAATGGCTCGGCACTGGTTTTACTCTTTTGGTACTAACCCCAGTGCTGAGTCGTTTGTTCACTCACGTGCTCGCTTTTGAATTTCAGGTGGGAGACTTGAAGAACATTTGGTTGATTGACTCCGGTTGCTCGAGGCATATGACCGGAGACAAGGGGTGGTTCTCAAGTCTCGTCCCGGTGGTGACAAAGAAGTACATCACCTTTGGGGACAATGGGCGAGGGCGTGTGCTGTCAGAAGGTGAGATTAAGGTAAGTGACAAGATCACTCTCAGGCGTGTTGCTCTTGTTCAATCGCTTGGATACAACTTGTTTTCTGTGTCCCAGTTGTTGGATGAGGGTTTTGAGGTGTTGTTTCGGCCTGGTGGTTCTCGGATTTTAGATTCTCGGGGGGATCTTGTTTGCATGGTCGTTCCCGAGGGTCAAGTGTTCCGAGCTGATTTTTCTCAGTCTTCTGGTGTGGAGCGTTGCTTCTTGGCTGGTTCTTCGAGTGAGTTGTGGAAGTGGCATAGGAAGTTGGGTCACTTGAGCTTTGACCTTTTGTCTCGCTTGAGTAAACTCAATTTGGTCCGAGGATTGCCACGGTTGAGGTTTGAGAAAGAGTTGGTTTGTGCGCCGTGTAGGCATGCCAAGATGGTAGCCTCTTCTCACCCGCCTCTCACCGATGTGATGACTGAGCGTCCATGCGAGCTGCTCCATATGGACCTTGTTGGCCCAGCTCGTGTGCGATCTGCGGGTGGGAAGTGGTATGTCCTTGTTGTGGTGGACGACTACTCTCGGTATGCGTGGGTGTTCTTTCTTGAGGAGAAGGGGGAGACGTTTGGTTTTGTTCGAGATCTTGTCTTGAGGTTAAGAAACGAGAGGCACGGAGATGCCATACGAGCGATCCGCAGTGACAATGGCTCGGAATTCAAAAACTCTCGCTTCGAAACCTTTTGCCATGACTTGGGTCTTGAACATAAGTTTTCGAGTCCGTATACGCCTCCCCAGAATGGCGTGGTGGAAAGGAAAATCAGGACCTTGTGCGAGATGGCTCGGACGATGCTCGACGAGCATAGGACTCCGAGAAGGTTCTGGGCTGAGGCGGTCAATACCGCGTGCTATGTGTCGAACAGGATCTACCTTAGGGTCCATAAGAAGAAAACCTGTTACGAGTTGATGCACGGTCGCACACCCAAGGTGAGTCACTTCCATGTCTTTGGTTGTAAATGCTTCATTCTGAAGAAAGGGAAGAAGTTGGACAAGTTCGAGGCTAGGTCTGTCGATGGCATTTTCTTTGGTTATGCATCTCATTCTAGAGCATTTCGTGTGCTCAATCTTGAAACTAACCAAATCGTGGAGACTTGCGAGGTAACCTTCGACGAGACACAGCCACGTAGTCAGCTTGTTTTTGAGTGTGCAGGTGACGACGAACTTGGCGAGGAGATCTTTCAGGAGGAGGAGCATGAACATGGAGATGATGAAGATGGCGGTGTGATGCCCGCGGCTGAACATGTACCTACTACTTCGACGACGATCGAGAATGGACCCTCTCCCACACCTACAACGATAAACCCAGATCAAGGCGAAGCTGCTGTTGAGGGGGAGGTAGCATCAAGGCGAGAACCTCCCCGGCGAGTGCAAGTGGATCACCCAGCTTCGAGAATCATCGGCGACATGAATGAACGTACTACACGGTCGAGGGTTCGGAACAATTCTCATTTCGCTCATGCTGCTTTTGTTGCCACCTTTGAGCCCAAAGACATTGGACACGCGTTATCTGATCATAATTGGGTTAACTCGATGCATGAGGAGTTGGAGAATTTTGAGAGGAACCAAGTTTGGGTGTTGGTTGACCCTCCTCCAGGGTGTAAGCCGATTGGGACAAAATGGGTGTGGAAAAATAAAGAGGGAGAGAAAGGAGAAGTGGTGAGGAACAAGTCAAGACTTGTTGCTCAGGGGTACAGTCAGAAAGAGGGGATCGACTACGCGGAGACTTTCGCTCCTATAGCTCGTTTGGAGGCGATCAGGATCCTTCTAGCCTTTTCCGTGGCTAAAGGGTTCAAGTTGTACCAGATGGATGTGAAGAGTGCTTTCTTGAACGGTGTGTTGGAGGAAGAGGTGTTTGTGAGGCAACCACCGGGGTTTGAGAGTGAGAAGTACCCCCACCGGGTGTACAAGTTGAGGAAGGCGCTGTATGGGTTGAAGCAGACGCCTAGAGCTTAATATGGTAGGTTGAGGGGGTTCCTGTTTGAGAGAGGGTTTGAGATGGGGAAGGTCGACCAGACCTTGTTTCTCCTCAGGCAGGGCAGAGATATCCTAATTGTGCAGGTATACGCGGATGATATTGTCTTTGGTGGCTCATCTAACTCTCTTGTTGCAAGGTTTGCAGAAGACATGAGCAGGGAATTTGAGATGAGCATGATGGGCGAGTTGCAGTTCTTCCTCGGGCTACAAATCAAGCAATCAAAGGAAGGAATATTTGTGCACCAAGCTAAGTACACCAAGGACATTGTGAGGAAGTTCAAGATGGAGGACTCCAAGGCTATGGCAACGCCTATGAGTACGACTACAGCTCTTGATGCGGACGAGGAAGGTGAACACGTGGACCAGAAGGAGTACTAGAGCATGATCGGGTCACTCCTCTACTTGACGGCGACGAGGCCGGACATCCAATTCTCGGTGTGTCTGTGCGCTCGTTTTCAAGCGTCTCCGAGGACTTCGCATCGGCAAGCAGTCAAGCGCATTTTCAGGTATTTGCGACACACTCCTGACTTCGGCCTTTGGTACTCTGCGTCTTCTTCTTTGGCGCTTCATGGATTTTCAGACGCGGACTTTGCCGGGTGTCGGTTGGATAGGAAGTCCACTTCTGGGACTTGCCAGTTCTTGGGTTCTTCTTTGGTATCTTGGTCTTCCCGCAAACAGTCGAGTGTTGCTAATCCACTACCGAGGCAGAGTATGTGGCCGCAGCTAGTTGTTGCTCTCAGCTCCTTTGGATCACATATACCATGAGTGACTTTGGTGAGGAGTATACCCATGTCCCACTTCAATGTGATAGCACCAGTGCCATAAGCATTGCAAAGAACCCAGTGCTCCATTCCAAAACCAAGTACATAGAAGTGAGGTATCATTTTCTGAGAGACAACGTAGAGAAAGGGAAGATAGCTTTGATCCATGTACCCACACATGACCAACTAGCCGATATTTTCACCAAACCCCTAGATCAAGCAACTTTCACTCGTTTGCGGGGGGAGCTTGGTGTTTGTTTGATTTCTTGAGTTGGCGTGTGGGAGCTCCTTTGTAGCATATGTATAGCTTTCCTTTGTGCATTTCTTGCATTTGGCATGGCATATGTAACATGATGTATAGGCATCTTTGTATCTTAGGTTGCATGCATTTTGTATCATATGCATTGTTTAGGAAAGGCTTCTCCTATATACATTGTTCACCATGGAATGATATATATGTCTTTGTGAGCTAATTTGGTAAGCTATGGTTAGGTTGGCTTAGCTCTTGATAATCTTGGTTTGTATCCATGGTCGATGGCTATGTTTTTTTTTTAAAATTTCATATGTATGCTCTCTTGTGAGTAAATGCCTTTACATGATCTTGACATGTTGTTGTGGCTTGGCTATGCTTAATTTGTGGTTGGATAGCTTATTTTGATCATATGGGGGCCAAAGGCTCATTTGCCATCATGAATGTTTAGCCCCATGCTTCATCTTGTGGAGGGGCATAAGTTCCTTTTTGTCGCAAAGACATTTCATGTACCAATTATAAATCTGAAAATGAAATGTAAATTGCTTGAAAAATGTGCTCCCATGTCATATGTGCTAATTTTAAGTTGCTTTGGGTGCTAAATCGTTGCATGATGCCTACCAATGAGAAGTCTCATATATAGAAGTAGGCACATGGCTCGGTGGCTTTGACATGACATGAGGTGCTTGTGGGTGTTTATGATGGTCTTATGCTTAGAATGGTTGTCCTAGCATGAAGTTTGTGTGGCTTTGCCATTTTGACATGTTTTGCTCATGTTTAGGACTTTGCTCATGAGAGGGTGATTTTTCGCAAAATTGCTAAATTCTATCTTAGCTTCGCCCAATGGTTGTGAAACTTGGTGATCAAGAAGTTTATGTCATTACGAAGCTATAGAGTATCTAACTTGCTCGTTTGGACATGTGTAGCATCCTATGTTGAATTTTGTCTATTTGAGAAGCTCTAGGTTGCATTTTTTGCATTTTTGGCTTGATTCATGCATTGTCAACAAGGGGGAGAAATTTGAGCATGTTTTGGCCTACTGAATGCATTTGGAAGGTTTTCAGGTGGTTTCGAGCCATTTCTGGGCTCTGTCGTGCACCGGTCTGACCGGTTGAGGTCACCGGTCTGACCGGTCAGAGTGCTGGTCCTGTTCACATGTTGCGCACCGGTCTGACTGGTGGTGTCGACCGGTCTGACCGGTCAGAGCTGAGCTGTTGCAGCTGCTCTGTTTCGTGAAGTGGTTCACATGCATTTGTCCAGGGGGAGTTGCATTGGTTCAGGGGGAGCTTGCATGTGTGCAGGGGGAGCTCTTTGTGGTTTTCGAGCTTTGGTTTGATGGTTTGTGCTCTTTGCTTGAGCATGTTTTGTCTCGGATGTGTCGAGCCGTTGCCCTTGCCTAAGGGGTCCGAGACTTGTCTTCTTCAGGTGATCTTGCTCTTTGCCTTTTCTTTGGCTTTCGATCGCTTGTTGGAGTTCCTTTTAGTCGTTTCTTTTCTTTTCCTTTTCTCTTGGTTACCAAAACGTGTGTGTTGTCAATGCACTCATCAAGGGGGAGATTGAGAGCCAGGTGTGGTTCGAGGACCGGTGGATGGTCTTTTCCTGGTGTGATGAGTGATTGACAATGTGGTGTGGACAGATTCTTGGCTAAGTATTGCAGGTGCAGGTTGCGGCTTGACTGGTGCAGGTGCAGGTGAAGAACAAGCGCGAAAGGTCGTTGCCGGTGAGGCCTCTAGGTGTGGAGAAGACAAGTAGGCTTGGTTCGAGGGACCCGGTGGCCAGCGGGGTCAAGTGCGGGCCGCATGGTGGCAAGAACGGCAAGATGAAGTCATGAACGGTTTCTTGGTTGAGCCTCAAAACCAAGGTCGAGCCGGGACTACGTGGGAGCCGAGTCATGAGTGGTGATTGGCGGAGGCTACACCGAGTTCGCGGGGTTTCCGGTGGTTCAGCAGAAAACCATTGGGTTCCTTGGTTGATCCACAAAGCCAAGACCGAAGAACCGAAGACGGAGGTGCAGCAGCTCCAGACCGGTCTGACCGGTGGGTCTGACCGGTCTGACCGGTGAGGAGCACCGGTCTGACCGGTGTGCGACGACGCAGTCCGGAATCTTCGAAGCGGAGGACACGCGTCGGAATCACAAGGCTTGCGTCGAGGCTAAGCAAGTTTGCGGTCGCTGGGCATCCGTCCGATGGAGCGAAGACAAATATTTCCGAATTCGCCCTTGAGGGGCATGTATCCCTAGTTAGCTAGTAAGGGTATTTTAGTCTTTCGGTTGCCTCCATATAACCCAAGGGGTGAGAGGATGGCAGCCATCTCTTGGAACCCTAGCTCATTTGGTTTTCCTATTTTCCTTCCTATTTTCTTAGGATTTTCGTAGGACTAGCTTGAGAGCTTCATGGTGAGATCTTGTGAGAGGGAAGGATGATCGGGCGGCAAGCTAGACGTTATATGAACCTCTTTGGTATGTATAGATGATTCGGCGTGGTTCCTCAAGGCTTGGATGTGTCTTTCTCGTTTCTCCTTTTTGGTGATTTTCGGAGCCCTTTCTTGGCGATTTTCTTGGAGCGATTTCGAGGCCTTTCTCTTTGGGATTTGGTGGGGGATGTATGCATGAACCCTTCGTGGTTCTTTTCCCTTTGATTTCCCTTCCAAATCCGTGAGCAAAGGGGCTCGATTTTGGGGTTTTTGTGGCTCTAGGGTTAGAGGCGTTCTTGGTGGGATTTCTTCGATTCCTCTTGATTTGACAAGTTTTGGTGGACCAAATCTTGGCTATGGAGTACCCATGAGGTGTTCCTACTATCCCCAAAGTCTTGTGCAAAACCGTGGAGCGAATCGGGAGATCGGGAGTTGGATTTGGGGGAGTTGACTCGCGGGCGCTGTTCATCCCGAGCTGCCCAGGCACGACCGGTCTGACCGGTGCTCTTGACCGGTCTGACCGGTGCTAGCCCTTGGTGGGTTTTTGTCTCGGGGAATAGCCTTGTCCGTGTGGTTTTGTCCCGTGGTCATGCTGATCAGTTCTTGGTGTGTTTGGAGTTGTTTTGCTAGGTTTTGTGAGGGGTTCTTCTTCCTCACAGGTTGTGTTTCGTGGTGGTTTTTGTTCCAGGGCCTAGAGGAGTCACTGAGGCTTCCTGGAACGTTTGCTGTGCGGCTGCTGTAGCCACCGGCCTGACCGGCTCTGTCCACCGGTCTGACCGATGTCACCGGTCTGACCGGCGCAGGCCATCGGTCTGACCGGTGTAGCACAGGCAGCAAGCCGTGCAAGTTTCCGCTGTGTGGTTTGGTGAGTTTTGGCTCGGAAGGTTGAGTGTTGGTTCTTAGGACCAGTAGCACTCCAGTGGCTGTGTGGTCTTGACCAACTTGGGTAGTTGAGTCGGAGACGTGAGTTGGAAGCCGTGTTCGTCTTGTTGGAGTTCTCATCTCCTTCGAGAAGAATTTTTATCGGCTCCCATTCACTCCCTCCCTCTCTGGTTCGCCTAATCGGTCCTTCAGTTAGAGGCCGAGATTTTTGGGGGCATAGCTTCACTTAGTGACGCACACCATCTCCCCCAATTCTTGTCTCAAGAGCTCAAGCCGTTTGGGAGATCCGGTGATGAGTTTGAAGGGTTGACTTCTCGAGTTCGTGCAGTTTCTGCTCTGTCCGTGAAGGGCGGACCGTCCGCCTGGTCCTGGCGGACCGTCCGCGCCTGGCGTGTTCGTCGCCTGTTCGTCGAAGTTCTTCGCGTGTTCTTATTTTGATTCATTTCGATCCATTTCGTTTTCGGAGTTTTGTCCAGGGTTGTTTTCAGACCGTCCGCCCCTCCCGAGCAGACAGTCCGCGACACAGGCGGACTGTCCGCGAGGCTGAGTCGGACCGTCCGCGCGGGTCCTGATTTTCTCCAGAGTTTCTGTTAGCTTCTGTGTCCATTTCGGATCGTCCGCGCCTGCCTGGCAGACCGTCCGCCCCATCCAGGCAGACCGTCTGCGGCTGCCAAGCGGACCGTTCGTGCTGGACGCAGGAACTAGCAAGGTTGATCGGTTCCTTTCCTTCTTTGATCGTGCTTCCGCGTGTGCTTCTACGAATCGTTCCTAAGGCTTGGGGTTGATCCATAACCTCGTTGCTTTGGCGATTGGTGTTTGATTCGACTCATTGCTTGTGTGTGACCGGGTTTTGAGTAGGGCATAGGCCGGGTCCTTTGGAAGAATTTTTAACCGGCTCCTATTCACTCCCCCCCCTCTCTAGTCGCCTTTCGGTCCTTCAGCTGTCCAGCCTGCAGTGCAACCCTGTTTTCAATCCCGTTCCCCGCTGATCTATTAGTGCAATGACCACACCTTTTTACCAGAACATGTATTATATACCTGAACATGTCTCCACCAAATGATTCAGCAATAGGGCTTGCAAATCTGAAGATACCACTCTCGCAGTGCTTGCTGCCTACACTGTCCACACAGCCATACCATCCTGTCTTTCTATCGTGTTCCCCCGCTGATCCTGATCTCTGATGATCAAGCCCTTCGACCAAGGTGTGACCCTAATATCTGCACATAATCTGGCCAAGTTTTGCATTCATACCATTCATGATTCTTGAGATATAAATCTCGCCATGCTTGCTGCACATCACTGTTTACACAACCACATGAATCACATTCTACTTTTGTGCTCCCCATTGATCCAATGAACGAATGAGATATCCTTTTGACCAGGTTGTGTTTCTCTTAGTTGGACATGGTCCTGCAATTTAGATCAGCCATATGCGCCATGATTCGTGAGATGTTAATCTCCCTGTGCTCATTGCAAACATGGTCCGCACAGCTGTGCATTGTTGTTGTGTGTCCCTGTTGATTTAGTTGTCCACTAATCAATCTCTTAAACCTTACTATGACCCTTGTACCAAAACACGTCTCAGCAAGATGGACTGACCATGGAAGTCCAGGTTGTGCAGAATTTAATCTTATCATGCTCACTGACATACAACCCACCAAAAATGAGCACGTGCACTTAGAGCATATCTTTGTCATGTTGATTCCTTCACCATCTCGATGCACTTTTGTGTTCTCGTGACTTCCTATGTTCCCTTGGCGGCAAAAGTAAGTCTCCGTGTCTCTAAAGAAACACTCAGCACACAAGAAAGCTTGTTCAATGTCTTTGTTGTCCATCTTTTTCTCAGATCGCTTTACCCTCCTAAATTTCTAGCCATCCCCATCACAAATGATGTCCTCACTTCTACATATTCTACAATCAGAAAGTCACTTTATGCTAATACCTTTTCATAACCATCTACTTCTAAGTCTGTGGCATTTAAACAGTAACCAACGACCTCCCTCTCTAGATAATCCAATCTTTCCAACCACAGCCCTGTCTTTACCTTTTCTTGCTCTCTCTCGTTTGTACTAGCTAGTGTTAGCTTATAGTATGATTTTCTAAAATGATTTTATTATATGGTGCCTTGTTCTTAGTTGTAGCATTGTGTTGTTTCAGTTGATTGTTGCGTGTGAAGAAACGTCTCTGAGCAGTGGAGCATCGGGAAACGGGCAAGTGTCCTTGAACATCTTGCTTTTATACCTTTATGTTTTATACACCATAATCACTGTTTTATTTATGCTTTCCTGCATTAGATGTCTAATATTGATGGGAATCCTATTAAGGACTATTTACTAGATTTTTCATGATTATTCCTTGCTTATCCTTAGAGCTTACCTATGTGGGTAGATTCATGCTTCGTTTGCTCAACATGGGTTGGGTTTTAATCTTAAACTTGATTAATGACTATGCAACATGTTAATGTGGGTTATAGTTAGCAACAAGAACACCCTAGGCGACTCAAGCAAGTGGTTCGAATGGTGGTTAGTGATTGCTTGATGATGGCCTTGCCTGAGTCCAC
Source organism: Cenchrus fungigraminus (assembly GCA_036936925.1). Classification (NCBI taxonomy): domain Eukaryota; kingdom Viridiplantae; phylum Streptophyta; class Magnoliopsida; order Poales; family Poaceae; genus Cenchrus; species Cenchrus fungigraminus. Next base: position 102,906,057 of record CM072779.1, read on the forward strand.
TTTATAAGGACCGGTCTGTGTTGCGACCACCCAGGACTTACAGTATAACCACGAGAATTAATGGGCTATGGTCTTGGCCAAGTAAGTAGGGTAACCTAGTGGATTGTGTTAGACTATTTGGGCTGGATGAGGGCGTAGTTCCCAAGAGTCCGGCAAGGCTCAATGATGGGTCTTCTACCCTGAGACTGGTTAATGCGCGCTGGTGAACCTATGTAAAGGCATCGTAGCGTCCCTATGCTATCACACCTAAGGAAGTGTGAAAGTGCTTGGCCGGCACGACATGGTTGGGTTTAACGTTCCATTGAACATTTACGCGACTCGTGGGTAAAGATGTACAACTTCTGCAGAGTGTTAAAAATTGTTATAACAGTCGTGCTCACGGTCAAGAGCAGTCTGGACCCTCACATGGTTAGTTGGTGGTTCGGGTGGATCACAGTGGTGGAACTGTGGTTTGGGTGCTGGTTTATAGGAGATATGATATTTCAACCGTAGGATCAGGACAGGTGGGTGCCTGTGTCTTGATTTGTTTGAGAAGCCTTAAATACACTTAATATCTAGGTGCTTAATTAAAACTAGACCAACTAAAACTTGAGCTTTGCAGTCCACCAAATAAAGCTTTCCTTGCTTTAAGCCTGTATGTTATGCATATTTTTCCCACCACTTGTGGAGTACACACCTCCAGGTGTACTCACCGTTTTTCCTTTCAACCCCTGTTGTTCTCTCCTCACTGCTGTTCAGATAGACGGAAGCCAGAAGAAGGAGTTGCTTCATGAAGACCTTCAAGACCTAGAGTTCTTGGTTGGCATGCCCCCAGTTGACGTTCCTGTGGAAGATGGTGCCTACTCTGCTGCGATAGATACACGATGTGTAATTTTCTGTTTAGACCCTCTGGTCATTTTGTAATAGTTATATGTTTGTAATGATATATGTTGTGATATTCACTGATGATGTCACTTTATGCATGAATTTGATTCTGGGCATGCATAAAGAGTGCATTCGGTTTGTCCTTTAAAACTGGGTGTTACACTAGGGCGATTAGACCGCTCTGTCCACCCAAATTTGAGTTAGGAGTTGTATTTGACACGATTTTGTAAGAGTTTTGACTCCTAATGGGGCAAGACCTCCCCTCCCTATAAATATAAAGGGCCACGGCCGATTGAGGAGGAATCACAATCGAATCTATCAAACTTATCTTTTAGCGTTTTTACCTTTCTTCCTCGTTACCCTACTCTTCCAACCCTACCATGTTGTTCTTCCTTCATCTCCGTGATGTCTGAAGACGTCCTAGCTGGCCTACCGAGCCTCGGACAACCCAAGGTGCGCCTACCCCGACGGGGTCCCTCCCGGGCAGGCATTCGTTGGTTTACCGCCGGGATCACCGGCGACCGGTCTGACCGGTCACCCGCACCGGTATGACGGTGCCTGCGTGGAGATACTGCAAGGAGCTCCTCTGCGTGCTTGTTGACTTCTGAAAGGCGTCAACACTACCCTTAGTAAATCCGTTGGAGTATGATTGAAGGTTTTCCTAAAAAAACAGTATGACTGAAAGTTACATGTTCAGCGATTTCTCCTATTAGGTTACATGTTCAGGAAGTAAGATTGCCCATTCTGCCTCCCCGTGGTCTGGCATCAATTCAAGATGACAAAAACGATTTTGTGTGGCCACTTTCCACTCCATCTTCCACCTCACCCCACCCCTCCCTACTCCCTCTTTAATTTTCCACATGCACCTCCTCCTCCTTTCCAGAAAACCATGAATTCTATAGCCCCCCGCTCAACCCCCCCCTCCACACCCCCACTGCACCCCACCCCTCCCCCACTCCCTCTTTAGTTTTCCACATGAACCACCTCTCTCTTCCTCATGCACCTCCTCCTCCTTTTTTAGGATGCAGAGAGAATCAACAAATTGTGCTAGTTACATATTTTAATATTACTATCCTTGTTGTTCTTCATTGGGGAAACCCTAGATGAGGATTTCTAACATTTCCCCCCTAGTTTTGTCAAATTGATCATTGCACATCTTTTTGAATTGTCATATAGAGGAATCTGGTTAGGGCATTGTTTTTTTCCAATGTTACCATGTGGTTTTCTCCCCATCCCTGATCACTCACTGCTGGATCTTGAGTTCCCACAAGCAATGACGAGTTGACGACTCAAGAGTATGTCAAACCTCAAATAATGAATTTTGATGTGAGTATTAATAAATACAATGATTTTCTCATAATTTTGAAACTTTTGCAAGCTTTTTTTCATGCATTGTGATTTTTACACAAAAAAAATCACTGAACCCATCCGAATAGAAACCACAAACCTTTTTTGTGACACCTCGAGCACTACCCAATACATAAGTATGATTGTTTTCAACAATTTGGATGATTTTTTTACAAATTACCCATGAAAAATCATCAAAGGAGACATCACTTTTCGTGCTTGAGAACCAACATTTGTTCATCTAAGGAGAAAAAGAATAGGAAATGAAAATGAAATAATGTGAAAAGAAAATGAATGAAGAAAAAGGAAAATATGCAAAGAAAATATAAATATTGTAATTATGCTCCTCGTTACATGAAATTTTATCATTTTCTTGATCAGAACTTATTGTTGATATCATTCTTATTCTTTCCAACCATGAGCAATCAAATAATGAGAACTTCATTTGTGCCTTGGGATAAATCACTCTCCACTTATACAATCATGTGAACCTATCTGAATGTAGGTGTTCATCTCTCTCTTTTCCAATATTATTTTCCATGATCTTTTTGACAAGCAACTTAAAAAATATTCAATAGACGGCTCTCTTAGTTAGATGATATTTCAAATATAATATACTTCTTAATCCTTAGTATTTCCACTTTTACAATTGGCAATACAGTATACAATCATGCTAAGGCTGTCCCCGCACTGGGAGCGGTATCCCGAACGGGACGCCACGCTTGTGTACCGTTTTGGCCTAAAAATCGCTGCACTGGGGAACTGAACGGGCGACGGTAAAAACCAGTTCCCTTCGGTTTACTGGATTCCCAGCGCGGTACGGAGAAAACGCTATCGGCTCATCAGGAACGGATCTGGCGCTGGGGCGGGTGGGGCTCAAGCCCCCCTACCGCCAGAAACTCCATTAAAAGATGAAGGGAAGAGGAGAAAGAAGAAGAGGAAAAAAGAGGAAAGAGGAAGGAGAAGGGGGGCTGAAGGAAGAAGAAGGGGCATGAGCCCATCCATCCTCCCTTTCCTGCCTCCGTCACTACGACTCATGTGGTGGGCCCCTTCGCGTCTCGCGCCAGCACTCGGAGGTGGGAGAGCCGAGGAAGCCGAGCTCGAGCAACACCGCCGGCGAAGTGAGCAGGGGAGGGAGGAGGAGGGCGCGACGACACCGCTCCCGCCGCCCAAGCTGGCCGCGGGTCCCCTCCATCGTCGCCATAGCTCCACGGCCCGGCCACGAGCAGGGCCGCACCGCCGTAGAGGAAGTCCGTCGTCGGGTGCCCGACGGAGATCGAGCTCTGCAGCCGGCCGCACCCAAGCTCCCATGCTCTTTGCTCCCCCATCGAATCCGTCGCAATGGAGGAGGGCACACCGGAGGAGGAGCGTGGGGAGGAGGGCCACGGAGGAGGTGCGCTGCTGCCCGAGATCCGCTGCCATGGAAGGAGCTCTGAGCGGGGAGCTCGAGTGCGGCGGCCGCCACCCGAGATCCCACCGCCACGGGAGGAGCTCCGGGAGCCGCCCCTGCTCTCCCGCTGCATCTCCTTTTGTCTTCTCTCCCCTCCCTCCGTCCAATCTCTCTCTTCCCCCTCTCCCACCTCATGCAGCAGACAGAGACGCGCAGTGCGGGGAGGCTTCTTGGAGCTCCACCGCAGCTCGACCCGCAGCGCCGCCCGCAGCGTCGTCTTCTAGTGGGGAAGGGGAGGGGTGGGCAGAGGGAGCAAGAGCCGCCGGTGTTGTGAAGCAGAGCAGGGTAGGAGAGAGGATGCGGGGTAGGTGGAGGGAGAGAGAACAGAGAGGAGGGAAGGGGGTTGGGGAAAATTGATGTGGAGTATGACGCATGGGACCCACATGTGGTGGTTGGTGTGGAGTATGAGATATAGAGGATGACGGGTGCAGGAAAACTAGAACTGAAATAGAAAATTTCGATGACCAGGCAGAAATATTCCTCTTAGAGGATGAGTTTGGAGTTTGACGAGTGCGGATAGCCTAATGTAACTGATTGTGCCCCACAAGCGTTCGCTGTCGGGCCCGTCCAGATGGGTCATTTATTCTGGTGCGCTTTGGGTGGTAACTAGCATGGATATTCTACAGGAGTGACGCGCTTAACCCAAATGGTTGATACTTCAACACACTGATTTGTGGTCAATTTTGCCATATATAATTTTCTATGTTTTCTCATAGTTTTTTCGATGAATCGTTCTTCTTCGCTGAATGAAAGAAGATAGCAAAGCCATAGTACAAGCAGGGACGGACAGAAGGGTAGGGCAACTAGGGCCCTGGTCCTAGTTGCTCGCCTGCTTTTTTCGCACTGCAGTATACTATAGTAAACACTGTAGCACAAAATTAAGTCTATTTTCTATAGTGTAGCTAATGTCGGCCCTAGGCGTCGACGTGGTCACGGTCCGCCACTGAGTACAAGGTACTCATATTGGTCCCATGCCTTCAAGATGTCAAATCCTAGGCTTAAGATACAGTATCCAATTAGTTCCGTAGGATATAAATTATGAGAAATTATATATGGTACTGCGGATTTGTAGAGGCTATTATTATTGGTTTGAGTTATTTATTTACTATTATTTTTCAAGTGTACAACACTACAACGATATCATAGGCCTCGGATATGAAAGCATTAGTGCAGAACGTAGATGACCCTCTCGTCCTGCCGCTCCGCGCGCTACAAATACACCCACGCACTCTGAGCCCGTCCTCGTCCAACTGTTTCCTCTCTCTCTCTCTCTCTTTATCTCCCTCCCCGCGCCACGAGCAGACGCCATGGCCGCCGGCCTCGCGGCGAGGACGTCCAGGGTCTCCGCCATGCCTCCAGTTCCGCTCATCGTCCTCCTCCTGGCTGCCGTTGCCACGCTGCCAGCGGCCACTGCCGAGATGCCGCGGATGGTGCACCCGCCCAAGGCCGATGGGTCGCTAACCGTGCTCGCCGTCGGCGACTGGGGCCGCCGCGGGGCATACAACCAGTCCCAGGTTGCTACCCAGGTAAGCATGCGTGCACGCTCACCATATACGCCAGTGTTGGCGTTTGTGAACTCTATAAAGGTGTTCTTCGACTTCTACATTTCTTGTCGGCGCCCCTGACACTACTACATGCCTGCACGTACGACATTTGTTTGCAGATGGGGATAGTTGGGGAGAAGATGGACATCGACTTCGTCGTTAATGTCGGCGACAACTTCTACGAGAGCGGTCTCACCGGCGTCGACGACAAGGCCTTCGAGGAGTCCTTCACCCACATCTACACCGCCAAGAGCCTCCAGAAGCCCTGGTACACAGGTGTGTCATCAGCTTCAATTTATGTACTGTCCCAGTTCTGAAGCAAATTCAAAATCCTAATTTGGGCTCTGTGGTTCATGCAGTTCTTGGCAACCATGATTACTGGGGCGACGCTCTCGCGCAGCACAGCCCCGTCCTTTTCAAGCTCTACAGCCGGTGGGTCTGCATGAAGAACTTCGCCGTCAACGCAGGTGAGCACGCCAATGCAAAGTGCTTAATCTCCTGCCAAATCCTTAACTCAGGAGCCAAAAGCTTACCGTCTGAGAGTAAACACACATTAACATTGTCCAAAAGCTCTGCTTAATTCATACACTGAGATGTTTTCTTGTTGCTGGACAAATTGAAGAGATTGCGGATTTCTTCTTTGTCGACACGACGCCCTCCGTCCTCAGGTACTGGACCGACCTTCGCAGGAAGTATGATTGGAGAGGCGTTGCTCCTCGTGAGACCTACATAGCAAACGTCGTCAAGGTAATGACAATTTAATTAGTTACCTGCAGAATCCATGTTCAACCATACATGTTTTCGAGTAATTAATCCCATAATTAAAAGAGTACTTCACCGATCATATATGGACTTCAAGGATCTGGACGTCGCGCTGAAGAAGTCCAATGCACCATGGAAGATCGTCGTCGGCCACCATACCATCAGGAGCGTCAGCCGGCACGGCGACACGGAGGAGCTTTTGCAGCTGCTGCTCCCAACTCTCAAGGTATTTGGTTCAACTTATAATGGCATTATATATTACTACCTCCGTCCTTAAATATATGATGTTTAGGACAAGATTATTAGTTCATATATTTAAGAACGGAGAGAGTATACTCTTAAAAAAATTAGATAATGCTGCTGGTTACAATTTTCACAGCCAAAATGCAGGCCCACTGCAGAAGCTAGGATATTAATATATATTCATTTTTCTAAAAAAGTGCAGGCCCACGGCGTCGATCTCTACATCAACGGCCATGACCACTGCCTCCAGCACGTCAGTAGCAGGGACAGGTATCAGCCAGCCAATGACATGTCGATCTCATGCTAAAACCACACTGCAGGCATCTGCATCTCTCTGTCATCGTCATAAAACTAAAAACAAAATGTTACTCCATATGGATGATCCCAGCCCGATTCAGTACCTAACAAGTGGCGGCGGGTCCAAGGCATGGAACGGCGTCTTCACGCCCAACTCCGACAAGCTGGAGTTCTTCTACGACGGCCAAGGGTTCATGTCGCTGCGCCTGACCAAGGCGGAGGCGCAGGTCGCCTTCTACGACGTCGCCGGCACCGTTCTGCACACCTGGGCGCTCACCAAGGGCGCGCACTAGTAGCGATGCGAGCTAATGATCGAGCTACAGCATCGTGTGTCGATTGCTTGCTTTGATCTCAAACTGTTGTTGCCTTTGTTTCAAGTTTCAACTATGTAGCAAATTGTGCCAATATGATGAAAGAAATTATCATGTGAAGGAGTGAACTATATATTGAGATCAACTCTAACATACATTTTCTTCTCTTTCTCTTTAATTTTCTTTGCATACTAACTCTAACATAACTTTCTTTGGATATTGTAATAATTCAGAATGTATTTCTTCAACACACAATTCAACAACATTTTGAATTCATAATTTTCAAATTCAAACATATTTCAAATCACCTGGCCTAGCATAGGAAAAAATGAACACTGTTGCCCAGGAAAAAATCTAGCAGGGACCACATGCTGATATATCCATAAACGTTTGACGGTGCAAGGCAATCAGAAATTCAGAACCATATATGATGTGTATCAATCAAATTGTTAAAATCTGCCGTAATGACACGAGCGGAACCAACAGGTTGGCAGCATGTGAGCACGAGGCCAGGAGAGCTTATAGCCTGAGATGAACTTGGGGCTTGGAAGCAGAGCTGATCATTCGGTATGCGAGCGCGCATCTCAGGCCGTCTGATTAGGCCAGTCTCAATAGAGATTTCATGGACATTAAATAGACTGCTATGTCAACATTTTTTATGATGTGGCAGTGTATTAATGAGGAGAGAGGTGAAATGAGTTTCATTAGGATGACACCCTCTCTACACAGTTACCTAGACAACTTGTGTCTTACATGCAACTTAGAAAACAATAATAGATGAAATTATGTATTGAGAGGGAGGTATTTCATTATAGTCTCAAACGTTTTTAGATGATGTGTCACTCTAAATAAACACGTCCATGATATCTTCACTGAGAATGGCCTTACCATCCTATGGGTTTTTTTACCCTCATATAATAATCTGTTCTTGACTAATGCTCACATTCGTGAATCCCATTTACGTTCCTTCATCGGATTCTGTTCCTCGACATTTGTCATGTTTTTGGACGTGCCAACACATTCGTGACTCCCGTTTTGTTGTTAAAAACAGCCGAGTCTTTGCCTTTTTTAATATAAAAAGCATTTGTCGTTTTGGAATTGCATAATCTGGTGGTTTGTTCCAAGAATTAATCCTGCAACTCTTTCGTAAAATAATATCTACCTCGACTTCAGACAAGATAAGTTTGGCATGCTGAATTTATATTTTCTTCCATTCAAGTTGAGAAAGTGGTTTGGTTCGTGCTTTGGTAACGTAAACACAAATGAAATCTGATTATAATGTATTTGGCACTAAAATGGATGATTACACTCTTTGTTTGGTTCCACTCTGGTAACGTAATCAAATTACAGTGTAGGACTTATATCTGATTACATTGGGGAAGGAGGGATAACAAGCTTGTATATATATTGATTACAAATCACTTTTTTTAAGACGTGCAAAGCACGTTTTGCATTAAGAGAGGAGAAAAAGTTATTCACAACGAGTACAGGGGACCGGTCCCACAAAGAAAAAAACACAGCAGGAAAAAGAATTACACCGCCCTCAGCGGGCGAACACCTAAGAAACGAGCTAAAGGTAAGAAGCCCGCACGCACCCACGATCTCGCCTCCTCCAGAATTGCCGGTACCAGCAGCACCGGCATGAGAGCTTCCTTGTCGTGGACGCGCCTGTTGCGCTCCTTCCAAAGCGACCAAGCGACCAGCCAGACAAAGGTATCGAAGCTTTTCCTTCGAACCTTGGCGACATGCTTTCTAGCGGAGCACCACCAAGCCGCGAAGCTCGTGGGATGGTCAGGGGCAAGGTCCTGGAGAAGAAAATGCCTAAGTGCCCTGAACCAAACCTCGCGACTAAAGGCACAGTCCACGATGAGGTGATCAAGCGTCTTGGAGGCCTACGCGCATAGGGCACAGGAGTCAGAGTCCCTCAGGCTGTGCCGGTGTAGGCGGTCAGAAGTCCAGCAGCGACCATGCAAGACAAGCCAAGCGAAGAACTTGCACTTCCCTGGCATATGGACCTTCCAAATCTGCCTAGCTCCGAGGATGTCGACACGACCCAGAAAACGAGCGGAGTAGACCGAAGCCGCCGAATAGAGTCCACTGGATGACCACTTCCACAAAAATATGTCAGGCTCCGACGTGAGCCTGACCGGCTGCAAGAGGTCCCATACAGTAAGATACTGCATGACTACCTGCACCGTCCTGGCGTGGGTGACGTCCGCGACCCAACGAATCCCCGCCGCGCCAAGCTGCAGCCTCTCCTTTACCATGTGAGAGCACCGGATGCGCGGCGAGACAGCTGCCCAAAGATTAGGCGCCAGAGACTTGATGGAGCAACCGGAGATCTAGTTGTCCTCCCAGAACAGCGTGCGGGCCCCATCCCCCACCTCAACCGAGACGGAGGCGTCGAAGAAGGCCTGCGTAGCCCGGTCGACCGGGAAACGAAAAGCCGCCCAGGTCCGGTCGGGGTTAGTTCGTGCAAGCCAAAGCCAGTGCAGGCGAATGGCTGTCCCGAAAGCGCGGAGGTCAGGCAAGCCAAGGCCACCACAGCGCGTGGGGCAGGTGACGTTCACCCAAGCGACCAGACAGCGACCGCCGCTAGCCACCTCCGTGCCGCACCAAAGGAAGCCCCGAATGAGAGTCTCAACCGCACGTAGGGCCCAAGGTGCAACAGCTATTGCCATAGAAATATGTACAGAGATGGCCGAGAGGGTAGACTTGGCTAGAACGAGGCGACCACTACCGCTCAGAAGTCTACCCTGCCAAGGAGGTAGACGCCTGGCGACCTTGTCGACCAGAGGCTGCAAGGCAGCCTTGGGCAGCCACCTAATAGAGAGAGGCACGCCCGGGTAGGTGCACGAGAAATCGGTGATGGTACAGGAGAGGATGGAGCGCACCAGAGAGAGGTGGTCCTCCGAGTAGTTAATGGGGTACACCTGGCTCTTCTCGAAGTTGGCCGCCAGGCTGGAGGCGCTCTCAAAAAGCGACAAAAGTGCTTGATGACCCTCAAATCAAGCTCGATCAGAGAAAAGAAAGCGACCACATCATCCGCATAAAGGGAGGCGCGGAACCAGATGTTCCTGCCCAGCTCCTGGAGGAGCCCTCGCGACTCTGCCTGGCGGAAGAGGGCATGGAAGCATTCCATGACCAAGAAAAAGAGCATGGGAGAGAGGGGGTCTCCCTGGCGTAGGCCGCGACCATGGCAGATTCGTTGCCCCGAGACACAATTAAGAAGGATCTTGGTGCTAGGAGTCGACAGAATGACAGAGATCCAGTCGGTCCATCTTCGTGGGCAGCCGATCGCAAAGAGGAGCTCAAGGAGAAAGACCCACCCAACCGAATCGAAAGCTTTGGCTAGGTCAATCTTGAACATGATCCTAGGGAGCTTGCGACTGGCGAGTGTTTTTGTCGTGCCAAGAACATATTGGAAGTTGTCATGAATGATGCGACCTTTGATAAAAGCACTTTGGTTAGGTGAGATGAGAGAAGAGAGGTAGGGGGCGAGGCGGTTGGCTGTCGCTTTGGAGAAAAGCTTTCCAAAGCTGTGAATCAGGCTGATGGGCGATAATCGGAGAGAGCGACCAGATCTGGTTTCTTGGGGATGAGAGTGAGGAGGGCATTATTCATGTGGTGGAAGCTTCGAGCGTCCAGATCAGAGAGCGCGTTGAACGCCCGCAACACGTCACCCCTGATAATCGACCAGCACGACCTGTAGAAGCGACCGGTGAACCCATCTGGTCCGGGTGCCTTATCCAGGGGTAAATCCTTGATCACCTCCCAGATCTCGGTGTTGGAGAACGGGTGGCCGAGGCTCTCGAGGTCCAGCTGTGGCAGGCCCAGCTCCGCGAAATCAAGCGCACACGAGTGCTCGTGGGTGGCACCGAAGATCCTATCGAAGTAGCCAAAGGCTGCAGCAGCCTTTTCATCTTCACGTAGGACAGGGCGACCGTCGACCAAGAGGGAGGGAATGAAGTTTTTCTCCTGCAGTGGTTGGCGTGGAGGTGGAAAAGCTTGGTATTCGCGTCCCTATCGCGGAGCCACCTCAGACTAGACTTTTGCCGAGCGATCATACGCTGCAACAAAGTCAGTCCAAGGTAGCAAAGCTGGAGGAAACGTCTCAATCCCAGCTTCTCAGGAGAAAGCGACCGAGAATCCTGTGTGACCTCTAGCCGAAAAATAACCTCCTTGGCGATCTGGATCTGCAAGCGGATGCTACCGATCGTCTTGGAGCTCCACTTGAGCAGCGCCTTCGCCGTCTCGCGCAGAAGGTGGTTAATCAACCATAAGGGGTCCGTGTCAGGCCGCGGTCCCGACCATACCGCCTTGACGGTGTCGAGGAAACCTTCAACCTTTGGCCAGAATGCCTGAAAGGTGAAGCGTTTCCTCGGGTGTAACCCACTGTCGAGAAGTAGAAGGAGGGGGCACGGTCAGAGCACCTGGAAGAGATAGCATGGAGGGCAGAGGAGGGGAAAAGCAACTCCCAGTCCAGAGAGACAAAGACCCTATCAATGCACTCAAGCGTAGGGTGCGACCGCTCATTGCTCCAAGTGAACAGACGATTGTGGAGGTGTAGCTCGAGGAGCTCGAGGTCGTTAAGGAAGTGGCGGAAGCGACCCATCATCCGGCGAGAGAGGCAACCATTATTTTTGTCGACCGCTTGATAGATGAAGTTGAAATCCCCACAAAGAACCCAAGGCCCAGAGAGAGTAGGTCGGAGAGCATGGAGCTCACCGAGGAAGGAGACCTTGTCCACGTCAGTCTGCGGCCCGTAGACTGAGGTGAGCCAACAGAACTAAGAGGGCGCGGAGAGGAGAGCCACTTTAACGGAAACATGGTAAAGCCCACGTGCGGGGGAGGAAACCAGCCACGTGTCTTTACACCAAGCGACCAAAATACCACCACAGTTGCCGACCGCAGGCAACGCAATGTAGTCAAAATCAACACCTAACATATCAAGCACAATGGATAGAGATGCGCTCTGAAGCTACCAGTTCGCGGGCCGCCGACCGCCTAGAACGTCGGTTTAGCCCCCGAACATTCCAAATTGCTAAGTTTGCATCTATTAAAAACAACAAAAAAGACAACCAAGCGACGAACGTAGCCTCAAGCCTGCGTGTTGACGACTAACTGCTCCTCCAGGAAGAGCTCACAGACCGCGGCCTGAAACTCGTCATCTTCCAACACCGAGCACTTGAACGACCCCTCGACCTGAGTGCCGAAGAGCTCGCGAATAGCTCTGCAGTGCTCCTCTAACAGGACCATAGCAAAGAGCCTGGTGTACCTCTGGAAGGAGTCAGCATCCGGTGCCTCGTGCTGGCCGACCACCCCCAGCTTCCGCATGAGCAGGTTCTGCCCAGTAGTGATCGGGTTCGGGCCCCAGCCCTTGGAGACCGCGGCGAGACGACTGTTGTGATGAAGTGTAGCGAGCGGGGGGTGGCGGCCCGACCAGCAGCACGCGGCCCGACCAGGTGGCAGGGCCGGCGGCGACCAGGGCGCCGACCGCCCCAGCAGCACGACCGACAGTGCCCGGCATGGCACCGGACCGGGCGGCAGGCGGGAGGGGGGTGGCGGTGAAGAGCCCCCGGCAGCTCCCGCAGCGGCTTGGGCAGCCCGCATAGCACGATCGGACGCGTCCACCGGTGCGCCAGCCCGGGCGGCGGCCGGGAGGGACGGCGACGCGAGGTAGCCGACGGCGCCCACGGCTGCCGGGGAACTAGCAGCCCCCTTGGCGCGGCCAGCCTCCGGTGCGCTAGCCCCTGCGGCGACTGGGAGCACAACCTCGGCGGCGACTGGGAGGAGGAGCGGCGAGGGGGAGGCGGCAGTGTCGACCGGCAGCAGGGAGTCCACGTCGATGCCGTCGCCAAGCTCGTCGAAGAGGACGGAGTTGACCGTTGTAGGGACTGCGGCGGCCGGGCGGTCGGCGGCGGCGTGGAGGCCGGCCATGGTGGTTGGTGGAGGGAGAAGCGCAGCCGCATCGGGGGGGGCCTCGTCGGGGAGCTCCTCGATGAGCATGGCCGGGGAGGGACCGGCGGCCAGCGGACGGGGCGGACAAGCGACGGCCGACGGCCGGCTGACGGGAGACGAGTGAGGGCGTGGAGAGGATGAGTGGGTAGCCCGCGTGGAGGAGGTGCCGGAACCGGGTTTAGAAGGGGGGGCACGGCCGTCGGGCGCCGGCGCCGATCGGCGGTGGCGGAGGTGGGGGTAGGGGTCGGGGTAGGGTTAGAGGGCGGGGGCGGCCCGATCTCCCAGCTCACAGCACAAGGGGAGTTGTGCTAGGTACGAAAGGGAAGAGGGCGGTGCGGTGGTTGCAGATCCGGTCCCAGCGCGGGCGGAGGACACCGGAGCGGGGAGAACGGGCGGCGGCGGCAGTGTGGTGGGGGAGGCGCAAGGAGCGCCTGCGGGTCCGGAATTCGCAGGATGGGTCAAACTATGTCAGTTTCAAGCTCTGATTTACCAAACATATGTAATAGAGTTCTTTACCTTCCATAGTTAGATTATATTCCATTACATTTGAGTGAACCAAAAACCACCTTAAAGTTATTTAAAGACAACTTTTTCAAAAGAAATTCCATCCAAATCAACTTGTGCTGGCACTTTCTTTGCTTATTATTCCTGTATGGGCCACATGTGACATACCTCTTCTTGAGCCCGAGCGAGGAGAGCCTCAAAACAGTTGGGCCGCCCCAAGTTCAACTACACAAGCCTGCTTAAACCGGTTTGTATGGGTGGGTGTGCTCGGTAGGCGCGCCGGCCTGGTGGCCAGGCCCGCGAGGTGCATTCAGTCCCGTCCAGTGGCCTGGACGGCCTGGCATGCCTGGCCGGCCGCGTGCAAAAAAGGCCTGCGAGAATCAGTGACTTGGATTCGGATTTTCCTTTGCTTGATTGACGAGACGCATATAACGATTTGTGGTGGAAATCAACTCGATTTTGTACACGTCGATGGTGCATCGCAATTTTGTGTTGGGGTAGCCGTCTTTAACTCGAACTTGAGGAGACCGAATACCTGCCCTGCTTCGGACTGGATACAGGAAGTCAGTTTCCCAGAATTCTGCCATGTCGTCACGGAATCGAATTTGTCGAGACTTCAACTGGCACCGAGCCGATTGATTTGCAGACGAGGTCCTTCGAATTTGCTCGATGATCTCGATGATCACCCGTACCTGGCACGTCAGTTGTTGGTGTTTTAACTTGGTAAACCTACTAAGGGGGTACCTGAGGTAGTAGCTTGTGCAGTGGGTGATCACCAGACCTAGAACCCGAAGGTTAAAGCGAGGACACAGGACACAGATTTATACAGGTTCGGACCGTCAGAGTAGTGAGCCCTACATCTTGTTTGGAGTATCATGTATAACGCCCTGTGCTTGGGTGTTATTCCTTGGAGGGGTTGTGTTGTTGTCTATTCTCCTCCTAGGTACCCGGCCCTCCTTTATATAGTCTCAGGGGCGGGTGCCTAGTCTGTTACAAGGTAGGAGTCCTAGTAGGATGACACAGTATGAGTCCTAGTAGGATTACAGGGGAATTCTAGTAGGAATCCGTCTTCATCCTTCCTTGCATAGGTACTCAGGGTGTATGCCGACAAGCCCCCGAGCACTATGTAGTCTTGAGCAGTGAGTCCGAGTAGTCTTGAAGCTTCGTCGAGTAGTTCTTGATTATCTCGAGTACTGCTAGATAAAGTCTTCAATAGTACTTGAACTGCTAAAAGAGTAGAATGTGCTCTAGCTCATCTCCGAGTACTTTTGAATCCTCCCCGAGTAGTTCCCAGGCATCCCCGAGTTCTAACAAAGGAAGTCTCCAAAAAATACTCATCTTGTCTTGAAATCTTGATTTATATGGAAGTGCGATTTGGAAAAATCGCACTCAATATTGAGTGTAGCCCCCGAGCCTGAGGTTGAATCGAAGAATGCATGGGAACTCTTGTGCGATTTGCAGCCACGGAGGTCGTTTCTCGCGATGCAGGCTTGAGCGGCGAGTTCGCCTCACCCCCGATCCTCTGCCTTGTGCATACTGTATTATCTTCGTGCGCCACGTCGCTCCGCCAGAGACTTCTTCGAGGGCCATGACGTGCTCCACCCCGGCCCTGGCTCCCACCACCCCGATCCCCACCCTCGGCGCCGCTGCTGGCTTCTCCTCCGCTGCCAACAGAGCCTCGGGCGAGAGGTGGCTGCTGAGGCGGGATTCAACTGCGGGGGGGTGACGATGCACGACCGCCGCCCTCAGCGTAAGTGGAGGCTGACCCGACCCCCACGCCGAATGTAGAAGAAGTCGTCGGAGACTTCTTCGAGGCAGAGGCAAAGAGGCAGCACCCGCAGGCTAAAAACAGAGGGCAGCGACAACGACGACACTCAAAGCCAGAAGGAACCCGGCAACCGGCACCCCTGCGCCGCCGTGTCGGTCGATTTCGCCACCTGAGTCCAGCGCCGGAGCAAGCCAGCATCTCTTGAAGCCTCGCGACGACGAGCCGCACGCACCTTCCATCTAGTCGTCAGCCGA
Source organism: Cenchrus fungigraminus (assembly GCA_036936925.1). Lineage (NCBI taxonomy): Eukaryota > Viridiplantae > Streptophyta > Magnoliopsida > Poales > Poaceae > Cenchrus > Cenchrus fungigraminus. The sequence continues at coordinate 102,921,362 of CM072779.1, forward strand.
GAGAAGCCGGGCGAACACAGTCGTCGTTTCATCATCCTCGGAACACCTCGTCCACGTGAAGCCGATCTACACATCCCCGGCCCTTCGATCTGTTCTGTGCCAGCTTCTTTTTTCATCTAGGTGAGCACACCGTCATGGCGTCATCTTCTCTTATCTTTGGTCTTGTTTTTCTGTGTCGCTGGATCCATGCAAGTACTGTAGGCCGTTGCCATACCTGTTCCTTTGTCCCTGCTGCCCTAGCTATAGTTGCTGATTGTGTTTCTGCAACAGACATCGCAAGCCATCAGGAACTACCTGATCACCGGCCATGAAGTCCATGTACGAGGAAAGCTATAGATAGAAAGTCACGTTCTTGTACAGAAGCAAACAAGCCATGCATCATTCATACTTGCTCTTGCCGGTGATGACATCATAGTGGCATCATGCTTATGTGGTAATTAGGACTTTTCTTTTAACAAAATAATCAGCACGACAGCACTTCTCCTACACTTCTTTTCCGTAATGTGAAACTTCATTGATTATTAGGCCTTGCAAATCTTTGATCTATAGAATAATTATTTATTCATCTGTAAAATCCTTGCTCACGTCAGCCAATCTATCTATCATTTAATTTCTTTTCTTGATTATTGCTCATGGTGACACCATCTTTATGTCATATTCAATCAGCTATCCTTTTTTTTGTTAAAATCCATATCTTATTCAATTTAATTCCCATTCCAGCAGTTCTTTCACTCACACGTTCATCTCGACGTAAACATCAGTTTAGTACTGTTTTTCAGTATGTTTTATGATGATTGGTGTACTGTTTCTTATTTATTCATTTGTTTGCTAGTATATATGTGCTTCAGATATTTTGCTTTGGATGATCGATGCGAATAGAATGAACGTGGTTCGAGAGCTTTGAAGAGCAAGAAGTTGAAGATAGTCTGAGCAACAACTATTCTCTTGTTAAAGACAAGTGTGTCCTGTTCTTTTGTCCCAATAACTATTTAATCACTATTGCATTGCTTTGCATTAATATTGATGGGTCCTATTAAGGTTTATCCTAGTCTTTATTATCATTCCTTGTCAACCTGGGTTTACCTTTCTGTTGAGTAGCTATGCTTAGTTGCTTTACTTGGGTTATGGTTGTTTTAATGAACATTAATGATGAACATGCTTTACTTTTATGCTATACACCTCTGGTTAATACAAGATCATATTTGTAATTGGAACATGGAGCAACCACCCAGGATAACAGTGCAACCACAAGGCTATATGGTTCTGGCTTGGCTAATTAATTAGGGACTCTAGTGTTGGGGTGACCTTACCGAAAGGGCAAGGGGGAGCGTTAGTTGGGGTATAGACTCGCTCTAGTAGGGAGTTGGGCTTGGCTAAGACACGGTACCTACTAGGGGACTTTATACCTTACGGCGGCTCGGAACCTTAGCGGGTTGTTTCTCACTAGGGAAACTTCGTAAGGCCTCGTAGCGTCCCTATGCAATCATATCTCGGTAGTGTGGTATGATGCCTGATCAGCATCGCGTGGTTGGGTTCAAAGTTTTTTGAAACTTTTACGCGACTTGTGGGTAAAGATGTGCAACCTCTGTAGAGTGTTTAAAACTAATCGATTAGCCGTGGTCACGGTCAACAGCGGCCTGGACCCTCACATGATAATTGAACTTGAAGATGGACTTAAATTGTGGTTATGATTATGTTATAGCCATATGCTTATGGTGTATCTCTTTATGCTAATTGTGGGTTGGTATACTTATACTTTATTAGTAATCATGTGCTAATAAAATTTGACCAACTAAAAGTTCTTAATGCAGTCAACCTGTCAGCCTTTCCTTGTTAAGCCATTGCATTCATACTTTCCCCACACTTGCTGAGTACGACATGTGCTCACCCTTGCTATAAACAATATTGCTTAGAGAGAGGAAGCTGCTATGAAGATATTGTGAAGATATTGCTGAGTTCTAGGCGTACGCAACCCCCAGTCGATTGCCTGTGAGTTTGGAGCCTTCGTTTCTAGGATTAAGCGTAAATCTCTGATAATCTTTCTCTTTCCTTACGTAATACTGTACTGTTATTCACTTATGTCAACTATATGCATGAAACTTGATCCTGACATGCATATAGATTTGCACTTGGTTTTGTTTGGAAAAAACAAGTGTGACAGAGATGGTGGAGGCGTCCATAGTGGCGATTTGATTTTTGTTGAGCGGGGACGATGGATTTCACCGAGATGTTGGCAATGGTGGACGGTTTCTTCTTGGAGGTGTTTTTTGTCTGGAGGAAGAAAAAGAAATAAGAGAAGGGAAGATGTGGTAGAAGGTAGAGGTGGCGCGCGGCAAGCGACGGTGATGGCACACGCGCAGTATGTGGCGCGAGCGCATGCTGGCGTGTGGCAGGCGGCGGCGGTGTTGTACACGCAGCACACGCAAGCGAGCACACGTGGCACACGATGGAGCTGGCGTGCGCGCAGTCCCCACCACCTTGACTCTCTTGGAGGAGGCGACATGGCTGCCGTCACGCAGAGGAGGCGGTTCAGGGGGGCGACGCGGACGAGCGCCGGTGGAGAGGTGCCACTAGGCCAGAAACGATTTGTGCTGGCGGCTAAAACCGGTCTTTACTGGCGGGCGCAGCAACCGCTAGCAACTTTGAGCCAGTAGAAATGACCCTTTGTGCTGGCGGTTGCCCGCCCGCCAGCACAGAGGATTTCTCTGCTGGCGGGTCCTTATGACGCCCGCCAACATAGAGGCCTTCTGTGCTGGCGGTTGCTTAAGCCGCCCGCCAGCGAAATGTCTTTTCCACTCTACCGTTTATTATTATATAATTCGCATTAATCCTTTATTATTTGTATATAATTTGCCATTTTTGTTTATTATTTGAATTTGCCTGCTAAATTCACTGGTATTTATTATTAGTTGTATTTGTAGGCTAAATTCACGTGAATTTATTATTATTTGTATTTGACCACCAAATTCAAATATCACATAACCACATAATCCAAACTAGTATATAATAATACATAAGTCACATTATAAAAAAACATCATACATAATAGATAATCGACATCCAACATTTCGAATAGATAATACTAGTTTTCAATTAAACCTGGCCCATCTACGTAACTTTTCGCACTCGTCCACAATCAACACTCCTTTGTCGAAGAATACTCCTTTCTCATGGCAAATCTCATGTAGGATGAACCTCGCCATGTCCGCACAAATGTTGTCGATTTGCTTGTCACCTAGCTTCCCCCACGATCCCTCGATAGTAGGCATCTGCACGTACACACAATAAATGAAGATTCTATATGCATTACCATTATAGGAAGATAATTAGCACAAACAACAAGAGGCTTACATCTAGAGAATTCATCCGGTACCTCCCATTATTTCTCAAGACCTCGCACACGTAATATCCACATAGCACAGTGTCGGGAGATTGCTTGTAGCACTGCAAACAAATAAAAAATGATAAGTAATTATTAACAAAAGTGTACAACTCTGATAAAAAAACCAAGTTGTTATGTTCTTACCCATTTAGCATGTCGTATCAACAATGTATCCTTATTTGGAGGGTGCTCCCCACCATTCCTTATGTATAGCCGATACACACTTTAAGGATGCAAATACAAAAGTTAGTAATACAAATTTAGCTGATACACGCATTAATAATTATTGCAATGGGTTGTCTTACTTTTTTACAATGTCGATGAATGGTTTGTAAGAATCCTCTTGATAGTGTAATGAGTCGTAGACCATTGCATCTCCTAGCTTCGGACAGATGTGGAGGGCAATGAAATGGTCTCTGTATTATATTTAAATAATTCTATACTATAAAGGCAGAAAGAATTGGAAAACACTTCTCACCCAACGGAAACATACCCACCTCTCACAGAGACCCCACTTGTCAGGTCGGGGCCACCCAAAAGAGCTAGACGAAAGGTGGGATGACCAAAAAACTAGAGGAAGGAAAATGATTCCGCCAGAAACCTCTGTTTTTCTCACCCATTCTTACCCGCCCATGTGTACGTACTTGACCCACCTCCGTCAATCACGGCTGTTGTTTGCTTTCTTCATTCTTTTTTCAAACGTTGGAGGCAATCACAGTTGTTGTTTCCTTTCTTCATTCTTTTTTCAAGGAAAGAGGAATTGATTTGCGTGATTGATGGCATGACTCAAAAGGAAATACTAAGGAACTCAAAAGGAAAGAGATATTGATGTACAAAGTAAAGGAAAATTGATTGGTGTGATTTATGACGCATCAAGAAAAGGAAAAATAAGGAAAGAATCACTGCATGATTAGACGAACTAAGGAAAGAATTGTTGCGTCATTTTGTCAATGGTAGCCGCACCATTCATAAATAGTTAGCAAGGAAAGAGAAAAAGGAAAGATCAAATAAGGAAAGAATCATCATGTGATTAGATCAACAACATTCAAATGCAATTAGATTGACATCATTTATATGTAAATGATATTTTGAGTCCTTGACTATTTCCTTTTGAGTTCAATACCCTCAATCACGGTTGTTGTTTCCTTTCTTCATTCTTTTTTCAAACACCGGAGGCAATCACGGCGGTTGTTTCCTTTCTTCATTCTTTTTTCAAGGAAAGAGAAATTGACTAGCGTGATTGATGACATGACTCAAAAGGAAATACTGAAGAACTCAAAAGGAAAGAGATATTGATGTACAAAATAAAGGAAAATTGATTGGTGTGATTGATGACACATCAAGAAAAGGAAAAATAAGGAAAGAATCACTGCATGATTAGATGAACTAAGGAAACAATTGCTATGTTATTTTGTCAATGGTAGCCGCGCCATTCATAAATAGTTAGCAAGAAAAGAGGAAAAAAGGAAATGTCAAGTAAGGAAAGAATCACCGTGTGATTAGATCAATAACATTCAAATGCAATTAGATTGATACCATTTATAGGTAAATGATATTTTGAGTCCTTTACTATTTCCTTTTGAGTTCAATACCCTCAATCACACCAATCAATATTCCTAACTTTTTTACACCCCGTGCTCCCTATAAAACTCAATTCTCAGATGACGAAAAACTCCTCCGCCGGCCTCCTCAGCTCCTCGCGTTGGCTCCCTGCGGGCGTCGACCCCTCCTCTCATCGGGTTCCTACTCCCTGTCGGCCTTGTCTTCCCTGCCGGCTGGTAGCCACCTCCCCCATCAAGGATTGAGCACGCAGACGGGTGAGCTCCCCACTAGGGAGCGGCGACGCGGTCGGCCTCGGGGCGGGCTCCCCTGCCGAATCTGCAGACCCTCATCCCCTCCTTGAAGGTGGCGGCAGTGATGCGCCGCCCTCCCGGGCCAGCCTCCTTCAAAGCCTCCTTGAAGGTGGCAGCGGTGATGCGGCTGTTGGCGTTTCTCAACATCACCACTAGTTGTACACCTAGAGGAAGCGTATAAGAACAACCGGGTATACCGCAAGCGCACGAAAATACCGCTGTAGCACTTCCCTAAGGAAGGAGAGTATTCCAAGGGTATCGAATCCAAGGAACAGTGTGCACTATCTCCTACTCTAGTATGGATGATCCAAGGACACAACTCTGATGGATAAGATAGGTAGAAAGGATCTGTTCGGATCGAGCGCAGAGTCTAGTTACAGTCTCTCAGGTATGACACTCACTTAGGGCACCAGACACATCCTAGGCAATGTGCTGGCTCGAGCCCAACTCAGCACACGACGTAAGAGGGTTGACAAAGGGTCCAATAGGCTGTCACCACTGCGGCCTACCTCTACGCTATGATTGTATGTGGTCTTCGAAGGGTAGCTTATGGTCCAGACACCTCGTCTACACCACTCACTATTCCTACGAATCCGCGAGAGAGATACTGGCACTAGCTCAAGGTATGCTCTATCACTCATGCAAGATCATGAATGCACTTTAATCTAACTAGAGATATGCAGGAGCTTCACTTTACTCTAATAGACAAGCTGGCAAACTAGATGCAAACTTATGATCTAAGTCTACTGGATCGAAAGGGTTGTGTTCGAAGAACACAAACCTCTAAACCAAGAACAGACGAAGAACACAAGAACACAGCATTCTAAGCATGCATACGACTTTAGTCTAAATAGAAAACATCGAAATACTCACTTTAGTCTAGTTGAAGAACAAAGGCACCGCTGAGGATCGTTCTTGAGGAAGATGTCATGAACATGACATGGCCTCAAGCCTCCCACCTCACTTCCTAGCACTAATCCTATACAAAGAGCTCTCCTCTCCTAAAGAGAGAGGCTCCAAGCCAAAATGAAGAGGTGGAGGAGAAGAGTGTGTTCCAAAATAGAGCCCCTACCCTCCTATTTATAGAGGGGGGAGAGGTTTGCTTCGGGGCTTCAAGTGCCCCTAAATGCCCGGAGCTGCAACCAGGAGCCAATCAGGAGGTGACACGTGGAGGGCCTAGATCAACCGAACCAAGGTCGGTTCGGCCGATCTAGGGTTCGGCCGAACCCTAGGGGCCACGTGGCACCCTGTGCTTTCTCGTGGTGGCTGACCGGTGGGCCCTGATGCCTGTCCTCCGTGCATGCCAAGTTTCCCGACGGTTTAGGGGGATAAGTGGGCCCTTGAATCCATGTGATGTCCATGTGGCACTTCGTGATTCGTTAGGCTCACTTCTCTTGGATTGATGATGTCAGTGATGCAGGGGAATCCTAGGTGGCATCCCCTCATTAGCTAGACTTGAAATGCTTGGATCAAAGACTTATGCTTTTACTCCTCTTTCTAGTGCTATTTACCTGTATTTGCATAATCACCAACACTTGTGGAAATGATTAGTTTAAGCCCTATTCTAGTGTTGATGATCATTTTCCATGCCAAAAGGTACATGTTTGACGGGTAAGAAGTGAGTGAAAATCAGCCGTCAACAAATACCCCCACACTTGACTTTTGCTCGTCCCGAGTGAAGGGAAGAACAAGATCAAAGTGAGACATGATATCCAAAGGTATGAAACGAGCATAAGAGATATTCCAAACCATACCTTGCACTTGTGAACTCTTATGTATCTATCATGCTATCTTGGGCAGTTGAGGGATGGAACGGTCATGAATCAAGTCACTCCTGCTCATCATGTTAAGTAACTTGGGGTTTTGCAATAGATTTTCAAAAACAAACCTTGCTTAGCTCCTCATTTGATTCTCTCAGATCGCTCAATGTGTATATATCCTCACCAAGGCATTAGATTGCCTTTCTACATCCTACTTCTAATGATGGCTATATGTGGAGCTCAGGGTAGAATAAAGGATAAGGCACAGAGAAAATCAAATCGTACAATCAGATCAAAATGTGCACGTGTATGGATATGGTGAGTATGGTAAGGTGGATACTAGGCCCAGAATGGGTGCTAGATATTACCATACATATATGATGAAAGTGGGTTGATGGTAAGGTGGACACTAGCCCCGGAATGGACACTAGTTATTACCATCAAAATTATGGAACTCCTTTTTGCATGATCTCATCTCTCTCCTATTTCTCCTTTGTTTTGGACATGGGCTATTTTTCTTTTCTTTTTTTTCATCATGCTTTGAGCATGTGTCTCTTTCTTTTTTTCTTTTTTTTCATAACCCATGTCTCTTTTTGGAGGATACTTTTGGAGCGAGATGTCACACCACACATGGAGCTTTATTTTTATGGAATGGGATGAATGATACAATGCTAACTTCCAGTGTAGAAGCATAGCAAGGGGAAATAGGGTGTGCACATGAATCTTGATCATGAAAGTAATGAAAAGAATTCTCACAAGGGTCACAGAAGTTGACAAAGCTCAATGCAATAACAAGCAGCATATGAGCTGAAGGTTTTCAACTATGAATATCATATTGCTCTAGTGGGACAGTGGCATATCAAAGAGGAGCTTTGCACAGGGTTTTCATGATTTTCAAATAAAATTCCCAAGCACTCAGACATTCAGAGCGAAGATCATATCATCAAACCATATCACAAACGTCAACTACTTAGATAAGCATGAGTTCCCTAATGATATTTGTTCACAAACATCAAGATAATAAGTAAGGAATAAAACATATGCAGGCCAACCACAGGAATCATGTAGAGCAAGCATAGCACCAACCACTGAGTTTGATGTAAAGGATATGAATTGAAATTCAAACAAACTCATGGATAGGATAGAGTGAGATAGAGAGTGCACATACCATCGCTTCTGAAGGATAAGAGATCAAGGAAAACTAGTGGTGATTTGGCTGACCAGAGGGCAGCTGGGTCACTCTAGTTTACCTTGCTCTTGTCATGAAGGCGTAGTCGATGTTGTGCAGCGCCTGTGTGGGAGTTCTCTAGTGGAAATGTCGATGATGAGCTCGAGAGAACTCCCCCACACTAGTGGTTGAACCTGGTGCTGTTCTTCAAATGACAAATGAAAACTAAAGAGGGACTCTACTGGTTCAAGAACCATAGAGCCTTTATTCAAATTCAAATATTTTTGGGTTTTTTTAATTATTATTATTGTCACCATGTCATTTACTCAAGAAGGGTTAGACCAAGGTTACACATTATACACAAAGGGGAATATACTTACCTTGGACCTTTGAGAGGTCATATGTGCCACCTTTGCGTGATGTGCAACATGAATCTGACACCTCAACTTACCTTCCCATTTGAATTTAGCTCAATGACTTACCCATTCAAATTTGACAATTCTCTGCAGGGGTTAGTCAGTATATATGCAACCAAGATCTATGAGAATATAACTCTGAGGTTCATCAATCAAAACTCGACACCATGTCGTGTTTTGACTGAAGAAGACAATTTTAACCTAAGCACCATGCTTAATTTAGAACAGTCTATGAATGTAGGCTCGAGCATACATCCAAACTAGAGCATATGAACAAAGATAAAGGAAGCATGAAAGCATGATCAAGCTATCATTAACAAGGGACATAAGCATGAGCATAAGATGGTGAACCTCGGGAACCTCTCGGAAGGGCTTTGTTTAATGTCAAAAGCAGGACTTACCTAGCTAGTAGGCAAGATGCAAGAGCTGACATCATCACCACACTAGGATAAGATTTGGTAGAGGGGGAACTTACTGCGGATGCTCACATACCTCCCCCACACTTGAAGTTTGCATTGCTAGGCAACAAAACTCAAGTGTGTGGTGATCAAGCTTCCTTTTGTAAATGTTCCATCACCAAAGCTTATCTAGGTGTTGCAGGTGATGCGGCTCACATGTTCGTAGGCATCACCTGTCCATCTTTCTTTTCAATCTCCACCTGAAAGGTTAGTGACCAAAAATACTCGAAGGACAACTTATCTTAAAAACATGTTCTTGCTTTTATTCGAAAAGGGAAATAAAACCTAACCTAATCTAGGCTATCTCCTGGGAGTGCTTTGTTTATTTAAGGTCATAAGCTCGACCATGGGAACTTCATCTTGCAGCTATCGTTGGTGGTGTCGTTCCCGTCTCACCACCAATCCTTGATGTATCAGTGAAGCTTTAGCTGCAAGGCTAGTGCCACAATGCACACACGAAATCTGATATGCTTATGATAGACATATGCATCTACAACCAGCCTTCTGGACTTTCTGCAAATGAGGACCATAAGGTGGTTGCAGCCCTCACGTGTGCGCAGCGCACTAAGGAAGTCTGACTCTGGAGGGACATGATGCGAGCAGGGTCTGTATGGTGAATCAAGAATGAAGCCACCATGCTCGTGCGTGGAATCCTTTCCTCCGGACTCCAGAGTCAGTGCCTCGAAAGGTTCCATGGCCCATGAATTCTCCATCTCAAGAGAGTCATCGTAGAAGCTCGATGTTGACTCTCGATCATGATCGAAAGCAACATGATGCGGGCCAGTGGGAAGAGGCTGAAACTCGGTCGAGAGTGGTGACGATCGTTCGTCTTCACAAAGGTGAAGAGAGCCTCCCGAGTCATCCTCATGAAGGGTAGAACATTCTATAACCTTAATGAGAACGGGCTCGGATGATTGGAACGGAGATGTATGCGTCGTTTTCTCGAGCGGGTTTCGCTGGGGAAGAAGCTTTGCCATAGGATGTCCCGGGCAAGGGGTAGTAGTGACAGAAGTGACTCCCCTAAGCTTATCATCTAGGCTCCCTAAAGATGTATCGAAGAGCTGCTCCAGAGGAAAGCCTAGGAGAATATCGAGATCAAGGACATCGAAGATGTGAAAGTCTAAGGTAGCATCGATCCCATCTATGATAAGCGGCATGGCACTTGCAATCCCCCGACATTCAAGAATGTGTCCAATGGGACAAGTCTTGAGGAGCATGTCAGATGGTGCTAGCGGGACTCTGCCCAAAAGAGTTTCCGCTAAGTGCCATGGAAAAATGTTAACCTCCATGAGGGGGTTATAATGGGCCTCTACGACAGTGCCTCTGATAGAGCAAGGGACAACCAGAGAAGGTGAACTATTCCAAATTGCTTCGGAAAAATGTGTCACTCCCTCTGACCATTCCTCCCTCATGGCCTCCTCAGGATATGCTTCGTCAGGAGGATCAGGAGGTAGAGGTGGCACCGCAGGCCTAAGGGAAGGTTCTGTCGAAAGATTTCTAGAATGATAGGTATGGACAGAATAGGGATCCTCCCCTAATTGGGCATCAACAGAATCCGAGGTGTCTGAAAGATTTCTAGATGGGTCATCCTCGAATTTGCAAGTGAACACCAAAGGTTGAATTTCTTCTTCCTTTGGTGTTCGGGGTTCATGAGAGGGCTCGAAAGACAAGTCTTGGGATTCGGAAGATGAAGGCTCGGACTTGGATGTTGAGGGACTCTCATGGCTCGACTCGGATTCCTCTCGGTAGGATCTGGGATCAACTTCGAAGTAGGAGTTCAGGAACTCCATACCTTCAGCTGGTCCCCTTTCAAGAAATGGTTTTCCGTGGTCGAGACGACAGACAGACCTTTTGTCGAGACCATCATAAAAATTGCGAAGCAACTGAGAATCAGGTATCGACAAGGGCGGTCCACAATACACTAAGCGTGTAAATCTAGCCCAGGCCGTGTCTATCATTTCCTTCTCTTTCTGTCGAAAACAACAGATATCTTCCCGTAGAGCAGCAACACGAGATGGAGGGAAGAAGTCAAGACAAAACTTGTCTCTAAGCTCCCCCCAACTATCGTTCACGCTACCTACGGTGTATGTGTACCATTGTTCTGCCTTCCCTACAAGGGAGTACGGAAACAACTTCCACTTGAAGGTATCCAACGTCATACCCATAGTGTAGATAAGAGAACACAAGTTCTCGAAGTCATGAAGATGGTAATATGGGTTTTCGCTCGATAGACCAGAGAAGATAGTCCATCGAACGAGATCGATAGTCACAGGGAGAGGCTCACAGCCAGATGCGAGAAAAAGGTGCACCGAAGGTGGTGGCTCTGGGGGCTCATCCCTGGGGGTAGTGATGCTTTTACAGGAAAGCTTCACCATGGGTAGCGGGGGTAAAGGTAGAAGAAAAGAAACAAAAAGGATATCTAATGGGTAACAGAGGTAAAGGTAGAAGAAAACGAAAAAGATAAATACGAGGACCACTAGGTTCGAAGATAGATACAACAACCGTTCCCCGGCAACGGCGCCAGAAATACTTGTTGGCGTTTCTCAACATCACTACTAGTTGTACACCTAGAGGGAGCGTATAAGAACAACCGGGTATACCGCAAGTGCACGGAAATACCGCTGTAGCACTTCCCCAAGGAAGGAGAGTATTCCAAGGGTATCGAATCCAAGGAACGGTGTGCACTATCTCCTACTCTAGTATGGATGATCCAAGGACACAACTCTTATGGATAGGATAGGTAGAAAGGATCTGCTCGGACCGAGCGCAGAGTCTAGTTACGGTCTCTCAGGTATGACACTCACTTAGGGCACCAGGCACATCCTAGGCAATGTGCTGGCTCGAGCCCAACTCGGCACGCGACGTAAGAGGGTTGACAAAGGGTCCAACAGGCTGTCAATACTGCGGCCTACCTCTACACTACGATCGTACGTGGTCTTCGAAGGGTAGCTTATGGTCCAGACACCTCGTCTACACCACTTACTATTCCTACGAATCCGCGAGGGAGATACTGGCATTAGCTCAAGGTATGCTCTATCACTCATGCAAGATCATGAATGCACTTTAATCTAACTAGAGATATGCAGGAGCTTCACTTTACTCTAATAGACAAGCTGGCAAACTAGATGCAAACTTATGATCTAAGTCTACTAGATCGAAAGGGTTGTGTTCGAAGAACACAAACCTCTAAACCAAGAACAAACAAAGAACACAAGAACACAGCATTCTAAGCATGCATACAACTTTAGTCTAAATAGGAAATATCGAAATACTCACTTTAGTCTAGTTGAAGAACAAAGGCACCACTGAGGATCGTTCTTGAGGAAGATGTCATGAACATCACATGGCCTCAAGCCTCCCACCTCACTTCTTAGCACTAATCCTATACAAAGAGCTCTCCTCTCCTAAAGAGAGAGGCTCCAAGCCAAAACGAAGAGGTGGAGGAGAAGAGTGTGTTCCAAAATGGAGCCCCTACCCTCCTATTTATAGGGGGGGAGAGGCTTGCTTCGGGGCTCCAAGTGCCCCTAAATACCCGGAGCTGCAACTAGGAGCCAATCAGGAGGTGACACGTGGAGGGCCTAGATCAGCCGAACCAAGGTCGGTTCGGCCGATCTAGGGTTCGGCCGAACCCTAGAGGCCACGTGGCACCTTGTGCTTTCTCGTGGTGGCTGACTGGTGGGCCCTGATGCCTATCCTCCGTGCATGCCAAGTTTCCCGACGGTTTAGGGGGATAAGTGGGCCCTTGAATCCATGTGATGTCCATGTGGTGCTTCGTGATTCGTCGGGCTCACTTCTCTTGGATTGATGACGTCAGTGATCCAGGGGAATCCTAGGTGGCATCCCCTCATTGGCTAGACTTGAAATGCTTGGATCAAAGACTTATGCTTTCACTCCTCTTTCTAGTGCTATTTACCTGTATTTGCATAATCACCAACACTTGTGGAAATGATTAGTTTAAGCCCTATTCTAGTGTTGATGATCATTTTCCATGCCAAAAGGTACATGTTTGACGGGTAAGAAGTGAGTGAAAATCAGCCGTCAACAGCGGCACGATGCAGAGACGACACAGAGGTAAGCAGGGTGGATGACCGACGAATGCTGGCTTCCCTAATCCCCAGGTGCATCTCCAAATCCTACTCTGTCGTGCCTTCCCGCCGATAGCCACCGCTCGCGAAGAGGACGAGGGTGATACGATGTGGAGCGTCCGTGGGGAGCTGATGATCGGGCAGTTCTTGATGCAGGTTGTGGTGCCATCATCAATGACGCAACTCATCATGCTGGTGCACGAGGCCACCTCCTACCCGGGCCTCTTCACCTCCTCCGAGGTCTGAGCTCCTCCGCAGCCCAGCACATCGGCCCTCTCCAAGGTACGCCGTGCTGCCTCAACCTCCTCCTCTGTTACTTTCATTGGCGCTCACTGCCGGACAAAGAGTTAATCTAAAAAAGGTTAGAATTTAATCATTCTTCCCCAGGGTGATTGTGTAGGGTGTGCTTGGATCTAACATAGTGTGGGCTGGTTGTTTCATTTGTTGGCGCAATGTGTGCAGTTGGATCTAACACAGTGGTGCTGATTGCTAGACATTGTGTGGCTCTTTGATCAATCTGGAGACAACTCTCAATAGTGCTTGACCGCTTGAACACAATGATTGGTGAGTGAAAATGCATTAGTGGTGTCGGCCACTGTCAGGAAGCTTCCCTGAATCAGGTAAAAAATTATTGTGTCCCTTGTCATTTTCTTATTATATTTGGTTGCTATGGTCCTCTCCAATTTTAATGTTATGTCTCCTGGACAACACATTCTTTTCTGTATTATAAGAGACATATGCACAAAGTGTATTGATCTTGTTTAAAATTGCCCATAGCGGACAATGAGTAACAATTATATAGAGTCATATAACTACAAATTATTTTGTATTTTAAAAACATGAGTTACTAGCTAAAGATAAAAAGTTGAAACAGAAGTAAGCTAGATGATATTTTGGATCATGTTGTTCCCTCACATTTCGTGTTTCCCATCCTCCTGAGATTAGTCATGGACAATCAATTGATCTACCAATCACGTATCTGTATAAGTGGAAATATACATTCAGCGCATTCTATTTGATTATGGTAATTTGAAACCCACATCGCAGGGCATTCCATTTGGTAGTCTCTTTTTTTTATTTTCTATGCAAGCACTGAAATCCTGCAATGAAGATGGTGAACTCTGATCGGGTGACGTCAGCTCTCCCTGGATCGCACGTACAGTAAAGGAGCATGGATCCACCATCGTGGCGGAGGCTTCCTAGCATTGGTGACGTGCACCTACGAACATATGCTCGCTGACCTCAACACGACGTGGCACCAAGGAAACTACAAACACTCGTGATGTTGTCGTGAATGGCTGGTGAGTGGGGTTGGTTTTTCTATATGGATCACATTATGTCGTAGTTTGTTCCATGTTTTGACCGTTGATGTCTCTCTTTGGGACACATTTTCGCTCGACATCTTGGACATAATGTACAGTGTGATATAGGGAGTCGTTGCAAATATTTTGTTTTGGTGCAATTCCTGATTGATCTAATATTACTCAATTTGAGTAAGTCCAATTTGAGCTACTCCCTGAGGAGGTGCAGTGAGGCCGGGGTGGGGCAGTGGCACCAGGAGGACGAACAAGGTGACCACACTAATGGCGTCGGCACCAACAACGCTGTTGGGTGCCACAGAGCTCTAATTTGACCCATTTCCATCCGATTTCAGGACATTTTGATTTATTTGCATGGGAATTATTTTTTAGAAAGGAATTAATTATGGCACAAGAACTATTTCACATGGTGGCATCAACAATTTAAATTTTGAGGAAAGAAGGTCTGTGTGAAAGCAGTTCCTTTTAAAAATTGTTGAAGGATACTATGTATTTTATTTCCCTTCCTGGCCTGACTACTTTCTCTTGCCAATGTGAAGAACGAACGTGCTTGGTTCAGATTTAATCTCACTGGTGTGATTTGTGTGTGATTTGTGCAGGCATGTGGTTCTCTATGAGTTGCCGCCGACAAGCAACATGGATGTAATGCTGCTTAAGATGTGTGCCAAAAATTAGGTTGGAGCTAAAAATTCAACCCTGGTATGTCATCTACATTTATATTATCAAAAATTCAAAAAATAGGGAATAGTATCATGTTGGTTCCATTGCTTTTCTTTCCTTGATACTTTCTTTATACTATTTTATATTCGATAATTCAAGGTTTCCATTTGCTTTTGCACATTCGGACTAGCTAATCTAAACACTACAAACCATAGGCAGTCATGGACTTTTACCTTTAAGGATCTCTTATCTTTTTATCACTCCATTTTTTGTTTTTACACATTTTTAGGCTTTAGAATTGGCAAGTATTCTTTTTGACAGTTTAAATGGCTGATGTAGTATTTCATGATGGAAGAGTAACATTTCATAGTTTTATAGCACGAGATTTCTACTAAAACGTAGAAAGGTTTGATTTAGTTATTTAAATTACTAGTATATGCCAGCTTCAACTATGTTAAGGTTGGGGTTGTGGTTCAACTAGAAAGGTTGATGTCGTTGAGCACCAGCTGGAGCACCGTTGAGCACCAGCTTCAGCTTCAACTATGACCCCAACCAAAGAGGCAAGTGATCCTTCACCTCATTATTTTCTAACCTATTTCTGATCTTATTGTATGTCATTCACTACATTCTACTCTTGCTTGTGCTTACTTTAGGATGGTAGATCCATCAGAATGTAAATGTTATTTGTGGTTCGAATCATTTAAAGTTAGAGATATGCCGTTTTTGATTGAGAATACACGGCCATGCTTAGCCAATTTTCTATTTAGAAATGTTAGTGGTTAGATTAAGTTATGTTGAAATAGTTTGATTCATAGGTTCTGCAAATATAATACCAGCGCTATAGATTGCTGGAATTATGTGGTTCCTTAATTATTTTTTAAGGTAGGATCCTGAATTAGCATGCCTATTTGGTCTTATTTACCAGTGGCTCTGTGATCTTGCTAAGTATCGAGGATATCTCTGTCATCCACTATGCAATGTTATTAAAAAGTATTACTGAAGTATACAGTTCAAAGAATGTATTGTCCTCCTAATCTTAAAGAGTATTGGAGCCGTTTAGAGTTTGCAAGAATATCTGAATTTTTATTTTGTCCGCGGAGAAACAACATAAGCAATCCAAGGAACATGCAAGGATATGCAATTAAATTACTTCAGGGTGATAAATATTTTGATTTGGTTTAATTTACTTCCAATTTGATTTATCCTATCCTAATTTCCATTTTTAATCTTTGTCAATGGTTAATTGATTTCCCCCTCTTATTGCCCCATGTGTTTGGTAATTTAGTCATGGGTATCAATTTGTCAGACTCACATTTACAATTTGTTCAGTTTTTTTCATCTGAAAATTTGAAATCTAACCTTTTTCCGGTCCTTATTATTTCTCATTTTCTTATTTGGCGGATGGTCTAGGAGCTGTGATACATGATCTGGAAAGGAGTGATGCAATAGCAAACTGAATATTTGGAGCTTACCAGGTTTGCAATCATCATCTGCCATTTTTGTATAACAGATCACACACCTACATTAAACAAATGAGTAGTTGTATGGTTTTAATCATGAAAAACGAACTTACAAAACTTATATATTTTCCTCCTTGTGACATCTAATTTATGCACAATGTGTACCTTGCTAATAGTTGTGTAGCAGTGAGGGGCGACACGGATGGAAACACCGCCGCCACCCAGGTCTGCGCCGCCACTGCTGGCCGCCTCCGGCCCCCATTCTCTCTCATCCCCGGCCTCCTAGTCGGTGGCAAGGGGAGCGGGGTCCAACTTTTTAGTTGATTGAGTCCTCATCGAGTCCATCTAGGTCTAGGGTTTGCTCACCGCCGATGCTCGGCGGTGGAGTTAGGTTTTGCCGGTGGAGCGTGGCTCCTCTGCGGCTTGATTTTCCTGGCGGCGCTGGCGATGCGGAAGCGACGGTGTTGCAGAGAAATAATTTCTCCCAGTTTCTTCCATTCTCCAATGGCGATCTACTCCGACGTCAACGGAGAGGCTGGGGAGACCTGTCCAGGAGTCGAGGGCTGGTGCATCGTCATCTTCTTAAGGTGATGATGTTGTTGACCTTGTTAATCTCAAGGAATATGATCTTTGGAGGAAATCTGAGCATTGCTCGGGTTGCCGGCGATGGAAACGAAGGATGCGTTGTGGGTACTGGAGTTGGCCAATGCGCCTGGGAGGCAGCGTACTCGGCTGATTCGCCTAGCAGTAAGCCCTCCTCTGCGGCCTCCACTTTGTGGAGTTTGGCTCTGGTGCCCGGCGACGATTGGGAAGCGGCTTCGACAGCGGTGACAAACGGATCGCTGAAGGCTTCGAGCAACATGAATAGGAGTTTTGAACTTCTTTGTAATTTTCCTTTTCTTTCGGGTCCTGTTTGTAAATGGGCCGGTGTAATGCTCTAGATCAATACATGTTCCTTCTCAAAAAAAGATCAGTAGCAGCTAATCGTAATCTCATTTGGATTTCTAGGATGAAAAAGTTACTTATTTCTCATTTATTCTGATTGCCAGATAGTTACCGTAGATTTGGTTCAATATTAAAAAGGTTTGCAGAACCTCCTTTTATTTAAAGTAGTGGGAAACATTACACATTCCCTTGGATTTCGGTCAAGTGCTTATAACATCCAGGTTTCATTGATGCTATCATTTTAAATGTGATGGTCATCACTGTATGTGTCTTCCTTTTTAAAAAAATAATCCACACATGATTGGAATATATTGGTTAGAATTATATTTAATTTCGTATTGGTTTTTAAAAAATAGTCCTTGTTGACATAAGAAAAAAATGTTGTTCCATGCGCAATAAGCTTCACAGTTCTAGTTTTCACTATTTTGGCCACATGATTAAAGAATTGTTGATTAGTCTAGCGTGAAATTAAGAAGTAAGATGGTCTGTTCTCGAAGGCTTGTACGATGTATTACATGATTGGCTAGATAATATTTAATGATGCATAGGTTAATTTTGTCTACTTAATTTTTAGTTTATTCTTACTTTATGAATTTCGGAAACTGATTGGAAGATGCTAGGTAGTTATTTCCCCTGTGATCTTGCTACAATGCTACCTATTCTATTGCCAATGTGCTTTTGTTGTTGAAACATGTTTGGTTCAAATTTGACCTGATTGGTGTGATTTGTTCGGAATTGGTGTGTTGTATAAAACTCCACCTGTGTTGACTGGAAGACTTTCTTGAGTTGTTCTTCTTTTGCCTCCAAGTTTCTGGGGACCAACTTTGGAAAGTGACACCAAAATCAAGATTGCAGGGAAAATGGTCTCTCCGATGCCTCTGACTTCTGAAGGTACATCATGCTGATTAACTTATGATACCCAAGTTATTTGAATGTGGGTAATGAAAAAATGGATTAGACCATCCATTTTCTTTTCAGCTATTGTTCTTGTTCAATGTGTTGTGTGGATTAGTCATTAGTGGTTTGTTTGCTGATAGCTGAATGTAGGTTAAACAAAGAATATGGTTTATTGTCCGGCGGTAGCAGCACTGGTGCCACATGAGCCGTTCGGGAGGCGGGTGCTGCGAGGGCTTTAGTGCTACCCTTTACACACTTTACCTTGAGATAAATTTTCATCCAATACTCGTGCGTCTTTTGTAGATACTTTATCTACATGTGGAGCACTCCTCGATATTGTCAATCCAGGATAATAGGCTGACTAAATTTTAGTGATGTCTGTAGAATATGATCCAATAGTTGAAGAGAAACATACTGAGATCTTAGACCTTCCTGTGTTATGATGATGGTGGTAGTGCATCCATTCATATTTCATTAACTTCTAATTTTTTTTATATGGGAACGTGTGCAGTTTGTTTAATATTCCATCTAGATATAAATAGTTTGCGAAGAAAATTCCTGTTGTAAAGTATATAAAAGTATATTTGAGCATTGTTTTGGCAATGTTTGTACCTATAAAAGTGTAAATTGTGCTTAAGATGATTTATATTTGAAATAGTTGATGTCTCATTGGTGGGTTGCTATGTGGCCAACCGCATTTGCGATTTGGTTGGCAATGTTTTTACACCTATTTGCCCACTTGCCCAAAGTGATGATAGAGTTGTAGAATTAGTTAGGAAACATGTTAGATTGACGAGTCTAATTCTTACATATTACAGAGTTGTGAAATTAGACTGGATTATAAAAATTGAGAACGTCTTGTAGATATTGTGATTTCTGAAATTTCTCATTTTTATGTTTTACAAGACGAGGCCACCGAGTGGACTGGAGCACCCCAAGCCCCGGGAGTATCAAAACTTTTTTTGTGAAAGCAAGTATACAATGCGTGTGTTCGTGATACAGTTCGAGAGTCGAGGTGAGACATCAGCTTTGTTTGATTTATAAGGTGCTTAGCGAACGAGGGCTGAGACTGATTTTTCAGGATTTTGAGCTCTAATGGCTAGCAGGTAAGACAAGCGATGAGAGGTGAGTTGTGGGTAGTCAGTCTGGCTGTGATGGCGTTGCTAGCCAGGTTGTGGAGGATTTTCATGGGTTGTGCTAGGGGGAGTGTGAGTGATAATGGCTAGTGAAAGGCGTAGACATAAGTAATGATGCAAATTTCAATTGTATTTCTTTGACGAAGTCAACACTTGCAACAAATGTAATTATTAATTGTCACGAAAAAATCTTGGTATAGAGTTATTGGATCTTAATTTGGTGGTGTTAATATTTTTTTTCAAAATATTTTATTTCCTGTAAATACATGCGTTGCACGCGTGCTCTCTGATTAGATATTGTTACGCGCGTGCTCTCTGACTAGATATTGCTAAGATAATAAAATATGATGGTTTGAAATATAATGCCAAAATGTAAAGTACTGCATATATTGATATGGTTTCAATAATGTAATAATATTCAATATATATTGTTTTTTGATCGATAAGTCTTGTAGTGATTTATGCGATATGATGTAATTAAACAAGTTCATAATAAATTATGATGGAATATTGGCATATCAATAACTATGAGTTTTATAATTATATAAACTCATATTGTATTTAATTTCTTTTTATCACGCACGTGTCGTGCGTGCACTTCCACTAGTTAATATAAATAAACCACATAATATATCTATTTATATATATCTAGTAATTAGAACGATCTTACTGAAAATTGTAAGCACACATGATACTATCCTTATGCTGCATTTTCTTCATTCTCTTTCTAATGTATACAGACACCCCATGACTAAAGGTTGTATGGTATTTCTTTATCATAACATCTTTCTCCTCTTGTGTCTGTGCTTGTTCTTCGATTTCCTTTCTGAGCTTATCAAACATTATGAATGTGTGTTCCGCCTCGCATATTTGTTGCGGGTCATAGTATGCTACACTCCACCTCCCAATTGTCTTCTTTTCATCCAAAGCTTGCATCCTGCAGAATAGATCGATTAGGATGGTTACCAAAAATACATATGAATTTGAAAAAAAAAATAGTATGGTACATGCATGTTGACTTACATGCACCAAGCGGTGACGAGATTCACGTCGAGGTGTTCACGATGGTACATCGCGTGCAAATCCTTGAAATCAATTACAACTTGTTCACTTGAGGGCTACCGAACACCCATGTTGGGACACACGCGGTGATAGAGTGAATGCCTTCATTCATGGCGTTCATGATCCATTCATGTAGTTTTTTCAGTTCCTGTGGCCCCTTGCTCAGTTGCCACGAATGCAATAATGGTTTGCCATGCTCATACCTGTCGGGCGCATCATACGACCCAATAAAATTTCCAAGCCCCTCCTTTTGCTTTCGGCGGCTTCTAGTATTTGCACCGGATTTTACAGTCTTTTTATTCTTGAGTGCTTCGAAGAACATGGCAGCATCTAATGTGACCTTCTTTGGTTCATGTGAGGTTATCGTACGGGGTATTGTTGCTGGCCTCTTGGTAGGTTGACATGGTGTAGGAAACGATGACCTTAGAAAATTATCCACATCGTCTACAGATCCCGCAAATGCCCCTTCATCGAGAGTTTCTTGGACGGGTGATAGCCTTGGCATGTCGCTCTCATTGTTACCTCCCTGCTCAACACCCATCGTAGGTTGTTCCGTGTTCTCCACGACTACAGCATTAGAATGTTAGAGGGCATGGCTAGGGTCTGAATCTTGGAGTGGTACTCATTCTTGGCTAGGTTGCGAGGGATTTAGTGATGCATTAAGAATGATATCTCGGTGATGCCATAGTATGTATTGGTTCCTCGCATCACCGAGAAGCTCGATCCCCTCATCAATAGGGATATTAATCTCGCCCAACTCATCAGACACCGATACAACTTGCACCCATGCGTACTCTTCCGGTGGTGGATTCAGAAACACATGACCCGATAGTGCCATGGATGTTGCAACCTCTCAAAACTTATCTTGTTTTCTTCCATAAGGTATAACCAACTTGCAGGGTGTATCCTCTCTAATTTCATCGACAGGATACGTGGCATTTGCAATAGAACCAGCACTACTTAGAATTCGAGCAAGGCACCAATTCCTGCTGCGCTCATCCATGCCTTCAAACAACTCTGGTAAACCAGCTACCCTGCTTTCTTCTTCCTCCTGCCTCCATTTTGCCAACTTGGCAGCATATCCTCCCGAAACCAAGCGATGGGGTTTCTCAGCGGCTTTATTAGCCTTCTCCTAAGCTAGGAGACTGATCTTGTGCTTCCTCTGTTCTCTTCTTTCTTTGAATTCTTCCCACATATCTAGCAGAATGTTTCCATACACATCCCTAGCATCCTTGCCTTTCTTAACAAAATCAGTGTTAAGCACAGACCTCCAATTCCTGAGAGATCTTCCATAGAAGCCCTCACCAAACTTTCTACCTTCTATCTCTGTGCCTTTTGGAAAAAAGAACTTTTCTTTCACTTTGGCCCACAATACATCAGTTGTAGCCTTAGGCACCTTCTTCCAATTACTAGTTATGATCCAGGATGCCATTTGGTCCCTGACAATTGCACCAACAATGTTCTGAAACCAAGCAGCTATCCCCTCAGGTGCAACGGGCTCGCCTTTGTCACCCAATTGTTCTATCACAAGTTGTCCTCTATCAGGGATCCAGTTTCTTCTTTGTTGCCCACGTTTCATTTTCGAGTTACTAATAGAAACAGTAGTACCCGAAGGTTGTGGTCCTGAACCTTCTGCCTCTTGGACAACAATGGTAGGTGCTCTACGACGTCGTCACGGGGATCGCTCATTGTTCTACACACAAAACATTATTTTCAGTATAACTTAATTTGAACAACATACATTATTCGTAGTGAATGTGCATGCAGACCTCATTATCTCCGCTTGGTTCGTAATCAAGATCATTGTCATCTGGACACCTACGAGGCCGCGGTACGCTTGGTTCATACTCAGGTGGAGTTTCATACTCTCCATTAAAATCACTGGAATCCTCTGAGGATTCCATACTGTTGTCAATTGATCAAAGTTAATTATAAGCATATACATTGTACATTTATATGTTGTTGACATGTTTGTTTTTCACATTAGGATTGCTGCTAATCAATTAACAAAATATAATTTCACGCATAATTGATAAACACAGACAATTGTACATACATTTTGCAATCCATAAATATGTTTCACAAGTTAAATTTTCCAATCCACAAATTTGCATAGAAAAATGAATTGCATATCTAGAATTGAGACGTTGTTGGCGTTTCGTAGCCCTGTCATCTTAAGAACAGATCTGGGATCCATCCTTAGTGACAACACCAAGAATCGCCTTGTAGGCACCTCTCAATGTCACAACTAACGACACCGGGTTAGCGTGAACATCAAGACTTGCCAAAGGTTAATCTAAACGATCATGAACGAATCCACAACCGCACAGATAAACCATTGTAGCATTTCCCCAAGGAAGGAGAGTATTCCAAGGGTATCGTATCCGTGGAAGGCAATGGCGGATATCTTAGACTTATGCTTTTGCTCTGAATGTAAACCAAGAGATAGATATAGGAAACAACACACTCAAAGACAGGGGTAAGATAAGAGATATAAGGGTAGTGCGACACACACACTCAGATCTACCTCTACTCTAGCACACTACAGCTTAGGGGGAACATACGAGTTAGCTCTAGGTTCTAATGTACTAAACATACAAAGCTAGAAGATACAGGAGATGGGCATGAGTATTGCATTAAAGGGATAAGGTTCAGCACCCAGGTACAAACAGGGAGCTAGCCCGCGACGACCAGCACTCTGCGAAACTAGACTTTAGACTCCTACAGAAGGTACCCCAGTGCGGAGGTTGCCCAAGGATCCAACAGGGCTGTCACTACCAGCGGACCGACCTCTATCGTTACGGGGGGTATGCTCATAACTATCTTAGCTAGACAACCCAGGCACCATGCCTACGTTGCTGCTAGACTCCACCCGGCCCGGGCTATTGTGATCCAGGGTGAGAGTCACCAGAAGACTGGTCAACTAGACCGAGTACCGTAGCTTGAACACAGACCTCATGCAATACTCTCATGCCATCTAACAAGATCAACTAAGGCTAGACATACAAACAGATATGAACTCTCTTATGTCTAATCAATAAGATCAAAGGGTCGTGTTCGTGAAGAACACGAGCCTCTAACTTATGAACAAACACATAAGGAAGGAGTTTATCACCCTTTGAGTGGATCAAAAGGTAGTGTTCACGAAGAACACAAGCCTCTAAATGATGAACAGAGGATGAACTCAAGAACATATCAAGCATATGATCTACCATGACTTTATATGAAATAGCTAAATAACTGAAGTAGATCAAAGTCATACAAAGACATAAAGATAAAAGAGAACTCATACCTAAACTTCCAAGAAGACTTGGAACCTGAATAAGAGCTACTCTAGCCTACCCCCTAGCCTTGGAAACTAAAGTGAGAGGAGAATGAGAGAGTGGTGTGTTGGAAATGGAAGCCCCTCCCCTTCTATTTATAGGCAAGGATCAGGCTTGGTCGGAGGCTCAAAGTGCTCCAAAACACCCTGGGATGCAGAAAGTGACCAATGAGCAGCTGCCACGTGTAGGGCCGAGATGGGGCGGCACTAAGGCGGTTCGGCCGATCCTAGGATCGGCCGGCCCACTAGGCCCCCCACTCGGGGTGGTTTTCCTCTGGGTGGCTGCCCTGTGGGCCCTCTGATCCACCCCTGGTGCATGGCTTGATTTGGTATCCGAGGTGGGCCCTTTAATCCATGTGAAGTCCATGTGGCGTCCTCTGATTCGTCAGTGAGTGCCTCCCCTTGATCGATGATGTGGAATGCCATGTTTCCCTTGGTGGCAGCCACCTCCTCAGCTGTGTTGGCATGGTTTCTTCATAGAAGGTGTATTTCCATCTCTTTTAAGGGGTAAATCACCTACATATAAATAATCTCCAAGGATAAGTGGAACTACATTATTCAAACCAAAATGCTAGTAAATAATGCATATGCCTCCATTTATGTGAGAATATTGAGGGTTGGAAATGGTGAATTTCAACCATCAACAAACTCCCCCAAGCTAACCTCTTGCTCGTCTCGAAGCAAGACATTAGAGACTTAGGTTGGTTGATCAGGAGTTGCTACAATGTTGGATTCTCAACTTATGGCAAACATACAGGAAAATACTCTGCCAAGAGTTGAACAAGTTAGCAATGTTCTTACCGTTCACCTGATACGTGGGGCATATAACTTCACCTGCCTTGGGCGGTTGAGAGACAGAATGGTTATATAGCATGTGCATAATCACTCATACCTTGATCAGCTTATCAATCCGGAGGTTTTGCAAATTTTCAAAAGAAAATCAGAGTTCCTCAAATGATACTCTCAGATCGCTCAAAAAGTGTATGGTTCCTCACTAAGGCATCAATGTTGCCTTTTCTTCACATCCTACTCCTAATAGGCTTATGTGGAGCTGTAGGTCGGGAAGATGTGGCATACTTGTCTCTCATGTATTGCTAAGTCAAAAACCGGATCTTTGGAAGAAACAAACATACATCCTGATCAAGATGTGCATATGTGTGTGATGGGTATGAGCATGGCAAGGTGGATACTAGGCCCAGAAATGGGTGCTAGATATTGCCATCTATATGGTGGAACTCTTTCTCTTGCACATATCAATTCCTTTTTCTCCTTTCTGAAATTTTTGAGACTCGGGCTAGCTCTCTTTATTTTATTTTTGCCATGCTTTTGAGCATGCTTTTCTTTTTTTTCTCTTCTTCTCTTTTTTTTAGCTAGCGCTTTGTCTTTATTGGAGATATTTGGAGAGGGATGAATGATGCAAAGATACATAGAGTTTTATTTGTGGAAGAATGCATAAGCAATATGGAGCAAATGATGAATGCTAACTTCTAGTGTAGAAGTGAACGTGTACGTGATCTTGATCAGGGGAGTATGAGTTCTAACAAGGGTCACAACAATTTGACAAAGCTCAAAGAGAGAACAAGCTGCATATGTGGAGGCTAAGAACTAGAATCTACATATGGCCTTGGATGGGAAATTCTCATCATTGAGGAACTCATCATGTTTTGATTTTTTTTCAAAAAGGAAAACTCCAGATGTCAAGCATCATTAAGCACAAGATCATAGCACTCTAATCTACCATCATGTCTCACAACAACTTAGGCAAGGGTCATGCTTTTTGCTACCCACAGTTTTCAGGTTAAGGGTTGAACATGCAAGCCAACAAACTCAAAACTTAGGTAGGATACAAAGT
This sequence comes from Cenchrus fungigraminus, assembly GCA_036936925.1. Taxonomy (NCBI): domain Eukaryota; kingdom Viridiplantae; phylum Streptophyta; class Magnoliopsida; order Poales; family Poaceae; genus Cenchrus; species Cenchrus fungigraminus. Next base: position 102,947,137 of record CM072779.1, read on the forward strand.
TGTAAGCAAGACATACGAGGAGAATAAACAGAGCAACTATTCATCATTTCAACCATAGAGGCAAAGCATTCTTACTATGCATATCAAAGCAAACTAAGCAAACGATGATGATGAAAGCAAATAAATATTTTTAGTCTTTTTATTTTTGCAGATTTTTTTGGATTTTCATTTATAAGATATTCTGAAAACAAAGGAAGATACAAGTTACCTCAGGATGGGGGTCCTCCCCCAAGCTAGATTTAGGCTCACTGCGGAGGAGGGAAGAAGAATCCCTGACTCGCGTAGTAAGCCCTCTGCTCCTCCATGTATCGCTGCTGATCCTGCTGCATGGCTGCTATCCTCTCACCAGCCTGACGCTGCCACGCTGAGGTAGACTCGACGTGGGTGTTTAGCATCTCCTCCAATCCCGTAACCTGAACGGTGAGCTCTCCCATCTGCTGCGCGAGTTGAGCATCGCGTGCAGAGGCTGAGGAGTGCCGCCGGAAGGACAAAGACGGAGGTGGACCACCGGAGCTAGAACTAGCGGGTGTGGCCCACTGAGCTCTGCTCGCGCCCGCCCAAGCCATGCCACTCACACTCGGGTAGTAGGTGGTCTGATCCCAGCCAGGTGCATATCCAGGGGTGACCCCGAACATGTACCCCGCAGGGGCCCCTCCTGCCACTGGTGGTGTAGCTGGCTGTGGCTGAGGCTGAGGCTGTGGTGGTGGTGGTGGCTGTGACTGCTGCTACTGCTGCATGTGTGCTTTCTTCGCTGCGCTTCTGGTGGACCTGCCTGAAACACTAGCATGACGGCTTTCCTCTTGTGTAACAAGGGGAATGGTTAGTGACTCCGAGTTATACAATCCAAACCCCGGGTTAGGTAACGGGATTTGATTTGCATAACCCAGAAAGAAGAAAGTCAAAGAATCATTCGGGCCCCTCTTGAGTATATGCCCCTGGATCAAGTATGCCTCATCAATGAGAACTCGGGGCGTCCCGATGAAGGGTACGGGATTCCCGCTAAGAACCCCGAGTCTGAGAGCAATACGAGTCACCAAAGACGTACACTCAATAGGACCTATCATCTTGAAATTCATCATCCACTGCCGAATCATAGCTTTAACGGGAGAGACCTTGATTTGGTTGACAGCGGCGTATAATAGCATCATCTCATCGCTGCACACATGCCGAACATCCCCTCGTGGAAAGAGAGTAATGGCGAGCCACTTGTGCCACAGGCGGAGAGTGGGATGCACAATATCGTTGCACCGAGGTACAAACTTGCCACTGTAAACAAGACCAGAGATGTCTACCCAGAAAGAGTCTCGAACAAAACCCTCACAAGCCCGCTTCAAAGAAATAGCACAACGAGGACTAAAACCAAGAAGACGACTAAGTTCCTTCCAACAAACACGATAATCGGTCCCAAAAAGACGAAACTCAATGCCATCCGGAGTCTCGGTAAGAGAGCAAAGAAACTGGATGGTGAGGGGCCGAGAGCCAAGCTCTGTGACCGGCACAAACTCCTCCCAACCAAGAGCATTCCAAATGGAAGCAAACTCGAGATTCATACCTGTTTTCTCCATGAGAGCCGGGTCGAAGTCCCAGGTGTGGGCGAAGACTCGGTCCTTCAAGAGAGCATAGGCTTGCTCCTGTCGAGCGCCCTGCAAGCTGAGGTAGGGGGTGTCGTCGACGACCTCCTCCGCGGCTTGTGGCTCGGCTTGCTCCTCTTGCTCTTCTTCATAATCCATCGTCGATGGGCTCGGCGTCGGCTCGGCGGGGGTGGATGAACTCACGCTTGCCCGCGAACGGGAGCGTGAGCGTGTCACCCTTTGGAGAGTGTTTGCCGCCCAATTCATGCTAGCACAACAACAAGGGACAACAAGAGCAACTCGGTGATGGGTTTGTGAAATCGAATGAAGTTCTTACCGAGCTTGCTCCACCAATAACAATACTTTCAGCAACACAATAGAGAGAACACTTGATGATCCAATCTCGAGCAAGAAATCCAAGAAAACCAAGAGAGCAAGGAGTAGAGAGGGGAGTGTGAGTGAATGAGTGAAGAACACCCCCTCTCGGGTCCAATTTATAGAGCAAAGGGGGCAGCACACCGTGGACTAGCCGTTGGACAACGGCTAGGAGCCGTTGGCCAAAGCTGGGCCCACATGACCGTCGCCAGGGTTCGACCGAACCCTGTTCGGCCGGCCCAGTTGTGGGCCCGGGGCTGGCCCCCTTTGGCAGGTGTGCCATCAACGGCTATATGAAGGTATGCCAAGGTGCACCAGCCAAAGTTTACTCCAGAAATTGCCCAAATGAATTTTCTATGGTTTTCAAACTCAGAAATTATTTTCAGAAATTTTATTTTGAAAAGGGAAAAGGGCTAGATAAATCTAGCATGCAGATGCAAGGTTTATTTTTTGGAAATCAAATATGCAATTTTGGAAATAAAATTTTGGAAAGAGAAATATGAGATAAGTGCCAGCATTAACCTTTTTGGTAGAAAGGACCCATAAATTTTTAGTCTGACGAGTTGGACTCTTCTCAGTGATCAATTCCACTCAGCTCCCCACTCTTGAGAAGTAGAGGGTGGTGCCATCTCAATCTTCCGCCATTCTTTCCGAATTTTCTTTAGCCCCTTTGACGGAGATTTCTTCATTGGGGGTAAAGGCTCCGTCCTTCCCCCAAGCTGCTCAACATTATCTTGCACCAAATAGCATTGCTCTTCTTTGTCCTGAAACTTGAACTTCAAGTTCCTCTTCCCAATGCGGAAACGGATGATTCCGGATCCCACATTGATTCTAGCTCAGACATCACTGAGAAATGGTCGCCCAAGGATGAGTGGCATTCCTCCCTCGTCATCCATATCAAGGACCACGAAATCCGCGAAGACATAAGAACTCTTGATCTTGACCAATATGCTCTCAACAATTCCTTATGGATATCGTATCGTTGAATCGGCAAGTTGGATAGTCCGTGCTGTAGGAGAGAGAGCTAGATATCCCAGTTGCTCGAACATGGCCTTGGACATGAGATTAACACTCGCACCAAGGTCGCAAAGGGCATGCCTGATTTTCTTGTAATAGATTGTGCAAGTAATAGTCGGGTAGCCTGGATCTCTCTTGTGCACAACTGTTGATTCCTCCCATGGATCTAGAATTTGTTGTATGGGCTTTCCTGCATAGTGAGAAGCATGTGTCTTCCTAGGTGGCTTACCCCACCTGGTTGACACTACACTAAAATTCTCACAAGAGGATACGGGTTGCCCCGGGATCCTCCCGTTATCAGGAGATGGAACCAAAGCAGCCAGCTGAGCCAACTGGTTTTCTAACATCTTGTTAAAACTCAGCTGACTCTTCTTGGCAGAAGAAAAACTTTCAAGCTTAACGTTGAGACTTTCTAAAATTTATCAAGGGCAGCTAGCTTTTTGTTAACACCTTCATTAATCTTAGCTTGCCTAAAAATGAGATCTCTCAAGGAAGGTCGGTTGGGATTGTAAGAATTACCTTGGTTACCTCCTTGGTAACAAGGGTGTTGTTGATTCCACGATTGGCCTCCTTGTTGAGGTGGACGATAACCGTTGTTATTACCATTCATGTACATCACTTCCTCCTGAGTCTCCGGACAGTAGTTGCCTGAGTGCCCAGTGTTGCCACAGACTTCACAAGTCATATGAGAGTCCATAGGCAGAGTTGTGGTGGCCATGGCAGTCTTCTCACTGGTGTAGTCATCCAATCTCTTCATGAGAAGATCCAACTTGGCAGTAATCATGTCTGCTTCCTTGACAGTATGAGTACCCCTTGGTCGTGGTTGGAGTCTTTCATCACTCCATCCTTGGTTGGAAACCATCTTCTCAATGAGTAATTTAGCATCATCAATAGTGAGTGAGAAGAATGCTCCCTGAGCAGCAGCATCGATATGGCCTCGGGCTGTCGGAGTCAACCCATTATAAAAGCTTTGAAGAATGAGCCAATCCTCCATCCCATGGTGAGTACAGGCCAGGACATACTCCTGAAGCCTCTCCCAAGCCTCTGGAATAGATTCACTTGCTGCTTGCTGAAAACCAGAAATCCTTCCACGAAGAGCATTGGTTTTACCCAATGGGAAGAACTTCTTGAGAAATGCCTCTGAACACTTACTCCAAGTGTTAATAGCATCACGATTCGCGTAGAACCATTGCTTAGCTTTCCCTAAGAGAGAGAATGGAAACAGCCGTAGATGAACAGCATCCATATTTGCACCCCTGATGATGAAAGTGCTGCATAGCTCTAGGAATTGCTGCAGATGAGCATTGGCATCCTCATTTGGCTTGCCACAGAATGGGCTAGCCTGTACCATCGTGATTAGACCCGTCTTGATCTCAAAATTTTCAGTCCCCATTGCCACCTTAGGGCCTTGCAGCACCTGTTCAGCGGAAGGAGCTGAGTACTCACGAAGTGTCTTCTGGGCCATAGCGTTGGACATGGATGGTACAAAGGAAGCTGGATCGCCTTCCGAATGAGTACGACGAGGTGAGTCGAAATGAATTCGAGCTCTCCTCACAAGTGACTCGGGATCTTCAGTAAAATTCTCTGGTAAGTCGAAACCAGTCATACACTACCTGTCTTCATCATCCAAAGATAAAAGAAGACAATCAAGGTTAGCCTGCATTGAGAGTTGTCCTAACCTACTCATAGCTTATAAACAGATGCAAAGCATAGTCATGATAATCATGTGCCTTCCCCGGCAACGGCGCTAGAAATGCTTGTTGGCGTTTCGTAGCGCCGTCATCTTAAGAACAGATCTGGGATCCATCCTTAGTGACAACACTAAGAATCGCCTTGTAGGCACCTCTCAATGTCACAACTAATGACGTCGGGTCAGCGTGAACATCAAGACTTGCCAAAGGTTAATCTAAACGATCATGAATGAATCCGCAAGCACACAGATAAACCATTGTAGCATTTCCCCAAGGAAGGAGAGTATTCCAAGGGTATCGTATCCGTGGAAGGCAATGGCGGATATCTTAGACTTATGCTTTTGCTCTGAATGTAAACCAAGGGATAGATATAGGAAACAACACACTCAAAGACAAGGGTAAGATAAGATATATAAGCGTAGCGCGACACACACACTCAGATCTACCTCTACTCTAGCACACTACGGCTTAGGGGGAACATACGAGTTAGCTCTAGGTTCTAATGTACTAAACATACAAAGCTAGAAGATACAGGAGATGGGCATGAGTATTGCATGAGAGGGATAAGGTTCAGCACCTAGGTACAAACGGGGAGCTAGCCCGCAATGACCAGCACTCTGCGAAACTAGACTTTAGACTCCTACAGCAGGTACCCCAGTGCGGAGGTTGCCCAAGGATCCAACAGGGTTGTCACTACCTACGGACCGACCTCTATCATTACGGGGGATATGCTCATAACTATCGTAGCCAGACAACCCAGGCACCATGCCTAAGTTGCTGCTAGACTCCACCCGGCCCGGGCTATTGTGACCCAGGGTGAGAGTCTCCAGAAGACTGGTCAACTAGACCGAGTACCGTAGCTTGAACACAGACCTCATGCAACACTCTCATGCCATCTAACAAGATCAACTAAGGCTAGACATACAAACAGATATGAACTCTCTTATGTCTAATCAATAAGATCAAAGGGTCGTGTTCGTGAAGAACACGAGCCTCTAACTTATGAACAAACACATAAGGAAGGAGTTTATCACCCTTCAAGTGGATCAAAAGGTAGTGTTCACGAAGAACACAGGCCTCTAAATGATGAACAGAGGATGAACTTAAGAACATATCAAGCATATGATCTACCATGACTTTATACGAAATAGCTGAATAACTGAAGTAGATCAAAGTCATACAAAGACATAAAGATAAAAGAGAACTCATACCTAAACTTCCAAGAAGACTTGGAACCTGAATAAGAGCTACTCTAGCCTACCCCTAGCCTTGGAAACTAAAAGTGAGAGGATAATGAGAGAGTGGTGTCTGGGAAATGGGAGCCCCTCCCCTTCTATTTATAGGCAAGGACCAGGCTTGCTCGGAGGCTCAAAGTGCTCCAAAACACCCCGAGATGCAGCAAGTGACAATTGAGCAGCTGCCACGTGTAGGGCCGAGATGGGGCGGCACTAAGGCGGTTCGACCGATCCTAGGATCGGCCGGCCCCCTAGGCCCCCCACTCGGGGTGGTTTTCCTCTGGGTGGCTGCCCTGTGGGCCCTCTGATCCACCCCCGGTGCATGGCTTGATTTGGTATCTGAGGTGGGCCCTTTGATCCATGTGAAGTCCATGTGGCATCCTCTGATTCGTCGGTGGGTGCCTCCTCTAGATCGATGACGTGGAATGCCATGTTTCCCTTGGTGGCAGCCACCTCCTCAGCTGAGTTGGCATGGTTTCTTCATAGAAGGTGGGTTTCCATCTCTTTTAAGGGGTAAATCACCTACATACAAATAATCTCCAAGGACAAGTGGAACTACATTATTCAAACCAAAATGCTAGTAAATAATGCATATGCCTCCATTTATGTGAGGATATTGAGGGTTGGAAATGGTGAATTTCAACCGTCAACAGACGTCTATACACAAATTAAGTTTTTATAAACATTTCTACTATTATTCATCAAAGATATTTGTATTTCTCCATACATATTTATACATTAGGTATTTGTTCTTTGCAATAAATCTATTTAAATTAAATCCATAGTCCTATAATAGAATGATATTTGCAATCTATTCATAATTATACATTTCTATATATTAGGTAATTGTATTTTGCAAAAAAATAAAAATAAAACCAACCTGTTGGTGGTCGATTTCCGTCAACCTAGAGCACTTGTTACACTATGGTTTGAGCTTTGTTATGGAACTAACCCGCCACTGGCACACTAATGATATAATAAATTCATCTTTGCATTTGCATTTAATGTGTTTGTAGGAAAATATGGACTAAGGTGAAGGAGACACATCAAGTTCAAATGGACAAACAAGGAGTTCCGTTCGTGTTCAAGTGCAAGGTAAATTCACTCCCAAAGGTGGCAAGGACTTAAGTGCTATGATGAAACACTCCCGACGACCAAGAAGAAAAGACCGGAGTTCATATGACAAGACCCCCTATCTATTCACAAGGATAAAGACACCAAAAGGCCACACATCCTAAAGGGTAAAAAGTCAAAATTGCAAGAGAAGCTCGCCCGCGAAAGATAGGCCCGAACCGGGCCAAAAAGGGCCGACCGGCCTAGCCCTTTTTTGCGTCGGTTCGGGCTCCCCTTTGGACTAGGGTTTCCTCGGTGCATAAATAGTCTCTACCTTCGATGGTTGTCGTACAGACATCCCTGGGCCCACTACTCAGGTGGGTACTGGGACCGACTACTCCGTAGGCCCCTGGGACTACCTGACCTGAGCTGCACGGCACCTGTTGGCGTGGAGCGCAAGGCCAGCGGAGGATTAGTACTCGATTAGGAGGCTAGACATGTCCGGATCCATGTAGAGTACTCCTAGCCGCAGCCGACTAGTACTCCTCTGGCAAACCGACTTGTAACCCTGCCTCCCGGACTATATAAGACGAGGCAGGGACCCCTATCTCATCAATCCGCATCATCTTGTAAACACACCCAATCAATCCAGAGCTACGCAGCATACAGGACGTAGGGTATTATGCACCTCGCGGCCCGAACCTATCTAAATTGTGTGCCATGTGTCTCTCCTTCGAGTTACCGATCTCGGCGAGGCCATATTCATCTACCTCAGGTACTCCCCTTGGTAGGTTGCCGGTCTAAAATACCGACAGCTGGTGCGCCAGGTAGGGGAACTCGCCGAAGATCACATGGCGAACTCGACGGCTTCAATCATCATCAAACCAACCGCCGCCTTCAATTGCGGCGACACCTTCGTCTTTGGCTCCTGGGTCTGCACCGCCGACGGCGCTGGATCGTTCCAGCACCACCTCACCATGACTCCAGATCTGGAGACTGGGCTCGTGATGCTTCCCGAAGCCGTCACGGGTCAACTCGTCGAAAAATTCGACGAATTTTTGCTCTGCCAACAAGTCGCCGACTTCGAGTTTGGATCCGCCTCCAACTCGAACTCGACGTCGCCCTGGATCGTTTCATGCGAGCCGGCTCCTGAGCCATCGCGTGAGACAGTCCCCCTCCACGAGCACTTCCCCTACGGTCTCTGTAACTCTAGCAGGGCCCACGCGGAAGCTCTCGCCGCACGCCGGGCCGGCAAGGAGATCACCACCGAGTACTCCTCGGACTCCAACACCGCAACCGGCTACTACTCAGACTCTTCCTACGAGTTCGACTTCGGATCGGACCAAATCGAGTCCGAGTCCAAGCTCAACATGACTGAGGAACCGCTGTCAGGTCCTGCCACTGCCCTGGTCATTACATCTACTCCCACCGGCAGATTCGTCTACTGGCCCGACCGCAAGCCTGCAGACCTGACGGACGACAACTCACGCTGCGTCGCCTACCTCGATTCACTCCCCTTCCAGGAGGGGACCCCACTGGCTCCAAACGACGAGCACACCCCCACCGAGGTGGCGACCACTGACTCTAGTCTCTGCACTCCCGACCGTGAAGTCTTCATGACGACCGATGCTGGGACCTCGGAAAATCGACCCGATCGGTACCTTGACGACGTCTCAGAGGATGAGTTGTCTGCCAACGCACCTCCAAACGAGACCACCGAAGACAAGAACGCCCGGCGTGACCGCAACAGGAAGCAGAACGATCGATGCAGACGTCTCCGGGAAACCCTCCCCATCCGGAACCTCAATGAGGCTCTGGATCAAGTTGCCAACCGGGTACACACCACTCCTGAGCAATGCCTGATGTCTATCACCACGATAGCACGACAAGCCCAGGGGATCCAGGCAGGCGAAGTCATCGCTAAGCTCGCTGAAGATGCCTACTTCATGCGGGTCGACAACAGGGTCGTCCAAGTACCCCCCGTCGGAAACCACGAAGCCACTAGCCGCAGTCCGGCCTACGGCGGACGCAACCGTGTCCGTGGTGAACACCAGCCAAATCCCAACCACTCTAGGGCCTCGGCTGGAGGACCCTCACAGGGCGGCATCAGCCATGGTGGCACCGGAGGTAGTCGTGGCGGCGGCGGTGGTGGTGGCAGCAGCGGCGGAAGTTCATCCCATGACACCGGCAGAAGAGCTGGTGGCGGTGGTGATCGCGAAGGCTGAGGTCACACGACTAGCCACGCCACCGGCAACGCACGTGGCGGCTACGACGCATGCCACAGGATCGACGAGATCCGTCGCAAGAAGGCCACCGAAGCAAGTGACGGCGACGGCTTCCCCGCCTACTCCGCACGGCTTCGCAATCTGCTCCTTCCTGAGAAATTCAAACCTCTCGGGATCACCAAGTATGACGCGAAGCAAGACCCAGTTCAGTGGCTCAGGTGCTACGCCTTGGCCATCGAAAACGCTGGTGGCAACAATGACGCAAAGTGCCTCTTCTTCCCTTTCTGCCTGGATCAAGCCCCACTCACGTGGCTCGAGTCACTCGAAAAGAACTCGATCGACAAGTGGGACCAGCTGAAAGCGTAGTTCACCAACAACTTCGCGGGCGCCATGGGGTGCTCAGGTACCCGCATGGACCTGGCAATGGTCAAGCAAGAACAAGGCGAGACACTCCGCCAGTACATGCAGTGCTCCTTCGACAAGCGCGCGACCGTAGTCGACGTCACCGACAAAGAAGTCATCGACCTCTTCCATGACGGGCTCTACCACTGTCGCACCTTCGAAGACTTCGGTCGCCGCCACCCGAGTTCCATCACCAAGCTCAAGGACATGATCACGTCATGGGCCAACGAAGAGGACAAGGCGAACGCCAAGTACGACTCCATTCGCGGCAAGAACAAGAGCAACACGGGCGGCAACAACAACAACAACAAAGATCAAGGGGGTCGCCACAACAACAACTACTCGAGCTCCAACCGCAAGCGCAAGCCAGACAATACAGTCGCAGCTATACAGCACCCTGCGAAGGACAACTCGAAAAAGACCTCAGGCGGCTTCAGAGACTTGCTTAAAGAGAAGTGCCCGTGGCATCTGGATGGCACTCACACCACCGAGCAGTGCTACCAGCTCCGGCGAGCACTCAAGGATACTCCTGACCCACGGCCTCCTCACGACAAGAAGGGCAAGAAAAAAGTCGACGAGGGCAATGGCGACTTCTAGGAACCCGATAAGACGGTGAATGTCCTATTTGGCGGACTACCCACCAGACGGTCTCAGAAGGCCACCCGACGTGAAGTCTTGAACATTGCACCAGCGGTGCCGACACCTCTAAGGTGGTCGGAGGTACCCATTACCTTCTCCCGCGTGGACCAATGGATAAGCTTTTCCGAGCCAGGACGTTTTCCACTCGTCCTGAAACCTATAGTCGCAGGCTCCAGACTCAACAAGGTACTCATCGACGGCGGGAGCGGACTCAATGTCCTCTTCACCAAGACCTTGAAGAAAATGAAGCTCGACATCACCGACATGCTCACCAAGAGCGCATCACCCTTCTACGGCATTGTCCCCGGTAACACGGCTATTCCACTAGGCTCAGTGGTCCTGCCAGTTACCTTCGGGGAAACACGCGAGAACTACCGCACTGAGTACATCAAGTTCGAGGTTGCGGACTTCGAAACCTCCTACCATGCCATCCTCAGCAGACCAGCTATCGCCAAGTTCATGGCGGTACCCCACTACACCTACTTGGTACTCAAGATGCCAAGTCCTGCCGGAGTACTCACGCTACAAGGGGACTTGAAGGTCTCTTTCGACTGCGACACCGAAGCCGTGGAACTTGCAGCGACCAACCAAGTACCCAATGCAATGATGGAGATCTTCGTTGCATCCAAGAAGCTCGCCCCAACCGAACTCGAGATACCCGAGAAGACCGACACCGCGAACAAGCCTCAACCATCGGAGGAAGTGCAGGTGAAGGCCATTGACCTCGGGACGGGCGACAGCAGCAAGACCACCATGATCGGCGCAGGGCTCGACCCGAAATAGGAAGACGCGCTCGTCAGCTTCCTTCGGGCTAACCGAGACATCTTCGCGTGGAAGCCAGCGGACATGCCAGGGGTGCCCAGGAGGCTGATCGAGCACTCACTCAACGTCGACCCTAAAGCTACTCCCAAACGACAACACCTTCACTGTTTCGTCGACGACCAACGGGATGCCATCAAGAAGGAACTCGCCAAACTACTCGCGGCGGGCTTCATCCGTGAAGTCTTCCATCCTGAGTGGCTCGCCAACCCCGTCCTCGTCCGCAAGAAGAACACGAACGAGTGGAGGATGTGTGTCGACTATACTGATCTCAACAAGCATTGCCCCAAGGACCCTTTCGGGTTGCCGCGGATCGACCAAGTCATCGACTCCACGGCAGGCTGCGACCTGCTCTGCTTCCTCGACTGCTACTCCGGGTACCACCAGATCGCTATCAAGGAAGAAGACTAGGAGAAGACCGTGTTCATCACCCCGTTCGGCGCTTACTGTTATACGACAATGTCGTTCGGGTTGAAGAACGTCAGCGCTACATACCAGCGAGCTATCCAGGCCTGCTTCAAGAAGCAGCTCAACAAGAATGTCGGAGCCTATGTAGATGACGTGGTCGTCAAGACCAGAAACTCCAATACGCTCATCAGCGATCTTGAAGAGACTTTCGCATCTCTGCGAGAGTACCAATGGAAGCTCAACCCCAACAAGTGCGTCTTCGGCGTACCATCTGGGAAACTACTCGGCTTCATCATTAGCCATCGCGGCATCGAAGCCAACCCCGAGAAGATCTCCGCCATCACCAATATGAAGGCTCCAACCTGCATCAAGGATGTCCAGAAGCTGACCGGGTGCATGGCGGCCTTGAACAGATTTATCTCGAAGCTTGGAGAACGGGGACTACCCTTCTTCAAACTACTCAACCACCAAGAGAAGTTCGTATGGACCGCAGAGGCTGATCAAGCTCTGGCGCAGCTCAAAGACTTTCTGTCAAAGCCACCAGTCCTCACGGCTCCTCGCAAAAAGGAGCAGCTACTGCTCTACCTCGCTGCGACTACTCATGTGGTCAGTACTGCCATCGTCGTCGAGCGGCAGGAAGACGGTCACGCCTACCCAGTCCAGCGACCAGTCTACTTCGTCAGTGAGGTTCTGTCAGAGTCCAAGGCAGGTGCAGGAGTACTCCTAATCTCTCCAAAGGGCGAACAACTCAAGTACGTCCTGCAGATCTTCTGGAAGGTCTCAAACAACAAAGCCGAGTACGAAGCCCTACTCCATGGGCTCCGCCTCGCAATCTCATTGGGCATCAAGCGGCTACTAGTCTACGGCGACTCCGCAGTGGTCATCAACCAAGTTAACAAGTCTTGGGATCGCAACAAGGAGAACATGGATGCCTACTGTCTGGAAGTCCGCAAGCTCGAGAACAAGTTCTACGGTCTCGAGTTCCACCACGTCGTCTGTGACAACAACGTTGCGGTGGACGTCCTGTCGAAGCTTGGTTCTACTCGCGCGCAAGTACCTGTCGGAGTCTTCGTCCACGAGCTTCATGCGCCATCCATCCCGGAGCCGGCGCCAACGACCACTGACCCTGTGCCACCACAGTCCGGTCAGGAGGTCATGATGATCGATGTGGACTGGAGACAACCCTTCATCGATTACATCCGCGAGCAGAAGGTTCCCTCCGACAAGGACATGGCCGAACAACTCGTCCGTCGAGCCAAGACCTACGTACTAGTCAGAGACAAGCTCTACAGGCGGGGTGCCACTTCTGGAGTACTCATGAAGTGCATACCTCGGGATGAAGGCAAGGACATCTTGGAGGAGATTCACAAGGGCGTCTGCGGCAACCACGCGTCTTCTCGCACGCTGGTGAGCAAGGCTTTCCGACGAGCTTTCTACTGGCCCACAGCTCTGGCCGATGCTGAAGAACTCGTCAAAAAGTGCCACGGATGTCAATTCTTCACCAAGCAGCAACACGTCCCGGCTACAAGCTAGTTACTATACCTCCAACCTGGCCCTTTGCCTGCTGGGGGCTTGACATGATTGGGCCTCTACCAACTGCACCAAGAGGATTCAACAGAGTCTTGGTGGCCATCGACAAGTTCACCAAGTGGATCGAAGTCAAGCCGGTCACCTGCCCAAAGGCTGACAGAGTACTCGACTTCTTGGATGAGCTAGTGCATCGCTACGGGCTGCCCCACCGCATCATCACAGACTTGGGTTCCAATTTCAACAACCACCAGTTCTGGGAGTACTGTGAGAATAGCAGAATTGACGTCCGGTACGTCTCAGTTGCCCACCCCTGCGCTAACAGTCAAGTTGAGCGTGCTAACGGGATGGTACTCGACGCCCTCAAGAAGCGATTGCACGACGCAGCTAACACCAAAGGAGGCAAGTGGATCAAGGAACTACCCAACGCACTCTGGGGGCTTCGTACTCAACCTACCAAGCCTACTGGGCAGTCGCCCTACTTCCTGGTCTACGGCTCCGAAGCTATTCTACCTGCCGACGTGATGTGGGAATCCCCGGCAGTAGAGCAATATGACGAAGGCATCTCAGAAGACAGCAGATGGGTTGACATCGATAGCCTCGAAGAAGCCCGCTGTGCCTCCCTCGTCCAGTCAGCAAGGTACCTTGAGGGTATCCGACGCTACCATGATCACAACGTCAAGGAACGCTCCTTCAATGTCGGCGATCTAGTCCTCCGTCGCATCCAGAGCACGGACGGACTACACAAGCTCAGCTCGCCATGGGAAGGTCCCTTCTCAGTCTCCAAGGTGACCGGACCAGGCTCCTACCGCCTCCAAACACTTGAAGGCAACGACATCAGCAACTCGTGGAACGTCGACCAGCTGTGTCGCTTCTACGCGTAGTCGCTCGACTACTCATCTACGGGTCCAGTCTATACGACTACTCATGGACTCTTTGCTGTAAGTGGCCTCTCGGTCCTAGCACTAGTCTCCGGACTACTCTTCTTCAAGATCCAGCGTCAACGGCTACTAACGGATCTTGGGCTGCTCAGAGCATTGAGGACTCTAGCAGCGGTCAACGGACCATGTACTAAAGATCCAGCCTATATGGCTACTAACGGATCTTCAGCTGTAAGCGGCTCAAGGGCCCTGGCAACCATCTAGCCGTAGGCGGCCTACAGGTCCTGGCGACTACACTTGTAAACGGCTCTGGCCATCCAGGTGTACTCCTTCATCAGTAATAAAGATTGATAACTTTCAACTTCTCTACTGTGCCTTCCAGTCAGGCAGACTCTACCGAGTACTACTACTCACAACTCCTCCACGGTTTGGTACTCTGCGCACTTCGCTGCGAGTGGCGGCCATGAGTGCTCATTTCACATACAAAACGTGGACAACTTTCATTGATAATTCAAACAAGTCACTGACTACTTTGTTTGTTTTACAACTACTACTCTAGCTACTTCTACAGGTACATCTACTGGAGATTAAGCTTCTCCGCCACCTGCTCAGCAATGGGCGCCATCTCTTCGAGAAGGGTCTTGTACTGATCATCGCTACAGTTAGCCGCAAGACCGCCGGCTACCACATCCACTGGTGCCTTCGGGAAGTATGACTTCATGTACGCCAGCACTTGGTTTGGGACAGACTTCGCCAGATGCTTGACATACGTCGCCAACCGTCCGGGGGCTTCCTTCAACCGGTCCACCAGTGGAGCTATCTTGGGTCCGCCCGGATGTGGCACCAGCAACCTTGCGATGGGCAGTGCGGCTTCCTCAAGCTCTTTCAGCTGGCCTCGAAGCTTCTCGCAATCTTCATTGAGCTTCTGCAGAGATTTATAACAATTGACAAGGTCACGATCTGAGGCTTCTCGGAGCTCCATGTGCTTGATACACTCATGGCGCAACTGAGCGTACTCATACTCAAGTACCTCTCTTTTGTCGGTCTCACGATACACGATGTTCTTGAGGTCCGTCTCTAATACCTTCAGCTGGTCAACCATTGCCTCAAGCTCTGCAGACAACTCAATTCAAGGTCAGACTACTCGCAAGTGCTTCAATAAGTACTCAGGACTCCGGTGGAAGACATACCTTTGTTCTTCTGGCGTAGCGACTTGTTCTTCCGGGTCAAGTCGTCCCTCTTCGCCTGCATCTCCTGCACCTCGTTATGATACTGGGCGAAGGCGCCATCCAGCTTGGATTGGAGCAGAGCCGCATGCTTTTTCGACTTGTCTAGCTCCTTCTCCAGGCCTTCGGCGCGAAGAACAGTGTCACCATACCCCTTTAGAAGATCAGACTTCTGTCGGGACCGCTCCACCACATCCTGCTCAAGACAGAGTCAGTCAACGAGTACTCAGTACTCAACAAAGCAAGATTATTCAGGGTACTCGCAACGTACCTTGACCCATTGCTCAGTGCGGCACCATGACTCCATGCTCAGAGCAACAACAGCCGGGTCGACAAGGTTGTCCTCCAGCAGCTCAATACCCCCACGACTTGATGATGCCGCCTCTGGCATGGGTGCCGAGTGAAGTGGCGCAGCTTCTTCTATGATCGGCTCGCGGACGACTACTTCCGTACTTGCCTCGGGGAGTGGATCGACCCACGCTTCCGCGGCCCAGCCCAGGGGCTGCTGCTGCCGTTGCCCCAACAACCGGTTCTGTGGGTTCCGTCTCCACAGTAGCCGTCTCCATAGCCACGGCTTCAGGGATCGCGGCTTCCTCAGCTTGTGCTCCTACCAAGATGAGTACAAGAAGTCGATTTCAACGACTACAGCTACCTCGCATGATGACTACCAGATGTGACAGGACACATACCTTCGACAAAGGTGGCTTCTTCCAAAGTCGACTCCACCGCGGCTTCAGCTTGTGGCGGTGCCGTGGGTTCGCGTACCTCCGCCGAGCGGTTCTCTCCATCGGCCGGAGTGCTGGCATCCCCACCATCCCACGACAAGTTCGTGGATTTCCTGTTTCACGAAGTCTCTAGTCAGCAATGCAAGAATAACGACTACTTCCTACTCGAAAGTTCAGAGAACTTACAGAGTTGACCGCACGACGGTCACGGTCGGAGCGCCAAGTATACTGGCAATATCAACTATGCCAGCTTCGCTGGCAGTTTCGGCTTCGGCATGCCCCTCTTCTAGCTACTCCACCGCTGCAACCGGAGGAGGACCCTGCCCTTCTTCGACCGACGCCCGCGAATCTACAGTGCCGGTCTCTTGTTGTGCCGCTACTGGTACGGCTTCTTCAGTGGTTGGAGGTGGGCTGATGCTCCTCTCAGCTCCCGCCCCCACCGTCTCCCAGGTGTCCTCGTCACCTTGATCAACAGGGTCCGCGGAGGGGATGTCCTGCAACAGTTCAAATACGCTTGTCAGCAATAGGCTACTTCTCGGCAGTACTCGACTGCACTAGTCGTGCTACTCACCTCTGGCCTGGTGGCCTCTGACAGCTTCAGCTTCTTCGCGGCGCGTTTCTACGCCACATTGCGCGGCTTCCTAGGCGGAGCCGGCAAGCTAGCCTCCAGGCTAGATGGCTTCTCGATGACCGGGTTGCTCGGCATCCCAGCTCGGCTGAACCTTGAGCGGAGTTGGAAACGCTGCTGCAGCGTCTCTTCATCCACGTCATCAGAACTGTCCTCGATGACGACGGCATCACTGCCTTCACCGACTTCACGGCGCTCCTTCCCCTTGGGCTCCGCTTTCCCCTGCGCCTGTCCTTCAAGTCGCGGGGGGGAGGGCGTGACGGAGATGTACTTCTCCACATCATCCTACAACATCAAGCAAGCTTGAGTACGACTACGTCAAGCAAATCAGTACTCGGGGGCTTATGTCACGACTACTGACCTGGTTTGGTGGCCATGTCGCAGAGTACTCTGGCACTGGGCACGGTGTGTACGGGGGCATATCCTTGAAGATTTTGCCCAGCCTCTCAACAAGGACGTCGTCCTCGACTTCGAAGCTAGGCATCTGGGATGTATCCTCATCGCCGGTGTACTGGTACCCGAGGGTGTCTCGCGCCATCAGTGGCTGCACCCTCCTCTTCATAAAACTGAAGGCCACGTGCTCGGCCCTCAGTCCGGCCTCCCGCAAGGCCTTGATCTTCTTCAGCAGCGGGGGTAGTTGGATACCCTCTTGCATGGTGGGCTCCGTGTTCCACCACGGCGCATGCTTTGGTTGACGCCCGCTCGGCTTCGGCAACTCGGGGTGGTGGTTGCTGATATAAAACCACATCGCCTTCTAGTCCTGGTTGGAGTCGATGAGTTTGTACGGCAGGTACTGGCCGGTGACGTCTTCGCGCATCTGAATCCCGGTGCCTCCGACTACTCGCGGGTCATCAGTGCTCGGCTGCGGCTTCACTCGGAAGAACTTCCGAAACAAGATCCAGTGGGTTTTGATCCCCAGAAACGCTTCGCAGAAGTGCACAAAGATGGAGGTGTGGAAGATCTTGTTGGGGTTAAGGTTGAGGTACTCGATGCCATAGTACCTGAGAAGCCCCTTGAAGAAGTCGCTGGCCGGCAGTGCAAGTCCACGCTCCACGAACTGGGCGAACATCGGGATCTCGTCCGGATTCTTCTCCATTGGGTATGGATCCCCAGTGGCGGTGTGCCATAGATCCATCTCCTTCTCGCGGAGGAATCCGCTGTTGACCAAGGCAAGAAGGTCCTCGGTCTTCAACTTTGCCTTCTTCCATTCCTTCGCCGGATTGGGGCGAGGGGATGAAGGCGGTGACGACGACGATTGGTCGGCGTCTCCGGCTTCATCACGGCTCCTCTTCTTCGACACGCCGGACTTCTTGCTCTTTGCTGGAGACGCCTTCATCCTCCAAGTCACCGGAGTCTTCACTCGCATTCGCTCGGGGGCTACAGAGGCGGGCGGACTTTGGCAGCAGGCGCAAGTAGATCCAATCTACTTTGCGGTGGCAGCGGCGGCAGCAGAGGAGCAGAGAGGGCGGTCTCTCAGATCTGGGGAAATGCTACTGCTAGGAGTAAAAAACCCTAAGGGGTTCACTGGTTATTTATAACCGGCCAGGCAGCTCAGATCTAAACGGGCAGATAAGGCGCCAGACGGGTGACTCAGCAGCAGCTGCCCGACTCTTCGAATTCCAGTACTCGACGCACTCAATCTCGAGGGCTCGACAACGTCTGACGGATTAAGTGGGCTACATCAGATCAAGATCCCACTCCGGACACATTCTACAGTCAAGATGATCCTTTAATTCGAGAGAGAGTACTCGACTCAAGGCTCGGGGGCTCCGTGCCACGTGTCCTTCGGTTTTTTCTTCAGATTTTTGGGATAAGATTGGCAGAACTTCAGATTGACCCTCAGCTTGAATCTGTGATTCGACCTAAGGCTCGGGGGCTACATTCCATATGGAATGCGATTCTCCAAATCGCATTTTCCATATGGTTTCTTCATCAAGACAACACGAGTACTATTGAAGACCTTCGAGAGAAGCACTCGGGGACGCTTGGGGACTACTCGAGAAGACTTCAAGACTACTCAAAGATCAGCTGGAGTACCTTCCAGCCTCAGGATAATTCAAGCATTCTTGAGGACTTTCGGCTTGTGGAACTCGGGGACGCTCAAGGACTACTCGCCAAGGCCATCAAGACTACTCGAAGACATCCTGCTCGACTACAAAGTACTCGGGGGCTTGTCGTACGGACATCCCTGGGCCCACTACTCAGGTGGGTACTGGGACCGACTACTCCGTAGGCCCCTGGGACTACCCGACTTGAGCTGCACGACACCTGTTGGCGTGGAGCGCAAGGCCAACGGAGGATTAGTACTCGGTTAGGAGGCAAGACATGTCCGAATCCATGTAGAGTACTCCTAGCCGCGGACGACTAGTACTCCTCTAGCAAACCGACTTGTAACCCTGCCTCCCGGACTATATAAGGCGAGGCAGGGACCCCTATCTCATCAATCCGCATCATCTTGTAAACACACCCAATCAATCTAGAGCTACGCAGCATACAGGACGTAGGGTATTACGCACCTCGCGGCCCGAACCTGTCTAAATTGTGTGCCACGTGTCTCTCCTTCGAGTTACCGATCTCGGCGAGGCCACATTCATCTACCTCAGGTAATCCCCTTGGTAGGTTGCCGGTCTAAAACACCGACAATGGTCGCCGCATCCAATCATTCTACCGACGCCCATTAACCATAAAGCCGCCGCCGCAAGATGAGGGAAAGAGTTAGATGAGTTCGTCGCAAGAATCAACACTGACAGAGGGAAGGAAGCAAAAGGAGGACTCCAAGCCATCGGCCTAGGGGTGTTCCCAAGCCTCCTCACCGCCATCTTCACCGACGACATTCTCCGGAGTCTCCATCAACCCTTTGTGCTTCAATCTATGTAAGATGATGGGGTAATGCCTCCGTTCATCCCTAGGGTTTTATGGGTCCTTGCTATGTAATCACTACTTGAACCTTATGCCTATCAATGCTTCATGATCTATGTCTTTGCAAATGCTTTATTTACATATGTATGTACAACATGTGATCTTAGTACGGTTTGTGGTAATCGTGGTGGTTAGCCAAACCCTATGGATGCTTAGATATAGATGCGTTAGCGAAGTCATCGATTACCTTCGCGTAGTGACAGTGCGAGAGAAGGGAAAAGGCCTAGCGACCGCATAACCGCCGTGAAGCTAGAGAAGGCAACACCTCTTTTCATGTAGTAGATGCATATCTATGTGATCCTAGATCCTAGGGAGAGAACGCTTATCTACTTTAATCTCTCTCTTGTTTCAACCCTTGCCATCTAGTTTAGTCTTAGATTAACATAGGTTAGATTGCTTTTACTTTAGATTAATATCTCTTTCATAAGGCTTTGATCAACTAGATTAGTGCTAGATTAAATGCTAGTATATCCCTTGCTCCGTGGATTGATAAGAACCTTGGGGATCCTCCCTTGGTGAAAAAGGCACCAAGTCACCCGTGTGCTTGTGGTGAACTTCAACACGATTTTGAACCGTCAACAAGCCCTTTTTCTGGTGCTGTTGCCGGGGAGCAAGCCAGTTTGCTACGTTTAATCTTGTATTAATTTTGTTGATTACTAACATCTAATCCTAGTTTTTAGGAAAACTTTTGTTTTGTTTTGTTTTTGTTTTTGTTGTCTAGATGGAGTTCGTCGAGGAACCGGAGAAATCACTAAGGGATTATGCTAGCCCGCGATGTGAGGACATCAAGGTATAAAAGTTGGATTTGATACTCGAAGCGACGAAGTATGCGATCAAGGCTCGGATCATCGAGATGGCGGCAACAAATACTTTTAGAGGGGTGGAGATGGACAACCCGTATAGACACATCAAGCGCTTCACGACGTTATGCAATACGGTACGACAAGAAGGAGTCCTTGATGATTAGTTCAAGTGGAATCTCTTTCCCTACTCACTTGCCGGCGAAGCAAAGAAGTGGCATTCATTTGCATCCTTCGAAGTTGGAGGAAATTGGAATCAATTGATGAGAAAATTTTGTGAGAAATTTTTCCTTATAAGCAAGATCCAACACATAAGGAGGTAAGTGATTACCTTTACGCAAGGAGAAGAGGAAGGGATAGACCAAGCGTGGAATCGCTTCAATGAACTAGTTGAACAAGGGCCAAGACTCGGATTCTCCGGTGATGTACTATTGCATACCTTTTTCTTTTCTCTAACCCCTAGTTGCATGGAATATGTTCAAATGTGTGCAGGAGGGGATCTCATGGAGAAAACACTCACGGAGGCCGCCCAACTCCTACAAAAAATCAGCAATGGGGCGGCCTTGATAAGAGATTGGCAAAGACAATGTCGGGAGGAGCAAAACGACAAAAGCAAGTCTGAAAAGCTTGCTGAAATTTTTGAAAAAGACGTACCAGAGGTCAAGGAAGATGAACTGACCATACAAGAAATCAAAGAACCACTTCCTAAGGTAAGAGATGTCATTTTAGATAATAAAAATGTTGGAACTAGCATGAACATAGGCCGAAGTATGGGGAATGCTAGAGCATTGGCGGAATTCAATCAATCTGATTGGATTCAAGTTGATTTTGCCCCCCTAATCAACCACCAAAGGAAGGAGGAACACCGACGCATCACCAAAAGAATTGAAGACATTTTTTATCAAGAGATGAGTGGAGAGTCGATCCAAGAGATATTTGAAGAAGAAGATGAAGGATGGATTGACCAACTTGACATCTCAAAGATTTATGATAAAGGAAGAGAAGAGCACAACCATGATGAGCCAAAAAGTCTCGTCTCCACAACAACATGTGCACTAATCTGAGAAGAAGAGTTTATTGCTAAGGAGATGAGGAAAATAAAAAGAAGAGCTAGTGACTCAAAGGATTAATGGAAGAAAATAGGACACAAGCTACAAGATATGTGGGAGGAAGACGACATAAATCAAACACTCCAAGAAGACCCCTCTCCACAAGATTATAGCTTGTGCGCTATTGAAGTTTACACATTAGCAAATCTAGACATGGAAGTGCCCACAGATGAAGAAAAGAGTGAGTCAATGATAAGCAATCTTAACGACATGTGGTACACGGAGATTAAAGAAAGCAACACACAAGACTTTGAAGATGAAGATTTGGGTGATAATGAAGACTTCAAAGAAGAGCCAAATGCAAATATAGTTGATGAATTACAAGTTCCACATGATGAGATGGAGGGGATGCAAGAAGGTAACAAAGAGACACCTCCACTCGTTGAGATTGATTTGCCTTCAACACCGCTAGATGAACCAAGGACCACTCTTGTTGAAAAAGCTCTAAGGCCAAGGTACATGCTGAAATCTCAAGATATTATTGGTATTGATGATGATAAATTCAAATCCTTATGTTCAACCAATAGTATGAATGATAGTTTAAATTCTATGCCTTGCTCCAATGATTATCATGTTGGTAGGCTAGAATTTCTTGAGAATCATAATGAGGCAATGTTTATGTTTGAACAAATTAATTTTATACCTAAAGAACCTTTGCCTAACCAAGAACTAAGTTCTTTTCAAGAAACATATGCTTTCTTTAATTACACCTTAACATGTTACTACAATTTGCTTGTGGTTGTAATTATGGATGCTTATGTTTACAATAAGTTTTGTAAATCTCGATCTTGCTTTGCGCTTGGTCAAGCTAGTGACATTAAAAGAGCACATGTCGGGAGAAGACCCAAATTTCACTAACCATGCAGGGACACAAGGCTTGAATGATGTAAAGAGAAGTCATGCCCAAAGAGTTGCAGGATAAACCATCAACGCCTTCAAAATTCTCGCAACGGATGTCGCTGTTTTCATCTATTTTGCGCACTTGTTCAGAGGTGTACAAATGAATAAAATTAGATTTTCAGAAGCTCCATTAAGTTTCCTTTCCAACACATCAAGAATCAACGAGTTTGAAGACCCGTGCAAGGATTTATGGTGAAAACATTGAGCGGTGCGCGTGCTGAAAACAGCTCGGGACAGATTGCATCACCGGAGTAAAATGTACGTAACTTTCTTGTTCGGAGTCCGATTTGGGAAAATAAAGACTTGTTGGAAAGGAAATTGTTTGCACTATGCAATTCAGTAAAGTTTTGGTACACTTTCTGTTCTGGAAATTAAAGAAAAATTCGTGAAGAGAAGGCAGCACCGAAGGGCGACAAATAAGGAGAAAGCGATGATGATTTGATAGCTTGGGCAAGTCTTCTATAACTAATCAAGTACAACATGGGAAGTGGATTAAAGCAGCATGGGAACCTTTATTTCTTAAATGGAGGTCTATGGCTTCGCGACAATGAAAAGGTATGTGAGAAAGTCGAGCTCTATGACTTTAAATGAAACGCTTTTGGGGAGGCAACCCGTTCCTTTGTGTTTTTATTTTTTTCCTTAGAGAGAATAAATGGCACCATCTTATGACGATTAACCTGTGGCTAATTAATCTAAGTTTCATTTTCTTTTTTTAGAACCACCATCATGTCCATGCTCATATTTACTTATTTGCATGCATTGCATTTTGTTATCACCATGATGTTTGTTTCTTTGCATATACTTATTTTGCATATAGTTGGCTTAGTTGATATAAGGCTTAATGATGTATGCTTTCATATCCATGATAATGCTTCGAGGGCATTTTTCCTTTTGTGATCTTGTGTAAATGTGGTGTTTAAACATGATTGCGGACCATCATCGTTAAGTCCAATATACCTTGCTAGTTTTCCTTATGTTTTCATGTTGCATTGGTTGGTTTATAAACATTGCATTGCGCTTTATTTTTCTTGTGCTATAAGGAGTTTTTTATCTAAGGATAGACATGGTGTTTTAACCCTAGATAAATAAATCTTTATGGCTATGGAGAAATTTGGCAACCTAATTGTAAACATGGTGTTTAGAACTAGATGTAACCAATGTCTTTGTTTATATGCCTTCCTCTCATGTGCATACACACATTGCACCTACGTACACCCGTTAGATTTTTGTTTTATTCTCATTAGACTAATTATGCCACAAGTTAAGAATCTTAGGAAATATTATTGGATTGTTGGCAATTTTACCTACTCCCAACCGTCACCTTGGGGGTAGAATATGTGCTTAAAATGTTTTGCATGCAAGATAAAGTCTCTCACGACAAGGAAATTGAAGGACGACTAAGATAATGCTTTGTCTTCTTCTATGCCTAGCAAAGTGCTAAGCATGGGGGAGGCCCTGAACCTTCAACATAGAAGTACAACATGACGCTCTAGAGGATAGCGAGATCAAGATCATCAACATCTACGAAGCTAATGATCTCATCAAAATTCTGCACAGTCTCAGAAGGAAACCACAGAATGTTTTTGGATATTTGGAAGCCCCATGAAGTTAAGATTCTAACGAATCAAGAATCAAGGAAATCGGAGGTTCCTACAAGCGGTTATGGCCAAATTATCGAACGTCGCACGTCCTGAAATCAGTTATGGACAACACGCAGCGCTGAAGTAAAACGGACATAACTCCCTTGTTTGAACTCCGTTTTTGATGAATGACCACATGTTGGAAAGGTAATTTCATAAACCTTTCAATAAATCTATATTTCGATATATGTTCTGTTCTGGACAGAGGGGAAAATCCATGAAGAAGAGACAGCAAGAAGATAATGAGAACAAGAAAGAGGAAATGGGGATGACAACATTGAAGAGAATGGCGACTATTGGTTCCATGAAGCACACATGATCAAATTCAGAAGTTTAGGAGCATTGGATCACAATACATGGAGATGTCGGGAGAAGACCACAAAGACCTATAAAAGATGGTAACACCTCCATGAACCTTCTCTTTTCCAGACATAAATGCTCGGAAAGAGATCAAGATGTCAAGAAAAGAGAATAAAAAAATAATAATAACATGAATGTGTGCTCATAAAGAAAAAAAGAGAAGAAAGAAAATTAAAAAGGAAGAAAGGAGAAAAAGGAGGAATTCAAGGCAAAGCAAGGAAGATATATTGAGGGATGATGAATCAAATGAAGATCAAGAGAAGTGCAAGGAAGGATGCATCGATGCTGAGAACGAATCTTCAATATTTCAACCATGTGCAATCCGACATCGAGGACATCATTAGTGCCTTGAAGTCATTATTCTTTTTCCCTTTGCACATGTCCACCATTCTAAATCTTCTCATCCTTGATACCCTTACATTATGGTTTAATTCTCATGATCATTGGCTCGGAAGGTGAACGACCACTAGAGGATTTTCTTAGCTTGATAATACTTATGCTAACTTCACTAGCCATACCTATAGCTCCACCTTATATTATGAATGAGAGACTTATGGGAGGTGAGAGTTTATGAATTATCTAGGATAGCCACTTTAAATGAGCGACATGTGAGAACTTAGAGAAGGACTTTGTCTAATACTTAATGCAGGAATTTTTAATTTTGAAAACCCATAAAAACCCTCCAATGGAAGTAAGAAAGTAAGTATGGTTGAAGTTGAGGATCTCTAGTGAAAGGTATGAGTTGTTGGGTAAGTCTTGAATTGGTAAATTTCTAAACACCCATGTTTTCATTGTGATCTTTGTCTCATGTTTCTTATATTAAAGATGAAGGATTGACTAACTTGTAAGGAAAGATTTGGCGAAGCACACTCCATGGATGAATAATTTTGTGAGCAACTTGTTCGAGGACGAGCAAGATCTAAGCATGGGGGGATGTTGGCGGTAGATTTCCATCAACCTAGAGCACTTGTTACACTATGGTTTGAGCTTTGTTATGGAACTAACCCGCCACTAGGAACACTAATGATATAACAAGTTCATCTTTGCATGTGCATTTATCCAATCATTCTACCGACACCCATTCACCAGAAAGCCGCCACCGCAAGATGAGGGAAAGTGTTAGATAAGTTCGTCGCAAGAATCAACACCGATGGAGGGAAGAAAGCAAAAGGAGAACTCCAAGCCATCGGTCCAGGGGTGTTCCCAAGCCTCCTCACCGCCATCTTCATCGACGACGTTCTTCGGAGTCTCCATCACCCCTTTGTGCTTCAATCTATGTAAGATGATGGGGTAATGCCTCCGTTCATCCCTAGGGTTTTATGGGTCCTTGCTATGTAATCGCTACTTGAACCTTATGCCTATCAATGCTTCATGGTCTATGTCTTTGCAAATACTTTATTTACATATGTATGTACAACATGTGATCTTAGTAGGGTTTGTGGTAATCGTGGTGGTTAGCCAAACCCTATGGATGCTTAGATGTAGATGCGTTAGCGAAGTGATCGATTACCTTCGCGTAGTGACAGTGTGAGAGAAGGGAAAAGGCCTAGCGACCGCATAACCGTCGTGAAGCTAGAGAAGGCAACACCTCTTTTCATGTAGTAGATAAATATCTATGTGATCCAAGATCCTAGGGAGAGAATGCTTATCTACTTTAATCTCTCTCTTGTTTCAACCCTTGCCATCTAGTTTAGTCTTAGATTAACATAGGTTAGAGTGCTTTTACTTTAGATTAATATCTCTTTCATAAGGCTTTGATCAACTAGAATAGTGCTAGATTAAACGCTAGTATATCCCTTGCTTCGTGGATTGATAAGAACCTTGGGGGTCCTCCCTTGGTGAAAAAGGCACCAAGTCACCAGTGTGCTTGCAGTGAACTTCAACACAGTTTTGAACCGTCAACACAACCCCTCAGGGGGATCCGGAGCCGTCACAGCGGCGGCACCAGCCCCGTTTTGGGATCCTCCGCCCGCACCAGTCGGCGGAGCTTGGGGCACGGCGGTGAAGTTGGCGGCGGCGCCACCGGACCCTTCCCCGACCTCGGGTCTGCCGTCCGCACCAGTCGGCGGTGGAGGTTGGGGGCCAGCGGTGGAGTCGTCGCCGGCGTGCGGGGAGGCGGGCGTGGCGGACGCCATCCCGAGCGTAGAGCAGTCCGGGGGAGGAGGAGGCCGGCACTGGAGGGAGGCAGCGGCGCTCAGGGAGGAGGGGTCGGTGCCCGTGAGGAACGGCGACAGCGCTCGGGGGAGGAGGAGGCCGGCACTCGAGGGAGGAGGCGGACGACGTGCGGGGAGGACAGTGGCGGTGCTCGGGGAGGACGGCGGTGCTCGTGGAGGAAGGGGTCAGCGCTCGCGGTCAGGGAACGGTGATGGCGCTCGGGGGAGGAGGAGGCCGGCGCTCGAGGGAGGAGGTGGCTGGCATGCGTTGAGGACGACGGCGGTGCTCGGGGAGGACGGCGGCGGAGCTCGGGGAGGATGACGGGAAATTTTGGCAGCCTGACGGCGTGTTTTCAGTTCGCGTCTGGACTTAGAAAATTTCACTGTGGCCGTCACGTTATATAAAGGGGAGCTATGCTGGCGGGTGACCTAAGCCGCCCGCCAACAGTGAGCATCTGTGATGGCGGACGCTTATACTGCCCGCCAACATTGAACCACAATGCTGGTGGGTGGCTTAAGCGCCCGCCAGCGCTATGAATTTTGAAAAAATCAAAAAATTCCAAATCTTACTCAAACATGTTGAAATATGTCCCAAACTTCCACAACTCTAACAAAATGTTTCAAATTTAATTTAGGAATTTTGTATTCTCATAAAAATTTGTTTGTTTGAAAATCTTAGTTCAAATGTGACTCATGGGTGAATCCTCCTATAACACTTGAGGTATTTCACCCAAGAGTCACATTTGACCTAAGTTTGTCAAACAAACAATTTTTTTTGAGGTAACACATTTCTAAAGTTAAATTTGACACATTTTATTAGAGTTGTGTAAGTTTCAGACAAATTTGAAAAGGTTTGAGCCAAATTTCAAATTTTTTGATTTATTTGAATTTTTTGACAAAAAAATTGAAATCTTGCCTAAATTAGTTCAAAATTATTTGAAACTTATACAAGTGAAGTAAAATGCTTAATATTAAGTTTAGGAAGTGTGTTTCCTCACAAAGAACTACTGGTTTCAAAATATAGTCAATTTAGAAAACATTCAAATATTCAACATATTTTGAAAAAAAAAATCAAAAATCCAAAATCTGATTCAAACTTGTTGAAATATGTCCCAAACTTCCACAATTGTAACAAAATATTTCAAATTTAATTTAGAAAGTTTGTATTCTCATAAAAATTTGTTTGTTTTAAAATCTTAGTTCAAATGTGACTCATGGGTGAAACCTCCTATAACACTTGAGGTGTTTCAACCAAGAGTCACATTTGAACTAAGTTTGTCAAACAAACAATTTTTTCTGAGGTAACACACTTCAAAAGTTAAATTTGACACATTTTACTAGAGTTGTGCAAGTTTCAAAAAATTTTGAACAATTTCGGGCCATATTTTGAATTTTTTGATTTTTTTTTGTAAATGAACTGCACTGGCGGGCGCTTATACCGCCTGCCAGTGTTGAACCATAATGCTGGCGGGTGGCTTAAGCACCCGCTAGCGCTGTCAATTTTAAAAAAAATAAAAAATTTAAAATCTTATTCAAACTTGTTCAAATATGTCCCAAACTTTCACAACTATAACAAAATGTTTCAAATTTAATTAGGAAGTTTGTATTCTCATAAAAATTTGTTTGTTTTAAAATCTTAATTCAAATGTGACTCATGGGTGAAACCTCTTATAACACTTGAGGTGTTTCACCTAAGAGTCACATTTGAACTAAGTTTGTCAAACAAATAATTTTCAATGAGAATACACACTTCTAAAATTAAATTTGAAACATTTTATTAGAGTTGTGCAAGTTTCGGACAAATTTGAAAAGGTTTGGGCTAAATTTCAAATTTTTTGATTTTTTTCAAAAAATTTGAAATTTTGCCTAAATTAGTTCAAAATTATTTGAAACTTCTACAAGTGAAGTAAAATGCTTAATATTAAGTATAGGAAGTGTGTTTCCTCACAAAAAACTCTAGGATTCAAAAATGAAGTTCAAATGGGACTCTAGGGTGAAACACCGCATGAGTTACACGATCTTTCACCCTAGAGTCCGAGTTGAACTAACTATTTGAAAGAAATTGTTTTGTATGGGAGAACAGAATTGCTAAATGAAACTTAAAACATTTCATTAGAGTTGTGCAAGTTTCGGACAAATTTGAACAGGTTTGGGCCAATTCGAATTTTTTCATTTTTAAAAAATCCACTATGCTGGCGGGCACTTATGCCGCCCGCCAGCACTGATCCACACTGCTGGCGGGCGGCCTTAGCGCCCGCCAGCATAGTGCTCTATAACTACCCAGAGGACACCCAATTTTTTCTAAGTGTTTGTTTGTGTGCGGATCGACACCGGCAGGCTGCAGGAATCCGCCGTCACCTCGATCTGTGCTCCCCGCCGTCTCCGGCTCGAGCGTCGGACGCCTTGTTGTCCCGCCGCCAAGGCTCGTGCACCGTCCCACCTCGCCGCATCGCCGTTCAAGCCGGGCTCGTGCTGCGCCACCCCGCCGTCGATGTCATCTCCGGCCGTCGCGCGCTGCCCCGCTGCCAAGGCTCAAGCACCGCCGCGTGCCACCTCGTTCCCGAACGCTGCCGGCTCCCCTGCCCGCGCGCGATGCGCCGTCGGCCACATCCCCTGCCTCAGCACCGCCGCCAGACGGTAAGAAAAATCTCAAATGCAATTTTTTTTAATTACATATATAGGAGTAGAAACTAGAAATAATTTTTTTGTTAGATTAGTGCTTCCGTAAAAGTTAAATAGAAGGGAGTATATTATATTAGATTAGAGTTTTTTTGTTAGATTAGATTAGTGCTTTTTTAAATTACATAGAAGGGAATAGAAATTAGAAATAGATTGTGTAGTAATTTTGTATACATTTTTTTATACTAGAGATTGTGTAGAAATTTTAAAAGCAAAATCTTGTTAGACTTGAGATCGTATAGAAAATTTTAAATAAAATATCGTGCATATTTTAGGGATAACAATGGCAAGTCGCTTTGCATTTTTTTTAATCATGATGGCGGTCATGGAGGTGGTCGTCGTCCTATCCGCAGTGGTCCCCCAGTCTCAGACCCTCCGCCACCACCCCCAGGGCAGCATGTTGGTGCTTCCCTCCCTGTCGGTCAAGAACCCATGCCCATTACCCAACGCGAGTTACGCCAAAATGTGGTATGTACTTAGATATTCTATTTTTTGAATTTGTCATTGTTTTTACAATGATAATAATGTATATTATTTGCATTATTATGAAGCTGATTTCACCAATGCAATGGTTAGAACGAGTTATATATTGTGTGACTGGACAAGCTCCAATGGTGAGACATGAACAAACGACTTCATCACGAGGAAGCTTTATTGTTTCTCTATCAATTAATGATGCGGGCATGGTGATACAGATATTATCCATGTCAATTCTTTTGATGCACTACAACCACATGTTGCCGCTTCTGATGCCGTGAGCAAGGCACTTATTGAAATAGAAGCTCAAACAAGACATGTAATCCCAGACTATAGTTACTTTAAGATTAAAGCCTTAGAACATAACAACGTGGCTGTCACTGAAATGCCTAAACGGATATCACCGTCGTATGAATCGCCCATTGTATGTAACTAAAACTTACTCCATATTTTCGGAATTTGTTTTTTTAAGAACTGTGTACTTACACGTTATGTTTTGCTTGCCAATTGAATCAAGACGCATTGTATAACAGTTTCATGCACGCCGATCAAGGTATGCATGAGGTCTTACGTCAAGTATTACATAACATTGGATGGACATTCACGACACCGCACCCACGTCCAGTACGTGGCGGTTGCCAAGCTGGCATTACCCTATCATCATCTACGAATTTGGTGCAAATATTTGGAGAGATATTCATTACACCCTATATGGCCAGAGATAGTACATACATATATGCGCTGGATTATGTTGATAGGTTCTTAGGAATCAACATCATCGATATTAATCATACTTTGTACATCGCGATGATTCACAGTCATGATGTGAACTATCCTAGATTTTAATTAAGTATAAAATATGTACCCTTTTAATTCTATGGATTTGAACTTGTAGTCTTTGCTAAGACTAAAGTATTGATGTATTAATCATACATTGTAGTATTTGTATGGTTTTACTTGTGAGCTTTCAATGACGTGAAATTGAACCGAATGCAATATAATAATGACTTAAAAATGGGACTTAATTTGAAGTCTTACAACGACATTAATTAATAGTTTCTTACAAGAGATAGATCAAGTCAGACTAATAAGAAGTGCTAATTTATCCTTTAACAATTCTTCCTTCGCAGTCTGTACGTAACCATGGCTTCTCCGATTTAGGAATGTTGTTTTCAATTTTTTTTATTCTTTTTTCATGATCTTTGAACAAGACTAATTCCTCATACTGATTGTAATCCTCAATGTCAACTACACCTTCACCTCCAAGAATTCTTTGTTTTCCGGAGATAACAATGTGCTTCTTTACATTCGTAGGATCAGCTATGTAGAAAACTTGTGCAACACGCTCAGTGAGTACCCATGGGTCATCTTTGTAAGCTACATTTGCAAGGTCTACAGGTGTCAGCCCATAGTTGTCATCTATAATGCCCTTCAGGTGTTTGACCCATTGGCACCGAAATAAGGGGATCTGGATATTCGCTCCATAGTCAAGTTCCCATATTTCCTCTATGAAACCGTAGAAAGTGATGTTGTTTCCGTGGGCATCAATCGCATCTATGCGAACACAACTATTTTGATAAGCGACACTCTTGTAATCTTTTGCCTTTGGTATAAAAGGTGTACCCATTAATTTCGTATGCTTGCCATGAGGTGACATTACTTGATGGGCCGGACGCTAATCTAGTCATTACTGCATCGTCTTCAAATAGATGCCCATGTTCTGTTAACTAGGATGGGAAACGACGCTTTTGCTCTTTGAGGACCCAATCCTCAGACCGACCGTCATTTGCTTCACTAATCTGTTTTAGGTGTTCCACGATGAATGGCTCTGTAATTGCAAGTTGTTGTAGAGCACTTGAATGTGCTTTCTCCAGTTGTTGGTTGTCCTCATCAATGAATCTTTTCCTTCCAATGGTACCTGTCCCAGACAATCTGCCCTCGTGTCGAGATTCCGGTAAACCGATCACTTTCTTATCTTTTATGTAATCTATGCAACAATCAACACCCTCTTCTGTATGGTAGCTCTCGATCGTGCTGCCCTCTGGAAATGCCTTGTTTCTCATGTATCCATTCAGAATCGACATGAACCGTTCGTATGTCCACATCTGATGGAAGTACATAGGTCCTAATTCTGTAATTTGCTCGACCATGTGGAGCATCAGATGTTCCATGATATCAAAAAAGGACGGAGGGAAGCACATCTCGAGTTAGGCCTGCGTTTCAACCATAAAAAGTTGCAGTCTTGCCAACTCTCTACAATCGACCACTTTCTGCGAAATCACATTGAAAAAGTAGCACATCCTTGTGATAGCCATCTTAAGGAATACTGGTTTAACAGCTCGGATCACAATCAAGAGAAAAACAGTGATCATCACATGGCAATCATGAGAGTTACAACCAGTAAGCGTCATGTCTTTCAACGAGACTAGTGATCTGATGTTGGATGAGAATCAGGTAGCCACTTTCAGACCGCGCAAGCACTTGCAAATAGTCAACCTCTCATCTTGTGTCAAGTTGTAGCTAGCCGGGGGAAGGTACTGTTTACCATTAGTACGTTCTTGCGGGTGTAGCTCTGGCCTAATTTTTAGGTCAACAAGATCCTTGCGTGACTTTTGTCCCACCTTTACCTTGCTCGATAAGCCTAAGAAACCCATGATGCTTTCAAACACAATCTTCTTAAGATGCATCCCATCAATGGCATGGTGCACCGCCAAATCTTTCTAGTATGGAAAATACTTAAAGAAGATAGACATCTTAAAAGGCACGTCGACGTTCTCCGTAGTTTCAGCCTCCTTCCTTCCCTTTTTCATAGGTTCATCAACACCAACTTTTAACTTCTTACCAAGTTTGAACTTGACCTTCTGACACATTTGAAATACGATTGTACCCATGGCCGGTTGTGGGGCAAAACTGTTCTCAATCTTTCCATCAAAATAGTCAGGCATCTTGCGGTACTTGTGAGTCTTTAATAGCCAGTGTATGTTGCCCATATACATTGTCTTCGTAGATCCTTTAAGGTATAAAGATATCGTATCATTCAAGCATACTACACAGCCCATCTTTCCTTTTATCTGACCTGACACAGAAAATAGGATAGGGTAATCATTAATGGTAACAAAGATAATGGCCTTAAGTGTGCATTTCTCCTGTCTGTACTCATCCCACATCTTAACCCCATGTATCCAAAGCTTCTCCATTTCTTCCATCAATGGCTCCAGGAAAACATCTATGTCGATACCAAGTTGCTTCGGGCCTTGGATTAGAATGGTTAGCAAAAGGAACTTTCTCTTGTGACATAGCCAGGAGGAAGGTTGTATATGCTCATCAACACTGGCCTTGGGCTGTGTGTGTTGCTTCTTTCACCAGATGGATTCATGTCGTCTGTACTACACGCGAACCGTATATTTCTTTTTTCATCTCTAAACTTTTCATACTTGGAATCAAAGGTCCTCCACTGGTGAGCATCCGAAGGATGTCGAAGCTTCCTATCATTGTTTTTCTGGGCGATCAGCGTGCCAAGTCATTAGTTTAGCAGTCTTTGGGTTCGAGAACAATCGCTTCAGACGGTCCTCCACCGGCAAGTACCACATCACCAAAGCAAGGACTTTATGTTGACCACCCGTGTCAATACCAATACTAGACTCATCCTCCATTTGAACACCTACACTTTTCTTTCCACCCATCTTCCTCTTCGTGTCTTTCGAGGTAGCGACACGTTCCGTATCGAAATTTGTATTGCTTTTGTATCGGCTAGCATCGCAATTTGGACACTTCTACATGTTTGCATAGTCACCACGGTACAATATGCAATGGTTCCTGCACGTGTGTATTCTTTGCACTCTCATCTTCAATGGGTTGATAATCTTCTTTGCTTCATATGTGTTGTTTGGCACTAAATTTGGCTTCGGGAGCAGCTTGGCCAACAAAGTAAGGATTTTGTTAAAACTATTGTCTGACCATACAAATTTAGCCTTCACAATCAGAAGATGGAGGATGAAATGCAACACTGTCCACTCCTTCCCACAACCCTCATACATATGGTTCTTTGCTGTCTTCTTAAGTGTCTCAAAATTTTCTAACCCTTTAGCACTCCCTAGCAACAATGTAGCGCAACATTTCTTCCATATCAACATCACATTCCTCGTCCACCTATGGTGCATCTGTTTGATCGTCATTTCGATCTCCACAGTCAAAAGCATCATACATCATGACATGATCATTTTCATCTTCATCTTCACCACCCACTTTATCATACCTGGTGTCGGTGCCTGCATTGTTGACAGTAGTTACTGATTCACCATGGTAGGACCAAGTTGTGTATCCTTTCACAAAACCTCGCTTTACCAAATGCATCTTGATGACATTAATATCTTTCCAAACTAGTTTGTTGCAAGAGTCAGAACACGGACAAAGTATTTGCTTTGTCTTGCAAATTTGGGCATGCTTCTTCACAACCTCGAGAAACTTTGATAACTCGGACATGAATGTAGACGAATGTCTTCGTGCGCCATACATCCATGCTCTATGATCCATTTTGAACAACCTATAAAATAATTCTACATCTTAGAAACTAATTAATATGTACAAAAATTAAACGATATTAAATTCTATAATTTTAATTTACGAAATTGATAAAAAATTGACAAACATATCCATCTTAAACAACTTAGAAAATAAGTCTACATTTTAGAAACTAATTTAATAATATACATGTAAATATATGAGTCACAACAATTAAAATCTCAATTAAACTCAAATATATAAACTCACTTAAATTCTTGAATTCTAATAAATTAAAAAAAACTCAATTCTAGATTTTTATTTAATAATGAAAATTAATGATAAAATGACAAAGATATCATTGCAATGATTATATTAGGTACATATAATTCTCCTTAAAAATTAATCATTAATTCATTTTCTCTCTCTTCACTCCTCTCTCCTAGCTAACCCTAGGTCTAGATATAGATCTCTAGATAAGCTAGAAATGATGGATTAAAGGTAAAAAAAAGGTTGGAATAGCACAAACTCACCTATTATATAGCCACCTACTCCAATGAAATCAAGAGCAAAACCTTCCCCCCTTGATTTGGTGTTTTTGGAACTTTTCCCGAGCTCCTCTCGGGCAAAGCTCCAATGAAAGGTTGGTTGGGAAGAAGAAGGTGTCGGATTACTTATGATGTGCACAGTGCTGGCGGGCGACATAAGCTAACCGCAAGCACTGGTGCTTCGATTAGTGCTGGCGCGTGTCTTAAGTGTACCGTCAGCACTATGAAATTACCGCTGGCGGGCGGGATAAGCCAACCGCCAGCACTGATACTCGATCTGTGCTAGCGGTTGGCTTATGTCGCCCGCCAGCACTATGTCCTTACCCCTGGCGGTCGGAAACCCGGCGCCCCCGCGCACCACTGTGCTGGTGGGTGCCAATTGTGCCTGCCATCACGCTAATTGTTATGTGTCAGCACAAATCGTTTCTAACCTAGTGCGCGGGGAGAGAGTGAGGGAGGTGGGTAAGCCTACCATAGGCTATGTGCAAGGTAAACATATCATCTCATCCAGCCCAACGACCACCTTCTCGGCCCAACAGATGCAACTTCACCGATCAAATTCTCCACACCTCATGAGCCTGGTCCGTCCTTACCTCTGCACGGTTCAACCTACCGAACGTGCCCTATGGTCTACTCTCTCCATCTCACAAAAAGTGCAATTCTAGTTTTTGAAAAAAATATCACAAAGGGTGCAATTCTAAAAAATAGATCTAATTAGTTGCCTAATTAAACAATATAAGATCTGATCTGCATGCCAAAACTTATTGCATTTGGCTAACAAATGATAGTATTAAAGTTTTTTCATGTCACCACTAATATATTTTAAAAAACTAGAATTGTACTTTTATGGGACGGAGAGAGTAATGGACTGAACCGAAGTTGCCGCTGCTCCACTTGCGCTCGCATTCGCTATTTCTGTGTCCCCACCCGCACGAACAACGCCGGGGAGAGGTCGCGGCAACAAAGAACTCGTATCCGCGTCGCTGCAGATCGATCGATCCATCACTCCGACGTCGGCGCGTTCATGGCGGTGAGTGATGATATATCACTGAACTATACTGTCGATCTTACTGCATGAATGTGTGATCTTCAGTTCTTCCTCTCGATCGATTGATCCGTTTATAGCTTGTCTATGTTCTATGTTGTCTTGGTGATCCACCACATGGATCAATTTGAAACCTTTTATCTCTTTCTGAATAAAAGTCGTTTGATTGTTCGCTCATCATTAATTTTATGTTGTACGAGATGATAACTGTCGTCAATGTTACCAGTAGTGAAATCAAATCTCTAAAACAAAGCCATGTGTTACACCCGGTTATTTTTAGGATCCGTCCATGAAATTTTTTACTCTCACAATGCGGAGCGAGGAGCACATATAGGATAGAGGAATCCGCGTCATCACTGCAATTTCCAAGTTTCACCGTCAGTCCATTAGTCCGATGGAGGTCAATGACTGAACATGGATTATTCTTCTCCTTTTGCTAGAGAATGTTAGTTTCTGAAGAAGTTAGAAACACAACAAAAAGCCCTGATTGGCTGACCGTCATGCATGTCTAATGCAGGTCCGGCTTGACCCAGGCTGCCTCAGGATAGGAGTGGCTCCTGCCGAATTCCGCATCTCACCACCACCATCGCCATCGCCACAGTCCTGCACTTCCCGCAATTGGACCATCGATGTCTCGGACGTGAGTTGGATCCATCTCCCCACCATGCTGCCTATTAGTACATACATAATTAAGAAATATTCCCTCCATTCCAAATTACTAGTGGTTTTAATTTTTCTAGATAGTGTTATGTACCACGATCTGGATGAACCTGAACCCTAGCAGCCCGACCTCGCCGATGGCGGCAGCCGGACCACAAGGGCAGGGATAAAGGACTAATCCTAATAGATTGATACTCTCACTGCTTACGTCAACTGGTACAAGTCCCCTCATTATACAGAGAGGCTAACTTAACCTCTAAGAAAGGATCTAACCTTATCTCTAATCTAACCCTAATGGGCTCACCTATCCGGCCCACGAGGCCCCTAACTGCCCATGACATTACTCCCTCCTTTTTGAGCAGCTCGTCCTCGAACTGCAGCTTGGAGATGACTCGACTCAACAAAAACTTAGCACCTAAATAAAGCTTTTTACATCTCAGCTTTATTTTATTCTGGACTATAAAAATAATGAAATAATTTGGACACTTGGGATGGCGGTGCACTCGCTGTTTGTGTGTATCAAGCACGGGAGGCCAAAACCCAACTGTAAGTCGACTTCCTCCTGGATCCCAAACTATCTGCAACTGGGCTGAAACGAAGCAAATATGGCCCACCAGTTCAGGCCCCATGGCCCTGAGGACTGCTCCTGCGATCAGAGGAAACGAATGCCGCCGCATCCTGAGCGCCGCCGCAATAGCTGCTGCCGCACACAATCCAGCACATCCCAACCTTATCTGTCGAACGGAGATAGCCACCACCACCTCCGTGGCCGCAAATCCCGGCGACCCCTGCGCTGTAGGCCGGCCTTGCGAGATGCGATGGCCCAAGCCACTTCGACTAGGGAAGGATCGACACGGAGGCCAGCGGAGGCGAGCCCTCGACGGCCGGCGCCGGAATGTAGCAGCGCCATCCTGCCGGCGCACAGCCACGGGAGGCAACAGCGGGTTGGTCCACTGCGTATCCTGGCGCCGCAGCTGAAGCTTGCACGCCCTCTCCTGCATCTGCAGCGTGGAGAAGATGGGTAGCAGCCCTGTCTGAACAGCCGCCGCACCCTCTGCTGCATCTGCATCTTGGCCGCCGCGCGAGACGGAGTCTTGAAAAGGACCGAAGAAACAGGCTGCTGTCGGGCTTGACTGCGCCTGCGCCGCCGGGCTGGAGTGCGCCCACGCCGTCCATGCCTGGCGCCTCGCGAGGAGGCCGCGCGCTGCTGTCTGCAGCCTTAATGCCGCCGTCAGCTCCTGCTCCTTCCTTGTCACCTGCAGCAGTTGTGCTTGGCGCTGCACGAGGAAACCACGCGCGCTGCCAGGAGCCGCACCACCGCCTGCCGCTGTGCCGCCGCCCTCTCTTGCTGGCCCTGGCGTAGGGTACGCGCTCGTCGACGCGCGAGGATGCCGCGCGCCGCCGCCGCTTCTCGCCGCCTCACCCAGGCATCCATGCGGGTGTTGATGCGGTCCCGCTCGCGCAACTGTTGGAGATACTCCCGCAGCCGCCGCGCCAGGAGACCGCGGGCAGCAGCCTGTAGGTGCACCGCCGCCGCCTGTCGCACCTCTCGCCATCGTGCCCGGGCATCTAGGAGGGTGCAGATGCGTTCCCGCTCCCGCAACTGCCAGTAGGCGAACCGGGCCTCCTCCGCAGCAGAAGCCATGGATTGGACACGAAACCAAAGCAACCTGATACCAAGTTGTTATGGACCAACTTCGGATGACCCTGAACCCTAGCAGCCCGACCTCGCCGATGGCGGCAGCCGGACCACACGGGCAGGGATAGAAGGGGCTAACCCTAATAGATAATTCTCATTGCTTGTCACAACTAGTACAAGTCCTCTCCTTATATAGAGAGGCTAACTTGATCCCTAAGAAAGGATCTAATCTTATCCCTAATCTAACCCTAATGGGCTTGCCTATCTGGCCCATGAGGCCCATGACATTGTTATGGACCAACTTCGGATGACCCTGAACCCTAGCAGCCCGACCTCGCCGATGGCGGCAGCCGGACCACACGGGCAGGGATAGAAGGGGCTAACCCTAATAGATAATTCTCATTGCTTGCTACAACTAGTACAAGTCCTCTCCTTATATAGAGAGGCTAACTTGATCCCTAAGAAAGGATCTAATCTTATCCCTAATCTAACCCTAATGGGCTTGCCTATCCGGCCCATGAGGCCCATGACATTACTCCCTCCTTTTTTGAGCAGCTCGTCCTCGAGCTGCTGCTTGGAGATGACTCTACTCAATACTAACATATCATCTGCAAAGCAAGATAAAAAAGGATTTTTACATCTCGGCTTTATTTGTATAACGAAAAAAAGATAAGCAACCATTCCAACCACGTGAGCTAAGAAAGCTGCCCACGAGATAATGTCCTCTGTCTGCTTCCAAAGCCCATCAGGATGTCGATCTTGACCTGGATCCCATGGGAAGATCAAGTCACGCCGCAGGAAGAAAATCAGCCCAGCCCATGACTGCAATGTGCTGCAGCCTTGCAGAAAATTGCCCCCAGCTGAATGTCGATCTTGCGAATACGAAAGGCCAGTCGGCCACGCACGTTCCCCTCCACCGCATATGCCAGGAAGAAGTCTGCCTGAAAGGATAAGCTTTTCCACCCAGTTCGCACCGGAGGCCGTAGCCGCCGCCGAGGACGACGCCATCTGCTGCGGAGATGCAACGACCGGCAGAATCCTGACCCGCGTCGCCACCTCCTCCTCCATCTGGGCGACCTCCTCCATCTGGGCGACAGCAAGACCCCCGCCCGACCCCAAGAGCTGCGACGGCCGTGCCGTCGGCCTTGGTTGAGCTCGCGCCGCCCAAGCCCGGCGCGCCTCACGGAGCCGCCGGCGCGATAGGAAGCTACGCGCAGCAGCTTGCAGCCGCACCGCCGCCTGCCGTTGCGCGGCCGCCCGCTCCTGCTGGTCCTGGCGCGAAGCACGCACTCGCCGGCGCGCGAGGAAGCCGCGCGCCACCGCTTGCAGGCGCATCGCTGCTGACGTCTTCTTGGACAGGCTCACGAGCTCGGATGCCACGGGAACGGGCGGCACGAATTTGTCGAGCTTGGCGGAGAGATCATCGACCTTGGTGTCGAGGGTGTGGACGGCCTTCGCAAGATCGCTGAGAGCGGCGGCCATCTCCTTCAACCAGGCTGCGCGCTCCTCCATGGGCACGAAACCTGGCTTAACTGATACCAAGTTGTTATGTACCACGATCTGGATGAACCTGAACCCTAGCAGCCCGACCTCGCCGATGGCGGCAGCCGGACCACAAGGGTAGGGATAAAGGACTAACCCTAATAGATTGATACTCTCACTGCTTACCTCAACTGGTACAAGTCCC
The DNA here is from genome assembly GCA_036936925.1 of Cenchrus fungigraminus. NCBI lineage: Eukaryota > Viridiplantae > Streptophyta > Magnoliopsida > Poales > Poaceae > Cenchrus > Cenchrus fungigraminus. The sequence goes on from CM072779.1 coordinate 102,986,675, forward strand.
CTCATTATATAGAGAGGCTAACTTAACCACTAAGAAAGGATCTAACCTTATCTCTAATCTAACCCTAATAGGCTCACCTATCCGGCCCACGAGGCCCCTAACTGCCCATGACAGATAGATTACTTTGTTATGCACTTAGATGTATACCTATGTCTAACAAACAGAAATACGTAGAAAAGCCAAAACGAACAGTAATTTGGGACAGATGGAGTATTACATACTGGAAACCATACAGAAATAGACAAGAATCTGTTTCTCTGCAGATGATATCAGATTAATAAACATTGTTCAACTACATATTCAGAGTGGTACTGCGATTAGTGCACAGATAGATTCTCAGCGTGATAGTCGGTCAATTGAACATGTGTTTGGACAAGTTACCAGTTGCTAACTGTGCCTAGTGGAAGTCGATTGATTTATCAGTTTAATGTCCTCTCTTTTGCTTCAGGTCCGAACTATCAAGGTAACAAACATACCGCTGTCGGCCACTGCGGAGAACATGAAGGAGTTCTTCTCCTTCTCCGGCGAGATCGAGTTCGTGGAGATGCGAAGGTTCTGCTCCCTACTTATTCGATTACTCCATTTGCATTCCCATCTCCCTTGCTGTTGCTCATGTCCTTGCCTCTGTTCTAAACCTCGTGACAGGGACTCAGAGATTTCCCAGGTTGCTTATGTCACATTCAAGGAGTTCCATGGAGCGGACACAGCTCTCCTCCTCTCTGTATGAAAAATGGATCTTGCCGTTTCAATTCACCATTTTTTTTTCAAATTTCTCTTCATTTCAGATTGCAAAGTTGAAATGCACATGCATTGTCGCAGGGATCGAGCATGTGTGGCGATGTTGCTGTGAATATCACGCCGGTCGAAGATTATGAACTGCCACCGGAAGCCTACTCCAATACAGAAGTAATTGACTGAACTAAGTGATTTTGCGAATTCAAGTATGGCTCCAAATTCGATTGACTGAAATATTTGCTCTGCAACAAAAATTAAAGCATGGACGACTTAGCTCGCCGGGAACGCCGACGGGGGCAGCGGTGAGGAAGACCGAGGAGGTGGTGAGCACGATGCTGGCGAGGGGCTTCGTGCTGAGCAAGGACGCGCTGCGGCGCGCGCAGTCCTTCGACGGCCGGCACCAGCAGCTGCTGTCGTCGGCGACGTCGCGGGTGGCGTCGCTGGACCGCCGGCTCGGGCTCAGCGATAAGTTCAGCCTCGGCACGGCGGTGGCCCGCGGCACGGCGCGCGGCGTCGACGAGCGGTTCAACGTCACGGAGCGCACCTGGGGCGCCTTCGCCGCGGTAGGGGAGGTCGTGGCGGGCTCCCCCTACGCGTCCCGCGGCGCCGCGTGGGTGTCGGCGGCCGTGGGCGCCGTCGCCAGGGCCGCGTCCGACGTCGGCGCCATGACCGTGGAGAAGGTGAAGAGGGGCGACGGGGAGGGCACGGCCGCTGACGGCGCGGGCGCGGCGAAGGCAGATCAGGCGCACGCGGCGCGCGTCGATGTGCATGATGCGCGTGCTCGGCATCGAGAAGGAGATGGCCAAAAGAACAAGGCAGCGTAGAAGTAAAATGCAGTGGTGGTTTTTTTTAAAAAAAAATGAAAATGCAGTGGTGGTAGTTGCTGTGGAATTGAGCGTTTTTACTTAGTTTTATTTAATTTATACAAGAATAATGCATAAAGTTTCTGAAAAATAAGATAAACTTCATGCGTATCAGTTGTTAATTTGACACAATAAACTTCTGATTTTTTCCAACTTGAGAAGGAAAAAAAGACTTAAGTCTCCATATTGGGAATGGTTGCCAAGTACGCCTACCGTTGTTCCAGTGAGGATGTGTTTGACATAACTGTGATTGTGGCTGTGTTGGTAGAGCAGATTCTCTAGAGAATCTGAAACCGTTTGGCAAAACAGTTTCTCCTAGCTGTATAAGTGGACCAGAGAGTGGAATGACCATATTAGCCCTTCCTTTTCTTATTTTATTTTATTTTCTTTTTTCTTTTCCCCTTCCCTTCTATTTTTTTTCTCTTTCTCTTTACTTCCTATCCATTCACCGCAGGCACCTTATCCATTCACAGCGGGGCACCTCCAACCTCCGCTGCCAACGCCTGCCGCCGGCCTGTGCTTCACCATGGCCCCGAGCCACCAGCCTGCAGGGCCTCGTCGCGGATGCGGCGGCCGCTTCCCACGGACCACGATCTCCACGCCTGTCGACGACCTCCGGCCGCGAGCTCCGCGCCTGTCGGCCACCTCTAGCTGCGCCGCCGGTCAGATCCTGCCTCTGTCGGCTCCCGTCGGCTCCTACCGCGACCGCCGCCGGCCAGCCCCTCCACACTTGCCGTCGCTCAGTCCCCACTTCCGACGCTCTCCACCCCGTCCACCAACCCCCGTCTGACCGTCCGGGCAAGGGTGGGAAAGAGGAGGCAGAGCTGCAGGGGAAGCGGCATTTTTCTAGCTCCCCCCCACCCCCGGCCGAACCACGCCAGAGAGCGTGATTCCCGGTCGCTCCTGCTCGGGAGAACTTTTTTTCCCTGTTTGGCACAGCTCCGGCAAAAACAGCTACAGGAGTTGCTCTTGGAGCTGTGCCAAACGCACCCTGAGATTCAGCATCCAGAACGCTCGGTTTTCAAGCAAGTGCCCAACTACAAGCTATGAACAATTCCAAACAAAATTTAAGAAAAATTATCACCAAACCTAAAATTCTGTTAAATTTTATGTTTCAGTATGAGTAAAATTCATGGGCGGCCCTTCAACCTGGCGGAAGGTGTCATCTTGGTCTCCAAACTTTCAAAATGCATATATGGATTCCCGAACACGGTAATTGGTTCACATGAGGTCCAAATTTTTATAATCCACTTTAAATTGTATGTGTGGCCTGCTGATTGTGTGCTGACGTAGTTGTGGGACCCACTTGTCAGCCTTTCTCCCTCTCCCCTCACTATCTCCTCCATCTCCTTCCCCAATCTCCATCAACCACTGCCGATGGCGGCGGCGTGGCCCTAGTGCCCACCCAAGAGAGCTGCGGACGGTGGAGCTAGAGATGGAGACGACGGCTAGGCCGGTGCTAGCAGGAGTGGTGGTCGAGGTGGTTGCCGCGGTGTGGGAGCCAGCGACAGTGAGGCTGGCCACGAAGGTGCTACTCGTCGTGCTTCTGGATGAGGGGAATAGGGAGTCCGCGGTGGAGGCCGGCACGGTGTCGGCCACCGTGGAGGCGATTGCGGTGCCCGGGCTGGCGAGAGCCACAACGGAGCGCGTGCTGGCCGCGCTGGAGCTCTTGTGCATGGCCCCTGCCGACACCGCGATGATCCGAAGGGAGGCATTCGTGATGTTGGTCCTGCCGTCCTGGTAATGTAGACGATGTCCATCCACAGATGGGAGTGTGCCATCGATGTCCTAGCCGCCATCTACAGTGGCGCAAGCGGCGGCGACATCGAGGAGGACAGGGCAGAGTCACCGCCGCCGCTAGTGGTGAAGGCGGTGGTGGCAACGATGCAAGGGGAGTGCAACGCGCACGGACGGCACAAGGGCGTGCAACTCTACAAGAGGCCGGCCGCTGCCTACAGGAAGGAGATGGAGGAGATAGAGAGGGGAGAGAGGCTGACCAGTGGGTCCCATATATCACAGACACGTCAGCGCTTCAATCAACAGGCCACATAGGCAATTTAAAGTGGATTATAGAGATTTGGACCTCACGTGAACCAATTACTAAATTCAGAGATCCAGATGTACATTTTGAGAGTTTGGACACCTGGATGACACCCGCTGCCAAGTTAAAGGACCGACCATGAATTTTACTCTTGTGGTATTGTATTGAGCCGCACAAACGACCCAAGTACCTTCCCTTGAGAACTCACAAGTAGCTATATTTTGATCCAGATAAAATTTGAAAACTTAAAGGAGATATATTCTAAGAAGTGTTACATTTTCCCACCGAAACAATGGGCGCGTTTCATGACCGCGTTCACTGAGTGGCCAGGCCCGACAGTTGCAACTGGTGGTGTTCGTTGGTCTGGACAGCCTTCTGAGCCAGCCTACGAGGTGCAAAACTGGTCTCTTAGCCAAGCCCGCGTGAAACGCCTGGGGGTCATTTCACGCGGTCCAGGCTCGGACGAGCGCACACCAACACAAGGGATGACCTCCGGTCTTCTCACACGAGGGAAGAAAAAAACAAGGGTTTGGCGTGGAAGGTGAGGTCCGCGGTGGCGGAGCGATGCACGAGGGTCGCGCCGGTGCAGAGATGGGGCATCGCGCCAGGCCCGCAACGGCGAGAAGGACGGTGGGGGCTGCGCGCACAGGGCCACGATGGTGCGGAAAAGGGGCGGTGCGCGGGGCCCGTGCCATAACGGAGGTGGGGTGGTCCGTCGGCCCCACGCCAACGTGGAGGAGGGGCCGCACTCGTTGGGACAATAGCGCTAGTGGAGAGGAGCACGGAGGGAGGCGAGTTGGGAGAGAGGTAAGCCTACATTGACCCATGTGCAAGTTGTTTCTATCAACTTCATTCAACCCACAAACACTATCCAGACCCAGTTTTATGAAATGCAAAATTGTTGAACAAATAATGAGCATCTTATGCATCTGGCTCCTCGAACTCCGACCTGGCTGAGGACCTGGCTGAGCCAGATCACTCACTCTACCGAACAGGCCCTTTATACCTACCACACGCAAGAAGGTTAAAAAAAATCCGAAAACATAATTTGCAAAAAGCAAACACGCGGCTACGTCGGGTCGATTTGGATTCGGCCCAGATTTCTGCCAAGACGAAAGCCCACGCATACGCGCGCTAGGCCTGGACGTGCGCGCACACGGCAACACACACAATTCTTTTGTCCCATACGACTCGAGCACAAGGATTTGGCTACTTTAAAATGTGGGGAAGCGAACGACGATAATGCTTCATCGGAGGCAGCTAACGTATCTATCACATGTAGTGTATGTATGAGCAGACCGTGTCAAATGGTGGTGGAATTACGTTGGTGTGTGGCATGCACACCTAGCACGATAATCTCTTGAGCATAAGAATCGGTTGGAGACCATGCACTTTCGAGCTCTCTTCCCCCACTTTTTGCTACATGCACTTTCGAGCAGGGACCGATCTAGCGGTGGGGCAGGCGGGGCTTGAGCCCTCCTACCGCTAGAAATTCAATGGAGCCCCCCTTAAGTCTCTCATACAAATTTGAGGAAGAACAATGAAGGAAGGAGGGGCTAGAGGAGGAAGAAGAAGAAGAAGAAAGTCCCCCCTAAATTTATTGCTAGATCCGTCACTGCTTTCGAGCTCTCTTCCCCCACTTTTTTTTTAGTTTATTGTGTTTATTGTGGTTAACACGAGATCCACATTTGAGCATTAACATGTATATGTATATTTTAAAACTTAAAAGATCCACATTTGAGCATTAACATGTACATGCATATTTTAAAACTTAAAAGTGAAGGACAAATATATGTTTTGTGCAGTTGTGCTAGATTACAGGCTTACAGCTAACAACTCGTAGGCGAGGGTCAGGATTTTGCCACAATAGAGCAGAGGCACATGTACCGGTACAACAAAGGTGGATAGTTTGGTAGAGCTTCCAGAGCTGATTCTCTGCTAATTCTAATAAGAGCTCTGCCAAACAATTTTCATAGAGAAGTGATTCTCTGCTAATTATGTGAAGTGATTCTTTGAAATGAACTAAGAGTCCGAAAGCTGGAAAAAAATAAGTTTCTTCTGATTTTGTGGAGTGATTCTCTTTTCTGATTTTAAAAGTTCATGCAAGAAATTAAAAAGGAATCACTTTCAAGCACAAAATCACCGCTGAGCCAGTTGCAAGGTCCTTCTACTGCATCTCCTTTATTTAAGTGGATGTGGAAATCAAGTATTCAGAATAAGCATAATTTTTTCTTCTGGTTATTCTTGAGGGATAGAAATAACACAAGGAACCTACTTCACAGAAGAAAAAAAAATGTTTCTTCAATCTTATGACTGTGTGTTTTGTGTTCAGAACACTGAAGAGGATATCTTGGAATTCAGTAGGATTTTGATTTGGAGTTTCAAAAAATGGTTCTTCATGTTAGATTAAACTTCAACTCGGTGATCTTCAGAGAGGTGTTCATAATTGGTTGTTGGGCTATTTAGTGTCATCGAAATGACATCATTTTTTATGCTTCATCCTTGTCCTTTGCTCAGTGGAAAAGCTTTTTGTTAAAGAGTTGCAGACGGTTATCCTAATGATAAAGCCGCATTTAGGAGATAAACTCAAAACTTTTGTGAGTAATCTATTGTAATATCTTCTCCTTTTATTTTTGGGCCTAGGGCCTTGTAACTTGTAAATATTTTTCTTCTATATATATAAAAAATAGGAGTAGGAGCCTCCCCTGCTGATTCCCGTTAAAAAAATCACTTTTCTATAAAATCAGCTTCCATTGATAATCGAAATCAAATAGAGCTCTACCAAATATATCCTTAATACAAGACAGGGTCATCAACTACTAAGAACAGTGATTATTTATTTATTTTTTTCCTTAAGTTTACCTAAGTTATCGGGTCAGCCGACCTCGATAACCAGTTTCGGGCAGACAGCCGGAGACCGAGGCAAAGAGACAAGATGAAAAAGGAAGGATATGAATCGTCAGAGAGTGAAAGAAAAATACATAGTGTTTGTAAATGTAAATATTAGACAAGAGATGATAATTAGCCGAGGTTTATGTACTCCCTCTGTACTCATAAAACAAGTCATTTAGGACAACGACACGGTCTTCAAAGTATAACTTTGACTTCTTTTTCTATAAAAATATTTATTAAAAACTGACATATGTATACTTTTATGAAAGTATTTTGCAAGGCAAATGTATTCATGTAGTTTTCACATTTTCAAACTTAACAACTTAAAAGTTATTCATGATTTATGTTCCCAATATTTGACTGAAATCTTGTCCAAAACGACTTGTTTTATGAGTATGGAGGGAGTATAGTTGTACACAATTAGTTTTGAATCCCTGTGGTTGACTTAAGAATTGGTTAATTTGTGATGGGTAAACTACATGGTTGGTCCTTAAACTTGTACATCCTTATCACTTAGGTTTTCATACTCTCAAAATGTATATCTTACTTCATAAATTTGACTTCAGATATCATATAAATGTAGTGTCATCCTAATAATAGAACATGATAAGATCAAAGTTTATGCTTTTAAGGGTTGCTTCTAACGTCGGTGCCATGACCGTGGAGAAGATGGCGCGCTGACGCCAATGCGCCGGAGGCGGAACAGGCGCACGCGGCGCGCATCGATATGCATGATGCGCGTACTCTGTGTTGGGGAATATGAGCTTCGGAACCGCCACCTTCGGACGGATGCTGCTGCGAGCCATGTGTCTTTCGATGTGAAGCTGCTTCGGTGCGGAGCAGGCTTCGCAAGGACGCCGTCGTGCTAACCGCCTGACCCACTTTCTTTGGTGTTGTGGCAAGTGTCAACAGGTTGCAATTGCAGGGCCCAGGACAGAAGCTGTTAGAATCGAAGCACCTTCGATGTGAAGTAGCTTCGGCGCGAAGCTAGAAACGGCCAGCAGAGGTGAAGGCGACAGCGTGGAAAGGGCGCGCGGGTACAAGGGTGGACGTGGCGTTGTCCGTACGAAGCCACGATGGAAGGATGCACGTGTAAAGAGGGCGTCCATGTGTGAACGAGCTGGCGATGTCCGTACGAAGGCCGTATTCCCTGTAATGCCCTCTAAAAGGTCTAGCCATTGGTGCGAAAAAGGTGTAATTCTGTTAGAAAGTGTTGGTTGTGCCCTCCTATAAATAGAGGGACTCACTGTAATTGATGTGACCGGCATTAAATGAGAAGAGAGCTCCGAAGCAATCGTCTTTTCTTACTATCGCTATTTACTTGCTTATTTCAGTATTTTGGTAGTAGAAGTAGAAGTAGAGTCGAAGTAGGGTAGTGTAGAGTAGGAGAGGGAGGCTTCCGAAGGGCGGCCACCTGAGCCCTTCAGGAGAGAGAAAATGGGGATGTTGTTTCGGCGTCCACCTTCGGGCCCGAGCTACACCAATAGTTGGCGCCCACCTTCGGGGATGAAGTTGCGATACGCATCAACATTGTAATATGGTCAATGCACGAACAATGTGGCGGAGTACGAAGGTTTATTGTTGGCCCTTCGCAAAGCCAAGGCGGTGGGAGCACGCAGGCTCATCATCCTCGCAGACTCCGAGTTGATCACTGGGCACGTGGACAAGTCATAAAAAACCAAGAAGCCGGAGATGACCAAATATCTGCATGTCATTCGAAGCATGGAAAAATTCTTCTTCGGAATAACTATGAAAAGCTTCCCCAGAAATTTCAACAAGGAGGCTGATGCAATAGCCAAGGCTGCAGCCATGAAGGAACCGTTGCCTTCGGATGTATTCTACGAAGTGCTCTCAATCAAGTCAGTGGTTTCAGACGAAGCACCGTCAAGCTTTGTCAATGCCATCCACAGCGAAGACTGGAGAGCCCCAATTGTAGCATTCATCAAGGGCTATTATGAAGTAGAGGACGAGGCAGAGGCGAAGAGAGTAGCACTCAAGGCAAGAAACTATAGCCTCGAAGGAGACAGTCTGTACAGGATGGGTGTTTGTGCACCACGGTTGAAATGCATTTCGGCAGACGAAGGGAAGCAGTTGCTGCATGAGATTCACAGCGGTATGTGCTCGCATCATAATGGTACCAGAGCTTTAGTGCAGAAGGCTTTCAAGCAGGGTTTCTACTGGCCTTCGGCTGTTGCTGATACACACGAAATAGTCAGGCATTGCCCCGAGTGCCAGATTCATTTCCCATATAGCAAGTTCGCTGCGAACGAAATACAGATCATACCCCTAGTTTGGCCCTTCGCAAGATGGGGAGTGGACATCGTAGGTCCCCTTCTGACAGCACCGGGAAACTACACGTACACTGTGGTGGCAGTCGAATACTTCTCTAAATGGGTCGAAGCAAAGCCCATACAAAACATCACTTCGGCAACCATACAGAAGGTCTTTTGGTAAAATATAGTGTGTCGCTTCGGTATGCCATACGAAGTCACGGTGGATAATGGCAAGCAGTTCGATAGCACAGATTTCAGAGAGTTCTGTCAGTATCTGGGAACCAAGCTGTGCTTCGCATCTGTGTACCACCCGTAGTCAAGCGGGGCGATGGAGCGAGCCAACGGCGTAATCTTCGTCGGCATTAAGAAAAACATCACAGAGTTGCCGAAGGGGAAATGGGTCGAGGAGCTACCGAGGGTAATCTAGTCACACAATACTACAGATTCCAGGACTATGAAGTTTTCACCTTTCAAGCTGTTGTATGGAGAGGAGGCAATGTTGCTCGAAGAGTTGTGCCTCGGGGGGGGGAGGGCAAGGGAACAGCCAAGCACGCGCGAAGACCTATTGCCTTCAGTGCAGAACATCGAAGAGGTCAGGTTGCAAGCAGCTAACAACTTGAGGGACTACCAGGAAGAAACAAGAAGATGGAAGAACAAGAACATCCTCCAAAGGGTATTCAATCAGGGAATTTGGTGCTTCGCTGGATCCCGAAGGGAAAGGAGGTAGGGAAATTGCATAGCAAGTGGGAAGGCCCGTTCATAGTTACGGCAACCCAACCGCGTTCAAGTTCCGAAGGTTGGACGGTCAGGAAGAGCCTTACACATGGAATGCCGATATGTTGAAGAAGTACTTCGTTTAGTAGTATCGCACTAAGTTTGAGTCATGTAATTTTTTCTTCATTATTTCTCCTCTTTTAGAAATTGAGTCTGTACAAACTATTAGTGGGTACCGTACTCTTTTCCTCACAGGGGAAGCTTCGCAAATCTTTCTTGGGTTTGCGAAATGTGAAGTTTTTAATGAGGTGGGACCCGGTGTAACCCCCTGTGAAATATAAATAGGTATTCCCCAAAATACGTGCATGTACAAGCGAAGCAACTACCCCTCTGCACGGGCAGGGGGTGTCGTCTTCGCATTTTTCTAAGAGATAACGGTGTAGGTGAACGTGTATGGGCTTCGCACAACTAAGCCCATCGTTCACCTACGGTGGCACGAGTTTTGCCACGGGGCTCGGAGATAACGAGCGAAGTCAGCGGCAGGAGTGGCCGCGGGGGGTGCGAAATGTACCTAGAGTGTGGCACGAGTTTCGCCACGGGGCTCGGAGATAACGAGTGAAGTTAGCAGCAAGAGTGGCCATGGCGAACGCGAAGTATGACAAACGCACGACCAAGCTATGTCTCAGAGACACCTAACTAATATGCGAACGCGTTTCGGGCAAACCAAGCATCGAACATAATTATTTACAAAATTGCAAAGTGGTGGTTCCCATCATTCAGGAGAGAAAGAAGAAAACGTGCTTCGATCCTTATTCACTGCGAAGGCTTGCGGGGGGGTGTTCCGAAGGATGTCACACCTGTTTTCCAAAGAAAACCAAGTGTAGATCTATATGCATGCCAGGATCAAGTTCCATGCATATAGTTGACATAAGTGAATAACAGTACAATATCACGTAAGAAAAAACAAAGGTTATCAGAGATTTACGCTTTATCCTGGAAATGAAGGCTCCAAACATCACAGGCAAACGACTGGGGGCTGCGTACGCCTAGCACCAGCAACATCTTCATAGCAACTTCATAGCAGCTTCCTCTTTCTGAGCAACATTGTTTATAGCAAGGGTGAGTACATGCCGTACTCAGCAAGTGTGGGGAAAGTATGAATGCAAAGGCTTATCAAGGAAAGGCTGACAGGTTGACTGCATTAAGCACTTTTAGTTGGTCAAATTTTATTAGCACCTGATTACTAAATAAAGTATAAGTATATACCAACCCACATTAACATATAGAGATACGCCATAAGCATATGGCTATCATAACCAGAAACCACGATTTAGGTCTATCTTCAAGTTCAATTATCATGTGAGGGTCCAGGCCGCTCTTGACTGTGAGCACGGCTAATCGATTAGTTTTACACTCTGCAGAGGTTGTACACTTTCACCACAAGTCACGTAAAAGTTCTAGGAACTTTAAACCCAACCACGCGATGCTGATCAGGCATCATACCACACTACCGAGGTGTGATTGCATAGGGACGCTACGAGGCCTTTACAAAGTTTCCCCAGTGTGAAGCAACCCGCGAAGGTTCCAAGCCGCCGCAAAGCATAAAGTCCCCTAGTAGGCGACGTGTCTTAGCAAAGCACACTCCCCACTAGAGCGAGTCTATACCTCATCTAACGCTTCCCCTTGCCCTTATCAGGTAAGGTCACCCCAACACTAGAGTCCCTAATTAATTAGCCAAGGCAGAGCCATATACCCTTGTGGTTGCACTGTTTTCCTGGGTGGTCGCTCCATGTTCCGATTAATCATATGATCTTGTATTAACCAGAGATATATAGCATAAAAGAGAGCATATTCATCATTATTGTTGTTCATTAGAACCACCATAACTCAAAGTAGAGCAACTAAGCAAAGCTACCCAACAGAAAGGTAAACCCAGGTTGACAAGGAATAAGGGTAATAAAGATTAGGATAAACCTTAATAGGACCCATCAATATTAATGCAAGCATATGCAATGTGATTAAACACAGTTATTAGGACAAAAGATCAAGGACACACTTGCCTTTAACCAAAGTAATGTTGTTGCTCAGAATTCTTCATCTTCATACTCTTCCAAGCTCTCGAACCACGTTCATTCTACTCGCATCAATCATCGGGCACAAGCATACAAAGCAAACAAACAAGCATACTAAGAACAAAGCACCAATCAAAAGGAAAACTTTAAAAGAACGCACTAAAGGATAGACTTGATGCTAAGGATCACTGAAGCACACAGACCGTGCTGAGATAAGGGAAAGGCTTGGTTAGCTTTATGAAGGACACTGGGTCTGAGCACGAACTAGGGTCAAAAGATTTGAAACTTGAAAGAAGATTAGCTCTACAACAGAGACACACTGGGGCAGAGATTGAAAAAGAACGGCTAACGATAGATTTGCATATGTGAGAGAACAAGGCTATGAGCTAGATTTATTTTAATTAGCAAAAATATGTAAAGGATATTTCATAAAGAAAATACCCTAAATTGGAATTAAAGCAAATTAAACTTTATTTATAAAACCGGTGTAAAGAACTAGCCAAGTTTTATTTTTAAAGATTCATATATAAGTTAACCAATTAAACATTTTAATTTAGAAAAGATAAACTATATGGATCCTCTAATCGAAACTTTATGATTCGAGTAAACTAACAAAGTTATAATTAAAAACTCATTCACGTTGATATTAAACAAATTAACATTTGTTTATAAAAAACCGGTGTAAATGCCTATCAACTTTTAATTAGAAAAGTTTAATTAAACATTAAACAAATTAACATTTGGTTTATGAAAAACCGGGTAAAAGATCTAATTAGATTTTATTTACAAAAACATGTGAAATAATCATTAATCAAATTAATATTGATTATGAAAAACGGGTATAGATCTATATTGCTTTTATTTATAAAAGGCATGTTTAATAAGTATTAATCAAAATTAATATAAAATTTATTTTTTAGAAAACAAACATGATGAAAATTCACCCCTAACATGTACATCATGTCATTATGAACCTAACGCAACTTGAACGGATGAAAACGGAGTTAAAACGATCAAGATATGGCCTTTCAAAGATGTAGAGACTTTGTTGTGAAAGATCAGGAACTTCCAGGGGTTTAACTGTGAAAAGACAGGGGCATATACATAATTATGTATATAAACTCAGGGGTTTACTTGCAAGAGTCTCAGGATGGATCGGATCTGGAGAATCTAAAAGATATAGGGGGTTTTCTGGAAGATAACCAAGACACAAGAAAGATCTAGGGATTAAAGGAGATTTCAGGGGGCTGGAAGCAAAACGACCAACTTCATCTTCTACCTCCAGACCGGCCGTGCAGGGGCTCCTGGCAGTTCCAAACTCCGGCGGTGGGGCGTCCTAGGGCTCGATTGACGGGCGCAAGAGGTAGAGGGGGCGCTGGGAATGAGCTTACCGACGATAAGGACGAACAGGGACGACTGGCTTTCGACCGGTGGCGAAGCTCTTACTCCGGCTCGGATCTCCCAGTGGCCGCGGCGCTCTATAGTGCCTCCAGCGATGGGAAGAGGTGGCGGAGACGTGGCTCTTCGCGGCGGAGCTCTTGGATTCGTCGGCTTCGACTGCGGCGGTCCGAGCGGCGGAATCGTGCGGCGGCGGAGCTTGGCTCCATGGCGGCGGTGGTGTTGCGCAGCGTGAGGGCGGCGCAGGGTAGGGAAAGGACACGCACGGGCGGCGGCGTTGGAAGCAGGGGCACATGCGGAGGCCGCGGCAGGCTTTAAGGGCCGCGGGGCCAGGGAGACCGGGGCGCTCACGCCGAGGGGCGGCTAGCGGTGCCCTGGACTCCGGTGGAGTCCCGGCCTTGGCCGTGAGGCCACGGCTGGCATCTGGGCCTGGATGGGTTTTTTGCCGGGCCTGGGGCTCGGCCGAGCGGTGCTGAGCCGGGTTGGACGGGTCGGTGTTGGGTTGATGCATGGGCCGGTGAAGGTTATGGGCTGCGCTAAGAAAAGAGAAGAGGGAGTATGAGCAGACTTCGCGATGATGGGCTGCATGACTTGATGGGCCAAAAAGGAAGAATTGAATTTTTATTTTCGGAATATATTTTCGTGAAATGAATAATCCAGAAATAGCTAGATAATTCATAAAAGCCACGAAAAATATTCTAAAAATTCCAAAAATTCCAAGAAAATTACCAGAGATAGATTGGGACACGAACAATCCAAATAAAATATTTGGAGCTCATGAAAAAGATTTTAGAGCCTTCTAATAAATAGAAACAGCTCAAGGAAAATGAGAATAAACTCCAGAAAAATCCGGAAAATTCTCGGGAAGGTTTGGTCAGCACCTAAGCGTATTTTGAAAAGCTTTTGCACTTATGAACCACTAGATGCATCGGCATGAATGCAACAATCACACAACCATTTTATTTAATTCAGAAAAAACAGTCAAGGACTTTTTCCTATTCTATATTTCCTGTAAAGAAAATAAATGTTGGAAAATTTTAATATTGAGAGAAATCATTGTTTTAATTGTTCTTCCTATTCACATACTGAAATTGGAAATTTCAGGGTGTGACAAAGGACAACTCAGAAAGCCTTCGCATCAACCAAGAACGCGAAGCATGCAAATTCATTTCTTTCTTATTCACGAATCATACAAACAACATAATAAGTTCTCACATTATCAGCTCGTTTTCGTCTCCATTCATGCGAAAGGGGAACGAACCCCAATTTTTGTTTGCTACGAAGGCTTGCGGGGGGAGTACCGAAGGTCAGTAGGAAAAAGCCTTCGCATCAACCAAAAATCAAAATGAACAAGACTGCCCTCTGTTCATTTACTCACACTTATATAGATAGTATCATCAGCCCTCGCGCAATACATCTTCGCAAATTTCCTCGATCACACGGCATGCACCAGCATTAGCAATTTTCAAGGCCATAAGGCGAAGCTCAGCTTCAGTGGGAATGCATCCTGTACCGGAAGTAAAAGTCCTAAGTTAGGAAAACAGTCATTCTTTACTTCACATAGAGCTACAGTTGTACAGCATCTTCGCCCCTAGGGGGCGAAGGGATCAGGTATACATACTCAAGGGGGCTATTGCCCCCCCCATCAATAGGTTCCTCCTTCAGAACAACAACAACATCATCGTTCATCAGCCCCGCTTCACGTCGCTTCGCTGCACGCTTAGCAGCACGTTCCTGAAGAATGGCGTCGCATCTGGCAGGGTCTCGGGAAAACTCGGCAAAGAAAGCTTTCGAGGCTCGATTACGAGCTTCGTAGCGCTCGTGTTGCCACGAAAGAAACTCATCGTACGATACACTAGGATTGCAAATACTAAATTTTGTCCAAACATTAGGGGCGATAAATAGAGAATCCACAAAAGGGGTGTTTTGTCTCACACCTTCGACTGTCCGCGCAGGAACCCTCGAAAGGACCTGCGCAGAAGCAGCCGGATCAGTACATATTGTCTTAGCATAATGCGAAGCCCACACTACGGGCACTATTTACAAATGTCATTCGACCCTCACTCACACCTCAGCTTCGTCATCAACCTGGGCGTCGGCTCCGTCACGACCGCTCGGGGCAACGTCAGTTGAGGCAGGACATTGAGGACCAGGCGAGGCGCACACAACAGTAGAGGCAGGATCTTGAGGTGCCGCTTCGTGTTCATCCAGGGCCAAAGAGGGGGCATCTCCAGTCTCCCCCTCTAGGGGAGGGAGAGGTGGAGGTGCAGTACCACTAGCAGCAGCCGGAGTGGCCTCGCTTTCGGCGTTGGCGGTAGCAGGTTCCCAATCTGCGTCCTCAGGTACGAGTGCTTCGTCAGCGGTAGGCGGAGGGTCGTCGGAGCGAGGCGCCACCCTCGTCATGTCAATACACGCCTCATCCGATGCGGCAATTGGCGAAGGAGGCCGGTGTGAGGCACACCTCTCATTCACGCGAGCACCGACCATCGCCTGAAGATGAGCAGCGATCTGCAAAAAAGATTTCATCAAAACCAATTCAAAAGTAGAAAACAAAGATAGAAGAGAGCGTGATACACTAGTAGAAACGGCAAAGGAACGAGTGCAAACCTGAGGATCTAGGCGGTCGGCTTCAAGAACGTGAGCTGGGTCCCCCGCTCAGCGAAGAAGGTATTCAGGAAGTTCTTGGCCAAATTGTTTGGGAGCACAGGAAGGGAGGACGCGGCGAGTTCTTCATCCGAAGGCCAGATGAATGTGTCCTTCGTCAGGGAGTGAAGGTCGCTCTTACTGAGAACTTTCTCCGAAGTTGGGTGGTTCGGGGGGAAAAGCGAGCAGATGGCATACGTAAGACTCCATACACCGACGGCAGTGCTTAGCTCACCAAAGATCTTGGTGTTCAAGCCAAGGAGATCGAAGCAGGAATTGACCCATTCGTGAAAAGAGCTGATGCTGCATTGAGGGAACGAGAAGAAGGCGGTGGAGCAAGGTTGTACTGGTCCAGGAGGGACAAGATGTTGTCCTGTAGCATCTGTGCACTTTCGGTATTCCTCTTGCGGGCAGAGTCCAATTTCTCGTGCAGCGAAGTGGTTTGGGACTTCTGCTCTTCCAACTGGGTTTGCAGCGAATCACGACAGGTCAGCAGGGTTTCCTTCTCAGAGCGAAGTGCCGATAAAGCAGCTTCGGAAGCAGCGGCAGCGTCATCCTTCTCTTTCTACATGCGCTCCTCTCGGGTTTTTTCAGCGGTCAGCTGCTCCTCCAACTCCGCGACACGTGTCTGTAGAGTGGACATGGCTTCAATGGACGAAGATGAAGTGGCCTCACGATCCGCCGCCAGCCTCCAGCCAAGACAGCTTGAAGCCACGAAGCTTTTTAAAGCCAGGTCGCCGTAGGCCACAGCTAGCTCGTCAGCGCTCAGCTCCCCGAAGCGTTCTTGCTCATGAGGAAAGCTAAAAGATGCACCGGCTTCGGACAGGAACTTCCGCTCGTGGCCGCCACTGGTGACGTGCAGGAAGCCAATTTGTTTTCCGCCGATTAGCTTGGCTTCGGTGGGGACACCCAGGCGAAGGTCCGTAGCTTCGGGTGCTTCAGGAGTGACGCGGTAGTTGCTACTCTCAGGCTTGTCGTCATCATCCGAAGCAGACCCCAGAGTAATAACGCGGCCCGGAGAGTCCGCGCGATTGGGAGAGTTCACAGCCGCGACACGACCTTCGCCAGACGAAGCACTTGGTGAAGCTGACTGCTCTGTGTCAAAGGAGCTTGAGGAGGTTGCGGACGAAGATGAAGCTTTCTCTTTCTCTCCGCGGGGGCTCAAGTTGACGGGGCTGCCAGCCCGTGGAACCTCCCCAGCGGATGACACGACTTTCACATCGCTCTCATCGTCGCTATCTTTTTCTTGTGGGTTGAGCGGAACCATGAGGTTGCCTTCGCCGACCTTCGGAGCATCTGGAGGAGGCAGAACGGAGCGAAGGGGCGCCACCATGATTGGGGCCGCTTCCTCTGTCTGCGTCGGCTCAGTGAACCGGGTCCTCTTCGGAGCGCGAGGTGGGGCGGGAGCGGCGCTCCCCTACTTTCTTCGTCGCTCGAGGCGTTTCGTGACGGTTGCTCCGGCCACGGCTGCCGGTGCACGACGACCTCTTGAGCGCCCGGCACCAGGAGGGGGTGTCTCGAGATGGACCAGCCCCGCCTGTTTTCTTCATGGCTGACGCGCGATGCTTCGCAAAACCCTCACGTTCAGGCGGAACCACCTTGAAGAACTCGAAGACACGATTTATGTGAGAGCCGTTGAGACGGGCGCATAACTCCTTGTATTCCAAAGTGGACACAACCCCCAGTATGAAGTCGATGTGTTTTTCCACCTTTCGTTTCTTTAGAACTGTTCATAAAAGCGAAGCAGTGTTAGGGGCAGTAGTAAATCGTGGTTCCGAAGTACGACACGAGCAAAGGGAGTTGACAAGTGATATGTATTTACCTTCGACGGTGAAGCCAAAGGCTTTCTCCCAATCTGGGCAGGGGATTGACCCAATGGGCTCCGCCCAGGCATCGTCAGGGACAGCCCACCCATCTTGCAGCGGAAAAAGCCGAAGGGTGCGATATTCTTCGACGATGTCATGGGTACTGTACTTCCGAGCAAATAAGCGGAACATGTTGATAAAAGCGTCACCTTCCTCACACGACGGGTCCCGCTTCGCCTCGAAATCAAGGGGCATCAACTCGGTTGGTGCCAAAGGATGTGGCAGGCCTTCGTCTAGGGGCTCCAGATTGTGGTAAAGCCAGTGTTGTTGCCAGTCCGAAGGCCACTTGTTTCGGTAGGCAATCACAGGAGCCAAAACACCCGTTTTGTACACGAAGTTTAAGCACCCGAACTGGCAATCCTTCTCTTCGGCCCCGTCGTCAGTCTCCTCCATCACTATTCTTGTCTGATGGTGTACCTTGTGGGCGGCGGTGAAGCCTTCGGCTGAGGGCTTGATCTTCATCGTTCGGCATATCCACATATACACCGAAATCCAAATGATGGCATTCGGGGTAAGTTGGTGCAGGTACACCTTGAAGTACCGAAGGATATCCACCACCACAGGATGAAGAGGGAAGCGAAGACCGGCGTAGAGCAGATCTTAGAAAATCACAGCTTGATTCTCTTTCGGCTTCGGGATCTCCCCATCCACAATCATGTTGTTTTCTTTCAGCTCGGTGAGGTCCACCGGCTCAATCAAGCTGCGGCCGAAGGTAAAAGTCTTCGGCAGACCACCGGAGGCGGCGGAGTCACACTTGCGTTTCGGCGGCATGGCTACGCGAAGGGGACTACGGGGCACGATCTAAGAGATAAAGGGCTTACTTGAGTCGGTTGCTTCAGACCTCTCAGGAGCAGTCAAGCCGCAGTGAAAAGTGAAGGGGCGAAATGGTCCTGCAGGGGCTTTTTATAGGGGCACTGGGTTAAGGGCAGTTACCACGATGCAAAAGACCATAATGCCCCCCATCAATCATCATAACCGTCACAAAATCAGGGACCGGGAGGTACTTTCTCGTAGCACGGGCCGTCTTATAGGAGTTCCGAAGCCCATTTACCGCCCAGAAGGAAGGTATCGTAAGTTCGGACCTTGGAGAAAAGGGGGAGGACGGCCCTCACTGACGAGGGGCTACTGTTGGGGAATATGAGCTTCGAAACCGCCACCTTCAGATGGATGCTGTTGTGAGCCATGTGTCTTTCTATGCGAAACTGCTTCGGTGTGAAGCAGGCTTCGCGAGGATGTCGTCGTGCTAACCGCTTGACCCACTTTCTTTGGTGTTGTGGCAAGTGTCAACAGGTTATGATTGCCGGGCCCAGGACGGAAGCTGTTAGAACCGAAGCACCTTCAATGCGAAGCAACTTCGGCGCGAAGCTAGAAGTGGCCAGCAGAGGTGAAGGCGACAGCGTGGAAAGGGCGCGCGGGTACGAGGGCAGACGTGGCGTTGTCCGTACGAAGCCACGATGGAAGGATGCACGTGTAAAGAGGGCGTCCACGTGTGAACGAGCTGGCGATGTCCATACAAAGGTCGTATTCCCTGTAATGCCCTCTAAAAAGTGTCGAAAACTAGCCATTGGCACTACGTGAAAACCTCACATAGGTCACACAACATTTGTAATGGGCCCTTAACACCCGTTACATGGACCCCATCTGTAACGGTTGTTGTTTGGCGCCCGTTACGCATAAGCGCGGCAGGCTCGACCACGACCTCGCCCTGACCTCGCCACCATAACGCTCGTTACCAATGAGGACTTCTGGTAACGGACTTCTTAAACGCCTGTTAAATGTTTTCTTTGTAACGGACGTAAACATGCGTCCGTTACGAAAGTAAAACCTATCGGTAACGGGCTCTTGAAGTCCGTTACCGATGACTTTCCTATTGGAGATGCGTTGTTTTTAGGATGCGTCTCATTTTATGACGACCCAATTGGCGACGCTTGTTTGGAGCTAGCATCTCCTTTGTTTTCTCACAATAGAGACGCGTGTTGTTATTACGTGTCGTTATTTTTGCGTTCCGACCACTCTGCTATCTCGGACAACTACACTCGCTCTCTCTCCTCTGAGGGCCCCACTCGCTCTCTCCCCGCCGTTGCTGCAGCAGCATTTTCGCGCGCTCTCTGAAGGCCCCACTCGCTGCGCGCGCGCTCTCTGAAGGCCCCACTCGCTGCGTGCACGTTCTCTCTCTCCTCAGAAAGCCGGCGCTGTAGCAGGCCGGCCGGCCGCGTGCGCGACGGCGAAAGGTGCTGGCGGACGTCGACCGCGGCGTGGCATCCCTCCGCGCCGTACGTCATCCAAAGCAGCAGCTTATCCTCCTCCTCGGGCTCGGCGCCGTCCTCTGCACCGTCACCGTCCTCCGCGCCGTCACCGTCACCATCGGCGCGGCCGCGACGATGCCTCGTCCTCCTCCTCAGAAGCGCTCGCCTCGTAGACAGTCCTCATCAAGGTGGAAATTGCCCCCTTTAATTTTATTGAACTTTGCTGTCATAATCCTCTTACTCATCGGTTTTTGTGATGTATTATGCTCATTTGATGTGTGAAAATTGCAGATGGCTGCTGCTGCTCGGGCTTGGATGTATAGTAGTAAGTCCCGAGATTCGGCCAGTTTCTTAATGGGGGTCAATGATTTTCTAGATCAAGCAGAGGCGGATATGAGAAACCGTGGTGTTCAGGCAATGCTTTGCCCCTGTAAAGATTGTCTCAACGAGAAGAAGTTCGGACAACGGGATAACATTTTTCATCATTTGATCACACGTGGTTTCAAAGAAAATTACACATGTTGGAATAAACATGGTGAGGAAGGGCTTAATGAAGTTAAAATAGGATGCCTAAATGAAGGTGAAGCGCGACACCATGCTACAGGATGCCATGATGATGAAGAGCTTGATGAAGTTGGAGTTTTTGATGAGGAAAATGAACCATTCCCACCAATTGTGATGAGGCCTGAGGATATCACTGATCAAGAAGTTACGAGCTTCAATGATGGTGAGTTGTTGCAACGTGTGCACAATGTTGATCAAATGTTGCGGGATGTTGAGTTTCAAGGAGTGTATACAGCTTCTGAATTAGCGAGGCTGAAGCAGTTCGTTGAAGATTCAAAGAAATCCCTCTATCCTGGTTGCAAGAAGTACTCTCGCCTTTCTGGTGATCTAAAACTTCTGCAGCTTAAGGCAGATCATGGTTGGAGCAACAAAAGTTTCAAACAACTATTGGATATCCTTAAGGACATGCTACCCGAGGGAAACCAAATAGCCGAGTCTGCCTATGAGGCAAAGAAGATAATTTGTCCTCTAGAAATAGAGGTTGAAAAAATTCATGCTTGCAAGAACAGTTGTGTATTGTTCCGTGGAGATTATGCAGACCTTGACAAGTGCCCCAAGTGTGGGTTCGATCGGTACAAGAGGAAAAAAGATGGTGGTGATGATAACAATGCTGATGATGACGAGAACGAGCCCGTGGAGATCACAGGCAAGAATAAGAAGAAGAAGGTTAAAGGGGCTCCTGTGAGGGTAGCATGGTATTTTTGCATCATTCCTCGGTTGAGAAGATGGTTCGCCACACGAAAGGAGGCCCAACTCTTACGTTGGCATAAGACAAGAACGAAGGAAGTTGAAATGATTAAGCACCCCGCAGATGGCCAACAATGGCAAAACATTGATTCCCACTTTAAGGAATTTGCCGGTGAAAGCAGGAACATTCGGTTCGCTATGAGCACAGATGGCGTGAACCCATTCAGTAACAAGAGCTCAACACATAGCACCTGGCCTGTCGTGCTGTCAATGTACAACCTTCCACCCTGGCTATGCAAGAAACGGAAATACATGATGCTGACAATATTGGTCTCCGGGCCAAAGCAACCTGGCAACCGTATTGATGTCTACTTGAGGCCACTAGTTGATGACTTGAAGATACTTTGGAAGCCTGGTGTGAAGGAGGTTTGGGATGAGTTCGGCCGTGAGGAGTTCACATTGCATGTCATGTTGTTCACCACCATCAACGACAACTCGGCTCATCGCAACCTTTCTAGCTAGAGTAAAAGGAAAGGTGCAG
This sequence comes from Cenchrus fungigraminus, assembly GCA_036936925.1. Classification (NCBI taxonomy): domain Eukaryota; kingdom Viridiplantae; phylum Streptophyta; class Magnoliopsida; order Poales; family Poaceae; genus Cenchrus; species Cenchrus fungigraminus. Next base: position 103,008,209 of record CM072779.1, read on the forward strand.
CTTGCCCACACTGCTTGGAAGAAACTTGTGCAGTGTGGCTAAGAAATTCAAAGAAATTCTCATTTATGGGGCACCGTCGTTTCCTCAGCAAGAAACATGCCTACCGGGACATGGATTGTCAGTTTAATAGGGAAAAGGAGAATCGACAGGCACCAATGCATGTGACTGGAGATTTGCTCCACTTGCAAGTCAAGGATGTCGAAACTATTGAGGAGTTACCCAAATTGTCTTAAAAGAAACTTCGCAAAAGAAAGAAGCGAGATGGTAAAGAAGAATAAGAAGATGGGCGAGGAATGTGGAACAAGAAATCAATTCTATGGGAGCTAGAGTATTGGCCGCTTTTGGATGTGTGTCATTCGATTGACAACATGCACGTCAAGAAGAATGTATGTGAAGCTACTTTGGGAACATTGCTACAACAGAAGTCAAAAGGAAAAGATCATAAAAATGCAAGGGATGATCTTAAAGAAATGGGCATTAGGCCGGGCTCTATGCAGAGGAAACAGGCACGGGGATGGACCTTCCCGTTGCTGCAACCACCTTGTCAAAGGCAGAGAGAAAAGAATTCTGTGAGTTTTTGCATGGTTTGAAAGTACCTTCAGGCTACTCATCGAACTTCAAGAGGCTAGTGTCGGTGAAGGACATGAAAATGAATTTCAACTTGATGAAATCTCATGATTGCCATGTGTTGATGACATCTATTCTTCCTGTTGCACTAAGAGGTATCAAGACAGAACTGGTTCGCGACGCGGTCACGAGCTTGTGTTTATTCTTCAATGAAATAGAATAGAAGGTGATTGATGAGGAAAAACTATTGGCCTTAGAGAGGAGGCATTTCGAGACCCTATGCCTGCTTGAAGCTACCTTCCCACCATCATTCTTTGATCTCATGCTGCATCTAACAACACACCTCGCAAGGGAGATTTGGTACCTTGGCCCATCTTACCTTCATCAGATGTTTCCATATGAGAGGTACTTTGGATTCCTCAAATCATTGGTACATAACAGGTCATTTCCGGAGGGAGCCATTGTTTGTGGCTATGAGACCATTGAAGCAGTGGAGTGGGCCATGGGTTATATGGACCCCCAAAACCCCATTAGTGTGCCTCATTCACGGCATGAAGGTAGGCTTTCCGGTGTTAGGACCCTGGGAAAAAAGTCAATCACTCCGCACCCAGAGGACTTCAGGAAGGCTCATTTCACCGTGATAGAACAGAGTGTAGAGGTTACACCATTTCACAATGAGCACAAGCAACAACTACGTGAACAAAACCTTGGCTATACTGAGGATTGGGTTGCAAAGAGGCACATGCAATGCTTTAACAGGTGGCTCCGAGATTATGTCCAGCAGAGTGGCAGCGCTGCTATAACCGACGATCTAAGAAAACTAGCAGCAGGGCCATTATTCACTGTTACAACATATCAAGCAATGGATATCAATGGATACACATTCTACACCATGGCCCAGGATGCTAAGAGTGTCTATCAAAATAGTGGTGTGCGTGTATGGGCCGTCGACAATAAGAAGAACACAGCCACATATTATGGTCAAATAGAGGAAATTTGGGAGCTTGATTATGTAGGATTCAAGGTAGCCTTGTTTCGGTGTAGATGGGTCGCCAATGCGAAGAGAGCTATGATCAAGGACAAATTTGGTTATGTTAGTGTTGATCTCCGGGTCTTTGGTTACAAAACCGAACCGTTTGTCTTCGCCAAGGATGTTGAGCAAGTGTTCTATGTACCTGACCTTGCAAAGAATAACTGGAGTGTGGTTTTGCCTGGAAACAAAAGGATTGTTGGGGTTGAAAATGTTGTTGAGGAGGAGGAATACAACCTGTTTGACGAAAGTCCATCCTTTCACACTTCATACATGCCCCGAGTCTTGGGAGCTGACAAAACACCATACTTGCGAAGCGACCATCGTGAAAAGATCCATATACAAAAATCAAAGAAGAAAAAGAAGCAAGATTGATTTCTGCTGAATCCGATCCTTTTTGTAAAATGCAGGGATGTCTATTGCTGGAAATGGAATCCTTTTTGTAATATATATAGGATGTGTATTGGTGGAATTTGAATGAATCTCCTTTCTGTAATATATGATACCTAAGATACTGCCTAAGATGCCTATATATCCTGCCTAAGATACTGCCTAAGATGCCTATAAGCGAGATGTGCAATTAGTAGTACCACTCATCTGAGAGTATTAATATTATTTTGTCTACATTTCGTCAAACTTCAAAGAGTTTGACTCCACGATAAGCGAGATGTGCAATTAGTAGTATCCACTCATCGGAGATGCGTCTCCTGTATCTTCTCTCCAAAATAAATAACCGTTGCCCCAACCCCTTCTTCTACCCGCGAAACCACCACATCCCCTTCATCTACCCGCGAGAAAACCACAACTGCCTACACTCCTCGTCATGCCTCCTCCGCTCCACGCCAAGCGACTTCCCTTCCACGCCGGCACTCATGGCATCGAGGGAGCACCCGCGGTCGCTCGCGGAACTCCCGACGGAGGTGCTGGCGATCATCGTTGGCCGAGTCGGTGCGACATCGAATCGGCCTATGGAGGACCTCTGCAGCCTACGGGCAACCTGCAAGGACATGCTCCGCCCCTGCCGCGACAGAGACGTCGGTAGGCGCCTGGCACTGGATCGGCTTCCAGTCGAGCAGATGTAGAACAACGACCCCGTCGGCTACGACGTCTTCCTTCGTAGCTTGGCTATAGCCGGCAACCCAATGGCCTGCTTCCTTAGCGGGATGGACGACATCTTGGGCAGGAACCGCAGCCCTCAGCCTCCCCTCGACGAGCTCCACCGCACTGCCAAGGACGGGCACAGAGGGGCGGCCTATGTGGCCGTTGTCTTCCTCTACAGAGCCAACAGCGGGGCCGACGCCGACGCCACTGCAATTGCGTACATGAAACAGGTTGAGGGCGAGGAGCAAGGGCAGTGGCGTCCGCGTTTGATCAGCAATGTGCAATCCCTAGATTTCTGGCATCATGGGGTCAATCTGGCTTGGCAAATTAGGAGTGTCGCCCTCCGTCGTGGCCTCCGCCGGCCGACGCTGCCAACGGCGGTGGCGCGAGGTAACATTCAACATTGCGCAGGCAAAGCATTCTGCGGTACGGCGCCGAGCCGGAGGGGGTTTTGCATGTATTTCTGTAGTGATGAATGTAGGCTTCGTTACGAATGTAATGTCTTCTTCTATCGTGTAAAGTATCGTCCAATCGGTTATTGATAGACAAGATTTGATTTCTCACATTTCTGAGTCAAATCCAAGGTTGCGGCGCCCTCTGCTTCCTCCTCTATTCTATGGGAATGAAGAACAGTTTGTGTTCGAAAATGAGACGAGGACTAACCATCCCGCGTCTCAAATTAGGGTGGGGCCCAGTTCTATTGGAACGAAGAACCGTTCTCATTTCTCCTTTTAATCTGCAGTCAAATTTTGTAGCATGTATTTCTCTGTCGTGCTTAGTCCCATTTTGATGATTTTTTTTCTAGTTTTTTTCTAAAATCCCCATCTTTTCATTAATTTCATTGTTTAGTGTATATTCCTTTTCGTGAATAATGTTTATATGCCATATCTTGTTCTTTGTAAGGCCAACATAGAAATAATATTTGTTTTCCACAACCATTAGTAATGAAACTTTACATTTCGTGGTCTTAAGGTGAACACATGCTTGTGTTAAAATTTCAAATGCGTACGAGATCGAACATGTTGCAAAGTGTGGAAAACTTTAATGTTCAAGCAACATTTTAGGAAACTATGTGAGAGATGTAGCCATTTGTACACAAGTATATTCTTCCTTTATCGAAACCATTTGAATTTTTTATGACAAGTTTAGGTACCCAAATTATGTTTTCACGTAAATTTGTAGAATTTTTAGAGCAAACTAAGACGTTATTAGAATCATTATATCACAAGCATGAGATGTATATTCGAATTATAAGAATGTTAGGTATACAAGTGTGACTGTTGATATTTTATAAAAATACTAAATGTTCAAATATGAATTGATGTTATTTTTAATGAATTTTTAGGCACTATTTTACCAGCTCTAATATTTGATGGATGCGAGTTTCAGTTCTAAAAAATAGTGTCGGGCCCACGCGTCAATGTCAGCAGCTTAAAAAAAGAAGATAACCGCCCGGACCTACCTGCCAACGAAGGCGACGCGAGTTTACTAACCAATGTCGGCGATGACAATCCATTGTCTCCAAGATCGAGTTCATCACAGGAGGAACAGATACTGTAGGCGACACTGATGGATCTGCCCGCGTCTCTAAGATCGAGTTCATGCGATATGTATACAAAATCCAACAACCAAACTAACCAGTTCATGATCGACAAATTAAACAAACTAAGCAGTTCATGATCGACAAACTAAGCAGTCCAACAACCTGACGAACAAACTGACGAACACACAATAATCACAAACACATTATTAATGGTACAGGAGTGGATCAATTAGTCGGTCGCCGCTGTCGGAGTCCCGCCGTCGGAGCCGTCGTCGCCGCCGTCGGAGCCGTCGTCGTCGCCGAGGAGAGACCGCTGGACCACGGGGAGCTTCTCAAACTTTTCAGCCAACACGTGGATCCTGAAGGCGAGACCCTTGAGGCTGCGATCCTTGTAATCGTCAGGCGCCTCGATCTTGAACGCTGCGCCAACATCTCGGAGCTTCATGAACGCGCCCTGGAGCAGTTCGACGGCGAAGCTGATGTCGGCGGCCTCTGACTTCTTCTCCTCCTTCTCCTTGGGCGCCGTCGGCTCCTTCCCCTTCTCCTTGATGGTCAACTTCCTCCGACGGCGGCTTTCGTCGTCGTCATCCTCTCTTCGTCCCCGCTTCGCTGATGGGTCACTCGACACCATGCTCTTCTCGCTCCTTGTTGGTGTGATCTCTCATTGACCGGAGTTTGTGGTTTTTTGATGGCGAGGGGGAAGAAGATGAAGCGAAAGAAACGATATGATTATGGAGCAACCAGCAGTCGTCGGGGATTTATGATGACAAGACGTGAACCATCAGGGCGCCTTCCTCCCCACGCCCCACGTCCCCCTGCGCCTCGGGAACCATTTTTTGGGAGCAAAACCGTCCAAAAACATGCATCGCATTTCAATTTCGCGGGAAGGTGGAGGGGCAGGGGCAGTTGTGGGGCCCACGCGTCAGCAGCCAAACCGCGTCGCATTTCAAGTTCCATATTATTATTAAAGGGTTTTTATAAATGGCTGTGTCGCATTTCAATTTCCAAACCCCGTCGCATTTCAATTTCCAGATCCTGTCGCCTTTCCAATTCCTTCCCCTTCTCTTTCATGGCCGCGGTGTGCTTCATGGAGCTGCTGCCAAATGAACTGGTCACCCAGATCATCCTCTGCTGCATCAAGGGTGAGCCCGTCATTCGTTTCCTGATCCTTCGTAATCGGGTCTGCGGCACCTTCCGGCGCATCTGCTACTCGGATGAGGTACTCCTGCAGGTGTCGCTGCGTGAGCTTCGTCAAGTGTGCAAGAATCGCTACGTCAGGTCCTTGTTGGAGGAGCGCTTCCGCCTCGCCAAACATCCGGAGGCATTATGCTTCGAGGGGATGGAGAGGTTGATGAGGCGGCGGAATCCCGATGAGGGTCTGGAGCTCGTCGGAAAGGCCGCTGCCAAAGACGCCGGTGCGAAGTACTTCTTAGCGATGCTGAAGTACCGTCGCAACCCTGCGGACCCCGAAGCGATGGCACTGCTCCACGAAATCAGCGGCGGGCCGTCGCCCCCTGACGGGCGGTGGAAGAACTAGAACCTGCACTAGCTGCGCTACCTCGTCCGCTGGGATCTCGAGAACATTGCGTGGTGGTACTGGCTTCGTGACGGCGACGATGACATTCCGTTGCTGCTCGTCCAGAATCCCCACGTCTGCATTTGGGCAGCGGAATGTAGGCACTACGGGCCGGAGACCCCAAGGATCATCCACTACTGCAGCACCGAGTGTCACATCCGTCATGAGTTCGACCTCTAGACGCGTGGATTCAGCGTCGTGGTGGAGTATGCCGTCAGCAAGATGAACATCGGGATGTAGGCGGAAGCATCAATAAAAATTATGTATCTTAATGTAAATTATTACATATTCTGTGTCGCATCCACAAGATTTGATTTGTCATGTTTCTGAGTCAAATCGAAGGTTGCGGTGGTCTCATTTGCCGCATTAGAGGCCTAGGGTGCCATCTTGGATGTCAAAGCGGCCACGGCGGCAGCGGCGGCGGTGGCCTCTGCTAGTCTGCTTCCTCCTCTGTTCTATTGGTTGGGCGTTGGAGACGAGGATTGGAGGGGCAAATGAGACGCAGGTTAACCATCCCCTCTGTTCTATTGGAATGAAGAACAGTTCTCATTTCTCCTTTTAATCTGCAGTCAAATTTTGTAACATATATTTCTCCGTCGTACTTAGTCCAAATTTGATGATTTTTTTCCTATTTTTTTCTAAAATCCCCATATTTTCATTAAGGCATTGTTTAGTGTATATTCTGTTTCGTGAATAATGTTTATATGCCTTTATCTTATTCTTTGTAAGTACAACACAGAAATAATATTTGTTTTCCACAACCATTAGTAATGAAACTTTGCATTTCGTAATCTTAAGGTGAACACAAGCTTGTGTAAAAATTTCAAATGCGTACAAGATCGAACGTGTTGCAAAGTGTGGAAAACTTCAATGTCCAAGTAACATTCTAATAAACTATGTGAGAGATGTAGCCATTTGTACACAAGTATATTCTTTCTTTATCGAAACCATTTGAATTTTTTATGACAAGTTTAGGTACCCAATTTATGTTGCCACGTCAATTTGTAGAATTTTTGGAGCAAACTAAGATGTTATTAGAATTATTATATCACAAGCATGAGATGTATATTCGAATTATAAGAATGTTGGGTACACAAGTGTGACTGTTGATATTTTATTAAAATACTAAATGTCCAAATATGAATTGATGTTATTTTTAATGAATTTTTAGGTGCTGTTTTACTGGCTCTAATATTTGATGGAAGCGAGTTTCATTTCTAAAAAATAGTGACGGGCCCACGCGTCAGTGTCAGCGTCGGTGATGACTATCCAAAGGACACGGGTTTACTAACCAGCGTCGAAGATGCCTGCCGACGAAGCCTGCCGACGAAGCCGACGCGGGTTTACTAACCAGCGTCGGTGATGACTATCCATTGTCAGCGTCAGCAGGCAAACCTTGCGCGCGCTGTTCAAAAATTCCCACCTATATTGACTATAAAGCCCATGAAATTCCAATTCCACCAGAGAGCCATTCAAGGGCACGCCAGTAATTTCCGTGAACATAGTAACGCGCGCGCACGGGACATATACTCGGGAGTCTAATTCAGACAGATCCACCACGCCCGCACTCTCCCCGCCGCCGCCCTGCTCCTTCTCCAACACTAGCCCGCCGCCGCCGCTCTCCCCGCCGCAGCCCTGCTCTTCTCCAGCCCCACCGTTCCCGACGTGACGTCAGTGAAGTGGCTCCAGCCGTGACGACGGTGACGAGGACGCGGTTACTGGCGTGCGGACGGCGTCCCGGCCAACCTAGAGACGGTGACGCGGATCCGGCATCCCCGGCCACGACGACGAGCCGGCCACCTCAGGCAACGAGGCGACACGGATCGGGCCTCTCCGACCACCACGAGAACAACTACTTCATTCGCGACAGAGGTTAGTGCTGTTTGAACACCCGACGCCCTCTCTGTGCTCGGCCACCCAATCTGTTATTCCTGTCAAGGTCGATTAGGGAGACATGCTACTTTACAGTTGTTCACATAGGATTATTCTCCTGGAATTGCCTGCATTAGTACAGCATGCCTTAATAGTTCATTTTTAATTGATTGGCTGTGGATTTGACGGATGAATTTTGTTGCTCCAAGTCTTTTTGAATAAATTGTTTGCTAACAGATGAACTTATATGAACTGTTGAAATTCTGTTATGCTTCGAATGTACCAGATCGACAGTTATGCTTTGGACTTGTTAGCATACTTTAATTCTAATTGCTTTGTCCTCTTGTTGCATGTACACATGGAACACACAATTCATTACTGCTGAAGTTGGACAAGGAAGCAGTTGAAGGAATTTAGTCTCTACTTTGATATATAAGCATATTGCTTCAACCTGTCAAAATGGTTAGTACCTATCCCCAACCTGTATGCTAATATCAACTATTTTGCCTGTCAGAGAATAAGAATTTATCTTATTTTGTTTAGGTTTTCAGTCTAGCTTATGTTGCTCTACTGACGACCTGACATATCATCTATGCAGTCTCCCACAACACCAAACTCCTCTACCTCCAGTGCACCATCACAGCCCATCGACGGTGAATCTTGTTCACAGCCTATCAACGGTGATCCTTCTTCACAGGGTCACTCAGCACATACTGCTGCGAGTAGTACTCGATCCCGCGGGTCAAGGACACAAACCAAATGGCCAGAAGACAAGTTGACCGCAACTGGACTTGATAACAATTATTGGCCTACCCCAGATGCTGCGAGGGATAGATTTGTATTGGTCTGTGACTCATTTCTCGAGAGAGGGTGTCAATCAACAGGGCAGTTGAAGATCTCTCACCAATTGAGAAGGAAGAGTTGTTCACAGTTTTAGAGGAAAAGCTAGATTACCCAGCCAATCTGGCTGAATCTGTTCGCAAGAAGGCAGTTAAGGCAGCTATGTCAGAGATTGGAACCTTGCAACGGCGGTTCAAGACCCACTTAAGAAAAAAATTGTGAGCCAAGAGGAGACTCCCTTTGTGAAGCATGCCTTTTTGCAGCCAGAAGACTGAACCGTGTTTGTGCAGGAAACCAATTCTCCTAGATTTCAGCAATTGAGCCAGGGGATGAAAGAAAAGAGAGCATTGCATGATAAGCCACACAGGGTAGGGAAGAGGAAGACCGCTAGTGAAGGAAGCGGGGACATAACATTCAGTAACCCTGCGGTGGTGGGGGTAGCAACTAGGGTGAAAACACTTGCAGCTCAGGCTACCGATGGTGCTTTCCATGGGGTTAGGGAGAATGATATCCTCACCGCAGCACTTGAGACTCCAGAGCATCGAGGTCGGGTCCAAGGCGTGTCTAGTTCACTTGGCTGGGGTAAAGGGTTTGGTGAAGAGTTTGCTGGAATGTACAGGAAGAAGAGGAACAAGAAGGCTGGACCGCAGATGGAAGACCTAGTTGTTGAAGCAGTCACCAGAATTGTCTCTATTCTAGCAGAATCAGGCTTTGATATAAGGAAAAATGTACTTCATCCTCCCCAATCACCACCTGTCAGTAGCAGCGAGGAAGAAGATGTGCATGGCCTCGAGGAAGAAGATGTGCATGGCAGTGAGGAAGAAGAAGCACGTGACAGAGAGGAAGACCATTGGCATGTCAGCGAGGACGAAGGTAGTCAACAGCACATTGATAGTCGATCACCTATGCTGGACACAATAGATAAGCTGACAGAGCCAACCAAGTGCAGCCTTTTGGATGGCTCCGGGAATAAAGTGGAGCTCGCACTAGCCACTGTCTTTCCATTGCAAAAGACTCTCCATACAGTACCGGTGCAAGATGGGTATGCTGTGGTGCAACCTAGTTATGTGTGGGGCAATACGGGTCACTACCCTCTGCTTGTACCAATTGGGGGGGATGAAGTAACAACCCTAGCTGAGGCTCTCTATATAAGGATCCAATGGTCAAAGAACAGGATCCATGTACCACCCATTACGAGAAATACCAACTCTGCTCCCACATCAGGTAGCAGGGGTACAGCATCAGATGGAGGTACTGCAGCTCAGCGTCAGCAAGAGAAAGCTCAGCAGCAGCAGCAACAGATCAGCAAAACTACGCAGTAGGAGCATCGACAACAGCAGGAGGAGGACAGGCAATCTCCGCCTAAGAAGCAGCAACAGATCAGCAAAACTATGCAGCAGGAGCATCGACAACAGCAGGAGGAACCCAGGCAATCTCCACCTAAGCAGCAGCAGCAACAGCAGCAGCAGCGACAGGCGGAGGACAGGCAATCTCCGCCTAAGCAGCAGCCACCGCAGAAGAAGGGGGCCAGGAAACCTCTGCCTAGATATGATCTTCTTAACTGTTTTTGGACAAAATAGGATCCAAAATACAAACCTATTGTGCCTATGTTGTCAGAAGCGGACTTACAGGCTGCTGGACCGAATTATGCCAGATTGCATGCTTACGCCATGGAACACAGTAAGGATAAACTTAGTTTTCCAGCAAAGTAGCCTGAAGACTCCTTTCATGGTATTGGTGATTTAATATTAAACATTGCATTCAGTCATGTGTATGACCTTATAACCCTAGTTGCTCTGGATGAGACCTTCTTGAGGTTGTGGACATTGTAAGTGCCTTAAAACCAAAATAGATATTTCTTTAATTTTGACCACAAAGTTCATGCATGCTAACATTTGGATTTTTGTAGGAAAATGAAGGACAAGGCAGCGGAGATGAAGATCAGTGTTAGGTTTTTGGATCCACAGATTCTCACGACCACAAAGATTCATAAGGAGTCTAACCTTGTAATAAAAGCATTGAGAAATGCAATGACGAATGACTACGTGGTGGGTGCCTTCGGCACCGGTGACCACTATGTCACACTGATCATCTGTATGAAGTTCAAAGAGGTTTGGTATCTAGATTCTGCTAAACATCATCCCGCGCGAAAGTTCGAAGACCTCCGAGCGCTTGTGACTTGGTCCGTACCTTGTAGGTTTTGTTCACAAAATTCAATCTCTTAGTGTTTCTAATCGGTATTGCTGATCATGCAGGACCTCTGAAGATATATGCCCAAAGGACGAAGGGATGAAAGGAAAGAAGACAAAGCTAAAATCCAATCAGACATTCAAGCACAAGCCAAATACCACTGTAAGACCGAGGTTTTTTATGGTCCCTTCATACCAATTTGGTACTGCATTAATTTGTCATTTTGGTACCTCGATGCGCAGTGTGCTCAGTAGCCATCAGGGTCCTTTTTGCATGGATTCCATGTGGCATTCAATATGTTCAAACTACTCGAAGACATACCTCACATCAAGAAGGCTGCTGTAAGTAGATAATGCTCTCACCCTTATCTCTGCTCATATTCTCCATTTGATTTTAGAAACTGATTTGTACTTGTATTCTCATAATTATTTTATTTTGCAGGATTTCAAACCTGCCCTAAATGTTTCTACAGAAGATCTAAAGCCGGTCCGGGAGATGTTGTGCGAGTACATTATTAAGGAGATCATCGACCGAAACGGCAACCTCTATAATGGTGCACCGTGAGTTCATTGTACTGCCTGACAAACTTGAAACTTGCTGCATTCAGGCTAGTTTAGTACTGCCTGAGAAACCTGCTTGGCTGGGGTCAGATGTTGCCTGGTTTAGGTAGTTTTCTCAGGACTCCATCCAAACAAAGCACCGATGAGGAACTTGAAACTTTAGCATGCATGTCGATCTGATGAGGAACTTGATGTGATCTCGCATTATTGTGTATATATATGTGATATTGCTTGTGTATATATGTGATGGGAATGTGTTTGTGATGTCTCCTAGCATTGCTGTGGTGGCTGCCAAATCCTGGCTATTTCCAGGATGCAGCCCCTGATCTGGTGGCTGCCAAATCCTGGCTGGTTCCGGGATGCAGCCAGAAAACGGACAGGTTACTGTTGGTGCCCTACGTATCGATCACGGGCGTTAAGTAAGGCACGTTACAAAAACAGATCCGTGAGTAACGGGCTTCACTTGGAACGCCCGTTACAAGTATGACAACACTGTAACGGGCCGCATAAAGGCCCGTTACTAATACTGACCGGTGGGCCCTAGAAGTTGATGCTTTCGTCGAGACAGAGGAGACGCGCTTCCAGAGCACACGTCTCCTGTTGTCGAGACAGACGTGACGCGCGTCCAGAGCACACGTCTCCTTTCATGGAGACAGGCGAGACGCGCGTCCAGAGCACGTGTCTCCTGTCGTCCAGACAGAGAAGACGCGCGTACAAAAAAAGCGTCTCCTTACGTGCAGACGCGTGTCCACAGCAAACGTCTCCGATATTGAGTTCATGTAACGGGCTAGGTTTCTGTGCCCATTACCAAAGGTCCATGTGGGCCCAGAGAAACAGACATTTCAGGTGACCGGTAACTAGTTTCGGTAACGGCCTTTGTTAGATGCCCGTTACAATTACGTGTTATCACTTACCTTTCTTGGCTTATTTGTAACGCTTGATCGGTAACAGGCGTTTTGCCCGTTACCAATGGCCATCCGCGCCTGTTACCAATGTCTGGTTTTCACGTAGTGTGGTGCGAAAAAGGTGTAATTGTGTTAGAAAGTGTTGGTTGTGCCCTCCTATAAATAGAGGGACTCACTGTAATTGATGTGACCGACATTAAATGAGAAGAGAGCTCCGAAGCAGTCGTCTTTTCTTACTTTCGCTATTTACTTGCTTATTTCAGTATTTTGGTAGTAGAAGTAGAAGTAGAAGTAGAGTCGAAGTAGGGTAGTGTAGAGTAGGAGAGGGAGGCTTCTGAAGGGCGGCCACCTACACCCTTCGGGAGAGAGAGAAAAGAGGGCTGTTGTTTCGGCGTCCACCTTCGGGCCCGAGCTACATGGAAATGGCCAGAAGAATAAGGCAGCATAGAAGTAAAATGCAGTGGCAGTAGTACTAATAGCTGACGTTTTTACTTAGTTTTATTTTATACATGAATAATGCATATATTTTTTTTGAAAAATAAGATAAACTTCATGCATATCAGCTGTTAATTTGACACAATAAACTCCTGATTTTTTCCAACTTGAGAAGGAAAAAAGACAAGTCGGCTCCAGATCTGGTTACCAAGTACGCCTACCGTTATTCCAGTGAAATTCAGCATCAGGAACGCTTCGTTTTCAAGCAAGTGCCCAACTGCAAGCTATGAATAATTCTAAACAAAATTTAAGCAAATTTATCGCCAAACCTAAAAATCTGTTAAAATTTATGTTCCGACACTATATTGGCTACTACAACGCAGAAACGATCGAAGTACCCTTCCCTTAAGAACTCACAGGTAGTATTTTGATCGAGACAAAATTTGAAATCTAAAAGTAGATATATTCTGAGGAGTAACCGAGAGTAAGGAGGAGATAGTTCAATTTGCAACAAGCAAAATGCGGCCAAACGGGCCGTTTTGAATTCGGCCCGGATTCCAGCCTTTCTTTCTCCATGGAGAAAGCCCACGCACGCACGCGCTTGGCCGGCCTTTGGACGTGCGCGCACGCGGCAACAAACACCAATTTCTTTGTCCCGTACCGCTCGAGCACAAGAATCCGGCTAGTCTTAAAGTAGGGAAGCAAACGGCACGGTTGCCTCATCGGAGGCACTAACGTATCTACCACATGTGTTGACACTTGACAGCATGATAAAATCAGATGGTGGTGGAATCACGTCATGTGTGGCATGCACACGTAGCACAAATAATCTCGAACATGTAGAAAATGGTTGGAGTCCTTGATAGGCAAGTGCTACATGCACTTTCGAGCTCTTCCCCCAATTTTTTTAACTCTTATATGCTGGTGTTTGTGTTTAACACAATATCCATTTAAACGTTCAAACTTAGAACTTTAGAAGTGAAGGACAAATATACCAAATGGAGGCGGCGGCGCCGCCGGACACGGCAGCGTTCAGTGGTAAGACGCGAGACAGTGCATCTAGGCGGAGGGGGCGTGCGGCCAGGTCAAGGCCCCGCCAGCCAGGCGTCAACGCTCGTAGCCAGCTCCGGCCACTCCGTCGTAGTGCGGCAATGAGGGAGCTCTGGCTCTGCTCCAGCATATATATTCAGGCAACAGTCGTACAGGCACCCTCGATTTCTTTTTTTCTCCGCCAAATCACACAAGCCATCAAATTGTATTCCCTATAATCCAAATTGAGTTTATATGAACAGAATCGAATCTTGTTAATACCAAAATCAAACTTCTCCTCAAGGTCTACGCGGAGGCATACATGTCCTCTGCAAGACGCTGTCGCCGCCGCCATAGTCGCGCGCTCGTGCATGGGACGTCAAGCCCGCCAGCGTCGGCGACGAGCCGACGACACCAACGGCCGCGCCAAGCTCGCGTACTTCGGCTGCGCCAAGGCACTCGGCTCCGTGCTGCCTCTCAGCGGAACACTAGCGTTCATGGTGCCCAAGGTGCGTGTCGCGAGGAGCCGGAGGGGCAGCCTGTGTCCACAAAACATGCTCAGCGGTGTTTTTTTAACGAAATGGTCTTAACAGACCTGACGGAAGTACTGAGAAACAGAGAAATCAAAATTTTAGATGTCAAATAGGGGGTGACAAAAAAAATCAGTGCTATACAGGGAACTTGAACTTTTTTTTTTAGTGCTATACTAGGAATTGACTCTTTTTTTTAACTTGTTGGTTTTTTCCCTAAAAACCCACCACTAGACTTTAAAAGATGTTACTTTCTAAGCTCAAAAACTTATGAAAAGCTCATAAAACTGATTTCAGCTTTGTATATGGTAACGTATCAAGTGCAAACCAACCTCTCCTACACTTCCATACGTCTCTTTGGATCAACATCATGTGGTCTATATTGGAAGTTTGCACGGTTTGCATGGAGATGTTGGTTTACACTTGACATGTTCCCTTTGTATATAAAATCAACTTTTCTAGGCTTCAAATTGAGAAGTTACCAGGAATCTGAAAGAAATCGAACTAATGAGTCATAAAATCTTAGCTCACTTTGAACATTTCTAAGCGAGGGCAAGTTAATGAAAAACAAAAATGATTTGATGAATGAAAGCAAGAAAATTGTACAATAAATAACATTACCAGAACCACGTTTAAAGAAACTGCGAATTTGGTTCAATTTCTTATGCTGAAATACGCTAATCTATACTCCATCCGTCGCAAATTACTTGTCGTTTTGACTTATATATCTATATCTAGAAAAGCCGAAATAACAAGTAATTTAAGACGGAGAGAGTAGGTTTTATTCTCTAGCTCAACACATGTGCTCACATTTACACCTAGTTTATTTCAGTTATATGTGACATGCATGTCGTCCAAAGACAGTGGCGAAGTCAAGATCGAGAACCAGAGGAGCTCTCCTGTGCTTCTTCCACCTCTCACTCCCCCTTCCTTCCTTCCTCCTGCCTCCACCCCCCACCACACCCCCACCCACACACACCCAACAGTAGATTCACCGATGTCCAAAGGTGACTTCGTTGCATGTTAATACTATCGCATATGTGTAAAAAAGTGACTTTGCTCGCCCATGCAAATTGCTTAAACAGTGACCAGCACCGAAACCACACCAAAAACACACCGTTACTACTTTCCTTGTTATTACACATCAAAGCCAAAGCGTCACGAATTTTGCTCGCGTTCGTCCGGAACACACACCTTTGGCACAACCGCATTCCATTCTCCTCCGGAGCCCGCCTACCAATGATGCAATCTTCTTTTTTTCCAAAAATGCCCCAATCTCCGCCCGGTGCCCGCTCGCGTTGGCTCCGCCGACCGCCGACGGCGACGGCGAGCCGGCAAAAGGAAAAGCGGCGGCCGACCATTTTGACTTTTTGAGGCCCGGGATCGGTGGTGACGTGGCGCCGCGCGAGTGGTCCTCGCACGCCGCGGAGATATTTTTCTCCCACCGGACTCCGGGGTGGACGAGGACAGCAGCAGAACGAGCAGGCGGGCGACACGATATTTTATTTTGGGGGTCGCAGGGTGACGGTCTTGCCCTCCGGTGGTGTCGGGGATATTTTGGCGCCGTCGACGGAAGGTTCTGGACTGGCTTTGCCTGCCGCTTGGTCCTGGTTCGTGTGCGTGGGTGGATGAGCATATATATCTTGCTGATGAGTTGGAATCTCCTCTTTTTTTTTTTTGGTGAAAATGTCTCTGGGAAGATCTGATCTGGCGTGAAAAAAAAACTGATAAGTTTGTTTTGTTTACTACAAATTGTGTGTTTTATTAATACTCCCTTGCTCTAAATATATGATAAACTAATTAAGTATATTTAGTTAAAATCATGAAACTAATTAGGTTATTCTAATTCAAAATTTAGAAAGGATGGGAGTATGGATTTTTTTTCTTGCAGGGATTGATCCTAGCTGCTAATCATTACACCAACGTATGCTAGTTGTAACAAGAAACGATCGTGTCATTGTGTTATACTTCTTCCGTTTAATAATACTTATTATTTTGACTTTTCTAGATACTGCTATGCACCTAGTATATATATGTGTAGATACATAATAAAAAGAATATGTTTAAAAAAGTCAAAACGACAAGTATTATGAAACAGAGAGATTACTAATCTACAGTACTATAGAAGGTAAGTAGAGTTTGTGCGTTACAACATGACTTCGACATGTATAAAAGCAAATGAGTGGACTAGAGATTGACATCGCAGCGTAGACAACAGTTAACAAAATTTCATTCACAAAATTAAAGCAGCACATGGTAAAGCATAGTCCGCTAGCACTATAGTCACCAAAGATATTTCTTTGATGGAGCTCGTTAGACAATGGACGATGGAGACATACTTCCATTTTTTAAAACACTAGCATATGCGGTGATTAAATCGATTTCTCATTATGCTGACTCACATAGCATATATCTACACTAGATAATTGTCTGGAGTAATTGATAGCAACATGACAAACTCTTTGCTTAAAAGTTTGCTTAAAAATAAAAAAAAGAACACTAATAATTAATTAAAGATTTCAAATAGTACTTGACAACTACTACTCTGTTTAGTAGTAGAAGTAACCATCCACATAACTGAAAGCATTAGAAGATTTGGACACAAGCACCGACTTTGGAGGATATGTGAGAAACCAAAGTCCAATTTTCTTTAGGTGACAGATGTTATTTTCAAGATATTTTGCAATGTACACTATTCCACGTCATCTATTCTCCACTCCTTTTTCTCATAAAAAATACATAGTTTCAGTTTGACACATAGTTTAAGAACCGTAAAAATAAGAATAATTTGCGCACATACACATAGTTTGATACCAAAGCATGTTCTACACTGTTGATGCAAGGTACTATTAGTTTATTACGCCATCATTTTCAAACTAGTACACAATAAAGGTTAGACAACAAAGGAAATGTATTTTTAGCAAAAAAATACATTTTCCGAGTTTGATAAAGAAAAAAACATTTGCTAAACCTATTTGGTGGGCATTTCTTCCCTGCGAAGCGAAGGAAACCCACATGCACCGTCGGATCCGATCATCCGATCCCACGCGAGCGGCCCCACCTAGCACCGCCATGGGCCCACCCTACCGCCTCCCCGGCAGATATTTTTCGCCTGCCAGTGCCACGCCCCACGCCCGCTGCCCCGCGTGGCAGATCCCGTAAATAACCCGCAACCCCGCGCCCCTTTCGCCTCGCTCCCCCGCGTCGATAAAAACCAGTCGCAGAAATATCTCGCCGCCCCGGCAGAATCTCTCATTTCCTCCCGCACCAAACCACGGGCGCGCACGCCGAGGAGAGAGAGCCGTAGGGAAG
This sequence comes from Cenchrus fungigraminus, assembly GCA_036936925.1. Taxonomy (NCBI): domain Eukaryota; kingdom Viridiplantae; phylum Streptophyta; class Magnoliopsida; order Poales; family Poaceae; genus Cenchrus; species Cenchrus fungigraminus. Next base: position 103,025,699 of record CM072779.1, read on the forward strand.
ATGAGAGAGAGTAGGCAGGTTGGCATGTTCGACGACGACGCGGCGGGGGATCGGGGCGTGGTGGCGGTGAAGCGGATGAGGCTGTGGGAGGAGGAGGACGATGAGGGGGAGGAGGGGATGGAGGTGGACGGGGAGGAGGAGGGGTGGGCGTGGGGTGCTCCGGCGGCGGGGGTGGGGGTGGGTTTGGAGATGGGGGAGCAGAGGGCGGCGGCGATCGTGGTGTCCGACGCGGCGGAGGCCGACTTCCCCGTCATCTACGTCAACGCCGCCTTCGAGGCCGCCACGGGGTACCGCGCCCACGAGGTGCTCGGGCGCAACTGGTCAGTACGCCGAACCTCCCCTCTGTTTTCCTTTGCTCTGCTTGCGATGCGGGATAATGCTGATGCGGGAGAATGCTGCTTGCTTTGCTTCGTGCCTCGGGCGAGCTGGAAGCCTGGAAGGATGAGCCGCCGCCTCTCGTCAAGTCGGAATTTAGGATTTTAGAGGCACATTAGTAGTACCCTCCTTAACTCCTTTGATTGCAGGATCCGTGTGGTACGGCGCACCACGTGTTTGTATTGTTCAAGATATTCAATTCAAGCGATGTGTGTGCTAATGATGCTGTGGCGATGGCAGAAATGGGTAGTGCTTTGTTGTTAGTAGGATTTCAGAATGTAGTAAAGCCTTTTGATTGGGGTTTTGTGAACTTAGGATTTTTGTGACTCTTTAATTGTAGAATGGGTGGTAGTATGGTTAGATTTCGACGGCCGGTGTCAATTTGAGTGACCCTCAGAGTGTTTGCTTTCGTGAGATAATTTGGTGTGCAGCCTGTCACTGAGATAATGATCGGTGGTGACAGTAGTGAAATAATTTGGTGGGCCACTGGCCATGCTGTAGTAAGAGTAAGCAGGCAAGTGATGTGATATCAGTACAAGCTCAACAAAAATCTGTGTTGTGTGTATCGGAAAAAAACACGTAGAAAACATCTCTTAAACAATTGATGTAGCAGATGAGATCCAATTTTGGGCTTATTCATGTTGTATGTAAACTATTTCAATGGGATTGCAAGTAATGGGTTTCAGATCGCAAAGGAGTACCGACAGTGAAATGTCCATAGTTCCATTCAACTTTCTCTGAGCCTGTTTTGGTTTTCTGGTGAGAAGAGGGCGGGAACATGTTGATGGCTACTTGTAAGATATTTTGCTTCATACTTTGGTTGCGCTGCTATTGTTGGCCACTTGCACCTAGAGAAAAGGATGATGCAAGAATAGACCTTAGAATATATGGGTATTAAAAAAAGATTTGCAGTTCACGATAACCTGGGTGGGCACCCTGAGTTGATTGGTTGTGTTGAGACCAGGTTGGTGGCGGGTTAGGCTTCCTACCACTAGTTCACTAGCCTCTAAAACTTTGTTTTATGATATTGGATATTTGGTGAAAAATCTGGATATCATTGTGAATTCTAATCTGACTCCACAGTAATTGTGTTGAATAGAAAGTTAGGTGATCATTGGATCCAGTCTGAAGTTGTTTAGGGTTTAGAGTTCGGCTTGTCATTTTTCAGCTTCTTCTGCAGTATTCTTCTCTCAGAACAAATCTGCCGTGCAAATCAGCACGCAGTACTTTTCTCTCAGAACAAATCTGCCGCAGAAATCAGCCCAATATCTACTGAAACTGGTTGAAATTCAGTACTGAAACTGGTTGAACTTCAGTACTGAAACTGGTTGAAATTCAAATTTTGTGCCTAATCAGTAGCATGATTATATACATTCTTAGCCTTTATTGTTGATGTCAACATAAGTTGATGAGTAAATATTTGTTCTTAGAAATTAGAATATTTTACAGTAAATATTGTTTCCTTGTTTTCTTGTTTGCTATCTTTTTTCTGATACCAATTTTTAAATTGCTGACACTGAAAATTTGACAGAGGGCCTATTGAATTTGAAGCATCTCACAAACTGTGTTCACTCAAACTTGTCTTTCAGCCGATTCCTGCAATTTCGGGATCCACGTGCACAAAGGCGACATCCCCTTGTTGATCCCATGGTTGTTTCAGAGATTCGGCGATGCCTCAATGAGGGGATTGAATTCCAAGGCGAGCTGCTCAATTTCCGGAAGGATGGTGCTCCACTTTACAACAGATTAAGGCTCATTCCTATGCATGGGGATGATGGCTCTATGACACATGTTATTGGAATCCAGCTATTCTCTGAGGCAAACATTGATCTCAGCAATATATCATATCCAGTGTATAAACAACAGTCCAACTCCAACCACAGGCCTACTATTCAAGATCTGAACTCAGCTTCTCATGAACATACTCCAAAAATCCAGAGCTCAGATCACTGTGGTATCCTCCAATTGTCAGACGAAGTTCTTGCACACAACATCTTATCTCGCTTATCACCAAGAGATGTAGCATCGATTGGATCAGTCTGTACCAGAATGCATGAACTAACCAAGAACGATCACCTGAGGAAGATGGTCTGCCAGAATGCATGGGGAAGAGATGTCACTGTAAGGCTTGAGATGAGCACCAAGATGTTACGATGGGGTCGCCTTGCAAGAGAGCTAACAACCCTTGAGGCAGCATCATGGAGGAAGTTCACAGTTGGAGGACGTGTGGAGCCTTCCCGTTGCAACTTCAGTGCATGTGCTGTTGGTAATCGCCTAGTCCTGTTTGGAGGGGAGGGAGTCAACATGCAGCCAATGGATGACACGTTTGTGCTTAACTTGGAGGCTGCAAGGCCAGAATGGCGCCGTGTCAAGGTCTCTGCCTCCCCACCTGGGCGATGGGGACACACTCTATCATGGCTGAATGGGTCATGGCTGGTAGTATTTGGAGGCTGTGGACAGCGAGGTTTGCTCAACGATGTCTTCGTCCTTGACCTCGATGCTCAGCAGCCTACGTGGAGGGAGGTTGCAAGTGAGGGTCCTCCACTGCCACGGTCTTGGCACAGCTCATGCACTTTGGATGGCACAAAGCTTGTTGTCTCAGGTGGGTGCACAGAGTCCGGTGTTCTTCTCAGCGACACCTTTCTTCTTGACCTCACAAAGGAAAAACCAGCATGGAGGGAAATTCCTACATCCTGGTCACCGCCATCCCGCCTTGGCCACACCATGTCTGTATACGGTACGACCAAACTGTTCATGTATGGTGGACTGGCATTGAGCGGCTCGCTCCGGCTTCGCTCAAGTGACGCATATACCCTGGATGTTGGTGAAGACAGTCCCCAGTGGAGGCAGCTGGCAACGACCGGGTTCCCAAATGTCGGCCCACCACCAAGGCTTGACCATGTCGCTGTGAGCCTGCCATGTGGGAGAATCATCATATTTGGCGGCTCGATTGCTGGTCTGCACTCCCCTGCACAGCTGTTCCTGATTGACCCTGCCGAGGAGAAACCGGCATGGAGGATCCTGAATGTCCCGGGGCAGCCACCAAAGTTCGCCTGGGGACACAGTACATGTGTGGTGGGTGGGACAAGGGTCCTGGTTTTGGGAGGCCACACCGGGGAGGAGTGGATCCTGAATGAGCTCCACGAGCTGTGTCTCGCAAGCAGGCCTGACCAAGACGAAGACGAGTGATCCATTCTTCTGGCATGGCTGTGGATTTGACGCTATTCAAACTTGCTTCCAGCCTGTTACTGTATTCTGCATCAGTAGTAAAAAAAATAGTGGAAGTTAATCAGAAAAAAAGAGGTTACTACATTGCTGTTGTCATGGGGGTGTTTTCTTGCATCCCCAGCGGTATAAAGTAGTGGAAATTGGTCTGAAAAAAGAGAGGTTAGCCTGTAGTCTACTTGTCATCTGAGATATTTTCTCGCATCGTTCTAGATACAAATTATTATGGTCTATATGTAGATCTTTTAAGTTTTTAGAAAACAAAAAAAAAAAGAACTGGATTGTAAATTCTTGTGCTCAAGTTTGTATCGAGTTGGTTGTATCTGCTCATATTTGTATCGAGTTTAATTGTATTGTATGTCTCAAAGCCGTCGCTGCTTCAGTTTATGATATCGGTACCTCGTGGAGTTCACAGCGTACGAAGCGGTTGATTTTCTTTGCCGGTGATGTTTGAACAAACACTTAATTGCCTGCAATTCCAAAGGCTCGTGGTCAATATTTTTATCTCATTTTTGCCCGTTTTCAAGACTTTCGAGAGAAGACAACATTGAGATGTTGGAATAGAAACGGCGAGATGTGGTTTTCGTTAAGGATGAGCTGCAGAACGAAAGCGAGTTTCGTGATAGCGCAGCCAAGCATAGTACTGAGTACTAAATGATTATGCTCTGAAGATCAACGGCACGGCACAATTAGGCACAATTATGCTCTGAAGATCAACGGCAATCTGATCGGACTCAACGAATCTTGGGCACCACCACCAACCCATAGGACGGATTCTTGGTCCCAAAAGCATCAGGTGCATGGACCCAAACGACCTAAACCTCTAGTGCGTGCTGCTTTCGGACAGCTGCCTGATGAAACGCTTAGATCACTAGTGCGTGCGTGCTGCTTCCATATTGTTCATCGCAGCACAGCGCATCTTCCATGCATTCAGAATTTCTGATGATTCAATGTTCAGATGAGAGGAACACAATACTTGCAAAAGCATCTCAACAAAATACAACTGGCAGCAGGCCCGTCAAATACTGCATAGGTCAAGTAACATAAGCAATCATTCTAATAACAGCAGGTTTTTCCCCTAGTGGCCGGATTGGAGCATGAAAACCAGCATCCAGCCATCATTTTATCGGACTAAAAACAGAAACAAAAAAGTGCCACAACAGACATCTAAGGTACGTAATTAAACAGCAACAATGCAGCATCGTCCAGTGATGATGACGTTGGAGGTACGTATACTAGGAAATAGCTATCGAAATCCAGGAACATTGGCTCGGGTCACTCCCAAACATCAGCAGATGGACTGGGTCAGGAGCTTGGATCCATCTTACTGACCCTCTCCGGATTCCTTCGGGGCAGCAGCTTCCTTGATCTCATCACCTCCATCCTCCTGAAGTTGAAGAGAACAAGGTCAGATGAGAACCATGGCAAAGAGAACTAAGAAAGTTAGATTAAAGAGAAAACTAGGAAACTCACATTGGTGTCAGAGGTCCATAGGGTCAGGTTGTCACGCAGGAGCTGCATGATCAGAGTGCTGTCCTTGTAGGACTCCTCACCCAGACTGTCTAGCTCTGAGATGGCCTCATCAAAAGCCTACAGACATTAAATTCCAAGTCAACTCCAGCAAATGAATGTGAGAAGTAAATATCAAGGGTACTCCAATGCAATGTACTAGTTGAGAATTGAGATTGTCTCAATTTTGGACAAACATAGCAGGACTTCAGAAATTAGAATTAGAAACAACTGGTTATGCATGTGTGGTGCCTTGCATATTCTAGACATTCTGTCAGTAATAAACAGTCCTGTAATAGCATAACTAAGTTAATTTTCAACATCTGGTTGTTATTAGTAATATAAAGTAGAAATGTATGCAGGCATGTCAATTTCAGTGGAGAACCAACAGCCAAGACAATTAAGCATCTTACTTTTCACAGAATAAGAATATAAATTGAAATTGCAATAATCAAATGGGTGAAATAGGAAATAGGAACACGAACTTGGAACATAAAATGAGAGATGAAACATTGCTGCCACTTCAAAGTAAATAATGTCACTACTAGAACTTGTTACACTCAATGGTAAGAGGTAATGTTTTAATGATTACACATGAACAAAATCAAGCACAGATTATATGCACCGAGCCTTCTTTTTGCTAAGAGCAATAAACCTTGCTAATAGTATTCTGACAGTTCAGGTCGTGCAGAATTTGTCATGCCATGCAAATTACTTAAGTAATTATCAATTCAAAAGCCAGTGATTGGACAATAATGTTGCAGTGTTTCCTTGCAGCCTTGATTGTCTTCTAAAAGAAAGGTTAGCAACCACGAATCTATGACTTCATATATCAGCAACTAAAAATTAGTTCCTTGATATCATATTTAATAAACAAGGAAAAACATATCTTAAGCAATGTAAAAAGGTGAAAAAAGTATCATTATGCGCTCAGCCTAGTGTCCAACAATGCAAATCTAGAACACATCATCTCATAATCATAAAAGAAACCTCACATGCCATGCACATTAAAGAGAGGTAGAGGGAGCAGAAGCAGACCTGCTTGGCGAGGTTACAAGCACGATCAGGGGAGTTCAGAATCTCATAGTAGAACACCGAGAAGTTAAGCGCAAGACCAAGCCTGATGGGGTGGGTAGGGGCAAGATCTGCAAGAGCAATATCCTACAACACAAAAGGCAACACCACAAGTCAATCCCAATTTACAGATACATGACCAATTCTACATGTACACACAAAAGAATAAGGTTAGTTTTTGTTAGATATCTAACCTGGGCAGCTTTGTAAGCATTCATGGTGCTCTCGGCAGCTTCCTTCCTCTCCGCACCTGACTTGAACTCAGCAAGGTACCTGCAAATTCACCAACGGGATAAATCAGAAACCCAGATAAACACCGTAGACCACAAACACATAGCATCAACCATATCACATAGCACCAATCATGTACACAAATTATAGATCCCAACCTCACAGCCACACTAATAATATAAATTATGCCATACATTGCAACATCAGTGTGCAGTATTAAGAGGGGGTTTTTGTTTCCCCCTCTTACAAGTCACAAACATCAGAATCTATTTCCCTTTCTTGACTTTCAACCACCAATAACACGAACCTAGACCGCAAAAAATTCAAACAAAAAAGACCACACATTAAACTTTGACTTTAATCGTCACCAAGAACTCAGATCCCTATCACCCCCAAATAAGACATTTCTAGACAGATCTTAAATTGACTTCCACCAACCACCAGTGGATGGTCCATGTACACAGGCCGGAAATCAAATCGTAACCTACAAAACAACAATAAGGACTGAAATCGCCCGCCAATAATCTATATCTTCGAAATCTACGCCCCTTATCATAGCCCAGACACAAAGATCTGGAGTTTAACAACCAGCAAACCTCACTCCTCGTTCGCTCCGTACACGGATCGCACCATCTAGCCGCGGACCCGCATAATAAAGAGGCTAGATCTCACAAAGGGAATGGCGCGTATACCTGTGATAGTCGCCCTTCATCTTGAGGTAGAAGACCTTGGACTCGGCGGCGCCGGCGGAGGGGACGAGGTGGGAGTCGAGGAGGGCGAGGATGCCGTCGCAGATGCGGGCGAGCTCGGCCTCGATCTTGGAGCGGTAGGCGCGGATGGAGGCGGCGTGGGCCTCGTTCCCGCGGCCTTCCTCCTTCTGCTCGATGGAGGAGATGATCCGCCACGAGGCCCTGCGGGCGCCGATGACGTTCTTGTAGGCGACGGACAGCAGGTTGCGCTCCTCGACGGAGAGCTCCTCCCCGCCGCCGGCCCCGCCAGCGGACCGCGCCACGCGCTCCATGAACTCCACCATCTCCTCGTACCGCTCCGCCTGCTCCGCCAGCTTCGCCATGTACACGCTCTCCTCCCGCGTCGGCTCCGACGGCGACATGGCTGCGGGTTGGTGGGGGAGGAGCGGCCGCCGCGGATCGGGATCGGGGGCTCTCGCCGGCAACAGGGGCGGCTACAGGGCTGTGGGGGTGGGATCTCCTCTGGAATGGAAGGGACGCGGTTGTGCGGAGGTGGAGAGGGGTGGGGGCATTTGAGGAGGGCGCGGCCCCCGGGCGCGGGCGGAGCAGGGCCCGCCTGGCAGTGGGATGACGTGGCGGTCAAGGCGGCGGGGCGCGCGGCGCGGGGAGCGGGTGTGGTGGGGAGGGCGTGTGGCCCGGAGTGTGGGTGGACGCGGCGTGGTCGGTGGGACACGTGGTGGGGTATGGTTGGTGGGAGTGGTGTGTGCTGTGCGGTCGTGGTGCGGGCGGGGAACGAGAGGTGGGGAGGGAGGCTTGGGCGGGCGGTCAATCTGGAGGGATGGGAATGGGAAGCGAGGTGAAGCTTCGTCCATGCAGCTGGGTACACCCTTCATCTCAAAATATTTGTATATTTTAATTTTTATGTTTGATGTTTAATCATTTGGTTTATTAAAAAATATAAAAATATTATTTATTTTATTATCATATGTTTTGTTATCATATATGTTTTAAGTATATCATAATTATTTTTATATTTTTTTTATTATTTTGGTGGTAACTTTTTTATATATTTACCTTCGTGGTCTACAATGTTTTTTATATATTTAAAAACATTTTTGGCTAGTACACTTTGGGAGAAGGTAGGTGTATTGCAATTTGCAAAGAAATACCATTTGTATTGTCTCCAACGAGATAACAACTGATTTTTTTTTCTCTCCCAAGCATCCAGTGACGAATTTAGGATTCAGATGTAGGCGGGCTGAATACCTTCTTCTACCTCAAACTAAAAAAACTCCATTTATAACAGAAAATTTCAAAAAAAATTGAAGAAGAACTTCATTGTTGTGCAGGCCGTAGGGAGGTTGGAGCCTCCTCCACCCCCTCGCTGCCTCCGTCCCTGCAAGCATCCAACGTTTTCCTTGAGAGCCTGAAAAGCCCATTAGGCAGCCTATAATACTATATCTGGGTTTTGTATATTCGTTGAAAAGGAATAGTGAATAGCTCTTGTTCTGTTAGGTGAAAAGGAATAGTGAAGTTGCAAATAAATAGTGCTGGAATAGTATTTCTTGTGAGAGAAGATGTGATGGGTAAATAGTACTTTTCACTATTGGAATGAAATCTTGCTTAATTTTTACCATTCAGATGTTGGAAACGACATGCTCATCATTTTATATTTAGGTTAATTAGATTTGTGCCATTATAATTGTCACAGTTTTGAAGAACACCATTACTATTCGACTTACTACGTCAGTGTCATTACAATTCTGCTGTTGTTTGAGATATGTCATTTGTACCTCTAATGTCGTCTTAGGCCCACTTACAGACGTATTGGAGTGAAGAAGCAGGGAGAAATGTCTTTTTGTCCTTATCTTCAACCTCCGTCCGGCCAGCCTGCCTCCTGTTAACACTTCCGCCACGAGCTGTTGTGCCCTGTGCTTGGTTGTGCGCTCCAGCGAGCTGCTACGCCCTGCACCGAGGCCAGTCGGAGTGGAACTCGCCGCATGATAGCAATTGACTTATTGTTTGAGTGGATGAGCCACATCTGATCGTGTTGGATGCCTTTTCTTTCACTTAAGGATCGACACTTGGACTGTTGGATCTCTAAAGGCTCAAGCATCCAACATTCGTTATATATAAAAAGGTAAATTGCACCTACCACACAATAACTTATTACGTCATATCACTTTAATCTAACAAGTTGCAAAATATTCAAATAAATAAATATTATATATATATATATTAGAAAAAAGATAATAATCCTGCCTCTGTAACGGCAACAGCTAAATTCTAACAATATTTTCAGCTCATAGGCTGATTATAATAATCTAGTGTGAAACGCAAACAGCAGGAAGAAATCAAAAGCAAACTCTATTATTGCTTCTCCATTCATGTTTGGCAAAAATATCCAAAGCGACAACCTTCAACACTTTGCTTGCCAAACGTATTGTCTCTCTTGTGTCCTCACGCTGCAACAGGGATCAGAATCGCAGCCAGTAGGCTCCTCTTAAAATAACTTGCATAAAAGAGGTAAACCATTTTTTCTTAAAAATTAAATCGTTACGTGTACACCAGATCACCCACACAAGAGCTGCAACTCCAACATAAATCAAATTTTTATCCTTGTTTCTTTTTCTTGTTAACCAATTTCCAAGCATATTAGCTATTGACTTTGGTGGAGTTAACCCAGTCGCTATAATGACCACTCTCCAAATTATCTTAGCATGTTGGCACTTAAAAAAGAGATGCTTAATTGTTTCATTTTGATCACAGAAGCAACATTTTTACTCTGAACTAATTTCTCTTTGATAAGTTATCCTTTGTTAAGATAACACCTTGCTGAAGGAACCACAAGAAAATTTTTATTTTAGAGGGATCTTCAGCTTCCAAATAAACTTACAATTGAAAGGGGTATTCTGGTTTATGAGATATTGATCCACAGATCTAGCTGTAAAATTTCCATTTTTATGTATATTCCAGATAAATTTATCCCTCCCAACTGAAAGATGGTAAGGAGCGATTTTAGCTACAAGATTATGCCAAGCTGTAAGTTTATCACCAACTAAAACTCTTCTAAAACAGAGATTCCATGACATTGGCAATTGTAGCATGAGGGTAGTATACTATATTGTACAAGGTTGGAAACTGCTCTTTTAGTGATTTAGAGCCAACCCAAGTATCCTCCCAGAACCTAGTTTATGACCCATCTTTAATCTTGAATGTTCCACAATTTAGAAAGTTCTCCCTTACCTTTAACAAACCTTTCCAAAAATGCGAGTCACCAGGTTTAATTGTAACATAAGAAAGGCACTTTGAACTTAGATATTTATTTCTAAGTAAGGTTTGCCACATGCTATCCTCGTTCAGTAATTTAAAAATCCATTTGCTGAGTAGACATTTATTTTTAATCAAGAGGTTAACCCCTGTCACATCCCAAATTTTCTAGGTTTTAAAATTTGGTCCCTGAAAATTTCTTTAAAACCTATAGGACTTAAATGCAATAGTTTTGCATTTTTCAATTAAGTCCCTCTCTTTTTGCTCACACACTCATGTGCAATTGTTTGAGCTAACATTCTTTCTCACCTCAAATTCTCACTATATTTTCCCCTAAGGAATTTCTAGTTGAAGCTCTAGTTCAAAGACCATTCAAATTTGAATTCAAATCTTAACTAATATATTAGAAAAGCTTTAAAACCATAGATGGGCTCCCTCCCCACCTCGGGCCAACCGGAAGTCCATCCCACACCCCCCTTCTCTTCTTTCTCGCACAGCCCACCACCTCCTTCTCTTCTTTCCCCGCGCGGCCTAACAACACGCGACCCACTCAGCCCAGGGGAGAGACAAGCCCGACGTCATGCTGACGTCAGCACGTCGTCTTCCCCCGGTTCACCCCTCTTCTCCCCTTTCTCGGCCGTGACGCCCCACCGCGCCGTACCCCGCCATGCCCTGACATCCCCTTCCCCAGCACGTGCATCGCAATCCGCCATACCTCCTCACCAGACTCCCTAGCCGCACGGCGGTATTTCTTCCCCCACCCTGGTGCCAAACCGCCTCGCCACGGCTCCACCGCGCCAAACCGCCGCGCCGCCATCTCGCCGGTATCCCCGGCTTCCCCTCGCCAATCCGCCATGGAGTGGAGCGCGCCAGGATCGCCATCACCTCCTGCACCTCCCGGATCCGCTTGATCAACACAGCACTCACCCTTGGCCGCACATCACCCTCGCCACCACACCGCCTTCCCCCGAGCTCTGGTGCGCCGCTGTACGGCAAACCGCCGGATCTCCCTCTCCGCCTCCCAAATCAGCACACCGGCGCGAGCGTCGTACAGCCCGAGGCTAATCCGGTTTTCTCCCGCCCATTACCCTTTTCCCTCTCTCCTCTCCGGCCTCATCCGCAAAAGCGACATGTCACCGCTGCGAACGCCGGCTCCGCCACCTCACCACAGCCGCAGCCCTCCCATCCGGCCTATAAATAGAGCCCGAGGTTCTCTTCGATCTCCTCATCCACCTCCACACCTCACCACACCACCACCACCCCTTCCACTCCTCCCTCGGCGAAGCCCTGCTCCGCTGGCAAGAGACCTCCGCCGCCGAGCCTCGCCGCTGCTTCTCCCATCTCCGACGACCCTCTACCGTGCTACAACACTAGTAAGTGTTGTTATGCCGCTGGAATTTATCCTCTTCCCTAGTCGTAGCCCGTAGGAGCCCCTGCCCCGTCGCCGCTAGCTCCGGCGAGCAGAGCTCGCCGCCGGCCACCCTCTGCTGCCCCGCCATGCTGCCCAACCACTGCTCTGCACTCACGGCACTCCCGCACGCCCATACACACCATCACTTAGGCACATTCTCGTCCCTAGGCTTGTTTCCGTCCACGGTCGCGCCACCACATTCCTCCGGCGAGTTGCTGCGTCGTCGCCGGCGATCCCCGTCGACCACAAACCCCGATCCTAGCTCCGCCCTGTCCCACTGCACCTCAACAGCAAAGTTTCGCCCCGGTCGAGGGACCACGGTTGCTGGAAACCCCAACTCCGGCGAACCCTCCCCTGTTCCATGGCGGTTCGGTGACCGAACCGGGCAGCGCCGTCCCTCTCCCCCCCTTCCTGCACCCGGTGCACGTGCACCGCAGGCACACACGAGCCACACGGGCGGCCACGCAGGCGCCGACGTACCACGCGGCCGCCACATGCGCGCCCACACCAGCCCCACGTGCCGTGTCAGCCTGGCCCCGCCTATCAGTCTCTCTCCCCTCTGAATTTTGCTAAGTACACCCGGCTTTTGCACACAAAACCTTGTTTAGCCATCTTAAAAATTCCCAAAAATTCCCAAAAATTCACCATAAATATTAGAGTCTATTTTAAGCCTATTTATACTCTTTTCACCCAAATCTCATATGCCTAGCCCCTAGAATATTTTTTGGCATCTTTTTCTTATTACCGGGTCCATATTTTATGTACGCAGGTATAAGGGATTCTCTCCGTTTCAATAACGAAATCCTAGAAGACCCTACCCTCACTTCTTTAACCCATGTTTGGTGAATTGTTATGCTTGATTTGTGTGAATTACATTTTCTGTATAATTACGCTTTATAGAAAATGACCCTGTTTTCGAGAACCTGATCGACGACCCGGATTACGAGGAAGAAGCTCTGAACGACCAGGACTACGAGGAAGGCAAGTTCCACATCACTCCTTGACTTCTACCATCCAGATAACTTCTCATCTTTACTTCATGCTTTCCTGCTTAAATACTACCAAATTCTACATTTTGTATTTACCATTATTTAATATACTTTTAGATGGAACATGGCATTTGCATGAATTGGAGTAAAGTAATAGAACCTCTAAGGATGGACCTGGGAGTATGGTGGCAACCTCAGTAGAGGGTATTGTCCATGCTTACTCCGGTCGTATAAGGTCCGGTTCATGAGAAAGCCTTTCTAATGTTTTGTACGGCCGCACGGGCCAAAAAGGCATTGCCTTCGGGAATGCCTACTTATGTGAGGACTTGATCCACACCCCGCCACTACACCTAGTAAACCACCCCAAGGGGCCATGGTGGGCAACGGATATGCTGGAGTAGGACCTTCGCATAGTCCCAGGTCTGGTCGACACGGGTCATCGGGTATGTTATGGCATCAGGGTGACGCAGTGGTATTTCTACCACGTTTATATTGATGCATCTTTTCCCGGGAAACTGGATCCGCGTAGCGGATGGTGGTGGAATGACCCCTGCTTAGACCCTAGTATAGACGTGGGTGGTACTAGGGAACGCGGTCTAGGATTGGATGAGAATGTAGTCCATGAATAGACGTTGGTGGGTACGGGTTTCGTAGGTTAGTATCGCCCCCGTACAGGGTATGGGCTGATCGACCGTGCAGGTAAAGCGTACCCCTCTGGCCAGAGTTATGAATATATTCGAATAGCTGAGGCTCGCGGTTATGAGCCCACTTGGTAAAAGCTCCCATTGATTAGAATTCACCTTAGGATACTAGAGATGCTTTTGGTTAAGGTTAACTTGATCTTGAGTCAGGTTTGTCCTTGAATGGAGCCCGAGTATGGCTTAAGGTTGAATCGGGATATCCCTGACGGAACCCGGATAGATTTTACATAATCAAGGGACCGGTAGGGAAGTGAATGTCCTCCAGGACCAAAACTACTTTATACTACTACATTACATACTTCTCTCTTTCGCACTTAAATTCAATACCCTGGATGTGTGCTTAGGCCCTCTAGGGGCTGAATCCCCTCTGTATTGGTCTTGTCCGCTGTGGAATTTGTTGAGTACCCAACCCTGTACTCACTCTTGCTTCCCCTATCCCTTCTTCTAGACGAGGAACTAGAAGCTTATGACGATGCGGATCCCCTGGGTACGAGCTAGGAGTCAAGATGCCTGAGGTGTGAGTCCGCTACGTAGATCGCCGCTGTTTGAATAAGGTTGAGGCTACGGCCCCACTTGTATAGAGTGTGTTTTCCCTCTTTTCAACCTTATGTAAAATATCTGAATAAATAAACGAAGTACTGTTGTGGTACTTCTTGTGCAAGTGCTCGTATCATCTAATGATCCAGGGAATGATACAAAAAGGAATTTGGGCCCACCCCTATAGGGCGGTCCCCACAGGATGGTACTAGAGCTGTACTTGACCGTAGCTCCAAAATAGTCTATTTAAAAATTAGAAACTCCGTTCTCTTACCCCCTGCTTTAGGAAGTTTTCTCGGGATGTTAGTAACAAGACTTCTGTCTTGAATAGGAAATGGAAGGAAATTGCTGGACTGGCAAGACCGGATGGATACAATCAGATGGTTCATCATGTGTGGGATTTCCGCAAGTACTTTGGAATGCTATGCGAGAAGTAGGCTACATTCAGCGACCCGAATATAAAGGCAGAGAGTATGTGCTACAAGGGATACCCTATTGTGAAGTTAGTGTGGCCTTAGGAAAACCACCCTCTAAACTCAAAGGGCCCTCTATAGTGGTCACAGCCGTAGGAATTCGTTTCAATGATACTACCCAGATAGTAGCTAAGAAAGCCCTTATGAGTCTTGTCAAGGAAGGGGTAAAACCAGACATTATATCCTAAACTTCCCCCCGATACTTACTTATTGGAAAAAGCCGTCAGCATGCCTGGAACTACCGCATTAAGGCCCTTATGACAGAAGTAGTGCCAGTTGACCATACCACCATGGCCGTCAGCATGCCTGGAACTACCGCATTAAGGCCCTTATGACAGAAGTAGTGCCAGTTGACCATACCACCATGGCCATGACTATAGGTTATCTCCTATCCCTAGAAAACCTCTATGAAGTCCAGAACATAAACCTCCGAGAAGCCCTTTACCGAGCCGAGCATTTAACCCATCAGTTGACAATAGCCGAGAGTAGATTGGAAGAGGTTCTGAACCAATCAGCCCAGATAGAGAAGAAAACCAAGGAGGCTCATGATTTTATGGATGAAGCTACTCAAGAGCTTAAGCGGGACCTGAAGCATGTCATTAAAAATGGTACTAGTTCTCGCTCAACAGAAACCCCAACCAAAACCCGAAAACTACCTACCTCAAAAGACAAAGCCAAGGCCCTCGACAAAACACCACTATCCACCATTGCTGAAACATTAGAAGAAGAATCCCCAAAGCCAAGACAGAAATCTGGCAAAAGAAAGACAACAAGGAGGAGCCGGAAATGTTGGAATTTGACCAATGGGCCAAGATGGACAAAGGAAAAGAAGTTGAAGAAACCCCAAGAGTGGATGACGTTATGGAGACATCATGGACAACTTCAGAACCGGAAATAGTGAATCTTGCCGAGGAAGGAACCTCAAGGGAATCATCCGAAGATAGTCACCTACACCAATCAGACCTTGATCGAGACATAGAGAAGTTTATTGCAGAATGGGGAGATACTATGGTACCAGAAGGTGACATCAGCATATGGGAGAAGGAGTTGTCAAGTGGATCAGGCTTCTGGGAAGACTACTATCGCCAGAGCAACGCGTGGGATTAGAACTAGAGAGTGGGTAGTGTACAAGTGTACAAATGTAGATTAGCTAGTAAATAATGTATAGGCGGCCACAGTTCTAAAGTTAGAACGTATATTGCTTGTGAGTGGCTAAAGGGGCAGTGAACTCTTTCCCTGGATATAAATAAAATATATTTGGTTGTGCACAACATATAGCAACGTATTCAATACTTGTCTTTTCCATAGATCTATACTTATCCCCTTCTTCTACACTCATCCCCTTCTTAATGAGACCTTAGACTTACCCCTACTCCGGTCGACCCTACAGATGGCACCCAAGAGATCTGCAAGGATCCAGGAACGTCATGATCACAGAAGTAGAATACCAGCAGAACCACGGGATGAATCCCAGTCTGAGAGTGTTCACCAGACACCACCACAAAGAAGGCAGGGGTATCAGCGAGTTGAAGCAGAGCAGGAAGCTGAAGATATGGATATATCAGAGGAAGAGCAAGATAACCCACCCCCACCACCAGTAAATGACCTAGTAGCCGTAATGGCAAACCAAACCCGATTGATGGAAGTCATAGCTGAGGGAGTCACCCAAAACCATAACTATCATCCTGGAAGTGGTTGTGGACAAACTATAAAGATCATAGAATTTCTTAGAACCAACCCACCTACCTAGCTATGACAGCTCTGATGAGCCATTGGAAGCAGATGACTGGTTAAAGGTCATTACTCAGAAACTAGATGCAGTGCATGCAGTAGGCAAGGACAGGATTATGTTGGGAACACATCAACTACAAGGAACAACTGGTGATTGGTGGGATAATTACTATATGGTAGCCAATGACGCAGAAGAGATTACCTGGGAGCATTTCAAGAGGAATTCAGGAAATATCACATTCCTGAAGGAGCAATGGAAAGGAAAGCTGATGAATTTAGAACCCTCAAGCAAGGAGGAATGACAATTCCTTAGTATCATCGGAAGTTTATGAAGCTAGCCCGTTATGCCCCGGATGATGTCAACACTGATAAGAAGAAACATACTCGGTTTAAGAAGGGATTGAACAACCTCTACCGTCAGCAGTAAACCCCACATATATACCCAGACTTCAACACCCTAATAAACCAGTCAATCCTAGCCGAAACTGTTCATGATGAGGAGGATCGAAGGCGTAAGTTTATGACTTACCACACCTCCTCACAAGGGAGACCACCCAGAACCCAAAATCCTACCCCTATCAATACTTGTTTCACACCTAGAAATCCTGTGCGTAGTCAACCGACACGCAGCATCACCTCTCAGCCTACGACACCAGTCCATAGACAAGCCAGCTCACAGCCCCCAAGAAGCACAGCCAGTGCTCCTGCCATGAGTGACAAAACTTGTTTCCACTGTCGCCAGCCTGGACACTTTGTGGCCAGCTGCCCATTCAAGTCACAAGTCAACACACCAGCTACTTCAATTGGAAGCTCTCGACCTGCTGCCCCAGGAGTCGGACGAACTAGACCACCACCACAGAGGCCAACTTCGTCCTATTCCAAAGGACGGATTAATCACATGGAGACTGAGGAAGCCCAAGCTGCGTTAGATGTCGTGCTTGGTAAGTTTCCCGTAAACGCTACCCCCGCTACTGTCTTATTTGATTCTGGAGCATCACATACATTCATATCATCCAAATTTGTCCAAGAAAATCGATTACCTACCATACCTCTAACAAACCCCATAGTAGCAAAAACTCCTGGATCAAAAATTCCATGTCAACTCCAAACTCCCGAGGTCAAACTCATTTTAAGTGGGGTAGAGTTTATAGTTAAACCTATAGTACTAAACTCTAAAGGAATAGCCTTGATAATGGGTATGGACTGGTTGAAAGAACACAAGGGATAGATTGATTGTGAAAATGGGACAGTTACCTTGGTTAGTGCCAGAGGACAAATTGTAGAATGTCAGACTCAGCCCAAGCATGTCACCCCAATGATATGTGCAATGGAAGTCACTATAGTGGACCAAGTGCCAGTAGTAAGGGAGTATTTCCAGAAGAGTTACCAGGACCACCACCTGATAGAGATGTAGAGTTTGTGATTAATTTACTTCCTAGAACAACACCTATAGCTAAGAGACCCTACAGAATGGCAGTGAATGAATTAGAAGAATTGAAAAAGCAACTAAAAGAGTTATTGGCCAAGGACTTTATTAGACCAAGTTCATCACCTTGGGGATCACCGGCACTTTTTGTCAAGAAGAAAGATGGAACCCTGAGGATGTGCATAGATTACCGATCACTTAATGATGTGACCATTAAAAACAAGTACCCATTACCCAAAATAGATTACTTGTTTGATCAGTTAAAGGGAGCCAAGTATTTCTCAAAGATAGATTTGAGGTCAGGATATTATCAGCTAAAAGAATGGGATGACATACCCAAGACAGCTTTTGTGACCAGATATGGACAATATGAGTACACAGTTATGCCATTTGCATTAACCAATGCCCCGGCTTATTTCATGAATCTCATGAACAAAGTGTTCATGAAAGAATTGGATAAGTTTGTGGTAGTATTCATAGATGATATTTTAATATACTCCAAGACTGCAGAAGAGCATGAGAGGCACTTGAGAATAGTCTTAGACAGGTTAAGAGCTCATAAACTCAATGCCAAGTTCAGCAAATGTGAGTTTTGGTTAGAACAAGTTGCATTTTTAGGACATGTCATCACTCAAAATGGAGTAGCAGTGGATCCATCAAAGATAGAAACAATCATGGATTGGCCTCAGC
This sequence comes from Cenchrus fungigraminus, assembly GCA_036936925.1. NCBI lineage: Eukaryota > Viridiplantae > Streptophyta > Magnoliopsida > Poales > Poaceae > Cenchrus > Cenchrus fungigraminus. The sequence continues at coordinate 103,044,030 of CM072779.1, forward strand.
CCAGAAATGTGACAGAAATTAGAAGTTTTATTGGATTAGCCAGATATTACAGAAGGTTTATTAAAGGATTTTCAAAGCTAGCCAGACCAATGACAGGGTTAAGCAAGAAAGGAGTAGCCTTTAAATGGACCCCAACATGCGAAGAAAGTTTTGAAAAGTTCAAGAAGCAACTTACTTCAGCACCAGTATTAGCACTTCCTAACATTCATCAAGACTTTGTGATATACTGTGATGCATCAAGAAGAGGATTGGGAAGTGTGCTTATGCAAAATGACAGGGTTATTGTATATGCATCCAGACAGTTAAGGCAACATGAAGTCAATTATCCAACACATGACTTAGAATTAGCATTAGTGGTTCATGCCTTAAAAATCTGGAGACATTACCTCATCGGTAATAAGTGTGAGGTTTACACAGACCACAAGAGTTTGAAATACATATTCACTCAGAAAGAGTTAAACCTCAGGCAGAGAAGATGGTTAGAGTTAATCAAAGACTACAACCTATAACTGAGGTATCACCCTGGAAAAGCCAATGTGGTAGCAGACGCCCTTAGTAGGAAAATAGCAACATCTGAAGAGCTGAAAAAGGAGATAAAAGCCATGAATCTGCATATAGTACCCCTTGGATACCTTACAAATCTACAAATTCAACCTATGTTAGAAGCACAAATTAAAGAGGCACAGAAACAGAGTAGAGAAATTATGCTACTTCAGGACTCTATAGGACTTGGGAAAGGACCAGAATTCAGGATGGACTCAGAAGGAGCACTATACTTCAGAGATAGAATCTGTGTGCCACCCCAGAATGGGCTAAGAAAGACTATATTGGAAGAAGCCCATAATTCAGCATATTCCATACACCCTAGTTCAACCAAGATGTACCAAGACCTGAAAGAAACATATTGGTGGCCAGGAATGAAAAGAGATATAGCAGAATGTGTAGCCAACTGCCATCTATGCAAAAGTATTAAGGTAGAATATCAGAGACCAGCAGGATTATTACAGCCGTTACCAATACCAGAGTGGAAATGAGAAGAAATTAGTATAGATTTTAGAGTGGGACTACCCAAAACCCCTAAGGGAAATGACTATATGGGTCATAGTCGACCGTTTGACCAAGATAGCCCACTTTATCCCGATCAAGATTAGTTATGCAGGAGATAAGCTGACATGGTTATACATAGATAACATCCTCAAGCTTCATGGAATACCAAAGAGAATTGTGACAGATCGAGGACCTCAGTTTACCTCCAAATTTTGGAAAAGTTTACACGAGAGTATGGGTACAACATTTGACTATAGCTCAGCCTATCACCCCTAAACAGATGGTCAAACGGAAAGAGTCAATCAATTGTTAGAAGATATGTTAAGAGCATGTGTTTTGACCTACGGAAAGAATTGGGAAGAAAGTTTGGCTTTTGCAGAGTTCTCCTATAACAATAGCTATCAAGCTAGTGTACAAATGGCACCGTTTGAAGCTTTATATGGCAGAAGGTGTACAACTCCATTAATGTGGTCAGAAGTCAGAGAAAGGTCATTGTTTGGTCCTGCCATCATCAAGGATGCAGAAGAGAAGACAAGGCTAGCCAGAGGAAACCTAAAGGTAGCACTGTTGACATTTCGTAGCGCCGATCACTTAAGAATAGATTTAGAATCCATCCTTAGCGACAGCGCTAGAAATGCTTGTTGGCATCTCTTAACGTCACAACTAACGATGCCGAGTTAGCGTGAACATCAAGACTTGCCAAAGGTTAATCTAAATGATCATGAATGAATCCGCAAGCGCACAGATAAACCATTGTAGCATTTCCCCAAGGAAGGAGAATATTCCAAGGGTATGGTATCCGTGGAAGGCAATGGTGGATATCTTAGACTTATGTTTTTGCACTGAATGTAAACTAAGAGATAGATATAGGAAACAACAAACTCAAAGGCAGGGTAAGATAAAAGATATAAAGGGTAGTGTGACACACACACTCAGATCTACCTCTACTCTAGCACACTACGGCTTAGGGGAACCATACGAGTTAGCTCTAGGTTCTAATGTACTAAATATACAAAGCTAGAAGATACAGGAGATAGGCATGAGCATTGCATGAGAGGGTAAGGTTCAGCACCCAGGTACAAACGGAGAGCTAGCCCGCGACGACCAGCACTCTGTGAAAGTAGACTTTAGACTCCTATAGCAGGTACCCCAGCGCGGAGGGTTCCAAAGGATCCAACAGCTATCACCACTGTGGACCTACCTCTATCGTTATGGGGGGTATGCTCATAACTAATGTAGCCAGACAACCCAGGCACCATGCCTGCGTTGCTGCTAGACTTCACCCGGCCCGGGCTATTGTGACTCAGGGTGAGAGCCACCAGAAGACTGGTCAACTTAGACCGAGTACCGTAGCTTGAACACAAACCTCATGCAACACTCTCATGCCATCTAACAAGATCAACTAAGGCTAGACATACGAACGGATACGAACTCTCTTATGTCTAGTCAATAAGATCAAAGGGTTGTGTTCGTGAAGAACACGAGCCTCTAACTTATGAACAAACACATAAGGAATGAGTTTATCATCCTTCAAGTGGATCAAAAGGTAGTGTTCATGAAGAACACAAGCCTCTAAATGATGAACAAAGGATGAACTCAAGAACATATCAAGCATATGATCTACCATGACTTTATATGAAATAGCTGAATAACTGAAGTAGATCAAAGTCATACAATGAAATAAAGATAAAAGAGAACTCATACCTAGACTCCAAAGAAGACTTGGAACCTGAAGAAAAGCTACTCTAGCCTACCCCCTAGCCTTGGAAACTAAAAGTGAGAGGAGAATGAGAGAGTAGTGTGTGGGAAATGGGAGCCCCTCCCCTTCTATTTATAGGCAAGGAGGAGGCTTGCTTCGGGGCTCAAACTCCACCAAAACACCCGGGAGTGAGGCAATGGACCAAACCAAAGAGGAGCAAACACGTGCAAGGCCGGGATGAACCGACCCTAGGTCGGTTCGGTCGATCTTAGGGTCGGCCGAACCCCTAGGGCGGCCATCTCAGCTGTGCTTCCTCTGGGTGGCTGCTGTGTGGGCCCTTTTATCCTCCCCCGGTGCATGGCTTGATTTGGTATCCGAGGTGGGCCCCTTGATCCATGTGAAGTCCATGTGGCGCTCTCTGATTCGTCGGTGAGTGCCTCCCTTGGATTGATGACGTGGAATGCCATGTGTTTCCTTGGTGGCAGCCACCTCCTCAGCTGAGTTGGCATGGTTTGTCCATAGAAGGTGGGTTTTCATCTATTTTAAGGGGTATTTCACCTACATACAAATAATCTCCAAGGACAAGTGGAACTACATTATTCAAACCAAAATGCAAGTAAATAATGCATATGCCTCCATTTATGTGAGAATACTGAGGGCTGAAAGTAGTACTTAACAGCCGTCAACAAACTCCCCCAAGCTAACCTCTTGCTCGTCTCGAAGCAAGACATTAGAGACTTAGGTTGGTTGATCAGGAGTTTCTACAATGTTGTATTCTCAACTTATGGCAAACATACCGCAAAGTACTCTACCAAGAGTTGAACAAGTTGGCAATGTTCTTACCTTTCACCTGATGTCGTGGGGCATATAGCTTCACCTGCCTTAGGCAGTTGAGAGACAAAATGGTTATATAGCAATGCATAATCACTCATGCCTTGATCAGCTATCAATCCGGAGGTTTTGCAAAATTTTCAAAAGAAAATCAGAGTTCCTCAAATGATACTCTCGGATCGCTCAAAGTGTATGATTCCTCACCAAGGCATCAATGTTGTCTTTCTTCACATCCTACTCCTAATAGGCTTATGTGGAGCTGTAGGTAGGGAAGAAATGCGGCATACTATTTTACTAAGTCAAAGACCGGATCCTTGGAAGAAACAAATATACATCCTGATCAAGATGTGCATATGTGTGTGATGGATATGAGCATGGTAAGGTGGATACTAGGCCCGGAAATGAGTGCTAGATATTACCATGCTTTATATGAGGAAATGAGGGATTGATGGTAAGGTGGACACTAGCCCCGGAGTAGGTATTAGTTATTACCATCTATATGGTGGAACTCTTTCTCTTGCACATATCAATCCCATTTTCTCCTTTCGAAATTTTTCGAGACTTGGGCTAGCTCTCTTTATTTTATTTTTGCCATGCTTTTGAGCATGCTTTTCTTTTTTTCAGCTAGCCCTTTGTCTCTATTGGAGATATTTGGAGAGGGCTGAATGATACAAAGATACATAGAATTTTATTTTGCGGAAGAATACATAAGCAAAATGGAACAAATGATGAATGCTAACTTCTAGTGTAGAAGTTTAACATGAACGTGTACGTGATCTTGATCAGGGGAGTATGAGTTCTAACAAGGGTCACAACAATTTGACAAAGCTCAACGAGAGAACAAGCTGCATATGTGGAGGCTAAGAGCTAGAATCTACATATGGCCTTGGATAGGAAATTCTCATCATTGAGGAACTCATCATGTTTTGATTTTTTAAAAGGAAAATTCCGGACTCACGTAGTAAGCCCTCTGCTCCTCCATGTATCGCTGCTGGTTATGCTGCATGGCTTCGATCCTTTCACCAGCCTGATGCTGCCACGCTGAGGTAGACTTGACGTGGGTGTTCAGCGTCTCCTCCAATCCCGTGACCTGGACGGTGAGCTCTCCCATCTGCTGCGCGAGCTGAGCATCGCGTGCAGAGGCTGAGGAGTGCTGCCGGAAGGACGAAGACGGAGGTGGACCATCGGAGCTGGAACTAGTGGGTGTGGCCCACTGAGCGCCGCTCGCACTCGCCCAAGCTGCGCCACTCGCACTCGGCTGGTAGGTGGCTGATCCCAACCAGGTGCATATCCAGGGGTAACCCCGAACATGTACCCCGCAGGGGCCCCTCTTGCCACTGGTGGTGTAGCAGGTTGTGGTGGTGGCTGTGACTGCTGCTGCTGCTGCATGTGTGCTCTCTTCACCGCGCTTCTGGTGGACCTGCCTGAAACACTAGCACGACGGCTTTCCTCTTGTGTAACAAGGGGAATGGTTAGTGACTCCGAGCTATATAATCGAAACCCTGGGTTAGGTAACGGGATTTGATTTGCATAACCAGGAAAGAAGAAAGTCACAGAATCATTTGGGCCCCTCTTGAGTATATGCCCTTGGATCAAGTATGCCTCATCAATAAGAACTCGGGGCGTCCCGATGAAGGGTACGGGATTCCCGCTAAGAACCCCGAGTCTGAGAGCAATACGACTCACCAAAGACGTACACTCAATAGGACCTATCATCTTGAAATTCATCATCCACTACTGAATCATAGCTTTAACGGGAGAGTCCTTGATCTGGTTAACAGCAGCGTATAATAGCATCATCTCATCGCTGCGCACGGGCCGAACATCCTCTCGTGGAAAGAGAGTAATGGCGAGCCACTTGTGCCACAAACGGAGAGTGGGATGCACGATATCGTTGCACCGAGGTACAAACTTGCCACTGTAAACATGACCGGAGATGTCTGCCCAGAAAGAGTCTCGAACAAAACCCTCACAAGCCTTCTTCAGAGAAACAGCACAACGAGGACTAAAACCAAGAAGACGACTAAGTTCCTTCCAAGAAACACGATAATCGGTCCCAAAAAGACGAAACTGAATGCCATCCTGAATCTCGGTAAGAGAGCAAAGGAACTGGATGGTGAGGGGCCGAGATCCAAGCTCTGTAACCGGCGCAAACTCCTCCCAACCAAGAGCATGCCAAATAGAAGTGAACTCGAGATTCATACTTGTTTTCTCCAGGAGAGCCGGGTCGAAGTCCCGGGTGTGGGTGAAGACTCGGTCCTTTAGGAGAGCGTAGGCTTGCTCCTCTCGAGCGCCCCACAAGCTGTGGTAGGGGGTGTCGTTGATGACCTCCTCCGCGGCTTGTGGCCTGGCTTGCTCCTCTTGCTCTTCTTCATAATCCATCGTTGATGGGCTCGGCGTCGGCTCGACAGGGGTGGATGAACTCGCGCTTGCCCGCGAACGGGAGCGTGTCACCCTCCGGAGTGTGTTCGCCGCCCAATTCATGCTAGCACAACAACAAGGGACACCAAGAGCAACTCGGTGATGGATTAGTAAAATCGAATGAGATTCTTACCGAGCTTGCTCCACCAATAGCAATACTTTCAGCAACACAATAGAGAGAACACTTGATGATCCAATCTTGAGCAAGAAATCCAAGAAAACCAAGAGAGCAAGGAGTAGAGAGGGGAGTGTGAGTGAAATGAGTTGAATGGGTGAAGAACACCCCCTCTCGGGTCCAATTTATAGTGCAAAAGGGCAGCACACCGCGGACTAGCCGTTGCACAACGGCTAGGAGCCGTTGGCCAAAGCTGGGCCCACATGAACGTTGCCAGGGTTCGGCCGAACCCTGGTTCGGCCGGCTCGGCTGTGGGCCCGGGGCTGGCCCCCTTTGGCAGGTGTGCCACCAACGGCTATATAGAGATATACCCAGGTGCATCGACCAAAGTTTGCTCCAGAAATTGCCCAAATGAATTTTCTAAGGTTTTCAATCTCAGAAATTATTTTCAGAAATTTTATTTTGAAAAGGGAAAAGGGCTAGATAAATCTAGCATGCGGATGCAAGGTTTTGGAAAATCAAATATGCAATTTTGGAAATAAAATTTTGGAAAGGGAAATATGAGATAAGTACCAGCTTTAACCTTTTTGGTAGAAAGGACCCATCATTTTTAGTCCGACGAGTTGGACTCTTCTCAGCAGTTAATTCCACTCAGCACCCCACTCCTGAGAAGTAGAGGGTGGTGCCTTCTCAATCTTCCGCCATTCTTTCTGAATTTTCTTTTGCTTCTTTGACGGAGATTTCTTCCTTGGGGGTAAAGGCTCCGTCCTCCCCCCAAGCTGCTCAACACTATCCTGCACCAAATAGCATTGCTCTTCTTTGTCCTAAAACTTGAATTTCAAGTTCCTCTTCCCAATGCGGAAACGGATTATTCCAGACCCCACATTGATTCTAGCTCGGACATCACTGATAAAGGGTCGCCCGAGGATGAGCGGCATTCCTCCCTCGTCATCCATATCAAGGACCACGAAATCCGAGAAGACATAAGAGCTCTTGACCTTAACCAATATGCTCTCAACAATTCCTTCTGGATATCGTATCATTGAATCGGCGAGTGGATAGTCCGTGCTGTAGGAGAGAGAGCTGGATATCCCAGTTGCTCGAACATGGCCTTGGACATGAGATTAACACTTGCACCAAGGTCACAAAGGGCATGCCTGATCGTCTTGTAATAGATTGTGCAAGTGATAGTCGGGTAGCCTGGATCTTTCTTGTGCACAACTGCTGATTCCTCCAAACGATCTAGAATTTGTTGCATGGGCTTTCCTGCATAGTTAGAAGCACATGTCTTCCTAGGTGGCTTACCCCACCTAGTTGACACTACACTAACATTTTCACAAGAGGACACGGGTTGCCCCGGGATCCTCCCGTTATCAGCAGATGGAACTAAAGCAGCCAGCTGAGCCAACTGGGTTTCTAACATTTTGTTGAAACTCAGCTGACTCTTCTGAGCAGAAGAAAAACTATCAAGCTTAACGTTGAGACTTCCCAAAGTTTTATCAAGGGCAGCTAGCTTTTTGTTAACACCTTCATTAATCTTAGCTTGCCCAAAAATGAGATCTCATAAGGAGGGTTGGTTAGGATGGTAAGAGTTACCTTGATTACCTCCTTGATAATAAGGGTGTTGTTGATTCCACGATTGGCCTCCTTGTTGAGGTGGATGATAACTATTGTTATTGCCATTCATGTACATCACTTCCTCCTGAGTCTTCGGACAATAATTTCCTGAGTGCCCAGTGTTGCCACAGACTTCACAAGTCATATGAGAATTCATAGGCAGGGTAGTGGTGGCCATGGCAGCCTTCTCGTTGGTGTAGTCGTCCAATCTCTTCATAAGAAGATCCAACTTGGCAGTAATCATGTCTGCTTCCTTGACAGTATGAGTACCCCTCGGACGTGGTTGGAGTCGTTCATCACTCCACCCTTGGTTGGAGACCATCTTCTCAATGAGTAATTTAGCATTATCAACAGTGAGTGAGAAGAATGCTCCCTGAGCAGCAGCATCAATATGGCCTCGGGCTGTCGGAGTCAACCCATTATAAAGCTTTGAAGAATGAGCCAATCCTCCATCCCATGGTGAGGACAGGCCATGACATACTCCTGAAGCCTCTGCCAAGCCTCTGGAATGGATTCACTTGCTGCTTGCTGAAAACCAGAAATCCTTCCGCGAAGGGCATTGGTTTTACCCAATGGGAAGAACTTCTTGAGGAATGCCTCTGAACACTTACCCCAAGTGTTAATAGCATCACGATTCGCGTAGAACCATTGCTTGGCTTTCCCCAGGAGAGAGAATGGAAACAGCCGTAGACAGACAGCATCCATATTCGCACCCCTGATGATGAAAGTGCTGCACAGCTCTAGGAATTGATGCAAATGAGCATTGGCATCCTCATTTGGCTTGCCACAGAATGGGCTAGCCTGTACCATCGTAATTAGGCCCGTCTTGATCTCAAAATTTTCAGTCCCCATTGCCACCTCAGGGACTTGCAGCTCCTGGTCAGCAGAAGGAGCTGAGTACTCACGAAGTGTCTTTTGGGCCATAGCGTTTGACGTGGATGGTACAAAGGAAGCTGGATCGCCTTCCGGATGAGTAAGACGAGGTGAGTAGAAATGAATTCGAGCTTTCCTTACAAGTAACTCGGGATCTTAAGTGAAATTCTCTGGTAAGTCAAAACCAGTCATACACTACCCGTCTTCATCATCCAAAGATAAAAGAAGACAATCAAGGTTAGCCTGCATTGAGAGTTGTCCTAACCTACTCATAGCTTATAAACAGATGCAAAGCATAGTCATGATAATCATGTGCCTTCCCCGGCAACAGCGCCAGAAATGCTTGTTGACATTTCGTAGCGCCGATCACTTAAGAACAGATTTAGAATCCATCCTTAACGACAGCGCTAGAAATGCTTGTTGGCATCTCTTAACGTCACAACTAACGACGCTGAGTTAGCTTGAACATCAAGACTTGCCAAAGGTTAATCTAAACGATCATGATCGAATCCGCAAGCGCACAGATAAACCATTGTAGCATTTCCCTAAGGAAGGACAATATTCCAAGGGTATGGTATCCGTGGAAGGTAATGGCGGATATCTTAGACTTATGTTTTTGCACTGAATGTAAACTAAGAGATAGATATAGGAAACAACAAACTCAAAGGCAGGGGTAAGATAAAAGATATAAAGGGTAGTGTGACACACACACTCAGATCTACCTCTACTCTAGCACACTACGGCTTAGGGGAAACATACGAGTTAGCTCTAGGTTCTAATGTACTAAATATACAAAGCTAGAAGATACAAGAGATAGGCATGATCATTGCATGAGAGGGTAAGATTCAGCACCCAGGTACAAACAGGGAGCTAGCCCGTGACGACCAGCACTCTGCGAAAGTAGGCTTTAGACTCCTACAGCAGGTACCCCAGCGTGGAGGGTTCCAAAGGATCCAACCGCTGTCACCACTGCGGACCTACCTCTATCGGTATGGGGGGTATGCTCATAACTAATGTAGGCAGACAACCCAGGCACCATGCCTGCGTTGCTGCTAGACTTCACCCGGCCCGGGCTATTGTGACCCAGGGTGAGAGCCACCAGAAGACTAGTCAACTTAGACCGAGTACCGTATCTTGAACACAAACCTCATGCAACACTCTCGTGCCATCTAACAAGATCAATTAAGGCTAGACATACGAACAGATACGAACTCTCTTATGTCTAGTCAATAAGATCAAAGGGTCGTGTTCGTGAAGAACACGAGCCTCTAACTTATGAACAAACATATAAGGAATGAGTTTATCATCCTTCAAGTGGATCAAAAGGTAGTGTTCATGAAGAACACAAGCCTCTAAATGATGAACAAAGGATGAACTCAAGAACATATCAAGCATATGATCTACCATGACTTTATATGAAATAGCTGAATAACTGAAGTAGATCAAAGTCATACAATGAAATAAAGATAAAAGAGAATTCATACCTAGACTCCAAAGAAGACTTGGAACCTAAAGAAGAGCTACTCTAGCCTACCCCCTAGCCTTGGAAACTAAAAGTGAGAGGAGAATGAGAGAGTTGTGTGTGGTAAATGGGAGCCCCTCCCCTTCTATTTATAGGCAAGGAGGAGGCTTGCTTCGGGGCTCAAACTCCACCAAAACACCCGGGAGTGAGGCAATGGACCAATGAGGAGCAAACACGTGCAAGGCAGGGATGAACTGACCCTAGGTCGGTTCGGCCGATCCTAGGGTCGGCCGAACCCCTAGGGCGGCCATCTCGACTGTGCTTCCTCTGGGTGGCTGCCCTGTGGGCCCTTTGATCCTCCCCCGGTGCATGGCTTGATTTGGTATCTAAGGTGGGCCCCTTGATCGATGTGAAGTCCATGTGGCGCTCTCTGATTCGTCGGTGAGTGCCTCCCTTGGATTGATGACGTGGAATGCCATGTGTTTCCTTGGTGGCAGCCACCTCCTCAGCTGAGTTGGCATGGTTTCTCCATAGAAGGTGGGTTTCCATCTCTTTTAAGGGGTATTTCACCTACATACAAATAATCTCCAAGGACAAGTGGAACTACATTATTCAAACCAAAATGCAAGTAAATAATGCATATACCTCCATTTATGTGAGAATATTGAGGGCTGAAAGTAGTACTTAACAGCCGTCAACAAGGACAAAGTCGGCAAAAGAGTTATGCAGACACTCGTAGACGGGAGTTAGAGTTCAAGACAGGAGATTATGTATGCTTGAAAGTGGCACCGATCAGAGGCACTAGAAGATTTAAGATACATGGCAAGTTAGCACCTCGGTATATAGGACCATATCAGATACTTCGGAGAATTGGAAAAGTAGCATATCTCTTGGAATTACCCGAAGAATTAAATGATGTACACCCAGTATTTCATGTGTCCCTTCTCAGAAGATGCTTAAGAATCCCAAAGGAACAGACCCCACCAGAAGTACTAGACCTACTGCCAGACCTCCGGTATCAAGAGAGACTAGTCAGAATTTTGGACACAGTTATACGACAAACAAGAAGAACATCAGCCAGATTTTGCAGAGTTCAGCGGAGCAACCACACAGAAGCAGAGGCAACCTGCGAAAGAGAGGACATTCTCAAGAAAGAGTTTCCCTACCTATTCACCAACCTAGCCGAATCTCGGGGACGAGATTCACTTTAAGTGGGGTAGGTCTGTCACATCCCGAATTTTCTAAGTTTTAAAATTTGGTCCCTAAAAATTTATTTAAAACCTATAGGACTTAAATGCAATAGTTTTGTATTTTTCAATTAAGTCCCTCTCTTTTTCCTCACACACTCATGTGCATTTGTTTGAGCTAACATTATTTCTCACCTCAAATTCTCACTAATTTTCCCCTAAGGAATTTCTAGTTGAAGCCCTAGTTCAAAGACCATTCAAATTTGAATTAGAATTCAAATTTAAATTCAAATCTTAACTCAAATATATTAGAAAAGCTTTAAACCCATAGATGAGCTCCCTCCCCACCTCGGGCCAACCAGAAGTCCATCCGACACTCCCTTCTCTTCTTTCCCGCACAGCCCACCACCTCCTTCTCTTCTTTCCCCGCGCGGCCCAACAATGCGCGGCCCACTCAGCCCAGGGGAGAGACAAGGCCGACGTCATGCTGACGTCAGCATGTCGTCTTCCCTCGGTTCACCCCTCTTCTCCCCTTTCTCGGCCGCGACGCCCCGCCGCGTCGTACCCCGCCATGCCCTGCCGTCCCCTTCCCCAACACGTGCACCGCACTCCGCCATACCTCCTCGCCATACTCCCTAGCCGCACGGCGGTATTTCTTCCCCCACCCCGGTGCCAAACCGCCTCACCACGGCTCCGCCACGCCAAACCACCATGCTGCCATCCCGCCGGTATCCCCGGCTTCCTCTCGCCAATCCGCCACGGAGTGGAGCGTCCCAGGATCGCCATCACCTCCTGCACCTCCCGGAGCCGCTTGATCAACACAGCACTCACCCTTGGTCGCACATCACCCTCGCCACCACACCGCCTTCCCCCGAGCTCACCAGCGCGAGCGTCGTACAGCCCGAGGCCAATCCAGTTTTCTCCCGCCCATTACCCTTTTCCCCCTCTCCTCTCCGGCCTCATCCGCAAAGGCGACATGTCGCCACCGCACGCCGGCTCCGCCACCTCACCACGGCCGCAGCCCTCCCCTCCAGCCTATAAATAGAGCCCGAGGTTCTCTTCGAGCTCCTCATCCACCTCCACACCTCACCACACCACCACCACCCCTTCCACTCCTCCCTCGGTGAAGCCCTGCTCCGCCGTCGAGAGACCTCCGCCGTCGAGCCTTGCCGCTGCTTCTCCCATCTCCGATGACCCTCCGCCACGCTACAACACTGGTAAGTGTTGTTATGCCGTCAGAATTGCTCCTCTTCCCTAGTCGTAGCCCGTAGGAGCCCCTGCCCCGCCGTCGCTAGCTCCGACGAGCAGAGCTCACTGGCGGTCACCCTCTGCTGCCCCGCCGTGCTGCCCAACCACCGCTCTGCACTCACAGCACTCCCGCATGCCCACACACACCATCACTTAGGCGCATTCTCATCCCTAGGCTTGTTTCCATCCGCGGCCGCGCCACCACATTCCTTCGGCGAGCGGCTGCGCGGCCGTCGGCGACCCCCGTCGACCACAAGCCCTGGTCCTAGCTACGTGTGTGCCCACAGCAGCCCCACGTGCCGCATCAGCCTGGCCTCGTCTGTCAGTCTCTCTCCCCTCTGAATTTTGCTTAGTACACCCGGCTTTTGCAGACAAAACCTTGTTTAGCCATCTTAAAAATTCCCAAAAATTCCCACAAATTCACCATAAATATTAGAGCCCATTTTAAGCCTATTTATGCTCTTTTCACCCAAATCTCATATGTCTAGGCCCTAGAATAATTTCTAGCATCTTTTCCTTATTACTGGGTCCATATTTTATGTACGCGGGTATAAGGGATTCTCTCCGTTTCAATCACGAAACCTTAGAAGACTCTACCCTCACCTTTAACCCATGTTTGGTGAATTGCTATTCTTGATTTGTGTGAATTACATTTTCTGTATAATTACGCTTTATAGAAAATGATGCTGTTTTTGAGAACCTGATCGACGACCCGGATTATGAGGAAGAAGCTCTGAACGACCAGGACTACGAGGAAGGCAAGTTCCACAACACTCCTTGACTTCTACCATCCAGATAACTTCTCATCTTTACTTCATACTTTCCTGCTTCAATACTACCAAATTCTACGTTTTGTATTTACCTTTATTTAATATACTTTTAGATGGAACATGGTAGTTGCATGAATTGGAGTAAAGTAATAGAACCTCTAAGGATGGACCTGGGAGTATGGGGCAACCTCAGTAGAGGGTATTATCCATGCTTACTCCGGTCGCAGGTGCACGTCAACGATTGGGCTAGAGTCTTGGCGACGACAGCGCAGTAGGGAGAAGAGGCAAAATATTATTTTTACTACTTTAGGATTTTCGAATTGAAACTCCCAATTGTAATTTTTGTTGTGTCTTTCCTCAGGAGGATTGGTACAAATATATAAGGAGGAAAACTCCCTATCTTCATCTCAACTAGTAATATGATACTAATTGATGTTGCACCTCCCATCTCTACTAATGGGCTTAAACATTAAAGCCCATTATGGAACACAAATATTGAGCCTTTGAGATTTATTAGAATTTCTTCATATGAATTTTATTTAGGGAAACTATTCATATATAAATTCTAACAGTTATCAGTTCAGAGACGCTTCATACTAATCATTCTTTGCAGCTCCACTTGGCATGGGAATGGCACAATGAATGTATTTTTGCCATGCTCTTTTTTTTTGAACAATACCGGGGGGGGGGGGGAAGGTCCCCACCTACATTCCATTGATCGAAGTAGCATTGTACATAACAAGACCCTGGCATACCAGGGCGAGATTACAGAGGGGGAGGGATGGAGGGAAGGTTACAGCATGAGAGGAGATAATTACGACACTGTAACAAACTTGGAAGCAAGGTTTTGTACCTGCAGCTCCAAGAGTCAATGTCACTAACAACCTGACGGAGTATTTCTGTGGGAGAGAATAGCTTGCGTTCAAAAATCAATGCGTTCCTAGCCTTCCAAATTCGCCAAAGGATGAGTAATGACACGTCTGTGCAGATTTTTTCCGGGCAGGGCAGCAGCCACCCAATCACCCACGGCATCCGGTGAGTTCCTGAGCGGACCGAGATTCCCAAGCGAGTCCAAGTAGCAATAGCACGCGGACACTGAGTGAAGATGTGGTCATCTGTCTCGAGCGTGCTTGTACAGAGTTCACAGTAGGATTCCTCAAGGCTTCGAATGTTTTTCGAATGCAAGGCTGCACGAGAGTTTAATCTTCCATGGTAGAGGAGCCAGCCAAAGAATTTCACTTTTGTTGGCAGTTTTGTTCCCCAGAGATGAGCCGCATCTGGATCAATTGGTTCAGTATTGTTGATTGCCAGGTAGGCCTCCCTGCTGGAGAACGTAGTGTTCCGGGAGCCAAGGATGTGTCGCTGATCCACATCATCATTTAGGTGAAAGTGAGCAAGGCAACTGCGCAGGGCGTCCATCTGTCCCTGGGCTTGTCTTGTGAGTCGCGGGTGGAAATGGTCCTCAAGGGTAGAGCGGAGGAAAAGCTGAACTGAACTGTTCGGCCGACGACAGTGCGAGAAGAGCGCCAGGAAAGTTTCAGCTAGAGTTGTGTTGCAGAGCCAGCGGTCTTCCCAAAAGGACGTGAGTTTGCCATTCCCCACACGAACACCGGTCAGAGACCTGTAATGGTGGAGTTCAGAATTAACTAAGCGACACAAAAAGGACTTATCCCCGCTACGGGCCGAGTGATTTAGAAACCAGTTCTTCCATGGCAGGGAAGCTGGTTCGTGGAGCCTATGAACAAACTTCATGAGGAGGGAATGGTTTTGGACAGCCATGTCTCTGATCCCCAAGCCACCATAGTCTTTGCTCCTACAGACCTTCTCCCATGCAATGAGGCATTGTGACCCGTTGCATTTGTCTTTGCCCCTCCAGAGGAAAGCTCGTCGTTTCGCATCAAGCAGCTCAATAACTGTCCTGGGCAGGGGATGCGAGGACATGAAGTACACCGTGAGACCGCCGAGGACCGCATTGACAAGGACCAGACGTCCTCCCGAACTCAGAAGCCGAGCCTTCCAACCGGACAAGTAGCGATCGAAGGTGTTAACTAGCGGCTGGTAGTCTGAAACACGAAGCTTATGGGGAGAAAGTGGTAGACCAAGATATGTCTGTGGAAAAGTGGAAATGGGACACCCCATGATGCTTGCCATTTGAGCTGCAGAGTCTAGTTGGATGTTCATGGGGATAAACGTTGATTTGTGGAAGTTGATCCTGAGACCTGTCGCTGATGAGAAGTCGTCCAGGATGGCCTTGAGCCTTGCCATGGATGCAGGGTCCCCTCTAGTGAGGATGAGAGTGTCGTCCGCATATTGCAACACGAGATAGGGAAGGCTTGGGTCGATTGGATGTTGGAGCTCTCCAGCTGCTGACGCCCGCTGTATGAGGCGTTGCAGCACATCCGCCACAATAATGAAAAGGTAGTGGGACATCGGATCGCCTTGTCGCAGCCCTCTTTTGCACGTAATCCAACGGCCGGTAATCCCATTTAGCATTACCGCGGTCTTTCCGCTGGAGAGAATGTTGCTCACCCATCCGCACCAGTGATCATCGAAGTCGCGAGCACGTAGGATGTCGATCAGACTACTCCATTCCACTCAGTCGAATGCCTTCTTGAAATCCAGTTTAAGGACGGCAGTGGGAACACCCCGCTTATGACAACAACTCAGCAGGTCCGCTGCATATACCAGATTCTCTGCAATGTTTCTCCCATGGATAAAGCCGATTTGATCTGCATCAATGATAGATGGAATGGCAGAGCGTAATCTGTTGACCAGGACTTTAGTGAAGAGCTTCATAGGGCAATTTTGTAAGGAGATTGGTCGGAAGGCGTCGGCAGTGACAGCCCCTTCTTTTTTTGGCAGTAGGATTAGATGAGCTCGGTTCAGCCCGTCAAGGGCGAGTGTCCCTTCAAAAAAACCTTCAAAAATTTGCAGCCTCTGATGTTGGGCCAAAAGATTTTATAGAATGACGGCCCAAAACCATCCGGTCCTGGATTGGCTTGCATGTCCATTGCGAGAAGAGCCTGCACAATTTCGTCAGCAGTGAATGGCCTCGAAAGATTCAGCCCGCCAACCATCATCGTAGGATAGAGCTCTGACAGAGAGAAGCGCCACTCGACCTGTTGCGTAGTGCCAAGAAGGTCTGAGTAAAAATTGTGCAGAATAAGACTTTTCGCATCATGCGCAGTGACAGATTGCCCTTCATGATCCAGGCTATGAATATAATTTTTTCTGCGACGTCCGGAAGCAGCAGTGTGAAAGAACCTGGAGTTCTCGTCCCATTCTAATGCAAGACGAATTTTGAAACACTGGCGCCAGTAAGCCAATCTCTCAGCGTTGATTGCTTGCAGACCTGCAGCGGCAAGGCGACGGAGGCAGGTTTCATTGGGACGGAGAGGACGAGCTTCTTCTAGGAGGTCCAGGGAGTTGAGCAGGGTTCTGGTGTCATTTTCTCGCTAGTCCAGGGGGCGGAGGCGCTTGGACTTTTTTTTCTTAATAGGGGTGCTTAACCCCCGACCTCAGGAGGCCATAGCGATTTGTGCCAACGAGGGTTCGAACCCTAGCTGCTAGCTCCTTGAAGGACCGGAACGGCGAACCAGAGAGGGGGGGAGTGAATGGGAGCTGATAAAAATTCTACTCAAGAATTCGGCCTATGAACCCAAAATCACTCGGACACCTCCGCACACTTCTCTTGCCAAATCCACGTAGCCACTGGAGTGCTACTGGACCTAGGAGCAAGATCCAACCAACAGCAACTCAAGACACGCAGCGGAAAACAACTCGAACCAGCTGCTGGCAACCAAAACCGGTCAGGCCGGTTTCTGAAACCGGTCAGACCGACCGTCTGGGACTTAGCCTCTTACAGGCAGGGGAAACCGGTCAGGCCGGTTTGGCAAACCGGTCAGGCCGGTTTTGTCCAGGAAATCCCCAAAAGACCTTCGAGACCCAACCTAGCCAAAACACCTCAAGAACCCTTCAACCCTTGAACAAGAAAAGCCATAGCATGAACGAGACTCTCCTATTCAGAAACTCCTCTCGACAGCCCACAGGGGCTAAACCAGTCAGACCGGTTTGGGAAACCGGTCAGACCGGTTTTGCCCAGGCAGTCGGGAAGAACTCAGCCCGTGGGAAAAACTCAAACTTCACCTCGATCGATCTCCCAATTCGTTCCACGGATTCAAGTAAGACTTTGGGGATAGCTGGGGTACCTCGTGGGCTACCTTTGGCTAGAAGCTCGGTCCCCAAAACCTACCCAATCAAGAGGAATCGGAAGTCAACCCTCAAGAACACCTTCCCAAGAACTCCACCGAAAACCACCAAATCAAAGCCGTTTCGGAGGGTTTGTTGGAGCAAGATCACCAAGCAAAGAGGCACAAGGTCCTCATACGTGACATCCAACAAGAATCCCTCAAAGAAACGCTCCCAAAACTTCTCCACGGAAATTCCAAGAAAAGGCTCCGAAAATCACCAAAAAGGAAAAACGGGAAGAACACAATCAAGCCTTGAGGAACCACGCCGAATCATCTATACATACCAAATAGGTTCATACAAGGTCTAGCTTGCCGCCCGATCATCCTTCCCTCTCACAAGATCTCACCATGAAGCTCTCAAGCTAGTCCTAAGAAAATCCTAAGGAAAATAGGAAGGGAAAATAGGAAAACCAAATGAGCTAGGGTTCCAAGAGATGGCTGCCATCCTCTCACCACTTGGGTTATATGGAGGCAACGAAAAGACTAAAATACCCCTAAAGCCTAAACTAGGATACACGCCCACCAAGGGCACTTTGGGAATTTGTCTTCGTAACACCATCGGACGGATGCCCGGCGACCGCACTTCGCTTAGCCTCGACGCAAGCCTTGCGATCCTGACGCGTGTCCTCCGCCTCGAAGCTTCCGACACCCTGCGACCCCAAACCGGTCAGACCGGTTTCCCAAACTGGTCAGACCGGTTTTGGCTTGACAGCCACGCCCGGTCTTCGGCCTCGGTTTTGTGGCTTAGCCGAGTAACCCGGTGGTTTTCTGGTGAACCACCGCAATCCCCGCGAACTTGATGTAGCCTCCGCCAATCACCACTCATGACTCGGCTCCCACGAAGTCCCGGCTCGACCTTGGTTTTGAGGCTCAACCAAGAAACCGTCCACGACTTCATCTTGCCGTTCTTGCCACCATGCGGCCCGCACTTGACCCCGCTGGCCACCGGGTCCCTCGAACCAAGCCTACTTGTCTTCTCCACACCTGGAGGCCTCACCGGCAATGACCTTTCGCGCTTGTTCTTCACCTACACCAGCACCAGTCAAGCCACAACCTGCACCTGCAATACTTAGCCAAGAGTCAGTCCACACAACATTGTCAATCACTCATCACACCAGGAAGCGACCATCCACCGGTCCTCGAACCACACATGGTCCTCACTCCACTCTACAATGAGCTAGCCAACCAGTCACGAGTAGGGCCCAGTCACGAGTAGGGCTGGATAACGAGCCGGCTTGGCTCGGCTCGGCTCGCTCCAGCTTGTTATATTAACGAGCTGGCTCGGCTCGGCTCGTTAATGTAACGAGCCAAAACTTGAGCTCGGCTCGGCTCGTTAAAAGCTCGAGCTGGCTCGATCCATCTCGCGAGCTCGTGCAAGGAGCGAACACAACATGCACTGCGAGCTCGCAAAGGCAATACACAACATTCAAATGCGTACATTACAACCCCCTGAATCGATTTGATGCTAGTTCATCAGAGATTATTCAACTCATAGCATCATTCGTCAAAGATTATACTCAAATCATGGCATTAATGGAAGAAAAACGTACAGGAAACAGAGAGAAACACGAATTGGATTATTGGAGATGGGAGATGCAAACTGCTGACCACATCGTGGCCTCGTAGGCGACGGAGTTTATGCTCGTGAAAAGGCTTGAGGTACTGGAGCTTGCTTGTGCAGCATCCACACAGAGCATGGCCGCTTCCTAAAGCTTGGCTTGAGGGGAAGAGCTGATGCGAGTTCCATAGCTCCATCAGGTCATCAGGTTGCTCCCTCCGCTGCTACCCTCTTTGATTTCGTGGATGGGGAAAGCCCGCACGGCGCACCTATGTGAGGGAGCGAGTTGGGAACGGCGGCGGATACCAATCTGCCGATGCGCTTGTGGAGTTGTGGATAAGGTTTCTGCTGAACAAGAAGGTATGGAGATGAGTGGTGGTGGCCGTGGAGTCGAGTAACCAAGGGTCGTTGGGCTGGTTTTAGTTCAGGTTCAGGGTGCTCCACTCGTGGGCTTTTCTTGGGCTGTTGGCCAGCTACACATGCTCAGCTCGTATGGCTCGCGAGCAGCTTGGGCCAGCTCGTTATAACTAACGAGCAAAATTCCTAGCTTGGCTCGTTTGGAAAATGCATTGAGCTGAGCCGAGCCGAGCCGATCCAGCTGCGAGCCGAGCGAGCTAACGAGCTACGAGCTTTTTGTCCAGCCCTAGTCACGAGTCCGTTGGCAGGCGCTTGGACTTTTGCCATGCTCTTGTACTACCCAATCCCATTTTATCCGAATTGCTCGAGCTAGTTCGCTCTTGACAAGCTCAGCCGGTACATTGCCTTCAATGATTTTTTGATGAGCGCAGTTGCGGATACCTTACATGGAGCTTTGGCTGCTGAAGTGTACGGTATGTGAAGAAGCCAAGACCATCCCCTGCAAGACCACAATATGTTGCCGCCAGTTTGGGACCATGCAGTAACGGACACTTATTAGTGAAGTGTTCTTTGCAGATCTCACAGCATAGCACAAATTTCTTCTTCTTCTTTGGATCCGGTTCCCAGCTGATTGTGGACCCTTGTGCTTTCCTGTCAGTGCCTCCGAAGTCTCACCCTTCTCTGAACGTTGCATGTTATGGTTGCTTGCTGATCCTTTATCTTCACCACGGTGAGGATCAGCTCCAGGATGAACGCCACAAGCGTGTCCACCTCGATGTCCACGGCCACGTTGTCCACGACCCCGACCCTGACCTGTTGGAGCACGAACACCGCAACGTGAGATGCGAAACTGGGTGTCGTAATTGCGCCCCTGCCGTTGATCGCCGCCGCCGCTCCCAGCTCCACCTGATCCCCCACCGTCCTTGAGGGTTCGAAGCTAACCAACTCTCTTCGTGATGCGGGTGTGGAGCCGTTGGCTCGAAAGGGGATGCACGAGTGGATCGACGAATATCTGTGCTTCTGTCTGGTGCCCTTGTGGGAAAGTTTATTCTCCATCCATGCGCGCCATTGTGTGTGATTGAAATTTGAGGGCTGGAGGTTGGGAGGGCTTTATTCCCAGGGATCGGCGGGATGCTGGAGGCTAATCCAGGGTTACGTATGTTAGGAAATAAACTCGCCATGGTTGTGTTCCTGGCGTGTGTGTTTGTGTGCCTACAGAGTAGCTGCGGCAAGGTCGGGTCGTGAACACATTGTGTTGCGTCGGCGGGACTCATGTACGTGGGTCACGTACAAGTCGAGGACATGTAGTGCGTTGTGTGCGTGCGTGTTGCAGTTTGGATCACGGCTGTTTAGGGCTGTTGATCGTGTTAGAGTCCTAGGTAGTTGGGAGTTGCGTGCATTGCGTGATCCGTGAGAAGGAGGCCGCATCGTTGGGCGAGCGCGTGGCTCACGGCGATGACGAGCGAGTCTCGCGGATCGTGGCGCAGAGGCGTGGAGGTGGTCTATATGTATGCCTGTGTACTCATGCGCTCGTTTTGCCCGGTTCCATTTGAATAGAGAGAGCGCCAAGATACAGGAGCCATCGGCTCCGCGGCGTTCGTCGCCAGAAACTACTGTTTATCATCTTCAACCTCGGGTCGCCGGCGTTTGTGAGAGCCTGAGCGAGTGAGGCGAGGGGGGAGCATCGGGAACACGCGTTCCCGGTTGTTTCCAACAACGTACTGACCAAATCTCCCTTCGACCCAATACTGAACCAGGCCCACCAGTGAGCCCACTAGCCATCTTGTTTGAATTTTGAATTGGCTTTGTTTTCGGATCTGAGATCTGGACAGGACGAGAAATCGTCAACACCGGCGACGTGGACGATCGTGCCGGCGAGGTAGACGATCGCTGACGGGCTTCATCGAGTTTGGGTTTCAAAAAGTCTCCAAGCGTTTTCTCTCAGTGGAGATGATCTAGGCTTGAGCAAAGGACCCTTCCATCCTTTCTTTTTATCCCACGGCCAACATCTTTTGCTTGCAGCTTTTCTATTTTTTTTAAGACGTGCATAGCACGTTTTTCATCTATACTATAAGAGTTGAGCAAATTGATGTCAATTCTCACCCACCTTAAATCCTACCCACCTCTCACAGAGTGGCCCACATGTAAGGCCAGTCCACCCCAAAACACACGACGAAACCGTGTGAGGACGAAGGAATTGCGAGTTAGAAAATGTTTCCACCGAAAACGAGTGTTTTTTCTCACCCACCCCATCTTGACCCGCCCACGCATACCCACTCCGACCTGCCTGCAGTAATCACACCTGCGTTTCCTTTTTGGCGATGTTGTTTCCTTTCCAAGCATTCTATACAAGGAAACGATCCTTCCACGCATCACACGCACGCATCAATCACGCGACGAGTTGTCCCTCCACGCCTATATCTCGCTCCATTTCCTTTTTGGCGATGTTGTTTCCTTTCCAAGCATTCTATATAAGGAAATCAGCAAATCAATGAGGGCATAGTTTCCTATTATCACACAATTCAATCAATGAGGGTATAATTTCCTATTACACGATTGAATCACGAAAAATTTTTCCTATTAACCGGCGAGTCAATGAGGGTATAGTTTCCTATTATCACACCATTCAATCATTCACGATTGATTAGTTTCCTTACTGTCATCACGAATGAGGTCTTTCCTTTCACTGTTGATTTGTTTCCTTGCAGTCATCACAGATCTTTTCTTTCTTAAAACGAAGGAGATCATCACGGCTGGCATGTTTCCTTTCTTAAAAATTTCCTATTAGCCAGCGAATCAATCAGGGTATAATTTCCAATTATCACACAATTCAATCAATGAGGGTATAAATTTCGTATTTGCTCACAATTCAATCACGGAAAGGAATTAGGAAAAAAATAAAAATGGTGGACGGAAAGGAATTAGGAAAGGAAAAATGATTCATCTATACAACACCATATTTTCACCCCTCGCCATTCATTAGGAAACAACGTCATCGTGGCCGTGAATCAAGACGTATGATCCTACCTTTTTATTTTTCCAATCATGAAAATCTAAATATCCGGTTTCCTAAATTACCACTAATTACACTGAGTGCGTGATCACCGCATGTGTTTTTCTTATTTTGCGCCTACTCACATTGATCGCCTGCCAAAAAAAGTGCATAATTATGTGTGCTTCCTTCCTAATTTTTGTGTGGCTATCATTGACATAATTTCCTTGTGAGTGATGTCACAATTTTTGTGTGGCAGTCATTGACATAATGACACGGCAATTATTTTTGTTTCCATCCTTTCATGTTCTCCGGTTTGGTATAAATCCCAACGGGAGGGGAGGCAGTCCCGCCCGTCGGGTGGCCGTGAGTCCGCCACCGGCCAGGAGGCCGCTCCCGCAGGGGAGGACCCCGCCCCGCCTCCCAGGAGACCGTGCCCTAGGGCGAGGACGCCGACCTCGATCCCGCTGTCGCCCGGGAGGACTCCGCCGCCGCCAGCGGCCTCAACACCGTGGTCGGCCGAGAGGCCGCGCCTACAGGGGAGGACGCCGGGATCGACCCCGCGGCCGCTATGGAGGACCCCGTCGCCGTCGCCCAGGAGACCGCGCCCGAGGGCGAGGACGCCGACCTAGATCCCGCTGCCGCTCGGGAGGACTTTGCCTCCGCTGCTCCTCGTCGTCCACGTCTGCGGCCCCGCGCCTCCTACAGCCCACCGCCGCGGCACGCCTCCTCACCGACCCCGCCCCCAACTTCGCCTCTGCATAGCAGCCCACCGGCGGGAGGAGGCAGCGGCGAGGAGCTGCGGGCGGGCACCACAGCGTCGACGGGAGGAGTCAGATTAGCCGTGGGCTGCGTTGGGGACGAGGAGGAAGTCGTCGCCGCTGCGGAGCTGCTCCTTGAGGAGGCGCGGTGAGGCCAGGGTGGAGCAATGGCGCTAGGAGGAAGAACGAGATGACCACACTGAAGTTTTTGAATATATCCATATTTTTATAATTTATAAATATAATTTCGTTTTTGAGTTTAACCATCTTTAGTTTAATTTCAGCATTTCTATGATACTAGGTAAGATCAGCATGGCATCAGGAGGTGGGTATGTGTGGTGGTGGTCGTGTGGGGGGTTCGCGGGTAGGGGGAGAGGGGGCGGATTTGGCGGCGATAGCCGCCGAAGACGCAGGGAAGAGGGTGGAGCGGGTGCGAACATGAGATTGCGAGTGGAAGAACTATAGATGGTTGATGGTTTGAAAATACAATGCCATGTTAGTACTATAGTTATTGTTATGTTTCAAATAATATAGTAATATTCAATGAAATATGATGGTTTGATATACGGTTGGAACTGAAAGTAGGTCATGTATCCTTTTAATTGACAAGTTTAGGATTTATGCAGTTTTTATTGATTTATTAATGGTTTATGTTGTAAAATGTAAACAAGTGTCATAATTAATTATGATGGAATGTTAACATATCAACAACTCAGGATACATTATGTTGTTTGTAATTTTTGATATCTTAATTTGTCTACAATTTTTGATACGTGTCGTGCGTGCACTTCCACTAGTTAAGAGAAAAGAAGAGAGTCTTACATAACACAATTTTAAGAGAAACCTTAAAGAGCCGAGAAACAAGAAAAACTATAAAAACGAACAAAGAAAACGACAACAGAAATAGAGAAGAAAGAACACCACGCCACCACCACACCTACACCTAGAGACCACCTAAGACGACAGATGCCTGCAAAGGGGATACACCATGGAAACACCCACATCACCGCTTGTCAAACACCCCGGAAGTAGCGGAGGCGGAGTGAAGAGGTCCTACAAGATGACGCCATCAAGAAGGAATCCACGACGATGTCGCCATCGTCCGCCCGCCCACGAAGGAGCAGACCAAGTTTTCACCCTGCAAACCAAAGGAACTTGGAGACCGCAACAATGCTCCCAACAGGGTAAGTTACAAAACAAAGCGTAACCATTGTCGGCACCAAGGCAAGGTTTTTGCGGAAAGCCTCCAAATTTGCCTCCACACCGTAGACCACCGCGACCAAGATGAGAGCCAAAGCGAGGGAATTGGCAGCGGGAAACCATGGTGACGACAACGAGGAACATCTGCAGGCACCGTCGAGGAGAGGGAAGAAACCAGGACAAGCGGCAAAGGACTAGGATGACCAAACCATCCAGAACTAGAAGGAGACCCGTCGAGCTCACACCGAAGAGAAAAGTGGAGAGCTTCGGAGCAGCCCCCCATGGGCAGCCAGCACCGGAGGAGATGGTGGCGGCGACACGCCCTAGCGCCAGAGGAGAGACGGTAGCGACATGCCGGGGCGACCAGCTGGGCGCAGAAAAGACCCGACTCCCATTGCGGCCCAACGACGCCGAAGAAGAGGCGGCGCACATCAGGCACAAGGGAGGAGCCGGGACAGGCGCCAGTGCAGTAGGCCAGCCCCAGGAAGCCTGACCACGTCGGAGATGACAGCGGCAGCGGCACCAGTCGTGAAGACGACCCCGGAAGCGTCCCACCCAGCCCGCCAGCGACACGAGGAGCCGACCCAGATGCCGGAGGAGGGGTAGAGACGACACAATGGGGGCTGCGGCCGCGGTAGGTGACAGCGCAACAGCGGCGGCGAGCATGCAGAGGAGCGCATCCGGAGCGGCGCCACGACCGAGAGAGGAGGAGAGGGGGAGGAGGCCGTTAGCTCAGGCCGTCGACGGGGAGATAGAGGTCGCAAGCTCGGGGATGCCATTAGCAGGGAGGAGGGTCGACCGCCAGCAGGAGGGAGGGAGCCGCGCGGTCGGGGGAGAAGGCCGCGAGCTTGGGGCCGCCGTCAGCAGGTAGGAGGGGCCGGCCACTGGTAGGAAAGAGGGAGCCACGATCGACAGCGAGAGGGAGGGAGCCGCGACCGTCGGCGAGAAGCAACATCTGTCGTCGGGGGGCGTCAACAACAGCAGGTGCGGAGGGGGCCGAGGACAGGTCCCTCCCTGCCACGGAGCCGCGTCGCCAAGAAACCGCACCCGACCGCCGATGGGAGGATGCCAAGACCGGCGGCCAACGAAGGTTCGAAAACCAGATCTAGGATTAAAGAGGGGGAGGCAAAACAGAGGAGGAGGGCGAGGCACAGGGAGAGGCAGGGCGGGGGATGTCTCTGGCGTCAGATAAGCGCCGACACCGACCATGGTGAGGGAGAAAGGAGCGGCGGCAGGGCGGCCGCTGGCAACCAAGAGAATGAGCTTGTGGTGATGTGGTGAGGGAAAGAGAGATAGGAAGAGGAGAAGAGGAAGAACATGCTGGCCGCCGGCGGGGAGCTTAGACGGGACAGTCGGGGCCCTCGAGTCGCCCCCGGTTCGAGAGTGAAGCGAGGAGACGGGTTCCTGTGTCGTACTCTCAGGCATTTCAACGTCACCATGTTCTTCATCGCTATCTGAATCAGAGCCACACCAGAACCTTCCCTCCAGAAGATTTGCCTCTGATATACCTTCTTCGGTCTCTCAGAAGAAAAGATGATTTCCTCGATCAAATCAGACCGCAAACATTGGTCACGGATTTTATACTCGTTAATTTTTTTTGAGGGGATATATACTCGTTAATGAGTTGGCGTAATGGGAGGATTCATTGGTCACGGATGGAAAAAAGTGTTTTTGAGATCTTTCACTAAAGTTTGACTTCCGTTTCTCATTATCAAAACCGAGTATCTACAGTCCTTCATCTACCTAATCCGTTTGGTCTCTTAGCGGTTTTGGGAGTGGTTTTTTGATGATGTGGCACTAGGTTCCACGTGTCAGACACATGTGGCGGTGGACCCCACGCGACCACGCCACATTGCTTTCTTCTTCTCTTCCCTCCCCGCTAGCCCCGCTCCTCTCCTCCACCGCCGCCGGCCTCACCACCTCTCCTCCACCACCACATATGTCTGACACGTGGGACCTAGCGCCACGTCACGGGAAAACCACTCCCAAAACCGCCGAGGGACCAAATCTAAACGGATTAGATAGATAAAGGACTGCAGATACCCAGTTTTTAAAATGAGGGACGGAAGCCAAACTTTAGCAAAAGATGAGGAACCACAAAAACACTTTTTCCGTCACGGATTAGAGGCCCGTTATATCTACACCGAAGGAGGTAAAAGAAAGAAATTGAAGGCCCAGCCTAGGAAAGTAGCCCATTCTGGGTCAGAAACCACACATGCAAATGTGGCTAAAGTGGACCCTTATAATCATCATCAGTAGACATGTTTGTTTTGTTGCTTAAAGGCCCAGCCCAGGAACTTTGCTAAATTTTCTGCTAGTACACCAATTTGGGCACATATTTTTGGTTTGCTACCAAAGGAATGGCAAAACAGTAAAGCCAGTCTATGACTCCAAGAAGAAACGGTGACTACACCATGACATGGCATGCAAATACTCTATCCGTTTCAAATTGTATGTCGTTTGACTTTTTTTATCTTAAGTTTGACTAACAGTCTTATTCAAAAAATTTGTGCCGACATAGTCAATTTTAAGTCATTTTTGAAGAACTTCTATTAATAAAGTAAGCCACAACAAATTTTTTTGATATTTTGTATAATTTTTTTTGAATAAAACAAACAGTCAAATTTGAAGTTACAAAAATCAAAAGACCTAGCTACAATTTAGAACGGAGAGAGTATATATCAATATATAGCTTGGTCATCTCCCTTTGCTAGCCAGTCACGGGATAGCCGAGTTGGCAGGTCTCTCCTGGAAAAGTGCCCGGCCGGGGCCACAGCATGGCCATGGATATATATCCTGCTGCCAACGATTCCAAGCAAACAAAACAATAAATAAAAAAGAAGGGAGATGCATGCATTGGTGCCTTGGTGGTCATGTGGAGATCGAGATCGGATCACCGGGCAGACAACCACCAGTTCATCCCTGAATGAGGCGTTGGCCGCTCATGCAGTTGAGCTAACACACACATCACCGAATCAACTTGTTTATAAGATTTATTTAAAAAACCCAACGGTATTCGATCACATCATGTGCATAAACTCAAGTAATCCCTCTTTCTCTGGCTGCAATAACACACGGGAAAGCATCCTGTGCTCGGGGTGCCTCTGGTGCTCCATGCACCCGACGGATGCATAGAAGGTGCAACACGGTTTTGCATTTTAGCCTCTGAACTTATATTAAATCACACCTGTAGTCCAAAGGTATCATCATCATTCATGAATGCATCTAGCACTACCGGAATCCTCACCTTTGCCGAGATAAGTCCCCATCCGAGATAAGTTCGTACTATCACTTAAATCGACCCCTTTTGGTCATTAAGCGATAATAAAGAATTATCCCGTTGAGTGTTGCCGGGTCAAGCCCGGTAAATCACTTGATTCAACACACACACAGAGAATCGAAACGCATACATTAAAACTCCCACGAAGAAGAGTCCAAAGTACCTTACAATTTAATACTAATATTCCCCGTAGGGTCAACTATTACAAATCATAGTTCATAAAATAATAAATCATGGTTCAGAGTTTTAAATGACAGCGGAAATAAACTACGATAACGTAGCATCATGGGAGGCCACCCATAACGCCATTATGCTTCGTCATCCACCCGTTCCAGCTTCCAGCGGGTGGGATTTCTCCAGGCCAAATAATATTACCTGAAAACAATATATATAGCAAGGCTGAGTATACTAATACTCAGCAAGGCTTATCCGTTTAAAAATAAAAGACTTAACCTTCTAATTATGATTGACTTTTGGCTAGGGGGTTTGTTTTGCCAGAAAAAGCAACTAAGGAGTTAATCCTTACTTTCAATATTTTAGCTCAAATTCTAGTAGATCAATTTATTACTAGATGAGCAACTAATGCAAGCATAATTGTGCAAACAATTAATCAAACATCAAGTTTATCAACATTTCATCATAGAGGGATTATCATGGATAGAGGGTTAAGCACTCTGGGATAACGGTGAGAGGCCGACGATCGATCGATTAATAACTTTGCAAGGTGAACCTAAACATACGGGAGAATGCCCTCACAAAGAGTTCATTCAACCAGACGGTTCCCGTCGTTCCTCGGTTTAGGATCAGATGCCACAGTCCTAGGTACAAGGCTAGCTGGCATGCCTCACACTAGCATCCAGCGTCACACATGCACCACAGGTAGCTAGCCTGGGGCAGCAGCCCAAGATTAGTAGCCTAAAGTTTCTGTACCGCATCATTCAGGTACTAGGTTTACCGTACCCATTTCCGACAAATGTTTAGTACTTTCAAACGCTTAATCTCTTAACCATTGGACCGGAGCCCAAAATCTCACGCTCTTACCACGTGAGCAATTCCATTTAACAAGTCTTATGATTCCAACATAAAAACCTATTCTCGCGAGCGAAGTACATCACTCGACTTGTACCGGGTCCTTAGTACATAGCAACTATCGACCTAGCGTACTAGTAAAAGATCATAGGTACTTATGGATTATGCATCTAGGGTTTCCATTTAACTCCTGAACGTAAATGCACATAGATAATCAAGTATAAATTCAGAATTTGAAAATGAAACTCATAGGTAAATGTTAAACCGGGGCTTGCCTTCGGCAGCTTCAGCAGTTAGACAGTCTTCCAGACTTTGGTTCGGGTCTTGCTCAACGGTCACGAAGTGTACGTCTCCTCCTGCTCCCTCGTTCTCGCCAGCCGGCACGAGCGTGTAGCTACCGTCAGGGACTTCTATACGGAGGAATGCATATGCATGAGTTAAAAGGTGATGATGGTGTAAACAAACAAAACACATTAAGCCTAGGGTGTCATGTTGACCACATTCACTTAGACAAGAATATATCCGACATACTCTTCCTTAAAGATTAATCATTCAACCATTTATTAAATTATTATTTTCATAGTGATGGTGTGCACATTTATTCAAATAAAATAGAATTACCACACAAGCAACCAAGTTTGGTTTCAGGGTTCATTAGAAACATTTTCCAAAGGTTATACCACCTATAAGTTCATAAAGAGGAGATTTCTTTATTTCTCTTTTTATTATACTTAGCTTCTTCCACAAATTATTCTGGTTAAACCATACAATATCTTAAAGCGAGAATTTTTTTGTGAGCACAAATTACCACAATAGAGCTACTGGTAAAATTTCATGGCAATCAAAGCTATGTACTGAGTATGAAAAATACGACAACTTATTCGTAGCAAAAGCAAGAATATTTAATACAGAGAAAACTACTCATGCATTGGAGCTCAATATTTACACAGAACCTCTAGGGACTAAAACTAGGCTACACACCAAAAATTAGCTTCAGAACCTATTTCTTTCATGCTACACAAAAATAACCATTTTCAGCCTATTTATTCACAAAGCATTTATACAGAGGAGAATATGACTCAACTGCAGCTCAACTTTCTACCAAGGCACAAACATGGTATGAATATCCACTATACCAAAGATAGACATCATTTGACTAACAGAAACTAGGATATGGATTTTACTTCACAAACAAGCATCATTCAGAAACAAATATATAAACAGTTCATAAATACATGATAAATTTACCAGGAGCACATTTAAGCATAACAAGAGGGTAGCCACAAGATTAGCCACAGAAAGCATACACATGAAACAATACAAAGTAAATACACAGATCTAGCATAAATGCAAAATAAATCCTAACTAGAGATTTACTCAACAACTTTTTGCAAAAACTTAGATATAGCCTATTCAAATGCTGACTACCAACATATCCAAAGATCAAGCCTAGCTCATGAGTCGAACTCAAGTTATGAACAAACACATACAAATTGGTTTTGAATTTTTATTCAAAAACAAAACATCAAAAGTATATACAGCCTTTGTAAAAGCTGTAGATCTGCTCATAAGGAAACCAGTAAAATTGGTTTACATTTTTACGATTTTTCTGTGATTTTCTATGGATTTTAGAATGTGAAGGACTGAGATGTAAGGAAACTAAGAAGAAGATCCTTACAAAACGACCCTTGGTTCACAGATAGACCATTGGACAGAAGAAAAGCCTCACAAAAATGCCCTTGGTGCACCGACCGGCGAAGATGGCAGGAATCCGGCGAGGCGGACGCCGGACTTGGCCGGGATGTGGCGGGGAGATGATCTTCGACCTCTAGGGGTCCGATTCCGAGCATCAACGGGACCGGGGAGCACGCCGGTGAGGCTGCTCAGCGGCCGCTACGGAATGATTTCCGGTGAGCAGGGGCTCGGCTAGGGAAAGACGGCAGTCCGGGAAGGTTCAGGGGGTGCTCGTGGGTGTGGGAGTAGGCTCAAGCGGCGGTGAGGACAGTCGGGAGATGAAGCTCACCGTGGGCGCCCATGGCGGACACGGCAGCGGCAGAATAGGGCAACGACGGTGAGCACGCATTCAGGAGAGCCCGATCTTCTTTTATTGGCGGACGACGACGACTTGCCGACCAAGTCTCGGCCAATGGGGCGAGGCGGTGGGACGGCATGGGCGCGCGACGTGGGGAGGCACGTACGGCGGCGACGCGAGTGGCGGACCAGCGATGGTCGGCGCGGCGCTGCTTGTGGGGACTCGGTGTGTGGCGGTGAGCTATGGGGCGCGGATGTCGGTGCGGGTGTGGGCTCCATGCTCGCATGCGGAGGGGCGCGGCGCACGGTCCGGCGGGCGGAGGAGGGCCTTGGCGTGCGTATCCGGCGTCCGACGTGGCCTGGCGCGACGTCGTTCGCGAGGGCACGTTCCGGTGCAAAGTTATAGATCTTAGATTCCTCTACAACTTTTACAAAAGCCGATTGATGTTTTGATCAATGGATCGAGCATAAACAACAGGCAAAAATCAAGATTTTCTCGACGCCTTATGAATAGTGCTTGCAAACTTTGACTAAGTTTTTCACCATCATCCACTCAAAATTAGCAATGCCGCCCAAAAGCAAAGTTGTGTCCCTCGAAAAGATGAACAACTTTTATTTTGCCCGATTTTGAAGTGTTTAGATGAAATTTGAAGAATGCGTCGAAAGTTCTAGAATTGTGTAGGGTTCAAGGGGTTAGGTAGGGGTCTTGAGCATGATTTGACCAAAGTTTGACCAACCTTGACCAAGCATTGACCATTAGGGATTGTTGGCTCGGTTTTCGTGGTAATGACCTAGGTTGACCAGTGTTTGACCAAAGTCAACATGTTTGACTTGGTTGACCAGTCATCAGCATTAATTAACACTAATTGAAAACATGAGGCGTCACAAAAGGGCTCTTTCCTCTTGGCACAACCTTTGCCGAGAGGAAGCCCTCGGCAAAGGGCACTCGGAAGAGCTGGACCGGCAAAGAGCTCTTTGCCGAGAGCTAGGTCACACCCTCTCGGCAAAGAAATATCATAAAAAAAAACACATCCTCAGGGCACTGTGGGCCCACCGACCGACTGCGGTGTCCTCCACCACCGCCACCTCCACCACCAGAACCACCACCGCCCGCCACAACCACCCGCCAGCAGCAGCAGCACCACCACCACCACCGCCACCACCACCACCCACCACTACCAGCACCAGCACCACCCGCCGCCACCACCACCCGCCACCGCCACTAGCACCACCAACACCGAATCTAGATGCCGCATGAGAGAGAGAGAGGGAGAGAGAGAGAGAGAGAGGAGATTTTAACTCCACACTTGTAACGCCCTGGGTTTTGAAAATCAGAAAACCCAGCATTCTGTCTCGTGATAGTCCCTGGATCAGACGCTATCACGCACAGGCATTCATCACAGATAAATATCACAGTCATACAGCGAAATAAAGCATCAGAGTACGAATAATAATCTGATTATTACATGTCCTGAATAATCAGAGTACATCAATACACACCTCTTGGCGGAATAACAGAAATAAGAGCCTACGCAGCGGTAGCTAGCTTCCAAAAGGTGTCTCCGTCTTCAGTCTTCCCCCACAGGCATCCTTGAGCGAAGAAACGTGCCCCCTCAGTCGTACCATCCGTCGGTGTTGTTGTCGAAGTCTGACTCGTACCCTGCAAGCTCAGGGGCTATCCCCAAGGATTGGGATAGGTCCACGTCACCAACCGTATGCAAGCTTTAAGTGGCCTACTTCTAAGGGGAAAGAACATATCAAGGCAGTAGCTGGGTTTCCTAT
Source organism: Cenchrus fungigraminus (assembly GCA_036936925.1). Lineage (NCBI taxonomy): Eukaryota > Viridiplantae > Streptophyta > Magnoliopsida > Poales > Poaceae > Cenchrus > Cenchrus fungigraminus. Next base: position 103,076,540 of record CM072779.1, read on the forward strand.
GCAGCGGCAGCATCATAAATAGAGTAATATCTCCATAATCCCACCATTTCCCATATCTCTCATCCGCATACGGATACATCTGGTCACCCAGATCACCGTCACCATCACCTATCTCCATCTAGGGTCGGTGCGAGAACTCCCACTCCTCGCACCTTAATGGTTGCACCCGGATCCGCGAGGCAGAGGGAGCAACTCTCCTCTCCCCGAATACAACCACGACTCACCAGTCATGCTCATCCTATAAGGGGGAAGGTAGAAATCCCAAAACGTAAGAGTCGGAGAAACAACGGGCATGTCCATATCTGAGGACACGGCTATACGTATAGATCTAAACTCTGCAGAGCGTGTACACCAGTACCCAACTCAGAATAGTACCCGGATGGTGTACCGCCGACCGAGCCTACCCTACCGAATGAACACCTAGGAGTTACGATTCCATCCTGCATCCGGATCTCGATGCGGTCCTTCGCAAAGGACCACCCCAGAACTGTGAAAATGCCCCCGTGTGGCCTCACGAGGAGCGCCCAAAGGGAAGGGACTTCACCCTAACCCTCTCACTGATACCCTCTATCCTACTGGTAGGTATGGCATCGCACTTGCTAGGGTCGAGCGGCCCTATCCCTACTCTCGGCGAGGTGGTGTGTACGAAAGTCCCGTGTAACAGGCGACCCACTCGGTTTCAGACCGGGGCGAGCTCCTATCCTCCAAGTCATCACAAAATCTCCAACACCTGTGCTCCTAAAACAGTGTACCCGCCATAGGCACCAAACTGGGCAACGTCCGAGAAGACGATTGAGAGTCAGGTGTGGTTCGAGGACCGGTGGATGGTCGCTTCCTGGTGTGATGAGTGATTGACAACGTGGTGTGGACTGATTCTTGGCTAAGTATTGCAGGTGCAGGTTGCGGCTTGACTGGTGCAGGTGCAGGTAAAGAACAAGCGCGAAAGGTCGTTGCCGGTGAGGCCTCCAGGTGTGGAGAAGACAAGTAGGCTTGGTTCGAGGGACCCGGTGGCCAGCGGGGTCAAGTGCGGGCCGCATAGTGGCAAGAACGGCAAGATGAAGTCGTGGACGGCTTCTTGGTTGAGCCTCAAAACCAAGGTCGAGCCGGGACTTCGTGGGAGCCGAGTCATGAGTGGTGATTGGCGGAGGCTGCATCAAGTTCGCGGGGTTTGCGGTGGTTAACCAGAAAACCATCGGGTTACTCGGCTGAGCCACAAAACCGAGGCCGAAGCCGGGCGTGGCTGTCAGGCCAAAACCGGTCTGACCGGTTTGGGAAACCGGTCTGACCGGTTTGGGGTCGCAGGGCGCCGGAAGCTTCGAAGCGGAGGACACGCGTCGGGATCGCAAGGCTTGCGTCGAGGCTAAGCGAAGTGCGGTCGCCGGGCATCCGTCCGATGGTGTTAATCATGTGTTGACCAAAACGCCCTTGCATGGGCTTGTGTTGTAACTCCTAGTGTAGGGGCACTTCGGTCTTTTGTCCGGAGGACTCTATATGTAGGAGGAGTGGCTGGTTGGGCAGCCATCTCTTTTGGCTAGGTTAGGTGGGTGTGCTCCTTCTTCTTGGAGTGCTCTTGGTGAGAGGAAGAGAGGGGAAAGTGGCTCTTTGTTTGAGCTTTTTGCCTACCAAGATTTGTGATTCTTGTGTATGGCTTGTAACCGGATATGGCTACATGATTCATAGTGATTTATCCTTCTTAATCTTGTGCCAAATCCTTTATTCCCGTGGCCTTTTCTTTTATGCCATTTTCGGAGGTATTTTCGGAGCCCTTTTCTTGGGATTTTCGTGAGGAGATTTTGGAGGAGTTTCTTTGCGGGATTTGTAGTGGGAATCACACATGAGGACGTGGTGCCTCTTTTCTTGGTGATCTTGCCCCTCCAAACCCGTGGAAAGGCCTTCGATTTGGTGGTTTTTGGATGAACTCGGGAAAAGGTGTTCTTGGTGGTTGACTTTCGATTCCTCCCTTTTGGATGCATTTCGGGGTGGATCCCTTGAGATAGAGGTTGCCCAAGAGGTAATCCACCTTCCCCCGAAGTTTGGTTGCAATCCGTTGGCTGAATCGGGAGATCGATTGGTTGGAAGAAGAGGTGGTTTCCGCGGGCTGCGTTTTTCCTGTCTGTCTGGGCGAAACCGGTCTGACCGGTTTGGGAAACCGGTCTGACCGGTTTTGGTCACAGTGGCCGTTCGGGAAGATTTTTGGTAGGCGTGTTGTTCTCTGTCTAAGAAGTCCTCTGGTCCAAGTTTTGTCGCGTTTGGAGTTTGTTTGCTTGGTTTTTGGCCTTGTTGATCTTTGGGGGATTTCTTGGCAAAACCGGTCTGACCGGTTTGCCAAACCGGTCTGACCGGTTTGGTCAAAGGTGTGTTTTGGAGAAGATCTTCTGGGAACAAGTCTTCTTTTGGTGGAAGAAGCTCTAGTCCAAGTTTCATTGAGTTTCGAGTTCGTTTGCTCTAGTTTTGGGATTTTGAGTCTGAGCTCCCTGGGCGAAACCGGTGTGACCGGTTTGGGAAAGAGGTCTGGCCGGTTTTGGTGTGTTAGATTTTGGCTAAGTCTGGCAAAACCGGTCTGACCGGTTTGGCAAAGAGGTCTGACCGGTTTCGGGTGACTTAGTCGTTTTCTCCCCTTGCAAAACCGGTCTGACCGGTTTGAGAAACCGGCCTGACCGGTTTTACTCTGGCAGCAGGTGCTCGAGTTGTTTTCCGCTGTGTGTTTTCAAGTGTTGCTTGGTGGAGTCTTGTTCCTAGGTCCAGTGGCACTCCAGTGGCCACGTGGATTTGGCAAGAGAAGCTTGTGGAGGTGTCCGAGTGATTTTGGGTTCATAGGCCGAATTCTTGAGTAGAATTTTTATCAGCTCCCATTCACTCCCCCCTCTCTGGTTCGCCGTTCCGGTCCTTCAACGATCCCTGGCCCTCGATCCCAGATCGGGTTGTCTTGAGCTCACCCCCGCCAAAATATCCCAAAACACCTTCTCCTGCCGGTTTTCCCCACACACTCCAAGAAACTACCACAATAATCCCAACACATGCATAGCAGGCTCAGCACATCATCTAGCATTAGTAAGGCAGTAGTAGTAGGTCAATCATGGACAAGTATGTAAAAGAGACTATGCACGGGTTCAACATATCCATCACTATGCAGTAATTAAAGCACTAGCAGTTCTAATAGCCATGCCTAATGGGCATTCAAAGAATGGTCGAGCGTGAACCTGGGTGCGAGTAGTCGTCGTAGCCGAGGTCGTCGTCGTAGTCCTGGTTCAGCTCTCCGGCTCCGGCGGCTCCTAAAATCGTATTTAAATAAATAAACTCGGCTACTAATAGTAATAAATCCAACTCAAAGAGCAAACAAGATCCAAAAAGAGGCAAACTCTAGTCTAGCGCAGAGTTTGGATTTTTAGAAGATTTTCAGAAGAAGTTTCATATTTTTCGGAGTTAGAACGGATTTAATATGAATTTCCAAAGATAAAATAGTTTTCTAAAAATCAAATACGCATTTACAATATAGCAGACTCTAGGCTAGCATTTCCCTAACTCTTGCTATCTCTAAAGGGGCTTAAAGCCGGCAGTATGCCAGCTCAAACGGTACACATGGCGGCCACTGGGCGACTTATAGCCAACGCCAGCCCACGTGGCTGCCGCGTGGCAGCGCGCGTGGCCGCGCAAGTGGCGGGTGCACGGGATCCCTCCCCGGCGTCTCTGCGGCTCCGCGCGGTGTGGCTGTCGTGTGGCCGGGCGGTGGTTGGCCGGCCGCACAGGATCCGGCGGATCTTCTGAGGACAGGTCTGTGTGTGGGCTCGCGTGTGAAAACAAACCCCCAAGGGTTTTTGGCTCGGCCGTCAGGTGTTCGGCGAAACGCCCCCAAGGCGAAGCGGCGCGGCAAGCATCGCCGGCGGCGAGGTGCGCGGCGGCTTGGTCTACAAATGGCAGGGTCGGACTCCGGTGGTGCTTGCACTTCGATCTTGACCAAAAGGGCGGCGTCTAGGGACCAGCGGCGACCTCAACGGCGACGGCGCGGCGTGAGGCGCGGCGGCGCAGAGTGAATGGTCGCCGGCGCGGTGTGTAAGGGCGCAAGGGCGCTGTTGTGCACGTGCGTGCACCTGGTGCGTCTAAACGAGCCTAAAGCTCGGGGTTTTACCCCTTGCCCAAATGCGCAGGGCCATCTTGGCCAAGGCGGAGCTCAGGCCGGCGCAAACAGCGGCGGCGAGCAGGGCTCCCGAGGCCGGGCACGGGCACGCGTGGGTGCGCGGCTGTGCCAGTGGCGAGGCGTGCACGAAGCGACCGTAAAGGCATCGCCTTCCCCCCTGCTACTGCGTGCACGAACCAAACCATCATGGCGACGTCCATGGCAGCGCGGCGAACAGGGCGACGGTGATTCGGCGGCGTGCACATCTACGTGTGTCAAGGCAAGCGGCGGAGGCAAGCGCGAGCACTCGGTGAAGGCGGCGGCACCTGCAAAAGCTTCCCAGCACGGCACGAAGGCCGGCCTCACACAGCGGCGTGTGCGGCGGCACGCAGCGGCGGCGACAGCGGACACGGCGTTCTCCCAAGGCTCGAAGGCTGGGACATCAACATATGGGCGGGAGAGCGCGGCCTCACCTCGGTGGCCACTGGCCGACGTGGAGGCGTTGGTGTAGAGGGGCGGAGCAGGGTTGTCGGCGAGGAAGAAGACGATGGCGCGGAGCAGAGGAAGCAGGGGATGCTGTCGGCGTCGCGGTTCGTGGCTTCGCGGCGACCAGCGGCTCCACGGGCGGCCTCCGGTCCTCGCGGTGGCGTCGGCGACTCTCCCGCGGATGGCCTTCGGCTTCTTCTCCTCTCCTCCCCCTTCTCCTTCTCCTCCGGCGAGCGGGCGGTCTGGACAGGGGACAAGTCCCCGTCGGCTAGGGTTGGGGAGGCTCCGAGGGCTGCGGCGGCGGCCTCTTATAGGCAAGGAGCGGCGCAAGGGCACGTGGACGGCTGGGATGCATCGGAGGGCCGCGGGGCGCGTCGCGACGGCGGCCATGGGCGGCGCGGCCTCGCTTTGGCGCCCGGCGTCAGCTAAAGGGGAAAAGAGGCGGGGTGACGACGACGACGTCAGTGTGTCGTCATGGCGGGGCCCAGCTGGCAGCGGCTCGACGCGGGGGCGGTAGGTGGCGAGCGGGCCGACACGCTGGTGGGCTGCGTTGGCCTGGACTTGGGAAAGAGTGAGGGAGTGCGGTTGGTTACGGAAAAAGAGATGGAGGTGGTCCAGCGGACCTCATGGTTGGACTACGGGGCCCAACAGGGTTTTTCCCTTTTCTTTTCTTCCTAAAGCCCTTTCCTATTTTTGTTTCAAATTTGAATAAAGATTCAAATTTGAAACTCACACAAATAAACTCCAAATAAATCCAAATGAACTCCAAAGTTCTCTCTCATGACCGACTCTTTCTCCCACGTCGCTTCTCGCTCGGTGTGATTGCTCCAAAGCACCTTGCAGAAGCGAGTGGTGGTACTCCTGGTAGCCTTCTCGGCCCAATCCAGAATCTTCATCGGGTACTCCAAGTACTCCAGGTTGTCTTGCAAGTCGATAGCATCGGTGGAGACATGCTTGTCAAGCTTCGGGTCGAGGCACCTCCGGAGTTGCGATATGTGGAACACAGGATGCACTCCGGCAAGATCAGGCGGTAACTCCAGCCTATAAGCAAGTTTCCCCACCTTTGCCACAATCTGGTAGGGTCCAACGAACCTCGGGGCTAACTTCACCTTCACGTGGAACCTCTTCGTGCCTCTAAGTGGTGACACTCTCAGAAAGACGTAGTCACCAACTTCGAAGGAGACATCCCTTCGCTTAGGATCAGCATAGCTCTTCTGCCTGCTCTGAGCTATCTTCAGGTTCTCTCTAACCTTGGCCACATTCTCCTCAGCCTCAACAATGGAAGCAGGACCGAAGAAGATCCTCTCCCCCACCTCAGACCACATCAACGGGGTCCTACACTTTCTGCCATACAGAGCTTCGAAGGGTGCCATTTGCAAACTCGCCTGATAGCTGTTGTTGTACGAGAACTCGGCGTAGGGCAGACTCTTCTCCCAATCGTTGCTGTAAGTCAACACACAAGCTCTCAGCAGATTTTCTAGAACCCGATTCACTCATTCAGTCTGTCCATCTGTCTGAGGGTGAAAAGCTGTACTGTAGTCCAAATGGGTGCCCATCGAATCGTGCAGACTCCTCCAGAACTGAGCTGTGAACTGAGCACCACGATCGGACACTATGGTGCGAGGTGCTCCATGTAACCTCAGGATATGCTCAACGTAGAGATCGGCCAACTGACTCATAGTGAACTTGTTCTTCACCGGAAGGAAATGTGCTACCTTGCTCAAACGGTCCACAATCACCCAAATCGAGTCATTCCCCTTCTGAGTGCGGGGTAGACCCACCACGAAGTCCATGCTGATATCATCCCATTTCCACTGCGGTATCGCGAGTGGCTGTAGCAATCCGGCGTGTCTGATGTTCCGCCTTCACTCTCTGACAGGTGTCACATCGGGCTACATACTCGGCTATGTCCTTCTTCATATTCTCCCACCAGAATCGACACTTCAGGTCTTGGTACATCTTGGTGCAACCGGGGTGAATGGAATACCGAGAATCATGTGCTTCCTTCAGAATTGTCTTCCGGATATCCTCACCGCTAGGCACACATATGCGATCCCTCAACCATAATGTGCCTTGCTCATCAATGCGGTAGTCAGGGGCCTTGCCTCTCGTCAGCAGGTCTTTCACTTCCTCAATCTCAGGACACGTCTTCTGGGCTTGCCTGATCTGGTCCTCTAGGTTGTACTTTACCCTCAACTCGTTGAGCTGTCCCTTCCCGACGATGTCAAGCTGCAATCGCTCCATCTCCAGGTACAACTCGGGCTGTTCCTTCTGCACCATCAGGTTGTTGCAGTAACTTCCTCGGCTCAATGCATCGGCCACAACATTCGCCTTACCAGGGTGGTAGTGAATGTCGAGGTCGTAGTCCTTAATCAACTCTAGCCATCTTCGCTGCCTCAGGTTCAACTCTGACTGGGTGAAGATATACTTCAGACTCTTGTGATCCGTGTAGATATCACACTTGTTGCCCATCAAGTAGTGCCTCCATATCTTCAAAGCATGAACCACAGCTGCTAACTCAAGGTCATGTGTCGGGTAGTTCTCTTCATGCTTCTGAAGTTGCCTTGAAGCATAAGCGATCACCTTGCCTTCCTACATCAGCACACAACCAAGACCCTGCCTCGAAGCATCACAGTACACCACAAAGTCCTTGTTGTCATCGGGAAGTGTCAACACAGGAGTTGTCGTGAGTCGGGTCTTGAGCTCTTGGAAGCTTGCTCACACTTCTCTGACCACTCGAATGGCGTGTTGTTCTTCAGCAACTCAGTCATCGGCTTCACAATCTTAGAGAAGTTCTCGATGAAACGGTGGTAGTAACCTGCCATCCCGAGAAAACTCCTGATCTCTGGCACTGTCTTGGGCGACTGCCACTTTGACACAGCTTCAATCTTCGAGGGATCAACTGCAACTCCCTCTCCTGACAACACATGCCCAAGAAAAGCCACTTCTTCTAGACAGAACTCGCACTTGCTAAACTTGGCATACAACTGATTCTGCCTCAGCTTCTCCAGCACAATCCTCAGATGTTCTTCATGCTCCTCTACAGTTTCCGAGAAGACCAAGATGTTGTCAATGAAAACCACGACAAACTTGTCCAACTCGTCCATGAACACCTTGTTCATCATGTTCATGAAGTAAGCAGGGGCGTTCGTAAGACCGAACGATACGACAGTGAACTCATACTTCCCGTACCGGGTCACAAACACGGTCTTGTAGATGTCCTCGGGGTGAATCTTCATCTGATGGTAGCCGGATCGAAGGTCAATCTTGTTGAAGTACTTGGCCTTCTTCAACTGATCAAGCAGGTCATCAATGCGTGGCAACGGGTACTTGTTCTTTATGGTTACCGCATTAAGAGCGCGGTAATCGACGCACAGCCGTTGCGTCCCATCCTTCTTCAGCACAAACATCACCGGCGAAGCCCAAGGTGATGCACTCGGTCGGATGTACCCCTTCTCATGGAGAGCTTCTAACTCCTCCTTCAGCGTTGCCAGCTCTAACTTGCCCATTCTGTAAGGACTCTGTGCCACAGGTGCTGTACCTGGCACCAGGTTGATCACGAACTCCACGTCGCGGTTTGGTGGTAACCCCGGCAGATCATCAGGAAAGACGTCGGGGTACTCGCAAACCACTGGAACATCGACCACTGTCTTCGTAGTGAGGTTGTACACTGCTGGTACTTCTCGTGACTTCAGCGGCTCGAATGTGATCTTCGTTCCCTTCGGGTGTATCAGGGTCACTTGTCGGGGTGACGAGGAGATGACCCATTTATGAGCGGTGATCCAATCCATGCCCAGAATAACATCAATCCCATTGGACTTTAGCACGGTCAGATCTCCGAGGAACTTGTGACCCTTGATGAACATCTCTACCCCTTTGCATAGCAGGGTGCAACTGATATCTCCGAGCGGGGAGCTCGTTATAATCGGTTTCGATCGGGGAGTCATGGGGAGAGATAGTTTGTTTACAAAGTTAGAGGACACATACGAACTAGTTGCACCAGTATCAAACAAAATCAAAGCTTTAGCACCACAAACTAAAAACTCATCGATCACGATGTCAGGAGCGTCAGCAGCCTCCTCCTCAGTCAGGAGGTTGAGCCTTCCGCGATCAGCGGCCGGCTGGGGAGCAGCCTGAGGTGGCCTCCCTCCTGGAGCTGGTGCCCTGGCAGGTGTAGCAGCGGTCTTCTTGCTCGGGCACTCGTATGACTTGTGGCCTTGCTTGCCACAGGCGTAGCATGTCGGGGTGAAACCTCCAGTGCTGGGTCTCGACGCGCTCTGCTGCGGGCGGTTGTAGCCACCACCCTGCTGCTGGTAGTTGCTCCTTCCTCCTGGGTGCGGTGCACGGTTCCCTCCGAAGCCTTGTTCGGGTTGGTTGTTCCACGGGTGGTAGCTCCCTCGGAGCAGGTTGCTCTGCCCACTCCTTGGCCTCTGGAAGGATCGGTCGCCATGGTCCCGATCTCCGAACCTCTTCTTGCCCTTCATGCGCTCCTCATACCAACTCCTTTCTTCCTCGAGCGCAATGGCCTTGTTCACCAGGTGGCGAAGGGACTTGTGCTCGCTGGCCTTCAAGCCCTGGCGGAGACCATGGTGGAGGCCTCGCAGAAAGCAGAACTGCTTCTTGTCGTCGGTGTTGGCGTCGTCAGGGGCATAGCGCATCATCTTCATGAAGTGCCTCTCGTACTCCTCCACCCTCATCGCACCCTGAGTCATGGTGCAGAACTCCTGGGCCTTCTAGATCATGAGCTCCTTCGGCAGGTATTGCTCGCGGAACACCTCACAGAACTCCAGCCAGGTGATGAACGCTGGGTTCGGGTGACTCCCGGAGTAGTTGTCCCACCAAGACTTGGCAGGACCCTCGAGCTGGTGGACGGCGAGAGCGACACACTCCTCATCGGTGTAGGCGGTGAGGTCGAGCTTCTCTCGATCACGCGGAGCCAGTCATCGGCATCGAGGGGATCGTCCGAGTAGCTGAAGGTAGGGCCTTCAGACGGATGAACCTCTCGATCTTCTTGGCGAAGTCCTCCTCCACCGGGGCGTTACGGTTCCCACCGACCCGGTTCTCGACGGCGTCAGCCATCCTCTGCATCAGCTGAGTCTGCAGGGCCATCACCTCAGCTAGGTTAGGTGGTGGCGGTGGCGGTGCTCCTCCACGGCCACGACCACGCCCACGACCCTGGGGAGCTGGGTGTGGCTCAGGCCCTTCTTCGGCTTCCTCCTCTTCTCCATCCTCCACAGCGCCTTGTCCGATGGGCGGAGGCGGTGGTGGTGGTGCCATAGCGCCTCGGCCACGTCATAGGACAGACGCGTGTCCACGACCACGAGCGCGTCCACGTCCACGTACGGGAGCACGGCCACGTCCACGGCCACGGACAGGCGGGGCTAGCGGGGCTTGCTCTTCCTCGGCAACCTCAAAGCGTGCCAGCAAGCGTCCGGACCTCCTGATCGACATCTTACTAAAAACAAGACCAAGGATATAGGAAAGCTTTAGATACGTCACTCACCATCAATTTGAGTCTGATATACAAGCATGAAAATATTTCTACTAATATAAATCCAACACTCAATAAGAAGAAGTAATAAGAACGAACAACTCCATTAAGACCAAACAATCAGCATCCATTATGAGTACATAAGTTCCCTCGAGGCTGACTCAAGCCTTGGAGGTCACACACAACAACGATCTAATATAGCGTTACATGATCTCAAAAGGGTGTGCACATCTAGGTGTGAAAAGACTCATAACTCATCATGCACCGGAACAGGCTCTCGACTGCATGGAACAACTCCTGGAGACTACCTATCTTACAACTCTACTCTTATTAGCATGGTCATGCTCCGGCACGCTACTCGAAGCCAGCCTTCTTGTACCTCACGGGGTAACGATCCTCGTCGGGGAAGTCTCTGGGGAACATCCGTGACAGCCTGGCTTGAGCAGCCCTCACCTCCTGGGTCTCAACCGGAGTGGGCATGTCAGCCAAAGGACACAGGTGAAGCTTGAGGGCGGACGGGTGGAGTCTGAAGGTCTCCTTGCGGATCGCCCGCTGGTGCTTGGGGGGTAGCAGACTGTTGAGCTCCTGAAGCTCGTCCACACGAAGTGAGTCAGCGTCCTCCCAAGTCCTCAGCATCCTCTTGCACTTGTCCAGCAGGAACACAGAAGTCCTAGTGAGTGCGGCGATGTTGGCGGTGTTAGAGTAGTGGTCCTCCACCAGTTCGGCCACTCTGGCCTTCTCACGAACCAGGTTGCGCCCCTGGGCGGCGAACTGAGCATCCTTCTGGTCCAGCTTGGCGAAGAGACGGGTGAACCTGGCCTCCTGCTTGCGTAGATCCTCCTGAGCGTAGATCTTCTCCTCTCGCGCGGTCACCCTCTCAGCCTCTGCCTGCACTGCCAAAGAGTTGGCGTGGCGAAGTCCTCGCTCGAGCTGCTCAACTCGCTGGTGAAGGGTGAGGTTCTCCACGAGCAAGCTCTGGGTGCAAGGCTGAAACTCCTTCAGCTCCAGAGTGGTGTACTCCAGCCTTCTGAAGAGTGCACTCGTCTGCTCACTCAGTCGGCGGGCGTGAGTGTCGAGGTCGACGAGGTAGCTCCCAGTGGTGACGAGCGTGTCGTCGGTCTCACGTAGAGGTCCCTGAACCACCTCCTCCTCGTAGAGCACCGACTGGTCTGGCAGCCCATTCACAATCGGAGCCACTCTGTAGTAGTCCTGGGGAATCAGCCTCAGGTCCCCAGTCCTGTAGACGTCGTGGTACCTAGCCAGCAGGTGGCGAAGTACGTGGCTGCAGGCGGTGTCCACAGCGTTCCTGACGTTGAGTCCTGTGCTGTGCTCGAGCATCTCGGGGAAGCCTGGAAGCGCCGGGTGGGGTAGGATGGCCACCGTGCAAAGCACTAGTGGTCCCGACAGCGTGCGAACGTCCTCAGCGCGGTAGGTGACGTGTGTAGGGGGAATCCCCAGCCTGAGGACGACCCGGTCAACCCAACTGGTGAGTCCCTCCATGTGCTTCAGGAGCAACTCCACCTCCTGACGAGCCATCTCTTGTGACATGGAAGAAATTTTTCTAGTAAGCGCAGGTGAGATATAACTTTTCAAAAGAAGGATAAGTTTTGTAACATAAGTCAAGAATGGTATATAATCAAAAGAGTTTCGTTTAGAGTTCTAATTTCTAATGACCATTTCTAAGGGCACGTGCTACGGTCAAGTATGGCTTTGATACCATCTGTAACGCCCTGGGATTTCAAAATAAAAAAACCCAGCATTCTGTCTCGTGATAGTCCCTGAATCAGACGCTATCACGCACAGGCATTCATCACAGATAAATATCACAGTCATACAACGAAATAAAGCATCAGAGTACGAATAATAATCTGATTATTACATGTCCTGAATAATCGGAGTATATCAATACACGCCTCTTGGCGGAATAACAGAAATAAGAGCCTACGCAGCGGTAGCTAGCTTCCAAAAGGTGTCTCCGTCTTCAGTCCTCCCCCACAGGCATCCTTGAGCGAAGCAACGTGCCCTCTCAGTCGTACCATCCGTCGGCGTTGTTGTCGAAGTCTGACTCGTACCCTGCAAGCTCAGGGGCTATCCCCAAGGATTGGGATAGGTCCACATCACTAACCGTATGCAAGCTTTAAGTGGCCTACTTCTAAGGGGAAAGGACATATCAAGGCAGTAGCTGGGTTTCCTATGCAGCGGCAATATCATAAATAGAGTAATATCTCCATAATCCCACCATTTCCCATATCTCTCATCCGCATATGGATACATCTGGTTACCCAGATCACCGTCACCATCACCTATCTCCATCTAGGGTCAGTGCGAGAACTCCCACTCCTCGCACCTCAATGGTTGCACCCAGATCTGTGAGGCAGAGGGAGCAACTCTCCTCTCCCCGAATACAACCACGGCTCACCAGTCACACTCATCCTATAAGGGGGAAGGTAGAAATCCCAAAACGTAAGAGTCGGAGAAACAATGGGCATGTCCATAACCGAGGACGCGGCTATACATATAGATCTAAACTCTACAGAGCGTGTACACCAGTACCCAACTCGAAATAGTACCCGGACGGTGTACGGCCGACCGAGCCTACCCTACCGAACGAACACCTAGGAGTTACGATTCCATCCTGCATCCGGGTCTCGATGCGATCCTTCGCAAAGGACCACCCCAGAACTGTGAAAATGCCCCCGTGTGGCCTCACGGGGAGCGCCCAAAGGGAAGGGACTTCACCGTAACCCTTTCAATGATACCCTCTATCCTACTGGCAGGTATGGCATCACACTTGCTAGGGTCGAGCGGCCCTATCCCCACTCTCGGCGAGGTGGTGTGTACGAAAGTCCCGTGTAACAGGCGACCCACTCGGTTTCAGACTGGGGCGAGCTCCTATCCTCCAAGTCATCACAAAATCCCCAACACCTGTGCTCCTAAAACAGTGTACCCGCCATAGGCACCAAACTGGGCAACGTCCGAGAAGACGATCCCTGGCCCCCGATCCCAGATCGGGTTGTCTTGAGCTCACCCCCGCCAAAATATCCCAAGACACCTTCTCCTGCCGGTTTTCCCCACACACGCCAAGAAACTACCACAATAATCCCAACACATGCATAGCAGGCTCAGCACATCATCTAGCATAAGTAAGGTAGTAGTAGTAGGTCAATCAAGGACAAGTATGTAAAAGAGGCTATGCACGGGTTCATCATATCCATCACTATGCAGTAATTAAAGCACTAGCAGTTCTAATAGCCATGCCTAATGGGCATTCAAAGAATGGTCGGGCGTGAACCTGGGTGCGAGTAGTCGTCGTAGCCGAGGTCGTCGTCGTAGTCCTGGTTCAGCTCTCCGGCTCCGGCGGCTCCTAAAATCATATTTAAATAAATAAACTCGGCTACTAATAGCAATAAGTCCAAGTCGAAGAGCAAATAAGATCTAAAAAGAGGCAAACTCTAGTCTAGTGCAGAGTTTGGATTTTTAGAAGATTTTCAGAAGAAGTTTTATATTTTTCGGAGTTAAAATGGATTTAATATGAATTTCCAAAGATAAAATAGTTTTCTAAAAATCAAATACGCATTTACAATATAGCAGACTCTAGGCTAGCTTTTCCCTAACTCTTGCTATCTCTAAATCGGCTTAAAGCCGGTGGTATGCCAGCTCAAACGGTACACGTGGCGGCCATTGGGCGGCTTATAGCCAACGCCAGCCCACGTGGCTGCCGCGTGGCAGCGCGCATGGCCGCGCAGGTGGCGGGCGCACGGGATCCCTCCCCGGTGTCTCTGCGGCTCCGCGCGGTGTGGCTGTCGTGTGGCTGGGCGGTGGTTGGCCGGCCGCACAGGATCCGGCGGATCTTCTAAGGTTAGGTCTGTGTGTGGGCTCGCGTGCGAAAATAAACCCCCAAGGGTTTTTGGCTCGGCCGTCAGGTGTTCGGCGAAAAGCCCCCAAGGCGCAGTGGCGCGGCAAGCATCGCCGGCGGCGAGGTGCACGGCGGCTTGGTCAACAAACGGCGGGGTCGGACTCCGGTGGTGGTTGCGCTTCGATCTAGACCAAAAGGGCGGCGTCTAGGGACCGGCGGCGACCTCAACGGCGACGGCGCGGCGTGAGGCGCGGCGGCGCAGAGTGAATGGTCGCCGACGCGGCGTGTAAGGGCGCAAGGGCGCCGTTGTGCGCGTGCGTGCACCTGGTGCGTCTAAACAAGCCTAAAGCTCGGGGTTTTACCCCTTGCCCAAACGTGCAGGGCCATCTTGGCCAAGGCGGAGCTCGGGCCGGCGCAAACGGCGGCGGCGAGCAGGGCTCCCGAGGCCGGGCACGGGCGCGTGTGGGTGCGCGGCTGTGCGGCGGCGAGGCGTGCACGAAGCGACCGTAAAGGCGTCGCCTTTCCCCCTGCTGCTGCGTGCACGAAGCAAACCATCATGGCGACGGCCATGGCGGCGCGGCGAACAGGGCGACGGTGATTCGGCGGCGTGCGCATCTACGTGTGTCAAGGCAAGCGGCGGAGGCGAGCGCGAGCACTCGGTGAAGGCGGCGGCACCTGCAAAAGCTTCCCAGCACGGCACGAAGGCCGGCCTCACACAGCGGCGTGCGCGGCGGCGGCGGCGACAGCGGACACGGCGTTCTCCCTCGGCTCGAAGGCCGGGACATCAACAGATGGGCGGGAGAGCGCGGCCTCACCTCGGTGGCCACTGGCCGACGTGCTGGCGTTGGTGTAGAGGGGCGGAGCGGGGTCGTCGGCGAGGAAGAAGACAGCGGTGCGGAGCAGAGGAAGTAGGGGATGCGGTCGGCGTCGCGGTTCGTGGCTTCGCGGCGACCAGCGGCTCCACGGGCGGCCTCCGGTCCTCGCGGTGGCGTCGACGACTCTCCCGCGGACGGCCTCCGGCTTCTTCTCCTCTCCTCCCCCTTCTCCTTCTCCTCCCGCGAGCGCGCGGTGTGGACAGGGGACAAGTCCCCAGCGGCTAGGGTTGGGGAGGCTCCGAGGGCTGTGGCGGCGGCCTCTTATAGGCAAGGACCGGCGCGGGGGCATGTGGACGGCCGGGATGCGTCGGAGGGCCGCGGGGCGCGTCGCGACGGCGGCCATGGGCGGCGTGGCCTCGCTTTGGCGCCCGGCGTCAGCTAAAGGGGAAAAGAGGCGGGGTGACGACGACGACGTCAGCGTGTCGTCATGGCGGGGCCCAGCTGGCAGCGGCTCGGCGCGGGGGCGGTAGGTGGCGAGCGGGCCGGCGCGCTGGTGGGCTGCGTTGGGCTGGACTGGGGAAAGAGTGAGGGAGTGCGGTTGGTTACGGAAAAAGAGATGGAGGTAGTCCAGCGGACCTCATGGTTGGACTACGGGGCCCAACAGGGTTTTTCCCTTTTCTTTTCTTCCTAAAGCCCTTTCCTATTTTTGTTTCAAATTTGAATAAAGATTCAAAGTTGAAACTCACACAAATAAACTCCAAATAAATCCAAATGAACTCCAAAGTTCTCACACTAGCATTTTATAATTCCTAGGAATTTTATTTAATTCAAAAAATAAATCTAGGAATTATAGGAGAGAAAATGGAAGGCATCCTTAATTAAATTGACAAGCACTCAAATAATTCATCGAAAATTTTAAATCCTCATTTTTATAATTAACATTCCTCAATAAAATTGTGGGATGTTACAACGCTACACCTCTGCCACCGCCCGCTGCTGGATCTCGTGCTGCCCGCCGCTACAGCTGCCAGATCCGGTGCGCTCGGCGCTCCCCGCCGCCACCAGGACGCCACCAGCACCCGACCGCCGCCGCCACCTGTGGGACAAAATAGGGAGGAGAGAGATATAAGATGCGCCGCCACCTCCAGATCCTGCCGCCTCCGGTGAAGAACTCGCCGTCATCGCCGAATCTCGATATGCGTTGCTGCCTGCTCCTCGAGATGCGTCGCCGCCACACCTCACCCCGTTGCTGCTCCTCACTGCCGGTGAGGGGCGAGCAGAGGGGGAAGGGGAGGGGAGGCAGAGGAGGGGGCACAGGCGTCAGGGGAGAGGAGGAGAGGAAGGCGACCGCCGGAGGAGGGGCGCTTGAGGGGAGGCGGCGGAGGAGGGGAGGTGGTGCGGCAGGAGGGGGAGGAGAGTCGGAGGAGGAGGAAGTGCGATGCTGCGGGAGGGGAGGCGACGACAGGAGAGGAGGGGAGAGGAGATAGGGTTAGGGTGGAGAGGGCGTCGACGCTTTATAAAAGGGGAAGGAGGTGGGCTGTGGTGGGCCAACAGGATAATGGGCCTCTGGCCCAATTGCTGCTTTGCCGAGAGCCCAATAAATGGCTCCTCGACCAAGATATTATTCTAAAAAATGTTGCAAATACATTTAATTAGTTAAAAATAGCAAATGAATTTTTTTTCTAAATCTTAACACGACACCAGTTATTTTGTATATTACTTATAGAAAAGTTTTTTTAGTCAAACTCAAATTTAAATTTCTCTAAAACTCCAAAGCTAATGACATTTGTTCAAATTCTTAGAAATTTCTCGTGAGATGTTCTAGTTTCTAAACAACATACGTGTCGAAATATTCCAAACATTCTCAAATTTTTATCACAGCATCCATATATCATATCTTGAGCTCTTGACAAATTTTATGATTTTCAAACTTCATTTGAATTTTATACAATTTTAAAATCTTTCTACCTCACCATCTTAATCATGATCAGAGAACAAAATGCCTGAAATTTAACTTAATTTCTTGCACATGGTCTTAGAGATGTCTCATGAACATGAATATCATTTTTCACCAACCTTACTCTATGATTTCATGCACTTTCAGTTCATATCGGACGTATACGAAAAAATAGCTAGAACGAAGTAAAATTATTAAATATAGCAAACAAAGTTTAAATTGTGCCAAATTTGAGCATAAGTTTTGTATAAGTGTATGTTGAGGATAAAAAAAATTTGGAGGTCAGAAAGTAATTTGTTTTAATTTTTTTGCCGAGAGCCGAAGAAATGCACTCGGCAAAGAAATTCTTTGCCGAGAGCCAACCGACTGGTTCTCGGCAAAGAAATCTTTTCCGAGTGTTTCGTCTTTGCCGAGAGTTTTCTGTGTGGCTCTCGGCAAAGATTTTGAGTCTCGGCAAAGGCACAGATTCCAGTAGTGTAGTGTGTCTGTGATGCATCCGATGGTTTGCATCCTTGGAGAGACACCCAAAGCACTAGAATCTTTCTGTAACACAGAATAAATCGAATCGATCGATGGCAAAGCAACAAATCAAAGTATTAGGTCATCGTCAGGTTATCTGATGAGCCGTCGTCAGTTTGTTAAGCCAAGCCACACCGGTGGGCTACTCCGAACTGCTGCTTTTTTTTCCCAACCAATTAGCAACCAAACTTTAACGCAACATGTCATTCATATAGCTTCGTTCACTACTGAAAACCTTCTGCAGTAAACCACCCAGTATAATGCAAGTACTCGTCAGCCTTTGATCCACTGACACTGAACTCGTCCTAGCGAGCCAGGCAGTGCAAATGGAGGACCGCAGCAGCAGGGAGCTCATAGCCGGCCGTGGTGCCCTGCGGCAACAGCAGCACGGTGGTCGCCGTTGTCTTGTTCGTCCTCTCCTCCTCCTGCTGCTGCTCGCCGCCGTCGCCAATAGCTCGCCGCACGCTGCCGCCAGCATCTTCGGCGGCGACGCGGCGTCGGTATGTATGATCCTAGCTAGCCACTCACCTCGAGGCTATGATCATCAGCTAAAACATTAGCACGCGCGTGTGTTGCTTGCTCATCGTGGCGTGCCGTGTCCTTCCGCAGGAGTGTAGCCGAACCTGTGAGTCCGAGCACTGCACAGGTACGTGTTCTGAACTTCTGATTGATGAGCTGAGGTCTGAATTCTGCGTGGAACTGATTTAGTCTCTCGCTTAATCGATCGCCGGCAGTGGCGCCGCTGATGCGTTACGGCAAGTACTGCGGCGTGCGGTACACGGGGTGCCCCGGTGAGGCCCCCTGCGACGACCTCGACGCCTGCTGCATGATCCACGACGCCTGCGTCCAGGCCACCGACAGTACGCACACAGATTTTCAACACGAAACCCTTTTATTTCCTTTTATTTTGGAATCTCGGACTCTCTTTTCTCCAAAAGAATCTTTAATTTCCATGAACAAAGAAATTAAACCCATTACGATTATTGTCTATGCAGACGACTACCTGAACCTGTGGTGCAACCAGAGCCTCCTGGACTGCGTGGCGGCGGTGATGTCGTCATCGCCGACGGCGGCGGCGACGACGTTCGAGGGGAGCCGGTGCAACATGACCGACGTCGCCGACGAGATCATGTCCTTCGTGGAGGCCGCCGTGTACGCCATGGGCATCCTCCACAAGCCGTAGCTAGCTTAGCGTGCCCGTTTGGGGCCCTAGTCAGACACACAGAGAGTCGGAAAAGGGAAAGCAGTGGCTGGTGGAGCCGGTGGCCTACAAAAGGCTGGTGGGGATTATTCGTGCAGGCCGTGCAGTTGACGACCTGCTCGCCGCCACCATAAAGATCAGATACGGCATTGTGATTTTGATCAAGCGTGGTTTTAAATTGATGATATGGCTACAAGATGGCCAATGAGACACTTGATCTATAGTATGTGTGTTTTTTCTACTTTATTGGCCATACATGATACAGAGTATATATGTTTTTCTGATGGGATGAAAAGTTGGCATTTTACAATTTTCGTTTAAAAGTTGTTTGCCTCCTTTAAAAGTTGACATTCTACAATTATTGTCCATTTATCCTATTCAAATGTTGCACAATGCTCTTTAACTGGCGCTTCCAATTTAAATGCTCTTCAGGATATGGAACGACCAGTTTGGCGGTGTGCTTGTGCTAACAGCTAGGTAAACGCTAGGCATGCAGTGGGCAGGTGATTTTCATCTCGCTTCACGCTCACGAGCCTAGCTGCCAAGCCTGGCTCTGCTACTATGCGGGCTCGTCAAGTTTGTGCTAGGGCTGGCTAATGGGCCAGAACAGGCAACCAAAAATGAACTACTCCCTCCGGTACTGCAAAAGGCAAAATTACGCATACCAAAGAGTCATTTAGTAGGAATAACTTTTTCATGTTTACCTCTAATAAATAGAACGACAGGCGCATTGTAAATAACAATGTTGTCTTGGCCAACTAGTTAGCGTAGCGCCTCCTGTCCTGTTGAACTAGGATGTGTGTTCGATTCCTGTTTGCAACATTATTTTTGCCGTCTGACCATGGTATTTTTGCCTGGGGCTGGGGAAGGAAGGCGAGGCGCATGCGGAAGGCTTTAATTACGCGTGCTGTTTTGACGAGGAAACGAAAGGGCTCCGCATCGCAATTAAGGAGGGGCAACGACGTCAAAAACCCACTAGCCACTTGCGGAACGTCTTCTTTTCTGCACTCGGGGATGCGTGCAGGACGACCTCTTTTGCGGTACCGGAGGGAGTAGGTGGTTTATTGCGCCTAGCTAAGAGTTGGTCACCCAACCAAACAATTGCGCATAAGAAGTCAAAGCTCTAACTGGAAGTGCTTTTAATTACTCTGTATTATTGTTTATGAATTTAAGATAAAACTAGGTGATACTCTGCGTGTTGCTATGGGAATTTTAACAAATTTTGAAGATAAATTTTGAAAGTTGAAACTAAAGTGATTGCATCGCAACATTCTACTCAAACAACACATTACATATATGGATGCTATTAGCCGTAGAAAATCGATAGAAGAAATAAATTAATGATTTTAGTGGATGGTGATGTGGACACCATGCATGTTGAGAGAAGATATAGTGGATGGTGATGTGACACGCTGGGAGTTGAGAGAAATACTAAGTGGGGTGCTTCTATATAAATTTGAAAGTAGAAACAAAAGTGATTGTATCGCAACATTCTACTGCAAATAACACATTGCTACATGGATGCTATTAGCTGTAGAAAATCGATAGAAGAAAAAAATGATGGTTTTAGTGGATGGTAATGTGGACACCTTGTATGTTGAGAGAAGACATAGGGTGTGTTTGGCAGCCTGGCTAGAATCTGGAGCTAGGCTAGCCCAAGCCTGTGTAATACAATGCAATTTGCTCGTGTTTGGTAGGGTGACTACACTGTGGTAGGATGACCTTGTGTTCTTTAGAGGTGAGGTTACCAACATCCTCTTCTCTCCCCTTCCCAACCTTCCTCTAACCTATGCTTCGCCGCCGTCGGTCTCGAGCCGTGGCCACACAGCCTGGGAGCTCGCCCTCAAGCCCCTGTCGCGCCGCCCGGAGAGCTCATCCCCGCCGCCGTGCTAGCCGTGCAGGCGAGGTCCGGCGTGTGGAGTCGCCGTTGCGCTAGCCGTGTGGGCGAGATCCCCCGGCCGTCCAGGCGAGCTCCGCCGCACGGGGCCGCCGCCGGCATCCAGGCAAGCTCTGCGGCGCGGGGGCCACGACCGGTCGTGCGGGCGAGCTCCGCCGCGTGAGGGCCAGGGCCGGCCATGCGGGCAAGTCCACCGCGCGGGTCCCCGGCCGGCCGTGCAGGCGAGCTCCGCCGGCGGGGCCACGACCGGCTGTGCGGGCGAGCTCCGCCGCGCGGGTCCCCGACCGGCCGTGCGGGCGAGCTCCGCTGCGCGGGGCCGCTGCCGGCCGGGCGGGCTCTCCTGTGCGGTGAGCTGGTGAGGGGAGTCACACTAAGGCCTATGCAACCTTGCACAACCGGAAACGGCCGTGAGATGCGTTTCCCACTATGCAGGTTGAGCCTCTCCTTTTGCATAAGCTTAGCCTGGCTAACTCCCTATGCAGCCTACCAATCACTAGCAAGTTGCACTACACAAGCCTGGATAGACCTTATATAAGCTGCCAAACACCCCCATAGTGGATGGTGACGCAACACGCTGAGAGTTGAGATAAATTTTAAGTGGGGTGCTTCTATATAAATTTGAAAGTAGAAACTAAAGTGATTGCATTGCAACATTCTACTGCAAACAAAACATTGCATACATGAATGCTATTAGCCGTAGAAAATCAATAGAAGAAATAAAATGATAATTTTAGTGGATGGTGATGTGGACACCTTGCATGTTGAGAGAAGACATAGTGGATGGTGACATGACACACTGAGTATTGAAAGAAATACTAAGTGAGGTGCTTCTATATAGTTTTGTATGATGATGCAGCCAACACAGCAATGCGCCCACTGTTCTTTATTAATGTATCAGCACTTCATTCATGCATCTTCCTTTAGAGACTACTGCTACTTCCGCCCTGCTGGATGTCGCACTGACTCGCCTTACTGGCTTCGACCTTTGGGCTTCACTGTGTTCTCTCTTTCGATGTCGACAATTTCGGTTTGCTCATTCAGCTCGTGAAAATCACCTCTACATGCTTTCGCTGCATCCGTCACTCGGTTGCCCTCGACATAGCTCTGCGACTCTATCAGTTCCTTAATGCATCACAACGAACTACAACTAATCTCTTGGAATGTGAGAGGCTTAGACGTAGCATCACGTTGTTTGACCGTGCACGAAACTATTGCAGCAACACCTTGCCACATAGCATGCCTTCAGGAAACCAAACTACATTCTATCGACCAACCACTAGCGGCATTTCTCGGAGCATACAAGCTAAACCAGTTTGCTTTGAAGCCGACTGATGAGAGCCTAAGTTAGGGCCCACCAACGCGACGACTACCAAGAAGGGGGAAGTACGGTCTACATTACGAGTACTTGGCGACCCGTACGACAAGTACCCCCGTCTCCAAGTACTTGGCGTCCCGTACGACAAGTTACCTCCGTCTCCGAGTACTTGGTGGCCCGTACGACAAGTTACCTCCGTCTCCGAGCACTTGGCAATTTGTATGACAAGTCTCCGAGTACTTAGCGGCTCGCACGACTACTTCCCCATTCTCCGACCGCTGCCACGACCACTCGCTCGCACGACAAGTTTCCGCCTCCCGGCCACGACTACTCGTTCACACGAGTAGTTTCCACCCTTGACCGGGTCAGTCTTCGCGATGAAGCAAACCACGGGCGGGGCCCACTCCCGATGTGACAAGTCCTCTGCGCACGCTCGCTTCCGCGACGCCATGTAAGGCCTTTCCCCATGCCGGGCCGTACTGGCAGGGGGCGACAGTGGTGTCAGAAGGTGCGAGCACCCATTGCGCCACGAACGGCACAGTGTGCACCATCCTGTCGTCACAGGAGCTGCATAGTACCCCGAAAAGACACATATCTACTACGCTGCTGGGAACAGGGGCACGGAATTGACGTTTCGCAGTACTAAAGTACTCAGAGGTGCACCCGGGAGTCATCCGTGCTAACTACTTGGAATCCGCCATTCCCGGAAGCCCATACGGTCAACAACCACTCCACTACAGTCCACGGCTGCTCACCACGTCTAGACGGCTACCCGACGTGGGGAAGGACGATCGACACTGTAACATAAACTCTTGTACCCTTTTTACCACTCTTCCCTATCCCCCTTGTGACTATAAAAGGGGAGGGAAGGAGTCAGTAGAACACAATCTCTCGCACGCAAGCACATGCAAGTGAACACAACCAACAACACCACACGTACGCCTTCAGGCTACATGAACCACCTTGCACTCGCACCAGGGACTTGGGCTCTGAAACCCTCTCCCGACTAGTTTGTATCCCCTACTACGAACTCGGGCATAAAGAACACTCCCTTTAGACTGGATGTAGGGTATTACTCTCCGTAGGCCCGAACCAGTATAAACCCTAGTGTCTCTTGTGCCACCGTCCGGACCTAGACACGTGATCGTATAAATTTACTTGCCGGTGGTGACAAACCCTGACAGTTGGCACGCCAGGTAGGGACTTCACGTGTCACGACTTCCACCTCAGGGTCCGAATGGCCCGCGTCGACTTCCCCTTGGTGCCCGGCACCATACTACGTTTCGGCTCCTTCGACTTCGTCGTCAGCAAGCTAGTGCCATCTGTCATCGGGGCCATCTTCACGCGCCTTGAACCTCCCGTCGACGAGCACGCCAAGGACCAAGGCGAGCGGACCGTGGCGTTTCTGGGCATGTTAGGCCCCACCGCCCTCGTCTTCAGGATGGTGGGCAACGACTTGGCAAAGGTGCTAGGGCCAACCCCGTCCGAAGAGCACTTCCGCGCCGTCGCGTACGCCATCTCCAACCTCGCGTTCCAGGTCACGGTGAAAGACCAGCTCTCCTCGGACGAGTTCGTCAACTGCTACAACACCGTGTACCCAGAGGGCCAGCTGGGTCTGCTACACGATCCGGCGTTCGTTGAGCCGCTCCCCGTCACCGCATCCGTCAACACCAGTGAGGATGACGAGGGGCATGTTGAGCCTCCGCCAAGCGGACGTACACCAACACCATACGACCCCTTAACTTGGTCGCGGGGATAACGACGTCTAAAGCCCAGATCTGAAGGAGGAAAAACCCCAAAGTGCGAAAGATGACATGTGGCAAAAGATAGAGGCGAATCGGGCCGGGGATGGACCAGGCCGGTCAGCCCAGACCGGCCGACCCACCCCCATTCAGGGTCGGTTCGCCGTCGCCTTTCTTCGGTGCTAAGTACATACAACCCTAATTATTGGAGGAGGGAGCCATTTGTGAAAGACGAACAGAGAAGCCTCGGGAGATCGATCACAAGGGAGAGGGTTGATCGAGGGAGTGAGCATTCAAGAGAATTATCGCCGAGGTCAAGGGAGGCCATCACGAGGAAGGAGGACGCCGAGGCCCTGCCACGGCGCTGCCGGAGTTGAAGGACACTGAGAAACGAGCTCCATCGGAGGCATCCATCATGCTCAACGGTGCCATGCCTAGCGCCTTGATGGGGTAAAGTTATCGTTTGTCCATGGAGTTTTAATGGAACTTGATGTGTAGTCACCTATCTTGTTTGGATCTTATGTCTATCATACCTTTGTTGATGATGCTTAATGTTTAAGGCTAGCTACCATGCTTTCGGGGTTGCTCCCGTAGATCACGTCAACATACGGTGTTCATTAGGATTAGTACCGATTACCTTCACGTAGTGACATGTACGAGGGAACAGAAACGTCTAGTTCTTTGTTCACAGGCTTAGATAGATTGGATCGGGGTTTTATCATGTTTTGGGTGATTGCATCTTCAAGTACCTAGACTCCATGGGCATACGTTTTTTAGACTTGTGAACCTCTTATCTCTCTTTAATATAATCTAGGGTTAGATTGTCTTTACTTTATAGATTAATCTTTACATCATAAAGTCTTTAATCAACTAAGTTAGTATTAGGTTAAACGCTAGTAATCCCCTTGCTCCTTAGGTTGACAAGAACCTTGGGATTCCCTTAGGTGAAAAAGGCTACAAGCGATCCGTGCACTTGCTGTGAACCTTGACGCGTTATTGGACCATCAACAAGCTCCTTTTTCTAGTGCCGTTGCCGGGGAGCAAGCCAGTTTACTTCGTTTAATCTCTCATTAATTTTGTTGATTACTAACACCTAACCTTTGTGTTCTAGAAAAACACTCTTTTGTTTTTGTTTTTGATTGTCTAGATGGCGTTCGTTGGAAATCCTTTAGAGGAACCGGAAAAATCGCTAAGAGACTATGCTAGCCCTCAGTGTGAGGACATCAAGGTACAAGAGTCGAATTTGGTTCTCGAAGCGACAAGGTACGAAATCAAGGCTCGAATCATCGAGATGGCAGCAACTAATCCGTTCTGAGGGATGGAGACGGACAATCCATATAGACATATCCAGCGCTTCACGACACTATGCATTACGGTACGACAAGAGGAGGTCCCCGATGCTTGGTTTAAATGGAATCTTTTTCCCTACTCACTTGCCGATGAAGCAACAAAGTGGTATTCATTTGTGTCCTTCGACATCGAGGGAAATTGGAATCAATTGATAAAGAAATTTTGTGCCTAGTTCTTCCCTATAAGCAAGATTCAACATATAAGGAGGCAAGTGATAACTTTCAAGCAAGGAGAAGAAGAAGGGATCGATCAAGCGTGGAATCATTTCAACGAGCCAGTTGAACAAGGACCAGGACTCAGCTTTCCCGGTGACGTACTCTTGCATACATTTTTCTTTTCCCTAACCCCTAGTTGCATGGAACATGTTCAAATGTGTGCAGGAGGGGATCTCATGGAGAAAACACTCACGGAAGCTACCCAACTTCTACAAAAAATAAGCAAAGCGGCGGCCATGCAAAGAGATTGGGAAACATGACTTTCGGATAAGCCGGAATGCAACACAAGTGTGGGACCACTTGCTGCAATTTTCAGAAATACGGCCCTGGAAGAGAAGAAAGAGGAGCCAATCCCGAAAAAGGTTGAAGAAGCCAAACATGAGGAAACTAGAACTATCCCGGAGAGTGATCACGCCGAGACAAGCAAAGCAAGTGAAAGAACTATGTCGAGCGCGAAGCCACTAAGGGAGTTCGAGCAAATGGATTGGGTTCCAATTGATTTTGGAGAAATCTTTGACAAGAGAAGACCGTTCCCTAATCAAAAGGGGATGGCAAAAGCTTTGGAGATAGACTTCCTGTCGGAGAAACAAGTGGAACATCCATACAACCTAGAGACAACCGGGGAGGTCCTTCAAAAACTCTTTAGTGAAGTAGAAGTTGATCCGGACCATGTGGCCGAAGCTAAAAGAATTATGAGAATCAAGCCCGAGGCATCACCATTCGCTTGCCTCGCTGAAATTTTTGCCATAGGATCCAATGAAGAAGAAAAGACATGCCGTGTATAGATTGCAAGGTTAACAACATTAATTGCAAGGCGTTATGCGACATTGGAGCACAAGTAAGTGTCTTATCTTCTAAAATTTTTGATGAAATTCATGATCACACCTTTGACCTAGTTCCAACCTCTACTAAATTAATTATGGGAGATGGTAGAATTGTTAAACCTCTAGGAATTGCCCGTGACCTAAAAGTTTTAATTTCTGGAAAATGCATTCCAACCGATTTCTTCATTGTTGAGGTCTACTATGATAAAAATGATCATGTAATTCTTGGTAGACCATTTCTTAAGTTGGTTAATGCCATTTTAGATGCCGGAAAAGGAAAAGTAACCATTAATCTTGATAGGGATAATCACACATATAATTTTCTTCCCGCTTCTAGAATTGCCTCACCCCTACCTCTTGATGACGAAGAGGTAGGGAGCCTTGGTTTTATTGAAACTTTCAGGGATCCACTACAAAGAGCAATGGAGAATGAATCTAATGATGAGCTAGATGAAGAGTTAGCGGAAGCAACCAAAGGACTAGAACCACAAGACGGAAGCTTAGAGGAATATAAATTTGAAGACCTTGGAGAAATTGTAAATGAGGAACCACAAGTACCGGAGGTGGATCTTAAGCCATTGCCCAAAGGATTGAAATATGAATTTTTGGGGCCGAACAAGACTTATCCCGTGATTGTGAGTGACGAATTGAGTCCTGAGGAGAATGATATGTTGCTGAATTTATTGAAGAAACACAAGAAGGTGATGGGATATTTGATAAATGACCTTAAAGGACTTAGCCCAGCGTTTTGCACTCACTGCATACCTATGGAGGATCAATGCAAGCCCATAGTGGACCATCAAAGGAGATTAACCCATGCCATGCGAGAGGTGGTGAAGAAGGAGGTTATCAAGTTGTTGGATGCCGGAATCATCTACCCGGTGCCGCATAGCGAATGGGTGAGCCCCGTACATTGTGTGCCTAAGAAAGGAGGTTTGACCGTGGTGAAAAATGAGAAGAATGAATTGATACCGCAAAGAACCGTGACCGGATGGAGGATGTGTATTGACTATCGAAAATTGAACAAAGCAACAAAGAAGGATCATTTCACCCTACCGTTCGTCGACGAGATGCTTGAGAGGTTAGCAAATCATGCGTATTTTTTGCTTTCTTGATGGATACTTGGGGTTTATGCAAATACCTATTCACTCAGATGATCAACATAAGACAACATTCACTTGCCCCTATGGAACATTTGCGTATAGAAGAATGCCTTTTGGTTTATGCAATGCTCCAGCCTCTTTTCAACGATGCATGATGGCGGTATTTTTGGAGTTCATCGAGGAAATTGTTGAGGTATTTATGGATGACTTCTCCGTCTATGGTAAAACTTTTGCAGATTGTTTGGCAAATTTGGATAAAGTTCTCACTAAGTGTGCGGAGTTTGATTTGGTGCTAAATTGGGAGAAGTGTCACTTCATGGTGAAACAAGGAATAGTGTTGGGACACGTGATATCCGAGAGAGGGATTGAGGTGGACAAGGCTAAGGTTGAAATGATTGAAAAGCTTCCACCATCGACGGATGTCAAGTCTTTGAGGAGTTTCTTGGGCCATGCGGGATTCTATAGAAGATTTGTCAAGGATTTCTCAAAGATCACCAAGCCGTCGACTAATCTCCTCCACAAAGATGTGCCATTCAATTTCAATGACAAGTGCTTGGCGGCATTCCGGACACTAAAGAGAGCTCTCGTAATCGCACCTATTATTCAACCGTCCGATTGGAGTCAACCCTTTGAGATCATGTGCGACGCTAGTGATTATGCCGTTGGACCTGTGTTGGGACAACGAAAGGAAGGCAAAGTACATGCTATTTATTATGCTAGCAAAACCCTTAATGGAGCTCAATTGAATTATGCAACAACGGAGAAGGAATTTCTTGTGGTAGTGTTTGCCTTTGAAAAATTCAGATCATATATTGTGAATTCTAAAGTAATTGTCTACACTGATCATGCGGCAATCAAGTATCTCTTGTCTAAAAAAGATGCCAAGCCAAGGTTGATTCGATGGATCCTTCTCTTGCAAGAATTTGATGTGGAGATTCGGGACAAAAAGGGGCCAGAAAATGTTGTGGCCGACCATCTATCAAGGATGAATCGTGAGGATGATAAAGAGCCCATTGAAGATAAGATGAGAGACGATCACCTTTATCATATCCTTGACAAGGATACTTGGATGATCAACATTATTCGAGCCATACGAAGGATGCCACTTGATCATTTAGATAAGAACGCTCAAAGGAGAGTGATCACCAAGAGCCGAAAATATTATTGGGATGCATCTTATCTCTTTAGACTTGGAGCAGATGGAGTCTTACGAAGGTGTATACCAAGGGACCAAAGAGGTGAAATATTGAGAAAGTGTCACTCGGGCGAATATGGAGGACACTATGGACATTTTAGGACTCAAGCAAAAGTATGGGCTAGTGGATTCTATTGGCCGGAGATGTGTGAAGACTCAAAAAGGTATGTTGCTTCTTGTCCGGAATGTTAAGGAGCGGGGAATATAAATCAAAGGAATGCTATGCCTTTAAATTATAACTTGCAAATTGATCTATTCGACGTGTGGGGAATTGACTTCATGGGGCCCTTCACTAATTCAAATGGATATGAGCATATTTTAGTCATGGTTGATTATGTATCCAAATGGGTAGAGGCTATCCCTTGTCGAAGATCTTCAACAGAGGAATCCATATCAATGATCAAGAATGTTATATTCCCACGCTATGGAGTCCCTTGAGTCTTGATAAGTGATGGAAGAACACACTTTACGAGAAATAGTTTCAGAAAATACTTGTCCAAGTTGGGGATTGAGCATAGAGTGGCCACGGCTTACCACCCAGAAACCAATGGTCAAGTGGAAACTTCAAATAGGCAACTCAAGAGTATTCTTAACAAGACCGTTGAAATGTGAGGAAAAGATTGATCGAAAAAGTTGGACGGAGCATTATGGGCATATCGGACGGCGCACAAGACACCAATACGTATGACACCATATCAATTCGTTTATGGTAAATCATGTCATTTGCCTTTGGAGTTAGAGCATAAAGCATATTGGGCGATTAAGGAGATGAATCTCGATTTTGATGCCGCAGGAATCAAACAGAGAATTCAAATAAGTGAATTGGAAGTGATGAGGCTCAAAGCTTATGAGAGTGCAACCATCTACAAGGAACGAATGAAGAGATGGTATGATAAAAGGCTTCGAGCGAAGGAATTCAAAGAAGGTGACAAGGTCCTCCTCTATAACTCAAGGTTCAAGATATTCGGAAAAGGGAAGTTAAAAAGCAAATGAGATGGATCGTATGTCGTTCACTCGGTCTTGCCAAGTGGAGCGGTAACAATCATGGACGTAAAAGGAGATCAATATGTGGTCAATGGTCAACGATTGAAGGTTTTTCATGAACAAGACATCGTGCCCATCGACTACATTGATATATACCACATGGAGGACGAGCCCGAGCGTCAAGCCTAAGACGTAAAACAAGGTAATTTTTCTGCAAATAAGTTTTTGTTTTTCTTTTCGTATTTTTGTCGAGTCCTTTTCGTGATTTTTAGCTGGACCTTTTCACCACCTAGGCTAGTATACACGAAACACTGAGGCCCACAGAAGATGGGCCACGGGGGCCCGAAACAGGGGGCAGGCCGGTTGGCCCATGCCGACTAGCCCAACACCTCCCTACCTCGATTTTGGCTCGTTTTTCTCTGGGACACGGTTCGGGTTATTTCCTTTTCTTGCCTACCTTTATAGGAGCTAGAAAATTAGGCAGGGAAGGGTTTCGGTAGAATCTTCTCGGGATATTTAAGGACGCATGGGGAGCTCGAGAATTGCATCTCATTTGCAATTTCTCACCTCCACGAAAACACCCAAAGCACCCATGGTGATCCCGAGCAGCACCAAAGGTAAGGAAGTGGTGAAGGCGATAATGGAAGAAGAAGCACGCCTCCCCTCTCCAATGTCGGCAACTGAAGAGCTTCGTCGGTGTGCTATGGTGCCCAAGCTCAAGGAGGAAGTGAAGAGGACCGCTCGGATTCATTGCGGAGGGCGTGTTCAGACATGGCAAATTGCTAGCCGAAATCCGTGGGTTGAAGAGAAGAATGAGAAGCCCGCTACTCCCGTACGCTGTTCGAAGAGGCTCTTAGGGATGAAGAGGAAGAACTACAAAGAGAAGACCCCGAGCCGGCGGAGATATATGGGGATAGCGACTACTCCGATGACCGGAGCCCTAGCTCGTGGGCAGCCGACGGTAGAGATGATAATGACTTCTATGTTTGGGAGGAAGTGCCCAAGGAGGAGCTGGAAGACTGCCACGAGCAAGGCGAAGGAGGCAACCCAGACGACGGTGACGATCCGGACGACGAAGACGATGGAAGCAACAATAATCCGGCGGAAGAGCACCATATGTGTTGTGTGTCTTGCCGCAATGCTATAGCGGATCTCTATACTTCCCTTGATGAGTGCTTCCACACCATCAACGCCTTGCGACAAAGGATGGAAGATTTAGAGCGCTTGGTGGAAGATGACTTCAAGTTCTTTAATCGGAACATAAGGAAGCTCTTTGGGATGAACAAGAACTTCAAGAAGAAGGAGTGGTGCACCTCGTGTGGAAAGTTTCACTAGGTGTAGTAGTTAGTGTGTTTCCCTCTTTGTACTTTTTGTAAAATTACGACGAGGACGTCGTAAAATCTAAGCGTGGGGGGGGGGGAGCTAGCTAACTACTCTTTTTAAAATTTTTGCTTAAAGTGGTGTTACGACGAGTCTTTAAATCGAGTCTAGTTTGAGTCAAGTGTGAGTAGAGGACATCATAAAATCTAAGGGGGGGGAGCTAGCTAACTACTCTTTTTAAAAAAATTTCTTAAAGTGGTGTTAGGACGAGTCTTTAAATCGAGTCTAGTTTGAGTCAAGTGTGAGTTTTGTTTTACCTTTTTAGCTCGAGAGTGTCTTAATTTAGTGTTGAGTCGAGAAAAAAAGAAATAAAAAGTGTCTTATGTAAGTCTTTGTCACACCCTGAAATTTCCAATTTCAGGACGTGAATAGAAATAACAATTAAGCAACGATTTTCACTCAATTTTAAAATTTTCCCAATATTTATTTTTCTTTACAGGAAATATAGAATAGGAAAAAGGCTTTTGTTGTTTTGTAAATTAAATAAAATGATTACATGAGTGTAGCATTCATGCCGATGCATCTGGTGTTTCATGAGTGCAAAAGGTTTTTAAATGCGCTTAGGTGCTGACCAAACCCTTCCGAGAATTTTTCGGAATTTTCTGGAATTTATTCTCATTTTTCTTGAGCTATTTCTATTTATTAGAAGGCTATAAAATCTTTTTCATGAGCTCCAAATATTTTATTTGGGTTGTTCGTGTCTCAATCTAGCTCTGGGAATTTTCCTGGAATTTTTGGGATTTTCAGAATATTTTTCGTGGCTTTAATGAATTATCTAGCTATTTCTAGATTATTCTTTTCACGAAAAATGTTTTCTGAAAATAAAAGAAATTCTTTTCTTTTCCTCTCTCTATGCGGCCCATCAAAACTTTCAGCCTGTGGCCGAAAAGTCTGCTACCGCCCCTTCTTCTCCTTGGCTCAGCCCAGTTTTCCCCCAATCCGGCCCAGCTTCATCTCATCACCCGAAGTCTGGCGGAGGCCCCTAGGCTCCTCTGCTCCGCTCAATCAGCAACTCCAGCAGGCCGCGCAGCCCACCACCGGCCCGTGCTCGCTTCGACCCAGTCCACGGTCCGCTTCAGCCCGTACCGGCCCAACCCCAGGCCCGGCCGAAGCCCATCCGGGCCCGACCGCCGGTGTCCATGGCGGACACAGCCAGGACCACTGCCACCGCCACTCTCGGTGTCCGTGCCGCACCCGCATGGGACTCGCGCGTCCCTGCGCCCCATAAAACCAGCCCCGGCCTCAACACACCCCCGCCTGCCCTACCCTGCGCCTCCTTGCGCCCTCGCCTTGCACAACACCGTGCACCGGCCGTCACCGGAGCTCACCGCTGTTCGCTGCAGTGCCGCACCAAGACGCAGCCGGGTGAAGCCGTCACCGCCGGGAGCTTCCCCGAGCCGAACCGCACCTCTTCAGCCGCTTCCTGTTGCCTCCTCATCACCAGAGCGCCACCGCCCCAAGCCGACCGCCCAAGCTTCACCGCCGGCTCAAAATCCGGCCACTCCCGTCCGTCTCCCACCCCGGTAAGCACACCCACGAGTTCACCTCGATCTCCTCCTCCGTTTCCCCACCTCGGTCGAGCCCCCGCATCGCGTCAATCGTCGGTGATGCCAGCGCCCAGACCCGCCAGAGTTTCCCCTGTTCGCCATCCGCCTCGGACTCAAGGAAGAAGAAGGTGCCGTTTTGCACCCAACCCCTGAAGAACCCTGTAAAGATCTGTTGTTTTCTTGTGTCTTGGCAATCTTGCAGAAAACCCCCTAGAAAGTTCAGATTCTTTAGATCCAATCCATCCTGAAGATCTTGCAAGTAAGCCCTCGGGTTTATATACATAATTATGTATATGCCCCTAGTTTTTCACAGTAAAGTCCCTGAAAGTTTCTAATCCTTGCCAGCAAGTCCCTACATCTTGTTTCCTCCATAGAATCATTGTTTTAGCTCCGTTTTTACCCGTTCAAGTTGCGTTGGGTTCATAATAGTGTAAAGTACGCGTTAGTGGTGACTTTTGATCATGTTTGTTTTCTGAAAATAAATTTAATATTAATTTTGATTAATGCTTATTAAAACATGCCTTTTCTAAATAAAAGCAATATTGTGCTATATACCGTTTTTCATAATAAATATTAATTTTGATTAATGTTTATTTCACATGCTTTTGTAAATAAAATCTAATTAGATCTTTTACCCGGTTTTTCATAAACCAAATATTAATTTGCTTAATATTTAATTAAACTTTTCTAATTAAAAATTGAATAGGCTTTTTACACCGGTTTTATAAATAAATGTTAATGTGATTAATACCAATACCATGATGCTTTCAATAATAACATGATCTACTCGAATCATAAAGTTACGTTTAGATTGTTCATATAGTTTATCTTTTCTAAATCAAATGTTTAATCGGTATAATTTATATATGAATCTTTATAAATGAAATTTAACTAGTTCTTTACTTCGGTCTTTTGCAAATAAAAATATAATATTGCATTAATCTAACTTAGGGTATTTTATTTATGAAATATCCTTTACACATCTTTTGCTAATTAAAATAAACCTAGCTCATAGTTTGTTCTCACATATGCAAATCGATCGTTAGCCGTTCTTTATCAAGCCCTGTCTCAGTGTGTCTCTGTTGCAGAGCTAGCCTTCTTTCAAGCCCTAGATCTTTTTGATCCATAGAATCGAGCCTATCCTTTAGCACGTTCTTTTAAAGCTTTTCTTTTGATTGGTGCATTGTTCTTAGTTTGTTTGTTTGCTTTGTATGCTTGTGCCCAATGATTGATGCGAGTAGCACGAACGTGGTTCGAGAGCTTTGAAGAGCTTGAAGGTGAAGACATTCTGAGCAACATCACTACTCTGGTTAAAGGCAAGTGTGTCCTTGATCTTTTGTCCCAATAACTGTGCTTAATCACCATTGCATATGCTTGCATTAATATTGATGGGTCCTATTAAGGTTTATCCTAGTCTTTATTACCTTTATTCCTTGTCAACCTGGATTTTACCTTTCTGTTGGGTAGCTATGCTTAGTTGCTCTACCTTGGGTTATGGTGGTTTTAATGAACAACAATAATGATGAACATGCTTTACTTTTATGCTATATATCTCTGGTTAATACAAGATCACCATGCTTAATCGGAACATGGAGCGACCACCCAGGACAATAGTGCAGCCACAAGGCTATATGGCTCTGGCTTGGCTAATTAATTAGGGACTTAGTGTTGGGATGACCTTACCAAAAGGGCAAGGGGGAGCGTTTAGTTGGGGTATAGACTCGCTCTAGTAGGGAGTTAGATTTGGCTAAGACATGGTACCTACTAGGGGACTTTATACCTTGTGACGGCTCGGAACGTTCGCGGGTTGTTTTCACACTGGGGAAACTTTGTAAAGGCCTCGTAGCATCCCTATGCAATCACACCTTGGCAGTGTGGTATGATGCCTGATCAGCATCACGTGGTTGGGTTTAAAGTTCCTAGAACTTTTACACGACTTGTGGTGAAAGTGTACAACCTCTGCAGAGTGTAAAACTAATCGATTAGCTGTGCTCACGGTCAAGAGCGCCCTGGACCCTCACATGATAATTGAACTTGAAGATGGACTTAAATCATTGTTATGGTTATGTTAGCCATATGCTTATGGCATATCTCTTTATGTTAATTATGGGTTGATATATACTTATATCGTAGTAATCAGGTGCTAATAAAATTTGACCAACTAAAAGTGCTTAAAGCAGTCAACCTGTCAGCCTTTCCTTGTTAAGCCTTTGCATTCATACTTTCCCCACACTTGCTGAGTACGGTATGTGCTCACCCTTGCTATAAACAATGTTGCTCAGAAAGAGGAAGCTGCTATGAAGTTGTTGTGAAGATGTTGCTGGTGCTAGGCGTACGCAACCCCCTGTCGACTACCTGTGATGGTTGGAGCCTTCGTTTCCAGGATGTAGCGTAATACTCTGATAATCTTTCTCTTTCTTTACGTGATATTGTTTCTGTTATTCACTTATGTTAACTATATGCATGAAATTTGATCCTGGCATGCATATAGGTTAGCACTTGGTTTTCTTTGGAAAAACAGGTGTGACAGAGTGGTATCAGAGCTGTATCGGCTGTAGGACGTAAGCCTAGATAGCAATGGTCGTTCCTTAAGGTTTCTTTTGAACTAAAATTTCATCACTATCTTTCCCTTGAGCTCTGTGATGAATATGTTCACTCCTTGACCATTTTCTTTTGATAACCCCCTTGATATCTTAACTCTTCCCGCTTGACTCCTTTTCATTTGCACTTCCTTGTTTTGCAAATGTTATGACTCCCTTTGATCTTGATCTTAATCTTGCTTTCCCTTTCCACTTGTTTCATGCAATACCTCTCCTTGATATCTTGCTGCCTATCTACTTTAAACATATCTATCAGTTTCTATCCATCTATCATCATCTTTGAACTTCTCCTTGTTCCTCAAACAATGCTGCTTTAGATTCTTCCCTTGACTTTTGATTCCAAAGTGTCCTTTCTGATTCAACATCCTTAGATGATCAATGATCGGTGAAGCTATGCCCATGTTTAGGAGGATACCCTATGACTATTAACAACGTTTAGCATCGTTTCTTTGACTATCTTGATTTGGTGGAATTCAGTGCTTGCATGATGATGCTTGGTTTTATGACCTTGATTGATTCGTTTCTTTGTAGTGAATGTTGATGTATTGTGGGTTTTATGACCTATATCTGCAATAACATCAGTTGCCTAGTTGGGTTTTTCTGTTGTGCCTCCCACATCCTTGTTATCTCTCTTTCTCTCTACCTGATCAAATGAAGGACATCAGAAGAAGAAATTCAAGCCATCACCAATGCCAACAAGAAAATGCTACTACCACCGTCACCGTCATCAAGTGAGCAAGTTGAAGAAAAGAGGACCTCACTCTACCTTCCTTCCTCTCTTGTGCTTGCTACTATCTCATCCAACTCATTCTAATGAAGACCTCGACAACCAAGAAAGGTGTATACTGAAGATCCTACACCCTGAGGACAAAAGAGGATGACCGCCTGCCTACCTTAGCAACAATATTCTTGTTTGCCTCTCTACTCCTTGTTTCTTCTTTCATCGAATCTCGGGACGAGATTCCTTTTAAGAGGAGTAGATTTGTCACACCCTGAAATTTCCAATTTCAGGATGTGAATAGAAAGAACAAGGGTTAATTAGATCTGTGCCATTATAATTATCACGATTTTGAAGAACGCCATTACTATTCGACTTACTACGCCAGTGCCATTACAACTTCGCTGTTGTTTGAGATATGCCATTATGTACGCCCGACGTAGTCTCAGGCCCACTTGCAGGTGTATTGGAATGAAGAAGGTGGGAGAAATGTCTGGTTTGCCCTCATCTTCAACCTCCGTCCGGGTCTGCCTCCCATCGCACAGGGAGGAAGGAGGAGGCCGATGGGTTTGCTGTTTGCAGGTTGGGTAGCGACGGAGATTGTGAGCTCCGAGCGTGGTCCCACGGTCGGTCTGGTGAGCTTCGGCGGCGCTGCCCTATGGACGGCTAGGCGGGGGCAAGCTCCGGGCAGGGCGCCCTCGCCAGCGGGTCAAGCTCCGGGAAAAGCTGCTCGAGGGGCCCCGACAACCATGGGTGCGAGCCTTCTGTCCATGAGCCGCACCGCCCGAAGCTCCCGTCCATGGATCTCGGAATCTTCGTGCCGGCCGCGGCATAGGCGCGTTGCTCGCCTCGCCGTCCATGGGCTCTCGGCGCGGTGGTCCTCCCTACCTCCTCCTTCGGTGGCACAGGCGCGACGGCCCTTCCTCCCTCCGTCCTCCTCCGGTGCGCAGGGCGTCCTGCAGGAGCTCCTCCAGAGGCGGCGGCCGACCGGCTTCTTCAAGGCCGCGCCGCCCCGTGAGGGACCCGCCCACCAGAGACCCGTCCTTGGTGGCACAGCGCTGCAGCTCCGCGTGGTGGACAGGCGGCGCGCGAGGCGACGGAGCTCGCCACACGAGCTGGAGGTTGAAGACGACCCTGACATGTGGGTCCCACACGTCAGTGAAATGAAAGAGAGGAAGGTAAGGGGCAATCTTGTCTATACGAGAATACACCGTCTATACTACGCCTGCAAGTGGGCCTCATACGGCGTCGGGCGTACATAATGGCATATCTCAAACAACAACGAAATTGTAATGGCACTGGCATAGTAAGTCGAATAGTAATGGTGTTCTTCAAAATCGTGACATTTATAATGGCACAGATCTAATTAACCCAAAGAACAATTAAGCAACGATTTTCACTCAATTTTAAAATTTTCCCAACATTTATTTTTCTTTACAAGAAATATAGAATAGGAAAAAGGCTTTTGTTGTTTTCTAAATTAAATAAAATGATTACATGAGTGTAGCATTCATGCCGATGCATCTGGTGTTTCATGAGTGCAAAAGGTTTTTAAATGCGCTTAGGTGCTGACCAAACCCTTTCGAGAATTTTCCGGAATTTTCTGGAATTTATTCTCATTTTCCTTGAGATATTTCTATTAATTAGAAGGCTCTAAAATCTTTTTCGTGAGCTCTAAATATTTTATTTGGGTTGTTCGTGTCTCAATCTAGCTCTGGGAATTTTCCTAGAATTATTGGGATTTTCAGAATATTTTTCGTGGCTTTAATGAATTATCTAGCTATTTCTAGATTATTCTTTTCACGAAAAATGTTTTCTGAAAATAAATGAAATTCTTTTCTTTTCCTCTCTCTATGCGGCCCATCAAAACTTTCAGCCCGCGGCCGAAAAGTCCGCTACCGCCCCTTCTTCTCCTTGGCTCAGCCCAGTTTTCCCCCAATCCGGTCCAGCTTCATCTCATCACCCGAAGTCTGGCGGAGGCCCCCAGACTCCTCTGCTCCGCTCAATCAGCAACTCCAGCAGGCCGCGCAGCCCACCACTGGCCCGTGCTCGCTTTGACCTAGTCCATGGTCCGCTTCAGCCCGCACCGGCCCAACCCCAGGCCCGGCCGAAGCCCATCTGGGCCCGACCGCCGGTGTCAATGACGGACACGGCCAGGACCACCGCCGCCGCCACTCTCGGCGTCCGTGCCGCACGCCTGGGACTTGCGTGTCCCTGCGCCCCATAAAACCAGCCCCGGCCTCAGCGCACCCCTGCCTGCCCTGCCCTGCGCCGCCTCACGCCCTCGCCTTGCGCAACGCCGTGCACCGGCTGTCCCCGGAGCTCGCCGCCTTTCGCCGCAGTGCCGCACCAGGACGCTGCCGGGTGAAGCTGTCGCCGCCTGGAGCTTCCCCGAGCCGAACCGCACATCTTCAGCCGCTTCCCGTCGCCTCCTCATCACTGGAGCGCCGCCGCCCCAAGCCGGCCGCCCAAGCTTTACCGCCGGCTCGAAATCCGGCCACTCCCATCCGTCTCCCACCCCGGTAAGCACACCCACGAGTTCACCTCAATCTCCTCCTCCGTTTCCCCACCTCGGCCGAGCCCCCCCATCGTGTCAATCACCGGCGACGCTAGTGCCCAGACCCGCCGGAGTTTCCCCTGTTCGCCATCCGCCCCAGACTCAAGGAAGAAGAAGGTGCCGTTTTGCACCCAGCCCCCTGAAGAACCCTGTAAATATCTGTTGTTTTCTTGTGTCTTGGCAATCTTGCAGAAAACCCCCTAGAAAGTTCAGATTCTTTAGATCTAATCCATCCTGAAGATCTTGCCAATAAGCCCTCGGGTTTATATACATAATTATGTATATGCCCCTGGTTTTTCACAGTAAAGTCCCTGAAAGTTTCTAATCCTTGCCAGCAAG
This sequence comes from Cenchrus fungigraminus, assembly GCA_036936925.1. Classification (NCBI taxonomy): domain Eukaryota; kingdom Viridiplantae; phylum Streptophyta; class Magnoliopsida; order Poales; family Poaceae; genus Cenchrus; species Cenchrus fungigraminus. Next base: position 103,114,745 of record CM072779.1, read on the forward strand.
TCCCTACATCTTGTTTCCTCCGTAGAATCTTTGTTTTAGCTCGGTTTTTACCCATTCAAGTTGCGTTAGGTTCATAATAGTGTAAAGTACGCGTTCGTGGTGACTTTTGATCATGTTTGTTTTCTGAAAATAAATTTAATATTAATTTTGATTAATGTTTATTAAAACTTGCCTTTTCTAAATAAAAGCAATATTGTGCTATATACCTTTTTTCATAATAAATATTAATTTTGATTAATGTTTATTTCACATGCTTTTGTAAATAAAATCTAATTAGATCTTTTACCCGGTTTTTCATAAACCAAATGTTAATTTGCTTAATATTTAATTAAACTTTTCTAATTAAAAATTGAATAGGCTTTTTACACCGGTTTTATAAATAAATGTTAATGTGATTAATACCAATACCATGATGCTTTCAATAATAATATGATCTACTCAAATCATAAAGTTACGTTTAGATTGTTCATATAGTTTATCTTTTCTAAATCAAATGTTTAATCAGTATAATTTATATATGAATCTTTTTAAATAAAATTTAACTAGTTCTTTAATTCGGTCTTTTGCAAATAAAAATATAATATTGCATTAATCTAACTTAGGGTATTTTATTTATGAAATATCCTTTACATATCTTTTGCTAATTAAAATAAACCTAGCTCATAGTTTGTTCTCACATATGCAAATCGATCGTTAGCCATTCTTTATCAAGCCCTGTCTCAGTGTGTCTCTGTTGCAGAGCTAGCCTTCTTTCAAGCTCTAGATCTTTTTGATCCATAGAATCGAGCCTATCCTTTAGTACGTTCTTTTAAAGCTTTTCTTTTGATTGGTGCATTGTTCTTAGTTAGTTTGTTTGCTTTGTATGCTTGTGCCTGATGATTGATGCGAGTAGCACGAACGTGGTTCGAGAGCTTTGAAGAGCTTGAAGGTGAAGACATTCTGAGCAACATCACTACTCTGGTTAAAGGCAAGTGTGTCCTTGATCTTTTGTCCCAATAACTGTGTTTAATCACCATTGCATATGCTTGCATTAATATTGATGAGTCCTATTAAGGTTTATCCTAGTCTTTATTACCTTTATTCCTTGTCAACCTGGATTTTACCTTTCTGTTGGGTAGTTATGCTTAGTTGCTCTACCTTGGGTTATGGTGGTTTTAATGAACAACAATAATGATGAACATGCTTTACTTTTATGCTATATATCTCTGGTTAATACAAGATCACCATGCTTAATCGGAACATGGAGCGACCACCCAGGACAACAGTGCAGGCACAAGGCTATATGGCTCTGGCTTGGCTAATTAATTAGGGACTCTAGTGTTGGGATGACCTTACCAAAAGGGCAAGGGGGAGCGTTTAGTTGGGGTATAGACTCGGTCTAGTAGGGAGTTGGACTTGGCTTAGACACGGTACCTACTAGGGTACTTTATACCTTGCGACGTCTCGGAACCTTCGCGGGTTGTTTTCACACTGGGGAAACTTTGTAAAGGCCTCGTAGCATCCCTATGCAATCACACCTTGGCAGTGTGGTATGATGCCTGATCAGCATCGCGTGGTTGGGTTTAAAGTTCCTAGAACTTTTACGCGACTTGTGGTGAAAGTGTACAACCTCTACAGAGTGTAAAACTAATCGATTAGCCGTGCTCACGGTCAAGAGCGGCCTGGACCCTCACATGATAATTGAACTTGAAGATGGACTTAAATCATTGTTATGGTTATGTTAGCCATATGGTTATGGCGTATCTCTTTATGTTAATTATGGGTTGATATATACTTATATCATAGTAATCAGGTGCTAATAAAATTTGACCAACTAAAAGTGCTTAAAGCAGTCAACCTGTCAGCCTTTCCTTGTTAAGCCTTTGCATTCATACTTTCCCCACACTTGCTGAGTACGACATGTGCTCACCCTTGCTATAAACAATGTTGCTCAGAAAGAGGAAGCTACTATGAAGTTGTTGTGAAGATGTTGCTGGTGCTAGGCGTACGCAACCCCCAGTCTACTGCCTGTAATGGTTGGAGCCTTCGTTTCCAGGATCTAGCGTAATACTCTGATAATCTTTCTCTTTCTTTACGTGATGTTGTTTCTGTTATTCACTTATGTCAACTATATGCATGGAATTTGATCCTGGCATGCATATAGGTTAGCACTTGGTTTTCTTTGGAAAAACAGGTGTGACAGTCTCTTGTTTCTTCACTTGTTATGTCTTTACTTTATCTTTGTTATTCGAGTTTGAGCTTGGTGATTAATCGTTTGGCGTGGTGCTTACTTATGTAAAGCACCCATATTCAAACTTTGATCTAGGACTTTGCTTTTAGTAATTCTAACATTGGAGGTTTATTTCTGAAAATTAAGAAAAACACCTTGCAATGAAGGTTGGCGATCTCTTTCTCCAAGTTGAGAGGTAAAATCTATCCTATACAAAGCCTATGTATGTATGTATATATATGTGTGTGTGTGTGTGTGTGTGTATACTCCACCATAAGTGTTGTTTAGCATGATGAATTGGGTTAGGACTTTACTCTCTTGGGAGGTCTAATTTTGAGCAATGATCATGTCCTTGATGTATATCTTTTGTTGCTAGCCTCGTCATACATTTGGTAACGGGAATTTCACATGGAATGCCCTGTACATCGCCGGATTCCATACCCAAACCAATAAACATCTTTTTATCATCTTATTCCTTGAACACAACCCATGTCTGAAGATTTGTTCAATTTTTAGGCAAGATTTTATTTTAAATTCAGATTGGTATTCATGTCCAAAATATGGACGAAAGGCTTCGGAGAAGATAAAGATGTGGAAAGAAGAAGAAAAAATATATATGTGTATGTGAAAAGAAGGAAAAAGGAGAAAAATCTAAGGCAAAGCAAGAGAGGTATAGTGAGGGATGATAAGTCAAATGAAGATAAAAAAAGTGCAAGGAAGGATGTGACGATGTTGAGAACGAATCTTTGATATTCCATACCATGTGCAATCCGTCATCAAGGACATCATTAGTGCCTTGAAGTCATTATTCTTTTTCCCTTTGCACATGTCCACCATTCTAAATCTTCTCATCCTTGATATCCTTATATTATGGTTTAATTCTCATGATCATTGGCTTGGAAGGTGAACAACCACTAGAGGATTTTGCTAGCTTGATAATACTTGTGCTAGCTTCACTAGCCACACCTATAGCTCCACCTAACATTATAAATGAGAGACTTGTGGGAGGTGAGAGTTTATGAAATTATCTAGGATAGCCACTTTAAATGAGTGACATGTGAGAACTTGGAGAAGGACTTTGTCTAATGCTTTGTGCAGGAATTTTATTTCTAAAAGTTTGTAAAAACCCTCCGATGGAAGTAAGAAAGTAAGTATGGATGAAGTCGAGGATCTCTAGTGAAAAGGTATGAGTTGTGGGGTAAGTCTTGAATTGGTAATTTCTAAACACCCATGTTTACATTATGATCTTTGTTTCATGTCGCTTATATTAAAGATGAATGATTGACTAACTTGAAAGGAAAGAATTGACGAAGCATGTTTCAACTCCTTGGATAAACAATTTGTGAGCAACTTGCTCGAGGATGAGCAAGATCTAAGCGTGGGGGGATGTTGGCGGTCGATTTCCGTCAACCAAGAACACTTATTATGTTATAGTTTGGATATCATTTTGGAACTAACCCGCCACTAGGCATACTAATGATATAACAAGTTCACAATTGGATGTGCATTTTAGAGTATAGTGTTTATGTAGGAATTCATGTGCTAAATGAGAGGAGATGCACTTGGTTTGGAGGACGATTTGCAAGTCATTCAAGGAGCTCCGACCGTGTGCGAACTTGCCTCCAAAGGTGGCAAGGACCAATATGCTTCAATGAAGAATCTTCGAGGACCAAGATGAAAAGACTGGAAGATCATGCATAAAGGCCCCTTAACTTGGTCGCAGGGATAACGACGTCTAAAACCCACATCCGAAGCAGGAAAAACCCCAAAGTGCGAAAGATGACATGTGGCAAAAGACGGAGGCGAACCGGGTCGGGGATGGACCAGGCCGGTCGGCCCGGCCCACCCCCATTCAGGGTCGGTTCACCGCCGCCTTTCTTCGGTGATAAGTACATACAACCCTAATTATTGGAGGAGGGAGCCATTCGCAGAGAAGCCTCGGGAGATCGACCACAAGGGAGAGGGTTGATCGAGGGAGTAAGCATTCAAGAAAATCATCACCAAGGTCATGGGAGGCCATCACGAGGAAGGAGGAAGCCGAGGCCCTGCCACGGCGCCGCTAGAGTTGAAGGACACTGAGAAACGAGCTCCATCGGAGGCATCCACCATGCTCAATGGTGCCATGCCTAGCGTCTTGATGGGGTAAAGTTATCATTTGTCCATGGAGTTGTAACGGAACTTGATGTGTAGTCACCTATCTTGTTTGGATCTTATGTCTATCATACCTTTGTTGATGATGCTTAATGTTTAAGGCTAGCTACCATGCTTTCGAGGTTGCTTCCATAGATCACATCAACATACCGTGTTCATTAGGGTTAGTACCGATTACCTTCGCGTAGTGACATGTACGAGGGAAGGGAAATGTCTAGTTCTTTGTTCACATGCTTAGATAGATTGGATCGGGGTTTTATCATGTTTTGGGTGATTTCATCTTCAAGTACCTAGACTCCATGGGCATACGTTTTTCATACTTGTGAACCTCTTATCTCTCTTTAACATAATCTAGGGTTAGATTGTCTTTACTTTATAGATTAATCTTTATATCATAAAGTCTTTAATCAACTAAGTTAGTGTTAGGTTAAATGCTAGTAATCCCCTTGCTCCTTGGGTTGACAAGAAACTTGGGACTCCCCTAGGTGAAAAAGGCTACAAGCGATCCATGCCCTTGCGGTGAACCTTGACGCGTTATTGAACCGTCAACAACGTCCAACAGCGCATCATCAATGACGACCGCGACGTCATCGATGGCACGCCAGTCTTCAGGCGGGTGTCACAGAACCTTGCAGCGGTGGCCGTTCTTCTTCGGAAGATCTTGCAGCCGGCCATGCCCCAGGAGAAGGAAATGCACTAGCAGCTCAAGACACTCCTCGAAACTGCTGCCGTCCAGTAGGCAGAAAGCACCGCGTCACGTCAGCAGGGCTCACGGGGGCACAAACACTCTGAACATCGTCAGGTGATCGCCCCGTCGCAACATCAGAATCGCACGGAGGAGGATCATAATGTACCTGTCAAGCCACACCTCAGCCCCAATCGCGACGCCCGCGACACCATCTGTGCTCGACTGAAGGTGGCTGTCAACCGGGACGACTACTACGAGCACCAACCTCGCAAGGAGGGGGACTACGAGCACCAGCCTTGTAAGGAGTACAACAAGCGACGTGGCGGCCACTACGACAGCGAAGAAAATAGGAGTCGGAGCACATCGCTCGACGCCCGAGGGCCACACGCCTTCGGACGAAACGTCCTCTATGCTCGCTTCCCTCTGTGCTTCCGGGCCCCGAAGACGGTGCCGAAGTACGACGAGGAGACCAACCCTAGCGTCTAGCTAGAGGACTACTGGCTGGCTTGTCATGCTGGAGGGGCGCAGGACGACCTGTTCATCATCAAGAGCCTCCCGCTCCACCTCGCTAACTCGGCCCTCACATGGTAGGAGCACCTGCCCCGAGGCAAGATCGACAGCTGGGCACAGCTATGAGATACCTTCATCAACAAGTTTTAGGGCACTTACGCCTGGCCTGGCAACCCTTGGGACTTGCACAACTGCAAGCAGAAGAAGGGAGAAAGCCTTCATGACTACATCCGACACTTCTCCAAGCGATGCACTGAGCTGCCCAACACCACCAACACAGACATCGTCTCAGCATTCCAGAACGGGACCATGTGCGCCACGCTCATCCACAGGATAGGGCGCCAGAAGCCTCGAACTACTCAAGAGCTCCTTAACATCACCACAAACCACGCCAACGGGGAGGAGGAGGTCGCCGCAACCTTATGCCCCGTCAAGGGAAAGCAGCCGAAAGAAGTCGACGAGGGTCCTTCGGCCTGGTTCGACAAGAAAAAGAAGAATAAGGCCAAGCGGCATCGTGATGATAACCTCGTGGTCATAGCGGATCAGAAGATGGAAAGACCCAAGAACAATCCTCCCAAGGACCACTTCGAGAAGCTCTTGGAGGCTCCGTGTACCAATCACGAGGGCCCGGTCAAGCATGCGCTGAAGGATTGCAACTTGATGAAAATCTACCTCGCCGGCATACTGAAGAGAAGGGACCCTGTCCCAGCTGGCAAGGGAGCCAAGGACAAGGACGATGACGAGTACTTCGGGGACGACGATGCTGTCATGATGATCTTCGGGGGTTCAGCGGTGCACCCTCCCAAACGCAAAGAAAAGTTGATCCGGTGAGAGATCTACAACACCAAGCCCGTTACGCCATCATACCTCAAGTGGTCGGAGACACCGGTCACGTTCGACCGTAGTGACCACCCTGACCACGTCCCGCAGCCAGGTTCCTACCCGCTGGTCATGGCGCCCTTGTTTGGTACCAAAAGCGTGTACACAAGGTTCTGATGGATGGAGGCAGCGGTCTCAAAATCATCTACACCTCGACTCTTGACGACAGGGGGATTCTGTGGTCCCGGCTGCAGCCGTCCTCGACACTATTCCATGGGGTCGTACCCGGAATGGAGGCGGTACCCCTCGGGCAGATCGATCTGCCCGTCACTTTCAGAACACCATGTAACTTCTGAATGGAAATCTTCACCTTCGAAGTGGTGGGGTTCCCAGGGACGTATCACGCGATGCTCAGAAGGCCTGCTTACGCAAAGTTCATGGCCATCCCCAGCTACACGTACCTCAAGCTGAAGATGCCCGGTCCGAAGGGCATCATCTCTGTAGGGACGTCTTTCCAGCACACATACAAGTGCAACATTGAGTGCTTTCAATTTGCTGAAATGCTCATCCGGTCCGAGAAGCTCGCCGCCAAGCCTTCACCCATGGACCTCAACATTCCCGAGTCGTCCAAGCGCGCGGCATGCTCTTTCGAGCTCGCCAAGGATGCTAAGGAGGTGGCCATCTCTGATGACGACCGCACAGTCCGCATCGGGACAACGCTCAATCCTAAATAGTAAAGCGCGCTTGTCGACTTCCTCCGGGCGAACCTCGACGTGTTTGCATGGAAACCCTCCGACATGCCGGGGCTTCCAAGGGAGGTCGCCAAGCACAAGCTCAACATCAAACCCGGCTCGAAACCGGTCAAGCAACAACTCTACCACTTCAATAACGACAAGTGCAAGGCTATCGGTGAGGAAATCAAGAAGCTCCTTAGTGCAGGGTTCATTAGAGAAGTGTACCACCCCGAGTGGTTAGCAAATCCTGTACTTGTTAAGAAGAAGAATGGTAAATGGAGAATGTGTGTTGATTACACAAGCCTGAACAAGGCATGTCCAAAAGACCCATTTCCTCTACCATGTATAAACCAAGTAGTCGATTCAACGGCTGGGTGCGAAACCCTCTGTTTTTTCGACGCTTACTCCGGGTACCACCAGATTGCGATGAGTCTAGCCAATCAACTCGCCACCTCGTTCATCACCCCCTTCGGTGTGTTCTGCTACGTGTCCATGCCGTTCGGGTTGAAGAATGCGGGCGCCACGTTCCGAAGGTGCATGCGACGTGTCTTTGGTGATCTCATCATCAAGCTAATCGAGGCCTACGTCGATGACATCGTGGTAAAGTCAATGAAAGTCTCCCCAATCTCACGGCGGTTTTTGAAAAGCTGAGGCAGCACGGTGTGGAGCTTAACCCCGAGAAGTGCGTCTTTGGGGTCCCGAGGGGCATGCTCCTCGGCTTTGTCGTGTCGGAACGTGGCATCGAAGCGAATCCCGAGAAGATCTCATCCATCACCAACATAGGGCCGATCCAGAACCTGTTAGGGGTACAACACGTCACGGGATGCCTCGCTGCGCTCAGCTGTTTCATCGCCCGACTTGGCGAATGCAGCCTGCTGCTGTCCCGATTGTTGAAGAAGTCGGACCATTTCATCTGGGCTCCCGAAGCACAAGAAGCGCTCGACTCGCTCAAGAACCTGCTCAGAAGCCCGTCGATGCTCATGGTGCCAGCGGAAGAAGAAGAACCCATGCTCCTGTACATTGCCGCAACGACTCAGGTCATGAGCGCGACATTGGTTGTCGAGTGAGAGGAACCCAGAAGGACGCAGAAGGTGCAACGCTCGGTGTACTTCATCAGCAAAGTCCTATCCGATTCAAAGACGTGCTACCCACATATACAGAAACTGATATACGCCATTCTCATCACCAAGCGAAAGCTACGGCATTACTTCGACGCACACCCCATCACGGTGGTGTCAAAATACCCGCTTGGCGAGGTCATACAAAGCCCCGAGGCCGAAGGAAGAATAGCCAAGTGGGCTCTCGAGCTGATGGGGCAAAACATCATGTACGCGCCACGCAGCGCCATCAAGTCGCAAGCGTTGGCTGACTTCGTTACTGAATGGACAAAGATCCAAAGCCCTCCGGCGCCGGTCGAGCACGAGACGTGGCTCATGTACTTTGACGGCTCGCTCATGAAGAAAGGAGCCGGTGTGGGACTTGTCTTCATCTCGCCTCTAGGCGCGCTCATGGAGTGTAACGACCCGGGTTTTCAAAAGAGGAAAACCCGTCAACCTGCTCTCGTGATAGTCCCTGGATCAGACGCTATCACACATAGACATTCATCACAGATAATTATCACAACCATACAACGAAATAAAGCATCAGAGTATGAATATTATTACATGTCCTGAATAAAGGAGTACATCATTACACGCCTCTTGGCGGAATAACATGAATAAGAGCCTACGCAGCGGTAGCTAGCTTCCAGAAGGTGTCTCCATCTTTATTTTTCTCCCACAGGCATCCTTGTGCGAAGCCACATGCCTCTCAGTCGTACCATCCATCGGCGTTGTTGTCGAAGTCTGACTCGTACCCTGCAAGCTCAGGGGCTATCCCCAAGGTTTGGGATAGGTCCACGTCACCAACCGTATGCAAGCTTTAAGTGGCCTACTTCTAAAGGTAAAGAAAGGAACAAGGTAGCGGCTGGGTTTCCTATGCAGCAACAGCATCAATATAAATAGAATAACATCTCCATATTCCCACCATTTTCCATACCACTCATCCCCAAACGGTTACACCTGGTCACCCAGATCATCATCACCAGCACCTATCTCCATCTAGGGTCGGTGCGAGAACTCCCACTCCTCGCACCTCAATGATTGCACCCGGATCCGCGAGGCAGAGGGAGCAACTCCCCTCTCCCCGAGTACAACCACGGCTCACCATACACTCTCATCCTATAAGGGGGAGGTAGAAATCCCAAAACGTAAGAGTCGGAGTAAACATCGGGCATGTCCATAACCGAGGACGCGGCTATACGTATAGATCTAAACTCTGCAGAGCGTGTACACCAGTACCCAACTCGGAATAGCACCCGAACGGTGTACGGCCGACCGAGCCTACCCAACTGAACGAACACCAAGGAGTTACGATTCCATCCTGCATCCGGGTCTCGATGCGGTCCCTCGCAAATGACCACCCCAGAACTGTGAACATGCCCCCGTGTGGCCACACGGGGAGCGCTGCAAAGGGAAGGGACTTCACCCTATACCCTCTCACTGATACCCTCTATCCTACTAGCAGGTATGGTATCGCACTTGCTAGGGTCAAAACGGCCCTACCCCCACTCTCGGCGAGGTGGTGTGTACGAAAGTCCCGTGTAACAAAGCGACCCACTCGGTTTCAGACCGGGGCGAGCTCCTATCCTCCAAGTCATCACAAAAACCCCAACACCTGTGCTCCTAAAACCGTGTACCCGCCATAGGTACCAAACTGGGAATCGCCCGAGAAGACGAACCCTGGCCCCCGATCCCGGATCGGGTTGTCTTGAGCTCACCCCCGCCAAGTAACCCAAAAACACCTTCTCCTGCCGGTTTTCCCCACACACACCAAGAAACTACCACATAGTCCCAACACATGCACAGCAAGCTCAGCGTATAATCACACGCAAATAAAGTAGTAGTAGTAGGTCAATCAAGGACAAGGTATTTAAAAAGGGGCAGTGCAAGGTTTCATCATAATCATCATCATGCATAAGTAAAGCGCTAGCAGTTCTAAAGCAATGCCTAATGGGCATTCAAAGTAGGTCGGGCGTGAACCTGGGAGCAGGTAGTCGTCGTAGCCGAGGTCATCGTCCTAGTCCTGGTTCAGCTCTCCGGCTCCGACGGCTCCTAGAATCGTAATTAAACAAATAAACACGGCTGCTATGCAATTAACTCCAAGAGGAAAAACAAATAAGACCCAAAAAGGAGCAAACTCTAGCCTAGCGTGGAGTTTGAGATTTTAGAAGATTTTCGGAAAATGTTTTGTATTTTTCGCAGTTAAAATGGATTTACTATGAATTTTCTAAGAGAAAATACATTTCTGAAAATAAAATACGCATTTACAATATTGCAGACTTTAGGCTAGCTACTGGCTATCTCCAACTGACTCAAAACGGGCTCTAAGCTAGCTACTGGCCGGCTCATGCCGCTCACGTGGCTGCCACCTGCGTGGCTTTAAGCCGGCGGTTGCTGGCGTGGCTGGCCGACGCGGCGGCCATGCGGCGGGATGCACGGGATCCCGCCCGTGGTCTCTGCGGCGCGGTGTGGAGCAGGCAGGCGTGTGGCTCGGCTGTGAGTGGCCGGCCGCACGGGATCCAGCCGGATCCTCTGCGGCGAGTCGCTTATGTGGTCTCGCGTGTGAAACAAAACCCCATGGGGTTTTAGGCGGCGCCTGCAGGTGTTCGAGGGAATGCCGCTGAGGGGCTCCGGCGCGGCAAGGCTCGCCGGCGGCGAGGTGTGTAGGTGGTTGGCCAACAAATGGCACCACTCGGCTAAGGAGATCCATGCGCACCTGTCCAGGCCAAGAAAGGCCGGACCTTTGGCCGGAGCGGGGCTCGACGGCGACGGCGCAGGGATGGACGCGGCGGTGCGGTGCGGCGATCGCCGGCGTTGGCGCGAGGGTGCGTCAAATTGCTAGGCGCGTGCGTGCGAGCACTAGGTGAAGCTGAACGAGCCCAAAAACAGGGGCTTTTCCCTTTGCTTGCGCGCACAAGACCGGCTTGGCTGAGGCGGCACTCTAGCTGGTGCGCGCGACAGCGGGCAGCAGGACCTCCGCGGTTGGACGACGACGCGCGTGAGTGCGCGGTCGTGCCAGCAGTGAGACGAGCACGGCGAAGCCCTAAAGGTGGGGCTTTTACCTCCACTGCTCGCGTGTGCATGAGGCATCTCACGCGGCGAAGGCCACGGCGGCGCGGCGTGCAGGACATCGAGGTCACCGGCGTGCAAAAGAGAAATGGGAACGTAGCAAAGCGGTGGGCGCGCGCGTGTTGTCGACGGCAGCGGCACCTGCAGACATAAGGCTCGGCTCGATGGCTGGCGACACAGGCGACAGCGGTCTGCGGCGGCGGCGCGGTGCGTGCAAAGGCGATCACGGGGTCAAGGCGGGGTCTTTTCCCCCTCAGCGCGAAGGCCGGCTCCACAGAAGAGAGGGGAACGACAGGCTCACCTGAAGACCCCGGGTTGAAGCGATGAGCGGCGGTGAAGAGGTGCGGAGCAGGACGGCGGCGGAACGAGCTGGAGCAGAGGAAGCAGAGGTGCGTGGCACGGCTTCTGCAGGGACGACACCGACTTCGTGACGAGCAGCTGCTCCCGTGGACGGCCTCTGGCTCCCCGACGAGCTCCCACGGACGGCCTTCCCCGCCTCCTTCTCCTCCTCTCCTTCTTCTCCCTCTCCGGCGGCGACGGAAAGGAAAGGGGGAAATCCCCAAAGCTGCCAGGGTTAAGGGAGGCCGCAGTTGTGGCTTATATTGGTGGGCGCGTGAGGCGTGGGCGGTCGGATGAGCGTGCGCTGAGGTGGCGTGCATCCGCAGCTCCGTCACGAGCGGTACGGCGAGGTCCGGCCGCGCTGGCGCGCGCGGTGCGGATGCGGTGGCGAAAAGGAGATAAAGCAGAGAGGGAAAGACGACGTCGACATGGTGCCTGACGCGTGGGCCCCGTCTGTCGGCGACCCGGGTTGTGAAGCGGCTGGCAGGCTTAGGTGGGCTGAGGTGAGCTGGGCCGGCGGGAGTGCGGGGTGAAACCGTGAGCTCGGGGAAAAGGTCGATGGCCTCCAACGGACTTCCGCTGTGGGATCAAGGCCCAACTCAGGTTTGGTTCTCCTCCCCCTTTTCTTTTATCCTTAACTCTATTTCTATTTTGATTCAAATTTGAATTAGAGTTCAAATTTGAATCCCACTCAAATAAATCCAAATAAAAGCCAAATAAACTCCAAAGTTCTCACAGTAGCATTTTTATATTTCCTAGAATTTTTAATTAGCTCAAAAATAAATCTAGGATTTTAGGGGAGAAAAAGAAAGCATCCTTATTTAATTTATCAAGCACTCAAACAATTCACCAAAATTTTTTAAATCCTCATTTTCATACTAAACATTTTGTAATAAAATTGCGGGATGTTACAGACTCCCCCCCTCAAAAGAATCTCGTCCTCGAGATTAAGAACTTACCTCCGCCTCGAAGAGGTGTGGGTACTTCTCCTTCATGACCGATTCCTTCTCCCACGTCGCTTCTCGCTCGGTGTGATTGCTCCAAGGCACCTTGCAGAAAGCGAGTGGTGGTACTTCTTGTAGCTTTCTCGGCCCAATCCAGTATCTTCACCAGATACTCCAAGTACTCCAGATTGTCTTGCAAGTCGATAGCATCGGTGGAGACATGCTTGTCAAGCTTCGGGTCGAGGCACCTCCGGAGTTGCGATATGTGGAACACAGGATGCACTCCAGCGAGATCAGGTGGTAACTCCAGCCTATAAGCAAGTTTCCCCACCTTTGCCACAATCTTGTAGGGTCCAACGAACCTCGGGGCTAGCTTCCCCTTCACATGGAACCTCTTCGTGCCTCTAAGTGGTGACACCCTCAGAAGGACGTAGTCACCAACTTCGAAGGAGATATCCCTTCGCTTAGGATCAGCATAGCTCTTCTGCCTGCTTTGAGCTATCTTCAAGTTCTCTCTAACCTTAGCCACATTTTCCTCAGCTTCAACAATGGAAGCAGGACCGAAGAAAGTTGTCAGGGACGGTCATTAGGGGTCCCCTAACCAAGGGGATAATCACCCTCGTTAAACGCAAATTGCCCAAGGGCTATTCCTTGAACCCCGGTCACAGGACATCACGGGCCCATAGCCTGCTATGGCCCAACGGCGGCCTACACCGAGAAGGCTCGCTGGACCGTCTCGCTCGAGGGCTCCGGTCCCTCGAGCGGATTTCCGCCTCGCTCGAGGGCTCTGGTCCCTCGAGCGGATTTCCGCCTCGCTCGAGGGCTCTGGTCCCTCGAGTCGGTTACTGCCTCGCTCGAGGACTCTGGTCCCTCGAGCGGATCTCTGCCTCGCTCGAGGGTTTCGGCCCCCCACAAACGGGCAGCCGTCTCCACTCCACCCGACAGTGGCATTCAATGCCTGGCCCCACGGCAGGACGCCGAAGTCAAGGGTGAATCTCCCCCACGCTGCGCATCTGACATGGTCAGGGCGCCTGACACCGCCACAGTGCGGCCTAACCCGCCACTGTGCAGCCATCCCCGGCCCTGTGCGGGCGACGCGCGGCCCTGTGCGGACAAGCAGGTGTCATTCCAAGACACTATACCACCTGCTCCCGTCCTCCCCCTGCGGCGAGACCCTCGAACGGGCATGGTGGCACCCTCGAAGGGTGTACGGGCGGAGAGCGGGCGTGCGCCACGACTGACGCCGCCGTACGGGCGGCGTGCGCCACATCCCCTCCGCCAACTCCGGTGCCGCATGGCCATCCCAGGCGCTGTGCGGCCATCCCCGGCGCTGTGCCACCACTCCCGCCACTGTGCGATAGCACGCGCGGCACTGTGCGGATAGGGTGGTGACACGCGCAGTCTCGCACCACCAATTCCGTCCTTCCCCTGGCGGTTAGGCCCTCGATTCAGCAGGGGCAGCCCCTCAAAGTCAAAGCAGGACGGGTCACAGTGACCACCACGCCGCCCGCAGAAGTCGGAGGGCGCTGCCAACTTGTGGCAGGAACCATGACGTGTGGGACAAGACCGCCGGCGCCATACCTGTTAGTACGCAGTGACTGTGCTGGCTGCCGTCATTGTAGCTGCCCTCCCTTGGCCTATAAAAGGGAGAGGCAGAGCCCCCTGCGCGGGGACGACGCTCATTCACCCGCACACAACTCACCACCCCGCTCTAGATATTGGCACCTGCCTCAATCACCTTAGGAGGGACTTGGGGGAATTTCCTCCTCTCCCGCTGTGCTTGTAGCCCCCCTCTGCAGGCACCATCAGTGCGAGCTAATACAAGTGCGAAAGCACACCCTGCTGGACATACGGTCGCGTGGCCGGAATTAGGATAAAACCCCGTGTCACCTTAGCTAGCACCGCCCATCGAGGAGTTGATGTCAGCGCAAATAACTAGTTGGTGTCGGTGCTAATCCGGACACCGACAGTTGGCGCGCCAGGAAGGGGAGCGCTGAGATCGTCCACCTGACTTCTCGATGGTGATCATCACCGAGCGCACGTTGGAGAGATCCGCCTGGGGTCAATCCGATCCGTTCCCGGCCGGATTCGAGATCTGGTTCAGGAGCATCCACTACCAGGCCACCGGCAATGGCTACCTCATGCGTATCCTCAACAGGGACGCACTCAAGGCGGTGCCGCCCGGAACGGCGGCTGCCCCAATGCCGGCGGTGTTTCCGCCACTACCCCGGCGCCGCAAGCGCTCGGGGAGACGCTCGCGGCGAGCACGCACGGAGCGACGCCAAGCGGCGGGCGCTGGCTCCCCCCAGGGGGTTGAAGCCGGCGAGCTCCCACCTATCGCCATGGGGCAAGGAGGTGCGCCCCCACTGACTAATGTGACGACGCACCCCGTCGGGGAAACTGCGGCTGCGCGACCGCAGTTCCCTTACAGGTTGCGAAGCGCGGATATGGCGTACTCTTCCTCGGTCAGCACCAACCTGGCCGCGTTCGAGGACCTTCCGGACCACCACTTCTCGTCGATCTGGAACCTCATCTCTACTTCGCCCGGCGAGTCTTACCGTGACTCCGGCAGCGAGGACTGCGGGTGCGGGTACGGGGGACCGGGGTGGGACTACTCCGGACTTCGGAGCCCCGATGCCTTCAGACGATTCCAGGACGCAGTGGACTACTACCTTACCTGCTCCGACGACTCCAGCGAGGGGGCTTACGATCCCACCCGCGAGTGCTTCGTCGTCGTCCTCGGTGAAGGCGAAGATGCAGGCAGTGGAGCAGGCGACGCAGCTATCCGCAACACTGCGGCGGTAACACCACCGGTGGGGACACCACCACCACCACCTGACGTGGCGCGTGCCGTGCAGATGGCCCAGCTCTGCGAGCTGGAGGCAAAGCTGAACGCAGAACGTGAGCAGCTGAGGCAGCTGAAAGCCACGCTCGAGGGAGATAGGGCCAGCCCTTCGACACAGGGGGCGCGCGCTGTGGGTCGCGTGGCCCGCGAGCGCATCAACGCCGATGCTGACGTAGATGAAGTGCCAAACTTGGCGAGGGTCAGTCAAAAGCTCGTGGCCGCGGTGACTTTGATCCGGGCCATGCCCGAGCCGTCGACGCCGCAAGGACGCAACCTGCGCCGCGAGGCGCAGGCCCTCATCGAGCAAGCAGTGGTGCAACAAGCCGAGAGCTCTGCCTCCCACATGTGCCACCACTCCAAGGTGAAGACTGGGGGAGGTGGCCGGGATTCGGAGGCGTCGGTCCATACTCTGCACCGGGCACCCACCGTCCACGAAGGCAACCAACGGACTCCTGCCAAGGACAGGATTCGGGACACGCGCGGCGACCCTTGCAACATCCTGAACAAGAAGAAGCAGGACGCCGCTGGGTCCCACGGCTACAACGTCTGACGCGGGGGGCGGTACGACAGCCGGGAGGACAAGAGCCCGTCGCCGGAGCTGCCGGGCACGCGTGTGTTCGGCCGGGCGATCCGCACGGCCTCGAGTCCCCCGCGCTTCCGCCAGCCGACGACCGTGAACAAGTACTCAGGGGAGACGGACCCTTGGGTGTGGCTCAATGACTACCGCCTGACATGCCAGCTGGGTGGTGCCACCGACGACGCCATGATCATCCGCAACTTGCCGCTGCACCTGGCAGACTCTGCGCGGACGTGGCTCGAGCACCTACCCGCGAACGAAATCCATGACTGGGATGACCTGGTCAGGACGTTCGTAGGTAACTTCTGGGGCACGTATGTGCGCCCTGGAAACTCCTGGGACCTCAGAGGCTACTCCCAGAAGGCCGGTGAGTCCTTGAGGGATTTCATCCGCCGCTTCTCCAAGCGCTGCACCAAGCTTCCTATCGTCGGTGAGTCCGAGGTTGTGCACGCCTTCCTGGAGGCACGACTTGCCGAGACCTCGTGCGTGAGTTGGGGCGGAACCCTCCCACCAGTGTCAACAAGCTGTTCGACATTGCCACCAGCTACTGTGACGCCCCAGGTTTTTTTTATTAGCATCATTAGTGCTAATGACCGAATCAACCGAGTCAAACACTATTGACGTTAGTCAACCTTGGTCAACCTGGGTCATCACCTCGAAAAACCTATCCAGCAACCCTAATGACCTTGTTAACCAAGTCAACACTCACTTGTGGTCAAATCTCGGTCAAAGGCATGGTCAAAACCCCTATGTCTTTGAACTTCCTCCAGAACTTTTGCCGCGTTCTCCAAATTTCACCTAAACACTTCAAAATCTCCCAATATAAAAGTTGTCCAGTTTTTCGAGGGACACAACTTTGCTTTTGGGTGGCATTTCAAATTTTGAGTGGAAAAAGGGTGAAAAACTTGGTCAACTACAGCTCTTACTATTCATTAGCGCCATGGAAAACCAGCAACTTTGCTCGCAGTTTAGGCTCAAACCATTGGGCAAAACATAGGACGGCCTTTGTAAAAGTTGTAGAGGGGTCATTGCTCTACAAATTTGCTATTTACACCTTGCGGCACTTCTGTTGCGAAATCTCGAGTAATTGTGGGTCGAAGACGGCTAAACGAAACGAGTTTGGGCGACGTCACGCCGTGACGCCGCGCTCCCACGCCAGAGCGCGTCGCGCTCGCGCACCGCGTGGCGCCCCGACCGGCTTCGACGTCCGGGTCCCCCGCCGGCTCACACCTTCCGAGGTTGCGCAGACCGAGGCCGCACAAGGCCCAAGCGCGTCGAAGTCCGCACCGCCACCAGTCGCTCCTCCCGCGCGCCTGCGCCGGCCCCGCCCGCACCGTCCGCGCCCCCACACGCTGCTCGCCGCCTATAAAAGGGCGCCCGCGTGGCCACGCGCGCGAGTACCGAGCTTCGCCGTGCCGCCATTGCTGCCCCTCGCCGAGCTCGCTACACCACTGACTTCCCGAGCCGACCGACCACCTGGGCCTCCCCCCTAGGATCCCCTCGAGCTCTAGCACTTGCTTGTTGACCTGCGCAGCCCCTCAGTTCGCCGGAATTTGGGCCGCGGCGGCCGCACAGCCCCGGCCTCACCGCCGAAGCTCGCCGGAGCTCTCCCCGACGCCACCGCCGCCTCCAATCGCCCCTAGGTTAGCGCACACGCCACCCTGGCCCACTCGTTTGCCAAGGCCGGCAGCCCCTCACCGGCGGCGAGCTCCCCTGCGCCGCCGGGGACCCCTGTGCTCCGATTGGAAAAGTGCAGGGGCTTGGTTGTAAAGTTCGAGGGCTTTTCTGTGAAGGTCAAAAGTTCCCAGGGGCCCCGGTGTAAAACAGGATCTTCAATAGTGTAGCAGTTTTGCTGAATTTTGGAAAATCCGTAGAACATCATAGAAAAATCAGAAAAATGCAAACTCAATTTTGTTGGATTCCTTGTGAAAAACCCTACAACTTTTGTAAAGCATGACCATGGTTTTTCCTGGTAGATTTTGCTTGAAAAATAGAAAACTGATAAACCTAGATCTGTTGTATATCAAAATCCACAAGTGCTATATAGCTGAATTGGATATGTCGTGTGTTATGTCATTCCTAGCTTCTGTACCAAAAATTACACAAAGTTATGCTGTAGATCTTTTATTATGAATTGTTTTGTATTTATGCTGAATCTGACTAAATTATTTTTGAAGCTAAAACTAATTAGATTTTTGTGCTCAACTTCTGCATGTTATCTTGTTATGTCTATATACACCTCTGGTGAATTAACCACAATTTATATTTGTCAGAAATATTTATTCTTGAAATATGCTTGATTTTCAATATAAATGCATAGCTCAAGATCTATAGTAGCTCTAGGTGTTTATGTTGCATGCCTAGCTTAGTTCTGGACCAGAGGACATGTGTGAGAAAGTTGGGATCAATTCAATGTTTATTTATTTTTGTATGCATTTATCTTGTTTTGGTAGCTAGCTTTTGTTATTTTCGGTATAATCAATTTCATAGCTATCCTAAGTGTGCATGTGTGTGCAGTGGCTTTATATAGGTTTGTAGTGCTTCATAACACACCCCACTGAATTTTATTAATTTGTTTTGTGAATAAAAGCAATGGAAGACATTTTAAGCTTAGTAGTAAAGTAAATTGGAAAGCCACCACATCCACACCTAATGGCTTTATACATGTGATGTAAATCTTATTAAAAGGCTAAGTGTCACCAACCCATTGCTGTTTGTGAAATTAAATTAATTTATTTACATAAATATGTACACAGTCACTATCAAAAAGAATAATTAATAAAGAACCGCATATTGTTCCTTTTTGGAAGAGTATGCTGAATGTATTTCTTATCTAGGTGAATGTGGTCAACCATGCACCCCATGGTTGTCATTTGTTGTTTGTAATTAATTAAATTAAAAATCGTTAATTAAATCTTGCATTTGCATCCTCGTGTAGATCTTCCCGACGGTAGATATACGCTCGTGCCGGAAGGAGGAGACGAAGGTGCGGTCGATGAGCTGTAGTACGTGGATGTAGCTCAGGACCTGGACCAAAGTCCAGAAGGGCCCAAGGCCAACCTTGCCAGCGAAGGCGAGCCCCGGATCATTAACCCTCTTTTTAAAATTTTGCAATTATCTTTGCTATGTTTGTGCATTTACGTTTCAGGAGTTGACTTGAAACCCTAGATGCATGATCCCTAGGTACCTATGTTCTTTTACTAGTATGCTAGGTCGATAGCTGCTATGCTATAGGACCCGGTAGAAGTCGAGTGATGTTCATCACTCGCGAGAATAGGTTCTTATGTTGGAATCATAAGATCTTTATAAATGGATTGCTCATGTGGTAAGAGCATGGGATTTGGGCTCCGGTCCAGTGGCTTTCGTGGGCTAAGCTTTTGAACGTACTAAGCACTTGTCGGGAATGGGACCGGTAAGCCTAGTACCTGATTGACGCGGCAAGGGAACCTTTCCCTACTACCCCTAGGACACCTGATGTGCCCCCCTGCCTGCAACAGTGGGGTACCTGTGCGAGTCTGGGCGGTCCGGCGTGACGTGCCAGTAAGCCTTGTACCGAGGATTGTAGGTTCCGATCCCGAACCGAAGAAAGATGGGAACCGCCTGGTGGTTGTCCATGTGGGGGCACCCTCCGTGTGTTTAGGTTTACCTTGCAAGGTTATAAATCAATCGATTGTTGGCCTCTCACCGTTATCCGAGACTGCTTAATCAACTGGCCATGATATCCCTTAATGATGGAACTTTGTGAATATTACTGCTTGAATTAATTGTATTGTACAATTCTTTATTGAATTAGTTGGCACACTTAGAAATGGTAATCAACTAGAATTTTGTGCTAAAATATTGAAAGTAAGGACATACTCTTTGTTGCTTTTTAGCAAAAGAACTCCATCGGCCAAAAAGCCCTCATGTCTAGAGTTTGGTGATGTAGTTATCACCCGACGGTTAAGTCTTGCTGAGTATTAGTATACTTAGCCTTGCTTTAAAAATGTTGTTGCAGGTGTTGTTTGGCCTGGAGAGATTCCACCCGGCTGGGAGCTGGAATGGGTGGATGACGACGAGTGACGGCATCACGGATGGCCTCCTGTGATGTCTACTGTATCGTAGTTTAATTTCCACTGTTTTCGAACTCTGAACCTTTACTTATCATGTCATGAACAATGGTTTGTAATAATTAAACCCTTCGGGGCAAATTGGATTTAGTTTGTGTTGTACTCTGGACTCGCCTTCGCGTGAGTTTTAATGCATATATGTTCGATCCTCTGTGTGAATTCCAAGTGATTTACCGGGCGTTAACCCGGCAACTAACGACGGGATGATACTTTACTGTCGCTTAATGGCCAAAGTGGGTTGGTTTAGGCGATAGTATGGTATTTTCCTGGGCGGGTTGTCACAGCTGGCATCAGAGTAATTATATGCACCAGAGATTAATTAATAACCTTAATCACTGGTTTTTGAATAAAATTTACCAAGATTGTTTGGATTTGCAAAATACGTTGGTCCGTTAAGGATGGATATAGACCGAGAGGCCCTAGAGGGAATTTTTGGGTTCTTTCAGGTGGCTTACAAATCTATGGTTTATTTTGCTAACTTCCAGCACATTTTATTCTTGTCAGAACTTACTTTCTGTACAACCATACTAGTTCATCATGTTTTGCCATACGTGGTGGTGCCACAGGAAAGTCGTGTGAGGGATGGATGGGATCTATTCTAATGGGAACCCACGTCGCGTCTGTGTCTCGTCACGTTTTGCCATACATGGTGGTACCGCATGGAAGTCATGTGAGGGATGGATGGGACCTAATCCAAAGGGAACCCACCGTCGCGTCTGTGTCTCGCCACGTTTTTCCATACGTGGACGTTCCGCATTGTGAATATGCGAGGCAAGGATACACTCCATTCAAACGGAGGGTGTCCGAGGTTGGACGCTGTCCATGCAGCGGCTTGACGCATGGATACCGTTTCTATAGTGAACGGTAGTGTATGTGGACGCTCTCGTGAGTGCTGGCACAAAAGGTTCGATGTGTTCTGTGATCTTTTGCAGGTACACTAACCACGTTTCGTAAGTCGCTAAGTGAGCACCGACTAGTTCTCGGCTAGTTATTATAGGGAGAATGTGTATATGCCTTGCCACCGGCGCTAACTTCGATTTTCGGCTTGATTGCCTTGTGAGGACGAATAGGACGTCTTGCATCATGCTAAAAATTATGGAAACTTAAAACTAAACCCCTGTTTGTTTTATGTGCTCTCTAAGGTGAAATTTTGCTAGTGTGCTTTATCTTTGCCTAGCCTCTCATGCATAGATGTGTTGCTGTCCAATAATTGATAGGGTTGTTTGCTTGATTTGTGCCCCTTGTTCAAAAATCAATTATTGCCTAGGTGATCTCTACCAAAGTTGCTCCATATCTAATCCAGTTCCTTCTCGCAAAAATTCGCGGTCATAGCTTTTGTCTATCTCAAGTTATGCTCAGATTAGTGAACCCCTGTCTTGTTGTCTTTCCGAAGACCAAATCCGAAATCTTGCTTAGTTGAAGCACCTTCCTAACCTTCTAGCTCAACCTTTGCATACCAAATCTGTGCCTCATAACCTTGTTGAGTTGCTACACAAATTTGGGAATTTTTGGGGATCTGGTTTTTAAGTTATGAATTTTTGTTCACAACTACCAGAACTTTATGCCATTATGTATGCATGCTCGCTTCGAGTTCTAACATACAATTGTACCTTTGTACACATGACTACCCCAGTTTTGCCCAGCATGAGAAAAGAACTTTTTCTGTTCTACCATGTCAGTTGGGTAATGTCTTGATCTTAGAGTTCAATCTTCAGTTGTAATCTTCTCCTGTCAACATGTTATCTCCATCGACATGTATCCCTTCCAAACCCCCTTGTATTTATACATGTTGAAGCACTAAGCTATTCTTTGTATTGATATCCTTGTCGTGATTACTTCGATCTTTCAATCATGAATTTATTCTTCCTGGTCTTGCTCACAACATTTTGAATAAAGAAAAAAAATGTCACTTTTTGGGTATGCATTTGCATAGCACGTGCATTTGGGAGCATTGGGTGAACTAACGTGCATACGCATGAAAGATTTCAATACTCCTTCTCTACCCTCTTTGTTTTGGTGATGTTGTTGCCCCATAACCAAGGGTGCCGCGACGGAACCTAGGGCATCATGTGCGCTGCAGCCATATGATTGCCACTAGGAGCGCGCTAGGTATCTTAGTTGTGAGAATGCGACTCGCCACTCATATACTCCTTCTCAATCTATGATTGTCATCTCAATCACTAACTCATTTTGTGGGTAACCGAGTCATGCTAACATGCATCATGAGCACCATACCGCATGAGCATGTGCATCACACCAACTTTTAAAATCATTGCACGGTTGATGTAACAAGGTGATATCACCAAAGGTCGTAAACTAATTAACATGTGAGCAAGATTGTTCTGAAATTCCTGTACCGATTTATCTCTTCATGCTTCCACCACTAGCATCCGCAAAGTAAACTCCTTGCAAAAGCTCTCTATGGCTTGTCACCTTTGACTACCTTTATGGCTACTCTTGTGGGATAGCCTTGGACCGATGATGGTTATATTCTTTGACCTATAATCACATCGTGTTTGCTCCCTCGGGGTAATTTCAGAAATCTTAGAAAACCATCACCCCTACCTTGTCCTTGGATTTTCGAATCTCGGGACGAGATTCTTTTTAAGGGGGGTAGGCTGTGACGCCCCAGGTTTTTTTTATTAGCATCATTAGTGCTAATGAACGAATCAACCAAGTCAAACACTGTTGACGTTAGTCAAACCTTGGTCAACCTGGGTCATCACCTCGAAAAACCTATCCAGCAACCCTAATGACCTTGTTAACCAAGTCAACACTCACTTGTGGTCAAATCTCGGTCAAAGGCATGGTCAAAACCCCTGTCAAACCCCTATGTCTTTGAACTTCCTCCAGAACTTTTGCCGCGTTCTCCAAATTTCACCTAAACACTTCAAAATCTCCCAATATAAAAGTTGTCCAGTTTTTCGAGGGACACAACTTTGCTTTTGGGTAGCATTTCAAATTTTGAGTGGAAAAGGGTGAAAAACTTGGTCAACTACAGCTCTTACTATTCATTGGCGCCATGGAAAACCAGCAACTTTGCTCGCAGTTTAGGCTCAAACCATTGGGCAAAACATAGGACGGCCTTTGTAAAAGTTGTAGAGGGGTCATTGCTCTACAACTTTGCTATTTACACCTTGCGGCACTTCTGTTGCGAAATCTCAAGTAATTGTGGGTCGAAGACGGCTAAACGAAACGAGTTTGGGCGACGTCACGCCGCGACGCCGCGCTCCCGCGCCAGAGCGCGTCGCGCCCGCGCACCGCATGGCGCCCCGACCGGCTTCGACGTCCGGGTCCCCCGCCGGCTCACGCCTTCCGAGGTTGCGCAGACCGTGGCCGCACAAGGCCCAAGCGCGTCGAAGTCCGCACCGCCGCGTGTCGCTCCTCCCCCGCGCCAGCGCCGGCCCTGCCCGCGCCGTCCGCCGGCGGCACGCCGTGCGTGCCCCACCGTGGCCGGGTCCCCCTGCGCACCCTCTCTGGCTTCGAGGCTAAGCCTCTGTGCCCCCACGCACTGCTCGCCGCCTATAAAAGGGCGCCCGCGTGGCCACGCGCGCGAGTATCGAGCTTCGCCGCGCCACCATTGCTGCCCCTCGCCGAGCTCGCTACTCCACTGACTTCCCGAGCTGACCGACCACCTGGGCCTCCCCCCTAGGATCCCCTCGAGCTCTAGCACTTGCTTGTTGACCTGCGCCGCACCTCAGTTCGCCGGAATTTGGGCCGCGGCGGCCGCACAGCCCCGGCCTCGCCGCCGGAGCTCGCCGGAGCTCTCCCCGACGCCACCGCCGCCTCCAATCGCCCCTAGGTTAGCGCACACGCCACCCTGGCCCACTCGTTTGCCAAGTCCGGCAGCCCCTCACCGGCGGCGAGCTCCCCTGCGCCGCCGGGGACCCCTGTGGTCCGATTGGAAAAGTGCAGGGGCTTGGTTGTAAAGTTCGAGGGCTTTTCTGTGAAGGTCAAAAGTTCCCCGGGGCCCCGGTGTAAAACAGGATCTTCAATAGTGTAGCAGTTTTGCTGAATTTTGGAAACTCCTTAGAACATCATAGAAAAATCAGAAAAATTCAATCTCAATTTTTTTGGATTCCTTGTGAAAATCCCTACAACTTTTATAAAGCATGACCATAGCTTTTCCTGGTTTATTTTTCTTGAAAAATAGAAAATTGATAAACCTAGATCTGTTGTATCTCAAAATCCACAAGTGTTCTATAGCTGAATTTTGGATATGTTGTGTGTTATGTCATGGCTAGATTCTGTACCAAAAATTGCACAAAGTTATTATGTATATCTTTTATTATGAATTGTTTTGTATTTATGCTGAATCTGTATAAATGATTTTTGTAGCTAAAACTAATTAGAGTTTTGTACTCAACTTCTGTATGTGATCTTTTTATGTCTATATACACCTCTGGTGAATTAACCACAATTTTATATTTGTCAGAAATATTTATTCTTGAAATATGCTTGATTTTCAATATAAATGCATAGCTCAAGATCTATAGTAGCTCTAGGTGTTTATGTTGCATGCCTAGCTTAGTTTTAGACCAGAGGACTTGTGTGAGAAAGTTGGGATCAATTCAATGCTTATTTATTTTTGTATGCATTTATCTTGTTTTGGTAGCTAGCTTTTGTTATTTTCGGTATAATCAATTTCATAGCTATCCTAAGTGTGCATGTGTGTGCAGTGGCTTTATTTAGGTTTGTAGTGCTTCATAACACACCCCACTGAATTTTATTAATTTGTTTTGTTAATAAAAGCAATGGAAGATATATTAAGCTTAGTAGTAAAGTAAATTGGAAAGCCACCACATCCACACCTAATGGCTTTATACATGTGATGTAAATCTTATTAAAAGGCTATGTGTCACCAACCCATTGCTGTTTGTGAAATTAAATTTATTTACATAAATATGTACACAGTCACTATCAAAAAGAATAATTAATAAAGAACCGCATATTGTTCCTTTTTGGAAGAGTATGCTGAATGTATTTCTTATCTAGGTGAATGTGGTCAACCATGCACCCCATGGTTGTCATTTGTTGTTTGTAATTAATTAAATTAAAAATCGTTAATTAAATCTTGCATTTGCATCCTCGTGTAGATCTTCCCGACGGTAGATATACGCTCGTGCTGGAAGGAGGAGACGAAGGTGCGGTCGGTGAGCTGCAGTACGTGGACGTAGCTCAGGACCTGGACCAAAGTCCAGAAGGGCCCAAGGCCAACCTTGCCAGCGAAGGCGAGCCCCGGATCATTAACCCTCTTTTTAAAATTTTGCAATTATCTTTACTATGTTTGTGCATTTACGTTTTAGGAGTTGACTTGAAACCCTAGATGCATGATCCCTAGGTACCTATGTTCTTTTACTAGTATGCTAGGTCGATAGCTGCTATGCTATAGGACCCGGTAGAAGTCGAGTGATGTTCGTCACTCGCGAGAATAGGTTCTTATGTTGGAATCATAAGATCTTTATAAATGGATTGCTCATGTGGTAAGAGCATGGGATTTGGGCTCCGGTCCAGTGGCTTTCGTGGGCTAAGCTTTTGAACGTACTAAGCACTTGTCGGGAATGGGACCGGTAAGCCTAGTACCTGATTGACGCGGCAAGGGAACCTTACCCTACTACCTCTAGGACACCAGATGTGTCCCCCTGCCTGCAACAGTGGGGTACCTGTGCGAGTCTGGGCGGTCCGGCGTGACGTGCCAGTAAGCCTTGTACCGAGCATTGTAGGTTCCGATCCCGAACCGAAGAAAGATGGGAACCGCCTGGTGGTTGTCTATGTGGGGGCACCCTCCGTGTGTTTAGGTTTACCTTGCAAGGTTATAAATCAATCGATTGTCGGCCTCCCACCGTTATCCGAGACTGCTTAATCAACTGGCCATGATATCCCTTAATGATGGAACTTTGTGAATATTACTGCTTGAATTAATTGTATTGTACAATTCTTTATTGAATTAGTTGGCACACTTAGAAATGGTAATCAACTAGAATTTTGTGCTAAAATATTGAAAGTAAGGACATACTCTTTGTTGCTTTTCAGCAAAAGAACTCCACCGGCCAAAAAGCCCTCATGTCTAGAGTTTGGTGATGTAGTTATCACCCGACGGTTAAGTCTTGCTGAGTATTAGTATACTCAGCTTTGCTTTAAAAATGTTGTTGCAGGTGTTGTTTGGCCTGGAGAGATTCCACCCGGCTGGGAGCTGGAATGGGTGGATGACGACGAGTGACGGCATCACGGATGGCCTCCTGTGATGTCTACCGTATCGTAGTTTAATTTCCGCTGTTTCCGAACTCTAAACCTTTACTTATCATGTCATGAACAATGGTTTGTAATAATTAAACCCTTCGGGGCAAATTGGATTTAGTTTGTGTTGTACTCTGGACTCGCCTTCGCGTGAGTTTTAATGCATATATGTTCGATCCTCTGTGTGAATTCCAAGTGATTTACCGGGTGTTAACCCGACAACTAACGACGGGATGATACTTTACTGTCGCTTAATGGCCAAAGTGGGTTGGTTTAGGCGATAGTACGGTATTTTCCTGGGCGGGTTGTCACAGCTACGCCTCCGGCGAGGAGGCAGTAGGGGCGATCTTCGACGGCGAGAAGGGCAAGCGAGCTGAAGATGGGCCCGCGGAGGGCAGCAAGCCCAAGGAGGCCTCGAAGAAGCAGAAGCAAGGCAAGAAGGGCAAGAAGAACCAGGGCAAGAAGCCCATGGAGCAAGGCGAGGGCTCCGAGGAAGTCAACGCGGTCGATGCCGCCAACAAGGGGGCTCGAGGCGGAGTATTCGACGAGATGCTAAAGAAGCCCTGCCCGTACCACAAGACCCCTGTTGCTCACACCCTCGAGCAGTGTGACATGCTCAAGAAGTACTACAACCGCATCACTATGAAGGAGGACAACGCCAAGAAGGATGCGGGCGACGGGGCCAAAGACGGCTTCCCGGAGGTGGAGAACGTGTTCTTCATCTTCGGGGGGCCCACGGTCGATATGACGTCGTGGCAGCGCAGGCCTGAACATCGAGAGGTCTACTCTGTTCACTCGGCAGTGCCATCGTACCTCGACTGGTCGGAGGAGATAATCTCCTTTGGCCGCGAAGACCACCCGGATCACAGCCCCAATCCGGGACGGTACCCGCTTGTTGTCGACCCCATCATCGGCAACACGCGGTTTTCCAAGGTGTTGATGGACGGAGGCAGCAGCCTCAACATCTTGTACTCCTCCACCTTAGAGGTCATGGGGATTGTCTTGGACAAGCTGCGGCCCAGCAAGTCGCCGTTCCACGGCGTTGCGCCGGGCAAGCGAGTCTAGCCTCTCGGGCAGATCGACCTGCCTGTCTGCTTCGGCACATCGAGCAACTTCCGCAAGGAGGTCCTCACCTTCAAGGTGGTGGGGTTTTGGGGAGCGTACCACATCATCCTTGGCTGGCCCTGCTACGCCAAGTTCATGGCGGTCCCGAACTATACCTACCTGAAGCTCAAGATGCCGGGGCCCAAGGGTGTCATCACGGTGGGCCTGTCGTTCGAGCACGCATTCGAATGCGACGTCGAGTGCGTTGAACACGCCGAGGCGCTCGCGCATGATGAGGCCCTCATGGTAGACCTGGAGAAGCTGGCCAACGAGGCCCTCGACTCCACCAACAAGCACGCTGACAGCTTCAAGGCCGCGGAGCACACCAAGGCTGTACCCCTCGACCCCAATGCCCCCGAGGCAAGGTGCTGAGGGTCAGCTCCACCCTCGACCCGAAATAGAAAGTGGTGCTCGTTGACTTTCTTTGCGCCAACGCTGACATCTTTGCGTGGTGTCCCGCGGACATGTCGGGCAATCTGAGGGAGCTCGCCGAGCACTCACTTGATATCCTGCCCAACTCCAAGTCGGTATCTCAGCGTCTGTGACGATTTGACGAAGAGAAGCGCCGGGCGATCTGAGAGGAGCTGCGCAACCTCTTGGAGGCCGGATTCATCAAGGAGGTATTTCATCCAGTGTGGCTAGCTAATCCTGTACTAGTTAAGAAAAAGAATGGGAAGTGGCGGATGTGCATAGATTATACCGGTTTAAATAAAGCATGTCCCAAAGTTCCTTTTCCTTTGCCACGGATCGATCAAATAGTTGATTCCACCGCGGGGTGTGAGTTGCTATGCTTCCTTGATGCGTATTCCGGTTATCACCAAATCAAGATGAAGGGGTCCGACCAGCTCGCGACCTCCTTTATCACGTCGTTTGGTATGTTTTGCTACGTGACGATGCCGTTTGGTCTCCGAAACGCCGGGGCGACATACCAGCGGTGTATGCTCCACGTTTTCGGGGACCACATCGGGCGGACCGTTGAGGCATACGTCGACGATATCGTAGTAAAATCCAGGAAGGTGGACAACCTGGTGACTGATTTGCGCGTTACGTTCAATTGCCTCCGGGAAACGGGGTTAAACTAAACCCCGAAAAATGCGTCTTCGGGGTGCCGCGCAGCATGCTCTTGGGTTACATTGTCTCCCAGCGAGGCATAGAACCCAACCCGGAGAAGGTGTCGGCCCTCGAGCGGATGGGGCCGATACGCGATCTGAAGGGAGTACAGAGGGTCTTGGGCTGCCTCGCGGCTCTGAGTCGGTTCATCTCACGTCTCGGTGAGAAGGGCTTACCCCTGTACCGACTTCAGCGGAAGAGCGAGTGCTTCTCCTGGACCACCGAGGCCCAGAGGCCCTCGACAAACTAAAGGCAACACTCGCCCACACTCCGATATTGATGCCGCCCCAGGAGGGCGAGCCCCTTTATCTCTACGTCGCCGCAACGACCCAAGTGGTCAGCGGGGTCATTGTCGTAGAGAGAATGGAGGAGGGCCATGCTCTGCCCGTGCAGAGGCCGGTCTATTATATCAGTGAGGTGTTGTCCGAGACCAAGACAAGATATCCTCAGATCCAGAAGCTACTCTACGCGGTGGTGCTCGCACGGCGCAAGCTGCGGCACTACTTTGAGGCCCATCCCGTCACCGTGGTATCTTCTTTCCCCCTGGGGGAGATTGTCCAC
Source organism: Cenchrus fungigraminus (assembly GCA_036936925.1). NCBI lineage: Eukaryota > Viridiplantae > Streptophyta > Magnoliopsida > Poales > Poaceae > Cenchrus > Cenchrus fungigraminus. The sequence goes on from CM072779.1 coordinate 103,143,851, forward strand.
AACCAGGATGTCTCGGGTAGAATAGCTAAGTGGTTCGTGGAACTCATGGGTGAAGCACTCACCTACGCACCGCGAAAAGTGATAAAATCGCAGATCTTTATCAGATTTCGTGGACGAATGGACCGACATTCAGCTACCCACCCCTCAGATTCAAGCTGAGTGCTGGACCATGTACTTCGATGGTTCAGTGATGAAAACGGGCGCAGGCACGGGCCTGCTCTTAGCTTCGCCCCTTGGAGAGCACATGCGGTACTTGGTGCGCTTGCACTTCCCTACGTCGAACAACATGGCGGTGTACGAGGCCCTCCTCAGCGGGTTGCGCATCGCCATCGAGTTCGGCATCAAGCACCTTGACATTCAAGGAGACTCTCAACTGGTCATTGACCAGGTGATGAAGAATGCAAGCTGCCATGACGAGAAGATGGAGGCATACTGCATCACGGTGCGCAAGCTCGAGGACAAGTTCTTTGGCTTCGAGCTCAACCACATCGCGCGCAAGTACAACGAGGAGGCTGACGAGCTGGCCAAAATTGCTTCGGGGCAGATCACCGTACCCCGAATGTCTTTGCCTGCGACCTCACCAAGCCCTCTATTGACCTCGACAAACCTACCGAAGCTTCCGGAAAAGCCTCGGGGGCCGGCCCCTCGAACACACGGGCACCAAGCCCATGGACGAGGACCCCTCGAATGGGGAATTCGAGGCCTCGGACCTCAAAGGGTCCCAAGCGGACGAGGCCAAGGCAATGGAGATCGACGAGCTCCTGCCCCCTCCGTGGGACTGGCGCGACGAGTATCTCACCTGGTTAGACCGGGGGGAGCTGCCCCCAGACTGAACCGAGGCGAGACATATCACTAGGAAGGCTAAGTCTTTCGTTGTCATCGATGGCGAGCTGTACAAGCGCAGCGCCTCGGGGATCATGCAGCGTTGCATCTCCATCCCTGAGGGTCGGGAGTTGATCCAGGACGTCCACACGGGCGAATACGGTTACCATTCCGCTCCGCGTACCCTCATGGGCAAAGCGTTCCGCCAGCACTTCTATTGGCCGACGGCGGTCGCCAACGCCAACGAGGTTGTGCGCACCTGCGAAGGGTGCCAGTACTATGCACGGAAGACCCACCTCCCGGCTCACGTGCTGCAAACCATCCCCATCACATGGCTTTTTGCCGCGTGGGGACTGGACATGGTCGGGCCCTTGCGAAGGGCGCCGGGGGGCTACACCCACATACTGGTGGCAATCGACAAATTCTCGAAATGGATCGAGGTCCGCCCCATCAGCAGCCTCAAGTTCGAGCAGGCCGTGCTGTTCTTCACAGACATCATGCACCACTTTGGGTTACCCAACTCCATCATAACGGACAACGACACTCAATTCACCGGCAAGAAGTTCCTAGAATTCTGCGACAGCTACCACATCCGCGTGGATTGGTCGGCCGTGGCGCATCCACAGACTAACAGCCAAGTAGAACATGCCAACGACATGATTTTACAAGGCTTAAAGCCAAGAATCTTCAACAAGCTTAACCAGTTTGGCCGGAAGTGGATTCAAGAGTTGCCGTTGGTCGTTTGGAGCCTCAGGAACAGCCCGAGCAGGGCCATGGGTCTCACGCTATTCTTCTTGGTCTACGGCGCGGAAGCCGTGCTCCCCACAGATTTGGACTACGGGTCCACGAGGGTCAAAGCCTACCAGGAGGGGCAGAACCAGCAAGATCGCGAAGGCGCGCTGGATTGCATCGACGATCCCTGCGGTGTTATCAAGCGCACAAGGTCCGGCCTCGAGACCTCAACAAGGGAGACTTGGTACTCCGACTTCGATAGAAGAATGAGGGACGCCACAAACTCACGCCACCGTGGGAAGGGCCGTACATCGTCACCGAGGTCCTCAAGCCCGGCACGTACAAGCTCGCAAATGAGAAGGGCGAAGTCTTCGCCAACGCTTGGAACATCCAACAGCTACGTCGCTTTTACCCTTAAGTTCCAAGTCGTTTTGTACATATCCGGCACCCAAGTCGGTTGTGTATACGCTAAGGTTATGAATAAAGACAAGGGAGACTCGGCTTTCCTCCGAAAGCCAAGTCCCCCTCGGGGGCTACTATGAGTGGCACCCCCTGAACAGTCCCATTTTTTCACAAAAAACCTTTTCTTCTGAAAATGCTAAGCGTGTTGCATCTCAGAAGCTTAGGCAGATTAAAGCAGGGCGCAAGTAGCTAAGAGGTAAAGTCGGACGAGCTCGAGACTGCCTACGGCTCCAGAAGGATACGGCTTCCATCTCACCACTTCACCTTCAAGTTACTCGCGAAAATGATCGATCCCAGCTGAAATCTGCCTAGGTGATGGGAAAGACGCAACGGCATACATAAAACAAGCCGCACTTAAGTTACAAACTTTAAGAGATGGTTTGTTTAATTACACGAGCCGCTCGGCTTGAATTTTGGCCACAACCTAAGGGCTTCTGCACCCGGCTACTTTCAGGGCTCGAGGGGCCGGCAGGGGTAGCGTCCGGGAAGAGGTCTTCCTTGAATGCGTCGGTGAGATCGGCAGCGGCATCGGCAGCAGCAGTGTCAGCTTGGTCCATGGCGTCCTGTGCTCCATCGTCGTCAAGGCCATCCGTGACAACGTACCCGGTGGCCAGCGCCGCGAAATCGACGATGTAATGCGTTGACACCACGCCAAGGGTCTTCTGGATGCTGAGACGAAGAGCGCCCTTGACGCGCTCGACTACGCGGCCGCTTAGAGCCCGAAGGCGACTCGCCAGCAAGCTCCCCGACAAGCCAGTGCCCTCGTCGATGCTCTGGCACGCTTCGAGAGCCGCCTACTCTAGGGCCGCGAATTCCTACTGCGACGAGGTATAGGGCGCCTGGAGCACCTCCGCCTGCGTCGTGGACTCCTCCAGAGCCTTCCGCAGCCCTGGGACACAGAAGAAAGGAGCGTCAAGAGCGGATCTTAACGAACCACAACAACAACCAAAGACTCGGGGGTTACGACTTACCCTCGATCTGCTTCCTTTCTGTCTCGAGTTCTGCACGCGCGGTCCCGACTTCTTGCCGCAGCTGCAGTATCGAGGCGTCCTTCTCCTCGGCGGTGGTCCTCAGGGCCTCGACGGTGATGCCCTCCTGAACCAGCACCTCGATGAGCCGCTCGGTTTCCGCCTCTCGAAGCTGGAGCGTAGTCCTGGCCTCCTCGAGCGCAACACGCTCCTGTTGGAGCTGGGACTGCGCCTCCTCCTGCGTGGAGCGCTCGCGCTGAAGGGCGGACCAGGCATCCTCAAGTGCTGCGCGCTCTTGCTGGAGCTGGGTCTGCGCCTCCACGCGCGTAGCGCGTTCCTGCTGGAGCTGGCCCTCCACCCCGGTGAGCGCCTCAGCCTTCTCCTGTAGAGCAGCACCCAGCTTCTCGACCTCCTGGGTCTTTCGCTCGGCCTTGGTCTGCCAGGACCTCACTCCCTCGAGGGTCGCGCGGTCCTGCTGAAGTTGGGCTTGCACCTCAACGAGGGCCGTCTCCTTCTGCGCCAGCGCGGCCTGGACCTCGGCAAGTGGCTCGTGCGCCTTCCGCAGTTCCTCATTCGCCACCACCAGCACCTCCTCCTTCCCCTGGAGCGCGGCCCTCATCTCCTCAGCCTCCTTGGCCTTCTGCGCCGCCACGGACCGCTGGTCATTGTTGACGGTGGAAATTCAACATTTCCAGCCCTCAGTATTCTCACATAAATGGAGGCATATGCATTATTTACTAGCATTTAGGTTTGAATAATGTAGTTCCACTTGTCCTTGGAGATTATTTGTATGTAGGTGATTTACCCCTTAAAAGAGATGGAAACTCAATCCTATGAAGAAACCATGCTAACTCAGCTGAGGAGGTGGCTGCCACCAAAGGAAACATGGCAAGACACGTCATCGATCCAGGGGAGGCACTCACCGACGAATCAGAGGATGCCACATGGACTTCACATGGATCAAAGGGCCCACCTCGAATACCAAATCAAGCCATGCACCGGGGATGGATCAGAGGGCCCACAAGGCAGTCAACCAGAGGAAGCACACCAGGTGGGGCCGCCCTAGGGGGTCGGCCGATCCTAGGATCGGCTGAACCGCCTCAGTGGTGTCCCATCCTGGCCTTCCATGTGGTTGCTCCTCATTGGTCACTTGCTGCAGTCCCGGGTGTTTAGGGGCCATTTGGGCGTCCGAGCAAGCCTTGTCTCCCTCTATAAATAGGATGGGAGGGGCTCCCATTTCTCACACACCACTCTCTCATTCTCCTCTCACTTTTAGTTTCCAAGGCTAGGGGTAGGCTAGATTAGCTCTTCTTCAGGTTCCAAGTCCTCTTGGAAGTTTAGGTATGAGTTCTCTTTTATCTTTATTTCTTTGTATGACTTTGATCTACTTCAGTTATTCAGCTATTTCATATAAAGTCATGGTAGATCATATTCTTGATGTGTTCTTAAGTTCATCCTCTGTTCATCATTTAGAGGCTTGTGTTCTTTGTGAACACTACCTTTTGATCCACTTGAAGGATGATAAACTCCTTCCTTATGTGTTTGTTCATAAGTTAGAGGCTCGTGTTCTTCACGAACATGACCCTTTGATCTTGTTGATTAGACATAAGAGAGTTCATATCTGTTCATATGTCTAGCCTTAGTTGATCTTGTTAGATAGCATGAGAGTGTTGCATGGGGTCTGTGTTCAAGCTACGGTACTCGGTCTAGTTGACCAGTCTTCTGGTGGCTCTCACCCTGGGTCACAATAGCCCGGGTCGGGTGAAGTCTAGCAGCAACGTAGGCATGGTGCCTGGGTTGTCTGGCTACGATAGTTATGAGCATACCCCCCGTAACGAGAGGTCGGTCCTCAGGTGGTGACAGCCCTGTTGGATCCTAGGGCAACCTCCACGTTGGAGTACCTGCTGTAGGAGTCTAAAGTCTAGGTTCGCAGAGTGTTGGTCACCGTTGGCTAGCTCCCCATTTGTACCTGGGTGCTGAACCATGTTTCCCTCATGCAATACTCATGCTTATCTCTTGTATCTTCTAGCTTTGTATGTTTAGTACATTAGAACCTAGAGCTAACTCGTATGTTCCCCCTAAGCCGTAGTGTGCTAGAGTAGAGGTAGATTTGAGGTGTGTGTGTCGCACTACCCCTATTATCTTTTATCTTACCCCTGCCTTTGAGTGCATTTTCCCTATATCTATCTCTTGGTTTACATTGAGAGCAAAAGCATAAGTCTAAGATATCCGCCATTGCCTTCCTTGGATTCGATACCCTTGGAATACTCTCTTTCCTTGGGGAAATGCTACAATGGTTTATCTGTGCACTTGCGGATTCGTTCATGATCGTTTAGATTAACCAATGACAAGTCTCGATGTTCACGCTAACTGCGCCATTAGTTGTGACATTGGGAAATGCCAACAAGCATTTCTAGCGCTGACACTAAGGATGGATTTCCAATCTGTTCTTAAGTGATCGACGTTTAGAAATGTCAACAAGCATTTCTGGCACCATTGCCGGGGAAGGCACAGGATTATCATGACTATGCTCTGCATCTGTTTATAAACTCTGAGTAGGTTAGGACAACCCTCAATGCAGGCTAACCTTGATTGTCTTCTTTTATCTTTGGATAATGAAGACAGGTAGTGTATGACTGGTTTCGACCTACTGGGAAATTTTACTGAAGATCCCGAGTCACTTGTGAGGAAAGCTCGAATTCATTTCGGCTCACCTCGTCGTACTCGTCCGGAGGGCGAACCAGCTTCCTTCGTACCATCCACGTCCAACGCTATGGCCCAGAAGACACTTCGTGAGTACTCAGCTCCTTCTGCTGACCAGGTGTTGCAAGGCCCTGAGGTGGCAATGGGGACTGAAAATTTCGAGATCAAGACGGGTTTAATTACGATGGTACAGGCTAGCCCATTCTGTGGGAAGCCAAATGAGGATGCTAATGCTCATCTGCAGCAATTCCTAGAGCTGTGCAGCACTTTCGTCATCAGGGGTGCAAATATAGATGTTGTTCGTTTACAGTTATTTCCATTCTCCCTCACTGTTGATAATGCTAAATTACTCATGGAGAAGATGGTCTCCAACCAAGGGTTGAGTGATGAAAGAATCCAACCACGACCAAGGGGTACTCATACTGTCAAGGAAGTAGACATGATTACTACCAAGATGGATCTTCTTATGAAGAGATTGGATGACTACACCAGCGAGAAGGCTGCCATGGCCACTACTTCTTTGCCTATGGACTCTCACATGACCTGTGAAGTCTGTGGCAACACTAGGCACTCAGGCAACTATTGTCCGGAGACTCAGGAGGAAGTGATGTACATGAATGGCAATAACAATGGTTATCGTCCATCTCAACAAGGAGGCCAATCATGGAATCAACAACGCCCTTACTATCAAGGAGGTAACCAAGGTAATTCTTACAATCCTAACTAACCTTCCTTGAGAGATCTTGTTTTTGGGCAAGCTAAGATTAATGAAGGTATTAACAAGAAGCTAGCTGCCCTTGCTAAAACTGTGGAAAGCCTCAACGTTAAGCTTGATAGTTTTTCTTCTGCCCAGAAGAGTTAGCTGAGTTTCAACAAAATGTTAGAAACCCAGTTGGATCAGCTGGCTACTTTGGTTCCATCTCCTGATAACTAGAGGATCCTGGGGCAACCCGTATCCTCTTGTGAAAATGTTAGTGTAGTGTCAACCAGGTGGGGTAAGCCACCTAGGAAGACACGTGCCTTTGACTATGCAGGAAAGCCCATTCAACAAATTCTTGATCCCTAGGAGGAATCAGCAGTGGTGCACAAGAAAGATCCAGGCTACCCAACTATCACGTGCACAATCTATTACAAGAAGATCAGGCATGCTCTTTGTGACCTTGGTGCGAATGTTAATCTCATGTCCAAGGCCATGTTCGAGCAACTAGGATATCCAGCTCTCTCTCCAACAGCACGGACTATCCAACTCGCCGATTCAACGATCTGATACCCAGAAGGAATTGCTGAGAGTTTATTGGTTAAGGTCAAGAGCTCTTATGTCTTCACGGATTTCGTGGTCCTTGACATGGATGACGAGGGAGGAATGCCGCTCATCCTTGGGCGACCATTTCTCAGTGATGTCCGAGCAAGAATCAATGTGGGTTCCGGTATCATCCGTTTCTGCATTGGGGGGAGGAACTTGAAGTTCAAGTTTCAGGACAAGGAAGAGCAATGCTATTTGGTGCAAGATAGTGTTGAGCAGCTTGGGGGAAGGACGGGGCCTTCACCCCCAAGGAAGAAATCTCCGTCAAAGAGGTTAAGGAAAATTCGGAAAGAATGGCGGAAGATTGAGATGGCACCAACCTCTACTTCTCAGGAGTGGGGTGCTGAATGGAACTGATCACTGAGAAGAGTCCAACTCGTCGGACTAAAAATGATGGGTCCTTTCTACCAAAAAGGTTAAAGCTGGTATTTATCTCATATTTCCCTTTTCAAAATTTTATTTCCAAAATTGCATATTTGATTTTCCAAAACTCTGCATTTGCATGCTAGATTTATCTAGCCCTTTTCCCTTTTCCAAATAAAATTTCTGAAAATAATTTCTGAGTTTGAAAACCATAGAAAATTCATTTGGGAAATTTCTGGAGTAAATTTTGGCCGGTGCACCTTGGCATCTCTTCATAGAGCCGTTGGTGGCACACCTGCCAAAGGGGGGCCAGCACCGGGCCCACCACCGGGCCGGCCGAACCAGGGTTCGGCCGAACCCTGGTAATGGTCATGTGGGCCCAGCTTTGGCCAACGGCTCCTAGCCGTTGCCCAACGGCTATCCCGCAGTGTGCTGCCCCTTTGCTCTATAAATTGGACCCGAGAGGGAGTGTTCTTCACCCATGCAACTCATTTCATTCACACTCCCCTCTCTACTCCTTGCTCTCTTGGTTTTCTTGGATTTCTTACTCAAGATTAGATCATCAAGTGGTCTCTCTAGTGTGTTGCTGAAAATATTGTTGTTGGTGGAGCAAACTCGGTAAGAACTTCATTCGATTTTACTAACCCATCACCGAGTTGCTCTTGTTGTTGTTGTGCTAGCATGAATTGGGCGGTGAACACTCTCCGGAGGGTGACACGCTCACACTCCCGTTCGCGGGCAAGCACGAGTACATCCACCCCGCCGAGCCGACGCCGAGCCCGTCAACGATGGATTATGAAGAAGAGCAAGAAGAGCAAGCCGAGCCACAAGCCGCGGAGGAGGTCGTCGACGACACCCCCTACCTCAGCTTGTGTGGCGCTCGAGAGGAGCAGGCCTATGCTCTCCTGAAGGACCGAGTCTTCTGCCACAGCAGGGACTTCGACCCGACTCTCATGGAAAAGACAGGTATGAATCTCGAGTTCACTTCCATTTGGCACGCTCTTGGTTGGGAGGAGTTTGCGCCGGTTACAGAGCTTGGCTCTCGGCCCCTCACCATCCAGTTTCTTTGCTCTCTTACCGAGACCCTGGATGGCGTTGAGTTTCATCTTTTCGGGACCGATTATCGTCTTTCTTGGAAGGATCTTAGTCGTCTCCTTGGTTTTAGTCCTCGTTGTGCTGTCTCTTTGAAGCGAGCTTGTGAGGGTTATGTTCGGGAATCTTTCTGGGCAGATATCTCTGGTCTTGTTTACAGTGGCAAGTTTGTACCTCGGTGCAACGATATTGTGCATCCCACTCTCCACTTGTGGCACAAGTGGCTTGCCATTACTCTCTTTCCACGAGAGGATGTTCGGCTCGTGCGCAGTGATGAGATGATGCTATTATACGTCGCTGTCAACCAGATCAAGGTCTCTCCCGTTAAAGCAATGATTCGGCAGTGGATGACAAATTTCAAGATGATAGGTCCTATTGAGTGTACGACTTTGGTGACTCGTATTGCTCTCAAACTCGGGGTTCTTAGCAGGAATCCCGTACCCTTCATCGGGACGCCCCGAGTTCTCATTGATGAGGCATACTTGGCATATACTCAAGAGGTGCCCAAATGATTCTTTGACTTTCTTCTTTCCGGGTTATGCAAACCAAATCCCGTTACCTAACCCAGGGTTTGGATTGTATAACTCGGAGTCACTAACCATTCCTCTTGTGTAACCATTCCCCTTGTTACACAAGAGGAAAGCCGTCGTGCTAGTGTTTCGGGCAGGTCCACCAGGAGCGCGGCAAAGAGAGCACACATGCAGCTGCAGCAGCAGTCACAGCCGACACCACCACCACAGCCTCAGCCACCGCCTGTTACACCACCAGTGGCAGGAGGGGCCCCTACAGGGTAGATGTCTGGGGTTACCCCTGGTTATGCACCTGGTTGGGACCAGCCCACCTACCAGCCGAGTGCGAGTGGCACAGCTTGGGCGACTGCGAGCAGAGCTCAGTGGGCCACACCCGCTAGTTCCAGCTCTGGTGGTCCACCTCCGTCTTCATCCTTCCGGCGACACTCTTCAGCCTCTGCACGCGATGCTCAGCTCGCACAACAGATGGGAGAGCTCACTGTTCAGGTCACGAGATTGGAGGAGACGCTGAACACCCACGTCGAGTCTACCTCAGTGTGGCAGTGTCAGGCTGGTGAGAGGATAGCAGCCATGTAGCAAGATCAACGGTAGTACATGGAGGCGCAGAGGGCTTACTATGCGAGTCAGGGTTTCTTCTACCCTCCTCCGCAGTGAGCCTGAAGCTAGCTTGGGGGAGGACCCCCATTCTGAGGTAACTTGTATCTTCCTTCATTTTCAGAATATCTTACAAATGAAAATCCAAAAAAATCTACAAAATAAAAAGACCAAAAATATTTATTTGCTTTCATCATTTGCTTAGTTTGGTTTGATATGCTTAGTAAGAATGCTTTGCCTCTATGGTTGAAATGATGAATAGTTTCTCTGTTTATTCTCCTCGTATGTCTTGCTTACAACTTTGTGCCTAAGTTTTGAGCTTGTTGGCTTGTATGTTCAAACCTTAGCTTGAAAACTGTGGGTAGTAGAAAGCATGATCCTTGCCTAAGTTGTTGTGAGACATGATATGGTAGAATAGAGTGCTATGATCTTATGCTTAGTGATGCTTGACATCCGGAGTTTTCCCTTTTTGAAAAATCAAAACATGATGAGTTCCTCAATGATGAGAATTTCCCATCCAAGGCCATATGTAGATCCTAGTTCCTAGCCTCCACATATGCAGCTTGTTCTCTTATTGAGCTTTGTCAAATTGTTGTGACCTTTGTTAGAACTCATACTCCCCTGATCAAGATCACGTACACGTTCATGCTAAAACTTCTACACTGGAAGTTAAGCATTCATCATTTACTCCATACTGCTTATGCATTCTTCCGCAAATAAAACTCTATGTATGTTTGCATTGTTCATCCCTCTCCAAATATCTCCAATAGAGACAAAGGGGATAGCTAAAAAAATAGAGAGAGAGAGAGAGAGAGAAAGAAAAGCATGCTCAAAAGCATGGCAAAAATAAATAAAGAGTGATTATGCGTTCTCTATATAACCATTCTGTCTCTCAACTGCCCAAGGCAGGTGAAGCTATATGTCCCATGTATCAGGTGAAAGGTAAGATCATTGCCAACTTGTTCAACTCTTGGTAGAGTACTTTGTTGTATGTTTGCCATAAGTTGAGAATACAACGTTGTAGCAACTCCTGATCAACCAACCTAAGTCTCTAATGTCTTGCTTCGAGACGAGCAAGAGGTTAGCTTGGGGGAGTTTGTTGACGGTGGAAATTCACCATTTCCAACCCTCAATATTCTCACATAAATGGAGGCATATGCATTATTTACTAGCATTTAGGTTTGAATAATGTAGTTCCACTTGTCCTTGGAGATTATTTGTATGTAGGTGATTTACCCCTTAAAAGAGATGGAAACTCAACTCCTATGAAGAAACCATGCCAACTCAGCTGAGGAGGTGGCTGCCACCAAAGGAAACATGGCAAGACACATCATCGATCCAGGGGAGGCACTCACCGACGAATCAGAGGACGCCACATGGACTTCACATGGATCAAAGGGCCCACCTCGGATACCAAATCAAGCCATGCATTGGGGATGGATCAGAGGGCCCACAAGGCAGTCAACCAGAGGAAGCACACTAGGTGGGGCAGGCCTAGGGGGTCGGCCGATCCTAGGATCGGCCGAACCGCCTTAGTGGTGTCCCATCCTGGCCTTCCATGTGGTTGCTCCTCATTGGTCACTTGCTGCAGTCCCGGGTGTTTAGGGGCCATTTGGGCGTCCGAGCAAGCCTTGTCTCCCTCTATAAATAGGAGGGGAGGGGCTCCCATTTCTCACACACCACTCCCTCATTCTCCTCTCACTTTTTGTTTCCAAGGCTAGGGGGTAGGCTAGAGCAGCTCTTCTTCAGGTTACAAGTCCTCTTGGAAGTTTAGGTATGAGTTCTCTTTTATCTTTATTTATTTGTAGGACTTTGATCTACTTCAGTTATTCAGCTATTTCATATAAAGTCATGGTAGATCATATTCTTGATGTGTTCTTGAGTTCATCCTCTGTTCATCATTTAGAGGCTTGTGTTCTTCATGAACACTACCTTTTGATCCACTTGAAGGATGATAAACTCCTTCCTTATGTGTTTGTTCATAAGTTAGAGGCTCGTGTTCTTCACGAACACGACCCTTTGATCTTGTTGATTAGACATAAGAGAGTTCATATCTGTTCATATGTCTAGCCTTAGTTGATCTTGTTAGATAGCATGAGAGTGTTGCATGGGGTCTGTGTTCAAGCTACGGTACTCGGTCTAGTTGACCAGTCTTCTGGTGGCTCTCACCCTGGGTCACAATAGCCGGGGCCGGGTGAAGTCTAGCAGCAACGTAGGCATGGTGCCTGAGTTGTCTGGCTACGATAGTTATGAGCATACCCCCCGTAACGAGAGGTCGGTCCTCAGGTGGTGACAGCCCTGTTGGATCCTAGGGCAACCTCCGCGTTGGGGTACCTGCTGTAGGAGTCTAAAGTCTAGTTTCGCAGAGTGCTGGTCGTCGCGGGCTTGCTCCCCGTTTGTACCTTGGTGCTAAACCATGTTTCCCTCATGCAATACTCATGCTTATCTCTTGTATCTTCTAGCTTTGTATGTTTAGTACATTAGAACCTAGAGCTAACTCGTATGTTCCCCCTAAGCCGTAGTGTGCTAGAGTAGAGGTAGATTTGAGGTGTGTGTGTCACACTACCCCTATTATCTTTTATCTTACCGCTGCCTTTGAGTGTGTTTTCCCTATATCTATCTCTTGGTTTACATTCAGAGCAAAAGCATAAGTCTAAGATATCCGCCATTACCTTCCCTGGATTTGATACCCTTGGAATACTCTCTTTCCATGGGGAAATGCTACAATGGTTTATCTGTGCGCTTGCGGATTCGTTCATGATCGTTTAGATTAACCAAAGCCAAGTCTCAATGTTCACGCTAACTGCGCCATTAGTTGTGACATTGGGAAATGCCAACAAGCATTTCTAGCGCTGACACTAAGGATGGATTTCCAATCTGTTCTTAAGTGATCGACGTTTAGAAATGTCAACAGTCATTGCGAGCTCTTCCATGCGGATGAGGTTGTACTCGAGCCAGCCGTTGTCCATCCGCAGGGCCTCCACCATCGCGTCCAGGCCTTCCTACTACGTCCGGTACCAGTCGAGGTCAGAACTCAGCTCGGCAATACGAGCGAACCTCTCGCCCGCGTGGCCCTGTAGCTCCTGCGGATGGCTAAGGGAGAACGAGGAACAAAAATCAAATGAAATACGCACAAGCAAGGGAAAAGGGAACGAACGACACTCGAATAAGTATACTTACCTGAAAAACCTAGATCGATCTGCCCCCGTGGAGTTGGAGCGCGTCAACCAGGACGGACTGAAGAGAGGCACCAAGGGCGCTGAACTCCTGCCACAGTGCCCTCTCTGACCTCGCCTCCTCCACCAAGCCCCGCGGCACTACGGGAAGACAGAGTCTCTACTCCCACTGTGGCACGCTGGCGCCGGACGTTGGGACCGCGACGCCGGACGTCGACGCCCCACCACCGGCCACCGGCACCTGCGACATCACGTAGCCATCAGACCGCACCACCAACACCTCGGGTGCGGGCCCGGGGGTTGGCGCGGCCGCCACCATCGCCTGACCCCCAGCGGGGGTCAAATCACCATCATCTGGAGCCCCGGCTGGACCGCGGCCCTCTACTCCTCGACCCACAGCACGGGCCTACTCGCGCCCCCGCAGGGTACCGCAGGTCATCGCCGCCCGCAGGGCTTCCACCGCCACCTCCTCTCGCCGTTGTGGCCCCGTGGCCGCGACCGCAACTTGCAACGCCACGCCCGTCGCCGCCGTACCCGCCGTCGTCCGCGACGTCCTCGCCGAGCGGGGCCTCGTCATGCGCGGTGCGTCTTGCGCCCCCACCTTGAGTGCCTTGATAGGCGCAAGGCCGGGGACAGTGGGCACCGTCCTGACAACGGAGGGGAGAAAAAATTTGGCGACACAATTCACGGTATCAAGAACACGGAGAGTGAAGTACAACTCACCTTATGCCGGAGATGCGCCGCTTGCGCTTCCTCGAGGGCTCTGGGGGCGCCGCCCCAGACCCAGCCGGTACCCTCGACGACGCCCCCTCGATGAGGGGCATCGTATCTGCCCGAGGGGTTGGCTCCGCGGGGACCTCCTTGACCCCCGACGATGGGGGCGGCGCGGCCTCCCACCTGTCAGAGGTGGTCCGCTCCCCCTCGCTCTCGTCCTCGTCCGAAGACGTATTTACCGGCTTCGGCGGGGGGAGAGACCCTGCTACTCCCACAGCAGGTACTCCTCGTTGCACCTATCGAGGTGCTCTTGCCTCCGTATCTTCTTCTCCTTCGCCTGGGCCGCCAGGCTCTTCTCCCTTTGCTGCCTGGCACGGTTGGCAGCCTGCGACCTCGGCGTCGGTGGATCTGAAGTGGGGATGTCGACGTGCACTCCCTGCCGCCAACAACCGCGGTTAGATCGAGCACGTGGACAAAACTGACAAAAACAAAGAATCGAGTCTCACCAGGTCGGTGTCCAGGAGCATCGCAAACGACCACGGGTCGTCATCACTGTGCGGCACCGTCCTGAGGTTCACCGCATGCCTCGCCCTCGTGGCCACGTACGCCTAGGCATGCGGCTCCTCCAGCAACCGAGAGCACGCCAGGGCCGCGGAGTCAGCGTCGGACTTCATCTCGAAGATAGAGAGTTCCCTCTCCATAAGAGGGATCACCCGCCGGAGGTGGAAGTTGGTGATGACGGCCGCCACGGACAGCCCAGCGTCGGCCAGTTTGCGCAGGGCGACAGTGAGGGGGTCGAGCCTCCTGTGCTTCGATGCGGGCGACACCCCATGCACCCACGAGATCGGCCCCTCCGTCAACACCTTCCCGGTGTACGGTGGAAGCCCGACGCCGTCGTTGCGCAGGTAGAACCACCCCTTCTACCAGTCAGAGTTGTTCGTCGTCATCGTGCACGGCAGATACAGCTCCTTCCGGGAGTCGCGCACTGAGAGCGTGAGACCGCCAACGCGGACGGCCCGGCGCATCTTCTTCTCCCCCGTGGCGAGTGTGTGGAGCTCGCCGTGGAAGAGATGAACCCATAGCTCCCAATGTGCCTGGATTCCCAGGAATCCCTCGCAGACGGCAATGAAGGAGGCCGCTTGCGAGACGGCGTTGGGGGCGAAGTTGTGGAGCTCCACCCCGTAGTGGTAGCACAACCCCCGCATGAACTTGCTCGCGGGGGCGTTGAAGCCGCGCTCGTGCAGCCGCATGAAGCTCACGACATAACCCGGTGGCGGAGCCGGCTGCCAGTGCACCGACGGCGGGACGATCCACGCCGGGTTCGCCTCATCGCCGGCCAGCGCCAGCTGACCGCCGGCGACCAGCCCCTCCAAGGACTGCCGGTCCACCGTCGACCGGGGCCACACATGCGCCTCCAACACGTGGACAGGAGACATGGCGGAAGTGGTAGGGACGCAGAGAGACGAGGCGGAGCACAAGCAAATCTGGGGCGGTGGAGCTGCGGAGCGCAAACGAACCCAGAGCGACGGGGCGCGCAACGGTGAGGAAGGCGAAGATCAAAGGGGCAGATGCGAATGGCAAAGGTAAGGAGCTCCCCCCGAGCGGTAATTTATAGAGTGGGAAGGGGCAGAATGCCCGGAAGCACAGTGGACGGTGGCAGTTAATGCGGTGGGCGCCGCTCGTCGCTGATGGCAGGGCCCCACCACACCGAAACTGCCGCGCGCACGCGCGTGCGTCATAAATTACCACACGGTAATCCAAGGGATGCCGCGTCCTGTCCTATCACCGTCGCACGTCGCCCACGTCGCGTCGCCTGAAAAGGCACGCCCACCTCACCTGCCCCGTGCCACGTCAGCCACGACTGGCGGGGCGCGGCGGCCAACCGTCCTACGGATGGATTTCGAACGCCCGAGGGGGTTCCTTCTCGTGTAAGGAAGGCCCCAGGTGTCCGGATTAGAGGCCCGATCCCTCGAAGGGACACGACGGGCGCCCCAATCCGAAACAGGTTGAGGCCACAAAGCCACGACCTATCGATATACCCTCGAGGACGAACTCGAAGAAGCCCGGGGCTCAGGCCCGCATGACTCTACTGATCAGTGGCTCGAGGCCCAGCCCGCTAAGGGCACGGCTGGCGCCGCACATGCCCCTCGACTCAGGGGATTACTGATTAGTGGTTCGAAGCTCGACTCGATGACAGGTCGGCGAGCGCCACAGGTCTGTCAAGACGGGAGCGCCCGGCACCCCCCGCAAACGCCCTACTGATCAGAGGTACGGGGCCTGACTCT
The DNA here is from genome assembly GCA_036936925.1 of Cenchrus fungigraminus. Taxonomy (NCBI): domain Eukaryota; kingdom Viridiplantae; phylum Streptophyta; class Magnoliopsida; order Poales; family Poaceae; genus Cenchrus; species Cenchrus fungigraminus. Next base: position 103,159,595 of record CM072779.1, read on the forward strand.
CGACGGGTTCGAACAGGTGCATCAGATCAACAGAGTCAGGAACGATCAGGGCGCGCGCAATCGAGCCTGTCCCCGAACGTGAAGTTCGGGGGTGCCCCACATATCGTGTTCAAGGCTGAGACAGAGGCAGTCAATCAAGGGATCCCATTGAAGGAGTGCTTCTGCGCCCTCGGCCCCTATCGAACGGGACTGAGCCCTACTTGGCAGACCTTTGCAAGCGCTTACATGGACGTGTCTCCGACCACGAGCCGACCCCTATCGAACGGGGCACGGACGCCCACTTGAACTATCCACTAACAGCTCACCGAGGCAACCGTCGCTCACTGCCCGCTCGAGGGTAGCACGGTTTGCCTCACCTCCCTACCCTGCGGAAGGGCAACGAGGGTCGTAGCAACAAAAGCCGAGAGTCTTCACCCGATCGCCCCTGATTGGGCCAGGGCTCGGGGGCTCCTCGCACCACGACCACCCCAATGATCGCCGCATCAACCTGCCTAGGGTTGCACCCCCGAAAATGGTTAGCCTACCCGGAACGTCTTGGGTCAACACGATGCCTCCCCACCTGCGTAGATTGCCGATGCCGGCTGAAATACCGCCGAGGCCGGCTGAAACAAATGCAAGGCGAGCCACGTCACCCTACGTATTTAACCCCTGCACGAGTGCACGCACTCCTGCAAGGCTTCGGGGGCTTACACCCGCGGGTGCACTAGCGCGCCCCCACAGGAAAACATGCACGATCAAAGGGGATGAGACCTGCACGCAGCACCCGAGAACGACATCCTTTGCCGGAACGGTCCCCTTTCCAGCAAAGGCTCGGGGGCTACTGTCGGGGACGGTCATTAGGGGTCCCCTAACCAAGGGGATAATCACCCTCGTTCAACACAAATTGCCCAAGGGCTATTCCCTGAACCCCGGTCACAAGACATCACAGGCCCACGGCCTGCTACGGCCCAACGGCGGCCTACACCGAGAAGGCCCGCTGGAACGCCTCGCTCGAGGGCTTCGGTCCCTCGAGCGGATTTCCGCCTCGCTCAAGGGCTCCAGTCCCTCGAGCAGGTTACTGCCTTGCTCGAGGACTCTGGTCCCTCGAGCAGATATCCGCCTCGCTCGAGGGGTTCGGCCCCCCTCAAACGGGCAGCCGTCTCCACTCCACCCGACAACAGCATTCAATGCCCGGCCCCATGGCGGGACGCCGAAGTCAAGGGTGAATCTCCCCCCATGCTGCGCATCTAACATGGTCAGGGTGCATGACACTGCCACAGTGCGGCCTAACCCACCACTATGCAGCCATCCCCGGCACTGTGCGGGCGCCGCGCGGCCCTATGCAGACAAGCATGTGTTATTCCAAGACACTATACCACCTGCTCCCGTCCTCTCCCTGTGGCGAGACCCTCGAACAGGCATGGGGGCACCCTCGAAGGGTGTACGGGCGGAGAGCGGGCATGCACCACGACTGACGCCGCCGTACGGGCGGCGTGCGCCACATCCCCTCTGCCAACTCCGGCGCCGCATGGCCATCCCGGTTGCTGTGCGGCCATCCCTGGCGCTGTGCCACCACTCCCGCCACTATGCGACAGCACGCGTGGCACTGTGCGGACAGGCCGGTGACGCGCTGCAGTCCCACACCACCAACTCAGTCCTTCCCCTGGTGGTTAGGCCCTCGATTTAGCAGGGGCAGCCCCTCGAAGTCAAAGCAGGACGGGTCACAGTGACCACCACGCCGCCCGCAGAAGCCGGAGGGCGCCGTCAACTCGCGCCAGGAACCATGACGTGCGGGACAGGACCACCGACGCCATACCTGTCAGTACGCAGTCACTGTGCTGGCTGCCATCATTGTAGTTGCCCTCCCTCGGCATATAAAAGGGAGAGGCAGAGCCCCCTGCGCGGGGACGATGCTCATTCACCCGCACACAACTCACCACCCCCTCTAGATATTGGCACCTGCCTCAATGACCTTAGGAGGGACTTGAGGGAATTTCCTCCTCTCCCGTCGTGCTTGTAGCCCCCCTCTGCAGGCACCATCGGTGCGAGCTAATACAAGTGCGAAAGCACACCCTACTGGACGTACGGCCGCGTGGCCGGAACCAGGATAAAACCCCGTGTCACCTTAGCTAGCACCGCCCATCGAGGAGCTAATCTCACCGCAAATCACTAGTTGGTGCCGGTGCTAATCCGGACACCGACAAAAGTCCTCTCCCCCACCTCAGACCACATCAACGGGGTCCTACATTTTCTGCCACAGAGAGCTTCAAAGGGTGCCATTTGCAGACTTGCCTGAAAGTTGTTGTTGTATGAGAACTCAGCGTAGGGCAGACTCTTCTCCCAATCATTGCTGTAAGTCAACACACAAGCTCTCTGAAGATCTTCGAGAACCTGATTCACCCGTTCAGTCTGTCCATCAGTCTGAGGATGAAAAGCCATACTGTAGTCCAAGTGTGTGCCCATTGAATCATGCAGACTCTTCTAGAACTGAGCAGTGAACCGAGCACCACGATCGGACACAATGCTATGGGGTGCTCCATGCAACCTCAGGATGTGCTCTACGTAGGGATCGGCCAACTGACTCACACTGAATCTTTTCTTCACCGGCAAGAAGTGTGCTACCTTGGTCAAACGGTCCACAATCACCCATATCGAGTCATTTCCCTTCTGAGTGCGGGGTAAACCCACCACAAAGTCCTTGTTGTCATCGGGAAGCATCAACACAGGAGTTGTGGTGAGTCGGGTCTTGAGCTCTTGAAAGCTTGCTTCACACTTCTCTGGCCACACGAAAGACGTGTTGTTCTACAGTAACTCGGTCATGGGCTTCGCAATCTTGGAGAAGTTCTCGATGAACCGGCGGTAGTACCCTGTCATACCGAGAAAACTCCTGATTTCTGTCACTGTCTTGGGCGGTTGCCACTTTGACACAGCTTCGATTTTCGAGGGATCAACTGCTACTCCTTCACCTGACAACACATGCCCAAGGAAAGCCACTTCTTCTAGCTAGAACTCGCACTTGCTGAACTTGGCATACAACTGATTCTGCCTCAGTTTCTCCAGCACTATCCTCAGATGCTCTTCATGTTCTTCAGCAGTTTCCGAGAAGACCAAGATGTCGTCAATGAAAACCATGACAAACTTGTCTACCTCGTCCATGAATACCTTGTTCATCATGTTCATGAAGTAAGCTAGGGCGTTCGTAATACTGAACGATACGACAGTGAACTCATACTGCCCGTACCGGGTCACAAACGCTGTCTTGTAGATGTCCTCGGGGTGAATCTTCATTTGATGATAGCCGGATCGAAGGTCAATCTTGCTGAAGTAATTTGCCTTCCTCAACTGATCAAGCAGGTCATCAATGCGCGGCAACAGGTACTTGTTCTTGATAGTTACCGCATGAAGAGCGCGGTAATCAACGCACAGTCGTTGCGTCCCATCCTTCTTTGTCACAAACATCACCGGTGAAGCCCAAGGTGACGCACTTGGTCGGATGTACCCCTTCTGACGGAGAGCTTCTAATTCCTCCTTCAGCGTTGCCAGCTCTAACTTGCCCATTCTATAAGGACTCTGTGCCACGGGTGCTGTACATGGCAGAAGGTTGATCACGAACTCCACATCGCGGTCTGGTGGTAACCCCGGTAGATCATCAGGAAAGACATCGAGGTACTCACAAACAACTGGAACATCGGCCACTGTCTTCGTAGTGAGGTTGTACACAGCTGGTATGTCTCGTGACTTCAGCAGCTCAAACGTGATCTTCGTCCCCTTGGGGTATATCAGGGTCACTTGTCGAGGTGACGAGGAGATAACTCCTTTGTGAGCGGTGATCCAATCCATGCCCAGAATAACATCAATCCCATTGGACTTCAGCACGGCTTCCTCCGAAGCCACGTCCAGGCTGGTTGTTCCCTGGGCGGTAGCTCCCTCTCAGCAGGTTGCTCTGCCCACTCCTCGGCCTCTGGAAGGATCGGTCGCCATGGTCCCGATCTCCCATCCTCTTCTTGCCCTTCATGCGCTCTTCATGCCCCCTCCTTTCTTCCTCGGGCGCGATTGCCCTGTTCACCAGGTGGCGAAGGGACTTGTGCTCACTGGCCTTCAAGCCCTGGCGGAGACAATGGTGGAGGCCTCGCAGAAACCAGAACTGCTTCTTGTCATCGGTGTTGGTGTCGTCGGGGGCATAGCGCATCATCTTCATGAAGTGCCTCTCGTACTCCTCCACCCTCATCGCACCCTGTGTCATGGTGTGGAACTCCTGGGCCTTCTGAGTCATGAGATCCTTCGGCAGGTACTGCTTGCGGAACACCTCGCAGAACTCCAGCCAGGTGATGAATGCTGGGTTCGAGTGGCTGCCCGAGTAGTTGTCCCACCACGACTTGGCAGGACCCTCGAGCTGGTGGATGGCGAGAGCAACACACTCTTCATCAGTGTAGGCGGTGAGGTCGAGCTTCATCTCAATCACGTGGAGCCAGTCGTCGGCTTCGAGAGGATCATCCGAGTAACTGAAGGTAGGGGCCTTCAGGCGGAGGAACCTCTCGATCTTCTAGGCGAAGTTCTCCTCCGGTGGGATGTTGCGGTTCCCACCGTTGACTCTGTTCTCGACGACTTCAGGCATCCTCAGCATCAGTGCTGTCTGAGCGGCCGTCACCTCAGCCAGGTTAGGCGGTGGCGGTGGTGGTGCCTCTCCACGGCCACGACCACGCCCACGACCCTGGGGAGCTGGTGCCGGCTCAGGTTCTCCTTCAGCTTCTTCCTCTCCTTCTTCAGCATCGCCTTGACCGATGGGCGGTGGTGGCACCACAATGCCTCGGCCTCGTCCCATTCCTCGGACGCGTGCGTGTCCACGACCAGGAGCGGCAGCGCGTCTATGCCCACGTGCGGGAGCGTGTCCACGTCCACAGCCACGGACTGGCGGGGCTTGTTCTTTCTCGGCTTCGGCCTCCTCGAGGCGTGCCAACAGACGTCCGGATCTCCTGATGGACATCTTACTGAAAACATGACCAAGGGCAAAGGAAACTTTAGATATGTCACTCACCAACAAATTGAGTCTGATATACAAGCATGAAAATATTTCTACTAGTATAATTCCAACACTCAATAAGAAAACGCAATAAGAACGATTAACTCTATTAAGACCAAACAATCAGCATCCATTATGAGTACATAAGTTCCCTCGAGGCTGACTCAAGCCTTGGAGGTCACACACAGCAGCAATCTAAAATAGTGTTACATGATCTCAAAAGGGTGTGCACATCTAGGTGTGTAAAGACTCATAACTCCACATGCACCGGAACAGGCTCTCGGCTGCATGGGACAACTCATGGTAGCTACCTATATTACAACTCTACTCTTATTAGCATGATCTCGCTCCAGCACCCTACTCAGTGTGAGCCCTCTTGTACGTCACTGGGCGACGGTCCTCCTCGGGGAAGTCTTTGGGGAACATCCGAGTCAGCATGGCGTGAGCAGCCCTCACCTCCTCGGTCTCAACCGGAGTGGGCATGTCAGCCATCGGACACAGGTGTAGCTTGAGAGCAGAAGGGTGCAACTTAAAGGTCTCCTGGCAGATCGCCCACTGGTCCTCTGGAGGTAGCTGACTATTGAGCTCGTGAAGCTCGTCCACACGTAGAGAGTCAGCGTCGTCCCAAGTCCTCAGCATCCTCTTGTACTTGTCCAGCAGGAACATGGAAGTCCTGGTTAGTGTAGCGAGGTTAGTGATGTTGAGTCTTTGTCCTTCACAAGCTCGGCCACCTTGACATTCTCACGAGTGAGACGGTGTCCCTGAGAGGCGAGCAGTGCATCCTTCTGGTTCAGCTTGTCGAAGAGGCGGCTGAACCTGGCCTCCTGCTTGCGCAGATCCTCCTTAGCCTAGAGCATCTCCTCACGTGCGGTCACTCTCTCTGTCTCTGCCCACACCACCAAGGAGTTGGTGTGGCGTAGTCCACGATCGAGCTGCTCGACTCGCTGGCGTAGGGTACGGTTCTCCACGTCCAACCTCTGGCAGCGGGTAGAAGCTGACGGACCTCCATCGTAGTGTGCTGCAGTCTGCTGAAGAGTCCACTCGTCTGCTCGCTCAGTCGGTGAGCATGAGTGTCGAGGTCCACGAGGTAGCTCCCTGTGGTGACGAGCACCTTGTCGGACCGCGGAGAGGAGCCTGGACAACCTCCTCCTCGTAGAGTGCCGTAGGGTCAGGCAGTCTGTCCACTATTGGAGCCACTCTGTAGTAGTCCTGGGGGATCAGCCACAGGTCTCTAGTCTTGTAGACGTCGCGGTACCTAGCCAATAGGTGGCGAAGTATGTGGCTGTAGGCGGTGTCAACAGCGTTCCTCACGTTCAGTCCTGTGATGTGCTCCAGCATCCCGGAGAAGTCTGGACGTGCCGGGTGGGGTAGGATGGCCACCGTGCAAAGCACCAGTGAGCCTGACAGAGTGGGGACGTCCTCGACGCGGTAGGTGACGTGCGTAGGGGGAATCCCCAGCCTGAGGACGACCCGGTCCACCCAACAAGCAAGTCCCTCCATGTGCTCCAGGAGGAGCTCCACCTCCTGTCGAGCCATCTCCTGTGACACGGAAGAAATTTCTAGTTAGCGCAGGTGAGATAGAACTTTTCAAAGAAGGATAAGTTTTGTAACATATGCCAAGAATTGTATATGGCAAAAGAGACCGTTTAGAGTCCTAATTTCTATCGACCATTTCTAAGGGCACGTGCTACGGTCAAGTATGGCTCTGATACCATCTGTAACAACCCGGGTTTTCAAAAGGGGAAAACCCGTCAACCTGCTCTCGTGATAGTCCCTAGATCAGATGCTATCACGCACAGACATTCATCACGAATAATTATCACAACCATACAACGAAATAAAGCATCAGAGTACGAATATTATTACATGTCCTGAATAAAGGAGTACATCATTACACACCTCTTGGCGGAATAACATGAATAAGAACCTACGCAGCGGTAGCTAGCTTCCAGAAGGTGTCTCCATCTTTATTTTTCTCCCACAGGCATCCTTGAGCGAAGCCACGTGCCCCTCAGTCGTACCATCCGTCAGCGTTGTTGTCGAAGTCTGACTCATACCCTGCAAGCTCAGGGGCTATCCCCAAGGTTTGGGATAGGTCCACATGACCAACCTTATGCAAGCTTTAAGTGGCCTACTTCTAAAGGTAAAGAAAGGAACAAGGTAGAGGCTGGGTTTCCTATGCAGCAGCAACATCAATATAAATAGAATAACATCTCCATATTCCCACCATTTCCCATATCACTCATCCCCAAACGGTTACACCTGGTCACCCAGATCACCATCACCAGCACCTATCTCCATCTAGGGTCGGTTCGAGAACTCCCACTCCTCGCACCTCAATTATTGCACCCGGATCCGCGAGGCAGAGGGAGCAACTCCCCTCTCCCCGAGTACAACCACGGCTCACCATACACTCTCATCGTATAAGGGGGAGGTAGAAATCCCAAAATGTAAGAGTCAGAGTAAACATCGGGCATGTCCATAACCGAGGACGCGGCTATACATATAGATCTAAACTCTGCAGAGCGTGTACACCAGTACCCAACTCGGAATAGCACCCGGACGGTGTACGGCCGACCGAGCCTACCCAACCGAATGAACACCTAGGAGTTACGATTCCATCCTGCATCCAGATCTCGATGCGGTCCCTCGCAAAGGACCACCCCAGAACTGTGAACATGCCCCCGTGTGGCCACACGGGGAGCACCGCAATGGGAAGGGACTTCACCCTACACCCTCTCACTGATACCCTCTATCCTACTAGCAGGTATGGTATCACACTTTCTAGGGTCGAAACGGCCCTACCCCCACTCTCGGTGAGGTGGTGTGCATGAAAGTCCCGTGTAACAAAGCGACCCACTCGGTTTCAGACCGGGGCGAGCTCCTATCCTCCCAGTCATCACAAAAACCCCAACACCTGTGCTCCTAAAACCATGTACCCGCCATAGGTACCAAACTGGGAATCGCCCGAGAAGACGAACCCTGGCCCCCGATCTCGGATCGAGTTGTCTTGAGCTCACCCCCACCAAGTAACCCAAAAACACCTTCTCCTACCAGTTTTTCCCCACACATGCCAAGAAACTACCACATAGTCCCAACACATGCACAACAAGCTCAGCATATAATCACACGTAAATAAAGTAGTAGTAGTAGTAGGTCAATCAAGGACAAGGTATTTAAAAGGGGCAGTGCAAGGTTTCATCATAATCATCATCATGCATAAGTAAAGCGCTAGCAGTTCTAAAGCAATGCCTAATGGGCATTCAAAGTAGGTCGGGCGTGAACCTGGGAGCAGGTAGTCGTCATAGCCGAGGTCGTCGTCGTAGTCCTGGTTCAGCTCTCCGGCTCCGGCAGCTCCTAGAATCGTAATTAAACAAATAAACACGGCTGCTATGCAATTAACTCCAAGAGGAAAAACAAATAAGACCCAAAAAGGAGCAAACTCTAGCCTAGCGCGGAGTTTGAGATTTTAGAAGATTTTCGAAAAAGGTTTTGTATTTTTCAGAGTTAAAATGGATTTACTATGAATTTTCTAAGAGAAAATACATTTCTGAAAATAAAATATGCATTTACAATATTGCAGACTTTAGGCTAGCTACTAGCTATCTCCAACTGACTCAAAACGGGCTCTAAGCCAGCTACTGGCCGGCTAATGCCGCTCACGTGGCTGCCACCTGCGCGGCTTTAAGCCGGCGGTTGCTGGCATGGCTGGCCGACGCGGCGGCCACGCGGCGGGGTGCACGGGATCCTGCCTGTGGTCTCTGCGGCACGGTGTGGAGCAGGCAGGCATGTGGCCCGGCCGTGAGTGGTTGGCCGCACGGGATCCAGCCGGATCCTCTGCGGCGAGTCGCTTATGTGGTCTCGTGTGTGAAACAAAACCCCATGGGGTTTTAGGCAGCGCCAGCAGGTGTTCGAGGGAATGCCGCTGAGGGGCTCCGGCGCGACAAGGCTCACCGGCGGTGAGGTGTGCAGGTGGTTGGCCAACAAATGGCACCTCTCGGCTTAGGAGATCCATACGTACCTGTCGAGGCCAAGAAAGGCTGGACCTTTGGCCGAAGCAGGGCTCGACGGCGATGGCGCAGGGATGGACGTGGCGGTGCGGTGCGGCGATCGTCGGCGTTGGCGCGAGGGTGCGTCAAATTGCCAGGCGCGTGCGTGCGAGCACTAGGTGAAGCTGAACGAGCCCAAAAATTGGGGCTTTGCCCTTTGCCTGTGCACACAAGAACGGCTTGGCCGAGGTGGCGCTCTGGCCGGTGCGCGCGACAGCGGCAGCAGGATCTCCGCGGTTGGATGACGACGCGCGTGAGTGCGCGGTCACGCCGACCGTGTGACGAGCACGGCGAAGCCCTAAAGGTGGGGCTTTTACCTCCCCTACTTGCGCGTGCATGAGGCATCTCGCGCGGCGAAGGCTACGGCGGCACGGCGTGCAGGACGTCGAGGTCACCGGCATGCAAAAGAGAAACGGAACGGAGCAAAGCGGTGGGCGCGCGCGTGTTGTCGACGGCAGCGGCACCTGCAGGTGTAAGGCTCGGCTCGATGGCTGGTGACACAGGCGACGGCACGGCGTGTGCAGGGGCGATCACGGGGTCAAGGCGGGGTCTTTTCCCCCTCGGCGTGAAGGCCGGCTCCACAGAAGAGAGGGGAACGACGGGCTCGCCTGAAGACCCCGGGTCGAAGCGATGAGCGGCGGTGAAGAGGTGCGGCGCAGGACGGCGGTGGAACGAGCTGGAGCAGAGGAAGCAGAGGTGCGCGGCGTGGCTTCTGCAGGGATGGCGCCAACTTCGTGTCGAGTAGCTGCTCCCACGGACGGCCTCTGGCTCCCCGGCGAGCTCCCACGGACGGCCTTCCCCGCCTCCTTATCCTCCTCTCCTTCTTCTCCTACTCTGGCAGCGGCGGAAAGGGAAGGGGGAAATCCCCAGAGCTGCTAGGGTTAAGGGAGGTCGCGGCTGTGGCTTATATTGGTGGGCGCGTGAGGCGTGGGCGGTCAGATGCGCGTGCGCTGAGGTGGCGTGCATCCGCAGCTCCGCCACGAGCGGTACGGCGAGGTCCGGCCGCGCTGGCGGGCGTGGTGCGGACGCGGCGGTGAAAAGGAGATAAAGCAGAGAGGGGAAGACGACGTCGACGTGGCGCATGGGCCCCGTCTGTCGGTGACCCGGGTTGTGAAGCGGCCTGTGGTGAGCTGGGCCGGCGGGAGTGCGGGGTGAAACCGTGAGCTCGGGGAAAAGGTCGAGGGCCTCCAACGGACTTCCGCTGTGGGATCAAGGCCCAACTCAGGTTTGGTTCTCCTCCCCTTTTTCTTTTATCCTTAACTCTATTTCTATTTTGATTCAAATTTGAATTGGAGTTCAAATTTGAATCCCACTCAAATAAATCCAAATAAAAGCCAAATAAACTCCAAAGTTCTCACACTAGCATTTTTATATTTCCTAGAATTTTTAATTAGCTCAAAAATAAATCTAGGATTTTATGGGAGAAAAAGAAAGCATCCTTATTTAATTTATCAAGCACTGAAACAATTCACCAAAATTTTTTAAATCCTCATTTTCATACTAAACATTCGTAATAAAATTGCGGGATGTTACATGGAGTACATGGTCCGACTACATTTCCTGGCCTCCAACAACGTCGCAGAGTATGAAGCCCTCCTCAACGGGCTCCGGATCGCCCTTGAACTCGGAATCTGCCGCCTCAAGGTTCGAGGAGATTCTTAGCTTGTCGTGGACCAAGTGATGAAGGATAAGAACTATTTAAGCCCGAAGATGGTGGCATACTGTCATGCCGTACGTGAATTGGAGGACAAGTTCCACAGGCTTGAGCTCAACCACGTGCTGCGTCGGTACAACGAAGCAGCCGACACCCTCGCAAAGGCGGTATCTAATCAGAAGCTCGTTCCGCACGAGGTTTTCGCCAGCAACCAGTATGAACCATCCGCCCGCTCCGACGACGACAAACCACCGGAACCTTCAACGCAAGAAGTCATGGAGCTCGATGAGGTGCGGGAGCCCAACCTCGAGGGTCCAGATTGGAGGATCCCACTCCTCGAGTGGATCATGGAGGGCAAGCTACCCCCCGACAAGGAGGAAGCTCAACGAATCGCACGACGAGCCAAGTCGTTCAAGCTTGTCGATGGAGAGCTCCGCCGACAGGGTGCCAAAGGCATCCTCATGTGCTGCATTCTGGCCGACCAGGGGAGAGAACTATTACGGGACATCCAAGCTGGGGCATGCGGCCACCATGCTGCCCCGAGGACTCTTGTCGGAAAGGCGTTCCGACAAGGTTTCTACTGGCCAACCACCGTCGCTGACGCTAAGAACATCGTGCGCAGCTGTGAAGGCTGCCAATTTTACGCAAACCATTCCCATCACTTGGCCCTTCGCAGTCTGGGGGCTGAATCTAGTCAGACTGCTGAGGAAAGCGCCCGGGGGCTACAAGCATCTACTCGTGGCTGTCGACAAGTTCTCCAACTGGATCGAGGCCAAGCCAGTAACAAGTGTCCGCTCCGAGGAGGCCGTTGCATTCTTCACCGACATCATCTACCACTTCGGCATCCCGAACTCCATCATCACCGACAACAGCACCTTGTTCACCGGTAAGACTGGGCCGCCGTCAGCCATCCAAGGACCAACAGATAGGTGGAGAGGGAGAACGACATGATCTTACAAGGCCTGAAGCCGCGGATCTTCAAGCGCCTCGAGAAGTTTCGGGCAACATGGGCGGCTGAACTCCTGTCCGTCCTGTGGAGCCTGTGCACTACGCCAAGCCGGGCCACTGGTTGCACGCCTTTCTTCTTGGTACATGGGTCAGAGGCAGTACTCCCGACGGACATCGACTACGACCAGCTGGACGAAGCACGTGACGTGGCCCTCCTTCATTCAACAATGTACCAGCAGGCCCAGCGACAGTACCACGAGCGCAACATACAGAGCTGAGAATTTCAAGTTGGCGACCTGGTACTCCAACGAGTTCAAAGCAACAAGGACTGACACAAGCTCTCGCCACCATGGGAGGGGCATTCATCGTCGACCAGGTGCTCCGTCCGGGAACATTCAAGCTCAAGCACGAAGACGGCAGAGTCATCTCCAACGCATGGAACATAGAGCAACTACGTCGCTTTTATCCTTAAGCAAAGTTCTTCGTTCCACCTTATAATAATATAGAAACTTCGAGCTATGTTCATATTTTATAAGTATGCTATCCCTTTTGGCTTACGTTTTCTTGGGTATACGTTTTTACGATAAGAGGCAGACGACCCCGCCCCCGTGTAGGGTCACCCGCCGCTCGGGGGCTACAACCCGGGGCGTGATGCCCCTTCCCCACTTCGTTTTCAAAAAAAAAGTTTGTCCCGAAAAACCATCTGTGATTGATTGCACTCGTGAATGATTGGCACGGTACACTTGTGCTTACTAGGGAGAAGGGTGACAATTCGCGCGGCTCTAGGTCTGCGCTCGTCCAGGTTCCGAGTACTTACGCCCCCGCGGCTACGGTGCAAGGACCTACGAGCGTAACCTAGGCTCTCAGGTTGTTTTTCCTCGCTCCCTTAAAAGCAACTAGGCAACCATCTAAGCAACTGCCTGAGTATTTTTTTTCATTTACAAAACGTGCAAGCTCGCTCTTTCTCCCATGTTACTCGGGGGCCCCGTGTCCGAGTAGTACTACTATATGACTAAGCTCGGCCAAGCTCTCGAGTTCCCACACCCCCGCGGTTACAGAACAGAATGCTGCCAGCAAGGTCTTAGGTTGTACTACATGGACGAACGAGTTCCTAAGTACTCAGAAAAAAGCAGCAGGTGCCAAAAACAATGAATAAGTTAAAAAGTCTGATCGGAGGAGCACCCTCATAAAATTTATAGTTCTTTAGAAACATAATGAGATAAAACTAAAAGCCTCTGCTAGGCTATCTTCTTTCTCTCTACAAGCCGAGGTCCTTCAAAGCACAGGCAGTCACGGCATCGACAAACTCGACGGAGTCCACTTCGATCTCATCATATTCCTGGTCCTCGTAGCTGGGTGCCCATCCACCGCTCAAGGCGTCACGGTCCATGTTCTGGTAATGCGACAAGAACATGACGACCACCTTGAGCACCGTGTTGCAGGCCATGGCCAATGCCTGCTCCCGGGACGTGCCAACGACAAGGCCGAGCCGATCCGCCAAGGTGGGGGCAGAGCCGACCTGAAGCTCGTCCAACACCTGTGAGGGCTCGTGCCATGGCGTTGCGAACCCCGATCTCCTTGTCAAGAGTCTGTCGAGCCTCATCACAAGATCTCCTGGCCTGCTTGAGCTCTCCGATGAGTCCTAGGGAGAAGAAAAGAACAAACTCAGCCAAGAATCTTCGTCAGGAAAGGGCAAGAGAGAAGTAAGGACACGACCCGTACCTTTCATCTTGTCAGAGAGCTCATTGGTGAGTTTCACCAGCTCCTGGTTCTTGACAAAGTACTCGGCCAGAAGACTATCCTTCTCTACAACATGCTTCGACAAGTTGTCGCGGACCTCGTGGAGGCCTGTCCTCCCTAGAAACCAAGGCAACAACGTTACATGACCGCACGCTACGCAGGAAGAAAAAGCTACGAAGATATGAACTCCGAATCACTCACCGAGAATCTCCTGTGCTCGCTTCTCGGTGACTTCGCGGAGCTTATCTCCATCGGTAGTCAGGGTGGTCACCTGCTCGCAGGCCCCCAGGAGGTCGGTCCCAGCACGGCTCAGGCTCCTCTGCAACTCCACCACTGTTGACATTTCTTAAGGCAATCACCTAAGAACAGATTTGGAACCCATCCTGGTAATAGCGCCAGAAATGCTGGTTGGTAAATCTTAATGTTACAGGAGTCCGCAAGCGCACGGAAGTACCATTGTAGCATTTCTCCAAAGGAGTATTCCAAAGGGTGTCGAACCTAAGGAAGGCATTGGTGGAATGACAAGATCAACTCTATTGCAATGAGTATAGATCATAGACGAAAATAAATCAGACACTCAAGTGCAGGGGTAAAGATATGATAATGGGGGTAGTGTGATCACACACACACTCACTCTCTCTCTAAGGGGTCCTAGGCATAGGAGGCGACATACAAGTTAGTTCTAGGTTCTTATGTACTATACACATAAAGCTAGTAGGAACGAGTTAGATACGCTAGCGTTGAGGAACATTGACTTAAGCACCCAGGTACCATGGGGAGATAACCTCCCGCGTTGCTTCCGCACAACTCCGGTTGTTATATTTTAGACTCCTACAGCTTATCTGAACGTGGGGGATTTCAGAGGACCAACGGCTGTCACTACCACGGCCTACCCCAAGACAAACCGTGGGATAAACTCATAAGTAAGGTAGCTACACAACCCAAGCACCATGCTTACGTTGTTAGCCGGACTTGACCGGCCCGGGCTATTGTGACCCAGGTCAAGCCACCAGATAAACCAGCCAATTACACCGAGTACCGTAGCTCAAGCACAGACTTCATACAATGCAATCATGTCATCTAATTAGATCAAACCAGGTTAGGTACACAAACGGATTCGTGTTTTCCTATGTCTGTTCAACTGGATCAAAGGGTCGTGTTCGTGAAGAACACGAGCCTCTAACTTATGAACAAACACTAGAAACATGTGAAAGTCACCCGTCAAGTGGATCGAAAGGCCTTGTTCATCAAGAACAGGAGCCTCTAAATGATGAACAGGTGAAGAATACATGAACAAATCACTCATGCATACTAACAGAACTTTATATGAAATAGATAAAGAACTGAAGTAGATCAAAGTCATACAAATGAAATAAGATACAAGAGAACTCATACCTAGATCCCAAAGTAGACTTGGAACCTGAATTAGAACTACTCTAGCCTACCTCCTAGCATTGAGAATAAAGTGTGAGAGGTGTTGCAAGTGTGGATCTCCTAAGTGAGCCCCCTCTCCTTCTATTTATAGGCCCGGGCACCGGCGAGGAATGGATGCAAACACCCCGGGAATGGCGCCTAGGACTAATAGGGAAGCACCACGTGGAAGCCCCTGAGTGGCGGCCACAAGGTCAGTTCGGCCGACCCCACGGCCGACCTGTGGGGTCGGCCGACCCCCTATGGGCCCCACTCGGGGTGTGCTTCCTCCTGGAGGCTGTCCTGTGGGTCCTTAGGTCGGTTCCTGGTGTCCACCCTATTTTGGCGCGGTTTGCATGCCTTTGTGGGCCCATGGATCCATGTGATGTCCACGTGTCACAATCTGATTCATTCGGGGTTGCTTCACTTGGATTGCTTGCATGGCATGCATGCTTGGCTCCCTAGTAGGCAGGTGTGCATGCATGGCATCCTTGTTGACAGCCCACCTAGGATGAGGTGATGTTGCATGGACCATAGAAGGTGAGTTTGTCACTCTTTTCCTGCTTATTTTCCTGCAATCAAATAATCTCCAAGGACAAGTGGAACTACATTATTCTTAACTAAATATGTGTAAGAAATGCCTTACGCTCCTTTATTCATGAGTATATTGATGGCTAAAGTAGGTACTTAACAGCCGTCAACAACCACCTTCGCCTCGAGCACCGCCTTCTCCTACTCGACAACATGGGCGGCGGCTGCGGCGGCTAATCGTAGCTCTGTCGCTGTCTTCTCTACCTCGGCCAGCCTCGTCTCCAGGGCGGCCTTCTCCGACATAGCAGCCTCAGCGGTAGACTGCACTGTGGTGGCGTGGTCCTCCATGGACTTCACCCTCGCCTCGTGGGTGGCCCTTTCCGTCGCCTTGTAGGCCTCGGCCGCCACAGCAACGAGGCGGGTCGCGGCCAGCTGCATCTCCAGCTGCATCTTCTCGGCCCGAAGCAGCTCGATGGCATGCAACTTCTCGGTGTTGCACTCTGCAAGCTCCTGCACCACATAAGACTCCGCGTTCAGCAGGACCAACGAGACCAAAGGACTAGTGGAAGAAGGGGTAGGGAATCAAAAACTCACCTTTGTGGCGGGAAGGATCAGCTCTGTGTACGCCCGCTCGGATAGCCGCATGCCCATCTCGAGGAGCTTGCGGGCCGAGGACTCTATGCCCTCGTAGACGACAAAGTCGGTACAGGCCTCCTCTCCCTGCAAGACTGGCACAAGGGAGAGTTGGCGGGGCTCCTCCGGCATCGTCCCCAACAAATTGAGGATGGCCGACGGAAGGCCACCCGAGTACTCACGGACCACTGGAGCGGTAGCCAGTAGCGAACTGTCCGCTGCTGGCCCTCTTGAGTGCTCACCGACCTCCTGAGCAGAAGCTGGAAGTGAACCGTCTGCCACCGCTGAAGGGGTCACGATGTCTTGCACGACAGGAGGAGGAGACTCCTCGATGACAACGACCTCCGGGGCCCTGAGGGGAGACGCAGCGCTGGCCGTGGGCTATCCAACTAGTGGGTCCGCCACCTCAACAGGAACGTCCCTCGCAGGGGAAGCAGTGCCAGTCCCCTCGACCGCAGCAATAGGTGCCACGACCAGAATCTCCTCGGAGACGTCACCGGCCCCTCCGTATCGGTGACGGTGATGACAGTCGGGGCAATCGACTCGAGAGCCAGCGTCTCGGACCCCGACAAGCATTTCTCCAGCTCGGCCTTGCGAGCGGAGACCTCCTCTTTCAAGGGGACATCCCCCGTACCCACCTGGCCTAGCGACAAGCCACTGTTACCAGGGCTGTCAGCACCTCTTGGGGGAACTGTCACCCCCGGGTTTGCGGGTATCCTGGCCGCCTCCCCGCCGACTTGTTCCGATGGGAGGACCAGCAACGAGGCAGCCAGCGAGGCACTCCAAGGACTAGCTGCGCACCCCGGTGCAATGACTTCTGGGGCGCCGGAGCCAGCCTATCGGCCGGGGCGCGGCTGAGGCAGAAAAGCCAAAAGTAAATTAAACAAAAATGCGGAAAGCACAGAAAGGCCTGGGCAGCACAGCAACTAGTCGGGAACTGGTGAGACAGAAGTTACCTCGACGAAATGACGCGGGCTCGCTTGGTGGCTGTGGGGGCCGAATTTGGAGCAGAGGCCAGCCTCTTGCCCGCCGCGGGTAGGGTAGGGATCTAGGCGGTAGATGCACCGCCACTCTGCACAATCACCGACTGGAGACAACGCGCGGGAACCTCCTACCCCCCTCTTTGTGCCCCAAGCAGGGGAGAAGTCCTCGGCGCGGCCCTCTCCTCCCGCGACGTGTGTCTCCCTGTCGGGGAGCACGACCTCTGGTGCGACAGGTCGTCGGAGGAAGGCCGGGACAAGGAGTCGTGCCCCGACGGCCGACAGTGAAAGTCATCACACCGGGAGGGCTCCCTCCTCTCCTCGGAGGCACAACGGTAGCTTGGGGGTGCACGAGGATGAATCTCATACTGCCCCCCCGAGAAGTTCAGTGCGGCGAACGCACCACGACGCCCCCGCCTTGTTCTCCACTATACTGCGGCGACCGCCGGCTCGAGCTGGCCTCCGCGGCAGTTGGTGGAGGTGGAGGCGCCTCCGTGCTGGATGATGGCGCCTGAGGAGACGACTCCACGTCGCTCCAATTCTGCTCATTGGAATCCTCATCCTCGGTGTTCGCAGGGGTCGGCGAGGGATCCTCGTCCGAGGAGAAATCCTCGTGCTGAGCATTCCAACGCTTCTCGCAGCTCTCGTTCCTAGATCGCTTGTTGATCTCCGACTGCTTCCACCCTGACCGGTGGTTCGCCCGCCTCTTCTCCGCCTTAGCGATCATGCGGTTCCACACCCTGTCATTGGGAAGGAGGGCCCGCACAGGGTGGACGAGCGTGGCCTACATCAAACGAAAGAGAAAATCAGAAATAAGCAAGAAGTCAGAGTAGATCAGAAGGAATAAGAGAAACTCACCAGGGACACGGTACCATCATTGGGGAGCATTGGCAGCAGCTGGGATGGCGCCCAGACGGCCCGCGTGTTCCCAATTGCCTGCGACACCCGGCGCTGGATCTCATCCTCCGAGGGTAGGGGATCGGCCATCACCATCCCCACAAAGAGAGCCTTGTTGGGGGTCATCTCGTAGATGCAAAGGGTCCGCCGTCGGAGCAGGACGATCCCCTTCACATGATAGCTGCCGATGACAGCCGTCATGTCCACTCTGCAGGAGCGGAGCACCGCAAGGACCTTCCAACCAGGTCAGAGGAGCCTCTCCCACTCAGCTGTCACCGGCCCGTACTTTCACTTCTCCGGCGCTTGGTCAATCCACTCGCCGTTGTACGCCGGGAGCGGATTCTGGGGGTCAT
Source organism: Cenchrus fungigraminus (assembly GCA_036936925.1). Classification (NCBI taxonomy): domain Eukaryota; kingdom Viridiplantae; phylum Streptophyta; class Magnoliopsida; order Poales; family Poaceae; genus Cenchrus; species Cenchrus fungigraminus. The sequence continues at coordinate 103,177,789 of CM072779.1, forward strand.
TCTTGAGATAGAACCACTCTCGGTGCCAACCGCTGTTGGAGCTCATCAGTGAGCCAGGGATATAGTCGACCAACCTTCCCTGCTTCGACTGGAGAGTGGCGCACCCGATTGTCGCCGCGCTCGTGCCGTCCTTCAAGCGCACGAACTTGAAGAAGTACTAGAACAAGTACCAGTGGGCCTCCACGCTCAGGTATCCTTCGCACAGTGCCTCGAACGCCGCCATCTGCTGGATTCTATTGGGGTTGAGGTGCTGCAACTGTAGCCCGTACTCTTGGAGTACGGCGCGGATGAACCACCCGGCGGGGACAGAGAAGCCGCGCTCGTGGAAGGACACGAAGGAGACCACGTAACCCGCCGGAGGCCGAGGGTAGTCCTCGAGCCCGAGAACCTCCCACTCCTTGTGTGGGGACCACCCTTCGGATGACCCCACTTAAGCAATACAGTGCCACGCCCTGGACTGGGTAAATGGCACCAGCCTGTACGGTTTGATAATCAGAGTAGAAAGAGATAGAGGATAAGGAGAAGATGACTTTGGTGAATATATAGTCACCTTTACCATAGGACCACACAATAATTATTATGTAGTGGTAGACGTAGGAAAGGCCGTAACCTGGGCAAACAAGCAAGTTGGAGTACTTTTGCCAGAAGTATGTTGGGTATTTTAACGTCACACGAAATAAATCCGCAACCGCACGGATACCGTTGTAGCTTTCACCTCAGAGTATTCCAAGGGTATCGAATCCAAGGGAATGTGTGTGCACTAACTTCGTACTAGTCGGTCCAAGGACACACCCAGATAAGAGGCAAGGATAGAGAGGATTCCTAAAGATAGCACTACAGATGAGATTAAAGATCGATCTCTAGATAGAACTTGGCTTAGGGTACCGATAGCCCTAACTTAACAGGTGACTCCGGTACACGGATCTATGTGGAACGGAGCTCTGACTATATCTAGTTGCGAAGGATCAACGAGGGTGAGAAGGGCTGTCACCACCTCCTGGACTGCCTCTACCTAACCTTGGGAGAAGCCGAACGAATGATAACCGGTAGCGTGACACAATGTCTACGCTACGGTTACTACCGTAGCCAACGGACTACAGCACTCTGTACTGATAGAACTACGACCATGAAATAGAACTGATCTCACTCACTATAGGTACTACTAGCTTATACTAGAGGCATGCAAGAGAGCACTTGACTCCGTACTATGCTTCCAACGTATACGAACGACTTGCAGCAGACGAATGCATAAACCTAGGATCTACGCACTAGCAGAGGAAAAAGTCTACTCATGCAACCTAGCATAAACTAGAAGGAATCACGAACGTCACTTTGGTCTAGATGGAACATGCAGGAATATCCACTATATTCTAATTGATGAACACACATACAAACGGATATGTGAACTATGAACTTGTGCCACAAGATCAAAGGGTTATGTTCCCAAAGAACACAAGCCTCTAAATTAAGAACATACGAAGAACACAAGAACATATCACCTATGCATGAATGCTACTTTAGTCTAATTAGAAGAATACAAGAATACTCACTTTAGTCTAAATAAAGAACAACAACATCATAGAGGCACATGCCTCTCTCTCTCTCCCTCTCTACTCTATGCACTAGCTAGGAGAGGAGCCTTGGATGGGTGAAGTGTGTCTCATTTCCTACCCCCTCCCCTTCTATTTATAGGCAAGGGGGTGGCTTGCTCGGAGTGCCAAATGACTACAAAACACCCCGGAATGCCTTGAGGAACCAATGGAGAGCTGCCACGCGTCGGCTGGGGACGAGAGGAGCTCCCCTTTGTTCGGGCGAACTGGGGTTCGGCCGACCAAAGGTTGGTTCCTCTCGCACCGCCTTTTGTCCAGGTGACTGCCAGGTGGGTCCTCAGGTGTGTATGGGTGTGTATGTAGTGTTTTTAGCTCGTTTCTGTGGGGATGTGGGCCCTTGAATTCACGTACTGGCTTCTGATTGGTCAAAGTGTGTTTCCTTGGATTGGTGATGTGTCACGGACACATGGCATCCTACGTGGCAACACGTCACCACGTGGCCTCGTGTGGGTCCCACCAGGCCCACATGATGTGATCTTGTGAGTCGCATATCTCCTTCATAGGAACTCTAACATAGGCAAATAATATATCCATTTCGATCGTCTCGACGAGCTTGTCGTAATGGTGCAGTCCAAATTGGCATTTGAGGTTGTTATGGATGACGTCCTATATAAGCCATTAGATCACTTGCTCTCAATTGTATCATTTAACATGTATTCCGGTGCATCCTGCTACAAAAGCTAGAAACACCAACACTTGTAGCAATTGTCAGTATAAGCCCTATTCTAGAGTTGATGATCACTTTTCATTCATTTTATGCAGGAGTTGACAGCATAAAAGCAGTACTTAATAGCCGTCAACAGAGTACTCAGCAAGTACCCAACGTATAAGAAATTATTGACATGAAAGTAAGATATATAGTGGGGCTAGCATCAATGCATAAAAGTAAACTCATGCATAGTATAAACATAGTGTCACAACTATCGGATTCGTAGCTCATGTACGATAAGAAGGGGTGGCCCTGGAGGAGGAACACGAAGCCTCTCCTACCAGTTCCCAAGTTTTAGTGCAGCGATCGTCAGGATCCTGCTTAACCCTTAACCCATTGCATCAACTCTTTGGGCTTCCGCCCACAATTGTAACCATCTTATTTCTAGTAGTGTGACTATTCAAAGAGAGCTTTAACCAAGGGTGTTCTAAACCGAGAACCACGGCTATCCAGATAAATCATTCTCTGCACAGAGGTGTACACTGTACCCATACGTCTGACCAGCCCATACCTTACGTATAGGCGGTACTAGCTGCGAGAACCATACTCACCGACGTCTACTTGTGGACTACATTATCGTCCACTCCTAGACAACATTCCCTAGCTTTATCCAAGTCTACGCTGGGGCCTAAGTAGGGGTCATTCCACCCCCACCCGCCTCGCGGGTCCACGTCCCGGGACAAAGCATATGCATAAAAATGTGGTATAAATACCACCGCGTCACCCAGACACCATAACATTCCCGATGACCCGTACCGGCCAGACCTGGGACTCTACGAAGGTCTTGCTCCAGTGCATCCATTGCCCACCACGGCCCCTTGGGATGGTTTACTAGGTTCAGTACTGGGGTTTGATTCAAGGCCTCACATGAGTAGGTACTCCCGACAGGCTGTACCTTTTTGGCTACGTATGGTCATACTGAAACATTGGAAAGACTTTCTCCTTGATTCGATCCTTATACGGACTAAGGCAACATTGGGTTGAGCCTCTCCCCAAGGATACCTAACTTCTCTTACATCCTCTCTAGCATGTTTCTAAGGCAAGTTTTATAAATCACACTCACACCAATCTATTCATTCTAGATGATAAACATAAGATGAACATGTTTATTGTTGGCGTTTCTTAACGTCACCACCACTGGCGCACTAGCGTGAGCATGTAAGAAACTCCCGGGTACACTGACGAGTGCGAACGAATCCGCAAGTGCACAGATACACCGTTGTAGCACTTCTCCCTAGGAGAATGAGTATTCTTGTCGGGTTTCGTTCCTAGGACGGAGAGTAACCAGAGAGGGTCTATCCAAGGACACCAGCTTTCGCTGGGATAGGTCGGGATACAAGAAGCACTTCCTTAAGGGACTTAGCTCTCAAGATGCATCTGTCAGGTCTCAGTCATCCCCGCGGGGTGACAACACATCAATGTGCTGGCAAGCGAGCCCAACTCGGTACGCGACGCAGAGGGTTGACAAAGGGTCCAATAGGCTGTCACCACTACGGCCTACCTCTACGCTACGATCGTAAGTGTCTTCGCAGGAAAACTAGGGCCCAGACACCACGTCTGTACCCCAGATAAATACTATAGTGCGGTTACGTCTGTCGACCCACTAACTACACTATAGCAACCATATAGATACAGTCCCACGAACAAGGGAAAGATCGGATTCAGATCATCTTATCATTCATTGAGCTACGGAGCAGAAAGGAAGCTATGGATGCAGATAAACGAGATACAGCGGACTTACTTAGCTAAACAGGATCAGAGCATGCAAACAAGTATATGAACTACTGATCTGGCTCTAAAGGATCGAAGCCTTGTGTCACGAAGAACACAAGCCTCTAACTTATGAATGAGCCACAAACACAAGAACAAATCAAGCATGCATGATGTCCACTATAGTCTAAATAAGAAATGCTGAAATACTCACTTTGATCTAAATGAAGAACAAGCATCCACGAGGACATCAACTCACTCCTCACCCCTACTCTACCTCTCAACTAATCCTAATCTAGATCTGTCCTCATCACTATTCTACCACATAGAGGTGAGAATCACCTCACATGGGCAGAATTAGAGAGAGGGAGAGAGAGCTACACAAGAGAGAAGTGGAACTTGAGAGCTTGGTGGTGTGTGTAAAATGGAGCCCCTACCCTCCTATTTATAGACAAGGGGGTGGCTTGCTCTGAGGCTCCAAGTGCTCCAAAACACCCCGGGATGCAGCCAAGGACCAATGAGCAAGCAACACGTGGAGGGGGGAGATCAACCGACCCTAGGTCGGTTCGGCTGATCCTAGGGTCGGCCGAAGCTCCCGGCCCTCCATCTGGGGTGTGCTTCCTTTGGCTCGCTTCCATGTGGGCCCTAGTGCCTCTCCTCCGTGCATGGCACGTTTCCTGGTGGTTTAGTTGGCAAAGTGGGCCCATGGATCCATGTGATGCTGACGTGGCAGCGTATGATTCGTAGAGAGTCCCTCACATGGATTGGTGACATCATGGATCCAGGAGAATCCATGTGGCAGCCCCTGATTGGCCAGCATTTGAGTGCCTTGGATTGGAGTGGAGTGAAAGTGCATGGATTCCTCCCATTTCTTATGCTAAATACCTGCATTCGAATAGACATCGACACTGCTGGAAAGTATGAGTTTAAGCTCCTATTCTAGTGTGAATGTGCAATTCATGCTCCAATTTGCAGGAGTTGACGGCCATAAAAATGGCAAATATCAGCCATCAACATTTATAAAGTTGCAAGCCTTGGGTATAAGGCTCGCCCCAGGGTTTTATAAGGGATGGAGAAGTGGGTTTCTCCTGGGTAATATGCCTAAAACCCAGATTATCGCATAGGACATAAATGCAGTACAATATTATTAACTTGGTATATTTTAATATTAAAACATAGAATAGGCATGACCAAGGGGGTGTTGTTGAGATACTTGCCTCACTTGTTGAACGAAGAGTTGAGTCCCTATAATGTGTATCCCGGTTGATGAGAGCGTAATCACCGGGTTTGATGAGAGACTAAGCACAAATGATAAATTAACAATTCATCAATCATCAAGTAATTAGTCCAAAGCATTTTGAATATGAAGATTTCTAGAATGTCCTTAAGGATAAGGAGAGGTTGATCGTGGATCGAAGGCTCGAGATCGACCCTAAGGGTTCATCATTTTATGTGGCTAACGATCGTCTATCGGGTATAAAAGGGGGTGATAACTGAAACTAGAGGTTCTAAGTGTGGGATTGGAGATGTGAGCCTATAAATATCCTTGGATCATGTCCCAACAATTTTGGAAATTTATTGGGAATTTATGGAGCTCTAGACAAATAAATGCACATTTTGGTTTACATTTCATGGGTCTTTATATAGGGTTAAACTAACCAAAAATGATTAAGGGCTCTAATAATGTGATAAAAAGATTTGGAGTGTACCTATAGGTTTGTGGAACCATCTAGTATTTTTGAGAATTTTTATGGATTTTTTGGAAAACTCTTAGTGGCCTAACTAGACTTGTGTGTGCACAAACCGGGTGGATTTAGCAACAAGCTAGGGCTGACGCAGCCGCGCGTGGGGCGGGTTATTGTGTAGTGGACCGGAGTTGTGGACCCTGTGGACCGAGGTGGGGTTGAATCTGTGGTCCAGTGAACCAAGTGCACGGAGGGGGACGACGATGACGCGGCGGTTGGCGCGACAGGTAGGTGCGACTGACGTGCGGGCCCGGTGCTGGTGTGGCAGCCACGTGGGTGCCACATCACTGCGCTGCCCAAGTTAGGCAGGTGCGCGACGGCGGAGCCAAGGGAGTTCACCGGCGGTGAGCACGCCAGCGGCTAGGAGGCGACCGAGGTGGCGTCAAGTGCACTTACTTGCTCTACGTGCAAAGACAGAGAGGGTGGGGTAGACATGAGGGTGCGGGGTGGATCACGACAGCCGGAGTTCTGCGCCGGAGTTTTGGCGGTGGAACGACCGAAAAAGGGGAAACACCTAGGGGGTTTTTGGGACTAAGGCAAGTGCACGGGGAGGTTCGTTTGGGCGTGCTAAGCATGTGTGCGTGCTCGGGCGGCCAGGGAGCTGCCGGAGCGGTGGCGGTGAGTCGCCGGAGAGGCGACGACATCTCAGGAAAAGAAACGACCAGCATAGCAGTGGTACCTGGAAGGTATCCTAGCAAGTAGCACGGTGGCCGGAGCTTCACAGCGGCGGCGGTGCTAGAGACGGCGGGAACGGAGCAGGGCTCTTGCCGGCGGGTCGGTAGGGCAGCGCCACGGTGAAGAAGGGGCAAGGGGTGGGTCTGCGAGCACTACGGCTACTCCTAGCGCAGCTCCGGTGAGCAGTGGTGGGCGGAGGAGTAGGGTGGCGGTGCTACAGCCGGTGATGGAGGGGTGCTATTTATAGCCCCGGGCGGTCGAGGCGAGCTCGCTCGAGCTCTCTGTTGGTAGTCGATCTCCGTCAACCTAGAGCACTTGTTACACTATGGTTTGAGCTTTGATTTGGAACTAACCCGCCACTGGGCATACTAATAATGTACCAAGTTTGTATTCCTATGTGCATTTTGAAGTATATTGTGTTTGTATGAAAACGAGAGCTTAAAGGACGGATTCGCATCAAGTTCAAAAGGGTAATCAAGGTGTTTCGTTCGCGCTCAAGTGCAAGTTGAAACTACTCCCAAGGGTGGCAAGGACCAAGGCGCTATGGCGAAACATCCCCGAGGACCAAGACGTAAAGATCGGGTTTCGTACGAGAAGGCACCCTATATTTATCACGGGGTTGATGACGCCAAAAAGACACAAATAATTGGGCAAAAGTGCAAAATGTCAAGATGAGCCACACGGAGGAAGGGGCGACCGAACCGGGCCGGATTGGGCCCAGGCCGGCCGGCCTGCCCTGTTCCGACGTCGGTTCGGCCCCCCGTTTCTTGAGTGTGAAGATGGTGCAACCCTAATTGCCTGCCGAAGCCGCCATTTGCCAAAGATGCCAATAAATGCCTCCGAGGTCAACCACAAGAAGGGGGTTGGAAGAGAGCCGTCACGTGGTGGATGAGAACCACCGGAGAGCTGATAATTCGCTAAGTCCAAAGCCCTAAGGAGATCACCACAAGGAGGAGGATGCTGAGGCCTTGCCGTGACGCTGCCTGTTGGCATTTCTTAACGTCACCACTAGTTGTACACCTAGAGGGAACGTATAAGAGCAACCGGGTATACCGCAAGCGCACGGAAATACCGCTGTAGCACTTCCCCAAGGAAGGAGAGTATTCCAAGGGTATCGAATCCAAGGAATGGTGTGCACTATCTTCTACTCTAGTATAGATGGTCCAAGGACACCAAGCTCAACTATGGTAGGGGAGAAGGTGAAGGGCTTCCTAAGTGTATCGATCAAGGTTGTATCGTTTCACGGTATGGAACTCACTGCGGGGTGCCAGCCCATCCTAACTTTTTAGGGAGAGGCCAATGTGCTGGCAACGCGGCCCTACTCGGAACCCAGGCGTGGAGGACTCCAATGGGTCCAACATGCTACCACCATGCGGCCTACCTACCACGTGCCGAGTACTCGGTATTCGCAGGATAACCGGAGTATAGACACCACGTCTACACTCCCGATAACTACTATAGCATTGCAACGTCTGCCCGGCCTGCCTACAACACTATCGCAATCCATATAAATACGGAACCACGAACACAAGCAAGTGTGTACTAGATCGTACCTTATCAGACCAGGATAGGTTAGGAAGAACAACTACTGACATATTTATGAGCCTCAACTAGATCAAAGGAGTGATCCACAGATAAACAGATAAATGCACTTGCATAAGTATTCAACTTGATCAAAGGGTTGTGTTCATGAAGAACACAAGCCTTTTGTTCAAGAACACATGAGGAACACAAGAACATATCAATCATGCAAGAACACACTTTAGTCTAAATGAGATATGTCGCAATACTTACTTTGGTCTAAATGAAGAACAAAGAAGAACTCCTTCATCATCACCTTCACTTCCCTCTCTACCTAGCACTCACACACACACACACACACACACACCCTACATGGGGAATGAGAGGAGAGGAGAGGTTGGATGTGTCTCAAATGGAAGCCCCTCCCCTCCTATTTATAGAGGAGGGGGTGGCTTGTCAAGAGGCCAATTCCTCTCCAAAGTGTGCAGCCATCCTTGGGCGCCACCAATAGGAGAGCGACACGTGGCGAGGAATCTTGCATTGCACTCTTCTCTAGTTTCCAGGGGAAGGAACCAAACCGACCTTGTACCGGCCAATCAACGGGCGCCATGTCACCGATCCACCCCGGAACGTTGCATGGGATCCACCAGGAAGCAACACATGGAAGCAGATGGCGAACAGAGGCAAGATGGGAGCTGCCGAACCTGGGTTCGGCCGACCCTGGCCCACCTCCATTTGCCTTGTTCATTCTCTGGTTGACTGATATGTGGGCCCTTATGACGGTTCTAGGTGCATGCCGAGGTTTGAGGTGGCTTGGGTCCCTGTGGGCCTTGGATCCTTGTGCTGCACACGTGGCGGTGTCTGATTCGTCGGTGATTGATTCACTTGGATTGATGAGGTGTCATGGACACATGGCATCCAATGTGGCAGCACGTCGCCACGTGGCCTGGTGTGGGTGGGGTATGATCTTGTCTTGTGCATATCTTTCCCATCCGGACTCCGAAGTAGACAAATGATATATCCATTTCGATCATCTCGACGAGCCCGTCACAATGGTACAGTCAAAATTGGCATTTTAGGTTGTTTATGATGATGTCCTTTATTAGCCATTGGACTACTTGCTCTCAACTGTACCATTTAACACGTATTCCGGTGCATCCTGCAACAAAAGCTAGAAACACCAACACTTGTGGAAATCATTAGTATCAAGCCCTATTCTAGTGTTGATGATCCTTTTACATTTATTTTATGCAGGTATTGACGGTGTAAAAGTAGCACGTAATAGCCGTCAACAACACCCCCACGCCTGACCTTTGCTCGTCCCGAGTAAAGGGAGTCAAATCAAGGTGAGACATGATATCCAAAGGTATGAAGCGAGCATAAGAGATATTCCAAATCATACCTTATACTTGTGAACTCTGCGAAGTATTTATCATGCTATCTTGGGTAGTTGATGAATGGAACGGTCATGAATAAAATCACTCCTGCTCATCATGTCAAGTAACTTGGGGTTTTGCAATAAATTTTCAAAATAAACCTTGCTTAGCTCCTCATTTGATTCTCTCAGATCGCTCAATGTGTATATGTCCTCACCAAGGCATTAGATTGCCTTTCTTCATCCTACTTCTAATGATGGCTATATGTGGAGCTCAGGGTAGGAAAAAGGATAAGGCATACTTGCACCACATATATTGCAAAGTCAAAGACTGGATCCACAGAGAAAATCAGATCACACAATCAGATCAAGATGTGCACGTGTATGGATATGGTAAGTATGGTAAGGTGGATACTAGGCCCGGAATGAGTGCTAGATATTACCATACATATATGATGAATGTTGGTTGATGGTAAGGTGGACACTAGCCCCGAAATGGATTCTAGTTATTACCATCTAAGATATGGAACTCATTTTTGCATGACCATCTCTCTCCTTTTTCTCCTTTATTTTGGACATGGGCTATTCTTTCTCCTTTTTTTCATCATGCTTTTGAGCATGTGTCTCTCTTTTCTTTTTCTTTTTTTTCTAGCCCATGTCTCTTTTTGAAGCATACTTTTGGAGGGAGAGGTCACACCACATATGGAGCTTTATTTTCATGGATGAATGATACAATGCTAACTTCCAGTGTAGAAGCATAGCAAGGGGAAAAATGGGTGTGCACATGAATCTTGATCATGAAAGTAATGAAAAGAATTCTCACAAGGGTCACATAGTTTGACAAAGCTCAATGCAATAACAAGCAGCATATGAGTATAAGGTTTTCAACTATGAACATCATATGGCTTTGGTCGGACGGTGGCATATCAAAGAGGAGCTTTGCAAAGGGTTTTCAAGTTTTCAAATAAAATTCCCAAGCACTCAAACATAAAGAGCGAAGATCATATCATCAAACCATACCACAAACACCAACTACTTAGATAAGCATGAGTTCCCTAATGATATTTGTTCACAAGCATCAAGATGATGAGTAAGGAATAAAACATATGCAAGCCAACCACAGGAATCATGTAGAGCAAGCATAGCACAAACCTCTGAGTTTGATATAAAGGATATGAACTGAAATTTAATCAAACTCATGGATAATGGAGAGTGAGATAGAGGGTGCACATACCATCGCTTCTGAAGGATAAGAGATCAAGGAAGACCAGTGGTGATTTGGCTGACCAGAAGGCAGCCGGATCACTCTAGTTTACCTTGCTCTTGTCATGAAGGTGTAGTCGATGTTGTGCAGCTCCTGTGTGGGAGTTCTCGAGTGGATATGTCGATGATGAGCTCGAGAGAACTCCCCCACACTAGTGGTTGAATCTGGTGTTGTTCTTCATAAAACAAATGGAAACCAAAGATGGACTCTACTGGTTCGAGAACCATAAAGCCTTTATTCAAATTCAAATATTTTTTGTTGTTTTTATTTTATTTTATTGTCACCATGTCATTTGCTCGAAAGGGTAAAATCAAAGTTATACTTCATAAACAAAGGGGGATATACTTACCTTGGCCCTTGAGAGGTCATATGTACCTCCTTTGCATGTTGTGCAACATGAATCTGACACCTCAACTTACCTTCCCATTTGAATTTAGCTCAATGACTTATCCATTCAAATTTGAAAATCTTTTGCAGGGGTTAGTCAGCATATGTGCAACCAAGATATAAGGAAATACAACTCTAAGGTTCATCAATCAAACTTGACACCATGTCTAGTTTGGTTGAAGAAGGCATTTTAACCTAAGCACCATGCTTAATTTAAAAGGCCTATGAATGTATGATGCCTCATTCATTCAAACCAGAGCATACGAACAAAGATAAAGGAAACATGCATGCATGATCAAGCTATTTTCAAAAGGGACATAAGCATGAGCATAAGACGGTGAACCTCGGGCAACCACCCGGAAGGGCTTTGTTTAATGTCAAAAGCAGGACTTACCTAGCTAGTGGGCAAGATGCAAGACCTTACATCATCTTCACACCAGGATAAGATTTGGTAGAGGAGGAACTTTACTCAGGATGCTCACATACCTCCCCCACACTTGAAGTTTGCATTGCTAGGCAACAAAACTCAAGTATGTGGAGATCAAGCTTCCTTTTGTAAACGTTCCCTCACCAAAGCTTATCTAGGTGTTGCAGTTGATGTAACTCACATGTTCGTAGGCTTCACATGTCCATCTTTCTTTTCAATCTCCACCTGAAAGGTTAGTGACCAAAAATACCCGAAGGACAACTTATCCTAAAAACATGCTCTTGCTTTTATTCGAAGAAGGGAAATAAAACCTATGCTAATTCAGGCTATCTCCTGGTAGTGCTTTGTTTATTACGGTCATAAGCTCAACCATGGGAGATTTCTCTTGTAGCCGCATTGGTGGTGTCCTTCCCATCTCACCACCAGTCGTCGATGAATCAGTGAAGCTCTAGCTGCAAGGTTAGTGCCATATATACGAACATGAGTCCAAAAGATGGCAAAGCTAAAAGCAGACATGATCATTCCAGGGAGGCTGAGACAGCTCCTGGGGTGATCACGGGACTCGAGAAGCTATAGCACCAGGGTGAACCTCGGAGATGGAAGGTTGAGCACTGAGGCTAGCGCTCTCGCAACGATCTCCGACTGAACTCAGCTCAGGAAAAATACTCGGCCTCCAAGAGAGGATAGAGTAGAAACTCAAATGGCTGGCGTACGTTCAGGAGCTAGAGTTCAGGTGAAGGGTGAGGTTAAGCTCATCCTTCCTTAGGTAGATGGACCGATGTTCTCATCAAAATGATGAGCCATCCCGAGTCTAGCCTAAGCTTCCAATGGGAGGTTATGGACAGGCTGGAAAGTGCAACTCCCATTGGGCATCGGTCAAGTCAGGCATAAGGTATGAAGTTTAAGCTTCTCCTGACTGATCGGCATCAATCGATGGGCTTAAGATATGAAGTGAATGTACCCCATTCGATCGGTAAATGATCGTGCTCCTTCGGTCTGACGAATGAATCCAATGGATTATAAAGCAGAGACCAATGTCTTGGTTTATATGAAACTTTGGGGCTAAGCACCTCAGCTCAAACCGAGACGTAGGAACATGATAGGCCAATCATACTCTCCCTAGGAGATAATAACTAGGATCAGACAAGTCATCCTGGCTGAGAATGATTCGTCCTTTCCTAATCACTCTCTCCATCCTCCCATGAGACAAGGTCTCGGGGAGAAGGTCTAAGAAGAGGTACGAGAGGGGAACCCAAGGGTAGACTCTATGTTAAGCAATCTTTCCCTTAGATTATTGCTAATCAGGAATGATATCTTCAGCCGGAGCATAAAGCCTCAGCTCGGCTGATGATGAATCTAGGTGGCTCAACATTTCTTCTGACGGGCACCTCATCGAATAGGATGCAAGAGGGAATTGAAATCCCGGAGTGTTTCCGATCTCTTTTCCCTCAACAACGTCCAAGTACACAAAGAGCCTTGAGAGAGATCATTAAGCCGCATGGCATTGTTCTTTCGGAACCCATACCAGAAGTGCTGAAACAGCATCGATCGGGAACGTGGAGGACTGAGCAATCTTCCGCCGAGAAGGCGAAGCGATTCCATGCCATTCCTAGCAATTCCTCCTCACCTTTCTTGAGACTGAGAATCCTGATCCTCAATGAGATGACACGTCGTATTGGGAAGAATCGGGAGCAGGAAGCTACTCTCAAATTTTCCCAAGTGAGGTAGTCTCTACCAAAACAACGGTGTCAATCCTGTGCTTTCCCAAAGAGGGATCGCGGGAAAATTCCCTTTTCCGAGCATCCGGTGATTCTCCGATTTCGCTCGGAGTTTCAATCAGACGCTCGTAGTCTCTCACATGATCGAAGGGGTTCTCATGAATTACCCCGAGAAGGAAAGATCCTAAATTAGCTTCATGAGAGAGGGGCAAATCCGATAGCCAGATGAAAGAATGGGTTCAAACAAGGATGGCTCTGAGGGTTCACTCCTCAAAGGTGGAAGGTGTTTACAAGGATAACCTTCCATGGCTAGTGGGGGTAAAGGTAGAAGTAAAGAAAACAAAAAAGGATATCTGAAGGGTAACAGGGGTAAAGGTAGAAGAAAAATGAAAAAAGATAAATACGAGGACCACTAGGTTCGCAGATAGATACAGCAACCGTTCCCCGGCAACGGCGCCAAAAATGCTTGTTGGCATTTCTTAACATCACCACTAGTTGTACACCTAGAGGGAACGTATAAGAGCAACCGGGTATACTGCAAGCGCACGGAAAAACCGCTGTAGCACTTCCCTAAGGAAGGAGAATATTCCAAGGTTATCGAATCCAAGGAACGGTGTGCACTATCTTGTACTCTAGTATTAATGTCCAAGGACACCAAGCTTAGCTATGGTAGGGGAGAAGGTGAAGGGCTTCCTAAGTGTATCGATCAAGGTCGTATCGTTTCACAGTATGGAACTCACTGCGGGGCGCCAGCCCATCCTAACTTTTTAGGGAGAGGCCAATGTGCTGGCAATGGGGCCCTACTCGGTACCCAGGCGTGGAGGACTCCAATGGGTCCAACATGCTGTCACCATGCAGCCTACCTGCCACGTGCCGAGTACTCGGTATTCGCAGGATAACCGGAGTATAGACACCATGTCTACACTCCTGATAACTACTATAGCATTGCGACGCCTACCCGGCCCGCCTACAACACTATAGCAATCCGTATAAATACAGAACCATGAACACAAGCAAGTGTGTACTAGATCGTACCTTATCAGATCAGGTTAGGTTAGGAAGAACAAATACTGACATATTTATGAGCCTCAACTAGATCAAAGGAGTGATCCACAGATAAATAGATAAATGCACTTGCATAAGTATTAAACTAGATCGAAGGGTTGTGTTCATGAAGAACACAAGCCTTTAGTTCAAGAACACATGAAGAACACAAGAACATATCAATCATGCAAGAACACACTTTAGTCTAAATGAGATATGTCGCAATACTTACTTTGGTCTAAATGAAGAACAAAGAATAACTCCTTCATCATCACCTTCACTTCCTTCTCTACCTAGCACTCACACACACACACCCGACATGGGGAATGAGAGGAGAGGAGAGGTTGGATGTGTCTCAAATGGGAGCCCCTCCCCTCATATTTATGGAGGAGGGGGTGGCTTGTCAAGAGGCCAATTCCTCTCCAAAGTGTGCAGCCATCCTTGGGCGCCACCAATAGGAGAGTGACACGTGGCGAGGAATCTTGCATTGCACTCTTCTCTAGCTTCCAGGGGAAGGAACCAAACCGACCTTGTTCCGGCCAATCAACAGGCGCCATGTCACCGGTCCACCCCGGAACGTTGCAAGGGATCAACCAGGAAGCAACATGTGGAAGCAGATGGCGAATGGAGGCAAGATGGGAGCAGCCGAACCTGGGTTCGGCTGACCCTTACCCACCTCCATTTGCCTTGTTCGTTCTCTGGGTGACTGATTTGTGGGCCCTTATGACGGTTCTAGGTGCATGCCGAGGTTTGAGGTGGTTTGGGTCCCTGGTGGGCCCTTGGATCCTTGTGCTGCACAATTGGTGGTGTCTGATTCGTCAGTGATTGCTTCACTTGGATTGATGAGGTGTCATAGACACATAGCATCGAATGTGGCAGCACATCGCCACGTGGCCTGGTGTGGGTCCCACCGGGCTCGCAAGATATCGGGCATGATCTTGTCTTGTGCATATCTTTCCCATCCGGACTCCGAAGTAGACAAATGATATATCCATTTCGATCATCTCGATGAGCCCGTCGCAATGGTACAGTCCAAATTGGCATTTGAGGTTGTTTATGCTGATGTCCTTTCTTAGCCATTGGACTACTTGCTCTCAACTGTACCATTTAGCACGTATTCCGGTGCATCCTGCAACAAAAGCTCGAAACACCAACACTTGTGGAAATCATTAGTATCAAGCCCTATTCTAGTGTTGATGATCCTTTTACATTTATTTTATGTAGGTATTGATGGTGTAAAAGTAGCACTTAACAACCGTCAACACCGCTGGAGTTGGAGGACGGCGAGGATCAATCTTCATCGGAGGCATCTACCACGTTCAACGGTACCATGCTTAGCATCTTGATGGAGTAGATTCATCATTTGTCCATGGAGTCGTAATGAATCTTGGTGTGTAATCGCCAACTATTGTTTGGAGTTTAATCTATCGCGTCCTCGTTGGTTATGCTTTATTGCTTAAGGTTTGGCCACCATGCTTTTCGGGTCGCTCCTGTAGATCGAATCAACGTTTTGTGTTCTTTAAGGCTTAGAACCGATTTTACCTTCGTGTAGTGACAGTACGAGGGAAGGGAAAAGGGCTAAACCTTGTTCACATGTTTAGATAGATTAGATCGGTTTTATCATGCTTGGCGATTGCATCTTCAAGTATCCCTAGACTCCATGGGCAAATGTTCTCCATAACTTGTGTATCTCACGTCTCTCGTTTAACCTAGATTAGATTGGTTTTGCCTTGTCTTAGTTCATAGATTAGATAGTCCTTAGTTTATAGTTAATCTCTCATCCAAAGGTTTGCATCAACTAGATTAGTGCTTGGTTAAACGCTAGCATATCCCTTGCTTCGTGGATTGACAAGAACCTTGGGGATCCCCCTTGGTGAAAAAGGCACCAAGTCACCCGTGTGCTTGCGGTGAACTTCAACACGATTTTGAACCATCAACAAGCCCTTTTTCTGGTGCCGTTGCCGGGGAGAAAGCCAGTTTGCTACATTTAATCTTGTATTAATTTTGTTGATCACTAACATCTAACCCTAGTTTTCTAGGAAAACCCTTTTTTGTTTTGCTTTGTTTTTTTTTGTTGTCTAGATGGCGTTCGTCGAACATCCTTTGGAGGAACCAGAGGAATCATTAAGGGATTATGCCAGCCCATGATGTGAGGACATCAAGGTACAAAAGTCAGATTCGAGGCTCGAAGCGACAAGGTATGACATCAAGGCTCGGATCATCGAGATGGCGGCAACTAATTCGTTCCGAGGGGTGGAGACGGACAACCCATATAGACATATCCAGTGCTTCATGACATTATGCAATACGGTACGACAAGAAGGAGTCCCCGATGATTAGTTCAAGTGGAATCTCTTTCCCTACTCACTTGCCGGTGAAGCAAAGAAGCGGCATTCATTTGCGTCCTTCGAAGTTGGAGGAAATTGGAATCAATTGATGAGAAAATTTTGCGCGAAATTTTTCCCCATAAGCAAGATCTAACACATAAGGAGGCAAATGATTACCTTTACGCAAGGAGAAGAGGAAGGGATAGATCAAGCGTAGAATCGCTTCAATGAACTAGTTGAACAAGGACCAAGACTCGGATTCTCCGGTGATGTACTCTTGCATACCTTTTTCTTTTCTCTAACCCCTAGTTGCATGGAATATGTTCAAATGTGTGCAGGAGGGGATCTCATGGAGAAAACACTCACGGAAGCTGTCCAACTCCTACAAAAAATCAGCAATGGGGCGGCCTTGATTAGAGATTGGCAAAGACGATGTCGGGAGGAGCAAAATGACAAAAGCAAATCGGAAACGCTTGCTAAAATTTCTGAAAAAGACGAACCGAAGGTCAAGAAAGATGAACCAACCATACAAGAAATCGAAGAACCACCTCCTAAGGTAAAAGATATCATTTCGGATAATAAAAATGTTGAAACTAACATGAATGTAGGCCGAAGTATGCGGAATGCTAGACCATTAGCGGAATTCAATCAATCTGATTGGATTCAAGTTGATTTTGCCCCCCCCCAATCAACCACTGAGGGAAGGAGGAACACCGACGCGTCACCAAAAGAATTGAAGACATTTTTTATCAAGAGATGAGTGGAGGATCCAAAAGGTATTTGAAGAAGAAGATAAAGGATGGATCGACCAACTTGACATCTCGAAGATTTATGATGAAGGAAGAGGAGAGCGCAACCCTGGTGAGCCAAAAAGTCTCGTCTCCACAACAATATGTGCACCAAATCAAGAAGAAGAGTTTATTGCTAAGGAGATGAGGGAAATAAAGAAAAGAGCTAGTGACTTAAAAGATGAATGGAAGAAAATAGGACACAAGCTAGGAGATATGATGGAGGAAGATGACATAAAGGAAGCACTCCAAGAAGGTCCTTACACACTAGCAAATCAAGACATGGAAGTGCTCAAGGATAAAGAAAAGAGTGAGCCCACGACTAGCGATCTCGATGACATGTGGTACATGGAGGATAAAGAAAGCAACACACAAGACTTTGAAGATGAAGATTTGGGTGATAATGAAGACTTCAAAGAAGAGCCAAATGCAAATATAGTTGATGAATTACAAGTTCCACATGATGAGATGGAGGGGATGCAAAAAGGTAACAAAGAGACGCCTCCACTTGTTGAGATTGATTTGCCTTCAACATCGCTAGATCAACCAATGACCACTCTTATTGAAAAAGCTCTAAGGCCAAGGTACATGCTAAAATCTCAAGATATTATTGGTATTATTGATGATAAATTCAAATGCTCATGTTCGACCAATAGTATGAACAATAGTTTAAATTCTATGCCTTGCTCCAACGATGACCATGTTGATAGGCTAGAGTTTCTTGAGAATGATAATGAGGCAGTGTTTATGTTTGAACCAATTAATTCTATGCCTAAAGAACGTTTGCCTAATAATGAGCTAAGTGCTTTGCATGAAGTGTATGCTTCCTTTAATTACACACTTACTTGTTGCTACAATTTGCTTGTGGTTGTAATTATGGATGCTTATGTTTACAATAAGTTTTGTAAATCTCGATCTTGCTTTGCGCTTGGTCAAGCTAATGACCTTAAAGAAGCACATATCGGGAGAAGGACCGAATTTCACTAATGATGCAGGGACATGAGGCTTGAATGATGTAAGGAGAAGTCATGCCCAAAGAGTTTTAAGTCAAATCATCAACACGTCTCCAAAATCTCGTAATGGACGCTGCTGTTTTCATAGATTTTGTGCATGTGTTCAGAAGTGTACAAATGAATAAAAGGATATGTTCAGAAGCTCCATTAAGTTTCCTTTCCAACGCATCAAGAATCAACAAGTTTGAAGACCCGTGCAAGGAGTTATAGTGAAAACATCGAGCGGTGCGCATGCTGAAAACAGCTCGGGACAGATTGCATCGCCGGAGTAAAATGGGCATAACTTTCTTGTCCGGAGTCCGATTTGGGTAAATAAAGACTTGTTGGAAAGGATATTTTGTGCACTATGCAATGGAGTAAAGTTTTGGTACACTTTATGTTCTGGAAATTAAAGAAAAAAATTCGTGGAGTGGAGGCAGCACCGAAGGGCGACAAAGAAGGAGAAAGGGATGACGTGAGATAAATTGGGCAAGTCATCCATTGAACAAAAGTGATCATGCACGACATGGGAAGTGGATTAAAGCTGCATGGATACCTTTACTTCTTACATGAAGGACCATGGCTTCGCGACAATAAGAAGGTATGTGAGAAAGTCAAGCTCTAAGACTTTAAATGAAGCGCTTTTCGGGAGGCAACCCGTTTCTTTGTGTTTTATTTCTTTCTTAAAGAGAATAAATGACACCATCCTATGATGATTAACTTGTGGCTAATTAATCTAAGTTTAATTTTCTTTTTAGAACCACCATCATGTTCATGCTCATATTTATCTATTTGCATGCATTACATTTTGTTATCAACATGATGTTTGTTCCCTTGCATATACATATTTTGCATATAGTTGGCTCAGTTGTTTCGTAAGGCTTAATGATGAACGCTTCATTTTCTATGTTAATGCTTCATGTGGCAATATGAGTATTTCCCTTTTTGCAATCATGTGTGAACGTGGTGTTTAAACATGATTGCGGACCATCATCGTTAAGTCCAATACACCTTGCTAGCTTTTGATATGTTTTCATGTTGCATTGGCTGGTTTATAAACATTGGTTTGCGCTTTATTTTTCTTGTGCTATAAGGAATTCTTTATCTAAGGATAGACATGGTGTGTTAACCCTAGATAAATAAATCTTGATGCTATGGAGAAATTCGGCAACCTAGTTGTAAACATAGTGTTTAGAACTAGGTGTAACCATTGTCTTTGTTTATATGCCTTCTTCTCATGTGCATACAAACTTTGCACCCACGTACACCCATTATGTTTTTGTTTTATTCACACTAGACTAATTATGCCACAAGTTAAGAATCTTAGGAAATATTGTTGGATTGTTGGCAATTTTATCTACTCCCAACCGTCACCTTAGGGGTAGAATGTGCGCTTAAAATGTTTTCCAGGCAAGATAAAATCTCTCACGACAAGGAAATTGAAGGACGACTAAAGATAATGCTTTTTCTTCTTCCATGCCTAGCAAAATTCTAAGCATAGGGGAGGCCCTGAACATTCAACATGAAAGTGCAACATGATGCTCTAGAAGATAGAAAACAAAATCAAGATCATCAACATCTATGGGTCAATGCATAAGAAGCTAATGATCTCATCAAAATTCTGCACGGTCTCAGAAGGAAAACATGGAATATTTTTGGATATTTAGAAGCCCCATGAAGTTACGATTCCAACGAATCAAGAATCAAGGAATCGGAGGTTCCTACAAGCGGCTATGCCCAAATCATCGAACGTCGCAAGTCCTGAAATCAGTTCTGGACAGCACGCAGCGCTGAAGTAAAACGGACATAACTCCCTTATCTGAACTCCGTTTTCAATGAATGACCACATGTTGGAAAGGTAATTTCATAAACTTTTCAATAAATCTATATTTCGATATATGTTCTGTTCTGGACAGAGGGGGAAATCCATGAAGAAGAGACAGCAAGAAGATGATGAGAACAAGAAAGAGGAGATGATGATGACAACCTTGAAGAGAAGGGCGACCATTGGTTCCATGAAGCATACATATTCGAATTCAGAAGTTTAGGAGCATTGGAAAAATCAATACAAAGCAAAGTCACATTCAATACATGGGGATGTCGGGAGAAGACCACGAAGAACTACAAAAGATGGTAACACCTCCATGAACCTTCTCTTTTCCAGACACAAATGCTTGTAAGTATGCCTTCAATCTCGACTTGATGCAATTTTTTGTTTTTTCTCTATCAATAATAACATGGCTACTAGGAGGACAACCTAGATTTCTTTTTGTTTTGAATAAAATAATCATGATGTGGTAGTTTCCACCCTCTTGTACTTCTTGTAAAATTACGACAAGGACGTCGTATGATCCAAGCATGGGGGGGGGGAGCTAGCTCGTGCAAGTTATTTTCTTGTTTTTACTTGTTAGTTTTCTTTTATCTTTATTAATTGAGCATGAGCTATGTGCATAATTGTTTACCGTGGTGCTTAGTGGAAGTTTTCCTTTGAAAGTTTCCATACTCAACTTTGATCTAGGACCTCACTTTGACTATGCTACTATTAATACTAAATTTGGAGGAATTTATTTTTGAAAAATTATGAAAAAACCCTCGCAATGAAGGTTAGCAATTTCTTTTTCCTAGTTGAGAGATAAGTTTATCCTATACAAAGCCTTCATTATATATATCTTCCACCATAAGTGTTATTAGCATGATGAATTGGGTTAGGACTTTACTCTCTTGGGAGATCTAATTTCGAGCAATGATCATGTCCTTGATGTATATCTTTTGTTGCTAGCCTCGTCACACATTTGGTAACGGGAACTTCACATTGAATGCCCCGTACATCACCGGATTCCATACCCAAAACCATAAACATCTTTTTATCATCTTATTCCTTGAACACAACCCATGTCCGAAGATTCGTTCCATTTTTAGGCAAGGATTTATTTAAAATTCAGATTGGTATTCATGTCAAAAAGATGGGCGAAAGGCTTCGGAGAAGAAGATAAAGATGTGAAAAGAAGAATATATATATGTGTGTGTGTGTGTGTGGGCGCGCACACAAGAAGAAAGAAAAAAGGAAGAGAAAGAAAGAAGTAAGCAAAAAAAGAAGAGAAAGAGAGAAGAAAGAAAAAAAGAAAAGAAGGAAAAGGAGAAAAATTCAAGGCAAAGCAAGGAAGATATAAAGAGGGGTGTTGAATCAAGTGCAGTCAAGAGAAGTGCAAGGAAGGATGCGATGTTGAGAACGAATCTTCTTTATTCCAACCATGCGCAATCTGACATCGAGGACATCATTAGTGCCTTGAAGTCATTATTCTTTTTCCCTTTGCACATGTCCACCATTCTAAATCTTCTCATCCTTAATACCCTTACATTATGGTTTAATTCTCATGATCATTGGCTCGGAAGGTGAACAACCACTAGAGGATTTTCTTAGCTTGATAATATTTGTGTTAACTTCACTAGCCATACCCATAGCTCCACCTTACATTATAAATGAGAGACTTGTGGGAGGTGAGAGTTTATGAACTATCTAGGATAGCCACTTTAAATGAGCGACATGTGAGAACTTGGAGAAGGATTTTGTCTAATACTTAATGCATGAATTTTATTTTGAAACCCCATGAAAACCCTCCAATGGAAGTAAGAAAGTAAGTATGGTTGAAGTTGAGGATCTCTAGTGAAAGGTATGAGTTGTGGGGTAAGTCTTGAATTGGTAAACTTCTAAATGCCCATGTTTACATTGTGATCTTTGTCTCATGTTTCTTATATTAAAGATGAATGATTGACTAACTTGTAAGGAAAGATTTGACGAAGCACGTTTCAACTCCTTGGATGAATAATTTTTGTGAGCAACTTGCTCGAGGACGAGCAAGATCTAAGCATGGGGGGATGTTGGCGGTCAATTTCCATCAACCTAGAGCACTTGTTACACTATGGTTTGAGCTTTGATTTGGAACTAACCCACCACTAGGCATACTAATGATGTAACAAGTTTGTCTTCCTATGTGCATTTTGAAGTATATTGTGTTTGTAGGAAAATGAGAGCTTAAATGACAGATTCACATTAAGTTCAAAAGGGTAATCAAGATGTTCCGTTTGCGCTCAAGTGCAAGTTGAAACTACTCCCAAGGGTGGCAAGGACCAAGGTGCTACGGCGAAACATCCCCGAGGACCAAGTTGTAAAGATCAAGTTTCGTATGAGAAGACACCCTATATTTATCACGGGGTTGATGACGCCAAAAAGACACAAATAATTGGGCAAAAGTGCAAAATGTCAAGATGAGCCACACGGAGGAAGGGGCGACCGAACCGGGCTGGATTGGGCCCAGGCTGGCCGGCCTGCCCTGTTCCGAAGTCGGTTCGGCCCCCCGTTTCTTGAGCATGAAGATGGTGCAACCCTAATTTCCTGCTGAAGTCGCCATTCGCCAAAGACGCCAATAAATGCCTCCGAGGTCGACCACAAGAAGGAGGTTGGAAGAGAGCCGTCACACGGTGGATGAGAACCACCGGAGAGCTGATAATTCGCTAAGTCCAAAGGCCCAAGGAGATCACCACAAGGTGGAGGACGCCGAGGCCTTGCTGCGGTACCGCCAGAGTTGGGGGACGGCGAGGATCAATCTTCATCAGAGGCATCTACCACGCTCAACGGTACCGTGCTTAGCATCTTGATGGAGTAGATTCATCGTTTGTCCATGGAGTTGTAATGGATCTTGGTGTGTAATCGCCGACTATTGTTTGGAGTTTAATCTATCGCTTCCTCGTTGGTTATGCTTTATTGTTTAAGGTTTGGTCAACATGCTTTTCGGGTCGCTCCCGTAGATCGAATCAATGTTTTGTGTTCTTTAAGGCTTAGAACCGATTTTACCTTCGCGTAGTGACAGTACGAGGGAAGGGAAAAGGGCTAAACCTTGTTAACATGTTTACATAGATTAGATCGGTTTTATCATGCTTGGAGATTGCATCTTCAAGTATCCCTAGACTCCATGGGCAAATGTTCTCCATAACTTGTGTATCTCACGCCTCTCGTTTAACCTAGATTAGATTGGTTTTGCCTTGTCTTAGTTCATATATTAGATAGTCCTTAGTTTATAGTTAATCTCTGATCCAAAGGTTTGCATCAACTAGATTATTGCTTGGTTAGACACTAGCATATCCCTTGCTCTGTGGATTGACAAGAACCTTGGGGATCCCCCCTTGGTGAAAAAGGCACCAAGTCACTCGTGTGCTTGCGGTGAACTTCAACATGGTTTTGAACCATCAACACTATCTGGATGAGCTTGGGCGAGTGGATAAGCTCGCCGGGCCAATAATGGCCGACGGAGCTCCGTACGCGGTCAGACGTGGGGGTGCGGTGAGGAAAAGCCTGCCAACGCACTCCCGGCAGGGCATGGGGGGTACAGAGGCGTGCAAGAGGATGAGGTGAGTGTGTCGCGTGCTTCGGTATGGACAAAGGACGGTCGGCGAAGGCGGATTGGGCTGGCGTGTGTGTACGACGACGAGCAGAGCTTGCATGCGGGGCGTGCGTGCTGCACAGCCGTGTGAGCCGGTGGATGATTTCGAGGGAGCACGGGGTGTGGAGGTGGTGCAAGTGGTCGTGGCGCTCACTCTAGTGGGGTGAGAGGAGGAGCGGAGAGGGGGTTCTTGTGGCGCATGCCAATGGCGGCGCGCCGGGGCAGAGCGGGAGCGTGAGTGGTGGCGCGGGAAAAGCAAGTTGCTTTTCCGTCTTTGGGAAGAAAGGGTGAGGGGGTGGACAACTTGGCCTCGCGCCTCTGCAGTGTGTGTGTCCATGGCGGGGATGGTGGCGAGATAAGGGAGATCGAGCGGAGAGGGCGTACGGCGGAGCTCCAGGCTGGGCGTGCATGGCGCGCATGCAGTGCGCCCGGGAGGGGTGGAGGACGTGCGCCAGTGGAGGGATGGGGCAGCGAAAGGCTGCCGCTTTCAGGGGCGTGCGTGCACGGGTCAAAAGGTGAGGCGGAGGGGCAGATTTGCGGTGGTGTGGTATGGCCGCAGCGAGGGGGAAGAGGTGACGGAGGAGGAAGACGACAGCGGCTTCATGGGCTGGCTGGGCTGTTGGGCCGGCGGCTTGTTGGTTTCCGCGACGGGGAGAAGAAAAAGAAAAGGGGGAGAGGGCCCGACCGTTTCGGCTATTGGGCTGAAAGCGAGGTTGTCAGCCCAATAGTGCATAGGAACGTTTGACAATTGTTTGAAGGGGTTTTGAAAAGGGTTTGAATTCAAATTTGAACTAGTTTCAAATTTGAATAGGATTTGGAGCTTTGGACTTTTCCTAAATTCTAAAGCACTCAAATGCACAAACATATGATGCATAGACATAAATTAAACAAAAATTTATTAGGGAGGGGTTTTAGGGTTTAAATTCCTTAAAAGATTTAATTAGGGTTTAAATTCTTCGAAAAGTTTTAATTTGGAGTGATTTTTAAGGATTTAAAATTTCGGGATGTGACAAATCTACCCCATTTAAAGGGAATCTCGTCCTCGAGATTCAGGGATAGATCAAGGGTATATGTTGATGTTAATTTGGTTGAATTTTTAGAAACTTTTGGTTTTCTTTCTTCTTTGTTCTTTAAGGATTTATTATTTCCTTTGGTTTTCTTAGCCTTCCCTAGATTTTAAGGTTTTTGGGATAGATTTTTAAGCTAGCTCTTATTATTATAACTAACTTTAAGTTTTTATGGTTTAAGCATTTTACCACTTTCTTCTTTTCTTTACGTATGACACTACCCCACTTCTTGTTAAACTTTATGTTAAGGTTCTTTCTTTCTTACCTTGGGGTGCTACCCCACTTAAAGGTTTTTAAGGTTTACTTTGCTTATCACCTTGGTTATTATTTCTCTTTATTTAGGGAACTTGTTTTTAAAACTTTATTATTTTAGACAAAAGATTGCTTCTCTTTAGTCTTCCTTGGTTGTTTCCTTTACTTCCACTAAGGGTTATTAATAGAGTTATGCAAATTTTATGGGTCTAGGCTTGGTTAAACTTCCTTTTTTTAGGTGGGTGGATGATTGTTATAAGGTTTCATCCTGCATCTTAAGTCCAAGGTTGTTGTACTTGAGGTTTATTTAGAAAGGTTTTTCTTTTGATCTGCTCTATCTTCGAAAGATTTTTGTTTTATAACAGAGCTAAGGCATCCTTACTGCCTCTAACTCATTTTGTTGAGCTCCAAGGCTTCAACTCTTGTTGAGGTGTGTTACTTTAAGGGTGTGGGTTGATTTACTATTTTGGAAGTCACTTTTCTGACTAAGAGTGGAATAGAGAGTTCATTCCACCTTTTGTCATAGAGGCCTCCTTTCTTCTTCTTTTTAACAAGGTGTGTAAAAACTTTTTCCCTCCCTGGGAATTTATTAGCAAGCAAGCATCTCACCAAGCACCTTATAGGAGCATTTGTACACTTTTGGACAGATCCCATATTCTAATACACAGCAAGACTACTACACACCTATGTTACAAAGAGAAGAAGAAAACTTAGCCTACACACTAATCTATCGCTTACTACTCAGTGAGGATCTTTAGTTGGGAGGAAGGAGCTCTGTCTCCACAATAGTGATGTCCCCTTTGCCTCATCTAGGTTCTCATCCTCAGAGGGGTCTCGGTATATGGTGTGTATAACCTGTCCTTCTTTGCTGGAGTCTTTGGATCTAGGTACACCTTCATGGCTATATGTGAGGCTATCACAACATCATGTGTAAACTGAGGTGGTGGCTGGGTATCTTCATCACATGCTCCTAGATCCAAGGTCAACTCTGGTAGTCTAAAGTCTTCTGTTCTAACTTGCTCCTGAAGCTTGGAGGGTAGCTTGTTGTTGAGTCGCTGTAGCTCCTGAACCCTCTTCTCATCTGAAGCCTTCCAACTTGCCATGTATCGATCCACCTTGTCATATAGGTAGATTACCTTTTTTATCAAGTTGATCAGGTGGACTTGAGTATCTGCTTCTCGGCCTCGCTGCTTTGCCTATACTGTAGAGCTTTGTTCTTGTGGTATTGGGCTTTGTGGGTGTTGGTGGCCTTCTGATATTCCAGCTGATTCTGAAGCCCATGGATCTGCTCCATAAGTATCCCTTGTTGGTCAGTATAATCTCTTTGGGTATCTCTGAGCTTACTTATCATCATGTCTCGTTCTTCTCTATATCTACAAACCCTCATGTTTTGCTGCTCTAGCATGCTCTCGTAGGTTCGATTTGGTCCTTCATCAGAACATGCTTGGCCTCCATCTTCCGGATGTCCTTCCTGAGTTCTTCAAAAATTCTTTCACTAGTGTCCAACTCCTGATGGTAACCTCTTTTCTCTCCCTCCAACTCTGTTATGTATCTGTGCTGTGCCACTGCATACCTTCCCATTACTCTGAGGCATTGGTCGGCTTCCATCTCTTATGCTATGTCCATGGCTTCTACTATCTAACTCATGTTTCCAGATCCTACTAGGGTACTGAGTAATAGGCGATATATGGACTGGGCAAATCTTTCTTGATTCTCCTGGTGGAGTTGGCTAAGCATCTTGTGGGCGGCTGACTAGGTGGCTTGGAAAGGCGAATTTCCGACCACTGTTATAGTGGTGGGTTGTTGGTCGGGGTTCTCTGGGAAGGCTGGTACGGTGAGGGTGAGCATGGTTGTGCCTCGTTCTTGATTGAGACCATACATATTTCTAGATTACTGAGCATTGGATGTGTCAAAACCGAGATCTACCAGGCACTAATGGAGGATTGCGAGGAATCCTTTGTGATTCTTGCCACTGAATTGAACTTTGTTCCATTGCTCCATGGCTCCTGTGTATTTCATGTATCCTTGCCAGGATTACATCATAAATACATGAGACTTTTATTCAATAAAAGTATATATATACATAGGGACTCCTCGTCCCTTATTCTGACACTAATTAGGAAATTTTCCTCTTAGGGGGTTACTGGTTTCGACTCCTCTTCTATGATCCCATATTGACCAAGAAGTTCTAGAAGTCGTTTTCGGTTTCCTACCACTAAATATGGTTTCTCTGGCTCTTGTAATTCCGTAGTAACCTCATTGTCGAGCTTCCCTGCTACCTTGTTTTCTGTCGTTGACTCTGCTAGTCTTGGTATACTTGATGAAGAATTATGGTTGATGGCGGACTCTAGTCCTGAGTATCCATTGTCGTTGATCTCTATTTCTCCTTCAGACTCTTCTTCTTCTGAAGATGTGTATGCATGGAATTCGGGAAGGTTTCCATGAAATTCAGGTGAGTTTTCATGGTAATTTTGTGGAGCTAGGTCTGGTGCTGGATCGTCAGGTATTGGGTATAGGTCTTCTTGATCATGGTTAGGTTCTGGTTCTGGTTCTGGTGTTGGTGCTCGTGCTTGTGCTTGTTGCAAGGCTTGGTCTAAGGCTTTATTGTCCTCGTAGGCTGACTGCAAGGACTGGTGTAGATCACTCACCATAGCATTAAGATTATCTATGGTGGTGGTCATTTCCCGCATAGCAGCTTCCGAGTGGTATTTGGATTGAATGTTTCGGTCTTTGGTACGGGAGAGTCTATACCTAAGACATTTTTCTCTGTGCTTGGCTTCCTCTGCTTCACGTCGGGCAGCTTGGAAGTCCATTTCTTTGGTGGTATGTAGCTAGTATAGGGATTGGATATACTGGAATGTAGCGGTTGAGTAAGGTTACGAGGATATTGTAAGGATTCCATCCTCTTGATCCAAAGGGGATGTGTAGTATCTTGGACAGGGTAGCATTTGGCTGGGGTTTTATCCAACTCGTGGATGTGTTTAGTGCATAGTTTCACTAGGGCTTGGAGAGCTACTGTTTGTAGTGAGTCACTATACTCAGTTCCTTCTGCATAGGTTACGCAGGGTTCCCACTTGGGGTGTGATTGAATGGTTGGTATCCTGAGGTACATTTCACATCTGCTAATCCCATTCTTCCGAGTTTCCTTCCCACTGAACAATGGATACAAGGTATATCCCAAACTCTGCATGACTTCCCATAGAATCTTCGTGAATCCCTGCTTATCGATGTAGTGCCCATGTGTCCAACCTTCTTCGTCAACCTAGTTGTCCCAGTTGTCCCACATTCTGATCTGTCATCTGTCATGGAAGGAAAAGGAAATTTTTCAGAATTTTCCTTCTCCTTATAATAGAGGTACGAATGGAGTTTGAGGTAAGAAGAGCAAGAAATGGGGAAAAGGTAAGTTATAGCATATCTTTTAAGTTGTTATCCTTATTATTCGCTCTAAGGAGTCCTAGTTGTTAACTACAACTTTGATACCACACTGTGGGGACCACCCTCCAGATGACCCCACTTAAGCAATACAGTGCCACGCCCTGGAGTGGGTAAATGGCACTAGCCTGTACGGTTTGATAATCAGAGTAGAAAGAGATAGAGGATAAGGAGAAGATTACTCCGGTGAATATAGTCACCTTTACCATAGGAGCACACAACAATCATTATGCAGCGGTAGATGTAGAAAAGGCCGTAACTTGGGCAAACAAGCAAGTTTGAGTACTTTTGCCAGAAGTACTCAGCAAGTACCCAACGTATAAGAAATTAATGACATGAAAGTAAGATATATAGTGGGGTTAGCATCAATGCATAAAAGTAAACTCATGCATAGTGTAAACACAGTGTAACAACTACCGGATTCCTAGCTCATGTACGATAAGAAGTGGTGGCCCTGGAGGAGGAACACGAAGCCTCCCCTACCAGTTCCCAAGTTTTAGTGCAGCAATCGTCAGGATCCTGCTTAACCCTTAACCCATTGCATCAACTCTTTGGGCTTCCGCTCACAATTTTAGCCATCTTATTTCTAGTGGTGTGACTAGTCAAAGAGAGCTTTAACCAAGGGGGTTCTTAACCGAGAACCATGGCTATCCGGCTAAATCATACTCTGCGCAGAGGCATACACTGTACCCATACATCCGACCAGCCCATACCTTACGTATAGGCGGTACTGGCCGCGAGAACCATACCCACCGACGTCTACTTGTGGACTACATTATCGTCGACTCCTAGACAACATTCCCTAGCTCCATCCAGGTCTACACTGGGGCCTAAGTAGGGGTCATTCCACCACGACCCGCCTTGCGGGTCCACGTCCTGGGACAAAGCATATGCATAAAAATGTGGTATAAATACCACAGCGTCACCCAAACATCATAACATTCCCAATGACCCGTACCAGCCAGACCTGGGACTCTGCGAAGGTCCTGCTCCAGCACATCCGTTGCCCACCACGGCCCCTTGAGTTGGTTTACTAGGTTCAGTAGTGGGGTTTGATTCAAGGCCTCACATGAGTAGGTACTCCCGACAGGTTGTACCTTTTTGGCTACGTATGGTCGTACTGAAACACTGGAAAGACTTTCCCCTTGATCCGGTCCTTATACGGACTAAGGCAACGCTGGGTAGAGCCTCTCCCAAGGATACCCAACTTCTCTTACATCCTCTCTAGCATGTTTCTAAGGCAAGTTTTATAAATCACACTCACACCAATCTATCCATTCTAGATGATAAACATAAGATAAACATGTTTATAAAGTTGCAAGCCTTGGGTATAATGCTCACCATAGGGTTTTATAAGGGGTGGAGAAGTGGGTTTCTCCTGGGTGATATGCCTAAAACCCAGCTTATCGCAGATGACATAAATGCAGTACAATATTATTAACTTGGTAAATTTAATATTAAAACATAGAATAGTTATGACCAAGGGGGTGTTGTTGAGATACTTGCCTCACTTGTTGAATGAAGAGTTGAGTCCCTATAATGCGTATCCCGGTTGATGAGAGCATAATCATCGGGTTAGATGAGAGACTAAGCACAAACAATAAATTAACAATTCATCGATCATCAAGCAATTAGTCCAAAGCATTTTGAATATGAAGATTTCTAGAATGTACTTCAGGATAAGGAGAGGTTGATCGTGGATCAAAGGCTCCAGATTGACCCTAAGGGTTCATCATTTTATGTGGCTAATGATCGTCTATCGGGTATAAAAGGGGTGATAACTGAAACTAGAGGTTCTAAATGTGGGATTGGAGATGTGAGCCTATGAATATCCTTAGATTGTATCCCAATAATTTTGGAAATTTATTGGGAATTTATGGAGCTCTAGATAAAGAAATGCACATTTTTGTGTACATTTCATGGGTCTTTATATAGGGTTAAACTAACCCAAAATGATTAAGGGCTCTAATGATGTGATAAAAGATTTGGAGTGTACCTATAGGTTCGTGGGACCATCTAGTATTTTTGAGAATTTTTGTGAAATTTTTGGAAAACTGTAAGTGGCCTAACTAGACTTGTGTGTGCACGAACCGGGTGGATTTAGAAAAAAGCTAGGGGCTGACGCAGGCACGCGTGGGGCGGTTTACTGTGTTGTGGACCGGAGCTGTGAACGCTGTGGACCGAGGCGGGGTTGAGTTTGTGGTCAAGTGAACCAAGTGCACGCAGGGGGAAGAGGATGACGCGGCGGCTGGCGCGATAGGTGGGTGCGACTAACGTGCGGGCCCGAAGCTGGAGTGGCAGCCACATGGGCGCCACATTGCTGCGCCACCCAAGTTAGTCAGGCGTGCGGTGGCGGAGCCAGGGGAGTTTGCCGGGGTGCTCGCCGCCGGCGGCTAGGAGGCGACCGAGGCGGCGGCAATTGCACTTACTTGCTCTTCGTGCAAAGGCGGAGAGGGTGGGGTAGACGTGAGGGTGCGGGGTGGATCACAATGGCCGGAGTTCCTTGCCGGATTTCTGGCGGCGGAACGGCCAAAAAGGGGAAATGCCTAGGGGTTTTTGGGACTAAGGCAAGTGCACGCGGAGGTTCGTGTGGGCGTGCTAAGCATGTGTGCGTGCTTGGACGGCCAGGAAGCTGCCGGAGCGGCGGTGGTGAGTCGCCGGAGCCCGGTGGCGCTCGGGTGCAAGGTGTGGATGGCCGGAGAGGCGACGGCGGCTTGGGAAAAGAAACGGGCAGCATAATGGTGGTACGTAGAAGGTATCCCAGCGAGCAGCACGGTGGCCGGAGCTTCACAGCAGCGGTGGCGCTAGAGATGGCGGCAGCGGAGCAGGGCTCTTGCCGGCAGGTCGGTAGGGTAGCGCCACAGTGAAGAAGGGGCAAGGGGTGGGTCTGCGAGCACTATGGCTACTCCTAGTGCAGCTCCAGTGAGCAGGATGAGCGGTGGTGGGCAGAGGAGTAGGGCGGCGGTGCTTCAGCCGGTGATGGAGGGGCGGTGAGGTGTGTTGGTTGTGGCTGTGCCACGGGGTGCTATTTATGGCCCCGGGTAGTCGAGGCAAGCTCGCTCGAGCTCTCTGGATGAGCTCGGGCGGTTGGATAAGCTCGCCGGGCCAATAATGGCCGGCGGAGCTCCATACGCGGCCGGGCGCGGGGGTGTTGCGAGGAAAAGCCTGCCAACGCACTCCCGGCGGGGCATGGGGGGTACTGAGGCGTGCGGGAGGATGAGGCAGGTGCAGTGCGCGCTTCGGTGTGGAGAAAGGACGGTCGGGGAAGGCGGATTGGGCTGGCGCGTGTGTACAGTAACGAGCAGAGCTTGCTTGCACGGTGTGGGCGCTGCGCAGCCTTGTGAGCTGGTGGATGAGTTCGAGCGAGCACGGGGTGTGGAGGTGGTGCAAGTGGCCATGGCGCTCCCTCCAGTGGGGTGAGAGGAGGAGCGGAGACGGGGGTTCTGGTGGTGCATGCCAATGGCGGCGCGCTAGGGCAGAGCGGGAGCGCGAGTGGCGGCGCGGGAAAAGCAAGTTGCTTTTTCGTCTTTAGGGAGAAAGTGTGAGGGGTGGTCAACTTGGCCTCGCGCCTC
The DNA here is from genome assembly GCA_036936925.1 of Cenchrus fungigraminus. Classification (NCBI taxonomy): domain Eukaryota; kingdom Viridiplantae; phylum Streptophyta; class Magnoliopsida; order Poales; family Poaceae; genus Cenchrus; species Cenchrus fungigraminus. Next base: position 103,209,842 of record CM072779.1, read on the forward strand.
TGTTGCGCGTGTCCGTGGCGGGGATGGTGGCGAGATAAGGGAGATCGAGTGGAGAGGGCATACGACGGAGCTCCAGGCTGGGCATGCGTGGCGCGCGTGCAGTGCGGTCGGGAGGGGTGGAGGACGTGTTCCGGTGGAGGGGGCAGCGAAAGCGTGTCGCTTTTCGGGGCGCGCGTGCGCGGGTCAAAAGCTGCGGCGGAGGGGACCGATTTGTGGCGGCGTGGTATGGGCGCGGCGAGGTGACGCGGCGAGGGGAAGAGGCGATGTGGGAGGAATACGACGGCGGCTTCGTGGGCTGGCTAGGCTATTGGGCTGGCGGCCTATTGGTTTCCGCGGCAGGGAAAAGAAAAAGAAAAGGGGGAGAGGGCCGGACCGTTTCGGCTATTGGGCTGAAAGCGAGGTTGTGGGCCCAGCAGTGCATAGGAACGTTTGGCAATTGTTTGAAGGGGTTTTGAAAAGGGTTTGAATTCAAATTTGAACTAGTTTCAAATTTGAACAAGATTTGGAGCTTTGGACTTTTTTCTAAATTCTAAAGCACTTAAATGCACAAATATATGATGCATAGACATAAATTAAACAAAATTTTATTAGGGATGGGTTTTACGGTTTAAATTCTCTAAAAGATTTAATTAGGGTTTAAATTCTTCAAAAAGTTTTAATTTGGAGTGATTTTTAAGGATTTAAAATTTCGGGATGTGACACCTTGGCTCCGGTGAGCGCCGACAGCATGCCCGTGGAGGCGAGCCAGTCGAGCTGCATGAAGCTGGTGGAGGAGCGCATCTAGGATGACATGGCGACGGGGGAAAGCAGGGCTCGATTCTAGATGCGTAAGTGAAAGGGGCGCTGACACGGGAGATGCGACTGCAAAGAAGAAGGGCGGCGGCGGCGGCTGCTGCGAAGAGTGTGAAGAAGGGAAAAATCCCAACCGGCGGCCGCTGCGAATAAAAATGCAGGAGCAATGCGGGCGGCAACATTTAATGCTAGGGCTCACGTCCGGGCTGTGCGTCCCACGATGCTGAGGCGGCACCACTCAAAAGGCGTGCCTCCTAGCGTAACTGGTGCAAGCACGCGCACCATCACGTCGTCCCCGGTGGGCCCACGAAGTCTAACCGGCGCGAGATTTTCGCCCACTCATCCCGCCACGACGTGCATCCCAAGCAACATGCAGCGAGGCAAAATTGCCACGACTTCAAAATCTTTAACCCCACGAGCAAGTCTTCAACTCCCCCATGGGCTCGGGACCTACACCCGGCGGGTGCGCTTGCGCGCCCCCTACCAGAAAACCGCAACTTATCTTTCTACCACTACGAAAACTGAACCTGGGAGAGAGTCCATGACTCCCTCACCAGGCTCGAAGGCTATTGACGAGGGCCTAAGTTAGGGCCCACCAACGCGACGACTACCAAGAAGGGGGAAGTACGGTCTAAATTCTGAGTACTTGGCGACTCGTACGACAAGTACCCCCGTCTCTGACTACTTGGTGGCCCGTATGACAAGTTACCTCCGTCTCCGAGTACTTGGCGGCCCGTACGACAAGTTACCTCCGTCTCCGAGCAGTTGGCAATTCGTACGACAAGTCTCCGAGTACTTAGCGGCTCGCACGACTACTTCCCCGTCCTCCGACTACCGCCATGACCACTTGCTCACACGAGTAGTTTCCGCCCTCAATCGGCTCAGTCTTCGCAACGAAGCAAACCACGAGCGGGGCCCACTCCCGATGTGACAAGTCCTCCGCGCACACCCGCTCCCGCGACACCACGTAGGGCCTTTCCCCATGCCGGGCCGTACTGGCAGGGGACGACCGGTGGTGTCAGAAGGCGTGGGCGCCCATTGCACCACGAATAGCACAGTGCACACCATCCCATCCTCACAGGAGCTCCACAGTACCCCGAAAAGACACATATCTACTATGCTGCTGGAAATAGGGACACAGAATTGACGTCCCGCAGTACTAAACTACTCGGAGGCGCACCCGGAGAGTCATCCGTGCTAACTACTCGGAACCTACCATTCCTGGAAGCCCATACGGTCAACAACCACTCCGCTACGGTCCACGGCTGCTCACCACGTCTGGACGGCCACCCGACGTGGGGAAGGACGATCGACACTGTAACATAAACTCTTGTACCCTTTTTACCCCTCTTCCATATCCCCCTTGTTACTATAAAAGGGGAGGGAAGGAGTCAGTAGAACACGCTCTATCGCACACAAGCACATGCAAGCGAACATAACCAACAACACCACACGTACGCCTTCAGGCTACAAGAACCACCTCGCACTCGCACCAGGGACTTGGGCTCCGAAACCCTCTCCCAACTAGTTTGTAACCCCTACTACGAACTCGGCATAAAGAACACTCCCTTCAGACTGGACGTAGGGTATTACTCTCCGGAGGCCAAAACCAGTATAAACCCTAGTCTCTTGTGCCACCGTCTGGACCCAGACACGCAATCGTATAAATTTACTTGCCGGCGGTGACAAACCCCGACACTGACACAGGGAACAAAAGGTGGCATCCTCCTCCTATGAATGACTCCGAGGTCGATCTTTCAAACATCCGTTTGGGGTGCTTCACTATTTCGATAGATGTGACTTTGCAGTTTTGCATGACTTCTTTTACCATCACCGGGGTGTACGGCCCCTCGAGAAGACCGGAGAAAGACTCTTTCCTCAACCACTTGTGCAGCTTAAAGCAAGACAATTTCAACCTCATTTATAGAACAAGGGATAAAAATAATCAGAACCTCAATGTTAGTTTAATGTGATGCTTTTGACACACGCTCGAGTTTTGCGGGCTTAAGGAGATCAACCCGCATAATAGAAAATTCACCTGGAGCAATGAACGACGACGTCCGACACTGGTCCGCCTAGACCATTTCTTCTGCAACCAAAGCTGGGACCTTACCTTCGACTTCTACAGCCTCCATGCGCTCTCCACTTCCCACTCGGACCACTACCCTATCCTTTTGACTAACCAAGCAGGGCCACGATGTGTGGGGCCTTTCAAATTTGAGAACTTTTGGTCCCATCTCCCCAACTTCCAAGAAAAGGTGGCACAAGCATGGAGTGCACCAACTTACCACACCGAGCCTTTCCATAGGCTAGGCCACAAGCTGCACCAGACCACAAAGACGCTCAAGGCGTGGGCCTCATCTCTTCTCTCAGAAGCTAGACAAAAGCTTCACACGGCTCAGGAAGTCATTCTTCGCCTCGACAAAGCATATGAGTTTGGTCAGCTTTCTGAAGTGGAGTTCTCCCTACAGGCAAAGCTGAAGAAACATATTTTGGGTTTGCTCGTGAATGAAAAAGCAAGGAAAAAAATAGTTCGCTCGAATCTCCAATATCAAGGAAGGAGAAGCCAACACTAGATTTTTCACCTAAGAGCAAATGGCGGATGCCGCAAGAACTTCATACAACATCTGCGGAATGGGGATGGATGGGTCTTCAATCACAACAAACATAACCTCATCCAGGAACACTTCGAGAGCATTATGGTAGATCCACTACCGCGCACATGCGACTTCTCTTGGGCAGACTTGCACACCGCCAACCCTGTCCTCTTTGGACAATCTGTTCTCTGAGGAAGAGATCTGGCAGGCCATATGCCAGATGTCACAAAACAAGGCACCAGGGCTGGACGGATTCACTAGGCACTTCTTTCGCAAATGCTGGCAGATCATACGACAAGACATTGTTGTTGCTATAAATTCACTTTATGAGCTTCGCTGCCAAGAGCTGAACCTGGTCAACAAGGCCAACATCATCTTGCTTCCTAAGAAAGAGGGGGCTGACAATATCCGTGACTTTAGACTGATTAGCCTCATCCACGTGATTGCCAAAATTGTCACAAAAATCCTCGCGCTACGGCTGGCGCCATTAATGGGTCAACTCATCTCCACTTGTCAAAGCGCTCCCATAAAAAAGAAGCATTCACGATAACTTCCTGTATGTGCGCAACCTCACAAGAAGGTTCCATAGAACTAAAACTCCGACACTGCTCCTTAAACTCGACATCTCGAAGGCCTTTGACTCTGTGCGCTGGGACTACCTGATCTCTCTAATGGAGCGTAGAGGTTTCCCAACGAGATGGATGAACTGGATCTCAACACTCCTCGCCTCCTCCACCTCAAGAGTCATGCTAAATGGAGTGGCCCTTCAGCCGATCTAGCATGGAAGAGGGATTCAACAAGGCAACCCGCTATCTCCCCTCCTCTTCATCCTGGCCATTGATCCGCTCAACCGGCTACTACAGACAGTGACACACAGAGGGTTACTCAGCAAACTAAACGGTCGCACTACCAGCAGAATATCCATGTATGCGGATGATGATATTATATTTCTTAAGCCTACTACTGAGGCTGTATCGAACCTCAGAGATATGCTCCTGAAGTTTGGCTTGGTGATGGGCCTTTAGACGAACCTCCAGAAAGCAACCGTCTCTACAATCAGCTGTGACAGTATCGACAAGATGTTACCTGTGGCCCATGCTCACTTTCCGATCAAATATCTAGGACTGCCTCTATCGACAAGATGTTTGCGCAAAGTGGACTTCCAACCTCACATTGACAAGGGGGCATGCAAGTTTTCAAAGTAGTATGGCAGGTCGTGTCAGTCTAACCAAATAAGTTCTATCCTCACAACCGGTTTACCTCCTCACCATGATCAAACCTCCAAAAGAAGTCCTAGAGGAAGTGGACAAGATCCGCCGATGTTTTCTTTGGGCAGGAGACAAGGCGATCTCAGGCGGCAAATGCAAGGTCAAGTGGACCAAGACAACCCTTCCAAAAGAGTACCCTGGCGGCCTAGGCACCCTTGACTTGTTTAAATTCGCTCTGGCCCTGCAGTTGCGTTGGCTTTGGCATGAATGGGTTTCTCCCGAAAAGGCTTGGGTCAGGTGTAACACCCAGTTTTAAAGGACAAACCGAATGCACCCTTTATGCATGCCCAGGATCAAATTCATGCATAAAGTGCCATCATCAGTGTAATATCACAACATATATCATTACATCGTATAACTATTACAAAATGACCGGAGGGTCTAAAACAAAAGATTATACATCGTTATTCTATCGCAGCGGAGTAGGCACCATATTCCACAGGAACGTCGACTAGGGGCACGCCAACCTCGAACTCCAGGTCTTCACGATGGTCTTCACGATGTAGCTCCTTCTTCTAGCTTCTGTTTATCTGATCAACAGTGGGGAGAGAACAACAGGGGTTGAAAGGGAAAACAGTGAGTACACCTGGAGGTGTGTACTCCGCAAGTGGAGGGAAAGGTATGCATAACATGCTGGCTTAAAGCAAGGAAAGACTTTATTTGGTGGACTGCAAAGCTCAAGTTTTAGTTGGTCAAGTTTTAATTAAGCACCTAGAATTTATTGTGTGTAAAGCTTCCCATCCCCTTCGAGGCACAAGCACCAACCTGCCCCGACCCTAGGGTTAAAACATCATAGAACCAAAACCAGCTCCCAACCACAGTTACCACCACTGTGATCCACCCAAACCACCAACTAACCATGTGAGGGTCCAGGCCGCTCTTGACTGTGAGCACGGCTGTTATAACAGTTTTTAACACTCTGCAGAGGTTGTACATCTTTACCCACAAGTCTTGTAAATGTTCAAATGAACGTTAAACCCAACCATGCTGTGCGGATCAGGCACTTTCACACTTCCTTAGGTGTGATAGCATAGGGACGCTACGAGGCCTTTACATAGGTTCACCTGCGCGCATTAACCAGTCTGAAGGTACAAGACCCATCATTGAGCCTTGTCGGACTCTTGGGAACTACGCCCTCATCCAGCCCAGACAGCCTAACACAGTCCGCTGGGTTACCCTACTTACTTGGCTAAGACCATAGCCCATTAGTTCTCGTGGTTGTACTGTATGTACCGGGTGGTCACTCCACAGACCGGTCCTTATAAGATTGACTCAGGCAAGGCCAACATCAAACAATCAGAAACCACCGTTCAAACCACTTGCCTGAGTCGCCTAGGGTGTTCATGTTGCTAACCATAACCCACATTAACATGTTGTATAGTCATTAATCAAGTTTAAGGTTAAACCAACCCATGTTGAGCAAGCTAAGCATAAACTACCAATATAGGTAACCTCTAAGGGTAAGCAAGGAATGATAATGAAATTCTAGTAAAGAGTCCTTAATAGGATTTCCCATCAAAGTTTAGACATCTAATGCGAGAAAGCATAAATAAGCAGTGATTATGGTGAATAAAACATAAAGGTATAAAATAGCAAGATGTCAAGGACACTTGCCCGTTTCACGATGCTCCACTGCTCAGAGACGTTCCTTAACGCACAACAATTCAACTGAAACAACAATTAAAGCAACTAAGAACAAGTCACCATACAATAAACCATTTTAGAAAAGCGTACTACTAGCTAACGCGAGCTAGCTACGAACAAGAGAGCGTGTGAAAGGCTAAAGCGAAGCTACGGGAGAAAAGGGGCACAACTATCGGTAAAGATTATTATATAAGAAGGAAGGAACTATATGCTTGATTTATTTTATTTAAACAAAACATGTATGAAGGATATTTCAGAGAAATAACCTTTCTTGGAATTCATTCAATTAAATTTGATTCCAAACACATGTTGATCCTAGTCATATTTTATTCATAAAGTTTATTAGAATTTATACCAAATTAACATTTATCTTTATAAAAGAAACTTTATGTGAGAGCAACTAACGAGTTTAAAGATGTGTCGGGTTGAGCTAAACAAGTTATAACAAAAACATATTTATGTTCGAATTAATCAAATTAACTTTTATTAAGAAAAAGGCGAAGGTTAAACCTATATTTGATTTTATTCAAAAGAGGTTGAATTGGACATTAATCAAGTTAATATTAACTTTAAATTTTTAGAAACATGAAACATGGTTAACGTCACTACTAACACGTGCGCTATGACGAAACGAAGCTAACGCAACTTGAACGAGCTAAAACAGAGCTAGGATGAGAAAGATATGGGGTTTTGAAGGTTCTAGGGACCTATGTGTGATTCTCTAAAGATTACAGGGGCTAACAGGGAAGATTCGCATGACTCAGAAAGTTCTGGTCGCGAAAAGGTGAAGGATCAAGGGTCTAAGAGCAAAAGGCGCTCGGCTGGACTAAACTGTGGAAGGTGGGATTTTTCTAGGGGTTTATGTGCCAAGGGGCTAAGACACAGAGATGGCGGCTGTGATTTTCAGATTTGGTAGGGGGCTTTGCGCGAAAGAGCGGCTGACTGGGGCGGAGGTGCTGACTGGTCTCCACGTGGCGCGTTGTGACTGGCCCGGTTCACCACGTGGTGCCGACGAGGCGCTGACCGGGCTGTGCACCGGGCTGTGGAACGCGGTCCACGGGTCCACAGTGAACCAACTGAAGGGGTACACCTTCATTTAATCAGGGCCGATTGTGGGAGATCTGAAGGCTGAGCAGCACCGCTGGGATCTGGTCACCGGAAGGGTTAGGGAGATGGCGGCGCCTGGCCGGACTTGGCGGCGGCTCGCCGGAGCTGAGCAGCCCGGGCGCTACGGAGCACGGATTCGAGCGGGGTTTGGACCAGGAGGAAGAGGAGGACGGCGCGGATCTCACCAGGGGCTCGTGGTTGACCGAGCGGCGGCGGAAGATGCGTGCGACGGTCAGAGGCGGACGCGTCGCGGGCGCTCGCGGTGGAGGGGGTTGCGGCCTCGGCTTCGTACTCCTGGGCGTCGCGGTGGGGTCCTGGTGGTCCTGTGTGTGCATGGGAGGGAGAGAGGGGTGAGGGAGGGCCGAAGGTCGCAAAATAGGGGCGGCAGCCGTGGCTTACCAAGGTGGCCGGCAGCGACGATTCCCGGTGAACGGTGGCGTTGGAGCGAGAGGAAGCGGGCGGGGTGGCAAAGGGGAGGTCCAGGGGTCGGTGCAAGTCATTTATAGGAGAGGAGGGGCGGTTGGGACGCTGAGGTTGAGGGACGGCATCACCGGCTGTGAATGGCGCGGGTGGTGCGATCCTTGCCATCCGAGGGCGGGGCTGCACCTGGACGGGGTTGTGGGGAAGGGGAGGCGCGCGGAGGGGGCAGGAGAGGGCCCAGGCGGCAAGATTGGGGCGAGGGCGTGGAGTGCTCAGGGATTCAAATCCCGCCGGCGGCGGTGTGTTGCTCTGCTCGGGCAGAGGAGGAGGGAAACGAAGGAAGGTGGGAGAGAGGGGATGACGGGCGGGCCCGGTTTAGCAGTGAGAGAAAAGGAGGGAGGGGATCTGGCGGGATGTGCTGGGCCTTAACGAGGAGATGGGCCGACACAAGGGAGAGGGGGAGGGTGGGCTGCGGCCTGATAAAGGGAAGGGGGAGATGTGGGCCGGCGGTGGGGGTGTTTTTGGGCCGCGACTAAATTCAGCCCGAGAGAGAGGAAGGAGGGAGGTGATGTGGGCTGGATTTCAGCAGGGTTTGAGATTAGATATGGATGCCTAGATGTATATATATAGAGAGAGAGAGATATGAGCTAGAGAGAGAGAGAGAAAGAGAGATACGAACTGGGCTCGAATTTTAGAGAGAGAAGAGGGGACCTCTAGGTATAGGGAGATGGGGCCGGATTTGAAAAGAAGATTGGGTCCACGGAATGTTAGAGAGAGAAAGAGAGAGAGATTGGTCCAAGAAAGATTTAGGGAGAGAAAGAGAGAGGATGGTTTTAGAGAGAGAGAAGAAAAGACCTTTAGGTTGTAGGGTGAGAAAGAGAGATTTGGAGAGAAAGAATTAGAGAGAGAGGAAGATGATTCTTAGAGAGAAGAAACAACTCCATGATAAGGAAAGAAAAGCCTTGCTAGGGAAAAGGTTGGATTGGAAAGATTTAAAGGATAAGATTGGAGAGAACCTATTCGAGCTTTAAAACTCAAATTCATTTTTCACACAAATAAACACTATGCATTGCAGCATGAATGCAACAGACAAATATTTATAACCTATGATTCGTTTATTTATTTTAGAAAATATTATTTATTTTGAAATCATTATACACACTCTCTATTTAAAGTCTAACAAATTTTAATAAATTTTAAGTCCTAGCCAAATTGCAAACTAGGGTGTTACAAATACTACCCCACTTAACAGGAATCTCGTCCCGAGATTCTGCAAAAGGTTAGAAAGAGAGAGGAGGCTAGCAATGGGGAGAGGCAAGGTTGCTTTACATTTATATCATCTTGTCTTGTTCTTCACACCCCTTCATGTCATTTTGTCAGAGATTCCTTCAATTCTTGTGGATGGTCCATCATGGAGATCTTTTGTGATTCCTTTATGATGATTTTTCTGAGCAACGATCACCTTGCATTTTCTTCATGTGTTGTCCTCTTGTTGTTACCTTCGTTCCAATTGTCTGGTATCTTCTTGTGAATGGTCCATGTAGAAGTTCTTAGTGGCATAAGTTTGCTGAAGTCTCTCAATCACACTTCTTCTTGCTTCGTCGTTCCCCATTCTTCATTGTTTCTTCATGGGTTGTCTCATGAGAGTGTTCGTGAACATTCTCTTGAAGTGGTTCGAGTAGCGCTGAAGTGACGGCTTTATAACTTTCTTAGGCCTTGCTGGCTTGTTTGGTGACAATTCTTCCTTCTTGTTCACTTTGTACATCATGGGGAGAAGCATAGCTGGGGCTACCCCTCTTAACAGAGGATTCCTCTTGATTCCATGTCGGTTAGGATAGAGAGGGAGGAATGGCTGAGGGGGAAGAAGGACTCAAGGTTTAGAGGGAGCAAAAGATTGGAAACCCAACCTATGATCTATACATATACAACTAACTGACGTCATCGCGGACAAGGGTCCAACAACACATCAACAATCATTACAAAGAACCAACTCAAACATTGCACAAAAACAAGCATACAACAGCACACAAAAGCACACTAACATGGCACACATCCTTATTATAGCACACTAGCAACTAATACCTTAACATCGATGTCTGTCGATAAAAGAAAGTTAGGTAGGCTTCTTATAAGTCGTAAGACTAAGAACTAACGAGGGCTTAAGGTTAGTAATCTTGAAGTCTTTAGAGTAGTGCGATACTTCTGACTTGATGGAGATTCTTGATCTTCGATCTTGGAGTTCTTCAGGCGATGGCTCGTTGAAGCATGATCTTCGTGAGCATCTTTAGACACTTCTTTCTTGATCATAGGGGAAGTTAGTGACTACGGATTATACAAGGGTAAGGGAGGTACAACTTATTTTTATAATAGAAGAGATTAGGAGGGATCAGAGTGCAAATCGGGAGACAGAAAGTCAAGGAGGTGAAATTTTTCAAAATATGGTGAAAATATAACCTTAACGTCGACCATTTCTATCTAGGTTTGCGTCCTACATTCGATATAGCTTTGATACCACTTCTGTAACACCCGGTTTTAAAAGACAAACCGAATACACCCTTTATGCATGCCCAGGATCAAATTCATGCATAAAGTGACATCATCAGTGTAATATCACAACATATATCATTACATCGTATAACTATTACAAAATGACCGGAGGGTCTAAAACAAAAGATTACACATCATTATTCTATCGCAGCGGAGTAGGCACCATCTTCCACAGGAACGTCGACTGGGGGCACGCCAACCTAGAACTCCAGGTCTTCACGATGGTCTTCACGATGTAGCTCCTTCTTCTAGCTTCTGTTTATCTGAGCAGCAGTGGGGAGAGAACAGCAGGGGTTGAAAGGGAAAACGGTGAGTACACCTGGAGGCGTGTACTCCGCAAGTGGAGGGAAAGGTATGCATAACATGCTGGCTTAAAGCAAGGAAAGGCTTTATTTGGTGGACTGCAAAGCTCAAGTTTTAGTTGGTCAAGTTTTAATTAAGAACCTAGAATTTATTGTGTGTAAAGCTTCCCATCCCCTTCGAGGCACAGGCACCAACCTGTCCTGATCCTAGGGTTAAAACATCATAGAACCAAAACCAGCTCCCAACCACAGTTACCACCACTGTGATCCACCCAAACCACCAACTAACCATGTGAGGGTCCAGGCTGCTCTTGACCGTGAGCAGGGCTGTTATAACAATTTTTAACACTCTGCAGAGGTTGTACATCTTTACCCACGAGTCTCGTAAATGTTCAAAGGGACGTTAAACCCAACCATGCTGTGCGGATCAGGCACTTTCACACTTCCTTAGGTGTGATAGCATAGGGACGCTACGAGGCCTTTACATAGGTTCACCAGCGCGCATTAACCAGTATCAGGGTACAAGACCCATCATTGAGCCTTGCCGGACTCTTGGGAACTACGCCCTCATCCAGCCCAGACAGCCTAACACAGTCCGCTGGGTTACCCTACTTACTTGGCCAAGACCATAGCCCATTAGTTCTCGTGGTTGTACTGTATGTCCCGGGTGGTCACTCCACAGACCGATCCTTATAAGATTGACTCAGGCAAGGCCAACATCAAGCAATCAGAAACCACCGTTCAAACCACTTGCCTGAGTCGCCTAGGGTGTTCATGTTGCTAACCATAACCCACATTAACATGTTGTATAGTCATTAATCAAGTTTAAGGTTAAACCCAACCCATGTTGAGCAAGCTAAGCATAAACTACCCAATATAGGTAACCTCTAAGGGTAAGCAAGGAATGATAATGAAATTCTAGTAAACAGTCCTTAATAGGATTTCCCATCAAAGTTTAGACATCTAATGCGAGAAATCATAAATAAGCAGTGATTATGGTGAATAAAACATAAAGGTATAAAATAGCAAGATGTCAAGGACACTTGCCCGTTTCCCGATGCTCCACTGCTCAGAGACATTCCTTCACGCACAACAATTCAACTGAAACAACAATTAAAGCAACCAAGAACAAGGCACCATACAATAACCCATTTTAGAAAAGCGTACTACTAGCTAACGCGAGCTAGCTACGAACAAGAGAGCGCGTGAAAGGCTAAAGCGAAGCTACGGGTGAAAAGGGGCACAACTATCAGTAAAGATTATATTATAAGAAGGAAGGAACTATATGCTTGATTTATTTTATTTAAACAAAACATGTATGAAGGATATTTCAGAGAAATAACCTTTGTTGGAATTAATTCAATTAAATTTGATTCCAAACACATGTTGATCCTAGTCATATTTTATTCATAAAGTTTATTAAAATTTATACCAAATTAACATTTATCTTTATAAAAGAAACTTTATGTGAGAGCAACTAACGAGTTTAAAGATGTGTCGGGTTGAGCTAAACAAGTTGTAACAAAAACATATTTATGTTCGAATTAATCAAATTAACTTTTATTAAGAAAAAGGCGAAGGTTAAACCTATATTTGATTTTATTCAAAAGAGGTTGAATTGGACATTAATCAAGTTAATATTAACTTTAAATTTTGGAAACATGAAACATGGTTAACGTCACTACTAACACGTGCGCTACGACAAAACGAAGCTAACGCAACTTGAACGAGCTAAAACGGAGCTAGGATGAGAAAGATATGGGGTTTTGAAGGTTCTAGGGACCTATGTGTGATTCTCTAAAGATTACAGGGGCTAACAGGGAAGATTTGGATGACTCAGAAAGTTCTGGTTGCGAAAAGGTGAAGGATCAAGGGTCTAAGAGCAAAAGGCACTCGGCTGGACTAAACTGTGAAAGGTGGGATTTTTCTACGGGTTTATGTGCAAAGGGGCTAAGACACAGAGATGGCGGCTGTGATTTTCAGATTTGGTAGGGGGCTTTGTGCGAAAGAGCGGCTGACTAGGGCGGAGGTGCTGACTGGTCGCCACGTGGCGTGTTGTGACTGGCCCGGTTCACCACGTGGTGCCGATGAGGCGCTGACCGGGCTGTGCACCGGGCTGTGGACCGCGGTCCACGGGTCCACAGTGAACCAACTGAAGGGGTACACCTTCATTTAATCAGGGCCGCTCGTGGGAGATCTGATGGCTGAGGAGCGCCGCTGGGATCTGGTCGCCGGAAGGGTTAGGGAGATGGCGGCGCCAGGCCGGACTTGGCGGCGGCTCGTCGGAGCTGAGCGGCCCTGGTGCTACGGAGCACAGATTCGAGCGGGGTTTGGACCAGGAGGAAGAGGAGGACGGCGCGGATCTCACCAGGGGCTCGTGGTCGACCGAGCGGCGGCGGAAGACATGTGCGACGGCCGGAGGCAGACGGCATCGCGGGCACTCGCGGAGGAGGAGGTTGCGGCCTCGGCTTCGTACTCCTAGGCGTCGCGGTAGGGTCCTGGTGGTCCTGTGTGTGCATGGGAGGGAGAGAGGGGTGAGGGAGGGCCGAAGGTCGCAAAACAGGGGCGGCAGCTGTGGCTTACCAAGGTGGTCGGCAGCGACGATTCCCGGCGAACGGTGGCGTTGGAGCGAGAGGGAGCGGGCGGAGTGGCAAAGGGGAGGTCCAAGGGTCGATGCGGGTCATTTATAGGGGAGGAGGGGCGGTTGGGACGCCTAGGTTGAGGGACGGTATCACCGGCCGTGAATGGCGCGGATTGTGCGGTCCTTGCCATCTGAGGGCGGGGCTGCACCTGGACGGGGTTGTGGGGAAGGGGAGGCGCGCGGAGGGGGCAAGAGAGGGCCCAGGTGGCGAAGATTGGGGCGAGGGAGCGGAGTGCTCGGGGATTCAAATCCCGGTGGCGGCGGTGTGTTGCTCTGCTCAGGCAGAGGAGGGGGGGAAAACGAAGGAAGGTGGGAGAGAGGGGATGACGGGCGGGCCCGGTTTGGCAGTGATAGAAGAGGAGGGAGGGGACCTGGCGGGCTGTGCTGGGCCTTAAGGAGGAGATGGGCCGGCACAAGGGAGAGGGGGAGGGTGGGCTGCGGCCTGATAAAGAGAAGGGGGAGATGTGGGCCGGCGGTGGGGGTGTTTTTGGGCCGTGACTAAATTCAGCCCGAGAGAGAGGAAGGAGGGAGGTGATGTGGGCTGGATTTCAGCAGGGTTTGAGATTAGATATGGATGCTTAGATGTATATATATAGAGAGAGAGAGAGAAAGAGAGATACGAACTGGGCTCGAATTTTAGAGAGAGAAGAGGGGACCTCTAGGTATAGGGAGATGGGGCCGGATTTGAAAAGAAGATTGGGTCCACGGAATGTTAGAGAGAGAAAGAGAGAGATTGGTCCAGGAAAGATTTAGGGAGAGAAAGAGAGAGGATGGTTTTAGAGAGAGAGAAGAAAAGACCTTTAGGTTGTAGGGTGAGAAAGAGAGATTTGGAGAGAAAGAATTAGAGAGAGAGGAAGATGGTTCTTAGAGAGAAGAAACACCTCCATGGTAGGGAAAGAAAAGCCTTGCTAGGGAAAAGGTTGGATTGGAAAGATTTAGAGGATAAGATTGGAGAGAACCTATTCGAGCTTTAAAACTCAAATTCATTTTTCACACAAATAAACACTATGCATTGCAGCATGAATGCAACAGACAAATATTTATAACCTATGATTCGTTTATTCATTTTAGAAAATATTATTTATTTTGAAATCATTATACACACTCTCTATTTAAAGTCTAACAAATTTTAGTAAAATTTTAAATCCTAGCCAAATTGCAAACTAGGGTGTTACATCGGGACGGAGGTACCCTACACGGAGAAGGATAGACTCATCTTCGCGAACTGCACCACAATCACCATAGGAAACAGAAATAAGATGGCCTCTTGGAATTCTGGATGGCTTCACGACCAACGACCCAAAGACATAGCCCCGCTCCTCTTCAACAAAACAAGGCACAAAAAATATCAGTTTCGGAGGCCTTGCGAGACAACACGTGGATCAGAGACCTCGACCATCGAACGGGCTTCACGACTGCACACATGACGCAGTTCGTCATGTTATGGAATCTAGTTTCACCGACCAAACTACTCCCACAACAAGAGGACACAATAACCTGGAACCTAACGCAAAATCGTGACTACACGGCAGCATCGGCATACAAGGTCCAATTCAATGGCTACACAAAGGCTCCAGAGATGGCTTCCTTATGGAAAACTTGGGTCCCGCCTAAATGTAAATTCTTCGCATGGATCATCCTACAAAACATAGTGTGGACTTCCGACAGGCTAGAGCGCAGAGAATGGGACCACAACCCAACTTGTCCTCTCTACCGCAACAAATGGAAACAACGCTTCACATTGTCTCGGAGTGCCGCTACACTAGACGGGTCTGGGGTTTGGTGGCGGATTGGACTAGGCAGAGAAACCTACACCCAGATGAATGTCCACAAAGCGAGTCTATGCTTCTCTATTGGTAGAACCTCACTAAGGCACCAGGCATTCCCCACAAAGCAACACACTCTATCATCCATCTAGTTCTTTGGGAGCTCTGGATCGAGAGAAATGACCGAGTCTTCAATCGGCATGAACCGTTGATGCCGACCATCATGGCCAAGATAAAAAACGAAGCCTCGACTTGGATAGCGGCAGGAGCAAAGGGTCTTGCAAGCCTAACAGCGAGAGTGTAATTACTAGCACTAGTTCTTGTGTAAAGTAGAGTAAAGTATAGTTTGGTTTTTCTTTTTCCGGGTCCCAGCTTGTATATCTCTTCAATATCAATGAAATAGGCACGCTTTGTGCCCGTTCGTTCGAAAAAAAAGATAAAATGCAATGTATTGATTTTTTTGAGGAAACAGGAGGAGCAAAAGCTCCTACTGATTATATATATATTAAAACAAAGTGTTACAAGGTAAAATCAAGAAACAAAAAAAGTTGTAAAGAAAAATAATCTCAGTTACAAAGATACTTCCATCCATGTGGCCATGTGTTGCTGTTTGGAGATTTTTGCTCTAAGAATAACTAGAGCAAATTCTTTCTTGAACATGTCCTTGGCTGATTGCAGATCAGGTTGAATGCCTTGGAAAATCAATCATTACATGCCATCCAAATATCCTAGCTCATAATGATCACAATGTCCATAAAGAAGGTGACATTTAGTTGGTCTTTGAAAGAGGTGATGACATCAAAAGGATCACCTGGTGGTGGAACAAGATTAATAAGCAACCAACAGCTTTGAGCAAATGAGCAAGATTAATAAGCAACCAACAGCTTTGTGCATATGCCTCAGGAGAGAGGGGTAAGTTGAACAGGGTGTTGATATTGTGAACTCCTTTGGTCTTGTGCAGAGTTATATTTTTATTATTGGCAAAGGATTAAAGTTCAGGGAAATCCTGATTTGGAACTGAATTATTCCAAAGATCATACCAGAGAAAACATGTGTCCCCTTTTGATGCTTGTACTGCACTTATACCTTTGAATTTATCCAAAAGTTTAAGGATGTCTTTCCACCAGAAGTAGCCTTTCATAGTATGGTTTGGTAGCTTTCCATTTCTGTAGTAATTTTCCTAGATCAAGTGAACCCAAGGAATGTCAGCTTTGTTGAAGAATTTATGGAAATTCTTAAGCAAAAGAGCATCATTTTGGACTTTGAGATTTATGACTCCTAGACTATCTTCTGACTTTGGCAAGCAGACCATTTCCCAAGCAGCTTTTGGTGGTGATCTAGCATTAATGTTTGAACCTCTCCAAAGGCAGTGCTTCCTATACTTGTCAATTTTCTTTTATCACTGTCTTGTGTAATTTGAATGTACACAAATAAAAAGTTGGCAGAGAGGTTAGAACTGCATTAGTCATTTGTAACCTGCCAGCTTGTGAAAGAAAAGTTGAAGTGCTAATCAACCTTCTCTCAAATTTGCTAATCAATGGCAAAAAATCCACCACTTTTGGCTTAGTAAGTCCCAAGGGTAGGCCCAGATAAGTGAAAGACATTGTACCTATTGAACATCCAAAAGTACTTACTAGGACTTCCATCTTTGAGGGATCAATGTCAATTGGTACCATCATTGATGTAGAAAAATTGATTTTCAGGCATGTGGATGTTGCATAAGTCTGCAATAAACCTTTGAGAAAGAAAAGTTGCCTAGCACAACCTTCCATGATTATCAGAGTGTCATCTGCTTATTGGAGCAGAGGGAAATCTGAGCTGAAATGTTGTTGTACAGGCAACCTTAACAAATTCTGATCTTTAGCTTTGTTAAGAATTGATTGAAGGAGATCTGCTGCCAGAACAAATAAAAGGGGTGATAGTGGATCACCTAGCCTTACACCTCTTCTGCAGTGAAATGTTTTGCCTGGTACCCCATTCAGAAGTATATCCGAAGACCCTGACTCAAAGATAGATCTCATCCAAAGCAGCCAAGTGGTACTGAAACCTTTGTGCTCCATAATTAATTTGTAGCAAGGTTTGGTATTCAATTTTGTCAAAAGCTTTCTCAAAATCCAATTTAAGAATGACCAAGTTTTTTTTGGATTTATGACAGAGGTGGAGGTATTCAAAAGCCCAAGATAGGTAGTCCTGAATTGTTCTTGATTGAATGAAACCATATTGATTTTGATGAATAAGGTCCATAATGACCTTTTTGTAATATATTAGCCAATAACTTTGTTAAAATCTTCATTGATGTGTTTAAGAGTGATTTTGGCATGTAATCTGACACTTTAGAGGGATTATCCACTTTTGGTAAAAGAGTTATATGTGATTGATACTTTGTAGGCAGACACTACCTGCTTGAAATGCTGCACATAAATCATATAATTCTTGTTTGATGATAGGCCGACATCTCTTGACAAAATCAATGTTAAACCCATCAGGACCAGGGGATTTGTCACTAGGCAATTTTTTTATCACTTCATCAATTTCTTCAGTAGTGAAAGGATCATCTAAGCAACCTAATTCTTCTGATCTGTGCAGAAGCTCCTCCAAATTGAAATGCATGCTTGGAGAGTCTGAAGACTCCACCCCAATCTCTCTTTGTAAGCTTTCCATAGCATGTTAGCCTTAGAATGATGATCAGTATGACTCTGTCCATTACCATCCACCAGAGTGGTAATCAAATTTCTTCTATGTTTAACAGTAGCATTAGCGTGAAAGAATTTTGTTCCCTCATCACCAAACTTAACCCATTTGATAGTATCTCTTTGTTTCCAGTAGACTTGTTGCTTATGTAAAAGAGAAGCATATTTTTCTTTTAGTAATGCTTTGAAATTCCTTTCTATTACATAGAGATCTATATACTCCTTCAATCTTTCTATTAAAATCAAGATGAGCTTAACATTCTCAATATTTTCTTTTAAACTAGAAAGTTGTGCTTGCCAGGCTCTAAGCACTTTCCTTAAGTTCTTAAACTTAGCAGCTAGGATTTTAGCCTTATCCACTTGATTGACAGGGATAGACCAACCATGCTTAACAACATCAATGAAATGCTCATGCTCCATCCAATAATTTTCAAAGCGAAAAATATAGCCTTTAGGGATGGAGGTGCTTACATGAATTACACATGGAACATGTTTAGAGGGTTCCATAACCAAAGTAGACACTGAGGTGTTTGGGTAGGACAGGGTCCATGAACTTGAAGTAAAAAACCAGTCAAGCCTCTCTAATAAAGGAGGGTTGTTGACGGTTCAATAACATGCCAAGGTTCAGTGCAAGATTACGGATCATCGTAGTACCTTTTCTATCAGAGTATCAATCCGTGGATCAGAAGCAAACCGACTAAGGTTCTCTACCTAATCTAATCGACCTAACCTAACATGAAGCATATATTGCATATGAGAGATAAACCTCAAAGATATATATATGAGAGAGGATTTGCTCTCACTGGTGGTAGATGCCCTCCCCTGGGTGGTAGCTACCCGTGAAGTCTGCTAGAGCCATGTGTTTGACGGCCACATTTGGCATCACGGAATGGTTGCAGAGGTGTTAGGACTTGCTCACGGCGGCAGCACATTGAAGCATTGCTGGATGGCAGCAAGCGGTCTGTGTAGTCTGTGGATGTTGATTCTCTTTTCTACTATGGAGCTTCGCAAACATGGTCCTACCGACTGTAAACATGGCTGCTGTAGTGGCCCTCTGTAGCATGCAGTGGTGCGGGAAAAAGAAAGGAGTTCATCAACACATGACAAACCACTGCAGCAGGCTTGGGGAGCCTGAGTAGCTCAGGGGATTCACTAGTAAAAATTGTTCGGCTTGAAAAACCGCTTCGCCTCGTGTCGTCTCGCGTGGGCAGCATTAGGCGACCAACCCTAGCCGCCGCCGCCGC
This sequence comes from Cenchrus fungigraminus, assembly GCA_036936925.1. Classification (NCBI taxonomy): domain Eukaryota; kingdom Viridiplantae; phylum Streptophyta; class Magnoliopsida; order Poales; family Poaceae; genus Cenchrus; species Cenchrus fungigraminus. The sequence goes on from CM072779.1 coordinate 103,228,860, forward strand.
CCCTTCTCCAGCCTCCTCCTCCATCGCGCCACCGCCCGAGGGCGCCTCCGGATGGCCATGAGGGCCCAATGAAGGCGGTGGCATGGCCCTCTTCCCCCTCCACTAGGACTCCGCAGCGGCGCGCGACCGTTCGGGTCTCGGTGGGTTGTCGGCGGCGGAGGCCTCTCCGGTGGCGGCGGTGGCGGGAGGCCACGGATCCGGGCAGCCCCCAACCGGATCTGGTGGCCTGCATGAGTGGGGGCGTGCTTCCGGGGTGTCGTGCTGAGGAGGGCTGGAGGAAGACAGCAACGGCGACCGGCGGCCCACGGCGACGCAGATGCTGGCGGCGGCGGTTCTAGCCGTGGCCTGGCTGTGGCTGGCCGTGGCCGGCCGGAGCCTGGCCGTAGCTGGCCGGGGCGGGGCCGGTCGAGGCTTGGCCATGGCTTCGCCGTGGCCAGCCGGCGGCGCTGGCCGAGGCCTGGCTGTGGCTGGCTGTGGCCGGCCGTGGCTTGGCCGTGGCCTGGCCGAGGCTGGCCGTGGCCAGCCGGCGGCTTCTCCTTCCTCGTCAGCATTGCTAGTCTGGTGTCGCCATGGTGGTGGGGCCAGAGGGGCTAGCTAGTGCTTGTTGCGGTGCCGAGGTGATGCTTCGGGATGCGCCAGGCCTATTCTGGTGGTGGTGTTGTGGAGGAGACGGGGAGCGGGCTACTACCATGACCATGAGCGGGCGGCAGGAGTGGTGCATTCGGGGGAAAGCCTTCACCGGTTGACGGTGGGCATGATGGTGGTGCCCTTGGGGCGTCAGTCTCCCCGCTAGGGGCATCATGGTGAGGCACTGTGCTCTCGTCGTGTGGGGCTCTTAGGGTGAAGACCTTGTCCATCTGGATGTGTGACGGCAACACCTTGGCGTCGTGACCTTCTTGGAGGTGTCATAGTTGGAGTCCTGCCGTTTGTGCTATTGGTGGTGGTGGCTGGTTGGAGGTGTTGCGGAGTGTGCGCTTGGTCCATGTTGCTGCCAGGGTGCAGAGGATCCATGGAGCTGGAAGGTTTGAGCTGTCATGCAAGGTGCAGTGGTGATCTCGGTGATGATTGGGCGGAGGAGGCGCTCTCATTGCGATCTAAGATATCTAAGTCCTTGGCAGAGGTGTGAGATGGTGGATGTGGCGAGGCCCCCATGCAGAGTGGCCAGGATCAGTGGTTGCCATGGTACTGAGATGGGAGTATGTGCTGAGGCTTCTCTAGATAAGAGGGATCGACGATCGTGTATGTGCAGTTTGAGTGTGATAGTTCCGTGGTGGAGGAGCTCAGGGGGCCGTTTGAGCCTGCAGCGGGTTGCGCCTCGGCGTGGCACAACGTTGGTGACAATAGCGCAGGTGTCGGCGGCTTGTTTCGGTCTTCTCTTCCATGTGGTTGAGGATGGTGGTGTGTTGTGTCGGGTGCGTTTGTTTCTGTTCTGGGGTTTGTTCGTGTGGTGCTGTCTGTTTCGGCCCGTTATGTACCAATATTGTTTCTTCTTATATGACATAGCAGTGCTGCTGCTTTAATTTCAAAAAAAAAGACTTGGGGAGCCTGTACGTGAGGGATGGGTGGAACCTAAAAAATATGGCGGGTACTATTACGCTATGGATACTACTATAATTAGTTTGTCATTTATCACATCAAATATTGTGTTCATATGCTAATTAAAAGAATAAATGTAAGTAATTACTCCCTTTGTTCTCAAATATATGACGTTTAGGATAAGAAAACTAGTTTATTTTGAACTAATTTGTTTGTCATAAACGTCATATATTTAAAAACAGTGGGAGTACAAACTAATTTGGTGATTAATGTTTAGTTAGTGTCCAAACATCTCATGTGATACCAAACAACGAACCCTTAATCCGTGTGAAAAGCTCGCGCAATAACTACTGATAGGGATACAACTGCGGTGCCCTTAATCAGTAGCTGGCCATTTTAGCTGACCTCAGTGGTTAGCTAGAAGAAGGAACTTGTTGCGTTGGTCGTTCCAATTTTTTTTAAAAAGCAGCAAGTATTTTTTTTTTGAAAAAAAGCAGCAAGTAAAACTGGCTGTTGGTGATGTTTGCACAAGACCTGACACCTTTAGGACCCGTGACTTCCGACCTGGGGTCCATGCGGATGAAAGAAAAGCCTGCGACCGTGGTCTGGCATGTGACCTTTATCCCTAACACTGCAGCTTACCTCCGTCTGCCTCGCGTCATGGTGTAGATGTGCCTGCATGTAGATCCGACGGCTGCATGAAGCTAGGTAGCAGCCTAGCTATCACCGTGGGCGGATCGTTGGTTCTTTGGTTGAGCCGCAAAGCCAAGTCCGAGTGGTCGGCGGCTCTGCTCTGCACAGGCCGGTCTGCCCGGTGCACCAGACCAGTCTGACCGGTGCCACCGGTCTGACCGGTGGTGAGCACCGGCCTGACCGGTGGAGGCCGAGGAGCGTCAGGTGACTCGAAGCGAAGGACACGCGTCGGGATCGTAGGCTTGGCATCGAGGCAACGCAAGGTGCGGTTGCTGGGCGTCTGTTCGATGGAAAGGCTATCAAGTTTCTAAATATGCCCTTCGAGGGGTTGTATCACCTAGAGGGCATTCTAGTCATTTACCCCCACCGGAGGACCTCATATATAAACCGAGTGAGAGGGTTGTGGCAGCCATCTCTTGGGCTCTAGGGTTTTCATTTGCTCTTTGCAATTTCTCTTTTTAGCTTCCTATTTTCTCCTTAGGCTAGCATGAGCGCTTCATGGTGAGATCTTGTGAGAGGGTTGGATGTACAGGCGGATGCTAGACCTTGAATGAACCTTTCATGGGATGTATAGAAGATTCAGTGTGGTTCCTCAAGTGTTCTTGGTGCCTCCCCCGTTTTTCCTTTTTGTTGATTTTTGGAGCCTTTTCTTGGTGATTTTCTCTTGGTGTATTTGAGGCCTTCCCTTGACGGATTTGGTGTGGGATGTATCCGTAAGCCCCTTGTGGTTCTTTTCCTTGTGACCCCCCTCTAAATCCATGGGTTTTGGTGCTCGATTTTGGGGTTTTGTTTCGGTTTCGGGAAAAGGTATTCTTGGTTTTCATCCTCCGATTCCTATTGATTGAGTGGATCTTTGGAGACGATCTCTTAGTCATGACTCGTTCATGAGGTCATACACCTATCCCCAAAGTTTTACTTCAATCCGTGGAGCGAATCGGGAGATCGAGGCATCAGAAGGAGGGAGTTGACTCGTGGGTGGAGTTCGTCCCGAGCAGACCAGGCGTGACCGGTCAGACCGGTGCACCCCACCAGTCAGACCGGTGCGGCCTGTTGTGGCTGTTTCTCAGGGAGTTTTCCTCCGGAGTGTTGGTTGTCATCTTGGCTTGCTTCTGTTTCAGTTCATTGCAGTTTTGGCCCTTAGGAGATCGTTTTCTTGCAGTTGGATTTTTCCTGAGCTAGACTGGTCAAACCGGTGGAGTCATCGGTCAGACCAGTGTAGAAGCTTTCAGTGGGAAATCTCCTTTGCAGCTGTTTGTTGTGCTGCTTCTTCGCAGAGTGCTTCTGGAGCAAGTTTGGCTGTGGTGAGTTTTCGGTGTGCTCGAGTTTTGGAAGGTTTTTGCTTGTCAGGCATATTGCAGGATTTCTTTCTTTTGTTCCACATCCTGGAATTGACATCTAGGCTTGCTGGATAATTTTGAAAGGATTCTGTGCAGGTTCATATTGACCGATCTGACCGGTGCAAGTGACCAGTCTGACCGGTGCAGGTTGCTTGCTGCTCGAGGTGTGTTCCGCTGCGTAGTCGAGTAGTTTGAGTGTGTGGCTAGCTCCTAGATCCAGTAGCACTCCAGTGGCTGCATGGATTTGGCTAGTGAGGTGTTGAGGACTGCGAAGTTGAGTTTGGGACCCTAGGCGAGTTCGTCTCTTCGGAGAAGAATTTTTATCGGCTCCCATTCACTCCCCCCCTCTCTGGTCGCCATTCTGGTCCTTCAATTGGTATCAAAGCCGGATACGGATCATTGAGACCTTGACCAGTTGAGATCCAAAGATGGCAGACTATGGGAAGGGTTCGGGTCCTCCCCACTTCGATGGGAACAACTACTAGATGTGGGAAGCCCGGATGGGCGCGTTCATGCGTGGAAAGTCTCAGCTGATTTGGGATGTCACGGTTGACGAGAACTATGTCACACTAGAGATGTTCTTATTGCCCAGGAGTAGGAATATGTTCGAAGCCAACAACAAGGCTATGCACTATCTCTATCGTGCTCTTTGTGGATCCTTGTTCAGTAGGGTGTATGGAGAGAAGTTGGCAAATCAGATATGGACTCAGCTGAGAAATGCACATGGTGGTAATAATCAGGTGAAGGCGCATCGCTTTATGACCTACCAGAGAGAGTATGAGAACTTCACTCACCTCCCCGGAGAGTCTGTGGATGCCATGTTCGAGCGCTTCATGCTGATTGTGAACAATATGAGAGCCAACATCACTGAGCTTCCGTACGATGATCATGATAGAGCTATCAAGCTCTTACACGCGTTGGATCTTGATGTATGGGGAGCGAAGGTTGAGGCTATTCAGGAGTCCAGTGTGTATGAGACCCTGACGGTGGACGAGCTATTCTCTAAGCTCAAGTCGTCCGAGGTGGACCGAGACCTGAGAGCCAAGAAGGGCAAGGGTCCTGCGATGATAGCCTTGCGCTTGTGACTGGACCGAGAACTAACTCTAATCAATCCTCTACGATGTTCTCTCTGTCTGCTCTTGTGTCTTTGCCAAATGAGGAGTTCGAGTCTTTGGGTGATGAGGATCTTGCTTTGCTGACCATGCAGTTCGGGTGCCTGAACAAGAACAGGAAGAACTTCAGGAGAAACTCGGGGACGTGCTACAAGTGAGGGAAGCATGGACACTTCTTCGCTGAGTGCCCAGAAGGAGAAGAGAACAAGATCGAGCACAGGAAGCCCGAGTACAAGCAAGAGTACAAGCACCGCCCGAGGAACGAGTACAAGCAGGCTGAGCACAAGCATCGATCCAGGAACAACTACTCCAAGCACAAGAGTCGGGACGAGTACAAGGGCAAGAAGAAGGGTGGGTACCACAAGAAAAAGTCGAGAGCGATGGTGGCCAGTGCGAGCGATGTGGACACCTCTTCCTCTTGCTACACCACGTCAAGCTTGAATAGTGAAGATGAAGACCGTGGAAGACACAAGAACAAGAAGCATTCAGGCAAGAACTTCACCGGGTTGAGCTTCATGGCGATGAGCGGATTCTGCGGCATAGCACACAGTTCAAGGAGCAAGAAGAGGGGAAAAGAGGACTCAGATTCTGACTACGAGGATGAGGTATCACCACCTACCATTGACTCTTTGCTCGAGGAAAATGCCACTCTAAATGAATTGCTTGATAATAGGGATAGTGTGCTTAGGGATGCTAAGAAAATGAGAAAAGAGCTTAGAGCCTCGCTTGAGGAAGCTAGGGAGAAAGTAGCTAAGTTAGAGGCTAGGCATTTGGATGACATGCTTGCTATGGATGCTTTGAAATCTGCTCCTGTTGTTACCGATGAAGTTGATTGAAGTGATTGTTCAGTTTTCTTGTCTGACTTGACTGCTCTGAAAGAGAAGCATGCCCTCACTGTTGAGGAACTAGATGTGGCTAGGGTTGAATTGGTTGAATTAAAAGCTAGATCAAATTTTCTTGGTGCATGCAAATCTTGTCCTATGTTGCATGGTAAATTGGATGAATCACATGCTAGGATTGTTTCCTTAGAGGCTGAGTTGAAAGTTCCTATTCCTACCTCTTGTTCTACATCTGAATTGAATGCTTTGAAAAATATGGAACTTGCGCACTATGTTGATCACTCGCAAGATGAGAATGATGAGCTGAGAAAGCTAATGAGTTGGTTGTCTGGGCATGAGCCACATTTGAGTTTAATGATGGCTGAATTTAAGAGGTGTGATGGTCAGGTGTTGGACTCTAACAAGGTTGGTGAGAGCAGTGGTGAGAAGGGAGAGAAAATTGGAGAGATCCATATTCCACCACAAACTACACCCATGAACAAATTCGCTCCCAAGCCTAGCTACCAGAGAAACAAGCTTGACACCACTCTCGATCCACCCATTTCCCCCCGCAAAACAGAAAACTACCAAAAACCCATGAAGCTTGTGAGCAACATGGGAAATGTGTTTGAGGGGAAGGGTGAGAAGAAAGAGAAGATAAAGTCCTGGAGAACCCACAGCCAAAGCCAAAATAGGTCCGATTCCGTTGTGAGTATATTGGCAAGGAAGGTCATGTTGGTGAGTTTCGCTACAAGAGGAAGAGGGATGAGAGGTTGGCGAAGGAGTGGGCAAACAAGGACAGGTACCACCCTTCTCATGGTGTGCCTGAGCCTCGTATGCCACTACCTAGAGGAGAGGATATGGTTAGAGATATACCAGTTTGGGGAAGTCAGAGAGTTGCTGATTGGGACCGGGCTGCTGCTAGGGGGCCACCGGTCAGACCGGTGCACCCCAGAGAGGTGAGAGTTTTGGGTTTCCTGGTCATGGAGTTGGTTGTGGAGCTGATGGTACAGGTGGTAGACAGTTCGAGTCTGGTCAGGGGTTGTTTGCTGGAAGTTCCATCTCATGGTCGATATGAGGATGGGAGAGGTCGTCACAGCTTTGAGTCTCAGAGAAGGTACGGGCCACGCTCTTCCTTTCGTGGTGATCGTGCTCCTCCAGCGAGACGTGAGGTGGTTCAGTTTGGTAGGGGTCGTAGCTTTGATGGATATGGTAGGATGGATGTTGCTAACCCCTCTTTTGAGCAAATGGCTCGACACTGGTTTGACTCCTTTTGTACTAGCCCCAGTGTTGAGTCGTCTGCTCACTTTCGTCCCTGTTTTTGATGTGCAGGTGGGAGGTGTTTACATTTCTTAATGTCGATCACTTAAGAACAGATTTAGAATCCATCCTTAGCGACAATGCAAGAAATGCTTGTTGGCATTCCTTAACGTCACCACTAACAACGCCGAGTTAGCGTGAACATCAAGACTTGCTAAAGGTAAATCTAAACGATCATGAACGAATCCGCAAGCGCACAGATAACCATTGTAGCATTTCCTCAAGGAAGGAGAATATTACAAGGGTATCGTATCCGTGGAAGGCAATGGCGGATATCATAGACTTATGCTTTTGCACTGGATGTAAAGCAAGAGATAGATATAGGAAACAACAACTCAAAGGTAGGGGTAAGATAAAAGATATGATAGGGTAGTTCGACACACACTCAGATCTACCTCTACTCTAGTACTCTACGGCTTAGGGGGAACATACGAGTTAGCTCTAGGTTCTAATGTACTAAACATACAAAGCTAGAAAATACAAGAGATAGGCATGAAACATTGCATGAGAGGGTAAGGTTCAGAACCCAGGTACAAACGGGGAGAAAGCCCGTGATGACCAGCACTCTGCGAAACTATACTTTATACTCCTACAGCAATATCCCAGTGCGGAGGGTTCCAAAGGGTCCAACAGCTGTCACCACTGCGGCCTACCTCAATCGTTACGGGGGGCATGCTCATAACTAATGTCGCCACACAACCCAGGCACCATGCCTGCGTTGTTGCTAGACTTCACCCGGCCTGGGCTGTTGTGACCCAGGGTGAGAGACACCAGAAGACTGGTCAACTTAGACCGAGAACCGTAGCTCGAACACAAACCTCATGCAACACTATCATTCCATCTAACAAGATCAACTAAGGCGAGACATACGAACAGATACGAACTCTCTTATGTCTAGTCAATAAGATCAAAGGGTCGTGTTCGTGAAGAACACGAGCCTCTAACTTATGAACAAACACATAAGGAATGAGTAAATCATCCTTCAAGTGGATCAAAAGGTAGTGTTCACGAAGAACACAAGCCTCTAAATGATGAACAAGAGATGAACTCAAGAACATATCAATCATATGATCTACCATGACTTCATTTGAAATAGCTGAATAACTGAAGTAGATCAAAGTGATACAAAGAAATAAAGATAAAAGAGAACTCATACCTAGACTCCAAAGTAGACTTGGAACCTAAATAAGAGCTACTCTAGCCTACCCCCTAGCCTTGGAGACTAAAAGTGAGAGGAGAATGAGAGAGTGGTGTGTGTGAAATGGGAGCCCCTCCCCTTCTATTTATAGGCAAGGAGGAGGCTTGCCTCGGGCATCAAATGGTCTCAAAACACTCGGGAGTGAAGCAATGGACCAATGAGCAGCTACCACGTGGAGGGACGAGATGGGGCAGCACTAAGGTTGTTCAGCCGATCCTAGGATCGGCTGGCCCCGTAGGCCCCCCACTCGGGGTGTCCTTCCTCTGGGTGGATGCCCTGTGGGCCCTCTGATCCTTTCCCGGTGCATGGCTTGTTTTGGAATCCTAGGTGGGCCCCTTGATCCATGTGAAGTCCATGTGTCGCTCTCTGATTCGTCAGTGAGTGCCTCCCTTGGATCAATGACGTGGATTGCCATGTGTTTCCTTGGTGGCAGCCACCTCCTCAGCAAAGTACTCTACCAAGAGTTGAACAAGTTCGCAATGTTCTTACCATTCGCTTGATGACATGGGGCATATAGCTTCACCTGCCTTAGGCGGTTGAGAGACAGAATGGTTATATAGCAAATGCATAATCACTCATACCTTGATCAGTTATCAATCCAGAGGTTTTGCAATTTTTTCAAAAGAAAATCAGAGTTCCTCAAATGATACTCTTGGATCGCTCAAAGTGTATGGTTCCTCACCAAGGCATCAAGTTGCCTTTCTTCGCATCCTACTCCTAATAGGCTTATTTGGAGCTGTAGGTAGGGAAGAAATGTGGCATGCTTGTCTCTCATATTTTGCTAAGTCAAAAACCAGATCCTTGGAAGAAACAAACATACATCCTGATCAAGATGTGCATATGTTTGTGATGAAAACGAGCATGGTAAGGTGGATACTAGGCCCGGAAATGGGTGCTAGATATTATCATGCTTTATATGCGAAAATGAGGGATTGATGGTAAGGTGGACACTAGCCCCGGAGTAGGGACTAGTCATTACCATCTATATGGTGGAACTCTTTCTCTTGCACATATCAATCCCTTTCTCCTTTAGGAATTTTTCGAGACTTGGGCTAGCTCTCTTTATTTATTTTTGCCATGCTTTTGAGCATACTTTTCTTTTCTCTCTTTCTCTTTTTTTTAGCTAGCCCTTTGTCTCTATTGGAGATATTTTGAGAGGAATGAATGATACAAAGATGCATAGACTTTTATTTGTGGAAGAATGCGTAAGCAAATGGAGCAAATGATGAATGCTAACTTCCAGTGTAGAAGTTTAGCATGACCGTGTACATGATCTTGATCAGGGGAGTATGAGTTCTAACAAGGGTCACAACAATTTGATAAAGCTTAATGAGAGAACAAGCTGCATATGTGGAGCCTAACAAGAGCTAGAATCTACATATGGCCTTGGATAGGAAATGCTCATCATTGAGGAACTGATCATGTTTTGATTTTTCAAAAAGGAAAACTCCGGATGTCAAGCATCACTAAGTACAAGATCATAGCACTCTATTATAGCATATCATTTCTCACAACAACTTAGGCAAGGATCATGCTTTTTGGTACCCACAGTTTTCAAGCTAAGATTTGAACATACAAGCCAACAAACTCAAAACTTAGGTAGGATTCAAAGTTGTAAGCAAGACATACGAGAAGAATAAACAGAGCAACTATTCATCATTTCAACCATAGAGGTAAAGCATTCTTACTATGCATATCAAAGCAAACCAAGCAAACCTGATGAAAGCAAATAAATCTTTTTAGTCTTTTTATTTTTGCAGATTTTTTGGGTTTTCACTATAAAATATTCTGAAAACAAAGGAAGATATAAGTTACCTCAGGATGGGGGTCCTCCCCCAAGCTAGCTTCAGGCTCACTGCGGAGGAGGGAAGAAGAACCCCTGACTCGAGTAGTAAGCCCTCTGCTCCTCCATGTGTCGCTGCTGTGCCTGCTGCATGGCTGCAATCCTCTCACCAACCTGACGTTGCCACGCTGAGGTAGACTCGACGTGGGTGTTCAGTGTCTCCTCCAATCCCGTGACCTGGACAGTGAGCTCTCCCATCTGCTGCGCGAGCTGAGCATCGTGTGTAGAGGCTGAGGAGTGCCGCCTGAAGGACGAAGATGAAGGTGGACCACCAGAGCTAGAACTAGCGGGTGTAACCCACTGAGCACCGCTCGCACACGCCCAAGCCGTGCCACTCGCACTCGGATGGTTGGCGGGCTGATCCCAACCAGGTGCATACCCAGGAGTAAACCCAAACATGTACCTCGCAGGGGCCCCTCCTGCCACCGGTGGTGTAGTAGGCTATGGCTGTGGCTGTGGTGGTGGCTGTGACTGCTGCTGCTACTGCATGTGTGCTCTCTTCGCTGCGCTTCTGGTGGACCTGCCTGAAACACTAGCACGACGGCTTTCCTCTTGTGTAACAAGGGGAATGGTTAGTGACTCCGAGCTATACAATTGAAACCCCGGGTTAGGTAATGGGATTTGATTTGCATAACCCGGGAAGAAGAAAGTCAAAGAATCATTTGGGCCCCTCTTAAGTATATGCCCCTGGATCAAGTATGCCTCATCAATGAGAACTCGGGGCGTCCCGATGAAGGGTACGGGATTCCCGCTAATAACCCCGAGTCTGAGAGCAATACGAGTCACCAAACACGTACACTCAATAGGGCCTATCATCTTAAAATTTGTCTTCCACTGCCGAATCATAGCTTTAATGGGAGAGACCTTGATCTGTTTAACAGTGGCGTATAAAAGCATCAATTCATCACTGCGCACAGGCCGAACACCCTCTCGTGGAAAGAGAGTAATGGCCAGCCACTTGTGCCACAAACGGAGAGTGGGATGCACAATATCATTGCACCGAGGCACAAATTTGCCACTGTAAACAAGACCAGAAATGTCTGACCAGAAAGAGTCTCGAACAAAACCCTCACAAGCCTTCTTCAAAGAAAGAGCACAACACTGATTAAAAGCAAGGAGACCACTAAGTTCTTTCCATGAAACTCGGTAATCGGTCCCGAAAAGACGAAACTCAATACCATCAGCCACCTCGGCAAGAGAGCAAAGAAACTGGATGGTGAGGGGCCAAGAGCCAGGCTCTGTAACCGGCGCAAACTCCTCCCAACCAAGAGCATACCAAATGGAAGCGAACTCGAGGTTCATACCTATTTTCTCCATGAGAGCCGGGTCGAAGTCCCGGGTGTGGGCGAAGACTCGGTCCTTTAGGAGAGCGTAGGCTTACTCCTCTCGAGCGCCTCGCAAGCTGAGGTAGGGGGTGTCGTCGACGACCTCCTCTGCTGCTTGAGTTTCGGCTTGCTCTTCTTGCTATTCTTCATAATCCATTGTTGATGGGCTCAGCGTCGGCTCGACGGGGATGGATGAACTCATGCTTGCTCGCGAACGGGAGCGTGTCACCCTCTGAAGAGCGTTCACCGCCGAACTCATGCTAGCACAACAACAGGACAATAAGAGCAACTCGGTGATGGATTAGTGAAATCGAATGAAATTCTTACCGAGCTTGCTCCGCCAATAGCAATACTTGCAGCAACACAATAGAGAGAACACTTGATGATCCAAACTTGAGCAAGAAATCCAAGAAAACCAAGAGAGCAAGGAGTAGAGAGGGGAGTGTGAGTGAAATGAGTTGAATGGGTGAAGAACACCCCCTAGCAACCAGGGCAGGCAGCTCGGGGCAGCCAAGGCACAACGGCTAGGAGCCATTGGAGCCGGCTGGGCCCCGCTAGCTGTTGGCTGGGATCGGCCGACCCAGGCTCGGGCCCGCTGGTGGCCTGCTTTGGCTGGCGGCTCCCCAACATCTAGCCCATGGCTTGCCTTGGTGCACCGGCCAAAATTCGCCCAAAACATTTTTCAAATGATTTTTCTAAAATTTTCAAACTCAGAAATTATTTTCAGAAATTTTATTTAAAAAGGGAAAAGGGCTAGATAAATCTAGCATGCAGATGCAAGGTTTTGAAAAAAATTAAATATGCAGTTTTGAATTCAAATAAAATTTTGGAAAGGGAAAAATGAGATAAATACCATCTTTAACCTTTTTGGTAGAAAGGACTCGGCACCGCACTCCTGAGAAGTAGAGGGTGATGCCTTCTCAACCTTCCGCCATTCCTTATGAATTTTCTTTTGCTTCTTTGACGGAGAATTCTTCTTTGGGGGTGAAGGCTCCGTCCTTCCCCAAGCTGCTCAACACTATCTTGCACCAAGTAGCATTGCTCTTCTTTGTCTTGAAACTTGAATACCAAGTTCCTCTTCCCAATGCAGAAACGGATTACTCCGGCCCCCACATTGATTCTGGCTCGGACATCACTGAGAAATGGTCGCCCAAGGATGAGCAGCATTCCTCCCTCGTTGTCCATATCAAGGACCACGAAACCCGCGAAGACATAAGAGTTCTTGACCTTGACCAATAAGCTCTCAACAATTCCTTCTGGATATCGTATCGTTGAATCGGCGAGTTGGATAGTCCGTGCTGTAGGATAGAGAGCTGGATATCCCAGTTGCTCGAAGATGGCCTTGGACATGAGATTGACACTTGCACCAAGGTCACAAAGGGCATGCTTGATCGTCTTGTAATAGATTGTGCATGTGATAGCTGGATAGCCAGGATCTCTTCTATGCACAACTGCTGATTCCTCCCATGGATCTAGAATTTGTTGTATGGGCTTTCCTGCATAGTTAGGAGCATGTGTCTTCCTAGGTGGCTTACCCTACCTAGTCGACACTACACTAACATTTTCACAAGAGGATACGGGTTGCCCCGGGATCCTCCCGTTATCAGCAGACGGAACCAAAGCAGCTAACTGAGCTAACTGGGTTTCTAACATTTTGTTAAAACTCAGCTGGCTCTTCTGAGCAGAAGAAAAACTATCAAGCTTAACGTTGAGACTTTCCAAGGTTTTATCAAGGGCAGCTAGCTTCTTATTAACACCTTCATTAATCTTAGCCTACCCAAAAACAAGATCTCTCAAGGAGGGTTGGTTGGAGTTGTACGAGTTACCTTGGTTACCTCCTTGATAATAAGGGTGTTGTTGATTCCACGTTTGGCCTCCTTGTTGCGGGGGACGATAACCATTGTTATTGCTGTTCATGTACATCACTTCCTCCTGAGTTTCAGGACAGTAGTTTCCCGAATGCCCAGTGTTGCCACAGACCTCACAAGTCATATGAGAATCCATAGGCAGAGTTGTGGTGGCCATGGCAGCCTTCTCGCTGGTGTAATCATCCAGTCTCTTCATAAGAAGGTCCAGCTTGGCAGTAATCATATATGCTTCCTTGACAGTATGAGTAACCCTCGGACGTGGTTGGAGTCTTTCATCACTCCACCCTTGGTTGGATACCATCTTCTCAATGAGTAATTTAGCATTATCAACAGTGAGTGAGAAGAATGCTCCCTGAGCAGCAGCATCAATATGGCCTCGGGTTGTCAGAGTCAGCCCATTATAAAAGCTTTGAAGAATAAGCCAATCCTCCATCCCATGGTGAGGACAGACTAGGACGTACTCCAGAAGCCTTTCCCAAGCCTTTGGAATAGATTCACTTGCTTCTTCCTGAAAACCAGAAATTCTTCCACGAAGAGCATTGGTTTTACACAATGGGAAGAACTTCTTGACGAATGCCTCTGAACATTTATCCCAAGTATTAATGGCATCACGATTCGTGTAGAACCATTACTTGGATTTCCCCAGGAGAGAAAATGGAAACAGTCGAAGACGAACAACATCCATATTTGCACCCCTGATGATGAAAGTGCATAGCTCTAGGAATTGCTGCAGATGGGCATTAGCATCCTCATTTGGCTTGCCACAGAATGGGCTAGCCTGTACCATCGTGATTAGACCCGTCTTGATCTCAAAATTTTCAGTCCCCATTGCCACCTCAGGGCCTTGCAACACCTAGTCAGCAGAACGAGTTGAGTACTCACGAAGTATCTTCTGGGCCATAGCATTTGACATGGATGGTACAAAGGAAGCTGGATCGCCTTCCGGACGAGTACGACGAGGTGAGTCGAAATGAATACGAGCTCTCCTCACTAGTGACTCGGGATCTTCAGTGAAATTCTCTGGTAAGTCGAAACCAGTCATACACTACATGTCTTCATCATCCAAAGATAAAAGAAGACAATTAAGGTTAGCATGCATTGAGAGTTGTCCTAACCTACTCATGATTTATAAACAGATGCAAAGCATAGTCATGCCAATCTTGTACCTTCCCCATCAATGGCGCTAGAAATGCTTGTTGACATTTCTTCACGTCGATCACTTAAGAACAGATTTAGAATCCATCCTTAGAGACAATGCTAGAAATGCTTGTTGGCATTCCTTAACGTCACCACTAATGACGCCGAGTTAGCGTGAACATCAAGACTTGCCAAAGGTAAATCTAAACGATCATGAACGAATCCGCAAGTGCACAGATAAACCATTGTAGCATTTCCCCAAGGAAGGAGAATATTCCAAGGGTAAACCAAGAGATAGTATAGGAAACAACAACTCAAAAGCAGGGGTAAGATAAAAGATATGATAGGGTAGTGCGACACACACTCAGATCTACCTCTACTCTAGTACTCTACGGCTTAGGGGGAACATACGAGTTAGCTCTAGGTTCTAATGTACTAAACATACAAAGCTAGAAGATACAAGAGATAGGCATGAAACATTGCATGAGAAGGTAAGGTTCAGCACCTAGGTACAAATGGGGAGATAGCCCGTGACGACCAGCACTCTGCGAAACTATATTTTAGACTCCTACAGCAATACCCTAGCGTGGAGGGTTCCAAAGTGTCCAACAGCTGTCACCACTGCAGCCTACCTCAATCGTTACGGGGGGCATGCTCATAACTAACGTAGCCACACAACCCAGGCACCATGCCTGTGTTGCTGCTAGACTTCACCTGGCCTGGGCTGTTGTGACCCTGGGTGAGAGCCACCAGAAGACTGGTCAACTTAGACCGAGAACCGTAGCTCGAACACAAACCTCATGCAACACTATCATGCCATCTAACAAGATCACCTAAGGCTAGACATACGAACGGATACAAACTCTCTTATGTCTAGTCAATAAGATCACAAACACGAGCTTCTAACTTATGAACAAATACAAAAGGAATGAGTAAATCATCCTTCAAGTGGATCAAAAGGTAGTGTTCACGAAGAACACAAGCCTCTAAATGATGAACAAGAGATGAACTCAAGAACATTGTTGGCGTTTCATAGCACCGTCATCTCAAGAACAGATATAGGATCCATCCTTAGTGACAACACCAAGAATCGCCTTGTAGGCACCTCTCAATGTCACAACTAATGACGCCGGGTTAACGTAAACATCAAGACTTGCCAAAGGTTAATCTAAACAATCATGAATGAATTCGCAAGTGCACAGATAAACCATTGTAGCATTTCCTCAAGGAAGGAGAGTATTCCAAGGGTATCGTATCTGTGGAAGGCAATGGCAGATACCTTAGACTTATGCTTTTGCTCTGAATGTAAACCAAGAGATAGATGTACGAAACAACACACTCAAAGACAGGGGTAAGATAAGAGATATAAGGGTAGTGCGACACACACACTCAGATCTACCTCTACTCTAGCACACTACGGCTTAGGGGGAACATACGAGTTAGCTCTAGGTTCTAATGTACTAAACATACAAAGCTAGAAGATACAGGAGATGGGCATGAGTATTGCATGAGAGGGATAAGGTTCAGCACCCAGGTACAAATGGAGAGCTAGCCCGCGACGACCAGCACTCTGTGAAACTACACTTTAGACTCCTACAGCAGGTACCCCAGCGCGGAGGATTGCCCAAGGATCCAACAGGACTGTCACTACCTGTGGACCGTCCTCTATCGTTACGGGGGGTATGCTCATAACTATCGTAGCCAGACAACCCAGGCACCATGCCTACGTTGCTGCTAGACTCCACCCGCCCCCAGCTATTGTGACCCAGGGTGAAAGTCACCAGAAGACTGGTCAACTAGACCGAGTACCGTAGCTTGAACACAAACCTCATGCAACACCCTCATGCCATCTAAAAAGATCAACTAAGGCTAGACATACAAACAGATATGAACTCTCTTAGGTCTAATCAATAAGATCAAAGGGTCATGTTCATGAAGAACATGAGCCTCTAACTTATGAACACGCACATAAGGAAGGAGTTTATCACCCTTCAAGTGGATCAAAAGGTAGTGTTCACGAAGAACACAAGCCTCTAAATGATGAACAGAGGATGAACTCAAGAACATATCAAGCATATGATCTACCATGACTTTATATGAAATAGCTGAATAACTGAAGTAGATCAGAGTCATACAAAGAAGAAATAAAGATAAAAAAGAACTCATACCTAGACTCCCAAGAAGACTTGGAACCTGAATAAGAGCTACTCTAGCCTACACCCTAGCCTTGGGAACTAAAAGTGAGAGGAGAATGAGAGAGTGGTGTGTGGGAAATGGGAGCCCCTCCCCTTCTATTTATAGGCAAGGACTAGGCTTGCTCGAAGGCTCAAAGTGCTCCAAAACACCCCGAGATGCAGCAAGTGACCAATGAGCAACTGCCACGTGCAGGGCCGAGATGGGGCGGCACTAAGGCGGTTCGGCCGATCCTAGGATCGGCCGGCCCCCTAGGCCCCGGGGTGATTTTCCTCTGGGTGGCTACCCTGTGGGGCCTCTGATCCAGCCCCGGTGCATGGCTTGATTTGGTATCCGAGGTGGGCCCTTTGATTCATGTGAAGTCCATGTGGCATCCTCTGATTCGTCGGTGAGTGCCTCCCCTGGATCGATGACGTGTAATGCCATGTTTCCCTTGGTGGCAGCCACCTCCTCAGCTGAGTTGGCATGGTTTCTTCATAGAAGGTGGGTTTCCATCTCTTTTAAGGGGTAAATCACCTACATACAAATAATCTCCAAGGATAAGTAGAACTACAGTATTCAAACCAAAATGCTAGTAAATAATGCATATGCCTCCATTTATGTGAGAATATTGAGGGTTGGAAATGGTGAATTTCAATCCTCAACAAACTCCCCCAAGCTAACCTCTTGCTCGTCTCGAAGCAAGACATTAGAGACTTAGGTTGGTTGATCAGGAGTTGCTACAATGTTGTATTCTCAACTTATGGCAAACATACAGCAAAGTACTCTACCAAGAGTTGAACAAGTTGGCAATGTTCTTACCTTTCACCTGATACGTGGGGCATATAACTTCACCTGCCTTGGGCGGTTGAGAGACAGAATGGTTATATAGCATGTGCATAATCACTCATACCTTGATCAGCTTATCAATCCGGAGGTTTTGCAAATTTTCAAAAGAAAATCAGAGTTCCTCAAATGATACTCTCGGATCGCTCAAAAAGTGTATGGTTCCTCACCAAGGCATCAATGTTGCCTTTTCTTCACATCCTACTCCTAATAGGCTTATGTGGAGCTGTAGGTAGGGAAGATGTGGCATACTTGTCTCTCATGTATTGCTAAGTCAAAAACCGGATCTTTGGAAGAAACGAACATATATCCTGATCAAGATGTGAATATGTGTGTGATGGGTATGAGCATGGCAAGGTGGATACTAGGCCCAGAAATGGGTGCTAGATATTGCCATGCTTTATATGAGGGAATGAGGGATTGATGGTAAGGTGGACCTAGCCCCGGAGTAGGTACTAGTTATTACCATCTATATGGTGGAACTCTTTCTCTTGCACATATCAATCCCTTTTTCTCCTTTCTGAAATTTTTGAGACTCGGGCTAGCTCTCTTTATTTTATTTTTGCCATGCTTTTGAGCATGCTTTTCTCTTTTTTCTCTTCTTCTCTTTTTTTAGCTAGCCCTTTGTCTTTATTGGAGATATTTGGAGAGGGATGAATGATGCAAAGATACATAGAGTTTTATTTGTGGAAGAATGCATAAGCAATATGGAGCAAATGATGAATGCTAACTTCTAGTGTAGAAGTGAACATGTACGTGATCTTGATTAGGGGAGTATGAGTTCTAACAAGGGTCACAACAATTTGACAAAGCTCAAAGAGAGAACAAGCTGCATATGTGGAGGCTAAGAACTAGAATCTACATATGGCCTTGGATGGGAAATTCTCATCATTGAGGAACTCATCATGTTTTGATTTTTTTTTCAAAAAGGAAAACTCCGAATGTCAAGCATCACTAAGCACATGATCATAGCACTCTATTCTACCATATCATGTCTCACAACAACTTAGGCAAGGGTCATGCTTTTTGCTACCCACAGTTTTCAGGTTAAGGGTTGAACATGCAAGCCAACAAACTCAAAACTTAGGTAGGATACAAAGTTGTAAGCAAGACATACGAGGAGAATAAACAGAGCAACTATTCATCATTTCAACCATAGAGGCAAAGCATTCTTACTATGCATATCAAAGAAAACTAAGTAAACGATGATGATGAAAGCAAATAAATATTTTTGGTCTTTTTATTTTTGTAGATTTTTTTTGAATTTTCATTTATAAGATATTCTGAAAACAAAGGAAGATACAAGTTACCTCAGAATGGGGGTCCTCCCCCAAGCTAGCTTCAGGCTCACTGCGGAGGAAGGTAGAAGAAACCCTGACTCGCGTAGTAAGCCCTCTGCGCCTCCATGTATCGCTGCTGATCCTGCTGCATGGCTGCTATCCTCTCACCAGCCTGACACTGCCACGCTGAGGTAGACTCGACGTGGGTGTTAAGCGTCTCCTCCAATCCTATGACCTGGACGGTGAGCTCTCCCATCTGCTGCGCGAGTTGAGCATCGCGTGCAGAGGCTGAGGAGTGCCGCCGGAAGGACGAAGACGGAGGTGGTCCACTAGAGTTGGAACTAGCGGGTGTAGCCCACTGAGCACTGCTTGCACCTACCCAAGTCGTGCCACTCGCACTCGGCTGGTAGGTGGGCTGATCCCAGCTAGGTGCATATCTAGGGGTGACCCCGAACATGTACCCCGCACGGGCCCCTCCTGCCATTGGTGGTGTAGCAGGCTGTGGCTGTGGCTGAGGTTGAGGCTGAGGCTGTGGTGGTGGTGGTGGCTGTGACTGCTACTGCTGCTGCATGTGTGCTCTCTTCGCCGCGCTTCTGGTGGACCTGCCTGAAACACTAGCATGACGGCTTTCCTCTTGTGTAACAAGGGGAATGGTTAGTGACTCCGAGTTATACAATCCAAACCCCGAGTTAGGTAACGGGATTTGATTTGCATAACCCGGAAAGAAGAAAGTCAAAGAATCATTCAGGCCCCTCTAGAGTATATGCCCCTGGATCAAGTATGCCTCATCAATGAGAACTCGGGGTGTCCTAATGAAGGGGTACAGGATTCCCACTAAGAACCCCGAGTCTGAGAGCAAATACGAGTCACCAAAGACGTACACTCAATAGGACCTATCATCTTAAAATTCATCATCCACTGCCGAATCATAGGTTTAACGGGAGAGACCTTGATCTGGTTGACAGCGGCGTATAATAGCATCATCTCATCACTGCGCACAGGCCGAACATCCTCTCGTGGAAAGAGAGTAATGGCGAACCACTTGTGCCACAGGCGAAGAGTGGGATGCACAATATCGTTGCACCGAGGTACAAACTTGCCACTGTAAACAAGATCAGAGATGTCTGCCCAGAAAGAGTCTCGAACAAAACCCTCACAAGCCCGCTTCAAAGAAATAGCACAATGAGGACTAAAACCAAGAAGATGACTAAGTTCCTTCCAAGAACACGATACTCGGTCCCAAAAAGACGAAACTCAATGCCATCCGGAGTCTCGGTAAGAGAGCAAAGAAACTGGATGGTGAGGGGCCGAGAGCCAAGCTCTGTAACCGGCGCAAACTCCTCCCAACCAAGAGCATTCCAAATGGAAGCGAACTCGAGATTCATACCTGTTTTCTCCATGAGAGCCGGGTCGAAGTCCCGGGTGTGGGCGAAGACTCGGTCCTTCAAGAGAGCATAAGCTTGCTCCTCTCGAGTGCCCCACAAGCTAAGGTAGGGGGTGTCATCGACGACCTCCTCCGCGGCTTGTGGCTCGGCTTGCTCCTCTTGCTCTTCTTGATAATCCATCATCGATGGGCTCGACGTCGGCTCGGCGGGGGTAGATGAACTCGCGCTTGCCCGCGAACGGGAGCGTGAGCGTGTCACCCTCCGGAGAGTGTTCGCCGCCCAATTCATGCTAGCACAACAACAAGGGACAACAAGAGCAACTCGGTGATGGGTTAGTGAAATCGAATGAAGTTCTTACCAAGCTTGCTCCACCAATAACAATACTTTCAGCAACACAATAGAGAGAACACTTGATGATCCAATCTCGAGCAAGAAATCCAAAAAAACCAAGAGAGCAAGGAGTAGAGAGGGGAGTGTGAGTGAATGAGTGAAGAACACCCCCTCTCGAGTCCAATTTATAGAGCAAAGGGGGCAGCGCACAAAGGACTAGCCGTTGGACAACGGCTAGGAGCTGTTGGCCAAAGCTGGACCCACATGACCATTGCCAGGGTTCGGCCGAACCCTGGTTCGACCGGCCCAGTTGTGGGCCCGGGACTGGCCCCCTTTGGCAGGTGTGCCACCAACGGTTATATGAAGATATGCCAAGGTGCACTGACCAAAGTTTACTCCAGAAATTGCCCAAATGAATTTTCTATGGTTTTCAAACTCAGAAATTATTTTCAGAAATTTTATTTTGAAAAGGGAAAAGGGCTAGGTAAATGTAGCATGTAGATGCAATGTTTTTTTTGGGAAATCAAATATGCAATTTTGGAAATAAAATTTTGGAAAGGGAAATATGAGATAAGTACCAGCTTTAACCTTTTTGGTAGAAAGGACCCATCATTTTTAGTCCGACGAGTTGGACTCTTCTCAGTGATCAATTCCACTTAGCACCCCACTCCTGAGAAGTAGAGGGTGGTGCCATCTCCATCTTCTGCCATTCTTTCCGAATTTTCTTTAGCCTCTTTGACGGAGATTTCTTCCTTGGGGGTAAAGGCTCCGTCCTTCCCCCAAGCTGCTCAACATTATCTTGCACCAAATAGAATTGCTCTTCTTTATCCTGAAACTTGAACTTCAAGTTCCTCTTCCCAATGCGAAAACGGATGATTACGGATCCCACACTGATTCTAGCTCGGACATCACTGAGAAATGGTCACCTAAGGATGAGTGGCTGAGGACCAGGTGTGTCTGAGGACCAGTGGAGGGTCACTCCTGAGTGATGAGTGATTGACAACGTTGTGTGGACTGATGCTTGGCTAAGTGTGTAGGTACAGGTTGCGGCTTGACTCGTGTCGATGCAGGTGAAGAACAAGCGCGAAAGGCCTTAGCTGTGGCGGCCTCCGGGTGATGGAGTGGCAAGTAGGCTTGGTTCGATGGACCCGGTGGCCGATAGGGTCAAGTGCGAGCTGTGCGGTGCAAGACTGGCGGGTTGAAGTCGTGAACATGGGCCGGTGCAAGGTAGCGGTTGAAGCCCGAAGCTTGCATGCGGGGTTTGGTGGTTTGCCCACAAAACCATCAGGTGGACAGTTTCTTGGTTTGAGCCTCAAAACCAAGCCCGGAGGCTCGAGGCGACAGAGACGGTGATCCGGGAGCTTCGGGAAGCTTCAAGGTGGGGGCACGTTGCGTGATCGCAGGGTTTGCGTCGAAGCTAAGCAAGGCCGCGGTGGAAGCGTGTCCGCTCGATGAAGACTTGACCAAAATGCCCCTGAGGGGTTGTATTTTCAGTTATGCAGTAGGGGTAGCGTGGTCATTTACCTCCCTCTGATGAACTTCATATAAATAGCGGAGAGGTGGATGGCATCTCTCTCTCTTGCTTCCTAGGGCTTTCTCCCCCGGTAGATTTTTCTGAACTGCTTCGTTTTCCTCTGGATTCCTTAGGCTAGACTATTGTACAGACTCTGACCTCTGGATGTTTGGAAGCATTCGGTGTCCCGGTGATCTCCTAGTCCTTTGTGATTTTCGTGTCATTTTTGGGGCTATTTTTGGGAGTTTTCGTTCTTCGCTCGATTCGTGAGTTTGGAGGAGTTTCTTCATGGATTTCTTTGAGTGGATCATGGGTGGATGCCTTGTGCATGTTTGTGTATGATCTTGACCCCTCAAACGTCGTGTAGAACCTTCGATTCGTGAGTTTTTGGCCGGAGTACGTGTTCTTGGTGGAGTTTGTGTGATCCGCAATTCCCAGTGATTTAGGGAGTTAGAGGTCGAGATTTTTGGGGCATTGCTTCATCTTGTGTTGCTTATCATCTCCCCCAAATCTTGTCTCAAGAGCTCTAGCCGTTTGGGAGATCCATCGATTTGAGGATATGTCTCCTCTCTAGGGTTTATAGCCTAAATCATTTTTCTGGTGGTGATTCCTTGATCTTTTGGAGGAGATCTTTTGGAAAAAGCTTCTTTGTGTTGTTAAGAAGCTATGGTTAAAGTTTTGTGATTTTTGGAGATCGTTTGATCAAGTTTCGGATTTTCCTTCCTTCTCTCGCGGGCTGTTGTTCTCTGTTTTCTGGGGGCTGTCAGAAGTTCCGACCCTGTACAGGAAGTTCCGATAACTAGTTTTCGGGCTGACAGAAAGTCTTTTTCGGGAGTTCCGACCCTAGGCCGGAAGTTCCGATGGACGGAAGTTCCGATCCTGTACCGGAAGTTCCGATAATGAGTTTCTGATAGCCAGAGGACCTGTTATCGGAAGTTCCGATACTTGGCCGGAAGTTCCGACAAAACCTGCTGTAGGTTGTCCTGAGCTCGTTCTTTTCTCGTTTCCTTTTGAGCTTGCTTCCGCTTTGTTTCTAGACTTGTCCTAACTTGTTCCTAGGGTCAGTAAGTCTGTTGTGGCTACGTGATCTTGGCAAGTTTGTGCGGGATTCTTTGGAAGTGATTTGGGGTTTAGGCCGAGTTCTTGAGAAGAATTTTTATCGGCTCCCATTCACTCTCCCCCCTCTCTAGTCGCCTATTCGGTCCTTCAATTGGTATCAGAGCCGGTTACGGATCTTTTTGATTCTAACCAGTCTAAGATCCAAAGATGGGCGATTACGGCAAGGGGTCGGGTCCTCCGCACTTTGATGGCAAGAATTACCCGATGTGGGAGAGGCGCATGGGCACGTTTTTGCGCGGGAAGGGAACTCTTATCTGGGAGGTCACTCAAAATGATCAATATGTCATCCCAAAAAGTTTTCTGCTTCTAGGATCGCGGGACATGTTTGAGGCCAACAGCAAGGCCGTTGATTACTTGTTCCGTGCTCTCTGTGCCTCGGAGTTCGAGCGAGTGTACGGAGAGAATGTGGCTGGAAAGATTTGGCTCAAGTTGAGAAATGCTCATGTTGGCAATGCCCAAGTGCAAGCCCGTTTGTTTTCCACTTACCGGAGAGAGTACGAGAACTTCACTCATCTCCCCGGTGAGTCGACCGATGCGATGTTCCACCGTTTCACTAGCATTGTCAACAACATGAGGGCCAATGTGACAGTGCTCCCATACACGGATCATGATCAAGCTATCAAGCTTTTGCATGCCCTGGATAGGTCTGTGTGTAGTGCCAAGGTCGAGGCCATTGAAGAGTCGAGCGTGTATGATACGCTTTCGCTTGATGAGTTGTTTTCCAAGCTTAGGTCCTCGGAGGTTGATCGTGGCCTGAGAGCCAAGGATGAGAGACCGACCGTCTCCCATATTCGTGCTCTAGTCTCCGGACCTGGACCAAGGACTAACGCTAACCCATCCTCCAGGATGTATTCTTTGTCTTCTCTTATGTCCTTGCCAGACGAGGATTTTGATGAGCTTGGAGAGGACAAACTGGCGCTGCTGACCAGGAAGTTCGAGAAGCTGCACGAGAACTGCGTGAACACAAGGAGGATCACACAGACGTCCTACAGGTGCGGCAAGAAGGGACACTACATCGCTGAGTGTCCACAGGAGGTGGAGCCCAAGAATGAGATCAAGCACCGCCCGAGGATTGAGAACAAGCACCGCTCGAGGTGTGAAAACAAGCACAAGTACAAGGACAATGACAAGCGGAAATCGAGGAAGGGTGGCGACAAGAAGAAGGCACGGGCTCGAGTGAAGATCGAGGAGCTAAGTGACTCGGACTCCGAGGACTCATCTTCAAGCTCGAGTAGTGAAGAAGAAGATGGCGAGCGCAAGAAGAAGAAGAAGAGCTCCTTCAAGAACCTCACCGGCCTTTGTATGATGGGTCACAGCACCGGCAGCAAGTCAAGCAAGAAGAGTGGAAAGGATGAGTCCGATGTCGACTCCGACTCAGAGGAAGAGGTAACTCCTGATCTTGCTTTCCTGCTTAAGGAGAATGCCGAGTTGAATGCTTTGCTAGATAACCGTGATGAGGTGCTTAGAGAGGCTAAGAAGAAGAGGAGAGAACTTAGAGTCTCTTTGGAGGAAGCTAGGGAGAAGGTAGCTGAGTTAGAGGCTAGGCATCTAGATGACATGCTAGCTTTGGATGCTCTTAAGGCTTCTCCTATTGTTAGTGATGAAGTTGACTGCACTGATTGCAATGCTTTCTTGTCTTATTTGACTTTGCTTAAGGAGAAGCATGCCTCTAAGTTGGAGGAACTAGATGTTCTTAGGGCTGAACTCGATGAGATGAAGTCTAGGAACTCTTTGCTTGGTGCTTGCACGTCTTGCCCTGTTTTGCATGGTAAACTAGATGAGTCTCATTCTAGAATTGTTTCACTTGAGGCTGCTTTGAAAGCTCCTGTTGCTACTTCTTGTGCTACATGTGATTTGCATGCCGAGAAAAATCTAGAGCTTGCACAAATGGTTGATCGGCTACAGAATGAGAATGATGGGTTGTGCACGTTGTTGAGTTGGTTGAGGTCACAGGAGCCACAACTTGGGAAGTTGGTGGCTAAGTTTAAGAGAGCGGATGGCCATGGTTTGGGTTTTGGGAAGGTTGGTGAGAGTGGTGGTAAGAAAGAGCGAGAGATACCAAACAACTCCATCCCACAAAACAACCATCCGAGTGAGAGGTGTGAGAAAGAGAAGAACCCTCTACCAAGGGGAAACCCAAAGCCAAGGCCAATCCTATTCCATTGTGACTATTGTGGGAAAGATGGTCATAAGGAGGAGTTTTGTTTCAGGAAGAGAAGGGATGAGAGGTTTGCTAGGGAGATGGCAAACAAGGACAGGTACCGCACTTCTCGTGGTGTGCCTGAGCCTCGTGTTGTTCCTCTACCTAGAGGTGATGGGTTTGTGCGTACGTTTCCCACATGTGGTGGTGGATGTGTGTTTCCTCAGAAGGATAGGCGTGCTGGGTTTGAGCGTGGTGTGTTTGCTAGACGTTCTCCACCTCTTGGCCGATACGAGGATGGGAGAGACCGTCACAGCTTTGAGCCTCAGAGGGGCTATGGGCCACATTTTCCCTATCGTGGTGACCGTACCCCTCCAGCGAGACGTGAGGTAGTTCAGCGTGGTGGTCGTAGCTTTGGTGGACGTGATAGGCGTGATAGTGCTAACCCCACTTTTGAGCAAATAGCTCGACACTGGTTTGACTCCTTCTTTGCTAACCCCAGTGCTGAGACGTTTGCTCGCTCTCGGTATCGTTTTTGATTTTGCAGGTGGAAGGCTTGGAGAACATTTGGCGGATTGACTCTGGTTGTTTGTCTCATGACCAGAGTGAGGGGATGGTTCTCCAGCCTCATCCCCGTGGTGTCTTTGGAGCACATCATTTTTGGGGAAATGGACGAGTGTTGACCGAAGGAGTGTTTCAGGTAAGTGTTGGAGCCAGCTGCCTTTGTTGCTTCTTTGGGTCTTTGTGAGTTGCCCTTTTTGGTTTGAGGCTTTGCCCTATCGCATGTGTTTAGGATGAGCTTTGTATGCTCTTTGGTCCTAATGCATGTGTTTAGGGGGAGCTTATGAGCTTGCTTGTTCTTTGCCCTATGACATGTACTTTGGGTGAGCTTTGTATGCTCCTTGGCCCTTATGCATGTGTTTAGGGGGAGCTTGCTAGCTTTGCTTGCTTTCTGCCTCTTTGGTCCTTGGGAGCTCACTTTTTGTCATATGTTCATTTTGTTGCATTGCATTCATGCATTTTACTTTTTGTCCAAAACCTGGTAGGATAGCCATCTTTGGATCACTTGTGCTAGGAATGAGCTTCTCTTATATACATTGATCACCGATGTGCTATATTTGTGATATATGTGCATGTTGAGTAATTTGTGGATGTGAATGCTATGCTCTGGTTGGTTTTGCCATATACTTATGTTGAGATAGCTTTCTTTTGATGAAAATGCTAAAATTGTGTATCTCATGAGTAGATGCTTGTCTATGCTCAATTTGTGCTTAAATGCCTATATCATGTCTAGTCTGTGCTTGAGAATCATGTTCTCTTTGCTTGGGGTCAAAGATCCTTTGTCATTGTAAATGTTTAGCCCTTTTGCTTGCTTAGGGAGGAGCATAAGCTTCTTTTTGCCGCAAAGGCACTTCATGTACCATGTTTAAACTTGAAAATGAAAATGGTGTATGAATTGTCTTATGCTTGAAAAATGAGCTCCTAATCATGTTTTATGGTTTGATATTCATATCTTGGGTGCTAAACCGTAGCATGCTTGTCTACCATGAGAAGTCTCATTTTAAGAAGTAGACACATGACTCAGTGGCTTTAACATGACTTGAGTAGCTTGTGGGCGTTTATAATGATCTTGTGATGAGAATTGGTGATCTTGCATAAACTTTGGATGATCTAGTGTATTTATGTTCAAATTGGTATAGAGAGAATCTTGCTCATGAGATGACTATCTCTTTGTGAAAATTGCTTAAAATTTGTTTTTAGCCATGTCACATGCTTATATGTCTATACCTTCTTGATGGCAATGTGCTAGATACACCATGTCTAATTTGCTTGCTCTATGTCTCAGTTGTAGCATTTTGTTGTGCTCTTTGTATATTTGAGAAGCTTGGTAGATTGTATATGTGCTTTGACACGCATTTTTCATGAAAACAAGGGGAAGAGCATCACATACCTTGATTCATGCATTGTCAACAAGGGGGAGAATATACATGCAAGGGGAGAGTTATGCGGTGAGAGTTATGCACATTTGGGGAGATTTTTCATGCATTGGGAGATTTTGTGGAAAATTGGTATGCATTTGTAAGATGTTGCATGTGAGGAGAAAAATTTGAGAAGAAGAGGTTGCATCTGCTCAGGGGGAGTTTGCATATGTGCAGGGGGAGCTTCTTTGATTTGTGCCTGAGTTTTCTGCTTTGTGGTGTGCTCTTTGTGAGCTTTGTTTTGTCTCGGCTGTGTCGAGCCGTTGCCCTTGTCTTAGGGGGCCGAGACTTGGATTGGCGAGTGATCGAGTTTTCGTTTGTTCTTTGGCTTTGGATCACTTGCTTGGGAGGTTTGTGTTCGTGGTTGTTTTCTTTTCTTTTTCTCTATGTGATTTCTATGGGTGTTGTCAATGCACTCATCAAGGGGGAGATTGAGGACCAGGTGTGTCCGAGGACCAGTGGAGGGTCGCTCCTGAGTGATGAGTGATTGACAACGTTGTGTGGACTGATGCTTGGCTAAGTGTGCAGGTACAGGTTGCGGCTTGACTCGTGTCGGTGCAGGTGAAGAACAAGCGCGAAAGGCCTTAGCCGTGGCGGCCTACGGGTGATGGAGTGGCAAGTAGGCTTGGTTCGATGGACCGGTGGCCGATGGGGTCAAGTGCGAGCCGTGCAGTGCAAGACTGGCGGGCTGAAGTCGTGAACATGGGCCGGTGCAAGGTAGCGGTTGAAGCCCGAAGCTTGCACGCGGGGTTTGGTGGTTTGCCCACAAAACCATCAGGTGGAGGGTTTCTTGGTTTGGGCCTCAAAACCAAGCCCGGAGGCCCGAGGCGACAGATACGGTGATCCGGGAGCTTCGGGAAGCTTCGAGGCGGGGGGCACGTGGCGTGATCGCGGGGCTTGCGTCGAAGCTAAGCAAGGCCACGGCGGAAGCGTGTCCGCTCGATGAAGACTTGACCAAAATACCCCTGAGGGGTTGTATCTTCAGTTATGCAGTAGGGGTAGCGTGGTCATTTACCTCCCTCCGATGAACTTCATATAAATAGCGGAGAGGTGGATGGTATCTCTCTCTCTTGCTTCCTAGGGCTTTCTCCCCCAGTAGATTTTTCTGAACTGCTTCGTTTTCCTCTGGATTCCTTAGGCTAGACTCTTGTACAGACTCTGACCTCTGGATGTATGGAAGCATTCGGCGTCCCGGTGATCTCCTAGTCCTTTGTGATTTTCGTGTCATTTTTGGGGCTATTTTTGGGAGTTTTCATTCTTCGCTCGATTCGTGAGTTTGGAGGAGTTTCTTCACGGATTTCTTTGAGGGGATCATGGGTGGATGCCTTGTGCATGTTTGTGTATGATCTTGACCCCTCAAACGCCGTGTAGAGCCTTCGATTCGTGAGTTTTTGGCCGGAGTTCGTGTTCTTGGTGGAGTTCGTGTGATCCGCGATTCCCGGTGATTTAGGGAGTTAGAGGTCGAGATTTTTGGGGAATAGCTTCATCTTGTGTTGCTTATCATCTCCCCCAAATCTTGTCTCAAGAGCTCTAGCCGTTTGGGAGATCCATCGATTTGAGGATATGTCTCCTCTCTAGGGTTCATAGCCTAAATCATTTTTCCTGTGGTGATTCCTTGATCGTTTGGAGGAGATCTTTTGGGAAAAGCTTCTTTGTGTTGTTAAGAAGCTATGGTTAAAGTTTCGTGATTTTTGGAGATCGTTTGATCAAGTTTCGGATTTTCCATCCTTCTCTCGTGGGCTGTTTTTCTCTTTTTTCTGAGGGCTGTCGGAAGTTCCGACCCTGTACAGGAAGTTCCGATAACTAGTTTTCGGGCTGACAGAAAGTCATTTTCGGAAGTTCCGACCCTAGGCCGGAAGTTCCGATGGACGGAAGTTCCGACCCTGTACCGGAAGTTCCGATAATGAGTTTCTGATACCCAGAGGACCTGTTATCGGAAGTTCCGATACTTGGTCGGATGTTCCGACAAAACCTGCTGTAGGTTGTCCTGAGCTCGTTCTTTTCTTGTTTCCTTTTGAGCTTGCTTCCGCTTTGTTTCTAGACTTGTCCTAACTTGTTCCTAGGGTCAGTAAGTCTGTTGTGACTACGTGATCTTGGCAAGTTTGTGCGGGATTCTTTGGAAGTGATTTGGGGTTTAGGCCGAGTTCTTGAGAAGAATTTTTATCGGCTCCCATTCACTCCACCCCCTCTCTGGTCGCCTATTCGGTCCTTCAGTGGCATTCCTCCCTTGTCGTCCACATCAAGGACCACGAAATCCACAAAGACATAAGAACTCTTGATCTTGACCAATATGCTCTCAACAATTCCTTCTAGATATCGTATCGTTGAATCGGCGAGTTGGATAGTCTGTGCTGTAGGAGAGAGAGCTGGATATCCCAGTTGCTCGAACATGGCCTTGGACATGAGATTAACACTCGCACCAAGGTCGCAAAGGTTATGCCTGATTTTCTTGTAATAGATTGTGCAAGTAATAGTCGGGTAGCCTGGATCTCTCTTGTGCACAACTGTTGATTCCTCCCATGGATCTAGAATTTGTTGTATGGGCTTTCCTGCATAGTGAGAAGCATGTGTCTTCCTAGGTGGCTTACCCCACCTGGTTGACACTACACTAACATTCTCACAAGAGGATACGGGTTGCCCCCGGATCCTCCCGTTATCAGGAGATGGAACCAAAGCAGCCAGCTGAGCCAACTGGGTTTCTAACATCTTGTTAAAACTCAGCTGACTCTTCTGGGCAGAAGAAAAACTTTCAAGCTTAACGTTGAGACTTTCTAAAGTTTTATCAAGGGTGGCTAGCTTCTTGTTAACACCTTCATTAATCCTAGCTTGCCCAAAAACGAGATCTCTCAAGGAAGGTTGGTTGGGATTGTAAGAATTACCTTGGTTACCTCCTTGATAATAAGGGCGTTGTTGATTCCACGATTGGCCTCCTTGTTGAGGTGGACGATAACCATTGTTATTGCCATTCATGTACATCACTTCCTCCTGAGTCTCCAGACAATAATTGCCTGAGTGCCCAATGTTACCACAGACTTCACAAGTCATGTGAGAGTCCATAGGCAGAGTAGTGGTGGCCATGGCAGCCTTCTCACTGGTGTAGTCATCCAATCTCTTCATGGGAAGATCCAACTTGGCAGTAATCATGTCTGCTTCCTTGACAGTATGAGTACCCCTTGGTCGTGGTTGGAGTCTTTCATCACTCCACCCTTGGTTGGAGACCATCTTCTCAATGAGTACTTTAGCATCTCAACAGTGAGTGAGAAGAATGCTCCTTGAGCAACTGCATCAATATGGCCTTGGGCTGTCAGAGTCAACCCATTATAAAAGCTTTGAAGAATGAGCCAATCCTCCATCCCATGGCGAGGACAGGCCAGGACATACTCCTGGAGCCTTTCCCAAGCCTCTGGAATAGATTCACTTGCTGCTTGCTGAAAACCAGAAATCCTTCCACGAAGAGCATTAGTTTTACCCAATGGGAAGAACTTCTTGAGGAATGCCTCTGAACACTTACTCCAAGTGTTAATAGCATCACGATTCGCGTAGAACCATTGCTTAGCTTTCCCCAGGGAGAGAGTGGAAACAGCTGTAGACGAACAACATCCATATTTGCACCCCTGATGATGAAAGTGCTGCATAGCTCTAGGAATTGCTGCAGATGAGCATTGGCATCCTCATTTGGCTTGCCACAGAATGGGCTAGCCTGTACCATCGTGATTAGACCCGTCTTGATCTCAAAATTTTCAGTCCCCATTGCCACCTCAGGGCCTTGCAGCACCTGGTCAGCGGAAGGAGCTGAGTACTCAAGAAGTGTCTTCTAGGCCACAACGTTGGACGTGGATGGTACAAAGGAAGCTGGATCGCCTTCCGGACGAGTACGACAAGGTGAGTCGAATTGAATTCGAGCTCTCCTCACAAGTAACTCGGGATCTTCAGTAAAAGTCTCCGGTAAGTCGAAACCAGTCATACACTACCTGTCTTCATCATCCAAAGATAAAAGAAGACAATCAAGGTTAGCTTGCATTGAGAGTTGTCCTAACCTACTCATAGCTTATAAACAGATGCAAAGCATAGTCATGATAATCCTGTGCCTTCCCCGGCAACGGCGCCAGAAATGCTTGTTGGCGTTTCGTAGCGTCGTCATCTTAAGAACAGATCTGGGATCCATCCTTAGTGACAACACCAAGAATCACCTTGTAGGCACCTCTTAATGTCACAACTAACGACGCCAGGTTAACGTGAACATCAAGACTTGCCAAAGGTTAATCTAAACAATCATGAACGAATCTGCAAGCGCACAGATAAACCAATGTAGCATTTCCCCAAGGAAGGAGGGTATTCCAAGGGTATGGTATCCGTGGAAGACAATGGCGGATATCTTAGACTTATGCTTTTGCTCTGAATGTAAACCAAGAGATAGATGTAGGAAACAACACACTCAAAGACAGGGGTAAGATAAGAGATATAAGGGTAGTGCGACACACACACTGAGATCTACCTCTACTCTAGCACACTACGACTTAGGGGGAACATACGAGTTAGCTCTAGGTTCTAATGTACTAAACATACAAAGCTAGAAGATATAGGAGATGGGCATGAGTATTGCATGAGAGGGATAAGGTTCAGGACCCAGGTAGAAATGGGGAGCTAGCCCGCAACGACCAGCACTCTGCGAAACTAGACTTTAGACTCCTACAGCAGGTACCCCAGCGCGGAGGATTGCCCAAGGATCCAACAGGACTGTCACTACCTGTGGACCATCCTTTATCATTACGGGGGGTATGCTCATAACTATCGTAGCCAGAAAACCCAGGCACCATGCCTACATTGCTGCTAGACTCCACCCGGTCCGGGCTATTGTGACCCAGGGTGAAAGTCACCAGAAGACTGGTCAACTAGACCGAGTACCATAGCTTGAACACAAACCTCATGCAACACTCTCATGTCATCTAACAAGATCAACTAAGGCTATACATACAAACAGATATGAACTCTCTTATGTCTAATCAATAAGATCAAAGGGTCGTGTTCGTGAAGAACACGAGCCTCTAACCTATGAACAAACACATAAGGAAGGAGTTTATCACCCTTCAAGTGGATCAAAAGGTAGTGCTCACGAAGAACACAAGCCACTAAATGATGAACAAAGGATGAACTCAAGAACATATCAAGCATATGATCTACCATGACTTTATATGAAATAGCTGAATAACTGAAGTAGATCAAAGTCATACAAAGAAATAAAGATAAAGAGAACTCATACCTAGACTTCCAAGAAGACTTGGAACCTGAATAAGAGCTACTCTAACCTACCCCCTAGCCTTGGAAACTAAAAGTGAGAGGAGAATGAGAGAGTGGTGTGTGGGAAATGGGAGCCCCTCCCCTTCTATTTATAGGTAAGGACCAGGCTTGCTCGGAGGCTCAAAGTGCTCCAAAACACCCCGGGATGCAGCAAGTGACCAATGAGCAGCTACCACGTGTAGGGCCAAGATGGGGCGGCACTAAGGCGGTTCGGCCGATCCTAGGATCGGCTGGCCCCCTAGGCCCCTCACTCGGGGTGGTTTTCCTCTGGGTGGCTACCCTGTGGGCCCTCTGATCCTTCCTCGGTGCATGGCTTGTTTTGGAATCCTAGGTGGGCCCCTTGATCCATGTGAAGTCCATGTGTCGCTCTCTAATTTGTCGGTGAGTGCCTCCCTGGATCAGTGACGTGGATTGCCAAGTGTTTCCTTGGTGGCAGCCATCTTCTCAGCTGAGTTGGCATGGTTCTTCCATAGAAGGTGGGTTTCCATCTCTTTTAATGCTTATTTGACCTACATACAAATAATCTCCAAGGACAAGTGGAACTACATTATTCAAACCAAAGTGCAAGTAAATAATGCATATGCCTCCATTTATGTGAGAATATTGATGGCTGATAGTGGAATTTAACAGCCATCAACAGAAGGCTTGAGGAACATTTGGCTGTTGTACTCCGGATGATCACGACACATGATCGGAGATGGGGGGTGGTTCACAAGCCTCACCCCAGTGCGTACCAGGGAGTACATCACTTTTGGGGATAATGGTAAGGGATGAGTTCTTGGTGAAGGAATGGTGAAGGTAAGCAGGAAGGTGTCTCTGAGGCGTGTTGCTTTTTTCAAGTCGCTGGGGTTCAATTTGCTTTCTGTGTCTCAGCTACTTGATGAGGGGTTTGAGGTTCGGTTTAAGTTGGGTGCGTCTGAGGTGCTTGATTCTCGAGGTGACCGTGTTTGTATGGTTGTCCCCGAGGGTCAGATCTTTCGAGCTGATTTCTCTCAGTCCGATGGTCATGCACAGTGTTTGGTAGCTAGTTCTCCTGATTTGTGGAAGTAGCATAGGCGGTTGGGACACTTGAGCTTTTATCTGCTTTCCCGCTTGAGTGGTCTCGATTTGGTCCGAGGATTGCCTAGGTTGAGGTTTGAGAAGGAGTTGGTTTGTGCGCCTTGTAGGCATGGTAACAAGGTCGCTGCTTCTCATCCACCCCTGACTGCTGTCATGACAGAGCGTCCGACAGAGCTGTTGCATATGGACCTTGTTGGGCCAGCTCGAGTTCGCTCGGTGGGTGGGAAGTGGTATGTCCTGGTTGTGGTGGACAACTATTCTTGCTATGCCTAGGTGTTTTTCCTAGAGGATAAGAGTGACACTTTCAGCTTTGTTCGAGACTTGATCGTGAGGTTGAAAAACGAGAGGCATGGGAACACTATTCGAGCAATCCGCAGTGATAATGGCTCTGAGTTCAGGAACTCTCATTTTGATGCCTTTTGCTGTGATCTTGGTCTTGAGCATGAGTACTCGACTCCTTATGTGCCACCTCAAAATGGAGTTGTGGAAAGGAAGAACCGGACGTTGTGTGAGATGGCTAGGACGATGCTCGATGAGCACAGGACTCCTAGGAGGTATTGGGCTGAGGCGGTGAGCACCGCATGCTATGTGTCGAACAGGATCTTTCTCCAAGCGTTCAAGAAGAAGACGTGTTATGAGCTTATGCATGGTAGAGCTCCTAAGGTTAGTCACTTCCGAGTTTTTGGTTGCAAGTGTTTTATTCTCAAGAAGGGAAAGCTTGATAAGTTTGAGGCTAGATCTAGTGATGGTATTTTCTTTGGTTATGCAAACCATTCTAGAGCTTATAGGGTGCTTAATCTTGAGACTAACAAAATCATGGAGACTTGCGAGGTGACCTTCGATGAGACAGTGCCATGTAGCTCTCTTGGCTTTGATTGTGCAGGTGACGAGGAGATGGCCAAGACGCTCTTTGTGGAGGATGAAGAAGATGGTGGTGGTGATGGCGAGGATCGTGTACCTGCTGTGGATCGTGTACATACTACTTCCACGACGACGACTACAGTTGATGGCGGGCTTCTACTTCGACTAGGACGCATCAACATGTACCGCAAGCAAGGGTGGAAGCAGCTATGGAGGGGGAGGTAGTCTCCAGGCGAGAGGCTCCTAGGCCTGTATAAGTGGATCACCCTCCTTCGAAGATCATTGGAGACATGAACGAGAGGACTACACGGTCGAGGTAACGAAATACTTCTCACTTTGCTCACTCCACATTTGTTGCCTCCTTCGAGCCCAAAGATATTGGACACGCTCTTTCTGATGCAAACTGGGTGAATTCCATGCATGAGGAGTTGGAGAACTTTGAGAGAAACCAAGTCTGGGTGTTAGTCGATCCACTGCCAAATTGTCATCCTATTGGTACCAAGTGGGTGTGGAAAAACAAAGAAGGTGAGAATAGGATGGTTGTGAGAAACAAGTCGAGGTCGGTGGCTCAGGGGTTTAACCAGAAAGAGGGTATAGATTATGAGGAGACATTTGCTCCGGTGGCCCGTCTAGAGGCGATTCAGATCCTTCTAGCCTTTGCCGTGGCTAAAGGGTTCAAGTTGTTCTAGATGGATGTGAAGAGTGCGTTCCTGAAGGGGGTGATAGAGGAAGAAGTGTATGTGAAGCAACCATCGGGGTTTGAGAGTAAGAGATACCCACACCATGTGTATAAACTCCAGAGGGCGCTCTATGGGTTGAAACAGGCGCCGAGGGCTTGGTATGGCAGGTTGAGAGGGTTTTTGCTGAGTAAGGGGTTTGTGATGGGCATAGTTGATAAGACCCTGTATAGATCTGTACTTGCTTGATTTGTACTCCTTAAGCATGGAAATGACCTTTTGATTGTACAAATTTACGTGGATGATATAATCTTTAGTGGCTCCTCTCACGATCTTGTTGCCAAGTTTGCAGATGATATGAGCAGGGAATTTGAGATGTCTATGATGGGCGAGCTGCAGTTGTTCTTAGGGCTACAGATCAAGCAGGTCAAGGACGGGACCTTCGTGCACCAGAGCAAGTACACCAAGGACATGCTGACGAAGGTCAACATGAACGATGTGAAGCCCATGTCAACACTAATGAGTACGACTACAGCTTTGGATACGGACGAGGATGGTGAACTAGTGGACCAGAAGGAGTACCAGAGCATGATCGGCTCCCTCCTCTACTTGACGGCGACGAGGCCGGACATACAGTTCAGTGTGTGTCTGTGCACTCATTTTCAGGCTTCCCCGATTACTTCACATTGGCAGGCCATCAAGAGGATTTTCAGGTATTTGCAGTACGCTCCTGAGTTTGGTCTTTGGTATTCTGCCTCCTCGACACTCACACTTCACGGATTCTCTGATGCTGACTTTGCTGGGTGTCGTGTGGAGCGCAAATCTACCTCTGGTTCTTGTCAGTTTCTTGGTTCCTCTTTGGTCTCTTGGTCTTCCCGTAAACAGTCGAGTGTAGCTCAATCTACCACATAAGCCGAGTATGTTGTAGTCGCTAGTTGTTGTTCCCAGCTGCTTTGGATATCCTATACCATGAGAGACTTTGGTGAGGAGTGCACTCATATCCCACTTCTTTGTGATAGCACCAGTGCCATAAGTGTTGCCAAAACTCCAGTGCTCCATTCCAGAACAAAACACATTGAAGTGAGGTACCACTTTCTGAGAGATAATGTTGAGAAGGGAACCATAGTGTTGAGCCATGTACCTACCCAAGACCAAAAAGCCAACATATTCACAAAACCACTTGACCAAGCTACCTTTGCTCGTTTACGGGAGAGCTTGGTGTGTGTTGTCCTTTTTGAGTTGGTCTTCGGGAGCTCACTTGTAGCATATGTATCATACATGTTTACTTGGATGTATAGCATGCATGTTTAATTTCATAGAGTAGCCATCTTTGTATCTTGATGTATAGTTTTGCATCTTTGTAAGATATGCTTTGCATTGCATTTGTATCATATGCATTTGGCTAGGAATGGCTTCTCCTATGTACATTGATCCCTATGATAGGCTATGTTTGAGCTTGTGGATGTGCTTGATTGATATTTGTGATGATAAGCTATGCTCTTGATCATTTGGTTGTATATCCATGATGAAATAGCTTTCTTTTGTCAAAAATGCTAGATAGGCTCTCTCTTGTGAGTTTAAGGCTTAGTGTGCTTTGGTGGTTTATATCATGCTTAATTCACGTTTGGATATCATGTGCTTTTCACTTGGGGTCAAAGACCCATTTGTCATTATGAATGTTTAGCCCATGTGTTACCTTGTGGGGGAGCATAAGCTTCTTTTTGCCATAAAGGCACTTCATGTACCATTTTGTGCTTAAATATGAAAAATGAAATTGGTATGAAATGCTTGTGCTTGAAGTTATGCTCTCATTTGTTCCATGTCATAAATGCTTTAAATCTGAATTTAATATGGGTGCTAAACCGTTGCATGTTGTCTACCATGAGAAGTCTCATTTTAAGAAGTAGACACATGGCTCGGTGGCTTTAACATGACATGAGATGCTTATGGGTGTTTGTAATGATCTTGTGTTGAGGATATGTGACCTAGCATGAAATTTGTGTGATCTAGGTTCACTTTGGCATGTTTTGCTCATGTTTAGGACTTTGCTCATGAGAGGGAAATTTTTCGCAAAAAATGCTAATTTACACCATAGCTTGAACTTGTGTGTATGCAACTGAACATTCTTGATGGCTGTGCTATTTTGAACATTTGTCAACTCTAAGTAGTCCATTTGCTTGTTCCTAGCATATTTTATGGCTCCATGTCCATTTGAGAAGCCTCTAGTCTAAATTTTCGTAGAAATACCTTGATTCATGCATTGTCAACAAGGGGGAGAAGTTTGGGCATGAAATGGCTTGCTGCATACATATAGAAAGTTTTGGTGGAGTTTCGGACGAAAAATGAGCAAGTGGGTACTGTTGTTATGGTCATCGGTCCGATCGGTGTGGGCACTGGTCTGACCAGTTGAACCAAGTGCACTGTGGAAATGGTCATCGGTCTCACCGGTGTGAGCTGGAAGCTTGGTTGTTTCAGGTAAGTTGCATGGTTTGGTTCAGGGGGAGTTGCATTTGCTCAGGGGGAGCTGCATGAGTTCAAGGGGAGCTCCTTGAGTCACTTGAGTCTTGCTTGGGTGGTTTGCTCCGTGTGAGCTTTGCTTTGCTCTTTGCGAGCTTTGGTGGTTTGTCTCGGTTGTGTTGAGCCGTTGCCCTTGCCTTAGGGGACCGAGACTTTGGATTGCAAGTGATCAGGGCTTGTGTTGTTTGGTTTTTGGATCACTTGTTTGGATGTTTTCATTTGTCTTTTGTTTTTACTTTTCATTATGTTATGATTATGTGGTGTGTTGTCAATGCACTCATCAAGGGGGAGATTGAGGACCAGAGTGTCCGATGGCTAGTGGTTGGCCACTCTCTAGTGATGAGTGACAGACAATGTTGTGTGGACTGACGTTGTGCTCTATCTGGTGGATGTAGGCTGCGGCTTGTGTGCGTTGGTGCAGGTGAAGAACAAGTGCGAAAGGTCTTAGCCTTGCGGGGCCTCCGAAGGACTGGAGGGACAAGTAGGCTTGGTTCGATGGACCCGGTGGCCAAACGGCATCAAGTGTGAGTCGCATGGTGCGAGAAGAGCAAGTCAAAGTCAGCTGATAGCGGGTTCATTGGTTGATCCGAAAGCCAACATCGAGCCGGAGCAGACGTGGCGGCCAAGTCGAGGAGCTCGGCGTGGAGGCGGCACCAAGCTCGCGGGATTTGCAGTGGTTCACCAGAAAACCACTGGGTTCCTTGGTTGAGCCACAAAGCCAAGTCCGAGTGGTCGGCGGCTCTGCTCTACGCAGGTCGGTCTGACCAGTCAGACCGGTCTGACCGGTGCCACCGGCCTGACAGGTGGTGAGCACCGGCCCGACCGGTGGAGGCCGAGGAGCGTCGGGTGACTCGAAGTGAAGGACACGCGTCGGGATCGCAGGCTTGGCGTTGAGGCTAAGCAAGGTGCGGTTGCTGGGCGTCCGTTCGATGGAAAGGTTGTCAAGTTTCCAAATATGCCCTTCGAGGGGTTGTATCGCCTAGAGGGCATTCTAGTCATTTACCCTCACCGGAGGACCTCATATATAAACCGAGTGAGAGGGTTGTGGTAGCCATCTCTTGGGCTCTAGGGTTTTCATTTGCTCTTTGCAATTTCTCTATTTAGCTTCCTATTTTCTCCTTAGGCTAGCATGAGAGCTTCATGGTGAGATCTTGTGAGAGGGTTGGATGTACGGGCGGATGCTAGACCTTGTATGAATCTTTCATGGCATGTATAGAAGATTCGGTGTGGTTCCTCAAGTGTTCTTGGTGCCTCCCCCGTTTTTCCTTTTTGGTGATTTTCGGAGCCTTTTCTTGGTGATTTTCTCTTGCTGGATTTGAGGCCTTCCCTTGACGGATTTGGTGTGGGATGTATCCATGAGCCCCTTATGGTTGTTTTCCTTGTGATCCCCCCTCTAAATCCGTGGGTTTGGGTGCTCGATTTTGGGGTTTTGTTTCGGTTCCGGGAAAAGGTGTTCTTGGTGTTCATCCTCCGATTCCTATTGATTGAATGGATCTTTTGGGACGATCTCTTAGGCATGACTCGTTCATGAGGTGATACACCTATCCCCAAAGTTTTACTTCAATCCATGGACCGAATCGAGAGATCGAGGCATCAGAAGGAGGGAGTTGACTCACGGGTGGAGTTCATCCTGAGCAAACTAGGCGTGACTGGTCAGACCGGTGCACCCCATCGGTCAGACCAATGCGGCCTGCTGTGGCTGTTTCTTGGGGAGTTTTCCTCCGGAGTGTTGGTTGTGATCTTGGCTTGCTGCTATTTCAGTTCAGTACAGTATTGGCCCTTGGGAGATCGTTTTCTTGCAGTTGGATTTTCCTGATCTAGACCGGTCAGACCGGTGGAGTCATCGGTTAGACCGGTGCAGAAGCTTTCAGTGGGAAATCTCCTTTGCAGCTGTTTGTTGTGCTGCTTGTTCGCAGAGTGTGCTTCTGGAGCAAGTTTGGTTGTGGAGAGTTTTCGGTGTGCTCGAGTTTCGGATGGTTTTTGCTTGTCAGGCAGATTGCAGGATTTCTTTCTGTTGTTCCATATCCTGGAATTGACATCTAGGCTTGCTAGACAATTTTGAAAGGATTCTGTGCAGGTTCATCTTGACCGGTCTGACCAGTGCAAGTGACCGGTCTGACCAGTGCAGGCTGCTTGCTACTCGAGGTGTGTTCCACTGCGTAGTCAAGTAGTTTGGGTGTGTGGCTAGCTCCTAGATCTAGTAGCACTCCAGTGGCTGCGTGGATTTGGCTAGTTAGGTGTTGAGGACTACCGAGTTGAGATTGGGACCATAGACCGAGTTCGTCTCTTCGGAGAAGAATTTTTATCGGCTTCCATTCACTCCCCCCTCTCTGGTCTCCATTCTGGTCCTTCATCTCTTGAAATCTCGCCTCTTAAAAAAACCTAGTTCAGTTTGCAATACTTGGTTACTAATCGAAATAACAAATGTACGAATATCTCTATC
The DNA here is from genome assembly GCA_036936925.1 of Cenchrus fungigraminus. Lineage (NCBI taxonomy): Eukaryota > Viridiplantae > Streptophyta > Magnoliopsida > Poales > Poaceae > Cenchrus > Cenchrus fungigraminus. Next base: position 103,268,666 of record CM072779.1, read on the forward strand.
AAAAGAAGCTAGCTCCATTGTACATACGTATGCATACATTACCCGTGCTTAATTTGGTCCACCTAAGCATTTACGAATGCCTCCCGCAGGGACACATGGTCATGTGAGCTACTTACAACAAATAGTCAAATATCATACTGAGCACCGAAAGCAGTTATTTGTTTGACCGTCCGCTGGATTTACGGAGCCGGCGCCAACATTGGCGGAAAAAAACATGGAACACGGGCTTACTCGGTTCGACCGACGGAGCTGGGTTGGCGCGGGAGTAGGCTCATCTCTATCCTCCGTCTTGAAAACCGGACGAGGGCCTGCTAGTGCGATCCGTCAGGTGCTGCGGAGGGGGTCGGGTACAGAATAACTATTAAGTACCTTGGGTACCAAATAGCGGAGTCCGATATATATATATATATATAGCACAAGGTTGATCACATTCACGAACATAGGCAATGCAAAGCGCCACCAAGGGGACAACTAAGCCTAGCGTCTTCTAGTTGTAGTTCCGACAAACGAGCAACAAAAAAAACATCTCATCTAAAACCATTCTTAAACTCCTGCCTTCGGCCTACCTCCCGAAGACATCCGCACTTTAGGGGGTATCATCCTGTCACGGTGCACCCTTAATGATGCAGGGAGTCTAAGGGCACGCCCATACATGGACATGTCAACAAACCATGAAGGGTTGACATATTAGATCTAATCACCATGATTACATAAAGCATGCTATGTAGTCTAACCTAGCATTAGACTAAGGATCAAATCATATTCATGATAGGTAGAAAGTAAAGACAGAGACATGGAATCGCTTAATAGATCGGATAACAAGATTATCATTGCTCACATGAAAGTATACATTACACCATCACCACCGAGGGAGATGAACATGTAGCTTCAGAACTCCATCATGGCACAACCACGTAGGGCGGCCATGGCGGCTAGGGTTGGCCTAGGCCATCTCCTAGACAACTTCGAGGACTCGCGGCCGCCGTCGTCTCCCTCCGGTGCTTGCTTTTAGGTTTCACCGAGATATCGTGAATGGATCCCCTTCTTGGACGTCTAGGGGGTTGTATTTATGCCCTTGGGGAGTCTTGGGGCGTGCTCCACCTTGCCTTGCACGAGATCTTGTTTGGGAGTGGAGCAAACTTGGTTTCCATAAAATCAGCCTCGTCCAGATTTTCCTGTTTCACAGCCCTTCCATCTCGACGTCATATCTCCCACGTCCGGACTCCAAGTAATGCCAATTCGGTTTCTAGATTGTGTGGCACGAAATTATCTCCAACTTTTGTATTCATTGCTTTCCTTGGAACGAAGATAAGATCCCCAAAAAGGCCTCAGAAGATAATCTGTCTGATTTCAGACTTGTCTGCGCTGCAGGTATTTCATGGGCCATATGTCCTAGCTCCCTGATCCGAATTGGGCCTTCCATATGTCCAAATCAAAGCTCACAACAAGACCCACAACTTTGGTATTCAATGTTTTGCCATTAGAGGCCATTTAAGTCTCCGAATCTGCATCAAAAGATCATGTTGTTCCGGGCTGCACGAGTATCTCCCTTGAGTGCTCCGTATCCAATTCTCACCCGATCGGTTTTTCTCAACATTTTGACTTTTTTGCTCCTTCGCATGCGTGCTTTAGACGTCATTATCCTCGCGATCAAGATAAGGGGTCTTGTCGCTTGAACTTCCGGTCTTTCGTCTTGATCCTCGGGAATATTTCATCATTGCACCTTGGTCCTTGCCACCTTTGGAAGTAAGTTCATACATGAACGAAGCTCCTTGATTCTCTTGCATAACACCCTCTGAACTTGATATAGATTTATCCATTAAGATCATGATTTCCTGTATAAACATTATACTTCAAAAGACACATGCAAAGGTGAACTTGTTACATCATTAGTATGCCTAGTGGCGAGTTAGTTACAAATCAAAGCTCAAACCAAAGTGTAACAAGTGCTCTAGGTTGACGGAAATCAACCGCCAACAAGGGTCTTGGTTATTGGACCAGGTAAATTTTCTCCCATGCAAAGGTAGCTCTATCAAACTTTGGGCACTAATGGCCTCATTGAAGAGTAACATCTCTTGAACATCTGCACCTGGCCTATTTCTGTTGTCAGGATGAAGAAGTAGGTTGAAATCCCCCACTACCAACTAGTCCAAATGATCAGGCATATTAATATTTTTTATCTAAGATAAAAAATCTCTCTTTCTATCAACAGTACGAGGCACATAAATATTTATAAGAATCCATTTTGAAGCATCATGCTTTGATTGCAGTTCAACTGTTAAGGAAAAGTCATTTGAAAATGCTAAAGATCCCGAGAACTGGGATGTTTTCCATAAAGTAAGAATTCCCCCTAAAGCACCCACTGATGGGAGATATTCAAAAGCATCAAAACAGGAGGGACAAAAATGTCTAATGTATTGAGCATCAAAGAGTTCCCTTTTGGTCTCTTGAAGACAGACAATGTCACATTGAGATCCATCAATTTTATCTCTAATGGCATTCCACTTTTGTTTTGAGTTTAGCCCCCTGACATTCAAACAGAGCACTTTCCATTTTCTTGAAGTCTGATACATGAAAACACAATAACAGGGTTCTGAGACAACATAACCCATCTAGCGAGCATGCTCATAACATACTTAACAAAGTTTGATGCAAAAGCCAGTATAGTTAAATGTATTACAAGACCAAAGTGCTAAGAGAAAGGGTAGACGTATAAGACTAGATTAAAAATAAACAAAGCCCACCACTCATTTCTTAGGCTTCTTTTTGTCTGCTTGGAGGCATCTTCGTTGGTCTGTTCTTTGGATTTTTTCTTCTTGTTCAGCGTGTTCCCACTAGGGGGCAAAGCCCTTTTCTTCTTTGCAAGGTTTTCTTTAGACAACTTCACAGTATATATCTTGCAAAAGGAGGAGCCAAGATTTCTGATTACATCTGGAGGAATTGTGGGAGGGTTGTTGACATTTCTTAACATCACTACTAACGGTGCATTGTTGAGCATCAAGATGTATGGGTATACCAATGATCATGAATGAATCTGGAAGCGCACAAATATACCATTGTAGCACTTCCCCAAGAAAAGAATATTCCAAGGGTTATCGAATCCACAGGACGGATGAGCTCTAGCTCCTAGCCCAGCTAACAGTCTAAGGACACACTCTTGCAAGGTAGGATAGGTAGAAAGGATCTGCTGGCTAGATGCAAAGTCTAGCACGGTCTCTCTAGTATGAACACTCACTTTGGGCGCCGGCCCACCCTGGATTTAAAAGGCTCAAGGTGTCCGGACCTTTGGCCCTACTCGGCACCCAGGCGCGGAGGGTTTCAAAGGGTCCAACGGCTGTCACTACCACAGCCTACCTCTATCGTTACGCGAGAGCATGTGGTATCCAAATGATAACCCGTAGTCTAGACACCACGTCTACACCACCGACTACTACTATAGCGGACTCCGTCTAACGTCCCGGTAGCCCTACTATAGCACTTCATATAAATACGGAGTGACGAATCTGCGAGGAAGATACTGGCACTAGCTCAAGATAACCACTATCTCTTATGCAAGATCACGGATGCACTTTGGTCTAATTGGAGCACATGCAGGAGCATCGACTCTACTCCAATAGACAAGCTATCACTCAAACAAAATGCAAACTTATGATCTAGCTCTACTAGATCGAAAGGGTTGTTTTTGAAGAACACAAGCCTCTAAATCAACGAACGAAGAACACAAGAACAATTCACCTATGCATGCATACGACTTTAGTCTAAATAGAAAATGTTGAAATACTCACTTTACTCTAAATAAAGAATAGAGGCACCACTGAGGATCGTTCTTGGGGAAGATGTCATGAACATGACATGGCCCCAAGCATTCCCCCTCACTTTCTAGCACTAATCCTATACAAAAAGCTCTCCTCTCCTAGGGAGAGAGGCCTCAAAGCGAAAATGAAAAAGGAGGAGGAGGAGAAGTGAGTGAGAAATGGAGCCCCTCCCCTTCTATTTATAGGCAAGGAACATGGATGCCTCGGGCACCAAATGTCACCAAAACAACCTGGAATGCAGCAAGGCACCAATCATGGAGCAACATGTGGAAGGCCATGATGAGGCACCTCAAGGGCGGTTTGGCCGATCCTAGAATCGACCGATCCCCTCAGGCAGCCTCTCGTGGTGTGTTTTCCCCAGGTGGATGACATGTGGGCCCCATGATCTCTCTCCTGTGCACAGCAAGTTTTGTGGCGGTTTGGGTCCTCGGTGGGCCCATGAATCCATGTGAAGCTGACGTGGTGGCGCGTGATTCGTTGAAGAAATTTCCAAAGGATTGGTGACATCATTGATCCAGGGGGGATCCTAGGTGGCAACCCCTTATTGGCTGAGCTTGAAGTGCTTGGATCAAAGACTTATGCTTTTGCTCTCATTTCTAGTGCTAATTGCATGTATGCGAATAAACACCAACACTTGTGGAAATGATTAGTTAATGTCCTATTCTAGTGTTGATGAATGCTTCTCATGCCAAAATGTAAGTGTTGACAAGTAAAAAATGAGTAGATATCAGCCGTCAACAAATACTCCCACACTTGACCTTTGCTCGTCCCGAGTGAAGGGATACAAACAAGATCAAGCGGGTCATACAAGCCAAAGGTATAGAACAAAATAATGTAATCCAAATCATACCTTGCTCCTGTGAACTTTGTGGAATGGTTATCATGTCTTTTTGGGTAATTGAAAAGCAGAACAACCATGAAACGAGTCACTCAAGCATCTGATGACAAACATCTTGGGGTTTTGCAAAGAGTTTTTCGAATCAATCCTTGCTTAGCTCCTCATTTGATTCTCTCAAATCGCTCAATATGTATATGTCCTCACCAAGGCATTAGATTGCCTTTATTCATCCTACTTCTAATGATGGCTTATGTGGAGCTCAAGGTAGGGTATGAATAATAAGGCATACTTGCATCACATGTATTGCAAAGTAAAAAACTGGATCCAAAAAGAAAATCAAATCATACAATCAGATCCAGATGTGCACGTGCATGGATATGGTGAGTATGGTAAGATGGATACTAGGCCCAGAATGGGTGCTAGATATTACCATACATGATGTAAACTAGGGTGATGGTAAGATGGACACTAGCCCCGGAATGGGTACTAGTTATTACCATCTAAGTTATGGAACTCCTTTTTGCATGATTCTCCTACTCGTATAGAAATCTTTTGAGAATGTGGCTATCTCTCTCCTCTTTTTTTATACTTAGACCTTCATGTGTCCATATGTTTTTTGATAGCCATGTCTCTTGTGTAACAATAACTTGGAAGGAGAGATCAACACATATGGAGCTTTATTTTGTGGAATGGATGAATGGTATAATGCTAACTTCTAGTGTAGAAGCATATCAAGGGGAAAATGTTGGTGTTCACATGAATATTGATCATGAAAGTAATGAAAAGGATTCGCAAGGGTCACAGAATTTGACAATGCTTAATACAATAACAAGCAACATATGTGTATAAGGTTTTCAACTAAGAACATCATATGGTTTTGGTAGGATTGTGGCATATCAAAGAGGAGCCTTGCATAAGGTTTTATATTTTCCAAAAATAAATGGCTCAAGAGAGTTTGTTCATCAAAGGAAAAGATCATGTCATCGAGCCATGTCACACTCATCAATTACTTAGATAGACATGCTATCCTTAAGATGGATATTGTTCACATGCATCAAGATAGATGACGAGGAAAAACATGTATGCATGCCAACCTAGGCGTTAAGACGGTGGGTTTTAGATGCATGATCTCGTGGCTTAGTACAAGCTTAAAGTGAGGGAGAGGGTGCATACCTGAGGTGCTTCTTTTATTCTTGCAGGTTGAGGGTCTCCCCACACTCGCTTCTTACCTGTAAGTGGAGTAAATGATAAAGACGTAGGGAGGAAAAGGAAAAGAAACTTACATGTTGTCCGAGCGAGTGATTGCCCGTGGTTATTTATCTTCCATGAAGTTGATTACCTCATATTCCTTTTCATCAGGCTCGAGGAAGATTTTTAACCGATGACCATTCACCTTGAAACAGTTGCCCTCATCATCTTGTAAAGTGATGGCTCTGTGAGGGGCTGCTTCCACAACTGTAAATGGTCCTTCCCACCTACTACACAATTTCCCATGTCCAAACAACTTGAATCGGGAGTTGAACAATAACACCTTATCTCTGAGTGCAAATTCCTTTTTCTTAATCTTTTTATCATGCCATCTTTTTGTTCATTCTTTATAGATTTTTGCACTGCGATAAGCCTTGTTTCTCCACTGTTCCAACTCTGTTATTGAGGACCAGGTGTGTCCGAGGACCAGTGGAGGGTCGCTCCTTAGTGATGAGTGATTGACAACGTTGTGTGGACTGCTGCTTGGCTAAGTGTGCAGGTACAGGTTGCGGTTTGACTCGTGTCGGTGTAGGTGAAGAACAAGTGTGAAAGGCCTTAGCCGTGGCGGCCTCCGGGTGATGGAGTGGCAAGTAGACTTGGTTTGATGGACCCGGTGGCCGATGGGGTCAAGTGCGAGCCGTGCGGTGCAAGACTGGCGGGCTGAAGTCGTGAACATGGGCCGGTGCAAGGTAGCGGATGGAGCCCGAAGCTTGCACGCGGGGTTTGTTGGTTTGCCCACAAAACCATCAGGTGTACGGTTTCTTGGTTTGGGCCGCAAAACCAAGCCCGGAGGCCCGAGGCGACGGAGATGGTGATCCGGGAGCTTTGGGAAGCTTCGAGGCGGAGGGCATGTGGCGTGATCGCGGGGTTTGCGTCGAGGTGAAGTGAAGCCGCCGTGGCAGCGTGTCTGTCTGATTAAGACTTGACCAAAATGCCCCTGAGGGGTTGTATCTTCATTTGAGTTGTAGGGGTAGCATGGTCATTTACCTCCCTCCGATGAACTTCGTATAAATAGCGGAGAGGTGGATGGCATCTCTCTCTCTTGGACTCTAGGGCTTTCTCCCCTGGTAGATTTCTCTAAACTGCTTCTTTTCCCTCTGGATTCCGTAGGCTAGACTCTTGTACAGACTCTGACCTCTGGATGTATGGAAGCATTCGGCATTGCGGTGATCTCCTAGTCCTCTGTGATTTTCGTGTCTTGTTCGAAGCTATTTTGGGGGGGTTTCGTTCTTCGCTCGATTCGTGATTTTGGGGGCATTTCTTCACGGATTTCTTCGAGGGGATCATGGGTGGATGTCTTGCTCATCTTTGTGTGTGATCTTGACCCCTCAAACGCTGTGGAGAGCCTCCAATTCGTGCAATTTTGGTTGGAGCCCGAGTTCATGGTGGTTGCTTGTGTGATCCGCGATTCCCGGTGATTTAGGGAGTTAGAGGTTGAGATTTTTGGGTTATTGCATCCTTGTGTGACGCTTTTCATCTCCACAAAATCTTGTCTCAAGAGCTTCAACCATTTGGGAGATCCAGTGATGAGTTCTTGGAGTTGACTCCCGCGGGTCGGGCGTTTTTGGCTCTGTTCGTGGCTCGCGGACAGTCCACGTGGTGGCCACGGACGGTCCGCGCGCCTAGGGTTTGTCTCGTGTTCTTTGTGTTCTTGCGCGTCTTCGTTTCGATCCGTTTCGGCCCTAGGTTTTGGTTGCAAGGAGTTTGGCGGACAGTCCGCGAGGGCTTCACGGACGGTCCGCGCGGCTGAGATTTTGTCTGGGGTGCTTTGAGGTTTGTCTGGGGTTTTCAGCGAGGTGGGCGGACAGTCCGCCTAGGCCTCACGGACGGTCCGCGACACTGGCGGACAGTCCGCGTGACCTCCACGGACGGTCCGAATTTCGGCTTGCATCTCTGGTGGTTCGGGGTGCTTTTACAGACAGTCCGCCGTGACCTCTCGGACGGTCCGCACCCTCCACGAGGACGGTCCGCCCGGTCACCCCGGACAGTCCGCCAGGGACTTCGCAGCAGTGCCTAAGTCCTTTGGTTCTTGCTTTGGTGCTTCTGCTCTTTGCTCCTAGGCTTGTCTCTTGATCTTGTAGGCTTGTGTGTGCCTTGTTTGGAGCTTCCTTTGTGTGCACGGACTTTTGGAGTGGCAATCGGGGTATAGGCCGAGTTCGACCTAAGGGAAGAATTTTTATCGGCTCCCATTCACTCCCCCCCCTCTCTGGTCGCCCTATTCGGTCCTTCAGTTATTTGTTGTTGCCTATGTGTTCCAGCTTTAAAAAGTTCAAATTAAACCTCTGGATGGCCCAATAGGCTCTGTGCTCAACCTCCACAGGTAGATGACATGTCTTTACATATACCAGTTGATAAGGTGACATTCCTAGTGGGGTTTTGTGGGCTGTCCAATATGCCCATAGAGCATCCGGGAGATGCTTTCTACAGGACCTGCCTGCTTCTTGTACCATTTTCTGCAAAATGGTCTTGATCTGCTTGTTGGAGGTTTCGGCCTGACCATTGGTCTTAGGGTGATATGGAGTAGCGACGCTATGTTGAATCCCTTGATCCTTGAGAAGTTTCCTGAGTCCCTTGTTAGTGAAGTGGGATCCTCTGTCACTGATCACCATCCTAGGTGTACCAAATCGGGGGAAGATTGTCTCGTCAAATAACTTCTTGGAATGCTTAGTATCTGCCATTTGGCAGGGTATTGCTTCCACCCATTTTGATACATAGTCAACTGCCACTAGGATATATTCGGCCCCATCAGACTTTGGAAATGGCCCCATGTAGTCAATGCCCCATACATCAAAGAGTTCGACTTGAAGATTATCATGTAAAGGCATTGCATCTCTAGTAGTGATTCCTCCATGCTTCTGGCATGCCTTGCATCTCTGAATGAAGTTCTTTGTATCCTCATACATAGTTGGCCAGAAGAAACCATTTTGCCAGATCTTTGCATGTGTGCGGAAGCTGCTATAATGGCCACCATACGACCCCGTGTGGCATTTCTCAATTATCTGCTTTCCTTCAGAGTTCGGCACACATCTTATTAACAACCCATCAGCATAGACTTTGTATAAGTACGGATCATCCCACATATGATGCTTGGCTTCATGAACTAACTTCTTATCTGCCCCTAGTGGTATATATCCTGTAACCAAATAGTTCACAATATTTGCATACCAGGGTTTGGAGTCTGTAACCTTTAGCAACATGTCGTGTCGTAGAAAATCATTTATGTGTAATTCCTGCATGTTAGTGGCACGCATATGAGACAAGTGATCTGCAACAGAATTTTCTACTCCTTTTCTATCTCTTATTTCCAAATCAATTTCTTGAAGAAGCAGAATCAATCTAATTAGACGAGGTTTAGCATCTTTCTTAGTGAGTAGATATTTAAGAGCAGCGTGTGTTGACGGTTGAAATTCACCATTTCCAACCCTCAATATTCTCACATAAATGAAGGCATATGCATTATTTACTAGCATTTTGGTTTGAATAATGTAGTTCCACTTGTCCTTAGAGATTATTTGTATGTAGGTGATTTTCCCCTTAAAAGAGATGGAAACCCACCATCTATGAAGAAACCATACCAACTCAGCTGAGGAGGTGGCTGCCACCAAGGGAAACATGGCATTCCACGTCATCGATCTAGGGGAGGCACTCACCGACGAATCAGAGGAAGCCACACGGACTTCACATGGATCAAAGGGCCCACCTCGGATACCAAATCAAGCCATGCACTGGGGGTGGATCAGAGGGCCCACAGGGCAGCCACCCAGAGGAAAACCACCCCGAGTGGGGGGCCTAGGGGGGCGGTCGATCCTAGGATCGGCCGAACTGCCTTAGTGCCACCCCATCTCGGCCCTACACGTGGCAGCTGCTCATTGGTCACTTGTTGCATCTCGGGGTGTTTTGGAGCACTTTGAGCCTCTGAGCAAGCCTGGTCCTTGCCTATAAATAGAAGGGGAGGGGCTCCCATTTCCCACACACCACTCTCTCATTCTCCTCTCACTTTTAGTTTTCAAGGCTAGGGGGTAGGCTAGAGTAGCTCTTATTCAGGTTCCAAGTCTTTCTTGGAAGTCTAGGTATGAGTTCTCTTTTATCTTTATTTCTGTGTATGACTTTGATCTACTTCAGTTATTCAGCTATTTCATATAAAGTCGTGGTAGATCATATGCTTGATATGTTCTTGAGTTCATCCTCTGTTCATCATTTAGAGGCTTGTGTTCTTCGTGAACACTACCTTTTGATCCACTTGAAGGGTGATAAACTCCTTCTTTATGTGTTTGTTCATAAGTTAGAGGCTCCTGTTCTTCATGAACACGACCCTTTGATCTTATTGATTAGACATAAGAGAGTTCAAATCTGTTTGTATGTCTAGCCTTAGTTGATGTTGTTAGATGGCATGAGAGTGTTGCATGAGGTTTGTGTTCAAGCTACGGTACTCAGTCTAGTTGACTAGTCTCTCACCTTGGGTCATAATAGCCCGGGCCGGGTGGAGTCTAGCAGCAACGTAGGCATGGTGCCTGGGTTGTCCGGCTATGATAGTTATGAGCATACCCCCCGTAACGATAGAGGACGGTCCACAGGTAGTGACAGTCCTGTTGGATCCTTGGGCAATCCTCCGTGCTGGGGTACCTGCTGTAGGAGTCTAAAGTCTAGTTTCGCAGAGTGCTGGTCGTCGCGGGTTAGCTCCCCATTTGTACCTAGGTGTTGAACCTTATCCCTCTCATGCAATACTCATGCCCATCTCCTGTATCTTCTAGCCTTGTATGTTTAGTACATTAGAACCTAGAGCTAACTCGTATGTTCCCCCTAAGCCGTAGTGTGCTAGAGTAGAGGTAGATTTGATTGTGTGTGTCGCACTACCCTTATATCTCTTATTTTACCCCTATCTTTGAGTGTGTTGTTTCCTATATCTATCTCTTGGTTTACATTCGGAGCAAAAGCATAAGTCTAAGATATCCGCCATTTCCTTCCACGGATACGATACCCTTGGAATACTCTCCTTCCTTGGGGAAATGCTACAATGGTTTATCTGTGCGCTTGCGGATTCGTTCATGATCGTTTAGATTAACCTTTGGTAAGTCTTGATGTTCACGCTAACCCGACGTCGTTAGTTGTGACATTGAGAGGTACTTACAAGGTGATTCTTGGTGTTGTCACTAAGGATGGATCCCAGATCTGTTCTTAAGATGACGGCGCTACGAAACGCTAACAAGCATTTCTGGCGCCGTTGCCGGGGAAGGCACAGGATTATCATGACTATGCTTTGCAGCTGTTTATAAGCTATGAGTAGGTTAGGACAACTGTCAATGCAGGCTAACCTTGATTGTCTTCTTTTATCTTTGGATGATGAAGACAGGTAGTGTATGACTGGTTTCGACTTACCGGAGAATTTTACTGAAGATCCCGAGTCACTTGTGAGGAAAGCTCGAATTCATTTCGACTCACCTCGTCGTACTCGTCCGAAAGGCGAACTAGCATCCTTTGTACCATCCACGTCCAACGCTATGGCCCAGAAGACACTTCGTGAGTACTCAGCTCCTTCCGCTGACCAGGTGCTGCAAGGCTCTGAGGTGGCAATGGGGACTGAAAATTTTGAGATCAAGATGGGTCTAATCACGATGGTACAGGCTAGCCCATTCTGTGGCAAGCCAAATGAGGATGTCAATGCTCATCTGCAGCAATTCCTAGAGCTATGCAGCACTTTCGTCATCCCGGGTGCAAATATGGATGCTGTTCGTCTATGGCTATTTCCATTCTCTCTCCTGAGGAAAGCTAAGCAATGGTTCTACGCGAATCGTGAGGCTATTAACAATTGGAGTAAGTGTTCAAAGGCATTTCTCAAGTTCTTCCCATTGGGTAAAACCAAAGCTCTCCGTGAAAGAATTCCTGGTTTTCAGCAAGCAGCAAGTGAATCTATTCCAGAGGCTTGGGAGAGGCTTCAGGAGTATGTCCTAGCCTGTCCTCACCATGGGATGGAGGATTGGCTCATTCTTCAAAGCTTTTATAATGGGTTGACTCCGACAGCCCGAGGCCATATTGATGCTGCTGCTCGAGGAGCATTCTTCTCACTCACTGTAGATGATGCTAAAGTAATCATTGAGAAGATGGTCTCCAACCAAGGGTAGAGTGATGAAAGACTCCAACCACGACCAAGGGGTACTCATACTGTCAAGGAAGCAGACATGATTACTGCCAAGTTGGATCTTCTAATGAAGAGATTGGATAACTACACCAGCGAGAAGGCTGCCATGGCCACCACTACTCTGCCTATGGACTCTCACATGACTTGTGAAGTGTGTGGCAACACTGGGCACTCAGGCAATTATTGTCTGGAGACTCAGGAGGAAGTGATGTACATGAATGACAATAACAACGGTTATCGTCCACCTCAACAAGGAGGCCAATCGTGGAATCAACAACGCCCTTATTATCAAGGAGGTAACCAAGGTAATTCTTACAATCCCAACCAACCTTCCTTGAGAGATCTCGTTTTTGGTTAAGCTAAGATTAATGAAGGTGTTAACAAGAAGCTAGCTGCCCTTGATAAAACTTTAGAAAGTCTCAACGTTAAACTTGAAAGTTTTTCTTCTGCCCAGAAGAGTCAGCTGAGTTTTAAAAAGATGTTAGAAACCCAGTTGGCTCAGCTGGCTGCTTTGGTTCCATCTTCTGATAACGGGAGGATCCCGGGGCAACCCGTATCCTCTTGTGAGAATATTAGTGTAGTGTCAACCAGGTGGGGTAAACCACCTAGGAAGACACATGCTTCTCACTATGCAGGAAAGCCCATACAACAAATTCTAGATCCATGGGAGGAATCAGCAGTTGTGCACAAGAGAGATCCAGGCTACCCGACTATTACTTGCACAATCTATTACAAGAAAATCAGGCATGCCCTTTGCGACCTTGGTGCGAGTGTTAATCTCATGTCCAAGGTCATGTTCGAGCAACTGGGATATCCAGCTCTCTCTCCGACAGCACGGACTATCCAACTCGCTGATTCAATGATACGATATCTAGAAGGAATTGTTGAGAGCATATTGGTCAAGATCAATGAAGGACCGAATAGGCGACCAGAGAGGGGGGAGTGAATGGGAGCCGATAAAAATTCTTCTCCAAAGAGAGAACACGGCCTATGCCCCGATTGCCACTCCGAGCACTCGCCCACACAAGAGCGGTGCTAAACTAGGCACACACAAGCCTACAAGATCTAGAAACAAGCCACGAATCAAGAAGCGGAAGCACTAGACAAGAATCAAACCAATCGAGCAAGTCTGCAGAACCCCAGGCGGACAGTCAGCAAGAGCCGGGCGGACGGTCCACAAGGGCAGGGCGGACAGTCCGCGGCTACAGGGCGGACAGTCCGTAAAAGCACTCCGAACCTCCAGTGACTCCCGAGGAAATTCGGATAGTCTGGACAAACACCGCGGACGTCCGAGCCTCGCGGACAGTCCGGCCACCCCGGGCGGACAGTCCGGCAAACTCCTTCCAACCGAAACCAAAGCACTCGAAGGATCAAAGCGAAGGGACTCAAGAACTCGCGACGAACTCGACGAACTGACACCCTGGCGGACAGTCCGCGAGGGCACCGCGGACACTCCGCGAGGGCTCCAGAAACAGCCTCCGAGCCCGCGCGAAAAACACCTCCAACTTCCGATCGACGGATCTCCCAAACCGCTGGATGGATTGAGCCCAAATTTTGGGTAGATGAGAACCGTCTCTAGAAAAAGCTATGCCCAAAATCTTGGAGCCCCAAACCTATCCAATCAACCGGAATCGCAAATCTCGTGCGCTCAAAGCACCAACTCGAGATCATCCAAACCTCACCAAATCGAGCCCGATTTCCGGTGTTTGAGGGGTCAAGATCATCACCAAAGATGCGCAAGACATCCACCCATGACCCCCTCAAAGAAATCCGGAGAGAAACGACCTAGAAATCAACGCACAAGGATCGAACCGAAAAGCTCCGAAAATAGCACAAAAACCAACTCGGGAATTTAGAAGGAGATAGAATTAAATCCGTCGGGAGCAAAGGATTTGGCACAAGATTGTGATGAAGACTTCACTAAGAATTTCTTGTCCAATCGGTTACAAGCCACTCCAAGAATTGCAAATCTTGGATGGCAAAAAGCTCCAAACAAAGAGCCACACACTCTCCTCTCCCTCTCTCCCCAAGAGCACCCAAAATGAAAGAGCACTCCCACCAACTAAGCCAAAGAGTTGGCTTCCCAAATCAGCCACTCCTCCTATATATAGGCCCTCCGGAAAATGACCGAAGTGCCCTTACACTAGGAGTTACAACACAAGCTCTCACAGGGGCATTTTGGTCAACACATTCATAGACCCATCGAGCGGACACGCATCCACCGGGCCTCGCGTCCTCCCGATGCAAGCACCACGATCACGCCGCGTGTCCCCCGCTTCGAAGCTTCCCGACGCACCCGGATACCGTCTCCGTCACGCCAGGCCCTCGGGCTCGGTTTTGAGGCCCAAACCGAGAAACCCTCCTCCTGATGGTTTTGTGGCCAAACCACCAAACCCCGCGTACAAGCTTCGGTCGTTAGCCGCTACCTTGCACCGGCTCGGTGTTGGTTTTGTGGCCCAACCAACAAACCCCGCGTGCACGACCCGGCCTTACCACGCCAAGCATCGAGCCCGTCAAGCCTTTCACCTCCGGCGCCCGGACGGTCTACTCAGTCTTGCCTCGTTCCTTGACTTGGCCGCCACCGATGCACCGACTCCATGTCCACGACTTCGTCTTGCTCTTCTTGCACCATGCGGCCCGCACTTGATCCCGTCGGCCACCGGGTCCCTCGAACCAAGCCTACTTGTCTCTCCACTCCTCGGAGGCCACACAGGCATAGACCTTTCGCACTTGTTCTTCACCTGCACCAACGCAAACCAAGCCGCAACCAACACCTGCAATACTAGGCCAAGAGTCAGTCCACACAACGTTGTCAAGACACACAACCGACAACACAACCCGACGAAACACACTCAACACAAAGCCTCAAAACATCCGGTCAATCGCTCATCATATGAAAACTAAGGCACATATCAACTTGGTTTCTCAATCTCCCTCTTGATGAGTCCATTGACAAAAGATGGTTTGAAAGCAAAAGGAAAACTCATTCAAGTGCCTAAAAGCCAACAAAAAGCAAACACAAAGCAACTTGAAATGAGAAGAGCTCCAACCAAAGACTCTCGGAACCAAAGGAAGCCAAAGGCTAAACACTACCAAAGAGTCAAGTAACCCACAAGAGCTGCAAGAAATCCCAAAAGCCATCAAACCAATTTCAGCTCTTAACAAAGCACTTGTCAACCGCTCATCACCATCAAATCAAGGTTCATATCAACTTTGATTTTCCAAATTTCTCCCCCTTGAGGAGTGGGTTGACAACATGCAAGCACAAAGAAATGGTTTGAGAAAGCAAAGGCCGAACATCTCATCCAAGTGAATGAAAACCACACAAGAGCAAAGAAGAAGGTCACTTGGCATCAGAGAAACCACAAAGGCCACCACCACTAACAATCTCAGTCTCCAAAGACATGGGCAACGGCTCGACACAACCGAGACAAGAACGCATGATCCCTCAAGAAGAGGCACAAAGGGCTTAACACCGATCATGGACAAACGAAAGCACATGATCCCTCAAGAAGAGGCATAAAGGGCTCAACATCAATCATGTGATGATCAAAAACTCAAATCAACCGCCGGCTCCTCAAGAAGAGGCAAAGGGGCTCAACACCACCGGCAAAAGAGCAAAAGAGCACAAAACTCACAAGCTCCCTCTAAACACATGCACTAGGGCCAAAGAGCATACAAAGCTCACCCTAAGCACATGTGATAGATCAAAGAGCACACCAAGCTCACAAGCTCCCCCTAAACACATGCACTAGGGCCAAAGAGCATACAAAGCTCATCCTAAACACATGTGATAGAGCAAAGAGTAACCACCAAAGCACAACTCAGGCAAACAAAGGAAACTCACCAAAGCTCCCCCTACACAAATGCATACTTACCCTGAAAATGTGCATGTAAACTCAAGTTCTCCCCCTGAACTGAGTGTCCCTCTGGATGCAACAAATGCATGAAAACTAAAACATTTTCTCCCCCAAATGCAACTTTTCCTCCTTGTTGACAATGCATGAATCAAGGTAATTTTGCAAAAGATTCAACTACTAGCTTCTCAAATATACAAAGAGCACTATAAAATGCTACAAGTGAGATAATGAGCAAGCAAGATAGTTCATAGTTCCGTAAAAGCATAGCCATCAAGATAGTAAAGCTATATAAACATATGACAAAGGCATGATCAAATTTAGCAATTTTCCAAAAAATTTCCCTCTTATGAGCTAACGACCTACACATGAGCAAAGCATAACAAAGTGAATCTAGATCACACAAACTTCATGCTAGGTCACATATCCTCAATGCAAGATCATAACAAACACCCATAAGCATCTCATGTCATGTTAAAGCCACCGAGCCATGTGTCTACTTCTTAAAATGAGACTTCTCATGGTAGACATCATGCAACGGTTTAGCACCCAAATTATTTCAAATTTAAAGCATTTAATGACATGGAACAAGTGAGAGCATAACTTCAAGCAAAGCATTTCATACCAATTTCATTTTAATTTAAGCACAAAATGGTACATGAAGTGCCTTTGCGGCAAAAAGAAGTTTATGCTCCCCCACAAGGTGTCACATGGGCTAAACATTCACAATGACAAATGGGTCTTTGACCCCAAGTGAAAAGCACATGATATCCAAGCACAAATTAAGCATGATATAGACCACCAAAGCACACTAAGATCATGAAAGGCTTAAACTCGCAAGAGAGAGCCTATCCTAGCATTTTCCAAAAATAGCCATCTCAACATGCATATATAGCAAAACTATCAAGAGCATAGCTATCCATCACCAAATCATATCAAACATGCTCAAAAACTCACAAATAGCATATCATAGTATTCATGGCATATAGGAGAAGCTCAACCTACCATGCATATGATACAAATGCAACAAAGGTAGATATGTACAACAAATGCAGCATGATATATATGACACAATGCAAGACACGAATGTCGAACCTACCAAAGTCTATACATCATGATATGAATACATATGTAATGCAAAGTGCATGGGGAGACACGGAACTTGGCTCAACAACAAGAAAGCTCACGAGGGGACACACCAACCAAAAACAGCTCCAATCGAGAGAAGAGCCACCAAAGATCCCAATTGAGTACCATAGAAAAGATACCAATTGCAAGATTGCCAAAGATCCCAATTGTGTACCATAGAAAAGATACCAATTGAAGGATCAGAAATGACTACCAAAAGCTGAAGCACACCTTGAAACCAAATTACCCATCGAAAGAAGCCAAGCTCCCCCTCAACCAAAGACGACTAGCAAAGCAAAAGCTAGGAAAAGAAAGAGCAAGAGAGAAGCTCTAAAGCCAACTGAAGAGGGAGAAAACCAAAAGAGGAACAAACCACAACCCGAAGACAAGGCAAGCTCAAAACCCAAAGAATGCTCAAAACATGCTACTCAATGCATTGACAATACCAAACAAGATAAAGAAAGCATTGTAACATGATCACATACATGAATATAAGCATGGGCTAGCAAGCATGTCAACAAGGTACAACCCTATACAAGGATACTAACCAAAATGAAACCAAAGAACAACATGCCAAACATGATACAAGAACTAAACAAAGGCATAATACAAGTTCATATGGATCATCCACCAACATATATTACAAAGCTAGCATGACAAGATATACATGAATGTAACACATGCTAACATAAAGAGGTGCCATAGACCTGGACAAAAATGATATTGATGAACAACATGACATATCCAAACAATCTACCATAAAGCATGACATGATGTTCATAAATATCATCCACCACAATATCATACAAAAGATAGAAAGATAGGTATACAAGATCATAAAGCTATCATGAACAAGGTGGCTAGCCTACCATGGTTTATACACAAGCATGACATAAGAACAAAGCATGCAACAAGTATATACAAGTGAGCACAAGGGGAAAAGAAAACTCACTATACATGTGTACAAAGGCTTTCAAGAGCCATCCAAAACAGTGTGGAGAACCATCTTGTCATGATCACCTCACGGGCAAAGATCAAGCACCATCCAACTCATGTTCTCCAACTGCGTCTCCATACCTACACACAAGGAGACGAAAAAGACCGAGCCCTGGATCCCAAAGGGTTAGCAAGCACATACTTGGGAATCCAATACTTGGTCACACGGGTAAGCGATGCACTCAACTTATCATGTGGGTTAACATGATGCAAATTCCGGTTCGAATGAAAAGGTTTTCGAACACCCTTAGAACCATGCCTCAAAGGAGCTACTCGCGAAGAAAACCGAGTGCTATCACAAGCAAAAAGGCAAAGATCATTCGGGGTCGTAGGAGAAGAACCAACACAAGCACCATGGAAAGCATGTCGTGGACCAACACAAGAAGCAGTAGAAGCATGTCCATGAGCATGGCCTAACTCACTAGAAAGAGTGTCATAAAACCCGTCCACAAATTGTGCCTTCTTAGGCTCACAAGTGTTCATGCCATGAGAAGGGCTATGAACAACAAAAGGCCTAGAAACACCTCCTCGCTGCATTCTCCTTGCCCGGCGGTAGCAAAAATTCTCTTGATGCCCATCCTTCCCACAATGAGAGCAATGGTACAAAGGCCTATCAGGAGGCACAGTCCGAGTGGACAAATCACCATTCTCTTGTAAGTGAGAAGTCCCTTGGGACTTAGAGCAAGAAGCATCAATCCCAACATCCAACTTGGTGCCCACATTTGAATCACACGTGCCATGAGAAAGGCTACGTGGCTTCTTAAAAACTTTGGCACGCACACGTCGCTCGTGCTTGACACGGCGAAAGCAAAACTCAACGGTATGCCCATCCTTCTTGCAAAAGGTGCATTGGAACCTCGGCTTGGGAGTATGAGTTCCAAATATGTGGGAGGCACTCTTGCCATTCAAATTACCTTGGGCAACACCGGAAGATCCAACAAGCTTAGGAATAGCTATGGGAAAGCTATCCAAAGCACTAGTACAAGTGCCACCATCCAAAGACTCACGCTCAAGAGAAGAAGTCAACTCCGGTTGAGAAGAAGCAATTTTAAAAGCATCAACATCGGAGTGACAAGAAATGCGAGAATCCAAACTCTTAGCACAAAGACTCTTGCATCTTGTGCGCAAAACCTCATTTTCAAACTTGAGGTGCTCACAAGTACCACATGTCATATTTCTCAAATTATCGATTTCCTTTTCAATGCACTTAGCATATGTGGTACGCAAGAGTTCATTTTCTTTCTCAAGGTTGGCACTCATCTCATCATGCACAACCAACTTGGCGCTCATATCATCGCGCATTTTCTTTAAAGCCAAAACTTCACTTTCCAAATCAATGCATGAAGTGCAAATGAGACCACATGAACAAGTATCATCATTTACATCAACCAAAGCATCATCATCATCACAAGAAGTATGGCAAGCATCCTCTACAAGCAACAAAGAGCACTTGCTACAAGGCATGGATTTCATATCACAAATTTCAGCCCTAGCATGCTCAAGTTCATCTACACATGTGGTGTGAGTCAATTTTAGTTCATTAATTTCAGCATGCAAAGACTCACAAGAAACACATGATAAGGAAGCGCTTGATTCTAGCAACAAAATCTTACTCCTAGCCATATCAAGTTCATCATTCAAAGCAACACAAGAGTTGCAAGGCATAGAAGCATTGGACTTCAACAAGTCAAATTCAGATTGCAAGTTAGCAAGAGATGATCTCAATTCATCATTCTCAAAATCAAGATTGTCGCATGATCTTCTAAGAGCTTCAACATGCTTTTTGCGACAACTTGCTTCATCTTTTAATTTCTCATTTTCAGCACACAAGGCATCACAAGATTTGCATGGAAAAGGTGAGTTCTTAAGTTCCACATTCATCTCACCATAGGCACAAAGGCGGGTGAACAAGCTAATGATACATTGGGTGAGCTTGACCTTACTTCTCTTCATGAGCTTGTCTTGGATATCATCCTCTTGAGCCACCAAAAGCCGCATCAACGCCATTACTTCCTTATCTTCCTTCAACTCCTCACACTTCTATTTTGTCGCCCTATGGATCCTAGACTTGTTAGAGTCACATGAATCCGCAACTGGCTCTGATACCAATTGAAGGACCGAATAGGCGACTAGAGAGGGGGGAGTGAATGGGAGCCGATAAAAATTCTTCTCCAAAGAGACAACATGGCCTATGCCCCGATTGCCACTCCCAGCACTCACACACACAAGAGCGGCGCTAAACTAGGCACACACAAGCCTACAAGATCTAGAGACAAGCCACGAATCAAGAAGCGGAAGCACTAGACAAGAATCAAACCAATCGAGCAAGTCTGCAGAACCCCAGGCGGACAGTCCGCGGCTACAGGGCGGACAGTCCGAAAAAGCACTCCGAACCTCCAGTGACTCCCAAGGAAATTCGGATAGTCCGGGCAAACACCGCGGACGGTCCGAGCCTCGCGGACAGTCCGGCCACCCCGGGCGGACAGTCCGGCAAACTCCTTCCAACCGAAACCAAAGCACTCGAAGGATCAAAGCGAAGGGACTCAAGAACTCGCGACAAACTCGACGAACTGACACCCAGGCGGACAGTCCGCGAGGGCACCACGGACAGTCCGTGAGGGCTCCAGAAACAGCCTCTGAGCCCGCGCGAAAAAACACCTCCAACTTCCGATCGACGGATCTCCCAAACCGTTGGACGGATTGAGCCCAAATTTTGGGTAGATGAGAAGCGTGTCTAGAAAAAGCTATGCCCAAAATCTTGGAGCCCCAAACCTATCCAATCAACCAAAATCGCAAATCTCGTGCGCTCAAAGAACCAACTCGAGTTCATCGAAACCTCACCAAATCGAGCCCGATTTCCGGTGTTTGAGGGGTCAAGATCATCACCAAAGATGCGCAAGACATCCACCCATGATCCCCTCAAAGAAATCTAGAGAGAAACGGCCTAGAAATCAACGCACAAGGATCGAACCGAAAAGGTCCAAAATAGCACAGAAACCAACTCAGGAATTTAGAAGGAGATAGAATTAAATCCGACGGGAGCAAAGGATTTGGCACAAGATTGTGATGAAGACTTCACTAAGAATTTCTTGTCCAATCGGTTACAAGCCACTCCAAGAATTGCAAATCTTGGATGGCAAAAAGCTCCAAACAAAGAGCCACACACTCTCCTCTCCCTCTCTCCCCAAGAGCACCCCAAAATGAAAGAGCACTCCCACCAACTAAGCCAAAGAGTTGGCTGCCCAAATCAGCCACTCCTCCTATATATAGGCCCTCCGGAAAATGACCAAAGTGCCCCTACACTAGGAGTTACAACACAAGCCCACACAGGGGCATTTTGGTCAACACATTCATAGACCCATCGAGCGGACACGCATCCACCGGGCCTCACGTCCTCCCGACGCAAGCACCACGATCACGCCGCGTGTCCCCCGCTTCGAAGCTTCCCGACGCACCCGGATACCGTCTCCGTCACGCCAGGCCCTCAGGCTCGGTTTTGAGGCCCAAACCGAGAAACCCTTTTCCTGATGGTTTTGTGGCCAAACCACCAAACCCCGCGTACAAGCTTCGATCGTTAGCCGCTACCTTGCACCGGCTCGGTGTTCGTGGTGCTAGCTTTGGTAGGCGTGATGTTTTGGTTTGTGCTAACCCCACTTTGGAGCAAATGGCTCGGCACTAGTTTTACTCTTTTGGTACTAACCCCAGTGCTGAGTCGTTTGTTCACTCACGTGCTCGCTTTTGAATTTCAGGTGGGAGACTTGAGGAACGTTTGGTTGATTGACTCCGGTTGCTCGAGGCATATGACCGGAGACAAGGGGTGGTTCTCAAGTCTCGTCCCGGTGGTGTCCAAGACATACATCACCTTTGGGGACAATGGGCGGGGGCGTGTGCTATCAGAAGGTGAGATCAAGGTAAGTGACAAGGTCACTCTCAGGCGTGTTGCTCTTGTTCAATCGCTGGGGTTCAATTTGCTTTCTGTGTCTCAGTTGTTGGATGAGGGCTTTGAGGTGTTGTTTCGGCCTGGTGGTTCTCGGATTTTAGATTCTCGAGGGGACCTTGTTTGCATGGTCGTTCCCGAGGGTCAAGTGTTTCGAGCTGATTTTTCTCAGTCTTCTGGTGTGGAGCGTTGCTTTTTGGCTGGTTCTTCGAGTGAGTTGTGGAAGTGGCATAGGAAGTTGGGTCACTTGAGCTTTGACCTTTTGTCTCGCTTGAGTAAACTCAATTTGGTCCGAGGATTACCACGGTTGAGGTTTGAGAAAGAGTTGGTTTGTGCGCCGTGTAGGCATGCCAAGATGGTAGCCTCTTCTCACCCGCCTCTCACCGATGTCATGACTGAGCGTCCATGCGAGCTGCTCCATATGGACCTTGTTGGCCCAGCTTGTGTGCGATCTGCGGGTGGAAAGTGGTATGTCCTTGTTGTGGTGGACGAATACTCTCGGTATGTGTGGGTGTTCTTTCTTGAGGAGAAAGGGGAGACGTTTGGTTTTGTTCGAGATCTTGTCTTGAGGTTAAGAAACGAGAGGCACGGAGATGCCCCACTACGAGGGAACCAACCCTCTCTAGCTGGAGGAGGACGAAAGCCACGAAAGGAAAACCGTGGATCGTTCCTCCTCTCCATCTACGACTCCTCCCACCCCCGTATTGAGCACGAGGTGGAGAACGCCTAGCAAACTGACCACCTGCAAACTTTCCAGAAAAACCACCAGAACCACGACCTCCAGAACCAAACCGAGTATCCTCACGAGCACGAAACCCGACTCGCTGTCTGCCCAGACCTGCACCGGTCTGACCGGTGTAGTGCACCGGTCTGACCGGTGTAGCTCGGCCAGCAGCACCACCTGCTGCCTTCCGGTCTCCCCAAGCCGGAACCGTCCTCACAATCGCCTTAGCCCTGGGCATCTGCATACGAGGCTCAGGTACACCATTAGAGGGGTGGTACCTGTCCTTGTTAGCCCACTCTCTAGCCATTCTCTCCTCACGCTTCCTCTTGAAGCAAAACTCATCCTTGTGACCATCTCTCCCACAATACCCACAATGGAACTTTATGGGCCGGGGCTTAGGCTTAGGCTTGGGTTGTGGCTGCCCACTCGGTTTCTCACCCTTCTTCTCTCCTTCCTCACCTCCCTTTGAACTCACAAACTTCATCGGTTTCTGGAAATCATTTCTTGGGTGAGGGAATATGGGTGGATCTGGAGTAGTGTCAAGTTTGTTTCTGAGATGGTTAGGCTTGGGCTCAAACTTGTTCTTGTATCTGTTTTGTGGTGGGATAGGAATCTCTCCAACTCTCTCAACTCCCTCACCACTGTTCTCTCCAAGCTTGTCAGCCCCAAGTGCCTGACCATCATAGCGTTTGAAAGCAGCTATCATGATACCAAGCTGAGGCTCCTGACCCGACAACCAGCTCATACATTTCCTCAGCTCATCATTCTCATCCTGCAAGCGATCAACATAATGTGCAAGCTCCAAATTCTTAACCGCATGCAATTCACAAGTAGAGCAAGAAGTGGGAATAGGCTCTTTCAACTTAGCCTCAAGCGAAACAGTGTAAGCATGCATCTCATCAATCTTTTCATGCAAAACAGGGTAGGAAGTACAAGCACCTAGCAAAGCAGGTCTAGACTTAAGCTCAGCCACTTCAACCCTAAACATATCTAGTTCATCACAAGTAGAAGCATGCCTATCCTTAAGAGCAGTAAGATCAGCTAGGTACACAGAGCAATCACAGCAATCAATCTCATCAGAAACCACAGGAGAAGCCTTAAGCGAATCAATCTCAAGCTTAGCATCTAGGTTCTGGGTTTCTAGCTCAGCCACACGGTTCCTAGCATCTTCTAGTGAGGCCCTAAGCTCTTTCCTCATCTTCTTGGCCTCTCTAAGCATGTGATCGCGGTTATCAAGCAAGTCAACCAACTCATCATTCTCCTTGCGCAAAGAAGAGAGCTCATCACATACCTCATCCTCGGAGTCGGAGTCCGAGTCACTCTGGTGGCTCTTCTTGCTGCCGGAGCTACGAGCCATGCCGCAGAAGCCATCTCCCGCGAAGCAGCTCAACCCGCTCAAGTTCCTGGATGACTTCTTGTTCTTGCGGCGATCACCTTCATCTTCACTGCTACTCGAGCTCGAGGAAGAGTAGGCGGAGCTGGAGTCGACGTCGCTCGCTCCGACCATCGCTCGGGCCTTCCTGCCGCGGCCGTCCTTCTTCCTCGACCGTCGCTCGTCCTTGTGCTTGTTCTTGTGCTTGTGATCGCACCTCGATCGGTACTTGCTATCCTTGCTCGACCGGTGCCTGTAGCCGTCCTTGTAGCCGTCCTTGTTCTCCATCTTCTCCGGGCAGTCGGCGACAAAGTGTCCTGGCTTGCCGCACTGAAAGCACGTCCGTGTTGTCCTCCTCGTGTTCACCCGGTTCTCGTGCAGCCTCTCGAACCGCCTGGTCAGCAGCGCCAGCTCGTCCTCTCCAAGCACGTCGAACTCCTCGTCTGGCAAAGACATCAAGGAAGACAGAGAGTACATCCTGGAGGATGCGTTAGCGTTAGACTTAGCTCCTTTGCCACCAACGAGAGCAAGACTATGAGAATCAGTCGGGCTCTCGATCTTGGCTGTCATACCACGGTCCAACTCAGCCGACTTGAGCTTCGAGAACAGCTCGTTCACCGTCAAGGTGTCATACTTCTCGGACCCAACAATAGCTTCAAACTTCCCGTCCCATACGGTACGATCCAACGAGTGCAAGAGCTTCACGGCTCTATCATGATCATCGTATGGGAGCACGTCCACATTGGCTCTCATGTTGTTCACAACGACCGTAAACCGCTGGAAAAGGGCATCGACGGACTCGCCGGGGAGATGAGTGAAGTTCTCGTACTCTCTTCGGTAAGTCGCGTACATCCGAGCCTCAACCTGAGCATTCCCAGCACGAGCATCCTTCAACTGCTCCCAAATCCTACAAGCTAAGTCCTCTGTTTGAACCCGGTCGAATTCAGGCTGACACAGAGCACGAAACAAGTAGTCGACAGCCTTGTTGTTGGCTTCGAACATATCCCACGATCCTGGAGCAAGGAAGTTCATCGGATGAACATAAGCTGTGTTCACCGTGACGTCCCAAAGGATCTGACCCTTTCCGTGGAGGAACGCTGCCATCCGCCTCTGCCACATCTGGTAGTTCTTCCCATCGAAGTGCGGAGGACCCGAACCCCGTTCCTGGTACGCCATCTTTGGATCTTAGACTGGTAAAAGTCAATAAAGACCCAAACCGGCTCTGATACCAATTGAAGGACCGATTAGGCGAACCAGAGAGGGGGGGAGTGAATGGGAGCCGATAAAAATTCTTCTCGAAGGAGATGAGAACTCCAACAAGACGAACACAGCTTCCAAATCGCGTCTCCGACTCAACTACCCAAGTTGGCCAAGACCACGCAGCCACTGGAGTGCTACTGGTCCTAGGAGCCAACACACAACCCTCCGAGCCAGAACTCACCAAAACACACAGCAGAAACTTGCACGGCTTGCTGCCTGTGCTACGCCGGTCAGACCGATGACCTGCGCCGGTCAGACCGGTGACACCGGTCAGACTGGTGGACAGCGCCGGTCAGGCCGGTGGCTACAGCAGCCGCACAGCAAACGTTCCAGGAAGCCTCAGTGACTCCTCTAGGCCCTGGAACAAAAACCACCTCCGAAACACAACCTGGAAGGAAGAAGAACCCCTCACAAAACCTAGCAAAACAACTCCAAACACGCCAAGAACTAACCAGCAGGACCACGGGACAAAACCACACGGACAAGGCTATTCCTCGAGACAAATCCCACCAAGGGCTAGCATCGGTCAGACAGGTCAAGAGCACCGGTCAGACCGGTCGCGCTTGGGCAGCTCGGGATGAACAGCGCCCGCGAGTCAACTCCCCCAAATCCAATTCCCAATCTCCCGATTCGCTCCACGGATTCGCACAAGACTTTGGGGATAGTAGGAACACCTCATGGGCACTCCATAGCCAAGATTTGGTCCACCAAAACTTGTTGAATCAAGAGGAATCGAAGGATTTCCGCCAAGAACACCACGAACCCTAGAACCACGAAAACCCCAAAATTGAGCCCCTTTACTCACGGATTTGGGAGGGGAATCAAAGGGAAAAGAACCATGAGGGGTTCATGCAAACATCCCCCACCAAATCCCAAAGAGAAAGGTCTCAAAACCGCCACAAGAAATTCGCCAAGAAAAGCCTCCGAAAATCACCAAAAAGGAGAAACGGGAAAGACACAACCAAGCCTTGAGGAACCACGCCGAATCATCTATACATACCAAAGAGGTTCATACAAGGTCTAGCTTGCCGCCCGATCATCCTTCCCTCTCACAAGATCTCACCATGAAGCTCTCAAGCTAGTCCTCCGAAAATCCTAAGGAAAATAGGAAGGAAAATAGGAAAACCAAATGAGCTAGGGTTCCAAGAGATGGCTGGCATCCTCTCACCACTTGGGTTATATGGAGGCAACCGAAAGACGAAAATACCCTTACTAGCTAACTAGGGATACATGCCCCTCAAGGGCGAATTCGGAAATCTTTGTCTTCGCTCCATCGGACGGATGCCCAGCGACCGCAAACTTGCTTAGCCTCGACGCAAGCCTTGCGATCCCGACGCGTGTCCTCCGCTTCGAAGATTCCGGACTGCGTCGTCGCACACCGGTCAGACCGGTGCTCCTCACCGGTCAGACCCACCGGTCAGACCGGTCTGGAGCTGCTGCACCTCCGTCTTCAGTTCTTCGGTCTTGGCTTTGTGGATCAACCAAGGAACCCAGTGGTTTTCTGGTGAACCACCGGAAACCCCGCGAACTCGGTGTAGCCTCCGCCAATCACCACTCATGACTCGGCTCCCACGTAGTCCTGGCTCGACCATGGTTTTGAGGCTCAACCAAGAAACTGTCCATGACTTCATCTTGCCATTCTTGCCACCATGCGGCCCGCACTTGACCCCGCTGCCCACCGGGTCTCTCGAACCAAGCCTACTTGTCTTCTCCACACCTGGAGGCCTCACCGGCAACGACCTTTCACGCTTGTTCTTCACCTGCACCAACACCAGTCAAGACGCAACCTGCACCTGCAATACTTAGCCAAGAATCAGTCCACACCACGTTGTCAATCACTCATCACACCAGGAAGCGACCATCCACCGGTCCTCGAACCACACCTGGCTCTCACACACGTCTCCGACTCAACTACCCAAGTTGGCCAAGATCACGTAGCCACTGGAGTGCTACTGGTCCTAGGAACCAACAACTCAACCAACCAAACCAAACACCCCAAACGCACAGCGGAAAACTGAGCAGCCTGCTGTCTGTGCCACACCGATCGGACCAATGGCTCCTGCCGGTCAGACCGATGGCACCGGTCAGACCGGTGGACTCTGCCAGTCAGGCCGGTGGCGAACAGCAGATGCACAGCAAAGTTCCAGGAAGCCTCAGTGACTCCTCTAGGCTCTGGAACAAAAACCACCACCAAAGAACAACCTGCCAAGAAGGAAAACCCCTCACAAAGCCTAGCAAGACAACTCCAAACGGGCAAAGAACTGGACAGCAGAACCACAAGACAAAACCACACAAACACAGCAGTTCCCCGAGACAAAACCCACCAGGGGCTCGCACCGGTCAGACCGGTCAAGAGCACCGGTCAGACCGGTCACGCCTGGGCAACTCGGGATGAACAGCGCCCGGGGGTCAACTCCCCCAAATCCAACTCCCGATCTCTCGATTCGCTCCACGGATTCGCACAAGACTTTGGGGATAGTAGGAACACCTCATGGGCACTCCATAGCCAAGATTTGGTCCACCAAAACTCGTTGAATCAAGAGGAATCGAAGGATTTCCGCCAAGAACACCACGAACCCTAGAACCACGAAAACCCCAAAATTGAGCCCCTTTACTCACGGATTTGGGAGGGAAATCAAAGGGAAAAGAACCACGAGGGGTTCATGCATACATCCCCCACCAAATCCCAAAGAGAAAGGTCTCAAAACCGCCACAAGAAATTCGCCAAGAAAAGCCTCCGAAAATCACCAAAAAGGAGAAACGGGAAAGACACATCCAAGCCTTGAGGAACCACGCCGAATCATCTATACGTACCAAAGAGGTTCATACAAGGTCTAGCTTGCCGCCCGATCATCCTTCCCTCTCATAAGATCTCACCATGAAGCTCTCAAGCTAGTCCTAGAAATTCCAAAGGAAAATGGAACAGAAAAATAGCAAAACAAAATGAGCTAGGGTTCCAAGAGATGGCTGCCATCCTCTCACCACTTGGGTTATATGGAGGCAACCGAAAGACGAAAATACCCTTACTAGCTAACTAGGGATACATGCCTCTCAAGGGCGAATTCGGAAATCTTTCTCTTCGCTCCATCGGATGGATGCCCAGCGACCGCAAACTTGCTTAGCCTCGACGCAAGCCTTGCGATCCCGACGCGTGTCCTCTGCTTCAAAGATTTCGGACTGCGTCGTCGCACACCGGTCAGACCGGTGCTCCTCACCGGTCAGACCGGTCCGATGCTGCAGCACCTCCGTCTTCGGTTCTTCAGTCTTGGCTTTGTGGATCAACCAAGGAACCCAGTGGTTTTCTGGTGAACCACCGGAAACCCCACGAACTCGGTGTAGCCTCTGCCAATCACCACTTATGACTCGGCTCCCATGTAGTCCCGGCTCGACCTTGGTTTTGAGGCTCAACCAAGAAACCGTCTATGATTTCATCTTGCCGTTCTTGCCACCATGCGGCCTGCACTTGACCTCGCTGGCCACCGGGTCCCTCGAACCAAGCCTACTTGTCTTCTCCACACCTGGAGGCCTCATCGGCAACGACCTTTCGCGCTTGTTCTTCACCTGCACCAACACTAGTCAAGCCGCAACCTGCAACTGCAATACTTAGCCAAGAATCAGTCCACACCATGTTGTCAATCACTCATCACACCAGGTAGCGACCATCCACCGGTCCTCGAACCACACATGGCTCTCAATCTCTCCCTTGATGAGTGCATTGACAACACACACGTTTTGGTAACCAAAGAGAAAAGGAAAAGAAAAGAAACAACTAAAATAAACTCCAACAAGCGATCGAAGGCCAAAGGAAAGGCAAGGAGCAAGATCACTTGAAGAAGACAAGTCTCGGACCCCTTAGGCAAGGGCAACAGCTCGACACATCCGAGACAAAACCATGCTCAAGCAAAGAGCACAAACCACCAATCCAAAGCTCGAAAACCACAAAGAGCTCCCCCTGCACACATGCATACTCCCCCTGAACCAATGCAACTCCCCCTGGACGAATGCATGCAAACCACTTGACGAAATAGAGCAGATGCATCAGCTCAGCTCTGACCGGTCAGACCGGTCGACTCCACCGGTCAGACCGGTGCTCAACATGTGAACAGGACCAGCACTCTGACCGGTCAGACCGGTGACCACAACCGATCAGACCGGTGCACAACAGAGCCCAGAAATGGCTCGAAACCACCTGAAAACCCTTCAAATGCATTCAGTAGACCAAAACATGCTCAAACTTCTCCCCCTTGTTAACAATGCATGCATCAAGCCAAAAATGCAAAAAATGCAACCTAGAGCTTCTCAAATAGACAAAATTCAACATAGCATGCTACACACCTCCAAATGAGCAAGTGAGATACTCGATAGCTTCGTATGGACAAAAACTACAAGATCACCAAGTTTCACAACCATTGGGCGAAGCTAAGATAGACTTGAGCAATTTTGCGAAAATTCACCCTCTCATGAGCAAAGTCCTAAACATGAGCAAAACATGTCAAAATGGCAAAGCCACACAAAATTCATGCTAGGACAACCATTCTAATCATAAGACCATCATAAACACCCACAAGCACCTCATGTCATGTCAAAGCATACCGAGCCATGTGCTTACTTCTATGTATGAGACTTCTCATTGATAAGCAACATGCAATGGTTTAGCACCCAAAGCTATAAAAATAAGCACATATGATATGGGAGCACATTTTCCAAGCAATTTACATTTCATTTTCAAATTCAAATTTGGTACATGAAATGTCTTTACGACAAAAAGGAACTTATGCCCCTCCACAAGATGAAGCATGGGGGCTAAACATTCATGATGGCAAATGAGCCTTTGGCCCCATATGATCAAAATAAGCTATCCAACCACAAATTAAGCATAGCCAAGCCACAAAAACATGTCAAGATCATATAAAGGCATTTACTCACAAGAGAGCATACATATGAGATTTTTGAAAAACATAGCCATCAACCATGGATATAAACCAAGATCATCAAGAGCTAAGCCACACTAAGCCATATCATACCAAACTAGCCCACAAGATCATATATAGCATACCATGGTGAACAATGTATATAGGAGAAGCTTTCCTACACAATGCATATTAAACAAAATGCATGCAAGCTATCATACAAAGATGACTATACATCATGATACAAATGCAATGCAAATGCAAAAAATGCACAAAGGAAAGCTATACATATGCTACAAAGGAGCTCCCACACACCCAACTCAAGAAATCAAACAAACACCAAGCTCCCCCCGTAAACGAGTGAAAGTTGCTTGATATAGGGGTTTGGTGAAAATATCTGCTAGCTGGTCATGTGTGGGTACATGGATCAAAGAAATTTTTCCTTTCTCTACATTGTCTCTCAGGAAATGATACCTTACTTCTATGTGCTTGGTTTTGGAATGGAGCACTGGGTTCTTTGCAACGCTTATGGCACTGGTGCTATCACATTGAAGTGGAACATGGGTATACTCCTCACCAAAGTCACTCATGGTGTATGTGATCCAAAGGAGCTGAGAGCAACAACTAGCTGCAGCCACATACTCTGCCTCGGTAGTGGATTGAGCAACACTCGACTGTTTGCGGGAAGACCAAGACACCAAAGAGGAACCCAAGAACTGGCAAGTCCCAGAAGTGGACTTCCTATCCAACCGACACCCGGCAAAATCCGCGTCCAAAAATCCACGAAGAGCCAAAGAAGAAGACGTGGAGTACCAAAGGCCAAAGTCGGGAGTATGTCGCAAATACCTGAATATGCGCTTGACTGCTTGCCGATGCGAAGTCCTCGGAGACGCTTGAAAATGAGCGCACAGACATACCAAGAATTGGATGTCCGGCCTCGTCGCCATCAAGTAGAGTGACCCGATCATGCTCCGGTACTCCTTCTGGTCCACGTGTTCACCTTCCTCGTCCGCATCAAGTGCTGTAGTCGTACTCATAGGCGTCGCCATGGCCTTAGAGTCCTCCATCTTGAACTTCCTCACAATGTCCTTGGTGTACTTATCTTGGTGCACAAATGTTCCTTCCTTTGATTGCTTGATTTGTAGCCCGAGGAAGAACTGCAACTCACCCATAATGCTCATCTCAAATTCCCTGCTCATGTCTTCTGCAAACCTTGCAACAAGAGAGTTAGACGAGCCACGAAAGACAATATCATCCACGTATACCTGCACAATCAGGATATCTCTGCCCTGCCTGAGGAGAAACAAGGTCTGATCGACCTTCCCCATCTCAAACCCTCTCTCAAACAGGAACCCCCTCAACCTACCGTACCAAGCTCTAGGCACCTGCTTCAACCCATACAGCGCCTTCCTCAACTTGTACACCCGGTGGGGGTACTTCTCACTCTCAAACCCCAGTGGTTGCCTCACATACACTACTTCCTCCAAAACACCATTTAGGAAAGCACTCTTGACATCCATCTGGTACAACTTGAATCCTTTAGCCACGGAAAAGGCTAGAAGGATCCTGATCGCCTCCAAACGAGCTACGGGAGCAAAGGTCTTCTCGTAGTCGATCCCTTCTTTCTGTGAGTACCCCTGAGCAACAAGTCTTGACTTGTTCCTCACCACTTCTCCTTTCTCTCCCTCTTTGTTCTTCCACACCCATTTTGTCCCAATCGTCTTACACCCTGGGGGAAGGTCAACCAATTCCCAAACTTGGTTCCTGTCAAAATTCTCCAACTCCTCATGCATCGGGTTAACCCAATTGTGATCAGATAGTGCGTGTCCAATGTCTTTGGGCTCAAAGGTGGCAACAAAAGCAGCATGAGCAAAATGAGAATTGTTCCGAACCCTCGACCGTGTAGTACGTTCATTCATGTCGCCGATGATTCTCGAAGCTGGGTGATCCACTTGCACTCGCCGGGGAGGTTCTCGCCTTGATGCTACCTCCCCCTCAACAGCAGCTTCGTCTTGATCTGGGTTTGTCATTGTAGGTGTGGGAGAGGGCCCGTTCTCGATCGTCGTCGAAGTAGTAGGTACATGTTCAGCCGCGGGCACCACACCGCCATCTTCATCATCTCCATGTTCATGCTCCTCCTCCTGAAAGATCTCCTCCCCAAGTTCGTCGTCAACTGCACACTCAAAAACAAGCTGACTACGTGGCTGTGTCTCGTCGAAGGTCACCTCGTAAGTCTCCACGATTTGGTTAGTTTCAAGATTGAGCACACGAAATGCTCTAGAATGAGATGCATAACCAAAGAAAATGCCATCGACAGACCTAGCCTCAAACTTGTCCAACTTCTTCCCTTTCTTCAGAATGAAGCATTTACAACCAAAGACATGGAAGTGACTCACCTTGGGTGTGCGACCATGCATCAACTCGTAACAGGTTTTCTTCTTGTGAACCCTGAGGTAGATCCTGTTCGACACATAGCACGCGGTATTGACTGCCTCAGCCCAGAACCTTCTCGGAGTCCTATGCTCATCGAGCATCGTCCGAGCCATCTCGCACAAGGTCCTGTTTTTCCTTTCCACCACGCCATTCTGGGGAGGCGTATACGGACTCGAAAACTGGTGTTCAAGACCCAAGTCATGGCAAAAGGTTTCGAAGCGAGAGTTTTTGAATTCCGAGCCATTGTCACTGCGGATCGCTCGTATGGCATCTCCGTGCCTCTCGTTTCTTAACCTCAAGACAAGATCTCGAACAAAACCAAACGTCTCCCCCTTCTCCTCAAGAAAGAACACCCACGCATACCGAGAGTAGTCGTCCACCACAACAAGGACATACCACTTCCCACCCGCAGATCGCACACAAGCTGGGCCAACAAGGTCCATATGGAGCAGCTCGCATGGACGCTCCGTCATCACATCGGTGAGGGGTGGATGGGAAGAAGCTACCATCTTAGCATGCCGACACGGCGCACAAACCAACTCCTTTTCAAACCTCAGCCGTGGCAATCCTCGGACCAAATTGAGTTTACTCAAGCGAAACAAAAGGTCAAAGCTCAAGTGACCCAACTTCCTATGCCACTTCCACAACTCACTCGAAGATCCAGCCAAGAAACAACGCTCCACACCAGAAGACTGAGAGAAATCAGCTCGGAACACTTGACCCTCGGGAACGACCATGCAAACAAGGTCCCCTCGAGAATCTAAAATCCGAGAACCACCAGGCCGAAACAACACCTCAAAGCCCTCATCTAACAACTGGGACACGGAAAGCAAATTGAACCCCAGTGATTGAACTAGAGCAACACGCCTGAGAGTGACCTTGTCAGTTACCTTGATCTCACCTTCTGAAAGCACACACCCTCGCCCATTGTCCCCAAAGGTGATGTATGTCTTGGACACCACCGGGACGAGACTTGAGAACCACCCCTTGTCTCCGGTCATATGCCTCGAGCAACCGGAGTCAATCAACCAAACGTTCCTCAAGTCTCCCACCTGAATTTCAAAAGCGAGCACGTGAGTGAACAAATGACTCAGCACTAGGGTTAGTACCAAAAGAGTAAAACCAGTGCCGAGCCATTTGCTCCAAAGTGGGGTTAGCACAAACCAAATCATCACGCCTATCAAAGGTACCACCACGAACACTACCACGGTAACCACTACGAGTGAACCAACCCTCTCTAGCTGGAGGAGGATGAAAGCCACGAAAGGAAAACCGTGGGCCATTCCTCCTCTCCATCTCAAAGCTACGACTCCTCCCACCCTCGTATTGAGCACGAGGTGGAGAACGCCTAGCAAACTGACCACCTGCAAACTCTCCAGACCAACCACCAGAACCACGACCACCAGAACCAAATTGAGCATCCTCACGAGCACAAAAACTAGACCGCTGTTTGTCCAGACCTGCACCGGTCTGACTGGTGTAGCGCACCGGTCTGACCGGTGTAGCTCGGCCAGCAGCACCACCTGCTACCTTCCGGTCTCCCCAAGCCAGAACCGTCCTCACAATCGCCTTGGCCCAGGCCATCTGCATACGAGGCTCAGGTACACCATTAGAGGGGTGGTACCTGTCCTTGTTAGCCCGCTCTCTAGCCATTCTCTCCTCACGCTTCCTCTTGAAGCAAAACTCATCCTTGTGACCATCTCTCCCACAATACCCACAATGGAACTTCATGGGCTGTGGCTTAGGCTTAGGCTTGGGTTGTGGCTGCTCACTCGGCTTCTCACCCTTCTTCTCTCCTTCCTCACCTCCCTTTGGGCTCACAAACTTTACCGGTTTTTGGAAATCATTCGTTGGGTGAGGGAATATGGGTGGATCTGGAGTAGTGTCAAGTTTGTTTCTGAGATGGTTAGGCTTGGGCTCAAACTTGTTCTTGTGTCTGTTTAGTGGTGGGATAGGGATCTCTCCAACTCTCTCAACTCCCGCACCACTGTTCTCTCCAAGCTTGTCAGCCCAAGTGCCTGACCATCATAGCGTTTGAAAGCCGCTATCATGATACCAAGCTGAGGCTCCTGTCCCGACAACTAACTCATACATTTCCTCAGCTCATCATTCTCATCCTGCAAGCGATCAACATAATGCGCAAGCTCCAAATTTTTAATCGCATGCAATTCACAAGTAGAGCAAGAAGTGGGAATAGGCTCTTTCAACTTAGCCTCAAGCGACACAGTGTAAGCATGCATCTCATCAATCTTTCCATGCAAAACAGGGCAAGAAGTGCAAGCACCTAGCAAAGCAGGTCTAGACTTAAGCTCAGCCACTTCACCTAAGCATATCTAGTTCATCACAAGTAGAAGCATGCTTATCCTTAAGAGCAGTAAGATCAGCTAGGTACACAGAGCAATCACAGCAATCAATCTCATCAGAAACCACAGGAGAAGCCTTAAGCGAATCAATCTCAAGCTTAGCATCTAGGTTCTGGGTTTCTAGCTCAGCCACACGGTTCCTAGCATCTTCTAGTGAGGCCCTAAGCTCTTTCCTCATCTTCTTGGCCTCTCTAAGCATGTCATCACAATTATCAACCAACTTGCCAAGACGCTCGTTCTCCTCACGCAAGAAGGGAAGCTCGTCACGTACCTCATCCTCAGAGTCGGAGTCCGAGTCGCTCTGGTAACTCTTCTTGCAACCGGAGCTACGAGCCATGCCGCAGAAGCCATCTCGTGCGAAGCAACTCAGCCCGCTCAAGTTCTTGGATGACTTCTTGTTCTTGCGCCGATCACCTTCATCTTCACTGCTACTCGAGCTCGAGGAAGAGTAGGCAGAGCTGGAGTCGACGTCACTCGCTCCGACCATCGCTCAGGCCTTCCTGCCGCGACCGTCCTTCTTCCTCGACCGTCGCTCATCCTTGTGCTTGTTCTTGTGCTTGTGATCGCGCCTCGATCGGTACTTGGCATCCTTGCTCGACCAGTGCTTCTAGTCGTCCTTGTAACCGTCCTTGTAGCCGTCCTTGTTCTCCGTCTTCTCCGGGCAGTCGGCGATGAAGTGTCCTGGCTTGCCACACTGAAAGCACGTCCGTGCTGTCCTCCTCGTGTTCACTCGGTTCTCGTGCAGCCTCTCGAACCGTCTGGTCAGCAACGCCAGCTCGTCCTCTCCAAGCACGTCGAACTCCTCGTCTGGCAAAGACATCAAAGAGGACAGAGAGTACATCCTGGAGGATGCGTTAGCGTTAGACTTAGCTCCTTTGCCACCAACGAGAGCAAGACTATGAGAATCAGTCAGGCTCTCGATCTTGGCTGTCATACCACGGTCCAACTCAGCCGACTTGAGCTTCAAGAACAGCTCGTTCACGGTCAAGGTGTCATACTTCTCGGACTCAAGGATAGCCTCGACCTTCCCGTCCCATACGGTACGATCCAACGAGTGCAAGAGCTTCACGGCTCTATCATGATCATCGTATGGGAGCACGGCCACATTGGCTCTCATGTTGTTCACAACGACCGTAAACCGCTGGAAAAGGGCATCGACGGACTCGCCGGGGAGATGAGTGAAGTCCTCGTACTCTCTCCGGTAAGTCGCGTACATCCGAGACTGAACCTGAGCATTCCCAGCATGAGCATCCTTCAACTGCTCCCAAATCCTACAAGCTAAGTCCTCTGTCTGAACCCGATCGAATTCGGACTGACACAGAGCACGAAACAAGTAGTCGACCGCCTTGTTGTTGGCGTCGAACATATCCCTCTATCCTGGAGCAAGGAAGTTAATCGGATGAACATAAGATGTGTTCACTATAACGTCCCAAAGGATCTGACCCTTACTGCGGAGGAACGCCGCCATCCACCTCTGCCACATCTGGTAGTTTTTGCCTTCGAAGTGCGGAGGACCCGAACCCCATTCCTGGTACGCCATCCTTGGATCTTAGACTGGTTAGAATCCGAAGATCCGTAACCGGCTCTGATACCACTTGAAGGACCGAAACGGCGAACCAGAGAGAGGGGAGTGAATGGGAGCCAATAAAAATTCTTCTCGAAGGAGATAGAGACTCCAACAAGATGAACACGGCTTCCAACACACGTCTTCGACTCAACTACCCAAGTTGGCCAAGATCACGTAGCCACTGGAGTGCTACTGGTCCTAGGAACCAACAACTCAACCAACCGAACCAAACACCCCAAACGCACAGACCGATGGCTCCTGCCGGTCAGACCGGTGGACTCTGCCGGTCAGGCCGGTGGCGAACAGCAGATGCACAGCAAAGTTCCAGGAAGCCTCAGTGACTCCTCTAGCCCCTGGAACAAAAACTACCACCAAAGAACAACTTGCCAAGAAGGAAAACCCCTCACAAAGCCTAGCAAGACAACTCCAAACGGGACAAGAACTGGACAACAGAACCACGGGACAAAACCACACAAGCACAGCAGTTCCCCGAGACAAAACCCACCAGGGGCTCGCACCGGTAAGACCGGTCAAGAGCACTGGTCAGACCGGTCACGCCTGGGCAACTCGGGATGAACAGCGCCCGCGGGTCAACTCCCCCAAATCCAACTCCCGATCTCCCGATTCGCTCCACAGATTCGCACAAGACTTTGGGGATAGTAGGAACACCTCATAGGCACTCCATAGCCAAGATTTGGTCCACCAAAACTCGTTGAATCAAGAGGAATCGAAGGATTTCCGCCAAGAACACCACGAACCCTAGAACCACGAAAACCCCAAAATTGAGCCCCTTTACTCACGGATTTGGGAGGGAAATCAAAGGGAAAAGAACCACAAGGGGTTCATGCATACACCCCCCACCAAATCCCAAAGAGAAAGGTCTCAAAACCGCCACAAGAAATTCGCCAAGAAAAGCCACCGAAAATCACCAAAAAGGAGAAACGGGAAAGACGCATCCAAGCCTTGAGAAACCACGCCGAATCATCTATACATACCAAAGAGGTTCATACAAGGTCTAGCTTGCCGCCCGATCATCCTTCCCTCTCACAAGATCTCACCATGAAGCTCTCAAGCTAGTCCTAGAAATTCCAAAGGAAAATGGAAGAGGAAAATAGCAAAACAAAATGAGCTAGGGTTCCAAGAGATGGCTGCCATCCTCTCACCACTTGGGTTATATGGAGACAACCGAAAGACGAAAATACCCTTACTAGCTAACTAGGGATACATACCCCTCAAGGGCGAATTCGGAAATCTTTGTCTTCGTTCCTTCGGACGGATTCTTAGTGACTGCAAACTTGCTTAGCCTCGACGCAAGCCTTGCGATCCCGACGCGTGTCCTCAGCTTTGAAGATTCCGGACTGCGTCGTCGCACACCGGTCAGACCGGTCAGACCCTCCGGTCAGACCAGTCCAATGCTGCTACACCTCCATCTTCGGTTCTTCAGTCTTGGCTTTGTGGATCAACCAAGGAACCCAGTGGTTTTCTGGTGAACCACCGGAAACCTCGCAAACTCGGTGTAGCCTCCGCCAATCACCACTCATGACTCGGTTCCCACATAGTCCCGGCTCGACCTTGGTTTTGAGGCTCAACCAAGAAACCGTCGATGACTTCATCTTGCCGTTCTTGCCGCCATGCGGCCCGCACTTGACCCCGCTGGCCACCGGGTCCCTCGAACCAAGCCTACTTGTCTTCTCCACACCTGGAGGCCTCACTGGCAACGACCTTTCGCGCTTGTTCTTCACCTGCACCAACACCAGTCAAGCCACAACCTGCACCTGCAATACTTAGCCAAGAATCAGTCCAGACCATGTTGTCAATCACTCATCACACCAGGAAGCGACCATCCACCGGTCCTCGAACCACACATGGCTCTCAATGCTTGAGGAACATTTGGCTCTTGGACTCCAGTCATTCACGACACATGACCGGAGACAGGGGTGGTTCACAAGACTCACCCCAGTGAGTACCAGGGAGTACATCACTTTTGGGGATAATGGTAAGGGACGAGTTCTTGGTGAAGGAATAGTAAGGTAAGCAGGAAGGTGTCTCTGAGGTGTGTTGCTCTTGTCAAGCCGCTGGGGTTCAATTTGCTTTCTGTGTCTCAGCTACTTGATGAGGGGTTTGAGGTTCGGTTTAAGTTGGGTGCATCTAAGGTGCTTGATTCTCGAGGCGACTGTGTTTGTATGGTCGTCCCCGAGGGTCAGATCTTTCGAGCTGATTTCTCTAAGTCTGATGGTCCTGCATGGTGTTTGGTGGCTAGTTCTCCTGATTTGTGGAAGTGGCATAGGCGGTTGGGACACTTGAGCTTTGATTTCCTTACCCGCTTGAGTGGTCTCGACTTGGTACGAGGATTGCTGAGGTTGAGATTTGAGAAGGAGTTGGTTTGTGCGCCTTGTAGGCATGGTAAGATGGTCGCTGCTTCTCATCCACCCCTCACTGCTATCATGACAGAGCGTCCGACAGAGCTGTTGCATATGGACCTTGTTGGGCCAGCTCGAGTTCGCTCGGTGGGTGGGAAGTGGTATGTCCTGGTTGTGGTGGACGACTATTCTCGCTATCCCTGGGTGTTTTTCCTAGAGGATAAGAGTGAGACTTTCGGTTTTGTTCGAGACTTGATCGTGAGGTTGAAAAATGAGAGGCATGGGAACACTATTCGAGCAATCCGCAGCGATGATGTCTCTGAGTTCAAGAACTCTCGTTTTGATGCCTTTTGCAATGACCTTGGTCTTGAGCATCAGTACTTGACTCTGTATGTGCCCCCTCAGAATGGAGTTGTGGAAAGGAAGAACCGGACGTTGTGTGAGATGGCTAGGACGATGCTCGATGAGCACAGGACTCCTAGGAGGTATTGGGCTGAGGTGGTGAGCAATGCGTGCTATGTGTCGAACAGGATCTTCCTTCGAGCGTTCAAGAAAAAGACGTGCTATGAGCTTATGCATGCATGGTAGAGCTCCCAAGGTGAGTCACTTCCGAGTCTTTGGTTGCAAGTGCTTTATTCTCAAGAAGGGAAAGCTTGATAAGTTTGAGGCTAGATCTAGTGATGGTATTTTCTTTGGATATGCTAACCATTCTAGAGCTTATAGGGTGCTTAATCTTGAGACTAACAAAATCATGGAGACTTGCGAGGTGACCTTCGACGAGATAGTGCCATGTAGCTCTCTTGACTTTGATTGTGCAGGTGATGAGGAGATGGCCGCGACACTCTTTGAGGAGGAGGAAGAAGATGGTGATGGCGAGGATCGTGTACCTGCTACGGATTGTGTACCCACTACTTCCACGACGACGACTACAGTTGATGGCGGGCCTTCTACTTCGACTACGATGCATCAACATGTACCGCAAGCAAGGGTGGAAGCAGCTGTGGAGGGGGAGGTAGTCTCCAGGCGAGAGGCTCCTAGGCGTGTACAAGTGGATCACCCTCCTTCGAAGATCATTAGTGACATGAACGAGAGAACTACACGGTCGAGGTCACGAAATACTTCTCACTTTGCTCACTCTGCATTTTATGCCTCTTTCAAGCCCAAGGATATTGGACACACAGTTTCTGTTGACACCGTTTTTTGACACATATCAAGACCGGTGCCGAAAAGAAGCGGAAAGACTAGTACGAGGCGTGGGAACATCTGCTGATGAAAGGCGAGATCAGCGTATCGGTGGAAGGCAAAGGAGAACCAGCCGATGGACAGTGAATCCGATATAATCTGAAATACAGAACAGTCGGCTTGTGGCTCGCATGGAAAGAATATCGATGTACATTAATAATGGCCAACGGAGCTTGGGCGTGCAAGTATGTGGGATCATAACCGTGATCTTTATTATTATCTAGCTGGTGGCTAGTTTAATTAAGAGCATGCCTGCTAACATGGAGCAGTCTGCAAAGCCAAATAGAAGAGGATCGGCAGGAGCGAGATTGGCCAGCAAAGACAATCGGCCAAGTTAGTTGATCGGCCAGAGCAAGAATAAAAGGAAAGAATAAAGAAACGCGTCTCCACACAAGCAAAAGACGTGATTAATAAAGAGAGCAAAGCAGCTATATATAGGGAAGTGCTCACACGAGAAGGTAATATAGATTGGAATAAAGAAAGAAGGAACAAACGATGGCAACACAGGAGCTTAATTAAAGATCCCACACATGGGAAGGGGGTCAATGTATCTTAGTACGTTTCTTTTAGGAGAGTCTGTGTCCTCTTTGGAGTCTTGTAATTAGGAAGTTTGGGCCTTTCGGTTGTAGGAGTCTAGAAAAGTTCAAGGTATAAATATGTACCTAGGGTCATTGTAATATTCAATCACAATCAATACAACTCGGCGCATCGCCACCCTTTTACTTTTTTTCGCAATGTATTTACTTTGAATCATTGACGGAACCTCGGCACCTGACGCGGGCTGCATCATCTTGATCTTCGGCAAAGGGGTAAGTCCAGAGGAATTTTGGGAACCAAGTACTTCGGATCTTCGACTTACGGCGCATCACTTCCGTCTCGATCTACGGTACTCACCAGTTATCGGTTCTATCATATCTCATAAGAATCTTTTGCTAGATATGGTAGAATCACAGTTACCCTACCTTGGTTAAGATTGCATCGGCTGATATTTATTTAATCTATCGTCTTGTTGTTTACCGTGCTTTGTTTAATTTAAATCTCATATAATGGACGATAGATTATTTAATAGCCTGTTGCATCTTAATTTCGGCTATCTCTCGAGTATTGTTGGTTTCGAGCAGCACGGTGAGTAGATCTATCGGCTTGTGAGGCTTAAACTGACACCCTGCCGCTAGCTCTACTAGGCTGTGCCTACCGGGCGCATCGCTGTGGTCACACCTAGATACACTGGTACAGACGTCAGGATAATACTCATCGGTTTATGGCTCTAGTCATGGTGGAGCAAGAGCCCAACGATGCTATGTTTCCAATCGGTTTTATGGCTGATAGCTTATATCGGCCGAGCTAGCCGATCCGATCCGTTCCCGTATCGGCCACCCTGGCTGTTACGTTCTATCACCAGGTACATCGGCTCTCTAGTCGATCGACCCGTTAATCTAATGTTTCCTATCTTTCTGTGCCGATCAACAGGTCAAGTAGGCTGGCACACCTTGTTACATCCCAGGGATCCGTTACGTGTTGCCGTTGAAGAACTTTATTCCCTTTTTGCGTCAACACATCTTGGCACGCCTGGTGGGACACGAAGATAATTACATCATTAAAATCCTGAAGATGTCCATCACGTACTCTCAAGCATTGGCGAATCTTATACGCAATGGAGATGCGTTCTATTATGGTCCAGCTCAACAGCAAAGTTATCTGGGACCGTATCTTCAGCAGCCGATTACATCGGCTAATACTACATTTTCTTACGACTCAGTTCAGCAACAAAGCTACGCGGAGCCATGCTATCAACAGCCGGAACTATCGCCTAATGCGGCATTCCAGACCTTGCCTATTTACTATTCATCAAGAATTCATGATCAAACAGTTCAGGATTGGGTTCAAACATCGGTTCCACAACCGACATATGTCTAGTCGCATTATCAAGTGGATTACCAGCCGCAGATATCGGTTCCACAACCAACGTTTCGACATCTGCAACAGCCGATAGTTCAACAGTATTGGCTTGGGGGGCTGCAATCACGACTGATAGCTCAGCAATCTTTGCCTGGGGGCTGTATTATTCTCAGCTGTCAGCTCGGCCACAACAATCAGATCAAAGGAGCTGTCAACAGGAAACAAATAATATTCAGCTACAGTTTGCTCCTCAGGAATTACCACTGATGGCTCATCAGTCTGTTGTAGGACAACCACAGATGACGATGGATCAGCAGATTCAATTAGGTATTGGGCAAGAAAAAATTAAAATAGAGGAGCTTGCATGTTCGGAGACTAGCATAGATTCTTCTTTAAACAATACAGCCGGAGTAAGCAGCCAAGAGGAATAAATTGATACTGAAACATATATATTGCCCTGAAGTGTCGGCTGCCTGGAAATTATTTTCTGTGGGATCCAGACGGACAAGGATTACATGTGTAAATTTAAAGCCGACATATTTAATTGGCTAGATGATGGGGCACATATTATGTGAAGCCTATCCTATCATTATATTGCCTCAAGATTGAAAGCCAAAAGGATATATGTTTTGGCTACGTATTATTCAAATTAACAAAGTGCCAAGTTAATGCACTTTGCTTGTTGATGGATTATTAAGAAGAAGGATACAAGCAATGCGTCAGGCTGACCGCAATAATAGCCGATAGTTTAAGAAGCCACAGTTTAAGAAGCCAACACGACTGTTCTTCGTTGACCACGTCGGAGGAGTCGTCATCAAGCTCAACATCAACGATCTCGCCGATGACGACTACAACAACGTCGCTAGCAAATAGATTTGCACCGACTCGTCACCAAGCTGGCATGTCTACGATAATGC
Organism: Cenchrus fungigraminus; assembly: GCA_036936925.1. NCBI lineage: Eukaryota > Viridiplantae > Streptophyta > Magnoliopsida > Poales > Poaceae > Cenchrus > Cenchrus fungigraminus. The sequence continues at coordinate 103,311,668 of CM072779.1, forward strand.
CTAACACCCTAAGCGGTATGTATCTACTGATAACTGCCCTACGCGGCAAGTGGAGTAGATCAATTGGCACCAAAACAAATGTAAGTACGTGCGTCAGATGGATAATTCTTGTTAGCTTGTCCTTCTCGTTCAGATAAAATTATTTTAGCCAATAAAAGAAGATGATGATCTTAAACAAAAGATCTTCACTTTGACTGACGCATCACCGACGAGACTATACGCATGCCATGTATACTTGGTGACACGTATGAAATATATCGGCTCTCGATAGCCGATGAAGTAACAGAAGAAGAGTCAATGAGGCAACTGTGGTTATTCTTGTAACATTTATTACCATTTGTCCAAGACTATTGGTGCAAACCAAATTCAGCACGTACGACATACAAGCTGGAGAATTATTGATGTCCTATTCTTCTCCTTCGGACGGTGTTGTTTCATTTAATCGATACGAGAGTCGATTGTGCAGATATGATGGCCAATAATGTCTTAACCAGCGAGCATCATCTTGGCTGACCAGCAGAAAATTCTTTTTTTTTAAAAAAAGAGCCGATGATATATGGTGCTGGTGATAATCGGCTAATGATTCAATTATGATGCAACTGATAGTCTTCATTGAGCAGTAAGAACTCGATATTATAAGATGAAGTTACTTTTGCCACTGACAGTGCGAAGTTGCCAGAACAGAGGTACTCGTTGTTCAAAGAGGCACATGCACGGGCAATAGAACTCACTACGCTTGGAATATATGAAGGTTTAATTGGTTGAGGAGCAATACATATATCCGCTAAATCAAAACTAAGCATCGGCTAATACTACCATGAGGACTGTACGAAGACAGTAGTGGGTTCAGCCGATAATACATTAAGCCGATGAAGTTGTATACAATCGGCTAGAAAAAAAAATGAAGCTAGGAGAACAGTTGCCGATGGCTATGATCTTAATAACAATAGTTATTCTTAATGGAGAAGATGACTTATTGCCAAGCTTGGTGTTAACTGAATAATTGCTGATCAAGGAAGACAGTTCACCAATAAAGAGTATGACCAGCAAAATAAATGGGCTGCGGAGAAAGCATGCTCACATATGGCAGCGACGCAGCTACAAGTTTCTATGAGTTAATATAATGCGACCCAAGAAGACTATAACAAGCAAAGCACTGCCGATGGGCGTCGATGCCCCGAAGCTGTTATGACAGAACTATGATGCCTAAGATCTTGATACTGACACCGTTACGAGCAATGATGCTTTATAAGTCAGGAGGGCATCAGCATTCAGTATTGAAGAAATCGACCACTGGATGTGAAGTTGATAGGCTGCGAATGGGCAGTGGCTGTTTTATCGAAAAGTTTGATGATGAAGACTACTATAATTTATTGCGTATTCAGTATCCTGAAAGTAATCAGCTGATGGCGCAAGTTGAGTCTGGTTACTGATCAAGGAAGGAAGGTAACCAATGGCTAATTCACAAGCCGATGGTTGGTTAAGCCGATAGAAAGGGAGCAAAAGAAGGACACATTGTCGCGAGAAATATATTCTGGCCGATATATATAAAGAGGAGTTAGTTATAAGTATATCGGCCAAATCAAAGCTAAGCATCGGCTAGTATTACCATGAACTGTATGAAGGCAGCAGTTGGTGGCTTTTGATTGATTATGAGTGAGCTCTGCCTTCAACTCTTTGGTCGGCTATTGTTTCTATACAATGGACAACCGATAGAAGTAATAAGGAAGGACAGAACTAGCCGATAAAAGAGTCGGACCAGTGATCGCTCGGCTACAAAGGACCGTAAATCTTACGCCTGTCTTGGAGGTTTGATGACACCCACAACTGGCAGTGAGCCACCACAAGTTGCTACATGTAAAGATGATGTCACGAAGACTACAATCACCTTGGTCTTGGCAGATCATCAATCGATATATACATATTAACAGCAACCGAGCCGACATGCTGCTACTTCAGAGAATAGATAAGGAAATATACCCAGTCGATTCGATCAGAGGAAGCAGTCCAAAACAGTGGGAATTAATTTTAGATACATTCAAGTATATACACCAGGGCTGCTGATTGTATTTTGAATTTAGAAAGGATCCAGATATCGGCCAGTGAAAACATATAAGAAGAGCCGATGAAGAGGATAAAATGGAGTCGTGAACCAATTCTTTTAATAAAGCCTATTCAAGATACCAGGGGAAGCTCATGACATGAAGTCATTTTGCTAGAGAGGACACCAAAGGTTAGAAATCACTCAAAATAAAGGAGCCACCCCTGTGCTGCGGACCTCGCCGGAACGATAAGATATAAATTGATGCCAGTGATTTTACAAGTTATCGAGGTGGAAGACTGGCACCAGAATAACTGCAAGACCGTGTGGCCGATACGATAGCAATACCTTGGTCCACTATATGAATAATAAAGGTGGAGCTGATGATGGTGCTGTCACTGCCAAAGCCGACACCAGGTTGATGGAAAGAAACGATGTCAGTTCTAGAAAAGTTCGGCATCTGCATTCAGGAGCAAAATCTGGAGTGGTGCATCAAGCAAGTCCATAAAGATAGTTGGGATGAAGCTTTGCGGATATTAAATAACGACATATGATATGTCAAGATAATGGTAAAAGATAATGCGTTGGCTGCTCCTTACATGGACAATGATGATGACGGCGCTGTTGATAAAATCACGGATGCATTGATGCTAAGGAATTCCTCTCCTGTAAGAGCTTTCAATCTGGTTCTGGATAGGTCATCACTCAACAACTATGTTTCGGCAACGTACGACTGCCGATATGTGAAGTTACATGGCCAGACTCGGAGAGGCCCGCTTTCAATCCGCTGACGATCAAGTGCAAACCAAGATAGCCGATGGAAGAATAAATATGACCTGCAACTAAATTGGCTACTGCACAGCAAGGGCTCAGGATCATGAGGTATTATTATTATTGACGACACCGTCGCTACTCCTGCCAATGCTACTGATATTGCCGACACTGTCGAAAAATCGCCAGAACAACACTAAGATCAAGACTCGGAAGGGGAGCTATGTCTGAAGGAAGGTATTAGCTATGAGAAAGCGGTGTCGGGAAAGTTGAGATATTAAATCCATGAAACGACGCTAGGCTATCCACAACCCGGGAAAAATGATTTCAGCATCCGAACTTACAAGGGTCAACGGTCTCGGCTTACCACAGTCCACTCATCAATGGACAGCGTGAAAAAGAAGCCGAGAAGACCGAAGAAAGATATATATTGACGATAAAAGGACCAGTGCTGAGAAAATTGAGTTGTTGAAACTATAAGATGTATTGCACTGGCTAGAAGATGGAGGTTATTACCAAGAATGTGACACAAAGCAACCAACGAAGCAGTTTGCATTGGTCAGAAGATGGGGTTCCAGATTTACAGAATTTCGAAACATAAATCATTCATACTCCGAAACTGAAGAGCTTGTGTTGACACTGTTTTTTGACACATATCAAGACCGGTGCCGAAAAGACGCGGAAAGACCAGTACGAGGCGTGGGAACATCTGCTGATGAAAGGCAAGATCAGCACAGCCAGTGGAAGGCAAAGGAGAACCAGCCGATGGACAGTGAATCCGATATAATCTGAAATACAGAACAGTCGGCTAGTGGCTCGCATGGAAAGAATATCGATGTACATTAATAATGGCCAACGGAGCTTGGGCGTGCAAGTATGTGGGATCATAACGTGATCTTTATTATTATCTAGCTGGTGGCTAGTTTAATTAAGAGCATGCCTGCAAACGTGGAGCAGTCTGCAAAGCGAAATAGAAGAGGATCGGCAGGAGCGAGATTGGCCAGCAAAGACAATCGACCAAGCTAGTTGATCGGCCAGAGCAAGAATAAAAGGAAAGAACAAAGAAACGCATCTCCACACAAGCAAAAGACGTGATTAATAAAGAGAGCAAAGCAGCTATATACAGGGAAGTGCTCAGACGAGAAGGTAATATAGATTGTGTTGATACTCAAAATTGGCAAAAACCGGATCAGGCTGGGCCAGTCGGTCAGACCGGGTGGCTAAAGCGGTCTGACCGCGTGCCCTGTAGCCGGTCCGGCACAAAGACCGCCAGGCGGTCTGACCGCCTCCCCCAGGCGGTCTGACCGGGTCTCTCCGAGTCCGACCTGAATTAGGAGTTTTTAGCTCTTCCCGAGTTGTAAAGAGTTCCTTGCAGGGCAAGACCTCCCCCCTATAAATATAAAGGGGCGTGGCCGATTGAGACCTATCATCCAATCGAATTATCAATTTACACTTTATTTTCTTCAAACCCTAGCTTTTCCAACCCCCTTGCTTTCCTCCTTCGTCTCCACGGCGGTTGAGGAAGTTCTGAGTGGTCTTGCCGATCTCAGGACAACCCTAGGCGCGTTTCTCCCGACGAGGTCCCTCCCGGAGCGACGAACTTAGGTTTTCGGTGACGTGCCTGTCCAAGGCGGTCTGACCGCGTCCCCTAGGCGGTCTGACCGGCCCGTGCCGGGTGCTTCGACGAGTTGATTTCCGACGTCCGCGCGAACTAGCGCACTCGTGTGTTCGACCAAAAAAAGCGTCAACACACTTTTGGCGACTCCGCTGGGGACATATCTGGTTTTTACAACTGTTTTGTCAGTCGTTGTATGGGAGCGCGCTGTGAACTCGATCCCAAGAACCTCATCATGGTGAACATCGAAGAACTCAACGAAGAGGACCAGAGGAAGTACACGGAGCTTCAAGAGTACATCAAGAAGCAGTTTCTCTCTGGCACCAATAAAGATCGTTCAGGCAAGGAGACCTTAGCTCAAGACTTCGAGATGCCTGCGTTCAAGTTGAACAATAACAAGGTTGAGGTAATACCCACCGTAAGCCAAACTCCACCTGATCTAGTTATGCAGTTATCTTCTATATCTGAAAAGTTTGATCGTGCGTTTAGTGATCAGAATAATCCAGTGGCTAGTGTTATTACTCGCCTTGAAAAAGTAGAGGGTAAACGTGTCAATTCTGATATTACTGATGATTCAATCCCTCAAGTTGATACACATGGGGTTTTGCACCAAACCATGTCGGCAGCACCTAATTCTTCAGGTGATACATTTATGTACGGTATGCCGACAGGGTTTTATCCTGAGCAAACACCATTCACCTAGCCGACCCTGGTCAGACCGCCCCCCATAGGCGGTCTAACCGCCCAGTCCGGCCAGATGGTGTTGCAGCTAGAACAGCCGATGCCTTTGTCGGTTGCGCCTAATACTCAGATTCCTGGGCGTAGCAATATTGGTATTGCACCTTATGCATTCAGCACTATTACTCACACATCACCACCTATACCTAATGTTGCTTCATCTTATGGTGTGCCTAATGATGTGTTTTCCAACATGTATCGTGTTCAAAATCCTAATCAACCCCATGTGAGTAGATTTAGTGTAACAGCTCTAATGCAATCTCAATTAGCTGCTAGGAATGAATTTGCTCAATTTAAAGAGGAAGTAGCTAATATGATGAAAAATAAACTCGGCATTGACTTTGGTAATTCTAAGCTTTATCAAAAACCCTATAGAGCCGAGTTTGATTATGTAAATTTTCCCCCTGGTTGGCGTATGCCTGATTTTGTTAAATTTAGTGGTGATGATAACTGCACAACCTGGGAACACATTAGTCAATATACTGCTCAACTAGGTGAAGCTGGTACATATAATTCTTTAAAAATACGCTTGTTTTCCTTGTCATTAACTGGTACCGCTTTTGCTTGGTTTTCTTCATTAGCTCCTAATTCTATTGATTCATGGGATCAATCAGAACAAAAGTTTCATGATCACTTCTTTAGTGGGAGCTATCAATTAAAGTTAAAAGATTTAACATTGGTTAGACAGGGCAAAGATGAGTCAGTTTCTGATTATCTTAAGTGCTTTAAAGAAGTTAAAAACAGTTGTTTTAATCTTGCACTTTCTGATTCTGACCTTGCTGACCTGCTGCTAAAGGTTTAAGATCTGCTCTTAGAGAAAGGTTAGAAGGTGTATAATTTTATTCTCTTGCTACTGTTCTTGTAAGAGGTATGGCACAAGAATTAAAATTGAATAAAGAAAAAGAAAACTATAAACCTCGTCGGTCTAACATGCATTTAGTTGAGTATGATTCTGATAGCTCGAACGACGAGGGTGAGGTTTATGTTGCTGAATTTGTATGATCTTCTAAGGCTAAACCTAGTTCTTGTGCATCACTTAAGCCGACTACTAAAGGTTGGCAAGAAGAATTGAAATTTACCTTTGATGTTTCTAAGTGTGATCGTATTTTTGATGAATTACTTAAGCTTGGAAATATTAAAATTTCTCATACCATGACTCCACTTGATGAAATTAAACGACGTGCATATTGCAAATTTCATAACTCTTATTCTCATTCTACTAACGATTGTAATGTGTTTCGTCGTCAGATTCAATCGGCCATAAATGAAGGTCGTTTGATGCTTCATGAGATGCAAGTGGACAAGCAGCCTTTTCCTATCAGTACCATGGATCTGCAGCAACCTAAAGTGTTGATTCGTCCACACCAAGTCGAAGCAACTGAAGGCAAGAACGTGGTAGTCGGGGAAGCTAAGCCCGACTTGAGGGAAAAAGAGTTGGCAAGAGAAGTTTCATGTGAAAAGACCCCTGATGGCAGAGAGACATTCAAGATCACTATCAAAGCTTCTGGACATGGGGGGCAAGGATCGTCCACGTCGTCTGGTCAACAAACAACCGAGCCTGGTCAGCCGAGGGCAGTTAGACCGGCGCCCCAGGGCGGTCAGATCGCCCCTCCCCATGGTCGGCCAAAAATGCTTATTCTGAAACGGCCGGAGATTGGAAACTGGAAGCTTAATATTGGTAAGAATCAGGGGAGCATTTCAAAGTAAAAGGTCACATTTGATATGCTATTTGACAAGTACTCTAAACAAAAGGCCGTTACAAGTGATCGGCCATTAAAAAAAAGGATGAGATCACCTCCACGTCAAGAGGGGCCGTTGTCGCCTCCAAAAGCAGCTACCAGATTCAGAGGTGAATCATCACAGCAGGAGCCACACTTTACTCCACAATGGGCGCCTTTAAATCAACCTCGCCCGATTTATGATGACAATGGAGTGGTGTGGGTGCCTTATCAGCAGTCCTTCCATCCTGGATGGGGAGGGCCAAGAAGACCAGCACTGGATCAGATTTCGTGACCTACGCAAGATCGTTGGGCTCCATGTTGGTCAGAGCAGCATCAGCAGGCCAACGCGGTCAGACCGCCACCTACACGCGGTCAGACCGCCCAGCACCAGCAGGCCAATGCGGTCAGACCGCCCCCTACACACGGTCAGACCGCCCTGCCTAGAAAAAATATTCAATCTCCTCCACGACAAGTTTACAAGCTCAAGATCAGAGAGGAGGAGGTTCAGAAGATGGATATTGATCCAGAGAGGACTACTGGCCAAGATATAATACAGATTGGGACAATAGATGTTCCTATTGAGAAAAGTGGCAAAAGACCGACTGTGCTAAACAATCAGGTTACGACACCTACTCAGAAAGGATGTGCTGCTAATGATCATGAGGCCAGTGGGAGTGGTTCCAACTCCAATAACTACTTGCCAAGGTGGTGTCCTCCCGGATTGACTCATACTCAAAGGAGGAAGCTTCAAAGACTGAGGTCCCGGGAGAAGAAGGAAAAGGAGATGGAGGCAAAGAGAGATGAGATGTTCAACAATTACAGACCCACGGTGCCACAAGGGAAAGAGTGGAGAGCTAAAGCTGCATCACAGACCGAGGCGGTCAAACCGCCAGAGGACGTGGTCAGACCGCATGAGGCAGTTCAGCCGCCAGCAGAGGTAGTCAGACCGGCCGACCAGGCGGTCAGACCGGCCCCCGCGGTCAGACCGGCCCTGGAGGCGGTCAGACCGGGTTCTCCAGAGATGCCGCCCGGTTTTGCTTCTTTGTCTCCCATGGTTTGCAATGATGGGTTGTCGTCGATGCCTGCATCAGAAGACGACGAGCAGCTTGTTGATTACAGTTCTTCTCCAGAGCGCATGAACCTTGACATTAATGTGGTTCATTTATTCGTGGATGGCTCTGCACCTTCGGAGGAGGACTTCGCTCATCTTGATTTTGGACCAAAGGATGCTGTATTCCAGAAGCCTAAAGACACTGATAATCATCTGAAGGCTTTGTACATGAGAGGTCACATCAATGGGAAGCCTATCTCTCGGATGCTGGTGGATGGAGGTGCGATTGTCAACCTGATGTCGTATTCTCTGTTCAAGAAGCTTAGAGGTTCAGATGATGAATTGATCAAGACCAACATGACCGTCAGCGGCGTGGGAGGAGACGAACCGATAGGTGCCAAAGGTGTTATTTGCATGAAGCTCACCGTTGGAAGCAAGACGCTAGCTACGGCCTTCTTCGTCGCTGAGACACAAGGTAACTTCAGCTTAATCCTTGGTCGTGATTGGATTCATGCAAATAGATGTGTGCCTTCTACTTTGCATCAGTTTTTAATACAATGGGTAGGCGATGAGGTAGAAGTTGTGCATGGAAATAATTCTGCTTGTGTAGTTGTAGCTGATAGTCATTCTATAAATGTGCATGATGATGTAATATCTATCTGGCTTAGATTTACCTAATTATGAGTTTGTAAGCTGTTCCAAGGATGGATTCATCCCTGCTGTCATAAAGCCGATCGAAAATCGGCTAAACCACTTCATGTGAATCAATGAGTTCAACTAAAGAGTGGTTGCAGCAAAGGATTGATCACTATCAGGCGCATAAGAACGATACGTGTGAAGCCATTGATGACATGGATGATTTGGGAAAGTTAGGACAAGGGTTGAAGGACCGAATAGGGCGACCAGAGAGGGGGGGAGTGAATGGGAGACGATAAAAATTCTTCCCGAAGGTCGAACTCGGCCTATACCCTGATTGCCACTCCAAGAATCCGCACACACAAAGGAAGCTCCAAACAAGGCACACACAAGCCTAGAAGATCAACCAATAAGCCTAGGAGCAAAGAGCGGAAGCACCAAAGCAAGAACAGAAAGACTTAGCCAAGTCTGCGAAGTCCAGGACGGACCGTCCACAAGCACCAGGCGGACTGTCTGCGGGACTCAGTCGGACTGTTCGCAAGCTCAGGGCGGACTGTCCGAAACAACCAACCGAACCACCAGTGGCACACCCCGAAATTCAGACCGTCCGTCTATGCCTCGCGGACTGTCCGCCAGTGTCGCGGACCGTCCGTGGGGGTAGCACGGACCGTCCGTCTAGCTCGCTGGAAACCCCAGACAAAACAACCCCAGACGAAAACTTGTCCACGCGGACCGTCCGTGAAGCACTCGCGAACTGTCCGCCAAACCTCTCGCAACCAAAACCTAGGGCCGAAATGGATCGAAACGAAGACGCGTAAGAACACAAAGAACACGCGAAGAACACAGGTCATGCAGACTGTCCGCGGGCCCCTCGCGGACTGTCCGCAAGCCCTGGACAGAGCTGCTCGAGCTCGAGCTCGCGAAGTCAACTCTTCCAATCCATCATCGGATCTCCCAAACACCAAAAGCTCTTGAGACAAGATTTGGGGGAGATGATAAGCAACACAAGAGGCAGCTATGCCCCAAAAATCTCGTCCTCTAAGCCACCAAATCGCCGGGAATCGCGGATCACATGAACTCCACCAAGAACATGAACTCCGGCCAAAAACTCACGAATCAAAGGCTCTTCACGGCGTTTGAGGGGTCAAGATCACATACAAACATGCGCAAGGCATCCACCCATGACCCCCTCAAAGAAATCCGTGTGGAAACGCCCTCAAATCCCCGAATCGAACGAAGAACGAAACTCCCCAAAAATAGCCTCAAAAAACACACGAAAATCACAGAGGACTAGGAGATCACCGGAACGCCGAATGCTTCCATACATCCAGAGGTCAGATTCTGTACAAGAGTCTAGCGTAAGGAATCCAGAGGGAAAAGAAGCAGTTCAGAGAAATCTACCGGGGGAGAAAGCCCTAGAGTCCAAGAGAGAGAGATGCCATCCACCTCTCCGCTATTTATACGAAGTCTATCGGAGGGAGGTAAATGACCACGCTACCCCTACTGCTTAAATGAAGATACAACCCCTCAGGGGTATTTTGGTCAAGTCTTCATCGGACGGACACGCTTCCACCGCGGCTTCGCTTCACCTCGACGCAAACCCCGCGATCACGCCACGTGCCCTCCGCCTCGAAGCTTCCCGAAGCTCCCGGATCACCGTCTCCGTCGCCTCGGGCCTCCGGGCTTGGTTTTGTGGCCCAAACCAAGAAACCGTCCACCTGATGGTTTTGTGGGCGTTTATCAAACCCCGCGTGCAAGCTTCGGGCTTCAACTGCTACCTTGCACCGGGCCATGTTCATGACTTCAGCCTGCCAGTCCTGCACCGCACGGCTCGCACTTGACCCCATCAGCCACCGGGTCCATCGAACCAAGCCTACTTGCCACTCCATCACCCGGAGGCCGCCACGGCTAAGGCCTTTCGCGCTTGTTCTTAACCTGCACCGACACGAGTCAAGCCGCAACCTGTACCTGCACACTTAGCCAAGCAACAGTCCACACAATGTTGTCAATCACTCATCACTAAGGAGCGACCCTCCACTGGTCTTCGGACACACCTGGTCCTCAATCTCCCCCTTGATGAGTGCATTGACAATACCCATAGTAACCATGACAGAGAAAAAGAAAAGAAAACAACCATGAACACAAACCTCCCAAGCAAGTGATCCAAAGCCAAAGAACAAGCGAAAACTCGATCACTCGTCAATCCAAGTCTCGGCCCCCTAAGACAAGGGCAACGGCTCGACACAGCCGAGACAAAACAAAGCTCTCAAAGGGCACATCACAAAGCACAAAACTCAGGAAAAACAAAGGAGCTCCCCCTGCACATATGCAAACTCCCCCTGAGCAAATGCAACCTCTTCTTCTCAAATTTTTCTCCTCACATGCCACATCTCACAAATGCATACCAATTTTTCACAAAATCTCCCAATGCATGAAAATTCTCCCCAAATGCATGTATACTCTCCCAATATCATACAAAACTCTCCCCCTTGTTGACAATGCATGAATCAAGGATTATGAAACTCTTCCCCTTGTTTTCATGAAAAATGCATGTCAAAGCATATATACAATCTACCAAGCTTCTCAAATATACAAAGAGCACAACAAAATGCTACACACGAGACATAGAGCAAGCAAGGTAGACATGGTGTATCTAGCACATTGCCATCAAGAAGGTAGAGACATATAAGCATGTGACATGCCCAAAAGCATATTTAAGCAATTTTCAAAAAGAAAGTCATCTCATGAGCAAGATTCTCTCTATACCAATTTGAACATAAACACACTAGATCATCCAAAGTATATGCAAGATCACAAATTCTCATCACAAGATCATTATAAACACCCACAAGCTACTCAAGTCATGTTAAAGCCACCGAGCCATGTGTCTACTTCTTAAAATGAGACTTCTCATGGTAGACAAACATGCTACGGTTTAGCACCCAAGATATGAATATCAAACCATAAAAACATGATTAGGAGCTCATTTTTCAAGCATAAGGCAATTCATACACCAATTTCATTTTTCAAGATTAAACATGGTACATGAAGTGCCTTTGCGGCAAAAAGAAGCTTATGCTCCTCCCCAAGCAAGCAAAAGGGCTAAACATTTACAATGACAAAAAGGTCTTTGACCCCAAGCAAAGAGAATATGTTCCTCAAGCACAAACTGAGCATGATATAAGCATTTAAGAACAAATTGAGCATAAACATGCATCTACTCATGAGAGAGGCAGATTTATCATTTTCACAACCAAAATGCTATCTCATCATACATATATAGCAACACCATCAAGAGTATAGCATTTACATCCACAATTTACCAAACATGCACAAGTCTCACAAATAGCACATCAGTGATCCATGTATATAAGAGAAGCTCATTTCTAGCTCAAGTGATCCAAAGATGGCTATGAGAAGCTCCAAGACCCAGCTAAAAAGGAAAGCATACCCCAAGCTCACCCCGCAAGCGAGTGAAAGTGGCTTGGTCAAGCGGTTTGGTGAAAATGTCAGCTAGTTGGTCTTGGGTAGGAACATAGGACAAAGATATGTTTCCCTTTTCCACATTGTCTCTCGGGAAGTGGTACCTCACTTCTATGTGTTTCGTTTTGGAGTGCAGGACAGGATTTTTGGCTACGCTTATGGCACTGGTGCTGTCACAGAAAAGTGGAACCTGGGAGCACTCCTCACCAAAGTCACTCATGGTGTAGGTCATCCAAAGCAGCTGGGAACAACAACTAGCAGCAGCTACATACTCAGCCTCGGTGGTGGACTGGGCTACACTCGATTGCTTGCGAGATGACCAAGAGACCAAAGAAGAACCAAGGAACTGACAACACCCAGAAGTGGACTTGCGATCCAATCGACACCCAGCGAAATCCGCATCAGAAAAGCCATGAAGCCTGAGTGTCGAGGAGGCAGAGTACCACAGACCAAACTCAGGAGTGTAGTTCAAGTACTTGAAAATCCGCTTGACGGCTTGCTGATGTGAAGTCCTCGGTGAAGCCTGAAAACGAGCGCACAGACACATGCTGAACTGTATGTCTGGCCTCGTCACCGTCAAGTAGAGCAGGGAGTCGATCATGCTCCGGTACTCCTTCTGGTCCACGGGTTCGCCGTCCTCGTCCGCGTCCAAAGCCGTAGTCGTACTCATCGGTGTAGTCAGCGGCTTGGAGTCGTTCATGCCAAACTTCTTCACCGTGTCCCTGGTGTAATTCGCCTGATGCACAAAGGTCCCGTCCTTGCACTGCTTGATCTGGAGACCCAAGAAAAACTACAGCTCACCCATCATGGACATCTCAAATTCCCTGCTCATGTCATCTGCAAATCTGGCAACAAGATCATGAGAAGAGCCACCAAAGATTATGTCATCCACGTATATCTGAACAATCAAAAGGTCATTCCCATGTTTAAGGAGGAACAGGGTTTTATCAACTGTGCCCATCACAAACCCCTTACTCAGCAAAAAGCCTCTCAACCTGCCATACCAAGCTCTAGGTGTCTGTTTCAACCCATAGAGCGCTCTCTGGAGTTTGTATACACGGTGTGGGTATTTTTCACTCTCAAACCCTGGGGGTTGCCTCACATACACTTCTTCCTCTATCACCCCATTCAAGAAAGCACTCTTGACATCCATTTGGTACAACTTGAACCCTTTAGCCACGGCAAAGGCTAGAAGGATCCTAATTGCCTCCAAACGGGCCACAGGAGCAAATGTCTCCTCATAGTCTATGCCCTCTTTCTGGTTGTACCCCTGCGCCACCAACCTCGACTTGTTTCTCACAACCATCCCATTCTCACCCTCTTTGTTCTTCCACACCCACTTGGTACCTATGGGACGGCAATTTGGCGGTGGATCGACTAACACCCAGACTTGGTTTCTCTCAAAGTTTTCCAACTCCTCATGCATGGAATTCACCCAATTCTCTTCAGACAAAGCGTGTCGAATATCTTTGGGATCGAAAGAAGCAACAAAAGCAGAGTGAGCGAAATGAGAAGTATTCCTTGACCTCGACTGTGTAGTGCGTTCATGAAGGTCACCAATGATGGTCGTCGGTGGGTGATCAACTTGTACTCGCCGGGGAGCCTCTCGCCTGGACACAACCTCCCCCTCAGCAGCAGCTTCCACTCGAACAGCCTCAGTCATAGTGGGTGTAGGGGATGGTCCATCCTCGATCATCGTCGTAGTAGTGGAAGTAGCGTGTACACGATCAGCCACAGGAGCTCCACCATCATCATCATCCTCGTATCCATCTCCATCCTTCTCATCCTCAAAGATCCTGGCACCAATCTCCTCGTCACCTGCACACTCAAAAGCAGAAGAGCTACATGGTTGTGTCTCGTCGAAGGTAACCTTGCAAGTCTCCATGATTCGGTTAGTGTCAAGATTAAGCACACTATATGCTCTAGAACGAATCGCATAACCAAGGAAAATCCCATCCGAACATCGAGACTCAAACTTATCCAACTTGCCCTTCTTCAGAATGAAACACTTGCAGCCAAAAGCTCTAAAGTGACTCACCTTGGGTTGTCGGCCATGCATCAGCTCATAAGAGGTCTAAATCTTAAAGGCACGAAGGAAGATGCGATTTGAGACATAGCAAGCGGTATTGACCGCCTCGGCCCAGAAACACCTAGGAGTCCTATGCTCATCGAGCATCATCCTGGCCATCTCACAAAGGGACCGGTTCTTCCTCTCCACTACGCCATTCTGGCAAGCGATGTATGGAGAAGAGTACTGATGATCAAGACCAAGATCACTGCAAAAGGCATCAAAACGAGAGTTCTTAAATTTTGTGCCATTGTCACCGCGTATAGCTCGAATGGCATCACCATATCTCTCATTCTTCAGCCTCAAGATCAAGTCTCGAACAAAGCCAAATGTCTCACTCTTATCCTCTAGAAAGAAAACCCAAGAGTACCTCGAAAAATCATCAACAACCACAAGGACATACCACTTCCCACCAGCAGAGCGAACACGAGCTGGCCCAACCAAATCCATGTGCAACAGCTCACAAGGTCGTTCGGTCATGACAGAAGTCAGAGGGGCGTGAGAAGCGGCAACCATCTTTCCATGCCGACAAGAAGCACAAACCAAATCCTTCTCGAATTTCAACTAAGGCAATCCTCGGACAAGATCAAGACCACTCAAGCGTGAAAGCAACTCAAAGCTCAAGTGTCCCAACCTCCTATGCCATTTCCAAAGCTCGGCTGGAACGCCAGCAACAAAGCATCCAGGAAGACCAACAGACTAGGAAAAATCGGCACGAAAGATTTGACCCTCGGGGACGATCGTACAGACAAGATCGCCTCGAGAATCAAGCACACGAGAAGCACCCGACTTGAAACGAACCTCAAAACCTTCATCAAATAATTGAGATACTGACAACAGGTTAAAACCAAGTGACTTGACCAGGGCCACACTTCTTAAGGTCACCTTGCTACTCACCTTCACCATACCTTCTGCAAGCACTCGTCCTCTCCCATTGTCCCCGAAAGTGATGTGCTCCCTCGTACTCACCAGGGTGAGGCTGGAGAACCACCCATGATCTCCGGTCATGTGTCTTGAGCAACCGGAGTCGATCAACCAAAAGTTCTCCAAGCCTCCCACCTCATCATCGGAATCGGAGTTCGAATCCGAGCTGTGCTTCCCACCCTTCTTGGAATGCGCCATGCCGCAAAAGCCTCCTTGTGCGACGAAGCTCAGGCTGGTGATGTTCTTGCCCGTGTGCCGCCTGTCCTTGCGCTTTTCTTGCTCTTCCTCGCTGCTCGAACCGGAAGAAGCATCGCTTGATGTCGAGTCGATGTTGCTCGCTCCGGCCACCATCGCTCGAGCGGTCTTCTTCTTGTAGCCGCCACTCTTCTTGTGCCTTCTCTCGCTCTTGTCCTTGTGCTTGTCCTTGTAGTCGTTCCGGGAGCGGTGCTTGTTGTAGTTGTGCTTGGGCTTGCCTTTGTAGTTGTTCTGGATCTCCATGGCTTCAGGGCATTCGGCGATGAAGTGCCTGTGCTTCCCGCACCGATAGCACATCCCCGAGCTCCGCCTTGCATTCTTGCGGTTCTCGTACATCCGCCCAAACCTCTTGCTCAACAAGGCGAGATCATCCTCGCTCAGCACCTCAAAGTCCTCATCTGGCAAGGACACAAGACAAGACAAAGAAAAGCCAACAGAGTTAGCGTTAGTCCTCGATCCTGAGACGAGAGCCAAACTATGAGGATGAGTGGGGCTCTCGCTCTTGGCTCTCAAGCTACGATCAACCTCTGAAGACCTGAGCTTGGAGAACAGCTCATCTAGCGACAGCGTATCATACGCGCTCGACTCCTCAATGGCCTCGACCTTGGCTTCCCACACAGATCTATCCAGGGCATGCAAAAGCTTGATAGCTTGATCATGATCCGTGTATGGGAGCACTGTCACATTGGCCCTCATGTTGTTGACTATGCAAGTGAAGCGCTGAAACATAGCATCGGTCGACTCACCGGGGAGATGAGTGAAGTTCTCGTACTCTCTCCGGTAAGTGGTAAACATACGGGCTTGCACTTGGGCATTGCCAACATGAGCATTCTTCAACTTGAGCCAAATCTTTCCGGCCACATCCTCTCCGTACACTCGATCAAACTCTGAGGCACAGAGAGCACAGAACAAGTAATCAACGGCCTTGCTGTTGGCCTCTAACATGTCCCGCGATCCTGGAAGCAGAAAACTCTCTGGGATGACATAATGAGGATTCTGAGTGACCTCCCAGATGAGAGTTCCCTTCCCTCGCAAAAACGCGCCCATGCGCCTCTCCCACAACGGGTAATTCTTGCCCTCAAAGTGTGGAGGACCCGACCCCTTGCCGTAATCGCCCATCTTTGGATCTTAGACTGGTTAGAATCAAGAAGATCCGTAACCGGCTCTGATAACAATTGAAGGACCGAATAAGGCGACCAGAGAGGGGGGGAGTGAATGGGAGCCGATAAAAATTCTTCCCGAAGGTCGAACTCGGCCTATACCCCGATTGCCACTCCAAGAATCCGCACACACAAAGGAAGCTCCAAACAAGGCACACACAAGCCTAGAAGATCAACCAACAAGCCTAGGAGCAAAGAGTGGAAGCACCAAAGCAAGAACAGAAAGACTTAGCCAAGTCTGCGAAGTCCAGGACGGACCGTCCGCAAGCACCAGGCGGACTGTCCGCGAGACTCAGTCGGACTGTCCGCAAGCTCAGGGCGGACTGTCCAAAACAACCAACCGAACCACCAGTGGCACACCCCGAAATTCAGACCGTCCGTCTATGCCTCGCGGACTGTCCGCCAGTGTCGCGGACCGTCCGTGGGGGTAGCACGGACCGTCCGTCCAGCTCGCTGGAAACCCCAGACAAAACAACCCCAGACGAAAACTTGTCCACGCAGACCGTCTGTGAAGCACTCGCGGACTGTCTGCCAAACCTCTCGCAACCAAAACCTTGGGCCGAAATGGATCGAAACGAAGACGCGCAAGAACACGAAGAACAAGCAAAGAACACAGGTCACGCGGACTGTCTGCAAGCCCTGGACAGAGCTGCTCGAGCTCGAGCTCGCGAAGTCAACTCTCCCAATCCATCATCGGATCTCCCAAATGCCAGAAGCTCTTGAGACAAGAATTGGGGCAGACGATAAACAACACAAGAGGAAGCTATGCCCCAAAAATCTCGTCCTCTAAGCCACCAAATCGCCGGGAATCGCGGATCACATGAACTCCACCAAGAACATGAACTCCGGCCAAAAACTCACGAATCGAAGGCTCTCCACGGTGTTTGAGGGGTCAAGATCACAAACAAACATGCGCAAGGCATCCACCCATGATCCCCTCAAAGAAATCCGTGAGGAAACGCCCTCAAATCCCCAAATCAAACGAAGAACGAAACTCCCCAAAAATAGCCTCAAAAATGACACGAAAATCACAGAGGACTAGGAGATCACCAGGATGCCGAATGCTTCCATACATCCAGAGGTCAGATTCTGTATAAGAGTCTAGCCTAAGGAATCCAGAGGGAAAAGAAGCAGTTCAGAGAAATCTACCGGGGGAGAAAGCCCTAGAGTCCAAGAGAGAGAGATGCCATCCACCTCTCCACTATTTATACGAAGTCTATCGGAGGGTGGTAAATGACCACGCTACCCCTACTGCTTAAATGAAGATACAACCCCTCAGGGGTATTTTGGTCAAGTCTTCATCGGACGGACACGCTTCCACCGCGGCTTCGCTTCACCTCGACGCAAACCCCGCAATCACGCCACGTGCCCTCAGCCTCGAAGCTTCCTAAAGCTCCCGAATCACCGTCTCCGTCGCCTCGGGCCTCAGGGCTTGGTTTTGTGGCCCAAACCAAAAAACCGTCCACATGATGGTTTTGTGGGCAAACCATCAAACCCTGCGTGCAAGCTTCGGGCTTCAACCGCTACCTTGCACCGGCCCATGTTCACGACTTCAGCCCGCCAGTCCTGCACCGCACGGCTCGCACTTGACCCCATCGGCCACCGGGTCCATCGAACCAAGCCTACTTGCCACTCCATCACCCGGAGGCCGCCACGGCTAAGGCCTTTCGCGCTTGTTCTTAACCTGCACCGACACGACTCAAGCCGCAACCTGTACCTGCACACTTAGCCAAGCATCAGTCCACACAACGTTGTCAATCACTCATCATTAAGGAGAGACCCTCCACTGGTCTTCGGACACACCTGGTCCTCAAGGGTTTACGTCGGCTGATCCTCTTGAGGAGGTAGACATTGGTGATGGCACTATACCTAGGCCGACATTTTTAAATAAGAATCTTGATCCTGTCTTTAAATCAGAATTAATAAAGTTATTAAAGGAGTATGTCGACTGCTTTGCATGGAATTACACTGAAATGCCTGGTTTAAGTCATGATTTAGTTGAGCATAATTTGCCTATTAAACCTAGTTTTAAGCCTTATGAGCAACCTCGTAGGAATTTTAATCCTGATATATATGACCGACTGAAAGAAGAAATCAATCGGTTGCTTGTTGCTAATTTTATAAGGCCTTGTCAATATGCTGATTGGATATCTAATATTGTGCCTGTTGAGAAAAAAGGAACTAAAAAGCTTCGTGTTTGCATAGACTTTAGAGATCTTAATAAAGCTACTCCTAAAGATGAATATCCTATGCCTATAGCCGACTTCCTTGTTAATTCTGCATCTGGACTTAAGATTCTTAGTTTTCTTGATGGTAATGCTGGGTATAATCAAATCTTTATGGCCGAAGAGGATATCTCCAAAATGGCTTTCATATGTCCAGGATTTGTAGGCTTGTTTGAGTGGGTAGTCATGACTTTTGGTTTGAAAAATGCTGGTGCTACTTATCAAAGGGCTATGAATTTAATTTTTCATTACTTGCTTGGTATAATAGTAGAAGTCTATATCGATGATATTGTTGTCAAGTCGGCTGGCTTAAATTCCTATTTAGCCGATTTAAGACTAGCATTTGAAAAAATGCGTCGATATAACTTAAAGATGAATCCACTCAAATGTGCCTTTGGTGTGTCGGCTGTCAAGTTTTTGGGCTTTATTGTGTATGAGAAAGGTGTGGAGATTGATCCCAAAAAGATTGAGTCAATTAAAAAAGTTCGAGCTCCTACTTGTTAGAAGGATTTGCAAAAGTTCTTGGGCAAGGTAAATTATTTGAGGCGGTTCATTTGTAACTTGTCTGGGAAGGTGAATGCTTTTACTCCTTTACTTCGGTTGAAAGCTGGATCAGAATTTACTTGGGGGGCAAAATAGCAAGAGGCTTTTGATGAGATCAAGAATTATTTGACTACACCGCCTGTCCTTCAAGCACCCAAGAGTGGTGTTCCTTTCAGACTATATGTGGCGGCTGAGGAAAGCGTTATTGGGGCTGTTTTGACTCAAGAGACCGATGGCAAGGAGTATGTTGTTGCTTATGAAAGCAGGAGATTATTAGACGTCGAAACGAGGTACACTTTTATTGAAAAGTTATGTGTATCTTTATATTATGCTTGTACCAAGTTAAGGAATTATTTATTATCAAGCACTTGCTATGTGGCTTGTCAAACCGACATAATTAAATATATGTTGTAAAAACCTATTCTAAGTGGTAGAGTCGGCAAATGGGCTTATGCTCTTGTTGAATATGATTTACATTGTGAACCCATCAAATCAATGAGAGGTCAAATTGTGGCCGACTTTATTGTAGAACATAGAATTAATGAGCAACCTAATTTAGATGTCGGTTATTTAACTTTTACTCCATCGAAGTTGCATTTTGATGGATCGGTTTGTAGAAGTGGTTGTGGTGTTGGAGTTATTATTATTTCACCCAATGGGGCTGTTTTTGAAGTTCTTAACCGATTGGATCAAGATTGCACTAACAATCAAACCGAATACGAGGCTCTCTTATTTGGTTTGCAAATTTTACATGATATGGGAGTAAAACATGTAGAAGCATATGGTGATTCCTTGTTAGTGGTACAGCAAGTATCTAAGGTATGTCAATGTTTAAATGGTGCTTTAAATGCTTATCTTGATAAATGTTTAGACATCATATCTTGTATGCATGAATTTGTGATTAATCATGTGCCACGGGAAGAGAATCCAAGGGCAAATGCTCTGGCTCAGCAAGCATCTGGTTATGATGTTCAAAAAAGAAATTTTCAAGAACAAAAATCGATGCTTAGCAAAGCCGAGGGTTATGCCCTGGAGGAGGCGGTCAGACCGCATCCTCTACCCGGTTAGACCGCCCTACCCGGTCTAACCGCCCTGCCAGGCCGGTCTGACCGCCCTGCAGAGGAAAAAATCACTTCGGCCATTGTTTCTTCCAAAACTGTTGAGGACGAAGTGGATGATTGGAGGAAGCCTTTGATTATATATTTGCAGGATCCTAAAGGTACTAGTGACCGAAAAGTCCGACGGTGGGCTCTGAACTTTATTCTAGATAATGGTGAGTTGTATCGTCGGACCGCAGATGATTTGCTTTTGAAGTGCTTAGGTCCTGATCAAGCAAGGCTACCTATGGCGGAAGTTCATGAAGGGATTTGTGGTACTCATCAATCGGCTCCTAAGATGAAGTGGCTCCTCAGGAGAGCTTGTTTTATTGGCCTACTATGATAGCTGATTGTTTTCGGTATTACAAAGGATGTAAAGAGTGTCAAGAGCATGGGGATATTCAATTGGTGCCTACTGCGTTAATGCATCCGATTATCAAGCCTTGGCCTTTCAGAGGATGGGGTTTGGACTTTGTTGGCAAGATTCATCCACCTTCGTCGAAAGGGCATTGTTTTGTGATCGTGGCTACTGATTATTTTACCAAGTGGACTGAAGCTATACCTCTCAAGAATATGACACATCGGGAGGTAATTGAGTTTATTACGGAGCATATTATTCATAGATTTGGCATTCCACAAACTTTGACTACGGATCAAGGAACTTCGTTTATTGCTAAAGAGGTGCGTGATTTTGTCAATTCCTATGGTATTAAGTTGCTCAATTCATCCCCATATTATGCTCAAGCTAATGGTCAAGCCGAGTCTAGCAACAAAACTTTGATTAAGCTCATTAAGAAGAAGATAGAAGATAACCCTAGGAGATGGCATGAGGTATTATCTGAAGCTTTATGGGCTCATCGTATTTCTAGACATGGTGCTACTAAAGTTACTCCATATGAGCTTGTGTATGGTCAAGAGGCCGTTTTACCTGTTGAGGTGAATCTTGGCGCATATAGACTTGCAAGGCAAAATGATCTTGATTTTGATACATATTATGCTTTGATGATGGACAATGTTGATGAAGTGACCAACAAGCG
Source organism: Cenchrus fungigraminus (assembly GCA_036936925.1). NCBI lineage: Eukaryota > Viridiplantae > Streptophyta > Magnoliopsida > Poales > Poaceae > Cenchrus > Cenchrus fungigraminus. The sequence continues at coordinate 103,333,033 of CM072779.1, forward strand.
ATTGGAGGCTTTGGAAGCAATTGAGAAAGATAAGAGACGAGTTGCTAGAGCATACAACAAGAAGGTAAAAGCCAAATCTTTTCAGGTAGGTGATTTGATTTGGAAGACTATTTTACCTATAGGATCTAAGAGTAACAAGTTCGGCAAGTGGCCTCCAAGTTGGGAAGGACCATATAGGATTGTGAGAATTTGCTCCGGAAATTCTTATATGGTGGAAACTTTGCAAGGACAGCAACTACCTCAGGCTCTTAATGGAAGATACTTGAAGAAGTTTTACCCAAGTGTATGGCAAGACGCTTGAAGGTAGTATGGCCGATTTCTAAGTAAGAATTGCCCTAAGTTCAAAAAATGGCCGATGAGGTGTCACATCGTCCTTAGATTTTTTTTTTAGCACGCAAGCTTTACTAAAAATAGGGGGGCATATGTTGACACTCAAAATTGGCAAAAGCCGGATCAGGCTGGGCCAGGCGGTCAGACCGGGTGGCTAAAGCGGTCTGACCGCGTGCCCTGTAGCCGGTCCGGCACAAACGCCGCCAAGCGGTCTGACCGCCTCCCCCAGGCGGTCTGACTGGGTCTCCCCGAGTCCGACCCGAATTAGGAGTTTTTAGCTATTCCCGAGTTGTAAAGAGTTCCTTGCAGGGCAAGACCTCCCCCCGTATAAATATAAGGGGCGTGGCCGATTGAGACCTATCATCCAATCGAATTATCAATTTACACTTTATTTTCTCCAAACCCTAGATTTTCCAACCCCCTTGCTTTCCTCCTTCGTCTCCACGGCGGTTGAGGAAGTTCTGAGTGGCCTTGCCGATCTCATGACAACCCTATGCGTGTTTCTCCCGACGGGGTCCCTCCCGGAGCGACGAACTTAGGTTTTCGGCGACGTGCCTATCCAAGGCGGTCTTGAAGGACCGAATGGGCGACCAGAGAGGGGGGGAGTGAATCGGAGCCAATAAAAATTCACCTCAAGAAGATGAACTCGACTATGCCCCAACATCAACTCCAAAAGGCTCTCACACATGAGGGAGAACAAAGTGCGATCCAATCGCCAAGATCACGTGGTCACAGCGGACCTACTGACCCTAGGAACGATTCTAGAGAGGCTAAGAAACCACACGAAAGTGAAACGGAAGCTAACACGGAAGAAAGAGACCAAAACAGGAACTTTCTGGGGTCTTCCGGGTCATCCGGCAAAGTCTCGGATCACCTGGGTTAACCCGGGACATTCACAGAGAATTCCGGTATATTCACCAGGTCTTCCTACCGGATCATCCGACGTTATGCCGGGTCACCCGAAATGCCCAAAAACAGCCTGCTGGACGGACAAAGAAAAATCCAAAACTCAATCAAATGACCTCCTAAAATCATGAAATTTTAACCATAGGGTCATAACAACCTAATAAGTCTTTGTCCAAAAGATCTTTCTCAAAAGATCAAGACTTCACTAAAAACTTTGAGATTTAGGACAAGAACAAGAAAAACACTTAGCACAGAAATGTCAACTAGGCCGGATCATCCGGTAAAGTGCCGGATCATCCGGTAGAACCCAGAAAAACTCGCCCGCGGGAACGAACTCAACTTCCCTTCACTCGATCTCCCGATTCAACCAATGGATTGCGACCAAATCATAGGGGAAGGTGAAGCGTCTCTAGGAGATGCTATCCCTATGAATTTATGGCCTCAAACCAACTAAAACGAGAGGAATCGAGAATCTACGAAACCATCACCAAGAACTCGGGTTCCACCAAGAACTCACGAATCGAGGACAAATCTCGGCGTTTGAGGGGTCAAGATCATCCACAAAGATGCGCAAGGCATCCACCCATGATCCCCTGAAAGAAATCCGAGAGAAAACGCCCTAAAATCAACGAATCGAGCGAAGAACGAAACTAACCAAAAAGAGCTCCAAAAATGACACGAAAATCACAAAGAGCTAGGAGATCACCGCAACGCGAATGCTTCCATACATCCAGAGGTCAGAGTCTATACAAGAATCTAGCCTAAGGAATACAGAGGAAAAGAAGCAATCCAAAGCAATCTACCGGGGGAGGAAAACCCTAGAGTCTAAGAGAGAGATGCCATCCACCTCTCTGCTATTTATACGAAGTCCATCGGAGGGAGGTAAATGACCACGCTACCCCTACTGCTTGAAATGAAGATACAACCCCTCAGGGGTAATTTGGTCAAGTCTTCATCGGACGGACACGCATCCACCGCAGCTTCGCTTCACCTCGACGCAAACCCCGCGATCACGCCACATGCCCTCCGCCTCGAAGCGTCCCGAAGCTCCCGGATCTCCGTCTCCATCGCCTCGGGTCTCCGGGCTTGGTTTTGCGGCCCAAACCAAGAAACCGTCCACCTGATGGTTTTGTGGGCAAACCACCAAACCCCACGTGCAAGCTTCGGGCTTCAACCGCTACCTTGCACCGGCCCATGTTCTCGACTTCAGCCCGCCAGTCTTGCACCGCACGGCTCGCACTTGACCCCATCGGCCACCGGGTCCTTCCAACCAAGCCTACTTGCCACTCCATCACCCGGAGGCCACCACGGCTAGGGTCTTTCGCGCTTGTTCTTTACCTGCACTGACACGAGTCAAGCCGCAACCTGTACCTGCACACTTAGCCAAGCATCAGTCCACACAACGTTGTCAATCACTCATCACTAAGGAGCGACCCTCCATTGGTCCTCGGACACACCTGGTCCTCAATCTCCCCCTTGATGAGTGCATTGACAACACCCATAGAAATCACATAGAGAAAAAAGAAAAGAAAACAACCACGAACACAAACCTCCAAAGCAAATGATCCAAAGCCAAAGAACAAGCGAAAACGGGATCACTCGCCAGACCAAGTCTCGGCCCCCTAAGACAAGGACAACGGCTCGACACAGCCGAGACAAAACAAAGCTCTCAAAGAGCACATCACAAAGCACAAAACTCAGGCAGAAATCGAAGGAGCACCCCCTACACATATGCACACTCCCCCTGAGCAAATGCAACCTCTTCTTCTCAATTTTTCTCCTCACATGGAACATCTCACAAATGCATACCAATTTTCCACAAAATCTCCCAACGCATGAAAATTCTCCCCAAAACATACATAACTCTCCCCCTTGTTGACAATGCATGAATCAAGGTATGTGAAACTCTTCCCGTTGTCTTCATGAAAAATGCATGTCAAAGCATATATACAATCTACCAAGCTTCTCAAATATACAAAGAGCACAACAAAATGCTACACATGAGACATAGAGCAAGCAAAGTAGACATGGTGTATCAAGCACATTGCCATCAAGAAGGTAGAGACATATGAGCATGTGACACGGCCAAAAGCAATTTTAAGCAATTTTCACAAAGAAATATTCATCTCATGAGCAAGACTCTTTCTATACCAATTTGAAGATAAATACACTAGATCATCCAAAGTTTATGCAAGATCACAAATTCTCATCACAAGATCATTATAAATGCCCACAAGCTACTCAAGTCATGTTAAAGCCACCGAGCCATGTGTCTACTTCTTAAAATGAGACTTCTCATGGTAGACAAGCATGCTACGGTTTAGCACCCAAGATATGAATATCAAACCATAAAAACAAGATTAGGAGCTCATTTTTCAAGCATAAGGCAATTCATACACCAATTTCATTTTCAAGTTTAAACATGGTACATGAAGTGCCTTTGCGGCAAAAAGAAGCTTATGCTCCTCCCCAAGCAAGCAAAAGGGCAAAACATTTACAATGACAAAGGATCTTTGACCCCAAGCAAAAAGAATATGATCCTCAAGCACAAACTGAGCATGATATAAGCATTTAAGCACAAATTGAGCATAGACAAGTATCTACTCATGAGAGAGACAGTTTTATCATTTTCACAACCAAAATGCTATCTCATCATACACATATGGCAAAACCAACAAGAGCATAGCATTCACATCCACAAGCTACCAATCATGCACATATCTCATCCATAGCACATCAGTGATCAATGTATATAAGAGAAGCTCATTCCTAGCTCAAGTGATCCAAAGATGGCTATCCTACCAGGTTTTGTACAGAAATTAAAGTGCATGAAGGAAATGCAACAAAATGAACATATGACACATATATACATGAGAAGCTCCAAGACCCAAGTTAGAAAGGAAAGCACACTACAAGCTCACCCCGCAAGTGAGTGAAGGTGGCTTGGTCAAGTGGTTTGGTGAAAATGTCAGCTAGCTGGTCTTGGGTAGGAACATAGGACAAAGATATGTTTCCTTTCTCCACATTATCTCTCAGGAAGTGGTACCTCACTTCTATGTGTTTCGTTTTGGAGTGGAGGACAGGATTTTTGGCTACGCTTATGGCACTGGTGCTGTCACAGAAAACTGGAACTTGGGAGCACTCCTCACCAAAGTCACTCAAGGTATAGGTCATCCAAAGCAGCTGGGAACAGCAACTAGCAGTAGCTACATATTCAGCCTCGGTGGTGGACTAGGCTACACTCGATTGCTTGCGAGATGACCAAGAGACCAAAGAAGAACTAAGGAACTGACAACACCCAGAAGTGGACTTGCGATCCAATCGACACCCAGCGAAATCCGCGTCAAAAAAGCCATGAAGCCTGAGTGTCGAGGAGGTAGAGTACCACAGACCGAACTCAGGAGTGTAGTTCAAGTACCTGAAAATTCGCTTGACGGCTTGCCGATGTGAAGTCCTTGGTGAAGCCTAAAACCGAGCGAACAGACACACGCTGAACTGTATGTCTGGCCTCATCGCCGTCAAGTAGAAGAGGGAGCCGATCATGCTCCAGTACTCCTTCTGGTCCACGGGTTCGCCGTCCGAGTCCAAAGCCGTAGTCGTACTCATCGGTGTAGTCAGCGGCTTGGAGTCATTCATGCCAAACTTCTTCACCTTGTCCCTGGTGTACTTCGCCTGATGCACAAAGGTCCCGTCCTTGCACTGCTTGATCTGGAGACCCAAGAAAAACTGCAGCTCGCCCATCATGGACATCTCAAATTCCCTGCTCATGTCATCTGCAAATCTGGCAACAAGATCATGAGAAGAGCCACCAAAGATTATGTCATTCACGTATATCTGAACAATTAAAAGGTCATTCCCATGCTTAAGGAGGAACAGGGTTTTATCAACTATGCTCATCAGAAACCCCTTACTCAGCAAAAAGCCTCTCAACCTACCATACCAAGCTCTAGGTGCCTGTTTCAACCCATAGAGCGATCTCTGGAGTTTGTATACACGGTGTGGGTACTTTTCACTCTCAAACCCCGGGGGTTGCCTCACATACACTTCTTCCTCTATCACCCCATTCAAGAAAGCACTCTTGACATCCATTTGGTACAACTTGAACCCTTTAGCCACGGCAAAGGCTAGAAGGATCCTAATTGCCTCCAAACGGGCCACAGGAGCAAATGTCTCCTCATAGTCTATCCCCTCCTTCTGGTTGTACCCCTATGCCACCAACCTCGACTTGTTTCTCACAACCATCCCATTCTCACCCTCTTTGTTCTTCCACATCCACTTGGTTCCTATGGGACGGCAATTTGGCGGTGGATCGACTAACACCCAGACTTGGTTTCTCTCAAAGTTTTCCAACTCCTCATGCATGGAATTCACCCAATTCTCGTCAGACAAAGCGTGTCGAATATCTTTGGGTTCGAAAGAGGCAACAAATGCAGAATGACCTAAATGAGAAGTATTCCTTGACCTCGACCGTGTAGTGCGTTCATGAAGGTCGCCAATGATGGTCGTCGGTGGGTGATCCACTTGTACTCGCCGAGGAGCCTCTCGCTTGGACACAATCTCCCCCTCAGCAGCAGCCTCCACTTGAACAGCCTCAGTCATAGTGGGTGTAGGGGATGGTCCGTCCTCGATCGTCGTCGTAGTAGTGGAAGTAGTACGTACACGATCAGCCGCTGGAGCATCACCATCATCATCATCCTCGTCTCCATCTCCGTCCTTCTCATCCTCGAAGATCCTCACTCCACTCTCCTCGTCACCTGCACACTCAAAAGCAGAAGAGCTACATGACTGTGTCTCGTCGAAGGTAACCTCACAAGTCTCCATGATTCGGTTAGTGTCAAGGTTGAGCACATGATATGCTCTAGAATGAATCGCATAACCAAGGAAAATCCCATCTGAACATCGAGACCCAAACTTATCCAACTTGCCCTTCTTCAGAATGAAACACTTGCAACCAAAAGCTCTAAGGTGACTCACCTTGGGTTGTCGTCCATGCATCAGCTCATAAGAGGTCTTCTTCTTAAAGGCACGAAGGAAGATGCGATTTGAGACATAGCAAGCGGTATTGACCGCCTCGGCCCAGAAACGCCTAGAAGTCCTATGCTCATCGAGCATCGTCCTGGCCATCCCACAAAGGGTCCGGTTCTTCCTCTCCACTACGCCATTCTGGCAAGCGACGTATGGAGAAGAGTACTGATGATCAAGACCAAGATCACTGCAAAAGGCATCAAAATGAGAGTTCTTGAATTCCGTGCCATTGTCACTGCGTATAGCTCGAATGGCATCACCATGTCTCTCATTCTTCAACCTCAAGATCAAGTCTCGAACAAAGCCAAATGTCTCACTCTTATCCTCCAAAAAGAAAACCCAAGAGTACCTCGAAAAGTCATCAACAACCACAAGAACATACCACTTCCCACCAGCAGAGTGAACACGAGCTGGCCCAACCAAGTCCATGTGCAACAGCTCACAAGGTCGCTCGGTCATGATAGAAGTCAGAGGGGCATGAGAAGCAGCAACCATCTTTCCATGCCGACAAGAAGCACAAACTAAATCCTTCTCAAATTTCAACTTAGGCAATCCTCGGACAAGATCAAGACTACTCAAGCGGGAAAGCAACTCAAAGCTCAAGTGTCCCAATCTCCTATGCCATTTCCAAAGCTCAGCTGAAACGCCAGCAACAAAGCATCGAGAAGGACAAACAGACTGGGAAAAGTCGGCATGAAAGATTTGACCCTCGGGGACTATTGTACAGACAAGATCGCCTCGAGAATCAAGCACACGAGAAGCACCCGACTTGAAACGAACCTCAAAACCTTCGTCAAGTAATTGAGATACTGACAACAGGTTGAAACCAAGTGACTTGACCAGGGCCACACTTCTTAAGGTCACCTTGCTACTCACCTTCACCATACCTTCAGCAAGCACTCGTCCTCTCCCATTGTCCCCGAAAGTGATGTACTCCCTCATACTCACCGGGGTGAGGCTGGAGAACCACCCACGATCTCCGGTCATGTGTCTTGAGCAACCGGAGTCGATCAACCAAAAGTTCTCCAAGCCTTCCACCTGCAATCAAAAATGAGGACGAGAATGAGCAAGTGACTCAACACTGGGGTTAGTACCAAAAGAGTTAAACCAGTGCTTAACCATTTGCTCAAAGGAAGGGTTAGCTAAATCCATCCTCCCAAAGCTTCCAGGCGGAGCCCTCTCACGCCTACCACCAAAGGACCTGTCACGTCTCACTGGAGGAGTACGCGCACCACGAGGGGGAAAATGTGGCCTGTAGTCCATCTGAGACCCAAAGCTCTGATCGTGCCTCCCAAACTCGTAACGGTCACGAGAAGGAGCACGTCGAGCCAACTCACCACGCCTAAACCCAACACGCCTATCTCTCTGAGGGAACACACCTCCACCTCCACCTCCATGAGTGGGAACTGTACGCACATACACCTCACCCCTAGGCAGAGGCCCTCTATGAGGCTCAGGCACACCATGAGCAAGGTGGTACCTGTCCTTGTTTGCCATCTCCCTAGCAAACCTCTCATCCCTCTTCCTTCGGAAACAGAACTCATTCTTGTGCCCACCCCTCCCATAGTACTCACAATGGAAGCGGATTGGCACTGGCTTAGGCTGTGGCTTCTCTACAAGCTTCTCTCCAGCTTTCTCTCCTGTCTTCCCATGAAAGACACTCCCCTGGGTGCTCACAAACTTGATGGGTTTTTGGTAGTTTTCAACTTTGTGGGGGAACACTAGAGGATCTTGGGTTGTATCTAGCTTGTTTCTGAGATGGTTTGGCTTGGGTGCAATTTGTTCATTGGTGTGGTATGTGGTGGAATGGGGATCTCTCCGGCTTTCTCTTCTCCCTCACCACTCTTCTCACCACACTTGTCAGCCCCCAACGCCTGACCATCAAACCTCTTAAACTGAGCCAACATCATACTCAATTGTGGCTCATGCCCAGACAACCACCCCATCATTTTTCTCAATTCATCATTTTCATCCTGCAGATGATCAACATAGTTTGCAAGTTCCATGTTTTTCAAAGCATGCATTTCACAGGTTGAACATGATGTAGTAAGAGGAGCTTTCAATGCCGCCTCAAGAGAAACAATCCTAGTGTGAGATTCATCTAGTCTAGCATGCAAAATAGGACATGAAGTACAAGCTCCTAACAAAGCTGGCCTAGACTTCAATTCATCACACTCAATCCTAACCACATCTAGTTCCTCAAGAACAGTGGCATGTTTCTCCTTGAGGGCAGTCAAGTCAGCAAGAAAAACTGAGCAATCACCACAATCAATTTCATCCGACACAACAGGAGCAGATTTCAAAGCAGCTATCTCATTTCTAGCATCCACAAGCAAGGATTCAAGTTCAGCTACCTTGTCCTTAGCATCACCCAACAAAGACCTGAATTCCCTCTTCTCCTTGTTGCTCTTTCTAAGCACATCATCACGATTGTCAAGCAACTCATTCAGCCTAGCATTCTCCTCTAGCAAGAAGTTGGGATCTTGTCGTACCTCGTCATCAGAATCGAAGTTCGAATCTGAGCTGTGCTTCCCACCCTTCTTGGAATGCGCCATGCTGCAGAAGCCTCCTTGTGCGACGAAGCTCAGGCCGGTGATGTTCTTGCCCGTGTGCCGCTTGTCCTTGCGCTTCTCTTGCTCATCCTCGCTGCTCGAGTCGGAAGAAGCATCACTTGAAGTCGAGTCGATGTCGCTCGCTCCGGCCACCATCACTCGAGCGGTCTTCTTCTTGTGGCCGCCACTCTTCTTGTGCCTTCTCTCGCTCTTGTCCTTGTACTTGTCCTTGTAGTCGTTCTGGGAGCGGTGCTTGTTGTAGTCGTGCTTGGGCTTGCCCTTGTAGTCGTTCCTGATCTCCATGGCTTTAGGGCATTCGGCGATGAAGTGCCCGTGCTTCCCGCACCGATAGCACATCCCTGAGCTCCGCCTTGCATTCTTGCGGTTCTCGTACATCCGCCCAAACCTCTTGCTCAACAAGGCGAGATCGTCCTCGCTCAGCACATCAAAGTCCTCATCTGGCAAGGACACAAGACAAGACAAAGAGAAACCACCAGAGTTAGTGTTAGTCCTTGATCCTGAGACGAGAGCCAAACTATGAGGATGAGTGGGGCTCTCGCTCTTGCCTCTCAAGCCACGATCAGCCTCTGAAGACCTGAGCTTGGAGAACAGCTCATCCAGCGACAGTGTGTCATACGTGCTCGACTCCTCAATCACCTCGATCTTGGCTTCCCACACGGATCTATCCAGGGCATGCAAAAGCTTGATAGCTTGATCATGATCCGTGTATGGGAGCACTGTCACATTGGCCCTCATGTTGTTGACTATGCAAGTGAAGCGCTGAAACATAGCATCGGTCGACTCAATGGGGAGATGAGTGAAGTTCTCGTACTCTCTCCGGTAAGTGGTAAACATACGGGCTTGCACTTGGGCATTGCCAACATGAGAATTCTTCAACTTGAGGCAAATCTTTCCGGCCACATCCTCTCCGTACACTCGATCAAACTCCGAGGCACAGAGAGCATGGAACAAGTAATCAACGGCCTTGATGGTGGCCTCTAACATGTCCCGCGATCCTGGAAGCAGAAAACTATCTGGGATGACATAATGAGGATTCTGAGTGACCTCCCAGATAAGAGTTACCTTCCCTCGCAAAAACGCGCCCATGCGCCTTTCCCACATCGGGTAATTCTTGCCATCAAAGTGCGGAGGACCCGACCCCTTGCCGTAATCGCCCATCTTTGGATCTTAGACTGGTTAGAATCAAGAAGATCCGTAACTGGCTCTGATACCAATTGAAGGACCGAATGGGCGACCAGAGAGGGGGGGAGTGAATGGGAGCCAATAAAAATTCACCTCAAGAAGATGAACTCGACTATGCCCCAAAATCAACTACAAAAGGCTCTCACACGTGAGGGAGAACAAAGCGCGAGCCAATCGCCAAGATCACGTGGTCACAGCGGACCTACTGACCCTAGGAACGATTCTAGAGGGGCTAAGAAACCACACGAAAGCGAAACGGAAGCTAACACGGAAGAAAGAGACCAAAACAGGAAATTTCTGGGGTCTTCCGGGTCATCCGGCAAAGTCTCAGATCACCTGGGTTAACCCGGGACATTCACAGAGAATTCCGGGACATTCACTAGGTCTTCCTACCGGATCATCCGGCGTTATACCGGGTCACCCGAAATGCCCAAAAACAGCCTGCTGGACGGACAAAGAAAAATCCAAAACTCAATCAAATGACCTCCTAAAATCATGAAATTTTAACCATAGGGTCATAACAACCTAATAAGTCTTTGTCCAAAAGATCTTTCTCAAAAGATCAAGACTTCACTAAAAACTTTGAGATTTAGGACAAGAACAAGAAAAACACTTAGCACAGAAAAGTCAACTAGGTCGGATCATCCGGTAAAGCGCCGGATCATCCGGTAGAACCCAGAAAAACTCGCCCGTGGGAACGAACTCAACTTCCCTTCACTCGATCTCCCGATTCAACCAATGGATTGTGACCAAATCACAGGGGAAGGTGAAGCGTCTCTAGGAGATGCTATCCCTACGAATTTATGGCCTCAAACCAACTAAAACGAGAGGAATCGAGAATCTACGAAACCATCACCAAGAATCAGGTTCCACGAAGAACTCACGAATCGAGGACAAATCCTGACGTTTGAGGGGTCAAGATCATCCACAAAGATGCGCAAGGCATCCACCTATGATCCCCTCAAAGAAATCCGAGAGAAAACGCCCTCAAATCAACGAATCGAGCGAAGAACGAAACTAACCAAAAAGAGCTCCGAAAATGACACGAAAATCACAAAGAGCTAGGAGATCACCGCAACGCCCAATGCTTCCATACATCCAGAGGTCAGAGTCTATACAAGAATCTAGCCTAAGGAATACAAAGGAAAAGAAGCAATCCAAAGCAATCTACCGGGGGAGGAAAACCCTAGAGTCTAAGAGAGAGAGATGCCATCCACCTCTCCGCTATTTATACGAAGTCCATCGGAGGGAGGTAAATGACCACGCTACCTCTACTGCTTGAAATGAAGATACAACCCCTCAGGGGCAATTTGGTAAAGTCTTCATCGGACGGACACGCTTCCACCGCGGCTTCGCTTCACCTCGACGCAAACACCGCGATCACGCCACGTGCCCTCCGCCTCGAAGCATCCCGAAGCTCCCGGATCACCATCTCCGTCGCCTCGGGTCTCCGAGCTTGGTTTTGCGGCCCAAACCAAGAAACCGTCCACTTGATGGTTTTGTGGGCAAACCACCAAACCCTGTGTGCAAGCTTCGGGCTTCAACCGCTACCTTGCACCGGCCCATGTTCTCGACTTCAGCCCGCCAGTCTTGCACCGCACGGCTCGCACTTGACCCCATCGGCCACCAGGTCCATCGAACCAAGCCTACTTGCCACTCCATCACCCGAAGGCCGCCACGGCTAAGGCCTTTTGCGCTTGTTCTTCACCTGCACCGACACGAGTCAAGCCGCAACCTGTACCTGCACACTTAGCCAAGCATCAGTCCACACAACGCTGTCAATCACACATCACTAAGGAGCGACCCTCCATTGGTCCTCAGACACACCTGGTCCTCAGGTCTGACCGGCCCATGCTGGGTGCTTCGAAGAGTTGATTTCCGACGTCCGCGCGAACTAGCGCACTCGTGTGTTCGACTAGAAAAAGCGTCAACAGATTGGAATAAAGAAAGAAGGAACAAACGATGGCAACACAGGAGCTTAATTAAAGATCCCACACATGGGAAGGGGGTCAATGTATCTTAATACGTTGCTTTTAGGAGAGTCTGCGTCCTGTTTGTAGTCTTGCAATTAGGAAATTTGGGCCTTTCGGTTGTAGGAGTCTAGAAAAGTTCAGGGTATAAATATGTACCCAGGGTCATTGTAATATTCAATCACAATCAATACAACTCGACACATCGCCACCCTTTTACTTTTTTCGCAATGTGTTTACTTTGAATCATTGACAGAACCTCAGCACCTGACGCGGGGCTGCATCATCTTGATCTCTGACGAAGGGGTAAGTCCAGAGGAATTTTGGGAACCAAGTACTGCGGATCTTCGACTTACGGCGCATCGCTTCCGTCTCGATCTACGGTACTCACCAGTTATCGGTTCTATCATATCTCGTAAGAATCTCTTTCTAGATATGGTAGAATCACAGTTACCCTGCCTTGGTTAAGATTGCATCGGCTGATATTTATTTAATCTATCATCTTGCTATTTACCGTGCTTTGCTTAATTTAAATCTCATATAATGGACGATAGATTATTTAATAGCATGTTGCATCTTAATTTTGGCTATCCCTCGAGTATTGTTGGTTTCGAGCGGCACTGTGAGTAGATCCGTCGGCTTGTGAGGCTTAAACTGACACCCTGCCGCCGGCTCTACTAGGCTGTGACTACCGAGCGCATCGCTGTGGTCACACCTAGATACACTGGTACAGACGTCAGGATAATACTCATCGGTTTATGGCTCTAGTCATGGTGGAGCAAGAGCCCAACGATGCTATGTTTCCAATCGGTTTTATGGCTGATAGCTTATATCGGTCGAGCTAGCCGATCCAATATGTTCCCGTATCGGCCACCCCGGCTGTTACGTTCTATCACCAGGTACATCGGCTCTCTAGCCAATCGACCCGTTAATCTAATGTTTCCTATCTTTCCATGCCGATCAACAGGTCAGGTCAGCTGGCACGCCTTGTTACATCCCAGGGATCCGTTACGTGTTGCCGTTGAAGAACTTTATTTCATTTTTTACGTCAATAGTTTCTGATGCAAACTGGGTGAATTCCATGCATGAGGAGTTGGAGAACTTTGAGAGAAACCATGTCTGGGTGTTAGTCGATCCACCACCAAATTGTCGTCCTATAGGTACCAAGTGGGTGTGAAAAAACAAAGAAAGTGAGAATGGGATGGTTGTGAGAAACAAGTCGAGGTTGGTGGCTCAGAGGTTTAACCAGAAAGAGGGTATAGATTGTGAGGAGACATTTGCTCCTGTGGCCCGTCTGGAGGCGATTCGGATCCTTCTAGCCTTTGAAAGGGTTCAAGTTGTTCCAGATGGATGTGAAGAGTGCTTTCTTGAATGGGGTGATAGAGGAAGAAGTGTATCTGAAGCAACCACCAGGGTTTGAGAGTGAGAGATACCCACACCGTGTGTATAAACTCCAGAGGGCGCTCTATGGATTGAAGCAGGCGCCGAGGGCTTGGTATGGTAGGTTGAGAGAGTTTTTGCTGAGTAAGGGGTTTGTGATGGGCACAATTTATAAGACCTTGTTTCTCCTTGGCTTCCGGACACTCGGTGATGAAATACTCGTGCTTCCCGCACTGATAGCACATCCCCGAGCTCCTCCCCGCATTCTTGCAGTTCTCGTACATCTGTCCAAACCTCTTGCTCAACAACGCGAGATCCTCCTCGCTCAGCACCTCAAAGTCCTCATATGGCATGGACACAAGACAAGACAAAGAAAACTGCATGGCAGCAGGGTTAGCATTAGTCCTCGATCCTGAGACAAGAGCCAAACTATGAGGATCAGTGGGGCTCTCGCTCTTGGCTCTCAGGCTACGATCAACCTCCGAAGACATGAGCTTAGAAAACGGCTCATCCACCGTCAGGGTCTCATACACACCTGACTCCAAGATGGCCTCGACCTTGGCACTCAACACGGATTTGTCAAGTGAGTGCAAGAGCTTGATAGCTCTATCATGATCCGTGTATGGAAGCACTGTCACATTGGCCCTCATGTTGTTCACAATACAGGTGAAATGCTGGAACATCACATCAATCGACTCACCGGGGAGATGAGTGAAGTTCTCGTACTCTCTACAGTGAGTGGCAAACAAGCAAGCCAGCACCTGAGCGTTCCCAACATGAGCATTCCTAAGCTTCAGCCAAATCTTTCCGGTCACATCCTCTCCATACACTCGATCAAACTCCGAGGCACAAAGAGCATGGAACTAGTAATCCACGGCCATGCTATTGACCTCAAACATGTCCCCAGTACCTGGAAGGAGGAAACTGTCGGGAATGACATAGTTTGCATTTTGTGTCACTTCCCAGATTAGTGTTCCTTTTCCACGCAAAAATGCACCCATACGCCTCTCCCACATTTGGTAGTTCTTGCCATCAAAGTGCGGAGGACCCGACCCCTTTCCGTAGTCGCCCATCTTTGGATCTTAGACTGGTTAGAATCATGAAGATCCGTAACTAGCTCTGATACCAATTGAAGGACCGAATAGGCGACCAAAGAGGGGGGAGTGAATGGGAGCTGATAAAAATTCTTCTCCAAAGAGAGAACTCGGATTATGCCCCAAAATCAACCCCAAGGGTTTCCACACGAGCTTGCCAAGGTAACGTAGTCACAACAGACCTACCAACCCTAGGAACAAGTCCCAACTAAAACCAAAGCAGAAGCACAACTCAAAGAGCGAAGGACTTGGGCAATCTACGATGCGCCGGGCGGACTGTCCGAGGGAGCCGGGCGGACCGTCCATGAGGGGGGCGCAGACCGTCCGCGAGGACACGGCGGATTGTCCGAAAAAGCTACCCGAACCTCCAGTAGTGCACTGAGAAAAACAGACCGTCCGTGATGGACCCGCGGACCGTCCGCCTCGTCACGGACCGTCCGGCACTCTAGTACAGACCGTCTGCAAACTTCTTGCACCAAAAAACAACCGACTCAATAGATCGAACAAAAGGCACACAAGAATACGCGAAGAACATGATGAACAGCTGAGCTACGTGCACCTTGCGGACTATCCGCCAAGGCCTTGCGGACTTTCTGCCAGGTGCGGACAGAGTTGCTCGAGCCCGAGCCGCCCAAAGTCAAGCCTTCCTTTCCTTCACCTGATCTCCTGAATCAACCAATGGATTGCAACCAAAACATAAGGGAAGATGAAGCGTATCTAGGAGATGCTATCCCTATGAAATCTTGGCCTCAAACCCACTAAAACGAGAGGAATCTAGATCCTACGAAAACACCTCCATGAACTCGGGTTCCACCAAGAACTCGCAAATCGAAGGGTTTTCTCGGTGTTTGAAGGGTCAAGATCATACCCAAAGATGCACAAGACATCCACCCATGATCCCCTCAAAGAAATCCGAAGAGAAACACCCTCAAATCAACAAATCAAGTGAAGAACAAAAGCCCCCAAAAATAGCATCGAAAATGACACTAAAATCACAAGATGCTAAGAAGGAGAAAGAATCACAACGCCGAATTCTTCCATACATCCAGAGGACAGAGTCTATACAAGAATATAGCCTAAGGAAATACTGGGAAAAGAAGTAGTCCAGAGCGATTAACCCTGGCCGTCCTCCTCTACCTTCTATTTATACTTAGTCTCCTAGAGGTGGCAAATGACCCCTTCATAGTAAAGGAAGTCAATAGGCCGGGTGCTTGCCGGCTAATGCAGGAGAACAGCACCGATGTGCCCAACTCTTGGAACATCGAGCATCTGCACCACTTCTACCCATAAAAAGCTATGTATCTTTACCGTTTTTTGTACTTTCTCATGCTAGCAACCTGGGTAATGACTAAAAAATCATGATCTTTGAAGTTCTTTCACTTTGCTACCCTGCTTGCATGACCAGACCCAAATTCCAAATCTGAAACTTGGGGACTACTTTTATTTTTCTAGCAATGGTTATTTCTGTCAAGAATTAAAAACGCTCATCTAACACAGATCCTAAGACTCATAAAGTACTCGGTAAAATATGTCTTAAATCGTGGGCCGAGATCTTCGCCAAGCCAAGGTACTACGCGTGTACGAGAGTACGCCCTCTGCGCTAGGAAACTAAGGCCAACGGGACTACGGCTTCTCGTAACAGACCAACTACCAGAGAAATTAAAGGACATGGATTCCGTCAAAGTAAAGCGCCAATATTAAAACAAGTGTCTTAAAGTACGATGTCACGTCAGCACTGGCAAAATATTACAACTACTTATTTAAATGTTTTCTTTCACGACTGCAGGAGGAGACCACTCGGCTCATCATCACCAGCCATCACGTCCTCGGCAAGCTACTCCGCCACATCCTTCACCTCCTCTAGCAGCTCGTCAACCCGAGTGGACGATGTCCAGCGAGCGAAACTGCCACTGAACAAGCCCACATCGAGCTGAGGGAGGTAGGAGCGGAAGACGGCGACGCAGTGGCTGACGCTCGCCAGACAGACCTCACGCAGAAGACCTTGGATGTGCGAAGACGCCGCCTGGACTCACTCCAGTAGAGACGGCGGGCGGACGACAAGCTCACCAAACTCCTGCATGGAGGAGGACTCGGCAAGCGGGGCCAGCTCGTCTAGGACAGGACCCAGAGCTTCACCAAGTGCCCGAAACTGGCTCCTCTAGGACTCCACGCGGGCCTCTAGGTCTGCAAATTGGGCAAATAATTTCTGCCACAAATCTGTTCAATCATCAGAAGGACCAGACAATGCAAGGCTACAAGACCACAGGGGGAAGTCAACTCACCACGGAGCTCTTTCCTGGCCACGGCGCGCTCCCTGGTGGCCTCCTCTAGGGCCTTCCTTGTCGCCTTCACCCGGGCCCGGACAGTCTCAAGCTCCTGTTCAACTTGATCCCGAGCTGTTCACAGGAATCAGATCAAACACAACTACTCGAAGGGATCCAAGGAACCAGAAACAACAAACCTTTTTGTTGCTCCTCCGCTGCCTGATGAAGAGACGCGGTAGTGTCCTCCGCGGCGGCCTCTGCAGCGGCCTTCTCCGCACAAGCACGCTCAGCGGCGGCAACTACAGCGGCTCTCTCCCGACGCAGCCCCTCGAGCTCCCAGTTGCTGACATTCTGGCATGCAGCAGCTTGTTCCTCAAGGCACTGCACCCGGGCACGCAGTGTGACGACGTTGGAGCCGATGTTCTCCAGCAGCTCGCTCTTGCGAGCAGATGCAGACGACATGGCCTAGACAACAGCATGATCAACATACATACTCAACAAGGCAAAAAGAGGAAGATCTGGAGATACTCTCACCCCCGCCAGCCGAGCAAACCTCTCGGCCAGGGTCACGAGCTCCTGCCGGTTGTCCTCGTCGATGACCGGGTCGTCGAGTACTTCCTCCGCCCTGCCGCCACACACTTGGGCAATCCTGCCAGGGCGTGGCGGGCTTATGCACAGCGTGGGAAGCACTTGGTGCATCTCCTCAATGTCAGGGACTGCCACAGAGGCAGCCCCCAAGGCCATGGACCCAGCATCCTTATGCTGGGGATTGGCTGCCTGGGGTCGTACCGGTGCCTGGCACCGCGCCTGAGCGCTCTGAAGCACTCGGCTGACGCGCCACCGGCCCAGAAGCCGGAGCGGGCACCACACCGACAACAGGGACAACCCTGGGCTCCCTAGAAACAGTAGCAAATCCAACACCACAATCCTTAGCCACGACAGTTCAACGGACGACAGGCAGAAACAAAAACAACGAATTGAAGAACAACTCACTCGGTGGACACGCGCACACGAGCGCGCTTGCGGAATCCAAAGGCGGAGGACGCAGGCCTCTTCGTCCCAGTGGCCGCCTTGGAAGTCAGCCTGGCCGCACTCTGCGCTGTCACAGGGGGTGCCAGAGTAGGCCGCGGTCCCAGGAGTGGCACGCCCGCACTTGGGGGAGCAGTTTCCGTTTGTTGAAGAGAAGGTCAAGGAGAAGGAAGAGAAGGTGGAGGAGGAGGACGAGGAGAAGCCGTCGCCGTAACGCTTGGCGCCTCCTTGCCACCCTCCAGAGGGGCGTCACCGGCACCAAACCGATGGGGGCTCAGCTCCTCGTCGTCGGAGTCACCTGGCAGCACCAGCTTGCGTCGGCATGACGCCGGCTCGTCAATCTTGAGCGAGCCGGGAGGCACACGCCGCACTTCCGGTCGGCGGCTACCCTTGCGCTCCTTCCTCTTCACGGCAGGCGCGGCGCGTCCTCCGTCCACGGGCGTCGCAGCTGCACGATGGCCAGACTCCGGAGAGCTCTCGCCACGCACCGAGTCCGGTGCCACCTCGCCACCGCTGCCGGCGGCGGTGAGGCGCGCGGCGGCCTCCAACCTCTGCGCTCGCCGAGCCTACCAGGCAGGGACGCAACCCCAGCCAGGGTTCCCGATAGAGGCGAAGGAGAGAAAAACACCACGCGATCCTACATATGAAAATATTGGTTCATGCATTTCAACAAACACCTTGCAGGCATATGTTTATGCCCTAATGGGCGGACCGTAAAAAGCAGAAAATTGTCACTTACTGCAGGCGAAGGGTTCTCCAGGCTGTAGGGGCGTGGTGTGCCGCGTGAAGTGATGACGGTGTGGGGGGCGAAGCACTCACGAGTGCGCTCCACCAGCACTGGTTGTTCCCCCCGCTCCGGCACCTCTCGCGTCGTGTCGTATTCTTCGCCGGATGTGCCCTCTTCTTCAGCGGCTGGGGACGCCGGGTGGCGAAGTTCACCATGACCGCCACCTCAGTGAGGCCAGCCGCCTTCAAGTTCAGGATCAGCTTCACCAGCTCCGACACCTGCTCCATCTCAGCATCGTCCAGCTCCTCATCCCAGCAGCGGAGCAGGGTCGGGCACACATCGACGTCGCACGGCACCTGCGGGGCATGGTTGGTGGTGTAGAACCACTCCTTATGCCAGCCCTTGTTGGAGCTGATGAACGGCACCGAGATGTAGTCGCCAGAGGTCTTCTGCCGAAGCTGAAGCCCGGCACCGCCCACCACCTTGGGTTCCTTGGCACTCTTGTGGGGCTTCACCCAGAAGAAGTACCGGAAGAGATTTGAAGTGCGGGGCGATACCAAGGTATGCCTCGCACAGGTGGATGAAGATGGCGATGTGCAGGATGGAGTTAGGGTTGAGGTTACAAACCTACAACTCGTAGTAGTACAGCAGCCTGCGGAAGAATGGATGCGCAGGCAACCCGAATCCGCGGAGGTACCACAATTCGAACACCACCGCCTAGCGCGTCTCTAGCATGAGGAACTCCTCCCCCGCCGCCGGGCTCCACTGCTCGGTGGCCTTGCTGAGCAAGACCCCACCCCAAATCAGGGCAAGGATCCGCTCCCGTGTCAACATAGAGCGCACCCACTCTTGGTCGCGGCTCGGAGGCACCGCCGGTGAGGGAGATAGCGACGGGGATCCTCTCGCGACCGCCGCGCCCCCTTCGAGCCCTTCTTCCCCCGGTGGGTCTTCGAAGTCATCGCCCTCGGCTGCGCTCAGGGACTGCCAGAAGCGAAGGGGATGGGGTTGATTTGTGTGCTAGATCTGGATCTGGATCCCCGCCGGTGCTAGATCCGGCGAATCGAGCTGCTGCGGCGGCGGATTCAACAGGATGCGGTGGCGAAGTAGCCGGAGTAGGAAGCGGAGCGAGGTTTCCTATGGAAGCGAAGCGACGTGAAGTGTTGGGGGAAGTGAGAGCAAGCGCGCCCCTGCGATGCCTTAAATGCGGGCGGCCGAAAAAGGGAGTCGTGGCGGGTCCCGCTCCGTCCCGTCGCGTCGCCACATCGCACGCGGGGTTGATTCGCGAGTTACTCGCGAGCGGCTCGTCTCCGACATGGCACTGATGCTGTCACCACCGACGTTTCGCATTCAGACCACCTCAGGCCTAAATGGGCCACGTTTCTTAAGCAGGCCCAGGAGCGCAAGATTCCTATAAATCGATCGCGCCCGGGAATCTTGATAAGGCTTTCCAAATAAGTTTGGATCACAGGCCACACAGAGGCCGTGACTCAGAGTCATGGGTAGCCAGGTTATCAAATAACCCACCCCTCAAAAATTGAACGGCACGAATCTCAAAGCAGGTTCGATCGACTTGCTCATGAGTGTTCTCCCAGAGGCATGCCATACAAAGGCCAGAGCCGTTCAGAAGCCACATTACGACGGCTAGGACGGGTGACCTTGCGCGAGTTCTCCTTGAGAACACGGTGGGCCATATGGCAAATCTGGGACAGAGCTGGAGCTCTCCCCAGGCACCGTACCAGATCAGACGATCTGGGAGGTACTCTCCCAAAAGGGATGACGGTAATTCCACTTCTAGTCTCTTTTAGAGCTTCGAAATAGTTATTCTAACTATTCCGAACCTTAGGGACTGCCCTAATGGGCGCATCTGGAGATGCGCCCATTCAGTGAGCACGCACGGTGTCACCATGACCAACCAGAGCCAGAAGCAAGGCCCTTGGCCCAGCATTCGAACATGGCTCGACGGCGGAGGTCTGGGAGACATGGGTTCAATCCTCCTAGAAAGGGGGATGCCCGGCCAAAGACATTGGGAATCAGTCACTTTCTTTCTTTTGACCCTTGATAAACCTTTTTAATCTTTATCAAGGCTCGGGGACAAAGTGTGTACACTTCATCTTCGACAAGAGTGTACATTTTCCGACTCGATGATCTTACCCAGGTCTAGATTGGAGAAGAGCTCTCCTCAACCACCCGGCAACCACGAGTTAAGCTTCAGAGACCACTCGGCTGCATCAAGACGACAGTAGAACGAGGACCAAAGCACTCGGCTAAGGATGTTAAGCATTCGGCGGAAATCAGCCAGGCACTCGGACGACATTCGAAGCTCAAGATCGAAGTTGCAGTCTGGTTAAGAAGCGCTCGAGGACTGCTGGGGGGATATACCCCCGGGGTGCCACATAGAGGGGCCTCACGGCGTATATATGAGGACGACATGGGCCCACCAGAGTGGCATCTGGTGCGGGCGCACGGATCAGGAACGAGCCAGCGCCCGAAGAGATATACTCCCATAGATAAAAACTAGTTGGTTAGGAAAGATATTACTTGTGATCGAAGGGAGATCTTGTATAACCGACTAGGATAGATCCCACATGATCTGTAACCCTGCCCCCCATGCCTATATAAGGGCGGCAGGGACCCCCCTCCAAAACAGGTCCAATCGGATTCCCATTCGCAGAACTATCAATACAACCACCAACGCATGACGTAGGGTATTACGCATCTTTGCGGCCCGAACCTAGATAAATCCCTGTGTCCTTCGTTCACCATCTAGCTTCAGTCTCGGCGATTCCCCTCCACACAATCTACCACCATAGCCTACCCTGTGGTGGACTGCCGGCACCATTGTACCGACAAGTCTTGGCTTTGGGGATCAACCAAGGAACCTAGTAGTTTTGTGGCCAACCACTGCAAACCCTGCGGACTTGGTATAGCCTCCACGCCAATCCCACTCATGACTTGGCTGCCACAGTCGTCCCGGCTCGGTGTTGGTTTTGTGGCCAAACCAACAAACCCCGCATGCAAGCTTCAGTTGTTAGCTGCTACCTTACACCTGCTTCATGTTCACGACGTCGTCTTGCTCTTCTTGCCAGCATGCGGCCCGCACTTGATCTTGTCGGCCACCGAGTCCCTTGAACAAAGCCTACTTGTCTCTCCACTCCTCGGAGGCCACACAGGCATAGACCTTTCACGATTGTTCTTCACCTGCACCACGCAAATCAAGTAACAACCTGCACCTGCAATACTAGGCCAAGAGTCAATCTACACAATGTTGTCAATCACTTATCACTAAGGAGTAACCATCCACCGGTCCTCGAACGCACACAGGTCCTCACATCCGTCCAAGCTCAACAGCCTGCAACACAAGAAGCAGTCGGGTGCCTCCGGTCATGCCACCATGGCGCCACTGTCACCCTTGCTTGGATACCACCAGCCAAACCACCATGGCATCATTGGCAATCACCACAAACTACTGACGAGCGGCACCGTCATTGCTCCCCTACAGCATGACGGAGTGGGGAGACACCACAACAACACCTCCAAGAAGGTACACGGTGCCCGAGGGTGTCGCAATCATCTTGTCAGAAGATCCAGCATGGCTTTTGCCTGTGCTTGCCCACCTCTAGAGATGCGAAACAGAGGGCCCTGGATAGGTCCAACCTTGTGACCAAATACCGATGCGGCGGAAGCACCACACCCGATAGCACTGTGAGGACGGCCGAACCCCGAACAGCACGGAGGCACCTGACCAGCCCCACGCTGAATCCACCTCTGCACGTGCCAGATCCGCGCAGGAGAGGACCGGAATCGGCGCCGGAAGGGAGCACCACCACCAGGCCAACGTAGAGCCACCAGCCACGCCTCGCGCCGAATCCGCCGCCACCCACGCCGGAACTGTGCGAGGGAAGGGTGGAGCACCGGACAGGGAGACCAACCGCCAGGAAGGACGCGCCCCTGCCATTGCCGCGCAACTCGCCGTCGAGCCTAAAGCTCGCGAGCGTGGACATCGAAGCCGTCGGGCCACCGAGCTTGCTGCTCCACGCAGGTGGCTGATCCTATCGATCCAGGCCTTGGAGGGCTAGATCCGCATCCCAGGCCGCCGGATCTGCATTCCCCAACCGTCGCCGTCGTTGCCTCGTGGCCGCTCACGTCGGCGAGCCCCGTAGCATCTCTAACGGCCGCACTCGCCTTGATCTGCTGGAGGAAGGAGAAGTAGCCCCGCCGCTGCCCTCGTCATGAGCCGCATGAGCGTCTGGCGGCTCGCTCGGGTGGCGGCGCAGGAGGAGGAGGTAACGTCGAGAACGTGGCGGCGCGGGCGTTGGAGGAGACCCCGGTGGCGACAGGGGAGAAGACGACTAGCGGACGATGATGACAACGACGACGGGGTTGGCAGACAATGGTGGAGGAGGTAATGATGGGGTCGGTCGGTAGTGTAGTGCCCCCAAGGCTCGGATCTTTGCAGGGAACAACTGAATCGATGGGTGGCTGGCAACCGCGACGACCGGCGGCGCAAGCTAGGGTTAGGTTGGGCGTGAGGATGGAGAGCAGGAGAAAGAGAAGGGGAAGCTGAAGAGTGTCTTGACCCCCTAAGTGGGTTTTGGTGTATTAATGACAAAAGCTTAAGTATCTAATGCTATATCAAGTGTATGAGCAGGGATTAAAATTATGAGAAGGCGTCAAGGTGATTACATCGTTTTTCCAAAAAGAGATGTGTTGCTTAAAGAAGGATTCCAAGAAGGCTTAATTATTTTATATTTTGAATTTGAGTCATAGGAATGTCGTACTATCAAGAGGGGCATGAAATTTACTATCCATGAGTCAAAAAGGTGCTTTAGAGTAACTAACCAAACCTATGAGAGACACCTTGCACCAAACACTGCACGTAGGCACATGTTTTGGGTGCTGGCCCCTGGAGGCCGGAGTGTCCGGGTTTTACCCCGGATACTCCGGGCTCCCCGGAGTTTTCGGACTTTCCCGGATACTCCAGGTCTTAGAGCTGTAACGGCTCTATTTGGGTGAAGGGGTATAAATACCCCTTCCACCCCTTTCTTTCTCTCTCTCTCTTGCCTCATTTCGAACTGTAGCATTCAGAACACCTTCTCCCTCCTCTTCACTCCCCTTGGCACTTGGTTGTTGAGATTTGGTGGGGATTAAAGGAGGAATTCAAGGCTAGAGCAAGTGAGAGTGCTAGTGAGCTGATTTCCCATCTCTAGAGCACCTTGTTCGTCGCTTGGTCGGTGATTTCGTGTTTATTACTCTTGGAGCTTTGAGCTCCTAGCCGGCTAGGCGTTGCCTTGGAGCATCCAAAGGATTGTGGCTGCCCAAGGAAGTTTGTATTACCCCGACATTGAGTAAGTGGCTCTAGCTCGATCTTTGTGGTCGCTAGAGAGAGGTAAGTGACCTAGGTGTAAAGGTCCACCCTTTGTGGGTTCTTCAACGGAGACGTAGACCTCAAGGTGTGAGGTTGAACTCCGGTAACAAATCCTTGTGTCCCCTTGTGATTGTTGCTCTTGTTGTTTGCTTGTTATCCTCTTGAGCTCATTCTAGGGTTTGTTGCTGATCTACATTTTGGTAAAGTTGCTGCAGGTTCTGGGTGGTGAAACAGGCTCTATTCATCTTAGTGCATAACCTATTTTCATAGATCTACTTTTGAGCAGTTTCAATTCTGTCGATTTAGTCTCCTCCCCAAAAGCCCGGAAACTCCGGTAGAGTATCCGGAGACTCCGGACTTTGTACTGACAGGTGGTTTTAAGTTGTAATTTTTTAGGAACGACTATTCAACCCCCCCTCTAGTCGACCTCTAGATCCTTTCCATTGGTATCAGAGCAGGTTGCTCTGTTTGAAGCTTAACCGCTTGGAGAAAAGAGATGTTGACCCCAACTAATCAGGCAACGCCGCCCGAAGGTGATTTTACCAACCCCGGTGGTAACCAACCCCCCGTGAACACACCCGAGGTACCTACGGGTGCAGCGGGAGGTGCCGGTGGAGCAAGCACAAGTCATCATCCAAGAAATGAAGATGGTGGATCATCTTCATCAAGTGATGAGGACTTTGATGATGCAAGATCGAACTGCTCCACTCGTCGGCCTTCGGGAAGGGAGTTTTCTAGAATCCCTTACGATTACTCCAACTTAATCTTTGATAAACCATCGAGTTCCCACCACATTGGAAAGATACCCCAATTTGATGGAACCGGCTATTCCAAGTGGAAGAACTCGATGGAGGAGTATTTGATGGCGGTAAATCCCACACTTTGGACTATTGTGAACAGAGGAATTACTTTTCCAAGTGGAGATGCTACTTTGACACAAGCTCAAGCGAATGAAATCCAACAAAACTATCAAGCCATTCGCATCATCAAGAGCTCTCTCACCGCCGAAGAGTATGACAAGGTTGATGGGTTGAAGTCCGCCAAAGATGTGTGGGACACTCTCTTTATCAACCATGAAGGAACAAGGCAAGTTAGAGAAGGAAGAATTCGAGCTCTTGAAAGTGAGCTCAACCGCTTCGTCATCAAAGAAGATGAATCTCCACAAGACATGTACAACCGCTTGAACAAGATCATCAACAAGATCAAGTCTCTTAGAAGCACAAGATGGGGAAGAAAAGAAGTAGTTGATAAGATCCTCTCCGCTTATATGGCTAGGGATGTTCAACTCCCTACACTTATTAGAGAGAAGAGAGGCTTCAAGAAGTTCACTCCGACGGATGTGATTGGTAGAATTGAAGAACATCTTATCACCGTCAAGGAGTCAAAGCTCTCACAAGAAATGTCAAAGATGCATGAACAAATTGAGAAGAACAAGGGAGTAGCTCACAAAGCTTCAAGCGAAGACAAAGAGAGAAGGGCAAGCTCATCATCCTCCAAGACCGTAGTCAAGGAAGATAGTGATGAAGATAGTGATGACACCTTGACCCCCGAGCAAATGGCTCTATTTGTGAAGAGGTTCACCAAGGTGATGAAGAAGGGTGGCTTCTTCAACAAGAACAAAGACAAGGACAAGATCAAGACCAAGAGAACATCCAAGAGGCCATGCTTTGGGTGTGGCAAGGAGGGTCATTTCATTGTGGAATACCCCAACATTAAAGTGAGAAGAAGAGACACCAACAAGTATGACAAGAACAAGAAGAAGGAAGTTGGTGAAGCTCATTTGGGTGAAGAATGGGATTCAAATGATGATAGCTCCGACTCCGATGATGAAGTGGGGCTTGCTACAATATCCATTGCTCAACCCATTGACAAGCCATCACTCTTTGGAGATCTCACCGATGATGAAGATGACTTCACCCACACATGCCTCATGGCTAGGGGCACTAAGGTAGACACTAAACCTTCTCCCCTAGATGTTGATGATGATAATGATAGTGATGATGAATTTGAGAAAATGATCACTAGTTTTGGCAAGAAAGCAACCAAAAGAATTATGAACCTTCTAAATGAAATCAAGAATAGAGATGAGGCTCTTGAGGTGCAAGAAGAACTCTTTAGACTTGAGCGAGAGAAAACCATTGCCCTTGAGGATGCCCTTGTAATTGAAAAGAAGGGTTTTAAGGTGCAAGAGGGCTTGCTCAAGGAAAAAGAGGAAGAAATTCTTAGCCTCAAGAACTCTCAAGCTAAAGAGGCCATTGTAGTAGATGAATTAACTAGGGAGTCTTTCCTAGCTAAGGATGCTTGTACTAGACTTGAGAATGAAAAGGTTGAACTTCAAGAGAGCTTAAAATGCTTGAAAGCTAGTCACATTGCAATTGAAGTTCAACTTGACAATCTTAAGAATAGTACTAAAACAACCTCTAATGATGCTACCTCTAACTCAAATGCTTGTACAAGTAATGGTTGTTCTATATGCTATAAACTTGATATAAATGCTTATGCCACTAACATTGCCGAGATGAATGCAATGAAGAAAGAGATTGCTCGATTGTCAAACTCTCTTGTTGAGAAAAAGAAGGAACCTAAGAGAGGAGAGTTTGAGAACCATACCAAGGGCTTTGGTTCAAACTACATGAAGAAGTTTGGCTTTGAGAATGGGAAGGGGCTAGGTGAGAATGAGCAAGGCTCCAAAGACCCTATCCCATTCATCAAGAACAACCACACAAGGGGTGTGGGAACAAGAAATGTGGTGCATGGGATGAAGCAATTGGGTGTCAAGGTTGAAGGTAAACAACCTAGGCTCAACACTCCCATCAAGTTCAAGAGCTCCAATGGCACATCCCATGAACCACAAATCAAGACTAAAGTGATGCAAGCCAAGCAAACAAATAAGCCCAAGGCACATGCTTCACAAGACAACTTTTATGCTGATTATGTGTTGACTTGGAACCACAAGGGTAAGGTGGTGGCCAAGTATGTGGGACTCCGCACACAGGGTTCAATGATCAAAAGGAATGTGTGGGTGCCCAAAGTTCTTGTGACTAACGTGAAAGGACCCAACTCTAATTGGGTACCTAAAAATCAAGCCTAATTTGTTTTGTAGGCATACTCCTCCGGTGGAGCCAAATGGGTGATTGATAGTGGATGCACTAATCACATGACCGGAGAGAAGAAGATGTTTATGTCTTGTGAAATGATTGAACATCCTACATAAAAGATTGCCTTTGGAGGCAATGGTGGTGGAACGGTTGTTGGTCTAGGTAAAATTGCTATCTCAACCAATCATTCAATTTCTGATGTTTATTTGGTTGAATCTTTGGACTACAATTTGTTGTCCGTGTCACAACTTTGTGAGATGGGCTACAATTGTTTGTTCACCAATGAGGGTGTGACCGTCTTTAGAAGAGGTGATGACTCCGTTGCTTTTAAGGGTGAACTCAAGAGAAGGCTTTATTTGGTGGATTTTTCATCGGAAAAAGCCCAACTTGATACATGCTTAATGGCAAAGTCTAGCTTGGGTTGGCTTTGGCATCGCCGGCTAGCCCATGTTGGGATGAATAATCTCAACAAACTTCTAAAGAGGGAGCACATCCTAGGACTAACAAAAGTTCATTTTGAGAAAGATAGAATTTGTAGTGCTTGTCAAGCCGGAAAACAAGTTGGTGCTCCTCACCCCTCCAAGAATGTTCTCACCACTACAAGACCATTGGAATTGCTTCACATGGATATCTTTGGTCCCGTGGCCTATGTTAGTATCGGAGGAAGCAAGTATGGATTTGTTATTGTTGATGACTACTCTCGGTACACTTGGGTATTCTTTTTGCGTGACAAGAGCAAGGTTCATGAGGTATTCAAGAAGTTTGCAACTAGAGCCCAAAATGAGTTTGATGTGAAGATCAAGAGAGTAAGAAGTGACAATGGCACCGAGTTCCAACATTGAAGAGTATCTTGATGGTGAAGGCAATGGTCATGAATTCTCCGTCCCATACACACCTCAACAAAATGGGATAGTGGAGAGGAAGAATAGGACTCTCATAGAAGCCGCAAGAACCATGCTTGATGAGTAAAAGACTTCGGATAGTTTTTGGGCGGAAGCGGTCAACACGGCTTGTCATGCTATCAACCGCTTATATCTTCACAAGCTTCGACACAAGACCGCCTATGAACTCCTAACCGGTAAGAAGCCCAATGTGTCTTACTTTAGAGTTTTTGGTTGTAAGTGCTTCATTCTCAACAAGAAGCCCAAGAACTCTAAGTTTGCACCTAAAGTTGATGATGGTATTTTTCTTGGTTACGCCTCAAATCCTCACGGCAATCGCGTCCTCAACAAAACCACAGGTTGTGTTGATGTGGCGTGGGACGTGACGTTTGATGAATCTAATGGCTCTCAAGTGGAGCAAGTTGATGAAGTGTGTGTAGGCAAGGAAAAGACCTCTGCAAATGATATCAAGAAGATGGCAATTGGTGAGATCAAGCCTCAAGAAGAAGATGAAGAAGACGAAGTTGTTGAGTCAACACCAAATGGTACAGCCGCTGCGAAGTCCGGAGACTCCGGAGAAAATCCCAGAGAATCCGGGCATCCCGGAGAATCCGGACCTTCCGGAAACTCCGGAGATTTGTCCGAAGACTCCGGACCCTCTGATGGTGCTGCTCAAACTCGTCAAGAAGCTGAAGATTTGATCCAACAAGACACCTCTGAAACACATCCAAGAGTTCGTCAAAGTATTCAAAGAGATCATCCAGTTGACAACATTCTTGGAAGCATAAGAAGAGGGGTCACAACAAGATCGAGATTGGCTAACTTTTGTGGGCACTACTCTTTTGTGTCCATGATTGAACCTCCTCTATGGAAGAAGCTCTTCAAGACGCTGATTGGGTGATAGCCATGCAAGAAGAGTTGAACAACTTCACTCGAAATGAAGTCTGGTCCTTAGTGGAACGCCCTAAGCAAAATGTGATTGGAACAAAATGGGTGTACCGCAACAAACAATACGAGGATGAGGTAGTGACCAAGAACAAGTCAAGGTTGGTTTCTAAGAGCTATACTCAAGTTGAAGGCTTGGACTTTGGAGAGACATATGCACCGGTGGCAAGACTTGAAGCAATTTGTATCTTATTGGCTTTTGCTACACATCATGATTTCAAGCTCTTTCAAATGGATGTCAAGAGTTCATTCTTGAATGGCCCAATCTCCGAAGAAGTCTATGTTGAGCAACCACCGGGCTTTGAAGACCCTCAATTCCCCAACCACGTCTACAAGCTCCATAAGGCGCTCTATGGTCTTAAGCAAGCACCTAGAGCATGGTATGAATGCCTTAAGAAATTTCTCTTAAGGAAAGGATTTGAAATAGGCAAAGCCGATCCTACTCTTTTCACTCGCAAAGAAGGGAATGATTTATTTGTGTGCCAAATATATGTCGATGACATCATATTTGGTTCTACTAACAAAGCTTGGGCGGATGAATTTAGTAGGATTATGACTAAGAGATTCGAGATGTCCATGATGGGAGAGTTGAAGTTCTTTCTTGGATTTCAAATCAAGCAACTCAAGGAAGGCACGTTCATAAGTCAAACAAAGTACACTCATGACATGCTCAAGAAGTTTGACATGGACAAGGCCAAGCCCATCAAGACTCCAATGCCATCCAATGGACATCTTGACTTGAATGAAGATGGAAAAAGTGTGGATCAAAAGGTATATTGCTCCATGATTGGATCCTTGCTTTACCTTTGTGCATCTAGGCCCGATATTATGCTTAGTGTGTGCATGTGTGCAAGGTTTCAAGCCAATCCTAAGGAATGTCATCTCATGGCTGTTAAGAGAATCTTTAGGTATTTAGTACACACTCCTAACCTTGGTTTATGGTACCCAAAGGGCTCCACTTTCAATCTACTTGGCTATTCCAATTCGGACTATGCCGGTTGCAAGGTAGATAGAAAGAGTGCTGTTGACGCTTTTTCTGGCTGAACACACGAGTGCGCTAGTTCACGCGAACGTCGGAAATCAACTCGTCGAAACACCCGGCACGGGCCGGTCTAACCGCCTGGGGTACGCGGTCTGACCGCCTTGGACAGGCGTGTCGCCGAAAGCCTAAGTTCGTCGCTCTGGGAGGGACCCCGTCGGGAGAAACGTGCCTAGGGTTGTCCTGAGATCGGCAAGGCCACTCAGAACTTCCTCAACCGCCGTGGAGACGAAGGAGGAGAGCAAAGGGGTTGGAAAAGCTAGGGTTTGGAGAAAATAAAGTGTAAATTGATAATTCGATTGGATGATAGCCTCTCAATCGGCCACGCCCCTTTATATTTATAGGGGGGAGGTCTTGCCCTGCAAGGAACTCTTTACAACTCGTAACTAGCCAAAACTCCTAACTCGAGTCGGACTCGGGGTGACCCGGACAAACCGCCAAGGGGAGGCGGTCAGACCGCCTAGCGGCCTCTGTGCCGGACCGGCTACAGGGCATGCGGTCAGACCGCCTGGGAGACCCGGTCTGACCGCCTGGCCCAGCCTGATCCGGCTTTTGCCAATTTTGAGTGTCAACATATGCCCCCCTGTTTTTTAGTAAAGCTTGCGTGCTAAAAAATAAATCTAAGGACGATGTGACACCTCATCGGCCATTTTTTGAACTTAGGGCGATTCTTACTTAGAAATCGGCCATATCACCATCAATAGTCTTGCCATACACTTGGATAGAATTTCTTCAAGTATCTTCCATTAAGAGCCCATGGTAGCTGCTGTCCTTGCAAAGTTTCCACCATATAAGAATTTCCAGAGCAAATTCTCACAATCCTATATGGTCCTTCCCAACTTGGAGACCACTTGCCGAACTTGTTACTCTTAGATCCTATAGGTAGAATAGTCTTCCAAATTAAATCACCTATCTGAAAAGACTTGGCTTTTACCTTCTTGTTGTATGCTCTAGCAACTCGCCTCTTATCTTTCTCAATTGCTTCCAAAGCCTCCAATCGCTTGTCGGTTACTTCATCAACATTGTCCATCATCAAAGAATAATACGTATCAAAATCAATATTATTTTGCTTTGCAAGCCTATATGCACCTAGATTCACCTCAACAGGTAAAACAGCCTCTTGACCATACACAAGTTCATATGGAGTAACTTTAGTAGCACCATGTCTAGAAATACGATGAGCCCATAAAGCCTCAGATAATACCTCATGCCATCTCCTAGGATTAACTTCTATCTTCTTCTTAATGAGCTTAATCAAAATTTTGTTGCTAGACTCAGCTTGACCATTAGCTTGAGCATAATATGGGGATGAATTGAGCAACTTAATACCATAAGAATTGACAAAATCACGCACCTCTTTAGCAATAAACGAAGTACCTTGATCCGTAGTCAAAGTTTGTGGAATGCCAAATCTATGAATAATATGCTCAGTAATAAACTCAATTACCTCTCGATGTGTCGTATTCTTGAGAGGTATAGCTTCAGTCCACTTGGTAAAATAATCAGTAGCCACGATCACAAAACAATTCCCTTTTGACGAAGGCGGATGAATCTTGCTAATGAAATCCAAACCCCATCCTCTGAAAGGCCAAGGCTTAATAATCGGATGCATCAACGCAGCGGGCACCAACTGAATATCCCCATGTTCTTGACACTCTTTACATCCTTTGTAATACCGAAAACAATCAGCTATCATAGTAGGCCAATAAAAACAAGTTCTTCTGAGGAGCCACTTCATCTTAGGAGCCGATTAATGAGTACCACAAATCCCTTCATGAACTTCCGCCATAGCTAGCCTTGCTTGATCAGGACCTAAACACTTTAAAAGCAAATCATCTGCGGTTCGACGATATAACTCACCATCATCTAAAACAAACTTCAGAGCCCACCGTTGGACTTTTCGGTCACTTGTACCTTTAGGATCCTGCAAATATATAATCAAAGGCTTTCTCCAATCATCCACTTCGTCCTCAACAGTTTTGGAAGAAACAATGGCCGAAGTGACTTTTTCCTCTGCAGGGCGGTCAGACCGGCCTGGCAGGGCGGTC
Organism: Cenchrus fungigraminus; assembly: GCA_036936925.1. NCBI lineage: Eukaryota > Viridiplantae > Streptophyta > Magnoliopsida > Poales > Poaceae > Cenchrus > Cenchrus fungigraminus. The sequence goes on from CM072779.1 coordinate 103,364,889, forward strand.
AGACCGGGTAGAGCGGTCTGACCGGGTGGAGGATGCGGTTTGACCGCCTCCTCCAGGGCATAACCCTCGGCTTTGCTAAACATCAGTTTTCATTCTTGAAAATTTCTTTTCTGAACATCATAACCAGATGCTTGCTGAATCAGAGCATTTGCCCTTGGATTCTCTTCCCGTGCTACATGATTAATCACAAATTCATCCATACAAGATATGATGTCTAAACATCTATCAAGATAAGCATTTAAAGCACCATTTAAACATTGACATACCTTAGATACTTGCTGCACCACTAACAAGGAAACACCATATGCTTCTACTTGTTTTACTCCCATATCATGTAAAATTTGCAAACCGAACAAGAGAGCCTCATATTCGGTCTGATTGTTAGTGCAATCTTGACCTAATCGGTTAAGAGCTTCAAAAATAGCCCCATTGGGTGAAATAATAATAACTCCAACACCACATCCACTTCTACAAACTGATCCATCAAAATGCAACTTCCATGGAGTAAAAGTTAAATAACCGACGTCGAAATTAGGTTGCTCATTAATTCTATGTTCTACAATAAAGTCGGCCACAATTTGACCTCTCGTTGATTTAATTGGTTCACAATGCAAATCATATTCAACAAGAGCAAAGCCCATTTGTCGACTCTACCACTTAGAATAGGTTTTTGCAACATATATTTAATTATGTCGGTTTGACAAGCCACATAGCAAGTGCTTGATAATAAATAATGCCTTAACTTGGTACAAGCATAATCTTAATTCGGCCAAATGAGAATTTAAACCAGCCGATTTGACAACAATATCATCGATATAGACTACTACTATTATACCAAGCAAGTCATGAAAAATTAAATTCATAGCCCTTTGATAAGTAGCACCAGCATTTTTCAAACCAAAAGTCATGACTACCCATTCAAACAAGCCTACAAATCCTGGACATATGAAAGCCATTTTGGAGATATCCTCTTCGACCATAAAGATTTGATTATACCCAGCATTACCATCAAGAAAGCTAAGAATCTTATGTCCAGATGCAGAATTAACAAGAAAGTCGGCTATAGGCATAGGATATTCATCTTTAGGAGTAGCTTTATTAAGATCTCTAAAGTCTATGCAAACACGAAGCTTTTTAGTTCCTTTTTTCTCAACAGGCACAATATTAGAGATCCAATCAGCATATCGACAAGGCCTTATAAAATTAGCAACAAGCAACCAATTGATTTCTTCTTTCACTCGGTCATATATATCAGGATTAAAATTCCTACGAGGTTGCTTATAAGGCTTAAAACCAGGTTTAATAGGTAAATTATGCTCAACTAAATCATGACTTAAACCAGGCATTTCAGTGTAATTCCATGCAAAGCAGTCGACATACTCTTTCAACAACTTTATTAATTCTGATTTAAAAACAGGATCAAGATTCTTGTTTACAAACGTCGGCCTAGGTACAGTGCCATCACCAATATCTACCTCCTCAAGAGGATCAACCGACGTAAACCCTTGTCCGAACTTTCCCAAATCATCCAAGTCATCAATAGCTTCACACGTATCATTCTTATGCGCCCGATAGTGATCAATCCTTTGCTGCAACCACTCTTTAGTTGAACTCATTGATTCACATAAAGTGATTTAGCCGATTTTTGATCGGCTTTATTACAGCAGGGATGAAGCCATCCTTGGAATAGCTTACAAACTCATAATCAGTTAAATCTAAGCCAGATAGACATTTTACATCATCATGCGCATTTATAGAATGACTATCAGCTACAGCTACACAAGCAGAATTATCTCCATGCACAACTTCTACCTCATCGCCTACCCATTGTATTAAAAACTGATGCAAGGTAGAAGGCACACATCTATTTGCATGAATCCAATCATGGCCAAGGATTAAGCTGAAGTTACCTTGTGTCTCAGCGACGAAGAAAGCCGTAGCTAGCGTCTTGCTTCCGATGGTGAGCTCCATGGAGATAACACCTTTAGCACCTATCGGCTCGTCTCCTCCCACACCACTGACGGTCATGTTGGTCTTGATCAACTCATCATCTGAACCTCCAAGCTTCTTGAATAGAGAATACGGCATCAAGTTGACAATCGCACCTCCATCCACCAGCATCTGAGAGATAGGCTTCCCATTGATGTGACCTCTCATGTACAAAGCCTTCAGATGATTATCAGTGTCTTTAAGCTTCTGGAATACAGCATCCTTTGGCCCAAAATCAAGATGAGCAAAATCCTCCTCCGAAGATGCAGAGCCATCCATGAATAAATGAACCACATTAATGGCAAGGTTCATGCGCTCTGGAGAAGAACTGTAATCAACGAGCTGCTCGTCGTCTTCTGATGCAGGCACCGACGACAACCCACTATTGCAAACCATGGCAGCCGAAGAAGTGAAACCGGGCGGCATCTCTTGAGAACCCGGTCTGACCGCCTCCAGGGCCGGTCTGACCGCCTGGTCAGCCGGTCTGACCGCCTGTGCTGGCGGCTGAACCTCCACATGTGGTCTGACCGCATCCTCTGGCGGTTTGACCGCCTTAGCCTGTGATGCAGCTTTAGCTCTCCACTCTTTCCCTTCTGGCACCAAGGGTCTGTAGTTGTTGAACATATCATCTCTTTTTGTTTCCATCTCCTTTTCCTTCTTCTCCCAGAACCTTAGTCTTTGAAGCTTCCGCCTTTGAGTATGAGTCAATCCGGGAGGACACCACCTTGGCAAGAAGTTATTGGAGTTGGAACCACTCCCACTGGCCTCATGATCATTAGCAGCATATCCCTTCTGAGTAGGTGTCATAACCTGATTGTTTAGCACAATCGGTCTTTTGTCACTTTTCTCAATAGGAACATCCATTGTCCCAATCTGTATGATATCTTGGCCAGTAGTCCTCTCTGGATCAATATCCATTTTCTGAACCTCCTCCTCTCTGATCTTGGGCTTGTACACTTGTCGCGGAGGAGAATGAACATCTTTTTTGGGTAGGGCGGTCTGACCGCGTGTGGGAGGCGGTCTGACCGCGTTGGCCTGCTGGGTGGTCTGACCGCGTGTCGGGGGGCAGTCTGACCGCGTTGGCCTGCTGATGCTGCCCTGACCAACGTGGAGCCCAACGATCTTGCATAGGTCGTGAAATCCGATCCAATGCTAGTCTTCTTGGCCCTCCCCATCCAGGATGAAAGGACAGCTGATAAGGCACCCACATCACTCCATTGTCATCATAAACCGAGCGAGGTTGATTTGAAAGCGCCCATTGTGGAGTGAAGTGTTGCCCCTGCTGTGATGATTCACCTCTGAATCTTGTAGCTGCTCTTGGAGGCGATGACGGCCTCTCTTGATGTGGAGGTGATCTCATCCTTTTTTTTAATGGCCGATCACTTGTAACAGCCTTTTGTTTAGAGTATTTGTCAAATAACATATCAAATGTGACCTTTGACTTTGAAACGCTCCCCTGATTCTTGGCAACATTAAGCTTCCAGTTTCCAATCTCCGGCCGCTTCGGAATAATTATTTTTGGCCGACCATGGGGAGGGGCAGTCTGACCGCCCTGGGGCGCAGGTCTAACCACCCTGGGCTGACCAGGCTCGGTTGTTTGTTGACCAGATGAAGTGGACGATCCTTGCCCCCCATGTCCAGAGGCTTTGATGGTGATCTTGAATGTCTCTCTGCCATCAGGGGTCTTTTCACATGAGACTTCTCTCACCAACTCTTTTCCCCTCAAATCGGGCTTAGCTTCCCCGACTACCACGTTCTTGCCTTTAGTTGCTTCGACTTGATGCGGCCGAATCAACACTTTAGGTTGCTGCAGATCCATGGTATTGATAGGAAAAGGCTGTTTGTCCACTTGCATCTCATGAAGCATCAAACGACCTTCATTTATGGCCGATTGAATCTGTCGACGAAACACATTACAATCGTTAGTAGCATGAGAATAAGAGTTATGAAACTTGCAATATGCACGTCGTTTAATCTCATCAAGTGGAGGCATGGTATGAGAAATATTAATATTTCCAAGTTTAAGTAATTCATCAAAAATACGATCACACTTAGAAACATCAAAGGTAAATTTCAATTCTGCTTGCCGACCTTTAGTAGCCGGCTTAAGTGATGCACAAGAACTAGGTTTAGCCTTAGAAGACCACACAAAGTCAGCAACATAAACCTCACCCTCGTCGTTCAAGCTATCAGAATCATATTCAACAAAATGCATGTTAGACCGACGAGGTTTTTAGTTTTCTTTTTCTTTATTCAGTTTTAATTCTTGTGCCATACCTCTTACAAGAACAGTAGCAAGAGAATAACATTCTACACATTCTAACCTTTCTCTAAGAGCAGATCTTAAACCTTTAGCAGCAAGGTCAGCAAGGTCAGAATCAGAAAGTGCAAGATTAAAACAACGGTTTTTAACTTCTTTAAAGCGCTTAAGATAATCAGAAACTGACTCATCTTTGCCTTATCTAACCGATGTTAAATCTGTCAATTTTAATTGATAGCTCCCACTAAAGAAGTGATCATGAAACTTTTGTTCTAACTGATCCCACGAATCAATAGAATTAGGAGCTAATGAAGAAAACCAAGCAAAAGCGGTACCAGTTAATGATAAGGAAAACAAGCGTACTTTCAAGGAATTATAGGTACCAGCTTCACCAAGTTGAGCAGTATATTGACTAATGTGTTCCCAGGTTGTGCGGTTATCATCACCACTAAATTTAATAAAATTAGGCATACACCAACCAGGGGGAAAGTTTACATAATCAAACTCAGCTCTATAGGGTTTTTGATAAAGCTTCGAATTACCAAAGTCAATGCCGAGTTTATTTTTCATCATATTAGCTACTTCCTCTTTAAATTGAGCAAATTCATTCCTAGCAGCTAATTGAGATTGCATTGGAGCTGACATATTAAATCTACTCACATGGGGTTGATTAGGATTTTGAACACGATGCATGTCAGAAAACACATCATTAGGCACACCATAAGATTGAGCAAAATTAGGTAAAGGTGGTGATGTGTGAGCAATGGTACTGAATGCATAAGGTGCAACACTAACATTATTACGCCCAGGAATCTGAGTATTAGGCGCAGGCATCGGTTGTTCTGGCTGCAACACCATCTCGCCGGACTGGGCGGTTAGACCGCCTATGGGGGGCGGTCTGACCGGGGTCGGCTGAGTGAATGGTGTTTGCTCTAGATAAAACCCTACCGGCATACCGTACAAAAATGTTTCACCTGAAGAATTAGGTGCTACCGACATGGTCTGGTGCAAAACCCCATGTGAATCAACTTGAGGGATTTAATCATCATTAATATCAGAATTAACACGTTTACCCTCTACTTTTTCAAGGCGAGTAATAACACTAGCCACAAGATTATTCTGATCACTAAACACATGATCAAACTTTTCAGATATAGAAGATAACTGCTTAGATAGATCAGTTGGAGTTTGGCTTACAGTGGGTATTACCTCAACCTTGTTGTTGTTTAGCTTTATCGTCGGCATCTCAAAATCTTGAGCTAAGGTCACCTTGCCTGCACGATCTTTCTTAGCGCCAGAGAGAAACTACTTCTTGATGTACTCTTGAAGCTCCGTGTACTTCCTCTGGTCCTCCTCGCTGAGTTCTTCGATGTTCACCATGATGAGGTTCTTGGGATCGAGTTCACAACACACTCCCATACAACGATCGACAAAACGGTTATAAAAACCAGATCTGTCCCCAGCGGAGTCGCCAAAAGTGTGTTGACGCTTTTTCTGGCCGAACACACGAGTGCGCTAGTTCGCGCGGACGTCGGAAATCAACTCGTCGAAACACCCGGCACGGGCCGGTCTAACCGCCTGGGGTACGCGGTCTAACCGCCTTGGACAGGTGTGTCGCCGAAAGCCTAAGTTCGTCGCTCCGGGAGGGACCCCGTCGGGAGAAATGTGCCTAGGGTTGTCCTGAGATCGGCAAGGCCACTCAGAACTTCCTCAACCACCGTGGAGACAAAGGAGGAGAGCAAAGGGGTTGGAAAAGCTAGGGTTCGGAGAAAATAAAGTGTAAATTGATAATTCGATTGGATGATAGCCTCTCAATTGGCCACGCCCCTTTATATTGATAGGGGGAGGTCTTGCCCTGTAAGGAACTCTTTACAACTCGTAACTAGCCAAAACTCCTAACTCGAGTCGGACTCGGGGTGACCCGGTCAAACCGCCCAGGGGAGGCGGTCAGACCGCCTAACGGCCTCTGTGCCAGACCGGCTACAGGGCACGCGGTCAGACCGCCTGGGAGACCCGGTCTGACCGCCTGGCCCAGCCTGATCCGGCTTTTGCCAATTTTGAGTGTCAACAAGTACATCCAGGACTTGCCAATTTCTTGGAAGTTCCTTGGTGTCTTGGAGTTCCAAGAAACAAAATTTCGTTGCCTTATCCACCGCCAAGGCTGAGTATGTTGCAGCCGGCGCTTGTTGTGCTCAACTACTTTGGATGAGGTTCACTTTGAGAGACTTTGGTTGTATGCTTAGCAAGGTGCCACTCTTGTGTGACAATGAGAGTGCCATCAAGCTAGCGAACAACCACGTAAACCACTCAAGAACAAAGCACATAGACATAAGACACCATTTCTTGAGAGACCACGAAGCCAAAGGAGATATCGCTTTAAGTCATGTGGGCACCGAAAAGCAACTAGCTGATATCTTCACAAAGCCTCTTGATGAACTAAGGTTTTGTGCTTTGAGGAGTGAATTAAATATCTTGGATTCTCTTAACTTGGCTTGAGATCATGCACATACTTGAGTGCTCCTAGATCAGGACTTTGTCAAAAGAAAAGTGATTGGAAAACTCTGTGTTTTTTATTTTTGAAATATTTGGATCTTCATTAGGTTCAACACTTGGACTATTGTTCCCTTTGCTTGATTGTTGGCTAGTATCAAGTGTTGAACTTCTCAAGGTCACATATATCACATGTCTAGGCTCCAAATCTATCTATCTATCTATCAAATTCCTTGAAAATTTTGTGGCTGTCAGCAAGGGGGAGCGGAGTCTCCGGACCTGAGCCCGGAATCTCCGGATTCTCCGGAGTCTCCGGACTCAGCCCGGATACTCCGGGTTTTAACCGTCCACTATATATATCTCGGGTTACTGCGGTCAAAACCCTAGTTTTTCACTTTCTACCACAGTCTCCTCTCTTTCCCAGCCGTCTCCCTGCTCCAGGTCACCCATGGAGCCCTAGGGTGTCCACCTCAAGCCCTAGGGTTTCCATCTCAAGCCCCCCTTTTTCCACTCCTTACTCGTCGACGCCCTCCCGCCGGCCTGCCTCTCCTTGCTGCTCCCCGGCGTCTCTACCACCCCGAGGGCACCTCCCCCCTTCACCGGTGTTTTGGAAACAAGGAAGAAGACCAACCCTCCCTCTCTCGGATTCAAGTCTACCTCAAGGGAGTGGGTCATCTTGTCAAGGGACGTGCAAGAACTCGTGCTTTGGTAGCACTCTCTCGGTCTCCATCTCTTCCTAAGGTACCTTTGGTTCTCTTGCCTGATCTCCTTTTCTAGGATGAACCAATGGATGTCTTGTGTATAGATAAGCTTCTTATCATCTAGAGTACCTGGATCTGCAATATCATTCAATTCCCATGGTTTTTCCTTACTGCATTGTGAGTTAGGGTTTCAGCTCAGAAACCCGGAAACTCCGGGCTGAAAGACCCGGATACTCCGGAATTCCTGGAGTTTTTCCAGACTTTTTCCCAGAGTCTCCGGATTTCTGTGCTGAAACTCCAACTCCTGCTGTTGTAAGTCATCTCCATGCTCCTCTTCTCATGTATACTTCTATCTCTCGATATTCAGATCATGAGGATCAAGGTGAAGCAAGATACCGGTGCTCCCACCGCTCAACGACGCACCAAGGCAAGGCACGACCCCGCCACCCTTAGGGTCGTGCAAGAAACGTTGGGACAAGAGTTCTCTCAGCCCAGCTCCAGAGCTAGACGAGGCCACCCCTCTCCTTCCTACTATGAGGGTGGTGAAGAAGAAGAAGAGGAGATAGAGGAACAAGAAGGGAGTGATGATGATGATGATGTTGAAGATGAAACTTATGAGCAGCCAGATGAGGATGAGTCACCCCGTCGTCATGGTAAAGGGATTGCCCAAGAAAAACCTCGCTTCAAGCCTCATCCCAAAAAGAGCCACGAAGCCCCCTATGTCCATCAAGGCCGTGCCACTCCCACTACATGTCTTCCTAAGAATCGACCCACTCCATACTCTCACATATGTCCATCTACTCCTCCTAGACTCATTGCCTCTCTCCCTCCCAATGTGAAGAATGTCACCACTCCCATAAATCTTAGGGATCCCAGTCATGTGCAAGGGTTTGCTGAGCATCTCGCTAGAGATTATTCCAAGAATGCACTTGCCGTGAGAGAGCAACGGGCGGAGTATGTGTACATGTATCTCAAGAGTGAAGGTCTTGAGGCTCAAGAACAAGGTTCCCATTGTGAAGATGCAATACATTGATTGGAAATATTATGAAGAGCTCAACCATCCTACCTTCACTCAAGTCATTGCAAAATGCAAGGAAATGGGCCTCTTTGATCTCATGGGTTTCCGGTACAATTGGAATAAGGAGATTCTAGCTTAGTTCCATTGCTCTTACTTCTATGACTCGAGGGAGAACTCTATCACATGGACTACCCAAGGAGCAAAGTACACCATCGACTACATGATATTCTCTAGGCTCCTAGGTCTTGGCTCAAAAGATGAGAAGCGCACTCCCATTCACAATGAGGACAAGTACAAGCCTAAGGATCTCCCATACATGTTTCCTTCTAGGGCAATGGCGGTGTTGGGTAAAGTGGATACACTCCTCCCATACTACTACTACTTGAATCACTTTTTCCGCACCACCATTGATCCTAAGATGGGTGATTCCTCCGCTCTCCGCCACTATGCACCAAATCTTTTGAACCGTGTGGCACCGGGTGAAGAAGGCTTTTGCATCTTCGATTTCATTTGGAATGAGCTTACGTGGGCAATGAATGATCCTATGAAGCATCTTCCTTATGCTCCTTATCTCATGTACATGATTGAGAGGGTCACCAACACCCGCTTCCCTAAAGATGTCACTCATGAGCCTTTCCGCCACCTTCGTGACCATTCCAAGAAGACTGCATCTAGGAGCACAAGGCACGTTGGATCCTCTAGTGCCGCTCCTCGTCACGATGAAGAGCCTCTTTCCTCTCCACCAGTCCACCCCTCTCGTCCAAAGAAGACCAAGAAGAGCATGGTCAAGCATGTCCTAAGGAGCATATTCGCCATGTGCAAGTACACGGCCACGCAAGTGAATGAAAACCGGCGCAACATCCTAGAGATCAAGTCTCATGTTGGCCTCTACACCGAGCCACATCATGATCTCCCCGAGTTTGATGATCCGTTCGCCGAGTGGGATGCCATGGACGCTGCACGTGCTGATGCTGCTGCTGTTGCTGAGGAAGAAGAAGAAGATGATGATGACTCCCCTCCTTCCGCTTCTTCTCCTCAACCTGTTAGTGCACGCCGCTTTGAAGAAGAAGAAGCAGAAGACGACGACGAGTGATCCTTGCTGCTGCCCACACTTCCTTTTGGTGCTTGATGCCAAAGGAGGAGTGAACTATCTTAAGTTTATGCTGGATTTGGATCTTGAGAACATTTGGCTTGTAATAACTCTTATTTCCGTCTATTTGTGTAAGACTATGTGGGCTTGAGACTATTTGCTTGTGATGTGTGATGAACTTTGTCTTATTTATCTAAGGAAACTTGTGGTACCTTGAAATGACTTGTTGTTTGCTATTTTTTCTGTGTTGACCGGAAATCCCGAAGACTCCGGATTTAATCTCGGAAACTCCGGATTTTCCGGACACTCCGGATTCCACCCGGAGACTCCGGATTTCTGAGCACCACACCTCTTTTATCTTTTCTGGTGAATGATCTGTCATAAGCATATCACATATTTTCTGTTGCACAACACAAGCACCCCACTTTGGCCTATTACATGACACATTCATTCTTTAACTCTTGTGCAAATTATTGATCCTAATGGGTCCTTGAGATTCAAACTCTATTGCACACATTAAGGGGGAGTGTCATGTAAGCTTTACTTGAGCATTTTATCTCTCTCATTAAAACTTAAGCTTGTTGTCATCAATCACCAAAAAGGGGGAGATTGAAGAGTGTCTTGACCCCCTAAGTGGGTTTTGGTGTATTAATGACAAAAGCTTAAGTATCTAATGCTATATCAAGTGTATGAGCAGGGATTAAAATTATGAGAAGGCATCAAGGTGATTACATCGTTTTTCCAAAAAGAGAAGTGTTGCTTAAAGAAGGGTTCCAAGAAGGCTTAATTATTTTATATTTTGAATTTGAGTCATAGGAATGCCGTACTATCAAGAGGGGCATGAAATTTACTATCCATGAGTCGAAAAGGTACTTTAGAGTAACTAACCAAACCTATGAGAGACACCTTGCACCAAACACTGCACGTGGGCACATGTTTTGGGTGCTGGCCCCTGGAGGTCGGAGTGTCCGGGTTTTACCCAGGATACTCCGGGCTCCCCGGAGTTTCTGGACTTTCCCGGATACTCGGGGTCTTAGAGCTGTAACGGCTCTATTTGGGTGAAGGGATATAAATACCCCTTCCACCCCTTTCTTTCTCTCTCTCTTGCCTCATTTCGAACTGTAGCATTCAGAACACCTTCTCCCTCCTCTTTACTCCCCTTGGCACTTGGTTGTTGAGATTTGGTGGGGATTAAAGAAGGAATTCAAGGCTACAGCAAGTGAGAGTGCTAGTGAGCTGATTTCCCATCTCTAGAGCACCTTGTTCGTCGCTTGGTCGGTGATTTCATGTTTATTACTCTTGGAGCTTTGAGCTCCTAGCGGGCTAGGCGTTGCCTTGGAGCATCCAAAGGATTGTGGCTGCCCAAGGAAGTTTGTATTACCCCGACATTGAGTAAGTGGCTCTAGCTCGATCTTTGTGGTCGGTAGAGAGAGGCAAGTGACCTAGGTGTAAAGGTCCACCCTTTGTGGGTTCCTCAACGGAGACGTAGACCTCAAGGTGTGATGTTGAACTCCGGTAACAAATCCTTGTGTCCCCTTGTGATTGTTGCTCTTGTTGTTTGCTTGTTATCCTCTTGAGCTCATTTCTAGGGTTTGTTGCCGATCTACATTTTGGTAAAGTTGCTGCAGATTCTGGGTGGTGAAACAGGCTCTATTCATCTCAGTGCATCACCTATTTTCATAGATCTACTTTTGAGCCGTTTCAATTCTGTCGATTTAGTCTCCTCCCCAAAAGCCCGGAAACTCCGGACATTTTCCCGGATACTCCGGACATTTCGGAGTATCCAGAAAAATATCCGGAGACTTCGGACTTTGTACTGACAGGTGGTTTTAAGTTGTAATTTTTCAGGAACGACTATTCACCCCCCCCCTCTAGTCGACCTCTAGATCCATTCAGAAGCGGAGGCCGTGCCGCCGCTGTCCTTGACGGCGAGCGGATCCGGTAGTGGCGAGGCTAGGGAGGGGGTAGGGGGAGGCTGGTGGCGGCGGCGGGCGCGGGTTCCGCCCGTGTCGCCCCTCGAGGGAGGATGTGGGGGACGGGAGTCTGACTCGGGAGCCCAACAGCAGCAATGATAGGAGCGGAGGGGCAAATCACAATCTTATCTCCTTTCCCTTTTCTTTTTCTCAACTCACTACCTCCATCTCGCAAGGAGTATCTATTTAGACTCTAAAATTTGTCTCACAAAGAGTGTTCTTTCACCTCCTTAACCTCATCTAATTAAAGCACCTTACTTTCTTTCTTTCACCAAAAGCCCCCAAGGATAGCTTTTGAGTCTTCTTTAGCTAAAGGCTCATAAATATATGGAGCACAGGATGGAACAAGGTGACAGTCTTTGTATAAGCATTGCATTGCATCCTCCCTTCCTCCCCATGTGCACCGTGTTATACGTATTGTCAACCTTTCACTACTACATAAACGATTTGTACGAGCGCCCTACTTTTTTTCAGGAGCGGGTGTGATCCAACAAAAATGAGACGACATTGTAGTATTCGACCCGCACCTGAAAATCATTTTTGAGATCGGGTGACGCTTTACCCGCACCTGGAAATCATTTTCAGGTGTGGGTGACGCCATCACCTGCTCCTGGAAATATGGTGATGACGTCACCCGCTCCTAGAAATGATCTTGGGGTGAAAAAATCATAACTTTTTCATATGATCTCGTATGAAAATAAATTTTATATCAAAATTGTATAACCCGGCGAGACACAAAACTTTGTAGTTAAAATTTTTTTCATTTGAGATTATTTAATATGTCAAAATATCCATTTATGTTCTACAATTTGAAATCTAAAATTTTGAAGTTCAACATCAAAGTTGTGTAGGTCGACAACATCCAAAACTTTGTAGTTCAAATTTTTTATTTGAGATTCTTTAATACTCCAAATATTATTATAAGTTCTCTAATTTTAAAATTTTAAAATTTTAAAATTTCAAAACGACTTCGATTATATAGAAGCTCTATTCAAAAGTTGAAACACTCACCAGGTTAAAATGTATGTAAACTATATAAATAAATGAGTATATATGTTATTGTATTAGTATATGAGAATGTATGAGTATATCTGAATGAGTTGATGGATGTATTTTTTAAATACAAACATTTTCATACCATCTCGGGTGAATACAAATTTTATATCAAAATGTAGAGCTCGATGAAAATAAAACTTTGTAGTTGACAATTTTTACATTTGAGATCATTTAATAGCTAAAAATATATTTTAAAATAAAAACAAAAATTAAGAAATCTTTGTAGGTGCGGGTGATGTGATCACCCGCACCTCAAAATGATTTCCAGGTGAGGTTGATGACATCACCCGCACCACAAAATGATTTCCAGCGGTTTATGACATCACCCGCACCTGGAAATGCCAACACCCACACTTAGAAAGAGTTGCATGTAAAAAATCATAACTTTTCGATACTATTTCGGATGAAAATAAACTTTATACCAAAGTTGTAGAGCTCGATGAAATCTAGAGTATTGTAGTTTATCAATTTTTTATTTGACTTGTGATTCAGAAACTCATTATAAGGTTGTAAAAGAAACTCATTGCCACGTCAGCGATCTGCGTCTTCAAAACGGAGGAATCTTAGGTTGTCCGCACCGGGGACACTACCCCAACAGGAATGCGGACTGCAGGTCGGGGTACCATTTTTTTTCCCACAACAACGAGCGCTATGCTGGACGGAACCGTCCCTGTCGGCCTCCCGGACGCCAAATCCATTGTCCGCCGGGGCCGAGCGCTACGCCGACGTGGCGCGGAGCGCAAGCACCATTGCTCCGCGTCATGAGCTGGAAGAGGGGGGAGAGAAGGGGATGGCCGCCGTGGAGCTCGAGGTCACCAAAGTCGTGTGCTGCGCCAACAGCCACCGCGCCGTCGAGGTCGCCAAGAAGGGGCCCGCCGTCGAGGTCGTCAAGCAGGGACCCACCGTCGTGGAGAGAGAGAGGCCAGCGGGGCACACCTCGCCAGAGAGCTCGAGGCCGTTGCCGCCGTCGAGGTCGAAGGAAGGGAGCTCCGCCACCGGCGGGCTCCGCCTCGGGGAGGCTGGCGTTGCCGTAGATCTCGCCGCGCGGTGGGGCTGAGGCTGCTGCCGGCCTGACCTCGAGGCCCACCATCGATGGGGAGGGACGGAGAGGAGTGCGCTGGGAAGAGAGATGGGGAGGGAGGGGTGCTCGAGGCCGGAGGGAGGAGCCGTCCGCCGCCGGAGGGGCTCCCGAAAACAGAGCAGGGGAGGGCCGCCGCCTGCGCTGGAGTTGCGTGCTGCTCGCCGGGAAGAGAGAGGGTAGGGAGGGAGGGCTAGCGCTGTGGGGAGCTCGGGAGGGAGGGGCGGCACGGGTCCCCTGCTCCACCTCACCCTCGTGCGGCGAAGATCCAACGCCCTCGCGCAGGGGCCGCCGCGGGGGGAGGGAAAGGAGCCCCGCCGCCGGCGCGGGGACGGCCGGAGCAGAGGGCCGGAGAGAAGATGGGAGAAGAGGGTGGAGAGATGGGAGAGGAAGGCAAATGCGGTGGACGGAGGATGACGCCGGGGTAGGTGGGGAAGGAGAGAGTGGGGGAAGAAAAAGGAGTTTGAGATATAGAGGTTGACGGGTGCGGAAATACTAGTACTGGACTGAAAAATATTGATGACCAGGCAGGAATATTCTTTTTAAGGGTTGAATTTGGAGTTTGACGAGTGCGGATAGCCTTATTGGATGACATACATCACACAAAATCTTATCCTTCCAACCTTCCCTCTCCACCCTCCACCACCGTTCACTCCTCTATGTCTCTCTCCACCTCCCTCAGACCCTCACGCCCCCCCCCCTCCATAGGCAGGTGGCCAAGAGGCGGCACACGAGGCCGACTGCTCCAGCAGAGTACAGATTAACCAGGCGCAGAACAGTGCAGGTGCATGATGGTGTAGGCGGCCCATGGGCTAGGCGCAGAACAGTGTAGGCGCATGACAGTGTAGGCGCACGACAGTCTAGGCGGCGAAGCCGTGCACGTTTGAATTATCTCACCTTGCTTAGCTTTGGAGGACCAAGCCACCTTAAAAGGGAGAGCCACCCTTCCCCTATTGGATTAGTCTTTTAAGGTGATTAGGCCTTTCCCCGAGGGGTGTGCTGGGCCGGACTCATCAGGCGTCCCCCCGCCTGGCCGGCTCGGCTCCTTGCAGAAGCCGCGGACGGTGTGGATGCCAGCAGGGCCCAGTTCTTCCAAGGGGCAAAATCGTCTTTTCACATGGCGGTTGATGTGGGTGGATGGAAAATGCAAAGAGTGTCGGATAAGAAATGGAAGTTATGTCCGATGTTAAATAGGGACAGTGTCAAAAAGGGAACGAATTTTTTTTTCCAGTGTCAAATAAGAAATTCTCTTTATATGCACAGTTTATACGCCTATACAGACCGATTTCGTGCCGACCGTTATACGGGCTAGGCCTCATGTTGCCCGACAAGCCAACGTTTCGGCCCAGGTCCGACCTGCCACCTCAGGCCGAGCCGGCACAAACATGCGACACTTCGTGTCAAGCCGGGCCAAACCAAGGCGAGCCTCGTACCGCCCGCTTAACCCGACCCATTTAGCCATCTATATTTTAGTGTCACTTCCACAAGAGGAGACAGAGAACCGCAGCGCATATCCAAATGCCTCAAATGGTGACAGCAACATTTTTTTGCGAAAAGAGAAACATTTTGTTTGTATTCCCTACCCAAAGAATTGAGCACGGAATAGTCACAGCAACAGATGACCTTTTCTCTTTCCAGACAGTACATTTTGTGAATGTTTGTACACTCATGGTAATCTGACTGGTTTATAAACAGTACTTACTCCGTTCTTAAATATATGATATTTACAACAAGAAATTTAGTCATATCTTGAACTAAATTTTTTGTCCTAAACGTTATATATTTAAGAACGGAGGTAGTATTACTTGACACAGCACGCGCACAGGTCAAATACATTTGACGCTAACAAAACACTAGTGGCAGAGGCAGCCGATGTTTCCTTCAGGTTTGCACGCAACTCACACAGCGCTTGCACACACTTTTACACGTATCTCACTGAAACTTTTCGCAAGAGATCCAGCACACCTATAGCCAACGCATAGATGCAGTCTGTGCAGAGACATTTCTTACCCAGGCAGTGTGCACGCGTCCCAACTCAAGCCATCAACGAAGGGTAGGGACGTGCGAGGCCTGCAAGTTTTCCCGGATCGCCTTGGACTTGGTGTACAGCGAAGCGAGCTGCCCTTCCCGCTGCGAGAAGGCACGTCTGATCAACAGGATGTCCTGCTTCAGCTCATCCATCTTCTGCCTCTCCGCGCCCAGCTCCCCGGCCAACTCCTGCTTCTCAGCAGCGAGGCGCTCCGCATCCTGCCTAGACTTGGAGAGCTCCCTCTCAAGCAAAGCGCACCTAGCCTTTGAGTTCTCCAACTCTGCCTGCTTCTCAGCGACGAGACGGTCAGCCACCCACTTGGACTCGGAGAGCTCCTGCTGCAGGGATGAGTTCTTGTCCCTCAGCTGGTCACACTCCTTCTCGAGGGCTCCACGTCTCGCATTTGATTCCTCCAGCTGTTGCCGGTCAGAGATACAGTCCTTTTCTAACCTCTGGCACCTTGCGTCAGTAGGCTCCTCCAATTGTGCAGCCTGAGAGCAGAGCACAAGGAATGGTACAGAAACAGGAAGTCATTTCTCAGTTCAGCATATTTGAATCGAAACAGAAGAGTGAATAAGTGAATACGCCCAGAAAACCATCCTCATCACCCTATTCTTATTTCCTTTCTTGCACCATAAGATGAACTGTAGCTTCCCAAATCTTGTATTCTTGTGATACTAAAGGCTCAGAAGTATATGGAACTAGAAAAAGAACCAGGTGACAGTACTTAGTAGCTACAATTAAACAATTCATTCCCATTGCAATTTAGAAGTGACTAAGTGTAGCTTGGCCCCAACTATATTGCAATTTGCTATAGATTGTAGCTTTTCTTGAAGCAAAGCTATCTAAACCATCCACACTTACGACAGCTTAGCATAATCAGAAATTTGGATCCAAGGTTGTCCATTTTCTTTAGATAAATGTTTCCACTATGGGCTTTGCAGACTGTGCTTGTTTGGTGTAGCCAGGAATTTGTACCTTGGTATTCATTATTTTTTTTAAAAAGCTCAATGCAATACGGAAGGTGTGAACTCAACTAGGAGTTTGGCTCAATTTGACACTTGAACATGAGAGTTGCTGAGTTGACCTCAGCTAGATTGCTAGGTGGCAGACCTGAGTTCGATTAATACATGTATATACCACAATCGGTTTGTTTATAAAAATCTATGGTATTCACATGAATACAGGTGCATACCCCTGCCTACACCAGCGGTCCCTTGTTGGATGTGAGCTTAGTTAACTAGCTGATGCTTGCTTGGCAAGTGGCTATAAAGATAATAAGCAGGTAAAGGTCACATTGTTGTTTATGTTGACTGTTGCATAGTGAGCCAGCCTATGTGCATGAAAATGAAATTGATGATGAAGATCCAGTTTGACGTTTAAATATGCAGAGCGCAAGTGCACAACGGCAAAAGATGTGCCTAATGGCTTAAGCTTGCGACATAGATTGAACTCGAGAGATACAGATTGACAAATCGATAAATCTAACTGAATTCAACAGAAAATTCAGTAATGCAAAAAAAAAAAAAGAGTAGATAGCCTCCTTGGACTATAGGGGTTAAGAAATCACTAAGTTTAATGTTTTCCAGTCAATTCACGTACTCACATGACACAGAGAAGTTTAATCGACCAAATTCAAACCTCTGGAATATCACAGAACTGAAAGCATAGTCCCCGGCTTCACACTTGGCAAATATATCTCTAGCTAATGGTTCCCCAATCATCAGTATTGAGCATGTATATCTTACATAGATAATATCATTTTGCCAGTTTATTAGCAAGAACAAAAATATATTATGTGTACAAAATTAGCATGTATGCTCTGCATTATTAAGTTTTGGGATACCACCACTTGATGGTGCTAATTTGCACCTTCCATCAAGTGAAACTAATGAATAATGATAAGCAGTATCTATTGGACAAAGTTTTCCCAACTAGCTTAAGTTTGTGTACCCTTGTAGGTCTGTTTTTTAATGTGTAATTACTGTACCAGTAGGTTCATGGGAGATATGGGTGTTAAACCTCCACCTCCCAAGTTCTATCCCTACTCGCCTCAGATTTGGGTGCTACTGAATACAAATTTATCTAGTTCCTCCTTGCTAGTGTAAATGTTTGTAATAAACTATGCCTTAATCACTTTCCTGATATAAAATCCACAAAACCTGGGAAGTTATATAAACCACCTTAAATAGTTGTAGACAAACATATTAGGGCCAATGATGCAGCACTGTCAGAGAAAAATCATAGGATAAGGCTGGCGGAGTAGCATACCGGTGTTGCATCTTGTAGCAAGGATGCCTCGCGTTTCAGACCAGGGGTCATCTCCAGCATGTCAAGATCAGTAACACAACCATTGTTCAGGTGTGTCCATAGATCTTCGTCTGCAACATGATCCACATTTTCAGGAATCGGGCTGAACTCAACATCATTTGAATAGCGTGAGCGACATGCAACAAAGCCATCTGGTGTATACTTAGAATCTGGAGTTTTCAGTGCATCCAGCTGCAATAGGCAAAAACAAATAGTCTATTAATATCCAGAACTTTCTTATTACAAGTTAACTGGAAAGGAAGAGGATGACTGTGGCGATGAGATGGACATAAATAAATGGGATATTAGAAGATTGAAATTGTTTGTTACCAGGTTTCCATTCCATCAATTATACCTGGGTCGAATCAGTAAACTGATCTGCTAATATGCCAGTATTATTGAGACACTCTAGCTGCTTCTGTTGCTCAGTCAAATGGTGCTCTAGGGTCATCCGTAACTTCCTTTCCTCTTCAAGTTCCATTGCTAAACGATCGCGCTCAAGCTCAGACTACATGACAAGAACATAAATAACTTTACTAATTTTAGAGTCAAACTTAAACAAGTTATGTGCTGCACCACGAAATAAAAGAGAAACATAGGTTCTGGCCACTAGTGTTTACACACCTTGTGCATACCATTCCGAAGTTTTAGTACAACCTGCTCCAACCCTTCAGAATGCGAACCCTGAAATTCATGAAAAATGCATCAAGACAAGTAATGTAATGGCTAGGGGGATTAAGGCTGGCAGATGCAGCCGAGGGAGAAGGTCAAGCCTTCTCTGCTCTGCGCTTGGTTGAGAACAGGGGAGTTGGGAGATTGATCTGTATTGCTTAATTGAATCAGGTTACAAGGCCTTTATCTATATTGGCCGATCCTTGCCCCCTTTTCCAAGAGATTACTGCTAACCAAACTCTAACCGAATACTATTCTCTCTTATCTCTAATAACAAACTCTCTTATCTCTAACAAACTGTATAACTAAGAATCCTAACTAAGGACTACCGCCAGCAGGCGCCGGCTGGACTATCTTCTGCCTCTTGCGCCTTGCATACTTCTTGCCCCACATAACATCACTCCCCCCCTTGAGCAACAGCTCGTCCTCGAGCTGGAATTGAGGATAGCGCTGCTTGAACTGGTCCAGGTCCTCCCAAGAAGCTGACGACGGAGGCAGGCCTTCCCATTGCACCAAAGCTTGTCAGACACCCGCATCAGACAGCCGTAGTCGAAGCACACACGCCGGGGTAGGAACAATGGCACCATTATGGACAGGAGGTAGCCGTGGTGGGGCGTCAGGAGGTGTTCCCACAAACTTTTTCAGAAGCCCAACATGGAAGACATCATGCATCCTAGCTCCTGGTGGTAATGCCAATCGAAATGCCACCTGATTGATCATCTCAACCACCTTATAGGGCCCAAAGTAGCGCTGTCGGAGCTTGCCTGAAGATGTAGACTCCAAAGAACCATGGGGACGATGGTGCAGCCGTAACCATACCCAATCCCCTACTGCAAAGTTGACAGCGCGGTGCCCACGGTCATACTGTTGCTTTGCCAGCTGCTGAGCTTGTTCCAATCGCAAACGGACATCCTGTAAGAACTCATCACGCTCAGCCAGAGTCTGAGCCACAGCAACCACTCGGACCTCACTGGAATCATAAGAGCGAATAGTGGGGGGGTCGCGGCCATAGACCAATCTGAAGGGAGTTTCACGGAGAGTTGTGTGGTAGGCCGTGTTGTACACATATTCTGCCCAAGGAAGCCATCTGATCCATTGGCGAGGGCGATCACCTGTGAAGCACTGCAGATACATGCCAATTACCTTGTTGACCGCCTCAGTCTGGCCATCTGTTTGCGGATGAAAGGCAGAGCTCATGAGGAGATTTGAACCAGATGCTTTGAACAATGACCGCCAAAATGCTGAAGTGAAAACTGGATCGCGATCAGAGACAATGGAGGCTGGAATTCCATGAAGGCGCACAATCTCCGCAAAGAAAGCACGGGCCACTAATTCTGCTGTATATGGGTGGCCGAGTGGGATGAAGTGGGCGTATTTGGACAGCCGGTCGACCACCGTGAGAATTACTGACTTGCCGGCGACCTTAGGAAGTCCTTCAACGAAATCCAAGCTGATGTCCTGCCAAACTACCGATGGGACCGGTAGGGGTTGCAAGAGACCTCCAGGCTGCAGCAGCTCTGTCTTGTTCTTCTGGCAAACCAAGCAGGCCCGAACAAACTCTTGAACAAGCTTCCTGGCTGAAGGCACATGGAAATCACGGTGAAGCCTGTGGAGAGTTCTCTGGATGCCTTCATGGCTGTCATCATGCACAGCAGATAATATAGCCGGAAGCAGAGGGAAATTCGCAGGAATATAAAGGCGATTTTGATACAACACCATGCCATCTGCCACTGTCCATGGGGCGCCGAGTGTGCCAGCCTCAATCTGGGCGCGCAGGTCCTGTAACACGTCGTCAGCGTCTGCTGCTTGCTTGATATCCTCCAACAGATCAAAGGATGGTGAAGAGATGGCAGAGAGCTGTGCTTCAGGCGTGTCACGGCGAGAGAGAGCATCGGCCACAATGTTAGTGCACCCAGGTTTGTACTCAATGGTGAAATCATAACCCAGGAGCTTGCTGACCCAATGATGCTGCGGAATTGTGGCCAACCGCTGGTCGAGGATGTACTTCAGGGGTTGATGATCGGTGCGGACGACGAACGCGCGGCCCCATAGATACGGGCGCCAATGCCGCACAGCCTGGGAGAGCCCAATGAGCTCACGCTCATATGCCGCCAAGCCACAATGTCGGGGAGGGAGGGCGCGGCTGAAGAAAGCGATGGTGCCATCACCCTTGTGAAGAACAGCGCCAATGCCCGAGCCCGATGCGTCGCACTCGACGATGAAGGGCCGATCGAAGTCCGGCAGAGTCAACACCGATGCTGTCGTCAATGCCTGTTTGAGTGCCAGGAACGCCTGATCGGCCGCCGGGGACCACTGGAACGCATCGCGCTTGAGCAGGCTTGTCAATGGCGCGGCGAGCGACCCAAAATTGGAGATGAACCGTCTGTAGTAGCCGGCGAGTCCTAGAAATCCGCGCAGGGCGCGCACTGAACGAGGGCGTGGCCAATCTGTGATGGCGTGTACCTTCCTGACATCCATGGCGACACCAGCCGCGGACACCACATGTCCCAAGTAAGACACAGATTCCTCGCCGAAGGAGCACTTGGAGAGCTTCAAGAACAGCTGGTGGGCGCGCATGATGGAGAGGACCTCGCGGATATGATGCAAATGTTCTGACCAGGATGAACTGAAGATGAGGATGTCGTCGAAAAATACCAGGACGAACTGCCGGAGGAACGGTCGGAGCACGTCGTTCATCAATGCTTGGAATGTCGCGGGCGCGTTGGTGAGGCCGAGAGGCATCACGAGGAACTCGAACAGGTCGTCATGAGTGCGGAACGCCGTCTTCTCCACATCTGCAGGGTTCATACGGACCTGATGATATCCAGAGCGGAGGTCAAGCTTGGTGAAGAACCTCGCACCGCGCAGTTCATCCAGGAGCTCCTCAACAACAGGGATCGGGAACTTGTTCTTCACGGTGCGGTCGTTGAGGGCGTGGTAGTCAATGCAGAGCCTCCAGGTGCCGTCAGCTTTCTTCACCAAGAGCACCGGTGCGGAGAACGCCGAGGTGCTCCGGCAAATGAGCCCTTGCTGCTCCAGGGCGTGGCATTGCTTCTCCAGTTCATCTTTCTATGGCTGCGGGTATCAGTATGGACGGACAGCCACCGGCGCAGTGCCGGGCAGGAGGTGGATGTGATGGTCGCGTGCGCGAGGAGGCGGCAGTCCTGTTGGTGTGTTGAAGACGTCCATGAATTCCGCCAGCAGGAGATCCAAGAGGTCGCGGCCGGCTGACATAGTGCAGACGCGGAGCTGTGGGGCGCCTGGACCAGCAACGCCGCGCCAGCGCACGCAGTGACCATGGCGCCAGAAGGACATCGTGTGCCGGCTGATATCCCAAAGGATTGGTCCCAGGGTCGCCAACCAGTCGGTGCCAAGGACCATGTCGTATCCGCCGAGCGGCAGAACGAAGAAATCTACTCGGAACGCCTCATTGTCGATGTCGAACGGAGCATCGCGGAAAACTCCTGTCGCTGGCACCTTGTCCCCATTCGCCACCGTGACGTTGATGTCCGTCCGAGGGATGAAGCACAGGCCACAGCGAGCCGCCGCTGGCGCCGACACGAAATTGTGGGTGGAGCCGGAGTCAAGGAGGGCCGTGACGGTGACGGCGCCGAAACATACCCCCACTTGCATCGTGTCGCGGGTGCGTACTCCGACGATGGCGAGCAGAGAGATGCGCGGCTCCTCTGGTACGTCGGTGTCGTCTTCATCATCCCCATCATGGAGCTCGAGGCTGAACAGCTTGGCGCATACACGATTGTGGCCCCGGACGTATTTTTCATCACAGTTGAAGCACTAGCCGTTTCGGCGTCGTTCGTCGATCTGGTCCGGCGAGAGGCGGCGGACGGTGCGGCCAGCGATCATGACGGTGCTGGGCGTTGATGCGGCTGGGCGCTGGGACGAACTGGGCGGCGTTGGTGTGGAGCTTGAGGCCGGCGCGGGAAGGGCGAGCGTCGGGGATGGCGCCGGTAGGCCGCGAGATGGCGGCGGTCGGGTGGCGCGCGATTGCTGGGTCAGCGCGGCTTGCTGGACAACCGCCTGCTCCCTGCCTACATTGCACAGATACTTGGATACGGATACGGATACGCGATACGTCGATACTCCGATACGTCATTTTTTCAAAAATACGGATACGGGGATACGCTAATATATATATTACATTTATATTTAATAGAAATATAAATAAATGCACAATTCAAAAAAACCACTTAAAAAGTTATTAGAGTACTTGATTCTTTGTTATTTTGTATTTCATCATGTCTTCTGTTATTCACCCTCACCTAGTGACTCTTACTCTCGGTTTGAACATGGAAGCAAACTAAAATAACAACGATGTGGGGATGTGTGTTGAGAGGGTCCTACGTGCATAGAGGACGTATTTATACACAGAATGAGGGGTTATGGTTTTTAAGTGTCGGAATAGAATCGGGAAGGTGTCAACAAATTATCGGAATCATTTTATTTTTTAAAATTATTTAAAAATATTCGATACTTGTCCGACAAGTATCGAGTGATTATCAGTATCCTGACAGTATCCGATGAGTATCCAGTATCTGATACGAGGGCTTTCACAAGTATCCGCGCATCATAGCTCCCTGCGCTCATGCGCGCGGGCGAGGCTCATCACCACCTTCAGCGATTGGGGCCCCTGGAGTTGGACATCGATGCCCAGGGGGTCTTGAAGGCCCGCGACGAACAGCTGGATCTGCTGGGCCTCGGTGAGGGGTTCGACGCGCGTCAGCAGGGCCAGGAATCGCTCCTGGTAGTCCGCCACGGTGCTCGTACGACGGCAGGCGGCAAGTTCGCCCAACGGGTTGGATCGGAGCGGCGCGCCGAAGCGCATGTCGAGCAGCTCGCTGAATCGGCACCAGCCCGGCGTGCCTTCGTCGCGTTCAAGGCACATATACCACTGCTGTGCTGCGCCGTGTAGGTGATGGACGGCGAGCCAGACCTTCTCTTCCTCGACGGTGCGCTGGCCGCGGAAGTAGTGCTCGCAACGATTGAGGAACAGCAGGGGATCCCCGCCGCCGTCGAACGTCGGGAAGTCCAATTTGTGGAAGCGTGTGTGGCCCATCGGCCACTCCTTGCGGAGATTAAGCACTTCTGTGCGCGGGCATGGAGGATTTCTTGCTGGTCGGCCTCCAATTTGGTGAGCCGCTCGCCGACGGCCTCGAGGAGTTCCATCTTCAGGAGGGCGATCATCATCTTACGGTATTCCTCTTCAGTCTCCTTCTCGCCGCTGGCTTCCACGCCCTTCTTTTTGTCGGCGTCGTCAACCATGGTGGCCGAGGATCGAGAGGTCTGCTGATACCAATGTAATGGCTAGGGGGATTAAGGCTGGTAGATGCAGCCGAGGGAGAAAGCCGAGGGAGAAGGTCAAGCCTTCTCTGCTCTGCGCTTGGTTGAGAACAGGGGAGTTGGGATATTGATCTGTATTGCTTAATTGAATCAGGTTACAAGGCCTTTATCTATATAGGCCGATCCTTGCCCCCTTTTCCAAGAGATTACTGCTAACCAAACTCTAACCGAATACTATTCTCTCTTATCTCTAACAAACTGTATAACTAAGAATCCTAACTAAGGACTATTGCCAGCAGGCGCCGGCTGGACTATCCTCTGCCTCTTGCGCCTTGCATACTTCTTGCCCCACATAACAAGTAACAATATCATACCTGCTCTTATAGAGTGAGATACCAAACTAGGAGCAACTACCTGCAGCTTTTTACGAAGCTCTTCTATTTCTCGTTTTTGCCTCTTCAGCAGAGCAGCATCTGTTAGAATCTGTTATACAGGAAACCATATTAGGTTCTGTTACTCCTTAAAAACCATAATAACAAATTAAAATTTAATAATTATACTTGTTTCAATAAGAACTAGGCAGGGCCAACGTTTGGATTAGCTCCAAAGCATTTACACGAATAAATTCTAACAATCTTACTAAATTTTTCACATTGACTAAAATATATTAGAGAAGTGGATATACACAACTCAGAACACAAGTTCATTTACTTCAATGTTGGACATGAGACAACTCAAGAATTTTATTTAGAAGCTTTAATACGTACCTCATTTACTTGGGCACAGTTGCTGACACATTTTGCTCTACTGGCAAATTTAAGAGTTCCTCTAGTTTCCTCGATGTGCATCTGCAGGTTAAATGGTAATTTTGCTTAGAATACACAACGGCAAAGAAAGTCATAGTTAGTACAGGAAGGTATAGTACTCAAGGTATGCAACAATTATAAATGTATACAAAAACCTCTTCAGGTGCAGCAGTGCAGATGATGGACGTTTTTGCATTGCCTCCAAGTGCAGGTTGGAGAATGCGAGTCAACTTACTATCACGATAGGGAATGTGCCCTCTGCATCAAAACAATTGTCCACTAAGTGCCATGGAATTATCAATCTTACAAAGTTTCATATGATCGTATCATTCTGTCCACAGAGTAAAGGCAATATGAATAATCCCTTTCTTGCATAAGGTAGTCAATGATTTAACATTCTCCATAGGAGATAACTCCAAGAACATCGAGGCGATAATGAAGTCATTGAAAGAATATTCTCTAAAGAATTTTGATTGCAGTAGAGCAGTGGACAATGCACAGTACCAAAAAGGCAAAGAGTGTTTCTTTACCTAGTAAAGGTATCATCACATAGTTCAAAAATATCCGAATGTGGAAGTGCCAACTTCTACTTGGATAATGAATTTATGACTTCAATTATACACCAATAAATGAACTAATTCATCCTAACACTTGAGTCAGAAGTCAGAAGGTAAACTCAGGATTGACCATTACACGGCAGCAATTGAATCTCATTTTCATGTACATGTAACTTTGATTGATTTGCATTTTAACTCAATACAGCCATACAAAAGGTGGTAAATTTGGGACACAATCCTCAATAGACATACCTTTGCTTTCCATTCTCACTTAACTTATTGATGACATTCCCAAGCATCAACAAGCTCTTGTTAATATACCCCGCCTCATTCAAGCGCACCCCTTCAGTTCCTGTCTTGCTGTTTCTTTCTGAACCAGCTAAGTCCACCAAATTCTAATAGTAAACAACAGGGTTAATCACATATTCTTGACAGAATTGCTTTCAATACATATGGTACATAGGTATAGAGTGGGCAGCACACACACCAAGACAGAGACGCGAATAGGATCCCCAGAGTCTATCTGGTTCTTAGCACTGCTTTCAATGACCTGAGACCAACAGAAGAAATAAAGTTCTAAGTTATGTCATCACTTTCATTAAGCTACACAAAATGGTCTTGAAACTTCTTCAATTCTAGAATTAGTTGGGGATTCAATATTCAATACCATTCTGAAAATAGTGTGGGACCGACTGCTCCGGATATTCATGTTCGTCTCTCCAAAATGCCTGTTTGCTGGAAACAAAAAGAAAATGAGTCTGATTCTAAATTGCTGAAAATAAAGCATGTGGACAAAAATGTACCTTCTCCAAGCTGAAGGAGCTCAAATACTTGTTCTGCACTGTTCACAATATCCTCCCGCAAACCAGCTACATAGACTCCACGCTATAGACAAACAACAAATGCTCCCTATTACAAAAACCTGTCTGAAAATTTGAGGATAATCCTAAAGAACTCATTGCATTTACCTCCAGGCTCTCTTTGATCGCCAGCTTCTGGCCCTCAAGTGTCAGGAGGTCGTTAACCTCCTCGTTGTAGATCTCCATGTAGGACACCCTGACGAGAAACTCACGATCGTCGGTCTGCCCAAGATACCCAAACCCAACCAATTAATCCCTCGCAGCAATAGCAACCGCAGCAAACCAATCTAACAAGTGCATCATCATGTTCGGGCAGAAGTTAATCGAACAATCAACTCACCTGATGCACGGTGTCGAAAACGTCACGGACGGCGCGCGGGATGATTCCTGGATCGGCATCGGCGCCGTTCATGGTGAACGTCTTGCCGCTGCTGGTCTGCCCGTAGGCGAAGGCGGTGGCGTTGAACCCGTCGACGACGGCGCCGATGAGGTCCCGGACGACCGTGCCGTAGACCCGCTCGTTGGTCGCCGTCCTGTCGAACACGTGGTCTGCGGAGCCAACCGACGAATCAGCAAGGAAGGAGGCACGAGTGCGCGGGGTTAGGGACAAGGAGCGAAAGGGAGGTCGGAGGAGGTGGCGGGATCCGTACCGAAGACGAAGGGTGCGCCGGGAACGGGGCCGGCGGAGCGATGGACAAGGGTGACGCGGTTGTCGTCGATGCGCCACTCGCGGTCGCCGCCCCCGCCGGCGCCGGCGGGGGAGGGGTCGGCGGCGGCTGGGTTGGGAGGGCGGAAGCGGACGGCGACGGAGATCTTCTCCATGGGATGCGGCGGCGGCGGTAACGCGACGAGCGCAGCGGGGGTTGGTCGATTCTGGCTGGTCCGCGGTGATTTGGGACTTGGAGGAGGAGGGTTTGAATTTTTCGGTGTGAGCGGGGAGGGAGCGGGGGGTGGGGGCAAGAGAAAAGGAGGAGCGTCGTGTGCGTCGTCGGCGCGTGGGGAGGCTTGAATTGGGCTGAGCTTATTGGGCTTGGTAAAATACTTGGGCCGATTTGGGAGCGTGTCGCAACGCTTCATCAAACATGGATGATAAATGGGTTTATATGTCATTACAACACCGTTTGGAGATATATCATTACAATTTACGTATTCGCAAATATATCATTATAAATTTTTCTCTGTTTGAGATCTGTCATTTTGTATATATTTTGTACATATTTGATGTCCTTGAACCTATGTGCAGTCTTTGTTATTTTTGTATGAACAAAAATGCCCGTCTACGTATCTTTTTTTAGAAAGAGAGAGTGCATTTCACTAAATGAATCAAGGTTACAATCATGACGTAGTAGCTCATGAACACATGTTGGAGCATGATCTCTCCAGACTCCTGAATGTAAACAACGTTTAGCTAACTGAACTAACTCATGAGCTACCCTATTGCACTCTCTCCTAATTTTGCAAACTTTCACCTACGGGATTACAGATAAACTAGATTTTATTTCTTTCACAATATTAGAGAAACTTGCTCTACCATCGGTATCAGAATTCAGGGCCTGAACCAATATATGACAATTTGACAGTCGGTGTCCTGATCCATTCATTAATCAATCGGACCCCTTCTAGACAAACCGTTGCTTCAGCATCCTCTACAGAAGAACCTTTCCCAAATGGTCTCTAATTATTATTCCTAGATTTGCTTTCCCTGAATTAGGATCAAAAGCTGCATCCACATTCAATTTCGACCATCCATGTGGTGGTACAGACCACTCCCTCTTTTGTTCATATAGAGTCTTACTTCTCTGATTTTTTTTCCCAGCTTCCAACTATCATATATTGGTGCTTTGCCTTTTCTAACATTCTCCTTGCCATGTTGTATTTGTAGAAGAGACTGCCAGTAGCTTACAACGAACCTGGCTGTACTGAGGCTTTACCATCACCATGCACGACATTATTTCTCAGGTTCCATGCTCTCCAAAGACAAAATAATAACGGGGCTCTACTATCTATGTTCAGCTCATCAATTAGAAGGATAAACCATTCAGGATCTGAATTTGACAAGTTTATTTTCAGGAACTAAATTCCAATCTTTCCTTTTTCTCGAAAGACGCAGGAGAACTGCGCTTCATTATATTAAGAAGAAGAAAAAAGGGAAAAAATCCCTAAATACAAGAGTCAAAACCCAATGCAACACACACCACACACACAGCCAAGCACCCAGACACAAACCACCCCAAGGGGGGGTTTCAGAAGCCATCGCGCCCGTGACACGAAGAAATGAGCGACCTAAATCCTTCTACCTATTCCACTGATGTAGGGGCTGTTAGAAATGAAATTCCTCGGGCCCCTGCAATCGACCATAACTTCCTCTCCTCGCTGGCCATGGTAAGTGCACGTGCCATATCAGGAACGGCTCCATCAAAAACACACTTGTTTCGCTGAGTCCATATCGTCCAGGCCCCAAGAATGGTAAGGGAGTTGAGTCCCTGCAGCAGCTCACCATTTCTGTCCTTGCTGGCCTTCTCCCACCAATCAAAAAAGGATGTATCTGAAGGCAGAGGCGAAAGAGTTTGCAAACCAACTTGTGAGAGAAAATGAAACCAGAATTCCCTTGCAAAGGTGCAGCCGACAAGGAGGTGATTGATAGTCTCAGACTCTTGGTCACACATAGGGCAGCGCTCAGGATGAGGGAGGCTTCGGCGTGCCAGACGATCCGCGATTCCAATCTTTCCTCAATTCTTGTCTCAAAGCCTTGGCCTTTGTACAGGAGATTACAGCATGAAACTCATCCTCTTCTTCAATTCCACAAATTCGACAGGTGCTATCGTTTTCCATATTCCTTCTCTTTCTATTTTGCAATGTTGTCGGGCCATTGTTGGCAAGTCTCCAAGCAAAGATTTTTATTTTTTGGGGTCCGGAGAGGACCATAACTTGGACCAGCAATGACGACCTCCATCTCGAAAACTGCTAGCACACGCTGGAGAAAATATTTGAATGGAGTTTTGGATGGCTACCCGATAGGCACTACGAACAGTGAAGAAACCATTTTAGTCATAAAACCATGCTATCTCATCATTCATTTGCTCCTTTGGAATACGGATTTTCAAAGTTTCCTCTGCATCATGTTCGTAGAAAATAGGTCTGACTAAGGACTCATCCCACTCACGTACCTCAGGACGTACTAGTTGGGAAACCCAATGTAATCTGCTTCTTATCTTCTTTCCTATAATTTTTAGGTGTGAGGCCTTCGGGATCCAATTATCCCTCCAAATCCTAATCCGCTCACATGTCCCAACACGCCAAATCAGCCCTTTCTTAAGAAGCTCTAGACCGTGTTCAATGCCTCTCCAAGATTGTGATGCATCGGAAGTGAAAACTGTATCAACCAAGTCTCCATTTGGGTAGTATTTTGCTTTTAGAAGGCGTGCACATAGACTGTTAGGGAACTGGATTAACCTCCAAGCTTGTCTGGCCAGTAGTGCTTGGTTAAACAGATTCATATCTCGAAAACCAAGGCCACCCATATATTTTGGCAGCATCATTTTTCCCATGCAATCCAATGTACTTTCCTTTTGTTTGGTTCATCTCCCCACCAAAAGTTCCTAATTAGCTTCATATAATCTTTGGGTCCACTCACTGACTCGTGGGTCCCATATGTCATCTTCTTCTTCTCCAACCTTTCTCCTCCCATTCCACCTTTATCCCCATCACTTTTGTCCTTCTCCCACCTCGCAGCGCTCACATGGCAGCTACCAGAGCCATGTTTAATACTTCTTATATGCTTTGTTTTAGTTGGCAAAAAAATTTCCCAAATTTTTTGGAAACTAAACATGCCCTAGGTTGCTCTGATGACCCAACCCAATTGAATTGATCCTAGAAGGGTCTCAATGTATAGATGCAGCCCTGGTTCTATATAGGAACACCACATTCTTATTACAAAACTCGCAATGTATAGGCCTAGTGTAGACCCAAAGGTGGAGCTCATAGTTGAATAAAAAAAGCCATCAGTCCATCTCCTTCTCCCTCGTGATCTCACCTGCGGAAGAGATTGAATTTTTTATTGCATGGGACTCGGTCCTATGTATGGGTGCGGGTTCTCTGTAGGAGCGACCTCACAATATATGGGACTGGGTCTGATGGCTATAGGACCGGGTAAAGCCTGCACATTGGAGAGGCCCGAAGAAGACTTTGAACGACCATAAAGAAATCAGTGTTGAACTTTTGTCGGATACAACGGCATTATATTCATCGTTCGGTGTCCAAAAAATGAGCACGTGACTGCTCAAAGACTTTGCAAGATCCCAAATCATACCATGCGCATGCAACCTAAATCCTTGAAATGATGAAAGCGTGATTCATATGAAGCTTAGTTTTATTTTCACGAAACTCTTCAACCAATGACTTTATGTTTGACACATCAAGGTTCTGGTATTTGAAGAGATAGATGATCATAACACATTTCAAGTGACAGCCCTGCAAGTGGTTTACATACTCAAGAACAAGGGATCCTCAGTTCCTCACAGAGGTCCAAAGTTATTTCGATTAGTGATCTTTCAATTCAAATCCACAAATGAGCAGTCTCGTGTGCTCATCCTCCTCCTTTCTATTCTCCTTCCTCCTCCTTTTCTTCTTCCTTCTCTTTTATCTCTACTACTAAAAAGAATGAAAAGAAGATAATATCGTGGTACGTGAGTACATATCCTGTACTCCCACCACTTCATATGCTCCCGTACTCCCGCACAAACAACACTAAAGAAAATATGCATGTAAAATTCAAATAAAAATATATATGGATAGATGATGCAAGTATCTAAGTTCATACAAAATTTGAGATGCAACAAAAATCTGTGCAAGGAAATACAAAAAAGTGAAATCAGTACTTCAATAGTGCAGGTTGCACATGTTCATCTCTAGACCCGCACCCGTTATTGTTGATATACTGATTTCTCTTTTTTGTTTCCTCTTGCACAGATTGTTTTTTCATATTAATTTTTTGCATTGATGCTTGAAGATAACAGGATGCATCCATTTGTATTTTTGAATGAATTTTTGATGTACTTCTACAGGTGCATTTGCAGGTTGGAAGTACGGGAGTACCTCAACCCGCGGGAGCACGAGATACATTCTCCGTGGTACGTGAATCTGCCGCTCAGTGAGTCTGCCTATCCGCGCCTCCCCCCACCCCGCCCGATTTCACGCACGGGCCCACCGACGAAACCCGCAACCCCGCTCCGCCGCCGCTCCGTCGATTTTTGTTTCTCCGCACGCTGCCTCGTGCCCCCCATCCCAAACCCTACCTCCGCATATGCGTCCGTGTCCGCCTTCGCCTCCCCGTCCGCACGCCGCCTCCGCGCCGCGGCGCTGCCTCCATGCCCCCTCCCAAACCCTACCCCGACTTCCTTCACACGCGGTGGCGGCGGTCCTCACCCTCGTGTCCATGGGGGCGACCACCGGTGAGGCCGCGACGGAGCGGGCATGTGGGGAGTAGCGAGGCGGCGACGCGGAGGAGAGGGAGGGGGAGAAGAAGAAGACGGCATCGGCCCTCAGCGTCTCCAGATCGACAACGCCGCCGCGCCGGGTCAACGCCTCCTCCGCCGCCGTCTGCGGCCTTTCTCGCCGGCCTCACCCTTCTGCATCCCCGGATCGACGCCTCCTCCGCGTGGGAGAGCTGCGCGTGGCAGGCGCACCGCGGGCCTGTCTTCGCGTTGGTCGTCCGTCGTCTCTCCCTACGGTAATTCTCTTGCATCTGGATCCTTCTGCCCGTGCTTCGTATCCTTCCAGAGCTATCTTGGCATCGTTGCAAAACGAGATGATCTCTACACGCATGGCTGGATAATGCAGTGCTTATTACTTAATTATTGTGGTTCTGCAAAAGAATATTTACAGGATGTAATTAATAATTTAATACTGAACTGTTGAACTGTGTCATGGATCTTTGAATTTAACCAGATAGTTCATATATCTTGTAGTTCACCATTCAGGGTCTATCTTATACAGTTAAGAGGAGCCCATATAGTTGGATTTTCGTGCGAATCAAAGTTGTGGGGATCAAGTGTTGACAGATTGAAGGGAGTTTAGCATCTTGTTTCTCTGTTTGTGTGAGGGGAATCATCAGACAATTGCCTTTGCTGATCTTGGCTCTGTAGATTGGCCTGTGTATGGAGACAATCATATGTATACCAATTTATTTTGTCTGCAGGGTTTGGCCCCTGGATATATCTACTATTAGGAAGTTGAAGCTGATCCCAGAGAAACTTCATGTAGTGAAGGTTTATCTCTCTGAACTAATTTACCTCAGCCACTTTAAATTTATCCCTCCCTTCTAATCCTAATCCTCCTCGGCTTGAAAAGTTGGTAGCATGTGTGCTTAAAAAAGTAAGTTTTGAGTGTTCTATGTATCTCGTGCAGCGATGTGCAGATGTGCATGGTTGCTTCTCTTTCAACCTCTCTCTGCTGTATGATGCTTGTCGAGTTTACTCCTATGATTTAACTAGGGCTTCTTGAAATCACAAGTAACCTGAACTTGCAAATTTGCCATACAGTTTCCATAGATGCCCGTGTACGAAACTTGTCCCAACAAGCCGAAGTAGCCTCTGTATGCCCTCCAGCCAGCCACCTTTGTACTCCTCCTTGCCCAGAAGGTGAGATTTAGGTTATTCTCTCTCCCCCGTATCTATATGTGTGCATGTAAATTTTCTGAAGGGGCTGGAAAATAGATCGGTTACATTGATCTCAATGTGTTTTTAAGAAAAAACGATTCATCATATCATGATTGGAGATGACTCGTGCTGAAGTGTTGTTACTTGTCTGGTAAAAAAGCTTCAACCTGCTCATTATAATAATTGTAATGTTTCTGTGATTCGCTGATTTTTAGTTAGCTTATATAACATTAAATTCAGTTAATACCTGACAATTGGATTAGCTAAATTTAGCTACTTTGATTTCCTTTAGCACTACAACCTTTACGATATTTCAGTGATAAAAAATATTATATTGCTGAAGTGTTGTTACTTGTCTGGTAAAAAAGCTGCAACCTGCTCATTATAATAATTGTAATGTTTCTATGATTCACTGATTTTTAGTTAGCTTATATAACATTAAATTCAGTTAATACCTGACAATTGGATTAGCTAAACTTAGCTACTTTGATTTCCTTTAGCACTATAACCTAGGCTATTTTGACAACGGCATGTGGGTAAGTTCTTACTATTGGAGTAGTGCTTGATATTTTTAGGGTGAAGTGCTTCATAGCTCAGGGTTTAGGAGTTCTCAGATGGTTTTATTCATACCTAATCATAGATTTCCCTGAAGCTAATTGTAGGTTGGAGGTTATTTTACTAATTTCAATAATTTGCAATATGGTGCCTTGGAGCAACTCTGAGTCTGAAGCAACAAACTGAACCTATGTTGCTAGATTTCATATGGGATGTAAGCCAGTGAATCTCTCACCTTCCTCATCGTCGATTTAATCCGCGACTCGTCGTCGATTTAATCCGCTGCGGGCCACGTGGTAATAATGGTAGTGGAGCTGTCGTCGTCGCAGGGGTTCAACGGGAAGGATGACAGTGTAAGTGGTGTTCCTTCTCATAATCTCTTTTATCTCTCTACTCAGTCCTTTCTTAAATCCTGTGTTGATGATTTGTTTGATATGCTGACTGAATCCTCAGAGTAATCAGTCTCAGGCTCTTAGCTTTGATTAACTCTACCACATTATTTTCATTCTGCATATCACCTGTTTGATACAATGCCTACTGCAGCTTGACAAGATGTTCACAATGATTCAGGTCAACAACACTTGTGTTCTAACTGAAAATTTATTTCAGGCGACGATATAATTGAGTCAACCAGATGCTTTGGATTATTACATAAATATTATTTAGTCACTTCTAAACGGTTCACCTTTGACCACGTATTTTCTGGTTGCTTAAAATTTTTTTAGTGAAACGTTGATTACAAGACACACTACCTTTTATTTTTCATGCTACCTTTATTCCAGACAGTGAACCTCTATTTAAGATCTTATCTGACTTTATTTGATCTTTTTTTGGATTTAATCGACGCTGCTCCGTTCAGTACGAATCGATCATTGGGATGGCCTGTGGGCTGTGGCACCATCTCATGTCTGCATGGGACCTACAATTATTGGAGAGCAATGTGGAGTAGAGTGTTAACATAAAAGTGAGTATCGTATTGCTTGATCAATATGTTGGTTTTGGAATTTCTTCCCTGCAATGAAAATAGCATCATTTTGTACTCATGTCATATGTACTTCTAAACAATTTATGGATTACTTACTGTGTTGGTCTGATTTCCTGATTTTTTAGTTGGTACAACTAATGGATAATACCTTTACGTTTTTCATATAGCAGGTGGTCATTTCAAATTTGTTTCAGTATTTTCTTTTTATGGCACGAACTAATTCATTGATAGGTTATGTGTCATTTTAATATTGTCAGAATCATTCCTAAAACTGAGGATAATTAATTATGGTGGTGAATGCATACAGTTTCTTAATGTTATTCCTTATATTGTGTTCTCCCTTTAGCTGACAACCATAATGTTATTTACCCTATGCTATCAGAAGGTACTAATTTTTTCATCTGCAGTCTTCACAGGAGCAGGTTAGTGAACTGCATTTTCTAAACTGATTTCATTTGAGTATTTGGAGCCAATCAATTTATCGAAGAATTCACATCAGCCACTCGCTGTTTTGGAGTTCTTTGCGGTTGCTATGGTCTTATGTGGAAGTTTTACTCTTACGACACAATGGTCAGCTAGCAGTACAATTGTATTTGGAAGAGTAAGGCCCCGTTTAGTTCCTCAAAAGTCCCCAAAAAATTCGCATCGCAGACCGTGTCACCTCTCACAGAACACGTTTTTCAATGCAAAAAATTCACCACTTTTACCAAAAATTTCTCGAACTAAACGGTGCCTAACTGTACATGAATCAATAGTATGCATCATAGAATAGAAGAGCAACTTTATACATGAATATCCCAAAGGATATTAATATAATAATTAACTCTGGGAATTAACTATTTTCATTTGATATATTGCTTGTGAATTAACTATTTTCATTTGATATATTGCTTTGCTGAATGCGATGTCCATTGCAAGATGTATTTTTCACTGCCCGTAGCAACACACGGGCATAATCCTAATTTATGTATATGGCTGAAATTTTTAAGGATGATTTTGGGAGTTCCATGGCCCACGCGGGGGTCTGCCCCTAATTCAATCAGCACATAAAAAACTCATCAGGAACCTTCTCCAGTATTTTACATTGCGTAAGTTGGATACTACCATGAGCAATACAAAAGTAAATCTAACTAGCATATTGGAAGAGTCACCCCTCCTTTATTTAGGGAGTTGGGATTAATCATTAGGTTGTCCCAATTAGTATTAAAAAAAGAATATTAAAAGGAATATGTTGGAGCACTATTTTTTATATCAACTCTTGCAATGTGGTAGTTGGAGTGGGAATTAGGGAACTGCAGAAGATGCTATGAAGTTTTTTTTGTCATTATAGATCCTTTCTATTAACAATCTTTAAATAACTTGTTTTGAAATTTTCTTTTGATTAACATAAATTAGCATAAGATTAGTGACATTTTTCTCTCGAACGTCTCCAATTGCTACGCCCGTGTTGTTGAAAATATATTGGTATTGTTGACATCATTTTTTGACACGTGTCAGAGAATAAACGAAGAGACATCGAAAAGACCTCAAAACTGATGGAGAAAAGGGGAAAAGTGACCAGTCGATTTGGAATCAGCCGATTGATGGGTAAGAAACGTGGCAGAAGAAGAATTCGTCAGAAGGAAGGAAGACGGAGGCGGGTCAACAATCAAGTTGACGTCGGGTCAAAATCAGTTTAGAGAGTCTGATTCCTAAGTTTTTGGTAGTTTTTATTTCTTTAGATTCAAGCAAACGTTGTCGTCATCGACTAGGAGTCAAGTTGTCCTCTAGACATAAATAGTGACCCTGCGTGGTCGAAGAAAGATTGTACACACCAATATCAACAAAATCTTTACTTATTCAAGTCGACGACTTCGCCACCCTTTTTTTACTTCTTATTTTCTTGTTTCTTCAAACGCCGTTCTTTTAGCTCGTCGGGCTGCATCGATCGACCTCCGGCAAGCTTGTAAGTACCATTTTATCGAATAACAACTGGGCTTTAACCTCCGGGCACAACGCTGTGGTTTCGTCTAAGTTTTATTCACAACTTATCGATATCAGCTAGGTTTTCAAGTCTTTTCTTGTTTATTTAGCTTTTATCACTAATTTATCCAGCTCGTAATCTCATCGTATCGGCTGTCGTCGCTCTTGCATCGTTTCATTACCAGTTGTCAGTTTATACCAGAACATATGAGTCCAGCTGATAAAGCGTATGCAGTAAGGGTTTATGCTGCAAAGATTCAAGAAGATTATAACAAAGCAATGCATCAAGCCATACTGCTCGATCAGATCGCTCAACCTATATCTTCAGCTTCTCAACACCCAAGACAGTCGAAAAACACGAATGAGCAACTCATACATCAAGAAACTCTGAATAGAATACTTCATTCAGTTGGCTTTCCTCGGTATACAGCTATACATACTCCATTGGCTTCACAGCCAATTACGTATGAACAGCCAGGAACAGTTGGAATTATGCAAAATCGCTAAATTCTTTGGCAGATAGTCAGCCGATTGATCAGAGTAAGAAATTTTTGGCTGAGATTACAAATTTGGTACAAAAACAGTTTAGGTTGAAACCAAAGCAACAAACTGACGTGTACCAGACTCCTTATCCTGCCTATTTCGATCAAGTTTCATTCCCTCAAAAGTATAAGGTACCTGATTTCACCAAATTCAATGGCCAAGATGACACCTCCACTATCGAGCATATCAGCCGATTTATCATCTAGTGTGGGGATGTAGAGTCAAATGAAGCATTAAGGGTTTGATTATTCTCATCCTCTCTGTCGGGGCCAGCCTTTGCCTGGTTTACATCGCTACCGGCTGATTCCATTCAAAGTTGGGAAGATCTTGAGAAGAAGTTCCATGGTTATTTCTTCTCTGGAATACATGAAATGAAGATTACTGATCTGACCAGCTTACAGCAGAGGAACGATGAATTGGTGGTAAATTTCGTTCAAAGATTCAGAGAGACAAGGAACAAGTGCTTCAGCTTATCTTTGACTGATAAACAACTGGTAGAATTGGCTTTTCAAGGACTTTTACCTTCAATCAAGGAGAAGTATGCTTCACAGGAGTTTGAGAATATAAGCCAGTTGGTGCACCGGTTAAACCATGAAAGTTCTTCTCGGCCTTATGAACCTCGGAGGAGTTATCAGAAGAAAATATCTTATGTAGAGAATTCTGATTCAGAAGAAGAGGCTGAGGTTGATATAGCTGAATGGGTGTCAAACAGGAAGCCGATTGCGTGTCCCTTCGACAAGAAAGAACCTAAGAAATTCGGTTTCGATATAACTAAAACCGATAAGATATTTGATCTCCTTCTTCAGCAGGGTCAGATTAAACTCTCTCAGAATCACTCTATCCCAAGTGCTGAAGAGCTTAAGAAGATCAAGTATTGCAAGTGGCATAATGCTACGTCCCACAACACTGACAAATGCAAGGTGTTTCGTCAACAGATCCAAAACGCAATAGATCAAGGGAAGCTTAAATTTGAGACACCTTCCAAGTCAGGAAAGCCGATGAAGATTGATCAACATCCTTTCCCTACTAATGTAGTGGAATCAACTTCACAAACAAAGGTGTTGGCATCTGAATCGGCTCAGAATAAAAAGGTCATCGATCCAAAGGCTCAAATAACAATAGAAGAAGCGAAAGGAAAAGGACTACTCGAAGAGAATAATCCAAGAGCGCCCAGCAAAGTTACTCAATCCTAGTTTCTTCTGAACAAGTATCAACGCCATCAACAAAGGATCAGAGAAGGAAAAGAATGGGCAAGACGTAATTCAAATCACTGGAGGTGCCCGTTTTTCATATATTGTTGGGAAGAAGGGATTAATCTTCCAACAATGGATAATTGTCCAGAGTGTAATGGTTTCTATTCTAAAGGACAATCTTCCAAAAGGGCCTGTGAAATGAACCGGATTTCCAAGAAAGGAAACCCGATCCCTGCATCTCAGTGATAGTCCCAGGAGGCTATCACGTGCAATCCCTGTCTCAGAAAGTAACGAAAACCGTACAACAAAAGGAAATATATGAAGGTCCACATAATAATATTATAATAATTAAGCATCTGAGTACATCATTACGGCACATGCCGGGTACAAGTCCAACGGGACTGAATCAAACAGAGTAAAACATCTACGCAGCGGATCTCATGTAGCGAAGTAGACTCCATCCCCATAGGCAGCTCGAGTGTAGAACGGCCTCAATCCTCCCATCCATCGTGCTCAAAGTCGTAGTCAGGCTCCTAGTCTGAAAACCCGTCATCTACTCGATAAGCGAGTAGGTCATGTCAGCTTCCCAACAAAGAGCATAAGCAAAAGAGAATAATTCTATTATGCATGGATATTCCTATATATGGCTGTAAAAGGTTATGCAAGCAGTGGCAGCAACATCAAGGAATGCAGAAATGCCAAGAGGTCACCATCTCCGAGGAGATCCACACCTCTGAGGACGACGCCTCCGGGGTCAACACCCCAACCAAGGTAAGAACACTAAACACTGGATCTCATCCGAGTCACAACATCCCACTCTCATCTGTGATGTGGGGTCACCAACTCCTATCCCCACATCTCAACGGCACAGAGCCGGGCTCACACTCATAGGGGAGAGAAAGCAGCACAAGAAGAGTCTAGCCAGAGTAACAGATCCAAGGGTTGTCCATACCAGTGGACACAGACTATAGCTATAGGTTTAACACTCTGCAGAGGTGGTACAACTAGACCCGCCGAGTAGAGCAGAATCGGATGCCTCCGATTCACATCCCTACCTAACGGCCGGAGACCTAGTAGTGGATGGCACTCTCCTGCCTCTCCGAGCCTAACTCATCCTGAACTGGGGCGCGAAACTTGCCAGCAGGGCCTCGAAGCTGTGAAACCATCCCCAGAGGAGCCGGGGTGACGTCTACTCGGGGGGTATAACCCGTCCCCCTCACACGATCACACCGATCCGCCTACAGGCTGGATGCCATCCACATACTAGTTCTCGGACCGAACCCCGCCCATAACAAGGTGAACGGTTTGTACGAAAATAGCCCAAAGATACATGGTTAAACTGTCGATCGGTCCTTAATTGCAAGAGCGAGCACTCACCAACTCCATCCGAACGACACACCACTAGGGCGGGACGCCAGGTCGCATCTCCCTTAGAAAGGTGCGGGTGGAGTGCGTCAGGGTCCGCCCGGCTCGGCATCCGTGCCAGAGGTCCGGTCGGTGGCTTGTCCCCTCGGCCTGACTCGGCTTGCGCGTGCTGCGGCGAGGTGGGTGGCCGCGCGCGTGGGAACGCGCTGACCAGCGCAAGGAGGACGACGACTAGCGCTGGGTCCCGCTCGTCAGCGGCACAGGCACGGCGGGGAAGAAGATGGGCTGGTTGGGCTGGCTTAGCTAGGCCAAAGATAGAAGAGGGGGAACGGATGGTCACAGGCCGAAAGAAGAGGGGTCTCCGGTAGACTTGGTTAGAAGTTAGTTGGCCCAAGAGTTAGATAGGGTTTTAGAATTAGTTTTGAATTTAGGTTTAAACTTTATATTTGAATTTGAATTTATTCAAATTCAAAACACTCTCAAATAAATCCAAATAAAATCCATAAAATCCAACTCACATATTTATACCATAATTTGAATTTTATATTTTTATATTTAGGTTTTGTTTATATGGAATTTAGGTAAGAGGCTAGATTTTTCTTGTCACATATTTTTCAATTTTTTCAGCAAATTCATACTTTCCAAATTACGGGATGTTACATTCTCCCACACCACCGGGAATCTCATCCTCGAGATTTAAGCTCCATCGTCTCCCTCGAACAAGTGAGGGAACTCTTTCCTGAGGTCGGCTTCCTTCTCCCATGTTGCTTCTCGCTTAGTGTGGTGGCTCCACAGCACTTTGCAATAAGGAATGGTGGTCCTCCTGATTTCTTTTGTCTCCCTGTCCAAGATCTTCTCTGGGTACTCAGCATACTCCAAGGTGTTCTGTAGGTCCAGTATCTCAACCGAGACTTGCTTTGCTTCAACTTTCTTCTCACTCTTCTTCAATTGTGACACATGGAACACGGGGTGCACAGCTGACAACTCCTCTGGTAAGGCTAGTCGGTAGGCGAGCTTCCCAACTCTCCCGGTGATCTGGTAAGGTCCCACGTACCTCGGGGCAAGTTTCCCTTCCACTGCAAACCTCTTGGTTCCTCTCATGGGTGACACTTTCAAGTAGACGAAGTCTCCTCTCGCGAACGATAAGTCTCTCCTGTGTCGATATGCGTAGCTCTTCTGTCGGCTCTGGGCAATCTTTAAGTTCTCCCGGACTTTCTCCACTTTCTCCTCAGCCTCCTTGATAACATCTGGTCCAAAGATCATTCTCTCCCCAACCTCTGACCACATGAGGGGAGTCCTACACTTTCTCCCGTAAAGGGCCTCGAAAGGTGACATTTGGAGACTTGCTTGGTAGCTGTTGTTGTACGAGAATTCTGCGTAGGACAAACTGCTTTCCCAATCGGTGCCGTAGGTGAGGGCGCAAGCTCTGAGTATATTCTCCAAGGTCTGGTTGACTCTCTCGGTCTGTCCATCGGTCTGAGGGTGGTACGCTATGCTGTAGCTGAGTGTGGTTCCCATCCTTGCGTGAAAGCTCTTCCAGAACCTGGCCACGAACTGGGTCCCTCTGTCTGACACTATGCTCCTCGGGGCTCCGTGTAGTCTGAGTATGTGATCCACGTACAAGTTGGCCAACTGATCTATTGTGTCTGTCGCTTTAACTGGCACAAAGTGTGACACCTTGGTCAACCGGTCCACTATCACCCACACTGAATCGTGGCATTTAGGTAAACGGGGTAGTCCCACTACAAAGTCCATGGAGATATCATCCCACTTCCACTGAGGAATGTCCAACGGCTTCAACAACCCTGCCGGTTTCTGGTGCTCAATCTTCACTCTTGTTGACGACTGTTAAGTACCTAATTTAGGGCCGTCAATCCCTGCATTTTATCATAAGAACTAAGCATCCACACTAGAATAGGGGTTTAAACTGACAATTTCCACCAGTGGCTATGCTAAGTTGAATGCAGGTGTTTGACATAAGAAATGAAGAGAAAAGACACCCTCATGATCCTAGCAAGTTAAGCTCAGCCAATGAGAGGCTGCATGCAAGCATCCCCTGAATCCATGACATCACCAATCCAAGGAAGGAAGCCTCGGTGAATCAGAAGCCGCTATGCAGGCATCACATGGATCCTATGGCCCACCAGAGCGCCTAAACCGCCTCCAAACCACGTGGACACCAGGAACCGACCTCAGGACCCACAGGGTAGCCACCACACGAAAACACACCCCGAGTGGGGCCCACAAGGGGTCGGCCGACCCCACAGGTCGGCCGAACCGACCTTGTGGCGCCCACTCAGGGGCTTCCACATGGTGCTCGGTCATTGGTCCTAGAGGCCATCCCCGGGGTGTTTGGGAGCTCTCACGCTGGTTGCACAGGCCTATAAATAGGAGGAGAGGGGGTAAGAAGAGGGTGAAGCACACTTGAAGCCATTTCTCACCTTTGCCTCTTTCCCCCTCTCTCATTCTCTCTTGGTGGAGGTGAAACCTCATCCCACCATGAGTGTGTGTGTGTGGAGGATCTAGACTAGGTGGTGCTAGGTAGAGAGGAGTGTGTGGATGAGTAGAGGTGAGGTGGTGATGATCCGTTAATCATCCATCGTCCCCTTGTATCTCATGAGCGAGGCTGTTCTTCATTTAGACTAAAGTGAGTATTTCATTATTTCCTATTTAGACTAAAGTGGCTCTCATGCATGAATGAGTTGTTCTTGAGTTCTTCGTTCATTCATCATTTAAAGGCTCGCGTCCTTCGTGAATGTGCCTCCTCGATCTAGTTGATGAGCAAGTAATTCATACTTTTGCGTTTGTTCATAAGTTAGAGGCTCGTGTTCTTCACGAACACGACCCTAGATCTTCTGTTATCATCACATATATTTGC
This sequence comes from Cenchrus fungigraminus, assembly GCA_036936925.1. Lineage (NCBI taxonomy): Eukaryota > Viridiplantae > Streptophyta > Magnoliopsida > Poales > Poaceae > Cenchrus > Cenchrus fungigraminus. Next base: position 103,407,213 of record CM072779.1, read on the forward strand.
ATCTCATTTATATGATTGCCTGTCTATTAGAATATAGTGAGCTCATGCATATCTGATTTAGACCAAGTATCAATCATATCTCCTCGCGCGAATCGATTCAGTGACGAGTAAGGTCTAGCTCAACCTCGCGGGTTTGTCACTTCGTATTTATACAGAGTGCTATAGTGTTTCTACGGGACGTCAGACGTAGCCGTGCTATAGTAGTAGTCGGCGGTGTAGACGTGGTGTCTAGACTGCTAGTTATCCTTCGAATGCCCTGTATCCCACGGTTTGTCTTGGGGTAGGCCGCGGTAGTGACAGCCGTTGGACCCTCTGAAATCCCCCACGTTCAGATACAGTGTGTAGGCAACCCTTTGCCGTGAACCAACTGTTATAGTCAGGAGGGGCCGGTGTCCGAAGCGAGATCTTATCCGAGCTTGTTCCTCTCTAGAGTCGAGAACCTACAGGATACTTCACATCACTCATCTACCTCAGCAGGGACTGTGTTCCCTTGGATAGTCACTCGTAGAGTCCCCCATACTGTTCCTTGGATTCGATACCCTTGGGATACTCCTGAGGTGAAGTGCTACAACGGTGTATCCGTGCGCTTGCGGATTCGTTCGCACCCGTCAGTATACCCGGGTGATTCTTACATGCTCACGCTATCCCGACGCTATAGTGGTGACGTTAAGAAATACCAACAAGCATTTCTAGCGCCGTTGCCGGGGAACAGTTGTCAAGAATCTACGAACCCGACTATCCTTGTATCTTTTGTTTTTCTTTTGTTTCTACCTTTACCCCCGCTATTCCAGGAAGGTTATCCTTGTACACACCTTCCGCCCATTATGAGTGAAACCATGAAATCAACTTTCTGGAGACAACCCGCTCTTCTAACACCTTGTATGGTTCACCCATCTCTCATGAGGCTAGTTGAGGAAAAACCCTTCTCGGGGATGAGTCATGAGAATCCCTATGATCACGTAAGAGACTTTGAGCAATTGTGTTCCACCCAGGGTAAAACCGGGGCAACACAAGGTGTTCTTAAGAGGAACCTGTTTCCGTTCTCCCTCTCCGGGGAAGCGAAATCTTGGTACCATTGTTTTGGTTGCACCCACCTACGCTGGGAGGAATTAAGAGCATCTTTTTGCACTCGATTCTTTCCGGTGCGGCGTGTTGTTTCCTTAAGGATGGCAATCCTCAATTTCAAACAAAGAGAGAAGGAAACCTTAGGCATGGCATGTCATCGTTTTGCCTCTTTGGTTGAAACGTGCCCGATCCTTGGTCTACCCGACCCTGTGCTCTTGCAGCATTTCCAGTTTGGTTTATGAAGAGACTGTGGCATGACACTTGATGCCATTTCGGGAGGCGCCTTTGTGTTCTTAGAGCCAGAACAGGAACTGGAAATTCTAGGAGAAATCCGAGATTTCAGCTCCCCACCTGACTCGAGCGACGAGGTAGCCAAACGAGAAAATGTCGAAATGTCTAAGCCAATCTTCGAGAGAGCCCAAGTTTACATGCCAAATTTCTCTGTGCTCTGGTCGAAGATATCACTCCTCACTGGCAGGAATCTATGAGAAAGAGCATTTAGTGCAAATTCTGTCCCTAGATTCCCCTATCGTTTCTTCTCTTAAAAACCCGACCTTCGAGACTTAGTCTCGAGGGGAGGAGGAGGGTAGTAGACGAGGAAGAAGAATCGTTCCTGGCTGGGGCATTCACTTCAACCTTGGCTGCAACTCTCCAGGAGAGGTCACGGCAGAAGTTTCTCGTGCTTCATGTCAAGGCTTAATCCAAAGTGCCGCCACACTGAGGGTCATGCTAAGACACAGCCCTGGCGCAATAAAACTTCCATATCTTTGGCTTACGAAAGCACGAACTTATATCCGGTCTAGCGGAGCAATCATCTCATCATCTTAAGTTCAGCTAAGACCGATGCCGATCAAGTCAAGTGGATGTAAATCCTACTCTTCACTTCTTGACCTGATCGATGCCCTGCGGGAGTGTGGTTACACACCTATCCTATACACTTCCGTTGGAAGCTTGGGTTAACTTATGTGTCATCCCACTTAGGTGAGGGTGAGGTCCTTTGTCAACCCAAGGAGAGGATGAACTAGCAAGTCCGTCACTCTCGACCTTTAGCTCAAATGATCGTTCGACCCATAAACTTTCACTCACTCAATCTGGGTCCGATCATCATTGAGTTCTAGAGGTGAAAGCTTCACTCTTAGAGCACTCTAGGCTTTAGGCTCGGATTTTGTGCTCAACTTCAGCACGTCTATCATCTCTCGTCCATAGTGCTATAACCTTGCTAGCTGCGCTCCCTTCCTAAGGTTACCCATCATAGTTCCCTTAGGATGGTTGTGAGGATCGTCTCTGTTCACCATTTATACAGCTTGCATCATACGTATGCACTAACCATGCAGGAAAGAAAATACGTCCTATCATAAAGAAACCTGCAAGGAGGACCACAGAGCAGAGCAGGAAGGTATCATCAGAGAAAATGGACGATATGAGCAACAGGGCAACAATAACTCTTCATCTAGGTATGAGTCCAGGTAAACTCCCCAAGTTGAGCTATTAAAGTATAAAGAGGTTTAAGTAAAGTTGTTGGGGGTAGAAGGCAGTATTATGCCCGAAATTCCATTCTAGCCCTTGCTGAAGCCTCTGACCTTAGTTTTGGTGGGCCACCTGACCTAGAGACCCTGAGCCCCGCCAGAGCCCGCACGCTGAAGCTGAGGCCCAGCGGAGCCCAGATGGGCTCGGCCGACCCACTAGGGCCGCCGCCGCCTCTCGTTTTTCGTGTGCGCACTCTTTCGTCCTCCAGAAATCCTTCTCTCGCCGTGTGATGGAGTTTTGCGTCGCGCAGAACCCCATCTCCTCTGCTCGATCCTCCTCTCATTGCTCCACTGCCTTCCTCACCTCTGCCCTATGGCTCCCGCTGGCTTCAAAGGGGAGAAGTCCTTCTGCTTCAGCGACCTCGGGGGCAGCGAGTTTCATCCATGGGACGGAACTCAGGATGATCTGACGACTCCGGAGCGAGGGAGGAAGGGGAGAAGCCCTACTGGAGACTCGGTAGAGCCCCCAGCTAGGCGCGGCTCATCCTCACCTCCAACCTTCAATAGTCATTGCTCCCTGTTCAAACGTCCTAGGGAAGAAGCCGGCCCTTGGATCGAGCAAGAAGGTGCTGTTTGATGATTGGCCAGGGCCGCCACTAAAAGCTGGAGAGCGCTACTCAGGATCTCTGTTTGACGAAGATGGCGACTCCTTTTGCCATAAGTATGAGCAGGATGTGTGGGATGAAGTCCCGCAGCCGCAGACCAGGTTTCGCGTCTTTGGAGTGAGGACCCCTAAGGACAGCTGCGGGGTGCCTAAGCGTTACCCGCCAGATTGGGAGACAGAGCTTGGTGACATCCTAGCTTCATTACCTAACAGGAGGAACCTCCATGTGGGCAAGATGGCAGATGACCTGGTAGAGGCATACTTTGATTTTGACCTCTTGATGAAGACTGTGAGAAGGCAGCAGGCGGAATATCGACAGCTCAAGAACCTTCTCCTCAAGACCCGTGAGGAGATGAATGCCAAGTTGCAGCGATTGATTGAAGTCGAGGGTTTGGAAGCCCTCTTTGCCGAGTAGAGGGTCGTGCCTCGCTTTTATTTCCCTTCATAGGCGCTTAAGTTAGGTTTAATTTATTTCCTTTAATTTATTTTCCTTCCATTTATTTCCTTTATTTCCGTCATTTGTGTAAGCGCCTATTTCTTTATTATTAGTGAACTTGAATAAATAAATTTTGGCTCCACCGGTCATGTAACCCGGTTGAGTCACTCGTGTGTTAGTTATTTTTGTTTTTGTTTTTTTATCGAAGAACTGCACCCAGGTACAAAACAGTGTGGGGGGAGAGTTGCACTCTCCAAACGCGAACACGATGGATCATTATTGCACCCACACTACGCTCACACAGCGCTTACGATCGACCACGCTTAGAGAACCTGAACGAGACATGCATTCGTGCGCATCGCAGGAATTCCCGTCTGGTCCACACAGAAACTAGCGCTGGTTTGCATCTCTTCCTCATTTTACCATGATTTTTGAGTTTGTGCACTCATGTTTGATAAATCAACTTAAGAAATCCATGGTAATGCTTACTCCATGCCTAGGGTTGCCATGCGTAAGTTTTATTCCTCATTTATAACCTTGAGGCTTGTGAACAATATCATCATAAGGACAACATGCTTTTCTAAGTAGTTGGCAAGTGAGATATGACTTGATAACATGATCTTAACTTTGTTGGTTCTGACCCTTGGGATAATTTTTTTTCGAAAAAAATGCTCTTGCAAAACTCCTCTTTGATGTGCCACTGTCCTACCAGAGCCATATGATGTTTTTAGTTGAAAACCTTATACCCATATGCTTCTTGTTATTACATTGAGCTTTGTCAAATTCCGTGACCCTAGTGAGAATTCTTTTCATTACTTTCATGGTCAAGATTCATGTGCACATCACTTTATCCCCCCTTGCTATGCTTCTACCCTAGAAGTTAGCATTGTATTTCCCATCCATTCCATGAAAATAAGGCTGCATATGTGTTGAGCTCCCCCCTCTAGTTTTTGTTACACAAGAGACATGGCTATCAAAAAAAATATGGACACATGAAGATCCAGTGTTGAAAAAAAAGGGAGAGAAAGTAAAGCGATAGCCATGCTCTCAAAAGATTTCTTATACAAAAGGGAGAATCATGCAAAAAGGAGTTCCATAACCTAGATGGTGATAACTAGTATCCATTCCAGGGCTAGTGTCCACCTCACCATCGATCAACATTCATCATACTTGTGTGGTAATAGCTAGTACCCATTCGGGGCCTAGTATCCACCTTACCCTACTCATCGTACCCATACATGTGCACATCTTGTTCTGATTGTATGATTTGATTTTCTCTGTGGATCCAGTTTTTGACTTTGCAATATATATGATACAAGTATGCTTACCTTTATCCTACCCTGAGCTCCAAATACAGCCATTATTAGAAGTAGGGTGAAGAAAGGCAATCTAATGCCTTGGTAAGGACATATACACATTGAGCGATCCAGGAGAATCAAAGAAGGAGGGCAGAGCGGTTCTTTTTCTTTAAAAATTATCAAGAAAACCCCAAGTGCTGACCAACAGGTGCTTAAGAGACTCGATTCATGGTCATTCCTCTTATCAACTAACCAAGATGGCATTGTAGCCAATTCACAAGAGTTCACAAGAGAAAGGTATGACTTGGAATAGCTCCTATGCTTGTTTTATACCTTTGGTTCAAACACATGTGATCTTCCCTTTCGCTCAGGGACGAGCAAATGGCAAGTGTGGGGGAGTTGTTGACGGCTGTTAAGTACCTAATTTAGGGCCATCAATCCCTACATTTTGTCATAAGAACTAAGCATCCAGATTAGAATAGGGGTTTAAACTGACAATTTTCACCAGTGGATATGCTAAGTTGAATGCAGGTGTTTGACATAAGAAATGAAGAGAAAAGACACCCTCATGATCCTAGCAAGTTAAGCTCAGCCAATGAGAGGCTGCATGCAAGCATCCCCTGGATCCATGACATCACCAATCCAAGGAAGGAAGCTTCGGCGAATCAGAAGCCGCCATGCAGGCATCATATGGATCCTATGGCCCACCAGAGCGCCTAAACCGCCTCCAAACCACGTGGTCACCGGGAACCGACCTCAGGACCCACAGAGCAGCCACCACGCAAAAGCACACCCCCGAGTGGGGCCCACAGGGGGTCGGCCGACCCCACAGGTCGGCCGAACCGACCTTGTGGCGCCCACTCAGGGGCTTCCACGTGGTGCTTGCCCATTGGTCCTAGAGGCCATCCCCGGGGTGTTTGGGTGCTCTCACGCCGGTTGCACAGGCCTATAAATAGGAGGAGAGGGGGGGTAAGAAGAGGGTGAAGCACACTTGAAGCCATTTCTCACCTTTGCCTCTTCTCCCTCTCTCATTCTCTCTTGGTGGAGGTGAAACCTCATCCCACCATGGGTGTGTGTGTGTGTGAAGGATCTAGACTAGGTGGTGCTAGGTAGAGAGGAGTGTGTGGATGAGTAGAGGTGAGGTGGTGATGATCCGTTCATCATCCATCGTCCCCTTGTACCTCGTGAGCGATGCTGTTCTTCATTTAGACTAAAGTGAGTATTTCATTATTCTCTATTTAGACTAAAGTGGCTCTCATGCATGAATGAGTTATTCTTGAGTTCTTCGTTCATTCATCATTTAGAGGCTCGTGTTCTTCGTGAACGTGCCTCCTAGATCTAGTTGACGAGCAAGTAATTCATACTTTTGCGTTTGTTCATAAGTTAGAGGCTCGTGTTCTTCACGAACACGACCCTAGATCTTCTGGTATCATCGCATAAGTTTGCATCTCATTTGTATGATTGCCTGTCTATTAGAATATAGTGAGCTCATGCATATCTGATTTAGACCAAGTATCAATTATATCTCCTCGCGCGAACCGATTCAGCGACGAGTAAGGTCTAGCTCAACCTCGCGGGTTCGTCGCTTCGTATTTATACAGAGTGCTATAGTGTTTCTATGAGACGTCAGACGTAGCCGTGCTATAGTAGTAGTCGGCGGTGTAGACGTGGTGTCTAGATTGCTAGTTATCCTTCGAATGCCCTGTATCCCACGGTTTGTCTTGGGGTAGGCCGCGGTAGTGACAGTTGTTGGACCCTCTGAAATCCCTCACGTTCGGATACAGCGTGTAGGCAACCCTTTGCCGTGAACCAACTGTTATAGTCAGGAGGGGCCGGTGTCCGAAGCGAGATCTTATCCGAGCTTGTTCCTCTCTAGAGTCGAGAACCTACTGGAGACTTCACATCACTCATCTACCTCAGCAGGGACTGTGTTCCCTTGGATAGTCACTCGTAGAGTCCCCCATACCGTTCCTTGGATTTGATACCCTTGGGAATACTCCTGAGGTGAAGTGCTACAACAGTGTATCCGTGCGCTTGCGGATTCGTTCGCACCCGTCAGTATACCTGGGTGATTCTTACACGCTCACGCTATCTCGGCACCATAGTGGTGACGTTAAGAAATACCAACAGAGTTCTAGAGGTGAAAGCTTCACTCTTAGAGCACTCTAGGCCTTAGGCCCGGATTTTGTGCTCAACTCCAGCACCTCTATCATCTCTCGTCCGTAGTGCTATAGCCTTGCTAGTTGTGCTTCTTTCCTAAGGGTTCCCATCATAGTCCCCTTAGGATGGTTGTGAGGATCATCTCTGTTCACCATAGATACAGCTTGCATCGCACATATGCACTAACCATGCAGGAAAGAAAATGCCTCCTATCATAAAGAAACATGCAAGGAGGACCACAAGTAGAGCAGGATGATATCATCAGGAGAAAATGGGTGATATGAGCAACAGGGTTACAATAACTCTTCATCCAGGTATGAGTCTAGGTAAAGTCCCCAAGTTGAGCTATTAAAGTATAAAGAGGTTAAGTAAAGTTGTTTGGAATAGAAGGCAGTATTATGCCCGAAATTCCATTCTAGCCCTTGCCGAAGCCGCCGACCTTAGATTTGGTGGGCCACCTGACCTAGAGACCCTGAGCCCCGCCAGAGCCCGCACGCCGAAGCTGAGGCCCAGCGGACCCCAGATGGGCTCGGCCGACCCCCTAGGTCGGCCGACCCACTAGGGCCGCTGCTGCCTCTCGTTTTCCGTGTGCGCACTCTTTCGTCCTCCAAAAACCCTTCTCTCGCCGCGTGACGGAGTTTTGCGTCGCGCAGAACCCCATCTGCTCTGTTCGATCCTCCTCTCACCGCTCCACCGCCTTCACCTCTGCCCGATGGCTTCCGCTGGCTACAAGGGGGAGAAGTCCTTCTGCTTCAGCGACCTCGGGGGCAGCGAGTTTCATCCATGGGACGGAACTCAGGACGATCTGACGACTCCGGAGCGAGGGAGGAAGGGGAGAAGCCCTACTGGAGACTCGGTAGAGCCCCCAGCTAGGCGCAGCTCATCCTCACCTCCAACCTTTGCCAGTCATTGCTCCTTGTTCAACGTCCTAGGGAAGAAGCCGGCCCCTGGATCGAGTAAGAAGGTGTTGTTTTATGATTGGCCAGGGCCGCCACTTAAGGCTGGAGAGCGCTACTCAGGATCTCTGTTTGACGAAGATGGCGACTCCTTTTGCCATAAGTATGAGCAGGATGTGTGGGATGAAGTCCCGCAACCGCAGACCAGGTTTCGCGTCTTTGGAGTGAGGACCCCTAAGGACAGCTGCGGGGTGCCTAAGCGATACCCGCCAGATTGGGAGACAGAGCTTGGTGACATCCTAGCTTCATTGCCTAACAGGAAGAACCTCCGTGTGGGCAAGATGGCAGATGATCTGGAAGAGGCATACTTTGAGTTTGACCTCTTGATGAAGACTGTGAGAAGGCAGCGGGCGGAGTATCGACAGCTCAGGAACCTTCTCCTCAAGACTCGTGAGGAGATGAATGCCAAGCTGCAGCGGTTGATTGAAGTCGAGGGTTTGGAAGCCCTTTTTGCTGAATAGAGGGTCGTGCCCCGCTTTTATTTCCCTTCATAGGCGCTTAAGTTAGGTTTAATTTATTTCCTTTAATTTATTTCCCTTCCATTTATTTCCTTTATTTCCATCATTTGTGTAAGCGCCTATTTCTGTATTATTAGTGAACTTGAATGAATAAATTTTGGCTCCACCGGTCATGTAACCTGGTCGAGTCACTTGTGTGTTAGTTATTTTTGTTTTTGCTTTTTTCTATCGAAGAACTGCACCCAGGTACAAAATAGTGTGCGGGAGAGCTGCACTCTCCAAAACGCGAACACGACGGATCATTATTGCACCCACACTATGCTCACACAGCGCTAACGATCGACCACGCTTAGAGAACCTGAACGGGACATGCATTCGTGCGCATCGCAGGAATTCCCATCTGGTCTACACAGAAACCAGCGCTGGTTTGCATCTCTTCCTCATTTCACCATGATTTCTGAGTTTGTGCACTCATGTTTGATAAATCAACTTAAGAAATCCATGGTAATGCTTACTCCATGCCTAGGGTTGACATGCGTAAGTTTTATTCCTCGTTTATAACCTTGAGGCTTGTGAACAAAATCATCATAAGGACAACATGCTTATCTAAGTAGTTGGCAAGTGAGATATGACTTGATGACATGATCTTAACTCTGTTGGTTCTGACCCTTGGGATAATTTTGTTTTCTAAAAAAAATGCTCTTGCAAAGCTCCTCTTTGATGTGCCACTGTCCTACCAGAGCCAAATGATGTTTTTAGTTGAAAACCTTATACCCATATGCTGCTTGTTATTACATTGAGCTTTGTCAAATTCCGTGACCCTAGTGAGATTTCTTTTCATTACTTTCATGGTCAAGATTCATATGCACATCACTTTATCCCCCTTGCTATGCTTCTACCCTGGAGGTTAGCATTGTATTATTCATTCCATTCCATGAAAATAAGGCTCCACATGTGTTGATCTCTCCCCTCTAGTTTTTGTTACACAAGAGACATGGCTATCAAAAAAAATATGGACACATGAAGGTCCAGTGTTGAAAAAAAAGAGAGAAAGTAAAGTGATAGCCATGCTCTCAAAAGATTTCTTATACAAAAGGGAGAATCATGCAAAAAGGAGTTCCATAACCTAGATGGTGATAACTAGTATCCATTCCGGGGCTAGTGTCCACCTAACCATCAATCAACATTCATCATACATGTATGGTAATATCTAGCACCCATTCCGGGCCTAGTATCCACCTTACCATACTCACCGTACCCATACATGTGCACATCTTGATCTGATTGTATGATTTGATTTTCTCTGTGGATCCAGTTTTTGACTTTGCAATATATATGATACAAGTATGCTTTACCTTATCCTACCCTGAGCTCCAAATACAGCCATTATTAGAAGTAGGGTGAAGAAAGACAATCTAATGCCTTGGTGAGGACATATACACATTGAGCGATCTGAGAGAATCAAAGAAGGAGGGCAGAGCGGTTCTTTTTCTTTAAAAAATTATCAAGAAAACCCCAAGTGCTTACCAACAGGTGCTTAAGAGACTCAATTCATGGTCATTCCTCTTATCAACTACCCAAGATGGCATTGTAGCCAATCCACAAAGTTCACAAGAGCAAGGTATGACCTGGAATAACTCCTATGCTTGTTTTATACCTTTGGTACAAACCCATGTGATCTTCCCTTTCGCTCGGGACGAGCAAAAGGGCAAGTATTGGGGAGTTGTTGACGGCTGTTAAGTACCTAATTTAGGGCCGTCAATCCTTGCATTTTATCATAAGAACTAAGCATCCACACTAGAATAGGGGTTTAAACTGACAATTTCCACCAGTGGCTATGCTAAGTTGAATGCAGGTGTTTGACATAAGAAATGAAGAGAAAAGACACCCTCATGATCCTAGCAAGTTAAGCTCAGCCAATGAGAGGCTGCATGCAAGCATCCCCTGGATCCATGACATCACCAATCCAAGGAAGGAAGCCTCGGCGAATCAGAAGCCGCCATGCAGGCATCACATGGATCCTGTGGCCCACCAGAGTGCCTAAACCACCTCCAAACCACGTGGACACCGGGAACCGACCTCAGGACCCACAGGGCAGCCACCACGCGAAAGCACACCCCGAGTGGGGCCCACAGGGGGTCGGTCGACCCCACAGGTCGGCCGAACCGACCTTGTGGCGCCCACTTAGGGGCTTCCACGTGGTGCTCGGTCATTGGTCCTAGAGGCCATCCCCGGGGTGTTTGGGAGCTCTCACGCCGGTTGCACAGGCCTATAAATAGGAGGAGAGGGGGGTAAGAAGAGGGTGAAGCACACTTGAAGCCATTTCTCACCTTTGCCTCTTTCCCCCCTCTCTCATTCGCTCTTGGTGGAGGTGAAACCTCATCCCACCATGAGTGTGTGTGTGTGTGGAGGATCTAGACTAGGTGGTGCTAGGTAGAGAGGAGTGTGTGGATGAGTAGAGGTGAGGTGGTGATGATCCGTTCATCATCCATTGTCCCATTGTATCTCGTGAGCGATGCTGTTCTTCATTTAGACTAAAGTGAGTATTTCATTATTTCCTATTTAGACTAATGTGGCTCTCATGCATGAATGAGTTGTTCTTGAGTTCTTCGTTCGTTCATCATTTAGAGGCTCGTGTTCTTCGTGAACGTGCCTCCTCGATCTAGTTGACGAGCAAGTAATTCATACTTTTGCATTTGTTCATAAGTTAGAGGCTCGTGTTCTTCACGAACACGACCCTAGATCTTCTGTTATCATCACATATGTTTGCATCTCATTTATATGATTGCCTGTCTATTAGAATATAGTGAGCTCATGCATATCTAATTTAGACCAAGTATCAATCATATCTCCTCGCGCGAATCGATTCAGTGACGAGTAAGGTCTAGCTCAACCTCGCGGGTTCGTCGCTTCGTATTTATACAGAGTGCTATAGTGTTTCTACGGGACGTCAGACGTAGCCATGCTATAGTAGTAGTCGGCGGTGTAGACGTGGTGTCTAGACTGCTGGTTATCCTTCGAATGCCCTGTATCCCACGGTTTGTCTTTGGGTAGGCCGCGGTAGTGACAGCCGTTGGACCCTCTGAAATCCCCGACGTTCGGATACAGCGTGTAGGCAACCCTTTGCCATGAACCAACTGTTATAGTCAGGAGGGGCCGGTGTCCGAAGCGAGATCTTATCCGAGCTTGTTCCTCTCTAGAGTCGAGAACCTACAGGAGACTTCACATCACTCACCTACCTCAGCAGGGACCGTGTTCCCTTGGATAGTCACTCGTAGAGTCCCCCACACCGTTCCTTGGATTCGATACCCTTGGGAATACTCCTGAGGTGAAGTGCTACAACAGTGTATCCGTGCGCTTGCGGATTCGTTCGCACCCATCAGTATACCCAGGTGATTCTTACATGCTCACGCTATCCCGACGCCATAGTGGTGACGTTAAGAAATACCAACAACTCTGCTGCACGTGTCACAACAAGCCACATGGTAAGCTATGTCCTTCTTCATATCTTTCCACCAGAACCTATGCCTCAAATCCTGGTACATCTTTGTGCTTCCTGGATGAATAGAGTACCTTGAATCATGGGCTTTCTTCAGAATTTGCTCTCGAAGTTCCTTGTCTTGTGGGACACAGATCCTGTCCTTCAACCACACTATTCCTTGTTCATCGATTCGGTAATCCTCTGCTTTTCCTTCTAACATCAGCTCTCGAATAGCTCCAACCTCTTTACAAGCTTTCTGTGCTTCCCGAATCCTTTCCTCCAGATCGTAGGTCACTTGCAGTTCGTTGAGTTGTCCTTGCTCCACAATCTCAAGTTGAAACTGCTCTAGCTCATCGTGAAGTGCTGGCTGCTCCTGCCTCACCATCAAGTTGTTGCAATAGGAGTTTCTGCTTAGTGCATCTGCCACGACGTTTGCTTTGCCTGGGTGGTAGTGAATCTCTAGCTCGTAATCCTTGATCAGCTCTAACCATCTCCTCTACCTCATGTTTAGCTCTGGCTGGGTGAAGAAGTACTTCAGGCTCTTGTGATCGGTATACAGTTCACACTTGTTGCTGATCAAGTAGTGCCTTCAAATCTTGAGGGCGTGAGCAACTGCCTCTAGCTCCAAGTCGTGAGTAGGGTAGTTCTCTTCGTGCTTCTTGAGCTGCCTCGACGCATAGGCAACAACTTTTCTCTCTTGCATCAACACACATCCCAATCCTTGCTTCGACGCGTCACAGTACACCACGAAATCTTTCTTGATATCTGGCAGGGTAAGAATCGGAGCTGTCGTGAGTCTCTTCTTCAGTTCCTGGAAACTCTTCTCGCAAGCCTCTGACCACTCAAACTTCTTATCATTCTTTAACAACTCTATCATTGGCTTCGCTATCTTGGAGAAGTTTTCTATGAACCTCCTGTAGTAACCTGCCAACCCAAGAAAGCTCCTGATATCTGTCACTGTGAGTGGCTGCTCCCACTTGGTAACTGCTTCCACTTTTGAAGGGTCGACTGCAACTCCCTCAACTGACAACACGTGACCCAATAAAGAAACTTCCTCCATCCAGAACTCACACTTGCTGAACTTCGCGTACAACTTCTGCTGTCTCAGCCTCTCCATCACTACCCGAAGGTGCTCCTCATGTTCTTCTGCTGTCTCGGAGTAGATCAGAATGTCATCTATGAACACCACCACGAACTTGTCCAGTTCTTCCATGAAAACCTTGTTCATCATGTTCATGAAGTAAGCCGGGGCGTTGGTCGGCCCGAAAGAAACCACTACGAACTCGTACAGGCCATACCGAGTCGTGAAAGCTGTCGTCGGAACATCCTGGTCCTGAATCTTCATCTGGTAGTACCCTGACCTCAAGTTAATCTTCGAAAAGAACTTGGCATTCTGCAGCCTATCTAGCAAGTCGTCGATCCTGGGCAAAGGATACCTGTTCTTGATTGTCATCGAGTGGAGGGTCCGGTAGTCCACACACATCCTCTCGGTGCCATCCTTCTTATCTACAAACAGAACTGGCGAACCCCAAGGTGAGACACTCGGCCGTATAAACCCTTCCTCTAGTAACTTCTTGAGTTGCTTCTTCAGCTCATCGAGTTCATCCGTGGACATCTTGTACAGGCTCTTGGCCACTGGTCCAGCTCCTGGCATCAGCTCAATCACAAACTCAATGTCCCGATCTAGCGGTAGCTTGGTCAACTCCTCTAGGAACACGTCAGGGTACTCCCTCACCATCGGAATTTCCTCCATACAAATTTCCTTTCATGTTGCACAACATCGGTGTCGCCCTCTGGCTCTGCGGCCTGATCAACACTCTGGCTCCACTGGGGTGCTCCAACTGTACGGTCACGGGGTTGCAAGATACCAATCTGTTGTGCTTTGCTAACCACTCCATACCGAGAATCACATCGATCCCGGTCGACTCCAGAACTGTCAGGTCTGCTAGGAACAACTTCTTCTCAAATACCATGTTCACTCCTCTACACTCAAGAGTACTCCTCTTTTCTCCTAGCGGAGAACTAGTTAAAATAGGCCGTGGTTTAGGCTTAGTTGGTAATGATGTTTCCTTTACGAACTTGGTAGAAACGTATGAAAACTGTGCATCGGTATCAAACAGAATGGTAGCCATAACTAAATCGACTAAAAACTCACCGAGAGCCACGTCTGGTGCTGCAGCTGCCTCCTCTGCGGTCAAGTGGTTCAGCCTGCCTCGAGTGGGCGGTAGTGCACTCTTCTGCTGGTTCTGCTGGGGCTGTCCTCCCTGAGTTGGTCCCTTCGCTGGTGTCTGGTACTGAGTGTTCCTGTTCTGTCCTCCCTGCTGAAGCTTCTGGGGGCACACGTTGGACTTGTGGCCTAGCTGACGGCAGTGGTAGCAGGTGATCTATGAGCTGTCGTAGGCTGGCGGCTACTGCAACCTGGGCTTCCACTGTCTCGAACCTCCACTACCTCCGGCGTGACCTCTGCCCTGCTGAGAGTACTGAGTCTGCTGCTGCTGTGAGTAAGGGCGCTGCCTCTGCTGTGGGTACTGCGGCGGAGCTGACCTCTATCTCTGGTGTGAACCCGAGTGCCCCAGCACAGTCTGCATGCTGCCTCTTCTCACCTCGGACCTCCACGTAGTCCAGTCTCGACTTCTCACAACCAAAGCCTTGCCCACCAGGGCGTGAAGAGTAGCACAGTTGTGAGCAGCCAGGTGGTGCGCCATCCCTCTGTGAAGTCCCTTCCGGTACCAGTACATCTTCTTCTTTTCTGTGTTGGAGTCGTCTGGCGCGTACCGCATCAGCTCCTGGAAGCGGTTGGTGTACTCCTGCACTGACATCTGTCCCATCTTAAGACTCCTGAACTCATCTGCCTTCCTATCCATCACCGCCTTCGGGATGTGGAACTCCCTGAAAGCCTCCACAAACTCTGCCCACGTGATGTGGGTCGGGTCCTCATGTGAGTCACAGTAGCTACCCCACCAAGCTCCTGCGGTGCCGATCAGCTGGTGCGCTGCAACCGACACACACTCCTCCTCTGAAAGGTCCATGAGCTCCAGCTTCTTCTCAATCTCCCTCAACCAGTTGTCTGCCACAAGCAGGTCTGCTGAGTTGTCGAAGGTCGGCGGGTGCAGCTTGGAGAAACCCTCCACTCTCTTCTGCAAGCTCTCTAGCTGGTTCCAGAAGTTCCTCCTGTTGTTCTGAGCTACTGCGTTGGTGATCGTCTCCATCAGCTGGGTCTGAAGTGCCATCACTGCTGCTAGGTTGGGCGGTGGTGTCGGCTGCTCCTGTTCCTGCTCTGGCTTAGGCTTAGCCTCCTCCTCTGGGTCGGGGTTCACTGGCACTCGGCCTCCTCGACCTGCTTGCCCGCCGCGGTGTCCACCACGGCGTCCGCCACGTGGGGCACAACCTCCACGGCGGCCACGACCTCGACCTCCTGCGGGGAGAGGGACGTCCTCCTGCTCGGCGTTCTCCCGGGCTGCCTCCTCAAAATGGTGTAGGAGCCATCCTGACCGTCTCACCCCCGACATCTATTCCAAGAATTGAGATCGTGAGAAACGAGTTGTCGGAAATTAACTTTAAGGTACTAAAGCATATAAGGAGTATCTAGCTAACAACAATCAGTTTCACACAAACATATAAGAAGCATGAACACCGGCAAAAGATTGATAACTCCAAACACTCATGCAAGATCACCATACAAATGGTGTGTATCTCAAGGCCTACTCCACAACCTTCGAGATTACACAGAAGCATGAGGGCTACTACGCGATACATATAGGGTGGTCAACTAAACATGATTAACATGAAGAACTCTAGTCTAGCCGATTACAGGATCATCCCCTCAAGGTGCCTGCCTCTGAATGGTAGCTGGTGAGTACGGTGGTGACACTGTCTTTGGACTGGGTGGTACTGAGTAGAACGGTGGGTCGTTCACTCCTGGGTAGTTCGGGATCTCAATCTCCGGTAGGTTGAAGTAGTTTGCCAAGCTTCTCATGGCCCTGTTCATCTCTGGAGTGTCGGTACTGCCTCTCGGGTACGGTGGTTGTGCTGGTAGCTAGGTCGGTGGTAACTCGAACGTCTCAGTCCTCAGCTTCGGCCTTTTTTGTGGTGGTACTAGCTGTGCAACCTCCCTGAACTCTGTCACCCGTCTCTGGTCCGAGTCTCTCCACACTGAGCTGGTCCTGCTGGCAGTGTCCTGTGGCTCGTAAAGTCTGCCTCCCAGGTGCCACAAGTAGTTGTAGTTCTGAGTCAGCCTCTCCTCAAGTCCTCACAACCTCGTCTGGTAGTCTGTGCAAGCTGCTCCCAGTGACTCGACCAAGTACTCTTTCTCCCGAAGCCTCAGCCTGTCCTCTCTGGTTGCTGTAGCTGACTCCCTCAGTGCAGTCTGTGTAGCTTCTAGTCTTGCTTTCAAGGTGGCAATCTCAATTGCATCTCTCTCTGAGCTGGCTCTGGCCGCTGCGAGCCCCCACTCGGTGATCATAATGTTCCTCCTGTGAGCTTCATTAAGAAAGAACTCCAAGTAGTTGTTCTCTCTCTCCAACTGGGCGTTCCGTCCCAAGGTGTCGTCCCACTTACGCCTCAGAAACACTATCTCGGAATCAGTCCAGTAGAGTGCCTGGTCTTGAGCTTGAATGTACCTGCTGGTCATCTGCTCCTTCTCATCCTTGCCCTCTGTGTTCTCCTCGGTGTACTCTGTCTGGTCCTTGTTCCACTTGCTAGGGTCGTACACTGCCGTCGGTAGGACTCTGAAAGGTGTATCCTTCAGCCTCTGCTCGAGCTGCTGGCATACCTTCTTCAGTGCGAGTCTAGCACAGCACTGGTGAGCTTCCAAGGTTGAGTTGTCGAAACACGAGACCTTGACCTCCTCAAACTCTGGTACACATGGGTCCACTAGTATCTTCAAGGTCAGCTCTATCGGTGCCTGGTCAAAAGCTGCGGTTGTGCGTCCCTCGTAGAACACCTCACTGGTCTCCACTCCAGCTGTCTCCAAACACTCCTTGAGGATCTTGCAGAACCCTCCGGCCCATTGGCCATCGGTCTTGAGGGGAATCCACGTCAGCTGGTCCATCTGCACGTTGTTAGGGAAGTTAGTAAGAGTTAGTAAAGTCAATCAAGGTATTTATATAGTAAAGATCAAGGTGTTTATATAAAATTCATGGATTGCATATAAAGCACAAGGAGTTTGGCTTTCCTATACTATCGTCCGTTCCTAGGCTCGTCCTACGGTCAAGCACGGCTCTGATACCAACTGAAACGAACCGGATTTCCAAGAAAGGAAACCCGATCCCTGTACCTCAGTGATAGTCCCAGGAGGCTATCACATGCAAATCCCTATCTCAGAAAGTAACGAAAACGTACAACAGAAGGAAATATAAGAAGGTCCACATAATATTATTATAATAATTAAGCATCTGAGTGCATCATTACGACACATGTCGGGTACAAGTCCAATGGGACTGAATCAAATAGAGTAAAACATCTATGCAGCGGATCTCATGTAGCGAAGTAGACTCCATCCCCATAGGCAGCTCGAGTGTAGAACAGCCTCAGTCCTCCCATCCATCATGCTCAAAGTCGTAGTCAGGCTCCTGGTCTGAAAACCCGTCATCTACTCGATAAGCGAGTAGGTCATGTCAGCTTCCCAACAAAGAGCATAAGCAAAAGAGAATAATTCTATTATGGATGGATATTCCTATATATGGTTGTAAAAGGTTATGCAAGCAGCGGCAGCAACATCAAGGAATGCAGAAATGCAGAGAGGTCACCATCTCCGAGTAGATCCACACCTCCGAGGACAATGCCTCCGGGGTCAACACCCCAACCAAGGTAAGAACACTAAACACTGGATCTCATTCGAGTCACAGCATCCCACTCTCATCTGCGATGTGGGGTCACCAACTCCTCTCCCCACATCTCAATGGCACAGAGCCGGGCTCACACTCACAGGGAAGAGAAAGCAGCACAAGAAGAGTCTAGCCAGAGTAACAGATCCAAGGGCTGTCCATACCAGTGGACACTGACTATAGCTATAGGTTTAACACTTTGCAGAGGTGGTACAACTAGACCCGCCCGATTCACATCCCTACCTAACAGCCGGAGACCTAGCAGTGGATGGCACTCTCCTGCCTCTCCGAGCCTGACTCGTCCTGAACTGGGGCGCGAAACTTGCCAGCAGGGCCTCGAAGCTGTGAAACCATCCCCGGAGGAGCCGGAGCGACGTCTACTCGGGGGGTATAACCCGTCCCCCTCACACGATCACACCGATCCGCCTACAGGCTGGATGCCATCCACATACTAGTTCTCAGACCGAACCCCACCCATAACAAGGCATGGTTAAACTGTCGATCAGTCCTTAATTGCAAGAGCAAGCACTCACCAACTCCATCCGAACGACACGCCGCTAGGGCGGGAGGCCAGGTCGTATCTCCCTTAGACAGGCGTTCACAAGTAACCAAAGCGGCTCACTCTCGCAGTAACACATCAAGGATACACACTCACCCAAAACACACGTTAGAATACCGAGATATCCCAATCTCAGTCCAAACCAGAGATCCATCCATAACTAAGGGTAAAATATATGGATAGATATAGCCGAGAACTAGCTAGGGGTCTGTAGCTAGTTCCGAAAAGTAGGTAGTTCAAGGATCAGGGTAATAGAAACCAAGGTACGACTGAAAGATTGTCTATGCAATTCAAAGGCATTCATAAATAATAATTAAGCACTAGCAACTAAAAGCATGCATGGGATCTAGATGATTGGGAGTGACATGACACCTGGCTGGCGTCCGTAGTCCTGGTCTGGGTTGAAGTCGGGGTTGAACTCCTCCTCTGGCTCGTAGCTCGGGTCTGCTCAGTACGAGATACGAGACACTAAATTACCGACAATCAGCTAAGCATAAATCCAAAGAAACCCAATTTTAAAAGATCCAAAGAGATCCAATCTATCTACAAACAACACCGTCTCATTTTTAGAAAAATAATGAAACTGGTTTCATATTTTTCGGAGTTATAAATAATTAGTTATGATTTTTCAAAGGTTAAAGGATTTATAAATAAATTTTCAAATTCATTTATAAATCAGAAAAGGATTTTAATTTTGAAAATAAGTGACGACGTCAGCATGACATCATCATGACGTCAGCGTATCAGTTAGTGGGCCGTTATTGGGCCGAAACAGTTAGTGGGCCGAAATCGGCCCAGTGAACTCAGCCCATTGGGCCAAATGGACTAAGTCCAACGGGGGCCCCTAAATTTAAATCAGAGTCCGAGAAAGAAAAGAAAAAGGGGCCGGTCTTGGGCCTTAATGGGCTAAGGTCCATGCAGGGTTTCCTTCACGTCCCGCCGCAGAGAAGTCCGAAAACCTCCTTGGACTCTGTTGGGGCACGTTCGTGCTCCCTCGCCACGTACGCATGCGTCGACGCGCCTCGGCGCGCGGCCGGTGGCGACGGCGAACGGCGATCTGCGGCCCCGAGAGCTCCGACACCCAAGCGAGTGCATGGAGTTGAGCGCTAGGGTTAGGTGGTTAGGGTAGCACGGCCACGGCCCTGGAGTAGGGCATGTGCGACCGGTGAGCGGCGCGACACGGAAACTAGCACGGCGCGGCGCGCGCGGCGACAGTGCGGCGCAACATCGACGCTCCGGCGATAGCGGTGACGATACCGAGCAACGCAGTGGTGCAGTGGTGCGGTGCAGGCATGGCGGCTTCATAGTGCGGCCAGGTTCCCGGCGGGGACCTCTAGGGCCGGCTTGGCAACCGCGATGGCGGTGAGGCGCGGTATGGCTGGTGCGTGGCAACACGGCGACGAAGCGTGGCAGCGCATGCGCAACGAGGTAAAAGCGGAGCGCGGTGCATCTACTGTGGCGTAGCGTGTGGGTGCGCTTGGCCTGGCAAGCGTGTGCACGCAGGGCTATTCCCTGACCGCGTCTCAGCTGGCCGACGCGCGGACATCTGGTGAACCAGAGCTGCGGCGCTTGACACGACGATAGCGGCAGCGAAGCACCTGCACAGAAACCACGGCACAAAGGCCGGACACAAGCGCGCGACAACAGGGCGAAAACAAGGCGGCGAGGACTGGCGCGACACTTGGGTGCGCCATGGCGGCGGACGTGCGGACAGAGCACGGCTCGACGGCCAGCGAGGCATCACAGGCATATCAAGGTAGAGGAAAGGAGCAAAGGGGGTGGATCGTTGGCTCACAGCGAGGAGGAGGTGTAGACGAAGTAGTGACGACGCGCATTGGGGAAGCGGCGGCGAGGTTCCCGACGGTGTGGCTTCGACTCTGCTCCAGCAGCGGCTCGAGGCGGACGGCCTCTTTCCTCTGCTTGATCCGCTCCGGTCCTGGCGACTTCGGCTTTATCTTGGTGTCACGGCGGCGAGGCGCCTCCTCTTCCTCCTGTTCCCCCTTCTCTCCTTGCACGGCGGCGGAACAGAGGAAAGGGGAGAAATCCCCCGATGCGGTTTGGCTTGAGAAACGGGGCTTGGTCTGGGGTTTTAGCTGGTCGACTACGTCGAGGTGAGGGCAAAACGGGCACGGTGCAGCTTCTACTGGCCGTTGCGGTGTGGAGGTCGACGTGGCGGAGCAGGAATGGCTGGCGGGCGCACGGGCTCTTCATGGCGCAGGGGTAAAAGGGGTAAAGGCGCAGGCGGAGCGCGTCAGGGTCTGCCCGGTTTGGCGTCCGTGCCAGAGATCCAGTCAGGGGCTTGTCCCTCGGCCTGACTCGGCGGGCGCGCGCTGTGGGGAGGTGGGTGGCCGCACGCGTGGGAACACACTGACTAGCGCAAGGAGGACAACGACCGGTGCCGGGTCCCGCTCGTCAGCGGCATAGGCGCGGCGGGGATGAAGATGGGCTGGTTGGGCTGGCTTAGCTGGGCCAAAGATAGAAGAGGGGGAACAGATGGTCACGGGCCGAAAGAAGAGGGGTCTCCGGTAGACTTGGTTAGAAGTTAGTTGGCCCAAGAGTTAGATAGGGTTTTAGAATTAGTTTTGAATTTAGGTTTAAACTTTATATTTGAATTTGAATTTATTCAAATTCCAAACACACTCAAATAAATCCAAATAAAATCCATAAAATCCAACTCACATATTTATACCATAATTTGAATTTTATATTTTTATATTTAGGTTTTGTTTATATGGAATTTAGGTAAGAGGCTAGAAAAAGGTTTAAATATGGTGTCACTCATCAGATTAATAAAAAGTTCAAATTTTTCAGCAAATTCATACTTTCCAAATTACGGGATGTTACAGCCTGCTTCGACGACAGAGGAAATAGGCCAGCAATGCACAACAGTCGAGAATTTCATGACCAACGG
The DNA here is from genome assembly GCA_036936925.1 of Cenchrus fungigraminus. Lineage (NCBI taxonomy): Eukaryota > Viridiplantae > Streptophyta > Magnoliopsida > Poales > Poaceae > Cenchrus > Cenchrus fungigraminus. Next base: position 103,428,492 of record CM072779.1, read on the forward strand.
ATCCCAGTGCATGATCGCTGGGGGCAGGATCAGCGTATATGATCGGCTAGGAGGCAAAGTCAGAGAGAATCAGACAAACTCCGATTGGCTAGAAGAGATGGCTGACAGTAGGGTCCCTGATGAAGACGTATTGACAAGAAATCCAGAAAGGCGTAATGCTACATATGAGAACAGAAGCCAACACGTAGTTCATCAACCTAAATGGTGCCCAGAAGGTTTAACCAAATCTCAGAAAAGGAGGATCCAACACTTGCGACAATTGGAACAGTAAGAAGAGATTGAGAAGCAAGCACTTGACAAGAAGAAGGTCCGATCTCAAATGTAGCGACCTAAACCCAAATTTGATAACAAGGGAGAAGGTCAACCAGCAGCTGATATTAACATGGTCTTCATGCTACTCAAGGAGTTTATGACTCTTGAAGACAACTCAGATGAAGATCCAGATGAGGAGTTAGGATCGGCTCAGTTAACCTTGGATCCAATGCTGGTCAGTTTTGAGAAACCAGATGAGAAAAAGCGTCAGCATATGAAAGCTTTGTTTCTCAAAGGACTTGTCAATGGAAAGCCAATCACAAGGTTCCTGGTGGATGGTGGTGCATCGGTCAATCTTATGCCCTACTCAATGCTTAGAAGATTTGGAAAAAGTGAGCAAGACTTAACCAAGACTGACATCATGCTACTTGACTTCGAAGGAAACTCATCATCTGCAATGGGTGCTATTTGTGTGGATTTGACAAATCGGCAGCAAGACCCTTCCAACTACCTTTTTCGTTATCAAGGGGAAGAGGTCATACAATTTACTACTGGGAAGAGATTGGATTCACGCCAATTGTTGCATTCCGTATACCATGCATCAATGTGTAATCCAATGGATTGGAGACTCAGTGAAAGTAGTCAACGCTGATTCTTCCATCCATATTGCAGCAGCCGATACAAATTGGAATTTTGATAAAGTTATCTGCATATCGGGGAAAGTGTGGGAGATAGATTTCCTCAAGATGTCTGACTTCGAGCTTCAGCCGATCCAGATGATCGGTTCTCAAATATAAAAAGAATAAAAAGCTGCATCGGCCGAGTGAGATAATCGGACTTCAACAAGATTAGGCCGGTGCTAGTCAAGATCAAGACAAGGTTTTAAAATTGGATCAATTACTTAGCCGATTACTAGTTCTGGCTCTTTAGCCAATTTAGATTTCGGAAGTTAGCTGATACTGAGTTATCACCTTTAGTGGAAAAAGTGTTCAAACATTTATAGCCGATTCATGATTTGGATAATGGCCGATGTGATAATCGCCCTTAGAACAAAAATATGAATATATATATATCATATACATCGTGTTTACATCTTCATGGAAGAGCAATGGAGTACAAAATTTAGAAGATAACTATCCTATCTCTCATATGATGAGGATATTGAATCAATGAACACCAGAGAGAGATGGGGTACTGCGAATAGGAAATGGAAGACTAAGATCTTCGCCTGATCGCCTGATTCTGTAATCTTCCGCTAAGAGCTCCACGAGTTGATGACCAAGGTGGTCGTCCCCTCGGTGCGCTCTTCCTCTGATACATGTGTAGCAGGACATTCTACCTTGCTCCTTCCCTTCAGCCGTTGAACCCAAGCTTTTCACAAGGATTCTTCTAGCTGTTGTACCTCCTGGCTTCGCAAGAAGAGTTGGAGAAGGCGAGGTAATGCTGCACCACTTCACAAGAATTCTCCTAGCCATGGCGAGAAAGGAAGAGGGGAAAGGAAAAAAAATCAAAGAGCAGAAGCCTGCACCCTATCAGATCTAGTCTATGCATCATGATGGAAAAATGTGAAAAGCCGATGTACATACGGATACTATTTATAACCCAAACTAGAGGAAATGGGGGCTGGAGAAGATAAGAAGGAATCGAAAAGATGACAGATCCGGTCAAAATGGGAACAATTTTTCCGTGAATGGCTCAATTTCCAGGGGTTGGCATTGATCTAAGTGATACATTTCCCCAAAAAAGGGAGGGGCACTCAAAAGCTGTTGAAGGAAAAAACTCTGAACTCTAGAAGAGGAAGAGACAAAAGGAGTATCCCTCAATGTTGCTGGAAACATCAACAAGCTTACTGGCCGCGTCATGAAGCAAAACTATCTCAAGAGGACATCTGTTGCAGTAAACAAAGCTCTAAGTCTTCCTGTAAACACTTCAAGAGGAAGATGCCTCCCATCCCTAAAGACAACAGGGCGATCCAGGGACTTTCAACTAAAAAAGAAAGGAGTCTATGAAGAGGAAGCCGGTGAAGAACCATTGGGTTATAAGCCGAGTTTTATAGGAAAGATACATGGAAAAGACGGTTCAGAGTCACATGCTGGCATTAAAAGATTGGTGGCATTCAAGGATAAGTGGGAAGCATTCATCTGCCACAATTCAGGAAAATCACGAGATGGACAGTAAAAAAAATTGTCAGAAGAAAGATGGTTATCCAGGCGTCTGAAAGCAATAAAGTGATAGCTGGCTACATCGGCTAAATTGGCCGATTACAATCCATCAAAGTTTCTTCGGATTTTTCGACTTCAGACTTTGCTTCTGCCACAACGCTGGAGCTCATTGATAGCACCATGAGCGATTGATGATCGTTAGAAATCTTTTCTACAATCCTCGCAATTGAAGAACTAGCGAAAGTAATCAGAAGCAAAGGCTGATTCACAAGAAAGGAGGGACAGTTGCCTGATTGATAAATTGGTTTCTGAAAAGCCAACATTAACTCAGAAACATGGCTAGTACAAACAAATTTAGGTTGGGGGTTATCTACGTCGACAAACTACAGAGCATATACCAAGGATGATTGCCCTTCAACAGCACTGCAAGCAACTACAACCTTCATAGTGTCATCCAGATCTAGAGCTCTGATTTACAGAAGTTCATTAAAGGACAGTAACGGGTGCTGCTTCCTGAAAATAGTTGCAAAAGGAGATGCCTCCCATGACTAGTGAGAGTTGATATGGTCTTCAGACACAATGAGGATAGCTCTGAAAAAAAAGCTCATGAAAGAGTCTATGGACGAAAGGATGAGTTTATAAAGTAAGAAGCAAGACAGGATCAAATGATCAAATCAAGCATCAACAGGGCAAGATCCAAAACATTCAAGGCAAGAGCAGAAAGAACAGTAATCCCCATGTGCAAGAAGGAAAAATCAAAGGAGAGAATTTCAGAGCAAAAGAAATTTACTCTGAAACTGGGGGGCATGTGTTGACACCGTTTTTTGACACATGTCAGAGAATAAATGAAGAGACATCGAGAAGGCCTCAAAACCGATGAAGAAAAGGGGAAAAGTGACCAGCCGATTTGGAATCGGCCGATTGATGGGAAGAAACGTGGCAGAAGAGGAATTCGCCAGAAGGAAGGAAGACGGAGGTGGGTCAACAATCCAGTTGACATCGGGTCAAAATCAGTTTAGAGAGTCCGATTCCTATAGGAATCGTTAAGTTTTTGGTAGTTTTTATTTCTTTAGATTCAAGCAAACGTTGTCGTCATCGACTAGGAGTCAAGTTGTCCTTAGGACATAAATAGCGACTCTGCGTGGTCGAAGAAAGATTGTACACACCAATATCAACAAAACCTTTACTTATTCAAGTCGGCGACTTCGCCACCCCTTTTTTACTTCTTCTTATTTTCTTGTTTTTTCAAACGCTGTTCTTCTAGCTTGTCGGGTTGCATCGATTGACCTCCGACAAGCTTGTAAGTACTGTTTTATCGAATAACAACTGGGCTTTAACCTCCGGGCGCATCGCTGTGGTTTCGTCTAAGTTTTATTCACAACTTATCGATATCAGCTAGGTTTGCCAGTCTTTTCTTGTTTATTTAGCTTTTATCACCAATTTATCCAGCTCGTAATCTCATCGTATCGGCTGTCGTCGCTCTTGCATCGTTTGATTACGATCTAGCTGATTCAGATCAGGTTTCGAGTGTTGTCTCGTAGTGCTTAGTTTGCTCGACTTTTGCTCGCGCTTTGCCTACGTCATCAAATCAGCTGATCTAGCCGTTTTGGTTATACTTGCACTTCGGCTGCTTCAGCTAGCCGATTCGCTCTGCAGTGGTATCAGCCGATCAGGCTGTTACTTGTTGAAGACTCACATCGGTTCTCTAGCCGATCTAACCCACATCTAAAGTTTCCTATCTTTCCGTGCCGATCAACAGGACAGGTCGGCTGGCACGCCTTGTTACATCCCGGGGATCCGTTACGTGTTGCCGTTGAAGAACTTAATTCCATTTTTTGAGTCAACAGGTATGCACTCCAAACAACACGAATTAAACTCCATTCCAATAAAACACAAATTAAACTGTGTTTCTGCGGGAGGCGCCACAACAGTTAACAGGAACTTCGTGTTGTGCGGGCGTGTTTAGTTGGTTGGGTGAAAATTTTGAGATCTTTTTTAATGTCTATTCGAGGTAATAAACGTAGACTACTTAGGGCACTCCCAACCCAGACTCTATGGTAGAGTCCAACGTTATTAATTACACTACCACATAGGCAATTTACTGATGTGGTAAGCAATTTAATGATGAGAGAGAGGTGAAAACTAAGAAACCAAGTCTAGTTAGACACCAAGTCTACGCGCAAAACGAAACCTGTGCAGATCCCGTGTGGCTGCCTACATGCTCAACGTGTCCCCTTATTTAATAAAACAGGAACAGAAGATCCAAGAGAAATATTAGATAGACTCCATGATAGAAAATCTGCATTGGAGATTATAGTTTCTTGTGATAGAGTCTTCGACATATAGACTCTATGAGTAGAGTCTGGGTTGGGAGTGCTCTAACAAAACTAATTACATGTATAGACGTGAAATCCCGAGATGAATCCATTAAGCATAATTAATTCATCACTAGAGATTGTTTAATGTAGCGCGATGTTGTCTAATCATGACATAATTAGGTTCATTAGATTCGTCTCGAAAATTAAGGTAAGGTTATGAAATGAGTTTTGTCATTAATTCATATTTAATACTCTAATTAGTGTTCAAAGATTGATGTGACGGGTAGTTGGTGAAAATTCAGCAACTAAACATGGCCAGACTTTCACCACAACGCCTACGGGGCCACAACAGGGCGCTCGCGCGTCGCAACCTGCTCCCAGCGACGAAAATGGTGCAGTAGTGGTGGGACTCATCTTATATCCTCCCATCCTTTCTTCTACCTCTGGTTTTCTTCCTCCTCTAGATTCCTTTCTTCTCTGTTCTTCTTTCTCCGCACCAGCACCGCCGCAGCCGACCTCCACCACCGCCCACCGCTCCGTCCTCCACCACCCACATCGTCGTGCCACTCTGCCTGATCCCATCCCCGCCGCACCTTCTCGCCCTTCCCTAACCCTTCCATGGCTGACCCCCGCCGCCGGCACCGCCCACCTGGGGTCCCCCACTGCCGCTGCTGTCGACAACTCGCAACCATCGCTTTACCTACTGTCACCACCGGTCACCTCCTCTAAGGCCGCCGGCAATGGAGCCCTTCCCCCCAACAACCCCAATCCCTAACCCCAACCCAACCTGAAACCCTAAGAACCCACCGGCTTCCACCACCGCCCGCCACCGGTGGTGACCCGTCGCCAGCCACCACCCACAACTCGCCGCTGCTTCGCCGTCGGCCATGGATGCTTCCCCTGCCCCCAACAACCGTGCGCAAGAGGAAGACGGAAGCGTGCGAGTCACGTGCGGGCGGACAACAAGTGCCGCGTGTCCGCTCGCTGCTAGCGCGTAGCGGCGCGCGCCCAATAAGAATTTTGCAACACCTACGTTCCAAACTTTCAATGTGATCGGATACCCCAACACACATATATATACTGCACCTGCAATGCCCTCCTTCCATCCGAGAAATTTCGAAATTTAGCCCTATCTTCGCGAGCCTCATCTGAGATGACCCTAAGTTCGCGAGCTTTTCGAAATTTAACCCTGAGGCACGCGAACTCTTTGATTCGGGGGTTTCCATCACTTTTCACAATTTCAAGATTTTCTTTTTATGTTTTGCTTCTCCAAATCATGTGAACAGACAATTTTACCCCTAACTATCTCTCCCTCCACCTGACGTGCAGGACCCACATTTTGGGTCATCTTCAACCTCGGACTCGCCGCTCATCCCCATGGCCGCCATTCGCCGGCTGCGCCCATGGGGGCCGACGATTGCGCCGGAGGAGGCCGCCATTCGAGCTCGCAGCCGGCGGCCGGGCCTAGCTCAAGGCTGACGGCTGGGCAGAGCTCACGTCCGGGCGTACCTCGCGGCCAGCCGAGCTTGCAGCCTGGGTGAGCAGGCAGCCGCGGCTGACGGCGGTGCTTGTAGGGGGTGGTGGTAGCGGGAGGTAGGAGAGCGGCAGCCATGGGGACGGGCGGCGACACCCAGCAGGGAGCAGTAGCACGCTGTTAGAGGTTGAAGATGACAGGGGCAAAAACGTCCACTCAGATGGGTTTGAGATGGAAAAAGAGAAACAAAATAAGGAAATCACAAAAAAGAGTCAAAAACTTCTGAATCGAAAAGTTCGCATGCCTGGAGGTTAAATTTCGAAAAGCTCGCGAACTTAGGATCATCTTAGATGAAACTCGTGAAAATAAGGTTAAATTTGGAAATTTCTCCCTCCAACCAGCAACGGAGCAACCACCCCCGTGCTGCCTGGCAGTCTGGCAGACTTCCACGGCTACAACAAAGTACATATTTCGGGTGCGTTTGGCAGGGCTCCGGCTCCGGCTGTGGCAGCTTCGGCTGTGGCTGTGCTGGTGCACGGATTCTGTGGTGGAGCTGAAACTGTTTTAGGAAATCGTTCAGCAAAACAGCTTCTCCTGGCTGTGTAAAGTGGACGAGAGAGTGAAATGTCCATAATACCCTTTTCCTTTCTTTTTTATTTTCTCTTTTTTTCCTCCTATTTTTCATTTTCTTTTTTCTTTTACTTCTCATTTTTCTTTTTTTATTTCTCTCTCCATCCTTTTATCTCCACCACGAGATAACCCGTGCCCACCGAGATCTATCCATCCACCCGTGCCCACGACCCCTTCAGCCCCCTTCGACCCCTTCCCTTCCGCACCGGCCAGCTCGCCGCGAATCCACTCCCGGTCGGCGCGCCTCCTGCCGCATGACCGGCGCGCTCCTCGTCAACACCGTCCAGGAGCTGGAGCCCTCCGGGCTCAACGTGCTCCGGAAGAGTTTCGGAGTCCAGCCATGGCCGATCAGGCCGGTCCTCACCGCGCCGACCACGTCAGATCCGCGGGACGACGGGATCCACAGGGCGACGGCGACGCTCTACATATCCTTCGGTTCGCAGAACAGCATCAACGCGGATCAGATGAGGCAGCTCGCCTCTGCAGCAGCCTCCCTCTCCGGTGGCGGATGCGGCGCGCTGGAGACCCGTCCGCCGGCGGCAAGGTGGCCCTGGCGGAGCTCTCCGGCCTCTGCCTCTGCCCCTCCGACCTCCTACTCCGGCTGCCGCCGCCTCCTGGTTCTGCATGCGGTGGGGAATGCGGTAGGGGCAATGGCATTTTCCTTGTAATTTCCTCGAAGTGTAAGGGCAAATTGGTAACGAGATTTGGAGTGTCAGAGGGAGCCAGGGGGAGCTACCATTTTTGGCTCCTGGGTGCACAAAGTGCTCCAGAGAGTGGAAATTCCGCAAACTTCCAAGCGGGAGCTGTTTTCAACCGCCCTTTGGCAGGGCTCCAGCAAAAATGGCTCCCGGAGCTGCAGGAGGAGCCCTGCCAAACGGAGCCTTCCTGAGGATGGCCAGACTGCCACGACTACAACAAGTACCCTCCCGAGGATTTTATCATAAACCCTAAATTCGTAAACCCTAGGGGATCGTCATGTTTAGGCTTTTAGGGTGTTTAATTTCAGTGGTACCGTGTCACATGAGATGTTTGGTGTGATGTCGGTCCAGCGGAGTTCGGATGCTAATAAAAATACTAATTACAAATTCGTTTAAAATCCGCGAAGAGAAATTTATTGGACCTAATTAATCTGTCAGTAGCACATATTTACACTAGCATGTTATTGTCAAATCATAGATTAATTAGACTTTAAAAAATCGTTTCGCAAAGTTGTTGCAATATGACAATTAATTATTTCTATCTACATTTAATACGTTATAGTGTCCAAACATTCGATGTGACGGGATGAAATTTTATGGGAAGGAACTAAACGGGGCTTTAGATCTCGAGATGATTTTTTTTTCATCTATCAAATATATTTGGATACAGTACGAAGTATTGAATATAGACGAATTACAAAACTAATAACACATGTGGAGTGTAAATCCGAGACAAATTTATTAAGTCTACATTTCTCACAGATATGGGTATACGATGTCCCACTTCTTTTATTTAACTAGTAAAATGCACGTGCGACACGCACGTGTTTAAAAATAATAATAACGAAAAAGTATATTTATATAGTAAGTCACATGTGTGCCACACGTGTCTAAAAATCCAGAATAAACAGAAAAATATGTTATATGTATTTAGCAACTTGCACTGCTTGTTGATAGAGCAGAGCTGTTTTGTCATTTTGAGCACTCAGGCGAAGTTGAGCCGTAGGCAGGTGCTACACGTTTGTTTTTTAAATATATAGAATATAAACAATTGTCTTTAAAATATATATGATCATTATTGGATTTCAACTGTAATAGAGTTCACAAATACCGCTACAAGAACACAAATTGTTGTCTCATAGTCCGCCTTTCTCCTAATACTCATTGTGGGTGCCAAAAATATCTGAAATAATACACATGATGATTAGGCATGTTAGTCCAGACAGTACAGTGTTTTGCTAAATTCCTCACATGTCATGCCTAAATAATTTAATCTTTCCCCGTTAGAGAAGTCAATCACCACATAATCATTATGTTACAGACATCAAGGAAATTCATATTAAAACCCAAAGGATCTAGATCAACACATAAGCCCCGATTTTCCTCACCAAGAGTTCGTGAATCTGCAACCTCTAACAATCTAATGCGAAGTCAACCCAATAGCATATCCAAGAGATCAAGTTGCAGAACATACAGAGGAAATAGAGAACAACAGGGATAGCAGAATGCGTTATGTACCTTCCATTGAAGACAGCCTTCTCCACGGGTGTTAATAGTATAATCAAAAAGAAAATTTTGCCCACATTACAACGGAAGATACGTGGACTACCTGCTAAACCCACAACATATTTATAAAGATGCATTGGAAACCGATAAGAGCGAAAACCCAGGAAACATAAAAAATTTAGATAACCAAAGATAAAATGCAGTTACTGCAAGAGTATCAATTGGTAGACTTAATTAGATTAACAAATACTTAATATTATAATAATGTCAAGTAGAGATCTAATCAAACCCATGAGAAAGCCAAACTAAAAAGTTTGAAAACAAATCCTTTGGAAACATTGAACCACCTAAAGGAAATCCATATGCTCCAGTCGTTAGGAGCTTAATCATTAGAAACACTGATGTTAATTATTAAGAAATTGCCACCACATATTTAGGAAACTGATGTAAAATATTAGCAATACCCTCTGTCTGAACAAGCAACCTGTCCATCCATCATGAACCAAGACAAATAATTGAGGCATATATAGACTCATGTACACATTGTAAATTATATCAATGATCGCATCATATTGTGCATTGTAAGGTATAACTGCATGGGATGCTCTAACTATTTGAGAAGCAACCGTCAATGACATCACGGGGTCCATGATACAAATGAAAATTTTCAACTTTTGTATATAATGCAGAGGACATTGGAAACAACTGACATAAACTTACCAAAGATATACCGACTAAAGCACTGACGAGAAATAAACGCCTATGGAAAACCATGCTCTCAAGAATATGTCAAAAATGAAGGGAACTCAGTATAACTTTGAAAGTAATGAATGACTTTGAGAGTGGCAAAGAAACTACACTTCAGTCTCTTGTATTGACACCACTGCTTGACAAGTAACTGAAGCAACAAAATTTTGAATACTAATGTGTGCACACTGGACCTAAAAAGATCTACAGGTCTAACTGGGGGCTGAAAGCTATATTAGTAAAAAGAATACATGCATGGTTATATCCTTAAAGTTTCAGAGAAACAAACGAAATAAGTATACCAGATGACAGAAAAATGTTGAATTTCATGGTTAGTTGGCTACACAAATAAATCTGGCAATCAATTGGTTATTAAACTGCTATAATGCCACTAACATGTTTAATTTCAGTCACCTATATGGACAACATTGCTTCAAAAGCAACTAACAACTAAGAAATTGAGAATACTCTAGCAAGAGAGACTTAGGGTACGTAAGAGCTGAACCATTCTAAGTGTACTGCTGAAATTTAGGAAAAAAATGTGAAACGAAAGCAGTGCATGGGCGTAGTCTGAAAAAAGTGGTACACAGGTTATTTAGTACTGAAATTCATAATATTTTGCACGAGATGCTTCGGTTTCGAACAACAAAATATTAACAGCACAATTTTCTACTAATGCCAAAAATCAATTTTCTAAACAAAATCTTTAGAAACCATACCTAGCATATTTCGATCCCAAACTGAACAAGGTGTCACTGAAGGCATATATCTTGCAGTCACAATACCTGAATTTTGAGCATCAACAAAGCAAGATGAAGAGTCTGCCCCACTACAGTTACTTAAGAACAAAACTAAAATACCAGAGAGAAATCTACGAAGGGTACAATTTAGATCGAGCTTCACGAGTAGAGAGAGCGCAAGAGAAGAGACCGTGCAATTCACTAACCAGCAGGAGAGGGGGTGCTCGGTCCGGCGCGCGGAGGCGCTCGTGGGCAGCGAGCCCGCCACACGCCCTCGCCGCCTGCTGCTGCCGTTGTCGTCCATCATTCGAGTAGCGGGGGCGGGGCGGAGACCTTGATGACCCAGTTACCCTGGTAGGGGTTTAGAGAGATCAAAGGCGACCGCCGTGAGCCCGCGATGACCTCGATGCGGGCTTCCTCCGCGACGGAGTCCGCCTCCGTCTGGATCTCCTCGGGCCGGCGGCCCCGCGAGAGCGCGTCCAGCAAGCGGAACAACGCGTCCTGGTCCCGCGCCGCCACGGCGTGGTGCGTCGGGCTGTGCACGTACCTCGCAGCGTCCACGATTGCCATCCGCGTGGCACCGACCAACCTATTTTTTTAGAGGTCCGTCATGTCCCCTCCTCTCTTGGGTCGACTCGGGGAAACCAACACGCCACCGCCTAGTCCTGCCTCTAGCGAGCCAGAGTAGCCGCCGCCGCCACCACATCCAGGTTTGAAACAGCACGGACAGGTGACAGCGGCAGCTGACACATTCCCTTCCCCTATCCCTCCTTTTGTCCTCACCTGACCCCTTCCTTCCCCTGCTTCCGGGAGAGCACGCGAGATCGCTACGGCGGCCGCGGGCGGTGGGCGTCGGCGGCTCGGGCCTGGCACAACAAGGTGCTGTGGCGGCGCTGCATGGCATCGGGTCCTTTGCACTTTGCGGGGGACGCTGGTGGCCATGGTGGACTACAGAAGCCCTGCCCGTCGGCGGCGCGGCGGGATGCGAAGGAAATTAGGAGAGGAGCGGCGGGCAGGCTTTCGACGCGGAGTAAGTTGGGATGCGCTAGATTGGGTTCGAACCGGGGCCGGATGATGGAATTTTAGGGAACACACGTGGGGGAGAAAAATCGGGTGCGCACCGCGGCCCCTGTGCGCACCCTCGCGTGTTGCAACAGGATTGGATGGGGCGCTCGGGTCCTGCGTGTCCGACGCTCGCGCTACTCGACTTGCGCTGCTCGACCTGCTCGGCTCGTTTGGCCTCGCGCGAGCCCTCGACCCGTTCTGATAGTTGCTCGACCTCGTCATCAGCTCGCCATCGCATCACGTCGATTCATCTTCCTGGGGCGGCGCGGCGAGGCGATCGCGGAATGGCGGCGAAGTCATGGCCGAAGGGAGGCCTGGCAGCTCAGCCATGTTGGAGGGGGGGAGGGACGCGGCGAGGCGATCGCGGAACGGCGGCGCGGCTCAACCATGGTGGATTGGGGTTGCGGCGAGGCCATGGCAGCAGGCAGGACTGGCGGCTCAGCCATGGCGGAAGGGTGGGGCGGCGAAGCCCTACCCAGCGACGGCCACACTGACATCGATCGAGGTAATATCGCATTGTTTAGCCAAATTTGAAAAGGAATTAAAAATTATTTATCATTGACACCATGGCTGAACAGTAGCAAAATGAAATCTCTGAAAGTCAATGTTTAACATGGTTTGATTGATTGGGAGAGTAAAAGATGGTCACTAATTTTAATTGAAGCTCAAAGTTGGAACTTGTTAGCTGACGAAATTGTAAGTCTGAAAATGACCGAAGACAACATTGTTAAGCCAAGTTTGAAAAGGAATTAAAAATTATTTATCATTCACACCAGGGATGAACAGTAGCAAAATGGAATATCTGTAAGTCAATGTTTAACATGGTTTGATTGATTGGAAGAGTAAACGATGGTCACTAATTTTAATTGATGCTCAAAGTTGGAACGTTGCCATTGGGGAGTCAACTGACGATTCGACGCGAGCCGAGCTGAGCCTCTCGCGCTGCCCGCGAAGCCGATGACGAGAGCCTGGCTAGGCGATCCGCCGATCCCTACGACGTGCGTCGTGCGGACTCCTAGCGAGCCGCGGACGGGCAGCCGAACGAGCGCGACTTTGGATGCCGGACGGACGCGGGACCCAATTTTTCTCCCACGCGGGATGGCCCGGAGTGCGGGTCGTGGGCCCACAATGGGTATAGGGTGGGTAGACGTGGGGTAGGTGAGAAAAACAATTCGTTTTTGGCAGAAACGCTCTCCAAATTACGATTTTTTGGTACTTCATAGTCCTTCCACCCTATCCACTTCCAAAACCATATGACAGGTGAGTTCAGCGTGAGGGGTAAGGCGGGTCCGATTTGGGTGAGAAAATTTTTCAATTGTCTTCGCTCCTTACAGTATAGATTTGGATAGAGAAAAGTTTTAAAAGAATAAAGATGACATTTTCAATACTATATTAAACCGGATGTATTCATAACGACGTAGCTATTATTTCACATCTATATGTCCATCCTTGAGCCCTTGTGCAGGGTTGCAGGTGCGTGCATTCCGCTCTCAAGTGCACGCCACCCGCAAGGCTAGACTGCACGAGCATCACGTCTACTGTATAGTACAGCCACGTATACTCGAATACTCGATACTTTCATCGCGTACCCACGCCGGCTGACCCCACGCACCGTCCGGCCTCCCTCCGACTGTTAGCTGTGAAAACAGATCGAATTCGGATAACATTTTTTACCATTTTACTCGAATACAGATTTGAATGTTCTTAATATGAATACAAAACGGATGTCTCGAACTCGGATACGCATCAGGATATTTACTCTATTTGAAAATAACATTTACCAATTTTTTATTAATAATTTATTATTACAAAATCATGTAAAAATTAAAGTATTACTAGTAGATAACAAGTCTAGACAGAGATCGCTCATTAAGAATATCACATTCATCCATATTTTCTTTAAATAATTAATCATATAATAAATAAAACTATTAATAAATATATATATTTAATATATATACATTAATCAAACAAATAATAAAAATACATGGAAATATTTTTCATGAATACATAAATAAACTAGAGTAATTAAAATTAAATTTTATATTAATGTATTATTATTATTAAAATTAATGATATTGGTCATTAAAATTAATTATAACTTTTAAATTGCTTTATGAATGCAATATTTTTTATATTAAAATTAATGTCATAATCATTAGTTGTGTTATTATGTATATAATTTTTTTTAATTATGCACTATCATTATTAGTATTATATTGAACATAATTTGTCGTTAGTTATAGAGATACTTACATTATATGGTCGAATACAGATAGTGTCGGATATTGACGAATACAGATGTAACATCAGATAGAGAAAATCGACAAAAACGAATTCGATTATATCCAATTTACTACTCCCTCCGTCCCAAAATATAAGATCTTGGAGCGTTCAAACTCAAGAAACAATAGCGGAAGGAAATGACCTCTGTACCCCTCATTTTATACTACTCACCAACTCTCTACCTACTCACCAACCTCATTTAATTTTGTCTTATCTCTCCAAGATCTTACATTTTGGTACAAAATTTGAACCTCCAGGACCTTACATTTTGAGACGTAGGGAGTACCCTATTTGAATTCAAACACAAATATGAATATGAATATTTATATTTTAATGACGGATATTTGTACTTCGGATTTCATTTTTTTATGTCCATCAGATCACGTGCGGCCGACGCTGGCTGAGTCTGACACAGTGCCCATCCGGCCACCCCCCAGCCCGCGCCGCGCCAGGTCCCCCCAACCCAACCTCGTGCCCGCCTCCGGCCTCCGAGTATTCCTCCGCTTTCTCGGCCGCTGCCCGCCCCGGCCGAGCCCGCTGTTTCGGCTCCGCGGCATCTCCTCCCGTCCTCCGTCAAAAGAGCAGCCACCTCGCGCCATCCCCTTTGGCTATCGCCCCCACTTTTCCCCGCCTATAGAAACACGAGCCCCACCTCGGCGCCCGGCTTCCCACGCACACTTCCGACTGAGCAGAGCAGAGCTCCGTGCCGGGTCCATCCATGACCGCGTCGGAAGCCGCACCGTTCTGCGTCAAGGGCGGGAGCGCCGCCGCGGCGGGGGCGTGCGGCGGCCCGCGGCCGCACGGCCACCTCGTTCTCCCGGTGGGGCGCGCCACCCGCGAGGCGCTGGCGTTCGCGGCGGGCGCCGTGGCGGCCGCCCTCGTTCTCCTCTGTTCCGCCTCCATCCTCGCCCCCACGCCAGTCCCCAACGCCGTCGTCTCCACCCCCCTATCCTCCTCCACCTCCTACTCCACCACCACCTCCACCCCCACGGCAACTGCCGCGGCGCTCGGCAAGGGCCCGCGCACCTTCTACGACGACCCGTCCCTGTCCTACTCCGTCCACGGCCGCCTCACGGGCTGGGACGCGAAGCGCGCGTCGTGGCTGCGCACGCGCGGGCTCGACCCGTCCTCCCCGACCGTGGCCCGGCGCGTCGTGATGGTGACGGGGTCCCAGCCGGAGCCCTGCAAGGGCGCCGGTGGCGACCACGCGCTGCTCCGCTTCCTCAAGAACAAGCTCGACTACTGCCGGCTCCACGGGGTGGAGCTCCTCTACAACACCGCGCATCTGGAGCCGTCCATGGTGGCGTACTGGGCTAAGATCCCCGCCGTGCGCGCCGCCATGCTGGCGCACCCGGACGCCGAGTGGGTGTGGTGGGTCGACGCCGACGCCGTCTTCACCGACATGGACTTCGCCCTGCCGCTGGAGCGGTACGCCGGCCACGACCTGGTGGTGTACGGGTGGGACGGGGAGGTGTACGAGGAGCGGTCGTGGGTGGGGCTCAACGCCGGCGTCTTCCTCATCCGGAACTGCCAGTGGTCGATGGACCTCATGGACGCGTGGGCGCGGATGGGGCCGGCTTTCCCGGAGTACGAGCTGTGGGGGAAGACGCTGCGCGAGCAGCTCGAGGGGAAGCCCAACGACGAGTCCGACGACCAGTCGGCGGTCGTGTACCTGCTGTCCAAGAACCCGGCGAGGTGGGGGAACCGGACGCTCCTCGAGACCGGGTACTACTTCCAAGGGTACTGGGCGGAGATCGTCGAGCGGCTCGACGGCGTCGCCAAGCGCTACGAGGCCGTGGAGAAGGCGGGGTCCCGCGTGCTCCGGCGGCGGCACGCGGAGCGGGAGCAGCTCCGGTACGCGGCGTCGCGGGACAAGGAGGTTGGGAGGTCGGGGGCCGTCCCCGGACCGGCGGGCGGCGGGCAGAAGGGGTGGCGGCGGCCGTTCGTGACGCACTTCACGGGGTGCCAGCCGTGCGGAGGCGCGCCGGACCGCAAGTACACGCGACGGCGGTGCGCCGAGGGGATCCGGCGCGCGCTGGCGTTCGCGGACGACCAGGTGCTCCGCGCCTACGGGTTCCGACATGCCGCGCCGCTCAGCGACAGCGTCGTGCCGCTGCCGTTCGACTACCCCGCCGCCTCGCGGTGATTGGAATTGATGGCAGGTTGATTGCCCGCGGCGGCGGGACGGGTGATTACCGATTACTAGCATGATGAAGCGATACTGAATGAATGAACCTGGAAGCGGGCTGTCAGTGTCCTGTACATTTTTTGTTTGGGTGCTAAAATTGCAGTAATCAATCAGTGTGAGAGATTTGGGCCCCTTTTTTGTACGTGGAGATTTTGCTTTGGGCCTCCTCACAGCGATTTGCTGAGCACAGGAGCTGAGGAGCAGGAGGGTCCTCAACTCACAACTCCTGATCGAGTAAGGGCAGTCCCAACGGGGCCATAGATGCGGTTTCTATCTTTCTTAACTCTTCAGCCACGTAAGCAAAAATTGAATGCGGCGTGCTAATCAACAAAGAGAGAGAAGAGAAAGCGTGCTAATCAACAAAGAGAGAGAAGAGAAAACGGAGAAACTGTTTCTTCACCAGGAAACGATTTCCTCCCTCGCAACGAGGTACGAAGAAATCACAGTTTTCGCATTGGGAAGAAACCGGGTGATTTCTACGTCGTCGGGCCCGGCGTGCGCTCGCCGGCCGCCGCGCGAAGGACACGGGAGATCCTCGCGCGCTACCTGGCGGCTCGCCGGCCGCCGCGCCTCGCCCGCTCGCTCCGTCCGTCGGTGCGCTCGACGGCCGCCGCGTCCGTCGGCGCGCTCGCCGGCTCGCCGCGCCTCGCCCGCTCGCTCAACGGCCGCCGCGTCCGTCGGCGCGCTCGCCGGCCCCCCGCCTCGCCCGCTCGCTCGACGGCCGCCGCGTCCGTCGGCGCGCTCGCCGACCCGCCACGCCTTCGCCCGCAGCGCTGGCTCTCTACTCATTCCGCTGTCCGCGCCGGCCCTGTGTGGGCCTCGTCGCCGCGGCTGCTCGCGTCGGCCGCGCCGTACCTCGCCTCGCACCGCAGCGACAGGCCGGAGCAGGGGAGGAGCAAGGGCCACCCTCGCCCCCGCCGTGGCAGGCCGAAGCAGGGGCCACCCTCCCCCGCGCGTGCTCCCCGGCGGCTCGCTGAGCTCGCGGGCTGCCCACGCTAGCCACACTCGCCACGCAGACCGTGCCGAGCGCGCTGGCCCACGCCAGCCGAGGGAGCGCCGCCGCGAGAGAGGGCTCACACCCTCGCCGTCCGCGGCGAGCTCGCCAGCGTCGCAAGCACGCTGTCCGGCCGCCGTGTTGCTGCGCCGCCCGGGAGGAATAGCACGAGCACATCTGCACATGGTGTCAAGGATGACCGGATGAGTGCGGGGGACGAGGGAGGAAGAAGGGATAAGGGAGAGAGAGAAAGCTGGCATTTATTACATGAAGAAATCACCACCGGGGAGATATAGTTTCTAGAGATGAATTTTGATGATGTATGTCTCTTGGATATCGTGACTGGTTTCTAGCATTTTTTTTTGAAAGAAATAGTTTCTAGTATTGGGACTGCCCTAACGAGATCAGTGCCGGCGGCGTCGGTGCGTGTCGGCGGCGTCCGTCCCCATCTCCCATGCCGGGGCCCTGTCGGAGTTTGGGCCAGCATTACTGCAAGTCTGCAAGAGCGACTGTCTGTCTCTACGACTCTACACATCCCTCCCAATCCTACCGCTAGACCCGGCCGGACGGAATCGATCGGTGGGATCTCGATCTGGGTTGTCGGCCGCTGGTTTCGGCTTTGCCTTGGCGTGACCGCAAGTGAGGCCACGGCGGCGATGTGCAGCAGATCACGGGTCACGCCGGTGATCGAGGACGTGCTGTGTGTAGTACGACCAGCGTGGAGCAGTCAACGTCGGAGAAGAGGCTGGACGCCTGAACTCACCGAACAAGTCTCTCATCAAATCATGAAATGGATCCGGCTCCGCCGCGAAAGACCTGGGAATAGGATCTTTGATGACGGCGAGTCGGCGAGCCCCCTCCCGTCTTCCGTGGGTGCAGCTGGGCGTGGCTTCGGCGACAGAAAAGCAACGTGTCGCGTCGTTAACTGCGAAACGGAGGCTCTGAGTGGGACGGAGGGCGGATGAGAGAGCGCTCGAGCGAACCCCTTCCCACTACGCCGCCCGGCCAGCGGCCGGCGGCGACCACCTCACCGGCCTCACGCCAACCAGACCAACCCATCCCGGCGCTAGAGGCGCTGGACAGCCATCTCTCTGATACGGAGGAGGAGAGCCCGTTCCCGCAGGAGAAGACAAGGGGAGAGGACAAGGCGGCGCAGGTGAGTGCAGCTGAAGTTGACAAGGCGAAGGAAGATTCTCGGGCATGTAGTCCTGCTCCGAGTGACCCAGGTCCGTCCAACTGGTGGAAGCGGCGGTTGTACCGCGACGCGGTGGTGCACCCACGGACCTTTAAGCCGCGCTTTCCTCCGGTGTCGTCCCATCACGGTGAGCAGCCTTGGCTCCAGGAGGACAGCTGGAAGAAGGAGAAGGCACCTTTATTTGGCCGCCGTCCAGCACCTGCGGCCAACGACCGGAGTTACTCGGGCAAGCAGAGGGTGGAGAGCCATTTACTCAACCTCCTCCGGGCCAAGGCAGGAGATCGGCGCTGTTTCAACTGCTTCGCCACTGATCATCGCATCTCGCAGTGCCGTGACCCGCCCAAGTGCCTTGAGTGCGGGCGCTCCGGGCACAAGGCTCGCTCTTGCCCCCGTCTCAGGGGCGCGGGGAGCATCTCGGCGGCGGCGGCTTCCCTACCGGCTCGTAAGCCGGCGGCGCGGCCCCTGCTACGCGAGGAGGAGAAAGGGAGGCGGTTGGATCCCATGGAGTTCCCGCCCGGGGACATCGACTTCCGCCCACAAAGGGTGTTTGCTGCGGCGGCGCGAACCCAGCAGATCAAGGCGGAGGAGCGTGCTTTGGAGATGCTTTCCCTGGTTGCAGTCCAGCGGGATGCTCGGGGGCTGCTAACGTGCGAAGATGTGCTCCGGGAGGCTCCACTGCAGCTTGGCGTCCCGGAGAACCAGCTGGAGGTCGAGGGCCTCAGCCGGGCGACTTTCCTGCTTCGGTTTAGCAACCAGGCAATCCGGAACAGGGCCTTGTCTGCTCGGGCGATTCAAGTCGGCAACTACTGGCTCAACGTCATGCCCTGGAGCAGGCGTGTGGGAGCGACAATGGGCAAGCTCAAGTTCCGTATGCGCGCAACACGGCGGCGGTGGCGCAACTCTTCAGCAGGCCGTTCTTCATCGACGACGTCGAGTGCCCGGTTGAAAAGGAGGCCGAGCGCTTCTGCTACAACATCTAGGTTTGGACAAATGCTCCGAACGACCTCGCACTACAAGGTACCCTGCAACTGCAAGAACCCCCACATGTCCCTGATGAGTTTTTTCCTGGCATGGATGATTTTGCGATGCATTCTGTTAATGTTGGGCCAGTTACAACCTATGATTATGATGTCCTGATTCATTTGGATCGAGTTCTGGTCTACACCCTGCTGCCGGATAGCTCAGATCGCATGAGTTTTGAAAGTGACATTAGTGGAATCCCTACTGATGAGCCGTCGGCGCCTGAGTACCCGGCGCGGTTCAATTTCACCTAGCATTTGGGTTACAAGGACGGCGAGCAGCCGGTGCGCCGTGCCTCGGTGCACGACCGTCTTGGCGGGCGGGAGGATCGTCCTGATCGCCCTCCGCCCCGTGGTGGCAATGGCGGCGCTGGTGGCTTCAGACAGCAACCACCGGCGACATGGCATGATGTGGCCAGGATGAAGTCAAGTCGACATGGTTTTGGAGGCGGGGGTGCCGGTAGCTCCGGTGGCCATGGTGGCCGGAGACATGCAGCAGGACATGGTGGGACCAGACAGTCAGCCAAGGAGTGGAGACCTAAGCAGCAGCAACACAAAGAGTTGGGAAAGAAGCCGTTGTTTGATCTTGCAGATGACAGTTTCTTTGTCTATGATAGTTGGGAGCAGGAACCGATACAGGTGGACCCATCGGTTGACCCAATGGCTGATGAGGCCGCTAGGCGCTCGAGCTCCGAAGGTTGCCAGCCTGCATGGCCGCTGCGCTCGGTGGAGCCAACGGTGGCCGCGGCAGGCTTGGCAATGTTCGACCGGGAGGACAGGGCACGAGAGCCTGAGGTCCTGCAAGGAGGGCCCCGCACCCACGCGGGCCTGCACCCCTCACAGCTGCTATAGGAGCTTGAGCCAGCGCAGGGCGGGACAGACGGGGTTCTGCCCCCCAATGAGATGTCTGCTTTTTTTGAGGAACACGAGTACAACCTCATGGATGAGGGTATGGGCCATGTCACATCGCCGCGCGCCGGAAACAAGGAGGATCTGCTACAAATCTCTGGCGGGCAGGTTTGCATTTTGAATGAGCTTGCCAATGAGCCGTTGCTGGACCTCAACATAGCTGAGCAGGATCCGTTCGAGCAAGCGGAGCGTGTTGCAGGCGCGGGCGATGGGCCGGGTGAGATCGTTGTGCAGGCTGCCCAGATGTTTGGGCCCATCTTGCCTATTGGGCCATCTGACGTCGCGTCCGAGGGACAAGTTCGACGCCTCATGGTGCTGCAAGCTGCTGATGGACGTCTGAATCGGGAGGGGCCGAGCAACGGGGGTTCCACAAGGCCGCGGGGGCTGCCGCGCTATACTGTACCTCTAAAGAAAGCCCTGTTGTGTAATCCTCCTACAAAACAGAAGATGCCTCAATCAAAGACTGCGATTCAGACTGGGAAGAAGAATGTCAAGATGTTGGTTTCTGGCATCCAGAACGTACCGTTGGAGGAGAAAGCTTCTGCTCTGCTGCTGAAATCCTCCGGTTTACTGGAGAATGGTGAAGACATCACCCCATCTACCCTACCGATGTTTGGGGAGCAGTTTGTCAATCCCCTTCAAGCCGACCTGGCAGGAAGCATGCATGTGACTTTTGGGCTGCCAGTTGATGATGCTGCTGCGGGCGCTGGTAGTCTGGATGCCTTGGCGATTGATGCGGCGGAGGATTGAGCTCGGCCACAGGTGGTTGAGCTTGGGGTGCCTAGGAGCGACCTCTTGTATCTTTACGTTTTTCATGTCTTCGTTTAGTGCTGTGTTGTCCTGCAAGGCTGTGCCTTGCGGTGCTTGTGTTCTCTGGTTTGTTTCCTTCCTGTTGCGTTTGAGAAAGACAGGCAATGTTTCTTCGGGTGGCTTGCTGGTGCTGGTGGGAGCTCCTCCTGTTTGGGCTTCAGCGGTGGTTGCTGAGGTGTTTTCTTTTGTTCCCAATGTCTGAGCAGCTTTGTAGATTTCTGAACTGGAATGTTCGAGGGCTAAATAACAGAGCTAGAAGGCAGGTGGTTTGCAATCTCGTGCGGGACACCCGGGCATCCATTGTCACTTTGCAAGAGACAAAATTGGAATTGGTTGATAACGCTGTGGTGGCAGAAACTCTAGGAAGCAACTTTGTGGATAACTACGTGGTGTTACCGGCGGTGGGCCTCAGTGGGGGTATTCTGCTGGCTGTGCATGACAATTATTATTCAATCACCTATTCTGAGCGGGGCGTCAACACCGTTACGGCCTTGATTACTGATGTCTCTGGCCAGGTGAGTTGGTGTATCACCTTAGTCTATGGGCCTCAAGGGGATGCTGTCAAGCTTCATTTTCTAGGCGAGATCAGATGGCTTCAACACTCTGTGGCAGCAATGACCGACAAGTGGATTCTAATTGGGGATTTCAACATGATCTTGGCAGTTGAAGATAAAAGCAATGAGGTACTTAACAGAAGGCTTATGGGTGCTTTTCGAGATGTGGTCCGCGATCTGGAACTCAAAGAGCTAAGGTTGCGGGGGAGGAGATTCACATGGTCGAACAATCAAACCCAAACAAGAATTGACCGTGCTTTCTGTACTGCCAGCTGGGATATGATGATGCCAAATGTCTTTCTGCAAGCTTTGTCCTCGCAGGTGTCGGACCACTGCCCGCTGCTGATCGCAAACCAAGAGACGGTCAGGAAGTATAGCGGGTTCAGATTTGAAGCATTCTGGCCGAGGTTGCCAGGCTTCCAGGGTGTGGTGCAGGAGGTTTGGGCAAAGGACATTCAAGTGATAAATCCTTTTCTGAGGTTGCACATAAAGCTAAGAAGGGTTGGTAAGGCTTTACGTCGCTGGGCCAGGGGACTGATTGGGAATAATAAACTGCTCTTATGTGCGGCTGCGAAGCTCATAGGCATTCTTGACGTGGTGCAGGAGTTCCGGCCACTGTCCGCATTGGAAATTAAGTTAAGACACGACCTAAAAGCAAGATATCTCGGAATGACAGCGGTGGAGAAGCTACGTGCCAAACAGTCCTCTAGGCTGGTTGCTATACGGGCAGCTGAGGCAAATCACAAACTGTTCTTCTTGAGAGCCAATGGGCGCCGGAGGAAAAATGCAATCCATCTTTTACATACTGATTCAGGGGTGTTGCACGATCATGCCCAGAAGGAGGAGGCTCTTTTTAGCCATTTCAGCGAACATTTTGGGAGGCCAGCGCCACGGGAGTTCACCCTGAATTGGGATGAGATCAGCTTACCTTCACAAAACTTGGAACACTTAGAGCAGCCGTTCACCGAAGAGGAAGTGCATGCAGTGATCAGCGAATTGGCAAGTGACAAAGCGCCGGGGCCAGATGGTTTCATCGGTATTTTTTTCAAGCATTGTTGGTCCACTATTAAAGGGGATGTGATGCAAGCCTTTCATTTTCTATATGCGCAGCATCATCAGCACCTTCAGCAACTCAATTCAGCACACATGGTACTCATTCCTAAGAAGCCGGATGCCATGCATATTGCTGACTATAGGCCCATCAGTTTGATTCATAGTGTTGCGAAGTTGTTCTCCAAGTGCTTAGCCACAAGGCTGGCCCCAGAGCTGGACTCTCTTGTCTCAAGGGTCCAAAGTGCTTTTATTAAAAGGCGAAGTATCCAAGATAATTTCCTGTACACTCAAAATCTCATAAGAACACTTCATCGTACAAAACAGCCCGGGTTGTTTCTTAAGCTTGACATAGCAAAGGCCTTTGACTCCGTACGTTGGGATTATCTAATGGAAGTGCTGCGGCATTATGGTTTTGGCCCGCGGTGGTGCAGTTGGGTAACAGCTTTATTGGCAACATCCTCCACGGCAATACTTCTGAATGGCGCAAGGGGACAGTGGTACAGACATTTCACTGGTTTAAGGCAGGGCGATCCGCTTTCGCCCTTGCTGTTTATTTTGGCTATGGAGCCACTGCAGCGTCTCCTCCATCTTGCTTCTGATTCAGGGCTCCTTTCTCCAATGAACAATAGAGCTGCCACCCTACGGGCTAGCTTATATGCTGACGACGCGGCGGTCTTCTTGAAGCCACATAAGGACGATGTGCAGGTGGTGTCCGAGATTCTAGAGGCTTTTGGGCATGTTTCGGGTTTAGTCACAAATAGATCAAAGTGCGCTGTCTACCCGATCCGCTGTGATGAGATTGATGTGCCAGAGGTTATGTCTGCTTTCCAATGCCCAATTCTATCCTTCCCTTGTAAGTACCTGGGTTTGCCTTTACACCTCCGGCAGTTGCGGCGTGTGGAGGTCCAGCCCGTGATTGATAAAATTGCTAACAAACTGCCGACTTGGCAAGGGAGTTTTCTGAATAGGGCAAGTCGTCTAAAGCTTCTCAATTCGGTGCTATCTTCGATCCCTACGTACTTCCTATCGGTTTTTGCGCCGACCAAGTGGATGATCAAGAAAATTGACAAGATTAGGAGGGGTTTTCTCTGGAAAGGATCTGAAGCTGCTAGTGGGGGAGCTTGTCTGGTGAGCTGGCCTAATGTGCAAAAACCCAAGGACCTAGGTGGATTGGGAGTGATGGATCTGGAGAGGTTCAGTAGAGCATTACGCCTCCGTTGGCTTTGGTTCCAGTGGTCAGATTCAGCTCGGCCGTGGGTGGGCTCAGCGGTACCTTGCAATGATACTGATAGGCAATTGTTCCGGGCTTGTACCTGTGTCTCGATCGGCAATGGCCACAAAGCTCTGTTCTGGCATTCCTCCTGGTTGTCTGGTATGGCGCCTATCGACATTGCGCCCTTGCTATACAAGCTTGCTTGGCGTAAAAATAATACAGTTGCTGCTGATCTTATGAATGATAATTGGACTCGAGGTCTATGGCGCATGAGCACGGCAGAAGAGATGGCTCAGTTCGTCAAGTTGTGGGAATTATTGCAGGATGTGCTACTTTCTGACACGCCTGATTCCATCACCTGGCGTTTGACGCAGCAGGGCAACTACACTGCCAAATCAGCTTATCTGGCACAGTTCAGAGGAACTTACAACTCGTTCAATGCGGGCGCCATATGGAGAGCTCAAGCTGAAGGGAAGCACCGTCTGTTTGCGTGGCTGTTAATTCAACGCAAGTTGCTAACTGCTGACCGCCTAACTGCTAGGAACTGGCCCTGTAATCCTGTTTGTGCTCTTTGTGATCAGGTGCTTGAATCTGCAGTCCATCTGTGTTTGGATTGTGTATATGCTAAGGAAGTCTGGGAGCTGGTTTTCCAGTGGACAGGTGGAAGAATCAGAGCGCCGGCCATCAACCTCTCCATCGAGCAATGGTGGAACTCATCGATGCGGGGTCTGTCTCGCGAAGAGCAGCGTCAGGCGGCAGCGGTTCTCATCTACACCGCGTGGAACTTATGGAAGGAGAGGAATCGGAGGATCTTCGAGAGGGTGTCGGCGTCGCCGGTTGCAGTATTCCAAATGATCAGGGACGAGATGAAGCTACGGCAAGATGCTTGTGGGGGGCTAGAGCTCTTCCTTTCGTAAGTTGGCTCAAGGCTTGTTGCGCAGAGTTCTTCACTTTTTTTGTAATCAAAACCTTGTAAACTTTTGCTTGCTCCCCCTCCTTAAATGATTAGGCAGTGCTCCTGCTGGTTTTTCAAAAAAAAAAAGTTCCCAAAATTTTTCTTAACTACCCGTCACATCAATCTTCCGACACTAATTAGGAGTATTAAATATGAATTAATGACAAAACCTATTCCATAACCCCTACCTAATTTTTCGATACGAATCTAACGAGCCTAATTATGCCATAATTAGACAACGTCGTGCTACAGTAAACAATCTCTAATGATGGATTAATTAGGCTTAATGGATTCGTCTCGCGATTTCCCGTCCATTCGTGTAATTAGTTTTGTAATTAATCTACATTTTTTTACCTCTAATAGACCTTCGAAGGGGCTGCCAAAAATTTTTTGCCAAAATTTTTGGCAACTAAACAGGCTCGGAGTAGTAAAAATCGGACTGCGTGATTATAGACTGTTTTCTTCATACGTGAGTACGTCTTCTTTTCGTGGGAATGAAAATGAGATTTTTTCTTCTATGTGTATGTAAACAAAACAAAAGTGATGACATCCCCACATGTAATGTAAATTGAAACTTAAAAAATCTATATTTCATAAACTGAGTATCAAAATTAAATTCCGATTGCACTATTGAATTTGTGACAATAAAAACTTCGAAACAAGATCCCACTTACTATATTTTGACAAATTTTTTATTTATATTTTTTAATTAAGATTTTATATTCTGCACAGTACATAACCGTCGAACAAAATTTACAAACTATCAGAACAAAACATTTGTATGTACCGAACAAATTATATGAACTGTCAGAACAAATATGTATATGTGTCGAACAAATTCTACAAACTTTCCGAACAAAAAATTTGTACGTACCGAACAAATTATATGAACTGCCAGAACAAATATGTATACGAGCGAAAAAATTCTAAAAACTACTAGAACAAAAAAACTTGTACGTGCCGAATAAATTATATGAACCGACGGAACAAATATTCATACGTGTCAAACAAATTCTACAAAATTCAAACTAAAATATTTGTACGTACCGAACAAATTATATGAGCTGTTAGAACATATATTTATACGTGTCGAACAAATTCTATAAACGATCGGAAAAAAAATTGTGTGTACCTAACAAATTATATGAACTGACGGAACATATATTACAAAGAGGGAGACAAATAAATATTTAAAGAGAATGACAAATATGTAAAGAAAAATGAATCACAAAGCATTATATCATGAATTATATTTGGATAAAAATAAATTATATATATATATCATCTCAAACAAACAAATATTAACGAAGAGAATATTATAAAAGGAAAGAATATATAAAAAGTGGAAATAGAAAATAGATAAATAAAAGGAAAATAAGAAATAAAAGAGAAACAAGAAAAAAATAAAAAGAAATATAAATAAAAAGACATAATAATAAAGAAAGAAATAATAATTATTTAAAGAAAACAAATATTCACTAAGAGAAAAAATATAAAAGAAGAAAGGAAGATATAAAAAATGAAAATAGAAACAAAAAAAATAAATTAGAAAAATAGAAGATAGAAATAAATAAATAAATAAATAAGAAAGAAGAAATAAAAAAGAAACAAGAAAAAGAAAATAGAAATAAAAAGAAAACAGAAATAAAGAAAAATAAAACGAAAATAAAAAGAAAGAAGAATAAAAAAGATGGAAAAAAGAAACAAACAATAAATATATAAACAAAGGAAAAAACACAAACAGGGTGCTCTCCCGCGTGTCGGACACCCTGCGCCCCCGCGCATCCCGTCCGGCGTGACAAGACACATATGATTCCCCATCTTCCGTCTGGTTCATGCACTGTAGGGGAAAAATTAGTGAAATTTTAGCGCGTGGGGAAACACGTGCTGACTGAAAAAAATGAAGTGACACGGTCTTCTAAGTGAAACTTTGGTGAAATTTTAACGAACTAAATAAGATCTCAACAAACCTTGGATTGGGATAACAAACGAACCGGCAGGAAACGAGAAGGTGGGAGAAGGGCAGGGTTAAAATGGTAAACTACCGCAGCCACTGCTCTTGCAGCAAACTGTAAAACTGTGTGGGGGCTTTTCTTAAAAAAAAGAAAAAACTATGTTGGGGGGGGGCAGCAGCGTGCTTCTCCCAGAGTCCCAAGGGACGGTGAAGACGTTTTTTTACAACAAACGGTGATGACGTTGACAGGGCCCTAGGGCTCGTAGCTCCGACAGAGCAAGCCCAATAAGGTCACTCCCAACCCAGACTCCATCCATACAATCCATAGATCCAAGACTCTATCACAAAACTCTATAGTCCCCAATGCTAAGATTATAGTAGTAGTTTCTATAGATAAAGATATTAATTACCCAACACAAAAAAGGGTGATCAGCTGTGGCAAATAGCCATGTGATCCACCTTACACCTCTGAACAATATCACCATACCATCAGATTGAAATACGAATGAACTAGCAAATCACTAGAATCAAATGTCACGCATCAGTAGGATATCATCATGAGAACCAGAAGCATATCACCATAGCATTCTGTAGCACATGACCAGAAGCATTTCACGCATACAATAGCATGTCACCAGAGCATTCTGTAGCACATGACCAGAAACAGTTCATGCATACAGTTCATCCAAATTACTAGAAGCTTACAGTAGTGTGAGGACCAGGTGTATCCGAGGACCAGTGGAGGGTCGCTCCTTAGTGATGAGTGATTGACAACGTTGTGTGGACTGATGCTTGGCTAAGTGTGCAGGTACAGGTTGCGGCTTGACTCGTGTCGGTGCAGGTGAAGAACAAGCACGAAAGGCCTTAGCGGTGGCGGCCTCCGGGTGATGGAGTGGCAAGTAGGCTTGGTTCGATGGACCCGGTGGCCGATGGGGTCAAGTGCGAGTCATGCGGTGCAAGACTGGCGGGCTGAAGTCGTGAACATGGGCCGGTGCAAGGTAGCGGATGAAGCCCGAAGCTTGCACGCGGGGTTTGGTGGTTTGCCCACAAACCATCAGGTGGACGGTTTCTTGGTTTGGGCCGCAAAACCAAGCCCGGAGGCCCGAGGCGACGGAGACGGTGATCCGGGAGCTTCGGGAAGCTTCGAGGCGGGGGGCACGTGGCGTGATCGCGGGGCTTGCGTCGAAGCTAAGCAAGGCCGCGGTGGAAGCGTGTCCGCTCGATGAAGACTTGACCAAAATGCCCCTGAGGGGTTGTATCTTCATTTCAAGCAGTAGGGGTAGCGTGGTCATTTACCTCCCTCCGATGGACTTCATATAAATAGGAGAGAGGTGGATGGCATCTCTCTCTTGCTTCCTAGGGCTTTCTCCCCCGGTAGATTTTCTCTGAACTGCTTCTTTTCCCTCTGGATTCCTTAGGCTAGACTCTTGTACAGAATCTGACCTCTGGATGTATGGAAGCATTCGGCGTCCCGGTGATCTCCTAGTCCTCTGTGATTTTCGTGTCATTTTTGGGACTATTTTTGGGAGTTTTCGTTCTTGGCTCGATTCATGATTTTGGAGGCATTTCTTCACGGATTTCTTTGAGGGGATCATGGGTGGATGCCTTGCGCATGTTTGTGTATGATCTTGACCCCTCAAACGCTGTGTAGAGCCTTTGATTCGTGAGTTTTCGACCAGAGTTCGTGTTCTTGGTGGAGTTCGTGTGATCCACGATTCTCGGCTATTTAGTGGCTTAGAGGACGAGATTTTTGGGGCATAGCTTCCTCTTGGGTTGCTTATCATCTACCCCAAATCTTGTCTCAAGAGCTTTTGGCGTTTGGGAGATCCGGTGATGGATTTGGAGGGTTGACCTCGCGGGGTCGTGTAGTTTTCTGTCTGTCTGAGCCTGGCGGACAGTCCGCGTGACCCGTGCGGACCGTCCGCGTGGCATAGACAGCCCAGCTGTTCTTCGTTGGTTCTTCGTGGTTCGTGTTTCGATCTGGTGGCTCAGCATTTTGGTGTTGCAGACGGTTTGCGGACCGTCCGTGTGGACCTGGCGGACTGTCCGCGTGGCCATAATTTTGTCTGGGGTGCCGGCTTGTTTGTCTGGGGTTTTCTGAGAGTTTGGCGGACCGTCCGTAGGTCCTTGCCGGACTGTCCGCATGGAGAGGTTTTTCCCCCGGAGTTTCTGTTTGCCTCTGAGTCAATTTCGGACCGTTCGCGCCTGCCTCACGGACCGTCCGCGCTAACCTGGCGGACTGTCCGCGGCAGCCAGGCGGACTGTCCGACTTGGACTTCACAGTAGTGCTAAAGTTCTTTGATTCTTGCTTTGGTGCTTCTACTCTTTGCTCCTAGGCTTCTCTAGTGATCTTCTTGGCTTGTGTGTGCCTTGTTTGGAGCTTCTTGTGTGTGCACGGATTCGTGGAGTGGCAATCGGGGTATAGGCCGAGTTCGACTTTAGGGAAGAATTTTTATCGGCTCCCATTCACTCCCCCCTCTCTGGTCGACCATTTCGGTCCTTCAATTGGTATCAGAGCCGGTTACGGATCTTCTTGATTCTAACCAGTCTAAGATCCAAAGATGGGTGATTAAGGCAAGGGGTCGGGTCCTCCGCACTTTGATGGCAAGAATTACCCGATGTGGGAGAGGCGCATGGGCGCATTTTTGCGAGGGAAGGGAACTCCTATCTGGGAGGTCACTCAGAATCCTCATTATGTCATCCCAGATAGTTTTCTGCTTCCAGGATCGCAGGACATGTTTGAGGCCAACAGCAAGGCCGTTGATTACTTGTTCTGTGCTCTCTGTGCCTCGGAGTTTGATCGAGTGTACGGAGAGGAAATGGCCGGAAAGATTTGGCTCAAGTTGAAGAATGCTCATGTTGGCAATGCCCAAGTGCAAGCCCGGATGTTTACCACTTACCGGAGAGAGTACGAGAACTTCACTCATCTCCCCGGTGAGTCGACCGATGCTATGTTTCAGCGCTTCACTTGCATCGTCAACAACATGAGGGCCAATGTGACAGTGCTCCCATACACGGATCGTGATAAAGCTATCAAGCTTTTGCATGCCTTGGATAGGTCCGTATCGGAAGCTAAGATCGAGGCCATTGAGGAGTCGAGCGCGTATGATACGCTCTCGCTTGATGAGCCGTTCTCCAAGCTCAGGTCTTCAGAGGTTGATCGTGGCTTGAGAGCCAAGAGCGAGAGCCCCACTGATCCTCATAGTTTGGCTCTCGTCTCAGGATCAAGGACTAACGCTAACTCCGGTGGTTTCTCTTTGTCTTGTCTTGTGTCCTTGCTAGATGAGGACTTTGATATGCTGAGCGAGGACGATCTCGCCTTGTTGAGCAAGAGGTTTGGGCGGATGTACGAGAACCGCAAGAATGCAAGGCGGAGCTCGGGGATGTGCTATCGGTGCGGGAAGCATGGGCACTTCATCGCCGAATGCCCTGAAGCCATGGAGATCATGAACGACTACAAGGGCAAGCCCAAGCACGACTACAACAAGCACCGCTCCCAGAACAACTACAAGGACAAGCACAAGGACAAGGGCGAGAGAAGGCACAAGAAGAGTGGCGGCCACAAGAAGAAGACCGCTCGAGCGATGGTGGCCGGAGCGAGCGACATCGACTCGACATCAAGCGATGCTTCTTCCGACTCGAGCAGCGAGAAAGAACAAGAGAAGCGCAAGGACAAGCGGCACACGGGCAAGAACATCACCGGCCTGAGCTTCGTCGCGCAAGGAGGCTTTTGCGGCATGGCGCACTCCAAGAAGGGTGGGAAGCACAGCTCGGATTCGAACTCCGACTCCGATGAAGAGGTACGACAAGATCCCAACTTCTTGCTAGAGGAGAATGCTAGGCTGAATGAGTTGCTTGACAACCGTGATGATGTGCTTAGAAAGACCAACAAGGAGAAGAGGGAATTCAGGTCTTTGTTGGGTGATGCTAAGGACAAGGTAGCTGAACTTGAATCCTTGCTTGTGGATGCTAGAAATGAAATAGCTGCTTTGAAATCTGCTCCTGTTGTGTCGTATGAAATTGATTGTGGTGATTGTTCAGTTTTTCTTGCTGACTTGACTGCCCTCAAGGAGAAACATGCCTCTGTTCTTGAGGAACTAGATGTGGTTAGGATTGAGTGTGATGAATTGAAGTCTAGGCCAGCTTTGTTAGGAGCTTGTACATCATGTCCTATTTTGCATGCTAGATTAGATGAATCTCACACTAGAATTGTTTCTCTTGAGGCGGCATTGAAAGCTCCTCTTCCTACATGATGTTCAACCTGTGAAATGCATGCTTTGAAAAACATGGAACTTGCAAACTATGTTGATCGTCTGCAGGATGAAAATGATGAATTGAGAAAAATGATGGGGTGGTTGTCTGGGTATGAGCCACAATTGAGTATGATGTTGGCTCAGTTTAAGAGGTTTGATGGTCAGGCGTTGGGGGCTGACAAGTGTGGTGAGAAGAGTGGTGAGGGAGAAGAGAAAGCCGGAGAGATCCCCATTCCACCACATACCACACCAATGAACAAATTTGCACCCAAGCCAAACCATCTCAAAAACAAGCTAGACACAACCCCAGATCCTCCAGTGTTCCCCCACAAATCTGAAAACTACCAAAAACCATCAAGTTTGTGAGCACCCAGGGGAGTGTCTTTGATGGGAAGACAAGAGAGAAAGCTGGAGAGAAGCTTGTAGAGAAGCCACAGCCTAAGCCAGTGCCAATCCGCTTCCATTGTGAGTATTGTGGGAGGGATGGGCACAATGATGAGTTCTGTTTCCGGAGGAAGAGGGATGAGCGGTTTGCTAGGGAGATGGCAAACAAGGACAGGTACCACCTTTCTCATGGTGTGCCTGAGCCTCGTAGAGTGCCTCTACCTAGGGGTGATGTGTTTGTGAGGACAGTTCCCACTCATGGAGGTGGGGGTGTGTTCCCTCAGAGAGACAAGTGTGTTGGGTTTGGGCGTGGTGAGTTGGCTCGACGTGCTCCTTCTCGTGACTGTTACGAGTTTGGGAGGCACGATCGGAGCTTTGGGTCTCAGATGGACTACGGGCCACGTTTTCCCCCTCGTGGTGCGCGTACTCCTCCAGTGAGATGTGACAGGTCCTTTGGTGGTAGGCGTGAGAGGGCTCCACCTAGAGGCTTTCAGAGGATGGATTTGGCTAACCCTTCTTTTGAGCAAATGGCTCAACACTGGTTTGACTCTTTTGGTACTAACCCCAGTGTTGAGTCGCTTGCTCATTCTCGTCCTCGTTTTTAATTGCAGGTGGGAGGCATGGAGAACCTTTGGTTGATCGACTCCGGTTGCTCAGGACACATGACCGGAGATCATGGGTGGTTCTCCAGCCTCACCCTGGTGAGTACGAGGGAGTACATCACTTTCGAGGACAATGGGAGAGGACGAGTGCTTGCTGAAGGTATGGTGAAGGTGAGTAGCAAGGTGACCTTAAGAAGTGTGGCCCTGGTCAAGTCACTTGGTTTCAACCTGTTGTCAGTATCTCAATTACTTGACGAAGGTTTTGAGGTTCGTTTCAAGTCAAGTGCTTCTCGTGTGCTTGATTCTCGAGGCGATCTTGTTTGTACGATCGTCCCCGAGGGTCAAATCTTTCGTGCCGATTTTTCCCAATCTGTTGGTCCTCCTCGATGCTTTGTTGCTGGCATTTCGGCTGAGCTTTGGAAATGGCATAGGAGATTGGGACACTTGAGCTTTGAGTTGCTTTCCCGCTTGAGTGGTCTTGATCTTGTCCGAGGATTGCCTAAGTTGAAATTCGAGAAGGATTTGGTTTGTGCTTCTTGTCGGCATGGAAAAATGGTTGCCGCTTCTCACGCCCCTCTGACTTCCGTCATGACCGGGCGACCTTGTGAGATGTTGCACATGGATTTGGTTGGGCCAGCTCGTGTTCGCTCTGCTGGTGGGAAGTGGTATGTTCTTGTGGTTGTTGATGATTTTTCGAGGTACTCTTGGGTTTTCTTTTTGGAGGATAAGAGTGAGACATTTGGCTTTGTTCGAGACTTGATCTTGAGGTTGAAGAATGAGAGACATGGTGATGCCATTCGAGCTATACGTAATGACAATGGCACAGAGTTTAAGAACTCTCATTTTGATGCCTTTTGCAGTGATCTTGGTCTTGATCATCAGTACTCTTCTCCATACGTCGCTTGCCAGAATGGCGTAGTGGAGAGAAAGAACCGGACCCTTTGTGAGATGGCCAGGACGATGCTCGATGAGCCTAGGACTCCTAGGCGTTTCTGGGCCGAGGCGGTCAATACCGCTTGCTATGTCTCAAATCGCATCTTCCTTCGTGCCTTTAAGAAGAAGACCTCTTATGAGCTGATGCATGGACGACAACCCAAGGTGAGTCACTTTAGAGCTTTTGGTTGCAAGTGTTTCATTCTGAAGAAGGGCAAGTTGGATAAGTTTGAGTCTCGATGTTCAGATGGGATTTTCCTTGGTTATCCGATTCATTCTAGAGCATATCGTGTGCTCAACCTTGACACTAACCGAATCATGGAGACTTGCGAGGTTACCTTCGACGAGACACAGCCATGTAGCTCTTCTGCTTTTGAGTGTGCAGGTGACGAGGAGATTGGAGCGAGGATCTTCGAGGATGAGAAGGATGGAGATGGAGACGACGACAATGATGGTGGTGATGCTCCAGCGGCTGATCGTGTACATACTACTTCCACTACTACGACGACGATCGAGGATGGACCATCCCCTACACCCACTACGACTGAGGCTGTTCGAGTAGAGGCTGCTGCTGAGGGGGAGGTTGTGTCCAGGCGAGAGGCTCCCCGGCGAGTACAAGTTGATCACCCACCGACGACCATCATTGGTGACCTTCATGAACGCACTACACGGTTGAGGTCAAGGAATACTTCTCATTTCGCTCATTCTGCGTTTGTTGCTTCTTTCGAGCCCAAAGATATTCGACACGCTTTGTCTGACGAGAATTGGGTGAATTCCATGCATGAGGTGTTGGAAAACTTTGAGAGAAACCAAGTCTGGGTGTTAGTCGATCCACCGCCAAATTGTCGTCCCATAGGAACCAAGTGGGTGTGGAAGAAGAAAGAGGGTGAGAATGGGATGGTTGTGAGAAACAAGTTGAGGTTGGTGGCGCAGGGGTTCAACCAGAAGGAGTGGATAGACTATGAGGAGACATTTGCTCTTGTGGCCCGTTTGGAGGCAATTAGGATCCTTCTAGCCTTTGCCGTGGCTAAAGGGTTCAAGTTGTACCAAATAGATGTCAAGAGTGCTTTCTTGAATGGGGTGATAGAGGAAGAAGTATATGTGAGGCAACCCCCGGGGTTTGAGAGTGAAAAATACCCACACCGTGTATACAAACTCCAGAGAGCACTCTATGAGTTGAAACAGGCACCTAGAGCTTGGTATGGCAGGTTGAGAGGGTTTTTGCTGAGTAAGGGGTTTGTGATGGGCACAGTTGATAAAACCCTTTTCCTCATGATCTTGTTGCCAGATTTGCAGATGACATGAGCAGGGAATTTGAGATGTCCATGATGGGCGAGCTGCAGTTTTTCTTGGGTCTCCTGATCAAGCAGTGCAAGGACGGGACCTTTGTACATCAGGCGAAGTACACCAGGGACATGGTGAAGAAGTTTGGCATGAACGACTCCAAGCCGCTGACTACACCGATGAGTATGACTACGGCTTTGGACGTGGACAAGGACGGCGAACCAGTGGACCAGAAGGAGTACCGGAGCATGATCGGCTCCCTCCTCTACTTGACGGCGACGAGGCCAGACATACAGTTCAGCGTGTGTCTGTGCGCTCGTTTTCAGGCTTCACCGAGGACTTCACATCGGCAGGCCGTCAAGCAGATTTTCAGGTACTTGAACTACACTCTTGAGTTTGGCCTGTGGTACTCTGCCTCCTCGACACTCAGGCTTCATGGTTTTTCTGATGTGGATTTGCTGGGTGTCGTTTGGATCGCAAGTCCACTTCTGGGTGTTGTCAGTTCCTAGGTTCTTCTTTGGTCTCTTGGTTATCTCGCAAGCAATCGAGTGTAGCCCAGTCCACCACCGAGGCTGAGTATGTAGCGGCTGCGAGTTGTTGTTCCCAGCTGCTTTGGATGACCTACACCATGAGTGACTTTGGTGAGGAGTGCTCCCAGGTTCCACTTTTCTGTGACAGCACTAGTGCCATAAGCGTAGCCAAAAATCCTGTCCTCCACTCCAAAACGAAACACATAGAAGTGAGGTACCACTTCCTGAGGGACAATGTTGAGAAGGGAAACATATCTTTGTCCTATGTCCCTACCCAAGACCAGCTAGCTGACATTTTCACCAAACCACTTGACCAAGCCACTTTCACTCGCTTGCGGGGTGAGCTTGGGGTGTGCTTTCCTTTCTAGCTTGGGTCTTGGAGCTTCTCATGTATATATGTGTCATATGTTCATTTTGCTGCATTTCCTTCATGCATTTTCTTTTCTATACAAAACCTGGTAGGATAGCCATCTTTGGATCACTTGAGCTAGGAATAAGCTTCTCTTATATACATTGATCACTGATGTGCTATGGATGAGATATGTGCATGATTGGTAGCTTGTGGATGTGAATGCTATGCTCTTGTTGGTTTTGCCATATGTGTATGATGGGATAGCATTTTGGTTGTGAAAATGATAAAACTGCCTCTCTCATGAGTAGATGCTTGCCTATGCTCAATTTGTGCTTAAATGCTTATATCATGCTCAGTTTGTGCTTGAGGATCATATTCTCTTTGCTTGGGGTCAAAGATCCTTTGTCATTGTAAATGTTTAGCCCTTTTTTGCTTGCTTGGGGAGGAGCATAAGCTTCTTTTTGCCGCAAAGGCACTTCATGTACCATGTTTAATCTTGAAAATGAAATTGGTGTATGAATTGCCTTATGCTTGAAAAATGAGCTCCTAATCATGTTTTTATGTTTTGATATTCATATCTTGGGTGCTAAACCGTAGCATGCTTGTCTACCATGAGAAGTCTCATTTTAAGAAGTAGACACATGGCTCGGTGGCTTTAACATGACTTGAGTAGCTTGTGGGCGTTTATAATGATCTTGTGATGAGAATTTGTGATCTTGCATAAACTTTGAATGATCTAGTGCCTTTATGTTCAAATTGGTATGGATAGGATCTTGCTCATGAGATGCATGTTTCTTTGTGAAAATTGCTTAAAATTACTTTTAGCCATGTCACATGCCTATATGTCTCTACCTTCTTGATGGAAATGTGCTAGATACACCATGTCTACTTTGCTTGCGCTATGTCTCTTTTGTAGCATTTTGTTGTGCTCTTTGTATATTTGAGAAGCTTGGTAGACTGTCTATATGCTTTGACATGCATTTTTCATGAAAACAAGGGGGAGAGTTTTATATACCTTGATTCATGCATTGTCAACAAGGGGGAGAGGTTTGTAGTATAAGGGGAGAATGCACATGCTTTATGGGGAGAGTTATGCATTTGGGGAGAATTTTCATGCATTGGAAGTTGTTATGCAAAATTGGTATGCTTTTGTGAGATGTTGCATATGAGGAGAAAAATTGAGAAGAGGAGGTTGCATTCGCTCAGGGGGAGTTTGCATTTGTGCAGGGGGGGCTCCTTTGATTTTCCTGAGTTTTTGTGCTTTGTGGTATGCTCCTTGTGAGCTTTGTTTTGTCTCGGCTGTGTCGAGCCGTTGCCCTTGTCTTAGGGGGCCGAGACTTGAATTGGCGAGTGATCGAATTTTCGCTTTTTCTTTGGCTTTGGATCACTTGCTTGGAGGTTTGTTGTTTTCCTTTCTTTTTCTCTATCATGGTTACTATGGGTGTTGTCAATGCACTCATCATGGGGGAGATTGAGGACCAGGTGTGTCCGAGGACCAGTGGAGGGCCGCTCCTTAGTGATGAGTGATTGACAACGTTGTGTGGACTGATGCTTGGCTAAGTGTGCAGGTACAGGTTGCGGCTTGACTCGTGTCGGTGCAGATGAAGAACAAGTGCGAAAGGCCTTAGCCGTGGCGGCCTCCGGGTGATGGAGTGACAAGTAGGCTTGGTTCGATGGACCCGGTGGCCGATTGGGTCAAGTGCGAGCCGTGCGGTGCAAGACTGGCGGGCTGAAGTCGTGAACATGGGCCGGTGCAAGGTAGCGGATGAAGCCCGAAGCTTGCACGCGGGGTTTGGTGGTTTGCCCACAAAACCATCAGGTGGACGGTTTCTTGGTTTGGGCCGCAAAACCAAGCCCGGAGGCCCGAGGCGACAGAGACGGTGATCCGGGAGCTTCGGGAAGCTTCGAGGCGGGGGGCACGTGGCGTGATCGCGGGGCTTGCGTCGAAGCTAAGCAAGGCCGCGGTGGAAGCGTGTCCGCTCGATGAAGACTTGACGAAAATGCCCCTGAGGGGTTGTATTTTCATTTCAAGCAGTAGGGGTAGCATGGTCATTTACCTCCCTCTGATGGACTTCATATAAATAGCGGAGAGGTGGATGACATCTCTCTCTCTTGCTTCCTAGGTCTTTCTCCCCCGGTAGATTTTCTCTGAACTGCTTCTTTTCCCTCTGGATTCCTTAGGCTAGACTCTTGTACAGAATCTGACCTCTGGATGTATGGAAGCATTCGGCGTCCCGGTGATCTCCTAGTCCTCTGTGATTTTCATGTCATTTTTGGGACTATTTTTGGGAGTTTTCGTTCTTGGCTCGATTCGTGATTTTGGAGGCATTTCTTCACGGATTTCTTTGAGGGGATCATGGGTGGATGCCTTGCGCATATTTGTGTATGATCTTGACCCCTCAAACGCTGTGTAGAGCCTTTGATTCGTGAGTTTTCGACCGGAGTTCGTATTCTTGGTGGAGTTCGTGTGATCCGCGATTCCCGTCTATTTAGTGGCTTAGAGGACGAGATTTTTGGGGCATAGCTTCCTCTTGGGTTGCTTATCATCTACCCCAAATCTTGTCTCAAGAGCTTTTGGTGTTTGGGAGATCCGGTGATGGATTTGGAGGGTTGACCTCGCGGGGTCGTGCAGTTTTCTGTCTATCCGAGCCTGGCGGACAGTCCGCGTGACCCGTGCAGACCGTCCACGTGGCATAGACAGCCCAGCTGTTCTTCGTGTTCTTCGTTGGTTCTTCGTGGTTCGTGATTCGATCTAGTGGCTCAGCGTTTTGGTGTTGCAGACGGTTTGCGGACCGTCCGCGTGGCCATAATTTTGTCTGGGGTGCCGGCTTGTTTGTCTGGGGTTTTCCGAGAGTTTGGCGGACCATCCGCGGGCCCTTGCCGGACTGTCCGCGTGGAGAGGTTTTTCCCCCGGAGTTTCTGTTTGCCTCTGAGTCAATTTCGGATCGTCCGTGCTACCCTGGCGGACTGTCAGCGGCAGCCAGGCGGACTGTCCGACTTTGACTTCGCAGCAGTGCTCAAGTTCTTTGATTCTTGCTTTGGTGCTTCCGCTCTTTGCTCCTAGGCTTCTCTAGTGATCTTCTTGGCTTGTGTGTGCCTTGTTTGGAGCTTCTTGTGTGTGCACGGATTCGTGGAGTGGCAATCAGGGTATAGGCCGAGTTCGACTTTAGGGAAGAATTTTTATCGGCTCCCATTCACTCCCCCCCTCTCTGGTCGCCCGTTTCGGTCCTTCATAGTGTATGAAATGAAATTCCTTTCATGCAAACAGTTCAACAAAATGACCAGAAGTTCAACAAAATGCAAACTAAGTAGATAGTAATAGTATATAGAAAATAATAACCCATCCATCATCATCCTCCACACAGAACTTCATGCCCATTGTCCTCCAAGTAGATCTGTTACAAAATGAATGAGTCAGTAAAATAACAAAATTATACAGGAGCTTGAATTGATAGAATCAAAATGATAGAATCAACAGAAATAACTATTTTGTGCAAGGTAGGTTCCACTACTATATATGTTACTAACTGCTCAAACAAATTAAGTAATTGGCCATCAGTAGCATACTACTATATATTTGAAACTAATTTTCTATTCAGGTCATCGCGTTGATGCTACATTGCTATGTTAAATCTGCGAAAAAAGCGATACAGAAAGCATTCTTGATAGTCCCTGGAGTAGCATTGCTGAACTTGGCCGTTGGTCTTTTCCTTAAATTAAATAAATAACTTTATACTTGTTCTTCATTTTCTTAAACTTGTTTATCTTTATGATTTCAGGTAGAAGTTACAAAGAGATCATCGGATAACAGTATAGAAGGCACATCTACTTCTTTCAATGAGATACCTAAGCCATGTGAGGCGAAAATGAAGCTAATTCTCAGGTTGTCTTCAGCAAAAAAGAAGACGATAGAACTGAAACAGAACTGAAAAATCTACCAGGTGAGAATAGAAGTTATGGATTAAGCTAGATTCTATTTAATATTCTGAATTAATTTCTACCAAGGGTGTGCAATTTTCCAAAATGAATAGTTTACTTAAATCCTACCATGTCCAAACAAAAGCTTCATATATTCTTCATATACAGATCATCCGTATTAAAGTTAGACTCCAGAGCTGCTGGATTTTGCTATGTACCCTCTCCCTCTCCCTCTCGCTTGCAATCCAAATCTGATGTGTTCCACTTCTAAATCCTACCATGTTTCCCTAGAGTCCAGCTCACACTTCTTCCCTGATCTGATACTTTTCTTTTATGGTTCTACGCTTGAGCTCATTGCACCAGTTTAACATTATAAAATAGTGTGCTAGGTAGCTGATAAGGAACAATCTAAAAAACAGTGTGGCTTAACTTACCTATCGTAGAACAGTACCATGTCCATCGTCCTCCAAGCATATCTGTTACAAAATGACTGAGTCAGTGAAATAACAAAATTAAACAGGAGCTTGAAATTATAGAATCAAAATGGTTCAGTTAAAAAACAAAATCTCAATGTTTCTTGAACATGAAGATAAAATTTAATCATAATTCTACCTAACAAGTTGGATTCCCAAACTTTTGCCAGATGTGAGAAATCAAATCGGATTGCAGCTGCATGTGAGCTTCTTGATCACGAATCTCGGCATCTCTCAGTACTACCTCCTCCATCAACGGATCATGTGCATGAGCGATTGTAGGTTGCTGAACAGTAGACGTGATTGCTTCCTCGTTCAAGTCAAACAAATCGTCTTTGATATCCCTCTCATCCTCGATTATCATGTTGTGCAGAATTATGCAAGCTAACATGATATTCTGAAGATCGCCTTGTTCATATATACGTGTCGGACGATGCAAAATGTAAGATCCCAAATGCACATTCAACATCTTTTCTTGCCCCCTCTTGATATTCTGCAAACAGCTTGTGCTCAGGTAGCTATGGTTCACGTATGGACTTGACAAAAACAGCCCACTCTGGGTATATCCCATCAGCAAGATAATAAGCTTGAGTGTATCGCCTTCCATTCACAAAGTACTCCACCTCAGGAGCTTCTCCTCTTAACTTATCGACAAACAAATCAGATTGATTCAGCACATTAATGTCATTGTTGGATCCGGCCACTCCAAAGAAAGCATGCCATATCCATCGGTCATGTGAAGCAACTGCCTCTAGAATGATGGTTGGTACACCATGATCACCACGAGTATATTGTCCCTTCCAGCCATAGGGACATTTTCCCAAGGCCAATGCATACAGTCAAGGCTCCCTGCCATGCCAGGAAAACCACGACGCTCACCGACCTTCAACAATCGTTCTAAATCTTGTACTGTTGGGAGTCTCAAGTACTCTGCACCATATATGTCAATGACACCCTCAACAAACTTTTTAAGGCATTCCACACCAATACTTTCTACCATCTTCAGGTACTCATCAAACTAATCTACAGAGCCGCCATATGCTAACTGACGGATTGCTACTGTACACTTGTGAATTGGTGAGAATCTGGGCCGATTCAAAGCATCTAGTCTTGATGTGAAATACTCAGACCACCCACTCAAGGCCTCAACAATCTTCATAAAGAGGGGTTTCCTCATCCTAAATCTTCTACGGAACTGTGTCTCATTGTAGACTGGATTAGGAGAGAAGTAGTCATCCATTAGTTGCTGGTTGGCTTGTTCACGAGGCCTGTCCACAAATCACCTAGGACCAACAGATCTTCCACCTTGTATGTCAGCAACAACCGACTGCATTCCAGCAACTAGTTGATCGCCAAATTCATCAAGAATTTCTTGCTCTTGAAGAAAGTCATCCATGGAGTACAGATCAGCAAGATCGATGATGTCATCTCCATCCATGGCAGCAAAGGGAATTGTGGGTAGCAGAGAATAGAGACAGAAGATAAGAAAGGGAAGAAATAGTAGAAAGGGGAGGAGCAAAGGGATAACAGTCGTGCCTGTGCTATATATAGTCACAATTGTTGTGGCTCTATGTATTCAGACTTGTGGCTGTTTGTATTCAGGAATTAAAATACCACTAGTCCCAGGAATTAAAAGAGCACTAGTCACAAATTAAAACAGCACTAGTCATAGGAATTAAAAGAGCACTAGTCACTTGTATTCAGACTTGCGTCTGTTTGTATTCAGCAATTAAAATACCACTAGTCCTAGGAATTAAAAGAGCACTAGTCACAGGAATTAAAAGAGCACTAGTAGAAAAACATACATAAATTACTTTCAGTCATGAAAATTCCAGAAAATTTCTTTGCATACATTTACTACTGCATAATCAGGTGCAGAAAATTATAGATTGTCAGTTAGCAGTTCCAAGTACCTAAAATGAGCAATTGAAAAAAAATGGTTGGCAGTGACATACCTTGGGAAATAAAGCAAGTGTCAAGCTCTCTAGTGCCAAGTTTCTCTAAACTAAAGCATCTGCACTTAGCTAATCAGTTGGTGCCAGTAGGAGCTGTGTGTAAGTTTCTAGCATTTTGCACTTAGTTTGCTCCTGGGCTGCTACCGTTTGTTCATGGGCTGCTTCATGATTAATCCTAGCTGCTTCAATCTTTTTATCAGCCAAACTTTGCTGAACTTCAACCATCTTCTCTCTATCTTCCCTATTCTTGGTGCATGTTTCAATGAACTTGTCAAAATTTTCACTAAAATTAGCCAAAGCATCAGATGACTTCCTTTTGCCATTGAGTTCTTTTTTTTTGCTTTCTTATGTCCCATAGGTCTCTTTTCCCCATCTACTACCAAATTCACAACTTGAGGTGCACTATCTTTTGCACTCTTTTCACTTTCCTTCTTCAACCTAGCAAGATATGTCGACCACTTCTGCTCACCACGCACTACCTTCCACATATGCAGCAAGTGGAAGGCCTTGCCTTTGTTTCGGACAGACCACATCTCTAATGCCTTGTCAGTCAACTGGTCATCACTCATCCCACTTTGCCACACTCTACTGGCATTTACCCAGCATCCATGAAAATCAGATAATGGTTTCTTAGAACGATCCCAACGTATTTTTAGTTGGTTCTTGTTCCTCTTAGAGCCTGTTTAGTTGCCAAAATTTTTGGCAAAAAATTTTGGCAGCCCCTTCGAAGGTCTATTAGAGGTAAAAAATGTAGACTAATTACAAAACTAATTACACGAATGGACGGGAAATCGCGAGACGAATCCATTAAGCCTAATTAATCCATCATTAGAGATTGTTTACTATAGCACGACGTTGTCTAATCATGGCATAATTAGGCTCGTTAGATTCGTATCGAAAAATTAGGTAGGGGTTATGGAATGGGTTTTGTCATTAATTCACATTTAATACTCCTAATCAGTGTCGGAAGATTGATGTGACGGGTAGTTGGGAAATTTTTTGGGAACTAAACAGGGCTTACGGTTACTTTCTGTGGTCTTGTTGTAATCTTCAGTAACAGCTGTCCAGTAAGCATCTGCCTTTCTTCCATTTCCATCAACTGGGTCCTTTGAATTATGCAACCAAGCACTAGCCTACAGAAAGAACAAAATAGAAACATAATTAAAAAGGACAATTATTAGTCTTCAAGCGTGCATGGAGATAGCATGGTTAGAACCTACCAATCGTATGTCTTCAGGGACAGACCAATTCAAACACTTGTCGGTTCTAGAATCTTCATTGGCGTTGATTGTTTCATCTTCTTCTGCATCTGCAACATCCACTACATCATCATTTTGTTGTGATGGAGAGGGAGTTTTTGAACCACCCAGGTCCATTGGTGACACTGAAGACTGACTCATTCCAGCACCAACAAAGTTGAAGTTTTCATTTCCATTAGGATGGTTAGCAAATGGGTTTGAATGCAAAAAATTTGAGAACTCTCCTGGTGGGTATATCCTGCAACCATATGAAATAAAAATACTCTAATTAATTATATATGCAGAAACACAAGTAAGCTTGCAAAAATCTATACTAATTATGATTTCAGGTTGCTGACTGCTCAATCAAAATAAGTAATTTGCTAGTAACATACTAACATCAGCTACCAATGATATGTGATAACTAATTGGCCAGTAACATACTAACCTTTTATACCGCAACAGCCTAAAATGGACTAGCACACACAATGCTGAATCTTGTTTGTTAAATTTTGCATATTATTCACTACAAGAAAACTAATCAAACTGCAGCTCTGAAAGTGGCTGGAAATTGCTGAACATATAATCAATGGGACAATCTGTCTAACATTGTAATGCCATTTACCAGATTTATTTAGCATAATAACACACTGGAAACTAAAATTGCAAGCTCTAATCAATTATTTGTTCACTAAAATTGCACAATATGCCAAGCACAAAAAAACTATTGCAATCTGTTGGCATCCATAGACAATTGAATAGTAGATTCTCCAATTTAGATCAATCAATTCCAGGTCAGATTCTACAATTTAGATCAATCAATTCCAGACAATTGTATAGTAGATTCTCCAACTATCAGGACTTGCTCTTTTTTCCCTTTAGTGTTTGTTGACCATGCGCTGAATTACTGATTACTGTAGATGTTTGTTAATAACATGTTCACATGACTACTAATAAAAAGG
The DNA here is from genome assembly GCA_036936925.1 of Cenchrus fungigraminus. Lineage (NCBI taxonomy): Eukaryota > Viridiplantae > Streptophyta > Magnoliopsida > Poales > Poaceae > Cenchrus > Cenchrus fungigraminus. The sequence goes on from CM072779.1 coordinate 103,472,098, forward strand.
AGGTTACTTATCTTGATGAATAGTAGTAATTAGAAAAATACAAACATTCAGTAGTAGTACCAAGAGTTTAGCTTTTTCCCTCCCCCTCAATGTTTACTTCAGCAAAACGTCAGTAGTACTTTTTAAGGCAAATTCAGTAGGGGACTCGGATGATTGTATCTGAACATCAGACCGAAATATGCTCTAATGGTATTAATTGCTTGCTCAAATTCTTTTGTTAAGCTGAGAAAAAATGGCATCAAGATGTAAAGGTGAGAAAAAATGCCTACTAGGTGTAACTCTGTTATTGCTAGATGACAACAACTAAAATTACTAGGTGTAGAAAATGATTATTCAAATATTGTCAAATTGTTAAGTCAATCTAATTTTAATGCATAGTCTCTGAATTGTGCAGTACTTCTGTCAATCCAAGTAACAAATATGAATATCAAATTTAGAGGCAATTCACGGCTGTATAGAATTACTTCTGGAAATTGCTGATTAATTTGGTGGTAAGACAAACAAACAACCAACTTTTTTTTAAATGGAATCTATTCAACCTGAAGAAGGATCCATACAAGAATAAGGTGCAGATAATGTATCAGGTATACATACTCTTTTTCCCTAATTCTAGCTATATGTGTAGATAATGTATCTTAACTTCAGAATTTAAGCATCTCTGGTACAGTTGGCAAATCAATTTAATAGCTGCATATGATCAGTAGGTAAATTAGTTAAATCTATGAGAAAAATATTTGGTGGCTGATAGGAAATATACAATCAGTAGGTAAATTAGTTACATCTATAAGAAAAAAAATTGGTGGCTGATAGGAAATACACAATCAGTAACACAGTCATTGTTGACGGTTGATTATCGTTGCAAAGTTCGTTTGGACTTACAAGCGGACAAATCCCTCGTCGTAGTCAAGGGACCCTTCTTCCCTTGAGTGGTGAACCTCAAGGTATCGAATCCGTGGAACAATGTGTAACGCAAGATCCAATTTAATAAGCGGAAAACACTTTGATCTTGAGAAGGGTTTTTGCATCTAATCTATGGAAGAACCATGAAAACACATCTAATCTACTAAACACCGGAGGTAGCAAGAGAAAGAGAGTGAAGGTAAAACTAATCTAGAGATTGGATCGGGTCTTTTGTTGAAATTCCAAAACCAAGAGGAATAAAGCAATCGAATCTCATTAAAAGCATCCTTAAATCATGGCTTCCGTTCCAACCCTCAAATGCACCTACCGTACACGTGATCAACATCCTGTCACGATGTCCCGCTTATTGTGTAGGTGAACCTAAGAGCACGTTCACGAGGAACGCGTTGAAAACGCTCGGTAGGTCAGGTATGCACCTCTAGCCACCATGGCTACAAGAACATCCTATGCAATCTATCCGGAATAGATTGGAGAATAAGAAAACCCAAGCGAAGACAAAATAGAAGAGAAAGCACTAGATCACTAGAAATCGGATTCAATCTTGCAAATTCAACATGAAGTATAGTACATGGACAAGATCACCCCCGGGATCCTACCTTGATCTTGATCCTAGCTTCTAGAACTCCGACGTGGTCTTCCATGCAAGGTTCCCACGTCGGCTAGGGAAACCCTAGTCAACCATCTCGACCCTCTCCTCTCCGGAAGGGTGTCCCTCTCTTCTCTGCTCCTCGGCGGCGGATGACGAATTGCTTGATGCGTGGCTCGAGGCACGGGGGCTATAAATAACCCGACGAATAGCTAGGTCAAAGGGGGCGCCGAACCGGGCCCGAAGTGGGCTAGGCCGGCCGGCCTGGGCCCAATTCGGCCCAGTTCGGCCTCGTCTTCTTTCCAGACGCTTCCCGCGACTTCCTGACTTTTTGCCGGGTTGCATGTGGGTCCTTGACGTCATTTTCCTCGCGGTTTAGACAAGGGTGCTTGGCGTATGAACTCCCGCATCTTCCGTCTAGATCCTCAGCACTTCTCGGCTTCACGCTTTAGTCTTTGGTTCATTTGGAGTCATGTTCATCTTGTATCTTGACTTGTCCCGGGGTCCGTGATCACCTTGTAAAACCCTTGATGAACTTTACCCGGAAGTCCTCATTTAGGCTCTCGATTTCTGTGTAAACAATAAACTCTAAAAACCACATGCGAGTGCGAACTTGACATATAATGAGGGTTAGGATCGTTAGTGTGAATAACAAATTAATACCAACATAGAAGGTAAACATGTGGCTAGGTTGACGGAAATCGACCGCCAACATCCCCCTATGCTTAAACCTTGCTCGTCCTCGAGTAAGCCTTCAATGGGTATCAGTGTTGCCTTTCAATGTTCACACCCTGCACTTGATCATACATGAAAAACATAATGCTCTCTAAATTTATATTCATTAAAGTTCCATAATGTACTAACTTTTATCTTTATGGATGGTAGATATCATTCAAGCTCTTTCCACAAGTACTTGATCATGCTCTCAAACTTTTAAACAAATCTCAGAAATTTTGAAAAATAAAGAATGAGATAAAGAGAAAAATTGCTTTACCAAGATAAAAAATAACCATCTTGCACTTTGCTCATGTACTCTCATCTTATCTTGTCTCTCAAGCCTACTTGTTCTACTCCTTTCCTCTCTCAAAGTATATGGTGGAAGGCTTTATATGGAGCTATAGGAAAGTTTAGTCCTACCAAGATATTATAGTTGAGATATTATTAAAACAAGACTAGCTTCTCATGGTCTTACCGAGACTCGTCAAAAAGGTCATTGGAAAAATAATGTTCTCAAGGAGGGGGGAGAGAAAAATACACACACTTTTGAGATAGGTGGACATGTGCAAATGGCAAAGAGTGATCCCGAGGTACAAACGAAGTCCTCGTTATCGGATTGCACATGGTTGAAAAGATGAGTATGGGTCTTGATCTTGAATCCTCTTGAAAACTCAAAACGCACTAAACATAGCTAGAGAACCGGGGAGCTTTATTATTATTATTATTATTATTATTATTATTATTATTATTATTTCTTCTTTCTTTCTTTCTTTTTCTCATCATACTTTTTCTTCTTTATCATTTTTTTCATCATTTTTTTTCTTTCATCATACTTTTTCTCTCTTTTTTTCTTCTTCTTTTTTTTATTTGCTCCCCTTGAACTCTAGACTATACTAGCACTTCCTTGGCAACCTCCCCATGCTTAGACATTTGCTCGTCCTCGGGCAAAAGCGGTGATAAGTATGCCAAGGTGGGAATTGAAGCTCTCTTATTTTCTTAGAGAGAGATACATGAAAAATCTCCTAGGGATCCTTTTGGAAGTCTCCCTTACTCACTTGAAGCACTTTCCTTGTAATCTTCCTCAAAATATTCATCCATACTCATATATTGGGTTGTTGTCAAGGAGGTGAACACAAAAAGATATGTTTGGGTTTTGGTTGGATATCCGATGAGGTTTGCGAAATTCCCAATGTGGAAACTCACAATGCACGGATAGAAGAGGCCAGCATAAAGAACGATACGCAAAAACGGAATGACCAGCTTCTTAGTCTCGGGCCAGAGAAATCAGGCCTTGAATTAATGCACCTAAAAATAAATCTTGTATATACTAATGTTTTGCAAGTAAGTTTGGGCTTTGGATGGGTAGAGCAAAATGCAAGCGATACTCATGACAAGGTTAGCATAACTTTTTGAGAAAAAAGGTTCTTTGATTCATTCAAAGTTGAGAGCAATGAAAAAGAACTATGGGACTTGAGTTATCATAACCTCCACACAAGATTAGGCTAGCATTTAATTAAATTTCAGATTCATACTAAAAGAGAGCACTAGCTTAAACATGCATAAAACAAGCACAAAGATGAGCAAAGCGGCAACTTTCATCATATATCAACATGGTATCAACCTATTATCTTCACTAAAGGTGATAATCATGGTGGCAAACTTTATTCATGTTGATTTAAAACTAACACTACTACTAACACACATGCTGAAAATAAATAAAAACTAGAAAATGCTACGCACACACAAATTTGCATAAAAGCTGAAAATAAAGAAAATGAAAGAGGGAAAATCGAACCGAAGTTGAAGGCATCATTACTTTTCTTCTTCCTCCTCCATTCTTCATCTTGCGGTGGTTGATATTGATGATCTTGCTTGTAGCATGGTTGCGCCGGTCTTACTCGAAATTATTCCGGCGGTGATATGTGAAGGCGACCGGTTTGATAGGCAATGTTTGTGGTCCCTTCTTCCATTTGACTTGCATTGGTTTGGATGGGACGCCATGAAAACTTCATTAGGGACCATGTATGGTGGAGGATGTGGTGGCGTGGCTGCCCCACTCCCCCATGCTTGCATTAGCATACTTCCTCCATGGTGGTGGCATCGGAATCCCTCCATGTGGTTGTTCATTATCTTGATGTGCAGCCTCTCCTTCGTCTTGGGTCGCGGAGGATGATCCCTCTCCCACAATTTTCTTTTATTTGTGGGGCTTCACACATGTCTTAAATGTCTTCATGTAGTTTCATGATCCTTCATGTGAGAGTCCAAAAATATATGCGCCATTGGATGTTGTCTTATGTGTGTAGTCCATTGTGGTCTTCTTCAAACATCTCCTTGCGTCGAATGCCGCCAACTCGTGTCTTCATTTACCAATGCTCCAGGGGTCTTTGTTTTGTTCCAAGCCTCTGAATTTCTTCATGAGTGGTCTAATGGAAGCATTCCCTAAGCTCCTCTTCGTTGTTGTCGTCCTCACCTTCGCCATCTTGTTCTCATCATATTGCAGCTGCCTCTTCTTTAGATTTCCCCCTGTATACATAACAGAACATATACCAAAATATGATTCTATTAAAAATTTTATAAAATTACCTTTCCAACGGGTACTCATCCATCTTAATCGGAGTCCAAATGAGGGAGTTATGGCTGTTTCACTTCAGCTTTGCTTGCTGTCCAGAAATTTTCAGGACGTGCAATCATCGGTGATTCGGCCATATCCGCTTGTAGTAACCTCCAATCGATTTGATTCTTGACTCATTAGAAGCGTAACTTTGTAGGGTTTCTAAATATCTAAAGATATCCTATTGTTCTTCCCACGAAGCTGTGCAAAACTTGATGCGAATAGACTCTGAAGACGTTGAAGAGCTTGATCTTGTGATTTCGAGGGCATCGTGATTGCTTCCAATTCCTATTGCTTGAACAAACAAATCTCCACAAAACATTAGTTTTAAAATTTTAATTGACACGTTGACTTACCTTATTCTTAATCTTCTTTTCCGGTACAAGAAATCCTTCCTCTAACCAATTTTGTCTTCATTCAATCTCAACCTCATGTTGGGAAGAGGAACATTAATCTTTGTCTACTTGTACCTTCTCCTCTCATCTCCACTAATAGCTTTTCCTTGCTTCATGTACTCGATCCCAAAGAAATCCCGACAAGGAGAAATTTTGGGTTCCTTGTTATCTTCTCCGAAATCATTCTCCAAAAATCCTTCTAACATATTTTCTTGGACATCAACTTCCTCCGGGGCTTCCTTCTTGTAACCGAGTAGTTCTCCAATATATTCATAAGGAACTAGTTGCTCTTTATCTTCAAGGCGGAATGAGAGGCATGACACCCCTTCATTAATCACCAGTGCCAATATATAAGAATTCCCAAGGCAAGCTCCTTGTGAATAGTCACACCAACTCCATTAAAGAATTGCACCCAACCAAGGTTGCTCAAGATTTGATATCCGAGTAGAATCCTACACTTGGAGGGCGTCATCGAAGTCAACATTTGGCACAAGCCTCCTCTCAAGACGCACAAGCCTCTCCTCCTCCTCCTCCTCCTCCGTCTTCATGATGAATCCATTGGAATGCCTCGGAGTGTATGGAGGTGGAGTGGATGAATGAGTTGAGCGTCGTGGTGGAATGAGTGGCTCCTCCGTGTGTCCTTGCAGTTTGGTGTACCACATGGACGAGCTTTGTGTACTCCTTATGCCACCAAGGGGTACCGTGCCACTCCTCGGTGGTGCCACGTCTTCCTCCATGCTTCGGGGAGACTCGGAGACTGAGTGCCTCCTCGAAGAGCTTGATGATGACTCCAACGATGATGATCGTGTCTTCCTTCCGAGGATGATGTTCATGGCCTCTCTGCACAAAGTCACAAACAACTCCCCCGGGGGTTTCTTGCCGGTGGAAAAACACACAAAGAAAGAATATGGAGGGCGGAGTTTATTATTGTTAGGTTGAAGTGTGAGGCGCACAAGATAGGAGTGATGTTTGCCCAAAGGGTTTATGAATACTTGAACATGCAACCGCCTATCATGGTGAAGCCAATCTATGATATGTTGACGAGATCTACGGGAGCAACCCCGAAAGCAAGGTAGCTAACCTTAATCATCAAAGCATCATCAACATGAACAATAGATTGAAAGCAAAAGGATCGGCGATTACATGAAAAGATCCTACAACCCTATGGAACTCAAATTTTTTCTAGGTTGTTTCTGGAACTTATGGGCTATGAACTCAAGAACACGAATTAACAAATGGATAAAATACTTACCGCGTGACACATGAGATTCCATCGCCCAAACATTCACAACCACTCCTTTGCTTGCGTGGTTCCACCTCCATTATTTTGCTTTGTGTCACTTCTTTGCTCCCTTGCCTCATGTGCTTTCATTAATTTCCTACAAAACAAAGCCCTTGCTTCCCCCATGCTCGTCCTTTGTAAATGCCCAAGATGCCAAATGATTGATGCTTTCCCAAGATGCATCATGGAGCACTATATGTTAATCAAGCTCAAAAACCTTCTCTTAATCATGTTTAGATGCTAATTACTCCTCTAATTTTGAAAATTTAAAAATTAACTCAGCGCTAGTGATGAGTCCAAATATATCATTAGAGAAGATTTTAAGCATCCGAAACAATTGTAAAATTTATTTTGGTTGCACCGGGATTGATTGCTTTCATTAATTGATAGCAAGCTCCTCCGACTTGACCGTGGGGGCATAGGTTTAGGTTCTAATTTTGGCCAAACATGAGAGAGACAGATTTTGAATAAAAATAAATTCAATGGGGCTTAGAAAAATTCTAATTCTAGAGAAACTGATGGATGTCAAGTTGAAAGAAACTAAAAATCAAGGTTCACACAAGTCCGGCCATGCGTCAAAGATTAAAAACCATTAAGGAACATAGCAAGGCTCTACTCGTGTGTTTTTAACATGTAAAACTAGCCAACCTTAACATCATGGAGAGGATTAAAGGCTTGGATAGAATCTAAATTTTTGGTACGAGTTTCTCAAAAAGAGGCAAATAAATCATGGGATGGCTCATGTCATTGGTTTATGATCGAAAAATCCAAATAAAACGACCGAGCAAATAAAAGGTTCTCCAAAACATGTTTAACCACTTTTTGCGTAGCAAATTCTAAGACTCACTTACTTGAAATTCGGAAATCTTCCGGGTTGCCCTCCCGGTAGCTTTGTTCTTGATCGGGTTGTCCTCCCGGTAGCTTATTCTTGACTCGACGAACGGGTTGCCTCCCGCAAAGCGCTTCGTTTATAGTCTATAGCTAGACTTCTTCTCTTCTTCACTTCGGATCAACGCTCTTTGTGGGTGTTGCAATCTTGGGGACCCCACTTCTACACCATCCTTGGCCTTGGTGTAGGTTTATTCTTCGGCTTAGTCATCTTTTTGGTCTTCACAGGCGGGCGTTGCTTCTTGGTCTTGACGGATGCAACAACTTTTGTGTCTTCGCTTCATTCTCCTTTGGCTCCTCTCTTCCAATGTAACAATGAGGTGGAATGTATTTTATATTGACCACATTACATACCTCGAATCATGGTTAACTTGAATGCACTCCTCTCGCCATCACATAATCTTCCCCTTGCCGACGTCGATTGTTGCTCCGACGGTCTTGAGGAACGATCTCCCTAGGATGAGTGGAGGATGAGGTTGATCTCCTTTTGATCTTGGAGGTGAAGTTTCTCTTGGAGATTCCGATGATGTCCGGCCTCCGCTTTTAGATCTTTGTATTGCACGTCACCTTTGCCTGCAAAATTTTTCTAGACCATCCACAAAATATTTTTTTTGTTGGAGATGTAGCCGTCCACCTCCCATTAGGGTTAGCCAAATATATACAAAAAGTAAAAGAAAACTAGGGTTTAGCAAAACCCTAGATTGATTTTTTTTATTGAGGATGATCAAAATTAAGAGATGCAAAAGAAAAAATCAAGAGAAAAACTGAAAATATTCACAAACGCAATACTAGATTGAATCTTGATTACTTGTTCCCCGACAACGGCGCCAAAAAAAGGGGCTTGTTGACGGTTGATTATCATTGCAAAGTTCGTTTGGACTTGCAAGCGGACAAATCCCTCGTCGTAGTCAAGGGACCCTTCTTCCCTTGAGTGGTGAACCTCAAGGTATCGAATCCGTGGAACAATGTGTAACGCAAGATCCAATCTAATAAGCAGAAAACACTTTGATCTTGAGAAGGGTTTTGCATCTAATCTATGGAAGAACCATGAAAACACATCTAATCTACTAAACACCGGAGGTAGCAAGAGAAAGAGAGTGGAGGTAAAACCAATCTAGAGATTGGATCGGGTCTTTTGTTGAAATTCCAAAACCAAGAAGAATAAAGCAATCGAATCTCATTAAAAGCATCTTTAAATCATGGCTTCCGTTCCAACCCTCAAATACACCTACCGTACACGTGATCAACATCCTGTCACGATGTCCCACTTATTGTGTAGGTGAACCTAAGAGCACGTTCACGAGGAACGCGTTGAAAATGCTCGGTAGGTTAGGTATGCACCTCTAGCCACCATGGCTACAAGAACATCCTATGCAATCTATCCGGAATAGATTGGAGAATAAGAAAACCCAAGCGAAGACAAAATAGAAGAGAAAGCACTAGATCGCTAGAAATCGGATTCAATCTTGCAAATTCAACATGAAGTATAGTACATGGACAAGATCACCACCGGGATCCTACCTTGATCTTGATCCTAGCTTCTAGAACTCCGACGTGGTCTTCCATGCAAGGTTCTCACGTCGGCTAGGGAAACCCTAGTCAACCATCTCGACCCTCTCCTCTCCGGAAGGGTGTCCCTCTCTTCTCTGCTCCTCGGCGGCGGAGGACGAATTGGTTGATGCGTGGCTCGAGGCACGGGGGCTATAAATAACCCGAGGAACAGCTAGGTCAAAGGGGGCGCCGAATCGGGCCCAAAGTGGGCTGGGCCGGCTGGCCTGGGCCCAATTCGGCCCAGTTCGGCCCCGTCTTCCTTCCAGACGCTTCTCGCGACTTCCTGACTTTTTGCCGAGTTGCATGTGGGTCCTTGACGTCATTTTCCTCGCGGTTTAGACAAGGGTGCTTGGCGTATGAACTCCCGCATCTTCCGTCTAGATCCTCAGCACTTCTCGGCTTCACGCTTTAGTCTTTGGTTCATTTGGAGTCATGTTCATCTTGTATCTTGACTTGTCCCAGGGTCCGTGATCACCTTGTAAAACCCTTAATGAACTTTACCCGGAAGTCCTCATTTAGGCTCTCGATTCCTGTGTAAACAATAAACTCCAAAAACCACATGCGAGTGAGAACTTGACATATAATGAGGGTTAGGATCGTTAGTATGAATAACAAATTAATACCAACATAGAAGGTAAACATGTGGCTAGGTTGACGGAAATCGACCGCCAACAGTCATCAGGGAGGATTGAGCTCAACTAAGAAAACCTATGTTTAGTAGGATTCAGTCGAAGTTTACTTACCCTTCGCTAGGAGATGACACTGGCCAACTAAAACCGGGGGAAGCACCAGATCGAGGAGGAACACCAGCATCTTGATTCACACTGGTGGCTCCAACTTGAGCTCGGGTTGCAGTCGATCCGACAGTCGGAGCATAGGTACCCGGGGTAGATGGAGGTTGGAACCTGCCTCACCATCAAGTCTTCTTTGTTAATGGATTCATCTGTCAAATGTAGGGATGCTCTTTAGTCACAACATATGGACAGGGCCGTCTCTAGGAATTGGAGGCCTGTGTGCTAAACGGAAAATGTGGCCCTTAAATATTAAGAAAATATTCAAGTAATAGATATAGGACCTTTTGTGATTCAGCAAAAGCTTCTAATATTCTCCTAAAAAAGCTTCTAATCTTTGTTTCTTCTTACCCTTTTTAGCACCAGATTCATACTTTCTAATTATTCTAGTAGACATAGTACACTAACATATGTTCCATAAACTAGAGAAAAGTGATTTGATTTAAATCAAATGGTAGTTTTGTTTAGATTCAGTTCAGGAAGACAAGAAAAGAGAGTCACGAACCAACGGATGCATCACAACTGACAAAACTGACCTGCTGCCTGCAGGCTGTCGTGGTGTGCCCTCCTGCTGACCGGAACGCCAGAACAAGAAGAACCAGAGAAACTACGTAAGGAAACCTCCGACGCTCGACGGCGCCCTCCTGCCCTCACGATTTTGCGACAAAAGAAGCAGAAGGGGCTGCGACGTGCCGCGACAGATGTGCCCTGAGTTCCCAAATTTCTGCAAATGGAGAAGGAGATGGAATCGAATTAGAGGGGGCGGTACAGGGAAGAAGCCAGAGAGGGAGGGGGCGGCGACAGTACAGGGAAGATGCCGGAGAGGGAGGGGGCGGTACAGGGAAGATGCCGGAAAGGGAGGGGGCGGCGCCGTTTTACCTGATGCCGGAGGGGATGGGGACGGCGTCGAGTGGTTCTCGGCGGTGGTAACAGCGACGACGGGAGCGCGCGGGACTGGTTCGGATGCGAGCGCGGAGGGAAGAAAATGGCGCGCGCGGAGGGGAGAAGCGCGGGAGAGGCGGGCGTGCGCGCGGGAGAGGTGGGCGCGCGCGGGAGGGGGAAATCGGCGGCGGCGGGCGGCGGGGAGCAGCAGATCCGTGGAAACGACGCTGCCCCTCCCCAACGCGAGTCTCGGTGGAGTCTACGGCCTCGATGCTGAGGAAGACTCGGAGTCCATCTAAGAAACGAAGTCTTTGTTTTCCTCTTTCTTCATTAAATGTCTTGCCACATCAGCAATTTGCCTACATGGCAGCACAATTAATGACCCTGGACTCTACCATAGAGTCTGGGTTGGGCGTGCCCTAAGGGCAGCTCCAGTGTGTTTACTAAGCCGGAGCTGCAAGGAGAGAGAAAAAGCAGAAAGAGTTGACAAACACTAGAGGTCAAGTGCTAGCTTAGCACTTTCCAGCAACCGTAGCTTTGTTTAACACCCGGTGCCGTGACTAAACAATTGATTTCATTTAATACACACTGTTGGAAGAAAGAGAAACAGTGGGAAAAGGTGGGGAGTAGGATTTTTCTATTCACGTGGGTCCCATCTTAGCTCAATTTAAGCATGTTTACACGTTGGAGCTTATTTTGTTGGACTAACTTCCCATGACGTGTCATACTTAGTCTAAGGCCATGTTCTTTTGCTTCGAAAGGAACAGTGAAAAGCACTATTCATTTGTCACATCTATCACATCTTCTCTCAAAAAATACTATTCCAATATTATTCATTTGCAACTTCACTAATCCTTTTTAACCAAAAAAACGGGCCCTAAGCTAAGAAATAGGAGTACACACTAATGGGCATATAGCCCAACAGCTCAACATGATGACATGGAAGAGAGAAGGGTCAAGGGAGGATAGAGAAGGCAGCTTGTCGCTGCATGCGGCGATCAGCTGGTCACGCAAGTCGAGGTGCTTTGCAGCTTGTAACTGCGCAGTGTGCTATGGGACAGCACAAGGCCAAAGGTGAGTGGCAAACAAAGTGTAAAGTGGGTCACGGACGGATTGAGCGCAAGGCAACGCGACGGGCGCTGCCCTTCCTTCTCCTCTAAGCTTTCCCCCTCTCCACCTCTCGCTCGGGTCCCTCCCTTCCTCCCCTCTGGCGACCTCGCCGGTTGCGAGAAAGGGTAGGGAACCCCCTTCTATATAGATCTACTATTTTCTTGTTTAGTTGTTGCCCTTATGGTGTTTACCTTTAGTGGTTTGTGCTACCTTGGTGCCGTCGCCGCCGCCGTCTTCGTTGCCGTTGGCTCCCTCGTCGTCGCCGCCGTCGTCTCCACTCCGGTATGCTTAAATAAACTAGCTCCCCTTCACCACCCTGCAGATCTCTTCCCCGCTCCTCCATCTCCGCCTCCTCCACTCCACCATCGAGATCTGCGGCGCACTTATCCACCACCACCGACGCCGCCATCCGCCTCGAACACCCCGATGCGGCCTCCAAGATTGCAGATCCAAGCTCCTCCCGGACATCTCGACATCAGGCGTGGGCTTCTTGAGTTCGTCTCCCCCTGGGCCATGGCGTTGGGCTCCTTCAACTACCACCGGCGACGACAACCAAATCATCTTTCGGTCGTCCGGCGTGATCTTCAACAGGCTCCGCCGTCCCTGCAACCGACGCTCTACGCGCGGCCTCTCCATCCAGGTGCACGCGTCTGTGACGCCTCTGCGACCTCCCGCCAACGTGCTCGCCGTCGCCACCGCCTTCACTGTTGTGATGCTTATCCGGTCAAAGAACCTCTTTGTAATTCGGCCTTCTTTGAAGGTCCGATATGTAATGTTGCCGCATAATATATAAAGTGGTTGTTGTAAAAAAAAAAGTAAAGTGGGACTGGTTGAGAATTATAAAAAGCTTTTATTCATGAAGACGACAAGCAAATAGTTGTTATTGTACAACTTGACTATTACTTAGCTGACATAGCTTATCTTGTAGTCAAATACTTGGCTCTATTAGAGCAGGTACAATAATGGTCTTATCGACCAACACGTCATCATGCAAGTCTGTGGACGAGAGAGAAGAGGAAGCTGGTCGCTGCATCCGGCGCCCAGCTGTACACGAGCTCCGAGATTTCCACAAGTCACTGCAGCAGCTGTTGGGTTCTGCAATCTCTTATTTTTACACCCTTTTTCGATTTCCAACTGTTGGGTCCCGCAATCTCTTATTTTTACACCCTTTTTCGATTTCCAAGATGGTAACGACGTTCAGTTATTGTATGGGTTGGGATCCAAACTGGTAAAGGGGTGATTTGGCTTGACTATTAGCCAAGTCTTATTAAACTTGTTCTGATGCCGCTCTTCGGTCTCTCTCGCCGACCGGTCTCCTCTCACCCTGTTCATCGATGCTTGTGCACATCGTGAGAAATAATGTCAGTAAAGAAGTCAAAATCAAAATAAATTGAAGACATTTTGCTCCGGTTTAGTGCGTTCTATCACCCATCACATCGAATATTTGGACTTTAGTTAAGAGTATTAAACATGGAAATAAAATAGATGTTTAAAATGAGGGTCCAAATATTTCATGTAGCGCGACATTGTTAAATCATAGCAAAAGGCGAACGTCAGTGTCGAGTCGAGGATTCGAATTTTGATGAGCAGATTTCATAAGAAAAGGTTTTACCAGATGAGCTACGTTAAGTTTGCAGATGTTTGTTTAGTTATGTACCCGGAAGATGATGGACTATGATCAGTTTTGGAGTTGGTGGCGACTTTTAGAGGCTCCTATATATCTTGTGGAAGATGAATAAGAGTTGAAACTTTAAGTCCATCAAAGTACATCTAAATTTGTTGTTTATTATTTTCCAACCATATCACTTCATGATTATTGATTACAAAATGTTATAATATTTTTCAAACAAAATGCTGAATCAACATTTTTTCATAAAAAGTTGAGTCAACATTTTTCATAAAAAGTTGAACCAACTTTTTTTTTGGAAAGAGTGGTACCGACATTTGTTCAGAGAAAACGTTGGATGCAACATTTTTTCAAAACATTTTCACCAAAATTTTTCGTGAAATCCTGATCAATATTTTCTGAAACTGTTTCAACATTTTTTCCTACTCTTCCTCCATCTCTGGCGGGACCTCTTCTCCTTCACTTGCGTCGGCCGGCTACCACCAGCGGCGGCGCGCAGGGCGGCGGAGTCCGCTAGCCGCAACAGCACGCGCAGAGCTCCTGGCCCGGTGGTTTTACGAATCTCAAACATTGAAAGTTTCAACAAAAACTATCTCTACTATAAGAAACGAAAGAATTGATGTCAATTCTCACCTAGATTAGGCCCAATCCTCTCATCACAGAGGCCTCACTTTTCAGGTCCGAGACGAAGACCAAAGGGGGGAGAGTGATTTGGTTGTCGTATCGTAGTGGAAAATCACCTTCCGCACTCTCCCGCGCCCGAACTTTTTCCACCCTATTTTCTAACCGCCAGACCCACCCAATCCTACTCACATTTGGATGGTCGGTGTCCAACAGAGCCCTGCGAGCCTTTAAATTTCCTTAATTTGTCCTTCAATTAATAACACTTTCCTTTTAAAAACGTTCGGCAATCACGTCGTCTACCCGGCCCTCCGCGTGGATTCGGTGGTGGACGACCTGGGCGGGTCCGGCCGGCCGGGTCTCCTCCTGCCCTCCGGTCGCCTGATCCCCACCCCTGGCTGTTGGTGGTGGGAGGCTCCGCCTGGTGGTCGTTTTGGTTGTCAGTTGGTCATCGTGCTCGTTTGGTCGTCGTGGTCGTTCATCATCGTGTTGGCGGTCGCTGGCGGCTCTGGCGGCATGCTTGGTGCTTGGCGGCGCTGTGGTTGTGCTGGTCCAAGATGTGCCTTTCCAGGGTCGGCGGTGCTACGTTTGTGCTAGCCCAACACTAGCCCTCTGTTGCAGTTCCAGGCTTCTTAGGCCGTTTGTTTGTGCGTTGTTGGCGCTTTGGGCTAGTGTTGTTTTAGCCTTTGCTGATGTTGGTCGTGTTCTTTTCCTTTCCGCCGCGCTTCAGAGGTTGTTCTGAACGTGCGGTTTTGTAAACTCTCTTCTGCTTAATGAAATACGTGCTATGCACGTTCTTTAAAAATAGAAAAATGTCATCTACCCGGCCATGATCCGCGTCTTCGCTGCCCTTCCAAGTAAACCAACGACAATCACGTCATCCACCCGGCCACGCTCCACGTCGTCCACTACGTGAAAAACGTACATTGGTAACGGGCGCAGATGGCCATTGGTAACGGGCAAAACGCTCGTTACCGATCAAGCGTTACAAATGAGCCAACAAAGGTAACGGGTCAATGCCCGTTACTGATGATACGTAATTGTAACGAGCATCGAACAAAGACCGTTACCACATCTACTTACCGGTCACCTGAAATGGTTGTTTCTCCGGGCCCATCGGGGCCTTTGGTAACGGGCGAAGACACTGAGCCCGTTACTCATAACACGTATTAGTAACGGGCGTCTAACAAAGACCGTTACCGAAACTAGTTTCCGGTCACCTGAAATGTCTATTTCTCTGGGTCCACATGGACATTTGGTAACAGGCACAAAAACCGAGCCCGTTACATGAACTCAATATCGGAGACGTTTGCTGTGCACACGCGTCTCCACTAAAGGAGATGCATTTTTTGTACACGCGTCTCCTTTGTCTCAATGAAAGGAGACGCGTGCTCTGGACGCGCGTCTCCTCTGTCTCGACGAAAGGAGACGTGTGCTCTGGACGCGCATCACCTCTGTCTCGACGAAAGAAGACGCATGCTCTGGACGTGCGTCTCCTCTGTCTCGACAAAAGCGTCAACTTCAAGGGCCCACCGGTCAGTATTAGTAATTGGCCTTTATGCGGCCCGTTACAGTGTTGTCATACTTGTAACGGGCGTTCCAAGTGAAGCCCGTTACTCACGGATCAGTTTTTGTAACGTGCCTTACTTAACGCCCGTGACCGATACGTAGGGCACCTACAGTAACCTGCTTGTTTTCTGGTTGCATCCCGGAACCAGCCAGGATTTGGCAGCCACCAGATCAGGGGTTACATCCTGGAAACAGCCAGAATTTGGCAGCCACCACAGCAATGCAAGGAGACGTCACAAACACATTCTCAACCCATATATACACAAGCAAGATCACATATATATACACAATGCAAGATCACATCAAGTTCCTCATCAGATCGACATGCATGCTAAAGTTTCAAGTTCCTCGGTGCTTTGTTTGGATGGAGTACTGAGAAAACTGCCTAAACCAGGCAACAACATCTGACCCCAGCCAAGCAGGTTTCTGAGGCAGTACTAAACAAGCCTGAATGCAGCAAGTTTCAAGTTTGTCAGGCAGTACAATGAACTCACGGTGCACCATTATAGAAGTTGTCGTTTCGGTTGAGGATCTCCTTAACAATGTACTCGCACAGCATCTCCCGGACCAGCTTTAGATCTTCTGTAGAAACATTTAGAGCAGGTTTGAAATCCTGCAAAATACAATCATTATGAGAATACAAGTACAAGTCAGTTTTTAAAATCAAATGGAGAATATGAGCAGAGACAAGGGTGAGCATTATCTACTTACAGCAACCTTCTTGATGTGAGGTATGTCTTCGAGTAGTTTGAACATATTGAATGCCACATGCAATCCATGCAAAAAGGACCCCGATGGCTGCTGAGCGCACTGCGCATCGAGGTACCAAAATGACAAGTTAATGCAGTACCAAATTGGTATGAAGGGACCATAAAAAATACCTCGGTCTTATAGTGGTATTTGACTTGTGCTTGAATGTCTGACTGGATTTTAGCATTTTTTTCTTTCCTTTCATCAGTTCGTCCTTTGGGCATATATTTTTAGAGGCCCTGCATGATCAGCAATACCGATTAGAAACACTAAGAGATTGAATTTTGTGAACAAAACCTACAAGATACGGACCATGTCACAAGCGCTCGGAGGTCATCGAACTTTCACGCGGGATGATGTTTAGCATAATCTAGATACCAAACCTATTTGTACTTCATACAGATGATCAGTGTTACACAGTGGCCACCGGTGCAGAAGGCACCTACCACATAGTCATTCGTCATTACATTTCTCAATGGTTGTACTACAAGGGTAGCCTCCTTATCAATCTTTTTGGTCGTGAGAACCTGTGGATCCAAAAACCCAACACTGATCTTCATCTCCGCTGCCTTGTCCATCATTTTCCTAAAAAAAATCCAAATGTTAGCATGCATGAACTTTGTGGTCAAAATTAAAGAAATATCTATTTTGGTTTTAAGGCACTTACAATGTCCACAACCTCAAGAAGGTCTCATCCAGAGCAACCAGGGTTATAAGGTCATACACGTCACTAAATGCAATGTTTAACATTAAATCACCAGCACCATGAAAGGAGTCTTCAGGAAACTTTGGTGGAAAACTAAGTTTATCCTTACTGTGTTCCATGGCGTAAGCATGCAACCTGGCACAATTTGGTCTAGCAGCCTGTAAGTCCGCTTTTGACAACATAGGCACAACAGGCTTGTATTTTGGATCCGGTTTTGTCCAAATACAGTTAAGAAGCTCATCTCTAGGCAGAGGTTTCCTGGCCCCCTTCTTCTGCGGTGGCTACTGCTCAGGCGGAGATTGCCTGTCCTCCGCCTGTTGCAGAGGCTGCTGCTGCTACTTAGGCGGAGATTGCCTGTCCTCCTCCTATTGTTGAGGTTGATGTTGTTGCTGCTGCTTAGGCAGAGATTGCCTGTCCTCCTCCTGCTGTTGTCGATGCTCCTGCTGTGTAGTTTTGCTGATCTGCTGCTGCTGCTGCTCTGGCGGAGATTGTGTGTCCTCCTGCTGTTGTCGATGCTCCTGCTGCGTAGTTTTGCTGATCTGCTGCTGCTGCTGAGCTTTCTCTTGCTGACGCTGAGCTGCAGTACCTCCATCTGGTGTTGTACCCCTGCTACCTGATGTGGGTGTAGGGTTGGTATTTCTCGTAATGGGTGGTACATGGATCCTGTTCTTTGACCATTGGATCCTTAGACAAAGAGCCTCAGCTAGGGTTGTTACTTCATCCCCCCAATTGGTACAGGCAGAGGGTAGTGACCCGTATGGCCCCACACATAACTAGGTTGCACCACAACATACCCATCCTGCACCGGTACAGTATGGAGAGTCTTTTGTAATGGAAAGACAGTGTCTAGTGCGAGCTCCACTTTATTCCCGGTGCCATCCAAAAGGCTGCACTTGGTTGGCTCTGTCAGCTTATGTATTGTGTCCAGCATAGGTGATCGACTATCAATGCGTTGTTGACTACCTTCGTCCTCGTTGACATGCCAATGGTCTTCCTCTCTGCCACGTGCTTCTTCTTCCTCGCTGCCATGCGCATCTTCTTCCTCGAGGCCATGCACATCTTCTTCCTCGCTGTTACTGACAGATGGTGATTGGGGAGGATGAAGTACATTTTTCGGTATATGGACCATGCCTAATTGTCTTAGCATGTCGTCAACTCTAGTGAATGCTTCACCAACTATCTCTTCAATCTCCGGTACAACCTTCTTGTTCCTCTTCTTCTTGTACATTCCAGCAAACTCTTCATCAAACCCTTTGCCCCAGCCAAGTGAACTAGACACGCCTCGGACCCGACCTCGATGCTCTGGAGTCTCAAGTGCTGCGGTGAGGATATCATTCTCCCTAACCCCATGGAAAGAACCATCGCTAGCCTGAGCTGCAAGTGTTTTCACCCTAGTTGCTACCCCCACCACCGCAGGGTTACTGAATGTTATGTCCCCGCTTCCTTCACTAGTGGTCTTCCTCTTCCCTACCCTTGCCCGCAGATAAGACCTCAAACGTCCAAGAAATTGGTCCCAAGGGTTCTGTTTTCCTTCTTCAGCTAGCTTTGCATCCTCCTCCTGCCACTCTTTCCTTTTACGAACATAACATTTTCTGCCTATCCTGTGTGGCTTATTATGAAATGCTCTCTTTTCTTTTGAAGGACCGAATAGGCGACCAGAGAGGGGGGAGTGAATGGGAGCCGATAAAAATTCTTCCCGAAGGTCGAACTCGGCCTATACCCCGATTGCCACTCTGTGTACTCGCACACACCAGAGAAGCTCTAGACTAGGCACACACAAGCCCACAAGTCCTAGAGACAAGCCTTGAATCAAACCGCGGAAGCACAAGACAAGAAACAAAGCGCTTGGCCAATTCTGGAAAAGCCAGCACGGACTGTTCGTGCGGTATGGGCGGACTGTCCGCTATGCACAGGCGGACTGTCCGGACTGACCTTGCGGACTGTCCGAAAAAGGTAACAGAACCACCAGAGATGCACTGAGAAAATCAGACTGTCTGATAGTGCCTCGCGGACCGTCCGCCAGTGTCGCGGACTGTCCGTGAAGGTCACGCGGACCGTCCAGCCAACTCGCTGAAAACCCTAGACAACCTCAGCTCAACCCCAGACAAAAACTTGGCCACGCGGACCGTCCGTGAAGGACTTGCGGACTGTCTGCAAAACCTCCTA
This sequence comes from Cenchrus fungigraminus, assembly GCA_036936925.1. Lineage (NCBI taxonomy): Eukaryota > Viridiplantae > Streptophyta > Magnoliopsida > Poales > Poaceae > Cenchrus > Cenchrus fungigraminus. The sequence goes on from CM072779.1 coordinate 103,491,271, forward strand.
CAACAAAACCCTAGGGGCGAAACAGATCGAAACACGGACGCGCACGAACACGTGACGAACTGCGACGAACACAAGTCCTGCGGACTGTCCGCCACAGCCACGCGGACTGTCCGCCGCTCACGAACAGAGCAGGAACAGCACAACCCCGCGAAGTCAACCCTCCAAATCCATCAAAGGATCTCCCAAACAGCTAGAGCTCTTGAGACAAGACTTTGGAGAGATGAGAAGCGTCACTAGATGAAGCTATGCCCCAAAAATCTCGACCTCTAACTCCCTAAATCATCGGGAATCGCGGATCACACGAACCACCACCAAGAACTCAGGCTCCGACCAAAAACTCACAAATCGAAGGTGTTTCCCGGCGTTTGAGGGGTCAAGATCACGCACAAAGATGCGTAAGGCGTCCACCCATGATCCCCTCAAAGAAATCTGAGAGAAAACGCCCTCAAATCCACGAATCGAGCGAAGAACGAAACTCCCCAAAAATAGCCTCGAAAATGACACGAAAATCACAAAGAGCTAGGAGATCACCACAACGCCGAATGCTTCCATACATCCAGAGGTCAGAGGCTATACAAGAATCTAACCTAAGGAATACCGAGGAAAAGAAGCAGTCCAGAGCAATCTACCGGGGGAGGAAACCCTAGAGTCCAAGAGAGAGAGATGCCATCCACCTCTCCGCTATTTATACAAAGTTCACCGGAGGAGGTAAATGACCACGCTACCCCTACAACTTGAATTGAAGATACAACCCCTCAGGGGTATTTTGGTTAAGTCTTCATCGAGCGGACATGCTTCCACCGCGGCCTTGCTTAGCATCGACGCAAGCCCTGCGATCACGCCACGTGCCCCCCGCCTCGAAGCTTCCCGACGCTCCCGGGTCACCGTCCCCGTCGTATCGGGCCTCCGAACTTGGTTTTGCGGTCCAAACCAAGAAACCGTCCACCGATGGTTTTGTGGGCAAACCAACAAACCCCGCGTGCAAGCTTCGGTCTCGATCCGCTACCTTGCACCGGCCCATGTTCACGACTTCAGCCCGCTAGTCTTGCACTGCACGGCTCGCACTTGACCCCATGGGCCACCGGGTCCATCGAACCAAGCCTACTTGCCTCTCCATCACCCGGAGGCCGCCACGGCTAAGGCCTTTCGTGCTTGTTCTTCACCTGCACCGACATGAGTCAAGCCACAACCTGTACCTACACACTTAGCCAAGCATCAGTGCACACAACGTTGTCAATCACTCATCACTAAGGAGCGACCCTCCACTGGTCTTTGGACACACCTGGTCCTCAATCTCCCCCTTGATGAGTGCATTGACAACACCCATAGAAGTCACATAGAGAAAAAGAAAACAACCACGAACACAAACCTCCAAGCAAGTGATCCAAAGACAAAGAACAAGCAAAAAACACGATCACTCGCCAGACCAAGTCTCAGCCCCCTAAGGCAAGGGCAACGGCTCAACACAGCCGAGACAAACAAAGCTCTACAAAGAGCACACCACAAAGCACAAAAACTCAGGCAAAACCAAAGGAGCTCCCCCTGCACATATGCAAACTCCCCCTGAGCAAATGCAATCTCTTTTCTCAATTTTTCTCCTCACATGCAACAATCTCACAAATGCATACCAATGCATCCAATTCTCCACAAACTCTCCCCCTATCATACATATTCTCCCCCTTGTTGACAATGCATGAATCAAGGTATATGAAACTCTTTCCCTTATTTCCATGAAAAATGCATGTCAAAGCATATACACTCTACCAAGCTTCTCAAATATACAAAGAGCACAACAAAATACTACAAATGAGACATAGAGCAAGCAGAGTAGATATGGTGTAGTTAGCACATTGCCATCAAGAAGGTAGAGACATATAAGCATGTGACATGGCCAAAAGCATTTTAAGCAATTTTCACAAAGAAACATTCATCTCATGAGCAAGATCCTATCCATGGAAATTTGAGCACAAATACACTAGATCATCCAAAGTTTATACAAGATCACAAATTCTCATCACAAGATCATGGTAAACGCCCACAAGCTACTCAAGTCATGTTAAAACCACCGAGCCATGTGTCTACTTCTTAAAATGAGACTTCTCATGGTATACATCATGCAACAGTTTAGCACCCAAGATATGAAAATCAATACATGATTAGGAGCTCATTTTTCAAGCATTAGGCAATTCATACACCAATTTCATTTTCAAGTTTAAACATGGTACATGAAATGCCTTTGCGACAAAAAGAAGCTTATGCTCCTCCACAAGTGAACATATGGGCTAAACATTTACAATGACAAATGGGTCTTTGACCCCAATCAAAGAGAACATGATACTCAAGCACAAACTAAACATGATATAGCCATTTGAGCACAAATTGAGCATAGACAAGTATCTACTCATGAGTGAAGCATTTTTAGCATTTTCACAAAAAAGAAGCTATCTCAACATAAATATATATGGCAAAACCATCAAGAACATAGCATTCACATCATCATTCCCAAACATGCACATATCTCACATATAGCACATCAGTTACCAATGTATATAAGAGAAGCTTTTCCTAGCACAAGTGATCCAAAGATGGCTATCCTACCAGGTTTTGTACATAAAGGTAAAATGCATGCATGGAATGCAACAAATGATACATATGCTACAAAGTGAGCTCCCAGGGACCAAAGAGGCAAAAAGCAAGCAATGCTAGCAAGCTACCCCTAAACACATGCATAAGGGCCATAGAGCATACGAAGCTCACCCAAAGTACATGTCATAGGGTAAAGAATAAGCAAGCTCACAAGTTCCCCCTAAACACATGCATTAGGACCAAAAAGCATACAAAGCTCATCCTAAACACATGCGATAGGGCAAAGCCTCAAACTAAAAGGGCAACTCACAAAGACCCAAAGAAGCAACAAGAGCAACTAGCTCCAACACTTACCTGAAACACTCCTTCGGTCAACACTCGTTCATTTCCCCAAAAGTGATGTGCACCAAAGACACCACGGGGATGAGGCTGGAGACCCATCACCTAACTCCGGTCGTGAGACAAACAACCGGAGTTAATCCGCCAAATGTTCTCCAAGCCTCCCACCTCCAAAATCAAAAATGAGACCGAGAGCGAGCAAATGTCTCAACACTGGGGTTAGCAAAGAAGGAGTCAAACCAGTGTCGAGCTATTTGCTCAAAAGTGGGGTTAGCAACATCACGCCTATCGCATCCACCAAAGCTACGACCACCACTCTGAACTACCTCACGTCTCGCTGGAGGAGTGCGGTCACCACGATAGGAAAAACGTGGCCCATAGCCCCTCTGAGGCTCAAAGCTGCGACGGTCTCTCCCATCCTCATATCGACTGAGAGGTAGAGAACGTCCAGCAAACACACCACGCTCAAACCCAACACGCCTATCTTTTTGAGGAAAAGCACCTCCACCAACACGAGTGGAAACTGTATGCACAAACCCATCACCTCTAGGTAGAGGCCCTCTACGAGGCTCAGGCACACCACGAGAAGGGTGGTACCTATCCTTGTTTGCCATCTCCCTAGCAAACCTCTCATCCCTTCCCCTCCTGAAACAAAACTCCTCCTTATGATCATCCCTCCCACAGTAGTCACAATGGAATAGGATTGACCATGGCTTTGGGTTTCCTCTCGACAGTGAGTTCTTCTCTTTCTCACATCGCTCACTCGGATGGTTGTTTTGTGGGATGGGGTTGTTTGGTATCTCTCATTCTTTCTTACCACCACTCTCGCCAACCTTCCCAAAACCCAAACCATGGCCATCCACTCTCTTAAACTTAGCCACCAACTTCCCCAATTGCGGCTCCTGTGACCTCAACCAACTCAACAACGTGCACAACCCATCATTCTCATTCTATAGCCGATCAACAATTTGTGCAAGCTCTAGATTTTTCTCGGCATGCAAATCACATGTAGAACAAGAAGTGGCAACAGGAGCTTTCAAGGCAGCCTCAAGAGAAATAATTCTAGCATGAGACTCATCTAGTTTACCATGCAATACAGGGCAAGAAGTGCAAGCACCAAGCAAAGAATTCCTAGACTTCATCTCATCAAGCTCAGCCCTAAGAACATCTAGTTCCTCCAACTTAGAGGCATGCTTCTCCTTAAGCACAGTCAAATCAGCCAAGAAAGCATTGCAATCAGTACAATCAACCTCATCACTAATAATAGGAGAAGTCTTAAGAAAATCCAAAGCAAGCAGGTCATCTAGGTGCCTAGCCTCTAACTCAGCTACCTTCTCCCTAGCTTCCTCTAGAGAAGCCCTAAGCTCTCTCCTCTTCTTCTTAGCCTCTCTAAGCACCTCATCACGGTTATCCAGCAAATCATTCAACTCCGCATTCTCCTTAAGTAGGAAAGCAAGATCAGGGGTTACCTCTTTCCCAGAGTCGGAGTCGACGTCAGACTCATCCTTTCCACTCTTCTTGCTTGACTTGCTGCCGGTGCTGTGGCCCATCATACAAAGGCCGGTGAGGTTCTTGAAGGAACTCTTCTTCTTCTTTTTGCGCTCACCGTCTTCTTCTTCACTACTCGAGCTCGAAGATGAGTCCTCGGAGTCCAAGTCACTTAGCTCCTCAATCTTCACTCGAGCCTGTGCCCTTCTTGTCACCACCCTTCCTCGATCTCCACTCATTCTTGTCCTTGTACTTGTGCTTATGTTCACGCCTCGAGCGGTGCGTGTTCTGATCCTCGGGCGGTGCTTGATCTCGTTCTTGGACTCGACCTCCTGTGGGCACTCGGCGATGTAGTGTCCCTTCGTGCCGCACCTGTAGCTCGTCCGTGTGATCCTCCTCATGTTCACGTGGTTCTCGTGCAGCTTCTCGAACTTCCTGGTCAGCAGCGCCAGTTCGTCCTCTCCAAGCTCATCAAAATCCTCGTCTGGTAAGGACATAAGAGAAGATAAAGAATACATCCTGGAGGATGGGTTAGCGTTAGTTCTTGGTCCAGGTCCGAAGTCTAGAGCACGACTATTGGAGAAAGTCGGGCTCTCAACTTTGGCTCTCAGCCCACGATCGACCTCCGAAGACCTGAGCTTAGAGAACAGCTCATCCAAAGTCAAGGTATCATACACACTCGACTCCTCAATGGCCTCGACCTTGGCATTCGACACGGACCTATCCAGGACATGCAAAAGCTTGATAGCTTGATCATGGTCTGTGTATGGGAGCACTGTCACATTGGCCCTCATATTGTTCACAATGCTGGTGAAACGCTGAAACATCACATCAGCCGACTCACTGGGGAGATGAATGAAGTTCTCGTACTCTCTCCGGTAAGTGGAAAACAAACGGGCTTGCACCTGAGCCGTTGCCAACATGTGCATTTCTAAGCTTGAGCCATATTTTTCCGACCACATCCTCTCCGCACACTCGATCAAACTCCGAGGCACAGAGAGCACGGAACAAGTAATCAACGGCCTTACTGTTGGTCTCAAACACGTCCCGCGATCCTGGAAGAAGAAAATTGTATGGGATGACATAATGAGGATTCTGAGTGATATCCCAAATCAGAGTTCCCTTCCCTCGCAAAAACGCGCCCATGCGCCTCTCCCAAATCGGGTAATTCTTGCCATCGAAGTGCGGATGTCACACATGTTTTTCCAAAGAAAACCAGATGCAGTTCTATATGCATGCCAGGATCAAGTTTCATGCATATAGTTGACATAAGTGAATAACAGAAACAATATCACGTAGGAAAAACAAAGATTATCAGAGATTTACGCTTTATGCTGGAAACAAAGGCTCCAACCATCACAGGCAGTCGACTGGGGGTTGCGTACGCCTAGCACCAGCAACATCTTCACAACGACTTCATGGCAGTTTCCTCTCTCTGAGCAACATTGTTTATAGCAAGGGTGAGCACATGTCGTACTCAGCAAGTGTGGGGAAAGTATGAATGCAAAGGTTTATCAAGGAAAGGCTGACAGGTTGACTGCATTAAGCAATTTTAGTTGGTCAAATTTTATTAGCACCTGATTACTAAAGTATAGGTATACACCGACCCACAATTAACATAAAGAGATACGCCATAAGCATATGGCTAACATAACCATAACAACGATTTAAGTCCATCTTCAAGTTCAATTATCATGTGAGGGTCCAGGCCGCTCCATGACCGAGAACACGGCTAATCGATTAGATTTACACTCTGCAGAGGTTGTACACTTTACCCACAAGTCGTGTCCCCCATATATGCCCGGGTTTGCAAAGCCCTTAAACACTTCCGAGGTGAGTGGCATGGGTTTCACTACGAGGCCTTTACAAAGATTCCCTAGTATGGGCTGCTCGCTAGGTTACATGACAGCGGAATGTATAAAGCTCCCTAGCGGTACCGTGTCTTAGCAAAGCCCAACTCCCCGTTAGAGCAGGTCTATACACCAACTATACTGGCACCCCTAGCCCTTATTAGGTAAAGCATATCACACACTAAGGTTTCTAATTAATTAGCCAAGACAGAGCCATTTGTCTTGTGGTTGCACCTGGTTCCTGGGTGGTCTCTCCATGTTCCAATTAATCATATGATCTTGTATTAACCAGAGATACAGCATAAAAGTAAAATATGTTCATCATTTTTGTTCATTAGAACCACCATACCCCAAGTAGAGCAACTAAGCATAGCTACCCAACAAAAAGGTAAACCCAGGTTGACAGGGAATGATCATAAAGACTAGAATAATCCTTAATAGGACCCATCAATATTAATGCAAGCATATGCAATGGTGATTAAACACAGTTATTGGGACAAAAGAACAAGGACACACTTGCCTTTAACCAGAGTAATGTTGTTGCTCAGAATGTCTTCACTTCTTGCTCTTCCAAAGCTCTCAAACCACGTTCATTCTACTTGCATCAATCATCGGGCACAAACATACAAAGCAAACAAGCAAACAATACACCAATCATAAGAAAAAGTTTAAAAGAGCGTGCTAAAAGATAGGCTCGATGCTATGGATCAAAAAGATCTAGGGCTTGAAAGAAGATTAGCTCTACAAGAGGGACACACTGAGACAAAGCTTGATAAAGAACGTCTAACTGTCGATTTGCATATATGAGAGAACAAACTATGAGCTAGGTTTATTTTAATTAGCAAAAGATATGTAAAGGATATTTCATAAAGAAAATACCCCAAGTTGAAATTAATGCAGCATTATATTTTATTTGTAAAAGACCGGAGTAAAGAACTAATCAAGTTTTATTTATAAAGATTCATATATTGATTATACCAATTAAACATTTAATTTAGAAAAGATAAACTATATGAATCACCTAAACATAAGTTTATGATTCGAGTAAACTAACAAAGTTATAATTTAAAACTCATGCATGTTTATCTTTAAACAAATTAACTTTTATTTATAAAAGCTGGTGTAAAAGCCTATCAACTTTTAATTATAAAAGTTAATTAATTATTAAGCAAATTAATATTTGGCTTATGAAAAACTGAGATAAAGATCTAATTAGATTTTATTTTCAAAAGTATATGAAATAAAAATTAATCAAATTAATATTAGTTATGAAAAATGGTGTATGGCTCTATATTACTTTTATTTATAAAAGGTATTTATAACTAGGCATTAATCAAGATTAATATTAAATTCATTTTCAAAAAAAACAAACATGATGAGAACTCTCTACTAATGTGTACTTCATGCCATTATGAACCTAACGCAACTTGAATCGATGAAGACGGATCTAAGACGTGGATTTTATGAGCAAAACAAGATATAGGGACCTATGCTTGATTATCAAAAGATTCAGGAGCTACTAGACAAGATCTGCAAGACACATGAAACAGTGCTCGCAAAAAGAATAAACCTCAGGGCTATATCTGTAAAAGATGAGGGATAGGGCCTGGTTGCAAAAGATCTAATAGATCTAGGGGGTTACGGGTAAGAAAAACAAGACACATAGATTGATGTCGAAATTAGATGGAACCGTAGGGGGTCAAACGCAAAACGACCTTGGTCTTCTTCCTCCTCTGTCTTTAGCTCACAGCGGACAGGAGCTCTTGGGCGGGCAAATCCGCCGGCGGCCTGGGCAGCAAGGCACGGGTGATGTGAGGAAAAGGAAGAGGAGTGCAAGGTGGACTTGGGAAGGTGCTCACCGGCGCGAGATATGGACGGTAGTGGCCGGATTCTGGATAGAGGCGGCCGACGATGGAGCTTTGGGCGGCGGCCGGTTCAGGTGCCCAAGGGTGGCGGCGCTCCAGCGACGGTACAGCGACGGGAAGATGCTCCACAGGAGCAGCTCGTCGTCGCACAGCTCCTAGGGGTCGCGGCTCGGTCCATCGATGCTCCCTCGTGCCGAATCGACGATGGCCAGTGGCGGCGCCCGGTTCGGCCGGCGAGCTCGCGAGGCGGCGGGGCGCGGCATCGGCAGGGAGCAGGGCGCGAGCGGGGGACGTGCGGGGCCTCGGGCTCCGCCCTTTTATAGGGGCGCGCCGCCTTGGCGTGAAGGACACGGACACCGAGGCGGAAGTCCGGCGGCGGCACGATCCTGGCCGTGCCTGGGATGGTCACCAGCGCCGGGCCCGGATGGGCTCCGCCGGGCCGCGGTAGGGCCGGGCACGCGGGCCAGAGCAGGTCGCGGGAGTGGGCTGGAAAGTCTGGGCCGGAGGGTGGAGCGAGGGGGAGGCCGAGCGGGCGAAGGAGAGGAGATGGGGGTAGTCCGCCAGACCTTGGCTGGTTGGGCTGAAACTCAAACTGGGCCGGAAGGGAGGAAGTTACAAAGAATTCCTTATCATTTTCAGAAATTATTTTTCGTGAAAAGAATATTCTAGAAATTGCTAGATAATTCATCAAAGCCACGAAAAATACTCTGAAAATCCCAAAAATTCCAGGAAAATTCCCAGAGATAGACTGAAACACGAACAAACCAAATAAAATATTTGGAGCTCATGAAAAAGATTTTAGAGCCTTCTAATAAATAGAAATAGCTCAAGAAAAATGAGAATAAACTCCAGAAAAATCTGGAAAATTCTCGGAAGGATTTGGTCAGCACCTAAACGTATTTTGAAACCATTTTGCACTCATGAAACATCAGATGCATCGGCATGAATGCAACACTCACATAAACATTTTATTTAATTTGGAAATCAAACAAAGACTTTTTTCTTATTCTATATTTCCTGTAAAGAAAATAAATGTTGAAAATTTTTAAAATTATGAGAAAATTGTTATTTAATTATTATTCCTATTCACATCCTGAAATTGGAGATTTCAGGGTGTGACAGCGGAGGACCCGACCCCTTGCCATAATTGCCCATCTTTGGATCTTATACTGGTTAGAATCAAGAAGATCCGTAACCGGCTCTGATACCAATTGAAGGACCGAATAGGCGACCAGAGAGGGGGGGAGTGAATGGGAGCCGATAAAAATTCTTCCCGAAGGCCGAACTCGGCTTATACCCCGATTGCCACTCCGAGTACTCGCACACACCAGAGAAGCTCTAGACTAGGCAGACACAAGCCCACAAGTCCTAGAGACAAACCTTGAATCAAACCGCGGAAGCACAAGACAAGAAAAAAAGCGCTTGGCCAATTCTGGAAAAGCCAGCGCGGACAGTCCGTGCGGTACGGGCGGACTGTCCGCTATGCACAGGCGGACTGTCCGGGCCGACCTTGTAGACTGTCCGGACCGACCTTGCAGACTGTCCGAAAAAGGCAACAGAACCACCAGAGACGCACTGGGAAAATCAGACTGTCCAACAGTGCCTCGCGCACCGTCCGCCAGTGTCGCGGACTGTCCGTGAAGGTCACGCGGACCGTCCGGCAAACTCGCTGAAAACCTCAGACAACCTCAGCTCAACCCCAGACAAAAACTTGGCCACGTGGACCGTCCGTGAAGGACTCGCGGACTGTCCGCAAAATCTCCTGCAACAAAACCCTAGGGGCGAAACGGATCGAAACGCGGACGCGCATGAACACGTGACGAACTGCAACGAACACAAGTCCTGCGGACTGTCCGCCACAGCCACGCGGACTGTCCGCTGCTCACGAACAGAGCAGGAATAGCACGACCCCACGAAGCAACCCTCCAAATCCATCACCAGATCTCCCAAACGGCTAGAGCTCTTGAGACAAGACTTTGGGGAGATGAGAAGTGTCACTAAATGAAGCTATGCCCCAAAAATCTCGACCTCTAACTCCCTAAATCACCGGGAATCGCGGATCACACGAACCACCACCAAGAACTCGGGCTCCGACCAAAAACTCACGAATCGAAGGTGTTTCCCGACGTTTGAGGTGTCAAGATCACACACAAAGATGCGCAAGGCATCCACCCATGACCCCCTTAAAGAAACCGAGAGAAAACACCCTCAAATCCACAAATCGAGCGAAGAACGAAACTCCCCAAAAATGACACGAAAATCACAAATTGCTAGGAGATCACCGCAACGCCGAATGCTTCCATACATCCAGAGGTCAGAGTCTATACAAGAATTTAGCCTAAGGAATACCGAGGAAAAAGAAGCAGTCCAGAACAATCTACCGGGGGGGGAAACCCTAGAGTCCAAGAGAGAGATGCATCCACCTCTCCGCTATTTATACGAAGTTCACCGGAGGAGGTAAATGACCACGCTACCCCTACAACTTGAATTGAAGATACAACCCCTCAGGGGTATTTTGGTCAAGTCTTCATCGAGTGGACATGCTTCCACCGCGGCCTTGCTTAGCATCGACGCAAGCCCCACGATCACGCCACGTGCCCCCGCCTCGAAGCTTCCCGATGCTCCCGGATCACCGTCCCCGTCGCATCGGGCCTCCGAACATGGTTTTGCGGTCCAAACCAAGAAACCGTCCACCGATGGTTTTGTGGGTAAACCAACAAACCCCGCGTGTAAACTTCAGTCTCGTTCCGCTACATTGCACCGACCCATGTTCACGACTTCAGCTCGCTAGTCTTGCACTGCACGGCTCACACTTGACCCCATCGACCACCGGGCCCATCGAACCAAGCCTACTAGCCTCTCCATCACCCGGAGGCCGCCACGGCTAAGGCCTTTCGCGCTTGTTCTTCACCTGTACCAACACGAGTCAAGCCACAACCTGTACCAGCACACTTAGCCAAGCATCAGTGCACACAACATTGTCAATCACTCATCACTAAGGAGCGACCCTCCACTGGTCTTCGGACACACCTGGTCCTCATCTTTCATCCCCTGGCTCAATCGCTAAAATCTAGGAGAATTGGTTTCCTGCACAAACACGGTCCAGTCTTCTGGCTGCAAAAAGGCATGCTTCACAAAGGGAGTCTCCTCTTGGTTCACATATTTTTTTCTTAAATGGGTCTTGAACCACTGTTGCAAGGTTGCAATCTCTGATATAGCTGCCTTAACTGCCTTCTTGCGAACAGATTCAGCCAGATTGGCTGGGTAATCTAGCTTTTCCTCTAAAATTGTGAACAGCTCTTCCTTCTCAATTAGTGAGAGATCTTCAACTGCCTTGTTGATTGACACCCTCTCTTGAGCAATGAGGCCACATACCAATACAAATCTATCCCTCGCAGCATCTGGGGTAGGCCAAAAATTGTTATCATTTGGTTTGTGTCCTTGACCCGCGGGATCGAGTACTACTCGCAGCAGTATGTGCTGACTGACCCTGTGAAGAAGGATCACCGTTGATAGGCCGTGAACAAGGTTCACCGTTGATGGACTGTGATGGTGCACTGGAGGTAGAGGAGTTTGGTGTTGTGGGAGACTGCATAGATGATATGTCAGGTTGTCAGTAGAGCAACATAAGCTAGACTGAAAACCTAAACAAAATTATATAAATTCTTATTCTCTACAAGCAAAATAGTTGATATTAGCATACAGGTTGGGGATAGGTGCTAACCATTTTGATTGGGTGAAGCAATATGCTTATATATCAAAGCAGAGACTAAATTCCTTCAACTACTTCCTTGTCCAACTTTAGCAGCAATGAATTGTGTGTTCCATGTGTACATGCAACAAGAGGACAAAGCAATCATAATTAAAGTATGCTAATAGGTCCAAAGTATAACTGTCGATCTGGTACATTCGAAGGATAACAGAATTAAAGCATAACAAAAATTGGCGCACCAGGAACATGAAATGAATTTCAACAGTTCATATAAGTTCATCTGTTAGCAATAATTTATTCAAACAGACTTGGAGCAACAAAATTCATCAGTCAAATCCACAGTCAATCAATTAAAAATGAACTATTAAGACATGCTGTACTAATGCTGGCAAATCCAGGAGAATAATCCTATGTGAACTGACCCTAAAGGCCTAAACAACCGTAAAGTAGCATGTCTCCCTAATCCACCTTGACAGGAATAGCAAATTAGGTGGCCGAGCAGAGAGAGGGTGTTGGGGGTTCAAGCAGCACTAACCTCTATCGCGAATGAAGTAGTTGTTCTCGTGGTGGTCGGAGAGGCCCGATCCGCGTCACCTCGTTGCCTGAGGTGGACGGCTCGTCGTCGGGGCCGGGGATGCCGGATCCGCGTCACTGTCTTTAGGTTGGTCGGAACGTCGTCCGCACGCCAGTAACCATGTCCTCGTCACCGTCGTCACGTCTGGAGCTGCTTCGCCGACGTCACACCGGGACTGGTGGGATGGAGAAGAGCAGGGCTGTGGCGGGGAGAGCGGCGGCGGCGGGCTAGGGCTGGAGAAGGAGCAGGACGGCGGCGGGGAGATTGCGGGCGTGGTGGATCTGTCTAGGAATTAGACTCCTGAGTATATGTCCCCTGCGCGCGCGTTACTGTGTTCACGGAAATTACTGGCGTGCCCTTGAACGGCTCTCTGATGGAATTGGAATTCCATGGACATTATAATCAATATAGGTGGGATTTTTTGAACAGCACGCACAAGGTTTGCCTGCTGACGCTGACAATGGATAGTCATTGCTGACGCTGGTTAGTAAACCCGCGTCACCTTCGTTGGCAGTTAGGTCCGGGCGGTTATCTTCTTTATATAGGCTGCTGACACTAACGCGTGGGCCCGACACTATTTTTTTAGAAATGAAACTCGCATCCATCAAATATTAGAGCCGGTAAAACAACACCTAAAAATTCATTAAAAATAACATCAATTCATATTTGGACATTTAGTATTTTAATAAAATATCAACAGTCACACTTGTGTACCCAACATTCTTATAATTCGAATATACATCTCATGTTTGTGATATAATAATTCTAATAACATCTTAGTTTGCTCCAAAAATTCTACAAATTGACGTGGAGCAAAATTTGGGTACCTAAACTTGTCATAAAAAAATCATATGATTTCGATAAAGGAAGAATATACTTGTGTACAAATGACTACATCTCTCACATAGTTTCCTAGAATGTTGCTTGAACATTGAAGTTTTCCACACTTTGCAACATGTTCGATCTCGTATGCATTTAAAATTTTAACACAAACTTGTGTTCACCTTAAGATTACGAAATTCAAAGTTTCATTACTAATGGTTGTGGAAAACAATATTATTTCTACGTTGTACTTACAAAGAACAAGATAAGGCATATAAACATTATTCACGAAACGGAATATACACTAAATAATAAAATTAATGAAAAGATGGGGATTTTAGAAAAAATAGGAAAAAAATCATCAAATTTGGACTAAGTACGACGGAGAAATACATGTTACAAAATTTGACTACAGATTAAAAGGAGAAATGTGAATTGTTCTTCATTCCAATAGAATAGAGGGGGTGGTTAACCCGCGTCTCATTTGCCCCTCCAATCCTCGTTTCCTACGCCCATCCAAGAGAACAGAGGAGGAAGCAGACTAGCAGAGGCCACCGCCGCCGCTGCCACCGTGCCCGCTTTGACATCCAAGAGGGCACCCTAGGCCTCTAATGCGGCAAATGAGACCATCGCAACCTATGATTTGACTCATAAACGTGACAAATCAAATCTTGTGGATGTGACACAGAATATGTAATAATTTACATTCAAGATACATAATTTTTATTGATGCTTCTACCTACATCCCGATGTTCATCCTGCTGACGGCGTACTCCACCACGACGCTGAATGGACGTGTCCAGAGGTCGAACTCATGACGGATGTGACACTCGGCGCTGTAGTAGTGGATGATCCCTGGGGTCTCCGGCCCGTAGCGCCTACATCCTGCTGCCCAAATGCAGACGCGTGGATTCTGGACGGGCAGCAACGGAATGTCATCGTCGCCGTCACGAAGCAAGTACCACCACGTAATGTTCTCGAGATCCCGGCGGACGAGGAAGCGCAGCCGGTGCAGGTTGTGGTTCTTCCACCACCCGTGAGGGGGCGACGACCCGCCGCTGATTTCGTGGAGTAGTGCCATCACTTCATGGTCCGCAGGGTTACGACGGTACTTCAGCATCACTAAGAAGTACTTCGCACCGGCATCTTTGGCAGCGGCCTTTCTGACGAGCTTCAGACCCTCGTCGGGATTCCACCTCCTCATCAACCTCTCCATCCCCTCGAAGCATAAGGCCTCTAGATCTTCGTCGAGGCAGAAGCGCCCTCCAACAATGACCTGACGTAGCGATTCTTGCACACTTAACGAAGCTCACGTAGCGACACCTACAGGAGTACCTCATCCAAGTCGCAGAAGCACCGGAAGGTGCCGTAGACCCGATTACGAAGGATCAGGAAACGAATGACGGGCTCATCCTTGATGCAGCGGAGGATGATCTGGGTGATCAGTTCATTTGGCAGCAGCTCCATGAAGCATACCGCGGCCATCAAGGAGAAGGGGAAGAAAATGGAAAGGCGACGGGATCTGGAAATTGAAAGGCGACGGGGTTTGGAAATTGAAAGGCGACGCAGCCAATTATAAACACCCGTTACTATTAATGTGGAATTTGAAAGGCGACGTGGTTTGGCTGCTGATGCGTGGGCCCGACACTGCCCCTACCCCTCCACCTTCCCGCGAAATTGTAAGGCAACAAGTGTTTTCGGACGGTTTTGCTCCCAAAAAACGGTTCCCGAGGCGTAGTGGGACGTGGGGCGTGGGGAGGAGAGGCGCCCTGAGAGTTCACGTCTTGTCATCATAAATCCCTGATTGGTTGCTCCCTAATCATATTGTTTCTTTCGCTTCATCTTCTTCCCCCTCACCATCACCACCACAAACTCCGGTCACCGAGAGATCACCAATAAGGAGCGAGAAGAGCATGGCGTTGAGTGACCCGTCGATGAAGCAGGGACGAAGGGAGGATGACGACGACGATGAAAGCCGCCGTCGGAGGAAGTTGACCATCAAGGAGAAGGGGAAGGAGCCGGTGGCGCCCAAGGAGAAGGAGAAGAAGGAGGCCGCCGACATCAGCTTCGCCGTCGAATTACTCCAGGGTGTGTTCATGAAGCTCCGAGATGTTGGCGCAGTGTTCAAGATCGAGGTGCCTGACCATTACAAGGATGACAACGTCAAGGGTCTCGCCTTCAGCATCCACGTGTTGGCTGAAAAGCTTGAGAAGCTCCCCGTGCTCCAGCGGTCTCTCCTCGGCGACGACGGCTCCGACGGCGGCGACGACGGCTCCGACAGCGGGACTCTGACAGCGGCGACCGACTAATTGATCCACTCTTGTACCATTAATAATGTGTTTGTGATTATTGTGTGTTCGTTAGATTGTTGGACTGCTTTGTTTGTTTATCGATCATGAACTGCTTATTAGTTTGTTTGTCGAGTTAGTTTGGTTGTTGGATTTTGTATGTCATGAACTCGATCTAAGAGACGCGGGTAGATCCATCCACGTCGCCTACAGTATCTGTTCCTCCTGTAATGAACTCGATCTTAGAGACAATGGATAGTCATTGCCGATGCTGGTTAGTAAACCCGCGTCGCCTTCGTTGGCAGGTAGGTCCGGGCGGTTATCTTCTTTATATAGGCTGCTGACACTGACGCGTGGGCCTGACACTATTTTTTAGAAATGAAACTCGCATCCATCAAATATTAGAGCTGGTAAAATAGCACCTAAAAATTCATTAAAAACTAACATCAATTCATATTTGGACATTTAGTATTTTAATAAAATACCAACAGTCACACTTGTGCACCCAACATTCTTATAATTCGAATATACATCTCATGCTTGTGATATAATAATTCTAATAACATCTTAGTTTGCTCCAAAAATTCTACAAATTGACGTGGCAATATAATTTGAGTACCTAAACTTGTCATAAAAAATTCAAATGGTTTCGATAAAGGAAGAATATACTTGTGTACAAATGGCTACATCTCTCACATAGTTTCCGAGAATGTTGCTTGTACATTGAAGTTTTCCACACTTCGCAACATGTTCGATCTCGTACGCATTTGAAAATTTAACACAAGCTTGTGTTCACCTTAAGATTATGAAATGCAAAGTTTCATTACTACTGGTTGTGGAAAACAAATATTATTTCTATATTGTACTTACAAAGAACAAGATAAGACATATAAACATTATTCGCAAAACGGAATATACACTAAACAATGAAATTAATGAAAAGATGGGGATTTTAGAAAAAAATAGGAAAAAATCATCAAATTTGGACTAAGCACGACGGAGAAATACATGTTACAAAATTTGACTGTAGATTAAAAAGAGAAATGAGAACTGTTTTTCGTTCCAATAGAATTGAACCCCACCCTAATTAGAGACGCGGGATAGTTAATCCTCGTCTCATTTGCCCACACAAACTGTTCTTCATTCCAATAGAACAGATGAGGAAGCAGAGGGCGCCGCAACCTTCGATTTGACTCAGAAATGTGAGAAATCAAATCTTGTCTATCAATAACCGATTGGATGATACTTTACATGATAGAAGAAGACATTACATTCATAACGAAGCCTACATTCATCACTACAGAAATACATGCAAAACCCCCTCCGGCTCGGCTCCGTACCGCAGAATGCTTTGCCCCATAAATGAGAATTTCTTTTAATTTCTTAGCCACACTGCACAAGTTTCTTCCAAGCAGTGTGGGTAAACTGCACCTTTCCTTTTACTCTGGCCAAAACGGTTGCGATGAGCCGGGTTGTCATTGATGGTGGTGAACAACATGGCGTGCAATGTGAACTCCTCACGGCCGAACTCATCCCAAACCTCTTTCACACCAGGCTTCCAAAGTATCTTCAAGTCATCAACTAGTGGCCTCAAGTAGACATCAATACGGTCGCCAGGTTGCTTTGGCCCGGAGACCAATATTGTCAGCATCATGTATTTCCGTTCCTTGTATAGCCAGGGTGGAAGGTTGTATAGTGACAGCATGACAAGCCAGGTGCTATGTGTTGAGCTCTAGTTACCGAATGGGTTCACGCCATCTGTGCTCATAGCGAACCGAATGTTCCTGCTTTCATCGGCAAATTCCTCAAAGCGGGAATCAATGTTTTGCC
Organism: Cenchrus fungigraminus; assembly: GCA_036936925.1. NCBI lineage: Eukaryota > Viridiplantae > Streptophyta > Magnoliopsida > Poales > Poaceae > Cenchrus > Cenchrus fungigraminus. Next base: position 103,508,625 of record CM072779.1, read on the forward strand.
ATTATTAGCCATCTGCAGGGTGCTTAATCTTGCCTTCTTCCTTCGTTCGTGCCTTATGCCAACGCAAGAGTTGGGCCTCCTTACGTGTGGCGAACCATCTTCTCAACCGAGGAATGATGCAAAAATACCATTCTACCCTCACAGGAGCCCCTTTAACCTTCTTCTTCTTCTTCTTCTTCTTCTTCTTCTTGCCTGTGATCTCCACGAGCTCTTTCTCGTTATCATCAGCATTGTTATCATCTCCACCATTTTTTTCCTCTTGTACCGATCGAACCCACACTTGGGGCACTTGTCAAGGTCTTCATAATCTCCACAGAACAATACACAACTGTTCTTGCAAGCATGAATTTTTTCAACCTCTATTCCCAGAGGACAAATTATCTTCTTTGCCTCATAGACAGACTCAGTTATTTGGTTTCCCTCGGGTAGCATGTCCTTAAGGAGATCCAATAGTTGTTTGAAACTTTGTTGCTCCAACCATGATCTTCCTTAAGCTGCAGAAGTTTTTGATCACCAGAAAGGCGAGAGTACTTCTTGCAACCAGGATAGAGGGGTTTCTTTGAATCTTCAATGAACTGCTTCAACCTCGCTAATTCAGAAGCTGTATATACTCGTTGAAACTCAACATCCCGCAACATTTGATCAACATTGTGCACACGTTGCAACAACTCACCATCATTGAAGTCCGTAACTTCTTGATCAGTGATATCCTCAGGCCTCATCACAATTGGTGGGAATGTTTTATTTTCCTCAAAAACTCCACCTTTATCAAGCTCTTCATCATGGCATAGCGCCGCCCCTTCATTATTAAGGCCGGTAGCATGGTGTCGCGCTTCACCTTCATTTAGGCATCCTGCTTCGACTTCATTAAGGCCTTCCTCACCATGTTTATTCCAACACGTGTAATTTTGTTTGAAACCACATGTAATCAAATGATGAAAAATATTGTCCCGGTGTTCCGAACTTCTTCTGGTTGAGACAATCTATACAGCGGCAAAGCATTGCCTGAACACCACGGTTTCTCATATCCGCCTCTGCTTGATCTAGAAAACCACTAACCCCCCCTTAAGAAATTGTCCCAATCTCGGGACTTACTGTACATCCAAGCCCGAGTAGCAGCAGCCATCTGAAATTTCCATACATCAAATGAGCATAATTTATCACCAAAACCGATGAGTAAGAAGATTAGGACAGCGAAGTTCAATAAAAGGGGGCAATTTCCACTATGACGAGGACTGTCTACGAGGTGAGCACTTCCGAGGAGGAGGACAAGGCGTCGCGGCCGCGGCGACGGCAACGGCGCGGAGGACGGCACCGAGCCTGAGGAGGAGGATCAGCTGCTACTTTGGAGGACGGCGATGTACGGCGCGGAGGGACGCCACGCTACAGTCGACGTCCGCCGGCCCCTTTCGCCGTCGCGCATGCGGCCGGCGTACGGCCTGCTGCAGCGCCGACTTTCTGAGGAGAGAGAGCACGCGCGCAGCGAGTGGGGCCTTCAGAGAGCGCGCACAAATGCTGCTGCAGCAACGACGGGGAGAGAGCGAGTGGGGCCCTCATAGGAGAGAGAGCGAGTGTAGTTGTCGGAGATAGTAGAGTGGTCAGAACGCAAATACAAAGACGCGTAATAACAACACGTGTCTCTAATGTGAGAAAACAAAGGAGATGCTAGTTCCAAACAAGCATCGCCAATTGGGTCGTCATAAAACAAGACGCGTCCTAAAAACCACACGTCTCCAATAGGAAAGTCATCGGTAACGGACTTAAAGAGCCCGTTACCGATAGGTTTCACTTTCGTATCGGACGCATTCTAACATCTGTTACAAAGAAAACATGTAACGGGCGTTTAAGATGTCCGTTACCAGATATCCTCATTGGTAACGGGCGTTGTGGTGCTGAGGTCAGGGCGAGGTCGGGGTCGAGCCTGCCGCGCTTATTCATAACGGGCGCCAAACAACAACCGTTACAGATGGGGGTCCATGTAACAGGTGTTAAGGGCCCGTTACAAATGCTACGTGACCTATTTGAGATTTTCACGTAGTGAGATGAGTCGATGACCAAACGAACTTACATTGCCTCCGGCCTCAGTGCAGATGAACGAGCTCTTGCAAATATGCCTAAAAAAGAAATAGCGCATCTAATTAGTGTTGTGGAAGAAACAGAGATGCTTGTAAGTGTTATTCTCGGTAGTGAAGAACCACCTCGGGAACAAAATTTCGTAACTAGATGGCCCTTTCAGCTAGGAAAACCTTTTGTCAGGCCAGAATTGGTAAAGAAGCTCCCAACTAAGATCCACAGATTTCATGAGTGCTACATGAAGAAGTCAGTGAAAGGCCTGGAGAGGTTTGGTATGCTCGTTAGACTGGAAGATTTTACCCGTGAAGGCGAGAAGGTGGTCTGGCTGGAATTCAAAGATATTTATGAAATTTACCATCTAGACGCCCTGAATACCGATCTTATCATCGCCTGGTGTCTGTAAGTGGAGTATTTTCTTATGTTTATTAATAAATATAGTACGGTATGCCGATCTACTTAACTTTGTCTTTCACTTTTTGTAGCCTACAACTAACTAAGATGCGAAGGAAGGGTTATGACAGAGTTGGTTTCATGGACCCAGCAAAAGTTACAAAAAACGAGGTCCAGAAGCAACCAGAAACAACAATCGAGACAATCTATAGGACCTTTTCTGAGTTTCATTACAAGGATCTCATACTACTACCTTACAACTTCAAGTAAGTGTTATTACCATCTAATTATCTTAATTAATTTTATTTAGATCTAATCTATAATTATGAGCATGCATACAGTTTCAACTGGATTCTTATGATAATTCAAGTCGACAACAGCAACATCATGGTGTGGGATTGGTTGAGAAAAGACCCCTCACAATACCAGGACCTTCAAGATCTGTTTCAATTGCAATAATTCTATCTAAGATGTTTTCTTTAATGCAATATAGTTTGCTTTTACTGACACTCTATCTTTCATTATTTTCCCCATAGCTTGGAAAAAAATTCATTGCAGAGAACCTTGGACCATTTAAACCAACAATTAGATTCTATACTGATTTTCTGGTACGTGATCCAAATAACAACTTCAGATTGAGAAAATTGAAAATGTATAACACTAATATTTCATAATTTTTTTCTCCTCGCCACTTTAGTGTTTGAGACAGGCACCCGAAAATAATTTATGTGGATACTACATCTGTGAGCACATAGACTGTATGTCAAGTACGAACTCGAGATACTGTACTATAAGTAAAATAAACCTATTAATAATACAGTATTTCCTAATAGCTTATATATTTAATTGGTGGGTGTAATATGTTAACATATTTGCACATTATAGGCGGATATGGTTAGGGACACACTCATTGCTGAGAAAGATCATCTCTTAGCGGTTCAAGAAGGTCTCATGGGATTCCTCATGGGCGAGGTGGTTAATCCAAAAGGAAAACATAGTTATGATGCACATCCAATTGACCAACTTGATTAGCACCTCCACTGGAAGTTGAGACTAGAAATTTGAATTGAATGATATTTTGATGTATATATAGTAGTTTTAGAAAATACTATCTATTTTGATGTATAAAATTGTGTGTATATATTTATAAGTGTATATACGTAAATATATAAGTCTAAGTACGTATAGTAGACACGTATACATAGATACTTAGTGCAAATACATATACATACATATATACGTGAGACAACAATTAGAATATATGTGTATAATAATAATTAGAATAACTCAAATTGGAAAACAAAAAAGGGACGGGGTTGGTAATACCAACCCAGACTAAAGGAATTCTTTAGTCCAGGTTCGTTCACCTGGGAATAAAGAGAGGTCTTTTGTCTCTCACTAATTAGTCTCGATTGGACTTTAGAGCCATATGGCACTTGCATCCCAAAAACTGAAAAATTCCTCCCACGTTCTCCTCATCTGAATTTTTATTCATAACATTTCTATGAAATTGCTTCGGTCCAAACTCCAAAAACAGGTACCAATTTCCCTCTCGAGGACGACACAAACTTTACAAAATTCTCCTTACACGGGCCAAAAGACCTGCCCAAAACCTACTATACTACTACTATTATGGCAAGTTTATCGGTCGGTGAGCACTGAACGCATGGCTGCGATGGCCCAGCAAAAGCCAGCAAAAAGGGGGCAAAAAAACGCGTCACCTAAAGCTGATACCATTCCTTTATAAAACTCGATGTCGTGCCAATGTGCCATGCATTGCGCTTTGCGCACTGACTCACCCTGTACATGGTCCGGTTTTGCCGGGTTTTGGTTAGAATCCAATCCAAACCGTGAGCGAGTCTCCTGGGCGGTTTAGAAACCGACGGTTTGGACGGTTTTCATGGTTTCTTAGGATTCCCTTCCAGGGTCAGGGGGCGGCGGCGTGTTTTCTTCGTTCTCCTCCGGACGCAGCCTCCGTCGCCGTCTCCTTTGTCTTGGATGCGGTGGCGGTGAGGGTGTTCTTCGGTAGTTCCGCACGGGCGGCCGGCCATCCCACCACCTGCGCCCTGCAAAGCACCGGCATCGGGTCAGCCCAGGCCGACGCGTCCAAATCCCAGGCCGAATCGGCCACTCTAGCTCGGAGTCGAAAGTGGTCGGGTCTTATATACTTGGCGGCCGGCGGCGCGGTGGGGGGAGAGTGCTTGCCGCCGGTTGCCTTGGCGGCGCCGGCGCAGGGGAAGGGGTCGGCTGGGAAGGTGCGCTTGGCGGAGCCGGACACCGGCAGCAGCGGATCGAGGGAGAGTGCGACGGTGACCTCCTCGCAGCAGTCGTGGTCGGGGGACTCGGATGCCAGCAGTCCCAGGCGGAGCACGAGTCGCGGCGGTGCCGCGCGAGGAGGACGACGAGGAGTCGGTTTAAACCCAAACCAAACCAGACTAGACCAGGACATGACTTTGCAGCTGATTTTATCCGGGTTGGTTACGCAGTTTCACTGGTTCAAGACCGAACCATGAACAGGGCTAGCACTGGCCACACGCGCCCTCTCTTCCCTCGCGCCAAAAGTGGCACGCGCACCAACCCACCCGGGCCCACGTGCAGTCACACACATGCACCTCGCCTCCCTCCCAATCACGCCACGCGCGAGGCACTGAAATTGTTTGTTTTTCCCAGGTGTGTGCCCAACGCTGCTGCATGCGAGCCTAATTTTGTTCATTCTCCTTTCTGGCACAAGGCCTACAAATACACACGCCAGCACACTCGTTTGGAGCAACCTCCCTCCTCCTCCTCCTCCTCTCCACCTGCCACCGGACGCCGGAGCCGGCCAGCCACAGCCGGGTGAGCCGGCTTCCACGGTAAGGATTCTTCATTTCGGCATGGCTGCTCCGCGGTCGATCGCGCTGCTCGTCGTGGTCGCCGTCCTTGTGGCTTTGGTCGTCGCGGCGTCACCGGCGGCCGCCGAGCTGCCGCGGCTGGAGCACCCACCGACCAAGGGCGACGGGTCGCTCACCGTGCTCGCCGTCGGCGACTGGGGCCGGCGCGGGCAGTTCAACCAGTCCCTGGTGGCGGAGCAGGTCCGTGTGGCATGCACCACGCATATCATTAATTTGTCTTCATGCTCATATGTAGACGACAACTTTCTTCTTCTTTTTCTTAATTTGTTTCATGTTGGCGAACACGCTTTCTTCAGTTGCAGTACTACGTACCTTCCATGTTGCCCGATGCATATGATTTGATCTAATCTGTCATCCGCCTTTCAATTTTGTTTTATTTGTGCCAATGGAGTTAATCATTATGCATGCATGTGGTCGATTAGTTTATGCTTTCCTTTCATGGATTTCGTCTCCATTAAAATTTTGCAAGAGAGCTTTTGTCCATCTGGTCGAATTATATGCATACTCAACATGTACCGTTTTTGTGCCAAGACAATATATACTGTCATGTTTTAAAATTGCAAGTTTTTAAATGGTTCTCAATGACAGAATAGTCACTAATATAACATGGTGTGTGAATTTGAAGAAGAAAAACAAACAGGGCCTGCAAAATTCCTAGGCAAGATACATTGGCAGCAATGCTTATATTTCTGTGTTTGCAGATGGGGATAATTGGGGAGAAGATGGACATAGATTTCGTTGTTAATGTCGGCGTCAACTTCTACAGCGAAGGTCTCACCGGGGTTGACGACAAGGCATTTGAGGAGTCTTTCACCAACATATACCACCTCCAAGAGCCTCCAGAAGCCCTGGTACACAAGTAATAATGTCATACTGGCTACTCTCAACTTCGATTTGCTGCCCAATATTCTAATGAAAATTAAACAGAAAAAAATACTCTGAAGCCAGAAGTTAAATTCAAAATCCTAATATTCCCGCCTGTCATGTAGTTCTTGGCAACCATGACTATAGAGGTGATGCTCTTGCGCAGCTGAGCCCCGTCCTTCGCAACCTCGATAGCCGATGGATCTGCATGAAGTCCTTTGTGGTTAATGCAGGTGAGCACGAAAAAGTTGCACACTAACCATCTCATGGAAAGAGTTACAGATTAAAAAAACTAAGTCATTGAAAAAATAAAGAAAAAATATGTGCATTATTATTGATCTTTTGCATTTGAATATATGTGCCAACTTCTGTTAAAAAAAACTTTACTCACAATCTTGAACATTTTTCCTGAAATATTAAAGAGGTTGCCGATTTTTTTCATCGTCGACACGACCCCCTTCGTCCTCAAGTACTGGAACGAACCTAAGAACAACTTAACAACACTTACGACTGGAGAGGGGTCGCTCCTCGCAAGACCTACATCGCAAACGTCCTCAAGGTAACCAATCTACGTACATACATGCATCAGCCGTAGTCGTTTGAATTTAAACGGCAAACATAGTGATCAATGAACCCAAGATTGATACTAAATCATATGAACATTTTGACTAACAAGTTCATAGCTTGTGTTCATCACTGAATCACCAGGATTTGAACGCTGCGCTCAAACAGTCTAAGGTGACATGGAAGATCGTTGTCGGCCACCATGCCATCAGAAGCGTCAGCGAGCATGGTGACACTCAGGAGCTCGTGCAGCAGCTTCTCCCAATCCTCAAGGTGTGTTCATGACGTCATATACGCCAAGCATCATCTTCAATTATTCCTGATTATATACCATCATTTGCTCCATCGAGCGCCATTGCGATTTAGCTTAACGAGTTCGCTTTCCCATGGTTAAAATTTAGGGAAAAGTCTATTTTTCAACCTCCAACTATTGCACAAGTCTGATTTTCAACCTGCAACTACAAAACCGGACAAAGAGGGTCATTGAACTGTCAAAACCGGACAATTTTGACCCTTTGGGTGGTTTTGAAGAGTGGTTTTGCATTTATAAAAATTTTAAAAGTCTAGATTTAATTCAAAAATTCTTAACTATTTCATTTCAAATCAGAAAAATATCAAATCAGTGCCAAATTTTTTCTAAAAATGTAACCTATCTATTGCTATTCTATTTGGCATTATTTGAAACTTAGTTGTCTGTGTTCCTTGTATTTTATTACAAGCAATAAAATACTAGAATAGCAACAAATATTATGTAAATAACACTAAATAGAGTACCAACAAATGGCCTACATTTTCAGAAAACTGTTGGTATCAGCTTCATTTTTTTTTAAGATTTGAAACGAATTAGTTATGGATTTTGACCAAATCAAAAAGAACTGAAATTTTTAGAAAATGCAAAACCACCGTCAAAACCACTCTAAGGGCCAAATTTGCCCGGTTTTAACAGTTCGATGACCCTTTTTGTCCGGTTTCGTAGTTGAAGGTTGAAAATCAGACTTCTGTTATAGTTGGAGGTTGAAAATTAGACTTTTCCCTAAAATTTATGCAGGCCAATGGAGTTGACCTGTATGTAAACGGTCATGATCACTGCCTCGAGCACATCAGCAGCAGAGACAGGTAGGCACTACTATACTGCACGGTACTCAGTTGATTCAATACCTACGTACCATACCTAGGTCACCGTGGAAGGAATCAGTGTAATGAAAAGCATGAAGTCGTTGAACACTAAGCAGAAGTATATAACAAAATTTACCAATTGAAACAAATGTAGTTTCATGAAAACATACCACTCCTGAAATTACAAAGGCTCAGTTGCATCATTTTCTTAGAACAAGCCTTGACTAACAATTACTCTATTAATACACATTATTGATTAATATAAATTGTTGTCATTAGATTTGTATTAAAATACTTTATTATGAGTATTTTTACCATATATATAAGTAGAGTTTTGTTTCGATACTTGGATAGTACCGGACATATAAGTTATATACTAATTGAGTACTTGTTGCTTAAAACCTTATCCTAATGAAATGAATTTTGCCTTGTAAAACAGAAGGATCATGAGAAACACAGTCAAAACCTGGTGATTCAGGTAATTCGGGTAATACACTTCGGTACCCGAACTACCCGAAATTTGCCTTTATCTTTGTGTTTATCACGTATTGTTAGTTGAACACTTAAAATTATCACATTATTATAATATAATTCTCTTGGTTTGAACAAGTGACTATAATATATTATTCTTCTCAACTTCTTGTTGAAATTTTACACAAATTACTAGTGATTTCTTTTGTTAAAATTCTACTAAAATTTTGTGTAGTTTGTCATTTTCTGTAAATTAGGTAGATCGGGTAATACCCGAACCCGAATTATCGGGTACCCGAAATTTCGGGTAGTGTTTTTTCGGAGCTAATATCGGGTAGCAGTTTTCATTACCCGAATTTTGAATTACCCGACCCGAAATAATCGGGTAACCCGAACGCCCAGGCCTATATGAAAATGTAGCGGATGTAACCGCTTTTCATGCGTAATAAATCAAAGTGGTGCTGCTCAGACACCCTTCAGAATTAAAAGAAATGGTATCAAAGCGCTTGTTAAATAATGTTTGGTGACAGGTATCCAATATACTGCAAATCAATCGCTCCATTTTGCTTCAAAGGGCATCAGCACAAAAACATAAAAGAGTCTGTCTCACAACAAGAAACAAGATTATTAGTGCATTGTACCGTCCACATTTAAATGAGTTCCATATACAAATTTATGTAATGTGTCATAGAGATAAGAACATGACAAAAATTGTATCTTTGTGGAGACAAAGCTTATGATCAATATCCTTAGACAAAAACCATATAAATGCTTTGTGCCCATTGTCATAATTTGGGTCACACTAGGGAACGAGCTCCACTTCAGTCGACTGCAGAGTGCAGCTCCTGCTCACCTGGGCCCTGGCATCACTGTAGCGGCCACAGGCTCACCACCCCGCAGCCGCAGCTGCACTTTGCAGTCGACTGCAGAGGCGCCCCGCCGGATTTTCCCAAGGTACTTTTGGTTGTATTTTGAAATCTGGAATTTTTTAGTACTTATTTGCATTCATTTCATGTATATTGGAATATTTTCCGTAATAGTGGAAATCCTAGTGGAATGAGGTCTGAAACTTTCTGGTTCATAATTTGAGATATTTAGGGTTTGTTTGGTAAGCTCCGATCCATATGATTTTGATTCTCTGTAGGAGTTAATTCTGATTTTATATATGGTATATTTATACCATGGATTAGTTTGGATACTCACATATTTATTCTTGCCTTCCAAAATATGTCAAATTCTAGCCATGAGATATATCCGATAGTTGAATAGGATAGGACAGAACAAAAATTATGATATGGATTTGTAGAAGCTGTTGGTGTATGAGCCATTATTGATTTAATATTCAAGTGTATATCCATACCATAGCCCTCAGGTGCGAACACATTAGATACATATCAAAGCAAAGTATAAGATAAGATAGCCCACAATTTTCTATGGTACAATTGCACCAAGAATTCGTTGGATACCCACATATTTATTCATGCCTTCCAAAAGATTTGACATCCTAGCCTTGAGATGTGTCTAACAGCTGCATACGTACGATAGGAGAGCGAGGATATAAATCACGAGTATATATTTTTTTTTGAGATTACACAGTACAACGTAGACGCTCACAACACGCACGCACACTCACCCCAATGAATACACGTACGCAAACCCTACCCCTATGAGCACCTCCGAAGGACTGAGCACCGGCAGATCTGGAGATTCTCGAAGTCACCACTGGCGCCTCGTCGTCGACGGGAACATCGCTTACCACTTAAAGCATAACGCCGGAAAATCCCATAATAAATCCAGGAAAAGGTGAGAGCACCAAGATTTGAACCCTGGTGGGTAGCGTTCCACTGGACCGTCCTACCATTGGACTACAAGCCCATTCGCATCACGAGTATATATTTGTGCAAGTTAATAAATAAGCATATGTTTTGAGACGCACATATATGTTCATGATGTATCTTTCTATATATAACAGACATATACTTTGAAGCATGTATACTTATGAGTTGTGACACACACATATGCAAGCCTTGATCACCCTTCTCTCCTCACAGGAGTTTTAGAACTTTGTTCCCTCATCATGGCACTCGTCAAGATGAGTAGGACGAGGCTTGCCTACTTGACGGTGTCCTTGTTCCTAGTTCTTGCGACATCGCAATTCGTTGAAACTAAATGTAGGGCACACAGCTCAACTTTTACTTTTGCTCTCTTCATTATTCATTATACCGTTCAAATTGATTAACAAACTGCACAATAATGTATTTTTTGTTTCATTGTGTTGCTTGTGTAGGCACTGGCTGGTGGTGCCTCCAGCGCGTCCGTCGCTGCGTCGTCGGGGTAGAGTAAACTGCTTCACACCCTATTCTCTGGAACACTGTAACGATCATGACTGTGGCCATACATGTAGCGAACATGGCTACCATTACGGTGGCTACTGCAAACAAGACTATCACCCAATGTGCTGCTGCCATTAGCAAAAAGATGTGTAAAGCATGCATCCATCTCGGGTGCAAATTAAATAAAAGATATGCTTCTAATTTTCTGCTAACAAGTGATCGCTTCCTACCTGTTCGCAACCGAATTTGGCAGGTCTAGACGACTCGGTCAGACCTGTGGCCCCAACCGGTCAGATCGGTCTGTCAAGTTGCTTAAACTACAATTTGTACTTCATCATTGGATAGGACTCGTTGAGTAGATCGAGATTCATATGTGAAACGTCCAAATCGGAGTCCGGATGAGAGAGATATGACTTCTGGAAGACTGCACGTCGGGCACCCCGGTTAGACCGGGTCTCTGGGATGGTTCGACCGCCCTGTCCAGTCAAATTCGAGTTAGGAGTTGTATTTTGACATGGTTTTGTAGGAGTTTCGATTCCTAATGGGGTAAGATCTCCCCTCCCTATAAATATAAAGTGTCACGGCCGATTGAGGAGGAATCACAATCGAATCTATCAAACTTATCTTTTAGCGTTTTTACCTTTCTTCCACGTTACCCTACTCTTCCAACCCTACCATGATGTTTTTCCTTCATCTCCACGATGTCTGAATACATCTTAGCTGACCTGCCAAGCCTAGGACAATCCAAGGTGCGCCTGCCACGACGGGGTCCCTTCCGGGCGGGCGTTCGTTGGTTTACCGTCAGGATCACCGGCGACCGGTCTGACCGGTCACCCGCACCGGTCTAACTGGTGCCTGCGTGGAGGTGCTGCAAGGAGCTCCTCCGCGTGCTTGTTGACTCCTAAAAGGCGCCAACAAATTGACGACTCCGCTGGGGACGAAGGTGTTTCGGTTTCGATAGCTGAAATCAAGTCCAAGCAATATGACATCGGTTGAAGATCTATGGAAGGGTACCAACAAGATAAAGGAGTTGCAGCAACCATGTACCTTCGACATATTGAAGGAGTACTCTTCAGGTAATAAATCTGGTGTTTTATCCCTCTTTGAGGATTATAGTCTCAAATTTTTTATTGATAAAAAGGATAGCACAGATTCAAATCCTGTTTTTCAGAAGTCCGCTATTGAAAAGCCGGCTAGTGCCATTATTAATCCTTACAAAGCTTTGCCAACTTGTGATGTTGTTGGTCAAGAAACAAGTCGGACGTCTCTAGCCAAAATTATTGAAGCAAAATCCCCCTAGCAAGAGCATAGAGGTTACATCTAGTACTTCGACGCTCGGGGAGCAACAAAACGAAAGCAAAGGTGTCGGTTGCAATGTGACCGGTCTGACCGGTGCCTACACCGGTCTGACCGGTGCCCACGCTGGTCTAACCGCCTCATTTAGGATTTCACAAAATAAATCAAAACCAAAGATGGTTAAACTCAAAAAGTCTGAGATTGGTGTTTGGAAAACAATTGAAACTAAAGACCGTAAGCATAAAAGAGAAAAGTCGAAGCCCAATGAAAAACTTCCGGCTAAGTCTCAAAGACAAAATAATGTCAATGGTGCTAGTCGGTCTAAAAATTCTAAACGCCCAAAATCTTCTCCTAGAGAGAAGTTTCATAACAAGAATCGGCAATGGAGTAACTTTCACAAATCAATGTCGTTTCCTCCATATGGATCATCAATGCTTGTGCCATGGGAACCTTACTTTAGTATGTATTATTTTTGTCTGCCATGGTATTATAATTCATATATGCCGCCTCCTAGTTATGTCTGTCCAAATTATATTGCACATAGGGAGTCGATAATTGATGAGCCATCACCTATGTGTAACGACCGTTTTGATCAAATGAATCGGCCAACACAGAAAAATAAGCGAAAGGTGATCAAACAAGTCTATCGTGTCAAAAAAGATGGTAGATTAAATAAAAATTCAAATTTGACGCTAGACACAGAAAAGTCGATTATTGAAAAATCATCGGATAGTTTTACTGATCAAATTGTCTCCAATGATAAGCATGTCGCAAATAATATAGTTGAACAACAACCATGTTCGGCTGGGGGGCAACATGATCTCAAAGTTGTCGGTCCTCAAGGGACCGGTCTAACCGGTGTCCTAACCGGTCTGACCGGTCTCGCCAGAAATTCTGGTAGAGCCGAGAGTATCCCACCAAACAGCAAGGTGATGAGGAAGAGGCCAAGTTTTGCTGAGTTGCTGCATAAGTATCAAAAGATAGCTGAGCAAAAGAAAAGCAATCGGTTAGGAGGTCAAAGATGGAATTCATCATCACCAAAAGCAAAGAAGCATTGATGGTCGTCACTTTTGTCTTCATCATTTATCTCATCGATGCATGTGTCGTGGAATGCTTATTCAGGTATAAACAATTTCAATCCATGGTTTTGGTATAACCCTTGGTCTTCTTTTTGCAACTATCATTATTATGCTTGTGATGCACCAAGGAGCTACGGTTGGCCCCATGGCCACATCAGGACTTCAGTTGTTAGATATGTTGTTCAGAAGCCGAAATATCAGTTTTATACATGTTGTAATGCTAGGATTTTATTTCGGTTACAATAGCATTTATAAAGGGTTTAGAAACTATTATATGGGCGATGTATTATTCATCATCGTCTTAGATAATTTTAGACATTCAGAAATGTTTTCTGACACGCAGTTTTTCTAGAAAACAGGGGGCATATGTTTGCACCCGAATTTGGCAGGTCCAGACGGACCGGTCAGACCGGTGGCCCCAACCGGTCAGAACAGTGTGGTCAAGTTGCTAAAAATGCAAATTAGACTTCATCATTAGATAAGACTCGTTGAGTAGATCGAGATTCATATGTGAAACGTCCAAATCGGAGTCCGGATGAGAGAGATATGACTTCTAAAAGACTGCACGTCGGGCACGCCGTTTAGACCGGGTCTCTAGGTGTAACACCCTAGTTTGAACATTTGCTACTATTTTAAAATTTTGATAAAATTTGTTAAAGTTAAATTAAAAAGTGTGTGTGCAAACTTTTAAAAACAAATTACTTTATAAATACAAATCAAATGAACATAGGTTATAAAACATGTTTGTTGCACTCATGCCGATCACATAGTGTTTTGTGTGTAAAATAATTTTAGAAGTTTTCAAACGTGCCTAGGTTTCGATTCGACCACGAGACAAAATCTTAAACCCTAAATTGAGCCCTCTTCAAACACTCTGATCAACCATGTGTGACACACTCCATCTTTTCTCTTGAGAGTTAACCTTCTTATCATTGTCTCTCGACTCGAATCATGTCCATATCTATAGTGTTATCGACATCGTGGACTCTCTCTTTTTTTCCTTCGACCCGTATCCAATCCAACTCGGGCCAAAGCCCAGCCAACCCACTCTCCTCGCCCTCCCCCACGTCACCCCTCCTTCCCTGGCCGACCCTCTCCCCCTCACGACGCCCTCCCTCTCCCTTCCACGCAGCAACCACGTCGCCCTCCCCGGTCATGCCGCACCCCTCCTTGATCAGAGCAAGTGAACCTGGACACCATCAAATATGGCAAGCACAATTTCCTCCCCTTCTCACGTCCTCCTCAGGTCCCACCTCTCTAACCAGGCACCTTCCCTTCCCCTCGACCCTCCCTCAGATCACATCACGAGGAAAACATAAACCCCTCCATGGCAGGCCTTCTCCCCTGTTGGACTTAAGCTTGACATGTGTGTGTGCGCGTGCGTTAGGTGAGGCGTGTACGTGCATGTGTGTCGTGTGGCGTCAAGGTCGGGAAGCTGCAGAGAGCTGCGGTTGCGGCCACGACGTCCATGCGTGGTGCTCGGGTACGCGGAGATGCGGTAGTGTTGGTTAGAGGAGGTGGTGTGCGTGGCGTGAGTCTGCTGCGTGTGGCCGCGACGTCCGGGCGAACATGTGACCCGTGAGAACGTTGTGCAGGAGCAGCAGATCGTGGCGAGAAGGCCGGCGTGGAGGTTAGCTCCTGGGCATATTTGTAGCCCCATCACCTCGAGTAACAGCTCTACTGGAGACCATGTGAATATAGAGCAGGCCAAGATACAGGAGCCATTGGCTCCGCGGCGTTCGTCGCCGAAAAATACTGTTCATCGTTTTCTACCTCGGGACGCCGGCGAGTGTGAGGGCCTGAGCGAGCGAGGCGAGGGGGGAGCTCCGGGAACGTGCGTTCCTGGCCATTTCCAACATCCCTCACTTCTGTCCATGGCTGCCCCCTCCAAATCCACCCCTCCCTCTCCATCTTCCCCACCAAAACGAAGATCCCTCACTGCTGCAAATCCATTTTGCCACTCCACTGCGCATCCTGACATCGTTCCGCTGATGATCCTTGGTGAGGCCATCTTCCTGTCCTTTTTCTTTCACGTGGATGACAATCTGAACCATGCCTTCCTGCTGCAGTTGAATGACAATCCGAACCATCCCTTCCTTCTGCAGCTGAATGGTCCGCAAGTACACCCTCACGACCAACAGTGATGCACGAAACCATGTCGCTGCTGAACCGTGGGCAGATCGCTCCACATCATCACCGTCGTCGACTGCCGTTGCCTCTCGCCTGTGTGCTCCTCTTCAGCCCCTTCGACCACCGAGAGTGAGACCCCACTCCTTTCTTTTTCTATTTTGGTCGTTCATAACATTAATCACATACCATGGCACGAGTATCTTTGAACCCTTGCAGAGTTTCCCCATGAAACTTGCCACTGCACTGCACTGGCGACCAGCTGCCCTGCAGCCGGTTGGCATCGTTTTCCCCGGTGATCTGTCCATCGGTTCATCAAATCCTTTTACCATGTCATGTAGCTGATACCTGCACATGTCTCCGTAAAATTTCTCAGCCATACCAGCTATGAATCCTGAGATATGAACTTCGCCCCATGCCCTGTGCCTGCTGTCCAGCCTGCAGTGCAACCCTGTTTTCAATCCTGTTCCCCGCTGATCTATTAGTGCAATGACCACACCTTTTTACCAGAACATGTATTATATACCTGAACATGTCTCCACCAAATGATTCAGCAATAGGGCTTGCAAATCTGAAGATACCACTCTCGCTGTGCTTGCTGCCTACACTGTCCACACAGCCATACCATCCTGTCTTTCTATCGTGTTCCCCCACTGATCCTGATCTCTGATGATCAAGCCCTTCGACCAAGGTGTGACCCTAATATCTGCACATAATCCAGCCAAGTTTTGCATTCATAAGATTCATGATTCTTGAGATATAAATCTCGCCATGCTTGCTGCACATCACTGTTTGCACAGCCACATGAATCACATTCTACTTCTGTGCTCCCCATTGATCAAATGAACGAACGGGATATCCTTTTGACCAGGTTGCGTTTCTCTTAGTTGCACATGGTCCTGCAATTTAGATCAGCCATATGTGCCATGATTCGTGAGATGTTAATCTCCCTGTGCTCATTGCAAACATGGTCCACACAGCTGTGCATTGCTGTCTTGTTGTTGTGTGTCCCTGTTGATTTAGTTGTCCACTAATCAATCTCTTAAACCTTAGTATGACCCTTGTACCTGAACACGTCTCGGCAAGATGGACTGACCATGGAAGTCCAGGTTGTGCAGAATTTAATCTTATCATGCTCACTGCCATACAACCCACCAAAAATCAGCACGTGCACTTAGAGCATATCTTTGTCCTATTGATTCCTTCACCATCTCGATGCACTTTTGTGTTCTCGTGACTTCCTATGTTCCCTTGGCGGCAAAAGTAACTCTCCGTGTCTCTAAAAAAACATTCGGCACACAAGAAAACTTGTTAAATGTCTTTGTTGTCCATCTTTTTCTCAGATCGCTTTACCCTCCTAAATTTCTAGCCATCCCCATCACAAATGATGTCCTCACTTCTACATATTCTACAATCAGAGAGTCACTTTATGCTAATACCTTTTCATAACCATCTATTTCTAAGTCTGTGGCATTTAAATAGTAACCATCGACCTCCCTCTCTAGATAATCCAATCTTTCCAACTGCAGCCCTGTCTTTAGCTTTTCTTGCGCTCTCTCGTTTGTACTAGCTAGTGTTAGCTTATAGTATGTTTTTCTAAAATAATTTTATTATATGGTGCCTTGTTCTTAGTTGTAGCATTGTATTGTTCCAGTTGATTGTTGCGTGTGAAGGAACGTCTCTGAGCAGTGGAGCATCGGGAAACGGGCAGTGTCCTTGAACATCTTGCTGTTTGATGCCTTTATATTTTATACACCATAATCACTGTTTTATTTATGCTTTCATGCATTAGATGTCTAATATTGATGGGAATCCTATTAAGGATTATTTACTAGATTTTTCATGATTATTCCTTGCTTATCCTTAGAGGTTACCTATGTGGGTAGTTTCATGCTTAGTTTGCTCAACATGGGTTGGGTTTTAATCTTAAACTTGATTAATGACTATGCAACATGTTAATGTGGGTTATGGTTAGCAACATGAACACCCTAGGTGACTCAAGCAAGTGGTTTGAATGGTGATTTGTGATTGCTTGATGATAGCCTTGCCTGAGTCCACTTTATAAGGATCGGTTTGTGGAGCGACCACCCAGGACTTACAGTACAACCATGAGAATTAATGGGCTATGGTCTTGGCCAAGTAAGTAGGGTAACCCAGTGGACTGTGTTAGACTATCTGGGCTGGATGAGGGCGTAGTTCCCAAGAGTCCGGCAAGGCTCAATGATGGGTCTTGTACCTTGAGACTGGTTAATGTGTGCTGGTGAACCTATGTAAAGGCCTCGTAGCGTCCCTATGCTATCACACCTAAGGAAGTGGAAGTGCTTGGCCGGCATGACATGGTTGGGTTTAACGTTCTTTTGAATGTTTACGCGACTCGTGGGTAAAGATGTACAACTTCTGCAGAGTGTTAAAAACTGTTATAACAATCGTGCTCACGGTCAAGAGCGGCCTGGATTCTCACATAGTTAGTTGGTGGTTTGGGTGGATCACAGTGGTGGAACTGTGGTTTGGGTGTTGGTTTATAGGAGATATGATATTTCTACCGTAGGATCAGGACAGGTGGGTGCATGTGTCTTGATTGGTTTGGGAAGCCTTAAATACACTTAGTATCTAGATGCTTAATTAAAACTGGACCAACTAAAACTTGAGCTTTGTAGTCCACCAAATAATGCTTTCCTTGCTTTAAGTCTGCATGCTATGCATACTTTTCCCTCCACTTGCGGAGTACACGCCTCCAGGTGTACTCACAATTTTCCCTTTCAACCCCTGTTGTTCTCTCCCCACTGCTGCTCAGATAGACGGAAGCCAGAAGAAGGAGCTGCTTCATGAAGACCTTCAAGACCTAGAGTTCTTGGTTATTGTGCCCCCAGTCGACGTTCTTGTGGAAGATGGTGCCTACTCTGCACTGTGGTCATTTTATAATAGTTATACGCTTGTAATGATAAATTTTGTGATATGGCGTGCAATGTGAACTCCTTACGGCCAAACTCATCCCAAACCTCCTTCACACCAGGCTTCCAAAGATCTTCAAGTCATCAACTAGTGGTCTCAAGTAGACATCAATACAATCGCTAGGTTGCTTTGGCCTGGAGACCAATATTGTCAGCATCATGTATTTCCATTTCTTGCATAGCCAGGGTGGAAGGTTGTACAGTGACAGCACGACAGGCCAGGTGCTATGTGTTGAGCTCTAGTTACCGAATGGGTTCACGCCATCTGTGCTCATAGCGAACCGAATGTTCCTGCTTTCACCGGCAAAGTCCTTAAAGTGGGAATCAATGTTTTCCCATTGTTTGCCATCTACGGGGTGCTTAATCTTGCCAACTTCCTTCTTTCGTGCCTTATGCCAACGTAAGAGTTGGGCCTCCTTTCGTGTGGCAAACCATCTTCTCAACCGAGGAATGATGCAAAAATATCATGCTACCCTCACAGGAGCCCCTTTAACCTTCTTCTTCTTCTTGCATGTGATCTCCACGGGCTCATTCTCGTCAACATCAGCATTGTTATCATCTTCACCATCTTTTTTCCTCTTGTACCGATCGAACCCACACTTGGGGCACTTGTCAAGGTCTTCATAATCTCCACGGAATACTACACAACTGTTCTTGCAAGCATGAATTTTTCCAACCTCTATACCCAGAGGACAAATTATCTTCTTTGCCTCACAGACAGACTCGGCTATTTGGTTTCCCTCGGGTAGCATGTCCTTAAGGAGATCCAATAGTTGTTTGAAACTTTTGTTGCTCCAACCATGATCTGCCTTAAGCTGCAGAAGTTTTAGATCACCAGAAAGGCGAGAGTACTTCTTGCAACCAGGATAGAGGGGTTTCTTTGAATTTTCAACGAACTGCTTCTGCCTCGCTAATTTAGAAGTTGTATACACTCGTTGAAACTCAACATCTCGCAACATTTGATCAACATTGTGCACACGTTGCAACAACTCACCATCATTGAAGCCTGTAACTTCTTGATCAGTGATATCCTCAGGCCTCATCACAATTGGTGGGAATGGTTCATTTTCCTCAAAAACTCCACCTTCATCAAGCTCTTCATCATGGTATAGCGCTGCACCTTCATTATTAAGGCCGGTAGCATGGTGTCGCGCTTCACCTTCATTTAGGCATCCTGCTTCGACTTCATTAAGCCTTCCTCACCATGTTTATTCCAACACGTGTAATTTTGTTTGAAACCATGTGTGATCAAATGATGAAAAATGTTGTCCCATTGTCCGAACTTCTTCTGGTTGAGATAGTCTATACAGGGGCAAAGCGTTGCCTGAACACCACGGTTTCTCATATCTGCCTCTGCTTGATCTAGAAAACCATTGACCCCCCTTAAGAAATTGTCCCAATCTTGGGACTTACTGTACATCCAAGCCCGAGCAGAAGCAGCAGCCATCTGCAATTTCCATACATCAAATGAGCATAGTGCATCACCAAAACCGAGCGCTTCTGAGGAGGACGAGGCGTCGCGGCCGTAGCGACAGCGACGGCGCGGAGGATGGCACCGAGCCCGGGGAGGAGGATCAGCTGCTGTTTTGGAGGACGGCGACGTACGGCGCGGAGGGACGTCGCACCGTGGTCGACGTCCGCCGGCCCCTTTCGCCGTCGCGCACGCGGCCGGCCGGCCTACTGCAGCGCCGGCTTTCTGAGGAGAGAGAGCGCACGCGCAGCGAGTGGGGCCTTCAGAGAGTGCGTGCAAATGCTGCTGCAGCAACGACGGGGATAGAGCGAGTGGGGCCCTCAGTGGAGAGAGAGCGAGTGTAGTTGTCGGAAATAGCAGAGTGGTCGGAATGCAAAGACAAAGATGCGTAATAATAACACACGTCTCTAATGTGAGAAAACAAAGGAGATGCTAGCTCCAAACAAGCGTCGCCAATTGGGTCGACATAAAACGAGATGCGTCCTAAAAACCACGTGTCTCCAATAGGAAAGTTATCGGTAACGGACTTAAAGAGCCCGTTACCGATAGGTTTCACTTTCGTATCAGACACAGTTTAACGTCTGTTACAAAGAAAATATGTAACAGGCGTTTAAGAAGTCCGTTACCAGAAGTCCTCATTGGTAACGGGCGTTGTGGTGGTGAGGTCAGGGCGAGGTCGGGGTCGAGCCTGCCGCGCTTATGAGTAACGGGCGCCAAACAACAATCGTTACAGATGGGTGTCCATGTAACGGGTGTTAAGGGCCCGTTACAAATGTTGCGTGACCTATTTGAGGTTTTCACGTAGTGGTCGCTGCCTGCCACGCCTAGCTCCGCTGGCGGCCGGTCAGCCTGGCACCAACCGGCGTCGGTGCGCCTCCATCCCGCACCGGCGCGCCACCAACCGGCGTCGTCGCTCCTCGCCTCGTTGTCGATCGGCACAAACGTTTGGATCTACTATGGACCATTGAACTCGGAGAAGGTTGGCTTAGTAGGAACCCCGCATTTACATCTCGTAGTCATCAACTTCAAATTGCGATCAATTCTGTTCCCATGTGGTTTTATAATTTATTTATGCATTTTGGTGTTCATAGTTGCAATGCATCTAATATATTGAAGGTGCCTCAACACAATCTGATAAGAATATCCAACTGAATGTGAAAAGAAGATCGAATTACCAAAGATCGAAAAATCAAGATGATGTTATTTCCTTCCAAATTACAACCCCTGGTATGCAATATATTGGGTATGCAATTTATTTTGTTTATATTTTTCTGAACTCTATACTATAAAAGTTCTCTAAATAATTGTTTGAAAATTGGTTAATTAGGAGTTGTCATTGGTAGCCGGCAATCCGTTGTTACAAATACTCTAAATGCTTCTGGTGCAGGTTAGGCATTTTTAATTTACTTTTGACAATGTTGATGCTTTTCTTATTTTGTCTATTTAAATAGTAGAGATGTCTCCGAAGGAAATAAAAATGATAAATGAAAAGAAATGACATGCTTCTTTATCAGAGTCTGAGAGACAACGTAAAATAACAAAAACTATTAATGCTCGTATCACTTAATCAAGTCCAAAAAAGGTATGGTTTGCTGCCTCCTTTCTCAAATCAATTTAATATTAATAATATATTGATATTGATTCGAACTTTATGAGTTGTTTTGAGTTGATGTAGGACCTTTGGTACAAACCCCTATTGGCACATTGCAGTCTGAAATAACACAATTGGGTTCTGGTCCGGTGACAAGGGGTTCTATCTTAAGGAGATAGTCCGAACCTAACACGTAGTGTACAGTGTTGAAGGTACACTAAATATAACTGGGGACTCTATTTTTTCTCTCTTTTTTAAATAATACATATAAAAGGTATATTGAGTATATGTTTTATGTTGTTCCCATCACTAGAAAATAATTTAGATGAACTTGATCCTGCCCAACAATTTTGTTCATTTATGATTGTTCATATTTTCTATTAGCAATAGCAAATCTACTTCCCTGAAGCTATCGCTCATTTCAGTTATGAGTGATGTTGGGTATTTTGAGAACTTGTGCAGTAATATGGGATGGGAGGCAGGGTATTTATAGTATACATTTTTAGATGGAGAAACACAAATTTCTTTTGTGAAACAAATGGTAGGAGCTCACCCTTTCAATTATATAGGAAGAAACACAAACTTGTGGACATATTAGGATAGTAACTTCAAAAAATGGGCAGGAGCTCTACCATTCATTAAAAGGAGGAGTGTTGTATTTCAATCAGCAGAACCTAAGGTGCTGCTAGTGCTAATATTTTTTACATAATACTTATGCTTTCTAATTATGAAGTATTAACCTGAATGAGTTTGATACTTGTTGATTTTATTTCCTTTTTTGTCTCCTCAGGTTCTTGTGCCAGTTGTGAGGACCGGAGTGTCCGACGGCCGGTAGTTGGCCACTCCTTAGTGATGAGTGATTGACAACGGTGTGTGGACTGACGCTGTGCTTTGTCTTGTGGATGTAGGCTGCAGCTTGGTTTGCGTTGGTGCAGGTGAAGAACAAGCGCGAAAGGTCTTAGCCCTGCTGGGGCCTCCGAAGGACTGGAGGGACAAGTAGGCTTGGTTCGATGGACCCGGTGGTCAGATGGGATCAAGTGCGAGTCACATGGTGCAAGAAGAGCAAGACGAAGTCTGTCGGTTCGTTGGTTGATCTGAAAGCCAACATCGGTTCGTTGGTTGATCCGAAAGCCAACATCGAGCCGGAGCGACCGTGATGGCCAAGTCAAGGAACAAGGCAAGATCGAGTAGGCGGTCCGTGCGGCGGAAGCGAAAGACTTGTGGATTGAAGCTTGGCGTGAAGGCTGCACCAAACTCGTGGGGTTTGCAGTGGTTCACCACAGAACCACTGGGTTCATCGGTTGATCCACAAAGCCGACCCGAAGACCCGGTGCAGCTGACAGACCGAAACCGGCCTGACCGATTTGGGAAACCGACCTGGCCGGTTTGGCTCAAGTGCGCTGAGATGTTTCGAAGCGGAGGACACGCGTCGGGATCGCATGGCTTGCGTCGAGGTGAAGCTAGGGCGGCTGGTGAACGGTTCGTCCGATGGGTTCATTCATGTGTTGACCAAAATGCGCTTGCATGGGCTTGAATTGTAACTCCTAGTGTAGGGGCACTTCGATCATTTGTCCGGAGGGCCTATATATAGGAGGAGTGGCTGGTTGGGTAGCCATCTCTTTTGGTTGGTTAGGTGGGTGTGCTCCTTCTTCTTGGAGTGCTCTTGGTGAGAGAAAGAGAGGAGAGAGTGGCTCTTTGTTTGAGCTTTTTACCTACCACGATTTGTGATTCTTGTGTATGGCTTGTAACCGGATATGGTTACATGATTCATAGTGATTTATCCTTCTTAATCTTGTGCCAAATCCTTTATTCCCGTGGCCTTTTCTTTTATGCCATTTTCGGAGGTATTTTCGGAGCTCTTTTCTTGGGATTTTCGTGGGGAGGTTTTGGAGGAGTTTCTTTGCGGGATTTGTAGTGGGAATCACACATGAGGACATGATGCCTCTTTGCTTGGTGATCTTGCCCCTCCAAACCCGTGGAAAGACTTTCGATTTGGTGGTTTTCGGTGGAGCCCGAGGAGAGGTGTTCTTGGTGGTTGACTTTCGATTCCTCTTGATTGAGTGGATCTTTGGGGACGATCTCTTAGGCATGGCTTGTCCATGAGGTGTTACACCTATCCCCAAAGTTTTGCCTGAATCCGTGAAGCGAATTGGGAGATCGATTGAGGTGAAGTTCGAGTCCTTTCCGCGGGTGGAGTTCTTCTCGAGTGCCCAGGCCAAAACCGGCCTGGCCGGTTCCCAAACCGGCCTGACCAGTTTTGCCCACGGTGGGTTTTCATGGAGATTTTTGGCTGGCAAGTTTTTCTCCACCAGAAGGTTACCTGGTCCAAGTTTTGAGTTCATTTGCTTGGTTTTGTCCTCGTTGATCTTTTGGGGGTTGTCTGTGCAATATCGGCCTGACCGGTTTCACCCAGTTCGTGAGAGGCTAAGTCTAAGAAAACCAGCCTGATCGGTTTGCCAAACCGGCCTGACCAGTTTGTCTCTAGAGGTTGTGCTCGAGTTGTTTTCCGCTGCGTTCTCGAGTGCTTTCGGTGGTGTGCTAGTTCCTAGATCCAGTAACACTCTAGTGTCTGCGTGGAATTGGCTAGCGGGGTGTCGAGGATCTTGGAGTTGCGTTTGGGACCATAGGTCGAGTTCTAATCTTTGGAGAAAAATTTTTATCGACTCCCATTCACTCCCCCCCCCCCCACTCTGGTCGCCAATTCGGTCCTTCAAGTTGCTAATGGTTCCTAGGAGATGAAAGCTATCAATTTGATATAGATGTCTGGTGTAGAGCAGGAGCAAATGTTACTGTTGCATCAGTGGAGGAAAAGTTACTAATTGTGACCTTTCGTCACAAGTTTAATCTAATTGTTGATTCGATAGTGATGTTGGCTGAAGAGCAAGGAAATGGAGCATCATCTTTTGAGGGAGTAGAGAGGATTCAGAAACTAATGTCATCTACAATTTTTTGTTAAATTTTCAGGAAATAAAATAACCAAGGTGGAAGGACAATTTGCTTTTGGCTAGAAACTATTGTATTGTACGAGTGGAATAAGCAGTATTTCCTTTTCTTGTAATCAACGAAATACTCTCATATGTTCTTATTTTATTTCAGCACCAAGGACACTAGGCAACAGCTTCAATTTCAACATTGGCCTCGGTTCAGTGATAAGGGGTAATCTTTTGGGAAGTAACTATTAAGTACCATGGGTCTTTTCTCAATAGCTAATAATATCTATACAGATATATGTGTGTCAAATGCCATGAGAACTGTTGTAGATACATTCAATAATTTGGCACTAACATCCTGTGTATATGTAATCTGCAGGTCTGAATTGATGCAATCAAAAAGTGTTCAAAAGCAGGTAAATTCTGGGTTCTCTTGACATTCAAAGTTTGTAGCCTGCCCTCATTGTATTTTTTGGATTGAGATATTTTCTTGGTTGTCCATAAGTAGTCATTTTATACATAAGAAGATCATGCAAGGTTGTGCTCTTTATCATCAAGGCCCTCATGAATTGCCTTATCTTTTTATCTTGTATACAGTTGAAATAGAAGCTTTTTAATTAGTAGCTACTAATCCAAATCCCTCTAATGTGGATGTTATTATGATCAAAATAGCTTTACTGGCATTTGTTTTCTCGAATCACATAGGGCACATTTGTTTGGAGATACAACTTCTGAATTTTTATTACCAGGAGTGCTTATGCGGTTTTTTAACTCATAAAAATTATAGGGTGTAGGATCTAGATACCGACTAGAGGGTGGTGAATATGCGGTTTAAAATCTAAAAGCACAACAGTAGAGAAATTTAATTAGAACCACAAGGAGGATTAAATTTCTAGCTACACTATGCCTATGTTGAAGGTTGCAACCTAGGACGGCAAGATACAATTCAACTCTAGAATATAAATGCTCAAAGTAAATTGTTTGAAAGTAAATTGAGCAAAGAAGTAACCAAGCACAAGAGAAGAATTTATCCCGTGGTATCGATGACTTGCCGGTCACCCCTAATCCACGTTGAGATGGATTCAATGATCAACCGCTCCTCTATCAAGTCACCACTTGATCTTTAAGCCGGTTAAAACCAAAGAACCGCTCCAAATCTCTTTTCCACTAGAATTTCTCTTCACCACTCCGGTGAGGTGAGCACAAGACCTCTCACACTAAGAAATCCGGAGCCACACACAATCTTCTTACGAGCTTCAACGGATTCACCACCACCAAGCCGTCTAGGAGGCGGCAACCTCCAAGAGTAACAAATCAAATCACTTGCTTGATGATTCCCTAGTGCCACAAAGATCAAAATCTTGATGCAATGCAGTAAATGCTCTCAATCTCACCAAAGATGCAACCTATAAGCAAAGTGTGTGACAGGGAGGAGAGGGAGAACTCAAAGATGTTGTATGAACCTTTCAAAGTGCCAAGAGAGGCTCTCCCACCCCGGGCATGAAGTATAAATACCCTCTTCCCACGAAACTAGCCGTTATGTTCAAATCAGCAAAACGCGTATCTCACGGACTGTCCATGACCACATCACAGACTGTCCGAGTTTGAATTCCAACGGTAAAAACGCGAAGTCAAACGGTGTCAGAGCTGACCGGCGGACCGCCCGCCAGGACACCGCGGACTGTCCGCCAGGTGCCTGCGGACTGTCCGGCCGGCCCACCCGAGCCAACAACCTTTCTGTTAGGTTCGAGACGAAATCCGGACCGTCCGCGAGAGCCTCGCGGACTGTCCACCCCAAAGAGATTTTTCTCGAAAAACTTCGTCCAAAAACTCATAGATATTCAATAAAATACAGAGCTCACGGACTGTCCACCCCAAGGGCACGGACTGTCCGCCTCAACTGCAGAAAACTGATTTTCTCAAGATTTTCAACAAAGCCTCTTTCAACTTTTGAAAACGCCACTCATCTAAATGCAAAGCATGCAAGTTCTTGATCAAAGTGGCACTATCGAAGCGTCAAGCCAATGAAGTTGATCCCTCTTGATAGTACAGCTATCTAGCCTATCAACCTGATCATTTTACATCCTCTAATCACCTCATGACCAGTAAAATGAAAAACCCTATCTTATACCTTTGCCTTGAGCTTCCCATGGTACACATATGGTCATGCCATCGCCACAATCACCATGAAACTCAATTCAACTCCGGAACTAACCTTTACTCAAATACTCAAAGAAATTATTAGTCCACAAAGATTTTTATTAATTACCAAAACACGAATTAGGGACCTAGATGCCTTCATAGGGCCATATGATCCGAATTTACAATGAGTAAATTATCCTCTTTTTAACTTGAAGGGGGCTTCATTTAAATATTCAATTTCTAATTTTATTTGCTTAGTATAAAACGTTAACTTGGAAGTGGTGGCAGTTTATCATTCTCTATTCTCTGCAACTTGAAATGACAATTAGGACATAGGAGTCCTCAGATATTCAACAACCTTTTGTATATACAACACTACCCTGCTGTCTAACTTTGCATGCCGCTGCTTTTTTGCTTTCGGATTATTTCAAAAAGGTTCCAAATCATTCGAGGAAGCATGTGCGGCTAGATTCACTGAAGGGAGTGGAAAATTGGGTGATATTACTGGATCAACAAGTAACACGTGTGGAAGAGGCGATATATATATACCCAACTGAGGGTGTTGTGCATGTTGGATTTGTATGTGCTAAAGGTAAGACTACCCTTTGAATCTTTTGGGTTCATATATGATATCCACTTTAGTAATGGAAAATAAGTTTTTACATTGTAATAGAATTGGTACAAGGTTACTGGGAAATGTCTGAAACTAGGTTATATTATCCATTTTCTCAAATGTTTTTTAGAGGCCATATTATCCATTTTCTTCATCTAAATTATTTGTCCATATATGAGGTTGTCCCTACCTTGGGGAAGGGTGGGGAGATTCAAATGGAGGAAGAAGGGCAAAGGGAGAGAATAGATGGGAAATGGGAGAGAGGGAGTGAGATGAAGTGTAAATGAATCTGTACAGTGGAGGGTTAAGAGACTGAGATCAAATTGCTAAGGAAGAACCTGACACTTAAAATGATACCTATGCCATTTTTTAGATGGAGCAATGACGTTGTTTCTTTTTTAAAAAGTACTTAGCTGATTATCTTGATGTAATAGCAAGGTGTCCATCTAGATCATTGGTCAAGGACATACTATGGGTCCGTTTGGCACGGCTCTGCCAGCGGCTCTCGAAGCTGTTTTGGACGGAGCCGTGCCAAAGGGCCTCCAAAAATAGCTCTGCTCGCGAATCTCTTCAGGACTCCCGACTCTGGAGCACTTTCGCTGGGGGGAGCTGCAAAAACCGGCTCCCTCGCAGCTCCCGCGGCTCCTCCCTGCCTTCTGCCAGCCCTGCCCCCGGCGGTTGCAGGGGCGCGGGAATAAGGTGGCCGGCAGTTGCTCGGGCGCGGGAAGAAGTGGCTGGAGGAGATGGCCGGAGGAGACGGGAGATCCGGCGGCACACCAAGAGAGAGAGAGAGAGAGAGGGAGGTTACCTGGACCCGCTGGCACCACCGTCCCCATGGATCCGCGCGTCAGTGCTGCACCTCCCGGATCCGCTGGTGCCGCCGTCCCCAACATCCTTGTCCCCACGGATCCGCCGCCACTGGATCTCGCCGTCGTGGGACGTCGCCGGATCTCCCGCCTCGCCATCATCACCCAGCGGTGGAGCCCCTCGACGAAGCCACGCGCGACTCGGTCGCACGCTGGTGCCGCCGATAGGGCCCGTGACGGGGCTCGGCTGGGGCCGGGGGTGGAGGAGAGGGGGAGCGCCGGGAGCAGGAGAGAGGGAGCACCGGCGGGAGCTCGATCCGGGGCGGCGGGAGGAGGAGAGGGGGAGCGCCGGCGGGACTGGAGAGGGGGAGCGCCGGCGGGGAGGAAGAGGCGGCGGCGACGGGTCCGAGATGCGGTGGATAATGTGAAGGAGGAGGAGGGTTGCGGTGGGCCGGTGGATAAGGAAGGAGGGGAGAGTAGAAATAAAAAAGAAAATGAGAAGGAAAAAGTAAAAGTAAAAGAAAAGGAAAAGGAAAATAAAAAAGGAAATAGAAAAAAGGGAAGGGTAGTATAGACATTTCACCATCTTATCCATCTTACACAGCCAGGAGAAGCTGTTTTGCCAAATGTTTTTCCAAAACGGATTCAGCTCCTTCACAGAATCCGCTCCACCAGCACAACCACAGCCAGAGCTGCCACAGCCGGAGCCGGAACCCTTCCAAACGCACCCTATTTGATAAGAGCCCATATGCACAGTCAATGGTGACCATATTCTTTTGTTTTGGAAGCATGCATTACAATTATGTCTAAAAATGCAGGTTGGTTGGAGAAGGTTCCTGGAAGAAAATTATGCTATCCATAAACTTGTTACTGTGGATTCGGGAGATCAATGAAGGACCAATGATGTCAGATTATAATAATGTGTTGTGGTGTATGATGCAATTAATTTATAATTTCAGGATTACTACTTTCCAGTGTTCCTTTTCCCTAATTTCATATTGTTTTTTTCTAAACCACGTAGGTTCACAAATCATTTGTAAGTCAATACTTCATGGTTCCAATTTCATGTTGTTAAGTTGAGTAGAGAAATATTTTTACTAGATTATATCATCATGAACCCAGGTACCTTCATCTTGATTTTCTTGCTTTGATTTGTCCATGACAAGCTTTAAGTGGCCTTCATTATTGCTCGCATAAGTTTAAAATTTTGTCTGTTGCATTGCAACTGCAATTGCGTTCTTGTGTATTCGTCTGTTCTTTTTCATGTTACTATTTCTTGTTAAAGACCACATCTTTAATGTTTCTCTTTTGTATTTGTGACCTGCGAGGGGTTCTTTCAAGGTTGAGGCATGAAAAATATTGTTGAACCATATTTGGCTTGGTCCAAGGCTCAAAAAATATGAATAACATTCTGTTATTAATGCTTTCGTCCACCTGTAATCGGATCAAAATGTGAAATACATTTGGTTAGTTTCATGCTTTTATTAGTAATCGGATCATAATGTAGTAAACCATTGATTGATTTGTTAATCATACATAAACAATATCCTATATCATTCTTGGTTCTTCCTAGCAATTTGTCTTCTTTTTGATTGATTTGATGCTTTCGCCCACCTGATCCAACAAGCATTATTTTTCAAATGCCTCCCGGCCCTTTGGAAATTTGTTTTTTTTCTTGAATACGCATGAGATGTTTTTTTTCTGTATTGTTATTTGCTTATAGGCTCTGGATAACCCAATCTCCTTCAAAAAGAATAATAAATCTGAACATATATAAGCAATGGATGTGCGCTCATCAATGCATGGCTAAACGATCATAACAGATATGTCCGGGTAAGATCTAAATATTTAGTGTGTCAACCGGGTGAGCATTTTTTGTGACTTTGCACTATATTTCCGATCATATTTTTTCTTGATCATGGAAATACTTTATTTTTCATGACTGCACCGCCCTACCCATGAGAGAATTGCCTCTCTAAATTATCATCCTAAATTAATTCAGACACCTATGTTTTGAGGAGGAGATTGAGGTGTGTTCCATTTATTCCTCTCTCGAGACAGCAGTGCAGTTGCATGTCCTTTCCTATTATTTCTGTAACAAAATTAGCAGGTTGTGCATGATTCATTTAGTACAGTTTTTGATCTATCCAAATTCTAACCGATGAATTTGTGAATTTCATGGGTGCATCGTGCAGGTGGCTCCAGTGACGAAAATTTTCAAACAGGCAATATGTGAGGTGTGTTCAGTTATTAGTTTTCAATTTGACTGATTCCCAGCAAAAAAAAAAGTTGCAAATAACTTTATCAATAAAACATAAAAGTGTTCGTTAAAAAGAATATGAAAGTACTTGGCACACATTATATGACTGATACAGGATGGAACTGATACAGAATTACAGATTGGATTTGCATGACGAGTTTTCAGCTAGAGATTTTGTTTTCAGAAGATGAGAGATAACTTGAGCATGCCAGACCTGCAGCTTACAGTTTATGGAGGATGGCGGGGGCATGCGAAATGGCATGTAGCCTAGTGGTTATAGAGTCTCGGTAGCACCTCAGGTCTTAGGTTTGACTCCCAGTGAGAGTGAATTTCTCAAGATTTAACAGTGTTTGTGCTTTCAGTGGTAGGTGACGTTCCCGTCGACAGCGAGGTACCTGTGGTGACTTCGTCAATCTTGAGGATTTGTCGGTCCAGTCTTCGAAAATGCTCCTAGGTATAGGATTTGCACGCGTGTGTTCATAGAGATGAGTGTGCGTGCGTCGTGCGTTGTGAGTGTCTCCGATGTACTGCGTAATTAAAAAAGATGACGAAAGCATGCCTATATCAAGCTACTCTTCGTTAGCAACTTTAATTAATGTTTGGATGTTCCTACTGCTATGTGTGTGTCTTTAACTATTTAGTCGTGTTTATTTGCATGGTTGAACTCCTCCCATGAAATTAAGTTGGTGACGAACTACTTCTAACTTTAATTATTTTTAAGCACAGGTGCGGTGAGCAAAGTGGTAGAAACTTTAGTAGGCATAATTTTGGTATTGAATATATTCATATTTTATATTTATAAATATAAATTTGTTTTGGGTTTAACCATCTTTAGTTTAAATTCAGCATTTCTATGATAACAGGTAAGATCATCATGACATCAGGAGGTGGGT
Source organism: Cenchrus fungigraminus (assembly GCA_036936925.1). Taxonomy (NCBI): domain Eukaryota; kingdom Viridiplantae; phylum Streptophyta; class Magnoliopsida; order Poales; family Poaceae; genus Cenchrus; species Cenchrus fungigraminus. The sequence continues at coordinate 103,539,486 of CM072779.1, forward strand.
ATGTGTGGTGGTGGTGCGGGGGTTGGCGGGTAGGGGAGGGGGTTGATTAGCCGCCGAAGACGCAGAGATGATGGTGGGGCGGGGGCGAACATGAGATTGATACAAGTGGAAGAATGTTATTTAGACATCAAGAGTATGCATTTTGTTATTGAATATATCCATATTTCTTTATTTTATAAATATAAATTTATTTTTGGGTTTAATCATCTTTAGTTTAGATTTATCATTTGTTTTAATACAGGTAAGATCAACATGACATGGGAATGGGGATGGTGGTGGTGGGGGTGGGTTGGGGGAGGGGTGGATTCGGCTACGATATGGTGGTGGTAGGGGTGGGTTGGGGGGAGGGGTGGATTCGGCGACGATAACCACCGAAGATGGTAAGGAAGAGGGTGGGGCAGGCGACGATAGCCACCGAAGACGTAAGGGTGTAAAAATGAAGATCATCCTTAACTAATACTACAATGATCAAAATATATGTATGTCGATGACTGATGGTGAGGCGATCAGACCATCTGTTGTAACGTGTATCAAAAACAGTAATATGTACTACTTTTTTACTTTTATTTTTTCAATTATGTGCGTATCACATGTGCCTTTCAAATAGTGTTACGTAAGACATATATAGAATTCTCCGAATTTTAGTGAAACGTTTTATTGGGCTCACTAACGTTACGAGTCTTACGACCGTGAACCGTGTCCCGCGAGCGAGCGAGCACCCTAGTCTAAGTACTACTCCCCTACGTTCCGAATTGATGATCGCTCAGGAGTCGAGTTCGTCTCACAAGGTGCGAACTTCTAGCGACAAACGCAGAGGGACAGAGGAGTACGTCGGTACGTGTCGATGCCCCCCGCCCCGTCATCGACACGCGTCAAATGATTTCCGTCAAATATTAACTCTCGTTATTTTACATCCAAAAATTCGCGGCCGCCAGATCGCTTCGTCCCCCGCGTCGCCTCATAGGCGGCACGGGCGGAACCGCTCCCCCGTGTGCTCTTGCCGCCGCCGCCATAGTTCTGGCTCCCGTCTCCTCTCGTCCCCGGCCTCCTAGCTGGTGGCAAGGGAGCGGGGGTCCATCCTCGAGTCCCAATCGAGTCTATCTAGGTCTAGGATTTACTCGCCGCCGATACTCGGCGGTGGAGTTAGGTTTTGCCGGTGGAGCGTGGCTCCTCTGCGGCTTGGTTTTCTTAGCGGTGTCGACGATGCGGAAGCGACGGCGTTGCAGAGGAATAATTTCTTCCAGCTTCTTCCGTTCTCCGATAGCGATCTACTCCGACGTCAATGGAGAGGTTGGGGAGACATGTCCAGGAGTCGAGGGCCGGCGCATCGTCGTCTTCTTCAGGTGATGATGTTGTTGACCCTGTTAATCTCAAGGAAGATGATCTTTGGTAAAAATCTGAGCTTTGCTCGGGTTGCCGGCGGTGGAATCGAAGGATGCGTCGTGAGTACCGGAGTTGGCCGATGCGCCTGGGAGGCAGTGTATTCGGCTGATTCGTCTAGAAGTAAGTCCTCCTCTGCGGCTTTCACCTTGTGGAGATTGGCTCTGGTGCCCGACGACGATTGGGAAGCGATTTCGACGGCGGTGATGAACGGATCTATGAAGGCTTCAAAGAAGATGAACAGAAGTTTTAAACTTTTTTGTAATTTTTTTTTTTGCGGTTCTATTTATAAACAGGTCGGTGTAATGCGATAAGATGAATGGATTTTTCCTTGTCAAAATTTGTTTTACGCTTCGATTTCTCCACGCGCAAAACGACAGAGGCGAATCCGACATTCCGACGACGCCTACCCGTATATGCTTCGCGCGTGCACGCGAGTCGGCGGCGGCGGCGGCCGGCAAGGAGGAGCCCTCATCCCCTTCCAGCCTTCCTCCTCCCATCTTGCTCCCAAACCCCCCCAGCTGCCGCCAACCCCTCCCACTCCCGCCGCCGGCGCGGCGCGCCCGTCCCGGTTCCGCCTCTTGTTCACGCGCACCGCCGCGCGGCGCGACCCGGAGCCCTCGCCGTCGCCGGCTCCGGCGGAGGTGCCTCCGGATGCCGCCGTACCGGCGGTCGAGGAGAGGAGGTCGCTGGCGGTGAGGACGGGGGAGCTGTTCCTGGGGCTGGCCGCGCTGCTGCTGCGCGGGACCGGGGCGAGGCGCGGAGGCGATGGCGCGGCGGTGGAGGAGGTGGAGGCGAGGGACGGGGTGGTGTGGGAGCAGCGTCCCGAGGACGTGGAGGCCGAGCGGCGGAGGAGGGAACTCACCAGCCCCGGGTTCAGCTTCTCCGCCGCCGGGCTGCTCTTCCCCTACCACCTCGGCGCCGCGCAGTACCTCATGGATAAAGGCTACATCACTGTACGTGTGCCTGCTGCCCGGCTTCCCTGCCTCCCATCACAATGTTCTTATCCTTGCTATGTAGAATTGTGGAGGAAAACCTAGCTTTACATGGGTTCAATGAACTGAATTATGATATGTGCCGATGTTCTGGATTAGTAGCTTTATCATAAATCTGTAGCAAAAAGACTCAGTATAGTATACATAACTAATGCTCTGAGTTTCCTGGGTTCTTCAGCTTACCGGCTTGTTAGTTCCCGTGATAACTCTCCGTATCATTCCACTCTGTTTCTATGTGCTATATGATGGTTTGCTACAATCATGCATGGGAGCTCATGTCTATGGCATTCACAACTTATCTGTGATGCATTATTATCATCTTGTATTTGTTCTGTTGGCTATTGTGCAGCACTTCTTATAATTGTTCCTTTCTCCATAACATATATTAGGAGAGAACCCTGTTAGCTGGCTCATCAGCTGGTGCCATAATCTGCAGTGATTGCATCCGGGAACACAATGCAAGATGCTCTGCAGGTGACCAAAGATCTAGCTGACAATTGCCGGAGTAACGGGACTGCATTTCGGCTTGGGGTATGTTTTTCCTCCTCTTTTCTTTTTTCCCCAAATAAAGTATAATTTTAATCACACCGAGCATTATTACATTATACCCAACTCCGGTAGATTTTTTTCATTTACATTTACCAATTGTAGTATTGTAGTTTCTAAGAATTTTTGTATAATTAGTGCTTACTGTAATCATTTGTGATTGAACTAAACCTTTTAAACTGGCATAACCATAAAATTCCTCTGCAAAATAGTTGAGCATCATAGACATATGTCATTTGGTTCCTAAGCGGCTATTTGTTTAGCTGACTGAATTTGATTGGATTTTGCTCACACCTTGTAATCATATTCACTTGTGTAGGCTGTGCTCAGGGATGTCCTTGACAAGTTTCTACCAGATGATTTGCACATCAGATGCAATGGAAGGATTCGCGGTAAGGTTCATACTGTGCTAGTGTTGACTCTCCATATTGACTACGCATTCATATGGCATTTTGTTCTCAGTAAGTGAAGAATATTTATATTCTTCTCATGCAGTTGCTATTACTCAGCTATCCTGGAGGCCTAGGGGCTTACTAGTTGACCAATTTGACTCAAAAGAAGATGTCATTAATGCTGTCATTACATCCTCTTTTATTCCTGGGTAAGGTTGAGCTACACTGCTCATTCGTAACACTATGTGTCTTTAGTTATCTTTTGCTTGCAACTGTTAAATGATTGTTTTGTTCTTATTTCAGATACTTAGCTCCCAGGCCGGCAACTTTCTTCCGTAATAGGCTGTGCATTGATGGGGGGCTTACATTATTTATGCCACCCACTTCTGCTTCTGAAACAGTATGTATGCTCTGTTTTTCCTTTTAGTGGTAAAAATGTTTCTATTTTGACCTCTAGATATTATGTTTATACTGAGCCATGACATGTTCCCACTAAATCTTAGAAAAAAAAATACATACAAAAGGAAGCACAAAACAGCACTAGTCTACTAACTTAATACTACCTCTGTCCCGATATAGTTGTCGTTTTAGCTCTTTACCAAGTGCAGCAAAGATTATATCTAGACACAGGATGCTAGCTACCGCCGGCTGGGCTGCTGTGAATCTAGACACCCAAGTGAACTGCTAGAACGACAACTATTAAGAAACGGAGGGAGTATCTAGGAAACTTGTTTCCCACCAAAAAAAAATCATGAGTAGGTGTTATTTACCGTCCTGTATGTTCACATTGTAATGCTTATTGGTAGCACTCTACATCTCTACCTGTCATTGTAGGTCCGAATATGTGCTTTTCCAGCCAGCCGACTTGGTTTGCAAGGGATTGGGATTAGTCCAGACTGCAACCCAGAGAACAGGGCTAGTCCAAGACAGGTTACTAAATTTTTCCCAGCATGTACCTTCTTCCATTGCATATATCTTTTGCTCTTATTATCTCAAACCAACTGCAGCTGTTTAACTGGGCTCTGGAACCGGCGGAAGATGAAATTCTCGACAACTTTTTCGAGCTTGGGTACAGGGATGCAGCTGTATGGGCCGAGCAGAATTCTACTGCAATGACTTCGAAAAATGATCAACCTCTTGCCGTTGATTGAATCAAGAGAATCCAGTACCTTTAGTTCTATACTCACTGTCTGTCTATCAAGAATGAAGGTGGCAGGAGGCAAGCTGGTATTAGGGTTTACAGACTGATCAGCATAATCAAATGTATATATATTATAGGCAACGAGGTATGACCTGAGAACTCGTTTTGTAACGGTACCGTAGAGGGGAGTGATGTTTGTCACAGACAACTCCAGCAAAAACTACTTTCAAAACTCAACTGGTTATGTAATATGATATTCAAAATTTTCCTTTCTCATTGGTTCTCTAATTAATGTTCGATTTTATGATTCTTGAACGAAAACTTTCATCCTAAAACTCAATCAGGTGAAGCAGTCTGTTGATGCACCAGAGAATATGCAACCACCAAACAAAACATATATGTACATTGTCATAATTTGCACCATCTCAGCCTCCTATCTGAAGTCTACATCAAACCCAAACATTACTCCTGTGGCAACAGATAAAATCACAAACTTCTACAACAGCCTTATGTAACCTTGTAACAGGAGCACTGAACCACCAAAAAATATGAAAGTAACTTTGGAACATTGTTGCTCCAATAAATCACTTATCTTCTGGGGCCTGGGCATGAGCCAAAAGAAATAAGAAAATGCTATTCCCGCTTGTCCTCCTCAGCCTCATCTTCTAAACTGAAAGCGTTGCTAACACCAACGCTCCTGTCCTTGTCAATCTTTACCATCCCTACTTCACCATCTCCCTTTGTCAGGGATTGAGCTTCCTCATCGTCATCATCAGCAGCTTCACCAGAATATGCATATCTGGACGAAGAACACACATATTATGGTGCAATTCCTAGACAGATGGAACTGCTATTTTCTAATGAAGTTGGTAAGATTTTGGCACATCATGGATGACCAATTTGAAGTGTACAAGAAGCAACCAGCAAACATCTTGATTACACATTGCATTCAAAAGGGAAGATAATTACCTTTGCGAGCTTTGTGACGGTGCCCACAGATAACAGATCACAACAAGCAACACGAATGCAAGAACATCCCAGAAGGCAGTTATGATCCAGGCACTCTGCCACCTCTCGCTAAAGGGGTCTGTTGCTTTGAAGTAGACCTGGAAAATGAAGCCATAGTAAACAAAACAGGATATTGAAATCTAAGGTTCCAAAACTGAATAATCTCTGAGAGAAATTTCGTATGAGTAAATCAGCTGAAATTGTTATCTTCGTGTACAAAAACTGCATCTTTGTACAAATGCAGAAAAAGATTTTGATTTGATGACAGATGCTCATGAATCTGCATAACTTCAGCAGTTCAGCCAAATCTATTACCATTTAAATAGTACCTGACACATGCTGACATGCATAAGATAAAAACTGTGTGTCACTCATCAACCGGTTTCATGCCTTAGATGGTGATAGCAACAAGCCTACGGAGTATGTTGATTTTGAGTGAAAGCTCACCAATGTAAAATTGTTGATGCCAATTAAAAAGATGATCATCAGCTCCTAATGCAGATCTTAATTAGAAAAGGGATCCTTGGCTAAAGTGGATTTCGTAAAAAGAAAAGATGAGTAAAATGATTACTACAGCCGCCATTTAACCGAGCCCATCTTAGCCTCGAAGCATCTCTTCCCTTCTCCTAGACTTCTTCGCCGCCCGCTCGGGCCCCCTTCCTCGCTCCCCGCCGGCGAGCTCGCCGGCGGCGACAAGGGGTAGGGGTCCCCTCTCCTAGTAGATCTAGTCTTTATTTAGCTTTTTAGTTTTCCTTTGCCTCTATGGCCTTGTCCCACTGTGGTAGTGGCTTCCTCGTCCTCGCAGTCGCCGTCATCGTCGCCGGCCATCTTGGCCCCTTCGCCGCCGTCTTCTCCAAGGACCAGGTATGCTTAAATAAACCTTCTCCCTCTCGTCGTCCGGCGGATCTCTTCCCCTCCCCTTTTGCGCCGCTCTCTCTGACTCCCCTTCAAGTTCTCTTCCACCACACCGCCTTGCCTCCGCCGCCGGCCTGGGGATCTTCGGTGGTTGTTCCGATGGATCCACCTCCTTTTGTGGGGGTGCGCTTCCCGTCGTCGAACGCATCGACTCCCCGTTGTGGCTGCCTCCGCCTCCGCCCTTCTACCCTTATTTCTCTGCTGGCCTATGCGTTTTCAAGCGGATCTGCAGATTTGCTTTGCGCATCTTGCATCTTGTCGGTGGTTGTTCTGAGGATCCTGTCCCCTCTTCTTGAGGTGGGGTCTCTGTCGTTGAACGCACTGAAGCCTTGCAATCGCCGGCTCAGCTTTCACCCTTCCGCCGCCGGCCCCAACTGCAAGCAGCACACTGTTCTCCGGCCGATCCATGGTGCTCTTGAAGCACTTCTTTGTTGGTTGTTCCGGCGCCCTCGTCCTCACCAGGGAAGCGATCTGGAGGTCAATCTTTCATCTCCGGCGATGATACATCTACAGATTTTTGGTCGCCCGGTGCGGATTTCCACGGCCCCGTCGCCCCGTCTTCAACCGTCGCGGCGTGCGGTCCTCCACTTTGGTGCAAGCTACTTCGAAGACTCTGCTGCCACCGCCGATGAGCTCGCCGCCGTCGAACGCAACTACTTTGGATCTTTTCTGGTTCGAGGACCTTGTTGTAATTTTTGTTTACTTCGAGGACCTCTTTGTAATGGCTGCTTAAAGTTTAATATATATGCTTGTTGTCAAAAAAAAAAAAGGAAACACATTGACATACATACAATTTTCTATCCACAATATTAGCAAAATCATTCATTCTCATAAATAATTGGATCCAGTGTGGCATAAGACTAACATTATCTGACAACTTTCGTTGCAAATTTGCAATATTGTGGACAACGGTTGAAGCACAATCACTAGTTTTGGAAAAATAGTCAGAATTGGAACATAAGTCTGCTAAAAGTAGCATCTTCAAGATTGAGTAGAAGGTGACGTGTCAAGATGGGATACAACAGCTAACAGAGACATGTTGATAATGATATTTTCCTTTAAACTAGAAGAGGCATTTCTTTGATAACATATTTGGAATCAAATAAAAAAAACTTTACTTTGGATTCAGTGGAAATGTAATGAGCAAATATATACATGAATAAGGAAAGAGCTCATGTCCATTGGTTGTCTTTTCTTTTCAAAAAAATCGAAGGTACTTTTTTTAGGGCAAAATTGAAGGTACTTAAGGACCATATGAAGATAATGAAAAACTTGGATATTCATTAACCTTGCAAAAACTTAAAATGGACCAAAAGGCAGCAACATGATCTTATGTAGTTAGAAGGAATTCAGCACAGTACTGTTTTATTGATAAAAATGTTCATTATGGATGTATTTAGAGAAATTGGTATACCTCATAACCAATCCAGGCAACTGAAGCTATCACAGAAATAGCCAGTGCATTTGTAAATTTTCTGTATATGTCCAATTTCACGGAACTCCTCCTTGCCTGTTGAAAGAGAAAAGTAACAAGTTTAGGAAACAATACAAATACACATCTCTATATCCAGGATCCCATAGGCTTGAAAATTATTCTAACTACTTAGAAGCCACTCCAGCAATCCTTCTTTCTGAACAAATGAACCCATGTAGTTTTATGCTTAATACTGCTATTAGGGGTTTGTAGCATACTGATCACTCCAGCAGATCTAAATTAGCCATAAATCCTTAAAAGTAATTGCTGTGTCACCTCATTCACCACATCTAACTAGCAAAGTTTTAGCATTTGCAGAAACATGTGAAGTTAATATCAGATCACATTAATTTACACAAAGAAAATAAACTACATGAACAATTATATTATATTTAACTTACCTGTAGCTTCTCTAGAGTGCGCGAGAGAGAAGTAAATATCCAAAGTATGAGAAAAGCGTCCAAAAATGCATCAGGAAGGACCAGGAAAAGTCTTGCTTTGCCTGATATATCATTAATTGTTCCAACATTTTCTGCAATGTCCAGCATCTCAGATGCCAGGAAATATGTGAGTCCGAGGAGCAACACCTTGGAAGTGAGACCTCCCAAAGTTGGGCGAACAACACCATATCCCATTGAGATAGAAAGGATCAATAGCCGTGAAATTGTTTTTCTGATGGCTCCGACAGTGACCACCCAAGTTGTGATTCCAACTGGCCGCACACCACTGCTGTTGAAGTTTAAGTATTCAAAGTACCATAGTGTCATCTCAAACAGGCCAAGTGCAATGACTAGTGTGATCCAATTCTGGATGGGCAAGATATCCCTCCAAAACCTTATGTACTGGCTAAACCAAACAATCATTACCAACAGATACGCCAGCGACATGAGAACATAAAACTTCATCAAAGGAGCCATTCTCCCAGGTAGATACCCACCAAGATTTCTCCAGATAGTCTTCCCACTCATCGTAAGGCCCCTCAGTTTTGGATCACAGGAAATGAAGAACAAGTTGTACATGCCTGTCTTTGTAACACGCACCTGGTCATCTTCTAGCTTCACTGAAAGGTGATTAGCGCTGAAGTGTGTGTCTAGTACATAGGGCCAATCTGGATCATCAGAGGATGGCCTTCTGATTACTTCTCCTTGCTTGCAGCCCTCTAGTTTAGCAAGGTCTGGGGTACAACATATGGACCTCTGTCCCCCATAGGCAGATCCCCCAATGTTATCCCTGTCTGCAGCTTCAAACAGAATAGCTTCTACCAAGCCTGTACTATGTGCCATTTTTGCGTGTGATTCCGCAGCTTCTGGGGTTCTCCAGAATGTAACATTCACAAACCTGAGATAGTAAGCCATGACATGTAGTTAATATCAAACTCAGCACCACACCACACAATTGAATACTATAAAAAGTAAGCCATGACAGTTATTTCCTACAATTTTGCCGGCTAGCCAGCTGTATTTTCCCCTCTTTATCAATGAAATAGGCACTATCTTGTGCCTGTTCATTCAAAAAAAAAAGTAGCCAACTTGTAAAATCACTTGCATAAATTAGAGCCATTTTCTCCAATTAGGTGGCTAGCTAAACCCACACTTGTTCAATAAGGTATACGAAGAGTTCAGCAAGAACTACCGTTTACCAAGGCAGCCATAAAGCACAACAAAAAAATACTGTCTTAACACAAATTGAGCACATAAACTGCAGAATCTCAATCTCAGACTAACATGGGCCCTGCTACTCGCAGTAAAGTTCAAAAAGGCTAAGCACATCCAAACAAGCCGAATCACTACCCGGCAAGCTGCAACCACCTTCTCAGTACTAAGCCCTGAATTCCCACCAGCACCACCAGCAACCATTTGCACATTTCACCACGAACCAGACGGTGAACAAACTGATCATGGCTCAGGACCAAAGCAAGCAAAGCAGCGCCAGCTCCAGCAACCGATTCCCATTTCCAGTAACAGGCTCTAGCTCCCCCGAGATTCGAATCGAAAAATACGCTTCTTGAATCCCTGCTTCGCGCCAGCTTCTACGGAAACTACTCCCAAGCAGTGCGTGCGTTCTGCCATCATCAGACGAGGAGGAGGGGAGGGGAAAGGGGGCGGGCGTGGGCGTGGGCTTGCCTCAGTGCTTATTCAGTGTACTCACTTGATGAAGGACGAGGGAGGGGCGGCCAGGTCGGCCCCGTCGGCGACGATGCCCTCGCTGCCGCCGGAGAGGAGGAAAGCGTTGCCCACCTCGCGGAAGGGCTCCCGGTCGTAGGTGTGGATCGACGCCTCCGCGCCGCGGCCCCACCAGAGAGCGGCGAGCGCCGCCGCGAGCACCGCGAGGCGGCGCAGATCCATGGGGGCGGGCGGGGCGGAGGGCGCGGGAGATCTCGCTAGCGCGGTGCGGGGGGCGGGTGGTGGGTGGGGGTGGGCGTGGGCCGGTGGTAGATCAGTCACTCGCTTGTCACCCGAAGGCCGAAGCGAAGCGAAGCGTGGAAGGAGAAGGGCCCCCACAGCCACCGGTGGGGCCTGTGGCTGTGGGTCCCACTGATCAGTGGCAGCAGCCAGTTGCCGTTTTAAGAGCAACTCCAAAAGTGTGTTAAAAGTTTTCCCTTAGAACAACTCCAAGAGCTCCCTTAAAATCATCCTAAAATCTTGTTTAGGGGAAAAAACCAAAAAAAATATACTCCAACAGCTCCCCTATCATTCCCGTAAAAATACGCAGATGCGAAAAACAACCCTGTCGTCGCGCATATATGTGGGCGACCGAATCCTTCCCCACTCCCGAAATTTCCTCAAGCTCACGAGTCTGTACGCCAATGGACGGGCTCATGCCATGCAGACAGGTTCGCTGGTCCCGGAGCCGTTAGCCACCGCCGCCGGCATCGCGTCGTCAGACTCGCGCCGGGATCATGGCCGCTCGCTGGAGCTAGCTCCCGTACGAGGGGCACATCGCACACCGAGGCCATCGCCACTCACTGGAGCTCGCCGCTGCTCCCAGCGCTCGCTCCTGGTCCCGCACGAGGGGTAGGGATGTAAACGGTCGGGAACGGTCGGGAAAACACTCTAACCGTTCATGTTCCTGTATTTTTTAAGCGGGAGCGGAAAGGTCGGACGGGGAAACGAATTCGATATTACGAGATATCGGGAACGGAATGTTACGATCGGGAACATGTCGGTTACTGTCGGGAATCGATAAATTAAAACGGGAACACTAGTACGTGTAACTACTTCAAAGATTTAGCTCAATGCAATAGTTACAACCATGCATGCATCCCACATCAACAAATGAAAACCATAGTTGACAGGTTATAGTAAGAACATAGATGCACATCAGTACAATTTGCATGAGGACGACAGCTAGCAGATCACAATTCACAACGTCACAGGCTCACAACCAACATATCCCAATTCACAGCATCACATCTAACAAATAGGAGGCGTCACTGCATCTGGGATCTGGCACAGGCAGTAGCATAATGATAGGAATTACTCAATTTTTGTACAGAAACTAGAAGATATCAGGAAGAAAAAAAAAACAGGGTCGTGCGCAGGCACTTGGATGCCGACGAGCCAGCAGAGGCGGGCAGTCGGCGTCATTGGTCCAGTAAACGGCCTTGCGCCGCCGCACCGGTGCCTCTCCTCTCCGGCCGGCTGGGGGCGGCTGCCAGCCGGAGTTGACAGGGCCTAGCGGCATGGTCGCCTGGGGCGGTAGCTGGGGAGGAGCGAGGAGGCGGTGGCTGCATAGCGGCTTGGATAGTCTCGCGCCAGCGGCTAGGGTTCGGAGGCAGTTTTATTGGAGGCGCCGGCCGCGTGGGTGGCTAGGTGGGCTTACGGCCGACGGGCTAGGCCAGCTAGGCGCGCCGTGCCTTTAGGATAGATGGGCTGATTGTTTGTGTGGACTCATTTTGAGTTTTAGATGTCAATAATCTGGGAATACCGCCGGGAAAATTCCTGGTAGAATACGGTTACCGTAAAACCGGTCAGGAAACACACCTGCCTGATTCCGTTCCCGTTGCTGCCGACTTTTCCCGGATTTTTTTCCCGTTTCCTGTTTTTCTTGAAAAAACGATATACGGTCGGCTAATGCGGTATACGATGTTGGTCGGGACGGGAATTTCCCGCTCCCGCTTACATCCCTAACGAGGGGTGCGCCGGGCTGACGCCGCTAGTTCGAGCTCGCCGTTGCTCCCGTGGCGAGGTTCGGCGCGTGGGTACTCCTCAATCCTCATCATTCGCCAACCCGCGACGGCGAGCGCGGGCACCAGCACGGTGCGGACGGCCATCATGCGCACCTGGTGTTCTCGTCTGTGCAGGATGAGGACGTCCATCTTGTGTGCCTTGGTGTTCTCATCTGAGCTGGGCAGTGGTAATTTTAATGGAGAGGATCGAAACTAGTCTGTGTTGCTGGAGGTGAGAGGAGACCGGTGGGTCCAGCATGTGCTGACGTGGGTTGTTTAAAAATATTGGGAAACTTATTATTAGCGATCTGATGTTGGATAACTTGTTTTTGGGAGAAGAAAATTTTTAGAGAGCTCCCAATACATAGTTTTGGAAAAAATATTTTAGCACACTCTTTAAGATGCTCTTAAAACAATGTATTGGGGACTCTTCTAAAAATTTCTTTCCCCAAAATACTGTCACACTCCAACAGATTGCTAAAATTTAATCTCCTAATATTTTAAAATATGCCATGTCATCAGAGTTGGCCCGTCCACAGGGTGCTTCTAGTCGTCGCTGAAGCGACAAAAAAGCAAAGTATCACGCTGCCACACGGCGTGTGGCGTGCGGGGGCGGGGCATCCGCGTGCACGTGCCCACGGCGTGCGGAGCGTGAGGGTAGGAGGGCACCGAGTCCAACTAATCTATTACGAAAACTAAAAAATCTATAAATACTAAACCGTGCGTCTAAATTAAATTTCGATTTTAAGAATGGGTTTCTTGCATTGAGATCTTCAAAACAAGATCCCTCTTGACTATATTTTGACAAAAAAATTTTATTCGAATTTTTTAATTAAGGTTATACATTCTATTATAGGCAGAACAAAACAAATAAAATGTCAGAACAAACAAGAACAACTGTCAGAACAAGATCTTATTATAGTCAGAATAAGTTTGTATGTCATCTCTAATTAAAAAATGTAGTGTCAGAACAAAGGTCAGAACAAATTATTATTATAGACAGAACAAGTTAATATTAAAACCAGAAGAAGATATTACTATATAGTCAGAATAATTTATTATTATAGTCAGAACAAGTATGTATGTCATCTCGAACAAACAAAATAACAGTGTCAGAACAAACGAGAACAACTGTCAGAACAAATATGTATGTTATCTCGAATAAACAAAATAAAAGTGTCAGAACAAACGAGAACAACTGTCAGAACAAGTTTGTATGTCATCCCGAACAAAATAAATAAAAGTGTCACAACAAATCAGAAAAAGGGTCAGAACATGTTATTATTACAGACGGAACAAATTATTATTATAGTTAGAACAATATATTATTATAGCCGGAACAACTTATTATTATATGTCATCTCGAACAAACAAAATAAAGTGTTAGAACAAATGAGAACAAATGTAGAACAAAATCTTATTATAACTGGAACAAGTTTGTATGTCATCTTGAAAAAATAAATAAAGTGTCAGAATAAGTAAATAAACTAAGGGAATAAAAATAAAAACTAGAAAGAGAGAAAGGAAAAGAACGTAAAAACAACTTAAAATAATATGTAACTCTATGTGGTCACGAAGTGTTGTGTGGTGCAATGGTTGCTAACTATCTTATTTAGTTAAAGATCTGAGGTTCAAAACTTGTGATTGTTGTATTTTTTTTCTATTTTAATTTCGTATAGGAAAAAAAGGGAAGAAACGAAAAAAGATCGAAAGAAAAACCGAAATAAAAAACCGAGAAAAAAATCGGGAGGAAACCGAAAAAGATCAGAAGAAAAAAAAACCGAGGAAGATTCGGTAGAAAAAAAACCGAAAGAAGATAGGAAGAAGAAACCGAAAAAGATCGGAAGAAAAAACCGAGAAAAAAGATGGGAAGAAGAAACCGAAAAAGATCGGAAGACCAAAAAAACGGAATGAAAAAACGGAGAAAAAAACGAAAGAAAGATCGGAAGAAAAACGGAAGGAAAAAACAGAGAAAAAAAACCGAAAAAAGATCGAAAGAAAAAAACCGAGGAAAAAATCGGGAAGAAAAAAAAACCGAAAGAAATGTAAGAAGAAGAAACCGAAAAAAGATCAGAAGAAAAAACCGAAAGAAAAAACTGAGAAAAAAATCAGAAGAGAGAAAGAAACCGGAAGAAAGAAACGAAACGAGAAAAAAAAATCGGAGGAGAGAAAGAAACCGGAAGAAAGAAAGAATCGGAACAGGCGCGGAAAAAAAAAAGAAGCCGGAGGAAAGAAAGAAAGACCGGCGTGATATGAACCGCCCCGTCCACACCCCACCAGCGTCACGGAAGCGGCAAGTTGCAGCCCCGGGACGGGAACGGCAGCGCGAGCCCAGCGAGCTGCAGCCCCCGACAGGAGCAGCGACGCGGGCTCCGCGAGCTGTTGCCCCGACGGGAATGGCGACGCGAGCCCAGCGAGCTGCAGCACTCAACGGGAGCAGCGATGCTGGCTCGGCGAGCTGTTGCGCGACGGGAGCGGCGCCGCGGGCTCGGACAGCTGTTGCCCCGAGGGGAGCGGCGGCGCGGGCTTGCTGAGGTGCACAGCCTCGGACGGGAACGACGGCGAGAGCCCGGCGAGCTACTACCTCCGACGGGAACGGTGGCGGGTCCGACGAGCTGCATCCATGACGGGAACGGCGCATGGCGGCAGCCAGCCTTCGATGCATCGCGTTCGCCTACAAGAAGGTCGTCGACGGAGAGGACGTGAAGATCGACGACGAGAGGCTGACACTGCTGGGCTTCGTCGGCTTGAAGGACCACGCTGGGCAGCAGGCCGCGGGTGCTCCCGCCGTTCCTTCAAGGCCTCTACAAACTGGCGGTGGGCCCCTACCTCCGCATTGGGCGATTGGGGAAGGAACGGGGACGTCAATATTTGCGCGGCGAGGGAGTTGTTTTTCGCGTTGTTGAAGTTTTAGGGGAACTATACAGGATCTGTTGGAGTTTTTTTTCATTGTTTTTCCCAAAATCAAGTTTTAGGGAAGATATTAGCAGTTTTTTGGGGTTGCTCTAAGACCATCCACACTCGTCATCCTTCATATTCTCCTTCAAAACAGAATATTCTTACCTAGTCAGC
Organism: Cenchrus fungigraminus; assembly: GCA_036936925.1. NCBI lineage: Eukaryota > Viridiplantae > Streptophyta > Magnoliopsida > Poales > Poaceae > Cenchrus > Cenchrus fungigraminus. Next base: position 103,554,577 of record CM072779.1, read on the forward strand.
GAGATTCTCTCATTTATATTCTGTTTTCTCGCACTCGTCATCCTTTATATTCTGTTTATAACTACTTTCGAGTGGGGCTCACACTGCATATTTTTCTACACCCCCGTCGCCCCTCCCCCTCAACCTCCCATTCATTCTCTCCCCCACCCCGTCCTTCCTCACTCCCTCCGCCTGCTCTCTCCCACGGCGCTCCCCCTCTCTCGCCGGCGCGCCCATCCTCCCTCGCCGCGACTGCCGCCGGTGCTCCCCTCCTCCCTCGTCGCACGCTCTTCCTCCTCCGGCGAGCCACGGGGCCATGCGGCCCCTTCCTTGCTCCACGGCTCCCGACCTCGTCCTCCCCGCGTCCGACACCGGCGGCCGCTCCCTCCTCCCCACGCTGAACTTTCTCCTCCCTCGGATCTCCTCCTCCTTCTTCTTGTTGCCGAGCTGAGCTCCTCCCTGGTGGCCGGGATCTGGAGCAGCAGCGGCGGTGGTGCAGTGGAGGGGCAAGGAGGGCTCAGAGGCGTGGAGAAGGTGCGGCATGGGGAGGAGAGGGGCAACAGCTCTCCCTCCCTCTTCCCAGTCGCGGGCGCCGGGAGCCGGAGGTAGGGCGTCAGCTGTGGAGTGGCGGCGACCCTCTCCTTCTCCTCTACTGGTGAGGGTGGCTCTGCCTCGTCGGCAGCAGCCGGCGTGGTTGCGGAGCAGAGGTGAGCTACTGATCCCTCCTTCAGCCCGGCCGCCGCCATCTTCCCTCGACCTCGAGCTTCTCGCTGCCACAGCGGCCGGATCCGACGGAGCTATTACGGGGGCGGGGAAGAGCTCTGTGCGCCGGAGCAGAGGGACAACGCAGCCCCGCGGAGCAGGAGCAGGGGACCGGCGGTAGGGGGAAGGAGAGGGGGCCGGAGCTGCAGTGCACAACGTCGTCGAGGCGCCTCCTTCCTCCTCTCTGGCGGCGAACGCGGTGAGGTCAGGCTGCCGGATGCCTCCCCAGGCGGCACAAGGCAGCAGCGGCGGGCTCCCGGCTCTAGCGTCCTCCACTAGCGTGGGAGTGGGACGACCGTCCACCGGTGCGGGCGTGGCCAGTTTCCCTCGGTCCCTTCCGAGCGCGGGCACGAGGGAGAGGATGGAGTGCAAGGGGGCCGCACCTACCGATGGAGAGGCGACGGGAAAATGCCGTGAGGGATGAAGGATGCTGCTGCAAACGTTTTGATGTCAAAAACTTCCTGGAGGAAGCGATCCTGTTTTTTGCAGGACCAATGCGGGTGTTCTAAAGACCGGATTGTGGCAGCGAGAATGTTGGCATGAGTAAGGCCTCGGCTGGCCTACTCACAACTTATTTTGACTTTACACAATATTTTTCTTTCACAACACGAAGACATCACAAGCCGAAATAAGTCTACTACATGAGCCAACCGAACAGGCTCTAACTGCTTGTGGGCCAGGCCGCGACTACAAGTTGCATCACGCCAGCCAAACAGTTACTACTAGTTGCATCACACCAGAATGAATGCCTAAGTGGTGTATGAGTAGTATTGAAATAATATTTCTTGTGAGAGAAGATGTGAGAAGATTGATGGAATGAATAAGAAACTTTGAAGAGAAGTGAACGGGACCTGAATTTTCTTACATATAAAACTTCTTTAAAAAAAGAGGTGAAGTTATCAACTCGTTGGCCATCGGATTTCATGGACTTACCAAAGACGGATCCTTGAGGATTGAACAAATCAGCCCGCCCAAAGATCATAAGGATTTTGGTTCACCAGTTGCTGGAAAACTTTTAATGTCATCTAAAAAAATCTGGGATTTTTAGGTACTCGATGGCAAATCAACGGTAAAGTTTATAAAATAATAAACAAAAACTACTAGCCATAATCTCTCCTGGCAAAGCTCAACTTTAACACTGATCTCATCTTCCTTTGTCATATAGATAGATCAAGCCGACAAAAACTCGGTATCAAACTATCAACACAGCATGCTCTGCTTTATAAGTTAACCGGTGCGCTTTACTCCTTGCAGCCAATTATTCAACAAGTCTCATGCTCTGATGTAGTGGCAGCTTCAATCTTGCCTCAGCTTTCCCACCACCCCGAAAGATAATGCACGGAAAGCTCTCCGAGAAGATTCTGAACTCAGGAATGTGGGGAGGTCAGATATGAACATATGGGTAATTGTAGACACCAAAGAATGGACGAAATAGGGGCAACCTGTACGTGCTGATTAGTCATCGAGGTAGTAGTAGGATCCAGCTGACTTCTGCTCCCTGTCCTTCGTGGACTCTAGCTTGTTTATACGGGGCCTGTAGTTGGTCGGGTCTCTTCTAAATGTAATGTCAAGATGCTAGCAAAAGAAACACAAAAGAGAGTTAGTGCAAGGAAATGTACTCAACAATGAAGAGGTAATGTGTCTACACAATAAAGGAATATTTGGGGCTATTTTGTAGCCCTTAAGTATGCCAACTTTGGCCAAAAAAAATGTTGCCAAATAGGAAGGCTATCAAGTACCAAACCAAATTTTGGCACAACCAAATGACGGGCAAAGTTGTCAAATAACCAAAATGTGGCTTGGCAAGCTTGGACACATTTAAGATCCAAACCAAACACCCCTGTGCAGATCTAGAACTACTGAATCCTACTGAAAACTAATGTTAGTCATGAATGTGGTAGGAAAGCAATGAAGAGTCTGATTTGTTTAAATGAAACCTATAGTTGACTGGGTCTGTTTTAAAAGTAACACCAAGATGCTACCAAAAGGTGAAAAGAAAGAAAACTAGCACAGGAAATTATAGGTTAAGACAATAAGAAACCAATGTAAGGGTTATCTAAACTCTACATCAGTACAAGTTTAAGTGCAAATCTCTGATTACTATACTACTGAAAATTAATCTATAAGGACCACATACGATTGCACCAGCAAAGTAAGTTGAAAAGTAGTCCTATGGTTCAATAACAGGCCATACAAGTTATTCGTAACTTACAGATAAGAACTTATTCATTCCAGATACCAAAGACTGTGGTGCATTGGCAGTACAGTCGATGGAAGGCCGCCCCTCATAAACAATGACCTTGTCAGCCAAGTAGGTTGCCATGATGAAATCGTGCTCAACAATAAATGCAGTTTTCTTCGCATGAAGAATGAATCTTTTGATAACCTTTGAGGCAACAATACGCTGCTCTGAATCAAGATACGCACTTGGCTCATCAATCAAATAGATATCTGCAGGCTGAACGTATACAGCAGTATAAGTATCAAGAAGCCAATCGTCAATAACATAAGAACATGGTATTAAATTCTTAGACCAATTGACCAATTAAAATATTAGAGGCATGGTAGCATGCATCATCGTTAATAGGATTAGACAATATTATTAATTGCGAGAAGGCAAAAGCAAAAGGACGACAAAAGCACCCCTGTTGCTACATATGAACTACACCTGCCCCTAAACTTAAGCATGCAGCATCACCCTAAACCCTTAAACCCAAAGCCTAAAAACCCTCGAGTGTGCTCCCACCCATGGCATTCCAGTCATCGCCATACCTGTCAACGGACAAGGAACATTATGCATGCTAAAGTCTCTGTATACCCAAGTAAAATGTGTACAGGACTACAGGTATACAATCATAAGAACATATCGTCTATTGAACTTGACCACTCAAAACAATATATGATTTAGCCTTTGTAGAAATTCAAACATGAATTTAGTGTTCAGAAAAATCATGTTGTAGATGTCACTCAGGCAAATAGTACCATTGACCAACTTTTGCACCTCACACAAAATTCAAAATATACCTCTTGATCATACATATAAAGCCATTTTTAGGCAACTTGAGCTTTGATGATCAATAGATTGAAATCAAAATACTAATGTTACTACAGCCATCATTATCTAAAATTGCATATGTTCGTAGAATCGCTAGCCAAATGATAAACTTGCAGCGAGCATCACTATCCTAAACAACTTATTTTCCGATCTAAGGGGGTATTAGCAGAACATGGATGTGGCAGACCTGGAAGGTCCAAATAAATAGGTGAGCAGAAAAAGCACCGAGCGGAGGACAGGACCGCGCACAATGACGACGGGGTCATCCTCGGGGAGCTCCTGCAAAACAATTGGTGAAGGCCGCGGCTGCTCAACATCCGGGGATGGAGCGACCGAGGGCGAAGCTGCAGCGGAGCTAGGAGGCGGCAGCAAGAAGTCAAGCTGCGACGGTGAAGTAGGCTGTGAGGAGAAGGGAAAAGACGACTCGTCGAAGACGACATGCCGGGAAATAATGATCCGACGAGTGGACAAGTCTAGGCAGCGGTAGCCCTTATGAGAGGATGGGTAGCCGAGGAAGGCACAAGCTGTGGAACGAGGTGCTAACTTGTGGGGTGCTGTGGCAGACAAGTTAGGGTAGCAGAGAAAGCTGAAGACTCGGAGGTGAGAGTAGTCAGGTGGCTGACCGTGAAGGAGACGATAGGGAATGTCATTCTGAATGACTGAGCATGGCCTCCTATTAAGGAGGTAAGTGGCGGTGGCAAGGGCCTCAGCCCAGTAGGTGGCGGTCATGTGCGCATGGATAAGCAGGGTGCGAGTCACATTGTTGAGTGTTCGTAGAACGTGTTCGGCTTTCCCGTTCTGAGGAGAGGTGTAGGTACAGGAGAGGCGAAGGTGAGCGCCCTGAGATGTCAAGAAAGAGGTGAGGGTCTTGTTGACAAACTCAGTGCCATTGTCTGCCTGCATGTTTTTGACAGAGAGGCCGAATTGTGTGTGAGCATAAGCGAAAAAGCTAATGATGTGACCTGCAGCTTCAGATTTATGCACCATAGGGTATGTCCAGCAAAAGTGAGTATAGTCATCTAGGATGACGAGGTAGTAGCGGCAACCTGAAATGCTAGCTACGGGAGAAGTCCACACATCGCAGTGCACATGTTTGCCTAATTGGCAAGAATGACAGAGGGTATGAGTGCCCTTATTACAAGAAATAGAGGAGTTATGCCTAAGGGTATTGATGGCGGCAGCACCAGGATGACCGAGGCGGAGGTGCCAAAGGTTAATAGAGGTAGCAAAGGCAGCATGGGGAGCTATGGTGCTAGCGGCTGGTGGGATGGTGTAAAGGTCGCCGGTGCTATTACAACGAAACAACACGCGGTGGGTGTGGAGATCTTTAACAGAAAAACTAGAAGCATCAAATTCAATGGAACAATTGTTGTCACGTGTGAACTGTCTAACTGACAGAAGGTCGCGAACTAATGATGGGACAACAAGAACATTAAACAACTGAAAATTGGACGTGCTGGTAGGACCGTAGGAAGAATAGAATTGCCACAGCACAGAACTGGAATGGTTTGGCCGTTGCCTACGGTGATGAAGGAATGAGAAGGAGGGAGTCTGGAGAGTAGAATACCATCCGTAGATGACATGTGGCCGGATGCACCGGAGTCCATGACCCAGCCGGAGTGCTGGGGGGCCATCTGGTGCAGTCGCAGAGGAGCCGGACGAGTCGAGGATGGTCGGGGAAGCAGAGGCCGGTCGGGGGCGTCGAGGCACCGGGCAGGGAGGAGCCGTCGGTCGTGGACCGCCGGCGGCCAGTCAATGCGCCCGCACGGGAGGAGACGGGCCGGACGGGGCGGAGCTGATCCACCGGCTATGGAGGAGCCGGCGCGAAGTCAACCTGGAGAGGGGCGGCCCGGCGGGGCGGATCCTACCGGGGCGGAGGAGGAGGCGCGAGGAGGTTGCGCAGCCTGGAGAGCGGCGGCACGCCGAGAGGAATCGGCGGCAGCACGCGACCAGGGGGTGGGCAACGCGTTGAGAGAAGAGTTGCGCGCGGCTGGGGAAATCGCAGCGCAGAAGGAGAGGCGCGCGTGGACAGGCGGCGATGGAGTCGCCGCACAGGGTGGGCCGAAAGCAGGGGAGCAGCGGAGAAAAGGGAAGAGCCAGGCGAAATTAGGCCCGGTCTCTTGATACCATGTAGAAGAATAGAATTAGGGAAACACCTCACACCCTAATGAGGTGGGGTGACCTTCATTATATAGCCAATATGGCTTGGAGTACAAGAATACAATCATGTATACAAGGTAAGCCTACCAGCTATACAAGGTAAGCTATAAACAGCTATACATTTCCTAATAGACAGGGGCATTTACATAATTGAAATGTGAGGATAGTATATCCTACAATCTACATACAAAATTGTGAAACTATTTAACATTGAACATTTATTATCTCTAGAACATTCTATGGCCAATCAAGAAAGAAGCAAATAAAGCAACACTTCGTATTAAAAGAAACAATAATATTACCTTTCCCAGGCAGAGGCATATAGCCACTCTTTGGAGCTCTCCACCTGACAAATTAATAACTTCCTGGTCCATGAGTTGCTCAATTTGTAGTGGTTTCATGACATCAGACACAAACTGAGGGTGCATATAAGAATCACGTATTTTCTGATGAAGCAAATGCCTCACGGTATTCTGGAATTTTGGACTAATCTTTTGGGGCTTGTACGACACATTGAATTCAGGAATTTCAATATCAGTTCCTTCAACTGTGTCGGGCTTCAACAACCCAGCCTGTCCAGACATAACAAACAGGGAGAATAAGATGACAAACGATGCATAACTTGGCGCTGAACGACGCATAACTTGACAAACGATGCAATTATTTTCTATTTTCAAAGAAATGAAGGACAAACAGATCTTATCAACTATCAGAGGAAACCAATGCACAATTAACATCAAAGGATCATTAGCGAAGTCTTAATCTCTCAAATTGTCAAATTGAACAAGATTTTTGCCTCTGGAATAGCCAACAAAATTAAACTAAACCTAACGTAGATCAACACTATCAACCAAAACTGCAACAGTATTAAGTTTTGCAGCACCAACAAATTCAATGAGCAAAAGGAACAAGAACAAAGTGCATAACTGCATATCACCGCTATAAAGCAAACTAAACAGTACAAAGTTGATATCAAAGACCCGACAAATTGACAAATAACAACCAAAATGATTAAATTTCTGAACGGTATCAGGAAATTGAATTTTTTTTTTTGGATATTACAGATGAGGTAGCACAAATTGTTCCAAGTACATCATATCCTAACCAGACATGGATAATTAACTGGGTGGGTGTGGCCTGGGTGAGGGAGTATGCATTACATCAAGATCTTAGTACCATAACAGTGGGCAAAGCAAGAACCTCGTGTTTTCTTCTTTTGTAATTTTGGATAAAAACAATATTAACAACACTCACAATGACCTTCATACAAAAAATGTAATAGAGAAGTAGGCCAAAAGGGGTGGAATTACCAGCATTCTGATGAACGTAGTTTTCCCTGTACCATTTTCACCAAGCATCACAACAATCTGGGAATCAGTAAATTCACCCTCAACAACAGTTAGCTTGAAATTTCCCTGTGTTTTGCTCATGGTAGGGTACTTGTACCGTTGATATGACTCAATCTCCTCAGCAGTTTCTTGAGTCTCTGCAATCTAAATGTGCAACCCTAATGTAAGGCCAAAGCCACATAACAAGATAAGGATCTCATTTAGCATGTGCACATGTTACCTTAAATGTAAGAGATTCATCTCGGAAACGAAGATTCTCTGTTGGAACAAATCCAGCTAAGAAAATATTGATGCCTTCTCGAACTGAGAATGGCAAGGTAACCACACCATAAGCACCTGGCTTTCCATATAAGCAGCAAATGAAGTCGGACAAGTAATCCAAGACACTCAAGTCGTGTTCAACAACAATGACATAGCTGAAATAGAGAGAGAGAGCTCTCAATAACAAATTGCTAGCAAAATTTATTCAATAAATAATAATGTAGCAAATATGTATTACCTGTTGGGCCTAAGTAAAGACCTAATGACTTGTGCAGCTTTAAGCCTCTGCCTAACATCAAGGTAACTTGATGGCTCATCAAACATGTAAATTTCTGCATTTTGTACAGCAACAACTGCTATTGCAAATCTCTGGAGCTCACCACCAGACAGATCCCCTACATTTCGGTCAATAACTTGGTTTAATTCAAGGTCAACACACAGATCAGCTTTCATATCCCTCTCATCCTTCTGTTCAAGTACTTCTCCTACATTTCCTTGAACAGCTTTTGGAATGTGGTCAACATACTGAGGTTTAATGATTGCCTATAGAAACAAGAAGAGAATTCAAGGTGTCCGATCAAAACAATTCAACAGTCGTGAAAAGTTAAAACAGCAGCCTTCTTTCTAATATGTCATATTATCTGTTCATTGCATGTTGCTATTCACTAAGGTACAGCAACAATTAAGTATAAAAAAATGTAGACTATACAAAGATATGAGGCAGAGTAAAATGTGGGACAAAAAACAATGGTTAGTCTTTTTAATTCTGCAATCATTCATTGCTTTACAATTTTAGATGCAGTACAAACATTGATAAAATATTGACATAATTCAATATACATAGGACAGAAAAATGTACACCATTTACTATTTGTTAGTAGTCACAACCAGAGCATATAGTGATAGTAAACAGAAAATTAGCTCTAACTGTTACAGGCTAACATACTATAATTTACATGAAATTCCAGAAGTGTCAAAACAGCACCTTCAGGTTATCTTCCAATATGCGTGTGAAGTAGTTCTGAAGTTCAGACCCACGGAAGTATGTAAGGATTTCCTGCCAATCAGGTGGGTTCTGCACAGTTGCACAGGTAAAATGTATTATTTCGTGAGATCCATATAAGAGGAAAGAGACTATCAAAGAAAACTAATATGGAACCAGCAAACAGGAAAAGAAATTAGGTGAGAGTAGGTATTGAAATATACTTTGAAGCGTCCCAAATTAGGTTTCAGCTTGCCAGCCAAAACTTTGAGTGCAGTCGACTTTCCAATTCCATTTGTTCCAACGAGGCCCAAAACCTGACCAGGCCTCGGGACAGGCAACCTGCAGGTGGCTAAATCAGTAGAAATCCAAAAAAAAGGGGCAAGCAAGCTTCAAGCCAGATTAGACAACAAACAAATAACAAATGATGCAAAATTACAGACACACCCAGCACGACAATCAAACAATCGTACCTGTGCAACTTGAAGGTATTGGGCCCATATCGGTGAGTGGTATCCTTTTCCAAATCCTTGGGAAGGTTGATGATTTCAATGGCGTCAAATGGGCATTTCTGCAACAGAGATTACAGCAGGAATGAGAGGCGTGAATTCCATTACATAGACATGTCATTGACAATTATCTGTATACATTAGCAGCCAAAGCCCACCTTAACGCAAATACCACAACCTATGCACAGCTCCTCAGAAATGAAAGCGAGTTTGGATGCCGAAGTCACTTCAATGCAAAGCTTCCCTGTACACCAGAACAGTATTATCATCACAACCACAGTCCATGACATGCCAGAAAACTTGTTACCGCAAGGAAACATATATGAAAGAGAACAATTCTAGCTTAAAGCCTAAAAATGGATGTTCTTGTATTTGGACACATGGATCTTCACATATTACAGTATGAAACACTGCACATCTATCATCATGTACGAGAATTCATTTAATTCATCACCAAACAAGAGTTCCTAATCAAATTCCTACGGCTGAAAACCCGATGCCTGAGCACACAAGCGGCTCAGATTCCCCGGATCTTGCAACCAACAAAGACGAATCAACCAGCGCCCGTTCTAGCACCGAATTCGCGACGAACGAACGGATCCCCACGCGGGCAAGGCGAGGCTCCGGGATCTAAACCTAGACTCCAAATCGCCGAAGATACGGTGGATGGAGGAACGGAGAGGGGAATTTTTACCGGTCTTGACGACGGGGCAGCTCTTCTTGCACTCCTGGCGGCACTTCTTGGGCTTGCACTTGTCCTCGCTGACGATCGCGATACGGGTCAACCGGTCCGCCATCTCTTCCTTCTTCCGCCGCCGCCGGGAGGAAGGCTCCGAGGAGGAAGAGGGGTGGTGATGGAGCCGAAAGCGAGCGGCGGCGGTGGGAGAGGAGGAGAGGGGTATCCCTTTGGGAGTGTGGCAGACACGTGCGCGCGGCGGAAGGGCAGACCAAACCCTAGGCTCGGGTGCCGTCCTGGTCCCGGACCGGCCTCCTGGTGCGACCGGACCCGGTTTCGTGGACTCGACCGCTACTCGTCCTATCGGAGGGGGAGAAGTTTAGCTGCACTCGAAAAAAAATGCCCAAAAAGTACATAAAAATTGAAAAAACTAGGTGAAACTAGGTGACACACTATGGTTCAGGTTTAATAAAAAAGGTTGAGAAAATTCTCTGTATGACACGGAAAATTGTAACCCGTGTGTACTCTATGTCATTAAATATTAGAATTTGAGCTCTATGCCATAAGTTGTATTTTTTATGTGCTTCATGCCATTTTTTATGGCATAGAGCACATAAAAAAATGCAATTAAAAGCATAAAACACATCAAAAAATGCAAAAAATGACATAGAGGACATCAAAAAATACAACTTATAGCATAAAACTCAAATTCTAATTTCCAATAACATAGAGCACACAAGCTACAATTTTTCGTGTTAGTGGAGTGACAGAAGAAGATTGGTGGCAAAAAAACGACCTTTCATAGTTTGTGTAATGACATTTAGTTGATGACTTCAAAATCATGTGATTAATTTCATCTCAACCGGTTTGTGTAATGACATTAATTTCATCTCAACCGGTTTGTGTAATGACATTTAGTTGGTGGCTTCAAAATCATGTGATTAATTTCATCTCAAATAGCAGTTTGATAATAGTAATTTGTTGCTATATTTTGAATGTATTTGATATTATAATTTATGATTTATTAAATGAAGACGGGAGGGAAGCAACTTTGAACTTTCATACTACTATGGAGACCCATATTAGTGTTCAACAAATCATGATGCACACACACAGCTAAGCATATGCATACTATGAAGCGATCATCGGCAAGTCGGCCAAAGAGAGATGCGAGGAGGGAGGAAGGTTCTGAGCTTGCTAGTGCAACGCAACTGCCGACTAGAACCAAATCCTCTAACATTCTTGCAATTACCTCCGAGGGACGTCTAATGGTCATCGCCGTCACTTCGGCATCCGACAGCGGCATAGCACAATCACTAAAAAAAATCGCTGGCTAGTGACGTAAACTAGTTTTGTCGTCATTGATTTACGACGTTCCTGGCTGATCTCGTTATTAAATTTTACTTCTGAGTAAATTTAGTGACAAAAAACTTTTGTCATAACAGTTGCTACTGTAGTCGAGCATTTCCTGTTTCATGATTGTTTCATTGTAGCCGACCTTCAATTTTGAAGGGGAAGGCAACACTACTACTAAGACATGATGCATTTTGTGTTATTTGAGCTAAGAAGATTTTTTATATTAGTTTATTTGTGTTTATATTATTGTGCATGTCCCATGTAAGTTAAAGCAGATAAATATAACAGTAAAACAAGGAGAATATGTGCTCCTCTCGTGGGTCGAAACTGTAAATTACATGTGAGTCTTTAATATAAATCAATAATTTGAAGGGGAAACGTTTCACTACCTTCGCAAAGACTCTCGACTTTTGCTACGCAGATCAGCAACGACTCGTGGCACGAATGGCGGATCCTAGCGGCGACGAGAAGATGGTTGCACCGCCACATCTAAGTAACGAGAGGATGAAACAGCACGACGAGGTCAGTTCTCTGGTTTGAGCCGCTATATGTTCGTCTATCTTCCTAGGGTTGGGGATATCGAGATTTAGGGATTTGGAGGATTGATGATCATATATGTTATATTCAGATTTCATCATACCCCTAGATTTGTACTTTGATTGGTGTTAGAAGTTGATAGGCTATAGACAATTCATAGGTGTTAGATTCAGTTAGTTTTCAATTTACATCGTCTTACGATAGGTTCTTGTATTTTAGTAGCTTCTGGATGTGCTTCAAGCCACTCGTTTTATGGATTTTTCTGGAGGTGCACAATTGATAGGACTAATAGGCCCTTATATTTTCATTTTGCATCGTTTTATGGATTGATAGATTGAAGAGACCATCTCTGAGCTGCAGACTATGAAGGAACATCTGGATTCTGCCACGATTCTTATCCATTGGACAACTCATAGTGGATTTAGTTAGTTTCCAATTTGCGTCGTTTGATGGATTTATAGGTTCTTATATTTTACTAGCTTCTGCAGGAGCTGCAAGCCACTTGTTGGTCGATTTCCGTCAACCAAGAACACTTGTTATGTTATAGTTTGGATTTCATTTTGGAACTAACCCAACACTAGGCATACTAATGATATAACAAGTTCATCGTTGGATGTGTGTTTTGGAGTATAATGTTTACGCAGGAATTCATACACTAAATGAGAAGAGATGTACTCGGTTCGGAGGACGATTTACATGATGATTAAAGGACTCCGACTGTGCGTGAATTTGACTCCAAAGGTGGCAAGGACCAACGTGCTTCAATGAAGAACCTCCGAGGACCAAGATGAAAAGACCGGAAGATCATGCGTGAAGCCCCTTAACTTGGTCACGGGGATAACGACGTCCAAAGCCCATATCCGAAGGAGAAAAAACCCCAAAGTGCAAGAAATGACACGTGGCAAAAGACGGAGACGAACCGGGCTGGGAATGGGCCAGGCCGGCCAGCCCACCCCCATTTCGGGTCGGTTCGCCGCCACCTTTCTTCGGTGATAAGTTCACGGAACCCTAATTGTTTGGGAGGAGGAGCCATTCGCGAAAGACGACCAGAGAAGCCTCGGGAGATCAAACACAAGGAAGAGGGTTGATCGAGAGGGTGAAGATTCAAGAGGATCATCACCAAGGTCAAGGGAGGCCACCACGAGGAAGGAGGACGCCGAGGCCTTGCCACGGCGCCGCCGGAGTAGAAGGACACCGAGAGACGGACTCCATCGAGGGCATCCACCATGTTCAACGGTGCCATGCCTAGCGTCTTGATGGGGTAAAGTAATCGTTTGTCCATGGAGTTGTAATGGATCTCGATATGTAGTCACCCATTCTCGTTTGGATCTTTTATCTATCATACCTTCTTGTTGATGATGCTTAATATTTAAGGTTAGCTACCATTGTCTTCGGGGTTGCTCCCGTAGATCACGTCAACATACCATGTTCATTAGGGTTAGCGACGATTACCTTCGCGTAGTGACATGTACGAGGGAAGGGAAACGCCTAACTCTTTGTTCACATCCTTAGATAGATTGGATCGGGGTTTTATCATGTTTTGGGTGATTGCATCTCAAGTACCTAGACTCCATGGACATACGTTCTTCATACTCGTGAACCACCTTTCTCTTTTTCTCTTTAACATAATCTAGGGTTAGTTTGTCTGTACTTTATAGATTAATCTTTACATCATAAAGTCCTTAATCAACCAAGTTAGTGTTAGGTTAAACGCAAGTAATTCTCTTGCTCCGTGGATTGACAAGAACCTAGGGGGTCCCCTTCCTTGGTGAAAAAGGCACGAAGTCACTCTGTGTACTTGCGGTGAAGTTGAACGCGGTTTCTAACCGTCAACAAGCCCCTTTTTTGGGGTGCTGTTGCCGAGGAGCAAGCCAGTTTACTTCGTTTGAACTCTCTTTGTTTTTTGTTTTTGATTATATAGATGGCGTTCATTGGGAATCCTTTGGAGGAACCGGAAAAATTGCTAAGCGACTACGCTAGCCCTCGATGTGAGGACATCAAGGTACAAGAGTCGGATTCGATTCTCGAAGCGACAAGGTATGAAATCAAGGTTCGAATCATCGAGATGGCAGCAACTAATCCGTTCCGAGGGGTGGAGACGGACAATCCATATAGACATATCTAGCGCTTCACGACGTTGTGCAATACAGTACGACAAGAGGGAGTTCCCGACACTTGGTTTAAATGGAATCTTTTTCCCTACTCACTTGCCGACGAAGCAACAAAGTGGTATTCATTTGCGTCCTTCGAAGCCGAGGGAAATTGGGATCAATTGGTAAAGAAATTTTGTGCCAAGTTTTTCCCTATAACCAAGATTCAACATATAAGGATGCAAGTGATGACTTTCAAGCAAGGAAAAGAAGAGGGGATTGATCAAGCGTGGAATCGATTCAACGAGCTAGTTGAACAAGGACCAAGATTTGGATTTCCCGGTGACGTATTATTGCATACATTCTTTTTTCCCTAACCCATAGTTGCATAGAATATGGTCAAATGTGTGTAGGAGGGGATCTCATGGAGAAAACACTCACGGAAGCTGCCAAACTTCTACAAAAAATAAGTAAAGCGGCGGCCATGCGAAGAGATTGGGAAATACGACTTTCGGGAAAGCCGGAGTGCGACACAAGTGTGGCACCACTTGCTGCAATTTTCAGAAATACGGCCCCAGAAGAGAAGAAAGAGGAACCAATCCCAAGAAAGGTTGAAGAAGTCAAACATAAGGAACTAGAACCATCCCGGATAGTGATCACGCTGAGACAAGCAAAGAAAGTGAAAGGACTATGTCAAGCGCGAAGCCACTAAGGGAGTTCGAGCAAATGGATTGGATCCCACTTGATTTTGGAGAAATCTATGACAAGAGAAGACCATTCCCTAATCAAAAGGGGATGGCAAGAGCTTTGGAGATAGACTTCCCGCCGGAAAGATAAGTGGAACATTCATACAACCTAGAGACAACCGGGGAGGTCCTTCAAAAACTCTTTAGCGAAGAAGAAGTTGATCCGGATCATGTGACCGAAGCTAAAAGAATTATGGGAATCAAGCCCGAGGCGTCACCATTCGCCCGCCTCGCTGAAATTTTTGCCATAGGATCCGATGAAGAAGAGAAGACATCGCCGCGTATAGATTGCAAGGTCAACAACATTAATTGCAAGGCGTTATGCGACAAGGAGCACAAGTAAGTGTCTTGTCTTCTAAGATTTTTGATGAAATTCATGATCACACCATTGACCTAGTTCCAACCTCTACTAAATTAATTATGGGAGATGGTAGAATTGTTAAACCTCTAGGAATTGCTCGTGACCTAGAAGTTTTAATTTCTGAAAAATGCATTCCAACCGATTTCTTCATTGTTGATGTCTACTATGATAAAAATGATCATGTAATTCTTGGTAGACCTTTTCTTAAGTTGGTTAATGCCGTTTTAGATGTCGGAAAAGGAAAAGTAACTATTAATCTTGATGGGGATAATCACACATACAATTTTCTTCCCGCTTCTAGAATTGCCTTACCCCTACCTCTTGATGACGAAGAGGCAGGGAGCCTTCGTTTTGTTGAAACTTTCAGGGATCCGCTACAAAGAGCTATGGAGAATTAATCTAATGATGAGCTAGATGAAGAGTTATTGGAAGCAACCAAAGGACTAGAACCGCAAGACGGAAGCTTGGAGGAGGATAAATTTGAAGACCTTGGAGAAATTGTACATGAGGAACCACAAGTACCGGAGGTGGATCTTAAGCCATTACCCAAATGATTGAAATATGAATTTTTGGGGCCGAACAAGACTTATCCCGTGATTGTGAGTGACGAATTGAGTCCCGAGGAGAATGATATGTTGCTGAATTTATTGGAGAAGCACAAGAAAGTGATGGGATATTCGATAAATAACCTTAAAGGACTTAGCCCAGCATTTTGCACTCACCGCATACCTATGGAGGATCAATGCAAGCCCGTTGTGGACCATCAAAGGAGGTTAACCCATGCCATATGAGAGGTGGGGAAGAAGGAGGTTATCAAGTTATTGGATGTCGGAATCATCTACTCGGTGCCGCATAGCGAATGGGTGAGCCCCGTACATTGTGTGCCTAAGAAAGGAGGGTTAACCGTGGTGAAGAATGAGTTGATACCGCAAAGGACCGTGACCGGATGGAGGATGTGTATTGACTACCAAAAGTTGAACAAATCAACGAAGAAGGATCACTTCCCTCTACCGTTCATCGACGAGATGCTTGAGAGGTTAGCAAATCATGCATATTTTTGCTTTCTTGATGGGTACTCGAGGTTCATGCAAATACCTATTCACCCGGATGATCAACATAAGACAACATTCACTTACCCTTATGGAACATTTGTGTATAGAAGAATGCCTTTCGGTTTATGCAATGCTCCAGTCTCTTTTCAACGGTGTATGATGGCGGTATTTTCGGAGTTCATCGAGGAAATTGTTGAGGTATTTATTAGGGATGCAAGCGGGGCGGGTTTTGCCGCAGGCCCGCTGGACAAACCCGCACCACAAGCCGCTGGGCAGTCGCAATTTTACTCGCATGGCGATGCGGCTTTAAGCGGGCCAGCCGACGGGGCCCGGCGGCGCCGCGAGCCCGCAAAAAAAAACAACAAGGAGAAGAAGGAGATCGACAGGAAGAGAGTGTAGTGCCGACGCGCCGCCATCCATGTTGCACCGTCTTGCAACTCGTCACCAGCGGATCAAATACTGCCCTCTCGCCTCTTTTCTCCTCACGGTGGGCTGCTCTGCAGGTCGCTCTTGCTCCGTCTCGTCGTCGACGGCTCGCCGTTTCCCTGTTGCGCCCCGTTGCATCTTCCGCGGCGAGCGCTGCCGTCGTCCTTGGATTCCCAGGTCGAGGAGGAGCGCCGCACGGCTGCAGCCGCCATGCGCTCCCTGAGTGGAGATGGAGCTCAACTGACGCATCACCCGCGCAGCCTCCCAAGCAAAGCGGCGGCGATCTGGGTCGAGGAGAGAGGATTCCTGAGAAGAACTGAGGAAAAGAAAGAATGGGCGATGGAGAATGCTACGGAAGTGATAAGGTGAGTGGGGTCCACCACGTGCTGATGTGTGGGCCTACCGGAAGAAAGAAAAAAGTCCACCACAGGGTCGCTGGTGCGCTGCGCTGCTCGTGCCTGCATGCTTTGCGGGCAAATGCGGGCCACCGCGTGTACCCGCGGGAGCGATGCGGCGAGAAACGGGCTGCCGCGTGTGCCCGCACGATGGCTCGCGGCGCATGCGGCTGCGGGGCGGTGAGCCGCAACCCGCCCCGCTTGCATTTGTAGTATTTATGGATGATTTCTCCGTCTATGGTAAATCTTTTGCGGATTGCTTGGCAAATTTGGATAAAGTTCTCACTAAATGTTCGGAGGTTGATTTGGTGCTAAATTGGGAGAAGTGTCACTTCATGGTGAGACAAGGAATAGTATTGGGGCACGTGATATCCGAGAGAGGGATTGAGGTGGACAAAGGTAAGGTTGAAACGGTTGAAAAGCTTCCACCACCGACGGATGTCAAGTCTTTGAGAAGTTTCTTGGGCCATGCGGGATTGTATAGAAGATTTATCAAGGATTTCTCAAAGATCACCAAGCCATTGACTAATCTTCTCCAAAAAGATGTGCCATTAAATTTCAATGACAAGTGTTTGGCGGCATTCCGGATATTAAAGAGAGCTCTCGTAACCGCACCCGTTATTCAACCGCCCGATTGGAGTCAACCTTTTGAGATAATGTGCGACGCTAGTGACTATGCTGTTGGAGCGGTGTTGGGACAACAAAAAGAAGGGAAGGTACACACTATTTACTATGCTAGCAAAACCCTTAATGGAGCTCAATTAAATTATGTAACAACGGAGAAGGAATTGCTCGCGGTAGTGTTTGCCTTTGAAAAATTCAGATCATATATTGTGAATTCTAAAGTGATTGTCTACACCGATCATACGGCGATCAAGTATCTCTTGTCTAAAAAAGATGCCAAGCCAAGGTTGATTCGATAGATCCTTCTCTTGCAAGAATTTGGTGTGGAGATTCGGGACAAAAAGGGGTTGGAAAATGTTGTGGCCGACCATTTATCAAGGATGAATCGTGAGGATGATAAAGAGTCTATTGAAGATAAGATGAGAGATGATCACCTCTATTATATCCTTGACAAAGATACTTGGATGATCAACATTATTCGAGCCATACGAAAAATGCCACTTGATCATTTGGATAGAAACGCTCAATGGAGAGTGATCGCTGAGAGTCGAAAATATTATTGGGATGCACCTTACCTCTTTAGACTTGGAGCGGATGGAGTCTTACGAAGGTGTATACCAAGAGATGAAAGATGCAAAATATTGAGAAAGTGTCACTCAGGCGAATATGGAGGACACTATGGACATTTTAGGACTCAAGCAAAGGTATGGGCTAGTGGATTTTATTGGCCGGAGATGCATGAACACTCAAAAAGGTATGTTGCTTCTTGTCCGGAATGTCAAAGAACGGGGAATATAAATCAAAGGAATGCTATGCCTTTAAATTACAACTTGCAAATTGATCTATTCGACGTTTGGGAGATTGATTTTATGGGGCCCTTCACTAGTTCAAACTAGGGGAACCTCACCCGCGTGTTGCTGCGGGAATTAAGAAAATGCAATGATCATAAGGGAAATTTTCATGATGTCATGTCTGCTTGATAGCGATATATGAGCTTATAACAGATAGTTGAAATAATAGTGTATTGAGTCTACACAGCTATTTTTTAAAACCCCGCGCGTTGCTGCGGGAACTTCAAAAGGACATGATGTTAACTCCTTAAGAACATTGAAATTGGAACATAGTATATCTATGGTGGACACAATTCAGGGTTACGAATATCAATACTTGGTTTGGAGCCAAACTATATATATGCCAATCTTCAATGGGAAGAATAACACATGCTTTTGCCTTACTATTCACTTATTTACTCTAGACATGAAATGACCGTAACAACACATATATACAACAATTGTTGTGGGACCGCTTATACATAGTTTTGTATGATTCCCCACGCGTTGCTGTGAGATATGTTAAATTTTGAGATTTTCTTTTTTACATGAGGGTAAATTATATTTAACTTGATAGATAAGTGAAGACAGTATAATGTTTAATTGATAAAATGAAAAGTTATCAAGAGAAATTATCAATATGGTATTCACGGTGAACCCAGAGATTTCAAGGATTCCTCTCTCCTGACGGATTTGCTTTCCTTTCTTAGTGCTGCTCTTGTAATTAATTAGATTCAGTCCCTTCGATCAAGTGCTAAAATTTAGCACCTTCATCTGGGGCTGTACATGGGCTGTGGCACATGAAACAGGCCTTTTAGCTAGGCCCATACGTTGTTGCACATGGACTCCTGGATAGGGAAAGTCAACAGCGTTCTCTCTTCTATACCTTGGCTATTCACGCGCGGGATGCCATCGCCGGCACCCGCGGCTTCCCTGGCTACCGGCGGGAGCGGCCGGAGACGCGGGCTGCGCATGGTGGGGTGGCGACGCCTTCCTCCGTCCCCGACTTCCTCGTCCCTCTTCCTTTCCCCTGCGGACCAATCTGAGCATGGCGGTGTGGTCGGGTGAGGAGGCGCGGTGCGGGCTGGTGGCGGTCTCCTTCTCCCGACGAACTTCGTCGTTGTTGGCGGCGTCCTCCTCTAGGCCGGATCCAGTGGCGGGGTTGAGGCTAGGCGAGGAGGCGCCCTCCTCTCTCTGGTGTGGCAGGCCCGACCGCCACGGCGTGCGACCTCCTCCTCCATGATGCATGCGCTGTGCATCCTCCCTCACCAGACTGGTGTGCGGCCTCCTCCTTCTCCTCCAGGTGCGGCTTCTTCACCTCTAGCTAGCAGCCGGTCGTTCTCCCTCTCCTCCTCTTCATACGATGTGGTCGTTTTATGGATGCGACGGTGGGGAGGCGAAGTGGCAGTGGTGGCCTGGTGGGGAAGCAAGGTGGCGGGGAGGCGAGGGGGCGATGGTGGGGAGGTGAGGGTGCGGCGGCAGAGGCGCGCATCGTGGGAAGGTGAGGGGGCTGCTGCGCGTAGGGCGGGGGCGGCGCGGCGTGGACGCTAAAGTGGGACTGAATGGTGGGGCCGGTTGAGTTACCACTCACAGCAGCCAATCAAAGGCTTGAGAACTCCTTAAAGAGGGCTAGTGGGGAGCTCCTATATAGGAGTTATAGATGAATATGAGCATATTCTAGTTATGGTTGATTATGTATCCAAATGGGTGGAGGCTATCCCTTGTCGAAGAGCTTCAACGGAAGAATCCATATTCATGATCAAAAATATTATATTCCCACGCTATGGAGTCCCGCGAGTATTGATAAGTGATGGAGGAACACACTTCACGGGAAATAGCTTCAGAAAATACTTGTCCAAGTTGGGGATCGAGCATAGAGTGGTCACGGCTTACCACCCACAAACCAATGGTCAAGCTGAAGCTTCAAATAGGCAGCTCAAGAGCATTCTTAACAAGACCGTTGAAAAGGGAGATAAAGATTGGTCGAAGAAATTAGACGGAGCATTGTGGGCATATCGGACGACACACAAGACACCAATAGGTATGACACCATATCAATTTGTTTATGGTAAATCGTGTCATTTACCTTTGGAGTTAGAACATAAAGCATATTGGGTAATCAAAGAGATGAATCTTGATTTTGATGCCGCGGGAATCAAACGGAAGATTCAAATAAGTGAATTAGAAGAAATGAGGCTCAAAGCTTATGAGAGTGCAACCATCTACAAGGAAAGAATGAAGAGATGGTATGATAAAAGGTTTCGAGCAAAGGAATTCAAAGAAGGTGACAAGGTTCTCCTCTACAACTCAAGGTTTAAAATATTTGGGAAAGGAAAGTTGAAGAGCAAATGGGATGGACCGTACATCGTTCACTCGGTCTCGCCAAATGGAGCGCTAACAATCATGGACATGAAAGGAGATCAATATGTGGTCAATGGTCAACGGTTAAAGGTTTTTCTTGAACAAGACATTGTGCCCATCAACTACATTGATATATATCACATGGAGGACGAGCCCGAGCGTCAAGCTTAAGACGTAAAACAAGGTAAAATTTCTGTAAATAAGTTTTTATTTTTGTTTTCTTATTTATTTCGAGTTCTTTTTATAATTTTTACCTGGACCTTACCACCACCTAGGCTAGAATTCATGAAACACAGAGGGTCGCGAAAGTTGGGCCGCGGGGGCCCAAAACAGGGGGCAGGCCGGCCGGCCCAGGCCGACTGGCCCACCACCCCCGTTCCTCCATTTTGTCCTGTTTTTCTCTGGGACGCGGTTCGGTGCATTTCCTTTTCTTGCCTTCCCTTTTTAGGAGCGACAAAAATAGGCAAGGGAGGGTTTCGGCCGAATTCTTCCAGGGATATTTAAGGATGCCTGGGGGAGCTCGAGGTTTGCATCTCAATTGCAATCTCCAACCTCCACGAAAGCACCCAAGCACCCATGGCATCCCCGAGCAGCACCAAAGGCAAGGAGGCGGTGAAGGCAACCATGGAAGAAGAAGCTCGCCTCCTGTGACAACCCGCCCGAGAAAATACCGTACTATCGCCTAAACCAATCCACTTTGGCCATTAAGCAACAGTAAAGTATCATCCCGTCGTAAGTTGCCGGGTTAACGCCCGGTAAATCACTCGGATATCACACAGAGGATCGAACATATGCATTAAAACTCACACGAAGGCGAGTCCAGAGTACATTACATAAATTAAATCCAAATTTACCCCGAAGGGTTTAATTATTACAAACCATTGTTCATGACATGATAAGTAAAGGTTCAGAGTTCGAAAATAGCGGAAAAAAATAAACTAGTGCAACGATAAGCATCACAGGAGGCCGTCCGTGATGCCATCACTCGTCGTCATCCACCCATTCCAGCTCCCAACCGGGTGGAATCTCTCCAGGCCAAACAACATCACCTGCAACCACATTTATAAAGCAAGGCTGAGTATACTAGTACTCAGCAAGACTTAACCGTCGGGTGATAACTACATCACCAAACTCTAGACATGAGAGGCTTTTTGGCCGGTGGAGTTCTGTTGCTGAAAAGCAACAAAGAGTAGGTCCTTACTTTCAATATTTTAGCTCAAATTCTAGTTAAATATCATTTCTAAGTGAGCCAACTAAATCAATCAAGAATTGTGCAATACAATTAATCCAAGCAGTAATATTCACAAAGTTCCATCATTAAGGGATATCATGGCCAGTTGATTAAGTAGTCTCAGATAACAGTGAGAGGCCGACAATCGATTGATTAAATCCTTGCAAGGTAAACCTAAACACACGGAAGAATGCATACCCCAAGAAAATCCAAACAAAAACGACACGGGGTATACACCGACCAGACGGTTCCCATCTTTATCCGGTTCGGGATCGGAACCTACAATCCTCGGTACAAGGCTTACTGGCACGTCACGCCAGACCGCCCAGACTCGCACAGGTACCCCACTGTTGGAGGCAGGGGGACACATCAGGTGTGCTAGGGGTAGTAGGGAAAGGTTCCCTTGCCGTGTCCATCAGGTACTAGGTTTACCGGTCCCATTCCCGGCAAGTGCTTAGTACGTTCAAAAGCTTAGCCCACGAAAGCCACTGGACCGGAGCCCAAATCCCATGCTCTTACCACATGAGCAATCCATTTACAAAGATCTTATGATTCCAACATAAGAACCTATTCTCGCGAGTGACGAACATCACTCGACTTCTACCGGGTCCTATAGCATAGCAGCTATCGACCTAGCATGCTAGTAAAAGAACATAGGTACCTAGGGATCATGCATCTAGGGTTTCAATTCAACTCCTGAAATGTAAATGCACAATCATAGCAAGGATAATTGCATAATTTTAAAAAGGAAGGGTTAATGATCCGGGGCTTGCCTTTGCTGGCAAGGTTGGCCTTGGGCCCTTCTGGACTTTGGTCCAGGTCTTGCTCTACAGCGACGTAGTGCACGTCTCCGTCAGCTCCTCCGTCTCCTCCTTCCGGCACAAGCGTATAGCTACTGTCGGGAAGATCTACACGAGGATGCAAATGCAAGGTTTAATTGATGGTTTTTAATTTAATTTATTACAAACAACAAATGACAACCATGGGGTGCATGGTTGACCACATTCACCTAGGTAAGCATACATTCAACATACTCTTCCACAAAAAGGAACAATATGTTGATCTTTATTAATTATTCTTTTTGATAGTGACTGAGTACATATTTATGTAAATAACTTAATTTAAATTCACAAAACAGCAAGGGTGGTGACATTTAGCTTCTTAGCAAGATTAACATCACATACATAGGGTCATTTAGTGTGGAGTTGATGATTTTCCAAATTACTTTAATATTAAGCTTAATTGGCTCCTATTGTTTTTATTCACAAAATAAATTAATAAAATTCAGTGGAAGTGTTTATGAAGCACTGCAAACCAACACAAAGCCACTGCACATGATTCCATATTTACAAGGGCTATAAAATTAATTACAACAAAAATAACAAAAGATAGCTACCAAAGCAAGATAAATGCATACAAAAATAAATAAGCATCAAATGGACTCTAACTTTCTCACACATGGCCTCTGGTCCAAATCTAAGCTAGGCATGCAACAAATACACCTAGAGCTACTATAGATCTTGAGTTATGCAATTACATTTAAAACTAAGCATATTTCAAGAATAAATATTTCTGACAAATATAAAATCATAATTAATTCACCAGAGGTGCATTTAAGCATAACAAGATCACATGCAGAAGTTGAGCACAAAAATCTAATTAGTTTTAGCTACAAAAATCATTTAGACAGATTCAACATAAATACAAAATAAGTCATATTAAAAGATCTACACAAAAACTTTGTGCAATTTTTGGTACAAAAGCTAGCCATGACATAACACACAACATATACAAAATTTAGCTACAGAACACATGTGGATTTTGAACGACAACAGATCTAGGTTTAACAGTTTTCTATTTTTGCATGCAAAAACTAGCAGGAAAAAGTATGGTCAAGCTTTACAAAAGTTGTAGGGTTATTCACAAGGAATCCAACAAAATTTAGTTTGCATTTTTCTGATTTTTCTACAATTTTCTATGCATTTTACAAGAATCAGCCAAACACCCATTACTATTTAAGAAACAAACTACACAGAGGTCCCTGGATGTTTTCCTGTTATTACACATATGCCCTTGGTTCGCATTTAAGCCCCTGGAAAGATTGAAATCCAAGCACGGGTGTGGGCGGCGCGGCTTGCCGGATTCCGGCGAGGCCGGCGGCGCTCTCGACCGGGGGAGGAGTGGGATGTGACCAGGAGCTCACCACGGGGCCTCAGGTGACCGGAGTTGGGGCGGAAAGGTCACCGATGATGGTGCGCGGCGGCGCCGGGCGGCGGCGGGCGCTGCGGCCTGATTTCCGGCGAGACGGCGGCGTACCCCGGGCAATGTGTGATGGCTCGAGCTTCAGTAGGACCTAGAGGAGGGGCAAGGGTGGTTGCACGGCCACGGGAGAGAGCGGAGGCTGGAGCTCGGCGGCGGCGGCTCAATGGCGCCCAGCGGAGCTCAGAAGGCGGCGGGGAGGCTTGCACGCGCGAGGGCCAAAGCATGGCTCCTTTTATAGGCGCGAGGGGCTCCAAGACGTCGCTCAGAAGCAAGGAGGAAAGGCTAGAGGGGGCCCGGCCGGCGCGGGGAAGCGCGCGGCGTCGCCGGCAGGCGGCGCGGGCGGGGACCTAGCGCGGCTCATGCGGGACGTGCCACGCATGCGGGGGCGCGAGCTTCCACGGCCCGCTGGCTCGGGCGGCGTGCGGCCTTGGGGGCGCGGCCTCGGGAGGCGCAGCTTGGCCGGGACCCGGACGTCGATGCAGGTCGGGGCGCCACGCGACGCGCGGGCGCGGCGCGCTCTGGCGCGGGAGCGGGACCTCGCGGCGTGACGTCGCCTGCTCTATCTCGTTTGCCCCTGTTTAACTGCGAAAAACTCTAATTTTTTGAACTGAAGTGCACCAAGAGCAAATAAGCAAAGTTGTAGATCAAAGGTCCCTCTTCAACTTCTACAAAGGCTGACCTAAGAGATTTTGCCCGGATTGCTCAGAAATTTGGCTCAAAGTTTCTGTTTTTCTCGGCTCAGTCACAAGGTGGAGACTGATGTTGACCGCGTTTTTGAGCATCTTCCACTCCAAATCTTCAATGCCGCCAATTATGAAACTTGTGTCCCTCAACAAGACGAACAACTTTTATATTGGCCGATTTTGAAGTGTTTAAGTGAAAACTTGAGAACACGGCAAAAGTTCCAGAGGGCGTTCAAAGACACAGGGGTTTGACTAAGCCTTTGACCAAGGTTTGACCACAAGTGTGTGTTGGCTTGATTAAGAGGGTCATTAGTGATTGTTGGCTAGGTTTTCGAGGTGATGACCCAGGTTGACCAAGGTTTGACCAAAGTCAACGAGTTTGACTCTGCTTGACTCGGTCATTAGCACTAATGATGCTAATTAAAAACCTGGGGCGTCACAGCCTTCCCCCCTTAAAAAGAATCTCGTCCCGAGATTCGAAAGTAAAAGACGAAAGTAAGGAGGGGTGTGCTCGGATAGAGATGTTACCCAAGGAATCAAGCTGGTCTTGCTTCGCTTGAATTGTTGGCTTCTTGCCGTGATTACCCTTATTTGCTTCGGAGCCTCGACCCTGCGGATGGGGCTTGTTCTGCTTAGGGTTCGGGCATTTATTGGCATAATGCCTGGGTTGTCTACAATTGTAGCAAATGCGGGGTGGAAGTTCTTTGGGCTTGGAAGCTTGTTGATGTGCCTGTTGGTTTCTCAGGGGTTGAGGACCACCATAGGCAAGCTGATCCATCAACTGTTGAAGTGAGTCTCTAGACTTTAGAAAGTCCTTACTAAGCCCAATTCGTTTTCCTCGACGGGACAAAATGTTCCAGTCCCTCGGGTCACTCCAAGCACTTGAAGGGCAGGATTGAAGGATATGATTGCTCTCTCCACATTTAAAACAACGTTGATGATACGGGTAAAGACTCTTTCTCATTCGTTCTTCTAATATCTCAGCTTGAGAGCGAGTTTCATTTTCGATGAGCTGGTCGATCCCGCCGATGTCGTTACTTTGTTTGCCCTTGCGTGGGCGAATTTCCTTGTAGGTAATTTCCCACTCACTTAAATCCATCTCGGAGAATACTCGCTTGTTGCTCCAACTTTTTCTCTCTTCCTTACTAAGGTCCAAAGGTGCAAGATTCAAAGTGACGTGTTCCGGAAAAGACGGCAAGACCTAGGTTTACTATCTGAGCACTGCTTGAGATCTGAAAGCTTATGGTCAAGAAAGGATTTCTCAGCAGAAACTTGGATAGATATGGAGCAACTTTGGTAGAGATCGCCTAGGCAAATTGATTCTTGAACAAGGGGCACAAATCAAGCAAACAGCCCTATCAATTATTGGATAGCAAAACATCTATGCATGAGAGGCTAGGCAAAGATAATGCACACTAGCAAAATTTCACCTTAGAGAGCACATAAAACATGTAAAGGGGATCAGTTTTAAGTTTCCACAATTTTTAGCATGATGCAAGACGTCCTATTCGTCCTCACAAGGCAATCAAGCCAAAAATCGAAGTTAGTGCCGGTGGCAAGGCATATACACGTTTCTCCCTATAATAACTAGTCGAGAACTAGTCGATGCTCACTTAGCGACTTACGAAACGTGGTTAGTGTACCTGCAGAAATTCACAGAACACACCGAACCTTTCGTGCCAGCACTCACGAAAGCGTCCACATACATTACCGTTCACTATAGAAACGGCACCCATGTGTTTATCGCTGCATGGACAACGTCCAACCTGGGATACTCTCCTTATGAACGGAGTGCATCCTTGCCTCGCATAACCACAATGCGGAACGTCCACGTATGGCAAAACGTGGCGAGACACAGACGCGACGTGGGTTCCCATTGGAATAGGTCCCATCCATCCCTCACAGGACTTTCCTGTGGCACCACCACGTATGGCAAAACATGATGAACTAGTATGGTTGTACAGAAAGTAAGTTTGACAAGAATAAAATGTGCTGGAAGTTAGCAAAATAAACCATAGATTTGTAAGCCACCTGAAAGAACCCAAAAATTCCCTCTAGGGCCTCTCGGTCTATATCCATCCTTAACGGACCAACGTATTTTGCAAATCCAAACAATCTTGGCAAGTTTTATTCGAAACTAGTGATTAGGGTTGTTAATTAAACTCTGGTGCATATAATCGCTCTGATACCAGCTGTGACAACCCGCCCGAGAAAATACCGTACTATCGCCTAAGCCAATCCACTTTGGCCATTAAGCAACAGTAAAGTATCATCCCGTCGTAAGTTGCCGGGTTAACGCCCGGTAAATCACTCGGATATCACACAGAGGATCGAACATATGCATTAAAACTCACACGAAGGCGAGTCCAGAGTACATTACATAAATTAAATCCAAATTTACCCCGAAGGGTTTAATTATTACAAACCATTGTTCATGACATGATAAGTAAAGGTTCAGAGTTCGAAAACAGCGGAAAAAAAATAAACTAGCGCAACGATAAGCATCACAGGAGGCCGTTCGTGAGGCCATCACTCGTCGTCATCCACCCATTCCAGCTCCCAACCGGGTGGAATCTCTCCAGGCCAAACAACATCACCTGCAACCACATTTATAAAGCAAGGCTGAGTATACTAATACTCAGCAAGACTTAACCGTCGGGTGATAACTACATCACCAAACTCTAGACATGAGAGGCTTTTTGGCCGGTGGAGTTCTTTTGCTGAAAAGCAACAAAGAGTAGGTCCTTACTTTCAATATTTTAGCTCAAATTCTAGTTAAATATCATTTCTAAGTGAGACAACCAAGTCAATCAAGAATTGTGCAATACAATTAATCCAAGCAGTAATATTCACAAAGTTCCATCATTAAGGGATATCATGGCCAGTTGATTAAGCAATCTCAGATAACGGTGAGAGGCCGACAATCGATTGATTAAATCCTTGCAAGGTAAACCTAAACACACAGAAGAATGCATACCCCAAGAAAATCCAAACAAAAACGACACGGGGTATACACCGACCAGACGGTTCCCATCTTTCTCCGGTTCGGGATCGGAACCTACAGTCCTCGGTACAAGGCTTACTGGCACGTCACGGCGGACCGCCCAGACTCGCACAGGTACCCCACTGTTGTAGGCAGGGGGACACATCAGGTGTCCTAGGGGTAGTAGGAAAAGGTTCCCTTGCTGTGTCCATCAGGTACTAGGTTTACAGGTCCCATTCCCGGCAAGTGCTTAGTACGTTCAAAAGCTTAGCCCACGAAAGCCACTGGACCGGAGCCCAAATCCCATGCTCTTACCACATGAGCAATCCATTTACAAAGATCTTATGATTCCAACATAAGAACCTATTCTCGCGAGTGACGAACATCACTCGACTTCTACCGGGTCCTATAGCATAGCAACTATCGACCTAGCATGCTAGTAAAAGAACATAGGTACCTAGGGATCATGCATCTAGGGTTTCAATTCAACTCCTGAAACGTAAATGCACAATCATAGCAAGGATAATTGCATAATTTTAAAAAGGAAGGGTTAATGATTCGGGGCTTGCCTTCGCTGGCAAGGTTGGCCTTGGGCCCTTCTGGACTTTGGTCCAGGTCTTGCTCTACAGCGACGTAGTGCACGTCTCCGTCAGCTCCTCCGTCTCCTCCTTCCGGCATAGGCGTATAGCTACCGTCGGGAAGATCTACACGAGGATGCAAATGCAAGGTTTAATTGATGGTTTTTAATTTAATTTATTACAAACAACAAATGACAACCATGGGGTGCATGGTTGACCACATTCACCTAGATAAGCATACATTCAACATACTCTTCCACAAAAAGGAACAATATGTTGATCTTTATTAATTATTCTTTTTGATAGTGACTGAGTACATATTTATGTAAATAAGTTAATTTAAATTCACAAAACAGCAAGGGTGGTGACATTTAGCTTCTTAGCAAGATTAACATCACATACATAGGGTCATTTAGTGTGGAGTTGATGATTTTCCAAATTACTTTAATATTAAGCTTAATTGGCTCCTATTGTTTTTATTCACAAAATAAATTAATAAAATTCAGTGGAAGTGTTTATGAAGCACTGCAAACCAACACAAAGCCACTGCACATGATTCCATATTTACAAGGGCTATAAAATTAATTACAACAAAAATAACAAAAGGTAGCTACCAAAGCAAGATAAATACATACAAAAATAAATAAGCATCAAATGGACTCAAACTTTCTCACACATGGCCTCTGGTCCAAATCTAAGCTAGGCAGGCAACAAATACACCTAGAGCTACTATAGATCTTGAGTTATGCAATTACATTTAAAACTAAGCATATTTCAAGAATAAATAATTCTGACAAATGTAAAATCATGATTAATTCACCAGAGGTGCATTTAGGCATAACAAGATCACATGCAGAAGTTGAGCACAAAAATCTAATTAGTTTTAGCTACAAAAATCATTTAGACAGATTTAGCATAAATACAAAATAAATCATATTAAAATATCTGCATAGTAACTTTGTGCAATTTTTGGTACAGAAGCTAGACATGGCATAACACACAACATATCCAAAATTCAGCTACAGAACACATGTGGATTTTGAACTACAATAGTTCTAGGTTCAACAGTTTTCTATTTTTCATGCAAACCTAGCCGGGGGAGGAGTGGGATGTGACTAGGAGCTCACCACGGGGTCTCAGGTGACCGGAGTTGGGGCGGAAAGGTCGCCGGCGATGGTGCGCGGCGGCGTCGGGTGGCGGCGGGCGCTGTAGCCTGATTTCCAGCGAGACGGTGGCGTGCCCCGGGCAATGTGTGATGGCTCGAGCTTCAGTAGGACCTAGAGGAGAGGCAAGGGTGGTTGCACGGCCGTGGGAGAGAGCGGAGGGTGGAGCTCGGCGGCGGCGGCTCAATGGTGCCCGGCGGAGCTCGGAAGGCGGCGGGGAGGCTTGCACGCGCGAGGGCCAAGGCATGGCTCCTTTTATAGGCGCGAGGGGCTCCAAGACGTCGCTCAGAAGCAAGGAGGAAAGGCTAGAGGGGGCCTAGCCGGCGCGGGGAAGCGCGCGGCGTCGCTGGCGGGCGGCGCGGGCGGGGACCCGGCGCGGCTCATGCGGGACGTGCCACGCATGTGGGGGCGCGAGCTTCCACGGCTCGCTGGCTCGGGCGCGTGCGGCCTCGGGGGCGCAGCCTCGGGAGGCGAGGCTTGGCCGGGACCCGGACGTCGATGCAGGTCGGGGCGCCACGCAACGCGCGGGCGCGGCGCACTCTGGCGCGGGAGCGGGGCCTCGCGGCGCGACGTCGCCTGCTCTATCTCGTTTGCCCCTGTTTAACTGTGAAAAACTCCAATTTTTTGAACTGAAGTGCACCAAGAGCAAATAAGCAAAGTTGTAGATCAAAGGTCCCTCTACAACTTCTACAAAGGCTGACCTAAGAGATTTTGCCGAGATTGCTCAGAAATTTGGCTCGAAGTTTCTGTTTTTCTCGGCTTAGTCACAAGGTGGAGACTGGCGTTGACCACGTTTTTGAGCATCTTCCACTCCAAATCTCCAATGCCGCCAATTTTGAAACTTGTGTCCCTCAACAAGACGAACAACTTTTATATTGGCCGATTTTGAAGTGTTTAAGTGAAAACTTGAGAACGCGGCAAAAGTTCCAGAGGGGGTTCAAAGACACAGGGTTTGACTAAGCCTTTGACCAAGGTTTGACCACAAGTGTGTGTTGACTTGATTAAGAGGGTCATTAGTGATTGTTGGCTAGGTTTTCGAGGTGATGACCCAGGTTGACCAAGGTTTGACCAAAGTCAACGAGTTTGACTCTGCTTGACTCGGTCATTAGCACTAATGATGCTAATTAAAAACCTGGGGCGTCACACCTCCCCTCTCCAACGCCGGCGACCGAGGAGCTTCGCCGGTGCGCTATGGTGCCAAAGCTCAAGGAGGAGGTAAAGAGGACCGCGCGGATTCGTTGCGG
Source organism: Cenchrus fungigraminus (assembly GCA_036936925.1). Lineage (NCBI taxonomy): Eukaryota > Viridiplantae > Streptophyta > Magnoliopsida > Poales > Poaceae > Cenchrus > Cenchrus fungigraminus. The sequence continues at coordinate 103,585,232 of CM072779.1, forward strand.
AGGGTGTGGTCCAGCAAGACGCATGGCTAGCCCAAATCCGTGGGTTGAAGAGAAGAAGGAGAAGCCCGCTTCTCCCGTTCGCCGCTCAAAGAGGATCCTTGGGATGAAGAGGAAGGATTACAAAGAGAAGACCCCCGAGCCAGTGGAGATTTACGGAGATAGTGACTACTCCGATGATTGAAGCCCTTAGGGATGTAAGCGGGAATGGGAAATTCCCGTCCCGACCGACACCGTATACCGCATTAGCCGACCGCATATCGTTTTTTTAGGAAAAACAGGAAACGGGAAAAAATCCGGGAAAAGTCAGCAGGAACGGGAACGGAATCAGGCAGGTGTGTTTCCCGACCGTTTTTACGGTAGCCGTATTCTACCGGGGGAATTTTCTCGGCTGTATTCCCGGATTATTGACATCTAAAACTCAAAATGAGTCCACACAACAATCAGCCCATCTATCCTACCGCACGACACGCCTAGCTGGCCTGGCCCGTCGGCCGTAAGCCCACCTCGCCACCCACGCGGCCGGCGCCTCTAATAAAACTGCCTCCGAACCCTAGCCGCTGGCGCAAGACTGTCCAAGCCGCTATGTCGCCGCCGCCTCCTCACTCCTCCCCAGCCACCGCCTCCTCGCTCCTCCCCAGCCACCGCCCCAGGCGACCATGCCGCTAGGCCCTGTCAACTCCGGCTGGCAGCCGTCCCTAGCCAGCCGGAGAGGGGAGGCACCGGTGCGGCGGCGCAAGGCCGTTTACTGGACCAATGACGCCGACTGCCCGCCTCTGCTACTGGCTCGTCGGCATCCAAGTGCCTGCGCACGACCCTGTTTTTTTTTGCTTCCTGATATCTTCTAGTTTCTGTACAAAAATTGAGTAATTCCTATCATTATGCTACTGCCTGTGCCAGATCCCAGATGCAGTGACGCCTCGTATTTGTTGGATGTGATGCTGTGAATTGGGATATGTTGGTTGTGAGCCTGTGACGTTGTGAATTGTGATCTGCTAGCTGTCGTCCTCATGCAAATTGTACTGATGTGCATCTATGTTCTTACTATAACCTGTCAACTATGGTTTTCATTTGTTGATGTGGGATGCATGCATGGTTGTAACTATTGCATTGAGCTAAATCTTTGAAGTAGTTACACGTACTAGTGTTCCCGTTTTAATTTATCGATTCCCGACCGTAACCGACATGTTCCCGATCGTAACATTCCGTTCCCGATATCTCGTAATATCGAATTCGTTTCCCCGTCCGACCTTTCCGCTCCCGCTCCCGTTCCCGCTTAAAAAATACAGGAACAGGAACGGTTAGAGTGTTTTCCCGACCGTTCCCGACCGTTTACATCCCTAGAAGCCCTAGCTCGTGGGCAGCTGGTGGAAGAGACGATAACGACCTCTATGTTTGGGAGGAGGCGCCCAAGGTGGAGCCGGAGGAGCATCATGAGCAAGGCGAAGGAGGCAACCCAGACGGCGGCAACGATCCAGATGATGGAGACGATGGAGACAACAATGATCCGGAGGAAGAGCACAACATGTGTTGCGTGGCTTGCCGCAATGCTGAAGGACCGAAACGGGCGACCAGAGAGGGGGGGGAGTGAATGGGAGCCGATAAAAATTCTTCCCTTTTGTCGAATTCGACCTATACCCCGATTGCCACTCCACGAATCCGTGCACACAAGCAAAGCTCCAAACAAGGCACACACAAGCTAAGAAGATCAATCAAGAAGCCTAGGAGCAAAGAGCGGAAGCACCAAAGCAAGAATCAAAGACTTAGCCAAGTCTACGCAGTCCAGGGTGGACCGTCCGCTAGCACCAGGCGGACCGTCCACGGGACCCAGACGGACCGTCCGCGAGCTCAGGGCGGACCGTCCGAAAAAGCAGACCGAACCACCAGAGATGCACCCCCGAAATTCGGACCGTCCGTGGAGGCACCGCGGACCGTCCGTGAGAAAACCGGCCACGCGGACTGTCCGTGGGACCCACGCGGACCGTCCGCCAAACCCCTCGCAACCAAAACCAACTGGCGAAACGGATCGAAAAGAATCAAAGACTTAGCCAAGTCTGCGCAGTCCAGGGCGGACCGTCCGCTAGCACCAGGCGAACCGTCTGCGGGACCCAGACGGACCGTCCGCGAGCTCAGGGCGGACCGTCTGAAAAAGCAGACCGGACCACCAGAGATGCACCCCGAAATTCGAACCGTCCGTGGAGGCACCGCGGACCGTCCGTGAGAAAACCGGCCACGCGGACTGTCCGTGGGACCCACGCGGACCGTCCGCCAAACCCCTCGCAACCAAAACCAACTGGCGAAACGGATCGAAAAGAAAGCGCTCAAGAACACACGATGAACACGAAGAACACGGGACGAACCCTAGCCGCGTGGACCGTCCGCCTGGACCTCGTGGACTGTCCGCCAGGCGCGGACAGAGCAGAAAAACGCCCGACCCCGAAAGTCAACTTCACCTTTCCTTCACCGGATCTCCCAAACGGTTGAAGCTCTTGAGACAAGATTTTGGGGAGATAAAGAGCGTCACACAAGGATGCTATGCCCCAAAAATCTCGACTCCTAAGCCACTAAATCACCGGGAATCGCGGATCAACCGAACCACCACCAAGAACTCGGGCACCAACCAAAAACGCACGAATCGAAGGCTCTCCACGGCGTTTGAGGGGTCAAGATCACACACAAAGATGCGCAAGGCATCCACCCATGATCCCTTCAAAGAAATCTGTCAAGAAACGCCTCCAAAATCACGAATCGAGCGAAGAACGAAAACTCCCAAAAATAGTCCCAAAAATGACACGAAAATCACAAAGGACTAGGAGATCACCGGGACGTCGAAAGCTTCCATACATCCAGAGGTCAGAGTCTGTACAAGAGTCTAGCCTAAGGAATCCAGAGAAAAACGAAGCAGTCCAGAGAAATTCTACCGGGGGAGAAAACCCTAGGAAGCAAGAGAGAGAGATGCCATCCACCTCTCCGCTATTTATACGAAGTCTCTCGGAGGGAGGTAAATGACCACGCTACCCCTACTGCATAAATGAAGATACAACCCCTCAGGGGCATTTTGGTAAGTTCTCATCGGACGGACATGCTTCCACCGCGACTTCGCTTCACCTCGACGCAAACCCCGTGATCACGCCACGTGCCCTCCGCCTCGAAGCTTCCCGAAGCTCCCGGATCACCGTCTCCGTCGCCTCGGGCCTTCGGGCTTGGTTTTGAGGCCCAAACCAAGAAACCGTCCACCTGATGGTTTTGTGGGCAAACCACCAAACCCCGCGTGCAAGCTTCGGGCTTCAACCGCTACCTTGCACCGGCCCATGTTCACAACTTCAGCCCGCCAGTCCTGCACCGCACGGCTCGCACTTGACCCCATCGGCCACCGGGTCCATCGAACCAAGCCTACTTGCCACTCCATCACCCGGAGGCCGCCACGGCTAAGGCCTTTCGCGCTTGTTCTTCACCTGCACCGACACGAGTCAAGCCGCAACATGTACCTGCACACTTAGCCAAGCATCAGTCCACACAATGTTGTCAATCACTCATCACTAAGGAGCGACCCACCACTGGTCTTCGGACAGACCTGGTCCTCAAATGCTATTGCGGAGCTCTTCTCATCCCTTGATGAGTGCTTCCACACCATCAACGCCGTGCAATAAAGGATTGAAGATTGGGAGCGCATGGCGGAAGACGACTTCAAGTACCTCAACTGCAACATAAGGAAGCTCTTCGGGATGAACAAGAACTTCAAGAAGAAGGAGTGGTGCAACTCGTGCGGGAAGTATCACTAGGTGTTGTAGTTAGCTTGGTCTCCCCCTTTGTGCCTTTTGTAAAGTTACGACGAGGACGTCCTAAGATCTAAGCGTGTGGGGGGGGGAGCTAGCTAGCTACCTTTTTCAAAATTTTGCTTAAAGTGGTGTTAGGTCGAGTCTTTAAATTTTGAGTCATGTGTGAGAGTCAAGTGTGAGTTTTGTTTTATCTTTTTAGCTCGAAAGTGTCTAAATTTAGTGTTGAGTCAAGAAAAAGAAATAAAAAGTGTCTTATGCAAGTCTCTTGTTTCTTTTCTTGTTATGTCTTTACTTTATCTTTGTTATTCGAGCATAAACTTGATGATTAATCGTTTACTGTGGTGCTTAGTGGAAATTTTACTTTTGTAAAGCACCCATATTCAAACTTTGATCTAGGACTTTGCTTCATCTATGCTTTTAGTAATGCTAACGTTGGAGGCTTTAATTTCTGAAAATTAAGAAAAACACCTTGCTATGAAGGTTAGCGATCTCTTTCTCCAAGTTGAGAGGTAAACATCTATCCTATACAAAGCCTTTATACATATATATACTCCACCATAAGTGTTGTTTAGCATGATGAATTGCGTTAAGATTTTACTTTCTTGGGAGGTCTAATTTCAAGCAATGATTATGTCCTTGATGTATATATTTTATTGCTAGCCTCGTCATACATTCGGTAACGGGAATTTCACATTGAATGCCCCGTACATCGCCGGATTCCATACCCAAACCCATAAACATCTTTTTGTCATCTTACTCCTTGAACACAACCCATGTTCGAGGATTCATTCAATTTTTAGGCATGATTTTATTTAAAATTCAGATTGGTATTCATGTTCAAAAGATGAGCGAAAAGCTTCGGAGAAGAAGATGAAGATGTGGGAAAAATATATATATGTGTGGTGCGCACACAAGAAAAAGAAAAAAAGGAGGAAAAGAAAGAGAAGAAAAGAAAGAAAAAGGGAAAAAAAGAAAGAGAAGAAAAAGAAGGAAAATCCAAGGCAAAGCAAGAGAGGTATAGTGAGGGATGACAAGTCAAATGAAGATCAAAAGAAGTGCAAGGAAGGATGCGACGATGTTGAGAACGAATCTTTGATATTCCATACCATGTGCAATCTGACATCGAGGATATCGTTAGTGCCTTGAAGTCATTATTCTTTTTGCCTTTGCACATGTCCACCATTCTAAATCTTCTCATCCGTGACACCCTTACATTATGGTTTAATTCTCATGATCATTGGCTTGGAAGGTGAACAACCACTAGAGGATTTTCCTGGCTTGATGATACTTGTGCTAGCTTCACTAGCCACACCTATAGCTCCACCTTACATTATAAATGAGAGACTTGTGGGAGGTGACAGTTTATGAAATTATCTAGGATAGCCACTTTAAATGAGCGACATGTGAGAACTAGGAGAACGACTTGTCTAATGCTTTGTGCAGGAATTTTATTTATAAAGGTTTGTAAAAACCCTCCGATGAAAGTAAGAAAGCAAGTATGGATGAAGTCAAAGATCTCTAGTGAAAAGGTATGAGTTGTGGAGTATGTCTTGAATTGGTAATTTCTAAACGCCCATGTTTACATTATGATCTTTGTTTCATGTCTCTTATATTAAAGATGAATGATTGACTAACTTGAAAGGAAGGAATTGACGAAGCATGTTTCAACTCCGTGGATAAACAATTTTTGAGCTACTTGCTCGAGGACGCGCAAGATCTAAGCGTGGGGGGATGTTGGCGGTCGATTTTCGTCAACCAAGAACACTTGTTATGTTATAGTTTGGATTTCATTTTGGAACTAACCCACCACTAGGCATACTAATGATATAACAAGTTCATCATTGGATTAGTGTTTTGGAGTATAATGGTTACGCAGGAATTCATGCACTAAATGAGAAGAGATGTACTCGGTTCGGAGGACGATTTACATGATGATCAAGGGACTCCGACCGTGCGTGAACTTGACTCCAAAAGTGGCAAGGACCAACGTGCTTCAATGAAGAACCTCCGAGGACCAAGATGAAAAGACCGGAAGATCATGTGTGAAGACCCCTTAACTTGGTCACGGGGATAACGACGTCCAAAGCCCATATCCGAAGGAGGAAAAACCCCAAAGTGCAAGAAATGACAGGTGGCAAAAGACGGAGACGAACCGGGCTGGGAATGGGCCAGGCCGGCCGGCCCTCCCCCATTCCGGGTCGGTTCGCCGCCGCCTTTCTTCGGTGATAAGTTCGCGGAACCCTAATTGTTTGGGAGGAGGAGCCATTCGTGAAAGACGACCAGAGAAGCCTCGGGAGATCAAACACAAGGAAGAGGTTTGATCGAGAGGGTGAAGATTCAAGAGGATCATCACAGAGGTCATGGGAGGCCACCACGAGGAAGGAGGACGCCGAGGCCCTGCCACGGCGCCGCTAGAGTTGAATGACACCGAGAGACGGACTTCATCGAGGGCATCCACCATGTTCAACGGTGCCATGCCTAGCGTCTTGATGGGGTAAAGTAATAGTTTGTCCATGGAGTTGTAATGGATCTTGATATGTAGTCACCCATTCTCGTTTGGATCTTTTATCTATCATACCTTCTTGTTGATCATGCTTAATGTTTAAGGTTAGCTACCATTTCCTTCGAGGATGCTCCCGTAGATCACGCCAACATACCGTGTTCATTTGGGTTAGCGACGATTACCTTCGCGTAGTGACATGTAGAGGGAAGGGAAACGCCCAACTCTTTGTTCACATCCTTAGATAGATTGGATCGGGGTTTTATCATGTTTTGGGTGATTGCATCTCAAGTACCTAGATTCCATGGGCATACATTCTTCATACTCGTGAACCACCTTTCTCTTTTTCTCTTTAACATAATCTAGGGTTAGTTTGTCTTTACTTTATAGATTAATCTTTACATCATAATGTCCTTAATCAACCAAGTTAGTGTTAGGTTAAACGCAAGTAATTCCCTTGCTCCATGGATTGACAAGAACCTAGGGGGTCTCCTCCCTTGGTGAAAAAGGCACCAAGGCACTCCGTGTACTTGCGGTGAAGTAGAACGCGGTTTCGAACCGTCAACACCACTGCCGATGAGCTACAGAAGGTGAAGAGAGACCTGCAGGACCAAGAAGTTAGAGAACTGACAACACTACAAGAGGCTGCAGTATACAAGGGTCTATATGAGCAATCGTTACAGCAGCTGGATGACCTATCTCTGCTATTGTTACATCGGGAGAAAGCCTCAATGAAAAAAATTGCTGAGTTACAGAAGGAACATACTAACCTAGGGGTGGGCTTTTGGGTAACCCGAAAAGTTCGGGGCGGGTTGTTCGGGTTTTAGGAAATTCGGGTTTCAGGAATCAATACCCGAAAATCACCCGAGCAAAGCAAAACCTGACAGGTCAGGTACCCGACATTTCAAGAGTAGGGGGCAGCTGTATATGTGGGGGCGCGACGTGAGCACCCTGCGTGGTGCGAACTGCAGCGATCAGAGGGATGCCGAGTGATCGAGAGAGCCATAGACCAGAGAGGATGAGGGAGGCTGGAAAGATGATTTTTTTGACGAGAACTCCTCCGATGGGATAAGCATGGGTCATCACAGAGATGGAATGATAGAGAGGTGGATTGGTGGGCCGTGAGGCATCAGGAGTTAGTGGGCTAGCTGGGCTGAAATTTCATGCACTTACTAGTTTTTTTTGAGCAGCAGCTTCTGTAACTTCAGGTTCTCGGGTAATTCGGGTACCGGAGGTTACAAACCCGAACTACCCGAAGTTATATCGGGTTTCTGGACCTAGCACCGGAGATATGTTCGGGTTTCTTGAATTTCAGGTTTTTCGGGTTCGGGGTTCGGGTGGGTTTTATGCCCACCCTTATACTAACCTGTTGAAAGTGGCTTGCAAATGGATGGATGAGGCTAACCAAGTGATCCGGGATAAGATATCCCTGTTGAAAAAAGGTAACATGAAGTGCAAAGCTGCAGGAGGTCAGAAATGAGCTAGAGAAGTTCTAGCAATCGTTATGATTATAAATAGGTAGCCTTGACGGCAAGGCTAATTAGATGTTTGTGAACAATGTGTCGATCATGTATTCTGCAAGTGTCATTTTCGTATTCTGAACATTGTGTCGATCATGTATTTTGAACATTATGCCTTATGCTTGTATTTTGGTGTTGGCTACTCTTGAGCTCATCAGTGCGCAGGCGGCCTCTGCTTCAACATGAGCTGGGAAGAATGGTTACTCTTGAGATCTTACGATGTTTGCCACTCGGTGGTGGAAACTTTGTGGTCATGAGTTATTATGAGATGCATCCTAAAACTTAGAAATGTCCCAGTCCAAAAAATAGGATCTCACAAGGCCAAAATTTAGTATAATGAAAAGGGAGGAAAATAAAAAGGAAAAAATATATTCTGAATAAGCTAACACGTAGGATAGCAAAAACTTGTTGCTACTACTACTACTACTATTTTTTCATTGTAAGATGTTGGGTTTTCTCATTGTGTAGCAGTGATAGTTATGGACAAGGAAGGACGAGGAAGCTACGGTCTGTTAATATTTTGTAGGGAGGACCTTCCTAAGTAACAAATGTGTAGAACAACTACTGTTTGGCTATGTTTTATCTTTTCTTTTACTACTATTTTTTCAAGATGCTAGGTTTTATCATATGCGGGGAGAATTGCCGATATGTTGATGTTTGCTACTTGGTGGTGTGAACTTTGTTGTGATGAGTTGAGAAACTTGTTGCTACCTGATCATCTTATGATATTTGGTACTCGGTGGTATGAACTTTGTGGTGATGAGTTGCTATGAGATGCGATCAGTGGTTCCAACTCGTCATAAAATTTAATAGGGTCCCACAAGCTAGTCTGATAAAAAATGGAGGAAATTAAAAGGATACAATGTTAATAGCGAGGGTCGAACCCGTGACGTTTGATTCTGAAAAGGGTACACAGAACCACGGAGACATAATGCATTTTGTGTATTTCCAGATAAAGTAGAGCTAGTTTACTAAGTGCGGCCAACGGCTATATCTCCAACCACATACACTATAAGTGTAAGTGCAATCAAGCTCCTAAGTGGGTTTTGGTGATGTTGACCACACAAATAAAGTACTAATGAGCTTTTAAGTATGTGTGATACGTGATCAAATTCATCATGGGTGCAAAAGAGAAAGAGGAGACCCCTCATTTTAAAAGAAAGGTTACCTATGAGTGAAGACAAGGTTTAATTCATTTTCTATTTTGAACCTGAGTATAGGACAAGCCGTAATATCAAGAGGGATACTAACAGTGGCATGGGTGAAACTAAGTGCATGAAAAACACCTATCTCAAACACCTACCCATCCACAAAAAGTTGACTCAGCCTGCTGTTCTGCTGCACTTTTTCTAGTTCCCGGAAGTTCCGAGTTTTTCCCCGGAGGTTCCAGATTGTTCTCTGTCAGCCTGCTGAGTTTTTCATTTCGCGGAAGTTCCAGAGTTTTTCCCGGAAGTTCCGGGTTTTCAAATCTGACCGTTGCAAGTTTCAGATATAGGGTATTTATACCCCCTTTCACCCCAACAGTCATTTTGGCTCTTCCCACAGTTCAGACACCTCCTAGAGCCCTTCTCTCACCCAAGCATTGACTCCCACCAACTTGAATCCAAATCCAACCCTTGCATTCAAGTTGTGAGTGATTCCTAGTGAGAAAATCAAAAAGAAATCCCTCCTCTTGTGTTCTTGTTCACTTGGTGAAGCTCTAGCCCCTTGGTGGATCTTTTACTCTTGGAGCCTTACTCCTAGACGGCTAGAGGTGCTTGGAAGCTCTCCAATCTTTGTGTGGAAGCTCCAAGATATTTGTATTACCCCTTTGTGATTAGTGGAGCACTGCATCTATTACCTTGGTGATAGGTGTGAGAGAGGAGTGGATTGAAATAGATCCCAAAGCCTTTGTGGCTTACCTCAACAACGTGGATGTAGGCCAGCCTTTATGTCGTCTTGCTTCGGAAAGAAGTGAGGTTGAGGCTCTACGGTTGGAAGTTGATCATGCTATGGGCATCATCACTACTCTCAAGGAGGAACTTGCTGCCTCTCAAGCTTAATGTAATTCACTTAAGACAAGGAATGAAGAGCTTGAGCAATATAGTGTCCTTTGGAGTAGTACCTCACATCCCTCCAAGGCAAAGGGTGAATCTAATACTTCAACTAGCAAGGGCTGTGAAAAATGTCGTAATGTTGATCTTGAATCCTATGCTACTAACCTCGCTAATATGGATGCAATGAAGAAAGAAATTGCTAGGCTCAACATTATCATAGCAAATGGATGCATGAAAGATGATAGCAAGAGGAAGATAGGTATCAAATATGAGAAGATGCTCTAAAAGAATACACGGCATGGCTTTGGGTACAATGATGACAGCAAGATTGCTGAAAGGAAGGTCATCAAGGGCTAAGAGTGCCTCAACTTTGAAAGTAAAGGTGTTCTGTTTGCCCAGGATCCGGAAGTTCCGGGTTCCAAACTGAAGGACCGAATAGGCGACCAGAGAGGGGGGGGGGGAGTGAATGGGAGCTGATAAAAATTCACTTCGAGAAGATGAACTCGACTATGCCCCAAAACAACTCCAAACGGCTCTCACACGTGAGGGAGAACAAAGCGCAAGCCAATCGCTAAGATCACGTGGTCACAGCGGACCTACTGACCCTCGGAACGATTCTAGAGCAGCTAAGAAAACACGCGAAAGCGAAACGGAAGCTAACACGGAAGAGATAGACCAAAACAACAACTTTCTGGGACCTTTCGGGTCATCCGGCAAAGTGTCGGATCACCTGGGTTAACCCGAGACATTCACCGAGAATTCCGGGACATTCACCGGGTCTTCCTACCGGATCATCCGGCGTTATGTCGGATCACCCAAAAGGCCCAAAAACAGCCTGCTGAACGGACAAAGAAAAATCCAAAACTCAATCAAATGATCTCCTAAAATCACGAAATTTTAACCATAGGGTCATAACAACCTAATGAGTCTTTGTCCAAAAGATCAAGACTTCACTAAAAGCTTTGTGATTTAGGACAAGAACAAGAAAAGCACTTAGCACAGAAAAGTCAACTAGGCCGGATCATCCGGTAAAGTGCCGGATCATCCGGTAGAGCCCAGAAAAAATCGCCCGCGGGAACGAACCCAACTTCCCTTCACTCGATCTCTCGATTCAACCAATGGATTGCGACCAAATCACAGGGGAAGGTGAAGAGTCTCTAGGAGATGCTATCCCTACGAATTTATGGCCTCAAACCAACTAAAACGAGAGGAATCGAGAATCTACGAAACCATCACCATGAACTTGGGTTCCACCAAGAACTCACGAATCGAGGGCAAATCCCGGCGTTTGAGGGGTCAAGATCATCCACAAAGATGCGCAAGGCATCCACCCATGATCCCCTCAAAGAAATCCGAGAGAAAACGCCCTCAAATCAACGAATCGAGCGAAGAACGAAACCAACCAAAAAGAGCTCCGAAAATGACACGAAAATCACAAAGAGCTAGGAGATCACCACAACGCCGAATGCTTCCATACATCCAGAGGTTAGAGTCTATACAAGAATCTAGCCTAAGGAAAGCAGAGGAAAAAGAAGCAGTCCAGAGCAATCTACCGGGAAGGAAAACCCTAGAGTCCAAGAGCAAGAGATGCCATCCACCTCTCCGCTATTTATACGAAGTCCATCGGAGGGAGGTAAATGACCACGCTACCCCTACTTCATAAAAGGAAGATACAACCCCTCAGGGGCATTTTGGTCAAGTATTCATCAGACGGACACGCTTCCACCGCGGCTTCGCTTCAACTCGACGCAAACCCCGCGATCACGCCACGTGCCCTCCGCCTCGAAGCTTCCCGAAGCTCCCGGATCACCGTCTCAGTCGCCTCGGGCCTTCGGGCTTGGTTTTGAGGCCCAAACCAAGAAACCGTCCACCGATGGTTTTGTGGGCAAACCAACAAACCCCGCGTGCAAGCTTCGGGCTTCAACCGCTACCTTGCACCGGCCCATGTTCACGACTTCAGCCTGCCAGTCTTGCACCGCACGGCTCGCACTAGACCCCATCGGCCACCGGGTCCATCGAACCAAGCCTACTTGCCACTCCATCACCCGAAGGCCGCCACGGCTAAGGCCTTTCACGCTTGTTCTTCACCTACACTGACACGAGTCAAGCCGCAACCTGTACCTGCACACTTAGCCAAGCATCAGCCACACAACGTTGTCAATCACTCATCACTAAGAAGCGACCCTCCACTAGTCCTCGGACACACCTGGTCCTCAATCTCCCCCTTGATGAGTGCATTGACAACACCCATAGTAACCATGATAGAGAAAAAGAAAGGAAAACAACCACGAACACAAACCTCCCAAACAAGTGATCCAAAGCCAAAGAACAAGCGAAATCAAGATCACTCGCCAACCAAGTCTCAGCCCCCTAAGACAAGGGCAACGACTCGACACAGCCGAGACAAACCAAAGCTCTCAAAGAGCACATCACAAAGCACAAAACTCAGGAAAAATCAAAGGAGCTCCCCCTGCACATATGCAACTCCCCCTGAGCAAATGCACCCTCTTCTTCTCAATTTTTCTCTTCACATGCAACATCTCACAAATGCATACCAATTTATCACAAAATCTCCCAAAGCATGAAAAATTCTCCCCATATCATACAAAACTCTCCCCCTTGTTGACAATGCATGAATCAAGGTATATGAAACTCTTCCCCTTATTTTCATGAAAAATGCATGTCAAAGCATATATACAATCTACCAAGCTTCTCAAATATACAAAGAGCACAACAAAATGCTACACATGAGACATAGAGCAAGCAATGTAGATATGGTGTATTTAGCACATTGCCATCAAGAAGGTAGAGACATATAAGCATGTGACATGGCTAAAAGCAATTTTAAGCAATTTTCATAAAGAAATAGTCATCTCATGAGCAAGACTCTCTCTACACCAATTTGAACTAAATACACTAGATCATCCAAAGTTTATACAAGATCACAAATTCTCATCACAAGATCATTATAAACGCCCATAAGCTACTCAAGTCATGTTAAAGCCACCGAGCCATGTGTCTACTTCTTAAAATGAGACTTCTCATGGTAGACAAGCAAGCTACGGTTTAGCACCCAAGAAATGAAATCAAAGCATAAAAACATGATTAGGAGCTCATTTTTCAAGTATAAGGCAATTCACACACCAATTTCAAGATTAAACATGGTACATGAAGTGCCTTTGCGGCAAAAAGAAGCTTATGCTCCTCCCCAAGCAAGCAAAAAGGGCTAAACATTTACAATGATAAGAAGGTCTTTGACCCCAAGCAAAAAGAACATGATTCTCAAGCACGAACTAAACATGATATAGGCATTTAAGCACAAATTGAGCATAGACAAGAATTTACTCATGAGAGACACAATTTTAGCATTTTCATCAAAAGAAAGCTATCTCAACATAGGTATATGGCACAACCATCAAGAGCATAGCATTCACATCCACAAATTACTCAACATGCACATATATCACAAATATAGCACATCGGTGATCAATGTATATAAGAGAAGCTCATTTCTAGCACAAGTGATCCAAAGATGGCTATCCTACCAGGTTTTGTACAAAAAGTAGAATGCATGAATGCAATGCAATAAAATGAACATATGACACATATATACATGAGAAGCTCCAAGACTTAGCTAGAAAGGAAAGCACACCCCAAGTTCACCCTGCAAGTGAGTGAAAGTGGCTTGATCAAGCGGTTTGGTGAAAATGTCGGCTAGCTGATCTTGGGTAGGGACATAGGACAAAGATATGTTTCCCTTCTCAACATTGTCCCTCAGAAAGTGGTACCTCACTTCTATGTGTTTCGTTTTGGAGTGGAGGACAGGATTTTTGGATACACTTATGGCACTGGTGCTATCACAGAAAAGTAGAACCTGGGAGCACTCCTCCCCAAAATCACTCATGGTATATGTCATCCAAAGTAGCTGGGAACAACAACTAGCAGCAACTACATACTCGGCCTCTGTAGTGGACTGAGCTACACTGGATTGCTTGCGAGATGACCAAGAGACCAAAGAAGAACCAAGGAATTGACAACACCCAGAGGTAGACTTGTGGTCCAATCGACACCCAGCAAAATCAGCATCGGAGTAACCGTGAAGTCTGAGTGTCGAGGAGGCAGAGTACCAAAGACCAAACTCAGGAGTGTAGTTCAAGTACCTGAAAATCCGCTTGACGGCCTGCCGATGTGAAGTCCTCGGTGAAGCCTGAAAACGAGCGCACAGACACACACAGAACTGTATGTCAGGCCTCGTCGCCGTCAAGTAGAGGAGGGAGGCGATCATGCTCCGGTACTCCTTCTGGTCCACGGGTTCGCCGTCCTCGTCCGCATCCAAAGCCGTAGTGGTACTCATCGGTGTAGTCAGCGGCTTGGAGTCGTTCATGCCAAACTTCTTCACCATGTCCCTGGTGTACTTCGCCTGATGTACAAACGTCCTGTCCTTGCACTGCTTGATCTGGAGGCCCAAGAAAAACTGCAGCTCGCCCATCATGGACATCTCAAATTCCCTGCTCATATCATCTGCAAATCTGGCAACAAGATCATGAGAAGAGCCACCAAAGATAATGTCATCCATGTATATCTGAACAATCAACAGGTCATTCCCATGCTTAAGGAGAAACATGGTCTTATCAACTGTGCCCATCACAAACCCCTTACTCAGCAAAAAGCCTCTCAACCTGCCAAACCAAGCTCTAGGTGCCTGTTTCAACCCATAGAGCGCTCTCTGGAGTTTGTATACACGGTGTGGGTATTTCTCGCTCTCAAACCCCGGGGGTTGCCTCACATACACTTCTTCCTCTATCACCCCATTCAAGAAAGCACTCTTGACATCTATTTGGTACAACTTGAACGCTTTAGCCACGGCAAAGGCTAGAAGGATCCTAATTGCCTCTAAACGGGCCACAGGAGCAAATGTCTCCTCATAATCTATCCCCTCCTTCTAGTTGAAACCCTGCACCACCAACCTCGACTTGTTTCTCACAACCATCCCATTCTCACCCTCTTTGTTCTTCCACACCCACTTGGTTCCTATGGGACGGCAATTTGGTGGTGGATCGACTAGAACCCAGACTCGGTTTCTCTCAAAGTTCTCCAACTCCTCATGCATGGAATTCACCCAATTCTCGTCAGATAAAGCGTGTCCAATATCTTTGGGCTCAAACGACACGACAAAAGCAGAGTGAGCGAAATGAGAGGAATTCCTTGACCTCGACCATGTAGTGCATTCATGGATATCACCTATGATCGTCGTCGGTGGGTGATCGATCTGTACCCGCCGCGGAGCGTCCCGCCTGGACACCACCTCCCCCTTAGCAGCAGCCTCCACTCGAACAGCCTCAGTCGTAGTGGGTGTAGGGGATGGTCCGTCCTCGATCGTCATCATAGTAGTGGAAGTAGCGTGTACACGATCAGCCGCGGGAGCACCACCATCATCATCATCCTCGTCTCCATCTCCATCCTTCTCATCCTCAAAGATCCTGGCACCAATTTCCTCGTCACCTGCACACTCAAAAGCAGAAGAGCTACATGGCTGTGTCTCGTCGAAAGTAACCTCGCAAGTCTCCATGATTCGGTTAGTGTCAAGGTTGAGCACACGATATGCTCTTGAGTGAATCGCATTACCGAGAAAGATACCATCCGAATATCTAGACTCGAACTGATCCAACTTGCCCTTCTTCAGAATGAAACACTTGCATCCAAAAGCTCTAAAGTGACTCACCTTGGGTTGTCGGCCATGCATCAGCTCATAAGAGGTCTTCTTCTTGAAAGCACGAAGGAAGATGCGATTTGAGACATAGCAAGCGGTATTGACCGCCTCGGCCCAGAAATGCCTAGGAGTCCTATGCTCATCAAGCATCATCTTGGCCATCTCACAATGGGTCCGATTCTTCCTCTCCACAACGCCATCCTGACAAGCGACGTATGGAGAAGAATACTGATGATCAAGACCAAGATCACTGCAAAAGGCATCAAAATGAGAGTTCTTAAACTCTGTGCCATTGTCACTGCGTATAGCTTGAATGGCATCTCCATGTCTCTCATTCTTCAACCTCAAGATCAAGTCTCGAACAAAGCCAAATGTCTCACTCTTATCTTCCAAAAAGAAAACCCAAGAGTACCTCGAAATATCATCAACAACCACAAGAACATACCACTTCCCACCAGCAGAGCGAACACGAGCTGGCCCAACCAAATCCATGTGCAACAGCTCACAAGGTCGCTCGGTCATGACAGCAGTCAGAGGGGCGTGAGAAGCGGCAACCATCTTCCCATGCCGACAAGAAGCACAAACCAAATCCTTCTCGAATTTCAACTTAGGCAATCCTCGGACAAGGTCAAGACCACTCAAGCGGGAAAGCAACTCAAAGCTCAAGTGTCCCAACCTCCTATGCTATTTCCAAAGCTCGGCCGAAACGCCAGCAACAAAGCATCGAGAAGGACCAACAGACAGGGAAAAATCGGCACGAAAGATTTGACCCTCGGGGACGATCGTACAGACAAGATCGCCTCGAGAATCAAGCACACGAGAACCACCCGACTTAAAACGAACCTCAAAACCTTCGTCAAGTAATTGAGATACCGACAACAGGACTTGACCAGGGCCACTGTTCTTAAGGTCACCTTGTTACTCACCTTCACCATACCTTCCGCAAGCACTCGTCCTCTCCCGTTGTCCCCGAAAGTGATGTACTCCCTCGTACTCACCGGGGTGTGGCTGGAGAACCACCCACGATCTCCGGTCATATGTCTCGAGCAACCAGAGTTGATCAACCAAAAGTTCTCCAAGCCTCCCGCCTGCAATCAAAAACGAGAACGAGAATGAGCAAGCGACTCAACACTGGGGTTAGTTCCAAACGATTCAAACCAGTGTTGAGCCATTTGCTCAAAAGAAGGATTAGCAAAGTCCATTCTACCAACACCCCGAGGCGGAGCCCTCTCACGCCTACCACCAAAGTACCTGTCACGTCTCACAGGAGGAGTACGCACACCACGAGGAGGAAAACGTGGCCCGTAGTCCATCTGAGACCCAAAGCTCCGATCGTGCCTCCCAAACTCGTAACGGTCACGAGAAGGAGCACGTCGAGCCAACTCACCACGCCCAAACCCAACACGCCTATCTCTCTGAGGAAACACACCTCCACCTCCACCTCCACGAGTGGGAACTGTCCTCACAAACACATCACCCCAAGGTAGAGGCCCTCTACGAGGCTCAGGCACACCACGAGCAAGGTGGTACCTGTCCTTGTTTGACATCTCCCTAGCAAACCTCTCATCTCTCTTTCTCCGGAAACAGAACTCATCCTTATGCCCATCCCTCCCATAATACTCACAATGGAAGCGGATTGGCACTGGCTTAGGCTGTGGCTTCTCTACAAGCTTCTCTCGAGCTTTCTCTCCTGACTTCCCCTCAAAGACACTCCCCTGGGTGCTCACAAACTTGATGGGTTTTTGGTAGTTTTCAGCTTTGTGGGGGAACACTGGTGGATCGGGTGTCGTGTCTAGCTTGTTTCGGAGGTGGTTTGGTTTGGGTGCAAATTTGTTCATCAGTGTGGTATGTGGTGGAATGGGGATCTCTCCGGCTTTCTCTTCTCCCTCACCACTCTTCTCACCACACTTGTCAGCCCCCAACGCCTGACCATCAAACCTCTTGAATTGAGCCAACATCATACTCAATTGTGGCTCATGCCCAGATAACCACCCCATCATTTTTCTCAATTCATTATTTTCATCCTGCAGACGATCAACACAGTTTACAAGTTCCATGTTTTTCAAAGCATGCATTTCACAGGTTGAACATGATGTAGGAAGAGGAGCTTTCAATGCCGCCTTAAGAGAGATAATTCTAGTGTGAGATTCATCTAGCCTAGCATGCAAAATGGGACATGAGGTACAAGCACCTAGTAAAGCTGGCCTAGACTTCAACTCATCACATTCAATCCTAACCACATCTAGTTCCTCCAAAGTAGAGGCATGCTTCTCCTTGAGAGCACTCAAATCAGCAAGAAAAACTGAGCAGTCACCACAATCCATCTCATCGGACACAACAGGAGCAGATTTCAAAGCAACTATCTCATTTCTAGCATCCACAAGCAAGGATTCAAGCTCGGCTACCTTGTCCTTAGCATCACCCAACAAAGACCTAAATTCCCTCTTCACCTTGTTGGTCTTTCTAAGCACATCATCACGGTTATCAAGCAACTCATTGAGCCTAGCATTCTCCTCTAGCAAGAAGTTGGGATCTTGTCGTACCTCATCATCGGAATCGGAGTTCAAATCCGAGCTGTGCTTCCCACCCTTCTTGGAGTGCGCCATGCCGCAAAAGCCTCCTTGTGCGACGAAGCTTAGGCCGGTGAAGTTCTTGCCCGTGTGCCGCTTGTCCTTGCGCTTCTCTTGCTCTTCCTCACTGCTCGAGTCGGATGAGGCATCGCTTGATGTCGAGTCGATGTCGCTCGCTCCGGCCACCATCGCTCGAGCGGTCTTCCTCTTGTGGTCGCCACCCTTCTTGTGCCTTCTCTCGCCCTTGTCCTTGTGCTTGTCCTTGTAGTCGTTCCGGGAGCAGTGCTTGTTGTAGTCGTGCTTGGACTTGCCCTTTTAGTCATTCTTGATCTCCATGGCTTCAGGGCATTCGGCGATGAAGTGCCCGTGCTTCCCGCACTGATAGCACATCCCCGAGCTCCGCCTTGCATTCTTGCGATTCTCGTACATCCGCCCAAACCTCCTGCTCAACAAAGCGAGATCATCCTCGCTTAGCACCTCAAAGTCCTCATCTGGCAAAGACACAAGACAAGACAAAGAGAAACCACCAGGATTAGCGTTAGACCGTGATCCCGAGACAAGAGCCAAACTATGAGGATCAGTGGGGCTCTCGCTCTTGGATCTCAAGCCACGATCAACCTCAGAAGACTTGAGCTTGGAAAACAGCTCATCCAACTTCAGCATATCATACACGCTCGACTCCTCAATGGCCTCGACCTTGGCACTCCACACAGACCTATCCAGGGCATGCAAAAGCTTGATAGCTTGATCATGGTCCATGTATGGGAGCATTGTCACATTGGCCCTTGTGTTGTTGACAATGCTAGTGAAACGCTGAAACATTGCATCGGTCGACTCGCCGGGGAGATGAGTGAAGTTCTCGTACTCTCTCTGGTAAGTGGAAAACAAACAGGCTTGCACTTGGGCATTGCCAACATGAGCATTTCTCAACTTGAGCCAAATCTTTCCGGCCACATTCTCTCCGTACACTCGCCCGAACTCTGAGGCACAGAGAGCACGGAACAAGTAATCAACGACCTTGCTGTTGGCCTCAAACATGTCCCGCAATCCTGGAAGTAGAAAACTATCTAGGATGACATAATGAGGATTCTGAGTGACCTCCCAGATAAGAGTTCCCTTCCCTCGCAAAAACACGCCCATGCGCCTCTCCCACATCGGGTAATTCTTGCCATCGAAGTGCGGAGGACCCAACCCCTTGCCGTAATCGCCCATCTTTGGATCTTAGACTGGTTAGAATCAAAAGATCCATAACCAGCTCTGATACCAATTGAAGGACCGAATAGGCGACCAGAGAGGGGGGGGGGGGAGTGAATGGGAGCCGATAAAAATTCACTTCGAGAAGATGAACTCGACTATGCCCCAAAAACAACTCCAAACGGCTCTCACACGTGAGGGAGAACAAAGCGCAAGCCAATCGCCAAGATCACGTGGTCACAGCGGACCTACTGACCCTAGGAACGATTCTAGAGCAGCTAAGAAACCACGCAAAAGCGAAACAAAAGCTAACACGGAAGAGATAGACCAAAACAGCAACTTTCTGGGACCTTCCGGGTCATCCGGCAAAGTGTCGGATCACCTGGGTTAACCCAGGACATTCACAGAGAATTCCGGGACATTCATCGGGTCTTCCCACCGGATCATCCGGCGTTATGTCGGATCACCCGAAATGCCCAAAAACAGCCTGCTGAATGGACAAAGAAAAATCCAAAACTCAATCAAATGACCTCCTAAAATCACAAAATTTTAACCATAGGGTCATAACAACCTAATGAGTCTTTGTCCAAAAGATCTTTCTTAAAAGATCAAGACTTCACTAAAACTTTGTGATTTAGGACAAGAACAAGAAAAGCACTTAGCACAGAAAAGTCAACTAGGCCGGATCATCCGGTAAAGTGCCGGATCATCCGGTAGAGCCCAGAAAAAATCGCCCGCGGGAACGAACCCAACTTCCCTTCACTCGATCTCCCGATTCAACCAATGGATTGCGACCAAATCACAGGGGAAGGTGAAGAGTCTCTAGGAGATGCTATCCCTACGAATTTATGGCCTCAAACCAACTAAAACGAGAGGAATCGAGAATCTACGAAACCATCACCATGAACTCGGGTTCCACCAAGAACTCACGAATCGAGGGCAAATCCCGGCGTTTGGTGGGTCAAGATCATCCACAAAGATACGCAAGGCATCCACCCATGATCCCCTCAAAGAAATCCGAGAGAAAACGCCCTCAAATCAACGAATCGAGCGAAGAATGAAACCAACCAAAAAGAGCTCCGAAAATGACACGAAAATCACAAAGAGCTAGGAGATCACCACAACGCCGAATGCTTCCATACATCCAGAGGTCAGAGTCTATACAAGAATCTAGCCTAAGGAAAGCAGAGGAAAAAGAAGCAGTCCAAAGCAATCTACCGGGGAAGGAAAACCCTAGAGTCCAAGAGCAAGAGATGCCATCCACCTCTCCGCTATTTATACGAAGTCCATCGGAGGGAGGTAAATGACCACGCTACCCCTACTGCATAAAAGGAAGATACAACCCCTCAGGGGCATTTTGGTCAAGTATTCATCGGACGGACACGCTTCCACTGCGGCTTCGCTTCAACTCGACGCAAACCCCGCGATCACGCCACGTGCCCTCCGCCTCGAAGCTTCCCGAAGCTCCCGGATCACCGTCTCCGTCGCCTCGGGCCTTCGGGCTTGGTTTTGAGGCCCAAACCAAGAAACCGTCCACCGATGGTTTTGTGGGCAAACCAACAAACCCCGCGTGCAAGCTTCGGGCTTCAACCGCTACATTGCACCGGCCCATGTTCACAACTTCAGCCTGCCAGTCTTGCACCGTACGGCTCGCACTAGACCCCATCGGCCACCGGGTCCATCGAACCAAGCCTACTTGCCACTCCATCACCCGGAGGCCGCCACGGCTAAGGCCTTTCGCGCTTGTTCTTCACTTACACCGACACGAGTCAAGCCGCAACCTGTACCTGCACACTTAGCCAAGCATCAGTCCACACAACGTTGTCTATCACTCATCACTAAGAAGCGACCCTCCACTGGTCCTCGGACACACCTGGTCCTCACAAACCCAGAAGTTCCGGAGTCTGGATACCACGAGCTGCTCAGACTGCAGTTCCTGGTGGTTTCGCGAAAATTCACAGAAGTTCCGGGTTTGTACAGGCAGAACACTGAGAAAGGCAAAAGCTCAAACCCAATCTATTCCCAAGGCTTCCCAATCTCATGTGAAGGTCAAGAACAATTCCAAGGCAACTAACACTCGTCTGCAGGTTAAGGATAACCCTATCTTCCCTAAGAGGAACAAGTTTGCTCACAAGAACAAGGCTCATGCATCCACCAACAGTACACCTAGCTATGTGTTGAGACGCAACAACCTTGGTAAGGTTGTTGCCACGTCTGTTGGAAATGAGTCCAACATATATGTGAAACGATCTCTATGGGTTCCTAAGGTTTTGATTGTTAATGTTGAGGCCTCCAAGTCAAATTGGGGACCAAAACGAAGGAACTAATTTTGTTTTGTAGGCATACTCCTCCGGTGGATCAAGTTGGGTGCTTGATAGTGGATGTACACATCATATGACTAGAGAAAGGAGTATGTTCTCTAACTACCTCCATCTAGAAGGACCAAGAGAAAGAATTGCTTATGGAGGTGATGTTGGTGGAGAAGTAATTGGCGTTGTCGATATCCTGTTCACGGTAGATAACACGCCAAATTACGATCTACAAGCACACGGGTCGTTTGTAGCTTTTCCCTTGCAGTATCTCCCAAGGTTTATCAATCCGTGGAACAAGTGGATTGCTACGCTCAACTAAGCACTAATCTCGTTGTTTTAAATCTCTTTATCGAGTGAAGTGTGTATGAGTAAAGAACTAGTCTAAACTAAGTTAAAGAAATCAACGTAGAGAGCAATTGTATAGAGAGCACAAGATATTAAGAATGCTTGTCCAAGGGATCAAGGATCACTTAGAGATGTAACCACCCAGCAAGAACATCCGATCTAAACTATCAAACGTAAGGGTGCACCGAGTTCAATACTTTCCCTCTCGCATACTAGTCACTACACGAGGGTGATCCGTGATCGAATGATAGGTGCACAAGAAGTTGATGTAAACTAGGGATGCAAGACTAAGGGCGTGAACCTAGTTCGATATAGTTTCCCTCCCGCGTACTATCACTACACGACAGTAATCAAATGAAGAACAAAAGGAACACGATACAAGAGGCTACGAGCGATGCATCCCCTAAGCAAGACAGCCGGCCATTAAGATTAAAGCACCATCAACATGAATATGATAGCAAATAAATCCCAAAACATAGATTTGGTGATTACAACTCAAGCTCTCCCTTAAACCCCAAGGACAAACAAGGACTTTATCCCATAATGTTACACATTGTAGTGCGGGACATGGTGTAGATCCGCCGAAGTAGATGAAGATCGATGAGGAAGATGCTCTCCGCCTTGATATCTCGACGATCCAATCTCCTCCTTGCTCTTGATCTTGTGGCGGCGCCGGAGGGACCTTGCTAGGGCTTCCGGGCGTCCTCCTCTCTCCTCTATGTGGCTCTCTCCCTTGGTTGAATCTCTGAAAGTTGAATGCCTTCACGTCGTTGACCTCGGGGGCTTTTATCAGTCTTTCTGGCAAATGGCAGCGGAGGCATAGACTTAGGGTTCGATGAACATCACGCACAAGAAAGGGGAGGCTGAACCGCCAAAAAACCCCCTAGGCCGGCCGACATGGGCCGGCCTAGGCTTGTTTTGGCCCGGCTCTCGGCTCCGTCTTGCTCGTGCAGGCTTCTCTCGACCCTTGAATCTTCTGCTCCTTCGCATGTGGGCTTTGGATGTTGTTATCCCCATGATCAAGATAGAAGGTCTTGTCGCATGAACTCCGATCTTTTGTCTTGGTCCTCGGGAATATCTTGCGGTTGCATCTTGGTCCTTGCCACCTTTGGAAGTAAGTTCATCTTGTATTCGCACACGAACGAAGCTCCTTGATCTTCTTGCTTAACACCTTCACAAACTTGATGCGAACTTATCCATTAAGCTCGTGATTTCCTGCATAAACATAAAACTCCAAAAACACATGCTCGTGTCAAACTTGTTACATCATTAGTATGCCTAATGGCGGGTTAGTTCCAAATCAAAGCCGAAACCAAAGTGTAACAAGTTCCTTAGGGGTGTCATATTTGACCGCCAACAACTCCCCCATGCTTAGATCTTGCTCGTCCTCGAGCAAGTTGCTTGCAAAAGTCATTCAACCATGGAAGTGCTTGAAAAGTGCTTTGTCTCATCTTTCCTTACAAGTTAGTCAAATCTTCATCTTTAGTATAAGAAACATGAAAAAAATAATCATGATATAAACATGGGCATTTAGAAATATTGCTAATTCAGGACTTACCCCACAACTCATTCCTTTCACTAGAGATCCTCAAATCCAACCATACTTACTTTCTTACTTCCATCGGCGGGTTTTCCACGAGTTTAAAATAAAATTCTTGCAATAAGTATTAGACAAAGTCTTTCTTCAAGTCCTCACATGTCGCTCATTTTAAGTGGCTATCCTAAATAATTCATAAACTCTCGCCTCCCATAAGTCTCTCATTTATAATTCATGGTGGAGCTATAGGTATGGCTAGTGAAGTTAACACAAATATTATCAAGCTAGGAAAGTCCTCTAATAGTTATTCACCTCTCGAGCCAATGACCATGAGAATGAAACCATAATGTGACAGTATCAAGGATGAGAAGATTTAGAATGGTGGACATGTGCAAAGGCAAAAGAAAATATGACTTCAAGGTACTAATGATGTCCTCGTTGTCGGATTGCACATGGTTGGAAAATCAAAGATTCATTCTCAACAACGCAACTTCCTTCCTTGCACTTTCTTGATATTCACTTGATTTACCATCCCTCTTATACCTTCCTTGCTTTTCCTCAAATTTCTCTTTTTCTTTCTTTCTCTCTCTTTTTTTTTCTTTTATACACACATTTTTTCTTTTCTTCCTCTTTTCTTGACATCTTTAACTCTTCTTCGAAGCTCTTCGCTTGTTTCCTTCACCATACACACAATCTGAATTTTAACTAAAATCCTTGCTAGAAACGGAATGAATCTTCGAGCATAGGTTGTGTTCAAGGAATAAGATGAATAAAAGAGATATTATGGGTTGGGTATGGAATCCGGCGATACACGGGACTTTCGATGTGAAAGTCTCGTTATCGAATATATGACGAGGCTAGCAATAAAAGATATAAAGCAAGGACATGATCATTGCTCGAAATTAGAACTTCCAAGAGAGAAAAGTCCTAACCCAATTCATCATGCTAACAACACTTATGGTGGAGTATATATAATATAGGCCTTGTATAGGATATGCTTGTCTCTCGACTTGGAAAAAAAGATGCTAACATTTAATGCAAGGGTTTTTCATAAATTTTCAGAAATAAAATCCTCCAACTTTAGTCTTACTCATAGCAAAGTCAAAGTGAGGTTCTAGATTAAAGTAGAGTATGGGTACTTTATAGGCAAACTTCCACTAAGCACCATGGTAAACATTAATGCTCATTGCTAATGCTCAAATAATAAAGGTAAAGAACAAACCAACAAGTAGAGGAAAGGAAAAACTTGCACAAGAATATTGTTTTTATTGACTCCACACTAAATTAAAACACACCATCGAGCTAAATTTTTTTAAAAAACCACTCAACTAAAAAAACAAGATACAAGAGATCACACCATCACTCCCCCACGCTTAAAACATACGACGTCCTCGTCATAATATAAATTTAAGGGCAAAGGTGGGATGCTCATAAAAAAATAAAAATTACTTAAAAACTTACCTTGTTTTCGTCGCTAGTCTTGACGATCCAGGTCACCATCCAAGGTATAGACGTCAATGTATTTAATGGGAACAACGTCAAGCTCTAGGAATACCTTGAGTCGCTGTCCATTCACAACATATTGATCTCCCTTGACGTCCATGATTGTTACCGCTCCCGATGGTGACACTGAGTGTACGACGTATGGTCCATCCCATTTGCTTTGCAATTTTCCTTTGCTGAAGACCTTGTATCAAGAGTTGTATAGTAGGACCTTGTCTCCTTCCTTGAATTCCTTCTTATGCAATCTTTTGTCGTACCATCTCTTCATCCTTTCTTTATAGATGTTAGCGCTGTGATATGCCTTCAATCTTAGCTCTTCAATTTCACTTATTTGAATCCTCCTTTTTATTCGTGCCGCATCAATATCAAGATTCATCTCCTTTATTGCCCAATAAGCTTTGTGCTCTAGTTCTACCGGCAAATGACATGTTTTTCCATAGACAAATTGATAAGGGATCATACCTATCAGTGTTTTATGCACAGTTCGGTATGCCCACAATGCTTCGTCTAGCTTCTTTGACCAATCTTTTCCTCCTTTAGTCACCGTCTTCTTGAGGATGTCTTTGAGTTGCTTGTTCGATGTTTCCGCTTGGCCATTTATTTGTGGATGATAGGCCGTGGACACCCTATGCTCAATTCCCAACTTTGCCAAGCATCTTTTGAAATCCTTGCCAAT
Organism: Cenchrus fungigraminus; assembly: GCA_036936925.1. Taxonomy (NCBI): domain Eukaryota; kingdom Viridiplantae; phylum Streptophyta; class Magnoliopsida; order Poales; family Poaceae; genus Cenchrus; species Cenchrus fungigraminus. The sequence continues at coordinate 103,610,911 of CM072779.1, forward strand.
AAAGTATGATCCACCATCACTTATTAAAATTCTAGGAACACCATATCGAGGGAATATCACCGTCTTGATCATTTGAATAGCTTCTTCTGTAGATGCTTTCCAACATGGAATCGCTTCAACCCATTTTGATACATAATCAACTATGACCAAGATGTGTTCATATCCATGCGAGTTCACGAAAGGTCCCATAAACTCGATGCCCCAAACATCAAATAGATCAATTTGCAAATTATAATTCAGCGGCATTGCATTCCTTTGTGATATATTTCCACTCCTTTGGCATTCCGGGCAAGTTGTAACAAACCTTTTAGCATCCTCGTGCATCTCAGGCCAATAGAATCTGCTTGCCCATACCTTTGCTTTCATTCTGAAGTGTCCATAGTGTCCTCCATATTTCGATGAGTGGCATTTTCTTAGAATTTCTCCTCTTTCTTCCCGCGGTACGCATCTTCTTAGCACTCCATCATCTCCCAATATATAGGTATGGTGCATCCCAATAAAATTTTCTGCTCTCGGCAATTACCCTTCTTTTAGCAATTTTATCCAAGTGATCTAATGGCATCTTTCGTAAGCACCTTATAATATTATTCATCCATCCTCTCCTATCAAGTACCCGATATAGTTGGTCATCTCTCATTCTATCTTCAATTAGCTCCATCCCATCATCTCCATGATGCATCCTTGATAGGTAGTTGGCTACAACATTATCCGACCCTTTCTTGTCTCTAATTTCCATATCAAACTCTTGTAATAGTAGAATCCATCTAATCAAACATGGTTTGGCATCTTTCTTGGACAAAAGGTACTTGATTGCAGCATGGTCGGTATACACGATCACCTTTGAGTTCACAATATAGGATCTAAAATTTTCAAATGCGAACACCACGGCAAGCAATTCCTTCTCCGTAGTTGCATAATTCACTTGAGCTTCATTTAGAGTTTTGCTTGCATAATAAATTGCGTGTACCTTCCCTTCCTTCCTTTGTCCAAGAATGGCTCCAACGGCATAATCACTTGCGTCACACATTATCTCAAATGGTAGATTCCAATCGGGTGGTTGCATAATTGGTGCGCTTATGAGAGATTGCTTCAATGTCCGAAAGGCATGCAAGCATTCTTCATCAAAGTTGTATTCCACATCTTTTTGGAGAAGTTGTGTCAATGGCTTGGTGATCTTCAAGAAATCCTTTATAAATCTCCTATAAAATCCGGCATGCCCGAGAAAGCTTCTTAATGATTTGATATTTGTCGGGGGTGGTAACTTTTCAACCGTCTCAATCTTAGCCTTGTCCACCTCTATTCCTCTCTCAGAGATGACATGTCCCAAGACTATCCCTTGTTTCACCATAAAGTGACACTTCTCCCAATTAAGCACTAAGTCAATTTCTCCACACCTTTTAAGGACTTTTTCCAAATTTTCCAAGCAACTTTCAAAACACGTACCCTGCACCGAGAAGTCATCCATGAATACCTCCATAATTTCTTCAATAAAATCCGAGAATATAGCCGTCATACATCTTTGAAAGGTAGTTGGTGCATTACATAAACCAAATGGCATCCTTCTATATGCAAAAGTTCCATACGAACATGTGAAGGTTGTCTTGTGTTGATCATCCGGATGGATGAGAATTTGCATGAACCCCGAGTATCCATCAAGGAAACAAAATTAGGAATGTTTGGATAACCTTTCAAGCATCTCATCGATAAATGGTAGCGGAAAGTGATCCTTCCTTGTTGCCTTGTTCAACTTCCTATAGTCGATGCACATTCTCCATCGGGTCATGATCCGTTGCGGTATCAATTCTTCCTTCTCATTCTCCACAACCGTTATTGCTCCCTTCTTTGGTACACAATGCACCGGGCTCACCCAATCACTATGTGGCATGGGGTATATTATTCCGGCATCCAACAATTTGATCACCTCCTTCTTCACCACCTGTTGATGTTTGATTATCGTTGCAAAGTTCGTTTGGACTTGCAAGCAGACAAATCCTCCGTCGTAGTCAAGGGACCCTTCTTCCCTTGAGTGGTGATCCCAAGGTATCGAATCCGTGGAACAATGTGCAACACAAGATCGATCTAATAAAGCAAGAAAGCACTTTGTTCAAGAGAGGTTTCAAACGCATCTAATCTACTAAAACATGAGAGGTAGCGAGAGAAAGCGAGAGGTAACCGATCTAGAGAGTCTAGATCGTGCTTTTGTCATAGTTCCAAGTGAGAGATGAAGATAGCAATAAGAATCTCATAAAAAGCATATGGCTTCCGGTCCAACCCTCGAAGGCACCTACCGTACACGTGATCGACATCCTGTCACGATGCCCCGCTTCTTGTGTAGGTGAACCTAAGAGCACGCTCATGAAGAACGTGTTGAAAACACTTGGTAGGTCGGGTATGCACCTCTAGCCACCGCGGCTACAAGAGCACCCTAAGCGATCTATCTTAAGTATAGATCGAGGAAGAAGCAAAACCAAGAGAAGACAAAACCAAAGAGGAAGCACTCGATTGCTAGTTATCGGATCTATTAAAACTCCATCATAAGTGTATACATGAATAAGATCCAACCGGGATCCTACCTTGATCTTGATTCAAGCCTCCGGAACTCCGACGTGGTCTTCCATGCAAGGTTCCCACGCCGGCTAGGTGAACCCTAGATGACTATCACGACCCTCCTCTCCGAGATGGTGTCCCTCAAGCTTCTCTGCTCCTCGGCAGCGGATGACGAATGACTTGATAGTTGCAACTTCGCATGGGGACTATAAATAGCCCGAAGGTCGTCTAGGTCAAAGTGGGTGCCGAATCGGGCCCGGAATGGGCTGGGCCGGCCGACCTGGGCCCAATTCAGCCCAGTTCGGCCCCGGCTTCCTCCCCGTCGCTTCACGTGTCTTTTAGAACTTTTACCGAGTTGCATGTGGGTCCTTGACGTCATTTTCCTTGCGGTTTAGATGAGGGTGCTTTACGTATGAACTCCCGCATCTTCCGTCTAGGTCCTCGACACTTCTCGGCTTCACGCTTCAATCCTTGGTTCATTTGGAGTCATGTTCATCTTGTATCTTGACTTGCCCCGGGGTCCATGATCTTCTCGTAAAACCCTTGATGAATCTTACCCGGAAGTCCTTGTTTAGGCTCTTGATTCCTGTGTAAACAATAAACTCCAAAAACCATGCGCGAGTGCGAACTTAACATATAATGGGGGTTAGGATCGTTAGTGTGAATTTCAAATTAATGCCAACATTGAAGGTAAACTCATGGCTAGGTTGACGGAAATCAACCGCCAACATCCCCCCATGCTTAAACCTTGCTCATCCTCGAGTAAGTCTTCAATGGATATCAGTGTTACCTTTCAATGTTCATACCCTTCACTTGATCATATATGAGAAAACATAATGCTCTCTAAATTTATATTCGTTAAAGTTTCATAGTGTAACTAGCTTTCATCCCTACGGAGGGTGGATATCAATTAAGCTCTTCCCACAAGAAGTTAATCATGCTCCCAAATTTTGAATGAATCTCAGAAATTTTGAAATGTAGTGCAAGATGAAGATAAAGAGCTAAACCAACTTCAAAAATTTAAACCTTCTTGCATCTAGCTCATGAACTCTCATCTCATCAAGTCTCTCAAGCCTATTTGTTCTACTCCTTTCCCCTCTCAATACATGTATATAAGTGGAAGGCTTTATATGGAGCTTTGGGAAAGTTTAGTCCTACCAAGATATTATAATCGAGATATTATCAAAACAAGACAAGCTTCTCATGGTCTTACCGAGACTCGTCAAAAAGGTTATTAGAAAAATAATGTTCTCAAGGAGGGGGGAGAGAAAAATACACACACTTTGAGATAGGTGGACATGTGCAAATGACAAAGAGTGATCCCGAGGCACAAATGAAGTCCTCGTTATCGGATTGCACATGGTTGGAAAGATGAGTATGGGTCTTGATCTTGAATCCTCATAACTTGAAATTTCTAGTGCATCTAGAGAGCCGGGGAGCTTTATTTATTTTTTCCTTTCTTTTTCTCTCTTTTTTCTCTTCTTTTTTTATATACACATACTTTTTCCTCCTCTTTTTTTCTCTTTCTTTCATACTTCTTTTTCATCATTTTTTACTCCCCTTGAACTCTTAGATTACATTGTACCTACCTCCTTGGCAACTCCCCCCCATGCTTAGACGATTGCACGTCCTCGGGCAAAGAGGTGGTAAATTTTTTTTTGCCAAGGTAGGGACTAAAAGTCCTATATTTTCCTGGGTAGAAACACTTGAAATCTTCTAGGGATCCTTCATACAACCTTTATGTCGTTTTAGAATTCTCCCAAAATTATACTTCAATCTTCGGTACCTTCATTCTTGTGATCTTCCTCCAAATATTCATCCATACTCAAGAATTGGGTTGTGGTCAAGGAGGTAAACACAAAAAAGATGTTTTGGGTTTGTGGGTGGATATCTGACGAGGTTTACAAAATTCCCAATGTGGAAGCTTACAATGCACAGATAGAAAAGGCTAGCATAAAGATAGATATGCAAAAACAGAATGACCAGCTTCTTAGTCTCGGGCCAGAGAAATCAAGCCTTGAATCGATGCACCCAAAAATAAATCTTGTACAATAAGGTTTTTGCACTCAATCAAATATAAGGCTTTGGATAGGTAGAGCAACATGCAAGAGGTATTAATGACAAGGTTAACATTACTTTTAAGAACAAAGATAAATCATCTTTAACCCATCCAAAATTGAGAGCATGAGAAAAACTATGGGTCTCATCTTTATCAAAACCTCCGCAAAGGATTAAGTTAGCATTTAAATTAATTTCAGATTTGCATTAGAGAGAGCACTAGCTTAATCATGCATAAAACAAGTACAAAGATGAGCAAAGCGGCAATGGTCATCATATATCAACTTGGCACAATTTTCCATCCATATTAAAGATGATAAACCTATGGTGAAACTTATTCATGGTGATGGAAAACAAAAACTAATACTACCACACACATGCTGAAAATAAAACTGAAAATGCTACGCACGCACAAAAACTGAAAAATAAAGGAAAGGAGAAATCAAATCAAACTTGAAAGCATTATTTCTTCTTCCTTCCTTCACTCTTCCTCCAATGGTTGATCCTCCGTCCTTATGATGAGAGCAAGCTTTGAGTGCCTCGGAGTATATGGTGGTGTCGAGGTTGAATGGGTGGCTCCTCCGTGTGCCCTTGCGGTTCGGTGTACCGCATGGACGAGCTTCGTGTACTCTTCATGCCTTCAAGGAGCAGCGTGTCGCTCCTCGGTGGTGCTACATCCTCCTCCATGCTTCGCGGGGACTCGGAAATAGAGTGCCTCAATGAAGAGCTTGTCGACGACACCCTTGATGATGATCATGTCCTCCTTCCGAGGACGGCGTTCATGGCTTTCAGTATCATACCTTGCTGCACAAACTCACAAACAACCTCCCCAGGGGTTTCTTGCCGGAGGAAATACACACAAAGAGAATATACGGATTGACAAGAATTGTGTGACCATTCAGGAATTTTTAAAGAAGGAAGTGAGGCATGAATTTTTAAGGGTGGTTTCTGGAACTTCTAGAATATGAACTCAGGAACACGCACTAGCAAATGGATGAACTACTTACCAGACGAAGGGGAGCCTCGGGGGCTGACTGGAAGGGGGAGGCCGGCCGGCCTAGGCCGATCGGCCTAGGGGGCTTCCTCCTCTTCCTTGCTCCAGTTTTCTCCGAGCTGCTTCTCACTTCCTTGTTGTCCTGTGTCCTCGTGCTCCATAGGAATCCATCACCCAAATGTTCTCGGCCACTCCTTTGTTTTGAATGATGGGATCAACGCCTCCCTCCTTTACTTTGTGTCACTTCTTCTCTTCCATGTTTTATGTGCTTTCACTTATTTCCTGCAAAACAAAGTCATTGCTGCCCCCCAATGCTTGTCTTTTACATGTGCCCAAGATGCCTTGATGATAAGACCTTCTTGTGATGCATTATGGAGCACAAAGCAAGCTAACTCAAAATCTTCCCCTCAATCATGCTTTGACGCTAATCACTCCTCTAAATCAAAAATTAACTCAGACGTAGCAATGAGTCCAAATGTATTCTTAGAGGAGCTTTTAGGCATCAAAAACATTTGTAAGTCGAAAACTTTCCGACTACCTTTATTTTGGTTGCACCGGGATCATTTGCTTTCATTGCTTGATAGCAAGGTCCTCCGGCTTGACCGTGGGGGTATGGGTTTAGGTTCTAGTTTTGGCCAAACATGAGAGAGAGATTTTGAACAAATAAATCAAAGGGGCATAGAAAAATTCTAAATCTAGAGAAATCAGTGGATGAAACCAAAAATCGAATTTTTCTAGGTTTACGCGAGTCCTATCATACGTCGAAGATTAAAAATCATTAAGGAACAACGCAAGGCTCTACTCGTGTGTTTTTAACATGTAAAATAAGCTAACCTTAGCATCATGGAGGCGATGAAAGGCTTGGATAGGATCTGAATTTTTGGTACTAGTTTCTCAAAAAGAGGCAAATAAATCATGGGGTGGCTCATGTCATTGGTTTAAGATCGAATAAATCCAAATAAAACGACTGAGCAAATAAAATGTTCTCCGAAACTTGTTCAACCACTTAAGAGTTAATAAAATGCCTTGCGTAGCAAATTCTAAGACTCACTAACTTGAAATTTGAAAATCTTCCGGGTTGCCCTCCCGGCAGCCTTTATTCTTGATCGGGTTGTCCTCCCGGTAGCTTATTCTTGACTCGACGAACGGGTTGCCTCCCGCCTAGCGCTTCATTTATAGTCTATAGCTAGACTTCTTCTCTTCTTCACTTCTGATCAATGCTTTTTGTGGGCGTTGCAATCTTGGGTACCCACTTCTGCACTATCTTTGGCTTGGGTGCAGGCTTTTTTCTTCAGCTTAGTCATTTTTTTGTCTTCACAAGCTGGCTTTCTCTTTTGGTCTTGACGGATGCAACATCTCCCTTGATTCTTCGCTCCCATACCAATGCGATGATGAGGTGGAACATATTTAGCGTTAATAATGTTGTGTACCTCGAAACATGGTCGAAATTCGAATGCATTCTCGCCATTGATGTCAATCTTGATCTCCTTCTTGCCAACGTCGATTGTCACTCCGATGGTATTAAGGAACAACCTCCCAAAGAGCGGCGGCTTCTCCCTTTCACCCATCTTGAGCATGAAATCCACGGGGATGAAGTGATCTTCAACTTTTAAGGGTACATCTTCGGTGATTCCCATGGGATAGCGAATAGAGTCGTCTCCCAACTCTAGACACATGACCGTGGGCTCTAGCTTTGGTAAGCATAGCCTCTTGACGTCTCTTGGCGTGGCTCCCATACTTGCTCCAAGGTCGCACAACATGATCTTGAACTTGAATGAGCCAATAGAACATGAGATGATCAGACATCCGGGATCTCTTTGTTTCTTGGATCCTTGATATGTGATAACGGCACCGCATTCCTTGGACATCTTGATACGATCTTCACCGAGTGTCGCCATCTCATACTTGTCGGTAAGTATGTTATTGAAGTAGCGTGGCTTCGATGAAGGCATCTCCACTCTTCCGCTATTACCCATTAGGCACCCGACAAGTTGTTTCAATTACGCTTCTAGCATCTTCATTGTGTTGAGCATTCGATGGTTGGAACTTTCGACTTTCGTCACTCTCCCGTCTATATTCTCCAATATTTTGTTAATGACCTTGAACTTGGTGACGGTGTCCTTGTTGATCCTTGCTTGCTCGTCCATGAAGTCCTTCAATTGTACACGAAGAGGAACCAAATTTTGAATGGGTGAGCTTGCATTAAATTGGGGTTTACCTTGCCCGTAGCGGAAGTTTGGCGATTCTTCTTTCTTCGTGTGGTTGAGCACCTTTGCTTCCTCCGGACAACCTCCTTGGACATGGTTGTACTCCCCACACCTCTCACATGTGGATCTTGCTTTGGCGGCCTCCATAGCTTTCCTCTTTTCTATCTCTATGTTCTCCACCCTGTCCATAAGTGAACCGACTTGTCATACAAGGAATTTCGGCTCGCCTGTATTCATCGAAGCGCTCCAAAGCTTCCTCAATTGTCTCCGTAGGAGATTGAACAAATGTTTCGACCTTGTCGCGCAAACTCTGAATCTTGACCGGTGAACAAAATCTCTTTATGAAGGCCCTCATCAATGCATCCCAATTTAATTTCCTTGCCGATAGAGTGTGGAACCAATTCAAAGCTCCTTCAAGTAGTGAGAACCCAAAGATCCTTGCCCTCAATTGATTTTGAGTCAACCCTTCCACATTGAAAGTTTGACATAGTTGAACGAATGCTTGGACGTGAAGGTTCAGATCCTCTTTACCGGTGAAAGGTGATCCTTGCACTTTGAGGATAGTTGAGACCTTGATCTCGAACGGTCTTATGACATCTTTAAAATCTAGGATTCGTAGATCCGGGATGCATAGTTCCCCGATCATGCACTCCGACTATGATTCTTCCATGGGTGGCAGTTGAGGTTGATCTCCTTTTGATCTTGGTGGTGATGTCTTTGGAGATTCCGACGATCCTTCGGCCTCGGCTTTTGGATCTACAAATTCCTTAGCTTGTGTTGCACGTCTCCTTTGCCTGTAAAATTTTTCTAGATCATCCACAAAAAAAAACTAGGGTTTGTTGGAGAGGTAGCCATCCATCTCCGGTTAGGGTTAGTGATTAACAAAAATCAAAAAGAAGAACTAGGGTTAGTAAAAAAACTAGATTAGATTGATTTTTGAGGATGATCAAAGTTAGTAGATGCAAAAGAAAAACTGAAAATTACTTACAAACGCGATACTAGATCAGATCTTGATTGCTTGTTCCCCGGCAATGGCACCAGAAAAAGGGGCTTGTTGACGTTTGATTATCGTTGCAAAGTTCGTTTGGACTTGCAAGCGGACAAATCCTCCATTGTAGTCAAGGGACCCTTCTTCCCTTGAGTGGTGATCCCAAGGTATCGAATCCGTGGAACAATGTGCAACACAAGATCGATCCAATAAAGCGAGAAAGCACTTTGTTTAAGAGAGGTTTCAAACGCATCTAATCTACTAAAACATGAGAGGTAGCGAGAGAAAGCGAGAGGTAACCGATCTAGAGAGTCTAGATCGTGGTTTTGTCGTAGTTCCAAGCGAGAGATGAAGATAGCAATAAGAATCTCATAAAAAGTATATGCCTTCCGGTCCAACCCTCGAAGGCACCTATTGTACATGTGATCGACATCCTGTCACGATGCCCCACTTCTTGTGTAGGTGAACCTAAGAGCACGCTCATGAAGAACGTGTTGAAAACACTTGGTAGGTCGGGTATGCACCTCTAGCCACCACGACTACAAGAGTCATAAGTGTATACATGAATAAGACCCAACCGAGATCCTACCTTAATCTTGATTCAAGCCTCCGGAACTCCGACGTGGTCTTCCATGCAAGGTTCCGACACCGACTAGGTGAACCCTAGACGACTATCACGACCCTCCTCTCCGAGATGGTGTCCCTCAAGCTTCTCTGCTCCTCGGCGGCAGATGACTAATGACTTGATAGTTGCAACTTCGCACGAGGACTATAAATAGCCCGAAGGTCGTCTAGGTCAAAGGGGGTGTCAAACCGGGCCTAGAATGGGCTGGGCCGGCCGAGGCCGGCCGACCTGGGCCTAATTCAGCCCAGTTCGGCCCCGGCTTCCTCCCCGTCGCTTCTCGTGTCTTCTAGAACTTTTGTCGAGTTGCATGTGGGTCCTTGACATCATTTTCCTCACGGTTTAGATGAGGGTGCTTTGCGTATGAACTCCCGCATCTTCCATCTAGGTCCTCGACACTTCTCGGCTTCACGCTTCAGTCCTTGGTTCATTTGGAGTCATGTTCATCTTGTATCTTGACTTGCCCCGGGGTCCATGATCTTCTCGTAAAACCGTTGATGAACCTTACCCAGAAGTCCTCATTTAGGCTCTTAATTCCTGTGTAAACAATAAACTCCAAAAACCATGCACAAGTGCGAACTTAACATATATTGGGGGTTAGGATCGTTAGTGTGAATATCAAATTAATGCCAACATTGAAGGTAAACTCGTGGCTAGGTTGACGGAAATCGACCGCCAACACCACCTCACACACGGCATGGCTCAACCTTCTTTGATGCTCAACAACACGCTTGCATTGTTCTTCAAGTGGTATGCAGTGGGTGCAAAAGGCTGGACTAATACCCTTCAAGTCACTTATTGCATACCCAATCACCTTATTATGTCTTCTCAATAAATTCAGCAACTTGTCCATCTCTTCCGGACTTAATTCATCGCTCATGATGACCGAGTATGTCTTATCAGCTCCCAAAGTTCATACTTTAGTCCCTTAGGAAGTGGCTTTAACTCAATATCAGGTGCTTCGGGTTTTTGTTGTTTCAAATCTCCGATTTCTTCAAAACTTCCTTCCTCCAAGCTTCCATCTTGTGCCTTCAATTCCTCGGTTGCTTCTGTTAGTTCCTTGTCTTGATCATCATAAATAGCATCATTCTCCATTGCTCGTTGGAGAGGGTCCCTGAAAGTATCAACAAAATGAAGGTCCTCTACCTCTTCGTTATCAAGAGGTAGAGGTAAAGCAATACGAGAAGCGGGTAGAAAATCATATGTGAGTTTAGTTCCATCTTGATCAATAGTAACTCTACACTTTTCGGCATCAAGAACGACATTGACCAACTTAAGAAAAGGCCTACCAAGAATTATGGCATCATGTTCATCATGGCAAGCATCAATTACAAAAAAGTCAGTTGGAATAATTTTACCCGAGATAGCAACATCTAAATCTCTAAGCACACCCAAGGGTCTTGTTGTTCTACCATCTCCCATGATCAATTTTATTTGTGTTGGAGCTAGATTTAAAGTTTTACTAAAAAGCTCATGATAAATCTTGGAAAACATGACACTTACATGGGCTCCGATGTCACATAAGGCTTTGCAAATTTTCTCCCCATTAATGGTGCAACTTATGTGAGGTGTTGGTAGAGAGGTACCTTCGATATGATCAGCTCCTATAGCGTACACCTCGGCTAGGTGTGCATATGGCGAAGCCTCCGGATTCACTCCCATAATCTTCTTTACTTCGGCAATGTGATCCGGGTCTTCCTCTTCTTCCTCATTGAAAAGTCTTTGAATAATTTCTCCGGCCGATTCTTTGTCTAGCTCGTACCCCGAGTGTCTCTCCTTTGGAAAGTTCAACTCTATGGCTCTCGCGGATTCTTTTTGGTTCGGGTATGGTCTCTTCTTGTTGTATATTTCTTCGAAGTCAATCGGAATCCAATCCATTTGTTCGAACTCCTTTAGCGGCTTTGCATTCGCTAAAGTTCTTCCTTTTTCCTCTTCTAGCTTGCAAATTTTGTTGCCTTGGATTGGTCCCCCTCCATCGTGGGTTGCTCCTTCAATCTTTTCTTGCTTTGCTTCTTCTTTCTTCACTTCCGGGGCTTCTTTTCTAGAAATTCCAGCAAGTACCTCCACAGGAGTTTCTTGCTCATTGCTTCCCGAAATATGCTCTTCCCAATCTCTTTGCATGGCCACCCCTTCGCTTATTCTTTCTAGTAGTTGGGTGGCTTCCATGAGTGTTTTCTCCATGATATTTCCGCCTGCACACATTTGAACATACCACATGCATTCGGGGGTTAGAGAAAAATAGAAAGTATGCAAGAGTACATCATCGGAGAACCCAAGCTTTGGCCCTTGTTTGATTAATCCATTGAATCTTTTCCAAGCTTGATCTATTCCTTCCTCTTTTCCTTGCGCAAAATTTATCACTTACCTCACATTTTGAACTTTGCTTATCGGAAAGAATCTTTGACAAAATTTATTCACCAACACCTCGAAGGATGCAAGTAAGTGCCATCTTTTCGCTTCATCCGCAAGTGAGTATGGGAAAAGATTCCATTTGTACCAATCGGCTGGAACTCCTTCTTGTTGTACCATGTTGCATAGCATCGTGAAACGCTCAATGTGCCTATATGGATTGTCTGCCTTCGCCCCTCTAAATGGGTTTGATGCTGCCATCTTGATCATTCGAGGCTTGATCTTGTACTCGATAGCCTCGGGTATCAAATCTGATTTTTGCACTTTAATATCCTCCAACCACAGGCTAGCATACTCCCTTAGTGGTTTTTCTTCTTCCTCCATGGCGTGATTGACAAAGGCCATCTAGACAACAAAAACAAAAAAACAAAGGTTTTTCTAGACAAAAAGTTAGTGTTAGTGATCAACAAAATTAATACAAAGTTAAACGTAGCAAACTGGCTTGTTCCCCGGCAACAGCACCACAAAAGCTTGTTGATGGTAGATAACGCGCCAAATTACGATTCGCAAGCGCACGGGTCGGTTATAGCTTTTCCCTTAGAGTATCCCCCAAGGTTTATCAATCCATGGAACAAGTGGATTGCTACGCTCAACTAAGCACTAATCTCGTTGATTCAAAGCTCTTTATCGAGTGAAGCGTGTATGAGTAAAGAACTAGTCTGAACTAAGTTAAAGAAATCACCATAGAGAGCAATTGAATAGAGAGCACAAGATATTAAGAATGCTTGTCCAAGGGATCTAGGATCACTTAGAGATGTAACCACTGAGCAAGAACTTTCGATCTAAACTATCAAAGGTAAGGGTGCACCGAGTTCAATCCTTTCCATCTCGCATACTAGTCACTACACGAGGGTAATCCGTGATCGAACGATAGGTGCACAAGAAGTTGATATAAACTAGGGATGCAAGACTAAGGGTGTGAACCTAGTTCGATATAGTTTCCCTCCCGCGTACTGTCACTACATGACGGTAATCAAATAAAGAGCAAAAGGGACATGTTACAAGAGGCTACGAGTGATGCATCCCCTAAGCAAGCCAGCCAGCCATTAAGATTAAAGCACCATTAACATGGATATGATAGCAAATAAATCCCAAAACATAGATTTGGTGATTACAACTCCAGCTCTCCCTTCAACCCCAAGGACAAACAAGGACTTTACCCCATAATGTTACACATTGTAGTGCGGGACATGGTGTAGAATCCTTCGAAGTAGGTGAAGATCGACAAGGAAGATGCTCTCCGCCTTGATATGTCCCTTGAAGATCCAATCTCCTCCTTGCTCTTGATCTTGTGGTGGCGCAGGAGGGACCTTGCTAGGGCTTCCGAGCGTCCTCCTCTCTCCTCTATGTGGCTCTCTCCCTTGGTTGAATCTTTGAAAGTTGAATGCCTTCACGTCTTTGACCTTGGGGGCTTTTATCGGTCTTTCTAGCGAATGGCGGCGGAGGCATAGACTTAGGGTTCGATGAACATCATGCACAAGAAAGGGGAGGCCGAACCGCCAAAAAAAACCCTAGGCCGGTCGGCATGGGCCGGCCGGCCTAGGCCCGTTTTGGCCCGGCTCTCGTGCAGGCTTCTCTCGACCCTTGAATCTTCTGCTCCTTCGCATGTGGGGTTTGGACGTTGTTATCCCCACAATCAAGATAGAGGGTCTTGTCGCATGAACTCCGATCTTTTGTCTTGGTCCTTGGGAATATCTTGCGGTTGCATCTTGGTCCTTGCCACCTTTGGAAGTAAGTTCATCTTGTATTCACACACGAACGGAGCTCCTTGATCCTCTTGCTTAACACCTTCTGAAGTTGATGCGAACTTATCCATTAAGCTCGTGATTTCCTGCATAAACATACAACTCCAAAAACACATGCTCGTGTCGAACTTGTTACATCATTAGTATGCCTAATGGCGGGTTAGTTCCAAATCAATGCCGAAACCAAAGTGTAACAAGTTCCTTAGGGGTGTCATATTTGACCGCCAACATATCCCTGTCTCTTCTAAATATTCAATTACTAATGTGCTTCATGTTGATCCGTTGGGTTACAATCTTTTGTCCGTCACACAACTTAGTAAGATTGGATTTGATTGTCACTTTTCAGATAAGGGTGTGTCCATCATAAAGAGGGAGCATTCCTCTATTGTCCTTACGGGTTGCTTGAAGGGTAGGCTTTACCTAGTTGATCTCAACAAAAGTAAGGTCTCCCATAAGACTTGTTTGGTGGCAAAATCTAGCATGGGTTGCCTATGGCATCCCCGACTAGCCCATGTTGGCATGAGGAACTTGGCCAAACTCTTGAAAGATGAACACATCCTTGGACTAACTAATGTTCATTTTGAGAAAGATAGGATATGCCAAGCATGCCAAGCCAGGAAACAAGTAGGTGCACCTCACCCACCAAATAGCATCCTTACTACAACAAGCCCTTTGGATGTCATTCACATGGATCTATTTGGACCGGTGGCCTACATAAGCATTGGTGGTAACAAATATGGCTTGATTATTGTTGATGATTTTTCTCGCTTCACGTGGGTGTTCTTTGTGTTTGAAAAAGGTGAAGTTCAAGAGAAGGTGAAGACCTTCATAAGAAGAGCACATAGGGAATTCGGATTGCCCATTAAGAAAGTAAGAAGTGACAATAACTCCAAATTTTGCAACACCAACGTTGAAGAGTTCCTTGATTAAAGGGCATCAACCATGAATTTTCAGCTCCTTATACCCCTCAACAAAATGGGGTGGTTGAGAGAAAGAACCGCACACTTATTGAGATGGCAAGAACCATGTTGGATGAGTACAAGACACAAGATATCTTTTGGGCCGAAGCTATCAACACGGCTTGCCATGCCATCAACCGCCTCTATCTTCAGAAGTTTCACAAGAAGACTTCATATGAGCTTATCACCAGTAAAAAGCCAAAAGTGTCTTACTTTAGAGTATTTGGGTGCAAGTGTTTCATTCTAAACAAGAAGCCCCGAAGCTCTAAGTTTGCACCAAAGGTTGATGAAGGTTTTCTTCTTGGTTATGGTCCTAATGAACACACCTACCGCGTTTTCAATCTAACCACTGGAAGGATTGATGTTATGGTAGATGTGACCTTTGATGAATCTAATGGCTCTCAAGTGGAGCAAGTTGATATGAATGTTGTAGGAAAAGAGAAGCCACCTTGTGAAGCAATCAAGCAATTGGCCATAGGTGATGTTAGACCAATTGAAGCACAAGAGGAAGATGAAGAAATACTTCAAGC
This sequence comes from Cenchrus fungigraminus, assembly GCA_036936925.1. Taxonomy (NCBI): domain Eukaryota; kingdom Viridiplantae; phylum Streptophyta; class Magnoliopsida; order Poales; family Poaceae; genus Cenchrus; species Cenchrus fungigraminus. The sequence continues at coordinate 103,625,970 of CM072779.1, forward strand.
TTCAACACCACTCGAAGGGCCTGAAGTCACTAGTTCTGCAGAAGTGCAGACTCCGGAAGTTCTGTGAAATTCTCCGGAGGTTCCGGGAAATGCTGCTGGAACCCAACCTCTGGGAAATTCTCTAGAAGTTCCGGAGTCTGGGAACTCAGCACCAGAGAACACTGCGAACCAGCCATCTAGTCAACAAGAGGATGACAAAGCAAGTGTACCTGAGCCTCGAGCTGATGATTATGATGAAGACCAACCTCTACACCAACCTCATGGACCATCACATCCTCGTGTACATCAAGTTATTCAACAGGACCACCCCGTTGACAATATTCTTGGGAGCATAAAGAGAGGGGTAACAACACGATCTCGTCTTACAATATTTTGTGCATTTTACTTGTTTGTTTCCTCTCTTGAACCTATCAAGGTAGAGCAAGCTCTCGAGGATCCGGAGTGGGAGACGGCTATGCAAGAAGAGTTGAGCAACTTTGAAAGAAACCAAGTGTGGGAGTTTGTGACAACCCGCCCAGGAAAATACCGTACTATCGCCTAAACCAATCCACTTTGGTCATTAAGCAATAATAAAGTATCATCCTGTCGTTAGTTGCCGGGTTAACGCCCGGTGAAATCACTTACATAGCAACAAGGATCGACAAATATGCATTAAAACTCACGCGAAGGTGAGTCCAGAGTACACTACACCAATTTAAATCAATTCTGCCCCGAAGGGGTTTAAGTATTACAAACCATTGTTCATGACAATAATTAAAGGTTCAGAGTTTGAAAACAGCGGAAATAATTAAACTAGCGCAACGGAAAACATCACAGGAGGCCGTCCGTGATGCCATCACTCATCGTCATCCACCCATTCCAGCTCCCAGCTGGGTGGAATCTCACCAGGTCAAACAACACCTGCAACAATAGTTTTAAAGCAAGGCTGAGTATACTAATACTCAGCAAGACTTAACCGTCGGGTGATAACTACATCACCAAACTCTAGACATGAGAGGCAGTTTGGCCGGTGGAGTTCTTTTGCTGAAAAGCAACAAAGAGTAAGTCCTTACTTTCAATATTTTAGCACAAGTTCTAGTTGATTACCATTTCTAAGTGTGCCAAATAATTCAATCAAGAATTGTAGAAACAATTAATTCAAGTAGTAATATTCACAATGTTCCATCAATAAGGGATATCATGGCCAGTTGATTAAGCAGTCTCGGATAACGGTGAGAGGCCGACAATCGATTGATTTATAACCTTGCAAGGTAGACCTAAACACACAGAGGGTGCATACTCCAAGAACTATAACAAAAACGAAACGGGGTATACACCGACCAGACGGTTCCCATCTTTCTCCGGATCAGGATCAGACCTACAGTCCTCGGTACAGGGCTTACTAGAACGTCACGCCGGATCGCCCAGATTCGCACAGGTACCCCACTGTTGCAGGCAGGGGGACACACAAGGTGTCCTAGGGGTAGTAGGGAAAAGTTCCCTTGCCGTGTCCATCAGGTACTAGGTTTACCGGTCCCATTCCCGACAAGTGCTTAGTACGTTCAAAAGCTTAGCCTACGAAAGCCACTGGACCGGAGCCCAAATCCCATGCTCTTACCACATGAGCAATCCATTTATAAAGATCTTATGATTCCAACATAAGAGCCTATTCTCGTGAGTGACGAACATCACTCGACTTGTACCGGTCCTATAGCATAGCAGCTATCGACCTAGCATGCTAGTATAAGAACATAGGTACCTAGGGGTCATGCATCTAGGGTTTCAAGTCAACTCCTGAAACGTAAATGCACAATCATAGCAAAGGTAATTCCAAATTTTCAAAAAAAAGGTTAATGATCCGGGGCTTACCTTCGCTGGCAATGTTGGCCTTGGGCCCTTCTGGACTTTGGTCCAGGTCTTGCTCTACAGCGACGTAGTGCACGTCTCCGTCAGCTCCTTCGTCTCCTCCTTCCGGCACAGACGTACGGCTACCGTCGGGAAGATCTACACGGGATGCAATGCAAGATTTAATTGACGGTTTTCATTCAATCAATTGCAAAACAACATATGACAACCATGAAGAGTATGGTTGGCCATATTCACCTTGACAAACACACATTTGGTTTAATCTTTCTATTAAAGTAATTTCTTGTGGTGCTTTATTATTTATTCTTTTTGATAGTGACTGTGTACATATTTATGTAGATAAATAATTTAAATTTCACAACAGCAAGGGGTTGGTTTTTATCTTTTTAAAATGATTTACATCACACACATAGGGTCTTTAGATGTGTAGTTGATGATTTTCTCATTTAATTTAATATTAAGCTTTAATGGCCTCTATTGCTTTTATTCATGAAATAAATTAATAAAATTCAGTGGGGTGTGTTATGAAGCATTACAACCCTAAATAAAGCCACTGCACACACATGCACACTTAGGATAGCTATGAAATTAAATATACCGAAAATAACAAAATCTAGCTATTCCAAACATGATAAATACATACCAAAATAAATACACATCAAAATGATTCCAACTTTCTCACACATGTCCTCTGGTCCAAATCTAAGCTAGGCATGCAACATATACACCTAGAACTACTATAGATCTTGAGTTATGCATTTACAAAGAAAATTAGGCATATTTCAAGAATAAATATTTCTGCCAAAATCATGGTTAATTCACCAGAGGTGCATTTTGGCATAAAAAGACAACATGCAGAAGTTGGGCACAAAAATCTTTTTATTTTTAGCTACAAAAAAATCATTTAGACAGATTCTGCATAAATAGAAAATAATTCATAATAAAAGATTTACAACATAACTTTGTGCAATTTTTGGTACAGGAGCTAGGCATGACATGACACACAACATATCCAAAATTCAGATACAGAGGACTTGTAGATTTGGAGATACAACAGATCTAGGTTTTTCAGTTTTGTATTTTTCATGCAAAAACTATCAGGAAAAACTATGGACATGCTGTACAAAAGTTGTAGTGTTTTTCACAAGGAATCCAACAAAATTGGGTTTGCATTTTTCTGATTTTTCTATGATTTTCTATGAATTTTACAAGAATCAGCACAAAGCTTTCGCTATTGAAGATTCTAATTTTTACTCAGGCCCCTGGAACTATCCTAAACTTCACAACCATGCCCTTAGTTCGCACCAAACACCCTGGAAGGAAAGAAAGGGACGCAATGTGGTCCTTGGCCACTGGGGGCGGCGCGGCCGGCGCAATTCCGGCGAGGCCGGCGGCGGGGTCGGCCGGGGAAGGTGAGGAGGAGGACTAGGGGCTCACTGGCGAGCGGTTTGTGGCCGGAGTTCGGGTCGGGGCGGCTCTAGTGACGGCGTGCGGCGGGCGTCGGCGGCTGCTGGAGCTTCTGCTCCGGCGAAGTCGCGGCGCGGCCAGGTAAATGCGCGGCACGGGAGGCTCCAGGGGACCCTAGGGGTGGCGCCTGGGCGGTTTGGGTGACACCGGAGGCGAGTGGAGGGGGAGCTCGGCGAGCGGCTTCCAGCGGCGCTCGGCGGTGGTGGGCGCGCTCGCGCGAGGAGGCACGGCTAGCTGCCTTTATAGCCAGGGGAGCGCGAGGGGAGGCCGAACTTCGTCGCTAAGGATCCCCGGTGTTAATGCCGTGCGTACGACGGTCGGGCCTCGGCAGGCGCGCTCGGCAGAGGGACGCGGACGGACCGATGGACGCGACGGCGTGCGGCCGGGCGGCGAGTGAGGGCGCGGCGCGTTGCCGGGCCTGGGGTCCACCTATGTCGCGCGGAGCACGGCGCACGGACCGCCGATCACGGGCTCGCCTCGGCGCGCGAGTACGGCGGCGTACGACGGCGTACGGCGAGGCGCGGTGTGCGCGGGCGCGCTCTGGAGTGCGAGAGCGCGGCCGGCGTCGTGGTGTGCTGATACAACTCGCAGTAGCCCTGTTTGACTGAGAACAACTCAAGATTTTGAAACTGAAGTGCCCTAAGGTGTTTATATCAAAGTTGTAGATCAAAGACCCCTCTACAACTTTTACAAAGGTTGTCCTATGTTTTACTCAAAGGTTTGAGCATAAACGGCAGGCAAAGTTGCTTGTTTTCCATGGCACTGATGAATAGTGAAAGCTGCAGTTGACCAAGTTTTTCACCCTTTTCCACTCAAAATTTGAAATGCCACCCAACATGAAAGTTGTGTCCCTCGAAAAACTGGACAACTTTTATATTGGGAGATTTTGAAGTGTTTAGGAGAAATTTGGGGAACGCGGCAAAAGTTCCAGAAGGACTAGGAGTGACAAGGGGTTTGACTAGGGTTTTGGCTAGGGTTTGACCAAGCTTTGACCACAAAGTGTGTTGACTTAATTAAGAGAGTCATTAGCACAAACTAATGGTATTTAAACACCTGAGGTGTTACAGCCTACCCCCCTTAAAAGGAATCTCGTCCCGAGATTCGAAAATTAAAGACAAAGGTAGGGTAAGGTTCTTACTGTTTCGCGATTGAAGAAAACTCGGATACTTGGTGTTGAGAAAATGCTCGGTCTCCCAAGTAGCTTCTTCTTCAGTATGGTGACTACATTGTATCTTGTACATCTTCACGGTATGTCTCCTAGTTTTTCTTTCTTTTTGATCTAGCACTCTCAACGAATGCTCGACAACTGAAAAATCTGGCTCGATCCAAGCATTTGCTTCCGTGATTACCTCTGTCTCGGGTACCTTTACACCTTTCTTCAATTGTGTCACATGAAACACATTGTGCACAGCCGAGAATCGATCCGGAAGGCGAATACGATAAGCGACTGGTCCACATACCTCGATGATCTCGTATGGGCCAATGTAACATGGTGCTAATTTCCCTTTGACTCCAAACCTCTGTACACCTTTGGTCGGTGAAACCTTGAGGTATACGTAATCACCCACTACATAGTGTCGGGGTGCTGTCCCTTTGTCATGGTAACTCTTTTGTCTCATTTGAGCTAAGTTCAAGTTTTCTCTGATCACTTTCACCTTCTCTTCTGCGTCTTTAACTAAATCTGGGCCAAAGAGCGTTCGCTCCCCGGCTTCTGACCAATTCAAAGGAGTTCGACATCTTCGTCCATAAAGAGCTTCAAATGGTGCCATCTTCAAACTCGCTTGATAACTATTGTTATAAGAGAATTCGGCCAAGGATAGACACTTGTCCCAACTCTTGTCGAAGTGCATGATGCTCGCTCTCAGCATGTCTTCCACAATTTGATTGACTCGCTCGGTCTGACCATCGGTCTGAGGATGATAACTTGAACTACGAATCAATTTGGTTCCCAAAGATTCATGTAATTGTTCCCAGAAACGAGCCACAAATTGAGTACCTCGATCAGAAACAATGGTTTTGGGAATCCCGTGCAAGCGCACAATTTGATCGACATAGAGCTCTGCATAATCTTGAACGGAGTAAGTGGTGTGCACTGCGATGAAATGAGCAGTCTTGGTCAGTCGGTCCACTATAACCCAGATAGAATCCTTCTTTCTGGCGGTCAGGGGTAAACCCACAATAAAATCCATACTTATGTCATCCCACTTCCACAAAGGTATGGTCAATGGTTGAAGTACACCGGCTGATTTCAAGTGGCTGGCTTTGACTCGATGGCAAGTATCACATTCTGCCACATATTTAGCTATGTCTACCTTCATGTTTGACCACCAAAAGTTTGTCCTCAAATCCTGATACATCTTGGTGCTTCCGGGATGAATAGAGAATTTGGAAAGATGAGCTTCGTCAAAAATTTCCTTTCTCAGTTCCGGATTAGCAGGAACTACAAGACGTTGCTCAAACCACACTACATCTTTCGAATCCTTACGGAAACAACTATATTTGGGGTCTTTTTCCGCTAATTTCTGTTTTATTAGCTGGACGCCTTCATCATTGAGTTGAGCCAAAACAATTCTGTCATATAGATTGGACTCAGCAGAAATAGCATTCAAATTCCCTTGCTCTACAATTTCCAATCGAAGCTTCCTCAAGTCTTCACATAAAGTCTCACTATACGATTCCACAGTTAAGCAGTTGCAGTGAACCTTACGGCTAAGAGCATCTGCAACAACATTGGCTTTTCCGGGATGATAGTGCACTTCTAGATCATAGTCTTTTATCAATTCTAACCATCTTCTCTGTCTCATATTCAATTCTGATTGGGTGAAGATATACTTAAGACTCTTGTGATCGGTGAAGATATTACAACGGTTCCCCATAAGATAATGCCTCCAAATCTTGAGAGCATGAACAACCGCTGCTAGTTCAAGATCGTGGGTCGGGTAATTCACTTCATGGGGTCGAAGCGATCATGAGGCGTAGGCAATGACTCGATTTTCTTGCATAAGAACACAACCGAGACCAGTGCCCGAAGCATCACAAAAGACTTCAAACGGTTTAGAATTATCCGGCTGCACTAGCACTGGGGCTGTAGTCAGATGTCGCCTCAATGTGTGGAAAGCTTTTTCACAATCTTCGCTCCACACAAACTTGACTCCCTTCTTTAATAGTTCAGTCATAGGTTTAGCGATCCTGGAAAAATCCGGAATGAAACGACGATAGTAGCCTGCTAAACCCAGAAAACTGCGGATTTGATGTACGGTCTTGGGTGGTTTCCAATCCATAACCTCCTGTACTTTGCTAGGATCCACAGATATGCCTTCCTTGGAAATAGTGTGCCCCAAAAATTTCACACTATCCAACCAAAATTCACATTTGGAGAACTTTGCATAAAGCTTGTGATCTCGCAAACGTTGTAAAACAATTCGAAGATGTTCTGCATGTTCTTCTTCATTCTTGGAATAGATTAAGATATCATCAATGAATACTACTACAAACTTGTCCAGTTCCGTCATGAATACGGAATTCATGAGATACATGAAATAAGCAGGTGCATTGGTAAGACCAAAGGACATCACCAGATACTCATAAAGACCGTATCGGGTGGAGAAAGCTATTTTGGGAATATCACATGGCCTGATCTTTATTTGATGATAACCTGATCGAAGATCAATCTTGGAGAAAACCTTGGCTCCAGCCAACTGATCGAAAAGAACATCGATGCGGGGTAAAGGATATTTATTCTTGATTGTTACCGCATTGAGAGGTCGGTAATCCACACATAACCTCAAGCTACCATCTTTCTTCTTCACGAATAGAGCTGGGCAACCCCAAGGTGAAGAACTTGGGCGAATATAACCCTTATCTAGCAGTTCTTGGAGTTGTGTCTTCAATTCTGCCAATTCCTTGGGTGGCATGCGGTAAGGTCTTTTGGAGATAGGGGCTGTGCCAGGCTGAAGTTCGATGACAAACTCGACATCTCTGTCGGGTGGCATACCTAGCAATTCATCTGGGAAAACATCCGCAAACTCTCGAACCACTGGAATTTCTCCCAGCTGAGAAGTGATTGCCACATATGAACAAGGATTTACACCATCTCTGAAAGGTAGGTATAGAGTCGTGGCTCCAACAATTGGTGAGTTGATCTCTACCATTCTCTCGGAAATATCCAAAATAATTTTGTGCCGGTTCATCCAGTCCATCCCTAGAATAACATCAATACCTTCCAAATCTAGGATGATAAGATCTGAATGAATCGTCTTGCTACCCATCACCAAGGGTACCTTTCTAGTTATACGATTGGAAACAACTTCACCCCCTGGTGTGGTTATCTTGTAGGTCTTATTAATGGAGTAGGCTTCAAGCCCTAATCTTTCTCGTGTCTTCCCATTAAGAAAACTATTAGTGGCACCAGAATCAAACAAAACTTTTATCGGCTTGTCCCGGATAGAGAACGTGCCCATCATTACTGGTGCTCCTTCTATAATATTAGCCTTAGATGTGAAATTGAGCTTCCCTTTCTGGAATTGGATCTTCTGTTTCTTGCCTTGTTTGTTGGGGTTAGGACCTAGTCCCTGATTTGACTATTTTGGCTTGCTCTGTTTGCGGGTCGGGCATTCCCTAGCAAAATGTTTTGGGTCACCACATTTGACACAACGACGTCCACTGCTCGCAGGTGGAGGTGTAGGTCCGGTAAGTGGCGGGGTCTATCGTTGGGGGTTAGGGAAATTGAAAGTCTCTTGAGATCGATCCTGGGATTGCTTCGTCCATCTTCCCGAATGTAAAGCCTGCTGGTAGTCCGGTGGAGTCTTCTGTACCATGTGAAACTTGTGAAGCTGCGCATTACTGGGCATGGAGTTAGCCTTTCTTTTCCTCTCGGTTTGGGCCCTCTTCATGGCATCTTCTTGTGAGATAGCTTTATTCACTAGCATGTGGTAGCTGTCAAATTGTACCAGATTCAGCTATCCAGACAATTCACTATTCAGGCCTTCGCGAAAAAGCTCCATCTTCTTCATGTCTGTATCCACATGATATCCTCCATACTGGCAGAGGTTATTAAACTTCTGCGCATATTGGTACACCGTGTCTGACCCTTGCTTGAGAGCCAATAACTCTCGCATTTTCCTGTCTGTAAGTGCTTTAGGAATGTGATGGTCTCTGAAAGCCTTTTTGAATTCTTCCCAAGTGATTTCATACTCAGGCTGTTGCATGGATTTGTAGTGTTCCCACCACATCAAGGCAGAACCACGAAGCTGCAATGCCGCGAATTTAGCCTTGCGTCCTTCTGAACATGGCAAGGTAAACACCGCGAACATGGCTTCAATGGCCCGAATCCAAGCATCAGCATCAGGGGGTTCTTCCGCTTCAGTGAACTGCGGTGGATTCATCTCTAGAAAGTGCTTGTATTTAGTCACTTGACTTTGGGCATCATTTCGATTCCCATGGGGCTGCTGCTGCTGCGATTGCTGCTGTAGGTATAAAAGAATCTGGCGCATCATCTCGGTTTGCGTAGCCATTGATGTCGGGTCCGGTGGTGGTGGCGGCTGGTTGCGGCCACTAGAATCACCGAAACCATTCGGAGTGCTGCGGGTCGAGCCCACCATCTGAAAATTTTGAGCTTTCATTAGTCACACATTCGTAAGCTTGTTCAACAAGTAGAACATGTACGACAAAAGCTCAAATTGACCAAATAGTCAGACTCGAGACAGCCGCACTGCATCGAAATGACAATTTCAAACTTCCGAAACCAAGGTTCCCCAGAATTTTCAAAATTTTCTGGCAACTTGGTAAGTTCATGGAACAAAGATTTTTGGTACTCAAGGGTTAAGCTAGATGGTTTAGGAACAAGGTGCAAAGGTGCAAGACTCGGAGTGACGTGTTCCGGAAAAGCGACAAGACCTAGGTTTACTATCTGAGCATAGCTTGAGATCTGAAAGCTTATGATCAAGAAAAGATTTCTCAGTAGACACTTGGATAGATATGGAGCACTTGGGTATAGATCACCTATACGGAGACTCTGCAGAACGGGTCTGAGAAAAGGTCACGACAACAGGGTCGACTAGACGGTTCAACCACAACACTTTAGATTCGGTTTAAAGATTGTTACTGTTGTTATTATTATCATTATTTAAGGAGAACAACACATGTGGTCTTTTTATTATCCAACAGGTTTTTATCATGATGCAAGAACGACCTATCCGTCCTCACTTAAGCAATTAAGCCAAATCGAAGTTAGTGCCGGTGGCAAGGCAACAATTACGTCTCTCCCTATAATAACTAGTCGAGACTATCGGTACTCACTTAGCGACTTACGAAATGTGGTTAGTGTACCTGCAGAAGATCACAAAACACAACGAACCTTTCATGCCAGCACTCATGAAAGCATCCACATACATTACCGTTCACTATAGAAATGGTATCCATGCGTTTATCGCTGCATGGACAGCGTCCAACCTCGGATACGCTCCTTTTGAATGAAGCGGATCCTTGCCTCGCATATTCACAAGGCGGAACGTCCACGTATGGCAAAACGTGGCGAGACACAGACGCGACGGTGGGTTCCCTTTGGATTAGGTCCCATCCATCCCTCACAGGACTTTCCTGTGGTACCACCACGTATGGCAAAACGTGATGAACTAGTATGGTTGTGCAGAAAGTAAGTTCTGCCAGGAATAAAATGTGCTGGGAGTTAGCAAAATAAACCATAGATTTGTAAACCACCTGAAAGAACCCAAAAATTCCCTCTAGGGCCTCTCGGTCTATTTCCATCCTTAACGATCCAACGTGTTTTGCAAACACAACCAATCTTGGCAAGTTTTATTCGAAAACCAGGGATTAAGGTTGTTAATTAAGCTCTGGTGCATATAGTCGCTCTGATACCAGCTGTGACAACCTGCCCAGGAAAATACCGTACTATCACCTAAACCAATCCACTTTAGTCATTAAGCAATAATAAAGTATCATCCTGTCGTTAGTTGCCAGGTTAACGCCCGGTGAAATCACTTACATAGCAACAAGGATCGACAAATATGCATTAAAACTCACGCGAAGGCGAGTCCAGAGTACACTACACCAATTTAAATCAATTCTGCCCCGAAGGGGTTTAAGTATTACAAACCATTGTTCATGACAATAATTAAAGGTTCAGAGTTTGAAAACAGCGGAAATAATTAAACTAGCGCAACGGAAAACATCACAGGAGGCCGTCCGTGATGCCATCACTCATCGTCATCCACCCATTCCAGCTCCCAGCCGGGTGGAATCTCACCAGGTCAAACAACACCTGCAACAACAGTTTTAAAGCAAGGCTGAGTATACTAATACTCAGCAAGACTTAACCGTCGGGTGATAACTACATCACCAAACTCTAGACATGAGAGGCTGTTTGGCCGGTGGAGTTCTTTTGCTGAAAAGCAACAAAGAGTAAGTCCTTACTTTCAATATTTTAGCACAAGTTCTAGTTGATTACCATTTCTAAGTGTGCCAACTAATTCAATCAAGAATTGTACAAACAATTAATTCAAGCAGTAATATTCACAATGTTCCATCAATAAGGGATATCATGGCCGGTTGATTAAGCAGTCTCGGATAACGGTGAGAGGCCGACAATTGATTGATTTATAACCTTGCAAGGTGGACCTAAACACACGGAGGGTGCATACTCCAAGAACTACAACAAAAACGAAACGGGGTATACACCGACCAGACGGTTCCCATCATTCTCCGGATCAGGATCAGACCTACAGTCCTCGGTACAGGGCTTACTGGAACATCACGCCGGATCGCCCAGATTCGCACAGGTACCCCACTGTTGCAGGCAGGGGGAGACACAAGGTGTCCTAGGGGTAGTAGGGAAAAGTTCCCTTGCCGTGTCCATCAGGTACTAGGTTTACCGGTCCCATTCCCGGCAAGTGCTTAGTACGTTCAAAAGCTTAGCCTACGAAAGCCACTGGACCGGAGCCCAAATCCCATGCTCTTACCACATGAGCAATCCATTTATAAAGATCTTATGATTCCAACATAAGAGCCTATTCTCGCGAGTGACGAACATCACTCGACTTGTACCGGTCCTATAGCATAGCAGCTATCGGCCTAGCATGCTAGTATAAGAACATAGGTACCTAGGGGTCATGCATCTAGGGTTTCAAGTCAACTCCTGAAACGTAAATGCACAATCATAGCAAAGGTAATTGCAAAATTTTCAAAAAAAAGGTTAATGATCCGGGGCTTGCCTTCGCTGGCAAGGTTGGCCTTGGGCCCTTCTGGACTTTGGTCCAGGTCTTGCTCTACAGCGACGTAGTGCACGTCTCCGTCAGCTCCTTCGTCTCCTCCTTCCGGCACAGACGTACGGCTACCGTCGGGAAGATCTACACGGGATGCAATGCAAGATTTAATTGACGGTTTTCATTCAATCAATTGCAAAACAACATATGACAACCATGAAGAGTATGGTTGGCCATATTCACCTTGACAAACACACATTTGGTTTAATCTTTCTATTAAAGTAATTTCTTGTGGTGCTTTATTATTTATTCTTTTTGATAGTGACTGTGTACATATTTATGTAGATAAATAATTTAAATTTCACAACAGCAAGGGGTTGGTTTTCAACTTTTTAAAATGATTTACATCACACACATAGGGTCTTTAGATGTGTAGTTGATGATTTTCTCATTTAATTTAATATTAAGCTTTAATGGCCTCTATTGCTTTTATTCATGAAATAAATTAATAAAATTCAGCGGGGTGTGTTATGAAGCATTACAACCCTAAATAAAGCCACTGCACACACATGCACACTTAGGATAGCTATGAAATTAAATATACCGAAAATAACAAAATCTAGCTATTCCAAACATGATAAATACATACCAAAATAAATACACATCAAAATGATTCCAACTTTCTCACACATGGCCTCTGGTCCAAATCTAAGCTAGGCATGCAACATATACACCTAGAACTACTATAGATCTTGAGTTATGCATTTACAAAGAAAATTAGGCATATTTCAAGAATAAATATTTCTGCCAAAATCATGGTTAATTCACCAGAGGTGCATTTTGGCATAAAAAGACAACATGCAGAAGTTGGGCACAAAAATCTTTTTATTTTTAGCTACAAAAAAATCATTTAGACAGATTCTGCATAAATAGAAAACAATTCATAATAAAAGATTTACAACATAACTTTGTGCAATTTTTGGTACAGGAGCTAGGAATGACATGACACACAACATATCCAAAATTCAGCTATAGAGGATTTGTAGATTTGGAGATACAACAGATCTAGGTTTTCAAGTTTTGTATTTTTCATGCAAAAACTATCAGGAAAAACTATGGACATGCTATACAAAAGTTGTAGTGTTTTTCACAAGGAATCCAACAAAATTGGGTTTGCATTTTTATGATTTTTCTATGATTTTCTATGAATTTTACAAGAATCAGCACAAAGCTTTCGCTATTGAAGATTCTAATTTTTACTCAGGCCCCTGGAACTATCCTAAACTTCACAACCATGCCCTTAGTTCACACCAAACACCCTAGAAGGAAAGAAAGGGACGCAATGTGGTCCTTGGCCACTGGGGGCGGCGCGGCCGGTGGCGGGGTCGGCCGGGGAAGGTGAGGAGGAGGACTAGGGGCTCACCGGCGAGCGGTTTGTCGCCGGAGTTCGGGTCGGGGCGGCTCTGGTGACGGCGTGCGGCGGCGGCGGGCGTCAGCGGCCGCTGGAGCTTCTGCTCCGGCGAGGTCGCGGCGCGGCCAGGTAAATGCGCGGCACGGGAGGCTCCAGGGGACCCTAGGGGTGGCGCCTGGGCGGTTGGGGTGACACCGGAGGCGAGTGGAGGGGGAGCTCGGCGAGCGGCTTCCAGCGACGCTCGGTGGTGGCGGGCGTGCTTGCGCGAGGTGGCACAGCTAGCTGCCTTTATAGCCAGGGGAGCGCGAGTGGAGGCCGAACTTCGTCGCTAAGGATCCCCGGTGTTAATGCCGTGCGTACGACGGTCGGGCCTCGGCAGGCGCGCTCGACAGAGGGACGCGGACGGACCGATGGACGCGACGGCGTGCGGCCGGGCGGCGAGTGAGGGCGTGGCGCGTTGCCGGGCCTGGGGTCCACCTATGTCGCGCGGAGCACGGCGCACGGACCGTCGGTCGCGGGCCCACCTCGGCACGCGAGTACGGCGGCATACGGCGAGGCGCAGCGCGCGCGGGCGCGCTCTGGAGTGCGAGAGGACGGCCGGCGTCGTGGTGTGCTGATACAACTCGCAGTAGCCCTGTTTGACTGAGAACAACTCAAGATTTTGAAACTGAAGTGCACTAAGGTGTTTATATCAAAGTTGTAGATCAAAGACCCCTCTACAACTTTTACAAAGGTTGTCCTATGTTTTACTCAAAGGTTTGAGCATAAACGGCAGGCAAAGTTGCTGGTTTTCCATAGCGCTAATGAATAGTGAAAGCTGCAGTTGACCAAGTTTTTCACCCTTTTCCACTCAAAATTGAAATGCCACCCAACATGAAAGTTGTGTCCCTCGAAAAACTGGACAACTTTTATATTGGGAGATTTTGAAGTGTTTAGGTGAAATTTGGGGAACGTGGCAAAAGTTCCAGAAGGACTAGGAGTGACAAGGGGTTTGACTAGGGTTTTGGCTAGGGTTTGACCAAGCTTTGACCACAAAGTGTGTTGACTTAATTAAGAAAGTCATTAGCACAAACTAATGGTATTTAAACACCTGAGGTGTTACAGAGTTGGTGAAAAGACCCAAGACAAATATCATTGGCACCAAATGGGTTTTCAGAAATAAGCAAGATGAGTTTGGCATTGTGATTAGGAACAAGGCAAGATTGGTTGCTCAAGGGTATACTCAAGTTGAAGGGCTAGACTTTGGAGAAACTTATGCACCGGTGGCAAGACTTGAAGCAATTCGGTTTCTTCTTGCCTTTGCTGCCCATCATGACTTCAAGCTATATCAAATGGATGTCAAGAGTGCATTTCTTAATGGACCACTCTCCAAAGAAGTCTATGTGGAGCAACCACCCAGTTTTGAAGATCCCAAGCGTCTTAATCATGTCTACAAACTCCATAAGGTGCTCTATGGACTTAAGCAAGCACCAAGAGCATGGTATGAATGCCTTAAGGAATTCTTGCTCAAGCAAGGCTTTGAGATAGGCAAAGCCGATGCCACTCTCTTCACTAGAAAAGTTGATAATAATATTTTTGTGTGCCAAATATATGTCGATGACATAATATTTGGTAGTACTAATGAAACTTTTTGTGAAGAGCTTAGTAGGGTTATGACAAAGAGATTTGAGATGTCCATGATGGGTGAGCTCAAGTACTTCCTTGGATTTCAAATCAAACAAGCAAAGGAAGGGACGTTCATATGCCAAACCAAGTACACAAGAGATATGCTTAAGAAGTTTGACATGGACAAGGCCAAGCCCATCAAGACTCCTATGCCTACCAATGGACACTTATATCTTGATGAAGAAGGGAAATCCGTGGATCAAAAGGTATATAGCTCCATGATCGGCTCTCTTCTTTATTTATGTGCATCTAGGCCGGATATTATGCTTAGTGTGTGCATGTGTGCTAGATATCAAGCTAACCCGAAAGAGTGTCATCTTATGGCCGTAAAGAGAATCTTGAGATATCTAGTGCATACCCCTAACCTTGGCTTGTGGTATCCTAAGGGATCCACTTTCGATCTACTTGGCTATTCGGATTCCGATTATGCCGGTTGCAAAGTAGATAGAAAGAGTACATCGGGGACATGCCAATTCCTTGGTAGGTCTCTAGTGTCTTGGAGTTCTAAAAAGCAAAACTCAGTAGCCCTTTCCACCACCGAGGCTGAGCATGTTGCAGCTGGCGCTTGTTGTGCTCAACTACTTTGGATGAAGCAAACCTTAAAAGATTATGGATGTCACTTCACCCATATCCTACTTTTGTGTGACAATGAAAGTGCCATAAAGCTTGCAAATAACCCTATAAGCCATTCTCATACAAAACATATAGACATCCGTCATCACTTTTCGAGAGACCACAAAACCAAAGGAGATATCGCTCTAAGTGATGTGAGCACCGAAAAACAACCAGCCGATATCTTCACAAAGCCTCTCGATGAGTTAAGGTTTTGTAGTTTAAGGAATGAGCTAAATATTCTTGATTCTCGTTGTGTGGCTTGATCTGTAGGACACCATGATGTGTTGTTTTTATCTTGCTAAAATTGTTTGCAAAAACTTTCATAATGTGTTTCAAAACCTATTTTATATCCCAACTTGTCTCAAAATGGCTATGGCTATGTGATGATTGATTGAAATCTAGCCTATTGAGACAAGGAGTTCATGACCTAAAAGGAAAATCAGCAAAAGGATCCAAGATCAGATATTTTGCAAGCTTGCTTTTTCTGTTTCTCAATCTCCGGAGGTTCCGTGAAATTTCTCGGAAGCTCCGGACCCTTATCTGTCAGGCCGTCAGAAGTTCAGTAAAAAATCCGGAGGTCCCGCAGAATTCTCTGGAGGTTCCTACTTTTAACACTTGGATAGTTTTGGAAACCGCAAGGGGGAGAAAAAGGGAATATTCCTAGAATCTATATTTTATCCCCTAGGGTAACTCCCTTCTACCGCAGCCTTATCCAGTTACCGCTTTACCGCACACGCTCACTCTCTCTCCTCCGAATCGTAGTTCCACCATCCCTCGTCGCCGCTGCTGTCTCCCGCCACCACGCCTTCTCATCACTGGCCAAGTCTACTCCAGTGGTGGTGGTGACGCGCTCGTCGTCCGCTTTCCTCATCTATTCCGGGCGCACGAAGATGGTGAAGTAGGGGGAGCCATGGACTTCATCAAGTTTCAATCTACTCCGTCTGCCTCTCCCTCTGTCTCTGGTTCACGACTAGGATCTTGAAGGAAACCTATGTCTTCTCCGACGTGTGGCTCCTCTTCGTCGTCTCCTCTCTCTGTTCAAAGGTGATGAACCCTAATGCTACCCGATCTACTTCTTTTCTTGGTTTTAGCCTCAGATCTTGTGTAGATGCGCCTATAGTTGTTCTCTAGTGAAGGTGTTATACTGCATTGTGCTAGATTTGAGTTGAAAGATGAACCAAAGAACAGTGCTTGGCTAAACCACTGGAAGTTCAGAGGTTCTGGGAATTTTCCCAGAGGTTCCGGAACCAGAAGTCTTGGCCCTCTGTCTTTGATTCACAGTTCAACTCAACTTTATCACAAGTGTTTCTATCTTACTTTCCACTATTCTCTTTATCTACACTCTCTTTCGCTCTGGTATGGATCTCTTGTGGTAGGTGTCAATTGAAAGTTGAATCGAAAGACTTAGCACTATCTGTGGAAAACTCCAAAGATTCCTGAAATTTCCCTGGAAGTTCTTGATTCTGTAGCATCAATTGCTTTGTCTTTGATTCAAAGTTCAATTGAACTCTACTACAAGTTGTTTCTATCACTTTTACATCTCTGTATCTCATCCTCACTACTTTATCTGTTCTAGATGTCTGGTTCATCCAAGAAAAAGGACAAGAGGCCATTTAAAGATGCTGAAGGAGAAGCTGCTTACAACATAACCTCAAGAACAGTTGCTGACAAGGAAAAGGCCAGGAAAGCTACTCCTAAGAGAGGCAGAGGCACTAGAACACCTAGTGATAGAGGTGGCAGAGGGTCAGGCAGTATTGCTGGAAGAGGGAGCAGGACTATGCCAGAGGTCACTGATAACGGAGGAACAACAGGTAAATCCATTCCAATCAAAATTGGTTCTCCTCGACTTGGGGAAGTAGATGATTCCTATTTGGTAACCTACACTAGGAAGAACCCCACTAAGAGAACACCTGAACTTTATGATCAGTCAGTTGAATTTGAGGATTACAACTGTAACAAGTTAGGCATTCAAGTAAAGAAAGCTAGGCAGAAGAATCCATATGCTAGGCCAAGGTGTGCTGCCATAGATGTGAGATTTTGGTCAATCTTCCACTATAACTTTTATAGTTCTTGTATCCTCAACAAGAATAAGATCATTCAGATGAAGTGGATAGACTGGGATCACATTGAGAAGAAGCAAACTCCTGAGCTAATTGAGTTAGTTGAAGAGCATGGACTTAAGGATTTGATGGGTTTTAGGTATGACTGGAATGAGGAAATCATTGGGCAGTTTCATGCTACTTTATATTATAATGATGATGAAGATTCTTTGCATTAGATGACAGAGGGTGTGCACTACAAGGTTGACTTCGTGACGTTTGCTAGGTTGTTGGGCTTTGGACAGGATGACAGGGAGGCTGATATTCTGCAGAATGAGAGCCACATGAAACCAAACAAGATAGCTGAAGCTTATGAGTTTGATGAGCTAGCTGATGGCACCACTGTTGGGTTGAAGCCCCTGTACTACACCATCAATAATCTATTCAGAGAGACCATAAACCCCAAGGGAGGCAGTGATTCAACTTCCTTAAGGAAGTATGCAACCAATCTCATCTTTAGGATGCTCCCTAAAGCAAAGCCATTTTCAGTCAGCAGGTTCATTTGGTTTGATCTTCTAAGGGCTGCTGAAGATGGAAGAAACAACCTACCCTATGCACCCTACATTATGTATATCATAGAGATAGTCAATGGGCTTGTGTTCAAGAAAGATGGAGAGCACCAGCCTTATCAGTTCAGGCTGTGGAGCCATATCAGAAAAGAGGAAGTGCTGAAACAGTTCCTTGAATCAGAATCACCTACTTCCCATAATGTTGAGGCTGGTCCTAGCAACCCCAAAGCAAAGAAGGATAAGGAGGGCAGGAAGAGTAGCTCTCCAATCTTTGTGTGGAAGCTCCAAGAAGTTTGTATACCCCTTTGTGATTAGTGGAGCACTCCATCTATCACCTTGGTGATAGGTGTGAGAGAGGAGTGGATTGAAATAGATCCCAAAGCCTTTGTGGCTTATCTCAACAACATGGATGTAGGCCAGCCTTTGTGGCGAGCTGAACCACAGGATAAATTTTGTGTCACTTGTGCTTTACATTGTTTACATATTGTTATTGCTAAATCTTGCTTGCATGTCACTAGCTATCTAGGGTTTGAATTGATCTACTTGTTCCATGTGCTCTAGAAGTTTTCTCATAGGTAGAACTTCAATTCACAACCTTGCAAACCCTCCTTAAGTTTCAGATCTACTTTATCTATCTTAATCCGCAGAAGATCTGTTGCAGGTTGCTGTCTCTGCGTTTTCCGGAAGTTCTGAGAAATTTCCCAGAAGTTCCGGAGTCTGACAGTGAACTTGCAAGAAAAGTTTGAATTTGTTTTGCAGCCTATTCACCCCTCTCTAGGCCACTTGCATTGATCCTTTCAGTAAAGGGCTCGCCAGCATGCTCCTGTGGGTCGTTGTGGCAAATATCTAGTCTAGAGGCGTTGGTGCGCAGATCTACAACCCGCGGCAGGAATGGTGCATCCTCGCATCAAAGGGAGGAGAGTGAGCTACGATCCGGTCAGTACCCTGTTTTGTGCCTCTGCTTTCCCCTTTCATTAGAGGGAAGTGATATTTGGAATTGAGGATTTTGGTTGAAGCACGATTGTTGTTACAAGTTGATTGATAGGCTTTAGTTTAGAAAGTGCAAAACTAAGCATTAAATTCAAGTTGTAATGAATTTTTTGTAGCATCCGTGTACTCCAGCATCTTCTTCCATTGGTAGTTACTGCTCGGAGACATCTTCCTGCAATAGTAGGCATTGGCATCCTAGCAAACACTGGTTGAGAGCTGTGGTGAAGTATGCTTGGACCTTTCTCAACCCTGGCCGCCGGTTTGCTAGCTACCCAAAGGTAATGGCTAGTTGGCTACCTGCTTATGTGGTTCACGTGGTCAACGGTGATTGTTAATGGGGCATTTAATTTGCAGAAAGAAAAAAAGCAATGTGATTACTTCTGCTGGATTGATCCAGAATGGGATGAAAGGTCGTATGCTGTTATGGTGAAGCTCATGAAGAAGAAAGCGAAAGCTGAAGAGGATGCAAAGCAGTGGGAGGAAGAATCGGGAAAAACTAACTGTGAGCTTAGAGAGATTAGGAATGAGCTCAAGATAGTGCGACAAAAACTTCAGAAAGCTACCACCGAGCTAAAGTCAATTCGGAATTATAGGCACAATGTCAAACTCGCGCATGTGCTGCTTGCTTTATTTGTTGTTGTCGCGGGAATGGCGGGATTCATGCTCAGTGGCAAGGCTAATTAGATGTATCTGAACATTACGTCGATCACATATTCTGCAAGTGTCACTTTGGTATTCTGAACATTGTGTCGATCATGTATTCCGACCATTGTGCTTTGTGCTTCTGAACATTGTACTGATGATGTATTGCTAAAATCCACCAAGAAATGTGCGACAGTTAGTATCCACCACATTGTACTGACCATTTAGTCCGACATCTTCACATTTCTAAGAACGTAATTTCCGTTAGGTTTGCCAACAGTCATAATGAATTCTTATTGTTATCCCGAAATTAACAGTGCAGCAATGATGGTTGTTTTGGGTGGCGAAGGAGCGGTGAATTTACTATAAATGCGGAGAAAGGAGCGGTCAATTTGTTGTAAATGGAGCATCCCTTGACTTCTTCCGCCTGGCGTACAAAAAACCTTTTTGCATCTCCTCCTCACGGAAGGAAGATCCGTGAGAGTACAATGCTCTCTTCCTAGTCTCTGTATCAATTTGAATATGCATTTGGCCTGGCACCCTGATGTTTGTTCCAACTATTTGCAGGACGCTGGTAGGTCATTCATGCTGTCGAGGCGGTTGCCCTTATCGCTGTTGTTCCTCCCTACCAAGGTGAACATTGACATCGCTGGCCACCTCGCTGGGTCCTTGGAGCAGGCCATGGACGACCTCCACAGCCTACGGGCGACCTGCCGGGAGATGTGTTGCATGTGCAAGAACGCGGTCATTGGTCGGCGCGTGGCGCTACAGCGATTTGCCGTCGAACTATAGTGGAACGACCGCAAGGGCTACGACGCCCTCCTCGATTGCCTGACCCACGTAAGAAACCCTGAGGCATGTTTCCTCTCCGGGATGGACATCCTGTTCAGGGTAAACTATAGCTCGAGGTCATCCATCGCCAAGCTCGAGGCAGCCGCCCAGGCTGGGCACAATGTGGTGGCCTACGTAGCCGCCATGGTCCTCTACAGGGCCAATGGCGGCGCCGGTGACGATGACATTGCGAGGCGGTACATCAGACAGGTCGAGGGCGAGGAAGAATCGGCGACCAAGACAGCGATGATGATGTGGACGAACAAAGGTTGAGTGTGGCTCCGTGAGGCAGCCTCAGAGGTGATCCAGCGAGTGACGTGGCGCCGACGGGCAACGCTGGCACCGCCAGTGGCGCGCGATAATCATCAGTGTGCATGCGGCCTCTGCTTCAAGATGAGCTGGGAAGAATGATCACATTTTTGTAACGAGGAATGTAGATTTCACGTCGAATGTGATATGTTCTTTAGCAAAATAATTGGATATCCGCATCCAAACAAATTAATCCTTGACATGCGAGAGTGATTTCAGGTATCTTTTGTTTCTAGATCAATCCCCTGATATCTGCTCTATTCCTCTTCCTGGTTCCCGTGTAGCAATCTTTACTCGCACACGCATTGACATGATGGTCACCAAAGGATCAAAAATATTTCTCTGGCCTGTTCATGTATCCTGAACCCAAACATCCGGTCCTGCCCGGGTTGTATTGCCTTTGCATGATTTCATTTTGTTGTTACCAAGCGTGCCTCATCAACAAGGAAAAATGAAATAGTGGATGAAACTCTGGGCCAGCTTGGTTGTCTTCACGAATCTTTCCTACTAACCAAGTCTTGGAAAAATAAATCTTTGCTAGATGGGGTAGTGTACACTAGATAGAGTAGACACAGTTTTACTGAGAGCCAATTTGTTGCCCATCACTTTAGTTTCCTCTAGCTTAACCACGGCTCACATTCGAATTGTGCACGCATTTCTCTCTCCCTAAGAAGCTATCATATCATAGCTCACCTTGTCAAACTTTAAAACAAGCATCTTTTGCCGTCAAAGGAAGGAAAATATATCTCCGGTCTACTCATGTTTTGTAAACCCAAACATCCAACCTCCTTTTGTGTCCATCTTGTATTTCCTATCTCATAGCAAATGTTTTAGTCCGGTCTGATAATATTTCGTAAACCAGAATAACCAGTCTCGTGGCAACATTCGATCTCATCATGTTCAAGTAAATTAAGTTTGCTCCAAGTTCAACGAGATTGCAAATTACGCGCCTAAGCCATTTGCCTGACAATCCTCGATGGAAAACACTTTTGCATCTCCTCCTCAGCACAAGAAAACCCCATCAACATCTCCTCCTCTCGACGCAAGAAGACCCCATCAGCATCGCCTCCTCTCGGCGCAAGTACCGTCGTCCTCTCTCCCAAATCAATCGATTTCTTTGTTCTTTCGACTTTTCTGCCTGTTTGAGCAAACTAATTTCTATGTGCATTTGAGAGCATCTCCCCCAATGGCCGGCGACAATCCTCACGTGCCTCCTGTGGATCTCGCTCTCCTACCATCCACATCGGTTAAAGATCCGGCGGGGCAGAGATGCGGCGACTGCGGTAGGACAAAAACGCCTCAATGGAGGGCCGGCCCGATGGGGCCCAACACGCTCTGCACCAACTGCGGCAGTCGTCGCTGGCATGCCGAGTAGTGGTGGGGCAGGTGTTGTTCTCGTCGGATCAATAAAACCACGATTCCCGCTCTCCGTCGCCACGAGAAGCTAGCGTGCAATTGGTGGAGTGCCCGAGAGGCCGGGCTGGCCGCACATGGCTCCCGTGGCCCAGCACTCCGCCATCGATGTCAAGTGCTCCCGCCATGTCAACTGTCTCGGAGAGCTCAGGTGCACGACCATGCTCGTCCCTGCTCGACAGGCTGGCGGCATTACCAGCCGCTCGGCCATTGATGTCAAGTGCGCTTGCCGCGTCGACGGTCTCGGAGAACTTAGGCGCATGGCCGTACCCGTCGGCACCACAAGCTGGCGTGCAGTGGGTGCAGTGCCCGAGAGACCGGGCTGGCCGCACGTAGCTCCCATGGCCCTCCACTCCACCACTGATGCCAAGTGCACCTGCCGCGTCGACTGTCCCGGATAGCTCAGGCGCAGGGCTGTTCCTGTCCCTGCTCGACAGGCCGGCAATGTTGCCAGCCGCTCGGCCATTGATGTCAAGTGCGCTCGCCACGTCGACTGTCCCAGAGTGCTCAGGGGCACGGCCATTCCCGTCCCTGCTCGACAGGCCAGCGGCGTTGCCAGCCGCTCGGCCACTGATGTTGCACCCGTTCCTGCTCAACAACGAGGCGGTGCCCATGATCATCGACGAACCAGATTGGATGAAACGCTAATTGCCAACAATAACAAGTGTCACATTGCTGTAATACTAATTAGTAGTTTCTGATTAAATTTGGTCCCTCCATATTTGATTATGCTGCTATCTTTTGGTTGTAAGATCAGTGGACTCTATTTCCTACTACAGAGTACTTTAGATGGATGTTCGTTCGAAAAATGTGAACCTATTTTGCCAACAAATCAACAATAATTTAGTCCGGTATGGTCACTTTTTCTTAACAGTAACATTCGCCCGTTGCCATGCTCGTGAGGCCGAGGCGCCCGTTGCCACAACTTCCCATGGAAGGTGATTGCAATCATCAAGAGATCACAGACATGTTGGTCATACGGCGCGGGGAACCACACATCAGCAACTCAACGGTAGAAGATGAATGGTAGCCACACCTGTTGCTTAGCTTCTCACTGAAGCTAGCACAACTTCCCATGCAAGGCGAGTAACTCCACATAAATCGGTATTCTCACCCCTACCATCAGTGTCCTTGCCAGTTCCAAACCACTCTAGCACTTCCCAAACACTCGCACCTCACTCCTACTGCCCCGACCGACACAATGAAGCGATCATGCTCCACGTCGTGCCGGTTACCCCCACCGGCTCCACGTCACGCCGGCTCTCACCCTCACGCATCAAGCGATCCTCCGTCGCCACATCCTCTTCGGGCGCCCGTGACTGGGTGCCGCCGCACGACGGCCACCACTTCTCCCGCAAGTTCACAGATGCACTGTGGGGCCACATCCACGGCACTCCACCGCCGTGCTCCGACACCGCCAATGTGACCCACCGTCGCTCGCTGGCGGTTTACCAGGAGCTGGTGGTGGCTCGTCGGTGGATTCCTAACCTCCTCCACTGTCACCGCCGCCACCCTCCGACGCTGCCAACGTCGACCCACCGTCGATCGTCGGCAGTTTGGCAGTAGCTGGTGGTGGCTCGCCGGTGGATATCCAGCCTCCTTCACCGTCACCACCTCGGAACCTTACGTTTATGGTTACCCTTCCAGCTGGTGAGTCTGATTCCAACTCCGACTCCTAAGCTGACACAGACTCATCTGATGACCATTGCCATGGCTACATCACTCCGGTCCCCCGAGGTGATGATTTGCGCCTCTTCTGGCGCACCAACAGCACGTACGGGTGCCCTGTCTGCCCCAATCGTATGCACCAGTGGAGCAAGATGAATGAGGTCAAGGACCATGTCCTTGGGATGGCCAGTTCTGCGGCCCAGAGGGAGGACTATAAGAAGAAGTGGAGCTGCCACCGCATTGTGGCCAGGAACGAGGGATGGATGTAGATGGAGTGAGCGAGCCGCACCGGTGGAAGATCTATGATGTTATGTTATCTGTGATGTTAATTAGTATCTTTAGATTTCATTAGAACATTGTCTTATGTATGTGAACATTGTGATGTTATGTTATCTGTGATGTTAATTACTATCGTTAGATTTCGTTGGAACATTGTCTTATGTATGTGGACATTGTGATGTTTAATTAGTATCTTTAGATTTCGTTGAGACATGGTCTCATGTTTGTACGGCCTCTTTGTGTTTTATGGACAAAAACATCCGTCCACTTATTGTTCCTACATGCTCATTTGTTTGTTGTTCAAAACCCTAATCAAAACAAGCATATTTTGCTAGCAAAGGACCGAAAAGGTTTGTCCGGTTTGTTTATGTTTGCTAAACAGAAACATTCGTCCCCTTATTGTGCCCATGTTGTATTGCCTGTCTCATTGCCAACAAAGGACCAATAATATTTGTCCGGCCTTTTCATGTTTCTTAAACCCAAACATCCGTCCTGCTCGGATTGTATTGCCTATCTCATTGTATGATTTCATTTTGTTGTTACCATGCGTGTCTTATCAACTTGGCAAAATGAACCATGGATGAAACTCTGGGTCAGCTTGGTTGTCCTAACGATGCTTGCGTAATAACCAAGACTTGGCAACTCAAATAATTGCTAGATGCGGTTGGCCCTGTTTGGATTCATGGGAGCCCTAAAGGGTCCAAACAACAAGGTTGGATTGGGGCTAGTTGCCTCTAACCACCCAAATAACTATCCCCTCCAAGAGGTGCTAAGGGCAGTCCCAATGGAGGGAACTAACATGGTTTCCATAGCACAAGGAATCATCTATAGAAACTATTCTTCACAATGGTAGTGTCTTCGAGTAATAATTGTTTTCTCCTTCTCTCTCCCAAATTCACCAATGGAGAGCGTTGCATTAACTCTATAGAAACTAGTGGTTACTTCCCAATGGCAAATTCATGATTTCTTGTGCATTGGGTCAAGAGTAGACATGGTTTCTCCATGAGGAAACCATTTCTATGACTTGTGCTCTCTTTCCTCATTAATTAGGCTGTCACATCACCATTTTGCTTAATTGGCAAGCTATTTAATAGGGATAAAAACTACCATTAATACTCCATTGGGAGTGCCCTAATTAGACACAGTTCATATTGGGCCCACCAAAAAATGACTTTTCTCTCTCTTTCTCTCTCTACCCACACCTAATTAGAGACAGTTTTACTTCAAACCAATTTATATTACTGTTGACGACTGTTAAGTGCCTACTTTAGCCGTCAATATACTCATGAATAAAGGAGCTTAAGGCATTTCTTACATGCATTTCGTTAAGAATAATGTAGTTCCACTTGTCCATGGAGATTATTTGATTGCAGGAAAATAAGCAGGAAAAGAGTGACAAACTCACCTTCTATGGTCCATGCCACATCACCTCATCCTAGGTGGGCTGCCAACAAGGATGCCATGCATGCACACCTGCCAACTAGGGAGCCATGCATGCATGCCATGCAAGCAGTCCAAGTGAAGCAACCCCCGACGAATCAGAGTGTGACACATGGACATCACATGGATCCATGGGCCCACAAAGGCATGCAAATCGCGCCAAAATAGGGTGGACACCGGGAACCGACCTAAGGACCCACGGGACAGCCTCCAGGAGGAAGCACGCCCCGAGTGGGGCCCACAGGGGGTCGGCCGACCCCACAGGTCGGCCGAACCGACCTTGTGGCCGCCACTCAGGGGCTTCCACGTGGTGTCTCCCCATTGGTCCTAGGCGCCATCCCCGGGGTGTTTGCATCCATTCCTCGTCAGTGCCCGGGCCTATAAATAGAAGGAGAGGGGGCTCACTTATGAACCATCCACACTTACAACACCTCTCTCACTTTTAGTCTCAAGGCTAGGAGGTAGGCTAGAGTAGTTCTAATTCAGGTTTCAAGTCTACTTTGGGATCTAGGTAAGAGTTCTCTTGTATCTTATTTCATTTGTATGACTTTGGTCTACTTCACTTATTTATCTATTTCATATAAAGTTGTGTTAGTATACATGAGTGATTTGTTCATGTGTTCTTCATCTGTTCATCATTTAGAGGTTCCTGTTCTTGATGAACAAGGCCTTTCGATCCACTTGACATGTGACTTTCACATGTTTCTGTTGTTTGTTCATAAGTTAGAGGCTCGTGTTCTTCGCGAACACGACCCTTTGATCCAGTTGAACAGACATAGGAAAACACAAATACGTTTGTGTACCTAACCTGGTTTGATCTAATTAGATGACATGACTGCGTTGTATGAAGTCTATGCTTAAGCTACGGTACTCGGTGTAATTGGCTGGTTTATCTGGTGGCTTGACCTGGGTCGCAATAGCCCGGGCCGGTCAAGTCCGGCTAACAATGTAAGCATGGTGCTTGGGTTGCGTAGCTACCTTACTTATGAGTTTATCCCACGGTTTGTCTTGGGGTAGGCCGCGGTAGTGACAGCCGTTGGTCCCTCTGAAATCCCCCACGTTCGGATAAGCTGTAGGAGTCTAAAATATAACAACCGGAGTTGTACGAAAGCAACGGGGGAGGTTATCTCCCCGTGGTACCTGGGTGCTTAAGTCAATGTTCTTCAACGCTAGTGTATCTAACTCGTTCTTACCAGCTTTATGTGAATAGTACATAAGAACCTAGAACTAACTCGTATGTCGCCTCCTATGCCTAGACCCCTTAGAGAGAGAGAGAGTAAGTGTGTGTGTGATCACACTACCCCCATTATCATATTTTACCCCTGCACTTGAGTGTCTGATTTATTTCCGTCTATGATCTATACTCATTGCAATGGAGTTGATCTTGTCATTCCGCCAGTGCCTTCCTTGGATTCGATACCCTTTGGAATACTCCTTTGGGGAAATGCTACAATGGTACTTCCGTGCGCTTGCGGACTCCTGTAACGTTCAGATTTACCAACTACCATTTCTGGCACTATTACCAGGATGGGTTCCAAACTTGTTCTTAGGTGATTGCGTTAAGAAATATTGTTGATAGTGGAAATTCACCATTTGCAACCATCAATATTCTCACATAAATGGAGGCATATGCATTATTTACTAGCATATAGGTATGAATAATGTAGTTCCACTTGTCCTTGGAGATTATTTGTATGTAGGTGATTTACCCTTTAAAAGAGATGGAAACTCCACTTCTATGAAGCAACCATGCCAACTCAGCTGAGGAGGTGGCTGCCACCAAGGGAAACATGGAAAGACACATCATCGATCCAGGGGAGGCACTCACCGACGAATCAGAGGATGCGACATGGACTTCACATGGATCAATGGGCCCACCTCGGATACCAAATCAAGCCATGCACCGGGGATGGATCAGACGGCCCACAGGGCAGCCACTCTGAGAAAACACAGGCCAGGAGGCGACCCTAGGGGGCCGGCCGATCCTAGGATCGGCCGAACCGACCTAGGGGCCTTTGATCCTGGCCTTCCACGTGTTGGTTGCTCATTGGTCACTTGCTTCACTCCCGGGTGTTTAGGGGCCATTTGGGTGTCCGAGCAAGCCTTGTCTCCCTCTATAAATAGGAGGGGAGGGGCTCCCATTTCTCACACACCACTCTCTCATTCTCCTCTCACTTTTAGTTTCCAAGGCTAGGGGGTAGGCTATAGTAGCTCTTCTTCAGGTTCCAAGTCCTCTTGGAAGTTTAGGTATGAGTTCTCTTTTATCTTTATTTTCTTTGTATGACTTTGATCTACTTCAGTTATTCAGCTATTTCATATAAAGTCATGGTAGATCATATTCTTGATGTGTTCTTGAGTTCATCCTCTGTTCATCATTTAGAGGCTCGTGTTCTTCGTGAACACTACCTTTTAATCCACTTGAAGGATGATAAACTCCTTCCTTATGTGTTTGTTCATAAGTTAGAGGCTCGTGTTCTTCACGAACACGACCCTTTGATCTTGTTGATTAGACATAAGAGAGTTCATATCTGTTCGTATGTCTAGCCTTAGTAGATCTTGTTAGATGGCATGAGAGTGTTGCATGGGGTCTGTGTTCTAGCTACGGTACTCGGTCTAGTTGACCAGTCTTCTGGTGGCTCTCACCCTGGGTCACAATAGCCCGGGCCGGGTGAAGTCTAGCAGCAACGTAGGCATGGTGCCTGGGTTGTCTGGCTACGATAGTTATGAGCATACCCCCCGTAACGAGAGGTCGGTCCTCAGGTGGTGACAGCCCTGTTGGATCCTAGGGCAACCTCCGCGCTAGAGTACCTGCTGTAGCAGTCTAAAGTCTAGTTTCGCAGAGTGCTGGTCGTCGCGGGCTAGCTCCCCGTTTGTACCTGGGTGCTGAACCATGTTTCCCTCATGCAATACTCATGCCTATCTCTTGTATCTTCTAGCTTTGTATGTTTAGTACATTAGAACCTAGAGCTAACTCGTATGTTCCCCCTAAGCCGTAGTGTGCTAGAGTAGAGGTAGATTTGAGGTGTGTGTGTCACACTACCCCTTTATATCATTTATCTTACCGCTGCCTTTGAGTGTGTTGTTTCCCTATATCTATCTCTTGGTTTACATTCAGAGCAAAAGCATAAGTCTAAGATATCCGCCATTGCCTTCCACGGATTTGATACCCTTGGAATACTCTCCTTCCTTGGGGAAATGCTACAATGGTTTATCTGTGCGCTTGCGGATTCGTTAATGATCGTTTAGATTAAACCTATGGCAACTCTCAATGTTCACGCTAATTTGCGCCAGTTAGTTGTGACATTGGGAAATGCCAACATACATTTCTAGCGCTGACACTAAGGATGGATCCCAAATCTGTTCTTAAGTGATTGACGTTCAGAAGTGTCAACAAGCATTTCTGGCGCCGTTGACGGGGAAGGCACATGATTATCTTGACTATGCTTTGCATCTGCTTATAAACTCTGAGTAGGTTAGGACAACCCTCAATGCAGGCTAACCTTGATTGTCTTCTTTTATCTTTGGATGATGAAGACAGGTAGTGTATGACTGGTTTCGACCTACCGGGAAATTTTACTGAAGATCCTGAGTCTCTTGTGAGGAAAGCTTGAATTCATTTCGGCTCACCTCGTCGTACTCGTCCGGAGGACGAACCAGCTTCCTTTGTACCATCCACGTTCAACACTATGGCCCAGAAGACACTTCGTGAGTACTCAGCTCCTTCTGCTGACCAGGTGCTGCAAGGCCCTGAGGTGGCAATGGGGACTGAAAAATTCGATATCAAGATGGGTCTAATTACGATGGTACAGGCTAGCCCATTCTGTGGCAAGCCAAATGAGGATGCCAATGCTCATCTGCAGCAATTCCTAGAGCTGTGCAGCACTTTCGTCATCAGGGGTGCAAATATGGATGTTGTTCGTCTACGGCTATTTCCATTCTCCCTCTTGGGAAAGGCTAAGCAATGGTTCTACGCGAACTGGGAATCTATTGACACTTGGAGCAAGTGTTCACAGGCATTTCTCAAGAAGTTCTTCCCATTGGGTAAAACCAATGCTCTTCATGGAAGGATTTCTGGTTTTCAGCAAGCAGCAAGTGAATCTATCCCAGAGGCTTGGGAGAGGCTTCAGGAATATGTCCTGGCCTGTCCTCATCATGGGATGGAAGATTGGCTCATTCTTCAAAGTTTTTATAATGGGTTGACTCCAACAGCCTGAGGCCATATTGATGCTGCTGCTCAAGGAGCATTCTTCTCACTCACGGTTGATAATGCTAAATTGCTCATGGAGAAGATGGTCTCCAACCAAGGGTGGAGTGATGAAAGACTCCAACCACGACCGAGGGGTACTCATACTGTCAAGGAAGCAGATATGATTACTGCTAAGATGGATCTTCTTATGAAGAGACTGGATGACTACACCAGCGAGAAGGCTGCCATGGACACTACTTCTCTGCCTATGGACTCTCACATGACTTGTGAAGTCTGTGGCAACACTGGGCACTCAGGCAACTATTGTCCGGAGACTCAGGAGGAAGTGATATACATGAATGGCAATAACAACGGTTATCATCCACCTCAACAAGGAGGCCAATCGTGGAATCAACAATGCCCTTATTGTCAAGGAGGTAACCAAGGTAATTCTTACAATCCTAACCAACCTTCCTTAAGAGATCTCGTTTTTGGGCAAGCTAAGATTAATGAAGGTATTAACAAAAAGCTAGCTGCCCTTGATAAAACTATGGAAAGTCTCAATGTTAAGCTTGATAGTTTTTCTTCTGCCCAGAAGAGTCAGCTGAGTTTCAACAAGATGTTAGAAACCCAGTTGGCTCAGCTGGCTGCTTTGGTTCCCTCTCCTGATAACGGGAGGATCCCGGGGCAACCCGTATCCTCTTGTGAAAATGTTAGTGTAGTGTCGACCAGGTGGGGTAAGCCACCTAGGAAGACACGTGCCTCTGACTATGCAGGAAAGCCCATTCAACAAATTCTTGATCCATGGGAGGAATCAGCAGTGGTGCATAAGAAAGATCCAGGCTACCCAACTATCACGTGCACAATCTATTACAAGAAGATCAGGCATGGTCTTTGTGACCTTGGTGCAAGTGTTAATCTCATGTCCAAGGCCATGTTCAAGCAACTGGGATATCCGGCTCTCTCTCCAACAACACGGACTATGCAACTTGCTGATTCAACGGTCCGATATCCAGAAGGAGTCGCTGAGAGCTTATTGGTTAAGGTCAAGAGCTCTTATGTCTTCACAGATTTTGTGGTCCTGGATATGGATGACGAGGGAGGAATGCCGCTCATCCTTGGGCGACCATTTCTCAGTGATGTCCGAGCTAGAATCAATGTGGGGTCCGGTATCATCCGTTTCCCCATTGGGGAGAGGAACCTGAAGTTCAAGTTCCAGGACAAGGAAGAGCAATGCTATTTGGTGCAAGATAGTGTTGAGCAGCTTGGGGGAAGGACGGAGCCTTCACCCCCAAGGAAGAAATCTCCGTCAAGAAGGGTAAAGAAAATTCAGAAAGAATGGCGGAAGATTGAGATGGCACCAACCTCTACTTCTCAGGAGTGGGGTGCTGAATGGAATTGATCGCTGAGAAGAGTCCCGCTCGTCGGACTAAAAATGATGGGTCCTTTCTACCAAAAAGGTTAAAGCTGGTATTTATCTCATATTTCCCTTTCCAAAATTTTCATTTTCAAAATTGCATGTTTGATTTTCCAAAACCTTGCATTTGCATGCTAGATTTATCTAGCCTTTTTCCCTTTTCAAAATAAAATTTCTGAAAATCATTTCTGAGTTTGAAAACCATAGAAAATTTATTTGGGCAATTTCTGGAGTAAACTTTGGCCGGTGCACCTTGGCATATCTTCATATAGCCATTGGTGACACACCTGCAAAAGGGGGCCAGCACCGGGCCCACCAGTGGACCGGCCGAACCAGGGTTCGGCCGAACCCTGGCAACAGTCAAGTGGGCCCAGCCTTGCACTATAAATTGGAACCGAGAGGGGGTATTCTGCACCCATTCAACTTATTTCATTCACACCCCCCTCTCTACTCCTTGCTCTCTTGGTTTTCTTGGATTTCTTGCTCAAGATTGGATCATCAAGTGATCTCCCTAAGTGTGTTCCTGAAAATATTGTTGTTGGTGGAGCATACTCGGTAAGAACTTCATTTGATTTCACTAACCCATCACCGAGTTGCTCTTGTTCCTTGTTGTTGTGCTAGCATGAATTGGGCGGCGAACACTCTCCGGAGGGTGACACGCTCACGCTCCCGTTCGCGGGCAAGCACGAGTGCATCCACCCCTGCCGAGCCGACGCCGAGCCCATCAACGATGGACTATGAAGAAGAGCAAGAGGAGCAAACCGAGCCATAAGCCACAGAGGAGGTCGTCGATGACACCCCCTACCTCAGCTTGCGGGGCGATCGAGAGCAGCAAGCCTATGCTCTCCTGAAGGACCGAGTCTTCGCCCACACCAGGGACTTCAACCCGACCCTCATGGAGAAAACAGGTATGAATCTCGAGTTTGCTTCTATTTGGAATGCTCTTGGTTGGGAGGAGTTTGTGCCGGTCACAGAGCTTGGCTCTCAGCCCCTCACCATCCAGTTTATTTGCTCTCTTACCGAGATCCCGGATGGCATTGAGTTTCATCTTTTCGGGACCGATTATCATCTTTCTTGGAAGGATCTTAGTCGTCTTCTTGGTTTTAGTCCTCGTTGTGCTGTCTCTTTGAATCGAGCTTGTGAGGGTTTTGTTCGGGAATCTTTCTGGGCAGATATCTCTGGTCTTGTTTATAGTGGCAAGTTTGTACCTCGGTGCAATGATATTGTGCATCCCACTCTCCGTCTGTGGCACAAGTGGCTCGCCATCACTCTCTTTCCACGAGAAGATGTTCGGCCTGTGCGCAGCGATGAGATGATGCTATTATATGCTGCTGTCAACCAGATCAAGGTCGCTCCCGTTAAAGCAATGATTCAGCAGTGGATGACGAATTTCAAGATGATAGGCCCTATTGAGTGTACGGCTTTGGTGACTCGTATTGCTCTTAGACTCAGGGTTCTTAGCGGGAATCCCGTACCCTTCATCGGGACGCCCCGAGTTCTCTTTGATGAGGCATACTTGATCCAGGGGCATATACTCAAGAGGGGCCCAAATGATTCTTTGACTTTCTTCTTCCCGGTCTATGCAAACCAAATCCCGTTACCTAACCCGGGGTTTGGATTGTATAACTCGGAGTCACTCACCATTCCCCTTGTTACACAAGAGGAAAGCCGTCGTGCTAGTGTTTCAGGCAGATCCACCAGGAGCGCAGCGAAGAGAGCGCACATGCAGCAGCAGCAGCAGTCACAGCTGACACCACCACCACAGCCTCAGCCACAGCCTGCTACACCATCAGTGGCAGGAGGGGCCCCTGCGGGGTACATGTCCGGGGTTAGCCCTGGATATGCACCTGGTTGGGATCAGCCTACCTACCAGCCGAGTGCGAGTGGCACGGCTTGGGCGGACGCGAGCAGAGCTCAGTGGGCCACACCCGCTAGCTCCAGCTCAGGTGGTCCACCTCCATCTTCGTCCATCCGACGGCACTCCTCGGCCTCTACGCGTGACGCTCGGCTCGCACAGCAGTTGGGAGGGCTCACCGTCCAGGTCACGGGATTGGAGGAGACGCTGAACACCCACATCGAGTCTACCTCAGTGTGGCAGCGTCAGGCAGGTGAGAGGATAGCAGCCATGCAGCAATCAAGGTAATCAAGGTAATTCTTTCAACCCAAACCAACCTTCCTTGAAAGATCTAGTCATTGGGCAAGCTAAGATTAATGAAGGCTTTAATAAGAAAACAGCTACCTATGATAAGGCTTTTGAGAGCCTTAATGTTAAATTCGATAGCCTTTCTTCTGCTCTTAAAAACCAGTTGAGTTTTAATAAGATGATAGAAACCTAATTGGCTCAATTAGCAGCTTTGGTTCCCTCTACTGAAGACGGGAAGATTCCGGGGCAACCCGTATCTTCTTGTGAAAATGTTTGTGTAGTGTCCACCAGATGGGGTAAGCATTTTGGGCGGGCACAAACCACTGACTATGCAGGGAGACCTATACAACAAATACTTGACCCATGGGAATCTTCAATAATCACACACAAAAAAGATCCTGGTTATCCGGCTATCACCTGCAAGATATATTACCAGAAGATTAAGCATGCTCTCTGTGACCTTGGTGCAACTGTTAACCTTATGTCCAAGGCTATGTTTGAACAATTGGGGTATCCAGCTCTAACTCCAACTGCGACAGCCGTCCAACTTGCTAATGCATCGATCTGACATCCAGAGGGGACAATAGAGAACTTATTGGTATTCATCCAAGGTTCATGCATCTTTGCAGATTTCGTGGTCCTTGATATGCAAGATGATGAGGGAATGCCTCTCATTCTTGGGAGACCGTTCCTGAGTGATGCCAACACAAGGATCAATGTGGGAGCCGGAACGATCCGATTCCGCATTGGGAAGAGTAACTTTATGTTCTGATTTCAGGCAACAAAAGAGAAATGCTATACACTGCAGGGCAAAAATGAGCAATCAGGGGCATGGACGGAGCCACAACCCCCGCGACTTCCCACCACTCCAACAAAGCCTAAGAAAAGAAGGGTATGGTGGGAAATACAGAAGTCATCTCTATCAATTTCTCGGGAATGGGGTAACGAGTGGAATTGATCGCCGAGGAAGGTCTCACTCTCAGACTAAAAAAGATGAGTCCTTTTTGCCAAAAGGTAAAATTAGTAGTTATCTCATGTTTCCCTTTCAAAAATTTATTTGATTTTTTCCAAATGCATATTTGAATTTTCCAACCTTGCATCTGCATGCTAGATTTTTCTAGCAAATTTCCCTTTTCAAATAAAATTATGAAAATGAATTCTTGAGTGGAAAGTCATAGAAAATTTGTTCGAGCAACATTTTGGGCAAATCTGGACCTAGACATCTGGGCAGGACATCAGGTAGCCGTTAGAGAGCCGTTGAAGCAGGCGGGCCCGACAGGGGGTCGACCGACCCTAGGGGTCGGCCGACCCAAACCAACGGTCAAGTGGGCCCCGCCTCTTCCAACGGCTCCTAGCCGTTGCCCTTGTCCTCTACCCCGGTGCCTGGCTCGGTTGCCTATAAATAGAAGGGGGATTGAGGGGTTTCTTCACCCATTCACTCACTTCCATCACCCCTCTCTCCCTCTTTGCTATTGTCCTTTGGTTTTCTTGGATTTCTTGCTCAAGTGGAAGTGCCAAGCACTCTCTCCAATTTGTCGCTGAATATTGAATATTGGTGGAGCAAGCTCGGTAAGGATTTCATTTCGATTTCACTTACCCATCACTGAGTTGCTTGTGTTGTCCCATTGTCGTGCAAGATGAGCTGGATTGCCGGTGCGTACCGGAAGGTGACCCGCTCACGCCGTTCTAGAGACGGAGAGGGCTCATCTCACCACTCCGGAGCTACACCAAGTCCAATGTCAACCGACCGTGAAGAAGAGGAAGAGGAGGAGCTACCAACACCACGAGCAGAAGGGGTGATCAACACCGATGCCACCTTCATCGACTTAAGGGATGAACGGGAGAGACAAGCTTATGCTCTCATCAAGGATCGAGTCTTCGCCAACACCAGGGAGTTCGACTCGGCCCTTCTCGAGAAAATAGGTATGGACTCCGAGTTCGATTCCATTTGGCATGCTCTTGGTTGGGAGAACTTTGTTCCGGTGTGGGAGATCGGTTCTAGGCCTCTCACCATTCAGTTCCTCTGTACTCTTCGGGAGGATGAGACCGGTATTACGTTTCGTTTCCATGGAACGTCGTATCGAGTCTCATGGCATGATCTTAGTCATGCTCTCGGTTTTCATCATCGTTGTGCTATTTCTATTGATCAAGCTTGCAGTGATTTTATTCGAGATAATTTTTGGGAAGAGATTTCTGGTCGGCCTGTCCGTGGCAAGTTAGCACCTCGGTGCAACGATATCACACATCCTACTATCCGACTGTGGCTCAAGTGGCTCTCCATCACTCTCTTTCCAAGGGATGATGTTCGAACTGTGCGCATGGACGAGATGAGGATATTATATGCCGCGGTCAGACGGATCAAAATCTCCCCAGTGCAAGCTATGATTCGGCAGTGGTTGACAAATTTTAGGATGACGGGTTCTATTGAGTGTACGTCCCTGATCACACGTATCATTTCGAGCCTTGGGATTACACTAGGGGCTAACGTTCCCTACATTGACTCTCCCCGAGCCATGATAGATGAGGCGTATCTGATTCAAGGACATACTCTTAAAATGGGCCCGGATGATTCCTTGGTTTTCTTTTACCCTGGCCATGCAAACCTAATTCGGTTACCTAACCCGGATTTCCGTTTGTACGGCCGAGGGCCACTGACCGTTCCTCTTGAGGAACTTCGTCATTCTACTATTTCTGGAGATAGGGTCTCTAGGAGTGCATCGAGGAGGGCAGCGACAGCACAGCAACCGCCACAACATCCGCCGCCACAGCCATCACCGCTGCCGTCACCTCAGCCACAACCTTAGCCTACACCACCGCTGTCTGGCGCATGGGCCTCGGCCGGGTACATGTCTGGAGTTACACCCGGATATGCCCCCGGTTGGGACCAACCCACGAGTCAGCCGGGTGCGAGTAGCTCGACCTGGGCTAGTGCAGGGAGTGGCGAGTGGGTTCGGCCCGCCAGTGCTACCTACGGGGACTCGTCCTCATCGTCCGGGTTGCGCTCGTCATCTCCTGGGGCCACCCTCACTCAGCAGATGAGCGAGCTCAACATCCGTGTCGGTACCATGGAGGAGACGATGCACCAGCAGGCTGAGTCCACTCGGGACTGGCAGCGTATGACTGGCGAGAGGTTTCACACCATGGAGCAGAGACAGCTGCGACAACTAGAGGAGCAGAGGGCTTACTACGCGTGGTTGGGATACCATCCTCCACAGTAGTGAGCCTGAAGCTAGCTTGGGGGAGGACCCCCATTCTGAGGTAACTTGTATCTTCTATTTTGTTTTCAGAACCCCATATGCTAAAAACACATAAAAATCTGAAAAAGTTAAAAAGACCAAAAATATTTATTTGCTTTCTTAAATTAGTTTGTTTTCATATGCGCGGTAAGAGTGTTCTTATTCTCCATGGTTGAAATGATGAATAGTTGCTCTGTTTATTCCTCTTGTATGCCTTGTTTACAACTTAGTATCCTATCCAAGTTTTGAGTTTGTTGGCTAGTATGATCGAACCTGAGCTTGAAAGTTGTGGGTAGCAAAAAGCATGATCTTTGCCTAAGTTGTTGCGAGGTATGATATGGTATAATAGAGTTGCTATGAGCTAGTACTAAGTGATGTTTGATATCCAGAGTTTTCTTTTGAAAAATGATAAAATGATAAGTTCCTCAATGATAAGAAATTCCTATCCAAGGCCATATGTATATTTTAGCTTCTGTTAAACCTCCACATATGCTACCTGATTTCTTCATTGAGTCTTGTCAAATTGTTGTGACCCTCGGCGAGTAAACTTGTCATACTCCTATGATCAAGATCACGTACACACCACCATATGCAAAACTTCTACACTGGAAGTTAGCAATCATCATCTCATCCATTTCCCATCCATTCCACAAAATAAAGCTCTGCGCATGTTCCATGATTACTCTCCTTCCGAAAATATTCAGCAAGGACTATGGGCTATCTAAAAAAAAGAAAAAGAGAGAAACATGCCCAAGGGCATGCATAAAAAAAGAAGAGAATAAAGAGACATAGCCCAAGTCTCAAAAATTTCGAAAAGGAGGAGAGTAAAATCATGCAAATAGGAGTTCATTATCCATCCACCATCCACACACTTTTGCACATCTTGATCTGGGTGTATGACTTGTTCTCCCAAGGATCCGGTTTTCGACTCGACAATATATGAGAAATAGGTATGCCGCACGTTTTCCCTACCTACAGCTCCACATATCAGCTTATTAGGAGTAGGAAGTGAAAGAAGGCA
Organism: Cenchrus fungigraminus; assembly: GCA_036936925.1. Lineage (NCBI taxonomy): Eukaryota > Viridiplantae > Streptophyta > Magnoliopsida > Poales > Poaceae > Cenchrus > Cenchrus fungigraminus. The sequence continues at coordinate 103,663,375 of CM072779.1, forward strand.
AATCAAAGCCTTGGTGAGGAATCATACACATTGAGCGATCCGAGAGTATCATTTGAGGAACTTTGATTTCTTTTTGAAAAAACCTGCAAAACCTCCGGATTGATAACTGATCAAGGTACATGTGATTGGTAATCTTTATACAACCATTCTATCTTTCAACCGTCCAAGGCAGGTGAAGCTACATGCCCCATATCAATTCGAGTGTAAGGTAAGATCAATGCCAACTTCTTCAACTCTTGATAGAGTACCTAGCTGTATCTCGTTATACATTAGGAAAACAACATCGTAGCAACTCCTGATCAACCAACCTAAGTCCTTCATCTCTTGCTCGGGACGAGCAAGAGGCTAGCTTGGGGGAGTTGTTGACGGCTGTTAAGTGCCTACTTTAGCCGTCAATATACTCATGAATAAAGGAGCATAAGGCATTTCTTACATGCATTTAGTTAAGAATAATGTAGTTCCACTTGTCCTTGGAGATTATTTGATTGCAGGAAAATAAGCAGGAAAAGAGTGACAAACTCACCTTCTATGGTCCATGCCACATCACCTCATCCAAGGTGGGCTGCCAACAAGGATGCCATGCATGCGCACCTGCCAACTAGGGAGCCATGCATGCATGCCATGCAAGCAATCCAAGTGAAGCAAACCCCGACGAATCAGAGTGTGACATGTGGACATCACATGGATCCATGGGCCCACAAAGGCATGCAAACCGCGCCAAAACAGGGTGGACACCGGGAACCGACCTAAGGACCCACGAGACAGCCTCCAGGAGGAAGCACACCCCGAGTGGGGCCCACAGGGGGTCGGCCGACCCCACAGGTCGGCGAAACCGACCTTGTGGCCGCCACTCAGGGGCTTCAACGTGGTGTCTCCCCATTGGTCCTAGGCGCCATCCCCGGGGTGTTTGCATCCATTCCTCGTCGGTGCCCGGGCCTATAAATAGAAGGAGAGGGGGCTCACTTATGAACCATCCACACTTGCAACACCTCTCTCACTTTTAGTCTCAAGGCTAGGGGGTAGGCTAGAGTAGTTCTAATTCAGGTTCCAAGTCTACTTTGGGATCTAGGTATGAGTTCTCTTGTATCTTATTTCATTTGTATGACTTTGATCTACTTCAGTTATTTATCTATTTCATATAAAGTTGTGTTAGTATACATGAGTGATTTGTTCATGTGTTCTTCATCTGTTCATCATTTAGAGGTTCCTGTTCTTGATGAACAAGGCCTTTCGATCCACTTGACGGGTGACTTTCACATGTTTCTGTTGTTTGTTCATAAGTTAGAGGCTCGTGTTCTTCGCGAACACGACCCTTTGATCCAATTGAACAGACATAGGAAAACACAAATACGTTTGTGTACCTAACCTGGTTTGATCTAATTAGATGACATGACTGTGTTGTATGAAGTCTGTGCTTAAGCTACGATACTCGGTGTAATTGGCTGGTTTATCTGGTGGCTTGACCTGGGTCACAATAGTCCGGGCCAGTCAAGTTCGGCTAACAACGTAAGCATGGTGCTTGGGTTGCGTAGCTACCTTACTTATGAGTTTATCTGACGGTTTGTCTTGGGGTAGGCCGCGGTAGTGACAGCTGTTGGTCCCTTTGAAATCCCCCATGTTCGGATAAGCTGTAGGAGTCTAAAATATAACAACCGGAGTTGTGCGGAAGCAACGCGGGAGGTTATCTCCCCGTGGTACCTGGGTGCTTAAGTCAATGTTCTTCAACGCTAGTGTATCGAACTCGTTCCTTCCAGCTTTATGTGAAAAGTACATAAGAACCTAGAACTAACTCGTATGTCGCCTCCTATGCCTAGACCCCTTAGAGAGAGAGTGAGTGTGTGTGTGATCACACTACCCCCATTATCATATTTTACCCCTGCACTTGAGTGTCTGATTTATTTCCGTCTATGATCTATACTCATTGCAATGGAGTTGATCTTGTCATTCCGCCAATGCCTTCCTTGGATTCCATACCCTTTGGAATACTCCTTTGGGGGAATGCTACAATTGTACTTCCGTGCACTTGCGGACTCCTGTAACGTTAAGATTTACCAACCAACATTTCTGGCGCTATTACCAGGATGGTTTCCAAACCTGTTCTTAGGTGATTGCATTAAGAAATGTCAACAATTACACAAGTGCGCTACTGCTCGGAGACATCTTGCACAAATCACTAGTCAATATTAGACGACTAATATCAACGAATGCGATCCTTTTTTTGGTTCACTCTCAGATGTTTTGAAATCCTTACTGAACTTTTTCCAGAAAAGGACAGAAAATATTTGTCCGGTCTGTTCATGAATCATGCACCAAAACTTTTGCCGTCATTGCAAATCACCTGCTAAGGCCTCTAAATATATGTCCTGACCTATCATGTTACGTAAACCCAAGCATCCGCCCTCCTAGACAGTCGTAAATATGTGAGAGGTTGTTTTGTTATAAAATGCCATGGCAGTCTTCTTCTCCAAGCGCTCTCAAGCACCGGAAATCCCCTCTTGTCTCGGCACAAGAAAACTGTGACAACCTCACCCGAGATAATTCCATACTATCACCTAAACCACTCCCTTTGGTCATTAAGCGATAATAAGGAACCATCCCGTCGAGTGTTGCCGGGTCAAAGCCCGGTAAATCACTTACATAGCACATAGAGGATCGAAGCATATACATTACAACTCACACGAAGGCGAGTCCAGAGTACCTTACAAATTAAATCCAAATCTTCCCCGTAGGGTCATTTATTACAAACCATGGTCCTTGACATGAAAGTAAATGGTTCAGAGTTCAAAGACAACGGAAATTAAACTAAACGATAAAGTGACATCATGGGAGGCCACCCATGACGTCATCACTCGTCATCATCCACCCATTCCAGCTCCCAGCAGGTTCGGATTTCTCCAGGCCACTCATTCTCACCTGAAAGCAACATATATAGCAAGGTTGAGTATACTAATACTCAGCAAGGCTTACCCTCTAAAATAAAAGACTTTACTTCTAAGCATGCAAGGCTTCTGGCTGGTGGCACTATGTGAAAATCTCAAATAGGTCATGCAGCATTTGTAACGGGCCGTTAACACCCGTTACATGGACCCCATCTGTAACGGCTGTTGTTTGGCACCCATTACGCATAAGCGCGACAGGCTCGACCCCGACCTCGCCCTGACCTCGCCACCACAACGCCCGTTACCAATGAGGACCTCTGGTAACGGACTTCTTAAACGCCCGTTACATGTTTTCTTTGTAAAGGACGTTAAAATGCGTCTGATATGAAAGTGAAACCTATCGGTAACTGGCTGTTTAAGTCCGTTACCGATGACTTTCCTATTGGAGACGCGTGTTTTTTAGGACGCATCTCATTTTATGATGACCCAATTGGCGCACTTGTTTGGAGCTAGCATCTCCTTGTTTTCTCACATTAGAGACGCATGTTTTTATTATGCGTCTTTGTCTTTGCGTTCCGACCACTGCTATCTCCGACAACTACACTCGCTCTCTCTCCTCTGAGGGCCCCACTCGCTCTCTCCCTGCCGTTGCTGCAGCAGCATTTTCGCGCGCTCTCTGAAGGCCCCACTCGCTGCGCGCGCTCTCTGAAGGCCCCACACACTGCGCATTGTTGGCGTTTCTTAACGTCACCACCACTGGCGCACTAGTGTGAGCGTGTAAGGAACTCCCGGGTACACTGGCGAGTGCGAACGAATCCGCAAGCGCACGGATACACCGTTGTAGCACTTCTCCCTAGGAGAGTGAGTATTCCCGTCAGGTTTCGTTCCTAGGACGGTGAGTAACCAGAGAGGGTCTATCCAAGGACACCAGCTTTCACTGGGATAGGTCGGGATACAAGAAGCACTTAAGGGACTTAGCTCTCAAGATGTATTCTGTTAGGTCTTAGTCATCCCCGCGGGGCGACAACACTCCAAGGTGCTGGCAAGCGAGCCCAACTCGGTACGCGACGTAAGAGGGTTGACAAAGGGTCCAACAGGCTGTCACCACTATAGCCTACCTCTACGCTACGATCGTACGTGGTCTTTGCAGGAAAACCAGGGCACAGACACCACGTCTGTACCCCAGATAAATACTATAGTGCAGATACGTATGCTAGCCCTCTAACTACACTATAGCAACTGTATAGATACGGTCCCACGAACAAGGGAAAGATCGGAATCAGATCTAGTCATTGAGCTACGGAGCAGAAATGAAGCTATGGATGCAGCTAAACGAGATACAGCGGACTTACTTAACTAAACAGGATCAGAGCATGCAAACAAGTAAATGAACTATTGCTCTGGCTCTAAAGGATCGAAGCCTTGTGTCATGAAGAACACAAGCCTCTAACTTATGAACGAGCCACGAACACAAGAACAAATCAATCATGCATGATGTCCACTATAGTCTAAATAAGAAATGCTGAAATACTCACTTTGGTCTAAATGAAGAACAAGCATCCACGAGGACATCGACTCACTCCTCACCCCTACTCTACCTCTCAACTAATCCTAATCTAGATCTCTCCTCATCACCATTCTACCACATTGAGGTGAGAATCACCTCACATGGGCAGAATTAGAGAGAGGGAGAGAGAGCTACACAAAAGAGAAGTGGAACTTGAGAGCTTGGTGGTGTGTGTGAAATGGAGCCCCTCCCCTCCTATTTATAGACAAGGAGGAGGCTTGCTCCGGGGCTCAAAGTGCCCCTAAACACCTGGGAATGCAGCCAAGGACCAATGAGCGAGCAACACGTGGACGGGGAGGATCTACCGACCCTAGGTCTGTTCGGCCGATCCTAGGGTCGGTCGAAACCCCTGGCCAGCCTTCTGGCTTGTGCTTCCTCTGGCTCGCTTCCATGTGGGCCCTAGTGCCTCTCCTCCGTGCATGGCACGTTTCTTGGCGGTTTAGTTGGTAAAGTGGGCCCATGGATCCATGTGATGCTGACGTGGTAGCGTATGATTCGTCGAGAGTCCCTCACATGGATTGGTGACATCATGGATCCAGGAGAATCCATGTGGCAGCCCCTGATTGGCCAGCATTTGGGTGCCTTGGATTGGAGTGGAGTGAAAGTGCATGGATTCCTCCCATTTCTTATGCTAAATACCTGCATTCGATTAGACATCAACACTGGTGGAAAGTATGAGTTTAAGCACCTATTCTAGTGTGGATATGCAATTCATGCTCAAATTTGCAGGAGTTGACGGTAATAAAATTGGCAAATATCGACCGTCAACAACACCCCCACACTTGACCTTTGCTCGTCCCGAGTGAAGGGGAAACAAAGCCAAGTGGGTCATGAATACCAAAGAGTAAGACAGACATAAGAGATATTCTAAGTCATACCTTGCTCTTGTGAACCTCTGTGTAGTGGCTATCATGTTCCCTTGGGTGATTGAAAAGTAGAACAGCTGTGAATCAAATCACTTATGCACCCGATGATAAACACCTTGGGGTTTTGCAAGATTTTCATAAACAAAACTCTTGGTGGCTTTCTCATTTGATTCTCTCAGATCGCTCAATGTGTATATGTCCTCACTAAGGCATTTTGCCTTTTTCATCCTACTTCTAATGATGGCTATATGTGGAGCTCAGGGTAGGATAAAGAGAAAGCATACTTGCATCACATATTTTGCAAAGTCAAAGACTGGATCCACAGAGAAAATCAAATCATACCATCAGATCAAGATGTGCACCGGTATGGCTATGGAGTGTATGGTAAGGTGGATACTAGGCCCGAAATGGGTGCTAGATATTACCATACATGTATATGGTGAAAACTGTGGGTTGATGGTAAGGTAGACACTTGCCCCGGAATGGACACTAGTTATTACCATCAAGATTATGGAACTCCTTTTCTGCATGACCATCCCTCTCCTTTCTTCTTCTTTATTTTGGATATGGGCTATCCTTTTTCTCTCTTTTTTTTCTTCAAAACATGCTTTAGGCATGTGTATATATATCTCTTTTTTTTATAGCCCATATATCTTCCTTGAAGGATACTTTTAGAGAGAGGTCACACCACATATGGAGCTTTTTATTTTTATGGTGTGCAGGATACAATGCTAACTTCCAGTGTAGAAGCATAACAAGGGGAAATAGGTGGGGTGCACATAAATCTTGATCATGAAAGTAATGAGAAGAATTCTCACAAGGGTCACAGAATTTGACAAAGCTCAAAGCAATAGCAAGCAGCATATGAATCGAAGGTTTCTACCTACAAAGATCATATGGCTCTAATGGGATAGGGGCATATCAAAGAAGAGCCTTTCCAAGAGGTTTTGAGTTTCCAAAAATAAATTCCCCAAGGGAGTTAGTCATCAGAGCAACAGATCATATCATCCAGCCATATAATACTTGTCAATTACTTAGGTGAACATGCTTTGTCCTTAAGAAGGTTATGGTTCACAAGCATCGGGTCGATAATGAGGAATAAAACATATGTGAGTCTACTCAGGTACAAGCAAGCTGGGTGATCTTTAGCATCATCATTCAAGTTTTAGTTTAGAGATAGACAGATATAGCTAATAAAACTCAGGAATGAGAGAGAATGAGTTGTCGAGATGCAAACCGGCACTTGTTGACGGCTGTTAAGTGCCTACTTTAGCCGTCAATATACTCATGAATAAAGGAGCATAAGACATTTCTTACACGTATTTAGTTAAGAATAATGTAGTTCCAGTTGTCCTTAGAGATTATTTGATTGCAGGAAAATAAGCAAGAAAAGAGTGCTAAACTCACCTTCTAGGGTCCATGCCACATCACCTCATCCTAGTGGGCTGCCAACAAGGATGCCATGCATGCAAACCTGCCAACTAGGGAGCCATGCATGCATGCCATGCAATCAATCCAAGTGAAGCAACCCCCGACGAATCAGAGTGTGACACGTGGACTTCACATGGATCCATGGGCCCACAAAGGCAAGCAAACCGCGCCAAAACAGGGTGGACACCGGGAACCGATCTAAGGACCCACAGGACAGCCACCCGGAGGAAACACACCCCGAGTGGGGCCCACAGGGGGTCGGCCGACCCCACTGGTCGGCCAAACCGACCTTGTGGCCGCCACTTAGGGGCTTCCATGTGGTGGTTCCCTATTGGTCCTAGGCGCCATCCCTGGGGTGTTTGCCTCCATTCCTCACCGGTGCACGGGCCTATAAATAGAAGAAGAGGGGGCTCACTTATGAGACATCCACACTTGCAACTCCTCTCTCACTTTTAGTCTCAAGGCTAGGAGGTAGGCTAGAGTATTTCTAATTTAGGTTCCGAGTCTACTTTGGGATCTAGGTATAAGTTGTCTTGTGTCTTATTTCATTTGTATGACTTTGATCCACTTCAGTTATTTATCTATTTCATATAAAGTTGTGTTAGTATTCATGAGTGATTTGTTCATGTGTTCTTCACCTGTTCATCATTTAGAGGCTCCTGTTCTTGTTGAACAAGGCCTTTCGATCCACTTGATGGGTGACTTTTACATGTTTCTGGTGTTTGTTCATAAGTTAGAGGCTCGTGTTCTTCGCGAACACGACCCTTTGATCCAATTGAACAGACCTAGGAAAACACGAATCCGTTTGTGTACTTAACCTGGTTTGATCTAATTAGATGACATGATTGCGTTGTATGAAGTCTGTGCTTGAGCTACAGTACTCGGTGTAATTGGCTGGTTTATCTGGTGGCTTGACCTGGGTCACAATAGTCCGGGCCAGTCAAGTCCGGCTAACAACGTAAGCATGGTGCTTGGGTTGCGTAGCTACCTTACTTATGAGTTTATCCCACGGTTTGTCTTGGGGTAGGCCGCGGTAGTGACAGCCGTTGGTCCTCTGAAATCCCCCACATTCGGATAAGCTGTAGGAGTCTAAAATATAACAACCGGAGTTGTGCAGAAGCAACATGGTAGGTTATCTCCCCGTGGTACCTGGGTGCTCAAGTCAATGTTCTTCAACGCTAGTGTATCTAACTCGTTCTTACCAGCTTTATGTGTATAGTACATAAGAACCTAGAACTAACTCATGTGTCGCCTCCTATGCCTAGGACCCTTTAGAGAGAGAGTGTGTGTGTGATCACACTACCCCATTATCATATCTTTACCCCTGCACTTGAGTGTTTGGTTTATTTCCATCTATGATCTATACTCATTGCAATAGAGTTGATCTTGTCATTCCGCCAATGCCTTCCTTGGATTCGATACCCTTTGGTATACTCCTTTGGGGAAATGCTACAATGGTACTTCCGTGCACTTGCGAATCTCTGTAATGTTAAGATTTACCAACCAGCATTTCTGGCACTATTACCAGGATGGGTTCCAAACCAATTCTTAGGTGATTGCGTTAAGAAATGTCAACAAGCATTTCTGGCACCATTGCTGGGGAAGGCTTAAGGATGACATATCAACACTTTGCATATGATTATAATCATGACAGGAATAAAATAGTTCTCAATGCAGGCTAACTTGGATTGTCTTCTTTGTCTATTGATGATGAAGACAGGTAGTGCATGACTGGTTTCGACTTGCCATCAAATTTTACTGAAGATCCTGAGTCACTCATAAGGAAGGCACGAAATCATTTCGGCTCTCCTTCTCATGAACGTTCGGAAGTCGATCCAGCTTCCTTTGTGCCATCCGCATCAACTTCCATGGCCAACCCTGTCGAGAAGACTCTTCGCGAGTACTCCACTCCCTCTGCTGACCAGGTGCCGACAGGCCCTGTAATCAACACTGGGAATGGAAACTTTGAGATCAAGACTGACTTAATTACGATGGTACAGGCTAGCCCATTCTGTGGCAAGCCTAATGAAGACGCGAGCGCCCACCCGTAGCAGTTCCTGGAACTATGCAGTACCTTCACTATACGAGGAGTGGAGGAAGATGTTATTCGTCTGTGACTGTTTCCCTTCTCCCTCTTGGGAAAGGCGCAAAGCAGTGGTTTTATGCTAATAGTGCAGAGATTAACACTTGGGCAAAGTGCTTCGCAGCATTCCTCGCGAAATTCTTTCCGTTCGGCAAACCTAATGTCCTTCGGGGGCGAATTTCAAGTTTCCAGCAAGCAGCAAATGAGACTATCCCAGAAGCTTGGGAGAGACTCCAGGAGTACATCCTGGCTTGTCCTCATCATGGGATGGAGAACTGGCTTATTCTTTAGGGTTTCTATATTGGGCTGACTCCGATAGCCCGAGGCCATATTGATGCTGCAGCTGGAGGGGCTTTCTTCTCTCTTACTATCCCTGAAGCTACTACACTGATTGAGAAGATGGTTACCAATCAAGGGTGGAGTGATGATCGACTCCAGCCACGTCAAAGGGGTACACATACCGTCAAGGAAGCGGATATGTTGCACGCCAAGATGGACCTAATGATGAAGAGAATGGATGGATCTAGCCAATGAGAAGGCTGCCATGGCCACCACTACTCAAGCTATGGATGCTCGCATGACTTGCGAAGTCTGTGGTAATACTGGGCATTCAGGGAATTACTGCCCTACTTCTCAGGAGGATGTGATGTACATGAACGGCAACAACAACGGTTATCGTCCACAAGGAGGTCAAACGTGGAATCAATCGCGCCCTTATTATCAAGGAGGTAATCAAGGTAATTCTTTCAACCCAAACCAACCTTCCTTGAAAGATCTAGTCTTTGGGCAAGCTAAGATTAATGAAGGTTTTAATAAGAAAACAACTACCTATGATAAGGCCCTTGAGAGCCTTAATGTTAAAATTGATAGCCTTTCGTCTGCTCTTAAGAACCAGTTGAGCTTTAATAAGATGATAGAAACCCAGTTGGCTCAGCTAGTCACTTCAGTTCCACCAGTTGAAAATGCGAAAGCGGTAGTCACAAGAGGGGGTAAGACCACTCGCGATCCGCCTTATCCTAACCATGCAGGAACAAAGAAAAGCACAAGAGGGGATGAAGAGCTCAGTGGAGAGCCACTTGGCATGAGGGAGCCCTCACAAGCAAGAGCACCTGAAGACAGGGCAGATATACCTGAGTTTATTGAAACAAATTTGTTGCCATTCCCTCAGCGAAACAGGAAGACAATAGTGGATGAGTAATTTACTCGTTTCGTGGACATGATTCAAAAGGTATATATCAATGTTCCACTCCTCGAGGCAATGCGTGTACCCACGTACGCACGTTACCTAAAGGATATCCTCACCAAGAAGCGAGCTCTACCCATCTTGGAGGTGGTAAAGCTCACAGAAGAGTGTAGCGCAGCTATACTCAATCGTCTTCTAGAAAAGAAGAAGGACCCAGGGTGCCCCACGATCACATGCACAATTGGAACACAGAGATTCGACCATGCTCTCTGTGATCTTGGTGCCAGTGTTAGCATCATGCCAAAGGTAGTTTTCGACCAACTCAATTATATGGAATTATCCCCAACTACCTTGCAGCTGCAGCTAGCCGATTCCTCAGTCCGGTATCCAGCGGGGATAGCTGAGGACATCCCAGTGAAGGTCCGAGACTACTTCATTCTAGTGGACTTTGTAGTACTTGATATGGACATTGGTAATGAAGTACCACTCATTCTGGGACGTCCATTCTTGAGCACGGCTGATGCACAAATTGATGTTGGCGCTGGAGTAATCCGTCTCCACATCAATGGCAAGGAAGAAAGGTTTGAATTCCGCCCACGTAAGGAACAATGCTCAATGGTTGAAGGCACACCAGGAATGGGCACTCCTGCCCAAAGAAGTGAAACTACGCAACCACAAGTGGACAGCCTCATTGCCTTTATGAAGAATTTCTGGAAGCAAGAGCAAGAGCAAATGAGTGCAGGACAGAAATCATATTGGAAATCCAAGTCCCAGTCCAAGGCACCACTCCCCGCACCTCGTATACCACAGATGACCAAGAAGGTGTGGAAAAGAGTGGACAGGGAGCCGACTCCCTCATCTCCAAGAGCGGCTGACCCTACACTAAGGTAAGTAATGTGGGAGATAGTCTGGCTCTGGAAGACTTAAAACAAAAAGAACCCTTCACCGACAGGTAAGATCGGTAAGTTATCCTATTCAATAAAAGTTCTGACCTCTAAAAAGAATCAAGATATCCTTGCTCCATTCTGTTTGCGCTTTGTCGAAATACGAGCTCATAGGTGAACTCCATCCGGACAACTCCCCTGAGTCTAAACTGTACTAGAGACATCTGCGACAGCTGGAGGAGCAGAGGGCTTACTACGCGTGGTTGGGATACCGCCCTCCACAGTAGTGAGCCTGAAGCTAGCTTGGGGGAGGACCCCCTTTCTGAGGTAACTTGTATCTTTCATTATTTTCAGAACCCCATATGCTAAAAACACATAAAAATCTGAAAAAGTTAAAAAGACCAAAAATATTTATTTGCTTTCCTAAATTGGTTTGTTTTCATGTGCGCGGTAAGAGTGTTCTTATTCTCCATGGTTGAAATGATGAATAGTTGCTCTGTTTATTCCTCTTGTATGCCTTGTTTACAACTTAGTATCCTATCCAAGTTTTGAGTGTGTTGGCTAGTATGGTCGAACCTGAGCTTGAAATTGTGGGTAGCAGAAAGCATGATCTTTGCCTAAGTTGTTGCAAGCTATGATATGGTATAATAGAGTTGCTATGAGCTAGTACTAAGTGATGTTTGATATCCGGAGTTTTCTTTTGAAAAATGTTAAAATGATAAGTTCCTCAATGATAAGAAATTCCTATCCAAGGCCATATGTAGATTTTAGCTTATGTTAAACCTCCAGATATGCTGCTTGATTTCTTCATTGAGTCTTGTCGAATTGTTGTGACCCTCGGCGAGTAACTTGTCATACTCCTATGATCAAGATCACGTACACACCACCACATGCGAAACTTCTACACTGGAAGTTAGCAATCATCATTTCATCCATTTCCCATCCATTCCACAAAATAAAGCTCCGCGCATGTTCCATGATTACTCTCCCTCCAAAAATATACAGCAAGGACTATGGGCTATGTAAAAAAAAGAAAAAAAAGAAGAAAGAATAAAGAGACATAGCCCAAGTCTCAAAAATTTCAAAAAGGAGGAGAGTAAAATTATGCAAAGAGGAGTTCATTATCCATCCACCATACACACACTTTTGCACATCTTGATCAGGGTGTATGACTTGTCCTCCCAAGGATCTGGTTTTCGACTCGATAATACATGAGAAACAGGTATGCCACATGTTTTCCCTACCTATAGCTCCACATATCAGCTTATTAGGAGTAGGTAGCGAAAGAAGGCAAATCAAAGCCTTGGTGAGGAATCATACACATTGAGCGATCCGAGAGTATCGTTTGAGGAACTTTGATTTCTTTTTGAAAAACCTGCAAAACCTCCGGATTGATAGCTGATCAAGGTACATGTGATTAGTAATCTTTATACAACCATTCTATCTTTCAACCACCCAAGGCAGGTGAAGCTACATGCCCCATATCAATCAAGTGAAAGGTAAGATCAATGCTAACTTCTTCAACTCTTGATAGAGTACCTAGCTGTATCTTGTTATACATTAGGAATACAACATTGTAGCATTTCCTGATCAACCAACCTAAGTCCTTAATCTCTTGCTCGGGACGAGCAAGAGGCTAGCTTGGGGGAGTTGTTGACGGCTGTTAAGTGCCTACTTTAGCCGTCAATATACTCATGAATAAAGGAGCATAAGGCATTTCTTACACGTATTTAGTTAAGAATAATGTAGTTCCACTTGTCCTTGGAGATTATTTGATTGCAGGAAAATAAGCAAGAAAAGAGTGCTAAACTCACCTTCTAGGGTCCATGCCACATCACCTCATCCTAGTGGGCTGCCAACAAGGATGCCATGCATGCAAACCTGCCAACTAGGGAGCCATGCATGCATGCCATGCAATCAATCCAAGTGAAGCAACCCCCGACGAATCAGAGTGTGACACGTGGACTTCACATGGATCCATGGGCCCACAAAGGCAAGCAAACCGCGCCAAAACAGGGTGGACACCGGGAACCGATCTAAGGACCCACAGGACAGCCACCCGGAGGAAACACACCCCGAGTGGGGCCCACAGGGGGTCGGCCGACCCCATGTTGGCATTTCTTAATGTCACATATAATGGCACCGGGTTAGCATGAACATCAAGACTTGCCGAAGGTTAATCTAAACGATCATGAACGAATCCGCAAGTGCACAGATAAACCATTGTAGCATTTCCCCAAGGAAGGAGAGTATTCCAAGGGTATCGTATCCGTGGAAGGCAATGGCGGATATCTTAGACTTATGCTTTTGCTCTGAATGTAAACCAAGAGATAGATATAGGAAACAACACACTCAAAGGTAGGGGTAAGATAAAAGATATACGGGGTAGTGTGACACACACACTCAAATCTACCTCTACTCTAGCACACTACGGCTTAGGGGGAACATACGAGTTAGCTCTAGGTTCTAATGTACTAAACATACAAAGCTAGAAGATACAAGAGATGGGCATGAGCATTGCATGAGAGGGATAAGGTTCAGCACCCAGGTACAAATGGGGAGCTAGCCCGCGACAACCAGCACTCTGCGAAACTAGACTTTAGACTCCTACAGCAGGTACCCCAATGTGGAGGTTGCCCAAGGATCCAACAGGGTTGTCACCACCTGAGGACCGACCTCTCGTTACGGAGGGTATGCTCATAACTATCGTAGCCAGACAACCCAGGCACCATGCCTACGTTGCTGCTAGACTCCACCCGGCCCGGGCTATTGTGACCCAGGGTGAGAGCCACCAGAAGACTGGTCAACTAGACCGAGTACCGTAGCTTGAACACAGACCTCATGCAACACTCTCATGCCATCTAACAAGATCAACTAAGGCTAGACATACGAACAGATATGAACTCTCTTATGTCTAATCAACAAGATCAAAGGGTCGTGTTGGTGAAGAACACAAGCCTCTAACTTATGAACAAACACATAAGGAAGGAGTTTATCACCCTTCAAGTGGATCAAAAGGTAGTGTTCACGAAGAACACGAGCCTCTAAATGATGAACAAAGGATGAACTCAAGAACATATCAAGAATATAATCTACCATGACTTTATATGAAATAACTGAAGTAGATCAAAGTCATACAAAGAAATAAAGATAAAAGAGAACTCATACCTAGACTTCCAAGAGGACTTGGAACCTGAATAAGAGCTACTCTAGCCTACCCCCTAGCCTTGGAAACTAAAAGTGAGAGGAGAATGAGAGAGTGGTGTGTGAGAAATAGGAGCCCCTCCCCTTCTATTTATAGGCGAGGACAAGGCTTGCTCGGACGCCCAAATGACCCCTAAACACCTGGGAGTGAGGCAATGGACCAATGAGCAACCAACACGTGGAGGGACCAGATGGGGCGCCACTAAGGCGGTTCGGCCGATCCTAGGATCGGCCGCACCTGGTGTGCTTCCTCTGGTTGGCTGCCCTGTGGGCCCTCTGATCCATCCCCGGTGCATGGCTTGATTTGGTATTCGAGGTCGGCCCTTTGATCCATGTGAAGTCCATGTGGCGTCCTCTGATTCATCGGTGACTGCCTCCCCTGGATCGATGATGTGGATTGCCATGTTTCCCTTGGTGGCAGCCACCTCCTCAGCTGAGTTGGCATGGTTTCTTCATAGAAGTTGAGTTTCCATCTCTTTTAAGGGGTAAATTACCTACATACAAATAATCTCCAAGGACAAGTGGAACTACATTATTCAAACCTAAATGCTAGTAAACAATGCATATGCCTCCATTTATGTGTGAATATTGATGGTTGGAAATGGTGAATTTCCACCGTCAACAAACTCCCCCAAGCTAACCTCTTGCTCGTCTCGAAGCAAGACATTAGAGACTTAGGTTAGTTGATCAGGAGTTGCTACAATGTTGTATTCTCAACTTATGGCAAACATACAACAAAGTATTCTACCAAGAGTTGAACAAGTTGGCAATGTTCCTACCTTTTACCTGATACGTGGGGCATATAGCTTCACCTGCCTTGGGCGGTTGAGAGACAAAATGGTTATATAGCATGTGCATAGTCACTCATACCTTGATCAGCTTAGCAATCCGGAGGTTTTGCAAATTTTTTCAAAAGAAAATCAGAGTTCCTCAAATGATACTCTCGAATCGCTCAAAGGTGTATGGTTCCTCACCAAGGCATCAATATTGCCTTTCTTCACATCCTACTCCTAATAGGCTCTATGTGGAGCTGTAGGTAGGGAAAATGTGGCATACTTGCCTCTCATGTTTTGCTAAGTCAAAGACCGGATCCTTGGAAGAAACAAACATACATCCTGATCAAGATGTGCATATGTGTGTGATGGATATGAGCATGGCAAGGTGGATACTAGGCCCAGAAGTGGGTGCTAGATATTGCCATGTTTTATATGAGGAAATGAGTGATTGATGGTAAGGTGGACACTAGGCCTGGAGTAGGTACTAGTTATTACCATCTATATGGTGGAATTCATTCTCTTGCACATATCAATCCCTTTTTCTCCTTTGAAATTTTTCGAGACTTGGGGAAATGAATTCTTTCTCTTTATTTATTTTTGCCATGCTTTTGAGCATGCTTTTCTTTTCTCTTTCTCTTTCTTTTTTTAGCTAGCCCTTGGTCTCTATTGGAGATATTTGGAGAGGGATGAATAATGCAAAGATACATAGAGTTTTATTTGAGAAAGAATGCATAGGTGAGAGCCAGGTGTGGTTCGAGGACCGGTGGATGGTCGCTTCCTGGTGTGATGAGTGATTGACAACGTGGTGTGGACTGATTCTTGGCTAAGTATTGCAGGTGCAGGTTGCGGCTTGACTGGTGCAGGTGCAGGTGAAGAACAAGCGTGAAAGGTCATTGCCGGTGAGGCCTCCAGGTGTGGAGAAGACAAGTAGGCTTGGTTCGAGGGACCCGGTGGCCAGCGGGGTCAAGTGCGGGCCGCATGGTGGCAAGAACGGCAAGATGAAGTCATGGACGGTTTCTTGGTTGAGCCTCAAAACCAAGGTCGGGCCGGGACTACATGGGAGCCGAGTCATGAGTGGTGATTGGCGGAGGCTACACCGAGTTCGCGGGGTTTCCGGTGGTTCACCAGAAAACCACTGGGTTCCTTGGTTGATCCACAAAGCCAAGACCGAAGAACCGAAGACGGAGGTGCAGCAGCTCCAGACCGGTCTGACCGGTGGGTCTGACCGGTCTGACCGGTGGGTACCGGTCTGACCGGTGAGGAGCACCGGTCTGACCGGTGTGCGACGACGCAGTCCGGAATCTTCGAAGCGGAGGACACGCGTCGGGATCGCAAGGCTTGCGTCGAGGCTAAGCAAGTTTGCGGTCGCTGGGCATCCGTCCGATGGTGCGAAGACAAAGACTTCCAATTTCGCCCTCGAGGGGCATGTATCCCTAGTTAGCTAGTAAGGGTATTTTAGTCTTTCGGTTGCCTCCATATAACCCAAGTGGTGAGAGGATGGCAGCCATCTCTAGGAACCCTAGCTCATTTGGTTTTCCTATTTTCCTTCCTATTTTCTTAGGATTTTCGTAGGACTAGCTTGAGAGCTTCATGGTGAGATCTTGTGAGAGGGAAGGATGATCGGGCGGCAAGCTAGACCTTGTATGAACCTCTTTGGTATGTATAGATGATTCGGCGTGGTTCCTCAAGGCTTGGATGTGTCTTTCCCGTTTCTCCTTTTTGGTGATTTTCGGAGCCCTTTCTTGGCGATTTTCTTGGAGCGATTTCGAGGCCTTTCTCTTTGGGATTTGGTGGGGGATGTATGCATGAACCCTTCGTGGTTCTTTACCCTTTGATTCCCCTTCCAAATCCGTGAGCAAAGGGGCTCGATTTTGGGGTTTTCGTGGCTCTAGGGTTAGAGGTGTTCTTGGTGGGATTTCTTCGATTCCTCTTGATTTGACAAGTTTTGGTGGACCAAATCTTGGCTATGGAGTACCCATGAGGTGTTCCTACTATCCCCAAAGTCTTGTGCAAAACCGTGGAGCGGATCGGGAGATCGGGAGTTGGATTTGGAAGAGTTGACTCGCGGGCGCTGTTCATCCCGAGCTACCCAGGCACGACCGGTCTGACCGGTGCTCTTGACCGGTCTGACCGGTTCTAGCCCTTGGTGGGTTTTTGTCTCGGGGAACAGCCTTGTCCGTGTGGTTTTGTCCCGTGGTCCTGCTGTTCAGTTCTTGGCGTGTTTGGAGTTGTTTTGCTAGGATTTGTGAGGGGTTCTTCTTCCTCACAGGTTGTGTTTCGTGGTGGTTTTTGTTCCAGGACCTAGAGGATTCACTGAGGCTTCCTGGAACGTTTGCTGTGCGGCTGCTGTAGCCACCGGCCTGACCGGCTCTGTCCACCGGTCTGACCGGTGTCACCGGTCTGACCGGCGCAGGCCATCGGTCTGACCGGTGTAGCACAGGCAGCAAGCCGTGCAAGTTTCCGCTGTGTGGTTTGGTGAGTTTTGGCTCGGAAGGTTGAGTGTTGGTTCCTAGGACCAGTAGCACTCCAGTGGCTGCGTGGTCTTGACCAACTTGGGTAGTTGGGTCGGAGACGTGAGTTGGAAGCCGTGTTCGTCTTGTTGGAGTTCTCATCTCCTTCGAGAAGAATTTTTATCGGCTCCCATTCACTCCCCCCCTCTCTGGTTCGCCTAATCGGTCCTTCAATAGGCATATGGAACAAATGATGAATGCTAACTTCCAGTGTAGAAGTTTTAGCATGAACGTGTACGTGATCTTGATCAGGGGAGTATGAGTTCTAACAAGGGTCATAACAATTTGACAAAGCTCAATGAGAGAACAAGCTGCATATGTGGAGGCTAAGAACTAGAATCTACATATGGCCTTGGATGGGAAATTCTCATCATTGAGGAACTCATCATGTTTTGATTTTTCAAAAAGGAAAACTCCGGATGTCAAGCATCACTAAGCACAAGATCATAGCACTCTATTATACCATATCATGTCTCACAACAACTTAGGCAAGGATCATGCTTTTTGCTACCCACAGTTTTCAAGCTAAGGTTTGAACATACAAGCCAACAAACTCAAAACTTAGGTGGGATACAAAGTTGTAAGCAAGACATACGAGGAGAATAAACAGAGCAACTATTCATCATTTCAACCATAGAGGCAAAGCATTCTTACTAAGCATATCAAAACAAATTAAGCAAACGATGATGATGAAACCAAATGAATATTTTTGGTCTTTTTATTTTGCAGATTTTTTTTGGATTTTCATTTATAAGATATTCTGAAAACAAAGGAAGATACAAGTTACCTCAGGATGGGGGTCCTCCCACAAGCTAGCTTCAGGCTCACTGCGGAGGAGGGAAGAAGAAACCCTGACTCGCGTAGTAAGTCCTCTGCGCTTCCATGTACTGCTGCTGATCCTACTGCATGGCTGCTATCCTCTCACCAGCCTGACGCTGCCACGCTGAGGTAGACTCGACGTGGGTGTTTAGCGTCCCCTCCAATCCCGTGACCCAGACGGTGAGCTCTCCCATCTGCTGTGCGAGCTGAGCATCGTGTGCAGAGGCTGAAGAGTGTCGCCGGAAGGATGAAGACAGAGGTGGACCACCGGAGCTGGAACTAGCAGGTGTGGCCCACTGAGCTCTGCTCGCGCCTGCCCAAGCCGTGCCACTCGCACTCGGCTGGTAGGTGGGCTGGTCCCAGCCAGGTGCATATGCAGGGGTAACCCCGGACATGTACCCCGCAGGGGCCCCTCCTGCCACTGGTGGCGTAGCAGGCTGTGGCTGTGGTGATGGTGGTGGCTGTGACAAGTTAGTACCATGGTACAAGCTCAAGGAATGTCCGGATGGACATCACTCCTGAGCTCGCCCCAGCGAGAATGCAGAGAACACAAAGCAGAAGTAGATTGCTTTTCCTGGATCAGAATTTTATTATAATGGAAAATGAGGATAACTTACCGAACTTACCTGTCGGTGCAGAGCTCATTATTTTAAGTCTTTAGAGCTAGACTTGGTTCCAAAGTTCTCACCTGGGTAGTGGGGCAGCCGTTTCCTTCGGAGGAGAAGTCGGCTTCCTACTCACTCTCCGCCACATCTTTTGAGTGTTGTGTGGGTTGTGATGTGTAGGAGGTGGTCTCTTGGGCTGGGACTGAGACTTCCAATACTGTTTCTGTCCCGTGCCCATAAGTTGGCGTTCTTCCTTCTAAAAATTCTTCATGAATGCAATGAGGCCGTCCACTTGCCGTGGTGACACTTCGACCTCTCGTGCCGGGGTGTCAGAAGTTGGTAAACCCTTGATCATCGAGCATTGTTCTTTTCTTGGACGAAACTCGAACCTCTCCTCTTTGCCATTGATGTAGAGACGGATCACACCAGTCCCCACATTAATTTGTGCATCAGCTGTACTCAGAAATGGGCGCCCAAGTATGAGCGGCACCTCCTTGGCGATCTCCATGTCCAGCACCACAAAGTCAACGGGAATAAAGCAATCTCGGACTTTCACTGGAATGTCCTCAGCTATCCCCGCTAGGTATCAGACTGAAGAATCGGCCAGTTGCAGCTGCAAAGTGGTTGGAGATAAACTTGTGTAGTTGAGTTGATCAAAGACTACCTTAGGCATGACGCTGACGCTGGCCCCTAAGTCACAGAGAGCATGGTCGAAATGTTGGGTCCCAATCATACAAGTGATTGTGGGACACCCTGGATCCTTCTTCTTCTTAGGAAGGTGGTTGAGTATAGCAGCACTGCACTCCTCCGTGAGCCGTACTACTTCGGTTGTGGGAAGAGCCCGCTTCTTGGTTAGGATGTCCTTGAGATAACGTGCGTAAGTGGGTACGCGTATTGCCTCAAGCAATGGAATGTTGATATAAACTTTCTG
Organism: Cenchrus fungigraminus; assembly: GCA_036936925.1. Taxonomy (NCBI): domain Eukaryota; kingdom Viridiplantae; phylum Streptophyta; class Magnoliopsida; order Poales; family Poaceae; genus Cenchrus; species Cenchrus fungigraminus. The sequence goes on from CM072779.1 coordinate 103,683,113, forward strand.
AATCATATCCACGAAGCGATTGAACTGTTCATCTATTGTTGCCTTCCTGCTCTTTTGAGGGAACGACATCACATTGGCTTCTATGAAACCCGGATGTGCCGTCACTCCTACAAGTGCTTTATCTGTTGGTGGCACCTTCCTTACCTGGGGGAATTCTTCCGAGTTGGATGAATCCTCATGGATATTCTCAACTTCTGTTATGACCTTCTTATCTGTCCCTGCATGGTTAGGATACGGTGGATCCCTAGTGGATTTACCTCCTCTCGTGGTTACCGCATTTGCATTTTCAACAGACGGAACAGAAGCGGCCAGCTGGGCCAACTGAGTTTCTAACATTTTGTTGAAACTCAGCTGACTCTTCTGGGCAGAAGAAAAGCGATCAAGCTTAACGTTGAGGCTTTCCACAGTTTTATCAAGGGCAGCTAACGTCTTGTTAATACCTTCATTAATCTTAGCTTGCCTAGAAACGAGATCTCTCAAGGAAGGCTGGTTGGGATTGTACGAGTTACCTTGGTTACCTCCTTGATAGTAAGGGTGTTGTTGATTCCACGGTTGGCCTCCTTGTTGAGGTGGACGATAACCGTTGTTGTTTCCGTTCATGTACATCACTTCCTCCTGAGTCTCCGGACAATAGTTGCCTGAGTGCCCAGTGTTGCCACAGACCTCACAGGTCATGTGAGAGTCCATAGGCAGAGTAGTGGTGGCCATGGCAGCCTTCTCGCTGGTGTAGTCATCCAATCTCTTCATAAGAAGATCCATCTTGGTAGTAATCATGTCTGCTTCCTTGACAGTATGAGTACCCCTCGGTCGTGGTTGGAGTCTTTCATCACCCCACCCTTGGTTGGAGACTATCTTCTCCATGAGTAATGTAGCATTATCAACAGTGAGTGAGAAGAATGCTCCTTGAGCAGCAGCATCAATATGGCCTCGGGCTGTCGGAGTCAACCCATTATAGAAGCTTTGAAGAATAAGCCAATCCTCCATCCCATGGTGAGGACAGGCCAGGACATACTCCTGAAGCCTTTCCCAAGCCTCTGGAATATATTCACTTGCTGCTTGCTGAAAACCAGAAATCCTTCCACGAAGAGCATTGGTTTTACCCAATGGGAAGAACTTCTTGAGAAATGCCTCTGAACACTTACTCCAAGTGTCAATAGCTTCACAATTCGCATAGAACCATTGCTTAGCTTTCCCCAGGAGGGAGAATGGAAATAGCCGTAAACGAACATCATCCATATTTGCACCCCTGATGACGAAAGTGCTGCATAGCTCTAGGAATTGCTGCAGATGAGCATTGGCATCCTCATTTGGCTTGCCACAGAATGGGCTAGCCTGTACCATCGTAATTAGACCCGTCTTGATCTCAAAATTTCCAGTCCCCATTGCCACCTCATGGCCTTGCAGCACCTGGTCAGCGGAAGGAGCTGAGTACTCATGAAGTGTCTTCTGGGCCATAGCATTGGACGTGGATGGTACAAAGGAAGCTGGTTCGCCCTCCGGACGAGTACGACGAGGTGAGCCGAAATGAATTCGTGCTTTCCTCACAAGTGACTCGGGATCTTTAGTAAAATTCCCCGGTAGGTCGAAACCAGTCATACACTACCTGTCTTCATCATCCAAAGATAAAAGAAGACAATCAAGGTTAGCCTATATTGAGAGTTGTCCTAACCTACTCAGAGTTTATAAACAGATGCAAAGCATAGTCATGATAATCCTGTGCCTTCCCCGGCAATGGCGCCAGAAATGCTTGTTGGCATTTCTTAATGTCACAACAAATGGCACCGGGTTAGCGTGAACATCAAGACTTGCCGAAGGTTAATCTAAATGATCATGAACGAATCCGCAAGCGCACAGATAAACCATTGTAGCATTTCCCCAAGGAAGGAGAGTATTCCAAGGGTATCGCATCCGTGGAAGGCAATGGCGGATATCTTAGACTTATGCTTTTTGTCTGAATGTAAACCAAGAGATAGATATAGGAAACAACACACTCAAAGGCAGGGGTAAGATAAAAGATATACGGGGTAGTGTGACACACACACTCAGGTCTACCTCTACTCTAGCACACTACGGCTTAGGGGGAACATACGAGTTAGCTCTAGGTTCTAATGTACTAAACATACAAAGCTAGAAGATACAAGAGATGGGCATGAGCATTGCATGAGAGGGATAAGGTTCAGCACCCAGGTACAAACAGGGAGCTAGCCCGCGACAACTAACACTCTGCGAAACTAGACTTTAGACTCCTACAGCAGGTACCCCAACGCGGAGGTTGCCCAAGGATCCAACAGGGCTATCACCACCTGAGGACCGACCTCTCGTTACAGGGGGTATGCTCATAACTATCGTAGCCAGACAACCCAGGCACCATGCCTACGTTGCTGCTAGACTCCACCCGGCCCGAGCTATTGTGACCCAGGGTGAGAGCCACCAGAAGATTGGTCAACTAGACCGAGTACCGTAGCTTGAACACAGACCTCATGCAACACTCTCATGCCATCTAACAAGATCAACTAAGGCTAGACATACGAACAGATATGAACTCTCTTATGTCTAATCAACAAGATCAAAGGGTCGTGTTTGTGAAGAACACGAGCCTCTAACTTATGAACAAACACATAAGGAAGGAGTTTATCACCCTTCAAGTGGATCAAAAGGTAGTGTTCACGAAGAACACGAGCCTCTAAATGATGAACAAAGGATGAACTCAAGAACATATCAAGAATATAATCTACCATGACTTTATATGAAATAGCTGAATAACTGAAGTAGATCAAAGTCATACAAAGAAATAAAGATAAAAGAGAAGTCATACCTAGACTTCCAAGAGGACTTGGAACCTAAATAAGAGCTACTCTAGCCTACCCCCTAGCCTTGGAAACTAAAAGTGAGAGGAGAATGAGAGAGTGGTGTGTGAGAAATGGGAGCCCCTCCCCTTCTATTTATAGGCGAGGACAAGGCTTGCTCGGACGCCCAAATGACCCCTAAACACCCGGGAGTGAGGCAATGGACCAATGAGCAACCAACACGTGGAGGGACCAGATGGGGCGCCACTAAGGCGGTTCGGCCGATCCTAGGATCGGCCGGCCCCCTAGGGCGGCCCCACCTGGTGTGCTTCCTCTGGTTGGCTACCCTGTGGGCCCTCTGATCCATCCCCGGTGCATGGCTTGATTTGGTATCCGAGGTGGGCCCTTTGATCCATGTGAAGTCCATGTGGCGTCCTCTGATTCGTCGGTGAGTGCCTCCCCTGGATCGATGACGTGGATTGCCATGTTTCCCTTGGTGGCAGCCACCTCCTCAGCTGAGTTAGCATGGTTTTTTCATAGAAGTTGAGTTTTCATCTCTTTTAAGGGGTAAATCACCTACATACAAATAATCTCCAAGGACAAGTGGAACTACATTATTCAAACCTAAATTCTAGTAAACAATGCATATGCCTCCATTTATGTGAGAATATTGATGGTTGGAAATGGTAAATTTCCACCGTCAACACCCCACAGGTCGGCCGAACCGACCTTGTGGCCGCTACTCAGGGGCTTCCACGTGGTGGTTCCCTATTGGTCCTAGGCGCCATCCCCGGGGTGTTTGCCTCCATTCCTCGCCAGTGCACGGGCCTATAAATAGAAGGAGAGGGGGCTCACTTATGAGACATCCACACTTGCAACACCTCTCTCACTTTTAGTCTCAAGGCTAGGAGGTAGGCTAGAGTAGTTCTAATTCAGGTTCCAAGTCTACTTTGGGATCTAGGTATGAGTTGTCTTGTGTCTTATTTCATTTGTATGACTTTGATCTACTTCAGTTATTTATCTATTTCATATAAAGTTGTGTTAGTATTCATGAGTGATTTGTACATGTGTTCTTGACCTGTTCATCATTTAGAGGCTTCTGTTCTTGATGAACAAGGCCTTTCGATCCACTTGACGGTTGACTTTTACATGTTTCTAGTGTTTGTTCATAAGTTAGAGGCTCGTGTTCTTCGCGAACATGACCCTTTGATCCAGTTGAACAGACATAGGAAAACACGAATCTGTTTGTGTACTTAACCTGGTTTGATCTAATTAGATGACATGATTGCGTTGTATGAAGTGTGTGCTTGAGCTACGGTACTCGGTGTAATTGGCTGGTTTATCTGGTGGCTTGACCTAGGTCACAATAGCCCGGGCTGGTCAAGTCCGGCTAACAACGTAAGCATGGTGCTTGGGTTGCGTAGCTACCTTACTTATGAGTTTATCGCACGGTTTGTCTTGGGGTAGGCCGCGGTAGTGACAGCCATTTGTCCTCTGAAATCCCCCACGTTCGGATAAGCTGTAGGAGTCTAAAATATAACAACCGGAGTTGTGCAGAAGCAACGTGGGAGGTTATCTCCCCGTGGTACCTGGGTGCTCAAGTCAATGTTCTTCAACGCTAGTGTATCTAACTCGTTCTTACCAGCTTTATGTGTATAGTACATAAGAACCTAGAACTAACTCGTGTGTCGCCTCTGTTGACACATCTTATCCTATATATTTATAAGTCAACTAAACATGAGAAAAGGGCATAAATGTTAATATCAACTTAGAATAGGGTGCCACTAACAGTTTTTCTGGAGATTTGGTAAATTATATAAATCTAGGAACCATTCGGGAAAAGTGCTAGAAGAATCAAATCTAGAAGACTCCAGAAGGCTCCGGAACTCAACGAGACTTGGCACCCAAGAAAGAAGCATCTAGAAGAAGCGACGGACCACCTGGCCGAAGTGGGCCCCGAGGGGGGCCCACCCCAGCCCGATCGGCCTGGTGGTGGGGCCGGTCGGCCTCCCTCGGGTGCCGCCTCAGCCCTACTTCCAGAAGGTTCTTCCACCGCCTATGAGGATCAATCTAAACCACTCGTTAGGTCGGTTTGATCAAACGGCGCACGTCTACCCCTCAGGGCTATATAAGCAGCCCCCCTGCCCCCTGGCAGAGGCATCTGGAAACTTGAGTTTGCATACACCAGATCAAGTCATCAAGTCAGAGATACTACACCCTAGAAACACCATATAGCAGAGTAGCTAGCTAGTCTAGATCTAGGAGGAGGCAAGGCATCTACTTGGCTCCTGATCGTCTAGAGACTGATCGAGATACTGATCTAGCTTCGCTCTTGTAAGTTCTTATCTAGTTCCTTACATTTGTTATACAGACATATGTTCTTATCAATGATTATATTCGACATTATATGCTTTGGTGTTTATTATGATTACATGTTTAGCATAGTTGATTTGCCTTTATATTCATGTATGGAGTCGTATAGCCCTCACCTAGATCATTTGTTAACATGGGTGAACGGTAAAGACAGTGTAAGCGTGGTGCTTATATTGTATTTATCTGCGATTGCACCCTATATGCCGGGTCGTGTGGTAGATCGTGGTGGTGACAGCACTATTGAGTCCTTCGCAGTCCACCCCCCGTGTATAGGACTAGTGGAGCCTTATACTGTTTGGGTTGTTTCAAGTTTCGGCCTTGATCCTCCTGGATAGTCTCCCCATGCATTGATATAATAGTTCTTCTTCCATGATTGTTAAATGTTTGCACTAATCATAGTTTGCACTGACATATAGTTTAGAGTTACCGAGGAGTATCCTCTCTAACTAGACTTTGCTATGTTTCTGTTGCTATAATGACACTTTCTAGCTACTCATGATGTTATGACTTGAACAATGCTATCAATATCTTTATCTTTATGTGACTTACCCCTGTTTATAGCAATTGATATATTTTGGCCACTCTACATTATAAAACTGAGAGATGAGCATGTATTAGCTATTATGGATTAGAAAGACTTCTTTCCGTATGGTAGAATATAAATACGATACCTGGTTTTACTCCTAGTTAAAATGCTACAATGGTATATTCATATCTGTGCGCTTGCGGATTCCCAGTTTATATATATCTTCTTTTCTAGAGATCCAAGGCATATGTAAGAGTACCATATCCATGTGTTTTCTGGCACACCAGTCAGGGCTGACAACCTATATCGAGTTGTGCTATGAATCGTGTCGGATTTCACCTTTTAGTTTAATCTGAAAGCAACATCTGATATACACTTAGCATCATGTTAAGATATACCATTGCATTTCTGGTGCTGTCGATAGAGATGGATCTTATATCCGTTTCTAGTCGATGACGTTAGCAATGTCAACAAGCATTTTTGGCGCCGTTGCCGGGGAAAGAAAGTCTATAGCCTAGATGAAAAAGTTTCAGTAATAGCATGCATGCATCTCTCACACATAATGTATCGAGAACCCAAATTATCATTGCTTAAACAGGCTTACCCTTGTTCTTTCCACTTTTGTCTATCTTATTTCAGGGTAATGTATGAATAAGAATCTTCCAGAAAACTTCATTTCAGATCCAGAGAAAATCTTAAGGAAGGCAAGGTCAAAGCTCAGGTCTCCTGATTCTCGGCCCACGACTTCTACCTTGGGAGATTCAACAGCGCGAAGCTTAACACCCACGTTTGAAGTAATGGCAAACAAGTCCCTACGCGAATACTCCGCACCGACCCCGGACAACATTCGTACTGGTCCGACAGTCGCTGTAGGAAATGCTGCTTTTGAGCTCAAGCCTACACTGATCAACATGGTACAAGCTAGCCAATTTTGTGGAAAAGCTCATGAAGATGCCAACAAACACCTTCAACATTTCTTGGAGATATGTAGCACCTTCACGATCAAAGATGTGCCAAGTGATGCAGTCCTACTTCGTTTATTCCCATTCTCATTATTGGGGCGAGCGAAGCAATGGTTTTACTCCAACAAAGACCAATTTACAACTTGGACATTGTGTTCTACTGCCTTTCTGGCAAAGTTCTTTCCTATAGGCAAAACCAATGCCTTACGGGGGAAAATTTCGAGTTTCCAGCAGCAACACGAGGAATCTGTTCCTGAAGCATGGGAGTGCTTTCAAGACCACATTTCAGAATGCCCACATCATGGAATGGAAAACTGGTTGCTCTTGCAGACCTTCTACCACGGGCTCTCTACCAACACCCGTGAAACGATGGATGCTGCAGCTGGAGGTGCTTTCCTGTCCCTTACACTTACTCAAGCTACCAACCTTGTGGAAAAGATGGCGTCCAATCAAGCTTGGAACGAGGAACGTCAACCCTGCAAGAAAGAAAGAGGAATGCACCAGCTCAAGGAGGTAGACATGCTGTCTACCAAAATGGATTTACTGATGAAGAGGCTTGAAGACAAAGCCCCTGAGAAGAAGGAAGTCATGCAACTCTTCGAATCCCGCATGACCTGTGAAGAGTGTGAAAACACTGGACACTCAGGGAGTCAATGCCCTCAGCTGGAGGAGGACGTGAACTACATCAACAATAACAACCAATATCGTCCCCAGCAGAATCAAGGATGGACTCAGCAGAGGACCAACTACCCAGGTAACTATTCAGGTAATTATCAAGGTAATAATACTTCCAATAATTTCTCACCTTTAAGAGACTTAGTCCAAAACCAGGGTAGAATTATGGATAATCTGTCTAAGAAGTTAGCTTCCAATGATAAAATACTCGAAACTATTAGTAATAAAATGGAAAGTTTTTCTTCTGCCATCAAGAACCAACATAGCTTTAATAAAATGCTAGAATCTCAGATTTCTCAGCTGGCATCATCTGTTCCCACGGCTAACCCAGGTAAGATTCCGGGCCAGCCGGAAGAATTAGAATCTGCAAATCTTGTCGATGTCTACTCTGCAGATCTGTGTTCGAGTAAGATATAAGAAGGCCCAAGATGGACTGACTGGGGCATGCCCGCTAAAAGAGGAGATCCAGGAAGGCCTGTCATCACCATCACTATTGGAGCCTACAACTTCAAGAATGCACTTTGTGACTATGGGTCTAGCGTCAACATAATGCCTAAGGTAATATATAAGAAAATCAATGGTTCACCTTTATTGTATACAACCATGTGCTTGCAGCTTGCAGACCTGTCACTATGCTACCCCGAGGGCATCCTAGACGACGTATGTCTGGGGGTAGGACGCTCCTACGTGGCTGCCGACTTCGTTGTTGTCGAGACTGGGGGAAGTGAGAATGCTCCAATCATTTTGGGACGTCCTTTCCTTGCCACAGCCAAAGCCATCATCTACGCCGACGCCGCTAAGATCGTCTTCACCATCAATGGGAGAAAGGAGAGATTCAATTTCAAGAACAAGATCCTAAAAGCTCCTGCACACCCCCGATATCCTTACCCCTAAGAACACGAGCCAGTTGTCGAGAAGAGAAGAGATAGAAGGAGGAATAAGAAGAATAATCGACCTCAACCGCATGTGGAGGAAGTTTGGATGATCAACACGATTCAATCAGAGAATGAGAACCTGTTCCCTTCACCATTACTGCCAAAGTCTGAAGACCCTGGAGTTCCATCAATCCACTGCTCCATCAATCAATGGAACTTCCAGCGAGTTGTCTGCGACACGGGATCGGGCACCAACCTAATGTCTAAGGTAACCTACGAATTAATATATGGTGACCTGCCTTTGTATTCCACATATATAATGTTGCAGATGGCGGATCAATCACAACGGTTCCCGGAAGGAATTGCACGAGATGTACCTGTCAAGATAAAGGACCACTATGTCCTGACTGACTTTTTAGTCATAGACATGGGAGATGAGCAAGATCCTCCCATCGTGCTTGGAAGACCGTTCCTGAACACAACAAGAGCAATCATCTACATCAGGACTGGCGAGATCCACTTCCAGTTCAGAACTGAAAAGGTATGCTGCTACTTCAATACTTATACTGATCCTGAGCAGCCCAAGAAGAACAAGACGCGGAGACGCCTTCAGAAATTACAACGCAAGCTGAACACAAAGTTGACGGATGTCAAGAACATTGAAGAAGAGATTAAGGAGAAGTCCGCTCAGCTTCAACCAGCCCAGTATTCTGAACCTGTTACTCCAGAAAGGTCTCCACCGAAGAAACAAGTTTGGAGGAAGAAAGATCAAAGTACACCTTCGGAAGACCAATCACTACCCGCGTCATCAACTGATCAATCAATGGCCACTACATCTACGCCATGGGAGTAAGTACTCTAAACTCTCACCGAGAGGTAACTCGGTATTTATCTTTATATTCTGCACTGCATATTTAGATTAGCATGTTTATTTCCCTATACTTGCATTGAAAAAAATCATAAAAATATTTTCTGCTTTTGCATTCTTTAAGGCCCCATGTACTCCGTATCGTGGCGGCATAAAAAAAATAAATAAATAAAAATTGCATTCACATGTTTTTGTTTTAGCATCCCTTTTGCATATAAAAATTCACAAAAAAAATATATGTGGGCACATGAAGGTCCACACATTTCAGAAAAACCCAAAAAGAAGTGGGCACATGAAGGCTCACAGCATAATCCTAGAATTTGTTCCTTCGGGTATGTGCGAGACTAATATTTACAGGGAGAATTTAATAAGGACCTGAAGGCAAACAAGTTCCAAGGATGAGTCAAGAATCACTTCAAGATCCAGCTTGGGGGAGAGCACCCCCAGTTATCATGATAAGTATCACTATCCTAGGTGTTTAATATTAGCTAGTTATTTGAGTATTAGTTAAAAGTCTTAGTTTGAATAAAATGCTAGAGTCTGCTAGTTGGCTTTTCTCTTTAATAATGATCTTGATGATATATAATTGGAGATGATGAATAGTTGCTCCGCCATAATCCCTTTTAAAGTGCTTAGTTTTCAGACCTAGATTCTCCTGAAGCTTAAATGCATAATTTGCTCTAAACCCAAAACCTATGCAAGTACATGCTTAATCTGAGTCTAGGCTTTGAAAGATGATTCATGAAAAGTTGAGTTGCTATTGATCGTTTTCCTAGAGAAGCTTGATTCCTAGATTTATCTTAAAAATCATGAAATTTTATATGATGAGTTCCTGTGTCAATGATCCTTAAGAGCTTGTCATACACATCAAGATCATTCCATTCCACCATTTATGCTGCTTCTGACATGGAAGTACGCATTTTCCATCAAGCCATATAGCTCATGCAACTTTAGGATATATCTCTCTCAATGTTAAAAAGGATTCTGGGGCTACATTCGAAAAAAAAGAAAGAGGAAAAAGTGAGAAGAGAGAGGGAGAGAAAAGGACAAGTGTCATACTAGGCGAGAAGGGCCTACCTCCCTAAAATAAATTTAGAGATGAATAATGGACACGTGTCCGAGGGCGAGTAGAGCCCACATCTCTAAGGAGAGAGAAAAATGGACAAAAGTCCGGGGTGAGTAGAGCCCACCTCTCCAAGAATGGAAAGCCCAGATCCTAAAAATCTTAGAAAGAGAGATATAGTCCAAGAGCTAGGCTAAAAGGCTTACCACCTTTCACCCTCATCCATCCAACACTATCATCCATACATATCTTGGCAAGTGTGACTCCATGCTTGAGAAGGTCATACACAGGATCTCTGAGTTTTATCTGAAAAATGTGCAAAACCCCAGGATGATAGCTGATCAAAGAATTTGAGATATACTGCTTGACTTGATTGTTTTGTCTTTTATTTGCTCAAGATTTATGAAAAGGCTGAAGGTAAGAGATAGCAATCTTGTTGAGGAGAATTGGTTTTTGAAAACCATAGTACTTTTGAGGTGTGAAAGCGTTGTAGCAACTCCTGATCCTACTAAAGCATATCTTTGCTAGGGACTAGCAAAGGGTAAGCTTGGGGGAGTTTGTTGACACATCTTATCCTATATATTTATAAGTCAACTAAACATGAGAAAAGGGAATAAATGTTAATATCAACTTAGAATAGGGTGCCACTAACAGTTTTTCTGGAGATTTGGTAAATTATATAAATCCAGGAACCATTCGGGAAAAGTGCTAAATGAATCAAATCTAGAAGACTCCAGAAGGCTCCGGAACTCAACGAGACTTGGCACCCAAGAAAGAAGCATCTAGAAGAAGCGACGGACCACCTGGCCGAAGTGGGCCCTGAGGGGGGCCCACCCCAGCCCGATCGGCCTGGTGGTGGGGCCGGTCGGCCTCCCCCGGGCGCCACCTCAGCCCTACTTCCAGAAGGTTCTTCCACCGCCTATGAGGATCAATCTAAACCACTCGTTAGGTCGGTTTGATCAAACGGCGCACGTCTACCCCTCAGGGCTATATAAGCAGCCCCCCTACCCCCCTGGCAGAGGCATCTGGAAACCTGAGTTTGCATACACCAGATCAAGTCATCAAGTCAGAGATACTACGCCCTAGAAACACCATATAGCAGAGTAGCTAGCTAGTCTAGATCTAGGAGGAGGCAAGGCATCTACTTGGCTCCTGATCGTCTAGAGGCTGATCGAGATACTGATCTAGCTTCGCTCTTGTAAGTTCTTATCTAGTTCCTTACATTTGTTATACAGACATATGTTCTTATCAATGATTATATTCGACATTATATGCTTTGGTGTTTATTATGATTACATGTTTAGCATAGTTGATTTGCCTTTATATTCATGTATGGAGTCGTATAGCCCTCACCTAGATCATTTGTTAACATGGGTGAACGGTAAAGACAGTGTAAGCGTGGTGCTTATATTGTATTTATCTGCGATTGCACCCTATATGTCGGGTCGTGTGGTAGATCGTGGTGGTGACAGCACTATTGAGTCCTTCGCAGTCCACCCCCCGTGTATAGGACTAGCGGAGCCTTATACTGTTTGGGTTGTTTCAAGTTTCGGCCTTGATCCTCCTGGATAGTCTCCCCATGCATTGATATAATAGTTCTTCTTCCATGATTGTTAAATATTTGCACTAATCATAGTTTGCACTGACATATAGTTTAGAGTTACCGAGGAGTATCCTCTCTAACTAGACTTTGCTATGTTTCTCTTGCTATAATGACACTTTCTAGCTGCTCATGATGTTATGACTTGAACAATGCTATCAATATCTTTATCTTTATGTGACTTACCCCTGTTTATAGCAATTGATATATTTTGGCCACTCTACATTATAAAACTGAGAGATGAGCATGTATTAGCTATTATGGATTAGAAAGACTTCTTTCCCTGTGGTAGAATATAAATACGATACCTGGTTTTACTCCTGGTTAAAATGCTACAATGGTATATTCATATCTGTGCGCTTGCGGATTCCCAGTTTATATATATCTTCTTTTCTAGAGATCCAAGGCATATGTAAGAGTACCATATCCATGCGTTTTCTGGCACACCAGTCAGGGCTGACAACCTATATCGAGTTGTGCTATGAATCGTGTCGGAGTTCTCCTTTTAGTTTAATCTAAAAGCAACATCTGATATACACTTAGCATCATGTTAAGATATACCTTTGCATTTCTGGTGCCGTCGATAGAGATGGATCTTATATCCGTTTCTAGTCGATGACATTAGCAATGTCAACAGCCTCCTATGCCAAGGACCCTTTAGAGAGATAGTGAGTGTGTGTGTGTGATCACACTACCCCATTATCATATCTCTACCCCTGCACTTGAGTGTTTGGTTTGTTTCCGTCTATGATCTATACTCATTGCAATAGAGTTGATCTTGTCATTCCGCCAATGCCTTCTGAAGGACCGATTAGGCGAACCAGAGAGGGGGGAGTGAATGGGAGCCGATAAAAATTCTTCTCGAAGGAGATGAGAACTCCAACAAGACGAACAAGGCTTCCAACTCACGTCTCCGACTCAACTACCCAAGTTGGTCAAGACCACACAGCCACTGGAGTGCTACTGGTCCTAGGAACCAACACTCAACCTTCCGAGCCAAAACTCACCGAACCACACAGCGGAAACTTGCACGGCTTGCTGCCTGTGCTACACCGGTCAGACCGATGGCCTGCGCCGGTCAGACCGGTGACACCGGTCAGACCGGTGGACAGAGCCGGTCAGGCCGGTGGCTACAGCAGCCGCACAGCAAACGTTCCAGGAAGCCTCAGTGACTCCTCTAGGCCCTGGAACAAAAACCACCACGAAACACAACCTGTGAGGAAGAAGAACCCCTCACAAAGCCTAGCAAAACAACTCCAAACACGCCAAGAACTGATCAGCAGGACCACGGGACAAAACCACACGGACAAGGCTATTCCCCGAGACAAAAACCCACCAAGGGCTAGCACCAGTCAGACCGGTCAAGAGCACCGGTCAGACCGGTCGTGCCTGGGCAGCTCGGGATGAACAGCGCCCGCGAGTCAACTCCTCCAAATCCAACTCCCGATCTCCCGATTCGCTCCACGGTTTTGCACAAGACTTTGGGGATAGTAGGAACACCTCATGGGTACTCCATAGCCAAGATTTGGTCCACCAAAACTTGTCAAATCAAGAGGAATCGAAGAAATCCCACCAAGAACGCCTCTAACCCTAGAGCCACGAAAACCCCAAAATCGAGCCCCTTTGCTCACGGATTTGGAAGGGGAATCAAAGGGAAAAGAACCACGAAGGGTTCATGCATACATCCCCCACCAAATCCCAAAGAGAAAGGCCTCGACATCGCTCCAAGAAAATCGCCAAGAAAGGGCTCCGAAAATCACCAAAAAGGAGAAACGGGAAAGACACATCCAAGCCTTGAGGAACCACGCCGAATCATCTATACATACCAAAGAGGTTCATACAAGGTCTAGCTTGCCGCCCGATCATCCTTCCCTCTCACAAGATCTCACCATGAAGCTCTCAAGCTAGTCCTACGAAAATCCTAAGAAAATAGGAAGGAAAAATAGGAAAACCAAATGAGCTAGGGTTCCAAGAGATGGCTGCCATCCTCTCACCACTTGGGTTATATGGAGGCAACCGAAAGACGAAAATACCCTTACTAGCTAACTAGGGATACATGCCCCTCGAGGGCGAAAATGGAAGTCTTTGTCTTCGCACCATCGGACGGATGCCCAGCGACCGCAAACTTGCTTAGCCTCGACGCAAGCCTTGTGATCCCGACGCGTGTCCTCCGCTTCGAAGATTCCGGACTGCGTCGTCGCACAACGGTCAGACCGGTGCTCCTCACCGGTCAGACCGGTACCCACCGGTCAGACCGGTCAGACCCACCGGTCAGACCGGTCTGGAGCTGCTGCACCTCCGTCTTCGGTTCTTCGGTCTTGGCTTTGTTGATCAACCAAGGAACCCAGTGATTTTCTGGTGAACCACCGGAAATCCCGCGAACTCGGTGTAGCCTCCGCCAATCACCACTCATGACTCGGCTCCCACGTAGTCCCGGCTCGACCTTGGTTTTGAGGCTCAACCAAGAAACCGTCCATGACTTCATCTTGCCGTTCTTGCCACCATGCGGCCCGCACTTGACCCCGCTGGCCACCGGGTCCCTCGAACCAAGCCTACTTGTCTTCTCCACACCTGGAGGCCTCACCGGCAACGACCTTTCACGCTTGTTCTTCACCTGCACCTGAACCAGTCAAGCCGTAACCTGCATCTGCAATACTTAGCCAAGAATCAGTCCACACCACGTTGTCAATCACTCATCACACCAGGAAGCGACCATCCACCGGTCCTCGAACCACACCTGGCTCTCAATCTCCCCCTTGATGAGTGCATTGACAACACACACGTTTTGGTAACCAAGAGAAAAGGAAAAGAAAAGAAACGACTAAAAGAAACTCCAACAAGCGATCGAAAGCCAAAGAAAAGGCAAAGAGCAAGATCACTTGAAGAAGACAAGTCTCGGACCCCTTAGGCAAGGGCAACGGCTCGACACATCCGAGACAAAACATGCTCAAGCAAAGAGCACAAACCATCAAACCAAAGCTCGAAAACCACAAAGAGCTCCCCCTGCACACAGGCAAGCTCCCCCTGAACCAATGCAACTCCCCCTGGACAAATGCATGCGAACCACTTCACGAAACAGAGCAGCTGCAACAGCTCAGCTCTGACCGGTCAGACCGGTCGACACCACCGGTCAGACCGGTGCGCAACATGTGAACAGGACCAGCACTCTGACCGGTCAGACCGGTGACCTCAACCGGTCAGACCGGTGCACAACAGAGCCCAAAAATGGCTCGAAACCACCTGAAAACCTTCCAAATGCATTCAGTAGGCCAAAACATGCTCAAACTTCTCCCCCTTGTTGACAATGCATGAATCAAGCCAAAAATGCCAAAAATGCAACCTAGAGCTTCTCAAATAGACAAAATTCAACATAGGGTGCTACACATGTCCAAACGAGCAAGTTAGATACTCTATAGCTTCGTAATGACATAAACTTCATGATCACCAAGTTTCACAACCATTGGGCGAAGCTAAGATAGAATTTAGCAATTTTGCGAAAAATCACCCTCTCATGAGCAAAGTCCTAAACATGAGCAAAACATGTCAAAATGGCAAAGCCACACAAACTTCATGCTAGGACAACCATTCTAAGCATAAGACCATCATAAACACCCACAAGCACCTCATGTCATGTCAAAGCCATCGAGCCATGTGCCTACTTCTATATATGAGACTTCTCATTGGTAGGCATCATGCAACGATTTAGCACCCAAAGCAAATTAAAATTAGCACATATGACATGGGAGCACATTTTTCAAGCAATTTACATTTCATTTTTCAGATTTATAATTGGTACATGAAATGTCTTTGCGACAAAAAGGAACTTATGCCCCTCCACAAGATGAAGCATGGGGGCTAAACATTCATGATGGCAAATGAGCCTTTGGCCCCATATGATCAAAATAAGCTATCCAACCACAAATTAAGCATAGCCAAGCCACAAAAACATGTCAAGATCATGTAAAGGCATTTACTCACAAGAGAGCATACATATGAAATTTTCAAAAAACATAGCCATCAACCATGGATACAAACCAAGATTATCAAGAGCTAAGCCAAACTAACCATAGCTTACCAAATTAGCTCACAAAGACATATATATCATTCCATGGTGAACAATGTATATAGGAGAAGCCTTTCCTAAACAATGCATATGATACAAAATGCATGCAACCTAAGATACAAAGATGCCTATACATCATGTTACATATGCCATGCCAAATGCAAGAAATGCACAAAGGAAAGCTATACATATGCTACAAAGGAGCTCCCACACACCAACTCAAGAAATCAAACAAACACCAAGCTCCCCCCGCAAACGAGTGAAAGTTGCTTGATCTAGGGGTTTGGTGAAAATATCGGCTAGTTGTTCATGTGTGGGTACATGGATCAAAGCTATCTTCCCTTTCTCTACGTTGTCTCTCAGAAAATGATACCTCACTTCTATGTGCTTGGTTTTGGAATGGAGCACTGGGTTCTTTGCAACGCTTATGGCACTGGTGCTATCACATTGAAGTGGGACATGGGTATACTCCTCACCAAAGTCACTCATGGTGTATGTGATCCAAAGGAGCTGAGAGCAACAACTAGCTGCGGCCACATACTCTGCCTCGGTGGTGGATTGAGCAACACTCGACTGTTTGCGGGAAGACCAAGATACCAAAGAAGAACCCAAGAACTGGCAAGTCCCAGAAGTGGACTTCCTATCCAACCGACACCCGGCAAAATCCGCGTCTGAAAATCCATGAAGCGCCAAAGAAGAAGACGCAGAGTACCAAAGGCCGAAGTCGGGAGTGTGTCGCAAATACCTGAAAATGCGCTTGACTGCTTGCCGATGCGAAGTCCTCGGAGACGCTTGAAAACGAGCGCACAGACACACCGAGAATTGGATGTCCGGCCTCGTCGCCGTCAAGTAGAGGAGTGACCCGATCATGCTCCGGTACTCCTTCTGGTCCACGTGTTCACCTTCCTCGTCCGCATCAAGAGCTGTAGTCGTACTCATAGGCGTTGCCATAGCCTTGGAGTCCTCCATCTTGAACTTCCTCACAATGTCCTTGGTGTACTTAGCTTGGTGCACAAATGTTCCTTCCTTTGATTGCTTGATTTGTAGCCCGAGGAAGAACTGCAACTCGCCCATCATGCTCATCTCAAATTCCCTGCTCATGTCTTCTGCAAACCTTGCAACAAGAGAGTTAGACGAGCCACCAAAGACAATATCATCCACGTATACCTGCACAATCAGGATATCTCTGCCCTGCCTGAGGAGAAACAAGGTCTGGTCGACCTTCCCCATCTCAAACCCTCTCTCAAACAGGAACCCCCTCAACCTACCATACCAAGCTCTAGGCGCCTGCTTCAACCCATACAGCGCCTTCCTCAACTTGTACACCCGGTGAGGGTACTTCTCACTCTCAAACCCCGGTGGTTGCCTCACAAACACCTCTTCCTCCAACACACCGTTCAGAAAAGCACTCTTCACATCCATCTGGTACAACTTGAACCCTTTAGCCACGGAAAAGGCTAGAAGGATCCTGATCGCCTCCAAACGAGCTACAGGAGCGAAAGTCTCCTCGTAGTCGATCCCCTCTTTCTGACTGTACCCCTGAGCAACAAGTCTCGACTTGTTCCTCACCACTTCTCCTTTCTCTCCCTCTTTATTTTTCCACACCCATTTTGTCCCAATCGGCTTACACCCTGGGGGAGGGTCAACCAACACCCAAACTTGGTTCCTCTCAAAATTCTCCAACTCCTCATGCATTGAGTTAACCCAATTATGGTCAGATAACGCGTGTCCAATGTCTTTGGGCTCAAAAGTGGCAACAAAAGCAGCATGAGCGAAATGAGAATTGTTCCGAACCCTCGACCGTGTAGTACGTTCATTCATGTCGCCGATGATTCTCGAAGCTGGGTGATCCACTTGCACTCGCCGGGGAGGTTCTCGCCTTGATGCTACCTCCCCCTCAACAGCAGCTTCGCCTTGATCTGGGTTTGTCGTTGTAGGTGTGGGAGAGGGTCCATTCTCGATCGTCGTCGAAGTAGTAGGTACATGTTCAGCTGCGGGCATCACACCGCCATCTTCATCATCTCCATGTTCATGCTCCTCCTCCTGAAAGATCTCCTCGCCAAGTTCGTCGTCACCTGCACACTCAAAAACAAGCTGACTACGTGGTTGTGTCTCGTCGAAGGTTACCTCGCAAGTCTCCACGATTTGGTTAGTTTCAAGATTGAGCACACGAAATGCTCTAGAATGAGATGCATAACCAAAGAAAATGCCATCGACAGACCTAGCCTCGAACTTGTCCAACTTCTTCCCTTTCTTCAGAATGAAGCATTTACAACCAAAGACATGGAAGTGACTCACCTTGGGTGTGCGACCGTGCATCAACTCGTAACAGGTTTTCTTCTTGTGAACCCTGAGGTAGATCCTGTTCGACACATGGCACGCGGTATTGACCGCCTCAGCCCAGAACCTTCTCGGAGTCCTATGCTCGTCGAGCATCGTCCGAGCCATCTCGCACAAGGTCCTGTTTTTCCTTTCCACCACGCCATTCTGGGGAGGCGTATACAGACTCGAAAACTGATGTTCAAGACCCAAGTCATGGCAAAAGGTTTCGAAGCGAGAGTTTTTGAATTCCGAGCCATTGTCACTGCGGATCGCTCGTATGGCATCTCCGTGCCTCTCGTTTCTTAACCTCAAGACAAGATCTCGAACAAAACCAAACGTCTCCCCCTTCTCCTCAAGGAAGAACACCCACGCATACCGAGAGTAGTCGTCCACCACAACAAGGACATACCACTTCCCACCCGCAGATCGCACACGAGCTGGGCCAACAAGGTCCATATGGAGCAGCTCGCATGGACGCTCAGTCATCACATCGGTGAGAGGCGGGTGAGAAGAGGCTACCATCTTGGCATGCCTACACGGCGCACAAACCAACTCTTTCTCAAACCTCAACCGTGGCAATCCTCGGACCAAATTGAGTTTACTCAAGCGAGACAAAAGGTCAAAACTCAAGTGACCCAACTTCCTATGCCACTTCCACAACTCACTCGAAGAACCAGCCAAGAAGCAACGCTCCACACCAGAAGACTGAGAAAAATCAGCTCGGAACACTTGACCCTCGGGAACGACCATGCAAACAAGATCCCCCCGAGAATCTAAAATCCGAGAACCACCAGGCCGAAACAACACCTCAAAACCCTCATCCAACAACTGGGACACAGAAAGCAAATTGTATCCAAGCGATTGAACAAGAGCAACACGCCTGAGAGTGATCTTGTCACTTACCTTAATCTCACCTTCTGACAGCACACGCCCTCGCCCATTGTCCCCAAAGGTGATGTACTTCTTTGTCACCACCGGGACGAGACTTGAGAACCACCCCTTGTCTCCGGTCATATGCCTCGAGCAACCGGAGTCAATCAACCAAATGTTCTTCAAGTCTCCCACCTGAAATTCAAAAGCGAGCACGTGAGTGAACAAACGACTCAGCACTGGGGTTAGTACCAAAAGAGTAAAACCAGTGCCGAGCCATTTGCTCCAAAGTGGGGTTAGCACAAACCAAATCATCACGCCTATCAAAGCTACCACCACGGTGACCACCACGAGGGAACCAACCCTCTCTAGCTGGAGGAGGACGAAAACCACGAAAGGGAAACCGTGGATCGTTCCTCCTCTCCATCTCAAAGCTATGACTCCTCCCACCCCTGTATTGAGCACGAGGTGGAGAACGCCTAGCAAACTGACCACCTGCAAACTTTCCAGACCAACCACCAGAACCACGACCTCCAGAACCAAACCGAGCATCCTCACGAGCACGAAACCCAACTCGCTGTCTGCCCAGACCTGCACCGGTCTGACCGGTGTAGTACACCGGTCTGACCGGTGTAGCTCGGCCAGCAGCAGCACCTGCAGCCTTCCGATCTCCCCAAGCCGGAACCGTCCTCACAATCGCCTTGGCCCTGGGCATCTGCATACGAGGCTCAGGTACACCATTAGAGGGGTGGTACCTGTCCTTGTTAGCCCACTCTCTAGCCATTCTCTCCTCACGCTTCCTCTTGAAGCAAAACTCATCCTTGTGACCATCTCTCCCACAATACCCACAATGGAACTTTATGGGCTGTGGCTTAGGCTTAGGCTTGGGTTGGGGCTGCCCACTCGGCTTCTCACCCTTCTTCTCTCCTTCCTCACCTCCCTTTGGGCTCACAAACTTCACCGGTTTCTGAAAATCATTTGTTGGGTGAGGGAATATGGGTGGATCTGGAGTAGTGTCAAGTTTGTTTCTGAGATGGTTAGGCTTGGGCTCAAACTTGTTCTTGTGTCTGTTTGGTGGTGGGATAGGAATCTCTCCAACTCTCTCAACTCCCTCACCACAGTTCTCTCCAAGCTTGTCAGCCCCAAGTGCCTGACCATCATAGCGTTTGAAAGCCGCTATCATGATACCAAGCTGAGGCTCCTGACCCGACAACCAGCTCATACATTTTCTCAGCTCATCATTCTCATCCTGCAAGCGATCAACATAATGTGCAAGCTCCAAATTCTTAACCGCATGCAATTCACAAGTAGAGCAAGAAGTGGGAATAGGCTCTTTCAACTTAGCCTCAAGCGAAACAGTGTAAGCATGCAACTCATCAATCTTTCCATGCAAAACAGGGCAAGAAGTGCAAGCACCTAGCAAAGCAGGTCTAGACTTAAGCTCAGCCACTTCAACCCTAAGCATATCTAGTTCATCACAAGTAGAAGCATGCTTATCCTTAAGAGCAGTAAGATCAGCTAGGTACACAGAGCAATCACAGCAATCAATCTCATCAGAAACCACAGGAGAAGCCTTAAGCGAATCAATCTCAAGCTTAGCATCTAGGTTCTGGGTTTCTAGCTCAGCCACACGGTTCCTAGCATCTTCTAGTGAGGCCCTAAGTTCTTTCCTCATCTTCTTGGCCTCTCTAAGCATGTGATCGCGGTTATCAAGTAAGTCAACCAACTCATCATTCTCCTTGCGCAAAGAAGAGAGCTCATCACATACCTCATCCTCGGAGTCAGAGTCCGAGTCACTCTGGTGGCTCTTCTTGCTGCCGGAGCTACGGGCCATGCCGCAGAAGCCATCTCCCGCGAAGCAGCTCAACCCGCTCAAGTTCCTGGATGACTTCTTGTTCTTGCGCCGATCACCTTCATCTTCACTGCTACTCGAGCTCGAGGAAGAGTAGGCGGAGCTGGAGTCGACGTCGCTCGCTCCGACCATTGCTCGGGCCTTCCTGCCGCGGCCATCCTTCTTCCTCGACCGTCGCTCGTCCTTGTGCTTGTTCTTGTGCTTGTGATCGCGCCTCGATCGGTACTTGCCATCCTTGCTCGATCGGTGCCTGTAGCCGTCCTTGTAGCCGTCCTTGTTCTCCGTCTTCTCCGGGCAGTCGGCGACGAAGTGTCCTGGCTTGCCGCACTGAAAGCACGTCCGTGCTGTCCTCCTCGTGTTCACCCGGTTCTCGTGCAGCCTCTCGAACCGCCTGGTCAGCAACGCCAGCTCGTCCTCTCCAAGCACATCGAACTCCTCATCTGGCAAAGACATCAAAGAAGACAGAGAGTACATCCTGGAGGATGCGTTAGCGTTAGACTTAGCTCCTTTGCCACTAACGAGAGCGAGACTATGAGAATCAGTCGGGCTCTCGATCTTGGCTGTCATACCACGGTCCAACTCAGCCGACTTGAGCTTCGAGAACAGCTCGTTCACCGTCAAGGTGTCATACTTCTCGGACTCAACAATAGCCTCAAACTTCCCGTCCCATACGGTACGATCCAACAAGTGCAAGAGCTTCACGGCTCTATCATGATCATTGTATGGGAGGACGTCCACATTGGCTCTCATGTTGTTCACAACGACCGTAAATCGCTGGAAAAGGGCATCGACGGACTCGCCGGGGAGATGAGTGAAGTTCTCGTACTCTCTCCGGTAAGTCGCGTACATCCGAGCCTGAACCTGAGCATTCCCAGCATGAGCATCCTTCAACTGCTCCCAAATCCTACAAGCTAAGTCCTCTGTCTGAACCCGATCGAATTCAGGCTGACACAGAGCACGAAACAAGTAGTCGACAGCCTTGTTGTTGGCTTCGAACATATCCCTCGATCCTGGAGCAAGGAAGTTCATCGGATGAACATAAGCTGTGTTCACCGTGACATCCCAAAGGATCTGACCCTTTCCGCGGAGGAACGCCGCCATCCGCCTTTGCCACATCTGGTAGTTCTTCCCATCGAAGTGCGGAGGACCCGAACCCCGTTCCTGGTACGCCATCTTTGGATCTTAGACTGGTAAGAGTCAATAAAGACCCGAACCGGCTCTGATACCAATTGAAGGACCGATTAGGCGAACCAGAGAGGGGGAGTGAATGGGAGCCGATAAAAATTCTTCTCGAAGGAGATGAGAACTCCAACAAGACGAACAAGGCTTCCAACTCACGTCTCCGACTCAACTACCCAAGTTGGTCAAGACCACACAGCCACTGGAGTGCTACTGGTCCTAGGAACCAACACTCAACCTTCCGAGCCAAAACTCACCGAACCACACAGCGGAAACTTGCACGGCTTGCTGCCTGTGCTACACCGGTCAGACCGATGGCCTGCGCCGGTCAGACCGGTGACACCGGTCAGACCGGTGGACAGAGCCGGTCAGGCCGGTGGCTACAGCAGCCGCACAGCAAACGTTCCAGGAAGCCTCAGTGACTCCTCTAGGCCCTGGAACAAAAACCACCACGAAACACAACCTGTGAGGAAGAAGAACCCCTCACAAAGCCTAGCAAAACAACTCCAAACACGCCAAGAACTGATCAGCAGGACCACGGGACAAAACCACACGGACAAGGCTATTCCCCGAGACAAAAACCCACCAAGGGCTAGCACCGGTCAGACCGGTCAAGAGCACCGGTCAGACCGGTCGTGCCTGGGCAGCTCGGGATGAACAGCGCCCGCGAGTCAACTCCTCCAAATCCAACTCCCGATCTCCCGATTCGCTCCACGGTTTTGCACAAGACTTTGGGGATAGTAGGAACACCTCATGGGTACTCCATAGCCAAGATTTGGTCCACCAAAACTTGTCAAATCAAGAGGAATCGAAGAAATCCCACCAAGAACGCCTCTAACCCTAGAGCCACGAAAACCCCAAAATCGAGCCCCTTTGCTCACGGATTTGGAAGGGGAATCAAAGGGAAAAGAACCACGAAGGGTTCATGCATACATCCCCCACCAAATCCCAAAGAGAAAGGCCTCGACATCGCTCCAAGAAAATCGCCAAGAAAGGGCTCCGAAAATCACCAAAAAGGAGAAACGGGAAAGACACATCCAAGCCTTGAGGAACCACGCCGAATCATCTATACATACCAAAGAGGTTCATACAAGGTCTAGCTTGCCGCCCGATCATCCTTCCCTCTCACAAGATCTCACCATGAAGCTCTCAAGCTAGTCCTACGAAAATCCTAAGAAAATAGGAAGGAAAAATAGGAAAACCAAATGAGCTAGGGTTCCAAGAGATGGCTGCCATCCTCTCACCACTTGGGTTATATGGAGGCAACCGAAAGACGAAAATACCCTTACTAGCTAACTAGGGATACATGCCCCTCGAGGGCGAAAATGGAAGTCTTTGTCTTCGCACCATCGGACGGATGCCCAGCGACCGCAAACTTTCTTAGCCTCGACGCAAGCCTTGTGATCCCGACACGTGTCCTCCGCTTCGAAGATTCCGGACTGCGTCGTCGCACACCGGTCAGACCGGTGCTCCTCACCGGTCAGACCGGTACCCACCGGTCAGACCGGTCAGACCCACCGGTCAGACCCACCGGTCAGACCGGTCTGGAGCTGCTGCACCTCCGTCTTCGGTTCTTCGGTCTTGGCTTTGTGGATCAACCAAGGAACCCAGTGATTTTCTGGTGAACCACCGGAAACCCCGCGAACTCGGTGTAGCCTCCGCCAATCACCACTCATGACTCGGCTCCCACGTAGTCCCGGCTCGACCTTGGTTTTGAGGCTCAACCAAGAAACCGTCCATGACTTCATCTTGCCGTTCTTGCCACCATGCGGCCCGCACTTGACCCCGCTGGCCACCGGGTCCCTCGAACCAAGCCTACTTGTCTTCTCCACACCTGGAGGCCTCACCGGCAACGACCTTTCACGCTTGTTCTTCACCTGCACCTGCACCAGTCAAGCCGTAACCTGCATCTGCAATACTTAGCCAAGAATCAGTCCACACCACGTTGTCAATCACTCATCACACCAGGAAGCGACCATCCACCGGTCCTCGAACCACACCTGGCTCTCACCTTCCTTGGATTCGATACCCTTTGGAATACTCCTTTGGGGAAATGCTACAATGGTACTTCTGTGCGCTTGCGAATCTCTGTAACGTTAAGATTTACCAACCAGCATTTCTGGTGCTATTACCAGGATGGGTTCCAAACCTGTTCTTAGGTGATTGCGTTAAGAAATGTCAATAGCGCTATGCATGAGAGATGAACAGTTAGAGTCTCTCCACAGGAGTGAACTCGTGCGGGTCCCTTTCAGGTTCGCGGTAGTGATCAGTCGGCTAGCACGGAGTGCTTGCAGTGGGTACGTATGGGAAACGTCGTGCCTGCATTGGTAGAGACGATGCTCTTCCCCCACACTGTCTCGAACCTAGATGTCCTCTAAATCAAAGAGACCAAAGTAATGACACAAAGGGTGGCTAAACCGGGTTACATGACCGGTGAGCCACTTTATTCAAATCCAAATGTTTCAAACAAAATGATTAGGCACTTACACACATGCAAAGGAAATAAATGAAATAAAGGGAAATAAAGGGAAATTAAACCTAGACCTAGACTAGCGTCTAATGAACTAAAGCTGGGGCTAATCCCCACTACTCGGCATCATAGAGAGCTGCATGCCCCGTAACCGAGAACAGTCTCCTCATCTTTGCACAAAGACCGCGGCGAAGGTCACGAATGTCGTCTCTCAGCTCGGCCAGGTCCAACTTCTGCTCTGAGTAAGCAGTTCTGAGCTTCTCGTTACTGGCCTCCAATTCCTTCATTAGCGGGGTCAGCTTGGAAACTGAGGAGAGCTTAGGGAGTTGCTCGGTTGCCCGAGTCCTCTCCCTAGACCTCCTAGTGTAGGGCGGCGGTGGCAACCCGTCGTCCAGGCCAAAGTCTTCCTCCTCTTCTGGCAGAACTGGAGCTGGGCGTGCCTCAGGAGTCTTTTCCTTGGGCAGTGTCGGCTTTATGGTCACCGGCGGCTGCGGTGAAGGAGCAGACTACGCAGAGCTCGTCTACCCTCCAGCTAGCGATGATCCAAGTGTGCTAGGTGGAGCGAGCGGCAACCCCCTGGGGCGAAGCTGAGCCGTGGTCGGCCTGCCGTAGGGGCTGGCCGCCCGTCTCATGTGCCTCTTCCCAGGCGAGACGGAGCGCCTTGAGGGCGGTGTGCCTGGAATCCTCCCACCCGGCGGGATGGTGGCGAGCGGAGGAAAATCCAGGACACCGGCCACCATTGCGAGGTCTGCAGCGGGGGTGGCAACGATGGAGGAGTTACCTCCTACCCCGGGGCTGATGGACGAGGTGGAGCCGTCGAAGGGGACAACACTCCTTCCGACCATGGATGTGGCGATGAGCTGAGGATGGTGAGGTGGAGGAGATGGATTTTTGTTGGCATTTCATATCCTCAACGCTCGGCGCCTTTGTAGCGTGAGACAAGTAAGAAACTCCCGGGTATAGTGACGAGTGCGAACGAATCCGCAAGCGCACAGATACACTGCTGTAGCACTTCTCCCTAGGAGAATGAGTACTCCCTTCGGGTTTCGTTCCTAGGACGGAGAGTAACCAGAGAGGGTCTATCCAAGGACACCAGCTTTCGCTGGGATAGGTCGGGATACAAGAAGCACTTCCATAAGGGACTTAGCTCTCAAGATGTATTCCTGTCAGATCTCAGTCGTCCCCGCGGGGCGACAACACTCAGAGGTGCTGTCTTGCGAACCCAACTCGGTACGCGACGCAGAGGGTTACAAAGGGTCCAATAGGCTGTCACCACTGCGGCCTACCTCTACGCTACGATCGTACGTGGTCTCCGTAGGAAACCCAAGGGCCAGACACCACGTCTGTACCCTAGATAAACACTATAGTGCGGCGTATGCTAGCCCACTTACTACAATATAGCAACCGTATAAATACGGTCCCACGAACAAGGGAAAGATCAGAAGTAGATCATATCATTGAACTGGGAGCAGAAAGGAAGCTATGGATGCAGCTGAACGAGATGTAGTAAACTTACTTAACTAAACAGGATCAGAGCATGCTAAACAAGTAAATGAACTATGGTTCTAGCTCTAAAGGATCAGAGCCTTGTGTCACGAAGAACACAAGGTCTAACTTATGAACGAGCCAAGAACACAAGAACAAAGCAACCATGCATGATGACCACTATAGTCTAAATAAGAAATGCTGAAATACTCACTTTGATCTAAATGAAGAACAAGCATCCACGAGGACATCAACTCACTCCTTACCCCTCCTCTACCCCACACTCATCCTAATCTAGATCCCTCCTCATCACCATTCTACCACAAAGAGGTGAGAATCACCTCTCATGGGCAGAATTGGAGAGAGGGAGAGAGAGCTACACAAAAGAAAGTGAAACTTGAGAGCTAGGTGGTGTGTGAGAAATGGAGCCCCTCCCCTCCTATTTATAGACAAGGAGGAGGCTTGCTCCGGGGCTCAAAGTGCCCCTAAACACCCGAGACTGCAGCAGGGAGCCAATGAGCAAGTGACACGTGGAGGCCAGGATGAACAACCCTAGGTCGGTTCGGTCGAACCTAGGGTCGGCCGGCCCCCTCGGGTGGCCTCCTGGCCCGTGCTTCCTCTGGCTCGCTTCCATGTGGGCCCTGATGCCTCTCCTCCGTGCATGGCACGTTTCCTGGCGGTTTAGTTGGTAATGTGGGCCCATGGATCCATGTGATGCTGACGTGGCTGCGTGTGATTCGTCGAAAGTCCTTCACATGGATTGGTGACATCATGGATCCAAGAGAATCCATGTGGCAGCCCCTGATTGGCCAGCAATTGAGTGCCTTGGATTGGAGTGGAGTGAATGTGCATGAATTCTTCTCATTTCATATGCTAAATACCTGCATTCAAATAGACATCGACACTGGTGGAAAGTGTAAGTTTAAGCACCTATTCTAGTGTGGATGTTCACTTCATGCTCAAATTTGCAGGAGTTGACGGCCTTGAAATTGGCAAATATTGACCGTCAACAATTTCGTGATGCGAAAACTCGTCGGGCGGCAGAGAGAAGGTTTCTAGAGGAGAATGAGACGCGCACGCGAAAGAAGAAGGGGAGAGGCGGCACCAGTGCTTCGGCCGAACCAGGGTTCGGCCGGCCCTAGGTGGGCCCCTCTGGTCCTCCCCCTTCTCAGGATTGGCTTAGGATTAAGGCTCCAGCAGGTCTCAGGATTGACGGCCCAGGTGGACTCCCTGAGATGGAAAGATTGGCTTAGGATTAAGGCTAGGATAGGGTTGAGGTTGAAAATTCATCCTCCACTATATACCAGCCTTGGCCTAACCATGATATAACCATAGAGAATCTGGGGGAAGTCACCTTGGCGACATACTCGGTTCGTCAAAAGTGTAGGCACCTCTGACGGTAGTCACGAAGTGTTCGTGTTGCCACAATGGTGCTGCCTTCCTGTGGACCTTTGCCTACTTCTCTTAATCTTCTTTATCCTGCATGACCACGGTCCACAAGATACCCGAAGGATAATTCTTCCTGGGGAAACAAGATGAGTCCCAAGAGTACTCAGGATGCAGGTGTCTTGTGATCTCCTGTCTCAACTTATGACCATCTCCTTGTAGACAATGTTGATATGATGATAAGCTCTGATCTGCAAGGGGAGTGCATATACGAACTCGAGCCCAAAAAGGTGTATCAAAGCTGAAGGCAAGCATGATCATCCCAGAGAGGCTGAGGCATTCCCTGAGGTGGTCACGGGACTCGAGGACTATAGCACTGGGGTCGTGGAACTCGGAGATGAAAAGATCGAGCACTGAGGCTAGTGCTTCACCAATAGGTACCGATCTCCGAGTGAACTCAAGCTCGGAAAGACACTCGGCCTTCAAAAAGGATAGAGTATGGACTTTCGGAGGCCGGTGTACGATCTTGAACTAGAGTTCGGATGAAGAACAAGATATAGCTCGTTCTTACCTAAGGCAGAGGGTTCGATGTCCTTATAAGGGCGATGAAAGCATTCCGAAATCTGGCCTAAGCTTTCGATGGGGGATTATGGATAGATTGGAAAGTGCACCTCCCATTGGGCATCGATCAAGTCAAGCATAAGATACTGAAGGACCGAAACGGGCGACCAGAGAGGGGGGGGAGTGAATGGGAGCCGATAAAAATTCTTCCCTTTGGTCGAATTCGGCCCATACCCCGATTGCCACTCCACGAATCCGTGCACACAAGCAAAGCTCCAAACAAGGCACACACAAGCCAAGAAGATCAACCAAGAAGCCTAGGAGCAAAGAGCGGAAGCACCAAAGCAAGAATCAAAGACTTAGCCAAGTCTGCGCAGTCCAGGGCGGACCGTCCGCTAGCACCAGGCGGACCGTCCGCGGGACCCAGACGGACCGTCCGCGAGCTCAGGGCGGACCGTCCGAAAAAGCAGACCGAACCACTAGAGATGCACCCCCGAAATTCGGACCGTCCGTGGAGGCACCGCGGACCGTCTGTGAGAAAACCGGCCACGCGGACTGTACGTGGGACCCACGCGGACAGTCCGCCAAACCCCTCGCAACCAAAACCAACTGGCGAAACGGATCGAAAAGAAAGCGCTCAAGAACACGCGACAAACACGAAGAACACGGGACGAACCATAGCTGTGCGGACCGTCCGCCTGGACCTCGCGGACTGTCCGCCAAGCGCGGACAGAGCAGAAAAACGCCCGACCCCGAAAGTCAACTTCACCTTCCTTCACCGGATCTCCCAAACGGTTGAAGCTCTTGAGACAAAATTTTGGGGAGATGAAGAGCGTCACACAAGGATGCTATGCCCCAAAAATCTCGACTCCTAAGCCAATAAATCACCGGGAATCGCGGATCAACCGAACCACCACCAAGAACTCGGGCACCAACCAAAAACGGACGAATCGAAGGCTCTCCACAGCGTTTGAGGGGTCAAAATCACACACAAAGATGCGCAAGGGATCCACCCATGATCCCCTCAAAGAAATCCGTCAAGAAACGCCTCCAAAATCACGAATCGAGCAAAGAACGAAAACTCCCAAAAATAGTCCCAAAAATGACACGAAAATCACAAAGGACTAGGAGATCACCGGGACGCCGAAAGCTTCCATACATCCAGAGGTCAGAGTCTGTACAAGAGTCAAGCCTAAGGAATCCAGAGGAAAACGAAGCAGTCCATAGAAATTCTACCGGGGGAGAAAACCCTAGGAAGCAAGAGAGAGAGATGCCATCCACCTCTCCGCTATTTATACGAAGTCTCTCGGAGGGAGGTAAATGACCACGCTACCCCTACTACAAAAATGAAGATACAACCCCTCAGGGGCATTTTGGTTAAGTTCTCATCAGACGGACACGCTTCCACCGCGGCTTTGCTTCACCTCGACGCAAACCCCGCGATCACGCCACGTGCCCTCCGCCTCGAAGCTTCCTGAAGCTCCCGGATCACCGTCTCCGTCGCCTCGGGCCTTCGGGCTTGGTTTTGAGGCCCAAACCAAGAAACCGTCCACCTGATGATTTTGTGGGCAAACCACCAAACCCCGCATGCAAGCTTCGGGCTTCAACCGCTACCTTGCACCGGCCCATGTTCACGACTTCAGCCCGCCAGTCCTGCACCGCACAGCTCGCACTTGACCCCATCGGCCACCGGGTCCATCGAACCAAGCCTACTTGCCACTCCATCACCCGGAGGCCGCCACGGCTAAGGACTTTCGCGCTTGTTCTTCACCTGCACCGACACGAGTCAAGCCGCAACATGTACGTGCACACTTAGCCAAGCATCAGTCCACACAATGTTGTCAATCACTCATCACTAAGGAGTGACCCTCCACTGGTCTTCGGACACACCAGGTCCTCAATCTCCCCCTTGATGAGTGCATTGACAACACCCATAGAAATCACATAGAGAAAAAAAAAAGAAAAACAGCCACGAACACAAACCTCCCAAGCAAGTGATCCAAAGCCAAAGAACAAGCGAAAACAAGATCACTCGCCAACCAAGTCTCGGCCCCCTAAGACAAGGGCAACAGCTCGACACAGCCGAAATAAAACAAAGCTCACAAGGAGCACATCACAAAGCACAAAACTCAGGAAAATCAAGGAGCTCCCCCTACACATATGCAAACTCCCCCTGAGCAAATGCAACCTCAATTTTTCTCCTCACATGCCACATCTCACAAATGCATACCAATTTTCCACAAAAACTCTCAATGCATGAAAATTTCTCCCCATATCATACAAAATTCTCCCCCTTGTTGACAATGCATGAATCAAGGTATATGAAACTCTTCACCTTGTTTCCATGAAAAATGCATGTCAAAGCATAAAAACAGTCTACCAAGCTTCTCAAATATACAAAGAGCACAAGAAAATGTTACATATGAGACATAGAGCAAGCAAAGTAGACATGGTGTATCTAGCACATTGCCATCAAGAAGATAGAGACATATAAGCATGTGACATGGCTAAAAGCAATATTCACAAAGAAATAGTCATCTCATGAGCAAGACTCTTTCTAAGCCAATTTGAACATAAAGGCACTAGATCATCCAAAATTTATGCAAGATCACAAATTCTCATCACAAGCTCATTATAAACGCCCACAAGCTACTCAAGTCATGTTAAAGCCACCGAGCCATGTGTCTACTTCTTAAAATGAGACTTCTCGTGGTAGACAAGCATGCTACTGTTTAGCACCCAAGATATGAATATCAAAAGCATAACAACATGATTAGGAGTTCATTTTTCAAGCATAAGGCAATTCACACACCAATTTCATTTTCAAGTTTAAACATGGTACATGAAGTGCCTTTGCGGCAAAAAGAAGCTTATGCTCCTCCCGAAGCAAGCAAAGGGGCTAAACATTTACAATGACAAAGGTCTTTGACCCCAAGCAAAGAGAATATGATCCTCAAGCACAAACTGAGCATGATATAAGCATTTAAGCCCAAATCGAGCATAGACAAGCATCTACTCAAGAGAGACATCATTTTAGCATTTTCAAGAAAAGAGAGCTATCTCAGCACAAATATATGACAAAACCATCAAGAGCATAGCATTCACATCCACAAAATACTCAACATGCCCATATATCACAAATATAGCACATCGGTGATCAATGTATATAAGAGAAGCTTTTCCTAGCACAAGTGATCCAAAGATGGCTATCCTACCAGGTTTTGTACAAAAAGTAAAATGCATGAATGCAATGCAACAAAATGAACATATGACACATATATACATGAGAAGCTCCAAGACTCAGCGAAAAAGGAAAGCACACACCAAGTTCACCTCGCAAGCGAGTGAAAGTGACTTGATCAAGCGGTTTGGTGAAAATGTCGGCTAGCTGGTCTTGGGTTGGGACATAGGACAAATATATGTTTCCCTGCTCAACATTGTCCCTCAGAGAGTGGTACCTCACTTCTATGTGATTGGTTTTAGGGTGGAGCACAGGATTTTTGGCTACGCTTATGGCACTGGTGCTATCACAGAAAAGTGGAACCTGGGAGCACTCCTCTCCAAAATCACTCATGGTATATGTCATCCAAAGCAGCTGGGAACAACAACTAGTAGCAGCTACATACTCGGCCTCTGTAGTGGACTAGGCTACACTGGATTGCTTGCGAGATGACCAAGAGAGCAAAGAAGAACCAAGGAACTGACAACACCCAGAAGTACTCTTGCGATCCAATCGACACCCAGCAAAATCAGCATCGGAGTAACCGTGAAGTCTGAGTGTCGAGGAGGCAGAATACCAAAGACCAAACTCAGGAGAGTAGTTCAAGTACCTGAAGATCCGCTTGACGGCCTGCCGATGTGAAGTCCTTGGTGAAGCCTGAAAACGAGCGCACAAACACACACTGAACTGTATGTCCGGCCTCGTCACCGTCAAGTAGAGGAGGGAGCCGATCATGCTCCGGTACTCCTTCTGGTCCACGGGTTCGCCGTCCTCGTCCGCGTCCAAAGCCGTAGTCGTACTCATTGGTGTGGTCAGCGGCTTGGAGTCGTTCATGCCGAACTTCTTCACCATATCCTTGGTGTACTTCGCCTGATGCACAAACGTCTCGTCCTTGCACTGCTTGATCTGGAGGCCCAAGAAAAACTGCAGCTCGCCCATCATGGACATCTCAAATTCCTTGCTCATATCATCTGCAAACTTGGCAACAAGATCATGAGAAGAGCCACCAAAGATTATGTCATCCACGTAAATCTGAACGATCAACAGGTCATTCTCATGCTTACAGAGAAACAGGGTCTTATCAACTGTGCCCATCACAAACCCCTTACTAAGCAGAAAGCCTCTCAACCTGCCATACCAAGCTCTAGGTGCCTGTTTCAACCCATAGAGCGCTCTCTGGAGTTTGTATACACGATGTGGGTATTTTTCACTCTCAAACCCCGGGGGTTGCCTCACATACACTTCTTCCTCTATCACCCCATTCAAGAAAGCACTCTTGACATCCATTTGGTACAACTTGAACCCTTTAGCCACGACAAAGGCTAGAAGGATCCTAATTGCCTCCAAACGGGCCATAGGAGCAAATGTCTCCTCATAATCTATCCCCTCCTTCTGATTGAAACCCTGCGCCACCAACCTCGACTTGTTTCTCACAACCATCCCATTCTCACCCTCTTTGTTCTTCCACACCCACTTGGTTTTTATGGGACGGCAATTTGGCGGTGGATCGACTAACACCCAGACTTGGTTTCTCTCAAAGTTCTCCAACTCCTCATGCATGGAATTCACCCAAATCTCGTCAGACAAAGCGTGTCCAATATCTTTGGGCTCAAACGACGCGACAAAAGCGGAGTGAGCGAAATGAGAGGAATTCCTTGACCTCGACCGTGTAGTGCGTTCATGAAGATCACCAATGATTGTCGTCGGTGGGTGATCGATCTGTACACACCGGGGAGCCTCACGCCTGGACACCACCTCCCCCTCAGCAACAGCCTCCACTCGAACAGCCTCAGTCGTAGTGGGTGTAGGGGATGGTCCGTCCTCGATCGTCGTCGTAGTAGTGGAAGTAGAATGTACACGATCAGTCACGGGAGCACCACCATCATCATCATCCTCGTCTCCATCTCTATCCTTCTCATCCTCGAAGATCCTGGCACCAATCTCCTCGTCACCTGCACACTCAAAAGTGGAAGAGCTACATGGCTGTGTCTCGTCGAAGGTAACCTCGCAAGTCTCCATGATTCGGTTAGTGTCAAGGTTGAGCACACGATATGCTCTAGAATGAATCGCATAACCAAGAAAAATCCCACTCGAACATCGAGACTCAAACTTATCTAGCTTGCCCTTCTTCAGAATCAAACACTTGCAGCCAAAAGCTCTGAAATGACTCACCTTGGGTTGTCGGCCATGCATCAGCTCATAAGAGGTCTTCTTCTTGAAAGCACGAAGGAAAATGCGATTTGAGACATAGCAAGCGGTATTGACCGCCTCGGCCTAGAAACGCCTAGGAGTCCTATGCTCATCAAGCATCGTCCTGGCCATCTCACAAAGGGTCCGGTTCTTCCTCTCCACTACGCCATTCTGACAAGCGACGTATGGAGAAGAGTACTGATGATCAAGACCAAGATCACTGCAAAAGGCATCAAAATGAGAGTTCTTAAACTCCGTGCCATTGTCACTGTGTATAGCTCGAATGGCATCACCATGTCTCTCATTCTTTAACCTCAAGATCAAGTCTCGAACAAAGCCAAATGTCTCACTCTTATCCTCCAAAAAGAAAACCCAAGAGTACCTCGAAAAATCATCAACAACCACAAGAACATACCACTTCCCACCCGCAAAGCGAACACGAGCTGGCCCAATCAAATCCATGTGCAACAGCTCACAAGGTCGCTCGGTCATGACAGCCGTCAAAGGGGCGTGAGAAGCGGCAACCATTTTTCCATGCCGACAAGAAGCACAAACCAAATCCTTCTCGAATTTCAACTTAGGCAATCCTCGGACAAGATCAAGACCACTCAAGCGGGAAAGCAACTCAAAGCTTAAGTGTCCCAACCTCCTATGCCATTTCCAAAGCTCGACCGACACGCCAGCAACAAAGCATTGAGGAGGACCAACAGACTGGGAAAAATCGGCACGAAAGATTTGACCCTCGGGGACGATCGTACAGACAAGATCACCTCGAGAATCAAGCACACGAGAAGCACCAGCCTTAAAACAAACTTCAAAACCTTCATCGAGCAATTGAGATACTGACAACAGGTTAAAACCAAGTGACTTGACCAGAGCCACTATTATTAAGGTCACCTTGCTACTCACCTTCACCATACCTTCAGCAAGCACTCATCCTCTCCCGTTATCCCCGAAAGTGATGTACTCCCTTGTACTCACCGGGGTGAGGCTGGAGAACCACCCACGATCTCCGGTCATGTGTCTCGAGGAACCGGAGTCGATCAACCAAAAGTTCTCCAAGCCTCCCGCCTGTGATAAAAAACGAGAACAAGAATGAGCAAGTGACTCAACACTGGGATTAGTTCCAAAAGAGTCAAACCAATGTCGAGCCATTTGCTCAAAAGAAGGGTTAGCAAAGTCCATTCTCCCAACACCCCTAGGCGGAGTCCTCTCACGCCTACCACCAAAGAACCTGTCACGTCTCACTGGAGGAGTACATGCACCACGAGGAGGAAAACGTGGCCCGTAGTCCATCTGAGACCCAAAGCTCTGATTGTGTCTCCCAAACTCGTAACGGTCACGAGAAGGAGCACGTCGAGCCAGCTCACCACACCCAAACCCAACACGCCTATCTCTCTGAGGGAACACACCTCTACCTCCACCTCCACGAGTGGGAACTGTCCTCACAAACACATCACTCCTAGGTAGAGGCCCTCTACGAGGCTCAGGCACACCACGAGCAAGGTGGTACCTGTCCTTGTTTGTCATCTCCCTAGCAAACCTCTCATCTCTCTTCCTCCGGAAACAGAACTCATCCTTATGCCCATCCCTCCCACAATACTCACAATGGAAGCGGATTGGCACTTGCTTAGGCTGTGGCCTCTCTACAATCTTCTCTCCAGCTTTCTCTCCTGACTTCCCCTAAAAGACACTCCCCTAGGTGCTCACAAACTTGATGGGTTTCTGGAAGTTCTCAGCTTTGTGGGGGAACACTGGTGGATCAGGTGTTGTGTCTAGCTTGTTTCGGAGGTGGTTTGGTTTGGGTGCAAATTTGTTCATTGGTGTGGTGTGTGGTGGAATGGGGATCTTTCCGGCTTTCTCTTCTCCCTCACCACTCTACTCACCACACTTGTCAGCCCCCAACGCCTGACCATCAAACCTCTTGAACTGAGCTAACATCATACTCAATTGTGGCTCATGCCCAGACAACAATCTTAACAATTTCCTAAGCTCATCATTTTCATCCTGCAGACGATCAACACAGTTTGCAAGTTCCATGTTTTTCAAAGCATGCAATTCACAGGTTGAACATGATGTAGGAAGAGGAGCTTTCAATGCCGCCTCAAGAGAAACAATCCTAGTGTGAGATTCATCTAGCCTCGCATGCAAAATAGGACATGATGTACAAGCTCCTAACAAAGCTGGCCTAGACTTCAATTCATCACACTCAATCCTAACCACATCTAGTTCCTCTAAAGTAGAGGCATGCTTCTCTTTGAGAGAGGTCAAATCAGCAAGAAAAACTGAACAGTCACCACAATCAATCTCATCCGTCATAACAGGAGCAGACTTCAAGGAAGCAATCTCATTCCTAGCATTCACAAGCAAGGATTCAAGCTCAGCTACCTTGTCCTTAGCATCACCCAACAGAGACCTAAATTCCCTCTTCTCCTTGTTGGTTTTGCTAAGCACATCATCACAGTTATCAAGCAACTCATTGAGCCTAGCATTCTCCTCTAGCAAGAAGTTGGGATCTTGTCGTACCTCTTCATCGGAGTCGGAGTTCGAATCCGAGCTGTGCCTCCCACCCTTCTTGGAATGCGCCATGCCGCAAAAGCCTTGTGCGACGAAGCTCAAGCCGGTGATGTTCTTACCTGTGTGCCGCTTGTCCTTGCGCCTCTCTTGCTCTTCCTCGCTGCTTGAGTCGGAGGAGGCATCACTTGATGTCGAGTCGATGTCGCTCGCTCCGGCCACCATCGCTCGAGAGGTCTTCTTCTTGTGGCCGCCACCCTTCTTGTGCCTTCTCTCGCCCTTGTCCTTGTGCTTGTCCTTGTAGTCATTCCGGGAGCGGTTCTAGTTGTAGTCGTGCTTGGACTTGCCCTTGTAGTCGTTCTTGATGTCCATGGCTTCAGG
Source organism: Cenchrus fungigraminus (assembly GCA_036936925.1). NCBI lineage: Eukaryota > Viridiplantae > Streptophyta > Magnoliopsida > Poales > Poaceae > Cenchrus > Cenchrus fungigraminus. The sequence goes on from CM072779.1 coordinate 103,719,334, forward strand.
GCATTCAGCGATGAAGTGCCCGTGCTTCCCGCACTGATAGCACATCCCCGAGCTCCACCTTGCATTCTTGTGGTTCTCGTACATCCGCCCAAACCTCTTGCTCAACAAGGCGAGATCGTCTTCACTCAGCACCTCAAAGTCCTCATCTGGCAAAGACACAAGACAAGACAAAGAGAAACCACCAGGGTTAGTGTTAGACCGTGATCCCGAGACAAGATCTAAACTATGAGGATCAGTGGGGCTCTCGCTCTTGGCTCGCAAGCCACGATCAACCTCAGAAGACCTGAGCTTGGAAAATAGCTCATCCAACGTCAGCGTATCATACACGCTCGACTCCTCAATGGCCTCGACCTTGGCACTCCACACAGACCGATCCAGGGCATGCAAAAGCTTGATAGCTTGATCATGATCCGTGTATGGGAGCACTGTCACATTGGCCCTCATGTTGTTGACAATGCTAGTGAAACGCTGAAACATCGCATCGGTCGACTCGTCAGGGAGATGAGTGAAGTTCTCGTACTCTCTCCGGTAAGTGGAAAACAAACAGGTTTGCACTTGGGCATTGCCAACATGAGCATTTCTCAACTTGTGCCATATCTTTCCGGCCACATTCTCTCCGTACACTCGCTCGAACTCCGAGGCACAGAGAGCACGGAACAAGTAATCAACGGCCTTGCTGTTGGCCTCAAACATGTCTCGCGATCCTGGAAGTAGAAAACTATCTGGGATGACATAATTATCATTCTGAGTGACCTCCCAGATAAGAGTTCCCTTCCCTCGCAAAAACGCGCCCAAGCGCCTCTCCCACATCGGGTAATTCTTGCCATCAAAGTGCGGAGGACCCGACCCCTTGCCGTAATCGCCCATCTTTGGATCTTAGACTGGTTAGAATCACGAAGATCCGTAACCGGCTCTGATACCAATTGAGGACCGAAACGGGCGACCAGAGAGGGGGGGAGTGAATGGGAGCTGATAAAAATTCTTCCCTTTGGTCGAATTCGGCCTATACCCCGATTGCCACTCCACGAATCCGTGCACACAAGCAAAGCTCCAAACAAGGCATACACAAGCCAAGAAGATCAATCAAGAAGCCTAGGAGCAATGAGCGGAAGCACCAAAGCAAGAATCAAAGACTTAGTCAAGTCTGCGCAGTCCAGGGCGGACCGTCCGCTAGCACCACGCAGATCGTCCGCGGGACCCAGACGGACCGTCCGCGAGCTCAGGGCGGACCGTCCAAAAAAGCAGACCGAACCACCAGAGATGCACCCCAGAAATTCAGACCGTTCGTGGAGACACCGCGGACCGTCCGTGAGAAAACCGGCCACGCGGACTGTCCGTGGGACCCACGCGGACCGTCCGCCAAACCCCTCGCTACCAAAACCAACTGGCGAAACGGATCGAAAAGAAAGCGCTCAAGAACACGTGACGAACACAAAGAACACGGGACGAACCCTAGCTGCGCGGATCGTCCGCCTGGACCTCGCGGACTGTCCGCCAGGCGCGGACAGAGCAGAAAAATGCCCGACCCCGAAAGTCAACTTCACCTTTCCTTCACCGGATCTCCCAAACGGTTGAAGCTCTTGAGACAAGATTTTGGGGAGATGAAGAGCGTCACACAAGGATGCTATGCCCCAAAAATCTCGACTCGTAAGCCACTAAGTCACCGGGAATCGCGGATCAACCAAACCACCACCAAGAACTCGGGCACCAACCAAAAATGCACGAATCGAAGGCTCTCCACAGCGTTTAAGGGGTCAAGATCACACACAAAGATGCGCAAGGCATCCACCCATGATCCCCTCAAAGAAATCCATCAAGTAACGCCTCCAAAATCACGAATCGAGCGAACAACGAAAACTCCCAAAAATAGTCCCAAAAATGACACGAAAATCACAAAGGACTAGGAGATCACCGGGACGCCGAAAGCTTCCATACATCCAGAGGTCAGTGTCTGTACAAGAGTCTAGCCTAAGGAATCCAGAGGAAAACAAAGCAGTACAGAGAAATTCTACCGGGGGAGAAAACCCTAGGAAGCAAGAGAGAGAGATGCCATCCACCTCTCCGCTATTTATACGAAGTCTCTCAGAGGGAGGTAAATGACCACGCTACCCCTACTACATAAATGAAGATACAACCCCTCAGGGGCATTTTGGTCAAGTTCTCATCGGACGGACACGCTTCCACCGTGGCTTCGCTTCACCTCGATGCAAACCCCGCGATCACGCCACATGCCCTCCGCCTCGAAGCTTCCCGAAGCTCCCGGATCACCATCTCCGTCGCCTCAGGCCTTCGGGCTTGGTTTTGAGCCCCAAACCAATTAACCGTCAACCTGATGGTTTTGTGGGCAAACTGTGACACCCTAAAAATTCCATCACTTAAAATTTTGCTTAAGCAACATAGTGGCTTAGGTCTAGTCTTAAGGACATAATGAATTTGTTAATTAAATTGAGCTCTAGAGTATTTAATTTAATTTAATTAATTTAGAGACAACAAGTGTTTGTGCATCATTATTTGGATGTGCATGGTTTTTGGTTGCATAGTGTTCTGTGTGAAGGTTTGAAGTTTCAAAACTTTTAAATGTGTTTGAAATGTTTTGAAAACAGTTTGAAAAGTTTGAATTTTGAAAAGAGATTTAAAAAGAAAAAAAAAGACCTTACCTCCTTACCTTTCAGCCCGGCCGGCCCATCGGCCCAACAACCCCCCTCCCGCAGCGGCCCAGCTCCCCGCCTCCTCTTTTTTCTTTTCTGCGGTCGCTGACAGGGCGGTCCCACCTGTCGGCGCTTCTTCTTCCTCCCGCTCCCCCTCCTTTCCTCTGTTCAAGCCGGCGCTGACCGGGACACCGCCTTGCCCCGCGCCTCCTCCGCTCCTCCTTTCCATCCGCGGGCTCCAATCAAGAGCCGTGATCCCCGCGCCCGTTTCCCCTCCAAAACCTTCCGTTTCCCCCTTTCTCCTTCCTTCTTTATGCCGCGGCGCCGCCGGCCGTTAATGGCAAGTGCGCCGGCCGCCGTCCCCCCTCTCCGCTTCCCCTTCCCCTCTCTCTGTCCCTACTTAAGATCGAGCCCGAGCTCTCGCCCTTCCCTTTGCACTTGCATCACACCTACACGCGCCCGAGCACCAATCCCACCAAAGCCGCCGCCTCTGTTCCGCCATTGCCGTCGGTGAAGCTCTCGTCGTCGGTGAAGGGTCTTTCTTCCTTTCTTTTTCCGCTCTGATGATGCACCCGTCGCTCATGGAGCTCTCCGTGCCACAGGTTTTCATCCCCGTCGTCGGATCGAGCTGCGCCCCTGTCCGCCGGAGCGCCGCCCGAGCCCGCCGCCGTCGCTGCTCACCGTCGCCGCCACTTCTTCCTCGCCAGTGAACGTCTTTGAACCATCCCTGCGTGGTGAGCAAAACCACCCCGCTCTTTTCCCTCTTTTGTGTGCACAGCACCGCCCCCACGAGCTCGCCGGCGAGGCCGATCCGCCCCCTTCCGGCGCCGGCCGCCGTGGACGCCCGAACCGCCCCCTTGAACCTCTGGATGTGCGTGCGAGCTCCCCCGCTACGCGTAGCACCCACCCACGCTCGAAATGGCAGCCGGGAACCCCTTCCCGGGCTCACACCGGCGAAGCGCTGCCGCGCGCAGCTGCCCCTCTCTCTCTGTCCCGGCGTGCTCGCCGCCGCGCGCCGCTTGCAGGCCACCAGGGCCGTGCGATCGCGCACGGGCGGTCCTGATCTAAACGGGGGAGTACCCCTTCGGCCGGTCCACCGTGGACCCGTGCACCGAGCTCACGGCGCGGTCCACGCTACCGCGGCCGTTGGATCGAAGATCCACGGCTCACCCGAGCCGTTTTCTTTAAAGAGCCCCTGAACTTTCTTGTTTTTGCATGCCGGTCCTTCCACCTATAGAAACCTTCACAAACAGGTCCTGAATCTTATGCTTTAGCCCCTGCCTTCTCTGTTAAATAGCACCCGAGGTCCTTTTTACTTGTTTTCACATGTTAGCCCTTCTGTTTCTATGTAAAATTATATTTTAGTCCCTGGTTTTATTTATAATAGTCCTGTAAGCTTAGTTTTCTTACAGAAAAGTCCCTGTATCTTGTTTTAATCATATCTTTCATGTTTTAACTCCGTTTTTAGCGTTCTATATACCGAAATGATCGTCTCAGCGAATAGAATCTTTTAAACAGCGTGTTTTTAGCTTTTGGAACTGTTTGGTGTACTGTTTATTTATTGTTTGTTTGTATATGCTTGTGCGTAGATATCGTGCCTGTTTCGTCTGAGCTCCCCGTTGGAGACGATCAGGAAGAGCCTGTCTACGAAGAAGAAGATACTCAGTTTGTAGAGGAAGGCAAGTGGATTTCCCCCCTCTGCATATTCTCTTTTGAACCTATATAACTACATGCTGTTACAATGTTTACTTTACTTGTTGCTATGCATTAAATTGATGGGCAAACACCTTTTTAAGGACTTGACTAGATGTTTCACCCTGTTACCTTGATCAACCCTGTTTAACAAATGCTTTGGGTAGATAATTGCTTAGTTGCTAAACTTGGGCTGGTTATGTGGGTTATGTTTTGCAATCTGTTATGTTTATGAAATGTTGTTTAAGAATAAGACAAGATCATATATTTTAAATGGAACATGGAGAACCACCCAAGAAAACAGTACAACCACAGTCCACATGGCTCTGGCTTAGCCAATTAATTAGGAGAGTGGGTTTATCTGATAGCCTTTTTCCGAGAGGGGCACAGGGGGCTCGGGGTTGCAGGGGTATAGCCCGGTTCTTCTGGGGTAGCAGCCTTTGCTAAGGTGCTGACCATTAGGGAGGGTTATGGTCCGCCCTGAGCTGTAACTGTCGCGGGCTGTTGGTTTCTCTGCTTTCCTTTGTAAAGGCTTCGTAGTGGACCCCTAGCCACTCACCTTGGAAGTGTTTAAGGGTCTAGCTAACCCGGGCAACATGGGGAACACGAGCTGTGGGTAAAGTGTACAACCTCTGCAGAGTTAAAACTGATCGATCAGCCGTGCTCACGGTCAAGAGCGGCTTGGACCCTCACATGATAATCAAACTTAAAGATGGATGTAAATCGTGGATCTTGTGGGTCTTTGGGCTTGGGATGTCTTTTAAAGCTTAAGTGGGTTGGTATGAACTTATATCTAGTAACTAGGTGCTGTTAACTAAAATTTGACCAACTTATAAAATGCTAACCGCTGTAAACCATAGCCTATCCTTGGTAGCCTTGCATGTTTCCCCCACTTGCTGAGCTCCAACCATAAGAGTGCTCACCCTTGCTTACCGCTGTTCAGAGGAGAACATCGGTGAGGTGTACTGGAGCGACTTTGAGGAGTTCTAAGGCATGCAGATCCCCCAGTCATGTGCCTGTGGAAGATGAAGCTGAAGTTGCTCGTTTAGTTATCGTTTGTTTTGTTGGACCTTCGTGTCCACCGTCTGAGTGTAATAAATGAATATTGTATCAGTTAAACTCTTGTACGTTTGAATTACAGTTATGGTATTACACTCTTTTGTCTATCGTATGTGTGTAATCTGATCCTGGCGCACATATGAGATGCATTCGGTTTTCCTTGTAAAATCGGGTGTGACACAAACCACCAAACCCTGCGTGCAAGCTTCGGGCTTCAACCGCTACCTTGCACCGGCCCATGTTCACGACTTCAGCCTGTCAGTCCTGCACCGCACGGCTCGCACTTGACCCCATCGGCCACCGGGTCCATCGAACCAAGCCTACATGCCACTCCATCACCCGGAGGCCGCCACGGCTAAGGCCTTTCGCTTGTTCTTCACCTGCACCGACACGAGTCAAGCCGCAACATGTACCTGCACACTTAGCCAAGCATCAGTCCACACAACGTTGTCAATCACTCATCACTAAGGAGCGACCCTCCACTGGTCTTCGGACACACCTGGTCCTCAGATACGAAGTGCACGCTTCTCTTGACTAATCAGCATCGATCGATGTGCTTGAGATAAAAAGTGAATGCACTCCATTCGATCGGTAAATGATCGTGTTCCTTCGGTCTAATCGATGAATCCAATGGATTATAAAGCAGAGACCGATGTCTTGATTTATGCGAAACTTCAGTGCCAAGCACTTCAGCTCAAACCTCAACGTAGAAACATGATAGGCCTCTCATACCCTCCTTAGGAGATAGTAGTGAGGATCGAACAAGTCATCCTGGCCGGGAATGGTCGTTCTTTCCGAACTACTCTCTCCGTCCTCCCACGAGACAAAGTCTCGGGGAGAAGGTCTAAGAAGATGCATGAGAGGGGAAACCAAGGGTAGATCTCGCGCCATGAAATCTTTCCCTTAGACTCCTACCATTCAGGAATGACATCTTCAGCCAGAGCTCAGAAAGAATGGATATGAAATCTCGGACTCGACTGACGATGGATCTAGGTGGCTCAACATTTCCTCTGGTGGGTGCCTCATTGACCGGGATACAAGGGGAGCTGAAATCTCAGAGATTATCCACGATCTCTTTTCCCTCGACAGCATCTAGGTGCACAAAGGATCCTGCGGAGAGAGCATTAAGCCTCATGGCATCATCCTTCCGCAATCCAAACCAGAAGTGCTGAAGCAACATCCAATCGGGAATGTAGAGGACTGGGCAATCTTCCACCGCGGAGGCGTAACGATTCCATGCCATTCCTAGTGATTCCTTCTCACATTGCTTGAAACAGAGAATCTTTGCCCTTAATGAGATGACACGTCGTATTGGGAAGAAGTGGGAGCAAAAAGCTACTCTCAACCTTTCCCAAGTAAGGTAGTCTCTACCAAAACAACGGTGCCAATCCCGAGCTTCCCCGGAGAGGGATAGCGGGAAAAACTCTCTTTTTCGAGCGTCCGGTGATTCTCCGGTTTTACCCTGAGTTTCAATCCGACGCTCGTAGTCTCTCACATGATCAAAGGGGTTCTCATGACTTAACCCAGAGAAGGATAGGTCTTGAATTAGCTTCATGAGAGAGGGGCGAATCCAAAAGCCAGATGTAAGAGTGGGTCTTAATGAAGATGGCCCTGAGGGTTCACTCCTCGGAGGCGGAAGGTGTTTACAAGGATAACCTTCCATGGGTAGCGGGGGTGGAGGTAGAGGTAAAGAAAACAAAAAGGGATATCTCAAAAAGGGTAACGGGGGTGAAGGTAGAAGAAAAAAAAAAGATAAATACGAGGAGAGACGGGCTCGAAGGTTAACAGCAGCCGTCCCCAGCAACGGCGCCAGAAATGCTTGTTGGTGTTTCTTAACGTCACCACCACTGGCGCACTAGCGTGAGCGTGTAAGAAACTCCCGAGTACACTAACGAGTGCGAACGAATCCGCAAGCGCACAGATACACCGTTGTAGCACTTCTCCGTAGGAGAACGAGTATTCCCGTCGGGTTTCGTTCCTAGGACGGTGAGTAACCAGAGAGGGTCTATCCAAGGACACCAGCTTTCGCTGGGATAGGTCGGGATACAAGAAGCACTTCCTTAAGGGACTTAGCTCTCAAGATGTACTCTGTCAGGTCTTAGTCATCCCCGTGTGGCGACAACACTCCAAGGTGCTGGCAAGCGAGCCCAACTCGGTACGCGACGTAAGAGGGTTGACAAAGGGTCCAACAGGCTGTCACCACTATGGCCTACCTCTACGCTACGATCGTACGTGGTCTTCGCAAGAAAACCAGGGCCCAGACACCACGTATGTACCCCAGATAAATACTATAGTGCGGATATGTATGCTAGCCCACTAACTATACTATAGCAACCGTATAGATACGGTCCCACGAACAAGGGAAAGATCGGAATCAGATCTAGTCATTGAGCTACGGAGCAGAAAGGTAGCTATGGATGTAGCTAAACGAGATACAGTGGACTTACTTAACTAAACAGGATCAGAGCATGCAAACAAGTAAATGAACTATTGCTCTGGCTCTAAAGGATCGAAGCCTTGTGTCATGAAGAACACAAGCCTCTAACTTATGAACAAGCCACGAACACAAGAACAAATCAATCATGCATGATGTCCACTATAGTCTAAATAAGAAATGCTGAAATACTCACTTTGGTCTAAATGAAGAACAAGCATCCACGAGGACATCAACTCACTCCTCATCCCTACTCTACCTCTCAACTAATCCTAATCTAGATCTCTCCTCATCACCATTCTACCACATTGAGGTGAGAATCACCTCACATGGGCAGAATTAGAGAGAGGGAGAGAGAGCTACACAAGAGAGAAGTGGAACTTGAGAGCTTGGTGGTGTGTGTGAAATGGAGCCCCTCTCCTCCTATTTATAGACAAGGAGGAGGCTTGCTCCGGGGCTCAAAGTGCCCCTAAACACCCGGGAATGCAGCCAAGGACCAATGAGCGAGCAACACGTGGACGGGGAGGATCAACCGACCCTAGGTCGGTTCGGCCGATCCTAGGGTCGGCCGAAACCCTTGGCCAGCCTTCTGGCTTGTGCTTCCTCTGGCTCGCTTCCATGTGGGCCCTAGTGCCTCTTCTCCGTGCATGGCATGTTTCCTGGTGGTTTAGTTGGTAAAGTGGGCCCATGGATCCATGTGATGCTGACGTGGCAGCGTATGATTCGTCGAGAGTCCCTCACATGGATTGGTGACATCATGGATCCAGCAGAATCCATGTGGCAGCCCCTGATTGGCCAGCATATGGGTGCTTTGGATTGGAGTGGAGTGAAAGTGCATGGATTCCTCCCATTTCTTATGCTAAATACCTGCATTCGAATAGACATCGACACTGGTGGAAAGTATGAGTTTAAGCACCTATTCTAGTGTGGATGTGCAATTCATGCTCAAATTTGCAGGAGTTGACGGTAATAAAAATGGCAAATATCGACCGTCAACACGCGTGCGCTCTCTGAAGGCCCCACTCACTGCGCGTGCACTCTCTCTCCTCAGAAAGCCGGTGCTGCAGCAGGCCGGCCGGCCGTGTGCGTGACGGCGAAAGGGGCCGGCGGACGTCGATCGCGGCGCGGCGTCCCTCCGCGCCGTACGTCGTCGTCCTCCAAAGCAACAGCTGATCCTCCTCCTCAGGCTCGGCGTCGTCCTCCGCACCGTCGCCATCGCCATTGCCGCAGCCGCGACACCTCGTCCTCCTCCTCGAAAGTGCTCGCCTCGTAGTCAGTCCTCGTTAAGGTGGAAATTGCCCCCTTTTATTGAACGTCGCTGTCCTAATCCTCTTACTCATCGGTTTTGGTGATGCATTATGCTCATTTGATGTATGAAAATTGCAGATGGCTGCTACTCCTTGGGCTTGGATGTATAGTAAGTCCCGAGATTGGGACAGTTTCTTAAGGGGGGTCAATGGTTTTCTAGATCAAGCAGAGGCGGATATGAGAAACCGTGGTGTTCAGGCAATGCTTTCTAGATTCAAATAAACCCCTCTATCCTGGTTGCAAGAAGTACTCTCGCCTTTCTGGTGATCTAAAACTTCTGCAGCTTAAGGAAGATCATGGTTGGAGCAACAAAAGTTTCAAACAACTATTGGATCTCCTTACGGACATGCTACCCGAGGGAAACCAAATAGCCGAGTCTGTCTATTAGGCAAAGAAGATAATTTGTCCTCTGGGAATAGAGGTTGAAAAAAATCATGCTTGCAAGAACAGTTGTGTATTGTTCCGTGGAGATTATGTAGACCTTGACAAGTGCCCCAAGTGTGGGTTCGATCGGTACAAGAGGAAAAAAGATGGTGGAGATGATAACAATGCTGATGATGACGAGAACGAGCCTGTGGAGATCACAGGCAAGAAGAAGAAAAAAAAGGGTTAAAGGGGCTCCTGTGAGGGTAGCATGGTATTTTTGCATCATTCCTCAGTTGAGAAGATGGTTCGCCACACGAAAGGAGGCCCAACTCTTGCGTTGGCATAAGGCACGAACGAAGGAAGTTGGCAAGATTAAGCACCCCGCAGATGGCCAGCAATGGCAAAACATTGATTCCCACTTTGAGGAATTTTTCGGTGAAAGCAGGAACATTCGGTTCGCTATGAGCACAGATGGCGTGAACCCATTCGGTAACTAGAGCTCAACACATAGCACCTAGCCTGCCGTGCTGTCAATGTACAAACTTCCACCCTGGATATGCAAGAAATGGAAATACATGATGCTGACAATATTGGTCTCCGGGCCAAAGCAACCTGGCGACCGTATTGATGTATACTTGAGGCCACTAGTTGATGACTTGAAGATACTTTGGAAGCCTGGTGTGAAGGAGGTTTGGGATGATTTCGGCCGTGAGGAGTTCACATTGCACACCATGTTGTTCACCACCATCAACGACAACCCGGCTCATCGCAACGTTTCTGACCAGAGTAAAAGGAAAGGTGCAGTTTGCCCACACCGCTTGGAAGAAACTTGTGCAGTGTGGCTAAGAAATTCAAAGAAATTCTCATTTATAGAGCACCGTCATTTCCTCAGCAAGAAACATGCCTACCGGGACATGGATTATCAGTTTAATGGGGAAAAGGAGACTCGACAGGCGCCAATGCATGTGACTGGAGATCTGCTCCACTTGCAAGTCAAGGACGTCGAAACTATCGAGGAGTTACCCAAAATTGTCTGAAAAGAAACTTCGCAAAAGAAAGAAGCGAGATGGTGAAGAATAAGAAGAAGATGGGCGAGGAATGTGGAACAAGAAATCAATTCTATGGGAGCTAGAGTATTGGCCGCTTTTGGATGTGCGTCATTCGATTGACAACATACACGTCAAGAAGAATGTGTGTGAAGCTACTTTGGGAACATTGCTACAACAGAAGTCGAAAGGAAAAAATCATAAAAATGCCAGGGAGGATCTTAAAGATATGGGCATTAGGCCGGAGCTCTATGGAGAGGAAACAGACACGGGGATGGACCTTCCTGTTGCTGCAACCACCTTGTCAAAGGTAGAGAGAAAAGAATTCTGTGAGTTTTTGCATGGTTTGAAAGTACCTTCAGGCTACTCATCGAACTTCAAGAGGCTAGTGTCGGTAAAGGACATGAAAATAAATTTCAACTTGATGAAATCTCATGATTGCCATGTGTTGATGACATCTATTCTTCCTATTGCACTAAGAGGTACCAAGACAGAACTGGTTCGCGATGCGGTCACGAGCTTGTGTTTATTCTTCAATGAAATAGAACAGAAGGTGATTGATGAGGTAAAACTATTGGACTTAGAGAGGAGGCATTAGGAAGGCTCATTTCACCGTGATAGAACAGAGCGTAGAGGTTACACCATTTGGCAATGAGCACAAGCAACAACTACGTGAACAAAACCATGGTTGTACTGAGGATTGGGTTGCAAAGAGGCACATGCAATGCTTCAACAGGTGGCTCCGAGATTATGTCCAGAGTGGCCACGCTGCTATAACCGACGATCTGGTAAGAAAACTAGCAGCAGGGCCATTATTCACTGTTACAAGATGTCAAGCAATGGATATCAATGGATACACGTTCTACACCATGGCCCAGGATGCCAAGAGCATCTATCAAAATAGTGGTGTGCATGTACGGGCCATCGACAATAAGAAGAACATAGCCACATATTATGGTCAAATAGAGGAAATTTGGGAGCTCGATTATGTAGGATTGAAGGTAGCCATGTTTCGGTGTAGATGGGTCACCAATGTGAAGAGAGCTATGATCAAGGACAAATTTGGTGATATTAGTGTTGACCTCCGGGTCTTTGGTTACAAAAACGAACCGTTTGTCTTCGCCAAGGATGTTGAGCAAGTGTTCTATGTACCTGACCTTGCAAAGAATAACTGGAGTGTGGTTTTTGAAGGACCGAATCGGGCGACCAGAGAGGGGGGGAGTGAATGGGAGCCGATAAAAATTCTTCCCTAAGGTCGAACTCGGCCTATACCCTGATTGCCACTCCACGAATCCGTGCACACAAAGGAAGCTCCAAAGACGGCACACACAAGCCTAGAAGATCACTAGAGAAGCCTAGGAGCAAAGAGCGGAAGCACCAAAGCAAGAATCAAAGAACTTGATCAGTTCTGGAACGCACCTGGCGAACCGTCCGAAGTGTCCGGGCGGACCGTCCGCGATGGCTGCGCAGACTGTCCGTCAGGTCTCCGCGGACCGTCCGATAAAATGATCAGAACCTCCAGTAGCGCACCCTCGAAATTCGGACTGTCCGGCGGCTCACTGCGGACCGTCCGACCAACACGGACTGTCCGGGACAACCTCGCGGACTGTCCGCCAAACTAGATGCCACCGAACCAAAGCAACTCAACGGATCGAAACTCAAGCACTGAAGAGCACGCGAAGAACACGAAGAACACCAACGCTGCCAGCACCTCGCGGACCGTCCGCCAGGGTCACGCGGACCGTCCGCCAAGCACGAACAGAACAGAAAAATGCTCGAGCTCGGGAGTCAACCCCACCTTTCCATCACCGGATCTCCCAAACGGTTGAAGCTCTTGAGACAAGATTTTGGGGAGATGAAAAGCGTCACACAAGGAAGCTATGCCCCAAAAATCTCAACCTCTAAGCCACTAAATCACCGGGAATCGCGGATCAACCGAACCACCGCCAAGAACTCGAGCACCAACCAAAAACGCACGAATCGAAGGCTCTCCATGGCGTTTGTGGGGTCAAGATCACACACAAATATGTGCAAGGCATCCACCCATGATCCCCTCAAAGAAATCCGATGGAAAACGCCCCCAAAATCATGAATCGAGCGAAGAATGAAAACTCCCAAAAATAGCCCCGAAAATGACACGAAAATCACAAGGGACTAGGAGATCACCGGGACGCCGAATGCTTCCATACATCTAGAGGACAGAGTCTGTACAAGAGTCTAGCTTAAGGAATCCAGAGGGAAAAGAAGCAGTTCAGAGAAATCTACCGGGGGAGAAAGCCCTAGAGTCCAAGAGAGAGATGACATCCAACTCTCCGCTATTTATACGAAGTCCATCGGAGGGAGGTAAATGACCACGCTACCCCTACTGCTTAAATGAAGATACAACCCCTCAGGGGCATTTTGGTCAAGTCTTCATCGGACGGACACGCTTCCACCGCGGCTTCGCTTCACCTCGACGCAAACCCCGTGATCACGCCACGTGCCCAAAGCCTCGAAGCTTCCCGAAGCTCCCGGATCACCGTCTCCATCGCCTCAGGCCTCCGGGCTTGGTTTTGCGGCCCAAACCAAGAAACCGTCCACCGAAGGTTTTGTGGGTAAACCAACAAACCCCGCATGCAAGCTTCGGGCTTCATCCGCTACCTTGCACCAGCCCATGTTCACGACTTTAGCCCGCCAGTCTTGCACCGCACGGCTCGCACTTGTCCCCATCGGCCACCGGGTCCATCGAACCAAGCCTACTTGCCTCTCCATCACCCGGAGGCTGCCACAGCTAAGGCCTTTCGCGCTTGTTCTTCACCTGCACCGACACGAGTCAAGCCGCAACCTGTACCTGCACACTTAGCCAAGCATCAGTCCACACAACGTTGTCAATCACTCATCACTAAGGAGCGACCCTCCACTGGTCCTCGGACACACCTGGTCCTAAATCTCCCCCTTGATGAGTGCATTGACAACACCCATAGAAATCACATAGAGAAAATGAAAAGAAAAACAGCCACGAACACAAACCTCCAACAAGTGATCCAAAGCCAAAGAACAAGCGAAAACAAGATCACTCGCCAGACCAAGTCTCAGCCCCCTAAGACAAGGGCAACGGCTCGACACAGCCGAGACAAAACAAAGCTCAGAAGGAGCACATCACAAAGCACAAAACTCAAGAAAATCAAAGGAGCTCCCCCTGCACATATGCAAACTCCCCCTGAGCAAATGCAACCTCTTCTTCTCAATTTTTCTCCTCACATGCAACATCTCACAAATGCATACCAATTTTCCACAAAATCTCCCAATGCATGAACATTCTCCCCATATCATACAAAACTCTCCCCCTTGTTGACAATGCATGAATCAAGGTATATGAAACTCTTCCCATTGTTTTCATGAAAGATGCATGTCAAAGCACATATACAATCTACCAAGCTTCTCAAATATACAAAGAGCACAACAAAATGCTACAAATGAGACATAGAGCAAGCAAAGTAGACATGGTGTATCTAGCACATTGCCATCAAGAAGGTAGAGACATATAAGCATGTGACATGGCCAAAAGCAATTTTCACAAAGAGATAGTCATCTCATGAGCAAGAATCTTTCTATACCAATTTGAACATAAATACACTAGATCATCCAAAGTTTATGCAAGATCACAAATTCTCATCACAAGATCATTATAAACACCCACAAGCTACTCAAGTCATGTTAAAGCCACCGAGCCATGTGTCTACTTCTTAAAATGAGACTTCTCATGGTAGACAACATGCTACGGTTTAGCACCCAAGATATGAATTTCAAAACATAAAAAACATGATTAGGAGCTCATTTTTCAAGCATAAGGCAATTCATACACCAATTTCATTTTCAAGTTTAAACATGGTACATGAAGTGCCTTTGTGGCAAAAAGAAGCTTATGCTCCTCCCCAAGCAAGCAAAAGGGCTAAACATTTACAATGACAAAAGGTCTTTGACCCCAAGCAAAGAGAACATGATTCTCAAGCATAAACTAAACATGATATAGGCATTTAAGCACAAATTAAGCATAGACAAGCATCTACTCATGAGAGACACAATTTTAGAATTTTCATGAAAAGAAAGCTATCTCAACACAAATATATGACAAAACCATCCAGAGCATAGCATTCACATCCACAAATTACTCAACATGCACATATATCACAAATATAGCACATCGGTGATCAATGTATATAAGAGAAGCTCATTCCTAGCACAAGTGATCCAAAAATGGCTATCCTACCAGGTTTTGTACAGAAAGTAAAATGCATGAATGCAATGCAACAAAATGAACATATGGCACATATATACATGAGAAGCTCCAAGACCCAGCTAAAAAGGAAAGCAAACACCAAGTTCACCCCGCAAGCGAGTGAAAGTGACTTGATCAAGCGGCTTGGTGAAAATGTCAGCTAGCTGGTCTTGGGTAGGGACATAGGACAAAGATATGTTTCCCTTCTCAACATTGTCCCTCAGAAAGTGGTACCTCACTTCTATGTGTTTCGTTTTGGAGTGGAGGACAGGATTTTTGGCTACGCTTATGGCACTGGCGCTATCACAGAAAAGTGGAACCTGGGAGAACTCCTCACCAAAATCACTCATGGTATAGGTCATCCAAAGCAGCTGGGAACAACAACTAGCAGCAGCTACATACTCAGCCTCTATGTGGACTGGGCTACACTGGATTGCTTGCGAGATGACCAAGAGACCAAAGAAGAACCAAGGAACTGACAACACCCACAGGTAGACTTGCGATCCAATCGACACCCAGCAAAATCAGCATCAGAGTAACCGTGAAGTCTGAGTGTCGAGGAGGCAGAATACCAAAGACCAAACTCAGGAGTGTAGTTCAAGTACCTGAAAATCCGCTTGATGGCCTGCCGATGTGAAGTCCTCGGTGAAGCCTGAAAACGAGCGCACAGACACACACTGAACTGTATGTCCAGCCACGTCGCCGTCAAATAGAGGAGGGAGCCGATCATGCTCCGGTACTCCTTCTGGTCCACGGGTTCGCCGTCCTCGTCCGCGTCCAAAGCCGTAGTGGTACTCATCGGTGTAGTCAGCAGCTTGGAGTCGTTCATGCCATACTTCTTCACCATGTCCCTGGTGTACTTCGCCTGATGTACAAACATACCGTCCTTGCACTGCTTGATCTGGAGGTCCAAGAAAAACTGCAGCTCGCCCATCATGGACATCTCAAATTCCCTGCTTATGTCATCTGCAAATCTGGCAACAAGATCATGAGAAGAGCCACCAAAGATTATGTCATCCACGTATATCTGAACAATCAAAAGGTCATTCCCATGCTTAAGGAGAAACAGGGTCTTATCAACTGTGCCCATCACAAACTCCTTACTCAGCAAAAAGCCTCTCAACCTGCCATACCAAGCTCTTGGTGCATGTTTCAACCCATAGAGCGCTCTCTGGAGTTTGTAAACACAGTGTGGGTATTTTTCACTCTCAAACCCCGGGGGTTGCCTCACATACACTTCTTCCTCTATCACCCCATTTAAGAAAGCACTATTGACATGCATTTGGTACAACATGAACATTTTAGCCACGGCAAAGGCTAGAAGGATCATAATTGCCTCCAAACGAGCCACAGGAGCAAATGTCTCCTCATAGTCTATCCCCTCCTTCTGGTTGAAACCCTACGCCACCAACCTCAACTTGTTTCTCACAACCATCCCATTCTCACCCTCTTTGTTCTTCCACACCCACTTGGTACCTATGGGACGGCAATTTGGTGGTGGATCGACTAACACCCAGACTTGGTTTCTCTCAAAGTTCTCCAACTCCTCATGCATGGAATTCACCCAATTCTCGTCAGATAAAGCGTGTCGAATATTTTTGGGCTCAAACGACGCGACAAAAGCAGAGTGAACGAAATGAGAAGTATTCCTTGACCTCGACCGTGTAGTGCATTCATGGAAGTCACCTATGATCGTCGTCGGTGGGTGGTCGATCTGTACACGTTAGGGAGCCTCACGCCTGGACACCACCTCCCCCTCAGCAACAGCCTCCACTCGAACAGCCTCAGTCGTAGTGGGTGTAGGGGATGGTCCATCCTCGATCGTCGTCGTAGTAGTGGAAGTAGCGTGTACACGATCAGCCGCGGGAGCACCACCATCATCATCATCCTCGTCTCCATCTCCATCCTTCTCATCCTCAAAGATCCTGGCACCAATCTCCTCGTCACCTGCACACTCAAAAGCAGAAGAGCTACATGGCTGTGTCTCGTCGAAGGTAACCTCACAAGTCTCCATGATTCGGTTAGTGTCAAGGTTGAGCACACGATATGCTCTAGAATGAATAGCATAACCGAGAAAGATACCATCCAAACATCTAGACTCGAACTTATCCAACTTGCCCTTCTTCAGAATGAAACACTTGCATCCGAAAGCTCTAAAGTGACTCACCTTGGGTTGTCGTCCATGCATCAACTCATAAGAGGTCTTCTCCTTGAAAGCACGAAGGAAGATGCGATTTGAGACATAGCAAGCGGTATTGACCGCCTCGGCCCAGAAACACCTAGGAGTCCTATGCTCATCAAGCATCGTCCTGGCCATCTCACAAAGGGTCCGGTTCTTCCTCTCCACTACGCCATTCTGGCAAGCGACGTTTGGAGAAGAGTACTGATGATCAAGACCAAGATCACTGCAAAAGGCATTAAAATGAGAGTTCTTAAACTCTGTGCCATTGTCTCTGCGTATAGCTCGAATGGCATCTCCATGTCTCTCATTCTTCAACCTCAAGATCAAGTCTCGAACAAAGTCAAATGTCTCGCTCTTATCCTCCAAAAAGAAAAACCCAAGAGTACCTCAAAAAATCATCAACAACCACAAGAACATATCACTTCCCACCAGTAGAGCGAACACGAGCTGGCCCAACCAAATCCATGTGCAACAGCTCACAAGGTCGCTCGGTCATGACAGCAGTCAGAGGGGCGTGAGAAGCAGCAACCATCTTTCCATGCCGACACGAAGCACAAACCAACTCCTTCTTGAATTTCAACTTAGGCAATCCTTGGACAAGATCAAGACCACTCAAGCAGGAAAGCAACTCAAAGCTCAAGTGTCCCAACCTCCTATGCCATTTCCAAAGCTCGGCCGAAATGCCAGCAACAAAGCATTGAGGAGGACCAACAGATTGGGAAAAATCGGCACGAAAGATTTGACCCTCGGGGACGATCGTACAGACAAGATCGCCTCGAGAATCAAGCACACGAGAAGCACCCGACTTAAAATGAACCTCAAAACCTTCGTCAAGTAATTGAGATACCGACAACAAGTTAAAACCAAGTGACTTGACTAGGGCCACACTTCTTAAGGTCACCTTGCTACTCACCTTCACCATACCTTCAGCAAGCACTGGTCCTCGCCCATTGTCCCCGAAAGTGATGTACTCCCTCGTACTCACCGGGGTGAGGCTGGAGAACCACCCACGATCTCCGGTCATGTGTCTTGAGCAACCGGAGTTGATCAACCAAAAGTTCTCCAAGCCTCCCACCTGCAATCAAAAACTAGAACGAGAATGAGCAAGCGACTCAACACTGGGGTTAGTTCCAAACGATTCAAACCAGTGTCGAGCCATTTGCTCAAGAGAAGGGTTAACAAAGTCCATTCTACCAACACCCCGAGGCGGAGCCCTCTCACACCTACCACCAAAGAACTTGTCACGTCTCACTGGAGGAGTACACGCACCACGAGGAGGAAAATGTGGCCTGTAGTCCATCTGAGACCCAAAGCTCCTATTGTGCCTCCCAAACTCGTAACGGTCACGAGAAGGAGCACGCCTAGCCAACTCACCACGCCCAAACCCAACACGCCTGTCTCTCTGAGGGAACACACCTCCACCTCCACCTCCACGAGTGGGAACTGTACGCACATACACCTCACCCCTAGGTAGAGGCCCTCTACGAGGCTCAGGCACACCACGAGCAAGGTGGTACCTGTCCTTGTTTGCCATCTCCCTAGCAAACCTCTCATCCCTCTTCCTCCGGAAACAGAACTCATCCTTATGCCCATCCCTCCCACAATACTCACAATGGAAGCGGATTGGCACTGGCTTAGGCGGTGGCTTTTCTGTGGGCTTCTCAAACGCTTTCTCTCCTGACTTCCCCTTAAAGACATTACCCAGGTTGCTCACAAACTTGATGGGTTTCTGGTAATTCTCTGTTTTCTGGGGGAACACTGGTGGGTCTGGAGTTGTATCATGCTTGTTTCTCAGGTGGTTTGGCTTGGGTGCATATTTTTTCATGGGTATGGTGTGGGGTGGTGTAGGTGTCTCTCCAGCTTTTTCTTCTCCCTCACCACTCTTCTCACCACACTTGTCAGCCCCCAACGCCTGACCATCAAACCTCTTGAACTGAGCTAACATCAAACTCAATTGTGGCTCATGCCCAGACAACTAACTCATCAATTTCCTAAGTTCATCATTTTCATCCTGCAGACGATCAACATAGTGTGCAAGTTCCATGTTTTTCAAAGCATGCATTTCACAGGTTGAACATGATGTAGGAAGAGGAGCTCTCAATGCCACCTCAAGAGAAACTATCTTAGTGTGAGATTCATCTAGCCTAGCATGCAAAACAGGACATGAGGTACAAGCACCTAGTAAAGCTGGCCTAGACTTCAACTCATCACATTCAATCCTAACCACATCTAGTTCCTCCAAAGTAGAGGCATGCTTCTCCTTGAGAGCAGTCAAATCAGCAAGAAAAACTGAACAGTCACCACAATCAATCTCATCGGACACAATAGGATCAGATTTCAAAGCCACTATCTCATTTCTAGCATCCACAAGCAAGGATTCAAGCTCGGCTACCTTGTCCTTAGCATCACCCAACAGAGACCTAAATTCCCTCTTCTCCTTGTTGGTCTTTCTAAGCACATCACCACGGTTATCAAGCAACTAATTGAGCCTAGCATTCTCCTCTAGCAAGAAGTTGGGATCTTGTTGTACCTCATCATCGGAATCGGAGTTTGAATCCGAGCTGTGCTTCCCACCCTTCTTGGAGTGCACCATGCCGCAAAAGCCTCCTTGCGCGACGAAGCTTAGGCCGGTGAAGTTCTTGCCCGTGTGCCGCTTGTCCTTGCGCTTCTCTTGCTATTCCTCACTACTCGAGTCGGATGAAGCATCGCTTGATGTCGAGTCGATGTCGCTCGCTCCGACCACCATCGCTCGAGCGGTCTTCTTCTTGTAGCCGCCACCCTTCTTGTGCCTTCTCTCGCCCTTGTCCTTGTGCTTGTCCTTGTAGTCGTTCCGGGAGTAGTGCTTGTTGTAGTCATGCTTGGGCTTGCCCTTGTAGTCGTTCTTGATCTCCATGGCTTCAGGGCATTCGGTGATGAAGTGCCCGTGCTTCCCGCACCGATAGCACATCCCCGAGCTCCGCCTTGCATTCTTGCGGTTCTCGTACATCCGCCCAAACCTCTTGCTCAACAAGGCGAGATCGTCCTCACTCAGCACCTCAAAGTCCTCATCTGGTAAAGACACAAGACAAGACAAAGAGAAACCACCGGTGTTAGCGTTAGACCTTGACCCGGAGACAAGAGCCAAACTATGATGGTCAGTGGGGCTCTCGCTCTTGGCTCTCAAGCCACGATCAACCTCTGAAGACCTGAGCTTGGAGAACAGCTCATCCAGCGTCAGCGTATCATACATGCTCGACTCCTCAATGGCCTCGACCTTGGCACTCGACACAGACCTATCCAGGGCATGCTAAAGCTTGATAGCTTGATCATGGTCCGTGTATGGGAGCACTGTCATATTGGACCTCATGTTGTTGACTATGCTAGTGAAGTGCTGGAACATCACATCGGTCGACTCGCCGGGGAGATGAGTGAAGTTCTCGTACTCTCTCCGGTAAGTGGAAAACAAACGGGCTTGCACTTGGGCATTGCCAACATGAGCATTTCTCAACTTGAGCCAAATCTTTCCGGCCACATTCTCTCCGTACACTCGCTCGAACTCCGAGGCACAGAGAGCACGAAACAAGTAATCAATGGCCTTGCTGTTGGCCTCAAACATGTCCCGCGATCCTGGAAGCAGAAAACTATCTGGGATGACATATTGATCATTTTGCGTGACCTCCCAAATAAGAGTTCCCTTCCCTCGCAAAAACGCGCCCATGCGCCTCTCCCACATCGGGTAATTCTTGCCATCGAAGTGCGGAGGACCCGACCCCTTGCCGTAATCACCCATCTTTGGATCTTAGACTGGTTAGAATCAAGAAGATCCATAACCAGCTTTGATACCAATTGAAGGACCGAATCGGGCGACCAGAGAGGGGGGGAGTGAATGGGAGCCGATACAAATTCTTTCCAAAGGTCGAACTCGGCCCATACCCCGATTGCCACTCCACGAATCCGTGCACACAAAGGAAGCTCCAAAGACGGAACACACAAGCCTTGAAGATCACTAGAGAAGCCTAGGAGCAAAGAGCGGAAGCACCAAAGCAAGAATCAAAGAACTTGATCAGTTCTGGAACGCACCTGGCGGACCGTCCGAAGTGTCCTGGCGGACCGTCCGCGATGGCTGCTCGGACTGTCCGTCAGGTCTCCGCGGACCGTCCGATAAAATGATCAGAACCTCCAGTAGCGCACCCTCAAAATTCGGACTGTCCAGCGGCTCACTGCGGACCGTCCGACCAGCACGGACTGTCCGGGACAACCTCGCGGACTGTCCGCCAAACTAGATGCCACCGAACCAAAGAAACTCAACGGATCGAAACTCAAGCGCTAAAGAGCACGCGAAGAACACGAAGAACACCAACACTGCCAGCACCTCGCGGACTGTCCGCCAGGGTCACGCGGACCATCCGCCAAGCACGAACAGAACAGAAAAATGCTCGAGCTCGGGAGTCAACCCCACCTTTCCATCACCGGATCTCCCAAATGGTTGAAGCTCTTGAGACAAGATTTTGGGGAGATGAAAAGCATCACACAAGGAAGCTATGCCCCAAAAATCTCGACCTCTAAGCCGCTAAATCACCGGGAATCGCGAATCAACTGAACCACCGCCAAGAACTCGGGCACCAACCAAAAACGCACGAATCGAAGGCTCTGCACAGCGTTTGAGGGATCAAGATCACACACAAAGATGCGCAAGGCATCCACCCATGATCCCCTCAAAGAAATCCAACGGAAAACGCCCCCAAAATCATGAACCTAGCAAAGAACGAAAACTCCCAAAAATAGCCCGAAAATGACACGAAAATCACAAGGGACTAGGAGATCACCGGGACGCCGAATGCTTCCATACATCCAGAGGACAGAGTCTGTACAAGAGTCTAGCCTAAGGAATCCAGAGGGAAAAGAAGCAGTTCAGAGAAATCTACCGGGGGAGAAAGCCCTAGAGTCCAAGAGAGAGAGATGCCATCCACCTCTCCGCTATTTATACGAAGTCCATCGGAGGGAGGTAAATGACCATGCTACCCCTACTGCTTAAATGAAGATACAACCCCTCAGGGGCATTTTGGTCAAGTCTTCATCGGACGGACACGCTTCCACCGCGGCTTCGCTTCACCTCGACGCAAACCCTGTGATCACGCCACGTGCCCTCCACCTCGAAGCTTCCCCTAGCTCCCGGATCACCGTCTCCGTCACCTCGGGCCTCCGGGCTTGGTTTTGCGGCCCAAACCAAGAAACCGTCTACTGAAGGTTTTGTGGGCAAACCAACAAACCCCGCATGCAAGCTTCGGGCTTCATCCGCTACCTTGCACCGGCCCATGTTCACGACTTCAGCCCGCCAGTCTTGCACCGCACGGCTCGCACTTGACCCCATCGGCCACCGGGTCCATCGAACCAATTCTACTTGCCTCTCCATAACCTGGAGGCCGCCACGGCTAAGGCCTTTCACGCTTGTTCTTCACCTGCACCGACACGAGTCAAGCCGCAACCTGTACCTGCACACTTAGCCAAGCATCAGTGCACACAATGTTGTCAATCACTCATCACTAAGGAGCGACCCTGCACTGGTCCTCAGACACACCTGGTCCTTAGTTTTTCCTGAAAAAAAAGGATTGTTGGGGTTGAAAATGTTGTTGAGGAGGAGGAATACAACCAATTTGATGAAAGTCCATCCTTTCACACTTCATACATGCCCCGAGTCTTGGGAGCTGACAAAACACCATACTTGAGAAGAGACCATCGTGAAAAGATCCATATACAAAAATCAAAGAAGAAAAAGAAGCAAGATTGATTTCTGTTGAATCCGATCCTTTTTGTAAAATGAAGGGATGTCTATTGCTGGAAATGGAATCCTTTTTGTAATATATAGGATGTGTATTGGTGGAATTTGAATCTCCTTTCTGTAATATATGATGACTATATATTCTGCCTAAGATACTATATATATTCGGTATATATTCTACCTGAAAAACTATGTGAGAAATGCCGCCAATATAAAAAAAGACAACCTGCCCGCCCGACAAATAAGACGTGTGTTCACAAAACCCACGGCGCCGATAACTCTCCAAAGAGTTTGGTCAAACTTCAAAGAGTTTGACTCCTCGATAAGCAAGATGTGCAATTAGTAGTACCACTCATCGGAGAGTATTGATATTATTTTGTCTACATTTCGTCAAACTTCAAAGAGTTTGACTCCTCGATAAGCGAGATGTGCAATTAGTAGTATCCACTCATCGGAGACATGTCTCCTGTATCTTCTCTCCAAAATAAATAACCGTTGCCCCAGCCCCTTCTTCTACCTGCGAAACCACCACACAGCCCCTTCATCTACCCACGAGAAAACCACAACTGTCTACACCCCTCATTGTGCCCCTCCGCCGCGCCCCTACGCTGTGCCTCCTTCGCTCCACGCCGCATGACTTCCCTTCCCGCCGGCACTCATGCCATCGAGGGAGCACCCGCGGTCGCTCGCAGAACTTCCAGAGGAGGTGCTGGCGATCATCGTTGGCCGAGTCTGTGCGACATCGAATCGGCCTATGGAGGACCTCTGCAGCCTATGGACAACCTGCTAGAACATGCTCCGCCCCTGCTGCAACAGAGACGTCAGTAGGCACCTGGCACTGGATCGGGTTCCAGTCGAGCAGATGCAGAACAACAACCTCGTCGGCTACGACGTCTTCCTTCGTAGCCTGGCTGTAGCTGGCAACCCGGTGGCCTGCTTCCTCACTGGGATGGACGACATCTTCGGCAGGAACCACAGCCCTCAGCCTCCTGTCGACGAGCTCCACCGCGCTGCCAAAGACGGGCACAGAGGGGCGGCCTATATGGCTGCCGTCTTCCTCTACAGAGCCAACAGCGGGGCTGACGCCGACGCCACTGCAATTGCGTACATGAAACAGGTTGAGGGCGATGAGCAAGGGTAGTGGCGTCATCTGCATTTGATCATTAATGTGCAATCCCTAGATTTCCGGCATCGTGGGGTCAATCTGGCTTGGCAAATTAGGAGTGTCGCCCTCCGCCGTGGCCTCCGCCGGCCGACGCTGCCAACAGCGGTGGCGCGAGGCAGCATTCAACATTGCACAAGCAAAGTATTCTGCGGTACGGCGCCGAGCCGAAGGGGGTTTTGCATGTATTTCTGTAGTGATGAATGTAGGCTTCGTTACGAATGTAATGTCTTCTTCTATCGTGTAAAGTATTGTCCAATTGATTATTGATAGACAAGATTAGATTTCTCACATTTCTGAGTCAAATCAAAGGTTGCGGCGCCCTCTGCTTCCTCCTCTGTTCTGTTGGAATGAAGAACAGTTTGTGTGGGAAAATGAGACGAGGATTAACCATCCCGCGTCTCTAATTAGGGTGGGGCCCATTCCTATTGGAACGAAGAACAGTTCTCATTTCTCCTTTTAATCTGCAGTCAAATTTTGTAACATGTATTTCTCCGTCATGCTTAGTCCAAATTTGATGATTTCATAATCTTAAGGTGAACTTAAGCTTGTGTTAAAATTTCAAATGCGTACAAGATCGAACATGCTGCAAAGTGTGGAAAACTTCGATGTTGAAGCAACATTCTAGGAAACTATGTGAGAGATATAGCCATTTGTACAGAAGTATATTCTTCCTTTATCGAAACCATTTGAATTTTTTACGACAAGTTTAGGTACCCAAATTATGTTGCCACATCAATTTGTAGAATTTTTGGAGCAAACTAAGATGTTATTAGAATTATTATATCACAAACATGAGATGTATATTCAAATTATAAGAATGTTGGTTACACAAGTGTGACTGTTGATATTTTATTAAAAATACTAAATGTCCAAATATGAATTGATGTTATTTTTAATGAATTTTTAGGTGTTGTTTTACCGGCTCTAATATTTGATGGATGCGAGTTTTATTTCTAATATTTGTCGGGCCCACGTGTCAGTGTCAGCAGCCTATATAAAGAAGATAACCGCCCGGACCTACCTGCCAACGAAGGCGACGCGGGTTTACTAACCAGCGTCGGCGATGACTATCCATTGTCTCCAAGATCGAGTTCATCACAGGAGGAACATATACTGTAGGCGACGCGGATGGATCTGCCCGCGTCTCTTAGATCGAGTTCATGACATACAAAATCCAACAACCAAACTAACCAGTTCATGATCGACAAACAAACTAATAAGCAGTTCATGATCGATAAACAAACAAAGCAGTCCAACAACCTAATGAATAAACTGACGAACACACAATAATCACAAACACATTATTAATGGTACAGGTGTGGATCAATTAGTCAGTCGCCGCAGTCGGAGTCCCGCCGTCGGAGCCGTCATTGTCGCCGCTGTCGGAGCCATCGTCGTCACCACCGTCGGAGCCGTTGTCGTCGCCGAGGAGAGACCGCTGGACCACGGGGAGCTTCTCAAGCTTTTCAGCCAACACGTGGATCCTGAAGGCGAGACCCTTGACGCTGTCATCCTTGTAATGGTCAAGTGCCTCGATCTTGAACGCTGCGCCAACATCTCGCAGCTTCATGAATGCGCCCTGGAGCAGTTCGACGGCGAAGCTGATGTCGACGGCCTCCTTCTTCTCCTTCTTCTCCTTGGGCACCACCGGCTCCTTCCCCTTCTCCTTGATGGTCAACTTCCTCCGACAGTGGCTTTTTTCGTCGTCGTCATCCTCCCTTCGTCCCTGCTTCATCGACAGGTCACTCGACGCCATGCTCTTCTCGCTCCTTGTTGGTGATCTCTCGGTGACCGGAGTTTGTGGTGGTGATGGCGAGGGGAAGAAGATGAAGCGAAATAAACAATATGATTAGGGAGCAACCAGTCGGGTATTTATGATGACAAGACGTGAACCGTTAGTGCGCCTCTCCTCCCCACGCCCCACGTCCCACTACGCCTCGGAACCGTTTTTTGGGAGCAAAACCGTCCAAAAACACACGTCGCCTTTCAATTTCGCGGGAAGGTGGAGGGGCAGGGGCAGTTGTCGGGCCCACGTGTCAGTAGCCAAACCGCGTCGCCTTTCAATTTCCAAACCCCGTCTCCTTTCGATTTCCAGATCCGTCGCGTTTCCATTTCCTTCCCCTTCTCCTTGATGGACGCGGTGTGCTTCATGGAGCTGCTGCCAAATGAACTGGTCACCCAGATCATCCTCCGCTGCATCAAGGATGAGCCCGTCATTCATTTCCTGATCCTTCGTAATCGGGTCTGCGGCACCTTCCGGCGCATCCGCGACTTGGATGAGGTACTCCTGCAAGTGTCACTGCGTGAGCTTCATCAAGAGTGCAAGAATCGCTACGTCAGGTCCTTGTTGGAGGAGCGCTTCCGCCTCGCCGAACATCCGGAGGCCTTATGCTTCGAGGGGATGGAGAGGTTGATGAGGCGGCGGAATCCCGATGAGGGTCTGGAGCTCATCGGAAAGGCCGCTGCCAAAGACGCCGGTGCGAAGTACTTCTTAGTGATGCTGAAGTACCGTCACAACCCTGCGGACCCCGAAGCGATGGCACTGCTCCACGAAATCAGCGTTGGGCCGTCGCCCCCTGACGGGCGGTGGAAGAACCACAACCTGCACCGGCTGCTCTTCCTCGTCCGCCCGGATCTCCAGAACATTACGTGGTTGTACTGGCTTCATGACGACGACGATGACATTCCGTTGCTGCCCGTCCGGAATCCCCACGTCTGCATTTGGGCAGCGGCATGTAGGCGCTACGGGTCGGAGACCCCAGGGATCATCCACTACTGCAGCGCCGAGTGTCGCATCCGTCATGAGTTCGACCTCTGAACGCGTGGATTCAGCGTCACGGTGGAGTACGCCGTCAGCAGGATGAACATCGGGATGTAGGCGGAAGCATCAATAAAAATTATGTATCTTGAATGTAAATTATTACATATTCTGTGTCACATCCACAAGATTTGATTTGTCACGTTTCTGAGTCAAATCGAAGGTTGCGATGGTCTCATTTGCCGCATTAGAGGCCTAGGGTGCCCTCTTGGATGTCAAATCGAGCACGACGGCGGTGGCGGCAGCGGCGGTGGCCTCTGCTAGTCTGCTTCCTCCTTTGTTCTATTAGCTGGGCGTAGGAGACGAGGATTGGAGGGGCAAATGAGACGCGGGTTAACCAGCCCCTCTGTTCTATTGGAATGAAGAACAGTTCTCATTTCTCCTTTTAATCTGCAGTCAAATTTTGTAACATGTATTTCTCCGTCGTACTTAGTCCAAATTTGATGATTTTTTCCTATTTTTTTCTTAAATCCCCATCTTTTCATTAATTTCATTGTTTAGTGTCTATTCTGTTTCGTGAATAATGTTTATATGCCTTATCTTGTTCTTTGTAAGTACAACATAGAAATAATATTTGTTTTCCACAACCATTAGTAATGAAACTTTGCATTTCGTAATCTTAAGGTGAACACAAGCTTGTGTAAAAATTTCAAATGCGTAAGAGATCGAACATGTTACAAAGTGTGGAAAACTTCAATGTTCAAGCAACATTCTAGGAAACTATGTGAGAGATGTAGCCGTTTGTACACAAGTATATTCTTCCTTTATCGAAACCATTTGAATTTTTTATGACAAGTTTAGGTACCCAATTTATGTTGCCACGTCAATTTGTAGAATTTTTGGAGCAAACTAAGATGTTATTAGAATTATTATATCACAAGCATGAGATGTATATTCAAATTATAAGAATGTTGGGTACACAAGTGTGACTGTTGATATTTTATTAAAATACTAAATGTTCAAATATGAATTGATGTTATTTTTAATGAATTTTTAGATGCTATTTTACCGGCTCTAATATTTGATGGATGCGAGTTTCATTTCTAACAAATACTGTTGGGCCCACGCGTCAGTGTCAACAGCCTACATAAAGAAGATACCAGCCAACGAAAGCGACGCGGGTTTACTAACCAGTGTCGGCGATGACTATCCATTGTTAGCTTCAGCACTCAGCAGGCAAACCTTGTGCGCGCTGTTCAAAAATTCCCACCTATATTGACTATAATGCCCATGGAATTCCAATTCCACCAGAGAGCCGTTCAAGCGCACGCCAGTAATTTCTGTGAAAACAGTAACGTGCGCGCAGGGAACATATACTCGGGAGTCTAATTCAGACAGATCCACCATGCCCGCACTCTCCCCGCCGCCGCCCTGCTCCTTCTCCAGCCCTAGCCCACTGCCGCCGCTCTCCCCGCCGCAGCCCTGCTCTTCTCCAGCCCCACCGGTCCCGGCGTGACGTCGGCGAAGCGGCTCCAGCCGTGACGACGGTGACAAGGACGCGGTTACTGGCGTGCGGACGGCGTCCCGGCCAACCTAAAGACAGTGACGCGGATCCGGCATCCCCGACCACGACGACGAGCCGGCCACCTCAGGCAACAAGGAGACACGGATCGTGTCTCTCCGACCACGACGAGAACAACTACTTCATTCACCACAGAGGTTAGTGCTGCTTGAACCCCCAACGCCATCTCTCTGCTCGGCCACCCAATCTGCTATTCCTGTCAAGGTGGATTAGGGAGACATGCTACTTTACGGTTGTTTAGGCCTTTATGGTCAGTTCACAAAGGATTATTCTCCTGGAATTGCCTGCATTAGTACAACATGCCTTAATATTTCATTTTTAATTGATTGGCTATGCATTTGACAGATGAATTTTGTTGATCCAAGTCTGTTTGGATAAATTGTTGCTAACAGATGAACTTATATGAACTGTTGAAATTTTGTTATGCTTCGAATGTACCAGATCGACAGTTATGCTTTCGACCTATTAGCATACTTTAAATCTGATTGCTTTGTCCTCTTGTTGCATGTACACATGGAACACACAATTCATTACTGCTGAAGTTGGACAAAGAAGCAGTTGAAGAAATTTAGTCTCTGCTTTGATATATAAGCATTTTGCTTCACCCTGTCAAAATGGTTAGCACATATCCCCAACCTGTATGCTAATATCAACTATTTTGCCTGTCAGAGAATAAGAATTTATCTAATTTTGTTTAGGTTTTCAGTCTAGCTTATGTTGCTCTACTGACAACCTGACATATCATCTGTGCAGTCTCCCACATCACCAAACTCCTCTACCTCCAGTGCACCATCACAACCCATCGACGGTGAACCTTGTTCACAGCCTATCGACGGTGATCCTTTTTCATAGGGTCACTCAACACATACTGCTGCGAGTAGTACTCGATCCCGCGGGTCAAGGACACAAACCAAATGGCCAGAAGACAAGTTGACTGCAACTGGACTTGATAACAATTATTGGCCTACCCCAGATGCTGCGAGAGATAGATTTGTATTGGTCTGTGGCCTCATTGCTCGAGAGAGGGTGTTAATCAACAAGGCAGTTGAAGGTCTCTCACCAATTGAGAAGGAAGAGTTGTTCACAGTTTTAGAGGAAAAGCTAGATTACCCAGCCAATCTGGCTGAATCTGTTCGCAAGAAGGCAGTTAAGGCAGCTATGTCAGAGATTGCAACCTTGCAACGGTGGTTCAAGACCCATTTAAGAAAAAAATATGTGAGCCAAGAGGAGACTCCCTTTGTGAAGCATGCCTTTTTGCAGTCAGAAGACTGGACCGTGTTTGTGCAGGAAACCAATTCTCCTAGATTTCAGCGATTGAGCCAGGGGATGAAAGAAAAGAGAGCATTGCATAATAAGCCACACAGGACGGGCAGAAAAGTTTATGTTCGTAAAAGGAAAGAGTGGGAGGAGGAGGATGCAAAGCTAGCTGAAGAAGGAAAACAGAACCCTTGGGACCAATTTCCTGGACGTTCGAGGCCTTATCTGCGGGCAAGGGTAGGGAAGAGGAAGACCACTAGTGAAGGAAACAGGGACATAACATTCAGTGACCCTACGGTGGTGGGGGTAGCAACTAGGGTGAAAACACTTGCAGCTCAGGCTAGCGATGGTTCTTTCCATGGGGTTAGGGAGAATGATATCCTCACCGCAGCACTTGAGACTCCAGAGCATCGAGGTTGAGTCCGAGGCATGTCTAGTTCACTTGGCTGGGGCAAAGGGTTTGGTGAAGAGTATGCTGGAATGTACAGGAACAAGAGGAACAAGAAGGCTGTACCGCAGATGGAAGAGCTAATTGGTGAAGCATTCACCAGACTTGTCTCCATGGTAGCAGAATCAGGCATGGTCCATATACCGGAAAATGTACTTCATCCTCCCCAATCACCACCTGTCAGTAGCAACGAGGAAGAAGATGTGCATGGCCTTGAGGAAGAAGATGCGCATGGCAGTGAGGAAGAAGAAGCACATGGCAGAGAGGAAGACCATTGGCATGTCAACGAGGACGAAGGTAGTCAACAACACATTGATAGTCCATCACCTATGCTGGACACAATAGATAACCTGACCGAGCCAACCAAGTCCAGCCTTTTGGATGGCTCCGTGAATAAAGTGAAGCTCGCACTAGCCACTGTCAACATTGCAAAAGACTCTCCTTACAGTACTAGTGCAATATGGGTATGCTGTGGTGCAACCTAGTTATGTGTGGGGCAATACGAGTCACTACCCTCTGCCTTGATTGGGGGGGGGTGAAGTAACAACCCTAGCTGAGGCTCTCTGTCTAAGGATCCAATGGTCAAAGACAGGATCCATGTACCACCCATTATGAGAAATACCAACCATGCACCCACATTAGGTAGCAAGGGTACAATATCAGATGGAGGTACTGCAGCTCAGCGTCAGCAAGAGAAAGCTTAGCAGCAGATCAGCAAAACTACGCAGCAGGAGCATCGACAACATCAGGAAGAGGACAGGCAATCTCCGCCTAAGAAGCAGTAGCAGATCAGCAAAACTACGCAGCAGGAGCATCGACAACAGCAGGAGGAGGACATGCAATCTCCGCCTAAGAAGCAGCAGCAGATCAGCAAAACTACACAGCAGGAGGAGGACAGACAATCTCCGCCTAAGCAGCAACAGCGACAGGCGGAGGACAGGCAATCTCTGCCTGAGCAGCAGCCACCGCAGAAGAAGGGGGCCAGGAAACCTCTGCCTAGAGATGAGCTTCTTAACTGTTTTTGGACAAAACCGGATCCAAAATACAAGCCTGCTGTGCCTATGTTGTCAGAAGCGGACTTACAGGCTGCTGGACCGAATTGTACCAGGTTGCATGCTTACACCATGGAACACAGTAAGGATAAACTTTGTTTTCCAGCAAAGTTGCATGAAGACTCCTTTCATGGTGCTGGTGATTTAATGTTAAACATTGCATTCAGTCACGTGTATGACCTTATGAAGGACAGAATAGGCGACCAGAGAGGGGGGAGGGAGTGAATGGGAGCCGATAAAAATTCTTCCCGAAGGTCGAACTCAGCCTATACCCCGATTGCCACTCCGAGTACTCACACACACCAAAGAAGCTCTAGACTAGGCACACACAAGCCCACAAGTCCTAGAGACAAGCCTTGAATCAAACCGCGGAAGCACAAGACAAGAATCAAAAGACTTAGCCAAATCTGCGAAGCCCTGGCCGGACAGTCCGGACGAGTAAGGTGGACAGTTCGCAAGCTTGACGAACAGTCCGTGGACCCTTAGCGAACAGTCTGAAATAGGACCTCGAACAACCAGTGCTGCACCGGGAAAAATCGGACTGTCCGGGCAAGCACCGCGGACGGTCCAGCACTGCGCGGATAGTCCGACCACGCCAGGCGGACAGTCCGACGAAACTCGGTGGACACCCAGACAAACCTTGAGCCACCCCGGACAAAAATCAACACCACGCGGACAGTCCGGCCAGCACACGCGGACAGTCTGCAAACCACTTGCAACAAAACCCTAGCGGTGAAACGGATCGAAACGCGAACCCACACGAACACGGATGAACACGCGACGAACTGCAGTCGCGCGGATAGTCCGCACGCGAACCGCGGACAGTCCGCTAGGCGTGGACAGAGCAGAAAAAGCTCGACCCTGCGAAGTGAACTCTCCAAATCCATCACCAGATCTCCCAAACGGCAAAAGCTCTTGAGACAAGATTTGGGGGAGATGATAAGCAACACAAGAGGAAGCTATGCCCCAAAAATCTTGACCTCTAAGCCACTAAATCGCCGGGAATCGCGGATCACACGAACCACCACCAAGAACTCGAACTCCGGCCAAAAACTCATGAATCGAAGGCTTTCCCCGGCGTTTGATGGGTCAAGATCACACACAAAGATGCGCAAGGCATCCACTTATGATCCCCTCAAAGAAATCCGAAGGAAAACGCCCTCAAATCCCCGAATCGAGCGAAGAACGAAACTCTTCAAAAATAGCCCCGAAAATGACACAAAAATCACAGAGGACTACGAGATCACCGCAACACCGAATGCTTCCATACATCTAGAGGTCAGAGCCTATACAAGAATCTAGCCTAAGGAATACAGAGGGAAAAGAAGCAGTTCAGAGCAAACTATCGGGGGAGGAAACCCTAGAGTCCAAGAGAGAGAGAGATGCCATCCACCTCTCCGCTATTTATACGAAGTCCATCGGAGGGAGGTAAATGACCACGCTACCCCTACAACTTGAAATGAAGATACAACCCCTTAGGGGCATTTTGGTCAAGTCTTCATCGGGCGGACACGCTTCCACCACGGCCTTGCTTAGCATCGACGCAAACCTCGCGATCACGCCACGTGCCCCCCGCCTCGAAGCTTCCTGACACTCCCGGATCGCCGTTTCCGTCGCATCGGGCCTCCGGACTTGGTTTTGTGGCCCAAACCAAGAAACCGTTCACCTGATGGTTTTGTGGGCAAACCAACAAACCCCACGTGCAAGCTTCGGGCTCGATCCGCTACCTTACACCGGCCCATGTTCACGACTTCAGCCCGCTAGTCAGGCAAATCCAAAGGAGCTCCCCCTGCACATATGCAAACTCCTCCTGAGCAAATGCAACCTCTTCTCAATTTTTCTCCTCACATGCAACGTCTCACAAATGCATACCAATTTTCCACAAAATCTTCCAATGCATGAAAATTCTCCCCAAACGTGCATAACTTCTCCCAAAACTCTCCCCCTTGTTGACAATGTATGAATCAAGGTATGAAACTCTTCCCCTTATTTTCATGAAAAATGCATGTCAAAGCATATATACAATCTACCAAGCTTCTCAAGTATACAAAGAGCACAACAAAATGCTACACATGAGACATAGAGCAAGCAAAGTAGATATGGTGTTGTTAGCACATTGCTATCAAGAAGGTAGAGACATATAAGCATGTGACATGGCCAAAAGCAATTTTAAGCAAATTTCACAAAGAAACATTCATCTCATGAGCACGACCCTATCCATGGCAATTTGAGCACAAATACACTAGATCATCCAAAGTTTATACAAGATCACAAATTCTCATCACAAGATCATTATAAACGCCCACAAGCTACTCGAGTCATGTTAAAGCCACCGAGCTGTGTCTACTTCTTAAAATGAGACTTCTCATGGTAGACAACATGCTACGGTTTAGCACCCAAGATATGTATATCAAAAGCATAAAAGCATGATTAGGAGCTCATTTTTCAAGCACAAAGCAATTCATACACCAATTCCATTTTCAAGTTTAGACATGGTACATGAAATGCCTTTGCGGCAAAAAGAAGCTTATGCTCCTCCCAAAGTGAACAAATGGGCTAAACATTTACAATGACAAAAGGTCTTTGACCCCAAGCAAAGAGAACATGATACTCAAGCACAAACTAAACATGATATAGGTATTTAAGCACAAATTGAGCATCGACAAGCATCTACTCATGAGAGAGGCAATTTTATCATTTTCACAAACATGAAGCTATCTCAACATAAATATATGGCAAAACCATCAAGAGCATAGCATTCACATCACCATTTACCAAACATGCACATATCTCACATATAGCACATCAGTGATCAATGTATATAAGAGAAGCTTTTCCTAGCACAAGTGATCCAAAGATGGCTATCCTACCAGGTTTTGTACAGAAAGTAAAATGCATGTATGAAATGCAACAAAATGGAACATATATCACATATATACATGAGAAGCTCCAAGACCCAGTTAGAAAGGAAAACACACCCCAAGTTCACCCCGCAAGTGAGTGAAAGTAACTTGGTCAAGTGGTTTGGTGAATATGTCGGCCAGCTGATCTTGGGTAGGTACATAGGACAAAGATATGTTTCCCTGCTCTACATTGTCCCTCAGAAAGTGGCATCTCACTTCAATGTGTTTCGTTTTGGAGTGAAGGACAGGGTTTTTGGCTACACTTATGGCACTGGTGCTGTCACAGAAAAGTGGAACCTGGGAGCACTCCTCACCAAAATCACTCATAGTGTTGGTCATCCAAAGCAGCTGGGAACAACAACTAGCAGCAGCTACATACTCGGCCTCTGTACACTACACCACAACCCAACAATAGCAATGGATAGAACGTCGTTATAAGCAGCTATAACAATGGAGAGTGTGTCGGTATAACTTTATACCGATGGATACTAGCTGTCGGAGTAAGACCCGTCGATATAACTCTATACCGACAGACTAGGCTTATAACGACAGACCGTCAAACAGCAACAAAACTATACCGACGGACCACAAAATACCGATGGACAGTCCATAGCAAACTTTAACCCACGCACCATTTGACATTAACCATTAATTTTACAAACTGACCATCCAATGGCACCAATGTAAGTGGTCCAAAA
Organism: Cenchrus fungigraminus; assembly: GCA_036936925.1. Taxonomy (NCBI): domain Eukaryota; kingdom Viridiplantae; phylum Streptophyta; class Magnoliopsida; order Poales; family Poaceae; genus Cenchrus; species Cenchrus fungigraminus. Next base: position 103,753,948 of record CM072779.1, read on the forward strand.
AAAATTCAGTACAACATTCATACATCCACATACAAATAAGATTCAGTACCGTGCCACAAACCATATTCATTCATATCCAAACATTGAGAATGACAAGAGTTATCACATTAACAGTGGTATCATGTACTCAGTAACAACTAGAAGAACAAACTTGGTATTAGTGCAGTCTATACATGCAAAAGTTGATAATAGTGGTCTTTGAGTGCACACAATGTACGTATTGTTGTGTGAGAAACATCATTGCAGCATTGCTTATCTTTATGCTTATTATTTTGCAAGAAAGTGGAATGATACTAATCACTACAGAAGATCATCATGATCCAGCAAAGACAATCTACAATTTGGATTCAAAGTTTAAATCAGTAATCCTACTTTAGTTTCATTGTAGGTTCAGTGCAAGTATATCTATAATTTTCAGTGAAAATGAGCTTTCCGAGCCATGTCTAGGTTCAGTAACTAACATTCCAAGGACCAAAATATAAGAGAAAAAGCTAAATGAAGGCAGACTGTTGTGACTTGAGTAGATGCCCAGAAAAGATGTGAACTAGCTGCTAGGAATTATGCCGAGGCAAGCTGGCACTCCTGCGGTCGAGAAATAACATGAAAACTCACATAACTAAGTAGCAAAACAACATGACAAAAAATATTCACATGAGCTGCACATAACCCTTAAGCAATGATGATGCAACTAAAATGGTATGGTTGTATGGCTTGTGTTCCAGATGTGCATCTAATTAAAATTCAGGGCTTCATGTTTTAAATAATTGAAAGGAGTATTGAACAAATCTAGGATGAAAATACTACAATGTTAGGACTACATACACAGTAGATTATGAAGTCGTACCTTCAAATTATGTGGTGCAAAACTCGATATTAGGGAGTCCAAGAAGGTGCAATAGCTTGCAGGTTATAGATCCAAAATACATAAACTTCATCAGATCAATAGTGCAGTAACAAATATAGAATTTTGCTCATAAATAATCTTTGTGCAGATAAATGACAGCACTATTTTCTAGAATATAGAAAAGGAAATATTATAAAACAATGATAAACCATACACATGATGGACCTTTCTTCATTTAAAGACTAAAAAGCAGTTCATAGACTCAGGGCATGATTTTAATAAACAGGTTTAACAAGTTCGAACTAGCTAGCAGCTGTCATATTAACAAACTCTATAAATAAAAAGACAAGAGTGAAAAAGTAAAAGCTACCACACATTCGGCACAAATCCTTCATCTGCGTAAGTCTGAACCATTTTTTTATTCATGCATTCGCTTATCTTTGAAAGGGCTTAAAATCTGGTAAAGAAAGGGAATATGACCACAATCACTTAACTATCAATCCAAGTGAGTGTCCGAGTAGTTCAGGCCGCAGCAGTAGAGGGGGACAAATAGTGGATCTGCAAAGAAATTAAAGGGGTCACGATGAAAATAACTTCATTGCAATCCAGTTGAGCGCTAGAGCTTGAAGATGGAGCACGAGAAGGAGCGCGCAAACCACGGGAGGAGCATCACCAGCTAACAACGTAAGGGGAGCCGGAGCGTCGACATTAGCAGGTTCCCCACCGGGACGACATCTGTTGGGGACAAGCCGCACCCTCAGATGCAGTGGCTGTTGATGCCAAGGTCGTTGTACTGAGGACAGATTGAGGAGGGATGGTGGTGGATGCGGTGGCTCAAACTGAGGGGGAGAGGGGCGGCAGTGCAGATTGGGGCTGTTGACATTGCTAACGTCATCGACTAGAAACGGATATAAGATCCATCTCTATCGACGGCACCAGAAATGCAAAGGTATATCTTAACAGGATGCTAAGTGTATATCAGATGTTGCTTTCAGATTAAACTAAAAGGTGAACTCCGACACGATTCATAGCACAACTCGATATAGGTTGTCAGCCCTGACTGGTGTGCCAGAAAACGCATGGATATGGTACTCTTACATATGCCTTGGATCTCTAGAAAAGAAGATATATATAAACTGGGAATCCACAAGCGCACAGATATGAATATACCATTGTAGCATTTTAACCAGGAGTAAAACCAGGTATCGTATTTATATTCTACCACAGGGAAAGAAGTCTTTCTAATCCATAATAGCTAATACATGCTCATCTCTCAGTTTTATAATGTAGAGTGGCCAAAATATATCAATTGCTATAAACAGGGGTAAGTCACATAAAGATAAAGGGGAACGTATCAGGTAGAAACCAACCCCTCCGTGCAAACTATGGAAACTTCAATCTGAACCACACGATGTTGATCCAAAGGAGGGCTCATGGGAGGTGGGAGGAGTGATTTGCAAAAGTGCATTTGCAAATCATCCCTCCCACCTCTCATGAGTTTTGCACATCACCCCTCCCACCTTCCATAAGTCTTCCCTTGGATCAACATCGTGTGACTCAGATTGAAGTTTCCATAGTTTGCACGGAGGGGTTGGTTTCCACCTGATATGTTCCCAAGATAAAGATATTGATAGCATTGTTCAAGTCATAACATCATGAGCAGCTAGAAAGTGTCATTATAGCAAGAGAAACATAGCAAAGTCTAGTTAGAGAGGATACTCCTCGGTAACTCTAAACTATATGTCAGTGCAAACTATGATTAGTGCAAACATTTAACAATCATGGAAGAAGAACTATTATATTAATGCATGGGGAGACTATCCAGGAGGATCAAGGCTGAAACTTCAAACAACCCAAACAGTATAAGGCTCCACTAGTCCTATACACGGGGGGTGGACTGCGAAGGACTCAATAGTGCTGTCACCACCACGATCTACCACACGACCCGGCATATAGGGTGCAATCGCAGATAAATACAATATAAGCACCACGCTTACACTGTCTTTATCGTTCACCCATGTTAACAAATGATCTAGGTGAGGGCTATACGACTCCATACATGAATATAAAGGCAAATCAACTATGCTAAACATGTAATCATAATAAACACCAAAGCATATAATGTCGAATATAATCATTGATAAGAACATATGTCTGTATAACAAATGTAAGGAACTAGATAAGAACTTACAAGAGCGAAGCTATATCAGTATCTCGATCAGCCTCTAGATGATCAGGAGCCAAGTAGACGCCTTGCCTCCTCCTAGCTCTAGACTAGCTAGCTACTCTGCTATATGGTGTTTCTAGGGCGTAGTATCTCTGACTTGATGACTTGATCTGGTGTATGCAAACTCAGGTTTCCAGATGCCTCTGCCAGGGGGCAGGGGGGCTGCTTATATAGCCCTGAGGGGTAGACGTGCGCCGTTTGATCAAACCGACCTAACGAGTGGTTTAGATTGATCCTCATAGGCGGTGGAAGAACCTTCTGGAAGTAGGGCTGAGGTGGCGCCCGGGGGAGGCCGACCGGCCCCACCACCAGGCCGATCGGGCTGGGGTGGGCCCCCCTCGGGGCCCACTTCGGCCAGGTGGTCTGTCGCTTCTTCTAGATGCTTCTTTCTTAGGTGCCAAGTCATGTTGAGTTCCGGAGCCTTCTGGAGTCTTCTAGATTTGATTCTTTTAGCACTTTTTCCGAATGGTTCCTGGATTTATATGATTTACCAAATCTCCAGAAAAACTGTTAGTGGCACCCTATTCTAAGTTGATATTAACATTTATGCCCTTTTCTCATGTTTAGTTGACTTATAAATATATAGGATAAGATGTGTCAATAGGGGTGGAGGGGAGACGAGGCACGGCACAAATGAGAAGGCGCAGTAGGGACGACGAGCGGGAGGGGATTTGGGGAAACTTTGCACAACATGGGAAGAGCGAAGCGCGCGATGGCGAATTTGGGAGAGCGTGGTGGTGAATTGGGGAGCGCGCGGTGCGACGGCGAAATTGGGAGAGTGCGCGGCGCGGCGGCGATTTTGGGAGAGCGCGCGAGAGAGCGGCGGCCAGGTGCGTGAGAGAAGGGTGGCGGCGGAGGGTGGACGGCGGGGCATTGCTAGGGTTTCTCATGTACAGCTCCTGGGCCTTCTTATTTTTTTGTGCGACCTCGCTTTTCACGCGCTGGGCCCAAGCGCTTCAGCGACGGACGGTTCGACCCATATAGCCGCAACACCGATGGACAGCCCAAAGGCTAATGTAAAACTATATATCGACGGACCGTCAATGGACACATGTGAAATTACCGATGGAGGATCCGCCACTACCATTTACCAATGGACCATTCATAGGTTATTTTCAACTTTTAACGACGGAGGTTTGACGGTATATTGGGGTTGTGGTGTAGTGGTAGTGGACTGGGCTACACTGGATTGCTTGCGAGATGACCAAGAGACCAAAGACGAACCAAGGAACTGACAACACCCAGAGGTAGACTTGCGGTCCAATCGACACCCAGCAAAATCAGCATCGGAGTAACCGTGAAGTGTGAGTGTGGAGGAGGCAGAATACCAAAGACCAAACTCAGGAGTGTAGTTCAAGTACCTGAAAATCTGTTTGACGGCCTGCCAATGTGAAGTCCTCGGTGAAGCCTGAAAATGAGCGCACAGATACACACTGAACTGTATGTCCGACCTCGTCGCCGTCAAGTAGAGGAGGGAGCCGATCATGCTCCGGTACTCCTTCTGGTCCACGGGTTCGCCATCCTCATCCGCGTCCAAAGCCGTAGTGGTACCCATCGGTGTAGTCAGCGGCTTGGAGTCGTTCATGCCAAACTTCTTCACCATGTCCCTGGTGTACTTCGCCTGATGTACAAACATCCCGTCCTTGCACTGCTTGATTTGGAGTCCCAAGAAAAACTGCAGCTCGCCCAACATGGACATCTCAAATTCCCTGCTCATGTCATCTGCAAATCTGGCAACAAGATCATCAGAAGAGACACAAAAGATTATGTCATCCACGTATATCTGAACAATTAAAAGGTCATTCCCATGCTTAAGGAGAAACAAGGTCTTATCAACTGTGCCCATCACAAACCCCTTACTCAGCAAAAACCCTCTCAACCTGCCATACCAAGCTCTTGGTGCCTGTTTCAACCCATAGAGCGCTCTCTGGAGTTTGTATACACGGTGTGGGTATTTCTCGCTCTCAAACCCCGTGGGTTGCCTCACATACACTTCTTCCTCTATCACCCCATTTAAGAAAGCACTCTTTACATCCATTTGGTACAACTTGAACCCTTTAGCCACGGCAAAGGCTAGAAGGATCCTAATTGCCTCCAAACGGGCCACAGGAGCAAATGTCTCCTCATAATCTATGCCCTCTTTCTGGTTGAACCCCTGAGCCACCAACCTCGACTTGTTTCTCACAACCATCCCATTCTCACCCTCTTTGTTCTTCCACACCCACTTGGTACCTATGGGACGGCAATTTGGTGGTGGATCAACTAACACCCAGACTTGGTTTCTCTCAAAATTCTCCAACTCCTCATGCATGGAATTCACCCAATTCTTGTCAGACAAAGCGTGTCGAATATCTTTGGGCTCCAAAGAGGTGACAAATGCAGAATGAGAGAAATGAGAAGTATTCCTTGACCTCGACCGTGTAGTGCGTTCATGAAGGTCACCTATGATCGTCGTCGGTGGGTGATCAATCTGTACACGCCGGGGAGCCTCTAGCCCGGACACAACCTCCCCCTCAGCAGCAGCCTCCACTCGAACAACCTCAGTTGTAGTGGGTATAGGGGATGGTCCATCCTCGATCGTCGTCGTCGTAGTGGAAGTAGCATGTACACGATCAGCCATGGGAGCATCACCACTATCATCGTATTCATCTCCATCTCCATCCTTCTCATCCTCAAAGATCCTCGCAGCAATCTCCTCGTCACCTGCACACTCAAAAGTAGAAGAGCTTCATGGCTGTGTCTCGTCGAAGGTTACCTCGCAAGTCTCCATGATTCGGTTAGTGTCAAGGTTGAGCACACGATATGCTCTTGAATGAATCGCATAACCAAGAAAAATACCATCCGAACATCTAGACTCAAACTTATCCAACTTGCCCTTCTTCAGAATGAAACACTTGCAATCAAAAGCTCTAAAGTGACTCACCTTGGGTTGTCACCCATGCATCAGCTCATAAGAGGTCTTCTTCTTGAAAGCACGAAGGAAGATGCGATTTGAGACATAGAAAGCGGTATTGACCGCCTCGGCACAGAAACGCCTAGGAGTCCTATGCTCATCGAGCATCGTCCTGGCCATCTCACAAAGGGTCTGGTTCTTCCTCTCCACTACGCCATTCTGGCAAGCAATGTATGGAGAAGAATACTGATGATCGAGACCAAGATCACTGCAAAAGGCATCAAAATGAGAGTTCTTAAACTCCGTGCCATTGTCACTACGTATAGCTCGAATGGCACCATGTCTCTCATTCTTCAACCTCAAGATCAAGTCCCGAACAAAGCCAAATGTCTTGTTCTTATCCTCCAAAAAGAAAACCCAAGAGTACCTCGAAAAATCATCAACAACCACAAGAACATACCACTTCCCACCAGCAGAGCGAACACGAGCTGGCCCAACCAAATCCATGTGCAACAGCACACAAGGTCGCTCGGTCATGACCGCAGTCAGAGGGGCGTGAGAAGTAGCAACCATCTTTCCATGCCGACAAGAAGCACAAACCATATCCTTCTCAAATTTCAACTTAGGCAATCCTCAGACAAGATCAAGACCACTCAAGCGGGAAAGCAACTCAAAGCTCAAGTGTCCCAATCTCCTATGCCATTTCCAAAGCTCGGCCGAAACGCCAGCAACAAAGCATTGAGGAGGACCAACAGGCTGGGAAAAATCAGCACGAAAGATTTGACCCTCGGGGACGATCGTACAGACAAGATCGCCTCGAGAATCAAGCACACGAGAAGCGCTCGACTTAAAATGAACTTCAAAACCTTCGTCGAGTAATTGAGATACTGACAACAGGTTAAAACCAAGTGACTTGACCAGGGCCACACTTCTTAAGGTCACCTTGCTACTCATCTTCACCATATCTTCAGCAAGCACTCATCCTCTCCCATTGTCCCCGAAAGTGATGTACTCCCTCGTACTCACCGGGGTGAGGCTGGAGAACCACCCACAATATCCGGTCATGTGTCATGAGCAACCAGAGTCGATCAACCAAAAGTCCTCCAAGCCTCCCACCTGCAATCAAAAGCGAGAACGAGAATGAGCAAGCGACTCAACACTGGGGTTAGTACCAAAAGAGTCAAACCAGTGTCGAGCCATTTGCTCAAAAGAAGGGTTAGCAAAGTCCATCCTACCATAACCCTTGGGCGGAGCCCTCTCACACCTACCACCAAAGGACCTGTCATGTCTCACTGGAGGAGTACGCGCACCACGAGGTGGAAAACGTGGCCCGTAGTTCATCTGAGACCCAAAGCTCCGATCGTGCCTCCCAAACTCGTAACGGTCACGAGAAGGAGCACGTCGAGCCAACTCACCACGCCCAAACCCAACACGCCTATCTCTCTAAGGAAAACCACCTCCACCTCCTCGAGTGGGAACTATACACACATACACCTCACCCCTAGGCAGAGGCCCTCTACGAGGCTCAGGCACACCACGAGAAAGGTGGTACCTGTCCTTGTTTGCCATCTCCCTAGCAAACCTCTCATCTCTCTTCCTCCTGAAACAGAACTCATCCTTATGCCCATCCCTCCCACAATACTCACAATGGAAGCGGATCGGCTGTGGCTTAGGCGGTGGCTTTTCGGTGGGCTTCTCAACAGCTTTCTCTCCTGACTTCCCCTCAAAGACATTACCCAGGTTGCTTACAAACTTGATGGGTTTCTGGTAATTCTCTGTTTTCTAGGGGAACACTGGTGGTCTGGAGTTGTATCAAGCTTGTTTCTGAGGTGGTTTGGCTTGGATGCATATTTGTTCATTGGTATGGTGTGTGGTGGAGTAGGGATATCTCCGGCTTTCTCATCTCCCTCACCACTCTTCTCACCACTCTTGTCAGCCCCCAACGCCTGACCATCAAACCTCTTGAACTAAGCCAACATCAAACTCAATTGTGGCTCATGCCTAGACAACCAACTCATCAATTTCCTAAGCTCATCATTTTCATCCTGCAAATGGTCAACATAGTGTGCAAGTTTCATGTTTTTCAAAGCATGAATTTCACAGGTAGAACATGATGTAGGAAGAGGAGCTTTCAATGCCGCCTCAAGAGAAACTATTCTAGTGTGAGATTCATCTAGCCTAGCATGCAACACAAGACATGGGGTACAAGCACCTACAAAGCTGGCCTAGATTTTAATTCATCACACTCAATCCTAACCACATCTAGTTCCTCAAGAGTAGAGGCATGCTTCTCCTTGAGAGCAGTCAAATCAGCAAGAAAAACTGAGCAATCACCACATCAATCTCATCAGACACCACAGGAGCAGATTTCAAAGATCCGACATATGCTTCCCACCCTTCTTGGAGTGTGCCATGCCGCAAAAACCTCCTTGTGCGACGAAGCTGCGGCCGGTGAAGTTCTTGCCCGTGTGCCGCTTGTCCTTGCGCCTTTCTTGCTCTTCCTCGCTGCTCGAGTCAGAAGAAGCATCGCTTGATGTGGAGTTGATGTCGCTCGCTCCGGCAACCATCGCTCGAGCCGTCTTCTTCTTGTAGCCGCCACTCTTCTTGGACCTTCTCTTGCCCTTGTCCTTGCTCTTGTCCTTGTAGTCATTCCGGGAGCGGTGCTTGTAGTAGTCGTGCTTGGGCTTGCCCTTGTAGTCATTCTTGATCTCCATGACTTCAGGGCATTTGACGATGAAGTGCCCGTGCTTCCCACACCGATAGCACATCCCTGAGCTCTGCCTTGCATTCTTGCGGTTCTCGTACATCCGCCCAAACCTCTTGCTCAACAAGGCGAGATCGTCCTCGCTCAGCACCTCAAAGTCCTCATCTGGCAGAGACACAAGACAAGACAAAGAGAATCCACCAGAGTTAGCGTTAGACCTTGATCCTGAGACAAGAGCCAAACTATGAGGATCTGTGGGGCTCTCGCTCTTGGCTCCCAAGCCACGATCAACCTCCGAAGACCTGAGCTTGGAAAATAGCTCATCAAGCGTAAGCGTATCATACACGCTCGACTCCTCAATGGCCTCGACCTTAGCACTCCACACAGAACTATCTAGGGCATGCAAAAGCTTGATAGCTTGATCATGATCCGTGTATGGGAGCATTGTCACATTGGCCCTCATGTTGTTAACTATGCTAGTGAAGCGCTGGAACATAGCATCGGTCGACTCACCGGGGAGATGAGTGAAGTTCTCATACTCTCTCCGGTAAGTGGAAAACAAACGGGCTTGCACTTAGGCATTGCCAACATGAGCATTTCTCAACTTGAGCCAAATCTTTCCGGCCACATTCTCTCCGTACACTCGCTCGAACTCCGAGGCACAGAGACCACGGAACAAGTAATCAACAGCCTTGCTGTTGGCCTCACACATGTCTCACGATCCTGGAAGCAGAAAACAGTCTGGGATGACATAATGAGGATTCTGAGCGACCTCCCAGATCAGAGTTCCCTTCCCTCGCAAAAACGCGCCCATGCGCCTCTCCCACATCGGGTAATTCTTGCCATCAAAGTGCGGAGGACCCGACCCCTTGCCATAATCACCCATCTTTGGATCTAGACAGGTTAGAATCAAGAAGATCCGTAACCTGGCACTGATACTAATTGAAGGACCGAATAGGCGACCAGAGAGGGGGGGAGTGAATGGGAGCCGATAAAATTCTTCCCGAAGGTCGAACTCAGCCTATACCCCGATTGTCACTCCGAGTACTCACACACACCAAAGAAGCTCTAGACTAGGCACACACAAGCCCACAAGTCATAGAGACAAGCCTTGAATCAAACCGCGGAAGCACGAGACAAGAATCAAAAGACTTAGCCAAATCTGCGAAGCCCTGGCCGGACAGTCCGGACAAGTAAGGCGGACAGTCCGCAAGCTTGGCGGACAGTCTGCGGACCCTCGGCAGACAGTCCGAAATAGGACCTCCAACAACCAGTGCTGCACCAGGAAAAATCAGACAGTCCGGGAAAGCGCCGCGGACGGTCCGGCACTGTGCGGACAGTCCGGCCACACCAGGCGGACAGTTCGGCGAAACTCGCTGGACACCCCAGACAAACCTCAAGCCACCCCAGACAAATATCAACACCACGTGGACAGTCCGACCAACACACGGACAGTCCGCAAACCACCTGCAACAAAACCCTAGCGGCGAAACGGATCGAAACGCGAACGCGCACGAACACGGATGAACACGCGACAAACTGCAGTCGCGCGGACAGTCTGCACGCTACCCGCGAACAGTCCGCCAGGCGCAGACAGAGCAGAAAAAGCTCAACCCCGCGAAGTCAACTCTCCAAATCCATCACCGGATCTCCCAAACGGCAAAAGCTCTTGAGAAAAGATTTGGGGGAGATAATAAGCAACACAAGAGGAAGCTATGCCCCAAAAATCTTGACCTCTAAGCCACTAAATCGCCGGGAATCGCGGATCACACGAACCACCACCAAGAACTTGAACTCCGGCCAAAAACTCACGAATCGAAGGCTTTCCCCTGTGTTTGAGGGGTCAAGATCACACACAAAGATGCGCAAGGCATCCACTCATGATCCCCTCAAAGAAATCCAAAGGAAAATGCCCTCAAATCCCCGAATCGAGCGAAGAACGAAACTCCTCAAAAATAGCCCTGAAAATGACACGAAAATCACAGAGGACTAGGAGATCACCGCAACGCTGAATGCTTCCATACATCCAGAGGTCAGAGTCTATAAAAAAATCTAGCCTAAGTAATACTGAGGGAAAAGAAGTAGTTCAGAGCAAACTACCGGGGGAGGAAACCCTAGAGTCCAAGAGAGAGAGATGTCATCCACCTGTCCGCTATTTATACGAAGTCTGTCGGAGGGAGGTAAAAGACCACGCTACCCCTTCAACTTGAAATGAAGATACAACCCCTCAGGGGCATTTTGGTCAAGTCTTCATCAGGCGGACACGCTTCCACCGCGGCCTTGCTTAGCATCGACGCAAACCCCGCGATCACGCCACGTGCCCCCCGCCTCGAAACTTCCCGACGCTCTCGGATCACCGTCTCCGTCGCATCGGGCCTCCAGACTTGGTTTTGCGGCCCAAACCAAGAAACCGTCCACCTGATGGTTTTGTGGGCAAACCAAAAAACCACGCGTGCAAGCTTCGGGCTCGATTCGCTACCTTGCACCGGCCCATGTTCACGACTTCAGCCCGCTAGTCTTGCACCGCACAGCTTGCACTTGACCCCATCGACCACCGGGTCCATCGAACCAAGCCTACTTGCCTCTCCATCACCCGAAGGCCGCCACGGCTAAGGCCTTTCGTGCTTGTTCTTCACCTGCACCGACACGAGTCAAGCTGCAACATGTACCTGCACACTTAGCCAAGCATCAGTCCGTGGGACCCACGCGGACCGTCCGCCAAACCCCTCGCAACTCGCGAAACGGATCGAAAAGAAAGCACTCAAGAACACACGACGAACACGAAGAACACGGGACGAACCCTAGCCGCGCGGACCGTCCGCCTAGACCTCGCGGACTGTCCGCCAGGCGCGGACAGAGCAGAAAAACGCCCGACCCCGAAAGTCAACTTCACCTTTCCTTCACCGGATCTCCCAAACGGTTGAAGCTCTTGAGACAAGATTTTGGGGGAGATGAAGAGCGTCACACAAGGATGCTATGCCCCAAAAATCTCGACTCCTAAGCCAATAAATCACCGGGAATCGCGGATCAACTGAACCACCACCAAGAACTCGGGCACCAACCAAAAACGCACGAATCGAAGGCTCTCCACGGCGTTTGAGGGGTCAAGATCACACACAAAGATGCGCAAGGGATCCACCCATGATCCCCTCAAAGAAATCCGTCAAGAAATGCCTCCAAAATCACGAATCGAGCGAAGAACGAAAACTCCCAAAAATAGTCCCAAAAATGACACGAAAATCACGAAGGATTAGGAGATCACCGGGACGCCGAAAGCTTCCATACATCCAGAGGTCAGAGTCTGTACAAGAGTCTAGCCTAAGGAATCCAGAGGAAAATGAAGCAGTCCAGAGAAATTCTACCGGGGGAGAAAACCCTAGGAAGCAAGAGAGAGAGATGCCATCCACCTCTCCACTATTTATACGAAGTCTCTCGGAGGGAGGTAAATGACCACGCTACCCCTACTGCATAAATGAAGATACAACCCCTCAGGGGCATTTTGGTCAAGTTCTCATCGGACGGACACGCTTCCACCGCGGCTTTGCTTCACCTCGACGCAAACCCCGCGATCACGGCACGTGCCCTCCGCCTCGAAGCTTCCCGAAGCTCCCGGATCACCGTCTCCATCACCTCGGGCCTTCGGGCTTCGTTTTGAGGACCAAACCAAGAAACCGTCCACCTGATGGTTTTGTGGGCAAACCACCAAACCCCGCGTGCAAGCTTCGGGCTTCAACCGCAACCTTGCATCGGCCCATGTTCACGACTTCAGCCCGCCAGTCCTGCACCGTACGGCTCGCACTTGACCCCATCGGCCACCGGGTCCATCAAACCAAGAACACTTGCCACTCCATCACCCGGAGGCCGCCACGGCTAAGGCCTTTCGCGTTTGTTCTTCACCTGCACCGACACGAGTCAAGCCGCAACATGTACCTGCACACTTAGCCAAGCATCAGTCCACACAATGTTGTCAATCACTCATCACTAAGGAGTGACCCTCCACTGGTCTTCGGACACACCTGGTTCTCAATCTCCCCCTTGATGAGTGCATTGACAACACCCATAGAAATCACATAGAGAAAAAGAAAAGAAAAACAGCCACGAACACAAACCTCCCAAGCAAGTGATCCAAAGCCAAAGAACAAGCGAAAACAAGATCACTCGCCAACCAAGTCTCGGCCCCCTAAGACAAGGGTAACGGCTCGACACAGCCGAAATAAAACAAAGCTCACAAGGAGCACATCACAAAGCACAAAACTCAGGAAAATCAAGGAGCTCCCCCTGCACATATGCAAACTGCCCCTGAGCAAATGCAACCTCAATTTTTCTCCTCACATGCCACATCTCACAAATGCATACCAATTTTCCACAAAAACTCCCAATGCATGAAAATTTCTCCCCATATCATACAAAATTCTCCCCCTTGTTGACAATGCATGAATCAAGGTATATGAAACTCTTCACCTTGTTTCCATGAAAAATGCATGTCAAAGCATAAAAACAGTCTACCAAGCTTCTCAAATATACAAAGAGCACAAGAAAATGCTACATATGAGACATAGAGCAAGCAAAGTAGACATGGTGTATCTAGCACATTGCCATCAAGAAGATAGAGACATATAAGCATGTGACATGGCTAAAAGCAATTTTAAGCAATTTTCACAAAGAAATAGTCATCTCATGAGCAAGACTCTTTCTAAGCCAATTTGAACATAAAGGCACTAGATCATACAAAATTTATGCAAGATCACAAATTCTCATCACAAGATCATTATAAACGCCCACAAGCTACTCAAGTCATGTTAGAGCCACCGAGCCATGTGTCTACTTAAAATGAGACTTCTAATGGTAGACAAGTATGCTAAGGTTTAGCACCCAAGATATGAATATCAAAAGCATAACAACATGATTAGAAGTTCATTTTTCAAGCATAAGGCAATTCACACACCAATTTCATTTTCAAGTTTAAACATGGTACATGAAGTGCCTTTGCGGCAAAAAGAAGCTTATGCTCCTCCCCAAGCAAGCAAAGGGGCTAAACATTTACAATGACAAAGGTCTTTGACCCCAAGCAAAGAGAATATGATCCTCAAGCACAAACTGAGCATGATATAAGCATTTAAGCCCAAATCGAGCATAGACAAGCATCTACTCATGAGAGACATCATTTTAGCATTTTCAACAAAAGAGAGCTATCTCAGCACAAATATATGACAAAACCATCAAGAGCATAGCATTCACATCCACAAAATACTCAACATGCCCATATATCACAAATATAGCTCATCGGTGATCAATGTATATAAGAGAAGCTTTTCCTAGCACAAGTGATCCAAAGATGGCTATCCTACCAGGTTTTGTACAAAAAGTAAAATGCATGAATGCAATGCAACAAAATGAACATATGACACATATATACATGAGAAGCTCCAAGACTCAGCTAAAAAGGAAAGCACACACCAAGTTCACCTCGCAAGCGAGTGAAAGTGACTTGATCAAGCGGTTTGGTGAAAATGTCGGCTAGCTGGTCTTGGGTAGGGACATAGGACAAAGATATGTTTCCCTGCTCAACATTGTCCCTCAGAAAGTGGTACCTCACTTCTATGTGTTTGGTTTTGGAGTGGAGCACAGGATTTTTAGCTACGCTTATGGCACTGGTGCTATCACAGAAAAGTGGAACCTGGGAGCACTCCTCTCCAAATTCACTCATGGTATATGTCATCCAAAGCAGCTGGGAACAACAACTAGCAGCAGCTACATACTCGGCCTCTGTAGTGGACTGAGCTACACTGGATTGCTTGCGAGATAACCAAGAGACCAAAGAAGAACCAAGGAACTGACAACACCCAGAAGTACTCTTGCGATCCAATCGACACCCAGCAAAATCAGTATCGGAGTAACCGTGAAGTCTGAGTGTCGAGGAGGCAGAATACCAAAGACCAAACTCAGGAGAGTAGTTCAAGTACCAGAAGATCCGCTTGACGGCCTGCCGATGTGAAGTCCTTGGTGAAGCCTGAAAACGAACACACAGACACACACTGAACTTTATGTCCGGCCTCGTCGCCGTCAAGTAGAGGAGGGAGCCGATCATGCTCCGGTACTCCTTCTGGTCCACGGGTTCGCCGTCCTCGTCCGCGTCCAAAGCCGTAGTCGTACTCATTGGTGTGGTCAGCGGCTTGGAGTCGTTCATGCCGAACTTCTTCACCATGTCCTTGGTGTACTTCGCCTGATGCACAAACGTCTCGTCCTTGCACTGCTTGATCTGGAGGCCCAAGAAAAACTGCAGCTCGCCCATCATGGACATCTCAAATTCCTTGCTCATATCATCTGCAAACTTGGCAACAAGATCATGAGAAGAGCCACCAAAGATTATGTCATCCACGTAAATCTGAATGATTAACAGGTCATTCTCATGCTTAAGGAGAAACAGGGTCTTATCAACTGTGCCCATCACAAACCCCTTACTAAGCAGAAAGCCTCTCAACCTGCCATACCAAGCTCTAGGTGCCTGTTTCAACCCATAGAGCACTCTCTGGAGTTTGTATACACGGTGTGGGTATTTTTCACTCTCAAACCCTGAGGGTTGCCTCACATACACTTCTTCCTCTATCACCCCATCAAGAAAGCACTCTTGACATCCATTTAGTATAACTTGAACCCTTTAGCCACGGCAAAGGCTAGAAGGATCCTAATTGGCTCCAAACGGGCCACAGGAGCAAATGTCTCCTCATAATCTATCCCCTCCTTCTGATTGAAACCCTGCGCCACCAACCTCGACTAGTTTGTCACAACCATCCCATTCTCACCCTCTTTGTTTTTCCACACCCACTTGGTTTTTATGGGACGACAATTTGGCGGTGGATCGACTAACAACCACAAGAACATACCACTTCCCACCCGAAGAGCGAACACGAGCTGGCCCAATCAAATCCATGTGCAACAGCTCACAAGGTCGCTCGGTCATGATAGCCGTCAAAGGGGCGTGAAAAGCGGCAACTATTTTTCCATGCCGACAAGAAGCACAAACCAAATCCTTCTCGAATTTCAACTTAGGCAATCCTCGGACAAGATCAAGACCACTCAAGCGGGAAAGCAACTCAAAGCTTAAGTGTCCCAACCTCCTATGCCATTTCCAAAGCTCGCCCGATACGCCAGCAACAAAGCATCGAGGAGGACCAACAGACTGGGAAAAATCGGCACGAAAGATTTGACCCTCGGGGACGATCGTACAGACAAGATCACCTCGAGAACCAAGCACACGAGAAGCACCAGCCTTAAAACGAACTTCAAAACCTTCGTCGAGCAATTGAGATACTGACAACAGGTTAAAACCAAGTGACTTTGACTAGAGCCACTCTTCTAAAGGTCACCTTGCTACTCACCTTCACCATACCTTCAGCAAGCACTCGTCCTCTCCCGTTATACCCGAAAGTGATGTACTCTCTCGTACTCACCGGGGTGAGGCTGGAGAACCACCCATGATCTCCGGTCATGTATCTCGAGCAACCGGAGTCGATCAACCAAAAGTTCTCCAAGCCTCCCGCCTGTGATAAAAAACGAGAACGAGAATGAGCAAGTGAATCAACACTGGGATTAGTTCCAAAAGAGTCAAACCAATGTCGAGCCATTTGCTCAAAAGAAGGGTTAGCAAAGTCCATTCTCCCAACACCCCTAGGCGGAGTCCTCTCACGCCTACCACCAAAGAACCTGTCACATCTCACTGGAGGAGTACGTGCACCACGAGGAGGAAAACGTGGCCCGTAGTCCATCTGAGACCCAAAGCTCTGATTGTGTCTCCCAAACTCGTAACGGTCACGAGAAGGAGCACGCCGAGCCAGCTCACCACGCCCAAACCCAACACGCCTGTCTCTCTGAGGGAACACACCTCCACCTCCACCTCCACGAGTGGGAACTGTCCTCACAAACACATCACTCCTAGGTAGAGGCCCTCTACGAGGCTCAGGAACACCACGAGCAAGGTGGTACCTGTCCTTGTTTGCCATCTCCCTAGCAAACCTCTCATCCCTTTTGCTCCGGAAACAGAACTCATCCTTATGCCCATCCCTCCCACAATACTCACAATGGAAGCGGATTGGCACTTGCTTAGGCTGTGGCCTCTCTACAATCTTCTCACCAGCTTTCTCTCCTGACTTCCCCTAAAAGACACTCCCCTAGGTGCTCACAAACTTGATGGGTTTCTGGAAGTTCTCAGCTTTGTGGGGGAACACTGGTGGATCAGGTGTTGTGTCTAGCTTGTTTCGGAGGTGGTTTGGTTTGGGTGCAAATTAGTTCATTGGTGTGGTGTGTGGTGGAATGGGGATCTCTTCGGCTTTCTCTTCTCCCTCACCACTCTTCTCACCACACTTGTCAGCCCCCAACGCTTGACCATCAAACCTCTTGAACTGAGCTAACATCATACTCAATTGTGGCTCATGCCCAGACAACAATCTCATCAATTTCCTAAGCTCATCATTTTCATCCTGCAGACGATCAACACAGTTTGCAAGTTCCATGTTTTTCAAAGCATGCAATTCACAGGTTGAACATGATGTAGGAAGAGGAGCTTTCAATGCCGCCTCAAGAGAAACAATCCTAGTGTGAGATTCATCTAGCCTAGCATGCAAAATAGGACATGATGTACAAGCTCCTAACAAAGCTGGCCAAGACTTCAATTCATCACACTCAATCCTAACCACATCTAGTTCCTCTAAAGTAGAGGCATGCTTCTCTTTGAGAGAGGTCAAATCAGCAAGAAAAACTGAACAGTCACCACAATCAATGTCATCCGACACAACAGGAGCAGACTTCAAGGAAGCAATCTTATTCCTAGCATTCACAAGCAAGGATTCAAGCTCAGCTACCTTGTCCTTAGCATCACCCAACAGAGACATAAATTCCCTCTTCTCCTTGTTGGTTTTTCTAAGCACATCATCACGGTTATCAAGCAACTCATTGAGCCTAGCATTCTCCTCTAGCAAGAAGTTGGGATCTTGTCGTACCTCTTCATCGGAGTCGGAGTTCGAATCCGAGCTGTGCCTCCCACCCTTCCTGGAATGCACCATGCCGCAAAAGCCTTGTGCGACGAAGCTCAAGCCGGTGATGTTCTTGC
This sequence comes from Cenchrus fungigraminus, assembly GCA_036936925.1. Lineage (NCBI taxonomy): Eukaryota > Viridiplantae > Streptophyta > Magnoliopsida > Poales > Poaceae > Cenchrus > Cenchrus fungigraminus. The sequence continues at coordinate 103,771,722 of CM072779.1, forward strand.
CTGTGTGCCGCTTGTCCTTGCGCCTCTCTTGCTCTTCCTCGCTACTTGAGTCAGAGCAGGCATCACTTGATGTCGAGTCGATGTCGCTCGCTCCGGCCACCATCGCTCGAGAGGTCTTCTTCTTGTGGCCGCCACCCTTCTTGTGCCTTCTCTCGCCCTTGTCCTTGTGCTTGTCCTTGTAGTCGTTCCGGGAGCGGTGCTTGTTGTAGTCGTGCTTGGACTTGCCCTTGTAGTCGTTCTTGATGTCCATGGCTTCAGGGCATTCGGCGATGAAGTGTCCGTGCTTCCCGCACCGATAGCACATCCCCGAGCTCCGCCTTGCATTCTTGCGGTTCTCGTACATCCGCCCAAACCTCTTGCTCAACAAGGCGAGATTGTCTTTGCTCAGCACCTCAAAGTCCTCATCTGGCAAAGACACAAGACAAGACAAAGAGAAACCACCAGGCTTAGCGTTAGACCGTGATCCCGAGACAAGAGCCAAACTATGAGGATCAGTGGGGCTCTCGCTCTTGGCTCTCAAGCCACGATCAACCTTAGAAGACCTGAGTTTGGAAAACAGCTCATCCAACGTCAGTGTATCATACACGCTCGACTCCTCAATGGCCTCGAACTTGGCACTCCACACAGACCGATCTAGGGCATGCAAAAGTTTGATAGCTTGATCATGATGCGTGTATGGGAGCACTGTCACATTGGCCCTCATGTTGTTGACAATGCTAGTGAAACGCTGAAACATCGCATCGGTCGACTCGTCGGGGAGATGAGTGAAGTTCTCGTACTCTCTCCGGTAAGTGGAAAACAAACGGGCTTGCACTTGGGCATTGCCAACATGAGCATTTCTCAACTTGTGCCATATCTTTCCGGCCACATTCTCTCCGTACACTCGCTCGAACTCCGAGGCACAGAGAGCACGGAACAAGTAATCAACGGCCTTGCTGTTGGCCTCAAACATGTCCCGCGATCCTGGAAGTAGAAAACATGGACCGAAACGGGCGACCAGAGAGGGGGGGAGTGAATGGGAGCTGATAAAAATTCTTCCCTTTGGTCGAATTCGGCCTATACCCCGATTGCCACTCCACGAATCCGTGCACACAAGCAAAGCTCCAAACAAGGCACACACAAGCCAAGAAGATCAATCAAGAAGCCTAGGAGCAAAGAGCGGAAGCACCAAAGCAAGAATCAAAGACTTAGCCAAGTCTGCGCAGTCCAGGGCGGACCGTCCGCTAGCACCAGGCGGACCGTCCGCGGGACCCAAACGGACCGTCAGTGAGCTCAGGGCGGACCGACCGAAAAAGCAGACCGAACCACCAGAGATGCACCCCTGAAATTTGGACCGTTCGTGGAGGCACTGCGGACCGTCCGTGAGAAAACCGGCCACGCGGACTGTCCGTGGGACCCACGCGGACCGTCCGCCAAACCCCTCGCTACCAAAACCAACTGGCGAAACAGATCGAAAAGAAAGCGCTCAAGAACACGCGACGAACACGAAGAACACGGGACGAACCCTAGCCGCGCGGACCGTCCGCCTGGACCTCGCAGACTGTCTGCCAGGCGCGGACAGAGCAGAAAAACGCCCGACCCCGAAAGTCAACTTCACCTTTCCTTCACCGGATCTCCCAAACGGATGAAGCTCTTGAGACAAGATTTTGGGGAGATGAAGAGCGTCACACAAGGATGCTATGCCCCAAAAATCTTGACTTCTAAGCCACTAAATCACCGGGAATCGCGGATCAACCGAACCACCACCAAGAACTCGGGCACCATCCAAAAACGCACGAATCGAAGGCTCTCCATGGCGTTTGAGGGGTCAAAATCACACACAAAGATGCGCAAGGCATCCACCCATGATCCCCTCAAAGAAATCCGTCAAGTAACGCCACCAAAATCACGAATCGAGCGAACAACGAAAACTCCCAAAAATAGTCCCAAAAATGACACGAAAATCACAAAGGACTAGGAGATCACCGGGACGCCGAAAGCTTCCATACATCCAGAGGTCGTAGTCTGTACAAGAGTCTAGCCTATGGAATCCAGAGGAAAATGAAGCAGTCCAGAGAAATTCTACCGGGGGAGAAAACCCTAGGAAGCAAGAGAGAGAGATGCCATCCACCTCTCCGCTATTTATACGAAGTCTCTCGGAGGGAGGTAAATGACCACGCTACCCCTACTGCATAAATGAAGATACAACCCCTCAGGGGCATTTTGGTCAAGTTCTCATCGGACGGACACGCTTCCACCGCGGCTTCGCTTCACCTCGACGCAAACCCCGCGATCACGCCACGTGCCCTCCGCCTCGAAGCTTCCCGGAGCTCCCGGATCACCATCTTCGTCGCCTCGGGCCTTCGGGCTTGGTTTTGAGGCCCAAACCAAGAAACCGTCCACCTGATGGTTTTGTGGGCAAACCACCAAACCCCGCGTGCAAGCTTCGGACTTCAACCGCTACCTTGCACCGGCCCATGTTCACGACTTCAGCCCGCCAGTCCTGCACCGCACGGCTCGCACTTGACCCTATCGGCCACCGGGTCCATCGAACCAAGCCTACATGCCACTCCATCACCCGGAGGCCGCCACGGCTAAGGCCTTCCGCTTGTTCTTCACCTGCACCGACACGAGTCAAGCCGCAACATGTACCTGCACACTTAGCCAAGCATCAGTCCGCATCACTCATCACTAAGGAGCGACCCTCCACTGGTCTTTGGGCACACCTGGTCCTCAGATACGAAGTGCACGCTTCTCTTGACTGATCAGCATCGATCGATGTGCTTGAGATAAAAAGTGAATGCACTCCATTCGATCGGTAAATGATCGTGTTCCTTCGGTCTAATGGATGAATCCAATGGATTATAAAGCAAAGACCGATGTCTTGATTTATGCGAAACTTCAGTGCCAAGCACTTCAGCTCAAACCTCAACGTAGAAACATGATAGGCCTCTCATAACCTCCTTAGGAGATAGTAGTGAGGATCGAACAAGTCATCCTGCCCGAGAATGGTCGTTCTTTCCGAACTACTCTCTCCGTCCTCCCACGAGACAAAGTCTCGGGGAGAAGGTCTAAGAAGATGCATGAGAGGGGAAACCAAGGGTAGATCTCGCGCCACGAAATCTTTCCCTTAGACTCCTGCCATTCAGGAATGACATCTTCAGCCAGAGCTCAGAAAGAATGGATATGAAATCTCGGACTCGACTGACGATGGATCTAGGTGGCTCAACATTTCCTCTGGTGGGTGCCTCATTGACCGGGATACAAGGGGAGCTGAAATCTCGGAGATTATCCACGATCTCTTTTCCCTCGACAGCATCTAGGTGCACAAAGGATCCTCCGGAGAGAGCATTAAGCCTCATGGCATCATCCTTCCGCAATCCAAACCAGAAGTGCTGAAGCAACATCCAATCGGGAATGTAGAGGACTGGGCAATCTTCCCCCGCGGAGGCGTAACAATTCCATGCCATTCCTAGTGATTCCTTCTCACATTGCTTGAAACAGAGAATCTTTGCCCTTAACGAGATGACACGTCGTATTGGGAAGAAGTGGGAGCAAAAAGCTACTCTCAACCTTTCCCAAGTAAGGTAGTCTCTACCAAAACAACGGTGCCAATCCCGAGCTTCCCCGGAGAGGGATAGCGGGAAAAACTCTCTTTTCCGAGCGTTCAGTGATTCTCCGGTTTTACCCTGAGTTTCAATCAGACGCTCATAGTCTCTCACATGATCAAAGGGGTTCTCATGACTTAACCCAGAGAAGGATAGGTCTTGAATTAGCTTCATGAGAGAGGGGCGAATCCAAAAGCTAGATGTAAGAGTGGGTCTTAACGAAGATGGCTCTGAGGGTTCACTCCTCGGAGGCGGAAGGTGTTTACAAGGATAACCTTCCATGGGTAGCGGGGGTAGAGGTAGAGGTAAAGAAAACAAAAAGGGATATCTCAAAAAGGGTAACGGGGGTGAAGGTAGAAGAAAAAAGGAAAAAGATAAATACGAGGATAGACGGGCTCGAAGGTTAACAGCAGCTGTCCCCGGCAACGGCGCCAGAAATGCTTGTTGGCGTTTCTTAACGTCACCACCACTGGCGCACTAGCGTGAGCGTGTAAGAAACTCCCGGGTACACTGACGAGTGCGAACAAATCCGCAAGCGCACGGATACACTATTGTAGCACTTCTCCCTAGGAGAACGAGTATTCCCGTCGGGTTTCGTTCCTAGGACGGTGAGTAACCAAAGAGGGTCTATCCAAGGACACCAGCTTTCGCTGGGATAGGTCGGGATACAAGAAGCACTTCCTTAAGGGACTTAGCTCTCAAGATGTACTCTGTCAGGTCTTAGTCATCCCCGCGTGGCGACAACACTCCAAGGTGCTGGCAAGCGAGCCCAACTCGGTACGCGACGTAAGAGGGTTGACAAAGGGTCCAACAGGCTGTCACCACTGCGGCCTACCTCTACGCTACGATCGTACATGGTCTTCGCAAGAAAACCAGGGCCCATACACCACGTATGTACCCCAGATAAATACTATAGTGCGGATACGTATGCTAGCCCGCTAACTACACTATAGCAACCGTATAGATACGGTCCCACGAACAAGGGAAAGATCGGAATCAGATCTAGTCATTGAGCTACGGAGCAGAAAGGAAGCTATGGATGTAGCTAAACGAGATACAGTGGACTTACTTAACTAAACAGGATCAGAGCATGCAAACAAGTAAATGAACTATTGCTCTGGCTCTAAAGGATCGAAGCCTTGTGTCATGAAGAACACAAGCCTCTAACTTATGAACGAGCCACGAACACAAGAACAAATCAATCATGCATGATGTCCACTATAGTCTAAATAAGAAATGCTGAAATACTCACTTTGGTCTAAATGAAGAACAAGCATCCACGAGGACATCAACTCACTCCTCATCCCTACACTACCTCTCAACTAATCCTAATCTAGATCTCTCCTCATCACCATTCTACCACATTGAGGTGAGAATCACCTCACATGGGCAGAATTAGAGAGAGGGAGAGAGAGCTACACAAGAGAGAAGTGGAACTTGAGAGCTTGGTGGTGTGTGTGAAATGGAGCCCCTCTCCTCCTATTTATAGACAAGGAGGAGGCTTGCTCCGGGGCTCAAAGTGCCCCTAAACACCCAGGAATGCAGCCAAGGACCAATGAGCGAGCAACACGTGGACGGGGAGGATCAACCGACCCTAGGTCAGTTCGGCTGATCCTAGGGTCGGCCGAAACCCCTGGCCAGCCTTCTGGCTTGTGCTTCCTCTGGCTCGCTTCCATGTGGGCCCTAGTGCCTCTGCTCCGTGCATGGCACGTTTCCTGGCGGTTTAGTTGGTAAAGTGGGCCCATGGATCCATGTGATGCTAACGTGGCAGCGTATGATTCGTCGAGAGTCCCTCACATGGATTGGTGACATCATGGATCCAGGAGAATCCATGTGGCAGCCCCTGATTGGCCAGCATTTGCGTGCTTTGGATTGGAGTGGAGTGAAAGTGCATGGATTCCTCCCATTTCTTATGCTAAATACATGCATTCGAATAGACATCGACACTGGTGGAAAGTATGAGTTTAAGCACCTATTCTAGTGTGGATGTGCAATTCATGCTCAAATTTGCAGGAGTTGACGGTAATAAAAATGGCAAATATCGACCGTCAACACATGTGCGCTCTCTGAAGGCCCCACTCACTGCGTGCGCGCTCTTTCTCCTCAGAAAGCCGGTGCTGCAGCAGGCCGGTCGGCCGTGTGCGTGACGGCGAAAGGGGCCGGCAGACGTCGATCACGGCGCGGCGTCCCTCCGCGCCGTACTTCGTCGTTCTCCAAAGCAACAGCTGATCCTCCTCCTCAGGCTCGGCGTCGTCCTCCGTACCGTCACCATCGTCGTTGCTGCGGCCGCGACACCTCGTCCTCCTCCTCGAAAGTGCTCGCCTCGTAGACAGTCCTCGTCAAGGTGGAAATTGCCCCCTTTTATTGAACTTTGCTGTCCTAATCCTCTTACTCATCGGTTTTGGTGATGCATTATGCTCATTTGATGTATGAAAATTGCAGATGGCTGCTACTCCTTGGGCTTGGATGTACAGTAAGTCCCGAGATTGGGACAGTTTCTTAAGGGGGGTCAATGGTTTTCTAGATCAAGCAGAGGCGGATATGAGAAACCGTGGTGTTCAGGCAATGCATTCTAGATTCAAATAAACCCCTCTATCCTGGTTGCAAGAAGTACTCTCGCCTTTCTGGTGATCTAAAACTTCTGCAGCTTAAGGCAGATCATGGTTGGAGCAACAAAAGTTTCAAACAACTATTGGATCTCCTTAAGGACATGCTACCCGAGGGAAACCAAATAGCCGAGTCTGTCTATTAGGCAAAGAAGATAATTTGTCCTCTGGGAATAGAGGTTGAAAAAATTCATGCTTGCAAGAACAGTTGTGTATTGTTCCATGGAGATTATGCAGACCTTGACAAGTGCCCCAAGCGTGGGTTCGATCGGTACAAGAGGAAAAAAGATGGTGGAGATGATAACAATGCTGATGATGATGAGAACGAGCCTGTGGAGATCACAGGCAAGAAGAAGAAAAAGAAGGTTAAAGGGGCTCCTGTGAGGGTAGCATGGTATTTTTGCATCATTCCTCAGTTGAGAAGATGGTTCGCCACACGAAAGGAGGCCCAACTCTTGTGTTGGCATAAGGCACGAACGAAGGAAGTTGGCAAGATTAAGCACCCCGCAGATGGCCAGCAATGGCAAAACATTGATTCCCACTTTGAGGAATTTTTCGGTGAAAGCAGGAACATTCGGTTCGCTATGAGCACAGATGGCGTGAACCCATTCGGTAACTAGAGCTCAACACATTGCACCTGGCCTGTCGTGCTGTCAATGTACAACCTTCTACCCTGGCTATGCAAGAAATGGAAATATATGATGCTAACAATATTGGTCTCCGGCCAAAGCAACCTGGCGACCGTATTGATGTATACTTGAGGCCACTAGTTGATGACTTGAAGATACTTTGGAAGCCTGGTGTGAAGGAGGTTTGGGATGATTTCGGCCGTGAGGAGTTCACATTGCACGCCATGTTGTTCACCACCATCAACGACAACCCGGCTCATCGCAACCTTTCTGACCAGAGTAAAAGGAAAGGTGCAGTTTGCCCACACCGCTTGGAAGAAACTTGTGCAGTGTGGCTAAGAAATTCAAAGAAATTCTCATTTATAGGGCACCGTCATTTCCTCAGCAAGAAACATGCCTACCAGGACATGGATTGTCAGTTTAATGGGGAAAAGGAGAATCGACAGGCGCCAATGCATGTGACTGGAGATCTGCTCCACTTGCAAGTCAAGGACGTCGAAACTATCGAGGAGTTACCCAAAATTGTCTGAAAAGAAACTTCGCAAAAGAAAGAAGCGAGATGGTGAAGAAAAAGAAGAAGATGGGCGAGGAATGTGGAACAAGAAATCAATTCTATGGGAGCTAGAGTATTGGCCGCTTTTGGATGTGCGTCATTCGATTGACAACATACACGTCAAGAAGAATGTGTGTGAAGCTACTTTGGGAACATTGCTACAACAGAAGTCGGAAGGAAAAGATCATAAAAATGCAACGGAGGATCTTAAAGATATGGGCATTAGGCCGGAGCTCTATGGAGAGGAAACAGACACGGGGATGGACCTTCCCGTTGCTGCAACCACATTGTCAAAGGTAGAGAGAAAAGAATTCTGTGAGTTTTTGCATGGTTTGAAAGTACCTTCAGGCTACTCATTGAACTTCAAGAGGCTAGTGTTGGTGAAGGACATGAAAATAAATTTCAACTTGATGAAATCTCATGATTATCATGTGTTGATGACATCTATTCTTCCTGTTGCACTAAGAGGTATCAAGACAGAACTGGTTCGCGATGCGGTCACGAGCTTGTGTTTATTCTTCAATGAAATAGAACAGAAGGTGATTGATGAGGAAAAACTATTGGACTTAGAGAGGAGGCATTTCGAGACCCTATGCCTGCTTGAAGCTACCTTCCCACCATCGTTCTTTGATCTCATGCTGCATCTAACAACACACCTCGCGAGGGAGATCTGGTACCTTGGCCCATCTTACCTTCATCAGATGTTTCCATATGATAGGTACTATGGATTCCTCAAATCATTGGTACATGACAGGTCATTTCCGGAGGGAGCCATTGTTCGTGGCTTTGAGACCATCGAAGCAGTGGAGTGGGCCATGGGTTATATGGACCCCCAAAACCCCATTGGTGTGCCTCGTTCACAGCATGAAGGTAGGCTTTCATGTGTTGGGATCCTAGGGAAAAAGTCAATCACTCCGCACCCAGAGGCCTTAGAAAGGCTCATTTCACCGTGATAGAACAGAGCGTAGAGGTTACACCATTTGGCAATGAGCACAAGCAACAACTACGTGAACAAAACCATGGTTGTACTGAGGATTGGGTTGCAAAGAGGCACATGCAATGCTTCAACAGGTGGCTCCGAGATTATGTCCAGAGTGGCCGCGCTGCTATAACCGACGATCTGGTAAGAAAACTAGCAGCAGGGCCATTATTCACTGTTACAAGATATCAAGCAATGGATATCAATGGATACACGTTCTACACCATGGCCCAGGATGCCAAGAGCATCTATCAAAATAGTGGTGTGCATGTACGGGCCATCAACAATAAGAAGAACACAGCCACATATTATGGTCAAATAGAGGAAATTTGGGAGCTTGATTATGTAGGATTGAAGGTAGCCTTGTTTCGGTGTAGATGGGTCACCAATGTGAAGAGAGCTATGATCAAGGAGAAATTTGGTGATATTAGTGTTGACCTCCGGGTCTTTGGTTACAAAAACGAACCGTTTGTCTTCGCCAAGGATGTTGAGCAAGTGTTCTATGTACCTGACCTTGCAAAGAATAACTAGAGTGTGGTTTTTGAAGGACCGAATCGGGCGACCAAAGAGGGGGGAGTGAATGGGAGCCGATAAAAATTCTTCCCTAAGGTCGAACTCGGCCTATACCCTGATTGCCACTCCATGAATCCGTGCACACAAAGGAAGCTCCAAAGACGGCACACACAAGCCTAGAAGATCACTAGAGAAGCCTAGGAGCAAAGAGCGGAAGCACCAAAGCAAGAATCAAAGAACTTGATCAGTTCTGGAACGCACCTGGCAGACCATCCGAAGTGTCCTGGTGGACCGTCCGCGATGGCTGCGCGGACTGTCCGTCAGGTCTCCGCAGACCGTCCGATAAAACGATCAGAACCTCCAGTAGCGCACCCTCGAAATTCGGACTGTCCGGTGGCTCACTGCGGACCGTACGACCAACACGGACTGTCCGGGTAAACCGCGCGGACTGTCCGCCAAACTAGATGCCACCGAACCAAAGCAACTCAACGGATCGAAACTCAAGCGCTGAAGAGCACGCGAAGAACACGAAGAACACCAACGCTGCCAGCACCTCGTGGACCGTCCGCCAGGGTCACGCGGACCGTCCGCCAAGCACGAACAGAACAGAAAAATGCTCGAGCTCGGGAGTCAACCCCACCTTTCCATCACCGGATCTCCCAAACGGTTGAAGCTCTTGAGACAAGATTTTGGGGAGATGAAAAGTGTCACACAAGGAAGCTATGCCCCAAAAATCTCAACCTCTAAGCCACTAAATCACCGGGAATTGCGGATCAACCGAACCACCGCCAAGAACTCGGGCACCAACCAAAAACGCACGAATCGAAGGCTCTCCATTGCGTTTGAGGGGTCAAGATCACACACAAATATGTGCAAGGCATCCACCCATGATCCCCTCAAATAAATCCAACGGAAAACGCCCCCAAAATCATGAATCGAGCGAAGAACGAAAACTCCCAAAAATAGCCCTGAAAATGACACAAAAATCACAAGGGACTAGGAGATCACCGGGACGTCGAATGCTACCATACATCCAGAGGACAGAGTCTGTACAAGAGTCTAGCCTAAGGAATCCAGAGGGAAAAGAAGCAGTTCAGAGAAATCTACCGGGGGAGAAAGCCCTAGAGTCCAAGAGAGAGAGATGCCATCCACCTCTCCGCTATTTATACGAAGTCCATCGGAGGGAGGTCAATGACCACGCTACCCCTACTGCTTAAATGAAGATACAACCCCTCAGGGGCATTTTGGTCAAGTCTTCATCGGACGGACATGCTTCCACCGCGGCTTCGCTTCACCTCGACGCAAACCCTCTGCCTCGAAGCTTCCCGAAGCTCCCGGATCACCGTCTCCGTCGCCTCAGGCCTCCGGGCTTGGTTTTGCGGCCCAAACCAAGAAACCGTCCACCGAAGGTTTTGTGGGTAAACCAACAAACCCCGCATGCAAGCTTCGGGCTTCATCTGCTACCTTGCACCAGCCCATGTTCACGACTTCAGCCCGCCAGTCTTGCACCGCACGGCTCGCACTTGTCCCCATTGGCCACCGGGTCCATCGAACCAAGCCTACTTGCCTCTCCATCACCCGGAGGCTGCCACGGCTAAGGCCTTTCGCGCTTGTTCTTCACCTGCACCGACACGAGTCAAGCCGCAACCTGTACCTGCACACTTAGCCAAGCATCAGTCCACACAACGTTGTCAATCACTCATCACTAAGGAGCGACCCTCCACTGGTCCTCGGACACACCTTGTCCTAAATCTCCCCCTTGATGAGTGCATTGACAACACCCATAGAAATCACATAGAGAAAAAGAAAAGAAAAACAGCCACGAACACAAACCTCCAACAAGTGATCCAAAGCCAAAGAACAAGCTAAAACAATATCACTCGCCAGACCAAGTCTCAGCCCCCTAAGACAAGGGCAACGGCTCGACACAGCCGAGACAAAACAAAGCTCACAAGAAGCACATCACAAAGCACAAAACACAGGAAAATCAAAGGAGCTCCCCCTGCACATATGCAAACTCTCCCTGAGCAAATGCAACCTCTTCTTCTCAATTTTTCTCCTCACGTGCAACATCTCACAAATGCATACCAATTTTCCACAAAATCTCCCAATGCATGAACATTCTCCCCATATCATACAAAACTCTCCCCCTTGTTGACAATGCATGAATCAAGGTATATGTAACTCTTCCCCTTGTTTTCATGAAAGATGCATGTCAAAGCACATATACAATCTACCAAGCTTCTCAAATATACAAAGAGCACAACAAAATGCTACAAATGAGACATAGAGCAAGCAAAGTAGACATGGTGTATCTAGCACATTGCCATCAAGAAGGTAGAGACATATAAGCATGTGACATGGCCAAAAGCAATTTTCACAAAGAGATAGTCATCTCATGAGCAAGAATCTTTCTATACCAATTTGAACATAAATACACTAGATCATCCAAAGTTTATGCAAGATCACAAATTCTCATCACAAGATCATTATAAACGCCCACAAGCTACTCAAGTCATGTTAAAGCCACCGAGCCATGTGTCTACTTCTTAAAATGAGACTTCTCAAGGTAGACAACATGCTACGGTTTAGCACCCAAGATATGAATTTCAAAACATAAAAAACATGATTAGGAGCTCATTTTTCAAGCATAAGGCAATTCATACACCAATTTCATTTTCAAGTTTAAACATGGTACATGAAGTGCCTTTGCGGCAAAAAGAAGCTTATGCTCCTCCCCAAGCAAGCAAAAGGGCTAAACATTTACAATGACAAAAGGTCTTTGACCCCAAGCAAAGAGAACATGATTCTCAAGCATAAACTAAACATGATATAGGCATTTAAGCACAAATTAAGCATAGACAAGCATCTACTCATGAGAGACACAATTTTAGCATTTTCATGAAAAGAAAGCTATTTCAACACAAATATATGACAAAACCATCCAGAGCATAGCATTCACATCCACAAATTACTCAACATGCACATATATCACAAATATAGCATATCGGTGATCAATGTATATAAGAGAAGCTCATTCCTAGCACAAGTGATCCAAAAATGGCTATCCTACCAGGTTTTGTACAGAAAGTAAAATGCATGAATGCAATGCAACAAAATGAATATATGGCACATATATACATGAGAAGCTCCAAGACCCAGCTAAAAAGGAAAGCAAACACCAAGTTCACCCCGCAAGCGAGTGAAAGTGACTTGATCAAGCGGCTTGGTGAAAATGTCAGCTAGCTGGTCTTGGGTAGGGACATAGGACAAAGATATGTTTCCCTTCTCAACATTAACCCTCAGAAAGTGGTACCTCACTTCTATGTGTTTCGTTTTGGAGTGGAGGACAGGAATTTTGGCTACGCTTATGGCACTGGTGCTATCATAGAAAAGTGGAACCTGGGAGAACTCCTCACCAAAATCACTCATGGTATAGGTCATCCAAAGCAGCTGGGAACAACAACTAGCAACAGCTACATACTCAGCCTCTGTAGTGGACTGGGCTACACTGGATTACTTGCGAGATGACCAAGAGACCAAAGAAGAACCAAGGAACTGACAACACCCACAGGTAGACTTGCGATCCAATCGACACCCAGCAAAATCAGCATCGGAGTAACCGTGAAGTCTGAGTGTCGAGGAGGCAGAATACCAAAGACCAAACTCAGGAGTGTAGTTCAAGTACCTGAAAATCCGCTTGACGGCCTGCCGATGTGAAGTCCTCGGTGAAGCCTGAAAACGAGCGCACAGACACACACTGAACTGTATGTTCAGCCACGTCGCCGTCAAATAGAGGAGGGAGCCGATCATGCTCCGGTACTCCTTCTGGTCCACGGGTTCGCCGTCCTCGTCCGCGTCCAAAGCCGTAGTGGTACTCATCGGTGTAGTCAGCAGCTTGGAGTCGTTCATGCCATACTTCTTCACCATGTCCCTGGTGTACTTCGCCTGATGTACAAACGTACCGTCCTTGCACTGCTTGATCTGGAGGTCTAAGAAAAACTACAGCTCGCCCATCATGGACATCTCAAATTCCCTGCTCATGTCATCTGCAAATCTGGCAACAAGATCATGAGAAGAGCCACCAAAGATTATGTCATCCACGTAAATCTGAACAATCAAAAGGTCATTCCCATGCTTAAGGAGAAACATGGTCTTATCAACTGTGCCCATCACAAACTCCTTACTCAGCAAAAAGCCTCTCAACCTGCCATACCAAGCTCTAGGTGCATGTTTCAACCCATAGAGCGCTCTCTGGAGTTTGTAAACACAGTGTGGGTATTTTTCACTCTCAAACCCTGGGGGTAGCCTCACATACACTTCTTCCTCTATCACCCCATTCAAGAAAGCACTCTTGACATCCATTTGGTACAACATGAACATTTTAGCCACGACAAAGGCTAAAAGGATCATAATTGCCTCCAAACGAGCCACAGGAGCAAATGTCTCCTCATAGTCTATCCCCTCCTTCTGGTTGAAACCCTGCGCCACCAACCTCGACTTGTTTCCCACAACCATCCCATTCTCACCCTCTTTGTTCTTCCACACCCACTTGGTACCTATGGGACGGCAATTTGGTGGTGGATCGACTAACACCCAGACTTGGTTTCTCTCAAAGTTCTCCAACTCCTCATGCATGGAATTCACCCAATTCTCGCCAGACAAAGCGTGTCGAATATCTTTGGGCTCAAACGACGCGACAAAAGCAGAGTGAGCGAAATGAGAAGTATTCCTTGACCTCGACCGTGTAGTGCATTCATGGGTGTCACCTATGATCGTCGTCGGTGGGTGGTCGATCTGTACACGTCGGGGAGCCTCACGCCTGGACACCACCTCCCCCTCAGCAGCAGCCTCCACTCGAACAGCCTCAGTCGTAGTGGGTGTAGGGGATGGTCCATCCTCGATCGTCGTCGTTGTAGTGGAAGTAGCGTGTACACGATCAGCCGCGGGAGCACCACCATCATCATCATCCTCGTCTCCATCTCCATCCTTCTCATCCTCAAAGATCCTGGCACCAATCTCCTCGTCACCTGCACACTCAAAAGTAGAAGAGCTACATGGCTGTGTCTCGTCGAAGGTAACCTCGCAAGTCTCCATGATTCGGTTAGTGTCAAGGTTGAGCACACGATATGCTCTAGAATGAATTGCATAACCAAGAAAGATACCATCCGAACATCTAGACTCGAACTTATCCAACTTGCCCTTCTTCAGAATGAAACACTTGCATCCGAAAGCTCTAAAGTGACTCACCTTGGGTTGTCGTCCTTGCATTAACTCATAAGAGGTCTTCTCCTTGAAAGCACGAAGGAAGATGCGATTTGAGACATAGCAAGCGGTATTGACCGCCTCGGCCCAGAAACGCCTAGGAGTCCTATGCTCATCAAGCAGCATCCTGGCCATCTCACAAAGGGTCCGGTTCTTCCTCTCCACTACGCCATTCTGGCAAGCGACGTATGGAGAAGAGTACTGATGATCAAGACCAAGATCACTACAAAAGGCATCAAAATGAGAGTTCTTAAACTCTGTGCCATTGTCTCTGCGTATAGCTGGAATGGCATCTCCATGTCTCTCATTCTTCAACCTCAAGATCAAGTCTCGAACAAAGCCAAATGTCTCGCTCTTATCCTCCAAAAAGAAAACCCAAGAGTACCTCGAAAAATCATCAACAACCACAAGAACATATCACTTCCCACCAGTAGTGCGAACACGAGTTGGCCCAACCAAATCCATGTGCAACAGCTCACAAGGTCGCTCGGTCATGACAGCAGTCAGAGGGGCGTGAGAAGCAGCAACCATCTTTCCATGCTAACACGAAGCACAAACCAACTCCTTCTTGAATTTCAACTTAGGCAATCCTCGGACAAGATCAAGACCACTCAAGCGGGAAAGCAACTCAAAGCTCAAGTGTCCCAACCTCCTATGCCATTTCCAAAGCTCGACCGAAATGCCAGCAACAAAGCATTGAGGAGGACCAACAGATTGGGAAAAATCGGCACGAAAGATTTGACCCTCGGGGACGATCGTACAGACAAGATCGCCTCGAGAATCAAGCACACGAGAAGCACCCGACTTAAAATGAACCTCAAAACCTTCGTCAAGTAATTGAGATACCGACAACAAGTTAAAACCAAGTGACTTGACTAGGGCCACACTTCTTAAGGTCACCTTGCTACTCACCTTCACCATACCTTCAGCAAGCACTGGTCCTCGCCCATTGTCCCCGAAAGTGATGTACTCCCTCGTACTCACCGGGGTGAGGCTGGAGAACCACCCACGATCTCCGGTCATGTGTCTTGAGAAACCGGAGTCGATCAACCAAAAGTTCTCCAAGCCTCCCACCTGCAATCAAAAAATAGAACGAGAATGAGCAAGCGACTCAACACTGGGGTTAGTTCCAAACGATTCAAACCAGTGTCGAGCCATTTGCTCAAGAGAAGGGTTAACAAAGTCCACTCTACCAACACTCCGAGGCGGAGCCCTCTCACACCTACCACCAAAGAACCTGTCACGTCTCACTGGAGGAGTACGCGCACCACGAGGAGGAAAACGTGGCCTGTAGTCCATCTGAGACCCAAAGCTCCTATCGTGCCTCCCAAACTCGTAACGGTCACGAGAAGGAGCACGCCTAGCCAACTCACCATGCCCAAACCCAACACGCCTGTCTCTCTGAGGGAACACACCTCCACCTCCACGAGTGGGAACTGTACGCACATACACCTCACCCCTAGGTAGAGGCCCTCTACGAGGCTCAGGCACACCACGAGCAAGGTGGTACCTGTCCTTGTTTGCCATCTCCCTAGCAAACCTCTCATCCCTCTTCCTCCGGAAATAGAACTCATCCTTATGCCCATCCCTCCCACAATACTCACAATGGAAGCGGATTGGCACTGGCTTAGGCGGTGGCTTTTCTGTGGGCTTCTCAAACGCTTTCTCTCCTGACTTCCCCTCAAAGACATTACCCAGGTTGCTCACAAACTTGATGGGTTTATGGTAATTCTCTGTTTTCTGGGGGAACACTGGTGGGTCTGGAGTTGTATCAAGCTTGTTTCTCAGGTGGTTTGGCTTGGGTGCATATTTGTTCATGGGTATGGTGTGGGGTGGTGTAGGTGTCTTTCCAGCTTTCTCTTCTCCCTCACCACTCTTCTCACCACACATGTCAGCCCCCAACGCCTGGCCATCAAACCTCTTGAACTAAGCTAACATCAAACTCAATTGTGGCTCACGCCCAGACAACTAACTCATCAATTTCCTAAGTTCATCATTTTCATCCTGCAGACGATCAACATAGTGTGCAAGTTCCATGTTTTTCAAAGCATGCATTTCACAGGTTGAACATGATGTAGGAAGAGGAGCTTTCAATACCGCCTCAAGAGAAACTATCTTAGTGTGAGATTCATCTAGGCTAGCATGCAAAACAGGACATGAGGTACAAGCACCTAGTAAAGCTAGCCTAGACTTCAACTCATCACATTCAATCCTAACCACATCTAGTTCCTCCAAAGTAGAGGCATGCTTCTCCTTGAGAGCAGTCAAATCAGCAAGAAAAACTGAACAGTCACCACAATCAATCTCATCGGACACAACAGGAGCAGATTTCAAAGCCACTATCTCATTTCTAGCATCCACAAGCAAGGATTCAAGCTCGGCTACCTTGTCCTTAGCATCACCCAACAGAGACCTAAATTCCCTCTTCTCCTTGTTGGTCTTTCTAAGCACATCATCACGGTTATCAAGCAACTAATTGAGCCTAGCATTCTCCTCTAGCAAGAAGTTGGGATCTTGTTGTACCTCATCATCGAAATCGGAGTTTGAATCCGGGCTGTGCTTCCCACCCTTCTTGGAGTGCACCATGCCGCAAAAGCCTCCTTGCGCGACGAAGCTTAGGTTGGTGAAGTTCTTGCCCGTGTGTCGCTTGTCCTTGCGCTTCTCTTGCTATTCCTCGCTACTCGAGTCAGATGAAGCATCGCTTGATGTCGAGTCGATGTCGCTCGCTCCGACCACCATCGCTCGAGCGGTCTTCTTCTTGTAGCCGCCACCCTTCTTGTGCCTTCTCTCGCCCTTGTCCTTGTGCTTGTCCTTGTAGTCGTTCCGGGAGCGGTGCTTGTTGTAGTCATACTTGGGCTTGCCCTTGTAGTCGTTCTTGATCTCCATGGCTTCAGGGCATTCGGTGACGAAGTGCCCGTGCTTCCCGCACCGATAGCACATCCCCGAGCTCCGCCTTGCATTCTTGCGGTTCTCGTACATCCGCCCAAACCTCTTGCTCAACAAGGCGAGATCGTCCTCGCTCAGCACCTCAAAGTCCTCATCTAGCAAAGACACAAGGCAAGACAAAGAGAAACCACCGGTGTTAGCGTTAGACCTTGACCCGGAGACAAGAGCCAAACTATGAGGGTCAGTTGGGCTCTCGCTCTTGGCTCTCAAGCCACAATCAACCTCTGAAGACCTGAGCTTGGAGAACAGCTCGTCCAGCATCAGCGTATCATACATGCTCAACTCCTCAATGGCCTCGACCTTGGCACTCCACACAGACCTATCCAGGGCATGCTAAAGCTTGATAGCTTGATCATGGTCCGTGTATGGGAGCACTGTCATATTGGCCCTCATGTTGTTGACTATGCTAGTGAAGTGCTGGAACATCGCATCGGTCGACTCGCCGGGGAGATGAGTGAAGTTCTTGTACTCTCTCCGGTAAGTGGAAAACAAACGAGCTTGCACATGGGCATTACCAACATGAGCATTTCTCAACTTGAGCCAAATCTTTCCGGCCACATTCTCTCCGTACACTCGCTCGAACTCCGAGGCACAGAGAGCACGAAATAAGTAATCAATGGCCTTGCTGTTGGCCTCAAACATGTCCCGCGATCCTGGAAGCAGAAAACTATCTGGGATGACATATTGATCATTTTGAGTGACCTCCCAAATAAGAGTTCCCTTCCCTCGCAAAAACGCGCCCATGCGCCTCTCCCACATCGGGTAATTCTTGCCATCGAAGTGCGGAGGACCCGACCCCTTGCCGTAATCGCCCATCTTTGGATCTTAAACTGGTTAGAATCAAGAAGATCCGTTACCGGCTTTGATACCAATTGAAGGACCGAATCGGGCGACCAGAGAGGGGGGGAGTGAATGGGAGCCGATACAAATTCTTTCCAAAGGTCGAACTTGGCCTATACCCCGATTGCCACTCCACGAATCCGTGCACACAAAGGAAGCTCCAAAGACGGAACACACAAGCCTTGAAGATCACTAGAGAAGCCTAGGAGCAAAGAGCGGAAGCACCAAAGCAAGAATCAAAGAACTTGATCAGTTCTGGAACGCACCTGGCGGACCGTCCGAAGTGTCCTGGCAGACCGTCCGCGATGGCTGCTCGGACTGTCCGTCAGGTCTCCGTGGACCGTCCGATAAAACGATCAGAACCTCCAGTAGCACACCCTCAAAATTCGGACTGTCCGGCGGCTCACTGCGGACCGTCCAACCAGCACGGACTGTCCGGGACAACCTCGCGGACTGTCTGCCAAACTAGATGCCACCAAACCAAAGCAACTCAACTGATCGAAACTCAGGCGCTGAAGAGCACGCGAAGAACACGAAGAACACCAACGCTGCCAGCACCTCACGGACCGTCCACCAGGGTCACGCGGACCGTCCGCCAAGCACGAACAGAACAGAAAAATGCTCGAGCTCGGGAGTCAACCCCACCTTTGAGAGCCAGGTGTGCTTCGAGGACCGGTGGATGGTCGCTTCCTGGTGTGATGAGTGATTGACAACGTGGTGTGGACTGATTCTTGGCTAAGTATTGCAGGTGCAGGTTGCGGCTTGACTGGTGCAGGTGCAGGTGAAGAACAAGCGTGAAAGGTCGTTGCCGGTGAGGCCTCCAGGTGTGGAGAAGACAAGTAGGCTTGGTTCGAGGGACCCGGTGGCCAGCGGGGTCAAGTGCGGGCCGCATGGTGGCAAGAACGGCAAGATGAAGTCATGGACGGTTTCTTGGTTGAGCCTCAAAACCAAGGTCGAGCCGGGACTACGTGGGAGCCGAGTCATGAGTGGTGATTGGCGGAGGCTACACCGAGTTCGCGGGGTTTCCGGTGGTTCACCAGAAAACCACTGGGTTCCTTGGTTGATCCACAAAGCCAAGACCGAAGAACCGAAGACGGAGGTGCAGCAGCTCCAGACCGGTCTGACCGGTGGGTCTGACCGGTCTGACCGGTGGGTACCGGTCTGACCGGTGAGGAGAACCGGTCTGACCGGTGTGCGACGACGCAGTCCGGAATCTTCGAAGCGGAGGACACGCGTCGGGATCGCAAGGCTTGCGTCGAGGCTAAGCAAGTTTGCGGTCGCTGGGCATCCGTCCGATGGTGCGAAGACAAAGACTTCCAATTTCGCCCTCGAGGGGCATGTATCCCTAGTTAGCTAGTAAGGGTATTTTAGTCTTTCGGTTGCCTCCATATAACCCAAGTAGGTGAGAGGATGGCAGCCATCTCTTGGAACCCTAGCTCATTTGGTTTTCCTATTTTCCTTCCTATTTTCTTAGGATTTTCGTAGGACTAGCTTGAGAGCTTCATGGTGAGATCTTGTGAGAGGGAAGGATGATCGGGCGGCAAGCTAGACCTTGTATGAACCTCTTTGGTATGTATAGATGATTCGGCGTGGTTCCTCAAGGCTTGGATGTGTCTTTCCCGTTTCTCCTGTTTGGTGATTTTCGGAGCCCTTTCTTGGCGATTTTCTTGGAGCGATTTCGAGGCCTTTCTCTTTGGGATTTGGTGGGGGATGTATGCATGAACCCTTCGTGGTTCTTTTCCCTTTGATTCCCCTTCCAAATCCGTGAGCAAAGGGGCTCGATTTTGGGGTTTTCGTGGCTCTAGGGTTAGAGGCGTTCTTGGTGGGATTTCTTCGATTCCTCTTGATTTGACAAGTTTTGGTGGACCAAATCTTGGCTATGGAGTACCCATGAGGTGTTCCTACTATCCCCAAAGTCTTGTGCAAAACCGTGGAGCGAATCGGGAGATCGGGAGTTGGATTTGGAGGAGTTGACTCGCGGGCGCTGTTCATCCCGAGCTGCCCAGGCACGACCGGTCTGACCGGTGCTCTTGACTGGTCTGACCGGTGCTAGCCCTTGGTGGGTTTTTGTCTCGGGGAACAGCCTTGTCCGTGTGGTTTTGTCCCGTGGTCCTGCTGTTCAGTTCTTGGAGTGTTTGGAGTTGTTTTACTAGGATTTGTGAGGGGTTCTTCTTCCTCACAGGTTGTGTTTCGTGGTGGTTTTTGTTCCAGGGCCTAGAGGATTCACTGAGGCTTCCTGGAACGTTTGCTGTGCGGCTGCTGTAGCCACCGGCCTGACCGGCTCTGTCCACCGGTCTGACCGGTGTCACCGGTCTGACCGGCGCAGGCCGTCGGTCTGACCGGTGTAGCACAGGCAGCAAGCCGTGCATGTTTCCGCTGTGTGTTTTGGTGAGTTTTGGCTAGGAAGGTTGAGTGTTGGTTCCTAGGACCAGTAGCACTCCAGTGGCTGCGTGGTCTTGACCAACTTGGGTAGTTGGGTCGGAGACGTGAGTTGGAAGCCGTGTTCGTCTTGTTGGAGTTCCCATCTCCTTCGAGAAGAATTTTTATCGGCTCCCATTCACTCCCCCCCTCTCTGGTTCGCCTAATCGGTCCTTCAATTGGTATCAGAGCCGGTTCGGGTCTTTATTGACTCTTACCAGTCTAAGATCCAAAGATGGCGTACCAGGAACGGGGTTCGGGTCCTCCGCACTTCGATGGGAAGAACTACCAGATGTGGCAAAGGCGGATGGCGGCGTTCCTCCGCGGAAAGGGTCAGATCCTTTGGGATGTCACGGTGAACACAGCTTATGTTCATCCGATGAACTTCCTTGCTCCAGGATCGAGGGATATGTTCGAAGCCAACAACAAGGCTGTCGACTACTTGTTTCGTGCTCTGTGTCAGCCTGAATTCGATCGGGTTCAGACAGAGGACTTAGCTTGTAGGATTTGGGAGCAGTTGAAGGATGCTCATGCTGGGAATGCTCAGGTTCAGGCTCGGATGTACGCGACTTACCGGAGAGAGTACGAGAACTTCACTCATCTCCCCGGCGAGTCCGTCGATGCCCTTTTCCAGCGATTTACGGTCGTTGTGAACAACATGAGAGCCAATGTGGACGTCCTCCCATACAACGATCATGATAGAGCCGTGAAGCTCTTGCACTCGTTGGATCGTACCGTATGGGACGGGAAGTTTGAGGCTATTGTTGAGTTCGAGAAGTATGACACCTTGACGGTGAACGAGCTGTTCTCGAAGCTCAAGTCGGCTGAGTTGGACCGTGGTATGACAGCCAAGATCGAGAGCCCGACTGATTCTCATAGTCTCGCTCTCGTCAGTGGCAAAGGAGCTAAGTCTAACGCTAACGCATCTTCCAGGATGTACTCTCTGTCTTCTTTGATGTCTTTGCCAGATGAGGAGTTCGACGTGCTTGGAGAGGACGAGCTGGCGTTGCTGACCAGGAGGTTCGAGAGGCTGCACGAGAACCGGGTGAACACGAGGAGGACAGCACGGACGTGCTTTCAGTGCGGCAAGCCAGGACACTTCGTTGCCGACTGCCCGGAGAAGACGGAGAACAAGGACGGCTACAAGGACGGCTACAGGCACCGATCGAGCAAGGATGGCAAGTACCGATCGAGGCGCGATCACAAGCACAAGAACAAGCACAAGGACGAGCGACGGTCGAGGAAGAAGGATGGCCGCGGCAGGAAGGCCCGAGCAATGGTAGGAGCGAGCGACGTCGACTCCAGCTCCGCCTACTCTTCCTCAAGCTCGAGTAGCAGTGAAGATGAAGGTGATCGGCGCAAGAACAAGAAGTCATCCAGGAACTTGAGCGGGTTGAGCTGCTTCGCGAGAGATGGCTTCTGCGGCATGGCCCGTAGCTCCGGCAGCAAGAAGAGCCACCAGAGTGACTCGGACTCTGACTCCGAGGATGAGGTATGTGATGAGCTCTCTTCTTTACGCAAGGAGAATGATGAGTTGGTTGACTTGCTTGATAACCGCGATCACATGCTTAGAGAGGCCAAGAAGATGAGGAAAGAGCTTAGGGCCTCACTAGAAGATGCTAGGAACCGTGTGGCTGAGCTAGAAACCCAGAACCTAGATGCTAAGCTTGAGATTGATTCGCTTAAGGCTTCTCCTGTGGTTTCTGATGAGATTGATTGCTGTGATTGCTCTGTGTACCTAGCTGATCTTACTGCTCTTAAGGATAAGCATGCTTCTACTTGTGATGAACTAGATATGCTTAGGGTTGAAGTGGCTGAGCTTAAGTCTAGATCTGCTTTGCTAGGTGCTTGCACTTCTTGCCCTGTTTTGCATGGAAAGATTGATGAGATGCATGCTTACACTGTTTCGCTTGAGGCTAAGTTGAAAGAGCCTATTCCCACTTCTTGCTCTACTTGTGAATTGCATGCGGTTAAGAATTTGGAGCTTGCACATTATGTTGATCGCCTGCAGGATGAAAATGATGAGCTGAGAAAATGTATGAGCTGGTTCTCGGGTCAGGAGCCTCAGCTCGGTATCATGATAGCGGCTTTCAAACGCTATGATGGTCAGGCACTTGGGGCTGACAAGCTTGGAGAGAACAGTGGTGAGGGAGTTGAGAGAGTTGGAGAGATTCCTATCCCACCACCAAACAGACACAAGAACAAGTTTGAGCCCAAGCCCAACCATCTCAGAAATAAACTTGACACTACTCCAGATCCACCCATATTCCCTCACCCAACAAATGATTTTCAGAAACCGGTGAAGTTTGTGAGCCCAAAGGGAGGTGAGGAAGGAGAGAAGAAGGGTGAGAAGCCGAGTGGGCAGCCCCAACCCAAGCCTAAGCCTAAGCCACAGCCCATAAAGTTCCATTGTGGGTATTGTGGGAGAGATGGTCACAAGGATGAGTTTTGCTTCAAGAGGAAGCGTGAGGAGAGAATGGCTAGAGAGTGGGCTAACAGGGACAGGTACCACCCCTCTAATGGTGTACCTGAGCCTCGTATGCAGATGCCCAGGGCCAAGGCGATTGTGAGGACGGTTCCGGCTTGGGGAGACCGGAAGGCTGCAGGTGTTGCTGCTGGCCGAGCCACACCGGTCAGACCGGTGTACTACACCGGTCAGACCGGTGCAGGTCTGGGCAGACAGCGAGTCGGGTTTCGTGCTCGTGAGGATGCTCGGTTTGGTTCTGGAGGTCGTGGTTCTGGTGGTTGGTCTGGAAAGTTTGCAGGTGGTCAGTTTGCTAGGCGTTCTCCACCTCGTGCTCAATACGAGGGTGAGAAGAGTCGTAGCTTTGAGATGGAGCGGAGGAACGATCCACGGTTCCCCTTTCGTGGTTTTCGTCCTCCTCCAGCTAGAGAGGGTTGGTTCCCTCGTGGTGGTTACCGTGGTGGTGTTCGTGGTGGTAGCTTTGATAGGCGTGATGTTTTGGTTTGTGCTAACCCCACTTTGGAGCAAATGGCTCGGCACTGGTTTTACTCTTTTGGTACTAACCCCAGTGCTGAGTCGTTTGTTCACTCACGTGCTCGCTTTTGAATTTCAGGTGGGAGACTTGAAGAACATTTGGTTGATTGACTCCGGTTGCTCGAGGCATATGACCGGAGACAAGGGGTGGTTCTCAAGTCTCGTCCCGGTGGTGACAAGGAAGTACATCACCTTTGGGGACAATGGGCGAGGGCGTGTGCTGTCAGAAGGTGAGATTAAGGTAAGTGACAAGATCACTCTCAGGCGTGTTGCTCTTGTTCAATCGCTTGGATACAATTTGCTTTCTGTGTCCCAGTTGTTGGATGAGGGTTTTGAGGTGTTGTTTCGGCCTGGTGGTTCTCGGATTTTAGATTCTCGGGGGGATCTTGTTTGCATGGTCGTTCCCGAGGGTCAAGTGTTCCGAGCTGATTTTTCTCAGTCTTCTGGTGTGGAGCGTTGCTTCTTGGCTGGTTCTTCGAGTGAGTTGTGGAAGTGGCATAGGAAGTTGGGTCACTTGAGCTTTGACCTTTTGTCTCGCTTGAGTAAACTCAAGTTGGTCCGAGGATTGCCACGATTGAGGTTTGAGAAAGAGTTGGTTTGTGCGCCGTGTAGGCATGCCAAGATGGTAGCCTCTTCTCACCCGCCTCTCACCGATGTGATGACTGAGCGTCCATGCGAGCTGCTCCATATGGACCTTGTTGGCCCAGCTCGTGTGCGATCTGCGGGTGGGAAGTGGTATGTCCTTGTTGTGGTGGACGACTACTCTCGGTATGCGTGGGTGTTCTTTCTTGAGGAGAAGGGGGAGACGTTTGGTTTTGTTCGAGATCTTGTCTTGAGGATAAGAAACGAGAGGCACGGAGATGCCATACGAGCGATCCGCAGTGACAATGGCTCGGAATTCAAAAACTCTCGCTTCGAAACCTTTTGCCATGACTTGGGTCTTGAACATCAGTTTTCGAGTCCGTATACGCCTCCCCAGAATGGCGTGGTGGAAAGGAAAAACAGGACCTTGTGCGAGATGGCTCGGACGATGCTCGACGAGCATAGGACTCCGAGAAGGTTCTGGGCTGAGGCGGTCAATACCGCGTGCCATGTGTCGAACAGGATCTACCTCAGGGTTCACAAGAAGAAAACCTGTTACGAGTTGATGCACGGTCGCACACCCAAGGTGAGTCACTTCCATGTCTTTGGTTGTAAATGCTTCATTCTGAAGAAAGGGAAGAAGTTGGACAAGTTCGAGGCTAGGTCTGTCGATGGTATTTTCTTTGGTTATGCATCTCATTCTAGAGCATTTCGTGTGCTCAATCTTGAAACTAACCAAATCGTGGAGACTTGCGAGGTAACCTTCGACGAGACACAGCCACGTAGTCAGCTTGTTTTTGAGTGTGCAGGTGACGACGAACTTGGCGAGGAGATCTTTCAGGAGGAGGAGCATGAACATGGAGATGATGAAGATGGCGGTGTGATGCCCGCGGCTGAACATGTACCTACTACTTCGACGACGATCGAGAATGGACCCTCTTCCACACCTACAACGACAAACCCAGATCAAGGCGAAGCTGCTGTTGAGGGGGAGGTAGCATCAAGGCGAGAACCTCCCCGACGAGTGCAAGTGGATCACCCAGCTTCGAGAATCATCGGCGACATGAATGAACGTACTACACGGTCGAGGGTTCGGAACAATTCTCATTTCGCTCATGCTGCTTTTGTTGCCACTTTTGAGCCCAAAGACATTGGACATGCGTTATCTGATCATAATTGGGTTAACTCGATGCATGAGGAGTTGGAGAATTTTGAGAGGAACCAAGTTTGGGTGTTGGTTGACCCTCCCCCAGGGTGTAAGCCGATTGGGACAAAATGGGTGTGGAAAAATAAAGAGGGAGAGAAAGGAGAAGTGGTGAGGAACAAGTCGAGACTTGTTGCTCAGGGGTACAGTCAGAAAGAGGGGATCGACTACGAGGAGACTTTCGCTCCTGTAGCTCGTTTGGAGGCGATCAGGATCCTTCTAGCTTTTTCCGTGGCTAAAGGGTTCAAGTTGTACCAGATGGATGTGAAGAGTGCTTTCCTGAACGGTGTGTTGGAGGAAGAGGTGTTTGTGAGGCAACCACCGGGGTTTGAGAGTGAGAAGTACCCTCACCGGGTCTACAAGTTGAGGAAGGCGCTGTATGGGTTGAAGCAGGCGCCTAGAGCTTGGTATGGTAGGTTGAGGGGGTTCCTGTTTGAGAGAGGGTTTGAGATGGGGAAGGTCGACCAGACCTTGTTTCTCCTCAGGCAGGACAGAGATATCCTGATTGTGCAGGTATACGTGGATGATATTGTCTTTGGTGGCTCGTCTAACTCTCTTGTTGCAAGGTTTGCAGAAGACATGAGCAGGGAATTTGAGATGAGCATGATGGGCGAGTTGCAGTTCTTCCTCGGGCTACAAATCAAGCAATCAAAGGAAGGAACATTTGTGCACCAAGCTAAGTACACCAAGGACATTGTGAGGAAGTTCAAGATGGAGGACTCCAAGGCCATGGTGACGCCTATGAGTACGACTACAGTTCTTGATGCGGACGAGGAAGGTGAACACGTGGACCAGAAGGAGTACCGGAGCATGATCGGGTCACTCCTCTACTTGACGGCGACGAGGCCGGACATTCAATTCTCGGTGTGTCTGTGCGCTCGTTTTCAAGCTTCTCCGAGGACTTCGCATCGGCAAGCAGTCAAGCGCATTTTCAGGTACTTGCGACACACTCCCGACTTCGGCCTTTGGTACTCTGCGTCTTCTTCTTTGGCGCTTCATGGATTTTCAGACGCGGATTTTGCCGGGTGTCGGTTGGATAGGAAGTCCACTTCTGGGACTTGCCAGTTCTTGGGTTCTTCTTTGGTATCTTGGTCTTCCCGCAAACAGTCGAGTGTTGCTCAATCCACTACCGAGGCAGAGTATGTGGCCGCAGCTAGCTGTTGCTCTCAGCTCCTTTGGATCACATACACCATGAGTGACTTTGGTGAGGAGTATACCCATGTCCCACTTCAATGTGATAGCACTAGTGCCATAAGCGTTGCAAAGAACCCAGTGCTCCATTCCAAAACCAAGCACATAGAAGTGAGGTATCACTTTCTGAGAGACAACGTAGAGAAAGGGAAGATAGCTTTGATCCATGTACCCACACATGAACAACTAGCCGATATTTTCACCAAACCCCTAGATCAAGCAACTTTCACTCGTTTGCGGGGGGAGCTTGGTGTTTGCTTGATTTCTTGAGTTGGCGTGTGGGAGCTCCTTTGTAGCATATGTATAGCTTTCCTTTGTGCATTTCTTGCATTTGGCATGGCATATGTAACATGATGTATAGGCATCTTTGTATCTTAGGTTGCATGCATTTTGTATCATATGCATTGTTTAGGAAAGGCTTCTCTTATACACATTGTTCACCATGGAATGACATATATGTCTTTGTGAGCTAATTTGGTAAGCTATGGTTAGTTTGGCTTAGCTCTTGATAATCTTGGTTTGTATCCATGGTTGATGGCTATGTTTTTGAAAAATTTCATATATATGCTCTCTTGTGAGTAAATGCCTTTACATGATCTTGACATGTTTTAGTGGCTTGACTATGCTTAATTTGTGGTTGGATAGCTTATTTTGATCATATGGGGCCAAAGGCTCATTTGCCATCATGAATGTTTAGCCCCCATGCTTCATCTTGTGGAGGGGCATAAGTTCCTTTTTGTCGCAAAGACATTTCATGTACCAATTATAAATCTGAAAATGAAATGTAAATTGCTTGAAAAATGTGCTCCCATGTCATATGTGCTAATTTTAATTTGCTTTGGGTGCTAAATCGTTGCATGATGCCTACCAATGAGAAGTCTCATATATAGAAGTAGGCACATGGCTCGGTGGCTTTGACATGACATGAGGTGCTTGTGGGTGTTTATGATGGTCTTATGCTTAGAATGGTTGTCCTAGCATGAAGTTTGTGTGGCTTTGCCATTTTGACATGTTTTGCTCATGTTTAGGACTTTGCTCATGAGAGGGTGATTTTTCGCAAAATTGCTAAATTCTATCTTAGCTTCGCCCAATGGTTGTGAAACTTGGTGATCATGAAGTTTATGTCTTTACGAAGCTATAGAGTATCTAACTTGCTCGTTTGGACATGTGTAGCATCCTATGTTGAATTTTGTCTATTTGAGAAGCTCTAGGTTGCATTTTTTTTGCATTTTTGGCTTGATTCATGCATTGTCAACAAGGGGGAGAAGTTTGAGCATGTTTTGGCCTACTGAATGCATCTGGAAGGTTTTCAGGTGGTTTCGAGCTATTTTTGGGCTCTGTTGTGCACCGGTCTGACCGGTTGAGGTCACCGGTCTGACCGGTCAGAGTGCTGGTCCTGTTCACATGTTGCCCACCGGTCTGACCGGTGGTGTCGACCGGTCTGACCGGTCAGAGCTGAGCTGTTGCAGCTGCTCTGTTTTGTGAAGTGGTTCGCATGCATTTGTCCAGGGGGAGTTGCATCGGTTCAGGGGGAGCTTGCATGTGTGCAGGGGGAGCTCTTTGTGGTTTTCGAGCTTTGGTTTGATGGTTTGTGCTCTTTGCTTGAGCATGTTTTGTCTCGGATGTGTCGAGCCGTTGCCCTTGCCTAAGGGGTCCGAGACCTGTCTTCTTCAAGTGATCTTGCTCTTTGCTTTTTCTTTGACTTTCGATCGCTTGTTGGAGTTTCTTTTAGTCGTTTCTTTTCTTTTCCTTTTCTCTTGGTTACCAAAACGTGTGTGTTGTCAATGCACTCATCAAGGGGGAGATTGAGAGCCAGGTGTGCTTCGAGGACCGGTGGATGGTCGCTTCCTGGTGTGATGAGTGATTGACAACGTGGTGTGGACTGATTCTTGGCTAAGTATTGCAGGTGCAGGTTGCGGCTTGACTGGTGCAGGTGCAGGTGAAGAACAAGCGTGAAAGGTCGTTGCCGGTGAGGCCTCCAGGTGTGGAGAAGACAAGTAGGCTTGGTTCGAGGGACCCGGTGGCCAGCGGGGTCAAGTGCGGGCCGCATGGTGGCAAGAACGGCAAGATGAAGTCATGGACGGTTTCTTGGTTGAGCCTCAAAACCAAGGTCGAGCCGGGACTACGTGGGAGCCGAGTCATGAGTGGTGATTGGCGGAGGCTACACCGAGTTCGCGGGGTTTCCGGTGGTTCACCAGAAAACCACTGGGTTCCTTGGTTGATCCACAAAGCCAAGACCGAAGAACCGAAGACGGAGGTGCAGCAGCTCCAGACCGGTCTGACCGGTGGGTCTGACCGGTCTGACCGGTGGGTACCGGTCTGACCGGTGAGGAGAACCGGTCTGACCGGTGTGCGACGACGCAGTCCGGAATCTTCGAAGCGGAGGACACGCGTCGGGATCGCAAGGCTTGCGTCGAGGCTAAGCAAGTTTGCGGTCGCTGGGCATCCGTCCGATGGTGCGAAGACAAAGACTTCCAATTTCGCCCTCGAGGGGCATGTATCCCTAGTTAGCTAGTAAGGGTATTTTAGTCTTTCGGTTGCCTCCATATAACCCAAGTAGGTGAGAGGATGGCAGCCATCTCTTGGAACCCTAGCTCATTTGGTTTTCCTATTTTCCTTCCTATTTTCTTAGGATTTTCGTAGGACTAGCTTGAGAGCTTCATGGTGAGATCTTGTGAGAGGGAAGGATGATCGGGCGGCAAGCTAGACCTTGTATGAACCTCTTTGGTATGTATAGATGATTCGGCGTGGTTCCTCAAGGCTTGGATGTGTCTTTCCCGTTTCTCCTGTTTGGTGATTTTCGGAGCCCTTTCTTGGCGATTTTCTTGGAGCGATTTCGAGGCCTTTCTCTTTGGGATTTGGTGGGGGATGTATGCATGAACCCTTCGTGGTTCTTTTCCCTTTGATTCCCCTTCCAAATCCGTGAGCAAAGGGGCTCGATTTTGGGGTTTTCGTGGCTCTAGGGTTAGAGGCGTTCTTGGTGGGATTTCTTCGATTCCTCTTGATTTGACAAGTTTTGGTGGACCAAATCTTGGCTATGGAGTACCCATGAGGTGTTCCTACTATCCCCAAAGTCTTGTGCAAAACCGTGGAGCGAATCGGGAGATCGGGAGTTGGATTTGGAGGAGTTGACTCGCGGGCGCTGTTCATCCCGAGCTGCCCAGGCACGACCGGTCTGACCGGTGCTCTTGACCGGTCTGACCGGTGCTAGCCCTTGGTGGGTTTTTGTCTCGGGGAACAGCCTTGTCCGTGTGGTTTTGTCCCGTGGTCCTGCTGTTCAGTTCTTGGAGTGTTTGGAGTTGTTTTACTAGGATTTGTGAGGGGTTCTTCTTCCTCACAGGTTGTGTTTCGTGGTGGTTTTTGTTCCAGGGCCTAGAGGATTCACTGAGGCTTCCTGGAACGTTTGCTGTGCGGCTGCTGTAGCCACCGGCCTGACCGGCTCTGTCCACCGGTCTGACCGGTGTCACCGGTCTGACCGGCGCAGGCCGTCGGTCTGACCGGTGTAGCACAGGCAGCAAGCCGTGCAAGTTTCCGCTGTGTGTTTTGGTGAGTTTTGGCTAGGAAGGTTGAGTGTTGGTTCCTAGGACCAGTAGCACTCCAGTGGCTGCGTGGTCTTGACCAACTTGGGTAGTTGGGTCGGAGACGTGAGTTGGAAGCCGTGTTCGTCTTGTTGGAGTTCCCATCTCCTTCGAGAAGAATTTTTATCGGCTCCCATTCACTCCCCCCCTCTCTGGTTCGCCTAATCGGTCCTTCAACCTTTCCATCACCGGATCTCCCAAATGGTTGAAGCTCTTGAGACAAGATTTTTGGGGAGATGAAAAGTATCACACAAGGAAGCTATGCCCCAAAAATCTCGACCTCTAGGCCACTAAATCACCGGGAATCGCGTATCAACTGAACCACCGCCAAGAACTCGGGCACCAACCAAAAACGCACGAATCGAAGGCTCTGCACGGCGTTTGAGGGGTCAAGATCACACACAAATATGCGCAAGGCATCCACCCATGGTCCCCTCAAAGAAATCCAACGGAAAACGCCCCCAAAATCATGAATCTAGCGAAGAACGAAAACTCCCAAAAAATAGCCCCGAAAATGACACGAGAATCACAAGGGACTAGGAGATCACCGGGATGCCGAATGCTTCCATACATCCAGAGGACAGAGTCTGTACAAGAGTCTAGCCTAAGGAATCCAGAGGGAAAAGAAGTAGTTCAGAGAAATCTACCGGGGGAGAAAGCCCTAGAATCCAAGAGAGAGAGAGAGATGCCATCCACCTCTCCGCTATTTATACGAAGTCCATCAGAGGGAGGTAAATGACCACGCTACCCCTACTGCTTAAATGAAGATACAACCCCTCAGGGGCATTTTGGTCAAGTCTTCATCGGACGGACACGCTTCCACCGCGACTTCGCTTCACCTCGACGCAAACCCCGCGATCACACCACGTGCCCTTCGCCTTGAAGCTTCCCTTAGCTCCTGGATCACCGTCTCCATCGCCTCGGGCCTCTGGGCTTGGTTTTGCGGCCCAAACCAAGAAACCGTCCACTGAAGGTTTTGTGGGCAAACCAACAAAACCCGCATGCAAGCTTCGGGCTTCATCCGCTACCTTGCACCGGCCCATGTTCACGACTTCAGCCCGCCAGTCTTGCACCGTACGGCTCGCACTTGACCCCATCAGCCACTGGGTCCATCGAACCAAGCCTACTTGCCTCTCCATAACCCGGAGGCCGCCACGGCTAAGGCCTTTCACGCTTGTTCTTCACCTGCACCAACACGAGTCAAGCCGCAACCTGTGCCTGCACACTTAGCCAAGCATCAGTCCACACAACGTTGTCAATCACTCATCACTAAGGAGCGACCCTCCACTGGTCCTCGGACACACCTGGTCCTCAGTTTTGCCTGAAGAAAAGGATTGTTGGGGTTGAAAATGTTGTTGAGGAGGAGGAATACAACCAATTTGACGAAAGTCCATCCTTTCACACTTCATACATGCCCCAAGTCTTGGGAGCTGACAAAACACCATACTTGAGAAGCGACCATCGTGAAAAGATCCGTATACAAAAATCAAAGAAGAAAAAGAAGCAAGATTGATTTCTGTTGAATCCGACCCTTTTTGTAAAATGAAGGGATGTCTATTGCTGAAAATGGAATCCTTTTTGTAATATATAGGATGTGTATTGGTGGATTTTGAATCTCCTTTCTGTAATATATGATGACTATATATTCTGCCTAAGATACTATATATATTCGGTATATATTCTACCTGAAAAACTATGTGAGAAATGCAGCCAATATAAAAAACGACAACCTGCCCGCCCGACAAATAAGACGTGTGTTCACAAAACCCACGGCGCCGATAACTCTCCAAAGAGTTTGGTCAAACTTCAAAGAGTTTGACTCCTCGATAAGCAAGATGTGCAATTAGTAGTACCACTCATCGGAGAGTATTGATATTATTTTGTCTACATTTCGTCAAACTTCAAAGAGTTTGACTCCTCGATAAGCGAGATGTGCAATTAGTAGTATCCACTCATCGGAGACGTGTCTCCTGTATCTTCTCTCCAAAATAAATAACCGTTGCCCCAGAACCTTCTTCTACCTGCGAAACCACCACACAACCCCTTCATCTACCCACGAGAAAACCACAACTGTCTACACTCCTCGTTGTGCCCCTCCGCTGCGCCCCTACGATGTGCCTCCTCCGCTCCACGCCGCACGACTTCCCTTCCCGCCGGCACTCATGCCATCGAGGGAGCACTCGCGGTCGCTCGCGGAACTTCCAGAGGAGGTGCTGGCGATCATCGTTGGCCGAGTCGGTGCGACATCGAATCGGCCTATGGAGGACCTCTGCAGCCTATGGACAACCTGCAAGAACATGCTCCGCCCCTGCTGCAACAGAGACGTCTCCGATGCAACACTGGATCGGGTTCAAGTCGAGCAGATGCAGAACAACAACCCCGTCGGCTACGACGTCTTCCTTCGTAGCCTGGCTGTAGCTTGCAACCCGGTGGCCTGCTTCCTCACTGGGATGGATGACATCTTCGGCAGGAACCACAGCCCTCAGCCTCCTATCGACGAGCTCCACCGCGCTGCCAAAGACGGGCACAGAGGGGCGGCCTATATGGCTGCCGTCTTCCTCTACAAAGCCAACAGCGGGGCCGACGCCGACGCCACTGCAATTGCGTACATGAAACAGGTTGAGGGCGACGAGCAAGGGTAGTGGCGTCGTCTGCATTTGATCAGCAATGTGCAATCCCTAGATTTCCGGCATCGTGGGGTCAATCTGGCTTGGCAAATTAGGAGTGTCGCCCTACGTCGTGGCCTCCGCTGGCCGACGCTGCCAACGGCGGTGGCGCGAGGCAACATTCAACATTGCACAGGCAAAGTATTCTGCGGTACGGCGCTGAACCGAAGGGGGTTTTGCATGTATTTCTGTAGTGATGAATGTAGGCTTCGTTACGAATGTAATGTCTTCTTCTATCGTGTAAAGTATTGTCCAATCGATTATTGATAGACAAGATTTGCTTTCTCACATTTCTGAGTCAAATCGAAGGTTGCGGCGCCCTCGCTTCCTCCTCTGTTCTGTTGGAATGAAGAACAGTTTGTGTGGGAAAATGAGACGAGGATTAACCATCCCGCGTCTCTAATTAGGGTGGGGCCTATTTCTATTGGAACGAAGAACAGTTCTCATTTCTCCTTTTAATCTGCGTCAAATTTTGTAACATGTATTTCTCCGTCGTGCTTAGTCCAAATTTGATGATTTCATAATCTTAAGGTGAACACAAGCTTGTGTTGAAATTTCAAATGCGTACGAGATCGAACATGCTGCAAAGTGTGGAAAACTTCGCTGTTGAAGCAACATTCTAGGAAACTATGTGAGAGATATAGCCATTTGTACACAAGTATATTCTTCCTTTATCGAAACCATTTGAATTTTTTATGACAAGTTTAGGTACCCAAATTATGTTGGCACATCAATTTGTAGAATTTTTGGAGCAAACTAAGATGTTATTAGAATTATTATATCACAAGCATGAAATGTATATTCAAATTATAAGAATGTTGGTTACACAAGTGTGACTATTGATATTTTATTAAAAATACTAAATGTCCAAATATGAATTGATATTATTTTTAATGAATTTTTAGGTGTTGTTTTACCGGCTCTAATATTTGATGGATGCGAGTTTCATTTCTAATATTTGTCGGGCCCACGTGTCAGTGTCAGCAGCCTATATAAAGAAGATAACCGCCCGGACCTACCTGCCAACGAAGGCGATGCGGGTTTAGTAACCAGCGTCGGCGATGACTATCCATTGTCTCCAAGATCGAGTTCATCACAGGAGGAACATATACTGTAGGCGACACGGATGGATCTGCCTGCGTCTCTTAGATCGAGTTCATGACATACAAAATCCAACAACCAAACTAACCAGTTCATGATCGACAAACAAACTAATAAGCAGTTCATGATCGATAAACAAACAAAGCAGTCCAACAACCTGACGAATAAATTGACGAACACACAATAATCACAAACACATTATTAATGGTACAGGAGTGGATCAATTAGTCGGTCGCCGCAGTCGGAGTCCCGCCGTCGGAGCCGTCATTGTCGCCGCCGTCGGAGCCATCGTCGTCACCACCGTCGGAGCCGTTGTCGTCGCCGAGGAGAGACCGCTGGACCACGGGGAGCTTCTCAAGCTTTTCAGCCAACACGTGGATCCTGAAGGCGAGACCCTTGATGCTGTCATCCTTGTAATGGTCAGGCGCCTCGATCTTGAACGCTGCGCCAACATCTCGCAGCTTCATGAACGCGCCCTGGAGCAGTTCGACGGTGAAGCTGATGTCAACGGCCTCCTTCTTCTCCTTCTTCTCCTTGGGCGCCGCCGGCCCCTTCCCCTTCTCCTTGATGGTCAACTTCCTCCGACAGTGGCTTTTGTCGTCGTCGTCATCCTCCCTTCGTCCCTGCTTCGTCGATAGGTCACTCGATGCCATGCTCTTCTCGCTCCTTGTTGGTGATCTCTTGGTGACCGGAGTTTGTGGTGGTGATGGCGAGGGGGAAGAAGATGAAGCGAAATAAACGATATGATTAGGGAGCAACCAGTCGGGTATTTATGATCACAAGACGTGAACCGTCAGGGCGCCTCTCCTCCCCACACCCCACGTCCCACTACGCCTCGGGAACCATTTTTTGGGAGCAAAACCGTCCAAAAACACACGTCGCCTTTCAATTTTGTGGGAAGGTGGAGGGGCAGGGGTAGTTGTCGGCCCCATGTGTCAGCAGCCAAACCGCGTCGCCTTTCAATTTCCAAACCCCGTCGCCTTTCAATTTCCAGATCCGTCGCGTTTCCATTTCCTTCCCCTTCTCCTTGATAGACGCGGTGTGCTTCATGGAGCTGCTGCCAAATGAACTGGTCACCCAGATCATCCTCCGCTGCATCAAGGATGAGCCCGTCATTCGTTTCCTGATCCTTCGTAATCGGGTCTGCGGCACCTTCCGGCGCATCTGCGACTTGGATGAGGTACTCCTGCAAGTGTCGCTGCGTGAGCTTCATCAAGAGTGCAAGAATCGCTACGTCAGGTCCTTGTTGGAGGAGCGCTTCCGCCTCGCCGAACATCCGGAGGCCTTATGCTTCGAGGGGATGGAGAGGTTGATGAGGCGGCGGAATCCCGATGAGGGTTTGGAGCTCGTCGGAAAGGCCGCTGCCAAAGACGCCGGTGCGAAGTACTTCTTAGAGATGCTGAAGTACCGTCACAACCCTGCGGACCCCGAAGTGATGGCACTGCTCCACGAAATCAGCGTTGGGCCGTCGCCCCCTGATGGGCGGTGGAAGAACCACAACTTGCACCGGCTGCGCTTCCTCGTCCGCCCGGATCTCCAGAACATTGCGTGGTTGTACTGGCTTCGTGACGACGATGATGACATTCCGTTGCTGCCCGTCCGGAATCCCCATGTCTGCATTTGGGCAGCGGCATGTAGGCGCTACGGGTCGGAGACCCCAGGGATCATCCACTACTGCAGCGCCGAGTGTCGCATCCGTCATGAGTTCGACCTCTGAACTTGTGGATTCAGCGTCGCGGTGGAGTACGCCGTCAGCAGGATGAACATCGGGATGTAGGCGGAAGCATCAATAAAAATTATGTATATTGAATGTAAATTATTACATATTCTGTGTCGCATCCACAAGATTTGATTTGTCACGTTTCTGAGTCAAATCGAAGGTTACGATGGTCTCATTTGCCGCATTAGAGGCCTAGGGTGCCCTCTTGGATGTCAAAGCGAGCACGGCGGCGGCAGCAGCAGCGGTGGCCTCTGCTAGTCTGCTTCCTCCTTTGTTCTATTGGGTGGGCATAGGAGACGAGGATTGGAGGGGCAAATGAGACGCGGGTTAACCAGCCCCTCTTTTCTATTAGAATGAAGAACAGTTCTCATTTCTCCTTTTAATCTGCAGTCAAATTTTGTAATATGTATTTCTCCGTAGTACTTAGTCCAAATTTGATGATTTTTTCCTATTTTTTTCTTAAATCCCCATCTTTTCATTAATTTCATTGTTTAGTGTATATTCTATTTCGTGAATAATGTTTATATGCCTTATCTTGTTCTTTGTAAGTACAACATAGAAATAATATTTGTTTTCCACAACCATTAGTAATGAAACTTTGCATTTCGTAATCTTAAGGTGAACACAAGCTTGTGTAAAAATTTCAAATGCGTAAGAGATCGAACATGTTGCAAAGTGTGGAAAACTTCAATGTCCAAGCAACATTCTAGGAAACTATGTGAGAGATGTAGCCGTTTGTACACAAGTATATTCTTCCTTTATCGAAACCATTTGAATTTTTTATGACAAGTTTAGGTACCCAATTTATGTTGCCACGTCAATTTGTAGAATTTTTGGAGCAAACTAAGATGTTATTAGAATTATTATATCACAAGCATGAGATGTATATTCAAATTATAAGAATGTTGGGTACACAAGTGTGACTGTTGATATTTTATTAAAATACTAAATGTTCAAATAAGAATTGATGTTATTTTTTATGAATTTTTAGGTGCTATTTTACCGGCTCTAATATTTGATGGATACGAGTTTCATTTCTAAAAAATAGTGTCGGGCCCACGCGTCAATGTCAACAGCCTACATAAAGAAGATACCAGCCAACGAAAGCGACGCGGGTTTACTAACCAGCGTCGGCGATGACTATCCATTGTTAGCGTCAGCACTCAGCAGGCAAACCTTGTGCGCGCTGTTCAAAAATTTCCACCTATATTGACTATAATGCCCATGGAATTCCAATTCCACTAGAGAGCCGTTCAAGCGCACGCCAGTAATTTCTGTGAAAACAGTAACACGCGCGCAGGGGACATATACTCGGGAGTCTAATTCAGACAGATCCACCACACCCGCACTCTCCCCGCCGCCGCCCTGCTCCTTCTCCAGCCCTAGCCCACCGCCGCCGCTCTCCCCGCCGCAGCCCTGCTCTTCTCCAGCCCCACCGGTCCCGGCGTGACGTCGGCGAAGCGGCTCCAGCCGTGACGACGGTGACGAGGACGCGGTTACTGGCGTGTGGATGGCGTCCCGGCCAACCTAAAGACGGTGACGCGGATCCGGCATCCCCGGCCACGACGACGAGCCGGCCACCTCAGGCAACAAGACGACACGGATCGGGTCTCTCCGACCACCATGAGAACAAGTACTTCATTCGCCACAGAGGTTAGTGCTGCTTGAACCCCCAACGCCATCTCTCTGCTCGGCCACCCAATCTGCTATTCCTGTCAAGGTGGATTAGGGAGACATGCTACTTTACGGTTGTTTAGGCCTTTAGGGTCAGTTCACAAAGGATTATTCTCCTGGAATTGCCTGCATTAGTACAACATGCCTTAATATTTCATTTTTAATTGATTGGCTATGCATTTGACAGATGAATTTTGTTGATCCAAGTCTGTTTGAATAAATTGTTGCTAACAGATGAACTTATATGAACTGTTGAAATTTTGTTATGCTTCGAATGTACCTGATCGACAGTTATGCTTTCGACCTGTTAGCATACTTTAATTCTGATTGCTTTGTCCTCTTGTTGCATGTGCACATGGAACACACAATTCATTGCTGCTGAAGTTGGACAAAGAAGCAGTTGAAGGAATTTAGTCTCTGCTTTGATATATAAGCATATTGCTTAACCCTGTCAAAATGGTTAGCACATATCCCCAACCTGTATGCTAATATCAACTATTTTGCCTGTCAGAGAATAAGAATTTATCTAATTTTGTTTAGGTTTTCTGTCTAGCTTATGTTGCTCTACTGACAACCTGACATATCATCTATGCAGTCTCCCACATCACCAAACTCCTCTACCTCCAGTGCACCATCACAACCCATCGACGGTGAACCTTGTTCACAGCCTATCGACGGTGATCCTTTTTCATAGGGTCACTCAACACATACTGCTGCGAGTAGTACTCGATCCCGCGGGTCAAGGACACAAACCAAATGGCCAGAAGACAAGTTGACTGCAACTGGACTTGATAACAATTATTGGCCTACCCCAGATGCTGCGAGGGATAGATTTGTATTGGTCTGTGGCCTCATTGCTCGAGAGAGGGTGTCAATCAACAAGGCAGTTGAAGATCTCTCACCAATTGAGAAGGAACAGTTGTTCACAGTTTTAGAGGAAAAGCTAGATTACCCAGCCAATCTGGCTGAATCTGTTCGTAAGAAGGCAGTTAAGGCAGCTATGTCAGAGATTGCAACCTTGCAACGGTGGTTCAAGACCCATTTAAGAAAAAAATATGTGAGCCAAGAGGAGACTCCCTTTGTGAAGCATGCCTTTTTGCAGTCAGAAGACTGGACCGTGTTTGTGCAGGAAACCAATTCTCCTAGATTTCAGCGATTGAGCCAGGGGATGAAAGAAAAGAGAGCATTGCATAATAAGCCACACAGGACGGGCAGAAAAGGTTATGTTCGTAAAAGGAAAGAGTGGGAGGAGGAGGATGCAAAGCTAGCTGAAGAAGGAAAATAGAACCCTTGAGACCAATTTCCTGGACGTTCGAGGCCTTATCTGCGAGCAAGGGTAGGGAAGATGAAGACCACTAGTGAAGGAAGTAGAGACATAACATTCAGTGACCCTGCAGTGGTGGGGGTAGCAACTAGGGTGAAAACACTTGCAGCTCAGGCTAGCGATGGTTCTTTCTATGGGGTTAGGGAGAATGATATCCTCACCGCAGCACTTGAGACTCCAGAGCATCGAGGTTGAGTCCGAGGCGTGTCTAGTTCACTTGGCTGGGGAAAGGGTTTGGTGAAGAGTATGTTGGAATGTACAGGAAGAAGAGGAACAAGAAGGCTGTACCGCAGATGGAAGAGCTAATTGGTGAAGCATTCACCAGACTTGTCTCCATGGTAGCAGAATCAGGCATGGTCCATATACCGGAAAATGTACTTCATCCTCCCCAATCACCACATGTCAGTAGCAGCGAGGAAGAAGATGTGCATGGCCTCGAGGAAGAAGATGCGCATGGCAGTGAGGAAGAAGAAGCACGTGGCAGAGAGGAAGACCATTGGCATGTCAACGAGGATGAAGGTAGTCAACAACACGTTGATAGTCCATCACCTATGCTGGACACAATAGATAAGCTGACAGAGCCAACCAAGTCCAGCCTTTTGGATGGCTCCGGGAATAAAGTGGAGCTCGCACTAGCCACTATCAACATTGCAAAAGACTCTCCATACAGTACCGGTGCAATATGGGTATGCTGTGGTCCAACCTAGTTATGTGTGGGGCAATACGAGTCACTACCCTCTGCCTTGATTGGGGGGGGGGATGAAGTAACAACCCTAGCTGAGGCTCTCTGTCTAAGGATCCAATGGTCAAAGACAGGATCCATGTACCACCCATTATGAGAAATACCAACCCTGCACCCACATCAGGTAGCAGGGGTACAACATCAGATGGAGGTACTGCAGCTTAGCGTCAGCAAGAGAAAGCTTAGCAGCAGATCAGCAAAACTACGCAGCAGGAGCATCGACAACATCAGGAGGAGGACAGGCAATCTCCGCCTAAGAAGCAGCAGCAGGTCAGCAAAACTATGCAGCAGGAGCATCGACAACAGCAGGAGGAGGACATGCAATCTCCGCCTAAGAAGCAGCAGCAGATCAGCAAAACTACGCAGCAGCAGCAGGAGGACAGACAATCTCCGCCTAAGCAGCAACAGCGACAGGCGGAGGACAGGCAATCTCCGCCTGAGCAGCAGCCACCGCAGAAGAAGGGGGCCAGGAAACCTCTGCCTAGAGATGAGCTTCTGATGGGGACGTGGGTGCCCGATCTTCCGTCAGGTGAAAGATAACTCGTTTAGGGCGGATGTGACGCACCGATCCGGCTTCAGATCCAAAGACCTGGACCCCTGCAATCTTAGCACCACGATTCCTCTGGTTATCAACTGTGTCACAATCCGGTTGACCTCGCCGCGAAGGCTAATCCCTGCCTGCGAAACGAAGAACACAAGCAAGAACTCGAAAGAAGCAGCTCTCAAAATAGTGACTCTGCAGATGAATGATTAACACACGAAAGTTGGGGT
Organism: Cenchrus fungigraminus; assembly: GCA_036936925.1. Lineage (NCBI taxonomy): Eukaryota > Viridiplantae > Streptophyta > Magnoliopsida > Poales > Poaceae > Cenchrus > Cenchrus fungigraminus. Next base: position 103,811,609 of record CM072779.1, read on the forward strand.
TTCACAAACCGATAACGGCGACTGTTCGACGACAGAAAACTCTAAGCAAAACCCGCCTCTAAACCGGCGGCGGCTACTGAGTTTATGGAGAGGGAGGGTCGTCCTAGGGTTGTGGGAGACCAGGAGGGGGCGCCCACTGAGAGCCAGGTGTGGTTCGAGGACCGGTGGATGGTCGCTTCCTGGTGTGATGAGTGATTGACAACGTGGTGTGGACTGATTCTTAGCTAAGTATTGCAGGTGCAGGTTGCGGCTTGACTGGTGCAGGTGCAGGTGAAGAACAAGTCCGAAAGGTCGTTGCCGGTGAGGCCTCCAGGTGTGGAGAAGACAAGTAGGCTTGGTTCGAGGGACCCGGTGGCCAGCGGGGTCAAGTGCGGGCCGCATGGTGGCAAGAACGGCAAGATGAAGTCATGAACAGTTTCTTGGTTGAGCCTCAAAACCAAGGTCGAGCCGGGACTACGTGGGAGCCGAGTCATGAGTGGTGATTGGCGGAGGCTACACCGAGTTCGCGGGGTTTCCGGTGGTTCACCAGAAAACCACTGGGTTCCTTGGTTGATCCACAAAGCCAAGACCGAAGAACCGAAGACGGAGGTGCAGCAGCTCCAGACCGGTCTGACCGGTGGGTCTTACCGGTCTGACCGATGGGTACCGGTCTGACCGGTGAGGAGCACCGGTCTGACCGGTGTGCGACGACGCAGTCCGGAATCTTCGAAGCGGAGGACACGCGTCGGGATCGCAAGGCTTGCGTCGAGGCTAAGCAAGTTTGCGGTCGCTGGGCATCCGTCCGATGGAGCGAAGACAAAGATTTCCGAATTCGCCATTGAGGGGCATGTATCCCTAGTTAGCTAGTAAGGGTATTTTAGTCTTTCGGTTGCCTCCATATAACCCAAGGGGTGAGAGGATGGCAGCCCTCTCTTGGAACCCTAGCTCATTTGGTTTTCCTTCCTATTTTCTTAGGATTTTTGTAGGACTAGCTTGAGAGCTTCATGGTGAGATCTTGTGAGAGGGAAGGATGATCGGGCGGCAAGCTAGACCTTGTATGAACCTCTTTGGTATGTATAGATGATTCGGCGTGGTTCCTCAAGGCTTGGATGTGTCTTTCCCGTTTCTCCTTTTTGGTGATTTTCGGAGCCCTTTCTTGACGATTTTCTTGGAGCGATTTCGAGGCCTTTCTCTTTGGGATTTGGTGGGGGATGTATGCATGAACCCTTCGTGGTTCTTTTCCCTTTGATTTCCCTTCCGAATCCGTGAGCAAAGGGGCTCGATTTTGGGGTTTTCGTGGCCCTAGGGTTAGAGGCGTTCTTGGTGGGATTTCTTCGATTCCTCTTGATTTGACAAGTTTTGGTGGACCAAATCTTGGCTATGGAGTACCTATGAGGTGTTCCTACTATCCCCAAAGTCTTGTGCAAAACCGTGGAGCGAATCGGGAGATCGGGAGTTGGATTTGGAGGGAGTTGACTCGCGGGCGCAGTTCATCCCGAGCTGCCCAGGCGCGACCGGTCTGACCGGTGCTCTTGACCGGTCTGACCGGTGCTAGCCCTTGGTGGGTTTTTGTCTCGGGGAATAGCCTTGTCCGTGTGGTTTTGTCCTGTGGTCCTGCTGATCAGTTCTTGGCGTGTTTGGAGTTGTTTTGCTAGGTTTTGTGAGGGGTTCTTCTTCCTCACAGGTTGTGTTTCGTGGTGGTTTTTGTTCCAGGGCCTAGAGGAGTCACTGAGGCTTCCTGGAACGTTTGCTGTGCGACTGCTGTAGCCACCGGCCTGACCGGCTCTGTCCACCGATCTGACCGGTGTCACCGGTCTGACCGGCGCAGGCCATCGGTCTGACCGGTGTAGCACAGGTAGCAAGCCGTGCAAGTTTCCGCTGTGTGGTTTGGTGAGTTTTGGCTCGGAAGGTTGAGTGTTGGTTCTTAGGACCAGTAGCACTCCAGTGGCTGTGTGGTCTTGACTAACTTGGGTAGTTGAGTCGGAGACGTGAGTTGGAAGCCGTGTTCGTCTTGTTGGAGTTCTCATCTCCTTCGAGAAGAATTTTTATCGGCTCCCATTCACTCCCCCCTCTCTGGTTCGCCTAATCGGTCCTTCAATTGGTATCAGAGCCGGTTCGGGTCTTTATTGACTCTTACCAGTCTAAGATCCAAAGATGGCATACCAGGAGCGGGGTTCGGGTCCTCCGCACTTCGATGGGAAGAACTACCAGATGTGGCAAAGGCGGATGGCGGCGTTCCTCCGCGGAAAGGGTCAGATCCTTTGGGATGTCACGGTGAACACAGCTTATGTTCATCCGATGAACTTCCTTGCTCTAGGATCGAGGGATATGTTCGAAGCCAACAACAAGGCTGTCGACTACTTGTTTCATGCTCTGTGTCAGCCTGAATTCGATCGGGTTCAGACAGAGGACTTAGCTTGTAGGATTTGGGAGCAGTTGAAGGATGCTCATGCTGGGAATGCTCAGGTTCAGGCTCGGATGTACGCGACTTACCGGAGAGAGTACGAGAACTTCACTCATCTCCCCGGCGAGTCCGTCGATGCCCTTTTCCAGCGATTTGCGGTCGTTGTGAACAACATGAGAGCCAATGTGGACGTCCTCCCATACAATGATCATGATAGAGCCGTGAAGCTCTTGCACTCGTTGGATCGTACCATATGGGACGGGAAGTTTGAGGCTATTGTTGAGTCCGAGAAGTATGACACCTTGACGGTGAACGAGCTGTTCTCGAAGCTCAAGTCGGCTGAGTTGGACCGTGGTATGACAGCCAAGATCGAGAGCCCGACTGATTCTCATAGTCTCGCTCTCGTTGGTGGCAAAGGAGCTAAGTCTAACACTAACGCATCCTCCAGGATGTACTCTTTGTCTTCTTTGATGTCTTTGCCAGACGAGGAGTTCGACGTGCTTGGAGAGGACGAGCTTGCGTTGCTGACCAGGCGGTTCGAGAGGCTGCACGAGAACCGGGTGAACACGAGGAGGACAGCACGGACGTGCTTTCAGTGCGGCAAGCCAGGACACTTCGTCGCCGACTGCCCGGAGAAGACGGAGAACAAGGACGGCTACAGGCACCGATCGAGCAAGGATGGCAAGTACCGATCGAGGCGCGATCACAAGCACAAGAACAAGCACAAGGACGAGCGACGGTCGAGGAAGAAGGATGGCCACGGCAGGAAGGCCCGAGCAATGGTCGGAGCGAGCGACGTCGACTGCAGCTCCGCCTACTCTTCCTCGAGCTCGAGTAGCAGTGAAGATGAAGGTGATCGGCGCAAGAACAAGAAGTCATCCAGGAACTTGAGCGGGTTGAGCTGCTTCGCGGGAGATGGCTTCTGCGGCATGGCCCGTAGCTCCGGCAGCAAGAAGAGCCACCAGAGTGACTCGGACTCTGACTCCGAGGATGAGGTATGTGATGAGCTCTCTTCTTTGCGCAAGGAGAATGATGAGTTGGTTGACTTGCTTGATAACCGCGATCACATGCTTAGAGAGGCCAAGAAGATGAGGAAAGAACTTAGGGCCTCACTAGAAGATGCTAGGAACCGTGTGGCTGAGCTAGAAACCCAGAACCTAGATGCTAAGCTTGAGATTGATTCGCTTAAGGCTTCTCCTGTGGTTTCTGATGAGATTGATTGCTGTGATTGCTCTGTGTACCTAGCTGATCTTACTGCTCTTAAGGATAAGCATGCTTCTACTTGTGATGAACTAGATATGCTTAGGGTTGAAGTGGCTGAGCTTAAGTCTAGACCTGCTTTGCTAGGTGCTTGCACTTCTTGCCCTGTTTTGCATGGAAAGATTGATGAGTTGCATGCTTACACTGTTTCGCTTGAGGCTAAGTTGAAAGGGCCTATTCCCACTTCTTGCTCTACTTGTGAATTGCATGCGGTTAAGAATTTGGAGCTTGCACATTATGTTGATCGCTTGCAGGATGAGAATGATGAGCTGAGAAAATGTATGAGCTGGTTGTCGGGTCAGGAGCCTCAGCTTGGTATCATGATAGCGGCTTTCAAACGCTATGATGGTCAGGCACTTGGGGCTGACAAGCTTGGAGAGAACAGTGGTGAGGGAGTTGAGAGAGTTGGAGAGATTCCTATCCCACCACCAAACAGACACAAGAACAAGTTTGAGCCCAAGCCTAACCATCTCAGAAACAAACTTGACACTACTCCAGATCCACCCATATTCCCTCACCCAACAAATGATTTCCAGAAACCGGTGAAGTTTGTGAGCCCAAAGGGAGGTGAGGAAGGAGAGAAGAAGGGTGAGAAGCCGAGTGGGCAGCCCCAACCCAAGCCTAAGCCTAAGCCACAGCCCATAAAGTTCCATTGTGGGTATTGTGGGAGAGATGGTCACAAGGATGAGTTTTGCTTCAAGAGGAAGCGTGAGGAGAGAATGGCTAGAGAGTGGGCTAAAAAGGACAGGTACCACCCCTCTAATGATGTACCTGAGCCTCGTATGTAGATGCCCAGGGCCAAGGCGATTGTGAGGATAGTTCCGGCTTGGGGAGACCGGGAGGCTGCAGGTGCTGCTGCTGGCCGAGCTACACCGGTCAGACCGATGTACTACACCGGTCAGACCGGTGCAGGTCTGGGTAGACAGCGAGTCGGGTTTCGTGCTCGTGAGGATGCTCGGTTTGGTTCTGGAGGTCGTGGTTCTGGTGGTTAGTCTGGAAAGTTTGCAGGTGGTCAGTTTGCTAGGCGTTCTCCACCTCGTGCTCAATACGGGGGCGGGAGGAGTCGTAGCTTTGAGATGGAGAGGAGGAACGATCCACGGTTTCCCTTTCGTGGCTTTCGTCCTCCTCCAGCTAGAGAGGGTTGGTTCCCTCGTGGTGGTTACCGTGGTGGTAGCTTTGATAGGCGTGATGATTTGGTTTGTGCTAACCCCACTTTGGAGCAAATGGCTCGGCACTGGTTTTACTCTTTTGGTACTAACCCCAGTGCTGAGTCGTTTGTTCACTCACGTGCTCGCTTTTGAATTTCAGGTGGGAGACTTGAAGAACATTTGGTTGATTGACTCCGGTTGCTCGAGGCATATGACCGGAGACAAGGGGTGGTTCTCAAGTCTCGTCCCGGTGGTGACAAAGAAGTACATCACCTTTGGGGACAATGGGCGAGGGCGTGTTGCTCTTGTTCAATCGCTTGGATACAACTTGCTTTCTGTGTCCCAGTTGTTGGATGAGGGTTTTGAGGTGTTGTTTCGGCCTGGTGGTTCTCGGATTTTAGATTCTCGGGGGGATCTTGTTTGCATGGTCGTTCCCGACGGTCAAGTGTTCTGAGCTGATTTTTCTCAGTCTTCTGGTGTGGAGCGTTGCTTCTTGGCTGGTTCTTCGAGTGAATTGTGGAAGTGGCATAGGAAGTTGGGTCACTTGAGCTTTGACCTTTTGTCTCGCTTGAGTAAACTCAATTTGGTCCGAGGATTGCCACGGTTGAGGTTTGAGAAAGAGTTGGTTTGTGCGCCGTGTAGGCATGCCAAGATGGTAGCCTCTTCTGACCCGCCTCTCACCAATGTGATGACTGAGCGTCCATGCGAGCTGCTCCATATGGACCTTGTTGGCCCAGCTCGTGTGCGATCTGCGGGTGGGAAGTGGTATGTCCTTGTTGTGGTGGACGACTACTCTCGGTATGCGTGGGTGTTATTTCTTGAGGAGAAGGGGGAGACGTTTGGTTTTGTTCGAGATCTTGTCTTGAGGTTAAGAAACGAGAGGCACGGAGATGCCATACGAGCGATCCGCAGTGACAATGGCTCGGAATTCAAAAACTCTCGCTTCGAAACCTTTTGCCATGACTTGGGTCTTAAACATCAGTTTTCGAGTCCGTATACGCCTCCCCAGAATGGCGTGGTGGAAAGGAAAAACAGGACCTTGTGCGAGATGGCTCAGACGATGCTCGACGAGCATAGGACTTCGAGAAGGTTCTGGGCTGAGGCGGTCAATACCGCGTGCCATGTGTCGAACAGGATCTACCTCAGGGTTCACAAGAAGAAAAGCTATTACGAGTTGATGCACGGTCGCACACCCAAGGTGAGTCACTTCCATGTCTTTGGTTGTAAATGCTTCATTCTGAAGAAAGGGAAGAAGTTGGACAAGTTCGAGGCTAGGTCTGTCGATGGTATTTTCTTTGGTTATGCATCTCATTCTAGAGCATTTTGTGTGCTCAATCTTGAAACTAACCAAATCGTGGAGACTTGCGAGGTAACCTTCGACGAGACACAGCCACGTAGTCAGCTTGTTTTTGAGTGTGCAGGTGACGACGAACTTGGCGAGGAGATCTTTCAGGAGGAGGAGCATGAACATGGAGATGATGAAGATGGTGGTGTGATGCCCGCGGCTGAACATGTACCTACTACTTCGACGACGATCGAGAATGGACCCTCTCCCACACCTACAATGACAAACCCAGATCAAGGCGAAGCTGCTGTTGAGGGGGAGGTAGCATCAAGGCGAGAACCTCCCCGGCGAGTGCAAGTGGATCACCCAGCTTCGAGAATCATCGGCGACATGAATGAACGTACTACACGGTCGAGGGTTCGGAACAATTCTCATTTCGCTCATGCTGCTTTTGTTGCCACCTTTGAGCCCAAAGACATTGGACACGCGTTATCTGATCATAATTGGGTTAACTCGATGCATGAGGAGTTGGAGAATTTTGAGAGGAACCAAGTTTGGGTGTTGGTTGACCCTCCTCCAGGGTGTAAGCCGATTGGGACAAAATGGGTGTGGAAAAATAAAGAGGGAGAGAAAGGAGAAGTGGTGAGGAACAAGTCAAGACTTGTTGCTCAGGGGTACAGTCAGAAAGAGGGGATCGACTACGAGGAGACTTTCGCTCCTGCAGCTCGTTTGGAGGCGATGAGGATCCTTCTAGCCTTTTCCGTGGCTAAAGGGTTCAAGTTGTACCAGATGGATGTGAAGAGTGCTTTCCTGAACGGTGTGTTGGAGGAAGAGGTGTTTGTGAGGCAACCACCGGGGTTTGAGAGTGAGAAGTACCCCCACCGGGTGTACAAGTTGAGGAAGGTGTTGTATGGGTTGAAGCAGGTGCCTAGAGCTTGGTATGGTAGGTTGAGGGGGTTCCTGTTTGAGAGAGGGTTTGAGATGGGGAAGGTCGACCAGACCTTGTTTCTCCTCAGGCAGGGCAGAGATATCCTAATTGTGCAGGTATACGTGGATGATATTGTCTTTGGTGGCTCATCTAACTCTCTTGTTGCAAGGTTTGCAGAAGACATGAGCAGGGAATTTGAGATGAGCATGATGGGCGAGTTGCAGTTCTTCCTCGGGCTACAAATCAAGCAATCAAAGGAAAGAACATTTGTGCACCAAGCTAAGTAGACCAAGGACATTGTGAGGAAGTTCAAGATGGAGGACTCCAAGGCTATGGCAACGCCTATGAGTACGACTACAGCTCTTGATGCGGACGAGGAAGGTGAACACGTGGACCAGAAGGAGTACCGGAGCATGATCGGGTCACTCCTCTACTTGACGGCGACGAGGCCGGACATCCAATTCTCGGTGTGTCTGTGCGCTCGTTTTCAAGCGTCTCTGAGGACTTCGCATCGGCAAGCAGTCAAGCGCATTTTCAGGTATTTGCGACACACTCCCGACTTCGGCCTTTGGTACTCTGCGTCTTCTTCTCTGGCGCTTCATGGATTTTCAGACGCGGACTTTGCCGGGTGTCGGTTGGATAGGAAGTCCACTTCTGGGACTTGCCAGTTCTTGGGTTCTTCTTTGGTATCTTGGTCTTCCCGCAAACAGTCGAGTGTTGCTCAATCCACTACCGAGGCAGAGTATGTGGCCGCAGCTAGTTGTTGCTCTCAGCTCCTTTGGATCACATACACCATGAGTGACTTTGGTGAGGAGTATACCCATGTCCCACTTCAATGTGATAGCACCAGTGCCATAAGCGTTGCAAAGAACCCAGTGCTCCATTCCAAAACCAAGCACATAGAAGTGAGGTATCATTTTCTGAGAGACAACGTAGAGAAAGGGAAGATAGCTTTGATCCATGTACCCACACATGACCAACTAGCCGATTTTTTCACCAAACCCCTAGATCAAGCAACTTTCACTCGTTTGCGGGGGGAGCTTGGTGTTTGTTTGATTTCTTGAGTTGGCGTGTGGGAGCTCCTTTGTAGCATATGTATAGCTTTCCTTTGTGCATTTCTTGCATTTGGCATGGCATATGTAACATGATGTATAGGCATCTTTGTATCTTAGGTTGCATGCATTTTGTATCATATGCATTGTTTAGGAAAGGCTTCTCCTATATACATTGTTCACCATGGAATGATATATATGTCTTTGTGAGCTAATTTGGTAAGCTATGGTTAGGTTGGCTTAGCTCTTGATAATCTTAGTTTGTATCCATGGTCGATGGCTATGTTTTTTGAAAATTTCATATGTATGCTCTCTTGTGAGTAAATGCCTTTACATGATCTTGACATGTTGTTGTGGCTTGGCTATGCTTAATTTGTGGTTGGATAGCTTATTTTGATCATATGGGGGGCCAAAGGCTCATTTGCCATCATGAATGTTTAGCCCCCATGCTTCATCTTGTGGAGGGGCATAAGTTCCTTTTTGTCGCAAAGACATTTCATGTAACAATTATAAATCTGAAAATGAAATGTAAATTGCTTGAAAAACGTGCTCTCATGTCATATGTGCTAATTTTAAGTTGCTTTGGGTGCTAAATCGTTGCATGATGCCTACCAATGAGAAGTCTCATATATAGAAGTAGGCACATGGCTCGGTGGCTTTGAAATGACATGAGGTGCTTGTGGGTGTTTATGATGGTCTTATGCTTAGAATGGTTGTCCTAGCATGAAGTTTGTGTGGCTTTGCCATTTTGACATGTTTTGCTCATGTTTAGGACTTTGCTCATGAGAGGGTGTTTTTTCGCAAAATTGCTAAATTCTATCTTAGCTTCGCCCAATGGTTGTGAAACTTGGTGATCAAGAAGTTTATGTCATTACGAAGCTATAGAGTATCTAACTTGCTCGTTTGGACATGTGTAGCATCCTATGTTGAATTTTGTCTATTTGAGAAGCTCTAGGTTGCATTTTTTGCATTTTTGACTTGATTCATGCATTGTCAACAAGGGGAAGAAGTTTGAGCATGTTTTGGCCTACTGAATGCATTCGGAAGGTTTTCAGGTGGTTTCGAGCCATTTCTGGGCTCTGTTGTGCACCGGTCTGACCGGTTGAGGTCACCGGTCTGACCGGTCAGAGCTGAGCTGTTGCAGCTGCTCTGTTTCGTGAAGTGGTTCGCATGCATTTGTCCAGGGTGAGTTGCATTGGTTCAGGGGGAGCTTGCATGTGTGCAGGGGGAGCTCTTTGTAGTTTTCGAGCTTTGGTTTGATGGTTTATGCTCTTTGCTTGAGCATGTTTTGTCTCGGATGTGTCGAGCCGTTGCCCTTGCCTAAGGGGTCCGAGACTTGTCTTCTTCAGGTGATCTTGCTCTTTGCCTTTTCTTTGGCTTTCGATCGCTTGTTGGAGTTCCTTTTAGTCGTTTCTTTTCTTTTCCTTTTCTCTTAGTTACCAAAACGTGTGTGTTGTCAATGCACTCATCAAGGGGGAGATTGAGAGCCAGGTGTGGTTCGAGGACCGGTGGATGGTCGCTTCCTGGTGTGATGAGTGATTGACAACGTGGTGTGGACTGATTCTTGGCTAAGTATTGCAGGTGCAGGTTGCGGCTTGACTGGTGCAGGTGCAGGTGAAGAACAAGCGCGAAAGGTCGTTGCCGGTGAGGCCTCCAGGTGTGGAGAAGACAAGTAGGCTTGGTTCGAGGGACCCGGTGGCCAGCGGGGTCAAGTGCGGGCCGCATGGTGGCAAGAACGGCAAGATGAAGTCATGAACGGTTTCTTGGTTGAGCATCAAAACCAAGGTCGAGCCGGGACTACGTGGGAGCCGAGTCATGAGTGGTGATTGGCGGAGGCTACACCGAGTTCGCGGGGTTTCCGGTGGTTCACCAGAAAACCACTGGGTTCCTTGGTTGATCCACAAAGCCAAGACCGAAGAACCGAAGACGGAGGTGCAGCAGCTCCAGACCAGTCTGACCGGTGGGTCTTACCGGTCTGACCGGTGGGTACCGGTCTGACCGGTGAGGAGCACCAGTTTGACCGGTGTGCGACGACGCAGTCCGGAATCTTCGAAGCGGAGGACACGCGTCGGGATCACAAGGCTTGCGTCGAGGCTAAGCAAGTTTGCGGTCGCTGGGCATCCGTCCGATGGAGTGAAGACAAAGATTTCCGAATTCGCCCTTGAGGGGCATGTATCCCTAGTTAGCTAGTAAGGGTATTTTAGTCTTTCGGTTGCCTCCATATAACCCAAGGGGTGAGAGGATGGCAGCCCTCTCTTAGAACCCTAGCTCATTTGGTTTTCCTATTTTCCTTCCTATTTTCTTAGGATTTTCGTAGGACTAGCTTGAGAGCTTCATGGTGAGATCTTGTGAGAGGGAAGGATGATCGGGCGGCAAGCTAGACCTTGTATGAGCCTCTTTGGTATGTATAGATGATTCGGCGTGGTTCCTCAAGGCTTGGATGTGTCTTTCCCGTTTCTCCTTTTTGGTGATTTTCGGAGCCCTTTCTTGGCGATTTTCTTGGAGCGATTTCGAGGCCATTCTCTTTGGGATTTGGTGGGGGATGTATGCATGAACCCTTCGTGGTTCTTTTCCCATTGATTTCCCTTCCAAATCCGTGAGCAAAGGGGCTCGATTTTGGGGTTTTCGTGGCTCTAGGGTTAGAGGCGTTCTTGGTGGGACTTCTTCGATTCCTCTTGATTTGACAAGTTTTGGTGGACCAAATCTTGGCTATGGAGTACCTATGAGGTGTTCCTACTATCCCCAAAGTCTTGTGCAAAACCGTGGAGCGAATCGGGAGATCGGGAGTTGGATTTGGAGGGAGTTGACTCGCGGGCGCTGTTCATCCCGAGCTGCCCAGGCGCGACCGGTCTGACCGGTGCTCTTGACCGGTCTGACCGGTGCTAGCCCTTGGTGGGTTTTTGTCTCGGGGAATAGCCTTGTCTGTGTGGTTTTGTCCCGTGGTCCTGCTGATCAGTTCTTGGCGTGTTTGGAGTTGTTTTGCTAGGTTTTGTGAGGGGTTCTTCTTCCTCACAGGTTGTGTTTCGTGGTGGTTTTTGTTCCAGGGCCTAGAGGAGTCACTGAGGCTTTCTGGAACGTTTGCTGTGCGGCTGCTGTAGCCACCGGCCTGACCGGCTCTGTCCACCGATCTGACCGGTGTCACCGGTCTGACCGGCGCAGGCCATCGGTCTGACCGGTGTAGCACAGGCAGCAAGCTGTGCAAGTTTCCGCTGTGTGGTTTGGTGAGTTTTGGCTCGGAAGGTTGAGTGTTGGTTCTTAGGACCAGTAGCACTCCAGTAGCTGTGTGGTCTTGACCAACTTGGGTAGTTGAGTCGGAGACGTGAGTTGGAAGTCGTGTTCGTCTTGTTGGAGTTCTCATCTCCTTCGAGAAGAATTTTTATCAGCTCCCATTCACTCCCCCCCTCTCTGGTTCGCCTAATCGGTCCTTCACCCACGACTTGGGCCAAGGGCCCGACTCGATACACGGCCAAGTTGGCCCAAAATAGGTGGCACAGCACCTTGTCGTGGTCACACAGCATGATCCACGCGACTTCTGGAGCTAGGACCAGAACCAAATCGACGGTGTCGTCGTCCTCTTTCCAACGAGTACTTATACGCCTCGTTTTGACGTCGTATGATGGAGTTATCGCCGAAACCGTGCGTAAGTGTAGGCTGAATCCGAGATGGACGTGGCAGCTGAGTCGGAGACGAAGTCCAACATGGGAAAGGTCGTGGCGTATGTGTGTTCAGCATGGTGATGTCCTCATCATCCCCCCCTTCTTGAATCTGAGTCGTCCTCGACTCCTTCACATCATCAATCTCCTCCAAAAGGTTAGGAACCGCACGATGCAAAGTACGAGATATAGACATAGGTGTATTGGCGAAAGAAACATCTCGGGTAAGCATAGTATAGCAAGGTGCATCAGGATTATCACAAAGTTCAGCTTGAGCAGATGTAGTAGCAAGAAAAGCACCCCCTTTTAATTTAATTCCTTCATGTTTAACATCAGACGATTCAGTGTCACTTGGTTCTTTCTTATTATTTTCAGCAAGGTCATTAAAATGTTTCCTAATAGCAGCAGGTGATAAAGGAAGCAAAGTAATGTCCTGGCCTTTATGTGTGAAGGTATATGTATTAGTTCTACCCTGATGTGCATTATCTCTATCATATTCCCATGGACGTCCTAATAAAAGCGAACATGCTTCCATAGGTACGACATCAAAATCAGCATAATCATGATAAGAGCCAACTGAAAAGTGTATGCGTGCGGAGTGAGTTACCTTCGCCTTACCAGAATTATTGAACCATTCAATGTTGTACGGAAAGCGTAAAGGTCGAGTTTCCAAACCAAGCTTGCGGATCAAATCTGAACTCACCAAGTTGTTGCAACTCCCAGTGTCAATAATGGTGAGAACACGTCTCTCCTGAACGACAAGAAACATGTGGAACAAGTTGTTGCGCTGGGCCTTCGTGTCGTCCTCATGTTGCTCCTGTGCGGAGAGCACACGCTGCACAAGAAGGCTAGGAAAGCCGGCGGATGCATCTTCGGAGTTAATGGCGTTCACCTTGCTCGTATCCGAACCTGCAGCAGTGTTAGCGGCAAAAATATCATCATCTTCAACGTCACTAGTACTTACATAGCCATCTCCATCCGGTGAAGCGATGAAAGCACGAGTACTTGGACAGTCCTTGCTGATATGGCCCATCCCCTTGCAGCGGTGGCACACAATGTGGGCAGATTTACTCGAAGAACTCTTAGCGGAAGTAGGTTGGGTCTTGTTCTGCTGGACCTGCACATTAGACACTTTGCTCACGTCAGAAGAAGGCGTCGTAGCTGCTGGTGGCGTGGAAGAATAGGTAGCTGGCGATCGAGCTACTGATGGCGTGAAGGTCGTAGGCGTGGATGAGCTCTTGCGTCGTTCCTGCAATTCTTTTTCTGCGAGTATAGCAAGCTGGAACAACTGGTTGGTGGTAGTGAAAGTTTTATAGTCAACAATATCCTGAATTTCACGTCTCAAACCACCATAAAAACGACAAACTTTATCCTCAGGATCCTCAACTACACCACAACGAATCATACCCTTCTGTAACTCAGCATAGTAATCCTGCACAGACATATTTCCCTGCTCTAAACGTTGTAATTTCTTACGCAAATCACGCTTATAAGAAGCAGGAACAAAACGATCACGCATAGCAATTTTAAGAGCATCCCAGGTAGTAGGTTGTATATTTAATGAAGCACATTCTTGCCACCAGATAATAGCGAAATCTTTAAATTCACTAGTGGCTTGTCTAACTTTATGACGATCAGGAACAAGGTGTGAAACAATTATCACAAAAGATAGAAGCTCACAAAAATTCACCTTAAATAGAAGTGTATTGTGGCCTAGGGAAAAACAGCAAGGTTCACCGAAAACCCTAAATCAACTTGAATGAATTTTTTCTTTATCTTCCTGATTTTTTTTGAATTTTTTTAGAATGCCAAACTGACTTAGTTTGGACCCTACCCCAAATGGAGTCACGAATCTGCTGTAAAAAATTGAACTCAATCGGAGCACCGAGCGAAAAGTTATGCCCTGTTTACTGAAGGTACCTCAAGTTACGTTTTTGAGAGGCACAACTCGGCAGGAAATTCAGCGGCGGCTAGGGCAAAGCTTCCCTAGTATTTGCAATAGGTATTTGCCAGATGATGAAACAATGGGGGGCTGTGATGCAAGGCAAAAAAACACAAGGCGGCTCGCAACCTATCTAGGGCTTGCACGGCGAGAATTCACACAAGGCGGCTAGCGAGGGCAAGTCGAGTAGTGTAGTGGCACGACTTGTAATCTGGATGACGGTGGATGGGATAGCGGCGGAAACAAACATAGCGATGGTGTAGTTGAACTACGACCAAGACAAAATCTAAACCAGCAACAAGACTCGACCACGGACACAAACTCAACAATGCGAAACTGAAACGAAATTGCAAGGCTAACACAAGGGTTCTAGGACAGCGGAATTTTTTTTTGTAGGATTTTTGTGGACTATAGGACGAAGGCGAAATCTAAACTGGGGATAATCCTGACGGGAATACCTGAGTCTCTGATACCACTTGATGGGGACGTGGGTGCCCGATCTTCCGTCAGGTGAAAGATAACTTGTTTAGGGCGGATGTGACGCACCGATCCGGCTTCAGATCCAAAGACCTGGACCCCTGCAATCTTAGCACCACGATTCCTCTGGTTATCAATCGTGTCACAATCCGGTTGATCTCGCCGTGAAGGCTAATCCCTGCCTGCGAAACGAAGAACACAAGCAAGAACTCGAAAGAAGCAGCTCTCAAAATAGTGACTCTGCGGATGAATAATTAACACACGAAAGTTCGGATTTCACAAACCGATAACGGCGACTGTTCGACGACAGAAAACTCTAAGCAAAACCCGCCTCTAAACTGGCGGCGGCTACTGAGTTTATGGAGAGGGAGGGTCGTCCTAGGGTTGTGGGAGACCAGGAGGGGGCGCCCACGACTAGGGCCAAGGGCCCGACTCGATACACAGCCAAGTTGGCCCAAAATAGGTGGCGCAGCACCTTGTTATGGTCACACAGCATGATCCACGTGACTTCTGGAGCTAGGACCAGAACCAAATCGACGGTGTCGTCGTCCTCTTTCCAACGAGTACTTATACGCCTCGTTTCGACGTCGTATGATGGAGTTATCGCTGAAACCGTGCGTAAGTGTAGGCTGAATCCGAGATGGACGTGGCAGCTGAGTCGGAGACGAAGTCCAACATGGGAAAGGTCGTGGCGTATGTGTGTTCAGCATGGTGATGTCCTCATCAGCTTCTTAACTGTTTTTGGACAAAACCGGATCCAAAATACAAGCCTGCTGTGCCTATGTTGTCAGAAGCGGACTTACAGGCTGCTGGACCGAATTGTACCAGGTTGCATGCTTACGCCATGGAACACAGTAAGGATAAACATTGTTTTCCAGCAAAGTTGCATGAAGACTCCTTTCATGGTGATGGTGATTTAATGTTAAACATTGCATTCAGTCACGTGTATGACCTTATGAAGGACCGAATAGGCGACCAGAGAGGGGGGAGGGAGTGAATGGGAGCCGATAAAAATTCTTCCCGAAGGTCGAACTCAGCCTATACCCCGATTGCCACTCCGAGTACTCACACACACCAAAGAAGCTCTAGACTAGGTACACACAAGCCCACAAGTCCAAGAGACAAGCCTTGAATCAAACTGCGGAAGCACAAGACAAGAATCAAAAGACTTAGCCAAATCTGCGAAGCCCTGGCCGGATAGTCCGGACGAGTAAGGTGGACAGTCCGCAAGCTTGGCGGACAGTCCGTGGACCCTCAGCGGACAGTCCGAAATAGGACCTCGAACAACCAGTGCTGCACCGGGAAAAATCAAACAGTCCGGGCAAGCACCGCGGACGGTCCGGCACTGCGCGGACAGTCCGACCACACCAGGCGGACAGTCCGACGAAACTCGCTGGACACCCAGACAAACCCTGAGCCACCCCAGACAAAAATCAACACCACACGGACAGTCCGGCCAGCACACGCGGACAGTCCACAAACCACTTGCAACAAAACCCTAGCGGCGAAACGGATCGAAACGCGAACGCACACGAACACGAATGAACACGCGACGAACTGCAGTCGCGCGGATAGTCTGCACGCGAACCGCGGACAGTCCGCCCGGCGCGGACAGAGCAGAAAAAGCTCGACCCTGCGAAGTGAACTCTCCAAATCCATCACCAGATCTCCCAAACGGCAAAAGCTCTTGAGACAAGATTTGGGGGAGATGATAAGCAACACAAGAGGAAGCTATGCCCCAAAAATCTTGACCTCTAAGCCACTAAATCGCCGGGAATCGCGGATCACATGAACCACCACCAAGAACTCAAACTTCGGCCAAGAACTCACGAATCGAAGGCTTTCCCCGGCGTTTGATGGGTCAAGATCACACACAAAGATCCGCAAGGCATCCACTTATGATACCCTCAAAGAAATCCGAAGGAAAACGCCCTCAAATCCCCGAATCGAGCGAAGAACGAAACTCTTCAAAAATAGCCCCGAAAATGAAACGAAAATCACAGAGGACTAGGAGATCACCACAACACCGAATGCTTCCATACATCTAGAGGTCAGAGTCTATACAAGAATCTAGCCTAAGGAATACCGAGGGAAAAGAAGCAGTTCAGAGAAAACTATCGGGGGAGGAAACCCTAGAGTCCAAGAGAGAGAGAGATGCCATCCACCTCTCCGCTACTTATACGAAGTCCATCGGAGGGAGGTAAATGACCACGCTACCCCTACAACTTGAAATGAAGATACAACCCCTCAGGGGCATTTTGGTCAAGTCTTCATCAGTTGGACACGCTTCCACCGCGGCCTTGCTTAGCATCGACGCAAACCTCGCGATCACGCCACGTGCCCCCCGCCTCGAAGCTTCCTGACGCTCCCGGATCGCCGTCTCCGTCGCATCGGGCCTCCGGACTTGGTTTTGCGGCCCAAACCAAGAAACCGTTCACCTGATGGTTTTGTGGGCAAACCAACAAACCCCACGTGAAGCTTCGGGTTCGATCCGCTACCTTGCATCGGCCCATGTTCACGACTTCAGCCCGCTAGTCAGGCAAATCCAACGGAGCTCCCCCTGCACATATGCAAACTCCTCCTGAGCAAATGCAACCTCTTCTTCTCAATTTTTCTCCTCACATGCAACGTCTCACAAATGCATACCAATTTTCCACAAAATCTTCCAATGCATGAAAATTCTCCCCAAAAGTGCATAACTTCTCCCGAAACTCTCCCCCTTGTTGACAATGCATGAATCAAGGTATGAAACTCTTCCCCTTGTTTTCATGAAAAATGCATGTCAAAGCATATATATACAATCTACCAAGCTTCTCAAATATACAAAGAGCACAACAAAATGCTACACATGAGACATAGAGCAAGCAAAGTAGATATGGTGTAGTTAGCACACTGTCATCAAGAAGGTAGAGACATATAAGCATGTGACATGGCCAAAAGCAATTTTAAGCAATTTTCACAAAGAAACATTCATCTCATGAGCACGACCCTATCCATGGCAATTTGAGCACAAATACACTAGATCATCCAAAGTTTATACAAGATCATTATAAACGCCCACAAGCTACTCAAGTCATGTTAAAGCCACCGAGCCATGTGTCTACTTCTTAAAATGAGACTTCTCATGGTAGACAACATGCTACGGTTTAGCACCCAAGATATGTATATCAAAAGCATAAAAACATGATTAGGAGCTCATTTTTCAAGCACAAAGCAATTCATACACCAATTCCATTTTCAAGTTTAGACATGGTACATGAAATGCCTTTGCGGCAAAAAGAAGTTTATGCTCCTCCCAAAGTGAACAAATGGGCTAAACATTTACAATGACAAAAGGTCTTTGACCCCAAGCAAAGAGAACATGATACTCAAGCACAAACTAAACATGATATAGGTATTTAAGCACAAATTGAGCATCGACAAGCATCTACTCATGAGAGAGGCAATTTTATCATTTTCACAAACATGAAGCTATCTCAACATAAATATATGGCAAAACCATCAAGAGCATAGCATTCACATCACCATTTACCAAACATGCACATATCTCACATATAGCACATCAGTGATCAATGTATATAAGAGAAGCTTTTCCTAGCACAAGTGATCCAAAGATGGCTATCCTACCAGGTTTTGTACAGAAAGTAAAATTCATGTATGAAATGCAACAAAATGGAACATATATCACATATATACATGAGAAGCTCCAAGACCCAGTTAGAAAGGAAAACACACCCCAAGTTCACCCCGCAAGCGAGTGAAAGTGACTTGGTCAAGTGGTTTGGTGAATATGTCGGCCAGCTGATCTTGGGTAGGTACATAGGACAAAGATATGTTTCCCTTCTCTACATTGTCCCTCAGAAAGTGGTACCTCACTTCTATGTGTTTCGTTTTGGAGTGAAGGAAAGGGTTTTTTGCTACACTGATGCCACTGGTGCTGTCACAGAAAAGTGGAACCTGGGAGCACTCCTCACCAAAATCACTCATAGTGTTGGTCATCCAAAGCAGCTGGGAACAACAACTAGCAGCAGCTACATACTCGGCCTCTGTAGTGGACTGGGCTACACTAGATTCCTTGCGAGATGACCAAGAGACCAAAGACGAACCAAGGAACTGACAACACCCAGAGGTAGACTTGCGGTCCAATCGACACCCAGCAAAATCAGCATCGGAGTAACCGTGAAGTATGAGTGTGGAGGAGGCAGAATACCAAAGACCAAACTCAGGAGTGTAGTTCAAGTACCTGAAAATCCGTTTGACGGCCTGCCAATGTGAAGTCCTCTGTGAAGCCTGAAAATGAGCGCACAGACACACACTGAACTGTATGTCCGACCTCGTCGCCGTCAAGTAGAGGAGGGAGCCAATCATGCTCCGGTACTCCTTCTGGTCCACGGGTTCGCCATCCTCATCCGCGTCCAAAGCCATAGTGGTACCCATCGGTGTAGTCAGCGGCTTGGAGTCGTTCATGCCAAACTTCTTCACCATGTCCCTGGTGTACTTCGCCTGATGTACAAACATCCCGTCCTTGCACTGCTTGATTTGGAGTCCCAAGAAAAACTGCAGCTCGCCCAACATGGACATCTCAAATTCCCTGCTCATGTCATCTGCAAATCTGGCAACAAGATCATGAGAAGAGACACAAAAGATTATGTCATCCACGTATATCTGAACAATCAAAAGGTCATTCTCATGCTTAAGGAGAAACAAGGTCTTATCAACTGTGCCCATCACAAACCCCTTACTCAGCAAAAACCCTCTCAACCTGCCATACCAAGCTCTTGGTGCCTGTTTCAACCCATAGAGCGCTCTCTGGAGTTGGTATACACGGTGTGGGTATTTCTCGCTCTCAAACCCGGGGGTTGCCTCACACACACTTCTTCCTCTATCACCCCATTTAAGAAAGCACTCTTTACATCCATTTGGTACAACTTGAACCCTTTAGCCACGGCAAAGGCTAGAAGGATCCTAATTGCCTCCAAACGGGCCACAGGAGCAAATGTCTCCTCATAATCTATGCCCTCTTTCTGGTTGAACCCCTGAGCCACCAACCTCGACTTGTTTCTCACAACCATCCCATTCTCACCCTCTTTGTTCTTCCACACCCACTTGGTACCTATGGGACGGCAATTTGGTGGTGGATCAACTAACACCCAGACTTGGTTTCTCTCAAAATTCTCCAACTCCTCATGCATGGAATTCACCCAATTCTCGTCAGACAAAGCGTGTCGAATATCTTTGGGCTCCAAAGAGGCGACAAATGCAGAATGAGAGAAATTAGAAGTATTCCTTAACCTCGACCGTGTAGTGCGTTCATGAAGGTCACCTATGATCGTCATCAGTGGGTGATCAATCTGTACACACCGGGGAGCCTCTAGCCTGGACACAACCTCCCCCTCAGCAGCAGCCTCCACTCGAACAACCTCAGTCGTAGTGGGTGTAGGGGATGGTCCATCCTCGATCGTCGTCGTCGTAGTGGAAGTAGCATGTACACGATCAGCCATGGGAGCATCACCACCATCATCGTCTTCATCTCCATCTCCATCCTTCTCATCCTCAAAGATCCTCGCAGCAATCTCCTCGTCACCTGCACACTCAAAAGCAGAAGAGCTTCATGGCTGTGTCTCGTCGAAGGTTACCTCGCAAGTCTCCATGATTCGGTTAGTGTCAAGGTTGAGCACACGATATGCTCTTGAATGAATCGCATAACCAAGAAAAATACCATCCGAACATCTAGACTCAAACTTATCCAACTTGCCCTTCTTCAGAATGAAACACTTGCAATCAAAAGCTCTAAAGTGACTCACCTTGGGTTGTCGCCCATGCATCAGCTCATAAGATGTCTTCTTCTTGAAAGCACGAAGGAAGATGCGATTTGAGACATAGCAAGCGGTATTGACCGCCTCGGCCCAGAAACGCCTAGGAGTCCTATGCTCATCGAGCATCGTCCTGGCCATCTCACAAAGGGTCTGGTTCTTCCTCTCCAATACGCCATTCCGGCAAGCAATGTATGGAGAAGAATACTGATGATCGAGACCAAGATCACTGCAAAAGGCATCAAAATGAGAGTTCTTAAACTCCATGCCATTGTCACTACGTATAGCTCGAATGGCACCATGTCTCTCATTCTTCAACCTCAAGATCAAGTCCCGAACAAAGCCAAATGTCTCGTTCTTATCCTCCAAAAAGAAAACCCAAGAGTACCTCGAAAAATCATCAACAACCACAAGAACATACCACTTCCCACCAGCAGAGCGAACACGAGCTGGCCCAACCAAATACATGTGCAACAGCTCACAAGGTCGCTCAGTCATGACCACAGTCAGAGGGGCGTGAGAAGTAGCAACCATCTTTCCATGCCGACAAGAAGCACAAACCAAATCCTTCTCGAATTTCAACTTAGGCAATCCTCAGACAAGATCAAGACCACTCAAGCGGGAAAGCAACTCAAAGCTCAAGTGTCCCAATCTCCTATGCCATTTTCAAAGCTCGGCCGAAACGCCAGCAACAAAGCATTGAGGAGGACCAACAGACTGGGAAAAATCAGAACGAAAGATTTGACCCTCGGGGACGATCGTACAGACAAGATCGCCTCGAGAATCAAGCACACGAGAAGCGCCCGACTTAAAACGAACTTCAAAACCTTCGTCGAGTAATTGAGATACTGACAATAGGTTAAAACCAAGTGACTTGACCAGGGCCACACTTCTTAAGGTCACCTTGCTACTCATCTTCACCATACCTTCAGCAAGCACTCATCCTCTCCCATTGTCCCCGAAAGTGATGTACTCCCTCGTACTCACCGGGGTGAGGCTGGAGAACCACCCACGATCTCCGGTCATGTGTCATGAGCAACCGGAGTCGATCAACCAAAAGTCCTCCAAGCCTCCCACCTGCAATCAAAAGAGAGAACGAGAATGAGCAAGCGACTCAACACTGGGGTTAGTACCAAAAGAGTCAAACCAGTGTCGAGCCATTTGCTCAAAAGAAGGGTTAGCAAAGTCCATCCTACCATAACCCTTGGGCGGAGCCCTCTCACACCTACCACCAAAGGACCTGTCATGTCTCACTGGAGGAGTACGCGCAACACTAGGGGAAAATGTGGCCTGTAGTCCATCTGAGACCCAAAGCTCCGATCGTGCCTCCCAAACTCGTAACGGTCACGAGAAGGAGCACGTCGAGCCAACTCACCACGTCCGAACCCAACACGCCTATCTCTCTGAGGAAAACCACCTCCACCTCCTCGAGTGGGAACTGTACACACATACACCTCACCCCTAGGCAGAGGCCCTCTACGAGGCTCAGGCACACCACGAGAAAGGTGGTACCTGTCCTTGTTTGCCATCTCCCTAGCAAACCTCTCATCCCTCTTCCTCCTGAAACAGAACTCATCCTTATGCCCATCCCTCCCACAATACTCACAATGGAAGCGGATCGGCTGTGGCTTAGGCGGTGGCTTTTCGGTGGGCTTCTCAACAGCTTTCTCTCCTGACTTCCCCTCAAAGACATTACCCAGGTTGCTCACAAACTTGATGGGTTTCTGGTAATTCTCTATTTTCTGGGGGAACACTGGTGGTCTGGAGTTGTATCAAGCTTGTTTCTGAGGTGGTTTGGCTTGGGTGCATATTTGTTCATTGGTATGGTGTGTGGTGGAGTAGGGATCTCTCCGGCTTTCTCCTCTCCCTCACCACTCTTCTCACCACTCTTGTCAGCCCCCAACGCCGGACCATCAAACCTCTTGAACTAAGCCAACATCAAACTCAATTGTGGCTCATGCCCAGACAACCAACTCATCAATTTCCTAAGCTCATCATTTTCATCCTGCAAATGGTCAACATAGTGAGCAAGTTTCATGTTTTTCAAAGCATGAATTTCACAGGTAGAACATGATGTAGGAAGAGGAGCTTTCAATGCCGCCTCAAGAGAAACTATTCTAGTGTGAGATTCATCTAGCCTAGCATGCAACACAGGACATGAGGTACAAGCACCTAACAAAGCTAGCCTAGATTTTAATTCATCACACTCAATCCTAACCACATCTAGTTCCTCAAGAGTAGAGGTATGCTTCTCCTTGAGAGCAGTCAAATCAGGAAGAAAAACTGAGCAATCACCACATCAATCTCATCAGACACCACAGGAGCAGATTTCAAAGATCCGACATATGCTTCCCACCCTTCTTGGAGTGCGCCATGCCGCAAAAGCCTCCTTGTGCGATGAAGCTATGGCCGGTGAAGTTCTTGCCTGTGTGCCGCTTGTCCTTGCGCCTTTCTAGCTCTTCCTTGCTGCTCGAGTCAGAAGAAGCATCGCTTGATGTGGAGTCGATGTCGCTCGCTCTGGCAACCATCGCTTGAGCCGTCTTCTTCTTGTAGCCGCCACTCTTCTTGGACCTTCTCTCGCCCTTGTCCTTGCTCTTGTCCTTGTAGTCATTCCGGGAGCGGTGCTTGTTGTAGTCGTGCTTGGGCTTGCCCTTGTAGTCGTTCTTGATCTCCATGACTTCAGGGCATTTGATGATGAAGTGCCCGTGCTTCCCACACCGATAGCACATCCCTGAGCTCTGCCTTGCATTCTTGCGGTTCTCGTACATCCGCCCAAACCTCTTGCTCAACAAGACGAGATCGTCCTCGCTTAGCACCTCAAAGTCCTCATCTGGCAGAGACACAAGACAAGACAAAGAGAAACCACCAGAGTTAGCATTAGACCTTGATCCTGAGACAAGAGCCAAACTATGAGGATCAGTGGGGCTCTCGCTCTTGGCTCCCAAGCCACGATCAACCTCTGAAGACCTGAGCTTGGAAAACAACTCATCAAGCGTAAGCGTATCATACACGCTCGACTCCTCAATGGCCTCGACCTTGGCACTCCACACAGACCTATCCAGGGCATGCAAAAGCTTGATAGCTTGATCATGATCCGTGTATGGGAGATGAGTGAAGTTCTCATACTCTCTCCAGTAAGTGGAAAACAAACGGGCTTGCACTTGGGCATTGCCAACATGAGCATTTCTCAACTTGAGCCAAATCTTTCCGGCCACATTCTCTCCGTACACTCGCTCGAACTCCGAGGCACAGAGAGCACGGAACAAGTAATCAATAGCCTTGCTGTTGGCCTCACACATGTCTCACGATCCTGGAAGTAGAAAACTGTCTGGGATGACATAATGAGGATTCTGAGTGACCTCCCAGATCAGAGTTCCCTTCCCTCGCAAAAACACGCCCATGCGCCTCTCCCACATCGGGTAATTCTTGCAATCAAAGTGTGGAGGACCCGACCCCTTGCCATAATCACCCATCTTTGGATCTAGACTGGTTAGAATCAAGAAGATCTGTAACCTGGCTCTGATACCAATTGAAGGACCGAATAGGTGACCAGAGAGGGGGGGGAGTGAATGGGAGCCGATAAAATTCTTCCCGAAGGTCGAACACAGCCTATACCCCGATTGCCACTCCGAGTACTCACACACACCAAAGAAGCTCTAGACTAGGCACACACAAGCCCACAAGTCCTAGAGACAAGCCTTGAATCAAACCGCGGAAGCACGAGACAAGAATCAAAAGACTTAGCCAAATCTGCGAAGCCCTGGCCGGACAGTCCGGACAAGTAAGGCGGACAGTCCGCAAGCTTGGCGGACAGTCTGCGGACCCTCGGCAGATAGTCCGAAATAGGACCTCGAACAACCAGTGCTACACCGGGAAAAAATCAGACAGCGGATGGTCCGGCACTGTGCGGACAGTCCAGCCACACCAGGCGGACAATCTGGCGAAACTCGCTGGACACCCCAGACAAACCTCGAATCACCCCAGATAAAAATCAACACCACGTGGACAGTCCGGCCAACACACGGACAGTCCGCAAACCACCTGCAACAAAACCCTAGCGGCGAAACGGATCGAAATGTGAACGCGCACGAACACGAATGAACACACGACAAACTGCAGTCGCGCGGACAGTCTGCACGCTACTCGCGGACAGTCCGCCAGGCGCAGACAGAGCAAAAAAAGCTCAACCCCGCGAAGTCAACTCTCCAAATCCATCATCGAATCTCCCAAACGGCAAAAGCTCTTGAGACAAGATTTGGGGGAGATGATAAGCAACACAAGAGGAAGCTATGCCGCAAAAATCTTGACCTCTAAGCCACTAAATCGCCGGGAATTGCGGATCACACGAACCACCACCAAGAACTCGAACTTTGGCCAAAAACTCACGAATCGAAGGCTTTCCCCTGCGTTTGAGGGGTCAAGATCACACACAAAGATGCGCAAGGCATCCACTCATGATCCCCTCAAAGAAATCCAAAGGAAAATGCCCTCAAATCCCCGAATCGAGCGAAGAACGAAACTCCTCAAAAATAGCCCCGAAAATGACACGAAAATCAAAGAGGACTAGGAGATCACTGCAACGCTGAATGCTTCCATACATCCAGAGGTCAGAGTCTATACAAAAATCTAGCCTAAGTAATACTGAGGGAAAAGAAGTAGTTCAGAGCAAACTACCAGGGGAGGAAACCCTAGAGTCCAAGAGAGAGAGATGCCATCGACCTGTCCGCTATTTATACGAAGTCCATCGGAGGGAGGTAAAAGACCACGCTACCCCTACAACTTGAAATAAAGATACAACCCCTCAGGGCATTTTGGTCAAGTCTTCATCAGGCGGACACGCTTCCACCGCGGCCTTGCTTAGCATCGACGCAAACCCCGCGATCACGCCATGTGCCCCCCACCTCAAAGCTTCCCAACGCTCCCGGATTGCCGTCTCCGTCGCATCGGGCCTCCGGACTTGGTTTTGCGGCCCAAACCAAGGAACCGTCCACCTGATGGTTTTGTGGGCAAACCAACAAACCACACGTGCAAGCTTCGGGCTCGATTCGCTACCTTACACCGGCCCATGTTCACGACTTCAGCCCGCTAGTCTTGCACCGCACAGCTTGCACTTGACCCCATCGACCACCGGGTCCATCGAACCAAGCCTACTTGCCTCTCCATCACCCGGAGGCCGCCACGGCTAAGGCCTTTCGTGCTTGTTCTTCGCCTGCACCAACACGAGTCAAGCCAAAACCTGTACCTGCACACTTAGCCAAGCATCAGTCTACACAACGTTGTCAATCACTCATCACTAAGGAGTGACCCTCCACTGGTCCTTGGACACACCTGGTCCTCACCTTATAACCCTGGTTGCTTTGGATGAGACCTTCTTGAGGTTGTGAACATTGTAAGTGCCTTAAAACCAAAATAGATATTTCTTTAATTTTGACCACAAAGTTCATGCATGCTAACATTTGGATTTTTTGTAGGAAAATGATGGACAAGGTAGCGGAGATGAAGATCAGTGTTGGGTTTTTGGATCCACAGGTTCTCACGACCACAAAGATTGATAAGGAGGTTGCCCTTGTAGTACAAGCATTGAGAAATGCAATGACGAATGACTACGTGGTGGGTGCCTTCTGCACCGGTGGCCACTGTGTAACACTGATCATCTGTATGAAGTTCAAAGAGGTTTGGTATCTAGATTCTGCTAAACATCATCCCGCGCGAAAGTTCGATGACCTCCGAGCGCTTGTGAATTGGTCAGTATCTTGTAGGTTTTGTTTACAAAATTCAATCTCTTAGTGTTTCTAATCGATATTGTTGATCATGCAGGGCCTCTGAAAATATGTGCCCAAAGGACGAAGTGATGAAAGGAAAGAAGAAAAGCTAAAATCCAATCAGACATTCAAGCACAAGCCAAATACCACTGTAAGACCGAGAATTTATTATGGTCCCTTCATACCAATTTGGTACTGCATTAACTTGTCATTTTGGTACCTCGATGCACAGTGTGCTCAGCAGCCATCGGGGTCCTTTTTGCATGGATTCCATGTGGCATTCAATATGTTCAAACTACTCGAAGACATACCTCACATCAAGAAGGTTGCTGTAAGTAGATAATACTCACCCTTATCTCTGCTCATATTCTCCATTTGATTTTAGAAACTGATTTGTACTTGTATTCTCATAATGATTGTATTTTGCAGGATTTCAAACCTGCCCTAAATGTTTCTACAGAAGATCTAAAGCCGGTCCGGGAGATGCTGTGTGAATACATTGTTAAGGAGATCCTCGACCAAAACGACAACTTCTATAATGGTGCACCGTGAGTTCATTGTACTACCTAACAAACTTGAAACTTGCTGCATTCAAGCTAGTTTAGTACTGCCTGAGAACCTGCTTGGCTGACGTCAGATGTTGTTGCCTGGTTTAGGCAGTTTTCTCAACTCCATCCAAACAAAGCACCGATGAGGAACTAGAAACTTTAGCATGCATGTCGATCTGATGAGGAACTTGATGTGATCTCACATTGTGTATATATATGTGATCTTGCTTGTGTATATATGTGATGAGAATGTGTTTATGATGTCTCCTTGCATTGTTGTGGTGGCTGCCAAATCCTGGCTGTTTTCAGGATGCAGCCACTGATCTGGTGGCTGCCAAATCCTGGCTGGTTCCGAGATGCAGCCAGAAAACAGACAGGTTACTGTAGGTGCCCTACGTATCGGTCATGGGCGTTAAGTAAGGCACGTTACAAAAACTGATCTGTGGGTAACGGGCTTCACTTGGAACGCCCGTTACAAGTATGACGACACTGTAACGGGCCGCATAAAGGCCCGTTACTAATACTGACCGGTGGGCCCTAGAAGTTGATGCTTTCGTCGAGACAGAGGAGACGCACGTCCAGAGCACGCGTCTCCTTTCGTCGAGACAGAGGTGACGCGCGTCCAGAGCACACGTCTCCTTTTGTGGAGATAGACGAGACGCGCGTCCAGAGCACGCGTCTCCTTTCATCCAGACAGAGAAGACGCACGTACAAAAAATGCGTCTCCTTACGTGGAGACGCATGTCCACAGCAAACGTCTATGATATTGAGTTCATGTAATGGGCTCGGTTTCTGTGCCCGTTACCAAAGGTCCTTGTGGGCCCAGAGAAATAGACATTTCAGGTGACCGGTAACTAGTTTCGGTAACAGTCTTTGTTAGACGCCCGTTACAATTACGTGTCATCATTTACGGGCATCCGCTCGTTACCTCTGTTGGCTCATTTGTAACGCTTGATCGGTAATGACCGTTTTGCCCGTTACCAATGGCCATCCGCGCCTGTTACCAATGTCTGTTTTTCACGTAGTGTGGGTTGGTTTTGCCAAAAAGCTACTAAGGAGTGAATCCTTACTTTAAATATTTTAGCTCAAGTTCTAGTGGATTAAATCATTACTAGATAAGCAACTATTGCAAGCATGAGTTTTGCAATACAATTAATCAAACATCAAATTTATCCATATTTCATCATAAAGGGATCATCATGGTCTATTGGTTAAGCAATCTCAGATAACAATGAGAGGCCGACGATCGATCGATTAATAACCTTGCAAGGTGGGCCTAAACACACGGAACAGTGTCCTCACAAAGAGTTCACCAACCAGGCGGTTCCCGTCATTCCTCGAGTTAGGACTAGATGCCACAGTCTTAAGTACACGGCTTATTTGGTATGCCAAACACAGTACATATTGCCTTACACATGTACTACGGGTGGCGAGCCCGGAGCCGCAACCCAAGAGTAGTAGCGCAAAGTTCCTGCACCGGACCCCATTCCCGACAAGTGTTTAGTACATTCAAATGCTTAACCTACCAACCACTGGACCGGAGCCCAAAATCCCATGCTCTTACCACGTGAGCAATCCAGTTTATCAAGTATTATGATTCCAACATAAGAACCTATTCTCGCGAGTGACGAACATCACTCGACTTGTACTGGGTCCTTAGTGCATAGCAACTAGCGACCTAGCATACTAGTAAAAGAACATAGGCACCTAAGGATCATGCAACTAGGGTTTCAATTCAACTCCTGAACGTAAATGCACATAAATAATCAACGACAATTCAGACATTAAAAGGAAACAAAATAGGTCAATGATGAACCGGGGCTTGCCTTCCTTAGCACAAGTAGTTTGACAACCTTCCGAACTTTGGTCCGGGTCTTGCTCTACGGACACGTAGTGCACCTCTCCTTCAGCTCCCTCGTCCTCTCCTATCAGCACGAGCGTATAGCTACCGTCGGGGATCTCTACACGGAGATGCACATGCCACGTTAGGTGATGATCTTTAAGTGAAACTTGATTAATTCAAAACTGAACAAAAACGCAGGGTATAAGGTTGACCACATTCACCTAGTTAAACATAAATTCAGCATACTCTTCCTATAAAGAAAAAGGTTGGCAAAAATTTATTAAACATTCTCTTTGATGGTGAATTTGTGCACATATATACAAATAACTTAACTTTACTTACAACCAGCAAGAAAGTTTAACCATACTTTGAAAACTACTTAACAAGCCACTTAATTAAATCCATCATGGTTATACATGCATATAACACACATATCAAGCACTTTATAGCTATTCAAAACTACCCTTAAGCATATAAAAATAAATATAGCTCCTCTGGTCCTGATTTTTCCTACACAGTACGATGATCACAAAGCATGCTCTCACACCAAAATGTACCCATATAAAAAAATTAG
Source organism: Cenchrus fungigraminus (assembly GCA_036936925.1). Lineage (NCBI taxonomy): Eukaryota > Viridiplantae > Streptophyta > Magnoliopsida > Poales > Poaceae > Cenchrus > Cenchrus fungigraminus. The sequence continues at coordinate 103,840,277 of CM072779.1, forward strand.
CTTAATTCTAGCAAAAATAACAAAATCAGCCTAGTGATTAAACACAAATTAATTTAGGAAAACATACTCATGCAACAGGCTTAAGATTTTCACCAGAGGTCAACATCACCATTTCAAGGGCCTATACCAAGAATCAAGTCCTTATTCTACACATAACTCAAAATATACGCATAGGCTCCCTAGCATACATAAATCAAAAATCTACTTCATCATGGCCAAACAGATGCACTAAAATTACCAGGGCTTGAGCATGTCATAAATAGTCCAAGGTGCAAAATATAGCGATGGATCAAACCTATCCAGTGCTAGGAAAAAGGTGAAGCAAATACTAACATAAAGACTAAACAAATCATATCTCACACTCTACTCAGTAACTTTGTGCAAATTTTTCACCAGACCTCCTGAACATCATTGTGCACAACATATCCAAAATCCAAGTCAAACTCATGTCTAGAATTTAAACTACAACACAAACAATTTAAACTAACTTTACAAAATTATTCAAAAACTATTTCGAAAAACTATATACATGCTTTCTAGGAAAGCTTGTGCTCCTCACAAGGATTCCAAAAAGTCATCATTTGCATTTTTTTTATTTTTCTACTGTTTTCTATGAAGTTTTGAATGTGCTGGACCTAGTTGTGAGAAAACTAAGATACAGATCGTTACAAATAGACCCCTATTTCACACTTATGCCCCTAGATATTCACAACTGTACCCTCGGCGGCGGGGCGAGCTCGCCGACAGCGAAGGATGGCCGGAGCAGGAAAACAAGCGACACAGGAGAGCAATTGGGTGTACCACGAGCCGATTGGTGGTGGTGGCGTGGCCGGAGGTGGCTTCGGCGAGGCTGCGGCGGTAAGGCCGCTACGGCTCGGGTTCCAGCGCGATGAGGGGTGGAGCTAAGCCATGGGTGAGTGTGGAAGCTCAAGTGAGTGCTAGAGGAGACGCTCGAGGTGCAAGGCGGCTACGAGAGCGAGTGGAGGTGGGAGCTCATCGCAGCGGCGGTAATGGCAGAGCGGCGGCAGCGTTGCTCCCGCGTGATGGAGGAGAGGGCTATATATAGGCAGGCACGACGTAGAGGGGAGGAAATTTCGAGCCTAGTCAACTGGAGAGGTTGCGACATGGGTGAGGGTCGGTAACGACGTGCGGCGTGCGGGCGTCAGTCGCGTGCGCGCGCGCCGCGTGGCACCGGCCAACAACCCGTGCCTGCATCACCGCAGCGGCCAACAGTGGCGGAGGTGACCGCCTCAGACCGGAGGTCCCAGGCGTGCCTCGGCGTGTATGTACGACGACGTACGACGACAGGCCGACGTGGCGCCCGGTGCGACGTCGTGCGCGAGAGCGCGCTCTCAGCGCCCGAGTGCCATTCTAGTTCCGTTTAACCCTATTTGACCGAGTTTCTCTAGAAATGTCATAACTAAAGTGCACCAAGGTGTATATACCAAAGTTGTAGATCTCTTGACCCTCTACAACTTTTACAAAGGCTCATAGGTGTTTTTTTCAACGGATTTTGCATAAATTGCATGCCAACTTGGAGATTTTTTCGGTGCTGACAAATGCAGTTTCTGCCGTTGACCACGTTTTTGACCAATTTCCGCTCAAAATTTGAAATGCCGCCAATTATGAAAATTATTTCCCTTGAAAAGATGCACAACTTTTGTATTGGCCGATTTTGAAGTGTTTAAGTGAAATTTGGAGAACATGGCAAAAGTTCCAGAAAGGGTATGGATAGTAGGGTTTGACCAAGAGTTTGACTAGGGTTTGATCACTAATGATTGTTGACTTGGTTAAGATGGTAATTAGCACTAATTAAAAACACATGTGTTACAGCCTACCCCCCTTAAAAAATCTCATCCCGAGATTCGGAATTTAAAAGATAGACGGAAAAAGGTACGTACGATGTTGAGTTTGAAGGAAATCTGGATACTTGGTGTTAGGAATTGTTCGGTCTCCCACGTAGCCTCTTCTTCAGTGTGGTGACTCCATTGTATCTTGTACATCTTCACCGTTTGTCTCCTAGTTTGCCTTTCTTTTTGATCTAACACTTTCATTGGATATTCCACTAGTGATAAGTCAGGTTCTATCTCTGCATTGGTATCAGTGATTATTTGTGCTTCCGGTATTTGCTCACACTTTTTCAATTATGAGACATGAAACACGTCGTGTACTGCGGAGAGTCGGTTCAGGAGTTTAATACGATAGGCAACCATACCAAACTTCTTGGTGACTTCATAAGGGCCGATATAGCGTGGCGCTAACTTCCATTTTACCCCGAATCTTTGTACACCTTTGGTCGGTGACACCTTCAAGTACACATAATCACCAACTTCAAATTCTTTGGGTGCCTTGGCTTTATCGTGGTAGCTCTTTTGCCTCATTTGAGCGGCTCTCAAATTTTCTCTAATCACTTCGACCTTTTCTTCGGCTTCCTGTACTAGTTTAGGGCCAAAGAATGTTCTCTCACCCGCTTGTGACCAATTCAAGGAGGTGCGACATCTTCGTCCATACAATGCTTCGAAAGGTGTCATTTTCAAACTATCTTGGTAGCTATTGTTATAAGCAAATTCTGCCAAGGCTAAGCATTTGTCCCAAGTTTTGTAAAAGTGAATAACACAAGCTCTCAACATATCCTCCACTATTTGATTTACTCTCTTCGTTTGACCATCAGTCTGGGGGTGATAGCTAGAGCTATGGATCAATTTGGTACCCAAAGATTCATGCACTTGTGCCCAAAAGCGAGCGACAAATTGGGTGCCCCTGTCGGATAGGATAGTTTTTGGAACACCGTGCAAGCGTACTATGCGGTCAACATAAATTTCCACGTATCGCTCGGCTGTGTAGGTAGTGTGGACAGCGATGAAATGAGCGGTCTTGGTAAGCTGGTCCACTATACCCCAAATGGAATCATGCTTTTTGGGAGTACGGTGTAAACCTACAATGAAATCCATGCTTATGTCATCCCACTTCCACACGGGTATAGACAAGGGTTGCATTTGACCTGCGGTCTTCATGTGACCAGCCTTGATTCTTTGACATGTATCACATCCGGACACATACTTGGCTATTTCACCCTTCATGTTTGTCCACCATAAATTTTCCCTAAGATCTCGGTACATTTTTGTACTACCGGGATGAATGGTGAATTTAGAGAGATGAGCCTCATCTAAAATCTATTTCTTTATTTCCGGGTCCTGGGGAATGACCGGTCTTTGATCAAACCACACTACCCCTTTTTCATCTTTCCGGAAACAATTATATTTGGGGTCTCCCTCGGATAATTTCTTTTTGATTACCCGGATACCTTCATCATTGGTTTGAGCTAGAGCAATTCTCTCATGGAGAGGGGATTCTGTGGAGATGGCATATAGATTTCCGTGTTCGACCACTTCTAGGTTAAGCTTCCTCATCTCTTCACATAAAGTCTCATTATACGGCTCTACCATCATGCAGTTGTAATGAACCTTGCGGCTAAGAGCATCTGCAACCATGTTGGCTTTGCCGGGGTGATAATGGACTTCCAGATCATAATCTTTGATTAATTCCAACCACCTTCTTTGCCTCATATTCAGATCTGATTGGGTGAAAATATATTTAAGGCTCTTGTGATCGGTGAAAATATTGCAATGATTTCCCATCAAATAATGCTGCCAAAATTTTAAGGCATGAACAACCACTTCTAGCTCAAGATCATGGGTAGGATAATTCTTCTCATGAGGTCAAAGTGCTTGTGAGGCATAGGCAATAACCCGGTTCTCTTGCATAAGCACACAACCAAGGCTAGTGCCTGAAGCATCACAATACACCTCAAACGGTTTTGTCATATCCGGCTGTGCTAGCACGGGGGCCGATGTCAAGTGTTCACTCAAGGTGTGGAAAGCCTTGTAACAAGCTTCACTCCACACAAACTTCGCCCCTTTCTTCATTAGTTCAGTCATGGGTTTAGCTATCCTGGAGAAATCCAGGATAAATCGACGATAACAGCCAGATAGACCCAGAAAACTGCGGATTTGATGCACGGACTTAGGTGGTTTCCAATCTAGGACCTCCAGCACCTTGCTAGGATCCACGGAGATACCATCCTTGGAAATAGTGTGACTCAAAAATTTCACACTGTCCAACCAGAATTCACATTTTGAGAACTTAGCATAAAGTTTGTGAGCTCTCAAATGCTGCAAAAGAATCCGAAGATGTTCTGCATGTTCTTCTTCATTTTTGGAATAAATTAGAATATCATCAATGAAGACCACTACGAACTTGTCCAATTCAGTGATGAAGACGGAGTTCATAAGGTACATGAAATAGGCGGGTGCATTTGTGAGACCAAAAGACATCACCAAAAATTCATAAAGACCATATCTGCTGGAGAAGGCTGTTTTCGGAATATCACATGGTCGAATCTTGATTTGATGATAACCTGACCGAAGATTGATCTTAGAAAAGAGTTTGGCACTAGCCAATTGATCAAAGAGAACATCAATGCGGGGCAAAGGATACTTGTTCTTTATTGTCACCGCATTGAGAGGACGGTAGTCAACACACAACCGCAAACTACCATCTTTCTTCTTCACAAAAAGAGCGGGACAGCCCCAAGGAGAAGAACTTGGGTGGATATACCCTTTATCAAGTAATTCTTGCAATTGATTTTTCAATTCGGCTAGCTCTTTGGGTGGCATACGGTAAGGTCTTTTAGAGATAGGTGCAGTACCAGGTTGGAGCTCTATCATGAATTCGATGTCCCTGTCTGGTGGCATGCCAGGCAAGTCATCGGGAAACACATCAGGATATTCACAAACTATCAGAATGTCATTGAGTGAAGAGGTGATAGCCCCGAAAGCATAAGAATTTCCACCGCCATTGGAAGGTAAGTAGAGAGTAGAGGTGCCAATAGTAGGTGAATTGATTTCTATCATTCTTGTAGCAATGTCCAAGATGACTTTCTGTTGTGCCAACCAGTCCATGCCTAGGATAACATCAATACCCTCTAGACTCAAAATGATGAGATTTGTTGAAAAGACTTTGCTACCTAGCTCAAGTGGCACTCTCAAGGATATGTCTCTAGTAGCAACTCTTCCACCCGGTGTTGTTACCAGGAATGGTCGGTTCATTTGACAACTACCCAAACCCAACTTGCTCAGAATTTTCCCATTTATAAAACTATACGTGGCACCAGAATCAAACAACACTTTAATTGAATAACCTCGGATAGAAAAGGTACCCGTCAACACTGGTCCTCCTTCTGGCATGTCCACCATGGAGGTGAAGTTTAGCTTGCCCTGCTTCACGTGTACAGTGGTCTTCTTACCTTGATTGCCCTGCTTGGCCCCCGACCCTTCACCCTGCTGGTAGGTCTTGATTTGCTTGGGCTTGGGGTATTTATTTGCATAATGCCCTGGCTGCCCACAATTGTAGCAGTGATGTTCCTTGATGACACTGTTGTTGGCTGGGGGTGTACTAGGCTTGTAAGGCTGCTCCTGCGTCTTATGGTACTGGAAGTTCCCAGAAGACTTGTTCTGAGACGGGTCATCCTCCAGTGTCCAGTTGAAGATGACTGGGAATGCCCTTGAGTACCCTTCTTGACAAAACGAAACTTTTTGCTCGATCCACCAACAGTGGTGAACCCGGCCTGCCTCTTCTTGTCCTTGTGTGCCTTTTTCATAGCATCCTCCTAAGAAATGGCCTTGTTCACAAGGTCCTGGTGGTTGCTGGGCTCGTAAAGATTAAGCCTCTCATAAAGGTCTCTGTCCAAGCCATCACGCAAATGCTCTATCTTCTAAGGATCACTATCCACGTGATACCCACCATACTGGCACAATGCATTGAATTTCTTAGCATATGTTGACATTTCTTAACACTGATCACTTAAGAATAGATTTGGAATCCATCCTTTGCGTCAGCGCTAGAAATGCTTGTTGGCATTTCTTAACGTCACTACTAATGACACCGAGTTAGCGTGAACATCAAGACTTGCCAAAGGTAAATCTAAACGATCATGAACGAATCCGCAAGTGCACAGATAAACTATTGTAGCATTTCCCCAAGGAAGGAGAATATTCCAAGGGTATCGTATCCGTGGAAGGCAATGGCGGATATCATAGACTTATGCTTTTGCACTGAATGTAAACTAAGAGATAGATATAGGAAACAACAAACTCAAAGGCAGGGGTAAGATAAAGATATGAAAGGGTAGTGTGACACACACTCAGATCTACCTCTACTCTAGCACAGTACGACATAGGGGGAACATACGAGTTAGCTCTAGGTTCTAATGTACTAAACATACAAAGCTAGAAGATACAAGAGATATGCATGAACAGTGCATGAGAGGGTAAGGTTCAGCACCCAGGTACAAACGGGGAGCTAGCCTGCGACGACCAGCACTCTACAAAACTAGACTTTAGACTCCTACAACAAATACCCCAACACGAAGGGTTCCAAAGGGTCCAACAGTTGTCACCACTGCGGCCTACCTCAATCGTTACGGGGGGCATGCTCATAACTAACGTAGCCACACAACCCAAGCACCTTGCCTGCGTTGCTGCTAGACTTCACCCGGCCCGGGCTATTGTGACCCAGAGTGAGAGCCACCAGAAGACTGGTCAACTTAGACCGAGTACCGTAGCTTGAACACAAACCTCATGCAACACTATCATGCCATCTAACAAGATCAACTAAGGCTAGACATACGAACGGATACGAACTCTCTTATGTCTAGTCAATAAGATCAAAGCGTCATGTTTGTGAAGAACACGAGCCTCTAACTTATGAACAAACACATAAGGAATGAGTTTATCATTCCTCTAAAGGTAGTGTTCATGAAGAACACAAGCCTCTAAATGATGAACAAAGGATGAACTCAAGAACATATCAAGCATATGATCTACCATGACTTTATATGAAATAGCTGAATAACTGAAGTAGGTCAAAGTCATACAATGAAATAAAGATAAAAGAGAACTCATACCTAGACTCCAAAGTGGACTTGGAACCTGAAGAAGAGCTACTCTAGCCTACCCCCTAGCCTTGGAAACTAAAAGTGAGAGGAGAATGAGAGAGTGGTGTGTGAGAAATGGGAGCCCCTCCCCTTCTATTTATAGGCAAGGAGGAGGCTTGCTTCAGGGCTCAAACTCCACCAAAACACTCGGGAGTGAGACAATGGACCAATGAGCAACCACCACGTGGAGGGCCAGGATCAGGGGGCCCTAAGGCGGTTTGGCCGATCCTAGGATCGGTCGGCCCCCTAGGGTGCCCCCTGGCCTGTGCTTTCTCTGGGTGGCTGCCCTGTGGGCCCTTTGATCCTCCCCCGGTGCATGGCTTGATTTGGTATCCGAGGTGGGCCCCTTGATCCATGTGAAGTCCATGTGGCGCTCTCTGATTCGTCGGTGAGTGCCTCCCTTGGATAAGTGACGTGGAATGCCATGTGTTTCCTTGGTGGCAGCCACCTCCTCAGCTGAGTTGGCATGGATCTTCCATAGAAGGTGGGTTTCCATCTCTTTCAATGGGTATTTCACCTACATACAAATAATCTCCAAGGACAAGTGGAACTACACTATTCAAACCAAAATGCAAGTAAATAATGCATATGCCTCCATTTATGTGAGAATATTGAGGACTGAAAGTAGTACTTAACAGCCGTCAACAGCATACTCATACACGGTGTCAGGACCTTGCTTCAGTGAGCGCAGCTCCTTCATTTTTCTGTCCATGAGACCCTTAGGAATGTGATGCTCCTTGAAGGCTCTCTTGAACTCAGCCCAAGTGATTTCCTGCCCAGGCTAGAGCATGGACTTGTAATGCTCCCACCACAGCAATGCGGAACCACGAAGTTGTAAGGGAATGAAGTTGGCCTTACGCTCCTCAGAACATGGTAGGACGAACACTAAGAACTTACCCTCAATGGCCCTGATCCAAGCATCTGCGGCTAGAGGCTCCTTGGCCTCCTCAAACAGTGGGGGCTTCATGCCTAAGAAGTGCTCATACTCCGTGCCCAAGGGTTGGCCATCTTGATTTCCTCCACGTGGAGGCTGGTGCAGCTGTTGAGCTATCTGCTGCTGCGTCTGCAAGATCTGGCGCAACTCCTCGGTCTGGGTGGCTATAAACTGCTCTTGCAACATCATGTTGGGAGGAGGTGGCGGATCACCACTGCCATTTGCACCAAAACCATTTGGGGAGGTGCGTGTCGGTCCCACCATCTGAAATAGATGGAGTTTTCATTAGCTACATATTCATAAGCTTGCTCATAATTAACAACAAGAAGAATATGTATGACGAAAAACTCGTAAATGGCAATATTTTCAGAAACCGGACAGCGCAGCTGATTTGGTGAAAAATTCATAACTCTCTGCACATTTACGGAACAATTCTCATTTTTGGTCAGAAAGTGAAGAATTTCATAAGCTCCAACATCGGTATTCAACTCATAGTCAAATTCCAATGTTATCATGCTCGAAAAATTCCGTAACCGAGGTTCTGCCTAGCTGTTTTTACAGGAGGCCGAGGTGCATTAAATTTACCATAACTCTTGGTACGCTTATGCAAACATGATGAATTTTGGTGAGCATGATCTCCACAATATTTCACACAACTTTGGTATTCGGCACAAGATGAAATTTTGATCACGACAACCCTAATTCATTCATTGAAACAACATCACAAGGGGTGTTCATCCATAGCATTGCATGATGCATAGTTTTTGGATCACCACCTACGACACGGTTTACAAGGAGATTAGAACACATCACACGTACTCTCTGAACAGCCTAATCCCTTACACAAAAATCAGCTGATAAGGCTAAACCAAGAGTACATGACATTGTCCTACTACAACAACTACAGCAAGCTAGTTGCCTGCGGCGGAACCAGCACTAGACGAAGGAGAAGCGGGTGGCGGTGGTCCGTCGACGCTCCCCTCGTCCAACCTAGAGTGTCCCTGTAGCTCCTCAAAAGCCTCAGGTCCAACTGGTGGAGGAGCCGGCTGTGGCTGCAGCTGGTGTGCCATGGCCTGCCAGACCTCAACCTCGATCTCAAGATCCACCACCTGGTTCTGCATTTCGTCGGTGTTCTGCACCAAAGCCAAACACCGGGCCTCGGAGTGAGCCAACTCTGTACGCAGCATGTCAATCTCATTCTGCCGGGTGTAAAGCTGCTGCAAGTAGTCACCGCGCTCCATGTGCCAGTGGACACGCTCATCCTGGAGCGTGACAATCTCCTGCTGGTGGTGAGCGGAAGTCTGCCGCTTCGGCTGCAAGTGCCATGAGAGGATGCTCCTCATAGCTGTCGAGTCCATGAGTACAAGGGAGAGCATACCCTGAGTGGAGAGGCGGTAGACCTGCATGTTGTAGATAGCCTCCAGAAGCCTCAGCAGCTTGCGCACCGTGACCTCAGGAGGGTCAGCAGTGAGCGACACACGCTCAACCAGTCCGGGTCGTGTGGGTCAAGTGCCGGAAACAAACCCAACAGTGTGAGCATCACCTCGTCCGGGTGCTGCTCACAGAAGGTGTGCAGGATCCGCAGAGCCGCGGACTCCAACGACTCCACACCGTGGTGCCCGAAGAACACAATGCCAAGCTCGGGCCACTCCGGATGCTCGGGGTGTGGCGGCACAGTCGCGATCGCGAGAGTAGGGGACACCCTGGTCCCAGAAGTGGACGACCTCGTACGTCGGCGGGGTGGTGTAGACGACATCACTAAGGGTGTCCCACAAAATGTGGGTGAAACCCTCCCAGTGAAGGCCGTTGGTACGGATCATACCATCCACATCGATCTCGTAGTACTCCAGGTACTCTATTTGTACAAAAAGTGGTACTAACATGTTAAACCTCAACATGAGTATAACGTGAATAAGGGTGCAAAATTCTGGCAGGTATTAAAAAAAATTCATAACGTGAAAACCAGAGCCCCAAAAATTCCCAACTTTTTACAGAAAATCCGTGAGATGTTTACACACATTTTTGGTATTCAAAGGTTGAGCTAGATCAGTTAGGAACATGCTCGAAATATCCCATTTTCAGAGTAATGTTGCCCAGGAAAAACAGCGAGACAGAGGTTCACTATTTTGAGCATAACTCTAGATTGTGACATCCTAAAATCATGACAAATTCACAGTAGATGCTTGACTTTATGAGGAACAACCTTTGTAAAGGTTGCCTAGTTAGAAACTTCCTAGATTGGGCTCTAAAAAGTCATGAGCTGACAGCAGAAAATTTGGCAGAAAAACATCTATGACAAAAGTGAGGGGATATCCTTACTAAGAGCAAGCAACAACACTTGAAAGCATACCACAAACATCAATACAACATTTTAGGGTTCCACAAGATTTTAGCATGATGCACACGTCTTAAACGACCTCACGAAACATAGATCTAAAAAGACGTAGTTAGTGCCGGTGGCAAGCTTATAATCGACTCTCCCTATATTAACTAGTGGGAGCTACACATCGTTCACATAACGATCGCACGAAACGTGGTTAGTGTACCTGCAGAAAAGAACCTTCCGTGCCATCACGTCACGGAAGCGTCCCCAAACATTACCGTTCACTATAGAAACGGCACCCATGCGTTTAGCATTACATGGACAACGTCCAACCTGAGACACGCCCCTTTTGAATGGAGGGTGTCCCCCTTCGCATGTTCGTAATGCGGAACCATGCACACATATGGCAAAACATAGCGACATCACAACCCATGACATGTTCATCTTGAATAGAACATGCCATCCTTCGCATGGATTATATACGGAAAGTGCACGTATAAAACACGTGGGCATCTAACCGAGAAGATAGGATCCGTGGAATAGATTGCCCTATTAACCCTCGCATACTCGTGATGCGGCACAGCACACGTATTAAACACATGGCTTAAACTAGTTTGGTTGTGCAAGAAAGTAAGTATGACATAAAGTAAAGTGCTGGAAGTTAGCAAAATAAACCATAGATTACTAAGCCACCTTAAAGAACCCAACATTCCCTCTAGGGCCTCTCGGTCTAAGTCATTCCTTAGCGATCCAATGTATTTTCGAAATCCAATCAATCTTGGCAAGTTTTATTCAAAAACATGTGATTAATATTATTCTAATTACTCTGGTGTATATGGATCACTCTGATACCAGCTGTGACAACCTCACCCGAGATAATTATGTACTATCACCTAAACCACTTCCTTTGGTCATTAAGTGATAATAAGGAACATCCCGTCGACTGTTGCCGGGTCAAAGCCCGGTAAATCACTTACATAGCACACAAAAGATCGAAGCATATACATTACAACTCACATGAAGGCGAGTCAAGATTACCTTACAAATTAAATCCAAATCTTCCCCGTAGGGTCATTTATTACGAACCATGGTTCTTGACATGAAAGTAAATGGTTCAGAGTTCAAAGACAGTGGAAATTAAACTAAACGATAAAGTGACATCATGGGAGGCCACCCATGACGTCATCACACGTCATCATCCACCCATTCCAGCTCCTAGCCATTTTGGATTTCTCCAGGCCACACATTCTCACCTGAAAGCAACATATATAGCAAGGCTGAGTATACTAATACTCAGCAAGGCTTACCCGTCTAAAATAGAAGACTTTACTTCTAAGCATGCAAGGCTTTTGGCTGGTGGGTTGGTTTTGCCAAAAAGCTACTAAGGAGTGAATCCTTACTTTCAATATTTTAGCTCAAGTTCTAGTGGATTAAATCATTACTAGATAAGCAACTATTGCAAGCATGAGTTTTGCAATACAATTAATCAAACATCAAGTTTATCCATATTTCATCATAAAAGGGTCATCATGGTCTATTGGTTAAGCAATCTCGGATAACGGTGAGAGGCCGACGATCGATCGATTAATAACCTTGCAAGGTGGACGTAAACACACGGAAGAGTGTCCTCACAAAGAGTTCACCAACCAGGCGGTTCCCGTCATTCCTCGGGTTAGGATTAGATGCCACAGTCTTAAGTACAAGGCTTATCTGGTATGCCAAACACAGTACATCTAGCCTCACACATGTACTACGTACGGGTGGCGAGCCCGGAGCCACAACCCAAGAGTAGTAGCGCAAAGTTCCTGTACCGGATCCTGTAGGTACTAGGCTTACCGATCCCATTCCCGACAAGTGTTTAGTACATTCAAACACTTAACCTACCAACCACTAGACCGGAGCCCAAAATCCCATGCTCTTACCACGTGAGCAATCCAGTTTATCAAGTCTTATGATTCCAACATAAGAACCTATTCTCGCGAGTGACGAACATAACTCGAATTGTACTGGGTCCTTAGTGCATAGCAACTAGCGACCTAGCATACTAGTAAAAGATCATAGGCACCTAAGGATCATGCAACTAGGGTTTCAATTCAACTCCTGAACGTAAATGCACATAAATAATCAACAATAAATTCAGAAGTTAAAAGGAAACAAAATAGGTCAATGATGAACCAGGCTTGCCTTCCTTAGCACAAATAGTCTGACAACCTTCCAAACTTTGGTCCGGGTCTTGCTCTATGGACATGTAGTGCACCTCTCCTTCAGCTCCCTCGTCCTCTCTTATCGGCACGAGCGTATAACTACCGTCGGGGATCTCTACACGGAGATGCACATGCCACGTTAGGTGATGATCTTTAAGTGAAACTTGATTTATTCAGAACCGAAGAAAAACCCAGGGTATAAGGTTGACCACATTCACCTAGATAAACATATATTCAGCATACTCTTCCTATAAAGAAAAAGGTAGGCAACAATTTATTAAACATTCTCTTTGATGGTGATTGTGTGCACATATATACAAATAGCTTAACTTTACTTACAACCAGCAAGAAAGTTCAACCATACTTTGAAAACTACTTAACAAGCCACTGAATTAAATCTATCATGGTTATACATGCATATAACACACATATCAAGCCCTTTGTAGCTATTCGAAACTACCCTTAAGCATATAAAAATAAATATAGCTCCTCTGGTCCTAATTTTTCCTACACAGCAAGATGATCACAAAACATGATTTCACACCAAAATTTACCCATAGCAAGAATATAGATTAATTCTAGCAAAAATAACAAAACCAGCCTAGTGATTAAACACAAATTAATTTAGGAAAAAGTGCTCATGCAATAGGCCTAAGATTTTCACCAGAGGTCAACATCACCATTTCAAGGGCCTATACTAAGAATCAAGTCCTTATTCTACACATAACTCAAAATATACACATAGGCTCCCTAGCATACATAAATCAAAATAATCTATTTTATCATGGCCAAACAGATTCACATATATTACCAGGGCTTCAGCATGTCATAACTAGTCCAAGGTGCAAAATATAGCCATGGATCAAACCTATCCAGTGCTAGGCAAAAAAGGTGAAGCTAATACTAACATAAAGACTAAATAAATCATATCTCACACTCTACTCAGTAACTTTGTCCAAAATTTTCTCTAGAGCTCCTGAACATCATTGTGCACAACATATCAAAAATCCAAGTCAAACTCATGTCTAGAATTTAAACTACAACAAAAATAGTTCAAACTGAATTTACAAAAATATTCAAAAACTATTTAGAAAAACTATATACATGCTTTCTAGGAAAGATAGTGCTCCTTACAATGATTCCAAAAAGTCATCATTTGCCTTTTTCTGCTCTTTTCTATGAATTTTTGAAGGTGCTGGACCTAGTTGTGACTAAGATACAGATCGTTACAAACAGACCCCTACTTGACACTTATGCCCCTAGATATTCACAACCATACCCTCGGTGGCGGGGCGAGCTCGCCGGTGGTGAAGGACGGCCAGAGCAGGAAAACAAGTGACACAAGAGAGCGATTGGGCGTACCACGAGCTGATTGGTGGTGGTGGTGTGGCCGGAGGTGGCTCCGACGAGTGGCAGCGGCGAGGCCGCTACGGCTCGGGTTTCGACTCGATGAGGGGTGGAGCTAAGCCACGGGTGAGTGTGGAAGCTCGAGTGAGTGCTAGAGGAGATGCACGAGGTGCAAGGCGGCTACGGGAGCGAGTGGAGGTGCGAGCTCGTCACGGCGGCAGCAATGGCGGAGCGGTGGCGGCGTTGCTCCCGCGCGATGGAGGAGAGGGTTGTATATAGGCGGGCAAGCGTAGAGGGGAGGAAATTTCGAGCCTCGTCAACTGGCGAGGTCACGACATGGACGAGGGTCGGTAACGACGTGCGGTGGCGCGCCGGCCAATGGCTGGACGGCGTGCGGGCGTCGGTCGCGTGCGCGCGCGCCGCGTGGCACCGGCCAACGACCCATGCCTGTGTCACGGCAGCGGCCAACAGTGGCGGAGGCGACCGCCCCAGACCGGAGGTCGTAGGCGTGCCTCAGTGTGCATGTACAACGACGTACGACGGTAGGCCGACGTGGCGCCCGACGCGACGTCGTGCGCGAGAGCGCGCGCTCTCGGTGCCTGAGTGCCATTCCAGTTCTATTTAACCCTGTTTGACCGAGTTTCTCTCGAAATTTTGTAACTAAAGTGCACCAAGGTGTATATACCAAAGTTGTAGATCTCTTGACCCTCTACAACTTTTACAAAGGCTCATAGGTGTTTTTCTCAATGGATTTTGCATAAACTGCATGGCAACTTGGAGATTTTCTCGGTGCCGACAAATGCAGTTTCTGCCATTGACCACGTTTTTGACCAATTTCCACTTAAAATTTGAAATGCTGCCAATTATGAAAATTGTGTCCCTTGAAAAGATGCACAACTTTTGTATTGGCCGATTTTGAAGTGTTTAAGTGAAATTTGGAGAACATGGCAAAATTTCTAGAAAAGGTATGGACACTAGGGTTTAACTTGAGGGTTTGACCAAGAGTTTGACTAGGGTTTGATCACTAATGATTGTTGACTTGGTTAAGATGGTAATTAGCACTAATCAGCACTAATTAAAGACACGGGGTGTTACAATAATCCCATCTCCTCCTCTCGGCTAAAGAAAACCCCATCTCCTCCCCTCGACGCTAGAATACCCCATCTCCTACAATTGGTGGAACACATCTTCCGCAACTCCTCTCAGGGCAAGTAAAGTCTTCTCTCCTAATATAAGTCTATCTATCGATTGATTTCTCTGTGGATTCGAGCTTTGCACCTCCATGGTCAAACAAATTTGTATGTGCATTTTTGAATTTATCTCCCCAATGAACGACACGAATCATCCGGCAGGCCCTCGTGTCAGAGCCAATGAGCTACAATGGCCACTGTTAACGCTCAGCTTCCTTCCATCCACGCTGGCGAAAGTGTTGACGAGGTCGAGGTGCGGAGACTGCGGCACGACAAATGTGTATAAATGGAGGTCCGGTCTGATTGGGCGCACATGCTCTGCAACAGATGTGGGGATCATCGATGGTATTACAGGGAGCGGTGGTTCAAGCCACGTCGTCGCCTGCACCAGAATACCATAATCGGCGTGCAGCGGATGGAGTACCCGAGAGGTCGGGCCAGCCCGCAAAGGCCGCTGATGTTAAGTGCGTCCGCCTCACTGACGTTCTCGGAGAGCTTAAGGGCGCGGTCGTACCTATTCCTGCTCCATGAGCCGCAGGCGTTCCCGGGCGCTCAGCGCCTGATGTCAAGTGCGCCCGCCATGAAGATTATTCAAGAGAGCTCAAGGTCGCGATCATACCCGTTCCTCCTCCACGAGCCGGTGGCGTTCTCGGGTGCTCAGCGACTGATGTCAAGTGCGCCCGCCGTGTCGACTGTGCAGTAGAGCTCAGGGGCGCGACCGTACCCGTTCCTACTCCACGAGCCGAAGGTGTTCCCGAGCGCTCGACAACTGAAGTCAAGTGCGCCCGCCGTGTTGATTGTTCTGGAGAGCTCAAGCGCACAACCTTACCTGTTCCTGCTCGTCAGGCCGGCGGCGTTGCCAGCCGCTCGGCCACTGGTGTCAAGTGCACTCGCTGTGTCGACTGTCTTGGAGAGCTCAGGCGCACAGCCGTATTGTAACACCCTCAGTGTTTAAAATCCTATGGTGGTCATTAAGTTAATAAGTAAGAGACACTAGTACAGAAGTTCACATCAATGATAAAACACTTTTGTCACGGAACAAGCCAAATTCGTCATTGAAAATCTTCTGTGACGAATTTATGACGATTCTAAAATCGTCATAGAACACGCATCACATTTGACGCGCCATGACGAAACGGTCAATTTCGTCACAGAACTGCTCATTTTTTGTGACGAACACGTTTTTCGTCACGTAACCGCTTGTCTTCTATGACTAAGGACTATCATCACTGATTTCGTCATGGAAGTGACTGCCACGTGGCGCCATGCATGCTGCAGCTGACGTGACTCGGTGCCACGCTAGCCACTAACGTGGTTCGTTGCCACGCTGGCTCCTGACATGGCATGGTGCCACGTTGGCTGCTGACGTGGCACGGTGCCACGCTGGCTGCTGACGTGGCTTCCTTCCACGCTGGACACTGACATGGCGACGTGCACCTGGAAGATGACGTGTCATTGTCTCATTGGTCCACATGTTGACATGTGATTGATCCACGTGTCGCTGTGTGGTTAGGCCACGTGTCGTGATAGCGTTGGTCCACGTGTCATGATTAGGTTGTTGCACGTGTCATGTTCTGGTTGGTCCACACATCATGGTTTGGTTGGTCCACGTGCCTCGATATGGCTGGTCTACGTGGCTTGATATAGTTGGCCCACGTATCCTGATCTGGTTGGTCCACGTGTCCTGATCTGGTTGGTCCACGTGTCCTTATCTGATTGGTCCACGCATCGCCACCTGGGTTGTCCACGTGTCGCCACCTGGGTTGTCCACGTGTCGCAACTTGGGTAGTGTCGTGATCTTATTGGTCCACATGTCATGATCTGGTTTGTCCACGTGTTATGATATTATTGGCCCATGTGTCATTTTCTGATTGCCCCACGTTTTTGCTTCCTATTGTGCCACGTGGGTCCCTTGGGTAATGACACGTGGTCGTTTCTGGTGGCTCCACATGGCCATTTTTGTTTGGGACACGTGTTCACTCGTGATTGCACCTCTGGATGCAACACAAGTTCACAATTACAGTGCACCATATTATATATTCTGGACTAGTTCATGGCTGTTCACCATTCAGATCAACACAATTCACACTTACATTCTTATCACTCCAAGCACAATATTCGGGACACATAACTTAGACAAGTTCATAAGTTGTTCACCATCACACATCACGAGTTCACCATGACATCATGACACAAGTTCATCATGACATCAATGACTCAACAGTTCGCATACTCAGTTCACAGACGACAAAGGTGGCAGCAACTTGACTAAGTTCCAGCAAAAGACAGCAACACGCTCTCAAGATGATCAAGATGAAGGACTAGGTAAGTTACCACCACAGTTGAACTACAGAAGACGCTTAAGCAGCAAATTGTTCTCCTCGACTGCCTTCTTGTTCTCCTCCATCGCCTTCTTGCACTATTGCAGCTCCATTTGGGTCCTTTGAAGGGCTTCCTCTGTGTTCTGAGCATCTGCTTCAGCACATTCACTTCATCTTGGAGAACAACATAAGCTTGTTTTCAGCCGTGAGTTGTTCCTGCAGTGCCTTTTCTTTCGCTGTTGGTGGTTTTGTTGGGCTTGTCGCCTGCAGACCAATATTCTTTAAGAAGATATTACTGCTATTTCTGGGGAGCACCTTGGAGACAACCGGTGCACTTGATAGTGCACTACCTTCAGCAGGAGGCTGATCCTTCAAAGCTTCCATGTTAGCCTGCCACAATCCAAAGAGTTGTCAAGAACCTAGTTAAACTTGGTAAATTTCAAAATCTCGACTTAAGAGACATTTTTATTCATCTTATTTGACTACTTAAATGTATGTAACAGTAGAGACACAATACTTTCATCATGTTAGAAAAAGTGAAAGATATGACTAGGGTTCTCGAGATCAGAAAGAACACAAAAAACTAATTGACTTGACTAGCTAAAAGAATTGTGCAACAACTAATTCCAACGATTTGCCATTTCGGTTGATTCCCAGTACTAAAAGGAAAAATAATTGGAAATCAGTAAAGAGCATGTACCATGTAACCTATCACACTCCCTGTTAAGCAAACAATTATTACACTAGATAAATTGTAACACCAATAGAACTAGGATCTAGAGATAGCAAATTTATGCACAGAATAACAAGAATAATATTCCTAAAAAGCAAACAACAAGAATAATATTTATGTAATATTCCTAGAGCTTCTGGTAATACCATGGTTACGCCACTGGATCACTGATTCAGAGAGCTCATGCAGAGAGCTGAGAGACATGCCGACAACACTACTAGCAGAAATTGAACAGGTAGACCAAGAATTCATGGTCATGCATGCATGCATAAGAAGGCCACAGTGGAAGTTGCAAACTATTTATAAAACACTCTAGACTCAAGCCACCTCAGCATAATGAAAACAACTATGGACATTTCAAGCCATCTCAATTTCCACACTAAGACAGTTTCAATAAGAGATACATAGGAAGATGCTGGGAAAATATATAGTGATATTGTTTGAAGATTTCCACTTACAATTGCTTCTTTTGCAATGTCAGTCATTCCTTTCTTACGGCTGGTATGACATTGTTTGAATATCTCCACCGCATCAAGCTCTCCATCAGTAGCAGCTTCATGTTCTCCATCAGCGGTAGCTTCTTGTTCTCCATCAGCATCAGCTTCTTATTCTCCAGTAGCATTTTCTTGATTTGCACGTGCTGCAACAATTTTCTTTTGCCTCTGTTTGGCATGACATGCACATAGTCCAAATTAGTTGACTTTGGCACATAGCAGCGGAGTAAAAAAGAAACTGTACAAAATAGTGCCCTATTACATATGCATGCAGCTGTGCAACATAGCATCGAGCTCCTGTCGCCTGGTGAAACATGACTTTGGCACGGTTTCCCTTGTTCTTTTCAGCTGTTCGCTGCAACAAGTGATACAAATTATAATTAAATCAAAATTATTGGACCTACTAGGCTGCAGCATGAGAAACTTATGTAGCATCACTTGTGGGACCTACCAGATAAATAAAAAATAGCTCAAGAATGATAAATGATGTTTGAACAGCAGCTAGAAGAAACAAGTCTTTTATTTGAACAGGGTAAAATATCAAAGCAATCAACTCACCATTAAGTTCAGAAGAGAATAGACTAATTCAAATAAATCAGAGAACTTTCACAGGTCACAGCCTTACACATTTACTTCAATCAAATCATGCATTCATGCTTCATGTGTATTCTATTAGAGGGTGGAGGCTAGATAAACAGAAAGACACTTCTGAAGCAATTTTCTGTACACACTTTGATTTACATGGCAACAATAGCTAGTTGTGGAGTTCAGTAGATAGGACATACCATGTTTTTTTGGATCTGACCAGTTCTGAACTAGTTCATTCCACTGTGCATCAGTCATGTATGGTACAGGAGAGGTGGTTCTGATCTGGTCAATTGGGATGCCGGTGAAGTTGGTTTTCTTCAAATTATAGTGCCTCTGCTTTATAGTAGACTGGAGAACATTATAGGAAGCACCCTTAGTTGGCTGTTGATTGATGTCAATGGCCAGCCTTCCCTAAAAATTATTGATTAAGATCATTCATTAGTTGCAGAAGATGATCAATCTCACAGTTAAATGTAACACGTACATAGTATAGAGGAACTTACACTTAACCGTCCAACAAAGCCATCGAGCAGGTTTTTATCTTGTTTGTAATGTTGAAAGGATCTAGATGTCGACTAGAGGGGGGGGGATAGTCAAAATTGTAAATCACAAACTTTAAATAGTTGTTAGTAGCAAAGTCCGGATACTCCGGATATTTTTCCGGATACTCCGAGATTTCCGGAGAATCCGGGAAAATGTCCGGATACTTCGGGCTTTGAGAGTGACGACTAAATCAACTGAAATTAAACTTGCTCAAATTCAGATCTATGAATATAGGATATGCAATACAGTGATATAAGCTTGTTCCACCACTTAGAACTAGTAGGAACCTCACCACAAAGTAGATCGGCCACAAACCCTAGAAAACTGCTCAAAGAGATATCAAGCATACAACAAGAGCAACAAGCACAAGAGACACAAGGGATTTGTTACCGGAGTTCAAGCTCACACCTTGAGCTCTGTGTCTCTGTTGAGGAACCCACAAAGGGTGGACCTTTACACCTAGGTCACTTTCCTCCCCATAGCGATCACAAAGATCGAGCTAGGGTTACTTACTCAATCACGGGGTAATACAAACTTCCTTGGGCAGCCACAATCTATTAGATGCTCCAAGGCAACGCCTAGCTGGCTAGGAGCTCAAAGCTCCAAGAGTAACAAACACGAAAGTTACCAACCAAGCAAAGAACGAGGTGCTCTAGAGATGGGAAATCAGCTCACTAGCACTCTCCAAGCTCTTGCTCTCAATCCCTCCTTTAATCCCCAAGAAATCTCACCAAACCAAGGCCAAGGGGAGTAAAGAGGGGGAGTGAATGAGTTCTGAGTGTTGCAGGTCAAAATGGGCAAGAGAGAGGGAGTGGATAGGGTTGAGGGGGTATAAATACCTCCTCACCCAGAAAAAGAGTCGTTAGAGCTCAAAGACCCAGAGTATCCGGACTCGGTCCGGAGACTCTGGGAAGTCCAGAGTATCCGGGATAAAACCCGGAGTCTCCGGCCTTCCAGAGTCAGCACTTAAAAGATAGCCCGGTGAACGTGCAGTGCAAAGGTGTCTCTCATAGGTTTTTGGTTAGTTATCTAGAGCACCTTTTCAACTCTTGGAAGATACATTTTATGTCCCTCTTTACAGTACGGCATTCCTAGGACTCAAATTCAAAAATATAAAATAAGTAAGCCTCCAAGGAATCCTTCTTTTAGCATCACTTTCTTTTTGTATAGAAATGAAGCGCTTAGATGCCATCATAAGATTTTAATACTTGCACATAGACTCAACATATCATTAGTAGCTTATTAGTGTGTCATTAAATCACCAAAACCCACTTAGGGGGCCAAGATACTCTTCAATCTCCCCCTTTTTGGTGATTGATGACAACACCTTTAAGCTTCATAAGAGAGATAAATAAATTTAGTAAAGAGTTTTGATCTATCTTGCAACACTCCCCCTTAATGTGTGCATTTGGAGTTTGAATCTCAAAAGTGCTTTTAGCACCAAATTTTGCACAAGAGAGGAAAAACAAGAGAGTGTCACAAGATGATCAATAGTGGGGTGCTTGTGTTTGTGCAAACAAAAGATGTGTGATGCATATGACAGTTTATACATTCAATAGAGATCAAAAGAGGCGGAAGTGTCAGAGCCCGGAGAGTCCGGATTTACCCCGGAGAATCCAGGAAACCCAGAGAGTCCGGAGAAAAAATCGGAGTGTCCGGACTTTGACACTCAGCAGAAATCAGTCACCATGAAAAATTTCAAACTATCATAAGTATCCTTAGAAATTAAAATTTAACCTAGAATTCTAGCATCACAAGCACACAATCAAATAGTCTCAAGCTCACATCACATATTCTCACACATAAAGAGTTATTATAGACCAAGTTCTCAAATTCTCCAAGTCTTAAAGCATGAAATAAAGATACTCCCCCCTTTGGCATCAAGCGTCAAAAAGGAAGTGTAGGGGCAGCAGCAGCAGGGGATCACTCCGTGTCCTCATCATCACCACCTTCTTCGTCGTCGTCGTTGTCCTCCTCCTCTTCTTCCTCTTCTTCTTCCTCTTCCTCGTGCTCTTCTTCTTCTTCTTCTTTCTCTTCCTCGTGCTCTTCTTCTTCTTCTTCTTCTTCTTCTTCTTCTTCTTCTTCTTCTTCTTCTTCTTCTTCTTCTTCTTCTTCTTCTTCTTCTTCTTCTTGTCCAGCAGTAGCAGCGTCATGGGCATGCCACTCCACAAAAGGATCATCAAACTCCTGGAGCTCATGGTAGGTGTCCGTGGGGAGGCCAAGATGAGACTTGATCTCAATTCTCATTAGTCTCGGTGACGATGCGCTTGCACATGGAGAAGATGCTCTCGAATGCCCTCTTGACCATGGACCCCTTGACCTTACGAGAAGATCTAGAAGAGTGACTAGAGCAAGGGAGGGGATCATCACCATGGCGAGGGGCAGCACTAAAGGATCCGGCAAACCTTGTGCTCTTCTTCATGGGAGTCTTCTTGTCTCTAGCACGAAGGTGCCTAAGAGGCTCATGAGTGACATCCTTTGGGAATTGGGTATTGGTGACCCTCTCAATCATATACATGATGTATGGAGCATATGGGAGGTGCTTCATGGGGCCACACATAGCACGACGAAGTTCATTCCAAATGAAATCAAAGATGCAAAACCCTTCTTCCTCGGGAGCCACACAGTTGAGGAGATTAACGGCAAAGTGCCTAAGAGCAGTGATATCCCCACTTTTTGGATCAATGGTGGCACAGAAAAACTGATTGAAGTAGTAGTAATATGGAATGAGATTATCAGCTTTTCCCTCATGAGCTAGGAAGGCGGAGGGGAACATATATGCCATGTCCTTGGGCTTGTACTTCTCTTCATTATGGATAGGAGTGCGATCTTCATCATTCTTGCCAAGTGCAAGCGAGCGAGAGAAAGTTATATAGTCAATGGAGTACTTCTCTCCTTGAGTGGTCCAAGTGATAGTGTTTTGATGAGAGTCATAGTAGTATGAGCGATGGAATTGAGCAAGTATCTCTCTATTCCATCCATAGCGAAAACCCATGATCTCATATAGCCCAAGCTCTTTGCATCTATCAATCACGGCATCAAAGGTGGGGTTCTCCAACTTCTCATAGTAGGGCCAATCAATGTACTTCATCTCTACTATGGGTGACTTGTTCTTTGCCTTCATCTGAGGACTTCTTATCACTGTCTGATAGAAGTCTCTATGGAAATCACACCAAAACCTTGACTCAAGAGCCTCACTAGATATGTACATGTAGACGTCACTCTCCCTTTGCTCTCTGACTGCAAGGGCATTCCTAGAATAATCTCTCACCATTTGTTGAGCAAACCCTTGCACAGCTCCAGGGTCCCTTAGGTTGACAGGAGTGGTTACCACCCTCACATTTGATGGAAAGGTAGCTGTGAGATGGGGTGGAGTTCGGGGACATATGTGGGAGTAGGGAGTAGGACGGTTCTTTGGCATTGAGGGGTGAGGTACGGGCCTAGACCGAGAGATATAGGCTGCCTCACGGGGTTTCCTTGATGGTTGAGCTGGACCTTTCCCATGACGCCTAGGAGAAACCCTATATTGCTCAACATCCTCTTCTTTCTCTTCTTCCTCACCAACGACCTACTGTTCTTCTTCTTCCTCGATCTCTTGCTCAGTGTAAATAGGTGCACGAGCTTGTGTGGATCGCTGAGATGAGCCAAGACCCAATGTCTCTTGCACTAACGCCAAAGTTTGAGGGTCGTGCCTAGCCTTGGTCGTCCTCCTTTGGGCGGCTGACTCATCTGGCTTGTACTTCTTCCTCATGATCTGGAGATGAGTAACAAGGAGTACATGAGAAGACATCCATGGAAAATGTGTGTCACAAAAAAAACCAAAGTTTCAGCAGAAAACCCTGGAGTCTTCGGGAAAATTCCCGGGCACTCTGGGAAGTCCGGAGTATCCGAAAAAATTCCGGAGTCTCCGAGTTTTTCTGGCGAAACCCTAATTTGCAATGCCGCATAAATCCACCACGGGAAACTTGAGATATTGCAGATCCACTAGTTCTAGAGTCTAAAGAACATTCCTATTCAAGAGATATCTCAAGATATGGCCTAGGAAAGTAGATCGGGCAAATGAGCCTTTGAACACCTTAGGGAAGAGAGGGAACCGGAGGGGAGAGCTTCCAAATCTTCAAATCAAGGCCAACACCTTGTTCTCCTCCCCTTAGAGCCTTTGAATCTCTCACTCACTCAAAGATTTTGGGTTGGAACCCTAGGTTCAAGGGAGGAACCAAGGGAGGAGGAGAGGGGGCGATGGGGTGAGAGAGAGGCGACGGGAGGTAGGGGAAAACGGTCCACGTAGTAAAAAGTGAAGAGTTAGGGTTTTGACTGCAGTAAAAAGATATATATATAGGAGTCAAGGTCTGGAGTATTCGGGCTGGACCCGGACTCTCCGGGAAACCTGGAGTATCGGGAAAAAGCTCGGAGTCTCCGGCTCCACCTGAGACTTGGCACCAGATTTTCAAGGAATTTGAATTGAGATAGATTTGGATGATTATGAGTGAAACTTATGTGAGCTAGAGAGGTTCCAACACTTGATACTAGCCACAATCAATCAATGAGAACAATAGTCCAAGTGTTGTCCTAGAAAGATCCAAATGTTTTTCTAAATCAAAATCACACTATTTTTCAAACTTTTTCTTTTGAAAGGATTTAGCCTATAACAATCAAACATGTGCATGATCTCAAGCCAAGTTATGAGAATCCAAGATATTCAATTCACTCCTCAAAGCACAAAACCTTAGTTCATCAAGAGGCTTTGTGAAGATATCGGCTAGTTGCTTTTCGATGCTCACATGACTTAAAGTGATATCTCCTTTGGCTTCATGGTCTCTCAAGAAATGGTGTTTTATGTCTATGTGCTTTGTTCTTGAGTGGTTTACAGGGTTGTTTGCTAGCTTAATGGCACTCTCATTGTTACACAAGAGTGGCACCTTGCTAAACGTACAACCAAAGTCCCTCAAAGTGAACCTCATCCAAAGTAGTTGAGCACAACAAGCGTCGGTTGCAACATACTTGGCCTCGGCGGTGGATAAGGCAACGGAATTTTGTTTCTTGGAACTCCAAGACACCAAGGACCTTCCAAGGAATTGGCAAGTCCCGGATGCACTCTTTCTATCTACCTTGCAACCGGCATAGTCTGAATCAGAATAGCCAAGTAGATTGAAAGTGGAGCCCTTTGGGTACCATAAACCAAGGTTAGGAGTGTGCACTAAATACCTAAAGATTCTCTTAATAGTCATGAGATGACATTCCTTAGGATTGGCTTGAAACCTTGCACACATGCACACACTAAGCATAATATCGGGCCTAGATGCACAAAGGTAAAGCAAAGATCCAATCATGGAGTGGTATACCTTTTGATCCACGCTTTTTCCATCTTCATTCAAGTCAAGATGTCCATTGGATGGCATTGGAGTCTTGATGGGCTTGGCCTTGTCCATGTCAAACTTCTTGAGCATGTCATGAGTGTACTTGGTTTGACTTATGAACGTGCCTTCTTTGAGTTGCTTGATTTTAAATCCAAGAAAGAACTTCAACTCTCCCATCATGGACATCTCGAATCTCTTTGTCATAATCCTACTAAATTCATCTGCCCAAACTTTGTTAGTAGAACCAAATATAATTTCATCGACATATATTTGGCATACAAATAAATCATTTCCTTCTTTGTGAGTGAAAAGAGTAGGATCGGCTTTGCCTATTTCAAAGCCTTTCCTTAGGAGAAATTCCTTAAGGCATTCATACCATGCTCTAGGTGCTTGCTTGAGACCATAGAGCGCCTTATGGAGCTTGTAGATGTGGTTGGGGTATTGAGGGTCTTCAAAGCCCGGTGGTTGCTCAACATAAACTTCTTCGGAGATTGGGCCATTCAAGAATGCACTCTTGACATCCATTTGAAAGAGCTTGAAATCATGATGAGTAGCAAATGCCAACAAGATACGAATTGCTAAAAGTCTTGCTACCGGTGCATAAGTCTCTCCAAAGTCCAAGCCTTCAACTTGAGTATAGCCCTTGGCAACCAACCTTGACTTGTTCTAGGTCACTACCCCATCCTCGTATTGTTTGTTGCAGTACACCCATTTTGTTTCAATTACATTTTGCTTAGGGCGTTCCACTAAGGACCAGACTTCATTCCGAGTGAAGTTGTTCAACTCCTCTTGCATGGCCATCACCCAATCAGTGTCTTGTAGTGCTTCTTCCACAGAGAGAGATTCAATCATGGACACAAAAGAGTAATGCCCACAAAAGTTTGCCAATCTTGATCTTGTAGTAACCCCTCTCCTTATGCTTCCAAGAATGTTGTCAACTGGATGATCTTTTTGAACATTTTGACGAACTCTTGGATGTGGCTCAGACGCTTCTTTTTGAATTAAGTCCTCATTTTCTTGATGATCTTGAGCATTTCCTTCACAGGGACCGGACTCTCCGGGGTTGGATCCGGAGTCTTCGGAATTTCTGGATTCTCCGGACTTTTCTCCGGAGTGTCCGGGTTTTGCAGCAGCAGTCAAGTTAGGTGATGCTTCAATGACTTCATCTTCTTCTTGAGGCATGATTTCACCTATGGCCATCTTCTTGATGTCATTTGTAGAGGTCTTTTCCTTGCCTACACACACTTCATCAACTTGCTCCACTTGAGAGCCATTAGATTCATCAAATGTCACGTCACACGCGATATCAACACAACCGGTGGTTTTGTTGAGAACATGATAGCCGTGAGTATTTGAGGCGTAACCAAGAAAAATACCATCATCAACTTTAGGTGCAAACTTAGAGTTCTTGGGCTTCTTATTAAGAATGAAGCACTTACAACCAAAAACTCTAAAGTAAGACACATTGGGCTTCTTACCGGTTAGGAGTTCATAAGCGGTCTTGTGTCGAAGCTTGTGAAGATATAGACGGTTGATAGCATGACAAGCCGTGTTGACCGCTTCCGCCCAAAAGTTATCTGAAGTCTTGTACTCATCAAGCATGGTTCTTGCAGCTTCTATGAGAGTCCTATTCTTCCTCTCCACTATCTCATTTTGGTGAGGTGTGTATGGGACAGAGAATTCATGACTAATACCTTCACCATCAAGATACTCTTCAATGTTGGTGTTCTTGAACTCGGTGCTATTGTCACTTCTTACTCTCTTGATCTTCATATCAAACTCATTTTGGGCTCTTGTTGCAAACTTCTTGAATACATCATGAACCTTGCTCTTGTCACGCAAAAAGAATACCCAAGTATACTGAGAGTAATCATCAACAATGACAAATTCATACTTGCTTCCTCCAATACTAACATAAGCCACGGGACCAAAGATATCCATGTGAAGTAATTCCAATAGTCTTGTAGTGGTGAGTACATTCTTGGAGGGGTGAGGAGCACCAACTTGCTTTCCGGCTTGACAAGCACTACAAATTCAATAATGAACTTTTGTTAGTCCTAGAATGTGTTCCCCCTTTAGAAGCTTGTTGAGATTATTCATCCCAACATGGGCTAGCCGGCGATGCCAAAGCCAATCCAAGCTAGACTTTGCCATTAAGCATGTATCAAGTTGGGCTTTCTCCGATGTAAAATCCACCGAATAAAGCCTTCCCTTGAGTTCACCCTTAAGGGCAACGGAGTCAGTGCCGCTTCTAAAGACGGACACACCCTCATTGGTGAACAAAAAATTATAACCCATCTCACAAAGGTCTGACACAGACAACAAATCGTAGTCCAAAGATTCAACCAAATAAACATCGGAAATTGAATGATTCGTTGAGATAGCAATTTTACCTAGGCCAACTACCGTTCCACCACCATTGCCTCCAAAGGCAACGTAGGATGTTCAATCATTTCACAAGACATAAACATCTTCTTCTCCCTGGTCATATGATTAGTGCATCCACTATCAATTACCCATTTGGTTCCATCGGAGGAGTATGCCTACAAAACAAATTAGGCTTGGTTTTTAGGTACCCAATTAGAGTTGGGTCCTAGCACATTAGTCACAAGAACCTTGGGTACCCACACATTCCTTTTCCTCATAGAACCTTTTGTGCGGGGTCCCACATACTTGGCCACCACCTTACCCTTGTGGTTCCAAGTCAACACATAATCGGCATAAAAATTGTCTTGTGAAGCATGTGCCTTGGGCTTCTTGATTTGCTTGGCTTGCACCACCTTGTTCTTGACTTGTGGTTCATGGGATGTACCATTGGAGCTCTTGAACTTGATGGGAGTGTTGAGCCTAGGTTGTTTACCTTCAACCTTGGCACCCAATTGCTTCATCCCATACACCACATTTCTTGTTCCCACACCCCTAGTGTGGTTGTTCTTGATGAATAGGATAGGGTCTTTGGAGCCTTGCTCATTCTTACCTATCCCTTTCCCATTCTCGAAGCCAAACTTCTTCATGTAGTTTGAACCAAAGCCCTTATTATGGTTCTCAAACTCTCCTCTCTTAGGTTCCTTCTTTTCCTCAATAAGAGAGTTTGACAACCGAGCAATCCCTTTCTTCATTGCATTCACCTCAGCAATGTTAGTAGCACAAGCATTTATATCAATTTTATAGCATCTAGAACAACCATTGCTTGTAGAAGCATTTGAGTTAGAGGTAGCATCAGTAAGGTTGTTTTAATACTATTCTTAAGATTGTCAAGTTGAACCTCAATTGCAATGTGCTAGCTTTCAAGCATTTAAGGCTCTCTTGAAGTTCAACCTTTTCATTCTCAAGTCTAGTGCAAGCATATGCTCAAAAAAAAAGTCTAGTGCAAGCATCCTTAGCTAGGAAAGGCTCCCTTGTTAATTCATCTACTACAACCGCCTCTTTAGCTTGAGAGTTCTTAAGTCTAAGAATTTCTTCCTCCTTTTCTTTGAGCAAGCCCTCTTGTACCTTGAAACTCTTCTTTTCAATTACAAGGGCATTCTCAAGGGTAATGATTTTCTCTTGCTCAAGTCTAAAGAGCTCTTCTTGCACCTCAAGAGTCTCATCTCTATTCTTGATTTCATTTAGTAGGTTCATAATTCTTTTGGTTGCCTTTTTGCCAAAACTAGTGATCATTTTTTCAAATTCATCATCACTATCATTATCATCATTCAACATCTAGGGGAGAAGGTTTAGAGTCTACCTTAGTGCCCCTAGCCATGAGGCATGTGTGGGTGAAGTCATCTTTGTCATCGGTGAGATCTCCAAAGAGTGATGACTTGCCAATGTGTTGAGCAATGGATATGGTGGCAAGTCCCACTTCATCATCGGAATTGGAGCTATCATCATTTGAATCCCATTCTTCACCCAAATGAGCTTCACCAACTTCTTCTTGTTCTTGTCATACTTGTTGGTGTCTCGTCTTCTCACTTTGATGTTGGGACATTCCGCAATGAAATGACCCTCCTTGCCACACCCAAAGCATGGCCTCTTGGATTTTCTCCTGGTCTTGATTTTGTCCTTGTCCTTGTTCTTGTTGAAGAAAAAGCCACCCTTATTCATCACTTTGGTGAACCTCTTCACAAATAGAGCCATTTGCTTGAGAGTCATGGTGTCATTACTATCTTCATCACTATCTTCCTTGACCACGGCCTTGGAGGATGATGAGATTGCCCTCTTCTCTTTGTCTTTGCTTGAAGCTTTGAGAGCTACTCCCTTGTTCTTCTCAAGTTGTTCATGCATCTTTGACATTTCTTGTGAGGTCTTTGACTCCTTGACGGTGATAAGATGTTCTTCAATTCTTCCAATCACATATGCCAGAGTGAACTTCTTGAAGCCTCTCTTCTCTCTAATGAGTGTAGGGAGTTGTACATCCCTAGCCATGTAAGCGGAGAGGATCTTATCAACCACTTCTTTCCTTCCCCATCTTGTACTACCAAGAGACTTGATTTTGTTGATGATCTTGTTCAAGCGGTTGTACATGTCTTGTTGAGATTCATCTTCCTTGATGACAAAGCGATTAAGCTCACTTTCCAAGGCATGAATTATTCCTTCTCTAACTTGCCTTGTTCCTTCATGGTTGACAAAAAATGTGTCCCACACATCTTTGGCGGACTTAAACCCATCAACCTTGTCATACTCTTCGGAAGTGAGTGAACTCTTGATGATGCGAATGGCTTGATAGTTTCTTTGGATCTCATTTGCTTGATCTTGAGTTAGCATCGCATCACTACTTGGAAAAGTGATACCCTTGTTCATAATAGTCCAAAGTGCGGGATTCACCACCATCAAATACTCCTCCATCGAGTTCTTCCACTTGGAATAGCTGGTTCCATCAAATTGAGGTATCTTCCCAATGTGGCTAGAACCTGATGGATGACTAAAAGATAAACGAGAGTAATCGAAGGGGACATTAGAGAACTCCCCTTGTGATGGTCGTCGACCGGAGTGATTTGACATAGCTTCTTCTTCCTCACTATCGGAAGTCTCCACACCATCTTCATTTCTTGGGGTGTTGTTGATGCTTGGATTTCCTTGTGGCATGACGGGAGGATTTCCATCGTTGCCACCACCTTCGGGAAGTGGCATGTTCGACATCTTTTCTCCAAGCGGTTAAGCTTCAAACGGAGCAACTTGGCTCAGATACCAATTGAAAGGATCTAGATGTCGACTAGAGGGGGGTGAATAGTCGAAACTGAAAATCACAAACTTTAAACAGCTGTTAGTAGCAAAGTCCGGATACTCCAGATATTTTTCCGGATACTCCGGGATTTTCGGAGAATCCGGGAAAATGTCCGGATACTCCAGGCTTTGAGAGTGACGACTAAATCAACTGAAATTAAACTTGCTCAAATTAAGATCTGTGAATATAGGTTATGAAAAACAGTGATATAAGCCTGTTCCACCACTTAGAACTAGTAGGAACCTCACCACGGAGTAGATCGGCCACAAACCATAGAAAAGTGCTCAAAGAGATATCAATCATACAATAAGAGCAACAAGCACAAGAGACACAAGGGATTTGTTACCGGAGTTCAAGCTCACACCTTGAGCTCTACGTCTCCGTTGAGGAACCAACAAAGGGTGGACCTTTACACCAAGGTCACTTTCCTCCCCCTAGCGACCACAAAGATCGAGCTAGGGTTACTTACTCAATCACGGGGTAATACAAACTTCCTTGGGCAGCCACAATCCGTTGGATGCTCCAAGGCAACGCCTAGCCGGCTAGGAGCTCAAAGCTCCAAGAGTAACAAACACGAAATTTACCAACCAAGCGAAGAACGAGGTGCTCTGGAGATGGGAAATCATTTCACTAGCACTCTCCAAGCTCTTGCTCTCAATCCCTCCTTTAATTCCCAACACATCTCACCAAACCAAGGCTAAGGGGACTAAAGAGGGGTAGTGAATGAGTTCTGAGTGTTGCAGGTCGAAATGGGCAAGAGAGAGGGAGTGGATAGGGTTGAGGGGTTATAAATACCTCCTCACCCAGAAAAAGAGTCGTTGGAGCTCTAAGACCCAGAGTATCCGGACTAGGTCCGGAGACTCCGGGAAGTCCAAAGTATCCGGGATAAAACCCGGAGTCTCCGGCCTTCTAGAGTCAGCACTTAATAGATAGCCCGGTGAACGTGCAGTGCAAAGGTGTCTCTCATAGGTTTCTGGTTAGTCATCTAGAGCCCCTTTTCAACTCTTGGAGGATACATTTCATGTCCCTCTTTATAGTACGGCATTCCTAGGACTCAAATTCAAAAATATAAAATAAATAAGCCTCCAAGGAATCCTTCTTTTAGCATCACTTTCTTTTTGTATAGCAATAAAGCGCTTAGATGCCATCATAAGATTTTAATACCTGCTCATATACTCAACATATCATTAGTTGCTTATTAGTGTGTCATTAAATCACCAAAACCCACTTAGGGGGGCCAAGATACTCTTCAAATGTTTCCAATGGGTTAGGATAGCAACGGAATCCCTAACTAT
This sequence comes from Cenchrus fungigraminus, assembly GCA_036936925.1. Lineage (NCBI taxonomy): Eukaryota > Viridiplantae > Streptophyta > Magnoliopsida > Poales > Poaceae > Cenchrus > Cenchrus fungigraminus. The sequence goes on from CM072779.1 coordinate 103,871,806, forward strand.
GACACCAGCCTCAAAAGCAAATTTCGCAGCATGCACAGGGTCATGTGGCATTTTGAACCCATCAGCAACAGATATGGGCAGCTTCTTCTTCTTCGCTCTCGTCATCCTATCAAGTAAGATACCCCATGTTGGTGGTCTAAGCCTTCTTGGAGCTCTTTGGGCAAGCTCTACAAAATAACAAAAGTTCAGAATGTTAGTACTCCTCAAATGTTGGTAGTGGAACTAAATTGCAGAATTTAAATGCAAATGATATTTACCTCCATGACCCGTTTGCGTCTGTTCTTCATGGAGCTCATCTTCTTGTCCCTCACGGTGCTCCTCATGTTCTCCACCAAGACTATCATTGGCATAATCTCCATCATAGGACCAGTCATACTCGTACTCTCTTCGACTGTGCAGACCATTGTCATCTTCTGCTACAGGAGGCAATTCTTGCTGAACTTGATCAACTATTTCAGTTGGTTGCTGCCTTGTGAAGGACCTTGTGTTGACGCCATGAGGTCTCTCATTTGAAGTATGTTGCCTGGATCTCTTAGCTTGTGTTGCTCCGTCAGTTCGTATATCTTCAGCAAGTCTCTCATTTGGAGGACTAGTCCTCACTCGCTTACTTGATCTTGCACCTCCCGACGGCATTTCTTATGTACGTCTACTATGAGGAGCCTGTAGTAGGAGAAAAACATGTGAAATAAGGAAATGCTACTATAGTAGTAAAACATGCAACTATGCATCCCATCCCTAGGTACCTCAATGACCACAAGGGGAACATGCTCCTCGTCTAATTCTGCATCATCATCGGTGTCTCCCTGAACCTGCTCCTCAGCTTCAGGGAGATACTCCGAATCATCTGTACCTTTAACACGTCTACCCCGTACCCCTTTCCTAATTGCCCTTGAAGGGGCTGGTTCATTTCCAATTGTATTTATAGCTGATGGGAGGCCAAGTGCTTCAAACCTTCTCTTAATCTCTACTATATTGTTATCTCGCTTCCTCTCGTAATCACATGTTGAAGTTTCTTACACGCAAAATCACATAGTGCATGTCAGGATGTTGCATTGATGGAAATTCTAATTAGTAACACCTCTGATTAATAGACACCTAACAAGCAAAGTTTTGTGTATTAACAACACCTATAATTTACATGATACATATTCATGCAAACCATCATAACAGCAAGTTGTCTACCCAACCCATTACCAGTTACCAAGGGAAACCATCATAACAAAAAGCATCATAATCAGCTTTAAATGAACTTTCACAGAAATTCAAACTATAGCTGCTAATCATGTCTATCAAATCTGATGCTGGACAATCATATTGAACAAAATAAAATCAGGAGCTATAGATATCAATCACATATGTATCAAGTAAACAAGAGTCCCTATAATATATCTATCAGCAGATAAACAGTCAATCAACCAAAGAGTAGGCCTAACGACATATCAATGATATTCCCAGTAAGTAAACCATTAGTTTATTTAGTCAGAGCACACCTATACTACTCTGCTCAATTATATATCCTCCATTTCCCATAAAGTAAGCCATCTAGGTTAATAGAGTGTGGTACACGGTAATCACATTCAAATCCGAACCCTAATCCACCTCGAGCTCCAAACCCTAATCCACCTTGAGCTCCAAACCCTAATCCACGCGTCTCAATCCTAATCCTTTATCACAGATGTACTAAAGCAAAGAAATTGTAGTCACCTCGAGCTCCAAACACTAATCCACACGTCGACATTGTAGGGATTTGGTGTACCTGATAGAACACTACATCAAGTCTTTACCATACTTCGTCGATGCAGTAGCGGGATTAGGTTGGAGTCGTAGTCGGCGTAGTACTCCGGTTCTAGTGGCGAGATGACGTAGCAGATTTGAGTCCCAGTGGTGACGACGAGGAAGCAGACTCGGCCGCAGCGTCATGTGTCGACGAGGTGCGGACCCGGCCGCAGTGTCGTGCATCGTCGAGGTGCGGAACCGGCCGGGGTGTCATGCGTCGTCGAGGTGCGGACCTGGCCGCGGTGTCGTGTGTTGCCGAGGTGCGGACCCGGCCGGGGCGTCGTGCGTTGTCGAGGTGCGCACCCGGCCAGGCGGTGGGCGTCGTCGAAGAGGCACCTGCGGCGGCGGCTAGGGTTTGGAGAGGGGGAGAGGGAGAGGCCGAGAGGGATAGGTAGGTGTTTTCAGATGGAGTGGGTGGGTGGGTGGGGGTGTTTTTGGAATTTCATCCCGCACCCGCGCTGTGCGCCCGCGGGGGCATTTCACTGACAGGTGGGCCCAGTTTCGGAATTAGATGTCCGCAGCCCCGCGCTGTGCTGCCGAGAGGGACTGACAGGTGGACCCAGTTTTGAAATGAGATTGGGATAGTATGATTTTTGACTTTGAACAAATCCATATTTAAAATATACTCGAATGGAGAAATACCTAAAACGGAACTTGTAGAAATGGATTTTCGAAAAAATTAGGAGAAAGGATCAACCGATTTGGAGTTCGTATGATGAAGAAAAATGGTTTACAAGTTTTATCCGAAGATTAAAAACAGAAATTGCACTTGCTACGAACTGGGATGAACAGGTGTGGTTTCTCTTTTTAATCTTTTTCTATAACTTGTAACTAGTTTTTCTGCCTCATACTAACTCCAAATTAGATGATTTTTTTCTAAAATTTTATAAAATCATGCTCTATCAAGATAGTGTGTTGATTTTGGTCATTTGTGCTGTGATGAAGTTTGAACAATTCAAAATTTGAATTGTTTTTCAAAGTGGTGATTTTAGACCAGATTTTGAAACCCGAAATGATTTAAGATGAAGAAGTAATGAATACCAAAGTTTTATGACTCATCAATATCTACAAACTTAGGTATAATTCAAATGAAAAAAATGATTTCGGTAACAGTTTATTAGGGATAATTCACACTTACATCTCGAATTTACAGTATAATAATTCAAATAATATCATAAAATGCTCCGATGGTTCTACGAATTGACGTGGTAACATAATTTGGGTCCATAAACTTTTCATAAAAATTTCAAATGATTTCAGTAACAGCGGAACCTACATTGTTTAGAAATTGATACATGTCTGACATAGTTTCATGACATGTTACTTGAACATTGAAATGTATCATACTTTTCGAAATTTTCGAATTCATATGCACTTCAAACTTGACCATAAACTTGTGTTTAGTTTATTATTGCAAAATACGAAGTTACATTAGTAATGTTTGTGCAAAACAAATGATTTTTCTAATCAATATTTAGAAGGAACTAGATAAAAGGATATAAATAGGATCTGCAAAGTAGAATCTATTGAAAACAACATCATTAAAGAAAAGAGTGTGATTTCAGAAAAATTCAAGAAGAAAATCGTCGAATTCGGATTATGTATGACGAAGAAATACTAGTTACAAAATTTAATTCTAGATTAAAAGAATAAATACCAACTATCCATGTGTTCTTCACCTCCAAGACAGTCGAGCCAATAGGGTGCTGACACCTAGTAGCCCTTATAATTGTAGAAGAAGTAAATTAGTTTCAACACTTGTTGTCGAACTTACATTTGGCGCAGTGGTGGGACTTCTCACGCTCTAGCAAATGGTCCCGGGTTCGAGTCGAGCCTCCGGCCAAATTTTTGGATTTTTTTAAAAAAAATGGGGTGACCAACCTAGGATTCGAACCCTGGTCACTAGCCTCAGAAACAACGGTCTCACCACTACGCTACTTCAAGTAATTTCGATTGAGCGCATCCCGTTATTTTCTTATCCTTAACGTAGCCATCGACATAAAGCCGCGGCGTCATTTCCTCGCCTCGGCGTCTCCTCCAGTGCTCCTCACACCTCACTGCCCCCCTTCTCTTCCTCACCCACCTCGGCGTCTCCTCCTCACCTCAATGTCCCCCTTCTCTTCCTCACCCGCCTCGGTGTCTCCTCCAGCAATAGATCCAGTATGCCCGCCTCGGCGTCCTGGAAGCGCTCTGCGCAGGGCTGTCGCTACGATCGCTCTGCCGCGGCCCGTCACCAAGATCGTGACGAGTGGGGCCACTTCTGTGAGACGTGCCTCACTTCTCCCTCCATCGACGGGAGCTCCATCGACGGGAGCTCCACCGATCTGATCTTGAGGGATGCTCCATCGCCGACCGCCGCACCTGAGGCCAGCCGTCGACGGGAGATCCGCTCCGCCACGCACTACACGCTTGAGGCCAGCGCTCCCTAGGGGATCCCCTCCACCGCCGACTGTGCGGCTGAGGCCAATGCGCGCCGGGCTCACTCCGCCGCCGAGCGCGCAATGAGGGCCAGCACGCGCCGGGAGATCCGTTCTGTTGCCGAACGCACGCCTGAGTCTTCACACGCCAGGTGATCCGCTCTGGCTCCGGCGTCCTGCAGCGCAAGAAGGGGAAGGAGGTGGTGATAGGGAAGGAGATGGTGCTGAAGACAGGCAAGAAGACAACCATCGAATTGATGACCTCTAGCAGTGGTAGCGACGAGTGTAGCAGTGAGGAGGTGGTGCCAGGGAAGGAGATGGTGCTGAAGAGGAAGGAGAACAAGGTGAACATTGGAGCCCTCTTTCTATTTTTCATTGCTCATATATATATATATATATATATATATATATATATATATATATATATATATATATATATATATATATATATATATATATATATATATATATATATATATATATATATATATATATATATATATATATATATATATATATATATATATATATATATATATATATATATATATATATATATATGTTGTAGTCATCCTTGCTCAACATTGAACAAAACAATTGTCCAAATGTTGTCCCTAGTTAAAGGTTGTAAGGTTGTATAAATGCTATCATGATTTAGTCATGTGCTGAACATTGTACTGATGTTGTATTGTAGTCTAAAATGCTAACACCCTAAACTGCTCATTGGCCAACAGATGACCTTCTGGGAGTTGCGCGAGGCGGCGGCAGAGTCACAGGAGAATGTCAAGTGGCTCGAGGGTGAGCTCAAGAGGTAGCAGGCAAGGAAGAAAAGACTTTTTCATGCACTCCAAGCTGCATCCGAGAAGGCACAAAACAACAAGTAGTGCTTTGGTGGAAGCTCTCATGGCCAACAAATGGAAGCAGCAAGCTGGAGCATCATGCTAGTAGCTGAAGCATTAGTGTGGATGCTTGTTTTGTTATTGGCTCGCATGATTGTAGGTCTTTGCTGTTTGTGTCTGTAAATAAGGATGGTTGATGGTTCAGAGTCAGTAGATGAAATTTCAGTAGTGATGTGAACTACATCTTCAGAATCTAGTACTGATGTTTAGTGGGTAACTACTTGTGGTTCAGCTGGTGAATGGAATTTGCTGTGTCTAAAACTTTCTGTGTCTGAATTTTCTTGTGAATGGAATGTTCTGGTTCAGCTTGTTTACAAATGAAAATCATTCATGTACTTGCTTGAAATCAGTTGATACTTGTGGTTGAGATCCTCAAATTGCTATTATACAAATGAAAATGTTGTCACATAATTAAGAACCAAATGCTGATATGCTGCTGCTATGCTGATATGCTGCTCATGCTTGTGCTCAATTTGCTTGCGCAAAGGCTTTTGAAGTCTAGGCAAATGAAGAAAGTGGTTCTCTCAAAAAAAAAAGAAAGCAAGCAGATATGCTGAATTGTCTGGACATTTTGTATGGCCAAACTGAATCATAGGCAGTGAAAACTGAATGTCTGGACATCATAGGCAGTTCTGAATAATTAGTACATCATAGGCAGTTTTCCAAGACAAGGCATCATCAACTCATCATCTCATAACATTTCAAACATTAACATTTCAACTCATCATCTCATAACATTTCAAACATTAGCATTAATATTGGGTTCAAAAATTCAAGCTTACAAGCTAATCTCATACAGTGCAAGATAAAAAAACTCAAATCATCTATGCTACAGAACTATAATAGACCCACTTGCATCTATCAGATCTACATATGCCATTCCTAGCTCTGGAACAAGCAATCTGTGACCACCAAGCACCCATCCCACTACAATGTTTAGGAAGTCGACAGTTGCACCAGTAGAGCCTGATCCATTAGTTACCAACTATAATCCAGGCAAAATAAACATTATATACACTAGAAATTACAACAGAAATTGACACATCTGTGTAGATACATATATAAATATAAATATAAGATTTGACAAGCATGGACTAGCTCACTAGCAAAATAAGAATTCAAGCACACAAATAATTTATTTCAGGCTACAACAAGTCCTGCTACTATTCCACTAATAGATACAGGGTTACTGCTCAGATTATTACATAGTGGAGTGGCACAACACACAAATATTTGAAAATATTGTCATAAATGAGAGTACCCCAATGGAAGTGTTTGTTGACGGTTCAATAACACGCCAAGGTTCACCGCAAGCTTACGGATCATGTAGTACATTTTTCCCTCGAGTATCACCCAAGGTATCGAATCCGTGGAACAGTGTGTAACGCAAGACTCAATCCAATAACCGAGAAACACTTGCAACTTTGAGAAGTTTCGAATGCATCTAATCTACTAAGATCAAAAGAGGTAGCAAGAGAAAGCATTGAGGTACCGATCTAGAGAGGGTCTAGATCGTGTTTATGTCGTCGTTCCGAGCAAGATAAAAGAGAGAGTAAAACGAATCTCATTGAAAGCGTCTTTAAGTCGCCCCACCGTACTCGGTGTCAATATCCTGTCATGATGTTCCCCTTTCTTCGCAGTCGAATCTTAGAGCACACCCGCAAGGAGTGCGTTAAACTACTTGGTAGATCGGGTATGCACCTCTAGCCACCGCGGCTACAAGAGCATTCCATGCAATCTATCTCGAGAATAGATTGAGGAAGAAAACACCCAAGCAAGAACAAGAATTGCAAACAAAGGTACTCGATCGCTAGGAATCGGATCCATTAAAACTCCATTAAAAGTATGTATACATGAATAAGATCCAACCGGGATCCTACCTTGATCTTGATTCACGCCTCCAGAACTCCAACGTGGTCTTCCTTGCAAGGTTCCCATGCCGACTAGGCAAACTCTAGACGACTAACACGACCCTCATCTCCGGGGTGGTGTCCCTAAAGCTCCTCTGCTCCTCGGCGGCGAATGACGAATGGCTTCATGGTTGCAACTTCGCACGGGGGCTATAAATAGCCCGAGGATCATCTAGGTCAAAGGGGGTGGCGAACCGACCTGAGGATGGGCCAGGTCGGCCGACCTGGGCCGACCGGCCCAGGCCCGGTTCATCCCCGGTTTTCTTCGTGAAGCTTCTCGCGACTTCCTGAGTTTTTGCTGAGTTGCATGTGGGCCCTTGATGTCATTTTCCTCGCGGTTTAGATAAGGGTGATTTGCGTATGAACTCCCACATCTTCTGTCTAGGTCCTCAGCACTTCTCGGCTTCACGCTTCAGTCCTTGGTTCATTTGGAGTCATGTTCATCTTGTATCTTGACTTGTCCCGAGGTCCGTGATCACCTTGTAAATCCCTTGATGAACTTTACCCGGAAGTCCTCATTTAAGCTCTTGATTCCTGTGTAAACAATAAACTCCAAAAACCATGCACGAGTGCGAACATGACATATAATGGGGGTTAGGATCGTTAGTGTGAATATCAAATTAATGCCAACATAGAAGGTAAACAAGTGGCTAGGTTGACGGAAATCGACCGCCAACAGTGTTGCTGACCTTTTTTTGGTTCTAGCAGTTTGAGAGATCATCATCCTTGTTGTCAGCATCTTGGCACATGTCATCTTCAGTGTTTTCATTGCCACCTTCACTCAAATATTCCATTATAGTGTCATCTTCATCTTCCTCCTCATTTCCATCTACAACAATGTTGGCTTGCCTACTGTTTCTTATAAGGTCATCTAGACTACCTTCAAATCTAGTAGATCCTCCACCCTGATTAATGGGATCAGCCTCAGCACCATCACCATCACCTTGCTGCACTTCAAGCTCTGTAGTAGAACAGTGATCATCTTGGTATACATCATGAGCGAGTTCACTTTTTTCAGCAACATTATACATCTCCCTATGTTCAAATTTCTGCACCATTCGCCAATTCTTTCCCAAAGATATGTCTTCCATGTAGAATACCTTTGTCGATTGAGTTGCCAAAATGAAAGGGTCAGACTTGTACAATGACTGAATGTTGATGGAATTGAAATGTCCATCATCTCTGATGCCTACAGTCTTGCCTCCTGCCTGATTGTACCAATCACATATAAAGAGAACCACAGTCTGATCGCATTGTAGATTGGTATTATACTGTAACTCAATAATCTCCTTAAGGACTCCATAAAAATCAGAGGCACGATCGTCATGAGTCCCTTCAGTCAATACACCACTGTTCTGAGTCTGCAAGTATTTCTCACGGTCCATGGTGTTATACCGGACTCCATTGTTAATGCAAGATGCAGAAAACCTCACTCGAAGATCAGGACCACAAGATAGAGCAAACAATCCTTCAGTAACCTCTTCTGAATGATCATTGCACTTCTTCGCAATCTTGGGTTCAAACAAAGAATACAAGGTTACCACCAATGAGATAACTCACATTTCAACATACATAAAGCCAGTTGGTGACTACTAGTACAGGACACTTACATGGCTCCTAAACCATCTAGGAAATGTTTTTTCAAGCCTTTTCTCAACATCATGTGACCCTTCTATCAATAACTCTTCCCTGCATATGTTGTCACAAAAAAACAAGCAAAAATCAGGAAATCTTCACTTGAAATTCAGGATATTATAATCTTGCAAATAAAAACGATACTTACTCCAAATATGACTCAACTTCTTCACAATTATTTAGAACATACCAAACTAGCTTATCCATCACCTCATCATCAATGTATTGTCTCCTGTCACCTCCTATGATTTTGACACCATGCATGAAAACTGAGGTGTCACTAACTAATGGCCCATAACCTACATCTTGGTTGAACTTGGTGTCAACATCCTGCATATACCTCGAACAAAATGTCAAGGTGTCACTTGCATCATAGGCCTCCGCAATTGAACCTTCCGGCCTAGCCCTGTTCCTCACAAAATTCTTCAAAGTACCCAATCTCCTCTCTATTGGGTACATCCATCGATACTGAACAGGCCCTCTAAGCAATGCATCATCAGGTAGATGCACAGCCAGGTGCACCATGACATCAAAAAAGGCTGGCGGGAATATTTTCTCAAGCTTGCAAAGGATTAGTGGGATTTTGAGCTTTAATCTTTCCACCACATCTATCCTTAGATTTCTACTACACAATTCTCTGAAGAAGTTCCCGAGCTCTGCAATTGCTTCATACACATCTTTCCTTACCAATCCTCTTAAGGCAGCAGGTATGATCCTTTGCAGTGGTACATGGCAACAATGTGTTTTCAGTCGGCCCTGCAACTTGGTACCATCTGCACTTATGAATCTCCCTAGGATGGCTGGAAACCCATCTGGAAACTTCACACCTTTGACGTATTTGCAAAATTTAACTTTATTTTCACTGTTCAATACATAGAAAGCGTCTGGCTTCACAACTGAGTTGCCATCCTGTTGCAAGTGCAGATTGTGTCTAATGCCCATATCTTGCAAATCCAACCTTGCATTATCGGTATCTTTGGTCTTGCACTGAATTTCTAGTAATGTGTCAAGGATGTTTTCATAGATGTTCTTTTCTATGTGCATAGCATCAAGATTGTATGGCAGCAAAAAATCTTTCCAATATGGTAGCATCCACAACAAAACTTTGCGACTAAAAATTTTTGGTGCGCTATCCTCCCCATGCTTCCTCTTCCTGGGTGGAGGCGCTGGATGCTTTCCTGGCCTGACATGTTTCACTTTCTCTAGCTGCTCAAGGACCTCTTTAGTACTGAACTTACCCAGTGTATCCCTCATTTCAGGGCACCCATCAAAAGCCAAGCTTCTCCGCCAAGCATGATCCTTTGGAAGAAAACAGTGATGGCCAATGTACCTAATTTTGCCCCTCAGTGCACGTGATAGAGGATTTTTGTCACAGTGGATACAAGCATAATAGCCTTTAGTGGTTCACCCTGACAAGGTGCTCAGCATTGGATAATTGTGTATGCACCACATCACAGCGGCATGGAGATCAAACTTTTTACCACTCACAGCATCATAAGTGCTTACTCCACTCCAGAGTTGAAGCAGTTCTTCTACTAGAGGCTCCAAATACAAGTCAAAATCTTTTCCAGGACATGATGGACTAGGGATGAGCAAAGACATAAAGCAGTTTGCTTGATTGACACATTCCCATGGCGGCGGGTTCAGAGGTGTCAGAGGCATGGGCCACATACTATATTGAGTGCTCATGTTGCCTAATGGGTTGAAACCATCTGTAGCTAAGGCAAGCCTCAAGTTCCTCAGATCATTTGCAAAATCTTTATACTTCTTATCAAAATCCTTCCAATCCCTCCCATCAGCTGGATGGCTCATTACATTATTGACTGGCCTCCTAACCTCCTTGTGCCATTCATTACATTATTGACTGGCCTCCTAACCTCCTTGTGCCATTGGGTCTCCTCAGCTGTTTGTTTCATTGCAAACATCCTCTTCAACCTTTTTATAAGTGGAAAGTGCATCAAGACCTTATGAGGAACCCACCTTTTTCCATCCCCATCTTCCCATCTAGATTCACCACAAATTGGGCACACTTCTAGCTTGGAATAATCCTTATCAAACAACGTAGACTTTCGAAACAACACACAATTGTTCTTGCACACATGGATTGATTCATATGCAAGGCCAAGTTCACCAAGATACTTCTTTGCCTCATCATAAGAACTTAGAAATTCACACTGAGGGAATCCCTGGGACAATAGCTTCATGAATGGACTAAACATTGTACTGCTAACTCGATAGCGAGACTTGATATAAAGAAGTCTCACTAGAAAGGAGAATCTAGAGTGCTCTGATCCTAGGCACAATTGCCGCTTGGCATCGGCAAGAACTTTGGTAAATCTTGGATTCCTTCCATCTGCCTCTAATGATGTGTACAAATCTGCTAGCACCTCTGTGACTCCGTGATCATCATCTCGGTCATCCTCTCGGCCATCATCTTGGTCATCCTCACCCAAATTTATCCCTTCATCATAATCATATCTATCATGGTGCACCTCCTCCTCTCTGGACTCAATAATTTCAGCACCTAGAGACTCCCCATGATGAATCCAACGAGTGTAAGCAGGCGACATTCCAAAGATGTGTATATGGTCATTCACTTCTTGCTGATGCTGTAAAACTTGATTAACACATCTGCGGCATGGACATTTTATCTTGTTGTCTTCAGGGTATTTTCCTCTAACAAATCCCATGAACTCTTCCACTCCGTCCATGTAGGTAGGTGTGAATGGTTTCAAATGAACCCAACTTCGATCCATCTATTTTGGCATAAATGTGGAAATTCATAACACAGCAACATAAGTAAACTTTCAGGAAGGTAGTAATATAAGGGAAAGGCAGATGCAACAAAAAGTAAACTTTGATAACACAGCAACATCGACTCAATATTAAAGAATTCAGCCATGGCCATTGGCGGCCTTTATTGTTAATATAAGCCTTCGGTTTAAACATGTCCGTAGCTCCAGGAATTAAAAGATCGGTGCTAAACATGGTAGCTCTAGCACAATACATGAGAGCATAGCAGGCCAAATTTCATTGTAGGATGGTTTTCTAGACCACAACACATTCAAGCCAGCAGGCCAAATTATGGTCCAAGGCATTGCATGAGAATCAAAAAACAAATTACAATCTGCACATAATCAATTTCTTCCATTATATAATTATATTCAAAGTGAGTTAGATCCAGATCACTGGTTTCAATATAAATTTAAGCAATTGGAGGCACTACAACGGATTTCAGAGCTCCAAACTTCGACCATTACAACTAAGGTTCAGAGTATGGATGCATGCAAATGTGCTGAATATCTACAAATTTACTAGCTAACCAGTTCTTCCTGGCAGTCCATGTCTTCCTGCTAACTAGTTCTACTAGCTACATCTAAGGAAAAGAATTACTAGGACCAAAATCATGAGAAGAAATGCATTCCAGTATAGATACTAACTAGATCTGAAATCTAGAGTTGAATTCTAACCTGAAGTCTATGTTGCGGGGACACCGTCGTGGGACCGAGCCGTCAGCTTGCCGTCACGGGGACGCCGCCACGCAGCAGCCACTGTCCGCCCGCCGGGGCCGCCGCCACGCAGCAGCTGCAGCCGCCCATCGGGGACGCCGGGAACGACTCCGCCCCCCTCCCTCCACACGTCGAGGACGCCCTGGACAGAAGTGAATTTGTTTCAGTCTGTTTGTTTATTGAACATGGGAATTCATGTTATACATCAAATAAACAGATATGTATCCTCTGACAGATAACGTTGAGTGGTGCAGTGGTAAGACCTCATCTCCGGTGTCGTCCCGGAAAGGCCGGCCCAATGTTTACCTAGGTTGGTTACTAAAAAAAGGCCGGCCCATAGCACCTGTGCTGGTTGAGAGAGAACAAAGAAGACCGTCCCAATGCACCTGGGATAGTGGCCCATCGATTCTGTGCAGCGGGACAAGGGGCGGTGGGCCCACGTTGACACATAGCAGCGGGACCGCACTGGTAGGGTCCTTGTTGACGTGTAAAGCCACGTGGTCGTGGGGTCCATGTTGACGTGTACAACCACTTGTGGTGGGCCCACGTAGCCACGTGGCAGTGGGGTACAATGTGTAGTAGGACCGCTGTGGTGGGGTCCACGTCGTTGACGTAAAAAATGGAATAAAGTTCTTCACGGCAACATGTTGACGGCTGTTAAGTACCACTTTTATGCCTTCAACTCCTGCATTAAATAAATGAAAAGTGATCACCAACACTAGAATAGGGCTTTATACTGATGATTTCCACAAGTGTTGGTGTTTATAGATTTTGTTGCAGGAAGCACCGGAATACGTGTTAAATGATACAATTAAGAGCAAGTGATCCAATGGCTTATATAGGACGTCATCGTAAACAACCTCAAATGCCAAATTGGATTGCACCATTGCGACAGGCTCGTCGAGACTATCAAAATGGATATATTATTTACCTACTTTGGAGTCTGGGAGCAAAAGATAGCAAAGAGACAAAAATACACAAGTGCTGACATCACACGTGGGGCCCACAACACAAGTCAACGGAACGTACAGACGCGCACAGGACCAGACGACGCCACATGGCAGGCTCCCATTGGTGCACTTCCGCTCGTGTGGATCGCCCACGCGCGCCCGCATGTGGAGTCCGCCAGGCCACGTGGCGATTCATGGTTGGCCGCCGGTCTTCCTGCGGATCGCGTCACACGCGCAGGAGGCAAGGTGGGGCCAGCGGGGCCCACGCGGGCCAGCAGCATGCCAGGCACGCGCACGGAAAGCAGTCGCAGGCCATGCATCGCGTAGCGCTTGGCGCACGCGGGAGCCGCGCGGGACGTGCCCCCTCGCGTGTGTGCGTGCGTGCGCGGTGGACTGCTGGGCCGGGTCAGATGGTGCGCCAGGGTTGGCTAGCAGCCCTGCCTTCTGCAGGAAGGCGTGAGGCATACGGAGGCAGGGTGCCGTGGCCCTTGCGTCACCTCCCACCACGTGGCGCCCTATGGTTGGCCGCGCCCAGCAGGTTGGAGCACAAACACCACTTCACCCAAGGATGAGAGCTTCCCTTCAAAGGAGAGGCCTCTCCTTGGTAGATTAGAGAATAGGAGAGTGAGATAGAGAGTTGTATCTCTATGGATGCTTGTTCTTCAACTAGGGTAAAGTAAGTATTTTTGCATTTTCTATTTAGACTAAAGTGTTATTCATACTTGTGTGATTTGTTCTTGTGTTCTTCGCCTGTTCATCATTTAGAGGCACGTGTTCTTCACGAACACGCCCCCTCGATCTAGTTGATTAGGTGCACAAGTTTGTATCTTCTTTGTATGACTAGTCTATTAGAATAAAGTGTATGCTTGTATGCTCTGATTAGAATAAAGTGTGTTTGTGATTCCTTTCTAATAGTTTATGCCTGGTTGCATGAGTAGACTTTTTCCTCTGCTAGTGCGTAGATCCTCGGTTTATGCGTTCGTCTGCTGCAAGTCGTTCGTATACGTTGGAATCATAGTACGGGGTCGAGTGCTCTCCTGTATGCCTTTAGTATAAGCTAGTAGTGCCTGTAGTGAGTGAGATCAGTTCTCTTCTGTGGTTGTAGTTCTATAAGTACAGAGGGTCGTAGTCCATTGGCTACGGCAGTAACCACAGCATAGACGTTGTGTCACGCTACCGGTTATCATTCGTTCGGCTTATCCCAAGGTTAGGTAGAGGCAGTCCAGGTGGTGGTGACAGCCCGTCTGGCCCTTGTTGATCCTCCACAGCTGGATATAGTCAGAGCTCCGCTCCACATAGATCCGCGTGCCGGAGTCGCCTGTTAAGTCAGGGCTATCGGTACCCTAAGCCAAGTTCTATCTAGAGATCAACCTTTAATCTCATCTATAGTGCTATCTTTAGGAATCCTCTGTGTCCTTGCCTCTTATCTGGGTGTGTCCTTGGACCGACTAGTACGAAGTTAGTGCACACACGTTCACTTGGATTAGATACCCTTGGAATACTCTGAGGTGAAAGCTACAACGGTATCTGTGTGCTTGCAGATTTATTTCGTGTGACGCTAAAATACCCAACAAGCTTTCTGGTGTTGTTGCTGGATAATGGTTGTTGTATCTATCTTTGAACTTAGTGGTCCTCGTATCTTTTGTTTTTCTTTATTTCTACCTTCGCCCCCGTTATCATGGAGCAGCCCCCCATTTTAAGCTTCTCCACTCCGAAAGGGAAATTCTTAGAGCCACCATCTTTTGAGCTCCCAATTCTCACACCTAGTTATGAAATCCCTTCTGATTATATCACTAAGGTTCAGGAACTTTCCTTCTCTGGGTTAAGTAGTGATAACCCGTACCACCATCTGCGGGAGTTTGAGCAAGTGTGTTCATGCATCGCAATTAAAGGCATGTCACACGATACCCTTAAGTGGAAGTTGTTTCACTTCTCTCTTGTAAAAGGGGCTAAACAATGGTATGTGAAAACCGTGGGTAGCATGAACGGGAGTTGGGATGACCTTATAGACAAATTCTGTCTTAAGTTCTTCTCCATGACCCAGATGTATGCTCTATGAAGGGCTATCGTATCCTTCCAACAGAATGAGAAGGAATCTTTAGGTGCGGCCTGGGCTAGATTTTCACTCTTGGTGAAACTAGTCCCTGCCCTATCGATACCTGATGTTGTGCTACTTCAGCACTTTTACATAGGTCTCGATCAGGACGCCACCCAATATCTCGACATCACCTCTGGGGATCCTTTTTTGAAAGGACTTCAGATGAAGCCATAGAAATCTTAGAGAGAATTTCTGAAAATGCCTCTGTCATAGCTGAGTCTGAACCCCTCCACAAAGAGTTCGTGTCAAGCCATGAGAGTCTCTCAATAGTCGAACCAGAACCAATGATTTCCACATCCCAAGATTCGTCTGTTGAGCTCTCTCCTAAACCAAGAACACTGGAGGAAGAAGAAATTCAACCTTCGGAGTTCGCATTCCGATTCGAGGATGACCCATCTAGGAATCACAAAAACACCTCGAATCTCTCTAATGCCCAATTAGGGGAGGAAGTCTTTTCTGTCCATATCTTTCAATCTAGAAATCTTTTGACAGAACCTTCCCCTAGGCGTACGGTACCTCCTTTGCCTCCCGATCCTCCAAATGAAACATCTATCATGGAGGCCATGGATATGAAGTGGTCGACTGGAGTGGGACACTTTTCCGAAGCACTTTGGATTTGTTCACCCTCTACGATCGTTTCTTGTTCCACAAAAGGGATTATCATAGAAGCCCATCTTAACCCCACTATGGAGGTTAATGTCATGCCATGGCACCTAGCGTACACTATTTTGGGCAACATTACGCTGAGAGCATCCGACAAGCTCCTCAAGAGTTGTCCCTCGGGACACATTCTTGAGTGTCGGGGGGTTGCATGTGCCGTGCCGCTCACCATAGACAAGATTGAGGTCACTCTAGACTTCCACATCTTTGATGTCCTCGACCTTGATCTCCTTTTAGGCTCTCCTTTAGAAAAACTTCTCGATACATCTCGAGGGAGCCAAGATGAAAAGCTTAGGGAAGCCGCTTCTGCCACCACTCCGTTGTTTTCAGAAAGTTCTATGGCAAAGCCTCTTCCCAAGCAAGACTCGCTCGAGGAGACAATGCATGTATCTCCATTCGCATCATCCGAGCCCGTTCTCGTTGAGGGTGTAGAATTCTCTACTCCTCGGGATTACGACTCGGAAGACCCTCTTCACCTTTGTGAAGACGAACAATCGTCATCACCCTCGATCTTGTTTGAGCCTCTCCCCACTGGCCCGCATTATGTTGTTCTTAACTTTGATCAAGAATCAATATCGAGCTTCCATGATGCATCTCTTGAGATGGAGAATTCATGGGTCATGGAATTCTATGAGGCACTGACTTTGGGGTCCGAAGGAAAGGATTCCATTGACAAGCATGGTAGCTTCACTCTTGATATACCTCAGGAACCATGCTTGCATCATCCTTCTCCAGAGTCAGCTATGCTCAGTGCACGGAGCATGCACGAGGACTACAACCCCCTTATGGTCCTCTTTTGCTTGATGTTTAGAAGGATGGTTGTAGATGCATATGTTTACCATAAGCATTGTAGATTTCGTGTATGTTCTGTGGCACTAACCTTGCAGCTAAAGCTTCACTGACACATCAATAATTGGTGGTGAGACTGGAATGACATCACCAATGATAGCTTCAAGAAGAAGTTCCCCGGGTCGAGCTTATGACCGTAAACAAAGCACTACCAGGAGATAGCCTGGATTATCATAGGTTTGTTTTATTTCCCTTTTCAAATAAAAAGCAAGAGTATGTTTTTAGGATAAGATTGTCCCTCGGGTATTTTTGGTTGCTAACTTTTCAGGTGGAGATTGAGAAGAACGGTGGACAGCTGATGCCTAAGAACATGTGAGCTACATCAACTACAACACTTTGGTAAGTTTTTGGTGAGAGAACATTTACTAAAGGAAGCTTGATCTCCACACACTTGAGTTTTGTTGCCTAGCAATGCAAACTTCAAGTGTGGGGGAGGTATGTGAGCACCCTAAGTAAAGTTCCTCCTCACCCAAATCTTATCCTGGTTTGAAGATGATGTTAGCTCTTGTACCTTGTCGAACTAGCTAGGTACGTCCTGCTTTTGACTTTAAACAAAGCCCTTCCGGGAGGTTGCCCGATGTTCACCTTCTTATTCTCATGTTTATATCTCTTTGAAAATAGCTTGATCATGCTTTTATGCTTCCTTTATCTATGTTTGCAATGCTATGGTTTGAGTGCATGTTTAGCTACGTGCATTCATAGGTTGTTTTAAATTAAGCATGGTGCTTAGGTTAAGACCATCTTCTTCAATCAAATAAGACATGGTGTCGAGTTTGATTGATGAACCTTATAGTTAATGCATGCGTGGATATTGGTTGTATATGCAGACTAACCCTTGTAGGAATTTTGAATTCAAATGGGGTAAGTCATCAAGCTTGATTCAAATGGGAAGGTATGCTAGGGCATCTCAGCCTTGTTTGAGGTATCTCATGGTGAATATAGAAAAACAAAAAAATATTTGAATTTGAAAAAAGGCTCACTGGTTCTCGAACCAGCAGAGTCCATCTTTTGTTTTTCTTTTGTTTGAAGACAGCACCAGGTACATGAACAAGTGTGGGGGAGATCTCCCAAGCTTATCATCGACATACACACTTGAGATCTCCCACACAGGCATTGCACAACATCGACTGCGCTTTCATGACAAGGGACAAGGTAAACTAGAGTGAGCCGGCTGCCCCTATGGGTCAGCCGAATCACCACTGGTCCTCCTTAATCCCTATATCCTTCAGGAGTGATGGTATGTGCAACATTATCGCACTCTCTGTGATTCATGAGTTTGAATGAGTTTCAATTCCTATCTTCTAAATCAACTCATGGAATCGTGCTCTACTTGCTCTACATGTTTCCTGTGGTTGGCTTGCATATGTTTTATTCCATACTTATTATCTTGATGCTTGTGAACAAATATCATTAGGGAACTCATGCTCATCTAAGTAGTTGGCGTTTGTGATATGGTTTGATGATATGACCTTCTCTCTGAATGTTTGAGTGCTTGGGAATTTTATTTGAAATTATGAAAACCCTTTGCAAAGCTCCTCTTTGATATGCCAAAGTCCTACCAAAGCCATATGATGAGTTATCTCGAAAACCTTATACTCATATGCTGCTTGCTATTGCATTGAGCTTTGTCAAATTGTTGTGACCCTTGTGAGAATTCTTTTCATGCTTTCATGATCAAGATTCATGAGCACTCCATATCCCCTTGCTATGCTTCTACACTGGGAGTTAGCATTGTATCATCCATCCATTCTATAAAAATAAAGCTCCATGTATAGTGTGACCTCTCTCTCCAAAAGTATCTTCGAAAAAAGGATATGGGCAATGCAAAAAAAACATGCTCAAAGCATGAGAAAAAAAAATGCCCAAGGCATGAAAAAAGAAGAGAAAAAAAAGAGATAGCCCATGTCCAAAGGAAAGAAGAAAAATGAGAGAGATGGAATCATGTAAAATGGAGTTCCAATGAATTTGATGGTAATAACTAGCACCCACTCCGGGCCTAGTGTCCACCTTACCATCACCACAACATTCATCATATATATGGTAATATCTAGCACCCATTCCGGGCCTAGTATCCACCTTACCATATCCATCACATCCATACATGTGCACATCTTGATCTGATTGTATGACTTGATTTTCTCCTTGGATCCGGTTTTTGACTTCGCAATATATGTGATACAAGTATGCTTTATCTTTTATCCTACCTTGAGCCCCACATATAGCCATCATTAGAAGTAGGATGAAAGAAAGGCAATTCTAATGCCTTGGTGAAGACATATACACATTGAGCGATCTGAGAGAATAAAATGAGGAGCTAAGCAAGGTTTGTTTTGAAAATTTATTGCAAACCCCCAAGTTACTTAACATGATGAGCAGGAGTAATTTGATCATAACCGTTCCATTCCTCAACTACCCAAGATGACATGATAGACACTTCACAGAGTTCACAAGTGTAAGGTATGGTTTGGAATATCTCTTACGCTCTCTTCATACCTTTGGATATCATGTCTTACCTTGATCTATTCTCCTTTACTCGAGGACGAGCAAAGGTCAAGTGTGGGCTGTTGTTGACGGCTGTTAAGTACCACTTTTATGCCATCAACTCCAGCATTAAATAAATGAAAAGTGATCACCAACACTAGAATATGGCTTTATACTGATGATTTCCACAAGTGTTGGTGTTTCTAAATTTTGTAGCAGGATGCACCGGAATACGTGTTAAATGATACAATTAAGAGCAAGTGATCCAATGGCTTATATAGGACGTTATCATAAACAACCTCAAATGCCAAATTGGATTGCATCATTACGAGGGGCTCGTCGAGACGATCAAAATGGATATATTATTTACCTACTTTGGAGTCCGGAAGCAAAAGATAGCAAAGAGACAAAAATACACAAGTGCGACGTCACACGTGGGGCCCACAACACAAGTCAACAGAACGTACAGATGCGCGCAGGACCAGACGATGCCACATGGCAGGCTCCCATTGGTGCACTTCCGCTCGCGCGGATCGCCCACGTGCGCCTGCATGTGGAGTCCGCCAGGCCACGTGGCGATTCATGGTTGGCCGCCGGTCTTCCTGTGGATCGCGTCGCGCGCACTGGAGGCAAGGTGGGGACGGCGGGGCCCACGCAGGCCAGCAGCATGCCAGGCAC
Organism: Cenchrus fungigraminus; assembly: GCA_036936925.1. Taxonomy (NCBI): domain Eukaryota; kingdom Viridiplantae; phylum Streptophyta; class Magnoliopsida; order Poales; family Poaceae; genus Cenchrus; species Cenchrus fungigraminus. The sequence continues at coordinate 103,891,668 of CM072779.1, forward strand.
GCGCACAGAAAGCAGCCGCAGGCCACGCGTCGCGCAGCGCTTGGCGCCCGCGGGAGCCGCGCGGGACGTGCCCCCTGGCGCATGTGCGCACGTGCGCGGTGGACCGCTAGGCCGAGCCAGATGGTGCGCCGGGGTAGGCCAGCGGCCCTGCCTTCCGCAGGAAGGCGCGAGGCATGCGGAGGCGGGGTGCCATGGCCCCTGCGTCACCTCCCGCCACGTGGCGCCTGCGTCACCTCCCGCCACGTGGCCCCTGCGTCACCTCCCGCCATGTGGTGCCCTGTGGTTGGCCGCGCCCAACAGGTTGGAGCACAAACACCCCCAAGACAAGTCTTCTCTTTGCCTATAAATACAAGGGGAGGGGGTCATTTTAGACACCACTTCACCCAAGGATGAGAGCTTCCCTTCAAAGGAGAGGCCTCTCCTTAGTAGATTAGAGAATAGGAGAGTGAGAGAGAGTGTTGTATCTCTATGGATGCTTGTTCTTCAATTAGAGTAAAGTAAGTATTTCTACATTTTCTATTTAGACTAAAGTGTTATTCATACTTGTGTGATTTTTTCTTGTGTTCTTCGCCTGTTCATCATTTAGAGGCGCATGTTCTTCACGAACACGCCCCCTCGATCTAGTTGATTAGGTGCACAAGTTTGTATCTTGTTTGTATGACTAGTCTATTAGAATAAAGTGGATCCTTGCATGCTCTGATTAGAATAAAGTGTGTTCGTGATTCCTTTCTAATAGTTTATGTCTGGTTGCATGAGTAGACTTTTTCCTCTACTAGTGCGTAGATCCTGGGTTTATGCGTTCGTCTGCTGCAAGTCGTTCGTATACGTTGGAAGCATAGTACGGGGTCGAGTGCTCTCCTGTATGCCTTTAGTATAAGCTAGTAGTGCCTATAGTTAGTGAGATCAGTTCTCTGCCGTGGTCGTAGTTCTATAAGTACAGAGGGTCATAGTCCGTTGGCTACGGCAGTAACCACAGCGTAGACGTTGTGTCACGCTACCGGTTATCATTCGTTCGACTTATCCCAAGGTTAGGTAGAGGCAGTCCAGATGGTGGTGACAGCCCGTCTGGCCCTTGTTGATCCTCCAAAGCTGGATATAGTCAGAGCTCCGCTCCACATAGATCCCTGTGCCGGAGTCGCCTGTTAAGTCAGGGCTATCGGTACCCTAAGCCAAGTTATATCTAGAGATCGACCTTTAATCTCATCTAATGTGCTATCTTTAGGAATCCTCTCTATCCTTGCCTCTTATCTGGGTGTGTCCTTGGACCGACTAGTACGAAGTTAGTGCACACACGTTCCCTTGGATTCGATACCCTTGGAATACTCTGAGGTGAAAGCTACAACGGTATCCGTGCGCTTGCAGATTTATTTTGTGTGACGCTAAAATACCCAACACAACACGTAACGGATCCCTGAGATGTAACAAGGTGTGCCACTCAATCTGACTTGTTGATTGACAAGGAAATCTTGAAACGTTAGATTAACAGGTTAATCGGCTAGAGAGCCGATATGCCTCGCAATAGAACGTAATGACTGGGAGTGGCTGATCGGGGAACGGATCGGATCTGCTAGATCAGCCGATATAAGCTATCAGACATAAAACCGATTGGATACATAGCATCATTAGGCTCTTGCTCCACCATGACTAGAGCCATAAACCGATGAGTATTATCCTGACGTCTGCACCAGTGTATCTAGGTGTAACCACAGCGATGCGCCTGGTAGTCACAGCCTAGTAGAGCTGGCGGCAGGGTATTAGTTTAAGCCTCACAAGCCGACGGATCTACTCACAGTGCCGCTCGAAACCAACAACACTCGAGGGATAGCCGAAATTAAGATGCAACAGGCTATTAAATAATCTATCATCTATTATATGAGATTTAAATTAAACAAAGCACGCTAAACAGCAAGATGATAGATTAAATAAATATCAGCCGATGCAATCTTAACCAAGGCAGGATAACTGTGATTCTACCACATCTAGCAAGAGATCGAACGATGCAGCCTTACGAGATAAGATAGAACCGATAACTGGTGAGTACCGTAGATCGAGACGGAAGCGATGTGCCGTAAGTCGAAGATCCGCGGTACTTGGTTCCAAAAATTCATCTGGACTTAACCCTCCGCCGGAGATCAAGATGATGGAGCCCCACGTCAGGTGACGAGGTTCCGTTAATGATTCAAAGTAAATACATTGCGGAAAGGTAAAGCAAAAAAGTAAAAGGGTGGCAATACGCCGAGTTGTATTGATTGTCATTTATTTATTACAATGACCATAGGTACATATTTATACCCGGAACTAATGACTCCTAACAAGCTAAGATATGACTCTCGCACAAGACTTTCCTAATACAAAATATCTAGATAAAAAGAACTATTAAAGATACACACAATCTGACTTTCTCTCTTGCGGAATCCTTCTTAATTAAACTTCCTCGAGTATGTTTGGGCCGGGCAACTGCATTAAGAATACTTTAATCTCCAAAGACCGAACACCACCACATGGCCTTTTCAGCATCCAATGATGGCACGTCTTCTCTATATGCTATCTCCTCTATACTTTCTTTATTTTAATTACGCATGCACGTGGTGTCCTGCTTGCTTCCCTGCCGATTGTATTGGTGGCTGATTGAACCCATAAGTGATCTTCCTCTGCTTTTCTTCACATGAGTATCAATTCTTAGTCATAGTTGATCGAACTCTATCTGCTTGCCTCCTTCACCACGGAATAAAATAATCCGGCCAGCCTCACTTTGCTCTGTTTTGCTAATTGCACCCTGTCCTGCTGATTTTTATGCTATCAATCTCAACAGGACATGAGATTTTTACCAAAATCTGGTGTCAACACAAGCCTCTCAATTTCGAAGTACGAATGATTCATGCTTTGAAATTCTGAACTTCTATCTTCTGACCGATGCAACCTGCTCCTTGGATTTAATTTTAGTTCTCTTGGTACTACCCTCATCTCCCATCAAGCCTCTCGGTTACTCTGTTTTGGTAACTTTGGTGTATCATCGACAACAACAGTAACAGTATTTTGGCAATCAACAATACTAGCGATGACATCAGCGGCGATGGACTCCAAGCTTGGCACCCAAAGCAGAGAGGCTTGATCTTAGTTCTCTGCTCCGGTAGTCTTCAGCAGTATCAGCAGAAGCAAATAATATTCTTGATGTAACCTGTGTGTTGAGAAGCTCAATCTTCTAACCACGCATACCCGTGGGCGTCAAGCTTCTTATCATAATCTCTACACCATGAGCTCTGGGATTGCATCGCATCATCATCAGCTCGGTACATGATCTAGGCTTCCGAACACCAGTTGCTCATTCTTACTTTCTCTTGTTCTTTTCCTGTCTAGAACTTCCTTTAATCAATTGTGGCATGTCATGTTGATACTTGTGTTATTGTGTATAACTATCGGCCAAGCATAATCAGACCGCCAGTAATTGCAAGGAGTTCCTCTGCTTTTGGTGCACCAGTGACATCAGTGGCGATGCAGTCGTCCTCATTGGAAGCTACCCCTTTTGAACTTATATATGCAAGTGCATGTACGTCTCTACGTAGGTTGTAGGTAAAACACTGACCGATATATACAATAATCAATTGTATTAGCTTATCGCCATTGAATACGTGCCTGGAACAACTCTTGCTTCTTTTTTTTACTTTGCCATCGGCTGTAGTGACACTAGTAACGCGGCTAATGGTGCCAGTGGAGATTCCAATGATTTGAAGAAAGCTTCATAAATTGCTGAATATGAATTTCCCGTCATAAGAGTTCTTGCACTCTAAGCTCTAGAATAGTATTTGGCCCCTGATGTACTATCCTGGATTCCATGTCGTAGATGGCTCCGTGGTTGGCTTTTGTTGCAAGGTTGAGTAATTGAGTCAGAGTGTGCAACTCAGCTTTGCCATGTATTTTAACTAGGCATCATCATCCGAAGTCAAACTGGACCCACCAAATACTTGCATCGACCTTGTATTGGATTTCTTCAGTTACCACGGTGTCATCATCAGCTTATCAGTAACCGAAAACTAGATCGGCTATCTCTTGATCGGCTGCTCCTTATTATTTTTATTGGTTGTCCAATGTATACTAACTAAATAATGGGTAGTGTCCAACATATACTAAATAATGGGCAGCCGATGTAGGAATCCACAAAATAAATATTCGAGAAGAATAAAATCACCAGAGTTTTGTACCTTCTTTTGATTATTAATTTCCAATCGATCGGACATTTTTAACATCGACCGAACCAGAGTAGCACACATGTTCCATTAGCTTAGTGTGGTTGACTCACGATTCGGTTTCCATCGGCCTCCCAACATAATGGCTTGTGGCAACATATCAATTTGTGCAAAGCCTTGATGATGCGCGTTCTTTTCTTTCAAGTATCGGCTTGATAGCCGATGTATAAAAATACCATGAGAAGAAATCCCATCTGTCAGAAACTAGGAGATGCTAGAGCTTCCTTAGACGTTCCTCTTTTAGCTGCTTTGATTAAATAATGATTCCCATCAGCTACTCCGCATAGCAACAAAAGACTTGAGTTGTCTCCTCTGAGTGAATATCTACCGGCTATGCAGTTCTGTACTAGCCGTTGTCTATCGGCCAGAATATTTTTTCTCATGGCAATGTGTCTTATGTGTCAGGCATCTGGAGTCGGTGTGTGAGAGATCGCACGACGTCATGGTACTGTGATTATCATTAGCCGCCCCTTTTCTGTTGCTTCTAGCATGATCTTATAGTCCAGAGGTGGCAGCTGCGAACTTTCTCCAGGATCCCTTGCAACTATCATCAGTCGATTTCCTCTGAGTTATAGGCAGCCGGGTTGTTCATGCAAATATATTCACATGCACGTAGTTGTTGTTTTACCTCCACAGTGACTATGGGCAGACTCTTAGCTTGAGCAAGTGATTCCACGAGTAACGTTAGAAGTGCATTGTTTCCTTTTAATTAATCTGGCACCAAATCTATCTAGCCGATTGATATATTTGGTCGGCATTCAGCAATAATTTAATATCCCGAGAGGGTATACTGATAGGAACACGCTGCCTCAAAAATTATTATGCATGCAACTGTGTCCACTTAGGACCCACAAGAAATAAACTTTAGGTGACCGATACTTCAGAATAATAGTTGTATGTTCTTGGTTACCCGGCTCCCGTGAAAAATGAACTCGTAATCAATAGCCTCTGATTCCTTAGCTCCCTCGAGACCCAAGACTGTAGCTTTGGATGTTTCCTTCTTACCAATGATTTCAAAAATATTCCCTTAAGCAGGATGTACGTCAATTTTCATTGGCCTTACAGAATTTCCTAAGTTAATAGCCGATTGTATATTATCGGCTTAATATTAAACCCATACTCCTCGGGTTCCTTTTTATGCGTGAGCATGATATTGGCTCTTCGTTTTTTGAACTTATCAACTGAGACATGCGCTTTATGATCTGTATCTCCCGAACTCTCAGTTGTTTGGGAACATATCCCGAGATCAACCTTTCTATCTCGATTTTTCACCACAACCATATTTTTATGCAATGTGTCCTCATCGATCTTTATCAGCTGTATAAGTTTTTCTACTTCGACTTTTTCTCACGTAATAACCAATTTGACCGACTGTGGTTGATGAGCAATTGGGTCGAACTCAACGATCCTTGCGACTGATAATTCTCTGATTGTCGTGGCCGGGCTGATAGCTGAGAAAGACCAAGATTAGTATCCCTTGAGGTATCCGATGAAAATAAGATTAATACCATTAAATTTCACAACCGATGCTTCTCTTCAAATTAAGAATTAAATCAATTTCACTCCTAATAGATCAGCCAACACCTCCAGTACGACAAACGAGACTTCAATGCTGACAAATGAATCCAGACGAAACCACAACGATGCGCCCGAAAGTTAAAGCCAGGAGCACCTGTCAGATGAAGATCATAGCAAACTGGATATCGATCAGCTGACCAAGATGTTATGATCGGCAGGAATATCGGCTCAGCGTCGGGTGAGTAATAATCAGCTGATTGCAAGTCATGTGGCCGGTAGACGGAGAAAACACGGCTGATGCTAAGAAAATCAATCATCTATTCAGAAGCTAATTAATGATGACCAGAAACATAGTGGAAGTATCATTAAGTCAATTAAATGCCCCTTGTATATGTCATACTCCCTCCGTCCCGCAAAGAGTGTCCACTTTGACTTTTTCCAGTCAAACCATCTTATGTTTGACTAAGTTTATATAAAAATATATCAATGATTTTGATGTCTAACAAGTTTTATTAAATTCATTATGAAATATATTTTCATAGCATACCTATTTAATGTTATAAATATTCATATTTTTCATTATAAACTTAGTCAAACTTCAAATAGTTTGACTGAAAAAAGTTAAAGTGGACAATCTTTGCGGGACGGAGGAAGTATATTCATTGCATCTTCTATCATTTTCATCGGTTGACCCTGACGTTCTGGGCGTGGCACGACATGCACTTTGAGGGTGCGAACCTCATCAACACCAATAATTTCAACTGTTCATCGGCAGGTAAACTCCAAGATTAAATAAATAATCAAACATCGAGCCAATCCATGGCCGATTATCAGCCAAGCCAAAAGAATTGTCTTCAAGTGTCTTTCTCCGTTTCCTCTAGAGCTTTCATGGAATGCACCAAAACCTTCTGGACTTCGTGATGCACATGGTTCCTTCTACTTACATACATACTTGATTTTGGTCTTTTAACTATGTTGATGAACTATGAAGTATGCTAGTAGTCTTCGTAGTGCCATCTCGGATCCCTTTAAATAACATGTAGCCGATAGACTTCTCATCGGCTTTTCTATAACCATGCCTCACGATATGTTCCTCTTGTCCCCAAGCAAGCATTTAAAATAATCAGGGATTATGTCTTCAACACGCAGTTACCTTGCTTTTGTTTTGGTGCCAATTGATCTACTCCACTTGCCGTGTAGAGTAGTTATTAGTAGATATATACCGCATAGGGCACTAGGCATTATCGTAGACATGCCTGCTTGATGACGAGCTGGTGCAGGTCCATTTGCTAACGACGTTGTTGTAGCCGTCGTGGTCGAAGTAGTCGTCGATGAAGTTGCCAGCAAGATCGCCGACGCCAAGTTTGATGGTGACCCCTCTGTTTTAGCTTTTCTGTATGGTCACCAATAGAAAATGCAAAGCCAATTGTATAGCTGTCCTTTCAAGCAATAAAATAGCATGTATTAGCTTGGCACTTTACCAACACGTAGCCAAAATATCTTATTGGCTTTCAGTGTTGTGTCACGAAGCATCATAATGATAGGATGGGCATCAAGTCACACATGCTTCATTATTTAGCCGATTAGAGATGTTAGCTTTAAAGTTAAACATGTAACTCTTGTCCGGCTGGATCTCATGGAAAACAACCTCCAAGTAGTCGATGTTTGAGGGAAACAATTTTCGGCTCTTGATCACTTGGTTTGCATGGAAATTCGATCCTCAACAGTCAACACTCCCGGGTAATGTTTCCGGATGGTGGGCAATAAATAATCTGAATAATTGTCATTTGCCCTATTTTCTGCATTGACCGCTTCTTTTTCTTTTAATGGCTGGAATAAATATTGATAGTACGGTCATCAAGCATAATTAATTTCTCTAGCTCAAACCTCTTGCAGCTTCCGTATTGGCTTAGTTACAGAAGTACTACATCAAACTGCTGAGCCTTTGGTAGTGATTCTTGAGGAGTGAAATGTGAATGAATATTATTAGCTTCCAGTTGACAGTTCCTTTGAACTCGCATGTTCACTTTGACCATATCAATTGCAAATGACTCCATGTCATTTTTCATCGCCGTAGAGCTTGTGACCGACAACTCCTTGGCTGTGGTGGCCGAGCTGATATCTGGGAACATTGTAGCCCCCAGGCAAAAGTTGTTGAACTATTCGGCCGTGACTGTAGCCCCCAGGTCAAGATTTGAGGTATCCGAAGACAAGGTCAACACCATTCAACTGACGCTCCTCTGATAGATGATGATCGTAGAAAATTTGGAGATCGATCAACTGTCGCAGATGTTGAAACCTCCTCTTCCGAATCCTAGTTAAGCCAAATGTCGTCCCCTCATTCAGCTCAATATTTATGAATTTCCAAAAGTACCAATTGGCAGCAACACAAGCTCCACGCGCTCTGTTTCCTTTTGCCAAAGAGGATGGCTTGCCTTCAGCTGATTTCTAGTACTCCTAGCTGATATGTCTCCTGTAACTCCCGCCAATTGCCGATTTTACCACCGCCGGCCGATCCGTATTAAATGCCACATATAAAAGATAAACATGCTGCACTCCTGTGTTTGCGTACACATGCGAAATATTCCCCGTGACTTCCGTATATACTTTCTTTATTATTTTCATGGCCGATTGCGGAGTACTGGAGTACAATTGACGAATTTTCAATCCATCGGCCAAGTCTCTTCACGTGTGTCCCCTATTCTCTCTCAATTAAAGCACGGGTGTATACTCTGTGCAGTCAAACTTTCTCCTGCTTATAAATCGGCCACTGGATCGGTCAACCTTGCTAGGCTCCGTCGGCTGACCCCTGTTTTGTCTCCATCGACTGAGTAAAAATCGGCAAAGTGCACTCAACATGTACTTTATCTTATAAATATGGGTTCTTCCTTCCTGATGCTTCGGCTACCCATGTTTTTTTTTTTTTGCGAGGAGCTACCCATGTTACATGTTGAAGGTCTCCAAATAAACAAAATCGGCAGCAGAAGTTTGACCAAGCAGCTTTAGTAGCCTTGCCGATTTAATTAATTAGATGATAACGTACGTCTCCCAGTTTTGTAACTCTTGCCTGACTAGGCCACAATTTTTTAAGCGAATCAGCTCTTCTTTGGCCGATGCTCCTTCACTGAGCAAGGAAGCCACCAATGTGTTCTGTCGTTGGCAATATCGTCTGCTGGTTGACCAAATAAATATTGTACAGACGAACTTGAACTCCATTACAATAACATGCAGCCGAAAGAAATTTCTCTTTTTTCCGTAATTAATTTGGCACAAAATCCATCTGAAATAAATGTGTGTAGACGATATAATGTAGGCTTTTATGATCGTGTCCCACCAGACGTACCAAGATGTGTTGGCGTAAAAAATAGATAAAGTTCTTCACGGCAACACGTAACGGATCCCTGGGATGTAACAAGGCGTGCCAGTAAATCTGACCTGTTGATTGACAAGGAAATCTTGAAACGTTAGATTAACAGGTTAATCGGCTAGAGAGCCGATATGCCTCGCGATAGAACGTAACGGCCGGGAGTGGCCGATACGAGAACGGATCGGATCGGCTAGATCGGCCGATATAAGCTATCAGCCATAAAACCGATTGAAAACATAGCATCATTGGGCTCTTACTCCACCATGACTAGAGCCATAAACCGATGAGTATTATCCTGACGTCTGCACCAGTGTATCTAGGTGTAACCACAGCGATGCGCCCGGTCGTCACAGCCTAGTAGAGCTGGCGGCAGGGTATCAGTTTAAGCCTCACAAGCTGACGGATCTACTCACAGTGCCGCTCAAAACCAACAACACTCGAGGGATAGCCGAAATTAAGATGCAACAGGCTATTAAATAATCTATCATCTATTATATGAGATTTAAATTAAACAAAGCACGCTAAACAGCAAGACGATAGATTAAATAAATATCAGCCGATGCAATCTTAACCAAGGCAGGATAACTGTGATTCTACCACATCTAGCAAGAGATCGAACGATGCAGCCGTATGAGATATAATAGAACCGATAACTGGTGAGTACCGTAGATCGAGACAAAAGCAATGCGCCGTAAGTCGAAGATCCGCGGTACTTAGTTCCAAAAATTCCTCTGGACTTACCCCTCCGCCAGAGATCAAGATGATGCAGCCCCACGTCAGGTGCCGAGGTTCCGTCAATAATTCAAAGTAAATACATTGCGGAAAGGTAAAGCGAAAAAGTAAAAGAGTAGCGATGTGCCAAGTTGTATTGATTGTCATTTATTCATTACAATGACCCTGGTACATATTTATACCCTGAACTAATGACTCCTGACAAGCTAAGATACGACTCTCGCACAAGACTTTCTTAATACAAAATATCTAGATAAAAGGAACTATTAAAGATACACACTCTGACTTTCTCTCTTGCAGAATCCTTCTTAATTAAACTTTCTCGAGTATGTTTCGGCCTGGCAACTGCATTAAGAATACTTTAATCTCCAAAGACCGAACACCACCACATGGCCTTTTCAGCATCCAATGCTGGCACGTCTTCTCTATATGATATCTCCTCTATACTTTCTTTATTTTAATTACGCATGCACGTGGTGTCCTGCTAGCTTCCGTGCCGATTGTATTGGTGGCTGATTGAACCCATAAGTGATTTTCCTCTGCGGTATGCGGGACCCGTACCCATGGTTGCACGTGGGACTAGGCTCGTGTTATTTTTTTCAAGTTGTTTTGTGACGATTACGTTGTTGTTCTGTGACGTCTATTTGTGTTCGTCATTTGTTCCTCACAGGCAGAGCTGAAATAATTCATCTGTGACGAACAATTTCGTTGTTCGGTGATGATTCACTACGTTTCGTCATTATTTTTAGTGGCTTAGCGCCGTCACTCGTTACCTGTGACGAAGTTACCAATTTCGTTACGGTAGAGACCACATCCATGACGAATAATCAGAACGTCACTAGGAATACTCACATTTCCACTAGTGAGATTTGAAGTCAAATGAGGTGTTATAAACCAATGGTCATTTTCAATGATATTTCACCAAAAGTCAAATTAGGAGTTTCGATTTTTGGAAAATTCCAACAAAGTATGGAATATTCAGCTTGAAGCATTTGAAATGTTGTGGAAGCAAATGTGGAGTTTAATGTCGCACCTGTTTTTCCGAAGAAAACCGAATGCATCTCATATGTGCGTCAGGATCAAGTTTACATACATATGATAGACGTCATGAGTGAAATATCCATAAACAGCATTAAAAACGTATAAGAGTTAAACCATTACATTATCTTTATTACACTCAGACGTTAGACTCGAAGGTCTTTAAAACGAACATACGATAACTAGACGAAGCAACTCCGTCTTCAGCTTCCACAAGCACATGACTGGGGGCACACAAGCCTCAGAACTCATCGTAGTCGCTGAAGTACTCTTCTCCAGTGTTCTCCTATGAACAGCGGGTAAGCAAGGGTGAGCACACTTATGGTTGGAGCTCAGCAAGTGGGGGAAACATGCAAGGCTATCAAGGATAGACTAAGGGTTTGCAGTGGTTAGCATTTTAATGTTGGTCAAATTTTAATAGCAAGCACTTATTTACTAGGTGTAAGTTTATACCATCCCACTTAAAAACTTTAGAAAACTTTCCATCTCAAACCATACATAAAACCACAATTTACTTCCATCTTCAAGTTTAATTATCATGTGAGGGTCCAGGCCGCTCTTAACCGTGAGCACGGCTGATCGATCAGTTTTCACTCTGCAGAGGTTGTACACTTTACCCACAGTTCGTGTTCCCCATGTCGCCCGGGTTGATCAGACCCTTAAACACTGCCAAGGTGAGTGGCTAGGGGTCCACTACGAAGCCTTTACAAAGGCATGCAAAAGACCAACGACCCGCATAGTTACAGATCAGGGCGGACCATAACCCTCCCTAGTGGTTAGCACCTTAGCAAAGGCTGCTACCCCAAAAGAACCGGGCTATACCCCTGCAATCCCAACCCCCCTCTGCTCCTTTCGGATAAGGTCATCAGTACATTCACACAACTAGTTAATTGACTAAGCCAGAGCCATATGGACTGTGGTTGCACTGTTTTCCTGAGTGGTTCTCCATGTTCCAATTATAACATATGATATTGTTATTAACCAAAAACATCATCTTCACCATAGTTATCATCATCAACAAACATCATTTTGTAAAGATTCATTTGAACCATCCCAAGTATAGCAACTAAGCATTTCTACCCAAAACATTTATTTAAAAGGGTTGTTCATGGTGATGAGGATAAAATTCTAGTCATGTCCTTAAAAAGGTAATTTTTCCCATCAATTTATGCATAACAACAAATAAAAGTAATATTAATTTAAGATGCAATTATTTAGGACAAAGAAGAATATGCAGAGGGAGAAGTCCACTTGCCTTCCTTGCTTAAACACTGGGGTTCTTCTTCTTCAAAAACTTGCTCTTGATCCACTTCAACTGGTTGTTCACTTGAAACCGGCACGAAGTCTACGAGCACACATGAAAACATTCAATAAATAAAACAATACACCAAGCATGAAAAGCTTAAAAAGAGGATAAGGTTTGACTCCAGGACCGCGAACTCAAAAACACTCGGAACTATCCGGAGATCTGGATTATATCACATAAGGCTATGTGCTCGGTATATTTTAATTCAATAAAGATGTGCATAGGTTATTTCAGAGAAATACCCTATTTAATAATTAAGCAAGTTATATTTGTATTAAAAAGACGATGTAGAACTTATTCAAATTTTATTTATAACTATTCAAGTATTATTTATGCAAATTAAGCATTTAATTAAAAGAAGCATGTGAAGCATCTAAACGTATATCTTTATATTTTGAGTTGTACTAATCAAATTGTAATTCAAAAACACATTTATATTCATATTAATCAAATTAACATTTAATTAAGAAAACTCGGGATATAGCCTATGTTGCTTTTATTTAGAAAGCAAATTGCATAATCATTAATCAATTTAAGGTTGATTATAAAAACCGAGGTGTATCTCTAGTTAGCTTTTAATTGAAAGAAATATTTAATTAAGTATTAATCATATTAACTTTCTTATGAAAACACGTGTTGAACTCTAATTAGATTTTAATTAGAAAAACATGTGTATAAGGATTTAATCATATTTAATATTTATATAAATTATAAAATAAAGAACATGTTCAACATTGGTCCTAACACGTACTTTGAGTTGATACGAACCTAACGCAACTTGAAACGGTGGAAACGGAGCTTAAACGCAAAAGATACGGCCAAAACAAGATTCAAGTGCTTTTCTGTGAAGAAACTGGGCTTCCAGGGGCTTAACTGCAAGAAACCAGGGACCTAAAACATAATTACACATATAAACCCAAGGTTTATAGTGTAAAAGATCAAAGATGGACTTCGGGTGGAAAAACCAGAGAGCTTAGGGGTTTAAACAAGAAAACTATGACCTGTTTGAAAGGGTTTTATAAGGTGGAAGGGTATTTTTGTGATATTCAAAACTACAGGGGCTTATTTGCAAAACTACGGCTGTTTGGCTTGTGTTGACCCCTGTTGACTGGTGTGTGTGTGTGGATAAGACTCGATCTGAGCCGCAGATCAAGACATGGACGGCCGGGGAAAAACTAAAAGATCAGGGACCTATTTATAAAAGAAAGGACCTGAAAGAAACGATTCTTCTAGGTGGAAGGGTATCGTTTTGAAAAGGAGAAGCTCGAAGGCTTTTAAGCAAAAAGTTCGGCGGCTGGCTGGGTTGACCGGTATGCTGTCGTTTTGACCGGGGCGGGGGCTGATCTGGGCCGTTCCAACCGGATCTGATGGCCAGCAACACCTGCAGGTGACGTGCGGCGGCGGGGCGGCGGCGCACGGCGGAGCCGACGGCGAAGCTCGCCGAAGCTCGCTCGATCTCGAGCTCCCGGCCATCGTTTGAAGCGCGGGTAGGCTCATTGCAACGCGGGGAAGCACGCGCACGATACTAGAGCGTCTGGAGGAGGGCTCGGGCGACGGTCATGGCACGAAGGCCGGCGAGGCGGACGGCGCACATGGTGCACGACGGCGACGACGCTGGGCGTCTCAGGTGCGAGCAAAAGAGAAGGAGATGGCCTCCTTACCTTGTTGCGACGCTGCACGCGAGGAGACAGAGACGAGGAGGAAGCGGCGGCGGAGATCGAGCTCGGGCGGCGCTCCGTGGAAGAAAGAGGGGCGCGGCTCGGTCCGATAGGGAGGGAGAAGCTCCGGGACGCCGGGTCCTCGTGTGAGCGGCGCAAGCGACGAAAGAGGACAAGGAGGACCCGAGGAAGTGCTCACTTGGCGACGAGGAGCGCCGGCCGGCCAGCAATGGCGCAGCGGCCGGAATTCAAAGGGCGACGGCACGCGTGAGGAGAGGAGAGGGGCGGGAGCGTGGTTGAGCAAAGGGGGCGGTGCAGGGGCTCTACCTTTCCCTTTATAGACCCGAGAGGGGTAGAGAGAGCGACAGCCGGGGGTCATGGCCATCAATGGCCATGGGGACGGTCGGCGGCTTCATGGCACTCAAGAGGAGGGGGCGCTTGAAGGGGAAGGGGTAACTGAAGGAGGAGTAAAGGAGGGGAGGGGCGGCCGGTACATCACCACGCATTGATGAGGAGGATTGACGACGGGAGGGGCGTGCGGCGCGGAAGAAACGGCCGGCGGCTGCGTGGCGGTGTGAAGCAGGGGAAGCCGGCTGGAGGTAGGGGACGTGGCTGACGTGCGGGCCCCGCCTCGCAGCGGCCGAGAGAGAGGAGAGGCGGAGCGGGCCGCGCGGGGCGAGCTGGGCCGGAAGGGAGAGAAGGCCGGCGGAGGGAAGGTGGGCCGCAAGCAGGGTTGGGCTGAAAGGGAGAGGGGTTTGGGTTTGAGGTTTTCTTTTCTTTTTTTTTCAAAATCTTTTCTTTTTCTTTCAAAACTTCAAACATTTCAAACCTTTCAAACTTTCAAACCACAACTTTCAAACTTTCAAACCACAACTAAAACTTTTTTTAAAAACTTCACACAAGCAAACAAAATCCATGCATTAGCAAAACACGATGCACAAGCACTTGTTGCTTCTAAAAATTATTCAAAATGATATTTAAATATTTTAGGGCTCAATTTTCTTGATAATTTATTTATTTATTAGAAAATAAAAACTAAAACACCATGTTGCTACATTATTTTAGTGACGGAAATTTTAGGGTGTTACATTCAAGTCAAGGTATAAGTGTCCCAAACTGAAAACCAAAGGAGAGGGATTGAGAGCTACTGTTAGTAATCTGAAAAAATCAGATTCATGTAAGTCTGCAACAGTGGTGATGGGCCAATTTCGAAATTCATTCAAGAGATATTTTTCATAAGGGCTATGAGTGGAAGTGGGCAAAATGGAACCTTCAAATATTTGTCAGTTTATGCCAGAGCGTTTGGACAAAGGCAAGAAACTTTGCATATTTAAATGTGGGAGCAAAGTTTGAAAGAAACCTTGTTGTGGTTCTGAACTGGAAGGTCCAAATGGGTAAGTCTGAAAATATGCAAGCAGTTATGAATCACCCAGGTTTGAGTTGGAACTCTGAGGAAATTTACATGCAAATCTTGAGATGTTATGGATTAGAAATAAACTTGGAATGTCAGAGATTATCATGGTGCAGTGGTTGAGCAAGAAACATAGAATTTTAATTTCGAATCAAGGTTCAAAGTTTAATTATTGTGCTGTACATCACTGACAGACAAGTGAGCAAGTCTGAAACTCTGAAAACAGTGTCAAGTAAGCATCTTTAAAATTCAATTCTGGAAGATCATTCATATGCATGTTGAAAGACTTTGGATCCTAAATGGGATATAAGGTCAAGTAAACAATCTGACCCTATGGTTGGACAAGAAAAGAAAGGAAATCAAATTTTACTAGAAGCTCAAACTTTGAATCCAATGTTGTTGGACTGATGACAGATTGAAGTCTGAAAACAGCAGTGTTTAGCCAAGATTGAGTGCACTTTCTGGAGAAATTTTTATGTAAGCTCTGAAATGTTGTTGAGTAGAAATAAAGTTTGAATTCGAATAATTACCTTGGTCAATTGGTTTGTGGTGAATGGTGAAGAATTCTAGTTTTTAATGGGGCCTGAAGTTTGGAAGTTTTGCTGTTTCAGTTCCAGTGGAGATTATGCAAGTCTGAAAACAGTTATGGTTAGCTGTCTTTGAGATTAATTTCGTGGAGGTTTTTCTTAAGCACATGCTCCCACTTGTGCAAAATGGAACATTCAAACCGTTATCGAGACATAAGAGTAGTTTGGGGACATGTAGAAGAAGATTTGTATATTTAAATATTCTTTCAAATATGGCAAAATGGTGTTGTGTAAATTCTGAACTGAGCCAAAATTGGCCAAGTCTGGATTGCCTGAAAACAGTGACGATCACCAAAATTTGGGGCTGTTTTGTGAAGAATTTTGTATATGACTGTTAGATGTTTGTGGATCATAAATGATGTTTGAAGTTCAGAGAATATTTTGGGTCCTTTGTTGATCTCGGAAAAGATGGTTTTCAAATTTTAATTAGAGGCTCAAAATTTTGGATCTGAATTCCTGTCCTGGAAGTTCTAACTGACGAAACTGAATGGGGTGACCCCTTTTAGTTCGTCAGTTCGAGAGGGGCAGCCAGCCGCAGGGGGATTGGAGGCCCTAAATCTCGAGTTTCGGTGCTCCATTTGCATGAGTCCCAATCTATTGGATGAAGAGTGATTCAAGAAGTTCAAGGAGTTTGGATTCGAATCTAAGCACGAATTTGGATCAAAATCTGAGGAAAAGAAGACAGAGAAGAGAAGGCTGAACAGTGCCGCTGCCACGCAGCTGCTTGCCGCCGTTTCCGGCCGTCCCACGCGCCGGCGTCGCGTGAGGGCAGCGCCTTGAGGTCAAGCATGTGGTGGGAAGCATGGGAGACGGTAAAACTTCGTACATGTACTGCTTTGAGGACTCTAGCTCTCTGTTTCCACCCCCGCCGCTGTCTCGCAGCCTCGTCTCGGTCGTCGGTGTGCGCCGCCGCTGTCTGTCCATCCCCGACCCAGCCGCTCGTCCAAACCTCCGTCAGCAAGCCCTCCACCCATCCCTCAAGTTTCGTCCAGCCTCGTCAACCCTAGCCCTCGCGCCGTCGTCTTCTTCTACCTCCGTCCATCGGCTCTGTTTTTCTTGGTAAGCCGCCGCCGTGGAACTCCTCCTCGCCGGGGTTCTCTGCTGGGTTTTGGGCTCGGGATGGTTCGCGTGTAAGCTGTAGATGGTGTGGTTGCCGCTCGTTGGCCTAGGTTCCGCTGGGTTGGCCGGATTTTCCGCGCCACCGTCGGAACTTCGCCGCCATGGCCGCCGGAGCGGAACTCTGAGTTCCGCTGCGGATAGCTCGTCTTTGGAAGTGCTCCGTCGGCGGGTAGGGAGAGGTTGCCGGATCCGGCACCGCCGCGAAAGAGAGGCGGCGGCCACGGAGGAGAGAGGGGCGCCGCGGCCATGGAGAGAGAGAGAGAGAGCAGGGCCCAGGCCGCTCCGCCGCGGCCATTGTAGAGCTCTGCTCCCGCCCTGGATCCACCCCGGCCTGGGCTCCGCCAGGGGAGCCGCCCCTGCTTCATGGCCGGCAGCCGCGCTAGCCCCGCCCAACAGCCGCGCGCGCGAGGAGAGGGCGGAGATGGAGACGGCGCCCACGATGGCGACGAGCACGACCCCGCCGGAGACGATGTTGAGGCCCTCCGCACACGCCGTCCTCCGTCGCTGCGAGGATTTCGGGGAAGAGGGTTGGGGACGAGGGGCGCGGGCGGCGCGGGACCCTCCCGGATCTGCATCGCCTCTGCTCCGCCGACCGGCGACGGGAGAGAGGCGGCGGGAGGAGGGGCCGGCGACGAGTGGGGAGGGAAGCAGCGCGAGGAGCCGAGGGGAGCAGGGGTAGGTGGTGTCGGTGGAGAAGCAGAGGTGGGAGAAGGGGAGCAGAGGAGAGTGAGGGGGATGGGTGGGGGAGGTGGTGGCGGGGTAAAAAAATGGGATACTGACATGAACGTGACTACAAGAAGAGCACTCTCCTTCTCCTTTTAGAGTTAGGCGGAGAACCTCCCATATTTAGCATCTTTTCCATTTATAGAAACAAGCTATGTACATCCCCTTTTATCATCTACTACACGGTGTAGTTAACAACACTAAGTATGCATGCCATGCATCTCGCCAAAACCCAGAAGCGGAGCGCGCGCATGAGACGCATTAGCACGTGAAAAAAGAAGCCAGCAACTAGGCCATTGACAAAAGCAGACCAACCCAAGGATTAAGTCTAAAAAAAGCTCAGAAATGAAATTGGCCTAGTTAATAGCAAAAATTGGAAGCAAAATAGATTCAAAGTTAATATCCCATGATCTTGCATCATTTCTAAAGGGGAGAAAAAGTACTCATTGAGATTAACAGATAAAAGCAGATTCATAGTTAACAGTGCATTGTCTTGCTATCTGTTTGCGTTAAACACACACATCACCTGCATTATTGTCTTGTCTATTTGTTGTCACCTAGCTATCCCTCTTCTTTGGATTCCTTTAGCAGCAGAAGCTATCTAAGACAATTAACTGGTTGTACATATCAAATCCTAGCATTGGAGTGTTTGCACCCTGCTTGCTCCTCAATGTTGCCACCTCCGATTGTGTGAAGACTTCATAATGTTAGGAAAAAAGATTTCCTTATTATTAGCTCTGTTACTGAAAAACATATGAATATGCATGTAACAAAAACATATGAACGTGCATTCATAAATTATAATTCATATACAATAATACTTAGTTACTTCCTACAACATTGAAACTAAAAATCAAGTTACTTCCGGTATTATTTAAATGCATACCTAGTTACTTTCTGAATGTTCGGATCACATCCTTAGTTACTTCCTACAATGTTGAAACTTAAATCAAGTTACTTCCGGTATGATTCAAATGTAGCCTAGTTACTTCTTGGATGTTTAGATCTTACTTCGCACAAAATTGAAACTGAAATCAAGTTACTTATGGTATGATTCAAATGTATGCCTAGTTAGTAGTTACTTCCTGAATGTTCATAACAGGGCCATAGTTATTTCCTACAACATTTAAACTAAAATCAAGTTGCTTTTGAATTAATTCAAATGCATGACTAGTTACTCTCTGAATGTACTAATATCATGGGCGACTGCTGATATGGACTAAATAATAATGTGAAATGCACAAATAGAAGACATATGCTGCATGTAAAAACCAGACAGTTAAAATATGGGAGACAAATGAAAAATAATAAAAGCTACTAGCAAAAGAATTATTATTGAGTGTATTGACAATATGTAGACACCAATATAAGACATAGAAGTAAGTTGTGCTTTAAACATGTGTTGGATATCAGCATCAAACATGTCTTACATTCACAGAATAAAATTTCAGAACTAGTTACTTGTTGCAACACTGAATGGATGGTAAGTTACTTCTTATGAAATATGAAAATAGAATTAGTTACTTCTTATAAGACTGCATATGTGGTAAAGTTACTTCCTATGAGAGGTTAAACCCATTACCAAAAAGATAATAATGGTGAAAAGGCAATAATAACTTGCAGGTTGGGAAACTAGTTATGAGAAATGGCGGTGTCTAACAAAATATGAATAAAGAATTAATCACAAGAGACACAACAAGTGTTTGAATAGCATATGTCCATGTGAGGCATCCAAAGCACATAAAAGAAAGGGTCAGCGTAAAGAAACACACCAAATATAGTGCTACGTCTACTAGCAAAACCACATGGTTTTTCTCACATGCAAATAAAGGACCTTCTTGCGTGCTTTGCGACAAGGAGATAAAGATCAGCGTGGACCTATCCAAACTCACTCAAGTTTTCATGCCACTAAGTTACAAAATTACTTCATATGTGTTCCAAATGACTAACTAGTTACTTTTACCTCAGTTGGATCAAATAAAGTTACTTTCTACATTAGATTAGTTGAACATAAAACAGAGGTGAAAAACACAAGCTACATATATGGTAAAAATGTCATGTGCATGTAATGAAAATGTTTTTGAAGATACTATATTTGATTTGGACATGTGTATGGTTGTGATATAGTGTCTTGGCTGCACTTGGAAATGTTGCAAGGAGGGGTGAGGTACCTCTTATGTGTTTCAACCAGGGACAAAAGTTACTACCTAACTAATGTGAATAGATGCCTAGTTATTTCCAAAATGAAGGAAAAATTTATTTCATATATAAATGTAAACAATCATTAGTTATTTCCTATGTACTTTAAATCTAATTTGAATATATGACTAGTTACTTCCAGGGCATTCCAATTTAGGGGTGAAGTACTTCCTATCTCATGTGGATAAATGAGTAGTTAATCTATTAAATATCAATGATAGGTTAATACCTATCCCGTATTTGTAGTAGAACATTACTTGTTATCTTAAAATAAAAATGAACATCAATATACAACAATTAGGTGAAATAAATTAATAAGTAAGCATGGTTAAAAGATCACGTGGAAAGTGTTTCATAAGCATTATAGTATAGGCATTCACTGAGAGTTAAATAGCAAATGCATTAGTAGCAAAGTAACAAACCAAAATGCTATGAGTATCAACATGGTATAATTGCAGGGATCATGTTCATATGATGTATATGCCAAGCACTGATTGATGATAGAAATAGCTGTTGTGATATGCTTTAAACATAGAAACGTAGTTGACGAAGAGTTTTGACAATAGGATTGAAATAGCATCACCTAGGAAACAAGCCACAAAGTAAGCTGATAAAGAAATTAAGGATTTTGCTAATTACTAAATGTGTACAGTTCTATGATAAGACTGATACACCATAAAACTACAACTAGCAAATATTGCAAAAGAAAGCGATTCAACAAAAAACATAGTTACTTCATGGGAGTTTCAAACTACCAATATAATGTCAACCAAGATTATTTACTTCCTACGTTTTTAAAATCTAAGGTCCGGTTACTTCCTATTTTTTATGTGGATAAGTGATTAGTTACTTTTAATCTCAGGTAAACCAATTATTAGTTACTCCATCATTCACATAAAAATAATAACAAGTGTTCCTAGTTCTTTATCGTGTGAACATTAAATTGTTGTCTTAATACATAAAGACATGGGCCCAAATATAATTAATGATATGAAAAAAATAAGAGATAAGTTACTTTATATGTGATGTAAAATAAATCTAACTTACATCCTAAAATAGTGACTAGTGACAAAGTTATTGAGTGTGAACATCATTATCATATCATTATCCTACCTGCAAAAAGTGCTACCATATGTTCGCTACACGATCACAATGCATAGTACCAAAAAATTAATCACATTAACTTTTCAAAGTCTGGAAATTAAAGAATAATTAATACCGAAGTTGTGGTCATAAATTTTAGCAGAACCACACCATGTTGACCAGTAACCTGTGGCTTTGCATATTTGAAAGCGTCCTGAATAAAAAAGGCACCTAACGTGTTCATATCTCAGATAAACCAAATTTCTCTTTTAATATGATATAAAAGTCCATGTACACATGGAACTTATGAAAAGCTTCACCCATGGTTACTGTATTAGAAAGGGTCATGGGGAAAATTTGGAGCACCATAGTTCTGAATAAAAAAAAGGCACTTAACTAGTTGTTCGGCTGGCTAATTACACGAACTAGCACAAATTAACATTTGGGACAACAATAAGGCTAATCTACCAGTTAGCATACCATAATGGAAACTAAAAATAAAGAAAAATCAGAGCTCAAAGTTCGTAACAATGATGAATTGATCAACATCATGATAATGTTTTAAAAAAATCCAGTATGTGACAACAATTATATGTGGTGTACTGAATTGGTTCCATTATCTATGAAAGAAGGATTTCTAGAAGCAACATCACACGGAGAAAACATTGTTATAAGCATTCAAAAAACATAGCATCTTGAAGCTACTACTTCATGTTTTACTCAACAGACTCACACATAAATCATGCAGCGGAAAAATGCTGATACGCATATCACAATGGTAACATGCAATTCTGATTGATGCAAATAATTTCACAATAACAAAGGATGTTCTGGTGTGATACACCCATGAGAGAAAATTGGACTAATCGCAAAACCCTAGACTAGTCGGCAAACCAAATCAACAAAGTTTGTGGCTTGTTCGATCCTATGGAACGGGATCAGTTAGCAAATCCAGACGTAATAAAAACAAATGAACTAATTGGATCAGATAACCTACAGGTACACGAGCATGAAGTGGGGTCTGTACCTAGATCAAATCATGGCTTTGCGCAGTCCCTCCCAGCATTCACCATCCCGCTCGTCGAAGGCACTCCCTGTTGCGTCGGCTCATCGACCGACGAGTACGCCGCCTACCGTGAGACCTCACCAAATCCGCCACATCCCGTGACGGCTCGCCAGAGGTGCGTCCCCACTGCTTCAGGGTGAGAGCTCGAGTCAAGATCCACATCATGGACTGGTCGAGCCACATCGCCTCTCCTCAGCGCAGCGGATCTCCTCCCCTTGCCATGCCTTGCCTCGCTGATTTGAGAAGCACCACCAAAGGAAAAAGGCAGGAGCAAAAAGGTCTTTGCGTCGCGTCAACTAGCTAGTTTGCTCTGCCTCACGCGAACGCTGGTCAGCTAGGAAAACAGAGGCCAGGATGCGGGTGCGCGTTGGACCGAATACGGACGACGATGGAGAGGGGTCTCGCGATAAACTTAAATCGAGAGCCCCTCTCCGGATAGATTACGCATACTGACATATGGGTCCCGGTGCGGTTTGTTGGGATAGAGAAGAGATATGAAGAATGACGAGGGTAGGAGAAAGTTGGATAAAGAAGATAATCTTAATGACGAGGCAAGAATATTCTGCTTCGAATGAGGTTTTGAAGTTGGATAAAGAACGGGAGAAATTGATTTAGGTGGTTTAGACTTAGACTAGCAACAGGAGAAAACAACTCATCTTGTTGTCGTTCGCCCCCGCAGCTCCCCAACTGCACCGTTGTCCTCGTTGCGCCCACACCACCCCGACTCTACCACCGTTGTCCATCCCTCTCGAACCTCATCGTCATCTGCCCGACCTTCTCTTCCCCGACCATACCATCATTTCCATCACGCACGTGCCACCCCGACCTCGCTCGTTATTATCTGTGGCTCCCCAGCCTGTCGTCATCTATCCTTGTCGCGTCGTCATCCTCTTCTACCATCACATTCGCGTCACCTCGACCTGGATCGTCCCAATCGTGCCATCAACCCTCTCCTGCACCTTTCTGACCTCGCCTTCGTCCCATCTCGCACTCACACTACCCTAATCTCTCCCGTCGTTGTCCATACCTCAACCTCATCGTTGTTTGCCAGACCTCACCCGCTATCGTCATCCACGTCTTGTAGCCTTGTCGTTGACTACCTTGGTCGTGCCATCATCCCCGCCTCCCCGACCTCACCGTCACACCTGAGGCAACCTGACCTTGTCTTTCATACTTATATTTTAAAATTTGTTGATTTTTATTCTTCACACTATATTTTTATTGCACTTAGTGTATCTCTACACAATTGCTAGAATATCAACCAATTTTTCGCTTCACATTTTTCCTTATACTCAAATAACCATTCAGTTCAATCTTTTCTAGTTAAAAAGAGAGATATGCTAGGGACAAAAATAGGTACAGAGATATTGCATCATACAATGCGACATCTCTAATTATACTATCTTATTGGAGTGGGCAAGGACTATATTTGATATACAATACAACCTAGCAACTGCTAGCGTGTGAATATATTTTCAGTTCAATTTAACTGTCCCAATAATACAACTTAGTGTGCAATATTTTTATCTTGCTACTCTAGTATATCAAATTCCTCAAACTCATTCATTCCAAGCCGGGAAAATGATCATTCAAATTTGAAAATTAAACATATAGCTAGAATGTTTGTAAAAAAAACCTTAGCTTGTTTTTTTTTTGACTCGCAAAACTTAGCTTATTTGTGTATGCATCTACATCCTTTGAGTCAAGAACCTTTTTAAGACAAGAATCACTACGTGAAAAACAGACATTGGTAACGGACGCGGATGGCCAATGGTAACGAGCAAAATGCCCGTTACCGATCAAGCGTTACAAATAAGCCAACAAAGGTAATGGGTCGATGCCTGCTACTGATGACACGTAATTGTAACGGGCGTCGAACAAAAACCGTTACCACAACTACTTACCGGTCACTTGAAATGATTGTTTCTCCGGGCCCACCGGAGCCTTTGGTAACGGGCGCAGACACTGAGCCCGTTACTCATAACACGTATTAGTAACGGGTGTCTAACAAAAACCGTTACCGAAACTAGTTACCGATCACCTGAAATGTCTGTTTATCTGAGCCCACATGAACCTTTGGTAACGGGCACAGAAACCGAGCCCGTTACATGAACTCAATATCGGAGACATTTGCTGTGGACACGCGTCTCCACGAAAGGAGACGCATTTTTTGTACGCGCGTCTCCTCTATCTGGACGAAAGGAGACGCGTGCCCTGGACGCGCGTCTCCTCTGTATTGACGAAAGCATCAACTTCTAGGGCCCACCGGTCAGTATTAGTAACGGGCCTTTATGCAGCCCGTTACAGTTTTGTCATACTTGTAACGGGCGTTCCAAGTGAAGCCCGTTACTCACGGATCAGTTTTTGTAACGTGCCTCACGTAACGCCCGTGACCGATACGTATGACACCTACAGTAACCTGCCTGTTTTCTGGCTGCATCCCGAAATCAGCCAGGAATTGGCAGCCACCAGATCAGGGGCTGCATCCTGGAAACAGCCAGGATTTGGCAGCCACCACAGCAATGCAAGGAGACATCACAAACACATTCTCATCACATATATACACAAGCAAGATCACATATATATACACAATGCGAGATCACATCAAGTTTCTCATCAGATCGACATGCATGCTAAAGTTTCAAGTTCCTCATCGGTGCTTTGTTTGGATGGAGTCCTGAGAAAACTGCCTAAACCAGGCAACATCTGACCCCAGCCAAGCAGGTTTCTCAGGCAGTACTAAACTAGCCTGAATGCAGCAAGTTTCAAGTTTGTCAGGCAGTACAATGAACTCACGGTGCACAGAGGTTGCCGTTTCGGTCGAGGATCTCCTTAACAATGTACTCGCACAGCATCTCCCGGACCGGCTTTAGATCTTCTGTAGAAATATTTAGAGCAGGTTTGAAATCCTGCAAAATAAAATAATTATTAGAATACAAGTACAAATCAGTTTCTAAAATCAAATAGAGAATATGAGCAGAGATAAGGGTGAGCATCATCTACTTACAGCAGCCTTCTTGATGTGAGGTATGTCTTCGAGTAGTTTGAACATATTGAATGCCACATGGAATCCATGAAAAAAGGACCCCGATGGCTGCTGAGCACACTGCGCATCGAGGTACCAAAATGACAAGTTAATGCAGTACCAATTGGTATGAAGGGACCATAAAAAAACCTCGGTCTTACAGTGGTATTTGGCTTGTGCTTGAATGTGTGATTGGATTTTAGCTTTTTCTTCTTTCCTTTCATCACTTCGTCCTTTGGGCATATATTTTTAGAGGCCCTGCATGATCAGCAATACCGATTAGAAGTACTAAGATTGAATTTTGTGAACAAAACCTACAAGGTACGGACCAATTCACAAGCGCTCGGAGGTCTTCGAACTTTCGCGCGGGATGATGTTTAGCAGAATCTAGATACCAAACCTCTTTGAACTTCATACAGATGATCAGTGTTACACAGTGGCCACCGGTGCAGAAGGCACCCACCACGTAGTCTTTCGTCATTGCATTTCTCAATGCTTGTATTACAAGGGTAGACTCCTTATCAATCTTTGTGGTCGTGAGAACCTGTGGATCCAAAAACCAAACACTGATCTTCATCTCTGCTACCTTGTCCATCATTTTCCTACAAAAAATCCAAATGTTATCATGCATGAACTTTGTGGTCAAAATTAAAGAAATATCTATTTTGGTTTTAAGGCACTTACAATGTCCACAACCTCAAGAAGGTCTCATCCAGAGTAACCAGGGTTATAAGGTCATACACGTGACTGAATGCAATGTTTAACATTAAATCACCAACACCATGAAAGCAGTCTTCAGGCAACTTTGCTGGAAAACTAAGTTCATCCTTACCGTGTTCCATGGCGTAAGCATGCAACCTGGCACAATTCGGTCCAGCAGCCTGTAAGTCCGCTTCTGACAACATAGGCACAACAGGCTTGTATTTTGGATCCCGTTTTGTCCAAAAACAGTTAAGAAGCTCATCTCTAGGCAGAGGTTTCCTGGCCCCCTTCTTCTGCGGTGGCTGCTGCTCTGGCGGAGATTGCCTGTCCTCCGCCTGTCGCTGCTGCTGCTTAGGCGGAGATTGCCTGTCCTCCTCCTGCTGTTGTCGATGCTCCTGCTGCGTAGTTTTGCTGATCTGCTGCTGCTTATTAGGCGGAGATTGCCTGTCCTCCTCCTGTTGTTGTCGACACTCCTGCTGCGTAGTTTTGTTGATCTGCTGCTGCTGAGCTTTCTCTTGCTGATGCTGAGCTGCAATACCTCCATCTGATGCTGTACTCCTGCTACCTGATGTGGGTGCAGGGTGGGTATTTGTCGTAATGGGTGGTACATGGATCCTGTTCTTTGACCATTGGATCCTTTGACAGAGGGCCTCAGCTAGGGTTGTTACTTCATCCCCCCCAATTGGTACAGGCAGAGGGTAGTGACCCGTATTGCCCCACACATAACTAGGTTGCACCACAGCATACCCATCCTGCACCGGTACTATATGCAGAGTCTTTTGCAATGGAAAGATAGTGGCTAGTGCGAGCTCCACTTTATTCCCGGAGCCATCAAAAAGGCTGCACTTGGTTGGCTCTGTCAGCTTATCTATTGTGTCCAGCATAGGTGATCGACTATCAATGTGTTGTTTACTACCTTCGTCCTCGCTGACATGCCAATGGTCTTCCTCTCTGCCACGTGCTTCTTCTTCCTCACTGCCATGCGCATCTTCTTCCTCGAGGCCATGCACATCTTCTTCCTCGCTGCTACTGACAGGTGGTGATTGGGGAGGATGAAGTACATTTTCTGGTATATGGACAATGCCTGATTCTACTAGCATGGAGATAATTCTGGTGACTGCTTCACCAATTAGCTCTTCCATCTGCGGTACAGCCTTCTTGTTCCTCTTCTTCCTGTACATTCCAGCAAACTCTTCACCAAACCCTTTACCCCAGCCAAGTGAACTAGACACGCCTCAGACCCGACCTCGATGCTCCGGAGTCTCAAGTGCTGCGGTGAGGATATCATTCTCCCTAACCCCATGGAAAGAACCATCGTTAGCCTGAGCTGCAAGTGTTTTCACCCTAGTTGCTACCCCCACCACCGCAGGGTTACTGAATGTTATGTCCCCGCTTCCTTCACTAGTGGTCTTCTTCTTCCCTACCCTTGTCCGCAGATAAGGCCTCGAACGTCCAGGAAATTGGTCCCAAGGGTTCTGTTTTCCTTCTTCAGCTAGCTTTGCATCCTCCTCCTCCCACTCTTTCCTTTTACGAACATAACCTTTTCTACCCGTCCTGTGTGGCTTATTATGCAATGCTCTCTTTTCTTTCATCCCCTGGCTCAATCACTGAAATCTAGGAGAATTGGTTTCCTGCACAATTACGGTCCAGTCTTCTGGCTGCAAAAAGGCATGCTTCATAAAGGGAGTCTCTTCTTGGCTCACATTTTTTTTCTTAAATGGGTCTTGAACCACTGTTGCAAGGTTGCAATCTCTGACATAACTGCCTAACTGCCTTCTTACGAACAGATTCAGCCAGATTGGCTGGGTAATTTAGCTTTTCCTCTAAAACTGTGAACAGCTCTTCCTTCTGAATTGGTGAGAGATCTTCAACTGCCTTGTTGATTGACACCCTCTCTAGAGTAATGAGGCCACAGACTAATACAAATCTATCCCTCGCAGCATCTGGGGTAGGCCAATAATTGTTATCAAGTCCAGTTGCGGTCAACTTGTCTTCTGGCCATTTGGTTTGTGTCCTTAACCCGCGGGATCGAGTACTACTCGCAGCAGTATGTGCTGAGTGGCCTTGTGAAGAAGGATCACCGTTGATAGGCTGTGAACAAGGTTCACCGTCGATGGGCTGTGATGGTGCACTGGAGGTAGAGGAGTTTGGTGTTGTGGGAGACTGCATAGATGATATGTCAGGTCGTCAGTAGAGCAACATAAGCTAGACTGAAAACCTAAACAAAATAAGATAAAGTTTTATTCTCTGACATGCAAAATAGTTGATATTAGCATACATATTGGGGATAGGTGCTAACCATTTTGACAGGGTGAAGCAATATGCGTATATATCAAAGCAGAGACTAAATTCCTTCAACTGCTTCCTTGTCCAACTTCAGCAGCAATGAATTATGTGTTCCATGTGTACATGCAACAAGAGGACAAAACAATTAGAATTAAAGTATGCTAACAGGTCCAAAGCATAACTGTCGATCTGGTACATTCGAAGCATAACAGAATTTCAACAGTTCATATAAGTTCATCTGTTAGCAATAATTTATTCAAACAGACTTGGAGCAACAAAATTCATCCGTCAAATCCACAGCCAATCAATTAAAAATAAACTATTAAGGCATGTCGTACTAATGCAGGCAATTCCAGGAGAATAATCCTATGTGAACAACCATAAAGTAGCAAGTCTCCCTAATCCACCTTGACAGGAATAGCAGATTGGGTGGCCGAGCAGAGAGAGGGCATTGGGGGTTCAAGCAGCACTAACCTCTGTCGCGAATGAAGTAGTTGTTCTCGTGGTGGTCGGAGAGGCCCGATCCGCGTCGCCTCGTTTCCTGAGGTGGCCAGCTCGTCGTCGTGGCCGGGGATGCCGGATCCGCGTCACCGTCTCTAGGTTGGCCGGGACGCCGTCCGCACGCCAGTAACCGCGTCCTTGTCACTGTCGTCACGGCTGGAGCCGCTTCGCCGACGTCACGCCGGGAACGGTGGGGTTGGAGAAGAGCAGGGCTGCGGCGGGGAGAGTGGCGGCGGCGGGCTAGGGCTGGAGAAGGAGCAGGGTGGCGGCGGGGAGAGTGCGGGCGTGGTGGATCTGTCTGAATTAGACTCCCGAGTATATGTCCCTTGCGCGCGCGTTACTATGTTCACGGAAATTACTGGCGTGCCCTTGAACGGCTCTCTGGTGGAATTGGAATTCCATGGGCATTATAGTCAATATAGGTGGGAATTTTTGAACAGCATGCACAAGGTTTGCCTGCTGACGCCGACAATGGATAGTCATCACCGACGCTGGTTAGTAAACCCGTGTTGCCTTTGTTGGCAGGTATCTTCTTTATATAGGCTGCTGACACTGACGCATGGGCCCTACACTATTTTTTAGAAATGAAACTCGCATCCATCAAATATTAGAGCCGGTAAAACAACACCTAAAAATTCATTAAAAATAACATCAATTCATATTTGGACATTTAATATTTTAATAAAAATATCAACAGTCACACTTGTGTACCCAACATTCTTATAATTCGAATATACATCTCATGTTTGTGATATAATAATTCTAATAACATCTTAGTTTGCTCCAAAAATTCTACAAATTTACGTGGCAACATAACTTGGGTACCTAAACTTGTCATAAAAAATTCAAATGGTTTCGATAAGGGAAGAATATACTTGTGTACAAATGGCTACATCTCTCACATAGTTTCCTAGAATGTTGCTTGAACATTGAAGTTTTCCACACTTTGCAACATGTTCGATCTCGTACGCATTTAAAATTTTTACACAAGATTGTGTTCACCTTAAGATTACGAAATGCAAAGTTTCATTACTAATGGTTGTGGAAAACAAATATTATTTCTATGTTGTACTTACAAAGATCAAGATAAAGGCATATAAACATTATTCACGAAACAGAATATACACTAAACAATGAAATTAATGAAAAGATGGGGATTTAGGGAAAAAATAGGAAAAATCATCAAATTTGGACTAAGTACAACGGAGAAATACTTGTTACAAAATTTGACTGCAGATTAAAAGAAGAAATGAGAATTGTTCTTCATTCCAATAGAATAGAGGGGGTGGTTAACCCGCGTCTCATTTGCCCCTCCAATCCTCGTCTCCTACGCCCACCCAATAGAACAGAGAAGGAAGCATACTAGCAGAGGCCACCGCCGCCGCCGCCGCTGTGCCCGCTTTGACATCCAAGAGGGCACCCTAGGCCACTAATGCGGCAAATGAGACCAACGCAACCTTCGATTTGACTCAGAAATGTGACAAATCAAATCTTGTTGACGCGACACAGAATATGTAATAATATACATTCAAGATACATAATTTTTATTGATGCTTCCGCCTTCATCCCGATGTTCATCCTGCTGACGGTGTACTCCACCGCGATGCTGAATCCACGCGTCCAGAGGTCGAACTCATGACGGATGCGACACTCGGCGCTGCAGTAGTGGATGATCCATGGGGTCTCCGGCCCGTAGCGCCTACATCCCGCTGCCCAAATGCAGACGTGGGGATTTTGGACGGGCAGCAATGGAATGTCATCGTCGCCGTCACGAAGCCAGTACCACCACATAATGTTCTGGAGATCCCGGCGGACGAGGTAGCGCAGCCGGTGCAGGTTGTGGTTCTTCCACTACCCGTCAGGGGGCGACGACCCGTCGCTGATTTTGTGGAGCAGTGCCATCGCTTCGGGGTCCGCAGGGTTGCGACGGTACTTCAGCATTGCTAAGAAGTACTTCGCACCTGCGTCTTTGGTAGCAGCCTTTCCGACGAGCTCCAGACCCTCATCGGGATTCCACCGCCTCATCAACCTCTCCATCCCCTCGAAGCATAATGCCTCCGGATGTTTGGCGAGGTGGAAGCGCTCCTCCAACAAGGACCTGATGTAGCGATTCTTGCACTCTTGATGAAGCTCACGCAGCGACACCTGCAGGAGTACCTCATCCGAGTCGCAGATGCGTCGGAAGGTGCCGCAGACCCGATTACGAAGGATCAGGAAACGAATGACGGGCTCACCCCTGATGCAGCGGAGGATGATCTGGGTGACCAGTTCATTTGGCAGCAGCTCCATGAAGCACACCGCGGCCATCAAGGAGAAGGGGAAGGAAATGGAAAGGCGACGGGATCTGGAAATTGAAAGGCGACGGGGTTTGGAAATTGAAAGGCGATGCGGCCATTTATAAACACCCATTACTAATAATATGGAATTTGAAAGGCGACGCGGTTTGGCTGCTGACGCGTGGGCCTGATAACTGCCCCTGCCCCTCCACCTTCTCGCGAAATTGAAAGGCGACGCGTGTTTTTGGACGGTTTTGCTCCCAAAAAACGGTTCCCGAGGAGTAGGGGGACGTGGGGCGTGGGGAGGAAGGCGCCCTGACGGTTCACATCTTGTCATCATAAATCCCCGACTGGTTGCTCCATAATCATATTATTTCTTCCGCTTCATCTTCTTCCCCCTCGCCATCACAAAACTACAAACTCCAGTCACTGAGAGATCACACCAACAAGGAGTGAGAAGAGCATGGCGTCGAGTGACCCGTTGGCGAAGCGGGCACGAAGAGAGGATGACGATGACGAAAGCTGCCGTCGGAGGAAGTTGACCATCAAGGACAAGGGAAAGGAGCCGGTGGCTCCCAAGGAGAAGGAGAAGAAGGAGGTCGCCGACATCAGCTTCGCCGTCGAACTGCTCCAGGGCGCGTTCATGAAGCTCCGAGATGTTCGCGAAGCGTTCAAGATCGAGGCGCCTGACCATAACAAGGATGACAGCGTCAAGGGTCTCACCTTCAGGATCCACGTGTTGGCTGAAAAGCTTGAGAAGCTCCCCGTGGTCCAGCGGTCTCTTCTCGGCGACGACGGCTCCGACGGCGGCGACGATGGCTCCGACGGCGGCGACGACGGCTCCGACAGCAGGACTCCGACAGCGGCGACCGACTAATTGATCCACTCCTGTAGCATTAATAATGTGTTTGTGATTATTGTGTGTTCGTCAGTTTGTTCGTCAGGTTGTTGGACTGCTTAGTTTGTCGATCATGAACTGCTTAGTTTGTTTGTCGATCATGAACTGATTAGTTTGGTTGTTAGATTTTGTATATATGTCACATGAAATCGATCTAAGAGACGCGGGCAGATCCATCCGCGTCGCCTACAGTATCCGTTCCTCCTGTGATGAACTCGATCTTGGAGACAATGGATAGTCATCGCCGACGCTGGTTAGTAAACCCGCATCGCCTTCGTTGGCAGGTAGGTCCGGGCGGTTATCTTCTTTATATAGGCTGCTGACACTGACGCATGGGCCCGACACTATTTTTTAGAACTGAAACTCGCATCCATCAAATATTAGAGCCGGTAAAACAGCGCCTAAAAATTCATTAAAAATAACATCAATTCATATTTGGACATTTGTATTTTAATAAAATATCAACAATCACACTTGTATACCTAACATTCTTATAATTCGAATATACATCTCATGCTTGTGATATAATAATTCTAATAACATCTTAGTTTGCTCCAAAAATTCTACAAATTTACGTGGAAACATAATTTAGGTACCTAAACTTGTCATAAAAATTCAAATGGTTTTGATAAAGGAAGAATATACTTGTGTACAAATGGCTACATCTCTCACATAGTTTCCTAGAATGTTGCTTGAACATTGAAGTTTTCCACGCTTTGCAACATGTTCGATCTCGTACGCATTTGAAATTTTAACACAAGCATGTGTTCACCTTAAGATCACGAAATGCAAAGTTTCATTACTAATGGTTGTGGAAAACAAATATTATTTCTATGTTGTACTTACAAAGAACAAGATAAGGCACATAAACATTATTCACGAAACGTAATGTACACTAAACAATGAAATTAATGAAAAGATGGGGATTTAGAAAAAACTAGGAAAAAAATCATCAAATTTGGACTAAGCACGACAGAGAAATACATGTTACAAAATTTGACTGTAGATTAAAAGGAGAAATGAGAACTGTTCTTCGTTCCAATAGAACTGGGCCCCACCCTAATTAGAGACGCGGGATGGTTAATCCTCGTCTCATTTTCCCACACAAACTGTTCTTCATTCCAATAGAACAGAGAAGGAAGCAGAGGGCGCCGCAACCTTCGATTTGACTCAGAAATGTGAGAAATCAAATCTTGTCTATCAATAACTGTTTGGACGATACTTTACACGATAGAAGAAGACATTACATTCGTAACGAAGCCTACATTCATCACTACAGAAATACATGCAAAACCCCCTCCGGCTCGGCTCCGTACCGCAGAATGCTTTGGCTATGCAATGTTGAATGTTGCCTCGCGCCATCGCTATTGGCAGCGTCGGCCGGCGGAGGCCACGGCGGAGGGCGACACTCCTAATTTGCCAAGCCAGATTGACTCCACGATGCCGGAAATCCAGGGATTGCACATTGCTGATCAAACGCGAACGCCACTACCCTTGCTCCTCGCCCTCAACCTGTTTCATGTACGCAATTGCAGTGACGTCGGCGTCGGCCCCGCTGTTGGCTCTGTAGAGGAAGACGACGGCCACATAGGCCGCCCTTCTGTGCCCGTCCTTGGCAGCGTGGTGGAGCTCGTCGAGGGGAGGCTGAGGGCTGCGGTTCCTGTCGAAGATGCCGTCCATCTCGGTGAGGAAGCAGGCCACCGGGTTGCCGGCTACAGCCAGGCTACGAAGGAAGACGTCGTAGCCGACGGGATCGTTGTTCTGCATCTGCTCGACTGGAACCCGATCCAGTGCCAGGTGCCTACCAACGTCTCTGTCACAGTAGGGGCCGAACAAGTTCTTGTAGGTTGCCCGTAGGCTGCAGAGGTCCTCCATAGACCGATTCGATGTCGCACCGACTCAGCCAACGATGATCGCCAGCACCTCCTGCGGGAGTTCCGCGAGCGACCGCGGGTGCTCCCTCATGCCATGAGTGCCGGCGTGGAAGGGAAGTCGCGTGGCGTGGAGCGGAAGAGGCACAGTGTAGGGGCACGGCGTAGGGGCACAACGAGGAGTGTAGGCAGTTGTGGTTTTCTCACGGGTAGATGAAGGGGTTGTGTGGTGGTTTCGCGGGTAGAAGAAGGGGCTGGGGCAACGGTTATTAATTTATTTTGGATTGAAGATACAGGAGACGCGTCTCGGATGAGTGGATACTATTAATTGCACATCTCACTTATCGAGGAGTCAAACTCTTTGAAGTTTGACAAAATGTGGACAAAATAATACCACTACTCTCCGATGAGTGGTACTACTAATTGCACATCTCGCTTATCGAGGAGTCAAACTCTTTGGAGAGTTATCGGTGACGTGGGTTTTGTGAACATGCGTCTTCTTTGTCGGGCGGGCAGGTTGTCTTTTTTTATATAGGCTGCATTTCTCACATAGTTTTTCAGGTAGAATATATACCGAATATATACAGTATCTTAGGCAGAATATATAGGCATCATATATTACAGAAAGGAGATTCAAATTCCACCAATACACATCCTATATATATTACAAAAAGGATTCGATTTCCAGCAATAGACATCCCTATATTTTACAAAAAGGATCGGATTCAGCAGAAATCAATCTTGCTTCTTTTTCTTCTTTGATTTTTGTACATGGATCTTTTCACGATGGTCGTTTCGCAAGTATGGTGTATTGTCAGCTCCCAAGACTCAGGGCATGTATGAAGTGTGAAAGGATGGACTTTCGTCAAACTGGTTGTATTCCTCCTCCTCAACAACATTTTCAACCCCAACAATCCTTTTTTTTCCAGGCAAAACCACACTCCAGTTATTCTTTGCAAGGTCAGGTACATAGAACACTTTCTCAACATCCTTGGCGAAGACAAACGGTTCGTTTTTGTAACCAAAGACCCGGAGATCAACACTAACATAACCAAATTTGTCCTTGATTCGCATTGGTGACCCATATACACCGAAACAAGGCTACCTTCAATCCTACATAATCAAGCTCCCAAATTTCCTCTATTTGACCATAATATGTCGTTGTGTTCTTCTTATTGTCGACGGCCCATACACGTACACCACTATTTCGATAGACGCTCTTGGCATCCTGGGCCATGGTGTAGAACGTGTATCCATTGATATCCATTGCTTGATATGTTGTAACAGTGAATAAAGGCCCTGCTGCTAGTTTTCTTACCAGATCGTCGGTTATAGCAGCGCTGCCACTCTGGACATAATCTCGGAGCCACCTGTTGAAGCATTGCATGTGCCTCTTTGCAACCCAATTCTCAGTACAGCCAGGGTTTTGTTCACGTAGTTGTTGCTTGTGCTCATTGCCAAATGGTGTAACCTCTACGCTATGTTCTATCACGGTGAAATGAGTCTTCCTGAAGGCCTCTGGGTGTGGAGTGATTGACTTTTTCCCCAGGGTCCCAACACCTGAAAGCCTACCTTCATGCCGTGAACGAGGCACACCAATAGGGTTTTGGGGGTCCATATAACCCATGGCCCACTCCACTGCTTCGATGGTCTCATAGCCACGAACAATGGCTCCCTCCGGAAATGACCTGTTATGTACCAATGATTTGAGGAATCCATAGTACCTCTCATATGGAAACATCTAATAAAGGTAAGATGGGCCAAGGTACCAGATCTCTCTCGTGAGGTGTGTTGTTAGATGCAGCATGAGATCAAAGAATGATGGTGGGAAGGTAGCTTCAAGCAGGCATAGGGTCTCGAAATGCCTCCTCTCTAAGTCCAATAGTTTTTCCTCATCAATCACCTTCTGTTCTATTTCATTGAAGAATAAACACAAGCTCGTGACCGCGTCACGAACCAGTTCTGTCTTGATACCTCTTAGTGCAACAGGAAGAATAGATGTCATCAACACATGGCAATCATGAGATTTCATCAAGTTGAAATTCATTTTCATGTCCTTCACCGACACTAGCCTCTTGAAGTTCGATGAGTAGCCTGAAGGTACTTTCAAACCATGCAAAAACTCACAGAATTCTTTTCTCTCTGCCTTTGACAAGGTGGTTGCAGCAACGGGAAGGTCCATCCCCGTGTCTGTTTCCTCTGCATAGAGCTCCGGCCTAATGCCCATATCTTTAAGATGCTCCCTTGCATTTTTATGATCTTTTCCTTTCGACTTCTGTTGTAGCAATGTTCCCAAAGTAGCTTCACAGACATTCTTCTTGACGTGCATGTTGTCAATCGAATGACGCACATCCAAAAGTGGCTAATACTCTAACTCCCATAGAATTGATTTATTGTTCCACATTCCTCGCCCATCTTCTTCTTCTTCTTCTTCACAATCTTGCTTCTTTCTTTTGTGAAGTTTCTTTTCAGATAATTTGGGTAACTCCTCGATAGTTTCGACGTCCTTGACTTGCAAGTGGAGCAGATCTCCAGTCACATGCATTGGCGCCTGTCGATTCTCCTTTTTCCCATTAAACTGACAATCCATATCCCGGTAGGCATGTTTCTTGTTGAGGAAACGACGGTGCCCCATAAATACGAATTTCTTTTAATTTCTTAGCCACACTGCACACGTTTCTTCCAAGTAGTGTGGGCAAGCTGCACCTTTCCTTTTACTCTGGCCAGAAAGGTTGCGATGAGCCGGGCTGTCGTTGATGGTGGTGAACAACATGGCGTGCAATGTGAACTCCTCACGGCCGAACTCATCCCAAACCTCCTTCACACCAGGCTTCCAAAGTATGTTCAAGTCATCAACTAGTGGCCTCAAGTAGACATCAATACGGTCGCCAGGTTGCTTTGGTCCGGAGACCAATATTGTCAGCATCATGTATTTCCATTTCTTGCATAGCCAGGGTGGAAGGTTGTACATTGACAGCACGACAGGCCAGGTGCTATGTGTTGAGCTCTGGTTACCGAATGGGTTCACACCATCTGTGCTCATAGCGAACCGAATGTTCCTACTTTCACCGGCAAATTCCTCAAAGTGGGAATCAATGTTTTGTCATTGTTGGTCATCTGCGGGGTGCTTAATCTTGCCAACTTCCTTCGTTTGTGGCTTATGCCAATGCAAGAGTTGGGCCTCCTTTCGTGTGGCGAACCATCTTCTCAACCGAGGAATGATGCAAAAATATCATGCTACCCTCACAGGAGCCCCTTTAACCTTCTTCTTCTTCTTGCATGTGATCTCCATGGGCTCGTTCTCGTCATCATCAGCATTGTTATCATCTCCACCATCTTTTTTCCTCTTGTACCGATCGAACCCACACTTGGGGCACTTGTTAAGGTCTGCATAATCTCCACGGAACAATACACAACTGTTCTTGCAAGCATGAATTTTTTCAACCTCTATTCCCAGAGGACAAATTATCTTCTTTGCCTCATAGACAGACTCGGCTATTTGGTTTCCCTCAGGTAGCATGTCCTTAAGGAGATCCAATAGTTGTTTGAAACTTTTGTTGCTCCAACCATGATCTGCCTTAAGCTGCAGAAGTTTTAGATCACCAGAAAGGCGAGAGTACTTCTTGCAACCAGGATAGAGCGTTTTTTTTGAATCTTCAACGAACTGCTTCAGCCTCGCTAATTCAGAAGCTTTATACAGTCGTTGAAACTCAACATCCTGCAACATTTGATCAACATTGTGCACACGTTGTAACAACTCACCATCATTGAAGCTCGTAACTTCTTGATCAGTGATATCCTCAGGCCTCATCACAATTGGTGGGAATGGTTCATTTTCCTCAAAAACTCCACCTTCATCAAGCTCTTCATCATGGCATAGCGCTGCCCCTTCATTATTAAGGCCCGTAGCATGGTGTCGCGCTTCACTTTCATTTAGTCATCCTGCTTCGACTTCATTAAGCCCTTCCTCACCATGTTTATTCCAACACGTGTAATTTTCTTTGAAACCACGTGTGATCAAATGATAAAAAATGTTGTCCTGTTGTCCGAACTTCTTCTGGTTGAGACAATCTATACAGGGGCAAAGCATTGCCTGAACACCACGGTTTCTCATATCCGCCTCTGCTTGATCTAGAAAACAATTGACCCCGCCCTAAAAAACTGTCCCAATCTCGGGACTTACTGTACATCCAAGCCCAAGCAGCAGCAGCCATCTGCAATTTTCATACATCTAATGAGCATGATGCATCACCAAACCGATGAGTAAGAGCATTAGGACAGCGAAGTTCAATAAAAGGGGGCAATTTCCACCTTGATGAGGTCTGTCTATGAGACGAGCGCTTCCGAGGAGGAGGACGAGGCGTCGCGGCCGCGGCAACGACGACGGCGACGGCACAGAGGATGGCACCGAGCCCGAGGAGGAGGATCATCTGCTGCTTTGGAGGACGGCGACGTACAGCGCGGAGGGACGTCGCGCCGCGGTCGACGTCCGCCGGCCCCTTTCACCGTCGCGCACGCGGCCGGCCGGCCTGCTGTAGCGCTGGCTTTCTGAGGAGAGAGAGCGCACGCGCAGCGAGTGGGGCCTTCAGAGTGCGCGCGAAAATGCTGCTGCAGCAACGGCGGGGAGAGAGCGAGTGGGGCCCTCAGAGGAGAGAGAGCGAGTGTAGTTGTCGGAGATAGCAGAGTGGTCGGAACGCAAAGACAAAGACGTGTATTAACAACACGCGTCTCTAATGTGAGAAAATAAAGGAGATGATAGCTCCAAACAAGCGTCGCCAATTGGGTCGTCATAAAATGAGACGCGTCCTAAAAGCCAAGTCATCGGTAACGGACTTAAAGAGCCCTTACCGATAGGTTTCACTTTCGTATCGGACGCATTTTAACGTCTGTTACAAAGAAAACATGTAACGAGCATTTAAGAAGTCCGTTACCAGAAGTACTCATTAGTAACGGGCGTTGTGGTGGCGAGGTCGGGGTCGAGCGTGCCGCGCTTATGCGTAATGGGCGCCAAACAACAACCGTTACAGATGGGGTCCATGTAACAGGTGTTAAGGGCCTGTTACAAATGTTACGTGACTTATTTGAGGTTTTCACGTAGTGAATAAACATTATTTATTGTAACATATCGTAGGTGGAGTAGTGAACTTAATCTTATAATATGTTAAATTCAACAAAATATGTTGAATATACGTAAACAAAACATAGCTCAAGTGGTTGGTTTTTCTCATGCGGTTGATTTTATTTTTAGGTAGGGACTCGAGTTCCTAGTTGAAGGGGGTGGACCACATATCATGGATTTGTTGGGTCAGAGCTAACATTCAGATAAAATGTGTCCAAAGGACACAAACTAATTGTAGTCCAAGCGGTTGGCTCACCTAGTTTTCTGGTGGGTGTGTAGATCAAGGTTCAAACCCCATTTCTGGTGGTGACTAACATTTAATTTTTGGGTCTGTGGGCAATTGATTTTGTGCGATTCGGTTTCGGTTCAAAGGGGTGGGTGACGGGGTGGCGGTCGGTTTTCTCGGTTTTACAGCTGTGGTCGCCCCGGTTAACACGTTTTTAGTGTCGGTTCGTCGTGTTTTACATGTTTTTGGTAAATCTACGCGACGGTTCACACGGTTTTACTGTAGACCACTACTAGGGAATGCACCTTTTGTCCTGGGGAGGATTTCACAGTACCGGTTTTTTGGAACCGGTACTAATGTGCGCATTAGTACCAGTCGGGAAGGAGGGAGCCTAGGGCGTCCACCAGAGACACACATTAGTACCGGTCCGTAGATGGAGCCGGTACTAATGTGTTCGTCACACATGTAACACATTAGTACCGGCTTCATCCACGGACCGGTACTAATGTAACACTAATGTGGGGCACATTAGTACCGGGTGAATTTTGGCCCAGTACTAAAAACAACACCGTCAGCGCTCCTTCACGCGCCCCCGGACAGCACCGCCTGCACACGCCGCGGGCCCCACCCACGCACCCACGCGGACGGCCTCCTCCACGCTCCCCCGCATTTTCTCTGCCACCCCCCTCCCCCTCTTTTTTCTCCACCGCTCACTTCTCCATCCTTATTTTCTTCTCACTTCTGCTTCCTCACATCTCTCTCTGCTCTCTCTCTCTACAGGGGTGTCGCGGAGGCCCAAGTGGCCAGGCCGGCGCGGCCGAGGTTCGCCGACGCGGAGGCGCGCGGGCGCCAGGACGGCGGGGAGGCGCGCGGGCACCAGGTCGACGTGGCCCAGGCTCGCCCCAGGCTCGCCGGCGCGGAGGCCAGCTCGCGGGGGAGCGCACTGGGCCAGGCTGGTGCGGCCTTCCCGTCGGCACGAGCGGAGCCGTGGCTAGGCGGGCACGCGCGGCGGAGGCCCAGGCCAGCACACGGCGGATCCGGCCCTGAGGCGCGGAGGCCGGCTCGGCGGCGCCCGTGGCCGGCGGGGCGCGCGGCCTGGAGGCCGGCAGGTGGACTTGGTGGCCGCCGGGTGGACTTGGGCAGAAGACTTGGTTTTTTTTCTATTCTTGTGAGACTTGTCTCTTTTTTTCATTCATTGTTCTTGTTTTTGTGATTCTTATGAATATGTGACTGTGATTCTTGTGATGAATATGTGATTGTTGCTAGGAATAGATGATTGTGAATATGTGAATAACATGATTGAGAAATGGTTTGGAAAAGAAAAGGAAAAAGAAAAGTAAAGAAAATAAGAAACAGAAAAAGAAAAGAAACGGAGGGAGAGAGAGGAATGGACGGAAGAGTGATGGAGGAGGGGGCTGGGACAGAGATGACGGAAGCAGTACATTAGTACCGGTTTCCAATAACCGGTACTAATGTGATTTTCACATTAGTACCAGTGGGCTAGTACCGGGTTCAAAACCAGTACTAATAGAGGTTTGGACCCGGTACTAAAGGTTGTTTCCCCAGTAGTGGACGGACGAAAATATAGACAGAAGCAATCCTTGCTTTAATATTAGGTAGAGAAGAGATTTAAATTCAGTTCCTTCACAATCTCATAGCAATTTATAGAACCACCCAAAATTAGTAAACCCAATTTCCCTAGGTTGATTTTATTTTCCTTTTAGCATCAAAACTCTTAAACCCTAGGAAAAATAATAAAACTATTAAGTGTTTATTTAGTACCTTTCAATTAATGTGTTAAGTAAATACTTAATAATTACAGAAGTATAAAAACCTGAATAATGATTTATTTAACTACAAATGTTTGTTTAATTCATAGGATCTAAGTTTTGAGATAGAAAATAATTATGAAGCCCTTTTCTTTAATAAAAGAAAATGCTTAAGATAGGTTAGTAATTAAGAAAAATGTGGGTTATGGGTAGTGTAGTATAAGAAGGGGACACATGCATATACAAGCAGGCAACATGTGTCTATACGAGAAGGTAGCACTTGTCTATACGAGAATGCGACATGTTTGTGCTTAGAAGAATGACACATGGACATCAATACTTCCGACAAAAGGCCAGCGTACGTGTCCGTACGTGTCACTTTCCAGTGTTAACCGTGTCACGTCACGTTAGATGCCATCGCCAACGTTAATAGCATGTTCTATGATAGTTCCCTCGTGTCATAAACCAAAGGATTGCTTCTAGTACAGAAAGGTTTCTGTCATATAAAAAAATAGTTATGTGATGTTTTGTTAGAATAAATAGGTCTAGAGCCATTTATTTCAATAATTAAAGAATTAAAACTTATTGGAAAAGTGAGAAATACCGTACGGGTAATTGAGGAGTCTTTTATTCGACTTATGAGGTAGACCTTCGGTACATCTTTTGTGAAGTTGAATAAAGGAGAAAGACGTGCCACACGCGCTCGCTCGCTCGCCTCGCCGAGCCGAGGTCGTGACGTGTTGAGTACGTGATGACTTGTCGCTTGCATCGCGCTCACGGTGTTGGCGAGAGCAGAGCCTCCGGAACCTTGTCCTGCTACTGAGATCCTGCACGGGGTAGGCGGGCGATAAGGTTTTTGGGGAGCGTCTCGACGCGACTACTCGCTCCCTGTACGACTACTTCGTCTACTTCCCGGCGTCCGTTCGACTCCACTGCGATCATCTTCCTGCACCGACTTTTGATCGACTACATCAACTAGGTCACATGGCTGAGCCAAGTGATAACGAGACACCGAGTGCCTCCGGCACTCGTCCTCCTATTGGGTACATTCTAAATTCTATATTCATGTTTATTAGTTGTATAATCATGAATATGTTTATGTTTGATCGTTGTTTAAACATGAACACTAGCACATGGATTGTTTCACTCACCGTCATTCTGAAATATTTATTTAATCATGAAATTAAAATATACCGGAATATTGCCTATCTTCTACCAATCCAAAAACCTTATGATGTTGATAGGATGATTCCGATAGCTAGCTTTGCAAACTCCATCAAACCAAAGCCTTTTGATGGTTCCAACTATAAGAGGTGGCGTGATTTGGCCACTCTTTGGCTGATGGCCATGGACATAATGTTCGTTACTTACGAAACAGTTCCCGAGGGTATCTCGGAGGCAGCGTTTAAGGCTACCGATCTCCGTTACAAGACGGGGAAGGAGGTCTGGAATGCTCTTGAGGCTCAGTACGGAGCTTCTGACGCCGGCAGTGAGCTGTACGCCATGTAACAGTTCCTAGACTACAGGATGGTGGAAGACCGTTCGGTAGTGGAACAAGCCCGTGAGGTACAGGCGCTAGCTAAAGAGCTCAAGGACTATAGCAAAGAGAATCCATGTGAGTTGCCCGAAAAGTTTGTGGCTGGAGCTATCATCTCCAAGTTGCCATAGTCTTGGAGGGACTTTGCTACGACTCTAAAACACAAGAGACAAGTGTTCACTTTTGATGACCTTGTTGCGACTCTTGATGTTGAAGAGAAGGCGAGAGCAAAAGACACACGTGGAAAGGGAATAGCCAGTCCCTCAAGCGCAAATTTTGTGCAGAGAGGTAATCCCAAGCTCCAGAACAAGAGGAAGAAGCCTTCACCAAACCCGCCCAAGGCTAAGCAAGTCGATGGGCCCGACAAGAAGAAGAGAAAGCCGGGGGCTTCCTATACATGTGGCAGTCCGGATCACTTTGCTGCAAAGTGCCTGGATCGCAAGGCCCCCAAAACAGCGAACATGGTTGTTAGCGAGGGTGGAGGAACATCGGGGCACGGTAATTTCTTACCTACAGTTCTTTTAGTATGCTCTTCACCAGAGTGGTGGATAGACACCGGTGCTAATATTCATGTATACGCTGACATTTCTATGTTTTCTTCTTACCAGGTCGGGGGGACTGGATCCTTGCTGATGGGGAACGATGCCCATGGGCGTGTTCTTGGTGCTGGTACGGTCACTCTGAAGTTCACTTCAGGGAAGGCCATACAATTGAAGAATGTGCAACATGTACCTACCATCGAGAAGAATCTAGTCAGTGGCTCTCTACTATGTAGAGACAGGTTTAAATTAGTCTTCGAGTTGAATAAATATATCATTTTTAAGTTTGGTACTTTTATTGGAAAAGGCTATGATAGCGGAGGCTTGTTCTGCTTTTCTTTGTCGAATGATAATAATGTTGTGAACCATGTGTCGAATGATGAATCAAATGTTTGGCATTCGAGGCTTTGTCATGTTAATGTTGGTTGTATGATGCGCCTAGCTAGTTTGAGTTTAATTCCGAGATTTACCTCTGTCAAAAATTCTAAGTGCCATGTATGTGTTGAATCAAAACAAACTCGCAAGCCACATAAGGCTGCTGAGGCGAGAAACTTGGCACCTATAGAATTAGTTCATTCCGATTTGAGCGAAATGAACGGTGTGTTGACAAAAGGTGGTAAACGATATTTCATGACTTTGATAGACAATAGCACTAGATTTTGTTACATCTACTTGTTAAAATCAAAAGATGAAGCGTTACATTACTTCAAAATTTGTAAAGCTGAAGTAGAAAATCAACTTGTGAGAAAGATTAAACATCAAAGGTCTGATCGAGGTGGCGAATACTTCTCAAATGCTTTTGACTCATTCTGTGAGGAACACGGTATTGTTCATGAGAGGACACCACCCTATTCACCCCAATCCAATGGGATTGTCGAAAGAAAGAACCGCACGCTGACTGACTTGGTGAATGCCATGTTAGAAACCACGAGACTATCTAAGGAATGGTGGGGTGAGGCGATATTGACAGCCTGTCATGTCCTGAACCGTGTGCCTATAAAGCATAAGGAAGTAACACCATTCGAGGAATGGGAGAAGAAGAGGCTAACTCTTTCATATTTACGTACTTGGGGTTGCTTGGCCAAAGTCAGTGTGCCAATCACCAAGAAATGTAAACTTGGACCGAAGATGGTGGACTGTGTCTTTCTAGGTTATGCTTTTCACAGCGTCAGATATAGATTGTTGGTAGTAAGATCTGGAGTGCCCGACTTGCTTGTCGGCACAATTATGGAATCCAGAGACGCTACATTCTTTGAGAACATTTTTCTAATGAGAGATGAAACAAGTTCATCTAGGCAAGAGTCTGTCGAGAAGGACAACTCCACCGAGCCAATGGAACTCAATGAGCCTACACT
The DNA here is from genome assembly GCA_036936925.1 of Cenchrus fungigraminus. NCBI lineage: Eukaryota > Viridiplantae > Streptophyta > Magnoliopsida > Poales > Poaceae > Cenchrus > Cenchrus fungigraminus. The sequence goes on from CM072779.1 coordinate 103,935,823, forward strand.
TGTTGAGCATCCTGAGGAGGATAACGATGAAGCTCCTAGGAGGAGCAAGAGACAAAGGACGAAGAAATCCTTTGGAGATGACTTCATCGTATACCTCATAGATGACACTCCTAAGACCATTGCAGAGGCCTACTCCTCACCTGATGCTGACTATTGGAAGGAAGCAGTGAGGAGTGAAATGGACTCTATCATGTCGAATGGAACTTGGGAGGTTGTTGAGCGTCCCTATGGGTACAAGCCAGTGGGACGCAAATGGGTGTTCAAAAAGAAGCTTAGGCCCGATGGTACTATTGATAAGTACAAGGCTAGACTTGTGGCCAAGGGTTACACCCAGAATGAAGGAGAAGACTTCTTCGATACTTACTCATCAGTCGCTCGATTGACTATCATAAGAGTACTACTTTCTCTGGCAGCCTCCCATGGTCTTCTCGTCCATCAGATGGACGTTAAGACAGCTTTCCTAAATGGAGAGTTGGAAGAGGAGATCTATATGGATCAGCCGGATGGATATGTAGTAAAGGGTCAAGAAGGAATGGTGTGTAAGCTGGTGAAGTCTCTCTATGGCCTCAAGCAAGCACCTAAGCAATGGCATGATAAGTTCGACAGAACTTTGACATCTGTTGGCTTTGTTGCAAACGAAGCTGACAAATGTGTGTACTATCGCTATGGTGGGGGCGAAGGAGTGATTTTGTATTTGTATGTAGATGACATACTTATCTTTGGCTCGAGCCTTGATGTGATCAAGAAAGTCAAAGACTTTCTATCTCAAAAGTTTGAGATGAAGGACTTGGGAGAGGCTGATGTTATCCTTAACATAAAGCTAATCAAGGGAGAAAATGGTGGGGTGACTCTATCACAGACTCACTATGTTGAGAAGATGCTGAGTCGGTTTGGCTACAACAATGCTAAACCCGCCTCAACTCCCTATGACGCCAGCTTGGTTCTAAAGAAGAACTTAAGGATAATGGTGGATCAACTGAAATACTCCCAGATCATTGGTTCTTTGATGTATCTGGCTAGCACCACAAAACCCGACATTGCATATGCAGTTAGTAAGCTGAGCCGGTTTGTTTCAAACCAAGGCAGTGAACACTAGCATGCTCTTGAGAGGGTAATGCGCTATCTAGTAGGAACAATGAACTATGGTATTCACTATTCTGGAGACCCCAAAGTCTTGGAGAGATAGTGATGCAAACTGGCTTTCTGATGCTGATGAGTTAAAGGTGTGGATATGTGTTCACACTTGGAGGTGGCGCTATTTCCTGGAAGTCTTGCAAGCATACCATTCTAACAAGGTCAACGATGGAAGCAGAACTCGCAGCATTAGATACTACCACTGTCGAGCCTGAGTGGCTTCGTGAGCTCCTAATGGACTTGCCGACAGTTGAAAAACCGATACCGTCAATTCTAATGAACTGTGATAATCAAACTGTGATTGTCAAGGTGAACAGTTCAAAGGACAACATGAAGTCATCCAGGCATGTTAAGAGGCGTTTGAAATCTGTCAGGAAATTGAGAAACACCGGTGTTATAGCTCTGGCTTATATCCATAAGGCTAAAAACCTGCAGATCAATTTACAAAGGGTCTGTCACGTATTGTGATAGATAATGCATCTATGGAACTGGGTTTGAGACCCACGTGAGTCTTTCCATAGTGGTAACCTATCATATGTGATCAGAGATCTCGTGAATTAGGACGGTGAAACAAGCTATGGTTCGACTAAGAGAAGAGAACCTTTGAAGAGACCCAGTCCATGGAAAGATGCATTTCTCTTCAACACTATATGGCAGGCTGGTATGTGTACCTTAATGTGTTCCAAGTGGCTTCCATGAAACAAGGTAGTTGTTTCCTTGAAGCAAATACATAGACCTACAATATGTCTTGGAGGAACACACCTATATGAGTCAGACTACTGGTCATAGTCTATGAGATTTGGGTGATCTCTAGAAAACTCATGAAGGGGCACGGAGTATGACCCATAAGCTCCAACCTGCGGGGAAGCTATGTGCAGCCTAGTATCAGTAATGGGCTCGGGCCAAGCTTAGATGCACGAAACTGACGATTCAAGGCATAGTCCATTATTCAGTTGCAAATAAGTGTAACCTGAGTTCCTGGTGGATGTTCAACTTAACAGTTCCCACCGTAGTACTGGTATATCAAAATAGAAAGGGAAAATGAGAGCATTTCCAATGTGACTTATAATTCTTGGGTGGGGATTGTTAGAATAAATGGGCCTAGAGCCATTTATTTCAATAATTAAAGAATTAAAGCCCATTGTTTTAATGCAAGGGAAAAGTGAGAACTACCGTACGGGTAATTGAGGAGTCTTTTATTCGACTTATGAGGTAGACCTACGGTACATCTCTTGTGAAGTTGAATAAAGGAGAAAGGCATGCCACACGCGCGCGTGCGCTCGCTCGCCTCGTCGAGCCGGGCCGAGGCCGCGGCCGACGAGCGGGCGGTGCGGAACGGAGCGGACGTGAAGAGTTGGGGCGGGAGCACCTTTTGCCGTTGGAAGGGAATAATCCTTTGGCATATTCTCAACGGTGATTTGGTTTCCTTAACTGTGACCGTCCAGGTTCATCCCACCGCGTCCTCTCCGCGTCCCAGATCTGGATCTGGGCGCACCCCCTCCGTGCCTGCCTGCCTATATAAGGAGCCCCTCCTCCTCCTCCCTCTCAACTCGCCCCATTCACAACCAGGTACTCCTGCTTAGGAGACCTCTCCCTTCTCCCTCTCTGTCTGCTGCCTTTTGCTTCGCATTCCCATCGCTTGCATCACGCGCACGGTGTTGGCGAGAGCAGAGCCTCCGGAACCTCGTCCTGCTGCTGAGATCCTGCACGGGGTAGGCAGGTGATAAGGTTTTTGGGGAGCGTCTCGACGCGACTGCTCGCTCCCTGTACGACTACTTCGTCTACTTCCCGGCGTCCGTTCGACACCACTGCGATCATCTTCCTGCACCGACTTTTGATCGACTAAATCAACTAGGTCACATGGCTGAGCCAAATGATAACGGGACACCGAGTGCCTCAGGCATTCCTCCTCCCATTGGGTACATTCTAAATCCTATATCCATGTTTATTAGTTGTATAATCATGAATATGTTTATGTTTGATCGTTATTTAAACATGAACACTAGTACATGGATTGTTTCACTCACCGTCATTCTGAAATATTTATTTAATCATGGAATTAAAATATACCAGAATATTGCCTATCTTCTAATAGTTCTTGGCTAGTTCATCATGGAACTATAAACTTGACGGCAGACAACTATTTTTGTTAGTGTAACCAGGCACCACACATGCGACCCGAGCCATGATGAGACGTGTCAAAGATAGCCTGAATGAAGCAATGAATCTAGCTTGTAGTTAACTCTCCAAATGAGTTCATGACTCCTTTAGAGGCTCGGGGACTAGACTCACCGAGTCCGCTCGCGTGACCTTGGTGAAAAGGAACTCAATGGCATCACAACGAGCGCCTCCACAATTCACAAAAATAGTGATGATGCTCGGGGGCTACTGTTTGGGGGTAAAAACTCGAGGTCTTTTACGGTGCACCATGCTACCTAGCGGTATTATGGTAGTATAACCAGTTTTTTACTATGGGTAAAATAGTTATTTGCTCGAAATATAAAATAGTAATTTTTTTGAAATATATTTACCAGCGTGAGATAAAATGAAATAAAAGATTTCATATGTTTGATTTCATATATTACAATAATACTATTTTTCATAGTTCTAATCATACCCCTATACTACTCATACTACCTATGAATACTACACACACTACCGCTAAAAGAACTGGTAGTATATAATTAATTTCAACCGTCAATCCTTCAAAATAGGTCTTTTTTATTACTACGAGTCTTTTTCAAACAGTAGTATAGAGTACTATTATGCATCATAAAAGATCTCAAATACACGAGTTTTTTTAGCACACCACCACCTTTATTAATTAGACCGGTGGTACAAGATTACAAATTCCTGCTGGGGAACTAACAACTGAAGACCAGGTGTGTCCGAGGACCAGTGGAGGGTCGCTCCTTAGTGATGAGTGATTGACAACGTTGTGTGGACTGATGCTTAGCTAAGTGTGCAGGTACAGGTTGTGGCTTGACTCGTGTAGGTGCAGGTGAAGAACAAGCGCGAAATGACTTAGCCGTGGCGGCCTCCGGGTGATGGAGTTGCAAGTAGGCTTGGTTCGATGGACCCGGTGGCCGATGGGGTCAAGTGCGAGCTGTGCAGTGCAAGACTGGCGGGCTGAAGTCGTGAACATGGACCGGTGCAAGATAGCGGATGGAGCCCGAAGCTTGCACGCGGGGTTTGTTGGTTTGCCCACAAAACCATCGGTGGACGGTTTCTTGGTTTGGGCTGCAAAACCAAGCCCGGAGGCCCGAGGCGATGGAGACGGTGATCTGGGAGCTTCGGGAAGCTTCGAGGCGGAGGGCACGTGGCGTGATCGCGGGGTTTGCGTCGATGTGAAGCGAAGCCGCGGTGGAAGCGTGTCCGTCCAATGAAGACTTGACCAAAATGCCCCTGAGGGGTTGTTTCTTCATTTCAAGTTGTAGGGGTAGCGTGGTCATTTACCTCCCTCCGATGGACTTCGTATAAATACCAGAGAGGTGGATGGCATCTCTCTCTCTCTTGGACTCTAGGGTTTCCTCCCCCGGTAGATTGCTCTGAACTGCATCTTTTCCCTCTTTATTCCTTAGGCTAGATTCTTATATAGACTCTGACCTCTGGATGTATGGAAGCATTCGGCGTTGCGGTGGTCTCTTAGTCCTCTGTGATTTTCGTGTCATTTTTGGGGCTATTTTTGGGGAGTTTCGTTCTTCGCTCGATTCGGGGATTTGAGGGTGTTTTCCTTCGGATTTCTTTGAGGGGATCACGGGTGGATGCCTTGCGCATCTTTGTGTGTGATCTTGACCCCTCAAACGCCGGGGAGAGCCTTCGATTCGTGAGTTTTCGGCCGGAGTTCAAGTTCTTGGTGGTTGCTTGTGTGATCCGCGATTTCCGGAGATTTAGGGAGTTAGAGGTCGAGATTTTTGGGGCATAGCATCCTTGTGTGACGCTTTTCATCTCCCCAAAATCTTGTCTCAAGAGCTTCAACCGTTTGGGAGATCCGGTGATGAGTTTGTGGAGTTGACCCCGCGGGTCGGGCGTTTTTGGTTCTGTTCGTGGCTCGCGGACAGTCCGCGCGGTGGCCACGGACAGTCCGCGCGGTGGCCACGGACAGTCCGCACGTCCAGGGTTCGTCTCGTGTTCTTCGTGTTCTTACGCGTCTGCGTTTCGATCCGTTTCGGCCCTAGGGTTTTGTTGCGAGAGGTTTGGCAGACAGTTCGCGAGTCCTTCACGGACAGTCCACGTGGCCGAGTTTTTGTCTGGGGTGGCTCGAGGTTTGTCTGGGGTTTCCAGCGAGGTGGACGGACGGTCCGCGCTGCCTTCACGGCAGTCCGCGACACCGGCGGACAGTCCGCGTGGCCTAGGCGGACAGTCCGAATTTCGGGGTGCATCTCTGGTGGTTCTGCTGCTTATTTCGGACAGTCCGGGGATGACTGGCGGACAGTCCGCCGTACACTAGCGGACAGTCCGCCCGTACTAGCTGGACAGTCCGCGCCTGGCGTTTCCAGAATTTGCCAAGTGCTTTGATTCTTGTCTTGTGCTTCCGCGGTTTGTTTCTAGGGGTGTCTCTTGATCTTGTGGGCTTGTTTGTGCCTTGTCTTGAGATTCTTTGGTGTGTGCGAGAACTCGTAGTGGCAATCAGGGTATAGGCTGAGTTCGACCTTCGGGAAGAATTTTTATCGGCTCCCATTCACTCCCCCCTCTCTGGTCGCCCTATTCGGTCCTTCAACAACCAAACGTTCCTCCCAGTAACAAAAGAAAAAGGCGATCTAGCTAAATTATGAGCATCAACATTGGACGCTCTACCTTCATGAACAAACTCACAGAGCTCAAACGCTCGTGATCTAGACCTAATTTCCTGATTAATTTGGCCATAAGGGTTCAGGCCCCTCCCAAGAATGTCTTTCACAACGTTGTTGCTGTCTGAAGCCAACTTGATCTTCCGCAGTGCTAGATCGCTGGCCAAAGCCAGTCCTTCCCGGCAAGCTATGGCTTCCATTACCTCTGGTTCGGTACAACCTTCAACTACTAGAACTGAAGCCCCAACAAAAGTGCCGTCCCCATTCCTGGCAACCGCTACTGCTGATGCGCTTCCTGAATTTTTTGAGATGACAATGTCAACATTTATCTTAATCAACCCCTCTGGTGGTGGAATCCACCTTCGGTTCGCCCTTGGCCCTGTGCTAGACGCAACTTTCTCTGGCTTCAACTGATCGAGTTCAGCCATAAATCTGTCCACAAAGCAATGAGTAGACAATGGACTCTGAAAAGAGTTCTCGTGAATTGTCTTCCTTCGCACATACCAGATAGCCCACAAAATTACAGCCACTCTTGCGAAGTCTGCATCCGATCGCGTCTCCCGCGTCATCACCAGCGAGCCTCGTGCATGCTTTTCTTGAATACTGCTCACCTGATCCACCACTATCTCATCCTCAAGTGCCCAAACACACTTAGCAAGATTGCAGTCAATCAACGAATGTTTCCAGGAATCTTGTGCTCCACAAATGGCACACCAATCATGAGTAGCCATGTTTCTATGATGAAGAGTATCACCTGTGGGGAGAGAATGGCGTGCTAACCTCCACAAGAAAACGCAAACCTTTGAAGGGATATTCAGTTTCCACAAAGCAAGCCACTCCTTCTCTTCTGCCCTCTGATCAGATCGCCCAGCCATATTTTCCATATAAGTTGTTGCTCTTTCTTTATTAATCACCAACATCTGATACGCCGATCTGACCGAATACACTCCTGTTTTCTCATGATGCCAAGCCCGAGTACAAATGGGAATATTCAGAATAGCCTCTCTGTCTGCTGGAGCAAAATAAGTGTGCAGTTTATGCTGATCCCACGTAGTAGTAGTAGAGTCTATCAATTCGCAGACCTGTTGAGGAGCCCTGGCGAGCGTACTCCTCACAGGCTTGCACCAGCCATCACGAGGCAACCAATTAGAAGTCCAGATATTTGTAGTTTCCCCATCATCTATCCTTCTAATCAGACCCTGTTCCAAAACATCACGACCATCTAGGATAGCACGCCATATACAAGATGGCGCTGACCCTAGCCTAGCCTCCATGAACTCAGCCTGCGGAAAATATACAGCTTTAAGCACGTGCGCACTCAGTGAACTCCCATCCTGTTGTATCCGCCAAGCTTGCTTACCAAGAAGAGCCAAATTGAACAACTTGATGTCGCGAAAGCCAAGACCCCCAAAGAATTTTGGTTTCACCATGTCGTCCCAGGCTACCCAACACGTCTTCCTTTTACCTTCTTTGCTTCCCCACCAGAAATTTCGTAGAAGACCATCAATATGTTGGCACAGGCCCCTCGGCAGCCTGAAACTCGACATCGAGTACATTGGAATTGCTTGTGCCACGGATTTAATTAACACTTCCTTTGCTCTAGCTGATAAACAGAGCTCCAGCCAGCCTTGAACCCGTTTCCACACTCGATCCTTTAAATATTCGAAAGCCCCATTAATCGAGCTACCAACGTCAGATGGCATGCCCAAATATTTCTCGTACAGGGATTCCTTTTGCACATCCAGAATTACTTTAATGTCATCCTTGACATTCTGCCTACACCCTTTGGAGAAGTGAATCGAAGATTTATCAAGATTAATTTGTTGCCCCGAAGCACGACAATAAAGGTGTAGTACCTCTTTTACTTCCTCTGCACTTTCCCTTATTGCCATGAAGAACAACAGGCTGTCATGGAGCTGATGGTGCCACCATAATGCCCTTAAGACCTGATGACTGATTTCTTGATTTAAGAAGGCACGAAAGGCCCTTTGCTACCAACACAAAGAGATAGGGGGAGATCGGGTCACCCTGACGGATTCCCCTTGAGGGAGTAAAACTGGCCAAACATTCATCATTAAAAAGAACCGCAAAGGATACAAATGTGACCAATCTCATAACCATATTTACCCAATTCGGATGGAAGCCAATACGGAGCATTACAGCTCGTAGATAGGACCATTCCACTCGATCGTAAGCCTTTTTCATATCCAATTTAAGAGCACAACACCGCTGTTCTACATGCCTTTTTTGTTTCATTGCATGCAAACACTCATAAGCAGTGATAATATTGTTAGTAATGAGCCTGCCAGGAACGAAGGCGGACTGCCCTTCTGAAATAATATCTGGCAATAGTTGCTTCAGCCTATTTGCAACCACCTTTGAGGCTATTTTGTAAAGAACGTTGCATAGGCTGATGGGACGGAACTGCCCCAATTCTTCCGGACTCACCACCTTCGGAATCAGACAATGAAGGTATTGTTGATCTCTGTTACATCATCGTCCCCCTTCAAAATCCTCAAAACAACCGAAGTAACTTCTTTGCCACATAAATCCCAATGCCGCTGGAAAAAATGTGCCGGAAAACCATCAGGCCCCGGAGCTTTAGTAGGAAGCATTTGAAAAAGTGCCTCTTTTACCTCTTGTTCGCTCACAAGTGCCAACAATGCTCCATTCATCTCAGCCGTCATCTTCACCGGGATCGTGTCGAGCACTGAATCCTTGTCAGTGGTTCCCTCTGATGTATATAGTGTTTTGTAAAACTCGGTGGTCATTGTAGCCATATCACGGACATCCTTCGTGACTGTCCCGTCTGAACGCTGAAGTTTCACTATTTTGTTCTTCTTACGCCTCATACTTGCACGCAAGTGAAAAAAATGGGTGTTCTTATCCCCAGCACGCAACTACTCAATCCTCGAATGTTGCTTCCACATCAACTCCTCACGATGGTGTAACTCTAGAAGCTGTTGAACAATCTTCAGTTCAGCATGGGAAGGTCCTTGCCTGCTGGGTTCGTCCCGCAGCCGTTCCAGCTCCTTCTCCAGTTTAGCTAGCTCCCTCCGAACAAAGTCGAAAGTATGTTTATTCCACCCAGACAGAGCAGCTGACATCTTGCTTAATTTTATTTGATCTCCTACAGCAAATTGGTACTATCATCCTTGTGCCATTCCTCTGCTAGCATGTCAGCAAAATCTTGGTGAGTCTCCCACATCACTTCATAGTTAAAACGACCCTTGCGGCGCCTTTGAGCCTCCTTGCGTTGCCATTGCAACATAATCAGAATGTGATCCGACGCAGCCGCTGAGAGATGCATCACAGACGCTGTCGTGAAGCGAGAACTCCATTCCGGCGAGGCAAGAGCACGATCAAGTCTAACCTGGCAATATGACCCCCCTGCAACCTTCTTCTCAAAAGTCCAGCTACGACCCTCGAAGTCAAGGTCCAATAAGCCACATACATCCACCATCTCACGGAAACCAGCCATCTGAGCATTGCTTCTCTCCTGTACCCCATTTTGTTCCGATCGATGTAACACCTCATTAAAATCACCAATGCAGACCCAAGGTAAATCCGAGGAGGACTTTATAAATTTAAGCAGATCCCAAGTCTTGTGTCTCTCACTCGTCTGAGCTTCCCCATACACACAAGTTAACCTCCAGGGCAGAGAGTCCCCCTCTATGATAATTACATCAATGTGATACTGTGAGTAGGGTAACAACGAAACTTTAATACCATTATTCCAAAAAATCCCTAGACCACCATTGTGGCCCGTACTAGATACAGCAAAAGAATTATCAAAACCTAAGGATTTTTTTAGACCTTCCACCCGTGATTTATGCACCTGAGTCTCGAGAACAAACAACACCGATGGGGCAAATTTCTTCGCCATCTCGCGAAGCTCTTTAACTGTCGCGGCATTACCAAGTCCGTGACAGTTCCAGCTGAGGCAACTCATGGCACCCGGCGGTCCTCTACACCAGAGGCTGCCTGATTCTGTACAGGAACATCTGCTTTGGGGCTCATAACCACCCCTTCGCGCTCAGCCTTGCTTAGGTGCAGCCTTCCCAACAGCTCATTCACCTCCATCTCACCCTTCATTGCCGTCGAGCTTGCCGAAGTCACCGCCATCTGCTTCCAGCAAGAAACTAGGTCAGCGAGAGAACGCCTCTGAGTCCCTTTCTGATCTCCTCACCAAGGTCGGGTAGCCGATTTGATCAGCCCCTTGATCAGCCTGAGTGCGAGCGGCGGAGGAGGGGCTTGGGAGCGGACCGGAACACCTTCGTCGGTGAATCGCCATCGGAGTCGCCAAACCCCAGGTCGCCCCTAGGTCCCCACAAATACACGAGTACCTAAGGGAACACCACTGCTCCCGGGCAGTGGGCCACAACCGTGCGGATACAACCCATGAACATAAAGCCCACGATAGGTGCCGTAGCCTCAAAACCGAGGTTCCCGCGAGCTCACTTCGACCCCGATCCGTCACTCATGCTTGGGGCACGTGAAACTCTATCGACCTCATCGGCCTGTCGGCTAGGGTGAGGGTAGGAAGATAGAGGGGGGAGAGAGAGAGTAGGCAGTAGGCACATTAAACGCATCTAAGCTGACGAAATGTGTGAAAAATGGACTGTACACCCGGCCATCCGTGCGCGGGCTATTCCGTCCGTCGGACAGCACCGAGATCTGTGACAATTTGTCCGTTTCCGCTGTATTCGTCAGAAATGACATGACAGAAAGCACCTTTCACTCTGTTCCACACGACCTTTATGTCGACATAATGTGTCCTTGAACCACTGTTGCGCACCATCGTTTTCTGTCCTGCCCACTATTCCACGCACGGTGGCAGACTTCTTTTTGACTTTCTAGCACCCTACATTCGACGTTTTTTGTTTTCTTATTATGTTCTGACGGTTGGAACGTGATTCAGCTGTCATGTTGGGTTCTGTACCTATTTCATTTCCTATTAAATAATTTCGTCCAACGCGATAGCCTCACAAACCTCTAACGTACATCACAAATTGTTCAATGTACTCGAAGCACTCTACTTCCTGCCTGCCTCTGTACACCAGTTACACACCCTTCCATTGCTACACGCAACCCCTCTTTTGACTTCCATTTACCTTTAAGTAAGGCTTACCGAATAAATCAAAAAGAATCTGTTCCACTGTTCTTCTCGCCCTCTTTCTTCTGTCCCCTTCCTCGCCGACCGGCCATGGTCGTCGAGCGGCCACCTGACTGGATGCCTCCTCTTACTGGTCCTAGTCGACAATCCCATTCAGCTCAATCCGCTTCTGTTTGCCGTGCTTCCCCATCCTCCTCAAATAACCCAAACTCTGATTCCAGTGATGATGAGGGAAACTCATCTAACAGTATCACTAATCGTTGTTCCGCCAAGACTGTGCATTATGTTGTATCCAAGTTCAGCGAGTATAAGAAGGAGCTAGTCCGCCAGGCTGGATTCGGTGGTTTGCTGGAGATGCCCTGTATCACGAAGGTAAATCTGAAGCTTTCGTCGTGGTTGTTAAGTAAGCTTGATGCCGACGAAAGTTGTTTGGTATTTTCCGAGACAAGCCGTATTTTTTTGCACGAGAAGGATGTCGGTATTGTTCTCGGGATTCCCTGTGGTGATCTAGATGTCTCGTCCACTGAGATCTCTCAGGATCAGATCGATGACATTAGATCCAACATTGGACTTCACGGTCCTGACAGTCGTAGTTTCAAGTCTTTAGAACAAGTTCTTTGCAAGCATTTAGATGATAAGGCATCTCGGCATGAGGAGGATATGTTTAAGGTTGCATTTGTCATCTTTGTAATGGGCCACTTCTTAGCTCCCTCGGCAAAGCACGACCAGGGTAGTACTGATTATTGGGGAGCATTCAAGAACCCTGACATGCTTGACCGCTTCAACTGGTGCCGTTATGTCCACCAAAACTTTCTTGAATCAGCACAAAAGGTTAGAGAAGAAGTAATTAGGAAAGGTCGTGCTACCCGCATAACTGGATGCCATCTCATGCTCCAGGTAATTGCATCTTTCCTTTTTCATCATTTTATTGTCTACCTTTATTCGTTGATGTGAAATGTTACTTCCCTGAACCATATCCCCATAAATTTTTGTTGTAGATTTTTTCCTTGACAATGTCGACTTACGTGGTTTAAGCAAGAATCACTCCATCATTCCTCACATTAAAGTCTTCGACGCAATATCTTTGAAAAGGATGACCACTATGTGTGCTAGACGTGGCTACAATGATTTTTCTGATTTTCTTGGGGTATGTTCCCTTATGTATTCGTTATTTAATCACCTTCTTACCATTCTAATTTATACCCCTTCTTCATTTTGTGCACCTTCTTTAACTTACAACTGTCACTTACAATTTACTTTCAACAGATCCGCTCTGCCCAATCATCAGTTTACATGAGGCATACCTATGAATCTGAACATCAAACTACTTCATTCAGAGTACAGATTGCCCCTAAAGCTACTAACATTTCTGCGTCAACCATCCCTCACACCAGTTCTGATCTTAATCCGGACACATACAACTTCTCCTCTCCTTCTGACTTTGGGGCCTACATTAGAGCGAAGTACCCAGCACTAGTAATGCTTCTCTTTTTTTCCCTTACTTTCCTTCGTTCGCTTACCACTCTTTATTTTCCACGAATCACCCATTATTTCAATGTAAATTTCATTTTTTCAGCAAAAGGACTATGCTGTTAGCTGGTTTCAAATGCAGAATGCTCTGTTCATGCAAGAAGTTGCGAAACTACGTCAGTCCATAATGAGACGTAATGCACATTTTTTTGACTGGTTCGTTCATCAACTTGGCCAATCCCAAGTACACTTGTTGCATAAGCCCAACAGTTCTCCTTCTTCTTCAATTGACATCACACCAGGTACCACACACTTCATGTCCCCCCCCCCCCCCCCCCCCTCATGTTCAGTTGTCCTTTTTCCCTGGTTATGTACAATACCTTCCTCATTAATTTTCAGCTATGAACTCACCTCTGCCAAACGTTCAGACTTCTACACCTAATTCTGGTAAAAATGTTGCTTTACCTTTTATTTTTGTTTTTCGATACGTAACCTGAATTTCGCTGTCCTCTCTACATTTCTTTACAGGCCATAATTCCAAGGTACCCATATATACACCTACTACTACATTAGCAAAACCAGGTTATGTTCCTCAATTCTTAGTCCACTACTTAACAATGTAGTTTACGCATCAGATATTTTCTCAAGTTGTTTCCACATATTGACCTTATGCACATTTATATATATCCAGTTCTGCGCACACAAAACCAAAGTGTTCCTCCGACACCTGAATTCAGGACTCCAGGTCACTTGTTCCCTCCAATTTTACTTATACTTATTTGCGCTTTACCATTTCAGTTCTCTTTATGATGTACTTCTGTACCAATCAACCTCCTAACTTCTTTTTGCAGCTCCCACTGTTTCTGCGCACAACACCACTCCTCATGGAAAACATACTCCGCCCAGCAAGCTTGCAGCTCCTTCAAAAACTAGTAAGAGGAAGAGACATGATATTGGTACGTAAAACCTTATTCACATTTACTTGCTAATCAATCATCGTCGTCTCATTATGAAATCTGCTGAGATGCATTCTTTCTTCCATTGTCAATTCACAGTTGAACCTTCCTTTGACCTGGGCATTGCTGAATCTCCCTCGTCCTCCAAGTTTACAACTCCAAAACAACTGCCTGCTCAAACAAACATTCATGCACCGTCTTCACCCATTCAAATAAAATCTCCAATCACATCCAATAATTCATATTCCCTAGGTCATTTATCCCCAAAGTCAGGAACAATTAACCATGCCAGCACTGTTTTATTCGAATGTTTGGCCACACTTGATGATTCAAATAGTGACCCTTCACTATGTTTTTATGGCCAACCGGTACAAGAAAACCTCCAGAAAATAGGTATTCCCTCTTCTCCTGTTCGACCGGCTTTATGGTCCTCAGTTGCGCAACACCACTTTCCTGAACCCGATGTTGTTGACCTATTTGTCCATTGGCTCACCACAGCGAAACACGAACTTAAGTCAAGGTAAACACCAGACTATTTCAAATCACGAATTTGTTATTTTTTTTCTCCAATGGTACCCCTAATTTTATCTACCATTATTCGTTCCAGCAACTTGGTAGTACATTCCTTTCCTCGACAAATTACCATCAATCTATCCAACATGAAGGACTACCTCTCCTCATCCACCAAGTTGGACGATGAAATAATTGATGTAATTTTACGCCGTTTCAATCAGCTCGATGCCGATCTTACAGATTCCACATCCGTTCAACGGTGGAGACATTTTCTGGAATCCGATTTTGGTGTAAGGCATTTACCATCTTTTATTTTTCCTCCTTTTACTTTCCAAGAACTATTGCTGTACTTGCATTCACATTGTACATTCATTCTTATGTTCAGATGATTTCCATTGGAGGTGGTCACTCAGAGAACTACCAGTCTGTTCTTAACCAGTTCATTTACACTGATCATTTCCTACTACATTGTACAATGGTCAGTATTTAACCCTGTTATTCATTTTATTCCATTGTTACCTTTTATTCTGTTTCAATCTACTCCTACTTCATTCAACTTATACATTTCCATTTTTCGATGCCCCAGATCATAGCTCCAGTTCTCATTCATAATATTTGGACGGTATATATGTTGAACATGTCAGAGTGCAAGGTTCACATTCTAGACCCAATACATTCAACTGAGCGAGCCAAACTCCATGACCACTTCTTTAAGGTCATCATTAATTCACTAGCACGATGCATCAACACATTTTTTGACGGCTGGACCATCAATCCAGTTGATGAATGATCATTCACTTACCCATGCCTCATTGATTTTGACATTCAAAGGTAGCACAACATTTTCATGCAATCCTGTTGTTACCATTGCCATTCCTGTTTTTATTTATTAACTAATGAGCATCTAATATGTACCTCAATCACTTAGGCATCAATCAGCGGTATGCATGCTTCTTATGGCTAGGCATTTCAATGACGAAGTTTTGGACATTATCATAAACCAGGTTTCCTATCTTCCTAACTCCCATTAATACACCTTTTTTTAGCTCAGTAACACCTATTTTGTCTGTATTCCTATTGATTGTTGCAGGACACTATTAACACTGCAAGGGCTGTTCTTCTATTTGAGGCTCTATCTATTCAGGCCAACGAAGCTGTTCTTCCACCCGTTGTTCGCAAGATGTTGAAATAGAAGCTCATCTTGTTTTCTCAGCAATATCTTCCGTTGTCCTAATTCTATGCATTATGTCCTATCCAACTTAGTAATTTCCTTTTCTGACTAGAAAATTTGTGTAATTTTGCGAGGAACACTTTTCCTTTGCAGAAATTTGAATGCGATCTACCGTCCATCGACCTTGGTACCCTTTATTTAACTTCGGACTTAGATGGATTACGTGTATTACGAAATTCTACCCCCACTCCCCATGACAGACCAATGCCCATTTGCACCCTTCCCTAAGAAACAGTACACAAACTGATTTTTACCGCCGCCAACTTACTTCACGTCTATTTCCTTCGGTTCCTTGAATATCCCCTAAAAAAATGGTCTTCGCTTCCATTATTTTGGTATCCTACATATTTATCCTCTCCAAAATATAACAATTTTCCTTTTCCCTCGAAAACAAAGTGCACACATTGTCACAAGACCAAACTGCCCTACACTCCCGTGAAACTCCCCAACTTTACCCCCTACCTCATCACTTTATATACCACCACCCCCTCCTTTCTTTCAATCACTACACAAGCGTTACAATCTCATCACTCACTCTCAACCACCACCCGCCTTCACCTACACTCCCCGGCCTCTGTTGACTTTGCCTCCGCTCCAGGTTTGCTCAAATGCTCTCCCATTTGCTTGTTCATCTGCTTTAGTACTACACATTTTGTTTCTCATGCTCTCCACACTCTATCCTCTTTTACCATTTTTCGCAATATTTACTACAACCAGATTTTATGGCACACAAAACCCTAACTCCTTCATTTCTTATTTCATCCAGATCCGGTCAAACCATGGCTTGGTACGTTGTTTTTCGTGGCCGCAAGCCAGGTTTGTACCAAGATTGGCCCTCGTGCTCTGACCAAGTTCTTGGATTCAAACACTCGTGCTACAAGAAGTACCCAACGTACCACCAAGCTGTCGATGCCTAAACTCTTTCTTTGGTGTCCCAACGCAAGCCACCCAATGCTATCAACCTGAAGAACAAATCCCGGCCGTTGAAGATGTTTCCTAGAACGCTGTTATCTATGCTATTTGTGTTGTTGGCTTGTTGATCGTAGCCTCCTTAATTTTCAGTTAGTTTACCGTACTGTGTATGGATTCTGAATGTGTGGTTAGCCACCTTCCCTACTTACCAGCATTTAGTCCTACCTACACAAGGACCTAAGAAGTGGCCCGCTTCATTTCCAGAGCATTTAGCGTATTGTTTGTGGACAAGGCGTCCTGTACTCCTGTATTAAACTGTGACATCCTACTACGTTTATGTTAATATTTAATGTCGCATAATTTGTTGCATTCATAATATTTATCTCAAACTAACATCCATAAATCAAGTCTGCAACGCGGCTTAGTTTGTGCAACTGCAAGTACATTGCCCACACCAGCCTTGGTACTCAATTCTTCCACGCTGCTTAGTTTGTGGACCTACAACTTCATTCTTATTTCTAACACTTCCTTATTCATTAACTTAAACTGATGCAACCAAGTCTTCTGGAATCTTTCCTTTGTCCCCCCTCATCGTCAAGATGTCATATAACATGCACCTCCGCAACTTGTTTGCAACATCCTGAACATTTACCATATGACAACCCATCAACAAAATTTCTATAAACAGGATCGACAAAATCAATAAACAGGATCGACAAAATCTATCAAGCATACCTTGTTAATTGGTCGACGAATATTCACTCCATCGAACCATCGCATGTAATGCAGTACATAAAATGCACTATCCCCACTGAACCAAGAGGAACAGATTACGTACAAATATTTTACTAAAACATCAATGCTACGTACTTAATTCCTTTCCAATCAGCAGCTTCATGATCCAGTACTAGGTACTGGTCCTCAAATGATGTAAATTCAGTACTCCATTCACTGAACAGCTCTTCCCTGCAATGATCTAGCTTGTAACATATGATATCTACGAAAGGTTGGTGAATTTTCCACAGGTCATCCCCACTGAAACCCTATGCACTGGATCCAACACATGTATCTTCTTTAGCATGGTGTCCCATACATACAGGCACCAATAACCCCTAGCTTTAGATGGCACCATTATCTGTGCAATTGTAGTACAATAAATTATTATGCACCCCCTAGGTATTCACGCCATGTACATTATCCTTTCAAAGTGAAGCTTACCATTCTGCAGTGCTCTATTTGCCCTCCCAGATGATGGTTGATGAACATATTTCTTATCTCCTCATTCACATGGAATGTTTCGTATGGTCCCACCTTTACACAATTCATAAACAACAGCAAACGTCACTTATTTATCCCACACATGTACCATTAATGCTACCACAACTACAAGGATTACAACAAAGTAAATAATGAGGACCATACTACTTACACTAAATCCTGGATTCATGAAGTGCCTCCATTGCTTGCTACTGCACCCTTGATTCCTGTACATGGCAGTTTCTTGGTTCTGTAGGTGCCTAACAATTGCACAGAAAATAGTCAATTTAATATCTCTAGTTGCCCTGAATTGATCTTGCAACTCTGCCCCTGTTATCTTGATCAACGATGGCATTTCATGAATTACCCATGGCCTGCAAAATCAAAGTCAAAAAGTGTTCATGTGCATTTCATACTTCAAATTCATGAAGCCTGTTTTTCAATATGCTACTGGATTTCACCTTTGCACCACTGACCCACCGATCCCCATAACAGCATCATACTTCGCCAATGAATTGCGGCAAATATCTCCATAAAAATTCAACCGAAGGTCAAATGGTGAAGTAGGTAATGGTTCCCTAACATACTGCCTCTTGCGAGGTGTTATCCTTTCTCCCTTCAGTGGCACCTCGCTCTCATCTTCCATCCTCCATTGTTCTGTTCCACGACCTTCTTCATTGCTCTCGTTCTGTTTCCCTTCAATCCTTATTTTCTTTGCACACTGCTTTGCCCTTCTAAACTTCACATCACTGGTTCTTGTACCCTCAGTTGATTTGCCAAATACATTATTATTCTTCGACCCCATCATCTTGTACCTTTTCCTTTTGCCCAACGAACCTTCGCCTACAACTTTGGATTTTGCCTTTATCTCCGGTATCTCCTTCTGTACTCACATGCTTTACACTTGCATCAACACTTCTTCCTGACATGAATAATACAACATTCTAAATCCACAGCTACATCACTTCCATATTTGTATTACATCTTCACAGCGAGTCGCTTACCTGAATGCAGTTGTTCATCATCCAACCGAATTTGACTCCCCGGCGGTGTCAGGTCAAAGTGTGGCCCACCATCCGTGCGATCTGCAAAATACCCTCTTTTTCAATGTCTTCACATCAATACAAACATTTCTTCCCTAACTTAAATGTTCAATCCCTATGTTGTACCTCCTCCCACTGGTGTGTAATCAAATTTGTGGCGCGGATGTACTCCTGGTGAAATGTTCATGTTTCCTGCAATAATTTTGAAAACAGTGTTACTCCAATCATTTATATGTACCATGGAACAAATTTCCTCTATTTTGTTGAACATGGATTCTCACCTTTTGCTGAAGTTTGCTTCACTCCAGACTCTATTGTTCCTTCCTCCGTCTGAACATGCACACTACTTCCATCTTGTGCATCATTACCTTCTTCCTCTCCACCTATTCAAAAAACCAATATTACATGTTCATTTATCAGTTTCTTTGCACAACTAGCAATACCATAAAAAACACATGCACCAATGACCTTTTCCCTTTTCATCGTTCCTAGTACAAGGTTCATGGCTTTCATCAAAGCCTTCGGACCCTGGCCCCTGCACTCCTCCTGTTGAATTACAGTCCTCATCTATCTTGGCCACATTTTCAACTTCTACAGTAGCCTCTTCTTCATTGCAGTCAACCCCTGCATTTAATAATCAATTTAATAATCAGTAAGCAAACCTTACTTACTGTTTAATATTTAAAACTACCATTGATGAACCCATTAAGATACTATCATTGTTATTCTCCTCATTTCCATAACCTTCTTCACCACGATCTTTATCTGCATATTGCTTATTTTGTCCTATATGGCCATCTTCTTCGAATAGCCTTTCATTACTATCCACATTTCCGTCTTCTTCCAACACCCTTTCATTTCCTACTGCAAAGTAAATACTATCCTACATAAATACCCAAGTTAACCATACAGCTGTTCAGAATAAATGTTTCCATACCTTCCTTATTGGGCTCATCTTCCAATCCGTTATCCTTGGTTTCCCTCTTGCCTTGCCTCCATTTTTTTTCTTCAGCTGCCAAATTTTTTTCAAGTATTAGTACAACTTTCAAATAATATCCAAACTTCCGCAATCACATTAGTACCTTGCTGCTACAACCCACCTTCTGTTTCCCTGCACTTTTACTTGGTTCTGAAATGATAATAACCAAATTAACTACAGCAACAACACACATACTGATCAACTTATTGTGTATTCCAAACAATTTCCTCATACCTTTTATCCCACCAGACAAACTACCAATTATTTGTTCCATTTGCCTTGTAAGCGATGACCTTACATCGGCAAACAAACCATCCAAACGACTCTTTTGTACTTCATAAGTACGTTGATTATCAGCTCTAGCTTTATCAGCTAGCACATCAACGTCCTTTAGTAGCCTCCCATACTCTCCCTTTATCAATTCCACAGCACGCTATAGATAAAAATTCAGACATCAATAAATATTTCCAAATGTAGGGAACATGCCTTTTTTAGTATATCACCTTACTTATTTGCTTTAACACTTACCTGCACAATCTCAGGTCCACCAGTCTCGGCAGCATGACCACTTGTACCACTAATTTCAGCATTACATCTCAACTGCACACAAATCTTTACTATTCATTTATTTGTTACCATGCATACTATAATTAACTTATTTACTTCGCACTTACTGGTCGCTTTCCATAAGTAATTCTATTGCTCTCATCCATGGCAACCAGATCAGAAATCCTGTGTTTCCGATATGCCTTCACCCTTGGTACAATGGACAGCGGTACATTGCGACTGCCCAGGTCTATTGTGTCCATATACATCAGCTGAATAAATCAAACAAGAATATGAAAGTTAGCACATATAATTCTAATAAGCACTGCCACTAAAGAATTATTGATTTAACTCTCACCTCCAGATACAACCAACATCCTTTAAGCACTATTGCAGATGGCTCAATGGCAATATCTCGTAGCAAATTTTCACCAACTGTTCGGATGACTTTCAATCCATACTGTGCCCAGTTGCACTTTCTCACATTCTCAGGATCTGAGATGAAATTCCAAATGCTTTTGGGGACATTAGCTTGCCTTCCAGAACTATATAAGTGTAACACCCCAGGTGTTTAAATACCATTAGTTAGTGCTAATGACCCTCTTAATTAAGTCAACACACTTTTGTGGTCAAAGTTTGGTCAAACCCTAGCTAAAACCCTAGTCAAACCCCTTGTCCCTCCTAGTCCTTCTGGAACTTTTGCCGCGTTCCCCAAATTTCACCTAAACACTTCAAAATCTCCCAATATAAGAGTTGTCAAGTTTCTCATGGGACACAACTTTCATGTTGAGCGGCATTTCAAATTTGAAGCGGAAAATGGTGAAAAAACCCCGGTCAACGCCATCAGCTCCTGTTCACTGGCGCAGCGTGGCATTCAAAGTTTGCCAGCAGTTTATGCAAAATCCATTGCTCAAAACACCATAGAGCCTTTCTAGAAGTTGTAGAGGGTAACTTGCTCTACATCTTTGCTATTCAGAGTTTTCGAAGTTTGGATTGAAAATTTCAAGTTCTGGCCAGTCAAACAGTGCTTCTGCGAATTGTTTCAGCACACCGCGACGCCGGCCGCGCTCTCGCGCTCCAGAGCACGCCCGCGCGCGCCGCGCCACGTCGGCCACGCCGTACGCCGCCGTATGCGCATGCCGAGACGGGCCCGTGACCACCGGTCCGTGCGCTGTGCCTCCCTTGACGTATCCCCTGCCACGCGGAGCTCCCTCACGCGCCGGCCGGACCGCGCCGCCGTTTGTCCGCCGGTCCGCCCGTCCCCTCCCTGCCACGCGCGCCTACCAAGGCCGACCGTCGTACCGCGGCATTAATGCCGGAGTAGCCTTCGCGGCGAAGGCTTGGAGCCGCCCACCCTCGCCGTCTATAAATGGCACTGCCCCTCCTGCTCACGCGCGTGCCAGTGCTCCGCCGCCGGCGCCGTTGCCGCCGCCTAGCCGAGCCCCTGCCTCCACTCGCCTCCGGTGCCACCCCACCGCCCAGGCGCCTTCCCTAGGATCCCCCGGAGCCTCCAGTGCCGCGCATTGACCCAGCCGCGCCGCGACCTCGCCGGAGCAAAAGCTCCAGCGGCCGCCGACGCCTGCTGCAGCCGCACGCCGGCATTGGAGCCGCCCTGACCCCGACTCCGGCCACAAACCAGTCATTGGTGAGCCACCGCTCCTCCCCCACCTATTCCCCGGCCGAGAGCGCCGCCGGAGCCGGCGAATTCCGGCGAGCCCGCCGCCTCCCTTGGCCCTTGGACCCAATTGCAAAGATTTTGGTCTTTCTAGGGTCTTAAGTGTAAAGCAAGGGCATAGTTGTGAATCTGCAGAAACTTCCAGGGACCCCTGTGTAAACTGATTCTTCAATAGTGAAAGCTTTGTGCTGATTCTTGTAAAATCCATAGAAAATCATAGAAAAATCATAAAAATACAAACTCAATTTTGTTGGATTCCTTGTGAAGAACACTACAACTTCTGTAAAGCATGTCCATAGTTTTTCCTGATAGTTTTTGCATGAAAAATAGAAGAAGGTAAAACCTAGATCTGTTGTATATCAAAATCTACATATGATATATAGCTGAAATTTGGATATGTTGTGTGTTATGTCATGCCTAGCTCCTGTACCAAAAATTGCACAAAGTTACTGAGTAAATCTTTTTATATGATTTATTTTGTATTTATGCAGAATCTGTCCAAATGATTTTTGTAGCTAAAAATAATTAGATTTTTGTGCCCAAATTCTGCATGTTGTCTTTTTGTGCCAAAATGCACCTCTGGTGAATTAATCACAATTTTATTTTTGTCAGAAATATTTATTCTTGAATTATGCCTAATTTTCTTTGTAAATGCATAACTCAAGATATATAGTAGCTCTAGGTGTATTTGTTGCATGCCTAGTTTAGATTTGGACCAGAGACCTTGTATGAGAAAGTTGGAATCATTTTGATGTGTATTTATTTTTATATGCATTTATCATGTTTTGGTAGCTAGCTTTTGTTATTTTCGGTATATTTAATTTCGCAGCTCTCCTAAGTGTGCATGTGTGTGCAGTGGCTTTATATAAGTTTGTAGTACTTAATAACACACCTCACTGGATTTTATTAATTTATTTCATGAATAAAAGCAGTAGAGGCCATTAAAGCTTAATATTAAATTAAATGAGAAAATCATCAACTACTCACCTAATGACCTCATGTCGTGTGGTAAATCATGTTAAAGGCTAAATGTCACCACCCCCTTGCTGTTTGTGAAATTAACTTAAATTATTTACATAAATATATACACAGTCACTATCAAAAAGAATAAATAATAAAGCACCACAGGAAATTACTTTAATAGAAAGATTATACCAAATGTGTGTTTGTCAAGGTGAATATGGCCAACCATACTCTTCATGGTTGTCATATGTTGTTTGGTAATTAATTAAATTGGAAACCGTCAATTAAATCTTGCATTTGCATCCCGTGTAGATCTTCCCGACGGTAGCCGTACGTCTGTGCCGGAAGGAGGAGACGAAGGAGCTGACGGAGACGTGCACCACGTCGCTGTAGAGCAAGACCTGGACCAAAGTCCAGAAGGGCCCAAGACCAACCTTGCCAGTGAAGGCAAGCCCCGGATCATTAACCCTTCTTTTGAAAATTTTGCAATTACCTTTGCTATGATTGTGCATTTACGTTTCAGGAGTTGACTTGAAACCCTAGATGCATGACCCCTAGGTACCTATGTTCTTATACTAGCATGCTAGGTCGATAGCTGCTATGCTATAGGACCGGTACAAGTCGAGTGATGTTCGTCACTCGCGAGAATAGGCTCTTATGTTGGAATCATAAGATCTTTATAAATGGATTGCTCATGTGGTAAGAGCATGGGATTTAGGCTCCGGTCCAGTGGCTTTCGTAGGCTAAGCTTTTGAACGTACTAAGCACTTGCCGGGAATGGGACCGGTAAATCTAGTACCTGATGGACACGGCAAGGGAACTTTTCCCTACTACCCTTAGGACACCTTGTGTGTCCCCCTGCCTGCAACAGTGGGGTACCTGTGCGAATCTGGGCGATCCGGCGTGACGTTCCAGTAAGCCCTGTACCGAGGACTGTAGGTCTGATCCTGATCCGGAGAAAGATGGGAACCGTCTGGTCGGTGTATTCCAGTAAGCCCTGTACCGAGGACTGTAGGTCTGATCCTGATCCGGAGAAAGATGGGAACCGTCTGGTCGGTGTATACCCCGTTTCGTTTTTGTTGTAGTTCTTGGGGTATGCACCCTCCGTGTGTTTAGGTCCACCTTGCAAGGTTATAAATCAATCGATTGTCGGCCTCTCACCGTTATCCGAGACTGCTTAATCAACTGGCCATGATATCCCTTAATGATGGAACTTTGTGAATATTACTGCTTGAATTAATTGTATTGTACAATTCTTGGTTGAATTAGTTGGCTCACTTAGAAATGGTAATCAACTAGAATTTGTGCTAAAATATTGAAAGTAAGGACGTACTCTTTGTTGCTTTTCAGCAAAAGAACTCCCCCGGCCAAAAAGCCTCTCATGTCTAGAGTTTGGTGATGTAGTTGTCACCCGATGGTTAAGTCTTGCTGAGTATTAGTATACTCAGCCTTGCTATAATCTGTTGCTCCAGGTAATGCCTTTGCTGATGCATGGCCTAGAGAGATCCCGCCTGGCTGGGAGCTGGAGTGGGTAGAAGACGATGAATGAAGGCATCATGGCAGGCCTCCTGTGATGCTCCTCGCGCCGTTTAGTTTAATTCCGCTGTTTTCAAAACTCTGAACTTCGTTATCATGTCAAAAACTCCGGTTTGTAATAATTAAACCCTTCGGGGTAGATTTGGGTGTTAATTATGTGTTGTACTCTGGACTCGCCTTCGCGTGAGTTTTAATGCATATATGTCGATCCTTGTTGCTATGTAAGTGATTTACCGAGCGTTAACCCGGCAACTAACGACAGGATGATACTTTATTATCGCTTAATGACCAAAGTGGAGGGGTTTATGCGATAGTACGGTATTTTCCTGGGCGGGTTGTCACAATAAGAATGTTGCACATACGAAACTAGCCATTGCAACAACAAATACATCCTCTTCTTCTTTGCTTAGTTTATCACCATAGTCTTTCAAAAGTACAGCTTTTGCATCCGTAACAGTTGGCAACACACCAGGATTACCAGTTTTGAACATCCGCTCCAACTTCTCTCGTACTTCCTTTGAAACCTCATCTTCTGTAATTTCCAATCCACTCCCACGTATACCCAATACTCTTTCAAATGATTCCTCACTTAATAACATATCATTTCCACGTCCCAATTTAATCAACATCCTTTCTGGCTCAAACCTTTTCATGAGCCAAAACACCAGGTTCCGACTATGGTTCATACCAGGCTTAAGATACAGCAGACCCCCTAATCCTATTTCTTCCAAAATTATTTTCTTAGCTTCACCAAATGTTTGTACCACTTCAGCTACTGCCTTAGAAGAAAAACAACCATGGAACCTATCTGGATAAAACTTCAGTGGATCTCCGGTACCGTACCCTCCTGGTTGCTTCTCGTCTTCTTGTTCTTCATCTGTGTCTTCTATTATTCCTTCAACTTTGTTAGATGTACTTCCACCTCTACCGCCGCCTCTTCCACCTCTACAACCTCTTCCACCTCTACCAATTCCAGCACGGCTGCCATCTTCACCTTCTTTAAACTCATTTGCCGATCGCTTAGATGCGCTTCTAGTCACCGCAATGCGTTGCGGAGTCACCGGTACGGAACGACCACCTCCACGCATTCTACCTCTCGATCCCATAGATCCACGACAAGCACTGCTAATTAATGCAAGGCAAAATGTTCATGGATTTGCTATTCAACAGATCCAATCAAAATACGCTAGGTTCAGTTCTTACCTTTCCGCCGTAGATCCGATGCCGCTCTTCCACCGTTTCGTCTTCGATTTCACCTCCGCCCGCTCCGCTCCTCTCCTTCAACGCACCGCTGGATAAAGAATATCAGATGCAGTTCCTCATATATTTGTCCATCACAAGTTTCAGATACTACCTTCGACGCGAAGATTCGAATACTGAGATCCTCACGTCGTCCATCCAAGACTCGTTCCTCGTCTATCCCCGACCCAAATGCCCCCTAACTGCCATCTTCCCAAATGCCATCTATTATAACACTCGCACTGTAGGTGTGATAGGTATGCTTCCATCCGTGCCTTTTCACTTACCTCAATTTTTTATTCAACGACATGGGCCCACATGTTATAATAACCATCTTTGCATTATTAATTCAATGCTTCCTCACTCATTTCATTATCCATGATCCAAAGTTTACAGACCACGAGATGAACACATGATTTCATGTCCACTACTAAATAATATCAGCCTCTAACACCCTATCTAAATCTAGGCCTAATACACCAGTCTTCAAGACATGAACACAGGAGTTCATCAACATTACAAAATCATATCCTACACTAATCCCAAACCTAAGACTACTTGAATAAATCAAACACACGTGCACAACTCAAAAGCCTGCTATTGTCTCCTTCCACAGAACAACCAAAAGCCAAAACACTACAATCTTGCTGGACCCCCCTTCATCAGTTCATCTTTTTGGCACCAAACTGGCTGTCAGCGTCGTCTTCTTCTTTAGCGTCGTCCCCAACGAACCACATCAACCCCACATGTGGACCAACTCCTGCACTGGACCAACGGTCCCCTTCAGCTAGATCTGCTCCCCCAAGTGCAGCATCTTCTGCCTCGTTTATTCCATTCTCTCCTGATCCCTCTACCTGATCTGCATCAAACGGTGGGATGTACACCTGCAAAACAATCATACGTTTGCGCATGCACTCAATCAGATCTGAGAAAAGGAAAGAATCGAAGAGCGAATACTACAGAACACTAAAACCTAAAAGTGTCCTTCGCAAACCTTTTCCTCTTTCTCGATCGTAACCTTTCCACCGAATGTTTTCTTGACCATCTGCCCTTTGACTGATTCCTACACATGCAACACAATCTCAACAATGCTGTATATATTTCAATAAATGCACATCTTCCAACTCTACACTTGTCCTTACCGAATCAGCTGTCTCAAACAGATCCGAACAACTGTCCATGCGCTTGTGTTTTGTACCTTGCCCTTCTTTGACGCCAATCTAAACCAAGAGGCCTATCCTCGCCAACCTGCAGATCTGATCCCTGCATTTATAATCCAACGTATTAATTGAAGCAAAAGCATTCAATCCTTTGCATTAAATTTTTTCTTACCACTGATTCAACCTTTCCCAGCTCCGAGGATTCCATGCCGCTGCTCTCTGAAGCTGCAGATAAATGAACTCCTGTTCCTATTCCAGACGGGTGTATTGTGCCCCCTTTGCTGCTGCAGACCTTTTACTATATACTCCTTGGCCAAACATAAGGGACCCACCACCCACAACTCCTCAAAGCTCACGCCCACTCATTTATGGATCCAAAATTCAAATTCCACCAGTGCCAAACGAAACTAGCTATGGGGTTACCAATGTACAATTATATATTGTACTCATCCCCTCTGATATGTACTTGAACATATCATTTGGATCAGAGATTTGTTGTCCATCTTTAATGCAAATAACATCTTTTATTCTAATCAATTCCTACATCTTGTCACCGCCAACTTCTTTGTGTTCTGATTATAACTATGCTACTACATGTACATTCAACAATGCATCAAAATTGTGGTCGTCATTACGGATAAAGGCACACAACATTCCAGTTTCCCACAAGTACATGTTCCATCCAGAATTACATGGTTAAGTCAGGCCATGTTAAAACACACTTAGTTCAGGTCTTACAAGTCTTACATAAAGTAATAATCTGCCATCACACTAGCATATCATTACATGCAGCGAGCTGCTGCGCACTAGCAGCACAACCAGTAGAAGTGTGCCCTTTCAAGCCACATTTTTTACAGGTAGGGGGTTTCTTTGCTGGAACAAGACCTTTGTCCTTGTCAGGGCATTTGTTCCTCATGTGTTTCTCACTTTGGAAAATACTGCAGAATCTAGGTCTTTTAGATCCAGCTTGATGAGGTGCTCTCTCACTTTTGTTGGTCGGCCTCCCTCTCTGACGCTTCTTTAGTGGAACACGAAGTGAGAAAGGGTCATCTCTGACAACAGCTTCTTCAGCCTGTTCTTCAGCACGATCAGCTAACACCATTCCACCGCTCTCTGTGTTTGCTGCCTTCATTGCTTTCTTCCCTTCCTCCAAGAACTGCAATGCAATCTTGTAGCTATCCACATTCTTATCACCCATTTCCACATACTCTAGAACACTAATCATCAAGGATGAATGCCTGTATGTTTTTGCACGTAATGCTGGATTTTCACGACCATAACATGCTAAATGTGCGGGTAGTGAAATCCTAGCCTTTTTAGTCACCTTTGCATTACCAGAGTTTCAGGTATTTTCTGAACACCTTTGCTAATCAAAACCTGCACCAATTTCATATGAAATTTCACTTTCAGCAACAGAAAAAAAGGTTTACATGAATTAATATTTATGTCACTAACCATACACTACCAGAAGTACTTTGTACTTACCCTTAATATGTGGCTGCATGGCAAACCGAAATGCTCAAACAGCCCACATTCACACTCAAACCCAGGCCCATTATCTTTTAAAATTACTTTGTACCTTCCCTTCCACCAACGTTGAATACGTTCCAGATCATAATGTTCCACCATATACTCCCTTCCATCACATATGTCAGTGGTAAAGAAATATTCAGACTGGTCCTTTATCTCAACGAAATGCTTGAACACATTAGGAGTGTATATCTATCTAGCATGTACCACCAACGGTCCACCTTCCCATCTATTCTTAGGTTTCTGAAAGCAAAAAATAGTACAATGTTAAATACACCCATTTTGATATACATGTACAACATAAATGGATGAACTTAATAATTTTCTGACCTCCTTTGCACGCTTCTCCTCGTAGTCTTCATCATGATCTCTTATGAACTACAATTTCACATATTGCTCCACAAAATTGTGCAACATTGCATTTGGGGGAACAAGGTTCTTAAGCATCATATTGGCACTCTCACTACTTTCTGTGCTTGTCATTCTAGCACAAAAAAAACCTTGAAATAACATTTCACCCACTTCTCCTTCATGGCATAAATCTGTTGGATGAATACATTTTTTTCAAGTTCATATTCTTTCATCAGGTCTTCCCACTGTAACTTGAACTCTTCTTCTGTTAGCATCTCATTCAGCATTTTGTGGAACTTTTCCCTAAATGTTACATCTGCTGTATATTTGGCACCAATGCATTCAGTCACCCTCTGCAGCACATGCCACTTGCACCACCGGTGTTTTGTTCCTTGCCACACTTCCATGATAGCCACTTCCATTGCCCTACACTGATCTGTTCATATCGTTATTAAATAGTGGGTTATGTATTTTCAACGGCATACTACTGTCTACAAAAACAAATAAATCCGTAGGCACCAGAAAACATGAAATTAATTGGACAGAATAGTCACCTGTTAGTATAGTTTTTGGTTGCTTTCCACCCATCAAATTTGCAAATTGATTGAAAACCCACTTGAAACTGTCTATACACTCATCTGTCATGAGGACCCCACCAAGCAAGCAACTCTGGTAGTGGTTGTTCACACCAACAAATAGCCCGAATGGCATGTCATATTTGTTTGTCTTGTACGTTGTATCAAACGTAATTGCATCACCAAAGAACTCATACTGCATTCTACTCCTGCTATTTGTCCACATCAAGGTTTTGATCCATCCATCCTCATCTGGATCAATGATGTACATAAACCCTGGATCATCCTTCATTAACTCTGCAAAATACTCCAATGTCTTCTTTATATCTCCCTCTGATTCCTCTCTATTTATCTTCTGGCACAGGTTCTTCAAAGTTCTTTTTGTAGTTGGGACATTCTCCATCTTCCCAAAGAAAGATCCCAGGATGCTATATAGCTTGGTGATTGGCACATTGTTCTCCCTAAGCTTCCTAATCAGAGATTTGGTGTAATGGTCCAAATGATGGTGAGAAGGCCATAGTTTGTTCTCACCATGACTCTCAGAAAGGGTATGGTTATGGTTGGGATTGTGTTCCACAACAATCCATCCATGGTCACTGGTCCTCCCCAAACGCAACATACCAGGGTAGTTAGTTCTGCTAGATGATGTCTTTATGTCCTTTGCTGGCCTACCCTGCAGTTTTAGACAATTCACATATAACTTAGAAACAAACAATGTTGACAAGAAACAATATGAAAAAATCAATCTGCACGAGGACTCACACTGCAACTGCAGTTGAACTCTTGCCCAAGTTGGTATCTCTTCTCCAAAGGTAGTTTCCGGCTTTCCCTTGTGTCCGAATGCCTCTTCTTACCATAGCGGATGCTGTTGGCGTTTCTTAATCTCAACACTAGGCGCCGTGGTAGTGTGAGCGTGTAAGAAACTCCCGGGTACACTGACGAGTGCGAACGAATCCGCAAGCGCACGGATACACCGCTGTAGCACTTCTCCCTAGGAGAATGAGTATTCCCGCCGGGTTTCGTTCCTAGGACGATGCGTAATCAGAGAGGGTCTATCCAAGGACACCAGCTTTCGCTGGGATAGGTCGGGATACAAGAAGCACTTTCTTAAGGGACTTAGCTCTCAAGATGCATCTGTCAGGTCTCAGTCATCCCCGCGGGGCGACCGCACTTCAATGTGCTGGCAAGCGAGCCCAGCTCGGTACGCGACGTAGAGGGTTGACAAAGGGTCCAACAGGCTGTCACCACTGCGGCCTACCTCTACGCTACGATCGTACGTGGTCTTCGCAGGAAAACCAGGGCCCAGACACCACGTCTGTACCCCAAGATAAATACTATAGTGCGGTTACGTCTGTCGACCCGCTAACTACACTATAGCAACCGTATAGATACGGTCCCACGAACACGGGAAAGATCGGATTCAGATCATCTTATCATTCATTGAGCTACGGAGCAGAAAGGAAGCTATGGATGCAGATAAACAAGATATAGCGGACTTACTTAACTAAACAGGATCAGAGAATGCAAACAAGTATATGAACTAGTGCTCTGGCTCTAAAGGATCGAAGCCTTGTGCCATGAAGAACACAAGCCTCTAACTTATGAACGAGCCACGAACACAAGAACAAATCAAACATGCATGATGTCCACTATAGTCTAAATAAGAAATGCTGAAATACTCACTTTGATCTAAATGAAGAACAAGCATCCACGAGGACATCAACTCACTCCTCACCCCTACTCTACCTCTCAACTAATCCTAATCTAGATCTCTCCTCATCACC
Organism: Cenchrus fungigraminus; assembly: GCA_036936925.1. Classification (NCBI taxonomy): domain Eukaryota; kingdom Viridiplantae; phylum Streptophyta; class Magnoliopsida; order Poales; family Poaceae; genus Cenchrus; species Cenchrus fungigraminus. Next base: position 103,966,583 of record CM072779.1, read on the forward strand.
ATTCTACCACATAGAGGTGAGAATCACCTCACATGGGCAGAATTATAGAGAGGGAGAGAGAGCTACACAAGAGAGAAGTGGAACTTGAGAGCTTGGTGGTGTGTGTGAAATGGAGCCCCTCCCCTCCTATTTATAGATAAGGGGGTGGCTTGCTCTGAGGCTCCAAGTGCTCCAAAACACCTCGGGATGCAGCCAACAGCCAATGGGAGAGAGCCACGTGGAGGGCCAAGATGAACCGGCCCTAGGTCGGTTCGACCGAACCTAGGGTCGGCCGGCCCCCTCGGGTGACCCCCTGGCCTATGCTTCCTCTGGCTCGCTTCCATGTGGGCCCTAATGCCTCTCCTCCGTGCATGGCACGTTTCCTGGCGGTTTAGTTGGCAAAGTGGGCCCATGGATCCATGTGATGCTGACGTGGCAGCGTATGATTCGTCGAGAGTCCCTCACATGGATTGGTGACATCATGGATCCAGGAGAATCCATGTGGCAGCCCCTGATTGGCCAGCATTTGAGTGTCTTGGATTGGAGTGGAGTGAAAGTGCATGGATTCCTCCCATTTCTTATGCTAAATACCTGCATTTGAATAGACATCGACACTGGTGGAAAGTATGAGTTTAAGCTCCTATTCTAGTGTGAATGTGCAATTCATGCTCCAATTTGCAAGAGTTGACGGCCATAAAAATGGCAAATATCAACCGTCAACAACACCCCCACACTTGACCTTTGCTCGTCCCGAGTGAAGGGGAAACAAAGCCAAGTGGGTCATGAATACCAAAGAGTAAGACAGACATAAGAGATATTCCAAGTCATACCTCGCTCCTGTGAACCTCTGTATAGTGGCTATCAGGTTCCCTTGGGTGATTGAAAAGTAGAACAGCTGTGAATCAAGTCACTTATGCACCTAATGATAAACACCTTGGGGTTTTTCAAGATTTTCATAAACAAAACTCTTGGTGGCTTCCTCATTTGATTCTCTCAGATCGCTCAATGTGTATATGTCCTCACTAAGGCATTTGCCTTTCTTCATCCTACTTCTAATGATGGCTATATGTGGAGCTCAGGGTAGGATAAAGAGAAAGCATACTTGCATCACATATTTTGCAAGGTCAAAGACTGGATCCACAAAGAAAATCAAATCATACCATCAGATCAAGATGTGCACCGGTATGGCTATGGTGTGTATGGTAAGGTGGATACTAGGCTCGGAATGGGTGCTAGATATTACCATACATATATATATATATGGTGAGAACTTGTGGGTTGATGGTAAGGTGGACACTAGCCTCGGAATGGTCACTAGTTATTACCATCAAAATTGTGGAACTCCTTTCTGCATGACCATCCCTCTCTTTTTTTCCTTCTTTATTTTGGATATGGGCTATCCTTTCTCTCTTTTTTTTCAAAACATGCTTTGGGCATGTGTATAGATTTCTCTCTCTTTTTTTATAGCCCATATCTCTTCCTTGAAGGATACTTTTAGAGAGAGCGGTCATACCACATATGGAGCTTTTACTTTTGTGGTATGAGTGATACAATGCTAACTTCCAGTGTAGAAGCATGGCAAGGGGATATAGATGGGGTGCACATATCTTGATCATGAAAGTAATGAGAAGAATTCGCGCAAGGGTCACAGAATTTGACAAGGCTCAATGCAATAACAAGTAGCATATGAATCAAAGGTTTTTTTACCTACAAAGATAATATGGCTCTAATGGGACAGAGGCATATCAAAGAGGAGCCTTTCCAAGAGGTTTTGAGTTTTCAAAAATAAATTCCCCAAGAGAGTTAGTCATCAGAGCAATAGATCATATCATCCAGCCATATCATACTTGTCAATTACTTAGGTGAACAAGCTTGTCCTTAAGAAGGTTATGGTTCACAAGCATCAGGTAGATAACAAGGAATAAAACATATGTAAGTCTACTCAGGCACAGGCGAGCTGGGTGATCTTTAGCATCATCATTCGAGTTTTAGTTTAGAGATAGACAGATATAGCTTATAAAACTCAGGAATGAAAGAGAGTGAGTTGTCGAGATGCAAACCGGTGCTATGCAGGGAGATGAACCGTGAGAGGCTCTCCACAGGAGTGAACTCGTGCGGGTCCTGTTCAGGTTCTCTACAAGTGATCGATTGGCTAGCGCGGAGTGCTCACAGTGGGTACGTATGAAAAAACGTCGTGCCTGCATTGGGAGAGTCGTGGCTCTTCCCCCACACTGTCTCGAACCTAGATGTCCTCTAAATCAAAGAGACCAAAGTAATGACACAATGGGTGGCTAAATCGGGTTACATGACCGGTGAGCCACTTTATTCAAATCCAAATGTTTCAAATGAAAAGATTAGGCGCTTACACACATGCAAAGGAAATAAATGAAATAAAGGGAAATAAATGGAATTCAAACCTAGACCTAAACTAGCGCCTAATAAACTAAAGCTGGGGCTAATCCCCACTACTCAGAAAGGATCTGCTCCTTTCCCTCAGCAACTACCAACCTCTGCAGCTTCTGGGTCATGTCCTCCTCCAGCTGGTGATACTCAAGCCTGAGCTCACGGTACTCGTTCCTCTGCTTAGCCAGGTCTTCAACTAGCTTCTCATGCTCTAAGAACAGATCAGCCAGTTTGTTGGCTAGCTTTGCTAGGGCAGGGGTCTTCTTGGCGCCATTCATTCAGATGTCTGCAAGGATCTTGGTGATGACTCGCTCCCACCGAGGCGGCTTATGGTAGGGTGTACCATAGCCTCCAGTGGCTGTCTTCACTCCGAAGATCTTGCACCAGGTCTGTGGAAGTGGGAACTCGTCCCACACATCCTGCTCATAAGTATGGCAGAAAGCTTCTCCGTAGCTGTTGAAGTCAGACCCAATGTAGCGCTCTCCTGGCTTCAGAGGTGGCCTAGGGGGATCGTCAAACAAGACGCGCTTAGCAGCAGTCTTGTTCCCCATGGTGGCCATCCTGACCAGGAAAGAAGGCGGGGAGGAGGAGCCTCACTGGGACAACTGCACCGGGGAGTCAGTGCGCATCCTGCGAGTGCTCTCTACACTCCTGCCTCTCTCGGGAGTCATGGCCTCCGGCAACCCCATCACCTCATCCAGGTTGCTGAGGTCGATGAGACGAGAGGGGCTCCCTCCCCCTGAAGTGAGGGGCGAAGCCGTCCTACGGAGCCCAGCAAAACCGTAGCCGGCCATGGATGCGGTGATGAGCTGAGGATGGTGAGGTGGAGGAGATGGATCTTCGCGATGCGAAAACTCGTCGGGCGGCAGAGAGAAGGTTTCTGGAGGAGAATGAGATGCACACGCGAAAGAAGAAGGGGAGAGGCGGCACCAGGGTTTCAGCCGAACCAGGGTTCGGCCGGCCCCAGGTGGGCCCCTCTAGTCCTCCCCTTTCTCGTGTGGGCTCCAGCAAGTCTCAGGATCGACGGCCCAGGTGGATTCCCCGAGATGGAAAGATTGGCTTAGGCTTAAGGCTAGGATAAGGTTGAGGTTGAAAATTCATCCTCCACTATATACCAACCTTGGCCAAACCCTGATATATCCATAGAGAATCTAGGGGAAGTCACCTTGGCGACATACTCAGTTCGTCAAAAGTGTAGGTACCTCTGACGGTAATCACGAAGTGTTCATGTCGTCACAATGGTGTTGCCTTCCTGTGGACCTTTTTCCTACTCCTCTTTATCTTGGCAATTTCTTTCTCCTGCATGACCGCGGTCCACAAGATACCCGGAGGATGATTCTTCCTGGGAAAACGAGATGAGTCCCAAGAGTACTCAGGATGCGGGTGTCTTGTGATCTCCTGTCTCAACTTATGACCATCTCCTTGCAGACAATGTTGATGTGATGATAAGCTCTGATCTGCAAGGGTAGTGCATATACGAATTCGAGCCCAAAAAGGTATATCGAGGCTAAGGGCAAGCATGATCATCCTAGAGAGGCCAAGGCATTCCCTGAGGTGGTCACGGGACTCGAGGACTAAAGCACTGGGGTCGCGGAACTTGGAGACGAAAAGATCGAGCACTGAGACTAGTGCTTCACCAATAGGTACTGATCTCCGAGTGAACTCAAGCTCGGAAAGACACTCGGCCTTCAAAAAGGATAGAGCATGGACTTCCGGAGGCTGGTGTACGATCAGGAACCAGAGTTCGGATGAAGAGCAAGATTTAACTCGCTCTTACCTTAGGTAGAGGGTTCGATGTTCTCATCGGGGTAATGAAAATATTCCAAAGTCTGGCCTAAGCTTCCAATGGGGGGTTATGGATAAGCTGGAAAGTGCACCTCCCATTGGGCATCGATCAAGTCAGGCATAAGATGCGAAGTGCAAGCTTCTCCTGACTGATCGGCATCGATCGATGTGCTCGAGATAAAAAAGTGAATGCACTCCATTCGATCGGTAGGTGATCGTGCTCCTTCGGTCTGATGGATGAATCCAATGGATTATAAAGCAGAGACCGATGTCTTGGTTTATACGAAACTTCAGTGCGAAGCACTTCAGCTCAAACCTCGACGTAGAAACACGATAGGTCTCTCATACCCTCCTTAGGAGATAGTAGTGAGGATCGAACAAGTCATCCTGGCCGGGAATGGTCGTTCTTTCCGAACTACTCTTTCCGTCCTCCCACAAGACAAAGTCTCGGGGAGAAGGTCTAAGAAGATGCATGAGAGGGGAACCCAAGGGTAGACCTCGCACCACAAAATCTTTCCCTTAGACTCCTGCCACTCAGGAATGACATCTTCAGCTAGAGCTCAGAAAGAATGGATATAAAATCTCGGGCTTGGCTGCTGATGGATCTAGGTGGCTTAACATTTCCTCTGGTGGGTGCCTCATTTACCGGAATGCAAGGGGAGCTGAAATCTCGGAGATTATCCACGATCTCTTTTCCCTCGACAGCATCTAGGTGCACAAAGGATCCTCCAGAGAGAGCATTAAGCCTCATGGCATCATCCTTCTGCAATCCAAACTAGAAGTGCTGAAGCAACATCCAATCGGGAATGTAGAGGACTGGGCAATCTTCCACCGCGGAGGCGAAACGATTCCATGCCATTCATAGTGATTCCTCCCCACATTGCTTGAAACAGAGAATCTTTGCCCTTAACGAGATGACACGTCGTATTGGGAAGAAGTGGGAGCAAAAAGCTGCTCTCAACCTTTCCCAAGTAAGGTAGTCTCTACCAAAACAATGGTGCCAATCCCGCGCTTCCCCGGAGAGGGATAACGGGAAACACTCTCTTTTCCGAGCATCCGGTGACTCTCCGGTTGTACCCTGAGTTTCAATCAGACGCTCGTAGTCTCTCACATGATCAAAGGGGTTCTCATAACTTAACCCCGAGAAGGATAGGTCCTGAATTAGCTTCATGAGAGAGGGGTGAAGCCAAAGGCCAGATGTAAGAGTGGGTCTTGACGAAGATGGCTCTGAGGGTTCACTCCTCGAAGGCGGAAGGTGTTTACAAGGATAACCTTCCATGGGTAGCGGGGAGAGAGGTAGAAGTAAAGAAAACAAGAAAAGGAATATCTCAAAAAGGGTAACGAGGGTGAAGGTAGAAGAAAAAGGAAAAAGATAAATACGAGGATGGACGGGCTCGAAGGTTAACAACAGCCGTCCCCGGCAACAGTGCCAGAAATGCTTGTTGGTGTTTCTTAATCTCAACACTAGGCGTCGTGGTAGCGTGAGCGTGTAAGAAACTCCCGGGTACACTGACGAGTGCGAACGAATCTGCAAGCGCACGGATACACCGTTGTAGCACTTCTCCCTAGGAGAATGAGTATTCCCGTCGGGTTTCGTTCCTAGGACGGTGCGTAACCAGAGAGGGTCTATCCAAGGACACCAGCTTTCGCTGGGATAGATCGGGATACAAGAAGTACTTCCTTAAGGGACTTAGCTCTCAAGATGCATCTGTCAGGTCTCAGTCATCCCCGCGGGGCGACAACACTTCAATGTGCTGGCAAGCGAGCCCAACTCGGTACACGACGTAGAGGGTTGACAAAAAGTCCAACAGGCTATCACCACTGCGGCCTACCTCTACGCTACGATCGTACGTGGTCTTCGCAGGAAAACCAGGGCCCAGACACCACGTCTGTACCCCAAGATAAATACTGTAGTGCGGTTACGTCTGTCGACCCACTAACTACACTATAGCAACCGTATAGATACGGTCCCACGAACAAGGGAAAGATCGGATTCAGATCATCTTATCATTCATTGAGCTACAGAGCAGAAAGGAAGCTATGGATGCAGATAAACGAGATACAGCGGACTTACTTAACTAAACAGGATCAGAGCATGTAAGCAAGTATATGAACTAGTGCTCTGGCTCTAAAGGATCGAAGCCTTGTGCCATGAAGAACACAAGCCTCTAACTTATGAACAAGCCACGAACACAAGAACAAATCAAACATGCATGATGTCGACTATAGTCTAAATGAGAAATGCTGAAATACTCACTTTGATCTAAATGAAGAACAAGCATCCACGAGGACATCAACTCACTCCTCACCCCTACTCTACCTCTCAACTAATCCTAATCTAGATCTCTCCTCATCACCATTCTACCACATAGAGGTGAGAATCACCTCACATGGGCAGAATTAGAGAGGGAGAGAGAGCTACACAAGGGAGAAGTGGAACTTGAGAGCGTGGTGGTGTGTGTGAAATGGAGCCCCTCCCCTCCTATTTATAGATAAGGGGGTGGCTTGCTCCGAGGCTCCAAGTGCTCCAAAACACCCCGGGATGCAGCCAACAGCCAATGGGAGAGAGCCACGTGGAGGGCCAGGATGAACCGGCCCTAGGTCGGTTCGGTCGAACCTAGGGTCGGCTGGCCCCCTCGGGTGGCCCCCAGGCCCGTGCTTCCTCTGGCTCGCTTCCATGTGGGCCCTGATGCATCTCCTCCGTGCATGACACGTTTCCTGGCGGTTTAGTTGGCAAAGTGGGCCCATGGATCCATGTGATGCTGACGTGGCAGCGTATGATTCGTCGAGAGTCCCTCACATGGATTGGTGACATCATGGATCCAGGAGAATCCATGTGGCAGCCCCTGATTGGCCAGCATTTGTGTGCCTTGGATTGGAGTGGAGTGAAAGTGCATGAATTTCTCACATTTCTTATGCTAAATACCTAAATTTGAATAGACATCGACACTAGTAGAAAGTATGAGTTTAAGCTCCTATTCTAGTGTGAATGTGCAATTCATACTTCAATTTGCAGGAGTTGACGACCATAAAAATGGCAAATATGAACCGTCAACAGATGCCAAAACCACACTTCGAGGAATAGAGATTGTAATACTCAAATGCTTCCTCCACAACATCAAACTCGGTCCCTATTTCTGGATTTATTATGTAATCGTTTGAACGGTCGGCAAATTTCATCAATGCCTTTTCAAGAGCACTTGTACTTCCTGCAATCTTCTCTCGCCTATCTGGCCCTGCGCTAACACAATTCCTGGCAAACACAAATTTTCTCACCATTACTAACATGGCATATTCCAGGTGACAGTTGATCCTACAGCCTACTTCTCAAATGACTGATAACTATTGTGGTACCACTAAGACCTTTCTCAAAAAAACTATGTATAATACAATGAATGTTTTACCGCACATAAAATTCTGAAACATCCACATATCCCATAACATAAATATTGTGTGGACATCAAATTCAATTAAATTTACCAACATTTTCCTTTATTAGACACTTGCCTGGTTTTCCATTTTACTGCATCAGACGATCTGCTCGAAACATCTCCTACATCCCCAACAAAATGCACAACAACTGCATTCCCTCCATTTGAACTCTCACATGAACTTCTTGCAGGAACACAGTTTAGGTCCATGCTCCGCACTGTTAATGCGGCAAACCTATAACATGACTCTAACTCCCAACTAAAATATCCTAACTTTAGTGAAAGCTCATTCTTGGTGTTTCTTCCTCTTGGTGTATGTTGACGCAAAAATCGGACGTGACCCTCGTGCAGCAACACACGTGACTCCTCGGACGGTGCGAGGTGTGCTAGTCAATTTGACATGTTGATTGACAGGGAAATCTGAAATGTTAGATAGCGGTTTAATTGGCTAGAGAGCCTATGTGTTTTTCGATAAAATCGTAACAGTTAGGCAGCCGATACAGGAACATAATAGATCAGCTAGATCAGACGATATGATGATGTAGGCAGAGGTAAACTATCGGAGGCAACTTAAACAAAGCTACATGGGCAACACCTGAAACAGAACTAATCGGCTATATGATAATTAAAATATAATAATGCGATAAAAGCTGACAGGTTGCAGTCTCAAGCTGGATAATTAGTGATAAAAGCTAAAACTAACATGATTACATAAACAAACTTGCAAGAAACCACTTATATCGATAAATTGTGAATAAATCTAGACGAAACCACAACATGCGCCCGGAAGTTATAGCCTAGAAATTACTTGATAAAGAGGAACTTACCAGCAAGCCGGAGATCAAAGCGATGCAGACCGACGAACTCGAAAGAACTCATGAAGAAAAGATAAAACGGATGGCGAAGTCACCGACTTGAAAAAGATAAATCACAATAATGAAACCGCTGAAAGATAAACCGCTAAAAGTTAAAGGTAATGAAAAAAGTAGATATGTTTTGTTGTATTGATCGTTGGATAACCTGATACAATAGTCGGGTCTGATACTTATACCCTAGGCTTCTCCAAACTCCTACGACTGGAGGACTCGAAGCTCCCTAATTAATCAACTCCTAGCAGATCACGCCAACTAATCCTACAAACTCTCCTGAAAATAAAGAAATTTAAGATACATTAGACTCTAATTCCCTTACGAAGAGTCCTTTCTAATTAAAACTTCTTTCTTCCTTGAATATGCTTCGGACAAGGTATTTAGATTAGGAAATATTTTTCTCCCAATAGTTCGAACACCACCTTCTTGTGTTCCAAGCTGACGTGCATCCTTTATTATCACCTTTACATGCACGTATTACATTATACTCCGTACTTCTAATTTACCTCCCACGTGCACGCGCTTGTCCTTTTCCTCCTTGACATCATCCTTGGCCTTTTCTTTATTATTTTAAATCACCTTTCCCTGCCAATCCATCTGCTGAAGGTGATTGCACTTCTGTCAGAGGTTTAGATCCGCACACCTCACAGGGGGTTAACCCCGGTGGTTTACTTAGGTTCAGTTGGGGGTCATCTAGAGCTAAGGACTTGATGGTTATGCGGAAGCACACGGAACACTACGAGATTATACTAGTTCAGAGCTCTGGAGAGTAAAACCCTACGTCCAGTTGTCAGTGGTGATTGATTGATTGGTGTGTTGTACAATGGGGGACGCCCTGCCTGTCTTATATTGACCAGCGGACAAGGTCGGTTGCGCAGAGTCCTGGTCGGTTACGACTACGAGAACTAACGCTAATTGATTACAACTATTTCCATAATCCCCGGACTACCTGCCGAATTCTGCCACCATCTTGTTGTACACTCCAAGTCTTGTAGTCGTTCCGAATAAGGTCTTCTGGAGGTTGTACGGGCCACAGATCAGGTCTGTCGGGCCCACTATCAGGTCAGTAAGTCTTCTAGTGGGCCGTACTCACTTGTCGGGACGACCATGAGCCTAGTCGGTGGGGACCCAGGGGTACCCATGTCTCACAAGCCCTCGAGCGATGTGTAGGTGCGTCGAACTTGATGGAATCATGACGAAGTTGTGGAGCCATCGACAGGTCGATAAGCGTGCACGTCGGTCCAAAAAGAACGAATATCAGTAGCCAGCTTAACAGCCGACCAGTTTGTAGAATCCTGAGTGTAACGAGGTCGAGTGCCGACCTAAAGGAAGTAGACTTCCAGTAGGTCAAAGCGACAAAGAAAAAATAGAGGGCGTTTGAAACACTCTCGTTGATTAGTCCCCGAGCATCGAAGTAGGCAACAAGACTACTTCGATGATCCAAAAAAGGAGAAGAAGAAGAAATCAGCTCAAGAGCCGACTTGATGAGAAACAAGGTTTCCCAGAAGGTCGAAGCGACTAGGAAAACAAGAGGACGTTTGAAAAATGCTCTCGTAGAGTAGTCCCCAAGCATTGAAGCGGGAAGCATGGCTGGTTTGATGGTCCAAAAAATGAGAAGAAGTAGAAATCCTAGTCGTGGTCGTGAATAATCAGTTGTAGAGACACCCAGATATCTTGCATAGCTGCCAAGAGTCTGGCAGAGCCACTCGAGGCAAGCCGACCTCAAGAAGGTCTCACGCTAATAGCGCCCAAGCACCCAGAGATGCCTGGCAAGGCCAGCTTGGCGCGCACCCCACCGAGAGGCCTTCATTCCTTGAAGAGATCGTTCTAATGGTGCCCAAAATATGGTGGCATGGCTAGAAACGCACACCGACCTTAGGAAGGTCACGCATCTAGGGCGCCCAACTAGGTTGGCAGAGCCAGAATAGTATCGAGGTATTGAAGACCAAGGTACTGAGGCACGCCGACCTCAGGAAGGTCATTTTGGTACCCAGACGACCAGCATAGCTTCTGATGATCCAGCAGAGCCAGGGTACCGAGGTATTATCGACCGAGGTAGCAGGCACACCGACCTTCAAGAGGCCCGTCGAAATCGTAGATTTGATTGATCTGGACTCCAGGCACCCAGATGAATCTGGCATAGCAGTGAGGCACGCCTACCTCTGGAAGGTTTTCAATCGAACCTACGACCATTCTGCTCAGGAAACAGAAATATAGGCTGATTGGTAAAAGGTCTGTTTACACTACAGAGCCATAACGGGTGCACCAGGACGCAGAGCCATAGTGGGTGCAAATAAGACGCAGAGCCATTGCGGGTGCGAATATCGTCAAATGAAGTTGTAGCAGGATGTAGAACTGGAGAAGTCGTAGAACTAGCAGGTACAAGACCATATAGCAGCTGGGTCGTCTGACACGGAGTCAGGCTAGTTGGAGAAGCGAATGTAGAGTCACGGGGCAATAGTGCAAAGCCGCATGAGATCACCTGCTGACTTGTTCATCGCAACGTGACAAAATGCAAGAGACAAAAAATCCAGCGGGGCGCAACAGACAAGGTTCGGCAAAGGCACATACTATGCAGGTCACGGGTGGCAAGAAGACAAGTAACCACATGCAAGCAGTGCACTTTGCAGATCAGGTGTAGGACACTCATCCCTGTCGTCATGCGGCAGAGAATACCACCAAAGGGGTCTCACAAGTGTACAGTGACCAGGGTTACATGCCAACAGTGTAGAGGTCGACTGAGTGTTGAACTCAGCTATAAATTGAGCAGAAGCCCAGAGGCAAAGCAACCACCGCAAAGGAGATCATGGAGTTCCATTGTAGCCAAAATATCATGCCATGGGCATGCATCCGTCCACCAGAGCATAGAAGAAAAGAAATTGTAGAAGCTTGGAGCTAGAAGAATACTTGCAAAGTGTACTCTGCGCCCGCGTCCACCGAGGAATCCAGAAGGAATCCGGTGTGATACTCCAGGTTCTTGGCGAGTAATAGATACTCACCGAGGCCTGGTGGCGAGGAGAGTTGGTGGTGAGTGTGCTAGGTCCCAGAGTCTAGTACACACCCAGGGTGAAGAACGTATCTGCATTCAAAAGTTGGGGAACCTAAATGACTTGCTAGGAGCAGGGTCGGGCAACTGATCCTTGGGAGGTCTCCACGGAGGTCTGGAAGCTAGAAGAAAACTTGCGATGTGCTCTGCTATAGTAGAAAACATGGCAAGATTCGCTCTAGGTAGGTCAAATCTTCAATCATGCCCATTGTGTGGATGAAAGTGTTTATATCTTGTGACTGGTCAAGGACCAAATGGGACTTATGACGATCATATAGCCATGGAGTCATATATGTAATGTTCACACTCTTTTGTCAAATCATGTGTAGTAAACTACATAGAGGAATTGAATCCCCTACGACCTGTTTGTGACGTCTTCATGTAGTCTACTGACCTCAAGAAGGTCAGAGACGCTATCAGGACGACCTGATTGCAAGTAGCATCCCAACGATCTCAAAGAGATCGTAACGACCTAGTAGGCCACCAATAAGTCCAGAAGACCTACATGCGTGAAATTCCGAAAAATTTGCTTAGCAATACAACCAGTTAGCACTAGACCGTTGGCGCAGCTATCCGTTGGAAAATAGCCATTGAGGTTACAACTTGTTGGCACAGAGTTGTTGGGCTCGACGACCCAGAAACAGTCAGATGGACTGCGGAGGCCCATATGTATGTCATTGCGCACAGGGGCAGACCCTACTCGCGGTCTTTCTCGCCCGCACCGCTAGGGTTCCACATTTCGCCATCGCTCGATTCCCTGCGCCGCCGCAGAGATCCATTGCGCCGCCACAGTTAGAGCCGGAGCCCACCGCCACGCGCCGCACCGCCGCCACCGCCGCCGTGAGTGACTCCGCGCACGCGTCACCGCATGCGTGTGAAGACCCTCTGCGTCTTTAGATCTAGATCACAAGTGTTTGCCGAGGAAGAAGAAATGGTGCCGCCCCAGATCCCCACGCGAGAGGGCCAGTGGGTCACGTCGGAGATGACGGAGGCCAAGATCGCAGTGCTGGTGGAGCGCGGGCTACTGAGGCCTAAGGCAGAGGTGGAGTGGAAGGCGCCCACCGGCGAGCCGTTCCCCTCGGAGGACGTCGCCGATCAGGTCGTCTTCGGCTCCTACTTTGAGCGTGGCTTCAACATTCCCACAGGGGATTTCTTCTGTGGATTGCTCCACTACTACCACCTGGAGCTGGTACGCCTTGTCCCCAACTCCATAACAGTAGTTTCTTCTTTCATCCACATGTGTGAAGCATATTTAGGCATACGGCCACACTTCAATTTGTGGCGGTACTTCTTCCAAGTGAAGTAGCTTGGCAAGTCACCAGTCATAGGTAGTGCAGGGTTCTACCTTAGGACAGGTCGTAAGGCAGATTACATAGATATGGAGCTGCCGGACAGCAACACTGGGTGGAGGTCGGAGTGGTTCTATATCGCGAACCAGAAGCCGGAGCTCCCAAAGCGCACGGGGTTTGGTCCTACCAAGTTCCCTGAGTGGGATCTTGCGTTGACCTCTCGCAAAGAAGAAGAGATCGAGCCGCTCCTTGACATGTTAAACAACCTCAAGGAGGCAGGTCTAATAGGAGGGATGTGGCGATTAGCTTTAGTCGTCGCTTGATCCAGCCGATCTAGCACCGGGTGCATCCGGCATACGAGTATTGGGGTCAGACTGACCCGACTTGTGAAGTCATCAGGAAGGTCTCCAAGGAGGAGATGGTCGCTGGGTTGAAGGAACTCTTTTGTGGACGGATCCGCAACAAGACCTACCCGAAGACGTACTCGTTGAAGCGCACGGCTGACCCGGTAGGTCGCTGATCTTACTATTGTCAATCTTGTAATTTTTATTAGGAGGACGACCTCACTAATACTTGCGTTGCTGCTTTCCAGTGTGTTGGCCTGCACCATTGCCTAACGGCCAAGAGCCGCAGAGGAAGATAACATCACTGGAGGATATCTAGCAGCCACCAGCCCAGCTGGTTGAAGAGTACCTATCCAGCTCATCAGTTGAGGCGGATGGGGAGGATGCACCGGAGGTCGCACAGAGTGCTAGTAGGCAGACCCGCTGGATGCGGCACGCCGCCGGGAAGGTCGCGCAGTCAAAGGTGGAAGCCACCAACACTGCGAAGCTAGAGAGCGCCAAGAAGAAGCGCAAGAGAGGCAAGAATGCCACCCCACTGCCGGAGCAAAAGAAGAAGGAGGAGGAGGTCGCCGCGAACGCTGACTTCAAAGACGTCGATGAGGTGATTGAGGTGACGGAACCCAGTCCTGAGACCAAGCGACGCAAGGAGGAGGTGATGAAGGTCACACAAGACGACCTTCATCGTATCAAGGAAAAGTACCACGCTGAATCCGGAGTTCAACAGTAGGTACCCCCAAGACTACCCCAAGCCTTTAGTGGTACGTCGCAAGTTGCTTGCCAAGCAAGTCACGCTAAAAATGATCTGTCTAGGTCGGGAATGTCGTCTCCAAGTGCGTCGCTCTCGAAAGAGTCGACGCCAGAAGTTGAGGTCGGAGCCCAAAGCTCCATTCCTCCAGCAACAACCACAGAGGCCGTGCTGGACCCCAAGCCCGTCAACATGTTACCGTCCCCAGCGGCTCATAATGTTAGCGCGGACCAGCCGCAGATCGACCTGCCGGCGCCAAATCAAGAAACAACTACGAAGGGTAGGCAGGGTTCGGCCACGCTGGGGGATGAAGGTGAGCTGTACCAGGCCAGGGAGATAGACTGGAACGGTACTCCTTTCGAGGACGACATCTTTGATGATATGGAAGACACCGTGGTGATCCAGAACTCCCTTGTCTCTCTGGGCAGACCTTCCAGGTGAGAGGTCGTTGTTGTAAAAAACATAGGTCGTTTGTGAATTGTTAGCGAGCTAACACTTCTGTTGTTGCAGAATATGGCCGATCGAGCCAAAGCTCGGGCTGACTTGTGCAGGAATGCCGTAGCCGTGACACTAGAGGCACACCAATTGGACCAGGAGCTCCAACATGTAAAACAAGAGGCCGCCCTCGAGAAGAAGAAGCTCATGGACGAGCTGGAGGAGCAGAAGTGCCTGGCCACCAACACTGACGACCTCTTGAAGAAAGTCAGCGATGGTAAGGCCACATTCCGCCCAGGTTGAAAAGTTTGTTTATCTTACGATAAGCACATACTGACAGCTGTTCATGCAACAGATGCTCGTCGCACTGAGCTGAAGTTGAAGGAGGACCTCAAGGAGGCTGAGAAGGCCATCGACACCCTCAAGCAGGAGAATAAGGCGCTGAACGACAGTGAGTACACTATTTGCAAAAAACTAGCTCATGAAAAGCAAATCAGAAGGGATTTGGAGATCAACCTCGTGGTTGTGATGCAGTTGTTGTATAATGATCAAGTGATCATCGCAGGTCACGAAGTGGAGATGGTCGACCTCCGGAACATTGCGGGCTTCATCATGGACAAAGTCGCCCTGCAGCCCGCCGAAGGGGAACCAATACCCTTGCTGGAGCGGCTCATGGCGACCCTAGACAGGGTCAACGAGTTGCTCTGCAAGCAGAGCAGCGCCTGTGGAGGCGCTTGTACGAGTGAAGTCCCACTTCCCCCCAGGTCGAAGTCAAGAAGATTGCCGACGACCCTAATACGGAGGTCGACCTTCAGCCGATCGAGGTCGAAGTAGAAGACACTGCGAACAAGGTTGTAGAGAGCCTTGCTTTCGAAGATGATGAAGAGTAGGCCTGTCTTGTAATAGGTTAGCTTTTGTTGCCCTTGTTGGCTAGAGCACAACAATCTTTGTGCTGTGTACAAACGATATGAAGAAAGATCCATCTTTATCATGCAAAATCTCTTACTTATTCGAACTTGACGGCTCAGAAGCACTTGTGTATTCAACTCGTTAACCACTACTCACAAGAGGACGACTTGTCGACCATATAGCTCAGCAGGGAGACTTACACATGATCGACGTGCGAGAGGAGTCAAGGACTCAGGTTTAGCAACCTCACAGCCAAGTTCGAACAAGCAATAAATGAGCAATCAAAAGTAGAAAATGATCCTCAGGTCGATTGAACCTTAAGTTGGCAAGGCCAAGCCCCCGAGTATGTCAAGAAGGAGGAAAACACATCACCCTCAGTTCTAACGACCCAGTAGTTGGCAAAGCCAAGCCCCCGAGCATATCAAGGGGGAGGGAAACAACACAACACAGAGAAAGGGACAACAATTTCAAAGGTCGGCAGAAGTCTGTCTAAAACTAAACTTTATTGAACTAAAATTAACAAAAGTAAAGTGTACATATCTCAGTAATATACATATTCTATGGATAGAATCTTCGTAGGTGCTCCACATTCCAAGGGTTTGGAACCCCTTGACCGTCACCCCACTGAAGGCGATAGGTCGATGGGCTGATGACTTCTTTGACGATGAAGGGGCCCTCTCATGGGGCAGAGAGTTTGTCGATCCCGTCGGTCTTCTGGATCCTTCGCAGGACCAGGTCGCCAACGTTGAAGGAGCACTCCTTAACGTTGTAGTCATGATAGCAACATAGTTGCTGGTCGTGGTGCGCCTGCTGCATTAGATCTCGCTCACGTAATACACCACCATCTCCTGTGGTCGGCACGCTATTGTTTGTGTCTTTGAGCAGCCCTGCGACCTCCGATGATGAAGTTGATCTCCCTGTTGGCTGCCTCGAAGGCACCATTAGGGTTGCCACTCGAAGGTAGTGGAGGAGGAGTCCTTTCCTTGCGTTAATCATCGTCATTGCGATGATCATCACATCGATCCTTGGTGCAGTCATCTCTGCGGTCATCCCGGTGATGATCGCGACGATCGTAGCGGCGGTTGTCACGGCGATCATCGCAGCGATCTTTGTCATCGCGGCGATAAGGTCGCCAGTCACGGTTATGACGCCAATCAGGTCGGTGGTACCGATCATTGTAGCATCAGTTGTTGTTGTAACGGTTGTCGTAGCGTCCATCACCGCTGTTGGCCTTCTTCACCAGCTTGGGTTCTTCTGGTACGCCGAGAGCGTGCTTCAACTCTACGCAATTGCGCATAGAGTGTTTTGCTCCATCGTGGAACTAGCAGATGTCACCAAGAGTCGCTTGGAACTTGTCGCGGAGGAAACTGGATCCTCAGGAGTGAGAGACATGGGTACCCATGGGTCCCCACCGGCCAGGGTCCCAGGGGCCCCTGACAAGTGGACCTGACCTTCCAGAAGACCCACCGACCTGCCAAGTGGGCCCAGCAACCTTATCCGCACCTCCGACGACCGCGGGCGACCTGATCAAGATGCCGGAAGACCCGCGATGCTTGGCGTGCAAGTCAAGACACTAGGAACTGGCGCGCCGCCGCCTGTAGCTCCGAGTATCACGGGATACTCCTTATAATCCGGGAGATAAGCTTCCCGCAGTTGTAACCGACCCCGCCACGGGTCAACCGACCTTGAATGGGAAACCCTAGCCCGTCCTCCCCATATAAGGCGGCCTAGGGCTCCATTCAAGGGGACAACTCATCTTCAACCTCACGCATAATCCACCACAACTGGACGTAGGGTTTTACTCTCCGGAGGCCTGAACCAGTATAAACCCCCTTGTCTCCCTGTCTTCGCTGCCATACTCGCCTAGTTCTGAGTTCACCACGTGGACTACCACCTACGCTCTTAGGTCCCGGTCCTCTATTAACCTACAAACCTCTAGGGTAACCCCCTAGCGGATCTGTCCAGGTCTCACCCCTGACAGTTGGCGCGCCAGATAGGGGCGATCGGGAACTCGCTGTGCAGCATGGTGGCCCAATCTGGCGTCATCTTCCCGGCGAGCATGGCGGCCTTCCTCACCAACCCCGTGGAGATCTGCTTTGGATCTTTCACGTCGACCTCTCCTGCTCCGGCAGCCGCAGCTCTTCCAGCGACCCCGGAGCAGGTCGTCACGGCGGCAGTCGCCGCCCCCGTTCCTGATCTATTATCGGAGACCCACCCACCTAAACCTTGTGACCTTGTCCAGGCGATGGAAAGCGTCATCGGCTCGATGAGGGAAACACTGGAGATCTGCGAACGAGCTCAGCGCTCGGCGCAGACAGCGCTACGCCACGACACGTTCCCCTTCGGCCTGAAGTCTACACCTGGCCTTCGTCTCAGCCAGCTGTCCATGCCTCCCCAGATCCGATCTGGGCGGCGACCTTCTGGAGACCTAAGGCCGGCACCTTGCGCTCGGCGCGACCCTCTCGACGTGCCCTACACCTATCACAAGGGTGCGAAGCACACCCTCCGCGGGTGCCGCCTGCGGAAGAAGATCGACCAAGAGCTCCCTCGCCGAGCTAAACGACCAACCCAGTCCCCGGACTGCGGGGAGTTCCAGAAGGTCCGTGTTCGAATCTCCCTCAACGATTCGGACATCGTCTTTCACCAAGTGCTCATAATCTCCGAGAACGAGCCACCCCGTGCGGGCGCGACCAACTCCGAGGAAGCGGCCCGCATCTAAGCCAACGCCCGCCGAGCCCAGCGATGTGCGGAAGAGCAGCAGCGCGTGGCCTTGCCCTGTGCTCGGGACCTACGCCTGGAGTTCGAGGAAGCTGGGATCCCGACCTTCAACAGCCCCCAGGCCAACCTGGGTGCGGCAATCATCCGGCTCCAGCAAGCTCAGATGACGCCTGAAGCTGAGCAGGCCCTCGCGTACCTCCGGGTCACCAACGCCTTGGTGGAGGAGAAGAGCGCGACCTCTAAATCCGCTGTGTCTTCATCCACCCGCCGCTCGCGCAGTCGATCTCATCGACCTCAGCGCAGCCATCTCTCCCCCATCCGGGAAGAGGTCGCTGCACAATCCTGAGCAACCCGCACAGTAGCCTCCTGCTGGAGACCTTCGCGTCAACCTCGACGCCAACAGGTGCACCCGTGACATGCGCGACTACATCGATCGGCGCCATCGAGAGCGCGAGGAGCACGAGCTTCGTCACCGCTTGGAGTACGATCGCGAATACGGCCCACCTGGGGGCGTCCACCGTGTCACGGAGCGCGAGCTCCGCAACTGCCACGACATCGAGAACAAGCGACGCGCCCTCTACGACGCTGAGCACGGTGACCTGGGCGTTCTCCAGGCCAACTAGGATCGGCAGCCACGCTCCCAGGTTGTCGTCCCGGAGCGCAGCGTCCACTCTGCGCCTAGAGAGGCTGCTCCGGCCAGAGGCTCCGGTGACGACCTCACCGACACTGCCTTCCCAGCGCTCGATTCCCGTTTCAGTATGGTGGAGTACCCCGACAACTTCAAACCCAACATCAAGCCGTACGACAGGCGCTCGGACCCAACATCTGGCTGTCGACCTACTACGTCGCCGTCAAGGCGGCCGGTGGTAGCTTCGACCATATGGCGGCCTACTTCCCGCAGGTGATGGGCAAGGCCCCTTCGCTGTGGCTCAACAATCTCGAGCCTGGCAGCATCAAGACCTGGGCTGACCTATCCCAGGCCTTCACATCCAACTTCCAGGCGACCTACGATCGCCCGGGGAACGCCTTCAATCTTGGGCGGGTCGTGCAGAAGCCCATGGAGCGGCTTCGAGACTACAACCACCGGTTCTTCGAGAACCGGAATGAGTGCATTGGCGTCAGGGACGATCAAATCATCGACAGCTACAAGAAGGGCATCAAAGATCGCAAGATCTTTGAGAAGATCCACGAGTCTGGCGCCACCAACGTTAAGGAGCTCATGCACGTCGTCAACAAGCTGATGGAAACAGAAGAGGCACTCCAGAACCAGTTCAACACTGATGCCGCTGGCGCATCTGGCACTGCAGCAGACAAGCTCTGCAAGCGACCTTCCAAGGTCCTAGCGGTCGAAGGGTGCCGAGGTTCGACCTTCAACTAGGAGGAGTTTGACCTGGTGCTCGACAGCGTTTGCGGGTTTCATGAGGGGGCCACCCACACTCTCCGCGAGTGTTCCCAGTTCAAGAGGGCTTTCAGCACCCCCATGGACCCCAAGCGACCCAGGAACGACGGCGGGCGCCGCGACAACCGCCCCTACAACAGCAACTACCGCCGCGACGACCGGCGAGATCGATGTGAGGACCGACGTGAGGAGCGATATGACGATCGCCGCAAGCCCCTCGCAGCAACCCACCTCGCAACGACCCGCCTTCAGCACCTCCTCGTGACGAGACCAACCTACCTCCTCCACCACCAGTAGGCAACCCCAACGGGCCTTTCCAGGCTGCAAACTGCACGATCAACATGATCGTTGGTGGCATCAAGTCCGGCGCCAGCAAGAGGCGCTACCGCAAGGACAAGCGCGAGGTCCACCTCGTCCACACTCAGCCAACCGCGCCTCTGCGTTGGTCTAAGCAGGCGATCATGTTCTCTAGAGCTGATCACTGGGTGCACATCCCAGACCCTAGGTCCTACCCACTCGTCGTCGAGCCTATGGTGGACGGGGCCTTGCTCTCCCAGACCCTGATCGATGGGGGGAGTGGGCTCAACATCATCTTCGTTGATACCCTCAAGAAGATGGGCTTTGACTTCGACAACCTCACAGAGTGCGACGAGCCCTTCTACGGCATCGTCCCCGGGAAGGCGGCCTACCCCCTGGGTCGGGTCTCCCTCCCCGTCACCTTTGGTACGGAGGCTAACTTCCGCACGGAGTACCTCAGCTTCGAGGTTGCCAACTTCAAGTCCTCCTACCACGCGATCCTAGGTCGCACGATGCTAGCCAGGTTCATGGCCATCCCGCACAACACCTACTTGGTGTTAAAGATGCTGGCTCCACATGGGGTCCTCTCCGTCTTTGGGGATCTCATCATCTCCTTCAAGTGGAACACGGAGGCCCTCGACCTTGCCGCGACCTCCGCCGCCGTCGACGCCTCCGCAGTCTTGGTCGCTGAGGCTAAGATCGTCGACCCAGTTGACCTACCTGTCCCGGAGCAGAAGCACACCGACACCGCCCTGGACGCGGTCCCCTCCATGAAGAAGGTCTGCCTCGGCCTTGCCGACGCAGAGAAGATGGTGGTGATCGGCGATGGGCTCGACCCCAAATAGGAACTCGTGCTCACCAGTTTCCTCCGGGATAACGCGGACATATTCGCATGGAGTCCATCGGATATGCCGGGTGTCCTAGGGAGCTAGCTGAGCACTCCTTGGATGTAAGCAAGACGGCCAAGCCTGTCAAGCAGAAGATTCGGCGCTTTGCGAAAGATCGCAAGGACGTCATTAGGGTAGAATTAATAAAGCTCCTAGCTGCCGGATTTATCCGCGAGTGTAAAAACCCGGTTTGGCTCGCCAACCCGGTTCTTGTACCCAAGAAAACCGGTCAATTGAGAATGTGTATCGACTACACCGACCTCAACAGGCACTGCCCTAAAGACCCCTTCCCTCTTCCGCGCATCGACCAGGTCATGGACTCCACAACCAGAAGTGTCCTCCTATGCTTTCTCGACTGCTACTCAGGGTATCACCAGATAGCCCTGAAGGTCTCTGACCAAGACAAGATGGCGTTCATAACGCCCCATGGGATCTACTGCTACACGGCCATGACCTTTGGCCTCAAGAATGCCGGCGCGACCTACCAGAAGGCCATTCAGAAGTGCCTCGCTAGCTAGATCGGCCAGAACGTAGAAGCCTACGTCGACGACGTGGTTGTCAAAACCACCCATGAGGACAAGCTCATAGCTGACCTCGCGGAGACCTTCGCCAACCTCCGCGTCTATCGCTGGAAACTCAATCCAGAGAAGTGCGTCTTCGATGTCCCATCTGGCAAGCTCCTGGGCTTCATGGTCAGCAATTGGGGCATCGAGGCCAATCCCACCAAGGTGGATGCCATCCTCAGGATGAAGCGACCTACCGGGAAGAAGGACATCATGAAGCTCACTGGCATGATGGCGGCCCTAGGTCGATTCATTAGCAAACTTGGAGAGAAAGGCCTACCCTTCTTCAAGCTGCTAAAAAAGGCGGACAAGTTCATCTGGACTGAAGAGGCGGACCAAGTTCTGGAGCACCTCAAGACCTTCCTCACGTCACCCCCGGTGATGGTGCCCCCGGCGCCCGAGGAGCCGTTACTGCTCTACATCTCGGCCCACCACCCTGGTGGTCAGTTCGGTTCTAGTGGCTGAGCGACCTGAAGAGGGCCGACCTTACCCCGTCCAGCGACCTATCTACTACGTCAGCGAGGTCCTGTCTGACAGCAAGACTAGGTACAACCAACCCCAGAAGATGCTTTACGCGCTACTTGTCACCTCTCGCAAGCTTCGGCATTACTTCCAGTCGCACAAGATCAAGGTCGTTTCGGCCTTCCCCCTTGGCGGGATCCTACAGAGCCGCGACACCACCGGACGCATCGTTAAGTGGTCCATCGAGTTGGGCGAGTTCAACCTAGAGTTCTGCCCCAGGCAGGCCATCAAGTCCCAGGTCATCGCAGACTTCGTCTCGGAGTGGACAGAGATCCAGCAGCCTCCACCATCGGAGCGACCTGAGCACTGGAAAATGTACTTTGATGGTTCCTTGAACCTTGAAGGAGCTGGCACGGGCGTCCTGTTCATCTCTCCTCAAGGTGACCACCTCAAGTACATCCTATAGATCCACTACAAGGCGTCCAACAATGGCGCTGAGTAAGAGGCCCTTATCCATGGGCTACGCATTGCTGTTTCCCTAGGGATCAAACGCCTCATAGCTTACGGTGATTCCAAGGTCGTGATCAACCAAGTCAGCAAGGATTCTGAAGCCAGGAAGGACACGATGGATGCCTACTATGCTGAGGTGTGCAAGCTCGAGTGTCACTTCGAAGGGCTCGAGTTCCACCACGTCTGCCGCAACAACAACGTCGCAGCTGATGTCCTCTCAAAGCTCGGCTCCAAGCGCGCACTGGTTCCGGCCGGTGTGTTCATCCAGGACCTACGCAAGCCGTCCATCAAGCTCATCTCCGACCCAGAGTCGCCTGATGATGAAGTGACCTCGCCGGGAGGTCGCGAAGTCCTCATGACCGAGGCAGAAGATGACTGGCGCCTTGACTTCATCGCCTTCCTCCTCGAACATCGAGTACCTGAGGACAAGGCGGAACGCGAAATGATCACAAGGCGTAGTGGCAACTACGTCGTCGTCAGCAATGAACTCTACCGGAGGTCCGCCACCACAGGAGTTTTGATGAAGTACATCCTACGATCTGAGGGCCTTAGGCTCTTGGATGAGATCCACGGCGGCGAGTGTGGCAATCACGCCGCCTCTTCCAACCTGGTGGGCAAGGTCTTCAGGTCCGGCTTCTACTGGCCCATGGCTATGGCTGATGCCCAGGAACTTGTACGTTGATGCAAGGGGTTCCAATTCTTCGCCAAGCAGCAGCACGTCCCGGCTCAGGCCCTCAGGACCATCCCTCCATCCTGGCCCTTTGCAGTGTGGGGTCTTGATTCTGTGGGACCTTTCAAGACCGCCCCTAGCGGCTACAAGCACATCATCGTGGCGGTGGATAAGTTCACCAAATGGATCGAGGTCCGCCCCGTATCTAGCGTCACCTCAAAAGAAGCGGCCAAGTTCATCGAGGAGATCACCCACCGCTTCGGGGTGCCCAACAGGATCGTCACCGACCTTGGCACGACCTTCACAGTAGCCGATTTCTGGGACTTCTGCCAAGACAACCTGATCGACATATACTACTCCTCAGTGGTGCACCCGTGGAGCAACCGCTAGGTTGAGCGGGCCAACAGCATGGTCCTACAAGCCATCAAAGACCGTATCTTCGATGGCTCAGCGCCTTACGCAACCAGGTGGCTCTCAGAGCTCCCCCACGTCCTCTGGGGTCTCAGGACCCAGGTCAGCTCAGCGACAAGGTACTCGCCCTTCTTTTTGGTCTACGGGTCAGAGGCCATCCTCCCCACCTACGTTGCCTTCGGGGCTCCCCGCATCCAGAACTTCGATGAAGGAGAAGTGGAGCAAACACGCAGGCTCGACCTCGATAGTGTCAAGGAACATCGTGTGGCCGCGCTCATGCGCCACACCTGCCACGAGCAGCAGCTACGTCGCTACCATGACCGCAACATGTGGGAATGTTCCTTCAATGTTGGCGACCTAGTTCTGCGGCGGATCCAGAACACCAAGGACATGCACAAGATTTCAGCACCTTGGGAAGGCCCCTTCATAGTTAAGGAGGTCATTGGACCGACGACCTATCGCCTCCAATGGGCCGATGGCCAGGGCGTCCCGAACCCCTGGAACATCGACACTTACGTCGCTTCTATCCTTAGGAGCCTTGTATCACCATAAAAGCTATGTACTCTATCCTTTGTAATTTGATATATATAAAGATTACCTTTCGACCTACCTGTTTTCTGTTCACCCCTCCCCCTCGACACGCTCGGGGGCTTGGTTTAAAACTGGACCCCTCGCGCTCGGGGGCTTGGTATTAAGCTCGGCCCTTCGCACTCGGGGGCTTGGCTTTGCCAACCTAAAGGTCATTCGACCTAGGGGTTTTTACCTTCCTTTTACCCAGTGTTCCCTTACCACAACTTTTTATACACTTTATAAGTATTCCTAGGTCGTGTGGCTGCTCAACCTTGGGTCTAGGACCCCCCTCCGCGCGCCGGCTGCACATAAGCCTCCACACTGAGCCATGTAGTCGGTAAGCCATTCCTCCATTGAGTTGGGTTAGCGGGGGGAAAGGGCTCGTGCAGCTCCTTTACTTTTGCGTTCTTATAAAGAGTATATAAGTCAAAGAAGGGATCACGTCTGTTAATTAAACATACCCCTTCATTCATACAAGGTTTATCTTACATCAAAAGGGTCCACGACCCATTGGTGCTAACAGTTTGCTACGTCCTAAGTTACACTTTACAGATCTATTTTCTTTACAATCTCGTCTGCGGTGGCCTGGATATCTTCAACGCCCACCAGCCGAGATAGGTCGAGCTCCTCCCTGACCTTCTCAAGGTCGAACGTTGGCACATAGTGCCTCACCGTGGCCAGCGCGGCAGCAGCGGCGAGCCTGCCGCTGTCCATCAGCAGGGTCTTCATGCGACCTTCTGCATCTTCCAGCCGCGCAATGAGCTCCTGCGGCCCGCCTTTGACCTTGGGGACGTAAATGTCCACAAGGTACTCGGTGGCCTCCTTGAGGTCATCTAGCTCCTTCTGAAGATCTGCAGTCATCTCTTGATGATCAATAAGGGTTTGTATCGCCCGGGAAAGGTCAATCTCCAGATCCCTACGAACACCAACCTCATACGCAGCCTTCCAGGTATAGTAATACTCACTGGCGACGACCTCCTTGTGCTTCTCCTTGAGGGTCTTCACCTGCTCCTTGGATTCCTTGAGGTCTTTCTTCAAGGCGGACTCCCTCTTTTTGGCTTCTGCAAACAACAAGGTCAAGAAGGTCACACCACGACATAAAATTCAAGCATCAAGCATAAGGGCACCCCCAGATGTACCCGCACGACGACCTTCAGCTCGTCTTCCACCTCCTTCGCCTTCAGCTTGGTGGATTCAAGCTCCTGCTTCAAGGCCGCCATCGCCTTGTCCTTCAAGGCCACCTCATCCTTGAGACGCTTTATTTCTCCTGCAGCCTCAATCCTGGCCTGCAGCACGGCCTCCCGGGTCGTAGACAGTTTCGCGTGAAGCTTGGCGCCCTCCTTCACTAGGTCTGCCTTGCCCTGAGCCCGCTCGGCGAGTGACTGCATCTACACATCACAAAAGGTCGTCAATTTCAGTTATCCGAGCAAGTGATTTGAAGACTTAGCCCCAAAAGCAATTGTGACTCACCATGAGCGTCCTGCCGATCGTTTTCACTGCCTCCTTGATCGTTGCCTGCGCCGCCTTGAAGTCATCAAGGTCTCGGCCGTTGGCAAGGATATCCTCCTCCCACGAGGTGCCGAAATAGAGGCACCAGTTCAGGTCATCGTCCTCGCCCCGTCCTCCGGTCTCCGCCCTCTGCGCCTGTGGTAGGCCCGACTCGGGTGGGTCCTCCTGGTGAAGGCCTTCCCCTTGTTGAGCACTGTCAGCAGCGACCAAGGCTGGTGACATCACCGCCCGACGTTGCCGGTGACTGGCCCACCGGCGCCTTCTCGAGCTTCTGCCCCAAGGCCTCTTGGCCTGAGGCGCTCTTGTTGTCGCCCAATGCGGCATGGGTTCCCCTGTCCAAGGCACAAAACTTGTCAGCACGACGAAATTAAAAAGCTGCAAAGGCCACGCAAGTCACAAAATCAAGTTCAACGACGTACCCGCTGCCAGATTTCAACTGAACCTGAAGCGGCCTGGGCGGCACCCTCCTGGGCTTCTTCTGCGACCCTTGGTCGCTCACACCCTCTGCGCTCGGCTTCGGCTGCTGCTCGCTTATAACCCCGAGCGGGGTGTCATCTCCCCCCGCGGCCGCTGTGTCGCCCGACCCAGCGGCGACGTCACGCGACCCCGCATCATCATCCTCGTCGATGATGACCTAAACGCTAGCTGTCACCGTCTCCGACGACACAGTGGTGTCCCTTCTCTTCCTCTTCTTCTTCTTCTTCACCTCAATGGTGGCGGAGATGATCTTGGCGCCCTTATGCGCCGGGATTTTACCGACGACCTGCCGCGTGCACCGAGTCCTTGGCGTAGAACTCGCCGCGGCAGGGTCTTCATCATCACTACCTCCCACCGACGAGTCATAGAGGTAGTTGTCAATGTACTCTTGCGGCGGAGCCTGGATGTCCTCCGCCGCTCGGACCTTGAAGCTCTGCTCCCCCTCGTCAGCAAGGGGAGCCAGGCACCAGAACACGCCCTTGCGACCCTGCAATAGGCGACCTTCGTCTTAGCTCAGGGGAAGGCAAACTCAGGCAAGAGGAAACAAGGTCGATCAGCCAACTTACCGCTTCGGTGGGCCGCTTGAGGGAAAACGCCTTGGGGCACGTCTGAAGGACCGAATAGGGCGACCAGAGAGGGGGGAGTGAATGGGAGCCGATAAAAATTCTTCCCTCAGGTCGAACTCGGCATATACCCTAATTGCCACTCCAAATGATTGTGCACACAAAGGAAGCTCCAAACAAGTCACACACAAGCCTAGGAGAACAAGAGACAAGCCTAGGAGCAAAGAGCGGAAGCTACTGGACAAGAATCAAAGCACTTGGCACAATTTGGAAATGCCAAGCGCAGACTGTCCGGCTGGTACGGGCGGACTGTCCGCTTGTGTACGGCGGACTGTCCGGACCTGCCTCGCGGACCGTCCGAAATAAGCACTAGAGCTACTTGAGACGCACCCCAAAAATACAGACTGTCCGTGGAAGACACGCGGACTGTCTGCCAAAAACTCGGCCACGCGGACCGTCCGTGACGCCCTCGTGGACTGTCCGCCAAACCCCTCGCAACCAAAACCTAGGACCAAAACGGATCGAAACAAAGACGTGCAAGAACACGAAGAACACACGACGAACTCCAGCACACGCGGACTGTCCGCGGCTATCGTGCGGACTGTCCGCAAGCCACGAACAGAACCAAAAATGCCCGACCCGCGGGGTCAACTCCAAGAACTCATCACCGGATCTCCCAAATGGTAGAGCTCTTGAGACAAGACTTTGGGGAGATGATATGCGTCACACAAGGATGCTATGCCCCAAAAATCTCGACCTCTAACTCCCTAAATCACCAGGAATCGCGGATCACACAAGCACCACCATGAACTCGGGCTGCAACCAAAAACACACGAATCGAAGGCTCTCCATAGCGTTTGAGGGGTCAAGATCGCACACAAACATGCGCAAGGCATCCACCCATGATCCCCTCAAAGAAATCTGTGAAGAAACGCCTCCAAAATCACAAATCGAGCGAAGAACGAAACCCCCCAAAAATAGCCCCGAAAATGACACGAAAATCACAGGGGATTAGGCGATCACCGCAACGCCGAATGCTTCCATACATCCAGAGGTCAGAGTCTGTACAAGAGTCTAGCCTAAGGAATCCAGAGGAACAAGAAGCAGTTCAGAGAAATCTACCGGGGGAGAAAGCCCTAGAGTCCAAGAGAAAGAGATGGCATCCACCTCTCCGCTATTTATACGAAGTCCATCGGAGGGAGGTAAATGACCACGCTACCCCTACTACTTAAATGAAGATACAACCCCTCAGGGGCATTTTGGTCAAGTCTTCATCGGACGGACACGCTTCCACTGCGGCTTCGCTTCACCTTGACGCAAACCCCGCGATCACACCACGTGCCCTCCGCCTCGAAGCTTCCCGAAGCTCCCGGATCACCGTCTTCGTCGCCTCGGGCCTCCGGGCTTGGTTTTGAGGCCCAAACCAAGAAACTGTTCACCGATGGTTTTGTGGGCAAACCACCAAACCCCGCGTGCAAGCTTTGGCCCATGTTCATGACTTCAGCCCGCCAGGCTTGCACCGCACGGCTCGCACTTGACCCATCGGCCACCGGGTCCATCGAACCAAGCCTACTTACCTCTCCATCACCCGGAGGCTGCCACGGCTAAGGCCTTTCGCGCTTGTTCTTCACCTGCACCGACACGAGTCAAGCCGCAACCTGTACCTGCACACTTAGCCAAGCATCAGTCCACACAACGTTGTCAATCACTCATCACTAAGGAGCGACCCTCCACTGGTCTTCGGACACACCTGGTCCTCAACGTCCGGTTTTGGATCACCCCACTGAAGAGCTCCCTCACCCGCGCCACCATCTCCTGCTTGGAGACCTTGCGCTGCGCCACGCGGGTTGGATCGGCCTGGCCCCAATACTCGTAGGCCGGATGCACCCGA
Organism: Cenchrus fungigraminus; assembly: GCA_036936925.1. Taxonomy (NCBI): domain Eukaryota; kingdom Viridiplantae; phylum Streptophyta; class Magnoliopsida; order Poales; family Poaceae; genus Cenchrus; species Cenchrus fungigraminus. The sequence goes on from CM072779.1 coordinate 103,994,745, forward strand.
TCTTGGATCGGTTGCAGGAGCCTCCGGCTGAAGCTGATGGCCACCACGCTGCCCGTCAGCCCTCCCGCCTTCAGCGTTGCGAGGTCCTCCAGCAGCGTCTGGATGGCGTCCGTCTCCCGCAACGTCAACTGGTTGGTCCACTCTGGCACCGGAACCGGCGCGAGCCTCGACCTAGTCGCCAGCGCCGGCTTCGGGTTGTCGATGTAGAACCACCCTCGCCTCCAGCCCTGGGTATTGTCTGGCAACTCCATGTCGATCTACACCGACTTCATGTGCCGGCGTAGCATGAAGCCAACGGACCCAACGGCGTCCTTCTTTCCCGTCTTCTTCAACTCGAAGAAGTACCGCCACAGGTCGAAGTGTGGCGGTATCCCCAAGTAGGCCTCGCACAAATGAATGAACGAGAAAATGGTAGTGACTGCGTTGGGGGTGAGGTGTACCAGGTCGATCATGTAGAAGTGGAGTAGCCCGCGAAAGAAATCACCCGTCGGGACTCCAAATCCGCGCTCGACGTGCGCGATGAAGGCAACCGTCTCGCCGGTCCCCTCGGAGGGGAAGCCTTCGCCGGTGGCTGGCCTCCATCCCACCTGCTCCCTAGGCTTCAGTAGCCCTCGCTCCACCAGACCTTGGAGCTGCGCCTCCGTCACCGTTGAGGGCTCCCAAACGCTATCCGGGACCGGCGCATGCTCCGGGGCCATCTCCTCTTCGTCGAATCCGATGGATCTAGCTCTAAAAACTACCAAGGACTTCTTGCGCATACGGCGGTGCGCGGCGCGGTGTATCTAAGCACGGCGGCACCGGCGAATCTGCGCCGAAAAGCTCTTGGCGGCAGCTCGAAAACCCTAAGGATTGCGAGGAAATGGAAACGAGTGGGGTCCCTGACCCCTTACTCAGCCTTTAATAACTGGGCCGCATCAGTGCAGTGGGTCGCGGTGCCCCAAACGTCCCTTCAAGTTCGGCGACATTCCCGGCGACCCAACAGATACATCGTCCAACGGCTCTTTCAGCCTAACGGTCACAGGCAGTAACGGCTCGCGTCGTGTGGGAATCCATGCCCGTCGGCTCTTTTCTCAATGACCTGGCGTTCACGGACTCGTTATGCCCTATTTCAAGCCCCTTTCCCAACATTTTCTTCAAGGTCTCCTGGCCTCTGACGACCTCCTTGTCCATGACATCACCTTCGTAAGGTCACCTAAGCTTTCAATAGCGGGTTCACACCCCAGCTCCTAGGTCCTGCTACCTACTGGATTGCCTTAGCCTTTATGGCTATTTTATACCAACAGCCCTGCGCTTAATGGCTCTACTGCCCGTTGGCGACCTCCTGGTCAAGTAGCACCTCCCTGAGGTCGCTAAGGCCCTGCTGCCTTCTAGGTCGAATAGACCTAGATTTTTACAGGCTGACTACCTGCGTTGTGTCATTGCACAACGGCCGTGTCGATTCAGGTTGACACGGGCTCCCCGTCTCTACGAAAGGCCTCCTAAAGGTCGGCATGCTATTTCAGCCCTGCCGGGACCTTGGTAGCCACACCATTGCAGCCCGGGCGCCCTTACGACTAGTTAACACATGACGTTTCTCATGTAAAACTATATTTACAGCTTCATAAGCTACAAGGAGTTTGGGCCTTGGCCAATTACAAGATACAAAGATATTAAAGGCCCTGAATCACCTTCCAAAGTGCTTACGACTCAATCTACACTAATAAGGCTTGTCGCAAGCTTTCTTCTAGCTTCAGGACCTACTCGACGACCTCTACAGCCACTGTGGAGGTAGCTGCCACACAACCACCTCTACTCGCGCACCAACCGGTCTCCTGTGGCGCCCAGCGTCAAGTCTGAGCTTCCCCGCAATATTACAAAAGGAGCGAGCTTCAACACCAACCTCGCCGGGTGGAGCGCAGCGTTCACCAGCATCACCTCAGGCCTAAAAGTGTCAGGGCCGATGATGCAACTACTGCTTCATACTCCTCCTGGGTTCCTCGGCGGGACTGGGAGAAGAGGCCAATCGAGTTCTTCGAGCCTCGCAGGCATTCTTCTAGCTCCATGCATGAACTACACCAATCCTATGCTCTGGTGGACGGACATACGTCCATGACATGGAAATATTACTACACTGGATCATCGTGGCTTTCCTTTGAAGACTGGGCGGTTTGCTTCAAGGTATGGGTGCCTATTTATACCCCAGCACCTGCCATTTGGTGTTATCCGCAAGCCAGCTTGCGTGGCATCCTTATCCTCCAGATCGTTGTACCCTCGTGGAACACAGGGTCACTGTTTGCCCGTGGGAGGCATTAGCGTGACTGTCACCTACCTGCCTCCATCCTGGAGCGCTTTTGTCCTTTGCGGGTGATAGCGACCTGTGCTACGTCTCCAAGCCGGCCCGTGACCGTACATTGCACCCGTGATTCTGGCTGTGTCAGTTCTGGTGCCTGATGACTTCTGCAAGGATCTGGAGCTTTTGTCTTATCACATTGACACCACAAGAGCATCTGTTTCCTGCGCAGAAGGTCGTAGGTTCGGATTACTTATTTCTTATTCTTCTTCGGAGCATCAAACCAGCCATCCTGGTCGCTTTACTGCTCGGGGGCTACTACACTAGTGCGTCTTTCGATGCCCTATTTCACCAGGTCGCCTCGACCTAACAGAAGCCCGCTTCCGCTACTTCTCTGCTCGACCTACCTTTGGTAGGCATGGTGACTTTTCCGAAGGTCGCGGCGGCCACTACATTACACCTGACTCAGGTCAGGTCGGCGGTTCCGCAAGATTGATGCCTCGTCTTCACTTTGACCTCATAGTCCTTCGACCCAGAAGCCCGACGTTCAACTTCGTGCGCACATCGGAGGGTTTTTTTCTTTTTCATCCCCGTGCACCCTTCATGACCTCAACGGTGCTGCGCCTTTGCTACTCTTCGGCACAACCTCGCCTCGGCCGCTACACCTACACGTCGATCGGGGGCTTGAGAGACATGGGTACCCATGGGTCCCCACCGGCCAGGGTCCCAGGGGCCCCTGACAAGTGGACCCGACCTTCTAGAAGACCCGCCGACCTGCCAAGTGGGCCCAGCGACCTTATCCGCACCTCCGACGACCGCGGGCGACCTGATCAAGATCCCGGAAGACCCGCAATGCTTGGCGTGCAAGTCAAGACACTAGGACCTGGCGCACCGCCGCCTGTAGCTCCGAGTATCACGGGATACTCCTTGTAATCCGGGAGATAAGCTTCTCGCAGTTGTAACCGTCCCCGTCACGGGTCAACCGACCTTGAATGGGAAACCCTAGCCCGTCCTCCCCATATAAGGCGGCCTAGGGCTCCATTCAAGGGGACAACTCATCTTCAACCTCACGCATAATCCACCACAACTAGACGTAGGGATTTACTCTCCGGAGGCCTGAACCAGTATAAACCCCCTTGTCTCCCTGTCTTCGCTGCCATACTCGCCTAGTTCTGAGTTCACCACGTGGACTACCACCTACGCTCTTAGGTCCCGATCCTCCATTAACCAGCAAACCTCTAGGGTAACCCCCTAGCGGATCTGTCCAGGTCTCACCCCCTGACAAGGAGTTGTTGGCCATTAAGACTTCGTTGGAGTGCTTGCACGTCTTTGCAGCAGCATCGGAGGCCAAAGCCCTGAATGTGTCATTGGTTCTGTTGCCCTTGAAGTTGTGGACGACGGCATCTTGAGTATCCATGAGCTTGTCCACGTACGCCATAAGGTCGGTGATGGTCTTTGCTCTGGCCTCATGGATCTTCTCGAAGAGCTTGATGTTGGTGACACCCTTTTTGTAGTGGCTGATGATGTCATCATCTTTAACGCCAGTGAGCTCGTTGCGGTTCTCAAAGAACTGGTTGGTGTAGTCCCGGAGGGTTTCACCAGTCTTCATGGTCACCCTTGCAAGGTGATGCGTGTTGTCGGTACGGTTGTAGGTCGCTTGGTAGTTCGTAGTGAAAAGCCACGACAGACTTGCCCACGAGGAGATGGATTCTTCAGGCATATTTTTTTGAACAAGAACTGTGGGGGAGATCCCCACAGCAAGAGCAATTATATTAAAGAAGAAGTGGACAGTACAAGCAAGGTAGAATACTTACAAAACAGGGGGAGAGGAGAAAACATAAGTAAATTACAAAGTACTCTCTAGCCATTGAAAAACTACTGGACGAGCATCCTCAGCAACCCTATGTAGTTGGTTGAGGATTTGAGCCTTGAACTTCACAGTCCAAAGTTGAAAGGTGGCGTTGTACCCGTAAATTTTTTTTCTGTTTCTGAGCTTCCAAATTTCCCAGGTGGCAATGATGAAGATTTCAACAAAGAAGGGGAGCTGCAGACTCTGTTTGGTGCCAGCAAACTACACATGAATGTCAGGGGAGGTGATCCATTGGATTCCAATTTTCTGCCAGCATGCCATTGCAAAGGAACAACTGAAGAAGAGATGTTGAATGTCTTCATCTACCTGATCATTGCAAATCACGCAATGGTCATTAGGTTCCACTGAGTAATTTCTACGCGAGAGCATGACCTTTGTGTTGAGTCTGTCAACGAAGAGGAGCCATGCAAAGAATTTAAGTCTAGGCATGCATTTTGATTTCCAGATCCAGCTGAAGGTGGGCGGGACTTGAATGTAGCCATCCTTTATAGCTTACTCGATGTATATTTAGAATTCCCCCAAGTAAAAGACCATGTGTCAGCAACCAGAGGGTCATAAGATATCTCAGATAGCAAAGTTTGTAGCTATTGAAGTTCATCCATTGCTTGTATTGAGAGGGGCAACAGAAAAAGGTCTTCAAGGAACTCAGCTTCCAAGGTTTGTCTGACCGAGATAGCGGGGTCAGAGCAAAAGGGAGCTGGTCACAAAGGATAAATTGATTGGGAGATGAAGGCAACCAAGAATCATGCCAGAACGTGACCGAATTACCATCCCCAACCTCACAATGAGCTATGTGCTTGTAAATTGTAAAGAGCCTGAGTAGGTCCTTCCACCAAAAGGAACCTACTTCTCGTGAGGCATGTGGCACCTTATTTTGATAGTGTCTATCCCAAATGAGATGGACCCAAGGCACATCAGCTTTAGAGTAAAATTTATGGAGCTGTTTGAGAAGCAAAGCATCATTCTGAACTCTGAGGTTTAACACATTCAAGCCCCCCTTGTTTTTGGGTTTCTGAACCATATCCCAAGCAGCAAGGTTTCCACCCTTTCTGGTTTGGACATTCCCTCTCCAAATGCATTATTTTCTTGCCCTGTCAATGTTTTCAATGACTCCTGCAGGTAGCTTAATTGAGCACATTGCATAAGTGGCCGTGGGTGTAAGCACAGAGTTCACCATCTGCAGCCTGCCTGAGTAAGAGAGAAGGGAGGAGCAGGAAGACAATCTTCTTTCAATTTTATCCATGATGGGGGTCAAATCTTGAAACCTTGGTTTGGTGGTCCCCATAGGTAGTCCAAGGTAAGTGAATGGCATGGAGCCCACTTGACAACCAAAATCAGTAGCTATGAGGAAATTTTATCATCTTGCACATTGATAGGGATCATGAGGGACTTGCTGAAATTGACTTTAAGGCCAGTTGAGAGTGAAAAATCATGGATTAGGCTCTTTAAGAATTGCAGTTGAACAGGACAAGCTTGCATAATCAACAGAGTATCATCTGCATATTGAACTACTGGAAAATCATTATCTTGAGTCTGGAGAGGAAGCTGTAAATGGCCATTAGAACATGCACTGTTTATGATGTACTGCAGAAGCTCAGCTGCCAAAACAAACAGAAGAGGGGAGAGGGGGTCCCCTTGCCTAACCCCTCTTTTGCACTTAAATTGCTTGCCAGGAACTCCATTAAGGAGGATTGAGGAAAACCCTGAAGAGAAGATCAAAGCAATCCAGTGAAGCCACTTTTCTGGGAAACCCATGTGCCACATGATGTCAACAATTGCCCCATGTTCAATTGTATCAAAAGCTTTGGCAAAGTCTAGCTTTAGGAGGATGGTTTCCTTTTTAGACTGGTGACATTGATGGATGAACTCAAAGCACCAAGCTAGACAATCCTGGATGGTTCTATGCTTGATGAAACCATACTGGTTTTTATGCAGTAGCTTCAAGATAACTAACTGCAACCTTTCAGCCAGGATTTTTGTGATGAGTTTCATGCTGGTGTTCAAAAGAGAGATGGGTCTGAAGTCATTCACCGACTCTGGATTGTTAATTTTGGGTACAAGGGTATTCTTCAGGCATATTATCGAGCCACAGGAGTGGCGCTTTGCCCATCACCAAGGGGAAGTAGCCCGCCATGTGATCTTCGTTTCCACCTACTGCCCGAGCAGCTATGGAGTACATCTTGAGCCAAATATTCAGGTCGGAGCGACCGTCATATTTTTCGATGGTAGGCTTGAAGTATTTGGGGTAGCGCATGGTCCAGAGACGCCGTGAGAAGGCCACATAGTTGTTGACAGTGCTTGCGCTTGATTGGTCATCGACGTCAGTACAAGGTCCATCGGGGACGACGTAGCTCTTCATTGTGCAACGCCTGCAGGTTGGTTGCTTGGATCAGGTTGTTAGCATTAAGAGGGTCCGGGGGACCATTAATGCGATCGTAGTTGGCACGACGCTGAATCTCGTGCTCGTCTCGTCGTGGCTGATGTTGATGGGCTGCAGGAGCTTGTGCGGCGGGGGGCAGCACATTGGCTGCAGCTTGAGGTCTCGCGCCAGTGTTTGGCTGTTGCAGCACTACGTCGTTCTCGCCGCCCCCTTTCTCAGCCATGGGCTGAAGAGGGGGTTGACCACCGTTGTTGTTGGTACAATGTCGTACCGGCCGCTCTTGGAGTGTTGGCTTCGTGTCAACTTGTTGTAGACTTGCTCCGTTCCTCCACTTGGGTCGTGGCGACCCGGATCTTGGTGATAGCTCGTCACACCTCTGGGGTATCGGGCAATAGGCCGATTTCTGCCAGGGCAGCCCCCAAGTTGGGTTGGGGAGAGTTGAATAGCTCGTAGCCGGCATCTTCGAAGTCCCTCCAAAGGTCACGTACGTGCATGCGATGTCGTGGTGTTGGAACGTCTTGGCGTTGTTGCTGAACTACGACCTGACCTACAGGGGGTGGTCCGTCGTTGTTCACCTGGGCGTTGTCCTAAGGCACTGCACCGCCATGAGCTGTAGCGCCGGCCTGAACCGCTACGTTGGCCTGATCGAGATCCACCTGGCGGCGTTGAGCTCGACCAGCATTGTCAGCTTTGCGTTGTGCGCGTTGGGCGTCAGTTTCACCAGCCGGGGCTGGTACATCTGCGGAGGCCTTTCGCGATCAGGGAAGCCGCGATGTGCCCAAACCTCAAGTGTTGGGCGTAACGATGACACGAGCGACCTGGAACTCGCCACAGTTCATAGACTGCGCGGGAAGATGGGTTGGGCGACCTTGAGTTGCTGCAGGAGGCGTAGGTCTTCGAAGCTTCTTCAAAGCACGGCACTGACGAGTAGTGTGCTTGGCTTTCTTGTGGAGAGGGTAAGGACCGTCTGGGAGGGTTAATCGAGTCTGACCCAAATTTGATCTGTTTCTGCTTCCTCGCGTGGTCGGAGACCACGCAGACTGTGTTCCGCAGGCCGAAGGGCATGCGGGTTGGAGTTGTCTTCGGTTTGCTAGAGCGCTTGATGCTTTCGCAGATCTTGATCGTGTCCGCAAGGATGGTTGCGACACGGTGGAACCTCGCAACGAGATGGAGAGGTGTGGGTGGGTGGGTTTCCGTGAACGAGTCGGATTCGACTTGCCGAACGGGGGTGACCGCAGCGTTGTTGAGGACGACTAGGTCGGCGGTTGGATCGGCGGAACCCGACGACATACAGCCGAAGATGATGTCGACAGGGTTGGCGAGGAAGTCCGCCATACTGTCGGGGAAGACGACACCGTTGAACGAAGCCATCGAAGTCGCACGGAGAACTCTGAATCTGACCCTACCTGGCGTGCCAACTGTCAGAGGTTTAGATCTGCACAGCCGACAGGGGGTTAACCCTGGTGGTTTATTTAGGTTTGGTTGGGAGCGATCTAGAGCTAAGGACTTGATGGTTATGCGGAAGCACACAGAACACGACGAGTTTATACTGGTTGAGGCCTCCGGAGAGTAAAACCCCACGTCCAGTTGTCGGTGGTGATTGATTGATTTGTGAGTTGTACAATGGGGGACGTCCTGCCTGCCTTATATTGACCAGTGGACAAGGTCGGTTACCCAGAGTCCTGGTCGGTTACGACCAGGAGACCTAACGCTAGTTGATTACTACTATTTTCATAATCCTCGGACTGTCTATCGAATTCCGCCGCCATCTTGTCGTACACTCCAAGTCTTGTAGTCCTTCCGGATAAGGTCTTCTGGAGGTCGTGCGGGCCACAGATCAGGTCTGTTGGGCCCACTACCAGGTCAGTAAGTCTTCTGGTGGGCCGGACCCACTTGTCGGGGACGGCCATGAGCCTGATCGGTGAGGACCCAGGGGTACCCATGTCGCACAACTTCCATGCTAACAGATTAATGCTAGCCAATTCTCTCTCCTGATTCTCCGTTAGTGGCTTTGCCGATCGCATACCTCTGCTGATTGTTTCTGCTTTGCCGATTGCTCTATGCATGCATGTCTCTTAATCAAGTTGACCACCTGCCGATTATTCCACGAGTGCGCTCATGCTTTTTTAAACAATCAGGACGCTTTTATTTTAATCTCCACATGTGTGTGACGTCCTGCATGTATTTTCTGACCTCAGACGCTATCAATCTTGTATCTCAATGGGATATTGGAATTTTACCAAAATCCGGTGTCAACACAAGCCCTCCAATTTCGGTGTATGAAGGATTCACACTTCGAGATTCTGTCAATTAGAACCTCTATCTTCCGACCGATGCAAACTGCTCCATGGATTTAATACCTCAACTTTCTTAGTACCCTCTTCTTCCATCAAGCATCTCTGTTACTCTGTTCTGGTAACTTCGCCGTGGCATCGACAGCAATGGTAACAGTATTTTGGCAATCAACAATAGTAGCGGTGGCATCAGCGGTGATGGCCTCCCATCTCGTGGTTACCTTACTCTCAGTCAAGCTTGGCACCCTTCCTCTGTTCTGGTAATCTCCAGCAGTATTGGCAGAAGCAATAACGTCCTTGAGGTAACCAACACACACGTACGTGTGGATATGGCCTTATGACCTTATGCATGCTGGAGAGGGTGATCTTTTCAGTGGGAAACCTGATCGTCTGGCTGCGGATGCCTATGGACGCCAATATTTTATCGTAATTGCTGCACCATGAGCTCTTGGAACTGCATCGAATCATCATCAGTCTGGTACATGATCATCATTGAAGCAGCCTGTGTACTGGCAGTTGCAGATTGTGTTGATGTAGTCGTCAAGTGATAACATGCTGAGATGGTCTTGCAAGAGGGAATTCTTATCTGTTGGCATATGCGAGATATTGGCGGCACACATCGACGACGTACATCCTCATCCATGCCCAGCTATGTTTACGCCGACGTCGACGTGAAGGCATCTGTCTACCAGATCAACTACATTAGCCTTCCATTGCAACAAAGGGACTGTAGCTGACGAAGGTTACATCTGCTAATTCATCAGTTTTCTGTACCCTTTCTTTATCACCGGCTGTCAAGATACCCATATTTGGTAAAGATATTAGTTTCCAGTAATCTAATAACAACTCCATAGCCGATGAACACAGCTTTCCAGAACTATCGGTCAAACCCCAATATATTATTGTTGCCATCACACCGACAATGCTTGTATCGACATCTAAGGGTAGCAGATATTCCAAAATTAACACCAGCACTGAAACTGTCGTAGAAGACTTGATATAAGCACTAATGCCTGCCGTGTAGTGGTATCATCGTATATTAGCTCATCAGCCCTCCGATGAGTACGTAGAAACATAGCATAGCCGATTTAACTTTGGTGGAGCATGTACGGCTCTCATCTTTGTCATGCCTGTTGCCCTGATCAGCCTTATCTGTACATGGCTCATATATGCACATACTAATTGACATCGGTTGATGAAGATATCTCATCAGTTGTATTTGGCTCCATAGACTCTTCCCGTATATTATTCAGCCGATTGACCTACTATTACTCCTTTTGGTCATTGGAACTGTAATGCATTGGGCTTTCCGCCGGCCACAACATGTACATCTAGTTCTCATATCTTACCCAGCCAAACAATCTCCTACTTGTTGCCCATGTATTCAATGGTATCCATCGACTGAATAAAATAATTCTATGCTCCAGAACGTGATCAAGGCCCTCCATAAGGCCAAACGCCCATTCCTCTTCATTAAGCCCGACATATCCAAGGCCTTTGATTCTGTGAGTTGGGTTTTTCTACTAGAAACGATGCAAGCGTTGGGTTTTGGACAAAGATGGAGGGACTGGATTGCCACCTTGCTAGCTACATCCTCTTCCAAGATCCTCCTCAATGGTGTTCCAGGACGACGCATAAAGCATGCCAGGGGCTTACGACAGGGTGACCCACTATCGCCTATGCTCTTCATCCTGGCTATTGACCCGTTACACCGGCTCATCGAACTAGCAGCTAGCAGAGGTTTGTTGCATCCTATCCTCCCTAGAGCGGCTTCGCTACGTTGCTCCCTCTATGCAGACGACGCTGCAATTTTTGCAAACCCAGATCGAACAGAGCTACACCACATCACTCAAGTGCTAAATTTATTTGGAAATTGCTCCGGCCTCAAAGTTAACTTAAATAAGACAGAAATTTTTCCAATAAGATGTGAAGAAACACTAGTTTCGGAGGCACTAACTGACTTCCCCGGTAAGATTGGAAAATTCCCTGGAAAATACCTGGGCCTCCCGCTACATACACGCAAACTCCGACGAGTGGACATTCAACCTTTGCTTGACCAGATTGGTGGCCGGATCCCAGGATGGAAAGGAAAGCTTTTATCCATGGCTGGAAGAGAGACTTTGGTGAAAAGCGTACTAACGTCACAACCGATCTACCACTTAACAGTGTTTCCAATGAAAAATGGTTGTTGCGGCAAATTGACAAGATGAGAAGAAGTTTCCTCTGAAAGGAGAAGAGCCAGAAAAGTTTAGTGGAGGTCATTGCCTGGTCAACTGGGCGACGATGTGCGCGCCAAGGGACCTAGGGGGTTTAGGGATACTTGACCTGGAGCGCTTTGCACGAGCGCTGAGATTGCGGTGGTTATGGACCAGATGGCAGCACGCGGAACGGCCTTGGGCAGGATTAGACATCCCCTGCGACAACACTGATAGGGACCTTTTCAATGCTTCGACAATTGTCACAGTTGGGAGAGGCGACAAGGCTAGTTTTTGGCATTCCAGCTAGATTAATGGGCAAGCGCCCAAATACATTGCCCCGGCCTTGTTTCAGAAAACAAAAAGGAAAAATGCTTCAGTAATGAAAGCTCTAGGGCAAAACAGGTGGATTTCACATATATCTCCTATCCAATCAATCGAAGAGCTCCAGGAATTTATTGCGTTATGGGAAGGGGTGACCACAGTAAACAGGATAGAAGACTCTGAAGATGATATTAGGTGGAAGTGGACACCGGATGGGCAATATACCACGCAAAGTGATTATCGGATACAATTTTTGGGACGACGCAAGAAACTGGCCCTTACCCCGATTTGGAAAGCACACACAGAGCCTAAATGTCGGATTTTTGCATGGATCCTCCTTCAGCATAAAATTCTCACTGCAAACAACCTCGCCAAACGGGGATGGCCGCACGACCCGTTGTGCCAATTATGTAACGCGGCGCCGGAAACGCCCACACATTTATGCCTGGAATGTCCGTTCACCCAGAACTTATGGACAATTTTAACGTCACAGCTTGGAAGACAAGATCTACAAGTATCGCCCCCACACACCATCAATAGCTGGTGGAAACGACTGCGTCGCTCCTTCGACAAAAAGGGAAAACCCACTTTTGACGGGCTCATGCTATATTTTTGGTGGAATATTTGGAAGGAACGTAACAGAAGGATTTTCCAGCACAACTCATTAGATGTAGCAGAAGTGGCTCTTTTGATCACAAATGACACCAAGTTGTATCAAGATGCAAGGACAACCACACGACGAAGACCTCCGACTAGTACTTCACATGACGGTCATGTTTAGCGGCTCCTAAAGTTGTATCTCCACAACCCCCCTCCCTTTTTTTCAAGTTGGCTTAGTAGTTCCGGAGTTGTTTGAGGTCGGAGTGGGTAGTTGTGGCTCCTCCTCACAGTTGCTTTCTTGCTTTTTTGTACCTTTGTTTTGCTTTTTGTGCTCTTCTTCTAATAAAATTTACGGCAAATCTCTTGCCGTTCCTTTCAAAAAATAAAATAAAATAAAATAATTCTACCATCCAGTATGTGGAAGGAGAAAAGGAGCACCTCCGTGGGCCCTGTTTAGTTCCCAAAAATTTCCCCAACTAGACGTCACATCAATCTTCGGACACTGATTAGGAGTATTAAATGTGAATTAATGACAAAACCCATTCCATAACCCCTACCTAATTTTCGATACGAATCTAACAAGCCTAATTATGCCATGGTTAGACAACGTAGTGCTACAGTAAACAATCTCTAATAATGGATTAATTAGGCTTAATGGGCTCGTCTCGTGATTTCCCGTCCATTCGTGTAATTAGTTTTGTAATTAGTCTACACTTTTTACCTCTAATAGACCTTCGAAGGGGCTGCCAAAATTTTATGCCAAAAATTTTGGCAACTAAACATGCTATTTCCGATTTCCTCATCCCATCTTCACGCAGTCTCTGGCAACATGGTGTCATTCCTCTAGCCACAGGGTAGCATTTCTGACATCATGACGTTGGGTGTACCCATGACATAATCATCACAGTTGTTGTCAATGGCCATGCTCAACCGTGTTTGTGTTGCCGTTGGAGGCAAGATAGAAATCGGACCACCTGTCAGCAACAAAGTATATGCGAAGTCTCCGGACAAGTAATAATAGCTGATGTAACCTTTGTCCCCTTATCGGCTTGACTCCAGCATTAGTAGCTGACGTACTGCATGTGTCTTTGTATCGGCTCAACTCATCAATAGCCGATACATAAAAATAGACACCGGTGAAAAAACACCCTTCCGTCCCGGTTGGTAAAGGCTTTAAGTCTCTAAAGTCCATCCGGGACGAAAAGGGTGAGACAAAAGGCCCCCCTTTGTCACCGGGTGGGCAACCGGGAATAAAGGGTGGCCTTTATTCCCGGGTGGTAGCCCCGCCCGGGACAAAAGGAGAGGGCACACCAGCGCCTGTGCACTACCACTTTAGTCCTGGGTGGTAGCCCCGCCCGGGACAAAAGGGGAGGGCACACCAGCGCCTGTGCGCCACCCCTTTAGTCCCGGGTGGTATTACCACCCGGGACTAAAGACCCCGCTGTGAATTTTTTTTTGTTTCAATTCTAATTGTTCTAATAATGTTATACGCGTATATTCTCACGTATATGGGTGTAATTTACGTGTATGTATAAATGTTTGCACTAATTATACGTGTGTACTATACGTACTATATGAAGAGAATAAACTTATAAATAAATATATACACACATTATATTACATCGAAAGCATAGATAGTATTTTCTGAAAGTAGTATATATATACATCAAAATAACGTTTCATTCTAATTCTAGTCTAAAGTTCCACCGGAGGTGCTAATTAAACTTTATGAATTGGATGACCGTCATAGTGATTTCTGCCTTGTGGATTAATCACCTGGTCCATCATGAATCCGCAGAGACTTTCTTGAATCGCCAAGAGTCGGTCCTTCTCAATGATTGCGTCCCTAATCATATTGTTCTGTAATGTGCAAATAAGTTAATATTTTACACATAAGAATTAAATATATAAGCAGTTAGAAAAAATGTATTATTATTAATTGGTTTAAAATAATACTTACAGTATAATCTGACGGGTCTGCCTCGCAGAAATTGTGGATGAACTCACACACATAGTATGCTCATAAATGTGTCCCTGGTTCCTGTCTCATACACTAAATTGAAGAAGATAATTATGAAAAATTAGTGTTATACATTTTTAATTTGCCCAAGCTAAAGTTGTTATTTGGTTTACGTACCGGAAAATTTGTAGAGAAGTTTATTCTAGGTCTCCATGTTCCAGGGTTGACAGCCTTGAATTTTTCCCAAGCTCTGGCAGAAAATAATGAAAGTTAGAGCTAGATAGTGTTAGTAAAAGCACACTATTGCATAAAAGGGAACATATGGATAGAATTATTACTCTTGAAACATATCTTGAAGGTCCAAGTATTTGTTCGGATCTCTTCTCAACGAATCAAAGACAAGGACGTTGCTTCTGTTGACATCAATTATGAGAAGAATCCAGTGGAAACTGTATATACATGGAAGCTCAAAAGATTAGAACTAAATAATGTTAACTAAGATAATTAGAAATGCGAACCCTTAGTAATTAAGATGGTAATCAAACTTACTCGAAGTTGTAAGGTAGAAGTATCAAATCCTTGTAATGCAAATTACACAAGGTCCTTAGGATTGTTTTGAATGTTGTTTCTGGTTGGAGCTTTACTTGATCTTGATTAACTAAAGATGGGTCCATGAAACCTATTCGTTGGTAACCATTCTTCCGAATGTTATGCATTTCCAAGCTACAGAAAATGAAAGACAAAGTTAATAATTAGAGTATGCATTAATTTGTTAATTAGGGTATGTATTGCACCGTCACTTACAGACACCAGGCCATGACATGATCGGTATTCAAGGAGTCAAGATGGTAAATTTCATAAATATCCTTGAATCGCAGCCAGACCAACTTCTTGCCTTCACCAGCAAACTCTCCCGGTTTAACAAGCATGCCAATCAACTCCAGGCCTGCCTTAGACATCTTCATGTAGAAGTCATGCAATCTGCGCATCTGAGTAGGGAGTTTCTTCACCAACTCAGGCCTGACAAAAGATTTCCCATGCTCGTAGTGCCATCTAGGTACGAAGTTTTTGTCCCGAGGAGGTGATTCGTGGCCGAGAACATATTCTAGTGGGAGCCCTTTTGCTTCTTGCATTTGAATGACATGCGCTACTTGTTCTGTGTCCATAAGTGCAAGAGCTCATTCAGTTGCAGTGAGGCTGGAGGCGACGTAAGTCTGTACTCCCGACGTCGACGCTTGTGTTGCCTTCTTCGTTGAAGGCTCTTTCGCCGACGTCGATGTTTGTGTTGCCTTCTTCGTTGAAGGCTCTTTCGCCGACGTCGACGTTTGTGTTGCCTTCTTCGTTGAAGGCTCTTTCGCCGACGTCGACGTTTGTGTTGCCTTCTTCGTTGAAGGCTCTTTCGTCGACGTCGACGCTTGTGTTGCCTTCTTCTTCTTATAATCCTGTGGCATCGTCGACCCCGGTACTTGGTCGATGTAACTATTTGGTGACCCTCCTTGTCTCTTCTTCTTTAGGGACTTGTGCAGCGACCGGTCATAATCACTTAGTAGGGGTTTTATTATTTTCTTTTCTGCTTCCTTCTTCTCTATGAAAGCTTTGAGTTTCTGCGGACGATCTTTATTCTTTTCTGCTTCCTTTTTGCGAGCAGTCTCTGTTTAGCAGCCTCTTTATTCCCTTCAATCCACGCCTTGAGTTGCTTATCACACTCCGCCTCATTTTCTGATGCTGTCATGTCATATGGTAGCTTCCTTTTAACAGGAAGCTTTTTCCCTTTCTTCGTCGCGGGATCCGAATTTGGCACGGGCATAGACGCGGTAGATTTTGATCGAGACCGCCTCTCGGCAGCCTTTGGTGAAGGCTGCTTTAGTGGTGATTGCTGATGATGGAGGTCATCGTCATCGCTTGTGGTAGGAGAATTCCCCCGTTGTGGAGATGGTGAGCTCCAATCATTCGGCGATGACTGTCCCGGTGACGGCCCGGGAGATGGTGGCGGCTGCTCGACAACACTCGGAGGGATCGTTGACGGCCCGGGAGATAGTGGTTGCTGCTCAGCAACACTCGGAGGGATCGGTGGCGGCATGTTAGGTATTATGATGTAACGTTTGGGCCACAATATGATACTGTGAAGCGCATCGTGGAGTGTCCTTTCCCTGTCACCTCCTTGGATGTCTAGCTCTATGTCGTTAAACTTTGGGTCAGCAATCTCCTCCAAACCAACTGAGGCGTAGCCAGTTGGAATCTGCATGTCGTGGCTTGTACGTCCTGGGAGATGTCCTAAAGCCATTCCGTACGCCACCTATATATATGTAGAGAAATGATGAAGTTATTAAATGCCTGAGACATGCATCAAAGGTTGAGATAATTGCACATATAATCAGGTTTATACCTTCATTGTGATGTTGTCGATCGGGTTGTGCAGTTCACATGCGGTGTGCTGACAGAGTTCATCCACAGGGTACCGTTCGTTGTCCTCTACTTGAACTTCTTCTTGGTTTGCCGCCCTTTGTTCTTCGGGGGCCTCTGTGGAAGCACAGCTGCTTTTGCGAGCGGAAGGGCTAATGATGGGATCCACCGGTGCTTGGGGTAGTGCTCCGGCAGGGGTGATCTGAGCTACCGCGGCGGCCACTCGTCATTCAATCTTTGCATTCATACGTTCTTCTTGTTCTTTAAGTCTCTGCTCCATCATTTCACGCCACCGCCCCTCTTCATGCTCCCTTCTTCTTTTGCAGCTTCTATAGGTGTCGGCACTTCCCTTGAAAGCAAACTTCCACGGGACTACCCCGTAGCCCCTGCAACGTCCTGGGTGTTCCGGATTCCCGAGCGCCAAAGTGAGCTTATCCATGTCTCTGTCAGGAACCAATCTGCCCGCTTTGATGTCTTCATTCTTTTTTATTATCTCATGTGCCGCCTCCCGTAACGTGGGTGGGAATTCGAGGGAACCATCATCAGGGTTCAATCTTCCACCGCGGACATAATACCAATTCTTCTATCGTTCTTCCCAGTCAAAGACCGCTGGTACGATACCTTTGTAGAGGAGGTCTTGTTCAATCTTCCGCCACTTGGGTGCTGCAACCGCGTAACCACCTTGACCAAGATGATGGTTGTAATCTGTCTTCTTACTGGCACTTTTCTGAGCTCGTGCGCTCTTGTTGGCGAATTCTTCACTATTCTTGTAATCCACAAAGGACTGCCAGTGATCCTTTAGCTTGGGATAATCATCAAAATTTGGAGTTTGATTCTGCTTGATATAATATCTGTGCACTGCTTCTTGAAACTCTGCAATTGAGTTGCCATCTTCATGAGAGTCCACTGCTTCACAAGGTTTGCGTTCACGCCCGGTGGAAGTGTGAAGTGTTTTAGGATATCATCCCATAACATATTCTTAACTGAATCCGGAACCACCCATGGATTATCTTCCTTTCCCTTCCATTCTCTATATGATATGGGCACGTTGTCCCTCACAATAGCACCGCATTGGGACACAAACTTGTCCCTGACCTTCTTTGGTTCCCATGGCTGGCCAAGCTCGTTGACTTCAGTGATATGAAACTTCACGTCATGATCGATGATTACTTTTGTACGGCCTCTCTTAGTCTTTTTGCTTGTCGAGGTTGAAGCCTACAAGTTGCGGATTTGTTATTCACGCGGGGTTCCAGAATGATATGTATACCTCGTTGTTAATGCATTTATGGATTTGTTAATGCATGATATATATACCTCGTTGGAACCTTCTGCATTAACTATGAAAAGGTCTTCATTATTGTCCTCGGCGTGGGTGTCGATGTCTGCGGTGCGGGTGTCGATGTCCGCGGTTATGTTGAGGAACGCGTCCGCCTGGCTACGCTCCTCCTTAGTGAAGGTTGGGACCTCGGTATTTGGACCCCCAGCAATAAGGCTCTCCATCAGCCGCTCCTCGTCCTCATTATTATCCATAACTAGAGGGGGCCAAGGGCAAAATTTCTGCCTTTTGTCCCGAGTGGTGTTACCACCCGAGACTAAAGGCCCCCCTTTATTCTAGGGTCATAACACCACCCGGGACTAAAGTGTAATTTTCGGCGGGAACTGTTTTTCCCCTCCCATTTCTTTTCTCATTTTCACATTTTATCTCTTTGAAATCAAAAAAATAAAGTAACTTTTACTATTTCAACCATGCAAAATTATATTTAGTTAAAATATAATAAATTGTACTTTGCTATGCAAAATTATATTTTAGAGTTGTAAACATTCACTTTCAATTTTCATTTGCAACATTGATGTGCATTCCCACTAAAATTCAATTAAACCAAATAAATAGTAAACTAATTCAGAAAAATCTCAAACTTGGTGGGTCAATCTCACATGCCATATTCAAGCTTCATAAAAATTTTGAGACCGATACAACACTGCAAAGTGCATGGACTTCAGAATCGTTAAGACATAAGTGGTATAGACATGATTCGATGAAAGGTTCCATATAGCTTTGTGAAGCATGTGTACTCCATCTATGTCGAAATGGTCTGAAATTTTTTTGGTTGTCATTTACACTCAAAATATTAGCTCACGCAAGATCTTAGATTTTTCTGATGACTAAATGTATTTTAGGTTTTTTCTTCGTGCTAAAGGAGCTAGAATATTGTGAATTACACATCAATAACTCAAGAATTATGATTCGGCTTCCAGATAAATTAGACTCCTAAGGCACAAGAGAACTTGTGGCCAAGTTTGGCACCATTCCGGATCGTTTCAGGGGTGCTCTCAGCTCAACTTTTAATTTCTAGGTGATGTCGCACGGAAATTCAATTAAACCGAAAGAAATACTAAACTAATTCAGAAAAATCTCAAACTTGGTGGGTCAATCTCACATGACATATTCAAGCTTCATAAAAATTTTGAGACCGATACAACACTGCAAAGTGCATGGACTTCAGAATCGTTAACTTGTTGGAGACCAATAAAAGAGTTGATCACATTAGCATTACACAATTGATTTGATCAATAATCGTTACATTACGACATTAATCTCAAGCACGTAAGTACGGTGTCTCTTCACGTCCAAGCAATATGCTTGGGTCAACTTCGATAGCGAATGGAGGCATGCCATCAAACTGATCATAATCATCGGATTGATCTGTTTTGTCCTCGACTCCCATGATTACTCTTTTACCTGGAAGAACTATGTGACGCTTTGGCTCTTGTGGTCCTGCTTCTTGGGGATTTTTATTCTTCGGTATGCTAGTCATATCCTTGACATAGAAAACCTGATGCACACCTTTGGCAAGCACGAATGGATCATCTTTGAACCCAATCTTGGTAAGGTCCACTATTGTCATTCCATATTCATCTTTCTTTACGCCATTCAGGTTTACCCATTGGCAAAAAAATAGAGGGACGTTCATCGCTCCGTACTCAAGCTCCCATATCTCTTCTATGATACCATAATAGCAGGTCTTGCCCCCATCTTTTCCGATGACATCCATACGGACACCACTATTTTGGTTTGAGCTTTTGAGATCTTGAGCTCTCGTGTAAAAATTGTAACCATTCATATCGTAAGCTTGAAATCTTATAATTGTGCTACAAGGTCCCCTGGCTAACAAAGCTAGTTGTGGATGAATCGTTGAGTTTCCGATGAGTTTTTCACTCAACCATGAGGGAAATGTTTCCAAGTGACGGCGTGCAATCCAGACTGGGGATTTGGTTGGATTTTGAGAAGCAATAATTTGCTTGTGTTCCGTCCTATACGGAGTCACCCGTGATGATTGTTGCAGGACTGTTAGGTGTGCTTTATGGAACAAATCAGTATTATTGCTCAAACTTGATTTCCTTCCGATGGTACCCATTCCCTGTAGCCTCCCCTCGTGTCGTGATACTGGAAGCCCAATTGAGTCAATTGTGTCGACAAAATCAACACAAAACTCAATGACCTCCTCAGTTCCATATCCCTTAGCAATGCTTCCTTCCGGACGGGCATGTTTAAGAACATATTTCTTGAGTATCGACATGAACCTCTCAAAAGGCCACATGTTGTGAAGGTATACTGGACCGAGAATAGTAATTTCTTTCACAAGGTTTACCAGGAGGTGCGTCATAACATCGAG
Source organism: Cenchrus fungigraminus (assembly GCA_036936925.1). NCBI lineage: Eukaryota > Viridiplantae > Streptophyta > Magnoliopsida > Poales > Poaceae > Cenchrus > Cenchrus fungigraminus. The sequence continues at coordinate 104,014,714 of CM072779.1, forward strand.
GAAGGAAGGTGGAAATGCCAACTCAAAGCTGACAAGACATTGAACCGCATCATTCTGTAGCTTTCCTAGCTTGGCTGGATCGATTGCCTTCTGTGAAATTGCATTGAGAAATGCACAAAGCTTTACGACCAGTAATCGTACATTCTCTGATAGAATACCCCTCAACGCAACTGGAAGCAACTGTGTCATCAACATGTGACAGTCGTGGGCCTTTAGAATTGTGAACTTCTTCTCTTTCATATTTATGATCCCCTTTAAATTCGACAAGTAGCCAGACGGAACCTTAATACTGTTCAGGCAATCAAACACGCTTTCCTTCTCTTTCTTGGTGAGAGTGTAACTAGCAGGACCAAAGTAATCAACATCATCATCATCCTCTTCTGGATCAGTTTCATCATCACCCTCCCACGGAACTTTGGGAATCTTATGAAATTCTTTCAGGTCCTCTCGTGCTTCGTTGGTATCCTTCGGGTTACCGTAACAACCCATGAAGCCTAGCACATTCACGCAAAGATTCTTCGTAAGGTGCATCACGTCAATTGCGTGTCGGACCTCAAGGCTATGCCAATAAGGTAGCTCCCAAAATATAGATTTCTTCTTCCACATTGGTGCACGCCCGTTGGCGTCAATTGGAACAAGTTCACTACCGGCACCCTTTCCAAAGACTACCCTTAGATCATTTACCATCTCAAATACGACATCTCCATTAAAATGGGGTGGCTTCGTACGATGGTCAGCCTTCCCTTTCCAATGCATCCCTTTCTTCCGTAAGGGGTGATTAGTTGGAAGGAAACAACGGTGACCATTATACACGACCTTCTTACAGTTTTTGAGATGAATACCTTGTGTTCTATGTAAATAGTGTGTGCATGCCCGATATCCCTTGTTTGTCTGCCTAGAAAGGTTACTTAGGGCAGGCCAATCATTGATGGTTATGAACAACAATGCTCGTAGATCGAAGTTCTCTTGCCTATCCTCATCCCACACACGTACGCCCTCTTCCCGCCATAGCAGTAATAGTTCATCGACCAACGGTCTTAGGTACACATCAATGTCGTTGCCGGGTTGTTTTGGACCTTGGATGAGCACCGGCATCATAATGAACTTTCGCTTCATGCACATCTAACCAGGAAGGTTGAACATGCATAGGGTCACAGGCCAAGTGCTATGACCACTGCTAAACTCCCCGAATGGATTGAAACCATCCGTACTTAAACCAAACCTTATGTTCCTTTCCCCGTCCTCAGAAAATGTCTTGAATTCTCTATCAATCTTTCTCCACTGAGACCCATCAGCCGGATGTCTCAGCAGGTTGTCTTGCTTACGTTCCTCAGCGTGCCATCTCATCAACTTAGCATGTGCTTTGTTCCGGAACAAATGCTTCAAACGTGGTATTATAGGAAAATACCACATAACCTTCACCGGAACTTTCTTCGTCTTGTCACGGTGCCCCTGGAGATCACCAGCATCTTCATCTCGCCGAATCTTATAACGTAGCGCTTTGCACATAGGACAAGCATCCAAATTCTCGTAATCCTTACCCCGATATAGGATGCAATCACTAGGGCATGCATCGAACTTCTGTACCTCCAACCCAAGAGGGCACACAGTCTGTTTTGCTTCATATGTGGTGGACGGTAATTCATTGTTCTCCGGAAGCTTGTCCTTCACAATTTTTAGCATCCCTACAAATGCCTTCTCAGACACACCATGTTTTGCCTTCCATTGTAGCATTTCTAGTGTAGTACCAAGCTTTTTGTGACCTGGCTTGCAATCTGGGTATAACGGTTTTCTGTGATCTTCGATCATACGTTGGAACTTTGCCTTTTCTTTTTCGTTTTCACAGTCCCTATGTGCATCCTGTAGAACCTGGCCGAGATCATCAGCAGGCCCATCAGCATGTGCTGGTAACTCTTCTTCGTCAGCATCTTCCATTAAAGTATCTGCAAAAGCTTGACCTGCGGCCCAGTCCGGAATACCCTCCTCCTCTTCTTCGTCGTCTTCCATCACAACCCCTCTTTCACCGTGCTTGGTCCAAACCACATAGTTCGGCATGAATCCGTATTTCAACAAATGGAGGTGAAGTGTGCCCGGGTCATGGCAGTCTCTTTCGTTTCTGCAATCGGAGCATGGACAACACATGAACCCACTCGCATCCTTGTTTTTTTTCGCCACTTCGAGAAAACCATGCATGCCGGTAATGTACTCCGCTGACCGTCTGTCGGTGTTGTACATCCATTGCCGGTTCATCTGCATCATATTAAGTGAAAAATATCCATGTTAATTCTACAACACTATCCCTAGGTATCATTTTCTAATAACTAAATTAATAAATTCTATTTTCTCTAATATTAAATATAGCTAGCTAAAAGTAAAATTTATAAAAAAAATCTTAGTACAAATGAATGAAAGAAGATAATCATAACAAATGAAAACTACTTATTACCAAATCTAAAGTATACTAATATAAAAACTACATCTCTTAGCTCTTAAATCAAATTTTCTATTTTCTTAATCGTGGCATAAATTTTAAGTATAAAAAATATACACTATCTCTAGGTCTCATTTTCTAATAACTAAATTAATAAATTCTATTTTCTCTAATAATAAATAAAGCTAGCTAAAAGTAAAATTTATATAAAAACAAAAAAATCTTAGTACAAATGAATGATAGAAGATTATCATAACAAATGATAACTACTTATTACTAAATCTAAAGTATACTATAAACCTCATCTCTTAGCTCTTAAATCAAAATTTCTATTTTCTCCTTCTCTAAATCATAAAACAAAATTTAAACACAACAAATGAATGGAGGATGAAGAATAATACCTTAGCAACACCTTGGAGGTGAGAAAACTCCACAAATTGATGAGGAAAAATTTGGGCAGCACCTCCCTAGGTTTGAGGCACCATGGAGCTGAGAGGAGCTTGCTGCTTTGAGCTCTCGATGAAAAATGGTCGGGCAGGGAAGAAGAAGGGTGCGTGTTGTCGATTTTGTATAGGGGCGGCCTTTTGTCCTGGTTGGTAAAACTAATCGGGACAAAAGGCCTCTGAAGGCCGCCCCCCCTACCCTTTAGTCCCGGGTTGGTCTACCACCCGGGACTAAAGGCCGGCCCCAATCATTGCGGCCGTGGAGGGCAGGCCTTTAGTCCCGGGTTGGTTTACCACCCGGGACTAAAGGGTCGCCCCCCAATGGCCCTGTTTTTTTATTCAATATATTAAGGTCTCCAAAATTTGTGGTAAAGGCTAATATTAAGGCTTAATCAATACTTTGGAGGTGAGAACCCTAATATTAAGGCTTCCAATAAATTAGTCACTGGCCTAACATCACTACTTAAGGTCTTAACAAAAAATGTAAAAAAGTCCGTACATCAATACTTAATTAAGGTCTTACAAACATAAAAAGTTCATACATGAATACTTAAGGTACGGTCTTAACAAAGATAGAGGGGTGCATCAATGCACGACACATATTTCATACTTCATTCTTCTTCCTTAGATAGTCCGTATAGTTGAAGTCTCCGATCTTGAAGTCGAGAACTTCAGCGAAATATGCCAGAGAATGGATCAGTGCACTCTCTATCGCTTCACAATTATGGTCACATGGACTTCCATAAATTTCAAACAGTGGCGGCGAGGAAAACTGATATGGCTTGTAAAATAAAAGATGAGCCTGATACTTCCAATTTCTTGTTTGTATAGCATTTGAATCTGTGTAAGAAAATCCCACAACATCCATCACTTGCTCTAGAATTGCATGAAAGCTCATTGCCGCAAAGGTTTCACCAAACATATCCTACAGTTAAGAATAATGTTATTACGACACATTAAAAATGCTGAATAAGAAGATTAAAAAAAGTTAAATGGTGCTCCATACCATGTCATGTTCATTCAACCAACAAAGTCTCTCTGCGGTCGTGGTGACACTTTCTCCTTCCTCGAGTGACTTTATTAGAAAATAAGAGTAATCTGTCACAAAATACCCATTAGCGTTTAGTTGTTGTAAGCATGCCTGCACGGCGGTCCTTTCATAAGTCCTCTTAACCAGTGCAGGGGTACCCCACCCAACAATTGATACCATTTGGATGGGTTCTGAAGACAGCGAGGAGTGATTTTGTCCTCGAACGGCTATGTCAAACGAGATTTTTAATTGTATGCAATTGTTTGGACCGACAATGGTGCATTGTGTAACAAGAGGGGTACCACCTAAATTTTCAACAACATGTGGGAGCCACTGCAAATGATTGAGAACCTGTATTGTATGAAAATAATATTATTATCCGTGTGTAGTACGTAAACATCAAATTTATACAACGAAAGAATATTACTATGTTGGGACGAGGTCCCTGGCTTCGATCACCAGTAGGTAACTCAATCACACCATGGGTGAAGTGTATGCCTGGACGACGAGCCAAAGGTGGCCGGTCATCAAAACTGATTCCACGACCGCCGCCATGGCGACCTCCACGGCGACCACCGCGACTAGAATAACTTGCCATAGTTATTCTGGACTACTCTGTAATATATATAAAACAATGCTTAAATAAGAGAATGCTTAAATCTATTCTATATAAAAACAAAATATATAAGACCTATTTTCTCATTTTCTAATAACTAAACAGATAAGTGCAAGAGCTCGTTCAGGTGCAGTGAGCCCGGAGGCGACGTAAGTCTGTACTATACCTTTTCTAATCGCCCTGATCATTTAGGAAGTACAACCTCACCTCACCATCATATACACGCACCTCGCTCACCCACTTACAGTTCTCTACATCGCCAAGCTACAGCCCTGCATCTCCTACCTAGCTACAGCCTGACATCACCGAGCCACGTATAGCCCCAGCTCGTCGGTGATGTCGGACTGTAGCTAGCTAGGATGTAAGGCTACTGGTACAGAACGTCCAAACAACTGTATATATGGGAAAAAAAGAGAATGCCTAAATGTATTCTAAATAAAAACAAGAAATAGTTAACAAAAATGAATTAAATAGGTAGGTAGTATATTTTCATTTGGTAATGACCATTTTTTTATAAACTAACTTCTAATAAATTAAGCTAAATGTAAAATTAAATGCATCTCTCATCTAAAAGTTAAAATCAATTATCTCTATAGCAAAAACTATAAAATTAGAGGATAAATCCCTATGTGAAACTATGCTTAAAAATATGTGAAACTAAATACAATGTTAGCTAAATCTAGAACATCTGAAAACATTATCTCTTAGCTCCTCCTACCACCTAAAAATCTAAATCCATATTTTCTCCATTTCTAACCATAAAAACGAAATTTAATCATAACAAATGAAGGAAGGATGAAGAATCAAACCTTAGCAACACTTTGGAGGAGAGAAATCTTCACAAATTGATGATGAAAAAATTGGACATCACCTCCCTAGGAGAAGAACGTTATTAGCTCTTCACAAATTATCTCTTAAGCTCTCGGGTGAATGTGAGCTCGGGCAGAGGAAGAAGAAGGGAGGCAGGGATATATAGGCGCGCCCTTTAGTCCTGGGTGGTATTACCACCCGGGACTAAAGAGGGGGCGGCGCAAACAGCCTTCCGAGGCCACGTCGCCCCAATAGCATTTGTCCCGGCTCCAAAGTTGAACCGGGACAAATGCTTGGGAACAAAGGTCGTTTTTCCACCAGTGAGATCATCCAATAAGGAATTCAATCTATGGAGCTTCTTTGGACTCTACTCTTTCTACCCAGAATAAATATCTCCATCAGCTACTCTGCGCAACTGCAAAAGACTTGGATTGGATCTTTTTCAGCTTAGAGCTATCTTTGAACATCTGGCGACCTCACGCCGTTCTCCTAGCCTTGTGGGCGCCCAGTGGCAAATCCAGCCCAAGAGGCCACCGGGGTCAGCTCTTTCGAATGACGGGGTCAAAGCCTACTTAAACTAGTAATAAATAGTAAATTGTTAACAAATTACTGAATTTTGTCGGGGTCAGCTGACCCCGATGATATGGGCTAGATCCGCCCCTGTGGGCGCCTTATCAGCAACATTTGTTTTTGGCAGTCACGCCGGCAGCTCTGTAGTGTTTGTGGCATTATAGGCATCTCCACACGTACAAAACTTCCTTTGCTAGCCTCTTGGTCATCTCCAAATAGCTAACATACTTACATACGTACATGTATGGCTTTGTAAGTCTTCTTGCTTGCTTGTATGCTGGAAGGCTTCAGCCTTCTTCATAATTACTCTTGTTACTAAATCCTTCTGAATATAACAAGTATAGTAGTCGATTAGCATTCAACACTTATTAGTAGCCGATAAAATAAACCGACTATCTTTCTGTTGGCCATTCTGACCATCGGCAAATGAGATTGCAACCATTTTTCCTAGAGAAATAAGATATTGGACACTCTTAGTCGGACGACCATTGGGTGTTGAAATTAAACTTCGATTGGCCAGCCCTTCTACAGCTCTAGAGGTATCATATATTGGCTATAAATAGTGCCAACTTTGATCCTGTCATCCTTATTGTTTCTCCATTACCAGATCTACAGAATCCTAAGCTTTTGGAACCATGTCGGCCGTCATTAGCCTAGAACTGGATTTCTCGAACAGGCTGTGCAGCCCCATGTACTGACAGTTGTGGCTTGACATCGTGGTCATGTATAAGTGATGACCTTCCGAGGCGGACCTTTTCCATGAAGGAATTCCGGGCATCGGCATATCTGAGACATTTTTGATGGTGTCGTCGTCGTATCGGCCACACAACCTTGCAGTCGTTTTGGCGCAAGCCTTCCACCATGATAACCTTGTGAAATCACCGACATCAATTTGTATCTCGTCGTGGTCCGATAGCATAGCGACGGCTCCTTTTATTTTGGGTGACTTCTAACCCCTGGTGGCCTTCCCAACCAATGACTCCATGTTATGAGCTTTTCCTGGTGTATTGAATAGGCTACATTAAAGGAATTGGCTCACGTTTCCATTTTATCCTCTTCATCGGCTATCCAGCATGTACCGACAGAAGAACAAGCAGCCCATGTGTTCTTCTGAATTTGCATGCATGCATGTGCGTGGGACACATGTCTATGACAAGTAGCCGATATAATAAATTTGCATGTGTGTAAGGAATCGGATGCCCGTAGCCTAAGAGAGGGAGGGGGTGAATTAGGCAACTTAAAAACTTATCCTATGGCTTTCACTACTTGCATGAAACATAAACTAGAACATACTATCTAAAAGTGCAACTAGGGTTGTTCTAGTGTGAAACTCCCATCCCAAAACAAGTTTTGCAACCTATAGCCAATCCTAGCAAGATACTACTCTAGGAAAGTAAAGGCACACAAGGATTGCAAGAATGTAATGCGGAAATGTAAAGGGGATGAGAGGAAGCAAACTCTTGACACACGATTTATCCCGTGGTATCGGTAGGCACTAAGCCACCCCTAGTCCACGTTGAAGCACTCTACACAAGAGTATTGCTTCTCGGTCGCCAAGTCTCTCCCAAGAGCACCACTTGACTTGCCACAAAGGCTCGCCACAAAGGCACTCGCCAAGCTCCCTTGGTCACCTTGATGCCGCCTCCACTAAGGAGCTTCTCCGCCAAGGGAAGGGGGTCTCCATGTCCCCCGCACAAACTGTCCTCACCGCTCCACACCAAGCCGGAGGGTCGAAGACGTTTGCCGGAGAGCCACCTAGGCTCCAAGGCTTCCGGCACACCTCATACAACTTGATCCACTCGAGAATCACCTCATAAGGTAGGTACACCTTGCACTCACTCAACTCTAAGCTAAGCCTAGCACTAAGCACACAGACAAAGCATGTGCAAGTCTATTGATGAGCAATTTAGCACTTGGATGGATTGGATATGATCTTCAATGTGTCTTGAACTCCTCTGCACTTCCACACAATCTAGCAACTCCAAATGGGTGAGTGGAGGGGGTATAAATAGCCCAAGGCGTCCAAAGAGCCGTTGGCTAAAAGATACAGAAACTCGTACCGTCGGATGAACCGATGGTCACTTTTCCACAAGCATCGGTTCATCCGGTGCCCTCCACGTCACTTAGCCGTTGCATTCCCACTGACACATATCCTCCGACGCTTGCACTGACGGTTCCTCACTTAACCGTCGGTTCATCCGGTGCTGATGGGTTCGCGGCCAAAACCTCTCTGTTAGCAAATACGCAGTCGTCGGATGAACTGCTGTTGGAACCCTTATGTCCATCGGTTCATCCGGTGCTGAAGAGCTTCGCTCCCGGACCTCTCTTTTAGCTGATTTGACGCCGTCGGATGAACCGCTGCTCTCCCATCGGTTCATCCGGTGCTACTGATCTCTGTAGGCTTGGTCTCTTAATTCATCCGGCGCAACTAGAAAAGGGGGTGTCAGTTGATTCGGTGAACATAATGTTGACTCGAGTCTTCACGCAGTGTACCGCTTCATCCTGTGATTGCACCGACGCTTGTTCCCAAGGTACCGTCGGTTCATCCGACAGTGCCATTCCTTTTCTTCTTCTTCCGCGGTTTTGACCCTTGAAAAATACACTATCTTCTCATTTTGGCATATGGTATTTTTGCATCTTTGGGACCTAGAAGTGTCTACAAAGTCATGTTGTCATTAATCACTAAAATTAAGCTTTGAACAAATGGCATATGAGGCCATGTTCGCTACAATCTCCCCCTTTTTGGTGATTTATGACAACACAATCAAAGCAAGCATAAATTTGCAAAAATTGACAAAATTGAACCTACTTACACTTGCTTGGATGCTTACCATCATCCAACCCCCCCTAGATGTGTTCTCCCTCTTTTATGATCTTCTCTTCACATATTGCTTGCTACTTCCCCTTTGGAAACATTGGCTTGCTTTGGCTCCAAATTCTCCCCCTTTGGAATAAAATCTCCAAAAAGTGTCCAAAACAAAAGAGTCTCCAAAAGAAAACTTAGCAAGTCCTGGCAATCATAACTCAAGAGAAATATTAAATACAAGGGAGAAAGTCGCATGAACCATGATCCATATGTATGATATCAATGAAGATACCACATGTGTGAATAACTAAGGTGGATCTTGAGCTCATGAGACTAGCATGATACAAACTAAGCTCCCCCTAAGTGTGTGCACAAAAAGATAGTGTGAAAAATAAGTGCACAACTAGAAACACTTGAAAGAAAAGGAAGCTTAGAGCATATCATGCAAGGAGGTAGCTTTAAAAGACAAGGGATAAGACAAGAGAGTTCTTGTAACATTACCACTTGTAGACTTTGAGCATTGCATACCTCCGGGGGATTATTCTCTCTACCTTGTTGGCACCATATTGAGATAAGCCACTTGAAAATGATATCACTTGGAGATGACACCACTTTGAAATAAGCTTGCAAAGAAGACACTTGGGTACCACAAGGCTTAGGAATGTATGAGTTCATTGCCTTTGAACTTATATAGAGACATAAGCTCGCAAGGACATGACTCAATAGCATGAAGCTCATATTGCTATATTCACCCTCTTAGAGATGTTAGATCACATTTAGAGTGAAATAGCATTCTCTTAGAATGAAGTACCGCACCGGAACGCGTCGCCAAGGGACTACACAAGATAAGCTTGAAATGATGTTAGTCCCATAAACAAACCATAGGATGAGCTCCCCCTAAATGTGTGCATTTAGTGTTTGAATCACCAATCAAATGTATACACATTGTTTATGACAACAAAAGGTAAGCTAACCCTATAGCTTGCTCATGATGCAAAGAGATATATATGAAAACATGCATCATGAAAGAAACAAGTGTAGCTTTCCTACACACCAATCAAACCATGTAGGTTGCTCATGGGTTAGCACATGACACAAGCAACCTACCATATGTAAACAACTAGGCGAAGCAACAAATGCAACCTAAACAAGGCAATGGAGCTACAATGATACATGAGATGAGTTAGTTTCCATTACCTCAACCGGGGAACTTGGGCAACACATGTCCAATCTTGCAAGCTTGGCTTCTAGGCTTGAATCTTCATCTTCTTTGTGCCAAGCCTCCCAAGTCCCCGTACTCATGGCCTTCACGTGGCCTTAGGAACCCAAACCATTTGAGGCCCCTTCATGTTGGTGATGACTTCCTTAGGCACCCAAATGGGTTGGTTCCAACCCCACTCCTTCATCTTCCCAACCTTGTGTGCAACTACCTTGCCATTAGCGTTCTTCTTGATGACATAGGAGTTGCACTTGATCTTGTTCTTGCGGTTGGGCTTGGTGTAGATGAGAGAGCTCTTGATGGTGGTGTTCATCTTCTTCTTCTCACCCTTGTCCATCTTCTTGACGAATTGAGGGCATTTGTAGAACTTGTGCCCTTCTTCATGACACTTGTAGCAAGTCACGGTTGATCCCTTCTCAAGCTTCTTCACCATGTCATCACGGTTATCTTGAGAAGATTGGACGTTGCTCTTCATGTCTTGAGGGGCTTCTTCTTGTTCTTCATTGTTCTTGCCCTTGCCCATCAAGTTAACCAACCTCTCTCGGAGCCATTTCACTTCTTGCTTGAGCTCATCATTCTTCATGCTTAAAATCTTAACATTCTCATTGCAAGATGGTGAGCAAGATTCATCAATTAAATCAATGCAAGAAGTTGAAGCATCTACCTTGGTTATATGAATTGCACAAGGGATAGATGATTCATTGAGCTCAAAGGAATCACTAGTTTTAATCTCAATACTCTCTAGCTTAGATTTTAGCTCTTCATTCTCCTCGCTAAGCAATTTGAATTTGCACAACAAATGTTCATAATTTGTAGCAAGGGTAGCACTAAGATCATTGAGAGCATTAAGTTCTTTAATTTCGTTAGCTTGTTTTTCTAGCATCCCTTTTTGCTTATTTACTAGCTCAACAAGATCATCAATTGAGGTGGTGTCGGATTCATCATCACTCACATTGCTTTCCATATCTTGGGCCATAAGGCACATGTGTGATGATGATAGAGGACCTTGCATGAAGCGGGTGGTGAAGTTCTTGCTTGATTCATCACTTGAGCTACAAGAACTTGATTCTCCACCACTTATCCACTCACGGATGGTGGTGAGTGCTTCTTGCTTCGGCTTCCCTTCCTTGACCACCTTCTTCTTGGGCTTGCACTTGATCTTGGTGAACTTGATATGTTGATGATGACGCCCTTCTCTCAAGTGGATGTTGTAGCCGTACATGTTGACTTTCTTCACATACTTGAAGATCTTCTTCACGTACATGGCAACCATCAACTCGACCTCTTCATCACTTGAGGATCCTTCATCATCACCATCATCATCTTCACTTGAGCTTCCATGAATCGCCATCCTTCTCAACATCTTCTCTTGTTGGCTTGAGAGAGCATGGCTTGCGGTTGGAGAAGATGGTTCTTGGGGTGTTGCCTTGAGCTCAACTTTTGGTTCTTCCTTGGTCTTGAGCTCATCCTTGGAAGCTTTCTTGGACTTGGGCATGACTTGAAATTCATGTGCCATGATCTTGCTCAAGATTTGAGAAGGCTTCAACTCTTCAAGCTTCTTCTCATATATGATAGCTTTCACCAAGTCATAATCGGGCTTCCGGAGACTTTGAAGGATCTTGCAGTTCATGTTCATGTCCGTGATGTTCTTCACACCTAAAGTATTAATCTCATTGACAAGAACATTTAGGTGTGAGTACATAGATTCGGCATTTTCATTTTCAAGTTGCTTAAAGCTATTGAATTCCTCAAGGAGACAACCGTAGCATTCATTAGCTACTTCTTTTGAACTCTCATTTTGTTCCTTGATGGTATTCCATAGCACATGAGCATTTTCACTAGTAAAAACTCTATTGAAAACACCTACATCTAGAGAGGATAAAATGATACTCTTTGCAATAACATCAAATTGTTTTTCCTTCCTAGTACCATTTCTAACACCCTCATCGGTGACCCTCCAAACATCAAGATCCTTAGCTTGTAAATAAGCTTCCATAAGGACCTTCCAACGAGAGTAGCCCGTGCCATCGAAATGTGAAGCCAAACCTATGGTATCCACCCCTTTCATCCTCTAAAGAGCAACTCACTAGGCGGTGAAGCCTATCCGATCCAATGAGCCGGTTTTCACAATTTGCCAATCGAATTGGCGTATCCTTGTGAAGGGAGTGAGTCCCGACTCTGATACCACTTGTAAGGAATCGGATGCCCGTAGCCTAAGAGGGGGAGGGGGTGAATTAGGCAACTTAAAAACTTATCCTATGGCTTTCACTACTTGCATGAAACATAAACTAGAACATACTATCTAAAAGTGCAACTAGGGTTGTTCTAGTGTGAAACTCCCATCCCAAAATAAGTTTTGCAACCTATAGCCAATCCTAGCAATATACTACTCTAGGAAAGTAAAGGCACACAAGGATTGCAAGAATGTAATGCGGAAACGTAAAGGGGGATGAGAGGAAGCAAACTCTTGACACACGATTTATCCCGTGGTATCGGTAGGTACTAAGCCACCCCTAGTCCACGTTGAAGCACTCTACACAAGAGTATTGCTTCTCGGTCACCAAGTCTCTCCCAAGAGCACCACTTGACTTGCCACGAAGGCACTCGCCAAGCTCCCTTGGTCACCTTGATGCCGCCTCCACTAAGGAGCTTCTCCACCAAGGGAAGAGGGTCTCCACGTCCACCGCACAAAGTGTCCTCGCTGCTCCACACCAAGCCGGAGGGTCGATGACGTTTGCCGGAGAGCCACCTAGGCTCCAAGGCTTCCGACACACCTCATACAACTTGATCCACTCGAGAATCACCTCACAAGGTAGGCACACCTTGCACTCACTCAACTCGAAGCTAAGCCTAGCACTAAGCACACACACACAAAGCATGTGCAAGTCTATTGATGAGCAATTTAGCACTTGGATGGATTGGATATGATCTTCAATGTGTCTTGAACTCCTCTGCATTTCCACACAATCCAGCAACTCCAAATGGGTGAGTGGAGGGGGTATAAATAGCCCAAGGTGTCCAAAGAGCCGTTGGCTAAAAGTTGCAGAAACTCGTACCGTCGGATGAACCGATGGTCACTTTTCCACAGGCGTCGGTTCATCCGGTGCCCTCCACGTCACTTAGCCGTTGCATTCCCACTGACACATATCCTCCGACGCTTGCACCGACAGTTCCTCACTTAACCGTCGGTTCATCCGGTGCTGATGGGTTCGCGGCCAAAACCTCTCTGTTAGCAAATACGCAGTCGTCGGATGAACCGCTGTTGGAACCCTTATGTCCATCGGTTCATCCGGTGCTGAAGAGCTTCGCTCCCGGACCTCTCTGTTAGCTGATTTGACGCCGTCGGATGAACCGCTGCTCTCCCATCGGTTCATCCGGTGCTACTGATCTCTGCAGGCTTGGTCTCTTGATTCATCCGGCGCAACTAGAAAAGGGGGCATCGGTTGATCCGGTGAACATAATGTTGACTCGAGTCTTCACGCAGTGTACCGCTTCATCCTGTGATTGCACCGACACTTGTTCCCAAGGTACCGTCGGTTCATCCGACGGTGCCATTCCTTTTCTTCTTCTTCCGCGGTTTTGACCCTTGAAAAATACACTATCTTCTCATTTTGGTATATGGTATTTTTGCATCTTTGGGACCTAGAAGTGTCTACAAAGTCATGCTAGACAATATGGTTAGTCCCATTGATCATGTTGTCATTAATCACCAAAATTAAGCTTTGAACAAATGGCATATGAGGCCATGTTCGCTACAATGTGATGAATCTCCTTAGTTGAATTGGCCATCAGCTGGTACGCTCAGCTTCTTTGTCTTGTTACCATCCCTAACAGTGACCATCAGCCACACAACCTTGTCGTCAGCTCGATCCGTGTCGACTTCTTCCAGCTAAGCGTATGAGCACTTGAGCCAGAGCATGTAACTCGGCTTTGTCATGTACTTTGAAAAGGATCCATTATATGAAGTTGAACTGTACCCACCACATACTTGTATTGGACTTCAATCTTGTAGCCGTGCCAATTAGTATAATGAGGATCTGCATTATCGTCGCACTGTCTTGTATGCAAGTGTCGTCCTGGAGGCCGCGCGGTTTAGCTCATCGATTTGGTGCCGATATCGTCGGCTCCATCAGCTATGCGCAGTGGCGGACCCAAGGCCCGGCCAGCCTGGGCAGCTGCTCGGGCTCCTTGCTGGGCGGCCTGGGTGTGTGCAGTTGACTTTTTTTAGGGCAGGTGTTTAGTGGACCTTTGTAGTTCAGCGCAAGCAAAAATAAATATGGGCGGCCGCTTGCAACCCAGCTCGAATACTTAGCCAATTAGCCTAGTATGTAAACTCAAGACTGAACTTCCAATTCAAGAACGTTTTGCTAAAAAAAATAAAAAATCTAACAACATTCTGAATTCTAGTTCGAGCAAGACTGCAAGTCTGTAGCAGAGATCCTGACCTTGCACTTGCGGCCTGTGTGAGGGTGTTGGACTGTTGGGCGCTAAGCGAGCACGCTAGCTTGCATAGTGTGTATCTCCTTTGGAGAGATACTATTGAAACTTTTGTTGTTACTTGTTAGATTGTTAGTGAACAATTTTATCTTAGTGTTCTAATGAGACAATCCATCGTATTTCCATTTTCATATTTTATGGTGTCTCGAATGGTGATTTTAGTTCCAAAATTATCGCAATTATCACCTATGCTTATGTTAGTGATTGATATGTAGCGCAAACTTGTTATCAGTTGTGACGATGTTCGCCCAGGCTCCACAAAATCTCTGGGTCCGCCACTGGCTATGCGGCCTCATCATCATCTTGGGGCTGATCCTCTGTGCTTGGTAGCCTACAATGGGAGCTCCTCGGACTAGTCTCTTAACTTTGCACTGGTAGCCGTGCATCCTTTCGCAGCGTTGTCATCACCCTGTCATTGTGATCATGCTCAACGCCATGTCTGTGTAGATGTTGAGGACTCTCGCCGATTTAACCGTAAGTCGTGTCAGCTATCCCTCTTTGCTCTCTCGATCGTCAAATTCAGCTTGAACCTTTTACTCCATCATTCGGCCATTATTCTAATGCATGCTCCATTGATCATCCTCTCGGTTGTCTTAGTCTCTGTAGTACAACCTCTCGAACTGTTAGAATAATAGCGCACGGAAGCAATAATTGATCTACCGAGATAATGTATGCGAGAATCACAGACGACATCGGAGGCACGATATTTGGTAACGAGGTTCAGCCAAAGCCTACATCCCCGGGGCATGACTACGGGCGCTCCTCCCCAAATCGCAACACCGGCCGCTCCGGATCCCGGCAATACGCCGCCTTCCCCTGCGAGCCTGTCGCTATGTCGTCATGGTTACAACAGCGGTCCTCCTCTCATATTTATGAGGAGCCCGGGTTACAAGAGTCCGACACGTACTCTACACCCTACCGCTAATACAACTCCAAGTCCAAACGTAACCAACTAGTACACAATATTCGACACAATTCCAACAAACTCCACCTTGGCGAATATTCACCATCTTGAAGCCGTCATGCGCGAACCTCCATGTACACCGGACTTGGGTTGTTGACTTTGTAGCTCAAGGCGAGCCACCCGACGAGTCTGACCTTACCTCAAACCCGCCGCCTTCAGAAAACACTGCTACCCCTGCAACTCCATCTTCCATGACTCCACCTGCAACTGTGCACCCTTGCAGCTTGTACAGATGCGACATTGTCCTCTCTCCTATCATCACAGTCTCGTCTCCCTTCATGATCTTCATGGTCTTCAAATCCGGCTCAGCCCGGAATAACATACCATCACCATGTAGAGCTCCAAGCGAAATTAGATTCCTACGCAGCCCTGGCACATGTCTAACACCCCGAAGCACCTGTTCAACTCCACCTCGCATCTTGATCTTGATGTCGCCTACTCCGATAGCACGGTAACCCGTGTCATCACCCAAATAAGCTAAGCCAAAATCACCAGACTTGTATGAAGTGAACCACTCCCTCTTGTGTGTTGCATGAAAAGAGCTAGCTGAATCTAACATCTACGCTTCAGTTGACTGCATGCTGTCTGATACTGAGAGAACATCACCATCACTGTCCGAGTCACTCTTAGACATTGCAACATTAGAACTTGCCTTCTTATACCTTTCTGGACAATCTCTCCTCACATGTCCTAGCTCACCACAATCGTAGCACCGCACTTTCTTCTTCTTCTTCTTTTCCTTCACCTTCTCCTTGCTTTGCTCACCTCTGACCAGCAACGCATCACCCAGAGGACCATCCACTGCACCGTTCTTTATCCTCAGCTCTCGAGCCAATAACGCTGCAGTAATATCCTCAACTTTGATGCTTTCCTTGCCGTACGTCAAAGTCGTGACCACATGCTCATAAGATGATGGAAGTGAACACAGAAGAATAATCGCCTTGTCTTCAGTTTCAATCTTCACACCCAGTTGCTCCAGGTCTGTGACCATCTGACTGAAAATATTGATGTGCCCAGCTAGATCTGACCCCTCTTGCATCTTCAGCCCATATAACTTCTGTTTCAGATACAACTTGGTCGTCACGATCTTCGACATGAATTGAGTTTCCAGCTTGTCCCAGATTTCCTTCGGTGTCTTTAGTCCAATCACATGGTGCATGACCTGGTCTGACAGACATAGCCGTATGGTTGCGGCCGCCAGCGTCTGCTTCTCCTCCCAGTCATCTGCTTCCATCTTCTCTGGCTTCTTCTCGGCCAGACCCGCCAAGTTCCCCTGTTACGTCAACAGATCCTTGACCCTTATCTGCCATAATCCGAAGTTACCAGAACCATCGAACTTCACCACCTCGAATCTGCTAACTGTCGACACCTTGTCCATCGACATCCTGCCGACACGCGGTTTGACCGACCCTTTGCCGCCGGTAACACCGCCCGATCCGTCCGACTTGTCGACCGCGTCACCGAGCAGATCGTCCTGCTCCTTCTCGCCGTCGTCCGCCAGACTTCCTCACCAGCTTCCGTCGATCAAGCTATCCGCCGCACGCACCTTGCAGTAACCCAGAACCTGACAGCTGACCAAACTCGAGCGTAATCCCTCCGCTCTGAAACACCTTGCCGTTGCCTTGCGCTCAGATTGCCGGATCACCTTTCTGTTTGTCTGCCCTCCAAGGCTCCCTGTGCCTGCCTTTTATTTGCATGGTAGCGCGCCACCTCTGGCTTCTTTTCCGAGTCGCACAATTACTTTGCCTGCACACCCACCACGTCGTTACCGAGTCTAACCTGAGCTGCAGCCTGCAGAGTCCGACTCCCACACAGCTCCCCTGCTTGAATCGGAACAAGTACCGAGTCCGTTAAGGACTTGTCCGCCCCTGTCCCTTTCCATATTTTATTTCTTTGCACCTTCCAAACGTTGCACAAGATAAAATAGAATACTTACATGCACAAGTGCTGATCACGCATGCATGCAAGCCAAGCCTAGAGCAGTACGTGTCCAAGTCATCCCTGTCTTGCATCCAAACTCTTACTACGTGGTGTATCTGAGCTCTCCTACGTATCCCGGTGCCGCCTGTCTCCTTGCCAACCGCACCCGTATGGAACCTGACACGCCTACGCCTCCTGCACGGCACTGAAACCAAATCATCGACGAAAGATTATTCCTAATTTTGATTTGTTTCTTGCCTAAGAGGTCACGAGTCTTTTCCATCCGTATGCGCCTAGGCCACCAGAACTCCTGCTGCACCACGCCTTCCCTTGCTCACGCGGTCACGCCGCTGCATCTCGACCGCAACGAGCCTGTAGTGCACTCGCCTCGCCACCTGTGACGCCATATCCATCGACTTTGCTGTCCGCGCTCTGCCGAAAGCTCTGCCGCACATGCTGATCCACACGCCAGCCCTGCTACAACAGTCGCGCCTTCATGCACCACCTGTGCACGAACGTGCCGCACCATGGCTACCTGTATTGTCGACACAATCTGCTCGTCGTGCCACAATACCGTCTTTGTACAGCACCGGTTACATCACCGTAGTCGTGATGCTCCCACGCTCCAATCTCTCCGGTCGTCACCTGCGTCTGGTCGCCGGTCTGATCCCGAGCCGAAGCCGCCGCCCTGATCGCGTCGTCTTCAACGGCCACTGAGTTGGTCCGATCACCACGCCTGGTCGATCCTCACCAATCGCAGCCCGTCGAACGGTCCAAGCCTCCTGCTCAGAGTGTCTGACACCACCGATCGAATCGTCGATCGCCGCCATGCTCCACCTTGCGCCGCATCGAGCAGTTCCGCAGCGCCCGTCGAGCATGATCCTCGCACCTCCATGGTGATCTCCATACCGTCTCTAGATCCAATCTAACCAAAGCTCTTGATACCACTTGTTAGAATAATAGCGCGCGGAAGCAATAATTGATCTACCGAGATAATGTATGCGAGAATCACAGACGACATCGGAGGCACGATATTTGGTAACGAGGTTCAGCCAAAGCCTACATCCCCGGGGCATGACTACGGGCGCTCCTCCCCAAATCGCAACACCGGCCGCTCCGGATCCCGGCAATACGCCGCCTTCCCCTGCGAGCCTGTCGCTATGTCGTCATGATTACAACAGCGGTCCTCCTCTCATATTTATGAGGAGCCCGGGTTACAAGAGTCCGACACGTACTCTACACCCTACCGCTAATACAACTCCAAGTCCAAACGTAACCAACTAGTACACAATGTTCGACACAATTCCAACACGAACCATAAGTGTGGCTAATGTATCTGCTGAGGGCATGGAGCATGAGAGAAAGCGAGAGAAACTTCGCCAAAGAGAGCATAGCGGTGATAACAGCGATACGAGTGACTGCACGGAATTGCAACCTTATTCTCTTTCCACTTGCTTTCTCGGCATGCATGCAGCCCCGGAGCTATTGACTCTTGAATGCGAGAATATCGTAGCAGACTATTTTGAAAAATCGACAAAATAGTATAATTGATACTATGCCGATAATAAAGATCAGTCCCTGCTCAGCCCCTTTTACTTCCTCGATCACAGAAGCTACTGTACTGTGAGTTTTTGGAACTATGCCGGATCGTCATCGGCTCCGCCGCCTGCGTAGCTTCGCTTGCCAGCGATCGTGATACGTCTAGCTGATATGTAATAGACAACTATCGGCATGTTACCATCATTGCTTCCCATGCCAAAATCCAGTTTTATGCAGACCTCACCAATGATCAATAGCGCCATCTCACCGGCTTCTGCCAGCCATGTGGCCTCGTCATAATTCATGGTGTCCTCTCACCATGTGGCAACTAGCAGCGGCTCGCCGCCGGGTGTGGGGGCGTCGTGCCTCCATGATGGGAGCATGATTTCTCGATTTGACTACTAGCCGATTTCGTTTGTTCGGCTTGAGTTGCGATATCCCCGCTGGCAATGATGCTCCTCCACATGTCAGCGTCTTCTGGCCTCAATACCACTTTATTACAGACTATCACCAGCTCTTCTTCTATTTCTTCCATGGGCCACCGCATCGTGATTTGTTCCTGTCGCCAAGATGTTATAATGATAATCTAGCAGATTTAAGGTCTTCTGCATCTTTCTCCTTCAGCCCTCGCTTCCTCATGGGTGACAGTACTCTATTACTGTTATCGGCAGTGCCGGCCTAATGGGGAGGGCAGGTTGGGCGCTGACCGAGGGCCCATGCCAAGGAGGGGTCCGAGGCCAGGTATAGGTAGCTTGGTCCAAGAACAGCACTGCTCAAGAAATTACCTAGTGCCGGCCCAAGAAAAAAAGGCTAGCAGCCACGCACGAGTACGCCCTATCGGCTATCGCAGGATTCGCGCAGTCAGTATCGCTCCGCCTTCTGCCGCGCGTGACGTCCTCCTCCGTGACTCTGTCTGGGCCTCGTGATCGGCCAATCGAGATCGTGCCGCCACCGTCCGCTGACGCCGGCCGAAGGTATTTCCATCTATTCCTATTTCCTAATTTCTATTGTTCCTTGTTACAGCCTGCAGTTCAGTAATCCAGTTTTTTTTTCTAATTTAGGTATTCGGATTTTAGAATGCTGCCTAAGAAACATTTGTCGGGAGCTGAGAAACAAAAAATAAAAAGACAAGAAGAGTTGTTTGTTCGATCTTTTCTTGAGAAGCGATGTATATATATTCTTTTTTAAGGTAATCATTTAGTTCTGCAAGTACGAGTACAAATGTTTAGTTTTTTGTGTATATTGTTTCTTAATAATTATCAGACATGCTATATTACAATATAATTTTCTTGACCAAACCGTTACGTATTTTCTATATTATAATATATTATAAGATATATAATAGTACAGAGAGACCTTCGCTCTTTACGAAACCATCTGTAGAAGAGTGTGGGGCTCCATGCTGCAGTAGTCACTATCGATCGGCCGACGAAGTTATCCATCATTTTCTTGATTATTCGCTTCAATAGCCGACAGCAATTCAATAGCCGACACTTTAGCTATTATATTATTTCAAATCGGCTCTTACCTGCTCCTGGGAAACAATCTCCTGAATCGAGCAGCCGATGCTTCTTCAAATTAGCATATGAACTCTGGCTTTTTAATCCAAATATACAGTGGTCACGTGCTGGAATATAACCGATCAGTAATTCCGCATGTGCATTCTCATAGCCTGTGCACATGTGAATTTAAAATATTGGCTTTTGGCTTATTATTATTCTTTTATGGGCTGTCCTAGCAGCATTACAGCAGCTCGAAATCCTCGGTCGGTAGTGACGTATTTGAACAGCAGAAATAAGTGTTTGTCTCAATAAAATAATTGTAATAATTGTCAGCCAATAAGATCAACTGGTTTTTTTGAACCAAATTATTTTCATCTAATATATACTATAAAGAGCGAATAATTTTAAAAACTTTTCTCACCCAAATAAGGGCCGCTTTACCCCTCACACCGAACCCGCATGTCATATATTTTTGAAAATGGATAGAGTGGAAGACCCATAAAATTAAAATTTGGAGACCGTTTATGCCAAAACGAATTATTTTTCTCACCCACCCCGCGTGTACCCTCCCGCCCATACCCACGTTGGGCCCACACCCACCCAACCGCAGCTCACGCCTCCCACCCGCGTACCAGTCCTTGTAGGAGGAAATGATTCCAATGTATTCCTCCAACACTAGAAGGGTGGGTATATAGTCAGCTATACATAGACCTCTATATGAGCTATATACAAAGGCTATATGGGCCACACACATGTACACTAACAGTCCTATCCCGTCCCGTCGCGGTCTCCATCTTCCTAGTCCCAGCTAGACCATGCCGCTCTCCTCATCCTCGCCGCCAATCGCGGGGCCGCTACACAGAGCTGTTATGCGGCCACAGGGACGCCGCCGACCGCGGGGGCGCCACCTGCACCTCGCGCCCCCACCGCACGTCTCCCGCAAGCGCTACCGCGCGACCTCGCTGCCGACTCCTGCACGCGCCGCTGGCCAACGGCATGGCCATGGCCCAGCCGCCGGTGCCACCCACCGCACCACCGCCGCCGTCCAACACGTCCTCCTCCCCCTCGCCTTCGGCCCAACTGCCAAGGAGCCCCTGTCCACACCCACGCCTGTGACACCCTCCACGATGCCGCCAGATGCGCCCGTCGAGGGGGAGGCCAGCGTCCGGCCCTGGCCGTCGAGAGCTCCACGACGTCGCCGTATGCGCTCGCTGCGGGGAGGCCGGCATCCGGCCCTGCCCTTCGGGGGACTCCAGATCGGCGTCGAGCTCCACCAGCGTGCGCTCGGCCACGGCACGGTCGTACCCACCGCGATGTGCAGCGGTGTTAGCCTGCTGCCGGCTCACTCCTGGTGCCCCACGTCCGCCCGGCGGCGGCGAGTGTGCGTAGGCACGCCTCGGAGCCCAGGCCCTGCCGGCGACGGTCGACGGCTGCCGGTGGCAACACCAAGAAGGGGTGACGGTAGCCGACATCCGACGCATACGATCTGGTAACGCCCGCCCCCTCCCCTTGCCATCGATGTTGTCCCTTGGTTCTTTCCACATGTTCAGTCATGAATGGGTAATTGAATTTAGTCTTGTTGCGCCGCTCTGCCAGGCTAATCTCCGGCCAAAGATACGAATTTCGGTCTTCTGTTGCACAGAAGTAGGGAATAGAGAAATTTTGAGGTGTCAGCAGTTACTGACTGAAGTAGTGAAACTAGATACATTCTGTTTGGTATGAGTGGTTCAGCAAGCTAACATCTGATGACCATTGTGGTTTGTAACGATGGTTTTATGGCATACAATTAAATGTTTTATGTTGAAGCTTCAAACCATACAGGCTTTTCAGACTTTCATCTTTTCAAATTGTACCAAACTCTAAAGAAAACACAACTATATGTGCTTTCAGTGTTATGCTTACCTTTTCTAACTTCATGTATTTATATGAATACATAATCATTATTTTGTCAACTTCCTAAATGCATAAAGCTTATTTTATTTAGTTAACTTGCCACTTGGACTAAGTGGTTTCTGTGTGAAATAGTTATCACATAGTCTGCTCTTTTTTCTTTTGGTTTAAGATTGGCTTCATTGAAATTTCTGGAAGACTGTGTATATAACTGTTTAACCATTTGCTAATAAAAATATCAACCTGGAGCGGTATCCACGGTACCAGAGTCACACAAATTATAGAAGGAAGTTCAAAAAAATTGAAAAACAAATCTTCATGTTGCCCACTTTTGTTTGAAAAAAATAAAAGGGTATATATTCCATACCACTTGCATATGACATGCTGTATGCCTGTATCTGTATTATCATCTTGAGTTCTGAAATTATGGTATACTTATCCTTTTCAGAGTGTTGAACATTTTTATGAGTTTGCCTCCTACTGATGATTGGTGAGTTTCTTATTGTAGTTCCTAATGCTACATCATAACCTGTTTGTCCCTGAGGGTGTCCTTGTCAAGGCAACATCGAGTTGCTAGTTTCCTCCTGAGTTGATTTTTTTGTCGGCAACCATCACTAATTCTTTGTGATATATGTCAGGAAGCTATGTTATTCTAGAGTTGATTTTTTTTTGTCGGCAGCCATCACTAATTCTATGTGATATATGTCAGAAAGCAAGGTTATTCTAATTTTGTCATCGTCGTGATGGAATGTCATCCACCACTAGGAGATGACACAAACACATCTAATATTGGTGCTGGTTGTGTTCTTAAGAGGCCAAGGTTAGAGTCACAGACAACACAATTAGTAGAGCAAGATAGAGCTACTGGAGACGTTAATGGTAATTCATCAACATTCACTATGAGGAAAACACCGACTAGTAACGCAAAAAAAAGAGTTTCTCGTCATAAATCGTGATTTATGACGCCAGTTGTTAAAAATCCTTTGTCATTAATCGAGCGTCACAAACCGTGATTAATGACGACATCTTATTTCGCGGCGTCACGAATTTATTGACGCGTGCAAATCGTCATAACTTCGTTCCTGTAGCTTTGCCATGCTGGACATAATCTGATGTGGCAGTCGATGTGGCATGCCAATTGTGACACTACGTTGCGTCATAAAACAAATTTCGCTCGTTTGTTGCTGGGTTGAGCTCAAAACTGTTCATGTAGGCTAACGTTGTTTAGATAGCCCAAAAAAGATTTTGGTGGGCCCATTTGTTGTTGATTCGGGCACAAATTTGATTCTGGTGGACCCGTTTTTGTTGGGTCGAGTCCAACAATTACGCACATTGTTTGCGGCACTTTATGTCACGTTAATTTGACTAAAATTGACTTTTGGCCCAATTATAAGTGGGTTAAGCCCACTGAAGGCCAACATAAAATTAATTAATTGTGCATCAATATTAGTTGATTTCACTTCAATTCTGATTTTTTTAGAATAATTCCGATATGGTTGGCAAAATAGTAATCAACACATATTTCTTTATACAATAAAACAAACTGTTGTTTCCCATCAAGCACGACCATATTGTTCATCACATATCACAAACTATTACATGATAATAGTCTCACAAGGAACATAGATTAACAAAGTTAAATCCAGGTCATAATCTCAAAAGACAGTGGAGCATTGATCTAATGATCTTAACCTCTTATCTTTTATTGCTAAGCAGTAGACGGAAGATGTCTTCACTGTCTTCATTTAGCTTCTGCAACCTCTTAATCTCAGCCAACTACATTTTCAGAGTTGATTCTGATTCTTCGGTCTTCTTCAAGCTACATAACTCATTCTGGTGAGCAACAAACCGTCGTCGAAGTTGTACCCCATCCTGATTGGGAGCGTCAATTTGCTCTTCATCAACACTGTTGCATAAGGATTTGGTACCCATTCTTGAGTACTCCGCTACCTTGGTTTTAATTTGTTCGGGAAGAAGCATCATTAACTTGGTAGCTTCCATTGAGCAACAGTGGATCCCAAGTAAGATTAGGATCTTGTAATTGATTCGAACTAAGGAAACAAAGGTGGTGTTAAGTTTGTTACCTTAGAACAGGTCTGCACAGGAGCGACTACAGATGTTGACCCTTTGGCCCGCTGAAACAAGTACAAAAACAAGAGGTAAGGGTTAAGATCATTCGTAATTAGAAGCAATTTCAAACAAAGAAGGTGTTATGTTTGTTACCTTGGAGTAGGTCTGAACAGGAGGGACTACAGATGTTGTCCCTTTGGCCTGCTGAAACAAGTATAAGAACAAGAGGTAAGGGTTGAGATCATTCGCAATCGGAAGTAATTTCATCTATTAAGTTTAATGCGGTACATGAACGATCACACCCAATCCATAATCACCCAAGCATGCAACAAAAAAATGGAAAGCCAAAGAGCATGGGTAAGCAATCTAATAATTTCATCTTTTAATTTCTACAAACCACAAATAAGTTGACATGGAACAATCTCTTACAATAGGGAACAACAGATCAACAATCACGCAAGGATGCAACAACAATATTCAAAGCCAAAGAGCGAGCATGGGGAAGAAGTATAATAATTTCATCTACAACTTTCTACAAAACTCAAATAAAATGACTTCAAAAAAACTCTTGCAATAGAGTACAGTAGGTCCACAATCACCCAAACATGAAAGAACAATATTAAATGCCAAAGAGCGTTGGGAATCAATCTAATTGAAACGATCAATACTGGGAGGAGACCACAAACATGACGAAAGGAAGGGAAGGAGGTGCCGAATGCCGTCTCGATTTAGCAGCCTGAACTTGTGCCTTGAACAAGATGTTCTTCGCAACTGTTGCAGATCTGCGGCCACTAGGGTGAGCCTCGGGGAAGCCGATGGAGCAACATGTTTCAACCATCTTGCAGCTTCAAGGACGTTGCCGAGGAAGGCTGCTGCTCATAGCAGAGGAAGCTGACCACTCGTAGTAGAGGAAGGCATCATCGATAGCGAGGTCGCCCTTGTTGCTTCCGTCGTAGATCTACTAAGTTTCTTCGGTGGTAGAGGAGAAGATCCCTTGATTTTGAAAAATTACCAGGAGGGAGTTGGGAGGCCTGACCGTCTGGTTTCCATCTTTGTTTTATATATAACGGGGAGCGGGGAATTCAAAATTTCAGATCCCGCCTTTCTGCTCCAGAGCGGGAAACAGAAGACTTTGGAAACCTCCGTCAGAACTTGGTCACTGACACGTTGGACCGCTTGGGTGTCGGACCCAAACGTTAGTGACCGTACGCAGAGAGGCAAGTTGTTGACAGGGTTGTTCGTGCCACCGTGGATCATGGAATTGACCAGCACACACAGGAGTATCCTCTATTTCACATTCATGTTCGACGGATGATCCGATCATTGCATTACAAATGTTCTTCACTGTAACAAATTAATGTATCGTTTCCACTGTTTATTACATGACTAAACACACTTTAATAAAACATAAATACTCAGGACTACTAGGACCCTGTTATGCTCCGTCTAATCTTCTATGGAGATTGTGCATAAATTTGGTATGCTCAGTGCATACAAACGCCCAATCATATGTGAGTGTTTCGTGCGGAAAGATTTGCACTAAGAGAGACATGCACTTGTCCTATAATTAGGCACAGTTAGCCTCAATTGTTCATCACAAAAATTTTGCCACAGTTTGCTCGCTTGCTATGTCCCACATCCTTGACGCACAGTGCAACTTCAACCTTTCGACTTGGTACATGTCGGCGACTGAGAGTAACAAATGTCAGACATTGGCCGGGGTGTCCCATAAATCAGCCTCCTCCGGGGTGTCCCATCAATGGCAAATTTGATCAGAAGTGAGAAGGCATCATGGTTTGTGTCTTTAATGGTAACATTTTCAGAGTTTAATTCTACTCTTGGGCCGTAGAGCATTGCCTCCATCACACAAGATATTGTTGCCACATCAGTACGTATCGCTCGTATCACCCAGCCGTCTGCTTCTACGTGGAATACAACACCCACAGGGGCTTTTGCTGCAACACTTTCGCATATGCTTCTGCGTGATGCAGGAAGAACTTCAATGCAGTTGTCCTCCAGTTCTGTAACAAAACACGATATGTTTACGCGACCTCCACTGGAGCTCATCATGCGCTCAATGTCACGATGCCCCACCAGGCATTCAAAGACTTGCTGTCGTAGATCCCGATCCATGAAATAAAGTTCTTTTGTAGCTTGAACTCTAAACGTATCATCTTCATCGGTTGGGTCTCCAGCCACCGCACACAACAATACTCGCATCTACGTGAATATGCAGTCACAGGCTTCACAACAATATGCGAGTGTATATGCATGTGCGAATGTGTATATTCATAACATGCAGCAACGAGACACGTACCATTTGGGCACTGTTCACAAGAACAAGGAGGACGGCAATGCCGGCTAGTACAGACATCCACTGATGATCCCTCATACCTGTAGGATAGCAACGCAACCTCCATTGACAGCCTCCCACCTTGAACGTACCGAATTCCTTGTACTGCCCCGTGGTTCCTTCTGATTTTACTTCCTGGATTGAGACTAAGAAGTCGACTTGCATGGAAGGAAACATTTTAGCATCTGAAGCCATGAGCGCAAATGGCAATGATCAACTCATGCATAAACTGTCTCTTATTATAGTTGGCATTGGGTGATTGTGTTATTCCGAAACGACCGTTCGTGGACATCAGTTAACACCCTGAATGGACACATCCCTTCAGTGTGAGTGTTGCCACGTTCAGGTCATGAACTCCCGGTTCTACTAGTCCTTAACTGCGATTTGCAATGATCGACACATGGATGAACTTGTGGGAGCGTGTTGTCCCCCAAACGCCCATTCGACACGCCCTTTTGTGCTTCTATGCATGTTAATTTTACACAGACACACACACACACACACACGGACACACATACAACAATATACATATATATTGCTTATTCCTTTTTGGCCTTGTGGCATCGACCAGTTCATCACGTTTTTAGTCTCTGAGACCAGCAGGAATCATCAAGTGCGGATCCAGACTATTTGCAGACCTTTTCAGTCACGACACACGCAGCATACCTGATCGAGGAGGACTTGTCATGTCATCATGTGCCATGCGTGGGACAACACAAGGTTCATCCGGTCTATCTTATCACGTTGTACAATCTTTCAACAACTAATCTCTTTCTCTAGAAGTAGTTGACGCCTAAAACTATCAAGACTCCACAGTGGTAACATATACTTTGCATCAAACTCACCGTCTAAAGGGAATCTACAACTCATAGATGCAGTTGATGTGATGTGAGTTGTTTTGCAGGACTTCCTTGTGTTGTACACCAGACCATCCTTGAATGAACACATATATGCACACGTCAGGCTCATCCCGTCAGATCGACTAGTTCATCACGTTTCTTAGTCTCCGAGTCCTGCGGGAATCATCAAGTGCGAATCCAGACCATTTGCAGATCTTTTCAGTCACGACTCACGTAGCATATCTGATCGAGGAGGACTTGTCATTTCATCCCACACCGTAGGTGGGACAACACAAGGATCATCCGGCCGATCTTATCACGCTGTGCAACCTTTCAGCAACTAATCTCTTTCTCCAGATGCAGTTGATGCCTAAAACTATCAGAACTCAACGGTGGTAACATCTACTTTGCATCAAACTCACCATCTAAAGGGAATATGTGTCCCTTTAGATGCAGCTAATGCGTAATGAATTGTTTTGCAGGACTTCCTTGTGTTGTACATCAGGCAGTCTTGGAATGAACACATAGATGCACACGTCGGGCTCATCCCGACGAATCGACCAGTTCATCACATTTCTGAGTCTCTGAGGCCTGCGGGAATCATCAAGTGTGGATCCAGACCATTTGCTAACTTTTTCAGTCACTACTCATGCAGCATACCTGATCGAGGAGGACTTGACATGCCATCCTGCACTGTACGTGGGACAACACAAGGACCATCCAGTCGATCTTATCACGTTGTGCGACCTTTCAGCAACTAATCTCTTTCTCTAGATTCAGTTGATGCCTAAAAATATCAAAACTTAATGGTGGTAACATCTACTTTGCATCAAACTTTGAGATGCAGCTGATGCGGTGTGAGTTGTATCGCATGACTTCCTTGTGTTGTATACCAGACAGTCCTGGAATGAACACATATATGCACACGTCGGGCTCATCCCGTGACACACATGGTGCACATATGTAACCGATGTGCACCACTGAAGATTCTGACCCAGCTAGATTTGTATAAGGCTTAGGCCTGACTATATTCCGATGACACACCTGATTTCCGAAGAGAAACCAAATGCATCTCATATGTGTGCCAGGATCAAGTTTACACACATATGATAGACGTCATGAGTGAAATATCCATAAACAGCATCCAAAAATGTACAAAGGTTGAACCATTACATTATCTTTTATTACACTCAGACGTTAGACTCGAAGGTCTTTAAATCGAACAAACGATAACTAGACGAAGTAACTCCATCTTCAGCTTCCACAAGCACTTGACTGGGGTACGCATACCTCAGAACTCATTGTAGTCGCTGAAGTACTCCTCACCGTTGTTCTCCTCTGAACAGTGGTAAGCAAGGGTGAGCACACTTATGGTTGGAGCTCAGCAAGTGGGGGAAGATGCAATGCTATCAAGGATAGGCTAAGGTTTTGCAGCGGTTAGCATTTTAATGTTGGTCAAATTTTTTTAGCAAGCACCTATTTACTAGATGTAAGTTCATACCAACCCACTTAAGCATTTATAAAACATCTCATCTCAAAACCATATGAAAACCACGATTTAGTTCCATCTTTAAGTTTGATTATCATGTGAGGGTCCAAGCCGCTCTTGACCGTGAGCACGGCTGATCGATCAGTTTTCACTCTGCAGAGGTTATACACTTTACCCACAGCTCGCGTAAAAGTTCTGAAGAACTTTGAACCCAACCATGCGATGTTGGCCAAGCATCATACCACACTTCCGAGGTGTGATTGCACAGGGATGCTACGAAGCCTTTACAAAGGCATGCAAAAGACCAACAACTCGCATATTTACAGATCAGGGCGGACCATAACCCTCCCTAGTGGTCAGCACCTTAGCAAAGGCTGCTACCCCAAAAGGACCGGGCTATACCCCTGCAACCCGGATCCCCTCTGCTCCTTTCGGATAAGGTCATCAGTTCATTCACACACCTAATTAATTGGCTAAGCCAGAGCTATATGGATTGTGGTTGTACTATTTTCTTGGGTGATTCTCCATGTTCTGATTAAATCATATGATCTTGTATTACCAAAAAGCATCAACATCTTGCTCATCATTTATCATTTTGTAAAGTTTCATCTCAACCATCCCAAGGTATAGCAACTAAGCATTATCTACCCAAAAACATTTATAAAACCGGGTTGTTCCAAGGATCATGAGTAAAAATCTAGGTAAGTGTGGGACATGGGTACCCCTGGGTCCCCACCGACCAGGCTCATGGCCGTCCCTGACAAGTGGGTCCGGCCTACCAGAATACCTGCCGACCTGGCAGTAGGCCTGCCTGACCTGACATGTGGGCCCAAAGACGAGAAGACAGCTTGGCGTGCAAGCCAAGGTAGTCCAAACGGATTATGGCAGCTCGGATAAGCCTTCCATGTTGTAACCGACTAGAGATAGGTTTTCTTATTGTAACCGACTTGGACTCCGATCCACCGACCTTGTCCGTCAGCCAATATAAGGCGGCCAAGGGCGTCCCTTTGAGGGGCGGGCGTAATCATCAAGCAATACAACATCAAGAACTGGACGTAGGGTTTTACTCTCCGGAGGCCTTAACCAGTATAAATCGCCATGTCTCTTGTGTCTTGTCGGGTTCCGTATGCTACTCTAGCATAACCATTGCGTTCTTAGTTCCTGATCCCCCAACCGAATTTAAACCACCGGGGTTAACCCCCTTGTGGACTGTGCAGATCTAAACCTCCGACAGTTGGCACGCCAGGTAGGGGTGATCGAGAGCTCTTCGTGTAGCACGATGGCAGCTCGCTCCAGCGACCTCTTCCGTGACGACACGATGGATTTTCGGTGCGCGAGCCACCCACCCACATCCTACGACGGCTCCGTCACTGGCGGACTCGTCGTTGCTGCTTCTACGTCATCGCACGAACCGTTTTGGCAACTTGTCAACCTCCGGGTTTGGCGTCCTAGGTGCTCGGTGTCCTCAACAGTGAATCACCCTTGACCTTGAGGCACGGGCGATCTTCTCTCCTGAGCATGTGCGTCCCGAGGCCTCGGCGGTAGTGGTAGGGCGTGTCGGCAACTGGCCTTGGTCGTGCATCACGCGTGCATGCAGGACTCCATGTCTGTCATGTATGGTCAAAAAATCCATCTACTAGATGGACACGAAAACAGGAAAGGCTTTTCTTTTATTTGTTTATTTTTCTTTCCTCCGAATCCGATCTAGAGTGCTCTGCATTAATTTGATTGGTCAGCAAAGATTAAACTAATCTATTTTCTTATCCTAACGTGGTGCATGCTTGGCTATTCTACGGTGCGACATGCAACATGCACTATGTGAAAACCTCACATAGGTCACGCAGCATTTGTAACGGGCCCTTAACACCTGTTACATGGACCCCATCTGTAACGGTTGTTGTTTGGCGCCCGTTACGCATAATGGTGGTAGGCTCGACCACGACCTCGTCCTGACCTCACCACCATAACGCCCGTTACCAATGAGGACTTCTGGTAATGGACTTCTTAAACACCTGTTACATGTTTTCTTTGTAACGGACGTTAACATGCGTTCGTTACGAAAGTAAAACCTATCGATAACGGGCTCTTTAAGTCCGTTACCGATGACTTTCCTATTGGAGACGCGTTGTTTTTAGGACGCGTCTCATTTTATGATGACCCAATTGGCGACGCTTGTTTGGAGCTAGCATCTCCTTTGTTTTCTCACAATAGAGACGCGTGTTGTTATTACGCGTCGTTGTTTTTGCGTTCCGACCACTCTGCTATCTCGGACAACTACACTCGCTCTCTCTCCTCTGAGGGCCCTACTCGATCTCTCCCCGCCGTTGCTGCAGCAGCATTTTCACGTGCTCTCTGAAGGCCCCACTCGCTGCGCACGCGCTCTCTCTCTCCTCAGAAAGCCGACGCTGCAGCAGGCCAGCCGACCGCGTGCGCGACGGCGAAAGGTGCCGGCGGACGTCGACCGCGGCGCGGCGTCCCTCCGTGCTGTACGTCATCCAAAGCAGCAGCTTATCCTCCTCCTTGGGCTCAGCGCCGTCCTCCGCGCCGTCGCCGTCGCCGTGGTCGCGATGCCTCGTCCTCCTCCTCGGAAGCGCTCGCCTCGTAGACAGTCCTCGTCATGGTGGAAATTGCCTCCTTTTATTGAACTTCGCTGTCCTAATCCTCTTACTCATCGGTTTTGGTGATGCATTATGCTCATTTGATGTATGAAAATTGCAGATGGCTGCTGCTGCTCGGGCTTGGATGTACAGTAGTAAGTCCCGAGATTGGGCCAGTTTCTTAATGGGGGTCAATGGTTTTCTAGATCAAGCAGAGGCGGATATGAGAAACCGTGGTGTTCAGGCAATGCTTTGCCCCTGTATAGATTGTCTCAACCAGAAGAAGTTCGGACAACAAGATAACATTTTTCATCATTTGATCACACGTGGTTTCAAAGAAAATTACACGTGTTGGAATAAACATGGTGAGGAAGGGCTTAATGAAGTCGAAGCAGGATGCCTAAATGAAGGTGAAGCGCGACACCATGCTACAGGCCTTAATAATGAAGGGGCAGCGCTATGCCATGATGAAGAGCTTGATGAAGGTGGAATTTTTGATGAGGAAAATGAACCATTCCCACCAATTGTGATGAGGCCTGAGGATATCACTGATCAAGAAGTTACGGGCTTCAATGATGGTGAGTTGTTGCAACGTGTGCACAATGTTGATCAAATGTTGCGGGATGTTGAGTTTCAAGGAGTGTATACAGCTTCTGAATTAGCGAGGCTGAAGCAGTTCATTGAAGATTCAAAGAAATCCCTCTATCCTGGTTGCAAGAAGTACTCTCACCTTTCTGGTGATCTAAAACTTCTGCAGCTTAAGGCAGATCATGGTTGGAGCAATAAAAGTTTCAAACAACTATTGGATCTCCTTAAGGACATGCTACCCGAGGGAAACCAAATAGCCGAGTCTGTCTATGAGGCAAAGAAGATAATTTGTCCTCTGGGAATAGAGGTTGAAAAAATTCATGCTTGCAAGAACAGTTGTGTATTGTTCTGTGGAGATTATGCAGACCTTGACAAGTGCCCCAAGTGTGGGTTCGATCGGTACAAGAGGAAAAAAGATGGTGGTGATGATAACAATGCTGATGATGACGAGAACGAGCCTGTGGAGATCACAGGCAAGAAGAAGAAGAAGAAGGTTAAAGGGGCTCCTGTGAGGGTAGCATGGTATTTTTGTATCATTCCTCGGTTGAGAAGATGGTTCACCACACGAAAGGAGGCCCAACTCTTGCGTTGGCATAAGACACGAATGAAGGAAGTTGGCAAGATTAAGCACCCCGCAGATGGCCAACAATGGAAAAACATTGATTCCCACTTTAAGGAATTTGCCGGTGAAAGCAGGAACATTCGGTTCGCTATGAGCACAGATGGCATGAACCCATTCGGTAACCAGAGCTCAACACATAACACCTGGCCTGTCATGCTGTCAATGTACAACCTTCCACCCTGGCTATGCAAGAAACAGAAATACATGATGCTGACAATATTGGTCTCCGGGCTAAAGCAACCTAGCGACCGTATTGATGTCTACTTGAGGCCACTAGTTGATGACTTGAAGATACTTTGGAAGCCTGGTGTGAAGGAGGTTTGGGATGAGTTCGGCCGTGAGGAGTTCACTTTGCACGCCATGTTGTTCACCACCATCAACGACAACCTGGCTCATCGCAACCTTTCTGGCCAGAGTAAAAGGAAAGGTACAGCTTGCCCACACTGCTTGGAAGAAACTTGTGCAGTGTGGCTAAGAAATTCTCATTTATGGGGCACCGTCATTTCCTCAGCAAGAAACATGCCTACCGGGACATGGATTGTCAGTTTAATGGGGAAAAGGAGAATCGACAGGCGCCAATGCATGTGACTGGAGATCTGCTCCACTTGCAAGTCAAGGACGTCGAAACTATCGAGGAGTTACCCAAATTGTCTGAAAAGAAATTTCGCAAAAGAAAGAAGCAAGATGGTGAAGAAGAAGAAGAAGATGGGCAAGGAATGTGGAACAAGAAATCAATTCTATGGGAGCTAGAGTATTGGCCGCTTTTGGATGTGCGTCATTCGATTGACAACATGCACGTCAAGAAGAATGTGTGTGAAGGTACTTTGGGAACATTGCTACAACAGAAGTCGAAAGGAAAAGATCATAAAAATGCAAGGGATGATCTTAAAGAAATGGGCATTATGCCGGAGCTCTATGCAGAGGAAACAGACAAGGGGATGGACCTTCCCGTTGCTGCAACCACCTTGTCAAAGGCGGAGAGAAAAGAATTCTGTGAGTTTTTGCATGGTTTGAAAGTACCTTCAGGCTACTCATCAAACTTCAAGAGGCTAGTGTCGGTGAAGGACATGAAAATGAATTTCAACTTGATGAAATCTCATGATTGCCATGTGTTGATGACATCTATTCTTCCTGTTGCACTAAGAGGTATCAAGACAGAACTGGTTCGCGACGCGATCACGAGCTTGTGTTTATTCTTTAATGAAATAGAACAGAAGGTGATTGATGAGGAAAAACAATTGGCCTTAGAGAGGAGGCATTTCGAGACCCTATGCCTGCTTGAAGCTACCTTCCCACCATCATTCTTTGATCTCATGCTGCATCTAACAACACACCTCGCGAGGGAGATCTGGAACCTTGTCCCATCTTACCTTCATCAGATGTTTCCATATGAGAGGTACTTTGGATTCCTCAAATCATTAGTACATAACAGGTCATTTCCGGAGGGAGCCATTGTTCGTGGCTATGAGACCATCGAAGCAGTGGAGTGGGCCATGGGTTATATGGACCCCCAAAACCCAATTGGTGTGCCTCGTTCATGGCATGAAGGTAGGCTTTCAGGTGTTGGGACCCTGGGGAAAAAGTCAATCACTCTGCACCTAGAGGACTTCAGGAAGGCTCATTTCGCCGTGATAGAACAGAGAGTAGAGGGTACACCATTTGGCAATGAGCACAAGCAACAACTACGTGAACAAAACCCTAGCTGTACTGAGGATTGGGTTGCAAAGAGGCACATGCAATGCTTCAACAGGTGGCTCTGAGATTATGTCCAGCAGAGTGGCAGTGCTGCTATAACCGACGATCTAAGAAAACTAGTAGCAGGGCCATTTTTCACTGTTACAACATATCAAGCAATGGATATCAATGGATACACATTCTACACCATGGCCCAGGATGCCAAGAGCGTCTATCAAAATAGTGGTGTGCGTGTACGGGTCGTCGACAATAAGAAGAACATAGCCACATATTATGGTCAAATAGAGGAAATTTGGGAGCTTGATTATGTAGGATTCAAGGTAGCCTTGTTTTGGTGTAGATGGGTCACCAATGCGAAGAGAGCTATGATCAAGGACAAATTTGGTTTTGTAAGTGTTGATCTCCGGGTCTTTGGTTACAAAACCTAACCGTTTGTCTTCGCCAAGGATGTTGAGCAAGTGTTCTATGTACCTGACCTTGCAAAGAATAACTGGAGTGTGGTTTTGCCTGAAAAAAAGGATTGTTGGGGTTGAAAATGTTGTTGAGGAGGAGGAATACAACCAATTTGACAAAAGACCATCCTTTCACACTTCATACATGCCCCGAGTCTTGGGAGCAGATAAAACAACATACTTGCGAAGCGACCATCGTGAAAAGATCCATATACAAAAATCAAAGAAGAAAAAGAAGCAAGATTGATTTCTGCTGAATCCGATCCTTTTTGTAAAATGTAGGGATATCTATTGTTGGAAATGGAATACTTTTTGTAATATATATAGGATGTGTATTGGTGGAATTTGAATGAATCTCCTTTTTGTAATATATGATGCCTAAGATACTGCCTACGATGCCTATATATTCTGCCTAAGATACTGCCTAAGATGCCTAAGATACTGTTTAAGATGCCTATAAGCGAGATGTGCGATTAGTAGTACCACTCATCTGAGAGTATTGATATTATTTTGTCTACATTTCGTCAAACTTCAAAGAGTTTGACTCCTCGATAAGCGAGACGTGCAATTAGTAGCATCCACTCATCGGAGACGCGTCTCCTGTATCTTCTCTCCAAAATAAATAACCATTGCCTCAACCCCTTCTTCTACCCGCGAAACCACCACAGCCCCTTCATCTACCCGCGAGAAAACCACAACTTCCTACACTCCTCGTCGTGCCTCCTCCGCTCCACGCCGTGCGACTTCCCTTCCACGCCGGCACTCATGGCATCGAGGGAGCACCAGCGGTCGCTCGCGGAACTCCCGACGGAGGTGTTGGCGATCATCGTTGGCCAAGTCGGTGCGACATCGAATCGGCCTATGGAGGACCTCTGCAGCCTACGGGCAACCTACAAGGACATGCTCCGCCCCTGCCACGACAGAGACGTCGGTAGGCGCCTGGCACTGGATCGGGTTCCAGTCGAGCAGATGCAGAACAACGACCCCGTCGGCTACGACATCTTCCTTCATGGCCTGGCTGTAGCCGGCAACCCGGTGGCCTGCTTCCTCACCGGGATGGACGACATCTTCGGCAGGAATCGCAGCCATCAGCCTCCCCTCGACGAGCTCCACCGCGCTGCCAAGGACGGGCACAGAGGGGCGGCCTATGTGGCCGCCGTCTTCCTCTACAGAGCCAACAGCGGGGCTGACGCTGACGCCACTGCAATTGCGTACATGAAACAGGTTGAGGGTGAGGAGCAAGGGCAATGGCATCCACATTTGATCAACAATGTGCAATCCCTAGATTTCCGGCATCGTGGGGTCAATCTGGCTTGGCAAATTAGGAGTGTCGCCCTCCGCCGACCGATGCTGCCAACGACGGCGGCGCGAGGCAACATTCAACATTACGCAAGCAAAGCATTCTGCGGTACGGCGCCGAGTCGGAGGGTGTTTTGCATGTATTTCTATAGTGATGAATGTAGGCTTCGTTACGAATGTAATGTCTTCTTCTATCGTGTAAAGTATCGTCCAATCGGTTATTGATAGACAAGATTTGATTTCTCACATTTCTGAGTCAAATCCAAGGTTGCGGCACCCTCTGCTTCCTCCTCTGTTCTATTGGAATGAAGAACAGTTTGTGTGGGAAAATGAGACGAGGATTAACCATCCCGCGTCTCTAATAGGAGTGGGCCCCAGTTCTATTGGAACGAAGAACAGTTCTCATTTCTCCTTTTAATCTGCAGTCAAATTTTGTAACATGTATTTCTCCGTCATGCTTAGTCCAAATTTGATGATTTTTTCCTAGTTTTTTCTAAAATCCCCATCTTTTCATTAATTTCACTATTTAGTGTATATTCCGTTTCGTGAATAATATTTATATGCCTTATCTTGTTCTTTGTAAGTACAACATAGAAATAATATTTGTTTTCCACAACCATTAGTAATGAAACTTTGCATTTCATGATCTTAAGGTGAACACATGCTTGTGTTAAAATTTCAAATGCATACGAGATCGAACATGTTGCAAAGCGTGGAAAACTTCAATGTTCAAGCAACATTCTAAGAAACTCTGTGAGAGATGTAGCTATTTGTACACAAGTATATTCTTCCTTTATCGAAACCATTTGAATTTTTTATGACAAATTTAGGTACCCAAATTATGTTTCCACGTAAATTTGTAGAATTTTTGGAGCAAACTAAGATGTTATTAGAATTATTATATCACAAGCATGAGATGTATATTCGAATTATAAGAATGTTAGGTATACAAGTGTGATTGTTGATATTTTATTAAAATACAAATGTCCAAATATGAGTTGATGTTATTTTTAATGAATTTTTAGGTGCTGTTTTACCGACTCTAATATTTGATGAATGCGAGTTTCAGTTCTAAAAAATAGTGTCGGGCCCACGCGTCAGTGTCTGCAACCTATATAAAGAAGATAACCGCCCGGACCTACCTGCCAATGAAGGCGACGCGGGTTTACTAACCAGCGTCAGCGATGACTATCCATCGTCTCCAAGATCGAGTTCATCACAGGAGGAATAGATACTGTAAGCGACGCGGATGGATCTGCCCGCGTCTCTTAGATCGATTTCATGTGATCTATATACAAAATCTAACAACCAAACTGACCAGTTCATGATCGACAAACAAACTAAGCAGTTCATGATCGACAAACTAAGCAGTCCAACAACCTGATGAACAAACTGACGAACACACAATAATCACAAACACATTATTAATGGTACAGGAGTGGATCAATTAGTCGGTCGCCGCTGTCGGAGTCCCGACGTCAGAGCCGTCGTCGCCGCCGTCGTAGCTGTCGTCACCGCCGTCGGAGCCGTCGTCGCCGAGAAGAGACCGCTGGACCACGAGGAGCTTCTCAAGCTTTTCAACTAACACGTGGATCCTGAAGGCGAGACCCTTGACGCGGTCATCCTTGTTATGGTCAGGCGCCTCGATCTTGAACACTTCGCCAACATCTCGGAGCTTCATGAACACACCCTGGAGCAGTTCGACGGCAAAGGCAATGTCGGCGGCCTCATTCTTCTCCTTCTCCTTGGGCGCCACCTTCTCCTTCCCCTTCTCCTTGATGGTCAACTTCCTCCGACGGCGGCTTTCGTCGTCGTCATCCTCTCGTCGTCCCCGCTTCGCCGACGGGTCACTCGACGCCATGCTCTTCTCGCTCCTTGTTGGTGTGATCTCTCGTTGACCGAAGGTTGTGGTTTTTTGATGGCAAGGGGGAAGAAGATGAAGCGAAAGAAACGATATGATTACGGACCAACCAGCAGTCGGGGATTTATGATGACAAGACATGAACCGTCAGGGCACCTTCCTCCCCACGCCCCACGTCCCCCTACGCCTCGGGAACCGTTTTTTGGGAGCAAAACCGTCCAAAAACACGCGTCGCATTTCAATTTCGCGGGAAGGTGGAGGGGTAGGGGTAGTTGTCGGGCCCACGCATCAGCAGCCAAACCGCGTCGCATTTCAAGTTCCATATTATTAGTAATGGGTTTTTATAAATGGCCGCGTCGCATTTCAATTTCAAAACCCCGTCGCATTTCAATTTCCAGATCCCGTCGCCTTTCCATTTCTTTCCCTTCTCCTTCATGCCGCGGTGTGCTTCATGGAGCTGCTGCCAAATGAACTGGTCACCCAGATCATCCTCCGCTGCATCAAGGGTGAGCCCGTCATTCGTTTCCTGATCCTTCGTAATCAGGTCTGCGGTACCTTCCGACGCATCTGCGACTCGGATGAGGTACTCCTGCAGGTGTCGCTGCGTGAGCTTCATCAAGAGTGCCAGAATCGCTACGTCAGGTCCTTGTTGGAGGAGCGCTTCCGCCTCGCCAGACATCCGGAGCCATTATGCTTCGAGGGGATGGAGAGGTTGATGAGGCGGTGGAATCCCGATGAGGGTCTGGAGCTCGTCGGAAAGGCCGCTGCCAAAGACGCCGGTGCGAAGTACTGCTTAGCGATGCTGAAGTACCATCGCAACCCTGCGGACCCCGAAGCGATGGCACTACTCCACGAAATCAGCGGCGGGCCGTCGCCCCCTGACGGGCGCTGGAAGAACCACAACCTGCACCGGCTGCGCTACCTCATCCACCGGGATCTCCAGAACATTGCGTGGTGGTACTGGCTTCGTGACGGCGACGATGACATTCCGTTGCTGCCCGTCCAGAATCCCCACGTCTGCATTTGGGCAGTGAGATGTAGGCGCTACGGGCCGGAGACCCTAGGGATCATCCACTACTGCAGCGCTGAGTGTCGCATCCGTCATGAGTTCGACCTCTGGACGCGTGGATTCAGCGTCGCGGTGGAGTACGCCGTCAGCGGGATCAACATCGGGATGTAGGCGGAAGCATCAATAAAAATTATGTATCTTGAATGTAAATTATTACATATTCTGTGTCGCATCCACAAGATTTGATTTGTCACGTTTCTGAGTCAAATTGAAGGTTGCGGTGGTCTCATTTGCTGCATTAGAGGCCTAGGGTGCCCTCTTGGATGTCAAAGCGGGCACGGCAGCGGTGGCGGTGGCCTCTGCTAGTCTGCTTCCTCCTCTATTCTATTGGGTGGGCGTAGGAGACGAGGATTGGAGGGGCAAATGAGACGCGGGTTAACCACCCCCTCTGTTCTATTGGAATGAAGAACAGTTCTCATTTCTCCTTTTAATCTGCAGTCAAATTTTGTAACATGTATTTCTCCGTCATACTTAGTCCAAATTTGATGATTTTTTCCCTATTTTTTTCTAAAACCCCATCTTTTCATTAATTTTATTATTTAGTGTATATTCTGTTTCGTGAATAATGTTTATATGCCTTTATCTTGTTCTTTGTAAGTACAACATAGAAATAATATTTGTTTTCCACAACCATTAGTAATGAAACATTGCATTTCGTAATCTTAACGTGAACCCAAGCTTGTGTAAAAATTTCAAATGCGTACGAGATCGAATATGTTGCAAAGTGTGGAAAACTTCAATGTTCAAGCAACATTCTAAGAAACTATGTGAGAGATGTAGCCATGTGTACACAAGTATATTCTTCCTTTATCGAAACCATTTGAATTTTTTATGACAAGTTTAGGTACCCAATTTATGTTGCCACGTCAATTTGTAGAATTTTTGGAGCAAACTAAGATGTTATTAGAACTATTATATCACAAGCATGAGATGTATATTCGAATTATAAGAATGTTGGGTACACAAGTGTGACTGTTGATATTTTATTAAAATACTAAATGTCCAAATATGAATTGATGTTATTTTTAATGAATTTTTAGGTGTTGTTTTACCAGCTCTAATATTTTATGGATGCGAGATTCATTTCTAAAAAATAGTGTCGGGCCCACGTGTTAGTGTCAGAAGCCTATATAAAGAAGATACCTGCCGACGAAGCGACGCGGGTTTACTAACTAGCGTCAGTGATGACTATCCATTGTCAGCGTCAGTAGGCAAACCTTGCGCGCGCTGTTCAAAATTTCCCACCTATATTGACTATAATGCCCATGGAATTCCAATTCCACAAGAGAGTCGTTCAAGGGCATGCCAGTAATTTCTGTGAACATAGTAACACGCGCGCAGGGGACATATACTCGGGAGTCTAATTCAGA
The DNA here is from genome assembly GCA_036936925.1 of Cenchrus fungigraminus. Classification (NCBI taxonomy): domain Eukaryota; kingdom Viridiplantae; phylum Streptophyta; class Magnoliopsida; order Poales; family Poaceae; genus Cenchrus; species Cenchrus fungigraminus. Next base: position 104,055,255 of record CM072779.1, read on the forward strand.
CAGATCCACCACGCCCGCACTCTCTCCGCCGCCGCCCTGCTCCTTCTCCAGCCCTAGCCCGCCGCCGCCGCTCTCTCCACTGCAGCCCTGCTCTTCTTCAGCCCCACCGTTCCCGGCGTGACGTCGGCGAAGTGGCTCCAGCCGTGACGACGGTGACGAGGACGCAGTTACTGGCGTGCGGACGGTGTCCCGGCCAACCTAGAGACGGTGACACGGATCCGGCATCCCCGGCCACGACGACGAGCTGGCCACCTCAGGCAACGAGGCGACGCAGATCGGGCCTCTCCGACCACCACGAGAACAACTACTTCATTTGCGACAGAGGTTAGTGCTGCTTGAACCCCCAACGCCCTCTCTCTGCTCGGCCACCCAATCTACTATTCCTGTCAAGGTGGATTAGGGAGACATGCTACTTTACGGTTGTTCACATAGGATTATTCTCCTGGAATTGCCTGCATTAGTACAGCATGCCTTAATAGTTCATTTTTAATTGATTGACTGTGGATTTGACGGATGAATTTTGTTGCTCCAAGTCTGTTTGAATAAATTGTTGCTAACAGATGAACTTATATGAACTGTTGAAATTCTGTTATGCATCGAATGTACCAGATCGACAGTTATGCTTTGGACCTGTTAGCATACTTTAATTCTAATTGCTTTGTCCTCTTGTTGCATGTACACATGGAACACACAATTCATTGCTGCTGAAGTTGGACAAGGAAGCAGTTGAAGGAATTTAGTCTCTGCTTTGATATATAAGCATATTGCTTCACCCTGTCAAAATGGTTAGCACCTATCCCCAACCTGTATGCTAATATCAACTATTTTGCCTGTCAGAGAATAAGAATTAATCTTATTTTGTTTAGGTTTTCAGTCTAGCTTATGTTGCTCTACTGACGACCTGACATATCATCTATGCAGTCTCCCACAACACCAAACTCCTCTACCTCTAGTGCACCATCACAGCCCATCGATGGTGAACCTTGTTCACAGCCTATCGACGGTGATCCTTCTTCACAGGGTCACTCAGCACATACTGCTGCGAGTAGTACTCGATCCCGCGGGTCAAGGACACAAACCAAATGGCCAGAAGACAAGTTGACCGCAACTGGACTTGATAACAATTATTGGCCTACCCCAGATGCTGCGAGGGATAGATTTGTATTGGTCTGTGGCCTCATTGCTCGAGAGAGGGTGTCAATCAACAGGACATTTGAAGATCTCTCACCAATTGAGAAGGAAGAGTTGTTCACAGTTTTAGAGGAAAAGCTAGATTACCTAGCCAATCTGGTTGAATCTGTTCACAAGAAGGCAGTTAAGGCAGCTATGTCAGAGATTGCAACCTTGCAACGGCGGTTCAAGACACATTTAAGAAAAAATATGTGAGCCAAGAGGAGACTCCCTTTGTGAAGCATGCCTTTTTGCAGCCAGAAGACTGGACCGTGTTTGTGCAGGAAACCAATTCTCCTAGATTTCAGCGATTGAGCCAGGGGATGAAAGAAAAGAGAGCATTGCATGATAAGCCACACAGGACGGGCAGAAAAGGTTATGTTCGTAAAAGGAAAGAGTGGGAGGAGGAGGATGCAAAGCTAGCTGAAGAAGGAAAACAGAACCCTTGGGACCAATTTCCTGGACGTTTGAGGCCTTATCTGCGGGCAAGGGTAGGGAAGAGGATGACCACTAGTGAAGGAAGCGGGGACATAACATTCAGTAACCCTGCGGTGGTGGGGGTAGCAACTAGGGTGAAAACACTTGCAGCTCAGGCTAGCGATGGTTCTTTCGGGGGTAGGGAGAATGATATCCTCACCGCAGCACTTGAGACTCCAGAGCATCGAGGTCGGGTTCGAGGCATGTCTAGTTCACATGGCTGGGGTAAAGGGTTTGGTGAAGAGTTTGCTGGAATGTACAGGAAGAAAAGGAACAAGAAGGCTGGACCGCAGATGGAAGACCTAGTTGGTGAAGCAGTCACCAGAATTGTCTCCATTCTAGCAGAATCAGGCTTTGATATACCGAAAAATGTACTTCATCCTCCCCAATCACCACCTGTCAGTAGTAGCGAGGAAGAAGATGTGCATGGCCTCGAGGAAGAAGATGTGCATGACAGTGAGGAAGAAGAAGCACGTGGCAGAGAGGAAGACCATTGGCATGTCAGCGAGGATGAAGGTAGTCAACAGCACATTGATAGTCGATCACCTATGCTGGACATAATAGATAAGCTGACAGAGCCAACCAAGTGCAGCCTTTTGGATGGCTCCGGGAATAAAGTGGAGCTCGCACTAGCTACTGTCGTCTTTCCATTGCAAAAGACTCTCCATACAGTACCGGTGCAGGATGGGTATGCTGTGGTGCAACCTAGTTATGTGTGGGGCAATACGGGTCACTACCCTCTGCCTGTACCAATTGGGGGGGATGAAGTAACAACCCTAGCTGAGGCTCTCTGTCTAAGGATCCAATGGTCAAAGAACAGGATCCATGAACCACCCATTACGAGAAATACCAACCCTGCTCCCACATCAGGTAGCAGGGGTACAACATCAGATGGAGGTACTGCAGCTCAGCGTCAGCAAGAGAAAGCTCAGCAGCAGCAGCAGATCAGCAAAACTACGCAGCAGGAGCATCGACAATAGCAGGAGGACAGGCAATCTCCGCCTAAGAAGCAACATCAGATCAACAAAACTACACAGCAGGAGGAGCATCGACAACAGCAGGAGGAGGACAGGCAATCTCCGCCTAAGAAGCAGCAGCAGATCAGCAAAACTACGCAGCAGGAGCATCGACAACAGCAGGAGGAGGACAAGCAATCTCCGCCTAAGCAGCAGCAACGACAGGCGGAGGACAGGCAATCTCCGCCTGAGCAGCATCCACCGCAGAAGAAGGGGGCCAGGAAACCTCTGCCTAGAGATGAGGTTCTTAACTATTTTTGGACAAAATGGGATCCAAAATACAAGCCTGCTGTGCCTATGTTGTCAGAAGAGGACTTACAGGCTGCTGGACCGAATTGTGCCAGGTTGCATGCTTACGCCATGGAACACAGTAAGGATAAACTTAGTTTTCCAGCAAAGTTGCCTGAAGACTCCTTTCATGTTGCTAGTGATTTAATGTTAAACATTGCATTCAGTCACGTGTATGACCTTATAACCCTGGTTGCTCTGGATGAGACCTTCTTGAGGTTGTGGACATTGTAAGTGCCTTAAAACCAAAATAGATATTTCTTTAATTTTGACCACAAAGTTCATGCATGCTAACATTTGGATTTTTTGTAGGAAAATGATGGACAAGGCAGCGGAGATGAAGATCAGTGTTGGGTTTTTGGATCCACAGGTTCTCACGACCACAAAGATTGATAAGCAGTCTACCCTTGTAATAAAAGCATTGAGAAATGTAATGACGAATGACTACGTGGTGGGTGCCTTCTACACCGGTGGCCACTATGTAACACTGATCATCTGTATGAAGTTCAAAGAGGTTTGGTATCTAGATTCTACAAAACATCATCCCGCGCAAAAGTTCGAAGACCTCCGAGCGCTTGTGCAATGGTCCATACCTTGTAGGTTTTGTTCACAAAATTCAATCTCTTAGTGTTTCTAATCAGTATTGCCTGCCCAAAGGACGAAGTGATAAAAGGAAAAAAGAAAAAGCTAAAATCCAATCAGACATTCAAGCACAAGCTAAATACCACTGTAAGACCCAGGTTTTTTTATGGTCCCTTCATACCAATTTGGTACTGCATTAACTTATTATTTTGGTACCTCGATGTGCAGTGTGCTCAGCAGCCATCGGGGTCCTTTTTGCATGGATTCCATGTGGCATTCAATATGTTCAAACTACTCGAAGACATACCTCACATCAAGAAGGCTGTTGTGAGTAGATAATGCTCTCACCCTTGTCTCTGCTCATATTCTCCATTTGATTTTAGAAACTAATTTGTACTTGTATTCTCATAATTATTTTATTTTACAAGATTTCAAACCTGCCCTATACACAAGATCTAAAGCCGGTCCGGGAGATGCTGTGCGAGTACATTGTTAAGGAGATCCTTGACCGAAACGGCAACCTCTATAATGGTGCACCGTGAGTTCATTGTACTGCCTGACAAACTTGAAACTTGCTGCATTCAGGCTAGTTTAGTACTGCCTGAGAAACCTGCTTGGCTGGGGTCAGATGTTGCCTGGTTTAGGCAGTATTCTCAGGACTCCATCCAAACAAAAAGCACCGATGACGAACTTGAAACTTTAGCATGCATGTCGATCTGATAAGGAACTTGATGTGATCTCGCATTGTGTATATATATGTGATCTTGCTTGTGTATATATGTGATGAGAATGTGTTTGTGATGTCTCCTTGCATTGCTGTGGTGGCTGCCAAATCCTGGCTGTTTCCAGGATGCAGCCCCTGATCTGGTGGCTGCCAAATCCTGGCTGGTTCCGGGATGCAGCCAGAAAACGGGCAGGTTACTGTAGGTGCCCTACGTATCGGTCACGAGCGTTAAGTAAGGCATATTACAAAAAATGATCTGTGAGTAACGGGCTTCACTTGGAATGCCCGTTACAAGTATGACAAAACTACAACGGGCCGCATAAAGGCCCGTTACTAATCCTGACCGGTGGGCCCTAGAAGTTGATGCTTTCGTCGATACAGAGGAGACACGCGTCCCGAGTACGCGTCTCCTTTCGTCCAGACAGAGGAGACACGCGTACAAAAAATGCGTCTCCTTTCGTGGAGACGCGTGTCCACAGCAAACGTCTCCGATATTGAGTTCATGTAACGGGCTCAGTTTCTGTACCCGTTACCAAAGGTCCATGTGGGCCCAGAGAAACAGACATTTCAGGTGACCAGTAACTAGTTTCGGTAACGGTCTTGGTTAGACACCCGTTACTAATACGTGTTATGAGTAACGGGCTCAGTGTCTGCGCCGGGCTCAGTTATTGAGTTCATGTAACGGGCTCAGCAAACGTCTCCGATATTGAGTTCATGTAACGGGCTCAGTTTCTGTACCCGTTACCAAAGGCTCCGGTGGGCCCGGAGAAACATCCATTTCTGGTGACTGGTAAGTAGTTGTGGTAACGGTCTTTGTTCGATGCCCGTTACAATTACGTGTCATCAGTAACGGGCATCGGCCCATTACCTTTGTTGGCTTATTTGTAACGCTTGATAGGTAACGGGCGTTTTGCCCGTTACCAATAGCCATCCGCGCTCGTTACTAATGTCTGTTTTTCACGTAGTGATGGGCCTGTTCCCGTGGCGGATGAGAGCTCAGGGCTCACGTTTGTGCAAGTCAAGCCACGAGCGCCCTGCTGCTCCCATGGTGACTACTTGATGGCTGCGTCAACTCGAAGCTCATCAGGGGTGGGTCCCGACCTACCGCATTGTTCGACTCGACTACACCGCTGCGCAGGCAGACCAGCGTAGCCGACCACATCGCGTTCGTGCACCGAATGGCCGACCTTCAATGGCGCATCGACGACCTGTTTGACGATGACTACAACGACTTCAAAGCGACTACTCCGACTACACGCAAGCTAAGTGCCGGTTTCAATTATTATTTTACGGTTTTAATTTATTTTGTAGACCTGCTCTACATGCTTTTGTCTACTCTTCCGACCCCTCCCCCTCGACATGCTCAGGGGCTTGGCCTTGCCAACACATAGGTCGCTAGACCTGAGGGTTCAAATTTTTTATCTTGTGCTATGTTTTCCCTCCCCCTCGACATGCTCGGGGGCTTGGCCTTTGCCATCTGGTCGTTAGACTTGGGGGTTATGTGATTTCGTCCCCCTCGACACGCTTGGGGGTTTAGCCTTGCCAACTGAAGGGTCACCCGACCTGAGGATTGTTCTTCTTCCATTTAATTGCTAAAGTCTCTTGCTTGTTCGACCTTGATTGTGAGGTTGCTAAACCTGGGTCCTTGGCCCCATTCACGCGTCGATCATATCATATGTCTCCCTGCTGAGCTGTATGGTCAGTAAGCCGTCCTCTCCGTGAGTAGTGGTTAGTGAATTGAAAACACAAGTGCTTCCGAGCCATCTTGTTCGAATAAGTAAAAGACCTTACATGATAAAGGGGAATGCTTTTTAAAAAACAAAACATAGCACAAGAATGTTTAGCTCTGGCTAGCATTACACATCAGCATGGACATATCTTAACTCAGGCTTAGTCTTCATTATACATTCAACGGATTGATACACCGACTTGGCATCTATTTTATCTAACAGGTCCAGCCCCATGATCGGTGGCGTCTTCATCAGGTCGCTAGACCTCCCTGCAGCTCTGACGTCGCCTTCCTCAGGTCGCTAGACCTCCGAGCGCCTTCGTCGTTATCTTCATCAGGTCTCTAGACCTACCTGCGGCTCCATCATCACCTTCGTCAGGTCTCTAGATCTCCCTGCGGCTTTATCGTCGTCTTCGTCAGGTTGCTAGACCTCCCGGCGGCTCCATCGTCGTCTTCATTAGGTCGCTAGACCTCCCTGCGACTCTGTTATCATCTTCGTTAGGTTGCTCGACCTCCCGGTGGCTCCGTCGTCGTCTTCGTCAGGTCGCTAGACCTTCCTGCAGCTCCGTCATCACCTTCATCAGGTCGCTAGACCTCCCGACGCCTCTGTCGTTGCCTTCGTCAGGTCGTTAGACCTCCCTGCGGCTCCGTCGTCTCCTTCATCATGTCGCTAAACCTTTGCATGACCTCTTGCGGGTCGGTGTGCGTTTTTAGCCCTACCAGCCTGTTCTGGACACCATTGGAATGATTGCTTCAAGGAATGAAGGCCTCTCTATGGGGTGCGCGCCAAACTGACCCTGCGAGGCAGCTCCGGGTGCTTGGGGGCTTTTAGCGTGAGACCTTCTTGAGGTCGGCATGCCTCGAGTGGCTCTGCCAAACTCTTTGCAGCTATGCAAGATATCTGGGTGTCTCTACAACTGATAATTCAAGACCAATATCAAGATTTCTTCTCTTCTTTTTTGGATCATCGAAGCAGTCTTGCTGCCTATTTCAATGCTCGGGGACTACTCTATGAGAGCGTTTTTCAAACACCATATGTTTTTTCATCGTCGCTTCAACCTATTGGAAGTCCACTTCCTTTAGGTCGGCACTCGACTTCACTACGCTCGGGATTCTACAAACTGGTCGGTTACTAAGACTTGTTCTTTTTGGACCGACGTGCACGCTTATCGACCTGTCGATGGCTCCACTACTTCGTCATGATTCCATCACGTTCGACGCGCCTACACCTCGCTCGGGGGCTTGTGGGACATGGGTACCCCTGGGTCCCCACCGACCAGGCTCATGGTCGTCCCTGACAAGTGGGTCCTGCATCATTCTTGTTGAAGCAAGCTCAAGTGGATTAATTAGTGTTTATCTTTTGTTTTGAGTTTAGGTATGCCGTACTATCAAGAGGGATGCAATCTTGGTTGGACAACAAACATCAAATAGTGCTCAAGTGAACCCATGAGAGACTAACTTGTGAGATCTAAACCTTGGTGGGGGTTCTCTAGCCTAAACCAGTCTGACCGGTTTAGCAAACCAGTCTGACCGGTTTTGGCACTAACACCATCCAACAGCTTGTTGGTTTGAAAACCAGTCTGACCGGTTTGGCAAACCGGTCTGACCGGTTTTGTCTGACAGACTAACGGCTAGTTTTGTGAGAGTTGGGTATTTATACCCATGAGCTCCTCTTTGAGGGGATGCTGGTTCTCCACGTTTCTAACACCTTAGTGTTGTCATACTTGTAACGGGCGTTCCAAGTGAAGCCTGTTACTCACGGATCAGTTTTTGTAACGTGCCTTACTTAACACCCGTGACCGATAGATAGGGCACCTACAGTAACCTGCCCGTTTTCTGGCTGCATCCCGAAACCAGCCAGGATTTGGCAGCCACCAGATCAGGGGCTGCATCCTGGAAACAGCCAGGATTTGGCAGCCACCACAGCAATGCAAGGAGACATCACAAACACATTCTCATCACATATATACATAAGCAAGATCACATATTGAGAGACATGGGTACCCATGGGTCCCCACCGGTCAGGGTCCCAGAGGTCCCTGACAAGTGGACCTGACCTTCTAGAAGCCCCACCGACCTGCAAAGTGGGCCCAGCGACCCTATCCACAACTCCGATGACTCCAGGCGACCTTATCAAGATCCCGGAAGATCGGCAGAGCTTGGCGTGCAAGCCAAGGCACTAGGACGCGGCACACCGCCGCCAGTAGGTCCGAGAATCACGGGATTCTCCTTGTAATCCGGGAGATAGCTTCCCACAATTGTAACCGACCCGGACACGGGTCCACTGACCTTGAATGGAAATCCTAGCCCGTCTCCCCATATAAGGCGGCCTAGGACTCAATTCAAGGGGACATCTTCATCCTCTCGCATAATCCACCACCGCAACTGGACGTAGGGTTTTACACTCCGGAGGCCTGAACCAGTCTAAACCCTCTTGTCTCCCCGTGTTCATCGCCATACTCGCCTAGTTCCGAGTTCACCACGTGGACTACCACCTACGCTCTTAGGTCCCGATCCTCTCCATTAACCTGCAAACCTCTAGGGTAACCCCCTAGCGGATCTGTCCAGGTCTCACCCCCTGACAGTTGGCGCGCCAGGTAGGGGCGATCGGGAACTCGCTGTGCAGCATGATGGACCGATCTGGTGTCGTTTTTCCGGCGAGCATGGCCGCCATCCTCGCCAACCCCGTGGAGATTTTCTACGACTCTTCCACGGCGACCTCTCCTGCTCCGGCAGCCGCAGCTTCTCCAGCGACCACGGAGCAGGTTGTGACGGCGCCCGTCGCCACCCCCATTTCCGATCTAGTATCGGAGACCCACCCGCCCAGACCCTATGACCTTGTTCAGGGTATGGAGAACGTCATCGGCACGATGAAGCAAACCCTGGAGATCTGCGAGCGAGCTCAGCACTTGGCGCAGACAGCGCTACGCCACGATACGTTCCCCTTCAACCTGAAGTCTGCACCTGGCCTTTGACTCGTCAGCTCTCCACGCCCTCCCAGATCCAATCTGGTCGGAGGCCATCTGGTGACCTAAGGCCTGCACCTCGCGCCCGACGCGACCCCCTCGACGTGCCCTGCACCTATCACAGGGGCGCGAAGCACACCCTCCGCTGGTACAGCCTGCGGAAAAGGATCGACCAAGAGCTCCCCCACCGTGCTAAATGACCTACTCAGTCTCCGGACTACGGTGAGTTCCAGAAGGTCCGTGTTCGAGTCTCCCCCAACGACTCGGACATCGTCTTCCGCCAAGTGCTCGTGGTCTCCGAGAACGAGCCACCCCGTGTGGGCGCGACCAACTCCGAGGAAGCAGCCCGCATCCAAGGCAATGCCCTACGTGCCTAGCGACGTGTGGATGAACAGTGCCGTGCGGCCCTCCCCTGCGCTCGGGAACTACGCGTGGAGTTCGAGGAAGCTAGGATCCCCACGTTCAACAGCCCCCAGGCCAACCTGGGCACGGCCATCACCCGACTCCAGCAAGCTCCGCTGACGCCTGAAGTTGAGTAGGCCATCGCGTACCTCTGGGTTGCTAACGCCTTGGTGGAGGAAAAGAGCACGGCCTCTAAGGCCGCTACGTCTTCATCGACGCGTCACTCACGCAGTCGATCCCATTGACCTCAGCGCTCCCACCTCTCAACTGTTCGGAAGGAGGTCGCCTAGCACAACCCCAAGCAACCTGCCCAGCAGCCTACTGCTGCCAACGTCGGTGACCTGCGCGTCAACCTTGACGCCAACAAGCACGCTCGCGACGTGCGCGGCAACGTCGACCAGCGCCACCGCGAGCGCGAGGAGCGTGAACTTCGCCATCGTGCGGAGTACAATCGCGAGTACGGCCAACCTGGTGCCGTCCACCGCATCATAAAGCGCGAGCTGCGCGACCGCCACGACATCGAGAACAAGTGACGTGCTCTCTACGACGCCGAGCACGGTGACCCAGGGGTTGCCCAGGGCAACCGAGATCGGCAGCCACGCTCCCAGGTCGTCATCCCGGTGCGCAGCGTCCACTCTACGCCTAGAGAAGCTGCTCCAGCCAGAGCAACCGGTGACGACCTAGGTGTCACTGCCTTCCCAGCGCTAGCTCCCCATCTCAGGATAGTGGACTACCCCGAGAACTTCAAGCCCAACATCAAGGAGTACGATGGGCGCTCGGACCCCAACATCTGGCTGTCGACCTACTACGTCGCTGTCAAGGCGGCCGGTGGTAGCTTCGACCACATGGCGGCCTACTTCCCACTGGTCATAGGCAAGGCCCCCTCGCTATGGCTCAACAGCCTCGAGCTAGGTAGCATCAAGACCTGGGCCGACCTATCCCAGGCCTTCACCTCCAATTTCTAGGCGACCTATGATCATCCTGGAAATGCCTTCAACCTCGGGAGGGTCGTCATGAAGCCCAAGGAGCGGCTCCGTGACTACAACAACCGGTTCTTCGAGAACCGTAATAAGTGTGTTGGTGTCAGGGACGACCAGATCCTCGACAGCTACAAGAAGGGCATCAAAGATCGCAAGCTCTTTGAGAAGATCCATGAATTTGGTGCCACCACCGTCAAGGATCTCATGAACGTCGTCAACAAGCTGATGGACACAGAAGAGGCGCTGCAGAACCAGTTCAACGCTGACACCCCTAGCACATCTGGCGCCGCAGCAGACCCCGCGTCCAAGCTCCGCAAGCAATCTTCCGAGGTCCTAGCGGTTGAAGGGCGGCAAGCTTCGACCTTCAACCTGGAGGAGTTCGACACAACGCTCGACAGCCTCTGCGGGTTCCACGAGGGATCTACCCATACTCTCCGCGAGTGCTCTCAGTTCAAGAGGGCCTTCAGCACCCCCGTGGACCCCAAGCGACCAAGAACGACGGTGGTCGCCATGACAACCGCCGCTACAACAACAACTACCGCCGTGATGACCAGTAGGACCGGCACGACGACGGTGACAACCAGGACCCCCGCGACAACCGACGTGACGATCGTCGCGACACCTCTCGCAGCGACCCACCTCCACAACCTCCTCGCGACGAGGGCAACCTACCGCCTCCACCACCGACAGGCAACCCCAACGGGCCTTTCCAGGCCGCGACCCGCACGATCAACATGATCGTTGGGGGCCTCAAGTCCAACGTTAGCAAGAGGCGCTACCGCAAGGACAAGCGCGAGGTCCACCTCGTCCACACTCAGCCAACTGTGCCTTTGCATTGGTCTGAGCAGGCGATCACGTTCTCCAGAGATGATCACTGGGTCCACATCCCAGATCCTGGGTCCTACCCACTTGTCATCAAGCCCACAGTGGATGGGGCATTGCTCTCCCAGACCTTGATCGATGGGGGGAGCGGGCTCAACATCATCTTCGTTGAGACCCTCAAGAAGATGAACTTCGATTTCGACAAGCTCACGGAGTGCGACGAGCCCTTCTACAGCATCGTCCCTGGGAAGACGGCCTACCCCCTGGGTCGGGTCTCCCTCCCCGTTACCTTTGGTACGGAGGCCAACTTCCGCACAGAGTACCTCAACTTTGAGGTCGCCAACTTCAAGTCCTCCTACCATGCGATCCTAGGTCGCCCGATGCTGGCCAGATTCATGGCCATCCCGCATTACACCTACTTGGTGTTGAAGATGCCTGCCCCAAACAGGGTCCTCTCCGTCCTAGGGGACCTCATCATCTCCTTCAAGTGCAACTCAGAGGCCCTCTACCTCGCTGTGACATCCGCCTGTGTCGACGCCTCCGCAGTCCTGGTCACTGAGGCCAAGAAGGTCGACCCGAGCGACCTAGCTGTCCCGGAGCAGAAGCGCACCGACACCGCCGTGGATGTCGTGCCCTCCACGAAGCAGGTCTGCCTCGGCGTTGCCAACGCAGAGAAGACGGTGGTGATCGGTGACGGCCTCGACCCAAAATAGGAACTCGCGCTCACCAGTTTTCTCTGGGATAACGCGGATATATTCGCATGGACTCCATCGGATATGCCGGGTGTCCCCAGGGAGCTGGCTGAGCACTCCTTGGATGTAAGCAAGACGGCCAAGCCTGTCAAGCAGAAGCTTCACCGCTTTGCGAAAGATCGCAAGGACGTCATTAGGGTAGAAATAATAAAGCTCATAACTGCCGGATTTATCCGAGTGTAAAAATCCGGTTTGGCTCGCCAACCCGGTGCTTGTACCCAAGAAAACCGGTCAATGGAGAATGTGTATCGACTACACCGACCTCTTCCGCGCATCGACCAGGTCGTGGACTCCACGGCTTGAAGCGTCCTCCTATGCTTTCTCGACTGCTACTCAGGTTATCACCAGATAGCCCTGAAGGTCTCTGACCAAGATAAAACGGTGTTCATAACACCTCACGGCATCTACTGCTACGCGACCATGACCTTTGGCCTCAAGAACGCTGGCGCGACCTACCAGAAGGCCATCCAGAAGTGTCTGGAGCGCCAGATCGGCAAAAACGTAGAAGCCTACGTCGACGACGTGGTCGTCAAGACCACCGAAGAGGATAAGCTCATAGCTGACCTCGCAGAAACCTCCGCCAACCTCCGGCACTATCGCTGGAAACTTAACCCAGAGAAGCCTGTCTTCGGTGTTCCCTCTGGCAAGCTCCTGGGCTTCATGGTTAGCAACCGGGGCATCGAGGCGAACCCCACCAAGGTGGATGCCATCCGCAGGATGAAGCGACCTACAGGGAAGAAGGATGTCATGAAACTCATGGGCATGATGGCGGCCCTAGGTCGATTTATTAGCAAACTTGAAGAAAAAGGCCTGCCCTTCTTCAAGCTGCTAAAGAAGGAGGACAAGTTCGTCTGGACCGACGAGGCAGACCAAGCCCTAGAGCAACTCAAGACCTTCCTTATGTCACCCCCGGTGATGGTGCCCCCGGCACCTAAGGAAAGTCTACTGCTCTACATCTCTGCGACCACCCTGGTGGTCAGCTCGGTTCTGGTGGCTGAGCGACCTGAAGAGGGTAAACCCTACCCTGTCCAGCGACCTATCTATTACATCAGCGAGGTCCTGTTAGACAGCAAGACTAGGTACAACCAACCTCAGAAGATGCTCTACGCCCTACTTGTCACCTCCCGCAAGCTCCGGCATTACTTCCAGTCGCACAAGATCAAGGTCGTCTCGGCCTTCCCCCTTGGCGAGATCCTGCGTAGCCGCGACACCACTGGACACATCATCAAGTGGTCTATCGAGCTAGGTGAGTTCGACCTAGAGTTCTGCCCCAGGCAGGCCATCAAATCCCAGGTCATCACGGACTTCATTTCGGAGTGGACAGAGATCCAGCAGCCTCCACCTGCAGAACGGCCTGAGCATTGGAAGATGTACTTCGATGGTTCCCTGAACCTCGAAGGGGCCGGCGCAGGCGTACTGTTCGTCTCCCCTCAGGGCGACTACCTCAAGTACGTTCTGCAGATCCACTACAAGGCGTCTAACAACGGCGCCGAGTACGAAGCCCTGATTCATGGGCTATGCATCGCTATCTCCCTAGGGATCAAGCGCCTCATAGCCTACGGCGATTCCAAGGTCATCATCGACCAAGTCATCAAGGACTCCGAAGCTAGCAAGGATACAATGGATGCCTATTGCGCCGAGGTGCGCAAGCTCGAGCGTCACTTCGAGGGACTCGAGTTCCACCACGTATGTCGCAACAACAACGTGGCGGCCGACGTCCTCTCCAAGCTCGGCTCCAACTGCGCGCTAGTACCGTCCGGCGTGTTCGTCCAGGACCTACACAAGCCAACCATCAAGCTTCTCCTTGACCCAGAGTCACCAGATGATAAAGTGACCCCACCGGGAGGTCGCGATGTCCTCATGACCGAGGCAGAGGACGACTGGCGCCTCAACTTCCTCGCTTTCCTCCTTGAACACCGAGTACCTGAGGAGAAGGCGGAGCGCGAAAAGATCACGAGGCGTAGCGCCAACTACGTCATCGTTGGCACAGAGCTCTACCGAAGGTCCACCTCCACTGGGGTTTTGATGAAGTGCATCCTGCGATCTGAGGGCCTCAGGCTCTTAGATGAAATCCACGATGGCGAGTGCGACAACCACGCCTCCTCCGCCAACCTGGTGGGCAAAGTCTTCAAGTCTAGCTTCTACTGGCCTACCGCCATGGCTGATGCACAGGAACTTGTACGTCGATGCAAGGGGTGCCAATTCTTCACCAAACAGCAGGACGTCTCGGCTCAGGCCTTAAGGACCATCCCTCCATCTTGGCCCTTCGCAGTATGGGGCCTTGACTCCGTGGGACCCTTCAAGTCCGCCACTGGCGGGTACAAGCACATCATCGTGGCGGTGGACAAGTTCACCAAGTGGATCGAGGTCTGCCCTGTATCTAGTGTCACGTCGAAAGAGACGGCCAAGTTCATCAAAGAGATCACCCACTGCTTCGGGGTTCCCAACAGGATCGTCACTGACCTTGGCACAGCCTTCATAGGAGCTGATTTCTGGGACTTTTGCCAAGACAACCTGATCGACATATACTATTCCTTGGTGGCGCACCCATGGTGCAATGCCCAGGTCGAGCGGGCCAATGGCATGGTCCTGCGGGCCATCAAGGACTGCATCTTCGATGGCTCATCGCCTTACGCAACCAGGTGGCTCACAGAGCTCCCTCACGTCATCTGGGGTTTCCGGACCCAGGTCAGCTCAGCTATAGGGTACTCCCCCTTCTCCTTGGTCTACGGGTCTGAGGCCATCCTCCACACCGATGTCGCCTTCTGAGCTCCTCGCATTCAGCACTTCGACGAAGGAGAAGTGGAGCAAACACGCAGGCTCGACCTTGACAGCATCGAAGAATATCATGTGGCCGCGCTCATGCGCCACACCCGCCACGAGCAGCAACTACGTCGCTACCACGACCGCAATGTGCGGGAATGTTCCTTCAATGTTGGCGACCTAGTCCTGTGGCGGATCCAGAACACCAAGGACATACACAAGCTCTCTGCACCTTGGGAAGGGCCTTTCATAGTTAAGGAGGTCATTGGACCGGCGACCTATCACCTCCAATGGGCCGATGGCCAGGGCGTCCCGAACCCCTAGAACATCGAGCACTTACGTCGCTTCTATCCTTAGGAGCCTTGTATCGTAATAAAAGCTATGTACTCTATCCCTTGTAATTCATCAGCAATATATATATATAAAGATTCCCTTTTCGGCAGTTTTTTTGTCGACCTACTTTTATGGGTCTCTATTTATTTTCTGTTCACCCTCCCCCTCGACACGCTCGGGGGCTTGGTTTAAAGCCAGACCCGACGCGCTCGGGGTCTTGGTGTTAAGCCAGGCCCGTCACGCTCGGGGGCTTGGCTTTGCCAACCTAAGGGTCGTGCGACCTGGGGGGTTTTACCTTTCTTTTCGCAAGTGTTTTCCCTTATCACAACTTTTATACCCTTTATAAGTGTTCTTAAGTCATGTGTTTGCACGACCTTGGGTTCAAGGCCCCCCTCCGCGCGCCGGCTGCATGTAAGCCTCCACGCTGAGCCGTGTAGTCGGTAAGCCGTTCCTCCACCGAGTTGGGTTAGCGGGGGGAAAAGGTTTTTGCAATTCCATTACTTTTGCATTCTTATAATAAGTATCCAAGCCAAATAAGGGACCACAGTCGTTAATGAAACATGGCCTTTTCATTTATGCAAGGTTTATCTTACATCAAAAGGGTCCACGACCCATTGGCACTAACAGTTTGCTACATCCTAAGTTACATTTCAGAGATCTAATTTCTTCATGATCTCCTCCGCGGCGACCTGGATGTCTTCAGCGCCCACCAGCGGAGCCAGGTCGATCTCCTCCGTGACCTTCTGCAGGTCAAACGCTGGCTCATGGTGCTTCACCGTGGCCAGTGCTGCAGCCGCGGCGAGCTTGCCACTGTCCATCAGCAGGGTCTTCATTCGACCTTCTGCCTCCTCCAGCCGCGCGACGAGCTCTTGCGGTCCGCCTTCGACCTTGGGGACATAGACGTCCACAAGGTACTCAGCCGCCTCCTTGAGGTCGTCTAGGTCCTTCTGAAGATCTGCAGTCATCTCTTGATGATCAATAAGGGTTTGGATCGCCCGGGAAAGGTCGATTTCCAGGTCCCTGCGTACACCAAATTCATATGCAGCCTTCCGGGTGTAGTAATACTCACTGGCTTCAACCTCCTTGGTTTTCTCCTTGAGGGTCTTGACTTGGTCTTTGGAATCCTTGAGCTCCTTCTTCAAGGCGGCCTCCCTCTTCTTGGCCTCTGCAATCAACAAGGTCAGGAACAGCACACAACAACGTAAACTTTAGACATCAAGGTCGAGAGTACTCCCAGACATAACCGAAGTGGCGATTGTTGGGGATCGGATTTAAAACATCATCCTCGAAACTTTCCAAAGGAAACACACGTCGGCTTTTTCGGGAATCTTCCGAAGGTTCTTAAGTTTTTCAGATCTATGAATGAGTCTGAGGAAGTCATTTTCTTATGATTAGAGAAAGATTTCTGGAGAACCAAATGGATGAATAAGATATTGTTTTATGTATGAACATATTGCTGACCCTCGGAGTTCCGAAGAAATTACGGTTCTCCTCTTTCTTATCTTTTGTGGCATTCAGGAATTCGAGAATTCTGGGATTTCTTCCCTGCAGCGATGAACCAAGGAAAGAATAAGGGAACTGTGCAGCGAAGGGATGCTTGCCCGAAGCTGCTCTTTAAGGATTTCCGAAGATAGAGAGCCATTCCGAAGCTGGTTGAAGAGGATTTCCGAAGATTGCATGAAGATTCTTGGGAACCGAAGCTGACCTGGTCAAAGGCGTAGCAAAGAAGACACAAGGAGACGTAAGAAGCTTGGCTATGGAAGAAGAAGGAAGCTAGAACACGCAATGGCACACTTGTAAATTAAGAAGGATCTCCGTGATTACCGCTGACTAATGTACCCTCAACATTTCCTTGTATCTGTAACTTTACGAAGGGTAGTTTCGGAATGTAAAAGTGACCCTCGGGCACTATAAAAGGAGCCCCTCGACCTTCGTGTAAAGGGATCAGCTTTTCAGAGTGACATCAGAGGCTTTTGTCAGTTCGCTTCAACCTTTTGTCTGGAGATTCTCGAATTTCCAACATTGGCGCCCACCGTGGTCTTAGCCGTTAGAAACCCACGATGGCACCACCGCAGAAAACCAAGAAGCCCACAGCGCAAGACTTTGAGAGCGAGGACAACCAAGAAAACACAGAGCAAGGCCTCGTCCTTCACCCCAAAACCAACACCGCACAAGATCCAGAACAAGTCCAGGATCCACAACACAACGAAAAAGAGAAAGGCAAGGAGCCGAAGAAATCCCCGAAGCCAGTGATGAACGTAATGAGCACGAAGTGCCCGATGAAGAGTTACAAGCGGCCCTAAAACAAATTCAAACTCTAAAAAGACAGAAAGACAAGATAGCCACGCAACTCAAGGCCAAGAAATAGGCCACAGATAAGCTGCAAAGACTAGAGCAGGCAAAGAAGGAAATAATGCAACTTCAGAAAGAAATTGATGATTTGGCCGAGGGAGAGGACAATTCCTACAAGCAATTCACACCAGACCCAGAGTCTGCAACCAAGAACCAGCGAATCAAGCAGAGCCTCATTTCTCCAGAAAACACAGAGCACATAAACAACAGGATTGCACAGTTCAACGACCTCAACTCTCCACTTTCTGTAGGCCTCCAAACAGCTCCATGGCCATCCAAATACAAGCCAGTTTCGCTATCAAAGTTCAATGGCTTCGGCAATTCCAGACAATTCTTGATGAGTTATGAAGCCGCAGTAGCTTCGGCAGGAGGAGATGATGTCGCTTTAGCAAAATCCTTCATTATTGCATGTGAAGGCCCAGTGCTTAATTAGTACTCACTTCTACCTCCACATTCAGTGTACAGTTGGCTCGATCTAAAATCCAAGTTCCTACAAGTCTTCCAAGCTTTCCACCATACAACTACAAGAACAGCAGATTTGTATCAGTGCAAGCAAAAAGACAAAGAGCCGCTAGCAGAATTCGTGAGAAGATTCATGCAGCTAAAGTCTCAAACTCCAGAAGCAGATGACAAAGCAACCATCTTAGCTCTCATAAGTGGTTTGATTCCGGGACAAACAGCTGGTCATTTCAATAGACTGAACCCCAAATCAATGGATGAATTATTCGAAGAATTAGAAAAGTATTGTAAATCAGATGAAGACCACAGAAGAAGAGTGGCAGAAAGGTACCAGCAAAGGCAATCCCAGAGAAACAACAACTATGGGAATCAACCTGTCATGAATGTGCAAGACAATTCCTCAAACAATCCGCCACAGGCTCAGAGTCACAACAACCAAAGCTCTTAGCGGGGCGGCTATTCCGGAAGAGGAAGAGGTCGAGGAAGAACACCTTCAACGCTCCAAAATCATGATAGCAGAGATCCACACTTCCAATGCATATATCATGGAAGGGGCCACAGCACGGAAGCATGCCCAGAAACACAGAAAAACTTCCAAAGAATCCAAGAACAACAACGCGTAGCCCAGATAACAGCCGCACAACCCAAACAAGTCCAACACACTTATTGGCAACAACAATCCTTTCCTCACACCCAGCCTTTTATCCAACCACATCAAACGATTTGGCAACCTTCGCCACAATTCTACCCACAAACTCATTTCCCGCAACCACAACCTTCGCACCAATTTTTCCAACAAACCCCAATTTCGCAAAACCAAACTACGCAGCAAGCCTTCCCTCAAACCCAAGCCATACAAGTCATTGAACAACCACAGCCAATTCAAGCAAAAGAAGCATTGCCACCACCACCAGCCCAAGTCCCAAAGACCGAGCAAAATAATTCTCAAAACACGTCAAGGGCACTGCCATCCTTTGGCATGATCTTGCCAATAATCGGAGGCTCATCTATGGAATTTGACACCAAGAAGCAAAGAAATTATTATTACAGACAGATCAATGTAATCATTGATGACGGTCCAGCAGCAAGGCCAGAATGGGTGAAAGTTCCAATAACTTTCACTGAAGAAGATTTCAGACTGAAATCAGTTTCCCACAATGATGCAATGGTCGTCGAAGTTAATGTTGCTGGTTGGGTCATAGGAAATGTCTTGATAGACAATGGAAGTTCAGCAGATATCATCTTCACTAATACCTTCCAACGCATGGGCCTCGCTCCTCACATGTTAGCACCACCAGAGAAGCCATTAGTTGGTTTCGGAGGAAAACCAATCAGATCCAGAGGAAAAATCTCTCTACCAGTATCATTCGGAGATTTGGACAACGCAAGAACGGAACACATCATGTTCGATGTTGTTGATATGTACTATCCATACAATGCCATCTTCGGAGAGGATTCATCAACAGATTCGACGCTATATTCAGACAGCTTTTCCTATGCATGAAAATCCCAGCTCCTCACGGAGTAATCACTATCTTCGGAGATCAGAATGAAGCAAGAAGAATAGAAAAAGGAAACACTCCGGGACAACAAAACATCCATCATCTGGCAGATAATCAAGAAAGGCAACAGCCATACTCCGAAGCAAAAAGAGATAAAGAAAAAATGGAAGTAAGCGCGGATGGAGAAACAAAGAAAGTATTCCTAGATGGCATGCCAGACAGAGCAGTAACAATCGGGGCAGACTTAAGCCCCCAAGAAGAAGAAGAACTAATATATTTCCTGAATCAAAACAAGGATGTCTTTGCATGGTCAGCTAAGGATCTGCAGGGTGTTGACCGGGACATCATTGAACACAAGCTTGACACAGATGAAAAGATTCATCCGAAAAAGCAAAAACTCAGGAAAATGTCAGAAGAAAAAGCAAAGGTGGTGGAAGTAGAAGTCCAAATATTACAAGACGCTCAGGTCATCCGAGAAGTAATCTATCCAGTATGGCTGGCCAACACGGTACCGGTCAAGAAAAAGAACGGAAGATGGAGAATGTGTGTGGATTTCACGGATTTGAACAAAGCTTGCAAGAAAGATGACTACCCACTGGAAAGATTAGACAGAGTGGTAGATGATGCTGCAAACAGTGAAATGTTGTCACTACTGGACATGTTCTCCGGGTATCATCAGGTCAGGGTAAGAAAAGAAGATGAGGAGAAAACTAGTTTCATAACTCCATTCGGAACATACTGTTTCGTGAGAATGCCAGAGGGCCTGAAGAACACAGGATCCACATTCTCAAGAATGATAGCAATTGTGCTACATTACCAGCTTTGAAGAAACATTCTAGCATATGTTGACGACATCATTGTCAAAAGCATTAGAAGATGCGATCACATCAGAGATTTGGCAGAAACATTCGTAAATCTAAGGGCAGCGAACCTTAAACTGAACCCAGAGAAATGCGTATTTGGCATTCAGAAGGGAAAGGTTTTAGGATGCCTAGTGTCAACAAAAGGCATTGAAGCTAATCCTGACAAGATCAAAGCAATTGTAGAAATGCAAGAACCAGCTTCGGTCAAGGATGTACAAAAGTTAACAGGAAGAGTGGCAGCACTAAACAGATTCATTCCCAGAGCAGCGGAAAGAAGCTTACCATTCTTCCAGCTCCTCCGAAGTTCCAACAACTTTCAGTGGAGCGATACCCAAAGCCGGGCATTCCAGGAACTCAAAGAATATTTGACAAACATGACAAAGCTATGCCCACCAGAGCCAAAGTCACCTCTCCTCCTATACCTCGCAGCTTCCAATTCAGCCATAAGCGCAGTTCTTGTTCAATAGAAAGAAGAAAATGGGTAATTAAGGCAAGTACCAGTCTACTTCGCTTCCGAAGCTCTATCAGGATCAAAACTATTTTACTCAGAGCTAGAGAAGATCGCCTATGCAGTTATCATGGTGACAAGAAAACTCAGACATTATTTTGAAGGACACCAGATTCGTGTCATCACGAATCAGCCTCTTAACGACCTCTTCACAAACAGGGATGCAACTGGAAGAATTGTAAAATGGGCTGCAGAATTGTCTGGATACGTGGTAGACTTCGAAAGAAGAAACGCTATTAAATCACAAGTCTTGCTGGACTTCGTCGTGGACTAGACTTCACCAATCATGGAAAACAATACCTGCGAACAAGTGCCATGGGTAATCTACTGTGACGGAGCTTGGTGCGAAAAAGGTGTGGGAATCTCAGCAATAGTAACATCACCCTCGGGTATCAAAATAAGGTACGCAGCAAGACTAGACTTCCCAGATGAAGCAGTCTCCACCAACAATACCACGGAATATGAAGCTCTGCTACTAGCACTAAGAAAGATGAAGGCCCTGGGTCAGCAAACTTTCATCATCAAATCATATTCCAAAGTGATTCAAGAACACGTTGAGAAAGAAAGCAAGGCAAGAAATCCAGAACTTATCAAGTATCTGAAGAAAGTTCGAGAAATGGAAAAATATTTCAGGGGCTATACTGTGCAACATATCCCAAGAGCTGAAAATAGTGAAGCAGACAAGCTAGCGAAAGCAGCTGCCCAGAATCAACCTCTACCCCCAGATGTTTTCTTTGAAATCATCACTTCTCCATTAGTAAAAGAGCAGGAAGACAGAATGGTGAATGTCATAGAAAGCGCAGATTGGAGAGCTCAAATCATGGCATTTTTAAGAAACCATTATGAACCTACGGACGAAAATGAGTTAAATAGACTCAAGCAAAGGGCAAGGGGCTATGCCATAGTAGATGGAGAGTTGTACAAGTCTGGAGTTTCCGAACCCTGGCTAAGGTGCATAACCTCAGAAAAAGGAAAGGAACTTCTGGCAGAAATCCATAGCGGATTCTGCGGAGCTCACATTGGTGCAAGAGCACTTGCAGGGAAGGCAGTAAAACAAGGATTCTTTTGGCTGTCCATGATTATTGATGCGAGAAAATTAGTTCAAGAATGTGAGGCATGCCAAAAAACAGCAAGACATCAAAAAGCACCCTCGCTCCCAATTCAACTCATTTCACCATTGTGGCCACTGCAAAGATGGGGGATGGACTTAGTAGGACCACTACCCACAGCTCAAGGCAATTGCAAATTCGCAGCAGTAGCTGTTGACTATTTCACAAAGTGGATTGAGGCGAAGCCACTAGCAAACATCACTGCTGCAACTGTTCAGAAGTTCTTCTGGCAGAACATAGTTTGCAGATTTGGAGTTCCAAGGGAACTCACAGTGGACAATGGAAAGCAATTTGACTGCTACACTTTCAAGGAATTCTGCAGAACCATAGGCACGGATGTCAAGTTTTCCTCAGTCTATCATCCTCAATCAAACGGAGCAGTGGAAAGAGCAAATGGAATCATATTCACAGGTGTCAAGAAGTGCTTATTCGATCAGAAGAAGGGCAAATGGGTCGATGAGCTACCTAGAGTCATCTGGTCCCACAACACAACTACTTCAAGAGCTACGGGGTTCACACCTTTTCGCCTACTGTACGGTACCGAGGCCATGACACCAGAAGAAATCAAGAATGAAAGCATAAGAGCAAGCAAAAAAGCTGAAGATTCTCAAGAAAAAGAAAAATTAGAGAAAGACATGATCGAACTAGACATCCTGGAAGCATCCCAGAACTTAGAGAAATACCAGCAGGAAACCAGGAAGTGGAAAGACAAGAAAATTGTAAGGAAGGAAATCAGAGTCGGAGACTTGGTCATCAAAAGGAAAAAGAAGTGGGGAAATCCGGGGAAACTGCAAGAAACTTGGGAAGGACCATACATTGTGAAAGAAAGCAACAGGCCTGGTTCCTTCCGCCTAACCGATGAACTGGGAATGGAATTACCACATTCATGGAACGTGGAAACCTTAAAAAGGTATTATCCTTAAAGAAATGATAGAATTTTAGTTAGCCCGCATTTAAATTAAGAAAAATGTAAAAAAAACCTCAGTCTGTGGATCTATAAATAGATCGAGGGAGAAAAATAGATTTACTTTTCTGCAATTTTACTTTACCTAAAGGGATCGTACTCTTTTCCTTGCAAGCGGAACTCCACCATGGAGGCAAGGTTTTTAATGAGGCGGGTCTCGTGTAAATTTCCTTTCTGTCCATAATGAAATAAGTTTTCCCCTAAATTTTTTGCATACATGTTGATATCACTTCTTTAGTATTACAAAATCCAAACAAATGAAGGCCGAGGGCCATGTAAAAAAAGAAACCCGTGATTATCCAAGAAAATCACGAGGGCCGAGGCAACAGAAAAGTTGCGGCCTTATTCCAAGAAACCCGTGATTATCCAAGAAAATCACGAGGGCCGAGGCAACAGAAAAGTTGCAGCCTTATTCCAAGAAACCCGTGATTATCCAAGAAAATCACGAGGGCCGAGGTAACAGGAAAGTTACGGCCTAGTTCTAAAAAATTGTGATTATCTAAGAAAGTCACTTAAACCAAGGCAACGGAAGATTGCGACAACGTCCCAAAAGGTGTTCGCACAAATATACAAAGGCATAACGCCAATTGGACAAGTTCGCACAAGATTGTTTTCGTCAGAAGCAAAAAGTTCCCAAAGGCGTGTTGAACACAACCAAGAGTTGTCATATCAACACATTTTTTCTCCTTAAGTCCATAAAACTATATACCAAGTTTTATCGACTTATATTTACAAAATCTATCTAAGTAAACTTCAAAATGTATCCTCTCCTAGAAAAGGACGACACTCCCTTGTGCTACGAAACGCAAGGTAGGGAGGGCGACATTTTTTGCAAAAACTGTTCATAAATTGCTTTTTCGCATCACAAGGGACAGCGTCTCCTTACAACAAACTTTTATAATGCAAAAGATCAGAGCACAAAGGGAGTTCTAGTACATGGCCAGGTTTCGACCCTCGCTGTTCAGCAATATCACAAACATAAGCGAAATCATCATCCGCGGCTAAGGGGCTGAGGGGCTCCGTCTTCACGAAGCAAGGTGTGTTTTCTTCAAGCGTCGCGACAGCAAAATCATCTCGAGAAGTAAAAAACCAGCCCAGAGGAAAGCTATGCATTGAGAAGTATTCGCAACAAAACATCCAAAAATCTCTGAAGGATTTTTTAGGAAAAGCTTCTTTGTACAAACGCCAGGAAGCACCGCTGGCCATCACGCGTTGATAGTACATACAAATAGGGATGACGTCCTGCGCAGGCCCTCCTTCAAGGACCTGTGCAGGAATAATATGTTACAAATCTTTTACAAATTGTCTCAAAGTCCTCAAATCAAGAACTTCCTAAATCCTAAACCTGCTCTGATTCAGTCGGAGCCGCGTCAGGATCAGCAACATTTACATCCTTGGCACTTTTTTCACCAGTTTCGGCAGTAGCAACATCGTCGGAATTCAGCTCCAGCGCCGCTCTAAGCTCTTCTTGGGCCTCGTCCTCCAAGATCCAAAAAGACAAAGCAGAAGATGAATATAAGCGAACAATGGCACAAGCAGACAAGAAAGCCAAGTCATTCTCAAGAATATCAAGAAGAAGGAAAATACCTTAGCAAGCTTCGCGCGGGCAATTTCCTTGGCAAATTCTTTGCCACCAGCCATCCAAAACTTCTTAACAAAATTCTTCTTAATGTTCTTTACATCCTCGTCTGCACGAATCCTAGAAACACTTGATGCCTCAGGAAATTCAAGACCGGAAGAGCAAAATTTCCCAAGGTCTGCACAGTCTTTTACCTCCAATAATTTTAGAAGACTCTCAGAACAAAATGTAGCAGCAAAATCACTGGCAGAACCAATAAGTTCGGGAAGACTTTCGAATTCCTCAACAAGCCAGTTGATAATTGCTACTGGATCCTCAACGTCGGGGAAAGGATTCGGTCTAGCCCCATACTCGCCAAGAGCTTCGCTATACTTTTCAAATAAAAACTCAAAGTTGTTCTTAATCTCCTTCTCTCCATCCCGCATGATTTTCAGCTGCTCAGCAAGATCTTTCTCCAAAGAAATAATCCTAAGATCTTTTTCGCTGTTGGCTTTGGTGAGATCCGCATTCTGCTTCGTAGCCTCGGCATTTTTGCCCTTGAGTTCTGAAATCTGATTAGCATCACGCTCAATGGTGTTCCGTAATTCTTCAATGATTTTCAAGTCATCTTCACGAGTTTTCTGAAGCTTCGCATGTTCAATTTCCAAACTTCTATAAGCATCATCAGCATGTTTTCTTCCCTCTTTGGCAAGTTCCACCATCTCTTTCAAAGTCTTATTATGAACCTCTAGTTCCTCAGAAAGTTTCTTTGAAGAGGCCAAATCTCTTTCAAGATTAAGAATCTTGCCTTGTAGCGAAAGAGCATGATTCTGATCAGCACGAGTCTTCTCAGAAGAAATCTTGCCAGCGATCACAGATTTTAGGCCGAGAGTGGTACTGATCATAGACAAATCTGTGGCAGGAAGTTTCCGCAGGGCATCTTCAAAAGCTGCAAGTAGCAGAAGGAAAAATAAGCAAAACCAATGAAAAATAAAGAAAGAATAAACAAAAGTCAGAACCAGCATACCTGCGGGGTCAAAATAATTACCAACTTCTTCATGCGCGGACGTCACAATCGCATGAGCATCATCTTGAACCGTCTCAATCTGAGACTCCGGAATTTTCTCTAAATCTTGAAGGGAAAACGAAGGCTTCTTCAAGGCTTCACCTCCAGATGAGCTCGCGAAGGAAACAAGCGTTCCTGGGGCATTCCACAGCATTTCAAAGCTATAAGGATCATCATCCCTCCCAATCCCAGCACTGCTAACGAACATTAACTTACTCTTCAAGTTCGTTCCAAAGGTTTGATTGTATCCGTAAGTCTCGGCCGAAACTCCACCATCTTCGGAAATATCTTGACGACCTTGAATAAGAAGTGGAAGGTGAGAAGGAGGACCTCGCTGCACTGTTTTGTCAAGATAAGCCAAGAATTTAAGAGAAGCTTCACCATCATTTGTCTTGTCTTCCAAAAGAATAACTCCCTTCTCCAAAGATGGCGTTCCGAAGACTTTGGACACCCCAAGTTTCTCGGCAGCCGCGGGTTCTTTATCTGAAAGAGATTCAATGTCAACAAAGGTATTCTCCGACGAAGGAGAACACACTTCACGGCCCTGAATCACCCCACAGCAAAGCAAAGAATCACCTGATTTCTGGTTATCGTCATCATCATCGTCAGACAAAGCAGGCGTGGCTCGAGCACGAGGCTTGGAGGAAATAACCTTTGTATTCCCTTTCTTTTTCTTCAAATCTGCCAAAGCGGCTGCGGCAGTCTTCTCAGCCTTGGAACTACGAGGCGGCAAGGACGAGCTCCCGGAAGTCATCTTTCTCTTCTTGGAAATTTCTAGAGTTTTCGTCTTCTCAGAAGCCTTGCCGGCTGCAGAAGATTTCTCAGAAATCACCATAACTTTAGGGCTCTTTCTCTTCCGGGACTTCGCAGGAGACCCAATGGCAATCGATCCAGTAACGCCAGGCGCTTGCATCAACCTTTTTGGACCAGGAGGCCTTGGCTGAAGAGCCGGATCCGCACCAAGTTCCGAAAAAACGCGGTTCACACGGCGTTTATGCTTCACAATATTCTTGAACTATTTATACTCACTCAAATAGCACTTCCCGACCATATCAACCACCAGCTCCTCAATAAGGAAAATAAAATCATCCAAAGTTTGGCCTTCAGAGAGGCGAAGATCAAATCTCGGAAAGGGAACAGGGCATGGGGCCCAATCCACAGAAAGATGAACAATCTTCTTGGGTTGCCACCCATAAGACAACGGCCATACACTAGCAGCAACATATTCCTCAATCACGTCTCTTCCTCCAAGGATAGTGCAAGCAAAGTAGAACTTGTCTTCACCCTTCTTAAAATCTTGAGATTTTCTATTGAAAGAAGCGGTGGAAACAGCCGTCATCGGTCCGATGGACGAAGAGAAAGGGTTCAGAGGGCCAGCAACACCCATCTCTTTCGACATATCAACTTTAACATAAAACCAAAACTTCTGCCAGTCATCTGCCCATTTCTCATTTCTACAGGGAGCTAGCTGAATTCTCTCAATCTTCTGACTAGCATTCTTTCGACGAGTGTTGAAAGTGCTGCAACCATAGTGAGCTTCGTACAAGTTGCCATCGTTGAGTTTGATAATTTTTCGCTGAATATGAAGCTCAAAAAGCCGAGCGAAAACATCTGCACTTATATGACCTTTGAAAGTCTTCTGGATCCAGAAAAATTTTGATAACTCCAGAAAAGAGTTAGGAGTAAGCTGATGCATCTTCACTTGAAATCGATTAAGGATTGCTAGAAGACGTTCATCACATGGAAATCTGAGACCAGCAGTAAAGAAGTCTCTAAAAACAACTGTCTCATTAGCTTGAGGTTGAGGAATTTCTTCATTTGTTGGCGGCCGAGCACAACCAGGAGGAAAAAATTTCGCATCCTCAAAGTCCTTAATCAGCTTAGGGGTCACTAGAGATTTTCCAAAAACAAAAGTTGGAGGATACGCCACCTTCGGAGGCATCAACTCTTCCATCTCAACCTCAACCTGAGAAATGTCTTCTTCAGTTCCGGAGTCTTCGCCCGAGTTCACCTCTCCTTCCTCAAGAGTCGTATCCCCAGGGCCCGGAACCAAGGGAGCGCTGCTTGAAGTGGGAGCTTCAGTAGATTGTGGAACTTCGGAACCCAGGGCGGCAGCCTGGGCAATTTCTTCCTCCGTCATCAGCTTGGCAGTATGCCTCACTCGAGCCACCTAAAGACCAGAGATATTAGAAAAGTACATAAAATTTTTCTCCAAAACCCAAAGAACAGAACTACGGAAATAAGAAGAGCGAAAACGTTACCTTCGGAGAAGAAGAAGAGCAGAATTCAGGACGCAAATCGCCAAGAGAGCCTTCAAAAGAATTCAAGAAGAAATCCAAGAAGATTCAAAAACAGCCAAACGGTGAAAGTGAAAGTCACCACAGGCCCCCTATTTATAGGAACGAGCGGACGTATCGAGAAGACACCTCGATAAACGAACCGTCACCCTATAGTTAGCTGACACGTGTCCCCTCTGACGCCCGAGGGTGACGTTTTTATACAATCCTTAGAAACTTATTCGCGGAAACGAGTCGTTGGAGTCAACCCGCTTCCCCAAGGGGTTACTGTTGGGGATCGGATTTAAAACATCGTCCTCGGAACTTTCCAAAGGAAACACGCGTCGGCTTTTTCGGGAATCTTCCGAAGGTTCTTAAGTTTTTCAGATCTATGAATGAGTCTGAGGAAGTCATTTTCTTATGATTAGAGAAAGATTTCCGGAGAACCAAATGGATGAATAAGATATTGTTTTATGTATGAACATATTGCTGACCCTCGGAGTTCCGAAGAAATTACGGTTCTCCTCTTTCTTATGTTTTGTGGCATTCAGGAATTCGAGAATTCTGGGATTTCTTCCCTGCAGCGATGAACTAAGGAAAGAATAAGGGAACTGTGCAGTGAAGGGATGCTTGCCCGAAGCTGCTCTTGAAGGATTTCTGAAGATAGAGAGCCATTCCGAAGCTAGTTGACGAGGATTTCCGAAGATTACATGAAGATTCTTGGGAACCGAAGCTGACCTGGTCAAAGGCGTAGCAAAGAAGACACAAGGAGACGTAAGAAGCTTGGCTACGGAAGAAGAAGGAAGCTAGAACACGCAATGGCACACTTATAAATTAAGAAGGATCTCCGTGATTACCACGGACTTATGTACCCTCAACATTTCCTTGTATTTGTAACTTTACGAAGGGTAGTTTCGGAATGTAAAAGTGACCCTCGGGCACTATAAAAGGAGCCCCTCGACCTCCGTGTAAAGGGATCAGCTTTTCAGAGTGAAATCAGAGGCTTTTGTCAGTTCGCTTCAACCTTTTGTCTGGAGATTCTCGAATTTCCAACAGCGATCTTGAGCTCATCATCAGCCTCCTTCGCCTTCACCTTGGTGGCCTCGAGCTCCTCCTTCAGGGTGGCCATTGCCTTATCCTTCAGGGCCATCTCGTCCTTGAGGCGCCGGATTTCTCCTGCGGCCTTGATCTTGGCCTGCAGCACAGCCTCCCGGGCCGCGGCTACCTCCGCATGAAGCTTGGCGCCCTCCTTCAGCAGGCTTGCCCTGCCTTGAGCTCGCTCGGCGAGTGACTGCATCAACACAACACCCAAGGTCGTCAGATCAAGTTATCCGAGCGAATTGAAGACCTAGTGCCAGGCGAAACTAAAACTCACCATGAGTGTCCTCCCGATCGTCTGCGACGCCGCCTTAAAGTCGTCAAGGTCCCGGCCGTCAGCAAGGATGTCCTCTTCCCACGGAGTGCCGGAGTAGAGGCACCTATCCCTGTCGATAGGCCCGCTCCCTCCGTCGACCTTCGCTTCGTGCGTCCGTGGCGGGTCCGACTCAGGTCGGTCCTCTTGTTGAAGACCTTCCACCTGTTGGGTGCTATCAGCAGCGACCTTGGTCGCTGCTGACGACGCCACCCCCACGGTCTCAGGGACCTGGCTCGTAACATCTCCGCCCGATGTAGCCGGTGACTGGCCCATCGGCGCCTTCTCCAGCTTGCGCCCAAAGGTCTCCTGGCCTGAGGCGTTCTTGCTGTTGTCCGACGCAGCAGGGGTCCCCCTGTCCAAGGAGCAGCATTTGTCAGCATGACGTACTAAGAAAGCTGCAAGGTCGAGCAAACAAAGATCAAGATCGTGTTCGACGACGTACCTGCTGCCAAGCTTCAACCCAAGCTTTATTGGCCTGGGTGGTATCCGCCTTTGTTTCTTCCGCGACCCCTGGTCGCCCACATCCTCAGCACTTGGCTTCGGCTGCTGCTCGTCCATAACCCCGAGCGGGGTCTCGTCTTCTTACATCGCCGGCGTGTCGCCCGACCCTGCGCCGGCGTCACGCGACCCTGCATCGTCGTCCTCGCCAGCATCGGTGATGACCTCGACGTTGACCGTCGCCGTCTCTGATGACGCGGTGGTGTCCCTCCTCTTCCTCTTCTTCCTTTTCTCTGCCTCGATGGTGGCGGCTACGACATTGGCGGCTTTATTCGCCGGCATCTTCCCGGTGACCTGTCGCGCACGCCGAGTCATTGGCACAGAACTTCCCATGGAGGGATCTTCATCTTCACTACCCCCCACCGACGAGTCGGAGAGGTAGTCGTCGATGTACTGTTGCGGAGGCGCCTGGATGTCCTCCGTAGCCCGGACCTTGATGCTATGCTCACCCTCGTCAGGGAGGGGAGTCGGGCTCCATTACACGCCCTCGCGACCCTGCATCAGGCGACCTTCGTCATATACCAGCAAAAAGCAAACATAAGCAAAGGAATCAAGGTCGGTTAGAAAAGATCAACTTACAGCCTCAGTGGGGCGCTTCAGGGAAAACGCCTTGGGGCACGTCCGGTTCCGGATCACCCCACTGAACAGCTCCCTCACCCGCACCACCATCTCCTGCTTGGAGACCTTGCATTGCGCCACGCGGGTAGGGTCGGCCTGGCCCCAGTACTCGTAGGTCGGATGCATCCAATATTGGATCGGTTGCAGGAGCCTTCGGCTGAAGCTGATGGCCACCGCACCACCCGTCAGCCCTCCCGCCTTCAGCGCCGCAAGGTCCTCCAGCAGCGGCTTGATGGCATCCATATCCCGCAATGTTAGCAGGTTGTTCCACTCCAGCACTGGGATCGGTGCGAGCCCCGACCTGGTCGCTAGCGCCGACTTTGGGTTGTCGATGTAGAACCACCCGCACCTCCAGCCTTGGGTGTTGTCTGGCAACACCATCTCGATGTACACCGACTTCATGTGGCAACATAGCATGAAGCCGACGCACCCGACGACCTCCTTCCTCGTCTTCTTCGGCTCGAAGAAGTACCGCCACAAGTCGAAATGTGGCGGTATCCCCAAGTATGCCTCGCACAGGTGGATGAAGTAAGAAATGGTGGTGAAGGCGTTGGGGACAAGGTGTACTAGGTCGATCCTGTAGTAGTGGAGGAGCCCGCGGAAGAAGTCGCCCGCGGGGACGCCGAATCCGCGCTCCACGTGTGTGATGAAGGTGACCATCTCTCCAGTCCCCTCAGAGGGGAAGGCTTCGCCAGCAGCTGACCTCCAGCCCACCTGGTCCTTGGGCTTCAGCAGCCCGCACTCCACCAGACCTTGGAGCTGTGCCTCGGTCACCGTCGAGGCTCCCAGATGCTCTCCGGCACCGGCACAAGCTCGGGAGCCATCTCTTCTTCTTCGAATCCCGTGGGTCTAGCTCTAAAAACTACTAAGGATTTCATGCACATGCGGCAGCGCGTAGCGCGGCGGATCTAAGCACAGCAGCGCCGGTGAATTTGCGCAGAAAGCTCTTGGCGGCGCATTGAAACCCTAAGATTGCGTGGAAATGGAAGAGAGTGGGGTCCCCGGCCCCTCACTCGGCCTTTTATAACTGGGTCGCAATGGCGTTATGGGCCACGGCGCTCCAACGTCGCTAAGGGTCCGGCAACATTCCCGGCGACCCAACGGATCTATCACACAACGGCTCTTTCGGCCTAACAGTCACAGGCAGTAACGGCTCACGCCGTGCGGGAATCTATGCCCATTGGCTCTCTGCTCAATGGCTTGGCGTCCATGGACTCATTATGCCCTACTTCAAGCCCCCACACTGACATTTTCTTCAAGGTCTCTCGATCTCTGACGACCTTCGGGTCCATCACATTATCTTCGCAAGGTCGACAAAGCACTACCGCTTGATAGGTCGCCTCAGCCTACAACGGCGGGTTCACACCCCAGCTCCTAGGCCCCGCTGCCTAATGGACTACCCTAGCCTATACGGCTCGATGATACCGACGGCTCCGTGCTTAATAGCTCAACTGCCCGTTGGTGGCCTCTTGGTCATGATCACAGCTCCTCCTTGAGGTCGCTAAGGCTCCACTGCCTTCTAGGTCACCTAGACCTAACAATTTCAGGTTAACGACTTGCGTTGTGTCACCGCACAACGGCCGTGTCGATCCAGGTCGACACGGGCTCTTTGTCTCTACGAAAGGCCTCCTCAAGGTCGGCGTGCTATTATAGCCCCGCTGGGACCTTGGTAGCCATACCATTGCTGCCTAGACGCCCCTGCAACTCCTTGAAAAATGACATTTATCGCATAAATGTGTATTTACAAGCTTCCTAAGCTACATGGAGTTTGGCCCTTGGCCAAATTACAAGATACAAAGACATTTATGGCCCTGAGCTACCCTATATAGTGCCTGCGACACAGTCTACACTAATAAGGCGTGTCGCAAGCTTTCTTCTAGCTTCAGGACCTATCCGAAGACCTCTACAGCCACTGTAGAGGCAGCTGCCACACAGCCACCTCTACTCGAGCTCCAACAGGTTTCCAGTGGTACCCAGCATCAAGTCTGAGCTTCACCACAAGATTCCAAGTGGAACAAGCTTCAACACCAGCCTCGCCGGGTGGAGCGTCGTGTTCACCAGCATCACATCTGGCCTTAGCGTGTAAGGCCTGGCGATGCATGTACTGCTTCATGCTCCACCTGGGTTCCTCGGTGGGACCGGGAGAAGAGGCTGATCGAGTTCTTCGAGCTTCACAAGCATTCTTCTAGCTTCAAGCATGAACTATATCGACTCTATGCTCTGGTGGGTGGACACAAGTCCCTAGCTTGGAAATATTACTACACAGTTTCGCCATGGCTCCTCCAAGTAGCCTGGGTGGTTGGCTTCAAGGTATGGGTACCTATTTATACCCCCAGCACCTACCCTTTGATCTTATCCGCAAGCCAACTTGCGTGCCATCCTTATCCTCAAGACTACTGTCCACTCGTGGGACACGAAGTTACTGTTTGCCCGTGGGAGGCATTAGCGCACCCTTTCCCCTACCTGACTGCAAGATTCTGGAGCGTCTTTGTCTTTTGCGGGTGACAGCGACCTGTGCTTCGCCTGGGAGCCGGCCCGTGACCGTACAGTGCGCCCATGACTCAGGTCATGTTAGCCCTGGCGTCTGATGACTTCTACAAGATTCTGGAGCTTTTGTCTTATTGGATTGGTCGCACGGAGCATAGTTATGTTTCCTCAGCAGAAGGTTGTAGGTTCAGACATTTTTTTTCTTCTTCTTCTGAGCATCAAACCGGCCATTCTGGTCGCCTTACTGCTCGGGGGCTACTACACTAGTGCATCTTAAGACACCATATTTTCCCTAGGTCGCCTCGACCTCATGGAAGCCTGCTTCCACTATTTCTCCGCTCGACCTACCTACGGTAGGAATGGCGACCTTTCTGAAGGTCGCAGCAGTTACTTCATGGTACCTGACCCAGGTCAGGTCGGCGATTCTTCAAGGACGACGCCTTGTCTTCACTTCGACCTTCTGGCCCTTCGTCCCAGGAGCTCGACGTTCAACTTCGTGCACGCATCAGAGGGGTTTTCTTTTTTGGATCACCGTGCACCCTTTACGACCTCGACGGTGCCACGCCTTCACTACTCTTCGACACAACCTCACCTCAGCCGCTACGCCTACACATCGATCGGGGGCTTGAGAGACATGGGTACCCATGGGTCCCCACCGGCCAGGGTCCCAGAGGTCCCTAACAAGTGGACCCGACCTTCTAGAAGCCCCGCCGACCTGCAAAGTGGGCCCAGCGACCTTATCCACAACTCCGACGACTCCGGGCGACCTTATCAAGATCCTGGAAGATCCGCAGAGCTTGGCATGCAAGCCAAGGCACTAGGACGCGGCATGCCGCCGCCAGTAGGTCCGAGAATCACGGGATTCTCCTTGTAATCCTGGAGATAGCTTCCCACAATTATAACCGACCCGGACACGGGTCCACCGACCTTGAATGGAAACCCTAGCCCGTCTCCCCATATCAGGCGGCCTAGGACTCCATTCAAGGGGACATCTTCATCCTCTCGCATAATCCACCACCGCAACTGGACGTAGGGTTTTACTCTTCGGAGGCCTGAACCAGTCTAAACCCCCTTGTCTCCCTGTGTTCATCGCCATCCTCGCCTAGTTCCGAGCTCACCACGTGGACTACCACCTACGCTCTTAGGTCCCGATCCTCTCCATTAACCTGCAAACCTCTAGGGTAACCTCCTAGCGGATCTGTCCAGGTCTCACCCCCTGACACATATATATACAATGCGAGATCACATCAAGTTCCTCATCAGATCGACATGCATGCTAAAGTTTCAAGTTCCTCATCGGTGCTTTGTTTGGATGGAGTCCTGAGAAAACTGCCTAAACCAGGCAACAACATATGACCCCAGCCAAGTAGGTTTCTCAGGCAGTACTAATTAAACTAGCCTGAATGCAGCAAGTTTCAAGTTTGTCAGGAAGTACAATGAACTCACGGTGCACCATTATAGAAGTTGTCGTTTCAGTTGAGGATCTCCTTAACAATGTACTCGCACAGCATCTCCCGGACCGGCTTTAGATCTTCTGTTGAAACATTTAGGGCAGGTTTGAAATCCTGCAAAATACAATCATTATGAGAATACAAGTACACATCAGTTTCTAAAATCAAATGGAGAATATGAGCAGAGACAAGGGTGAGCATTATGTACTTACAGCAGCCTTCTTGATGTGAGGTATGTCTTCGAGTAGTTTGAACACATTGAATGCCACATGGAATCCATGCAAAAAGGACCCCGATGGATGTTGAGCACACTGCGCATCGAGGTACCAAAATGACAAGTTAATGCAGTACCAAATTGGTATGAAGGGACCATAAAAAAACCTCAGTCTTACAGTGGTATTTGGCTTGTGCTTGAATGTCTGATTGGATTTTAGCTTTTTCTTCTTTCGTTTCATCACTTTGTCCTTTGGGCATATATTTTCATAGGCCCTGCATGATCAGCAATACCAATTAGAAACACTAAGAGATTGAATTTTGTGAAGAAAACCTACAAGATACGGACCAATTCACAAGCGTTCGGAGGTCATCGAACTTTCGCGAGGGATGATGTTTAGCAGAATCTGGATACCAAACCTCTTTGAACTTCATACAGATGATCAGTGTTACACAGTGGCCACCGGTGCAGAAGGCACCCACCACGTAGTCATTCGTCATTGCATTTCTCAATGCTTGTACTACAAGGGGAGCCTCCTTATCAATCTTTTTGGTCATGAGAACATGTGGATCCAAAAACCCAACACTGATCTTCATCTCCGCTGCCTTGTCCATCATTTTCCTACAAAAAATCCAAATGTTAGCATGCATGACTTTGTGGTCAAAATTAAAGAAATATCTATTTTTGTTTTAAGGCACTTACAATGTCCACAACCTCAAGAAGGTCTCATCCAGAGCAACCAGGGTTATAAGGTCATACACGTGACTGAATGCAATGTTTAACATTAAATCACCAGCACCATGAAAGGAGTCTCCAGGCAACTTTGCTAGAAAATTAAGTTTATCCTTACTGTGTTCCATGGAGTAAGCATGCAACCTTGCACAATTCGGTCCAGCAGCCTGTAAGTCCACTTCTGACAACATGGGCATAGCAGGCTTGTATTTTGGATCCGGTTTTGACCAAAAACAGTTAAGAAGCTCATCTCTAGGCAGAGGTTTCCTGGCCCCCTTCTTCTGCGGTGGCTGCTGCTCAAGCGGAGATTGCCTGTCCTCACCTGTCGCTGCTGCTGCTTAGGCGGAGATTGCCTGTCCTTCTCCTGCTGTTGTCGATGCTCCTGCTGCGTAGTTTTGCTGATCTGCTGCTGCTTCTTAGGCGGAGATATTTGCATGTCCTCCTCCTGCTGTTGTTGATGCTCCTGCTGCGTAATATTACTGATCTGCTGCTGTTTCTTAGGCGGAGATTGCATGTCCTCCTCCTGCTGTTGTCGATGCTCCTGCTGCATAGTTTTGTTGTTCTGCTGCTGCTGAGCTTTCTCTTGCTAACGCTGAGCTGCAGTACCTCCAACTGATGTTGTACCCCTGCTACCTGATGTGGGTGCAGGGTTGGTATTTCTCGTAATGGGTGGTACATGGATCCTGTTCTTTGACCATTGGATCCTTTGATAGAGAGCCTCAGCTAGGGTTGTTACTTCATCCCCCCCAATTGGTACAGGCAGAGGGTAGTGACCCGTATTGCCCCACACATAACTAGGTTGCACCACAACATACCCATCCTGCACGGGTACTGTATGGAGAGTCTTTTGCAATGGAAAGACAGTGGCTAGTGCGAGCTCCACTTTATTCCTGGAGCCATCCAAAAGGCTGCACTTGGTTGGCTCTGTCAGCTTATCTATTGTGTCCAGCATAGGTGATTGACTATCAATGTGCTGTTGACTACCTTCGTCCTCGCTGACATGCCAATGGTCTTCCTCTCTGCCATGTGCTTCTTCTTCCTCACTACCAAGCGCATCTTCTTTCTCGAGGCCATGCACATCTTCTTCCTCGCTGCTACTGATGGGTGGTGATTGGGGAGGATGAAGTGCATTTTCCGGTATATGGACCATGCCTAATTCTGCTAGCATGGAGACAATTATGGTGAATGCTTCACCAATTAGCTCTTCCATCTGCGGTACAGCCTTCCTATTCCTCTTCTTCCTGTACGTTCCAGCAAACTCTTCACCAAACCCTTTACCCCAGCCAAGTGAACTAGACACGCCTTGGACCCGACCTCGATGCTCTGGAGTCTCAAGTGCTGCAGTGAGGATATCATTCTCCCTAACCCCATGGAAAGAACCATCGTTAGCCTGAGCTGCAAGTGTTTTCACCCTAGTTGCTACCCCCACCACCGCAGGGTTACTGAATGTTACGTCCCCACTTCCTTCACTAGTGGTCTTCCTCTTCCCTACCCTTGCCCGCAGATAAGGCCTCGAACGTCTAGGAAATTGGTCCCAAGGGTTCTGTTTTCCTTCTTCAGCTAGCTTTGCATCCTCCTCCTCCCACTCTTTCCTTTTACGAACATAACCTTTTCTGCCCGTCCTATGTGGCTTACTATGCAATGCTCTCTTTTCTTTCATCCCCTGGCTCAATCGCTGAAATCTAGGAGAATTGGTTTCCTGCACAAACATGGTCTAGTCTTCTGGCTGTAAAAAGGCATGCTTCACAAAGGGAGTCTCCTCTTGGCTCACATATTTTTTTCTTAAATGGTACTTGAACCGCCGTTGCAAGGTTGCAATCTCTGACATAGCTGCCTTAACTGCCTTCTTGCGAACAGATACAGCCAGATTGGCTGGGTAATCTAGCTTTTCCTCTAAAACTGTGAACAGCTCTTCCTTCTCAATTGGTGAGAGATCTTCAACTGCCTTGTTGATTGACTCCCTCTCTAGAGCAATGAGGCCACAAACGAATACAAATCTATCCCTCGCAGCATCTGGGGTAGGCCAATAATTGTTATCAAGTCCAGTTGTAGTCAATTTGTCTTCTGGCCATTTGGTTTGTGTCCTTGACCCGCGGGATCGAGTACTACTCGCAGCAGTATGTGTTGAGTGACCCTGTGAAGAAGGATCACCGTCGATAGGCTGTGAACAAGGTTCACCGTCGATGGGCTGTGATGGTGCACTGGAGGTAGAGGAGTTTGGTGTTGTGGGAGACTGCATAGATGATATGTCAGGTTGTCAGTAGAGCAACATAAGCTAGACTGAAAACCTAAATAAAATTAGATAAATTCTTATTCTCTGATAGGCAAAATAGTTGATATTAGCATACAGGTTGGGGATAGGTGCTAACCATTTTGACAGGGTGAAGCAATATGCTTATATATCAAAGCAGAGACTAAATTCCTTCAACTGCTTCCTTGTCCAACTTCAGAAGCAATGAATTGTGTGTTCCATGTGTACATGCAACAAGAGGACAAAGCAATCAGAATTAAAGTATGCTAACAGGTCCAAAGCATAACTGTCGATCTGGTACATTCAAAGCATAACAGAATTTCAGCAGTTCATATAAGTTCATCTGTTAGCAACAATATATTCAAACAGACTTGGAGCAACAAAATTCATCCATCAAATCCACAGCCAATCAATTAAAAATGAACTATTAAGGCATGATGTACTAATGCAGGAAATTTCAGGAGAATAATCCTATGTGAACTAACCCTAAAGGCCTAAACAACTGTAAAGTAGCATGTCTTCCTAATCCACCTTGACAGGAATAGCAGATTGGGTGGCCAAGCAGAGAGAGGGCGTTGGGGGTTCAAGCAGCACTAACCTCTGTTGCGAATGAAGTAGTTGTTCTCGTGGTGGTCGGAGAGGCCCAATCCGCGTCGCCTCGTTACCTGAGGTGGCCGGCTCGTCGTCGTGGTCGGGGATGCTGGATCCGCGTCACTGTCTTTAGGTTGGCTGGGACGCCGTCCGCACGCCAGTAACTGCATCCTCGTCACCGTCGTCGCGGCTGGAGCCGCTTCGCCGACGTCACGCCGGGACTGGTGGGGCTAAAGAAGAGCAGGAATGCGGCGAGGAGAGCGGCGGCGGCGGGCTAGGGCTGGAGAAGGAGCAAGGCGGCGGCGGAGAGAGTGCGGGCATGGTGGATTTGTCTAGGAATTAGACTCCCGAATATATGTCCCCTGCGCACGTGTTACTGTGTTCACAGAAATTACTGGCGTACCCTTGAACGGCTCTCTAGTGGAATTGGAATTCCATGGGCATTATAGTCAATATAGGTGGGAATTTTTGAACAGCGCACGCAAGGTTTGCCTGCTGAGTGCTAACGCTGACAATGGATAGTCATCACCGACGCTGGTTAGTAAACCCGCGTCGCCTTCGTTGGCAGGTATCTTCTTTATATAGGCTGCTGACACTGACGCGTGAGCTTGATACTATTTTTTAGAAATGAAACTCGCATCCATCAAATATTAGAGTCGGTAAAACAGCACCTAAAAATTCATTAAAAATAACTTCAATTCATATTTGGACATTTAGTATTTTAATAAAAATATCAATAGTCACACTTGTGTACCCAACATTCTTATAATTCAAATATACATCTCATGCTTGTGATATAATAATTCTAATAACATCTTAGTTTGCTCCAAAAATTCTAGAAATTGATGTGGCAACATAAATTGGGCACCTAAACTTGTCATAAAAAATTCAAATGGTTTTGATAAAGGAAGAATATACTTGTGTACAAATGGCTACATCTCTCACATAGTTTTCTAGAATGTTGCTTCAACATTGAAGTTTTCCACACTTTGCAACATGTTCGATCTCGTACGCATTTGAAATTTTTACACAAGCTTGTGTTCACCTTAAGATTACGAAATGCTAAGTTTCATTACTAATGGTTGTGGAAAACAAATATTATTTCTATGTTGTACTTACACAGAACAAGATAAAGGCATATAAACATTATTCACGAAACAGAATATACACTAAACAATGAAATTAATGAAAAGATGGGGATTTAAGAAAAAAATAAGAAAAAAATCATCAAATTTGGACTCAGTACGACGGAGAAATACATGTTACAAAATTTGACTACAGATTAAAAGGAGAAATGAGAATTGTTCTTCATTCCAATAGAACAGAGGGGGTGGTTAACCCGCGTCTCATTTGCCCCTCCAATCCGCGTCTCCTACACCCACCCAATAGAACAGGGGAGGAAGCAGACTAGCAGAGGTCGCCGCAGCTGTCGTGCCCGCTTTGACATCCAAGAGGGCACCCTAGGCCTCTAATGCAGCAAATGAGACCACCGCAACCTTCGATTTGACTCAGAAACATGACAAATCAAATCTTGTGGATGCGACACCGAATATGTAAAATTTACATTCAAGATACATAATTTTTATTGATGCTTCTGCCTACATCCCGATGTTCATCCTGCTGACGGCGTACTCCACCGCGACGCTGAATCCACGTGTCCAGAGGTCGAACTCACGACGGATGCGACACTCGGCGCTGCAGTAGTGGATGATCCCTGGGGTCTCCGGCCCGTAGCGCCTACATCCCGCTGCCCAAATGCAGACGTGGGGATTCTGGACGGGCAGCAACGGAATGTCATCGTCACCGTCACGAAGCCAGTACCACCACGTAATGTTCTGGAGATCCCGGCAGACGAGGTAGCGCAGCCGGTGCAGGTTGTGGTTCTTCCACTGCCCGTCAGGGGGCAACGGCCCGCCGCTGATTTCGTGGAGCAGTGCCATCGCTTCGGGGTCCGCAGGGTTGCGACAGTACTTCAGCATCACTAAGAAGTACTTCGCACCGGCGTCTTTGGCAGCGGCCTTTCCGATGAGCTCCAGACCCTCATCGGGATTCTGCCCCCTCATCAACCTCTCGATCCCCTCGAAGCATAAGGCCTCCGGATGTTCGGCGAGGCGGAAGCGCTCCTCCAACAAGGACCTGACGTAGCGATTCTTGCACTCTTGACGAAGCTCACGCAGCGACACCTGCAGGAGTACCTCATTCGAGTCGTAGATGCACCGAAAGGTGCCGTAGACCCGATTACGAAGGATCAGGAAATGAATGACGGGCTCATCCTTGATGCAGCGGAGGATGATCTGGGTGACCAGCTCATTTGGCAGCAGCTCCATGAAGCACACTGCGGCCATGAAGGAGAAGGGGAAGGAAATGGAAAGGCGACGGGATCAGGAAATTGAAAGGCGACGGGGTTTGGAAATTGAAAGGCGAATGACACACATCCAAAAGCGGCCAATACTCTAGCTCCCATAGAATTGATTTCTTGTTCCACATTCCTCGTCCATCTTCTTCTTCTTCTTCACCATCTCACTTCTTTCTTTTGCAAAGTTTCTTTTCGGACAATTTGGGTAACTCCTCGATAGTTTCGACGTCCATGACTTGCAAGTGGAGCAGATCTCCAGTCACATGCATTGGCGCCTGTCGATTCTCCTTTTCCCCATTAAACTGACAATCCATGTCCCGATAGGCATGTTTCTTGCTGTGGAA
Source organism: Cenchrus fungigraminus (assembly GCA_036936925.1). Taxonomy (NCBI): domain Eukaryota; kingdom Viridiplantae; phylum Streptophyta; class Magnoliopsida; order Poales; family Poaceae; genus Cenchrus; species Cenchrus fungigraminus. The sequence goes on from CM072779.1 coordinate 104,095,872, forward strand.
ACAACGGTGCCCCATAAATGAGAATTTCTTTGAATTTCTTAGCCACACTGCACAAGTTTCTTCCAAGCAGTGTGGGCAAGCTGCACCTTTCCTTTTACTCTGGCCAGAAAGGTTGCGATGAGCTGGGTTGTCATTGATGGTGGTGAACAACATGGCGTGCAATGTGAACTCCTCACGGCCGATCTCATCCCAAACCTCCTTCACACCAGGCTTCCAAAGTATCTTCAAGTCATCAACTAGTGGCCTCAAGTAGACATCAATACGGTCGCCAGGTTGCTTTGGCCCGGAGACCAATATTGTCAGCATCATGTATTTCCGTTTCTTGCATAGCCAGGGTGAAAGGTTGTACATTGACAGCACGACAGGCCAGGTGCTATGTGTTGAGCTCTGGTTACCGAATGGGTTCACGCCATCTGTGCTCATAGCGAACCGAATGTTCCTGCTTTCACCGGCAAATTCCTTAAAGTGGGAATCAATGTTTTGCCTTTGTTGGCCATCTGTGGGGTGCTTAATCTTGCCAACTTCCTTCGTTCATGTCTTATGCCAACACAAGAGTTGGGCCTCCTTTCGTGTGGCAAACCATCTTCTCAACCGAGGAATGATGCAAAAATACCATGCTACCCTCACAGGAGCCCCTTTAACCTTCTTCTTCTTCTTGCATGTGATCTCCACGGGCTCGTTCTCGTCATCATCAGCATTGTTATCATCTCCACCATCTTTTTTCATCTTGTACCGATCGAACCCACACTTGGGGCACTTGTCAAGGTCTGCATAATCTCCACAGAACAATACACAACTGTTCTTGCAAGCATGAATTTTTTCAACCTCTATTCCCAGAGGACAAATTATCTTCTTTGCCTCATAGACAGACTCGGCTATTTGGTTTCCCTCGGGTAGCATGTCCTTAAGGAGATCCAATAGTTATTTGAAACTTTTGTTGCTCCAACCATGATCTGCCTTAAGCTGTAGAAGTTTTAGATCACCAGAAAGGCGAGAGTACTTCTTGCAACCAGGATAGAGGGGTTTCTTTGAATCTTCAACGAACTACTTCAGCCTCGCTAATTCAGAAGTTGTATACACTCGTTGAAACTCAACATCCCGCAACATTTGATCAACAATGTGCACATGTTGCAACAACTCACCATCATTGAAGCCCGTAACTTCTTGATCAGTGATATCCTCAGGCCTCATCACAATTGGTGGGAATGGTTCATTTTCCTCATCAAAAACTCCACCTTCATCAAGCTCTTCATCATGGCATAGCGCTGCCCCTTCATTATTAAGGCTCGTAGCATGGTGTCGCGCTTCACCTTCATTTAGGCATCCTGCTTCGACTTCATTAAGTCCTTCCTCACCATGTTTATTCCAACACGTGTAATTTTCTTTTAAACCACGTGTGATCAAATGATTAAAAATGTTGTCCCGTTGTCCGAACTTCTTCTGGTTGAGACAATCTATACAGGGGCAAAGCATTGCCTGAACACCACGATTTCTCACATCCGCCTCTGCTTGATCTAGAAAACCATTGACCCCCCTTAAGAAAATGTCCCAATCTCGGGACTTACTGTACATCCAAGCCCGAGCCGCAGCAGTAGCCATCTGCAATTTTCATACATCAAATGAGCATAATGCATCACCAAAACTGATGAGTAAGAGGATTAGGATAGCAAAGTTCAATAAAAGGGGGCAATTTCCACCTTGACGAGGACTGTCTAAGAGGTGAGCGCTTCCGAGGAGGAGGACGAGGCATCGCGGCCGCGGCGACGGCGACAGCGACAGCGCGGAGGACGGCGACGGCGCGGAGGACAGCGCCGAGCCCGAGGAGGAGGATCAGCTGCTGCTTTGGAGGACGGTGATGTACGGCGCGGAGGGACACCGCACCGCGGTCGACGTCCGCCGGCCCCTTTCGCCATCGCGCACGCGGCCGGTCGGCCTGCTGCAGCGCTGGCTTTCTGAGGAGAGAGAGCGCGCTTGCAGCAAGTGGGGCCTTCAGAGAGCGCACGCGCAGCGAGTGGGGCCTTCAGAGAGCGCACGAAAATGCTGCTGCTGCAACGGTGGAGAGAGAGCGAGTGGGGCCTCAGAGGAGAGAGAGCGAGTGTAGTTGTCGGAGATAGCAGAGTGGTTGGAACGCAAAGACAAAGACGCGTAATAACAACACGCGTCTCTAATGTGAGAAAACAAAGGAGATGCTAGCTCCAAACAAGCGTCGCCAATTGGGTCGTCATAAAATGAGACGCGTCCTAAAAACCACGCGTCTCCAATAGGAAAGTCATCGGTAATGGACTTAAAGAACCCGTTACCGATGGTTTCACTTTCGTAACGGACGCATGTTTTTTTTGAACGAAAACTGTGGGGGAGGTCCCCACAGCAAGAGCTTGCATTAAAAAAGTGCACAAAGGCCGAGAACAAAAGTTACAGGTGACTTACAAGGGGGTTGGAAAATGAAAAGAAACAAAAAAAGGATTACAGAGTGATTTAAAGCCATTGAGTTACTGAGGTTTTGAAAGCCTCATGAGCCCTATTAAGTTGAGGGAGGATTTGGTCCCTGAACTTCACAGCCCAAAGATTAAAAGAAACATCATGACCCTCAAAAAATTTTCCATTTCTCAATTTCCAAATTTCCCAAGCTGCAATGATGAAGACTACAGTGAAATGGGGGAGCTGTGTCTGTCTTCTTGTATGCATCACCTTCTCGTGAACATTGTCAGAGCTATGCCAAAAGATTCCTAGCTTATGCCAGCACGAACTGGCAAAAGGGCAGTCAAAAAAGAGATGTAGGATATCTTCTTCAGTCTGGTCATTGCACATCACACAAAACATGTGTGGTTCCACAGTATAGTTTCTCCTTTGAAGCATGATTTTTGTGTTAAGTCTATCGACTAACAGTAGCCAAGCAAAAAAATTTAGCCGTGGAGTGCATTTCGCTTTCCACACCCAAGTGAAGATAGAGGGAACTTGAAGGTGGGAAAAAGCCAGTTGATATAATCTTTTCGATGTATATAAAGCATCTCCCCAGATGAACGACCAAGTATCTGAAGATTCAGGGTCAAAATACTGATTTGCTAATGCGTCTTGCAACTGATTCAGCTCCAAGAGTGCCTCTGCAGACAGAGGAAGATGAAATAGTTCGTCCAAATGTTGGGTGTTCATGGCATATTTAATGGAGATGTTACTTCTGCTGACATAAGAATAGAGCCTCGGAAATTGTTCTTTTAGTGCTGCATTCATCCAGAGATCCTCCCAAAACAAAAGAGCTAAGCCATCTCCCACGGAGCAGTGAGAGATCTGTCTGAAGAGTGGATATAATCTGAGGACATCCTTCCACCAGAAGGACCCTACTTAAGGGGAACCATGCGGCACCTTGTTAATATAATATTTTGACCAAATGAGCCTAACCCAGGGAACATCAGCTCTATCATAAAATTTGTTGAGATGCTTGATCAGAAGGGCATCATTCTGCAATCTGATGTTAATGACCCCTAAGCCCCCTTTCTTTTTAGGTTTTTGCACCATAGGCCAGGCTGCCAAGTTGCCACCCTTCTTGGTGTGATCATTACCTCTCCAAAGACATTGTTTCCTTGCTCTATCAATGTTCTCAATCACACCAATAGGGAGCTTAATGGTGCACATAGCATACATTGCTGTAGGTGTGATCACTGAGTTGATCATTTGCAATCTTCCATAGTAGGATAGCATGGAGGAGCAAGTAGCTAACCTTCTCTCAATTTTGTCCATGATAGGTGTCAAGTCTTGAAACTTAGGCTTTGTAGTGCCCATAGGCAGACCAAGATAGGTAAAAGGCATTGAGCCAATTTGACAACCTAAGATAGCAGCTACGGTCTGAATTCTCTCCTGAGAAACATTGATTGGCACCATAAAAGATTTGTTGAAGTTTACTTTCAACCCAGTGGAAATGGCAAAGTCACTGATAAGGCCCTTTAAAAACTGGATTTGGATTGCATCAGCTTGCATTATCAATAGGGTGTCATCAGTATATTGGACAACAAGGAAGTCATTGTCGGGTTGGGGAATTGGAAGGGCAAGATGACCATTTGAAAGAGCATCATTAACCACAAATTGGAGCAGTTCAGCAGCTAGGACAAAGAGCAAAGGAGATAAGGGATCACCCTGTCTAACTCCTCTTTTACATCTGAATTGCTTTCCTGGTACACCATTGAGGAGCACTGAGGATGTGCCTGAGGAAAAGATCCTAGAAATCCAATTAAGCCATTTATCTGGGAAGCCCATGTGCCTCATCATATCAAAAATAACAGAGTGCTCAACAGTGTCAAAAGCCTTTGCAAAATCAAGTTTAAGGATAACAATCTCTCTTCTGCTATGATGGCACTGATGTATATATTCAAAGCACCATGCAAGGCAGTCTTGAATGGTCCTGTGCTTGATGAAACCATATTGGTTCAGATGTAGAATCTGAAGAATTAAAGCTTGTAACCTCTAAGCCAGAATCTTGGTTATCAATTTCATGCAACAGTTCAACAGAGAAATTGGTCTGAAATCATTAATATTTTCTGGGTTATTAATTTTGGGCACTAAAGTGATGAAGGATGTGTTGATACTTTCCAGTTCCAGGTTGCCCTGAAAGAAGTCCTGACACACTTTATGTACCTCATTTTTGATGATAGGCCAGAATTTTTTGAAGAAGAGGCCATTGAAGCCATCAGGCCCAAGAGCTTTATCAGTGGGCATAGATTTCACAATTTTCTCTACCTCATCTTCTGTAATTGGGGCTACAAGGCTTGATAAATCCACATTTAGATTAATAAGTTGTTGAAGGTCGAACTGCATCTGGGGTGGCTGAGATACACCCAATCTACCCTTGTAAGCTATCCATAAGTCAGCCTTACTAACATGGTCAGAGACTAGCTGACCAACCTCATTCAAAAGCTGTGGTATAGCATTCTTCCTGTAGGAAACTGTGGCCATGGCATGGAAGAATTTGGTATTTTTATCACCAAACTTAATTTTGTTTACAGTATACCTTTTCTTCCAATATAAATTCTTGTATTTAAGCAACTGAGCAAGGTGTGCCTTCATAAAAATCCTGAAGTTCCACTCATGAGTATATAATGCTCTGGATTCTTCTAGGCAGTCAAGGAAGAAGATGACCACATTGCAGTTAGAAAAAAGCAAACTAAGGTTTGACAAACCTCTGCTCCATTGTTTCAAAGCATATCTAACATTCTTAAGCTTCCCTGCCAGCACTGAAGAAGAATTCCTATTGTTTCTCACAGGTTGCAACCATGCCGATTCAACTGTATCCATGAAGCCTGGATGATCAGGCCAGAAATTTTCAAATCTGAATATATTGGTCTTTGGGATCTTTGTGCCAATACTGATCTTACATGGCAGGTGATCTGAAGTAATTTTAGCCAGAGGAAACACCAAAGTATTTGGGTATGAAAGTGTCCAGTTTACTGATGTAAAGAACCAGTCTAGTTGCTCCAAAAGAGGATCTTGTTGCATATTACTCCATGTATATGATCTACCTTTTAGAGGAAGTTCTTCTAGACCAAGGTGACCAATGATATCATTGAAGAGTATGGTATCAGCAATATTACCACCAGGCTTATTCCTGTCATCCATAGATCTGTAAAAGTTGAAGTCACCTAGGAAAAGCCAATCATCTTCAGGTTGTATGTTAATGTTTTTCAACCAAGTTACAAAAAGAGAGCGATCAAGTTCTAAACAAGGACCATAGACACAAGTTAAATTCCATTCTTCCATATTTTGCTGAGAGGTGAACCTGATTGTGATGGCAAAGCTTTCTCTGTCAAGGACAGAACCTGAGAAACAAGAGCCCTTCCATAGAACTAAGATTCCACCTGAAGCCCCTATCGAAGGAATAAACTCAAACTTATCAAAGCGAGCAGGAGCAAATTGTCGTATGAAGGCCATATCAAAACTTTCTTTCTTAGTTTCTTGAAGGCAGACTACAGAACATGAGCTCTCCTCACTTTTGTTTCTGACAGCATCCCATTTTTCAGAGGCATTAAGACCTCTGATGTTCCAGCAAAGAACATTCCAAAATCTATTATTCATGTGGAAACCAATTTGAGGAAGACAGGGAGAGTAGCATAGCAAATCTCCACCACATCATGCCTGGACAGGACCAGGCCAAAATGAAAAAACTAGATACCAAAAGGTAATCTGGAAAGGACCAGACTAGAGCAGCCAGGAGAGCACCATGAAGGAGATGAAAGCCAACCAAGCACTGAGTTTTAGCAGGTGCAAACATCACAGAGTTAACACAATTACAGAAAGTAAAACTACAACAGTTCCACATAGAGCAAAGTTCACAGCAAAATAAAGTGACAAAGGGCATCTGCTTGATAAGATTATTATGCTTCGGGGTCTTCATCAGGAACAGCTGTAGAACGCTCGTTCAAGAGCAGAATCTTGGACACCTCCTCAGGAGCTGCACCGCATTCAATGCCCCAACCCTGCAAAGTTTCAGCAGGAATTGGGCCTTGGATCTCCATTGGTTGGACATCAACATCGCCATCCACCGAAGAGGCGGCCTGAGCAGAAGAACTTCTACCCCTCTTTCTGGGTGTGTCCACCAAACTGCAATGCTTATAGCCATCATTGTTCTGTTTCAGCCTGGGGCTCCTGCGCAAATTGGTGTCAGAAATATGAAGATTCTGCCTCAGTCTAGACACAGTGGTAGGAAGTTTCATCTTCTTCTTTGGAGGCCTAGGGGGCAGACCAACAGCAGCACTGTCAAAAGCCCCAAGAAGATTTTTCTTCAGGGGAGGAGGGGTATCCTCAAGTAAAGCTGAACCTTGAGAAGAAACTTGAGTTGAGGCCATGATTGTGTCTTCCTCAAAAGTAAAACTGTCAAGAGCCACCTCATTGGCAGGGACAGCTTCAGATGTCATGGAACTAAATGCAGGCTCTTGGGGGCTATCTGAGTGCAAAACAGCCAAAAGCTTCAGCAAGATGACATGGAGAGGAGGGGGCTGAGCTACCACAATTGCCAGAGAATTGTCAACTGGGCTAGGATCAGCTCTTGCATCCCTAGACACAAACATGTTTATCATAACTGGGAAAGGCATCATTGGGGGGATGGCTTCAGAAGTCAATCTCTAAAAAGCATTCATCTCAAGCACCTGAAAAGGGATACTAAGGGAACTCTGAACTTCAACATCCAATGGTGAAGACACCTCTGAGGAAGATGAGGAGGAAGTTTCTCCGTACTTGCCAGCTTGAACATCCTCAACATTTAAAATGATGTCAGGGCCATTTGCTCTTAAGTAAACAGCTGAAGAACCAGACTGATCAAAGGAAATTGATTCCTACACCTACCCCTCTTCAACCTGATTCTGGTTCTGAACATTATGTGCCTGCTGTTCAAAGTCAGGCCAATCATCATGTTGATCCTCCACAGGCCAAGCCTCTTGTTGCTCCTCATCAGGCCAAACGTCCCAACCAGCAAGGCCATTGTCAGGGACTGGCTGAGCCTGTAAGTTCTGCTAAACATTAGCCATTTGCTCATCATTGAGGCCTGCATCTACATGAACTTGGTGGCCAGCCCCATTCAAATCTTGTTGCCAGCCTGGATCAGCATCAACATTCACATGTTGTACCTGTCCATTAAATGGGTGTGGATTACCATCCATTGGCACAGGGTCTTCATCCTGGGGAAATCCATCCGAGAAATTTCCATTCAAAATGAAAACAGGGACTGTCCAAGAACGCCCAGCACCGCCCAGCAAAGTGCCCTGAGATACAACAATGCTACGAGGAACTCTATTTTGTGATAACAGGAGACCACGAGCAATCACTCGTGTTTTGTTGGGACCCTCATACCATCAAATCAACCTTCCATAAGGAGCAACAGAAGCCTGGATATAGTCTTGGGTCTAATAGTCAAGGGGGAAAGCAAGAAACATAATCCATGCTTCCCGAATATAGTTACAAGTTCTGAAGTTGCGAGGTGCCTCATCATGCTTATGAACTGTCATGACCCATTGACCAAAATTCATGGGGGATGCACCTAAGAGTTCCTCCCTTTGAAAGGGGTTTTCAAACTAAAACAGACCCAAACCAAGAGGCGACGGGTAGGAGGAAACAACACGCACATGGAACTGATGCTCAAGAAACTCACTGACTTGCTGATGAAGATCATGCACTTGATCCTGGGGGGGGTTCCGGGGTGAGTTCGATGACGGCAAACTGTTCATGCCGTCGAAGCGGTTCACCACCTAGAGCAACACGGGCACGAGCCGAGCGATGCCATCCCTGCTGCACATGCAATCCCGCTGGGATGAAGAGCATCGGGTTGCAGGGGAAGTTAGCCATGGAGTAAGGGGTGGATGGTGATGGTGGCGGCGAAGGTTGCAGTGGAGGAGGCGGCGGCGACGAGCAATCTTTACTATTGGTGGTGGAAGGAAGGGCATCAATAGTATCGCTATTTCCTCGGGAGTCACGGCAAGCAGGGGATTGATCAAGGGAGGGTGCCTCTTCAGCTTCTTGCGGGCTGGCAGTATTGGCAGATGAAATAACCTTGGGGGCCCAAAAGATCCTTGGCTTAGACTTTGTGAAGCACCAACGGGCCTTGTGCCCATAATTGAAACAGGTCCGACAGCGCCAAGGAGCCCGGCATGAGGCAGCCTGATGGCCCATGTCCAAACACTTGGCACAACGGACATTAGTGGCCCAATCATTAGAATTCAAATTTTGAACATCCCTGATTCCCTCTGAAGAACCAGGCGATGAAACAGGATTTGAACGACCCAGATCCATCGCAATTCGACCAAAAACAGTGGAAGTCTTCACTGAAGTAGGAACCGCAATGTTGCCAACAAAGAAAGAATCCATGGAAGTAGTCTGATGCTTCTGATTGGGAGCACATTGGACAAGATCAGGGGCGAAATGAACACGACGGCCACGGGATCGGGAGGGAGTAGAGTGTTTCTGCCATTTAGATTGCACATATGTCCACTCCTTAAGCTGTTCTTGTTCCCAAAGATACTTTTCTCATTCCCAATGGGGAGCCCCATTACTCCAAAGGTCAAAATACACATCAAAGGTAGATGTGATGACACGGCGAAGATTGTAAATAGCAAAACCCACATCTTTGGAGAACACCGAGAATCGATAATGATTATTGCTCAAGAATTTCACATGAAAATCCGTAGCACGTCCCCCCAAACATGATTCCAAAGCCAAAGCAACTGATTCTTCCGTAAGACGGAAGAGAAATCTTCGAAAAGTGACAAGCAGCAAGAAAGACCCATCGGGAGAGGGAGAGGGGTGGTGTACCGAGGAATGAAAGCACCGCCGGATCTTCTCTTGGAATTCAAGGCCAAGATTGAAATCCAAATGATTGACGAGGTCGGAGGAGGATCCCATGATGCTATGTAGACCAATCACCGGTGAAGATCAAGATCGCCATTGCTGGAGACGGTCGCCCGAGAGGAGAGATGAGAGACGGTCCATCTTCTTTCTGCAAGCCAGCCTTGCGGGTGCGTGTGATGATGGCCGAAAGCACATAGCTTAACGGACGCATGTTAACGTCCGTTACAAAGAAAACATATAACGGGCGTTTAAGAAGACCGTTACTGGAAGTCCTCATTGGTAACAGGGGTGTGTTGGCCACGTAGGGGTCGAGCCTGCCACGCTTATGCGTAACGGGCACCAAACAACAACCGTTACAGATGCGGTCCATGTAACAGGTGTTAAGGGCCTGTTACAAATGTTGCGTGACTTATTTGAGGTTTTCACGTAGTGTCTATACGATGTCTATACATTCATATAGGTAAAGATAGGCCTAATCCCACTTGTAGATGCGTAGATGGAGTTCGTTCTTATGGTCTACTCCGATCTGAGACAAAATTTCGGCAGCACCTCCCCACTGTTCTCCAAATACACGTCCCGGTAAGGAGATTGTATATCCGGAGAACAACGGGGAGGTGCTGCCGAAACTCTGTCCGGATCAGAGTAGACCATAGAAACTGACCCTATCTACGCATCCACAGGATGTCCAAAAAATGTGGACAATTCGAAATAGATACGGCCATAATATGCAAAGTTCTGCATATTCCAACTGTATCTCTTCTGAACAGGAGACACCTAACTAGGTTTCATGGTCTATGACATTAGATGGAAAGAGAATGAAATTTGCCTCACCTTGCAGTTGTGGACCGGTGGCAGAGGAAGGCGGCGAGAACCAGATGGCGGAGGTCAGTGGCCGGTTCCTGCAAAAAAATGAGCATAACAGTGTAAGTTGTAATTTTGGGCAGCACCTCCCCTACATGGTGAGGTTCTCAAAACCTGCCAAAACAACAGCATGATGGACGTCAACCACATTCCAAATTTATTGAAATACTAATTTGCCTCAGATATTTTGTCTCTTCAAATGAACTTGAACTTGGAGGATAAAACATCACAAGAAGAGGGTTCATGGCAATGTGAAAGCATGTGACACATCCATCTCAACCATCATGTCATCACGACCGAGCTGTTGAGCATGGATGTGTCACATGCTTTGATGACAACCATGAGAAGCATATAATTGTACAACACAAGATCAAGGTCTTTATATGTTACCCAACAAGAAAACTGGATAAGTTTTGATATCATCATAGGCATGGCTACAATTGAATTAAAATCTAACAAAATTTCAACAACACCTCCCCTACAAGGTGAGGTTCTCAAAACCTGCAACAAAACAACGGCACGATGGCTGACAACCACATTCCAAATTTATTGAAATACTAATTTGTCTCAGATATTTTGTCTTTTCTAATGACCTAGAACTTGGAGTATAAAACATCACAAGAAGATGGTTCATGGAAACATGAAACCATGTGACACATCCATCTCAACCATCATGTCATCATGTGATAGAACCGTCCAAATTAAATCCCATTTAACACACATAACCCATCCACTTGGTCATTATGCATTAAAGAGGAGTTAACTTGTCGATATCTGCCGGGTCAAGCCTAGTAAATCACTTACGACAAAGGATCGATAGATTGTACATCAAAACTCACATGAAGGTGAGTCCAGAGATAAACAAGTCTTAATTTATTACATCATGACCAACATAGATTCATTATTACAAACCAAGTCTTTTGCATAAAGTAAAAGATTTCAGAGTTCGAAACGCAACGGAAATAAACTACTAACGGGATAGGTAACATCACTAGAGGCCATTAGTGATACACTAAGCACTGTCATCCTCCCACCCAACTTCCCAACCGGGTGGGAGAGAACCAGGCCACGGGAACCCATCATCATACACATCATTACCTGAAAAACATCATCAAAGCAAGGCTGAGTATACTAATACTCAGCAAAACTTAACCGTCGGGTGATGAGACCATCACCAACTCTCTAGACATGCTAGCTTTATGGCGAGTGGGTTCCTTTTTCCTGAAAGCAACAAAGAGTATGTCCTTACTTTCAAGTTTTAGCTCAAGATTCTAGTTGATTATCCATTACTAGGTAAGCAACTACGCAAGCATAAGTTGTGCAAACAATTAAGCATACAACAGTATTACTTCTCAATTCCATCATTAAGGGACATAGAGTGTATGGTTAAGCACTCTCGGGTAACGGTGAGAGGCCGACGATCGATCGATTAATAACCTTGCAAGGTGGACCTAAACACACGGGAGAATGTATACCCCATCATACGACCACAGCCCCTACAGGGCGGGGTACACACCAACCAGGCGGTTCCCAATCATCCTCGGTTCAGGATCAATGTCCACAGTCCCTGGTACAGTTGGTCAGGTCACAAACTTACATCTTTTGCCGCCCGGATCCACACATGCACCACTGCCTAGAACCTGGGGACTACTCCCGGGGTAGTGGTAGAGAGTTCCCTTACCGGATCAAAAAGGTACTAGGCTTACCGGTCCCACTCCCAGCAAATGCTTAGTACGTTCAAACGCTTAACAATAGACCTACTTGGCCGGAGCCGGTCCCATGCTCTTACCACATGAGCAGGTAGGTTTAACAATCTTATGATTCCAACATAAGAAACCTATAACTCGCGAGTGACGAACATCACTCGACTTCTATCGGATCCTTAGAGCATGGCAACTAGCGACCTAGCATACTAGTAACTGAACATAGGAACCTAGGATCATGCATCTAGGGTTTCAAATCAACTCCTGAATGTAAGTGCACAATCATAACAAAGAGAGTTGCATAAGTTAAAAACATAGGTTATGCTCCGGGGCTTGCCTTCACTAGCACAGTCAGTAGGGAAGTCCTCCGAAGCTGAGTTCGGGTCTTGCTGCACTTCTACGGTGTTCACTTCTCCCTCAGCTGGTTCTCCTTCAGCGTCCAGCACCAGCTCGTAGTTCCCGTCCGGAAGTTCTACATGATATGCATATGCATGACTTTAATTATTCAAGTTTAGGGAGTGAAGTGCTTCTGAAATTTCAGAGACAAACATGGGGTGTATTGTTGGGCACATTCACCTGGATAAGATTTTATCCAACTTTTCTTTACACTAGAAAAGTGGGTAATTAGGTGAAGGTTATTATTCTTATTTGATGGTGATTGTGTGCACATATAAATTATTTAATTTATTTTACTTCACCAAAGTAAGGGTGCTGTATAGGGGGTATTTTGGTGAAGCTTTATCATTTAAAATTAAGTTACATCAAAGGTATGATTGGTTAATCTTTTTATTTCATTTACAAGGCTTGATTTACTTTGGAATTTATTTCTGGATGTTTCATACATTAATAAACCGAGATAAAATTCACACAAGCACACGACATACTGATCAGGCTACTGACCAAAAATTACTTTAAACTAAGCTATAGATTGCACATGAAAAATCTATAAATCACTAGCTAGCATAAACTTAACATTTTTGTACAGACAGATATATATACAATCTAGGATTAGGATTTCACACAGATCCATACCATGCATATCTGAGCTACTCAAAATTTACCAGGGTCAGAAACATAGCATAACATGCTTGATCAAAATAACTCATATTTAAGCCATAAATTAATTTAAACTATTTCAACATGTTAACAGCTATCCATCTATTTATCATGGGTACATCTAGTCATATTCATGCTACTGCAAAAAGATCAACCCTAGTTTCTGAAACAGAATTTACATATTAAACAGGAACATATATACTGCTATATATCAAAATAAATTTATAACTGCAAAACTACAATAGATCTATGTGCCATTTTTCTACATAGGATCAAGAATGGCCATACTAGCAACATATTCAAAATTCACATACAGAGCAGTTATACATTTCAAATTATTTCAAATCTAGCCAAACTGATCATTTCAAAATTATTCAAAGTCTATAAAGGAATTTACAAACTTCCTTTCTAGAAAAGTTGCTTCTGGTCACAAGGATCACAGAACATTTGAGTTTGTATTTTTCTGATTTTTATTCGATTTATTATGGATTTTCCAAGACACAGGATATTTGAACAAAACTTGAACAAGAACTCGATCTTCACAGATCGACCCTCGGTGGCGCAGGGGCTCTCACCGGCAGCGAGGGGCTGCCGGACCTGGCCGTGCGAGTGGCGGGGAGTGTGTGTGTGTGCTCACCCTCTGTCGAATGGCGGCGGCGGCTTGGTCGGGGACAGCTCCGGCGATGGCCGGCGGCGAGGCCGGGGCAGAGCGGCCGCGGCGGCCGCAATGCCGACGAACGTGCCGCTTCTCCGGCCAATGCGCATGCTCGGGGAGCTACTCTGGGTCACTGGGGGTGTGTCTGTGTCACGTGTGGTCGAAGGGGAGGTGCGGAGGGTGGAGCTCGCCGTGGGGGGAGCAATGGCGGGCGGCAGAGCAGGGAAAGGTCTCGCGCGAGCGTGCCGGGGCTGGGCTTTTATGCACAGGCGCGAGCACAGGGGTGGCACGAGCCGTCCAGGCTGCATGAGCGCCAGCTCGCGAGCCAGCTGGCCAGGGGGCTCACGGGCGCGGCACCATGGCGACACGGCGGGGCAGCGCGTGCGCGGCTAACCGACGTAGGGCGCTCGAGTGCCCTGGCAGGCGAGGTTCAGCGACAGGCGAGTGAGGACAATGGCGCGGCGACGTGATCTGGCTGACCAGCTGCACGGGCGAGGCGTGGCCGCGCGGCGGCGCTTGCGGCGGCGCGTGTCGACGGAAAACGCAGCAAGACGACGGCGCGGGCGCCTCGGTGGCTTGCCAGTTGTCCCTGGGATCCACGTCGGACAAGTAGGGTGTTGGGGGCAGGTGTGACCCACTGGCACCGGCATACGGGCGGGCGCGCACGTGCGGGCGCAAACGTCGGGGCGCGGCGCTCGGCGCGACGGCGACGCGGGAACGCGCGCTCTAGCGCCCTGGTGCAAAAACAGTTCGGCTTAGGGGGTTTTGACCGGTTCAAACAATTCAAACTTGAATACAAGTTCAAAATCGGCCAATGTAGAAGTTGTAGAGAAGGTATAGCTCTAGAACTTTTGCAAAGGTTGACTAGTGATTGGATCAAAGGATTGAGCAGGAGAAAGGCTTGAACTTTGAGATTTTCTCGGCGCCATAAACAGTGCATTCTGCACTTCAAACCAGTTTTTGAAGCTTTTCCACTCAAAATTTGAAATGCCACTAATTAGATGTAATGTGTCCCATCAAATTCTGAACAACTTTTAGTTTGGCAGATTTTTGAGTATTTAAGAAAAATTTTGAGATCTATTTGAGAAACCAAAACAAGGTCATAACTGTATAGGGTTTTGACCACTTTGACTAGGTTTGACCAAGGTGATTAGGGTTTAGCCTTAAGAGTTGACCACAATTAGCAACTTGCAATTATAGTTAGCAACTTGTGATCATGATTAGCACTTGAACATGTGATTAAGCAACATAAACATCAGGGATGTTACACATCACGACCGAGTTGTTGGGCATGGATGCATCACATGCTATGATGACAACCATGAGAAGCATATAATTGTACAATGCAAGCTCAAGGTCATTATATGTTACCCAACAAGAAAACTAGATAAGTTTTGATATCATCGTAGGCATGGCTACAGTTGAATTTAAAATCTAACAAAATTTCGACAACACCTCCCCTACAAGGTGAGGTTTTCAAAACCACCAACAAAACAACAACACGATGGCTAAAAACCACATTCCAAATTTATAGAAATAGCAATTTGCCTTAGATATGTTGTCTTTCATTGACCTTGCACTTGGAGCATAGAACATCAAAATAACTCAAATAGAGGGTCCATAGAAACCATGAAAGTGTGCGACACACCCATCCCAACCAAGTTGTTGCTTGGGAATGGATGTGTCGCACACTTTGATGACAACCATGAGAAGCGTATAACTATACAACACAACGTCAAGGTCATCATATGTTACCCAGCGAGAACACTAGGTAAATTTTCATATCATCATAGGCATGCCAATAGTAAAGTTGATTTTCATGACGTAGAGCTAACTACCTAAATAAATTTGCTAAGTACCTAAATCTATTGGCTAACTAACTAAAATTGCTAACTAACTAGCTAGACAACTAAAATTGGTACCTAAAATTGCTAACTAAATTTTCTAACCAATATTTACCTTAATGGAGGCAGGGGCCCGGCGGCGGGGTTGGTGGCGGCGGTGGATGCCTGGCTGGGGCCGACCTCTCCCCCGGCGGCGGTGGGGGAAGCGGCCGGCTTTGGGGGAGGAGGCTGCTGCCGCCGCGACGGGGAGAGGAGGCGTGGCCACGGCCAGCTCGGGGGCGAGGAGGACGGCGGCGGCCGGCTTCGGGGTGGGATGGACGGCGGGGAGGACGGTGGGTGTCGGCGCCGAGTACGACGGCAGGGAGGACGGCAGGGAGGCCTGGTTACGCGCGGGGAGGACGGCGAGTGTCGGCAGCGAGGAGGACGACGGCGAGCATCGGCGATGGAGAGGCCCGGTTGCGGGCGACAGCGGTGAGGAGGACGGCAGCGAGGACGGCGGCGTCGGCAGCGGAGATGACGGCGGGGTGGACGGCAGGCGTGGGCGTCGGTGACGAGGTGCGCGTGCGGCAATGAGAGTTGTGGTGTACGGGAGTTGTGTGGTGTGCAGTGTGTGTTGCGTAAGAGGGGGAGAGTAGTTGAGTGTGGCTGCATGTGGGCCCGCCCACAGGGTTTGCCGAGATCCAGATCTGGGGCTCTCGGCAAAGGGCTCCCGCGTGTTATGTTGACTGAAAGTGGGCCCCACCTGTTTGCCGAGAGCCCCAGATCTGGCTCTCAACAAACCCTGTGGGGCCGTGCTTGGTGCCGCTGCCTTGTGGGGCCCGCATGCCAGGCCCGTGCCGCTATCGTGTGAGGCCTCCCGTCTTTTGCCGCGAGCCAACACTCGGCAAAGCATAAGTGTGCCGAGAGCCAACACTCGGCAAACTTCGTGTAAATCATTTAATTTACTGAAATTGCTAAATTGATACGAAAAAATTCAAAAATTCACATCTAGTTATGTTGCATATTACTTATAGAAAATTTTTTGAAGTTAAACACAAATTTGAATTTTACCAAAACTCTAAACATAGCCATTTGAGTTGGAATTCTCGGAAACTTCTCGGGAGATGTTCCATTTTCTAAACAACGTACGTGTCGATTTGTTCAAAATATTATCAATTTTTGACCACAGCTTCCACATATGATATCATGATCTCCTGACAAGTTTGATTATTTTCAAACTTCATTTGGATTTTCTACAATTAAAACAATTTTCAATGGCACATTCATCATCATGATTCGGAAACCAAATATATATTTAAAATTTTGTCCCATTTTGTGGTAAAGGTCTTAAAAAGGATTCAGAAACATGAATATCAATTTTACACAAACTTTAGTCTATGATTTCATGCACTTCCAGTTCAAATTGGAGGTATACGAAAAAATACATAGAATGAAAAAATTGTTAAATATAGCAAACTGAGCTATAATTGTGCCAAATTTGAACATGTGGTTTCTAGAGATGTGTTTCAAGGTAAGAAAAAATTTCGAGTAGAATAGAAGTAATTTTTGTTAAATGTTTGCCGAGAGCCGCTCTTGACTCTCGGCAAAGAGCACTGTTTGCCGAGTTAACGAGTGACTCTCGGCAAACTAGATATCCCAGCCAACGGCCGTCTAGGGACAGCTAAGTTTGCCGAGAGCCGCCGTTTTGCTGAGAGCCGGTCCTCTGGGCTCTCGGCAAAAAACGTCTATAAGACGTGTGCTTAATAAAGAACTAGAGTTTCATCATTTTTTTGCAGGTGAAAGAAATAATACGTTCATGCATCGGTTTCGGGATATGGTTGTGGTTGGCAACATACAAAAAAAATACATGCTTGGTGGTATCAGGAAGAGGAAACATCTTATATTCTTATATATCCTCAACTCTTAGCTTCACAACTGGTAGTGGATAAAAGACGTGAAACTCACTGACAGTCGTAGAAGGACAAACCGAACCATTAGGCCTCAGGCCTGCAAAGGGTTCAGTTCGACCCTCTCGCGAGATCGCTCCGCTCCTCAAATTTGCCTACGGATCGGAGCGGGCCAACCCTAAAGTGAGGAGGAGCAATAGGGTCGTGAACCTGTTGACCCTCGGATTGAACATCGCGAAGTTGCTACCTCGCCACCGTCCTGGCAAGCTGCGGCGACCCTCAATCTCACCACCCACGACGTCTGGGAAATCAAGGACCTGCTGCCGCACCAATGGCTGCCGCTGCCAGCCACCTCCCCCCCCCCTGTCGGTCAGCGTGGACTTCTCCTGCCGCCCCAACGGCACCACCTGCGCTTGAGGTGATGATGGCGCGCTCCTACTGTCGACCTACGTTGGGGAGGAATGCGAGTTTGCTGCCACAATCTTGACCAACGCAAGGCATCATGGTCAGCTCAGCTTCATCTCCAACCTGACGTTCGACAACAGCGCGGACTTGACGCCAAGCTATCCAGCTGCCTGCAGTCGTCGGCGGCAGTGCCCGTGGACTACGACGCCTCCCCGTGGAGCGCATCGTGTCGCTGAAGCTGTGCCTGCTCGACGCCACTCACGCCATGTACATAAGGTGCTCCCCGTAATGCCCGTGAGGCCCCGGCTCCTCCGCACCGTCCTTGCCGGTGGGAACTGCTACGGTGCCATGGACCCCGTGTCCAACTCCAACATCATCGTCAACACCGCCTGGTACGACGTCGCCTTCCCTCCCGCACAGGGCGCCAGCGAGCTGCGATACCACGTCATCAACACCGGGCCATGTCCCACGTGGCGTCGCGTTCCCTCGACGGCCTCGTCGCCATGTTGCGGCATTGCAACCTGTCGGAGCATGAGGCCCTCAACTACCTCAGCTCCTGAGACTCTCCAGATCATACGCATACGTCTACGTGCTGGTTTGATGGTGCCTGGGCAGCATGCTAGCAGCCAGGCCACCAGCCATCGCCAGGTTCGAACCTTAGTTACCCGCGGGTCAGGAGGGTCATTTGCTGAAACGGAGCAGGCTGCCCCTCGAACCTCACTTGGCGCATACGGAGCGGCGGGTCAGCAGGAGGAGCACTCCGCTCCGCACCATTCGCAGGCCTACAAACCATCGAACCAGTGAGGCTGCCGATTTCGGTGGTTCAGTGGTACGGCTAGTTGATCATTTAATTAGTCAAACCGCGGTTCAATGGTACTCATAGTCTACGGCAAAATTGTGAAAATAGTGTGCAGGGCTACGGGGTAAACCTCAAAATAAACGAGCGGAAACCAAAGCTAACGTTAGCTTGTTAGATGAACGAACGTGCCGACCAATTTATTTTATACCAAATTAAGTACGTCAATTAGCTCGATCGCAGCCACCGACGAGCTAGCGAGCATATGTGTGCATGTGTCGGTGCACCCGTGCACGCAAAATGCGCAGGCTTGGGTTTAATTAGCCGGAGAATCTCTCTCCTAATTGCTCTTGACTCCGAAATATTTTTTTGTTCGCGCGCTTAATCAAATGTAAACCAGCCGTGGAGTACGCGCGGGTTTTGCGCGCGTCTGCTTGCTTTTTTTTTTTTTTTTTTTTTGAAACATGCTTCCTTGCATTGATCCCGGATTCCCGGTGGATTAGGCGAAAATGGGGACGAGGCAGAGACAGTTTGGTTTGAGTCGCAGAGAAAATGCAAGCTGCATTCCCTCGGTATTGCAAAATGCTCAGAGTAGATGATGTGCTCAACGAATCAAAATGTCTTTTTTTTCTATTTGGAGAATTGCTCAATGAAGCTCTTTTCTCATCGATATGATCTACTTCCTCCGTTCCAAATTGTAATTCGTTTAACTTTTTTACTTCAAATTTAACCACTTGTTTTATTTAGAAAATATACAAAATATTAAAAAAATTGTTGTGGTTTACTTTATTAATAAATATTCTTCAATAATGACATAAATTTGACTGTATCTATACACTTGTTTTTTTGAATAAGACAAGCAGTCAAACTTGAGATAAAAATCAAATGAAAATTATAATTTAGAACGGAGGGATCATCTATGTATGAAGCCTTTTTCCAAACTTCTACATTTTTTGTGATTGAGTATGTTTTCATTTGTCATTTGTGGTGACAGTTCGGAAGCTGCATGCGGAGATCAGATTGTTTGATTGTACTACCAATCTGATTTTGTAGATTAATATACAATCTACGAGAAAATTTGTGGATTGTACCGAGAATTCAAATGGCATTGACAATCTAAGATCATATTAGAACACCAAAGTTTTGCAAACATCTACTAGACATAGTGTAATTCCTGTTGGAAATTGAAATTCCTGGAGCAAGAAACTCCAAGAATTTCAAGTGTGGAGTTTTTTTTGGACAACTACTAACTTTGGAGAGGCCAAAAGATGGATACAATTAAGGCCCAGATAGGCCCAATTTCTTTACTGCAGCGATGCTCCTCTCAGCTGTTGCGCGCGGCGGGGAAGTCGAACGGCAGCGGCAGCACGGTCTCGTTGAGCAGGCCGGCGTGGCGGAACCCGTAGGCGCGGAGCACCTGGTCGTCGGCGAACGCCAGCGCGCGGCGCATCCCGCCCTCGCAGAGCTCCCTCGAGTACACCGGGTTCCGCCTCCCGCCGCAGGGGTTGCACCCCGTGAAGTGCGTGATCAGCGGCCGGCTCCACCCGGACTGCCCGCCGCCGTCGGGGCCCGGGACGGCGGCCCTCACGGCGGCGTTCCTCGCCGGCGCGTACCGCAGGTGCTCCCTCTCGGCGTGCCTCCTCCGTATCCCCGCCTCCGCCGGCCCGCCGGCCCCACGCTCCGCCGCCTCGTACCGCGCCGCGATGCCGGCGAGCTTCCCCACGATCCCCATGAAGAAGTCCTGCAAGTAGGAGTCGGTGCCGAGGTAGAGTAGATCTTGTCCCCCCAGCGCTCCCTTCCGGTGATGAGCAGGTACGCGAGCGCCGACTGGTCGCACGCCACGTCGGAGTCCCTGTCGGTGAGCGTCGCCTTTACCTTCTGCCCCCACGTGGCGTAGTCCGGGTACGCGGGCCCCATCCGCGCCCACTCGTCGAGGAAGTCGAGCGACCACTGGCAGTTGCGGATGAGGAACACGCCGGCGTTGAACCCCAGCCACCGCCGGTTCTCGTACACCTCCTTGGGTCAGCCGTAGAGGACGAGGTTGTAGGCGGCGTACTTGGTGGCGAGGGGCAGGGAGAAGTCCATGTCGGTGAAGACGGCGTCGGCGTCGACCCACCACACCCACTCGGCGTCCGGGTGCGCCAGCATGGCGGGGATCTTGGCCCAGTACGCGAGCATGGACGGCTCCAGATGCGCGTTGTTGTAGAGGAGCTCGATGCCGTGGAGCCGGCAGTAGTCGACCTTGTTCTTGAGGAAGCGGAGGAGCAGGTGATCGCCGCCGGCGCCGCGGCACGGCTCCGGCTGGGAACCCGACACCATCACCAAGCGCTCCCGGCGGCCGCCGACAGCAAGCCCGCGCGAGCGCAGCCACGCCGCGCGCTTGGCAACCCACCGGGTGACGCGGCGGCCGCCGATGACGGCGTGGGACAGCTCCGGGTCGTCGTAGAACGTGCGCGGCCCGTCCGCCGGGCCAGGGACTGGGAAGGCGACGAGGCCGGCGCCGGCGCCGGCGCTACGCCACCCGAGCGGCGCGAGCATGGACGTCGCTGGGCCCATGAGCGCCAGCACGGCCGCCGCCACGCCGGCCAAGAACACGAGCGCGTCGCGCGCGCAGCGCGGCCTGATCGGTGGCGATGGCGCCGCGGCGCCCTTCTTGTTGCTCGTCGCCGTTGCGGCGGCCTCCGACGTCGCGGCCATACTAGGAGGAGAGAGGAGCGTGGCTCCCGGAGTGAGGACTGAGGAGGAGTGGTGTGCACGGCAGCTACGCGGAGAAAAGCGCTAGGCTGCGACGCACAGGTATGCGATGCGACGACCCCCGGCGATCGATCGATCGGTCACGTGAGGTGCCCGGCGCCGGCTTCGGTTCGGGCTCGCCGCGCGACGCGGCTACGGATCGGCGGAACTGTTTGGTTGGCCGGGGATTCTTTTATCTCTCTGGGATCTAGGGGTTGGTGCTGCCGATGAGATCGAGCGCGCTGCACTGCAGCCTGCAGATTCCAGAAGGCGTCGTGCATTTTCTTTATCGGACAGTGGAAGCACTTCGGGGACTGACGACTGTTGTTTACTCTGAATTCTCCATCAGAGACTACACACTGCATTCTCGATCGGTAAAAACTACTCCCAGGTTGAATCAGGTCAGAGATGGCAGAGCTGATGAGAGTGAAAGCGTACCCCGAAAGGCCGCAAAAAAAAAAAGATGAGAGTAAAAAGATGAGACTTTTATCTACGAAGTTGATTTGAACTACAGGCTCTGTTTCGTCGGCAGATATTTGAATAGATGATGAACTGGATCGAGGCTCCAACGCCACAGGCGTGTCGGTGTCGAAATGGGGGCTCCAATTCAGTTACGCTCTCTTTTACTAGTAGAGGAATTGTCGAAACAAAGATCGGATAAAATTGAGTCCAGGTAATGTTTGGTTGCACAGGTTACGAAATGGGTGCTTGATTCAACAACCAAGCATGTGCATGTAAACGTTGACCGGACCACGCAATCTCGAAACAAACGTGTGTTTTATTAACCAAGGGAACCGGGAGCTCTGTCATTTTGGAGAGTTATGTGACACTTTCCGGTGACCTTTTAAATGCAATTTCATCTGGCACTTAGCCAAACTGTAAATTGGTCATCGCCAAAATGAAAAGGGATGGCTAGCTGAAACTTCAGAGTGTTTGAACTTCTACCATGATGACAAATGGATCTCGCGTTTAAATGGCATTAACCATCAAAACATGGCTAATATGGGTCTTAACTAGATCATGGAGTAAATAATATGATGGTCTATCATGTGAAGATTTAGGGAATAAAACAACTTGAATGAGGTTTATCATACAATCAGAACATTGGATTGGATATATCCACTCTTCACCAATCTAAGCTCTCCACATCAGCCATGCATGGCAAGGTAGGACAAGCCTTTTGCTAACTAAGAGCATCTCCAAGAGTTTGTCAAATTTTACTTGACAAATCTTGTATTTTGCTAACTTCTAAAAAGATATTCCAAATAAAAAAATAGTTCATCTCCAACAGTTTGACATAATTCACTTGTCAAACTCAAATCTCCCTTACATCAGGAACTCTAAGAGAGAAACAAAATTATGTTTATACCCTTCCACATCTTGAAAACTTACATCAGGAATCCTGAGATAAAAATAAAATTATTTTTGTGCCTTTCCACCTCTTCTGATACAATGGATGCGCCGCGGATTGGAGCGCGTATATATGCGCGCGCGGTGGCTTTTTTCCCAACTTGAGATAAATGGCAATCTAGGATGGGGAACTGTTGGAGAAGATTTTTCTGTCTTTGCCAAAAAAAAATAAAAATGGCAACATGAGATAGAGAACTGTTGGAGATGCTAGCATCCATCTAATATTGACAAAACAAGAAAAATTAGCCTCTAACAGTTTAGCAAAAACAACTTGGTATCAATACCAACTTGGCATCCCACCCCCTCTCACGCGCAAATACAAATATGTGTGCAGCGATCCGCTTGCCATCACGACTATTTTGGCACCGCTGCCTCTCCTCCTGCGCGCATAAAGCCTCTCCTCCCGTGCGCACCCTTTTTCTCTCGCACGCGCCGAGAACTCCTTCTCTCGTGCCTTTCTTTTATGCCGCCACAAGCAAGGACTCCTCCTTTTCTGCCGCACACGCACCAGACAGATCAGGGAGGTGATTGCCACCGGGAGGTGATGATCGCCAGGCGATCAAAGTGATGCAAATTACAGATCGTGTTCAGGCCAAGGGATCCCTTGTGCAGGGTAAATTTTTTTCAAAATGGCTCTTTGCGCAAACTATTTCTACAAATGGACTCCCGGGGAAACTAATTCTGAAAATGGACCTGAAGCTCGGCGTGAGGGGGAATAGCGCCGAGGTCAGTTTCTCGGCGTTAAGGGCTCTAGCACCAAGCTGGTGCCTCCTGCCTACGTGGCTGGAGGCTCGGCGCTCGGGCCTTTAACGCCGAGCTGCAAACCTCGGCGCCGTCGCCTCTAGCGCCGAGGTCTGCACACTTACGGCCGTCGTTGATCCCCCTTCTTCCTCATCCTGCCTCCATTCCTTCTCCTCCCTCCATCCCTCCACAGCGAGCGAACCCTAGACGGGGGCGACCGGGTGCCGGCGGCGAGGAGGTGTGCGGCGGCGATCAGACCGGGGGCGGCAGCGAGGTGGGTGCGAGGTGGGGGAGCAGGCCGTCCCCTGAAACCCTAATGAGGGTCTGGGGCGCGAGGTGGGGGCGGCGGACCGACGGCGACCTGCGGCGGGCCGGTGGGCGCTCGGGCCCCTGGTCGGTGGCCGGCGGGGGCGCTCGAGCCCAGGCAGCCATTAGAGCAGGCAAGGTATATGTCCATCCTCTATTTTTTTTCTTGTTTTTCGCTTGCACCTGCAAATTGGCATGAATACTTGTTAGAAAACATTGGAATTTATGATTGTTAGAGAACATGAATACTTGCCAAATTGTAGAAGGTTAGGGTGTACCTCATGCTTTTGTTTTGTTTTCTTGATGAGTTCACTCACCTTAACTGTAGAATGGAACATTTCTCCTCATGATTGTAAGAGAACATGAATACTTGCCAAATTGTAGAAGGTTAGGGTGTTTGGATGATTGTAGGAAGAACATATGAAGTGGCGGAGGCTGGTGAAACCAACATTGGAGGTGAGGATCGTGAGTCAAGGAAACACATAGTCGTGCTTAACTCGAACACGTGCACGTGTGGTAGGTCTTCTAGCTTCCACTTGCCTTGTTCCCACTAGGTGTCCGCTTGCAGAGTGCGAAGGCTGGACGTGGAAGCCCCTTCCAGAGTTGGAGTAGAGTTCTCATTGCAATCACTCATTAACACCTGGGCACTGCGATTTCACCCATTCCGTGATGAGGACGAGTGGCCGGTGTATGAGGGACCAAAGTATATCGCCGACAAGGGCTTGAGAGTTACAGGGCATGGAACTAGAAAAAGGAAGAGGTACAGGATGGACATGGACCAAGCAGTGAAGGGAAGGTCCACAAAAAAGTTAGTTGGTACACACTTTATGGAGGACACAGAGCGGTCACTATGCTCAAAATGTCACAAATCAGGACATATTATACGAAGTTGCCCCTTACGAGAGCAAGCGCAGGTAGATAGTCATTTGTTCACTAGTGTAATTGAATTTTCTTATTTACTATTTTTTTATTGTCCTACTTTTTATTAATTTAAATATCATGTACTAACCCTAGTTACCTTTGTTTTGCAGGATGGCGGGCAGGTACAAGCTTCTTGACGAGCGGTACGATGCCAAGCACCGGGCTCGGCTAACCGAGCAGGGCGAGGTACTGATTCATTTTATATTGGGTTCATTTCTCACTTTTGATTTCTTCCGTTCACACAAATTGTTCTTGTTTCAGGTTCTGCACACGCTCTGGTCGATGCCTCACGACGGTGATACCGTTTTGCGGTACGACGAGCGCTATACCCCCTGCTGCGCCGCGCGGGAGTTGCCACGGTTGCGAGGCTTATCAGTCGTGGCATACCACCATTCAACCCTGCCGCTCTCACCGTGTTGATCAACAGCTGGCGACCAGAGACCCACAGCTTCCACCTTCCCTGTGGTGAGATGACCATCACCCTTCAGGACGTCGGCATGATCATGGGCCTTCGGATCAGAGAACAGCCTGTGACTGGAGACGTGGTGTCCGCCGGCTGGGAGGCCCGAGTCGAGGAGTTTCTTGGTAGGCCTTTACCGGAGCCAGCATCGGGGACTAAGCGACGTTCCAGCGGTGTCCCTTTGAGGTGGCTCCGAGAGCAGTTTGCGCGGTGCCCACCCGACGCCGATGAGGCTACTGTAAACTTTTACTGCAGGTAAGTAAATAGTTTCGGTCCTCTTCCCTCTTTTGCATTTTGTTCTTTCGCACTAAACATTTTCTAACTTATTGTTTTGCATTTTGTCATTTTACAGGGCATGGGTGTTGCACATATTCGGTTCGGTCCTCTTCCCTAACGACACCGGGGACTCGGCGTTGTGGATGTACATGACGTGCCTTCAGGACTGGGATGACACTGGCGAGTACAGTTGGGGCTCGGTTGTGCTCACCTACCTGTACCGGCAACTCTGAGAGGCTTGCCACCGTACGAGAGGGACGTACGCCACACAGTCAGGCTGCACGTACCTCCTCCAGGTGTGGATATGGGAGAGGCTTCCGGTGGGGAGGCCCTATATTGTACTTGACCCGGCGCCCTGGTTTCCACTTAACACCGAGGTTGTTGCCCCACAGTTGGGCATTTGTACGAGAGAGCAGTGTGCGCCTACACTCTCACGCGCAGCGCGTACATCCAGTACACGAACGAGCTTGACCTCCTCACCCCGCAACATTTAAGTTTGTCTCATTTCATGAATTGACAAATGCATGAGCCTTGTTGATACTCATGTTAATTATTGGTGCATGTGAGGTGGCAACCATATGTGCGTGACGAGGTCAAGGACCTACAGCTGGGCACGATCTGTAGAGGCAATGAGGGCTTGTGGCTTATGAGGTGTCCCCTGATTTGCTTCTATGCAGTGGAGTGTCATTTACCGCACAAGGTTGCCAGGCAGTTCGATAGGGAGCAACCTTGCCCTCAGCAGCCTATCTTCACCAGCTGAGAGCTGCACAAGTGAGTTTATCGAAACTTGGAGTTAGTCTCACTACATATGTCAATTGGTTATGCCTTGTAGCATTGACCGTCGGAGGCAGAAGGGGATCACCGACTTCGCCGCTAAGCACCTCACGCATATTGAGAGGTGGTACCAGTACGAGGGCAACATCGTGCAATTGCCCGACGTCCACAACGACGACGCCTTCGACCGGTACCTGAGGTGTTTCCAAGAGCATGCTCGACCCCGTCTGAGGCTGGCGTGGACGCAGCAGGACTACACTGATGTTGTTTCCACTGATGAGGGCGACAAAGAGTACAACCGGTAGACCACGAGGGGCACCAGGTGCAGGCTGCTCCAGTCTTTACTCGTGCGATACATTCGATTAATGAACTCATTTATTGCACTACACATTTTTTGAAATCACTGATCCGCTCTTTCATTAGGCTGACGAGCTCATGAGGACGGTCAACGAGCAGAATGTTGCTCTGATGACACCGGTTGGCCACACGGAGGAGAGCAGCATCCTTAGGCATTGAATTGAGGTACTACCCCTACCTGTGCTAACGATCTTATATCTTGCATTGGTGCACCTGGCTAACATTCCTCTTCTTTGCACACAGCGTTGCAACACTCGGTTGCGGAAGCTAGCTGCTTGCTTCGGTTGTCGCGCACGAGGCGCGATTGACGTGGCACCCGCCTCTAGGTCTGCCTCCAGGAGTTCGCAGGTGTCCCGTAGACCCGCCACAGCTTCTGCGTCCGTGGCTGGGGGTTCTTCTTCCCGAGCACCCACATGGAGCAGCCAGAATGGGTTTGAGGACGAGAAGGATGAGGAGGAGCAGCAGGAGGAGGACGAGGAGGAGCAGCAGAAGGAGGACGAGGACGACGACGAGGAGGAGGAGGAGCAGGAGGAGATAGGCATGTCCCAGATGGCTGATGCACCGCCGGTCACACAGCCTACTCAACCTCATCACAACAACCGACCCAAGAGAGCTCGGGACCCCCTCACGCCAGGTACGGATGCGTTGGGAAAGAGCAAGACCAAGGCCAAGGCGAAGAAGCAGTGACTTGTGCACTATTTCTATGTATGAACTTCATATGTTATGTGTGTGGACTTGGTACTCGGTTGTGTGTGGATTTGTGAACTATCTCTGTGTTATGGACTTGGATGATCTATGTCTATGTATTTGTGTGTGGACTTAGTATGGATGTATTTGTGTGTGGACTTGGTATGGATGTGTTGTTATGGATTTGCATGTTACAGGCCTTGTATGGATATGTGTTATTTCTTGTATGTTATGGACTTGACTTGGATGAATTATCTGTTTCTATAGAGGTGCCAGGGCTCGGCTCTAAAGGCATTAGCGCCGAGGTACCGCAGCTTGGCGCTAATGCCTTTAGCGCTGAGGTACTGCAGCTTGGCGCTAATGCCTTCAGCGCTGAGGCCCTACACTCAGTTGGAGGCCCCGGACCTCGGCGCTAAAGCCCTCAGCGCCGAGCCTCTGAAGGTGGGCGCCGAATGCATTAGCGCCGAGTGTCTTTTTTTTAACAGCATTGGTGCTCAAGTTTGTTTCAATTTTACAATACATCCACAACTACAGGAATGGCCAACACAAATGCAACATGCATAACAACCAAAGTCCGAACAAATTAAAAACAAAGTCCACATTAGTTCTGCAATAACAACCGATACAAGTCCATAACATGCAACATCACACAACATACTAAAACCCTCTTCACCAACACACTAGTGCCACTACCAAGACCAAACTACTGAGTGCAGCGAGGTCACTTCTCCTTCCTCAATGCATATAGATTCTGCTCCACTGCTTCCTTCGCACGGCGTACACGCGCTCTCTTGCACTCCCTTTCGGCCTCCTTTTCCTCATTTTCCTCACGGTCAATGCGCTTGTCAGTGTTTTAGACACTGAGCCTACCACGGGGTACCCGAAGTAGAAGATTGTGCGGTGGGGCTCGCCGAGATCAGGAACACGATGGTGAGACACGAGGCACACAATTAGACAGGTTCGGGCCGCAATGTGCGTAATACCCTACGTCATGTATGCTATGTGGCTCTGTATTGATTGCGTGTGTTTTGAGAGGGGTCCCTGCCTCGCCTTATATGTCATGGGAGGCAGGGTTACAAGTCGGATTGGTACAAGAGTACTATTCGAGTAGGACTAGGAGTAGTCTATACGAGTTATAGAAAGCTATCCTAATCTTAGTACAAGTCCTTGTCTGTCTTGTCTTGCCTTGTGGTCCACGGTAATCTTGCACCGTGGCCCACTTGTCGAGTAGGCCAGGTATGCAGGACCTTATCTCCCGGATATGGTCCACATGTGTGGTGGGCCCAGGGATGCCCGGTCGACAAGCCCCCGAGTACTTTGTAGTCGAATGTGATGCTTCTAAGTAGTCTTGAAGGTCTCCACGAGTAGTTCCCAAGCGTCCCCGAGTTCTGCAAGCTTCGATCTTCAATAGTACTTGAATCATCACGAGGCTGGAAGGTACTCCAGCTAACTCCACGAGTAGTCTTGAAGTCTTCTCGAGTTGTTCCCAAGTGTCCCCGAGTACTTCCCTTGAAGGTCTTCAATAAAACCTGCTTCGTTCTTGAAATCTTTGCATCAAAGATCCATATGGAAATGCGATTACTAAAATCGCATTCCATATGGAATGTAGCCCCCGAGCCTTAGGTCGAATCCAGGATTCAAGCTAAGGGTCAATCTTCTAGCATTTGATCTTGCTCCGAAAAAATCTGTAGAAAATCCGAAGAAATCATATGGGAATGCGATTACTAAAATCGCATCCCATATGGATGTAGCCCCCGAGCCTTAGTTCGAATTGACAATTCAAGCTGAGGGTCAATCTGTAGTCTTCATCAAATAATCTCGTGAAATTCTGAGAAAAACTGAAGGACACGTGGCATGGAGCCCCCGAGTCTTGAGTCGAGTACTTTCTCGAATTGAAGGATCCAATCTGACTGTAGAAAGTGGCCTGAATTCAGTGAACTGTAGCTGAGTGAAAACCAATCCCATTGAGTAGTCGAGCCCCCGAGATGGAGCCGAACAGGTCTTGGAATTTGTACAAAGTCCACTGACTTAGCCAAAAAATATTGCCCTATGTGAAACCAATCTGTTGAATACGAAGGGTCACCAGGTCGAACCGTTAGGGTTTTGGCTTATAAATACCAGAGGGGGTATCCCTTAGGGTTTCACAGCTTCCATTCGCCCTTAGATCCAGAAAGAAAGCACTAGCACCCGTAGCCGCCACAGAGTTTGAGCGTCTACACCGCCAAGTGCTTCCACCTCCACCCCCTTGCAGCCCCCGAGCAGATGCGAAAGAAGACTCTTGTGACTAGAAGGATGATGACTGCGCCATCCAAGGGATAGGTGGAGAAGAAGAAATCTGACCGCGGCAAAAATCAGTTGCTGGAGCCAAAATACAAGATGGTGGTGATCAAGAAACCACCGAGCCAGGCTACCTCTTGGAAGAAGTCCAAGATGAAGGAGGATGACATCAAGGCCCTTGAGGTTGCTGGCTTGCTGCGCGAGAAGGCAGTCGCAGGCTGGAGCTCTGCGGCTGGGGATGCGTGGCCCATGGAGAAGACTCCAGATGAAATCCCATTGTTCGGCCACTTCGTTGAGCGTGGGTTGACTCTACCGGCCTTGGATTTCTTCAGAGGGTTCCTCGACTTCTTCAAGCTAGAGCACGTGCACTTGAACCCGAACAACATCTTCCAGATCGCAGTGTATGTGCACTTCTGTGAAGCTTTCCTTGGAATTCACCCACATTGGGCTTTATTTAGGAGGATATTCCGATTGAAGCCACAGCCCAACGCCAACTTCCCAGTAGTAGTCAGTGGAGCTGGTCTTCAGATGCGCCAGAAGGCACAAGAGTTGTACTTCAAGTATGACTTGATAGATTCCAATCAAGATTGGAAGACCAAGTGGTTTTATATTGAGAACGCCCCGCCTCAACTGCCCAAGCCAAGCATGTTTACACCAGTGTACGAGAGGCTCTGGAAGGACGAGCCGTCGATGCAAGAGTGCATCCAGATTCCTGAGATGCTGGCGAAGATTGCTCAGAAGAAAGCGCAAGGCTTGACAGCTGAGAGGGTGGCCTTCAGCTTCATGAAGCACCGAGTACAACCCTTGATGCAGCGGGAGCATCTAGGGTTCGAGTACACGGGCCTTGGAGATGGCTCAAGAATGTATGCAGAAGAGATCAGCGATGATCTCGTGATGGAGAGGCTGCAGAAGATCTTTGAGAACCTTCATGGAATTCCAGCAGCTGTCCAAGAGTTCAGTGCTAATAATTCTCCGCATCTGGTAAGTATCCGCAAACTAGCCCCCGAGTACTTACTCGAAAGTAGTCGTGAACTTAGAAATTTGCCTTGTTTTGTAGGAGGATGTTCTTAAGTTTGTCTCCATCCCTCCTCCTCGCCCCCGTGATCCGCTACAAGCACCAGAGGAAGAGCCGTCTCAAGTTGAGGCTCAAGGCCCCGAGAGTAGTCGTTTTGCTCAAGGGGAGGATGAAGTGTTGGTGGAGGACGCCTCCTCGAGTGATGACGACGAGCAAACACTTCAACAACGTTTTGAAGTGAAGGCCCGCTACGGGTACTCTGGAGCACCAATCCCCAGTGGTGCTTCCGCAGGAGTGTTGAAGAGGCTAGCTACATCTCTCGCAGATGATGTGACACAGCCACCATGGAAAAAGAGGACCACTATGGGGAAACGTGCTGTGAAGAAAATCACAGCTTTGCCGTCCATTACGGTTAGTTTCGAGAGCTTAAGTAGCCAATATCTTGTTGGATACTTGTACCCTTTGTAATGGCTTGTAATTTTGACTTGTACAGATTATCGAGAGTACTGCTCATGTACCCACGAGTAGCCCAGCAAGGTCTACAGAACCTGAGATGGTTCAATCATCAACCTTAGAGACGGTGATGCCTGGGCAACAAGAAGCTGCGGTGCTAGGAAGCGTGCCACCAGTAGAAAGTGTCCCAGTGGAGCCGGCAGCGCCCACATTCTTTGATATACTGGGACCGAAGACCGTGGTGCCTCGTGCTGCTCTGTAAGTACTCAAGTACTCGAGTACTTCTTGAATTTGATTGAAATATGCTGACCAACTTGTTGATGCAGTAAATCCACTGATGTGAAGTGGAGAACTTCTGGAAGTAGTCCCGCTGGAGGAAATCAGAAACCTCCAGCAGAACAAGAAGATGTGCTTCCAGAACCCCAGGTGGTAGCTGCTGAAGCTGATGCCGCACAAGCATTGCGCCTACTCCGGAGTGATGTAATCAAGGCAGCAGTGGATGCAGCTTCCAAGCCAAGGGCTCAACAACTAGAGGACATAGAGGCGGTGGTGAATGAAGGCCTGGAGGTTCATCCAGAAGCCGAATTGCGTCATGATGAAGTCTCAATTGTTGAAGCCCCCGTGCGTCAGATAGATGCACGGCTAGTGCTTGAAAATAGCCCAGAAGGTTGCATAGTGCCGCATGAGCTAGAAATTGAAGACCCGGCTCCTCTGCGCAGTGCTGCGATGTACTCGGAGGCGGGCACAAGTTCTCAATCCAGAGCTGAAGGCTTGATGCCATATGATGACTCATGCCTAGATGAGGACAACTTGCAAGTACACTCCGAGATGTTCCGCAGTGTGGAGAAGCTTTTTGCGGTAGGTTTGAGAATGTAGTCCCTTATAGAGTACTTTAGCCAAAGATATCTTGTCTTTGACTCTTGAGTTGTTTACTTTTTCAGGAAGTTGTCAAGCAGTCAAAATGGAAGACTCGTCTGCTTGAACAATATGCGGCGGACATAGAAGAAGTCTCGCAACTCAGAGAAGAACTCAAAGAGCAAAAGGCCTTGGCTCTGAAGCTGCAAGAAAAACTTGATAGTAATGCCGCCGAGTACCACAATGAAGTCCAGAAGCAGACGGCTCAGAAGGATGACGTTGTTGGGAAGAACAAGTCATTGCGTCAGAAGAATAAAGGTATCCCCCCTTTCTGAACTTACTTTCAAGTACTTATTTGTTGCAAGCTACCACCTTATAAGTTGTCTTGGTCCATTGCAGAGCTGGCTGAAGAGGTTGAAAGGCACAAGAAGAAGTCTCTTGACTGGCAATTGGCCTATAGCCATGAAGAATCAGCTCGCCTTGACCTCGAGGCAGACTATAAGGTGCGGTGTATGGAACTTGAGCGTGAAATGCAGATTCGTCTTGATGGTTGGAATGACTTGCTGACTTGTATGCAGTCGCTCAAGATCAAAATTGAAGAATCCGAGTGTCTGCGAGCCGAGTTGAAGGTCTTGATGGAGGCAGCCGAGCCGGTAGCCAATCTCTTTGAGCCTAGAGTGGCAGGAGATCAGCCCCGTCCACTTGTGGAGAGGTTGAAGGATACCCCAAAGAAGATACTGGAGTACGCTCAGCGCCTAGCTTGCACGATTCCTAATCAAGTGCTGAGCTTCATCAAGTCCTTTTAAGCAGACGCGGATTTGACAGAAATCATGAACGGAAGATCTGGAGATTGTTTCGATGATAGGCTGAATGAGTTGATGCAGCAAACATCACCTATCGCGGAAGCCGTCTCCAAGTTCATAGATCTGCGCTAGATGAACCTGTAGGATTGAAACACTATGGAAAAAAACAAGTGTAATTCCAAAAAAGTGTTTATGTAATATAATTGAAAACTTGAGTAAGTCAATTATCTGTATCTCTTGTTTGCTTGTGTGAATGCCATGTACTCAAATTCATGATCAATGAGTGTACGACTGCAAAAAGAGATATGGTACTCGAGTAGAAGTACTCAAGTCTAGATGTGTTCCGAAGAACGTTAGCTTAATCACAACAAGTAGAAAACCTTAGCTGTAGCAGCGTAAAAGAAGGCTTTGTTGCGAAATAAGCAAAGACACAGTAATAAGTCGATATAAAATAACCACTTTATTACTGAATACATTGTATTGAGTTTACAATGTCTGGATACACTATTGAGTAATAGTGCCTTAAGTACCTCTGAGGCTATGAGCCTAGGCCGCAGTTGTTGGCATTTCGTAGCGTCGTCACTTTAAGAACAGATCTGGAATCCATCCTTAGTGACAACACCAAGAAACGCCTTGTAGGCACCTCTTAATGTCACAACTAACGACGCTGGGTTAGCGTGATCATCAAGACTTGCCAAAGGTTAATCTAAACGATCATGAACGAATCCGCAAGCGCACAGATAAACCATTGTAGCATTTCCCCAAGGAAGGAGAGTATTCCAAGGGTATCGTATCCGTGGAAGGCAATGGCGGATATCTTAGACTTATGCTTTTGCTCTGAATGTAAACTAAGAGATATATATAGGAAACAACAAACCCAAAGGCAGGGGTAAGATAAAAGATATAAAGGGTAGTGCGACACACACACTCAGATCTACCTCTACTCTAGCACACTACGGCTTAGGGGGAACATACGAGTTAGCTCTAGGTTCTAATGTACTAAACATACAAAGCTAGAAGATACAGGAGATAGGCACGAGTATTGCATGAGAGGGTAAAGTTCAGCACCTAGGTACAAATGGGGAGCTAGCCCGCGACGACCAGCACTCTGCGAAACTAAACTTTAGACTCCTACAGCAGGTACCCCAGCGCGGAGGGTTGCACAAGGATCCAACAAAGCTGTCACCACTGCGGACCTACCTCTATCATTACGGGGGGTATGCTCATAACTAACATAGCCAGACAACCCAGGCACTATGCCTGTATTGCTGCTAGACTCCACCCGGCCCGGGCTATTGTGACCCAGGGTGAGATCCACCAAAAGACTGGTCAACTTAGACCGAGTACCGTAGCTTGAACACAAACCTCATGCAATACTCTCATGCCATCTAACAAGATCAACTAAGGCTAGACATACAAACAGATACGAACTCTCTTATGTCTAGTCGATAAGATCAAAGGGTCGTGTTCGTGAAGAACACAAGCCTCTAACTTATGAACAAACACATAAAGAATGAGTTCATCACCCTTCAAGTGGATCAAAAGGTAGTGTTCATGAAGAACACAAGCCTCTAAATGATGAACAAGGGATGAACTCAAGAACATATCAAGCATATGATCTACCATGACTTTATATGAAATAGCTGAATGACTGAAGTAGATCAAAGTCATACAATGAAATAAAGATAAAAGAGAACTCATACCTAGACTCCAAAGAAGACTTGGAACCTGAAGAAGAGCTACTCTAGCCTACCCCCTAGCCTTGGAAACTAAAAGTGAGAGGAGAATGAGAGAGTGGTGTGTGGGAAATGGGAGCCCCTCCCCTTCTATTTATAGGCAAGGACCAGGCTTGCTCGGAGGCTCAAAGTGCTCCAAAACACCCCGGGATGCAGCAAGTGACTAATGAGGAGCTGCCACGTGTAGGGACGAGATGGGGCGGCACAAGGTCGGTTCGGCCGATCCTAGGATCGGCCGGCCCCATAGGCCCCCCACTCGGGGTGGTTTTCCTCTGGGTGGCTGCCCTGTGGGCCCTCTAATCCATCCCCGGTGCATGGCTTGATTTGGTATCTGAGGTGGGCCCTTTGATCCATGTGAAGTTCATGTGGCGTCCTCTGATTCGTCGGTGAGTGCCTCCTTTGGATCGATGACGTGGAATGCCATGTTTCCCTTGGTGGCAGCCACCTCCTTAGTTGAGTTGGCATGGTTTCTTCATAGAAGGTGGGTTTCCATCTCTTTTAAGGGGTAAATCACCTACATACAAATAATCTCCAAGGACAAGTGGAACTACATTATTCAAACCAAAATGCAAGTAAATAATGCATATGCCTCCATTTATGTGAGAATATTGAGGGCTGAAAGTGGTACTTTTTAGTCGTCAACAAACTCCCCCAAGCTAACCTCTTGCTCGTCTCGAAGCAAGACATTAGGGACTTAGGTTGGTTGATCAGGAGTTGCTACAATGTTGTATTCTCAACTTATGGCAAACATACAGCAAAGTACTCTACCAAGAGTTGAACAAGTTGGCAATGTTCTTACCTTTCACCTGACGACGTGGGGAATATAGCTTCACCTGCCTTGGGCGGTTGAGAGACAGAATGGTTATATAGCATGTGCATAATCACTCATACCTTGATCAGCTATCAATCCGGAGGTTTTGCAAATTTTTCAAAAGAAAACCAGAGTTCCTCAAATGATACTCTCGGATCGCTCAAAAGTGTATGGTTCCTCACCAAGGCATCAATATTGCCTTTCTTCACATCCTACTCCTAATAGGCTTTATGTGGAGCTGTAGGTAGGGAAGATGTGGCATACTTGTCTCTCATATATTGCTAAGTCAAAGACCGGATCCTTGGAAGAAACAAACATACATCCTGATCAAAATATGCATATGTGTGTGATGGATATGAGCATGGTAAGGTGGATACTAGGCCCGGAAATGTGTGCTAGATATTACCATGCTTTATATGAGGGAATGAGGGATTGATGGTAAGGTGGACACTAGACCTGGAGTAGGTACTAGTTATTACCATCTATGTGGTGGAACTCTTTCTCTTGCACATATCAATCCCTTTCTCTCCTTTTGAAATTTTTCGAGACTTGGGCTAGCTCTCTTTATTTTGCTTTTGCCATGCTTTTGAGCATGCTTTTCTTTTTCTCTCTTTTTTTTGCTAGCCCTTTGTCTCTATTGGAGATATTTGGAGAGGGATGAATGATACAAAGATACATAGAGTTTTATTTGTGGAAGAATGCATAGGCAATATGGAGCAAATGATGATTGCTAACTTTCAGTGTAGAAGTTTAGCATGAACGTGTACGTGATCTTGATTAGGGGAGTATGAGTTCTAACAAGGGTAACAACAATTTGACAAAGCTCAATGAGAGAACAAGCTGCATATGTGGAGGCTAAGAACTAGAATCTACATATGGCCTTGGATGGGAAATTCTCATCATTGAGGAACTCATCATGTTTTGATTTTTCAAAAAAGAAAACTCCGGATGTCAAGCATCACTAAGCACAAGATCATAGCACTCTATTATACCATATCATGTCTCATAACAACTTAGGCAAGGATCATGCTTTTTGCTACTCACAGTTTTCAAGCTAAGGTTTGAACATGCAAGCCAACACACTCAAAACTTAGGTAGGATACAAAGTTTTAAGCAAGACATACAAGGAGAATAAACAGAGCAACTATTCATCATTTCAACCATAGAGGCAAAGCATTCTTACTATGCATATCAAAGCAAACTAAGCAAATGATGATGAAGAAAGCAAATAAATGTTTTTGGTCTTTTTTTATTTTTGCAGATTTTTTTGGATTTTCATTTATAAGAGATTCTGAAAACACAGGAAGATACAAGTTACCTCAGGATGGGGGTCCTCCCCCATGCTAGCTTCAGGCTCACTGCGGAGGAGGGAAGAAGAATCCCTGACTCGCGTAGTAAGCCCTCTACGCCTCTATGTACTGCTGCTGATCCTGCTGCATGGCTGCTATCCTCTCACCAGCCTGACGCTGCCACGCTGAGGAAGACTCGACGTGGGTGTTCAGCGTCTCCTCCAATCCCGTGACCTGGACGGTGAGCTCTCCCATCTGCTGTGCGAGCTGAGCATCGCGTGCAGAGGCTGAGGAGTGCCGCCGGAAGGACAAAGACGGAGGTGGACCACCGGAGCTGGAACTAGCGGGTGTAGCCCACTGAGCACTGCTCACACCTGCCCAAGCCGTGCCGCTCGCACTCGGGCGGTAGGTGGGCTGGTCCCAACCAGGTGCATATCCAGGAGTGACCCCTGAACATGTACCCCGCAGGGGCCCCTCCTGCCACCGGTGGCGTAGCAGGCTGTGGCTGTGGCTGAGGTTGTGGTGGTGGCTGTGACAAGTTAGTACCATGGTGCAAGCTCAAGGAATGTCCGGATGGACATCACTCCTGAGCTCGTCCCAGCGAGAATGCAGAAGACACAGAGCAGAAGTAGATTTGCTTTTCCTGAACCCGAATTTTATTGTGACGGAAAAATAAGGATAACTTACCAGACTTACCTGTCGGTGCAGAGCTCATTATTTTGAGTCTTTAGAGCTAGACTTGGTTCCAAAGTTCTCACCTTGGCAGTGAGGTAGCCGTTTCCTTCGGAAGAGAAGTCGGCTTCCTATTCACCTTCCTCCACATCTTCCGAGTGTCATGTGGGTTGTGATGTGTAGGAGGTGATTTCTTGGACTAGGACTGAGATTTCCAATACTGTTTCTGTCTCGTGCCCATGAGTTGGCGTTCTTCCTTCCAAAAATTCTTCATGAATGCAATGAGGCTGTCCACTTGCCGTGGTGGCACTTCGACCTCTCGTGCTAGGGAGTCGGGAGTTGGTAAATCCTTGATCATTGAGCATTGTTCTTTTCTTGGATGAAACTCGAACCTCTCCTCCTTGCCATTGATGTAGAGACGGATCACACCCGCCCCCACATCAATTTGTGCATCAGCTGTACTCAGAAATGGTCGCCCAAGTATGAGCGGCACTTCCTTAGCGATCTCCATGTCTAGGACCACAAAGTCAACGGGGACAAAGCAATCTCGGACTTTCACTGGAATGTCCTCAGCTATCCCCGCTGGGTATCGGACCGAAGAATCGGCTAGCTGCAGCTACAAAGTGGTAAACTCGTGTAGTTAAGTTGATCAAAGACTACCTTAGGCATGACGCTGACGCTGGCCCCTAAGGCACAGAGAGCATGGTAGAAACGTTGGGTCCCAATCATACAAGTGATTGTGGGACACCCTGGATCCTTCTTCTTCTCAGGAAGGCGGTTGAGTATAGCAGTACTGCACTCCTCCGTGAGTCGTACCACTTCGGTTGTAGGAAGAGCTCGCTTCTTGGTTAGGATGTCCTTCTGAATCATGTCCACGAAGTGATTGAACTGTTCATCTACTGTTGCCTTTCTGCTCTTTTGAGGGAACGGCATCACATTGGCTTCTATGAATTCCGGATGTGTCGTTACTCCTTCAGGTGCTTTATCTTTTGGTGGCACCTTCCTTACCTGGGGGGATTCTTCTGAGTACGAGACATTGGCACATGAATGAGCGACAGAGACGTACCAGACGTCAATTCCACTGTTCTCACAGTACTCCTAAAACTGGTGATTATTGAAATTTGAACCCAGGTCTGTGATAATGCAATTGGGAAACCCATAGCGATGTACGATTTCATCCAAGAAGCCGAGGACTCTATCAGCCTTGGGGCAGGTAACAAGCTTGACCTCAATCCACTTGGTGAACTTGTCGATAGCCACCAGGACTCTGTTGAATCCCCCTGGCGCATTTGGGAGAGGACCAATCATGTCCAGCCCCCAGCAAGCGAAAGGCCAAGTTGGTGGTATCGTGATGAGCTTGTAGGCTGGAACGTGTTGTTGCTTGGCGAAGAATTGGCATCCATGGCATTTCCTGACTAGTTCCTCTGCATCAGCAAGAGCTGTAGGCCAGTAGAAAGCATGTCTGAAAACTTTTCCCACCAGGGTGCGGGAAGAAGCATGATTGCCACAGATTCCTTTGTGTGTCTCCTCTAAGATTTCCTTGCCTTCTTCGCGAGAAATGCACTTCATGAGTACATCAGAACTTGTGCCTCGGTTGTAGAGTTGATCTCCGACTAGAGCATAAGCCTTGACGCGGCGTGAGATGCGCTCGGCTTCTGACTTGTCTTCAGGAATCAACTGATTTTTAATGTAGTCGATGAAAGGAATTCTCCAGTCCACATCAATCATAAGCACTTGTCGATCAGGTTGAACTGAAGTAGCCGTGGGTGCAGATGATTGCTCCGGAATTGATGGTTTGTGGAGTTCATGAACAAAGATTCCTACTGGCACTTGAGCTCGTGTAGATCCCAGCTTCGACAAGACGTCCGCAGCAACATTGTTGTCGCGAACAACATGGTGGAACTCGAGACTATGAAATTTGTTCTCAAGTTTGCATACCTCTTGACAGTACGCATCCATGTTCTCAGCATTACGATCCCAGGAATCGTTGACTTGATTGATGACCACCAAAGAATCACCATAAACAAGTAGTCATGTGAATCCAAGAGAGACTGCAAGGCGAAGACCATGCAGTAGAGCTTCATATTCAGCTTCATTGTTTGAGACCTTCCAGAAGATCTGCAAAATATATTTGAGTTGCTCGCCCTTGGGGGAGATTAGAAGTACTCCATCACCGGCGCCTTCCAGCTTGAGAGAACCATTAAAGTACATGACCCAATGCTCTGGACGCTCAATTGGAGTTGGAACTTGATTCTCCCGCCACACAGCCATGAAATCAACCAAGGCTTGAGATTTGATAGCAGTGCGAGACTTGAACTCGAGCGATAGAGCACCGAGCTCTACAGCCCATTTAGAAATCCTTCCTATGGAATCCCGGTTGTGCAAAATCTCGCCAAGCGGGTAGCTAGTGACCACGGAAATCTTGTATTCATCGAAGTAGTGGCGAAGCTTCCGTGAAGTAATCAGAACCGCATAAAGTAGCTTCTGTACCGGAGGGTAGCGAGCTTTGGATTCTGAGAGTACTTCACTGATGAAGTAAACCGGCCTCTGGACAGGGTAGCTATGGCCTTCCTCCTGCCGCTCAACGACAATAGCAGTGCTGACAACATTAGTAGTCGCAGCAATGTAGAGCAAGAGCTCTTCATTTGGCAGAGGAGCTGTGAGGACTAGAGGCTTGGATAAGAACTCCTTGAGCTGAGAAAGAGCTTGATTAGCTTCAGTTGTCTGCACAAACTTCTCTTGCCGCTTGAGTAGCTTGAAGAAAGGTAGACCTTGTTCTCCAAGTCACGAGATGAAGCGATTGAGTGACGCCATACATCCATTAAGCTTCTGGACATCCTTGATAGTAGTCGGAGCTTGCATGTTGGAGATGGCAGTAATCTTCTCGGGGTTTGCTTCGATGCCACGATGGTTAATGATGAACCTGAGTAGTTTTCCTAATGATACGCCAAAGACGCATTTGTTAGGGTTGAGCTTCCATTGGTACTCCCGTAGTGAAGCGAAAGTTTCCTCAAGATCCATGATAAGCATGTCTGGATCCCTAGTCTTTACAACGACGTCATCCACGTATACTTCCACGTTCTTGTGAAGCTGCTTCTTGAAGCACGCTTGGATAGCTCTTTTATAAGTAGCGCCGGCATTTTTCAACCTTAAGGACATTGTTGTGTAACAATAAGCACCAAACGGGGTGATGAAAGCGGTCTTCTCTTGATCAGATTCCTTGATTGTAATTTGATGATAGCCCGAGTAGCAGTCAAGGAAGCAGAGTAGAGCATAGCCCGCCATGGAATCAATAACTTGATCAATCCGTGGCAACCCAAAAGGATCCTTGGGGCAATGCTTGTTAAGATCTGTGTAGTCGACACACATCATCCAATCATTAGAGTTCTTCTTTCTGACAAGCACAGGGTTAGCAAGCCATTGCGGGTGAAAAACTTCTCGAATGAAGCCAGCCGCGAGTAGTTTGGCGATCTCTTTCTTGATAGCACCCCTCCGGTCATCAGCAAAGCAACGAAGATGTTGTCTCTTGGGGGTAGCATTAGGATCGACGTTGACTGAGTGCTCAATCAACCTCCTGGGCACACCTGGCATGTCAGATGGTTTCCATGCAAAGATATCACGGTTAGCCCGAAGGAAGTTGACGAGCGCGTCTTCCTATTTAGGATCAAGCTGTGCACTGATCATGGTCGTCTTGCTGCTATCGCCAGTACCAAGATCAATGGCTTTGAGCGGGACGTCACTAGTTGGTGCAGGCTTGTTGTTGATATCCGTCTTCTCAGGAACCTCCATCTCGCTCGGAGCAAGCTTTTTAGCTGCAGTGAAGACTTCCATCATAGCATTGGGGACTTGAGTTGTCGAAGCAAGTTCCACGACTTCAGTGTCGCAGTTGTAAGAACGCTTCAAATCCCCCTGCAATGAGAGTACTCCTTTGGGGCTCGACATCTTGAGTACAAGGGACACATAATGTGGGATAGCCATAAATTTTGCTAGACCAGGTCTGCCAAGGATAGCATGATAAGAAGTCTCGAAGTCAGCAACCTCGAACTTGATGTACTCAGTGCGATAGTGAGCCTTAGTCCCAAAGGTGACGGGTAGTACAACTGAGCCTAAAGGAACAGTTGTGTTGCCCGGGATAATACCATAGAACGGCGAGTTGGTCTTGGTAAGCATGTTGGTGATATCCAAGCCCATCTTCTTCAAGGTCTTGGCAAACAGGACATTGAGACCGCTGCCACCATCAATAAGAACCTTAGTAAGGCTGGAGCCTGCCACCACTGGATCCAGAACGAGAGGATATCGCCCTGGCTCAGAAAAACTAGTCCACTGATCCGCTCTTGAGAAAGTAATGGGGGTTTCAGACCACTTTAGAAAAGTTGGAGCTGTTGGTTCAATGGACATAATCTCCCTGAGAGCAAGTTTCTGCATGCGCTTAGTTGGAATCCCCCCTAAAGATGACATTGACAGTGTTGGATGGGTCTTGAAACCCAGTGTCTTTGCCTGTGTTAGCCTTCTTCCCCTTGTTCTTGCGAAACCTTGGGTTTGGGTGCACTGGTTCGGGTGTGTTCTTCAGTGCACGACGAAGTTGGTAACACTGCTCTGTAGTATGATCGCCCTCTGGGTGCCATGGGCATTTCTGCTTGGTCAATGTTGCCCAGTGAGAATCATCTTCAGGCTTGGCGGTGGTTTCCATGGCAGCGACAATATTGTCAGGCTTGCGCTTGCGATTAGGATTGCTCGAGTAGTTATTACCCGTGAGATTGCCTTGCTGTTGCTTGCCACTATTGCTTCCACCAGCATTGTTGTTCTGGTTGTTGCGAAGATGCTTGAACCGGTTCCGAGCCTTGTCTTCCTCGTCCGCCGATCATCTCCTTGAGCTTGGTGATGTTGGCTGGGCGAGCGCGACCGAAGTCCTGGAATAGCCTATCATCATAGAAACCATCCTGGAAGGTGTCTATGAGTTCTTTCTCGGTAACATCAACAACAGTGGCTCTCTTTTCAAAGAAGCGACGCATGTACTCGCGAAGAGTCTCGCCTTGTTTTTGCTTGATCAGCGCAAGGTCCATCCGAGTACCATGACGGCCTAAAGAACCCGCGAAGTTGCTGGTGAAGCA
The DNA here is from genome assembly GCA_036936925.1 of Cenchrus fungigraminus. Taxonomy (NCBI): domain Eukaryota; kingdom Viridiplantae; phylum Streptophyta; class Magnoliopsida; order Poales; family Poaceae; genus Cenchrus; species Cenchrus fungigraminus. The sequence continues at coordinate 104,138,086 of CM072779.1, forward strand.
TTGCTTGAGTTGTCCCCAGTTGTCGATGGAACCTCGTTTGAGAGATTCGAACTATGTGAGGGGTTCTTGCTCCAGACAAAAAGGAAAATAGATACATTTAGTATCATCATTACCCCCGGCATTAGTGATAGACAAAGCATAACAACGCAACCACTGCCTTGGATCTTGCTTGCCATCGTATTTAGAGATACCATAGGGCTTGAATTTCTCCGGAAGAAATAGAGTTTGAAGGCGAGCAGAGAAAGCAGGAAAGGAGTCAGAGTCAACATCCTTGTGCTTCTCACGCTCAGCACGCCTGGTGTTGATTGTTGTACGAGCATCATAGCGAAGTCTCCCGACTTAGTATTGACACTGCCATCGCCACCTTTGTCCTTGTTGCTGGCTTCCGGACGTGTACGATTAGGAGTGTGAGTGTTGCGATGAGCACCCTCACTACTGCCATGGTGACTAGGAGCACTGGTGGATTGACATAGCATAGTGTAGGCTAGTTCAGCCAGCTTCGCGACTTCTGCAGCCGCCCTGTCACGAGGCATAGATCGACCAAGCAAGTTGATCGCGTTGATAGCTTCCTCTGGAGTGCGATATTGTCGAGTAGCAACCGCATCCAAAGCCTCTTGCAAGTTACAAGTAGGTAGGGCTTCCTCGAGTTCACGACGAAGGTTGCACGATCAGTGTTGCATTGACGACGTGCAGTCTTGGCCTCCGCAGTTTCATCAGCAGGAGCGTTGACCGAGAGTTCATCATCAGATACATCATCCGGAAAGCGATAATTGGCGCGATGCCCTTGCGGAGTATCGACGACGAAAACTTCTCAATAGGACAAATGAGTACCCGTACTCTCAATGAGCTCAGTATCGGTGTCATAATCAACAAGCTTGGCACCTTCCTAGAAAGGTAAGTTGTCAAGACAGGCGATAAAGCGCTCCTGATCATCCAAGGTGAGATCAACAGGCACATTCTCAGGCCAGTAGACGAATCTACCCTCTGGTGTCGATGTGATCACCAGTCCTTGAGCAGGGCCAGATAGTTGTTGTGCTTCAGTAGAATCCGAACCGTAGTCGAACTCGAACTCAGATGAATCCGAATCAAAGTAGTCGAGGTTGACTTCCGAATCCGAAGAGTACTCGAGCACAGTCTTCGAACCAGGGTGCATGAGGATGTCCAACGCAGCTTGGTAAGCAGCGCTGATATGGTGATGGCTGAAGAGAGGTGGTGTTGGAATGCTATCCAGGCTGAGCGCAAGCTGTGAAGCTGGAAAGAGCAACTCAGGCTGAATAGGAGACGAAGTCGAGTTGTACTCGGACTCCGACTCGAGTTCTCTGAGCGGATCAGAGAGTGAAATTTCGCCGAAATTTTCGCCGAGTTCCTCCATCGAAGCTTGCGTAAATGTCAATTATTGATTCCGAAGTTGATGCTAAGAAACGCATGAAAGATCCAGCACCGTCAGCAACACAAACCCAAGAGCCAAAGACGAACGTGTCGCCTTGCTGGAAAGCGACGGTCGGCTTGATGATGACAAGAGCCATCGAGTTCGCCAGCGGATCAGCGACGAGATCCCCTACCTAGCGCGCCAGCTGTCAGTGTTTTAGACACCGAGCCTACCACGGGGTACCCGAAGTAGTAGATTGTGCGGTGGGGCTCGCCGAGATCAGGAACACGATGGTGAGACACGGGGCACACAATTAGACAGGTTCGGGCCGCAATGTGCGTAATACCCTACGTCCTGTATGTTGCGTGGCTCTGTATTGATTGCGTATGTTTTGAGAGGGGTCCCTGCCTCGCCTTATATGCCACGGGAGGCGGGGTTACAAGTCGGATTGGTAAAAGAGTACTATTCGAGTAGGACTAGAGTAACCTATACGAGTTATAGAAAGCTATCCTAATCTTAGTACAAGTACTTGTCCGTCTTGTCTTGCCTTGTGGTCCACGGTAATCTTGCACCGTGGCCCACTAGTCGAGTAGTCCAGGTATGCAGGACCTTATCTCCCGAGTATGGCCCACATGTGTGGTGGGCCCAGGGATGCCCGGTCGACAGCGCCGCACCTTGCGCGAAACTCCTCTTGAAGCTTCTTGCACTTCTCTTCTTGTTCTTTCTCATGTTGCAACTGCCTCCTACTTTGCTCCCTCCATTCAAATTTTTTCTCGACCCACCACTTGTCCATTGCGGACTGCTCCGTGTCAAGCCACTGCGCAAAATCACATAGAGGAGGAGGAGTCTGTAACCCTCCGAGTCAGAAGTTATGTTAACAAACACAACAAAAGCAAAGACATGGATTCATGCACAACCTCATGTATCTCGTATCCGACAACCCTCGGTAGGTCATATTCGTAGTTAGCGCACGTGAACCACCTCATGCCGTAGCAGCTACCTAACAACTATGACTGCACAAGTTTGCACCGATCACCACAGTAGCACATGGGCACATCCACCCCTTTAGGAATGGTCGTTGACCTCCTCTCACCCGCCAACGTTATCTCGGTAGGGCGAGATCCCATGGTGATTCCTTCAAAAAATGCAAGAAAACAAGAAATAAAACCCTAGACACTAACCATTCCTAACCCTAAATGCAAACTCTCAAACCCTAACCTAACCACCGATTCAAACAAAACTACTTAGACAAATTGAAAGAGGGGAGCCATATTACCTTGGGGCCGGCTTGAATCCAAAGGGAACCACCTCTATACTCGTCTACAAGACCTATGGATTGCCCCGCTGCCGGAGAGGGAGAGAACAGAGAGTTATCAGGTTGAAAAGAATGAGAGGGAGGAGGAAGAAGGGGGCTCGGTCGGCCTTAAGTGCCCAGACCTCGGCACTAGAGGCGGCCGCGCCGAGGTCTTCGGCTCGGCGTTAAAGGGACGAGCGCCGAGCTCCCTGCCACACAGGCAGGAGGCGCCAGCTCGGCTTTAACGTGGCAGGGGCACGCTAGAGCTCTTAGCACCGAGCCGCTGATCTCGACGCTCGTACCCCTCACGCCGAGTTTCGGATCCATTCAGAAATAATTTTTCCAAGAGTCTATTTGGCGTTCTTCCGGAGCCGCTGCTGTGCTCGAGACAAAAAAAATGGAAGAACGCTAGGGCAAAAGTGAAATCTACGAGCTGCTCACTTTGATGGGCGGCGGCCTACCACGACCTGGCCGCCAGGGAACGGCGACGATGCCGCCGCCAATACGATACGCGACGGAGAAAAGAAACGTCGTGAAAACGAATGATCCGCGCGACTGGAGTCCGATCTTCTGCGCTTTTCTTTTTCCAAGGTTCCCCAATTTAGTTTTTCTCAAGTCAGATTTACAAAATTATTAGAGAGGGAAAGAAGCTATTTTTTTACTTGCCATATGTGTTTTGGGAGTTGCAAATCTTAAGATTTGCCAAGTAAAATTTGGCAAACTGCTGGAGTTGCTCTAGAGCAACTCCAACAGTTGGCAAATTTTATTTAGTAAATCTTGTGTTTTGTCAACATCTAAAAAGATATACCAAATAAAAAAGAGCTGATCTCCAACAATTTGGCATGATTCATTTCCCAAATCTAGATCTAACTAATTTACACCAGGAACCTTGAGAGAGAAACAAAGTTATGTTTATACCATTCCACCTCTTGAAACTTACATCAAAAACTCTGAAAGAGAAATAAAATTATTTTTATGTCCTTCCACCTCTTCTAATGGATGGATGGACCGCAGATACCTGCGCGCATATATACGCGCGGGGAGGCTCGTTTTCCAACTTGAGATAAATACCAATCTGAGATGGGAAATTGTTGGAGAATTTTTTTTTCTGTTTTTCAAAAAAAATAAAAATGACAAGCTGGGATGGGGACTGTTGAAAAAATACAGTGGCAAAAAATGATGCAAAGTTTTTTTAGCTGCCTGAAAACGCTCGCAAATTGAGACCCCACATGAATTACGGGCCACTGTAGGTAGTCTGAAGCCTTGGGCTGTAATTACAGTGGGCCCTCCGCGCAACAAAATGAATTACGACACCTTGGGCCTCGGCCCGTTTCCGTTCCGCCCTCTCTCTCTCTGGAAAACGCCTTCGAGCGAACGCCGTCTTCCTCGCCCACGTGGGCTCAGCATCGCCGCGAGCTCCACCTTCTCTCCACTCCGCCACCATTGCAGTCCGAGCGCGCGATGTGGCGGGCGACGAGGCTGTGGCAGCCGCCGCTGTTGCGGTGGCTCTCGTATGACGCGTCCGCCTCTGCGGCGCCGCGGCAGCGGGTGGCGGCGCTTTGGGGGAACGGGGACTACGGGAGGCTGGGGCTGGGCGCGCTGGAGTCGAGGTGGAGCCCCACGGCCTGCCCCTTCTTCCTCGCCCGCGCTGCCGACCCGCCCGCCTCCCTCGCCTGCGGCGGCGCGCACACCCTCTTCCTCACCCGTACGACCCCGTTCTCCTCCTACCTCCTCATCTTCTCTCAGCATCACCATCTAGTTATGTGGTAATTTGAGAGATCACGCTTGAGCTGATTCAGCGGCTTGGTTCAAGTAGTTAATTACTTGTGTTTACCCACCAGTCACCATACTAACATTACGAGATATGTTAGGCTCTTGATTTTGACAATTTTGCTCTAAGTAGGCGTAATCATAGCTGTATTAGTAATAGATATACACAATGTCATGCTCTTCCAGACTGAAATTAGCACATGTGAGTGAGCGATCAGCATTTAATGCTCTCGTCAAATTATCATTTTCCCATTTTCTGTTTGAATTGCATTGTAATGCGGGTGTTTTGTGCAGAGAGCGGGCGTGTGTTCGCCACGGGGCTAAACGACTTTGGGCAGCTCGGGATAGGATCCTCTGTTACGCATACGCTGGTATCACTTCTTGACCTTCATATTCTCATGTGTTTGCTTCTACATTGCCTATTAACATAAATTTGGCTATATCCTCCTAGCTCTGGAGGGAAAAAAATTAACTAGGAGACAAATTAGGGGGGCAATTATACATCCTAATTCATGTAATAAAAACCAGTCTACCATATGACTGTGTATTCCAGTGAAATAACTTTTCTATTACCTTCAAGGCACATATATCAATCCTTGGAAGTAGGCAATATTATTTAACTGGTCCTTAAAAAAAAGAAGTAAATTAGTCCTTGTCACAGCCACATTTTGGGAAAAAACCCAGATGCTAGATATATTGGGCTTAACGCTTAAGAAACAAAACAGACATCATTGGTTATTGTTCACAGCATTTATGGACCTTTTATTGTGTAAAATTCAGTTAGCATTGGTTTTCCTATCTGTAATTTCAATGACGAGCCCTATGAATCTTATTACTCCACATACTGTGTTCTATTTTTGTCAATAGAAATCAATTCTCCTCTTGTCATGTATAGGAGCCTGTTGAAGTTTCTGGATTTCACGAGAGAGTTGTAGAAGTTTCAGCTGGCAACCATCATTCTTGTGCAGTTACTGGTAAGAGAAAACAGTTATATTATGTTATGTGCATATTTTGATTCAACAGAACAAGGTGATATTGCCAGTTGTCGCTTACGAAGCTACATGCGGGTCTGTTGCTATTATACATTCATTATAGGATTGTTGCTATGATTCTTATTACTCTACTAGATATTGAAAGTACATTTGATAAAACCAAAATTCTTATTTCTCTATTAGATATGTAAAGTAGATTTGATAAAACCAAAATTACATTTTGGGTAGGCATTTTTTTAAAAAAAAGTGCTATATGGAATTGTGCCCTATTCCTAGGCCTAAAGTTGTGCATTCACACCTTAAGTGACATATGTTATTGCCCATTTGTTTAATTTTTTTACAGATATTGGAAATAATTAGAAAATAAAAGAAATGTGATTACCACCTCCTATATTAATTTACCGAATTGCTTTGTGCTGCACATGTGTGCATCATAATAATTGTATTACCAATCTCCACTAAAAAATTGCTTGACTCTCTTGATCAGCGGATGGTAAACTCTTTGTTTGGGGCAGAAACTCAGGTGGCCAGCTTGGCCTTGGAAAAGGTAATTAAATTACACCATCCTGATACTGCACTTTCTTATAGGTGAATGTTCTGGTGCATATACTTTGAAACTATCAACAGTAACTTATTGGTATTGACGAGTGTGGCGTCACTTGGTCCCATGAAAGAAAATCTCTGCACAAGGTTGGGAAATCCATATAGCTCTTAGATATTGCTTGAACACAGTTTCAGCTTGCCGTACATATTTTATGTTATTTTGCATGGAGCATAATCATGGTTCTATAATTTTCCTAATTATCCTTTTCGCAGTAAAGTTATATATCAACATCAGCTTTTGTTTCTGAGGTGGATTTGTTTTTTCTTGATTTGAATTAGGGGCAGGCAAAGTAGTTTCAACCCCAACAAAGGTTGATTGTTTGACTGACTTCAGAGTGAAAATGGTTGCTTTGGGATCAGAGCATTCAATTGCTGTTACAGGTGACTAGCAAATCGATGTTCTATAACAATGTATTTAAATGTTGCTACCTTGAGGCTTGAAGAACCTAATTCTCTCTTGCTTTTGCTTCTCAAGACGAAGGTGAAGTCTTAAGTTGGGGAGCTGGTGGTTCCGGTAGGCTCGGACATGGGCCTCAATCTAGCATACTGGGATTCTCCCTTACCTCAAGGTATGGTACTGTTTGTTTCATAAATACTTGTAAAAAAAATTGTTGGTCACTTAATTGTGTATGTACTCATGTTACAGAATAATATATTGTCTTCTATTTAGAAAATAAGATAAGAAAAAAATAACCATAAGTGATGAAAGTTTTCTAGTACAAGGTGTCCTGCCTAAGTACACACGAGAGTCATGGGTATGATTTTAATAGGGATGGGACTTGTACGTATCTTAAGCTTGTGGCTTATGAATTTGATGTGGCAGATATGGGCATTGTATGTGGTTTTCTTAAAATGAACAAGGTTGCTAGATCATGTAGTGTGAGGTTTTGAGTAATATGCTTGGTGACATATAGAAAGTTTGAAAGTTGGAAGGATTCTGTCAGATATTTTAGGTTAAAATAGGTCTCACAATTCTGAGTGTTTGCACTATATGGTGCTGAATTGTTAGAAGGGTAATAAATTGGTAAGTATATCTTTATTTGTGCAGTGAATATACTCCAAGGTTGATCAAAAACCTTGACGGTATCAAGGTATTTGCTTTGAAACTCAATATCCCTCTTAATAAAAAAAGTATTATTTATATTATTGTCATGTGGTGATTCTCTTCTCTTTCTGTTTTTTGAATGCATTGGCTAGATTAAAAAGATAGCTGCTGGAATGTTGCACTCTGCTTGCATTGATGGTAAGCTTACAGGAAAGCAACGATCAATTATACAAATTACTATTGCCCAATCTTATGATTTCCCTATGTCAAAATTGCAGAAAAAGGTACTTTGTTCATATTTGGGCAGAAGACTGAAAAGGTGGTATTCAATCAGGCCACATTGTCATTTTATTTTTCGCTACCCTCACCGAAATAATTTATATGTCCCTTCATTTCCTTCGATTTAACATAAGGTTTTAGGGATTTGGAAGATCAAATGAAGCATTCAGACCAGTTATTGTTGACGAGATACCGTTTTCAGAAGAAGTTGCTTGTGGAGGTTACCATACTTGTGTTGTAGCAGGTATTGGTGTTTGGTGCAGTCTTTGTTTTGTATTTTGTTAATGCTAACTATCATTTTTTAGTTGTGACTTTACATACAATTTTGAAATATTTGAGGTGATGTTTTGCAGATAGTGGTGATCTGTATTCTTGGGGTTCAAATGAAAATGGCTGCCTTGGTCTGGGGTATTTCATCTATTACATTTTCAATATTTCCTATTTTAACCTGTATTATACCTTTTTTAGTGTGTATCAAGTGTCAAAGTTATATTCTTACATAATCATCTCTCACCAGAGGTACTGATATGGTTCGCTCTCCAGAAATTTTGAAAAGCTCACTATTTAAGCTTCCTGTGACTAAGGTTTGTACTTCTGATTACTTATTTCAATCTTTTTTGTGTATTGCATAACTTCAAAATAATTCTTGTATTGATGCGTCGCTTAAAGCATTTTATGTATAGCTTATGTTGGATATCAAGTCCTTGATCATTTCCCTCTGTAGGTGTCTTGCGGTTGGAAGCACACTGCTGTAATTTCAGGTATGATAATTGTACACCCTTTTCACCAGTATGTTAGTTCTTATTGGTAACTCCTTTCTCAATTAAGGCTCAATACACACTTTTGATAATCTTGTAGGTTGAAATATTTGTGTGAAAAGTTCTAGCAACAAGAATATAGAACAGTAGGCTAGGCTATACTTTAAAGTGACAAACACATGACTTATGAGTTGAATTCTGTTATCTATTATAATACAAGTATATCAGCTGCTTCCGTGCTTGTCATTGCAAATGGTGAAACTAAGCTGTAAGCTATCTGTGCGTAATGCAAGTAAATGGGTGTTCCTCTATTCTGTATATCTGTACACTCAACTATGATAGAGTCAGAATAGCAAGTAAATGGGTGCTTGTCATTTGGAAGATAGGAACTTCTCAGAATTGAACTACATCCCAAAGGTTTCACCCCTATCTCCTTTCCAAACAGTCTCTAAAGGCCATTTGCAGATTGAATCAGATTAGCTATGCATATTCAAAAAATCAGTACTGTATTTTCTGTAGCTCTGGCTCTAAGAAAGACTACATTTTCTTTTTTTTAAAAAAGGGCTCTAGCAGGATTTTGGGTAGTGGCCCAGACCGGTACCAATATGGATGATGGAAGGTTTTTGGGGCATGAGCATGGAGTGAAGTTTTTTTTTTCTTCTTTCACTCTGGCTTGTTAAGCTGAAATGGATGGCAACAAAACAAAAGTACCTGTGTTATATATTGGATAATTGGAGTCCTTGTAAAAGTTCTTCTGGCATATTCCATTGCATAGTGTTTTTGTGATCTAATCATCTGAAAACATCCAGGTGATGGCATCTACACCTGGGGTTGGGGAGGCGCTAATGGCACTTTTTTCGAAGAAGGCCATTCTTCTGGTGGACAACTGGTGGGTTACTTGCTGTCACAAAAACTGCTTGTTTTTCATGGTGACAATGTATGGCATTTGTAATCCCCACCAAACACTGGTTATATGCTTACACCCTTTCTACTAGGGGCATGGAAACGATGTAGATTATTTTGAACCTATGATGGTGCCGTTCGGCAAGAATGCAAGAGCAGTCCATGTATCATGTGGCTTCAATCATACTGGTGCAATTTACGAGTACTGTGAGGACTGACTGACGTGTTTCAGACTAATTATCCAATCATACTGCACAGGTGCACAGATATACAGCAGAAAGAAGCTAAGGTGTTGGATCCGCATCTATGTGTAGAGAATTATAGAACAAAATGTTAACACCCCTTGAGTGAGGGGGGTTGTAAATTTAAACAGAATAAGAAAGAATAAGAAAGAAAACTTGATTCCTTTTGCGATGCATCAGGGTTACAGGCAGTGTATAGTGTTCATTTATTTATTTGGTGGATATGTATGATTTTGCTGGCTAATGAGAAATGGATCCATCGCCTGTGATCTGATCAGGCTGGTGTTATACATGATCAGTGCTTGGTGTCTATGCTTGCTGGGTTTCTATATGTAAACTGATATCTGAATCAGAGCAAATTATTTGTGTACAGTTAAATATGTAATATGTCTCGTCCGTTATTTCCTGATGATTTACCACCTGCCCTTTTTTCCTATTAGGTGAAGTCTGGTGGCACGATAATTTTTTTATGCGAACCATCGTAAAAACATGTTGGCCAAAACAATATTCTTTGACTTTGTTTTGCAAAGCGTTACGTAATGCACATTTGTTCCTACAAACATGACTTTTTTTGTTGGGAAATGTACAAATTTGACGTGAAGAATGGTGCCTCATAATTCCACAAAATATACGTCTAGTGCAATGGAGAACTTAATGCACAATGACTGCTAAATTTGAAACTAGATAGTCTTGGTTGATTGCCTTTGAATGAGTATTTTGTAAATAATTTCTGTTGTATGTTGATCAAAAACATAAATTGGGCATAGATAATTTGTATAGCTGGTAACCCACTCGGTCATATATTTTCCTCAAATTTGCCCATCTTGGATCCGACGAACTTATCTACACGTTCGCGCCTCCTCTAATCGCACCTGCAAAAAATCTTAAAATAAAATTAAAATGTGAAAGGCAACCCAAACAAAAATCAAAATTGATTTATTTTCAAAAAATGTATGCAATCGAATTGAAACAAAATGAAATGGTTAAGGGCAATATGGTAATTCAGGCAGAGTAGATCTCAGCACGAGCTTCCTTCCCGCAGCGCAGACAGCAGCAGACCGAAGTCCCCGTCCGTTTCGATCCACGCGGCCGCCGAGCACTCCATCGCCGCCACTGGCCGCCGGCGGCGATGGCCGCCGACGACGTGCGGGAGCTCCTCCTCTCCACCACCGCAGACGCCTCGGACCCCTCCACGCCCCTCTCCGCGCCCGACCTTCGCCTTCTCATCGACCGCCTCCACGCCTCCGCACTCTCCTTCGCCGCCTCCCACCGCGGTGCCCTCGCCTCCTCGCTCGCCCGCTCTGCCGCCGCTGCCGACTCCTCCGCCTCTCTCGAGTCCTCCCTCGACTCCGCGCTCGCTCCTCTCGCTTCCTCGCCCGACCTCTCCGACCTCAAGGCCCTCGCCGACCGCCTCCTCGCCGCCCGCCAAGAGCTCGCCGAGCGTCAGGAGCATCTCGCCGCCGCCTCCACAATTGCTTCCCTTGCTGCCCGCCTTCGCGAGGCCCGTGCGGCAGCGAACCCCCTTGACACCGCCACTGCTGCTGCCGAGCTGAAGCCTCTCCGGATCGACCCTGAGCGATCTGGATCCAGTCAAGACGATCCGGTAGTGTTTGGGCTGCTCAGGAACGACTGGGAGCAGCTTGTCGACGAGGTGAGGAGGAGATTCTGCTTTGGAGCGATTGAGCTTATGCTGTTTATTTTTTCCGAATTGTGATTATGGTGATGACGCAGCTGCAAGTGGGGCTTGCAAAGAATGTGGAGGAGTGCATGGAGTTTGCATTGGAGGGAGGGAAGGTGGTGGTGAGTGCTACTCCAAGAGGCTGTTCCAGTCAAACACATGGTGTTGAGCTTCCTGTGGCGCTGCAGGCGTTGGAGGTGAGTTTGTACTGCAAAAATCCTAATCATTTGGTGCCACTGCATCACAGCTTGAGAGCTCCAGTAAATGCCATAGCCCTATACTTGTAAACAGTACATGTGATTTTGGTAATGGAACTTATTTGGGGGGGGGGGGGGCACTTCCGTGGAAGCTCCACCAGCCCCATATGTTGATCTTCTTTCGTTACGTTGCAGACTAGATTGGAATCTAGCTAAGGACAACCTGTTTACAATACTTATCGTTTTAGCCTTGGGGAACAAGAACTAATGAGCTAAATCATATGTCCATCCTACCGATTGTTCCTCTACAAAACATGCATTTAATGACGGAATCGATGGTTTTTTTTTTGAAAATAACGGAATCGATGGTAAGATTTGGAAACATGGGTCAAAGCTACCTCGAAGTTGTGGAGTAACAATTATTTTGGATACATATTATAAAAGAGGCTAAAACAACAGTTGTTGCGAATTGGAGGGAGATATGTCCTCAAAGGCAACTAATAACTTATATTTCTGTTTCTCTTTTTTTTTTCTCGAGCATATTTGTATAATCTACGTATCATGGTTTCGAATATATTTGGCTGCATTATTTTTTGAAGTGAAGTGCACTCTAGGTCCAAAGAACTCTCAAGGTCCTTAAACTTTTCAAGTGGATCATTCTAAGTTCGCTTGAGGTCCAACCATAGACTTGGATTCACACATAGAATGAATCAATTAAAGATTGAAGAACCCGGATGATCACTTTGAGAGTTTATGGACCCAGATTAGAATGTGGCCATGTGGGTATTGTTTAGGGTTCACTCTTATTTTAATTATTTCCGTATCTCTAACTTAACTTACTTAGGGGATAAGACAATAGATGCCATCCCTTCTAGAATTTGTCGGACGGCACATACTGCCATGACAGCCTTGCATTGTGTTGACCCCACATTATATGGTGATATTGAGCTTCTCCAAATGTATCACTTTGTCATTTCTTTTTTATGCAGATCATCGATGCCCTAGACTATGGGATGGCAAAGATAGCAGATTTGATGATGAAACATATTCTGGTTCCAGCAATCAGTAACATAAATGTTGCAGTTTCTGTAGAAGTATGTGAGGAAGGTGATTCAAAACACCCTGTATCAGTCTTGAGCATAGTCCCTTCACGGGAGCTAAAAGTAAGCATTTCATATTGTTTCCTGATTATAAAGGAAAGTGTTTGTAGATACCTGTTTTTGAGGGCTATATTGACCTAGTTCAATTGTCAGCTGTGTGCCTTTGCCATGGTTTTTCAAGACATTAAATTATATTCCCACTGTTTTTAAATATATAATGTTTAAGAGAAGCTAATTTTGTTAAAAATGAACTAATTAGCTTGTCCTCAATGTGTTTATCTTCCTTTTAAGAAACAATTCAACAAGTAAATATATCTGGTTTGTAGCAATATTGAGCATGGGAATATATATTAGTACATCTGGAAGCACAACCCACCATTAGTTTCATACTTTCCGCTGACTAAGTAAACTTATTTCTTTGACTTATGTAACTGGTTGTTATTGTTGAAGGACAACAAAGATGGTTCGAATCTATATTCAAGAATAATTGATGCCATCAAGTTCATTTGCAATTTCATTTGCATGGAAAATAACAAGTGGGTTCAGTCTTTTGCAAAGTTAACCTGGCCAAGAATTGCTGACCTGGTTATCACACACTTTCTCTCCAAGGTATGGTCCTTAATTATTTATCAGAGTAAGGAAATGCTTAAGAACTGCCCAATTTCCTTTGCAGCTATTCATGAGCAGCCTTTTTAGAAACATGCTTTGTTCTTATCATTATCAAGTGCAGTAATGTCGTTGTGAATAGTTTCGCTGTCTATGTTAGACAAAGCTATTATATCTGAACTTGCATAATCTTTTTTTTTTGAATGAACCACACAAGATAGTGTGTGTTTCATTTTTCGAACCGAGGGAGACCCCCCATTTCCATTACCGAGATAACGGAAATACCGAGTTTTTACAACCAGAAATAGAGAAGGGAAACGACATGCAAGTTCAAAAGATGACCCCTGCGCTGCTAGCAGACCCACCAAGGGGAGAAACTACCAAGCACGAGTTTACAAGTTTTGGGCCTTGCCACCAGAAGGGAAAGAAACACCACACTCATCTGTCATATTTCAGGGATGCTTTTTTCCTTTGGTATCAGCTCTGCATCATGCACAACCTATGATCATAGGAAGGAAAAATAAAAACAAACTCGCACGGTTGGATTGGGACTTCAACACGGGTTACCGCTCAACTAAGCTCACTGGCCGGTCGGATTGGGTCATCAACACGGCCAAACACTACTCATAAACGACGACAGAGGAGACAATGCACAACCGCAACTTCCACCCACAACCACACTCATTCGGGTATCGAAACCCCTGAGGTTTTCCAGCGCTGATAGAGGAGCAAAGGGGGCTGACACCACCACATCGAGAGGGCCACCGCCATGCAGGACCCAAACGCCGCAGTGCTGCTGCACCCAAGCCGACCGCCCGACGGCATGAAGACATCGATTCCGAAGCAACCCAACGCACGGGGGCCACACCACTTCTGCCGTTGGATGCCTCTCTCGCGTGCGTGGGGACCTCCAACCCACCACTCAGCACGCCTCTCTCTCGTGCGCGGGGACCACCAAACCCGCCACATGGCTCCACGCTCCGGACTCACTTCAAGAATTGTCGTCAATGGAGTAAGAAGAGGTGCCCCGCCCCTCGGGAACTGCATCAAGCCGCCAGACCACCGTCGTGGTTCAAAATCATCACATTGCTTTCCCCCACGCACGAAGTCGCCGCCATCGAGTCAAAAGATCGAAGAAGTCGCCCGCGCCGTCTTTCGATGTTGTACCGCACCGGGTGGGTTCAGCTGTGTTGAACAAACCACCATGATCCGCTGCAAGCCAAGTCATCACTGGTTGCCGTTGCCGCAAGCGCCGTCCTTCAACGCTGTCCCGCACCGCACTAGAGATTGCCAAGCAACACCAAGCGTCACGGAACGCTGCGAGCAGCCGAAACAACAGCTGGGTGATGACCCCCGGCCACCGACAGGAGAGCAGACGACTTGGTGAGACATAGGCAACCCCCTTTTTCGCATGCCTTGCGACAGATTTGTCACCTCCGGCCGAAGCAACCACAAGCAGCAAGCCGGCCATGCCGTCGAGCGAACAGTGTCTCTAGAGACGACGCCTCCAAGGAGGTCACGTCGCCCACAGGCGCCGCCGTCGCTCGTCCAGGAGCTGGACCGGGTTTACACCTAGAGATCTCGTGCAGCAGGGTTGCAATTCCAAAATGACGCCCTCAAACAGGGAGAGCGACGCCCGAAGGAGCCGCCGCCATTCCACCAGAATGAGTCGGCGAGGGCTTTCGCCCGGAGCATTGAACACCCGCTGCACGTGTTCGCCGCAGCAGCCGCCACCACCATTGCGGCCGCCCCTACCGAGGGACGTCACTACCGCAGCACCGCATAGCCTGCCGCCGAAGCTCCGTCTCCCTACCGCCGTTTTCACGTCTCGGCGACGAACTCGTGCCGCGCCGCACCAGGACTCCAAGCCGGCCAGCTCGCCGGCCCGCTCGTGGCCCACCTCGGCGTCAGCAGCTGCACGGGCAGCAGCAGCCGTCTTCCTGCCGCCTGTCACTGTCGCAGAAGAGGTGTGCACCTCAACGGCATCGCGCCTCGCGCACCAGGGCCGGCGGTCGCCGCGCCACCACGACGCCGTTCCGCTCGTCGGGGGACGCGAGGCGCCACACAACGCGCGCCTCGAAGTCCGGCCGTGCGTCGCTGCTTGCCGTCGGGAGCCGCCGCCAATGCACCAGGCTCCCCCACCGACGCCCGTCGTTGATCCGGCTGTGGGAAGGCCGGATTTGCGCCCCCTTGGCGCTGTCGTCGCCCTTCCGTCGCCCCAAGAGACGCGCCAAAGCCGGAGATGCCCCGCTACCGCCATCCTGGGGGCCGCGCGGGTTCCGGGTGGCCCCTCTGGCGGCGGCAGGGAGGGGAAGGAGGAGGGGGGGGGCGCTGGTGGAGGTGGCGGAGGTGCCGCCCAAGTCGCCGGAGGCGGGGGCGACCCGAGCGGAAGGGGGAATATTACTTGCATAATCTTCATCAAACATCTACTTCAGCTAGATCATATGGCCGATGATTTGATTTGCACTCATCAGCTTGTATATATTGTTTAATAGCTGTAGTGAACTAAGTTATGCTTGTTGGAGTATAAGTGAATTGCTCACCTTTGGTTGGTGCATGCAATTCAATATGGTATCAGAGCCAGAGGTCTTGAGTTCGAATCCTGGCGGGCGTGTTAATTAAAATAATTACAGTCCCACTCCAATGTCCACGTATGCGGCCTGGGGGAGCCTGCACGTGAGGGGAGTGTTGGAGTATAAGTGAATTCCTCACCTTTCCCTATCAGCTTAAGCTTTTGGGTTGAATTGGTTGGTGCATGCAACTCAATAATGTTATCCTTCATCAATTGAATGGAGTCCTGAATAGAAAAGGAAAGAGTGACCTAAACTAAGTTACTGTCCTTACAAACTACTCTCTACATCCCAAATTGTAGTTCCTTTCGGCTTTTCTAGATACATAGTTTTTGCAATAATGCACCTAGATATAACGTAAGTCTAGATGCATAGCAAAAACTATGTATCTAGAAAAGCCAAAGTGACCTACAATTTGAAATGGCAGGAGTACAAGCAACCTTTTGGATTTTACGAGATTCCCATTTTCAGTTTTGGTGCTTGTAGACATTTGCATGGTTAGCCAATTGCAAATGAAAGAGAGAGAGATACACTCTAATGATCTTAGCTTTGTTGCATATATTCTCATTAATTGAATACTATTTGGTTCAGGAAATGTGTATACAGAATAACTAAAACCTATTTTATCCTTCTAATTTGCGTGTTATATCGTCAAACTTACAACAATTGAAAAAGTTTGACTCAAATATATCTTTGTAGTTCCATAATTGACCACAGGGTTTAGGGTAATCTGAACTGACTTACGAACTACTCTTTTTTTTGCGGGTAAGAACTATCCTTATTGACCACAAGAATCTTAGGGTTCCTATGAACCTCCACGTCTAAGTTTTCTTGTCAGTAAACATTTGCATTGCATGCTGGTAGTTGCTGTTTGCCTGTTTCAGATTGTTTTGGACTGATCCTTCACTTGTGTCTTCTCAGGCTGTACCCAATGAGGCATCTAAGCTAATTGAGTTCCAGGATGTTGTGCGAAGTACAGCTGAATTCGAGAACAAACTTAGGAGCATGATGTTTCTTTTGCCTGATAGAAAGGACAGCAAGTTGACCCAATTTATTGATGATGTCGAAGTTCATTTTGCTGTACGGAAAAGAAGTGAGATCTTGGTGAAAGCAAGGAAAATTCTGGTACAATATGATTACGATAACCCTCTGGTGAGTTGCTTTCATGGGCAAGCTACTGAGCAGGATAGTGTAGGATTCATTTTCTTGCATACATACTGAAGAGGTTTATCATTGCAGGAATCTGGTGATCGAGGTGATTCTGTTGTTGATCTACTTTTTCTGCCGGAGAAGTGTTTTACGTCTAAATCAGCACTTCTATTAATGGAACTGGTTCACAGAGCCCTCAAGGTATGCCTGCTGCTACGTTCCTTTTCTGTTGTTGGGTTCTACCTAGTTATTATCACAGACCATAATAACTATTGTTCTGTTCATCATAGCATGTATTCTTACCATTAGTTTCATGTATCAGCCAATGTGTCATGTACCGTGCAAATTAACTCTTCCAGCTTTAAGTGTTCTTGAGCTGATTCTTATTGATGAGGATTTGATGTACATCCATTTTTCTTGTTGAATAACCAGAGCAGGATGCATCGTTGTCGTCCACAAGAGTTGCTAAGGAGTTTTGCTTTGCCGCTAGGGACGTCTTACTCCTGTATAAGGCTATTGTGCCAGTTCAGGTTCGTGTGTGTACAAACTTTGAATGATTGTTTTAGGCTTCCACATTATGGCATGTCATTTGTACTTAAGTAAGTCCTATGATATTCTAGTTTCAGTTCTCTTTCAGGCACTGGTATTGTTTTCAGAGTAATTGACCTTTGTCAAAAATTTTTTTTTCCTGAAGCTAGAGAAGCAACTTGATAGCATTAGCCAAGTGGCTGCTATTGTTCACAATGACTTCTACCATTTGTCCCAAGAAATTCTCGGCCTCGCATTTCAGGTGTGCAATTCCAACCTTTTGCTGTCCATTATTATGCTTTATTTGGGATTTGATTGATTTATGTTAAAGTGTTTTTGTGAGAATTCATGCTGAAAACTGCAGATCTGTTACAAATTGTGTATTCTCTATCTCTCTTTTATAAGGTTGTGCTATACTGTTCTAGTCTCTAGTCATCAAAATCAGTTTTGTTTTTGAGTTTGGTACTGATACTAATGATGGCCTTAGAGCAACTCCAGCAATAGCCCCTATTTGAGGCCCCTACTTTCCTGAGTAGGGGCTCCCCCAACTTTCTGGGACTGTGTTTTTTAACCTCAACTCCAGCAATAGCCCCTACTCTACACCCCCTATTGTTGTTATGACATATGGGATCCACCTTTCAGTCTCCTCTCTCTTTTCCCTCAAATCCCAGTCTCATCTCTTCCTCCTCTCTCCCAAGTCCCGCACGCCCCGTTGACACCGATGGGGAAGACGGCGACCTCGCCGGCGCCGCCCACCGCCTCGCGCGCCAGCTCGCCGCCGGCCACCCAGATCCGCCCGATCCTCTCCGCGCTCGCTCCTCTCCCTCCCATTCCTTTCTCTCTCGTCGGCGCTCCAGATCCGGGCAGCCTGCCCGCGTAGTTGTCGCGGCTCGCACAGCTGTTCGCCGCGGCGGCGCGGTGAGAGGGCAGCGCAGCCGGCCTGCACGACGGCGCAACTCCTGCTCTCGTGCCGCGGTGCCACTCCTCAGCGGTGGATTGGCTTGGGCGGTGGCGGCCTCGGCAGGGGAGCGGCCACGACGACAGACCTCCGGGCGGCGCGGAGAGCCCAGGCTCGAGCTTCGCCGCGGCCGGCGGAGCACAAGCACTTCCTCGCCGACCCGTCCCACACGCTCGCCTCCTTCATCTCCCTGCGGCGGCAGTGGCTACGGGTGGATCTCAAGGGGTGACGGTGGGCACTTCCTCGTGCAGGAGGGCGGGCGAATTGAGCTCTAGCGGAGACGGGCAAGCAGCTGCTGTCCCGTCACCAAGCACCTCCTGCGGCCCCTCCACCGCCGGATCATGCGCTGCCGAGCTGGATCCGTTGATTGTCGACCCTCCCGTCGCTTCTTCTCCGCTCGTCGTCGGCCCAGACTCCGCTCGCCGCCGGCCGCGCACGCCTGGTTTCGTCCGCCGGCGGTCAGAGCCGAAACGTCGACGGTGAGCTTCGTGCAGCAGCCACGGATGAGGGGCCGTGCCGCGGGAGCTCGAGCGGCGGGGCTCCGGGCAAGAACGGGAGTCGGCGTTGGCTTCCGTGCGCGCGCGGGGGAGGAACGACTGCCAACTTTCGAGTAGGGGCTCCTCTCTCCACCCGCAGGAGAAGGGGCTGGGGGGGGGGGGGATTTGGGTCCCTCCCTAGAGTTGGTCCCCGAGTAGGGGTCCTGCTGGAGTGCTTTTTTTTTACTCTCGGCCCCTACTTTTTGAGTTGGGGCTCAAGTAGGGGGTCTGCTGGACTTGCTCTTAGGATCGCACTGGGTGATATTTAGCCATGCATCGCCCATGACCTCAACAGTCAACCACCACCATAACAGCTCCATTTACTGTATCTCTGGCATGCTGACATCCCTTGTTCCCACTACTGCCTCCCCTTCCTGTGATAACACCTCCCTTCCCGCAACCAGTGCCAAGGTTGTCTGAGCTCCTCATCTACTGCCTCCAGCCTCAACCATCCTTCTGGTGCATTTGCAGGCAGCAGAGCCCTTACCGGTACTCACCACTTGTCAGGGAATTGTGAACCCCAAGACAAGCTTAAACTATCCAAGTTGTGCCACAATTTGTTTTGCTGGCTAAATTTGGCTATGGTTGATGGAACAATATTTGTTGTGTAGTGTAAGCATGAAAAACAAATGATTCATGTGTTTAGTTCAGACAATAAAAAAGAACCAGCCTTATGCTGCTGTAAACCTTTTTTTTTTTGGGAAACCAAATTGAACAGTTTTTAGACATTTTATGTGTTTGCAAAACGAAATGCATTTAACTAACCTTTGGATGCTTTTGTGCAGTACCGTGCAGATTTTCCTATTGATCTACAGAAACAGGTTGTTTTTGTGGATTTAGCACCAATCTTCTCCCATATGGCAGATGTTGTGTTGAGACGACAAATACAACTTGCTATTGATACCATAAGCAAGGTCATTAGATCTTTCTATATCTTTTCCACACACATAATTACTTCTAGTTGTTACTTCTTTAAATTTTCTTGTTCATTGCATTGCTTTTCAGGCTATAGATGGTGCTGATGGTTTTCAGAATACGCACCAACCTCAGCATTATGAGTCGGCAAAATTTAGTATTGAGCAGGTTTGTTCCATTGTTAAAAAATATGAGCTGTTTGAACTTCGAAAAATGGGTGGGCAAGATTTGTACATGCCTTTTGCTTGTTCATCGAGCTTGTAGTCCCAATTTAACATCACCTACACAATGGATAAAAAACAAGACAACCATGGTTTTTAAATCAAGTCCACATATTTAGGCAGCGATGAAAGTAACAAGAGAATTGATTCTTTATGATTGTTAAATTGGTGAAACAATGCTTCGGTACTCAAAATCAGTGGTGTTTCATTTTCTTCTTCTACTTGATTTGGAACTGCTATAAATATATATTGTGATGCCTGGAAAAGCCTTGTGCCTGTTGCTACACGTTTTGATGAATCTTCAGAACTTTTTGTAAACGAAATCAGTAGGGGTGACCCCTACCTATTTTCTATATATGGGTAAAAAGATATTATGTACAGGTACAAAGATCTCAGACCCAAAAATGATCCTAAGCTATCAAACCAAATTAGAAACTATTCAGCCATTGTTCTAACAGGGTTTCAGGAAAAAAATATCAGCAATCTCGTAATGCATCCAAAGAGCACTTTAACTTGAATCTTTCCTGTACCTCCAATGAAATTAAAGTGATCTTTTTTCATCCTGTGCCAAATCCACGGTAGCCGATCATCGATTGAACGTCATTGTTTCTCTCTAATGACCTATATATTCAATTCAGGCTGTGTTCATTTTGGAAAAGATACGCATCATGTGGGAATCGATACTGCCAAAATCAACTTACAGGAAAAGTATGTGTCATGTCCTTGGGTCCGTTTTCTCTAGAATTACAAGAGATATGCTTCTGATAGATGACATGGCAGCAGAAGAGACACTGCAGGTAATACATGTTATGCCATAATGTTTTAGGTGCTCAAATCTTGATCCTTACTAATCTCTATGTGTTATGCTTACAGCTGCAAGGTCTTATCCATTTGGCTCTCGAAAACCTCTCTTCACTGTTTCTTTCTCTGGTCGAGAAAGGTGATGGCAACACAAAGTTCTTAGACCATGACACTTGGATTCAATTGGATGGAATTGTACCATCATTGAAAAAGTTCCGTAAGCTAGCAGGTACATTTTGTTGATTCTAGTTATGGTTTTTTTAATCTATGACTGAGCTAAATTTGTTTTTTTGCATTCACTCAAAATAACACTGAAAATAATGGTAATGTTCAGAGTTGCTTGATATGTCATTGAAGTCCATCACAGCTGGTTGGGAAAGTGGTGACCTAGTTAGCTGTGGTTTCACATCATCTGAGGTGAGCAAGCCCAGTCCCACGCTTTTATTTTAACCTTCGCGTAGTATTTGGTGTACAGTTTCAGAGGTTTAGCACTTTCTTTGTGGGCATTGCCTTATATCATAGGTCCTTCGATTGTTCATAGTTATAGTCTACATGTTCTGCATGTATCCGGCAAGATTTATGTCCTCATATGTTCCTGTGTATCTCAATCTGTGTTTGGGGACTCTAGTATCCCTAAACTCAAAACTGCTGCATGACTTTCCGAAGTTATCCATGTTGAACAAGTATCCTAAATTCCAAGTCTGTTTTCTGGTTTGAACCAATCCTTTGTTAATTCTCTGCAGGTGCAAAATTTTATCAAAGCAATATTTGCTGACTCGCCTCTTAGGAAGGAGTGCCTGGGATGGATCGTTAGGACACCAGCATAGGATGCAGAAACAACACATTTATTTTTTACAGGTTAATTTTTATTTTCCTTTTTTTTCTTGTACACAATATAGTGAGTATTAATTGGCATGTGGGTTTAGTTTATACTTTATTTATACTGAAGAATACTCGTCATCTCTGATCCCCAGTTCAATACTGCCTTGAGCCCTTGACTGACCAGTTAAAACTAACAAATGTGCATATTATTCATGTTTCCCTGATCAAACATTTGAATCACAATCTACACCATCGCATATAGATTTTTAGAACAGTATTTTCATCTGTGTTTAGCAATCCTCATCGCAAAACTCGAATTATTGCTTGCGTCAGACTGCGTGTCATTCAAGCTGCAGGCTCAAAATACTTGGTGGCGGCATGAGCCTATGGTAACATGATTACATGAGATTTGTTGTCTTTACATGGAATTCGAATGATTACATGAGCTTATGGTGCTGATTTCAGAATAGATACCCCCTCCGGTTTTGGTAAATGAAGTCGTTTAGGACAGCGACACGGTCTCCAAAGTACAATTTTGATTTCTAATTCTTATAAAAATATTTATTGAAATCTAACATACTTCCTCCGGTTTGGTAAAAGAAGTCGTTTAAGACGGCCACACGGTCTCCAAAGTACAACTTTGATTTCTTATTTTTATAAAAATAATTATTAAAAACTAACATATGTATACTTTTATGAAAGTATTTTACAAGACAAATCTACTCATGTAGTTTTCACATTTCCAAACTCAACGACTTAAAAGTTATTCATGATTTATATTCTCAATATTTGACTCGAATTTTGTCCAAAACGACTTCTTTTACCAAACCAGAGGAAATATGTATACTATTATGAAAGTATTTTGCAAGACAAATCTATTTATGTAGTTTTCATATTTCCAAACTCGACGACTTAACAATTATTCATGATTTATATTTCTAATGTTTGACTCAAATCTTGTCCAAAATGATTTCATTTACCAAACCGGAGTGAGTAGTTGGTAGCATTTTCATCGGTGAATGGGCAGTTATTTAACTTTGAGGATGGAATAGCCCTTCCTTTCAATCTGAGCTACGATCTGGAAATCCCAAGATCAATGAATCCTTTTGAAATGCCTGCAAAAAGGAAAGCATATCACATGATTTACATAAAAAAGCGAAAATTACAGTTAAAACGCGAATGGGCCAGTCAGGCCCACCCAACAACGGGCACAGCACAGCTCACTCTTTCTCTCACCCAAACCCAACCAATCCCCCTCCGCTCCGCCGCCCGCACCCAATCCCCTCCGCTCCGGCTCCGCCACTCGCAGGCGCGGCTCGCCCTCCGCCGCCTCCGCCGCTCGCAGCTCCCCCGCTTTGCTCCGGCCCTCACCCTCAGCCCCGACCGCTCAACTCCTCTCCGAACTTCTTCTCGCCCCGCCCACCGCCGCTCCATTGCCGCTAGCTTCAACCGAGGCGGCATGATCAGGTGAGGCGTAGTCTATTGGGAATCTTGGCGCGTTCATGAAAGTGTAGGATCCTTCTGCGATCATGGAATCCCAGCGCGCTCGTGATTTCCATTCTCTAACTTACAGGCTGTGACCGGCGCAACCGATTGTGATTTGTGAGAGGCGCATTGGCCACACGCAATGGCTCTAACCCTCCTCCGAGGGATGAGGACGCCGATCTCATTCAGATCGGATTCCGGCCTGCTGTTCACTGTCCTACGCCCCCGGCTGTCCCGCTTCACGACTAGGGCGGAGAGTGCGCAGGCTACTGAGCCCAAAGCTGCGCCGCCCAAGTCGATTCAGCTGGCGACCAAGGGGGCGGCGGATCAGAAGACGCAGGGTTTTGAAGCCGTCATTGGAATCGAGACCCATGTCCAGCTCTCGACCGTCACAAAGGCGTTCTGTTCTTGCCCGTACAACTACGGCTCCCAGCCCAACAGCACAATCTGCCCCACCTGCATGGGCCACCCAGGGATGCTGCCGGTTCTCAACGAGAAGGTCGTTGAGTGTGCTGTCAAGCTGGGCCTTGCTCTCAACTGTGAGATCTCGATGACATCCAAGTTTGATCGGAAGCAGTATTTCTACCCGGACCTCCCCAAGGGGTACCAGATTTCCCAGTTTGACATCCCCATTGCCAAGAAGGGCTACGTCGATTTGGATCTTCCGGTGGAATTTGGTGGCGGACATAGGAAATTTGGGATCACGAGGGTTCAGATGGAAGAAGACGCAGGCAAGCTGCTTCATTCTGAATCCGGGAGTTATTCTCAGGTTTGCCCTGACTAATTTCTGTTAGAGATCCGTACTCCTATTAGTTTTCCTGGTATTTTGACATGCTTATCACATTAGTCTGGTGTAACAGCTATGGAACTGCAATATCACTTTTAACATTTACCATAGCAATAGTAAAACTCTTAGATTAATGTACACGGAGTAGAACCATAGAAATATACATTAAAGAAGTTAGGCGAGCATTTGGATCTTAGGCAAGGGGAATCCTAGCCATGCCGAGAAAGGATTGGAGTTTGGTAGGACAGGGAAAAACTTGATTTTGAGGTTAATCTAACCCATAACAACCAGCAAAGCTCGATACCTGCGGAGGAGAGCCAGGTCAGCTCACCATGAAGAGCAAATGAGCGCTGTGGTGAGAAAACTGATGGCAACCACTATTCATAATACAGCCAAACAATAATCCTTGCTTTTGCCAGCTGTAGCTTAGATGGCTGAGCTGAGTGGTAAAAAGAGCCATTACCTTCTTCTCGCAGACAAGAATTATTTGAAAATTTGAATCCTTTGGCTATAAACACATGCGATGGAACACAAGTAATTAGATTTCTTGCAAGTATGATTCACGAAAGGGCATACATTGATACAGATAAATAAACCTTAGCACTGCTCTGATATTTACTGGAAGACCAAGTGATAATGAAAAGGAAAGAAAGCTAATTCCGCATCAAAGAATTACACACCGGGTCATCACTTCGGCAACAACTTCAGTTATTAATCTGTGGTTTCTATTCTGGCTGTCTAGATTGACCTAAACAGGGCTGGCGTACCTTTGCTTGAAATTGTCTCAGAGCCAGACATGAGAACAGGGATAGAGGCTGCTGAGTATGGTGCTGAGCTGCAAAGGATCGTTAGGTACCTTGGAGTGAGTAATGGTAACATGCAAGAAGGTTCCCTTCGTTGTGATGTGAATGTTTCTGTCTGACCTGTTGGACAATCAGAATTTGGTACAAAGGTAATGCCCATATCTTTGAAACTTCCCCGACTGATGTTTTGATACATTCTATTTAAGAAACGTTTGTTCAGTGTTATGACTTGCTGATTCATCAGTAACTAAGCTATACAGGCTAAATATAGTAGGGGCTACATTGTCCTGAGTCCTGACAAATCTACCATGTTTTTTCTTGAATTTTCAACCATGCAAAGGAAAAAATTGCATTGTGGGCTAGTTGTATTTGGGAATACACATAATTCACCGTTTTTAAGTAGCTATTGGTGGCATGTGATGCTAATTATACCCAGGAACATGCATACTTGCACATTATTTTGAGGGAAAATAAGTTAATTTGTGTTTGACTGTTTATCCACCATGATACATGGTGTCACACTCTTCTTTCAATTCCGGCAGGTAGAAATAAAAAATAACTCTTCTTTCAATTCTGGCAGGTAGAAATAAAAAATATGAACTCATTTTCTGAGATCAATAGGGCAATTGATTATGAGATCTCCCGGCAGATTCTGCTCCATAAAGAAGGCCAGGCTGATCAAATTGTGCAAGAAACCCGTCTATGGGATGAATCTTCTCAGGTTGCTGGCCCCCTTAACCTTTTATTTTGCTGGCCTTTACTACCATTTCTAATTATTATTTTGTCTGCATGCTCAGAAAACCTTTACAATGCGAAAAAAAGAGGGACTTGCCGATTACAGATATTTTCCTGAGCCTGATCTTCCTGAAGTTGTTCTCACTACTGACTTTATTGATGAAATCAGCAAGTCCATGCCAGAGCTTCCAGAAGCAAAACGCAGGCGTTATGAGAATATGGGACTTAGCATGCAAGATGTTCTGTTCCTTGCTAATGATGATAATGTAATTATCTTCTGCATTGTTTTCCCTTTCCTATGTATGTTTGTGTCCACAGATAGTTTAGAAGACCCAATTTAGGGTATGCTCTTCAACTGGTTATCTAATTGAGAGATTCTATCTCATCCTGCTTGTAGATATCACATATTTGCCTGGTGACCTAATGCCATGGACCTTTTTATAATGCATAGTGACATACCAGAATTTTTTGTCCTAGACAAGATAATACATATCCTTTATTGTTCAGAATAAGTAGTCTGATCGCTATATACCTTCCCAGGTTGCTCATTTCTTTGATTCTACTCTTGAGCATGGTGCTGATGCAAAGCTGGCTTGCAACTGGATCATGGGTGACATTGCTGCTTATCTAAAAAATGAAAAGCTCTCCATAAATGAAACTAAATTAACACCTCTGGAGCTTTCTGAACTTATTGCATCCATCAAGGACGGAACTATCAGTGGGAAAATTGGCAAGGAGGTAACTTTGCTAAACTGCTTTGTTTTTTTCTTCCTCCTGCTACCCGTTTTGGATCCATGTCTTCGATGTCTTGGTTAGAGCCTGTAGGGTCTTCCATGATAAATCTGTCCTTGCAGATACTGGTTGGGCTTATTGCCAAAGGTGGAACAGTTAAGGGCATGATAGAGGAGAAAGATTTAGTTCAGGTAACTGCTCTCACATTAGCTACTATTTTGAAATATGGTAGTTTGAGAATCTAAACTATTCTGTGAATACATAGTTACATATCATCTTCAGCTTTCAACCTTTTTGGTCAGGAACTATATATATTCCTGTTGACCATAGTCGGGTGAAAAGACTGGGATATTAAATAAGTTTCATGCCCTTGTTTGTATTTTGTCTTTTGTATATTCTTGTACTTTCATGAGAATAGTTTGGGCCATTGCTGCACTCTACTGTACTTGATGCAATTTCATTATTTTGATTCATGGTTAGATTTGATGACACAAAAAATTATTACTTGAAATGGCAGATAGCAGATCCAGCAGCAATTGAGGCTATGGTAGACAAGGTTATTGCTGACAATCCAAAGCAACTTGAGCAGTACTGTGCTGGGAAAACCAAGTTGCAAGGGTTTTTTGCAGGCCAGGTTTGTTGATTTTGAACACTAGCAAACTGTTTTGACTCTGCAGCTTGAAAACCAGATCAGTGATCGTATTGTTTCAATTGATTGCAGGTTATGAAAGCATCGAAGGGTAAGGCCAACCCTGTTCTGTTGAATAAAATCCTTGGAGAAAAGTTAAATGCCAATTAGTTTGTTTTGACCTCACCTGGATTAACAAGCACGACATTGGGTGAAAGCCCAGAATGATAATTTTAGGAAATCCCTTATTTGGGTCTGGAAGTTGAACACTGCTCCTTATGGATTTTGTAAATGTCCAGTTCAAAGTACGCATTCTAGCTAATTCTTGAAAAGGAAGAATATCCATCACAACTGAAGATGGAAATGCCCTCAATGGATTTTGTAGTAGTGTTATTGACAATCTCCATCTTGTTTTAAATTTTCATCAGTAACATATTTTTTTTTGGACCCAAAATGTTCCCAAATAGAAGGCTTGGCTTTGAATGGAGAGAGAAATAAAGTTCACACACAATCCAGCAGGCAAAAAGATGACAATGTATAAAAAGTCAACACTGCTAAAATACCAAGTTTAATATGACAAAACACTTAAATATTCAATCATGTAAAATAAGAGGTAACTACCAAGCAATTATTTGGGAAACAAAAGTTACACAGGACAGCTACATAACTGCATCGCGGCAGCAGCCCATCACAGCTAAGCTGTGGAAACTACTTTCAAACTATATTTACATTTTACAACACCAGAACAGTCCTGTTAGTGCATACAATGAGAGGACGACAATGACTAATCCTCATTGTCGTAGTCCTCATCCTCATCAACCTGCACCGTCAGATGTCCAAAACCAGATGGCCCGACGGCAATGTTTCCAATGGCAGCATCTGGCATTGGCCAATCTGACTGATGATCAGTGTTGGCTTCTTCCACCTTAGAAGTAGTGTCTAGCACAGCTGCTGGCGCGGGAGCCTCTAGTGGAAGTTGTGCACTTTGGGGTATGTTCTCGTTGTTATGGTTGCTCTCTGGAACTGCTTCCTCTCCTGGTAAAGGTTCACCTTGTTCAGCAAACATGCTGCTCTCATCCTCAAATTGTACATAACCAACTTCCTTTTTCTTGGTTGGTGGCCGTCCTCGCCCCCTGCCTCGACCTCTGCCACGTCCTCTAGGGCTGATGTTCGCGCTTCTTATGGCCTGAAAAAACAAAGATCCGTTACAACATAGCCATTTATAACATTATTAATCACATGGTCTGTGACGGTTGATGTAGGCATACCATTTTGCTGGATCTTGATTCCTCATTCTCTGGGTCACTGCCATTTGACTTTCTGTAAAGAGAATTTCAATCAAGCACTAATAAGGCACTTGTTGCAGTGAGACATGAATAGCTGATTATAAAAATTGAATTTACCTTCTTCTAGGTAACCCTCTTTCATCCCCACAAGATTCTGCACCACCAAGGTCTGGTACCTTGTTGACAACTTCTGTTAGGAAATCAAAAGAACTGTACCTCTTCACACATTGCTTCCTGAAGATTTTTTTTTTAAAAAAAAAGATAAAATGTACTGTTAGGCACTAATCACTCAAAGTTTAAACGTCAAGCATAAAGTAATTGTGAATACAGAGATAAAGCAGAAACAAAATCTAACATGAAGGAACATGTGACATTGTAAGCCACAATGCAACAAAGTTTTAAGAAAAAGAAGTTTGCTCAAACATCTAGATATACATTTAAAAGACGGAATTAACTTATAAGAATTCAGAAGAACCCATATTCGCCTATGAGATGAGGTTCTGCTCAGCTTTAGAAGGATATCCTCTACAATTTTCCTTGAGCTCAATTTCCAGAAACCACACTATAGCACTATATACATTGTAAACAAAAATACCAGTATACAAATTGGTTACCAAACCAACCTGCTTTCATGTTCAAAACTCAGATCTTATTTGAAGTAAGACTTACGCTGAAAGCGATCAGTCCATCGCTTCCTTCAGAGGTCAGACAAAAAATTAGTTGGATCTAACTTGAGTACCTTATGTTTTCCCTATACAAATTAGTTGGCCATAGGCAGGGACCGACCAGTTCTCGAACCCCACCTACAGATATTATAAACATTAACTTAGATAGCAGCTATTTTTTTAAACAGGGCACTCTTTAAAATCAATGAATTCACACAAAACACCATATGCAGTGGTACGGAAAGTGCCATAGTTATATGAGGCTTGAGGTATACTCAACAAATTATGGAACTTATCCGCAAAGTTATGTGCAATGTGTTCAAAGACGTAAACAAAGGTGCCCTTTTTGTACAGTGAAGCAAGCCAAACTTCAAAGTGTTCCACAAAAAAAAAGATGGTGAAACATATCTACGGTTAAAGAAGAAAATAAAACTCTCATCTTCAACGAGAAACTTTTTAAGAAAAATGTTCACGTTATAAGAATGGTAAGTAAACAGTACAGTTATATCATACTTCAAAATTCAACCACTAAGAGCTTGTTGAGTCCCCAGATGTAATATATAACATTATTGAATCAAAATGTCTGATGGTACTCACAGGTGGAAGGAATTCAGAGTCTTTGCACCACTTTGAAGAGTAATTTCATAGGTCCGGTCAATTAAATCTTGCAAAAACAATTCAAGAGCCCTTGCTGCATGCAAAAAAGAATGTCAGAAAAGTTTATATGCTTCGACATGATTTCAAAAACAATTTGCGGCATATCCAGAACAACGGATGAAACATAGTGAAGAAACTCAAAAAAAAAAAATTGAAAATACTGAGCATAACCTCCTGTAAACTTATAAGGTCACTCTATTCTATAATTCATGTCAAACCCAAAATCAGCTTGTGTAGAAAATTATTAACCAGATGGGCAGAGCCAGACCTCAGACTATCAGATAAAGATCAACCTTTATTGCAAGTCTTATTGGTGTAGTAACACTAGAATATTGTGGGATAAGAATGCAGATATGTAAATATCAAAGCACAATGATTCTTGTGAAACTTACAAACTAAAACAGGCACTGCCTGTGCAATCTTGCCAACGTCCTCATCTGCTTGCATTATCTTTTTGATACGAGCCTACGATAACAGAGAAAATAATTAGGGGAACCATTATTTCAAACATTCCTCAAACACACAGTATAAGACAGAATTAGTGCACCACATATACAATGAAAACACTAAGGCAAATGCTCAAGATTATCTAAGAAGATATCCGAAAAGGTGAACCCCAAAACTTTCAGTAATCAACACATTGATAGACACCAAAGAAGTTGTAAAAATTATATTTTGTCTCATGAAAAATATAGCAAATGATACAACTCAGAAACGTTAGCCAGGTAAATACAATAGACGAGGCTCGCTCCTAAAGCAAAAACCATACAGGTCTGCGAGCTTGGAACTTCAACTATGTTGGCTTCATGAAAACAAAATAATAGGAGGTTTCCAAGATTTAAAACCAACACAAAAACCCACAACAAATTCTGCTGTCAGAAACTACATTGCAGATTCCATAAATCGGTGCCTGCATGTTCAGTTCAAAAGACCTTGGGACCAAGCATGAGAAAATACAGTGCACCTTTTGCACCTTGGAATGGAAGCCAACCAAGGAAGAGCATCTGAACCTACAGCACTGCAACATCAGACTAGGGATTTCCTTCTATTGTGAATTTCCACTAACAAGAGTAAATTAATCATTAGTTATGGGGCAGTGCTAAAGGTTTGTTCCCCTAACTCAACACAACAATTACAAGCAACTGACAAGAATATTAGAACAGAAGAGGAGGCCGCCATCACCTGAAACATCCATCCAAATAATAAAACCCATTGAATGCACATGTCGATCTGCGCAGCATAATCAACTACATCACCAGATCGCATGCTGGCACAAGATACATGCTCTGATGCTCATCAGATCACATGCTGCAGCAATACATGCTCGCATGGTCCAAGATCTCGTGACCAAAACCACACGCAGTAACAGTGGCGCCAGATCACGAATCCAGCTCATCCCATGTATCCAGGATGCCATGCGATAGAGCACAAGCCTGTAGCGGGCCGAGATCACCCCAAAGCTGCCAGTCACCACAAGCCAGCAGAACTGAATCAGTGCGCTGCTAGCCCCCCACAAATCTCTCCATCCAACGCCAGCCATCCAACAGAGAACCAGCCGCAGAAAATTCCCAACCCCCCTCAAGTTCACCACCGAGAGAGGCAGGACGGACCTCCAAAAAATAAAAATAAAAAATCGAAAAAGCCTCGCCTCCACGCACAACGCAGCAAAACAACGACGCCGCGGGGGTCAACGGCGGCCGCCGCCACCGGATCCCGGCCGCGGACGCGGAGATCCGAACCGCGCGCGGCGGCGCGGATCGGATCACGCCCGCGCGCGGTGGCAGATCAGAGCCAGGGACACACGTACGCAGAGGGGGGACGGACGGGGACACGAACCGCGGGGAACCGGGTGCCGAGCTTCTTCCTCATCTTCGCCGCCGCCGCCGCCGCCTCGCCTCCGACTCGACAGACGCTATCGTAGTCTACTCCTCTCTCTCTCTCTCTCTCTCTCTCTCTTAATTTTTTTTTCTTTCTTTTGTGAGGCCTTGGGTCTGGCGTCGCTCGCTTCCACGAGAGACGAGAGCGAGGCCAAGTTTGCACGCAGGCGCACCACGACGACGTGACCGTGACGGCGTCGCCATCCCGAGGAGCTCGTCGTGCTCGCATCACTCACGGGATGACGGGAGGCAGTAGATTGGGCCATGCTATCTATTTGGGCCCAAGTTTACTGGGCCAAGGCGGGAAGAAGAGCATGACCCTTATATATCTTCCCCAAGAATTTTTTCTTTTTTTACATTTTTTTCACATCAATTTTGCAAAAATATATGATCCGCAAAAAAATTTGCAAAACTATACATCTGGCGCCGTGGGGGACGGCGGCAGGGACCTAACGCCTCCTACCGCCGTGGGGCACGGCGGTAGGGTTCCAGTCTCTTTTCAACAATTTGTAATTTTTTTGTTTGAACTCGGATGAAGATAAACTTTATATGAAAATTATAGCTTTCGACGAGATCTACAACTTTATAGTTCAAAGTTTTTCCATTTGAAGTCATCTTCATAGTCAAATAATCGATATACTATCTAGATCTCAGTTTTTATATTCAGATCTCAGTTTTCAGTTTACGTTCAAAAAATTGTAACTTTTTTGCATGAACTCGGATGGAGGTAAACTTTATATGAAAATTGTAGCTTTCGACTAGATCTACAATTTTGTAGTTCAAAGTTTTTCCATTTGAAGTCATCTTCATACTCAAATAATCGATACACTATTCAGATCTGAAGACTGCAAACTGAGATCTGGATAGTTTATCGATTATTTGACTATGAAGATGACTTCAAATGGAAAAACTTTGAACTACAAAGTTGTAGATCTCGTCGAAAGCTACAATTTTCATATAAAGTTTACCTCCATCCGAGTTCAAACAAAAAAATTACAAATTTTTGAAAAGAGACTGGACCCCTACCGCCGTGCTACAGTACCGCGCGCCTCCTACCGCCGTGGGGCACGGCGGTAGGTCCCTGCCGCCGTCCCCCACGGCGCCAGATGTATAGTTTTGCAAATTTTTTTGCGGACCATATATTTTTGCAAAAAAGAGGAAAGAAAAATGTAAAAAAAGAAAAAAATTCCTTCCCCAAGGTAGAAAGAGGTTGAAATTTTTAATGTTTTAGATTCGTATACAACCAACTACCGTTTGGATCTAGTGGCCTATGAGATAACACATTATATGAGGAAGAAGAGGAAGGGGAAAGGAGGGTTTGCAGCAGTAAAATTGGACATGAGCAAGGCCTATGATAGGGTGGAGTGGCTTTTCTTACATGACATGATGCTGAAGCTAGGTTTCTGTCCGGATTGGATAAATACAATTATGAAGTGTGTCTCATCCGTATCATATCGGATCAAGGTGAATGGAGAGCTTTCAGAGCCTTTTACTCCAGAGAGAGGATTGAGACAGGGAGACCCTTTGTCGCCATATTTATTCCTAATCTGTGCCGAGGGGTTTTCAGCTTTGATTGAGAAAGCCGAGAGAGAGGGGAAGTTGAGGGGAATCAAAGTTTGCCCGGGTGCTCCCAGTGTATCCCATTTGCTATTTGCCGACGACTCGCTGATTTTGTTTCGTGCAAATAGGGGGGATGTGCAGCAGCTACAAAGGATTTTAGATCTCTATGAGGAGTGTTCTGGACAAATGGTGAACAAGGACAAATCGGCGATTATGTTTAGTGCAAACACAGCCACACAAAAGAGGAGGGAGGTGATGCAAGGCTTGCAAATACAGAAGGAGACGATGAGTGAGAGGTATTTAGGCCTACCTGTTTATATAGGAAAATCCAGATCCAATACATTTGCATACTTGAAAGAGAGAATATGGCAAAGGATTCAGGGGTGGAAGGAGAAATTGTTGTCAAGTGCAGGAAAGGAGGTCCTAATAAAGGCCGTGGCACAAGCCATTCCAACATTTGCCATGGGTTGTTTTGACATAACCAAGGAGATGTGTGATCAAATAAGTACAATGATTGGCAGGTATTGGTGGAGCAACCAGGATGAGGAAAATAAGATGCACTGGATAAGTTGGGAAAAAATGACTGAATCGAAAGGGAAGGGTGGCTTAGGCTTCAGAGACATACACATTTTCAATCTAGCCATGTTAACAAAGCAAGGCTGGAGACTTATACAGAGCCCAGACTCCCTATGTGCTCGATTATTGCGTGCCAAATATTTCCCAAATGGTAATATATGGGAGGCCAGGAACACAATAGGCATTTCCTACACGTGGAGGAGTATATTAAAAGGCCTACGGGTGCTTGAGAAAGGTGTAATTTGGAGAGTGGGGAATGGCAGAAAGATCAAGATATGGTCTGACCCATGGCTTCCAAGGAGTTGGACAAGGAGACCAATAACTCCTCGCAGAAGTAATCTGCTCAACACTGTGGACGAACTCATCGATCCAACCACTGCACAATGGGATTCACGACTGGTTAACGAGACCTTCTTTGAGCAGGATGCTAAATTGATTTTATCTTTGCCCGTACACCCAGACATGGAAGATGTGTTGGCATGGCACCATGACAGCAAGGGGGTTTTCACCGTGAGATTAGCATATAAAATGCAGCAAGAGCTTGCAAATTGCAGCAGGGGGAGTTCAGCTCAATCAGCAGCGTCAGGCATTGGATGGGAGGAGAGCTTTTGGAAGGGGTTGTGGAAAATTAAATGCCCAGGGAAGATAAGAATTTTCCTATGGAGAATAGCACACAATTCTATCGCTGTCAGGATGGGCTTGGAGAGGAGGGGTATGGAGCTTGACACAAAGTGTGTGATGTGCGGGGAGACTTAATGAGGATGGAGGCCACCTGTTCTTCCAGTGCAAATTTGTGAAGCGGATCTGGCAAGAGCTGAACCTAGAAGAGCTGAGGAGGGATCTAGCAAATAAACGATCACCACAGGAGCTGCTGTACCACATCCTGGGTTTAAAAGAAGACATACAACTGAGAGTTATTAACCTACTTTGGCATTGGTGGCTGGAACGCAATAGAGTATGGAAGGGAGAACAACGGAGATCACCGGCAGGACTTGCAGCCATCATTGTGCGACTTGCTGACGAGTTTTCGACAATAGGAAGAATGGAGAATGTCCCTGTATCTGGGTGCCAGAAGAAATGGAGCAGGCCGGCCATTGATGAGTACAAAATCAACACAGATGGTGCTTTTTTGGCTACCAGGGGTAGTGGTGGTTGGGGCTATGTCATCAGAAATCATGATGGACAGGTTGTCAAGGCGGGAGCCGGCAAGAGTATGCACTTGCTCGATGCTTTTCATTCTGAGGTACTGGCGTGCAAGGCAGGGGTACAGGCTGCTGAAGAATTGGGGGTGCCTCGCATTGTAGTGGAAACGGACTCGATCCTACTAAAACTTGCCTTGGGTTCAGACTCCTTCGCACTTGCGCCAACAGGAGGCTTAATCCACGAGATCAAGAGCATGTTGCAGACGTCGTTTTCATCTTGGAGGTCGAGTTATTGTCCTAGAGAATGTAATAGGGTGGTGCACGCTGTGGCGGCGCGGGGTTGTTCGTGTCCTCTTGATGCTGTTCTTGTGTGGGATGGGGCACCTACGGGTGCTGAGGACCTGGTTGCTAGGGATATCCTAGCAGTTTGAGTTAATGGAGTTTCCATTTCAAAAAAAAACTACCGTTTGGATCTACACCCCAGACTCTAGCTCCAGCCCATCCTCTCTTGTGACTATTCGCACCACCACCCCGCGCAAGACCGTGGTCGCGCTGCCGGGCTGCTGCCGGCCAGCCCCGCCTCGTCCTCCGCCCCTAGCGCCGGCCAGCCCCACCGCCTCCCCCGTCGCGCGCCTCCGCTAGTGCGCCGCGGCAGGCCGGACGCCACCGCCGGCCGGAGCGCCGCCACGGCCCCGCGTGCGGGGCTCCCTGGCCCGGGCGCCGCCGCGCGGCCACCCCTGCGGGGCTCACCGGCCAGAGCGCCGCGACCGAACGTGGGGCTAGCCGGCCTGCCAGCGGCGCACGCACCGGCAAGAGCACCGGCCGCGGCCCTCGCCGGCCGGAGCCGGGGAAGAAGATAGTGTTGAATTGTTTTTCAACATTTCTAAAAATTGTTGCAACAATTTGAAAAATGTTGACGAAACCAACATTTTGTCACACCTAGTTTTAAAGACAAAACCAGATGCATAAATTACATATGCGCTAGTAGGCCTGGGCAAAGTACCCAATACCCATTACCCGAACCCGAATTACCCGAATCCGAACCCGAATTACCCGTACCCGAGGTACCCGATCCCAAGTTCGGATAGTGATTGTGATTACCCGAAATTAGTTTGGGTAATTCGGGTAATACACTTCGGTACCCGAACTACCCAAACTACCCGAAATTTGCCTTTGTCTTTGTATTTATCACGTATTGTTAGTTGAACACTTAAAATTGTCACTTTATTATAATATAATTCTCTTGGTTTGAACAAGTGACTATAATATATTATTCTTCTCAACTTGTTGTTGAAATTCTACACAAATTACTAGTGATCTTGTCTGTTAAAATTCTACCAACATTTTGTGTAGTTTGTCATTTTCTGTAAATTTGGGTAGATTGGGTATACCCGAACCCGAACCCGAATTATCGGGTACCCAAAATTTCGGGTAGTGTTTTTTCGAGGCTAATATCGGGTAGCAGTTTTCATTACTCGAATTATGGATTACCCGAATTACCCGACCCGAACTAATCGGGTAACCCGAACGCCCACGTCTATGCACTAGGATCAAGTTACACACACGTAATGACTCAGTGAATACCAAATACAGTGGCAAAGCGTAAAAGAGAGTTTTATAACAATACATAACCGAATGTCTCATAAACGTATCATCGGAGCGAACAACTAGCAGCGGATCTTCAGACGGAAACTCCACAGACAGCTGACTGGTGGCACGCACGCCTAGTACTTCTCAGAAATCTTCAAGTCTGAGCAGCAATCCGGGTTGTGTAGTTGCAATAATAAAAATAAGCGTGAGCACATGCCGTACTCGACAAGGGGAGAATAATATAATAAACATGCAAGGCTGTATAAGTGGATGGCCAAAAGGTTTAAGCACTTTAGCATTTTAGTTGGTCAAATTTTATTAAGCAACTATTTACTAGCAAGTATAAGTGTATACCATCCCATAATTAATGTAAAGCATCATCATCATAAAGTTAATGCATCAAATTAATTTTAACTTCCATAAATTAATCATGTGAGGGTCCAGACCGCTCTTGATCGTGAGCACGGCTAATCGATTAGTTTTAAACACTCTGTAGAGGTTGTACATCTTTACCCACAAGTCGCGTAAAAGTTCAAAAGAACTTTGAACCCAACCACGCGATGCTGATCAGGCATCATACCACACTACCGTGGTGTGATTGCATAGGGACGCTATGAGACCTTTACAAAGTTTTCCTAATGTGAAACAACCCGTTAAGGTTCCGAGTCGCTGTAAGGTATAAAGTCCCCTAGTAGGGTACCGTGTCTTAGCCAAGCCCAACTCCCTACTAAAGCGAGTCTATACCCCACTGACGCTCCCCCTTGCCCTTTCGGTAAGGTCACCCCAACACTAGAGTCCCTAATGAATTAGCCAAGCCAGAGCCATATAGCCTTGTGGTTGCACTGCTGTCCTGGGTGGTCGCTCCATGTTCTAATTAACAAGTATGGTCTTTAAAATTATATTATCATAAAGGAACATCGAGTATAAAATAGATTCCATGTTGTTCATTACCAACCCAGTTGAGCAAACTAAGCAACATCTACCGTCAAGATTAATTAAGCAACCCGGTTACAAGGCAATGGTCAAAAGATGCTAGTCATCATCCTTAATAGGAATCCATCAAAATTAATGCAAAGCAATAAAGTAAAGTGATTAAATGCATGTTTAAATAGGACAAAGCGGAAATGACCAAGGACACTTGCCTTCCACAAGACCCGGAAACTGCTCAGAGTCTTCAAAGTCTTCACCTTCCGGAAATTCCACGAACTGCTCGTTCTCTACGCATCACACATTCACATGCAAAGGAGCAATACAATAAAAATAAGAAACAGTACACCAATCATTGCAAATAGAAACAAAAGCTGCACTAAACTAATCTACTCATCAATACGAATACGTGGATATAAAGAACGCTAAAAACAGAGCTAAAACGCAAAAGATATGAGCTATACAAGGTTGAAGGGCTTATCTGCAGAGAAACTAAGCTTACAGGGGTCTAACTGTAAGAAAACGAGGCCTAAAACATAAATACACTTACAAACTCAAGGTCTGCAGCGCAAAACTACTAGGCTGGACTTTGGGCGCAAAAACTGGAAACCTTAGGGTCTAAAGCGTAAAGAAAAGGACCTGAAACTAATTACTTTTGAACTGCTACAGAGGCGCATCCAAAAACAGGAAAGACCAGGGGCTCTTATGCAAGCAACGCGGCTGCCGGCGGTTGACCGGTACGCTTTGCTTTGACTCTGGCTCAGGATCGATCTGGATCGCAGATCTTGGAACGGACGACTGGCAGCAGCGCAAGGCGAGCGGTGGTGTTGCGACGGCGGACGAGTGGCGGTGCACGGCGATGGTCTCGCCGGTGAACTCGATCTAGAGTTCCCAGGCACGGGTTGGGACGGGATTTGGCCCTAGATGTAGCTGGAAGCACGACGAACACATCCAGGGGGTCGGGGAAGACGGAGACTCGACGGGGCGGATCTACACGGCGGCGCCAACTCCGGCGAGCTTTTGTGAGCGAAACAGGGCACGAGGACGCACAGGGACGACACGAGAGGCTTTCTCACCTCCATGCCTTGCTCCAGAGCTGCTCAACATCGACGGGGAGGCGGCGCAGAGTGAGATCGACGGCGGCGGCTCAAGCTAGGGTTTGGAGCTCGCGGCGGTTATGGAGCTTGCGGGTTGGGACGAAAAGAGATTGAGGGAGGGGCGGCGGCGACTTTATAGGCGGGCGGGTATGCGCGTGCCTTGGTGTGTGGCCCAAGGGAAGAGGGCGGGCGTGAGGCCAGATCGACCGGGACTCCCGTGTCCAACTCGAACACGGCGGGAGGTTGGGGATGACATGCGGGGCCCTCCTGTCGGTGGCTGCTGCGAAGGGAGGCTGCTGGGCTGTTGACGGGCCGGCTTGCTGGGTCGCGATGGCTGGGCCGAGCGACGCACGGACGAGCAGAGGAGTTCAAGGGGGTTTTCCAGACTCCCAGATATGACGGGCTGACGCGCAGGCTGGGCCGCGACGACTGTTGCGCTGGGTTGTGCGACGAAGTCCATGATGCGGCAGCGAACTTCCGAACGCTGGGCTTCAGGCGAGGCTGGGCCGAAAGAAGAGAAGGAAAGGGAGGCGAAAAGGAAAAGGATTTGGAATTTGAGAAGAGGTCAAACATTTGAATTGAAGTTCAAATTTGAATTCAATCAACCAAAAATAATGCACCAACATGAATGCAACAATAAACTCCTATGATTAATTTATTTAATTTGGAAAAAAACAAACAATGGTTTTTTTATACCATATTCCCTGTAAAGAAAACAAATGTGGGGAAAATTTTAAAATTGAGAGAAATCGTTGTTTAATTTTTTTCTTCCTATTCACATCCTGAAATTCGGAAATTTCAGGGTGTGACAAATCTACCCCCTTAAAAGGAATCTCGTCCTTGAGATTCGGATAGATTTAGAAAGATTTGGAGATAATTCTGCCTTCTGTTCATCCTCTCTTTCACTTGATACCTCACTCTCCACGATATCTTTCTTGCACTATGCACACGTTGATCCTTTTTGCACCTGGTAATCCTTTTTCACGGTTCGAAGATCTTCTTTGAATGTCCGGTATAAGTCGGTCCTTCTGCTCCTTAATATTTTTTTCCAAACGTAACTCTTTCACAATTAGTCCTTGGCACTTCTTAGAGATATGAAACACAACATGCCCTGATGGCTGGCAACTCGAACTGATAGGTACTTCACTTTTCCTAACCACAATCTCAAAAGGTCCTCTGATTCTAGGTGATTATTTACCTTTAACTTTATATCCATGCAAACCCTTTATAATGAAAACCTTCAGATGGACATAATCACCTACCTCAAATGTTAACTTTCTCATTCTTGTTTCCGTAAGGCTCTTATGCTTAGACTAAGTTGTTCTCAAGTCCTTTCCAATAATCTGAACTCACCTTTCACTTTATTCTTGTAATGCTCCAGGCCCTACATTTGGCTTTCACACCAAGTACATGTGCAGCTCATCCCTTTTCAGTCCATAGCACACATACCTCCATCAATAATAGCATGGCCAAGAAAAAAAATCTGATCTAACCAAAAGTCACCCTTTCTCTAAGATTTGCATACCACTGAGTATCCCTACTAAGTTTCTGCAATACCATCCTTGTATGTTTCTCATGCTCTTCTTCATCCTTGGAGTGTATCAACATATCATGACAGAATACCACATTGTGACAGATTCTGTTCGTCATACTAACTCAGCTGTAACTATCAAGACCAAACAACTAACAATTCTGAAATTTTCCTAGATGATAGCATACGAAATTATGAAACCAATCCAACTGGTATCACCTCAATCAGAGGTCTAAAACTCGAGATGTGAATTTATTAAGGCGGTTGTGTCAGCAGTAAAGACAGATTCTGAGTGCTTCACCTCTTCGCATGTGTTGGGTATTTTAGCAACACACGAAATAAATCCGCAAGCGCACGGATACCGTTGTAGCTTTCACCTCAGAGTATTCCAAGGGTATCGAATCCAAGGGAACGTGTGTGCACTAACTTCATACTAGTCAGTCCAAGGACACACCCAGATAAGAGGCAAGGATAGAGAGGATTCCTAAAGATAGCACTATAGATGAGATTAAAGGTCGATCTCTAGATAGAACTTGGCTTAGGGTACCAATAGCCCAGACTTAACAGGCGACTCCGGTACACGGATCTATGTGGAACGGAGCTCTAACTATATCCAACTGCGGAGGATCAACGAGGGCCAGACGGGCTGTCACGACCACCTGTACTGCCTCTACCTAACCTTGGGATAAGCCGAACGAATGATAACCGGTAGCGTGACACAACGTCTACGCTATGGTTACTACCGTAGCCAATGGACTACAGCACTCTATACTTATAGAACTACAACCACGGAAGAGAACTGATCTCACTCACTATAGGTACTACTAGCTTATACTAAAGGCATATAGGAGAGTACTCAACCCCGGACTATGCTTCCAACGTATACGAACGACTTGCAGCAGACGAACGCATAAACCCAGGATCTACGCACTAGCAGAGGAAAAAGACTACTCAAGCAACTAAGCATAAAGCTAGAAGGAAGGAATCACGAATGTCACTTTGGTCTAAATGGAACATGTAGGAATATCTACTATATTCTAATAGACGAACACACATACAAACGGATATGATAACTATGAACTTGTGCCACAAGATCAAAGGGTTGTGTTCGCGAAGAACACAAGCCTCTAAATCAAGAACACACGAAGAACACAAGAACATATCACCTATGCATGAATGCTTCTTTAGTCTAAATAGAAAAATACAAGAATACTCACTTTAGTCTAAATGAAGAACAACAACATCGTAGAGGCACATGCCTCTCTCTCTCTCTCCCTCTCTACTCTAACACTAGCTAGGAGAGGAGCCTTGGATGGGTGGAGTGTGTCTCATTTCCTACCCCTCCCCTTCTATTTATAGGCAAGCGGGTGGCTTGCTCGGAGTGCCAAATGACTCCAAAACACCCCGAGATGCCTTGAGGAACCAATGGAGAGTTGCCATGCGTCGGCTGAGGACGAGGGAAGCTCTGAAGGTTTCGGCCGAACTGGGGTTCGGCCGAACCCCAGGTCGGTTCGTTTCCACCGCCTTTCGTCCAGGTGACTGCCAGGTGGGTCCTCAGGCGTGTATGGGTGTGTATGCGGTGTTTTTAGCTCATTTCCGTGGGGATGTGGGCCCTTGAATCCGCGTACTGGCTCCTGATTGGTCGAAGGTGTGTTTCCTTGGATTGGTGATGTGTCGTGGACACATGGCATCCAACGTGGCAACACGTCGCCACGTGATCTGGTGTGGGTCCCACCGGGCCCACATATCAAGATGGTGATCTTGTCTTGTGCATATCTCTTTCATCCGGACTCAGAAGTAGACATATGATATATCCATTTCGATCGTCTCGACGAGCCCATCGCAATGGTGCAATCCAAATTGGCATTTGAGGTTGTTATGGATGATGTCCTATATAAGCCATTGGATCACTTGCTCTCAATTGTATCATTTATCACGTATTTCGGTGCATCCTGCAACAAAAGCTAGAAACACCAACACTTGTGGAACTTGTCAGTATAAAGCCCTATTCTAGTGTTGATGATCACTTTTCATTCATTTTTATGCAGGAGTTGACGGTATAAAAGTAGCACTTAACAACTGTCAACAACACCCCCACACTTGACCTTTGCTCGTCCTCGAGTGAAGGAGAAAGGATCAAGGTGAGACATGATATCCAAAGGTATGAAGCGAGCATAAGAAACATTCCAAACCATACCTTGTACTTGTGAACTCTGTGGAGTGTCTATCATGCCATCTTGGGTAGTTGAGGAACGGAACGGACATGAATCAAATCACTTCTGCTCATCATGTCAAGTAACTTGGGGTTTTGCAATAAGTTTTTAAAACAAACCTTGCTTAGCTCCTCATTTGATTCTCTCAGATCGCTCAATGTGTATATGTCCTCACCAAGGCATTAGGATTTGCCTTTCTTTCAACCTACTTCTAATGATGGCTATATGTGGAGCTCAGGGTAGGATAAAAGATAAAGCATACTTGCATCACATCTATTGCAAAGTAAAAAATCGGATCCAAGGAGAAAATCAAGTCATACAATCGGATCAAGATGTGCACATGTATGGATGTGATGGATATGGTAAGGTGAATACTAGGCCCGGAATGGGTGCTAGATATTACCATATATATGATGAATGTTGTGGTGATGGTAAGGTGGACACTAGGCCCGGAATGGGTGCTAGTTATTACTATCAAATTTTGGAACTCCATTTCGCATGATTCCATCTCTCCTTTTTCTTTTTTCTTTTGGACATGGGCTATCTCTTTTTTTCACTTTTTTTTCATGCTTTGAGCAATTTTTTGACTCATGCCATGAGCATGGTTTTTTTTCTCTTTTTTTTTCTTGCATAGCCCATGTATCTTTTTCAAGAATACTTTTGGAGAGAGAGGTCACACCACATGCGGAGCTTTATTTTTATGAAATGCATGGATGATACAATGCTAACTTCCAGTGTAGAAGCATAGCAAGGGGATATGGAGTGCACATGAATCTTGATCACGAAAGCATGAAAAGAATTCTCACAAGGGTCACAACAATTTGACAAAGCTCAATGTAATAACAAGCAGCATATGAGTCTAAGGTTTTCAAGATAACTCATCATATGGCTTTGGTAGGACTTTGGCATATCAAAGAGGAGCTTTGCAAAGGGTTTTCATATTTTCAAATAAAATTCCCAAGCACTCAAACATTCAGAGAGAAGATCATATCATCAAACCATATCACAAACACCAACTACTTAGATGAGCATGAGTTCCCTAATGATATTTGTTCACAAGCATCAAGATAATAAGTATGGAATAAAACATATGCAAGCCAACCACAGGAAACATGTAGAGCAAGCAGAGCACGATTCCATGAGTTCGATTTTAGCAGATAAGAATTGAAACTCATTCAAACTCATGAATCAGGGAGAGTGAGATAATGTTGCACATACCATCACTCTTGAAGGATATAGGGATTAAGGAGAACCAGTGGTGATTCGGCTGACCCATAGGGGCAGCCGGCTCACTCTAGTTTACCTTGTCCCTTGTCATGAAAGCGCGGTCGATGTTGTGCAACACCTGTGTGGGAGATCTCAAGTGTGTATGTCGATGATAAGCTTGGGAGATCTCCCCCACACTTGTTCATGTACCTGGTGCTGTCTTCAAACAAAGGAAAAACAAAAGATGGACTCTTCTGGTTCGAGAACCAGTGAGCCTTTATTCAAATTCAAATATTTTTTTTGTTTTTTATATTCACCATGAGATACCTCAAACAAGGCTGAGATGCCTTGGCTTACCTCCCCATTTGAATCAAGCTCGATGACTTACCCCATTTGAATTCAAAATTCCTGCAAGGGTTAGTCTGCATATACAACCAATATCCATGCATGCATTAACTATAAGGTTCATCAATCAAACTCGACACCATGTCTTGTTTGATTGAAGAAGATGGTTTTAACCTAAGCACCATGCTTAATTTAAAACAACCTATGAATGCACATAGCTAAACATGCACTCAAACCAAAGCATCACAAATATAGATAAAGGAAGCATAGAAAGCAAGAT
Organism: Cenchrus fungigraminus; assembly: GCA_036936925.1. Taxonomy (NCBI): domain Eukaryota; kingdom Viridiplantae; phylum Streptophyta; class Magnoliopsida; order Poales; family Poaceae; genus Cenchrus; species Cenchrus fungigraminus. The sequence goes on from CM072779.1 coordinate 104,181,544, forward strand.
CAAACTATTTCCAAAGGGATATAAACATGAGCATAAGATGGTGAACATTGGGCAACCTCCCGAAAGGGCTTTGTTTAAAGTCAAAAGCAGGACGTACCTAGCTAGTTGGGCAAGATGCAAGAGCTAACATCATCTCCAAACCAGGATAAGATTTTGTGTGAGGGGAACTTTACTCAGGATACTCACATACCTCCCCCACACTTGAAGTTTGCATTGCTAGGCAACAAAACTCAAGTGTGTGGGGATCAAGCTTCCTTTTGTAATGTTCCCTCACCAAAAACTTACCAAAGTGTTGAGGTGATGCAGCTCACATGTTCTTAGGTGCTATCTGTTCGTCATTCTTTATAATCTTCACCTGAAAGGGTTAGGACAAAAAATACCCGAAGGACAACCTATACTAAAAACATGCTCTTGCTTTTTATTTGAAAAGGGAAATAAAACAAACCTAATCCAGGCTATCTCCTGGTAGTGCTTTGTTTATGGTCATAAGCTCGACCTCGGGAACTTCTTCTTGCAGCTATCATTGGTGATGTCATTCCTCCCTCACCACCAATTTTTAATGTATCATGGAAGCTTCAGCTGCAAGGTTGGTGCCACAGTGCATACACGAAATCTGCAATGCTTATGGTAAACATATGCATCTACAACCAACCTTCTAAACTTTTTACAGGAGAGGACCATAAGGTGGTTGTAGTCCTCGTGTGTGCTCCGTGCACTGAGCATAGCTGACTTTGGAGAAGGATGATGCAAGCATGGTTTCTAAGGTATATCAAGAGTGAAGCTACCATGCTTGTCAATGGAATCCTTTCCTTCGGACCCCAGAGTCAGTGCCTCATAGATTTCCATGGCCCATGAATTCTCCAGCTCAAGAGATGCATCGAGGAAGCTCGATGTTGATTCTTGATCAAGGTCAAGAACAACATAGTATGGGCTAGTGGGAAGAGGCTCAAACTCGGTCGAGGGTGATGATGATCGTTCGTCTTCACAAAGGTGAAGAGGATCTTCCGAGTCGTACTCTCGAGGAGTAGAGAATTCTACACCCTCAACGAGAACGGGCTCGGACGATGCGAACAGAGATACAAGCATCGTCTCCTCGAGCAAGTCTTGCTTGGGAAGAGGCTTTGCCATAGAACTTTCTGAAAACAAGGGAGTGGTGGCAGAAGCGGCTTCCCTAAGCTTTTCATCTAGGCTCCCTCGAGATGTATCGAGAAGTTTTTCTGCAGGGGAGCCTAGGAGGAGATCAAGATTGAGGACATCAAAGATGTGGAAGTCTAGATTAACCTTGACCTTGTCTACTAGGAGCGGCACAGCACATGCAACCCCCCGACACTCAAGAATGTGTCCGGAGGGACGACTCTTGAGGAGCTTGTCGGATGGTCTTAGCGTAACGTTGCCCAATAAAGTGTACGCTAGGTGCCATGGCATGACATTAACCTCCATGATGGGGTTAAGATGGGTTTCTACGATAATTCCCCTTATGGAACAAGAAATGATCGTAGAGGGTGAACAAATCCAAAGTGCTTCGGAAAAATTTCCCACTCCAGTCGACCACTTCTTCTCCAAGGCCTCCATGATAGATGTTTCGTTTGGAGGATCGGGAGGCAAAGGAGGTACCGTAGGCCTAGGGGAAGGTTCAGTCAAAAGATTTCTAGCTGGCTGGATTTGGACAGAAGAGGGCGCCTTCCCTATTGGGTCATCTAAGAAATTCGAGGTGTTCTTGATATTTTCAGAAGGGTCATCCTCGAATTGATGAAGGAACTTTGGAGGTTGAATTTCTTCTTCCTCCATTGTTCCTGGTTCAGGTGAGGGTTCTATGGCTGAATAAGAGGATATGGAAGGTGATGGATCGGATTCAGCCACTAGAAGATCCTCATGGCTCGACTCAGATTGGCGGGGTTCGCTATGATTGGTGGGGAAGAAAGAGCACACCATGAGGGAATCAAGGATCTCTCTTACTTCTGGAGTTTTGTGAACAAATGAATCGCCGATGGTGTCATCGAGATCTAAGGCAGCATCCGTGTCTAGACCCATGCAAAAGATGTATAATGATACATCATCGGGAATGGACCATATGTCTAGGTCAGAAGCCAAAAGCCGTAAGAACCTAACCCATGCTGCACCTGTAGACTCCTTCTCTAATTGCTCGAACTCAAGAATGTCCATTGGGAGAGAAGCTATGCGATTGTACCATTGCTCCGTCCTCTTCATGAGAGAGAATGAGTAACAAAAGTCATCGCGAAGTTTTTCCCAATTACCGTACACACCCCCTACAGTGTGAATGTACCATTGTTCCGCTCTCCCCATGAGAGAGAAAGGAAACAACTTCCACCTCACGGTTTTCTGTGTCATGCCTGGGATAACCAAGTGTGAACACAGATCCTCGAATTCTTTCAAATGAATGTAGGGATCTTCATTGATCGCTCCAAAGAAGGGTCTATCCTGAACCATATCTATAAGGTCAGGGTTGAGTTCATGGTTGGATGAAGACGTTGATGGATCATTGAACTCATAAGTTGAGGTGGAGAGGTCGTGAAAGGATGACCTCTCCATGGGTAACGGGGGTAAAGGTAGAACAAAGAAAAATGAAAAGATACGAGGACCACTGGGTACGAAGATAGATACAGCAACCGTTCCCCAGCAACGGCGCCAGAAAGCTTGTTGGGTATTTTAGCAACACACGAAATAAATCCGCAAGTGCACGGATACCATTGTAGCTTTCACCTCAGAGTATTCCAAGGGTATCGAATCCAAGGGAACGTGTGTGCACTAACTTCGTACTAGTCAGTCCAAGGACACACCCAGATAAGTGGCAAGGATAGAGAGGATTCCTAAAGATAGCACTATAGATGAGATTAAAGGTCGATCTCTAGATAGAACTTGGCTTAGGGTACCGATAGCCCTGACTTAACAGGCGACTCCGGTACGCGGATCTATGTGGAACGGAGCTCTGACTATATCCAGCTGCGGAGGATCAACGAGGGCCAGACGGGGTGTCACCACCACCTGGACTGCCTCTACCTAACCTTGGGATAAGCCGAATGAATGATAACCGGTAGCGTGACACAACGTCTACGCTATGGTTACTGCCGTAGCCAATGGACTACGGCACTCTGTACTTATAGAACTACGACCACGGAAGAGAACTGATCTCACTCACTATAGGTACTACTAGCTTATACTAAAGGCATACAGGAGAGTACTCAACCCCGTACTATGCTTCCAACGTATACGAATGACTTGCAGCTGATGAACGCATAAACCCAAGATCTACGCACTAGCAGAGGAAAAAGATTACTCAAGCAACCAAGCATAAAGCTAGAAGGAAGGAATCACGAATGTCACTTTGGTCTAAATGGTACATGCAGGAATATCCACTATATTCTAATAGACGAACACACATACAAACGGATATGATAACTATGAACTTGTGCCACAAGATCAAAGGGTTGTGTTCGTGAAGAACACAAGCCTCTAAATCAAGAACACACGAAGAACACAAGAACATATCACCTATGCATGAATGCTTCGTTAGTCTAAATAGAAAAATACAAGAATACTCACTTTAGTCTAAATGAAGAACAACAACATCGTAGAGGCACATGCCTCTCTCTCTCTCTCTCTCCCCCTCTCTACTCTAACACTAGCTAGGAGAGGAGCCTTGGATGGGTGGAGTGTGTCTCATTTCCTACCCCCTCCCCTTCTATTTGTAGGCAAGGGGGTGGCTTGCTCGGAGTGCCAAATGACTCCAAAACACCCCGAGATGCCTTGAGGAACCAATGGAGAGTTGCCACGCGTCGACTGAGGACGAGGGAAGCTCCGAAGGTTTCGGCCGAACTGGGGTTCGGCCGAACCCCAGGTCGGTTCGTTTCCACCGCCTTTCGTCCAGGTGACTACCAGGTGGGTCCTCAGGCGTGTATGGGTATGTATGCGGTATTTTTATCTCGTTTCCGTGGGGATGTGGGCCCTTGAATCCGCGTACTGGCTCCTGATTGGTCGAAGGTGTGTTTCCTTGGATTGGTGATGTGTCGTGGACACATGGCATCCAACGTGGCAACACGTCGCCACGTGGTCTGGTGTGGGTCCCACCGGGCCCACATATCAAGATGGTGATCTTGTCTTGTGCATATCTCTTTCATCCGGACTCAGAAGTAGACATATGATATATCCATTTCGATCGTCTCGACGAGCCCGTCGCAATGGTGCAATCCAAATTGGCATTTGAGGTTGATATGGATGATGTCCTATATAAGCCATTGGATCACTTGCTCTCAATTGTATCATTTATCACGTATTTCGGTGCATCCTGCAACAAAAGCTAGAAACACCAACACTTGTGGAACTTGTCAGTATAAAGCCCTATTCTAGTGTTGATGATCACTTTTCATTCATTTTTATGCAGGAGTTAACGGCATAAAAGTAGCATTTAACAGCCGTCAACAGCATGTATCACTATAACACCCACCAAATACTTCTGAATTTTGGACAGACATTAATGAAATGAACCAGATTTCCGAGAATGGAAACCCGATCCCTGCACCTCAGTGATAGTCCCAGGAGGCTATCACGTGCAAATCCCTATCTCAGATAGTAATCAAAAACCATACAACAAAAGGAAATATGAAAGATCGACATAATTAATTTTATTATAATTAATCTTCTGAGTATATCATTTCGGCACATGGCGGGTACAAGCCCTACAGGATTAAATCAAACAGAGTAAACATCTATGCAGCGAAACTCATGTAGCGAAGTAGACACCATCTCCCAAAGGCTGCTCGAGTGCAGAACGAGCCTCAGTCCTCCCATCCATCGTGCTCGAAGTCATAGTCTGGCTCCTGGTCTGAAAGTCCGTCATCTACTCGATAAGCGAGTAGGTCATGTCAGCTTCCCAATAAAGAGCATAAGCAAAAGAATAATTCTAATATGCATGGATAAACCTATTTATGACTGTAGAAGGTTATGCAAGCAGCGGTAGCAACATCAAGGTATGCAGAAATGCCGAGAGGTCACCATCTCCGAAGAGATACACACCTCTGAGGCCAACGCCTCCGGGGTCAACACCCCAACGAAGATAAGAACACCAACACACTGGATCTCAACCGTGACACATCATCCCACTCTCATCTGCGATGTGAGGTCACCAACTCCTACCCCACATCTCAACGGCACCTGGCCGGGCTCACACACTCGGGGGAGAGAAAGCAGCATAAGAAGAGACTAGCCAGAGTAACAGATCAAAGGGTTGTCCATACCAGTGGACACAGACTATAGCTATAGGTTTAACACTCTGTAGAGGTTGTACAACTAGACCCGCCGAGTAGGGCAGAATCGGATGCCTCCGATCCACATCCCTACCTAACGACCGGAGACCTAGCAGTGGATAGCACTCTCCTGCCTCTCCGAGCCTGACTCGTCCTGAACTGGGGCGCGAAACTTGCCAGTAGGGCCTCGAAGTTGTGAAACCATCACCGGAGGAGCCGGGGCGACATCTACTCGGGGGGTATAACCCGTCCCCCTCACACGATCACACCGATCTGCCTACAGGCTGGATGCCATCCACCTACTGGTTCTCGGACCGAACCCCGCCCATAACAAGGTGAACGGTTTGTACGAAAATAGCCCAAAGATACATGGTTAAACTGTCGATCGGTCCTTAATTGCAAGAGCGAGCACTCACCAACTCCATCAGAACGACACGCCACTAGGGCGAGAGGCCAGGTTGCATCTTCCCTAGATAGGCATTCACAAGTAACCAAAGTGGCTTGCTCCTGCGGTAACATGTCAAGGATACACACTCACCCAAAACACATGCTAGAATCCCGAGATATCCCAATCTCAATCCAAACTAGAGATCCATCCATAACTAAGGGTAAAATATATGGATAGATAAAGCCAAGAACTAGCTAGGGGTCCGTAGCTAGTTCTGAAAAGTATGAAGTTCAAGGCACATGATTATACAAAGCAAGGCATGGCTAAAAGATTGTCTATGCAATTCAAAAGCATTCATAAATAATAATTAAGCACTAGCATCTAAAAGCATGCATGGGATCTATATGATTGGGAGTGACATGACACCTGGTTGGCGTCCGTAGTCCTGGTCTGGGATGAAGTCGGGGTCGTACTCCTCCTCCGGCTCGTAGCTCGGGTCTGCTCAGCATGAGATACGAGACGCTAAATTACCGACAAGCATCTAAGCATAAAACCGAAGAAACCCAATTTTAAAAGATCCAAAAAGATCCAAACTGTCTACAAACAGCACCGTCTCATTTTTAGAAAAATAATGAAACTAGTTTCATATTTTTCGGAGTTATAAATAATTAGTTATGAATTTTCAAAGGTTAAAAGATTTATAAAATAATTATCAAATTCATTTATAAATCTGAAAAGGGTTTTTATTTTTAAAATACATGATGACGTCAGCATGTCGTCAACATGACATCAGCGGTTCCGGTTAGTGGGCTGTTATTGGGCCGAAAGGGTTAGTGGACCGATTATGGCCCAACGGACTCAGCCCAATAGGCCAAATGGACGAAGTCCATTGGACGCCCCTGAAGATAAATAAACGTGTGCTGCAGAAAAAGAAAGAGGGTCGGTACTTGGGACTTAATGGGCGAAGGCCCATGCGTGGTCCCCTTATCGTTTCACAGAAAGGAAGTCCGCCTTTGCTCCTCGGACTCTGCTGGGGTGCACACGTGCTCCTTGAGCTCTTCTGGGGTCCATCCCTGATGACGATGCCGCGCGGCGCTCAGAGCGCGGTGCCTCAGCACGACGGCGCAAGGCCAGCGGTGACGGCGGGGTTGGTTAGCAGGTTAGCAGCGTCGTGGAGAACGTTTGGCTGGGATAGATCAACACGGCGTGTAGCGCGGCACGGCCATGGCCGGCTTCAGGGCCTCCACGGCCGGCTCAGCGTGGCGCCACGGGCAGCGCGGCGAAGTAGGCCGGCGCGCGCAGCACGACACAAACACGGTGGCAAGCAGCAACGCATACGCGCCTGGCAGCAGAAGCGAGCAGCGCTGCAGCCAAGCACGCAGGCGTGCTCGACTTGGGCACGTGCACGCGCACACGGTTATCCCTAGCAGCGACACGGCCGGCCGGCGTGCGGGCTCCTGGTGAACCAGGGCCGCTGTGCGCAGTGCGACGACGATGGTGAAGCGGCGGCAAGCTCCTGCACGAAACCATGCAGCGCGAAGGCTGGGGTACACAGCAACGCGACAGCAAAAGGTGGCGCGAGACGGCGAGGTCCGGCGCGGCGCGGGGGTGCGCCACGGCGGCGAGCTCGTGTAAAAAGCACGGCTCGAAGGCCAACCGGCGCATCACAGAGGTGCGCTCCCAACATCGCAGGCAGATCAACGGAAAGGGAAGAGGTAAGGACGGCGGTTTGGCTCACATTGGGGCGGAGATGGAGTCATAGCTGGCCTGGTGAAGACGGTGACGCGGCGCGGCGGAGCGGCAGTGCGGCGTGCTCCTCTGCTCCGGCTCCCGCTCGTCACGGACACCTTGATCTCCCGCACGAACAGCTTCAAGTCTTGGCAGCTTCGGCTTCAGCATGTCGCCAGCAACGCGTGTGCAGCTCCTCCTTCCTCCTTCTCCTCCCTTCCTCCACTTCCTCCCCTTCTTCCTTCACTCGGCGGCGGAACATGGGAAGGGGTGAAACCCCAAAGGTGCTAAGGCTTGAGGAAGGGGCTGGACCAGGGGTTTATGGCTTGGCCGAGATGGTGCAGGGACAGAGGTGTCCAAGGCGTGCCCCAATTGGGTGGCCGCGGCGCGCTGGCCGACGTGGCCGCTTCTCAATGGCGGGCGCTCCTCTAGTGGCATGGCGGAGAGGGGCAAAGGGGTCCATTCCCCCTTGATCTCTCCTGAGCCGCACAACCGGGTGCGGCACCTGGCTCGGCATCCATGCCGGCCGGGTGGCGCGTCCCATCGCGGGCGTGCGCGCGCGTGCGTGCACGGCGGTGTGAAAGGGGGCAAAGCAGTGTGAATGGGCGACTGGCACGGCGGGGACGAAGACCGGGCGCGGGCCGCGCTTGCCAGCGACTCGTCCGTGGTGGAGGTGAAGATGGGCTGAGACAGGCCGGATCAGGTGGGCTGCGTAGAAGGCCGGGGTGACGCACCGGTTGTGGGCCAAGAGATGAGGGGGTTCCAGCGGACTATAACAGAAGTTAGTAGGCCCTAATGTTAGATAGGGTTTTAGCAATAGTTTTGAATTTATAAATAAACTTTAGATTTGAATTTGAATTATTTCAAATTCAAAACACACTCAATTAAATCCAAATCACTTATTTTACCATAGTTTGAATTTATATTTTTATATTTAGGTTTTATTTATATAGAATTTAGGTGAGAGGCCAGCATTGGGTTTTAAAATTGGTGGCACACATCAAATAAATAAAAAGTTTTAAATGTTTCCGAAATTCATACTTCCAAATTTACGGGATGTTACATTCTCCCACACCACCGAGAATCTCGTCCTCGAGATTTAAGCTCCATCCTCCCCATCGAACAAGTGAGGGAACTCTCTCCTGAGGTCGGCTTCCTTCTCCCACGTTGCTTCTCGCTCTGTAGGGTGGCTCCACAGCACTTTGCAGTAGGGAATGGTGGTCCTTCTAGTTTCCTTTGTTGCCCTGTCCAAGATCTTCTCTGGGTATTCTGCGTACTCCAAGGTGTGCTGTAGGTCAAGTATCTCAATTGGGACTTGCTTTGCTTCAACTTATTTCTCACTCTTCTTCAACTGTGACACGTGGAACACGGGGTGCACAGCTGACATCTTCTCTGGTAGGGCGAGTCTGTAAGCGAGCTTCCCAACTCTCCGAGTGATCTGGTAAGGTCCCACGTAACTCAGGGCAAGCTTTCCTTTCAACTACAAACCTCTTGGTTCCTCGCATTGGCGACACTTTCAGGTAGACGTAATCACCCACTTCAAACGACAAGTCTCTCCTATGACGGTCGGCGTAGCTCTTCTGTCTGCTCTGGGCAATCTTTAAGTTGTTTTGAACTTTCTCCACTTTCTCCTCAGCTTCCTGTATAGCATCCGGTCCATAGAGCATCCTCTCTCCTACTTCTGACCACATCAGGGGTGTCCTGCACTTTCTCCCGTAGAGTGCCTCAAAAGGTGCCATCTTGAGGATCGCTTGAAAGCTTTTGTTGTAAGAGAACTTCGCGTAGGCCAAACTACTCTCCCAATCTGTGCCGTAGGTCAAGGCACAGGCTCTTAGCATATCTTCCAACACCTGGTTTACTCTTTCTGTTTGACCATCCGTCTGAGGGTGAAAGGCTATACTGTAGCTGAGCGTAGTCCCCATCCTATCGTGAAAGCTCTGCCAAAACCTTGCTATGAATTGGGACCCTCGGTCAGACACTATGCTCCTCGGTGCTCCGTGAAGTCTGAGTATGTGGTCCACGTACAAATCTGCCAACTAGTCTGTCGAGAATCGGGTCTTCACGGGTACAAAGTGAGCTACTTTAGTCAGTCGGTCCACTATGACCAAACAGAATTGTTGCCTTTCTGTGTCTGAGGTAGTCCCACTATGAAGTCCATGGAAATATCATCTCACTTCCATTCTGGTATATCCAATGGCTTAAGCAGTCCTGTTGGCCTCTGATGCTCTATCTTTACCCTGTTGCAGGTGTCACAACAAGCCACGTGGTAAGCTATGTCCTTCTTCATATCCTTCTGTTGGCGTTTCTTAACGTCACCACCACTGGCGCACTAGCGTTAGCGTGTAAGAAACTCCCGGGTACACTAACGAGTGCGAACGAATCCGCAAGCGCACGGATACACCGTTGTAGCACTTCTCCCTAGGAGAATGAGTATTCCCGTCAGGTTTCGTTCCTAGGACGAAGAGTAACCAGAGAGGGTCTATCCAAGGACACCAGCTACTGCTGGGATAGGTAGGGATATGAGAAGCACTTTCTTAAGGGACTTAACTCTCAAGATGGATCTGTCCGCTATTAGTCCTCCCCGTGGGGCGCCAGCCCATCCTAACTTTTTAGGGAGAGGCCAATGTACTGGCAATAGGGCCCGACATGGTACGCAGGCGCGGAGGGTTCCAAAGGGTCCAACAGGCTGTCACCACTGCGGCCTACCTCTATCGTTACGCGAACGCATGCGGTCTTCATAGGATAACCAGAGCCCAGACACCATGTCTACACCCCAGATAACTACTATAGTGCGGTTACGTCTGTCGACCCGCTAACAACACTATAGCAACCCGTATAAGTATGGAACCACGAACTAGAGATAGAACGGAATGAAATCATACTAGTCATCGAGCTACGGAGCATAAAGAAAGCTATGGATGCAAACAAACGAGATACAACAGACTTACTCAGCTAAACAGGATTAGAGCATGAAAACAGATATATGAACTACTAGACTAGCTCTAAAGAATCGAAGCCTTGTGTCACGAAGAACACAAGCCTCTAACTTATGAACGAGCTAAGAACACAAGAACAAATCAAGCATGCATGATGTCCACTATAGTCTAAATAAGAAATGCTGAAATACTCACTTTGGTCTAAATGAAGAACGAGCATCCACGAGGACATCAACTCACTCCTCACTCCTACTCTACCTCTCAACTAATCCTAGTTTAGATCTCTTCTCAACACCATTCTACCACATAGAGGTGAGAATCACCTCACATGGGCAGAATTAGAGCGAGGGAGAGAGAGCTACACAAGAGAGAAGCGGAACTTGAGAGCTTGGTGGTGTGTATGAAATGAGGCCCCTCCCCCTCTATTTATAGGCAAGGGAGTGGCTTGCTCCGAGGCTCCAAATGCTCCAAAACACCCCGGGATGCAGCCAGGAGCCAATGGGAGAGCAACACGTGGAAGGAGGGGGATCAACCAACCCTAGGTCGGTTCGGCCGATCCTAGGGTCGGCCGAAACCCTCGGCTAGCCATTTGGCCCGTGCTTCCTCTGGCGCGCTTCCATGTGGGCCCTAATGCCCCTCCTCCGTGCATGGCATGTTTCCTGGCGGTTTAGTTAGCAAAGTGGGCCCATGGATCCATGTGATGCTGACGTGGCAGCGTATGATTCATTGAGAGTTCTTCACATGGATTGGTGACATCATGGATCCAGGAGAATCCATGTGGCAGCCCCTGATTGGCCAGCACTTGAGTGCCTTGGATTGGAGTGGAGTGAATGTGCATGGATTCTTCTCATTTCCTATGCTAAATACCTGCATTCGAATAGACATCGACACTGGTGGAAAGTATTAGTTTAAGCTCCTATTCTAGTGTGGATGTGCAATTCATGCTTCAATTTGCAGGAGTTGACGGTCATGAAAATGGTACTTAACAGCCGTCAACAACACCCCCCACACTTGACCTTTGCTCGTCCCGTGTGAAGGGGAAACAAAGCCAAGTGGGTCATGAATACCAAAGAGTAAGACAAACATAAGAGATATTCCAAGTCATACCTTGCTCCTGTGAACCTTTGTGGAGTGGCTATCATGTCTCCTTGGGTGATTGAGAAGTAGAACAGTTGTGAATCAAGTCACTTATGCATCTGATGATAAACACCTTGGGGTTTTGCAAAGTTTTTCATAAACAAAAACTCTTGGTGGCTTCCTCATTTGATTCTCTCAGATCGCTCAATGTGTATATGTCCTCACCAAGGCATCTGCCTTTATTTCATCCTACTTCTAATGATGGCTATATGTGAAGCTCAGGGTAGGATAAAGGATAAAGCATACTTGTGTCACATATGTTGCAAAGTCAAAAATTGGATCCACAGAGAAAATCAAATCATACAATCAGATCAAAATGTGCACTAGTATGGCTGTGGGAGTATGGTAAGGTGGATACTAGGCCCGGAATGGGTGCTAGATATTACCATACGTATATGATGAGAGCTAAGGGTTGATGGTAAGGTGGACACTAGCCCCGGAATGGACACTAGTTATTACCATCAAGATTTGTGGAACTCCTTTTTGCATGACCACCTCTCTCCTTTTTCTCCATTATTTTGGACATGGGCTATCCTTTCTCTTTTTTTTATCATCATGCCTTGAGCATGTGTCTTTATTCTTTTTTTATATATAGCCCATGTCTCTTTTTGAAGAATACTTTTAGAGAGAGAAGTCACACCACATAGGGAGCTTTTATTTTTATGGAATGGATGAATGATACAATGCTAACTTCCAGTGTAGAAGCATAGGAAGGGGAAATAGGTGGGGTGCACATGAATCTTGATCATGAAAGTAATGAAAAGAATCCTCACAAGGGTCACAGAATTTGACAAGGCTCAATGCAATGACAAGCAGCATATGAGTAGAAGGTTTTCAACTATGAATATCATATGGCTCTAGTAGGACAGTGACATATCAAAGAGGAGCCTTTCCAAGAGGTTTTATGTTTTTTTAAAAAAAAGAAATAACCCAAGAGAGTTAGTCACCAGAGCAACAGATCATATCATCCAGCCATATCATACTCGTCAATCACTTAGGTGAACATGCTTGTACTTAAGATGATTATGGTTCACAAGCATCAGGTAGATAACAAGGAATAAAACCTATGTGATTCTACTTAGGCATCAAGCAAGCTGGGTGATCTTTAGCATGAACATTTGAGTTTTAATTTAGAGATAGACAGATATAGCTTATAAAACTCAGGAATGAGAGACAGTGAGTGTCGAGGTGCAAACCGGTGCTATGCATGGGAGTTGAACCATGAGAGGCTCTCCACAGGAGCGAGCTCGTGCGGGTCCCGTTCAGGTTCTCTGTAGGTGATCGATCGGCTAGCGTGGAATGCTCACAGTGGGTACATGCGAAAACGTCGTGCCTGCATTGGGAGAGTCGTGTCTCTTCCCCCACACTATCTCGAACCTAGATGTCCTCTAAATCAAAGGACCAAAGTAATGACACAAGGGTGGCTAAACCAGGTTACATGACCGGTGAGCCACTTTATTCAAATCCAAATGTTCTAGAAATAAAATGATTAGGCGCTTACACACATGAAAGGAAATGAATGAAACGAAGGGAAATAAACCTAGACCTAGACTATCGCCTAATAAACTAAAGTTGGGGCTAATCCCCACTACTCGGCGTCATACAGAGCTGCGTGCCCTGTAGCCGAGAACAACCACCTCATCTTCGCACAGAGACCATGGTGAAGGTCGCGCACGTCGTCTCTTAGCTTGGCCAGGTTCAACTTCTTCTCTGAGGAAGCAGCCCTGAGCTTCTCGTTGTTGGCCTTTAGTTCCTTCATCAGCGGGGTCAGCTTGGCCACTGAGGAGAGCTTAGGGAGTTGCTCGGTTGCCCGAGTCCTCTCCCTAGACCTCCTAGTGTAGGACGACGGAGGCAGTCCATCGTCCAGGCCAAGGTCTTCATCCTCTTCAGGCAGGACTGGAGTTGGGCGTGCTTCAGGAGCCTTCTCCTTGGACAGCGCCGACTTTATGGTCACCGGCAGCTGCGGTGAAGGAGTGGACTGTGCTGAGCTCGTCTGCCCCCCAGCTAGCGATGATCCAGGTGCGCTAGGTGGAGCGAGCGACAAACCCTTCGGGCGAAGCTGAGCCGTGGTCGGCCTGCCGTAGGGGCTGGCCGCCCGTCTCATGTGCCTTTTCCCAGGCGAGGCGGAGCGCCTAGATGGTGGCGTGCCTGGAATCCTCCCGCCCGATGGGATGGTCGCGAGCGGAGAAACATCTAGGACTCCGGCCAGCATTGCGAGGTCTGCAGCAGGGGCGACAGCGATGGAGGGGTTGCCTCCTGTCCCGGGACCGGTGGACGAGGTGGAGCCGTCAAAGGGAACGACACTCCTTCCGGCCATGGGTACGACGATGAGCTGAGGATGGTGAGGTGGAGGAGATGGATTCTACGCGACGCGAAAACTCATCGTGCAGCAGGGAGAAGGTTTCTGGAGGAGAACAAGACGCACACGCGAAAGAAGAAGGGAGGCGGCGTCACCAGGGCTTCGGCCGAACCTGGGTTCGGCCGACCCTAGGTGGGCCCCTCTGGCCTTCCCCCTTCTCGTGTGGGCTCAAGCAGGCCTCAGGACCAAAGGCCTAGGTGGATTCCCCGAGAAGGAAGGGTTGACTTAGGCTAAAGCTAGGATAGTGTTGAGGTTGAATAATCAACCACTACTATATAATAGCTTTTGCCAAGCCATAATATAACCATAGATAATCTGGGGGAACTCACCTTGACAACATACCTGGTCCACCAAAAGTGTAGAAACCTCTGATGGGGATCATGAAGCGTTCACCGTGTTGCCACGATGGTGTTGTCCTCCTATGGTCCTTAGCCTTTCTCCTTTTTATCTTGGAAATTTCTTCCTCCTGCATAGTCAGTGTTCACAAGATACCCGAAGGATAATTCTTCTTAGGGAAATGAGATGAGTCCCAAGAGTACTCAGAATGTGGGCGTCTTGTGATCTCCTATCTCAACTCATGACCATCTCCCTTGCAGATAATGTGATGTGATGATAAGCTCTGATCTGCAAGGTTAGTGCAAATACGAACCCGAGCCCAAAAGATATATCGAAGCTGAAAGCAAGCATGATCGTCCCAGAGAGCCGATGCAGCCCTGGGGTGGTCATGGGACTCGAGAAACTAAAGCACTAGGGTCACGGAGCTCAGAGATGGAAAGATCGAGCACTGAGGCTAGTGCTCCAACAATAGGGACCGATCTCCGAGTGAACTCAAGCTTAGAAAGACACTCAGCCTCCAAAGAGGATAGAGCAAAGACTTCCAATGGCCGGTGTGCAATCAAGAACCAGAGTTCAGGTGAAGAACGAGATTTAACTCACTCTCGCCTTACGCAGAGGGTCCGATGTTCTCATCAGAACAACGAAAACATCCCGAGGTCTGGCCTAAGCTTCCAATGGGAGGCTATGGATAAGCGGGAAAGTGCAACTCCCATTGGGCATTGATCAAGTCAGGCATAAGGTAAGAAGTTTTAAGCTTCTCCTGACTGATCGGCATCGATCGATGGGCTTAAGATTTGAAGTGAATGCACTCCAGTCGATCGGTAAACGATCGTGCTCCTTCTGTCTGATGAATGAATCCAATGGATTATAAAGCAGGGACCGGTAGTTCACACACATCCTCTTGGTGCCATCCTTCTTATCCACAAATAGTCTTGATTGTCATTGAGTTGAGTGTCCGGTAGTTCACACACATCCTCTTGGTGCCATCCTTCTTATCCACAAATAGTACAGGTGAACCCCAAGGTGAGGCACTCGGCCTTATAAATCCTTGCTCCAGTAACTTCTTGAGTTGTTTCTTCAGTTCATCCAGTTCATCTGCAGACATCCTGTATGGGCTCTTGGCCACTGGTCCTGCTCCTGGCATAAGCTCGATCACAAACTCAATATCCCGATCTGGCGGTAACTCGGTCAACTCCTCTGGAAACACGTTGGGGTACTCCCTCACCACCGGAATTTCCTCCATACTCATTCCTTTCATGTTGCACAACATCGGTGTTGTCCTCTGGCTCTGCGGCTTGATCAACACTCTGGCTCCACTAGGGTGCTCCAACTGTACGGTCATGGGGTTGCAAGATACCAATCCGTTGTGCTTTGCTAACCACTCCATACCAAGAATCACGTCGATCCCGGTCGACTCTAGAACTATCAGGTCTGCTAGAAACAACTTCTTCTCGAACACCATGTTCACTCCCCTACACTCAAGAGTACTCCTCTTCTCCCCTAGCGGAGAGCTAGTTAAAATAGCCGTGGTCTGGGCTTAGTTGGTAATGACCTTTCCTTTACGAACTTGGTAGAGATATACAAAAACTGAGCACTGGTATCAAACAGAACAGTTGCCATAACTGAATCAACTAAAAACTCACCGAGAGCCACGTCTGGTGTTGCGGCTGCCTCCTCCGCTGTCAAGTGGTTCAGCCTGCCTTGAGTGGGTGGTGGTGCACTCTTCTGCTGGGGCTGTCCCCCTGAGCTGGTCCCTTCGCTGGCGTCTGGTACTGAGTGTTCCAGTTCTGACCTCCCTGCTGAAGCTTCTGGGGGCACACATTGGACTTGTGGCCTAACTGACGGCAGTGGTAGCAGGTGATCTGAGAGCTGTCGTAGGCTGGCGGCTGTTGCGGCCTGGGCTTCCACTGACTCGAACCTCCACTACCTCCGGCATGACCTCTGCCCTGCTGAGAGTACTGAGTCTGCTGCTGCTGTGAGTAAGAGTGCTGCCTCTGCGGTGGGTACTGTGGTGGAGCTGACCTCTGTCTCTCGTGTGAACCTGGGTGTCCCGCACGGTCTGCACACTGCCTCTTCTCACCTCGGACCTCTACGTAGTCCAGTCTCGACTTCTCCACAACCAAGGCCTTGCCCACCAAGGTGTGAAGAGTAGCACAGTCGTGAGCAGCCAGGTGGTGCACTGTCCCTCTGTGAAGTCCCTTTCGGTACCAGTACATCTTCTTCTTCTTCTCTGTGTTGGAGTCGTTTGGTGCGTACCTCATCAGCTCCTGAAAGCAGTTGGTGTACACCTGCACTGACATCTGTCCTATCTTGAGGCTCCTGAACTCATCTGCCTTCCTATCCATCACTGCCTCCGGGATGTGGTACTCCCTCAAAGCCTCCACAAACTCCGCCCACGTGATGTGAGTCGGGTCCTCGTGTGAGTCACAGTAGCTGTCCCACTAAGCTCCTGCAGTGCCGATCAGCTGGTGCGCTACAACGGCTACACACTCCTCCTCAGAAAGGTCTGTGAGCTCCAGTTTCTTCCTGATCTCCCTCAACCAGTTGTCGGCCACAAGCGGGTCTGCTGAGTTGTCAAAGGTCGGCGGGTGCATCTTGGAGAAACCCTCCACTCTCTTCTGCAAGCTCTCTGGCTGGTTCCTAAAGTTCCTCCTGTTGTTGTTCTGAGCCACTACGTTGGCGATCGTCTGCATCAGCTGGGTCTGAAGTGCCATCACTGCTGCTAGGTTGGGCGGTGCCGGCTGTTCCTGTTCCCGCTCTGGCTCAGGTTCAGCCTCCTCCTCTAGCTCCTCCTCCTCTAGGGCCTCTAGGTCGGGGTTTACTGGCACTCGACCTCCTCGATCTCCTCGCCCGCCTCGGTGTCCACCTCGGCATCCGCCACGTGGGGGCACGGCCTCCACGGTGGCCACGACCTCGACCTCCTGCGGGGAGACGGACGTCCTCCTGCTCAGCGTCCTCCCTGGCAGCCTCCTCAAAACGGCGTAGGAGCCGTCCTGACCTCCTCACCCCCGACAGCTGTTCCAAGAATTGAGATCGTGAGAAACGGGTTGTCAGAAATTAACTTTAAGGTACTAAAGCATATAAGGAGTATCTAACTAACAACAAACATTTTCACACAAGCATATAAGAAGCATAAACACCGGCAAAAGATCGATAACTCCAATCACTCATGCAAGATCACCATACAAAAGGTGTGTATCTCGAGGCCTACTCCACAACCTTCGAGATTACACAGAAGCATGAGAGCTACTACGCGATACATAAAGGGTGGTCAACTAAACAAGATCAACATGAAGAACTCTACTTTGACTGATCTCAGGATCATCCCCTCAAGGTGCCTGCCTCTGAACAGTAGCTGGTGAGATCGGTGGTGACACTGTCTTCGGACTAGGTGGAGCTGATTAAAACGGTGGGTCGTTCACTCCTGGGTAGTCTGGAATCTCAATCTCTGGTAGGTTGAAGTAGTTTGCCAAGCTTCCCATAGCTCTGTTCATCTCCGGGGTGTCAGTACTACCTCTCGGGTACGGTTGCTGTGCTGGTAACTGGGTCGGTGGTAACTCGAACGTCTCAATCCTCAGCTTAGGCCTCTTCTGTGGTGGTACTAGCTCTGCAACCTCCCTGAACTCTGTCACTCGTCTCTGGTCTGAGTCTCTCCGCGCTAAGCTGGTCCTGCTGGCTGTGTCCTGTGCCTCGTAGAGTCTGCCTCCCAGGTGCCAAAGGTGGTTGTAGTTCTGAGTCAACCTCTCCTCGAGTCCCCACAACCTCGTCTGGTAGTCAGTGCAAGCGGCTCCCAGTGAGGAGCCATAGAGTGCCAAGACCCAAAATAATGAGGCTAATGGGCCATTCGAGGTGGTCTCAATCACAGAGGAGCCATAGAGTGCCAAGATCCACTGACCCATCGGGTAGATAGGGTCGATCCTGTCGTCCTCTCGTCTTATCCGCAAGGGCGTCGACACATCGGGACGGAGGCAAGCAAGTAGGCGGCTGCGGGCGCGCCACACTCCCCTCCGACAACGGCAACTCTGCCGAAAAGCTTCCATCCTTGTCCCTATTTACCCCGCCCCACACCTCCCACTCCACCCCGGTCGGCCCCGGGCGGCCGGCGACCAGGCCACGAACGTGACTCCCTTCCGCTTCTTCCCCGGCCGGCTACACGAGATGATTCCCCCTTCTCCCTCCCCAGCCAGTCAGTCTTCTCCCCCTTGTCCCCCTTGCATAGATCTGTTCGGGCCTGAGTTTCTTAGCGAAATTCCTAGCAGATGCGCCTGCCTACCTGCACAGAATTTCTTTCGATTATTTTTGCCAAATTGTACGTGTTCCAATCGATTCACCTGCTGCAGCTTTGTCCTCGGAAAGCAATGGAACATGTATGTGAGCGAGCGAGGATGCTCTGTTTGTGTGACTGTGAGAGAAGCTAGAGAATGCGAGTGCAGCTGATGAGGAATGATTGCTTCGAGGGCAGAAGTAGCAGTATAGTCTCACTATCCCATCGATCCCACCTCCCCATCTGCCGATTGTTCTTGGTGCTGGTCTGTTCTTGCACTTTGACATGACACTAGCTGATTACAGAATCTTGAGTTGTGCCTTAGTCTCTAGCAATCACATGGTTATGTGAATGGGCTGATTAAATGATACTTGTGCTGATTAGATTCAAGTAATTTGATATGTGAATGGGCTGCCCCGTGCTGCCCATTGGGTCGTCGAGGCCGTAGGTACATACTGGTTTGGGTCAGTCCGTGGCTCTTAGGATTTGGCCTTGAGGCCATGGGGGCTAGGTTCAAGATCAGGTCCGGGCCAGCCCATTCTCATCCTGACCACCGCCTCGCACACTGCCTCCGCCCCCTCCCTCTCCCTCTGTCCCAGAGGGTCAGGCAGTATGGCTGGAAAGGGCAGTAGGACAGTGCTTGAGATTATTGATAATGGAGGAACAACAAGTAAATCCATTCCAATCAAAATTGGTTCTCCTCCTAGACTTGGGGAAGTTGATGATTCTTACCTAGTCACCTACACTAGAAGTCGTGGAGCCATTGACAGGTCGAATAGCATGCACATCGGTCCAAAAGAAAAAAGTAGCCAGCTTAGCAGCTGACCTGTTTATAATATCCCGAGAGTAGCGAGGTCGAGTGCCCACCTATAGGAAGCAGACTTCCAGTAGGTCGAAGCGACGAAGAAAAAATAGAGGGCGTTTGAAAAACGCACTCGTAGAGTAGTCCCCGAGCATTGAAGTAGGCAGCAGGATTGCTTCGATGATCCAAAAAAGAGAAGAAGAAGAAGAAATAGAGGGCATCGAAGACGCTCTCGTAGAGTAGTCCCTGAGCATTGAAGCGGGCAACATGGCCGGTTTGATGGTCCAAAAAAGAAAGAGAAGAAATCTTGATCTTGGATAATCAGTTGTAGAGACACCCAGATATCCTGCATAGCTGCAAAGAGTCTGGCAGAGCCACCCAAGGCATGCCGACCTTAGGAAGGCCTCACGCTAACAGCGCCCAAGCTTCCGGAAATGCCTGGCAGGGCCAACATGGTGCGCACCCCTCAGAGAGGCCTTCATTCCTCAAAGCAAGCTTCCAATGGTGTCCAGAACATGCTGGCATGGCTAGAAACGCACACCGACCTCAACGAGGTCATGCATTCAGGGCGCCCAACTAGGTTGGCAAAGCCGAAACCGTACCGGGGTATTGAGGGACCAAGGTACTGAGGCACACCGACCTCAGGAAGGCCATTTTGGTGCCGAGACGACCATCATAGCTGCTGAACGTCCAGCAGGGCCAAAGAGATGTCGAGGTATTGAAAGACCGAGGTACCAAGGCACACCGACCTTCAGAAGGCCTGTCGAAATCATAGACTTCATTAATCTGGACTCCAGCCCAAACAGATCTGGCAGAGCAGCGAGGCACGCCTATCTCAGGAAGGTCTTCAATCGAACCTACGACCATTCTACTCAGGAAATAGAAATATAGGTTGATTGGTGTTTACACTGCAGAGCCATAGTGGGTGCAACCAGGACACAGAGCCATAGTGGGTGCAATTAAGATGTAGAGCCAGTGCGGGTGCGAATATTAGCAAATGAAGACGTAGCAGGTCGTAGAACTAGCAGGTACAGGACCATATAGCAGCAGGGCCATTTGACACAGGGTCAGGCTAGTAGCATAGGCGGATTGTGAAGTCACAGAGCAATAGTACAAGGTACCATGAGATTACCAGCCAACTTGCCCACCACAATGAGACAAAGCGCAACAGATAAGATCAGGCACGGGGTGCACGCTATGCAAGTCACGGGTGGCAAGAAGACAAACGATCACATGGGAATAGTGTACCTTGCAGATAAGGTGCAGGACACCTAGTGTTGTTATGCAAAAGAGAGAGACACCAAGGGTCCTCACATGTGCATAGTAGCCACAGTCACATGGCAACAGTGCACAAATTGGTCGAGCACCACCAAGTGCTAGACTCAGCTATAAATAGGGGCAAGAGCCCAAAGGCGAATCAAACATCTCAAAGAAGAACATGGAGTTCCATTGTAGCCAAAATATCATGCCATGGGCATGCATCCGTCCACCAGAGTGTAGAAAACAAGAAGTCATAGAAGCTTGGAGCTAGAAGAATACTTGCGGAGTGTGAAGCACTCCAGCAATCTCTGTGCTTGCGACCACCGAGGAATCCAGAAGGAATCCGAGGTGATACTCCAGGTTCTTGGCGAGTAATAGATACACATCAAGGCCTGGTGGTGAGGAGATTTGGTGGGGAGTGTGCTAGGTCCCAGAATCTAGCACACACCCGGGGTGAAGAACGTATCTGCATGCAAAAGTCAGGAGCCCTAAACGACTTGCTAGGTGCAGCGTCGGGCAACTGATCCCTGGGAGGTCTTCACGAAGGTCTAGAAGCCAGAAGAAAACTTGCGATGTGCTCTGTGATAACAGAAAGCATGGCAAGATTCGCTCTATGTAGGTCAAATCTTCAATCATCTCCATCGTGGGGATGAAATAGTTTGTATCTTGTAACTGATCAAGGACCAGATTGGTCGAAAGATGACCATGTAGCCATGGAGTCATGTGGTACTGTTCACACTCTTCTATTGAAAACTTCATGCATCATTATCTTTGAGGGATATATCCCTCAAAGACCTGTTTTGATGTCATCATTATCTACCGACCTCATGAAGGTCAGAGACAATATCAAGAAGACCTGAAATCGAGTAGCAGTTCACTGACCTCAAGGAGGCAACAATGAGGTAGTTAGGTCGTCAAGAGATCCGTTAGGCACAAAGCTGTTGAGGAAACTTGCAAATCACTGAAGACTTGACGCTGGTTCAACGGGCAAAAGACCTGTTGGCTCGGAGCCTTTTGACACGCCAAGTCCGCAACGGTCACATGGAGTACGGGGCCCATATAAACATCGTCGCGCAAGAGGGAGACCCCACTTGCGATCTGTTTCTCCCCTTTACGCTGCTAGGGTTCCTCACTCCGCTGCTGCTGAGATCCTCCACGTCGTCGCAGCTAGAGCCGGAGCCCACCGCTGCGCGTCGTACTTTCGCATCCCATGCCGCCATGAGCAACGTCGTGCGCGCCTCGGCGCATGCGGGTGAAGACCCTTGTCATCTTTAGATCCAAATCCCTAGGGTCTGAAGAAGAAGAAATGGCGCAGCGCCAGATCCCTGTGCCGGAGAAGCAGTGGATCCTGTCGGAGATGACAGAATCGAAGATTGAAGCATTGGTGGAGCGGGGGCTGCTGAGGCCAAAGGCGGAGGTGGACCGGAAGGCACCCACCGGCGAGCTGTTCCCGACGGAGGACGTTACCGAGCAGGTCGTTTTCTCATCCTACTTCGAGCGCGGCTTCAACATCCCCACCGGCGACTTCTTCCGTGGATTGCTCCACTACTACCGCTTGGAGCTGGTACATCTTATCCCCAACTCCATTACTGTAGTGTCTTCCTTTATCCATTTATGTGAGGCATATCTGGGCATACCGCCACACTTCCACTTGTGGCGGTATTTCTTCCAAGTGAAGAAGCCGTGCAAGTCCCAGGTCGTAGGTAGCATAGGATTCTACCTTAGATCAAGTCTTAAGGCAGAATACATAGATATGGAGCTGCTAGACAGCAATTCGAGGTGGAGGGCAGATTGGTTTTATATAGCCAATCAGAAGCTGGAGCTCCCGAAGTGTACGGGTTTTGGTCCCACCAAAGTGTCGGAGTGGGATCTTCAGTTGACCTCCCGTGAGCAGGAAGAGATCGCCTCCTCCTCGCCATCCTGCACGACCTCAAGGAAGTAGGGCTAACAGGAGGGGCCGTGGTGATCAACTTTAGTCACTGGCTGATCCAACCGATCAAGAATCGGGTGACCCAGCGTATGTGTACTGGGGCAGACGGATCCGACCCGTGAAGCCAACAGGAAGGTCTCCAAGGAGGAGATGGTAGCTCGAGTGAAGGAGCTCTTTAGCGGATAGATTCGCAACAAGACATGCCCAAAGGCATATTCTTTGAAGCGCGCAGCCGACCCAGTAAGATGTCGATCTCACCGTATTTTTTGATGTCATCTTTATTATGAGAAAAACCTCACAAATTTCCATCTGCGTTTTGCTGTCGTGCAGTCACGCAAGCTGGAGTATTGGTACCCCGCACCGTTGCCTGCCGGCCAAGAGCCGCAGAGGAAGTTGAGGTCGCTGGAAGAGTGGCAGCAACCGCCAGCCCAGCTACTTGAGGAGTACATATCCGACTCGTTTGTTGAGGCGGACGGTGACAAGGACCACAAGGTCAAGGAGAGTGCCAGCAAGCAAACACGCCAAACGCGACAAACTGTTGCAAAGGTGCCACAGTCGAAGGCGGAGGCCGCCAAGACTGCGAAGCTGGAGAGCGCCAAGAAGAAGAGGAAGAGGAGCAAGAGCTCCACCCTCCCGCTGGAGTAGAATAAGGAGGACGATGTCGCTGCGGACGAGGAGTCCGTAGAAGTTGATGAAGTACTTGAAGTACCGAACCTCAGTCCGGAGACCAAGCAGCGGAAGGAGGCAATGATGAAGGTGACGCAGGACGACCTTCATCGCATCAAAGAGAGGTACCACGCTGAATCCAGGATTTAGCAGAGGGTACCCGCAAAGCTTCCTGTTGACGGCTGTTAAGTACCACTTTTATGCTGTCAACTCCTGCATAAAATAAATGAAAAGTGATCATCAACACTAGAATATGGCTTTATAGTGATAGTTTCCACAAGTGTTGTTGTTTCTAGCTTTTGTTGCAGGACTCACCAAAATACACATTAAATGGTACAGTTGAAAGCAAGAGAATCAATGGCATACATAAGACGTCATCATAAATAACCTCAAATGCCAATTTGGATTTCACCATTGCGACGGGTTCGTCGAGACGATCAAAATGGATATATTATTTGTCTACTTTAGAGTTCGTATGCAAAAGATATCAAACGGACAAAAATAAATGATGTGGGGACCAGCAACCACCACGTGGCGAGCGCTGATTGGTGGCCAGCAGGACCCGTGCAAGCGCAACAGACTACTGTAGACATTTCTTAACGCAACTACCAACGAACGGGTTTGGAACCCATCCTGGTAACAGCGCCAGAAATGCTGGTTAGTAATTCTTAACGTTACAGGAGTCCACAAGCGCACGGAAGTACCATTGTAGCATTTCGCCAAAGGAATATTCCAAAGGGTATCGAATCCAAGGAAGACTTTGGTGGATTAACAAGCTCAACACTATTGCAATGAGTATAGATCATAGACGGAAATAAATCAGATACTCAAATGCAGGGGTAAGAAATGATAATGGGGTAGTGTGATCACACACACACTCACTCTCTCTCTCTCTAAGGGGTCCTAGGCATAGGAGGCAACATACGAGTTAGTTCTAGGTTCTTATGTACTATACACATAAAGCTGGTAGGAACAAGTTAGATACACTAGCGTTGAAGAACATTAACTTAAGCACCCAGGTACCATGGGGAGCTAACCTCCCGTGTTGCTTCCGCACAACTCCGGTTGTTAGATTTTAGACTCCTACAGCTTATCCGAACGTGGGGGATTTTAGAGGGACCAACGGCTGTCACTATCGCGGCCTACCCCAAGACAAACCGTGGGATAAGCTCTTAAGTACGGTAGCTACACAACCCAAGCACCATGCTTATGTTGTTAGCCGGACTTGACCGGCCCGGGCTATTGTGACCCAGGTCAAGCCACCAGATAAACCAACCAATTACACCGAGTACCGTAGCTTAAGCACAGACTTCATACAACGCAGTCATGTCATCTAACTAGATCAAACCAGGTTAGGTACACAAATGTATTTGTGTTTTCCTATGTCTGTTCAACTGGATCAAAGGGTCGTGTTCGCAAAGAACACAAGCCTCTAACTTATGAACAAACACCGGAAAGATGTGAAAGTCACCCGTCAAGTGGATCGAAAGGCCTTGTTCATCAAGAACAGGAGCCTCTAAATGATGAACAGGTGAAGAACACATGAACAAATCACCCATGTATACTAACACGACTTTATATGAAATAGCTGAATAACTGAAGTAGATCAAAGTCATACAAATGAAATAAGATACAAGAGAACTCATACCTAGATCCCAAAGTAGACTTGGAACCTGAAGTAGAACTACTCTAGCCTACCTCCTAGCCTTGAAACTAAAAGTGAGAGAGGTGTTGCAAGTGTGGATGTCTAAGAATGAGCCCCCTCCCCTTCTATTTATAGGCCAAGGCACCGGCGAGGAGTGGATGCAAACACCTCGGGAATGGCCTCTAGGACCAATAGGGAAGCACCATGTGGAGGCCCAGGAGAAGCCGAGCCCCTGGTGGGCCCCCTAGCCTGTGCTTTCTCCAGGTGACTATCCTGTGGGTCCTTAAGTTGGTTCCTGGTGTCCACTTCCTTTTGGTGTGGTGGTGGGTCCATGGATCTGTGTGATGTCCATGTGTCACACTCTGATTTGTCGGAGTGTGCTTCACTTGGATTGCATGCATGGCGCCCTTGTTGGCAGGTTTGCATGCATGGCATCCTTGTTGGCAGTCCTCCTAGGATGAGGTGATGTGGCATGGATCATAGAAGGTGAGTTTGCCACTCTTTTCTTGCTTATTTTCCTGCAATCAAATAATTTCCAAGGACAAGTGGAACTACATTATTCTTAACTAAATACGTGTAAGAAATGCCTTATGCTCCTTTATTCATGAGTGTATTGACGGCTAAAGTAGGCACTTAACAGCCGTCAACAACTCCCCCAAGCTAGCCTCTTGCTCATCCCGAGCAAGAGATTAAGGACTTAGGTTGGTTGATCAGGAGTTGCTACGATGTTGTATTCCTAATGTATAACAAGATACAACTAGGTACTCTATCAAGGATTGAAGAAGTTGGCATTGATCTTACCTTACACTCGATTGATATGGGGCGTGTAGCTTCACCTACCTTGGGCAGTTGAAAGATAGAATGGTTGTATAAAGATTACCAATCACATGTACCTTGATCTGTTATCAATCCGAAGGTTTTGCAGGCTTTTCAAAAAGAAATCAAAGTTCTTCAAATGATATTCTCGGATCGCTCAATGTGTATGATTCCTCACCAATGCATTGTTTTGCCTTCTTTCACCACCTACTTCTAATAAGCTGATATGTGGAGCTGTAGGTAGGGAAAACATGTGGCATACCTGTTTCTCATGTATTGTCGAGTTGAAAACCGGATCCTTGGGAGAACAAGTCACACAACCTGATCAAGATGTGCAAATGTGTGTGTATGGTGGATGGATGATGAACTCCTTTTTGCATGATTTTACTCTCCTCCTTTTTGAAATTTTTGAGACTTGGGCTATGTCTCTTTATTCTATCATTCTTCTTTTTTTATGCATGCCCCTTGAGCATGTGTTTTTTTACATAGCCCATAGTCCTTACTGAATATTTTTGGAGGGAGAGTAATCATGGAATAATGCGCGGGGCTTTATTTTGTGGAATGGATGGGGGATGGATGAAATGATGGTTGCTAACTTCCAGTGTAGAAGTTTTGCATATGGTGGTGTGTACATGATCTTGATCATGGGAGTAGTGACAAGTTTACTCGCCGAGGGTCACAACAATTCGACAAGACTCAATGAAGAAATAAGGTAGCATATGTGGAGAATTAACAGAAGCTAAGATCTACATATGGCCTTGGATAGGAATTTCTTATCATTGAGTAACTTATCATTTTAACATTTTTCAAAAGAAAACTCCGGATATCAAACATCACTTAGTACTAGCTCATAGCAACTCTATTACACCATATCATACCTCACAACAACTTAGGCAAAGATCATGCTTTTGCTACCCACAAATTTCAAGCTCAGGTTCGATCATACTAGCCAACAAACTCAAAACTTAAATAGGATACTAAGCTGTAAACAAGGCATACAAGAGGAATAAAAAGAGCAACTATTCATCATTTCAACCATGGAGAATAAGAACACACTTACGCACATATGAAAACAAACTAATTTAAGAAAGCAAATAAATATTTTTTTGGTCTTTTTAACTTTTCAGATTTTTATGTGTTTTTAGCATATGGGGTTCTGAAAACAATAGAAGATACAAGTTACCTCAGAATGGGGGTCCTCACCCAAGCTAGTTTCAGGCTCACTGCTGTGGAGGGTGGAATCCCTTCCACGCGTAGTAAGCCCTCTGCTCCTCCAGCTGTCGCTGCTGTGTCTAGTACAATTTAGACTCAAGGGAGTTGTCCGGATGGAGTTCACCTATGAGCTCGTGTTTCGACAGAGTGCAAACAGAATGGAGCAAGGGTATCTTGATTCTTTTTAGAGGTCAGAACTTTTATTGAATAAGATAACTTACCGATCTTACCTGTCGACGAAGGGCTCTTTTGTTCCAAGTTTTCCAGAGCCAGACTATCTCCCACATTACTTACCTTAGTGTAGGGTCAGCCGCTTTTGGAGACGAGGGAGTCGGCTCCCTGTCCACTCTTTTCCACACCTTCTTTGTCATCTGTGGTTTACGAGGTGCGGGGAGTGGCGCCTTGGACTGGGACTTGGATTTCCAATATAGTTTCTGTCCTGCACTCATTTGCTCTTGCTCTTGCTTCCAGAAATTTTTCATAAAGGCAATGAGGCTGTCCACTTGTGGTTGCGTAGATTCACTTCCTTGGGCATGAGTGCCCGTTCTTGGTGTGCCTTCAACCATTGAGCATTGTTCCTTACGTGGGCGAAATTCAAACCTTTCTTCCTAGCCATTGATGTGGAGACGGATTACTCCAGCACCAACATCAATTTGTGCATCAGCCGTGCTCAGGAATGGACGTCCCAGAATGAGTGGTACTTCATTGCCAATGTCCATGTCAAGTACTACAAAGTCCACTGGAATGAAGCAGTCTCGGACCTTCACCGGGATGTCCTCGGCTATCCCCGCTAGATACCGGACTGATGAATCGGCTAGCTGCAGCTGCAAGGTAGTTGGGGATAATTCTGTATAGTTGAGTTGGTCGAAGACTACCTTTGGCATGACGCTAACACTAGTGCCAAGATCACAGAGGGCATGGTCGAATCTCTGTGTTCCAATTGTGCATGTGATCGTGGGGCACCCTGGATCCTTCTTCTTTTCTGGAAGACGGTTGAGTATAGCTGCGCTACACTCTTCTGTGAGCTTCACCACCTCTGAGATGGGTAGAGCTCGCTTCTTGGTGAGGATATCCTTGAGGTAACGTGCGTACGTGGGTACACGCATTGCCTCAAAGAGTGGAACATTGATATATACTTTTTGAATCATGTCCACGAAACGAGTGAATTGTTCATCCACTGTTGTCTTAATGTTTCGCTGAGGGAATGGCAGTATATTTGTTTCAATAAACTCAAGTTTATCTGCCCTGTCTTCAGGTGCTCTCGCTTGTGAGGGCTCCCTCATGCCGAGTGGTTCTCCATTGGGCTCTTCATCCCCTCTTGCGCTTTTCCTCGTTCCAGCATGGTTAGGATAGGGCGGATCGCGAATGGTCTTACCCCCTCTCGTGACTACCGCTTTTGCATTTTCAACTGGTGGAACCACATCGACTAATTGAGCCAACTGGGTTTTTGTCATCTTATTAAAGCTCAACTGGTCTTTAAGAGCAGATGAAAGGCTATCAATTTTAACATTAAGGCTCTCAAAAGCCTTATCATAGGCAGTTGTTTTCTTATTAAAGTCTTCATTAATCTTAGCTTGCCCAAAGACTAGATCTTTCAAGGAAGGTTGGTTTGGGTTGAAAGAATTACCTTGATTACCTCCTTGATAATAAGGGCGTGATTGATTCCACATTTGACCTCCTTGTGGATGATAACTGTTGTTGTTGCCGTTCATGTATATCACATCCTCCTGAGTAGCAGGGCAGTAATTCCCTGAATGACCAGTATTACCACAGACCTCGCAAGTCATGCGAGCATTCATAGCTTGAGTAGTGGTGGCCATGGCGGCCTTCTCATTGGTTAGATCATCTATTCTCTTCATCATTAGGTCCATCTTGGCGTGCAACATATCCTCTTCCTTGACGGTATGTGTACCCCTTTGACGTGGCTGGAGTCGATCATCACTACACCCTTGGTTGGTAACCATCTTCTCAATCAGTATAGTAGCTTTAGTAATAGTAAGAGAGAAGAAGGCTCCTCCAGCTGCAGCATCAATATGGCCTCGGGCGGTCGGAGTTAGCCCATTATAGAAACTTTGGAGAATAAGCCAGTTGTCCATCCCATGATGAGGACAAGCCAGGATGTACTCCAGGAGCCTCTTCCAAGCTTTTGGGATAGTCTCGCTTGCTGCTTGCTGGAAACTTGAAATTCGCCCCCGAAGGACATTGGTTTTGCCCAACGGAAAGAACTTCACGAGGAATGCTGCGGAGCACTTTGCCCAAGTGTTAATTTCTGCACGGTTCATGTAGAACCACTGCTTCGCCTTTCCCAGGAGTGAGAAGGGAAACAGTCGCAGACGAATAGCATCTTCCTCCACTCCTCGTATAGTGAAGGTACTACACAGTTCCAGGAACTGCTGCAGGTGGGCGCTCGCGTCTTCATTAGGCTTGCCACATAATGGGCTAGCCTATACTATCGTAATTAAGCCAGTCTTGATCTCGAAGTTTCCATTCCCAGTGTTGATCTCAGGATCTGTCGGCACCTGGTCAGCAGAGGGAGTGGAATACTCGCGGAGAGTCTTCTCGACAACAGCGTTGGCCATGGAAGTTGATGCGGATGGCACAAAGGAAGTTGGATCAACTTCTGAACGTTCATGCAGAGGAGAGCCGAAATGAGTTCGTGCCTTCCTTACGAGTGACTCAGGATCTTCAGTAAAATTCGGCGGTAAGCCGAAACCAGTCATGCACTACCTGTCTTCATCATCAATAGACAAAGAAGACAATCCAAGTTAGCCTGCATTGAGAACTATTTTATTCCTACCATGATTATAAACATATGCAAAGTGTTGATATGTCATCCTTAAGCCTTCCCCGGCAACGGCGCCAGAAATGCTTGTTGACATTTCTTAACGCAACTACCAATGAATGGGTTTGGAACCCATCTAGGTAACAACACACATGGAGCTACTCGGAGTAGTCGGAGGTGCCGGTATCCAGATGCGTGAGGATGCCGCCTACCAGTACCTGCCGTACAAGTTGATAGACTCCAACCAGGACTGGAAGGCCAAATGGTTCTACATCAGCAACCACCATCCTGAGCTGCCGAAGCTGAGCGGGTGTCAACCGAAGCACAAGTCGTGGTGGAACATAGAGCCCACCATGCAAGAGGGTATTCAGCTACCCGAGTTGCTGAAGAAGATCAAGACCTTGCGAGAAGCCGGTCTGAGGGCCGAACACGTGGCCTTCAGCTTCATGAAGAAGAGGGTGCAGCCACTGATAGCACGAGACACCCTCGGGTACCTGTACACCGGCGACAAGGATACGTCCCGGATGCCTGGCTTTGAAGTCAAGGACCACGTCATCATCGAGAGGCTGAGCAAGATCTTCAAGGATATGCCCCAGTACACACCGTGCTCGGTGCCAGAGTACTCTGCGGCACGGCTGCCAAATCAGGTCAGTAGTCGTGACATAAGCCCCCGAGTACTGATTTGCTTGAAGTAGTCGTACTCATATGTGCTACATGTTGTAGGATGACGTGGCGAAATACATCTCAGTCCCGACTTCCCCTCCGCGACTTGTGGATCAAATGGAGGAGAAGGGCAAGAAGAAGGAACGCCACGAAGTCGGCGAAGGCAGTGACGCCGTTGTCATCGAGTCCGGCTCTGATGACGATGAAGATGAAGAAACACTGTAGCAAAGGTTCCAGCTGCGCTCCAGGTTCAGCCGAGCTGGGATGCCAGATATCCCAGTCATCATCGAGAGGCTGTCGAGTCTCGAGGCTAACCTGCTAGTGCCACCGAGGAGGCCTCGCAACGTGGCCCGGAAACGCGCCGTCAAGAAGTTGAAGATCTCCGAGACGACCAACCAAGAGGTAAACACCGCGACTAGAGTAGTCGAGCATAGCTGATAAGCAGTCATGTGCTGAAGATTTGTCTTGTAATGTTGCAGGATATCCCCTCCCCGGACCCCGTAGGCCAGGGCGACGAGGGGGTCCTGGACACCGTGGGAGCGGCAGCTGATAGGAGTATCAGCCCGTCTCCGTCAACCGAAGAAGTCGTGCCAGCAGTGGCACGACAGGAGACCGGCGCTGTGGAGTCGTAGCCATCGGTTGAAGAAGGATGCCTACCTTCGTCTACCTCTTAATGATCTCGCTCCAGTAGCACATGCCTCGATCCGCGCAAAGCCTCGGCTCTACTATCATGCCTCCACGCCCCCAGCGGCTATGGCTAAACAGCTACCTTAGAGACCGAGCGCTTAACCGGCTCTACTGTCATGCCTCCATGCCCCCAGCGGCTATGGCTAAATAGCTACCTTAGAGACCGAGCGCTTAATCGCATCAGGCTAACTACTCGACGCCTTACGTCCGAAACAAGAGAATGACGCATGACATTTACATTTACATTTGTATCTTGTATCTGTCATTAGTAGAATCAATTTCTACAAATATGCTACATAATGTATGCATCTTTACTTTCAGGTCAAGCTTCGGCGACGACTTCCCAGGACGCTCCGCGTACCTCCACCGGTGCGGCTAGTTCCCAAACTCGGGGGCTACGCACCAAATCACTACTCGACAACAACTCGAGTAGTCTCTGCTAGCTCTCAAGCTCGGGGGCTCAGCACTAACAACTACTCGACGTGGCTCCTATGGCTCACCTGGTGACGAGCTCGGGGGCTGAACGCTGCAAGAGTACTCGGATGATGGCTTTCGCGAACACTGAAGACCCTTGGATTGATTACCTAATCATTTCAAGGCTCGGGGGCTACTAGGCTACACCCATCAGTTGATTTTTTCAAAGACGGAAGCAGAATCAAGACTGACCCTCAGCCAGAGTCTGCGACTCAACCTAAGGCTCGGGGGCTACTCCATATGGAGTGCAATTTTGCAACCGCACTTCCATATACTCTCGACTTCGAGACTGATGAGCTGGACCACCTTCCAGCCTCGTGGCAGTTCAAGTACTATTGAAGAATTCTCCAAGCTGTACTCGAGGACATTCAAGAACTACTCGAATAGGCTTCAAGACTACTCGAACTACTACTCTCGACTACAACGTGCTCGGGGGCTTGTCGGGCATACTCCCCAGGTACCTGCAAGGAAGGATGAAGACGGACTCCTACTAGAATTCCCCTGTAATCCTACTAGGACTCGTGCAGTGTAATCCTACTATGACTCCTACCTTGTAACCGACTAGGCACCCGCCCCCTGGACTATATAAAGGAGGGCCGGGTACCTAGGAACACATCCACAATCCCTCCGGGGACAACACCCAAGCGCAGGGCGCAATACTACTCCAAACAGGACGTAGGGTACGCTACTCTAGCTACCCGAACCTGTATAAATCTTGTGTCCCCGCGCATACCTTCGAGTTCCAGGTCTGGCGATCCCCACTATCTACTCTCCGACGGGTACCCCGTATGGAGGTTGCCGGATATAAAACTCCGACAAACGCCAGAAATGCTGGTTGGTAATTCTTAACATTACAGGAGTTCGCAAGCGCACGGAAGTACCATTGTAGCATTTCCCCAAAGGAGTATTCCAAAGGGTATCGAATCCAAGGAAGGCTTTGGTGGATTAACAAGCTCAACACTATTGCAATGAGTATAGATCATAGACGGAAATAAATCAGACACTCAAAAGCAGGGGTAAGAAATGATAATGGGGTAGTGTGATCACACACTCACTCACTCTCTCTCTAAGGGGTCCTAGGCATAGGAGGCAACATACGAGTTAGTTCTAGGTTCTTATGTATTATACACATAAAGCTGGTAGGAACGAGTTAGATACACTAGCGTTGAAGAACATTGACTTAAGCACCCAGGTACCACGGGGAGCTAACCTCCCGCGTTGCTTCCGCACAACTCCGGTTGTTAGATTTTAGACTCCTACAGCTTATCCGAATGTGGGGGATTTTAGAGGGACCAACGGCTGTCACTATCGCGGCCTACCCCAAGACAAACCGTGGGATAAGCTCTTAAGTACGGTAGCTACACAACCCAAGCACCATGCTTACGTTGTTAGCCGGACTTGACCGGCCCGGGCTATTGTGACCCAGGTCAAGCCACCAGATAAACCAGCCAATTACACTGAGTACCGTAGCTTAAGCACAGACTTCATACAACGCAGTCATGTCATCTAACTAGATCAAACCAGGTTAGGTACACAAATGTATTTGTGTTTTCCTATGTCTGTTCAACTGGATCAAAGGGTTGTGTTTGTGAAGAACACAAGCCTCTAACTTATGAACAAACAACAGAAACATGTGAAAGTCACCCGTCAAGTGGATCGAAAGGCCTTGTTCATCAAGAACAGGAGCCTCTAAATGATGAACAGGTGAAGAACACATGAACAAATCACCCATGTATACTCACACGACTTTATATGAAATAGCTGAATAACTGAAGTAGATCAAAGTCATACAAATGAAATAAGATACAAGAGAACTCATACCTAGATCCCAAAGTAGACTTGGAACCTGAAGTAGAACTACTCTAGCCTACCTCCTAGCCTTGAAACTAAAAGTGAGAGAGGTGTTGCAAGTGTGGATGTCTAAGAATGAGCCCCCTCCCCTTCTATTTATAGGCCAAGGCACCGGCGAGGAGTGGATGCAAACACCCCGGGAATGGCCTCTAGGACCAATAGGGAAGCACCACGTGGAGGGCCAGGAGAAGCCGAGCCAAGGTCGGTTCGGTCGACCTGTGGGGTCGGCCGACCCCCTGGTGGGCCCCCCTGGCCTGTGCTTTCTCCAGGTGACTGTCTTGTGGGTCCTTAAGTCAGTTCCCGGTGTCCACTTCCTTTTGGTGCGGTGGTGGGTCCATGGATCCATGTGATGTCCATGTGTCACGCTCTGATTCATCGGAGTATGCTTCACTTGGATTGCATGCATGGCGTCCTTGTTGGCAGGTTTGCATGCATGGCATCCTTGTTGGCAGTCCTCCTAGGATGAGGTGATGTGGCATGGATCATAGAAGGTGAGTTTGCCACTCTTTTCTTGCTTATTTTCCTGCAATCAAATAATTTCCAAAGACAAGTGGAACTACATTATTCTTAACTAAATACGTGTAAGAAATGCCTTATGCTCCTTTATTCATGAGTGTATTGACGGCTAAAGTAGGCACTTAACAGCCGTCAACAACTACCCCCAGCCAAACACGTAGGCGCGCGCATCCCGGCCCGGCCCACGTGGCGCCTTCGCATTGGCGGGGGACCGCTCACGTGGATCACCTCAGCGCCTGGCGCGCGCGGGAGGCAGGGGCCCCGCTCGGCCACATGCCGCACACCGGCTGGCCGCGGGATGCTCCCGCTGTCGCAGCGCGGGTAGCGCACGTGAGCACGTGGACCGGACTAGAGGGCACATGGCACGCTACGGGTGGCCGGGACAAGGTCGGTTGGCTGGTTCGCTCGGGTTATCCCTTTTCTGTGTCGGTTCAGGCACCAAAGCGCTGGTTCACGCCCGGTTCTCGCACCTAGGATCTGGTTTTTGCCTGGTTCTCTGTTCCACCGCCTCAAGCACCTTCCAGAGCATGCTACAGTGCCTTGGCCAGCACTGTTCACTGCCATGTGGTGCAAGGAGAAAGGGGAAACAAGGGAAAAATGAGGTCCAAACACCCTCAAGACAAGCCACCCTCTTGCGTATAAATACAAGGGGAGGGGTTCATTTTAGACACACCATCTCACCCAAGGATGAGAGCTTCCCTTCAAAGGAGAGGCATCTCCTTGGTAGATTAGAGAATAGGAGTGTGAGAGAGGGATTTGTATCTCTATGGATGCTTCGTTCTTCAATTAGAGTAAAGTGAGTATTTTCGTATTTTCTATTTAGACTAAAGTGTATTCATACTTCAGTGATATGTCCTTGTGTTCTTCGCCTGTTCATCATTTAGAGGCGCGTGTTCTTCGCGAACACACCCCCTCGATCTAGTTGATTAGGTGCGCAAGTTTGTATCCCATTTGTATGACTAGTCAATAAGAATAAAGTGGATATGCTTGCATGCTCTGATTAGAATAAAGTGTGTTCGTGATTCCTTTCTAATAGTTTATGCTAGGTTGCATGAGTAGACTTTTTCCTCTGCCAGTGCGTAGATCCTGGGTTTATGCGTTCGTCTGCTGCAAGTCATTCGTATACGTTGGAAGCATAGTACGTGGTCAAGTGCTCTCTTGCATGCCTTTACTATAATCTAGTAGTACCTATAGTGAGTGAGATCAGTTCTCTTCTATGGTCGTAGTTCTATTAGTACGGAGTGCCTGTTCGTTGGCTACGGCAGTAACCATAGCGTTGACGTAGTGTCACACTTCCGATTATCATTCGTTCGGCTTATCCCTAGGTTAGGTAGAGGCAGTCCAGGAGGTGGTGACAACCCTTCTGGCCCTTGTTGATCCTCCGCAGGTGGATATAGTCAGATCTCTGTTCCACATAGATCCGCGTACTGGAGTCACCTGTTAAGTCAAGGCTATCGGTACACTAAGCCAAGTTCTATCTAGAGATCGACCTTTAATCTCATCTATAGTGCTATCTTTAGGAATCCTTTCTATCCTTGCCTCTTATCTGAGTGTGTTCTTGGACCGACTAGTACGAAGTTAGTACACACACGTTCCCTTGGATTAGATACCCTTGGAATACTCTGAGGTGAAAGCTACAATGATATTCATGCGCTTGCGGATTTATTCGTGTGACGCTAAATTACCCAACAAGATTCCTGGCATTGTTGCCAGGGAACGGTTGTTGTATCTATCTTTGTACCCAGTGCTCCTCGTATCTTTTCACTTTTCTTAATTCTACCTTTACCCCCGTTACCCATGG
The DNA here is from genome assembly GCA_036936925.1 of Cenchrus fungigraminus. Taxonomy (NCBI): domain Eukaryota; kingdom Viridiplantae; phylum Streptophyta; class Magnoliopsida; order Poales; family Poaceae; genus Cenchrus; species Cenchrus fungigraminus. The sequence continues at coordinate 104,217,058 of CM072779.1, forward strand.
AGAGGCCATCCTTTTAGGATCTCTCCACCTCAGCTTATGAGTTTTATGAGCCACCATCAATGTCTTCATCTGGCTATGATCTCGACCCTGACTTTATAGACATCGTTCATGATAGACCCTTCTTTGGAGCTATCAATGAAGATCCCTACATTCATTTGAAATAGTTCAAGTATTTGTGTTCGCACTTGGTTACCCCAGGCATGACACAAGAAATCGTGAGGGGGAAGTTGTTTCGTTTCTCTCTCATGGGGAGAGCAGAACAATGGTACGCTCACACTGTAGGGAGTGTGAACGGTAGTTGGGAAGAACTTCGGAATGACTTTTGTAACTCGTTCTCTCTCATGGAGAGGACGGAGCAATGGTACGCTCACATAGCCTCTCTCCCTTTGGACATTCTCGATTTTGAGCAATTAGAGGAGGAGTCTATAGGTGCATCATGGGCTAGATTCTTACGTCTTTTGGCTTCTGACCTAGACCTATTGTCTCTTCCCGATGATGTGTCATTATACATGTTTTGCATGGGTTTAGACACGCTGAGGACCAGGTGTGTCCGAGGACCAGTGGAGGGTCGCTCCTTAGTGATGAGTGATTGACAACATTGTGTGGACTGATGCTTGGCTAAGTGTGCAGGTACAGGTTGCGGCTTGACTAGTGTCGGTGCAGGTGAAGAACAAGCGCGAAAGGCCTTAGCCGTGGCGGCCTCCGGGTGATGGAGAGGCAAGTAGGCTTGGTTCGATGGACCCGGTGGCCGATGGAGTCAAGTGCGAGCCGTGCGGTGCAAGTCTGGCAGGTTGAAGTCGTGAACATGGGCCGGTGCAAGGTAGCGGATGGAGCCCGAAGCTTGCACGCGAGGTTTGTTGGTTTGCCGAGAAAATCATCGGTGGACGGTTTCTTTGTTTGGGCCTCAAAACCAAGCCCGGAGGCCCGAGGCGACGGAGACGGTGATTCGGGAGCTTCGGGAAGCTTCGAGGCGGAGGGCACGTGGCGTGATCGCGGGGTTTGCGTCGATGTGAAGCAAAGCCGTGGTGGAAGCGTGTCCGTCCGATGAAGACTTGACCAAAATGCCCCTGAGGGGTTGTATCTTCATTTCAAGTTGTAGGGGTAGTGTGGTCATTTACCTCCCTCCGATGGACTTCGTATAAATAGCGGAGAGGTGGATGGCATCTCTCTCTCTCTTGGACTCTAGGGTTTCCTCCCCCGGTAGATCGCTCTAGACTGCTTCTTTTCCTCTGTATTCCTTAGGCTAGATTCTTGTATAGACTCTAACCTCTGGATGTATGGAAGCATTCGGCGTTGTGATGATTTCCCTCTCCTAGCTCTTTGTGATTTTCGTGTCATTTTCAAAGCTATTTTTGGGTATTTTTGTTCGTCGCTCGATTCATCGATTTAAGGCTGTTTCTCTCCGGATTTCTTTTAGGGGATCATGGGTGAGTGCCTTGTGCCTCTTTGTGGATGATCTTGACCCCTCAAACGCCGGATTTGGGCTTCGATTCGTTGATTTTCGGATGAACCCTAGTTCATAGTGTTCTTGGCCAAGATTCGTGATTCCGAGAGTTGTAGGATGTTTGAGGCCGAGATTTTTGGGGCATAGCATCTTCTTAGGGTGTTCATCATCTCCCCAAAATTTCGTCTCAAGACTCCAAGTGGTTTGGGAGATCCATCGATCGAAAGTTTGAGGCGATTTCGCGGGCTGTTTTCTGGGCTGTTCCGGGTGATCCGGCCCAAGTGCCCGGGTGATCCGGACTGGCTCTGGAGGCTAACGGGTGATCCGGCCCAAGTGACAGGATGATCCGGTAGGACTCAGCCTTTTGCTTTATTGCTCGAGCTCTTTCGTGTTTGCTTTACTTCCTAGCCTTCCGTGCTTTGTTCCTAAGGTTCGAGAGAGGTTTAATTGTGCTCCCGTTTGATCGTGTGTGATCCTCGGAGTTGCGATTGGGATATAGGCTGAGTTCTTGGAAAGAATTTTTATCGGCTCCCATTCACTCCCCCCCTCTGGTCGCCTATACGGTCCTTCACACGCATGTTGCCTTAGATCTCGACGAGACCGCCGGAGGTTTGTCTGTTCACAAAACTCCAATAGAAGTAATAGAGATCCTAGATTCCCTCTTGGAGAGCTCTTTCTTCCCCACCAATCATAGCGAACCCCGCTAATCTGAGTTGAGCCATGAGGATCTTCTAGCAGCTGAATCTAATCCATCACCTTCCACATCCTCTTATTTAGCCATAGAACCCTCACCTGAATCAGGAACCATGGAGGAAGAAGAAATTCAACCTCCAAAGTCCTCTATCAATTCGAGGATGACCCTTTTGAAAATCTCAAAAACACCTCGAATTGCTTAGATGCCCAACAAGGGAAGACGCCCTCTTCTGTCCCAATCCATCCAGCTAGAAATCTTTTGACAGAACCTTCCCCTAGGCCTACAGTACCTCCTTTGCCTCCGGATCCTCGAAACGAAACATCTATCATGGAGGCCATGGAGAAGAAGTGGTTGACTAGAGTGGGAAACTTTTCCGAAGCAATTTGGATTAGTTCACCCTCTATGATCATTCCTTGTTCCATAAAAGGAATTACCGTAGAAGCCCATCTTAACCCCGTCATGGAGGTTAATGTCAGGCCATGGCACCTAGCGTACACTCTTTTGGGCAATGTTACACTAAGACCATCCGACAAGCTCCTCAAGAGTTGTCCATCCGGACACATTCTTGAGTGTCAAGGGGTTGCATGTGTTGTGCTGCTCCTAGTAGACAAGATCAAGGTTAATCTAGACTTCCTCATCTTTGATGTCCTCGATCTTGATCTCCTCATAGGCTCCCCTGCAGAAAAACTTCTTGATGCATCTCGAGGGAGCCTAGATGAAAAGCTTAGGGAAGTCGCTTCTGCCACCACTCCCTTGTTTCCAGAAATTTCTATGGAGAAGCCTCTTCCCAAGCACAACCCGCTTGAGGAGATGATGCATGTATCTCCATTCGCATCGTGCGAGCCCATTCTCGTCGAGGGTGTATAATTCTCTACTCCTCAGGAGTACAACTCAGAAGACCCTCTTCACCTTTGTGAAGACGAACGATCATCACCCTCGACCGAGTTTGAGTCTATTCCCACTGGCCCGCATTATGTTGTTCTCGACCTTGATCGAGAATCAACATCGAGCTTCCACGATGCATCTCTTGAGATGGAGAATTCATGGGCCATGGAAATCTATGAGATACCAACTCTGGAGTCCGAAGGAAAGGATACCGTTGACAAGCATGGTAGCTTCACTCTTGATACACTATATGAACCATGCTCGTACCATGCCTCTCCAGAGTCAGCCATGCTTAGTGCTCTAAGCACACACGAGGACTACAATCACCTTATGGTTCTCTCTTGCATAATGTTTAGAAGGTTGGTTGTAGATGCATATGTTTACCATAAGCATTGCAGATTTCGTACATGCACTGTGGTACTAACTGTTGACGTTTGATTATTGTTGCAAAGTTCGTTTGGACTTGCAAGCGGACAAATCCTCCGTCGTAGTCAAGGGACCCTTCTTCCCTTGAGTGGTGAACCCAAGGTATCGAATTCGTGGAACAATGTGTAATGCAAGATCAATCTAATAACCGAGAAACACTTGCTTTTTTAAGAGGTTTCGAATTGCATCTAATATACTAAGATCAAAAGAGGTAGCAAGAGAAAGCATTGAGGTACTGATCTAGAGAGGGTCTAGATCGTGTTTATGTTGTCATTCCGAGCAAGATAAAGAGAGAGTAAAATGAATCTCATTGAAAGCTTCTTTAAACCATGACCTTCGGTCAACCCCCCTAAGTCGCCCCGCCGTACTCGGTGTCAACATCCTGTCACGATGTTCCCCTTTCTTCGCGGTCGAATCTTAGAGCACACCCGCAAGGAGTGCATTGAACTACTTGGTAGATCGGGTATGCACCTCTAGCCACTGCGGCTACAAGAACATCCCATGCAATCTATCTCGAGAATAGATTGAGGAAGAAAACACCCAAGCAAGAACAAGAATTGCAAACAAAGGTACTCGATCGCTAGGAATCGGATCCATTAAAACTCCATCAAAAGTATGTATACATGAATAAGATCCAACCGGGATCCTACCTTGATCTTGATTCACGCCTCCAGAACTCCAACGTGGTCATCCTTGCAAGGTTCCCACGCCGGCTAGGCAAACCCTAGACGACTAACATGACCCTCCTCTCCGGGGTGGTGTCCCTCAAGCTCCTCTGCTCCTCGGCGGCGAATGACGAATGGCTTGATAGTTGCAACTTCGCACGGGGGCTATAAATAGCCCGAGCATCATCTAGGTCAAAGGGGGCAACGAACCGCCCTGGGGATGGGCCAGGCCGGCCGACCTGGGCCGACCGGCCCAGGGCCTCCTCAGCCCGGTTCGTCCCCGGTTTTCTTCCCGAAGCTTCTCGCGACTTCCTGAGTTTTTGCCGAGTTGCTTGTGGACCCTTGATGTCATTTTCCTCGCGGTTTAGATAAGGGGGCTTTGCGTATGAACTCCTGCATCTTCCATCTAGGTCCTCAGCACTTCTCGGATTCACGCTTTAGTCCTTTGTTCATTTGGAGTCATGTTCATCTTGTATCTTGACTTGTCCCGAAGTCTGTGATCACCTTGTAAATCCCTTGATGAACTTTACTCAGAAGTCCTCATTTAGGCTCTTGATTCCTGTGTAAACAATAAACTCCAAAAACCATGCGCGAGTGCGAACATAACACATAATGGGGGTTAGGATCGTTATTGTGAATATCAAATCAATACCAACATAGAAGGTAAACAAGTGGCTAGGTTGACGGAAATCGACCGCCAACATCCCCTCATGCTTAAACCTTGCTCGTCCTCGAGTAAGCCTTCTATGGATATCAGCGTTGCCCTGCGATGTTCAAACCCCTGCACTTGATCATACATGAGAAAACATAATGCTCTCTAGTTTTATATTCATTAAAGTTCCAATATGTACTAACTTTTATCTTTATGGAGGGTAGATATCAATCAAGCTCTTTCCATAAGTACTTGATCAAGCTCTCAAACTTTTAAACAAATCTCAGAAATTTTGAAAAATAAAGAATGAGATAAAGAGAAAAATTGCTTTACCAAGATCAAAAATAACCATCTTGCACTTTGCTCATGTACTCTCATCTTACTTGTCTCTCAAGCCTACTTGTTCTACTCCTTTCCTCTCTCAAAGTATATGGTGGAAAGATTTATGTGGAGCTATAGGAAAGTTTTAGTCCTACCAAGATATTATAGTTGAGATATTATTAAGACAAGACTAGCTTCTCATGGTCTTACCGAGACTCGTCAGAAAGGTCATTGGAAAAATAATGTTATCAAGGAGGGGGGAGAGATGAACACACACTTTTAGATAGGTGGACATGTGCAAATGGCAAATAGTGATCCCAAGGCACAAACGAAGTCCTCATTATCAGATTGCACATGGTTGGAAAGATGAGTATGGGTCTTGATCTTGAATCCTCTTGAAAACTCAAAAAGCACTAAACATAGCTAGAGAATCGGGGAGCTTTATTATTATTTTTCTTTCTTCTTTCTTTTTTTCTTTTTCTCATCATTTTTTCATCATTTTTTTCATCATACTTTTTCTCTCTTTTTTCTTCTTTTTTTATTTGCTCCCCTTGAACTCTAGACTATACTAGCACTTCCTTGGCAACCCCCCCATGCTTAGACGTTTGCTCGTCCTCGGGCAAAGAGGTGATAAAAATGCCTAGGTGGGAATTGAAGCTCTCATTTTTTTTCTTAGAGAGAGACACTCGAAAAAACTTCTAGGCATCCTTTTGGAAGTCTCCCTTTCTCACTTGAAGTACCTTCCTTGTAATTTTCTCCAAAATATTCATCCATACACATATATTGGGTTGTGGTCAAGGAGGTGAACACAAAAAAGATATATTTGGGTTTTGGTTGAATATCCGGCGAGGTTTGTGAAATTCCCAATGTGGAAACTCACAATGCACGGATAGAAGAGGCTAGCATAAAGAACGATACACAAAAACGGAATGACCAGCTTCTTAGTCTCGGGCTAGAGAAATCAGGCCTTGAATTAATGCACCAAAAAATAAATCTTGTATATACTAAAGTTTTGCACTCAAGTAAACTTAGGCATTGGATGGGTAGAGCAAAATGCAAGCGGTACTTGTGACAAGGTTAGCATAACTTTTTGAGAATAAAAAGGTTCTTTGATTCATCCAAAGTTGAGAGCAACGAAAAAGAACTATGGGACTTGAGTTATCATAACCTCCACACAAGATTAGGCTAGCATTTAATTAAATTTCAGATTCATATTAAAAGGGAGCACTAGCTTAAACATGCATAAATCAAGCATAAGATCGAGCAAAACGGCAATGATCATCACATATCAACATGGTACAAATTCTCCATCCATATTAAGATCATAAAAGCAACGATGAAACTTATTCATGATGATGGATAACAAACTACCACTACCACACATGCTGAAATTAAATAAAAACAAGAAAATACTACGCAAACATAAACGCACACAAGATGAAAATAAAGAAAAGGAAAAGGAAAAATCAAACCACACTTAAAAAGCTCCGTCCCTTACTTCTTTCTTCACTCCTCATCCGATTGCTCTTGCTCCGTTGGTTGAATTTCATTGAATCCTTGCTCATAATATGTTTGCATGGCCCCTCCATGAAATTGATGCGGCGGCACGATTTGAAGATGCCCCAATTGATGGGCGATTGCCGCTGTTCCTTCATGCCAATGGTTGACATGGCTTCGGATCCTCTCGACGTCTTGTTCATTCCTTTGCATATACGCCCCAATAATGGCTGCACTTTGTTGGGGCTGGGGCATGCTTGCATTAGGTGCCACAAATGCTTCATTGGGCACAACAAAAGTTGGTGGAAAATATGTTGGAGGAGGTGGCGGCATGGCTGCACCACTCCCCTAGGCTTGCATCAGCACACTTTCGTAGTAGGGCAGTGGTATAGGAATCCCGCCATAAGGTTGATGGTAGGCAGCCCCTCCTTGGTCTTGGGCTGCGGAGGATGAACCTTCTTCTATAATTCTTCCTCTCTTATTCTTCTTGGCCGGCACGAGAATTCCTTCCTCTAACCAATTCTCTCCCTTCAATAAATAATTTTAGCTTCATATTTGGGAGAGGAACATTGACTTTTGCCACCTTGTACCCTCTCTTTTCATCTCCACTAATGTATTTTCCTTGCTTCATGTAATCAAATCCAAGTGAATTTCCCGCAAGTATGAATTTTGGATTCCTTGAAATACCTGGCTTCACAGAAATTGCTATCATAGAGAGATAGCATCCTGAACCAATTTGTCCACTCCCCGATATTGCCTCACAACACCACCGATTGATCATGATATATGATGGATCAATGGCTTGCCTTGCAACCAATGCCGAATAAAGCCAATTAACTTCCATGTCGGTGACCTTGGACTCCTTCATTCTTCCCAAAATCCTTTTTCTCATCCAAGAATGAAATATCCGGATGATGGGATTCCGGATGCTACTTCTCTGCCAGTTATCTTCCCCTGAAATCATACTCCAAAATCCTTCCAATACACTTTCATTAGCATCAACTTGCTCCGGGGCTTCCCTCTGAAAACCGAGCAACTCTCTAATTTGCTCATTAGAAATTATGTGCTCATCATCCTTGAGTCGAAATGAGAGGGATGGCACCCCATCATTAATAACCGGTGCCATGGTCATGAGAATCTCCATGGCAAGCTCCAAATGAAAACTCACTCCTACTCCATCAGAAAATTGCCCCCATCCAAGGTGGTTCATCATTTGATAGATATCCGGGGAAAATCCCAACACTTGGAGGGCATCATCATCAAAGTCAACATTGGGCACAACCCTCTTCTCTAGGCGCCCAAGCTTCTCCTCCTCTTTCTCCGACATCATAAGAAATCCATACTTGCAACATCGCGGTGTGTACGGTGGTGGAGCGGATGAATGAGTCGAGCGACGAGGTTGGATGGGCGGCTCCTCCGTTCGCCCTTGCGGTTCGGTGAACCGCATGGATGAGCTTCGCGTGTCTCTCCTTCCACTAAGGAGCATGGTGTCGCTCCTTGATGGCACCACGTCCTCTTCCATGCTTCGCGGCGACTCGGAGATTGAGTGCCTCCGTGTTGACGGTGGAAATTCACCATTTCCAACCCTCAATATTCTCAGATAAATGGAGGCATATGCATTATTTACTAGCATTTAGGTTTGAATAATGTAGTTCCACTTGTCCTTGGAGATTATTTGTATGTAAGTGATTTACCCTTAAAAGAGATGGCAACTCCACTTCTATGAAGAAACCATGCCAACTCAGCTGAGGAGGTGGCTGCCACCAAGGGAAGCATGGCAATCCACGTCATCGATCCAGGGGAGGCACTCACCGACGAATCAGAGGACGCCACATGGACTTCACATGGATCAAAGGGCCCACCTCGGATACCAAATCAAGCCATGCACCGGGGATGGATCAGAGGGCCCACAGGGTAGCCACCCAGTGGAAAAACCACCAGGTGGGGCCACCCTAGGGGGCCGGCCGACCCTGGGATCGGCCGGACCGACCTAGGGGCCCCCATCCTGGCCCTCCATGTGGCAGCTCTCTATTGGTCCTTTGCATCACTCCCGGGTGTTTAGGGGCCATTTGGGCGTCCGAGCAAGCCTTGTCCTTGCCTATAAATAGAAGGGGAGGGGCTCCCATTTCTCACACACCACTCTCTCATTCTCCTCTCACTTTTAGTTTCCAAGGCTAGGGGGTAGGCTAGAGTAGCTCTTCTTCGGGTTCCAAGTCCTCTTGGAAGTTTAGGTATGAGTTCTCTTTTATCTTTATTTCTTTGTACGACTTTGATCTACTTCAGTTATTTAGCTATTTCATATAAAGTCATGGTAGATCATATTCTTGATATGTTCTTGAGTTCATCCTCTGTTCATCATTTAGAGGCTCATGTTCTTTGTGAACACTACCTTTTGATCCACTTGAAGGGTGATAAACTCCTTCCTTATGTGTTTGTTCATAAGTTAGAGGCTCGTGTTCTTCACGAACACGACCCTTTGATCTTGTTGATTAGACATAAGAGAGTTCATATTTGTTCGTATGTCTAGCCTTAGTTGATCTTGTTAGATGGCATGAGAGTGTTGCATGGGGTCTGTGTTCAAGCTACGGTACTCGGTCTAGCTGACTAGTCTTCTGGTGGCTCTCACCCTGGGTAACAATAGCCCAGGCCGGGTGAAGTCTAGCAGCAATGTAGGCATGGTGCCTGGGTTGTCTGGCTACGATAGTTATGAGCATACCCCCGTAACGAGAGGTCGGTCCTCAGGTGGTGACAGCCCTGTTGGATCCTAGGGCAACCTCCGCGCTGGGGTACCTGCTGTAGGAGTCTAAAGTCTAGTTTCGCAGAGTGCTGGTCGTCGCGGGCTAGCTCCCCGTTTGTACCTGGGTGCTGAACCATGTCTGCCTCATGCAATACTCATGCCCATCTCTTGTATCTTCTAGCTTTGTATGTTTAGTACATTAGAACCTAGAGCTAACTCGTATGTTCCCCCTAAGCCGTAGTGTGCTAGAGTAGAGGTAGATTTGAGGTGTGTGTGTCACACTACCCCTATTATCTTTTATCTTACCCCTGCCTTTGAGTGTGTTGTTCCCTATATCTATCTCTTGGTTTACATTCAGAGCAAAAGCATAAGTCTAAGATATCCGCCATTGCCTTCCTTGGATTCGATACCCTTGGAATACTCTCCTTCCTTGGGGAAATGCTACAATGGTTTATCTGTGCGCTTACGGATTCATTCATGATTGTTTAGATTAACCTATGGCAAGTCTCAATGTTCACGCTAACCTGCGCCATTAGTTGTGACTTTGTGAAATGCCAACAAGCATTTCTAGCGCTGAAGCTAAGGATGGATTCCAAATTTGTTCTTAAGTGATCGACGTTTAGAAATATCAACAAGCATTTCTGGCGCCATTGCCGGGGAAGGCACAGGATTATCTTGACTATGCTTTGCATCTGTTTACAAACTCTGAGTAGGTTAGGACAACTCTCAATGCAGGCTAACCTTGATTGTCTTCTTTTATCTTTGGATGATGAAGACAGGTAGTGTATGACTGGTTTCGACCTACCAAGGAATTTTACTGAAGATCCCGAGTCACTTGTGAGGAAAGCTCGAATTCATTTCGGCTCACCTCGTCGTACTCATCCGGAGGGCGAACCAGCTTCCTTTGTACCATCCACGTCCAACTCTATGGCCCAGAAGACACTTCGTGAGTACTCAACTCCTTCCGCTGACCAGGTGCTTCAAGGCCCTGAGGTGGCAACGGGGACTGAGAATTTTGAGATCAAGATGGGTCTAATCATGATGGTACAGGCTAGCCCATTCTGTGGCAAGCCAAATGAGGATGCCAATGCTCATCTACAGCAATTCCTAGAGCTATGCAGCACTTTCGTCATCAGGGGTGCAAATATGGATGCTGTTCGTTTACGGCTATTTCCATTCTCCATTCTGGGGAAAGCTAAGCAATGGTTCTATGCGAATCGGGAATCTATTGACACTTGGAGTAAGTGTTCAGAGGCATTTCTCAAGAAGTTCTTCCCATTGGGTAAAACCAATGCTCTTCGTGGAAGGATTTCTGGTTTTCAGCAAGCAGCAAGTGAATCTATTCCAGAGGCTTGGGAGAGGCTTCAGGAGTATGTCCTGGCCTGTCCTCATCATGGGATGGAAGATTTGCTCATTCTTCAAAGTTTTTATAATGGGTTGACTCCGACAGCCCGAGGCCATATTGATGCTGCTGCTCAAGGAGCATTCTTCTCACTCACTGTTGATAATGCTAAATTACTCATGGAGAAGATGGTCTCCAACCAAGGGTGGAGTGATGAAAGACTCCAACCACGACCGAGGGGTACTCATACTGTCAAGGAAGCAGACATGATTACTGCCAAGATGGATCTTCTTATGAAGAGATTGGATGACTACACCAGCGAGAAGGCTCCCATGGCCACTACTTCTCTGCCTATGGACTCTCACATTACTTGTGAAGTCTGTGGCAACATTGGGCACTCAGGCAACTATTGTCCGGAGACTCAGGAGGAAGTGATGTACATGAATGGCAATAACAATGGTTATCGTCCATCTCAACAAGGAGGCCAATCGTGGAATCAACAACGCCCTTATTATCAAGGAGGTAACCAAGGTAACTCGTACAATCCTAACCAACCTTCCTTGAGAGATCTCGTTTTTGGGCAAGCTAAGATTAATGAAGGTATTAACAAGAAGCTAGCTGCCCTTGATAAAACTGTGGAAAGCCTCAACGTTAAGCTTGATAGTTTTTCTTCTGCTCAGAAGAGTCAGCTGAGTTTCAACAAAATATTAGAAACCCAGTTGGCTCAGCTGGCTGCTTTGGTTCCATCTCCTGATAACGAGAGGATCCCGGGGCAACTCGTATCCTCTTGTGAAAATGTTAGTGTAGTGTCAACCAGGTGGGGTAAGCCACCAAGGAGGACACATGCTTCTGACTATGCAGGAAAGCCCATTCAACAAATTCTTGATCCATGGGAGGAATCAGCAGTGGTGCATAAGAAAGATCCAGGCTACCCGACTATCACTTGCACAATCTATTACAAGAAGATTAGGCATGCCCTTTGTGACCTTGGTGTGAGTGTTAATCTCATGTCCAAGGCCATGTTCGAGCAACTAGGATATCCGGCTCTCTCTCTCCAACAGCACGGACTATCCAACTCGCCGATTCAACAATCCGATATCCAGAAGGAGTTGCTGAGAGTTTATTGGTTAAGGTCAAGAGCTCTTATGTCTTCACGGATTTCGTGGTCCTTGACATGGATGACGAGGGAGGAATGCTGCTCATCCTTGGGCGACCATCTCTCAGTGATGTCCGAGCTACGTTTCCGCATTGGGGAGAGGAACTTGAAGTTCAAGTTTTAGGACAAAGAAGAGCAATGCTATTTGGTGCAAGATAGTGTTGAGCAGCTTGGGGGAAGGACGGAGCCTTCACCCCAAGGAAGAAATCTCTGTCAAAGAGGTTAAGGAAAATTCGAAAAGAATGGCGGAAGATTGAGATGACACCAACCTCTACTTCTCAGGAGTGGGGTGCTGAATGGAATTGATCACTGAGAAGAGTCCAACTCGTCGGACTAAAAATGATGGGTCCTTTCTATCAAAAAGGTTAAAGCTGGTATTTATCTCATATTTCCCTTTCCAAAATTTCATTTCCAAAATTACATATTTGATTTTCCAAAACTCTGCATTTGCATGCTAGATTTATCTAGCCCTTTTCCCTTTTTCAAATAAAAATTCTGAAAATCATTTCTGAGTTTGAAAATTCAAGAAAAATCATTTGAAAAATATTTCAAGTGAATTTGGGCCGAGGCACTCAGGCAGGCCCCCAGCTAGCCGTTGGGGAGCCACTGGCCGGGGTAGAGGGCAGGTGGGCCCGGCTTGGGGTCGGCCGACCCCAAGTTCAGCCGAAGCAGCCCAACGGCTGCTGGGCCCCACCTTGCTCCAACGGCTTCTAGCCGTTGCCCAACGGCTATGTCTGGATGCCCGGCGCATTTGCCTATAAATAGCAGGGGGAGAGGGGGTGTTGTTCACCCATTCAACACTCTTCACTCACACTCCCCTCTCTACTCCTTGCTCTCTTGGTTTTCTTGGATTTCTTGCTCAAGATTGGATCATCAAGTGGTCTCTCTATTGTGTTGCTAAAAATATTGTTATTGGTGGTGCAAACTCGGTAAGGACTTCATTCGATTTCACTAACCCATCACCGAGTTGCTCTTGTTGTTTGTTGTTGTGCTAGCATGAATTGGGTGGCGAACAATCTCCGGAGGGTGACACGCTCACGCTCCCGTTCGTGGGCAAGCACGAGTGCATCCACCCCCGCCGAGCTGACGCTGAGCCCATCAACGATGGATTATGAAGAAGAGCAAGAAGAGCAAGCCGAGCCACAAGCCGCGAAGGAGGTCGTCGATGACACCCCCTACCTCAGCTTGCGGGGCGATCAAGAGGAGCAAGCCTATGCTCTCTTGAAGGACCGAGTCTTCGCCCACACCAGGGACTTCGACCCGGCTCTCATGGAGAAGATAGGTATGAATCTTGAGTTCGCTTCCATTTGAAATGCTCTTGGTTGGGAGGAGTTTGTGCCGGTCACAGAGCTTGGCTCTCGGCCCCTCAGCATCCAGTTTCTTTGCTCTCTTACTGAGACCCCGGATGGCATTGAGTTTTGTCGGGGTTTGTTACCGCCGGCAAGTAAATTTATACGAGGGGGCGTGTTCTGATCCGCACGGTAGCACAGGAGACACTCGGAGTTATATTGGTTCGGGCCTCCGGAGAGTAATACCCTACGTCCAGTCTGAGAAGGGGTGTTCCTTATGCTCGGGGGTTTGCAACAGGGAGTACAAACAGGTCGGGAGAGGGTGTAGAGCCCAAGTCCCTGGTGTGCGAGTGGTTCAAGTAGTAGAAGTCTGTGTACGTGAGTGAGTGTGTATGAATGCTTGCGTTGTATGAGATGGGATATTGATGCTAATTGCATGTGGGGGTGGAAACGAATGTGTCTTGAGAGTGCCTCTGCCCCTCCCTTTTATAGTCGCAAGGGAGGAGTCCAGGGTGGTTACATCGAGCGTATATGAACTAATCTATAGTGCGAGACGTCCTTTTCTGCTCTGGGTTGTCAGATCCCGTGTGTCCCAAGCATCCGTCCCGGCCCCCCCCCCGTGCCCTCCTCCGAGTAGTTAGTCGGGTACGGGAGGCAGTGTATGTGTCCTGACTCCGTCAGTGGATCAGGGGCTTGTCTTTTCTTGATTTTGTAGGGACGGAGTAGCCTGCACCACGGATAGGTGACGGCTTGCACTGCGCTGTTGGTGGCACAGCGTTCCCCGTGCCATTCCGTGGTACGATGCGTACCGCCTCAACTGGGGGGCGGCAGGAGGATCCGTCCTCTGACACAGGAACAACCTGGTTAGGGAGGACCCGCACGGAGAGGCGAACACGTGGCAGACCGCGTACCAGGGTGTCACGGGACGCCAACAGGTCCTATGTACTTGTGGCCTTGACGGCCAAGTCTTGGACTGGTCGGAGACGGGAAACTACTCGAGTGAGTAGGTGGTCTACACAGCATCTCCCAATGCTTAGGGTGTAGTGTGTACTGTACCGTACGCTGCTCAGCATCCATTACGCCGTCCACGGTACGCTGGCCACTGTGCCGTTGGTGGCAGGGTTTCACGAATTCGTTCCTTGACACCGAATCGGCCTGGCCCGGGTGGACCGCTGTGGCGGGGCGGACACGTGGCGGTGCACGGGGGAGCGTGCGCGGAGTTCCTGGGATCCCGATCTGAGGGGCCCGCGTGCCCCATGCCTTCTCTACGAAGCCCGCTCGAGGGTGTGACGGAAACTACTCGTGCGAACGAGTAGTCGCGACGGCGGGACGGAGACTACTCGTGCGAGCGAGTTTCCGCGACCGTGAAGCGGAAACAACTCATACGAGTCGAGTAGTCGGGAGCGAAGGCGGAAACTTGTCATACGGGCCGCCGCGTACTCGGGGAAGAGGTACGGGTGGTCGTGGGCCGCCTGTCTTCTGGCCCATGGCGGAAACTAGTCGTACGGGACCTCACGTACTCGGGCAGCGTAACACTCATCGTGTTAGCCGCCGGAGCAAGCCGTACGTGGGCCCGTGCTGCGTTTTTCAAGGGTCTTGGTGGGCCCTGGTCCATGGCCTCGTTAGTAGCCCCCGAGCCTGGTGAGGGAGTCAGAGACTCGATCCCAGGATCAACTGTCACGGAGACGAGGAGATTTTGTTGTGTTTTCTCTGGTGGGGACGCGCGAGCGGACCTGTGGGTAGTAGCCCCCGAGCCCACGGACAAGTCGGAGACTTGTGCGTGGGGTTAAATATTGGAGTCTTGAACAAGTCAGAGACTGGTGTCTTGCCACGTGGCGCAAGTCGTGGGGTGTCCGGCGGAGATCTCGCGCCGATTGCGAGATTGCCGGGTCCCACTTTGGGTGACGTGGTGGCTCAGTCGTGGGCGGCGAGTAGGAGTGGGACGCGCCTTTTGAGGGGCGATGCTTCGACGGACAGAGGACGTGGCCCGAGGCGACGCGGTCATTAACTGTGGGGGTAGATGTAATCATTCCCCCGTTTATATACCGCGCGCCGCCAGTTTTTTCTCCTTCTGCTTCCTTGTGTCTTCCGCCGCCGCCGTCTCTTGCCTTCGTCTTCGCACTCGCCGCGCACACCGCAGAGTTCGCCCCGCCTTCTTTCGCAAGCCAGGGTCGCCCACCGTCGCCACCATAGCCGACGTGATGTCGAATTGGGCGTCTTCGACGGTGACCTGGTCCGAGCTCGACCGCCTCGCCTCCGACGGCATGCTGCCGCCGCTGACTGCGGCGGAGGAGTGGAAGGTTCCTGGGCCGAAGAGCAGCCCTCAGACCCGGCGGGGTACGTGGTCTCGTTCGTGCTGTTCCACGAGCGAGGCTTCTCCGTCCCGGCGGGAAGGTTCATCCGCGCCGTGCTGCAGGAGTACGACTTGGAGCTTCAGAACCTCAACCCGAACGGCGTCCAGCAGATGGCGGCGTTCGAGGCCTTGTGTGAAGGGTACCTGGAGATGGGTGCCCACTGGGACCTGTTTCGGTACTTCTACAAGTTCGTCGTCGTCAAGGACCACAATTCCGCGGCGGCCATCGGGTGCGCCGGACTACGCGGGAAGCAGGGGAGGATGGATGAGTACATCCCCACCTACCTGACTTCCTCCAACAGTGGGTGGCACCGAGGGTGGTTCTACCTCAAGAACGACCCCGAGAACCCGCTGCCGGAATACACCAACCGTTGGTACGACCGGGCGCCGGCGAGGTGGAGCTACGGGCCGGAGAAGAAAGATCGCCCCCGGTTCCTCGACAGCGCCCTCGCCGCCCTCACAAGGCTCCGTGACAATGGGGTGAACTTCATCACCTTGATCGGTGGCTACCACACCCGGGGGGTCGTCCCGCTCCGTCGCCGCTCGCTGCGCCTCTGGGAGATGACGGACGACCGGGCACCCTTCGAGGGGACCATCACCGCCCGCTACCTACCTTCGCTAGACGAGGTCCAACGCCGGGTGTCCCAGGCTACTGGGGTCACCTGAATATTCTGGCCACCGCCAGGTGCATTGCAGATGCTTCCCTCTCCAGCCACTGTGGAGCTGGTATGTCTTCTCTCGACCTCTTTTTGAATTGTCTTTTGCAGGCACGGGTGGTAATTACTCTTGTGTTTGCACAGATGAGGGATGTGCTCATCCTCGCCTCTCGTCCTCCGCTAGAGGAGGATCGGGCGATCACCCGGGAGACCGCCGCGTGGCAGCAGCAGCGAGAGGAACGCAGGAGAGCGCACCAGCAGAAGGAGATCCCGAGAAAGGAGAGAAACGACAAGCGCGCCTCTCGTCAGCGCAATGGGGAGAGGGACGTCTCCGACGATGAGGATCCCTCGCCGGCACCGTCGAACACGGACGAGGACGAGTCCCTGTTCGAGTGGTCCGACGAGGAGACGGTTCCGGCCCCACGGCCGCGCAGCGGATCGGCGCCGGCCTCGGCCGCAGCAGGTGCCAGTTCGAGCCATCAGGCACCTCCTTCTTCTTCCCAGGCGGGTAAGCCCGGAACGAGCAGCCGTGCTCCTCAGCGGGACCGCTGCGAGAGGGGCAGGAGCCCTCCACAGCACGGCGACTCCAGCCGCCATGAGTCAAGGCGCGATGGCTCGCGCCGCTACTCCTCGCGTCGGCGGTCTCACTCGCCCTCCGCACGCCCATCACGGGAGCCGCGGATGGTGCCGGCGGCCTCCCCGCCACCAGCGACCCAGAGCGGGGGACCGCCGCCGACCCAATAGCGCCTCTCTTCGATCGCCAGGGGCGGACCGATCTCTTCCCCGGCATCGGCTCCGACAGCGGGGGGCAAGAGGGCGGCGTCCCCACGCAACCCCGCGATTAGCTCCAAACGGCCCCATCGCGTCGCAGAAGGGTGAGCTCCGAGTTGCGGTTTTCTAGTTCTTGTTTCATGTTTCTGCTTGTCGTCATGATGTTCTTCTTGATTCAGGGCGCCCGACCGCCGCACCATGAGGCCGGCGCCTGTCAAGGCATTGTGTCACCCTGCTCAGGCGGCCGGGGACATGCCGACGGCGAGCAACCCGCCGCCCTCCCTTCAGTCAGGGGCGGCGCGTAGGAACTAGGCGACTCGACCGAGCTTGGTTTAGGAGTGTTACCACTCGAGCAGGCAGCCCCCGAGTACTTCGAAGAGAGATAGGCGCATGTACATGTTTTTGCAAACAAGAAAACTCTTGAGAGTTTGAAGCGGTTACTCGGAGTCCCTTTGAAGGGGCGAGTGATCGATAACTTGAGATCACAAACTTTGCTTGTGGGTCTTTGTACCGTAGCCGCGAAGGCGTAAGTACTCGGGGCCCGGACGAGCGCAGGTTCGTGACCGCTGGAGTCATCGTTCATCTCCTTTTAAGGAAAGTGAGTGTACCGCGACGATCATACGAGATACCGCAGACGGTTTTTGATCGAAAAAAGGTTTCACAACGATCAGGGGAGGAGGGCTGTAGCCCCCGGGTAGCCCCCGAGCCCATGGACAAGTCGGAGACTTGCCCAAGGGATGAGACAAGCATAGAGACATTTTACTCGAGTAAAAGATGTAAGCTTGCGAAAAGAGATCATTTCATGAAAGGAAAAGTAGCTCAGAGCTCTTGCATTGTCATAAAATGAGAACAGAATAAATACTTAAGGGTAAAAACGGTGTAACTGCTCTATGTTCTAGGTGTTGGAGATGACCCTGCCGTCCTCGTGCTTGAGCTTGAAGGTTCCCGGACGAAGTACTTGATCGACAATGAACGGCCCCTCCCATGGAGGCGAGAGCTTGTGTCGCCCTTCATTGCTCTGAACTCGTCAGAGGACGAGGTCGCCGACTTGGAACTCATGCTCCCGTATGTTGCTTTCGTGGTAGCGGCGTAGAGCTTGCTGGTATTGCGCTGAGTGGAGGAGGGTGATGCTGCGCGCCTCATCCAACTGGTCGATGGCGTCCTCGAGGGTGACCTGGTTGCCCTCTTCCGTGTAGGCCTGAACTCGTGGGCTGCCGTAGTCGATGTCCGTTGGGAGGATCGCTTCTAACCCGTGGACGAGAAAGAAAGGCATACAGCCAGTAGCCCGACTTGGCGTGGTGCACAGGCTCCACAGGACGGACAGGAGCTCTGCAGCCCACGTCGCTCGAAACTTCTCGAGACGCTTGAATATTCGCAGCTTCAGACCCTGCAAGATCATGCCGTTGGCCCTTTCGACTTGCCCGTTGGTTCTTGGATGGCTGACAGCGGCCCAATCCACACAGATGTGGTTGTCGTCGCAGAACTTGAGGAATTTCTTGCCAGTGAACTGCGTGCCGTTGTCGGTGATGATGGAGTTCGGGATCCCGAACCGATAGATGATGTCGGTGAAGAACGCGACGGCTTCCTCAGAACGGACGTTCGTTATGGGCTTGGCCTCGATCCACTTCGAGAACTTGTCGATGGCGACGAGCACGTGGGTGTAGCCCCCGGGTGCTTTTCTTAATGGTCCAACCATATCCAACCCCCAGACCGCGAAGGGCCAGGTGATGGGAATGGTCTGCAGCGCCTGCGCCGGGAGATGGGTCTGTCGTGTGTAGAACTGGCAGCCTTCGCAGCTGCGCACAATTCAAGTCGCGTCGGCTATTGCGGTAGGCCAATAGAAACCATGTCGGAAAGCCTTCTGACAATGGTTTTGGGGCCGGCGTGATGCCCGCAGGGGCCTGCATGGATTTCTTGCAAAAGCTCCTTGCCCTGGTCGGCCAGGATGCACCGCATGAACATGCCTTTGGCGCCCTTTCGACGGAGCTCACCGTCGACCAGTTTGTACGACTTGGCCATGCGGGCGATGCGTCGAGCCGTCTCCTTGTCGGGTGGCAATTTTCCTTCCACCATCCATTCGAGGATCGGAACCCTCCAGTCAGGGTCTTCGAGGTTGGGCTCTTGCGCCCTGTCGATCTCCATGACCTCTTGCGTTGATGGCACTGGCGTCTTGTCTTCCTCGGAACGAATAGACGGTTTGTACTAGTCACTAGCGAAGACCCCGTGCGGAACAGGTTTTCGATTCGACGCTACCTTCGCGAGGGTATCGACCGCCTTGGTGTACTCGCGTAGCACATGATTGAGTTCGAGCCCATGGAACTTGTCCTCCAATTCACCCACCGCCCGGTAATAAGCGGCCATCTTCGGATTTATGCAGTTTTTCTCCTTCATGACCTGTCCCACGACCAGGTCGGAGTCCCCCCTGACGTCGAGGCGTCGAATTCCCAGCTCTAGGGCGATCCGGAGACCGTTGATGAGCGCCTCGTACTCAGCGACGTTGTTGGAGGCCGCAAAATGTAGTCGGACCATGTATTCCATTTGCACGCCCAGAGGCGAGATGAACACAAGTCCGACCCGGCTCCTTCCTTCATGAGGGATCCATCGAAGTACATAAGCCACGTCTCGTGCTCGATGGGAGCAGGAGGGGTTTGGATCTCCGTCCATTCAGCGACGAAGTCAGCCAGCGCTTGCGACTTGATGGCAGTGTGAGGCGCATACTCGATGTTTTGCCCCATCAGCTCGAGGGCCCACTTGGCGATTCTGCCTTCCGCCTCCGGGCTCTGTATGATTTCGCCGAGTGGGAACTTGGACACCACCGTGATGCGGTGTGAGTTGAAGTAATGCCGGAGCTTCCGCTTAGTGATGAGAACAGTGTAGATCAGCTTCTGTATCTGAGGATATCGTGTCTTCGAGCCGGAGAGGACTTCGCTCATGAAGTAGACTGGGTGCTGTACTTTCTGCGTCTTGCCAGGCTCATCTCGCTCAACTATCAGCGCTGCACTCACGACCTGGGTCATTGCAGCGATGTACAGAAGCATCGGCTCTTCCTCGGCCGGTGCGGTGAGCACCGGTGGGCTTTCGAGTAGCTTCTTGAGTGAGTCGAGCGCTTCCTGTGCTTCTGGCATCCACTAAAAGTGCTCCGACTTCTTCATGAGCTGGTACAGTGGCAGCCTGCACTCTCCTAGTCGGGCGATGAACCTGCTGAGAGCAGCGAGGCATCCGGTGACACGCTGAACCCCCTTCAGATTCTTGATGGGCCCAATGCCCGTAATCGCAGAGACCTTGTCGGGGTTTGCCTCGATGCCACGCTCCGATACGACAAACCTGAGTAGCATGCCCCTGGGGACCCCGAAGACACACTTCTCGGGGTTCAGCTTCACGCCATGCTCCCTCAGCTTCTCGAAGACCGCGATAAGGTCGGGTATCAGGTCACCCACCTTCTTTGACTTGACCATGATATCATCAACGTAGGCCTCGATCAGCCGTCCGATGAGATCTCCAAAGACGCGATGCATGCATCTTTGGAATGTGGCCCCTGCATTCTTCAACCCGAAGGGCATGGAAACGTAACAGTACGCACCAAACGGGGTGATGAACGAGGTGGCGAGCTGGTCGATCAGATCCATCGCGATCTGATGATATCCTGAATAAACGTCGAGAAAACATAGGGTTTCGCACCTGGCCGTCGAGTCGACCACTTGATCTATGCGTGGTAAGGGAAAAGGATCTTTCGGACACGCCTTGTTTAGGCTCGTGTAATCAACACACATCCTCCATTTTCCATTCTTCTTCTTAACGAGTAGAGGGTTTGCTTGCCACTCGGGGTGGTAGACTTCACAGATGAAACCTGCACTAATAAGCTTCTTGATTTCTTCTCTGATAGCCTTGCACTTGTCGGAGTTGAAGCGGCGCAGACGCTGCTTGATTGGCTTCGAGTCGGGCTTAATGTTAAGCTTGTGCTCGGTGACTTCCCTTGGAATCCCCAGCATGTCGGAGGGCTTCCATGCAAACACATCGAGGTTCGCGCAGAGAAAGTCGACGAGCGTGCTTTCCTAGTCGGAACCGAGCACCGTCCCGATATGGAGTTTGTGGCCGTCGTCGGAGACGGGCACTTCCTTGGTGTCCTTGGCAGGCTCGAAAGAGCAGGCCGCACGCTTGGACGTCTCGGGGATTTCTTGGTCCTCGGAAGGTGGCTCAGCGGCAAGTTTCTCAGACCGGATCAGTGCTTCAGCGAACTGGAAGCACTCAGCATCGCATTCGTATGCGTACTGGAAAGTTGTACCAGCTGTGATGATGCCTTTCGGGCCGGGCATCTTCAGCTTGAGGTACGTGTAGTTGGGGACGTCCATGAACTTAGCATAAGCTGGCCTTCCGAGTATCACGTGATACGTCCCCGGGAACCCCACAACCTCGAAGGTGAGGGTTTCTGTTCAGAAGTTGTTCGGAGCTCCGAACGTGACGGGCAGATCGATCTGCCCGAGGGGGACCGCCTCCATCCTGGGTACGACCCCGTGGAAAGGCGCCTTAGACGGCCGCAGTCGGGACCGCGGGATCCCCATGTCGTCCAGGGTCGACATGTAGATGACGTTGAGGCCGCTGCCTCCGTCCATCAGAACCTTGTGCACACGCTTGGTGCCGAACAAGGGTGACACGACAAGCGGGTAGCTACCCGGTCGTGGTATGTGATCAGGATGATCGTGTCGGTCAAATGTAACCGGCATCTCCGACCACTTCAGGTAGGTCGGAGTCGCATGCTCGAGTTGGTAGACTTCTCGTCGCACTACCTTCTCTTGGCGCTTGGGCACCCGTGCCTTCGAGCCTCCGAAGATCATCATCACGGCTCCATCCTCCTGAGAGTAGGCGGCATCATCGTTGCCCTTGTCCTTTCCTCCATCACCAGTCGGAGGGTCGCTTCGCTTTTTCAGCGTGCCGGCAAGGTAGGCCTTCATCAGGTTGCAATCCTTGAAGGCATGTTTGACCGGGCCCTCGTGGTTGGGGCACGGGGCGTCCAACAGGTTCTCGAAGAGGCCCGACGGAGGGTTGCCCCTAGGTTTTGCAGTCTTTCGATCGATAGCGGCCACCAAGGTATCCTCACGGTACCTCTTATGTTTGTTTTTCTTCTTCTTGATTGATGCGGACAGACCGTCACCAGCTTCGGCTGGCTGCTTCCCTTTGCTTGTGACCGAGCTGAGCGTCACGGCTACGGCTTCCTCCCCGTTGGCGTGGTCGGTCGCAATGTCTAGCAGCTCCCGAGTAGATCGCGGCTTCCGTCGTCCGATCCGATGGATCAGCGTGGCACACGTGGTGCCGTTCTGGAAGGCCGAGATGACATCCGTGTCGGTGGTGCTGGGCAACTCGGTGCACCATCTGGAGAAGCATCGGATGTAGTCGCGCAGGCTCTCGCCCTTCATCTGCTTGCAGTTGCGCAGATCCCAGGCATTCCCTGGTCGGGCGTATGTGCCCTGGAAGTTGCCGATGAAGGCGTCGTGTAGTTGCGACCAGCTGTTGATCTTGCCCCACGGCAAGTGCTCGAGCCACGTGCGGGCTGAGTCCGCGAGATGTAGCGGCAGGTTCTTGATGATGAACAAGTCGTCCCGTGCTCCGCCGGCGTTGCATGCCAGTCGGTAGTCCTCCAACCAGACGCTGGGGTTGGTCTCGCCATCGTACTTGGGCACGGAGGTCGGAGCCCTGAAGCGCGAAGGGAAGCGGGCGCTACGCACACTCTTCCGAAAGGCACGAGGCCCATGGGCATCGGGCGAACCGCTCCTACTCCGGTCCTCGTCGCTGTCGTACCGGCCTCCGCGTCGCCGGTTGTACTCCTTATGAGGTTGCTCCTCGTAGTCGTCGTGCTGACCCACGTCAACCCTCCGCCGCGCCTTGATGGTGTCACATGTGTCGCGGTGGGGACCCAGTCGGCTCTTGACTGGTACGTTAACCACCTCGGACCGTCATGGCTGCTGCGACGGTGCTGCGGGTTGTCGCAGCTCGGAGTGCCCGCGACCTTGCGAGCCCCGCTGTCGAGAAGCGGAGCTCTCCGCCTGCTGCACGGCGGCAGTCTCGAGGAGAGTCTTGATCTGCTTATGCATCTCCTTCTCTTGAGGCATGGCCGGCTCTGGTACTTTTCGGAGAAGGATCGCAGCCACCACCAGGTTCTGCGACGCCCTTTTGAAGATGGGCGTGCCATCGATGACGTCTCGGTCGTCGTTGATGATGCGCTGCTGAACGTCCCTTGCCCGTGCACGAGCGGGAGTCAGGTTCGGGTCTTGCTCGAGTTGCTGGTGAAGCCATGCCCACTCGTCGTCCAGCTATCGCTACGCGTCCTCCAGCTCGTCCAGTCGAGCGCGCTGTGCGGCGGGGTTGGGAGGAACCTGGGCCTCAGCCGCACTGTCCGCCGTCGAGCTGTGGGCGGAGTGAAGTGCTCCATCCGGGGTGTGGGCCGGTGCTGGCGCTACCGGGGCATTGCCAATGACGAAGCACTCGCGTGAGGGGTCGTAACCCCCGTCGTCAGAGTCGTCGGAGTAGCCGAAGCAATAGTCGGCCGCCGTCTGGAAACGACGGAAGGCGTCAGCGTCACGAAGCCCGGAGTAATCCCACTCCGGACCAGAGATGTCATCGGTACCGTCGGTCATGAGGTACTGCTCGTCGGGCGAGGTTTCTGGCAGTTCATGTTGCCCAACAGACGATGGCTCGGGTAGTTGGCGTACACGGCCGGGTCCGTGCTTGATGAAGAGGAATATGCTGCCGCCGCGTAGGGCCCTCCTCCATAGATCAGTGGCGTCGGGGCGCTCTGTTGGCACTTTTTATCTATAAATATTTCCCCTCACATTTACTGGAAAAAGGACTAAAATATAATTAGATCACCTTATTAGGGTTTATATTGACAATTTCCACGAGTTTTGGTGAATCTATGAATTTACAGGGACTATTCAGAAAATATGCAAAGAAACCACTCTAGAAGACTGAAGGACCGACTAGGCGAACCAGAGAGGGAGGGAGTGAATGGGAGCCAATAAAAATTCTTCTCGAAGGAGATGGGAACTCCAACAAGATGAACACGGCTTCCAACACACGTCTCCGACTCAACTACCCAAGTTGGTCAAGACCACATAGCCACTGGAGTGCTACTGGTCCTAGGAACCAACACTCAACCTTCCGAGCCAAAACTCACCAAACCACATAGCGGAAACTTGCACGGCTTGCTGCCTGTGCTACACCGGTCAGACCGATGACCTGCGCCGGTCAGACCGGTGACACCAGTCAGACCGGTGGACAGCGCTGGTCAGGCCGGTGGCTACAGCAGCCGCACAGCAAACGTTCCAGGAAGCCTCAGTGACTCCTCTAGGCCCTGGAACAAAAACCACCACGAAACACAACCTGTGAGGAAGAAGAACCCCTCACAAAACCTAGCAAAACAACTCCAAACACGCCAAGAACTGACCAGCAGAACCACGGGACAAAACCACACGGACAAGGCTGTTCCCCGAGACAAAAACCCACCAAGGGCTAGCACCGGTCAGACCGGTTAAGAGCACCGGTCAGACCGGTCGTGCCTGGGCAGCTCGGGATGAACAGCGCCCGCGAGTCAACTCCCCCAAATCCAACTCCCGATCTCCGGATTCACTCCACAGATTCGCACAAGACTTTGGGGATAGTAGGAACACCTCATGGGTACTCCATAGCCAAGATTTGGTCCACCAAAACTTGTCAAATCAAGAGGAATCGAAGAAATCCCACCAAGAACGTCTCTAACCCTAGAGCCACGAAAACCCCAAAATCGAGCCCCTTTGCTCACGGATTTGGGAGGGGAATCAAAGGGAAAAGAACCACGAAGGGTTCATGCATACATCCCCCACCAAATCCCAAAGAGAAAGGCCTCGAAATCGCTCCAAGAAAATCGCCAAGACGGGGCTCCGAAAATCACCAAAAAGGAGAAACGGGAAAGACACATCCAAGCCTTGAGAAACCACGCCGAATCATCTATACATACCAAAGAGGTTCATACAAGGTCTAGCTTGCCGCCCGATCATCCTTCCCTCTCACAAGATCTCACCATGAAGCTCTCAAGCTAGTCCTAAGAAAATCCTAAGGAAAATAGGAAGAGAAAATAGGAAAGCAAATGAGCTAGAGTTCCAAGAGATGGCTGCCATCCTCTCACCACTTGGGTTATATGGAGGCAACCGAAAGATGAAAATACCCTTACTAGCTAACTAGGGATACATGCCCCTCAAAGGCGAATTCGGAAATCTTTGTCTTCGCTCCATCGGACGGATGCCCAGCGACCACAAACTTGCTTAGCCTCGACGCAAGCCTTGCGATCCCGACGCGTGTCCACCGCTTCGAAGATTCCGGACTGTGTCGTCGCACACCGGTCAGACCAGCACCAGTCAGACCGGTACCCACCGGTCAGACCGGTCTGGAGCTGATACACCTCCGTCTTCGGTTCTTCGGTCTTGGCTTTGTGGATCAACCAAGGAACCCAGTGATTTTCTGGTGAACCACCGGAAACCCCGCGAACTCGGTGTAGCCTCCGCCAATCACCACTCATGACTCGGCTCCCACATAGTCCCGACTCGACCTTTGTTTTGAGGCTCAACCAAGAAACCGTCCATGACTTCATCTTGCCGTTCTTGCCACCATGCGGCCCGCACTTGACCCCGCTGGCCACCGGGTCCCTCGAACCAAGCCTACTTGTCTTCTCCACACCTGGAGGCCTCACCGGCAACGACCTTTCGCGCTTGTTCTTCACCTGCACCTGCACCAGTCAAGCCGCAACCTGCACCTGCACCTGCAATACTTAGCCAAGAATTAGTCCACACCACGTTGTCAATCACTCATCACACTAGGAAGCGACCATCCACCGGTCCTCAAACCACACCTGGCTCTCAAAGACTCCAGAAGGCTCCGGAACTCAACGTGACTTAGCACCTAAGAAAGAAGCATCTAGAAGGATCAAGGACCCACCTGGCCGAAGTGGACCCCGAGGGGGGCCCACCCCAGCCCGATCGGCCTGGTGGTGGGGCCGGTCGGCCCCCCTGGCGCCAAATGGGCCCAGCTTCCGGAATGTTCTTCCACCACCTATGAGGATCAATATAAACCACAAGTTAAGGTAGGTTTGATCGTACGGTGCACGTCGTCTCCTCCGGGCTATATAAGCAGACCCCCTGACCCCAGGGCAGACAACAATTCATTCTATCAGATCCTCCATGCCTATCTGAGATTAGAGCTCTAGATTAGAATTAGAGTTGGAGAGTTAGTATCAAGTTGAGAGATTAGAGCCACGATCTATTTAGATCTAGCTAATCTTGTTCGAGAGGATTAGAGAGCGGTAGAGGCGAAGCTGAAGGAAGGCCCGGACCTGTCAGTGTCTCCTCTTCATCTTCTACCTCTGGGATCAACTCCATTGGAGCCTGATCCTGAGACCTTGTGGAAAGATCGACTTCTTATTCAAGTGAGTAACATTGTTTTTATTGTTCTTACGGTTCATAACTCTCTGAGTACTTTAATTCCTGTCGCTCTTGAGTTAAAGTTGCATGTTTAGTGTAAGCGTGGTGCTTAGACTAGCTAGCTTATGAATGCCTTCTATATTCCGGATCGTGTGGTAGAAGCGGGAAGTGACCTTGTTCCCGTCTGTCCTTTGCAGTCCACCTCCCGTCTATAGAAACCGTAGGACTCCCCCCATAGATTCTCGGGAGGTTCCCTTTCCTAAGTGTGCTTTCAGACAATCACCCCATAAGAACAATATAGACATAGCTTGTGAGAATAAGAACCAGACATCCTTAAGTTTTCCTTATCTCTCTTTCTGTCAAGTCCTTGATAGCTACTCAGTGATTAGTTATATACCTCAGATACTCTCTTTACCATTCTCCTTGTGGATTCGATATTTAAAACCCTCTCCCGGGTGGAATGCTCACCGGTATCCGTGCGCTTGCAGATTATCCATCATAATATTTCTGTAGGCTTAACAAATACCAACAAGCATTTCTTGCGCCGTTGCCGGGGAGAACGGTTAAGAGAAAACTCTTCGAGTATAACTAATCTTGTATCTTTCTTTTTTCTTTTTAGTTTTAGATTACCTACTGTCCTTATGGACACTACCCTCATTAAAGACTTTTCGGCACCCTCAGAGCTCAGCCTTAGGCCTATGCCATCATCGAAACCAATCCTATCTGATGCCTATGAGCTGCGCCCACGGTTAATAGAGATGGTCCAAACCAACACTTTCTTAGGAATAGAAGACGAAGACCCTTATCATCATCTCCAGCAGTTTGAGCAAACTTGTGACTGCCTGCACATTGAGGGTATGTCAGACGAGACTATCCGTTGGAAGCTTTTTCCATTCACTCTGAAAGGAAAAGCTCGCCAATGGTACGACCGGACCAAAGACAAGATGAAAGGCGATTGGGGAACTCTTCGTGCAGATTTTTGCATGGATTTTTATCCCTTATCTAAAGTAGTCGACCTCAGAATCAAGATCATATCCTTCAAACAGGGGGATAATGAGTCTATGAGTTCATCCTGGGAACGTTTTGAACTCCTTTGCAAATCCGGACCAGATCTAAGCCTTCAAGACCATATTCTCCTTCAACATTTCTATATTGGTCTTAATAAGGAATCTAGAGCCTATTTGAATGTCTCCTCTCATGGATCATTCATACACCTTACATCTAGTGAAGCTAGAACTGTCCTAGACAACATTCTAGCCAGCACTAATGATGGTCCTTTAGAAGAGAAAACTTTAGAAGAAGAGATTCCAGAGATAGCTACACCAGAACCTATGCCAGAAACATCTCAACCTATAGCTATCCAACATATAGAATCACCACAGGAAGAAATTCCTCTAACTGATTTTATAAATGATATCGAGGATGATTTATTTTCTGATTATGGAAACACCTCGAAATATCATAAAGAGAAGAGGCCTCGAAAGCACACATCTTCTTCACATGGGAAGATAGACCCTTTTGAGCAAACCTTCTCAAGAGAACACACTGTGGAGCTTGCATCCATCATGAGTGGGGAATGGTTAGAAGAGTCAGAGCTTTCCTCTGATGTAGTCCATTTGGATTCACCTTCTATACCAATTCAATGTACAATCAATGGAACCCCCTTTGATGCCCTTTATAATCCAGTTGTGGGAATCAATATAATGGCCTTATCCTTTTTCCATCAGTTTATTAAAAACAAGCCATTATCTCCCACAACGAAATTATTAAAGTGCTCCTCAGGACAAATTATTCAAAGTTCGGGAATTCTCTATGTCTTACCTGTTTCAGTTTACGACATGTCAATTCACCTGAGCTTTCACATTTGTGATATTAAGGAGTTTGATCTTTTAATAGGCTATCCTTTAGAAAAACTCCTTAAGGAAGGACACACAGGGAAACTTGATGTTTGCCTAGGCAAAACCATTAAAGTTCCCTTACACTTCTCACATTCGATCCATACTAAGACCGAACCCAGTCCTGAACCTGACCCAATGGAAGAGGTGAATGAAGCATCTCTGGAACATTTCGTAGAATCCAATCAAGAAGATGTCACTGAATTCTTCATCGAGGAGGAAGAAGAAAATCCTACAGAATCTGAGCCCCTCGATGAAACCGAGGAACCCTCGAGACCTCCCATTGAGCTTAAACCTTTACCACCTGGTCTTAGATATGCCTTTTTGCACAATGATTCTGAGTCTCCTGTGATCATTAATGACCAACTCACTCAGGAAGAGACTCATAGGCTGATAACCATCTTAGAACAACATCGCTCAGCCTTTGGCTACTCGCTCCAAGACCTTAAGGGCATCAGTCCTGCCCTTTGCACTCATCGCATTCCTACAAACCCTGATGTTCTACCATCTAGAGAGCCACAACGAAGACTCAACAATGCGATGAGAGAGGTAGTGAAGAAAGAAGTTCTGAAACTCTTACACGCCGGGATTATATATCCTGTGCCACATAGTGAGTGGGTAAGCCCCGTGCAAGTTGTGCCTAAAAAGGGAGGCATGACAGTTGTGAAAAATGAGAGGAATTAATTAGTTCCTCAGAGAACCGTCATTGGTTGGCGTATGTGCATAGATTATAGAAAACTCAACAAAGCCACAAGGAAAGATCACTTTCCACTGCCCTTCATTGATGAAATGTTAGAGCGGTTGGCAAATCACTCTTTCTTTTGCTTTCTTGATGGATATTCTGGATATCACCAAATCCCAATCCATCCCAGTGACCAGAGCAAAACCACTTTTACATGTCCTTATGGAACCTATGCTTATCGTAGAATGTCTTTTGGGCTATGTAATGCTCCAGCTTCTTTTCAAAGATGTATGATGTTTATATTCTCTGATATGATTGAAGAGATCATGGAAGTTTTCATGGATGATTTTTCTGTTTATGGAAAAACCTTTGATGATTGTCTAGAAAACTTGGATAAGGTTTTGCAAAGATGTGAATAAAAGCACTTAGTCCTTAATTGGGAAAAATGTCATTTCATGGTTAGAGAAGGAATAGTGCTAGGCCATCTAATTTCTGAAAGAGGAATTGATGTAGATAGAGCTAAAATAGAAGTAATTGAACAACTACCTCCACCTGTTAATGTCAAGGGAATCAGAAGTTTTCTTGGCCATGCTGGTTTCTATAGAAGGTTTATAAAAGATTTTTCTCATATTGCTAGACCTCTTACAAACTTGCTTGCCAAAGATGTTCCTTTTGACTTTGATGATGCTTGTCTTAAATCTTTTGAAACTCTAAAAAATGCTCTTATTTCTGCACCCATTATACAACCCCCTGATTGGTCTTTACCTTTTGAAATTATGTGTGATGCAAGTGATTATGCTGTGGGGGCTGTTTTGGGGCAAACAAAGGACAAGAAACATCATGCCATTTCTTATGCTAGTAAAACTTTGACAGGACCTCAACTCAATTATGCCACAACTGAAAAAGAACTGCTAGCTGTTGTTTATGCCATTAACAAGTTTAGATCTCACTTAGTAGGAGCAAAAGTTATTGTTTACACTGATCATGCTGCTTTAAAATATTTGCTCACTAAGAAAGATGCTAAACCTAGATTAATAAGATGGATTCTGCTTCTCCAAGAATTTGACTTAGAAATAAAAGATAAGAAGGGAGTAGAAAATTCTGTTGCCGATCATTTGTCTAGAATGTATTTTGAGAAACCACAGGAACTACCCATCAATGACGCAATGAGGGACGACATGCTCTATCGGATCGCCCGGTCAGACCCCTGGTACGCAGATATTGTTAATTTTATGGTTGCAGGGTATGTACGACCAGGAGCTGACAAGAAAAAGCTTATTTACGAGAGTCGCCATCACCTGTGGGATGAACCATACCTTTTTCGAGTATGCTCTGACGGGTTACTCAGGAGGTGTGTACCGGCAGAAGAAGGAATGAAGATCATTGAGAAGTGCCACTCATCACCATATGGAGGTCATTATGGAGCTTTCCGCACACATGCAAAGATCTGGCAAAGCGGATTTTTCTGGCCAACCATGTATCAAGACACAAAAGATTTCGTACGAATGTGCAACTCTTGTCAGAGGCACGGAAACATCAATTCCAGAAATGCCATGCCACTGACAACCAACCTTCAGATCGAGCTCTTTGATGTCTGGGGAATTGACTACATGGGACCATTCCCAAAATCCGGAAAATTCGAGTACATCTTAGTGGCAGTTGACTATGTCTCCAAATGGGTTGAAGCCCTGCCATGCAGATCTGCTGACCACAAAAGCTCAATAAGAATGTTTGAAGAGACAATATTTCCGAGATTCGGTACGCTAAGGTTAGTGATAAGTGATGGAGGATCCCATTTCATCGACAAGCGCTTCGAGAAATACCTCATGAACCATGGGATCCAGCACAATGTCGCTACTCCTTACCACCCGCAAACAAGTGGTCAAGCAGAGACGTCCAATAAGCAGATCAAGAACATTCTACAGAAGACAGTGGACCAAATGGGGATAAAATGGAAAGACAAGCTACCCGAAGCACTTTGGGCTTATCGGACAGCTTATAAAACCCCCATTGGGATGTCTCCCTACCAACTGGTCTACGGGAAGACATGTCACTTGCCGGTTGAGCTAGAATTTAAGGCTCATTGGGCAATAAAGAGATGGAACATGGACTTTGAAGCAGCCGGAACAAAACGGAAAATGCAACTGTCCGAGCTAGAAGAATGGAGAGAGAAGGCGTATCACAGTGCCAAGATCTACAAGGAAAGAACTAAGAGATGGCACGACAAGAGAATCATAAAGAAAGAATTGAACCAGGCGATCAGGTATTACTTTTTAACTCCAGGGTACGACTCTTTGGGCACGGGAAGCTACGAAGCAAGTGGGACGGACCATACAAGGTGGTGAATTCATCGTCACACGGTGCCGTCACTCTTCAAGACGACGAAGGTACGTTATTCAAGGTAAATGGTCAACGTCTTAAAATATTTTTAGAGCCCAATAAAGAGTCTGAGGATTTAGATGAAATAGATTTCTTTTGTTTTCCCATGAATATTAATTTTAGGCCGTAATGGGCCGTCTTAGGGTTTTTAAGGATCAGCACACGGTTAGAGCACCCCGCGCCGAAGATCGTCGCTAGACGACGTGGTGGGGGGCCGACCGGCCTCCTCACTGGGCCGATCGGGCCCTGCCCGCCGCCTCGCGCCGCCAGCTTTCGCCCACGCTATCTCTAAGGTGCTCAGTTTTGGAAAAACTTGTTCGGGGATCTTTTACGAGATATCCCGTAGCCTTTCCAAGCTAGGTCAACCCCCTCTGCAAGTCCGTGACCGATATATAAGTAGGGGCAGACCTCCACCTTTTTCTCATCCCAAAGCCTCCAAGTAGCAGCAATGGCCGACAAGCAGCTTGTCCCCTTTAGCTTTGAAGCCAAGACGGTTGTTCCTTTCGAGAAGGAAGCAAAGCCGCTAGCCTCCTTGCCTCCTGATCACATCCCTCTCTCGCTGTTCCCGCCTAGTCATCCACGTTCGCCGCCACCGCCTAAAGAAAGCAAGCAGGCAATGTACGCTCAGCCGTACGATCGCCGTCGTGAAGCAGCTCAGAAGAAGCCGATCCGTGTTCCTAGCTACATGGATCTGAAGAAACCAAGGGATGGTGAGCGACTCGCTAACGTGCGCATGGACAAGCATGGCAACACAAGGGTGCATAAGTACACCACCTCCTCAAGCCGTGTCACCATCGACGGAGTTCGTGCCAAAGAACCTCAAATCAAGAGAATTCCGGTCATCGAAGCCAGCCAGCGGATGCCGCAGAAACAAAAGACCCGGAAGACCGTAGCTGAGCTAGCGCAGGAAGTAGCAAGCCTGGCAGAAACTTGCAGAGAGATCCACCACGTCAACACTTCCCTCACCAAGACCGTCCTCAAACTGTTAGAATCAAAGAAGCGAAGGGACGATGAGGAAGACCATAGCCGCGACCTTAAGAAGGGCAAGCGCCCTTTGTAAACACCTTAGTTAGAGAGCACATTAGTGATAGTTAGTTCGAGTTAGTTAGTTTGCTTTAGTTGTTAGAGTTGTTTAATAAAGTGCTCTCTTCTTTAATAAAGAAGTATTCCACAAGTTGAGCTATTTTTGCCTATATATATATTTTCTGGATATGTTTTTGTCTCCACCATACTGTGCATGCAAGATAACAGAAAACAAGTGTGGGGGAGAAGAACAGACGACCAAACAGCATCTTCCATGACCAAAATCAAGAAAAACGGGAAAAGCACAGAACAAACGACTCGCACGACGAACCACAGCAGAACCCAGTTCGGCCACGTCTCGCCCACCACTCGGTTTGCTTCCTGAACTTTTTAAATTTTTTGCAATTTGCTTTCCGTTTCGAATTTGAACAAAGATGCCCTGCTAAAATGTCCTGATAACCTAAAAGATAAAGTTTCACATGTTTATGCTCTTAGAAATATTTATTGCTTTTGGGATGATCAGAATGAGGTTAGAATAATGAGAACCATCTTTCTTTTATCTTGTCTATGGAGAGTGCTTTAAAAATTATTAGCTAAGTTTCTCCTTTGTGATCAATAATATATCCCAACAGAGCTTTCATTGAAAATAAATTTGATTAAATGCTGCTTATTTGTATTGAGCTTTGTCAAATCTAGAGCTATGTTGAAGTTTTCTCTAAGTCTATGATCAAGATCACGTACACTGCTTTCACTAAAGTATCTATGCTCTAAGATTTTTGATCTCTGTCTCCCATATCATGAAAAAAGGTACAGCTAAAAAAAGAAGAGAGAAAAAGCCAAAGAAAGAAAAGAAAAAAAATTATGAGTGGAGAGAAAAGTGAGAGAGAGGAGAAAATGGACAAGTGTTCTACGGGTCAGAAGAACCCCCCTCTCAGAAAAAAGGCATAAAAAAGAGAAGAATAATGGACATGTGTCCGAGGGTGAGTAGGGCCCACTTCTCTAAAATAATAAGTGAGAGAGTAATAATGGACGCGTGTCCGAGGGTGAGTAGAACCCAACTCTCCACAAAATAGCTGAATACCTTGTTCTAAAAAATGGGAAAAGATAGAAGATTCTAAAGTCAAAGCAGTGGTTTTTAAAATTTGACAC
This sequence comes from Cenchrus fungigraminus, assembly GCA_036936925.1. Classification (NCBI taxonomy): domain Eukaryota; kingdom Viridiplantae; phylum Streptophyta; class Magnoliopsida; order Poales; family Poaceae; genus Cenchrus; species Cenchrus fungigraminus. The sequence continues at coordinate 104,250,517 of CM072779.1, forward strand.
ACGCACATATCTTGATCTACGACCTATGACAGGCCTCTTCATGGATACAGATTTTGACCCAGCAATATATGCAAGGTAAGTCTGCTACATCTTTACATTCTAAAAACTTCACATATATTTGAGAGTATCACAAAGGAGTAAGCAAGGCTGCATTTTCTTTTCAAAACTTATTCAAAAAAACTCTCCATTGACTTGATTTGAGAAATAAAGGTGATCTGTTTCTAACTATGCTTAGATATTCCCTAAGTACAGATATGACTAAGGAGTATAATTATGTTGATTCTTGTCTCTACGGTTGTAAACCATCCTTTTATCGAGGACGAGTAAAAGCCTAAGTGTGGGGGAGTTTGTTGGCACTTTTTATCTATAAATATTTCCCCTCACATTTACTGGAAAAAGGACTAAAATATAATTAGATCACCTTATTAGGGTTTATATTGACAATTTCCACGAGTTTTGGTGAATCTTTGAATTTACAGGGACTATTCAGAAAATATGCAAAGAAACCACTCTAGAAGGCTCCAGAAGGCTCCGGAACTCAACGTGACTTAGCACCTAAGAAAGAAGTATCTAGAAGGATCAAGAACCCACCTGGCCGAAGTGGACCCCGAGGGGGGCCCACCCCAGCCCGATCGGCCTGGTGGTGGGGCCGGTTGGCCCCCCCTGGCGCCAAATGGGCCCAGCTTCCGGAATGTTCTTCCACCGCCTATGAGGATCAATCTAAACCACAAGTTAAGGTCGGTTTGATTGTACGGTGCACGTCATCTCCTCCGGGCTATATAAGTAGACCCCCTGACCCCAGGGCAGACAACAATTCGTTCTATCAGATCCTCCATGCCTATCTGAGATTAGAGCTCTAGATTAGAATTAGAGTTGGAGAGTTAGTATCAAGTTGAGAGATTAGAGCCACGATCTATTTAGATCTAGCTAATCTTGTTCGAGAGGATTAGAGAGCGGTAGAGGCGAAGCTGAAGGAACGCCCGGACCTGTCGGTGTCTCCTCTTCATCTTCTACCTCTGGGATCAACTCCATTGGAGCCTGATCCTGAGACCTTGTGGAAAGATCGACTTCTTATTCAAGTGAGTAACATTGTTTTTATTGTTCTTACGGTTCATAACTCTCTGAGTACTTTAATTCCTGTCGCTCTTGAGTTAAAGTTGCATGTTTAGTGTAAGCGTGGTGCTTAGACTAGCTAGCTTATGAATGCCTTCTATATTCCGGATCGTGTGGTAGAAGCGGGAAGTGACCTTGTTCCCGTCTGTCCTTTGCAGTCCACCTCCCGTCTATAGAAACCGTAGGACTCCCCCCATAGATTCTCGGGAGGTTCCCTTTCCTAAGTGTGCCTTCAGACAATCACCCCATAAGAACAATATAGACATAGCTTGTGAGAATAAGAACCAGACATCCTTAAGTTTTCCTTATCTCTCTTTCTGTCAAGTCCTTGATAGCTACTCAGTGATTAGTTATATACCTCAGATACTCTCTTTACCATTCTCCTTGTGGATTCGATATTTAAAACCCTCGCCCGGGTGGAATGCTCACCGGTATCCGTGTGCTTGCGGATTATCCATCATAATATTTCTGTAGGCTTAACAAATACCAACAAGCATTTCTGGCGCCGTTGCCGGGGAGAACGGTTAAGAGAAAACTCTTCGAGTATAACTAATCTTGTATCTTTCTTTTTTCTTTTTAGTTTTAGATTACCTACTGTCCTTATGGACACTACCCTCATTAAAGACTTTTCGGCACCCTCAGAGCTCAGCCTTAGGCCTATGCCATCATCGAAACCAATCCTATCTGATGCCTATGAGCTGCGCCCACGGTTAATAGAGATGGTCCAAACCAACACTTTCTTAGGAATAGAAGACGAAGACCCTTATCATCATCTCCAGCAGTTTGAGCAAACTTGTGACTGCCTGCACATTGAGGGTATGTCAGACGAGACTATCCGTTGGAAGCTTTTTCCATTCACTCTGAAAGGAAAAGCTCGCCAATGGTACGACCGGACCAAAGAGAAGATGAAAGGCGATTGGGGAACTCTTTGTGCAGATTTTTGCATGGATTTTTATCCCTTATCTAAAGTAGTCGACCTCAGAATCAAGATCATATCCTTCAAACAGGGGGATTATGAGTCTATGAGTTCATCCTGGGAACGTTTTGAACTCCTTTGCAAATCCGGACCAGATCTAAGCCTTCAAGACCATATTCTCCTTCAACATTTCTATATTGGTCTTAATAAGGAATCTAGAGCCTATTTGAATGTCTCCTCTCATGGATCATTCATACACCTTACATCTAGTGAAGCTAGAACTGTCCTAGACAACATTCTAGCCAGCACTAATGATGGTCCTTTAGAAGAGAAAACTTTAGAAGAAGAGATTCCAGAGATAGCTACACCAGAACCTATGCCAGAAACATCTCAACCTATAGCTATCCAACATATAGAATCACCACAGGAAGAAATTCCTCTAACTGATTTTATAAATGATATCGAGGATGATTTATTTTCCGATTATGGAAACACCTCGAAATATCATAAAGAGAAGAGGCCTCGAAAGCACACATCTTCTTCACATGGGAAGATAGACCCTTTTGAGCAAACCTTCTCAAGAGAACACACTGTGGAGCTTGCATCCATCATGAGTGGGGAATGGTTAGAAGAGTCAGAGCTTTCCTCTGATGTAGTCCATTTGGATTCACCTTCTATACCAATTCAATGTACAATCAATGGAACCCCCTTTGATGCCCTTTATAATCCAGTTGTGGGAATCAATATAATGGCCTTATCCTTTTTCCATCAGTTTATTAAAAACAAGCCATTATCTCCCACAACGAAATTATTAAAGTGCTCCTCAGGACAAATTATTCAAAGTTCGGGAATTCTCTATGTCTTACCTGTTTCAGTTTACGACATGTCAATTCACCTGAGCTTTCACATTTGTGATATTAAGGAGTTTGATCTTTTAATAGGCTATCCTTTAGAAAAACTCCTTAAGGAAGGACACACAGGGAAACTTGATGTTTGCCTAGGCAAAACCATTAAAGTTCCCTTACACTTCTCACATTCGATCCATACTAAGACCGAACCCAGTCCTGAACTTGACCCAATGGAAGAGGTGAATGAAGCATCTCTGGAACATTTCGTAGAATCCAATCAAGAAGATGTCCCTGAATTCTTCATCGAGGAGGAAGAAGAAAATCCTACAGAATCTGAGCCCCTCGATGAAACCGAGGAACCCTCGAGACCTCCCATTGAGCTTAAACCTTTACCACCTGGTCTTAGATATGCCTTTTTGCACAATGATTCTGAGTCTCCTGTGATCATTAATGACCAACTCACTCAGGAAGAGACTCATAGGCTGATAACCATCTTAGAACAACATCGCTCAGCCTTTGGCTACTCGCTCCAAGACCTTAAGGGCATCAGTCCTGCCCTTTGCACTCATCGCATTCCTACAAACCCTGATGTTCTACCATCTAGAGAGCCACAACGAAGACTCAACAATGCGATGAGAGAGGTAGTGAAGAAAGAAGTTCTGAAACTCTTACACGCCGGGATTATATATCCTGTGCCACATAGTGAGTGGGTAAGCCCTGTGCAAGTTGTGCCTAAAAAGGGAGGCATGACAGTTGTGAAAAATGAGAGGAATTAATTAGTTCCTCAGAGAACCGTCATTGGTTGGCGTATGTGCATAGATTATAGAAAACTCAACAAAGCCACAAGGAAAGATCACTTTCCACTGCCCTTCATTGATGAAATGTTAGAGCGGTTGGCAAATCACTCTTTCTTTTGCTTTCTTGATGGATATTCTGGATATCACCAAATCCCAATCCATCCCAGTGACCAGAGCAAAACCACTTTTACATGTCCTTATGGAACCTATGCTTATCGTAGAATGTCTTTTGGGCTATGTAATGCTCCAGCTTCTTTTCAAAGATGTATGATGTTTATATTCTCTGATATGATTGAAGAGATCATGGAAGTTTTCATGGATGATTTTTCTGTTTATGGAAAAACCTTTGTTGATTCTCTAGAAAACTTGGATAAGGTTTTGCAAAGATGTGAAGAAAAGCACTTAGTCCTTAATTGGGAAAAATGTCATTTCATGGTTAGAGAAGGAATAGTGCTAGGCCATCTAATTTCTGAAAGAGGAATTGATGTAGATAGAGCTAAAATAGAAGTAATTGAACAACTACCTCCACCTGTTAATGTCAAGGGAATCCGAAGTTTTCTTGGCCATGCTGGTTTCTATAGAAGGTTTATAAAAGATTTTTCTCATATTGCTAGACCTCTTACAAACTTGCTTGCCAAAGATGTTCCTTTTGACTTTGATGATGCTTGTCTTAAATCTTTTGAAACTCTAAAAAATGCTCTTATTTCTGCACCCATTATACAACCCCCTGATTGGTCTTTACCTTTTGAAATTATGTGTGATGCAAGTGATTATGCTGTGGGGGCTGTTTTGGGGCAAACAAAGGACAAGAAACATCATGCCATTTCTTATGCTAGTAAAACTTTGATAGGACCTCAACTCAATTATGCCACAACTGAAAAAGAACTGCTAGCTGTTGTTTATGCCATTAACAAGTTTAGATCTCACTTAGTAGGAGCAAAAGTTATTGTTTACACTGATCATGCTGCTTTAAAATATTTGCTCACTAAGAAAGATGCTAAACCTAGATTAATAAGATGGATTCTGCTTCTCCAAGAATTTGACTTAGAAATAAAAGATAAGAAGGGAGTAGAAAATTTTGTTGCCGATCATTTGTCTAGAATGTATTTTGAGAAACCACAGGAACTACCCATCAATGACGCAATGAGGGACGACATGCTCTATCGGATCGCCCGGTCAGACCCCTGGTACGCAGATATTGTTAATTTTATGGTTGCAGGGTATGTACGACCAGGAGCTGACAAGAAAAAGCTTATTTACGAGAGTCGCCATCACCTGTGGGATGAACCATACCTTTTTCGAGTATGCTCTGACGGGTTACTCAGGAGGTGTGTACCGGCAGAAGAAGGAATGAAGATCATTGAGAAGTGCCACTCATCACCATATGGAGGTCATTATGGAGCTTTCCGCACACATGCAAAGATCTGGCAAAGCGGATTTTTCTGGCCAACCATGTATCAAGACACAAAAGATTTCGTACGAATGTGCAACTCCTGTCAGAGGCACGGAAACATCAATTCCAGAAATGCCATGCCACTGACAACCAACCTTCAGATCGAGCTCTTTGATGTCTGGGGAATTGACTACATGGGACCATTCCCAAAATCCGGAAAATTCGAGTACATCTTAGTGGCAGTTGACTATGTCTCCAAATGGGTTGAAGCCCTGCCATGCAGATCTGCTGACCACAAAAGCTCAATAAGAATGTTTGAAGAGACAATATTTCCGAGATTCGGTACGCCAAGGTTAGTGATAAGTGATGGAGGATCCCATTTCATCGACAAGCGCTTCGAGAAATACCTCATGAACCATGGGATCCAGCACAATGTCGCTACTCCTTACCACCCGCAAACAAGTGGTCAAGCAGAGACGTCCAATAAGCAGATCAAGAACATTCTACAGAAGACAGTGGACCAAATGGGGATAAAATGGAAAGACAAGCTACCCGAAGCACTTTGGGCTTATCGGACAGCTTATAAAACCCCCATTGGAATGTCTCCCTACCAACTGGTCTACGGGAAGACATGTCACTTGCCGGTTGAGCTAGAATTTAAGGCTCATTGGGCAATAAAGAGATGAAACATGGACTTTGAAGCAGCCGGAACAAAACGGAAAATGCAACTGTCCGAGCTAGAAGAATGGAGAGAGAAGGCGTATCACAGTGCCAAGATCTACAAGGAAAGAACTAAGAGATGACACGACAAGAGAATCATAAAGAAAGAATTCAACCAGGTGATCAGGTATTACTTTTTAACTCCAGGGTACGACTCTTTGGGCACGGGAAGCTACGAAGCAAGTGGGACGGTGAAGGACCGATTAGGCGAACCAGAGAGGGGGGGAGTGAATGGGAGCCGATAAAAATTCTTCTCGAAGGAGATGAGAACTCCAACAAGACGAACACGGCTTCCAACTCACGTCTCCGACCCAACTACCCAAGTTGGTCAAGACCACGCAGCCACTGGAGTGCTACTGGTCCTAGGAACCAACACTCAACCTTCCGAGCCAAAACTCACCAAACCACACAGCGGAAACTTGCACGGCTTGCTGCCTGTGCTACACCGGTCAGACCGATGGCCTGCGCCGGTCAGACCGGTGACACCGGTCAGACCGGTGGACAGAGCCGGTCAGGCCGGTGGCTACAGCAGCCGCACAGCAAACGTTCCAGGAAGCCTCAGTGAATCCTCTAGGCCCTGGAACAAAAACCACCATGAAACACAACCTGTGAGGAAGAAAAACCCCTCACAAAGCCTAGCAAAACAATTCCAAACACGCCAAGAACTGAACAGCAGGACCACGGGACAAAACCACACGGACAAGGCTGTTCCCCGAGACAAAAACCCACCAAGGGCTAGCACCGGTCAGACCGGTCAAGAGCACCGGTCAGACCGGTCAAGAGCACCGGTCAGACCGGTTGTGCCTGGGCAGCTCGGGATGAACAGCGCCCGCGAGTCAACTCTTCCAAATCCAACTCCCGATCTCCCGATCCACTCCACGGTTTTGCACAAGACTTTGGGGATAGTAGGAACACCTCATGGGTACTCCATAGCCAAGATTTGGTCCACCAAAACTTGTCAAATCAAGAGGAATCGAAGAAATCTCACCAAGAACACCTCTAACCCTAGAGCCACGAAAACCCCAAAATCGAGCCCCTTTGCTCACGGATTTGGAAGGGGAATCAAAGGGTAAAGAACCACGAAGGGTTCATGCATACATCCCCCACCAAATCCCAAAGAGAAAGGCCTCGAAATCGCTCCAAGAAAATCGCCAAGAAAGGGCTCCGAAAATCACCAAAAAGGAGAAACGGGAAAGACACATCCAAGCCTTGAGGAACCACGCCGAATCATCTATACATACCAAAGAGGTTCATACAAGGTCTAGCTTGCCGCCCGATCATCCTTCCCTCTCACAAGATCTCACCATGAAGCTCTCAAGCTAGTCCTACGAAAATCCTAAGAAAATAGGAAGGAAAATAGGAAAACCAAATGAGCTAGGGTTCCAAGAGATGGCTGCCATCCTCTCACCACTTGGGTTATATGGAGGCAACCGAAAGACGAAAATACCCTTACTAGCTAACTAGGGATACATGCCCCTCGAGGGCGAAATTGGAAGTCTTTGTCTTCGCACCATCGGACGGATGCCCAGCGACCGCAAACTTGCTTAGCCTCGATGCAAGCCTTGCGATCCCGACGCGTGTCCTCCGCTTCGAAGATTCCGGACTGCGTCGTCGCACACCGGTCAGACCGGTGCTCCTCACCGGTCAGACCGGTCAGACCCACCGGTCAGACCGGTCTGGAGCTGCTGCACCTCCGTCTTCGGTTCTTCGGTCTTGGCTTTGTGGATCAACCAAGGAACCCAGTGATTTTCTGGTGAACCACCGGAAACCCCGCGAACTCGGTGTAGCCTCCGCCAATCACCACTCATGACTCGGCTCCCACGTAGTCCCGGCTCGACCTTGGTTTTGAGGCTCAACCAAGAAACCGTCCATGACTTCATCTTGCCGTTCTTGCCACCATGCGGCCCGCACTTGACCCCGCTGGCCACCGGGTCCCTCGAACCAAGCCTACTTGTCTTCTCCACACCTGGAGGCCTCACCGGCAACGACCTTTCACGCTTGTTCTTCACCTGCACCTGCACCAGTCAAGCCGCAACCTGCACCTGCAATACTTAGCCAAGAATCAGTCCACACCACGTTGTCAATCACTCATCACACCAGGAAGCGACCATCCACCGGTCCTCGAACCACACCTGGCTCTCAATCTCCCCCTTGATGAGTGCATTGACAACACACACGTTTTGGTAACCAAGAGAAAAGGAAAAGAAAAGAAACGACTAAAAGAAACTCCAACAAGCGATCGAAAGCCAAAGAAAAGGCAAAGAGCAAGATCACTTGAAGAAGACAAATCTCGGACCCCTTAGGCAAGGGCAACGGCTCGACACATCCGAGACAAAACATGCTCAAGCAAAGAGCACAAACCATCAAACCAAAGCTCGAAAACCACAAAGAGCTCCCCCTGCACACATGCAAGCTCCCCCTGAACCAATGGAACTCCCCCTGGACAAATGCATGCGAACCACTTCACGAAACAGAGCAGCTGCAACAGCTCAGCTCTGACCGGTCAGACCGGTCGACACCACCGGTCAGACCGGTGCTCAACATATGAACAGGACCAGCACTCTGACCGGTCAGACCGGTGACCTCAACCGGTCAGACCGGTGCACAACAGAGCCCAAAAATGGCTCGAAACCACCTGAAAACCTTCCAAATGCATTCAGTAGGCCAAAACATGCTCAAACTTCTCCCCCTTGTTGACAATGCATGAATCAAGCCAAAAATGCAAAAAATGCAACCTAGAGCTTCTCAAATAGACAAAATTCAACATAGGATGCTACACATGTCCAAACGAGCAAGTTAGATACTCTATAGCTTCGTAATGACATAAACTTCATGATCACCAAGTTTCACAACCATTGGGCGAAGCTAAGATAGAATTTAGCAATTTTGCGAAAAATCACCCTCTCATGAGCAAAGTCCTAAACATGAGCAAAACATGTCAAAATGGCAAAGCCACACAAACTTCATGCTAGGACAACCATTCTAAGCATAAGACCATCATAAACACCCACAAGCACCTCATGTCATGTCAAAGCCATCGAGCCATGTGCCTACTTCTATATATGAGACTTCTCATTGGTAGACATCATGCAACGATTTAGCACCCAAAGCAAATTAGAATTAGCACATATGACATGGGAGCACATTTTTCAAGCAATTTACATTTCATTTTCAGATTTATAATTGGTACATGAAATGTCTTTGCGACAAAAAGGAACTTATGCTCCTCCACAAGATGAAGCATGGGGGCTAAACATTCATGATGGCAAATGAGCCTTTGGCCCCATATGATCAAAATAAGCTATCCAACCACAAATTAAGCATAGCCAAGCCACAAAAACATGTCAAGATCATGGAAAGGCATTTACTCACAAGAGAGCATACATATGAAATTTTCAAAAACATAGCCATCAACCATGGATACAAACCAAGATTATCAAGAGCTAAGCCAAACTAACCATAGCTTACCAAATTAGCTCACAAAGACATATATGTCATTCCATGGTGAACAATGTATATAGGAGAAGCCTTTCCTAAACAATGCATATGATACAAAATGCATGCAACCTAAGATACAAAGATGCCTATACATCATGTTACATATGCCATGCCAAATGCAAGAAATGCACAAAGGAAAGCTATACATATGCTACATAGGAGCTCCCACACGCCAACTCAAGAAATCAAACAAACACCAAGCTCCCCCCGCAAACGAGTGAAAGTTGCTTGATCTAGGGGTTTGGTGAAAATATCGGCTAGTTGTTCATGTGTGGGTACATGGATCAAAGCTATCTTCCCTTTCTCTACGTTGTCTCTCAGAAAATGATACCTCACTTCTATGTGCTTGGTTTTGGAATGGAGCACTGGGTTCTTTGCAACGCTTATGGCACTGGTGCTATCACATTGAAGTGGGACATGGGTATACTCCTCACCAAAGTCACTCATGGTGTATGTGATCCAAAGGAGCTGAGAGCAACAACTAGCTGCGGCCACATACTCTGCCTCGGTAGTGGATTGAGCAACACTCGACTGTTTGCGGGAAGACCAAGATACCAAAGAAGAACCCAAGAACTGGCAAGTCCCAGAAGTGGACTTCCTATCCAACCGACACCCGGCAAAATCCGCGTCTGAAAATCCATGAAGCGCCAAAGAAGAAGACGCAGAGTACCAAAGGCCGAAGTCGGGAGTGTGTCGCAAATACCTGAAAATGCGCTTGACTGCTTGCCGATGCGAAGTCCTCGGAGAAGCTTGAAAACGAGCGCACAGACACACCGAGAATTGAATGTCCGGCCTCGTCGCCGTCAAGTAGAGGAGTGACCCGATCATGCTCCGGTACTCCTTCTGGTCCACGTGTTCACCTTCCTCGTCCGCATCAAGAACTGTAGTCGTACTCATAGGCGTCGCCATGGCCTTGGAGTCCTCCATCTTGAACTTCCTCACAATGTCCTTGGTGTACTTAGCTTGGTGCACAAATGTTCCTTCCTTTGATTGCTTGATTTGTAGCCCGAGGAAGAACTGCAACTCGCCCATCATGCTCATCTCAAATTCCCTGCTCATGTCTTCTGCAAACCTTGCAACAAGAGAGTTAGACGAGCCACCAAAGACAATATCATCCACGTATACCTGCACAATCAGGATATCTCTGCCCTGCCTGAGGAGAAACAAGGTCTGGTCGACCTTCCCCATCTCAAACCCTCTCTCAAACAGGAACCCCCTCAACCTACCATACCAAGCTCTAGGCGCCTGCTTCAACCCATACAGCGCCTTCCTCAACTTGTATACCCGGTGAGGGTACTTCTCACTCTCAAACCCCGGTGGTTGCCTCACAAACACCTCTTCCTCCAACACACCGTTCAGGAAAGCACTCTTCACATCCATCTGGTACAACTTGAACCCTTTAGCCACGGAAAAAGCTAGAAGGATCCTGATCGCCTCCAAACGAGCTACAGGAGCGAAAGTCTCCTCGTAGTCGATCCCCTCTTTCTGACTGTACCCCTGAGCAACAAGTCTCGACTTGTTCCTCACCACTTCTCCTTTCTCTCCCTCTTTATTTTTCCACACCCATTTTGTCCCAATCGGCTTACACCCTGGTGGAGGGTCAACCAACACCCAAACTTGGTTCCTCTCAAAATTCTCCAACTCCTCATGCATCGAGTTAACCCAATTATGATCAGATAACGCGTGTCCAATGTCTTTGGGCTCAAAAGTGGCAACAAAAGCAGCATGAGCGAAATGAGAATTGTTCCGAACCCTCGACCGTGTAGTACATTCATTCATGTCGCCGATGATTCTCGAAGCTGGGTGATCCACTTGCACTCGTCGGGGAGGTTCTCGCCTTGATGCTACCTCCCCCTCAACAGTAGCTTCGCCTTGATCTGGGTTTGTCGTTGTAGGTGTGGGAGAGGGTCCATTCTCGATCGTCGTCGAAGTAGTAGGTACATGTTCAGCCGCGGGCATCACACCGCCATCTTCATCATCTCCATGTTCATGCTCCTCCTCCTGAAAGATCTCCTCGCCAAGTTCGTCGTCACCTGCACACTCAAAAACAAGCTGACTACGTGGCTGTGTCTCGTCGAAGGTTACCTCGCAAGTCTCCACGATTTGGTTAGTTTCAAGATTGAGCACACGAAATGCTCTAGAATGAGATGCATAACCAAAGAAAATGCCATCGACAGACCTAGCCTCGAACTTGTCCAACTTCTTCCCTTTCTTCAGAATGAAGCATTTACAACCAAAGACATGGAAGTGACTCACCTTGGGTGTGCGACCGTGCATCAACTCGTAACAGGTTTTCTTCTTGTGAACCCTGAGGTAGATCCTGTTCGACACATGGCACGCGGTATTGACCGCCTCAGCCCAGAACCTTCTCGGAGTCCTATGCTCGTCGAGCATCGTCCGAGCCATCTCGCACAAGGTCCTGTTTTTCCTTTCCACCACGCCATTCTGGGGAGGCGTATACGGACTAGAAAACTGATGTTCAAGACCCAAGTCATGGCAAAAGGTTTCGAAGCGAGAGTTTTTGAATTCCGAGCCATTGTCACTGCGGATCGCTCGTATGGCATCTCCGTGCCTCTCGTTTCTTAACCTCAAGACAAGATCTCGAACAAAACCAAACGTCTCCCCCTTCTCCTCAAGAAAGAACACCCACGCATACCGAGAGTAGTCGTCCACCACAACAAGGACATACCACTTCCCACCCGCAGATCGCACACGAGCTGGGCCAACAAGGTCCATATGGAGCAGCTCGCATGGACGCTCAGTCATCACATCGGTGAGAGGCGGGTGAGAAGAGGCTACCATCTTGGCATGCCTACACGGTGCACAAACCAACTCTTTCTCAAACCTCAATCGTGGCAATCCTCGGACCAAATTGAGTTTACTCAAGCGAGACAAAAGGTCAAAGCTCAAGTGACCCAACTTCCTATGCCACTTCCACAACTCACTCGAAGAACCAGCCAAGAAGCAACGCTCCACACCAGAAGACTGAGAAAAATCAGCTCGGAACACCTGACCCTCGGGAACGATCATGCAAACAAGATCCCCCCGAGAATCTAAAATCCGAGAACCACCAGGCCGAAACAACACCTCAAAACCCTCATCCAACAACTGGGACACAGAAAGCAAATTGTATCCAAGCGATTGAACACGAGCAACACGCCTGAGAGTGATCTTGTCACTTACCTTAATCTCACCTTCTGACAGCACACGCCCTCGCCCATTGTCCCCAAAGGTGATGTACTTCTTTGTCACCACCGGGACGAGACTTGAGAACCACCCCTTGTCTCCGGTCATATGCCTCGAGCAACCGGAGTCAATCAACCAAATGTTCTTCAAGTCTCCCACCTGAAATTCAAAAGCGAGCACGTGAGTGAACAAACGACTCAGCACTGGGGTTAGTACCAAAAGAGTAAAACCAGTACCGAGCCATTTGCTCCAAAGTGGGGTTAGCACAAACCAAATAATCACGCCTATCAAAGCTACCACCACGAACACCACCACGGTAACCACCACGAGGGAACCAACCCTCTCTAGCTGGAGGAGGACGAAAACCACGAAAGGGAAACCGTGGATCGTTCCTCCGCTCCATCTCAAAGCTACGACTCTTCTCACCCTCGTATTGAGCATGAGGTGGAGAACGCCTAGCAAACTGACCACCTGCAAACTTTCCAGACCAACCACCAGAACCACGACCTCCAGAAACAAACCGAGCATCCTCACGAGCACGAAACCCGACTCGCTGTCTGCCCAGACCTGCATCGGTCTGACCGGTGTAGTACACCGGTCTGACCGGTGTGGCTCGGCCAGCAGCAACACCTGCAGCCTTCCAGTCTCCCCAAACCGGAACCGTCCTCACAATCGCCTTGGCCCTGGGCATCTGCATACGAGGCTCAGGTACACCATTAGAGGGGTGGTACCTGTCCCTGTTAGCCCACTCTCTAGCCATTCTCTCCTCACGCTTCCTCTTGAAGCAAAACTCATCCTTGTGACCATCTCTCCCACAATACCCACAATGGAACTTTATGGGCTGTGGCTTAGGCTTAGGCTTGGGTTGGGGCTGCCCACTCGGCTTCTCACCCTTCTTCTCTCCTTCCTCACCTCCCTTTGGGCTCACAAACTTCACCGGTTTCTGAAAATCATTTGTTGGGTGAGGGAATATGGGTGGATCTGGAGTAGTGTCAAGTTTGTTTCTGAGATGGTTGGGCTTGGGCTCAAACTTGTTCTTGTGTCTGTTTGGTGGTGGGATAGGAATCTCTCCAACTCTCTCAACTCCCTCACCACAGTTCTCTCCAAGCTTGTCAGCCCCAAGTGCCTGACCATCATAGCGTTTGAAAGCCGCTATCATGATACCGAGCTGAGGCTCCTGACCCGACAACCAGCTCATACATTTTCTCAGCTCATCATTTTCATCCTGCAAGCGATCAACATAATGTGCAAGCTCCAAATTCTTAACCGCATGCAATTCACAAGTAGAGCAAGAAGTGGGAATAGGCTCTTTCAACTTAGCCTCAAGCGAAACAGTGTAAGCATGCATCTCATCAATCTTTCCATGCAAAACAGGGCAAGAAGTGCAAGCACCTAGCAAAGCAGGTCTAGACTTAAGCTCAGCCACTTCAACCCTAAGCATATCTAGTTCATCACAAGTAGAAGCATGCTTATCCTTAAGAGCAGTAAGATCAGCTAGGTACACAGAGCAATCACAGCAATCAATCTCATCAGAAACCACAGGAGAAGCCTTAAGCGAATCAATCTCAAGCTTAGCATCTAGGTTCTGGGTTTCTAGCTCAGCCACACGGTTCCTAGCATCTTCTAGTGAGGCCCTAAGCTCTTTCCTCATCTTCTTGGCCTCTCTAAGCATGTGATCGCGGTTATCAAGCAAGTCAACCAACTCATCATTCTCCTTGCGCAAAGAAGAGAGCTCATCACATACCTCATCCTCGGAGTCAGAGTCCGAGTCACTCTGGTGGCTCTTCTTGCTGCCGGAGCTACGGGCCATGCCGCAGAAGCCATCTCTCGCGAAGCAGCTCAACCCGCTCAAGTTCCTGGATGACTTCTTGTTCTTGCGCCGATCACCTTCATCTTCACTGCTACTCGAGCTTGAGGAAGAGTAGGCGGAGCTGGAGTCGACGTCGCTCACTCTGACCATTGCTCGGGCCTTCCTGCCGCGGCCATCCTTCTTCCTCGACCGTCGCTCGTCCTTGTGCTTGTTCTTGTGCTTGTGATCGCGCCTCGATCGGTACTTGCCATCCTTGCTCAATCGGTGCCTGTAGCCGTCCTTGTAGCCGTCCTTGTTCTCCGTCTTCTCCGGGCAGTCGGCGACGAAGTGTCCTGGCTTGCCGCACTGAAAGCACGTCCGTGCTGTCCTCCTCGTGTTCACCCGGTTCTCATGCAGCCTCTCGAACCGCCTGGTCAGCAACGCCAGCTCGTCCTCTCCAAGCACGTCGAACTCCTCATCTGGCAAAGACATCAAAGAAGACAGAGAGTACATCCTGGAGGATGCGTTAGCGTTAGACTTAGCTCCTTTGCCACTAACGAGAGCGAGACTATGAGAATCAGTCGGGCTCTCGATCTTGGCTGTCATACCACGGTCCAACTCAGCCGACTTGAGCTTCGAGAACAGCTCGTTCACCGTCAAGGTGTCATACTTCTCGGACTCAACAATAGCCTCAAACTTCCCGTCCCATACGGTACGATCCAACGAGTGCAAGAGCTTCACGGCTCTATCATGATCATTGTATGGGAGGACGTCCACATTGGCTCTCATGTTGTTCACAACGACCGTAAATCGCTGGAAAAGGGCATCGACGGACTCGCCGGGGAGATGAGTGAAGTTCTCGTACTCTCTCCGGTAAGTTGCGTACATCCGAGCCTGAACCTGAGCATTCCCAGCATGAGCATCCTTCAACTGCTCCCAAATCCTACAAGCTAAGTCCTCTGTCTGAACCCGATCGAATTCAGGCGGACACAGAGCACGAAACAAGTAGTCGACAGCCTTGTTGTTGGCTTCGAACATATCCCTCGATCCTGGAGCAAGGAAGTTCATCGGATGAACATAAGCTGTGTTCACCGTGACATCCCAAAGGATCTGACCCTTTTCGCAGAGGAACGCCGCCATCCGCCTTTGCCACATCTGGTAGTTCTTCCCATCGAAGTGCGGAGGACCCGAACCCCGTTCCTGGTACGCCATCTTTGGATCTTAGACTGGTAAGAGTCAATAAAGACCCGAACCGGCTCTGATACCAATTGAAGGACCGATTAGGCGAACCAGAGAGGGAGGGAGTGAATGGGAGCCGATAAAAATTCTTCTCGAAGGAGATGAGAACTCCAACAAGATGAACACGGCTTCCAACTCACGTCTCCGACCCAACTACCCAAGTTGGTCAAGACCACGCAGCCACTGGAGTGCTACTGGTCCTAGGAACCAACACTCAACCTTCCGAGCCAAAACTCACCAAACCACACAGCGGAAACTTGCACGGCTTGCTGCCTGTGCTACACCGGTCAGACCGATGGCCTGCGCCGGTCGGACCGGTGACACCGGTCAGACCGGTGGACAGAGCCGGTCAGGCCGGTGGCTACAGCAGCCGCACAGCAAACGTTCCAGGAAGCCTCAGTGAATCCTCTAGGCCCTGGAACAAAAACCACCACGAAACACAACCTGTGAGGAAGAAGAACCCCTCACAAAGCCTAGCAAAACAACTCCAAACACGCTAAGAACTGAACAGCAGGACCACGGGACAAAACCACACGGACAAGGCTGTTCCCCGAGACAAAAACCCACCAAGGGCTAGCACCGGTCAGACCGGTCAAGAGTACCGGTCAGACCGGTCGTGCCTGGGCACCTCGGGATGAACAGCGCCCGCGAGTCAACTCTTCCAAATCCAACTCCCGATCTCCCGATCCGCTCCACGGTTTTGCACAAGACTTTGGGGATAGTAGGAACACCTCATGGGTACTCCATAGCCAAGATTTGGTCCACCAAAACTTGTCAAATCAAGAGGAATCGAAGAAATCTCACCAAGAACACCTCTAACCCTAGAGCCACGAAAACCCCAAAATCGAGCCCCTTTGCTCACGGATTTGGAAGGGGAATCAAAGGGTAAAGAACCACGAAGGGTTCATGCATACATCCCCCACCAAATCCCAAAGAGAAAGGCCTCGAAATCGCTCCAAAAAAATCGCCAAGAAAGGGCTCCGAAAATCACCAAAAAGGAGAAACGGGAAAGACACATCCAAGCCTTGAGGAACCACGCCGAATCATCTATACATACCAAAGAGGTTCATACAAGGTCTAGCTTGCCGCCCGATCATCCTTCCCTCTCACAAGATCTCACCATGAAGCTCTCAAGCTAGTCCTACGAAAATCCTAAGAAAATAGGAAGGAAAATAGGAAAACCAAATGAGCTAGGGTTCCAAAAGATGGCTGCCATCCTCTCACCACTTGGGTTATATGGAGGCAACCAAAAGACGAAAATACCCTTACTAGCTAACTAGGGATACATGCCCCTCGAGGGCGATATTGGAAGTCTTTGTCTTCGCACCATCGGACGGATGCCCAGCGACCGCAAACTTGCTTAGCCTCGACGCAAGCCTTGCGATCCCGACGCGTGTCCTCCGCTTCGAAGATTCCGGACTGCGTCGTCGCACACCGATCAGACCGGTGCTCCTCACCGGTCAGACCGGTACCCACCGGTCAGACCGGTCAGACCCACCGCCTATGAGGATCAATCTAAACCACAAGTTAAGGTCGGTTTGATCGTACGGTGCACGTCGTCTCCTCCGGGCTATATAAGCAGACCCCCTGACCCCAGGGCAGATAACAATTCATTCTATCAGATCCTCCATGCCTATCTGAGATTAGAGCTCTAGATTAGAATTAGAGTTGGAGAGTTAGTATCAAGTTGAGAGATTAGAGCCACGATCTATTTAGATCTAGCTAATCTTGTTCGAGAGGATTAGAGAGCGGTAGAGGCGAAGCTGAAGGAAGGCCCGGACCTGTCGGTGTCTCCTCTTCATCTTCTACCTCTGGGATCAACTCCTTTGGAGCCTGATCCTGAGACCTTGTGGAAAGATCGACTTCTTATTCAAGTGAGTAACATTGTTTTTATTGTTCTTACGGTTCATAACTCTCTCAGTACTTTAATTCCTGTCGCTCTTGAGTTAAAGTTGCATGTTTAGTGTAAGTGTGGTGCTTAGACTAGCTAGCTTATGAATGCCTTCTATATTCCGGATCGTGTGGTAGAAGCGGGAAGTGACCTTGTTCATGTCTGTCCTTTGCAGTCCACCTCCCGTCTATAGAAACCGTAGGACTCCCCCCATAGATTCTCGGGAGGTTCCCTTTCCTAAGTGTGCCTTCAGACAATCACCCCATAAGAACAATATAGACATAGCTTGTGAGAATAAGAACCAGACATCCTTAAGTTTTCCTTATCTCTCTTTCTGTCAAGTCCTTGATAGCTACTCAGTGATTAGTTATATACCTCAGATACTCTCTTTACCATTCTCCTTGTGGATTCGATATTTAAAACCCTCTCCCGGGTGGAATGCTCACCGGTATCCGTGCGCTTGCGGATTATCCATCATAATATTTCTGTAGGCTTAACAAATACCAACACGCTCTCCCTGGTGATGCGCTCCGTCGAGTCCGACGGCAGAGAGTCCTCTGCTGCGCCGGCGGGCTACGATGCACCAGCTTCGACCCGCGGAGGAGAGCTAGCACGTGCTGCCCTACGCCGCTCCGCCTTAGCACGCTTCGAGTGCTTGCCTGAGCGCCTCTTGCGTCGAGGCGAGCGTGGCAGGGTGGTCGGAGCGGGAGTCGGGGCAGGTGCGTTGGTGACCTCGCTGACGAGGCGCATGTCGTAACCGTCTCTGGTCGCTCGGAAATTCAGGCTTCCAAACCAGAGCTCAAGCCCAACCATGAGCGACTCTGATGATCCCACGGGGGAATCCATCAGCAGCGGCTCGGTGGAGGCTTTCGTCAAAGTGGATGACGAGAGGGCCGTGCGGACCCTAAAAAAACGTTGAAAACACGTGAAGGCCCCTACCTGGTGCGCCAACTGTCGGGGTTTGTTACCGCCGGCAAGTAAATTTATACGAGGGGGCGTGTTCTGATCCGCACGGTAGCACAGGAGACACTCGGAGTTATACTGGTTCGGGCCTCCGGAGAGTAATACCCTACGTCCAGTCTGAGAAGGGGTGTTCCTTATGCTCAGGGGTTTGCAACAGGGAGTACAAACAGGTCGGGAGAGGGTGTAGAGCCCAAGTCCCTGGTGTGCGAGTGGTTCAAGTAGCAGAAGTCTGCGTACGTGAGTGAGTGTGTATGAATGCTTGTGTTGTATGAGATGGGATATCGATGCTAAGTGCGTGTGGGGGTGGAAACGAATGTGTCTTGAGAGTGCCTCTGCCCCTCCCTTTTATAGTCGCAAGGGAGGAGTCCAGGGCGGTTACATCGAGCGTATATGAACTAATCTACAGTGCGAGACGTCCTTTTCTGCTCCAGGTTGTCAGACGACAGAAGCGGCGAAGCACTATTACGGGGCCTTGGGTGACGGTGCAGATCCCGTGCGTCCCAAGCATCCGTCCCGGGGCCCCCCGTGCCCTCCTCCGAGTAGTTAGTCGGGTACGGGAGGCAGTGTATGTGTCCTGACTCCGTCAGTGGATCAGGGGCTTGTCTTTTCTTGATTTTGTAGGGACGGAGTAGCCTGCACCACGGATAGGTGACGGCTTGCACTGTGCTGTTGGTGGCACAGCGTTCCCCGTGCCCTTCCGTGGTACGATGCGTACCGCCTCAGCTGGGGGCGGCAGGAGGATCCGTCCTCTGACACAGGATCAACCTGGTCAGGGCGGACCCGTGAAGGACCGATTATGCGAACCAGAGAGGGGGGGAGTGAATGGGAGCCGATAAAAATTCTTCTCGAAGGAGATAGGAACTCCAACAAGACGAACACGGCTTCCAAAACACGTCTCCGACTCAACTACCTAAGTTGGTCAAGACCACGCAGCCACTGAAGTGCTACTGGTCCTAGGAACCAACAACCACCTACACCAACTCAAGAACGCAGCGGAACTAGCAACTCGAGCACCACTGGGCTACACCGGTCAGGCCGGTGAGCAGCATCGGTCAGACCGGTCCCTGCTGGTAAAACCTGAGAACTCCCACAGAAGGCCCCTACACAGGTCAGGCCGGTGTAGCTCGCCGGTCAGACCGGTCCAAGCCAGGAAATCCCAAATCCACCAAACAGACCTACCGAGCTCCAAAACAAACCAAACTCGAAACAGCAGCAACACAAGACAACAGGGAACTCACCTAGACGTTCACCTGAGCAAAACTCAACCAAGAGTCTGCACCGGTCAGGCCGGTGTGACCTGAGCTCTCGGGATGAACAGCACCCGCGGGTCAACTCCCCCAAATCCAACTTCCGATCTCCCAAATCGCTCCATGGTTTTGCACAAGATTTTGGTGACAGTAGGAACACCTCATGGGCACTCCATAGCCAAGATTTGGTCCACCAAAACTTGCTAAACCGAGAGGAATCGAAGAAATCCCACCAAGAACGCCTCTAACCCTAGAGCCAAGAAAACCCCAAAATCGAGTCCCTTTGCTCACGGATTTGGGAGGGGAATCGAAGGGAAAAGAACCACGAAGGGTTCAAGCATACATCCCCCACCAAATCCCAAAGAGAAAGGCCTCGAAATCGCTCCAAGAAAATCGCCAAGAAGGGGCTCTGAAAATCACCAAAAAGGAGAAACGGGAAAGACACATCCAAGCCTTGAGGAACCACGCTGAATCATCTATACATACCAAAGAGGTTCATACAAGGTCTAGCTTGCCGCCCAATCATCCTTCCCTCTCACAAGATCTCACCATGAAGCTCTCATGCTAGTCCTATGGAAATCCTAAGGAAAATAGGAAGGGAAAATAGGAAAACAAATGAGCTAGGGTTCCAAGAGATGGCTGCCATCCTGTCACCACTTGGGTTATATGGAGGCAACCTAAAGACTAAAATACCCTTACTAGCTAACTAGGGATACATGCCCCTCAAGGGCGAATTTGGAAGTCTTTGTCTTCGCACCATCGGACGGATGCCCAGCGACCGCAAACTTGCTTAGCCTCGACGCAAGCCTTGCGATCCCGACGCGTGTCCTCCGCTTCGAAGATTCCGGACTGCGTCGTCGCACACCGGTCAGACCGGTGCTCCTCACCGGTCAGACCGGTCAGACCGGTCCGATGCTGCTGCACCTCCGTCTTCAGTTCTTCGGTTTTGGCTTTGTGGATCAACCAAGGAACCCAGTGGTTTTCTGGTGAACCACCGGAAACCCCGCGAACTCGGTGTAGCCTCCGCCAATCACCACTCATGACTCGGCTCCCACGTAGTCCCGGCTCGACCTTGGTTTTGAGGCTCAACAAAGAAACCGTCCATGACTTCATCTTGCCATTCTTGCCACCATGCGGCCCGCACTTGACCACGCTGGCCACCGGGTCCCTCGAACCAAGCCTACTTGTCTTCTCCACACCTGGAGGCCTCACCGGCAACGACCTTTCGCGCTTGTTCTTCACCTGCACCAACACCAGTCAAGCCGCAACCTGCACCTGCAATACTTAGCCAAGAATTAGTCCACACCACATTGTCAATCACTCATCACACCTGGAAGCGACCATCCACCGGTCCTCGAACCACACATGGCTCTCAATCTCCCCCTTGATGAGTGCATTGACAATACACATGTTTTGGTAATCAAAGAGAAAAGGAAAAGAAAAGAAACGACTAAAAGAAACTCCAACAAGTGATCGAAAGCCAAAGAAAGGCAAAGAGCAAGATCACTTGAAGAAGACAAGTCTCAGACCCCTTAGGCAAGGGCAACGGCTCGACACATCCGAGACAAAACCATGCTCAAGCAAAGAGCACAAACCATTAAACCAAAGCTCAAAAACCACAAAGAGCTCCCCCTGCACACATGCATGCTCCCCCTGAACCAATGCAACTCCCCCTGGATGAATGCATGCAAACCACTTCGCAAAACAGAGCAGCTGTCTCAGCCTTGCTCTGACCGGTCAGACCGGTCAACCACACCGGTCAGACCGGTGTGCTAGATCGCCCAGCACCTGAACCTCACACCGGTCAGACCGGTGTACCTCACCGGTCAGATCGATGACCACCTGGGAAAAACTGGGAACTGCCCGAGCTCAAAACTAGCTCGAAACCACTTGGAAACCTCCTAAATGCATGCAGCAAGCCAAAACATGCTCAAACTTCTCCCCCTTGTTGACAATGCATGAATCAAGCCAAAAATGTAAAAAATGCAACCTAGAGCTTCTCAAATAGACAAAATTCAACAAAGGATGCTACACATGTCCAAATGAGCAAGTTAGATACTCTATAGCTTCGTAATGACATCAACTACAAGATCACCAAGTTTCACAACCATTGGGCGAAGCTAAGATAGAATTGAGCAATTTTGCGAAAATTTACCCTCTCATGAGCAAAGTCCTAAACATGAGCAAAACATGTCAAAATGACAAAGCCACACAAACTTCATGCTAGGACAACCATTCTAATCATAAGACCATCATAAACACCCACAAGCACCTCATGTCATGTCAAAGCCACCGAGCCATGTGCCTACTTCTATATATGAGACTTCTCATTGGTAGGCATCATGCAACGGTTTAGCACCCAAAGCAAATTAAAAATAGCACATATGACATGGGAGCACATTTTCCAAGCAATTTACATTTCATTTTCAGATTTGAAATTGGTACATGAAATGTCTTTGCGACAAAAAGGAACTTATGCCCCTCCACAAGATCAAGCATGAGGGCTAAACATTCATGATGGCAAATGAGCCTTTGGCCCCATATGATCAAAATAATCTATCCAACCACAAATTAAGCATAGCCAAGCCACTAAAACATGTCAAGATCATATAAAGGCATTTACTCACAAGAGAGCATACATGTGATATTTTTCAAAAACATAGCCATCAACCATGGATATAAATCAAGATCATCAAGAGCTAAGCCAAACAAACCATAGCTTACCAAACTAGCTCACAAGGACATATATATCATACCATGGTGAACAATGTATATAGGAGAAGCTTTTCCTAAACAATGCATATGATACAAAATGCATTCAACCTAAGATACAAAGATACCTATACATCATGTTACATATGCCATGCCAAATGCAAGAAATGCACAAAGGAAAGCTATACATATGCTACAAAGGAGCTCCCACACACCAACTCAAGAAATCAAACAAATAGCAAGCTCCCCCCGCAAACGAGTGAAAGTTGCTTGATCTAGGGGTTTGGTGAAAATATCAGCTAGCTGGTCATGTGTGGGTACATGGATCAAAGAGATTTTTCCTTTCTCAACATTGTCTCTCAGGAATTGATACCTCACTTCTATGTGCTTTGTTTTGGAGTGAAGAACTGGGTTCTTTGCTACACTTATGGCACTGGTGCTGTCACATTGAAGTGGGACATGGGTATACTCCTCACCAAAGTCACTCATGGTGTATGTGATCCAAAGGAGCTGAGAGCAACAATTAGCTGCGGCCACATACTCTGCCTCGGTAGTGGATTGAGCAACACTCGACTATTTGCGGGAAGACCAAGACACCAAAGAAGAACCCAAGAACTGGCAAGTCCCAGAAGTTGACTTCCTATCCAACCGACACCCGGCAAAATCCGCGTCTGAAAATCCATGAAGAGCCAAAGAAGAAGACGCGGAGTACCAAAGGCCGAAGTCGGGAGTATGACGCAAATACCTGAAAATGCGCTTGACCGCTTGCCGATGCGAAGTCCTTGGAGACGCTTGAAAATGAGCGCACAGACATACCGAGAACTGGATGTCCGGCCTCGTCGCCGTCAAGTAGAGGAGTGACCCGATCATGCTCCGGTACTCCTTCTGGTCCACATGCTCACCTTCCTCGTCCGCATCAAGAGCTGTAGTCGTACTCATAGGCGTCGCCATGGCCTTGGAGTCCTCCATCTTGAACTTCCTCACAATGTCCTTGGTGTACTTTGCTTGGTGCACAAATGTTCCTTCCTTTGATTGCTTGATCTGGAGCCCAAGGAAGAACTGCAACTCACCCATCATGCTCATCTCAAATTCCCTGCTCATGTCTTCTGCAAACCTTGCAACAAGAGAGTTAGACGAGCCACCAAAGACAATATCATCCACGTACACCTGCACAATCAGGATATCTTTGCCCTGCCTGAGGAGAAACAAGGTCTGATCGACCTTCCCCATCTCAAACCCTCTCTCAAACAGGAACCCCCTCAACCTACCATACCAAGCTCTAGGCGCCTGCTTCAACCCATACAGCGCCTTCCTCAACTTGTACACCCGGTGGGGGTACTTCTCACTCTCAAACCCCGGTGGTTGCCTCACATACACTTCTTCCTCCAACACACCGTTCAGGAAAACACTCTTCACATCCATTTGGTGCAACTTGAACCCTTTAGCCACGGAAAAAGCTAGAAGGATCCTAATCGCCTCCAAACGAGCTACGGGAGCAAAAGTCTCCTCATAGTCGATCCCCTCTTTCTGACTGTACCCTTGAGCAACAAGCCTTGACTTGTTTCTCACCACTTCTCCTTTCTCTCCCTCTTTGTTCTTCCACACCTATTTTGTCCCAATCGGCTTACACCCTGGGGGAGGGTCAACCAACACCCAAACTTGGTTCCTCTCAAAATTCTCCAACTCCTCATGCATCGAATTGACCCAATTATGATCAGATAGCGTGTGTCCAATTTCTTTGGGTGCAAAGGTGGCAACAAAAGCAGCATGAGCGAAATGAGAATTGTTCCGAACCCTACGTTCATTCATGTCGCCGATGATTCTCGAAGCTGGGTGATCCACTTGCACTCGCCGGGGAGGTTCTCGCCTTGATGTTACCTCCCCTTCAACAGTAGCTTCACCTTGGTCTGGGTTTGTCGTTGTAGGTGTGGGAGAGGGCCCGTTCTCGATCATCGCCGAAGTAGTAGGTACATGTTCAGCCGCGAGCACCACACCGCCATCTTCATCATCTCCATGTTCATGCTCCTTCTCCTGAAAGATCTCCTCGCCAAGTTGGTCGTCACATGCACACTCAAAAACAAGCTGACTACGTGGCTGTGTCTCGTCGAAGGTTACCTCGCAAGTCTCCACGATTTGGTTAGTTTCAAGATTGAGCACATGAAATGCTCTAGAATGAGATGCGTAACCAAAGAAAATGCCATCAACAGACCTAGCCTCGAACTTGTCCAACTTCTTCCCTTTCTTCAGAATGAAGCATTTACAACCAAAGACATGGAAGTGACTCCCCTTGGGTGTGCGACCGTGCATCAACTCGTAACAGGTTTTCTTCTTGTGAACCCTGAGGTAGATCCTGTTCGACACATAGCACGCGGTATTGACCGCCTCAGCCCAGAACCTTCTTAGAGCCCTATGCTCGTCGAGCATTGTCCGAGCCATCTCGCACAAGGTCCTGTTTTTCCTTTCCACCACGCCATTCTGGGGAGGCATATACGGACTCGAAAACTGGTGTTCAAGACCCAAGTCATGGCAAAAGGTTTCGAAGTGAGAGTTTTTGAATTCTGAGCCATTGTCACTGCGGATCGCTCGTATGGCACCTCCGTACCTCTCGTTTCTTAACCTCAAGACAAGATCTCGAACAAAACCAAATGTCTCCCCTTTCTCCTCAAGAAAGAACACCCACGCATACCAAGAGTAGTCGTCCACCACAACAAGGACATACCACTTCCCACCCGCAGATCGCACACGAGCTGGGCCAACAAGGTCCATATGGAGCAGTTCGCATGGACGCTCAGTCATCACATCGGTGAGAGGCGGGTGAGAAGAGGCTACCATCTTGGCATGCCTACACGGCGCACAAACCAACTCTTTCTCAAACATCAACCGTGGCAATCCTCAGACCAAATTGAGTTTACTCAAGCAAGACAAAAGGTCAAAGCTCAAGTGACCCAACTTCCTATGCCACTTCCACAACTCACTCGAAGAACCAGCCAAAAAGCAACGCTCCACACCAAAAGACTGAGAGAAATCAGCTCGGAACACTTGACCCTCGGGAACGACCATGCAAACTAGGTCCCCTCGAGAATCTAAAATCTGAGAACCACCAGGCTGAAACAACACCTCAAAACCCTCATCCAACAACTGGGACACGGAAAGCAAATTGAACCCCAGCGATTGAACAAGAGCAACACGCCTGAGAGTGACCTTGTCACTTACCTTGATCTCACCTTCTGATAGCACACGTCGTCGCCCATTGTCCCCAAAGGTGTTGTATGTCCTAGACACCACCGGGACGAGACTTGAGAACCACCCCTTGTCCCCGGTCATATGCCTCGAGCAACCGGAGTCAATCAACCAAACGTTCCTCAAGTCTCCCACCTGAAATTCAAAAGCGAGCACGTGAGTGAACAAACGACTCAGCACTGGGGTTAGTACCAAAAGAGTAAAACCAGTGCCGAGCCATTTGCTCCAAAGTGGGGTTAGCACAAACCATATCATCACGCCTATCAAAGCTACCTCCGCGAACACCACCACGGTAACCACTACGAGGAAACAAACCCTCTCTAGCTGGAGGAGGACGAAAGCCACGAAAAGAAGACCGTGGACTGTTCCTCCTCTCCATCTCAAAGCTACGACTCCTCCCACCCCCGTATTGAGCACGAGGTGGAGAACGTCTAGCAAACTGACCACCTACAGACTTTCCATACCAACCACCAGAACCACGACCACCTGAACCAAACCGAGCATCCTCACGAGCACGAAAACCAGACTGCTATCTGCCCAGATCTGCACCGGTCTGACCGGTGTAGTGCACCGGTCTGACCGTTGTAGCTCGGCCAGCAGCACCACCTGCTACCTTCCGGTCTCCCCAAGCCGGAACCATCCTCACAATCGCCTTGGCCCTAGGCATCTGCATACGAGGCTCAGGTACACCATTAGAGGGGTGGTACCTGTCCTTGTTAGCCCACTCTCTAGCCATTCTCTCCTCACGCTTCCTCTTGAAGCAAAACTCATCCTTGTGACCATCTCTCCCACAATACTCACAATGGAACTTCGTGGGCTGTGGCTTAGGCTTAGGTTGTGGCTGCTCACTCGGCTTCTCACCTTTCTTCTCTCCTTCCTCACCTCTCTTTGGGCTCACAAACTTCACCGGCTTTTGGAAATCATTTGTTGGGTGAGGGAATATGGGTGGATCTGGAGTAGTGTCAAGTTTGTTTCTGAGATGGTTAGGCTTGGGCTCAAACTTGTTCTTGTGTCTGTTTGGTGGTGGGATAGGGATCTCTCCAACTCTCCAAGCTTGTCAGCCCCAAGTGCCTGACCATCATAGCGTTTGAAAGCCACTATCATGATACCAAGTTGAGGCTCCTGACCCGACAACCAACTCATACATTTCCTCAGCTCATCATTCTCATCCTGCAAGCGATCAACATAATGCGCAAGCTCCAAATTCTTAACCGCATGCAATTCACAAGTAGAGCAAGAAGTGGGAATAGGCTCTTTCAACTTAGCCTCAAGCGAAATAGTGTAAGCATGCATCTCATCAATCTTTCCATGCAAAACAGGGCAAGAAGTGCAAGCACCAAGCAAAGCAGGTCTAGACTTAAGCTCAGCCACTTCAACCCTAAGCACATCTAGTTCATCACAAGTGGAAGCATGCTTATCCTTGAGACTAGTAAGATCAGCTAGGTACACAGAGCAATCAACACAGTCAACATCATCAGAAACCACAGGAGAAGCCTTAAGCGAATCAATCTCAAGCTTGACATCTAGGTTCTGGGTTTCTAGCTCAGCTACTCGGTTCCTAGCATCTTCTAGTGAGGCCCTAAGCTCTTTCCTCATCTTCTTGGCCTCTCTAAGCATGTCATCACGATTATCAAGCAACTTGCCAAGACGCTCGTTCTCCTCACGCAAGAAGGGAAGCTCGTCACGTACCTCATCTTCGGAGTTGGAGTCCGAGTCGCTCTGGTGACTCTTCTTGCTGCCGGAGCTACGAGCCATGCCGCAGAAGCCATCTCCCATGAAGCAGCTCAACCCGCTCAAGTTCTTGGACGCCTTCTTGTTCTTGCGCTGATCACCTTCATCTTCGCTGCTACTCGAGCTCGAGGAAGAGTAGGCGGAGCTGGAGTCGACGTCACTCGCTCCGACCATCGCTCGGGCCTTCCTGCCGCGGCCGTCCTTCTTCCTCGACCGTCGCTCGTCCTTGTGCTTGTTCTTGTGCTTGTGATCGCGCCTCGATCGGTACTTGCCGTCCTTGCTCGACCGGTGCTTGTAGCCGTCCTTGTAGTCGTCCTTGTTCTCCATCTTCTCCGGACAGTCGGCAACGAAGTGTCCTGGCTTGCCGCACTGAAAGCATGTCCGTGGATTCCTCCTTGTGTTCACTCGGTTCTCGTGCAACCTCTCGAACCGTCTGGTCAGTAATGCCAGATCGTCCTCTCCAAGCATGTCGAACTCCTCGTCTGGCAAAGACATCAAAGAAGACAGAGAGTACATCCTGGAGGATGCGTTAGCGTTAGACTTAGCTCCTTTGCCACCAACGACAGCAAGACTATGAGAATCAGTCGGGCTCTCGATCTTGGCTGTCATACCACGGTCCAACTCAGCCGACTTGAGCTTCGAGAACAGCTCATTCACGGTCAAGGTGTCATACTTCTCGGACTCAAGGATAGGCTCGTCCTTCCCGTCCCATACGGTACGATCCAACGAGTGCAAGAGCTTTACAGCTCTATCATGATCATCGTATGGGAGCACAGCCACATTGGCTCTCATGTTGTTCACCACGACCGTAAACCGCTGGAAAAGGGCATCGACGGACTCGCAGGGGAGATGAGTGAAGTTCTCGTACTCTCTCCGGTAAGTCGTGTACATCCGAGCCTGAACCTGAGCATTCCCAGCATGAGCATCCTTCAACTGCTCCCAAATCCTACAAGCTAAGTCCTCTGTCCGAACCCGATCGAATTCAGACTGACACAGAGCACGAAACAAGTAGTCGACCGCCTTGTTGTTGGCGTCGAACATATCCCTCGATCCTGGAGCAAGGAAGTTAATCGGATGAACATAAGCTGTGTTCACCGTAACGTCCCAAAGGATCTGACCCTTTCCGCGGAGGAACGCCGCCATCCGCCTCTGCCACATCTGGTAGTTCTTCCCATCGAAGTGCGGAGGACCCGAACCCCGTTCCTGGTACGCCACCTTTGGATCTTAGACTGGTAAGAGTCAATGAAGACCCGAACCGGCTCTGATACCAATTGAAGGACCGATTAGGCAAACCAGAGAGGGGGGAGTGAATGGGAGCCGATAAAAATTCTTCTCGAAGGAGATAGGAACTCCAACAAGACGAACACGGCTTCCAAAACACGTCTCCGACTCAACTACCCAAGTTGGTCAAGACCACGCAGCCACTGAAGTGCTACTGGTCCTAGGAACCAACAACCACCTTCACCTATTCGAGAACGCAGCGGAACTAGAAACTCGAGCACCACTGGGCTACACCGGTCAGGCCGGTGAGCAGCACCGGTCAGACCGGTCCCTGCTGGCAAAACTTGAGAACTTCCATAGAACAGGTCAGGCTGGTGTAGCTCGCCGGTCAGACCGGTCCAAGCCAGGAAATCCCAAATCCACCAAACAGACCTACCGAGCTCCAAAACAAACCAAACTCGAAACAGCAGCAACACAAGACAACAGGGAACTCACCTAGACATTCACCCAAGCATAACTCAACCAAGAGTCTGCACTGGCCAGACCGGTGTGAGGCACCGGTCAGGCTGGTGTGACCTGAGCTCTCGGGATGAACAGCGCCCGCGGGTCAACTCCCCCAAATCCAACTCCCGATCTCCCAAATCGCTCCACGGTTTTGCACAAGACTTTGGGGATAGTAGGAACACCTCATGGGCACTCCATAGCCAAGATTTGGTCCACCAAAACTTGCTAAACCGAGAGGAATCGAAGAAATCCCACCAAGAACGCCTCTAACCCTAGAGCCAAGAAAACCCCAAAATCGAATCCCTTTGCTCACGGATTTGGGAGGGGAATCAAAGGGAAAAGAACCACAAAGGGTTCAAGCATACATCCCCCACCAAATCACAAAGAGAAAGGCCTCGAAATCGCTCCAAGAAAATTGCCAAGAAGGGGCTCCGAAAATCACCAAAAAGGAGAAACAGGAAAGACACATCCAAGCCTTGAGGAACCACGTCGAATCATCTATACATACCAAAGAGGTTCATACAAGGTCTAGCTTGCCGCCCGATCATCCTTCCCTCTCACAAGATCTCACCATGAAGCTCTCAAGCTAGTCCTATGGAAATCCTAAGGAAAATAGGAAGGGAAAATAGGAAAACAAATGAGCTAGGGTTCCAAGAGATGGCTGCCATCCTGTCACCACTTGGGTTATATGGAGGCAACCTAAAGACTAAAATACCCTTACTAGCTAACTAGGGATACATGCCCCTCAAGGGCAAATTTGGAAGTCTTTGTCTTCGCACCAACGGACGGATGCCCAGCGACCGCAAACTTGCTTAGCCTCAACGCAAGTCTTGCGACCCCGATGCGTGTCCTCTGCTTCGAAGATTCCGAACTGCGTCGTCGCACACCAGTCAGACCGGTGCTCCTCACCGGTCAGACCGGTACCCACCGGTCAGACCGGTCCGATGCTGCTGCACCTCCGTCTTCGGTTCTTCGGTCTTGGCTTTGTGGATCAACCAAGGAACCCAGTGGTTTTTTGGTGAACCACCGGAAACCCCGCGAACTCGGTGTAGCCTCCGCCAATCACCACTCATGACTCGGCTCCCACGTAATCCCGGCTTGACCTTGGTTTTAAGGCTCAACCAAAAAACCGTCCATGACTTCATCTTGCCGTTCTTGCCACCATGCGGCCTGCACTTGACCCCGCTGGCCACCGGGTCCCTCGAACCAAGCCTACTTGTTTTCTCCACACCTAGAGGCCTCACCGGCAATGACCTTTCATGCTTGTTCTTCACCTGCACCAACACCAGTCAAATCGCAACCTGCACCTGCAATACTTAGCCAAGAATTAGTCCACACCACATTGTCAATCACTCATCACACTAGGAAGCGACCATCCACCGGTCCTCGAACCACACATGGCTCTCAACCCGCATGGAGAGGCGAACACATGGCGGACCGCGTACCAGGGTGTCACGGGACGCCAACAGGGCCTACGTACTTGTGGCCTTGACGGCCAAGTCTTGGACTGGTCGGAGACGGGAAACTACTCGAGTGAGTAGGCGGTCTACACCGCGTCTCCCAATGCTTAGGGTGTAGTGTGTAATGTACCGTTCGCTGCTCAGCATCCATTACGCTGTCCACAGTACGCTGGCCACTGTGCCGTTGGTGGCAGGGTTTGACGAATTTGTTCCCTGACACCGAATCGGCCTGGCCCGGGCGGACCGCTATGGCCGGGCGGACACGTGGCGGTGCGCGGGGGAGCATGCGCGGAGTTCCTGAGATCCCGATCTGAGGGGCTCGCGTGCCCCATGCCTTCTCCGCGAAGCCCGCTCGAGCGGGTGATGGAAACTACTCGTGCGAATGAGTAGTCGCGACGGCGGGACGGAGACTACTCGTGCGAGCGAGTTTCCGCGACCGTGAGGCGGAAACTACTCGTACGAGTCGAGTAGTCGGGAGTGAAGGCGAAAACTTATCGTACGGGCTGCCACGTACTCGGGGAAGAGGTACGGGCGGCCGTGGGCCGCCTGTCTTCTGGCCCATGGCGAAAACTAGTCGTACGGAACCTCACGTACTCGGGCAGCGTAACACTCGTTGTGTTAGCCACCGGAGCAAGCCGTACGTGGGCCCGTGCTGCATTTTTCAAGGGTCTTGGTGGGCCCTGGTCCATGGCCTCGTCAAGTTTCATCTTTTCGGGACTGATTATCGTCTTTCTTGGAAGGATCTTAGTCGTCTTCTTGGTTTTAGTCCTCGTTGTGCTGTCTCTTTGAAGCGAGCTTGTGAGGGTTATGTTCGGGAATCTTTCTGGGCAGATATCTCTGGTCTTGTTTACAATGGCAAGTTTGTACCTCGGTGCAACGATACTATGCATCCCACTCTCCGCTTGTGGCACAAGTGGCTCGCCATTACTCTCTTTCCACGAGAGGATGTTCGGCCCGTGCGCAGCGATGAGATGATGGTATTATACGCTGCTGTCAACCAGATCAAGGTCTCTCCCGTTAAAGCAATGATTCGGCAGTGGATGACGAATTTCAAGATGATAGGTCCTATTGAGTGTACGGCTTTGGTGACTCGTATTGCTCTCAGACTCGGGGTTCTTAGCGGGAATCCCGTACCCTTCATCGGGACGCCCTGAGTTCTCATTGATGAGGCATACTTGATCCAGGGGCATATACTCAAGAGGGGCCCAAATGATTCTTTGACTTTCTTCTTTCTGGGCTATGCAAACCAAATCCCGTTACCTAACCCGGGGTTTGGATCGTATAACTCGAAGTCACTCACCATTCCCCATGTTACACAAGAGGAAAGCCATCGTGCTAGTGTTTCAGGCAGGTCCACCAGGAGCGCGGCAAAGAGAGCACACATGCAGGAGCAACAGCAGTCACAGCCGACACCACCACCACCACAGTCTCAGCCACAGCCTGTTACACCACCGGTGGCAGGAGGGGCCCCTACGGGGTACATGTCCGGGGTTACCCCTGGATATGCACCTGGTTGGGACCAGCCCACCTACCAGCTGAGTGCGAGTGGCACGGCTTGGGCGAGCATGAGCCGAGCTCAGTGGGCCACACCCGCTAGCTCCAGCTCAGGTGGTCCACCTCCGTCTTCGTCCTTCCGGCGACACTCTTCAGCCTCTGCACGTGATGCTCAGCTCACACAGCAGATGGGAGAGCTCACCGTTCAGGTCACGGGATTGGAGGAGACGCTGAACACCCACGTCGAGTCTACCTCAGCGTGGCAGCGTCAGGCTGGTGAGAGGATAGCAGCCATGCAGCAAGATCAGCGGCAGTACATGGAGGCGTAGAGGGCTTACTACGCGAGTCAGGGTTTCTTCTACCCTCCTCCGCAGTGAGCCTGAAGCTAGCTTGGGGGAGGACCCCCATTCTGAGGTAACTTGTATCTTCCTTCATTTTCAGAATATCTTATAAATGAAAATCCAAAAAAATCTGCAAAATAAAAAGACCAAAAATATTTATTTGCTTTCATCGTCATCATCATTTGCTTAGTTTGCTTTGATATGCTTAGTAAGAATGCTTTGCCTCTATGGTTTAAATGATGAATAGTTGCTCTGTTTATTCTCCTCGTATGTCTTGCTTACAACTTTGTATCCAACCTAAGTTTTGAGTTTGTTGGCTTGTATGTTCAAATCTTAGCTTGAAAACTGTGGGTAGCAGAAAGCATGATCCTTGACTAAGTTGTTGTGAGACATGATATGGTATAATAGAGTGCTATGATCTTGTGCTTAGTGATGCTTGACATCCGGAGTTTTCCTTTTTGAAAAATCAAAACATGATGAGTTCCTCAATGATGAGAATTTCCCATCCAAGGCCATATGTAGATTCTAGTTAGCCTCCACATATGCAGCTTGTTCTCTCATTGAGCTTTGTCAAATTGTTGTGACCCTTGTTAGAACTCATACTCCCCTGATCAAGATCACGTACACATTCATGCTAAAACTTCTACACTGGAAGTTAAGCATTCATCATTTGCTCCATACTGCTTATGCATTCTTCCATAAATAAAACTCTATGTATCTTTGCATCATTCATCCCTCTCCAAATATCTCCAACAGAGACAAAGGACTAGCTAAAAAAAGCATGCTCAATAGCATGGCAAAAATAAAGAAAGAAAGCTAGCCCAAGTCTCGGGAAAAAAAAATTCAAAGGAGAAAAAGGGATTGATATGTGCAAGAGAAAGAGTTCCACCATATAGATGGCAATAACTAGTACCTACTCCGGGGCTAGTGTCCACCTTACCATCATTCCCTCATATAAAACATGGCAATATCTAGCACCCATTTCCGGGCCTAGTATCCACCTTACCATGCTCATATCCATCACACACATATGCACATCTTGATCAGGATGTATGTTTGTTTCTTCCAAGGATCCGATTTTTGACTTAGCAAAACATGAGAGACAAGTATGCCACATCTTCCCTACCTACAGCTCCACATAAAGCCTATTAGGAGTAGGATGTGAAGAAAGGCAACATTGATGCCTTGGTGAGGAACCATACACTTTTGAGCGATCCGAGAGTATCATTTGAGGAACTCTGATTTTCTTTTGAAAAATTTGCAAAACCTCCGGATTGATAGCTGATCAAGGTATGAGTGATTATGCACATGCTATATAACCATTCTGTCTCTCAACCGCCCAAGGCAGGTGAAGCTATATGCCCCATGTATTAGGTGAAAGGTAAGAACATTGTCAACTTATTCAACTCTTGGTAGAGTACTTTGCTGTATGTTTGCCATAAGTTGAGAATACAACATTGTAGCAACTCCTGATCAACCAACCTAAGTCTCTAATGTCTTGCTTCGAGACGAGCAAGAGGTTAGCTTGGGGGAGTTTGTTGACGGTGGAAATTCACCATTTCCAACCCTCAATATTCTCACATAAATGGAGGCATATGCATTATTTACTAGCATTTAGGTTTGAATAATGTAGTTCCACTTGTCCTTGGAGATTATTTGTATGTAGGTGATTTACCCTTAAAAGAGATGGAAACTCCACTTCTATGAAGAAACCATGCCAACTCAGCTGAGGAGGTGGCTGCCACCAAGGGAAACATGGCAATCCACGTCATCGATCCAGGGGAGGCACTCACCGACGAATCAGAGGACGCCACATGGACTTCACATGGATCAAAGGGCCCACCTCGGATACCAAATCAAGCCATGCACCGGGGATGGATCAGAGGGCCCACAGGGCAGCCACCCAGTGGAAAAACCACCAGGTGGGGCCACCCTAGGGGGCCGGTCGACCCTGGGATCGGCCGAACCGACCTAGGGGGCCCCATCCTGGCCCTCCACGTGGCAGCTCTCTATTGGTCCTTTGCATCACTCCCGGGTGTTTAGGGGCCATTTGGGCGTCCGAGCAAGCCTTGTCCTTGCCTATAAATAGAAGGGGAGGGGCTCCCATTTCTCACACACCACTCTCTCATTCTCCTCTCACTTTTAGTTTCCAAGACTAGGGGGTAGGCTAGAGTAGCTCTTCTTCAGGTTCCAAGTCCTCTTGGAAGTTTAGGTATGAGTTCTCTTTTATCTTTATTTCTTTGTATGACTTTGATCTACTTCAGTTATTCAGCTATTTCATATAAAGTCATGGTAGATCATATTCTTGATATGTTCTTGAGTTCATCCTCTGTTCATCATTTAGAGGCTCGTGTTCTTCGTGAACACTACCTTTTGATCCACTTGAAGGGTGATAAACTCCTTCCTTATGTGTTTGTTCATAAGTTAGAGGCTCGTGTTCTTCACGAACACGACCCTTTGATCTTGTTGATTAGACATAAGAGAGTTCATATCTGTTCGTATGTCTAGCCTTAGTTGATCTTGTTAGATGGCATGAGAGTGTTGCATGGTGTCTGTTTTCAAGCTACGGTACTCGGTCTAGTTGACCAGTCTTCTGGTGGCTCTCACCCTGGGTCACAATAGCCCGGGCCGGGTGAAGTCTAGCAGCAACGTAGGCATGGTGCCTGGGTTGTCTGGCTACGATAGTTATGAGCATATCCCCCGTAACGAGAGGTCGGTCCTCAGGTGGTGACAGCCCTGTTGGATCCTAGGGCAACCTCCACGTTGGGGTACCTGCTGTAGGAGTCTAAAGTCTAGTTTCGCAGAGTGCTGGTCGTCGCGGGCTAGCTCCCCGTTTGTACCTAGGTGCTGAACCATGTCTCCCTCATGCAATACTCATGCCCATCTCTTGTATCTTCTAGCTTTGTATATTTAGTACATTAGAACCTAGAGCTAACTCATATGTTCCCCCTAAGCCGTAGTGTGCTAGAGTAGAGGTAGATTTGAGGTCTGTGTGTCACACTACCCCTATTATCTTTTATCTTACCCCTGCCTTTGAGTGTGTTGTTCCCTATATCTATCTCTTGGTTTACATTCAAAGCAAAAGCATAAGTCTAAGATATCCGCCATTGCCTTCCTTTGATTTGATACCCTTGGAATACTCTCCTTCCTTGGGGAAATACTACAATGGTTTATCTGTGCACTTGCGGATTTGTTCATGATCGTTTAGATTAACCTATGGCAAGTCTCAATGTTCACGCTAACCTGCGCCATTAGTTGTGACATTGGGAAATGCCAACAAGCATTTCTAGCGCTGACGCTAAGGATGGATTCCAAATCTGTTCTTAAGTGATCGACTTTTAGAAATGTCAACACTCCGCGAAGAACTTGTTGATACCGGCCTTGATGATGATGATTGCATCTTCCTTCCAAGGACCTTGCCAAAAACCTTCTTCATCTTGTAGTTGCTGCACAAATCACAAACAAACTCTCCTGGGGGTTTCTTGCCAGTAGAAATACACACAAAAGAAGTATATGGAAGAGCAAGGATTGTGACGTATTTCTCTGAATTTTTGGACTCAAGAATGGAGAACGAATTTTTTGGAGGTGTTTCTGGAGGTTCTGGACTAGGAACTCAAGAACAAGAACTAGCAACGAAGCAAGTGGCTTACCTGAGAAAGATGAGCGCTGGGGGCCAAATAAATAGGCCAGGCCGGCCGGCCTGGGCCGACCGGCCTAGGCCCCTGCCCCTCTTCTTTGTCTCCTTTTTCTCCCACTTGTTGATTGATTGATCATGGTGCTGTGTACTCGTGCTCCACGCCGTCCACCGTCCAATTCTTCTCAGCCACTCCTTTTTCTTTCATGGTCAAGTCCTCCATCTTGACCATTTTCTTTGTGTCACTTCCATGCCTCCTTGCCTCCCATGCTATCATTCATAACCTGCAAAAACAAAACAATGCTGCCTCCCCCATGCTTGTCCTTGCATGTGCTCAAGATGCATTAATGATGAAGCCTTCCCGTGATGCATCATAGAGCATTAGAAGTTCAATTAAGCTCAAAACCTTCCCTTGATCATGTTTAGACGCTAATTACTCCTCTAATTTCGAAAATTAAAAATTAACTTAGAGATATCAATGAGTTCAAATGTATTTTTAGAAGAGTTTTTAGGCATCAAAAACATTTGTAAGTCGAAACTTTCCGACTACATTGATTTTGGTTACACTGGGATCACTTGCTTTCATTAATTGATAGCGAGCTCCTCTGGCTTGACCGTGGGGGTATGGGTTTAGGTTCTAATTTTGGCCAAACATGAGAGAGATGTTTTGAATGAACAAAAATAAATGGGCTTGGAAAAATTCTAATTCTAGAGAAATCGGTAGATATCAAGTTGAAAGAAACCAAAAATCTAGGTTTACGCGAGTCCTAGCATGCGTCAAAGATTAAAAATCATTAAGGAACAACACAGGGCTCTACTCATGTGTTCTTATGATGTAAAACAAACCAACCTTATCATCATGAGGAGGATGAAAGGTGTGGGTAGGTTCTAAATTTTTGGTGTAGGTTTCTCGAAAAGAGGCAAATAAATCGTAGGATGGCTCATGTCATAGGTTTATGATCAAATAAAATCCAAATAAAACATCCGAGCAACTTAAATGTCTCAAAAATAAGTTCAACCACTTAAGAGTTTATACCAAGTCTTGCGTAGCAAATTCTAAGACCAACTTACTTGAAAATCGGAAATAATCCGGGTTGCCCTCCCGACAGCTTTATTCTTGAACGGGTTGTCCTCCCGGTAGCTTATTTTTGACTCAACGAACGGGTTGCCTCCCGCCTAGCACTTCATTTATAGTCCATGGCTAGACTTCTTGTCTTCTTCACTTCGGATCAACGCTCTTTGCGGGTGTTGCAATCTAGGGTACCCACTTCCGCACCATCTTGGGCACGGGCTTATTCTCCGGCCTAGTCATCTTTTTGGTCTTCACAGGCAGCTTTTGTTCTTTGGTCTTGACAGATGCAATGACTTCTTTGATCACCTTTGCTTCCTTCTTCTTGGGCTCCTTCTTCTTCCTTGGCTCTTCCTTTCTAAAACGACGATGAGGTGGAACATATTTAGCATTGATCATGTTGCATACCTCGAAACATGGATGAAACTTGAATATGCTTCGTGTGCCATTGACGTCGAACTTAATCTCCCCCTTTCCAATGTCGATCATCGCCCCGACGGTCTTGAGGAAGGGCCTCCCTAGGATGAGGGGCGGCTTCTCCCTTTCTCCCATCTCAAGTACCACGAAGTCGACTGGAATGAAGTGATCTCCAACTTTCACGGGCACATCTTCGACAATTCCCACAGGATAGTGGATAGAGTTGTCACCCAACTCCAAACACATACCCGTAGGCTCAAGTGGTAAGCATAGCTTCTCGAACACATCTCTTGGTATGACACTCATGCTTGCTCCAAGGTCGCATAATGCCTTCTCGAACGTGAATGAGCCAATAGAACACGGGATAGTCGGACATCCAGGGTCTCTCTGCTTCTCGGGCCCTTGATTTGCGATGGCGGCACTACATTGTTCGAACATCTTGACATGGTCTTCTTGAAAAGAGTGAATGCCTCTGTCGGAGTTAGCTCAATAATAGATCCTCCCGCCGATGTGTCAATTACGGTCCTCGATGCTAGATTGAGACCTTGATAGAACTTTTGAACAAGGTCCTCCTTCGGGAACCTGTGATGTGGCACGGCTCGGGTGTACTCATTGAAACGCTCGAAAGCTTCCGCGATAGTCTCCGTAGGATATTGAGAAAATGTAGCAATCTTATTACGCAAGCTTTGAGTCTTACCCGGCGAATAATACTCCTTCATGAAAGCTCTCATCAATGCTTCCCAATTTTGCACCGTCTCCACCGGTAGAGTGTAGAACCATTGCAAGGCTTTTCCGAGAAGTGAGAACGGAAAAAGTCTTGCCCTCAATTGGTCTTGATCCAGCCCTTCCATCGTGAATGTCTGACAAAGATGAATGAACGCTTGGATGTGAAGGTTAGGATCCTCTTTACCGGTGAAAGGTGTATGTTGCACCATGCGGATGGTTGAAGTCTTTATCTCAAACGGCCTTCCGATGTTGGCTAAGTGGAGGATGGGGAGATCACCAAGCTCCGGGATGCAAAGCTCCCCAATCTTCCTCTCCTCTCCCATTGGTGGCGGTTGAGGTTGATCTTTCCTTGGACTTGTAGGTGGTGATTCCTTCTTCGGACTTGTAGCTGCTGATTCCTTTGGAGAT
The DNA here is from genome assembly GCA_036936925.1 of Cenchrus fungigraminus. NCBI lineage: Eukaryota > Viridiplantae > Streptophyta > Magnoliopsida > Poales > Poaceae > Cenchrus > Cenchrus fungigraminus. Next base: position 104,289,074 of record CM072779.1, read on the forward strand.
CCTGATGATCCTTCATCTCCGGTGTTTGGATCTACAATCCCCAGCTTCCTAGATCGTGCTTCGCGTATCCTTTGCCTGTAAAGTTTTTCTGGATCATCCACAAAATATTTTGGTTTGTTGGACAGGTGGCTGTCCATCTCCTGTTAGGGTTAGCGATAAACAAAATATACAAAAGATCTAAAAAGAAAAGAAAACTATAAAAAGGGTTAGTCAAAAACTAGATTAGATTGGTTTTTGAGGATGATCAAAGTTTAGTAGATGCAAAAGAAAAATAAAAAAGAAACTGAAAATACTTACAAACGAGATATTAGATTGGATCTTAATTACTTGTTCCCCGGCAACGGCACCAGAAAAAGGGGCTTGTTGACGTTTGATTATCGTTGCAAAGTTCGTTTGGACTTGCAAGCGGACAAATCCTCTGTCGTAGTCAAGGGACCCTTCTTCCCTTGAGTGGTGAACCCAAGGTATCGAATCCGTGGAACAATGTGTAATGCAAGATCAATCTAATAACCGAGAAACACTTGCTTCTTTAAGAGGTTTCGAATTGCATCTAATCTACTAAGATCCAAAGAGGTAGCAAGAGAAAGCATTGAGGTACCGATCTAGAGAGAGTCTAGATCGTGTTTATGTCGTCGTTCCGAGCAAGATAAAGAGAGAGTAAAACGAATCTCATTGAAAGCTTCTTTAAACCAGGACCTTCGGTCAAACCCCCTAAGTCGCCCCATCGTACTCGGTGTCAACATCCTGTCACGGTGTTCCCCTTTCTTCACGGTCGAATCATAGAGCACACCCGCAAGGAGTGTCTACTTGGTAGATCGGGTATGCACCTCTAGCCACCACGGCTACAAGAACATCCCATGCAATCTATCTCGAGAATAGATTGAGGAAGAAAACACCCAAGCAAGAATAAGAATTGCAAACAAAGGTACTCGATCGCTAGGAATCAGATCCATTAAAACTCCATCAAAAGTATGTATACATGAATAAGATCCAACCGGGATCCTACCTTGATCTTGATTCACGCCTCCGGAACTCTGATGTGGTCTTCCTTGCAAGGTTCCCACGTCGGCTAGGCAAACCCTAGACGACTAACATGATCCTCCTCTCCGAGGTGGTGTCCCTCAAGCTCCTCTGCTCCTCGGCGGCGAATGACGAATGGCTTGGTAGTTGCAACTTCGCACGGGGGCTATAAATAGCCCGAGCATCATCTAGGTCAAAGGGGGAAACGAACCGCCCCAGGGATGGGCCAGGCCGGCCGGCCTGGGCCGACCGGCCCAGGGCCTCCTCGGCCCGGTTCGTCCCCGGTTTTCTTCCCGAAGCTTTTCGCGACTTCCTGAGTTTTTGCCGAGTTGCATGTGGGCCCTTGACGTCATTTTCCTCGCGGTTTAGATACGGGGGCTTTGCGTATGAACTCCTGCATCTTCCGTCTAGGTCCTTAGCACTTCCCAGCTTCACGCTTTAGTCCTTGGTTCATTTCGAGTCATGTTCATCTTGTATCTTGACTTGTCCCGAGGTCCGTGATCACCTTATAAATCCCTTGATGAACTTTACCTAGAAGTCCTCATTTAGGCTCTTGATTCCTGTGTAAACAATAAACTCCAAAAACCATGTGCGAGTGCGAACATAACACATAATGGGGGTTAGGATCGTTAGTGTGAATATCAAATCAATACCAACATAGAAGGTAAACAAGTGACTAGGTTGACGGAAATCGACCGCCAGCACTAACCTTGCAGCTAAAGCTTGAATGACACATCAAGAATTGGTGGTGAGACGGGAATGCATCACTAATGATAGCTGCAAGAAGAAGTTCCTATGGTCGAGCTTATGACCATAAACAAAGCACTACCAGGAGATAGCCTCGATTAGGTTAGATTTTATTTCCCTTTTCAAATAAAAAGCAAGAGCATGTTTTTAGGATAGGTTGTCCTTCAGATATTTTTGGTCCTAACCTTTCAGGTGGAGATTGAAAAGAATGATGGACAGTTAGCACCTAAGAACATGTGAGCTACATCACCTCGACACTTTGGTAAGTTTTTGGTGAGGGAACATTACAAAAGGAAGTTTGATCTCCACACACTTGAGTTTTGTTGCCTAGCAATGCAAACTTAGAGTGTGGGGGAGGTATGTGAGCATCCCGAGTAAAGTTCCTCTCCTCCAAATCTTATCCTGTTTTGGAGATGATGTTAGCTCCTGCATCTTGCCCAGTTAGGTATGTCCTGCTTTGACTTTAAACAAAGCCCTTCTGAGAGGTCGCCCGATGTTCACCATCTTATGCTCATGTTTATGTCCCTTTGGAAATAACTTGATTATGCTTTTATGCTTCCTTTATCTCTGTTCATGATGCAATGGTTTGAGTGCATGTTTAGCTACATGCATTCATAGGTTGTTTTAAATTAAGCATGGTGCTTAGGATGAAACGGTCTTCTTCAATCAAACAAGACATGGTGTCGAGTTTGGTTGATGAACCTTGTAATGCTTTCATGGATACTGGTTGTATATGCAGACTAACCCTTGCAGGAATTTTCAAATCCAAATGGGTAGGCCATTGAGCTTGCTTCAAATGGGAAGGTAAGCAAAGGCATGACAGCCTTGCTTGGGCTAGGCCTCATGGTGAATAAAAAACAAAAAAATGTTTGTTTTCGAATAAAGACTCCCTGGTTTTCCAACCAGTAGAGTCCCTCTTTTGTTTTTCTTTTTGTTTGAAGACAGCACCAGGTACAATGTCACACCTAATTTCCGAAGAGAAACCAAATGCATCTCATATGTGCACCAGGATCAAGTTACACACATATGATAGACGTCATGAGTGAAATATCCATAAACAGTATTAAAATTGTACAGAGGTTTAACCATTATATTATCTTTATTACACTCAGACAATAGACTCGAATGTCTTTAAAACGAACAAACGGTAAGTAGACGAAGCAATTCCGTCTTCAACTTCCACAGGCACTTGACTGGGGGATCGCATGCCTCAGAACTCGTTGTAGTTGCTGTAGTACTCCTCACCGATGTTCTCCTCTGAACAGCGGTAAGCAAGGGTGAGCACACTTATGGTTGGAGCTCAGCAAGTGGGGGAAGATGCAAAGCTATCAAGGATAGGCTAAGGTTTTGTAGCGGTTAGCATTTTTAATGTTGGTCGAATTTTATTAGCAAGCACCTATTTACTAGATGTAAGTTCATACCAACCCACTTAAGCATTTAGAAAACATCTGTCACAAAACCATATGAAAACCACAATTTAATTTCATCTTTAAGTTTGATTATCATGTGAGGGTCCAAGCCGCTCTTGACTGCGAGCACGGCTGATCGATCTGTTTTCACTCTGCAGAGGTTGTACACTTTACCCACAGCTCGTGTAAAAGTTCCAAAGAACTTTGAACCCAACCATGTGATGTTGGCCAAGCACCATACCACACTTCCGAGGTGTGATTGCATAGGGACGCTATGAAGCCTTTACAAAGTCATGCAAAAGACCAACAACCCGTATAGTTACAGATCAGGGCGGACCATAACCCTCCCTACTGGTCAACACCTTAGAAAAGGCCGCTACCCCAAAAGGACCGGGCTATAGACCTGCAACCCAGACCCCCCTCTGCTCCTTTTGGATAAGGTTATCAGTTCATTCACACACCTAATTAATTGGCTAAGCCAGAGCCATATGGACTATGGTTGTACTGTTTTTGAAGACCAGGTGTGTCTGAGGACCAGTGGAGGGTCGCTCCTTAGTGATGAGTGATTGACAACGTTGTGTGGACTGATGCTTGTCTCAGTGTGCAGGTACAGGTTGCGGCTTGACTCGTGTTGGTGCAGGTGAAGAACAAGCGCGAAAGGCCTTAGCCGTGGTGGCCTCCGGGTGATGGAGAGGCAAGTAGGCTTGGTTCGGTGGAACCAGTGGCCGATGGGGTCAAGAGCGAGCCGTGCGGTGCAAGACTAGCAAGTTGAAGTCATGGACATGGGCCAGTGCAAGGTAGCGGTTCGAGGCCGAAGCTTGCACGTGGGGTTTGGTGGTTTGCCCACAAAACCATCGGTGGACGGTTTCTTGGTTTGGGCCTCAAAACCAAGTCCGGAGGCCCGATGCGACAGAGACGGGGATCCGGGAGTGTCAGGAAGCATCGAGGCAGGGGGCACGTGGCGTGATCGTGGGGCTTGCGTCGAGGCTAAGCAAGTCCGCGGTGGAAGCGTGTCTGCTCGATGAGAATATCCGAAGACTTGACAAAATTGCCCCTGAGGGGTGTGTATCTTCTTTTAAGTTGTAGGGGTAGTGTGGTCATTTGCCTCCTCCGGTGGACTTTAAGTTTTGCTGGAGCTTTGGCCTGACGGTCCGCAGGTCCTACACGCACGGTCCGCGACACTAGTGGACAGTTTGTGTGGCTCGTGGACAGTCCGATTTTCTCGGTGCATCTCTGTTGGTTCGGGTGTTTATTTCGGACAGTTCGCGATAGCCGTGCAGACAGTCCGCCCCTGTCTGGCGGACAGTCCGACCGTACTGCATGGATGATCCACGCTTAGCCTGTCCAGATTTGGCTAAGTGCTTTAGTTCTTGCTTAGTGTTTCGAGACTTGTCTTTAGGACTTGTAGGCTTGTGTGTGCCTAGTCTAGAGCTTCTTTTGGTGTGTGCGAGTGATCGAAGTGGCAATCGGGGTATAGGCTGAGTTCTCTCTTTGGAGAAGAATTTTTATCGGCTCCCATTCACTCCCCCCTTTCTGGTCACCTATTTGGTCCTTCAATTGGTATCAGAGCTAGTTATGGATCTTTGTGATTCTAACCGGTCTAAGATCCAAAGATGGGCGACTACGGTAAGGGATCGGGTCCTCAGCACTTCGATGGCAAGAATTACCAGATGTGGGAGAGGCGCATGGGCGTGTTTTTGCGTGGGAAGGGGACTCTGATCTGGGATGTGACCCAAAATCCTAACTATGTCATTCCTGATAGTTTCCTTCTTCCAGGATCATGGGACATGTTTGAGGCAAACAACAAGGCCGTTGATTACTTGTTCCGTGCTCTCTGTGTCTCGGAGTTTGATCGAGTGTACGAAGAGGATGTGGCCAGAAAGATATGGCTTAAGCTTAAGAATACCCATGTTGGCAATACTCAGGTGCAAGCTCGTTTGTTTGCCACTCACCGGAGAGAGTATGAGACTTCAATCATCTCCTCGGTGAGTCGACTGATGTGATGTTCTAGCGCTTCACCAGTATTGTGAACAACATGAGGGCCAATGTGACAGTGCTCTCATACACGGATCATGATAAAGCTATCAAGCTTTTGCATGCACTGGATAGATCTGTGTGGAGTGCCAAGGTCGAGGCCATTGAGGAGTCGAGCATGTATGATACCTTGACACTGGATGAGCTATTTTCTAAGCTCAGGTCTTCGGAGGTTTATCGTGGATTGAGAGCCAAGAGCGAGAGCCCCACTGATCCTCATAGTTTGGCTCTTGTCTCAGGATCGAGGACTAATGCTAACCATGCTGCCAGGCAGTTTTCTTTGTCTTGTCTTGTGTCCATGCCAGATGAGGACTTTGAGGTGCTGAGCGACGAGGATCTCGCCTTGTTGAGCAAGAGGTTTGGGCGGATGTACGGGAGCTGCAAGAATGCGAGGAGAAGCTCGGGGATGTGCTATCGGTGCGGGAAGCACGGGCACTTCATCACCGAACCCTGAAGCCATGGAGATCAAGAACGACTACAAGGGCAAGCCCAAGCACGACTACAACAAGCACCACTCCCGGAACGACTACAAGGCCAAGCGCAAGCACAAGGGCGAGAGAAGGCCAAAGAAGGGCATCGGGTACAAGAAGAAGACGACTTGAGTGTTGATTGTCGGAGCGAGCAAGATCGACTCCACTTGAAGCGACTCTTCTTCCGGTTCGAGCAGTGATGAAGAGCAAGATCGGTGCAAGGACTAGCGGCACACGAGCAAGAACTTCACCGGCCTCAGCTTCGTCGCACAAGGTGGCTTTTGCGGCATGGCGCACTCCAAGAAGGGTGGGAAGCACAGCTTGGATTCGAACTACGACTCCGTGGAAGACGTACAACATGATCCCAACTTCTTGCTAGAGGAAAATGCTAGGATGAATGAGTTGCTTGATAACAGTGATGATGTGCTTAGGAAGACCAACAAGGAGAAGAGAGAGTTTCGGTCTTTGCTAGGTGATGCTAAGGACAAGTTTGTTGAGCTTGAGTCTTTGCTTGTCGATGCTAGAACTAAGATAGATTCTTTGAAAGCTGCTCCTGTTGTTTCTGATGAGATTGATTGTAGTGATTGCAATGTTTTCCTGGCTGACTTGACTGCTCTTTAGGAGAAGCATGCCTCAACTCTTGAGGAACTAGATGTGCTTAGGATAGAGCGTGATGAGTTGAAATCTAGATCTGCTTTGTTAGGTGCTTGTACTTCTTGTCCTGTGTTGCATGCTAGGCTAGATGAATCTCACACTAAGATAGTTTCTCTTGAGGCTGCATTGAAAGCTCCTATTCCTACATCATGATCTACCTGTGAAATGCATGCTTTGAAAAACATGAAACTTATGCATTATGTTGATCGTTTGCAGGATGAGAATAATGAGTTGAAGAAATTGATGGGTTGGTTGTCTGGGCATGAGCCACAGTTGAGTTTGATGTTGGTTGAGTTTAAGAGGTTTGATGGTCAGGCATTGGGGGCTGGCAAGAGTGGTGAGAAGAGTGGCGAGGGAGAAGAGAAAGTTGGAGAGATTCCTATTCCACCACACACTACACCCATGAACAAATTTGCACCCAAGCCAAACCACCTCAGAAACAAGCTTGATACAACCCCAGATCCACCAGTGTTCCCCCACAAGATAGAAAACTACCAGAAACCCATCAAGTTTGTGAGCACCTAGGGAAGTGTGTTTGCGGGGAAGTCAGGAGAGAAAGCTGTTGAGAAGCCCACAGAGAAACCACAGCCTAAGCCACAACCAATCCGCTTCCATTATGAGTCATAAGGATGAGTTCTATTTTAGGAGGAGAAGGGATGAGAGGTTTGCTAGGGAGATGGCAAACAAGGACAGGTACCACCCTTCTCATGGTGTGCCTGGTCCTCGTAGAGGGCCTCAACCTCGGGGTGATGGGTTTGTGCATACAGTTCCCACTCGGAGTGGTGGTGGTTTTCCTTAGAGAGATAGGAGTGTTGGGTTTGGGTGTGGTGAGTTTGCTGGACGTGCTCCTGCTCGTGACCGTTACGAGTTTGGGAGGCACGATCGTAGTTTTGGTTCTCAGAGGGACTATGGGCCACGTTTTCCCCCTCATGGTGCGCATTCCCCTCCAGTGAGACGTGACATGTTCTTCGGTGGTAGGCGTGAGAGGGCTCCGCCTAGAGGTTTTGATAGGATTGATTTTGCTAACCCTTCTTTTGAGAAAATGGCTCAACACTGGTTTGACTCCTTTGGTACTAACCCCAGTGTTGAGTTGCTTGCTCATTCTCGTTCTCATTTTTGATTTACAGGTGGGAGGCTTGGAGGACTTTTGGTTGATCGACTCCAGTTGTTCGCGCCACATGACCAGAGATCGTGGGTGGTTCTCCAGCCTCACCCCGGTGAGTACCAGGGAGTACATCACTTTCGGGGACAATGGGAGAGGACTAGTGCTTGCTGAAGGCATGGTGAAGGTGAGTAGCAAGGTGACCTTGAAGAGTGTGGCTTTGGTCAAGTCACTTGGTTTGAACCTGTTGTCAGTATCCTAGTTGCTTGACGAGGGTTTTGAGGTTCGTTTTAAGTTGGGCGCTTCTCGTGTGCTTGATTCTCGAGGTGATCTTGTCTGTACGATCGTCCCCGAGGGTCAAATCTTTCGTGCCGACTTTTCCCAGTCTGTTGGTCCTCCTCGATGCTTTGTTGCTGGTGTTTCGGTTGAGCTTTGGAAGTGGCATAGGAGGCTAGGACACTTGAGCTTTGAGTTGCTTTCTCGCTTGAGTGGCCTAGATCTTGTCCGAGGATTGCCTAAGTTGAAATTCGAGAAGGATTTGGTTTGTGCTTCGTGTCGGCATGGAAAGATGGTTGCTGCTTCTCACTCCCCTCTGACTGCGGTCATTACCGAGCGACCTTGTGAGCTGTTGCACATGGATTTGGTTAGGCCAGCTCGGGTTCGCTCTGTGGGTGGGAAGTGGTATGTGTTGGTTGTGGTTGATGATTTCTCGAGGTACTCTTGGGTTTTCTTTTTGGAGGATAAGAGCGAGACATTTGGCATTGTTCGGGACTTGATCTTGAGGTTGAAAAATGAGAGACATGGTGATGTCATTCGAGCTATACGCAGTGACAATGGCACGGAGTTCAGGAACTCTCATGTTGATGCCTTTTGCAGTGATCTTGGTCTCGATCATCAGTACTCTTCTCCAAACGTCGCTTGCCAGAATGGCATAGTGGAGAGGAAGAACCGGACCCTTTGTGAGATGGCCAGGACGATGCTTGACGAGCATAGGACTCCTAGGCGTTTCTGGGCCGAGGCGGTCAATACCGTTTGCTATGTGTCGAATCGCATCTTCCTTCGTGCTTTCAAGAAGAGGACTTCATATGAGCTGATGCATGGGCGAAAACCCAAGGTGAGTCACTTTAGAGCTTTCGGTTGCAAGTGCTTTATTCTGAAGAAGGGCAAGTTGGATAAGTTTGAGCCTAGATGTTCGAATGGTATTTTTCTCGGTTATGTGATTCACTCTAGAGCATATCGTGTGCTCAATCTTGATACTAATCGAATCATGGAGACTTGTGAGGTAACCTTTGACGAGACACAACCATGTAGCTCTTCTGCTTTTGAGTGTGTAGGTGACGAGAAAATTGGTGAGAAGACCTTTGAAGATGAGAAGGATGGAGATGAAGACGAAGATGATGGTGGTGATGCTCCAGCGGCTGATCGTGTACACGCTACTTCCACTACGACGAAGACGATCGAGGATGGTGCATCCCCTACACCCACTACGACTAAGGTTGTTCGAGTGGAGGCTGCTGCTGAGGGGGAGATTCTGTCCAGGCGAGAGGCTCCCCGGCGTGTATAGGTGGATCACCCACTGACGACGATCATAGGTGACCTTCATGAACAAACTGCACAGTCAAGGTCACACAATACTTCTCACTTTGCTCACTCTGCATTTGTTGCTTCGTTTGAGCCCAAAGATATTCGACACGCTTTGTCTGATGCAAACTGGGTGAATTCCATGCATGAGGAGTTGGAGAACTTTGAGAGAAACCAAGTTTGGGTGTTAGTTGATCTACCACCAAATTGCCGTCCTATAGGTACCAAGTAGGTGTGGAGAACATGGAAAGTGAGAATGGGATGGTTGTGAGAAACAAGTCGAGGTTGGTGGCTCAGGGGTTTAACGAGAAAGAGGGTATAGATTATGAGGAGACATTTGCTCATGTGGCCCGTTTGGAGGCAATTAGGATCCTTCTAGCCTTTGCTGTGGTTAAAGGGTTCAAGTTGTTCCAAATGGATGTGAAGAGTGCATTCTTGAATGGGGTGATAGAGGAAGAAGTGTATGTGAGGCAACCCCTAGGGTTTGAGAGTGAGAAATACCCACACTGTGTATACAAACTTCAGAGAGCGCTTTATGGGTTGAAACAGGCACCTAGGGCTTGGTATGACAGGTTGAGAGTGAAGGACCGATTAGGCGAACCAGAGAGGGGGGGAGTGAATGGGAGCCGATAAAAATTCTTCTCGAAGGAGATGAGAACTCCAACAAGACGAACACGGCTTCCAAATCACGTCTCCGACTCAACTACCCAAGTTGGCCAAGACCACGCAGCCACTGGAGTGCTACTGGTCCTAGGAACCAACAACCACCTTCACGGACTCGAGAACGCAGCGGAACACCAACTCGAGCACCACTGACCTACACCGGTCAGGCCGGTGAGTAGCACCGGTCAGACCGGTCCCAGCTGGTAAAACCTGGGAACTTCCACAGAAGGCCCCTACACCGGTCAGGCTGATGTAGTGCACCGGTCAGACCGGTTCAAGCCAGGAAACCCCAAATCCACTAAACAGGCCTACCGAGCTCCAAACTGACCCAAACTCGAAACAGCAGCAACACGGGACTACAACGAACTCACCAGAACATTCACCCGAGGCAAAACCCACAGAGCCTCTGCACCGGTCAGACCGGTGAGCAGCACCGGTCGGACCGGTCAGGCTGGGCCGCTCGGGGATGAACAGTACCCACGGGTCAACTCCCCCAAATCCAACTCCCGATCTCCCGAATCACTTCACGGATTTGTGCAAGACTTTGGGGATAGTAGGAACACCTCATGGGCACTCCATAGCCAAGATTTGGTCCACCAAAACTTGCTAAATCAAGAGGAATCGAAGAAATCCCACCAAGAACACCTCTAACCCTAGAGCCACGAAAACCCCAAAAATCGAGCCCCTTTGCTCACGGATTTGGGAGGGGAATCAAAGGGAAAAGAACCACGATGGGTTCATGCATACATCCCCCACCAAATCCCAAAGAGAAAGGCCTCGAAATCGCTCCAAGAAAATCGCCAAGAAAGGGCTCCGAAAATCACCAAAAAGGAGAAATGGGAAAGACACATCCAAGCCTTGAGGAACCACACCGAATCATCTATACATACCAAAGAGGTTCATACAAGGTCTAGCTTGCCGCCCGATCATCCTTCCCTCTCACAAGATCTCACCATGAAGCTCTCAAGCAAGTCCTAAGAAAATCCTAAGGAAAATAGGAAGAGAAAATAGGAAAGCAAATGAGCTAGGGTTCCAAGAGATGGCTGCCATCCTCTCACCCCTTGGGTTATATGGAGGCAACCGAAAGACTAAAATACCCTTACTAGCTAACTAGGGATACATGCCCCTCAAGGGCGAAATCAGAAATCTTTGTCTTCGCTCCATCGGACGGATGCCCAGCGACCGCAAACCTGCTTAGCCTCGACGCAAGCCTTGCGATCTCGACGCGTGTCCTCCGCTTCGAAGATTCCGAACTGCGTCGTCGCACACCGGTCAGACCGGTACCCACCGGTCAGACCGGTCTGGAGCTGCTGCACCTCCGTCTTCGGTTCTTCGGTCTTGGCTTTGTGGATCAACCAAGGAACCCAGTGGTTTTCTGGTGAACCACCGGAAACCCCGCGAACTCGGTGTAGCCTCCGCCAATCACCACTCATGACTCGGCTCCCACGTAGTCCCGGCTCGACCTTGGTTTTGAGGCTCAACCAAGAAACCGTCCATGACTTCATCTTGCTGTTCTTGCCACCATGCGGCCCGCACTTGACCCCGCTGGCCACCGGGTCCCTCGAACCAAGCCTACTTGGCTTCTCCACACCTGGAGGCCTCATTGGCAACGACCTTTCGCGCTTGTTCTTCACCTGCACCTGCACCAGTCAAGCCGCAACCTGCACCTGCAATACTTAGCCAAGAATCAGTCCACACCACGTTGTCAATCACTCATCACACCAGGAAGCGACCATCCACCGGTCCTCGAACCACACCTGGCTCACAGAGAGGCTTTTTGCTGAGTAAGGGGTTTGTGATGGGCACAGTTGATAAGACCCTGTTTCTCCTTAAGCATGGAAATGACCTGTTGATTGTTCAGATTTATGTGGATGACATAATCTTTGGTGGCTCTTCTCATGATCTTGTTGCCAGATTTGCAGATGACATGAGCATGGAATTTGAGATGTCTATGATGGGTGAGCTGCAGTTTTTCTTAGGACTCCAGATCAAGTAGTGCAAGGATGGGACGTTTGTACATCAGGCAAAGTACACCAAGGACATGGTGAAGAAGTTTGTCATGAATGACTCCAAGCCGCTGACTACACCGATGGGTACCACTACGGCTTTGGACGCGGATGAAGATGGCTAACCGTGGACCAGAAGGAGTACTAGAAGGAGTAACCCGTGCATAACCACCTACGCTCTTATGTCCAGATCCTCCATTAACCTGCAAACCACTAGGGCAGCCCCCTAGCAGATCTGTCCAGGTCTCACCCCCTGACAGTTGGCGCGCCAGGTAGGGGCGATCGGGAACTCGCTGTGCAGCATGGTGGCCCAATCCGGTGTCGTCTTCCCGGCGAGCATGGCAGCCTTCCTCGCCGACCCCGTGGAGATCTGCTTTGGATCTTTCACCACTACCTCACCTGCTACGGCAGCTTCGACTCCTCCAGCGACCCCCGAGAAGGTGGTCACGGCGTCCGCCGCTGTCCCCGTTCCCGATCTAGTATCAGAGACCCACCCACCCAAACCCTGTGACCTTGTCCAGGGGATGGAAAACGTCATCGGCTCCATGAGGGAAACCTTGGAGATCTGTGAACGAGCTCAATGCTCGGCGCAGATAGCGCTACGCCATGACATGTTTCCCTTCGGCCTGAAGTCTGCGCCCGGCCTTCGCCTGAGCCAACTCTCCACGCCTCCTCAGATCCAATCTGGGCGGCGACCTTCACGCGACCCAAGGCCTGCGCCTCGCGCTCGGTGCGACACCCTCGACATGCCCTGCACTTACCACAAGGGTGCGAAGCACACCCTCTGTGGGTGCCGTCTATGGAAGAAGATCGACAACAAGCTCCCTCGCCGAGCTAAGCGACCTACCCAGTCTCCGGATTGTGGGAAGTTCCAGAAGGTCCGGGTTCGTATCGCTCCGAACGACCCGGAAGTCATCTTCCGTCAGGTGATGGTGATCTCGGAGAATGAGCCACCACGCGTGGGTGCGACCGACTCCCAGGAGGCGGCCCGTATCCAGGCAAACGCACACCGCGCTGAGCGACGTGCGGAAGAGCAGCGGCATGCCCTGCCCTGCGCTCGTGATCTGTGCCTCGAGTTCGAGGAAGCTGGGATCGCGACCTTCAACAGCCCCCAGGCCAACCTGGGCGCGGCCATTACCCGGCTCCAGCAAGTCCAGTCGCCTGAAGCTGAGCAGGCCCTCGTGTACCTCCGTGCCGCCGACGCCTTGGTGGAAGAGAAGAGCTCGGCCTCCAGGTCCACCGCATCATCCTCAACCCACCACTCGCGCAGTTGATCTCATCGACCTGCGCGTAGCCATCTCTCCCCCATCCAGGAGGAGGTCGCTCAGCACAACCCTGAGCAGCCCGCCCAGCAGCCCGCTGCTGCCCGCGACCTTCACGTCAACCTCAACACCAACAGGCGTGCTCGCGACGCCCGCACTGTCATCGACCAACACCACCGGGAGCGCGAGGAGCGCGAGCTCCGCCGCTGCCTGGACTATGACCGCGAGCATGGCCCGCCCGGCGGCGTCCACCGCATCATGGAGCACGAGCTCCGTGATCAGCATGAGATCGAGAACCAGCGCCGGGCCAAGTACAACGCTGATCACGACGATCCAGCCATCGTCCAGCTCGACCGGGACTGGCAGCCACGTTCCCAGGTTGTCGTCCCGGAGCACAGCGTCCACTCCGCGCCACGAGATGCCGTCCCAGCAAGAGGCACCAGTGATGACCTTGCACTCAACGCCTTCCTAGCGCTGGATGCCCACTTCAAGAGGGTGGAGTACCCCGACAACTTCAAGCCCAACATCAAGTCGTATGATGGGCGCTCCGACCCCAACATCTGGCTGTCGACCTACTACGTCGCCATCAAGGCGGTCGGTGGTAGCTTCGACCACATGACGGCCTACTTCCCACTGGTGATGGGCAAGGCCCCTTCGCTCTGACTCAACAACCTCGCACCTAGCAGCATCAAGACCTGGGCCGATCTGTCCCAGGCCTTCACGTCGAACTTCCAGGCGACCTATGACTGCCCTGGGAACGTATTCAGCCTGGGGCGGGTCGTGCAGAAGCCTAAGGAGCGGCTTCGCGACTACAATACTCAGTTCTTCGAGAACTGCAATGAGTGCGTTGGCATCAGGGACGACCAGATCGTCGACAGCTACAAGAAAGGCATCAAAGACCACAAGGTCTTCGAGAAAATCCATGAGGCTGGCCCGACCAACGTCAAGGAGCTCATGGTCATCGTCAACAAGCTGATGGACACAGAAGACGCGCTCCAGAATCAGTTCGACGCTGATAACGCTGGTGCATCTGGCACTGCAGCGGACAAGCTCCGCAAGCGACCTTCCGAGGTCCTGGCGGCCGAAGGGTGGCGAGGTTCGTCCTTCAACCAAGCGGAGTTCGACCTAGCGCTCGACAGCATCTGTGGGTTCCATGAGGGGGCCACCCACACTCTCCACGAGTGCTCCCAGTTCAAGAGGGCCTTCAGCGCCTCCGCGGACCCCAAGCGACCCAGGAACGATGGTGGGCGATGCGACAGCCGCCCCTACAACAACAACTACCACCGCGACGACCGGCGAGATCGGCGTGACGACCGCCGCGATGATCGGTATGACGATCGCCGCGAGCCACCTCGCAGCGACCCGCCTAGCAACGACCCGGCTCCAGCAGCTACCCGCGACGAGACGAACCTGCCCCCTCCACCAGCATCGGGCAACCCCAATGGGCCTTTCCAGGCCGCAACCCACGCGATCAACATGATCGTCGGCGGAATCAAGTCCAGCGCCAGCAGGAGGCGCTACCAGAAGGACAAGCGTGACGTCCACCTTGTCCACACTCATCCCATCGTGCCAGTACGATGGTCTGAGCAGCCGATCACGTTCTCCAGAGCTGATCATTGGGTCCATATCCCAGACCCCGGGTCCTACCCGCTCGTCGTCGAGCCTACGGTGGATGGAGCCCTGCTCTCCCAGACCCTGATCGACGGAGGCAGTGGACTCAACATCATCTTTGTTGATACCCTCAAGAAGATGGGCTTCGACTTCAACAAGATGACAGAGTGCAAGGAGCCCTTCTAAGGCATCATCCTCGGGAAGGCGGCCCAACCCCTGGGTCGAGTCTCCCTCCCAGTCACTTTTGGTACGGAGGCGAACTTCCGCACGGAATACCTCAACTTTGAGGTCGCCAACTTTAAGTCCTCCTACCACGCGATCCTAGGTCGCCCGATACTGGCCAGATTCATGGCCATCCCGCACTACACCTACTTGGGGTTGAAGATGCCGGCTCCGCGTGGGGTCCTCTCCGTCAAAGGGGACCTCGTCATCTCCTTCAGGTGCAACACGGAGGCTCTCGACCTCACTGCGACCTCCGCTGCCGCCGAGGCCTCCACGGTCTTGGTGGCTCAGGCCGAAAAAGTCGACCCCGTCGACCAATCCTTCCCATAGCAGAAGCGCACCGAGACCGCCCTAGATGCGGTTCCATCGACGAAGAAGGTCTGCCTCGGCCTTGCCGAACCAGAGAAGACGGTGGTGATCGGCGACAGGCTTGACCCCAAATAGGAACTCGCGCTCACCAACTTCCTCCGGGATAATGCCAACATATTCGCTTGGAGTCCATCAGATATGCCAGGCATTCCTAGGGAGCTGGCTGAGCACGCCTTGGATGTAAGCAAGACGGCGAAGCCTGTCAAGCAGAAGTTTCGCCACTTTGTGAAAGATCGCAAGGACGTCATTAGGGTAGAGCTAATAAAGCTCCTAGCTGCCGGATTTATCCGAGAGTGTAAAAACCCGGTTTGGCTCGCCAACCCGGTTCTTGTACCAAAGAAAACCGGTGAATGGAGGATGTGTATCGACTACACCGATCTCAACAGGCACTGCCCTAAAGACCCCTTTCCTCTTCCGCGTATCGACCAGGTCGTGGACTCCACGGCCGGGAGCGTCCTTCTCTGCATCCTCGACTGTTACTCAGGGTATCACCAGATAGCCCTGAAGGTCTCTGACCAAGACAAGACGGCGTTCATAATGCCCCATGGCATCTACTGCTATACAGCCATGACCTTCGGCCTCAAGAACGCTGGCGTGACCTATCAGAAGGCAATACAGAAGTGTCTGGCTAGCCAGATCAGCAAGAACGTAGAAGCCTACGTCGACAACGTGGTCGTCAAGACCACTCACGAGGACAAGCTCATAGCAGACCTCGCAGAGACCTTCGCCAACCTCCGCACTTACCGCTGGAAACTCAATCCAGAGAAGTGCGTCTTCAGTGTCCCGTCCGGCACGCTCCTGGGCTTCATGGTCAGCAACCGGGGCATCGAAGCCAATCCCACCAAGGTGGATGCCATCCTCAAGATGAAGCGACCTACTGGCAAGAAGGACGTCATGACGCTCATAGGCATGATGGCGGTCTTAGGTCGATTCATTAGCAAGCTCGGGGAGAAAGGCCTGCCCTTCTTCAAGCTACTAAAAAAGGCGGACAAATTCGCCTGGACCGAGGAGGCGGACCAAGCTATTGAGCAACTCAAGACCTTCCTCACGACGCCCCTAGTGATGGTGCCCCCGGTGCCCAAGCAGCCCTTACTGCTCTACATCTCGGCGACCACCCTGGTGGTCAGCGCCGTCCTGGTGGCTGAGCGACCTGAAGAGGGGCGACCTTACCCCGTCCAGCGACTTATCTACTACGTCAGCGAGGTCCTATCTAACAGCAAGACCAGGTACAGCCAGCCCCAGAAGATGCTTGACGCGCTACTCATGACTTCACGAAAGCTCCGGCACTACTTCCAATCCCACAAGATCAAGGTCATCTCAGCCTTTCCCCTTGGTGAGATCCTACGGAGTCGTGACACCTCTGGGCGCGTCGTCAAGTGGTCTATCGAACTAGGCGAGTTCGACCTAGAGTTCTGCCCTAGGCAGGCCATCAAGTCCCAAGTCATCGCAGACTTTGTCTCGGAGTGGACAGAGATCCAGCAGCCTCCGCCGCCGGAGCGACCTGAGCATTGGAAGATGTACTTCGACGGTTCCCTGAACCTCGAAGGGGCAGGCGCGAGCATCTTGTTCATCTCCCCTAAGGGCGACTACCTCAAGTACGTCCTGCAGATCCACTACATGGTGTCCAACAATGGCACCGAGTACGAGGCCCTCATCCACGGGCTCCGCATCGCCGTCTCCTTCGGGATCAAGCGCCTCCTGGCTTACGGCGACTCCAAGGTCGTCATCAACCAAGTCAGCAAGGACTCCGAAGCTAGGAAGGATACGATGGATGCATACTGTGCCGAGGTGCGCAAGCTCGAGCGTCACTTCGAAGGGCTCGAGTTCCACCACGTCTGCCGCAACAACAACGTCGCCGCGGATGTCCTCTCCAAGCTTGGCTCCAAGCGCGCTCTGGTTCCGGCCGGAGTGTTCGTCCAGGACCTACGCAACCCATCCATCAAGCTCATCCCTGACCCAGAGTCGCTTGATGACGAGCTTACCTCGCCTAAAGGTCGTGAGATCCTCATGGTTGACGCAGAAGATGACTGGCGCCTTGACTTCATTGCCTTCCTCCTCGAGCATCGAGTACCTGAGGACAAGGCAGAGTGAGAAAAGATCACGAGGCGTAGCACCAACTACGTCATCATCGGCAAGGAACTCTACCGGAGGTCCGCCTCCACCGGAGTACTGATGAAGTGCATCCTGCGGTCCGAGGGCCTCAGGCTCTTGGACGAGATCCACGGTGGCGAGTGCGGCAACCACGCCGCCTCTTCCAACCTGGTAGGCAAGGCTTTCAGGTCTGGCTTCTACTGGCCCACGGCCTTGGCTGATGCCCAAGAACTTGTACGTCATTGCAAGGGGTGCCAGTTCTTCGCTAAGCAGCAGCACCTCCCAGCTCAGGCCCTCAGGACCATCCCTCCATCGTGGCCCTTCGCAGTTTGGGGTCTCGACTCTGTGGGACCTTTCAAGACCGCCCCCGGCGGCTACAAGCACATACTCGTGGTGGTGGATAAGTTCACCAAGTGGATTGAGGTCCGCCCCGTATCCAGCGTCACGTCGAAAGAGACGGCCAAATTCATCGAGGAGATCACTCATCGCTTTGGGTGCCAAATAGGATTGTCACCGACCTTGGCATGGCCTTCACAGGAGCCGAATTCTGGGACTTCTTTCAAGACAGCCTGATCGACGTATACTACTCCTCGGTGGCACACCCACAGTGCAACGGCCAGGTCGAGCGGGCCAACGGCATGGTTCTACAGGCCATAAAAGACCGTATCTTCGATGGCTCAGCGCCTTACGCCACCAGGTGGCTCTCAGAGCTCCCTCACGTCCTCTGGGGTCTCAGGACCTAGGTCAGCTCGGCTACAGGGTACTCACCCTTCTTCCTGGTCTATGGATCAGAGGCTATCCTCCCCACCAATGTGGCCTTCGGTGCTTCTTGCATCCAGCACTTCGACGAAGGAGAAGTAGAGCAAACACGCCGGCTCGACCTCGCAGCATCGAGGAACACTGTGTGGCTGCGCTCATGCACTACACTCACCACGAGCAGCAGCTACATCGCTACCACGATCACAATGTGTGGGAACGTTCCTTCAACATTGGCAACCTAGTCTTGCGGCAGATCCAGAACACCAAGGATATGCACAAGCTCTCTGCGCCTTGGGAAGGCCCCTTCATAGTTAAGGAGGTCATTGGACCGGCGACCTATCGCCTCTAATGGGCCGATGGCCAGGGTGTTCCTAACCCCTGTAACATCGAGCACTTGTGTCGCTTCTATCCTTAGGAGCCTTGTATCACAATAAAGCTATGTACTCTATCCTTTGTAATTCAATAAAGATTGCTCTTTCAACTTGTCTTGTTTACTGCTCACCCCTCCCTTTCAACACGCTTGGGGGCTTGGCCTAAAAACCGACCCTTCGCGCTCGGGGGCTTGGCTTTAAGCTCGGCCCTTCACACTCGGGGGCTCGGCTTTGCCAATCTAAGGGTCGCTCGACCTGGGGTTCTCACCTATCTCTTCCAGTGTTCCCCTACCACAACTTCTTATGCATTTTATAAGTATTTCTAGGTCATAGGGTTGCTTGATCTTGGGTCCCCGACCCCCTCCATGCGCCAACTGCACTTAAGCCTCCAACGTCGAGCCGTGCGGTCAGTAAGCCGTTCCTCCACTGAGTTGGGTTAGCAGAGGAAAAGGGGTCTCGCAACTTCGATACCTTGGCGTTCTTATAAAGAGTATACAAAGTCAAATAAGGGATCACGGGACATGCTTTTTTTTCATTCATGCAAAGTTTATATTACAGCAAAAGGGTCCTCGGCCCATTGTTACTAACTGTTTGCCACTCCTAAGCTACGTTTACAGGTCAATTTTCTTCATGACCTCCTCCGCGGCGGCCTGAATCTCTTCACTGGCCACCAGCTATTACAAGGCGAGCTCCTCCTTGACCTTCTCCAGGTCGAACGATGGCTCATGATGCTTCACCGTGGCCAGTGCTGTAGCAGCAGCAAGCTTGTCGCTGTCCACTAGCAAGGTCTTTATGCGACCTTCCGCGTCCTCCAACTGTGTGACGAGTTCCTGTGGACCACCCTCGACCTTCGGGGCGTACACGTCCACAAGATACTCGGCGGCCTCCTTGAGGTCGTCCAGCTCCTTCTCAAGATCTGCAGCCATCTCTTGATGATCAATAAGGGTTTGCATCGCCCGGCCAAGGTCGATCTCTAGATCCCTGCGCGCCCCAAATTCATAAGCAGCTTTACGGGTGAAGTAAGACTCACTGGCGACGACCTCCTTGTACTTCTCCTTGAGGATCTTCACCTGCTCCTTCGACTCCTTGAGGTCCTTGTTCAGGGCAGTCTCCCTCTTCTTGGCCTCTGCAAGTGCCGAGGTCAAGAACGTGTTACCACGACGGTTAAACAAAAAAAAAGAATAAAAGGGCGTCTCTCGGCGTACCTGCGGTGGCGTTCTTCAGATCGTCCTCCGTCTCCTTCGCCTTTAGCTTTGTAGCTTCAAGCTCTCGCTTCAAGGCCTCGATGGCCTGGTCCTTCAAGATCGCCTCATCCTTGAGGCTCCTTAGTTCCTTCGTGGCCTCCGTCTTGGCCTGAAGCACGGCCTCCCGGGTTGCTGCCAGCTCCGCGTGAAGCTTGGCGCCCTCCGTCAGCAGGGTCGCTCTACCCTGTGCCCGTTCGGCAAGGGTCTGCATCCATACATTATGAAAGATCGTCAAGTCAGTGCGCTTTGGGGAATTAAAAAGTCTTAGCCCTAAAGAAAACACTAGCTCACCATGAGTGTGCGGCGGATCGTCTTCGCCACCTCCGTGATGGTCGCCTGCGCCACCTTAAAGTCATCAAGGTCCTTGGTGTCGGCCCAGACATCATCCTCCCACGGAGTGCTGGCGTAGAGGCACTGTTGTCGTTCGGCTTCCCTGCTTCCACCTCTGGTTTCCGCCGGCGGCGTCTCCAGCAGATCTGACTCCGGCGGGTCTTGCTGGCGCGGGCCCTCCTCCTGCTGCGCACTCTCAGCAGCGACCTTGGCTGCCACCGACGGTGTTGTCCCCACGGTCTCAAGGACCTCGCTGGTGACGTCCCCGCCTGAGGTCACCGGCGACTGCCCCACCGGCACCTTCTCAATCTTCCTTCTCAATCTTCCGCCCGGAGGCCTCTTGGCCCGAGGCATTCTTGCTGCTGCCCGATGCAGCAGGAGCCCCGCTGCCCAAAGTACACAAATCTCGTCAGCACCGATGCACTCAACAAGAACCACAGATGAAGAAAAGCATACAATCAAGCTCTGTAACATACCTGCTGTCGGCCTTCAACATCAGCGACATCAGCCTAGGCGGCTCTCGCCTTGGCTTCTTCTGCGACCCTTGGTCGCTCACGCCTCCTGCACTCGACTTTGGCTGTTGCTCACTTACAACACCGAGTGCGGTGTTGTCCCCTCCGGCGGCTGCTACGTCGCCCGATCCTGTGGCGACGTCGCGCGACCGCGCATCATCCTGCTCCTCGTAAACGACCTCGGTGTTAGTCGTTGCCGTCTCTGATGATGTAGTGACGTCCTTCCTCTTCCTTTTCTTCTTCTCCGTCTCGATGGTGGCGGAGATGATCTTGATGCCCTTGTGCGTTGGGATCTTAGTGGTGGCCTACCGCGTACGACGAGTCATCGGCGCAAAGCTCGCCACGGGTGGATCCTCATCATCGCTACCCCCCACCGATGAGTCGGAGAGGTAGTTCTCCAATAATTCCAGCGGCGGAGCTTGGACCTTGAACCTGCGCTCTCCCTCGTCCGCGAGGGGAGCCGGACACCAGAACAAACCTTCACGACCTTGTAAAACAGTCGACCCTTGTTTCTGAAAAAGGGGAATGCAACAACAACAAAGAAATCAAGGTCGATTAGCGACATACCACGTCCGCGGGCCATGTGAGGGAGAACGCCTTGGGGCATGTCCGGTTCCAGATCACCCCGTTGAAGAGCTCCCTCTCTCGCGCCACCATCTCCTGCTTGGAAACCTTGCGCTGCTGTACGCGGGTTGGGTCGGTCTGACCCTAATACTCGTAGGCCGGGTGCACCCGATCTTGGATCGGCTGCAGTAGCCTCCGGCTGAAACTGATGGCCACCGCTCCGCCGGTCAGCCCTTCTTCCTTCCGTTGCTTGAGGTACTCCAGCAGCGGCTTGATGGCGTCCATCTCCCATGACGTTAGCTGGTTGGATCACTTTGGCATCGGGACTGGCGCGAGCCCCGACCTGGTTGCTAGTGCTAGTTTGGGGTTGTCGATGTAGAACCAGCCCCACCTCCAGCCTTGGGTGTTGTCCGGCAGCTCCATGTCGATGTACACTGTCTTCATGTGGCGGCGTAGCATGAAGCCGACGGCGCCGATGATGCCGTTCTTCCCCGTCTTCTTCACCTCGAAGAAATACCGCCACAGGTCGAAATGTGGCGGTATCCCCAAATACGCCTCGCAAAGGTGGATGAATGAGGATACTGTGGGGATGGCATTGGGGACGAGATGCACCAGGTCGATGCGGTAGAAGTGGAGAAGCCCGCAGAAGAAGTCGCCCGCCGGGACCCCAAAGCCGCGCTCGACATACGAGACGAAGGCGACGGTCTCCCCAGTTCCCTCGGAAGGGAACGCTTCGTAGGCAGCGGGTCTCCAGCCCACCTGCACCCTGGGCTTCAGTAGCCCGTGCTCCACCAGCTCCTTGAGTTGCGCCTCCGTCACCGTCGAGTGCTCCCACACCTTCTCCAGGGCCGGCGCAAGTTCTGGGGCCATTTCCTCTTCCTCAAAGCCGGTGGATCTAGCTCTAAATACCACCAGGCACTTTTGGCGCATAGGGCGGTGCTAGGCACGGTGGATCTCTGCACGGCGGCGCTGGCGAATCTATGCACTAGAGCTTCTGGCGGTGGATTGGAAACCCTAGCTGCTGCGGGGAATGGAAGCGAGTAGGGTCCTCGGCCCTTCACTCGGCCTTTTATAACTGGGCCGCCTCAGTGCGGTGGGCCACGACGCCCTAAATGTCCCCTCGGACTCGGCGACATTAGCGGTGACCCAACGGATACATTGACTAACAGCTCTTTCGGCCTAACGGCTACAGGCAGTGACGGCTCGAGCCATGCGGGAATCCATGCCCGTTGGTTTTCTGCCCAACAGCCCGGCGTCCATGGACTCGCTATGCCTTACTTCAAGCCCCCTCCCAATCATTTTCTTCAAGGCTTCTTGGCCTCTGGCGACCTCCGGGTCAACAACATTACCTTCACAAGGTCGACAGGGACTACCGCTTGGTAGGTCGCCCCAGTCTCCAATCACGGGTTCATACCCATATTTACTTATTAACAACCTCTGGGTCAAGTAGCACCTCCCCGAGGTCGCTAAGGTCCTGCTACCTGTTAACGTTGCCTTAAATGGCTAAACCAACGGTCCCGTGCTTAATGGCTCCATTGCCCGTTGGCGACCTCTTGGTCAAGTAGCACCTCCCCGAGGTTGCTAAGGCCCTGCTGCCTTCTAGGTCATTTCAGACCTAGGATTTTTCAGGTTGACTACCTGCGTTGTATCACTACACAACGGCCGTGCCGACCCAGGTCGACACGGACCCCTTGTCTCTACGGAAGGCCTCCTGAAGGTCGGCGTGCTATTACAGCCCCGTTGGGACCTTGGTATCCGTACCATTGCAGCCCGGGCGCCCTTACAAACTACTAAAGCCATGACACTGCTCATGCAAATCTATATTTATAGCTTCATAAGCTACAAGGAGTTTGGCCCTTAGCCAAATTACAAGATACAAAGATCTTAAAGGTCCTGAATTACCTTCCAAAGTGCTTACGACTCAATCTACACTAATGAGGCTTGTCGCAAGCTTTCTTCTGGCTTCAGGACCTGGTCGATGACCTCCACAGCCACTGTGGAGGCAGCTGCCACACAGCCACCTCTACTCGTGCACCAACCGGTCTCCTGCGGTGCCCAGCATCAAGTCTGAGCTTCGCCGCAAGATTGCAGAAGGTCCGAGCTTTAACACCAACCTCACCGGGTGGAGCGCGGTGCTCACCAGCATCACATCAGGCCTGAAAGTGTCAGGGCCGACGATGTAACTGCTGCTTCATACTCCTACCGGGCTCCTCGGTGAGGCTGGGAGAAGAGGCCAATCGAGCTCTTCGAGCATCGCAAGCATTCTTCTACCTCCAAGCATGAACTACATCACCTCTACACTCTGGTGGGCGGACACAAGCCCACGGCGTTGCAATATTACTACACTGGGTCATCTTGGATCCCCTCTGAAGATTGGTGCGGTTTGCTTCAAGCCTTGGGCACCTATTTATACCAACAGGCATCTGCATTCAGTCTGACTCGCAAGGCCAACTTGCGTGGTGTTGGTATTTGTTAAGACTACAGAAATATTATGATGGATAATCCGCAAGCGCACGGATACCGGTGAGCATTCCACCCGGGAGAGGGTTTTAAATATCGAATCCACAAGGAGAATGGTTAAGAGAGTATCTGAGGTATATAACTAATCACTGAGTAGCTATCAAGGACTTGACAGAAAGAGAGATAAGGAAAACTTAAGGATGTCTGGTTCTTATTCTCACAAGCTATGTCTATATTGTTCTTATGGGGTGATTGTCTGAAGGCACACTTAGGAAAGGGAACCTCCCGAGAATCTATGGGGGAGTCCTACGGTTTCTATAGACGGGAGGTGGACTGCAAAGGACAGACGGGAACAAGGTCACTTCCCACTTCTACCACATGATCCGGAATATAGAAGGCATTCATAAGCTAGCTAGTCTAAGCACCACGCTTACACTAAACATGCAACTTTAACTCAAGAGCGACAGGACTTACAGTACTCAAAGAGTTATGAACTGTAAGAACAATAAAAACAATGTTACTCACTTGAATAAGAAGTCGATCTTTCCACAAGGTCTCAGGATCAGGCTCCAATGGAGTTGATCCCAGAGGTAGAAGATGAAGAGGAGACACCGACAGGTCCGGGCCTTCCTTCAGCTTCGCCTCTACCGCTCTCTAATCCTCTCGAACAAGATTAGATAGATCTAAATAGATCGTGGCTCTAATCTCTCAACTTGATACTAACTCTCCAACTCTAATTCTAATCTAGAGCTCTAATCTCAGATAGGCATGGAGGATCTGATAGAATGAATTATTGTCTGCCCTGGGGTCAGGGGGTCTGCTTATATAGCCTGGAGGAGATGACGTGCACAGTACGATCAAACCGACCTTAACTTGTGGTTTAGATTGATCCTCATAGGCGGTGGAAGAACATTCCAGAAGTTGGGCCCATTTGGCGCAAGGGGGGGCTGACCGGCCCCACCACTAGGCCGATCGGGCTGGGGTGGGCCCTCCTCGGGGTCCACTTCGGCCAGGTGGGTCCTTGATCCTTCTAGATGCTTCTTTCTTAGGTGCTAAGTCACGTTGAGTTCTGGAGCCTTCTGGAGTCTTCTAGAGTGGTTTCTTTGCATATTTTCTGAATAGTCCCTGTAAATTCATAGATTCACCAAAACTCGTGGAAATTGTCAATATAAACCCTAATAAGGTGATCTAATTATATTTTAGTCCTTTTTCCAATAAATGTGAGGGGAAATATTTATAGATAAAATGTGCCAACAAACTCCCCCACACTTAGGCTTTTACTCGTCCTCGATAAAAGGATGGTTTACAACCGTAGAGACAAGAATCAACATAATTATACTCCTTAGTCATATCTGTACTTAGGGAATATCTGAGCATAGTTAGAAACAGATCACCTTTATTTCTCAAATCAAGTCAATGGAGAGTTTTTGAATAAGTTTTGAAAAGAAAATGCAGCCTTGCTTACTCCTTTGTGATACTCTCAAATATATGTGAAGTTTTTAGAATGTAAAGATGTAGCAGACTTATTTTGCATATATTGCTGGGTCAAAATCTGTATCCATGAAGAGGCCTGTCATAGGTCGTAGATCAAGATATGTGCGTGCGTCAAATTTTAAAAACCACTGCTCTGACTTTAGAATCTTTTATCTTTTCCCATTTTTTTTAGAACAAGGTATCCAGCTATTTTGTGGAGAGTTGGGTTCTACTCACCCTCGGACACGCGTCCATTATTACTCTCTCACTTATTATTTTGGAGAAGTGGGCCATACTCACCCTCGGACACATGTCCATTATTCTTCTCTTTTTTATGCCTTTTTCTGAGAGGGGGGTTCTTCTGACCCGTAGAACACTTGTCCATTTTCTCCTCTCTCTTACTTTTCTCTCCACTCATAATTTTTTTTCTTTTCTTTCTTTGGCTTTTTCTCTCTTCTTTTTTTAGCTGTACCTTTTTTTCATGATATGGGAGACAGAGATCAAAAATCTTAGAGCATACATACTTTAGTGAAAGCAGTGTACGTGATCTTCATCATAGACTTAGACAAAACTTCAACATAGCTCTAGATTTGACAAAGCTCAATACAAGTAAGCAACATTTAATCAAATTTATTTTCAATGAAAGCTCTGTTGGGATATATTATTGATCACAAAGGAGAAACTTAGCTAATGATTTTGAAATAAAGCACTCTCCATAGACAAGATAAAAGAAAGATGGTTCTCATTATTCTAACCTTATTCTGATCATCCCAAAAGCAATAAATATTTCTAAGAGCATAAACATATGAAACTTTATCTTTTAGGTTATCAGGACATTTTAGCAGGGCATCTTTATTTAAATTCGAAACAGAAAGCAAATTACAAAAATTTAAAAAGTTCAGGAAGCAAACCGAGTGGTGGACGAGACGTGGCCGAACTGGGTTCTGCCTTGGTTCGTCGTGCGAGTCGTTTGTTCTGTGCTTTTCCCTTTTTCTTGATTTTGGTCGTGGAAGATGCCGTTTGGTCATCTGTTCTTCTCCCCCACACTTGTTTTCTGTTATCTTGCATGCACAGTATGGTGGAGACAAAAACATATCCAGAAAATATATATATAGGCAAAAATAGCTCAACTTGTGGAATACTTCTTTATTAAAGGAGAGAGCACTTTATTAAACAACTCTAACAACTAAAGCAAACTTACTAACTCAAACTAACTATCACTAATGTCCTCTCTAACTAAGGTGTTTACAAAGGGCGCTTGCCCTTCTTAAGGTCGCGGCTATGGTCTTCCTCATCGTCCCTTCGCTTCTTTGATTCTAACAGTTTGAGGACGGTCTTGGAAGTGTTGACGCGGTGGATCTCTTTGCAAGTTTCTGCCAGGCTTGCTACTTCCTGCGCTAGCTCAGCTACGGTCTTCCGGGTCTTCTGTTTCTGCGGCATCTGCTGGCTGGCTTCGATGACCAAAATTCTCTTGATTTGAGGTTCTTTGGTACGAACTCCGTCGATGGTGACATGGCTTGAGGAGGTGGTGTACTTATGCACCCTTGTGTTGCCATGCTTGTCCATGCGCACGTCAGCGAGTCGCTCTCCATCCCTTGGTTTCTTCAGATCCATGTAGCTAGGAACACGGATCGACTTCTTTTGAGCTGCTTCACGACAGCAATCGTACGGCTGAGCGTACAATGCCTGCTTGCTTTCTTTAGGCGGTGGCGGCAAACGTGGATGTCTAGGGGGGTACAGCGAGAGAGGGATGTGATCAGGAGGCAAGGAGGCTAGCGGCTTTGCTTCCTTCTCGAAAGGAACAACCGCCTTGGCTTTAAAGCTAAAGGGGATAAGCTGCTTGTCGGCCATTGCTGCTACTTGGAGGCTTTGGGATGAGAAAAAGGTGGAGGTCTGCCCCTGCTTATATATCGGTCACGGACTTGCAGAGGGGGTTGACCTAGCTTGGAAAGGCTACGGGATATCTCGTAAAAGATCCCCGAACAAGTTTTTCCAAAACTGAGCACCTTAGAGATAGCGTGGGCGAAAGCTGGCGGCACGAGGCGGCGGGCAGGGCCCGATCGGCCCAGTGAGGAGGCCGGTCGGCCCCCCACCACGTCGTCTCACGACGATCTTTTTTTGGCGCAGGGTGCTCTAACCGTGTGCTGATCCTTAAAAACCCTAAGACGGCCCATTACGGCCTAAAATTAATATTCGTGGGAAAACAAAAGAAATCTATTTCATCTAAATCCTTAGACTCTTTATTGGGCTCTAAAAATATTTTAAGACGTTGACCATTTACCTTGAATAACGTACCTTCGTCATCTTGAAGAGTGACGGCTCCGTGTGACGATGAATTCACCACCTTGTATGGTCCGTCCCACTTGCTTCGTAGCTTCCCGTGCCCAAAGAGTCGTACCCTGGAGTTAAAAAGTAATACCTGATCGCCTGGGTTGAATTCTTTCTTTATGATTCTCTTGTCGTGCCATCTCTTAGTTCTTTCCTTGTAGATCTTGGCACTGTGATACGCCTTCTCTCTCCATTCTTCTAGCTCGGACAGTTGCATTTTCCGTTTTGTTCCGGCTGCTTCAAAGTCCATGTTCCATCTCTTTATTGCCCAATGAGCCTTAAATTCTAGCTCAACCGGCAAGTGACATGTCTTCCCGTAGACCAGTTGGTAGGGAGACATTCCAATTGGGGTTTTATAAGCTGTCCGATAAGCCCAAAGTGCTTCGGGTAGCTTGTCTTTCCATTTTATCCCCATTTGGTCCACCGTCTTCTGTAGAATGTTCTTGATCTGCTTATTGGATGTCTCTGCTTGACCACTTATTTGCGGGTGGTAAGGAGTAGCGACATTGTGCTGGATCCCATGGTTCATGAGGTATTTCTCGAAGCACTTGTCGATGAAATGGGATCCTCCATCACTTATCACTAACCTTGGCGTACCGAGTCTCGGAAATACTGTCTCTTCAAACATTCTTATTGAGCTTTTGTGGTCAGCAGATCTGCATGGTAGGGCTTCAACCCATTTGGAGACATAGTCAACTGCCACTAAGATGTACTCGAATTTTCCGGATTTTGGGAATGGTCCCATGTAGTCAATTCCCCAGACAACAAAGAGCTCGATCTGAAGGTTGGTTATCAGTGGCATGGCATTTCTGGAATTGATGTTTCTGTGCCTCTGACAGGAGTTGCACCTTCGTACGAAATCTTTTGTGTCTTGATACATGGTTGGCCAGAAAAATCTGCTTTGCCAGATCTTTGCATGTGTGCGAAAAGCTCCATAATGACCTCCATATGGTGATGAGTGGCACTTCTCAATGATCTTCATTCCTTCTTCTGCCGGTACACACCTCCTGAGTAACCCGTCAGAGCATACTCGAAAAAGGTATAGTTCATCCCACAGGTGATGGCGACTCTCGTAAATAAGCTTTTTCTTGTCGGCTCCAAGTCGTACATACCCTGCAACCATAAAATTAACAATATCTGCGTACCAGGGGTCTGACCGGGCGATCCGATAGAGCATGTCGTCCCTCATTGCGTCATTGATGGGTAGTTCCTGTGGTTTCTCAAAATACATTCTAGACAAATGATCGGCAACAGAATTTTCTACTCCCTTCTTATCTTTTATTTCTAAGTCAAATTCTTGGAGAAGCAGAATCCATCTTATTAATCTAGGTTTAGCATCTTTCTTAGTGAGCAAATATTTTAAAGCAGCATGATCAGTGTAAATAATAACTTTTGCTCCTACTAAGTAAGATCTAAACTTGTCAATGGCATAAACAACAGCTAGCAGTTCTTTTTTAGTTGTGGCATAATTCAGTTGAGGTCCTGTCAAAGTTTTACTAGCATAAGCAATGGCATGATGTTTCTTGTCCTTTGTTTGCCCCAAAACAGCCCCCACAGTATAATCACTTGCATCACACATAATTTCAAAAGGTAAAGACCGTTCAAGGGGTTGTATAATGGGTGCAGAAATAAGAGCATTTTTTAGAGTTTCAAAAGATTTAAGACAAGCATCATCAAAGTCAAAAGGAACATCTTTGGCAAGCAAGTTTGTAAGAGGTCTAGAAATATGAGAAAAATCTTTTATAAACCTTCTATAGAAACCAGCATGGCTAAGAAAACTTCTGATTCCCTTGACATTAACAGGTGGAGGTAGTTGTTCAATTACTTCTATTTTAGCTTTATCTACCTCAATTCCTCTTTCAGAAATTAGATGGCCTAGCACTATTCCTTCTCTAACCATGAAATGACATTTTTCCCAATTAAGGACTAAGTGCTTTTCTTCACATCTTTGCAAAACCTTATCCAAGTTTTCTAGACAATCATCAAAAGTTTTTCCATAAATAGAAAAATCATCCATGAAAACTTCCATGATCTCTTCAATCATATTAGAGAATATAGACATCATACATCTTTGAAAAGAAGCTGGAGCATTACATAGCCCAAAAGACATTCTACGATAAGCATAAGTTCCATAAGGACATGTAAAAGTGGTTTTGCTCTGGTCACTAGGATGGATTGGGATTTGGTGATATCCAGAATATCCATCAAGGAAGCAAAAGAAAGAGTGATTTGCCAACCGCTATAACATTTCATCAATGAAGGGCAGTGGAAAGTGATCTTTCCTTGTGGCTTTGTTGAGTTTTCTATAATCTATGCACATACGCCAACCAGTGACGGTTCTCTGAGGAATTAATTCATTCCTCTCATTTTTCACAACTGTCATGCCTCCCTTTTTAGGCACAACTTGCACGGGGCTCACCCACTCACTATGTGGCACAGGATATATAATCCCGGCGTGTAAGAGTTTCAGAACTTCTTTCTTCACTACCTCTCTCATCGCATTGTTGAGTCTTCGTTGTGGCTCTCTAGATGGTAGAACATCAGGGTTTGTAGGAATGTGATGAGTGCAAAGGGCAGGACTGATGCCCTTAAGGTCTTGGAGCGAGTAGCCAAAGGCTGAGCGATGTTGTTCTAAGATGGTTATCAGCCTATGAGTCTCTTCCTGAGTGAGTTGGTCATTAATGATCACAGGAGACTCAGAATCATTGTGCAAAAAGGCATATCTAAGACCAGGTGGTAAAGGTTTAAGCTCAATGGGAGGTCTCGAGGGTTCCTCGTTTTCATCGAGGGGCTCAGATTCTGTAGGATTTTCTTCTTCCTCCTCGATGAAGAATTCAGTGACATCTTCTTGATTGGATTCTACGAAATGTTCCAGAGATGCTTCATTCACCTCTTCCATTGGGTCAGGTTCAGGACTGGGTTCGGTCTTAGTATGGATCGAATGTGAGAAGTGTAAGGGAACTTTAATGGTTTTGCCTAGGCAAACATCAAGTTTCCCTGTGTGTCCTTCTTTAAGGAGTTTTTCTAAAGGATAGCCTATTAAAAGATCGAACTCCTTAATATCACAAATGTGAAAGCTCAGGTGAATTGGCATGTCGTAAACTGAAATAGGTAAAACATAGAGAATTCCCGAACTTTGAATAATTTGTCCTGAGGAGCACTTTAATAATTTCGTTGTGGGAGATAATGGCTTGTTTTTAATAAACTGATGGAAAAAGGATAAGGCCATTATATTGATTCCCACAACTGGATTATAAAGGGCATCAAAGGGGGTTCCATTGATTGTACATTGAATTGGTATAGAAGGTGAATCCAAATGGACTACATCAGAGGAAAGCTCTGACTCTTCTAACCATTCCCCACTCATGATGGATGCAAGCTCCACAGTGTGTTCTCTTGAGAAGGTTTGCTCAAAAGGGTCTATCTTCTCATGTGAAGAAGATGTGTGCTTTTAAGGCCTCTTCTCTTTATGATATTTCGAGATGTTTCCATAATCGGAAAATAAATCATCCTTGATATCATTTATAAAATCAGGTAGAGGAATTTCTTCCTGTGGTGAGTCTATATGTTGGATAGCTATAGGTTGAGATGTTTCTGGCATAGGTTCTGGTGTAGCTATCTCTGGAATCTCTTCTTCTAAAGTTTTCTCTTCTAAAGGACCATCATTAGTGCTGGCTAGACTGTTGTCTAGGACAGTTCTAGCTTCACTAGATGTAAGGTGTATGAATGATCCATGAGAGGAGACATTCAAATAGGCTCTAGATTCCTTATTAAGACCAATATAGAAATGTTGAAGGAGAATATGATCTTGAAGGCTTAGATCTGGTCCAGGTTTGCAAAGGAGTTCAAAACATTCCCAGGATGAACTCATAGACTCATTATCCCCCTGTTTGAAGGATATGATCTTGATTCTGAGGTCGACTACTTTAGATAAGGGATAAAAATCCATGCAAAAATCTGCACGGAGAGTTCCCCAATCGCCTTTCATCTTCTCTTTGGTCCGGTCGTACCATTGGCGAGCTTTTCCTTTCAGAGTGAATGGAAAAAGCTTCCAAAAGATAGTCTCGTCTGACATACCCTCAATGTGCAGGCAGTCACAAGTTTGCTCAAACTGCTGGAGATGATGATAAGGGTCTTCGTCTTCTATTCCTAAGAAAGTGTTGGTTTGGACCATCTCTATTAACCGTGGGCGCAGCTCATAGGCATCAGATAGGATTGGTTTCGATGATGGCATAGGCCTAAGGCTGAGCTCTGAGGGTGCCGAAAAGTCTTTAATGAGGGTAGTGTCCATAAGGACAGTAGGTAATCTAAAACTAAAAAGAAAAAAGAAAGATACAAGATTAGTTATACTCGAAGAGTTTTCTCTTAACCGTTCTCCCCGGCAACGGCGCCAGAAATGCTTGTTGGTATTTATTAAGCCTACAGAAATATTATGATGGATAATCCGCAAGCGCACGGATACCGGTGAGCATTCCACCCGGGAGAGGGTTTTAAATATCGAATCCACAAGGAGAATGGTAAAGAGAGTATCTGAGGTATATAACTAATCACTGAGTAGCTATCAAGGACTTGACAGAAAGAGAGATAAGGAAAACTTAAGGATGTCTGGTTCTTATTCTCACAAGCTATGTCTATATTGTTCTTATGGGGTGATTGTCTGAAGGCACACTTAGGAAAGGGAACCTCCTGAGAATCTATGGGGGGAGTCCTACGGTTTCTATAGACGGGAGGTGGACTGCAAAGGACAGACGGGAACAAGGTCACTTCCCGCTTCTACCACACGATCCGGAATATAGAAGGCATTTATAAGCTAGCTAGTCTAAGCACCACGCTAACACTAAACATGCAACTTTAACTCAAGAGCGACAGGAATTAAAGTACTCAAAGAGTTATGAACCGTAAGAACAATAAAAACAATGTTACTCACTTGAATAAGAAGTCGATCTTTCCACAAGGTCTCAGGATCAGGCTCCAATGGAGTTGATCCCAGAGGTAGAAGATGAAGAGGAGACACCGACAGGTCCGGGCCTTCCTTTAGCTTCACCTCTACCGCTCTCTAATCCTCTCGAACAAGATTAGCTAGATCTAAATAGATCGTGGCTCTAATCTCTCAACTTGATACTAACTCTCCAACTCTAATTCTAATCTAGAGCTCTAATCTCAGATAGGCATGGAGGATCTGATAGAATGAATTGTTGTCTGCCCTGGGTCAGGGGGTCTGCTTATATAGCCCGGAGGAGATGACGTGCACAGTACGATCAAACCGACCTTAACTTGTGGTTTAGATTGATCCTCATAGGCGGTGGAAGAACATTCCGGAAGCTAGGTCCATTTGGCGCCAAGGGGGCCGACCGGCCCCACCACCAGGCCGATCGGGCTGGGGTGGGCCCCCCTCGGGGTCTACTTCGGCCAGGTGGGTCCTTGATCCTTCTAGATGCTTCTTTCTTAGGTGCTAAGTCACGTTGAGTTCTGGAGCCTTCTGGAGTCTTCTAGAGTGGTTTCTTTGCATATTTTCTGAATAGTCCCTGTAAATTCATAGATTCACCAAAACTCGTGGAAATTGTCAATATAAACCCTAATAAGGTGATCTAATTATATTTTAGTCTTTTTTCCAGTAAATGTGAGGGGAAATATTTATAGATAAAATGTGCCAACACGTGGTGTCCTTAACCTCGAAGACACTGTACCCTCGTGGAGCACGAGGTCACTCTTCGCCTGTGAAAAGGCATCAGCGCGCCTGACCCCTACCTGACTGCACACTGAGGCACCTTTGTCTTTTGCGGATGGCAGTAACCTGTGCTTCATGAGTATGCTAGCCTGTGACCGTACAGTGCACTTGTGACTCTAGTTATGACAGACCTGTCGCCTGCTACACTCTGCAAAGATTCTGGAGCTCTTGTCCTCTAGCATCGACCCTACAAGAGCGTCAGTTTCCTAAGCAGAAGGTCGTATGTTCGGCTACTTCTTCTTCTTCTTTTTTTTAGAGCATCAAACCAGCCATACTGGTCGCTTTACTGCTCGGGGGCTACTACACTAGTGCGTCTTTGACGCCCTATTTTCTTTGGGTCGCCTCGACCTAATGGAAGCCTGCTTCCACCACATCTCTGCTCGACCTACCCTTGGTAGGCTTGTTGACCTTTCTGAAGGTTGTGACTACTGCTACAACATGCCTGATTCAGGTCAGGTCGGCAGTTCTGCAGGATCTACACCTCGTCTTCACTACGACCTTATGGTCCTTCGACCCAGAAGCTCGGCGTTCAACTTCGTGCGCGCATCGGAGGGGTTTTCTTTTCTTTTTTGATCCCCGTGCACCCTTCACGACCTCGATGGTGCCGCGCCTCTGCTGCTCTTTGACACAACCTCGCCTTGGCTGCTACGCCTACACATCGATCGGGGGCTTGAGAGTCATGGGTACCCATGGGTCCCCACCGGCCAGGGTCCCAGAGGCCCCTGACAAGTGGACCCGACCTTCCAGAAGACTCGCCGACCTTACAAGTGGGCCCAGCGACCTGATCGAGCTCCTGGAAGACCCGCGAAGCCTTGGTGTGCAAGACAAGACATGGTGACCTGGCACGCCGCTGCTTGTACCTCCGAGTATCACGGGATACTCCTTGTAATCCGGGAGATAAGCTTCCCACAGTTGTAACCGACCCCGACACGGGTCAACCGACCTGCACATGCAAACCCTAGCCCATCCCCCCATATAAGGCGGCTTAGGGTTCCATGCACAGGGAGAACTCATCTTCATCCTCGCATAATCCACCACAACTGGACGTAGGGTTTTACTCTCCGGAGGCCTGAACCAGTATAAACCCTTGTCTCCCTGTTCTTCGCCGCCATACTCGCCTAGCTCCGTGTGAACCACGTGCATAACCACCTACGCTCTTAGGTCCCGATCCTCCATTAACCTACAAACCACTAGGGCAGCCCCCTAGCGGATCTGTCTAGGTCTCACCCCCTGACATTGAACTACACTCCTGAGTTTGGTCTTTGGTATTCTGCCTCCTCGACACTCAGACTTCATGGTTACTCCGATGCTAATTTTGCTGAGTGTCGATTGGATCGCAAGTCTACCTCGGGTTGTTGCCAGTTTCTTGGTTCTTCTTTGGTCTCTTGGTCATCTCGCAAGCAATCTAGTGTAGCCCAGTCCACTACAAAAGCCGAGTATGTTGCTGCAGCCAGTTGTTGTTCCCAGCTCCTATGGATGACCTACACTATGAGCGATTTTGGTGAGTAGTGCTCACAGGTTCCACTCTTTTGTGACAACACTGGTGCCATAACTGTAGCCAAAAACCCAGTCCTTCACTCCAAGACTAAACACATCAAAGTGAGATACCACTTTCTGAGGGACAATGTTGAGAAAGGGAACATATCCTTGTCCTATGTACCTACCCAAGATCAGCTAGCCGACATATTCACTAAACCACTTGACCAAGTTACCTTCACACGCTTGCGAGGTGAACTTGGTGAAGGAATCCGGGGAGGCTATGCTAGCGCAAAAATAAAATTCCCTGCAAACAAGATCTACTGCAGTTATAGATCACGAGATTACCACTAGACGCGCAGTTGCAGCGGAACCGTCTCGATGTAGACGAACGCGTTGAGGGTAGCAGTGTCGTGCAGTTGCTCACGTCACGTCCTTCACGTGTGGCTCGTCCGAGTGCTCCAGATGCAGCACCTCCCAGGTATCCACATGTACGGGAAGGAAGTGACGCACATCGGACTGCTAGGTCCGCGGGCGCGACGAGCGGGCGTGGGCGGCGTGATGGCGCAGCTGTTGCTTAAGAGTCATCCAAGTCAGGGGGTATGGTCCATATTTATGAGGGGAAAATCCCCCACACCATCGTCCATTAGCAATACGGGACTAATAGATGGTGTACCTCTTTCCAACAACGTTAATGGGCTTTACAACAATTGTGGCCCATTATGACTTTTACAACGCAATGGATCAAATCCATCTGAACCCACTAATGGATCTAATCCAGTTGCCTCTAGGGCATATCTTCAACAGTCTCCCACTTGCACTAGAGTCAACTATGCAAGTACATCCTCATTCGACTTCCAATCCCTTAAGTGTGTGACCCTACGGGTTCACGTATACATAGGCATGGCTCGAGTACTCCTACTCGACCAATAGTTGATAGCGGCCTCTAGCAAGACGTGTCAATTCCTATGCATACGTAAAGATCATATCAAATGAACCATCACATCGTAGCATACATGCTATTCCCTTTGCCTCACGATATTTGGTCTAGCACCAAGCTAACCTCTCTTTCTCGATACCGTGATTCTGATCCTTTCATAGGTTAACACTTAACTCAGCACGACCATGCATTTCTTGATCCGATCACTCGAGGGGCCCAGAGATATCTCTCTCAAGTAGAGAGGGGCCAATTCCATCTTAATTGACCATGCCTCACAGCATGCTTCCTGACAAACCCGAAAGCCACCTTTATTACTACCCAGTTACGGAGTAGCAGTTGATAGCCCCTAAGTAGGTCAATTCACATCTTGAGTACATGCGACAATCTCAAGCCTAAGGACATAGCGTACACGTTGTGTAAAGAGATAACTATGTAACAAAATCTCAAATTGGGTCAGTCCAGCCCCATGTCATACATGTGCCCACATGATTAGTTATATACATCTCCATGTTCATGACTTGTGAAACATAGTCATCAACTAATAAATGTGCTAGTCATTAACTCATACTAGGGACAACTTTTGAATAACCATACAAGTAAAAGAGTTTCACAAACAATTCACATAATTGCCAATCAAATACAAGTCGCCTTTCATGGATATCCAATAAGTGAATAAGTGTCATGGATACAATGAAATATAATCATCTCTATGATTCCATCTAGGACATATTTCTAACATTCTTCCACTTGCACTTGAGCTAATTTAGAATATATCTAATACCCATAGCTCTCATGTGCGCCTCATGCTTAGGCTATGGAAGGGGTTTTGTCAAAGGATCTGCAACATTCAAATCTGTGTGTACTTTGCATATCTTGATATCACCTCGTCTAACGATCTCTCGTATCAGATGAAATTTCTGCAATACATGTTTGTTCTTTTGACGATTCCTAGGCTCCTTTGCTTGCACAATAGCCCTATTGTTGTCACAGTGGAGATCCAATGGGCCGGAGACATTGGGAAACAAACCAAGTTCAGTAAGGAACTTCCTTATCCAAACACCCTCCTTCGCAGCTTCTGAAGCCGCGATATACTCGGCTTCTATTGTAGAATCAGCCATTGTCTCTTGCTTGGAACTCTTCCAACTCACAGCACCACCGTTTATCGTAAATACATATCCTGATTGTGACTTTGCATCATCTTGGTCAGTTTGGAAACTAGCATCGGTGTAACCTGTTACAACGAGCTCCTCCTCACCACCATAGACTAGGAACATGTCTTTAGTCCTTCTTAAGTACTTAAAAATATTTTTAACCGTTGTCCAGTGACCCTCACCTGGATCAGGTTGGTATCTGCTTGTAACACCATGCGCATACGAAATATCTGAACGTGTACATATCATTGCATAAATAATAGATCCGATAGCCGAAGCATACGGTATTCTACTCATGTGTTCTCGCTCATCAGCAGTCAAAGGACACTGAGTCTTGCAAAGATGTATGCCATGTGACATAGGCAAGAACCCTTTCTTCGCCTCTACCATGTTGAATCGTTTCAACACTTTGTCAATGTAAGTGTCTTGGCTTAATCCTATAAGCCTTTTTGATCTATCTCTATAGATTTTGATGCCCAAAATGTATGCTGCCTCACCTAAGTCCTTCATCAAAAAACTATTTTTCAATGAGGTCTTAGCGCCTTCAAGCATAGGAATGTCATTTCCAATCAGCAATATGTCATCCACATATAAGATTAGAAACACTACAGAGCTCCCACTTGCCTTCTTGTAAACACAAGGTTTTTCTTCATTTGAATGAAGCCAAACCCTTTGACCACTTCATCAAAGAGAAGATTCCAACTTCGAGATGCTTGCTTCAATCCATAAATGGACTTCTGAAGTTTGCACATATTTCCAGCATTGGTCGGATCGACAAATCCCTCAGGCTGTGTCATATACACATCCTGAGTCAGATTCCCATTTAGAAACGTTGTCTTGACATCCATCTGCCATATCTCATAATCGAAATATGCAGCTATAGCTAGAATAATCCGAATAGATTTAAGCATCGCTACGGGTGAGAATGTCTCGTCGTAGTCAACCCTTGAACTTGTCGAAAACCTTTTGCAACAAGTCGAGCTTTATAAATATGAACATTTCCATCCAATAGATCCATTTGCACTTTATAGGTTTAATACCATCTGGCGGGTCAACCAAGTTCCAAACTTGATTGTCACCCATGGAATCTATCTCGGATCTCATGGCACTTTGCCATTTCTCGGAATCTAGGTCCATCATTGCTTCCGTATATGTCATAGGTTCATCATTGTCCAACAACAATATGTCGTGCTCTCCCGCAATCATGAGATTGAGCTTATTAGTTGCGTGACGTGCCCTTTCAGACCTTTGTGGTTGCAATGGTGTTTCTCTTGCCACAGGCATCTCAACTCGTTCAGCTACATTAGCATCATTTGTGAACTCTTGCCTGAGCGGCTCATCTTGAACTACTTCAAGATACACCTTTTGCCCACTTTTCTCTCGTTTGAGAAACTCTTTCTCTAAGAAAACACCATTCCGAGCGACAAACACTTTGCCCTCTGTGCGGTTGTAGAAATAATACCCTAAAGTCTCCTTAGGACATCCCACGAATATGCACTTGTCCGACTTGGATGTAAGCTTGTCTGACTGAAGTCGCTTGACAAAAGACTTCACAACCCCAAATTTTAAGAAAAGACAAACTGGGAGTCTTACCTGTCCATATCGCATATGGTGTCTTATCTACGGACTTAGATGGTACCCTATTTAATGTGAAAGCTACGATTTCTAGAGCGTAACCCCAAAATGATAACGGTAGGTCCGACTGGCTTATCATTGATCGAACCATGTCCAACAAAGTTCGATTACATCGCTCGGATACACCATTTCTCTGAGGTGTTCCAGGTGGCGTAAGCTGTGGAACAATTCCGCAACTCTTCAGATGACTGCTAAACTTGTGACTGAAATACTCGCCTCCACGATCAGATCGTAAGGCCTTAATTTTCTTGCCACGCTGATTTTCTACTTCATTCTAAAATTCTTTGAACTTTTCAAATGTTTCAGACTTATGCCTCATTACGTAGACATAACCATATCTACTCAGATCATCAGTGAATGTTATGAAGTATTCATATCCACCTCTAGTTGTCGTACTCATTGGTCCGCACACATCCGTATGTATCAATTCCAACAAGTCTGAGGCTCTCTCAGGAAAACCTGAGAAAGGCATCTTGGTCATCTTGCCGAGCAAACAAGCCTCACATGTCTCGTAAGATTCAAAATCAAACGGAGTTAAAAGTCCATAAGTATGGAGCTTCTTCATGCACTTTTCACTTATATGACCTAAACGACAATGCCACAAGTACGTAGGACTCAAATCATTAGGTCGAGACCTTTTAGCACTTATGTTACAGACAAGTGAATCATCAAGATTTAAAACAAATAATCCATTCACAATGGATGCACAAGCCACAAACATATTATTCTTAGAGATCACACAACCATTGTTTTCACTCGCAAATGAATAACCATCCTTCATCAAGCATGAAGGAGACACAATGTTTCAACTCAAACTAGGAACGAAATAACAATTATTCAATTCCAAAATAAATCCTGACGGGAAGTGCAGTTGCATCGTTCTGCAATGTAGCAACTCTTGCATTATTGCCTACGCGAAAATCAACTTCTCTTTGTTTCACGCTTCTACTTCTTATCATTCCTTGCATCGAGTTGCAAATCTGAGCAACTGATCCGGTATCAAATACCCAAGAATTAATATAAGAATCAGTGAGGAAATGTCTGTAACATAAACATTAAGTGTACCTGAAGTGGAAGTACCCTTACTTCCCTTGCTTTTCGAAGAAGCTAAGTACAACTTGCAGTTCCTTTTCCAGTGACCCAGATCATGACAGTGAAAGCACTCATTATCAGTAGCTGATCCAGCTTTAGCCTTGGCCCTAGCTTAAATATATCATCTTTATCCTTGCCCTTCTTCTTCTTCTTCCAAGAATTACCTTTCTTAAAGGTAGGTTTGTTCTGGATTGTCATCACATGACTATTGTCAGCGTGTTTCTCAATGTCACTCTCTGTTGGTAACGGGGTGTCTAGAACTTCTTCCTTTTTCTTAGTCTTGAGAACAATTCTCAAGTTATGGATCCAATCTGTATAATTCGTTCCATTCAATGTGTCCTTCTCAAGGACTGTACGTAAAGAAAAAAGGTGGTGTTGCTTGGTGCCATTGAACTACAACAAAATAATAATGCAAAATACTAAGACAAAATATCCATGACTGAGTAAAATAAAAGAATTTACTCACTAAAATCAATATCCCCATGTTGATACTTAGTGATTCAGAATTCACAACTAACAAGTCTACTAGTGAGCTTTTGCATCACCGCTAGCAAAAAAGGTAGATCGGTAAGAAACTCTTTGCTAACCATATCACATATGACTCTTGTTGTTGGGTGACATCTCTATGTCTCGGCTCCCAACCTTTATGCCCCAAAGTTCTTAACCGTTAAGATGACTTTGATAAGCAAACCAACACTTATGCGTGTAAGTATCTGATACAAACCCGTCTAGTCAAGGAAAACTAGTGGCACCCAAATTTTATAGACCCACCACTAATTGTACGAGACGTGGGATGGTGGCAAGTGTTGGGAGGGCACGCTAACTTAAAATTTCAAAGGGATCGTTCTACTCGTAACATCGCACGCAAGAAAATAACTATTGTCACATGTAAAAGTAGAACGGTAAGAACGACATTCACACAGTTGTAACATGGTATGGCCCATTATAATATGGTGATCTCCATCTCCATTGACCTGTACATCATGTTAATCTCCATCTCCATGATCTGTGTGCACCATCCTTCATGTGATGAGTCCTCCAAGAACTATCTAACACGTGATAGTACACTAAGTTACACAATTGCGCATTAGATCATCACAAATTGGTACGCATGCCATTACATCAATTTTGACAATACATGTGGCTCCAGCCGTATTGCCGTACGCGTGACACAGGTCACGAATAAATTACACACATGCATCACATACACATATGGGCCATACCGATCACAAAACCTGCAAAATAGATTATCGTACTTTCGACATCTAAACTTAAACTGTCGAAAAACCCATCTTACAAGCCGATTTTGGGAAATCTAATTTCGCCGAGACTTGCAAGGCTAGTTAATCTCATGTGTAAAATTTTCTGTAGATCAATTTTCATATAGAAAAAGTCTCCATCCGAGTTAACCACAGAAAGTTACGGCTGTTTTACCGAACGGCATGTTTTCTGATTTTCTCGAGGCCGGTAGCGGATCTAATCCGCCGCCGCCGCGCATCCCATGCGCATGGCACTTGACCTAGTTTCGATTCGATCAATCCAATCGATCTCTTGCTCGTCATGACTGGGTTTACGTGTATCACTTAACTCCGATGGTGGAATTCCGACCGGTAGGAGTAATTCGTTACACGACCATCATAGCAAGAACACGAAACCGATCATAATTTTTTATCTACGTGTTCTTACCGTCTAGATCACGAGATTACCACTAGATGCGCAGTTGCAGTAGAACCGTCTCGATGTAGACGAACGCGTCGTGGGTAGCAGTGCCGTACAGTTGCTCACGTCACGTCCTTCACGTGTGGCTCGTCCGAGTGCTCTAGATGCAGCACCTCCAAGGTATCCACACGTACGGGAAGGAAGTGACACACATCGGACTGCTAGGTCCGCGGGTGCGACGAGAGGGTGTGGGCAGCGCGACGGCGTGGCTGTTCCTTAAGAGTCATCCAAGTCAGGGGGTATGGTCCATATTTATGAGGGGAAAATCCCCCACACCATCGTCCATTAGCAATACGGGACTAATAGATGGTGTACCTCTTTCCAACGACGCTAATGGGATTTACAACAATTGTGGCCCATTATGACTTTTACAATGCAATGGATCAAATCCATCTGAACCCACTAATGGATCTAATCCAGTTGGCTCTAGGGCATATCTTCAACACTTGGAGTGTGCTTTCCATTTTAGCTGGATCTTGGAGCTTCTCATGTATATATGTGATATATGTATAATTTGTTGCATTCCATGCATGCATTTTTTCTTTTTGTACAAAACATGGTAGGATAGCCATCTTTGGATCATTTATGGTAGGATGAGCTTCCCTTATATACTTTGATCACTATGATGTGCTATATGTGAGATATGTGTATGCTTTGGGAATGATGATGTGAATGCTATGCTCTTGATGGTATTGTCATATGTTCATGATGAGATAGCTTCCTTTTTGTGAAAATGCTCAAAATGCTTCACTCATGAGTAGATACTCTTTCATGCTCAATTTGTGCTCAAATGCCTATATCATGCTTAGTTTGTGCTTGAGTATCATGCTGTCTTTGCTGGGGATCAAAGACCCATTTGTCATGGTAAATGTTTAGACCATATGTTTACTTGTGGAGGAGCATAAGCTTCTTTTTGCCGCAAAGGCATTTCATGTACCATGCTTAAATTTGAAAATGAAATTGGTGTATGAATTGCCTTATGCTTGAAAAATAAGCTCTTAATCATGTCTTTATGCTTTTATGTATATATCTTGGGTGCTAAACCGTTGCATGATGTCTACCATGAGAAGTCTCATTTTAAAGAAGTAGACACATGGCTCGGTGGCTTTGACATGACATTTAGTAGCTTATGGGCGTTTGCTATGATCTTGTGATGAGAACTTGTGATCCTGTATGAGCTTTGTATGATCTAGTTT
Organism: Cenchrus fungigraminus; assembly: GCA_036936925.1. NCBI lineage: Eukaryota > Viridiplantae > Streptophyta > Magnoliopsida > Poales > Poaceae > Cenchrus > Cenchrus fungigraminus. Next base: position 104,331,293 of record CM072779.1, read on the forward strand.
ATTTTTGCTCAAATTGACCATGGATAGGGCTTTGCTCATGAGATGAATTTTTGTTTGTAAAAATGTGCTTCAAAATGCTTTTAGCCATGTCACACGTATCTATGTCTCTACTTTCTTGATGGTAATGTGCTAACTACACCATGTCTACTTAGCTTGCTCTATGTCTCATTTGTAGCATTTTGTTGTGCCCTTTGTATATCTGAGAAGCTTGGTAGGTTGTATATGCTTTAACATGCATTTTTCATGATAACAAAGGGAAGAGTTTCATGATACCTTGATTCATGCATTGTCAACAAGGGGGAGAAGCTGTATGCTTTGTGAAGAATTTGTGAGATTTTGCATGTGGGGAGAAAAATTTGAGAAAAGAGGTTGCATTTGCTCAAGGGGAGTTTGCATATGTGCAAGGGGAGCTCCTTTGGTTTGCCTGAGTTTTGTGCTTTGTGTTGTGCTCTTTGTAGAGCTTTGTTTGTCTCGACTGTGTTGAGCTGTTGCCCTTGCCTTAGGTGGCCGAGACTTGGTCTGGCAAGTGATCGTGTGTTTCGCTTGTTCTTTGGCTTTGGATCACTTGCTTAGAGGTTTGTGTTCATGGTTGTTTTCTTTTCTTTTTTCTCTATGTTGGTTACTATGGGTGTTGTCAATGCACTCATCAAGGGGGAGATTGAGGACCAGGTGTGTCCGAGGACCAGTGGAGGGTCGCTCCTTAGTGATGAGTGATTGACAATATTGTGTGGACTGATGCTTGGCTCAGTGTGCAGGTACAGGTTGTGGCTTGACTCGTGTTGGTGCAAGTGAAGAACAAGCGCGAAAGGCCTTAGCCGTGGTGGCCTCTGGGTGATGGAGAGGCAAGTAGTCTTGGTTCGATGGACCCGGTGGCCAATGGGGTCAAGAGCGAGCCGCGCGGACTAGCAAGTTGAAGTCATGGACTTGGGCCGGTGCAAGGTGGTGGTTCGAGGCCGAAGATTGCACGCGGGGTTTGGTGGTTTGCCCACAAAACCATCGGTGGAGGGTTTCTTGGTTTGGACCTCAAAACCAAGTTCGGAGGCCCGATGCGACGGAGATGGGGATCCGGGAGTGTCGGGAAGCTTCAAGGCGGGGGCACGTGGCGTGATCGCAGGGCTTGCGTCGAGGCTAAGCAAGTCCGTGGTGGAAGCGTGTCCGCTCGATGGAAATATCCGAAGACTTGACAAAATTGCCCCTGAGGGGTGTGTATCTTCTTTCAAGTTGTAGGGGTAGCGTGGTCATTTGCCTCCTCCGGTGGACTTTGTATAAATAGCGGAGAGGTGGATGGCATCTCTCTCTCTCTCTGGCTCTAGGGTTTCCTCCCCCGGTAGATCGCTCTGGACTGCTTCTTTTCCCAGTATTTCCTTAGGCTAGATTCTTGTATAGACTCTGACCTCTGGATGTATGGAAGCATTCGGCGTTGTGATGATTTCCCTCTCCTAGCTCTTTGTGATTTTGGTGTCATTTTTGGAACTATTTTTGGGTGTTTTTGTTCTTCGCTTGATTCGTTGATTTGGGGGCATTTTTTCTCAGATTTCTTTGAGGGGATCACGGGTGGATGCCTTGTGCATCTTTGGGTGTGATCTTGACCCCTCAAACACTGGGAAACTCCTCCGATTCGCGAGTTCTTGGAAGAACTTGAGTTCTTGGTGGAAGTTCATATGATCCGCGATTCCTGGTGTTTTAGGGAGTTAGAGGTCGAGATTTTTGGGGCATAGCTTCACCTAGTGACGCTTCTTATCTCCCCAAATCTTGTCTCAAGAGCTCAAGTGGTTTGGGAGATTCGGTGATGAGTTGGGAGAGTTGACCTCGCGGTCTCGAGCTCGAGCTGCTCTGTCCGCGTGTAGCGGACAGTCCGCAAGGACCCCGCGGACAGTCCGCACACCTAGTGTTCGTCACAGTTCATCACGTGTTTGTGCGAGTTCGTGTTTCGATCCTTCGCGTGCCTAGGGTTTTGCTGCAGGAGGTTTTGCGGACAGTCCGCCGGTCAGTGACGGACGGTCCGCGTGTGCGTGTTTGTGTTGAGTTTTGCTGGAGCTTTGGCCGGACGGTCTGCAGGTCCTACACGGACGGTTCGCGACACTAGCGGACAGTCCCCGTGGCTCGGTTGGACAGTCCGATTTTCTCGGTGTGTCTCTGTTGGTTCGGGTGTTTATTTCGGACAGTCCGCGACAGTCGTGCAGACAGTTCGCCCCTGTCTGGCAGACAGTCCGACCGTACTGCACGGGCGGTCCGCGCTTAACCTGTCCAGATTTGGCTATGTGCTTTGGTTCTTGCTTAGTGCTTCCGCTCTTTGTTTCGAGACTTGTGTCTAGGACTTGTAGGCTTGTGTGTGCCTAGTCTAGAGCTTCTTTGGTGGGTGCGAGTGATCGGAGTGGCAATCGGTGTATAGGCCGAGTTTTCTCTTTGGAGAAGAATTTTTATCGGCTCCCATTCACCCCCTCTCTGGTCGCCTATTCGGTCCTTCAGTTTTCTTGTGTGGTTCTCTATGTTCCAATTAAATCATATGATCTTGTATTACCAAAAAGCATCATTATTAAGCACAAAAGCCTTTGTCATGAAAAACCACTTTTATCCAACCCGAGTTGAGCAACTAAGCATTTGTCTACCCAAAAGATTTATTAAACTGGGTGGTTCCAAGGATCATGGGTAAAAATCTAGGTAAGTCCTTAACAAGGTGTTCCCATCAAATTTATGCAATACAACAATAAAAGTAAACTTAATTATCATGCTATCATATAGGACAAAAACGGAATATGCAGAGGGAGAAAACCACTTACCTTCCTCAACTACGAACTGATTCTCTTCTTCTTCAAAAAGCTCTTCCTGATCAACTCCAACCGGCTGCTTAGCCGAAACATGCACGATACGTACGAGCACATAAGAAAGCATACAATAAATAAAACAGTACACCAAACAATCCTGAAAACTAACAAACGGGCTCGCTGAGACGATCGCGTAGACACCTAAAACGCTTAAAATGGAGCTAAAACGGCAAAGATACGCCTAAAACAAGGTTTAGGGGATTAACTACGAAGAAACTAGGATTCCAAGGACCTAACAGAAAGAAACTAGGGACTAAAACCTAATTACATGTATAAATCAAAGGTTTAACACACAAAAGAGCAAGGCTTGGACAGCGGTCGGGATTAACAGAAAGATCAGGGGCTTAAACGATAAAAACAGGACCTAGATATAAGTATCTTTCTAGGTGGAAGGACCGGCTTGCGAAACTAAGAAAGCTGGGGGTCTCTTTAGCAAAAAGGCCAGCGGCGACTCAGGGTTGACCGGTACTTGGCCAGTTTGACTCGGGCTTGGGTGGATCTGGGCCGTCCGCGCCGGATCAAACGGTTGGCGGCGGCAGCAGGCGGACGGGCGACGGCGGGCACGCCGAAGACGGCGGCGCACGATAGCGCACGGCGACGGGCGCCGGTGACACACGAAAATGGGCTAGGAGGCTCGGTTTTGGACGTGGTTTGCGACTACGCGAAGTCTAGGAGAAGGTGAACCTAACCAGTGTGTTAGGGAGGTGATTTAGGTGACGAACAGGGCGTCGCATCCGGCGAGGCTGACGACGCACATGGTGCTCGGCGGTGGCGATGTTAGGCGCCTCGGTACAATGAAGAAGAAGAGGGAGGTGACCTCCTCGACTTGATGTGAAGCTACGGGTAGAGAAGACGGTGATGAAGGGGCAACGGTCAAGGAGATTGATGGCGGCGGGTTCGAGCTCGGGTGGCACACCGAGGAAGAAGACAGGGGATCTTCGGCAGCGGCTCGGTTCGACGTCGGATGAGTTCCTGGTACAAGAGCGAAGCTCGGGTGAGCGACGATCGGGCAGAAAAGAAAGAAGAAGAAGTTCATTGTCACTTCACTAATGACGAGAAGCTTGGACGATTGTCAATGGCACGGCGGCGGAACTCAAGGTCGACGACGCATGCGCAAGAGAGGAGGGTGCGGGAGCTCGATTGAGTGCAAAGGGGATGAGGCAAGAGCTCTGGGTCGGCTTATATAGGGCCAGGGAGGGAGCGGGAGCGACGACCGGCTACCATGGCCATCAATGGCCATAACCTTGATTGCAATCAAGGGGAAGGGGCCTTGATTGGGGTAACTGAAGGGAGTGAAGGCGGGGAGTGGCGCCGGTGCTCCACTGCACCTTGATTAGCGGTTTTGAAGGAGGGGGAAGCGCAAGAGAAGCGGTAACGGTCGGCGGCCTTCACGGTAGGCGCGGCAGAGCCGCTGCGGGAGGAAGGGGAAAGGCCTGGCGGCTGGGCCCCACCTGCCAGTGAGTGAGTGAGAGGAAGGGGAAAGGGGAGCTGGGCTGACGGAATGAGCTGTGCCACGCGCAGCTAAATAGGCCGAGCAAGCTAGCTGGGTCGGCGGCCTTTGCTGCACGAACGGGCCAAGGGGGGAAAAAGAAAAGAGAGAGAGAAAGGCTAGGCTGGGCCAAAAAGAGAAAGAGAGGGAGAGAAGAGGGGTTTGCGTTGAACTTTTTATAGTTTTCAAAACCACACACAACAAACAAAACCATGCAACCAAATATGATGCACAAGCACTTATTGCTTCTAAAATTGTTTAAATTATATTTAAATATTTTAGAGCTCAAATTAATTTGTAATTTAATTAAGTCCTTAGAAAATTAAATCTAAAGCACCATGTTGCTTAAATTATTTTAGTGATGGAATTTAGGGTGTTACAAATCCTACCCCTTAAAGAGAATCTCGTCCCGAGATTCAGGAAGATTAGAGAACAACTGAGGGAACTCTTCTATAAGCTCATCTTCTCTTTCCCAGGTGGCTTCATCCTCTGAATGGTGACTCCATTGTACTTTACACATTTTTATGATTTTGTTATGAGTGACTCTCTCTGATGTGTCCAAAATTTTGACAGGATACTCCTGATAAGTCAAATCATCTTTCACATCAAGATCTTCCAATGGCAAATGTTCCACTTTAATCTCGCTTGAACACTTCTTTAATTGTGATACATGAAACACATCATGAACACCTGACAACCGAGCGGGTAGTTCTAACTGATATGCCACTTCACCTTTCCTTTCCAAGATCTGAAAAGGTCCAATAAAATGTGGTGACAACTTCCCTCTAAGATTAAACTTGCGAAGGCCTCTGATAGGTGACACTCTAAGATATGCATAGTCTCCAACTTCGAATACTATTCTCCTTTTAGGATCAGCATAACTCTTCTGTCATGACTGTGCAGTTTTGAGATTTTCTCGAATTATTTCAACTTATCTCTCGGTTTCTTTTATAATCTCTAGTCCAAAGAGTTGACTTTCTCCAGTCTGACTCCAATACAATAGTGTTCTACACTTTCTCCCATTTTAAAAGGTGCCATTTTAAGACTCGCTTGATAGCTATTGTTGTAAGCAAATTCTGCATACGGCAAACTTTTATCCCAACTACCTCCACGCTTCAAAGCACAAGCGCTTAACATATCTTCAAAAATTTGGTTTGTCCTTTCAGTTTGACCGTCTGTTTGAGGATGATATGCTGAAATAAAATTCAACTTTGTATCCATTGATTCATGCAACTTCTGCCAGAAACGTGATGTAAATTGAGTGCCTCGGTCAGATACTATCTTTTTCGGAACTCATGCAAACACACTATCCTTGACATGTATAGTTATGCTAGCTTTGTTCCAGTATATTTTGTCTTAACCGGTATGAAATGTGCAACTTTAGTCAACCTATCCATGATAACCCATATGGAATCGTATCCATCACGAGTACGGGGTAACCCCACAATAAAATTCATGCTAATTTCTTCCCATTTCCACTCAGGTATTTTGAATTACTGAAGCAAACCTGCTGGTCTCTGGTATTCTTCCTTTACTCTCTGGCATATGTCACACAATGCTACATGAGTTGCAACATCCTTTTTCATTCAATACCACCAGTATTTTTGTTTCAAGTCATGATACATCTTGGTACTTCCGGGTTGAATAGAGTAAGCTGAATCATGTGCTTCCTTCAATATAGTCTCACGTAGATGATCAATTTCAGGCACACAAATCCTATTCTTGAACCAGACAGTTCCTTGTTCATCTTCTCTGAATTCTGGAACCTTTCCTAACATAATCAGTTTCTTATACTCCTTAATCTTCTCATCTGTCAGTTGTCCTTTTCTGATCACTTGTTCGAGTGTCGACTCAATTTCCAAAGGTCTCATTTTGAGCAACAATTCCCAAGTTAAGTTGTGCCATTTCCCAACACAATTCTTGAGGCATCAAACAACCTATAAGCATGTTTGCCTGATTTTTCTGACTCAAGGCATCTGCTACAACATTCGCTTTCCCGCGATGATATTGAATATCCAGATCATAATCCTTGATTAATTCCAACCATCTTCGTTGTCTAAGATTAAGATCCCTTTGTGTGAAAATGTGCTTCAAACTCTTATGATTAGTGAAAATCTGACACTTATTTCCAATCATATAATGCCTCCAAATCTTTAGTGCGTGTACAACGGCAGCTAATTCTAGATCATGAGTAGGATAGTTCTGTTCATGTTTTCTCAACTGTCTAGAAGCATAAGCTACTACTTTTCCCTCTTGCATCAAAACACAACCAAGACCTTGACGTGAGGCGTCACAATATACGTCAAACCCCTTGTGAATATCTGGCATTATCAACACAGGAGCTGTAGTCAACCTCTTCTTCAGTTCCTCAAAACTAGCTTGACATTTAGCATCCCATTTTAATTCTTTTCCCTTCTCCAACAAGGATGTGAGGGGCTTTACAATTTTCAAGAATCCTTCAATAAACCTGCGGTAGTAACCTGCCAATCCAAGAAAACTTCTGATCTCTGGCACATTCTTAGGCGGACTCCAATTTAATACACCCTGAACCTTGCTTGGATCCACTGCAATCCCTCCATCTGTAATAATATGTCCAAGGAAAGAAACTTCCTTCAACCAAAAATCACATTTACTAAGTTTGCCGTACAGCTGATGTTCCCGAAGCTTTTGCAACACAAGTCTCAAATGCTCTTCATGTTCCTCCTCATTCCCAGAGAACACTAAAATGTCATCAATGAATACCACCACAAACTTGTCAAGATACTCCATAAACACCTTGTTCATCAAATAAATAAAATATGCTGGAGCATATGTCAATCCAAAAGACATTACTGTGAACTCATACAAACCATATCTGGACGTGAATGCTGTCTTGGGAGTATCTTTCATTCGAATTTTCAGCTGATGGTAACTTGATCGTAGATCTATCTTAGAGAAAACTTTTGCACCTCTCATTTGATCAAACAGATCCTCGATCCGAGGTAAAGGGTATTTGTTTTTTATAGTGACTTCATTAAGAGATCGATAATCTACACACATTCTCCTAGAGCCATCCTTTTTATCCACAAAGAGAGTGGGTGCTCCCCAGGGTGACGAACTAGGACGGATAAACCCTTTACCTTATAACTCCTCTATTTGTTTCTTTAATTCAGCCAAATCTTTAACATCAGTTCTATATGGTCTTTTAGATATAGGAGCGGCACCAGGTAAAAGTTCAATACTGAATTCAATGTCACGGTCAGGTGGCATACCTTGTAAATCATCTGGGAATACATCAGGGTACTCGTTCACTACTTTGATATCCTCCCAAGATTTTCCCTTCATTGAATTCACTGTTACACTTTCTGTTGGCGAGGGAGTAGCAACAAACTCAATTCTTTCTCCCTGTGGCTGGTTAGGAGTAATGACTTATTCCAGCACTGAATCACTGCATCACAAATACATAACCAATCCATTCCTAGGATCACATCTATTCCCCATGACTTTAGGACTACTAGATCAGCTGGGAAATATATCCTCATGATTTTGATATTCACCCTTGGGCATAAACGATTGGCTTTCATTTCACCACCCAGGGAACTAACAAGCAAGGGTGTCTTCATAGGACTCATATGTATATCATGCTTTGCTACGAACTGATCAGTTATAAATGAATGCGATGCTCCGGAATCAAATAAAACTATTGTAGGTACAGAGTTGATGAGAAACATACCCAGCACAACACCAGAAGCATCTTGAGCTTGTTCAACAGTTGTGTGGTTCACTCTACCACGCACAAAATTTTGTTGAGCCTTGTTGCCTGGAGTATTCAAATTTCCAGTGCGAGTCTGAGATCATGGCTAATCGGACTTCTGGCCATTACCCTTCTGCGGAGTCTGCATCCCACGCTTAGGATAATTGTTAGCATAATGTCCCAATTCTCCACACTTGAAGCAACCATTGGGCTGAACTGGAGTGTTATTTCTCACTAGTGCCCCTGAGACATTACCTGATTGATTCTGCTGCGGGTTAGGAGTGCGTGGTGTCTGCTGATTGAAACGTTGTGGCTGCTGGTACGAGCACTGCGGCTGCATATTTTGTGGATACCTTCCACCCTATCCTCTAGAGAGGAACTGAGAAGAACCTTGTGGAGAGTTGTATCAGGGGCGGGTGTTGCTGCTAGACTGCCCCTGAGATTGAAACTTGCGTTTCTGCTCACCAAGTTCCTTTCTTTTATTTTCCAAGCTAATAGCCTTGTTCAGCGGTGTCTGGAAATCAGGAAATATGTGACTCAGCAGCTGGTAGTTGAGTGGCCCTATCAGACCATCCAGAAACCTTTCTTACCTCTTACCATCTATGTTGACCTTGTCTGGAGCATAACAAGATAACTGAGTAAACTTGTCTAAATATTCATTAATGGTCATGTTGCCTTGCTCCAAGGCAAGAAATTCCCTTTGCTTGAGGTTCGTCACGCCAGCTGGAATATGATGTGCACGAAAGCTATCTCTGAATTCCTGCCAGGTGATAGTATTAGGAGCGGCATGCATAGCAGTGTATGCATCCCACCAGTCAGCTGCTAATCCCTCTAGACGGCCTGCCGCATACAAGACCATCTCTCGATCAGTGCATTGTGTCATCTCTAGCTTCTTAGTGATAGTCTTCAACCAATTGTCAGCATCCAAAGGATCAGTTGAGTGGGAAAATGTGGGAGGACGGTGACTCATGAATTGCTTATGCTTGTCTGTAGTTGGATTGGTTGCATGTGGTGGTGGCTGGTTCTGCTGAGCTTGCATATTCTGAACAGTGTTAGCGAGATTCTGCAACAGCTGCGTCTGGACTGCAAGAAATTGCTGCAACACGAGATTCGTTATTGGGTTGAACGTTGGGGGTGGTGCTTGATTCTGTTGATTAGCAATATGGGCACAGACAACAGGTGGAACGTCTTGACCTCCTACTGACCTGGTGTTTACCATCTGATTGTTAGAGAAATTACTTCAGATAGGAACATTGAAATGATGCATGAAGAGTAAACTCAATAGATAAAGAAGCATGAACATCCAAATTAGGACAGATTTTGTTGGTCTTAATAAATCATGTGTAACTCCCAGTAATTTTGTCAAAAAATTATGAAATTTTCCAGAATGTGTAGTATGAAAATACAAAACCAGCCCAACTGGAATCATCTCAATCAGAGGTCTATAACTTGAGATATAAAGTAAACAATGCAACTGTGTCAGCAGAGTTTACAGTTTCTGATGGCCCCAATGTTTTGTACATATCTCTGTGAATACATATCCCTCAGTGCTGAATTTTTGAAAGAAATGTATCCATAAAATGTGTGAACTAACTCAACTGGATTTACATCAAACGGAGTTCTGTAGCTCAAGATAAAACGTAAATAGTGCTGTTGTGTCAGAGAGTTGCGCGAACGGATTTTGTACCAACCAAACTTGTGATAGATAAAGTAAAAGATAACTCAGATTTGATAACCCCAACTATCATTAACTTTAATAATTTTCTTGCTATATTGTGGCCATCACACCACAACACATCTCACACAAGCAAAAATCCAAATCAAGCATGTTTTCAACCAACCACTTATTGCAAAACGCGTTCACGCAGGAACGATCTAGCGAAACAAAATGAGGTAAAGGGTAGGCATCCTAAGATCCTATCCTAGCCTAGATGAGTGGTAGCCTCTGATGTGCCATAGCAAAGCCTCTTACGCGGTGGAGATGTAGTAGAGTTGTGTGGTGCCTCCTCCTCATGTGGACGTTGTCCGGCAAGCTGAGCTTCCAGTTGAGCAATCCTGGCATTAGCCCCCTGTAGTTCCTCATGAAGCCTGTCCATTTCAGCACTAGCACCCTCAAGATCTGTGTTAAGTGCAGCACTGATCCGAGCAAGAATATCGAGACAACCATCCCTGTTACCTCCCACAATCACAAAGGTTCTCTCAGTACCACTAGCACGTCTTAGAACATGGTGGAAGTCCGAGGTGTATAGCTGCCCACGGTACTGGTGACTCATAGACCATAAAGCCCTCCTAGCAGCATCATTAGTAGCAGCTTTGTCAGAAGAGAAGGGTGTAGTGCTAGAGTGTGATGAACGACTCCTCCATCTTCCAGTGTCACCCAAGGGCTCACGAATATGAACCTCAGTCTCATAGTAATATCTCATACCAGGCTCAGTGAAGTGCTTGGTGACGTAGAGTGGCCTCACAGTGAAGTCCAGGTGCTGTAACACTTCTTCTAGCAAGACACAAAATTGGCCCTCCATATCAACTGAAGTATGCGTATGGAACGCTGCCCTACTGTACCGAGGCTCATCATCTTGATTCTCATCATCATTGTTGTTATTGTTGTTGTTGTTGCCACCATTATTAGCAACAGTGCTGTTGTCATCATCTGCCTCATTTTCCTGCCCATCGATATCAACATCCTCGTCCTCCTCGCCATCCACATCCTCATCATCATGAGTATCGTCATCACTGAAAGCAAGTGATCCCGGTGTGACCAAAATCAATATAGTCGGAAAATTTTGACTTACAAATGTTTTAGATGTCTAAAAACTCCTCGAAAAATACATTTGAATTCATTGATATCTTTGAGTTAATTTTTAATTTTCGAAATTAGAGGAGTGATTAGCATCTAAGCATGATCAAGGGAAGGTTTTGAGCATAATTGAACTTCTAGTGCTCTATGATGCATCACGGGAAGGCCTCATCATCAAGGCATCTTGAGCACATGCAAAGGACAAGCATGGGGGGCAGTAATGTTTTGTTTTGTAGGATATGAGTGAAAGCATGGGAGGCAAGGAAGCATGGAAGTGACACAAAGCAAATGATCGAGATGGAGGACTTCATCATGTAAGCAAAAGGAGTGGCTAGGAGAATTTGGACGGTGAACAGCGTGGAGCACGAGTACACAGAACAATGATGCAACCAACAACAAGTGGGAGAAAACAGGAGCCAAAGCAGGGGGTAGGGGCCCTAGGCCGGTCGGCCCAGGCCGACCGGCCTGGCCTATTTATACACCCCCCCAGTCTTCTTCTTCCTCAGGCAAGTCATTTGTTCCATTGCTAGTTCATGTTCTTGAGTTCTCAGTCCAAAACCTCCAAAAACATCTTCGAAAAATTCATCCTCCAATCCTAAGTCCAAAAATCCCAAAAAATTCGTCACAATTCTTGCCCTTCCATATACTTCATTTGTGCATATTTCTACTGGTAAGAAACCCCCGGGAGAGTTTGTTTGTGACTTTGTGCAGCAAGGAGAAATGAGGAAGGCTTTCAACAAGGCCTTTGGGAAGAAGACACAATCATCATCATCGAAGGCGCCATCAACAAGCTCTTCGTGGAGGCACTCTATCGCCGAGTCCTCGTGAAGCATGGAGGAGGACGTGGTGCCACCGAGGAGCGACACAATGCTCCTTAGTGGTATGAGGGGCACATGAAGCTCGTCTATGCGGTACACCAAACCGCAAGGACGCACGGAGGATCCACCTGTTCAACCTCGTCGCTCGACTTGTTCATCCGCTCCACCACCATACACTCCGAGGCGTTCTAAGTATGGATTTATCATGATGACGGAGGAGGAGGAGGAGAGGCTTGTTCATCTCCAGAAGAGGATTGTACCTAACATTGACTTCGACGACAACGCTCTCCAAGCATTGGGATTTCATCTGGATATTTATCAATTATTGAGCCACCTTGGTTGGGGACATTTTTCCGATGGAGTTGGGGTGAGCACTCAATTGGAGCTTGCCTTGGAAATTCTCATGACAATGGCGCTGGTCATTAATGACGAGGTGCCATCCCTCTCATTTCGACTCAAGGATGATGTGCAACTAGTTCCTTATGAGCATATTAGAGAGTTGCTCGGTTTCAAGAAGGAGGCCCCGAAACAAGTGGATGTTAATGAAAATGTGTTAGAAGGATTTTGGGGTATGATTTCAGGAGAAGACAACCGGCAAAGAAATAGCATCCGGAATCCTATCATTCGGATATTTCACTCATGGATGAGCAAAAAGATTTTGGGAAGAATGAAAGAGTCCAAGATCACTGATATGGAATTGAATTGGCTTTATTCGGCAATGATTGCTAGATAAGGTATTGATCCTTCTATATCATGATCAATCGGTGGTGTTGTGAAGCAATTTTGGGAACCGGAGATATTAGTTCGGGATGCTATCTCTCTATGATAGCAATTTCTTTGAAGCCGGGAATTTCAAGAAACCCAAAACTCCTCCTTGCCGGGACTTCCCTTGGAATTGAGTATATGAAACAAGGGAAATATATAAGTGGAGATGAGAAGAGAGCTTACAAGGTGGCTAAAGTTAATGTTCCTCACCCAAATTTGAGGCTGAAATTATTTATTAAAGGAAGAGAGAATTGGTTAGAAGGACATCTCATGCCGGCTGTTGACGTTTGATTATCGTTGTAAACTTCGATCCGAAAATACGGATCACATGGGACCCTCTTTCCCTTAAGTGTAAACCCAAGGTATCGAATCTGTGGAACATGTGCAACGCAAGTTCGATCCAATAAAGCGAAAAAGCACTTTGATCTAGAGAGGTTTCAAACGCATCTAATCTACTAAAACATGAGAGGTAGCGAGAGAAAGCTAAGAGGTAACTGGTCTAGAGGGATCTAGATCGCGTTCATGTCGTAGTTCCAAGCGAGAGATGAAGATAGCAATGAGTATCTCATAAAAAGCATGTGGCCTCCGTTCCAATCCTCGAAGGCACCTACCGTACACGTGATCGACATCCTGTCAGGATGCCCCACTTCTTATGTTGGTGAACCTAAGAGCACGCTCACGAGGAACGTGTTGAAAACACTTGGTAGATCAGGTATGCACCTCTAGCCACCACGGCTACAAGAGCACCCTAGGCAATCTATCTTAAGTATAGATTGAGGAAGAAGCAAAACCAAGAGAAGACAAAACCAAAGAGAAGGCACTCGATTGCTAGTTATCAGATCCATTAAAACTCCATCATAAGTGTATACATGAATAAGATCCAACAAGGATCCTACCTTGATCTTGATTCAAGCCTCCAGAACTCCAACGTGGTCTTCCATGCAAGGTTCCCATGCCGACTAGGTGAACCCTAGACGACTAACACGACCCTCCTCTCCGAGATGGTGTCCCTCAAGCTTCTCTGCTCCTCGACGGCGGATGATGAATGGCTTGATTGTTAGCTCTTCGCACGGGGACTATAAATAGCCTGAAGGGGTGCTAGGTCAAAGGGGGAGGCGAACAGGGCCCAGAATGGGTTGGGCTGGCCGACCTGGGCCCATTCTGGCCCGGTTCGTCCCCGCTTTTCTTCCAGATGCTTCTCGCGACTTCCTGAGTTTTTGCCGAGTTGCATGTGGGTCCTTGACATCGTTTTCCCCGCGGTTTAGATAAGGGTGCTTTACGTATGACCTCCCACATCTTCTGTCTAGGTCCTCGATACTTCTCGGCTTCATGCTTTAGTCCTTGGTCCATTTGGAGTCATGTTCATCTTGTATCTTGACTTGTGTTGGGCTTCATGATCTTCTTGTAAAACCCTTGATGAACTTTACCCGGAAGTCCTCATTTAGGCTCTTAATCCCTGTGTAAACAATAAACTCCAAAAACCATGCACGAGTGCGAACTTGACATATAATGAGGGTTAGTATCGTTAGTGTGGATATCAAATTAATACCAACATTGAAGGTAAACTTATGGCTAGGTTGACAGAAATCGACCGCCAACATCCCCCGATGCTTAAACCTTGCTCGTCCTCGAGTAAGCCTTCAATGGATATCAGTCTTGCCTTTCTATGTTCATACCCTGCACTTGATCATACATGAGAAAACATAATGCTCTCTAAATTTATATTTGTTAAAGTTCCATAATGTAACTAGCTTTCATCCCTATGGAGGGTAGATATCAATTAAGCTCTTCCCACAAGAAGTTAATCATGCTCCCAAATTTTAAATGAATCTCAAAAATTTTGAAATGAAGTGCAAGATGAAGAAAAAGATCTAAACCAAGTTCAAAAATTTAAACCTCCTTGCATCTTGCTCATGAACTCTCATCTCAACAAGTCTCTCAAGCCTATTTGTTCTACTCCTTTCCCCTCTCAAAATATATATAAGTGGAAGCCTTTATATGGAGCTTCTGGGAAAAGTTTCATCCTACCAAGATATTATAATCGAGATATTATCAAAAGAAGACAAGCTTCTCATGGTCTTACCGAGACTCGTCAAAAAGGTCATTGGAAAAATAATGTTCTCAAGGAGGGGGAAGAGAAAAAAAATACACACACTTTGAGATAGGTGGACATGTGCAAGAGGCAAAGAGTGATCCCGAGGCACAAGCGAAGTCCTCGTTATTGGATTGCACATGGTTGGAAAGATGAGTATGGGTCTTGATCTTGAATCCTCTTGAAATTTCTAATGCATCTGGAGAGCTAGGGAGCTTTATTTTAATTTTTTCTTTTTCTCTCTTTTTTCTCTTCTTTTCTTTATATACACATACTTTTTCCTTCTCTCCTTTTTTTCTTTCATACTTCTTTTTTCATTTTTTCATCATTTTTTTTATTTTTTATATACTCCCTTTGGACTCTAGATTACATTGTACCTACCTCCTTGGCAACTCCCCCCATGCTTAGACGATTGCACGTCCTCGGGCAAAGAGATGGCGAAATTTTGGTGCCAAGGTAGGTACTAAAAGTCCTATATTTTCCTGGAGAGAAGCACTTAAAATCTTCTAGGGATCCTTCACGCACCATGTCGTCTTGGAGGTTTCCCAAAATCATACTTCAATCTTCGGCACCTTCATTCTCGTGATCTTCCTTGAAATACTCATCCATACTCAAGATTGGGTTGTGGTCAAGGAGGTAAACACAAAAAATATGTTTTGGGTTTGTGGGTGGATATCCGGCGAGGTTTGCAAAATTCCCAATGTGGAAACTTACAATGCACGGATAGAAAAGGCCAGCATAAAGATAGATACGCAAAAACGGAATGACCAGCTTCTTAGTCTCGGGCCAGAGAAATCAAGCCTTGAATCAACGCACCCAAAAATAAATCTTGTACACTAAGGTTTTTGCGCTCAATCAAATATAAGGCTTTGATAGGTAGAGCAACATGCAAGAGGTATTAATGACAAGGTTAGCATTACTTTTAAGAAAATAAATCATCTTTAACCCATCCAAAATTGAGAGCATGAGAAAAACTATGGGTCTCATCTTTATCATAACCTCCGCAAAGGATTAAGCTAGCATTTAAATTAATTTCAGATTTGCATTAAAGAGAGCACTAGCTTAATCATGCATAAAACAAGTACAAAGTTGGGCAATGCGGCAATGGTCATCATATATCAACTTGGCACAATTTTCCATCCATATTAAAGATGATAAACCGATGGTGAAATTTATTCATGGTGATGGAAAAAAAACTTCTACTACTACACACATGCTGAAAATAAATAAAAACTGAAAATGCTATGCACACACAAATTTGCACTCAAACTGGAAAATAAAGGAAAGGAGAAGGAAAAATCATACCAAACTTGAAAGCATTATTTCTTCTTCCTTCCTTCACTCTTCCTCCAATGGTTGATCCTCCGTCTTTATGAAGAAAGCAAGCTTGGAGTACCTCGAAGTGTATGGTGGTGTCGAGGTCGAACGGGTGGCTCCTCCGACTGCCCTTGCGGTTCGGTGTACCGCATGGATGAGCTTAGTGTACTCTTCATGCCTCCAAGGAGCAACGTGTCGCTCCTTGGTGGTGCCACGCCTCCTCCATGCTTCGCGGGGGCTCGGAGATAGAGTACCTCCGCGAAGAGTTTGCTGACGGCACCCTTGACGATGATCATGTCTTCCTTCCGAGGACGGTGTTCATGGCTTTCCTTATCATGCCTTGCTGCACAAACTCACAAACAACCTCCCCGGGGGTTTCTCGTCGTTGGAAATACACACAAAGAAAGTATATGGATTGACAAGAATCGTAATGATTTTTCAGGAATTTTTAGAGAAGGAAGTGAGGCATGAATTTTTCTAGGTGGTTTCTGGAAATTTTGGGCTATGAACTCAAGAACACGAACTCACAAATGGATGAACTACTTACCAGACGAAGGGGGGCACCGGGGGCTGTCTGGAAGGGGCAGGCCGGCCGGCCTAGGCCGATCGGCCTAGGGGGCCTCTTGCTCCTTCCGGCTCCAGTTTTCTCTGAGATGCTTCTTGCTCCCTTGTTGTCCTGTGTCCTCGTGCTCCACAAGAATCCACCGCCCAAACGCTCTCGGCCACTCCTTTGTTTTGAATGATGAGATCAACGCCTCCCTCCTTTACTTTGTGTCACTTGTTGTCTTCCATGCTTTATGTGCTTTCACTTATTTCCTGCAAAACAAAGTCATTGCTGCCCCTCCCCCATGCCTGTCCTTCACATGTGCCTAAGATGCTTTGATGATAAGACCTTCCCGTGATGCATCATGGAGCACTAGGTGTTAAGCAAACTCAAAATCCTCCCCTTAATCATGTTTTGATGCTAAACACTCCTCTAATTTCAAAAATTGAAAATTAACTCAGAGCTAGCAATGAGTCCAAATGTATTCTTAGAGGAGTTTTTAGGCACCAAAAACATTTGTAAGTCGAAAACTTTCCGACTACCTTTATTTTGGTTGCACCAGGATCGTTTGTTTTCATTACTTGTTAGCAAGGTCCTCCGGCTTGACCATGGGGGTATAGGTTTAGGTTCTAATTTTGGCCAAACACGAGAGAGAAATTTTGAACAAATAAATCAATGGGGCTTAGAAAAATTCTAAATCTAGAGAAACCGATGGATGTCAAGTTGAATGAAACAAAAAATCGAGATTCCTAGGTTCACACGAGTCCTACCATGCGTCAAAGATTAAAAATCATTAAGGAACATAGCGAGGCTCTACTCATGTGTTTTTAACATGTAAAACAAGCCAACCTTAACATCATGTAGAGGATGAAAGGCTTGGATACGATCTGAATTTTTGGTTCAAATTCCTCGAAAAGAGGCAAATAAATCATGGGATGGCTCATGTCATTGGTTTAAGATCGAAAAATCCAAATAAAAACGACTGAGCAAATAAAAGGTTCTCCGAAACTTATTCAACCACTTAAGAGTTAATAAAATGTCTTGTGTAGCAAATTCTAAGACTCACTTACTTGAAATTCAGAAATCTTCCGGGTTGCCCTCCCGGTAGCTTTATTCTTGATCGGGTTGTCCTCCCGGTAGCTTATTCTTGACTCGACGAACGGGTTGCCTCCCGCCTAGCGCTTTATTTAAAGTCCATAGCTAGACTTCTTCTCTTCTTCACTTCGGATCAACGCTCTTTGTGGGTGTTGCAATCTTGGGTACCCACTTCTGCACCATCCTTAGCTTGGGTGCAGGCTTTTTCTTCGGCTTAGTTATTTGTTTAGTCTTCACAGGCTGGCTTTCTTCTTTGGTCTTGATGGATGCAACATCTCCCTTGATCTTCTTTGCTTCCTCCTCCTTTGGCTCTTCCTTACTAATGCGACGGTGAGATGGGACATATTTATCATTAATAATGCCGCGTACCTCGAAACGTGGTTGAAACTTGAATGCACTTCTTTCGTCGTTGATGTCGATCTTGATCTCCCTCTTGCCAACGTCGATTGTCACTCCGACGGTATTGAGGAACATCCTCCCGACGAGCGGCGGTTTCTCCCTTTCTCCCATCTTGAAAACCATGAAATCGAAGGCGATGAAGTGATCTTCCACTTTTAAGGGTACATCTTCAATGATTCCCACGGGATAGCGAATAGAGTTGTCACCCAACTCTAGACTCATGGCCGTGGGCTCTAGCCTCGGTAAGCATAGCTTCTTGAACACGTCTCTTGGAATGGCTCCCATACTTGCTCCAAGGTCACATAACGCCTTCTTGAATTTGAATGAGCCAATGAAACACGGGATGGTCGAACATCTGGGGCCTCTTTGTTTCTCGGGTCCTTGATATGCAATAATGGCACCACATTCCTTGGACATCTTGATGTGATCTTCCCCGAGTGTTGCCATCTCATACTTGTTGGCAAGTATGTTATTGAAGTAGCGTGGCTTTAATGAAGGCATCTTCAATCTTCCTTCATTACCCATTAGGCACCCGACAAGTTGTCTCATTTGCGTTTCTAGCATCTTCATTGTGTTGAGCACTTGATGGTTAGAGCTTTCGACCTCCGTCACCTTGCCGTCTATATTCTCCAATATTTTGTCAATAGCCTCGAACTTAGTGACGGTGTCCTTGTTGATCTTAGGTTGCTTGTCCATGAAGTCCTTCAATTGTACACAAAGAGAAACCGACTTTTGAATGGATGAGCTTGTATTAAATTGAGGTTTACGTTGCTCGTAGCGGAAGTTTGGCGATTCTCCTTTCCTCATGTAGTTGAGCGCCTTTGCTTCCTCTGGACAATCTCCTTGGACATGGCCGTACTCCCCACACTCTTCACATGTGGATCTTGCTTCGGCAGCCTTCATAGCTTTTATCTTCTCTATCTCCATCTTCTCCATCCTGCTCATAAGTGAACCGATTTGCCATACAAGGAATTCGGCTCACCTATATTCATTGAAGCGCTCCAAAGCTTCCTCAATTGTCTCCGTGGGAGATTGAACAAATGTTTCAACCTTGTCGTGCAAACTCTGAATCTTGACCGACGAACAAAATCTCTTTATGAAGGCCCTCATCAATGCATCCCAATTTAATATCTCTGTTGACATAGTGTGGAACCAATCCAAAGCTTCTTCAAGCAATGAGAACCCAAAAAGCCTTGCCCTCAATTGATTTTGAGTCAACCCTTCCACATTGGAAGTTTGACATAGTTGAACGAATGCTTGGAGGCGAAGGTTCGGATCCTCTTTACCGGTGAAAGGCAATTGTTGCACCTTGAGGATAGTTGAGACCTTGATCTCGTACGGCCTTTTGACATCTTCAAAGTCTAAGATTGGTAGATCGTAGATGTCCGGGATGCATAGCTCCCTGATCTTGCACTCCGGCTGTGATTCTTCTCCCATGGGTGGCGGTTGAGGTTGATCTCCCTTTGGACTTGGAGGTGGTGTTTCCCTTGGAGATTCCGACGATCCTTCGGCCTCGGCTTTTGGATCTACAAATTCCTTAGCTTGTGTTGCACGTCTCCTTTGCCTGTAAAGTTTTTCTAGATCATCCACAAAAGAAAACTAGGGTTTGTTGGAGAGGTAGCCGTCCATCTCCGGTTAGGGTTAGTGATAAACAAAAACCAAAAAGAAGAACTAGGGTTAGTGAAAACCTAGATTAGATTGATTTTTGAGGATGATCAAAGTTAGTAGATGCAAAATAAAAACCAAAAGAAAAACTAAAAATTACTTACAAACGCGATATTAGATCGAATCTTGATTGCTTGTTCCCCGGCAACGGTGCCAGAAAAAGGGGCTTGTTAACGTTTGATTATCGTTGTAAACTTCGATCTGAAAATACGGATCACATGGGACCCTCTTTCCCTTAAGTGTAAACCCAAGGTATCGAATCCGTGGAACATGTGCAACGCAAGATCGATCCAATAAAGCGAAAAATCACTTTGATCTAGAGAGGTTTCGAACGCATCTAATCTACTAAAACATGAGAGGTAGCGAGAGAAAGCTAAGAGGTAACCGATCTAGAGGGATCTAGATCGTGTTCATGTCATAGTTCCAAGCGAGAGATGAAGATAGCAATGAGAATCTCATAAAAAGCATGTGGCCTCTGTTCCAATCCTAGAAGGCACCTACCGTACACGTGATCGACATCCTGTCACGATGCCCCGCTTCTTGTGTAGGTGAACCTAAGAGCACACTCACGAGGAACGTGTTGAAAACACTTGGTAGATCGGGTATGCACCTCTAGCCACCACGGCTACAAGAGCACCCTAGGCAATCTATCTTAAGTATAGATTGAGGAAGAAGCAAAACCAAGAGAAGACAAAACCGAAGAGAAAGCACTCGATTGCTAGTTATCGGATCCCTTAAAACTCCATCATAAGTGTATACATGAATAACATCCAACCGGGATCCTACCTTGATCTTGATTCAAGCCTCCGGAACTCCAACATGGTCTTCCATGCAAGGTTCCCACACCGGCTAGGTGAACCCTAGACGACTAACACGACCCTCCTCTCCGAGATGGTGTCCCTCAAGCTTCTCTACTCCTCGGCGGCAGATGACGAATTGCTTGATTGTTGGCTCTTCGCACAGGGACTATAAATAGCCCGAAGGGGTGCTAGGTCAAAGGGGGAGGCGAACAGGGCCCAGAATGGGCTAGGCCGGCAGGCCTGGGCCGACTGACTTGGGCCCATTGTGGCTCGGTTTGTCCCCACTTTTCTTCCAGATGCTTCTCGCGACTTCCTGAGTTTTTGCCGAGTTGCATGTGGGTCCATGACGTCGTTTTCCCCGCGGTTTAGATAAGGGTGCTTTACGTATGAACTCCCGCATCTTCCGTCTTGGTCCTCGATACTTCTCGGCTTCATGCTTTAGTCCTTGGTCCATTTGGAGTCATGTTCATCTTGTATCTTGACTTGTGCCGGGCTTCATGATCTTCTTCTAAAACCCTTGATGAACTCTGCCCGGAAGTCCTCATTTAGGCTCTTAATCCCTGTGTAAACAATAAACTCCAAAAACCATGCACAAGTGTGAACTTGACATATAATGAGGGTTAGGATCGTTAGTATGAATATCAAATTAATACCAACATTGAAGGTAAACTCATGGCTAGGTTGATAGAAATCGACCGCCAACACCGGCTAAGAAGAATAAAAGAGGAAGAATTGTAGAAGAGTGATCATCCTCCGCAGCCCAAGATCAAGGAGGGGCTGCATATCATCAACCATATGGAGGGATTCCTACGCCGCCACCCTAATACGGAAGTGTGCCAATGCAAGCATAGGGGAGTGGTGCAGCCATGCTACCACCACTTCCAACATACTATCCACTGACTTTTGTGGTGCCTAACGCAGCGTTCATGGCACCTTATGCAAGCATGCCTCAGCCCCAACAAAGTGCAGCCATCATTGGGGCATATATGCAAAGAAAAGTGCAAGATGTCAAGAGGATTTAGACACATGTCAACCAATGGCAAGAAGGAACGGCGGGGATCGCCCATCAACTAGGACGCCTTCAAAGTGTGCCACCAGATCAATTTCAAGGAGGAGCCATGCAAATGTATTATGAGCAAGGATTCAATGAGAGTCAACCGACGGAGGATGATCCTTCAGAGGAGGAATGAAGAAAGGAGGAAGGAATGATGCTTTTTAAGTGTGGTTTGATTTTTCCTTTTCCTTTTCTTTATTTTTTAGCTTGTGTGTGTTTATGTATGCGTAGTATTTTCTTATTTTATTTATTTTCAGCATGTGTGTGGTAGTAGTAGTTTGTTTTTCCATCACCATGAATAAGTTTCACCATCGTTTTTATGATTTTTAATATGGATGGAAAGTTGTACCATGTTGATATGTGATGATCGTTCCCGCTTTGCTCAATCCTATGCTTGATTCATGCTTGATTAAGCTAGTGCTCTCTTTAATCTGAATCTAAAATTTAATTAAATGCTAGCCTAATCTTGTGTGGAGGATATGATAACTTAAGTCCCATAGTTCTTTTTTGTTGCTCTCGATTTTGAATGAATCAAAGATCCATTTTTGTTCATAAAAGTTATGCTAACCTTGTCATGAATACCGCTTGCGTTTTGCTCTACCTATCCAAAGCCTTATATTTATTTGAGTGCAAAACTTTAGTATATACAAGATTTATTTTTGGGTGCATTAATTCAAGGCCTGATTTCTCTGGCCCGAGACTAAGAAGCTGGTCATTCTGTTTTTGCGTATCTATCTTTATGCTAGCCTCTTCTATCCGTGCATTGTGAGTTTCCACGTTGGGAATTTCGCAAACCTCACCAGATATCCACCCACAAAACCCAAAAATATCTTTTTGTGTTCACCTCCTTGACCACAACCCAAAATTTTGAGTATGGATGAACGTTTCGAGGAAGATTACAATGAAGGTGCCGTCAAGTGAACAAGACTTTGGGAGACCTCCAAAAAGGATCCCTAGAAGATTTCGAGTATCTCTCTCCAAAGAAAATACGAGAATTTCATTATCTACCTTGGCATATTTATCACCTCTTTGCCCGAGGACGAGCAAATGTCTAAGCATGGGGGGTGCCAAGGAAGTGCTAGTGTAATCTAGAGTTCAAGGGGAGTAATAAAAAATGTGTGATGAAAGAAAAAAAATGATAAAGAAGAAAAATTATGATGAGAAAAAGAAAGAATGAAAGAAAGAAAGAAAGAGGAAATAATAATAAATAATAAAGCTCCCCGGTTCTCTAGCTACATTTAGTGCTTTTGAGTTTTCAAGAGGATTCAAGATCAAGACCCATACTCATCTTTCCAACCATGTGTAATCCGATAACGAGGACTTCATTTATGCCTCGGGATCACTCTTTGCCATTTGCACATGTCCACCTATCTAAAAGTGTATTCATCTCTCCCCCTCCTTGAGGAAAAACTATTGGACTTAGAGAGGAGGCATTTCGAGACCCTATGCCTGCTTGAAGCTACCTTCCCACCATCATTCTTTGATCTCATGCTGCATCTAACAGCACACCTCGCGAAGGAGATCTGGTACCTTGGCCCATCTTACCTTCATCAGATGTTTCCATATGAGAGGTACTTTGGATTCCTCAAATCATTGGTACATAACAGGTCATTTCTGGAGGGAGCCATTGTTCGTGGCTATGAGACCATCGAAGCAGTGGAGTGGGCCATGGGTTATATGGACCCCCAAAACCCCATTGGTGTGCCTTGTTCACGGCATGAAGGTAGGCTTTTAGGTGTTGAGACCCTGGGGAAAAAGTCAATCACTCCGAACCCAGAGGCCTTCAACAAGGCTCATTTCACCGTGATAGAACTGAGCATAGAGGTTACACCATTTGGCAATGAGCACAAGCAACAACTACGTGAACAAAATCCTAGCTGTAATGATGATTGGGTTGCAAAGAGGCACATGCAAGGCTTCAACAGGTGGCTTCGAGATTATGTCCAGAGTGGCAGCGCTGCTATAACTGACAATCTGGTAAGAAAACTAGCAGCAGGGCCATTATTCACTGTTACAACATATCAAGCAATGGATATCAATGGATACACGTTCTACACCATGGCCCAGGATACCAAGAGCGTCTATCAAAATAGTGGTGTGCGTGTATGGGCCGTCGACAATAATAAGAACAAAGCCACATATTATGGTCAAATAGAGGAAATTTGGGAGCTTGATTATGTAGGATTGAAGATAGCCTTATTTCGGTGTAGATGGGTCACCAATGTGAAGAGAGCTATGATCAAGGACAAATTTGGTTATGTTAGTGTTGATCTCCGGGTCTTTGGTTACAAAAATGAACTGTTTGTCTTCGCCAAGGATGTTGAGCAAGTGTTCTATGTACCTAACCTTGCAAAGAATAACTGGAGTGTGGTTTTGCCTAGAAAAAAAGGATTGTTGGGGTTGAAAATGTTGTTGAGGAGGAGGAATACAACCAATTTGATGAAAGTCCATCCTTTCACACTTCATACATGTCCCAAGTCTTGGGAGCTGACAAAACACCATAGTTGCGAAGCGACCATCGTGAAAAGATCCATATACAAAAATCAAAGAAGAAACAGCAAGATTGATTTCTGCTGAATCCGATCCTTTTTGTAAAATGCAGGGATGTCTATTGCTGGAAATGGAATCCTTTTTGTAATATATATAGGATGTGTATTGGTGGAACTTGAATCTCCTTTCTGTAATATATGATGCCTATATATTCTGCCTAAGATACTGTATATATTTGGTATATATTCTACCTGAAAAACTATGTGAGAAATGCAGCCTATATAAAAAAAGACAACCGTCTCCTGCCCGCCCGACAAAGAAGACGTGTGTTCACTAAACCCGCGTCGCCGATAACCCTCCAAAGAGTTTGGTCAAACTTCAAAGAGTTTGACTCCTCGATAAGTGAGATGTGCAATTAGTAGTACCACTCATCGGAGAGTATTGATATTATTTTGTCTACATTTGATCAAACTTCAAAGAGTTTGACTCCTCGATAAGCGAGATGTGCAATTAGTAGTACCCACTCATCGGAGATGTGTCTCCTATATCTTCTCTCCAAAATAAATATCTGTTGCCCCAGCCCCTTCATCTACCCGCGAAACCACCACAGCCCCTTCATCTACCCGCGAAAAACCACAACTGCCTACACTCCTCGTTGTGCCCCTCCATCGCGCCCCTCTGTTGTGCCTCCTCCGCTCCACACCGCGCGACTTCCCTTCAACGCCAGCACTCATGGCATCGAGGGAGCACCCGCGGTCACTCGCGGAACTCCCGGAGGATGTGCTGGCGATCATCATTAGCCGAGTCAGTGTGACATCAAATCGGCCTATGGAGGACCTCTGTAGCCAATGGGCCACCTGCAAGAACATGCTGCGCCCCTGCCACTACAGAGACGTCGGTAGGCGCCTGGCACTGGATCGGGTTCCAGTCGAGCAGATGCAGAACAACGACCCCGTCGGCTACGACGTCTTCATTCGTAGCCTGGCTGTAGCCGGCAACCCGGTGGCCTGTTTCCTCACTAGGAAGGATGACATCTTTGGCAGGAACCGCAGCCCTCAGCCTCCCCTCGACGAGCTCCACCGTGCTGCCAAGGACGGGCACAGATGGGCGGCCTATGTGGCCGCCGTCTTCCTCTACAGAGCCAACAGCGCGGCCGATGCCGACGCCACTGCAATTGCATACATGAAACAAGTTGAGGGCGAGGAGCAAGGGCAGTGGCGTCCGTGTTTGATCAGCAATGTGCAATCCCTAGATTTCCGGCATCGTGGGGTCAATCTGGCTTGGCAAATTAGGAGTGTCGCCCTTCGTCGTAGCCTCCGCCGGCCTCCGCTGCCAACGATGGTGGTGTGAGGCAACATTCAACATTGCGCAGGTAAAGCATTCTGCGGTACGGAGCCGAGCCGAAGGGGGTTTTGCATGTATTTCTGTAGTGATGAATGTACGCTTCGTTACGAATGTAATGTCTTCTTCTACCGTGTAAAGTATCGTCCAATCGGTTATTGATAGAAAATTTTGGTTTCTCACATTTCTGAGTCAAATTGAAGGTTGTGGCGCCCTCTACTTCCTCCTCTGTTCTATTGGAATGAAGAACAGTTTGTGTGGGCAAATGAGACGAGGATTAACCATCCCGCATCTCTAATTTGGGTGGGGTCCAGTTCTATTGGAATGAAGAACAGTTCTCATTTCTCCTTTTAATCTGCAGTCAAATTTTGTAACACGTATTTCTCCGTTGTGCTTAGTCCAAATTTGATGATTTTTTCCTATTTTTTTTTCTAAAATCCCCATTTCATTAATTTCATTATTTAGTGTATATTCCGTTTCGTGAATAATGTTTATATGCCTTATCATGTTCTTTGTAAGTACAACATAGAAATAATATTTGTTTTCCACAACCATTAGTAATGAAACTTTGCATTTCGTAAGCTTAAGGTGAACCCAAGCTTGTGTTAAATTTTCAAATGCGTACGAGATCGAACATGTTGCAAAGTGTGGAAAACTTCAATGTTCAAGCAAGATCCTAGGAAACTATGTGAGAGATGTAGCCATTTGTACACAAGTATATTCTTTCTTTATCTAAACCATTTGAATTTTTTATTACAAGTTTAGGTACCCAAATTATGTTGCCACGTCAATTTGTAGAATTTTTGGAGCAAACTAATATGTTATTAGAATTATTATATCACAAGCATGAGATGTATAATTGAATTATAAGAATGTTGGGTACACAAGTGTGACTGTTGATATTTTCTTAAAATACTAAATGTCCAATTATGAATTGATGTTATTTTTAATGAATTTTTAGGTGCTGTTTTACGGGCTCTAATATTTGACGGATGCAAGTTTCATTTTTTTAAAAATGGTGTTGGGCCCACGCGTCAGTGTCAGCAGCCTATATAAAGAAGATAACTGCCCGGACCTAACTGCCAACGAAGGCGACGCAGGTTTACTAACCAGTGTCGCCGAAGACTATCCATTGTCTCTAAGATCGAGTTCATCACAGGAGGAACAGATACTATAGGTGACACGGATGGATCTGCCAGCGTCTTTTAGATTGAGTTCATGATCGACAAACAAACTAATTAAGCAATTCATGATCAACAAACAAACAAAGCAGTCCAACAACCTGACGAACAAACTGACGAACACACAATAATCACAAACACATTATTAACGATACAGGAGTAGATCAATTAGTCGGTCGTCGCTGTCGGAGTCCCACCATCGGAGCTGTCGTCGTCGCTGCCGTTGGAGCCGTCGTCGCCGAGGAGAGCCTGCTAGACCACGGGGAGCTTCTCAAGCTTTTCAGGCAACACATGGATCCTGAAGGAGAGACCCTTCACGATGTCATCCTTGTAATGGTCAGGCGCCTCGATCTTGAACGCTGCGCCAACATCTCGGAGCTTCATGAACACGCCCTGGAGCAGTTCGACGGCGAAGCTGATGTCGGCGGCCTCCTTCTTCTCCTTCTCCTTCTCCTTGGGCGCCGCCGGCTCCTTCCCCTTCTCCTTGATGGTCAACTTCCTCCGACGGCAGCTTTCGTCGTCGTCATCCTCCCTTCGTCCCCGCTTTGCCGACGGGTCACTTGATGCCATGCTCTTCTTGCTCCTTGTTGGTGATCTCTCGGTGACCAGAGTTTGTGGTGGTGATAGCTAGGGGGAAGAAGATGAAGCGAAAGAAATGATATGATTATGGAGCAACCAGTCAGGGATTTATGATGACAAGACGCGAACCGTCAGGGCACCTCCTCCCCATGTCCCACGTCCCACTACGCCTCGGGAACTGTTTTTTGGGAGCAAAACCGTCCAAAACCACGCATCGCCTTTCAATTTCGCGGGAAGGTGGAGGGGCAGGGGCAGTTGTTCGGCCCATGCATCAGCAGCCAAACCGTGTTGCCTTTCAAATTCCATATTATTAGTAACAGGTGTTTATAAATGGTCGTGTCGCCTTTCAATTTCCAAACCTCGTTGCCTTTCAATTTCCAGATCCCGTCGCCTTTCCATTTCCTTCCCCTTCTCCTTGATGGCCGTGGTGTGCTTGATGGAGCTGCTGCCAAATGAACTGGTCACCCAGATCATCCTCCGCTACATCAAGAATGAGCTCGTCATTCGTTTCTTGATCCTTCGTAATCAGGTCTGCGGCACCTTCCGGCGCATCTGCGACTTGGATGAGGTACTCCTGCACGTGTCGCTGCGTGAGCTTCGTGAAGTGTGCAGGAATCGCTATGTCAGGTCATTGTTGGAGGAGCACTTCTGCCTCGCCGAACATCCGGAGGCCTTATGCTTCGAGGGGATGGAGAGGATGATGAGGCGTCGGAATCCCGATGAGGGTCTCAACCTCGTCGGAAAGGCCGCTGCCAAAGACTCTGGTGCGAAGTACTTCTTAGCGATGCTGAAGTACCGTTGCAACCCTGCGAACCCCAAAGTGATGGCACTACTCCATGAAATCAGCGGCGGCCCATCGCCCCCTGACAGGCGGTGGAAGAACCACAACCTGGGTGGCTGCGCTTCCTCGTCCGTTGGGATCTCGAGAACATTGTGTGGTGGTACTGGCTTCATAACGGCAACGACAACATTCCGTTGCTACCCGTCCAGAATCCCCACGTCTGCATTTGGGTAGTGGGATGTAGATGCTACGGGCCGGAGACCCCAGGGATCATCCACTACTGCAGCACCGAGTGTCGCATCCGTCATGAGTTCGACCTCTAGACGTGTGCATTCAGCGTCGCGGTGGAGTACACCGTCAGCAGGATGAACATTAGGATGTAGAAGGAAGCATCAATAAAAATTCTGTATCTTGAATGTAAATGAGGTTTTTCAATCAGTTTTTGATAGACAAGATTTGATTTGTCACGTTTATGAGTCAAATCAAAGGTTGCGGTGGTCTCATTTGCCGCATTAGAGGCCTAGGGTGCCCTCTTGGGTGTCAAAGCGGGCACGGCGGCGGCGGCGGTGGTGGCCTCTGCTTCCTCTTCTGTTCTATTGGATGGGCGTAGGAGACGAGGATTGGAGGGGCAAAGGAGACGCGGATTAACCACCCCCTCTGTTCTATTGGAATGAAGAACAGTTCGCATTTCTCCTTTTAATCTGCAGTCGAATTTTGTAACATGTATTTCTCCGTCGTGCTTAGTCCAAATTTGATGATTTTTTCCTATTTTTTCCTAAAATTCCCATCTTTTCATTAATTTCATTGTTTAGTGTATATTCCGTTTCGAGAATAATGTTTATATGCCTTATCTTGTTCTTTGTAAGTAAATAATATTTGTTTTCCACAATAATTAGTAATGAAACTTTGCATTTTGTAATGTTAAGGTGAACACGAGCTTGTGTAAAATTTTCAAATGCGTACGAGATCGAACATGTTGCAAAGGGTGGAAAACTTCAATGTTCAAGCAACATTCTAGGAAACTATGTGAGAGATGTAGCCATTTATACACAAGTATATTCTTCCTTTATCTAAACCATTTGAATTTTTTATGACAAGTTTAGGTACACAAATTATGTTTCCACGTCAATTTGTAGAATTTTTGGAGCAAACTAAGATGTTATTAGAATTATTATATCACAAGTATGAGATGTATAATCGAATTATAAGAATGTTGGGTACACAAGTGTGACTGTTGATATTTTATTAAAATACAAGATGTCCAAATATGAATTGATGTTATTTTTAATAAATTTTTAGGTACTGTTTTACAGGCTCTAATATTTGAGGGATGCAAGTTTCATTTTTAAAAAATGGTGTCGGGCCCACGCGTCGGTGTCAGCAGCCTATATAAAAAGATAACAGCTGCCTGCCCGCCCGAACCCACCGGCCAACAAAGGAGACGCAGGTTTACTAACCAGCGTCGCCGATGACTATCCATTGTCAGCGTCAGCAATCAAACCTTCGCGCGCTGTTCAAAAATTCCCACCTATATTGACTATAATGCCTATGGAATTCCAATTCTACCAGAGAGCCGTTCAAGGGCACCCAGTAATTTCTTAACACAGTAACACGCGCGGTTCATCAGGGGACATATATTCGGGAGTCTAATTCCTAGACAGATCCACCACCGCCGCTGTCCCCGCCGCCGCCCTGCTCCTTCTCCAGCCCTAGCCCGCCGCCGCCGCTCTCCCTGCCGCAGCCCTGCTCTTCTCCAGCCCCACCGGTCCCGACGTGACGTCGGCGAAGCGGCATGACGGTGACGAGGACGCGGTTACTAGCGTGCGGACGGCGTCCCGGCCAACCTAAAGATGGTGACGCGGATCCGGCATCCCCGGCCACGACGACGAGCCGGCCACCTCAGGCAATGAGGCGACGCGGATCGGGCCTCTCTGACCACCACGAGAACAACTACTTCATTCGCGATAGAGGTTAGTGCTGCTTGAACCCCCAACGCCCTCCCTCTGCTCGGCCACCCAATCTGCTATTCCTGTCAAGGTGGATTAGGGAGACATGCTACTTTACGGTTGTTTAGGCCTTTAGGGTCAGTTCACATAGGATTATTCTCCTGTAATTTTGTTGCTCCAAGTCTATTTGAATAAATTGTTGCTAACAGATGAACTTATATGAACTGTTGAAATTCATTTTCTTGTTCCTGGTGCGCCAATTTTTGTTATGCTTTAATTCTGTTATGCTTTGAATGTACCAGATCGACAGTTATGCTTTGGACCTGTTAGCATACTTCAATTCTGATTGCTTTATCCTCTTGTTGCATGTACACATGGAACACACAATTCATTGCTGCTGAAGTTGGACAAGGAAGCAGTTGAAGGAATTTAGTCTCTGCTTTGATATATAAGCATATTGTTTCACCCTGTCAAAATGGTTAGCACCTATCCCCAACCTGTATGCTAATATCAACTATTTTGTCTGTCAGAGAATAAGAATTTATCTAATTTTGTTTAGGTTTTTAGTCTAACTTATGTTACTCTACTGACAACCTGACATATAATCTATGCAGTCTCCCACAACACCAAACTCCTCTACCTCCAGTGCACCATCACAGCCCATCGACGGTGAACCTTGTTCACAGCCTATCGATGGTGATCCTTCTTCACAGGGTCACTCAGCACATACTGCTGCGAGTAGTACTCGATCCCGCGGGTCAAGGGCACAAACCAAATGGCCAGAAGATAAGTTGACCACAACTGGACTTGATAACAATTTTTGTCCTACCCCAGATGCTGCGAGGGATAGATTTGTATTGGTCTGTGGCCTCATTTCTCGAGAGAGGGTGTCAATCAACAAGGCGGTTGAAGATCTCTCACCAATTGAGAAGGAACAACTATTCACAGTTTTAGAGGAAAAGCTAGATTACCCAGCCAATCTGGCTGAATCTGTTCGCAAGAAGGCAGTTAAGGCAGCTATGTCAGAGATTGCAACCTTGCAACAGTGGTTCAAGGCCCATTTAAGAAAAAACTATGTGAGACAAGAGGAGACTCCCTTTGTGAAGCATGCCTTTTTTGCAGTCAGAAGACTGGACCGTGTTTGTGCAGGAAACCAATTCTCCTAGACTTCAGCAATTGAGCCATGGGATGAAAGAAAAGAGGGCATTGCATAATAAGCCACACAAGACGGGCATAAAAGGTTATGTTCGTAAAAGGAAAGAGTGGGAGGAGGAGGATGCAAAGCTAGCTGAAGAAGGAAAACAGAACCCTTGGGACCAATTTCCTGGACGTTCGTGGCCTTATCTGCGGGCAAGGGTAGGGAAGAGGAAGATCACTAGTGAAGGAAGCGGGGACATAACATTCAGTAACCCTGCGGTGGTGGGGGTAGCAACTAGGGTGAAAACACTTGTAGCTCATGCTAGCGATGGTTCTTTCCATGGGGTTAGGGAGAATGATATTCTCACCGTAGCACTTGAGACTCCAGAGCATTGAGGTCGGGTCCGAGGCATGTCTAGTTCACTTGGCTGGGGTAAAGGGTTAGGAAGAAGAGGAACAAGAAGTCTGATACGGAGATTGAAGAGATAGTTGGTGAAGCATTCACCAAAGTTGTC
Source organism: Cenchrus fungigraminus (assembly GCA_036936925.1). Taxonomy (NCBI): domain Eukaryota; kingdom Viridiplantae; phylum Streptophyta; class Magnoliopsida; order Poales; family Poaceae; genus Cenchrus; species Cenchrus fungigraminus. Next base: position 104,362,656 of record CM072779.1, read on the forward strand.
GACATGCTAAGACAATCAGGCATGGTCCATATACCAAAAAATGTACTTCATCCTTCCCAATCACCACCTGTCAGTAGCAGCGAGGAAGAAGATGTGCATGGCCTCGAGGAAGAAGATGTGCATGGCAGCGAGGAAGAAGCGCGTGGCAGAGAGGAAGACCATTGGCATGTCAACGAGGACGAAGGTAGTCAACAGCACATTGATAGTCGATCACCTATGCTGGACACAATAGATAAGCTGATAGAGCCAACCAAGTGTAGCCTTTTGGATGGCACCGAGAATAAAGTGGAGCTCGCACTAGCCACTATCTTTCCATTGCAAAAGACTCTCCATACAGTACCGGTGCAGGATGGGTATGCTGTGGTGCAACCTAGTTATGTGTGGGGCAATACGGGTCACTACCCTCTGCCTGTACCAATTGGGGGGATGAAGTAACAACCCTAGCTGAGGCTCTCTGTCTAAGGATCCAATGGTCAAAGAACATGATCCATGTACCACCCATTACGAGAAATACCAACCCTACACCCACATCAGGTAGCAGGGGTACAACATTAGATGGAGGTACTGCAGCTCAGTGTCAGCAAGAGAAAGCTCAGCAGCAGCAGCAAATCAGCAAAACTACACAGCAGGAGCATTGACAACAGCAGGAGGAGCCCAGGCAATCTTGCCTAAGCAGCAACAACAACAGCCTCTGAAACAAGAGGAGGACAGGCAATCTCCGCCTAAGCAGCAGTAGCAACAGTGGCTTCTGCAACAGGCAGAGTATAGGCAATCTCTGCCTGAGCAGTAGCCACCGCAGAAGAAGGGGGCCAGGAAACCTTTGCATAAAGATGAGCTTCTTAACAGTATTTGGACAAAAGCAGATCCAAAATACAAGCCTGTTGTGCCTATGTTGTCAGAAGCGGACTTACAAGCTGCTGGACCGAATTGTGCCTGGTTGCATGCTTACGCCATGGAAGATAGTAAGGATAAACTTAGTTTTCCAGCAAAGTTGCCTGAAGACTCCTTTCATGGTGATGGTGATTTAATGTTAAACAACGTGTATGACCTTATAACCCTGGTTGCACTGGTTGATACCTTCTTGAGGTTGTGGACATTGTAAGTTCCTTAAAATCAAAAAAGATATTTCTTTAATTTTGACCACAAAGTTCATGCATGCTAACATTTGGATTTTTTGTATGAAAATGATGGACAAGGCAGCGGAGATGAAGATCAGTGTTGAGTTTTTGGATTCACAGGTTCTCACGACCAAAAAGATTGATAAGCAGGCTAACCTTGTAGTACAAGCATTGAGAAATTCAATGACGAATGACTATGTGGTGGGTGCCTTCTGCACCGGTGGCCACTGTGTAACACTGATCATCTGTATGAAGTACAAAGAGATTTGGTATCTAGATTCTGCTAAACATCATCCCACGTGAAAGTTCGATGACCTCCGAGCGCTTGTGAATTGGTCTGTATCTTGTAGGTTTTGTTCACAAAATTCAATCTCTTAGTGTTTCTAATCGGTATTTCTGATCATGCAGGGCCTTTGAAAATATATGCCCAAAGGACGAAGTGATGAAAGGAAAGAAGAAAAAGCTAAAAACCAATCATATATTCAAGCACAAGCCAATTACCACTGTAAGACCAAGGTTTTTTTATGGTCCCTTCATACCAATTTGGTACTGCATTAACTTGTCATTTTGGTACCTCGATGCGCAGTGCACTCAGCAGCCATCGGGGTCCTTTTTGCAAGGATTCCATGTGGCATTCAATATGTTCAGACTACTTGAAGACATACCTCACATCAAGAAGGCTGCTGTAAGTAGATAATGCTCACCCTTGTCTCTGCTCATATTCTCCATTTGATTTTAGAAACTGATTTGTACTTGTATTCTCATAATGATTGTATTTTGTAGGATTTCAAACATGCCCTAAATGTTTCTACAGAAGATCTAAAGCCAGTCTGGGAGATGTTGTGCAAGTACATTCTTAAGGAGATCCTCGACCGAAACGGCAACTTCTATAATGGTGCACCGTGAGTTCATTTTATTGCCTGACAAACTTGAAACTTGCTGCATTCAGGCTTGTTTAGTACTGCCTGAGAAACCTGCTTGGCTGGGGTCAGATGTTGTTGCCTGGTTTAGGTAGTTTTCTTAGGACTCCATCCAAACAAAGCACCAATGAGGAACTTGAAACTTTAGCATGCATGTCGATCTGATGAGGAACTTGATGTGATCTTACATTGTGTATATATGTGATCTTGCTTGTGCATATATGTGATGAGAATGTGTTTGTGATGTCTTCTTGCATTGTTGTGGTGGCTGCCAAATCCTGGCTGTTTCCAGGATGCAGCCCTGATCTGGTGGCTGCCAAATCCTGGCTGGTTTCGGGATGCAGCCAAAAAACAGGCAGGTTACTGTAGGTGCCCTACGTATCGGTCACAGGTGTTAAGTAAGGCACATTACAAAAACTGATCTATGAGTAACGGGCTTCACTTGGAACGCCCGTTACAAGTATGACAACACTGTAATGGGCCGCATAAAGGCCCGTTACTAATACTGACTGGTGGGCCCTAGAAGCTGACGCTTTCATAGAGACAGAGGAGACGCGCGTCCAGAGCACGCATCTCCTTTCATCGAGACAGAGAAGACGCGCGTCCAGAGCACGCGTCTCCTTTCGTCGAGATAGAGGAGACACTCGTACACAGCACGCGTCTCCTTTCGTCGAGACATATGAGATACGCGTACAAAAAATGTGTCTCCTTTCGTGGAGACGCGTGTCCACAGCAAACGTCTCTAATATTGAGTTCATGTAACGGGCTCGGTTTCTGTGCCTGTTACCAAAGGTCCATGTGGGCCCAGAGAAACAGACATTTCAGGTGACCGGTAACTAGTTTCGGTAACAGTCTTTCTAAGGCGCCCGTTACTTATAAGTGTTATGAGTAATGGGCTTAGTGTCTGCGCCCGTTACCAAAGGCCCCGGTGGGCTCGGAGAAACAGCCATTTCAGGTGACCGGTAAGTAGTTGTGGTAACGGTCTTTGTTAGACACCCGTTACACATACGTTTGATCAGTAACGAGCATCGACCCGTTACCTTTGTTGGCTCATTTGTAACGCTTGATCGGTAACGGGCGCTTTGCCCATTACCAATGGCCATCCGCGCCTGTTACCAATGTCTGTTTTTCACGTAGTGCTCGTGGCAACCTCCCTTGACCTCGGTGATGATTTCTCTTTTATTCTTTCTCCCTTGATCGACTCTCTCACTTGTGGTGGATCCCTGAGGCTTCTATGTTCGTCTTTCACAAATGGCGGCTCTAGCAGGCAATTAGGGTTCCACGAACTTAACACCGAAGAAAGGGGCGGCGAACTGACACCAGAAGAGGGTGGGTCGGCCGGCCCGCCTGGGCCCTCTTCGGCCCGGTTTCAGTCCGTCTTGCTCCACGCTTCGTCTTTTGCATTTTGGGTCTTTTCTCCTTCAAATGTGGACTTTGGACGTTGTTATCCCCGCGACCAAGTTAAGGGGTCTTCACGCATGAACTTCCGGTCTTTTCATCTCGGTCCTCGAGAATACTTCGTTGAAGCACATTGGTCCTTGCCACCTTTGGAGGCAAGTTTGCACACGATCGGAGCTCCTTGATTGACTTGCAAAACGTCCTCCGAACTAGGTGCATCTCTCCTCATTAAGTACATGAATTCCTGGAAAACACTATACTCCAAAATGCACATGCAACGGTGAACTTGTTATATCATTAGTACGCCTAGTGGTGGGGTTAGTTCCGAAATGAAGTTCAAACCATAACATAATAAGCGTTCTTGGTTGACAGAAATCGACCGCCAACATCCCCCCCACGCTTAGATCTTGCTCGTCCTCGAGCAAGTTGCTCGCAAGTTGTTCATCCAAGGAGTTGAAAACATGCTTCGTCAATTCCTTCCTTACAAGTTAGTCAATCCTTTATCTTTAATATAAGAAACATGAAACATAGATCATAATGTATTCATGGGTGTTTAGAAATTTACCAATTTACGACTTACCCCACAACTCATACATTTTCACTAGAGATCCTCAACTTCATCCATACTTACTTTCTTACTTCCATTGGAGGGTTTTCACAAACTTTTAGAAATAAAAATCCAGCATAAAGTATTAGACAAAGTCCTTCTCCAAGTTCTCACATGTCACACATTTAAAGTGGCTATCCTAGACACTTTCATAAACTCTCACCTCCCATAAGTCTCTCATTTATAATATAAGGTGGAGCTATGGGTATGGCTAGTGAAGTTAACACAAATATTATCAAGCTAAGAAAATCCTCTAGTGGTCGTTCACCTTCTAAATCAATGATCATGAGAGTTAAACCATACTGTAAGGGTATCAAGGATGAGAAGATTTAGAATGGTGGACATGTGCAAAGGGAAAAAGAATAATGCCTTCGAGTCACTAATGATGTCCTCGATGTCGGATTGCACATGGTATGGAATATTGAAGATTCGTTCTCAACATCGTCGCATCCTTCCTTGCACTTCTCTTCATCTTCTCTTGACTTATCATCCCTCATCATACCTTTCTTGCCTTGCCTTGGATTTTTCTCTTTTTCTTCTTTTCTTTTTTTTCTTTTTCTTCTTCTTCTCCTTTTTTTTGTGCACACATATATACTTTTTTTCTTTCCTCCACATCTTTATCTTCTTTTCTAAAGCCTTTCGCTCGTCCTTTTGACATGAATACCAATCTGAATTTTAAATAAATCATTGCCTAAAAATGAAATGAATCTTCAGACATGGGTTATGTTCAAGGAATAATATGATAAAAAGATGTTTATGGTTTTGGGTAAGGAATTCGGTGATGTACGGGGCATTCAATGTGAAGTTCCCGTTACCGAATGTATGACGAGGCTAGCAATAAAAGATATAACATCAAGGACATGATCATTGCTCGAAATTAGATCTCCCAAGAGAGAAAAGTCCTAACTCAATTCATCATGCTAAACAACACCTATGGTGGAGCATATACATAGTGTAGGCCTTGTATAGGATAGACTTGTCTCTCAACTTGGAGAAAGAAATCGCTAACCTCCATTGCAAGGGGTTTTTCATAAATTTCAGAAATAAATACCTCCAATATTAGTATTACTTAAAGCATAGCCAAAGCAAGGTCCTAGATCAAAGTCGAGTATGGATACTTTCAAAGGTAAACTTCCACTAAGCACCATAGTAAATAATTATTCACAAAGCTCATGCTCAAATAATAAGGATGAAAGAAAGAAATAACAAGTAAAAGAAACAAAAAACTTGCACGAGACAAAATATATAAGACTCTTTTTATTTCTTTTTCTTGACTCAACGCTAATTTAAGACACACACGAGCTAACAATTTAAAAACAAGACTCAAACTTGACTCGACCTAACACCACTTGAGCAAAAATTTAAAAGACTAGCCCCCCCACACGCTTAGATCTTACGACGTCCTCATCGTAATTTTACAAGAAGTACAAGAGGGAAAACTAGCTACTACGCCTATGTTGGCAGCCAAATACCGTACCAAGTTTCGATCCGCAAGCGCACGGGTCGGTTGATGAGGACATCTTGCTCCACTATTACCCGTTGGCAAAGACGCAACATAAATGGGCTATGTGGCCCAGTTGTAGTCGGGCAGCGACCGTGTGAGCCTCATTATCCCGCCTTGCTTAGGAGGAGGAAGCTACCTTAAAGGGGAGAGCCACCCTTCTCCTAACGTACTAGTCTTTCGGGGCGATTGGGCCTTTCCCCGAGGGGTGCGCCGGAGTGCGGTGCTAAGGTTAAGGGGGCCAGATTGTACGTATCTGAAGCCGGATTTGCGGGAGCGAATCTTGGGGGCCAGATCGTGCATATCTGTAGCTGGACTGGTGCGTTGTAATTTCGGTTGTCCTGGGCCGGACATATATCATTTGGTATTAGATTCCTAGGTTTCTCGTGAGGTACTCTCGTGTTTTCCCTTTAGAATCATTTGTGTTCATCACCTATCGTCCACAAAAACCCCCCAAAAAGATTTACTTTTCCGCTGTCCTACCGCCCGTTTAGCCTTGCAATATCATTTTCAGATTGCTTTGTTGAGTTTGTGTCCGTGGTCGAGTCTTGTTGCTGGTTTAGATTGTGTTCATCGTTGTAGTCCAACGTGCCTGTCGCTGTTATTTTGTTCCACCGCAAGCCCATCCACCATTAGCCATACAACAAGTTGAGCCACCACATTACTCGATTTGCCCTCGCTAGCCGCCTTGTGTGAACTCTCGCCGTGCAAGCCATAGATAGGTTGCAAGCCGCTTTAATCGCTTTTGCATCGCATACTTGATCCTTGATTCATTATCTGGCGAATACCTATTGCTTTGCATCTACTATCAGGGAGGATCGTGCCCCTGTGTTTGTTTGTGCTACCGCTAGGAGGAAGTTTTGCCCTAGCCGCCGCTGCTTTTCCTGCCGAGTTGTGCCTTTCTGAAATCATAGGTTGAGATACCTTTCATAAAACAGGCATAACTTTTCGCTCGGTGCTCCGTTTTTGCTCAATTTTTATAGGAGCTTGGTAACAAAAAGTTGGACAGACATCTACCCACTTTGTCAATCAGGCCATTCTCAAAAAAATCAAAAAAAATCAGGAAGATAAATAAAAAAAGTGTTTAAGTGTTTTGAGGGGTTTTCAGAGATCGTTCCTGATTTTCCCTAGGCCACAATGCACCTCTATTTTAGGTAAAATTTTGTGTGCTTCCATCCTTTGTGATTTTGGATCAGTGGTAAAAAATTCAGAACAAGTTGAGTTCATTTGCAGGTACTTCTTTGGAAACGCGCCTTTGCTCTCTACTAGTGCCTTTTTGGCAAGGTTTTCAACATTAATTATAGAATTGCCATTCTGCTGATTTTTAAGAGTTTTCTGTCCATTGTTCCTTGTTATTTTTACCTTGTTGTGCTACGACTAGGACACGTCTTACCCAGCAATTGTGACTTGTGCTTTGGACATTTATTGAACTTTGCTAATCTGCATTCGTTATTTGCTAATCCTTGCTACCATATTGTGCATACCCAAAGCTCCACAGATACTTCTTTCAGCACAGTTTCGTCTTGCAACTTGTTACCCACGCTCAACAACTGATTTTGCCACCCTGTTGGCTTTGGTAAGAACACTTGCAAGACGGTGGTAAGCCGCTTGAGATATTGCATTCCACTTTCACCACCACCACACAGTAGTTGTTAGTTGATAGGGATAACCCTTTTTGTGTTGTCTTTTGCTGTCATCTAACCATGTTAGGTACCGGGAAAGGAAAGGAGTCTCCCACAGACTTCAATGAGTGTGTGTCAAAGGACGAGCTTACGAGGCTTGTTACTAAGCAACGTACCTACATGCAACAACAGTTTGATGCATTGACTCGACAGATCAACAGTCTGGTGACCCGGATTGAACATGTTGAACAACGACCTCCACCTGTTCAACCTGAGGATGATGATGAGTTCGAGGATGTTGATCCTGATGAGGAGCGTATCCGACGTAATCATTTTCAGATGGGAGGAGGTAATCACAATCGTGGAGGAGGTAATCAAAATCGTGGTAATAATGATCCTTTTGCTAAAGTTAAGTTTACCATGATTCCTTTTGCTGGTAGTGCTGATCCTGAGGCTTATTTAGATTGGGAACTTGCTGTTGATCAAAAATTTAATTCCCATCAAGTGCGTGAAGAGCATAGAGTTAGGCTTGCTACTAGTGAGTTTACTAGTTTTGCTCTATTCCGGTGGAATGATCTTTGCAATGTTAATAATGTTGCTGATATACCTCAAACTTGGAATGTGTTAAAGCGCCGTATGAAATCTCGCTTTGTTCCTCCTTATTATCAACATGATTTGCGTATGAAACTGCAAACTTTAAAACAAGGTGATAAAAGTGTAGAAGCTTATTATCAAGAGTTGCTTATTTCTTTATCACACTATGGCATACATGAGGATGATCACGCTATTGCTGTTAGATTCTTTGGTGGTTTGAACTGTGATATACAAGATATTTTTGATTACAAAGATTGGACGCGGTTCAGCAATTGTACCATCTAGCTATTAAAGCTGAACGTTAGGTACAGGGACCCCGCCAGTAATTTTCTTTCAAGTCCAACACTAGGAGAACTTTTCAGCAGGGACCAGATGTTGACAAGCATCTACTACGCCAACTTCCGAGGTGAGCAATTTGTCTCATGTGCAGGTCTAATCGCATAAGAAGACTTTTACTCCAGGTGCATCCTTGAGTAGTTCCGCTCGCATCCAGTGCCACCTTTGTAAGAGCATGGGACACGTGTCAAAGGAATGTCCAAGTCGTCGTGCTTTCATCGCTGCCCCTAATGGTAATGGTTATATAAGTGCTAGTGATGACGAAGATAGTTTGGCTCTTGCTACTAATCTTGTTGCAGATTCTTTGGTTGAGCAAGAGGAGGATGCCATTGAATCTGATGCTGCCGCCGCGGGCTTTCCTAGCCTTGTTGTGTAGCGTGTGTTGACCGCTCAATTGGGAGATGAGGAAGAAACTAAGGTACAACACAACAATTTGTTCCACATGTTTCTCATTGTCCAGGAGCGTCGTGTTCTCACCATAATTGATACCAGGAGCTGCAACAACTTGGTGAGTTCAGATCTGGTCCAAAAGCTTGGTTTGACCACTCGTGAACTACGTCACTCATATCACATACAATGGTTCAACAATAGTGGTAAGACAAAGGTAACACACTCAGCGCGCATACATTTTTCAGTAGGTTCTTATACCGACTATGCTGATTTTGATGTTGTGCCAATGGAAGCATGTTCTTTTTTATTAGGACGACCATGGGAATATGATAAAGATGCTGCACACCATGGTAGAACTAATACTTACACTTTCATGCATAAGAATAAAAACATTACTTTGCTTCCTTTATCACCTGCTGATGTTAGGAAACATTTTAAAGAGCTTGCTGATAATAAAATGAAACAACCTGCTATGAGTGATTCTTCTGTTGATCAATATGAGGGTATTAAATTAAAAGGAGGTGCTTTTATTGCTACGACATCTGCTACTACTGAACTTTGTGAAAACCATGATGCACCTTGTTATACTATATTGTCTCAAGATGTTCGTGTTCTCGATGCTACTATGTCTTGTATGCATTCTGTTGTCTCTAACCTTTTGCAGGAGGTTGATGATGGGATGGAGTCGAGGACGACTCCAATTCAAGAAGGGGAGGATGATGAGGACATCACCATGCTGGATACAAACACACCACGTCCTTCCCCATGCTACAAGTCATCTCCAACTCAGCCGCCACGTTCGGTTCGGATTCAGCCGACACCTCTGTACAATTTCGGCGATATCTCCCTCGTCCGGCATCAAAATGAGGCGTATAAGGATGCATTGGAAAGGAGACGATGATGCCGTCGTTTTGGTTCTAGTCCCAGCTCCAGAAGCTTCGTGGATCATGCTGTGTGACCACGACAAGGTGTTGCATCACCTTTTTAGGCTAATTTGGCCGTGTATCGTGTCGGGCCTTAAGCCCACGTTGTGGACACCCCCCTGATCGCCCTCCAACCCTAGCTCGCCCTAGTCATCAAAACTCAGTCGCTGCCACCATTTAGGATCGGGTTTTGTTTAGTTGAAGTTTTCGGAGTCGAAACTTTGTTGATTCATTGTAACTGTGACGCCAAGTCCTTTTACTGTGATCCAAGGCCCCAGTTCTTGTATCTCCTCGACTGTGCCGACTAGTCCTTTCGAATCGAGTGTTTGAACACCATTGATATTTGCTTCATTTACATTTACAATTTTCGATTACGCGTTTATCGTTCTCTTGCTTGTGTTCTCGATTCGCTTGCAGGGAAAAGCCTTCATGGCAAGGTCAACCAAGTTGTGCTTGGTTGATAACCAACGGAGCAGTGGTGTAACGGTTGCGGAGTCCGAATCATGTTGATTCGAAGCCAAGATCGCCAACGTCGAGTCTCCACCAATCGGCATATCCATCTACCTCTCGGAAGATCGGGCCATTACCTATCATCAGTTGTAGCTCTTTCCTCGGAGTATCCCCCCAAGGTTTGTCAATCCAAGGATCGGAAGCAAACTCCTAGGGTTCTCCATCTAATCTATCGAACTAACCTAACATTAAGCGTTGATTGCATAAAGAATTACATACAAACGCGAGAGGATGTATAGATCTCATTCAAAAGCCATAAGGTAACACTACCAAAGGTAACCCTAGCCTACCATCTTCTAATTGCAGCTCCGGCCAAGATGGAAAACCAATCTAATCTCATGCTAAGATAAGGAGTAAACCCTTACATGTTTGCTCGGTGGTTTCCCTTCCCTCGTATTGTCACTACGCGAAGGTAAACATCACCGAACGACTATAAGCCCGTGCACCACTACGATGTATCCGCAAGATATAGATTAACCACCATGATTAAATCTATTCCTACTAAGGCATATGATAGCTACACATATGGGGGATAAAGCATGCATCGAAGTAGATCAAAGTAAGGAAAAGATATGATTTATATCACCATCAAATGTTAAATGTACAATTGCCTTGATGAATTTAAGGTTGTTGGAGATATGCCCTAGAGCCAACTGGATTAGATCCATTAGTAGGTTCAGATGGATTTGATCCATTGGGTTGTAAAAGTCATAATGGGCCACAATTGTTGTAAAGCTCATTAGCGTTAGAAGGGGGTACACCATCTATTAGTCCCGTATTACTAATGGACGATGATGTTGGGGGTTTTCCCCTCATAAATATGGACCATATGCCCTGACTCGGATGACTCTTGAGCAACAACCGCGCTGTTGTGCCGCCCACTCCTCGTCGCGCCCACGGACCTAGCAGTCCGGTGTGCGACGCTTCCTTCCCGTACGTGTGGATACCTTGGAGGTGCTGCATCTGGAGCACTCGGACGAGCCACACCCGAAGGACGTGATGTGAGCAACTGCACGGCACTGCTACCCTCGACGCGTTCGTCTACATCGAGATGGTTCTGCTGCAACTGCGGGTCTAGTGGTAATCCCGTGATCTATAACTGCATTAGATCTTGTTTGCGGGGAATTTTGTTTTGCGCTAGCGTAATCTCCCCGTATCCCTTCAGTGGTACTAGATCCATAGCTGCTAAGTTATAGATTCGGAATGTGTGCATATGGTGATATGCGTGGACGTAGATCAAAATTATGATCGGTTTCGTGTTCTTGTCGTGATGGTCGTGTAACGAATTACTCCTACCGGTCGGTTTCCGCCATCAGAGTTAAGTGATACACGTAAACCCAGTCACAACGAGGAGGAGATCAATTGGATTGGTCAAATCGAAGCTAGGTCAAGTGCCATGCACATGGGATGCGCGGCGGCGATGGATTGGATCTGCTACCGGCCCCGAGAAAATCAGAAAACATGTTGTTCGGTAAAACAGCCGTAACTTTCTGTGGTTAACTCGGATGGAGACGTTTTCTATATAAAAATTGATCTATAGAATATTTTACACATGAGATTAACTAGCTTTGCTAGTCTCGGCGAAATTTGATTTCCCAAAATCGGCTTGTAAGATGGGTTTTTCGACGGTTTAAGTTTAGACGTCGGAAGTATGATAATCTGTTTTGCAGGTTTTGTGATCGGTATGGCCCATATGTGTATGTGATGCATGTGTGTAATTTATTCATGACCTGCGTGTCATGCGTACGACAATATGGCTGGAGCCACATGTATTGTCAAAATTAATGTAATGGTCTGCGTACCAAATTGTGATGATCTATACGCTTGTGTAATTCTCGTTACTAGCATGCGTTAGATAGTTCTTGGAGGACTCATCACTGGACGATGGCATACATGGATCATGGAGATGGAGATCATCATGATGGACAGTACAACGGAGATGGAGATCACCATGTGTTAATGGGCCATATCGTGTCATTACTATGTGAATGTCGTTCTTATTGTTTTATTTCTACATATGCGATGATAATAGTTATTTTTCTGCACGTGATGGTAGTAGTAAAACGATCCCTCGGTAATGTTTAAGTTTCATGCCCTCCCAAACCTTGCACTGTCATGAGTCTTGTACGATTGGTGGTGGGTCTATGAAATTAGGGTGCCACCAATTTTCCTCGACTAGATGGGTTCATATCGGATACTTACAGCATAAGGTTTGGTTACTTGATCAAAGCCATCTTAACGGTTAAGGGCTTTGGGGCATAAAGGTTGGGCGCCGAGACATAGAGATGTCACCCAACAACAGGAGTCATATGTGATATGATTAGCAAAGAGTTGCTTACCAATCTACATGTCTTCTAGCGGTGATGCTAAAGCTCACTAGTTGACTTGGTAGTTGTGGGTCCTGAATCACTAAGTATCAATTGAGGGATATTGATTTTAGTGGGAGTAGATTCCGTTAATTGCTCAATATAATCTACTCCGTCATGGATGCGTTATCTTAGTATTTTGCATTATTTTGTTGTAGATCAATGACACCTAGCAGCACCACATCGTTTACTTTACGTATGGTCCTTGAGAAGGACAAATTGAATGGAACGAATTATACAGATTGGATCTGTAACTTGAGAATTGTTCTCAAGACTAAGAAAAAGGAAGAAGTTCTAGACACCCCATTACCAACAGAGGGTGACATCGAGAAAGGCGCTGACAGTAGCCATGTGATGGCAATCCAGAACAAGCCTACCTTTAAGAAAGGTAATTCTTGGAAGAAGAAGAAGGGCAAGGCTAAAGATGATATATCTAAGCTAGCGCCCAAGGCTAAATCTGGATCAGCTGCTGATAATGAGTGCTTTCACTGTCATGACCTGGGTCACTGGAAAAGAAACTGCAAGTTGTACTTAGCTTCTTTGAAAAGCAAGGGAAGTAAGGGTACTTCCACTTGAGGTACACTTAATGTTTATGTTACAGACATTTTCCTCGCTGATTCTTATATTAATTCTTGGGTATTTGATACCGGATCGGTTGCTCAGATTTGCAACTCGATGCAAGGAATGATAAGATGTAGAAGCATGAAACGAATTCTTATATTAATTCTTGGGTATTTGATACCGGATCGGTTGCTCAGATTTGCAACTCGATGCAAGGAATGATAAGAAGTAGAAGCATGAAATGAAGAGAAGTTGATTTCCGCGTAGGCAATAATGCAGGAGTTGTTGCATTACGGAACAATGCAACTACACTTCCCATCAAGATTTATTTTGCAATTGAATAATTGTTATTTCGTTCCTAGTTTGAGTCGAAACATTGTGTCTCCTTCATGCTTGATGAAGGATGGTTATTCATTTGTGAGTGAAAACAATGGTTGTGTGATCTCTAAGAATAATATGTTTGTGGCTTGTGCATCCATTGTGAATGGCTTATTTGTTTTAAATCTTGATGATTCACCTGTCTGTAACATAAGTGCTAAAAGGTCTCGACCTAATGATTTGAATCCTACCTACATGTGGTATTGTCGTTTGGGTCATATAAGTGAAAAGCGCATGAAGAAGCTCCATATTGATGGACTTTTAACTTCGTTTGATTTTGAATCTTACGAGATATGTGAGGCTTGTTTGCTCGGCAAGATGACCAAGATGCCTTTTTCAGGTTTTCCTGAGAGAGCCTCAGACTTATTGGAACTCATACATACGATGTGTGCAGACCAATCAGTACGACAGCTAGAGGTGGATACGAATACTTCATAACGTTCACTGATGATCTGAGTAGATATGGCTATGTCTACCTAATGAGACACAAGTCTGAAACATTTGAAAAATTCAAAGAATTTCAGAATGAAGTAGAAAATCAGCATGACAAGAAAATTAAGGCCTTACAATCTGATCGTGGAGGCAAGTATTTGAGTCATGAGTTTAGCAGTTATTTGAAGAGTTGCGGAATTGTTCCACAGCTTACGCCACCTGGAACACCTCAGAGAAATGGTGTATCCGAGCGACGTAATCGAACTTTGTTGGACATGGTTTGATCAATGATGAGCCAGTCAGACCTACCGTTATCATTTTGGGGTTACGCTCTAGAAACCGCAGCTTTCACATTAAATAGGGTACCATCTAAGTCCGTAGATAAGACACCATATGCGATATGGACTGGTAAGATTCCTAGTTTGTATTTTCTTAAAATTTGGGGTTGTGAAGTCTTTGTCAAGCGACTTCAGTCAGACAAGCTTACATCCAAGTCGGACAAGTGCATATTCGTGGGATATCCTAAGGAGACTTTAGGGTATTATTTCTACAACCGCTCAGAGGGCAAAAGTGTTTGTCACTCGGAATGGTGTTTTCTTAGAGAAAGAGTTTCTCAAATGAGAGAAGAGTGGACAAAAGGTGTATCTTGAAGAAGTTCAAGATGAGCCGCTCAGGCAAGAGTTCACAAATGATGCTAATGTAGCTGAACGAGTTGAGATGCCTGTGGCAAGAGAAGCACCATCGCAACCACGAAGGTCTGAAAGGGCACGACGCGCAACTAATAAACTCAATCTCATGATTGCGGGAGAGCGCGACATATTGTTGTTGGACAATGATGAGCCTATGACATATACGGAAGCAATGATGGACCCAGTTTCCAAGAAATGGCAAAGTGCCATGAGATCCGAGATAGATTCCATGGGTGACAATCAAGTTTGGAACTTGGTTGACCCGCCAGATGGTATTAAACCTATAGAGTGCAAATGGATCTATAAAAGGAAGAGAGATATAGATCGAAATGTTCACATCTATAAAGCTCGACTTGTTGCAAAAGGTTTTCGATAAGTTCAAGGGGTTGACTACGACGAGACATTCTCACCCGTAGCGATGCTTAAATCTATTCGGATTATTCTAGCTATAGCTGCATATTTTGATTATGAGATATGGTAGATGGATGTCAAGATAGCTTTTCTAAATGGGAATCTGACTGAGGATGTGTATATGACATAGCCTGAGGGATTTGTCGATCCGACCAATGCTGGAAAGATATGCAAACTACAGAAGTCCATTTATGGGTTGAAGCAAGCATCTCGGAGTTGGAACCTTCGCTTTGATGAAGTGGTCAAAGGGTTTGGCTTCATTCAAAGTGAAGAACCTTGTGTTTACAAGAAGGCAAGTGAGAGCTCTGTAGTATTTCTAATCTTATATGTGGATTACATATTGCTGATTGGAAATGACATTCCTATGCTTGAAGCCGCTAAAACCTCATTGAAAAATAGTTTTTCGATGAAGGACTTAGGTGAGGCAGCATACATTTTGGGCATCAAAATCTATAGAGATAGATCAAAAGGGCTGATAGGATTAAGCCAAGACACTTACATTGACAAAGTGTTGAAACGGTTCAACATGGAAGAGGCGAAGAAAGGGTTCTTACCTATGTCACATGGCATACATCTTAGCAAGACTCAGTGTCCTTCGACTTCTGATGAGCGGGAACGCATGAGTAGAATACCGTATGCTTCGGCTATCGGATCTATTATGTATGCAATGATATGTACACGTCCAGATATTTCATATGCGCATAGTATTACAAGCAGATACCAATCCGATCCAGGTGAGGGTCACTAGACAGCAGTTAAAAATGTTTTTGAGTACTTAAAAAGGACTAAAGACATGTTCCTAGTCTATGGTGGTGAGGAGGAGCTCGTTGTAATGGGTTACACCAATGCTAGTTTCCAAACTGACCAAGACGATTCAAAGTCGCAATCAGGATATGTATTTATGATAAACGGTGGTGCTGTGAGCTGGAAGAGTTCCAAGCAGGAGACAGTGGCTGATTCTACAACAGAAGCTGAGTACATCGCGGCTTCAGAAGCTGTGAAGGAGGGTGTTTGGATAAGGAAGTTCCTTACTGAACTTGGTGTGTTTCCGAATGTCTTCGGCCCATTGGATCTCCACTGTGACAACAATAGGGCTATTACGCAAGCAAAGGAGCCTAGGAATCATCAAAAGAACAAACATGTACTGCGGAAATTTCATCTGATACGAGAGATCGTTAGACGAGGTGATATCAAGATATGCAAAGTACACACGGATTTGAATGTTGCAGATCCTTTGACAAAACCCCTTCCATAGCCTAAGCATGAGGCGCACATGAGAGCTATGGGTATTAGATACATTCTAAATTAGCTCAAGTGCAAGTGGAAGAATGTTAGAGATATGTCCTAGATGGAATCATAGAGATGATTATATTTCATTGTATCCATGACACATTATTCACTTATTAGATATCCATGAAAGGCGACTTGTATTTGATTGGCAATTATGTGAATTGTTTGTGAAACTCTTTTACTTGTATGGTTATTCAAAAGTTGTCCCTAGTATGAGTTAATGACTAGCACATTTATTAGTTGATGACTATGTTTCACAAGTCATGAACATGGAGATGTATAACTAATCATGTGGGCACAAGTATGACATGGGGCTAGACTGACCCAATTTGAGATTTTGTTACATAGTTATCTCTTTACACAATGTGTAAGCTATGTCCTTAGACTTGAGATTGTTGCATGTACTCAAGATGTGAATTGACCTACTTAGGGGCTATCAACCGCTACTCCGTAACTGGGTAGTTATAAAGGTGGCTTCCGGGTTTGTCAGGAAGCATGCTGTGAGGCATGGTCAATCAAGATAGAATTTGTGTGACAGAACCGCCTAAAATAAATCCGGATTATCACCTAAGTCGGTCCACTTGGCTCCTAAGCGATAACCAGGATGTATTTTGTCGCCTCTGTCGAGTTATGCCCGGTAAATCACTTACACAAGATCGAGAATATGCGCCCAGCCCACTCGAAGGCGGGACCAGAGTAGAAGTTTAATATTACATAAAAGTCCACAAGTACATAATATTACAAACCAGGTTTTTCATACATAAAGTAAAGATGAGACAGAGTTTAAACAGCAGAAATTAAACTAAACGCGTGATACATATGGGAGGCCATCCACAATATATCACTCCTCGTCGTCATTCTCCCATTCAATCTCCCAAGCATCAGGAATAGTACTAGGCCAGATGGGGTTACCTGAAAACCACAAATTAAGCAAGGCTGAGTATGCTAATACTCAGCAAGACTGACCTGACAAAAAGAAAGGTACAACTAGACATGCAAGGCTTTTTGGCTGGTGGGTTTGTTTTGCCAAAAGCAACTAAGAGTTGATCCTTCCTTTCAAATTTTAGCTCAAGTTCTAGTATGTTATCCATTCTAGGTAAGCACCTAACTAAACAAGCATGTTTGTGCAAACAACATTAAACAGGCAAAAATTTTAATCCAACTGTTTCATAAATAAACATGGGGTAGCCAGTGGTCAAGCCGACTCAGATAACAGCGAGTGACTGATGATCAATCGATTTATATCCTTGCAAGGTAAACCCAAGATACACGGAAGAAGGTAGACCCCAAAGAATCTAAAGAAAAACAAATGCGGAGTCTACCCCGACCAGGCGGTTCCCGTCACTCCCCATATTAGGGACAGGCGCCACAGTCCTAAGTACAAGATTACTGGAACGCCCTCACACGGCACGTCCAGACTCACACTTGCACTACCGGGATCAAACCGGGAGACGCATCTCAAGATTAGTAGCGATAAAGTCCCTGCACTGGTTCATTAGGTACTAGGCTTACCGGTCCCATTCCCGACAAGCACTTGGTATGTTCAGTAGCTTAGACCAGCACCATGCTACTCGGTCGAGACCGAACCCATTGCTCTTACCACATGAGCGAGTCAATTTAACCAACTTATGATTCCAACATAAGCATCCTATATCTCGCGAGCAATGAGTCATTACTTGACTTGTACCGTGTCCTTAAAGCATGGCACTAGCATCCTAACATACTAGTAAAAGAGCATAGGAGTCCTAAGGATCATGCATCTAGGTTTCAAAACAACTCCTGAAACTTAAATGCACTAGTAAAGCATAAATACTGAAAATTAAGCATGAGTTTAGAAAAAGGGTTAGATGAACTCCGGTGCTTGCCTTCCTCTAACTCAGCACTAGCCTTGGGCTCTTCTGGACTTTGGTCCAGGTCTTGCTGCCCACTAGCTTGATTCAATTCCCCACTAGCAGATCCCTCCTCCTCCTGAGTGAGAGTGTATGTCCCGTCGGGTAGATCTACACGTTTATGCACATGCATTAGATTATGGTGTAAGTGGGAGAATTACCACTAAACCCAACTCTTGTTGGCCACATTCATCTAAACAACTAAGAAAACTCACAAAAAGTATTGTGGTGTGGTGAGGTGATCTAACTACTATTTTGATGGGGATTGTGTGTACATTTAAACAAATTAGCTTACTAAACTTCATTAAAAGTAAGGGGTGAATGATGATGGACTAGTTATGACTTTGATAGTGATTGTGTGCATATTTAAGGAAATTAAATTAACAATCTTCACCAAACAGTAGGGAGTGTGTTTAAAAATTATTCTAAACAGGAACAGAACAAAAACACCTCCTTTTCAAATTAAAAGATAAATATAAATCTATTTATTCCATTTTTAACTAGCCATTCATCCATAATTCATAATAATTAAACTATGACTCCAACTGGCATGAAACTTTTACCACATCAGCATATGACTAAAGCAAACTTAAATACCGAAATTCAGCCTCATATCATTTATAAATTAATTTAAATGAAAAAGATAAGATTCAGCCTAGATAAACTTCATTAATTCATACAAAAAGATTTACTAATCTTTTTGACCTCAAATTTTTCCTACAGTTCAAACATGACAATTCTAAGCTCCTGACAAACACATTCAAGTGGATCTATTATATTTTTCAAGTTATGCATTTAACATCCTTCACAAGTGTAATTCCAAAACACCATTCAAACAAGCTCCTAAAATCACCATTATTTGTCCAGAGGTGCTTAACATCATGACAAAAGCCTAGGGTGCATTGGTGCTTAAGGAATGTATATCTTGAGGGGACTATAAAAAGCATCAAGCTTAAACTAACATAAATCTTCCAAAAATCATAACTATGAATCTACACAACAAATATGTGTGAAACTTGGTCACAGATCTAAATATGGCTCACAAAACAACATATCCAAATTTTACATTCATTGCACGAGTACATTTAGAATTACAATAAAAATGCCTCAAACTAAGTTTGAATTTACATTTCAAAACTAGTCAGAAAAACCCTATACAACTTTCGTAGAAGTTGTAGATCTGTTCACAACAAATCCAAAACAGTTGGATTTACATTTTTTCGAATTTTCTACGATTTTTAACGAATTTTTGAAGTTGCTGCTAAAACCCTAGTCTACATTTACAGCCAGGCCCTCGAAACAAATTTCAGATATTACAAATAAGCCCTTGCTTCACGAAAAACACCCTGAAACAAACGGGGAAGATGCAATCGGGTCCCTGGGGGTAGGGGATGCCCGCCGGCGGCAATTGGCCGTCGGACCTCGCCGGATTTCGCTCGGGAGAGCCTTGGGAGGCATGCTACGACCCACCTGAAGTGTCTTTGGGGTGCTGGCTTGGTTGGAAACGGAGGGAGGGGCTCCGGCGGCGCGCCGGCCGTCCAGTGACCGCCGCGGCTCGGCCTGCAGCGGCGACGGCGCCAAGGTGCGCCAGCCGAGCGGTTGGGGATGTTCAAGGAGGAGCAAGGAGGATGCTTGCGTGCTTGAAGAGGAGGAAGGGCGCGTCTCTGCCTGGGAACGAGTAGCGGCCGGCGGCGGCAATGGCAAGACCGACGGCGCGCGGGAAAGCGAATGACGGTCAGCTCGGCTTTGCTTAAAAAGAAGGACGACGCTGCGACTATCACGAGGACGACGTGAACGACACAGACGCCAGGGAGACGCCAGCTAGGCCCACTGCATGGGCGCGGGTCGCGCGGCGTACCGGCGCGCGGGCGCGTGGCCCTGTCCCGGCTCGTCGCACGAGCTGGGCGCAGCGTACGTGAACAGGCGCGCGCGGAGGGTCCAGGGTGGGTCCACGGTCCACAGCGAGCCTTTCGGGATGTCCGTACGCCGGAGCGGGGCCTGGACGCCACATGGACGCGTCGGCCGGCGCGGGCGCACTCGCGCCAGGACGCGGCGACGACACCCCAGCGCCAGTTTTATTTCGTGATGCCGCTTTCAAAATTCAGAAACTCCAAAAAAGTGATAACTAAGTGAAAAATCTCCAAAAATAAAAGTTGCACAGGAGCTATAGCACTACAACTTTCCCAAAGGGTGACATATGTTTTGATGAATAGATTTGTGGGAAAAACGTGTTGAACTTTCAGAAAATCTTGGCCCCGGTTTACTGTGCGCAGGAACTTCAACTCAAATTTAAGCAGCTTTGCACTCAAAATTTGAATGTCCTCCAATTATGAAAAATGTGTTCCCGAAGATAAGGAAAAACTTTTATATTGGCCGATTTTTAACTTCTATAGTGAAATTTGGTGAACGCGCAAGAAAACCGAATCAGCCTTTTTGGATCTCTAGGGGTTTGACCATGATTTCAGGGTTTGACCAAGGGTCTTTGTGTAAAAGTGTGGAAAACCATGAAAAACATGTTTAGATACTAGTTAATCTTGATTAGTACAAATAATTAAGGTAGTTAGCCTAAGCAAACATCAGGGATGTTACAATTTGCCCCTCTCTACTTGAGAGAGATGTCTCTGGGCCCCTCGAGTGATTGGATCAAGAAATGCATGGCCGTGCTGGGTTAAGTGTTAACCTATTAAAGGATCTAAATCACAGTATCGAGAAAGAGAGGTCAGCTTGGAGCTGGACCAAATATCATGAGGCAAAGGGAATAGCATGTATGCTACGCTGTGATGGTTCGTCTGATATGATCTTTACGTATGCATAGGAGTTGACACGTCTTGCTAGAGGCCGCTGTCAACTATTGGTCGAGTAGGAGTACTCAAGCCATGTCTATGTGTATGTGAACCCGTAGGGTCACACACTTAAGGGATTGGATGTTGTATGAGGATGTACTTGCATAGTTGACTCTAGTGCAAGTGGGAGACAGTTGGAGATATGCCCTAGAGCCAACTGGATTAGATCTATTAGTAGGTTCAGATGGATTTGATCCATTAGGTTGCAAAAGTCATAATGGGCCACAATTGTTGTAAAGCTCATTAGCATTAGAAGGGGGTACACCATCTATTAGTCTCGTATTGCTAATGGACGATGGTGTGGGGGATTTTCCCCTCATAAATATGGACCATACCCCCTGACTCGGATGACTCTTCAGCAACAGCCGTGCCGCCCACTCCTCGTCGTGCCTGCGGACCTAGCAGTCTGGTGTGCGACGCTTCCTTCCCATATGTGAGGATACCTTGGAGGTGCAGCATCTAGAGCACTCAGACGAGCCACACCCGAAGGATGTTGTTGACATTTCTAAACGTCGATCACTTAAAAACAGATTGGAAATCCATCCTTAGCGTCAGCGCTAGAAATGCTTGTTGGTATTTCCCAATGTCAGAACTAATAGCGCAGTTAGCGAGAACATCGAGACTTGTCATAGGTTAATCTAAATGATCATGAACGAATCCGCAAGCGCACAGATAAACCATTGTAGCATTTCCCCAAGGAAAGAGAGTATTCCAAGGGTATCGAATCCAAGGAAGGCAATGGCGGATATCTTAGACATATGCTTTTGCTTTGAATGTAAACCAAGAGATAGATATAGGGAAAACACACTCAAAGGCAGGGGTAAGATAAAAGATAATAGGGGTAGTGTGACACACACACCTCAACTCTACCTCTACTCCAGCAGACTACGGCTTAGGGGGAACATACGAGTTAGCTCTAGGTTCTAATGTACTAAACATACAAAGTTAGAAGATACAAGAGATAGGCCTGAGTATTGCATGAGGGAAACATGATTCAGCACCCAGGTACAAATGGGGAGCTAGCCCGCGACGACCAGCACTCTGCGAAACTAGACTTTAGACTCCTACAGCAGGTACCCCAACGCGGAGGTTGCCCTAGGATCCAACAGGGCTGTCACCACCTGAGGACCGACCTCTCGTTACGGGGGGTATGCTCATAACTATCGTAGCCAGACAACCCAGGCACCATGCCTACGTTGTTGCTAGACTTCACCCGGCCCGGGATATTGTGACCCAGGGTGAGAGCCACCAGAAGACTGGTCAACTAGACCGAGTACCGTAGCTTGAACACAGACCCCATGCAACACTCTCATGCTATCTAACAAGATCAACTAAGGCTAGACATACGAACAGATATGAACTCTCTTATGTCTAATCAACAAGATCAAAGGGTCATGTTCGTGAAGAACACGAGCCTCTAACTTATGAACAAACACATAAGGAAGGAGTTTATCATCCTTCAAGTGGATCAAAAGGTAGTGTTCACGAAGAACACGAGCCTCTAAATGATGAACAGAGGATGAACTCAAGAACACATCAAGAATATGATCTACCATGACTTTATATGAAATAGCTGAATAACTGAAGTAGATCAAAGTCATACAAAGAAATAAAGATAAAAGAGAACTCATACCTAAACTTCCAAGAGGACTTGGAACCTGAAGAAGAGCTACTCTAGCCTACCCCCTAGCCTTGGAAACTAAAAGTGAGAGGGGAATGAGAGAGTGGTGTGTGTGAAATGGGAGCCCCTCCCCTCCTATTTATAGAGGAGGACAAGGCTTGCTCGGACGCCCAAATGGCCTCTAAACACCCGGGACTGCAGCAAGTGACCAATGAGGAGCAACCACGTGTAGGGGCCAGATGGGCGCCCCCTAGGTCGGTTCGGCCGATCCTAGGTTCGGTCGACCCCCTAGGGTGGCCCCACCTGGTGTGCTTCCTCTAGGTGGCTGCCCTGTGGGCCCTCTGATGCATCCCCGGTGCATGGCTTGATTTGGTATCCGAGGTGGGCCCTTTGATCCATGTGAAGTCCATGTGGTGTCTTCTGATTCATCAGTGAGTGCCTCCCCTGGATCGATGACGTGTCTTGCCATGTTTCCTTTGGTGGCAGCCACCTCCTCAGCTGAGTTGGCATGGTTTCTTCATAGGAGTTGAGTTTCCATCTCTTTTAAGGGGTAAATCACCTACATACAAATAATCTCCAAGGACAAGTGGAACTACATTATTCAAACCTAAATGCTAGTAAATAATGCATATGCCTCCATTTATGTGAGAATATTGAGGGTTGGAAATGGTGAATTTCCACCGTCAACAAACTCCCCCAAGCTAACCTCTTGCTCGTCTCAAAGCAAGACATTAGAGACTTAGGTTGGTTGATCAGGAGTTGCTACAATGTTGTACTCTCAACTTATGGCAAACATACAGCAAAGTACTCTACCAAGAGTTGAACAAGTTGGCAATGTTCTTACCTTTCGCCTGATACGTGGGACATATAGCTTCACCTGCCTTGGGCAGTTGAGAGACAGAATGGTTATATAGAGAACGCATAATCACTCATACCTTGATCAGCTTAGCAATCCGGAGGTTTTGCAAATTTTTCAAAAGAAAAATCAGAGTTCCTCAAATGATACTCTCGGATCGCTCAAAGGTGTATGATTCCTCACCAAGGCATCAATGTTGCCTTTCTTCACATCCTACTCCTAATAGGCTTTATGTGGAGCTATAGGTAGGGAAGATGTGGCATACTTGTCTCTCATGTTTTGCTAAGTCAAAAACCGGATCCTTGGAAGAAACAAACATACATCCTGATCAAGATGTGCATATGTGTGTGATGGATATGAGCATGGCAAGGTGGATACTAGGCCCAGAAATGGGTGCTAGATATTGCCATGTTTTATATGAGGAAATGAGGGATCGATGGTAGGGTGGACACTAGCCCCGGAGTAGGTACTAGTTATTACCATCTATACGGTGGAACTCTTTTTCTTGCACATATCAATCCCTTTTTCTCCTTTGAAATTTTTCGAGACTTGGGCTAGCTCTCTTTATTTATTTTTGCCATGCTTTTGAGCATGCTTTTCTTTTCTCTCTTTTTTTTAAACTAGCCCTTGGTCTCTATTGGAGATATTTGGAGAGGGATGAATAATGCAAAGATACATAGAGTTTTATTTGCGGAAGAATGCATAAGCAGTATGGAGTAAATGATGAATGCTTAACTTCTAGTGTAGAAGTTTAGCATGAACGTGTACGTGATCTTGATCAGGGGAGTATGAGTTCTAACAAGGGTCACAACATTTTGACAAAGCTCAATGAGAGAACAATCTGCATATGTGGAGGCTAAGAACTAGAATCTACATATAGCCTTGGATGGGAAATTCTCATCATTGAGGAGCTCATCATGTTTTGATTTTTTTTCAAAAAGGAAAACTCTGGATGTCAAGCATCACTAAGCTCAAGATCATAGCACTCTATTATACCATATCATGTCTCACAACAACTTTGGCAAGGATCATGCTTTCTGCTACCCACAGTTTTCAAGCTAAGGTTTGAACATACAAGCCAACAAACTCAAAACTTAGGTAGGATACAAAGTCGTAATCAAGACATACGAGGAGAATAAACAGAGCAACTATTCATCATTTCAACCATAGAGGCAAAGCATTCTTACTAAGCATATCAAACCAAACTAAGCAAATGATGAAAGCAAATAAATATTTTTGGTCTTTTTATTTTGCAGATTTTTTTTGGATTTTCATTTATAGGATATTCTGAAAATGCAGGAAGATACAAGTTACCTCAGGATGGGGGTCCTCCCCCAAGCTAGCTTCAGGCTCACTGCAGAGGAGGGTAGAAGAAACCCTGACTCACGTAGTAAGCCCTCTGCGCATCCATGTACTGCCGCTGATCTTGCTGCATGGCTGCTATCCTCTCACCAGCCTGACGCTGCCACGCAGAGGTAGACTCGACGTGGGTGTTCAGCGTCTCCTCCAATACAGTGACCTGGACGATGAGCTCCCCCATCTGCTGTGCGAGCTGAGCATCGCGTGCAGAGGCTGAAGAGTGTCGCCGGAAGGACGAAGACGGAGGTGGACCACCGGAGCTGGAACTAGCGGGTGTGGCCCACTGAGCTCTGCTCGCGTCCGCCCAAGCCGTGCCACTCGCACTCGGCTGGTAGGTGGGCTGGTCCCAACCAGGTGCATATCCAGGGGTAACCCCGGACATGTACCCCGTAGGGGCCCCTCCTGGCACCAGTGGTGTAACAGGTTGTGGCTGAGGCTGTGGTGGTGGTGTCGGTTGTGACTGCTGCTGCTGCTGCATGTGTGCTCTCTTTGCCGCGCTCCTGGTGGACCTGCCCGAAACACTAGCATGACGGCTTTCCTCTTGTGTAACAAGGGGAATGGTTAGTGACTCCAAGTTATACAATCCAAACCCCGGGTTAGGTAACGGGATTTGGTTTGCATAGCCCGGAAAGAAGAAAGTCAAAGAATCATTTGGGCCCCTCTTGAGTATATGCCCCTGGATCAAGTATGCCTCATCAATGAGAACTCGGGGCGTCCCGACGAAGGGTACGGGATTCCCGCTAAGAACCCCGAGTCTGAGAGCAATACAAGTCACCAAAGCCATACCCTCAATAGGACCTATCATCTTGAAATTCGTCATCCACTGCCGAATCATTGCTTTAATGGGAGAGACCTTGATCTGGTTGACAGCGGCATATAATAGCATCATCTCATCGCTGCGCACGGGCCGAACATCCTCTCGTGGAAAGAGAGTAATGGCGATCCACTTGTGCAATAGGCGGAGAGTGGGATGCACAATATTGTTGCACCGAGGTACAAACTTGCCACTGTAAACAAGACCAGAGATATCTGCCCAGAAAGATTCCCGAACATAACCCTCACAAGCTCGCTTCAAAGAGACAGCACAACGAGGACTTAAACCAAGAAGACGACTAAGATCCTTCCAAGAAAGACGATAATCAGTCCCGAAAAGATGAAACTCAACGCCATCCAGGGTCTCGGTAAGAGAGTAAAGAAACTGGATGGTGAGGGGCCGAGAGCCAAGCTCTGTAACTGGCGCAAACTCCTCCCAACCAAGAGCATGCCAAATGGAAGTGAACTCGAGATTCATACATGTCTTCTCCATGAGAGTCGGGTCAAAGCCCCTGGTGTGGCCGAAGACTCGGTCCTTCAGGAGAGCATAGGCCTGCTCCTCTCGAGCGCCCCGCAAGCTGAGGTAGGGGGTGTCGTCGACGACCTCCTCCGCGGCTTGTGGCTCGGCTTGCTCTTCTTCATAATCCATCGTTGACGGGCTCGGCGTCGGCTCGGCGGGGGTGGATGCACTCGTGCTTGCCCGCGAACGGGAGTGTGTCACCCTCCGGAGAGTGTTCGCCTGCCCAATTCATGCTAGCATAACAACAACAAGAGCAACTCGGTGATGGGTTAGTAAAATCGAATGAAGTTCTTACCGAGTTTGCTCCACCAACAACAATATTTTCAGCAACACACTAGAGAGACCACTTGATGATCCAATCTTGAGCAAGAAATCCAAGAAAACCAAGAGAACAAGGAGTAGAGAGGGGAGTGTGAATGAAATGAGTTGCATGGGTGAAGATCACCCCCTCTCGGGTCCAATTTATAGAGCAAAGGGGCAGTACACTGCGGGATAGCCGTTGGCCAAAGCTGGGCCCACATGACCGTTACCAGGGTTCGGCCGAACCCTGGTTCGGCCGGCCTGGTGGTGGGCATGGTGCTGGCCCCCTTTGGCAGGTGTGCCACCAACGGCTATATGAAGATATGCCAAGGTGCACCAGCCAAAGTTTACTCCAGAAATTGCCCACATGAATTTTCTATGGTTTTCAAACTCAGAAATTATTTTCAGAAATTTTATTTGGAAAAGGGAAAAGGGCTAGATAAATCTAGCATGCAAATGCAGAGTTTTGGAAAATCAAATATGCAATTTTGGAAATAAAATTTTGGAAAGGGAAATATGAGATAAATACCAGCTTTAACCTTTTTGGTAGAAAGGACCCATCATTTTTAGTCTGACGAGTTGGACTCTTCTCAGTGATCAGTACCATTCAGCACCCCACTCCTGAGAAGTAGAGGTTGGTGCCATCTCAACCTTCCACCATTCTTTCCGAATTTTCCTTAACCTCTTTGACGGAGATTTCTTCCTTGGGGGTGAAGGCTCCGTCCTTCCCCCAAGCTGCTCAACACTATCTTGCACCAAATAGCATTGCTCTTCCTTGTCCTGAAACTTGAACTTCAAGTTCCTCTCCCCAATGCGGTAACGGATGATACCAGAACCCACATTGATTCTAGCTCAGACATCACTGAGAAATGGTCGCCCAAGGATGAGCGGCATTCCTCTCTCGTCATCCATGTCAAGGACCACGAAATCCGCGAAGACATAAGAGCTCTTGACCTTAACCAATAAACTCTCGGCAATTCCTTCTGGGTATCGGATCATTGAATTGGCAAGTTGGATAGTCCGTGCTATTGGAGAGAGAGCTGGATATCCCAGTTGCTCGAACATGGCCTTGGACATGAGATTAACACTCGCACCAAGGTCACAAAGAGCATGCCTGATCTTCTTGTAATAGATTGTGCACGTGATAGTTGGGTAGCCTGGATCTTTCTTGTGCACCACTGCTGATTCCTCCCAGGGATCAAGAATTTGTTGAATGGGCTTTCCTGCATAGTCAGAGGCACGTGTCTTCCTAGGTGGCTTACCCCACCTGGTTAACACTACACTGACATTTTCGCAAGAGGATACGGGTTGCCCCGGGATCCTCCTGTTATCAGCAGATAAAACCAAAGTAGCCAGTTGAGCCAACTGGGTTTCTAACATTTTGTTGAAACTCAGCTGACTCTTCTGGGCAGAAGAAAAACTATCAAGCTTAACATTGAGTCTTTCCACAGTTTTATCAAGGGCAGCTAGCTTCTTGTTAATACCTTCATTAATCTTAGCTTGCCCAAAAACAAGATCTCTCAAGGAAGGTTGGTTAGGATTGTAAGAATTACCTTGGTTACCTCCTTGATAGTATGGGCGTTGTTGATTCCACGATTGGCCTCCTTGTTGAGATGGACGATAACCATTGTTATTGCCATTCATGTACATCACTTCCTCCTGAGTCTTCGGACAATAGTTGCCTGAGTGCCCAGTGTTGCCACAGACTTCACAGGTCATGTGAGAGTCCATAGGCAAAGAAGTAGTGGCCATGGCAGCCTTCTCGCTGGTGTAGTCATCCAATCTCTTCATAAGAAGATCCATCTTGACAGTAATCATGTCTGCTTCCTTGACAGTATGAGTACCCCTCGGTCGTGGTTGGAGTCTTTCATCACTCCACCCTTGGTTGGAGACCATTTTCTCCACGAGTAATTTAGCATTATCAACAGTGAGTGAGAAGAATGCTCCTTGAGCAGCAGCATCAATATGGCCTCGGGCTGTCAGAGTCAACCCATTATAGAAACTTTGAAGAATGAACCAATCTTCCATCCCATGATGAGGACAGGCCAGGACATACTCCTGAAGCCTCTCCCAAGCCTCTGGAATAGATTCACTTGCTGCTTGCTGAAAACCAAAAATCCTTCCACGAAGAGCATTGGTTTTACCCAATGGGAAGAACTTCTTGAGAAATGCCTGTGAACACTTGCTCCAAGTGTCAATAGATTCCCAGTTCGCGTAGAACCATTGCTTAGCCTTTCCCAAGAGGGAGAATGGAAATAACCGTAAACGAACAGCATCCATATTTGCACCCCTGATGACGAAAGTGCTGCACAGCTCTAGGAATTGTTGCAGATGAGCATTGGCATCCTCATTTGGCTTGCCACAGAATGGGCTAGCCTGTACCATCGTGATTAAACCCGTCTTGGTCTCGAAATTTTCAGTCCCCATTGCCACCTCAGGGCCTTGCAGCACCTGGTCAGCAGATGGAGCTGAGTACTCACGAAGTGTCTTCTGGGCCATAGCGTTGGACGTGGATGGTACGAAGGAAGCTGGTTCGTCCTCCGGACGAGTACGACGAGGTGAGCCGAAATGAATTCGAGCTTTCCTCACAAGTGACTCAGGCTCTTCAGTAAAATTCCCCGGTAGGTCGAAACCAGTCATACACTACCTGTCTTCATTATCCAAAGATAAAAGAAGACAATCAAGGTTAGCCTACATTGAGGGTTGTCCTAACCTACTCAGAGTTTATAAACAGATGCAAAGCATAGTCATGATAATCCTGTGCCTTCCCCAGCAACGGCGCCAGAAATTCTTGTTGACATTTCTAAACGTCGATCATTTAAGAACAGATTGGAAATCCATCCTTAGCGTCAGCGCTAGAAATGCTTGTTGGCATTTCCCAATGTCACAACTAATGGCGCAGTTAGCGTGAACATCGAGACTTGCCATAGGTTAATCTAAACTATCATGAATGAATCCGCAAGCGCACAGATAAACCATTGTAGCATTTCCCCAAGGAAAGAGAGTATTCCAAGGGTATCGAATCCAAGGAAGGCAATGGTGGATATCTTAGACTTATGCTTTTGCTCTGAATGTAAACCAAGAGATAGATATAGGGAAAACACACTCAAAGGCAGGGGTAAGATAAAAGATAATAGGGGTAGTGTGACACACACACCTCAAATCTACCTCTACTCTAGCACACTACGGCTTAGGGGGAACATACGAGTTAGCTCTAGGTTCTAATGTACTAAACATACAAAGCTAGAAGATACAAGAGATAGGCATCAGTATTGCATGAGGGAAACATGGTTCAGCACCCAGGTACAAACGGGGAGCTAGCCCGCGACGACCAGCACTCTGCGAAACTAGACTTTAGACTCCTACAGCAGGTACCCCAACGCGGAGGTTGCCCTAGGATCCAACAGGGCTGTCACCACCTGAGGACCAACCTCTCATTACGGGGGGTATGCTCATAACTATCGTAGCCAGACAACCCAGGCACCATGCCTACGTTGCTGCTAGACTTCACCCAGCCCGGGCTATTGTGACCTAGGGTGAGAGCCACCAGAAGACTGGTCAACTAGACCGAGTACAGTAGCTTGAACACAGACCCCATGCAACACTCTCATGCTATCTAACAAGATCAACTAAGGCTAAACATACAAACAGATATGAACTCTCTTATGTCTAATCAACAAGATCAAAGGGTCGTGTTCGTGAAGAACACGAGCCTCTAACTTATGAACAAACACATAAGGAAGGAGTTTATCATCCTTCAAGTGGATCAAAAGGTAGTGTTCACGAAGAACACGAGCCTCTAAATGCTGAACAGAGGATGAACTCAAGAACACATCAAGAATATGATCTACCATGACTTTATATGAAATAGCTGAATAACTGAAGTAGATCAAAGTCATACAAAGAAATAAAGATAAAAGAGAACTCATACCTAAACTTCCAAGAGGACTTGGAACCTGAAGAAGAGCTACTCTAGCCTACCCCCTAGCCTTGGAAACTAAAAGTGAGAGGAGAATGAGAGAGTGGTGTGTGTGAAATGGGAGCCCCTCCCCTCCTATTTATAGAGGAGGACAAGGCTTGCTCGGACGCTCAAATGGCCCCTAAACACCCGGGACTGCAGCAAGTGACCAATGAGGAGCAACCACGTGTAGGGGCCAGATGGGCGCCCCCTAGGTCGGTTCGGCCGACCCCCTAGGGTGGCCCCACCTGGTGTGCTTCCTCTAGGTGGCTGCCCTGTGGGCCCTCTGATCCATCCCTGGTGCATGGCTTGATTTGGTATCCGAGGTGGGCCCTTTGATCCATGTGAAGTCCATGTGGCGCCCTCTGATTCGTCGGTGAGTGCCTCCCTTGGATCGATGACGTGTCTTGCCATGTTTCCTTTGGTGGCAGCCACCTCCTCAGCTGAGTTGGCATGGTTTCTTCATAGGAGTGGAGTTTCCATCTCTTTTAAGGGGTAAATCACCTACATACAAATAATCTCCAAGGACAAGTGGAACTACATTATTGAAACCTAAATGCTAGTAAATAATGCATATGCCTTCATTTATGTGAGAATATTGAGGATTGGAAATGGTGAATTTCCACCGTCAACATACGTGACGTGAGCAACTGCACGGCACTGCTACCCTCGATGCGTTCATCTACATCGAGACGGTTCCGCTGCAACTACGCGTCTAGTGGTAATCCCGTGATCTATAACTGCAGTAGATCTTGTTTGCGGGGAATTTTGTTTTGCGCTAGCGTAGTCTCCCTGTATCCCTTCAAAGGCATGGCTCCGGAACTTCACCATGGCGTCACCACGTAGGGCCAACCATGGCGGCTAGGGCATGGCCTAGGCCAGCTCCTAGGCGACTCAAAGACTTGTGGCGGCCGTCGGCTCCCTTCGGCGTGTCTCCTTCGATTCGGCGGCTCTCTGATGAATGGATGCAGCGGTCGTCGGAGGCAGGGGCTATTAATAAGCTGAGGAGCATCTAGGTCAAAGGGCGTCACGAACCAGGCCCGAAAGGGGGTAGGCCGGTTGGCATGGGCAGGCCGGCCCAGGCCCTTTTCGGCCCGGTTCGGGCCCATCCTCCTCCACGACGTTTCTCGCACTTTCTTGAATATTTGCCGAACTTCATGTGGGTCCTTGACGTCATTTTCCTCGCGGTTTGGATAAGGGTACTTGGCGTGCGAACTCCTGCATTTTCTATTTAGGTCCTCGGAGTTTCACAACTTCATGCTTCGGTCCTCGGGTCACTTGGAGTCATGTTCACTTCGTGTGTTGACTTGTGCCGGGCTTCGTGATCTTCTCATAAAGTGCTCAATGAACTCTACCCGGAAGTCCTAATTTAGGTGCTTAAATCATGTGTAAGCAACATACTCCAAAAACCACATGCAAGTGTGAACTTGTTACATCATTAGTATGCCTAGTGGCGGGTTAGTTATAATTCAATGCTCAAATCGAAGTGTAACAAGTGCTCTTGGTTGACGGAAATCGACCGTCAACAGCCTAATGAAACTTCCACAAGAAGAGCACCACTCCTTCTTCTTTAGGTTCTTGTGCATTCCAAAAAGCTTCCTCACGTTCCGGTTATGGAACTTGAAGTCGTCTTCGACCACGCGCTCTAAGTCTTCCATCCTTTGTCGCACGGCATTCATGGTGTGGAAGCACTCATCGAGGGAAGTGTAGAGGTCCGCGATGGCATTGCAGCAAGCCGCACAACACATTTGATGCTCCTCCGCTGGATCGTAGTTGCTTCTATCATCTCCGTCGTTCGGGTTGTCGCCGCCGTCGGGGTCACCTCCTTCTCCTTGCTCGTGGTGGTCTTCGGGCTCCTCTTTAGGCACTTCCTCCCAATAGTAGATGTCATTGTCGGCCCTACCGCTGGCCGCCCACGAGCTCGAGCTCCGGTCATCGGAGAAGTTGCTATCCCCGTACATATCCGCCGGCTCGGAAGTCTTCTCCTTGTAGTTTTTCCTCTTCATCCCCAAGAGTCTCTCCGAGCGACGTACGAGAGTAACTGGCTTCTTCTTCTTCTCTTCCACCCTTGGATTGCGGCTAGCAATTTGCTTTGTCGGGACACAACCTCCGCAACAGATCCGTGCGGTCCTCTTCACTTCCTCCTTGAGCTTAGGCACCATGGCACACCGATGAAGCTCTTTGGTTGCCGGTGTCGGAGAGGGGAGGCTTGTTTCTTCTTCCATTGCCGCCTTGATCTCCTCCCTCTCCTTAGTGCTGCTCGGGATTGCCATGGGTGCTTCGAATACTTTCGTGGTGGGGAAAGATTGCAAATGAGATGCGAATCTCGAGCTCCACCCTTGTGTCCTTAAATAGCCCGGGAAAACTTGGCCGAAACCCTACCCTGCCTAATTTTGTAGTTCCTAAAATGGTAGGTAAAGATAGGAAATAAATCGAGATGTGTCCCAAAGAAAAATGGGCGGAAACTGACGTAGGGGGGTGCTGGGCCGGTCGGCATGGGCCGGCCGGCCTACCCTCTGTTTTGGGCCCCCTGGCCCATCTTCTGCGGGCCTCTTTGTTTCGCGCATACTAGCCTATGTGGTGAAAAGGTCCAGCTAAAAATCGCAAAAAGGTCATGATAAAAATAATAAAAGAAAACAAAAATTTATTTACAGAAAAGTTACCTGGTTTTACGTCTTAGGCTTGACGCTCAGGCTCGTCCTCCATGGTGTATATATCAATGTAGTCGATGGGCACGAAATTGGGCTTAAGAAAAACCTTCAATCGATGTCCATTAACCACATATTGATCTCCTTTTATATCCATAATCGTTACCGCTGCGTTCAGCGAGACCGAGTGGACGACATACAGTCCATCCCATTTGCTTTTCAATTTGCCTTTCCCGAATATCTTGAACTTTGAGTTGTAGAGGAGGACCTTGTTGCCTTCTTTGAATTCCTTTACTCGGAGTCTTTTATCATACCATCGCTTCATTCTTTCCTTGTAGATGGTTGTGCTCTCGTAAGCTTTAAGCCTCATTTCTTCTAATTGACTTATTTAATTCTCCATTTGATTCTTGTGGCATCCACATCGAGATTCATCTCCTTGATCGCCCAATACGCTTTGTGCTCTAGTTCCAAAGGCAAATGACAAGATTTACCATAAACGAATTGATATGGTGTCATACCTATTGGTGTCTTGTGTGCCATCTGATATGCCCATAATGCTCCGTCCAACTTTTTCGACCAATCTTTACCTCCCTTCTCAACGGTCTTGTTAAGAATACTCTTAGGTTGCCTATTTGAAGTTTTCGCTTGACCATTGGTTTGTGGGTGGTAAGCCGTGGCCACTCTATGATCGATCCCCAACTTAGACAAGCATTTTCTGAAACTATTTCCCATGAAGTGTGTTCCTCCATCGCTTATCAAAACTCGCGGGACTCCATAGTGTGGGAATATAACATTCTTGATCATTGATATAGATTCTTCCGTTGAAGCTCTTCGACAAGGGATGGCCTCTACCCACTTTGATACATAATCAACCATAACCAAAATATGCTCATATCCATTTGAGTTTGTGAAAGGTCCCATGAAATCAATTCCCCACACGTCGAATAGATCAATTTGAAAATTATAATTTAAAGGCATAGCATTCCTTTGAGATATATTTCCCGTTCTTTGACATTCTGCACAAGAAGCAACATACCTTTTTGAGTCTTCATGCATCTCCGGCCAATAGAATCCACTAGCCCATACCTTTGCTTGAGTCCTAAAATGTCCATAGTGTCCTCCATATTCGCCTGAGTGACACTTCCTTAATATCTCGCCTCTTTCTTCCCTTGGTATGCAACTTCGCAAGACTCCATCCGCTCCAAGCCTAAAGAGGTAAGGTGCATCCCAATAATATTTTCGGCTCTCGGCGATCACCTTCTTTGAGCATTCTTATCCAAGTGATCAAGTGGCATCCTTTGTATAGCTCGAATAATGTTGATCATCCATGTGTCCTTGTCGAGGATTTGATAAAGGTGATCACCCCTCATCTTGTCTTCAATGGGCTCTTTATCATCCTCACGATTCATCCTTGATAGGTGGTCGGCCACAATATTTTCCGACCCCTTTCTATCCCGGATCTCCACATCGAACTCTTGGAAGAGAAGGATTCACCGAATCAACCTTGGCTTGGCATCTTTTTTCGACAAGAGATATTTGATTGCCGCATGATCGGTGTAGACAATTACTTTAGAATTCACAATATACGATCTGAATTTTTCGAAGGCGAATACTACCGCAAGAAATTCCTTCTCTATTGTTGCATAATTTAATTGAGCTCCATTAAGGATTTTGCTAGCATAATATATAGCATGTACCTTACCTTATTTTTGTTGTCCCAACACTACTCCAACGGCATAGTCACTAGCGTCACACATGATCTCAAAGGGTTGACTCCAATCGGGCAGTTGAATGATAGGTGCCGTTATGAGAGCTCTCTTTAGTGTCTGGAATGCTGCCAAGCACTTCTCATTAAAATTGAATGGCACATCTTTTTGGAGAAGATTAGTCAATGGCTATGTAATCTTTGAGAAATCCTTGATCAATCTTCTATAGAAACCCGCATGGCCCAAGAAACTCCGCAAAGATTTGGTAACCGTCGGTGGTGGAAGCTTCTCAACTGTTTCAACATTGGCTTTGTCCACCTCGACCCCCATCTCGGATATCACGTGTCCCAACACTATGCCTTGTTTCACAATGAAGTGACATTTCTCCCAATTTAGCACCAAGTCAACCTTCGCACATTTTGTAAGAACCTTGTCCAAATTTGCTAAACAATCTGCAAAGGTTTTACCATAGACAAAGAAGTCATCCATAAATACCTCAACAATTTCCTCGATGAACTCCGAAAATACCGCCACCATACATCATTGAAAAGAGGTTGGAGCATTACATAAACCAAAGGGCATCCTTCTATATGCAAATGTTCCATAAGGGCAAGTGAATGTTGTCTTGTGTTGATCATCTGGATGAATGGGAATTTGCATGAACCCTGAGTATCCACCAAGAAAGCAAAAATATGCATGATTTGCTAACCTCTCAAGCATCTCGTCGATGAACGGTAGGTGGAAGTGATCCTTCTTCGTTGCTTTGTTCAATTTTCAATAGTCAATACACATCCTCCATCCGGTCATGGTTCTTTGCGGTATTAATTCATTCTTCTCATTCTTCACCACAGTCAAACCTCCTTTCTTCGGCACATAATGTACGGGGCTCACCCATTCGCTATGCGGCACCGGGTAAATGATTCTGGCGTCCAACAACTTGA
This sequence comes from Cenchrus fungigraminus, assembly GCA_036936925.1. Taxonomy (NCBI): domain Eukaryota; kingdom Viridiplantae; phylum Streptophyta; class Magnoliopsida; order Poales; family Poaceae; genus Cenchrus; species Cenchrus fungigraminus. Next base: position 104,398,156 of record CM072779.1, read on the forward strand.
TAACCTCCTTCTTCACCACATCTCGCATGGCATGGGTTAATCTCCTTTGATGGTCCACAATGGGCATGCATTGATCCTCCATAGGTATGCGGTGAGTGCAAAATGCTGGGCTAAGTCCTTTAAGGTCATTTATCGAATATCCAATCACCTTCTTGTGCTTTTTCAATAAATTCAGCAACATGTCATTTTCTTCGGGACTCGATTCGTCGCTCACAATCATGGGATAAGTCTTGTCTGGCCCAAAAAATTCATATTTTAATCCCTTGGGCAATGGTTTGAGATCCACCTCTGGTACTTGTGGTTCCTCATGTTTAATTTCCTCGATGTCCTCAAATTTATCTTCCTCAAGGCTTCCGTCTTGTGGTTCTAGTCCTTTAGTTGCTTCCGTTAATTCTTCATCTAGCTCATCATTTGATTCGTTCTCCAATGCTCTTTGTAACAGATCCCTGAAAGTTTCAACAAAACGAAGGCTCCCTACCTCTTCGTCATCAAGAGGTAGGGGTGAGGCAATTCTAGAAGCGGGAAGAAAATTATATGTATGATTATCCCCAACAAGATTAATGGTTACTTTTCCTTTTCTAGCATCTAGAACGGCATTAACCAACTTGAGAAACGGTCTACCAAGAATTACATGATCATTTTTATCATAGTAGACATCAACAATGAAGAAATCGGTTGGAATGCATTTTTCGGAGATTAAAACTTGAGGGGCATGTATCCCTAGTTAGCTAGTAAGGGTATTTTAGTCTTTCGGTTGCCTCCATATAACCCAAGGGGTGAGAGGATGGCAGCCATCTCTTGGAACCCTAGCTCATTTGGTTTTCCTATTTCTCTTCCTATTTTCCTTAGGATTTTCATAGGACTAGCTTGAGAGCTTCATGGTGAGATCTTGTGAGAGGGAAGGATGATCGGGCGGCAAGCTAGACCTTGTATGAACCTCTTTGGTTTGTATAGATGATTCGGCGTGGTTCCTCAAGGCTTGGTTGTGTCTTTCCCGTTTCTCCTTTTTGGTGATTTTCGGAGGCTTTTCTTGGCGAATTTCTTGTGGCGGTTTTGAGACCTTTCTCTTTGGGATTTGGTGGGGGATGTATGCATGAACCCCTTGTGGTTCTTTTCCCTTTGATTCCCCTCCCAAATCCGTGAGTAAAGGGGCTCGATATTGGGGCTTTCGTGGTTCTAGGGTTCGTAGTGTTCTCAGCGGAAATCCTTCGATTCCTCTTGATTCAACGAGTTTTGGTGGACCAAATCTTGGCTATGGAGTGCCCATGAGGTGTTCCTACTATCCCCAAAGTCTTGTACGAATCCGTGGAGCGAATCGGGAGATCGGGAGTTGGATTTGGAGGAGTTGACTCGCGGGCGCTGTTCATCCCGAGCTGCCCAGGCGCGACCGGTCTGACCGGTGCTCTCGACCGGTCTGACCGGTGCTAGCCCTTGGTGGGATTTGTCTCGGGGAACAGCCTTGTCCGTGTGGTTTTGTCCTGTGGTCCTGCTGTCCAGTTCTTGGCCCATTTGGAGTTGTCTTGCTAGGCTTTGTGAGGGGTTTTCCTTCTTGGCAGGTTGTTCTTGGGTGGTGGTTTTTGTTCCAGGGCCTAGAGGAGTCACTGAGGCTCCTGGAACTTCGTTGTGCATCTGCTGTTCGCCACCGGCCTGACCGGCAGTGTACACCGGTCTGACCGGTGCCATCGGTCTGATCGGCGCAGACCATCGGTCTGACCGGTGTAGCACAGGCAGCAAGCCGTGCAAGTTTCCGCTGTGCGTTTGGGGCGTTTGGTTGAGTTGTTGGTTCCTAGGACCAGTAGCACTCCAGTGGCTACGTGGTCTTGACCAACTTGTTTAGTTGAGTCGGAGACGTGTGCCGGAAGCCGTGTTCGTCTTGTTGGAGTTCCCATCTCCTTCGAGAAGAATTTTTATCGGCTCCCATTCACTCCCCCCCTCTCTGGTTCGCCTAATCAGTCCTTCAATTGGTATCAGAGCCGGTTCGGGTCTTTATTGACTCTTACCAGTCTAAGATCCAAAGATGGCGTATCAGGAACGGGGTTTGATGGGAAGACCTACCAGATGTGGCAGAGGCGGATGGCGGTGTTCCTCCGTGGAAAGGGTCAGATCCTTTGGGATGTCACGGTGAACACAGCTTATGTTCATCTGATGAACTGTCTTGCTCCAGGATCGAGGGATATGTTCGAAGCCAACAACAAGGCGGTCGACTACTTGTTTCGTGCTCTGTGTCAGCCTGAATTCGATCGGGTTCAGACAGAGGACTTAGCCTGTAGGATTTGGGAGCAGTTGAAGGATGCACATGCTGGGAATGCTCAGGTTCAGGCTCGGATGTACGCGACTTACCGGAGAGAGTACGAGAACTTTACTCATCTCCCCGGTGAGTCTGTCGATGCCCTTTTCCAGCGGTTTACGGTCGTCGTGAACAACATGAGAGCCAATGTGGCTGTGCTCCCATACGATGATCATGATAGAGCCGTGAAGCTCTTGCACTCGTTGGATCGTACCGTATGGGACGGGAAGTTTGAGGCTATTGTTGAGTCTGAGAAGTATGACACCCTAACCGTGAACGAGCTGTTTTCGAAGCTCAAGTCAGCTGAATTGGACCGTGGTATGACAGCCAAGATCGAGAGCCCGACTGATTCTCATAGTCTCGCTCTCGTTGGTGGCAAAGGAGTTAAGTCTAATGCTAACGCATCCTCCAGGATGTACTCTCTGTCTTCTTTGATGTCTTTGCCAGACGAGGAGTTCGACGTGCTTGGAGAGGACGAGCTGGCGTTGCTGACCAGGCGGTTCGAGAGGCTACACAAGAACCGGGTGAACACGAGGAGGACAGCACGGACGTGCTTTCAGTGCGGCAAGCCAGGACACTTCGTCGCCGACTGCCCGGAGAAGACGAAGAACAAGGACGGCTACAAGGACGGCTACAGGGACCGGTCGAGCAAGGACGGCAAGTACCGATCGAGGCGCGATCACAAGCACAAGAACAAGCACAAGGACGAGCGACGGTCGAGGAAGAAGGACGGCCGCGGCAGGAAGGCCCGAGCGATGGTCGGAGCGAGCGACGTCGACTCCAGCTCCGCCTACTCTTCCTTGAGCTCGAGTAGCAGTGAAGACGAAGGTGATCGGCGCAAGAACAAGAAGTCATCCAGGAACTTGAGCGGGTTGAGCTGCTTCGCGGGAGATGGCTTCTGCGGCATGGCTCGTAGCTCCGGCAGCAAGAAGAGTCACCAGAGTGACTCGGACTCCAACTCCGAGGATGAGGTATGTGATGACCTCTCTTCTTTGCGCAAGGAGAATGATGAGTTGGTTGACTTGCTTGATAATCGCGATCACATGCTTAGAGAGGCCAAGAAGATGAGGAAAGAGCTTAGGGCCTCACTAGAAGATGCTAGGAACTGTGTGGCTGAGCTACAAACCCAGAACCTAGATGCTAAGCTTGAGATTGATTCGCTTAAGGCTTCTCCTGTGGTTTCTGATGAGATTGATTGCTGTGATTGCTCTGTGTACCTAGCTGATCTTACTGCTCTTAAGGATAAGCATGCTTCTACTTGTGATGAACTAGATGTGCTTAGAGTTGAAGTGGCTGAGCTTAAGTCTAGACCTACTTTGCTAGGTGCTTGTACTTCTTGCCCTGTTTTGCATGGAAAGATTGATGAGATGCATGCTTACACTGTTTCGCTTGAGGCTAAGTTGAAAGAGCCTATTCCCACTTCTTGCTCTACTTGTGAATTGCATGCGGTTAAGAATTTGGAGCTTGCGCATTATGTTGATCGCTTGCAGGATGAGAATGATGAGCTGAGGAAATGTATGAGCTGGTTGTCGAGTCAGGAGCCTCAGCTTGGTATCATGATAGCGGCTTTCAAACGCTATGATGGTCAGGCACTTGGGGCTGACAAGCTTGGAGAGAACAGTGGTGAGGGAGTTGAGAGAGTTGGAGAGATCCCTATCCCACCACCAAACAAACACAAGAACAAGTTTGAGCCCAAACCTAACCATCTCAGAAACAAACTTGACACTACTCCAGATCCACCCATATTCCCTCACCCAACAAATGATTTCCAAAAACCGGTGAAGTTTGTGAGCCCAAAGGGAGGTGAGGAAGGAGAGAAGAAGGGTGAGAAACCGAGTGAGCAGCCTCATCCCAAGCCTAAACCTAAGCTCGTGCGATTTCATTGTGACTATTGTGGGAGAGATGGCCACAAGGGTGAGTTTTGCTTCAAGAGGAAGCGTGAGGAGAGAATGGCTAGAGAGTGGGCTAACAAGGACAGGTACCACCCCTTTAATGGTGTACCTGAGCCTCGTATGCAGATGCCCAGGGCCAAGGCGATTGTGAGGACGATTTCAGCTTGGGGAGACCGGAAGGCAGCAGGTGGTGCTGATGGCCGAGCTACACCGGTCAGACCGGTGCGCTACACCGGTCAGACCGGTGCAGGTCTGGGCAGACAGCGATTTGGTTTTCGTGCTCGTGAGGATGCTCGGTTTGGTTCTGGTGGTCGTGGTTCTGGTGGTTGGTCTGGAAAGTTTGCAGGTGGTCAGTTTGCTAGGCGTTCTCCACCTCGTGCTCAATACGAGGGTGGGAGGAGTCGTAGCTTTGAGATGGAGAGGAGGAACGGTCCACGGTCTTCTTTTCGTGGCTTTCGTCCTCCTCCAGCTAGAGAGGGTTGGTTCTCTCGTAGTGGTTACCGTGGTGGTGTTCGTGGTGGTAGCTTTGATAGGCGTGATGATTTGGTTTGTGCTAACCCCACTTTGGAGCAAATGGCTCGGCACTAGTTTTACTCTTTTGGTACTAACCCCAGTGCTGAGTCGTTTGTTCACTCACGTGCTCGCTTTTGAATTTCAGGTGGGAGACTTGAGGAACGTTTGGTTGATTGACTCTGGTTGCTCGACGCATATGACTGGGGACAAGGGGTGGTTCTCAAGTCTCGTCCCGGTGGTGTCCAGGACATACATCACCTTTGGGGACAATGGGCGAGGGCGTGTGCTATCAGAAGGTGAGGTCAAGGTAAGTGACAAGGTCACTCTCAGGCGTGTTGCTCTAGTTCAATCGCTCGGGTTCAATTTTCTTTCGGTGTCCCAGCTTTTGGATGAGGGCTTTGAGGTGTTGTTTCGGCCTGGTGGTTCTCGGATTCTAGATTCTCGAGGGGACCTTGTTTGCATGGTCGTTCCCGAGGGTCAAGTGTTCCGAGCTGATTTCTCTCAGTCTTCTGGTGTGGAGCATTGCTTTTTGGTTGGTTCTTCGAGTGAGTTGTGGAAGTGGCATAGGAAGTTGGGTCACTTGAGCTTTGACCTTTTGTCTCGCTTGAGTAAACTCAATTTGGTCCGAGGATTGCCACGATTGAGGTTTGAGAAAGAGTTGGTTTGTGCGCCGTGTAGGCATGCCAAGATGGTAGCCTCTTCTCACCCGCCTCTCACCGATGTGATGACTGAGCATCCATGCGAGCTGCTCCATATGGACCTTGTTGGCCCAGCTCGTGTGCGATCTGCAGGTGGGAAGTGGTATGTCCTTGTTGTGGTGGATGACTACTCTCGGTATGCGTGGGTGTTCTTTCTTGAGGAGAAAGGGGAGACGTTTGGTTTTGTTCGAGATCTTGTCTTGAGGTTAAGAAACGAGAGGCACGGAGATGCCATACGAGCGATCCGCAGTGACAATGGCTCGGAATTCAAAAACTCTCGCTTCGAAACCTTTTGCCATGACTTGGGTCTTGAACACCAGTTTTCGAGTCCATATACGCCTCCTCAGAATGGCGTGGTGGAAAGGAAAAACAGGACCTTGTGCGAGATGGCTCGGACGATGCTCGACGAGCATAGGACTCCGAGAAGGTTCTGGGCTGAGGCGGTCAATACTGCGTGCTATGTGTCGAACAGGATATACCTCAGAGTTCACAAGAAGAAAACCTGTTACGAGTTGATGCACGGTCGCACACCCAAGGTGAGTCACTTCCATGTCTTTGGTTGTAAATGCTTCATTCTGAAGAAAGGGAAGAAGTTGGACAAGTTCGAGGCTAGGTCTGTCGATGGCATTTTCTTTGGTTATGCATCTCATTCTAGAGCATTTCGTGTGCTCAATCTTGAAACTAACCAAATCGTGGAGACTTGCGAGGTAACCTTCGACGAGACACAACCACGTAGTCAGCTTGTTTTTGAGTGTACAGGTGACGATGAACTTGGCGAGGAGATCTTTCAGGAGGAGGAGCATGAACATGGAGATGATGAAGATGGCGGTGTGGTGCCCGCGGCTGAACATGTACCTACTACTTCGACGACGATCGAGAACGGGCCCTCTCCCACACCTACAACGACAAACCCAGATCAAGGCGAAGCTGCTGTTGAGGGGGAGGTAGCATCAAGGCGAGAACCTCCCCGGCGAGTGCAAGTGGATCACCCAGCTTCGAGAATCATCAGCGACATGAATGAACGTACTACACGGTCGAGGGTTCGGAACAATTCTCATTTTGCTCATGCTGCTTTTGTTGCCACCTTTGAGCCCAAAGACATTGGACACGCGCTATCTGATCATAATTGGGTTAATTCGATGCATGAGGAGTTGGAGAATTTTGAGAGGAACCAAGTTTGGGTGTTGGTTGACCCTCCCCCAGGGTGTAAGCCAATTGGGACAAAATAGGTGTGGAAAAATAAAGAGGGAGAGAAAGGAGAAGTGGTGAGAAACAAGTCGAGACTTGTTGCTCAGGGGTACAGTCAGAAAGAGGGGGGCGACTACGAGGAGACTTTCGCTCCTGTAGCTCGTTTGGAGGCGATCAGGATCCTTCTAGCCTTTTCCGTGGCTAAAGGGTTCAAGTTGTACCAGATGGATGTGAAGAGTGCTTTCCTGAACGGTGTGTTGGAGGAAGAGGTGTATGTGAGGCAACCACCGGGGTTTGAGAGTGAGAAGTACCCCCACCGGGTGTACAAGTTGAGGAAGGCGCTGTATGGGTTGAAGCAGGCGCCTAGAGCTTGATATGGTAGGTTGAGGGGGTTCCTGTTTGAGAGAGGGTTTGAGATGGGGAAGGTCGATCAGACCTTGTTTCTCCTCAGGCAGGGCAGAGATATCCTGATTGTACAGGTATACGTGGATGATATTGTCTTTGGTGGCTCGTCTAACTCTCTTGTTGCAAGGTTTGCAGAAGACATGAGCAAGGAATTCGAGATGAGTATGATGGGTGAGTTGCAGTTCTTCCTCGGGCTACAAATCAAGCAATCAAAGGAAGGAACAGTTGTGCACCAAGCTAAGTACACCAAGGACATTGTGAGGAAGTTCAAGATGGAGGACTCCAAGGCCATGGTGACACCTATGAGTACGACTACAGCTCTTGATGCGGACGAGGAAGGTGAACACGTGGACCAGAAGGAGTACCAGAGCATGATCGGGTCACTCCTCTACTTGACGGCGACGAGGCCGGACATCCAGTTCTCGGTATGTTTGTGCGCTCGTTTTCAAGCGTCTCCAAGGACTTCGCATCGGCAAGCGGTCAAGCGCATTTTCAAGTATTTGCGACACACTCCCGACTTCGGCCTTTGGTACTCTGCGTCTTCTTCTTTGGCGCTTCATGGTTTTTCAGACGCGGATTTTGCCGGGTGTCGGTTGGATAGGAAGTCCACTTCTGGGACTTGCCAGTTCTTGGGTTCTTCTTTGGTGTCTTGGTCTTCCCGCAAATAGTCGAGTGTTGCTCAATCCACTACAGAGGCAGAGTATGTGGCCGCAGCTAGTTGTTGCTCTCAGCTCCTTTGGATCACATACACCATGAGTGACTTTGGTGAGGAGTATACCCATGTCCCACTTCAATGTGATAGCACAAGTGCCATAAGCGTTGCAAAGAACCCAGTGCTCCATTCCAAAACCAAGCACATAGAAGTGAGGTATCATTTTCTGAGAGACAACGTAGAGAAAGGAAAAATCACTTTAATCCATGTACCCACACATGACCAGCTAGCCGATATTTTCACCAAACCCCTAGATCAGGCAACTTTCACTCGTTTGCGGGGGGAGCTTGGTGTTTGTTTGATTTCTTGAGTTGGGTGTGTGGGAGCTCTTTGTAGCATATGTATAGCTTTCCTTTGTGCATTTCTTGCATTTAGTATGGCATATGTAACATGATGTATAGGCATCTTTGTATCTTAGGTTGCATGCATTTTGTATCATATGCATTGTTTAGGAAAGGCTTCTCCTATATACATTGTTCACCATGGAATGATATATATGTCTTTGTGAGCTAGTTTGGTAAGCTATGGTTAGTTTGGCTTAGCTCTTGATAATCTTGGTTTATATCCATGGTTGATGGCTATGTTTTTGAAAAATCTCATATGTATGCTCTCTTGTGAGTAAATGCCTTTATATGATCTTGACATGTTTTTGTGGCTTGGCTATGCTTAATTTGTGGTTGGATAGCTTATTTTGATCATATGGGGCCAAAGGCTCATTTGCCATCATGAATGTTTAGCCCCCATGCTTGATCTTGTGGAGGGGCATAAGTTCCTTTTTGTCGCAAAGACATTTCATGTACCAATTCCAAATCTGAAAATGAAATGTAAATTGCTTGGAAAATGTGCTCCCATGTCATATGTGCTAATTTTAATTTCTTTGGGTGCTAAACCGTTGCATGATGCCTACCAATGAGAAGTCTCATATCTAGAAGTAGGCACATGGCTCGGTGGCTTTGACATGACATGAGGTGCTTGTGGGTGTTTATGATGGTCTTATGCTTAGAATGGTTGTCCTAGCATGAAGTTTGTGTGGCTTTGGCATTTTGATATGTTTTGATCATGTTTAGGACTTTGCTCATGAGAGGGTAAATTTTCGCAAAATTGCTCAATTCTATCTTAGCTTCGTCCAATGGTTGTGAAACTTGGTGATCATGAAGTTGATGTCATTATGAAGCTATAGAGTATCTAACTTGCTCATTTGGACATGTGTAGCATCCTATGTTGAATTTTGTCTATTTGAGAAGCTCTAGGTTGCATTTTTTTGCATTTTTGGCTTGATTCATGCATTGTCAACAAGGGGGAGAAGTTTGAGCATGTTTTGGCCTACTGAATGTATTTGGAAGGTTTTCAGGTGGTTTCGAACCATTTCTGGGCTCTGTTGTGCACCGATCTGACCGGTTGAGGTCACCGGTCTGACCGGTCAGGTGTGCTGGTCCTGTTCACATGTCGAGCACCGGTCTGACCGGTGGTGTCGACCGGTCTGACCGGTCAGAGCTGAGCTTTTGCAGCTGCTCTGTCTCGTGAAGTGGTTCGCTTGCATTCGTCCAGGGGGAGTTGCATTGGTTCAGGGGGAGCTCTTTGTGGTTTTCGAGCTTTGGTTTGATGGTTTTCGCTCTTTGCTTGAGCATGTTTTTGTCTCGGATGTGTCAAGCCGTTGCCCTTGCCTAAGGGGTCCGAGACTTGTCTTCTTCAAGTGATCTTGCTCTTTGCCTTTTCTTTGGCTTTCGATCGCTTGTTGGAGTTTCTTTTAGTCATTTCTTTTCTTTTTCTTTTCTCGTGGTAACCAAAACGTGTGTGTTGTCAATGCACTCATCAAGGGGGAGATTGAGAGCCATGTGTGGTTTGAGAACCGGTGGATGGTCACTTCCTGGTGTGATGAGTGATTGACAACGTGGTGTGGACTGATTCTTGGCTAAGTATTGCAGGTGCAGGTTGCGGCTTGACTGGTGTTGGTGCAGGCGAAGAACAAGCGCGAAAGGTCATTGCTGGTGAGGCCTCCAGGTGTGGAGAAGACAAGTAGGCTTGGTTCGAGGGACCCGGTGGCCAGCGGGGTCAAGTGCGGGCCGCATGGTGGCAAGAACGGCAAGATGAAGTCATGGACGGTTTCTTGGTTGAGCCTCAAAACCAAGGTCGAGCTGGGACTACGTGGGAGCCGAGTCATGAGTGGTGATTGGCGGAGGCTACACCGAGTTCGCGGGGTTTCCGGTGGTTCACCAGAAAACCACTAGGTTCCTTGGTTGATCCACAAAGCCAAGACCGAAGAACCGAAGACGGAAGTGCAGCAGCTCCAAACCGGTCTGACCGGTGGGTCTGACCGGTGGGTATCGGTCTGACCGGTGAGGAGCACCGGTCTGACCGGTGTGCGACGACGCAGTCCGGAATCTTTGAAGCGGAGGACACGCGTCGGGATTGCAAGGCTTGCGTCGAGGCTAAGCAAGTTTGCGGTCGCTGGGCATCCGTCCGATGGAGCGAAGACAAAGATTTCCGAATTCACCCTTGAGGGGCATGTATCCCTAGTTAGCTAGTAAGGGTATTTTCGTCTTTCGGTTGCCTCCATATAACCCAAGTGGTGAGAGGATGGCAGCCATCTCTTGGAACCCTAGCTCATTTGGTTTTCCTATTTCTCTTCCTATTTTCCTTAGGATTTTCATAGGACTAGCTTGAGAGCTTCATGGTGAGATCTTGTGAGAGGGAAGGATGATCGGGCGGCAAGCTAGACCTTGTATGAACCTCTTTGGTATGTATAGATGATTCGGCGTGGTTCCTCAAGGCTTGGTTGTGTCTTTCCCGTTTCTCCTTTTTGGTGATTTTCGGAGGCTTTTCTTGGCGAATTTCTTGTGGCGGTTTTGAGACCTTTCTCTTTGGGATTTGGTGGGGGATGTATGCATGAACCCCTTGTGGTTCTTTTCCCTTTGATTCCCCTCCCAAATCCGTGAGTAAAGGGGCTCGATTTTGGGGTTTTCGTGGTTCTAGGGTTCGTAGTGTTCTTGGCGGAAATCGTTCGATTCCTCTTGATTCAACGAGTTTTGGTGGACCAAATCTTAGCTATGGAGTGCCCATGAGGTGTTCCTACTATCCCCAAAGTCTTGTACGAATCCGTGGAGCGAATCGGGAGATCGGGAGTTGGATTTGGAGGAGTTGACTCGCGGGCGTTGTTCATCCCGAGCTGCCCAGGCGCGACCGGTCTGACCGGTGCTCTCGACCGGTCTGACCGGTGCTCTCGACCGGTCTGACCGGTGCTAGCCCTTGGTGGGATTTGTCTCGGGAACAGCCTTGTCCGTGTGGTTTTGTCCTGTGGTCCTGCTGTCCAGTTCTTGGCCCGTTTGGAGTTGTCTTGCTAGGCTTTGTGAGGGGTTTTCCTTCTTGGAAGGTTGTTCTTGGGTGGTGGTTTTTGTTCCAGGGCCTAGAGGAGTCACTGAGGCTTCCTGGAACTTCGCTGTGCATCTGCTGTTCGCCACTGGCCTGACCGGCAGTGTACACCGGTCTGACCGGTGCCATCGGTCTGACCGGCGCAGACCATCGGTCTACCGGTGTAGGACAGGCAGCAAGCCGTGCAAGTTTCCGCTGTGCGTTTGGGGCGTTTGGTTGAGTTGTTGGTTCCTAGGACCAGTAGCACTCCAGTGGCTACGTGGTCTTGACCAACTTGTTTAGTTGAGTCGGAGACGTGTGCCGGAAGCCGTGTTCGTCTTGTTGGAGTTCTCATCTCCTTCGAGAAGAATTTTTATCGGCTCCCATTCACTCCCCCCCTCTCTGGTTCACCTAATCGGTCCTTCATAGGTTACGGGCAATTCCAAGAGGTTTAACAATCCTACCATCCCCCATGGTTAATTTAGTAGAGGCTGGAACTAGGTCAATGGTGCGATCATGAATTTCACCAAAAATCTTAGAAGACAAGACACTTACTTGTGCTCTAATGTCGCATAACGCCTTGCAATCAATATTGTTAACCTTGCAATCTATACGCGATGATGTCTTCTCTTCTTCATCGGATCTTATGGCATACATTTCAGCGAGACGGGCGAATGGTGATGCCTCGAGCTTGATTCCCATAATTCTTTTTGCTTCGGCCGCATGGTCCAGATCCACTTCTTCTTCACTAAAGAGTTTTTGAAGGACCTCCCCGGTTGTCTCTAGGTTGTATGGATGTTCCACTTGTTTCTCTGGCGGAAAGTCTATCTCCAAAGCTTTTGCCATTCCCTTTTGATTAAGGAACGGTCTTCTCTTGTCAAAAATTTCTCCAAAATCAATTGGGACCCAATCTATTTGCTCGAACTCCCTTAGTGGCTTCGCGCTTGACATAGTCCTTTCGCTTGCTTTGCTTGTCTCGGCGTGATCACTCTTCGGGGTAGTTCTAGTCTCTTCATGTTTAGCTTCTTCAACCTTTTCTGGGATTGGCTCCTCTTTCTTCTCTTCTGGCACCGTATTTCTGAAAATTGCAACAAGTGGCCTCACACTTGGGTTACAATCTGGCTTTCCCGAAAGTTGTGTTTCCCAATCTCTCCGCATGGCTGCCGCTTTGCTTATTTTTTGTAGAAGTTGGGTAGCTTCCATGAGTCTTTTCTCCATGAGATCACCTCCTGCATACATTTGAACGTATTCCATGCAACTAGGGGTTAGGGAAAAGAAAAATGTATGCAAAAGTACATCACCGGGAAATTTGAGTCTTGGTCCTTCTTCAACTAGCTCGTTGAAACGATTCCACGCTTGATCTATCCCTTCTTCTTCTCCTTGCTTAAAAGTAATCACTTGCCACCTTATATGTTGAATATTGCTTATAGGGAAGAACTTGGCACATAATTTTTTTATAAATTGATTCCAATTTCTCTCGACTTCGAAGGACGCAAATGAATACCACTTCATTGCTTCATCGGCAAGTGAGTAGGGGAAGAGATTCCATTTAAACCAAGCATGGGGGACTCCCTCTTGTCGTACCGTATTGCATAGTGTCGTGAAGCACTGGATATGTCTATATGGGTTGTCCGTCTCCATCCCTCGGAACGGATTAGTTGCTGCCATCATAATGATTCGAGCCTTGATTTCGTACCTTGTCGCTTCGAGAACCGAATCCGACTCTTGTACCTTGATGTCCTCAAATCGAGGGCTAGCATAGTCTCTTAATAATTTTTCTGGTTCCTCCAACGAATGCCATCTAGGCAATCAAAAACAAAAACAAAACAAGAGTGTTTTTCTAGAACACTAGGGTTAGATGTTAGTAATCAACAAAATTAATGAAAGATTAAACGAAGTAAACTGGCTTGCTCCCCGGCAACGGCACCAGAAAAAGGGGCTTGTTGACGGTTCAATAACGCGTCAAGGTTCACCGCAAGCGCACAGATCGCTTGTAGCCTTTTTCACCTAGGGGAGTCCCAAGGTTCTTGTCAACCCAAGGAGCAAGTGGATTACTAGCGTTTAACCTAACACTAATCTAGTTGATTGAAGTCTTATGATAGAGAGATTAATCTATAAAGTAAAGACAAATTAACCCTAAATTACGTTAAATAGAGATGAGAGGTGCACAAGTATGAAGAACGTATGCCCATGGAGTCTAGGTACTTGAAGATGCAATCACCCAAACATGATAAAGCCCCGATGCAGTCTATCTAAGCATGTGGTCAAAGGATTAGACGTTTCCCTTCCCTCGTACATGTCACTACGCGAAGGTAATGGGTACTAAACCTAATGAACACGGTATGTTGACGCGATCTACAGGAGGAACCCCAAAATCATGGTAGCTAGCCTTAAACATTAAGCATCATCAACGAAGGTATCATAGACATAAGATCCAAACAAGAGTAGGTGACTACACATCAAGTTTCGTTACAACTCCAAGGACAAACGATAACTTTACCCCATCAAGACGCTAGGCATGGCACCGTTGAGCATGGTGGATGCCTCTGATGGAGCTCGATCCTCGTTGTCCTTCAACTCCAGCGGTGCCGTGGCGTGGCCTCGGCGTCCTCCTTCCTCGTGGCAACCTCCCTTGACCTCGGCGATGATTTCTCTTTTATTATTTCTCCCTCGATCAACTCTCACTTGTGGTCGATCTCCAAGGCTTCTATGTTCGTCTTTCGTGAATGGCGGCTCTAGCAGGCAATTAGGGTTCCACGAACTTAACACCGAAGAAAAGGGGTAGCGAACCAACGCCAGAAGAGGGTGGGCAGGCCGGCTTGGGCCCTCTTCGGTCCGGTTCTGGTCCGTCTTGATCCACGCTTCGTCTTTTGCATTTTGGGTCTTTTGCTCTTTCAAATGTGGACTTTGGACGTCGTTATCCCCACGACCAAGTTAAGGGGTCTTCATGCATGAACTTCCGGTCTTTTCATCCGGTCCTCAGGAATACTTCATTGAAGCACATTGGTCCTTGCCACCTTTGGAGGCAAGTTTGCACACGGTCGGAGCTCCTTGATTGACTTGCAAAACGTCCTCCGAACTAGGTGCATCTCTCATCATTAAGTACATGAATTCCTGCAAAACACTATACTCCAAAATGCACATGCAACGGTGAACTTGTTATATCATTAGTATGCCTAGTAGCGGGTTAGTTCCAAAATGAAGTTCAAACCATAACATAACAAGTGTTCTTGGTTGACGGAAATCGACTGCCAACAACATATAGGAGCCCTCGTGATTGGTAGGGTGCATAAGCTGGAGCCTGACTAGGCCTACCATTTTGGCCAGTGTTATACAATCATGTGATTGGTAAGATGCATATGTTGAGTGGGTTCACCAATTACACAGTCCAGGTGAGTTTACCTTTCCCGAGCTCCTTCTCTCTCCTCTTTCGTCTTCATCGCATGTCAGCGGAGGAGAAACACATCCTTCTCTCCCCTTCATCCTCCTCGCCAGCTGCTAGAGGAGAAGAACAACATCACTTTTCACCTCCTCTTCCCGAGTAGATCCCCGCCGGATTGGACCGCCTCGAGGCACATACCGCCGCCGCTTGGAGCAGCATGAGCGGGCGGTTTGTAGTGGTCGACTCCGACCGGGACTGCGCAGCATCGAAGCAAGTCTGATCTCTAGCGAGGCTCACGGTCCAATCGATCTCCGATGAGGTTCAATCGACCTCGAGCATGGCCAATTGAGTTGGAGTACGAACAAATCGAGTTCCAACGAGCCTCCTCCGTGCCGGGTGGAACGACGTGCTTCCATAGCTCCTGTAGCACCATGCTCTTGCACTGGCCACAATGCCGCTCGCCTGGGTCCTTTACCGCACCGCCTGCAGCGCTACTCCCGCATGGGGCTCCAGGTGTGGCGACCTACTCAACGGCCAGAGAGGGAAAGGAAGTAGGTGAGGTGGGGAGATAGGAAAGCTACGAGAGATGATGGGAAAGTAGATTGATAGCCAAGCCAAGCCTGCATTAGTGAAAACAGATCTCATTTGTGTTTCCATCAAGCCTGGCTAGCGCCCCTCCCCTGCATCAGCTAAGCCTGGCTAAAGGTCCTATGCAAGCTACCAAACACAGTGAAGTTGAAGTTGCACTACAGAAGCCTGGATAGAGGCTATGCACCCTACCAATCACCCCTATATATCTTCTGGAAGATAGTATGAGATGAAATTTCCACTGTGTTGAGATTCGTGCAACAACTCATATCTACTCATCTTCCGCATCCAAACCCTACAGCCCAGGCCCACTTCCTCCTGTGACCCACACCACCCACCCGCCCGCCGCCGTCATGGTCGGCCTCCCCACGCCCCCGCCGGCCTCCCCCACCGCCACGACGGGCCCGCCGTGGCCTCCCGGGCGTTGGTGCGGCTGCCAGAGCGCCCCTGCGGCCCCCGCGTGCGAGCTCATTGGCCAATGCGCCGCTGGCTTGGGAGGAGGAAGAAGCAACATAAAAATGTTGAATTTTTTAAAAAAATGTTGGAACATTTTAAAAAAAATGATGATCAAAATTGATAGGGCCCGATCTTCTAAGAGGTAGAAGATAAGTCGATTGGTGGAGTCTCGACGTTGACGATCCAGCTTCGAATCAACACGATTCGACTCTGCAACCGCTACACCACTGCTCTGTTGGTTATCAACCAAGCACAACTTGATTGACCTCACCAGGAAGGCTTTTCCCTACAAGCGAATCGGGAACACAATCAAGAAAGTGAAAACATGCAATCTAATAATTGCAGATGTGGATTGAAGCGAAATACAAAAGGGTTCAAGTTCTAATCATAAAAGAACTAATTGACATAGTGGTGACGAATAAGAACGGGGTCTGATTCACAGCAAAAGAACTCAACGTTGCAGTGGCTATGAAGATAGTGTGTTCCTTGACGGAAAAAACAAACTCAATAAACAAAACCCAACTCTAAATGTGGCGCCGACTGAGTTTTTATGACTAAGGGTGACCTAGGGTTCGGTCGGGATGAACTGGGGGGGGGCACAACTTGGGCTGAAGGCCTGACTCCATACATGACCAAGTTAGCCCAAAAGAAGGTATCACAACACCTTTTTGTGGTCACACAACATGATCCACGAACCTTCTGGAGCTTGGACCAGAATCAAAACGACGGCGTCGTCGTACCCTTTCCAACGCATCCTTATCCACCTCATTTCGATGTCGGACACGGGAGATATCATCGAAACCGTGCAGAGATGTCGGCTGAATCCGAACCGAACATGACATCTGAGTTGGAGACGACTTGTAACTTGGGAAAGGACGTGGCATGCATGTATCCTCATCAAAAATATTGGTGAAAAAGTTTTGAAAAAATGTTGGATCTAATGTTTTTTCTAAACAAATGTTGGTGTAACTCTTTCAAAAAAATATTAGTTCAACGTTTTATGAAAAATGTTAGTTCAACTTTTTGTTTGAAAAATATCAATATTTCTTAATTAATAATCATGAGGTGGGATGGTTAGAACCTAATAACCAACAATTTTAGATAAGGTTTGGTGAGCTGAAATTTTCAACTCTTATCTGGTAGGCATATAGGATAGGAGCCCCCGGAAGAGCGCATGGCTTCTGTCCGCGTTTGGATTTGCTTTTGAGTTCTCAAAAAGCTGGTTTCGGGAATAATTTCTAAAAGCTACTAGATTTTAGGTACAAGCTAAGGTGATTCTTTGAATCTATCGATTCTATCTTCTGTCTTGCTTGGTCATCAGAACCTAGCAAAAGCTAGTTAACTCCAACTAAGAATTTGGGAATCTACCTTTCGGATCTTAAAATTTGGAGCACTCACCCTGATGACGTGAATCCGGTGGAATCCAAACGGGTCAAATGAACACGTAAAGAGGATGCAGGATGAAACTGTGTAAACAAAAACAATTTGCACAAAGAATCTTCCACGCATAAAAAAAAGAACAAAACATGTTGACCCATAACCTTTTGCAATATCAAATCAAAAGAAACCCAAAAGAAAATGTAAACTCAAGTCCAAAGACAGAATTCATACGGGTTTCAAAGAAGTTCTATTCGAAATCAAATCACAATAACTTCAAAACAAGCAAAAGAATGAAGCCAATAGAGACTACAATCCCTCATCTAGTCATCTACAAAAGTTTATTCATTAGAACTAATAATTCAATAAAGTACTTAATTACCGCTAACTTAAATGTTCTGTGACGCTTGCATCCACACGATAAACAAGATGCTGCGAGTTGTACATAACTACACGAACAATCTGTTCCCTGATGTCTCACTGAAGCTGAGGCTAGCAACTGTTCCAGTCACACATGAATAAACATCAGAAGACAAAGCTCCTGAACAACTAGTTAAATCCACAGGCATCCACCAAACCCAGCCAACTCGCCCAAAGCCAAGATGAAGCTGAACCTACAAGGTCAGAACTGATTCCACTATCTGGCGCAGGAATTAATCGCTATCCTTTGCAGCATCTGCAAGTGTACAGAAAGGTTATTCAGAAGAAGGCATTATTTTCGCATGGTGTTCAGATGGCTGGCTGGCACACCAAAGGCATAAAAACATTGAATGCAACAAGCAGAAACTTTTGCATGAACAAAGGAAATAGACAACGAGAAGGAAATTCAACCAGTAGTCAACTACTCCCTCCGTTCTTAAATATATGACGTTTAGGACAAGCAAATTAGTTCCTTTTTTAACTAAATAGCTTGTCCTAAACGTCATATATTTAAGGACAGAGGTAGTACATGATAATAGAATATGAAAAAACTTTAAGTTAATTTCAGAATGATTGCACATTGTAGGATTCTTTTAAATACGGAATGGATGTGTGACACACACTCAGACTGCTAATGCTGCGGTAGTGTTTAATAAACTTTTCATGAAACAAATGCAAGAAATAGATGCAAAAAAAAAAAGCAAGGTCAGCAGCATACAAGCTACAAAAGCGTGTGCTGAATCAAATATATTATGAATCTATGATAATCATAGAACATCATGTCGGAAATTCTTAACCTGCTGGCCACTGTCAGATCATACAGATGTGAGCCTAATAGACCTATACACACCAAACTCACATATAATTTGTTGGATTCTAAATTTATGAGTAACTAAAAGATAGTGTGTAGTTCCTTCAATTTCCAACATTCCAAGATTGATTCAATACCTACCAGATGTTTCTACACAATGCCTCAGGGAAACATCCTTTCAGAATTTTTCACGATATTCTCTACTGAAGGGATTATGTTTGGTTGCGGAAGCACACATTCACCATGCATGCAGATACTGCAAAGGCCAGTTTCAAGAATGTCGTCCCATGAAGCAAGGCGACAGAGGGGCGCTGCAGTGCGTATTGTCATCAGCCATCAAGGTTTTTCCTTTTGGGGGATTAAGACATCAGGATTACATCACAAATTGGGCCAAGTCCAAGTGTGGAGAACAGAAAATCCATTGTGTGGCAAGAATAAGGAAATGCCCCAGCTGGTGGTGAAGGCCCTTTGTGTTTGTTACTACTTCAATCCATATTCATTATCCAAACTTGTGCAGAGAAATGATGGTGCTTTCACACAATCCCCAAGATTACAAAAATGTCAAAACTCTAGCGTAAGACAATGTGCCTCAGAAGGATACCCTTTTTGGGTAAGTTTGGTGTGTTCAACAGGGCAAGTCTAAGGGAAACAACTCCTTGGGCTGAACTGAACAATAGTAAGGTCCTGTTTGGCACAGCTCAGCTTCACCAGTAGAGCTGTTTTTTAGAAAACAACTTCATGAGCGGGGGAGAGCCACGTTTTTTGCAGCTTCACCGTGTGCTTAACTCTGTGAGAGCGAGTTTTCAGAGAAGCTGACCAGAGAGCTGGGCAGAGAGCTAGCCGTTTGGCTATTGAAGTTGTGAAGCTGCTCGTGAAGCCGCTCATGAAGCTGTACCAAACGGGCCCTAATTTAAAGAAAGATACAGCATGAGCGTATACTTAAAAGTGTACTTATCTCAGCATTAAAGAATTGTAAGCTGCTTAAAGAAAATCATGTAACAGATGATAGAATCATACCATCACCAGAACCATCGCCAGCTTCCGCATCATCATTATCACCTGCGTCTTCATCCTCCAGATTCTCCTCATCATCTTCATCATCATCTTTCGCAACACCATCTTCATCATCACTATCAGCTTCTATTTTAGGTGGTGGTGGCAGGGGTATGAAGCTTGATGTACTTCGGTGACGAGAACTAGTGATGATATTACTCGTGTCTATGCCCTCAAGTTCTTTTGCTCTTTCTTTTCTTTTCTTCACTGCTTTGATTTCTGCACATAGCGTTAAAAGGCATGTTAGAAGAAAGTGGGATAATCCCAATGTGGACCATGTGGTTCATTTTAATACCTTACAGAACCAACAACTTAGTATTCAAAGTTTGAGAGCAAGATATGTTACTGGTATCGATAAATCATACTCAATAAGAAAAATAAAACAGAAGCTTCCGTAAATAATCTATTACTTAACAAGAAAACACACCTTTTTCAGAAGGATTTTTTGACAGTCCTTCCTTTTCAAGCATATCCTCTAACTCCTTTATCAAACATGCCTCCCGTTTGTGCTCAGGAGCTTGCTTGGCTTTCCGATACACAGTAGGTGGAATACTAGATTAAAGGAAACATGTATTAGTAAAATTATCATTCTAAAATCCAGGACTCCGTATGTTAAATCAAGTATGAGGTAGTACGTCATCCCACAGGACTTGATTATCGACTTTAGATGCTCTACATGTTTCCCGTAAGCTGGAGCTGGAGCTGAAGCCTGTTGTCGTTTTCTCTGCACAGCAAACGTGAAAGATACATGAGTAAACACATGCTCACATGAGTCACATGACAAGGAATTAAGTGTGCCAAAAGTTCAACGGAAAACCTTGTTATCTTCTTCAGAAGATGAATGTGAATTATCTTCTGCTGAGCTGCCGCCCTGTTCATCACCACTTCTATCTGAATCTTTTTTTGCAACTTTTTTAGCCTTTGGGGTTGACAGTTTCTTTTCATCTGGAACTTTTTTCTGCTTTTTGATGACTTTAGCCTTTTCTGCCCTTTTCTTTCTTGGCCTTGTATCTTCATCACTATCTTCCATCTCACTCTGGCTATTTTCTAACTCAGAGCTATTTGAGTCTGCACGGGCTCTTTTAGAGCCTTTAGGCCCTTTATTTGCTTTGCGATCAGTATCCATGGGAGGTCCCTTTTTACTTTTTTTCATTGTTCCATTGGCAGGTTCTTGCAAAACCTGCCACCCAGAAAAAGAAAAGAAACAGAACCAAATTTCATATCCTCGAATTAATTCATATAGAAAGGTTCGAAGTGTATTCAATTAAAGAGATACATGTTACTCGTGCATATATAAAACTGACCTTGTCTAATTGTGTGGTAATAAAGTTCTTGTAGGCATCTAAAGCTTTCTTCTGAAGCTTGAGATCTTCTTCCAAAGTACGGCGTACTCCTTGCAAAGTAAGAGTTCTGCATTTATTTCATTCTGTGAATACATACTGAATAGTGAAATACACAAAAAGGCATGTAAAAACAAAGGCATCGGGTATACCCCAAGAAAATGATTACATAGTATTTTCTGTTTCAGCAGAGGTATTATTATGGTCCAAAAATCTAGTGTTCAAACCTCAAACCACAATGAATAAAACACAACACTAAATAAGTAAGCATGTTCAAGGGAAAACTTTTTAGAACAGAATAAGATAAACACAAAGTATATCCTAACAACACTCCCTCCTTGCTAACTCTCAAAATACTAAGCAGGATGTGCAGGAAGCATTCCAACAAAAAATAATCACTCCGACCACTAAGCATTCCCAGTTCTCTGCTCTTCATGCCCTCAAAGATGCAATGTTGATTAATTTTCCATAGTATTAGAAAAATATGGCATCATGACAGTACATTTGATGGTGTATCTGTTGATGTCATTTTCTTGTCCCAATGTTTCATATACATTAATGTCCAAAGGTTGAAAAGTTTAATAAACCAACACATGGATACAATGGAGATATGTACCAATTCATGGTAATCACACATTAGCAACAAGTAGTTGAGAACACATACTCTGAGTTCTTTCTGAAATAAGAAGCCCTCTTTTCAATGGCTTCTTTTATTATGTCTTCACTAATATCACTGCTGGAAATTTTATCCTTTTCTTCCTCAGGATCTTTTCCCGTCTCACTAGATTTTACAACTTGAGCATCAGCACTGGAGGTTTTGTTTGAAACGGGTGTTGGTTTAGCATCATCTGATCCTTCTTTGGATAAATGTTTCGCTTCAGCGTCCTCTGATGCATTATCATTTGTGTTATCTTCATCAGATTCAGCAAATACCTGTTATTATACTTGGCCAAGCAAAAGTGAGTGATACAAAAAAGAATTTAAAAATGCAAAAGAAAAAAGATTGAATGGATCTACCAAAACAAAAGGTAACAGGTTCCAGCTGGGAATAGAAGTTGCATGTAGCCTCAGATCTAATGAATTTCCAGATTTAAAACCAAGGGAACAAGTTATCTATACACGCAAAACCGCCACTATTTCAAATATGGATATATCTGGAGAAACTTAGACCTAGTATATAGAAACACCAGCATGAATCTTCAGAGCTCTTAAGGACTAACTTTAAATGCAAAATTAGTGGCTCGAATTTACGATCGTACCATAACATTAGCTGTTTAATTGTAGTAAGATCCTTCTAAAAATATATAACCACTATCCATCACCTTTTCCTTAATTTTGAATTTACTCTGCAGAACATAATGTTCGAGCACCATTCTACGCCTGTTAGTTGATAATGGTCTATATGAACTTCTTAAAAGGAAAAATGGATGGATTCAACATATTTCGCATTTTCACTGTCAGCAGTAAGCCTAAATAACCAAATCACTTGGTACATGCACAGCATGGGTTTGCTTGTTTGGACAAATTCCCTATTGTCAAATAGAGGGTGTAGTAGACTATATTTATCTACTATCAAATTTATCTGGTTCTATCAGAGGCGATATTCAAAACTAAAAACTGAATAGACTGAATAGTTATGTGGGCCCCAAAAATATTTTATCAGAATATTTGTATCTTGTTACAACACCATTTAGTAAATCTGTAGAACTAACAAGTATGCACAATGCTCAATTATAGTTTCTACCACTTCAATAAACACCATCTATAAAAATTTGGATGCATAGAAGAATCATTGCAACATTTTAGAAGGATAGCTCTGTAAAATGCTGAACATACCTTGTCTACACATTGCTTTATAAACTTTTTGTATGCATCAAGTGAATATATCTCCAAACCTAGGTCCTTCTCCAGTGCTCTCCTAACTCCTTCAAGGGTCAAGGAACTGAAAAGGAAAAGATCTTGTGTAAGTGTCACATTCCTCTTTGTTGAAGCTGAAAAAGTTCAAATACATATCCCTCTCCACTCTGAAATTGACTTAGTACAAAATCAAAATTAAACCATATCAACTCTAAAACTATAACTAGCACATCAAACTCAAACAAAATATTAACCATCAGATCTGATCTACGTGACACGGTTTCCAGGTAGACACCCAAATGGTGGAAGTTTTTAAAACCGCACATCCTGTCATGAAAACCCGAAAAGACACCCTTTCAGCGTTTAGTGAAAAGGCATGTTTCTATTGAACCTTTAATAATTTACTTCATGTAGCAATTTAATTTTTGCAAACCTGTATATACTGTGAAAATACAGCATGATTCTATATATGGCACCCATAGAAAATTATGTAAATACTTGAGACTTGTTCAAAGATGGTTGGAAAAAGTCCATTAATTCTCGCATAGAGAACATCAGCAATGGCGCTAGTACTAGTGAAAGAAGAAAATGATATCATACTCTTACTCTTGCCCAGATTCACACAGGGCCAACACAGCCAAGCCCACCACAAAAGTCACAAGACAAAGTAATACACCAAGCATTGATCACCGTACAGAAAACAACAATGCCCTCTGTTTGAAAAGCAGTGCCTAGGGACAAGGCGGATTAGCACTGTGCTGCCTAACATCTAGGCATTTTTCTGCCTAGAGTGGTTTAACATTTCATCTTTTTATGGATGCGAAGATGGAGAAAGATTAAATATGATCATGGAACAGTCATGAATGCATGATAACGCGAGTTTTTTTTATTATTTTAATATGCCAATTCTTCTCTACTTAAGATGGTATTGTTATAGCCATATCCAAAAGTAGAAGTGCCTACGCCAGTGCCTAGGTAATGCCTGACAGCCTACCACTTCTTGAAACATTGACAACACTCGTCATTGAAATATTTGGCTTCATGTGAAGAACTGAAACACATATTCAGGAATGTTGGGATAAAATGAAAGAAATCAGCAATAATTTTGAAGAGAAAAAAGGCAAAACTCCCAACTCATGTTCTACTAGAGAACAGGATAACTTCTCAATTACGGCATATCTGGGATTACAACAGGTAGGCCATTATATATGAGTACTACCTCCGTCCCATGAAGAGTGCAATTCTAACATTTGAAAAAAAAATCCCACAAAAGAGTGCAATCCTAGAAAATAGATCTGATTACCTTCCTAATTAAGTGATCGGATTTGATTTGCATGCCAAAACTTATTGCATGTGACTAACAAATGAGGGTATTAGAGTCTTTTTCGTCACCATTAATCAGTCCTAAAAAATCTAGAATTGCACTCTTTTATGGGATGGAGGGAGTACACCTTAACAGGGCACTAATCAAGTTCAACAGCCGAAACGACAAAATTGCAGGAAAAGATGAGTTAGACGCAGCAATAAAAAAGGAAAACGGCTTCGCGCCACAGCGAAACGGCCCACCAACTGGCCGCCATTGGATTCTCGTAAACGAATCCGTAAGTAGAGATCCCCGCCGTCGAAGCGATTCAAAATTCAGCAGCCTCTCATCTTCACAGTTGACATCCTCAAATTTCCATTTCCCCCTAGCCTCTAAAACCCTAGGAGCTGCCGCTGCAGCTGAGGCCAGCAACACCCATGATTCCTGATTCATCAGGACTGCTCGACTTCTTTCCATCCGGCCACCACGGCGGCATAATAAGAAACCCCGCCCCGTACATCCCGACCAAATGCTCAAAACCCTCCTCCAGTGAACGGCCGTCTCCGAGGCAAGCAGCGCCAACAAAACCGACACACCGAGAAGCGCCGCAATTCCAGGCGCCAGCCAGCAGCAGCAACGGCCAGCCGCAGCAACAGACCGGAACCCTATGGCGCGAAAAACCCTAGAGGGAGGACAGGTCGGGACGGCCACACCACCAGCACGAGAAGGTGGAGGGAGGGGAGGAGGCGTGAGCTCACTCGGCCTGCTTCTTGAAGTCGGGGACGCGGGCGCGCATGGCCTTCTCGATCTCCGCCTCCCTCTCCCGCGGCGCCGCCCCCGCGGCGGCGTCGGCGTCGGAGCCCATGCGGTGCCCGGTGGTGGTGGCCGCCGCCTGCGACTGCTGCTGCTGTCCCCGTCGCTCGCTCTCGCGCTGATTGAAATTTACTGCTGCCGTTTCGGTCTCGGCGCAGGAGGAACACGCCGAGCACGGCTGCCGGGTGATTTGAGGGGTGGAGGGGTCACGTTGGGCCGGGCCGGGCCGAGGTGGTCACGTATAGATTAGAATGGTGGCCCAGCCCGCCCGGCTGCTTCTCCAGTGCACCCAACCAGCTTACGTATCTGGGCCTGCCCTTGCCGGTTAATTACGATAGCTTGCCATTGGATATATTGCGCGAGCACGGAACCCCCTCGCCTCATCTTCCTCCTCCGTCACTCCGTGCGGCGGCGGCGACGACTCCACGTGACCTGGCCTTCTGCCGCCCGCTTTCCCAGCCAGCAATCCAGCCGCCGTGCCTCTCCGATCGTCGGGTCACAGCCAGATCCGTGGGGTGCCGGGCGCCGCGGAGGCTCTAGATCGCGTCGGGCGCGATGCCCCGCGACCTGTCGCGGTCGCGGTCGCCGCCGCGCCGGCGGCGGCGGTCGCCGTCCCCCGCGAGGTACCGCGGCCGGAGAGGCCGCAGGGACCGAAGCCCAAGCCCCGTCCGTAGCAGATCCCCCTATCGCCCCTCGTATAGGTGACCTCAGCTACCCTGTCGCACACCACAGAAATCTGGCGACTCTTGTTTTTCTACTATTATTTTTTTCTGGTTGTATACTGTAAAAAGATATGAGGTGATGCTAATCGGCTTATAGAACTTTTGTACAAAACTTTTTTGATGGAAAAATGGGGCATACGTTCTGCTTATATTTGTTGGGATTGGATCTGTATGAGGTGTTGCTTGGTGTTGTTTGAACTAGCAAGTGTGGTAATATGTTGTGCTGATTATTTCAGTTCATTTTTATGAAAATGTACAACATTCACAATACTTTAGAACTATACAGATTGTCAAGGGAAAAAAATTCTTCGGTTTCCTTGTTGTACAGAGTTAAAATCAGCATGTAAAGAGCAGATAATGCTTAGATATAGTTATGCCATGTTTTGCATTACTTGCCTATACGGACTAACAAGAATTGCTGTCGCAAAAAGCATGGCATCCTCAAAGATTTTACTCTTGTGCTGTATTGCTGTGGAATGCTCCACCCAGAAAGGTTGTTGTAACAGTGTCTGAGGTAACTGCTTCCGGCACGTTTTAGGCTTCAGGAGCTGACGGTAATTTCTTGTTTAATGCTGTTATGCCCCAATATTTATCCTCACAGTGCCAATCTTTGTACCGCAGAAGGAGGAGCCCTTCGCCTTCCCCGAGAAGGCGCAAGAGCCGTTCTCCATCTCCTAGGAAGCGCAAGAGTCAGTCTCCATCACAAAAGAGTTACAGAAGAAAGAGAAGTCCGAGTGTCACTAGCTCTCCAATCACCGCGTCACAAGGTTCCCACCTTGGGTTGGCAGAGAATAAGAATGCTACTGATAAGCAAAGGCTAGAAGAAGAAAAGAAAAGGTGGGAAGTATCTGCTTTGCTACATAGTCTAGATTATTCCTTCTACAGACCAAACTGTTTACTTTTGCACCCTTTCCTGTATCTCCTCTGCAATGTTGACAATGAATTTGTACTAATTTAGCTGCTGTTTGCACCAGAATATATTGCAAGGTTAGCTCCATTTGACAATTCTATTTTCCACAGTACCTCTGCAGCAATTTTACATTTTTACTATTGCATTTTGAAGTAATAAAAAACTGCTTGCAAATATTGACTATTGGATGAGGATCACTTTGGTTTTTATGAGATGATTGTGCTTCCAAATTTTGAATTCGGTAGGAGCTCCTTGAAATTGTGGCTTTGGGTGTCGCTAGCTCCAAAGAAATCAGCTATGATTAAAGAAATGCACTGTGACTTTCCTGTCAAAAAGTGCATTTCGGAAATTAAGTGACTGTTCTGGAAAAAAAATGTTGAATGTTAGAAAATGGTGTCCAATTCTTCTGTCTACAAATTAAAGAAATGCACTGTGACTTTCCTGTCAAAAAGTGCATTTGGAAATCAAGTGTCTGTTCTGGAAAAAAATGTTGGATGTTAAAAAATGGTGTCTAATTTTGTCCACAAATTTAAGTTGTTTCTGAGCAAGCTAGTATTTTCCATGTGGAATCTCATGTCCTTTCTACTGCCTACTTTGAGCGCATTTGATTGGTAATCTTGCAGTTTTGATCTTAAATTATGGTGTGTTCAATCAATACTGTGTTTCCAAGAGTTGCAAGTCAAAATATTTCTATTTCTCCCTGGAAGCTGGAAGTTATTGTTGAACTTGTTATTTAATGTTCAGCTTGTCTCTGTAGATTTATGAAAGACATAAAAGAAGGGTATATGGTAATATTGATTCTGTAGCGGGTTATAGTTGCTATCATTCTCATCGTCTGTGAAACCATTAAATTTTGTAATGATCTTTTATCTCGCAACAGTAAAATTACTGTATGATTTTTTTAGTGAGATTTAAGCATAGATAGGCTCTTGCCAGGATTACATATTATGTTGCTGAGAAAGAAATCTTAGGGTTGTAACTTTTCATTTTTGTTTGCTTTTGCCATGTAACTGAACTAATTCATTATAGAAAATAAGTTGAGTTGCCAGGATTAGATATGTTTTGTTGTGTTAGGGATAATTTACTTAGCATTACAAGTACATTATTTAGTTTGTGTCCGTTGTTTTAGGCTTCAGTTGCTGTGTGCTAGACTTCTCTGTAAAGATGTTCATATTAGCTAGGCAGTAGTACAATAGTCTGAGTATGTCTGGCTTGGTTTTATCACTGTGATGTAGAGTGCACCTAAACCAAAAGGTGCAAGTAAAACAAAAGTGCTGCATTACAACTATCTAGCATGGTGTCATCTCAGTTCACTTATTTTCCGTGCTCTTCTGTAATGCAGTGTGATTTAACTTGTTTCTGTTCTATTTAAGCCATCCCATGTGGTAACATGTCATTTCAAAGTATCCAAGAATCATTCTTCCTTCTGCAGTTCCACTACTGTAGTGTGTAATTTTTGTTTTATTGCTAAAGTTTGAGCGTTGACATCGATTGGGTATGTAGCATGTAAGAATATGGTTTAGCTGGAATATTGAAATACTTCATGATAAGCTCTAAAACTGCCACAAGTTACTTGACATTCTTCTCTACAGGCTTTTCCGAAGGAAGCTACTGCTATAGTTCCACTTGTTATATTTGATGATGCAATTGGTGATCCTTTATCTACTCTTGACCAGTTTTGATAATTCGTTTTTGGATCTGGAACGTACTAGAGGTATGCCTGAAATGCATTAGCTTGTAGTCAAAACTATGCTGATGAAAGGCATAGTAGATCATAGATAGTGTTAAGATTTCAAATCATGTGCTTTGTTTTTGGCTGCTTTTAGGGCCTTCAGGAGTTGAATAAAAAATCGGCATTGGTCATGCCATGCTTCCATAGTTCGTTTCGTTAACTTGATGTATCACCTGCAGGCGACAAAAAGAAGTTGAACTGAGACTATTAGAGGAGGAAACAGCAAAAAGAGTTGAGCAAGCTATTAGGAAAAAGGTTGAGGAGAGTTTGAACCGTGAGGAAATTAAGCATGAGATACAACGACGAATTGAGGAAGGGCGAAAAAGGATACTTGAGGAGGTAGCGGTCCAGATTGAGAAAGAAAAGGAGGCAGCTTTAAATGAAGCCAAGCAGAAAGTGGTAAGCTAACTTTAGTCCTCTGTGTCTCTCTGGCTTTCTTTATCCTATTTGTCATTGAACAGATTTGGGAAAAGAAAGGTTTATTGACATTTTGTTTTGATCAATGCATGGAACTGGGAATAGTCTTTGTTATGTTCCTTCTGCTAGATTACTTTGTTCTTGTTGCAACATGATGCAGAGACCCAGCCAAGGGCATTTGTTCACTAGCGGTTTGTGATTGCAGGAACGTGAAAAACAGGAGCGGGAGGAGCAGGAGAAGAAGCTCGAAGAAGAACGGAAGAAAGCTGAAGAGGCATTGATGAAAGAAGCGATGGAACAGCAGCAGAAAGAGCTAGAGCGGTATCAGGAGCTGGAGAAGCTTCAGAAAGAAAGGGAGGAGGCCATGAAGCGGAAACAGATGGAGGAAGAGCAGCAGAGGCAGAACCAGATGAAGCTGCTGGGCAAGAACAAGTCGCGGCCAAAACTGTCGTTCGCTCTTGGAATGAAGTAGTTGGTAGCATCTGGTTCACAGGAGTGAAACTAGCATTTTAGTTTGTAACTGCGTATCTCTGTATGAAACCCGCCAGTGTGTTCCACAGACAATTGCAATGTGTTAAATGTTCTTCATCTGCTCCTTGAGGTGCTCTCTCATACTGTCATGGTGCATAGTATGTTCAACCGCTCCTTCGGAGAAAACTGCGCTGTCTCCAGCGGTTTCCTCATCCCTCTCCCCATCCCCAAAATGAGGCAACGCCCGTCACTGTAGCAGCTCCAGCAGGTTCTTTTTCCCCTGTTGCAAAAAGAAGATTTCCTCATCCACCTCTCCCATTCCTGGGATTTCTCTCTCCTTCTCTCATCTCAACCACCGCCGCGCTATGCCTCTCTCTCTCCTGCTCTGTCCCTCTCCGTCGCGCCTGCCGACCATGTCTCCGAACTCGAGGATGCCCGAGGTCGGTGCGCCTGCCGGAGGGAGGGGGCGGCACGGCCGCGCGGCTCGCCTCCCCTCCCATCGCCGCGCCTGCCTGCGCCGGGACGGGGCGTCGGGACGGGGACGGTGCCGGGACGGGGCGGCGGGACGGGGACGGGGCCGGGACGGGGACTGCGCCGGCGTGGAGGAGGGCGCGGAGTTGCGGCGTCTGGGCACCGGCGTCGGAGTCGGAGGCGACGGATCTCCGCCACAGCATCTCGGGGGAGAGAGAGGGATGGGCCGGCGTGCGGGTGGGCGCGCCGTGCCCCGCTTCCCCTCCCATCACCGCACCGGAGGAGCAGCTCCGGATCCGGTCGTCGACCCACGCCGCTACGACCCCGAGCTCGAGGCCGAACCACCGCCGCGCCTGCCCCGTGCCCCGAGCCGGTCCCTGCTCCCAAGCCAGCTCCATGGCCGCTGCCTCCTTCCTCGAGGCCACGCGCGCCTTCCCGCGGCTTGCGGCGGAGGGAGGCAGGGATGGGGCGGATCCCCTGCTCCGCCTCCTGGCCGGTGGAGCTCTCGAGGCCCGCGGGAAGCAACCGTCGGCACCGCGCGCTGCAGGGATGGGCACGGGAGGGGAACAACTGCTGGGAAGGAATTCTTTTGCGGTTCCAACTCGCCCTCACTCGTTACCTCAAACCGCCGTTTGCGCATCCAGAGATAGGGAAACTGCTGGAGACAGTCTAAATAGTTTGGTGTATAAGGGTATAGTTGATTGACCACATTCAATTACTTGAAACTTGAAAGTCAAAAGACAAAGTGTTTCCTAGAAATTTTGCATTTCAGTATGCAAGGGTAGTTATATCATTTCTAGAATTCTCCCTCGTTTCACTCCGTTAACGCTGATCACCTCAATTGTCTTTCAGCAAATGACCAGAGTTGAACTATGAGCTGGAGCTGGAAACTCGCAGGCAAGCGGGACTTTTTCAGCAATGCAGCGCAACGCGAAGGAAAGACAATTGCGCCCGTCCCCCGCGTCGCCCCTGAGGGGCGGCGACGGGTGGAAACGCTGCCGCCGCCCGGGCTTGCGCCGCCGCCCTCGTCCGCCTCCGGCCTCCGTTCTCCTTCATCTACGGCTTCTAGCCGGTGGCAAGGGGAGCGGGGGCCCATCCGTTTAGTTGATCGAGTCCATTTAGGTTTAGGATTTGCTCGTCGTCGATGCTCGGCGGTGGAGTTAGGTTTTGCCGGTGGAGCGTGGCTCCTCTACGGCTTGGTTTTCCTGGTGGCACCGGCGATGCGGAAACGACGGCGTTGCAGAGGAATAATTTCTCCCAGTTTCTTTCGTTCTACTATGGTGATCTACTCCGACGTCAACAGAGAGACTGGGGAGACCTGTCCAGGAGTCGAGGGCCGGCGTATCGTCGTCTTCTTCAGTTGATGATGTTGTTGATCCTGTTAATCTCAAAGAAGATGATCTTTGGAGGAAATCTGAGCATTTCTCGGGTTACCAGCGATGGAAACTGTCACACCCGAATTTAAAGGCAAATTCGAATGCTCATATTATATGTGTGCCAGGATCAAAGTTCACACATATAACGTCTCAGTGAATACCAAAACACAATGTCATAACGTAAATAGAGTATTAAACTTTATTACAGACCAAAATGTCTCATAAACGGTCTAATTATTAACGTAAATGCAGTTGACTGGTGGTACGCCCGCCTAGAAGTCTTCAAGGTCTTCCGGGAAGTCTTCAAAGCGACCGTCTGAGCAGCAGTCCGGGTAGTGTAGTTGCAAAAAATAAATCAACAAGCGTGAGCATATGTCGTACTCAACAAGGGAATATAACTATAACAACATGCAAGACTCTTTGGGTGGATGGCTGACATGGTTAAAGCGGTAAGCAATTTTAGTTGGTCAGATTTTATTAAGCAACTAATTACTAGCAGTGTATACCAACCTAGAGATAATAAATGCAACAAGATCAGGATGTAATGCATAAGATTAATTTATGTTCCATAATTTACCCATGTGAGGGTCCAGGCCGCTTCATGACCGAGAGCACGGCTAATCGATTAGATTTTACACTCTGCAGAGGTTGTACACTTTACCCACAAGTCGTGTCCCCCCATATATGCCCGGGTTAATTACTCCCTTAAACACTTCCGAGGTGAGTGGCATGGGTTTCACTACGAGACCTTTATAAAGATTCCCTAGTATGAGCTGCTCGCTAGGTTTCATGACAGCGCAATGCATAACCCTCTCTCAAGACTACGAAGCTACCACAGAGCAGATCAGCTTGAGGGCCGGGCTATACACCAACTACCGGCACCCCTAACCCTTATCAGGTAAAGCATACTACATACTAAGGTTTCTAATTAGTTAGCCAAGACAGAGCCATTTGTCTTGTGGTTGCACCTAGTTCTTAGGTGGTTCTCCATGTTCCGATTAACAGGGATAATCTTGCTTAATGAGGGTAGAGCATAAAATAAATCAAGTTTACTTTTCTGTACAATTAAACCATCCTCAACCCGTAGTTAGCAACTAAGCATGTGCTACCCAGGTTAACAAGGACATGGTAAACAACACTAGTCACACCTTAATCATAGGGTCCCATCAATTTAATGCAAAGCAATAAAGTAAACAATGTAATTAAAATGCAGTTGTATAGGAAAAAGGGCATGCATCAAGGACTTGCCTTCCACAAACTCAGAGGGCTGCTCAAACTCTTCAACGTCTTCAAAAGCTTGACCTTCAGCGAAAGCTTCAACCGGCACGTTCTCTACGCACCACACAATTGATACATACAAGCAAACAATGAAATAAAATAAGAAACAATCACCAAACAGTAATAACAGAGCAAAACAACTGCGTAAAGCTATTCTACTCTTCGATACGATCATTTGGACATAAAGAACACGAAAAACGAAGCTAAAACGAGAAAGATATGCTAAAAACAAGCTCCAGGGGCTTAACTGCGAAGAAACTAAACCTACAGGGGCCAAACTGCTAAAAACCAGGGGCTAAAACATAATTAAACGTGTAAACACAGGGGCTAACGCGCAAAACTAAGGCTATGGACTTCAGCTGCTAAAACTAGGAAGGTCAGGGTCTAAACCGTGAAAACCAGGACCTAAACGTAAGGGTCTTTCTGAGGTGGGAGGACCGGCTTGTGATAAAAGAAAAGCCAGGGGATTTTTTGTAAAACGACGGCGTAAAGGCGGGGTTGACCGGTACGACTCCGGTTTGACTCGGCTCAGATTGGATCTGGAGCGTCCATTGCAGATCGGACGACGGGGGAACTCCGCAAGCAGCTGGCGGCGCTGCTGTGACGGCGAGCGGCGGCGCCCGGCGGCGGGTTCGCCGGCGCGACTCGAAAACGGCCATCCGGCCATGATTTGGCACGCGGTAAACTCCAGAGCGAAGCGGGCGAGACGACGAGCACTTCTAGGGCACCGGGACGAACTATAGGGCGACGGCGCGGGGCTCGGCGAGGCGGACTGCGACGGCGGAGCAGCTCCGGCGAGCTCATGCGCGGCCTGCAGGGCACAAGGACGCAAACAAACGACGTAGCAAACCTCCTCACCTCCACGCGAACCTTCGGTGCTACTTCCCGTCGACAGAGGAAAGGCGCGGTTTATAAAGGCCGGATCACCAATTCCTTGGCGTGCGGGCCAAGGGAAGGCAGCACGGGCGCGGCGCGGGGTCGCACCAGACCCAGACTCGGGCGCCCGCCGGGTCGGAGGTGGACGGAGGAAGGGGATGACCCCAGGGGTCCACATTCAGCGACCGGTGCGCGCCGGGTGGCATCGTGGACCGGAGCTGGGCCGGAAGCTGAACTGGGTCGCGGAAAAACTGAGAGAGGAGGAGGAAAAAGGTGGATCGGGCCGGGGACTTGAAGGATGTCCCGCGGACTTAGGAAAAAGGGCCGGCGCGAAAAACAGGAGAAGAAGAGGGAGGGAAGAAAAATTCCTTTTGAATTTTGAAACCTTTAAAACTTCAAACAAGATTTGAATTCAAACACAAATTTGAATTCCAACACTCAAAAATAATGCACCAGCATGTATGCAACACTCAACTCCTATATTTATTTATTTTATAATAGAAAATTATTTAAATGCCTAGAAAATTTAAAGAACTCCTTAAAATCCTTAAACAAATTCACAAGTTGCTAACAAAATTTTAAAATTGAGAGAAAATTGTTTATTAATTTGTTTTTCTCATTCACATCCTGAAATTAGGAATTTCAGGGTGTGACAGAAACGAAGGATGCGTCGTGGGTACTGGAGTTGACCGATGCGTCTGGGAGGCAGCGTACTCAGCTGATTCGCCTAACAGTAAGCCCTCCTCTGCGGCCTTCACTTTGTGGAGTTTGACTCTGGTGCTCGGCGACGATTGGGAAGCGGCTTCGACGACGGTGACGAACGGATCGCTGAAGACTTCGATAGAGATGAACAGAAATTTAAAGTTTCTTTATAATTTTTCTTTTCTTTCGCATGCTGTTCGTAAGCAGAACAGTGTAATGCGCTAGAAAACTGGCAGGCAAGCGAGCAGAGCAGGCTCCCGCTTCGCTGTCCATGCATACTCACTGCAGACGGGTCCCACGCCAACTCGGTTGAGGTGGGACAGAGGAAGTGGGGCCCGCAACCTCAGCATGCGCAAATCCTCGCTTTCCCAAGCAACCGAGCAGCTTTCCACACTACCCGGTTCCCCGCACTCCACACTACCCCCATCCCCACGCCGCGCCGGCGAGCAAACCAATCCAGGCATCTAGCAATGCCGGCAGCCGATCCCCCCGCCGCTGCGGACGCGGCGCCCGACGAAGGCGCGCCTGCCCACGCACCCCCGCCGCCGCCTCCACCCCGCCCGCCGCTCTCCCTCGCCTCCGCCCTCCCCTTCTGGTTCTACCTCGCCGCCGCCGTCTCCCTCCTCGCGATCCTCCTCCCCCGCATCGCCCCTTCCTCCTCCTCCCCCGCGCCTCTCCCGCCCCTCCTCCGCGTACACCTCGCCTCCGGCAGCTTCCTCAAGCAGGATCCCGCCCCCGGCCTCTTCGCCGTGACCTCCCGCCCCGCCGCCGCCGCCGGCGGCTCCCCCGCGCACCGCGTCCTCATCCTCCCGGGCCTCGCCGCGGGATCCTTCTCCTTCCGCCGCGTCCTCTCGGCGCTCTCCTCCCGCGGCGTCCTCGCAGCGGCGCTCGACCTCCCCGGCTTGGGCCTCTCCCCGGCGCCGCCCGCCGCGCCCGTGCCCGCGCGGACCAGCGTCCTCCGGGAGATCATGGACCGCGGAATATTCCACGCCTTCGAGCACCTCGTCCAGACCGGCGAGGTCCCGTACCAGGAGGAGGAAACGGCCGCCCCGCCGGCGCAGTCCCCGCACGCGCCCGCCGAGGCGGCCGCGGCCGTCGCCCGCGCCGTGGAGGCGCTCGGTGTGGCCCCCGTCCACCTCGTGCTCCACGATTCGTCCCTCGCGGCCGGGGCAGCGTTCGCGTCGGCCAACCCGGGCGCCGTCCGGAGCGTGACGCTGATCGACACCACCGCATCCCTGCCGGCGTTTCCGGCCGCGGTCTTCGACGTGCCCGTGCTGGGGAGGCTGGTGCTGCGAGTGCCGGCGCTGTTCCGTGGACTGGTGCGGCTGTGTTGCGTGCGGGGCATGGGAGCCGATAAGGCGGAGGCGCACCGGGCGGCGTTGCGGGGGGAGGGGAGGACACATGAGGTGATTGAAGCTTGGAAGGCGATGAATCACAGCTTTCAGTTGGGTGAATGGAGGGGTTCTTCAGACGAGGTGAGGAGCCTGCCAATGATGGTGTTGTGGTCAGGTACTTGGTCAGATATGTGGATTGATGAGGGGAAGAAGGTGGTGGCTGCACTGCCGGATGCCAGATTTGTCTACCATTCTGGTGGCCGATGGCCTCAGGTCAGTGTGATGACTTAAGCGTACTTATCAATTTCATCTTTTGGAGAGTGTGCTTAGATTGAATGGAGCATTGAACAAGATGTTCTACAGCAATTAACTTTCTAAATTTTAGGAGATGATCAACATTGAGCACTCCGCGACCTGCCCTAGACTGACCTTTGCGGCTTTGTTACAAATTTTCAATTAAAATTCATCAAGACAGTTAGTTTTACTAGCATTTGTCGTCATGTGAGATCATTCCAAAAATAGGTGGCACTTGGCAATGGTGAATCCCATCACTAAATCCAGGTTCAACATAGCCAAGCCATTCCCTTCTCCACAGAATTGATTGCCCATGCTCTTCTTGTTTTTCCATTTTTCCCTCAGAATGCTCCTTGTTGTCAGGTTTTCATAATTGTTATCTTAAAACTGCAGTCACGAGTCATACCACCTTAGCCCTTACGCACTTCTACATTTTTCAAGCACGCGTTGCTGATTTGGTATTGGCACTCTTAGTATAGCAAAAGTGCCAAGCTAAGATGATAACTTTATTATTTTCATTGCTCTGCTCAGGAGGATGCCTCCAATGAAATTTCGCGGCTGATAGCAGAGTTTGTGACCTCTTCAGAAGCATCATCAGATGTTCGCACTGAGTAGCCTGTTGTGTGTCATCCTTTGAATTCACAGCCATGGATAAGGATCAAGATCCTGGATTTGAAAATGCCAGAGCCATATGTATGCACATATGTCTTGGACAAGTTGGTAGCTTTAGCTCCTGCTGCTAGCATGAAACACTTACCCAAGTGCAGACATCATGTTCATGTACCATATCTTTTTTGAAAGATAGTTTAACAAATGTGCCCATAGACCTCTTGTGTTGATCCTGTTTTCATTTAAGCAATACTTTGAAGGCATTATAGTATGTGCAATTGCTTCGTGAAATTGCCTCATGAGGTGCATTCATTCATGCAACAATTGTTTCCTATGAAATTCCCATCGGATTCTTGTGCTCGGTTACAGCTACAATCTTGAGGTCTT
The DNA here is from genome assembly GCA_036936925.1 of Cenchrus fungigraminus. NCBI lineage: Eukaryota > Viridiplantae > Streptophyta > Magnoliopsida > Poales > Poaceae > Cenchrus > Cenchrus fungigraminus. The sequence goes on from CM072779.1 coordinate 104,434,178, forward strand.
GAGCTGTGCCCGTTCTGGGACATGCCAAGAATTTATTTCACTAAATTGATTTCCTACCAAATGAATTATAACATCGAAGTTCATCAAGACTTATGTCGAGCCTGTGGCGATTGCCCTTCTTGATGTGTATTCCTAGGAAACAGAAGCTCATGTATTTGTTTCTCTGCACTGAACTCTGAAGTGGCCTGCAGTTAAAAAGATTCAGAAATCAGAACCACATGAAAACGCAATGCAAGTACCTTCTTTTCAGTCAACATTTGTTTTCAAGTGGTTGCTTTAAGCCTTTAAGAATCCAAATATTTCTCATATTTCAATAATGCTAGGGAAGTGTCAATGTGTATTTCTATGATGTAAGTGGATTCATAGATAATGTAAGGAGCAGCACAGACCTTTGTTGGGAAAGCAAATCTCAATGTCTGCACTTGAGTTCCTGAGCACACTCTCAAGTCAAATCCAAGGCAGTCCACTCCAATCACCGCTGCTTCCTGCAAAATATAACCAGGCAGTGTTTCAGGAAGATGGAATGTGCTCAGTTCCCCAATGTTCAGTTTTGAGAGGGATGCTTGCAATCAATCTGAATAAACTGTAGTACCTCTACTTGAATGGCCTTGCTCCTCCAGCAGAGTGATTTCAGAGCCTGTGTGATCTTATCTCCACCAGCTCTCAGGCGCGATATTACGTTTGGAGCGGAATGTGCGATGATGTCTGGCCTAGCTTTACGGTATTCTTCTATCTTTACCTTTGGCTACAGGTTGAGACTTTAAACTATTGTCAGCAAATGCATAATACCAGCACTAAATTTTGATAACAACTCATATTTACAATTGCAGAGAAGTTAAGTATTAGAAGGACGTGTCAGCTGACGGGAGCATGCCTCAGTTCCATATGCAGTGATCAACTCAATGTTGAGGACCTCAACCTTGAAGAAGGTGGCACCACTTTCCTTTTTATCTTTCTGCGGCTCATCACCTGCACCATGTTTAGAAGCTGGTAAGAATCACTGTATAAATTCCTGTAAAATGTGTGCATCTGCTGAATATAAATGTTGATTTCTGGGTTTATCGCGGTCGCTACTTGACGAGTGCTTGACAACCATGGTGCTCTCTTCAGCAAAGGCGGGCCTCAGCTGACCCTCAACAACAAGGCTTGCAGGTGGCCGGTCCAGCCATTCTATGTTAGACTTGGTTGCAGTCTGGAAAGAAATTAAGAGAATTGCAGTTAACATAATACACATACACAACTGACATATTTCTAAAATTAAACCGTGTGTACCTCTGCAATCATCCTTGCAAAGTACAATGGATGGCAAGAATTAACGGTCTCAAGGTTGGACCAGCTTGGTAGGTCATCATCTTCATCGTCCTCACCATCGTCATCGTCGTCAACAGCAAACACACCCTCCTGCCCCATCATGTAGGTTGATCAACAACAACCTCTCTAGAGACTGGACAGGTGCAATCAGCAGCTTGAGAATTGTCCTCAGTTCTCACCACGTCGTTGAAGTCATCATCATATTCGCTTTCCTCGTCATCGTCCGAGCTGTCGTCCTCCTCCTCCTCGTCGTCATCTTCTTGCGCAAACTGATCTGTACCGGAGGCTGCTGCAAGATCCAGGTCGGCGAAGACCTGGGTGTTGTCCAGCCCAATGATGACATGCTGCATCCATGATTCAGCAACATGCATGAACAAGTTCATCAGTGTCATACTGAGAAATTCATGCTGGCAGAGAAACAGGGGAGCGGAAGGGATGAACAGAGTCGTCACCGCGATCTTGTCCTCCCCCATGATGCTCTCCAGCAGCGCGTCCTCGTTGTCGACCTCGAAGTAGATATCTGAGAGGCAACAAATTAAACTGCTTCAAGAGGGGAGACAACATTGTGCATCAGCTAGGGAGCTTGGTTGGCGACTTGGGCACTTGGTGTACCTCCGTTCTCGTCGGTGAGGTAGGGGAACTCCGGCAGGATGATCCGCTCGTGGACGCCGTCTTCGACGAGCGTGGAGATCATCACCGTCGCCTTGTTGTTCACCTGGACGAGTGCGCGGACACGGGCTGATTCCCTTTTAGCATTTCTTCATCGGAGAGCGAGTGAAAAACAGAGGTACAGAGAGAGGTCAGGTTGGCGACCTCGACGATTGTGCGGGCAGACTCGGCGTCGGTGAGGTGGGCCGGCTCGCCGTCGTCCAACGTCGCCGCCTCGGGGATCTCTTCGAACGGGTGGTACCTCCCCTTCCCCGGCAGCTCGTCCATGTGGTCCGGCGCCGACGCGACGGCCCTGCATCAAAACATCAATCGGTCACCCGGTTGTTGCTCCACGAAGAGTGCTACCTACCAGACCAGGCATACGCACCTGCAATGGCGGTCGCGGCTGGCGCCGCCGCCCCGGCGCGCTTGCCCATTGCTCCACCAGGCGCGGCAGCGGCAGGGGCAGCGGGAGGGGAGGCTCTGGCACCGGAGTGAGAGGCCGCCGCCCGAGCTGACGCCGGTGGCGGTGGCTCTCCTCCCCGCGAGGACGAAGCTAGGAGCGCGGCGGGAGGAGGGGAAAGGGGAGCACGAGGGGTCCGGCGCTGCCGTGGTGGTAGCCGCCGGCAGCATGGTATACCATGGGATGGCCGGATGGGAGCCGCGGCGGAGATAGTTTTTAGATAGTTTCGGGTGGCGCGGGCGCCTCTCGCTCCCTATCCCAAGAACCGGAGCTGAGGCGATAATGCTGGAGCATGACGACGTTTTTTTAAGCTTAGGCCGTGTTTGGTTGGGTTGAAAAAAAATTTAATGGAAAAGGAATCTTGCATGTATGAAGTACCAAATGAAGTTTATTTACAAAATCTTTTCACAAATGAGTACAACTTTACGCGACGAATCTAATGAGCATAATTAATTAGTGATTTGCTACAGTAATGCTACAGTAATCATGTTCTAATCATGCGGTCAAAGGTCTCATAAGGTTCGTCTCGCAATTTTGTTCGGGGTTGTGAAGGTAGTTTTGAAACTGACTTTATTTAATTCTCTTAATTAGTAGTCAAAGTTGCATTTAATAGGGGGTGAAAAATTTTTCACCCCCTACCAACACACGACCTTAGGATAGGAGGGAAGTAGTACTTGACAAGAGTGTAAGGAATCGGATGCTCGTAGTCGAAGACGAAAATGAGATGAATTAGACAACTTAGAGCAACTTCAGCAGCTTGAGTAAATTTCATTATCTATACAAAGTTATTGGGGGTTGAGAAAAACTATTTTCATCCCTAAAAGATAATTTATTCCAGCAGTTTTTTTATTCTCCTTCCCAACTTGTGGGTCCCACCACACCACGTCATCCTCTCTTCCCCTCCCCCAATCTTCGATCTTGCTTTGCTCTGGGCTTGATGCTGAGCACCGTGGGCGTCCGGATGCCCAGGCACTGCTGCTTCGCCGGTCGCACGCCGGGGCTCACGGCCACGCACATGTACTGCACCCGCGGCGACATCCTGATCCGCGGGCTCGGGCGCGGCGATGGGATCGGCCACGACTGCAGCGGCAGCGCCGCCGCCGACCTGCTGGGCGACAGGTTCACCTGCTCCAGCGCCCGGCTCTACAGCGCCGCCGGGTAGTCCCGGACGCAGCTGATGCGCGCGCCGGGGCCGCTCGTCCACTTCACCAGCGCTCGGCCGCTGGTCTCATCCGCTGCTTCGCCCACTGCCTCGGCAGCCTCTTCCTCTGCCATCGCCGCCGTCGCGGCCGGGCTTGCCGCCGTCTCTCTGGGCTCTTCTTCCTGCTGCGACGCCACCTCCTGAAAGAACCTTGATGTCGCCTATAGGGGGGTGAATAGGCGGACGACCAATTTAAACTTTTATTCCCCGCAAACTTGAACTGTCAGGCTCCACCGGTCAGACCGATGTGCCTCACCGGTCAGACCGGTGCTGGCTTTGGTTCACATGTGAGCACCGGTCAGACCGGTCCTCTGCACCGGTCAGACCGGTGCAGCACAGAGCACCTGCAAAAACAGCTTTAAACTCCTCTTGACTTCTAGCACGAACCAAACTTGGTATGTGGCCTGAGTAGATAATCTCGAGCAAGGTAATGATCCCTTCACACACAAATAGCACACCCAAGTAGATCGAAGCGGAAGCAAATCAAATATGCTAGAACAACAACTTAAAGAGGCAAACCATAAAAAGACGCAAGGATTTGTTTCCCGAAGTTCACTTCCACCAAGGAAACTACGTCTCCGTTGAGGAGCTTGTAAGGGAACCACAAGAGGTCTCCCACAAAAAGTCGGGTATCTTTCAACCACTTTCCTCGATTCCACTAAGGCGATCTTTTCCACGAAGAGGCAAGATCACAGCCCTCACAAACTTGCTGCTGCTCACCACAACTTGGGAGCTAGCCGGCGACGCCTAGCCATCTAGGAGGCAAACCTCCAAGAGTAACAAATGCTTCAATGCTTGTGGACGTGAAACTCAAGTGCTCAAGCTATGGGAATGCTCTTGTTAGCTCACAAAGGCTCTCTAGATCTCACTAACTCAACCCAACTCAAAGATATGGCTTGAATCCACAAATCTCACAAAGAGAGAGGTTGGGGAGAGCCACTAAGGCTTTAGGCTTGCTAGAGATGACCTGGAAGCTCAGCAAGTTCACTGAGCACAGCAGCCGATCCAAGAGGAGGGCTTGGGGTACTTATACCCCTCAACAAGAAAACTAGCCGTTAGCTGTCGGGCAGCACCGGTCAGACCGGTGTTTGAAAAACTAGCCGTTGGGCCTAGTTGCACCGGTCAGACCGGTGCCTCCACCGGTCAGACCGGTGGAGCCCGAGGAACCCCCAGAACCCTTTCTATCAAACTAACACTTCACCTAAAAGATGAAGTGGCTCAGGTTTGGTTAGGAGGGGTTGTTAGCACACTCTAAGACTGTTTCTCACATAGGTTTTCTAAGAGCACTTGATTTGGTCATAAAGCGAAAGTTGCATCCCTCTTGATAGTACGACATTCCTATACTCAAGATTAAATAAAAACACCTTGTCAACCTCTTGAGCTTGAATGTCTTCCATCTTGCCATACTTGATCATTTTCCACTTGAGGGCTTCCAACTTTGACCAATGTCTTGAGCACATCCATACTGGAGCTAGTGACTTAGGATCTTTCCATATAGCTTAGGAAAGCACACTTAGATCCTTAAGTCACTCCATATTGCCAATCTCAATATGTGAACTTGATGCAATGCTTCCCTCGGTTAAGCCTTGAATATGATACTTGAAGACCTCACGGATGCTAGAACTTCACCTTAGCAAAACACGAAATGGCGGCCTAGCTAGGACCCCAAAGATTGCTTAGTCCCTCACCCTAGTCATCTCGGTTGACCTCTTCATCACTTATCCAATCCACGTTGAGTTAAGTTTTGCTTCATTTACATTTAGTCTTTATTTGAAATCCCGCTTCAAATGCTTGTTCTTGATTGACAATGAATATGCAAACTGCCAACAAAGGACCATAAACTCTACACTCATCTTTGTGTCCTCTCTCATTTACCACTTGAAGCCATGCATTTGACTTACAAAGAATTACCATCTTCTCTTTCTAAGATCCTTTTATTTTAACCAAGCTACCATGTTCATCGGGGACCATGAATTGACCTCACAATATTTTCAATATTTATCTTTCTTCGTTTGCTTGATATTTGCCACTATGTCTTAGGATCATACATATATTTGTCTTCTCCAATGTGAGCCATACAATATTCATTCACCAATATATATCCCATCAATAACTCATGAATATACAAATAAAACCTGCTCACAATCTTAGACAAATATGTTAGACTTTTAATCGCTTTGTCATTCAATTCACCAAAATCCACTTAGGGGTCTAGATGCATTTTCACCTCCACGTCCGAGGCAGCGCGTCACGCAGCAGCAGCGGGTGAGGACCACAGTGGTCAGAGTCGGAGATCCATTCACCGTTTGGCGTTCGCTGCGGATGCCCGATATTTGTGTCCTGTCCTGGCTTCTTCGCCTTTCCCCAGGATAGCGTTCAGTTGACTGCACCTCATCCTGTCCGACAGAGTCACCCCTGCTTCCCAAGGTCCCAACACGCAGCCGGAGCTCAACAATTCTTTGTCAAAATCACACCAACGCAACATATATAAATCCTTCTGAATGGCCAAGATTTATACACAGCAAATCGAATTTGGCACTGCTACGAACAACTAGTCTTCCAATCAAGCACACACAGGCACAGCAACAATCTCAGGGGAAAAAGAGAGAGAAAGAATTCTCGAAGAATTATACAAGAAGGCAGCAAAAGAAATTGTGCTAGCATCCCGACTTCTTGGCCCGTAGGATGGTGCACTTGGTCCTCTCGAACGCGGTAGCGGTGATGGCCGGGTCGACGAGCTGCAGCTGGAGCGGGCAGAAGACGACGACGATGCCGCCCTCGCAGCCGCTGGTGCAGCAGCAACTATTGCGGCGGCAGATGGCAGCTGTGCCGCCCGCGCCTCCGCAGGCTGCTCGCGACGCCGCCCGCGGCCCACGGGCGGCGGCGGCTCGATCTGTGGGTTCGATCCATTTCCAGTGGGTCCCATAGAGTAGGGGATAGAGGAAAGATACCCTCTATAGAGGGGATGGCGAGAGATTTTTAGTCAATGGAAAAAAGAATGGAGGGCTATAGGGAATCTGCTGGAGAAAGTTTTTGAGCATTTCATCCTCTATATAACTATTTTTTTGCTATTGGGGAGGGGATAGGGAAGCTGCTGAAGTTGCTCTTAAAACCTTAATCTGCGACTTCCATTTCTTTGCATAAAGTAAACTAGATCATTTCTATCTAAAAGTGCAATCTATGGTTAATCTAGTGTGAAACCCTCGTCCCAAAACAAGTTTGCAACCTATAGCCAAACCTAACAAGATAGTACTCTAGAAAAGTAAAGGCAAGCAAGGATTACACGAATGTAATGCACACGTAAAGAGGATGAGAAGAAGCAAACTCTTGACACATGATTTATCTCGTGATATCGGTAGGTACTAAGCCACCCTTAGTCCACATTGTTGAAGCATTCCACACAAAGAGTATTGCTTCACACCGCAAGTCACCGCAAGCACTCCACCCCTAGTCTCTTGGTCACCTTGATGCTGCCTCCACTAAGGAGCTTCCCCACCAAGGAAGGGGGTCTCCACATCCCCCGCACAAAATGTCCTCGCCGCTCCATACCAAGCCGGAGGGTCGAAGACGTTTACCGGAGAGCCACTTAGACCCCAAGGCTTCCGACGCATCTTGTACAGCTTGATCCACTCAAGAATCACTCACAAGGTAGGCACACCTCGCACTCACTCAGCTCTAATCTAAACCTAGCACTAAGCACACACACCAAGCATGTGCAAAGCATTTGGATCTTCACTTAAGCACTAGTATGGCATGGATGTGATCTTCAATGTGTTTTGCACTCCTCTGCACTTTCACACACTCTAGCACTCTCAAATGGCGGGGTGGAAGGGGTATAAATAGACCAAGCTAACAAACTAGCAGTTGGCTAATGGCTACTTAAAACCAATACCGTCGGATGAACCGACGCATACTTTTCTGAGCTATCGGTTCATCCGGTGCCCCCCCTTCCACGTCACATAGCTGTTGCAATCTCTGCTGACAAATCATCTGACGCATACACCGACGCACCGTCGGTTCATCCGGTGCTGGAGGCCTTGCACTCCAAATCTCTCTGTCTTGAAATTCGTAGCCATCGGATGAACCGATGCCTGGACCGTCGGTTCATCCGGTGCTTAAGGCCTCTGCACCAAAACATCTATGTCTTGCGCTAGTGAACCATCGGATAGACCGACGGTACCTACCATATGGACTGTCGGTTCATCCGGCGCCTCTGCCTTCTCTGCTTCGTCTATGGTATTCATCCGGTGCATGTAGAAATGGGACCGTCGGTTCATTTGACGCCTCTACCTTTTCTACTTCGTCTCTGGTATTCATCCGGTGCATGTAGAAATGGGACCATCGGTTCATCTGATGGTGCATTTTGACCTATGACATCGTGCTGTGTACCAATTCATCTGGCCATACACCGATGCCTTCTTCTAAGGTACCGTCGGTTCAACCGACGGTGTCTTTTTGTTGTTTTCTTTGCTTCTTCAACTTGCCATAAAATGTCTTCAACTTGCCACGGTTCAGAGCCTGGCATGGTATGTTAATTTGGCATGGCATGGCATCTTCTCTCAGCTTATGTTATGACATGTTAACTTGTCGTGGTATGTTAACTTGTGGTAATATTCATGGGATCTAAGAATGTCTACAAAGACATGCTAGATACTTTGGTTAGTCCCATTGATCATGTTGTGATGTATATAATCACCAAAATAATACTTGAATTTTTGACAATAAGATCATATTCGCTACAAAGAGAAGCCGATGGGCTGCAAGTCTACATGGGTTGAGTATGGGTTGCACTTATATACTTGCTCACAGTCATAGGTGGCAGCTCGGTCCATTGCGTGTAACATTCCAGTTTTAATGCTATTTCCTTTTAAAAAGAAAAATGGGGAAATAGAGGTTTCTATTTGTGCAATTGTTTGGCACAACTCCGCTCCAGTTTTTTTAATCTCCACTCCAACTTCGGCTGACCAAACACATCCAGCTCCAGGTTTTGAAAGTCCTAACAAATCCATGATGTGGGGGTCAACTCTAGGATTTTTTTGGAGCTTCTCAAGAGGTGTTCCAACTTTCATTGTTACAAAACAAAACATGAAGTTGGGGGGAAATTACCCATTGCCACTTGTTACACACCTTACCACTTCACGAGAAAAAATAGACTGCGACCCCGACTCCTTGATGAGTCCGGCCCAGGCAAGGATTGGATTATAGAAAGCCCGATGCACCGATTACGCAGTTTAGCATCGCACACCAGGTTAGACGACCCTCACGATCCGACTACGACGAGCAAGCCCGAAGCGCCAATGCAATCGCTGAACCGCAACTCTGGTGGGCCCCCTCGGGGTAAGGCCCAGTCACCCCAAAAGACTAGTCTGTTATGGGAAGGGTGGCTCTCCCCTTTTAGGTGGCTTCCTCCTCCCAAGCTAAGCAAGGTGAGATAATGAGGCTCACACGGTCGCCGTCCGACTACAATTGGGCCACATGACCCATTTATGTTGTGTCTTTGCCAACGGGTAATAGTGGAGGATGTCCTCATCATTCTCCCTTCTTAACAAGCGCCCAGCTCTGATACCAAATGATGAGTCTGGCCCAGACAAGGATTGGATTATGGAAAGCCTGATGCACCGATTACGCGGTTTAGCATCGCAGACCATGTTAGACGACCCTCACGATCCGACTGACGAGCAAGCCCGAAGCACCAATGCAATCGTTGAACCGCAACTCTGGTGGGCCCCCTCGGGGAAAGGCCCAATCAACCCAAAAGACTAGTCTGTTAGGGGAAGGGTGGCTCTCCCCTTTAAGGTGGCTTCCTCCTCCCAAGCTAAGCAAGGTGAGATAATGAGGCTCACACGGTCACCGCCCGACTACAACTAGGGCATATGATCCATTTATGTTGCGTTTTTGCCAACAGGTAATAGTGGAGGATGTCCTCATCACTCCTCCCTCGCGCGGTTCTTCTCCAGGCGCGAGCCGCAAGGTTCTTCCGCCGCCCCTCACCCTAGGGCGCCGCCGACCTCAATGGATGCCGGAACGAATCTGGATGAAGTTCCTCTCCCCTCTAATCAAGGTATTACATCAATTTCTCTTTGAATCTTGTCTCAATTTTTCTCATCCCAACCCTTCCTCCATGACAGTCCGGAATCCAACATTGTGAGGGTGGACTCCTTTCATCCCACTCGGACAAGCCTAGGCCTAGACGCTGCCCATGGGGTGGCTACCGACCAGGGAGGCAACAATGCCTAGCAGGGGACAAAAAAAGTAATTTTCGCTCCAACTCTCCCTTTTCTAGAACTCGACAAACTATATTGCCAAACACATCCACGAGATCCTGGATTTGCAGATCCTGGAGTTGATTTCTTGGAGTTGGAGTGCTGCCAAACAGGCCCAGTTTGAAGGTCCATCCATGTTAGTTAAAAGAGTAAATTTCATGACCGGTCCCTAAACTATTGGGCAGTTCTCATCTAGGTCCTCGTACTATGAAATTGCATTTTGAACTCCCTAAACTATTCAAGTGAGTCATCTGGGTCCAAAATAGCCATGCCACATCCTAAGTGCTGACATGGCATGCTGACTAGGAAGGAAACGTGGACGCTGTTATCAGGGGCCCACATGTCATTCTCTCCCTTCTCCTTTCTTCTTCCTCCACTCCTAATCTTCCTCCTTTCTTCTTCCTCCACTCCTAATCTGGGCGCCGCCGTCGCTGGCTTGCTGTCCCAACACCTCACGCTCGAGCGACATATCCCTACGGTGGATCTTGGTAGCTCGCCGCAACCGCCACGCGACCTCCACCCGCGCGCACTCCTCCGCCGCACGCGCGCGACCCTCATCTCCAGATCCTGGTGGCCGCAAACCCGGTGGCCGCCGCCATCGTCTGCCCATCCTGCGGCGGCGGCTTCCTCGAGGAGATGGGCACGCCCCCGCCGCAGGCCACCTACCTCTGCGGCCCCCGCGCACACCGTCACCGCCACCACCGCCTCCTCCACCACCACACCACAGCCGCCGAACGGCTGGAGAGTAGCGATGGTGGTGGCGACGGGAGGCGGCTGCTTCGACTGCAACATCTGCCTTGAGTGCGCGGCGGAGCCGGTTGTCACGCTCTGCGGCCACCTCTACTGCTGGCCCTGCGTGGCTGCGCCCCGGCGCAGACGCGGACGCGGACGCCGGGAGCTCGGCGAAGCGGCGGTGCCCTGTGTGCAAGGCCGCGGTGTCCCTGATGCGCTCGTGTCGCTCTATGGCCGCGGCGGGAGCTCCAGCGCCGCCAAGAAGCCGCCGCCGCACGGCCTGGCCAGCAACATCCCGCGCCGGCCGGCTCTACAACAACAGAGCGGCGGCCACCACCACCGGAACGTTGAAATTGACGTGCCGGCCCGGGCACCACGCCGACGCACAGTTCGACGCCCTCCTCCCCTGCCGTTTGCGGCCCGTGGCATGATGCACTCGACGACGGCCGGAGGGGTGCTCGGGGGCATGGCGCACAAGCTCGCCCGGACGCCGCGCTGGCCCCGCGGCGAAGCTGGCCCAAGCTCGCCCGACCCACCGCCAAGTGCTTTTCCCATGCGCTGCCCCCCGGGACGGCTCCCCAGCTACGGCCTCGCCTTCGTCGCTCCGCCGGATGGGATCCCCGACCTGCGGCCATGGCCGCGGCCTCGCCCACGCTGCCCCCAGGACGGGTTCCCCTGGCGGCGGCCATGACCACCGCGGCCTCTGCCGGAGCGGGCAGGACCGATGGGAGAGGAGAAGATAGAGTAAAGAGAAATGAAAGCAAAAATAAAGAAAAAAATATGTTAGGTTTCATGTAGCTGCCCAGTCAGCTTGCCATGTCAGCTTCTTAGGGTGACATGGTTGATTTTGGACCCAGATGACTCACTTGAATAGTTTAGGGAGTTTAAAATGCAATTTCATAGTACGGGGACTCAGATGAGAATCGCCCAATAATTTAGGGACCGGCCATGAAATTTACTCTAGTTAAAAAAAGGAGTTTGAAGGTCCATGCAGGGCACCTGACTCGACGATAAGTTTTTTCCGAATCATGTAGTACAGGATGCTCAAATACACGTATGTATATTGTAAGTCTTTTGAGCATAGAAAATATTTTTTTAAAAATATTGTTGGCTTTTCAGAAGAAAAACCACCGGCATCTTTCAAGTAAAACTCCGGAAGCTGACCATCCCTAAAACCTAGTGGAGTCACGGGGATAAACTTCAACATATTGGCGCACATCCACAACGAAATGTTACCAAATGGCAGAACCTGGCCCAAAATGTTGAAATCAATTATTTCACACTGATTTTGTGAAAGAAAAGGTCAGTATGCAAACTCATCAGAGCATGCATAGGCAAAATGAGTGCCCAACCGGCACTGCAGCTGCTCCAGCGGCTACCGCATAAGCATACCCAAAATGAGTTTGCTGGCCTCTCACCTCTCCAACTCGGGAATCTCACTCCTCCCCCATCCTCCCAACCACCCTGGTCTGCTGATCCGCACCAGCGCTGAGACGGATGCGCGTTGCTGCTGGAAAGCTATCTCTTTTGCGTGCTCTCCCTCTCCTCTCTGCTGCGCGCATACAGGCTATATGCAGTTGCAGGTGAGGTTGCTTGCTGGCGTCGGTCGTATATCACATCATAGATAAAAGGTCATCTTTGCAACATTTTCTTGTACCAAAATCAAATCCTTTATTAGATACATGCGGTTTATGAGAGATGACAATGTAGGGGCAAGGAGAAACAAGATAGTGAGGTTCCGGAAGTGATCAGAAGCGAATATAATGCTTAGGTGGGGAAAGAAGTGTAGCTATGGGATGTGAATATGACAATGCTATGGGATGTGAATATGATGAGGCTATGGTACTCATGTCGATAGAGATGTAATCCTCAACAAAAATCTCAAAAATGAATTGGACCCAGGGAATTAGTTCCAGGTCAAAAAATTTGTGACAGTTTCACTTATGCTTGAGGATTTTAGGAGCCGTCCATAAATCCAAGATAGTGAAGTTCCGGGAAGTGATTAGAAGTGAATATAATGCTTAGGTGGGGAAAAAAGTGTAACTATGGGATGTGAATATAAAATTAAACCCAACCTAGAAGGAACTAGGTGGTTTTTCATTAAGAGGAAAATAAGACGTGTAAATCCGTCTCCGATAGGAATCGAACTCAGGAGCAGTGACTTCCACACCTGGGAAGCTCACCAACTGGGCTACGCCCAGTCCTCTATGGTATGTGAATATGACAATGCTATTGGATGTGAATATGACGAGGCTATGGTACTCATGTCGATAGAGATGTAATCCTCAACAAAATTCTCAAAAATGAACTGGACCTGATCCGCCGCTGCGCCGGCGGTAGGGGATTTGCCGGTGAGACGTCGGAGGCCCCGAACTGCGTCTCGAATCTCTCGATGTAGGTGACCTTGACGCCGGTGCTGCCGCCTGTCCATGCTTGGTCTTCCTGCTTGGCTGCCGAAGGCGTCGTGACTCGTGAGCCCCGGGCGAACGCCGTTGTGAGCTGGAGTGAAACTGAATTCGTGCCACATTGCACTCGTCGGCTGGCTTCTACTACATCCAGCTCCGGGAGAGCTACCTCACAACTGCTGAGTCGCTCCACACGGTGGCACTCGCAGCCTCGCAGGCATGTTGTGCCCTTGAAAGTCAGAATAGAACATTCCTGGCGCATCCCAATCCCAAATATTTGTAGACCTGTCGCGTCTCAGTTTCAATTTGTTGGATTGAATAAACTCATCAAATGGCAAGAAGCTTGATCATCTGCCCACAACCATATATATATGCACATTCTCTATATATGTGCACTTGTGCAGGAGGACGTTGCTTGATTGATTGATGATTGAAGACGAAGTACTACATGGTGGTTGGAAAATTTAGGCCACTCCAACAGCTAGAGATAGTTTCAGAAGGCATAACACACGTTTGTGAATTTGTGCTTCTTTCCGGTACAGCCATTAGGCAACGCGGATTGTCGATGATCTACAGGGTCTCAAGTTTCAAAAGCAATCTTAGGAGAAGATGGTGCTTTCAAGTTGAATTTCGATTCCCTGATGCCCCCAAGTCCTATCTGTCTGGATAACCTATAGATTCCTTCCAACCTATGGCGGCACTTGCAAACCAACAAAACCCCATATAGGAGTACTGGACTAGTAGCTGCTGGCATTTGAAATGTACAGAGTCAATGCATTGCTGTCACATGCCATTTTTAATAATTAAAAATGTTCAAGGAAATATGCTGATGATTATTTACATATCTTCACTTGCACCATGGCGATTATTACAAGCCACATAACCTTAAATAAGGAAATATCGAGAAACAAATATCACAGTTTTTAACTGTCAACACACCCACACAAAGAAGAAACAAACATCAGGACCACCTGACTCAACCACCCCCCATTCGGTCATTCTCCCATAAACATGACAGCATCCCAACAACGATGATACACATAATCTAGTAGTGACATCACCAAGCCTCACACGTGTTTTAAAAAGTTCAGCTACATCTCTGTAGAATATTTCAGCGAAAATTGAGCACCCAGGCCACCGGTCAGCAGGATATCAAAATGGCATTCACTTTTTTTTTTTTGAAGAACCCAAAATGGCATTCACATATGCAGCACTCGTCCTCATGGCGCTGGTCCTTTGAGTTATCTGAACAAATGCAGAAAGGACAAGATCTTATTCATATGTAGAAAGGACAAGACTGAACACTGAACTTTTGTTTTTTATTCTATAAATTACCATGACTTCATAATAATGTGAACTGCATAATTCTTGTAAGGCCAAAGAGCATATTTTTATCCAGATCTCAAACTATTTCGAGTTGTGCAATCAAGGCACTAAAATACAGTAACAAGTAATAAGATTTGGAGGGCCATATGCACTATGAAATTCTTCGTGAGTTAAGACAATCTGTAGCTCTATACAAATGCAGCCCTGCACATGGTGGTGGTATTCTTATAGTAATGTTCAGATAACTCCTTTTCCTGATATTCTTAGACATGCTGGCTTTATACAGGATCTGAATAAGTTGTCTACTGCCTTATTTGTTCTGTTCATCCTTTTGCTAATAATAATATAGTTGACAATATTTTTTTAAGTTCATCCTTTTCCTAATATAATAAAATATGCATAACTACAGGTTCAGCTCAAGCATAATTAAAAACTGAAGTACCTTGTCACATCATATGTTCCGGTCAAGCACGGTAACAAAACTCAAAATTTGTAGTACGCCGGTCAAAAGAAAATCATCCCCTACTTAATGACATATGTTGGGTAGGTGAAATGACAAAAAACAACTACACGTGAGGTAATAGGTCGCGGGTTCAATTAATCAAATCCCATGCATCGCACGTATGAAAAGACGTGTGACAACCTTTAGGTTAGTTTCAGTGGCAGTTTCACGGATACAGTTACCCAGACTGTCATGTCAGCTTTTGATAATGATGAAATTGTCACTCTCAGTGCATAGTTTCATGAGCGCAATTTCATAGACAGGATGCACCATTTAATTCTTGTTTGTATTTTGCATGTGTTGTGATCAAATGTGGCATGAGAACTATATAACCTTTTGTAAACACTGGTGGAAAAACAGTCTTCCGTCCCGGGTGGGAAAGGCTTTAAGTCTCTAAAGCCCACCCGGGACGAAAAGGGAGAGACAAAAGGCCCCCTTTGTCACCGGGTGGGCAACCGGGAATAAAGGGTGGCTTTTATTCTCGGGTGGTAGTCCCGCCCAGGACAAAAGGGGAGGGCACACCAGCGCCTGTGCGCCACCCCTTTAGTCCCGGGTGGTAGCCTCGCCCGGGACAAAAGGGAGGGCACACCATCGCCTGGACGCCACCCCTTTAGTCCCGGGTGGTATTACTACCCGGGACTAAAGACCCCGCAGTCATTTTTTTGTTTCAATTCCATTTGTTCTAATAATGTTATACGCGTATATTCTCACGTATTTAGGTATAATTTACGTGTACATATAAATGTTTGCACTAATTATATGTGTCTACTATACGTACTATATGAAGAGAATAAACTTATAAATAAATATATACACACATTATATTACATCGAAAGCATAGATAGTATTTTCTGAAAGTATATATATACATCAAAATACCGTTTCATTCTAATTCTAGTCTAAAGTTCCACCGGAGGTGCTAATTAAACTTTATCAATTCGATGACCGTCATAGTGATTTCTGCCTTGTGGATTAATCACCTGGTCCATTATGAATCCGCAGAGACTTTCTTGAATCGCCAAGAGTCGGTCCTTCTCAATGATTGCGTCCCTAATCATATTGTTCTGTAATGTGCAAATAATTTAATATATTACACACAAGAATTAAATATATAAGCGGTTAGAAAAAATGTATTATTAATTGGTTTAAAATAATACTTACAGTATAATCTGACGGGTCTGCCTCGCAGAAATTGTGGATGAACTCACACACATAGTATGCACATAAATGTGTCCCTTGTTCCTGTCTCATACACTAAATTGAAGAAGATAATTATGAAAAATTAGTGTTATACATTTTTAATTTGCCCAAGCTGAAGTTGTTATTTGGTTTACGTACCGAAAAATTTGTAGAGAAGTTTATTCTAGGTCTCTATTGTCCAGGGTTGACAGCCTTGAATTTTTCCCAAGCTCTGGCAGAAAATAATGAAAGTTAGAGCTAGATAGTGTTAGTAAAAGCACACTATTGCATAAAAGGGAACGTATGGATAGAATTATTACTCTTGAAACATATCTTGAAGGTCTAAGTATTTGTTCGGATCTCTTCTCAACGAATCAAAGACAAGGACGTTGCTTCTGTTGACATCAATTATGAGAAGAATCCAGTGGAAACTGTATATACATAGAAGCTCAAAAGATTAGAATTAAATAATGTTAACTAAGATAATTAGAAATGCGAACCCTTAGCAATTAAGATGGTAATCACACTTACTCGAAGTTGTAAGGTAGAAGTATCAAATCCTTGTAATGCAAATTACACAAGGTCCTTAGGATTGTTTTGAATGTTGTTTCTGGTTGGAGCTTTACTTAATCTTGATTAACTAAAGATGTGTCCATGAAACCTATTCGTTGGTAACCATTCTTCCGCATGTTATGCATTTCCAGGCTACAGAAAATGAAAGACAAAGTTAATAATTAGAGTATGCATTAATTTGTTAATTGGGGTATGTATTGCACCGTCACTTACAGGCACCAGGCCATGACAAGATCGGTATTCAAGGAGTCAAGATGGTAAATTTCATAAATATCCTTGAATTGCAGCCAGACCAACTTCTCGCCTTCACCAGCAAAATCTCCCGGTTTAACAAGCATGCCAATCATCTCCAGGCCCGCCTTAGACGTCTTCATGTAGAAGTCATGCAATCTGCGCATCTGAGTAGGGAGTTTCTTCACCAACACAGGCCTGACAAAAGATTTCCCATGCTCGTAGTGCCATCTAGGTACGAAGTTTTTGTCCCGAGGAGGTGATTCGTGGCCGAGAACATATTCTAGTGGGAGCCCTGTTGCTTCTTGCATTTGAATGACATTTGCTAGTTGTGCTGTGTCCATAAGTGCAAGAGCTCGTTCAGTTGCAGTGAGGCCGGAGGCGACGTAAGTCTGTACTCCCGACGTCGACGCTTCTGTTGCCTTCTTCGTTGAAGGCTCTTTCGCTGACGTCGACATTTGTGTTGCCTTCTTCGTTGAAGGCTCTTTCGTCGACGTCGACATTTGTGTTGCCTTCTTCGTTGAAGGCTCTTTCACCGATGTCGACGTTTGTATTGCCTTCTTCGTTGAAGGCTCTTTCGTCGACGTCGACGCTTCTGTTGCCTTCTTCTTCTTTCTATAATCCTGTGGCATCATCGACCCCGGTAATTGGTTGATGTAACTATTTGGTGACCCTCCTTGTCTCTTCTTCTTTAGGGACTTGTGCAGCGACCGGTCATAATCACTTAGTAGGGGTTTTATAATTTCTTGTCTCTTTTCTGCTTCCTTCTTCTCTATGAAAGCTTTGAGTTTCTGCGGACGATCTTTATTCTTTTCTACTTCCTTTTCTTCGAGCAGTTTTTGTCTAGCAGCCTCTTTATTCCCTTCAATCCACGCCTTGAGTTGCTTATCACACTCCGCCTCATTTTCTGATGCTGTCATGTCATATGGCAGCTTCCTTTTAACAGGCAGCTTTTTCCCTTTCTTCTTCGGGGGATCCGGATTTGGCACGGGCATAGACGCGGTAGATTTTGATCGGGACCGCCTCTTGGCAGGCTTTGGTGAAGGCTGCTTTGGTGGTGATTGATGCTTTGGTGGTGATTGCTGACGATCGCCATCGCTCGCGGCAGGAGAATTCCCCCATTGTGGAGACGGTGAGCTCCAATCATTCGGCGACGACCGGCCCGGTGACGGCCCGGGAGATGGTGGCTGCTGCTCGGCAACACTCGGAGGGATCGTTGACGGCCCGGGAGATAGTGGCTGCTACTCGGCAACACTCGGAGGGATCGGTGGCGGCATGTTAGGTATTATGATGTAACGTTTGGGCCACAATATGATACTGTGAAGCGCATCGTGGAGTGTCCTTTCCCCGTCACCTCCTTGGATGTCTAGCTCTATGTCGTTAAACTTTAGGTCAACAATCTCCTCCAAACCAACTGAGGCGTAGCCAGCTGGAATCTCCATGCCGTGGCTTGTACGTCCTGGGAGATGTGCTAAAGCCATTCCGTACGCCACCTATATATATGTAGAGAAATGATGAAGTTATTAAATGCCTGAGACATGCATCAAAGGTTGAGATAATTGCATGTATAATCAGGTTTATACCGTCATTGTGATGTTGCCGATCGGCTTGTGCAGCTCACATGCGGTGCGCTGATAGAGTTCATCCATAGGGTACCGTTCGTTATCCTCTACTTGAACTTCTTCTTGGTTTGCCGCCCTTTGTTCTTCAGGGGCCTCTGTGGAAGCACAACTGCTTTTGCGAGCGGAAGGGCTAATGACGGGATCCACCGGTGCTTGGGGCAGTGCTCCGGCAAGGGTGATCTGAGCTACCGCGGCGGCCACTCGTCGTTCAATCTCTGCATTCATATGTTCTTCTTGATCTTTAAGTCTCTGCTCCATCATTTTACGCCACCGCCCCTCTTCACGCTCCCTTCTTCTTTTGCGGCTTCTGTAGGTGTCGGCGCTTCCCTTGGAAGCAAACTTCCACGGGACTACCCCGTAGCCCCTGCAACGTCCTGGGTGTTCCGGATTCCCGAGCGCCAAAGTGAGCTCATCCATGTCTCTGTCAGGAACCAATCTGCCCGCTTTGATGTCTTCATTCTTTTTGATTATCTCATGTGCTGCCTCCCGTAACGTGGGTGGTAATTCGAGGGAACCATCATCAGGGTTCAATCTTCCACCGCGGGCATAATACCAATTCTTCGATTGTTCTTCCCAGTCAAAGACCGCTGGTACGATACCTTTGTTGAGGAGGTCTTTCAATCTTCCGCCACTTGGGTGCTGCAACCGCGTAACCACCACGACCAAGACGATGGTTGTAATCCGTCTTCTTACTTACACTAATCTGAGCTTGTGCGCTCTTGTTGGCAAATTCTTCACTATTCTTGTAATCCACAAAGGACTGCCACTGATCCTTTAGCTTGGGATAATCATCAAAATTTGGAGTTTGATTCTGCTTGATATAATCTCTGTGTAGCTGCTTCTTGAAACTCTGGAATTGAGTTGCCATCTTCGTGAAAGTCCACTGCTTCACAAGGTTTGCGTTCACGCCCGGTGGAAGTGTGAAGTGTTTTAGGATATCATCCCATAACATATTCTTAAGTGAATCCGGAACCACCCATGGATTATCTTCCCTTCCTTTCCATTCTCTATATGATATGGGCACGTTGTCCCTCACAATAGCACCGCATTGGGACACAAACTTGTCCCTGACCTTCTTTGGTTCCCATGGCTGGCCAAGCTCGTTCACTTCAGTGATATGAAACTTCACGTCATGATCGACGATTACTTTTGTACGGCGTCTCTTAGTCTTTTTGCTTGTCGAGGTTGAAGCCTACAAGTTGCGGATTTGTTATTCACGCGGGGTTCTAGAATGATATATATACCTAGTTGTTAATGCATTTATGGATTTGTTAATGCATGATATATATACCTCGTTGGAACCTTCTGCATTAACTATGAAAAGGTCTTCATTATTGTCCTCGGCGCGGCTGTCGATGTCCGCGGTGTGGGAGTCGATGTCCGCGGTGCGGGTGTCGATGTCCCTGGTTATATTGAGGAACGCGTCCGCCTGGCTACGCTACTCCTCGGTGAAGGTTGGGACCTCGATATTTGGACCCCCAGCAATAAGGCTTTCCATCAGCCGCTCCTCGTCCTCATTGTTATCCATAACTAGAAATTTCTGAAAACATAAATGAATTTCTGAGCACATAAATGATTTTCTGAGCACATAAATAATTTTCTGAGCACATAAATGATTTTCTGAATACATAAATGAATTTCTGAATACATAAATAATTTTCTGAGCACATAAATGATTTTTGAATACATAAATGAATTTCTGAGCACATAAATGATTTTTTGAGCACATAAATGATTTTCTGGATACATAAATGATTTTCTGAGCACATAAATGATTTTCTGAATACATAAATGTATTTCTGAATACATAAATGAATTTCTGAGCACATAAATGAATTTATGATTACGTAAATAATTTCTGAATACATAAATGATTTCTAAGTGTCGGGCGAGAGTCGAGCGAAACTACCTAAGTGTCAGGCGGGAGTCGAGCGAGTCGGGCGGGAGTCGAGCAAGACTACCTAAGTGTCGGGCGGGTGTCGACCGAGTCAGGCGGGAGTCGAGCGAGACTACCTAAGTGTCGGGCGGGAGTCGAGCGAGTCGGGCGGGAGTCGAGCGAGACTACCTAAGTGTCGGGCGGGAGTCGACCGAGTCGGGTGGGAGTCGACCGAGTCGGGCGAGACTACCTAAGTGTCGGGCGGGAGTCGACCGAGTCGGGCGAGAAAACCTAAGTGTCGGGCGGGGTCGAGCTAGTCGGGCGGGAGTCGAGCGAGTCGGGCGGGAGTCGAGCGAGTCGAGCAAGAAAACATAAGTGTCGGACGGGGTTGAGCGAGTCGGGAAAGAATCGAGCGTGTCGAGCGATACTACCTAATTGTCGGGCGAGCGAAAAAATTAATATCTCTAAATACATATTTCATCTCTAAATACATTTCATCTCTAAATACATATTTCATCTCTAAATTCAAATCTAAAATCTCTAATTCTAAAATCTCTAAATTCAAATCTAAAATCTCTAAATTCAATTCTAAAATCTGTAAATTCAAATCTAAATCTCTAATTCTAATCTATATTCATAAATAAATTAACTGAAAATATTAAAAAAAAATTACTGACGTCAGCCATCAGGGGCTGACGTCAGCAGATCCCCTCACCGGCAGCGACGGCGGGCTGAGGGGGGCGACGACGTCGGCGGCCGGGAGCGGCGGCGGGCGGACGGCCGGGCGTGGGGGAGACGGCGGCCGGGCGTGGGGGCCGGCGCGGCGGAGCGGGGTCGACGGGCGGCCGGGAGCGACGGCGGCGGAGCGGGGGCGACGGCGACCGGGAGCAGCGGCGGGCGACGGCCGGGCGCGACGGAGACGTCGACGGGCGTGGGGACGACGGCCGGGCGCGGGTGGGGTCGACGGGCGGCGTGCAAACGACGGCGGCCGGGAGCTCCGGCGGCGGCGGAGGGCGCGGGGCCGGCCGGACGTGTCGACGGCCGGGCGCGGGCAGGGACGGCGGGGTGCGATGGGGTCGACGACGGCGGGGTGCGAGCTTCGAAGGCGACGGAGGCAGGGGCGACGGCGGGGGAAGACGACGGCCGGCGGAGATCAGTAGGGGGACGCCGGACGACGAAGTGTGAAGTGGAGGAGTTGGGGAAGAAGGGGTGGATCCGTGGGATATATATCCCCCCTCTTTAGTCTCGGGTCGTAATCAGACCCGGGAGCAAAGAGCCTTTAGTCCCGGGTGGTGATACGACCCGGGACTAAAGGCCCCCCTTTTGTCCCGGGTCGTATCTTCACCCGGGACTAAAGGCCCCTTTCGCGCGGGAGGGCCGTAAGGGCAAAATTTCGACCTTTTGTCCCGGGTGGTGTTACCACCCGAGACTAAAGGCCCCCCTTTAGTCTAGGGTCGTAACACCACCCGGGACTAAAGTGTAATTTTCGGCGGGAACTGTTTTTCCCCTCCCATTTCTTTTCTCATTTTCACATTCTATCTCTTGGAAATCAAAAAAAATATAGTAACTTTTACTATTTTTTCTATGCAAAATTATATTTAGTTAAAATATAATAAACTGTACTTTGCTATGCAAAATTATATTTTAGAGTTGTAAACATTCACTTCCAATTTTCATTTGCAATATTGATGTGCATTCCCAATAAAATTCAATTAAACCGAAAAAAAGTAAATTAATTCAGAAAAATCTCAAACTTGGTGGGTCAATCTCACATGACATATTCAAGCTTCATAAAAATTTTGAGACCGATACAACACTGCAAAGTGCATGGACTTCAGAATCGTTAAGACATAAGTGGTATAGACATGGTTCGATGAAAGGTTCTATATAGCTTTGTGAAGCACGTGTACTCCATCTATGTCGAAATGGTCTGAAATTTTTTTGGTTGTCATTTACACTGAAAATATTAGCTCACGCAAGATCTTAGATTTTTCTGATGACTAAATGTATTTTAGGTTTTTTCTTCGTGCTAAGGGAGCTAGAATATTGTGAATTACACATCAATAACTCAAGAATTATGATTCGGCTTCCAGATAAATTAGACTCCTAAGGCACAAGAGAACTTGTGGCCAAGTTTGGCACCATTCTGGATCGTTTCAAGGGTGCTCTCAGCTCAACTTTTAATTTCTAGGTGATGTCGCACGGAAATTTAATTAAATTGAAAAATAATAAATTAATTCAGAAAAATCTCGAACTTGGTGGGTCAATCTCACATGACATATTCAAGCTTCATAAAAATTTTGAGACCGATACACAATTGATTTGATCAATAATCATTACATTACGACATTAATCTCAAGCATGTAAGTACGATGTCTCTTCACGTCCAAGCAATATGCTTGGGTTAACTTCGACAGCTAACGGAGGCATGCCATCAAACTGATCATAATCATCAGATTGATCTGTTTTGTCCTCGACTCCCACGATTACTCTTTTACCTGGAAGAACTATGTGACGCTTTGCCTCTTGTGGTCCTGCTTCTTGGGGATTTTTATTCTTCGGTATGCTAGTCATATCCTTGACATAGAAAACCTGATGCACATCTTTGGCAAGCACGAATGGATCATCTTTGAACCCAATCTTGGTAAGGTCCACTATTGTCATTCCATATTCATCTTTCTTTACGCCATTCAAGTTTACCCATTGGCAAAAAAACAGAGGGACGTTCATCGCTCCGTACTCAAGCTCCCATATCTCTTCTATGATACCATAATAGCAGGTCTTGTCCCCATCTTTTCCGATGACGTCCATACGGACACCACTATTTTGGTTTGTGCTTTTGCGATCTTGAGCTCTCGTGTAAAAATTGTAACCATTCATATCGTAAGCTTGAAATCTTGTAATTGTGCTACAAGGTCCCCTGGCTAACAAAGCTTGTTGTGGATGAATCGTTGAGTTTCCGATGAGTTGTTCACTCAACCATGAGGGAAATGTTTCCAAGTGACGGCGTGCAATCCAGACTGGGGATTTGGTTGGATTTTGAGAAGCAATAATCTGCTCGTGTTCCATCCTATACGGAGTCACCAGTGATGATTGTTGCAGGACTGTTAGGTGTGCTTTATGGAACAAATCAGTATTATTGCTCAAACTTGATTTCCTTCCGATGGTACCCTTTCCCTGTAGCCTCCCCTCGTGTCGTGATACTGGAAGCCCAATCGAGTCAATAGTGTTGACAAAATCAACACAAAACTCAATGACCTCCTCAGTTCCATATCCCTTAGCAATGTTTCCTTCCGGACGGGCACGGTTAAGAACATATTTCTTGAGGATCGACATGAACCTCTCAAAAGGCCACATGTTGTGAAGGTATACTGGACCGAGAATAGTAATTTCTTTCACAAGGTGTACCAGGAGGTGCGTCATAAAATCGAGGAAGGAAGGTGGAAATGCCAACTCAAAGCCGACAAGACATTGAACCGCATCATTCTGTAGCTTTCCTAGCTTGGCTGGATCGATTGCCTTCTGTGAAATTGCATTGAGAAATGCACAAAGCTTTACGACCAGTAATCATACATTCTCTGATAGAACACCCCTCAACACAACTGGAAGCAACTGTGTCATCAACATGTGACAGTCGTGGGCCTTTAGATTTGTGAACTTCTTCTCTTTCATATTTATGATCCCCTTTAAATTCGACGAGTAGCCAGACGGAACCTTAATACTGTTCAGGCAATCAAACACACTTTCCTTCTCTTTCTTGGTGAGAGTGTAACTAGTAGGACCATAGTAATCAACATCATCTCATCCTCTTACGGGTCAGTTTCATCATCACCCTCCCGCGGAACTTTGGAAATCTTATGAAATTCTTTCAGGTCCTCTCGTGCTTCGTTGGTATCCTTCGGGTTACCGTAACAACCCATGAAGCCTAGCACATTCACACAAAGATTCTTCGTAAGGTGCATCACGTCAATTGCGTGTCGAACCTCAAGGCTACGCCAATAAGGTAGCTCCCAAAATATGGATTTCTTCTTCCACATTGGTGCACGCCCGTTGGCGTCAGTTGGAACAGGTTCACTACCAGCACCCGTTCCAAAGACTACCCTTAGATCATTTACCATCTCAAATACGACATCTCCATTAAAATGGGGTGCCTTCGTACGATGGTCAGCCTTCCCTTTCCAATGCATCCCTTTCTTCCGAAAGGGGTGATTAGTTGGAAGGAAACAACGGTGACCATTATACACGACCTTCTTACAGTTTTTGAGATGAATACCTTGTGTTCTATGTAAACAGTGCGTGCATGCCCGATATCCCTTGTTTGTCTGCCTAGAAAGGTTACTTAGGGTAGGCCAATCGTTGATGGTTATGAACAACAATGCTCGTAGATCGAAGTTCTCTTGCCTATCCTCATCCCACACACGTACACCCTCTTCCCGCCATAGCAGTAATAGTTCATCGACCAACGGTTTTAGGTACACATCAATGTCGTTGCTGGGTTGTTTTGGACCTTGGATGAGCACTGGCATCATAATGAACTTTCGCTTCATGCACATCCAATCAGGAAGGTTGAACATGCATAGGGTCACAGGCCAAGTGCTATGACCACTGCTAAACTCCCCGAATGGATTGAAACCATCCGTACTTAAACCAAACCTTATGTTCCTTTCCCCATCCTCAGAAAATGTCTTGAATTCTCTATCAATCTTTCTCCACTGAGACACATAGCCGGATGTCTCAGCAGGTTGTCTTGCTTATGTTCCTCGGCGTGCCATCTCATCAACTTAGCATGTGCTTTGTTCCGGAACAAACGCTTCAAACGTGGTATTATAGGAAAATACCACATAACCTTCGCCGGAACTTTCTTCGTCTTGTCACGGTGCCCCTGGAGATCACCAGCATCTTCATCTCACCGAATCTTATAATGTAGCTCTTTGCACACAGGACAAGTATCCAAATTCTCGTAATCCTTACCCCGATATAGGATGCAATCATTAGGGCATGCATGGAACTTCTGTACCTCCAACCCAAGAGGGCACACAGTCTGTTTTGCTTCATATGTGGTGGACGGTAATTCATTGTTCTCCGGAAGCTTGTCCTTCACAATTTTTAGCATCCCTTCAAATGCCTTATCAGACACACCATGTTTTGCCTTCCATTGCAGCATTTCTAGTGTAGTACCAAGCTTTTTGTGACCTGGCTTGCAATCTGGGTATAACGGTTTCTTCGATCATACGTTGAAATTTTGCCTTTTCTTTTTCGTTTTCACAGTCCCTTTGTGCATCCTGTAGAACCTGGCCGAGATCATCAGCAAGCCCATCAGCATGTGCTGGTAACTCTTCTTCGTCAGCATCTTCCATTAAAGTATCTGCAAAAGCTTGACCTGTGGCTCAGTCCGGAATACCCTCATCCTCTTCTTCGTCGTCTTCCATCACAACCCCTCTTTCACCGTGCTTGGTCCAAACCACATAGTTCGGCATGAATCCGTATTTCAACAAGTGGAGGTGAAGTGTGCCCGGGTCATGGTAGTCTCTTTCGTTTCTGCAATTGGAGCATGGACAACACATGAACCCACTCGCATCCTTGTTTTTTTGCCACTTCGAGAAAACCATGCATGCTGGTAATGTACTCCGCTGACCGTCTGTCGGTGTTGTACATCCATTGCCGGTTCATCTGCATCATATTAAGTGAAAATATCCATGTTAATTCTACAGCACTATCCCTAGGTATCCTTTTCTAATAACTAAATTAATAAATTCTATTTTCTCTAATATTAAATATAGCTAGCTAAAAGTAAAATTTATATAAAAACAAAAAAAAATCTTAGTACAAATGAATGAAAGAAGATAATCATAACAAATGAAAACAACTTATTACCAAATCTAAAGTATACTAATATAAAAACTACATCTCTTAGCTCTTAAATCAAATTTTCTATTTTCTTAATTATGGCATAAATTTTAAGTATAAAAAATATACACTATCCCTTGGTCTCATTTTCTAATAACTAAATTAATAAATTCTATTTTCTCTAATATTAAATATAGCTAGCTAAAAGTAAAATTTTTATAAAAACAAAAAAAAATCTTAGTACAAATGAATGAAAGAAGATTATCATAACAAATGATAACTACTTATTATCAAATCTAAAGTATACTAATATAAAAACTACATCTCTTAGCTCTTAAATCAAATTTTCTATTTTCTTATTTATGGCATAAATTTTAAGTATAAAAAATATACACTATCCCTAGGTCTCATTTTCTAATAACTAAATTAATAAATTTTATTTTCTCTAATAATAAATAAAGCTAGCTAAAAGTAAAATTTTTTTAAAAACAAAAAAAATCTTAGTACAAATGAATGATAGAAGATTATCATAACAAATGATAACTACTTATTACTAAATCTAAAGTATACTAAAAACCTCATCTCTTAGCTCTGAAATCAAAATTTCTATTTTCTCCTTCTCTAAATCATAACACAAAATTTAAACACAACAAATGAATGGAGGATGAAGAATAATACCTTAGCAACACCTTAGAGGTGAGAAAACTCCACAAATTGATGACGAAAAATTTGAGCAGCACCTCCCTAGGTTTGAGGCGCCATGGAGCTGAGAGGAGCTTGCTCTTTGAGCTCTCGGTGAAAAATGGTCACGCAGGAAGAAGGGAGCGTGCTATCGATTTTGTATAGGGGAGGCCTTTTGTCCCGGTTGGTAAAACCAACCGGGACAAAAGATCTCTGAAGGCCGGCCCCGCCAACCCTTTAGTCCCAGGTTGGTTTACCAACCGAGACTAAAGGGTCGCCCCCCCAATGACCCTGTTGTTTTTTAGTTTAATATATATTAAGGTCTCCAAAATTTATGATAAAGGCTAATATTAAGGCTTAATCAATACTTTGGAGGTGAGAACCCTAATATTAAGGTTTCCAATAAATTAGTCACTGGCCTAACATCAATACTTAAAGTCTTAACAAAAAATATAAAAAAGTTCATACATCGATACTTAATTAAGGTCTTACAAACATAAAAAGTTCATACATGAATACTTAAGGTACGGTCTTAACAAAGATAGAGGGGTGCATCAATGCACGACACATATTTCATACTTCATTCTTCTTCCTTAGATAGTCCATATAGTTGAAGTCTCTGATCTTGAAGTCGAGAACTTCAGCGAAATATGCCAGAGAATGGATCAGTGCACTCTCTATTGCTTCACAATTACGGTCACATGGACTTCCATAAATTTCAAACAGTGGCGGCGAGGAAAACTGATGTGGCCTGTAAAATGAAAGATGAGCCTGATACTTCCAATTTCTTGTTTGTATAGCATTTGAATCTGTGTAAGAAAATCCCACAACATCCATCACTTGTTGTAGAATTGCATGAAAGCTCATTGCTGCAAAGGTTTGACCAAACATATCCTACAGTTAAGAATAATGTTATTACGACGCATTAAAAATGCTAAATAAGAAGATTAAAAAAAGTTAAATCGTGCTCCATACCATGCCATGTTCATTTAGCCGACAAAGTCTCTCTGCGGTCGTGGTGACACTTTCTCCTTCCTCGAGTGACTTTATTAGAAAATAAGAGTAATCTGGCACAAAATACCCATTAGCGTTTAGTTGTTGTAAACATGCCTACACGGCGGTCCTTTCATAAGTCCTCTTAACTAGTGCAGGGGTACCCCACCCAACAATTGATACCATTTGGATGGGTTCTGAAGACAGCGAGGAGTAATTTTGTCCTCGAACGGCTATGTCAAACGAGATTTTTAATTGTATGCAATTATTTGGACCGACAATGGCGCATTGTGTAACAAGAGGGGTACCACCTAAATTTTTAACAACATGTGCGAGCCACAGCAAATGATTGAGAACCTGCATTGTATGAAAATAATATTATTATCCGTGTGTAGTACGTAAACATCAAATTTATACAACGAAAGAATATTACTATGTTGGGATGAGGTCCCTGGCTTCGATCACCAGTAGGTAACTCAATCACACCATGGGTGAAGTGTATGCCTGGACGACAAGCCAAAGGTGGCCGGTCATCAAAACTGATTCCACGACCGCCGCCATGGCGACCTCCACAGCGACCACCGTGACCAGAATAACTTGCCATAGTTATTCTGGACTACTCTGTAATATATATAAAATAATGCTTAAATAAGAGAATGCTTAAATCTATTCTATATAAAAACATAATATATAAGACCTATTTTCTCATTTTCTAATAACTAAACAGTTAAGTGCAAGAGCTCGTTCAGGTGCAGTGAGCCCGGAGGCGACGTAAGTCTGTACTATACCTTTTCTAATCACCCCGATCATTTAGGAAGTACAACCTCACCTCACCATCATATACACACACCTCGCTCTCCCACTTACAGTACATCACCAAGCTACAGCCCTGCATCTCCTACCTGGCTACAGCCCAACATCACCGAGCCACGTATAGCCCCAGCTCGTAGGTGATGTTGGACTGTAGCTAGCTAGGATGTAAGGCTACTGGTACAGAACGTCCAACCGACTGTATATATGGAAAAAAGAAAAAAAATAAGAGAATGCCTAAATGTATTCTAAATAAATACAAGAAATACTTAACAAAAATGAATTAAATAGGTAGGTAGTATATTTTCATTTGGTAATGACCATTTTTTTAATAAACTAACTTCTAATAAATTAAGCTAAATGTAAAATTAAATGCATCTCTCATCTAAAAGTTAAAATCAATTATCTCTATAGCAAAAACTATAAAAGTAGAGGATAAATCCCTATGTGAAACTATGCTTAAAAAATATGTGAAACTAAATACAATGTTAGCTAAATCTAAAACATCTGAAAACATCATCTCTTAGCTCCTCCAACACATAAAAATCTAAATCCATATTTTCTCCATTTCTAATCATAAAAACGAAATTTAATCATAACAAATGAAGGAAGGATGGAGAATCAAACCTTAGCAACACTTTGGAGGAGAGAAATCTTCACAAATTGATGACAAAAAAATTGGACATCACCTCCCTAGGAGAAGAACTAGCTAGCTCTTCACAAACTATCTCTTAAGCTCTCGGGTGAATGTGAGCTCGGGCAGAGGAAAAAGAAGAGAGGCAGGGATATATAGGCGCACCCTTTAGTCCCGGGTGGTATTACCACCCTGGACTAAAGATGAGACTTTAGTCTCGGGTGGTAATACCACCCGGGACAAAAACTTTAGTCCCGGGTGGTGTTATGACCCGGTACTAAAGGCTCACCCTTTAGTCTCGGGTCGTAACACCACCCGGGACTAAAGTCTGGCACCAATAATTGCGGCTCGGAGCCGTTGGACGCCAGGCCTTTAGTCCCGGGTGGTATTACCACCCGAGACTAAAGGGGGGGGGGGGGGCGGCCCAAACAGCCTTCCGAGGCCACGACGCCCCAAAAGCATTTGTCCCGGTTCCAAAGTTGAACCGGGACAAATGCTTGGGAACAAAGGTCGTTTTTCCACCGGTGAAACAAAACAAGGCTCCATTTCAATTGGCTTCAATATTCATATTTGAAAGGACCACAAAATGTATATGGATCAGTTTCACATTTTAAATTAGATCAATTTCACATTTGAAAGGAACACAAAATGTAAATTGGATCAGTTTCACATTTGAAATGATCACGAAATATATATGGATCAGTTTCACATTTGAAAGGACCAAAATAGTCTCACTTTCACATTGGAAGAAATTGCATAGTCAGTTTCAGTCACATCGACTGAAACAAGGTCACAGGATTGCATAATTTTGTTATCACTAACTACTCCTGAGCATTGTACTGTGCAGGCCTGCCTACTATACCCAAGGGCAGAACTCCCATCTTCGTTCTCGAAATTACTCCCAACATCTCAAGACTTCCATCTCCTATGCTCCATCGTCAACTGAAAATAGACCAGATAGCTAACCTCAATGTCAAGGAATAGCTTCGGATTGTTAAGGTTCAGAAAAAATAACACCAGATAGTTAACCTCAGTGTGAACAGATAGCTTCAGATTGTTTTAAGGTCCAGAAAAAAAAAGAAAACATGCAATGCCCATAGTTACACAAGGACTGAAGGAGCAAACGACTTGATATAGGCCGATGGGAGATGGCATACTCTGGTTGCTGGCGCCGGCGGAGGAGTTCCACCTGTTGGGATGCCCCCGCCCCTTTCCTGGCCATCGCCGCCCCTATCCTGGTTGCCGCCGGTTTCCCGGCCGTCGCCGCCCCTTTCCTGGTAGCGGCCGGTTTTCCGGCCATCGCCACCCCTTCCTTGGACGCCATCTCTTGCCTGGTTGTCACCCCTTTCATGGCCGCCGCGATTTGAAGGAGAAGGAAAAGTTTCGCACGCGATCTGGAGGGGGAAGCAAAAGGGATTTGCCTGCGTATGGAGCTGCGGAGGCCGGAGGGTGCGGGAGGCAGAGCGCGGGGATTGAGGTGCAGGAGATCCTCTCACGAAACACCGACACCCTCAGTGCAGGTTTCGTTAGACTAGGTACTCGAGCTCAGTGCGTGTCGTACCATAAACTTCTCTCTCCTATTAAACATGGTGCCAAATCAGCAAATATGATGATGTATCCTACTAATTAATGCATATGAAATTCTCTATGAAACTGCACTGAGACTGGCTTAAAGACATCATTTCGTCCCAGGTGAGTTTCCGGTTTCCTAACCGAATTAAATAGCAGGTTTCTATTGGTGATATGTATAGATGTCCATTCGATCTGCCCGGCCCGGTCCTAGCCCGAGCTCGGCATGGCCCGGTGACCTTCGTGTCGAGCCGGGCCCGACACTACTTCTCGTCATGCCGTGTCGTGCCGTGCAAGCCTACGGGCTGCACCGGCGACCCAAGCCCGAGCCGCGGGCTGCTTTCGTGCCGGGCCAGCCCGACGGAGCCCGACCCTACACGTGTCCATGGCACCAGGCTCCGGCCGACAGTGGAGGAGAGGACGGGGGTGGAGGCGCAGCACCGTCGTGCGCGTCGGCTGTGGAGAGCAGGTGGGAGCGGCATGCGGTAGTGGTGGAGGAGCGCCACCGCTCGATTGGGAGGTGGGAGACCAGAAGCCACAGAGGGTAGCGCTGCTGCCGCCTCCTAGCTTCCCGCCGGTCGTCGGGCGTTCGAACCTGCAGGAGAGAGTCGCCCGCGGAGGGAGGCCAGAGGGGAAGGTGATGTTGGATGTTGACGGTGAATTTTGGTGCTCCAAACATGTTCGTTACACTTTGGTTTGAACTTCATTATGGTACTAACCCGCCACTAGGCACACTAATGATATAACAAGTTCAACTTTGTATGTGCATTTGGAAGTGTGATGTTTTTGTAGAAAAACATGGACTAAAGGGACATAGTCACATCAAGTTCAAAGGAGTAAATGAGGAGTTCCGTTCGTGTTCAAGTGCAAGGCAAACTCACTCCCAAAGGTGGAAAGGACCAAGGTGCTACGACAAAACATCTCCGAGGACCAAGACATAAAGATCAGATTTCATACGAGAAGACCCCTTACATTCATCGCAGGGTTGATGACGCCAAAAAGACACAAATATTGGGGTCAAAGTCCAAAATGTCAAGACGGGCTACTCGGAGGAAGGGGCGACCGAACCGGGCCGGGATGGACCCAGGCCGGTCGGCCCAGGCCAGCCGGCTTGGCCCTTTCCCACGTCGATTCGGCCCCCGGTTTCTTGTGCACGAAGATCTTTCAACCCTAATTGGATGCCGGTGCCGCCATTCGTCAAAGACAGAGATAAATACCCCCGAGGTCGACCACAAGAGAGGGGAGGTTGGATCGGAAGAGAATCGAGGAGAGCACTCGGGAGAAATATTCATCTAGTTCAAGGAGGCGGCCACAAGCGAAGGAGGACGTCGAGGCGCTGCCACGGCACCCCCAGAGTTGAAGGACGTAGTGCCGGAAGCATCTACCATGATCAACGACGCCATGCTTAGCGTCTTGATGGGGTAATCTTCTCATTTGTCCATGGGGTTGTAACAGATCATGCCATGTAATCGTCGACTCATTTATGGTTTCAATCTATTGGTTTCATGTTGATGATGCTTTGATGTTTAAGGCTAGCTACTGTGCTTTTCGGGTGTATAGATCCCACTACTCCCGTTGATCCCTTCAACATATCGTGATCGTTCGTTGTTTTGCCTTGATTGTCTTCACGTAGTGACAGTGCGAGAGGAGGAAAAGGGTGAATCCGCGGTCACACCTTCAATAGATTAGATTGATTTTTATCTTCCTTGGCGGTTGTATGTTCATGTATCCTAGACCCTATGGGCAAGTGTCCTTTACATCTTGTGCACCTCACACACCTCTTTGTTTTAAGATTAGTTTGCTTTTAGATTAATCTCTAGTTAAAGGTTGTCTTAATCAACTAGGTTAGCTTTAGATCGAACGCTAGCAATCCCCTTGCTCCTTGGGTTGGCAAGAACCTTGGGTTTACACTCAAGGGAAGAAGGGTCCCATATGGTCCGTACGCTTGCGGATCAAAGTTTGCAACGACAATCAACCGTCAACAAGCCCTTTTTCTGGTGCTGTTGCCGGGGAGCAAGCCAGTTTGCTACGTTTGATTTTGTGTTAATTTTGTTGACTACTAACATCTAACATTTGTTTCCTAGAAATCCCCGCTTTTGTTTTGTTTTTGTTTTTGTTGTCTAGATGGCGTTCGCCCACCGTCCTTTGGAAGACTCGGAGAAATCATTAAGGGATTACGCTAGCCCCCGATGTGAAGACATCAAGGTACAAGAGTCGGATTCGAAGCTCGAAGCAACAAAGTATGAGATTAAGGCGCGAATCATCGAGATGGCGGCGGCCAATCCTTTCGAAGGGATGGAGGCGGACAACCCGTATAGACACATCAAACACTTTGCGACATTGTGCAATACAGTACGACAAGAAGGAGTCCCCGACGAATGGTTCAAGTGGAATCTCTTCCCCTACTCACTTGCCGGTGAGGCAAAGAAGTGGTACTCATTCGCGTCCTTCGAAGTTGGAGGGAATTGGAACCAATTGACAAGGAAGTTTTGTGAGAAATTCTTCCCGATAAGTAAAGTCCAACATCTAAGGAGGCAAGTGATCACCTTCACGCAAGGAGAAGAAGAAGGGATAGACCAAGCGTGGAATAGATTCAACGAGTTGATTGAACAAGGACCAAGACTTGGATTCTCCGGTGACGTACTTTTGCATACTTTTTTCTTTTCCCTAACCCCTAGTTGCGCGGAACATGTTCAAATGTGTGCAGGAGGGGATCTCATGGAGAAAACACTCACGGAAGCTGCTCAACTTTTACAAAAAATCAGCAAGGCGGCGGCCATGCGAAGAGATTGGGAAACACGACTTTCAGGGAAGCAAGAATGTGATTCAAGTGTGAGAACACTTGCTGGAATTTTCAGAGAAGCGGCCCTAGAAGACAAGAAAGAGGAGCCAATCCTGAAAAAATTAGAAGAAGTACACGTGGAAGCAAGAACTACCTCAAACATCAACTTCGCCAAGTCAAGCCAAGTGAATGGAAGAAGCATTTCAAGCGCAAAGCCATTGAGGGAGTTCTAGCAAATGGATTGGGTTCCAATTGATTTTGGGGAAGTGTTTGACAAGAGAAGAGCATACCCCAACCAAAAGGGGGTGGTGAGAGCTTTGGAGGTAGATTTCCCGCCGGGGAAGCAAGCAGAAAACTCATATGATCTTGAAACGACCGGCGAGATTTTTCGAAAGCTCTTTAATGAAGTAGAAGTGGATCCGGACCATATAGATGAGGTGAAAAGAGTGATGGG
Organism: Cenchrus fungigraminus; assembly: GCA_036936925.1. Lineage (NCBI taxonomy): Eukaryota > Viridiplantae > Streptophyta > Magnoliopsida > Poales > Poaceae > Cenchrus > Cenchrus fungigraminus. The sequence goes on from CM072779.1 coordinate 104,468,280, forward strand.
GATCAGGCCCGAAGCATCACCATACACTCACCTCACTGAAGTCTACGCCATAGGGTCCGATCAAGAGGAGAAGACAACCCTGCACTTAAGTTGCACGATTAATGGAATTCAATTCAAAGCTTTATGTGACATCGGAGCACAAGTAAGTGTCGTATCCTCTAAAATTTATGATGAGATTCATAATCATACCATAGACCTAGTCCCAACTTCTACTAAGTTAATCATGGGAGATGGTAGAGTTGTTAGACCTCTTGGAATTGCTTGCAATCTTGAAGTTGTCATATCTAAAAAATGCATACCAACCGATTTCTTTATTGTTGATGCCTACTATGATAAACATGATCACATAATTCTTGGTGGACCCTTTTTAAAGTTGGTTAATACTGTTTTAGATGCCGGAAAAGGGAAAGTAACAATTAATCTTGATGGAGATAAACATACATACAATTTTCTTCCCGATTCTAGGAACTCCTTACCCCTACCTCTTGATGACGAAGAGGTAGGGAGCCTTCATTTTGTTGAAACTTTCAGGGATCCACTACAAAGAGCAATGGAGAATCAAGCTAATAATGAGCAAGACGAAGAATTGGAGGAAGCAACTAAAGGACTAGAATCACAAGACGGAAGCATGGAGGAGGAAAAATTTGAGGATATCAGAGAAATTAAGCCCGAAGAGCCAAAAGTGCTAGAGGTGGACCTCAAACGTTGGCCCAAGGGATTGAGGTATGAATTTTTGGGGTCGGACAAGACCTATCCCGTCATTGTGAGTGACGAGTTGAGCCCTGAAGAAAATGAGATGTTGCTGAATTTATTGAAGAAGCACAAGAAGGTGATTGAGTATTCAATAAATGATCTCAAAGGACTTAGCCCATCCTTTTGTACTCATCGCAAACCTATGGAGGATCAATGCAAGCTCGTAGTGGACCATCAAAGGAGGTTAACCCATGCCATGCGAGAGATGGTGAAGAAGGAGGTGATCAAGTTATTAGACGCCGGAATCATTTACCCGGTACCGCATAGCGAATGGGTGAGCCCCGTACATTGTGTGCCGAAGAAAGGAGGCTTGACCGTGGTGAAGAATGAGAAGAATTTGTTAATTCCGCTAAGGATCGTGACCGGATGGAGGATTTGCATTGATTATCAAAAATTGAATAAAGCTACAAAGATGGATCACTTCTCCCTACCGTTCATCGACGAGATCCTTGAGAGGTTAGCAAATCATTCCTATTTTTGCTTTCTCGATGGGTACTCGGGGTTCATGCAAATTCCTATTCACCCGGAAGATCAACACAAGACAACTTTTACTTGCCCATATGCAACATTTGCATATAGAAGGATGCCTTTTGGTTTGTGTAATGCTCCAACCTCCTTCCAACGTTGCATGATGGCGGTGTTTTCGGAATTCATTGAAGAAATTGTCGAGGTGTTCATGGATGATTTTTCCATCTATGGGAAAACTTTTGCAGATTGTTTAGCCAACTTGGACAAGGTTCTCATGAAATGTGTGGAGGTTGACTTGGTGCTCAATTGGGAGAAATGTCACTTCATGGTTAAGCAAGGTATAGTGTTGGGATACATGATATCCGAAAGGGGCATTGGGGTGGATAAAGCCAAAGTCGAGACGGTCGAGAGACTTCCACCACCGACGAATATCAAATCTCTGAGGAGCTTCTTGGGCTATGCAGGATTTTATAGAAGATTTATCAAGGACTTCTCAAAGATCACCAAACCATTAACTAACCTTCTTCAAAAGGATGTGCCATTTGACTTTAATGAGAAGTGCTTGGTGGCATTCCGGACATTAAAGAAAGCTCTCGTGACCACACCAATCATTCAACCGCCTGATTGGAGTCAACTATTTGAGATAATGTGTGATGCTAGCGACTATGCTGTTGGAGCCGTCTTGGGACAACGAAAAGAAGGCAAGGTACATTCTATATATTATGCTAGTAAAACTCTAAATGGAGCTCAATTAAATTATGCAACAACAGAGAAGGAGTTGCTTGCAGTTGTGTTTGCCTTCGAAAAATTCAGATCATACATTGTGAACTCCAAGGTGATTGTCTACATCGATCATGCGGCAATTAAGTATCTCTTGTCAAAGAAGGATACCAAGCTAAGGTTGATTCGATGGATCCTTCTCTTACAAGGATTTGATGTTGAGATTCGAGACAAAAAGGGGTCGGAGAATGTTGTGGCTGACCACCTATCAAGGATGAATCATGAGGATGATAAAGAGCCCATTGAAGACAAGATGAGAGATGATCACCTCTATCGAGTAATCGATAAGGATAGTTGGATGATCGACATCATTCGAGCGATTCGAAAAATGCCACTCGATCACTTAGACAAGAATGCACAAAGAAGGGTAATCTCTGAGAGCTGAAAATATTTTTGGGATTCACCTTACCTTTTTAGACTTGAAGCTGATGGAGTATTGAGAAGGTGTGTGCCGAGTGAAGAGAGGCAAGAAATAATAAGGAAGTGTCACTCGGCGGAATACGGAGGACATTATGGGCATTTTCTAACTCAAGCAAAGCTATGTGCCAGCGGATTTTATTGGCCGGAAATGTATGAAGATTCTAAAAGGTATGTTGCCTCTTGCCCCGAGTGCCAAAGAACTGGTAACATCTCTCAGAGGAATGCCATGCCCTTGAATTATAATTTGCAAATCGATTTATTTGATGTTTGGTGAATCGACTTCATGGGACCATTTACAAACTCACATGGATATGAGCATATACTTGTCATGGTTGATCATGTGTCCAAGTGGGTGGAGGCTATACCATGTCGTAAGGTGTCAACGGAGGAGTCCATCTCAATGGTTAAGAATATCATTTTTCCTCGCTACGGTGTTCTGAGAATCTTGATAAGCGATGGAGGGACTTATTTCACCGGGAATAGCTTTCGAAAGTGTTTGTCCAAATTGGGAATCGAGCCTAGAGTGGCTACGGCCTATCATCCACAAACCAATGGACAAGCGGAAACATCAAATAGGCAACTAAAGAGCATCCTCAATAAGGCTATTGAGAAGGGAGGCAAGGATTGGTCAAAGAAATTGGATGGAGCATTGTGGGCATATCGGACGGCGTTCAAGACACCGATAGGTATGACTCCATACCAATTTGTATATGGCAAGGCTTGTCATCTTCCGGTTGAGCTAGAGCACAAGGCATATTGGGCAATAAAGGAGATGAGCCTCGACTTAGATGCCGCAAGGATGAAAAAAAGAATCCAAATTAGAGAGCTAGAAGAGATGAGGTTGAAGGCTTATGAGAGTGCAAGCATTTACAAAGAGAGGATCAAAAGGTGGTATGATAAAAGACTTAAAGGAAAAGAGTTCAAGGAAGGAGATAAGGCCCTTCTCTACAATTCAAGGTTCAAAACTTTCGAAAAAGGGAAGTTACAAAGCAAATGGGATGGACCTTATGTGGTACATTCGGTGTTCTCCAATGGAGTGGTTACTATCATGGATGCAAGAGGTGACCAATACGTGGTGAATGGTCAGCAGCTAAAGGTCTATATTGAACCCGACGTCGTGCCCCTACACTGTGTTGACATTTTCACAATGGAGGATGAACCCGAGCATCAAGCCTAGGACGAAAAACAAGGTACGTCACATGTATATATTTTAGTTTTTATTTTATTTTTAGTGTGTTTCGTGAATTTTTGCTGGGCCAACTCTTCTACACGGGTTTATATTCAAAAAATAGTGGGCACCGCAAAATTTGGGACGAGCCAGCCCGCGGGCTAGGGCAGGCCGGTCAGCCCAGGCCGGCCGGCCTGGGGGCCCTGCGTGGCGGCTCGCACCCGTTTTGCTCTGGGGCATGTCTCTCTAACTTCTATGTTTGCACCGATGATTTTCGGGAGGTTAGAAATAGGAAAGAAGGGGTTTTGAGCACGATGAGCACCCGATGTGCATGGAGAAGAAGAAGTGGTGCTCGTATTGTGGAAAGTTCCACTAAGTTTAGCGGTTGTTCTTCCCCTCTTGTTCTTTTTGTAAAAATTATGACGAGGACGTCGTATGGTCTAAGCGTGGGGGAGGAACTAGCGCTAGTTCCAAAAACTTTTTGCCCTAGTAGTTTGGTTGGTTTGGTTTGAAGTTTTTCAATTTTTAGCTCGATGGTGTGTTATTGTTAGCGTTGAGTCAATAAAAAAAGAGTCTTGAAATTGTCTCGTGTGTTTTATTTTTCTTGCTTACTTGTTTATCAATCTTTTATCTTTATATTCGATCATGAGCAATGAGCACGAAAGTTTCTGTGGTGCTTAGTGGGTTCTTGCCCGTGAGAGCATCCATAGTTTACTTTGAGCTAGAACCTTATTTAGCTATGGTACAATTATTACAAAGTTGGAGGTTTTTATTTCTGAAAATTACATGAAAAACCCCTCGCAATAAAGGTTAGCATCTTCTTTTTCCAAGTTGAGAGACAAGCTTATCCTATACAAAGCCTTTATATATTCGTTCCACTGTAAGTGTTGTTAGCATGATGAATTGGGTTAGGGCTTTTCTCTCTTGGAAGTTCTAATTTCGAGCAATGATCATGTCCTTGCTTTATATCTTTTATTGCTAGCTTCGTCATATATTCGGTAACGAGACATTCACATCGAAAGTCCCGTGTATCGCCGGATTCCATACCCAACCCATAATATCTTTTTATTCATCTTATTCATTGAACACAACCTATGCCCGAAGATTTGTTCCGTTTCTAGCAAGGATTTCAGTTAAAATTCAGATTGTGTGGTGAAGGAAACAAGTGAAGAGCTTCGGAGAAGAGATAAAAGATGTCAAGAAAAGAGAAGAAAAAATGGGTATAAAGAGAAGAAAAAGAGAGAAAAAGAAAAAAAGAAAAAAGGAAAAGAAAAGAAAAAGGAATAAAGAAGAAAGAGGAAAAAGAGGAATTCAAAGGCAAAGCGAGAAAGGTATAAGAGGGGATAACAAGTCAAGTAAAGATCAAGAGAAGTGCAAAGGAAGGATGTGATGTTGTTGAGAACGAATCTTCGATATTCCAACCATGTGCAATCTGACAACAAAGGACATCATTAGGACCTTGGAGTCATATTTTCTTTTCCCTTTTGCACATGTCCACCATTCTAAATCTTCTTATCCTTGATACCCTCACATTATGGTTTCATTCTCATGGTCATTGGCTCGGGAGGTGAACAACTATAAGAACTTTCCTAGCTTGATAATATTTGTGTTAACTTCACTAGCCATACCTATAGCTCCACCATATAATTAAATGAGAGACTTGTGGGAGATGAGAGTTCATGAATTGTTTAGGATAGCCACCTTAAATGAGCGACATGTGAGAACTTGGAAGAAGATTTTGTCTAATACTTGTTGCAGGAATTTTATTTTTGAAAAAGCTCAAAACCCTCCGGCGGAAGTAAGAAAGTAAGTATGGTTGGATCAAGGACCTCCGGCAAAAAGGTATAAGTTGTGGGGTAAGACTTGATTGGGTAATTTCCTAAACGCCCATGATTCATATAGTGTTTATTGTTTTCATGTTTCTTATATTAAAGATGAAAGGTTGACTAACTTGTAAGGAAGGAACTTATGACACAAGTTTCAATGCCATGGACAAGTGTTCTTTTGCAAGAAACTTGCTCGAGGACGAGCAAGATCTAAGCGTGGGGGAGATGTTGACGGTGAATTTTGGTGCTCCAAACATGTTCGTTACACTTTGGTTTGAACTTCATTATGGTACTAACCCACTACTAGCCACACTAATGATAGAACAAGTTCAACTTTGTATGTGCATTTGGAAGTGTGATGTTTTTGTAGGAAAACATGGACTAAAGGGACGGAGTCACATCAAGTTCAAAGGAGTAAATGAGGAGTTCCGTTCGTGTTCAAGATATTTATCACAGGGTTGATGACGCCAAAAACACAAATATTGGGGTCAAAGTCCAAAATGTCAAGACAGGCTACTCGGAGAAAGGGGTGACCGAACCGGGCCGGGACGGACCCAGGCCGGTTGGCCCAGGCCGGGCGGCTTGGCCCTTCCCATGTCAGTTCAGCCCCCGGTTTTTTATGCGCGAAGATCTTTCAACCCTAATTGGATGCTGGCGCCGCCATTCATCAAAGACAGAGATAAGTACCCCCGAGGTCGACCACAAGAGAGGGGAGGTTGGATCAGAAGAGATTCGAGGAGAGCACTCGGGAGAAATATTCATCTAGTTCAAGGAGGCGGTCACAAGCGAAGGAGGACGTTGAGGCGCTGCCACGGCGCCCCCGGAGTTGAAGGACACACCATCGGAAGCATCTACCATGATCAACGACGCCATGCTTAGCGTCATGATGGGGGTAATCTTCTCATTTGTCCATGGGGTTGTAACGGATCATGTCATGTAATCGCCGACTCGTTTATGGTTTCAATCTATTGGTTTCGTGTTGATGATGCTTTCATGTTTAAGGCTAGCTACCGTGCTTTTCGGGTGTATAGATCTCACTACTCCCATTGACCCCTTCAACATATCATGATCGTTCGTTGTTTTGCCTCGATTGCCTTCGCAAAGTGACAGGGCGAGAGAAGGAAAAGGGTGAAGTCGCGGTCACACCTTCTATAGATTAGATTGCTTTTTATCTTCCTTGGCGGTTGCATTTTCATGTATCCTAGACCCTATGGGCAAGTGTCCTTTACATCTTGTCCACCTCACACACCTCTTTGTTTTAAGATTAGTTTGCTTTTAGATTAATCTCTAGTTAAAGGTTGTCTTAATCAACTAGGTTAGCTTTAGATCGAACACTAGCAATCCCCTGGCTCCTTTGGTTGACAAGAACCTTGGGTTTACACTCAAGGGAAGAAGGGTCCCATACGGTCCGTACGCTTGCGGGCAACGACAATCAACCGTCAACATTGGAGCAGGAGCCACTGGGGAAGTGCTACTCTCAGTCGACCCCTGCGCGACCGTGCCGCGCCACTGGAGCGGCTTCTAGCAGCCGGCCGACCGCCACCGCCCACCGCGCGTCCCGCAGTGACTCCCCGCGGCTGACCCCGCGACACTGTCGGCTCTGAGCCAGGGAGGAGCGACTGGGAGAGCTCGAGGAGGAAGGAGAATGGAAGGATTGGGAGAGACAGAGAGTGTGACAACCCCATCCGAGATAAGTCCGTACTATCACTTAAGCCAGTCCCTTTTGGTCATTAAGCGATAATAAAGAATCATCCCGTTGAGTGTTGCCGGGTCATAGCCCGGTAAATCACTTGTAAACCACACAGAGGATCGAAACGCATACATTAAAACTCCCACGAAGGAGAGTCCAGATTACCTTACAAATTAATCCAAATTCCCCGTAGGGTTAATTATTACAAACATTGTCCTTGCATCCAAGGTAAATGGTTCAGAGTTTTGAAGACAACGGAAATTAAACTAATCGATAACTTGGCATCATGGGAGGCCACCCATAATGCCATTACTCCTCGTCATCCACCCATTCCAGCTCCCAGCTGGGTGGAATTTCACGAGGCCAAACATTATCACCTGAAAGCAACAATTATAGCAAGGCTGAGTATACTAATACTCAACAAGGCTTACCCGTCTAAAATGAAAGACTTAACCTTTTACTCATGCTTGGCTTTTGGCTAGTGGGTTTGTTTTGCCAAAAAGGGACTAAGGAGTTAATCCTTACTTTCAATATTTTAGCTTAAGTTCTAGTAGATCAAGTTATTACTAGATAAACAACTAATGCAAGCATAATTGTGCAAACAATTAATCGAACATCAAGTTTATCAATATTTCATCATAGAGGGATTATCATGGCTAGAGGGTTAAGCAATCTCAGATAACGGTGAGAGGCCGACGATCGATCAATTACTAACCTTGCTAGGTGAACCTAAACATACGGGAGAAAACACCCACAAGAGTGTATTCAACCAAACGGTTCCTGTCATTCCTCGGATTGGGATCAGATGCCACAGTCCTAAGTACAAGGCTAGCCGGCATGCCTCACACTAGCATCCGGCGCCACACATGCACTACAGTTTGCAAGACTGGGGCCGCAACCCAAGATTAGTAGCGCAAAGTTTCCGCCCTGTATCATTCAGGTACTAGGCTTACCGTACCTATTTCCGACAAATGTTTAGTACTTTCAAACGCTTAATCTCTTAACCACTAGACCGGAGTCCAAAATCCCATGCTCTTACCATGTGAGCAATTCAATTTAACAAGTCTTATGATTCCAACATGAGAACCTATTCTTGCGAGCAAAGTACATCACTCGACTTGTACCGGGTCCTTAGTGCATAGCAACTATCGACCTAGCATACTAGTAAAAGATCATATGTACTTATGGATCATGCATCTAGGGTTTCCATTCAACTCCTGAACGTAAATGCACAAAGATAGTCAAGCATAAATTCAGAATTTGAAAATGAAACACATAGGTAAATGTTAAACTGGGGCTTGCCTTCGGCAGCTCTAGCAGTCAGACAATCTTCCGAACTTTGGTCCGGGTCTTGCTCAACGGTCACGAAGTGTACGTCTCCTCCTGGTCCCTCGTCCACGTCAGCCGATACGAGCGTGTACCTACCGTCAGGGACTTCTATACGGGGAAATGCAATGCAAGAGTTAATTGGTGACGATGGTATAAGTAAACACAACAGCACACATTAAGCCTAGGGTGTCATGTTGACCACATTCACCTAAACAAGAATATATCCAGCATACTCTTCCTTAAAGATCAATTATTCGAACATTTATTAAATTATTATTTTGATAGCGATTGTGTGCACATCTAACAAATAAATTAGAAATACCACACAAGCAACCAAGTTAGATTTCAAGGATTCATTAGGAACATTTTCCAAAGGTTAACCACACATAAGTTTATAAAGAGGAGATTTCTTTATTTCTCTTTTTAATGTACTTAGTCTCTTCCAAAAATTATTCTGGTTAAACCATACAACATCTTACAGTGAGAATTTTTGTATGAGCACACAGTACTACAACAGAGCTACTAGTAAAATTTCATGGCAAGCAAGGCTATATACAGAGCATGAAAAATACAACAAGTTAACAATTGCAAAAGCAAGATTATTTAATACAGAGAAACTACTCATGCACTAGTGCTCAAATTTTACACAGAGCCTCTATGGACTAAAACTATGCTACACACTAACCACTTTCAGTCTATTTATTCACAAAGTATTTATACAGAGAAATATATGACTCAACTATAGACCAACTTTTTACCATAGCACAAACATGAAGTACACATCATCTATTCCAAAGATAAGCATCACTGGAGCAACAGAAACTGAGCTACAGATTTAACTTCATAAACAAGCATCATTCAGAAACAGATATATAAACAACTCCTAAAACCATGATAAAATTACTAGCAACATATCTTAGCCTAAAAAGGTGATATCTACAAGATGAACCACAGAAAGCATATATATGAAGCTGTACAAAGCATGTACACAGATCTAGCAATAATACAAAATAAATCATAACTAGGTGTCCACTCAGTAACTTTGTGCAAAAACTTAGGTATAGCCTACACTAGTGATGACTAAAAACATATCCAAAGATCAAGCCTAGAACATGAGTACAAATCAAGTTATGAACAACCCTATACAAACTGAGTTTGAATTTTCATTCAAAACCTATACCTCAAAAGTATATACAGCCTTTCTAAAAGATGTAGATCTATTCACGAGGAAACCAAAAAAATTGGTTTTGTATTTTTAGGATTTTTCTACGATTTTCTACACATTTTACAAGTTACTGGACTTAAAGGAAAAGGAAGAAGAATCTTCTTTCACAACAGACCCTAACAAGATTCAAAAGAGCACAGATAAGTCCCTGGCTCTTACATCCCGAACCCTACAAGAAACTTCCCCTCACAACCATGCCCTCCCGCGGCGGAGCGAGCTCGCCCGCGGTGAAGGATGGCCGGAGGTGAAGAACAAGCGGCACGGGGTTGCGATTCAGCTCACCCCGGATGGATTGGAGGCGGTGGCTGGGTCGGGGGAGTCTCCGGCGAGCAGTGGCGGCGAGGCAGTGGCGGTGCAGCCGCCTCAGCTCGAACTCCGGCGAGTGCTGGGGTTGAGCTCGGTAATGCGTGCTCGGAGAGGCTCGAGTGAGTGCTAGAGAGGAGGTCTGGGGTGCTTGTTGGTCACAGGCGCGAGCGGAGGGGAGAATTCATCGGAGGCGGCAATGGCGGACGGCGGCGGCGGTTTCTGCGTGTGCGCCGATGAGGGGAGAGCGGGTTTTATAGGGGGCGTGACGCGCTAAGGCGGTAATCGCCCAAGTCGTCGCATTGGCTGGGGTCGTGGCGTGGCTACAGCGACGGCGACGTGGGGTGGCGCGGCCGGCCAATGGCGGCCTCGGCGTGCGCGCTCCGGCGTGTGCGGTTGCGCCGCGTGGCACCGGCCTACAACCGCTAGGCGCGTCAGCTACCCCTGTGCACAGTCTCCACGGTGACCTCCTCGGACCGCTGGTCTCTCCGGTGCATCAGCGTGCGTGCCCGGGCGTACGGTGGCGATCCAACGTGGTGCGCGCGCACAACGGCAGCGTGCGAGTACACGTTTCTGCGCACAAACGCTTCAGAGTGCACCTGTTTGACCGCTGCAAACTCGAGATTTCGCTATATAAGTGAACCCTGCTCCAATTAGCAAAGTTGTAGATCAACCATCCCTCTACAACTTTTACAAAGCCCGATATGTGTTTTACTCTAGGAATCGAGCATAAACTGCAGGCGAATTTGCTGATTTTCTCGGCACGCAGGAACAGGAACTGCACGCGTTGACCAAGCTTTTCCACACATTTACACTTCGAATTTGATCTGCCACTCAACAACAAAGTTGTTGGTCTTGAAAAACTGTAAAACTTTGGTATTGGCCGATTTTGAAGTGTTTAGATGAATTTTGGAGAATGTGCCAAAAGTTCTAGTTAGGGTTTAAGGATCAAGGGGTTTGACCTAGGGTTTGACTTCAACTTTGATGAAAGGCTTAAGCACTAATGATTAAGAAGTGATTAAGATGATGATTAGCACTAACTACACTTGATTAAAAACACGGGGTGTTACAGAGAACGCCAGGGGGTGGGGTAGCGGAGGCGGGCTGTTGGGTTGGGAGGTGAGGGAGAGGAGGTGGATAGGGTTTCTAGAAGGTAGACATGGGGTGGGAGCTTTCAATTTGATATGCGGGCCAGCATCGGGCCAAACACTGTTTCACGGGCCGGGTCGTGCCGCCTGACGTGTCGAGGTGGCAGCCCACACCCAGCCCGAGCAACCTGTCGTACGGGCATCCTAGGGCGCACCACAGGGATGGGCCTACCCGTAAGATAGGTACCCGCAGGACTCTCTGTCTACCTGTGGGCCGTGGCTACTGAAGACGTGGCGCACACAGACTACTCAAGACTACATAAGGATAGTACTAGAATAAGAAAGCTTGTCCTGTACACCGCCTATGGCTAGTCCTAGTTGTATTCGACTAGTATCCTTATACTCAACTGACTTGTAACCCTGCCTACCGCACAATATAAGGCGAGGCAGGGACCCCCCAAACGACACCTGAATCATACACAATCAATCAAGAGCCACGCAGCATACATGACGTAGGCTATTACACACATTGCGGCCCGAACCTATCTAATTGTGTGCCCCGTGTCTCACCATCAAGCTCCTAGTCTCGGTGATCCCCACCACACAATCAACTACCTTAGGCACCCCCTGGGTAGGTTTGCCGGGATTAAACACCGACAGCTGGCGCGCCAGGTAGGGGATCTTGTCGTAGATCCGCTAGCGAACTCGATGGCTTCAATCACCATCAAGCCCACCGTCACTTTCGAGAAGGGCGACACCTTCGTCTTTGGCTCCTGGGTTTGCTTCGCAGACGGTGCCAGATCTTTCCTGCGCTTCCTGGCGGCAACCCCGGAGGCAAGCTCCACGTCCACGGTGCTCCCCGAAGCTCCGATGGACGATCTCGTCGAAAATTTCAGCGAAATTTCGCTCTCTGACCAAGTCGACGAGTTCCAGTCGGAGGCCGAGTACAACTCGACTATGACTCAAGCTTGGGTCGAGCCACGCGAGCTCTCCTCCGAGCCCGTGTCTGGTCCGATCTACCTGCCCCAGCCGCTCCTCTTCGGACACCGCTCCACCAGTGCTGCCTACCAGGTCGCACTCCCCGTCCTTCGTCGCCCGGGCAAGGAGCTCGTATCGAAGTACTCATCAGACTCAGACATCAACCACGACTACTCCGACACTCATTCGGACTCATCTGATTTCGAGTTCGACTACGACTCAGACATCTCTGAAGAGAAGCTGCTACTCTCAGGCCCTGCTCAGCGACTGGTTGTCACATCAACACCAGAAGGTAGATTCCTCTACTGGCCCAACCTCATCACTGATGACGACTCACGCATCGTCACCATACTCGAGACCCTCCCATACCAAGAGGGAGCTAAGCTCTCTGAAGAAGGCAGCGACACCGTACTCGTCACTTAGTCCAGCTCTGGGAACTACTCCCCGAGCTGAGAAGTCTTCATCGTCGAAGCTGACGGCTCCCGCCAGCACCAACTCTTCCCAGAGGACGTCTCTGATGATGAGCTCTCTGCAGATGCACCTGTCGACGAAACTACGGTAGCCAAGACGGCAAGACGCAACAAGAACACCGAGCGCGCCACTCGACGTCAGCAACTCACGAAAGCTCTCCCAGTCCGCAACCTGCAAGAAGCTCTGGATGCCGTCGCTACTCGCGCCAACGACACTCCAGAGGCCATCATCAACTTGATCAACCTGATTAGTCGATCAATGCCTCGGGACCGTACCGCTCAACAGATCGCCATACTAGCCGAGAAAGCTCACAACATGATCCGGCAAGGCGCCGTCCGGATGCGAGCATCCACGGCAGTAGTGGCGGAGGTCGTGCTACCCCCAATCGCACTCGTCCCAAAGCAAGCAACAAGGGCGGTGGATGTGACGCAAGCATCAACAATGGCTATCAACATACTCCTCGTGATGCCCGGGACACCATCAACAGGATCCGCTGGGAACACAAGAAGAACAAAGACGAGTCAGACACTTTCCCCGCCTTCACCAAATGTCTCAGGGTACTCTACCTACCTGAGAAGTTCAAGCCTCTCAGCATCAAGAAGTACGACGGCAAGCAAGACCCTAGGCAGTGGCTGCACTGCTACGGGATGTCCATCATGAACGCCGGAGGCAATGACGACACCAAGTGCATCTACTTCCCATTTTGCCTGGAGGAAGCACCACTCACCTGGCTCGAATCCCTCGAGCGAGGCTCCATCGACAACTGGGAACAACTCAAGAAAAACTTCACAAGCAACTTCCCTAGGGTCCTCACGGCAACCGCATTGACCTTGCTCAGGTCAAGCTGAAGCACAACGAGTCGCTCCGCGACTACATGCGTCGATTCTTCGACAAACGTGCCACTATTGTCGACGTTTCAGACAGGGATATCATCGACACCTTCCAAGAAGGTCTCTTTGACGAGTACACCTACATCGACTTCGATCGCACGCACCCAAGTTCTATCACCAAGCTGAAAGACATGGTTCAAGCCTAGGCTAATGAGGAGGAAAAGGTTCGTGCCAGATACCGCACTCCCCACAACAACCAAGGCAAGAACAACAACAACAATAACAACAACAACACTGGTAGAAGCAGCAGCAAGCAGCAGTCGGGTCCCAACCGCACGAGTAATAACTACTCGAGCAATCCCAATCACAAGCGGAAGTCGGACAACACTGTTGCCAATCTTGAGCAACCCTCCAAGGAGGCCAAAGAAGAGGAGAATCCCTACTTCCAGAAGATGCTCAAGGACAAGTGCCCATGGCACCCAACCGGTAATCACACTACCGAGCAATGCTACTCACTACACCGTACGCCGTATGTTGGAGAAGGCCCCGGAACCTCAACGTCCCTGAAACAAGGGCAAAGGAGGGAAAGGCAACAAAGACAAAGACGACGGATTCCAGGATCCTACCAACACCGTCAACGTCATCTTCGGTGACGTTCCTACAAAGCGCTCCCAAAAGCTTCTGCTAAGGGAGATCATGTCCATCGAACCCACGACGCCCACCTTTCTTAAGTGGTCGGAGGTACCTATTAGCTTCTCGCGCGCGGACCAGTGGACCAGCTTCTCAGAGCCAGGTCGTTTTCCTCTCGTCCTGGACCCGATGGTTGCAGGCTCCAGGCTCACTAGGTTCTCATCGACGGTGGCAGTGGCCTCAACGACCTGTTCGCCAAGACTTTGAAGAAGATGGGCCTCAACGTCACCGACATGCTCACCAAGAGCAACTCGCCGTTCTACGACATCATCCCCGGCAACACAGTTGTTCCCCTGGGACAAGTCGTGCTGCCTGTCACCTTCGGGACCAAAGACCACTACCGCACCGAGTACATCAAGTTTGAGGTTGCGGACTTCATGACATCCTACCACGCCATTCTCGGCTGACCAGCTCTTGCCAAGTTCATAGCTATCCCGCACTACGTGTACCTTGTACTCAAGATACCAGGACCCAAGGGTGTACTTGCTCTACAAGGGGACTTGAAGCGCTCCTACGACTGCGATACCGAAACCGTGGAGCTTGCTGCTACTACTCAAGTACCCAACGCCATGATGGAGGTCTTCGCTGCATCCAAGAAGCTTGCCCAAAGCGAGCTGGAAATTCCAGAGAAGACTAATATCTCCACCAAGCCCGCACCGACAGAGGAAGTCTAGTTGAAAGCCGTCGACCTTGGCACCAGCGACAGCTCCAAGACGACCATGATCAGCACCTGCTTGGATCCCAAATAGGAAGACGCGCTCGTCAACTTTCTTTGGGCTAACCATGATATCTTTGCATGGAAGCCTGCTGACATGCCTGGTATGCCCAGAAGGTTGATCGAGCACTCCCTTAACGTCAATCCTAAAGCTACACCCAAGCGACAACACCTTCACCGCTTCGCCCAGGACCGCAGGGACGCCATCAAGAAGGAACTCGCGAAACAACTCACAGCCGGCTTCATCAAGGAAGTGTTCCATCCAGAGTGGCTTGCCAACCCTGTCCTGGTCTGAAAGAAGAACACCAACTAGTGGAGGATGTGCGTCGACTACACTGACGTCAACAAGCACTGCCCCAAGGACCCCTTCGGCTTGTTGTGGATTGATCAAGTCATCGACTCCATGACAGGCTGCGCTCTACTCTCCTTCCTTGACTGCTACTCTAGGTACCACCAGATAGCAATCAAGGAATCTGATCAAGGGAAGACCGCGTTCATCACCCCGTTTGGTGCTTACTGCTACACGACGATGTTGTTTGGGTTGAAGAACGCGGGGGTCACATATCAGCGAGCTATCCAAGCCTGCTTCAAGAGGCAATTCAACAAGAACATTGAGGCGTACGTGGATGATGTAGTCGTCAAGACCAGAGATCCCAACACGCTCATCGCCGACCTTGAAGAGACCTTTGCCTCACTACGGGAGTACCAATGGAAGCTCAATTCCAATAAGTGCGTCTTCAGCGTATCATCAGGGAAACTACTCGGGTTCATCATCAGCCATCGCGGCATCGAAGCTGACCCTGAGAAGATTTCCACCATCACCAACATGAAGGCGCCGTCTACCATAAAAGATGTTCAGAAGCTTACTAGATGCATGGCGGCCCTTAACCGATTCATCTCCAGACTTAGAGAATGGGGTCTGCCCTTCTTCAAGCTACTCAAGCGGCAAGAGAAGTTCGTGTGGACTGCGGAGGCTGACGAAGCTCTTCATCAACTCAAAGACTTCATATCCAAGCCTCCAGTACTCGCGGCCCCTCGAGCCAAGGAGGAGCTCCTCCTCTACTTTACTGCAATTACTCATGTGGTTAGTACCGCCATCGTCGTCGAACCACAGGAGGATGGCCACACCTACAAGGTCTAGCGCCCCGTGTACTTCATCAGCGAGGTCCTCTCTGACTCAAAGTCCTGGTACTCACTGGTTCAGAAGCTGCTCTATGCAATCCTCATCACCTCACGGAAGCTACGGCACTACTTCCAGGAGTACAAGATCTCTGTGGTCACTGACTACCCGCTTGCTGATATTCTTCACAATCGGGATGCCACAGGGAGGATTTCTAAATGGGAGGTCGAGCTTGGCGCCCTCATGCTCGACTTAAAGCCCCGCACTACTATCAAGTCTCAAGCCTTGGTCGACTTCATGGCCGAGTGGCGGGAGAATCAAGTGCCAACACCAACCGAGCGCCCAGAGCATTGGGTCATGTACTTCGACGACTCCCTCAAGCTCGGAGGCGCAGGAGCAGGAGTACTGCTAATCTCACCCAAGGGTGAGCAACTCAAGTACGTCCTGCAGATCTTCTGGAAGGTCTCCAACAACAAAGCTGAGTACGAGGCTCTACTACACAGGCTTCGCCTAGCAGTCTCCCTCAGCATCAAGTGTCTACTCATCTACGGTGACTCTGCAGTGGTCATCAACCAAGTCAATGAATCCTGGGATCGCAACCGAGAAAACATGGATGCATACTGTCTGGAGGTACGCAAACTCGAGAACAAATTCTATGGTCTCGAGTTCCATCACATCATCCGTGACAACAACGTAGCTGCGGATGTCCTGTCAAAGCTGAGTTCTACTCGCGCTCAAGTCCCTGCGGGTGTCTTCGTCAACGAGCTCCACAAGAAGTCTATTCTGGAGCCACCAACAACTCCCTCGACTACTAATCTTGGTCCGTCCGAGCCAGTTCATGAGGTGCTTATGATCGACGTGGACTGGAGGCAGCCGTTCATTGACTACATCAAGGAGCAGAAGATTCCCTCTGACAAGTCCGAGGCAGAGCAGATCGTACACCGAGCCAAAAACTACATACTCGTCGGAGACCAGCTTTATAAGCGAGGTGCCACTTCTCATGTACTAATGAAGTGTGTGTCTCGGGAAGAAGGCAAGGACATTCTGGAGGAGAATCACAAAGGGATCTACGGCAACGACACGTCCTCCCGGACTCTAGTGGGCAAAACTTTTCGACAAGCGTTCTATTGGCCAGCAGCCTTTGCCGATGCAGAGGAACTAGTCAAGAAGTGCCAAGGATGCTAGTTCTTCGCCAGATAACAACACATCCCAGCCTACAAGCTCATCACGATACCACCAACCTGGCCTTTCACTTGTTAGGGGCTCGACATGATTGGCCCTTTGCCAACTGCGCCAGGAGGCTTCAATCGAGTTTTGGTGGCCATCGACAAGTTCACAAGTGGATCAAGGTCAAGCCTTTCACCTGCCCTAAAGCTGACAGAGTACTCGACTTCTTGGATGAAATCATGCATCACTATGGTTTTGACAACTGCATCATCACAGACCTAGGCTCCAACTTCAACAACCACTAGTTCTGGGAGTACTGCGAGAACAATGGGATCGACGTCTGGTACGTCTCCGTGGCACACCCTCATGGAACGCGCCAACAGGATGGTACTCGACGCTCTCAAAAAGTGCTTATACGATGCTGCAAATACCAAAGGAGGGAAGTGGATGAAGGAACTACCCAATGCACTATGGGGGCTGCGTACTCAGCCTACAAAGCCAACAGGGAAGTCACCTTACTTCTTGGTCTAAGGATCCGAAGCTATCCTACCTGCCGATGTGATGTGGCAATCTCCTGCGGGCAAGCACTATGACGAAGGCATCTCTGTAGATAACAGATAGGTCGACATCGACAACCTCGAAGAAGCCCGCAGCAACGCCCTTGTTCAATCAGCCCGATACCTCGAGGGCATCCGGCGCTACCTCGAGGGCAACATCAAGGAACGCTCCTTCAATGTGGGTAACCTTGTCCTACGTCGCATTCAGGGATACATCAGGACTTCACAAGCTCAGCTCGCCGTGGGAAGGTTCTTTCTCCGTCAAGGCAATCACTGTTCCAGGCTCCTACCGCCTCCAAACCCTCGACGGTGATGACATTGCCAACTCATGGAACATCGAGCACCTCTGTCGATTCTACCCATAGTCCTTGACTACGAATTGACAGCTCAGCTCCGTGCCACGGGTAGTTGTCTGCAGCCTACTACGGTCTGGGCTACCCACCGAGACGGCGGTTCGCAGCCTACTACAGTCCACGTCTCCCTTCAAGCCTCTTCGGACGGCTTTGTTGGGGTGGTAGAAAACATCATCTCTCGGCTCCGGGACTTTGCTTCCAAAAATTACTCAGCTTTGGTCCGGTTCATGAAATTACTTAGAACCTTGAGCTTCGCACAATTGGATCGTACGGTAGAAGTACACTGAAAGTTAACCAAGGATAAGTCCTTTTTCTGCAGGGCATGTTTCGAGCTTCGGAATCTTCATCATCACTCAACTCCGAGGATTCATTTCAGGAAATCACACAACTCTGATGGTCTTTAAGAAAGATACAAAAGAGTCTGGGCTTCGCCAGGTTGGCTATACATCGAAGTGCATAAACTAACCCAGGTTGAGTCTTTTTTCTCCACAGGGAAAGCTCGGGCTCTGGAAACTTCTTTCAAACAAGTACACTGTTACAAGCCTGGGCTCCGCTAAGACACTCCAAGGTGCTCAGCGTCAACAAGCTGCAAGAGCGAAACCTGGAGCACCAGGGTTTCGGACGAGGAGCAGCAAGGACGTCCGTGAAGCCCGGAGATTTGAAGACTCCTGTCGACTTGGACACGGTCAAATCGTCTTCAACATGGAACCGAAGCATCTCCGCATTTCGTGGCACGTCATCCGCTTCTATGTTCCACGGCGACATTGGCACTCCGCTGTCCACGGTGCTAAGTCTGCACCACGTGCTTGTACAAAATTACCCTTGTATGATGTTTATAGCTTCTAGGGTTTGAAGGGTATTTTCGGAATGTAAATTTGGTCTATCGGCACTATAAAAGGGGACCCTCCCCTCATTGTAAAGGGGACAACGTTTTTGGGGAAAGTGAAAAAGTAATGTGTTAAGGAAAGTTGATAGTTAAATATGTTTTGGTTTGAACGTGCTTGTTATGAACTGTCTGTTGTTGAACAACTCTTCTGATTGGGATTTGGTGATCCCAACAGAGGCGCCCACCGTGTTCTTAGCCATCAAAGAGCCCACGATGCCACCCGAAAAGAAAAAACCCACTAATCAGGAGGAGCCAAGAGTGGCTGCCAAAGAAAAGAGGATCATAGTCGCTCCGGAGCCAAGGCCGGAGGACAAGGATTTAGCACGAACTCGCAGTGAGAAAAGAAAGGCGGCAGGAAAGGCCGCGCAGGGTTCTGACCCAGAAACCAGCCTCATGAACGACAAAGAGGGAGCGACTAAAAAAGAGCTAGCTTCGATCTTGAAACAAATCAAAGCTATGAAACGAGAGAAGGAAAGGACGAGGCAAAGGGCTAACCCTAGGGCAAACCGCATCCCACCTCTCCAGGAAAAAGCCAAAGACAATGCAGGCACTTTTGGCGGAGCTCGAAGAATACTGTAGATCCGATGAAGATCACATGAGAAGAGTAGCCGAGAGAAATAAGGAAACCAGCGAATCAATGAGGGCATAGTTTCCTATTATCACACAATTCAATCAATGATGGTATAATTTTCTATTACACGATTGAATCATGGGAAAATTTTCCTATTAACCGACGAGTCAATGAGGGTTTAGTTTGCTATCATCACACCATTCAATCATTCACGATTGATTTGTTTCCTTACTGTCATCACGGATGGGGCCTTTCCTTTCATGGTTGATTTGTTTCCTTACAGTCATCACAGATCTTTTCTTTCTTACAACGAAGGAGATCATCACGACTGGGATGTTTCCTTTCTTAAAAATTTCCTATTAGCAAGCGAGTCAATCAGGGTATAATTTCCAATTATCACACAATTCAATCAATAAGGGTATAAATTTCGTATTTGCTCACAATTCAATCACGGAAAGGAATTAGGAAAAAAATAAAAACGGTGGATGGAAAGGAATTAGGAAAGAAAAAATGATTCATCTATACAACACCATATTTTCACCCCTCGCCATTCATTAGGAAACAACGTCGTCGTGGCCGTGAATGAAGACATATGATCCTACCTTTTTATTTTTCCAATCGTGAAAATCTAAATCTCTGGTTTCCTAAATTGCAGCTAATTACACTGAGTGCGTGATCACCGCATGTGTTTTTCTTATTTTGCGCCTACTCACATTGATCGCCTACCAAAAAGAGTGCATAATTATGTGTGCTTCCTTCCTAATTTTTGTGTGGCTGTCATTGACATAATTTCCTTGTGAGTGATGTCGTAATTTTTGTGTGGATGTCATTGACATAATGACACAGCAATTATTTTTGTTTCCTTCCTTTCATGTTCTCCGGTTTGGTATAAATCCCAATGGGAGGGGAGGCAGTCCCGCCCATCGGGAGGCCGCAAGCCCGCCACCCGGAGACCGCGCCCGAGGGTGAGGATGCTGGCCTCGATCCCGCTGTCGCCTGAGAGGTAAGATCAGCATTTCTATGATACTAGGTAAGATCAGCATGGCATCAGGAGGTGGGTATGTGTGGTGGCGGTGGTGTGAGGGGGGGTTGGCAGGTAGGGGGAGAGGGGGCGGATTTGGTGGCGATAGCCGCCGAAGACGCAGGGAAGAGGGTGGAGCGGGTGCGAACATGAGATTGCGAGTGGAAGAACTATAGGTGGTTGATGGTTTGAAAATACAATGCCATGTTAGTACTGTAGTTATTGTTATGTTTCTAATATAGTAATATTCAATTAAATATGATGGTTTGATATACAGTTGGACTGAAAGTAGGTCATGTATCCTTTTAATTGACAAGTTCAGGATTTATAAGGTTTTTATTGATTTATTAATGGTTTATGTTGTAAAATGTAAACAAGTGTCATAATTAATTATGATGGAATGTTAATATATCAACAACTCAGAATACATTATGTTGTTTGTAATTTTTGATATCTTAATTTGTATATAATTTTTTTTATATCACCCACGTGTCGTGCGTGCACTTCCACTAGTGAGTATAAGGTTTTCAACTATGAACATCATATGGCTTTGGTAGGACGGTGGCATATCAAAGAGGAGCTTTGCAAAGGGTTTTCAAGTTTTCAAATAAAATTCCCAAGCACTCAAGCATTCAGAGTGAAGATCATATCATCAAACCATATCACAAACACTAACTACTTAGATAAGCATGAGTTCCCTAATGATATTTGTTCACAATGATCAAGATGATGAGTGAGGAATAAAAAATATGCAAGCCAACCACATGAATCATGTAGAGCAAGCATAGCACGAATTGCTGAGTGTGATATAAAGGATATGAATTGAAATTCAATCAAACTCATGGATAAAGGAGAGTGCGGTAGAGGGTGCACATACCATCGCTTCTGAAGGATAAGAGATCAAGGAGGACTAGTGGTGATTCCGTTACCATAAGGCAGCCAGCTCACTCTAGTTCACCTTGCTCTTGTCATGAAGGCGTAGTCGATGTTGTGCAACTCCTGTGTGGGAGTTCTCTAGTGGATATGTCGATGATGAGCTCGAGAGAACTCCCCCACACTGTTGGTTGAATCTGGTGCTGTTCTTCATTTAACAAATGGAAACAAAAGATGGACTCTACTGGTTCAAGAACCATAGAGCCTGTTGACGGCTGTTAAGTGCCTACTTTAGCCGTCAATATACTCATGAATAAAGGAGGATAAGGCATTTCTTACACGTATTTAGTTAAGAATAATGTAGTTCCACTTGTCCTTGGAGATTATTTGATTGCAGGAAAATAAGCAAGAAAAGAGTGGCAAACTCACCTTCTATGATCCATGCCACATCACCTCATCCTAGGAGGACTGCCAACAAGGATGCCATGCATGCAAAGCTGCCAACAAGGGCGCCATGCATGCATGCCATGCAAGCAATCCAAGTGAAGCACACTCTGGCAAATCAGAGCATGACACATGGACATCACATGGATCTATGGGCCCACCACCGCATCAAAAGGAAGTGGACACCGGGTACAGACCTTAGGACCCACAGGACAGCCACCAGGAGAAAACACACCCCGAGTGGGGCCCATAGGGGGTCGGCCGAACCGACCCTGAGGCCTCCACTCAGGGGCTTCCACGTGGTGTCTTCCCATTGGTCCAAAGTGCCATTCCTGGGGTGTTTGCCTCCACTCCTCGATGGTGCCTTGGCCTATAAATAGAAGGGGAGGGGGCTCACTTAGAAACCATCCACACTTGCAACACCTCTCTCACTTTTAGTTTCAAGGCTAGGAGGTAGGCTAGAGTAGTTCTACTTCAGGTTCCAAGTCTACTTTGGGATCTAGGTATGAGTTCTCTTGTATCTTTATTCATTTGTATGACTTTGATCTACTTCAGTTATTCAGCTATTTCATATAAAGTCGTGTTAGTATACATGGGTGATTTCTTCATGTGTTCTTCACCTGTTCATCATTTAGAGGCTCCTATTCTTGATGAACAAGGCCTTTCGATCCACTTGACGGGTGACATTCACATGTTTCCGGTGTTTGTTCATAAGTTAGAGGCTTGTGTTCTTCACGAACACGACCCTTCGATCCAGTTGAACAGACATAGGAAAACACGAATACATTTGTGTACCTAACCTAGTTTGATCTAGTTAGATGACATGACTGCGTTGTATGAAGTCTATGCTTAAGCTACGGTACTCGGTGTAATTGGCTGGTTTATCTGGTGGCTTGACCTGGGTCACAATAGCCCGAGCCGGTCAAGTCCGGCTAACAACGTAAGCATGGTGCTTGGGTTGCATAGCTACCTTACTTATGAGTTTATCCCACGGTTTGTCTTGGGGTAGGCCGCGGTAGTGACAGCCGTTGGTCCCTCTGAAATCCCCCACATTCAGATAAGATGTAGGAGTCTAAAGTCTAACAACCGGAGTTGTGCGGAGGCAACGCGGGAGGTTAGCTCCCCATGGTACCTGGGTGCTTAAGTCAATGTTCTTCAACGCTAATGTATCTAACTCGTTCTTACTAGTTTTATGTGTATAGTACATAAGAACTTAGAACTAACTCGTATGTTGCCTCCTATGCCTAGGACCCCTTAGAGAGAGAGTGTGTGTGTGTGATCACACTACCCCATTATCATTTCTTACCCCTGCTCTTGAGTGTCTGATTTATTTCCGTCTATGATCTATACTCATTGCAATAGTGTTGAGCTTGTTAATCCACCAAAGCCTTCCTTGGATTAGATACCCTTCGGAATACTCCTTCGGGGAAATTCAACAATGGAACTTCCGTGCGCTTACAGACTCCTGTAACATTAAGAATTACCAACTAGCATTTCTGGCGCTGTTACCAGGATGGGTTCCAAACCCGTTCGTTGGTAGTTGCGTTAAGAAATGTCAACAAGCATTTCTGGCGCCATTGCCGGGGAAGGCTTAAGGATGACATATCAACACTTTGCATATGTTTATAATCATGATAGGAATAAAATAGTTCTCAATGCAGGCTAACTTGGATTGTCTTCTTTGTCTATTGATGATGAAGACAAGTAGTGCATGACTGGTTTCGACTTACCGCCGAATTTTACTGAAGATCGTGAGTCACTCGTAAGGAAGGCACGAACTCCTTTTGGCTCTCCTCTGTGTGAACGTTTAGAAGTCGATCCAGTTCCTTTGTGCCATCCGCATCTACTTCCATGGCCAACGCTGTTGTCGAGAAGACTCTCCGCGAGTACTCCGCTCCCTCTGCTGACCAGGTGCCGACAGACCCTGAGATCAACACCGGGAATGGAAACTTCGAGATCAAGACTAGCTTAATCACGATGGTACAGGCTAGCCTATTCTGTGGCAAGCCTAATGAAGACGCGAGCACCCACCTGCAGCAGTTCCTGGAACTGTGCAGTACCTTCACTATACGAGGAGTGGAGGAAGATGCTATTCGTATGCGACTATTTCCCTTCTCACTCCTGGGATAGGCGAAGCAGTGGTTCTACGTGAACCGTGCATAAATTAACACTTGGGCAAAGTGCTCCGCAACATTCCTCGCGAAGTTCTTTCCCTTGGGCAAAACCAATGTCCTTCGGGTGCGAATTTCAAGTTTCCAGCAAGCAGCAAGTGAGACTATCCCAGAAGCTTGGGAGAGGCTCCAGGAGTACATCCTGGCTTGTCCTGATCATGGGATGGACAACTGGCTTGTTCTCCAAAGTTTCTATAATGGGCTAACTCCGACAGCCTGAGGCCATATTAATGCTGCAGCTGGAGGAGCCTTCTTCTCTCTTACTATTACTGAAGCTACTACACTGATTGAGAAGATGGTTACCAACCAAGGGTGGAGTGATAATTGACTCCAGCCACGTCAAAGGGGTACACATACCGTCAAGGAAGCGGATATGCTACATGCCAAGATGGACCTAATGATTGTTGATGGTCAATATTTGCCATTTTCAAGGCCGTCAACTCCTGCAAATCTGAGCATGAATTGAACATCCACACTAGAATAGGTGCTTAAACTCATACTTTCCACCAGTGTCGATGTCTATTTGAATGCAGGTATTTAGCATAAGAAATGAGAGGAATTCATGCACTTTCACTCCACTCCAGTCCAAGGCACTCAAATGCTGGCCAATCAGGGGCTGCCACATGGATTCTCCTGGATCCATGATGTCACCAATCCATGTGAAGAACTTTCGACGAATCACACGCTGCCACGTCAGCATCACATGGATCCATGGGCCCACATTACCAACTAAACCGCCAGGAAACGTGCCATGCACGGAGGAGAGGCATCAGGGCCCACATGGAAGCGAGCCAGAGGAAGCACAGGCCAGGAGGCCACCTGAGGGGGTCGGCCGACCCTAGGTTCGGCCGAACCGACCTAGGGTCGGTTCATCCTGGCCCTCCACATGTTGTCCTCCCATTGGCTCCCTGCTGCAGTCCCGGGCGTTTAGGGGCACTTTGAGCCCCGGAGCAAGCCTCCTCCTTGTCTATAAATAGGAGGGGAGGGGCTCCATTTCTCACACACCACCTAGCTCTCAAGTTCCACTTTCTCTTGTGTAGCTCTCTCTCCCTCTCTCCAATTCTGCCCATGAGAGGTGATTCTCACCTCTTTGTGGTAGAATGGTGATGAGGAGAGATCTAGATTAGGATTAGTGTGAGGTAGAGCAGGGGTAAGGAGTGAGTTGATGTCCTTGTGGATGCTTGTTCTTCATTTAGATCAAAGTGAGTATTTCAGCATTTCTTATTTAGACTATAGTGGACATCATGCGTGGTTGCTTTGTTCTTGTGTTCTTGGCTCGTTCATAAGTTAGAGGCTTGTGTTCTTTGTGACACAAGGCTTCGATCCTTTAGAGCTAGAACTATAGTTCATTTACTTGTTTAGCATGCTCTGATCCTGTTTAGTTAAGTAAGTTTGCTGTATCTCTTTCAGCTGCATCCATAGCTTCTTTTCTGCTCCCAGTTCAATGATATGATTTGATTCGGATCTTTCCCTTGTTCGTGGGACCGTATTTATACGGTTGCTATAGTGTAGTTAGCGGACTAGCATACGTCGCACTATAGTACTTATCTGGGGTACAGACGTGGTGTCTGGGCCTTGGGTTTCCTACGAAGACCACGTACGATCGTAGCGTAGAGGTAGGCCGTAGTGGTGACAGCCTGTTGGACCCTTTGTCAACCCTCTTATGTCGCGTACTGAGTTGGGCTCACAGGACAACACCTCTGAGTGTTGTCGCCCCGCGGGGACGACTGAGATCTGACAGGAATACATCTTGAGAGCTAAGTCCCTTAAGGAAGTGCTTCTTGTATCCCGACCTATCCCAACGAAAGCTGGTGTCCTTGGTTAGGCCCTCTCTGGTTACTCTCCGTCCTAGGAACGAAACCCGAAGGGAGTCTCACTCTCCTAGGGAGAAGTGCTACAGCGGTGTATCTGTGCGCTTACGGATTCGTTCACACTCGTCAGTGTACCCGGGAGTTTCTTACACGCTCACGCTACCACGACGCCTAGTGTTGAGATTAAGAAATGCCAACAAGCATTTCTGGCGCCATTGCCGGGGGCGGCTTTTGTTAACCTTCGAGCCCGTCTATCCTCGTATTTATCTTTTTCTTTTTTTATTCTACTGTCACCACCATTACCCTTTTTGAAATATCCCTTTTTGTTTTCTTTCTACCTCTACCCCTGCTACCCATGGAAGGTTATCCTTGTAAACACCTTCCGCCTTCGAGGAGTGAACCCTCAGAGCCATCTTCGTCAAGACCCACTCTTACATCTGGCTGTAGGATTCACCCCTCTCTCATGAAGCTAATTCAGGACCTATCCTTCTCGGGGTTAAGTCATGAGAACCCCTTTGATCATGTGAGAGACTACGAGCATCTGATTGAAACTCAGGGTAAAACCGGAGAATCACCAGATGCTCGGAAAAGAGAGTTTTTCCCGCTATCCCTCTCTGGGGAAGCTCGGGATTGGCAATGTTGTTTTGGTAGAGACTACCTTACTTAGGAAAGGTTGAGAGCAGCTTTTTGCTCCCGCTTCTTCCCGATACGACGTGTCATCTCGTTAAGGGCAAAGATTCTTTGTTTCAAGCAATGTGAGGAGGAATCACTAGGAATGGCATGGAATCATTTTGCCTCTGCGGTGGTAGATTGCCCAGTCCTTCGTATTCCTGATTGGATGTTGCTTCAGCACTTCTGGTTTGGATTGCAGAAGAATAATGCCATGAGACTTAATTCTCTCTCCGGAGGATCCTTCGTACACCTAGATGCTGTCAAGGGAAGAGAGATCCTAGATAATCTCCGAGATTTCAGCTCCCCTTGCATCCCGGTCAACGAGGTACCCACCAGAGGAAAAGTTGAGCCACCTAGATCCATCGTCAGCCGAGTCCGAGACTTCATATCCACTCTTTCTGAGCTCTAGCTGAAGATGTCATTCCTGAATAGCAGGAGTCTAAGGGAAAGATTTCGTGGCACGAGATCCACCCTTGGGTTCCCCTCTCGTGCATCTTCTTAGACCTTCTCCCCGAGACTTTGTCTCGTGGGAGAACTGAGAGAGTAGTTCGGAGAGAACGACCATTCCCGGCCAGGATGACTTGTTCGATCCTCACTACTATCTCCTGAGGAGGGTATGAGAGGCCCATCGTGTTTCTACGTCGAGGTTTGAGCTAAAGTGCTTTGCACTGAAGTTTCATATAAACCGAGACATCGGTCTCTGCTCTTTAATCCATTGGATCCATCCATCAGACCGAAGGACCACGATCATTTACCGATCGAATGGAGTGCATTCATTTTTTTATCTCAAGCACATCGATCGATGCTGATCAATCAGGAGAAGCTTGCACTTTGTATCGTATGCCTGATTTGATCGATGCCCAATGGGAGGTGCACTTTTCAGTTTATTCATAATCCCCCATTGGAAGCTTAGGACAGACTTGGGAATGTTTTCATCACTTTGATGAGAACCTCGAACCCTCCGCCTAAGGTAAGAGTGAGTAAATCTTGCTCTTCGTCCGAACTCTAGTTCTTGATCGTACACCGGCCGCTGGAAGTCCACGCTTCATCCTTTTGAGAGCCGAGTGTCCTTCCGAGCTTGAGTTCACTCGGAGATCGGTACCTATTGGTGAAGCACTAGCCTCAGTGCTCGATCTTTTCATCTCTGAGTTCCACAACCCTAGTGCTACGGTCCTCGAGTCCCATGACCACCTCAGGAAAGGCCTCAGCCTCTCTGGGATGATCATGCTTGCTCTCAGCCTCGATATATCTTTTTGGGCTCGAGTTCGTATACGCACTGCCCTTGCAGAGCAGAGCTTATCGTCATATCAACATCATCTGCAAGGACACGGTCATAAGTTGAGACAGGAGATCACAAGACACCCACACCCTAAGTACTCTTGGGATTCATCTCGTTTCCCCATGACGAATTATCCTTCGGGTATCTTGTGGACCGTGGTCATGCAGGAGAAAGAAATTGCCAAGATTAAGAGGAGTAGCAAAAGGTCCACAGGAAGGCAGCACCATTGTGGTGACACGGACGCTTCGTGACTACCGCCAGAAGTGCCTACACTTCTGACGAACCCAGTGTGTCATCAAGGTGATTTCCCCCAGATTCTCTTTTGGTATATCGTGGCTTGGCCAAGGTTAGTATATAGTTGAGGATGAAATTTCAACCTCGACCTTATCTTAGCCGAAGGCCTAAGCCAAGCTTTCCATCTCAGGGAATCCGCCTGGGCCGTTGATCCTGAAACCTGCTAGAGCCCACACGAGAAGGGGTTGGACCGGAGGGGCCCACAGGGGGCCGGTGGAACCCTGGTTCGGCTGAAACCCTGGTGCCTCCTCTCCCCTTCTTCTTTCGCGTGTGCGTCTCATTCTCCTCCAGAACCCTTCTCTCTGCCGCCGGACGAGTTTTCGCATCGCGAAACCCATCTCCTCCACCTTAACTCCTCAGCAGATCTCCGCATTCATGGCCGGGAGGAGCGTTGTCCCTTTCGACGGCTCCACCTCGTCCACCGGCCCCGGGGCAGGAGGCAACCCATCCATTGTTGCCGCCCCTGCTGCGGACCTCGCAATGGTGGCCAGTGTCCTGGATGTTCTGCTGCTCGCTACCATCCCGCCGAGCGGGAGGATTCCAGGCACACCGCCCTCACAGCGCTCTGCCTCGCCTGGGAAAAGGCACATGAGACGGGCGGCCAGCCCCTACGGCAGGCCGACCACGGCTCAGCTTCGCCCCAGGGGGTTGCCGCTCGCTCCACCTAGCACACCTGGATCGTCGCTGGCTGGAGGGCAGACGAGCTCAGCATAGTCTGCTCCTTCACCACAGCCGTCGGTGACCATTAAGCCGGCGCTGCCCAAGGAGAAGGCTCCCGCAGGGCGCCCAGCTCCAGTTCTGCCAGAAGAGGAGGAAGACATTGGCCTGGACGACGGGTTGCCACCGCTACCCTACACTAGGAGGTCCAGGGAGAGGACTCGGGCAACCGAGCAAGCCCCCAGGCTCTCCTCAGTGTCCAAGCTGACCCCGCTGATGAAGGAATTGGAGGCCAGCAACGAGAAGCTCAGGGCTGCTTACTCGGAGCAGAAGTTGGACCTGGCCGAGCTCAGAGACGACATCCGTGACCTTCACCATGGTCTTTGTGCGAAGATGAGGAGGCTGTTCTCGGCCACGGGGCATGCAGCCCTCTATGATGTCGAGTAGTGGGGATTAGCCCCATCTTTAGTTCATTAGGCGCTAGTCTAGGTCTAGGTTGATTTCCCTTTGTTTCCCTTTATTTCATTTATTTCTTTTGCATGTGTATATGTAAGCGCCTAATCATTTTGATTAAAACATTTTGGATTTGAATAAAGTGGCTCACCGGTCATGTAACCCAGTTTAGCCACCCTTTGTGTCGTTACTTTGGTCTTTTTGAATTCGAGGACATCTAGGTTCGAGACAGTGTGGAGGAAGAGCCACGACTCTCCCAACGCAAGCACAACATTTTCGTACGTACCCACTGCGAGCACTCCGCGCTAGCCGATCGATCACCTACCGAGAACCTGAACGGGACCCGCACGAGTTCACTCCTGTGGAGAGCCTCTCACGGTTCATCTTCTATGCATAGCACCAGTTTGCATCTCGACAACTCACTCTCTTTCATTCCTGAGTTTTATAAGTTGTATCCTTCTATCTGTAAACTAAAACTCGAATGATGATGCTAAAGATCACCCAGCTCATTTGTACCTGAGTAGACTTACATATGTTTTATTCCTTGTTTTCTGCCTGATGCTTGTGAACCAAAATCTTCTTAAGGACAAGCATGTTCACCTAAGTAATTGATGAGTATGATATGGCTGGATGATATGATCTTTTGCTTTGATGACTAACTCTCTTGGGGAGTTTATTTTTGAAAACTCAAAACCTCTTGGAAAGGCTCCTCTTTGATATGCCTCTGTCCCATTAGAGCCTTATGATCTCTGTAGGTAAAAACCTTCGATTCATTTGCTGCTTGTCATTACTTTGAGCTTTGTCAAATTCTGTGACCCTTGTGAGAATTCTTTTCATTACTTTCATGATCAAGATTTATGTGCACCCCACCTATTTTCCCCTTGCTATGCTTCTACCTTGGAAGTTAGCATTGTATCATCTATCCATTCCATAAAAGCAAAACTCCAAATGTGGTGTGACATCTCTCTCCAGAAGTGTCCTTCAAAAAAGAGACATAGGCTAAAAAAAATAAAAATAAATATATACATGCTCAAGGCATGATGAAAAAAAAGAAGAAAGAGAAAAATAGCCTATGTCCAAAATGAAGGAGGAATAGGGGAGAGATAGATCATGCAAAAAAGGAGTTCCAGATCATAGATGGTAATAACTAGTATCCATTCCGGGGCTAGTGTCCACCTTACCATCAACCCACATTTCCACCATATATATGTATGGTAATATCTAGCACCCATTCCGGGCCTAGTATCCACCTTACCATACACACCATAGCCATACCGGTATACATCTTGATCTGATGGTATGATTTGATTTTCTCTGTGGATCCAGTCTTTGACTTTGCAAAATATGTGATGCAAGTATGCTTTCTCTTTATCCTACCCTGAGCTCCACATATAGCCATCATTAGAAATAGGATGAAGAAAGGCAAAATGCCTTAGTGAGGACATATACACATTGAGCGATTTGAGAGAATCAAATGAGGAAGCCACCAAGAGTTTTGTTTATGAAAATCTCGCAAAACCCCCAAGGTGTTTATCATTAGGTGCATAAGTGACTTGATTCACAGCTGTTCTACTCTTCAATCACCCAAGGGAACATGATAGCCACTACACAGAGGTTCACAAGAGCAAGGTATGACTTGGAATATCTCTTATGTCTGTCTTACTTTTTGGTATTTATGATCCGCTTGGCTTTGTTTCCCCTTCACTTGGGACAAGCAAAGGTCAAGTGTGGGGGTGTTGTTGACAGTC
The DNA here is from genome assembly GCA_036936925.1 of Cenchrus fungigraminus. Classification (NCBI taxonomy): domain Eukaryota; kingdom Viridiplantae; phylum Streptophyta; class Magnoliopsida; order Poales; family Poaceae; genus Cenchrus; species Cenchrus fungigraminus. The sequence continues at coordinate 104,499,091 of CM072779.1, forward strand.
CATATTTGCCATTTTCAAGGCCGTCAACTCCTGCAAATCTGAGCATGAATTGAACATCCACACTAGAATAGGTGCTTAAACTCATACTTTCCACCAGTGTCGATGTCTATTTGAATGCAGATATTTAGCATAAGAAATGTGAGGAATTCATGCACTTTCACTCCACTCCAATCCAAGGCACTCAAATGCTGGCCAACCAGGGGCTGCCACATGGATTCTCCTGGATCCATGATGTCACCAATCCATGTGAAGAACTTTCGACGAATCACACGCTGCCACGTCAGCATCACATGGATCCATGGGCCCACATTACCAACTAAACCGCCAGGAAACGTGCCATGCACGGAGGAGAGGCATCAGGGCCCACATGGAAGCGAGCCAGAGGAAGCACAGGCCAGGAGGCCACCTGAGGGGGTCGGCCGACCCTAGGTTCGGCCGAACCGACCTAGGGTCGGTTCATCCTGGCCCTCCACATGTTGTCCTCCCATTGGCTCCCTGCTGCAGTCCCGAGCATTTAGGGGCACTTTGAGCCCCGGAGCAAGCCTCCTCCTTGTCTATAAATAGGAGGGGAGGGGCTCCATTTCTCACACACCACCTAGCTCTCAAGTTCCGCTTTCTCTTGTGTAGCTCTCTCTCCCTCTCTCCAATTCTGCCCATGAGAGGTGATTCTCACCTCTTTGTGGTAGAATGGTGATGAGGAGAGATCTAGATTAGGATTAGTGTGAGGTAGAGGAGGGGTATGGAGTGAGTTGATGTCCTCGTGGATGCTTGTTCTTCATTTAGATCAAAGTGAGTATTTTAGCATTTCTTATTTAGACTATAGTGGACATCATGCGTGGTTGCTTTGTTCTTGTGTTCTTGGCTCGTTCATAAGTTAGAGGCTTGTGTTCTTCGTGACACAAGGCTTCGATCCTTTAGAGCTAGAACCATAGTTCATTTACTTATTTAGCATGCTCTGATCCTGTTTAGTTAAGTAAGTTTGCTGTATCTCGTTCAGCTGCATCCATAGCTTCTTTTCTGCTCCCAGTTCAATGATATGATCTGATTCGGATCTTTCCCTTGTTCGTGGGACCGTATTTATACGGTTGCTATAGTGTAGTTAGCGGGCTAGCATGCGTCGCACTATAGTACTTATCTGGGGTACAGATGTGGTGTCTGGGCCTTGGGTTTCCTACGGAGACCACATACGATCGTAGCGTAGAGGTAGGCCGCAGTGTTGACAGCCTGTTGGACCCTTTGTCAACCCTCTTACATCACGTACCGAGTTGGGCTCGCAGGACAACACCTCTGAGTGTTGTCGCCCCACGGGGATGACTGAGATCTGACAGGAATACATCTTGAGAGCTAAGTCCCTTAAGGAAGTGCATCTTGTATCCCGACCTATCCCAGCGAAAGCTGGTGTCCTTGGTTAGGCCCTCTCTGGTTACTCTCCGTCCTAGGAACGAAACCCGAAGGGAGTACTCACTCTCCTAGGGAGAAGTGCTACAACGGTGTATCCGTGTGCTTGCGGATTCGTTCGCACTCGTCAGTGTACCCGGGAGTTTCTTACACGCTCACGCTACCACGACGCCTAGTGTTGAGATTAAGAAACGCCAACAATGATGAAGAGAATGGATGATCTAACCAATGAAAAGGCCGCCATGGCCACCACTACTCAAGCTATGGATGCTCGCATGACTTGCGAAGTCTGTGGTAATACTGGGCATTCAGGGAATTACTTCCCCGCTACTCAGGAGGATGTGATGTACATGAACGGCAACAACAACAGTTATCGTCCACAAGGAGGTAAAACATGGAATCAATCACGCCCTTATTATCAAGGAGGTAATCAAGGTAATTCTTTCAACCCAAACCAACCTTCCTTGAAAGATCTAGTCTTTGGGCAAGCTAAGATTAATGAAGGCTTTAATAAGAAAACAGCTGCCTATGATAAGGCTTTCGAGAGCCTTAATGTTAAAATTGATAGCATTTCATCTGCTCTTAAGAACCAGTTGAATTTTAATAAGATGATAGAAACCCAGTTGGCTCAATTAGCTGCTTTGGTTCCCTCTACTGAAGACGGGAAGATTCCGGGGCAACCCGTATCTTCCTGTGAAAATGTTTGTGTAGTGTCCACCAGATGGGGTAAGCCATCTGGGTGGGCACGAGCCACTGACTATGCAGGAAAGCCTACACAACAATTACTTGACTCATGGGAATCTTCAACAATCACACACAAGAAAGATCCTGGTTATCCGGCTATCAACTGCAAGATATATTACCAAAAGATTAAGCATGCTCTCTGTGACCTTGGTGCAAGTGTTAATCTTATGTCCAAGGCCATGTTCGAACAATTGGGATATCCAGCTCTAACTCCAACTGCGACGACCGTCCAACTTGCTGATGCATCGATCCGATATCCAGAGGGGATAGTAGAGAACTTATTGGTATTCGTCTAAGGTTCATGCATCTTCGCAGACTTCGTGGTCCTTGATATGCAAGATGATGAGGGAATGCCCCTCATTCTTGGGAGACCGTTCCTAAGTGACGCTAACACAAGGATCAATGTCGGAGCCGGAACGATCCGATTCTGCATTGGGAAGATGAACTTGATGTTCCGATTTCAGGCAGCAGAAGAGAAATGTTATACACTGCAGGGCAAGAATGAGCAGTCAGAGGCATGGGCGGAGCCACAGCCCTAACGACTTCCCACTACTCCAACAAAGCCTAAGAAAACAAGAAAGGTGTGGCGGGAAGTACAGAAGTCATCTCCATCTATTTCTCAGGAATGGGATGACGAGTGGAATTGATCGCCGAGAAAAGTCTTGCTCTAAGACTTAAAAAGATGAGTCCTTTTTGCCAAAAGGTAAAAATTGGTAGTTATCTCATATTTTCCTTTCCAAAATTTTATTTGATTTTTCCACATGCATATTTGAATTTTCCAACCTTGCATCTACATGCTAGATTTTTCTAGCCAAATTTCCCTTTTCAAATAAAAATTCTGAAAATAAATTTTTGAGTTGGAAAATCCTTGAAAAATTATTTGAGCAACATTTTGGGCGAATTTGGACCTAGACATCTGGGCAGGACATCAGACAGCCGTTAGAGAGCCGTTGCAAAAGCTGGAGACAGGCGGGCCCGACAGGGGTTCGGCCGAACCCACGGGTCGGCCGAACCAGGCCAACGGTCTTGTGGGCCCGGCCTCCTCCAACGGCTCCTAGCTGTTGCTCTTGTCCCTTCCCCGGTGCCTAGCTCGGTTTCCTATAAATAGAAGGGGGATTGAGGGGTTTTTTTGCCCATTCACTCATTTCCATCACCCTCTCTCCCTCTTTGCTCTTGCTCTTTGGTTTTCTTGGATTTCTTGCTCAAGGTTGAAGTGTCAAGCACTCTCTCCAATTTGTCGCTGAGTATTGAATATTGGTGGAGCAAGCTCAGTAAGGATTTCATTTCGATTTCACTAACCCATCATCGAGTTGCTCGTGTTGTCCCATTGTTGTGGAAGATGAGTTGGATCGCCGGTGCGTACCAGAAGGTGACCCGCTCACGCCGTTCGAGAGACGGAGAGGGCTCGTCTCACCACTCCGGAGCTACACCGAGTCAAATGTAAACTGACCGTGAAGAAGAGGAAGAAGAGCTACCCACGCCACAAGCCGAAGGAGTGTACGACGCTGATGCCGCCTTCATCGACTTGAGGGACGACCGGGAGAGACAAGCCTACGCTCTCATCAAGGATCGAGTCTTCGCCAACACCAAGGAGTTCGACTCGGCCCTTCTCGAGAAAACAGGTATGGACTCCGAGTTCGATTCCATTTGGCATGCTCTTGGTTGGGAGAACTTTGTTCTGGTGTGGGAGATCGGTTCTAGACCTCTCACCATCCAGTTTCTTTGTACTCTTCGGGAGGATGCAGCTGGTATTATGTTTCGATTCCATGGAACGTCGTATCGAGTTTCTTGGCAAGATCTTATTTGCACCCTTGGTTTTCATCATCGTTGCGTTGTTTCTCTCAATCTAGCTTGCAAGGATTTTATTTGAGATAGTTTTTGGGAAGAACTTTCTGGTCGGCATGTTCGTGGCAAGTTAGCACCTCGGTGCAACGATATCACACATCCCACTCTCCGACTGTGGCACAAGTGGCTCGCCGTCACTCTCTTTCCAAGGGATGACGTTCGACCCGTGCGCACGGACGAGATGAGGATATTATATGCCGCGGTCAGACGGATCAAAATCTCCCCAGTGCAAGCTATGATCCGGCTGTGGTTGACAAATTTTAAGATGACGGGTTCTATTGAGTGTACATCTTTAATCACACGTATCATTTCGAGTCTCGGGATTACACAAGGGACTGACATTCCCTACATTGATTCTCCCCGGGCCGTGATAGATGAGGCATATTTGATTCGAGGACATACTCTTAAGAAGGGCCCGGATGATTCATTGGTTTTCTTTTACCCTGGCCATGCAAACCAGATTCGGTTACCTAACCCGGATTTCCGTTTGTACGGCCAAGGGCCACTGACCGTTCCGCATGAGGAACCTCATCGTTCTAGTGTTTCTGGTGACAGGGTCACTAGGAGTGCATCGAGGAGGGCAGCGACAACACAGCAACCGCCACAACATCCGCCGCCACAGCCGTCACCACAGCCGTCGCCTCAGCCACAGCCTCAGCATACCACACTGCTGTCTGGCGCATGGGCCTCGGCCGGGTACATGTCTGGAGTTACACCCAGATATACCCCCAGTTGGGACCAGCCGATGTATCAGCAGGGTGCAAGTAGCTCGTCTTGGGCTAGTATAGGGAGTGGCGATTGGACTAGGCCCACTGGTGCTACGTACGGGGATGTCACATCTTCATAGTCCGGGTTGCGCTCGTCATCTCGTGGGGCCACCCTCACTAAGCAGATGAGCGAGCTCAACATCCATGTCGGTAGCATGGAGGAGACAATGCACCAGCAGGCTGAGTCCACTCAAGACTGGCAGCATATGACTGGCGAGAGACTTCACACCATGGAGCAGAGACAGCAGCGACAGCTGGAGGAGCAGAGGGCTTACTACGCGTGGATGGGATATCCCCCTCCACAGCAGTGAGACTGAAGCTAGCTTGGCGGAGGACCCCCTTTCTGAGGTAACTTGTATCTTCTATTGTTTTCAGAACCCCATATGCTTCCATACATCCAGAGGTCAGAGTCTATACAAGAATCTAGCCTAAGGAATACAGAGGAAAAGAAGCAATCCAGAGCGATCTACCGGGGGAGAAAACCTAGAGTCCAAGAGAGAGAGAGATGCCATCCACCTCTCCGCTATATATATGAAGTCCATCGGAGGAGGTAAATGACCACGCTACCCCTACAACTCAAATAGAAGATACAAACCCCTCAGGGGTATTTTGGTCAAGTCTTCATCGAGCGGATACGATTCCACTGCAGCTTTGCTTCTCATCGACGCAAACCCCGTGATCACACCACGTGCCCCCTGCCTCGAAGCTTCCCGACGCTCCCGGATCACCGTCTCCATCACATTGGGCCTCCAGGCTTGGTTTTGAGGCCCAAACCAAGAAACCGTCCACCGATGGTTTTGTGGGCAAACCAACAAACCCCACATGCAAGCTTCGGCCTCGATCTGCTACCTTGCACCGGCCCATGTTCATGACTTCAGCCCGCTAGTCTTGCACCGCACGGCTCGCACTTGACCCTATCAGCCACCGGGTCCATCGAACCAAGCCTACTTGCCTCTCCATCACCCGGAGGCCGCCACGGCTAAGGCCTTTTGCGCTTGTTCTTCACCTGCACCGACACGAGTCAAACCGCAACCTGTACCTACACACTTAGACAAGCATCAGTCCACACAACATTGTCAATCACTCATCACTAAGAAGCGACCCTCCACTGGTCCTCGGACGCATCTGGTCCTCAATCTCCCCCTTGATGAGTTCATTGACAACACCCATAGTAACCATCATAGAGAAAAAGAAAAGAAAATAACCACGAACACAAACCTCCTAGCAAGTGATGCAAAGCCAAAGAACAAGCGAAAACACGATCACTCGCCAAACCATGTCTCGACCCCCTAAGGCAAGGGCAACGGCTCAACACAGCCGAGACAAAACAAAGCTCACAAAGAGCACACCACAAAGCACAAAACTCAGGCAAACCAAAGGAGCTCCCCCTACACATATGCACACTCCCCCTGAGCAAATGCAACCTCTTTTCTCAAATTTCTCCCCACATGCAAAGATTCTCACAAAGCATACCAATTCTCCCCAAATGCATACATCTTCTTCCCCTTGTTGACAATGCATGAATCAAGATATCATGTAGCTCTCCCCCTTGTTTTCATGAAAAATGCATGTCAAAGCATATACAATCTACCAAGCTTCTCAAATATACAAAGAGCACAACAAAATGCTACAAATGAGACATAGAGCAAGCAAAGTAGATATGGTGTAGTTAGTGCATTGACATAAGAAAGTACAGACATATAAGCATGTGACATGCCCAAAAGCATTTTTAAGCAATTTTCACAAAGAAACATTCATCTCATGAGCAAAGCCCTATCCATGGCAATTTGAACAAAAATGCACTCTATCATCCAAAGCTCATACAAAATCACAAGTTCTTATTACAAGATCATGGTAAACGCCCACAAGCTACTCAATGTCATGTTAAAGCTACCGAGCCATGTGTCTACTTCTTAAAATGAGACTTCTCATGGTAGACAGCATGCAACGGTTTAGGACCCAAGATATGAAAATCAAAACATAAAGACATGATCAAGAGCTCATTTTTCAAGCATAAGGCAATTCATACACCAATTTCATTTTCAAGTTTAAACATAGTACATGAAATGCCTTTGCGGCAAAAAGAAGCTTATGCTGCTCCACAAGTGAACAAATGGGCTAAACATTTACAATGACAAATGGGTCTTTGACCCCAAGCAAAGAGAACATGATACTCAAGCACAAACTAAACATGATATAGGCATTTGAGCACAAATTGAACATAGACAAGTATCTACTCATGAGAGAAGCAATTTTAGCATTTTCACAAACATAAAGCTATCTCATCATGAATATATGGCAAAACAATCAAGATCATAGCATTCACATCACCATTCCCAAAACATGCTCATATCTCACATATAGCATATCACAGTGATCAAAGTATATAGGAGAAGGTTATCCTAGCACAAGTGATCCAAAGATGGCTATCCTACCAGGTTCCGTACAAAAAGTAAAATGCATGCATGGAATGCAACACATGAGACATATATCACATATATACATGAGAAGCTCCAAGACCCAGCTAGAAAGTGTTGACGGCTGATATTTGCCATTTTTATGGCTGTCAACTCCTGCAAATTGGAGCATGAATTGCACATTCACACTAGAATAGGAGCTTAAACTCATACTTTCCACCAGTGTCGATGTCTATTTGAATGCAGGTATTTAGCATAAGAAATGGGAGGAATCCATGCACTTTCACTCCACTCCAATCCAAGGCACTCAAATGCTGGCCAATCAGGGGCTGCCACATGGATTCTCCTGGATCCATGATGTCACCAATCCATGTGAGGGACTCTCGACGAATCATACGCTGCCACGTCAGCATCACATGGATCCATGGGCCCACTTTGCCAACTAAACCGCTAGGAAACGTACTGTCACACCCTGAAATTCCTAATTTTAGGATGTGAATGAGAAAAACAAATTAATAAACAATTTTCTCTCAATTTTAAAATTTTGTTAGCAACTTGTGAATTTGTTTAAGGATTTTAAGGAGTTCTTTAAATTTTCTAGGCATTTAAATAATTTTCTATTATAAAATAAATAAATATAGGAGTTGAGTGTTGCATACATGCTGGTGCATTATTTTTGAGTGTTGGAATTCAAATTTGTGTTTGAATTCAAATCTTGTTTGAAGTTTTAAAGGTTTCAAAATTCAAAAGGAATTTTTCTTCCCTCCCTCTTCTTCTCCTGTTTTTCGCGTCGGCCCTTTTTCCTAAGTCCGCGGGACATCCTTCAAGTCCCCGGCCTGATCCACCTTTTTCCTCCTCCTCTCTCAGTTTTTCCGCGGCCCAGTTCAGCTTCCGGCCCTGCTCCGACCCACGATGCCACCCCGCGCGCACCGGTCGCTGACATGTGGACCCCTGGGGTCATCCCCTTCCATCGTCCACCTCCGACCCGGCGGGCGCCCGAGTCTGGGTCTGGTGCGACCCCGCGCCGCACCCGTGCCACCTTCCCTTGGCCCGCACGCCAAGGAATTGGTGATCCGGCCTTTATAAACCGCGCCGCCATCCTCCGTACCCTGTTCCCCCCCCCGAACCCTAGCCTCGGCTCCACCATAGCGCCGCCGCCTTGAAACGCTAGCACCGCCGACGATCTCTGCCGCCGTCTCTCCTCTGTCGACGGGAAGTAGCACCAAAGGTTTGCGTGGAGGTGAGGAGGCTTGCTACGCCGTTTGTTTGCGTCCTTGTGCCCTGCAGGCCGCGCATGAGCTCGCCGGAGCTGCTCCGCCGTCGCAGTCCACCTCGCCGAGCCCCGCGCCGTCGCCGTCGCCCTATAGTTCGCACCGGTGCCATAGATGTGCTCGCCGTCTCACCCGCTTCACTCTGGAGTTTACCGCGTGCCAAATCGTGGCCGGATGGCCGTTTTCGAGTCGCGCCGGCGAACCCGCTGCCGGGCGCAGCCGCTCGCCGTCACAGCAGCGCCGCCAGCCGCTTGCGGAGTTCCCCGGTCGTCCGATCTGCAACGGACGCTCCAGATCCAATCTGAGCCGAGTCAAACCGGAGTCGTACCAGTCAACCCTGCCTTTGCGCCGTCATTTTACAAAAAATCCCCTGGCTTTTCTTTTATCACAAGCCGGTCCTCCCACCTCAGAAAGACCCTTACGTTTAGGTCCTGGTTTTCACGGTTTAGACCCTGAGCTTCCTAGTTTTAGCAGCCGAAGTCCATAGCCTTAGTTTTGCGTGTTAGCCCCTGTGTTTACATGTTTAATTATGTTTTAGCCCCTGGTTTTTAGCAGTTTGGCCCCTGTAGGTTTAGTTTCTTCGCAGTTAAGCCCCTGGAGCTTGTTTTTAGCATATCTTTCTCGTTTTAGCTCCGTTTTTCGCGTTCTTTATGTCCAAACGATCGTATCGAAGAGTAGAATAGCTTTACGTAGTTTTTTGCTCTGTTATTACTGTTTGGTGATTGTTTCTTATTTTATTTCATTGTTTTCTTGTATGTATCAATTGTGTGGTGCGTACAGAACGTGCCAGTTGAAGCTTTCGCGAAAGGTCAAGCTTTTGAAGACGTTGAAGAGTTTGAGCAGCCCTCTGAGTTTGTGGAAGGCAAGTCCTTGATGCAAGCCCTTTTTCCTATACAACTGCATTTTAATTACATTGTTTACTTTATTGCTTTGCATTAAATTGATGGGACCCTATGATTAAGGTGTGACTAGTGTTGTTTACCATGTCCTTGTTAACCTGGGTTTTATTTATGTTGGGTAGCACATGCTTAGTTGCTAACTATGGGTTGAGGATGGTTTAATTGTACAGAAAAGTAAACTTGATTTATTTTATGCTAAACCCTCATTAAGCAAGATTATCCCTGTTAATCTGAACATGGAGAACCACCCAGGAACTAGGTGCAACCACAAGACAAATGGCTCTGTCTTGGCTAACTAATTAGAAACCTTAGTATGTAGTATGCTTTACCTGATAAGGGTTAGGGGGTGCCGGTAGTTGGTGTATAGCTCGGCCCTCAAGCTGATCTGCTCTGTGGTAGCTTCGCAGTCTTGAGAGAGGGTTATGCATTGCGCTGTCATGAAACCTAGCGAGCAGCTCATACTAGGGAATCTTTGTAAAGGCCTCGTAGTGAAACCCATGCCACTCACCTCGGAAGTGTTTAAGGGAGTAATTAACCCGGGCATATATGGGGGACACGACTTGTGGGTAAAGTGTACAACCTCTGCAGAGTGTAAAATCTAATCGATTAGCCGTGCTCTCGGTCATGGAGCGGCCAGGACCCTCACATGGGTAAATTATGGAACAAAAATTAATCTTGTGCATTGCATCCTGATCTTGTTGCATTTATTATCTCTGGGTTGGTATACACTTACACTGCTAGTAATTAGTTGCTTAATAAAATCTGACCAACTAAAATTGCTTACCACTTTAACCATGTCAGCCATCCACCCAAAGAGCCTTGCATGTTGTTATAGTTATATTCCCTTGTTGAGTACGACATGTGCTCACGCTTGTTGATTTATTTCTTGCAACTACACTACCCGGACTGCTGTTCAGACGGTCGCTTTGTAGACTTCCCTGAAGACCTTGAAGACTTCTAGGCGGGCGTACCACCAGTCAACTGCCTGTGGTGTTGATCCTATTTGCTGCGTTGCTACTCGTTAATAATTAGACCATTTATGAGACATTTTGGTCTGTAATAAAGTTTAATACTCTCTTTACGTTATGACATTGTGTTTTGGTATTCACTGAGATGTTATATGTGTGAACTTTGATCCTGGCACACATATAATATGAGCATTCGAATTTGCCTTTAAATTTGGGTGTGACAAAGTGGTACCAGAGTCGTGTTGACTGTAGGACGTTAGCCTAGTTAGTAATGGTCGGAATTAAGGATTATAATTTTTTTAGAAGCCACACACTCTACATGCTTGCTATAAAACTATTCTATAATGCTCATCCTTGACTTTCATCTCATCCTTAGCTATCTTGTGGTTCTCTACCTTGATTTTGGGCTATCTTTCTCACCCTTGCATTTTGGTCTCACTGGGCACCTAACTTCTTTATCTCTAGATGGTTCGACGCCTGAAGACTGCCCGAAAGAGCTCAGTTCCTCAGTACAGGCCGCAAGAAGACTACTATCACTACCAGTCTGATGATGAGACGGAAGAAGTAGCTTCGGAAGAAGAGCAGGCACAAGAAGCTGATCAGGGTGACCATCAAGACCCAGTGGAGGAACTGGAAGAACAAGCTGAAGCAGAAGGAGAGCCAGCTGAAGTTGTCTGGACAGTGAGCTCGTACAAGAAAAATGGGAGAGGCATTTCAATGGCTAACAATCTAAGGAGGACAGTGTACCGTTTGGGCTATGGTGAAGATCCAATCTACCAGTGTGAGATGTGGACCCATCCTTGGTTTGAGCCACACTGGGAGGTAACAGTGATCATTTATAAGAGGGTTCAGCACTATGGACCTATGGAGATATCCAAGCACGATGATGTTGCTCCCAGAGATACTATGGAAGCTGGGATTGCTGAAGCTGCTAGGAGAGCACTCTATGTTCTCTCTCATAGGGAGCGTTCTCAATTGGCACGCAGTCGCAACTTGTACACTCCTTACAGAGCTAGTGGAGAAGCCAAGACCTACATCACGTCAGCTGGTGGCCACAGTCCCACTGTGGATAACCTCCGTGAGTTGCTAGCCGCTGTTAACACCGCGTTGGATAAGACCAACAACATGCTGGTCACAGCCCACAAAAGGATCTATGCAATAGAGGTACAGAAGCGTCAGCTCGAAGCTACTCTGGAGGGAAGGGAACCCCCTGTGATCCAAGACGGAGGAATAGAAGCTCATCGCTCTCCATCACCAAAGAGACCCCGCTACAACTCCCAGACGCCCGCACTGAAGAGCTTCCTTAGGATCTAGGAGTTCTAAGCTTTACACCTTTGTAATCGTTAGTTTCTAAACGATCATTTAAGTGTGCTTAGTCTAGGGGTGTGTTTGGATGCTTGAGTTTGTGTTAATGTTTGAGTTGGAATTTTGTTTGAGTGTAATGTATTGTGGAGTAATGACCACAATGACATTGGTTCTTTAGTGAAGTGTTAGTTGGGTTTATCTTTGTCTCAATCCATATCTTTCTTGTCCTAATCTCTTAATCTCTTATGCTCTACCCCTTATACAATCTAGTAAATCTCAATCTGCTCACAAAGTTTTCTGAGTCAGCAGTACTGTTCTATTTTTATCTCGAGCTATAGAACTCCAAATACAGTAAATCCAATTGGAAAAGTTCAGCAATTATATGAAGGGTTATCTGTAAAAATTTCAGAAATTTAGGAGTTTGATACAGAGAGTTAGGTACAAAACTTTGGAGCTATCAGAATCTGTAAACTCAGCTGACCCAGACGTCTTGTTTATTTCATAGCTAAAGCTATAGACCTTGGATTGAGGTGATTCCAGTTGGAATAGTTCCATAATTTCATTATACTTCTCTGGTTAAAATTTCATAATTTTTGGATTCCCGTACTGAGAGTTACATCCTATTGTTTGGAGTTAATAGAATCTGTCCAGAATTGAAAGTCTTTACTGCCTTGTCTTTCAGAGTTCTACTCTTAGTGTAAACATCTAAAGTAATGATCCTAACCCTCAGATGGTGAAAACCAGGTCAGGATCCGGAGTCGATCAAACCCGAGTGGTTCGTCAAAGGCGAAGCAGTAGCTCCAGCAGTGCACCTCGTCAACCACAAATGGATCCGGCTTTCCAGCAGTTCCTGCAAGCTCAGACGCAGCTTCTCCAAGACTTGACCAACACTGTGGCTAATCTGCAAGCCCAAGGCAACAACCCACCCCATGCTCAGCAGCAAGCTCCTGTGAACAAGCACAGGGTGTTCATGAGCCATCAGCCTCCGGTGTTCTCTCATGCAGCAGATCCACTGGAAGCTGAGGACTGGTTGAAGACCATAGAGAAGATGCTGACTATAGCTCAATGCGATTTCAGAGAGAAAGTCCTCTATGCTTCAGGGCAACTTCAGGGATCAGCTTTGGCATGGTGGGATGCTTTTGTCGCCGCACATGCCAATCGGAATGCAATTACTTGGCAGGAGTTTTCCACTAACTTCAGGAGCCACCACATCCCTACCGGTCTCATGAAGCTAAAGAAGAAGGAGTTTCTTGCTCTCAAATAGGGAGGGATGTCCGTGACGGAGTTCAGGGATAAATTCACAGAGTTGTCACGCTATGCTCCTGAGGACACAGATGAAGATAGGAAGAAGCAAGAGCTGTTCCTGGACGGGCTAGCTGGACCCCTGCAGTACCAGCTGATGTCCCACACTTTTCCTACTTTACAGGATCTGATTGATAAGGCTATAGGCTTGGAGCACAAGCGCAGGGAATTGGGAGATCTCAAGAGGAAGGCTACTACTTATGGACAGTCTGGGAACATCACTCGCCCATGTTTTGACCCACAGCAAGGAGCACCATTCCGCTTTGGAGGTTCGAGTGGTAATACTGGCCAGAATCAGGTACACCGTAACAATCAATCGTTCAAGCACCCCATCCAGCAGTTGCAGCAATCCACTCCGCATACTCCACGTCCCAATGATCATCAGAACACCTCTGCCGGAACCCCAATGAGATCTGGTGTGCCTAACACCCCTGTTGGCAATTCATGCTTCAAGTGTGGAGAGATTGGTCACTTTGCCAACCATTGTCCTCAGAGAAGTGTGCAGAATACTCCAGTGCAGACTCAGCAGATGAGGAGTGGGAATCAGACCCCTCAGAGCAAAGGAAGGCAAAACTATATGCGTGGGAAGCTGAATCACATGAATGCAGGGATCACTCAGAGAATACCCAATCAGTTTGGTACGTCCTTCATTATCTTAATCCCTTATCTTTCACTCCTGAGCTTGGAGCCTAGTATTCTCTATCCTGCTAAATCTATCCGAATCTCGAGGACGAGATTCTTTTAAGGGGGGTAGATTTGTCACACCCTGAAATTCCTAATTTCAGGATGTGAATGAGAAAAACAAATTAATAAACAATTTTCTCTCAATTTTAAAATTTTGTTAGCAACTTGTGAATTTGTTTAAGGATTTTAAGGAGTTCTTTAAATTTTCTAGGCATTTAAATAATTTTCTATTATAAAATAAATAAATATAGGAGTTGAGTGTTGCATACATGCTGGTGCATTATTTTTGAGTGTTGGAATTCAAATTTGTGTTTGAATTCAAATCTTGTTTGAAGTTTTAAAGGTTTCAAAATTCAAAAGGAAAATTTTCTTCCCTCCCTCTTCTTCTCCTGTTTTTCGCGCCGGCCCTTTTTCCTAAGTCCGCGGGACATCCTTCAAGTCCCTGGCCCGATCCACCTTTTTCCTCCTCCTCTCTCAGTTTTTCCGCGGCCCAGTTCAGCTTCCGACCCAGCTCCGGCCCACGATGCCACCCCGCGCGCACCGGTCGCTGACATGTGGACCCCTGGGGTCATCCCCTTCCTCCGTCCACCTCCGACCCGGCGGGCGCCCGAGTCTGGGTCTGGTGCGACCCCGCGCCGCGCTCGTGCCACCTTCTCTTGGTCCACACGCCAAGGAATTGGTGATCTGGCCTTTATAAACCGCGCCGCCATCCTCCGTACCCTGTTTTCCTCCCCGAACCCTAGCCTCAGCTCCACCATAGCGCCGCCGCCTTGAAACCCTAGCACCGCCGACGATCTCCGCCGCCGCCTCTCCTCTATCGATGGGAAGTAGCACCGAAGGTTCACGTGGAGGTGAGGAGGCTTGCTACACCGTTTATTTGCGTCCTTGTGCCCTGCAGGCCGCGCATGAGCTCGCCGGAGCTGCTCCGCCGTCGCAGTCCGCCTCGCCGAGCCCCGCGCCGTCGCCATCGCCTTATAGTTCACCCCGGTGCCCTAGATGTGCTCGCCGTCTCGCCTGCTTCGCTCTGGAGTTTACCGCGTGCCAAATCATGGCCGGATGGCCGTTTTCGAGTCGCGCCGGCGAACCCGCCGCCGCTCGCCGTCACAACAGCGCCGCCAGCCGCTTGCGGAGTTCCTCGGTTGTCCGATCTGCAACGGACGCTCCAGATCCAATCTGAGCCAAGTCAAACCGGAGTCGTACCGGTCAACCCCGCCTTTGCGCCATCGTTTTACAAAAAATCCCCTGGCTTTTCTTTTATCACAAGCCGGTCCTCCCACCTCAGAAAGACCCTTACGTTTAGGTCCTGGTTTTCATGGGTTAGACCCTGAGCTTCCTAGTTTTAGCAACCGAAGTCCATAGCCTTAGTTTTGTGCGTTAGCCCCTATGTTTACACGTTTAATTATATTTTAGCCCCTGGTTTTTAGCAGTTTGGCCCCTGTAGGTTTAGTTTCTTCGCAGTTGAGCCCCTGGAGCTTGTTTTTAGCATATCTTTCTCGTTTTAGCTCCGTTTTTTGCGTTCTTTATGTCCAAATGATTGTATCGAAGAGTAGAATAGCTTTACACAGTTGTTTTGCTCTGTTATTACTGTTTGGTGATTGTTTCTTATTTTATTTCATTGTTTGCTTGTATGTATCAATTGTGTGGTGCGTAGAGAACGTGCCGGTTGAAGCTTTCGCTGAAGGTCAAGCTTTTGAAGACGTTGAAGAGTTTGAGCAGCCCTCTGAGTTTGTGGAAGGCAAGTCCTTGATGCATGCCCTTTTTCCTATACAACTGCATTTTAATTACATTGTTTACTTTATTGCTTTGCATTAAATTGATGGGACCCTATGATTAAGGTGTGACTAGTGTTGTTTACCATATCCTTGTTAACCTGGGTTTTATTTATGTTGGGTAGCACATGCTTAGTTGCTAACTATAGGTTGAGGATGGTTTAATTGTACAGAAAAGTAAACTTGATTTATTTGATGCTCTACCCTCATTAAGCAAGATTATCCCTGTTAATCGGAACATGGAGAACCACCCAGGAACTAGGTGCAACCACAAGACAAATGGCTCTGTCTTGGCTAACTAATTAGAAACCTTAGTATGTAGTATGCTTTACCTGATAAGGGTTAGGGGGTGCCGGTAGTTGGTGTATAGCCCAGCCCTCAAGCTGATCTACTCTGTGGTAGCTTCGCAGTCTTGAGAGAGGGTTATGCATTGCGCTGTCATGAAACCTAGCGAGCAGCTCATACTAGGGAATCTTTGTAAAGGCCTCGTAGTGAAACCCATGCCACTCACCTTGGAAGTGTTTAAGGGAGTAATTAACCCGGGCATATATGGGGGACACGACTTGTGGGTAAAGTGTACAACCTCTGCAGAGTGTAAAATCTAATCGATTAGCCGTGCTCTCGGTCATGGAGCGGCCTGGACCCTCATATGGGTAAATTGTGGAACATAAATTAATCTTGTGCATTGCATCCTGATCTTGTTGCATTTATTATCTCTGGGTTGGTATACACTTACACTGCTACTAATTAGTTGCTTAATAAAATCTGACCAACTAAAATTGCTTACCGCTTTAACCATGTCAGCCATCCACCCAAAGAGCCTTGCATGTTATTATAGTTATATTCCCTTGTTGAGTACGACATGTGCTCACTCTTGTTGATTTATTTCTTGCAACTACACTACCCGGACTGCTGCTCAGACGGTCGCTTTGAAGACTTCCCTGAAGACCTTGAAGACATCTAGGTGGGCGTACCACCAGTCAACTGCCTGTGGTGTTGATCCTATTCGCTGCGTTGCTACTCATTAATAATTAGACCGTTTATGAGACATTTTGGTCTGTAATAAAGTTTAATACTCTCTTTACGTTATGACATTGTGTTTTGGTATTCACTGAGATGTTATATGTGTGAACTTTGATCCTGGCACACATATAATATGAGCATTCAAATTTACCTTTAAATTCGGGTGTGACACGTGCCATGCACGGAGGAGAAGCACTAGGGCCCACATGGAAGCGAGCCGGAGGAAGCACAGGCCAGATGGTCGGCCGGGAGCTTCGGCCGACCCTAGGATCGGCCGAACCGACCTAGGGTCGGTTGATCTTCCCCCTACATGTGCTGCTCGCTCATTGGTCCTTGGCTGCATTCCCGGGTGTTTTGGAGCACTTGGAGCCTCGGAGCAAGCCTCCTCCTTGTCTATAAATAGGAGCAGAGGGGCTCCATTTCACACACACCACCAAGCTCTCAAGTTTTACTTCTCTCTTGTGTAGCTCTCTCTCCCTCTCTCTAATTCTGCCCATGTGAGGTGATTCTCACCTCTATGTGGTAGAATGGTGATGAGGAGAGATCTAGATTAGGATTAGTTGAGAGGTAGAGTAGGGGTGAGGAGTGAGTTGATGTCCTCGTGGATGCTTGTTCTTCATTTAGATCAAAGTGAGTATTTCAGCATTTCTTATTTAGACTATAGTGGACATCATGCATGATTGATTTGTTCTTGTGTTCGTGGCTCGTTCATAAGTTAGAGGCTTGTGTTCTTCATGGCACAAGGCTTCGATCCTTTAGAGCCAGAGCAGTAGTTCATTTACTTGTTTGCATGCTCTGATCCTATTTAGTTAAGTAAGTCCGCTGTATCTCGTTCAGCTGCATCCATAGCTTCTTTTCTGCTCCGTAGTTCAATGAATGATAAGATGATCTGATTCCGATCTTTCCCTTGTTCGTGGGACCGTATTTATACGGTTGCTATAGTGTAGTTAGCGGGTCGACAGACGTAACTGCACTATAGTATTTTATCTTGGGGTACAGACGTGGTGTCTGGGCCCTGGTTTTCCTGCGAAGACCATGTACGATCGTAGTGTAGAGGTAGGCCGCAGTGGTGACAGCCTGTTGGACCCTTTGTCAACCCTCTACGTCGCGTACCGAGTTGGGCTCGCTTGCCAGCACCTTGATGTGCTGTTGCCCCGCGCGGACGACTGAGACCTGACAGATACATCTTGAGAGCTAAGTCCCTTAAGGAAGTGCTTCTTGTATCCCGACCTATCCCAACGAAAGCTGGTGTCCTTGGATAGACCATCTGTGGTTACCCACCGTCCTAGGAACGAAACCCGACGGGAATACTCATTCTCCTAGGGAGAAGTGCTACAGCGGTGTATCCGTGCGCTTGCAGATTCGTTCGCACTCGTCAGTGTACCCGGGAGTTTCTTACACGCTCACGCTACCACAACGCCTAGTGTTGAGATTAAGAAACGCCAACAAGCATTTCTGGCACCGTTACCGGGGACGGCTGTTGTTAACCTTCGAGCCCCTCTATCCTCGTATTTATCTTTTTCCTTTTTCTTCTACCTTCACCCCCGTTACCCTTTTTGAGATATCCCCTTTTGTTTTCTTTACTTCTACCTCTACCCCCGCTACCCATGGAAGTTTATCCTTGTAAACACCTTTTGCCTTTGAGGATTGAACTCTCAGAGCCATCTTCGTCAAGACCCACTCTTACATCTGGCTCTTGGTTTCGCCCCTCTCTCATGAAGCTAATTCAGGACCTTTCTTTCTTGGGGTTAAGTCATGAGAACCCCTTCGATCATGTGAGAGACTACGAGCGTCTGATTGAAACTCAGGGTAAAACCGGAGAATCACCGGATGCTCGGAAAAGAGAGTGTTTCCCGCTATCCCTCTCCGGGGAAGCACGGGATTGGCACCGTTGTTTTGGTAGAGATTACCTCACTTGGGAAAGGTTGAGAGCAGCTTTTTGCTCCCACTTCTTCCCAATACGACGTGTCATCTCGTTAAGGGCAAAGATTCTCTGTTTCAAGCAATGTGAGGAGGAATCACTAGGAATGGCATGAAATCGTTTCGCCTCCGCAGTGGAAGATTGCCCAGTCCTCTACATTCCCGATTGGAAGTTGCTTCAGCACTTCTGGTTTGGATTGCGAAAGGATGATGCCATGAGGCTTAATGCTCTCTCCGGAGGATCCTTTGTGCACCTAGATGCTGTCGAGGGAAAAGAGATCGTGGATAATCTCCGAGATTTCAGCTCCCCTTGCATCCCGGTCAATGAGGCACCCACCAGAGGAAATGTTAAGCCACCTAGATCTATCATCAGTCAAGCCCGAGATTTCATATCCATTCTTTCTGAGCTCTGGCTGAAGATGTCATTCTTGAATAGCAGGAGTCTAAGGGAAAGATTTCGTGGCGCGAGATCTACCCTTGGGTTCCCCTCTCATGCATCTTCTTAAGACCTTCTCCCCGAGACTTTGTCTCGTGGGAGGACGGAGAGAGTAGTTCGGAAAGAACGACCATTCTCGGCCAGGATGACTTGTTCGATCCTCACTACTATCTCCTAAGGAGGGTATGGGAGGCCTATCGTGTTTCTACGTCAAGGTTTGAGCTGAAGTGCTTTGCACTGAAGTTTTGTATAAACCAAGACATCGGTCCCTGCTTTATAATCCATTGGATTCATCCATCAGACCGAAGGAGCACGATCATCTACCGATCGAATGGAGTGCATTCACTTTTTTATCCCGAGCACATCGATCGATGCTGATCAATCAGGAGAAGCTTGCATTTCGTATCTTATGCCTGACTTGATCGATGCCCAATGGGAGGTGCACTTTCCAGCTTATCCATAACCCCCCATTGGAAGCTTAGGCCAGACTTCGGAATGTTTCCATCGCCCCGATGAGAACATCGAACCCTCTGCCTAAGGTAAGAGCGAGTTAAATCTTGCTCTTCATCCAAACTCTGGTTCCTGATCGTACACCGGCCTCTGGAAGTCCAGGCTCTATCCTTTTTGAAGGCCGAGTGTCTTTCCGAGCTTGAGTTCACTCGGAGATCGGTACCTATTGGTGAAGCACTAGCCTCAGTGCTCGATCCTTTCATCTCCGAGTTCCGCGACCCTAGTGCTATAGTCCTCGAGTCTCGTGACCACCTCAGGGAATGCCTCAGCCTCTCTGGGATGATCATGCTTGCCCTCAACCTTGATATACCTTTTTGGGCTCGAGTTCGTATATGCACTACCCTTGCAGATCAGAGCTTATCATCATATCCACATTGTCTGCAAGGAGATAAGTTGAGACAGGAGATCACAAGACACCCGCATCCTGAGTACTCTTGGGACTCATCTCGTTTCCCCAGGAAGAATTATCCTCCGGGTATCTTGTGGACCATGGTCATGTAGGAGAAAGAAATTGCCAAGATGAAGAGGAGTAGCAAAAGGTCCACAGGAAGGCAGCACCATTGTGGCGACACGAAGGCTTCGTGATTACCGTCAGAGGTGCCTATGCTTTTGACGAACCAAGTATGTCGCCAAGGTGACTTCCCCCAGATTCTCTATGGTTATATCACGGTTTGGCTAAGGTTGGTGTATAGTGGAGGACAAATTTTCAACCTCAACTTTATCCTAGCCTTAAGCTTAAGCCAATCTTTCCATCTTGGGGAATCCACCTGGGCCGTCGATCCTGAGACTTGCTGGAGCCCACGCGAGAAAGGGGAGGACCAGAGGGGCCCACCTGGGGCTGGCTGAACCCTGGTTTGGCCGAAACCCTGGTGCCGCCTCTCCCCTTATTCTTTCGCATGTGCATCTCATTCTCCTCCAGAAATCTTCTCTCTACCGCCCGATGAGTTTTCGCATCACGAAATCCATCACCTCCACCTCACCATCCTCAGCTCATCACCGCATCCATGGCCGGAAGGAGTGTTGTCCTCTTCGACGGCTCCACCTCGTCCACCGGTCCCGGGGCAGGAGGCAACCCCTCCGTCAGTGCCGCCCCAGCTGCGGACCTCGCAATGGTGGCCGGTGTCCTGGATGTCCCTCCGCTCGCCACCATCCCGCCGGGCGGGAGGATTCCAGGCACACCGCCCTCAAGGCACTCTGCCTCGCCTGGGAAGAGGCACATGAGACGGGTGGCCAGCCCCTACGGCAGGCCGACCACGGCTCAGCTTCGCCCCAGGGGGTTGCCGCTCGCTACACCTACCACACCTAGATCATCGCTAGCTGGAGGGCAGATGAGCTCAGCGCAGTCCGCTCCTTCACCGCAACCGCCGGTGACCATAAAGCTGGCACTGCCCAAGGAGAAGGCTCCTGAGGCACACCCAGCTCCAGTTCTGCCAGAAGAGGAGGAAGACTTTGGCCTGGACGATGGGTTTCCACCGCCGCCCTACACTAGGAGGTCCAGGGAGAGGACTCGGGAAACCGAGCAACTCCCTAAGCTCTCCTCAGTGGCCAAGCTGACCCCGCTGATGAAGGAATTGGAGGCCAGCAACGAGAAGCTCAGGGCTGCTTACTCAGAGCAGAAGTTGGACCTGGCCGAGCTGAGAGATGACATGCGCGATCTTCGCCGTGGCCTTTGTGCGAAGATGAGGAGAGTGTTCTTAGCTACGGGGCATGCAGCCCTCTATGATGCCGAGTAGTGGGGATTAGCCCCAGCTTTAGTTCATTAGGCGCTAGTCTAGGTCTAGGTTTGATTTCCCTTTATTTCATTTAATTCTTTTGCATGTGTGTAAGTGCCTAATCATTTCGTTTGAAACATTTGGATTCGAATAAAGTGGCTCACCGGTCATGTAACCCGGTTTAGCCACCCATAGTGTCATTACTTTGGTCTCTTTGATTTAGAGGACATCTAGGTTCGAGACAGTGTGGGGGAAGAGCCACGACTCTCCCAATGAAGGCACGACGCTTTCCGTACGTACCCACTGCGAGCACTCTGCGCTAGCCGATCGATTACTTGCAGAGAACCTGAACGGGACCCGCACGAGTTCACTCCTGTGGAGAGCCTCTCACGGTTCATCTCCCATGCATAGCGCCGGTTTGCATCTCGACAACTCACTCTCTTTCATTCCTGAGTTTTATAAGCTATATCTGTCTATCTCTAAACTAAAACTCGAATGATGATGCTAAAGATCACCCAGCTCGCCTGTACCTGAGTAGACTTACATATGTTTTATTCCTTGTTATCTACCTGATGCTCGTGAACCATAACCTTCTTAAGGACAAGCATGTTCGCCTAAGTAATTGACAAGTATGATATGGCTAGATGATATGATCTATTGCTCTGATGACTAACTCTCTTGGGGAATTTATTTTTGAAAACTCAAAACCTCTTGGAAAGGCTCCTCTTTGATATGCCTCCATCCCATTAGATCCATATGATCTTTGTAGGTAAAAACCTTTGATTCATATGCTACTTGTTATTGCATTGAGCTTTGTCAAATTCTGTGTCCCTTGTGAGAATTCTTCTCATTACTTTCATGATCAAGATTTATGTGCACCCCACCTTTTTCCCCTTGCTATGCTTCTACACTCGAAGTTAGCATTGTATCATTCGTACCACAAAAGTAAAAGCTCCATATGTGGTATGACCGCTCTCTCTAAAAAGTATTCTTCAAGGAAGAGATATGGGCTATAAAAATATATATATATAAACACATGCCCAAAGCATGTTTTGAAAAAAAAGAGAGAAAGGATAGCCCATATCCAAAATAAAGAAGGAAAAAAGGAGAGGGATGGTCATGCAGAAAGGAGTTCCATGATTTTTGATGGTAATAACTAGTGTCCATTCCGGGGCTAGTGTTCACCTTACCATCAACCCACAGTTCTCATCATATATATGTATGGTAATATCTAGCACCCATTCCGGGTCTAGTATCCACCTTACCATACACACCATAGCCATACCGGTGCACATCTTGATCTGATGGTATGATTTGATTTTCTCTGTGGATCCAGTCTTTGACTTTGCAAAATATGTGATGCAAGTATGCTTTCTCTTTATCCTACCCTGATCTCTACATATAGCCATCATTAGAAGTAGGATGAAGAAAGCAAATGCCTTAGTGAGGACATTTACACATTGAGCGATCTGAGAGAATCAAATGAGGAAGCAACCAAGAGTTTTGTTTATGAAAATCTTGCAAAACCCCAAGGTGTTTATCATCAGGTGCATAAGTGACTTGATTCACAGCTGTTCTACTTTTCAATCACCCAAGGGAACATGATAGCCACTACACAGAGGTTCACAGGAGCAAGGTATGACTTGGAATATCTCTTATGTTTGTCTTACTCTTTGGTATTCATGACCCACTTGGCTTTGTTTCCCGTTCACTCGGGACGAGCAAAGGTCAAGTGTGGGGGTGTTGTTGACGGCTGATAATTGCCATTTTTATGGCCGTCAACTCCTGCAAATTGGAGCATGAATTGCACATTCACACTAGAATAGGAGCTTAAACTCGTACTTTCCACCAGTGTCGATGTCTATTTGAATGCAGGTATTTAGCATAAGAAATAGGAGGAATCCATGCACTTTCACTCCACTCCAATCCAAGGCACTCAAATGCTGGCCAATCAGGGGCTGCCACATGGATTCTCCTGGATCCATGATGTCACCAATCCATGTGAGGGACTCTCGACGAATCATACGCTGCCACGTCAGCATCACATGGATCCATGGGCCCACTTTGCCAACTAAACCGCCAGGAAACGTGCCATGCACGGAGGAGAGGCACTTGGGCCCACATGGAAGCGAGCCAGAGGAAGCACGGGCCAGATGGCCGGCCGGGAGCTTCGGCCGAACCGACCTAGGGTCGGTTGATCTTCTCCCTACACGTGCTGCTCGCTCATCGGTCCTTGGCTGCATTCCCGGGTGTTTTGGAGCACTTGGAGCCTCGGAGCAAGCCTCCTCCTTGTCTACAAATAGGAGGGAAGGTGCTCCATTTCACACACACCACCAAGCTCTCAAGTTTCACTTCTCTCTTGTGTAGCTCTCTCTCCCTCTCTCTAATTCTGCCCATTTGAGGTGATTCTCACCTCTATGTGGTAGAATGGTGATGAGGAGAGGTCTAGATTAGGATTAGTTGAGAGGTAGAATAGGGGTGAGGAGTGAGTTGATCTCCTCGTGGGTGCTTGTTCTTCATTTAGATCAAAGTGAGTATTTCAGCATTTCTTATTTAGACTATAGTGGACATCATGCATGATTGATTTGTTCTTGTGTTCGTGACTCGTTCATAAGTTAGAGGCTTGTGTTCTTCATGGCACAAGGCTTCGATCCTTTAGAGCCAGAGCAGTAGTTCATTTACTTGTTTGCATACTCTGATCCTGTTTAGTTAAGTAAGTCCGCTGTATCTCGTTCAGCTACATCCATAGTTTCCTTTCTACTCCGTAGTTCAATGAATGATAAGATGATCTGATTCCGATCTTTCCCTTGTTCGTGGGACCGTATTTATATGGTTGCTATAGTGTAGTTAGCGGGTCGACAGACGTAACCGCACTATAGAATTTATCTTGGGGTACTGACGTTGTGTCTGGGCCCTGGTTTTCCTGCGAAGACCACGTACGATCGTAGTGTAGAGGTAGGCCGCAGTGGTGACAGCCTGTTGGACCCTTTGTCAACCCTCTACATCGCGTACGGAGTTGGGCTCGCTTGCCAGCACCTTGATGTGCTGTCGCCCCGCGGGGACGACTGAGACCTGACAGATACATCTTGAGAGCTAAGTCCCTTAAGGAAGTGCTTCTTGTATCCTGACCTATCCCAGCGAAAGCTGGTGTCCTTGGATAGACCCTCTATGGTTACCCACCGTCCTAGGAACGAAACCCGATGGGAATACTCATTCTCCTAGGGAGAAGTGCTACAGCGGTGTATCCGTGTGCTTGCGGATTCGTTCGCACTCGTCAGTGTACCCGAGAGTTTCTTACACGCTCACGCTACCACGGCGCCTAGTGTTGAGATTAAGAAACGCCAACAGAAAGGAAAGCACACTCCAAGTTCACCTCGCAAGCGTGTGAAGGTGACTTGGTTAAGTGGTTTGGTGAATATGTCGGCTAGCTGATCTTGGGTAGGTACATAGGACAAGAATATGTTTACCTTCTCAACATTGTCCCTTAGAAAGTGGTATCTCACTTCTATGTGTTTCGTTTTGGAGTGAAGGACTGGGTTTTTGGCTATACTTATTGCACTGGTGCTGTCACAAAAGAGTGGAACCTGGGAGCACTCCTCACCAAAATCGCTCATAGTGTAGGTCATCCATAGGAGCTGGCAACAACAACTTGCAGCAGCTACATACTCGGCCTCTGTAGTGGACTGGGCTACACTGGATTGCTTGCGAGATGACCAAGAGACCAAAGAAGAACCAAGAAATAGGCAACACCCAGAGGTAGACTTGCGGTCCAATCGACACCCAGCAAAATCGGCATCAGAGTACCCGTGAAGTCTGAGTGTCGAGGAGGCAGAATACCAAAGACCAAACTCAGGAGTGTAGTTCAAGTACCTTAAAATCCGCTTGACGGCCTGCCTATGTGAAGTCCTCGGTGAAGCCTAAAAACGAGCACACAGACACACACTGAACTGTATGTCCGGCCTCGTCGCCGTCAAGTAGAGGAGGGAGCCGATCATGCACCAGTACTCCTTCTGATCCACGGGTTCGCCATCCTTGTCCGCGTCCAAAGCCGTAGTGGTACCCATCGGTGTAGTCAGCGGCTTGGAGTCATTCATGCCAAACTTCTTCACCATGTCCCTGGTGTACTTCACCTGATGTACAAACATCTCGTCCTTGCACTACTTGATCTGGAGTCCTAAGAAAAACTGCAGCTCGCCCATCATGGACATCTCAAATTCCCTACTCATGTCATCTGCAAATCTGGCAACAAGATCATGAGAAGAGCCACCAAAGATTATGTCATCCACGTATATCTGAATAATCAAAAGGTCATTTCCATGCTTAAGGAGAAACAGGGTCTTATCAACTGTTCCCATCACAAACCCCTTGCTCCTCAAAAAGCCTCTCAACCTGCCATACCAAGCTCTAGGTGCCTGTTTCAACCCATAAAGCGCTCTCTGGAGTTTGTATACACGGTGTGGGTATCTCTCACTCTCAAACCCCTGGGTTTGCCTCACATACACTTCTTCCTCTATCACCCCATTCAAGAAAGCACTCTTCATGTCCATTTGGTACAACTTGAATCCTTTAGCCACGCTAAAGGCTAGAAGGATCCTAATTGCCACCAAACGGGCCACAGGAGCAAATATCTCCTTATAATCTATACCCTCTTTCTGGTTGAACCCCTGAGCCACCAACCTCGACTTGTTCCTCACAACCATCCCATTCTCACCCTCTTTGTTCTTCCACACCCACTTGGTACCTATGGGACGGCAATTTGATGGTGGATTGACTAACACCCAAACTTGGTTTTTCTCAAAGTTTTCCAACTCCTCATGCATGGAATTCACCCAATTCTCGTCAGATAAAGCGCGTCAAATATCTTTGGGCTCAAACGAAGCAACAAAAGCAGAGTGAGCGAAATGAGAAGTGTTCCATGACCTCGACCATGTAGTGCATTCATGAAGGTCACCTATGAGAGCCAGGTGTGGTTCGAGGACCGGTGGATGGTCGCTTCCTGGTGTGATGAGTGATTGACAACGTGGTGTGGACTGATTCTTGGCTAAGTATTGCAGGTGCAGGTTGCGGCTTGACTGGTGCAGGTGCAGGTGAAGAACAAGCGTGAAAGGTCGTTGTCGGTGAGGCCTCCAGGTGTGGAGAAGACAAGTAGGCTTGGTTCGAGGGACCCGGTGGCCAGTGGGGTCAAGTGCGGGCCGCATGGTGGCAAGAACGGCAAGATGAAGTCATGGACGGTTTCTTGGTTGAGCCTCAAAACCAAGGTCGAGCCGGGACTACGTGGGAGCCGAGTCATGAGTGGTGATTGGCGGAGGCTACACCGAGTTCGCGGGGTTTCCGGTGGTTCACCAGAAAACCACTGGGTTCCTTGGTTGATCCACAAAGCCAAGACCGAAGAACCGAAGACGGAGGTGCAGCAGCTCCAGACCGGTCTGACCGGTGGGTACCGGTCTGACCGGTGAGGAGCACCGGTCTGACCGGTGTGCGACGACGCAGTCCGGAATCTTCGAAGCGGAGGACACGCGTCGGGATCGCAAGGCTTGCGTCGAGGCTAAGCAAGTTTGCGGTCGCTGGGCATCCGTCCGATGGTGCGAAGACAAAGACTTCCAATTTCGCCCTCGAGGGGCATGTATCCCTAGTTAGCTTGTAAGGGTATTTTCGTCTTTCGGTTGCCTCCATATAACCCAAGTGGTGAGAGGATGGCAGCCACATCTCTAGGAACCCTAGCTCATTTGGTTTTCCTATTTTCCTTCCTATTTTCTTAGGATTTTCGTAGGACTAGCTTGAGAGCTTCATGGTGAGATCTTGTGAGAGGGAAGGATGATCGGGCGGCAAGCTAGACCTTGTATGAACCTCTTTGGTATGTATAGATGATTCGGCGTGGTTCCTCAAGGCTTGGATGTGTCTTTCCCGTTTCTCCTTTTTGGTGATTTTCGGAGCCCTTTCTTGGCGATTTTCTTGGAGCGATTTCGAGGCCTTTCTCTTTGGGATTTGGTGGGGGATGTATGCATGAACCCTTCGTGGTTCTTTACCCTTTGATTCCCCTTCCAAATCCGTGAGCAAAGGGGCTCAATTTTGGGGTTTTTGTGGCTCTAGGGTTAGAGGTGTTCTTGGTGGGATTTCTTCGATTCCTCTTGATTTGACAAGTTTTGGTGGACCAAATCTTGGCTATGGAGTACCCATGAGGTGTTCCTACTATCCCCAAAGTCTTGTGCAAAACCGTGGAGCGGATCAGGAGATCGGGAGTTGGATTTGGAAGAGTTGACTCGCGGGCGCTGTTCATCCCGAGCTACCCAGGCACGACCGGTCTGACCGGTGCTCTTGACCGGTCTGACCGGTTCTAGCCCTTGGTGGGTTTTTGTCTCGGGGAACAGCCTTGTCCGTGTGGTTTTGTCCTGTGGTCCTGCTGTTCAGTTCTTGGCGTGTTTGGAGTTGTTTTGCTAGGATTTGTGAGGGGTTCTTCTTCCTCACAGGTTGTGTTTCGTGGTGGTTTTTGTTCCAGGACCTAGAGGATTCACTGAGGCTTCCTGGAACGTTTGCTGTGCGGCTGCTGTAGCCACCGGCCTGACCGGCTCTGTCCACCGGTCTGACCGGTGTCACCGGTCTGACCGGCGCAGGCCATCGGTCTGACCGGTGTAGCATAGGCAGCAAGCCGTGCAAGTTTCCGCTGTGTGGTTTGGTGAGTTTTGGCTCGGAAGGTTGAGTGTTGGTTCCTAGGACCAGTAGCACTCCAGTGGCTGCGTGGTCTTGACCAACTTGGGTAGTTGGGTCGGAGACGTGAGTTGGAAGCCGTGTTCGTCTTGTTGGAGTTCTCATCTCCTTCGAGAAGAATTTTTATCGGCTCCCATTCACTCCCCCCTCTCTGGTTCGCCTAATCGGTCCTTCAATTGGTATCAGAGCCGGTTCAGATCTTTATTGACTCTTACCAGTCTAAGATCCAAAGATGGCGTACCAGGAACGGGGTTCGGGTCCTCCGCACTTCGATGGGAAGAACTACCAGATGTGGCAAAGGCGGATGGCGGCGTTCCTCCGCGGAAAGGGTCAGATCCTTTGGGATGTCACGGTGAACACAGCTTATGTTCATCCGATGAACTTCCTTGCTCCAGGATCGAGGGATATGTTCGAAGCCAACAACAAGGCTGTCGACTACTTGTTTCGTGCTCTGTGTCAGCCTGAATTCGATCGGGTTCAGACAGAGGACTTAGCTTGTAGGATTTGGGAGCAGTTGAAGGATGCTCATGCTGGGAATGCTCAGGTTCAGGCTCGGATGTACGCGACTTACCGGAGAGAGTACGAGAACTTCACTCATCTCCCCGGCGAGTCCGTCGATGCCCTTTTCCAGCGATTTACGGTCGTTGTGAACAACATGAGAGCCAATGTGGACGTCCTCCCATACAATGATCATGATAGAGCCGTGAAGCTCTTGCACTCGTTGGATCGTACCGTATGGGACGGGAAGTTTGAGGCTATTGTTGAGTCCGAGAAGTATGACACCTTGACGGTGAACGAGCTGTTCTCGAAGCTCAAGTCGGCTGAGTTGGACCGTGGTATGACAGCCAAGATCGAGAGCCCGACTGATTCTCATAGTCTCGCTCTCGTTAGTGGCAAAGGAGCTAAGTCTAACGCTAACGCATCCTCCAGGATGTACTCTCTGTCTTCCTTGATGTCTTTGCCAGATGAGGAGTTCGACGTGCTTGGAGAGGACGAGCTGGCGTTGCTGACCAGGCGGTTCGAGAGGCTGCACGAGAACCGGGTGAACACGAGGAGGACAGCACGGACGTGCTTTCAGTGCGGCAAGCCAGGACACTTCGTCGCCGACTGCCCGGAGAAGACAGAGAACAAGGATGGCTACAGGCACCGATCGAGCAAGGATGGCAAGTACCGATCGAGGCGCGATCACAAGCACAAGAACAAGCACAAGGACGAGCGACGGTCGAGAAAGAAGGATGGCCGCGGCAGGAAGGCCCGAGCAATGGTCGGAGCGAGCGACGTCGACTCCAGCTCCGCCTACTCTTCCTCAAGCTCGAGTAGCAGTGAAGATGAAGGTGATCGGCGCAAGAACAAGAAGTCATCCAGGAACTTGAGCGGGTTGAGCTGTTTCGCTAGAGATGGCTTCTGCGGCATGGCCCGTAGCTCCGGCAGCAAGAAGAGCCACCAGAGTGACTCGGACTCTGACTCTGAGGATGAGGTATGTGATGAGCTCTCTTCTTTGCACAAGGAGAATGATGAGTTGGTTGACTTGCTTGATAATCGCGATCACATGCTTAGAGAGGCCAAGAAGATGAGGAAAGAGCTTAGGGCCTCACTAGAAGATGCTAGGAACCGTGTGGCTGAGCTAGAAACCCAGAACCTAGATGCTAAGCTTGAGATTGATTCGCTTAAGGCTTCTCCTGTGGTTTCTGATGAGATTGATTGCTGTGATTGCTCTGTGTACCTAGCTGATCTTACTGCTCTTAAGGATAAGCATGCTTCTACTTGTGATGAACTAGATATGCTTAGGGTTGAAGTGGCTGAGCTTAAGTCTAGACCTGCTTTGCTAGGTGCTTGCACTTCTTGCCCTGTTTTGCATGGAAAGATTGATGAGATGCATGCTTACACTGTTTCGCTTGAGGCTAAGTTGAAAGAGCCTATTCCCACTTCTTGCTCTACTTGTGAATTGCATGCGGTTAAGAATTTGGAGCTTGCACATTATGTTGATCGCTTGCAGGATGAAAATGATGAGCTGAGAAAATGTATGAGCTGGTTGTCGGGTCAGGAGCCTCAGCTCGGTATCATGATAGCGGCTTTCAAACGCTATGATGGTCAGGCACTTGGGGCTGACAAGCTTGGAGAGAACTGTGGTGAGGGAGTTGAGAGAGTTGGAGAGATTCCTATCCCACCACCAAACAAACACAAGAACAAGTTTGAGCCCAAGCCCAACCATCTCAAAAACAAACTTGACACTACTCCAGATCCACCCATATTCCCTCACCCAACAAATGATTTTCAGAAACCGGTGAAGTTTGTGAGCCCAAAGGGAGGTGAGGAAGGAGAGAAGAAGGGTGAGAATCCGAGTGGGCAGCCCCAACCCAAGCCTAAGCCTAAGCCACAGCCCATAAAGTTCCATTGTGGGTATTGTGGGAGAGATGGTCACAAGGATGAGTTTTGCTTCAAGAGGAAGCGTGAGGAGAGAATGGCTAGAGAGTGGGCTAACAGGGACAGGTACCACCCCTCTAATGGTGTACCTGAGCCTCGTATGCAGATGCCCAGGGCCAAGGCGATTGTGAGGACGGTTCCGGCTTGGGGAGACTGGAAGGCTGCAGGTGTTGCTGCTGGCCGAGCCACACCGGTCAGACCGGTGTACTACACCGGTCAGACCGGTGCAGGTCTGGGCAGACAGCGAGTCGGGTTTCGTGCTCGTGAGGATGCTCGGTTTGGTTCTGGAGGTCGTGGTTCTGGTGGTTGGTCTGGAAAGTTTGCAGGTGGTCAATTTGCTAGGCGTTCTCCACCTCGTGCTCAATACGAGGGTGGGAAGAGTCATAGCTTTGAGATGGAGAGGAGGAACGATCCACGGTTTCCCTTTCGTGGTTTTCGTCCTCCTCCAGCTAGAGAGGGTTGGTTCCCTCGTGGTGGTTACCATGGTGGTGTTCGTGGTGGTAGCTTTGATAGGTGTGATGATTTGGTTTGTGCTAACCCCACTTTGGAGCAAATGGCTCGGCACTAGTTTTACTCTTTTGGTACTAACCCCAGTGCTGAGTCGTTTGTTCACTCACGTGCTCGCTTTTGAATTTCAGGTGGGAGACTTGAAGAACATTTGGTTGATTGACTCCGGTTGCTCGAGGCATATGACCGGAGACAAGGGGTGGTTCTCAAGTCTCGTCCCGGTGGTGACAAAGAAGTACATCACCTTTGGGGACAATGGGCGAGGGCGTGTGCTGTCAGAAGGTGAGATTAAGGTAAGTGACAAGATCACTCTCAGGCGTGTTGCTCTTGTTCAATCGCTTGGATACAATTTGCTTTCTGTGTCCCAGTTGTTGGATGAGGGTTTTGAGGTGTTGTTCCGGCCTGGTGGTTCTCGGATTTTAGATTCTCGGGGGGATCTTGTTTGCATGGTCGTTCCCGAGGGTCAGGTGTTCCGAGCTGATTTTTCTCAGTCTTCTGGTGTGGAGCGTTGCTTCTTGGCTGGTTCTTCGAGTGAGTTGTGGAAGTGGCATAGGAAGTTGGGTCACTTGAGCTTTGACCTTTTGTCTCGCTTGAGTAAACTCAATTTGGTCCGAGGATTGCCACGATTGAGGTTTGAGAAAGAGTTGGTTTGTGCGCCGTGTAGGCATGCCAAGATGGTAGCCTCTTCTCACCCGCCTCTCACCGATGTGATGACTGAGCGTCCATGCGAGCTGCTCCATATGGACCTTGTTGGCCCAGCTCGTGTGCGATCTGCGGGTGGGAAGTGGTATGTCCTTGTTGTGGTGGACGACTACTCTCGGTATGCGTGGGTGTTCTTTCTTGAGGAGAAGGGGGAGACGTTTGGTTTTGTTCGAGATCTTGTCTTGAGGTTAAGAAACGAGAGGCACGGAGATGCCATACGAGCGATCCGCAGTGACAATGGCTCGGAATTCAAAAACTCTCGCTTCGAAACCTTTTGCCATGACTTGGGTCTTGAACATCAGTTTTCTAGTCCGTATACGCCTCCCCAGAATGGTGTGGTGGAAAGGAAAAACAGGACCTTGTGCGAGATGGCTCGGACGATGCTCGACGAGCATAGGACTCCGAGAAGGTTCTGGGCTGAGGCGGTCAATACCGCGTGCCATGTGTCGAACAGGATCTACCTCAGGGTTCACAAGAAGAAAACCTGTTACGAGTTGATGCACGGTCGCACACCCAAGGTGAGTCACTTCCATGTCTTTGGTTGTAAATGCTTCATTCTGAAGAAAGGGAAGAAGTTGGACAAGTTCGAGGCTAGGTCTGTCGATGGCATTTTCTTTGGTTATGCATCTCATTCTAGAGCATTTCGTGTGCTCAATCTTGAAACTAACCAAATCGTGGAGACTTGCGAGGTAACCTTCGACGAGACACAGCCACGTAGTCAGCTTGTTTTTGAGTGTGCAGGTGACGACGAACTTGGCGAGGAGATCTTTCAGGAGGAGGAGCATGAACATGGAGATGATGAAGATGGCGGTGTGATGCCCGCGGCTGAACATGTACCTACTACTTCGACGACGATCGAGAATGGACCCTCTCCCACACCTACAACGACAAACCCAGATCAAGGCGAAGCTGCTGTTGAGGGGGAGGTAGCATCAAGGCGAGAACCTCCCCGACGAGTGCAAGTGGATCACCCAGCTTCGAGAATCATCGGCGACATGAATGAATGTACTACACGGTCGAGGGTTCGGAACAATTCTCATTTCGCTCATGCTGCTTTTGTTGCCACTTTTGAGCCCAAAGACATTAGACATGCGTTATCTGATCATAATTGGGTTAACTCGATGCATGAGGAGTTGGAGAATTTTGAGAGAAACCAAGTTTGGGTGTTGGTTGACCCTCCCCCAGGGTGTAAGCCGATTGGGACAAAATGGGTGTGGAAAAATAAAGAGGGAGAGAAAGGAGAAGTGGTGAGGAACAAGTCGAGACTTGTTGCTCAGGGGTACAGTCAGAAAGAGGGGATCGACTACGAGGAGACTTTCGCTCCTGTAGCTCGTTTGGAGGCGATCAGGATCCTTCTAGCTTTTTCCGTGGCTAAAGGGTTCAAGTTGTACCAGATGGATGTGAAGAGTGCTTTCCTGAACGGTGTGTTGGAGGAAGAGGTGTTTGTGAGGCAACAACCGGGGTTTGAGAGTGAGAAGTACCCTCACCGGGTATACAAGTTGAGGAAGGCGCTGTATGGGTTGAAGCAGGCGCCTAGAGCTTGGTATGGTAGGTTGAGGGGGTTCCTGTTTGAGAGAGGGTTTGAGATGGGGAAGGTCGACCAGACCTTGTTTCTCCTCAGGCAGGGCAGAGATATCCTGATTGTGCAGGTATACGTGGATGATATTGTCTTTGGTGGCTCGTCTAACTCTCTTGTTGCAAGGTTTGCAGAAGACATGAGCAGGGAATTTGAGATGAGCATGATGGGCGAGTTGCAGTTCTTCCTCGGGCTACAAATCAAGCAATCAAAGGAAGGAACATTTGTGCACCAAGCTAAGTACACCAAGGACATTGTGAGGAAGTTCAAGATGGAGGACTCCAAGGCCATGGCGACGCCTATGAGTACGACTACAGTTCTTGATGCGGACGAGGAAGCTGAACACGTGGACCAGAAGGAGTACCGGAGCATGATCGGGTCACTCCTCTACTTGACGGCGACGAGGCCGGACATTCAATTCTCGGTGTGTCTGTGCGCTCGTTTTCAAGCTTCTCCGAGGACTTCGCATCGGCAAGCAGTCAAGCGCATTTTCAGGTATTTGCGACACACTCCCGACTTCGGCCTTTGGTACTCTGCGTCTTCTTCTTTGGCGCTTCATGGATTTTCAGACGCGGATTTTGCCGGGTGTCGGTTGGATAGGAAGTCCACTTCTGGGACTTGCCAGTTCTTGGGTTCTTCTTTGGTATCTTGGTCTTCCCGCAAACAGTCGAGTGTTGCTCAATCCACTACCGAGGCAGAGTATGTGGCCGCAGCTAGTTGTTGCTCTCAGCTCCTTTGGATCACATACACCATGAGTGACTTTGGTGAGGAGTATACCCATGTCCCACTTCAATGTGATAGCACCAGTGCCATAAGCGTTGCAAAGAACCCAGTGCTCCATTCCAAAACCAAGCACATAGAAGTGAGGTATCATTTTCTGAGAGACAACATAGAGAAAGGGAAGATAGCTTTGATCCATGTACCCACACATGAACAACTAGCCGATATTTTCACCAAACCCCTAGATCAAGCAACTTTCACTCGTTTGCGGGGGGAGCTTGGTGTTTGTTTGATTTCTTGAGTTGGCGTGTGGGAGCTCCTTTGTAGCATATGTATAGCTTTCCTTTGTGCATTTCTTGCATTTGGCATGGCATATGTAACATGATGTATAGGCATCTTTGTATCTTAGGTTGCATGCATTTTGTATCATATGCATTGTTTAGGAAAGGCTTCTCCTATATACATTGTTCACCATGGAATGACATATATGTCTTTGTGAGCTAATTTGGTAAGCTATGGTTAGTTTGGCTTAGCTCTTGATAATCTTGGTTTGTATCCATGGTTGATGGCTATGTTTTTGAAAATTTCATATGTATGCTCTCTTGTGAGTAAATGCCTTTCCATGATCTTGACATGTTTTTGTGGCTTGGCTATGCTTAATTTGTGGTTGGATAGCTTATTTTGATCATATGGGGCCAAACGCTCATTTGCCATCATGAATGTTTAGCCCCCATGCTTCATCTTGTGGAGGAGCATAAGTTCCTTTTTGTCGCAAAGACATTTCATGTACCAATTATAAATCTGAAAATGAAATATAAATTGCTTGAAAAATGTGCTCCCATGTCATATGTGCTAATTCTAATTTGCTTTGGGTGCTAAATCGTTGCATGATGTCTACCAATGAGAAGTCTCATATATAGAAGTAGGCACATGGCTCGATGGCTTTGACATGACATGAGGTGCTTGTGGGTGTTTATGATGGTCTTATGCTTAGAATGGTTGTCCTAGCATGAAGTTTGTGTGGCTTTGCCATTTTGACATGTTTTGCTCATGTTTAGGACTTTGCTCATGAGAGGGTATTTTTTCGCAAAATTGCTAAATTCTATCTTAGCTTCGCCCAATGGTTGTGAAACTTGGTGATCATGAAGTTTATGTCATTACGAAGCTATAGAGTATCTAACTTGCTCGTTTGGACATGTGTAGCATCCTATGTTGAATTTTGTCTATTTGAGAAGCTCTAGGTTGCATTTTTTGCTTTTTTGGCTTGATTCATGCATTGTCAACAAGGGGGAGAAGTTTGAGCATGTTTTGGCCTACTGAATGCATTTAGAAGGTTTTCAGGTGGTTTCGAGCCATTTTTGGGCCCTGTTGTGCACCGGTCTGATCGGTTGAGGTCACCGGTCTGACCGGTCAGAGTGCTGGTCCTGTTCACATGTTGCGCACCGGTCTGACCGGTGGTGTCGACCGGTCTGACCGGTCCGAGCTGAGCTGTTGCAGCTGCTCTGTTTCGTGAAGTGGTTCGCATGCATTTGTCCAGGGGGAGTTCCATTGGTTCAGGGGGAGCTTGCATGTGTGCAGGGGGAGCTCTTTGTGGTTTTCGAGCTTTGGTTTGATGGTTTGTGCTCTTTGCTTGAGCATTTTTTGTCTCGGATGTGTCGAGCCGTTGCCCTTGCCTAAGGGGTCCGAGACTTGTCATCTTCAAGTGATCTTGCTCTTTGCCTTTTCTTTGGCTTTCGATCGCTTGTTGGAGTTTCTTTTAGTCGTTTCTTTTCTTTTCCTTTTCTCTTGGTTACCAAAATGTGAGTGTTGTCAATGCACTCATCAAGGGGGAGATTGAGAGCCAGGTGTGGTTCGAGGACCGGTGGATGGTCGCTTCCTGGTGTGATGAGTGATTGACAACGTGGTGTGGACTGATTCTTGGCTAAGTATTGCAGGTGCAGGTTGCGGCTTGACTGGTGCAGGTGCAGGTGAAGAACAAGCGTGAAAGGTCGTTGCCGGTGAGGCCTCCAGGTGTGGAGAAGACTAGTAGGCTTGGTTCGAGGGACCCGGTGGCCAGCGGGGTCAAGTGCGGGCCGCATGGTGGCAAGAACGGCAAGATGAAGTCATGGACGGTTTCTTGGTTGAGCCTCAAAACCAAGGTCGAGCCGGGACTACGTGGGAGCCGAGTCATGAGTGGTGATTGGCGGAGGCTACACCGAGTTCGCGGGGTTTCCGGTGGTTCACCAGAAAACCACTGGGTTCCTTGGTTGATCCACAAAGCCAAGACCGAAGAACCGAAGACGGAGGTGCAGCAGCTCCAGACCGGTCTGACCGGTGGGTCTGACCGGTCTGACCGGTGGGTACCGGTCTGACCGGTGAGGAGCACCGGTCTGACCGGTGTGCGACGACGCAGTCCGGAATCTTCGAAGCGGAGGACACGCGTCGGGATCGCAAGGCTTGCGTCGAGGCTAAGCAAGTTTGCGGTCGCTGGGCATCCGTCCGATGGTGCGAAGACAAAGACTTCCAATTTCGCCCTCGAGGGGCATGTATCCCTAGTTAGCTTGTAAGGGTATTTTCGTCTTTCGGTTGCCTCCATATAACCCAAGTGGTGAGAGGATGGCAGCCACATCTCTAGGAACCCTAGCTCATTTGGTTTTCCTATTTTCCTTCCTATTTTCTTAGGATTTTCGTAGGACTAGCTTGAGAGCTTCATGGTGAGATCTTGTGAGAGGGAAGGATGATCGGGCGGCAAGCTAGACCTTGTATGAACCTCTTTGGTATGTATAGATGATTCGGCGTGGTTCCTCAAGTCTTGGATGTGTCTTTCCCGTTTCTCCTTTTTGGTGATTTTCGGAGCCCTTTCTTGGCGATTTTCTTGGAGCGATTTCGAGGCCTTTCTCTTTGGGATTTGGTGGGGGATGTATGCATGAACCCTTCGTGGTTCTTTACCCTTTGATTCCCCTTCCAAATCCGTGAGCAAAGGGGCTCGATTTTGGGGTTTTCGTGGCTCTAGGGTTAGAGGTGTTCTTGGTGAGATTTTTTCGATTCCTCTTGATTTGACAAGTTTTGGTGGACCAAATCTTGGCTATGGAGTACCCATGAGGTGTTCCTACTATCCCCAAAGTCTTGTGCAAAACCGTGTTGCGGATCGGGAGATCGGGAGTTGGATTTGGAAGAGTTGACTCGCGGGCGCTGTTCATCCCGAGCTACCCAGGCACGACCGGTCTGACCGGTGCTCTTGACCGGTCTGACCGGTTCTAGCCCTTGGTGGGTTTTTGTCTCGGGGAACAGCCTTGTCCGTGTGGTTTTGTCCCGTGGTCCTGCTGTTCAGTTCTTGGCGTGTTTGGAGTTGTTTTGCTAGGATTTGTGAGGGGTTCTTCTTCCTCACAGGTTGTGTTTCGTGGTGGTTTTTGTTCCAGGACCTAGAGGATTCACTGAGGCTACCTGGAACGTTTGCTGTGCGGCTGCTGTAGCCACCGGCCTGACCGGCTCTGTCCACCGGTCTGACCGGTGTCACCGGTCTGACCGGCACAGGCCATCGGTCTGACCGGTGTAGCACAGGCAGCAAGCCGTGCAAGTTTCCGCTGTGTGGTTTGGTGAGTTTTGGCTCGGAAGGTTGAGTGTTGGTTCCTAGGACCAGTAGCACTCCAGTGGCTGCGTGGTCTTGACCAACTTGGGTAGTTGGGTCGGAGACGTGAGTTGGAAGCCGTGTTCGTCTTGTTGGAGTTCTCATCTCCTTCGAGAAGAATTTTTATCGGCTCCCATTCACTCCCCCCCTCTCTGGTTCGCCTAATCGGTCCTTCAACCTATGATCGTAGATGGTGGGTGATCCACCTGTACATGCCGGGGAGCCTCTCGCCTGGACACAATCTCCCCCTCAGTAGCAGCCTCCACTCGAACAGGCTCAGTCGTAGTGGGTGTAGGGGATGGACCATCCTCGATCGTCGTCGTAGTAGTGGAAGTAGCATGTACACGATCAGCCACGGGAGCATCACCACCATCATCGTCTTCATCTCCATCTCCGTCCTTCTCGTCCTCAAAGATCCTCGCTCCAATCTTCTCGTCACCTGCACACTCAAAAGCAGAAGAGCTACATGGCTGTGTCTCGTCGAAGGTTACCTCGCAAGTCTCCATGATTCGGTTAGTGTCAAGGTTGAGCACACGATATGCTCGAGAGTGAATCACATAACCAAGGAAGATACCATCTGAACATCTAGACTCAAACTTATCCAACTTTCCCTTCTTCAGAATGAAACACTTGCAACCAAAAGCTCTAAAGTGACTCACCTTGGGTTGTCGCCCATGTATCAGCTCATAAGATGTGATTTGAGACATAGCAAGCGGTATTGACTGCCTCGGCCTAGAAACGCCTAGGAGTCCTATGCTCATCGAGCATCGTCCTGGCCATCTCACAAAGGGTCCGGTTCTTCCTCTGCACTACGCCATTCTGACAAGCGACGTATGGAGAAGAGTACTGATGATCAAGACCAAGATCACTGCAAAAGGCATCAAAATGAGAGTTCTTGAATTCCGTGCCATTGTCACTGCGTATAGCTCAAATGGCATCACCATGTCTCTCATTCTTCAACCTCAAGATCAAGAATCGAACAAAGCCAAATGTCTCACTCTTATCCTCCAAAAAGAAAACCCAAGAGTACCTCGAAAAATCATCAACCACAACAAGAACATACCACTTCCCACCCGCAGAGCGAACACGAGCTGGCCCAACCAAATCCATGTGCAACAGCTCACAAGGTCGCTCGGTCATGACCGCAGTCAGAGGAGTGTGAGAAGCAGCAACCATCTTTCCGTGCCAATAAGAAGCACAAACCAAATCCTTCTCGAATTTCAATTTAGGCAATCCTCGGACAAGATCAAGACCACTCAAGCGGGAAATCAACTCAAAGCTCAAATGTCCAAATCTCCTATGCCATTTCCAAAGCTCGGCCGAAACACCAGCAACAAAGCATCGAGGAGGACCAACAGACTGGGAAAAATCGGCATGAAAGATTTGACCCTCGGGGACGATCGTACAGACAAGATCGCCTCGAGAATCAAGCACACAAGAAGCGCCTGACTTAAAACGAACCTCAAAACCTTCGTCAAGCAACTGGGATACTGACAACAGGTTAAAACCAAGTGACTTGACCAAAGCCACACTCTTCAGGGTCACCTTGCTACTCACCTTTACCATACCTTCAGCAAGCACTCATCCTCTCCCATTGTCCCCGAAAGTGATGTACTCCCTCGTACTCACTGGGGTGACGCTGGAGAACCACTCACGATCTCCGGTCATGTGTCGTGAGCAACCAGAGTCGATCTACCAAAAGTCCTCCAAGCCTCCCACCTGCAATAAAAAATGAGGACGAGAATGAGCAAGCGACTCAACATTGGGGTTAGTACCAAAAGAGTCAAACCAGTGTCGAGGCATTTGCTCAAAAGAAGGGTTAGCAAACTTCATCCTATCAAAGCCTCTAGGCGGAGCCCTCTCACGCCTACCACCGAAGAACCTGTCACGTCTCACTGGAGGAGTATGCGCACCACGAAAGGGAAAACATGGCCCGTAGTCCATCTGAGACCCAAACCTCTGATTGTGCCTCCCAAACTCGTAACGATCACGAGAAGGAGCACGTCTAGCCAACTCACCACGCCCAAACCCAACACGCCTATCTCTCTGAGGAAAACCACCTCCACCTCCACGAGTGGGAACTGTACGCACAAACACCTCACCCCTAGGTAGAGGCCCTCTATGAGGCTTAGGCACACCATGAGGAAGGTGGTACCTATCCTTGTTTGCCATCTCCCTAGCAAACCTCTCATCTCTCTTCCTCTTGAAACAGAACTCATCCTTATGCCCATCCCTCCCACAATACTCACAATGGAAGCAGATCGGCTGTGGCTTAGGCTGTGGCTTCTCTATGGGCTTCTCAACAGTTTTCTCTCCTGACTTCCCACCAAAGACACTCCCCTGGGTGCTCACAAACTTGATGGGTTTTTGGTAGTTTTCTGACTTGTGAGGGAACACTGGTGGATCTCATGTTGTGTCTAGCTTGTTTTTGAGGTGGTTTGGCTTGGGTGCAAATTTGTTCATGGGTGTGGTATGTGGTGGAATAGGAATCTCTTCAGCTTTCTCTTCTCCATCACCACTCTTCCCACTACTCTTGTCAGCCCCAACGCCTGACCATCAAACCTCTTAAACTGAGCCAACATCAAACTCAATTGTGGCTCATGCCCAGACAACCACCCCATCATTTTCCTCAACTCATCATTCTCATCCTGCAAACGGTTAAAATAGTGTGCTAGTTCCATATTTTTCAAAGTATGCATTTCACAGGTAGAGCATGATGTAGGAAGATGAGCTTTCAATGCCGCCTCAAGAGAAACTATCTTGGTGTGAGATTCATCTAGCCTAGCATGCAACACAGGACAAGAAGTGCAAGCACCTAACAAAGCAGGTCTAGATTTCCATTCACCACACTCAACCCTAAGCACATCTAGTTCCTCAAGAGTAGAGGCATGCTTCTCCTTGAGAGCAGTCAAGTCAGCCAAGAAAACATTGCAATCACCACAATTAACCTCATCAGACACAACAGGAGCAGCTTTCAAAGCACCTATCTCAGTTCTAGCATCAACAAGCAAGGACTCAAGCTCAACTATCTTGTCCTTAGCATCACCCAACAAAGACCTAAATTCCCTCTTCTCCTTGTTGGTCTTTCTAAGCACATCATCACGGTTATCAAGCAACTCATTGAGCGTAGCATTCTCCTCTAGCAAGAAGTTGGGATCATGTCGTACCTCTTCCTCGGAGTCGGAGTTCGAGTCCGAGCTGTTCTTCCTACCCTTCTTGGAGTGCGCTATGCCACAAAAGCCTCCTTGTGCGACGAAGCTGAGGCCGGTGATGTTCTTGCCCGTGTTCCGCTTGTCCTTGCGATGATCTTGCTCTTCATCGCTGCTCGAATCGGAAGAAGAATCGCTTGATGTGGAGTCAATGTCGCTCGCTCTGGCAACCATCGCTCGAGCTATCTTCTTCTTGTACCCGCCACTCTTCTTCGGCCTTCTCTCGCCCTTGTCCTTGTAGTCGTTCCGGGAGCGGTGCTTGTTGTAGTCGTGCTTGGGCTTGCCCTTGTAGTCGTTCTTGATCTCCATGGCTTCAGGGCATTCGACGATGAAGTGCCCGTGCTTCCAGCACCGATAGCACATCCCTGAGCTCCGCCTTGCATTCTTGCGGTTCTCGTACATCCGCCTAAACCTCTTGCTCAACAAGGCGAGATCATCCTCGCTCAGCACCTCAAAGTCCTCATCTGGCAAGGACACATGACAAGACAAAGAAAAACCAACAGAGTTAGCATTAGTCCTCGATCCTGAGACAAGAGCCAAACTATGAGGATCAGTGGGGCTCTCGCTCTTAGCTCTCAAGCCACGATCAACCTCCGAAGACCTGAGCTTGGAAAATAGCTCATCAAGCGATAGCATATCATACACGCTCGAATCCTCAATGGCCTCAACCTTGGCATTCCACACAGACCTATCCAGGGCATGCAAAAGCTTGATAGCTTGATCATGATCCGTGTATGGGAGTAGTGTCACATTGGCCCTCATATTGTTGATTATGCTGGTGAAGCGCTGAAACATAGCATCGGTCGACTCACCGGGGAGATGAGTGAAGTTCTCGTACTCTCTCCGGTAAGTGGAAAACAAACGGGCTTGCACCTGGGCATTGCCAACATGAGCATTTCTCAGCTTAAGCCATATCTTTCGGCCACATTCTCTCCGTACACTCGCTCAAACTCCGAGGCACAGAGAGCACGGAACAATTAATCAACGGCCTTGCTGTTGGCCTCACACATGTCCCGCGATCCTAGAAGCAGAAAACTGTCTAGAATGACATAATTTGGATTCTGAGTGACATCCCAAATTAGAGTTCCCTTCCCACACAAAAACGCGCCCATGCGCCTCTCCCACATCGGGTAATTCTTGCCATCGAAGTGCGGAGGACCCGACCCCTTACCATAGTCACGCATTTTTGGATGTTAGGCTGGTTAGAATCACAAAGATATGTAACCGGCTCTGATACTAATTGAAGGACCGAATAGGCGACCAGAGAGGGGGGGAGTGAATGGGAGCCGATAAAAATTCTTCCCGAAGGATGAACTCGGCCTATACCCCAATTGCCACTCCGAGTACTCGCACACACCAGAGAAGCTCTAGACTAGGCACACACAGGCCTACAAGTCTTGAATCAAAGCGTAGAAGCATAAGACAAGAATCAAAGCACTTAGCCAAATCTGCGAAGGCTAGGCGCGGACTGTCCGTGCAGTACGGGCGGACTATCCGCAGCACCTGGGTGGACTGTCCGGACCGCCTACACGGACTGTCCGAAAACTCCAACAGAACCACTAGAGACGCACCAAGAAAATTGGACCGTCCGACAGGGTCACACGGACCGTCCGCCAGTGTCGCGGACTGTCCATGAAGGCCACGTGGACCGTCCGGCTAACTCGCTGAAAACCCTAGACAAACTCAGCTCAACCCCAGACAAAAACTTGGCCACACGGACCGTCCGTGAAGGACTCGCGGACTGTTCGCAAATCGCTGGCAACAAAACCCTAGGGGTGAAACAGATCGAAACGCAGACACACACGAACACGTGACGAACTGCGACGAACACAGGTCCTGCAGACTGTCCGCCACAGCCCCTCGGATTGTCCGCGGCTCACAAATAGTGTAGGAACAGCACGACCCTGCGAAGTCAACCCTCCAAATCCATCACCAGATCTCCCAAATGGCTAGAGCTCTTGAGACAAGACTTTGGGGAGATGCGTCACTAGATGAAGCTATGCCCCGAAAATCTCGACCTCTAACTCCCTGAATCACCAGGAATTGCGGATCACACGAACCACCACCAAGAACTCGGGCTCCGACCAAAAACTCACGAATCGAAGGTGTTTCCCGGTGTTTGAGGGGTCAAGATCACACACAAAGATGCGCAAGGCATCCACCCATGATCCCCTCAAAGAAATCTGAGAGAAAACACCCTCAAATCCACGAATCGAGAGAAGAACGAAACTCCCCAAAAATAGCCCTGAAAATGACACGAAATCACAAAGAGCTAGGAGATCACCGCAACGCCGAATGCTTCCATACATCCAGAGGTCAGAGTCTATACAAGAATCTAGCCTAAGGAATACAGAGGAAAAGAAGCAATCCAGAGCGATCTACCGGGGGAGAAAACCTAGAGTCCAAGAGAGAGAGATGCTATCCACCTCTCCGCTATTTATACGAAGTCCATCGGAGGAGGTAAATGACCACGCTATCCCTACAACTCAAATAGAAGATACAAACCCCTCAGGGGTATTTTGGTCAAGTCTTCATCGAGCGGACATGCTTCCACCGCGGCTTTGCTTCGCATCGACGCAAACCCTGTGATCACGCCACGTGCCCCCCGCCTCGAAGGTTCCTGACGCTCCCGGATCACCGTCTCCGTCGCATCAAGCCTCCAGGCTTGGTTTTGAGGCCCAAACCAAGAAATCGTCCACAGATGGTTTTGTTGGCAAACCAACAAACCCCGCATGCAAGCTTCGGCCTCGATCTGCTACCTTGCACCGGCACATGTTCATGACTTCAGCCCGCTAGTCTTGCACCACACGGCTCGCACTTGACCCCATCGTCCACCGGGTCCATCGAACCAAGCCTACTTGCCTCTCCATCACCCAGAGGCCGCCACGGCTAAGGCCTTTCACGCTTGTTCTTCACCTGCACCGACACGAGTCAAACCGCAACATGTACCTGCACACTTAGCCAAGCATCAGTCCACATAACATTGTCAATCACTCATCACTAAGAAGAGACCCTCCACTGGTCCTCGGACGCATCTGGTCCTCACCGTTGGGTTGCTTCGGCCGAACCTGGGGTCGGCCGACCCCAGGCCGGGCCCACCTGGCCTCTGCCCTAGCCAGTGGCTCCCCAACGGCTAGCTGGGGGCCTACCTGAGTGCCTCAGCCCAAATTCTCTTGAAATATTTTTCAAAATATTTTTCTAGGATTTTCAAACTCAGAAATTATTTTCAGAAATTTTATTTTGAAAAGGGAAAAGGGCTGGATAAATCTAGCATGCAGATGCAAGGTTTTGGAAAAATCAAATATGCAATTTTGGAAATCAAATCAAATTTTGGAAAGGGAAATATGAGATAAATACCAGTTTTAACCTTTTTGGTAGAAAGGACCCATCATTTTTAGTCCGGCGAGTTGGACTCTTCTCAGCGATCAATTCCACTTAGCACCCCACTCCTGAGAAGTAGAGGGTGGTGCCTTCTCAATCTTCTGCCATTCTTTCTGAATTTTCTTTTGTTTCCTTGACAGAGATTTCTTCTTTGGGGGTGAAGGCTCCGTCCTTCCCCCAAGCTGCTCAACACTATCCTGTACCAAATAGCATTGCTCTTCTTTGTCCTGAAACTTGAACTTCAAGTTCCTCTTCCCTATGCGGAAACGGATTACTCCGAACCCCACATTGATTCTAGCTCGGACATCACTGAGAAATGGTCGCCCAAGGATGAGTGGCAATCCTCCCTCGTCATTCATATCAAGGACCACTAAATCCGCGAAGACATAAGAGTTCTTGACCTTAACCAATAAGCTCTCAACAATTCCTTCTAGATATTGTATCGTTGAATCAGCGAGTTGGATAGTCCGTGCTGTTGGAGAGAGAGAGTTGGATATCCCAGTTGCTCGAACATGGTCTTGGACATGAGATTAACACTTGCACCAAGGTCACAAAGGGCATGCTTGATCGTCTTGTAATAGATTGTGCAAGTGATAGTTGGATAGCCTGGATCATTCTTGTGCACAACTGCCGATTCCTCCCATGGATCAAGAATTTGTTGTATGGGCTTTCCTGCATAGTTAGAAGCATGTGTCTTCCAAGGTGGCTTACCCCTGAAAGGATCTAGAGGTCGACTAGAGGGGGGTGAATAGTCGTTCCTGAAAAATCACAACTTAAAACAAACTATCAGACTGAAGTCCGGAGTCTCCGGATATTTTTCCGGATACTCCGGGAAATCCGGAGTATCCGGGAAAATGTCCGGATTGTCCGGGCTTCTGAGGAGGCGACTAAATCAACTTGAATCAAACTTGGCCAAACTCAAATTTGTGAATATAGGATATGCAATACAGAGATATAAG
Source organism: Cenchrus fungigraminus (assembly GCA_036936925.1). Taxonomy (NCBI): domain Eukaryota; kingdom Viridiplantae; phylum Streptophyta; class Magnoliopsida; order Poales; family Poaceae; genus Cenchrus; species Cenchrus fungigraminus. The sequence continues at coordinate 104,543,851 of CM072779.1, forward strand.
CCTGTTCCACCACTTAGAAACAGTAGGAACCTCACCACGGAGTAGATCGGCCACAAACCCTAGAAATGTACTCAAGAGGATTTCAAGCATACAACAAGAGCAACAAGCACAAGAGACACAAGGGATTTTTTACCGGAGTTCATGCTCACACCTTGAGCTCTACATCTCTGTTGAGGAACCCACAAAGGGTGGACCTTTACACCTAGGTCACTTTCCTCCCCCTAGCGACCACAAAGATCAAGCTAGGGTTACTTACTCAATCACGGGATAATACAAACTTTCTTGGGCAGCCACAATCCTTTGGATGCTCCAAGACAACGCCTAGCCGGCTAGGAGCTCAAAGCTCCAAGAGTAACAAACACGAGATTGCCAACCAAGCGAAGAACAAGGTGCTCTAGAGATGGGAAATCAGCTCACTAGCACTCTCCAAGCTCTTGCTCTCAATCCCTCCTTTAATCCCCAACAAATCTCACCAAACCAAGGCCGAGGGGAGTAAAGAGGGGGAGTGAATGAGTTCTGAGTGTTGCAGGTCGAAATGGGCAAGAGAGAGAGAGAGAGGATAGGGTTGAGGGGGTATAAATACCTTCTCACCTAGAAAAATAGCCGTTACAGCTCTAAGACCCGGAGTATCCGGACAAGGACTGGATACTCCGGGAAGTCTGGACTGTCTGGGATAAAACCCGGATTGTCCGGCCTTCCAGAGTTAGCACACTTAAGGATATCTCGGTGATCGTGTAGTGCAAGGTGTCTCTCACAGGTTTTTTGGTTAGTCATCTAGAGCACCTTTTTCAACTCTTGGAAGATACAATCCATGTCCCTCTTAATAGTACAGCATTCCTAGGACTCAATTTCAAAATATAAAATAAATAAACCTCCAAGGAATCCTTTTTTTAGCACCACTTCCTTTTTATATAGCAATGAAGCGCTTAGATGCCATCTTAGAATTTTAGTACCTGCTCATATACTCAATACATCATTAGTGGCTTAATGGTCCGTCATTAAATCACCAAAACCCACTTAGGGGGCCAAGATACTCTTCAATCTCCCCCTTTTTGGTGATTGATGACAACACCTTTAAGCTTTTAAAAGAGGGATGAATAAATTCAGTAAAGAGCTTTTGATCTATCTTGCAACACTCCCCTTAATTTGTGCATATGGAGTTTGAATCTCAAAGGTGCTTTAAGCACCAAATTTTGCACAAGAGAGAAAAATAAGAGAGTGTGACAAGATGATCAACAGTGGGGTACTTGTGTTTGTGCAAACAAGATATATGTGATGCGTATGACAGTTTATACACTCAATGAAGGATAAAAGAGGCTGTAGTGTCAAAGCTCGGAGTGTCCGGATCCACCCCAGAGAATTCGGGAAACCCGGAGTGTCCGGAGAAAAATCCGGAGTATTCAGACTTTGAGAACTCAGCAAAAATCAATTCATCACAGAAATTTTCAAACTATCAAAAGCATCCTTAGTCAAATAAAATGCAACCTAGATATCTAGCATCACAAGCACACAACCAAATAGTCTCAAGCTCACATCACATAGTCTCACACATAAAAAGTTATTACAGACCAAGGTTCTCAAATTCTCCAAGTCTTAAACATGAAACTTAAGATACTCACTCCCCCTTTGGCATCAAGCACCAAAAAGGAAGTGTAGGAGCAGCAGCAGCAGAGGATCACTCCGTGTCCTTATCTTCTCCTTCTTCTTCTTCTGCATTGTTGTCCTCCTCCTCCTCCTCTTCTTCTTCTTCTTCTTCTTCTTCTTCTTCTTCTTCTTCTTCTTCTTCTTCTTCTTCTTCTTCTTCTTCTTCTTCTTCTTCTTCTTCTTCTTCTTCTTCTTCTTCTTCTCCTTCTTCCTCTTGCTCTTGCTCTTCTTCTTCCTCTTGTGCAGCAGCAGCGGCATCATGGGCATCCCACTCTGCAAATGGGTCATCAAACTCGGGGAGCTCGTGATAGGTATCCGTAGGAAGCCCAAGATGAGACTTGATCTCAATGATGTCGCGGCAGTTCTCATTTGTCTCGGTAACGATACGCTTGCACATGGAGAAGATGCTCTTGAATGCCCTTTTGACCATGGAGCCCTTAACCTTGCGAGAGGATTTAGATGAGTGTGAAGGGCGAGGAAGGGGCTCATCATCATGGCGAGGGGCAGCACTAGAGGATCCAGCAAATCTTGTGCTCTTTTTCATTGGGGCTCTCTTGTCTCTAGCACGAAGATGCCTAAGAGGCTCATGAGTGACATCCTTTGGAAATTGGGTATTGGTGACCCTCTCAATCATGTACATGATGTATGGAGCATATGGGAGATGCTTCATGGGGTCACACATAGCACGGCGAAGTTCATTCCAAATGAAGTCAAAGATGCAAAAACCCTCTTCTTCAGGAGCCACACGGTTGAGGAGATTGACGGCATAGTGCCTAAGAGCTGTGATATCTCCCATCTTTGGATCAATGGTGGCACGGAAAAATTGATTGAAATAGTAGTAGTATGGAATTAGATTGTCAGCTTTTCCCTCATGAGCAAGAAAGGCGGAGGGGAACATATATGCCATGTCCTTGGGCTTGTACTTGTCTTCATTATGGATTGGAGTGCGAGCTTCATCTTTTGAGCCAAGACCAAGCAAGCGAGAGAAGGTCATGTAGTAAATGGTGTGCTTCTCGCCTTGAGTGGTCCAAGTGATAGTGTTTTGATGAGAGTCATAGTAGTAGGAGCAATGGAATTGAGCAAGAATCTCTCTATTCCATCCATATCGAAAGCCCATGATCTCATATAAGCCAAGTTCCTTGCACCTATCAATGACGGCATCAAAGGTGGGATTCTCCAACTTCTCATAGTATGCCCAATCAATGTACTTCATCTGCACAATCGGTGACTTGTTCTTTGCCTTCATCTATAGACTCCTTATCACTGTCTGATAGAAGTCCCTATGGAAGTCACACCAAAACCTCGACTCAAGTGCCTCACTGGAGATATACATGTAGACATCTTCCTCCCTTTGTTCTCTGACTGCAAGGGCATTCCTAGCATAGTCTCTTACCATTTGTTGGGCAAACCCTTGCACAGCCTCGGGGTCCCTTAGGTTGATAGGAGCAGTCACCACCCTCACATTTGATGGAAAAGTCACAGTGAGACGGGGTGGAGTTCTGGGACAGATTTGGGAGTAGGGAGTGGGATGGTTCTTAGGCATGGATGGACGAGGTACGGGCCTAGAACGGGAGATGTTGGGGGTCTCACGGGATTTCCTTGATGGCTGAGCTGGACCTTTCCCGTGACGCCTAGGAGCAACCCTATATTGGTCGGCATCTTCTTCTTCCTCCTCCTCTTCCCCACCAACATCCTGCTGTTCTTCCTCTTCCTCAATTTCTTGCTCGGTGTAGACAGGAGCACGAGCACGAGTGGATCGCTGAGAAGAGCCAAGCCCCAAAGTCTCATGCACTACCCCTAAGGTTTGAGTGTCGTGCCTAGCCTTAGTCCTCCTTTGGGTGTCCGGCTCGTCTTGTTTGTACTTCTTCCTCATGATCTAGAGATGAGTAGCAAGGAGTGCGTAAGAATTCATCCATGCAAAATGTGTGTGACAAAGCAATTTGGGGTTTCAGCAGAAAAATCCGGAGTCTCCGGGAAAATTCCCGGACAGTCCGGGAAATCCGGAGTGTCCGGAAAAAGTCCGGAGTCTTCGGGTTTTCCTAGCGAAACCCTAAATCACAATGCCACACAAATCCACCACGGGAAACTTAAGATATTGCAGATTCACTACTTCTAGAGTCTAAGGAACATTCCTATCCAAGAGATTTCGCAAGATATGTCCTAGAAAAGGAGATCGGGCAAAGGAGCCTTTGTATACCTTCGGGAAGAGATGGAACCGAGGGGGATAGCCTTCAAGTCTTCATATCAAGGGCAGCACCTTGTTTCCCACACCTTGGAGGCTTCAATCTCTCACTCTCTCAAGATTTGGAGGGTGGAAACCCTAGGTTCTATGGAGGAACCAAGGGTGGGAGAGGAGAGGGGCGACGGGGTGAAGGGGAGGCGACGGGGAGTAGAGGGCAACAGTCCACGCAGTGAAAAGGTGAAAACTAGGGTTTTGACTGCGGTGAAAACCGTTTATATAGGAGTTAAGGTCCGGAGTATCCGGGCTGAACCCGGACTCTCCGGGAAATCCGGAGTATCCGAGGAAAAGCCCGGAGTCTCCGGCTCCCCCTGAGACTGGGCAACAGATTTTCAAGGAATTAAGATTGAGATGGATAAAGATGATTATGAGTGAAACCAATGTGAGCTAGAGAGGTTCCAACACTTGATACTAGCCACAATCATACAATGAGAACTATAGTCCAAGTGTTGTACCTAGAGAAAAATCCAAATATTTTCAAAGCAAATCCATGCCAAATTTTCAAATCCTTTTCTTTTGTAAAGATCTAGCCTAAGACAATCAAACATGTGCATGATCTCAAGCCAAGTTACGAGAATCCAAGATATTCAATTCACTCCTCAAAGCACAAAACCTTAGTTCATCAAGAGGCTTTGTGAAGATATCGACTAGTTGCTTTTCGGTGCTCACATGACTTAAAGCGATATCTCCTTTGGCTTCGTGGTCTCTCAAGAAATGGTGTCTTATGTCTATGTGCTTTGTTCTTGAGTGGTTTACGGGGTTGTTCGCTAGCTTGATGGCACTCTCATTGTCACACAAGAGTGGCACCTTGCTAAACGTACAACCAAAGTCCCTCAAAGTGAACCTCATCCAAAGTAGTTGAGCACAACAAGCGCTGGCTGCAACATACTCGGCCTCGGCGGTGGATAAGGCAACGGAATTTTGTTTCTTGGAACTCCAAGACACCAAGGACCTTCCAAGGAATTGTCAAGTCCTGGATGTGCTCTTTCTATCTACCTTGCAACCGGCATAGTCCGAATCGGAATAGCCAAGTAGATTGAAAGTGGAGCCCTTTGGGTACCATAAACCAAGGTTAGGAGTGTGTACTAAATACCTAAAGATTCTCTTAACAGCCATGAGATGACATTCCTTAGGATTGGCTTGAAACCTGGCACACATGCACACACTAAGCATAATATCGGGCCTAGATGCACAAAGGTAAAGCAAAGATCCAATCATGGAGCGATATACCTTTTGATCCACACTTTTTCCATCTTAATTTAGGTCAAGATGTCCATTGGATGGCATTGGGGTCTTGATGGGTTTGGCCTTGTCCATGTCAAACTTCTTGAGCATGTCATGAGTGTATTTTGTTTGACTTATGAACGTGCCTTCCTTGAGTTGCTTGATTTGAAATCCAAGAAAGAACTTCAACTCTCCCATCATGGACATCTCGAATCTCTTAGTCATAATCCTACTAAATTCATCCGCCCAAGCTTTGTTAGTAGAACCAAATATGATGTCATCGACATATATTTGGCGTACAAGTAAATCATTCCCTTCTTTGCGAGTGAAAAGAGTAGGATCGGCTTTGCCTATTTCAAAGCCTTTCCTTAAGAGAAATTCCTTAAGGCATTCATATCATGCTCTAGGTGCTTGCTTAAGACCATAGAGCGCCTTATGGAGCTTGTAGACGTGGTTGGGGAATTGAGGGTCTTCAAAGCCCGGTGGTTGCTCAACATAGACTTCTTCAGAGATTGGGGCATTCAAGAATGCACTCTTGACATCCTTTTGAAAGAGCTTGAAATCATGATGTGTTGCAAAAGCCAATAAGATACGAATTACTTCAAGTCTTGCCACCGGTGCATAGGTCTCTCCAAAGTCCAAGCCTTCAACTTGAGTATATCCCTTGGCAACCAACCTTGACTTGTTCTTGGTCACTACCCCATCCTCGTCTTATTTGTTGCGGTACACCCACTTTGTTCCAATTACATTTTGCTTAGGGCATTCCACTAAGGACCAGACTTCATTCCGAGTGAAGTTGTTCAACTCTTCTTGCATGGCCATCACCCAATCAGCATCTTGTAATGCTTCTTCCATGGAGAGAGGTTCAATCATGGACACGAAAGAGTAATGCCCACAAAAGTTTGCCAATCTTGATCTTGTGGTAACCCCTCTTCTTATGCTTCCAAGAATGTTGTCAACCAGATGATCTCTTTGAACACTTTGACGAACTCTTGGATGTGGTTCAGAAGCATCTTGTTGAATCAAGTCTTCATTTCCTTGAATGTTTTGAGCATCATCTTCAGAGGGCCCGGACTCTTCGGGATTGGGTCCGGAGTCTCCGGAATTTCTGGATTCTCCGGACTTTTCTCCCGAGTGTCCGGGTTTTGCAGCGACAGTGAGGTTTGGTGATGCTTCAATGACTTCATCTTCTTCATCTTCTTCTTGAGGCTTGATTTCACCAATGGCCATCTTCTTGATGTTATTTGTAGAGGTCTTTTCCTTGCCTACACACACTTCATCAACTTGCTCTACTTGAGAGCCATTAGATTCATCAAATGTCACGTCACACGCTATATCAACACTACCGGTGGTCTTGTTGAGAACGTGATAGCCGTGAGCATTTGAGGCGTAACCAAGAAAAATACCGTCATCAACTTTAGGTGCAAACTTAGAGTTCTTGGGCTTCTTGTTGAGAATGAAGCACTTACAACCAAAAACTCTAAAGTAAGACACATTAGGCTTCTTACCGGTTAGGAGTTCATAGACGGTCTTGTGTCGAAGCTTGTGAAGATACAAACGGTTGATAGCATGACAAGCCGTGTTGACCGCTTCCGCCCAAAAACCATCCGAAGTCTTGTACTCATCAAGCATAGTTCTTGCGGCTTCTATGAGAGTCCTATTCTTCCTCTCCACTATCCCATTTTGTTGAGGTGTGTATGGGGCGGAGAATTCATGACCAATGCCTTCACCATCAAGATACTCTTCAATGTTGGTGTTCTTGAACTCGGAGCCATTGTCACTTCCTACTCTCTTGATCTTCACATCAAACTCATTTTGGGCTCTAGTTGCAAACTTCTTGAATACATCATGAACCTTGCTCTTGTCACGCAAAAAGAGTACCCATGTATACCGAGAGTAATCATCAACAATGACAAAACCATACTTGCTCCCTCTAATACTAACATAAGCCACGGGACCAAAGATATCCATGTGAAGTAATTCCAATGGTCTTGTAGTTGTGAGTACATTCTTGGAGGGGTGAGGAGCACCAATTTGCTTTCCGGCTTGACAAGAACTACAAATTCTATCTTTCTCAAAATGAACTTTTGTTAGTCCTAGGATGTGTTCCCCCTTTAGAAGTTTGTTGAGATTATTCATCCCAACATGGGCTAGCCGGCGATGCCAAAGCCAACCCAAGCTAGACTTTGCCATTAAGCATGTATCAAGTTGGGCTTTCTTCGATGTAAAATCCACCAAATAAAGCCTTCTCTTGAGTTCACCCTTAAAAGCAACGGAGTCATCGCCTCTTCTAAAGATGGTCACACCCTCAATGGTGAACAAACAATTGTAGCCCATCTCACAAAGTTGTGACACGGACAACAAATTGTAGTCCAAAGATTCAACCAAGTAAATATCGGAAATTGAATGATTGGTTGAGATAGCAATTTTACCTAGACCAACAACCGTTCCACCACCATTGCCTCCAAAGGCAATCTTTTTCGTAGGATGTTCAATCATTTCACAAGACATAAACATCTTCTTCTCCCAGGTCATGTGATTGGTGCATCCACTATCAATCACCCATTTGGTTCCACCGGAGGAGTATGCCTACAAAACAAATTAGGCTTGGTTTTTAGGTACCCAATTAGAGTTGGGTCCTTTCACGTTAGTCACAAGAACTTTGGGTACCCACACATTCCTTTTGATCATTGAACCTTGTGTGCGGGGTCCCACATACTTGGCCACCACCTTACCCTTGTGGTTCCAAGTCAACACATAATCGGCATAAAAGTTGTCTTGTGAAGCATGTGCCTTGGGCTTCTTGGTTTACTTGGCTTGCACCACTTTGGTCTTGACTTGTGGTTCATGGGATGTGCCATTGGAGCTCTTGAACTTGATGGGAGTGTTGAGCCTAGGTTGTTTACCTTCAACCTTGGCACCTAATTGCTTCATCCCATGCACCACATTTCTTGTTCCCACACCCCTTGTGTGGTTGTTCTTGATGAATGGGATAGGGTCTTTGGAGCCTTGCTCATTCTTACCTAGCCCCTTCCCATTCTCAAAGCCAAACTTCTTCATGTAGTTTGAACCAAAGCCCTTGGTATGGTTCTCAAACTCTCCTCTCTTAGGTTCCTTCTTCTTTTCCTCAACAAGAGAGTTTGACAACCGAGCAATCTCTTTCTTCATTGCATTCATCTCGGCAATGTTAGTAGCATAAGCATTTAAATCAAGTTTATAGCATCTAGAACAACCATTACTTGTAGAAGCATTTGAGTTAGAGGTAGCATCATTAGAGGTTGTTTTAGCACTATTCTTAAGGTTGTCAAGTTGAACTTCAATTGCAATGTGACTAGCTCTCAAGCGTTTTAAGCTCTCTTGAAGTTCAACCTTTTCACTCTCAAGTCTAGTGCAAGCATCCTTAGCTAGGAAAGACTTCCTAGTTAATTCATCTACTATAACGGCCTCTTTAGCTTGAGAGTTCTTGAGGCTAAGAATTTCTTCCTCTTTTTCCTTGAGCAAGTCCTCTTGCACCTTGAAACCCTTCTTTTCAATTACAAGGGCATTCTCAAGGGCAATGGTTTTCTCTCGCTCAAGTCTAAAGAGTTCTTCTTGCACCTCAAGAGTCTCATCTCTATTCTTGATTTCATTTAGAAGGTTCATAATTCTTTTGGTTGCTTTCTTGCGAAAGCTAGTGATCATTTTTTCAAATTCATCATCACTATCATTATCATCATCAACATCTAGGGGAGAAGGTTTAGTGTCTACCTTAGTGCCCCTAGCCATCTTCATCATCGGTGAGGTCCCCAAAGAGTGATGGCTTGTCAATGGGTTGAGCAATGGATATTGTAGCAAGCCCCACTTCATCATCGGAGTCAGAGCTATCATCATTTGAATCCCATTCTTCACCCAAATGAGCTTCACCAACTTCCTTCTTCTTGTTCTTATCATACTTGTTGGTGTCTCTTCTTCTCACTTTGATGTTGGGGCATTCCACAATGAAATGACCCTCCTTGCCACACCCAAAGCATGGCCTCTTGGATGTCTTGGTCTTGATCTTGTCCTTGTCTTTGTTCTTATTGAAGAAACCACCCTTCTTCATCACCTTGATGAACCTCTTCACAAATAGAGCCATTTGCTCGGGAGTCAAGGTGTCATCACTATCTTCATCACTATCTTCCTTCACCACGATCTTGGAGGATGATGAGCTTGCCCTTCTCTCTTTGTCTTTGCTTGAAGCTTTGAGAGCTACTCCCTTCTTCTTCTCAATTTGTTCATGCATCTTTGACATTTCTTGGGAGAGCTTTGACACCTTGACGGTGATAAGATGTTCTTCAATTCTACCAATCACATCCGCCGGAGTGAATTTCTTGAAGCCTCTCTTCTCTCTAATAAGTGTAGGGAGTTGAACATCCCTATCCATATAAGCGGAGAGGATCTTATCAACTACTTCTTTTCTTCCCCATCTTGTGCTTCCAAGAGACTTGATCTTGTTGAAGATCTTGTTCAAGCGGTTGTACATGTCTTGTGGAGATTCATCTTCTTTGATGACGAAGTAGTTGAGCTCACTTTCAAGAGCTCGAATTCTTCCTTCTCTAACTTGCCTTGTTCCTTCATGGTTGATAAAGAGAGTGTCCCACACATCTTTGGTAGACTTCAAACCATCAACCTTGTCATACTCTTCGGCGGTGAGAGAGCTCTTGATGATGCGAATGGCTTGATAGTTGCGTTGGATTTCATTCGCTTGAGCTTGTGTCAAAGTAGCATCTCCACTTGGAAAGGTGATTCCCCTGTTCACAACAGTCCAAAGTGCGGGGTTTACCGCCATCAAATACTCTTTCATCAAGTTCTTCCACTTGGAATAGCCGGTTCCATCAAATTGGGGTATCTTTCCAATGTGGTGGGAACTCCATGGTTTATCAAAGATTAAATTGGAGTAATCGTAAGGGATTCTAGAAAACTCCCTTCCCAAAGGCCGACGAGTGGAGCGGTTTGATCTTGCATCATCAAAGTCCTCATCACTTGATGAAGATGATCCACCATCTTCATTTCTTGGATGATGACTTGTGCTTGCTCCACCGGCACCTCCCGCTGCACCCGTAGGAACCTCGGGTGTGTTCACAGGGGGTTAGTTACCACCGGGGTTGGTCAAGTCACCTTCGGGTGGCGTTGCTTGATTAGTTGGGGTCATCATCTCTTATCTCCAAGCGGTTAAGCTTCAAACGGAGTAACCAGCTCTGATACCAATTGAAAGGATCTAGAGGTCGACTAGAGGGGGGTGAATACTCGTTCTTGAAAAATCACAACTTAAAACAAACTGTCAGACTGAAGTCCGGAGTCTCCGGATATTTTTCCGGATACTCCGGGAAATCCGGAGTATCCGGGAAAATGTCCGGATTGTCCGGGCTTCTGAGGAGGCGACTAAATCAACTTGAATCAAACTTGGCCAAACTCAAATCTGTGAATATAGGATATGCAATACAGAGATATAAGCCTGTTCCACCACTTAGAAACAATAGGAACCTCACCACGGAGTAGATTGGCCACAAACCCTAGAAATGTACTCAAGAGGATTTCAAGCATACAACAAGAGCAACAAGCACAAGAGACACAAGGGATTTGTTACCGGAGTTCATGCTCACACCTTGAGCTCTACGTCTCCGTTGAGGAACCCACAAAGGGTGGACCTTTACACCTAGGTCACTTTCCTCCTCCTAGCGACCACAAAGATCAAGCTAGGGTTACTTACTCAATCACGGGGTAATACAAACTTTCTTGGGCAGCCACAATCCTTTGGATGCTCCAAGGTAACGCAAAGCTGGCTAGGAGCTCAAAGCTCGAAGAGTAACAAACACGATATTGCCAACCAAGCAAAGAACGAGGTGCTCTAGAGATGGGAAATCAGTACACTAGCACTCTCCAAGCTCTTGCTCTCAATCCCTCCTTTAATCCCCAACAAATCTCACCAAACCAAGGCCAAGGGGAGTAAAGAGGGGGAGTGAATGAGTTCTGAGTGTTGCAGGTCGAAATGGGCAAGAGAGAGAGAGGATAGGGTTGAGGGGGTATAAATACCTCCTCACCCAGAAAAAGAGCCGTTACAGCTCTAAGACTCGGAGTATCCGGACAAGGCCCGGAGACTCCGGGAAGTCCGGACTCTCCGGGATAAAACCCGGATTGTTCGGCCTTCCAGAGTTAGCACACTTAAGGATATCTCGGTGATCGTGTAGTGCAAGGTGTCTCTCATAGGTTGTTTGGTTAGTCATCTAGAGCACCTTTTTCAACTCTTGGAAGATACAATCCATGTCCCTCTTAATAGTACGGCATTCCTAGGACTCAATTTCAAAATATAAAATAAATAAACCTCCAAGGAATCCTTCTTTTAGCATCACTTCCTTTTTATATAGCAATGAAGCGCTTAGATGCCATCTTAGAATTTTAGTACCTGCTCATATACTCAATACATCATTAGTGGCTTAATGGTCCGTCATTAAATCACCAAAACCCACTTAGGGGGCCAAGATACTCTTCAACCCCACCTAGTTGACACTACACTAACATTTTCACAAGAGATTACGGGTTGCCCCGGGATCCACCTGTTATCAGCAGACGAAACCAAAGCAGATAACTGAGCAAACTGGGTTTCTAACATTTTGTTAAAACTCAGCTAGCTATTCTAAGCAGAAGGAAAACTATCAATCTTAACATTGAGACTTTCCACGTTCTTATCAAGGGCAGCTAGGTTTTTGTTAACACCTTCATTAATCTTAGCTTGCCCGAAAACGAGATCTCTCAAGAAAGGTTGGTTAGGATTGTAAGAGTTACCTTGGTTACCTCCTTGATAATAAGGGCATTGTTGATTCCACGTTTGGCCTCCTTGTTGAGGCGATAACCATTGTTGTTGCCGTTCATGTACATCACTTCCTCCTGAGTCTCCGGACAATAATTTCCTGAGTGCCCAGTGTTGCCACAGACTTCACAAGTCATATGAGAATCCATAGGTAGAGTAGTGGTGGCCATGGCAGCCTTCTCGCTGGTGTAGTCATCCAATCTCTTCATAAGAAGATCCAGCTTGGCAGTAATCATGTCTGCTTCCTTGACAGTATGAGTACCCCTCGGACGTGGTTGGAGTCTTTCATCACTCCACCCTTGGTTGGAAACCATCTTCTCAATGAGTAATTTAGCATTATCAATAGTGAGTGAGAAGAATGCCCCCTGAGTAGCAGCATCAATATGGTCTCAGGCTGTCGGAGTCAACCCATTATAAAAGCTTTGAAGAATAAGCCAATCCTCCATCCCATGGTGAGGACAGGCCAGGACATACTCCTGAAGCCTTTCCCAAGCCTCTGGAATAGATTCACTTGCTGCTTGCTGAAAACCAGAAATCCTTCGTTCCACGAAGAGCATTGGTTTAACCCAATGGGAAGAACTTTTCGAGGAATGCCTCTGAACACTTATCCCAAGTATTAATAGCATCATGATTCTCATAGAACCATTGCTTGGCCTTCCCTAGGAGAGAAAATGCCAGTCGAAGACGAACAACATCCATGTTTGCACCCCTGATGATGAAAGTGTTACATAGCTCTAAGAATTGCTGCAGATGGGCATTGGCATCCTCATTTGGCTTGCCACAGAATGGGCTAGCCTGTACCATCGTAATTAGACCCGTCTTGATCTCAAAATTTTCAGTTCCCATTGCCACCTCAGGGCCTTGCAGCACCTGGTCAGCAGAAGGAGTTGAGTACTCACGAAGCGTCTTCTGGGCCATAGCGTTTGACGTGGATGGTACAAAGGAAGCTGGTTCGCCTTCTGGACGAGTACGACGAGGTGAGTCGAAATGAATTCGAGCTTTCCTCACAAGTGACTCGGGATCTTCAGTGAAATTCTCCGGTAAGTCGAAACTAGTCATACACTACCTGTCTTCATCATCTAAAGATAAAAGAAGACAATCAAGGTTCGCCTGCATTGAGAGTTGTCCTAACCTACTCATGGTTTATAAACAGATCCAAAGCATAGTCATGATAATCCTGTGCCTTCCCCGGCAACGGTGCCAGAAATGCTTGTTGACATTTCTTAAGCGATCACTTTAAGAACAGATTTAGAATCCATCCTTAGTGACCTCGTCAGAAATGCATGTTGGCATTCCTTAACGTCACTACTAACGACACTGAGTTAGCGTGAACATCAAGGCTTGCCATAGGTAAATCTAAATGATCATGAACGAATCCGCAAGTGCACAGATAAACCATTCTAGCATTTCCCACTAGTACAGAAGTTCACATCAATGACAAAACACTTCCGTCACGGAATAAGCCAAATTCTTCATTGAAAATCTTTTGTGATGAATTTATGACGATTCTAAAATCGTCATAGAACACGCGTCACATTTGACGCACCGTGACGAATCGGTCAATTTCGTCACAGAACTGCTCATTTTCCGTGACGAACATGTTTTTCGTCACATAACCGCTTGTCTTCTATGACTAAGGACTATCGTCACTGATTTCGTCATGGAAGTGACTGCCATGTGGCGCCGTGCATGCTGGCAGCTGACGTGGCGCCGTGCATGCTGGCTGCTGACACGGCACGGTGCCACGCTGGCTGCTGACGTGGCTCGGTGCCACGCTGGCTGCTGACGCGGCACGGTGCCACGCTGGCTGCTGACATGACTACATGGACGATGACATGGCTGCTACGTGAACGATGACACAACTGTTACGTGGATGATGACGTGGCAGGTGACTTGGCAATTGATGACGTCATCATCAAGGTGGCCTAATTTTTTTTGAACCAACAGGACCAGCCCACTTTATTTGATATACAGCCCAATGCATTCAACAGTAAGCAATTAGAGCCCATCAAAAAGCCAATAATAAAATCAGCCCACCAAATTCAGCCAATTATCAAAATGATCAATTCAGCCCACAAAAAATAAAAAATTACCAACAATCATAACTTCAAATATGATACAGCCTCAGGTTTACATTCATTCATCATAATAATAGAAACAACAAATCAACAAAGAGTAACCCAGAAGTTCGAAAGCTACCACTTGACAGAATGAACAAAAGTTCCAAAAATAGCTCAGCTCACATCCTTTTCACATGGCAGCTTGGATAAAGAATCTGTTGGATAAAAAATTAGGTGATTAGTGCTTGAAAACATATACACATCGTTGGAAAGTAGCAGCTAGCAGCCTGAACATTGTATATCATAAACGCATATCATCAGGTTGTACCTTTTGTCCAATAGTTTCATTATACTATCAAAAGTTATGAAACATTCATGATCAGTTACTCACATCCACAAGGACCAAAACAGATATGCAAACATGTGAAAGATATGCTTCAAATTAACCACACTCAGTAGTAGCATTCTATAGTCAACATACGAAAATGATAAGTGTTCCTGATGAAAGTTTCGTCCTACACAGTAGCATTCAAATTGACATTCAAAAATTAACAGGTGTACATTCTGTCTTTCCAAGACCGTCAACATTCCACAAAGCAAGGCACATGTTACCAATTGATCATTTTGTAAAACAATAAATAATTGTTGATGCACTGGCATTTGCTCCCTACAAAATGATTGGAGAGAGTACTTCACATGAGCTGACCAACACCAAACAAACAAGTTCCCAAATCTCAATGAAGTAAGCAAACACAACTGCACGAGAGGCTCGCTTTAGGGAGGGCAGAGACTGAGTACCATGGAATTATTAGTGAGCAAAATATGCACCTTTTAGACAGCTGCTTCATTAATCAGAGGACCCTGCATATGAAAGGAACTGGAACTCCTTAATCAAGGGTTTATAGATGCTAAAAGAAATATCATGCTAGGTAAACAGAATAGAGAACAGAGCACATCAGAAAAGCTAGCACAAGGCAACAGACAAATGTGAATGAAATTTTGATTAGAACTTTAACATTAGGTGTCAAACATCTCACATAGAGCAGCACATCAGTTTTAGAATAAAGCGAATATAAGCCATATTAGTGTTTGATACTGAAACATCACTAGTAGCAATTCAGCACCAAATAAGGCATAATAGAAGTCATGTGTATCAGTGCATTACAAACTTGAAATGAGGAACACCAGAACTGCTTAGATAGCAATCACTCCAAGTAAGGCATGTACTTCTAAGACTAGCAAGCAAGATGAGTTTAATAGAAGTCATGTGTATCAGTGCATTACAAACTTGAAATGAGGAACACCAGAACTGCTTAGATAGCAATCACTCCAAGTAAGGCATGTACTTCTAAGACTAGCAAGTAAGATGAGTTTTATATCCACAATTTCACAACTATGCAAGACTAAGTAGTATCGTTTTTCCAATTAGACATTTCAAGAAACACGTAGTGATCATACCTACTACTGGAATCAAAACTTCTATTCTAAAGCATGAACAAGCAACTGTATCGCCTTCAAGGACATTCCGCCGAATAGATTACCTGCTAGACTATTGATATTAAGCAGGGAATCTGTAGTAAGGACTGCGTGATGTTCACAATGAAAAGTGGCTCCAATAGCCACATGAATTTCAAGGAAATTTCTAGTACAGTAAATAATCCGATAATAAACTTCTGTAATATATTAACAGTTACAGCTATTCAAAATCAGTACATGAAATTGGACCATTGGAACAGAGATACCGATTAACATGACAAACCCACAAGTTATAAATCAAGCAAGGTACAACAATGGTGCATCAGACCGATGCACCTGAAGAGGTGAATTTGGCAATGGGCAATAAACTTGAAAGCAGTATTTCATTTCACTGCACCACAGAACTTGTTCTTTGAAATATCAGTTAATGTGGAGTTATGCAAAATGCAAGGGAGGAAAATTGAGAAGCACATGTCCCAAATCAACAAGCGACAAAATAGAACAATTGAGAATCACTCAAATGTAAGAAGATGAAACAGAGTATAAGAATAGGTCATGCCAGTTACATCACTTCTTATTTAGAGATTCGTAGACAGGACTCCAATCAAGTTTTGTAATATATATACATAGCATCAATGAGCATGCAAAACAGAGACATATACTCAACATTCAAATGCAGCAGATCTAATTCATCAGAAACTAGCACTTTGGCAGAAAGTTACAATTACATCTCACCTAACTTCTCCCAACAAGTTAATGTGCAGCAGAGGTGACTTCAGATGCAATCTAATTTGGACAGACCCTGCAATCAGTGTACAGATCTCAAATACCACACAAATATGTAGCGAAGCAGCAAGATAGATACACAGTTTGTGGCAAATGACAGCCGTAACCGCGTTCGAAGCAACAAACTAACAGTTCTTAATAGTTTTCATTTTGCTTACTTTCCAGGATAAAATAAACTTTCCAGTTTTATTATTTACTCTTTTTTTCAATTGGTAAAAGGAAAGCAGATCTGGAATCGGCAAAGTTCGTACATACGTGTCAAGTTTCAAGTGATGAAAAGCAAGTTTGTATGCTTCCTTAGTTTGTGTTCCCTAGCAAACTATGTACACACTAGTGCAGATGCTGTGCTGAATAGATAATTAGATACAGTAGTATACCTGAGCGACGAAGTTGCTGACGACGCGGCCGTCGTCGATTCACATGCGCGGCCCGTAGGTGTTGAAGATCCGAGCAATCCGAACCTGTATGATTGTGCATGCACAGCAAAAGTTATTTACTCTAATTACCTTTGTTTTCTTTATTAGTTGTAAAATCCTGCTAGCTAGCTAGTACTTGCATGAACATATGATGCTCCATCAAAGGTCACAGCTAGCTACTACACCTCGTCCGAGACTATATTTTGTTAATCTTTTTTTATATATGTAGAGACTCTATAGCAGCAATTTTTATAAAGGTAGCACCCGTCGTATTACAGAGCAGCACATGACCCTGACAAAACCAAAGATTATCTATTTTCAAGCCTTATTCACAGCATACAAAGTGTTGACAAGGTGTTTCCTTAAGCTAGCATACACAGTTAAGTCAAGCAAACATTATCTATTCTTCAAATGTATACTGCTTCAAAAACTGATCCCAAGAATTCTGCAAGAAACATTCCAGACCGCTACAAATCGTATCACTAACTTTAGTTCCCATATCAATGGTCAATGATGCTTCTTAGCTCACTAACTAGAAACATAAGCAGAGTTTCTGAATTTCACTGTAACATATAGTAGCTACGCAACATCCACCTTAGTGTTTGACAGATCTCAGCCCAAAAAACTCGAAACACCCTGAAACTGAACAAAGCTCAACAGTTGATGTCTAGCTGAAATGAGCGAGAAGTTATGAAACTACCTAATGCCCATTACCAATGAGGCTAGCGTTAGAGATGATTTACTACAACTAAACATTACTACTAGATAATTTAGTAAACAATTACTGTAATAATATCAAGTTGAAGTAGACACAATGTTATTTGATAAACTCAGTGTTATTGATAGATAAAATGCCTAGCAATTTTCACTAAATAGCATTTGTTTGTGTCATGCTGCATATATAACCAAAGGAATGCTAGCAAGCAACGTATCCTATGATTGAATGTTGCCATTGTGAACACTCAAGTGCACCCTCATCAAAAGTGAATAGTGAACGAACAGGACATGTCAAGAAAGCAGGGAGTACCACCAACTAGTAGGCAATTTGCTAACACATATACTATCAGGTCACGGCCAGACAGATGATATGCTTATGTCACTTTACTCGTCATGGTGATATATCCTTACACAAATCATTCATCATATAGAAAGAGTACTGTTTTTTATGGCATAAAAAACTGCTGATTACACGACTTGTAAGATGAAATTATGAGCAATCAGATTGGAATTTGGAGGTAAGATGAAATTCACAGTGGCGGGAATAGAGTAGGGGGAACCTATAGTCAGACCTTGAGCTCTTTCAGCGCAGCAGGGACTCCCCCGAATCCGAGCCAGGTGTACCGATTCTTGGCCCTCCGCACAAGAATCTGCAAACCCCCCAAAGAATTGAGCGCACATCAATCAATACTGGAAAAAGAAGGGAACGAGAGCTGGGGGAAGGGGAACCGCGGCTCACCCCAACGCTCTCGAGGACATTGACGATGTCGTAGATCCGGCGGCGCTCAATGCCGAGCCGCTTGGCCGCGTCGTCCAGCCCAATCGTCTCCACGTCCTCCCGGTCGTACAGCACCACGAAGCTGCAGCCAAAAGCACCCACCCGCCACCGTGAGAAGGAAAGGGAACCTAGGTCAGAGCACCGCCGTGCGCCACGAGTGGGGGTGGTTCGACGTGTACCAGGACAAGGCGGGAGAGAGAGGCTTACTCGGTTGTATGCGTGGTGCCGGCAGGCCGGCGCGACGCCGCTCCCGCTCCCGCTGCTGGCGCCGCCGACCTGTACGGGCACCTGGAACAACAGCACCTGCGGAGCCGCCGCGGGAGGCTCGGCACCGGAGGAGGAGGATGGCCCCGCAGCTGCGGCTGAAGAGGAGGGACCGGTGACCGCGGCAACGGCGGCGGAACAGGAGGGCCCGGGGGCTGCGGTGGCGGCGGCAGCGTCCATCGCGGGCGCGGGAGCTCGCCTCGGAGGGTTTGGTTGGCGGCTTGGCGTGGCGCGGGCAGGGGAGGGAAGGGGAGGGGAGAAGAGGAGGGAATCCCTCTGCCGCTCGTTGTAAAAAAATTTTGATCGTGGAGCGGCGCTGTAGGGTCGAGGGCGGCGGCGGAGGGCAGGAGGGAGGAGGCAGCGTGAGGGTGTTGCCACAGACTTCACAGGTCATGTGAGAGTCCATAGGCAAAGAAGTAGTGGCCATGGCAGCCTTCTCGCTGGTGTAGTCATCCAATCTCTTCATAAGAAGATCCATCTTGGCAGTAATTATGTCTGCTTCCTTGACAGTATGAGTACCCCTCGGTCGTGGTTGGAGTCTTTCATCACTCCACCCTTGGTTGGAGACCATCTTCTCCATGAGTAATTTAGCATTATCAACAGTGAGTGAGAAGAATGCTCCTTGAGCAGCAGCATCAATATGGCCTCGGGCTGTCGGAGTCAACCCATTACAGAAACTTAGAAGAATGAGCCAATCTTCCATCCCATGATGAGGACAGGCCAAGAGATACTCCTGAAGCCTCTCCCAAGCCTCTGGAATAGATTCACTTGCTGCTTGCTGAAAACCAAAAATCCTTCCACGAAGAGCATTGGTTTTACCCAATGGGAAGAACTTCTTGAGAAATGCCTGTGAACACTTGCTCCAAGTGTCAATAGATTCCTGGTTCGCGTAGAACCATTGCTTAGCCTTTCCCAAGAGGGAGAATGGAAATAACCGTAAATGAACAACATCCATATTTGCACCCCTGATGACAAAAGTGCTGCACAGCTCTAGGAATTGCTGCAGATGAGCATTGGCATCCTCATTTGGCTTGCCACAGAATGGGCCAGCCTGTACCATCGTGATTAAACCCGTCTTGATCTCGAAATTTTCAGTCCTCATTGCCACCTCAGGGCCTTGCAGCACCTGGTCAGCAAAAGGAGCTGAGTACTCACGAAGTGTCTTCTGGGCCATAGCATTGGACGTGGATGGTACGAAGGAAGCTGGTTCGTCCTCCGGACGAGTACGACGAGGTGAGCCGAAATGAATTCGAGCTTTCCTCACAAGTGACTCGAGATCTTCAGTAAAATTCCCCGGTAGGTCAAAACCAGTCATACACTACCTGTCTTCACTGTCCAAAGATAAAAGAAGACAATCAAGGTTAGCCTGCATTGAGGGTTGTCCTAACCTACTCAGAGTTTATAAACAGATGCAAAGCATAGTCATGATAATCCTGTGCCTTCCCCGGCAACGGCGCTAGAAATGCTTGTTGACATTTCTAAACGTCAATCACTTAAGAACAGATTGGAAATCCATCCTTAGTGTCAGCGCTAGAAATGCTTGTTGGCATTTCCCAATGTCACAACTAATGGCGCAGTTAGCGTGGACATCGAGACATGCCATAGGTTAATCTAAACGATCATGAACGAATCCGCAAGCGCACAGATAAACCATTGTAGCATTTCCCCAAGGAAAGAGAGTATTCCAAGGGTATCGAATCCAAGGAAGGCAATGGCGGATATCTTAGACTTATGCTTTTACTCTGAATGTAAACCAAGAGATAGATATAGGGAAAACACACTCAAAGGCAGGGGTAAGATAAAAGATAATAGGGGTAGTGTGACACACACACCTCAAATCTACCTCTACTCTAGCACACTACGGCTTAGGGGGAACATACGAGTTAGCTCTAGGTTCTAATGTACTAAACATACAAAGCTAGAAGATACAAGAGATAGGCATGAGTATTGCAAGAGGGAAACATGGTTTAGCACCCAGGTACAAACGGGGAGCTAGCCCGCGACGACCAGCACTCTGCGAAACTAGACTTTAGACTCCTACAGCAAGTACCCCAACGCGGGGGTTGCCCTAGGATCCAATAGGGCTGTCACCACCTGAGGACCGACCTCTCGGTACGGGGGGTATGCTCATAACTATCGTAGCCAGACAACCCAGACACCATGCCTACATTGCTGCTAGACTTCACCCGGCCCCGGCTATTGTGACCCAGGGTGAGAGCCACCAGAAGACTGGTCAACTAGACCGAGTACCGTAGCTTGAACACAGACCCCATGCAACACTCTCATGCTATCTAACAAGATCAACTAAGGCTAGACATACGAACAGATATGAACTCTCTTATGTCTAATCAACAAGATCAAAGGGTCGTGTTCATGAAGAACATGAGCCTCTAACTTATGAACAAACACATAAGGAAGGAGTTTATCATCCTTCAAGTGGATCAAAAGGTAGTGTTCATGAAGAACACGAGCCTCTAAATGATGAACAGAGGATGAACTCAAGAACACATCAAGAATATGATCTACCATGACTTTATATGAAATAGCTGAATAACTGAAGTAGATCAAAGTCATACAAAGAAATAAAGATAAAAGAGAACTCATACCTAAACTTCCAAGAGGACTTGGAACCTGAAGAAGAGCTACTCTAGCCTACCCCTAGCCTTGGAAACTAAAAGTGAGAGGAGAATGAGAGAGTGGTGTGTGAGAAATAGGAGCCCCTCCCCTCCTATTTATAGAGGAGGACAAGGCTTGCTCGGACGCCCAAATGGCCCCTAAACACCCGGGACTGCAGCAAGTGACCAATGAGGAGCAACCACGTGTAGGGGCCAGATGGGCGCCCCCTAGGTCGGTTCGGCTGATCCTAGGTTCGGCCGACCCCCTAGGGTGGCCCCACCTGGTGTGCTTCCTCTAGGTGGCTGCCCTGTGGGCCTTCTGATCCATCCCCGGTGCATGGCTTGATTTGGTATCCGAGGTGGGTCCTTTGATCCATGTGAAGTCCATGTGGCATCCTCTGATTCGTTGGTGAGTGCCTCCCCTGGATCGATGACGTGTCTTGCCATGTTTCCTTTGGTGGCAGCCACCTCCTCAGCTGAGTTGGCATGGTTTCTTCATAGGAGTGGAGTTTCCATCTCTTTTAAGGGGTAAATCAACTATATACAAATAATCTCCAAGGACAAGTGGAACTACATTATTCAAATCTAAATGCTAGTAAATAATGCATATGCCTCCATTTATGTGAGAATATTGAGGGTTGGAAATGGTGAATTTCCACCGTCAACAAACTCCCCCAAGCTAACCTCTTGCTCGTCTCGAAGCAAGACATTAGAGACTTAGGTTGGTTGATCAGGAGTAGCTACAATGTTGTATTCTCAACTTATGGCAAACATACAGCAAAGTACTCTACCTAGAGTTGAACAAGTTGGCAATGTTCTTACCTTTCGCCTGATACGTGGGACATATAGCTTCACCTGCCTTGGGCAGTTGAGAGACAGAATGGTTATATAGAGAACGCATAATCACTCATACCTTGATCAGCTTAGCAATCCGGAGGTTTTGCAAATTTTTCAAAAGAAAAATCAGAGTTCCTCAAATGATACTCTCGGATCCCTCAAAGGTGTATGATTCCTCACCAAGGCATCAATGTTGCCTTTCTTCACATCCTACTCCTAATAGGCTTTATGTGGAGCTGTAGGTAGGGAAGATGTGGCATACTTGTCTCTCATGTTTTGCTAAGTCAAAAACTGGATCCTTGGAAGAAACAAACATACATCCTGATCAAGATGTGCATATGTGTGTGATGGATATGAGCATGGCAAGGTGGATACTAGGCCCGGAAATGGGTGCTAGATATTGCCATGTTTTATATGAGGGAATGAGGGATTGATGGTAAGGTGGACACTAGCCCCAGAGTAGGTACTAGCTATTACCATCTATATGGTGGAACTCTTTTTCTTGCACATATCAATCCCTTTTTCTCCTTTTGGAATTTTTCGAGACTTGGACTAGCTCTCTTTATTTATTTATTTATTTGCCATGCTTTTGAGCATGCTTTTCTTTTTTTTCTTTTTTTAGCTAGCCCTTTGTCTTTATTGGAGATATTTGGAGAGGGATGAATGATGCAAAGATACATAGAGTTTTATTTGCGGAAGAATGCATAAGCAGTATGGAGTAAATGATGAATGCTTAACTTCTAGTGTAGAAGTTTAGCATGAACGTGTACGTGATCTTGATCAGGGGAGTATGAGTTCTAACAAGGGTCACACCAATTTGATAAAGCTCAATGAGAGAACAAGCTGCATATGTGGAGGCTAAGAACTAGAATCTACATATGGCCTGGGATGGGAAATTCTCATCATTGAGGAACTCATCATGTTTTGATTTTTTTTCAAAAAGGAAAACTCCGGATGTCAAGCATCACTAAGCACAAGATCATTGCACTCTATTATACCATATCATGTCTCACAACAACTTAGGCAAGGATCATGCTTTCTGCTACCCACAGTTTTCAAGCTAAGGTTTGAACATACAAGCCGACAAACTCAAAACTTAGGTAGGATACAAAGTTGTAAGCAAGACATACGAGGAGAATAAACAGAGCAACTATTCATCATTTCAACCATAGAGGCAAAGCATTTTTACTAAGCATATCAAACCAAACTAAGCAAATGATGAAAGCAAATAAATATTTTTGGTCTTTTTATTTTGCAGATTTTTTTGGATTTTCATTTATAGGATACTCTGAAAATGCAGGAAGATACAAGTTACCTTAGGATGGGGGTCCTCCCCCAAGCTAGCTTCAGGCTCACTGCGGAGGAGGATAGAAGAAACCCTGACTCGCGTAGTAAGCCCTCTGCGCATCCATGTACTGCCGCTGATCTTGCTGCATGGCTGCTATCCTCTCACCAGCCTGATGCTGCCACGCAGAGGTAGACACGACGTGGGTGTTCAGCGTCTCCTCCAATCCCGTGACCTGGACGGTGAGCTCTCCCATCTGCTGTGCGAGCTG
Organism: Cenchrus fungigraminus; assembly: GCA_036936925.1. Taxonomy (NCBI): domain Eukaryota; kingdom Viridiplantae; phylum Streptophyta; class Magnoliopsida; order Poales; family Poaceae; genus Cenchrus; species Cenchrus fungigraminus. The sequence goes on from CM072779.1 coordinate 104,567,289, forward strand.
AGCATCGCGTGCAGAGGCTGAAGAGTGTCGCCGGAAGGACGAAGACGGAGGTGGACCACCGGAGCTGGAACTAGCGGGTGTGGCCCACTGAGCTCTGCTCGCGTCCGCCCAAGCCGTGCCACTCGCACTCGGCTGGTAGGTGGGCTGGTCCCAACTAGGTGCATATCCAGGGGTAACCCCAGACATGTACCCCGCAGGGGCCCCTCCTGCCACCAGTGGTGTAACAGGCTGTGGCTGAGGCTGTGGTGGTGGTGTCGGCTATGACTGCTGCTGTTGCTGCTGCATGTGTGCCCTCTTTGCCGCGCTCCTGGTGGACCTGCCCGAAACACTAGCACGACGGCTTTCCTCTTGTGTAACAAAGGGAATGGTTAGTGACTCCGAGTTATACAATCCAAACCCCGGGTTAGGTAACGGGATTTGGTTTGCATAGCCCGGAAAGAAGAAAGTCAAAGAATCATTTGGGCCCCTCTTGAGTATATGCCCCTGGATCAAGTATGCCTCATCAATGAGAACTCGGGGCGTCCTGATGAAGGGTACGGGATTCCCGCTAAGAACCCCGAGTCTGAGAGCAATACGAGTCACCAAAGCCGTACACTCAATAGGACCTATCATCTTGAAATTCATCATCCACTGCTGAATCATTGCTTTAACAGGAGAGACCTTGATCTGGTTGACAGCAGCGTATAATAGCATCATCTCATCGCTGCGCATGGGCCGAACATCCTCTCGTGGAAAGAGAGTAATGGCGAGCCACTTGTGCCATAGGCGGAGAGTGGGATGCACAATATCGTTGCACCGAGGTACAAACTTGCCACTGTAAACAAGACCAGAGATATCTGCCCAGAAAGATTCCCGAACATAACCCTCACAAGCTCGCTTCAAAGAGACAGCACAACGAGGACTAAAACCAAGAAGACGACTAAGATCCTTCCAAGAAAGACGATAATCGGTCCCGAAAAGATGAAACTCAACGCCATTCGGGGTCTCAGTAAGAGAGCAAAGAAATTGGATGGTGAGGGGCCGAGAGCCAAGCTCTATAACCGGCGCAAACTCCTCCCAACCAAGAGCATGCCAAATGGAAGTGAACTCGAGATTCATACCTATCTTCTCCATGAGAGTCGGGTCAAAGTCCCTAGTGTGGCCGAAGACTCGGTCCTTTAGGAGAGTATAGGCCTGCTCCTCTCGAGCGCCCCACAAGCTGAGGTAGGGGGTGTCGTCGACGACCACCTCCGCGGCTTGTGGCTCGGCTTGCTCTTCTTCATAATCCATCGTTGACGGGATCGGCGTCGGCTCGGCGGGGGTGGATGCACTCGTTCTTGCCCGCGAATGGGAGCGTGAGCGTGTGACCCTCCGGAGAGTGTTCGCCGCCCAATTCATGCTAGCACAACAACAACAAGAGCAACTCGGTGATGGGTTAGTAAAATCGAATGAAGTTCTTACCGAGTTTGCTCCACCAACAACAATATTTTCAGCAACACACTAGAGAGACCACTTGATGATCCAATCTTGAGCAAGAAATCCAAGAAAACCAAGAGAGCAAGGAGTAGAGAGGGGAGTGTGAATGAAATGAGTTGCATGGGTGAAGAACACCCCCTCTCGGGTCCAATTTATAGAGAAAAGGGGCAGCACACTGTGGAATAGCCATTGGGCAACAGCTAGGAGCCATTGGCCAAAGCTGGGCCCACATGACTGTTACCAGGGTTCGGCCGGCCCGGTGGTGGGCCCGGTGCTGGCCCCCTTTGGCAGGTGTGCCACCAACGGCTCTATGAAGATATGCCAAGGTGCAACGGCCAAAGTTTACTCTAGAAATTTCCCAAATGAATTTTCTATGGTTTTCAAACTCAGAAATTATTTTTAGAAATTTTATTTGGAAAAGGGGAAAGGGCTAGATAAATCTAGCATGCAAATGCAGAGTTTTGGAAAATCAAATATGCAATTTTGGAAATAAAATTTTGGAAAGGGAAATATGAGATGAATACCAGCTTTAACCTTTTTGGTAGAAAGGACCCATCATTTTTAGTCCGACGAGTTGGACTCTTCTCAGTGATCAGTTCCATTCAGCACCCCACTCCTGAGAAGTACAGGTTGGTGCCATCTCAATCTTCCGTCATTCTTTCCGAATTTTCCTTAACCTCTTTGACGGAGATTTCTTCCTTGGGGGTGAAGGCTCCGTCCTTCCCCCAAGCTGGTCAACACTATCTTGCACCAAATAGCATTGCTCTTCCTTGTCCTGAAACTTGAACTTCAAGGTCCTCTCCCCAATGCGGAAACGGATGATACCGGAACCCACATTGATTCTAGCTCGGACATCACTGAGAAATGGTCGCCCAAGGATGAGCGGCATTCCTCCCTTGTCATCCATCTCAAGGACCACAAAATCCGCGAAGACATAAGAGCTCTTGACCTTAACCAATAAACTCTCAGCAATTCCTTCTGGGTATCAGATCGTTGAATTGGCGAGTTGGATAGTCTGTGCTGTTGGAGAGAGAGCTGGATATCCCAGTTGCTCGAATATGGCCTTGGACATGAGATTAACACTCGCACCAAGGTCACAAAGAGCTTGCCTGATCTTCTTGTAATAGATTGTGCACGTGATAGTTGGGTAGCCTGGATCTTTCTTGTGCACCACTGCTGATTCCTCCCAGGGATCAAGAATTTGTTGAATGGGTTTTCCTGCATAGTCAGAGGCATGTGTCTTCATAGGTGGCTTACCCCACCTGGTTGACATTACACTAACATTTTCACAAGAGGATACGGGTTTCCCCGGGATCCTCCCGTTATCAGGAGATGGAACCAAAGCAGCCAGTTGAGCCAACTGGGTTTCTAACATTTTGTTGAAACTCAGCTGGCTCTTCTAGGTAGAAGAAAAACTATCAAGCTTAACGTTGAGGCTTTCCACAGTTTTATCAAGGGCAGCTAGCTTCTTGTTAATACCTTAATTAATCTTAGCTTGCCCAAAAACAAGATCTCTCAAGGAAGGTTGGTTAGGATTGTAAGAATTACCTTGGTTACCTCCTTGATAGTAAGGGCGTTGTTGATTCCACGATTGGCCTCCTTGTTGAGATGGACGATAACTATTGTTATTGCCATTCATGTACATCACTTCCTCCTGAGTCTCCACACAATAGTTGCCTGAGTGCCCAGTGTTGCCACAGACTTCACAGGTCATGTGAGAGTCCATAGGCAAAGAAGTAGTGGCCATGGCAGCCTTCTCGCTGGTGTAGTCATCCAATCTCTTCATAAGAAGATCCATCTTGGCAGTAATCATGTCTGCTTCCTTGATAGTATGAGTACCCCTCGGTCGTGGTTGGAGTCTTTCATCACTCCACCCTTGGTTAGAGACCATCTTCTCCATGAGTAATTTAGCATTATCAACAGTGAGTGAGAAGAATGCTCCTTGAGCTGCAGCATCAATATGGCCTCGGGCTGTCGGAGTCAACCCATTATAGAAACTTTGAAGAATGAGCCAATCTTCCATCCCATGATGAGGACAGGCCAGGACATACTCCTGAAGCCTCTCCCAAGCCTCTGGAATAGATTCACTTGCTGCTTGTTGAAATCCAGAAATCCTTCCACAAAGAGCATTGGTTTTACCCAATGGGAAGAACTTCTTGAGAAATGCCTGTGAACACTTGCTCCAAGTGTCAATAGATTCTTGGTTCACGTAGAACCATTGCTTAGCCTTTCCCAAGAGGGAGAATGGAAATAACCGTAAACGAACAGCATCCATATTTGCACCCCTGATGACGAAAGTGCTGCACAGCTCTAGGAATTGCTACAGATGAGCATTGGCATTCTCATTTGGCATGCCACAGAATGGGCTAGCCTGTACCATCATGATTAAACCCGTCTTGATCTCGAAATTTTCAGTCCCCATTGCCACCTCAGGGCCTTGCAGCACCTGGTCAGTAGAAGGAGCTGAGTACTCACGAAGTGTTTTCTGGGCCATAGCATTGGACGTGGATGGTACGAAGGAAGCTGGTTCGTCCTCCGGACGAGTACGACGAGGTGAGCCGAAATGAATTCGAGCTTTCCTCACAAGTGACTCGGGATCTTCAGTAAAATTCCCCGATAGGTCGAAACCAGTCATACACTACCGGTCTTCACTATCCAAAGATAAAAGAAGACAATCAAGGTTAGCCTGCATTGAGGGTTGTCCTAACCTACTCAGAGTTTATAAATAGATGCAAAGCATAGTCATGATAATCCTGTGCCTTCCCCGGCAACGATTCCAGAAATGCTTGTTGACATTTCTAAACGTCGATCACTTAAGAACAGATTGGAAATTCATCCTTAGCGTCAGCGCTAGAAATGCTTGTTGGCATTTCCCAATGTCACAACTAATGGCGCAGTTAGCGTGAACATTGAGACTTGCCATAGGTTAATCTAAACGATCATGAACGAATCCGCAAGCGCACAGATAAACCATTATAGCATTTCCCCAAGGAAAGAGAGTATTCCAAGGGTATCGAATCCAAGGAAGGCAATGGCGGATATCTTAGACCTATGCTTTTGCTCTGAATGTAAACCAAGAGATAGATATAGGGAAAACATACTCAAAGGCAGGGGTAAGATAAAAGATAATAGGGGTAGTGTGACACACACACCTCAAATCTACCTCTACTCTAGCACACTACGGCTTAGGGGGAACATACGAGTTAGCTCTAGGTTCTAATGTACTAAACATACAAAGCTAGAAGATACAAGAGATAGGCATGAGTATTGCAAGAGGGAAACATGGTTCAGCACCCAGGTACAAATGGGGAGCTAGCCCGCGACGACTAGCACTCTGTGAAACTAGACTTTAGACTCCTACAGCAGGTACCCCAACGCGGAGGTTGCCCTAGGATCCAACAGGGCTGTCACCACCTGAGGACCGACCTCTCGTTACGGGGGGTATGCTCATAACTATCGTAGCCAGACAACCTAGGCACTATGCCTACGTTGCTGCTAGACTTCACCCGGCCCGGGCTATTGTGACCCAGGGTGAGAGCCACCAGAAGACTGGTCACCTTAGATTGAGTACTGTAGCCTGAACACAAACCTCATGCAACACTATCATGCCATCTAACAAGATCAACTAAGGCTAGACATACGAACAGATATGAACTCTCTTATGTCTAGTCAACAAGATCAAAGGGTCGTGTTCGTGAAGAACACGAGCCTCTAACTTATGAACAAACACATAAGGAAGGAGTTTATCATCCTTCAAGTGGATCAAAAGGTAGTGTTCATGAAGAACACGAGCCTCTAAATGATGAACAGAGGATGAACTCAAGAACACATCAAGAATATGATCTACCATGACTTTATATGAAATAGCTGAATAACTGAAGTAGATCAAAGTCATACAAAGAAATAAGATAAAAGAGAACTCATACCTAAACTTCCAAGAGGACTTGGAACCTGAAGAAGAGCTACTCTAGCCTACCCCCTAGCTTTGGAAACTAAAAATGAGAGGAGAATGAGAGAGTGGTGTGTGAGAAATGGGAGCCACTCCCCTCCTATTTATAGAGGAGGACAAGGCTTGCTCGGACGCCCAAATGGCCCCTAAACACCCGGGACTGCAGCAAGTGACCAATGAGGAGCAACCACGTGTAGGGGCCAGATGGGCGCTCCCTAGGTCGGTTCGGCCGATACGAGGTTCGGTCGACCCCCTAGGGTGGCCCCACCTAGTGTGCTTCCTCTAGGTGGCTGCCATGTGGGCCCTCTGATCCATCCCCGGTGCATGGCTTGATTTGGTATCCGAGGTGGGCCCTTTGATCCATGTGAAGTCCATGTGGCATCCTTTGATTCGTCGGTGAGTGCCTCCCCTGGATCGATGACGTATCTTGCCATGTTTCCTTTGGTGGCAGCCACCTCCTCAGCTGAGTTGTCATGGTTTCTTCATAGGAGTGGATGTCGGGCATACACCCCGGGTACCTGCAAGGAAGGAGGAAGGCGGACTCCTCTTAGAATTCCCGTGTAATCCTACTAGGACTCCTACCTTGTAACCGACTAGGAACCCGCCCCCTGGACTATATAAAGGAGGGCCGGGTACCTAGGAACACATCCACAATCCCTCCGGGGAACAACACCCAAGCGCAGGGCGCAATACTACTCCAAACATGATGTAGGGTACGCTACTCTGGCTACCCGAACCTGTATAAATCTCGTGTCTTGTGTCCTCGCGCATACCTTCGAGTTCCAGGTCTAGCGATCCCCCACTATCTACTCTCCGACGGGTACCCCCTATGGAGGTTGCCGGACATAAAACTCCGACATTGGCGCCCACCGTGGGGCGATCGTCACGATCATCGGTGAATTTGAAGGACCTCAATCATCAGTCATCAAGATCAATCTGCATGGCGTGACTGCTGTAATTCGTCATACCCTACAAAAAGCAACTCGCCGAGTCCGGGTAGAGTCGAAGAAGGCAGCTGCGCATCACGAGTCGGCTCGGGATCGGTCAATGTGCAAGTCCACATTTGTGTTCCTCATCCTGCGGAAATACTCGGAGTCCGAGTAGAAATCGAGACGTGCTACGTGTGGCGTGCTGCGGTGTGCTGGACAGAAAATCATCTACTATCTGGTCACCGTGGATCGAGGCAGCAGCTCCAACTACTCTGTGCAAAAGTAGAATTCTAGAGTTCCACTACATCCACACATCCCTGTATACACCAAGGCTCCCACAAGATTTCAAGACCTTTGCTTGCCGCACACGTGAAGACGTACGCGAGTACATCAACTCTACCTCGACTACTTACCTCGACTAGTCTCAACAAGAATACTAGTCGAGGACGGCTCCCGTGGCATCAACAACTAGTCGGATTCGCCTCCAACTAGTTGACTTCAGCACCGACCGTCGCGGCTCCATCGCCGATCGCCATGGCTTCGTCGGCGCTCGTCCATGAATCAAGGTAAGTCACTTATTTCAAAAATATTTTTTCTTTGGCTTGTTGTCCGACAGGAACCAACGCTGAAGACTACTTCGTGTACGCCTCTCGACGGCTACTTGCCAGCAGAGCTACACAGCGCACAACACGCGCTCTCTTCTCTCCACCACGCGGAATAGTCTCAATGACAACTTTACGAGCAATCACGCTCTCTCTTGTCGCCATGCCGACTACCTTTGTCTACCTCTTAATGGTCTCGCTCCAGAAGCACACGCCTCGATCCGCGCAAAGCCTTGGCTCTCCTGTCATGCCTCCACGCCCCTAGCGGCTATGGCTAAACAGGATTCCTTAGAGACCGGGTGCTTAAACCAGCTCTCCTGTCATGCCTCCACGCCCCTAGCGGCTATGGCTAAACAGTGACCAAAGAGACTGGGCGCTTAATCGCATCAGGCTAACTACTCGACGCCTTACGACCGAAACAAGAGAATGACGCATGACATTTACATTTACATACACATTTGTATCTTGTATCTGTCATTAGTAGAATCAATTTCTACAAATATGCTACATAATGTACGCATCTTTACTTTCAGGTCAAGCTCTGGCGACGACTTTCCAGTACCCTCCGCGTACCTCCACTGGCGCGGCTAGTTCCCAAACTCGGGGGCTACGCACCAAATCACTACTCGACAACAACTCGAGTAGTCTCCGCTAGCTCTCTAGCTCGGGGGCTCAGCACCAACAACTACTCGATGTGGCTCCAACGGCTCACCTGGCGACGAGCTCGGGGGCTGAACGCTACAAGAGTACTCAGATGATGACTTCCGCAAATACTGAAGACCCTTGGATTGATTCTTCAATCGTTCCAAGGCTCGGGGGCTACTAGGCTACACGCATCAGTTAATTTTTTCAAGACGGAAGATTCAGATTCAAGATTGACCCTCAGCCTGATTCTTCGACTCAACCTAAGGCTCGGGGGCTACTCCATATGGAGTGTGATTTCGCAATCGCACTTCCATATAATCTCGACTTCAAGACAGATGAGCTGGACCACCTTCCAGCCTCGTGGCAGTTCAAGTACTATTGAAGACTTCTCCAAGCAGTACTCGAGGATGCTCAAGAACTACTCGAAGAGGCTTCAAGACTACTCGAACTACTACTCTCGACTACAAAGTGCTCAGAGGCTTGTCGGGCATACACCCCGGGTACCTGCAAGGAAGGAGGAAGGCGGACTCCTCTTAGAATTCCCGTGTAATCCTACTAGGACTCCTACCTTGTAACCGACTAGGAACCCGCCCCCTGGACTATATAAAGGAGGGCCGGGTACCTAGGAACACATCCACAATCCCTCCGGGGAACAACACCCAAGCGCAGGGCGCAATACTACTCCAAACAGGACGTCGGGTATGCTACTCTGGCTACCCGAACCTGTATAAATCTCGTGTCTTGTGTCCTCGCGCATACCTTCGAGTTCCAGGTCTAGTGATCCCCCACTATCTACTCTCCGACGGGTACCCCCTATGGAGGTTGTCGGACATAAAACTCCGACAGTGGAGTTTCCATCTCTTTTAAGGGGTAAATCACCTATATACAAATAATCTCCAAGGACAAGTGGAACTACATTATTCAAACCTAAATGCTAGTAAATAATGCATATAACTCCATTTATGTGAGAATACTGAGGGTTGGAAATGGTGAATTTCCACCGTCAACAGAGGGTGTGCGGAAGGAGGGGGCTAGGGTTTGGTCTAGGCTAGGGTTGCGAGAGTGGATGGTTGGATGGTATTTATTTGTAGCGCGGATCATCTCAACCCTTCGTATCGTAGATGGACGGTCAGAAATGATTGGGCTATGTAAACTGAGCCCAAAAACAATCAAAAATAGATATTTGGGCCCATTTAAGCAAATTTAACATTTATTTTCTTTTGATGATAGAATTATATTAAATTTTAAGATATCAAAAATGATTTCAAATGAAATGGTTATCAATACAAAAGTTATAGAACTTATCGAGACCTACAACTATTATTTTGGTCATTTCCCCATACTACTCTATTTGAACAATCCAAATTTTGAATTTCAAGAAATGACAACTAGATGCAAGGTTTTCGAACACTAAATGATATCAAATCAAAAAGTGATAAATACCAAAGATTCATAACTCATCAAGATGTACAAATTTTATTTTGGTCACTTCTCCGTCCAACTCTGTTTGAAGAATCCAAATTTTGAATTTCAAGAAATGACAACTAGATGCAAAATTTCCGAACACTAAATGATGTCAAATCAAAAAGTGATGAATACCAAAGTTTCATAACTCATCAAGATGTACAAACTTTATTTTGGTCACTTCTCTGTCCGACTCTGTTTGAACAATCCATATTTTGAATTTCAAAAAATGACAACTAGATGCAAGTTTTTCGAACACTAAATGATGTCAAATCAAAACGTGATGAATACCAAAGTTTCATAACTCATCAAGATCTACAAACTTTATTTAGATCACTTTATCATTTGAGAAAGTGGTTACAATACTTAGTTCAAATTTGACAAACCCCTCACATAGTTTCTTAAACTATGTGAGTGAACATAGTATTAATGAGTGATGTGCACTATCACTTTCTCAAATCAAAAAATGATCTAAATAAAGTTTGTAGAGCTTGTCGAGTTATGAAACTTTGGTATTCATCACTTCTTCAGCTGAAATCATTTCGGGTTTCAAAATCTTGTCCAAAATTGTCACTTTTAAAAACTATTCAAATTTTGAATTCTCAAACTTGATCACATGAAAAAAAAACCAAACTCAACACATTATCCTGATAGAGCATGATTTTAGAAAAATTTAGGAAAAAGAATCATCCAATTTGGAGTTAGTATGAGGGAGAAAAACTAGTTACAAGTTTTAGTCAAAGATTAAAAGGAGAAACCACACTTGTTCATCCCAGTTCATCCTTAGCTGTGAGGTAGATGTGTCGAATTTTACCCCTGTTTCAATTCAAAATATAAAAAGAATTTGATGTTAGTTACAAAAGTAATATTGTGGATCTTTTCATGATGGACAATATTGGTATTTTGAGTTTTAAAACTTTTCATATAAAATTTAAAGTAATTTTGAATCTCAAAAATTTTAATAAGTTTCAATTAACATATACAAATTTGTGATCAAATCAAAAGGTTTGATCTTAGAAAAATTTCATATAAAATTTAAAGTAATTTTGAATCCCAAATTTTTTAAAAAGATTCAATTAACATATAAAACGGACCATAGACACAAAAAGAATACAACCTGTGTTATAGCTTAGTGGTAAGTCCCTCCCTTCCCACCTGGAAGATCAGGGTTCGAACCCTTGCAGTCACACGTTTTTTTAAGAAAATTGCGGCATTGCTTTTTATCTCTATCAAGTAGTATAAAATAAAAATTACCAAAATACTTCACAAAGGAAGCCGTGGTGTGGTGGTAAGACTTGTGAGATTCATCTTTAAGACCTGGGTTCGATTCCCAGTCTTCGCGCCTATTTTATTTTTTACTTTTTAGTGAGTGTGGAGAGGTGGGTGGTGACGTGGCCCAGGCGGCCTATGGCCTGGCCCAAGCGGCCCGTTACATGGTGGGGGCGGCAGATGGTAACTGGGCATGGTGGCCCGATAGATGTATGTATAAATAAACCTCGCTTCGTATAAAAATCACAAATGAATTGGTAGTGCAGTGGTTGGTCTACAACTTGTGAACCTCACAGTTCCCGTTTCGATCCCCCGCTTGCACAAATTTTTTTTAGCAATTTCCTAAGACGAGGGGGCTGCTGCCTGGCGCGGCCGGCCAGGGAGTGGCTGCAGCCTGGCTGCTGCCTCGCGCAGCCGGCCAGGGAGTGGCTGCTGCTGGCTGCTGCCTGCCGCGGCCGGCCAGAGAGTGGCCGCAGCCGGCTATGTAGTGGCTGCTGCTGGCTGCTGCCTGGCGCGGCCGGCCAGAGAGTGGCCGCGGCCGGCTATGTAGTGGCCTACCGATTCTGTCTAGTGGGACCAAGGGGCGGTGGGCCCATGTGACTGGGACCTCAGTGGTGGGGTCCATGTTAGTGTACTGGCACGTGGCCATGCGACGGGCCCACTTGGGAATGCATGGAGCCCACGTGGGAATGCATGGTGGGACCGTATGCGGGACCCGTTCAAGTTGTTTTGTGACGATAATGTTGTTGTTCTGTGACACTAGTTTGCTTTCGTCATTGGTTCCTCACAGGCAGATCTGGAATGATTCATCTGTGACGAAACAGGTTCGTTGTTCAGTGACCATCCTCTGAGTTTCGTCATTATTTTGAGTGGCTTGGCACCGTCACTCGTTATCTGTGACGAAGTTACAAAATTCGTCACGGTAGATACCACTTCCATGACGAATAAATGAAACATCACTACCAAATCGTCATAGATATTAACATTTCCACTAGTGTCCCCAAGGAAGGAGAATATTCCAAGGGTATCGTATCCGTGGAAGGCAATGGCGGATATCATAGACTTATGCTTTTGCTCTGAATGTAAACTGAGAGATAGATATAGGAAACAACAAACTCAAAGGCAGGGGTAAGAATAAGATATAAAAGGGTAGTGTGACACACACTCCGATCTACCTCTACTCTAGTACTCTACGGCATAGGGGAACATACGAGTTAGCTCTAGGTTCTAATGTACTAAACATACAATGCTAGAAGATACAAGAGATAGGCATGAGCGTTGCATGAGAGGGTAAGGTTCAGCACCCGGGTACAAACAGGGAGCTAGCCCGCGACGACCAGCACTCTGCGAAACTAGAATTTAGACTCCTACAGCAATACCCCAGCGCAGAGGGTTCCAAAGGGTCCAACAACTGTCACCACTGCGGCCTACCTCAATCGTTACGGGGGTATGCTCATAACTAACGTAGCCACACAACCCAGGCACCATGCCTGCGTTGCTGCTAGACTTCACCCGGCCTGGGCTATTGTGACCCAGGGTGAGAGCCACCAGAAGACTGGTCAACTTAGACCGAGTACCGTAGCCTGAACACAAATCTCATGCAACACTATCATGCCATCTAACAAGATCAACTAAGGCTAGACATACGAACAGATACGAACTCTCTTATGTCTAGTCAACAAGGTCAAAGGGTCGTGTTCGTGAAGAACACGAGCCTCTAACTTATGAACAAACACATAAGGAATGAGTTTATCATCCTTCAAGTGGATCAAAAGGTAGTGATCATGAAGAACACAAGCCTCTAAATGATGAACAAGAGATGAACTCAAGAACATATCAATCATATGATCTACCATGACATTATATGAAATAGTTGAATAACTGAAGTAGATCAAAGTCATATAATGAAATAAAGATAAAAGAGAACTCATACCTAGACTCCAAAGAAGACTTGGAACCTGAAGAAGAGCTACTCTAGCCTACCCCCTAGCCTTGGAGACTAAAAGTGAGAGGAGAATGAGAGAGTGGTGTGTGAGAAATGGGAGCCCCTCCCCTTCTATTTATAGGCAAGGAGGAGGCTTGCTTCGGGGCTCAAACTCCACCAAAACACCCCGAAGTGAGGCAATGGACTAATGAGCAACCAACACGGCGCCACTAGGTCGGTTCGGCTGATCCTAGGATCGGCTGACCATCTAGGGCGGCCCCACCTGGTGTGCTTCCTCGTGGTGGCTTGCAAGTGGGCCCTCTGATCCTCCCCCGGTGCATGGCTGGATTTGGTATCTGAGGTGGGCCCTTTGATCCATGTGAAGTCCATGTGGCGCTCTCTGATTTGTCGGTGAGTGCCTCCCTTGGATCAATGTCATAATACTTACTTTGGTCTAAATGAAGAACAAAGAAGAACTCCTTCATCATCACCTTCACTGCCCTGTCTACCTAGCACTCACACACACACACCCTACATGGGGAATGAGAGGAGAGGAGAGGTTGGATGTGCTCCAAAAGGGAGCCCCTCCCCTCCTATTTATAGAGGAGGGGGTGGCTTGCCAAGAGGCCAAAACCTCTCCAAAGTGTGCAGCCTTCCTTGGGCACCACCAATAGGAGAGAGACACGTGGCGAGGAATCTTGCAATGCACTCTTCTCTAGCTTCCAGGGGAAGGAACCAAACCGACCTTGTATTGGCCAATCAACAGGCGCCATGTCACCAATCCACCCCGGAAGATTGCAAGGGATCAACCAGGAAGCAACACGTGGAAGCAGATGGCGAACGGAGGCAAGATGGGAGCGGCCGAACCTGGGTTCGGCCGACCCTGGCCCACCTCCTTTTGCCTTGTGCTTTCTCTGAGTGACTGGTATGTGGGCCCTTATGACAGTTCCAGGTGCATGCGGAGTTTTGAGGTGGTTTGGGTCCCTGGTGGGCCCTTGGATCCTTGTGCTGCACACGTGGCGGTGTCTGATTCGTTGAGAGTTGCTTCACATGGATTGATGAGGTGTCATGGACACATGGCATCTAATGTGGCACACGTCGCCACGTGGTCTGGTGTGGGTCCCACTGGGTTCACAAGATATCGGGAGTATGATCTTGTCTTGTGCATATCTTTCCCGTCCGGACTCTAAAGTAGACAAATGATATATCCATTTCGTTCGTCTCGACGAGCCCGTCACAATGGTGCAGTCCAAATTAACATTTGAGGTTGTTTATGATGACATCCTTTAATAGCCATTGGACTTCTTACTCTCAACTGTACCATTTGGAACATATTTCGGTGCATCTTGCAACAAAAGCTAGAAACACCAACACTTGTGGAAATCATTAGTATCAAGCCCTATTCTAGTGTTGATGATCATTTTACATTTATTTTATACAGGTATTGATGGTGTAAAAGTAGCACTTAACAGCCGTCAACAGCCACGCAGGGCATTCCAAAAGCAATAAGTACAAGCAAATCAAGAAGATGTCGCAGCTTCGCCATCTTTTTCATCACCAGGGCTCTTCACACTTGGGGCTCCGTCTTTAGGGGATCCATCTTCCTGGATCGAGTCTTTAGACGAGCCCATTTCCAATGCCTCCTCTTCCTTAGCCTACAAAATAATAAAGCTAATGTCTAAATAACAAAAAAAAGAAGAAAAAGAAAAAGGAAGGGTCATTGAGAAAATTCCCCACCTCCGCTAGAAGCCTGCGTGCCACGGCCTTGGCATGCTCTTGTCCTGATGCCTCCCAGAACAAAGTCAAGAAATTTCTCTTGACAACTTGTATGTTCTTCGAAGGAATTTCAAATTCTACAAGTTCCGCCCTCAGAAAGTTAAAACTTCTGGCACCCAAGGCCAAAAAGTCTGAGCATCCGTTCTTTTCCAATAACTCCAGCAAGACCTCCATGCACATCGAAGCCGCGTAGTCGCTGGCTCCGGTCATCACACCAGGAAGATGATCAAACTCCTGCTCCATCCACTCGAAAATCTCTTTGGCCCCTTTGTCGCTGGGAAAAGGCAGGGGCTCCGCGCCAAACTCCCCAAGAGTGTGACTATACTTCCGATACAAAGTCTGAAATCGCTCTTTCAAAACCACCTCAGCCGCTTCTATAAAAGAATTTTGCCCTTCGACTTGTCTCGTGAGTTTTTCAACAGAGTGGTTCCCGAGCTTGAGGATGGCGCCGTGGTTCCCGGGCTCGAGGTGGCAGTCTAGCGGTGCACAGGTGATCCTCGTTCTCCTAGTGCTTGGTGTCGGCGCGGCGACGGGCTTCACGGTGTGGTGGTGACGTCTTGGCGCGGATCAATTTCCCCTCAGTGTGGCACGGCGTCGGTGTACTTAGCATTTCCCCGGTGTGGCATGGTGCTCCGGGATGGCGATGGCTTCGGCTCCTCGCCTAGGACAACCTTCGGCCCTCCCCAGCGCGACGGCGCTGGACTCTCCTTCCCCTCTCCTCTCTCCCTCAACCTTGCGGCGGTGAAGCACGGAATTGGGAAAAATTCCCCAGAGCGGCGGCGGGTAGGTGGATGGCCTGTGCAGCTGGTCTTTATAGGGGCACGACTAGGGTTGCAGACGCGGCTTTGGACAGCAAGGATGCGGCTCTGGCCACATGCTGGGATCCGAGCAGTGTCCACGACCGCGGCCGGAGCTCGGTGCTTGAGCACCGCGGTCGCTGTCCCTGCGAGCGTCAGCGTGGAAGGGAAAGAGGAATAGCCTTCCCCTGCCCAACATGCGGGGCTCGACGGTCAGCGAAAGAAGGCTTTGGGCGGGCTCTTAAGGGCTTAACTAGGCCAACCAGAGGGGCAAGCCAATCTGGACGGAAGGGTTAAGGGATCCCCAGCAGACTTTAGCTAAAAGGATAGGGCCCAAGCTCAGGCGAGGTCAGGTGGGCTAGTTTGGCTTAAGGATTGAGGGGTCCCTAGTGGACTTTGTCCACTGGGTTGCGGCCCAAGTTAGTTGTTAGCTAGATAAAATAGGTTTTGAATTATAGTTTGAATATAAGTTTGAATTTGAATTACTTTCAAATTCAAACAACACTCAATTAACTCCAAATTAAATTCCAAGAAAATCCAACTCACATTTATACCATAATTTGAAAATAATTTTTATATGGTTTTATTTTATATGGAATTAAGATGAGAGGCTAGCAAATTGGGATTAAATTTGGTAGCACACAAGTTCAAACAAAAAGTTTTAAATTTTAGCGAAAATTTACATGTGAGAAAACATTCAAATTTCTGGGATGTTACATTCCTCCCCCCTCACAAGAATCTCGTCCCCGAGATTAAGCTCGTACCGGGAGTGGTGAGGGTCTTCTCTTTGGTATGTCTCCAAGATGTTGATGATGTTGACGTTGTAGCTCTCTCTTCCCTATGGTTCTACTTGTGTTTAATCTCATCATATATCGTTTCCTTGTGAATCCTTCCGAAGCCAAGTGCCATCGTGTATCCTCTTTCGTTATCGTCCATAAGCACTTTGTTAGGCATAGTTCATATATCTCCAAGGACTTTACTCTTGTCCAAGTCTGTGAGAAATTCCAGTCGTAGGCTAGAGCTCCCTTTATCTTTAATCCATCTCTTCTAGCTGTGTTATACAAGCTCGATAAACTTAGAGCAGTTTGAGGCATGATAGTCTTATCTTATTCCAATCCTCTCACTCAAGGTCACATCCTTCTTAACAATTAAGTTTATTCCAAAATTTATTCCATATGAACTCGGCCATATTCTCATGGCGTCCATTAAGTACTTTTATTCCAATTAGGCACGAGTCTCCCTCTTCTTTCCATATGAGGGAGTCGTATACTTTATGCCTAGCAGGGGTCCGCAAATCCGACGATAACTCTGAGCCTAACCTGTAGTAGGTAGGTAATTGGTTTGCATATGGCGATCTATTATCCAATTGGTTGCCATATACCGAAGCTTGTATTCTTAGCATTCCCATAGATATATTATTATCTTTGTCCAAATTTTATTTCTTATCCCATGCGGGTACGCTGAACAGAAGTTGAGTCTCATAAATATCTCTTCTTCATCCATGTTTTCATATATTCTCTAGGTTTCCCTAGTTTATCTAAGAAATCTTCTTGAAGCCATACCCATCTAGGATACGTTGAAGATATAAAATATTATCTCTTGATCCATAAATAGATATACTGGTTTATCCAAAATAATAGTGCAGACGCACCTCTTATGGCGTGCACTCTCAACAACTAGCTGCTCTTGGGCAAACATAACTTCCTCAGTCATCTCGAGGCTTAGGAATTATCTTCGCTTCTTGTACAAGCACATCCAAATAGTTTACCCTAGTGTAATACTTGTATTCCATAATAGGGTCTCGTGCGGTTAATCAAAATTCCTCAAATTCCAGGGCGATTTCTCAACTTCCAAAAATTCTTTGATTGTCCAGTAGTTTCCGAGGTAGTTCTCCTTCCCACTGGTTCATCATACGGTGTCCAGTAGAGCTTCTTTATTAATTGCTTATTCCAAAAGTGGGATCGGCTAAACTTGCTGTCTCATTCCAAATGTCGACCTCGTAATTCCTTTAGATATCCTTCATGTATCATATTCCAAAAGCACACGTTGTGGTGCGTAGCTGTTACACTGTTTACACAATAGTTCCAAAAGAACTACTTAAGGGTGTAAGTGTGATTAATCTCATAAAATGACTCTAGAATGGCTACTCATGTAGTGCAAACCTTGTATCCTTTGAGTTTAGTCATCCGAATCAAGTCCAAAACTTCAACTATACCTTTGGGGTAAAGGTATCGTCTACCCGATTGTAATCTTCTTACTTCCATACCCTAGTAAGGTCGTGGTTTCTTATCCATGGATTTGCTACTTCCGAATCCATGCACGAGTATCTGTTACTTTTCCTTTGACAACTTCCAAAGGTTAGTCATTCATAAGGTACCTTATGGAAGCTAAAGTACTCGAACTAGGAATTCTCGTACTAATTATTGTTCCATATGGAGTACTGCATCTTTATCCGATGGTTGAGTACCGACTGAACACATCCAAAATGTATCGCTAGCATCTTAGGGTACTCAACTGCTCTTAACCAATATATGCTTCCATGGAGGTACATACTCTTCTGAGCTTTCGACGTTCCAAAATCTCGGGTACTCATCTGAAGTCTTGGTCTGTTCGTCGAGGTTCCAAGAAATTCTCCTCCTCTTCTGAAGCATGATCTTGTGAGTATGCTCGACACGTCGGTCTTCATTCTTTCAGCCTTGGATCTTGCAGGATGGGTAAGCTAAGGCCTCTAAAGGAGTCATCTAAAGATCTAGCAAGCATAGCACTCGGTACAATTTCACACAAACATGAAGATGCATAACAACCATAAGACCATAAAGATCCAACGACTCGAGCAATGCACCAAACAAATGTGTATCTCGAGGCTGACTCCTAAGACCTCCGAGAATACACCAGGGAAAAACATTCTAGTATATCGTGGCCACTTGAGGGATTTCACTAAGGTTAGTGTTGCATCACTGGAAAGGATACGTTCCATCTAACATCCCGGTGCTGATCCTTTTGAAATAGGCAGGTGAGATTCTTCTTCGTGCAGGCTAGATTGAGAACCGGTAAATTGTGTTCCATACTCCTCTTCGAGTCACATGACTTATTGCTATCCATTTGACTCGTGTAGTACTGATGTTGTATCCTGTAGCAATTGCTACCTTTACAATCCTCCGGGTTGGGTCCAATTACCAAAATCATCCTTATGACTGAAGGGGTTCCATTCGTAGCCTAAGAGGCGCTTGGGGTCCTGTGGGAGGAAGCTAAAATCTTCTTCATCTTAGTCCAATGCTTCTTGTCCAATTCTTCCAATTCAGATACTCCATCTTAGTTGGACTACTCTTCTCGTCCATGGTGCTCGTGGCTTTGTCAGTGCAAAGGGGTGCTTTATGTTTATCGTTTTATGCGTGCCCCGTGTTTCTCATCTGTTCATCTTAATCCATCGTCAACTCTGGTCGGTTAGGGAGATTCAAATCCAAGCATCCAAATCTCGCACTTCCCGTCAATGGAGAATTCCATGTATCCTTATCAAATCTTTATCCCAAGTATATGATGCTTGCTTCTAGGGCGATCATAATCGTTCAATCCATTCTTTGCCTCATGTAGCTGCAGCTCGTGATATTATCTTAATTCGTTCTGACTTGGCAATATATCTAGCTTCAAGTCGATGGGTCTTTATCCAAATGCTGAGCTACAGGCATCTCGGGAGTTTTTTACTCCGGCATCGAAGCTTATGTGTGCCATATCCATATAGTAGACCACCAGTTCCATATGTTGGCATACTTGAAATCAGAATCTTAACTCCTCATTATCTTCAAAATGGCGTTATCCAAACTTCTTCCTTAGCAGGGATGGAAGGGTGCCTATTATTCTTGTTGCTTCTCTTGTATGCAGACTTCATATGGCTTCAAGGTGGCAGTCTATTCCATCTTCGATAGTCTGAGTTCCAAAGTAAGATGTCTGTGCAGGGGTAAACCTGTATTGAGGGTTCAACAGGGAATGATCCAAGTAAGTCCTGTAGAGTTATCTTTATCTTTTCCCTGTACCTAATCTCCATAGCTGTCATTGTAGTAGTTGCATTTATCTTGTATCAGACACCCTTCCAAAGTATTGTTGGGTCTTGATCAAGCGACATTTGTTGTTCTCCAAAGGTCAACAACCATGTAGAGGGGATATAATAGTGGAATTCAAGGGGTTTATATAAAAGTTAAGGAGTATATACTCAATCAAGGGTGTTCAGGTTGTTCTAAACTATCGGCCATTGCTAGGGCTCGTCCTACGGTCAAGTACAGCTCTGATACCACTTGAAACGAACCAGATTTCCGAAACTGGAAACCCGATCCTCTGCACCTCCGTGATAGTCCCAGGATGTGACTATCACGTGTTATACCTGTCTCAAGTGGTACAAATCCATACAACACAGGAATAGAGGGAATTTTACAAATTTATTAATACATCAGAGTACAACATTTCAGCATAAGCCGGGTACAAGTCCAACTGGACTAAACAAGAAAGGTAAAACATCTACGCAGCGGATCTATCGAAGTGAAGCGTCACCAGCTCCACAGGCAAACTTGAGTGTAGGACCAGCTCTAGTCTTCCTATTCCTCATCGTCGATGTCGTAGTCGGTCACCAAGTCTGAAAGCATCGCCATCTACCCGATAAGCGGGTAGGTCATGTCAGGTTCCCAACAAAGAGCAAAAGCGGTGGATGAATTCTAGTATGCATAGATAAGCCTATATGTGGCTGTAGAAGGTTTATGCAAGCAGTGGTAGCAACATCAAGGTAAGCCAAAATGCCGAGGGATCACCATCTCTGAGGAGATCTTCACCTCCGAGGCCAACGCCTCCGGGGTCAACACCCCAACAAAGGAAAGTACACCAAACACTGGATCTCAACCGAGTCACAGCATCCCACTCTCATCTGCGACGTGGGGTCACCAACTCCTATCCCCACGTCTCAACGGCACGAAGCCGGGCTCACACACACAGGGGAGAGAAAGCAGCACAAGAAGAGACTAGCTAGAGTAACAGATTCGTGGGCTGTCCATACCAGTGGACACGGACTATAGCTATAGGTTTAACACTCTGCAGAGGTTGTACAACTGGACCCGCCGAGTAGAGCAGGATCGGATGCCTCCGATCCACATCTCTACCTAAAGGGTAGGTTTGAAACAGCAAGGCGACACACGCGTAGCAAAGGACCGCGACACCTGCACAATAAGGCAGCACGAAGGCCGGGCAGAGCTCCAAGGGCGGCGCGCGCGGTTCGGTGCCCACGGCGTGAGGGCCGGCTCACAGATCGTTCACGGTCAAGAGAACAGGTAGAAGTAGCGCGGCACGGCGGAACGTGCGGCGGAGAACCAGAACATGGCAGAGAAAAGGGGAACAGCGGGGTGTCTCGCTGCTCACCGGTGGGCTCGATAGAGGGCAAGGCGAGGCAGGGAGGTGTTGTGGCCGTGGCGTGTTGAAGCAGGCCGGCTCGACGGAGTGGTTCCCGACCTCGAGGATGGTGCCGTGGTTCCCGGGCTCGAGGTGGCAGTCCAGCGGTGCACAGGTGTTCCTCATTCTCCTAGTGCTTGGCGTCGGCGTGTCGACGGGCTTGACGGTGTGGTGGCGACGTCTTGGCGCGGATCAATTTCCCCTCGGCGTGGCGCGTTGTCGGTGTACTCAACATTTCCCCGGTGTGGCGTGGTGCTCCGGGATGGTGATGGCTTCGACTCCTCGCCTAGGATAACCTTCGGCTCTCCCCAGCGCGACGGCGCCGGACTCTCCTTCCCCTCTCCTCTCTCCCTCAACCTTGTGGTGGCGAAGCAGGGAATTGGGAAAAATTCCCCAGAGCGGCGGCGGGTAGGCGGATGGCCTGCGCGGCTGGTCTTTATAGGGGCGCGGCTAGGGTTGCAGACGCGGCTTTGGATGGCAAGGATGCGGCTCTGGCCACACAGCTGGGATCCGAGTGGTGTCCACGAGCGCGGCCAGAGCTCGGTGCCTGGGCGCCGCGGTCGCTGTCGCTGCGGGCGTCAACGCGGAAGGGAAAGAGGAACAACCTTCCCCTGCCCGACATGCGGGGCCCGACGGTCAGCGAAAGAAGGCTTCAGGCGGGCTCTGATGGGCTTAACTAGGCCAACCAGAGGGGCAAGCCAATCTGGACGGAATGGTTGTGGGATCCCCAGTAGACTTTAGCTAAAAGGATAGGGCCCAAGCTCAGGTGAGGTCAGGTGGGCTGGTTTGGCTGAAGGATTGAGGGGTCCCTAGTGGACTTTGTCCACTGGGTTGCGGCCCAAGTTAGTTGTTAGCAAGATAAAATAGGTTTTGAATTATAGTTTGAATATAAGTTTGAATTTGAATTACTTTCAAATTCAAACAACACTCAATTAACTCCAAATTAAATTCCAAGAAAATCCAACTCACATTTATACCATAATTTGAAAATAATTTTTATATGGTTTTATTTTATATGGAATTAAGATGAGAGGCTAGAAAATTGGTATTAAATTTGGTAGCACACAAGTTCAAACAAAAAGTTTTAAATTTTAGCGAAAATTTACATGTGAGAAAACATTCAAATTTCTGGGATGTTACATCACCAAGGGATTTGACCAAGTACTCGAAGATCATATAACTAGTCTACTACAAAGGGGTACTCATTCTTACCTGCACAAACAAGCCGAGTTCGTGAATATTCTTCAACTGCATCTCCATGTATCCCGGCTCTAGCATGGCTTCATCGACGCTAGGCAACACTTCATCAGCACGGCTACTCGTCTCCGCCATAAACTCCATCGGGCGGCTCCATAGCGGCGATGGATCTTCAATGTCGATCTCATGCACGACCATCTGCCGCTCTAGGCTCATTTATAGGACCACCCGTGCATTCTCCGGATGCACGGGGGCTGGACTTTCTTCTTCCCGAGGCAAGTTGGCCTCATCATCAGGCAGTATCGCCTCTGCTAGCTCTGCTTCAAGTTCCGCCAGAGGATTAGTCCTTGGCTCGAGGGCTGCACCGTATGCGAAAATCAGCAACTCGACTACTTTACTCTGGAGTTGGGACAAACCTGTGGCGGCGATTGTCTCTGTCTCGGTCGCCTCCACCGGGGTTTGCTCCGGCTCCACGTCTTGTACAGGAGATGGAACCCTATCTTCAACTACAGGAGCCTCCACCCTCTCCTCCTAGGTTTGCTGGGCATCCTTCACAAATTCTTCAACCCAGGTACTAGTACCCACGTTGGCACCAGCGCCCGGCGATTCCCAGGAGAGATCAGTTGATTTCCTGTACAAGAGATTTCCTACGTGATTCCACCACTGCTCAAGCTTAAATAGGTACTCGAGTTATCGGGCACTTACAGCGTGGAGCACGACAATTGCTTCTTGGGCCCTCCAAGCAGTGAGAACAAACCGGCGGTGACTACTGGCGGCTCCACAGCTACTCGCGCAGACGCTGGGGGCTTCGTGCTTTTCTCCACCGCGGGCTCTGTCACCGTCGCAGCCTGTGGCTCCTTTGATGGCGGCAGCTCGACTTCTTTGATTGTACTACCTGTGGGAACCCCCACAAGCAGTACAGTGTCTTCATCACCAAGGTCTACGACCTCGACGGCTTCAGGGCCAACACCTAGTGCAGGCTCTGCCACCTATTCAGCTTCCTTTTGTCCCTGCACACAAGCAACAAGGTCAAGGACTACCTCAAAAGATGTCACCGACTACTCGCAAGGTCAGAAGTTCACCTCAGCTGATGGCTCCTGCGGGTTCACGGTCTTCTTCACACATCGCTTATGGACCGTCCTTCTCTACTTCTTCGGTGGCAGAGCGATGTCTTCAGCAATGTCGACTACCGGCCTCTTCAACGAGCCAGCAGCCGAACTTCCTGCGGCAGACGCCGAGTACCCATAGCGCGACTTCAACTCATAGCACTGTGACAGGGTGGTGTTGTCGTCATCCGTTGAGCAGTCCTCTACGGCTCCTTCCGCGATCTCTTCTGATTCCGCGGCGTCAGCTACTTGTTCTGCCACCCGTGCATCTCGCTCCGGGTACATCCCGCCATTGACGTACACAGGTAGTGGCGGCATGGAGTAGAACCGATCTACATCCTCCTGCAACAACAACACAAGACAAGTCAGCTACATGATACAGTCAAGACATAAGTACTCGAGAGCTTCGACTACATACCTTTTTCGTCGGCCTGTCTGCCGAGTACTCCTCAACGGCGGCTGGGATCCCAAGTTCCATATTCCTGAAGATCTTCGCCAACCGTTCCATCGCCGCATCGGAACTGACATCCTTGTCGGTGAACCTCGAGCTGTCACTACAGCCGGTGTACTCGAAGCCGTAGTGATCTCTCTTCATCAAGGGCTACACGCGGCGCTTCTTGAAACTGAAGGCTACCCGCTCCGCGGTCAACCCGGCTTACTTCAACTCTGTGGTGCGCCTCAGCAACTCTGGCACATCCAAACACTCCTCCGTGGTTGGCTCCGCATTCCAAATGTCGCTATGGACAGGAGGGAACAAGCTCGGCTTCGGCAACTGCGGACGCTAGTTCGCAGTATAGAACCACTTCTTTTTCCAGTCTTTGTTCGAGTCTATCAACTTGTACTCAAAGTACAAGTCGGGTCGCTTCTCCTACTTCTGGACACCAGTGCCACCGACTACATGGGGGAACAATGTATTCGACTGTGGCTTCAACCGGAACAACTTCTTGAACAACCCCTAGTTTGGACAGATCCCTAGGAAGGCTTCGCAGAAATGTATGAAGATTGAGATCTGGAAGATACCGCTCGGGTTCAGGTGGACGTGCTCGATCTGGTAGTACTCGAGCCGTCCACAGAAGAATTGTGATGCCGACAAGGTCAACCCGCGCTCGCAAAAGTGGGCGAACATTGGGATCTCATCGGGGGTCTTCTCCATCGACCAATCATCACCGGTGGCGGCACTCCATCCTTCTATCATCTACTCGCAGAGGAACCCGGTATCGACCAGCGCCTACATGTCCTTATGCTTCATCTTCGACTTCCTCCAGGCGCTGGCCTGGTTCTTCATCGGTGACGGCTGTGAGGAAGATTCCTTCTTCTTCTTCTCGACCGCCCTTTTCTTCCTCTCCATCTATGTCGTGGGCGGTGCGGTCTTCATCCTCGTGGTCACGAGCATCTTCACTCGCATTCGCTCGGGGGCTACGCGAAGATGGAGGGTGCACGGGGGCTCTCACACTACGGCGGTGGCGATTGTAGATGCGCAAGGGGGAGGAGGCTTTAGTGCTTGGTGACTTTGGATGCGAATGGGAACCCTAACCAGGGTTGCCCTTTTATTTATAAGTCAACCAGAACCCCTTCAGTACAGCAGACACTTCGTATTCCGGGCGGACGTTTCATATTCCAAGACATAGAGCTCCAGATCTCGGGGGCTCAACGACAGATCTGGCGATTGGAAGGCTTTGGGCTACTGATTCTTCACCCAAGGCCACGATTCACAAGACAAGGTTGATCCTTCAATTCGAGATTCAACTCGACTCAAGGCTCGGGGGCTTCGTGCCACGTGTCCTTCAGTTTTTTTCTCCGGATTTAGCGGGACAAGATTGGTGGATTTCAACTTTGACCCTCAGCTAGAATTCAAATTCAACCTAAGGCTCGGCGGCTACATTCCATATGAAATGCGATTTTTTTCAAAATCGCATTACCATATGGATCTTCTGCGTGAAGACTACAAGACTTCATGGGTACCCTTGAAGACTTTCAAGAGAAAAACTCAGGAACGCTTGGGAACTACTTGTTGACAGTAGATAACGCGCCAAATTACGATCCGCAAGCGCACGGGTCGGTTGTAGCTTTTCCCTTAGAGTATCCCCCAAGGTTTATCAATCTGTGGAACAAGTGGATTGCTACGCTCAACTAAGCACTAATCTCGTTGATTCAAAGCTCTTTATCGAGTGAAGTGTGTATGAGTAAAGAACTAGTCTAAACTAAGTTAAAGAAATCAAAATAGAGAGCAATTGTATAGAGAGCACAAGATATTAAAAATGCTTGTCCAAGGGATCTAGGATCACTTAGAGATGTATCCACCAAGCAAGAACATCCGATCTAAACTATCAAAGGTAAGGGTGCACCGAATTCAATCCTTTCCCTCTCGCGTACTAGTCACTACATGAGGGTAATCTGTGATCAAACGATAGGTGCACAAGAAGTTGATGTAAACTCGGGATGCAAGGCTAAGGGCATGAACCTAGTTCAATATACTTTCCCTCCCGCGTACAATCACTACACGACGGTAATCAAATAAAGAACAAAAGGAACATGATACATGAGGCTACGAGCGATGCATACCCTAAGCAAGCTAGCCAGCCATTAAGATTAAAGCACCATCAACATGAATATGATAGCAAAAAGATCCAAAATATAGATTCGGTGATTACAACTGAAGCTCTCCCTTCAACCCCAAGGACAAACAAGGACTTTACCCCATAATGTTACACATTGTAGCGCGGGACATGGTATAGAATCCTCCGAAGTAGATGAAGATCGACGAGGTAGATGCTCTCCGCCTTGCTTTCTCCCTTGAAGATCCAATCTCCTCCTTGCTCTTGATCTTGTGGCGGCACCGGAGGGACCTTGCTGGGCTTCCGGGCGTCGCTCCCCTCTCCTCTATGTGGCTCCTTCTCTTTGTTTGATCTCTGAAAATTCGATCCCCCCTCGAGGTCGACCTCGGAGGCTTTTATCAGTGTCTCTGGCAAATGGCGGCCGGGGCTGAGATAGGGTTTCGACCAAACTTCGTACACAAAGAAGGGGAGGCCGAACCGACACAAAACAGGGTGAGGCCGGTTAGCTTGGGCCGGCCGGCCTAGGCCCAAAATGGCCTCAAACGCTTGTGGTTTTTAAACAAAAGTTGTGCGTCTCGTCGAGCCATGCAATTTCCTTATATAAGTTGTTTCCATCGGACTTAAGATGCGAGAGATATGACCCGTTTAAGCTCAGCATCTCCTGCGGGCCTATAGTCCAAAGTCCGGGCCCAAATCCTCATTGCACAATCTTCAGCTTGACCCTTGAGGTTATCTTGATATTGTATTTTAGTCCTTTGGAAGCATGTTCATCTTGTACTTGTACGCAAACGGGACTTTATGATCCTCTTGTAGTGCATGCTCCGAACTTGGTCCAAATACACTTGTAAGATACTCGATTTCCTGCATAAATATTAAACTTCCAAATGCATATGCAAAGTTGAACTTGTTACATCATTAGTATGCCTAGTGGCGGGTTAGTTCCAAATTAAAGCCAAAACCAAAGTGTAACAAGAGCTCTAGGGGTGTCATATTTGACCGCCAACACTACTCGAGAAGCCTTCAAGATTACTCGTGCCATCGCTGGAGTGCCTTCCAACTTCGTGTCAGTTCAAGTATTGTTGAAGACTGAAATGAACCAGATTTCCAAGAATGGAAACCCGATCCCTGCACCTTGGTGATAGTCCCAGGAGGCTATCACGTGCAAATCCCTATCTCAGAAAGTAAAGAAACCGTACAACAGAAGGAAATATATGAAGGTCCACATAATAATATTATAATAATTAAGCATCTGAGTACAGCATTACGGCACATGCCGCGTACAAGTCCAACAAGACTGAATCAATCAGAGTAAATATCTACGCAGCGGTCCTCATGTAGCGAAGTAGACTCCATAACCGCAGGCAAGCTCGAGTGTAGGGCGAGCCTCAGTCCTCCCATCCATCGTGCTCAAAGTCGTAGTCCGGCTCCTGGTCTAAAAACCCGTCATCTACTCGATAAGCGAGTAGGTCATGTCAGCTTCCCAACAAAGAGCATAAGCAAAAGAGAATAATTCTAGTATGCACGAGTGTTGACGGCTGTTAAGTACCTACTTTAGCCATCAATATACTCATTAATAAAGGAGTAGGAGCATAAGGCATTTCTTAGACATATTTAGTTAAGAATAATGTAGTTCCACTTGTCCATGGAGATTATTTGATTGCAGGAAAAGAGTGACAAACTCACCTTCTATGGTCCATGCCACATCACCTCATCCTAGGTGGGCTGCCAACAAGGATGCCATGCATGCACACCTGCCAACTAGGGAGCCATGCATGCATGCCATGCAAGCAATCCAAGTGAAGCAACCCCCGACGAATCAGAGTCTGACACGTGGACGTCACATGGATCCATGGGCCCACAAAGGCATGCAAATCGTGCCAAAATAGGGTGGACACCGGGAACCGACCTAAGGACCCACAGGACAGCCACCAGGAGAAAGCACAGGCCAAGGGGGGCCCACCAGGGGGTCAGCCGACCCCACAGGTCGGCTGAACTGACCTTGGCTCGGCCTCTCCTGTGCTTCCACGTGGTGCTTCCCTATTGGTCCTATGCGCCATTCTCGGGGTGTTTGCATCCATTCCTCGCCGGTGCTCGGGCCTATAAATAGAAGGAGAGGGGGCTCACTTATAAGACATCCACACTTGCAACACCTCTCTCACTTTTAGTCACAAGGCTAGGAGGTAGGCTAGAGTAGTTCTAATTCAGGTTCCAAGTCTACTTTGGGATCTAGGTATGAGTTCTCTTGTATCTTATTTCATTTGTATGACTTTGATCTACTTCAGTTATTTATCTATTTCATATAAAGTTGTGTTAGTATACATGAGTGATTTGTTCATGTGTTCTTCACTTGTTCATCATTTAGAGGCTCCTGTTCTTGATGAACAAGGCCTTTCGATCCACTTGACGGGTGACTTTCACATGTTTCTGGTGTTTGTTCATAAGTTAGAGGCTTGTTGGGTATTTTAGCACCACACGAAATAAATCCGCAAGCGCAAGGATACCATTGTAGCTTTCACCTCGGAGTCTTCCAAGTGTATCGAATCCAAGGGAACAATGTGCACTAACTTCGTACTAGTCAGTCCAAGGACACACCCAGATAAAAGCCAAGGATAGAGAGGATTCCCAAAGATAGCACTATAGATGAGATTAAAGGTCGAGCTCTTGATAGCACTTGGCTTAGGGTACCGATAGCCCTGACTTAACAGGCGACTCCGGTACGTGGATCTATGTGGAACGGAGGTCTGACTATATCCAGCTGCGGAGGATCAACAAGGGCCAGACGGGCTGTCACCACCACCTGGACTGCCTCTACCTAACCTTGGGATAAGCCGAACGAATGATAACCGGTAGCGTGACACAACGTCTATGCTGTGGTTACTACAGTAGCCAACAGACTACGGCACTCTGTACTTATAGAACTACGACCACAGAAGAGAACTGATCTCACTCACTATAGGTACTACTAGCTTATACTAAAGGCATGCAAGAGAGCACTCGACCCCGTACTATGCTGCCAACGTATACGAACGACTTGCAGCAGACGAACGCATAAACCGAGGATCTACGCACTAGGAGAGGAAAAAGTCTACTCATGCAACCTAGCATAAACTATTAGAAGGGAATCACGAACACACTTTATTCTAATCAGAGCATGCAAGCATCCACTTTATTCTAAAAGACTAATCACAAACGGGATACAAACTTGGGCACCTAATCAACTAGATCGAGGGGGCGTGTTCGTGAAGAACACGCGCCTCTAAATGATGAACAGGCGAAGAACACAAGAACATATCACTCACACTTTAGTCTAAATAGAAAATGCGAAAATACTTACTTTACTCTAATTGAAGAACGAAGCATCCGTAGAGATACAAATCACTCTCTCACTCTCCTATTCGCTAATCTACCAAGGAGAGACCTCTCCTTTGAAGGGAAGCTCTCATCCTTGGGTGAAGTGGTGTGTCTAAAATGACCCCCCTCCCCTTGTATTTATAGGCAATAGGGTGGCTTGTCTTGGGGGTGTTTGAGCTCCATTTCTCTCCTATTTTCCAGCCTTGGGGCTCCACCTAGAGCCTCCTCGCACAGGAACAGTACAGGGCACGTTTCCCCAAGTCGGTGGAGCAAAGAACCGAGCAAAAACCAGACCCTAGGTACGTGAACCGGGGCTGAACCGGCGCCTGGGTGCTTAAACCGGACGGATAAAGGAGAAAACCACGGGAACCAGCCAACCGACCTCGTCCTGGCCACCCGTAGCGCGCCACGTAGCTGGTCCCGGGGCGAACCGTGGCTTTTTCCCGCGTGCGTGCCGCCTGCGCCTCTCCGCGGTCGACACGTCACCCTACGACTTCCCGCGCAGCAGGCGCGCGCGCCCCTGGCGATCCACGTGATGCCCCTGCGGGCCAACCGGAAGCTGCCGCATGGCCCGACCTGGGCAGGCGTGATCCGTGGACGGCGTGGCCACCAGCCCGCGCATGACGCGTGGCTCGGCCGTCCCCCCGCACGAGCGTGCAGACGCGCCTGCCTAGGCGTTGACTCGGCGGGTGGGTCCCACTGGGGGCCACATGACATAAGTCTTTTCTTATATTTTCTTGTCTATTCAAATATCTTTCTCATACGGACGCCGATGTAGACAAATAATATATCCGTTTTGATCGTCTCGACGAGCCCGTCGCAATGATGCAGTCCAATTTAGCATTTGAGGTTGTTTATGTTGACGTCCTATGTAAGACATTAGATCACTTGCTCTCAATTGTATCATTTAACACGTATTCCAGTGCATCCTGCAACAAAAGCTAGAAACACCAACACTTGTGGAACTTGTCAGTATAAAGCCCTATTCTAGTGTTGATGATCACTTTTCATTCATTTCATGCAGGAGTTGACGGCATAAAAGTGGTACTTAACAGCCGTCAACAACACCCCCACACTTGACCTTTGCTCGTCCTCGAGTGAAGGAGAAAAGATCAAGGTGAGACATGATATCCATAGGTATAAAGCGAGCATAAGAGATATTCCAAACCATACCTTGTACTTGTAAACTTTGTGGAGTGTATATCATGCCATCTTGGGTAGTTGAGGAATGAAAAGGTCATGACTCAAATCACTTCTATTCCTCATGTCAAGTAACTTAGGGTTTTGCAATAAGTTTTCAAAAACAAAACCTTGCTTAGCTCCTCATTTGATTCTCTTAGATCGCTCAATGTGTATATGTCCTCACCAAGGCATTAGATTGCCTTTCTTTCATCCTACTTCTAATGGCGGTTATATGTGGAGCTCAGGGTAGGATAAAAGATAAAGCATACTTGTATCACATATATTGCAAAGTCAAAGACCGGATCCAAAGAGAAAATCAAGTCATGCAATCAGATCAAGATGTGCACATGTATGGATGTGATGGATATGGTAAGGTGGATACTAGGCCCGGAATGGGTGCTAGATATTACCATATATATGATGAATGTTGCGATGATGTTAAGGTGGACACTAGGCCCGGAATGGGTGCTAGTTATTACCATCAAATTCATTTGGAACTCCTTTTTGCATGTTCATTCTCTCTCATTTTGTTTCTTTCTTTTGGACATGGGCTATCTCTCTTTTTTTTCTCTTTTTTTTCTCATGCTTTGAGCATGATTTTTTTTCTTTCTTTTCTTTTTCTTTCTTTTTTTTCTTTTTTTTTGCATAGCCCATGTCTCTTTTTTCAAGAATATTTTTGGAAAGAGTGGTCACATCACACATGGAGCTTTATTTTGTGGAATGGATGAATGATACAATGCTAACTTCCAGTGTAGAAGCATAGCAAGGGGATATGGAGTGCACATGAATCAAGATCATGAAAGCATGAAAAGAATTCTCACAAGAGTCACAACAATTTGACAAAGCTCAATGCAATGACAAGCAGCATATGAGTCTAAGGTTTTCAAGATAACTCATCATATGGCTTTGGTAGGACTTTGGCATATCAAACAGGAGCTTTGCAAAGGGTTTTCAAGTTTTCAAATAAAATTCTCAAGCACTCAAACATTCAGAGAGAAGATGAAATCATCAAACCATATCACAAACATCAACTACTTAGATGAGCATGAGTTCCCTAATGATATCTGTTCACAAGCATCAAGATAATAAGTATGGAATAAAACATATACAAGCCAACCACAGGAAACATGTAGAGCAAGCAGAGCACGATTCCATGAGTTCGATTTTAGCAGATAAGAATTGAAACTCATTCAAACTCATGAATCAGGAAGAGTGAGATAAAGGGTGCACATACCATCGCTCCTAAAGAAATGGGGATCTAGGAGGACCAACAGTGATTCGGCTGACCCAAGAGGCAGCTGACTCACTCTAGTTTACCTTGTCCCTTGTCATGAAAGCGTAGTCGATGATGTACAACGCCTGTGTGGGAGATCTCAAGTGTGTACGTCGATGATAGGCTTGAGAGATCTCCCCCACACTTGTTCTTGTACCTGGTGTTGTCTTCAAACAAAAAGGGAAAACAAAAGATGGACTCTATTGGTTCAAGAACCAGGGAGACTTTATTCAAATTCAAATATATTTTTTTTGTTGTTTCTTTTATTCACCATGAAACCAAGCTCAAACAAGGCTGACATGCCTTGGCTTACCTTCCCATTTGGATCGAGCTCAATGACTTACCCTATTTTGATTCGAAAATTCCTGCAAGGGTTAGTCCGCATATACAACCAATATCCATGAAAGCATTAACTAGGTTCATCAATCAAACTCGACACCATGTCTTGTTTGATTGAAGAAGACAGTTTTAACCTAAGCACCATGCTTAATTTAAAACAACCTATGAACGCACGTAGCTAAACATGCACTCAAACCATAGCATTATGAACATAGATAAAGGAAGCATGAAAGCATGATCAAGCTATACTCAAAGGGAGATAAACATGAGCATAAGAAGGTGAACATCGGGCAACCTCCCGAAAGGGCTCTGTTTAAAGTCAAAAGCAGGACGTACCTAACTAGGCAAGATGCAAGAGCTAACATCATCTCCAAACCAGGATAAGATTTGGATGAAAGGAACCTTACTCGGGATGCTCACATACCTCCCCCACACTTGAAGTTTGCATTGCTAGGCAACAAAACTCAAGTGTGTGGAGATCAAACTTCCTTTTGTAATGTCCCCTCACCAAAAACTTACCAAAGTGTTGAGGTGATGCATCTCACATGTTCTTAGGTGCTACCTGTCTGTCGTTCTTTATAATCTTCACCTGAAAGGGTTAGGACCAAAAATACCCGAAGGACAACCTATACTAAAAAGATGCACTTGCTTTTTATTTGAAAAGGGAAATAAAATCTAACCTAATCCAGGCTATCTCCTGGTAGTGCTTTGTTTACGGTCATAAGCTCGACCATGGGAACTTCCTCTTGCAGCTATCATTGGTGATGTCATTCCCGCCTCACCACCAATTTTTAATGTATCATGGAAGCTTCAGCTGCAAGGTTAGTGCCAAAGTGCATACACGAAATCTGCAATGCTTATGGTAAACATATGCATCTACAACCAACCTTCTAAACTTTTTACAGGAGAGGACCATAAGGTGGTTGTAGTCCTTGTGCGTGCTCCGTGCACTGAGCATAGCTGACTTTGGAGAAGGATGATGCAAGCATGGTTCCTGAGGTATATCAAGAGTGAAGCTACCATGCTTGTCAATGGAATCCTTTCCTTCGGACCCCAGAGTCAGTGCCTCATAGATTTCCATGGCCCATGAACTCTCCAGCTCAAGAGATGCATCGTGGAAGCTCGATGTTGATTCTTGATCAAGGTCGAGAACAACATAGTATGGGCCAGTGGGAAGAGGCTCAAACTCGGTCGAGGGTGATGATGATCGTTCGTCTTCACAAAGGTGAAGAGGATCTTCCGAGTCGTACTCCCAAGGAGTAGAGAATTCTACACCCTCAACGAGAATGGGCTCGGACGATGCGAACGGAGATACATGCATCGTCTCCTCGAGCGAGTCTTTCTTGGGAAGAGGCTTTGCCATAGAACTTTCTGAAAACAAGGGAGTGGTGGCAGAAGCGGCTTCCCTAAGCTTTTCATCTAGGCTCCCTCGAGATGTATCGAGAAGTTTTTCTGCAGGGGAGCCTAGGAGGAGATCAAGATCGAGGACATCAAAGATGTGGAAATCTAGATTAACCTTGATCTTGTCTACTAGGAGTGGCACAGCACATGCAACCCCTCGACACTCAAGAATGCATTCAGAGGGACAACTCTTGAGGAGCTTGTCGGCTGGTCTTAGCGTAATGTTGCCCAAAAGAGTGTACGCTAGGTGCCATGGCATGACATTAACCTCCATAGTGGGGTTAAGATGGGCTTCTACGATAATCCCTTTTATGGAACAAGAAATGATTGTAGAGGGTGAACTAATCCAAAGTGCTTCGGAAAAGTGTCCCACTCCAGTCGACCACTTCTTCTCCAAGGCCTCCATGATAGATGTTTCGTTTGGAGGATCAGGAGGCAGAGGAGGTATCGTAGGCCTAGCAGAAGGTTCTGTCAAAATATTTCCAGCTAGCTAGATTTGGACAGAAGAGGGCTCTTCCCTATTGGGTCATCTAATAAATTCGAGGTGTTCTTGATATTTTCAGAAGGATCATCCTCGAATTGATGAAGGAACTTTGGAGGTTGAATTTCTTCTTCCTCCATTGTTCTTGGTTTGGGAGAGGGCTCAACAGACGAATCTTGGGATGTGGAAGTCAAAGGCTCGGGTTCAGCTATTGAGAGACTCTCATGGATCGACTCTGATTCTTGGCGGGGTTCGTTATGGTCGGCAAGAAAGGAAGAGTTTTCTAAGAGGCGGTCTAGGATCTCTCTTCCTTCCTTTGAAGTTATGTCTGCGAACACACCTCTAGCGATGCTGTCGAGATATAGGGTAATGTCCATGTCTAAACTTAGGTAAAAAGTACACAAGTATACACGATCGGGTATAGACATGTTTGGGCTAGACTTCATCAGGTGTAAGAACCTAGCCCAAGTTGCACCTATGGTCTCCTCCTCTAATGGCTTAAAGTTGCAGATGTCACTCGGAAGGAACGCCCTATGTCTTGCAAGGTTGAAAGAAACATAGAAGTCAATTCGGAGTTTTTCCCAATCGTTCCACGCCCTTTGGCGCGAGTGTACCATTGCTCCGCCCTCTTTGTGAGAGAGAGGAAATAAATTGAGCCTCAAGGTTTCCTGTATCATTCCTGGGGGAGCCAGGGATGAACACAACCTCTCAAACTCTATCAAATGGTCATGGGGATCCTCACCAATAGCTCCAGAGAAGGGTCGATTCCGAACCATGGTTATAAGGTCGGGGTTGAGTTCATGGTTGGATGAAGACGTTGATGGATCATTGAACTCATAAGTTGAGGTGGAGAGGTCGTGAAAGGATGGCCTCTCCATGGGTAACGGGGGTAAAGGTAGAATAAAGAAAAAAGAAAAGATACGAGGACCACTGGGTACGAAGATAGATATAGCAACCGTTCCCCGGCAACAGCGCAAGAAAGCTTGTTGGGTATTTTAGCACCACACGAAATAAATCCGCAAGCGCACGGATACCATTGTAGCTTTCACCTCAGAGTATTCCAAGGGTATCGAATCTAAGGGAACAGTGTGCACTAACTTCGTACTAGTCAGTCCAAGGACACACCCAGATAAAAGGCAAGGATAGAGAGGATTACCAAAGATAGCACTATAGATGAGATTAAAGGTCGATCTCTAGATAGAACTTGGCTTAGGGTACCGATAGCCCTGACTTAACAGGCGACTCCGGTACGCGGATCTATGTGGAACGGAGCTCTGACTATATCCAGCTGCAGGATCAACGAGGGCCAGACGGGCTGTCACCACCACCTGGACTGCCTCTACCTAACCTTGGAATAAGCCGAACGAATGATAACCGGTACCGTGACACAACATCTACGCTGTGGTTACTGCCGTAGCCAACGGACTACGGCACTCTGTACTTATAGAACTACGACCACAGAAGAGAACTGATCTCACTCACTATAGGTACTACTAGCTTATACTAAAGGCATGCAAGGGAGCACTCGACCCCGTACTATGCTGCCAGCGTATACGAATGACTTGCAGCAGACAAACGCATAAACCCAGGATCTACGCACTAGCAGAGGAAAAAGTCTACTCATGCAACCTAGCATAAACTATTAGAAGGGAATCACGAACACACTTTATTCTAATCAGAGCATGCAAGCATCCACTTTATTCTAAAAGACTAATCACAAACGGGATACAAACTTGCGCACCTAATCAACTAGATCGAGGGGGCGTGTTCGTGAAGAACACGCGCCTCTAAATGATGAACAGGCGAAGAACACAAGAACATATCACTCACACTTTAGTCTAAATAGAAAATGCGAAAATACTTACTTTACTCTAATTGAAGAACGAAGCATCCATAGAGATACAAATCATTCTCCCACTCTCCTATTCTCTAATCTACCAAGGAGAGGCCTCTCCTTTGAAGGGAAGCTCTTATCCTTGGGTGAAGTGGTGTGTCTAAAATGACCCCCCTCCCCTTGTATTTATAGGCAAAAGGGTGGCTTGTCTTGGGGGAGTTTGAGCTCCATTTCTCTCCTATTTTACAGCCTTGGGGCGCCACCTGGAGCCTCCTCACACAGGAACAGTACGGGGCACATTTTCCCAAGTCAGTGGAGCAAAGAACCGAGCAAAAACCGAACCCTAGGTACGTGAACCGGGGCTGAACCGGCGCCTGGGTGCTTAAACCGGACGGATAAAGGAGAAAACCATGGGAACCAGCCAACCGACCTCGTCCTGGCCACCCGTAGCGCGCCACGTAGCTGGTCCCAGGGCGAACTGCGGCTTTTTCCCATGTGCGTGCCGCCTGCGCCTCTCCGCGGTCGACACGTCACCTTGTGACTTCCCGCGCAGTAGGCGCGCGCACCCCTGGCGATCCGCGTGATGCCCCTGCGGGCCAACCGGACGCTGCCGCATGGCCCGGCCAGGGCAGGCGCGATCCGTGGACGGCGTGGCCACCAGCCCGCGCGTGACGCGTGGCTCGGCCGTCCCCCCGCACGAGCGCGCAGACGCGCCTGCCTGGGCGTTGACTCGACGGGTGGGTCCCACTGGGGGCCACATGGCATAAGTCTTTTCTTATATTTTCTTGTCTATTCAAATATCTTTCTCATACGGACGCCGATGTAGACAAATAATATATCCACTTTGATCGTCTCGACGAGCCCGTCGCAATGACGCAGTCCAATTTAGCATTTGAGGTTGTTTATGATGATGTCCTATGTAAGCCATTAGATCATTTGCTCTCAATTGTATCATTTAACATGTATTCCGGTGCATCCTGCAACAAAAGCTAGAAACACCAACACTTGTGGAACTTGTCTATATAAAGCCCTATTCTATTGTTGATGATCACTTTTCATTCATTTCATGCAGGAGTTGACGGCATAAAAGTGGTACTTAATAGCCGTCAACAAGGCTCGTGTTCTTCGCGAACACGACCCTTTGATTCAGTTCAACAGACATAGGAAAACACGAATATGTTTGTGTACCTAACCTAGTTTGATCTAATTAGATGACATGACTGTGTTGTATGAAGTCTGTGCTTAAGCTACGGTACTCGGTGTAATTGGTTGGTATATCTGGGGGCTTGACCTGGGTCACAATAGCCCAGGCCGGTCAAGTACGGCTAACAACATAAGCATGGTGCTTGGGTTGCGTAACTACCTTACTTATGAGTTTATCCCACGGTTTGTCTTGGGGTAGGCCGCGGTAGTGACAGCTGTTGGTCCCTCTGAAATCCCCCACGTTCAGATAAGCTGTAGGAGTCTAAAATCTAACAATCGGAGTTGTGCGGAAGCAACGCGGGAGGTTAGCTCCCCGTGGTACCTGGGTGCTTAAGTCAATGTTCTTCAATGCTACTGTATCTAACTCGTTCCTACCAGCTTTATGTGTTTAGTACATAAGAACCTAGAACTAACTCGTATGTTGCCTCCTATGCCTAGGACCCCTTAGAGAGAGTGAGTGAGTGTGTGATCACGCTACCCCAATTATCATTTCTTACCCCTGCACTTGAGTGTCTGATTTATTTTCGTCTATGATCTATACTCATTGCAATAGTGTTGAGCTTGTCAATCCACCAATGCCTTCCTTGGATTTGATATCCTTTGGAATACTCCTTTGGGGAAATGCTACAATGGTACTTCCGTGCACTTGCGGACTCCTGTAACGTTAAGAATTACCAACCAGCATTTCTGGCGCTGTTACCAGGATGGGTTCCAAACCCGTTCTTAGGTGATTGCGTTAAGAAATGTCACCAAGCATTTCTAGCGCCGTTGCCGGGCAAGGCTTAAGGATGACATATCAACACTTTGCATATGTTTATAATCATGACAGGAATAAAACAGTTCTCAATGCAGGCTAACTTGGATTGTCTTCTTTGTATATTGATGATGAAGACAGGTAGTGCATGACTGGTTTCGACTTACCACCGAATTTTACTGGAGATCCTGAGTCACTCGTAAGGAAGGCACGAACTCATTTCGGCTCTCCTCTGCATGAACATTCGGAAGTCGATCCAGCTTACTTTGTGCCATCCGCATCAACTTCCATGGCCAACCCTGTTGTCGAGAAGACTCTGCGCGAGTACTCCACTCCCTCTGCTGACCAGGTGCCGACAGGCCCTGCAATCAACACCGGGAATGGAAACTTCGAGGTCAAGACTAGCTTAATTACGATGGTACAGGCTAGCCCACTCTTTGGCAAGCCTAATGAAGACGCGAGCGCCCACCTGCAGTAGTTCCTGGAACTGTGCAGTACCTTCATTATACGAGGAGTGGAGGAAGATGCTATTCGTCTGCGACTGTTTCCCTTCTCACTCCTAGAAAAGGCGAAGCAGTGGTTCTACGCGAACCGTGCAGAAATTAACACTTGGGCAAAGTGCTCCGCAGCATTCCTCACGAAGTTCTTTCCGTTGGGCAAAACCAATGTCCTTCGGGGGCGAATTTCGAGTTTCCAGCAAGCAGCAAATGAGACTATCCCAAAAGCTTGGGAGAGACTCTAGGAGTACATCCTGGCTTGTCCTCATTATGGGATGGACAACTGGCTTATTCTTCAGAGTTTCTATAATGGGCTGACTCCGACAGCCCGAGGCCATATTGATGCTGCAGCTGGAGGAGCCTTCTTCTCTCTTACTATTACTGAAGCTACTACACTGATTGAGAAGATGGTTACCAACCAAGGGTGGAGTGATGATCGACTCCAGCCACGTCAAAGGGGTACACATACCGTCAAGGAAGCGGATATGTTGCACGCCAAGATGGACCTAATGATGAAAAGCATGGATGATCTAGCCAATGAGAAGGCCGCCATGGCCACCACTACTCAAGCTATGGATGCTCGCATGACTTGCGAAGTCTGTGGTAATACTGGGCATTCAGGGAATTACTACCCTGCTACTCAGGAGGATGTGATGTACATGAACGGCAACAACAACGGTTATCGTCCACAATGAGGTCAAATGTGGAATCAATCGCGCCCTTATTATCAGGGGGGTAATCAAGGTAATTCTTTCAACCCAAACCAACCTTCCTTGAGAGATCCAGTTTTTGGGCAAGCTAAGATTAATGAAGGCTTTAATAAGAAAACAACTGCCTATGATAAGGCTTTTGAGAGCCTTAATGTTAAAATTGATAGCTTTTCATCTGCTCTTAAGAACCAGTTGAGCTTTAATAACATGATAGAAACCGAGTTGGCTCAATTAGCTGCTTTGGTTCCCTCTGCTGAAGACGGGAAGATTCCGGGGCAACCCGTATCTTCCTGCGAAAATGTTTGTGTCGTGTCCACCAGATGGGGTAAGCCATCTGGGTGGGCACGAGCCACTGACTATGCAGGGAAGCCTATACAGCAATTACTTGACTCATGGGAATCTTCAACAATCACACACAAGAAAGATCCTGGTTATCTGGCTATCACCTGCAAGATATATTACCAGAAGATAAAGCATGCTCTCTGCGACCTTGGTGCAAGTGTTAATCTTATGTCCAAGGCCATGTTTGAACAATTGGGATATCCTGCTCTAACTCCAACTGCGACGACCGTCCAACTTGCTGATGCATCGATCCGATATCCATCTTCGCGGACTTATTGGTATTCATCCAAGGTTCATGCATCTTCACGGACTTCATGGTCCTTGATATGCAAGATGATGAGGGAATGCCCCTCATTCTTGGGAGACCCTTCCTAAGTGACGCCAACACAAGGATCAATGCGGAGGCGGAACGATCCAATTCCGCACTGGGAAGAGGAACTTGATGTTCCGATTTCAGGCAGCAGAAGAGAAATGTTATACACTGCAGGGCAAAAATGAGCAATCAGGGGCATGGACGGAGCCACAGCCCCAGCAACTTCTCACCACTCCAACAAAGCCTAAGAAAACAAGAAAAGTGTGGCGGGAAATACAGAGGTCATCTCCATCTATTTCTCGGGAATGGGGTGATGAGTGGAATTGATCGCCGAGAAAAGCCTCGCTCTCAGACTTAAAAAGATGAGTCCTTTTTGCCAGTAGGTAAAATTTGTAGTTATCTCATATTTCCCTTTCCAAAATTTTATTTAATTTTTCTAAATGCATATTTGAATTTTTTCCAACCTTGCATCTGCATGCTAGATTTTTCTAGCCAAATTTCCCTTTTCAAATAAAAAATCTGAAAATAAATTTTTTAGTTGGAAAATCCTAGAAAAATTGTTCGAGCAAAATTCTGGGTGAATCTGTACCTAGACATCTGGGCAGGACATCAGGTAGCCGTTAGAGAGCCGTTGCAAAAAGTTGGAGGCAGGCGGGCCCGGCAGGGGCTCGGCCGACCCCAGGGGTCGGCCGACCCAGGCCAACAGTCATGTGAGCCCCGCCTCCTCCAACGGCTCCTAGCCGTTCCTCTTGTCCTTTCCCCCGGTGCCTGGCTCGGTTGCCTATAAATAGAAGGGGGTTGAGGGGTTTCTTCACCCATTCACTCATTTCCATCACCCTCTCTCCCTCTTTGCTCTTGCTCTTTGGTTTTCTTGGATTTCTTGCTCAAGTGGGAGTGTCAAACACTCTCTCCAATTTGTCGCTGAATATTAAATATTGGTGGAGCAAGCTCGATAAGTATTTCATTTCGATTTCACTAACCCATCACCGAGTTGCTCGTGTTGTCCCATTGTTGTGCAAGATGAGTTGGATCGCTGGTGCGTACCGGAAGGTGACCCGCTCACGCCGTTCGAGAGACGGGGAGGGCTCATCTCACCATTCCGGAGCTACACCGAGTCCAATGTCAACCGACCGTGAAGAAGAGGAAGAAGAGGAGCAATCCACACCACAAGCCGAACGAGTGTTCGACGCCGAGGCCGCCTTCATCGACTTGAGGGACGACCGGGAGAGACAAGCCTACGCTCTCATCAAGGATCGAGTCTTCGCCAACACCAAGGAGTTCGACTCGGCCCTTCTCGAGAAAACAGGTATGGACTCCGAGTTCGATTCCATTTGGCATGCTCTTGGTTGGGAGAACTTTGTTCCGGTGTGGGAGATTGGTTCTAGGCCTCTCACTGTCTAGTTCCTCTGTACTCTTCGGGAGGATGAGACCGGTATTACGTTTCGTTTCCATGGAACGTCGTACCGAGTCTCATGGCCAGATCTTAGTCGCGCTCTCAGTTTTCATCGTCGTTGTGCTATTTCTCTCGATCAAGCTTGCAGCGATTTTATTTGAGATAGTTTTTGGGAAGAGCTTTTTGGTCGGCCTGTCCGTGGCAAGTTAGCACCTCGGTGCAATGATATCACACATCCTACTCTCCGACTGTGGCACAAGTGGCTCGCCATCACTCTCTTTCCAAGGGATGATGTTCGAACCGTGTGCACAGACGAGATGAGGATATTATATGCCGCGGTCAGACGGATCAGAATCTCCCCAGTGCAAGCTATGATTCGGCAGTGGTTGACAAATTTTAGGATGACGGTTTCTATTGAGTGTACGTCTTTGATCACACATATCATTTCGAATCTCGGGATTACACAAGGGGCTAACGTTCCCTACATTGATTCTCCCCGGGCCGTGATAGATGAGGTGTATTTGATTCAAGGACATACTCTTAAGAAGGGCCCGGATGATTCTTTGGTTTTCTTTTACCCTGGTCATGCAAACCAGATTCGGTTACCTAACCCGG
Organism: Cenchrus fungigraminus; assembly: GCA_036936925.1. Lineage (NCBI taxonomy): Eukaryota > Viridiplantae > Streptophyta > Magnoliopsida > Poales > Poaceae > Cenchrus > Cenchrus fungigraminus. The sequence continues at coordinate 104,608,072 of CM072779.1, forward strand.
ATTTCCGTTTGTACGACCAAGGTGAGAGCCAGGTGTGGTTCGAGGACCGGTGGATGGTCGCTTCCAGCTGTGATGAGTGATTGACAACGTGGTGTGGACTGATTCTTGGCTAAGTATTGCAGGTGTAGGTTGCGGCTTGACTGGTGCAGGTGCAGGTGAAGAACAAGCGCGAAAGGTCGTTGCCGGTGAGGCCTCCAGGTGTGGAGAAGACAAGTAGGCTTGGTTCGAGGGACCTGGTGGCCAGCAGGGTCAAGTGCGGGCCGCATGGTGGCAAGAACGGCAAGATGAAGTCATGGACGGTTTCTTGGTTGAGCCTCAAAACCAAGGTCGACCCGGGACTACGTGAGAGCCGAGTCATGAGTGGTGATTGGCGGAGGCTACACCGAGTTCGCGGGGTTTCCGGTGGTTCACCAGAAAACCACTGGGTTCCTTGGTTGATCCACAAAGCCAAGACCGAAGAACCGAAGACGGAGGTGCAGCAGCTCCAGACCGGTCTGACCGGTGGATCTGACCGGTCTGACCGGTGGGTACCGGTCTGACCGGTGTGCGATGACGCAGTCCGGAATCTTCGAAGCGGAGGACACGCGTCGGGATCGCAAGGCTTGCGTCGAGGCTAAGCAAGTTTGCAGTCGCTGGGCATCCGTCCGATGGAGCAAAGACAAAGATTTCCGAATTCGCCCTTGAGGGGCATGTATCCCTAGTTAGCTAGTAAGGGTATTTTAGTCTTTCGGTTGCCTCCATATAACCCAAGGGGTGAGAGGATGGCAGCCATCTCTTGGAACCCTAGCTCATTTGCTTTCCTATTTTCTCTTCCTATTTTCCTTAGGATTTTCTTAGGACTAGCTTGAGAGCTTCATGGTGAGATCTTGTGAGAGGGAAGGATGATCGGGCGGCAAGCTAGACCTTGTATGAACCTCTTTGGTATGTATAGATGATTCGGCGTGGTTCCTCAAGGCTTGGATGTGTCTTTCCCGTTTCTCCTTTTTGGTGATTTTCGGAGCCCTTTCTTGGTGATTTTCTTGGAGCGATTTCGAGGCCTTTCTCTTTGGGATTTGGTGGGGGATGTATGCATGAACCCTTCGTGGTTCTTTTCCCTTTGATTCCCCTCCCAAATCAGTGAGTAAAGGGGCTCGATTTTGGGGTTTTCGTGGCTCTAGGGTTAGAGGCGTTCTTGGTGGGATTTCTTCGATTCCTCTTGATTTAGCAAGTTTTGGTGGACCAAATCTTGGCTATGGAGTGCCCATGAGGTGTTCCTACTATCCCCAAAGTCTTGCACAAATCCGTGGAGCGATTCGGGAGATCGGGAGTTGGATTTGGGGGAGTTGACCCGCGGGTGCTGTTCATCCCCGAGCGGCCCAGCCTGACCGGTCTGACCGGTGCTGCTCACCGGTCTGACCGGTGCAGAGGCTCTGTGGGTTTTGTCTCGGGTGAACGTTCTGGTGAGTTCGTTGTAGTCCCGTGTTGCTGCTGTTTCGAGTTTGGGTCAGTTTGGAGCTCGGTAGGCCTGTTTGGTGGATTTGGGGTTTCCTGGCTTGAACCAGTCTGACCGGTGAGCTACATCGGCCTGACCGGTGTAGGGGCCTTCTGTGGAAGTTCCCAGGTTTTACCAGCAGGGACCGATCTGACCGGTGCTGCTCACCGGCCTGACCGGTGTAGGTCAGTGGTGCTCGAGTTGGTGTTCCGCTGCGTTCTCGAGTCCGTGAAGGTGGTTGTTGGTTCCTAGGACCAGTAGCACTCCAGTGGCTGCGTGGTCTTGGCCAACTTGGGTAGTTGAGTCGGAGATGTGATTTGGAAGCCGTGTTCGTCTTGTTGGAGTTCTCATCTCCTTCGAGAAGAATTTTTATCGGCTCCCATTCACTCCCCCCTCTCTGGTTCGCCTAATCGGTCCTTCAATTGGTATCAGAGCCGGTTCGGGTCTTCATTGACTCTTACCAGTCTAAGATCCAAAGATGGCGTACCAGGAACGGGGTTCGGGTCCTCCGCACTTCGATGGGAAGAACTACCAGATGTGGCAGAGACGGATGGCAGCGTTCCTCCGCGGAAAGGGTCAGATCCTTTGGGATGTCATGGTGAACACAACTTATGTTCATCCGATGAACTTCCTTGCTCCAGGATCGAGGGATATGTTCGAAGCCAACAACAAGGCTGTCGACTACTTGTTTCGTGCTCTGTGTCAGCCTGAATTCGATCGGGTTCAGACAGAGGACTTAGCTTGTAGGATTTGGGAGCAGTTGAAGGATGCTCATGCTGGGAATGCTCAGGTTCAGGATCGGATGTACGCGACTTACCGGAGAGAGTACGAGAACTTCACTCATCTCCCCGGCGAGTCCGTCGATGCCCTTTTCCAGCGGTTTACGGTCGTTGTGAACAACATGAGAGCCAATGTGGACGTGCTCCCATACGATGATCATGATAGAGCCGTGAAGCTCTTGCACTCGTTGGATCGTACCGTATGGGACGGGAAGTTTGAGGCTATTGTTGAGTCCGAGAAGTATGACACCTTGACAGTGAACGAGCTATTCTCGAAGCTCAAGTCGGCTGAGTTGGACCGTGGTATGACAGCCAAGATCGAGAGCCCGACTGATTCTCATAGTCTTGCTCTCGTTGGTGGCAAAGGAGCTAAGTCTAACGCTAACTCATCCTCCAGGATGTACTCTCTATCTTCTTTGATGTCTTTGCCAGACGAGGAGTTTGACATGCTTGGAGAGGACGAGCTGGCGTTGCTGACCAGGCGGTTCGAGAGGCTGCACGAGAACCAGGTGAACACGAGGAGGACAGCATGGACGTGCTTTCAGTGCGGCAAGCCAGGACACTTCGTCGCCGACTGCCCGGAGAAGATGGAGAACAAGGACGGCTACAAGGACGGCTACAGGCACCGATCGAGCAAGGACGGCAAGTACCAATCGAGGCGTGATCACAAGCACAAGAACAAGCACAATGACGAACGACGGTCGAGGAAGAAGGACGGCCGCGGCAGGAAGGCCCGAGCGATGGTAGGAGCGAGCGATGTCGACTCCAGCTCCGCCTACTCTTCCTCGAGCTCGAGTAGCAGTGAAGATGAAGGTGATCGGCGCAAGAACAAGAAGTCATCCAGGAACTTGAGCGGGTTGAGCTGCTTCGCGGTAGATGGCTTCTGCGGCATGGCTCGTAGCTCCGACAGCAAGAAGAGTCATCAGAGTGACTCGGACTCCGACTCCGAGGACGAGGTATGTGATGAGCTCTCCTCTTTGCGCAAGGAGAATGATGAGTTGGTTGACTTGCTTGATAATCAGGATCACATGCTTAGAGAGGCCAAGAAGATGAGGAAAGAGCTTAGGGCCTCACTAGAAGATGCTAGGAACCGTGTGGCTGAGCTAGAAACCCAGAACTTAGATGCTAAGCTTGAGATTGATTCGCTTAAGGCTTCTCCTGTGGTTTCTGATGAGATTGATTGCTGTGATTGCTCTGTGTACCTAGCTGATCTTACTGCTCTTAAGGATAAGCATGCTTCTACTTGTGATGAACTAGATATGCTTAGGGTTGAAGTGGCTGAGCTTAAGTCTAGACCTGCTTTGCTAGGTGCTTGCACTTCTTGCCCTGTTTTGCATGGAAAGATTGATGAGATGCATGCTTACACTGTTTCGCTTGAGGCTAAGTTGAAAGAGTCTATTCCCACTTCTTGCTCTACTTGTGAATTGCATGCGGTTAAGAATTTGGAGCTTGCGCATTATGTTGATCGCTTGCAGGATGAGAATGATGAGCTGAGGAAATGTATGAGCTGGTTGTCGGGTCAGGAGCCTCAGCTTGGTATCATGATAGCGGCTTTCAAACGCTATGATGGTCAGGCACTTGGGGCTGACAAGCTTGGAGAGAACAGTGGTGAGGGAGTTGAGAGAGTTGGAGAGATTCCTATCCTACCACCAAACAGATACAAGAACAAGTTTGAGCCCAAGCCTAACCATCTCAGAAACAAACTTGACACTACTCCAGATCCACCCATATTCCCTCACCCAACAAATGATTTCCAGAAACCGGTGATTGTGAGGACGGTTCCGGCTTGGGGAAACCGGAAGGCAACAAGTGGTGCTGCTGGCCGAGCTACACCGGTCAGACCAGTGCACTACACCGGTCAGACCGGTGCAGGTCTGGGCAGACAGCGAGTTGGGTTTCGTGCTCGTGAGGATGCTCGGTTTGGTTCTGGTGGTCGTGGTTCTGGTGGTTGGTCTGGAAAGTTTGCAGGTGGTCAGTTTGCTAGGCGTTCTCCACCTCGTGCTCAATACGGGGGTGGGAGGAGTCGTAGCTTTGAGATGGAGAGGAGGAATGATCCACGGTTTTCCTTTCGTGGCTTTCGTCCTCCTCCAGCTAGAGAGGGTTGGTTCCCTCATAGTGGTTACCGTGGTGGTGTTCGGGGTGGTAGCTTTGATAGGCGTGATGATTTGGTGTGTGCTAACCCCACTTTAGAGCAAATGGCTCGGCACTGGTTTTACTCTTTTGGTACTAACCCCAGTGCTGAGTCGTTTGTTCACTCACGTGCTCTCTTTTGAATTTCAGGTGGGAGACTTGAGGAACGTTTGGTTGATTGACTCTGGTTGCTCGAGGCATATGACCGGAGACAAGGGGTGGTTCTCAAGTCTCGTCCCGGTGGTGTCCAAGACATACATCACCTTTGGGGACAATGGGCGAGGGCGTGTACTATCAGAAGGTGAGATCAAGGTAAGTGACAAGGTCACTCTCAGGCGTGTTGCTCTTGTTCAATCGCTGGGGTTCAATTTGCTTTCTGTGTCCCAGTTGTTGGATGAGGGTTTTGAGGTATTGTTTCGGCCTGGTGGTTCTCGGATTTTAGATTCTCGAGGGGACCTTGTTTGCATGGTCATTCCCGAGGGTCAAGTGTTCCGAGAAGTGTTCCGAGCTGATTTCTCTCAGTCTTCTGGTGTGGAGCGTTGCTTTTTGGCTGGTTCTTCGAGTGAGTTGTGGAAGTGGCATAGGAAGTTGGGTCACTTGAGCTTTGACCTTTTGTCTCGCTTGAGTAAACTCAATTTGGTCCGAGGATTGCCACGGTTGAGGTTTGAGAAAGAGTTGGTTTGTGCGCCGTGTAGGCATGCCAAGATGGTAGCCTCTTCTCACCCGCCTCTCACCGATGTGATGACTGAGCGTCCATGCGAGCTGCTCCATATGGACCTTGTTGGCCCAGCTCGTGTGCGATCTGCGGGTGGGAAGTGGTATGTCCTTGTTGTGGTGGACGACTACTTTCGGTATGCGTGGGTGTTCTTTCTTGAGGAGAAAGGGGAGACGTTTGGTTTTGTTCGAGATCTTGTCTTGAGGTTAAGAAACGAGAGGCACGGAGATGCCATACGAGCGATCCGCGGTGACAATGGCTCGGAATTCAAAAACTCTCGCTTCGAAACCTTTTGCCATGACTTGGGTCTTAAACACCAGTTTTCGTGTCCGTATACGCCTCCCCAGAATGGCATGTTGGAAAGGAAAAACAGGACCTTGTGCGAGATGGCTCGGACGATGCTCGACGAGCATAGGACTCCGAGAAGGTTCTGGGCTGAGGCGGTCAATACCGCGTGCTATGTGTCGAACAGGATCTACCTCAGGGTTCACAAGAAGAAAACCTGTTACGAGTTGATGCACGGTCGCACACCCAAGGTGAGTCACTTCCATGTCTTTGGTTGTAAATGCTTCATTCTGAAGAAAGGGAAGAAGTTGGACAAGTTCGAGGCTAGGTCTGTCGATGGCATTTTCTTTGGTTATGCATCTCATTCTAGAGCATTTCGTGTGCTCAATCTTGAAACTAACCAAATCGTGGAGACTTGCGAGGTAACCTTCGACGAGACACAGCCACGTAGTCAGCTTGTTTTTGAGTGTGCAGGTGACGACGAACTTGGCGAGGAGATCTTTCAGGAGGAGGAGCATGAACATGGAGATGATGAAGATGGCGGTGTGGTGCCCGCGGCTGAACATGTACCTACTACTTCAACGACGATCGAGAACGGACCCTCTCCCACACCTACAACGACAAACCCAGATCAAGGCGAAGCTGTTGTTGAGGGGGAGGTAGCATCAAGGTGAGAACCTCCCCGGCAAGTGCAAGTGGATCACCTAGCTTCGAGAATCATCGGCGACATGAATGAACGTACTACACGGTCGAGGGTTCGGAACAATTCTCATTTCGCTCATGCTGCTTTTGTTGCCACCTTTGAGCCCAAAGACATTGGACACGCGTTATCTTATCATAATTGGGTTAACTCGATGCATGAGGAGTTGGAGAATTTTGAGAGGAACCAAGTTTGGGAGTTGGTTGACCCTCCTCCAGGGTGTAAGCCGATTGGGACAAAATGGGTGTGGAAAAATAAAGAGGGAGAGAAAGGAGAAGTGGTGAGGAACAAGTCGAGACTTGTTGCTCAGGGGTACAGTCAGAAAGAGGGGATCGACTACGAGGAGACTTTCGCTCCTGTAGCTCGTTTGGAGGCGATCAGGATCCTTCTAGCCTTTTCCGTGGCTAAAGGGTTCAAGTTGTACCAGATGGATGTGAAGAGTGCTTTCCTGAACGGTGTGTTGGAGGAAGAGGTGTTTGTGAGGCAACCACCGGGGTTTGAGAGTGAGAAGTACCCCCACCGTGTGTACAAGTTGAGGAAGGCGTTGTATGGGTTGAAGCAGGCGCCTAGAGCTTGGTATGGTAGGTTGAGGGGGTTCCTGTTTGAGAGAGGGTTTGAGATGGGAAAGGTCGATCAGACCTTGTTCCTCCTCAGGCAGGGCAGAGATATCCTGATTGTGCAGGTATACGTGGATGATATTGTCTTTGGTGGCTCGTCTAACTCTCTTGTTGCAAGGTTTGCAGAAGACATGAGCAGGGAATTTGAGATGAGCATGATGGGCGAGTTGCAGTTCTTCCTCGGGCTACAAATCAAGCAATCAAAGGAAGGAACATTTGTGCACCAAGCTAAGTACACCAAGGACATTGTGAGGAAGTTCAAGATGGAGGACTCCAAGGCCATGGCGACACCTATGAGTACGACTACAGCTCTTGATGCGGACGAGGAAGGTGAACACGTGGACCAGAAGGAGTACCGGAGCATGATCGGGTCACTCCTCTACTTGACGGCGACGAGGCCAGACATCCAATTCTCGGTATGTCTGTGCGCTTGTTTTCAAGCGTCTCCGAGGACTTCGCATCGGCAAGCAGTCAAGCGCATTTTCAGGTATTTGCGACACACTCCCGACTTCGGCCTTTGGTACTCTGCGTCTTCTTCTTTGGCGCTTCATGGATTTTCAGACGCGGATTTTGCCGGGTGTCGGTTGGATAGGAAGTCCACTTCTGGGACTTGCCAGTTCTTGGGTTCTTCTTTGGTGTCTTGGTCTTCCCGCAAACAGTCAAGTGTTGCTCAATCCACTACCGAGGCAGAGTATGTGGCCGCCGCTAGTTGTTGCTCTCAGCTCCTTTGGATCACATACACCATGAGTGACTTTGGTGAGGAGTATACCCATGTCCCACTTCAATGTGATAGCACCAGTTCCATAAGCGTTGCAAAGAACCCAGTGCTCCATTCCAAAACCAAGCACATAGAAGTGAGGTATCATTTCTTGAGAGACAACGTAGAGAAAGGGAAGATAGCTTTGATCCATGTACCCACACATGACCAACTAGCCGATATTTTCACCAAACCCCTAGATCAAGCAACTTTGACTCGTTTGTGGGGGGAGCTTGGTGTTTGTTTGATTTCTTGAGTTGGCGTGTGGGAGCTCCTTTGTAGCATATGTATAGCTTTCCTTTGTGCATTTATTGCATTTGGCATTGCATATGTATCACGATGTATAGGCATCTTTGTATCTTAGGTTGCATGCATTTTGTATCATATGCATTGTTTAGGAAAGGTTTCTCCTATATACATTGTTCACCATGGAATGATATATATGTCTTTGTGAGCTAGCTTGATAAGCTATGGTAAGTTTGGCTTAGCTCTTGATAATCTTGGTTTATATCCATGGTTGATGGCTATGTTTTTGAAAACTTTCATATGTATGCTCTCTTGTGAGTAAATGCCTTTACATGATCTTGACATGTTTTTGTGGCTTGGCTATGCTTAATTTGTGGTTGGATAGCTTATTTTGATCATATGGGGCCAAAGGCTCATTTGCCATCATGAATGTTTAGCCCCCATGCTTGATCTTGTGGAGGAGCATAAGTTCCTTTTTGTCGCAAAGACATTTCATGTACCAATTTCAAATCTGAAAATGAAATGTAAATTGCTTGGAAAATGTGCTCTCATGTCATATGTGCTAATTTTAATTTGCTTTGGGTGCTAAATCGTTGCATGATGCCTACCAATGAGAAGTCTCATATATAGAAGTAGGCACATGGCTCGGTGGCTTTGACATGACATGAGGTGGTTGTGGGTGTTTATGATGGTTTATGCTTAGAATGGTTGTCCTAGCATGAAGTTTGTGTGGCTTTGCCATTTTGACATGTTTTGATCATGTTTAGGACTTTGCTCATGAGAGGGTGATTTTTTGCAAAATTGCTCAATTCTATCTTAGCTTCGTCCAATGGTTGTGAAACTTGGTGATCTTGTAGTTGATGTCATTACGAAGCTATAGAGTATCTAACTTGCTCATTTGGACATATGTAGCATCCTTTGTTGAATTTTGTCTATTTGAGAAGCTCTAGGTTGCAATTTTTGCATTTTTGGCTTGATTCATGCATTGTCAACAAGGGGGAGAAGTTTGAGCATGTTTTGGCTTGCTGCATGCATTTAGAAGGTTTCCAAGTGGTTTCGAGCTAGTTTTGAGCTCGTGTAGTTCCCAGTTTTTCCCAGGTGGTCATCGGCCTGACCGGTGAGGTACACCGATCTGACCGGTGTGAGGTCCAGGTGCTGGGCGATCTAGCACACCGGTCTGACCGGTGTGGTTGACCGGTCTGACCGGTCCAGAGCAAAGCTGAAGCAGCTGCTCTGTTTTGTGAGGTGGTTTGCATGCATTCGTCCAGGGGGAGTTGCATTGGTTCAGGGGGAGCTTGCATGTGTGCAGGGGGAGCTCTTTGTGGTTTTCGAGCTTTGGATTGTTGGCTTGTGCTCTTTGCTTGAGCATGTTTTGTCTCGGATGTGTCGAGCCGTTGCCCTTGCCTAAGGGGTCCGAGACTTGTCTTCTTCAAGTGATCTTGCTCTTTGCCTTTTCTTTGGCTTTCAATCGCTTGTTGGAGTTTCTTTTAGTCGTTTCTTTTCTTTTTCTTTTCTCTTGGTTACCAAAACGTGTGTGTTGTCAATGCACTCATCAAGGGGGAGATTGAGAGCCAGGTGTGGTTCGAGGACCGGTGGATGGTCGCTTCCTGGTGTGATGAGTGATTGATAACGTGGTGTGGACTGATTCTTGGCTAAGTATTGCAGGTGTAGGTTGCGGCTTGACTGGTGCAGGTGCAGGTGAAGAACAAGCGCGAAAGGTCGTTACCGGTGAGGCCTCCAGGTGTGGAGAAGACAAGTAGGCTTGGTTCGAGGGACCCGGTGGCCAGCGGGGTCAAGTGCGGGCCGCATGGTGGCAAGAACGGCAAGATGAAGTCAAGGACGGTTTCTTGGTTGAGCCTCAAAACCAAGGTCGAGCTGGGACTACGTGGGAGCCGAGTCATGAGTGGTGATTGGCGGAGCCTACACCGAGTTCGCGGGATTTCTGGTGGTTCACCAGAAAACCACTAGGTTCCTTGGTTGATCCACAAAGCCAAGACCGAAGAACCGAAGACGGAGGTGCAGCAGCTCCAGACCGGTCTGACCGGTGGGTCTGACCGGTCTGACCGGTGGGTACCGGTCTGGCCGGTGAGGAGCACCGGTCTGACCGGTGTGCGACGACGCAGTCCGGAATCTTCGAAGCAGAGGACACGCGTCGGGATCGCAAGGCTTGCGTCGAGGCTAAGCAAGTTTGCGGTCGCTGGGCATCCGTCCGATGGAGCGAAGACAAAGATTTCCGAATTCGCCCTTGAGGGGCATGTATCCCTAGTTAGCTAGTAAGGGTATTTTAGTATTTCAGTTGCCTCCATATAACCCAAGGGGTAAGAGGATGGAAGCCATCTCTTGGAACCCTAGCTCATTTGCTTTCCTATTTTCTCTTCCTATTTTCCTTAGGATTTTCTTAGGACTAGCTTGAGAGCTTCATGGTGAGATCTTGTGAGAGGGAAGGATGATCGAGCGGCAAGCTAGACCTTGTATGAACCTCTTTGGTATGTATAGATGATTCGGCGTGGTTCCCCAAGGCTTGGATGTGTCTATCCCGTTTCTCCTTTTTGGTGATTTTCGGAGCCCTTTCTTGGCGATTTTCTTGGAGCGATTTCGAGGCCTTTCTCTTTGGGATTTGGTGGGGGATGTATGCATGAACCCTTCGTGGTTCTTTTCCCTTTGATTCCCCTCCCAAATCAGTGAGTAAAGGGGCTCGATTTTGGGGTTTTCGTGGCTCTAGGGTTAGAGGCGTTCTTGGTGGGATTTCTTCGATTCCTCTTGATTTAGCAAGTTTTGGTGGACCAAATCTTGGCTATGGAGTGCCCATGAGGTGTTCCTACTATCCCCAAAGTCTTGCACAAATCCGTGGAGCGATTCGGGAGATCGGGAGTTGGATTTGGGGGAGTTGACCCGCGGGTGCTGTTCATCCCCGAGCGGCCCAGCCTGACCGGTCTGACTGGTGCTGCTCACCGGTCTGACCGGTGCAGAGGCTCTGTGGGTTTTGCCTCGGGTGAACGTTCTGGTGAGTTCGTTGTAGTCCCGTGTTGCTGCTGTTTCGAGTTTGGGTCAGTTTGGAGCTCGGTAGGCCTGTTTGGTGGATTTGGGGTTTCCTGGCTTGAACCGGTCTGACCGGTGAGCTACATTGACCTGACCGGTGTAGGGGCCTTCTGTGGAAGTTCCCAGGTTTTACCAGCAGGGCCGGTTTGACCGGTGCTGCTCACCGGCCTGACCGGTGTAGGTCAGTGGCGCTCGAGTTGGTGTTCCGCTGCGTTCTCGAGTCCGTGAAGGTGGTTGTTGGTTCCTAGGACCAGTAGCACTCCAGTGGCTGCGTGGTCTTGGCCAACTTGGGTAGTTGAGTCAGAGACGTGATTTGGATGCTGTGTTCGTCTTGTTGGAGTTCTCATCTCCTTCGAGAAGAATTTTTATCGGCTCCCATTCACTCCCCCCCCCCCCTCTCTGGTTCGCCTAATCGGTCCTTCACAAGGGCCACTGACCGTTCCCCTTGAGGAACCTTGTCGTTCTAGTGCTTCTGGAGACAGGGTCACTAGGAGTGCATCGAGGAGGGCAGCGACAGCACAGCAACCGCCACAACATCCGCCGTCACAGTCGTCACCACAGCCGTCACCTCAGCCACAGCCTCAGCCTACCCCACCGCTGTCTGGTGCATGGGCCTCGGCCGGGTACATGTTTGGAGTTACACCCGGATATGCCCCCGGTTGGGACCAGCCCATGTGTCAGCCGGGTACGAGTAGCTCGACTTGGGCTAGTGCAGGGAGTGGCGAGTGGGTTAGGCCCGCCGGTGCTACCTACGGGGACTCGTCTTCATCGTCCGGGTTGCGCTCGTCATCTCGTGGGGCCACCCTCACTCAGCAGATGAGCGAGCTCAACATCCGTGTTGGTACTATGGAGGAGACAATGCACCAGCAGGCTGAGTCCACTCGAGACTTGCAGCGTATGACTGGCGGGAGACTTCACACCATGGAGCAGAGACAGCAGCGACAGCTGGAGGAGCAGAGGGCTTACTACGCATGGATAGGATACCACCCTCCGCAGCAGTGAGCCTGAAGCTAGCTTGGGGGAGGACCCCCATTCTGAGGTAACTTGTATCTTCTATTGTTTTCAGAACCCCATACGCTAAAAACACATAAAAATCTGAAAAGTTAAAAAAGACCAAAAATGTTTATTTGCTTTCTTAAATTAGTTTGTTTTCATATGCGCGGTAAGAGTGTTCTTATTCTCCATGGTTGAAATGATGAATAGTAGCTCTGTTTATTCCTCTTGTATGCCTTGTTTACAGCTTAGTACCTATCCAAGTTTTGAGTTTGTTGGCTAGTATGATCGAACCTGAGCTTGAAATTTGTGGGTAGCAAAAGCATGATCTTTGCCTAAGTTGTTGTGAGGTATGATATGGTATAATAGAGTTGCTATGAGCTAGTACTAAGTGATGTTTGATACCCGGAGTTTTCTTTTGAAAAATGTTAAAATGATAAGTTCCTCAATGATAAGAAATTCCTATCCAAGGCCATATGTAGATCTTAGCTTCTATTAACCTCCACATATGCTACCTGGTTTCTTCATTGAGTCTTGTCGAATTGTTGTGACCCTCGGCGAGTAAACTTGTCATTACTCCTATGATCAAGATCACGTACACACCACCATATGTGAAACTTCTACACTGGGAGTTAGCAACCATCATTTCATCCATACCCCCATCCATTCCACAAAATAAAGCTCCGCGCATGTTCCATGATTACTCTCCCTCCAAAAATAAAGAGACATAGCCTAAGTCTCAAAATTTTCAAAAAGGAGGAGAGTAAAATCATGCAAATAGGAGTTCATTATCCATCCACCATACACACACTTTTGCACATCTTGATCAGGGTGTATGACTTGTTCTCCCAAGGGTCTGGTTTTCAACACGACAATACATGAGAAACAGGTATGCCACATGTTTTCCCTACCTACAGCTCCACATATCAGCTTATTAGAAGTAGGTGGTGAAAGAAGGCAAAACAATGCCTTGGTGAGGAATCATACACATTGAGCAATCCGAGAGTATCATTTGAGGAACTTTGATTTCTTTTTGAAAAACCTGCAAAGCCTCCGGATTGATAACTGATCAAGGTACATGTGATTGGTAATCTTTATACAACCATTCTATCTTTCAACCGCCCAAGGCAGGTGAAGCTACACGCCCCATATCAATCGAGTGTAAGGTAAGATCAATGCCAACTTCTTCAATCCTTGATAGAGTACCTAGCTGTATCTTGTCATACATTAGGAATACAACATCGTTGCAACTCCTGATCAACCAACATAAGTCCCTAATCTCTTGCTCGGGACGAGCAAGAGGCTAGCTTGGGGGAGTTGTTGACGGCTGTTAAGTGCCTACTTTAGCCGTCAATATACTCATGAATAAAGGAGCATAACGCATTTCTTACACGTATTTAGCTAAGAATAATGTAGTTCCACTTGTCCTTGGAGATTATTTGATTGCAGGAAAATAAGCAGGAAAAGAGTGAAAAACTCACCATCTATGATCCATGCCACATCACCTCATCCTAGGTGGGCTGCCAACAAGGATGCCATGCATGCAAACCTGCCAACAAGGGAGCCATGCATGCATGCCATGCAAGCAATCCAAGTGAAGCAACCCCCGACGAATCAGAGTGTGACACGTGGACGTCACATGGATCCATGGGCCCACAAAAGCATGCAAAGCACGCCAAAACAAGGTGGACACCGGGAACCGACCTAAGGACCCACAGGACAGCTACCTGGAGAAAGCACAAGCCAGGGGGTCCACCAGGGGGTCGGCCGACCCCACAGGTCGGCCGAACCGACCTTGGCTCGGCCTGTCCTATGCTTCCACGTGGTGCTTCCCTATTGGTCCTAGGTGCCATTCCCAGGGTGTTTGCATCAATTCCTCGCCAGTGCCCGAGCCTATAAATAGAAGGAGAGGAGGCTCACTTATGAGACATCCACACTTGCAACACCTCTCTCACTTTTAGTCTCAAGGCTAGGAGGTAGGCTAGAGTAGTTCTAATTCAGGTTCCAAGTCTACTTTGGGATCTAGGTATGAGTTCTCTTGTATCTTATTTCATTTGTATGACTTTGATCTACTTCAGTTATTCAGCTATTTCATATAAAGTTGTGTTAGTATGCATGAGTGATTTGTTCATGTGTTCTTCACATGTTCATCATTTACAGGCTCCTATTCTTAATGAACAAGGCCTTTCGATCCACTTGACGGGTGACTTTCACATGTTTCTGGTGTTTGATCATAAGTTAGAGGCTCGTGTTCTTCGCGAACACGACCCTTTGATTCAGTTGAATAGACATAGGAAAACACGAATACGTTTGTGTACCTAACCTGGTTTGATCTCATTAGATGACATGACTGCGTTGTATGAAGTCTATGCTTTAGCTACGGTACTCGGTGTAATTGGCTGGTTTATCTGGTGGCTTGACCTGGGTCACAATAGCCCGGGCTGGTCAAGTCCGGCTAACAACGTAAGCATGGTGCTTGGGTTGCGTAGCTACCTTACTTATTAGTTTATCCCACGGTTTGTCTTGGGGTAGGCCGCGCTAGTGACAGTCGTTAGTCCCTCTGAAATCCCCCACGTTCGGATAAGCTGTAGGAGTCTAAAATCTAACAACCGGAGTTGTGCGGAAGCAACGCGGGAGGTTAGCTCCCCGTGTTACCTGGGTGCTTAAGTCAATGTTCTTCAACGCTAGTGTATCTAACTCGTTCCTACCAGCTTTATGTGTTTAGTACATAAGAACCTAGAACTAACTCGTATGTTGCCTCCTATGCCTAGGACCCGTTAGAGAGAGAGTGAGTGTGTGTGTGATCACACTACCCCTACTATCATTTCTTACCCTTACACTTGAGTGACTGATTTATTTCCGTCTATGATCTATACTCATTGCAATAGTGTTGAGCTTGTCAATCCACCAATGCCTTCCTTGGATTCGATACCCTTTGGAATACTCCTTTGGGGAAATGCTACAATGGTACTTCCGTGTGCTTCCGGACTCCTGTAACGTTAAGAATTACCAACCAGCATTTCTGGCGCTGTTACCAGGATGGGTTCCAAACACGTTCTTAGGTGATTGCGTTAAGAAATGTCAGCAGCCGTGTGGTGGGCCGCGCGCTGGGAGAGGGTGCCTAGGTGCTTTCGGGCTGAAAGATTGAGGGGCAAAGCTAGACTCTAGGATCTGTTAGTTGGCCCAAGTTAATATGAAAGGTTTTGAATTTAGTTTGAATATAGTTTAAACTTTATATTTGAATTTGAATTTATTGAAATTCAAAACACACTCAATTAAATCCTGATAAAATCCATAAAATCCAAATCACTTA
Organism: Cenchrus fungigraminus; assembly: GCA_036936925.1. Lineage (NCBI taxonomy): Eukaryota > Viridiplantae > Streptophyta > Magnoliopsida > Poales > Poaceae > Cenchrus > Cenchrus fungigraminus. The sequence continues at coordinate 104,623,117 of CM072779.1, forward strand.
CTTTTACCATAATTTGAATTTATATTTTTATATTTAGGGTTTTCTTATATAGAACTTAGGTGTCACTCAACAAATAATCAAAAGTTCAAATTTTCACACATTTTCATACTTCTAATTTTCTGGGATGTTACATTCTCCCACACCACCGGGAATCTCGTCCTCGAGATTTAAGCTCCATCCTCTCCCTCGAACAAGTGAGGGAACTCTCTCATGAGGTCGGCTTCTTTCTCCCAGGTTGCTTCTCATTCCGTGTGGTGACTCCAGAGCACCTTGCAGTAAGGAATGGTGGTCCTCCTGGTTTCCTTTGTTGCCCTGTCCAAGATCTTCTCTGGGTACTCTGCATACTCTAGGGAGTTCTGCAGGTCGAGTATCTCAATCGGGACTCGCTTTGCTTCCACTTCCTTTTCACTCTTCTTCAACTGTGACACGTGGAACACGGGGTGCACGGCTGACAACCCCTCTGGTAAGGCTAGTCGGTAGGCGAGCTTCCCAACTCTCCCGGTGATCTGGTAAGGTCCCACGTACCTCGGGGAAAGCTTTCCCTTCACAGCGAACCTCCTGGTTCCTCTCATGGGTGACACTTTCAGGTAGACGAAGTCTCCTCTGTTGAACGACAAGTCTCTCCGGTGACGATCTGCGTAACTCTGCTGCCGACTCTGGGCAATCTTTAAGTTCTCCCTGACTTTCTCCACTTTCTCCTCAGCTTCCTTGAGGATGTCCAGTCCAAAGATCATCCTCTCTCCAACTTCTGACCACAACAGGGGTGTTCTACACTTCCTCCCGTAAAGGGCCTCAAAAGGTGACATTTGGAGACTTGCTTGGTAGCTGTTGTTGTACGAGAACTATGCGTAGGACAAGCTGCTTTCCCAATCGGTGCCGTAAGTAAGAGCACAAGCTCTAAGCATATCCTCCAAGGTCTGGTTGACTCTCTCGGTCTGTCCATCGGTCAGAGGGTGGTAAGCTATGCTGTAGCTGAGTGTGGTTCCCATCCTTGCATGGAAGCTCTTCCAGAACCTGGCCACGAACTGGGGCCCTCTGTCTGACACCATGCTCCTCGGGGCTCCGTGTAGTCTGAGTATGTGATCCACGTACAGGTTTGCCAACTGATCAGTTGTGTCTGTTGCTTTGACTGTCACAAAGTGTGACACCTTGGTCAAGCGGTCCACTATGACCCACACCGAGTCGTGTCCTCTAGGTGAACAGGGTAATCCCACTACAAAGTCCATGGAAATGTCGTCCCACTTCCACTGAGGAATTTCCAATGGTTTCAACAGCCCTGCCGGCTTCTGGTGCTCAATCTTCACTCTGCTGCAAGTGTCACAAAAGGCCACATGGTAAGCTATGTCATTCTTCATATCCTTCCACCAAAACCTCTGCTTTAAATCTTGGTACATCTTTGTGCTTCCTGGGTGAATGGAGTACCTTGAATCATGGGCTTCCCTCAGAATTTGCTCTCGAAGTTCCTTATCCTGCGGGACACAGATCCGATCTTTCAACCACACGGTTCCTTGTTCATCGATCCGGTAGTCCTCAGCTTTGCCTTCCAACATCAGCTCTCGAATAGCTCCAACCTCTTTGCATGCTTTCTGCGCCTCCTGAATCCTTCCTTCCAGGTCGTAGGTCACTTGAAGTTCATTGAGTTGTCCTTGCTCCACAATCTCAAGCTGAAACTGCTCTAGCTCTTCATGAAGTGCTGCCTGCTCTTGCCTCACCATCAAGTCGTTGCAATAGGACTTTCTGCTCAGTGCATCTGCCACAATGTTTGCCTTGCCTGGGTGGTAGTGAATCTCCATATCGTAGTCCTTGATCAGCTCTAACCACCTCCTCTGCCTCATGTTCAGCTCCGACTAAGTAAAGAAGTACTTCAGACTCTTGTGATCGGTGTACAGCTCACACTTGTTGCTGATCAAGTAGTGCCTCCAAATCTTCAGAGCATGAACGACTGCCGCTAGCTCCAAGTTGTGAGTAGGGTAGTTCTCTTCGTGCTTCTTGAGCTGCCTCGACGCATAAGCAACAACTTTGCCCTCTTGCATCAGCACACATCCCAATCCTTGCTTCAAGGCGTCACAATACACCATGAAATCCTTCTTGATATCTGGCAGGGTAAGAATCAGAGCTGTCGTGAGCCTTTTCTTTAACTCCTGGAAACTCCTCTCACAGGCCTCTGACCACACAAACTTCTTGTCGTTCTTCAATAGCTTTGTCATTAGCTTTGCTATCTTGGAGAAGTTTTCTATGAACCTCCTGTAGTAACCTGCCAACCCGAGAAAACTCCTGATATCTGTCACTATGAGCGGCTGCTCCCACTTGGTAACTACTTCCACTTTTGAAGGGTCGACTGCAACTCCCTCAGCTGACAACACGTGACCCAAGAAAGCAACTTCCTCCATCCAGAACTCACACTTGCTAAACTTAGCGTACAACTTCTGCTGTCGCAGCCTCTCTATCACAATCCGAAGGTGCTCTTCATGTTCTTCTGCTGTCTCAGAGAAGATCAGTATGTCATCGATGAACACCACCACGAACTTGTCCAGCTCTTCCATGAAGACTTTGTTCATCATGTTCATAAAGTAGGCCGGGGCGTTGGTCAGCCCGAAAGAAACCACTACGAACTCGTACAGGCCATACCAAGTTGTGAAAGCTGTCTTCGGGATATCCTGGTCCCGAATCTTCATCTGGTAGTGCCCTGACCTCAATTCAATCTTGGAAAAGAACTTGGCCTTCCACAGCCTGTCTAGCAAGTCGTCAATCCTGGGCAAAGGATACCTGTTCTTGATTGTCATCGAGTTGAGAGTCCAGTAGTCCACACACATCCTCTTGGTGCCATCCTTCTTGTCCACAAACAGAACTGGCGAACCCCAAGGTGAGGCACTCGGCCGAATAAACCCTTGCTCTTGCAATTTCTTGAGTTGCTTCTTCAGCTCATCGAGTTCATCTGCGGACATCCTGTACGGGCTCTTGGCCACTGGTCCAGCTCCTGGCATCAGCTCAATCATGAACTCAATATCCCTATCTGGTGGTAGCTCAGTCAACTCCTCTGGAAACACATCGGGGTACTCCCTCACCACCGGGATCTCCTCCAAACTCTTTCCTTTCATGTTGCACAACATCGGCGTCGACCTCTAGCCCTGTGGCTTGATCAACACTCTGGCTCCGTTGGGGTGCTCCAATTGCACGTACACTGGGTTGCAGTTCACCAATCCTTTGTACTGGGCTAACCACTCCATCCCAAGTATCACGTCGATTCCGGTCGACTCCAAGACTGTCAAGTCTGCCACAAACAACTGCTTCTCGAACACCATGTTCACTCCTCTACACTACAGCGTACTCCGCTTTTCCCCTAGCGGAGAACTAGTAACTATAGGCTGTGGTCTGGGCTTAGTTAGTAATGACCTTTCCTTTACGAACTTGGTAGAAATGTACGAAAACTGAGCACCGGTGTCAAACAGAACGGTAGCCATAACTGAATCAACTAAAAACACACTGAGAGCCACGTCTGGTGCTGCGGCTGCCTCCTCTGCGGTCAAGTGGTTCAGCCTGCCTTGAGTGGGTGGTGGTGCGCTCTTCTGCTGGTTCTGCTGGGGCTGTCCTCCTGGAGCTGGTGCCTTCGCCGGTGTCTGGTACTGAGTGTTCATGTTCTGTCCTCCCTACTGAAGCTTCTGGGGGCACACGGTGGACTTGTGGCCTAACTGACGGCAGTAGTAGCAGGTGATCTGTGAGTTGTCATAGGTTGGCGGCTGCTGCGGCCTGGGCTTCCACTGTCCCGAACCTCCACTACCTCCGGCGTGACCTCTGCCCTGCTGAGAGTACTGAGTCTACTGCTGCTGCGGGTACGGGCGCTGCCTCTGCGGTGGGTACTAGGGTGGAGCTGACCTCTGTCGCTAGTGTGAGCCCTGGTGCCCTGCACGGTCTGCACGCTGCCTCTTCTCTCCTCAGACCTCCACGTAGTCTAACCTCGACTTCTCCACGACCAACGCCTTGCCCACCAGGGCGTGAAGTGTAGCACAGTCGTGAGCAGCCAGGTGGTGCGCCATCCCTCTGTGGAGTCCCTTGCGGTACCAGTACATCTTCTTCTTCTCGGTGTTGGAGTCATCTGGCGCGTACCGCATCAGCTCCTGGAAGCAGTTGGTGTACTCCTGCACTATCATCTAACCCATCTTCAGGCTCCTGAACTCGTCTGCCTTCCTGTCCATCACCGCCTCCGGGATGTGGAACTCCCTGAAAGCCTCCACAAACTCCGCCCACGTGATGTGGGTGGGGTCCTCGTGCGAGTCACAGTAGCTGTCCCACCAAGCTCCTGCGGTGCCGACCAGCTGGTGCACGGTAACCGACACACACTCCTCCTCTGTATGGTCTGTGAGCTCCAGCTTCTTCTCGATCTCCCTCAACCAGTTGTCAGCCACAAGCGCGTCTGCTGAGTTGTCAAAGGTCGGCGGGTGCAGCTTGGAGAAACCCTCCACTCTCTTCTGCAAGCTCTCTGGCTGGTTCCTGAAGTTCCTCCGGTTGTTGTTGTTCTGAACCACGACGTTGGCGATCGTCTGCATCAGCTGGGTCTAAAGTGCCATCACTGCTGCAAGGTTGGGTGGTGCCGGCTGCACCGGTTCCTGCTCTGGCTCTAGCTCAGCCTCCTCCTCTAGCTCCTCCTCCTCGGGGGCCTCTGGGTCAGGGTTAACTAGCACTCGGCCTCCTCGACCTCCTCGCCCGCCACGGTGTCCACCACGGCGTCCGCCACGTGGGGCACGGCCTCCACAGCGGCCACGACCTCGACCTCCAGTGAGGAGAGGGACGTCCTCCTGCTCGGCGTCCTCTCTGGCAGCCTCCTCGAAACGGCGTAGGAGCCGTCCTGACCTCCTTACCCTCGACATCTGTTCCAAGAATTTGAGGTCGTGAGAAACGAGTTGTCGGAAATTAACTTTAAGGTACTTAAACATATAAGGAGTATCTAGCTAACAACAACCAATTTCACACAAGCATATAAGAAGCATAAACTCCGGCAAAAGATCGATAACTCCAATCACTCATGCAAGATCACCATACAAAAGGTGTGTATCTCGAGGCCTACTCCACAACCTTCGAGATTACACAGAAGCATGAGAACTACTACGCGATACATATGGGTGGTCAACTAAGCATGATCAACATGAAGAACTCTACTCTAGCTGGTTACAGGATCATCCCCTCAAGGTGCGAGCCTCTGAACGGTAGCTGGTGAGTACGGTGGCGACACTGTCTTCGGACTGGGTGGAACGGAGTATAACGGTGGGTCGTTCACTCCCGGGTAGTCTGGAATCTCAATCTCTGGTAGGTTGAAGTAGTTTGCCAAGCTCTCCAAGGCTCTGTTCATCTCTGGTGTGTCGGTACTGCCTCTCGGGTAGGGTGGCTGTGCTGGAAGCTGGGTAGGTGGTAGCTCGAACGTCTTAGTCCTCAACTTAGGCCTCTTCTGCGGTGGTACCAACTCTGCAATCTCTCTGAGCTCTGTCACCCGCCTCTGGTCTGAGTCTCTCCACGCTGAGCTGGTCCGGCTAGCTGTGTCCTGTGCCTCGTACACTCTGCCTCCCAAGTGCCACAAGTGGTTGTAGTTCTGTGTCAGTCTCTCCTCATGTCCCCACAGCCTCAACTGGTAGTCTGTGCAAGCGGCTCCCAGTGACTCGACTAAGTACTCCTTCTCTCGCAGTCTCAACCTCTCCTCTCTGGCTGCTGTCTCCAACTCCCTCAGGGCAGTCTGTGTATCCTCCAGTCTTGCTTTCAGGGTGGCAATTTCAAGTGCATCCCTCTCTGTGCTTGCTCTGGCAGCTGCGAGTCCCCACTCTGTGATCTGTATGTTCCTCCTGTGTGCCTCGTTGAGAAAGAACTCTAGGTGGTTGTTCTCTCTCTCCAGCTAGGCGTTCCGCCCCAAGGTGTCGTCCCACTTACGCCTCAGAAACACTATCTCTGAATCGGCCCAGTAGAGTGCCTAGTCTTGAGCTTGAATGAACCTGCTAGCCATCTGCTCCTTCTCATCCTTGCCCTTTGTGTTCTCCTCGGTGTAAGCTGTCTCATCTGTGTGCCACCTGATGTGGTCGTACACTGCTGTCGGTAGGACTCCGAAAGGTTTATCCTTCAGCCTTTGCTCCAACTGTTGGCACACTTTCTTCAGCGCGAGCCTGGCACAACACTGGTGAGCCTCCAAGGTTGAGTTGTCAAAACACGAGACCTTGACTTCTGAGAACTCTGGTACACGGGGATCCGCTGGTATCTTCAGGGTCAGCTCTGCCGGTGACTGGTCAACGGCTGCAGTGGTGCGTCCCTCGTAGAACACCTCACTTGTCTCCACTCCAGCTATCTCCAAATAGTTCTTGAGGATCTTGCAGAACCCTCCGGCCCACTGGCCATCGGTCTTGAGGGGGATCCACGTCAGCTGGTCCATCTGCATGTTGTTAGGGAAGTTAGTAAGAGTTAGTAAAGTTAATCAAGGTATATGTAATAAAGATCAAGGTGTTTATATCAAATTTCACAGATTGTATATAAAGCACAAGGTGTTCGGCTTTCCTATACTATCATCCGTTCCTAGGCTCGTCCTACGGTCAAGCACGGCTCTGATACCAACTGAAACGAACCGGATTTCCGAGAATGGAAACCCGATCCCTGCACCTTGGTGATAGTCCCAGGAGGCTATCATGTGCAAATCCCTGTCTCAGAAAGTAAAGAAACCGTACAACAGAAGGAAATATACGAAGGTCCACTTAATAATATTATAATAATTAAGCATCTGAGTACAACATTACGGCACATGCCGGGTACAAGTCCAACAGGACTGAATTAATCAGAGTAAACATCTACGGAGCGGTCCTCATGTAGCGAAGTAGACTCCATAACCGCAGGCAAGCTCGAGTGTAGGGCGAGCCTCAGTCCTCCCATCCATCGTGCTCAAAGTCGTAGTCCGGCTCCTGGTCTGAAAACCCGTCATCTACTCGATAAGCGAGTAGGTCATGTCAGCTTCCCAACAAAGAGCATAAGAAAAAGAGAATAATTCTAGTATGCATGAGTAATCCTATTTTGGCTGTAGAAGGTTATGCAAGCAGCGGTAGCAACATCAAGGAATGCAGAAATGCCGAGAGGTCACCATCTCCGAGGAGATCCACACCTCCGAGGCCAACGCCGCCGGGGTCAACACCCCACCAAGGAAAGATACACCAAGCACTGGATCTCAACCGAGACACAACATCCCACTCTCATCTGCGACGTGGGGTCACCAACTCCTATCCCCACGTCTCAACGGCACGAAGCCAGGCTCACACACACAGGGGAGAGAAAGCAGCACAAGAAGAGACTAGCCAGAGTAACAGAACTGTGGGTTGTCCATACCAGTGGACACGGACTATAGCTATAGGTTTGACACTCTACAGAGGTTGTACAACTGGACCCGCCGAGTAGAGCAGAATCGGGTGCCCCCGATCCACCTCTCTACCTAACGGCCGGAGACCTAGCAGTGGACGGCACTCTCCTACCTCTCCGAGCCTGACTCATCCTGACTGGGGCGCCAAACTTGCCAGCAGGGCCTCAAAGCTGTGAAACCTTCCCCGGAGGAGCCGGGGCGACGTCTACTCGGGGGAATAACCCGTCCCCCTCACACGATCACACCGATTCGCCTACAGGCTGGATGCCATCCACAAACAAGTTCTCAGACCGAACCCCGCCCATAACAAGGCGAACGGTTTGCACGAAAATAGCCCAAAGCTCATGGTTAAACTGTCGATCGGTCCTTAATTGCAAGAGCGAGCACCCACCAACTCCCACCGTCCGACACGCCGCTAGGGCGAGAGGCCAGGTGCATCTCCCCTAGGCAGGCGTTCACAAGTAACCAAAGTGGCTCGCCCCGCGGTAACACGTCAAGGATACACACTCACCCAAAACACACTCTAGAATACCGAGATATCCCAACCTCGGTCCAAACCTGAGATCCATCCATAACTAAGGGTAAAATATATGGATGAATGATGCCGGGAACTAGCTAGGGGTCTGTAGCTAGTTCCAAAAGTAGGTATTTCAAGGACATGATAAATCAATTTCCAAGGTACGGCTAAAATTTGTCTATGCAATTCAAGATCATGCACAAATAGTAATTAAGCACTAGCATCTAAAGCATGCATAGGAACTATATGGTTGGGAGTGACATGACACCTGGCTGGCGTCCGTAGTCCTGGTCTGGGTTGAAGTCGGGGTCGTAGGCCTCCTCCGGGTCGTAGCTCGGGTCTGTGCAGCACGAGATACGAGACGCTAAATTACCGGCAATGTGCTAAGCATAAATCTAAAGAAACCCAATTTTAAAAGATCCAAACTATCTACAATCAGCACCGTCTCATTTTTAGAAAAATTATGAAATTGGTTTCATATTTTTCGGAGTTATAAATAATTAGTTATGAATTTTCAAAGGTTAAAGGATTTATAAATTAATTTTCAAATTCTTTTATAAATCTGAAAAGGATTTTAATTTTGAAAATAGGTGATGACGTCAGCATGACGTCATCGTGACGTCAGCGTCACAGGTTAGTGGGCCTTTATGGGCCGAAAGTGTTAGTGGGCCGAAATAGGCCCAATGGATTCAGCCCAGTGAACCAGCAGAGTAAAGTCCAACAACTCACCCCGGATTAAATTCAGAGTCCAAAAGATAAAAAGAAGAGGGTCGGCACATGGGCTGTAATGGGCTACGGCCCATGAGCCTTCCTCAGCTTTCACGGAAATGAAGTCCATCGCTGCTCCCTGATCTACACTGGGAGGCAGCGGTGCACCTTGCCCCTCGCACGCGCGTCGGCGCGCCCAGGTGCGCGTCCGGCGGCGACAGCTGAAGGCGATCGGTGGCGGTGATGGTTCTGGTGCTCGCGCAAGCACATGGGAAGGTACTCTAGGTTCTCGTGGTGAGTTTGACGCGGTCACGGCCCTGGGATTGAGCACGTGTGGGCGACGCGTGGTGCGACACGGAGAGAAACTCGGCACGGCACGGCGTGCGGTGGTGACGACGTGGTGCGCGGCGAGCAGCGGTGGCAGCGGCGATGGTTCAAGCAAAAAGCGGCGCGGCAGTGCGGCGCTAGCACAATGGCTTCACAGCGCGGCCGGGTTCCCGGCGGGGACCCCAAGAGCCGGCTTAGCATGCGGCGGCGGCGCGGCGAGGCGCAGCGCGGCGTGCGGTGCGGCGGCAGCGCACGGCGACACCTACGCGGCTAGGCAAGAAAAGCAAGCAAGCGCGTCTACTATGGCTTAGCGCGTTGGCGCGCTCGGCCTGGCAAGTATGTGAGCGCGCACGGGCATCTGGTGTTCCAGAGCCGCGGCGCTCGACGCGGCGAAGCGGCAACGGCGGCGACGCACCTGCAAGAAAAACCAAGGCGAGAAGGCCGAACATGGATGCGCGACAGCACGGCGGAAAGGATGGTGATGACCGGCGCGGCATTGTGGTACGCCACGGCGGCGAACGCGCGGCAAAGCTCGGCTCGAAGGCCGGCGAGACATCACAGACAGACCAAGGTAGGGGGTGAGAAGCATGGCTGGGGGATAGCTCACGTTGGGGCGTAGGTGTAGGCGTAGCAGTGGAGCGGCGCGTCGGTGAAGCAGCATCGAGGTTCATGGCGGCGGCTCTGCTCTGGTACGGGCCTCCTCGCGGACGGCCTCCTATTTTGCTCGTCCGGCTCCGGCTTCGCTTGCTTTGGTTCTGGCGAGACGGCGCGGTGGTGGTGCGCCTCCTCTTCTTCCCCCTCCCCCCTTTTCCTCCACTTCCCCCTTCTCCCTTCTCTCGGCAGCGGAATAGAGGATGGGGAGAAGTTCCCCCAACTGGCGAGGAGGCCAAATGGGAGATGGCTGCTGGGGTTTTGAGTGCGTGCACGGTCAAGGGGACCAGGGAACCGTGTGGGGCTCGGCTGTTCCCTCCCCTTTGCCTTGGCGGCGAAGGCGCAACGCGCGGGGGCACAAGCTTGCTTGGCGCGCGCGTTTGCGCAGGGGCAAAGAAGCAATTAGCAGGGTTACTGGCGTGGGGCCAGCTAGGCATGCGTGCGGGCCTTGGCGTGTGCGCCAGCTCGGCGGAGTAGCGCGGCTGGGCGCGCGGAGCAGGCGCGGTGAAGCGGTGCGGCGGCACCCGGTCAAGATGGCGTGGCGTGGTTGGCCCCACCTGTCATCGAGGCAGGAACGGCGGGGGCGATGTGAAGCGGAGCTGGGCCGTGTGGTGGGCCGCGCGCTGGGAGAGGGTGCCTAGGTGCTTTCAGGCTGAGAGATTGAGGGGCAAAGCTAGACTCTAGGATCTGTTAGTTGGCCCAAGTTACTATGAAAGGTTTTGAATTTAGTTTGAATATAGTTTAAACTTTATATTTGAATTTGAATTTATTCAAATTCAAAACACACTCAATTAAATCCAGATAAAACTTAGGTGAGAGGCTAGAATTAGGTTTTAAATTATGGTGTCACTCAACAAATAATCAAAAGTTCAAATTTTCACACATTTTCATACTTCTAATTTTCTGGGATGTTACAAAGACTTTGGCTTGTAGCGCTCGGGGACGCTTGGAACTATTCGCAGAGGCCTTCAAGACTACTCGGACTGGCTGCACTCAACTACAAAGTACTCGGGAGCTTGTCGTACGAGCATCCTAGGGCCCACCATAGGGATGGGCCTACCTGTATGATAGGTACCCGTAGGACTCTCTGTCTACCTGTGGGCCGCGGCTACTGAAGACGTGGCACACACGGACTACTCAAGACTACACAAGGATAGTACTAGAATAGGAAAGCTTGTCCTGTACACCGCCTATGGCTAGTCCTAGTCGTATCCGACTAGTATCCTTGTACTCAACCGACTTGTAACGACCCTGCCTCCTGCACAATATAAGGCGAGGCAGGGACCCCCAAACGACACCTGAATCATAGGCAATCAATCAAGAGCCACGCAGCATACAGGACGTAAGGTATTACGCACATTGCGGCCTTGAATCTGTCTAATTGTGTCCCCCGTGTCTCACCATCGAGCTCCTGGTCTCGGCGATCCCCACCGCACAATCAAGTACCTTAGGCACCCCCTGGGTAGGTTTGCCGAGATTAAACACCGACACCACCGGGCTGGGCCAGCACAGGCCCGAAAAGTTTCGTGCCGTGCCGGGTTCGTACCGGGCCAAAAAACCGTGCTTCCGGACATACCTCTGGGCTGCGGGCCAAATGAACATCTATGGTGATATGGCACTGACCAAAACAGCCTAGGATGTTTATTTTTGCTTGGCATTTTTATGAGCCTTGTCCCTGAACATTTTAGCATGGTTCGGTTTACATCATAAAATTGAAATGTTTTTTAGTTGACATTTGTACTACTGCCCTGGTAAACAATACTTATGTTTTTCACCTTTTTAGGTGTTTTTGATGCATGTGACGTTGATTGCTACTTTTGTTTTCAAAAAATACAATATATTTAGACTATGTTAGTACTTTTAAGATAAATATGCACATGTATGTTTGTGTTTCTAAACTAACCATTTAAACGACACTTTTACTTAACACTTCAAAAAAAATATCAGAGCTTGTCAAAAAAATGGAAAGTTTTATTGCCGGAGCAGGTACATGCCAAATAAGTGACCGCGAGGCAAAAGAAACCCCTTCACCACATTCTTCGAGTTGGTGTAGCTTCGTCTGAACTGTGATGTAAAGCAACCATCCCCAAAAGGAACTTATTTAGGAAACATGTACCACGACCCAATAATAATGAAATGGTACCATGCCACTGCTCACTTTGTGGAGGAACTTCGGTAGCATTGTGTTATAGTCAAACCAAGTTATATGTGCTCCTTATAAACTAGCCATACAATAAATTATCTCTTCACTATCAATTTACATAGATCCATAATTAAGATCAATCCATCTTATACTTTTTTTTAAGACGTGCAAAGCACGTTTTTCATTAAGAGAGGACAAACAGCATCCGGGTTAGATTACAACAGGCACGTGGCCTAACAAAAAGAAGAGAAGACGAAAACATTACATCGCCCGCACCGGGCGAACACCTAACAGCCTAGCGAGCGGGAGGAAGCCCGCACGCGCCCAAGTCCTAGCCTCCTCCGGGATCACCGGAACGAGCGCCACCGGCATGAGAGCTTTCTTGTCATGAACGCGGCGGTTCCACTCCCTCCACAGCGACCAACCAGACGAAGGAGTCGAAACCTTTTCTCCGTGCCTTAGCGACCTGTTTCCTGGCGGAGCACCACCACTTGGCGAACCTCACCGGGCGATCCGGAGCCAGGTTCTGAAGGAGAATATGTCTGAGGGCCAAAAGTCAGGTCTCTCTAGAGAAGACACAGTCCACCGTTAGATGGTCCAGCGTTTCGGAATCCTAGGCGCACAGTGCGCAAGTATCCGAGTCCCTAAGCCCGTGACGGTGTAGCCGGTCCGACGTCCAGCAACGGACGTGCAAGACCAGCCAAGCAAAGAAATTGCACTTCCCTGGCATGTGAACCTTCCAGATCTGCCTTGCACCGAGGATGTCGACGCGACCAAGAAATAGGGCGGAGTAGGCCGAAGCCGAGGAGTAGACTCCGCTAGGCGACCATCTCCAGATGAACTGGTCAGGTTCGGTCGTGAGCCTGACCTCCTGCAGTAGGTCCCAGATGACAAGGTACTGCAAGACCACCTGCACAGTCCGGGCGTGGGTTACATCAGCGACCCAACGGATCCCGGCCGCCCCAGTCTGCAAAGCCTCAGCGACAGTGCGGGCCTGACGCACCCTAGACGAGACCGCGGCCCAGAGGTTAGGTGCAAGGGATTTGATGGAGCACCCGGAGAGCCAGCTGTCTTCCCAGAAAAGCGCACGGGTACCGTCCCCCACCTCCACGGAAATGGAGGCGTTAAAGAAAGCCTGGGTGGCCTTGTCTACGGGAAAGCGGAACGCTGCCCAAGTCCTGTCCGGGTCAGTCCTCGCCAGCCACAGCTAACGTAGGCGCAGCGCGGTGCCAAAGACACGAAGGTTGGGCAGGCCGAGTCCACCGCAGCGAGTGGGGCAGGTGACGTTCACCCAAGCGACCAGACAGCGACCGCCCGAGGCCACCTCTGTGCCGGACCAGAGGAAGCCACGGATGAGGGTTTCTACCGCGCGCAGTGTCCAGGGGGAGATGGAAATCGCCATCGAAATGTGAACCGGGATGGCAGAGAGCATGGCTTTGGCAAGCACGAGGTGGCCACTGCGGTTCAACAGTCTGCCCTGCCAAGGGGGCAGGCGCCTAGCGACCTTATCGACCAATGGCTGCATCGCCACTTTGGGTAGCCTCTTGATAGAAAGGGGTACCCCGAGGTAGGTGCAAGGGAAGTCGGCGATCGTGCAGGAGAGAATAGACCAGACCAGAGACAGGTGCCCCTCAGAGCAGTTGATGGGTAGACCTGGCTTTTGGTATAGTTTGCCGCCAAGCCGGCCGCGCTTTCGAAAAGCGACAAGACCGCCTTGACAACCCGCAGATCTAACTCAACTGGAGAGAAGAAAGCGACCACATCGTCAGCATAGAGAGAGGCGCGAAAACGGATACTCCTCCCTAGATCTAGCAGGAGACCATGGGATTCCGCCTTGCGGAAGAGGGCATGGAAGCATTCCATGACCATCACAAAGAGCATGGGGGAAAGGGGATCGCCCTGACGCAGGCCTCGACCGTGGCAGATCCGCTGCCCAGGGGCACCGTTAAGCAAAACCCTGGTGCTGGCGGTGGACAGAATGATTGAGATCCAGTCGGTCCATCTGCGAGGGCAGCCGACAGCCGAGAGGAGCTCAAGAAGAAAAACCCAACCGACCGAGTCGAAAGCTTTCGCTAGATCAATTTTGAACATGATCCTAGGAAGCTTTCGACTAGGAAGCGCTCTCGTCGTGCCAAGGACGTAGCGGAAGTTATCGTGGATGAGGCGACCTTTGATGAAGGCACTTTGGTTGGGCGAGATTAGAGAAGAGAGGTGCGGGGCGAAACGATTGGCGGCCGCTTTGGAGAAAAGTTTCCCAAATCTATGGATTAGACTGATGGGCCGGTAATCCGAAAGAGCGACTGGGTCTGGTTTTTTAGGCAAGAGGGTGAGTAGGGCACCGTTCAGGTGGTGGAAGCTGCGGAAGTCCATGTCAGAGAGGGAGTTGAACGCCCGCAACACATCGCCCCTGATGATCGACCAGCAAGATCGGTAGAAGCGACCCGTGAAACCATCCGGGCCGGGGGCCTTGTCCAGTGGGAGGTCCTTGATCACCTCCCAGACCTCGGCCTCCGAGAAGGGTAGAGCGAGGTCCTCCAGGTCCATCCGCGGGAGTCCCAACTCCTCAAAATCGAGGGCGCAGGAACGCTCATGATGGGCACCCAGAATTCGGTCGAAGTAGTCAAAGGCTGTCGAAGCCTTGTCCTCTTCCCGAAAAACTGAACGACCACCGACCAAAAGGGAGGGGATGAAAATTTTCCTCCTACGGTGGTTGGCATGTAGGTGGAAAAGTTTAGTGTTGGCGTCCCCCTCACGCAGCCACCTGAGGCTGGACTGTTGCCGAGCGATCGTTCGCTACAGCGAGGTCAGGCCTAGGTAGCGTAGTTTGAGGAACCGCCGCAAAGAGATCTCCTCGGGAGAGAGCGACCGTGAGTCTTGCGCAACCTCAAGGCGGAAGATGACCTCCTTGGCAATCTGGATCTGCAGGCGAATGCTGCCAACCGCCTTGGAACTCCACTTTATCAGGGCCTTCGCTGTCTCACGAAGGAGGTGGTCGATCATACGGAGCGGGTCAGCATCAGAGCGCGGCCCCGACCAGACCGCCTTGACTGTGTCCAAGAAGCCTTCGACCTTAGGCCAAAAGGCCTGAAAGGTGAAGCGTTTCTTAGAGTGCACCCCACAGTCGAGAAGGAGGAGGAGGGGAGTATGATCGGAACACCTAGATGAGACAGCATGTAGAGCGGAGGAGGGGAAAAGAAACTCCCAGTCCTGGGAGACAAAAACTCTGTCGATACGCTCCAAGGTGGGATGCGACCTCTCGTTGCTCCAAGTGAAGAGACGGCCCTGGAGATGTAGCTCGAGAAGCTCAAGGTCGTTAAGGAAACGACGGAAGAGACCCATCATTCTGCGCGAGAGGCGGCCATTATTCTTGTCGGCCGCCTGGTAGATGAGGTTGAAGTCCCCGTAAACAACCCAATGTCCAGAGAGCATCAGACGAAGGGTACGGATCTCAGCGAGAAAGGAGACTTTATCCGCATCGGACTGCGGACCGTAAACGGAGGAGAGCCACCAGGACTAAGAGGGTGCGGAGAGCAGCGCGACCTTCACCTTAACGTGGTGAGTGCCAAAGGAGGGGAGGAGACGAGCCAGGTGTCTTTGCGCCAAGCGACCAGAATGCCACCGCGGGAGCCCGCAGCCGGCAACGCAACATAATCAAAGTCGAGCCTAACATATCAAGCATGAAGGAGGGGGTACAACCGCGAGCTTAGTCTCTTGCAGACAAAGAAGAGAGACACGCTCGGAAGCAACCAACTCGCGGACTGCCGAGCGTCTAGCACGCTGGTTAAGTCCACAGACATTCCAAACAGCTATGTTTACATCCATTTAAACACACAAAAGAAGACGACCTCTCGACTAGCACAGGTTCAGGCCTGCGCGTCGACGACCAGCTGCTCCTCGGGGAAGAGCTCATGAACCGCCACCTGGAACTCGTCATCTTCCAGCACGGAGCACTGGAAGGACCCCTCGACCTGGGCACTGAAGAGCTCTCGGATAGCTCTGCAGTGCTCCTCCGACAGGCCAACAGCGAAGAGTCTCGTGTAGCACTGGAACGCGGCGGCGTCGGGTGCCTCGCGCGGTCTCACGACTCCCATCTTGCGCATCAGTAGGTTCTGGCCCGCGGTGACCAGGTTCGGACCCCGGGCCCTGGAAACCGCGGCGAGACGACTGCTGCGGCGAAGCGTGGAGAGTGGCGGGCAAGCCTTCGCCCGGTGACAGCGCGGCGCCCCCAGAACCGGGGGAGGGGTGGCCACTGCAGAGAGGCGCAGAAGTCCGCCACCAACGACTCGAGGTCGCCCTGAGAAGGCCCCTCAGTCGCAGCAGAAGGTGGGGAGTGCGACCTGAGAGCCTGGGGGGGTAGACAGCTCCGCGGCCATCGGAGGGACGTCCGGCGAGTGCCGAGGGGTAGAGGGACACGGCTCGGCGGGGGCCGGAGAGGCAGCAGGCGACCAGAACGGAGACGGGGCGACCACGAGGGAAGAGCCGGGCGAGGGAGCCGCGGGCAACGCCAGCTGGCGGGCCGCCAGGGAGGAGAGCAACCTGCGGAAGACGTCTGCCACCGGCACCATGCGAGGGGGGCAGAGCTCTCCCCCCATGCGCGGAGGCAGCGTCAGGCACGACCGAGACGACAGCAGCCGTCGTCACGCGGAGCCCAGAGGACGGCGGGCCACCAAGGCCGACCGCGGCCAGACCGGAGGCGGTGGCCGGGCCGCGGCCGGCAGAGGCCAAGCTGCCCCGAGCAGCGGCCAGGCAGTGGCTGGCAGTGGCCAGGCTGCGGCCAGCCGCAGCCAGGCAACGGCCAGCAGCGGCCTGGCGACGTCCCGCGGCGACCGGGCGGCAGCCAGCCGCAACCAGGCTGCGGCGCGCCGCAGCCAGGCTGAGGCTGGCAGTGGCTAGGCTGGTGCCGGCAGCCAGCCGCGGCTGGGCGACGACCGGCCGCGGGCGGGCAGCGGCCGGCACCGGCCGGGCAGCGGCCGGCAGCGGCCGGGTCCAGGCTGGCAGCAGGCGGAGCCCGGCTGGCGATGGCCAGGTCGGCGCGAGCAGGCGAGGCAGAAGAGGCGACCAGAAGCTCTGCCTCAAGAAGCATCGGGTCGTCGACGAGGCTCCTGGGCGGCGTCGACTCACGAAGTGGAGGGAGGTGCTCCGGTGGCGTGTACTCGTCACAGCTGAAGTGCCGCGCGACCGGAGCTAAAGAGGAAGCAGAGGAAGCTCGAGCGAGTGGGGCCACCACCGGCGACGCACGTACCTCGGCTGGCCGCGTAGAGGAGGGGGCAACCGGGGCGCGAAACGGCGTAGCAGCGACGGAGAGATGAGACGACCGAGGCGGGATGGCAGGTGGGCGGTGGATGCCCTGCAGCGCCCAGTAGGGGTAGGAGGGAGCCGGAAGGACCGGCGGAGGTGCAGAAGTGGGGGCACCCTAGCAGGCGGCTCCCTGCCCACCCCCTGCGGCACGACCAGACAGCCCGCCGAAAGCGGGTGGAGGCCCCCCTCGGGGCCCGCGACGGTGCGGCAGCAGCGCCCCCGACGGCCGCGGGCCCCGGCAGTGGAGGGGCAAAAGAGCGACCCAAAGAGCTAGAAGGGCCACCCTCCGACCCCCCCGACTGGGAAGCCCCATCAGCCGGGGGAGCCAGAGTGTCGATGATCTGGGTGATGTCGACCGTCGCCCGATAGCGCAGGCAGGGCTGGCCGGCGCCCAACCTAGGGAACTTGATCGGTGCCAGCATGTCCATCTGCACCGGGATCAAGTCTGGGTCGACGCAGCCGGCCAGGACGACGAGCTCCTTGAGGTTGGCCTTCGACTCTGACTCAGGAGCTAGGTTGATGACCGCGCAGGAGGAGCCGAGGACGTCGTGCGCTGTGGAACGCAGCCACAGGTGCGGAGGCACTCCCTTGATGCCCACCCGCACCTGGTAGCGCAGCGCCGCGTCGACCACGCAGTTCTCCCGCCGCCACCGGCGGAAGGTGAGGCGAAAGGGGCCGTCCGGGGTGGGTGCCTGGAGAACTCGTAGCATCTCAGGGCCGTCCTGGAAGATGATGAGGAAGTCCTCTGGGTGGAAAGGGTAGGCCATGAACGTCCCCGGCTATTCGCCCAAGCGACCGGTGAGGTAAGCAACCACATCCGTCGTAGTGGCGGACGGACGAGTACCCGCGACCATGGCGACCAGAGCGCGCTCCAGAGCGACCTCGTTGGCCTCGACCTCAGGAGTGCGTGCGACAATACACGTCTCCAGCTGTGGGCGGCGTGAGGGGTGCCCCAGGGGCGCCGGGGGGGAGGGGGCGGAGGGCGGCCGTCCGTGGCCCTAAGAGCGGGGGCCGCAGCGGAGGTCACCGCGGGGAGTGGAGGAGGGGGCGGGGCCCCCCAGGCCACCTCGCCCGCCCTGGCTGTGGCACGACGGGGCGGCGGAGGAGCGTCGTCCCGAGGCGTCGCACCGTGGCGGGCCGCGGAGAGGGGGCACGCCCGCGGGCCACCTGCGGTGGTGGCGGCGGGGTGTCACGGGCCGCCGAAGGGGGGCGACCACGCCCCTCCGGCGGAGGAGGCGGCGGGTCGCGGGCCGTTGGAGCAGGGCGACGACGGTGCTCCGGGGGCGGAGGCGGCCGCGCCTCCTGCCTCTGCCGAAGAGGCGGAGGTGGAGGCGGCCGGGCGCCCCTCCCCTGCAAGCGTGAGGCGGGGGCGGGGAGTGGCCGGCCGGGCACGAAGTGACCTGAGGTGGGGAGGGGGTGCGGCCTCCCGGACGAGGACGGGCGCCCTCCACCGTCACCATGCAGACCTTCGGGCGCCCGCACGAGCTCTCGTGGTGTCCGAGCTGGTGGCACCGGAAGCAGCGCGACGCGTGAGGGCAGGAGGCGGCGATGTGGTCTTCCCCGAAGCAGTTGAAGCATTTTCCCACCAGATCCGGGGGGACGGAGGACGGAGGTGGAGGTGGCAGAGGTGGCGGAGACCGCTCCGCGCGTAGCTGCTTGTGCGACCGCACCTCGACGAAGCCGTCGGCGTCCACCCGCGGCCCCCGGACTTGCCCGCCTGGAGGCGGCGGCGGTCCCACGGCTGCACCCCCAACGCGGTGGGGTTCGGCCGCGAGCGGCCCAGCAGGGCGGCCAGCACGGCCGCCCTCCCGCCTTGGCACGCCGCCGAGGGGGGGCGGAGGCGGCGGTGGAGGCGACAGCGGCCGCTTGCCCAGGATCCCCCTGGCGGAAGCGACCACGGGCCGCGGCGCGGTCGTTGACGAAAGCTCGGCAGCGGCGGAGGCGACCAGCGCGGGGGGAGCACGGAGGAGCGACTGAGACGGGTGCGGAGGCGGGAAGGGGGAGCGCCCGGGCACCGGAATGCCAGCCGCCCGCACCTGCTCTGAGAAGGTGGGAGAGGGGGAGCGACCGCGCGGCACCGGGGAGTAGGAGCCCGAGGCGGAAGAGCCCGAAGCCTCGAGGTCCCAAAGCTCCCTGGAAGAGGGAATGGAGGGGCCGGGCTCCGCCGAGCCAGGCTCCCCTGGCATGACCGGAGGCAGACGGGGGGCAGAGGGGCCGCCAACCACCGGCCCCGCCGCAGCAGCGACAAGCGGCAGGCGGTCGATGCCCGGCACCTCCAGAGGACGCGGCCAGGCCGAGGGGGTGGAAGGGGAAGGTGGCACCTTGCCGCCATCGAGCCCTGCGCACGCCTCCAGCTGCGTAGAGGTCGCGACCAGGCAGAGGCGGTGGAGCGGGAGGGCGGCACCTTGCTGGCGCCGTGCCCCGTGCACGCCTCCAGCACGCGGAGGGCGGAGACAACCGCGGCCGGCCCGACGGCGGCGAGCGCGGCGGCCGTGGCGGGGGAGAGGCCCGGAACAGCGGCGAGCGCGGCGAGGGCATCCCCGGTGCACACCGGCGCCACTGCCGGGGAGGGGAACGGCGGGGCACCAGGAGGCACCTGGCCGGCGACGAGAGGGGGAGCAGCGACCAGGGAGGCGCCAGAGCCGGCCAGGGGAGAGCCGAGAGAGGGGGGAGCCGGCAGCTGCCGCCGAGCAGCAGCCCCTGCAGCGGGTGGGGAAGCCCCCGCAAGGAGGCGGCTTGCCTGCGGCACGGCAGCCGGCAGCGGGCCGGTGGTCGGCCGGGCAGCGGTCGCAGCCGCGGCCACGGCCGGGCCCCTAGCGCCCTGGCGGCCGACGGCCGGCGGAGAGCGGCCGCGCTCACGGGCCCGGACCCGGACCGCGGCCGTCCCCCCAGCGCCGGGGCGGCTAGCGGTGCCGCGCGCATCGGCCATGGCCGGCCGGGCAGCGGTCGCAGCCGCAGTAGCGGCGGCGGCGGCCGGCAGGGCCGCGGCCGGACTCCCCGCGCCGGGGTGACCACGGGACGGCAGCGCCCTCTCGGCGGCCGAGGAAGGGGGAGCCGAGCCGGCGCAGGCCGGTGGCAGTGCAGGGCCCGGCGTGGCCTGCGGCCGCCCGCGGCCAGCGGGGGAGTGGCCGGAGGACGGAGCCCCGGCGGCCGGCGCGAGGAAGGTGGGCCGCGCGCGGCCGGAGTGGGCAGGGCCGACCGGAGGGGTGGGGAGGCGACCTGAGGCGACGGAGACGGGGAAGAGGGGACGAGGCTGTCGTCCAGGGAGTCGAAGAGGAGGGCAGAGTTGGCGGCGGCCGGGCAGCCAGCGGCGGCGGGGGGCGCGAAGCACCGGCGACCCGGGGGGAGGGGAGGTCTCCCCCGCGTCATCTGGCAGCTCCACGAGGAGCATCCACGGCGGCCGGCGATGGGAAGGCCGGCGGCCGGCGGCGGGGGCGGAGAAGGGGGCGGAGCCGATCTCCCTCACCAGGGCACGAGACGGGCTGGGAGCAGGAGGAACGGAGAAAGGGCGGCGCGGGGGTCGAGGATCCGGTCGCGGCCGGGGCGGGGACGGCCGGAGCATGGAGATCCTGCTCCGACGAGGTCCGCCGGCGCGGTCGCCTGGGAGGGGTCGGGGAGCGGGTGGGTTTCAAACAGTCCCACCCCATCCATCTTATACTTTTACACTTATGTTCAGGTCCTACATGCTCGGACCTTGCTGCCCTCCTATTCCACTTGTCTCATTCGTCGGGCCTTGTCGGCTTAGCTCACCCACTTCACTAGAGGGAGGTCTTCATGCAACCACATTATCCCCGAAGTCACCATTTGTTCTAGCTTCGAGTTCTCCCATTATCATGCTCAAGAGATGACGGATCCAAATGCCATTTGTTCTCACTCGCTTTGTGCTGACAATCGACGTCGGCGTGTTTAGTTCTCAGAACTCTCACCAAAATTTTCATCTAGAGAACCGTGTCAGTTCATTTATTCATTCTGTGCACGCAAACCAATAGAAAAATTTCACTCATTTCACCAAAATTTCAACCATCTAAACAAAGCCTAATTGCTCCATTCGACGCTTTTGTATGGCTTGTCACATGGAGGGCCCCACAAATCGGCAAGGTAGTAGTGTAGCGGTCGTGTAACGGAAAATCACCTGGTGACGCTAGCCATTACGAGAGTTCTCTTTCTATCTCTCATTCACATTGACTCTCGATGTCTTCTTAGAGCAGTCCCAATGCAATATTTATTACCGTTTCTATGTGACATTTTGCTGACGTTTTTGTCGACGTGGCAGCCGCATTTATGAAGAGAGAGAGGAGAAAACAAGAAACGATTTCTTCTGCAAGAAACGGTGTCGACGCTAGCAACGAGGACCGAAGAAACGAGGGAAGCTACATTGCGAAGAAACCGCTCGTTACTTGCCTCATCCGACCAGATCAACTGTGTCGCGGCTGCGGCTTCCCCCGTGCGGCCCCTTCTTCCCCGCAGGCCGTCCCGGAGAGCCGCCGTCGAGCAGAGGCAGCGGCGGGGAGGAGGGCTCGCCGTGCCCAGCGGGAGGACGCCGCGCCGCCGAGCATCACGGTGGGCGCACTAGTGGGAGGAGCTACACGCTGCGGAGGCCGGACCACCGCGCCAGATCTACGAGCTTCAGCTTCTCCGCCGGCGAGCCAAGCCGGCCCCTCCAACGGATCGAGCAGTCGGAGGGTGGCCCGCGTCTAGGGGGAGGCCGGAGCAGGGGGACGAGCTCGGTTGACCGGTAGCGCGGGCTCCTCGCCGCCGCTCTGGAGTCAGGTCCACCTCCGGGACGGCCAGCGCACCGCCGCCCAGGCCAGCGAGCTCGGGGCGCCGTGAGCCCCATGACCCGCTCACATCTCCACCCATCGCGCAGCCTCGATGCGAACCCAGAGCGGTCGTGCTTGCCCGCGCCGCCCGCGCCGACGCGACTGCGCCCGCCCTGCTCGCTTGCCGTGGCTATGCTCGCATACGCTGCCGGCGTGGAAACAACTACAACAGGCTTGGAGGGCGACCTTCCTCGATCTCCTCTGATACTCCACGCCAACAAGAGCTCCGTAGCGGAACTGAAAGCTCTCTAGATGGAGGAAGAGGTGACGTGACATGCAAAGCTTAATTCTTGAATTTAGAGGTGGGATTTGGGAGAGGAAGCAAGTGGATTTTTTGCTGTGTTCTTTGTTCCTAGGTAGCAACGTGAGGAGAGAGACAGCACGAGGTCGTTCTAGCAAGGAGAGTCGAGGACAGGTGGTCTCGTACTGGTTCTTGTTAAACTTTTTTTTCCCTGTTTAGTTCGTGAAAAAATTTTGGAGAAAAATTTTGAGATTCCCTTCCAGGGCCTATTAAGAGTATTAAATGTACACTACTTACAAAACTAACTACACGAATGGACTAGAAATCGCAAGATGAATCCATTAAACTTAATTAATCCGTCATTAGAGATCAATTACTGTAGCACAATGTTGTCTAATCATATCATAATTAGGCTCATTAGATTCGTCTCGAAAATTAAGGTAGGGGTTGTCGAATGAGTTTTGTCATTAATTCACATTTAATACTCCTAATTAGTGTCCGAAGATTGATGTAACGGGTAGTTGGTGAAACTTTTAGGAACTAAACAGAACCCTTTCCTTTAAAACTTTTTTTTCTAATTCACTCGTCTTCTGTGAAGCGTTAGAACTAGTGGAACATGTAAAATTATGGCAGTGTGTTTTATAGAACTAGAAGCCACAATTGATCTATCTCATTTTAATGTGGCATTTAAGTTATGATCTGCTTATGGAAATTAGGATTAGGAAGGATAGTTTGTATACATATTAATTACTTTTGGAATCTACAACTAGAAATCGTCCATTAGGACTGCCCTTAGAGTGGCTACCATTATGGCTTTATATGTATTAGCTCTTATGATTATTGTTTGGAACCATCATGAATTTGATAATTAGTATAGGTGTAAATCACAAAGAAGATTTACTTGGGTAACAAATGATTAGTTATTGTATTTCCCCAAATTTGAAATGTGTTCGAAAAAAGAATTATCAAAGGTGGAGCAAATAATTTCCGTGGCGGTAGCTCGGAAGAACAAATGCATATACATAAAAATCCTGCTCCAATTCTAAAGTTCAAATTTGATCTCAATCCTGAAATTTCTTATTACAGTAGTAAAACCCCGAATTGAAGGAGCAGCTAGATCCAAAACAATGCCGAAAGCTCTCCAATGCTCTCTGCTCATTAGGCTAGTCGCACCGCGGACCTGAAAACGCCACGGAACGGCAAATATGCCGATGGAACCACTGCACCGCAGACCTGCAAAACCAGCGCTATGCTCCAGGTCGCTACAGGAGAACGCCACAGACGGCGCTCTCAGCTAGCAGCGCTATCTTCTCTCACCACGGGCCCCACGTCCTCTCGCGCCATAGTGGGGAAGGAGAGAGAGCCGCGGACGCCGGAGGTGAGGAGGAGGATCTGGTATGTGGCGGAAGGAGGCCGCCGGTGGAAGGAGAGGAGGCCGTGGCGCTCGTCGTCGTCGAGGTCGAGATGCAGCGGCCGGAGCTAGCCGGGGTCGACGCACCTCCACCGCTGGCCGCCCAGAGGAGGAGGATGCGGCCGCTGGGGGGAAGGAAGCTGCAGCGGTCGTCGGCGCCGAATCTTGGAGGAGACCCGCCGGTGAAGGGAGGCCCGCCACGGGGAGCGTCGGAGAAGGAGGCTGTCGACAGGAGCTCTGCAGGCCCGGACGCAGAGGAGTTGGCCGGGCAGGGAGGAGGCCTCCTCCTCCTCCTCCTCCTCGTGGGGGAGGCCGCACGTCGAGAAGAAGGAAGAGGCCGCCATTACCTGCGGCGATGGTGAGGAGGAGAAGCTCGTCGGGGACTCCGCGGGCGGATCTGCTGTGGGCGGAGCCGCAACCGCCGGCCAGGAGGAGAGGGGCGGCGGAGCAGCAGATGAGGGAGACGGATCGAGCGACAGGGAAGAGAATGTGGGCTCTGCAGCGGTTGGCGATTGGAATGGAGGTGTGACGGGTGCGGAGCGAACAAAAATCTCATCTGTAAAGCCCACCTGACATGTGGGTCATACCCCTTGTACAGGTGTCTTTAGGGGCCGCGCGGTGCGACCAGCCTTAAATGCTGTAGGCTTGCAGATTCCTTAGAGCTTGTTCGGCACGCAGGGGTAAGATCCCCAAGAGGATATAACCCAAAGGGGGATTAGGTGGATCCCCTTGGTGTCACTCAATCCCTATGAGATTAGTTCCCCCTCTAATCCCCTGTCTTCTCTCTTGTTGGGTTGGGTAGGTATCATACAGGGATTAGAATTTAGCAAACAACCAAAAGTATAGTACAATTCAAAGAATTTTTCCTAAGAATTAAGTAAAACAACGATGCATGCTAAAAAGCTACAGCACCAGTTCAGCTTTGCGTTGTCACAGTACATTAATCCACTACATACAGTGGCAGCATATTGCTTACAACCTTGCAGGTTTTAGCTGCACAGTAAAGTTCAGCACCAGTTCAGAAACAGAGTACATTTGACAAGAGGTACATCTTTTGCTGAAGTATCATATAGCTCTACCGTGCACAACATGCCACATGAACCTTGAAAAGATAGGATATGCAGGTAAGCCTTGTAATAGATGAATGCAAGCACCACCATACACACATTAATGTCACTGATAAAGTTGTAATCATTGTTCAGAGTCTAAGTCTCAAACTTAAGAACTAGCTTGATGTTATCAATTCGTCAATAATATTATCATCTTCATTTCCTCCAACGATAGCATTCCATCCCTTTAATGGCACCTGCATAAACAGTGGAGGATCAGGAAGACTCATAAACATGAATGTCTTTTAGTACAACCTGCCTCAATAGCAAGAGATTAGTACTAGCAAAAATCGAAGCAATGTCCACAAGTGAGCACATCATGAAAAGTACTATTTAGCTTTGGATGCTCAAAAGCTAAGCATGAGGATGTTGCAGACGGTTATGCAGATGCAGACCAAGTAAAGGGCATTAAGACATTTCAGTTCAGTATTGATGAATTGGGAGTAATGTCGACGAACTAAATAAGACTTTAACCTCAATGCATTTACCCTTGAGGCCTAGAGTGATGCAAGACATATAGATGAATGCCACAAATTTTCCGAAAATAACAGTGCCTAAAGCTGCTAAGGAGAAACAGCCACAATTGACTTGTACAGATTAGGCACAATATAAAGGGAAACGAGGATCAGATTCTCACCAACAGATAGAGCAGGCAAAACATTGCTCAAGGACCATCTTAGTCTATTGTCTGCAAAACCTAGAAATTCAGCAAACTAAAACCTAAGGTTCTTCGCTATTGTCAATCTTTGCTTCAGAAATAAAAAGGGATTTGTACTACTTGAAATTTGTAGCAGATGAGTACGAAGTTTAAGCAAACAACTAGAGAACTTCATGTGTCTATGGCCAGCTGATGCCTCTCTTAAGGAATGATACACGCGTCATGCATTCTCAAACAATAAACAGAGAAATCATCGTGCACATTGTTCATAACTGAATTTTTTTAATTATTTTCCAACTCTTGTATCCTTTTCATTTTATATCTCCCACCTCTCCCTCTCAAGTTTGAAAGAGCACGAATTAATGAAACCTTCAGCTGACTACGAATCAAAGCACAATCCAAGCCATCAGATTCAACTACCACACCTTCACAAACTCATTCGGTTGCTATCCACATGTGAAGCTGACATCACAAGGTAAATAAAGAGCATATAATTTCCAAAAGGGATTCATAAGATCTCTCTGAGCTATCTAAAACAGTACATGGGAGATTACATCAGGCTCTTTCTAAACTAGCTATCCAATCTCAAAAAATTGAGAGGTAAAAATAGGGAACATTTAAGGAACTACAGACATTAGCAAGTGGTAATTGTGAGCTACCAAGAGAGCAGCAGAAATTGCCATGTCAAAGGTAATAGTGTTTTTACTAAACAATTATACTTGCTTATTGAAAAGAATTGTAGATTCCCAAAGGAAGAAAAATCTAGCTCCTGAAATTACTGTAGTAACAATAATATGCTCTTGTACAGCAAACATTACTCTCCTTCACTCCCTCTCTCAACAGTCCAAAAGTATAACCTCATTTCCACCCAAAATGGCAAACTAACAAGCCTTCGACCAACTACAGAAAAAAAAACTAACTTCATTTCCACCTATCAGTACGTAACTTGACATATTGTTGCAATGCAAAATTTGTAGCAGCTCCTCCTTTTTTAGCGAAGAAAGAAGTTGGACAGATTTCTAAAAAATCTCATTCCATCAGGCCATTGAGGCTAGAGCTCAGGAAGGAATACAGATCTTAGCACGACCACCACGAGCACAAGTGATAATCACTGCATCGCCGTCGACCACCACGGGCACAAGTGATAAATCGAGAATCAAGATTCAAGAACCGGATCTTAGCAACTGGATTCTAGATCGGGCCATGTGCATCAAGAACCCTAGCACCTACGAGAGAGAAGAGGTGGATGGCGAGGACGGGTGACTCACCGGCGAGAAGACGACCACCGGAAGGGACGGGATGCCGCCGCCGCCGGAAGACCACGCCGGCGTCGCCGACGACCTGCCGTGCCGGCGACGATTCTCCACTGCTGCCGCCGGGAGCCGATGTCGGGAGGGGTCGCGGAACGCCCTAGGGAGGAATCACCGCCGCCGCCGTCCATCCGTCCTCCAGGCTCACCAACCCGCTCCGCCGCCGCCGCCCTCGCGTCGTTTCTGTCGCGTGTCACCTCGTCTCGCGGTCGCATGGAGAGGGATTTTTCCCACCCCGATGGAGCCGAGGGTCCGTTCCCAGGCCAAATTGGGTCGACGAGTGGGTTTTGGGCCGGTATCAAACCCACGAGAGGGGTTAAACGAATGCTGCTTTTTGTGTTGGGCCGGTGTCTTTCCCAGGCGGGGTACCCCCGTGGAACAGGCCGCAATACCGGCCGGGGAGGGTCGAAACGAACAAAGCCTTAGCATAAAAAAAACGAAAAAAGTCTACTTCACCCCCAACCTATGAAGGTTGGAACACATCACCCTCAACCTATGAAAATAGATTTTTTACCCCCTGAACTTTCTAAAACAGGACAAATCACCCCTGAAGCAGTTTTGAAAAATCATAGTAAATCACATAAAAATCATAAAATGGAAAATCAAATTGTGTTGGACTTCAAATTAATAGTTCTACGCAGTGAACATATAATATGGAATGCTTTAATACATTTTTTCTTGTAACTTTAGATCTATGATTTTCTTCATAACTGTAAAAAAATGTACTAAAACATACCGTATTATATGTTCATTGTGTAGATCTATTCATTTAGAGTCCAACACAATTAGATTTTCCATTTTATGATTTTTCTGTGATTTACTATAATTTTTCAAAACCGCTTCAGGAGGTGATTTGTCCTGTTTTAGAATGTTCAGAGGGTAAAAAATCCATGAGTAAAATGCGCTGGCAGTCCTTAAACTTGTTAAGCTGTGTCAAGCCGGTCCCCGAACTCGCAAAACGACCACCTAGGTCCCTAAACTCCGTTCGGGTCTCATTTTGGTCCCAAACGGGTTTGGACCCGCGCGTTAAGTTGTCTTCAACCTCCCGCCGGTGCAGGTTGCCATGTGACCGTGACTGCTCCTTGCCGTGACCAGTCACGGCCGGCACCACCACCGGCACACAAGCACAACAGCAGCCGTGGCACGCCGGCGAGGGGCGCCTCCTCCAACCCCGCTCCACCATGGCCCACGGAGAGACGAGCGAGCTTCCCTGGTAGCGCCGTTGCCTGGACTGCGCCGGTCTTCCTGCTCGCCCCTGGACTGACCGCCCATGGAGCTCCGGCGCCAGGACCGCGCCGGCCTCCCTGCTCGCCTATGGACTGGCCGCCCATGGAGCTCTGACACCTGGAATGCGCCGACCTCCCTGCGCCCTTGGACCCGTCGCCCTTGGAGCTCCGGCGCCTGGACGGGCCGCTCCTGCTTGCCTCATCGCGGGACGCCAAGCAGGGGAGAGGCAAGCGATGATGCTATGGTAGAGGATTGAGGGACCAGGCCATGCTTCGAGCCTCCGACGCGGCCGAGCTCGGCCCCGGCGCTGCCGCCCGTTGGCACCGAAGGAGGAGGGCGCGCGCCCACCACGAGCGCTGCTCGGAGGTCCCTCGCGCCACCGCAGGGACGCCCCAGCTCCTCCGTGCCGCGCCGCCGCAGGGAACGGCCCGGCTCCTCTGCGTCATGCCGATGCCGCCGCTGGCTAGCCGGCCGCGGTGCTCGCCGCCGTGCCGCGCTGCTTACCTGCGCGTCGCCTCCTGGCCGGCCGTCGCACAGCGCCACAGGACGACCGCAGAGCTCGCGCGACCGCGGAACTTGCCACAGCACCTCCGGCCGGCCGTTGGCTCGTCCCCTTTCCCCGAGGATGACACTGGTGAGGATGGTCGCCATACCCAGGAGCGTTTCTGTGCCGTTGGCGGCGTTCCCAGCGTCTGCGCGTGCCGGAGGGAGGAGGAGCAGCGCCCAGACGTCCCTGAGGCCGGCCGCGGCATGCGGCGGGAACGAGCAGCAGCAGCCGACCTCCATGGCCGCGGTGCCGCCGTCGTTGCGCGCCATCCAGGCCAAGCGGAAGCAGGCGGTGGTGCAGCGCGGGGTGGTGCCGCGGGCGACGGCCACTTACCCACGAAACGCCGCTGGTGCGCGGTCGCGGCGCTCGTCAAGGCTGTGGAGGCCGTCCAGGGTGCTCCGCTCCACCCCGTGCTCCTCCGCTCCGCACCGAGCACCACCGGCCCCGCTCCTGCTTGCAATGGCCGGCCTGCCCATGCTCGCAGAGGCAAGGCTCGGCGCGTAGGCCTGCGGACTGTCGCGGACGGGAGGGGGGCGGTCCAAGGCCGAGAGGAAGGGGATTATTTCCTTGACTCTGACGCGCTCGCCCGGAGCTAGCTAGGGAGGAATGGCAGGCGCAGGTGTTTGTAATGGTTGGAGGTTGAAGACAACCTTACTCACGGGTCCCACGTGTAAGTGACAGGGAAGAGAGATATGCATCCTATGATTGGACCAAAATGAGACCCGAACGGAATTTAGGGGTCTGGTTGGTCGTTTTGCGAGTTTGGGGACCGGCTTGACACAGGGCAACAAATTTAGGGACCGCTAACGCATTTTACTCAAAATCCATTTTCATAGGTTGGAGGTGATGTGTTCCACCCCCTCCTAGGTGGGGGGGGGGGTTGAAGTAGATTTTTTTTTTAACCCGCATCCTCGTCCGTGCGGTGAGTGCGTGCCACTCGGCCCAATCCCCTCCGTCCCCTTGCCTCCCGCACACGAATCCACCCACCCCGCTCGGCCGCCCGCCGCCGCCGCGATGGACGCCGGCGAGGCGTCCGAGCTCCAGGCGCGGCTGGCCGCGGCCGTGCACGCGCTCAACCACGACGCGAACCCCGCGGCGCGCCTCGCCGCCAACCAGTGGCTCCTCGCGCTGCAGCGCTCGCCCCAGGGGTGGGCGGTGGCCACCGCCCTCCTGGCCGCCCCGGACCCGCCCCCGCCCGCCGACCTTCTCTTCTTCGCCGCGCAGATGCTCCGCCGGAAGATCCAGTCCCCCGGCCCCGCGCTCCCCGGGGCCGGCCTCGCGCCGCAGCTGCTCGACGCGCTGCTCCACGCCGCGCGGCGGTTCTCCGCCGCCCCGGCCCCGCGCCAGCTGCTCACGCAGATCTGCCTGGCCCTCTCCGCGCTCGCGCTCCGCGCCGAGGGCGGCGTCGACAGCCTCTTCGCGCGGATGCCGCACCTGCCGGCGCCCGCCGTGCTGGAGCTGCTCACAGTGCTCCCGGAGGAGGCAGCGCAGGACCAGGGCGGCGACACGGGGGTCGACGCCGCTGCGCGGTGCCGGTTCACGCGCGAGGTGCTCGGCCACGCGCCCGCCGTGATCGAGTTCCTCCACTCTCAGTCAGAGAAGGTGTCCGCCGACAACGACTGGGTGCCCCTCCACGAGCGCAACCGCAGAATCCTTCGGTGCCTACTGAGCTGGGTACGTATGTACGTGCACTGCCCTTTGCTTCGCTCCGCGTTCAGCTGCGTTCTTCTCTAGCTTCCTCGATCACTGACATAAAACAACAAATGCAGGTTCGTGTGGGATGCTTCTCGGAGGCGTCGGCCACCACGGTTGCCACGCACCCACTTCTCACTTTTGCGTTCAACTCACTGCAGGTGCGAACAATGCAGCCTCCTATTCCTTATGAGTGCTGAAAAGTGTACTTCGAGGTACTTGTACATTCCACGTGCTCACATGCTGTTTTGTTGCTGTTTGGGCAATGAAGGTGTCCTTTTCGTTTGATGTGGCCACTGAGGTTATGACTGAGCTTGTCAGCCAGCACCAAGTAAGTTCGCTTTCTTCTGATTCGTGCTACTGTACTGCTTATCGCAGTGGTCCAATCAAATCGTTTAAGTTTTTGTATGAAGTAGTTGAATTGGATTTGTTGAACAAAATGGTCCTAGAGCTTCTTTGAGCTTACATTTTGCAATGTTCAGAACTTCAGGTAGACAGTGAGGTCTATTTGCCACAGATATTTATGCGACATGAAAATTAATACCTGGACGTGTTTATTGAGTTGCATGCACCAACCAGTTCAACCCAAAAGCTTAAGCTTATGAGGAAAGGTGGGCAATTCACTTATACTCCAACACTCCCCCTCACGTGCAGGCTCCCCCAGGCCGCATACGTGGATATTAGAGTGGGGCTGTAATTAATTTAATTAACGCGCCCGTCAGGATTCGAACTCGAGACCTCTGGCTTTGATACCATATTGAGTTGCATGCACCAACCAGTTCAACCCAAAAGCTTAAGCTTATGAGGAAAGGTGGGCAATTCACTTATACTCCAACAGTGTTGCTAATTGCTACGAGCAAAGTACTGCTCTGTATCTTCTTTCTACAAACAAAGAGGCATACCCTGTTTTAAATTTCACAAAATAAAATCAAAGCAGTCACAGGTGCAGGTCTTAGAATTATACATTTCAGAATGTATATACCCTAGCTCAAATGCACATAAGCTATCTACTAGAAAACCAGGAAAACTGCAATGAGAATAAAAATGCATCACCATTTTCTTGGTCAAACTTTGGGAGTCAAACTGTCCCACGAATTCCCTTGCCAGTTATTGCCTCCTTAAGCAATACCCAATCTTTAGTGTTTCGTGTATCTTCTGCTTTAGCCTCTAGGCGTCCAACAGAAAAATTCATCCTCACTGGTTACTGAACATCAAGCTGCATCACTTCAATGTTTGAGTGGTTTTCCTCCCAATCATGTTATTCTTATTTCATTACTCTTTGATAGGAGATATTTTTCTCTATTTAAGCTGTGATCTAGGGTGTGCCAATATAGAAGTTTTATTTGTTTCACGTGCGCTAACTAATGCAATTTGGTGGAGTCATAAACTCCAGTGGTATGATATGAAGTTGGCATTTCTCTTTATTGTTGCACTGTATGTTGATGTGTATTGAATTGATCTGTTTAGGGTCATCTTCTTTATCATGCGATGATTACTACCATAAATAGAATCCTCGATGATTTCTGAAATTTTCCATTTTCCCCGTGAGTTTTTGGGTATCTTAATTACTAACAACTACAAGCTTATTTTAACTTACAATAAGTTATTTGATTTGTGCTGCAATCTGGTTGCAGGAGTTACCTGAGGCCTATCTAAGTAAAATGCCTTATATAAGGGAAGTTCTTCTTCTACCAGCTCTAGCCAACAGAAGTGAGAAGATCATTGCTGGTCTTGCGTGTTTGATGTGCGAAGTTGGCCAGGCAGTAAGATTTGTTTCTTTATACTTTAGTATGGTGTCTTGCAGTGTTTATATTATAAGGAAAAAAAATCTGAAGACATTAATAGTGTGTTGGAATGAGTATGTGACTTTTCATATAGTGAAAATGTAGTATTATAACTAATAATTAGCCATTTCAAGGTAGTTAAGGAGATGACTAACTGGAACACACTAATGCAATCATGCTAAGATGCTCCTACAATTAGCAGAAAGGTCGAAAGTGAGGAGTTCTAATATGGAAGGGTGTATTGCCATTTAACGCATTTTCAGAAAGCATTTTTATTCCTCCTGAGCTCGTATCTGTTGAACACAACCTGACAGCTGTCGAACATTTTTAGGCACCTGCTTTGGTTGCAGAAGGCGGTAGCCAAGCACTTGCTCTCGCTGATGCACTTTTGAGGTCAATTTATTGCATTATTTATGTGGTACTTTTCCTTGAGTTTTAATGTTTACTTTCAAGGCTCCCAAATATTGTTATACTGCAGCTCATCTCATTTTACCATTTTGCTGAAATGCTTACCTCATTTGCAGATGTGTAGCTTTTACGAGTGATGATTGGGAAATTGCGGATTCAACCTTGCAATTTTGGTAGTGCTGCTTTCCTTTTTCCCATTCATTTTCATTAATCAGAATATCTTCTTTACATTACTAAATAACAATTAGTGGATGTTGTCCTTTTGTTGGTTTGTGTTGAGGTGTTGTCGGTCTTTTGTCCGTGTGTACTAATTTAGGATGGGCTGGATTTGTGACTGGTTAGCATCTCCTATGTTGTTGTATCTAGTAGGCGTAGGTGTGATACAGAAATTTGATCTTCAACTGGCGTCTTCTGACAAATTTCCTCAAACCAGTGTTTTCTTACTAGTTTGTGGTCCATATCATATAAAAGCTTTGTTGACCACTTCAACTTCGTTTTTTTTGGGGGAATGATCACTTCAACTTCTCATGTTGTGATATTTCTAATTTCAATTCCATTGTGGTCAGCACTTTATAGTATTTTCTATGACTATTATTGATAATTTGATATAAGATGCATGTGACGTTAGTGAAATGCGTAAGCTGGAACATCTTTCCGATATTTTTCTACTGAAATGAAGTTGAGTTCCCATGGTATTAATGTGCATGTTTGGGATATAATTATTTGTATCTTTTATGTTGAAACCCAACACTCTGCAGGTGCACTTTGGCACATTTTATTCTTGGTATTGATGTGAAGGCATCCAAAAGAAATGCGGCAGAAGAGTTGTTTTTGCCTGTGTTTTCTTCACTGCTAGATGCTCTTTTATTTCGTGCTCAGGTTTGTCTGTTTTACCTTTATGTTTTGCTCATTTTCTGTGCATAGCTATTGTCATCCTTGGGTTTATATCTACTTCACGTAATTGTATTTCCATTCATCTAATGAAATCAGAAATTGCACATTGTCCTTGTTTTGCGTATCTAATTGTAGGAAGAGAGGATTTGTAAATCCAGTTGTCTTACATTCACATTTGCCCATTTGTAGATTGACACTGATGAGCACAGCACTGATGAAGCAACTTGTATACCTGATGGACTAGCACAGTTCAGAATGAATTTGGAGGAGCTTCTTGTTGATATTTGTTTGCTTCTAGGTGCCCCTGCATATATAAACAAGGTATATAGTGTTTGCTGAAAGATTGCTCATGACCCATCGCTATGCACAAGTGGTTACTTGTTTATGGTTTAACAAACGTTCGAACATGCTTCTTTCCCTTCTGTTATTTGGAACTCCTTTTAGGATTAGCATGACGTAAGAACTCTAGTTACAGTTTGTATGTGGATCCAAGAAATGCTCATTGTTTACAAAAAAGTGCATCGATGGTAGATTTTAGGAAAAACTGACTTAGCTAATGTGAGCTAAAAAGGAAAAAAAATGCATGAATTAATATGTTTAAGAATGAAGAGAGACTCAGTTGCTAAAGATAATCTGTTCCGATTAGTTACTGACAAAAGTGACACCTTTATGGCAATTACGTATTTTATTTTGTTTTGATTTTTTTATGTCATAGTCATGAAGTACAGCTTTTATTATTGATAATTGACATCATTTTAAATCTCTCCTACCAACAATTATTTGACATTTTTCTTCTGCACATTTGGTGAGGCTATTGTGCTTAAAACTGTGTTCTACCTGTGCGATGCAGCTCTTTTCTCATGGATGGGACTTCTCAAGCCAATCAGTTCCTTGGAAGGAGGTAGAAGTTAGGATGTATGCACTTAGTATGGTAAGGTTATCCTACCTCTTGGTAAAAATTGCTAGTTACTGTCATAAGATATATATAGCATTTGAATCTCAAGGCTGATATGAATTTTATTGCTGCTTATCTGCTTGTTCCCACCATTATGAATTTTTGTATGTTTGGACATATAAGCATGCCATTGAGCGCATGTTTGATCAATATGCATTAACTGTTGAAATTTCAGGTTGCTGATACAATTTTACAAGTTGAAAACTCCTTCGATTTTTCAATGATAATGCATTTTGTGAACATTCTGTCCAGCAGAACTCCAGTTGAACTGAATGGAAGTCTGTTCTTGGTAGGCTTCCGCAATATGCTACCAATGATTTTTATAATATATTCAGTTTTTCTTTTTTTTTTAAAAAAAATTGTGAAGCTAAACTTTTTCCTCTGTATTTTCCTAAATGTGAAGGTATACAAATCTTTTGGCGATGTCATTGGTTCCTACTCAAAGTGGCTATCGTCTTGCCAAAGTAACATTAAACCTTTACTGTAAGTATTTTGAATGTTTGTGTTTGTGAAGTTTAAAGATTGTGTTTATTCACTATGGCTCTTTAATATTTATTTTATCATTATGTTCAGCCTATTTTGCGCATCAGGAATTTCACAATCCGTATCATCAAATGCTTGCTCCTTAGCCTTGCGCAAACTTTGCGAGGATGCTTCTTCATTCATCCACGAACCTCAGAATCTTGAAATTCTTTTCTGGATTAGTGAGGTAGTTATCTCTTCTACTTTACCAAATTCATTCTACCATGATTTTTCTAAATGGTACTGATCATTACTAAGGAGACAATATATTGAAGATGACACTTTACCTCTATCAAATTATACTTCTGATATACCAACTCAGTACTAAAAATATTGCTGAATATTTTCATTGATTCCACCATCATGTTTGAATGTATCCTTACTCTATAAGATTTGATCATAGGGACAGCCGTCTTCTATACTTGACAAGCTGGAAAAGTTTAGATTGTTTATCTAGGAAAGAAAGCTGGTTTTGGTTTTTCTATGATTGCTATAATATAAACTCACATATGGTCTGAATTAATGTTTTAGCGTTGCATGCCATCAATTAATTAATAGTTAAATGCTCTTTCAAGTATACCTTGGCAAATATTCCTTTTGGCATTGTATGCAATGTAATATTGAAAAACAGTGTTCCTGTAGGGCATGGATAAAGGGAATCTGCGGCTAGAGGATGAGGAAGAGATAGTTAGTGCAATTACACATGTTTTGAGTTCTGTTCGTGATAAAGAGTTGAGGAAAAGTTTGCTGGCTAGGTTACTTTGTTCCAGCTACTCAGCAGTGGAAAAGATTGTATGCTCTCTTTCCCTTGTGTAGCCGATCTTTCAAAATTCATATGTGAACTGTTAATGACTGACAAGTGACAACATCTAAATTGTTTTTTCTTTCCATTGCTCAGATTGACATAGACAGAGATCACTCACTTAGGCAAAATCCAGCTACTTATACACAATCCTTGGACCTTGCTGTCCGTGGTCTTTACAGGTATGTTGATAGTTTTTGTATTCTTCATGTGGGTCGTGTGACTTCTTTTATCACTTAATGCATCAATATGCAGCTGTCCTGTGTATTTACGATTTTTTAAATATTTCTATTTCTTCGAGGATTGTTGCACTATCATATGATGCTATTAGCAATTGATTGGATTTTCATGTCTCACCGACATGCTAGAATCTCTCAGCTAGTTTGGTCTATTATCTTTTTTTTTTTTGTGCATAAGGCATTACCTATAGTCTGCTTTTTACATTTGGGTATTCACGTGTTGGTTAAGTTATTGGAAGTCTGATTTATCTACAATATAAGCAATCATTTCTTTTACAGAATGAGTGTTCTGTTTGGTCATTTGTCTGCGGCAATAACATCTGGCCTGGTTGACGATGATATAAGTTTATGTCTTCTTGGAATATTTTGGCCACTTCTTGAAAAACTTTTCCGATCATCTCATATGGAGAACGCTAGTTTATCTGCAGCTGTATGCCGTTCTCTTTCTTCAGCTATACATTCTTGTGGTAAGTTAAATGTGCTTCTATACTGAGAAATTTGAAGTTGTATAGCAAATGCATCAGTTATCTGATTTGGCATCTGTACCTTTACAGGACATCACTTTCATATCTTGTTGCCTAAAGTTCTGGAGTGCTTATCTACAAATTTCTTACTTTTTCAAAGGCATGACTGCTTCTTGAGAACAGGTAACAAGCTATAATTTTGTTGCAAATAAATTTTGCTTAGGCTCCGTTTGGATGTAGATATTGGAAACCTTGGCATTGAATTGAGTTAAATACCAAATCGGCCACGGTATTGAAATTAGCCTCAATTCAAAATTTTTTGTTTGGATGAACATTTGCATTGACTTTTGGAATCCAAGGAGCTGTCAAATTCAATACATGTTTGGATGCATACAAGAGTGGAATTGAAATTCGATCACCTGCCACGCTCGTTGCGCCGCCCGTGGGACACTGGTGCTGCTCCGTGGTGCCGCCTCTTCCTCATGTCGTCGGACAGGAGGAAAAAGATGGGGTGCCAGCCGCGTGCAAGAGGAGGATGGCCACCGGAGGGGAGGAAGACAAGGGGCGCCCGCCGGCCGCCGCATTCCGCGACGAGGAGAGGCGCTTGCCGTGACCCGCGAGGAGGCTGCGCCAGACAGGACGAAGAGGAGGGGTGTCCGCCGCCGCGACCCGGAGGACGAGGAGATGCGCCAGCCAGGACCCGCGAGGAGGAGGAGGCCGAGATAGCGAGGAAGAAGGTAGGGGAGTTCTCTGGGAGACGGCGGCCGACGGTGAAACTCCGGCACCAGAGGTTGGGTCAGAGTATGGGCGGCGGCGGCACTGTGTCTGGCGCGGTCTGGGCGACGGAGGGAACGGGAGAGGGAATGTCTGTCAATACGGAGGTGGAGGGCTCCGAATTGGGAGAGGCCGTGCGCTAGTTGGGCCAATACCGCTTGGTATTAGTGGAGTTTTCCAATTCCAATTCTAAAACCATCCAAACAGTTGGTATTGAAGATATACAATGCCAATTCCGAATTCCACCCTTCAATATCTACTTCCAGACTCTACCTTAATGAAATTCAATTCAAAATAAATTATTCTCTGTACCTCGTCATCAAAACAGCTAACACTTGATCATAGTGTGATCAAGAGGTTTGGCTGCTGTTGATATGCTAAACATGTGCAAATATGCATCAGTTTATGATGCACTAAACTCAATTTACCTCTATTAGGGCATTTTGGAACACTTAACTGCCTTATCTATGTACTTTTGCTATACTTTTGTACTCTATTGTTTTCTGAACTAGCT
Organism: Cenchrus fungigraminus; assembly: GCA_036936925.1. NCBI lineage: Eukaryota > Viridiplantae > Streptophyta > Magnoliopsida > Poales > Poaceae > Cenchrus > Cenchrus fungigraminus. The sequence goes on from CM072779.1 coordinate 104,660,507, forward strand.
AATAGAATCATAGGTTTATGTATCCATAGAAAAATTCAATATACTACATGGGATCTTGTTTCAATTATTTTGTGGACTCTACCTGACGTCATTCAAATTTTCAGCTGCCAACATTGTTGAAGAATTTGGTCACAAGGAAGAATATGGGGCTTTGTGTGTTAGGACTTTTGAATCTCTTAGCTCTGCATCCTCAATATCAACTCTTAATTCTTCTTATGTGTGTGATCAAGAACCAGATCTAGTTGAAGCCTATACCTACTTTACATCTATGTTTATCCGCTGCTGTCCAAAGGTTCTTTTTTTTTCTCATGTTCAACAGATATTTTGTACCATATTTGAGCTTAGTAGCTTGGCATGATATGGATTGGCATATTGACGCTAGTTCTTTGTTGATTGCATAAATCATCAGGAAGCTATTGTTGCATCTAGCTCGCTGCTTGAGCTATCATTTCAAAAGGCAGCTATATGTTCTACAGCAATGCATCGAGGAGCAGCACTTGCATCAATGTCATATATATCATGTGAGTGCTATCTATTCACTTCTGTGTATTGTCCTCTGGCTGTAACTGCATGTGTTTCTATTCCTCTCATTCTTTGAGTAGTCAATACAACGGGTAAACTTTTACCTTGTAAAGTTGGAATTGAAGTGAAAATATATGCCAGAAAAATGTTGGATCCTAAAAACTGTTGGCCTGCTTGGCTTTATTTATGATATTTTTCTTTATCTCATAAGATGGATATTTATTCACAACAAAATACTTGCACTGGTCTTTTCTGAATGGCATGCTTGATTTTTCATTTGTGCATGATTACTTTAGAGAATATAGTATAATTGGATACCTATTTGTACTGTCTCTTTGCACCCGATTAGTGTCATTGGTCCTGGAAGCTGATCTTCAGCGAACGAACAGGCTGGACCTTGTAGTCTTGAACAGCTTTAGCATAAATTAGTTAAACTAGGTGCAGTTTAGGAAAATGTAGTTCTGTCCCTTCTTGAGATCATGTAGAACTATTTTCTTACTTTCCACTTTTGAGACATCATTAATAAAGGAACACAAATTGAAGGAAGCTATTAAGTTTACTGCAAATGCATGGATGCATTTTCATCTAGTTTCTGGACAACAAAGGCAGTTTGTGTGGCAAAACCTTGGCATCGGTTTATTCAGCTTGGTAAGTTTTTTTATAGAATTACGACCATTTAGCATGTTTACTAAAGGTCTTTCTACAACACTAGAGTATGTTGGTGACGAAATGTCGTGATTTTGTAATTTGTGTTTCTATGTTTTGGGGGGAGTGCTTAAAATGTATCTGTCCTTGCTGATCACTATATTCTAATATTTGGTGGCCTTTGGCTTATGGATATGTTATATATGTAACCTACCACTGTCATGCATCAGCTCAAGCTATTGCTCTTAACCCCTGTTGTTGCACTCACATGATCATTTCCAACTAAATAATTCCAAAGTTATATGCCATCTGCAGGTTTTCTTGAGGTTGTTCTTGCTGCTGTGCTAGAATCTCCAGAGTGCATCCCTGAGGGATCACCTGGTGTGGTCCTAATTCAAATCTTGGCACGTTGTGGTGAAGGTTTATTGTCTAATGTACTTTACGCTCTGCTTGGTGTATCAGCCTTATCAAGGGTGGGTGCAATTTAAAGTACAATTTCAAAGTATTTGTTACTATTGGTCCTTATATGTTTTTTCTGGATACTCAACAATCTGTTATCTGAGACATCTAAACTAGCTAGTGCATTGTAACTGTGTTCTAAGCCTTTTACTAAGCTCTTGATTTCATCTGATTTTTGCTAGTATACATAGCTTATGCTGGGATAAGTTGACTGATGAGTGCTTAACATACTACTATTTTATACTGTTGCAAGTTTGCTCCCGTTTTATTTGTTCTACTCATGGTGTAAGTTATGTGATTAGACAGATCTTGCAAAACCTTCACATTACTTTTTTCCACGCAGGTGCATAAATCTGCCACAATATTGCAACAACTGGCTGCAATGTGCGGTTTCTGTGAGAGAACAACATGGAAGGCTGTTCTTAGTTGGAGTTCTCTTTGTGGGTGGCTACAATCAACGGTATTCTTTTAGCCACTGCATTAATTGTGATTGTTCCAGTCCTAGACATACCCAGTAATGCCAATATATTGTCTTTATTTGAGTCCTCAACTATGTTTTGTGTAATTGTGTTTGCAATTATATACTGTGGTAGTCTAAATCTACCATTTTAACTTTCAGAACCTTGACATGTGTTATTATAAGTAAAGTGATAAAGGGCTAGCAATGCTTTGATGATCATATTTTTAGCAACTGTCTGGCATAACTGCTGCTATTATTGAACTAGAAACATGGAAGCTGGATTTAAAACATAGATTGAAAATCATTCAGGCTTTCCCTTCATTTGTTTACATAAAGATCAGACGCCCGATCTGGAATTCTGGATTCATACATGTAGAGAGATTTCACAGTTCATTCTCGTATCCAACATCTATCCTGCAAAGTTACTGACTTGTTTCCAATCTTGTTTAGGTGAAGTCATTGCCCTCAGAGTATCTAAAGCAAGGGGAAGCTGAAATGATAATTCCACAGTGGCTGAAGGTGCTTGAGGATGCAGGTTCTGACTATCTTCACAGTAGGACTGGTGATAATATCAGAAATCATCAGGGATACATGCAAGGGAAGGGTGGTAGAACACTTAAACGCATAATCAGGGATTTTGCGGAAAGCCATCGAAATGCCCCAACCCCCTGCCCTTCATGATATGTGGATGGAACTGATTTCATCAGTCCTGATATTGGAGTGCGTGGTTCGTGTTGATCCTAGGGCTTGACCTCCATATACAAGTTTTTAAGTCGGAGAATGGATTACTTGCTTGTTCCAATGACATGGCTGGGACTTTGGAGTTTTGTCTTCCTCTGTATAGCAAGTCACCATAGGGCAGAAGTGGGAGTTGTTTACGCACATGCCATTAAACCTCATGAACCAATGTGTTTAATGGCCCTTTTCAAGGTTTTAAGTCCAAAGTTTTGCTTCTCCATGGGCCACCGGTATACTGGATGCTGAGAGAGATGGAGAGGTGAATGCAATAACTGTATATATCATTCTTTTGCGATTAGCACAAATGTACAAAACATTCTTCTGTGTTCATGCTCAACTTTTGAGCTTACATGGGTAATTTTGGTGGCATTTGATATGATTGCTACCATGAAGTTAATTCCAAATGTATATATCTGTTACTTCACCGGCAGCTGGAACTGCAACTTAGGGCAAGCGTCTGGAGGCTGGAGCTGAAGGTTCACCTAGAGAAAACTCCGAGTGCTGTACTTATTAATTCTGATTAGTTTTCATATCAGTAGTGCTCCGGTCCGGCCTCTGGAGCGTTTCTGTGAACAAGTTACTCCGTAGACCTTGCAGATGGTCATTTAACCTTCCAATTTACTCCATCCCACCATAGAAATTTTTAGAACAGATTGATAAGAGGTAAAAAAAAAACTTTGATTATCTCTATTTATTAGTCATTTTATTCTAATTAACTATTGCGTACCTACATGTACATGCACGCGTGTTAAATTGAGTATAACGTTTTTGAAACACCCATATGGCTCCTTTTGGTAAAGCCTAAAAGCACGCACCTGCTGGTCATGTCTGTAAAGCACATTAGTGGTCATATCCGGTGCAGTTTATAAGGCAAAACAGAACCTTTGATCAGTTTTGGGCCCATAAGGCAACACGGCAAGCAAATGTCGTCGATTGGAAGGAAGCACACACCTTTAGAAGGAGAGGTTGTGGCTAGATTATGCTCGGCTTGTTAACGCAAAATTCTAGAAACGCACTACCGGAAAATGGCTGTTTGCCGTGTGCAGCACATGAACAAGAAAAAACAATGTAGGAATAGAACACAATTATCTTGAATCACACGGAAACGGAGAAATAACAGAAAATTAGAATGGACGTAGGTTTTGGATGGAGCACACTCCAACAGATCCTTTAAATCATTTTCCATCTCTAAAAAATAGAAAAAAACAGCAAAACACTGTTCCAACAGACTCTCTGAATCTAATCCTCGCAATCTCCGCTTGCAAAATCGCCAGGGATCCCGCGCATCGATCCCGCCCGTCCTCCTCACACCAAATTGCCCACCTCCTTGTTAGGTTGATCTCTCTACCAATGGACCCTCCATTGGGCTCTTGACTCGCGTCCTGATCGGGGACGCCCAGCCCGTTAGAAGGTTGGTGGACCTCTGTCGCGCAGCGCTATAAGAGGGAGTGGGGGCCACGGGCTCCAGACACGAGGTTCGCCACCGCCGCTGTCGTTCCCCACTCCTAACCCTAGTCCGATCGAGAGGGACGCGCTAAGGCGACGGGAAGCACCACCAGCAGCTCCGTCGTGCAGGACGTTGCTACAACCTCTACACCGACCGTCGCTGCCCGTGCGCAGATCTTCGTCACGGAACCAGCGAAGCCCGGTGTTGCAAAGGTATGCACCCGATTACAGTTTGTCCCTACTTGTTCTACTCCTAGTCGATCCAGTATATCAATCAATGCAATGGTATCAAGAGCTAGGTCTAGTGAGTAGACAGAGTTGGGAATGAAAGAACGAATCAAAGAAACAGTATCGAATTGAATCAGAAAAGGCAAAAGGATTGTTTTTTCCTGAAACCCTAACCCTAGATCCAAACATCAAAGGAAGGTGGAGAGGGAGGACCTACCGTGGGACCTACCTCTGCCGCCGTCATCACCACCGCCGGTGTCGCCTTGGTGCGCGCCGCGCGGACGAACAGGGCGAGCCGCTCGCCGGACCTCCGCCGCTGGCTGGCGTGAGGGACAGGGGCAAATGGCACCACGGTGAAACCGCTCGACGGCGGCACGCTCTCCCTCGTGGGGGAACACGCTCGCCGGCGAGGGGACTCCCGGCGGCGCCACCACCTTCCTCTCCGGCTGTTATGGCTTCCTCTCTCTGGATCTTGCCGGTGCAAGGCTAGGATTAGAGGACGGAGGGGAGAGAGCAAAGGTAGAAACAAGAAAGGAAGAAGAAAGGGGGAGCCGGCTGCGGCCTTGTCCTGGCGGCGCTCGAACTCACCGTCGCCGGTGAGTCGCCGGCCACGAGTGAAGCTCCCCACCGCCGACGGACTACGGCGCGAGACGCGGGGAGGAAAGGGAGAAATGGTCTAGGGTTTTCCAGGGGATGCGGACTGCTGCGGTTTTGATCGCGCGACGCGTGCGGTCGACCGTCGGATCACTGATCCACGGCGATGGACGGCTCCTGGAAGCCGGTAGCTGGCTGGGCCAGATTTGGCCCGTGTGGGAAGTAGAGCTGGGCCGCTTCAGCAGCCCAGCCGTTGGTTTGTGGGCCTCGAACCCAGGCGGACGCGAGAAGGCCGTGGGCCGGTTTTCTCCCGTAGGCCGAATGAACAGCTAGGAACAGTAAATGTTATTAATTGTTTTGATGAATATTCAAAAGCTTATTTGATGAATTTTGTATAGTTTTGATGAATTTCATCTAGATTTTGATTTCTACTCAAATTGAACCAACAAGATATTTGTGTAGAGATTGAATTGTGACAGAAATGCTTCTGAACAGTATATTTTTCGTGAATTTTGTTCATGTTTTTTGAAAAGTTTAAAGTGTTGCTCATTTTAATTTAATTCGAAGATTAAATTAAAGGGAAAAGTTGATTAGAGAAAAGTAAAGTTAAAGAAATGCTTTCGAAGGAGTATTTATTTTAAGGCAAAGTTTGACAAGTTTGTCAAGGTTTTAACCTCTACTCAATTTTGAACCAACGGGATGAATTGTTTAGAGAGTTAATCCAGTGTAAGAAATGTTTAGAAGTGTGAATGTTTCTAAAAAGAAAGAAAAATTTTCCGCTGCAAAGTAAAAGTTTTATCCTCTAATTAAATTGGAGCCAACTGGAAAATTTAATTAACGGAGTAGAAAGATATTTGTTAATATAATTATTTTCTAACCAACGTTGATGATAACAATATTATAATTTTATGGATCTTATGTTTATAGTTAAAGTCTCTGATAATTTTTTCATCAAAGTGATCAATCTTCAGAGAATAAACAAAGACCAAGAAATGTTGTTTTTCTTGTTTCTGCTGCTATTATGATGTTTATCTTTTAATTAAATTGGAACCAACGAGAAAATTTAATTGAAAGAACAGTTTTGAAAGGTTTTCCCTGTGGGTTATATCCACGTTAAAGTTAAAGTCAGCTAGCGCTGTATTAAGTCAAAGATAAAGTTATTATATTGGTTTTGGATTGCTACTTTTTTGTACAAAGTTTGATATTTCTTCTCAAACCAAAGGGAGATTTGTTCAAAAAATAGAGAATATTTTTAGAAATACTTTTGATAAGTATTAATTCTAAATATAAAGTTTCATAATGTTGTCATTTTCTGACCAACGTTGATGATGATAATATTATGATATGATGAAAGAAAATTCTTTTTCTGCTAATGATGGTTTGAAATTAATAGATGAATGATGTTTTATTATATTTTCTGCTCGACGGTGATATAGAATAGAACATAAAGTTTTTAAAGTGTCATAAACTTAAAGTTTGAATTATTGTTGAATATTTTTTCAGACAAAAGATCTTTCTATTTTTCATTCAAGAAAGCATTAAGAAAAGTAAGCTGAGCACTTGTGACTGAGGAGATGACAAAGAAAGAATGTCATAATATGAGGGACTATGTTCTCTTTAAAGAATGGCTTCAAAAGAAAAGATTCACGGATATAGATCCGAGAAAAGAGATAGATCACAAAGAGGAATTTATTTCCAGTTCAGTCATCATGATAAAAGTTGTAATAAGTCATATGCATGTTTAATTTGACCAATGTTGGATTAAGCATGTGTGTGTTACAGTTTATTCAGATTTATTTCTGAATTTGATGATTGAATGTGAGCCAATCCTAGCATGCATGTCCCTTTCCAGGAATTAACTGAATAGAGGGGAAAGTTTATGATACTCTCGCACAGGGAGAAAAGTTTATAATAATACCCGCATAGCGGGAAAAGCTCTGAGAAAATACCCGCGTGATGGGGTAAAGTTGGCATAATGCTTATGTTAGACAATCCCACATGGCGGGAGAAGTTTTGGCAAAGGACTCATCATGCATGGTGGGAGAAAGATATAATGACTCATGTGGTTATGGTGTATCCCACACTGGGAAATAGAATTTTGAAGTAGCTCTTATGCCACCCTAGTACTGATTGAGCATTTCTATTGTGTTATAATCACTAAGCACTCTATGAGTTTAAAGAGAATAGAAAGTAATATGCGAACCTAAAGATAAAGAATGATATGCAAACTTGTTTTTTTTCAAAAGTACTGACATAAAGGACTCTAGTGAGTTCTTAAAGAGAAATGAGGAAAAGTGTACTCCCATATGAATTAAGAAACAACTTTATCTCATGTGATATATTCATGCAGATAAAGGAAGTAATGAAAGTAATGAAAGTTTTCTCAAAGTTTCAAAATTGTGGCAAGAAAGTTCATGCCACATTTCGAGGGGGAGAAAGGTGAAATCCCCTATACTTCAGGAAATGATGCATATTATGCATTTAGAGTGATCTATAAAAGATAAATGTGATTGTTCGGGGAGCGTAAGACGATCATAATAATGATACCCCTAAAGAAAAGAAATAGCTAAAATCCTAGACTTTCACAGGTCCGATAGGAGGATAGCGATGTGACCAAGACGGTGATAGAACAAACCAAAATGAGAAAGTTTAAAGATTCTCCATCTTTATAATAGACGGGAAGATCTGGGGAGCCATTTTGTAGGCCATCCAGATGAAAAAATGGTAAGTTTAAAGATACACTATTTTTATAATAGATGGGAAGATCCGGGGGAGCCATTTTGCTGGCCATCCAGATAAAAGAAAAGTCTTTCTATTTCTAACGAGACACATTGTCTTCTTGGAATAAGAGAGCAATCAGGGGGAGCATGGTGAGCTCGAGAAATTGACTTCGAGGAGAAGCGGGTATATGTGCTCACTCCAATGATTCAGGAGCTATTTTCTCAACACCCATGACAACAATGAGTGAAGACATGAAACCTGTCCTTCAGGAGCCATTGAAACCCATTGTTGTACATAGGGAGAGCTGCTGCTGCCCCATATGGTAGATGTACCAAAAGTTGAGGCACACAATGTGCCTGAGGTTGAGGCCTCTAGAAGGTCTCAAAGAGTCAAAAGATCAGATCTTACTGATGATTGCAAAGATAGAAAAGTTCACATGGAGGTTGACTTAACCTCATATAAAGAAACCATAAGAAGCGTTTGTTCGTTAAAAAGAAACTAATGAATCCCGAGGAAGCTTGGGACTCAGAAGTAATTCTCAATCGAGCCAGAACAGTAGGTTGTAATAGGTCGACAAGTCTTGATGTGACTCCAAAGGGAATATGTGAATAAGGAAAGCGCATCTTAAATCAAAAAGTTTTGTGCAAAGAGAATGAATGGACTCCAATGAATCTAGTGGCACATCATGATCTAAGTTACATCAGATGAAAGTATTATATGGCACAACCTAAGGGTTTTTGCCATAAAAGTAAAAGAAGAAAAGGAATGCTGCCTAAAGAAATCATTTATGAATGATAACATTCAAAGATAAAAGAATTGGTAATTTTGGGTTTAAAAGAGAATAAGAGGACAACATTTGTACAAAGTTACATAATGGGAAATTCATTTCCTAATTGTGCATATGTGATTGACATCTTACATGCTAGTAATGATGTCAATATGCCGTAAAAGAAGATTAAGAAGTTTTTGTCCTCAAAGTTCAAAAGGAAGTTCTCCGTGAATGTCTTTCACTATAAGGATTGAGATTCACCGAGATAAAAAAAGGGGTATTGGAACTATCGCAAGAGGCATACTTAGAAAAGATGCAAAGAAATATAGTATGCATGCGAGTAAGCCTACGCCTATTCCTGTCATTAAGGGTAATGGTTTTGGGAGCTTTTATGTTCCAAGAGTCATTATGAAATGGATTAAAAGAATATGGTACCATATGCTTCAGCTGTTGGAAGCTCAGTGAATGCAAAAGATAGAATTTACCCTCACATAGTTCATATATTCGGGTTGTTTTGGCAATGTCCAGTCCAGATATAGATCACTAGAATGGAGTTAAGTGTATCAGCCCCATGCTAAGTTGGAAATATCAAGTGCTCTAAAAGGTTGTGAGTACAAAGATATAATTTGTGAAATTTGTAGAGAAATCCACAATTGTCGCTAACTTTCACACTTGGAGTTTTTGTGTGGAAAAGCTCCAAAAGGGTAAAACAATTGTCATCAATGTGATGCAAAGATGTGGTATAGCATGATACAAGCAAAATGGTTAATGGAACCTGTACCCAGAGTTGATAATGGTTGGCAACAACAATAACCATTGAAGTAGTTCACTCCTAGACAACAAGTCAAGTGTGCTGCCAAACACATTGACACAAAGTTATATGTTGTAAAGGAGTAAGTCCGAAATCACATTAAAAATATTACACATATAACAGACAAGCAAATGCTTGAGGATCCTCTTATGAGAAGCTTACCACCTAGTGCGCTTAGAGAATAGATATGCAACATGAATTTATGGTATAGTTTATGATTTCGGACAATAAAGGGCCCAAGGCTAAAGAATATATTTCAGAACAGAGATGTGTGTTGTAGCTGTTAAATCTATCGGGAATTGACATGAATCGAGATTGACCGTGACGATAAAACATGCTCTATGCACTGATCTATAATGGAATAAGAAAAGAGGTTAAAAGTATATGGTGAGATCAAGGGGGAGAATGTTAGGTTGATCTCTCCACCAATGGACCCAACGGTCCATTGGGCCCTTGACTCGCGTGCTGATCGGGGATGCCCAGCCCGTTAGAAGGCTGGTGGGCCCCTGTCGCGCAGCGCTATAAGAGGGAGTGGGGGCCACGGGCTCCATACACGAGGTTCGCCACCGCCGCCGCCATTACCCACTCCTAATCCTAGTCCGATTGAGAGGGACGCGCTGAGGCGACAGGAAGCACCACCACCAGCTCTGTCGTGCAAGACGTTGCTCCGTCGTGCATGACGTTGCAATTTCATCTATTAAGTTCAATGCGGTACATGAACATCACATCAGATCCATAATCACCCAAAGCATGCAACAAAAATATGGAAAGCCGAAGAGCAAGGATAAGCAATCTAATAATTTCATCTATTAATTTCTACAAACCTCAAATAAGTTGTCTAGGAACAATCTCTTGCAATAGAGAACAACAGATCCACAATCATGCAAGCACGCGACAACAATATTCAAAGCTAAAGAGCATCGGTAAGCAATCTAATAATTTCATCTACAAATTTCTACAAACCTCAAATAAAATGAGTTGGAACAACTCTTGCTATCTTGCAATAGGGTACATTAGATCTACAATGACCCAACCATGAAAGAACAATATTGAATACAAAAGAGCATGGAGAAGTAATCTAATAGAATTTAGCAATACAAGGAGGAGACCGCAGACTTGATGAACACGAGTGAAGGAGGTGCTGAATGCTGTCTCGATTTAGCAGCTTGAACCTACTCCTTGAACACGATATTCTTGGCACTTGTTGCAGATTTGTGGCCACCAGAGTCAGCCTCCGGGAAGCCGACGGAGCAATGGCCTCGAACCATGTTGCAGCTTCAAGGACGTTGCCAAGGAAGGCCACCGCTTGTAGCAGAGGAAGACGTCGTCACTAGCGAGGTTGCCCTTGCTATTTCCGCCGCAGATCTACTAGGTCTCTTCAACAGTAGAGGACAAGATCCCCTGATTTTCGAATTTCAATGAGGGAAGTGGGAGGCCTGGCCGCCTTGTTTCCCTCTTTGTTTTTTATATAACAGGCACGACTAGGAGGAGGAGCGGGAAATTCAAAATTTCATATACCGCCTTTCTACTCCGGAGGGGGAAATGAAAGACTTTGGAAACCGCTGCCAGACCTTGGTCACTGACACATTGGACCGCTTGGGTGTTGGACCCAAACGTCAGTGACCATAAGTAGATGGGCAAGTTGTTGAAATGGTTGTCCGTGCCACTATGGATCATGACATTGATAAGCACACACAAGATTATCCTCTATTTCATATTCATGTTGGACAGATGATCCGATATTTGCATTACAAATGTAATTCACTACAACAATTTAACGTACCATTTCGACTGGTTATTACATGACTAAACACACTTAAATAAACATTAAAACTATAGACTACAGACTACAGGGGACCCGGGTACCTCCACCCTACAGCTAATCTTCTACGGAGATCGTGCATAAATTTTGTATGATGAATGCATACGAACGCCCAATCATATGTGAGTATTCTGTTCGGAAAGATTTTCTCTAAGAGAGACCTTAATAGGAAGGTCCAATCATCAGCAATAATTAAGATGACATGAACAGACAGATGTAATTGTTACATCAGGAAGGTCTTTTTCGCAAAACATAATATATCGGACCTTTGTCAACTGCTTCCACTCATTCGCAAAACATCAACAGCAACAAGTTTCTTAAGATGGCATGTCATGTCACACCCAACAGTGCTTGGTTCGAGACGAGGGTCATGGTTTTGTTGCCGCGGTGACGATACCTCTATTGTTCTCCCTCTACCTTCCTTTTTGCCTAGTTCCGCAGTTATGCAATGCGTTCGAATCCAGAATGATGAGTATACTCAAATCAATTTGGAATAGATTAAACCAAATTGGTATAATAAGATGGCATCTCAAAGCAATTTGTCGGTGTCCGGATTAGCACCGGCACCAACTAGTGATTTGCGCTGAGATCAGCTCCTCGATGGTCGGCGCTGGCTAAGGTGACACGGGGGTTTATCCTGGTTCTGGCCACGCGGTCGTACGTCTAGTAGGTGTGCTTTCGCACTTGTATTAGCTAGCACTGGTGGTGCCTGTAGAGGGGGGCTACAGGCACGGTGGGAGAGGAGGAAATTCCCCCAAGTCCCGTCTAAGTGATTGAGGCAAATGCCAATATCTAGAACGTGGTGGCGAGTTGTGCGTGGTAAGCGTGTTGCGTCGTCCCCGCGCAGGAGGCTTTGCCTCTCCCTTTTATAGGTCAAGGGGAGGCAGTTACAGGTGCTGCATAGCAGCCGATACAGTGGTTGCGTACTAATAAGCATGGCGCCGGCGGTCTTGTCCCGCGCTTCATGGTTCCTGGCGCGAGTTGGTGGTGCCCTCCGGCTTCCGCGGGCATCGTGGCGGTCATCGTGACCCGTCCTGCTTTGACTTCGAGGGGCGGCCCCGTTGGATCGAGGGCCCATCCGCCGGAGGAAGGACCGGAGTTGGTGGCGCGGGATGGCGGCGCGTCATCGGCGTGTCCGCACAGTGCCGTGTGTGCCGTCGCACAGTGGCCGGGATGGTGGCACAGTGTTGGGGATGGCCGCACAGCGCCCGGGATGGCTAGGCGGCGCCGGAGTTGATGGAGGAGACGCGGCGCACGCCACTTGTACGTCAGCGCCGGTCAAGGCGTGCGTCCGCTTGTCGTCCGTACACCTTTCGAGGGTGCCCCCATGCCCTTTCGAGGGTCTTGCCTTGGGGGGAGGACGGAAGCAGATCACACAGTGGCACAGAATGACGCCAGCCTGTCCGCACAGGGCTGCGCAGCTCCCGCACAGGGTTAGGAATGGCCGCACAGTGCCGAGTTAGGCCGCACTGTGGCTGTGTCAGACGACCTGACCATGTCAGGTGCGCGGCGTGGGGGAAGGTTTCCTCCTTGACTTCGGCGTCCCGCTGTAGGGCCGGGCATTAAATGCCGCTACCGAGCGAAGCGGGGGCGGTCGCCCGCTCGAGGGGGTCCGAACCCCTCGAGCGAAGCGGAGATCCGCTCGAGGGGTCGAAGCCCTCGAGCGAGGCGGAGATCCGCTCGAGGGACTGGAGCCCTCGAGCGAGGCGGCCAAACGGGCCTTCCAGGCCGCTGCTGGGCCGTGGCAGGCTGTGGGCCCTTGCGGTCCTGTGGCCAAGGATAAACAGTCCCTAGGCGGTTTTGCGTTTAACGAGGGTGATTATCCCCTTAGTTAGGGGACCCCTAATGACCGTCCCCGATAGTAGTCCCCGAGCCTTTGCTGGAACGGGGACCGTTTCGGCAAAGGGTTCCGTTCTCGGGTGCCGTGCGCGAGTCTCGTCCCGTTTGATCATTCGCGTTTTTCCTGTGGGGGCGCGCTAGCGCACCTGCGGGTGTAAGCCCCCAAATCCCTGCAGGAGTGTGTGCACTCGTGCAGGGGTTAAATACGTAGGGCAACGTGGCTCACCTTGCGTTTGTTTCAGCCGGCCTCGGCGGTGTTTCAGCCGGCATCGGCGATCTACGCAGGAGGGGAGGCATCGTGTTGACCCAAGATGTTTCGGGTAGGCCGCCCGTTTTTTCGGGGGCGCGACCTTAGGCGAGTTGGTGCGGCGATCGTTGGGGTGGTCGTGGTGCGAGGAGCCTCCGAGCCCTGGCCCAATCAGGGGCGATTGGATGAAGACTCTCGACTTTATTACGACCCTCATTGCCCTTTCGCAGGGTAGAGGGGTGAGGCAAGCCGTGCTACCCTCGAGCGGGCAGCGAGCACGGTTGCCTTGGTGAGCTGTTAACGGATAGTTCAAGTGGGCGTCCGTGCCCCATTCGATAGGGGTCGGCTCGTGGTCCGGAGACACGTCCATGTGAGCGTTTGCAGGGGTTTGCGAAGCAGGGCTCGGTCCCGTTCGATGGGGGCCGAGGGCGCGGAAGCACTCCCTCGATGGGATCCCTCAATTGGCTGCCCCTGTCCTGGCCTTGAACATGATATGTAGGGTGCCCCCCGAACTTCGTGTTCGAGGACAGGCTCGGTTGCGCATGCCCCGATCGTTCCTGACTCTGTCAATCTGAGGCGCCTGTTCGAACCCGTCGGGGGTCAGGCTCCGTACCTCTGATCAGTAGGGCCTTTGCTGGGAGGCACCGGGCGCTCCTGTCTTGGCGGACCTGTGGCGCTCGCTGATCTGTTATCGAGTCGAGCCTCGAACCACTGATCAGTAAACCCCCAGATCTAGGGGCATCTGCGGCGCCCATCATACCCTCAGCGGGCTGGGCCTCGAGCCGCTGATCAGTAGAGCTATGCGGGCCTGAGCCCCGGGCTTCCTCGAGTTCGTTCTTGAGGACGTATTGACAGGCTGTGGCCTCATGGCCTCAACCTGCTTTGGATTGGGGCGCCAGCCGTATCCCCTCGAGGGGTCGGCCCTCGAATCCCCGGCTCGAGATTTACAGAGGGTGATCCTTATGCGAGAAGGAACCCATGGTGTTCGAAATGCGTCCGTGAGACGATTGGCCGCCACGCTACGCCAGCCGCGGCTGACGTGGCGCGGGGCGTGCGGAGTGGGCGCGCCTTTTAGGCGATGCGACGTGGGCAACGTGCGAGGGCGATGAGACGGGGTGCTGCGTCCCCTGGGTTACCGTGCGGTAATCATGGTGCACGCGTGTGCGTGTGGCAGATTCGGCACGGTGGGGTCCCGCCGTCAGCGACGAGGGGCGCCGGCCGCATTAACTGCCGCCGCCCGCTGCGCTTCCGGGGGCTCCGCCCCTTCCGATTCTATAAAAGCAGGGGGTGCAGGGAAAACTCCTTACCTCTGCCATTCGCACCCGTCCCTCGCTCTTCGTCTCCCTCAGCGCTACGTGCCTTGCCGCTCTAGATCCGCCCGTGCTCTGCCGTTTCCACAGTCGCTTGCGCTCCACCACCCTCTCTGCCATGTCTTCGATCCGAGTGCTGGAGGCGTTCCCGTGGCCTCGGTCAACGGTGGATCGACGGTCGTTGGAGGCGCTGGTGATCGGCGGTCAGCTGGCGCTGGCCGGCGACGGGCCGAACCCGGCGTGGATGATCCCGTCGTCGTCGCACCAGCAACCGAACCCTCCGCCGGGTTACGTCGTCAGCTTCCTACGGTTGCATGAGCGCGGCTTCAACGCCCCCGTGAGCAAGTTCATGCGGGGGCTGTGCTACCACTACGGGGTGGAGCTCCATAACTTCGCCCCCAACGCCATCTCGCAGGTGGCCTCCTTCGTCGCCGTCTGCGAGGGATACTTAGGAATCCCAGCGCATTGGGACCTGTGGGTCCACCTTTTCCGCGGCGAGCTTCACACGCTCGCCACGGGGGAGAGGAGGACGCGCCGAGCGGTCCGCGCCGGTGGTCTCACGCTCTTGGTGCGTGACTCCCAGAAGGAGTTGTACCTGCCGTGCACGATGACGTCGAACAACTCCGACTGGGAGAAGGGGTGGTTCTACCTTCGTAACGACGGCACCGGCCTTCCACCGTACACCGGGAAGGTGCTGACGGAGAGGCCAATCTCATGGGCACACGGGGTGTCACCCCCGTCGAGGCAGAGGAGGCTCGAGCCTCTTACTGACGCCATAAGTCAGTTGGCGAACGCTGGGCTGACGGTGGCGTCCGTCATCGCCAATTTCCATCACCGGCGGGTGATTCCTCTCATGGAGAGGGAGCTTCTCATCTTCGAGATGAGGAGCGAAGCCAACCCTGTGGCCCTGGCACGCTCGCAGTTGCTGGAGGAGCCGCTCGCCCAGGCGTACGCGGCCACGAGGGCGAGACGCGCTGTGAACCCCAGGGTGGTGCGGAACAGCGATGACGACCTGTGGTCGTTTGTGATGCTCCCGGATGCCGGTCAGGTGAGTGTCGATTCTTCGCCTTTGCTCTCTTTATCCCCGTGCTTGACCTAACGGCGGTTGCTGGCGGCAGGCGGTGGACGTCAATGTCCCCACGTCGGATCCGCCAACGCCTCGGTCGCAGGCCGACAATCGCGCCAGGCAGCAGAGGCAGCAGGACCGGGCAGCCTAGGCGAAGGAGAAGAGGATCAGGAGGCAGGAGCGCCTCAACAGGTACAACGAGGATTACCTGTTGCAGGAGCAGCAGGGCCTCTCCCCCCCGCCGGAGCCAGTGAACACATCTTCAGACGAGGAGGAGACCGAGGGGGAGCAGACCACCTCCGATAGGTGGGAAGCAGTGCCGCCCCCGTCACCGGGGGCCGAGGAGGTCCCTGCAGAGCTGCCTGTCGTGGGGTCACCGCCGAGGATGTCGGCAGGCTCTGGGGAGGCGCCCCCAGAGCCCTCAAGGAAGCGCAAGCGGGGTTACTCCAACATAAGGTGCGTTGTTTTCCTCTCTCCGCGTTCTTGATATCATGAATCTGGTCACCCACCTTTCCTCCCTCCCGTTGTTAGGACGTCGTCCGCTGTCCCTGGCCTTGCACCCGTCAAGGCGCTCAAGCTGGGCGCGCCGCGCGTGACGAGGCCCCGCTCGGAGAGGACGCCACAGGTGGCGGCGGGCACGGCGGGGATGGGCCAAGCGTCGCGTGTCACGACCGTGGCCACGGGGCCGCGACAGCGGGAGGAAGCGACGGTGGAGACCGTGCGGGCGACAATGACCCATGGTGCCCAGCAAGAGCGAGAGTGGGCCTGCACGGCGAGTCGGGGGGTCGAGGGCCGCGGGACGGCCGAGGCCCCTGCTGATGGTGATTCTGCCCCCAGAGGGGGTCGGGTGGAGGCAGCGGTCGGATCAGCCCCCGGGCCCGCGCCCGGGGTACTGGTGGTGCGATCCGACGGCTGCGTGATATTGCAGCAGCCGGCGTCCGATGCCGGGGCATCGACGTCCGGTGTCACGGTCCCGGCGCCCGGTGCTGACGCGCCACAATGGGAGCAGAGGATCCGTCTCCCTGGGGTGCCGCGGAGCTTGCTGGAAGAGGCGAGGTCCGAGAGGGCGCTGTGGCAGGAGTTCCGTGCCAACGACGCCTCTATTCACGCCGCTCTGGTCGAAGCAGTCCGACTCCAAGGAGGCAGGTCGTTCCAGATCTTCCAGGTAAGAACATCCGCTTGATCGCCGTTCGCTCCCCTGTTTTCCTATTTGAATGTTTCTCGTTTGATTCTTACTCCCTGCTTTCCCTTCGCTACCCGCAGGAGCTGCAGGGCCAGTCGGGCGAGAGGTTTGCTCGTATTGCCGAGTTGAGCTCCAACCTCGACTGGTACCGGATGCAGTACGAGGCTCTGGACGCCATGGTGGAGGCCCTGCGGGCGGACAACGGTTGGCTGGAGTATAACGTCATGGGCATAGAGGATGCTCACACCGACCAGCGCTCCTTGGCGGCGCAAAAGACTAAGGAGGCTGAGGAGATGAAGGCCGCGCTCCAGGGGAAGGAGGCGGCGCTGGTGGCGGCGAACGGTGAGCTGCTGAAGGCGCGCGAAGCCCTCGCCGAGGTTCAGGCCGCGTTGGTGCAGAAGGGGACGGCCCTTGCCGAGGCGCAGGCCCAACTCCTGCAGGATCGTGCGACCCTCGAGGGGGCCCAGTCCTGGCAGACCCAGGCTTAGCAAAAGACCCAGGAGGTCGAGAAGCTGGGTGCTGCTCTGCAGGAAAAGGCCGAGGCGCTCTCCGGAGTGGATGGCCAGCTTCAGCAGGAACGCACCCCGCGCGCGCAGGTGGAGACCCAGCTCTAGCAGGAGCATGCAGCGCTCGAGGATGCTCGGTCCGCCTTCCAGCGTGAACGCTCGACGCGGGAGGAGGTGCAGTCCCAGCTCCACCAGGAGCGTACCGCGCTCGCGGAGGCCAGGGCCATGCTCCAGCTTCGGGAGGCGGAGGCCGAGCGGCTCACCGGGGAGTTGGTCCAGGAGGGCGTCACTGTCGAGGCCTTGAGAACCGCCAGCGCGGAGAAGGATGCTTTGATTCTGCAGCTGCAGCAGGAGGCTGGAGCCACTCGTACGGAGCTCGAGAAGGAGAGGAAGCAGGTTGAAGGTAAGTCGCAGCCCCCGGGCCTTTTATTTGTTGATCAGGTTCGTCGAGATTCGCTCTCGGCTCACCCTTTCTCCCCTCAGGACTGCGGAAAGCTCTGGGGGAGTCGGCGACGCAGGTGGAAGTGCTCCAAGCGGCCTACACCTCGTCCCAGCAAGAGCTGGGGCTTCTGGAGCAGGCGGCCCTCGAAGCGTGCCAGAGCATCGACGAGGGCACCGGTCTATCGGGGAGCTCGCTGGCGATCCGCCTTCGGGCTCTGGGCGGTCGCGTCGCCGAGCGCATGAAGGGCGCCCTTCGTCTCGGCATCCAGAAGACCCTCGGCGTGGTGTCGACGCATTACATCGTCGACCTTGCGGCGCTGGCCATGGGATACATCGTCGCGGACGATCTTGATGATGACGGGGCGCAGGACGCCGTGAACCAGGTCGATGCTGCCGCTGCAGATACTGCTGCAGACCTTGCCGACGCGTTCGAGGAGGATCTCTTTCCGAACGCTCCCCCCGCGGGTCCCCTCGAGCCCTGAAAGTAGTCAGGCACCGAAGCCCTTTAGTCGTGGTCAGGATTTGAGCCAGGTGGCTCTTGCAACAAAACAATCTGCCTTTTGAAGTTTGTAACTTAAGTGCGACTTGTTTTATGTATGCCGTTGTATCTTTTCCCGTCGCCTAGGCAAATTTCAGCTGGGATCGATTGCTTTCGCGAGCAACTTGAAGGCTGGAGGCGTGGGCTGTCCCTAGTTCGCCCGGCTTTACCTTTTGGCTACTCGCGCCCTGCTTCTTTCTGTCTAAGCTCCCGGGGCATGACACGCTCAACATTTTTGGGAAAAAAGGTTTTTTGCGAAAAAATAGGACTATTTAGGGGGGGTGCCCCCCATAGTAGCCCCCGAGGGGGACTTGGTTTTCAGAGGAAAGCCGAGTCTCCCTTATCTTTGTTCACAACCTTAACGTATATACAACCGACTGGGGCGCCGGATATGCACAAAACAACTTGGAACTTAAGGGTAAAAGCGACGTAGCTGTTGGATGTTCCAAGCGTTGGCGAAGACTTCGCCTTTCTCATTTGCGAGCTTGTATGTGCCGGGCTTGAGGACCTCGGCGACGATGTATGGCCCCTCCCACGGTGGCGTAAGCTTGTGGTGTCCTTCATTCTTCTGTCGGAGTCGGAGCACCAAATCCCCCTTGTTGAGGTCTCAGGGCCGGACCTTGCTCGCTTGGTAGCGTCGCAGGGATTGCTGATACTTCTCGGAGTGTAGGACCGCCACGTCTCGGGCCTCGTCGATGCAGTCCAGCGCATCTTCGCGATCTTGTTGGTTTTGCCCCTCCTGGTATGCTCTGACCCTCGGGGATCTGTAGTCCAAATCCGTGGGGAGCACGGCTTCCACGCCGTAGACCAGGAAGAATGGGGTGAGACCCGTGGCCCTGCTCGGGGTGTTCTTGAGGCTCCAGACGACTGATGGCAACTCCTGGACCCACTTCCGGCCAAATTAGTTGAGTTTGTTGAAGATCCTCGGCTTCAAGCCTTGTAGAATCATGCCGTTGGCACGCTCTACTTGGCCATTAGTCTGTGGGTGTGCCACAGCGGACCAATCCACGCGGATGTGGTAGCTGTCATAGAACTCCAAGAACTTCTTGCCGGTGAATTGAGTGCCGTTGTCCGTTATGATGGAGTTGGGTACCCCGAAGCGGTGCACGATGTCCGTGAAGAATAGCACCGCCGGCTCGGACCTAAGGCTGCTGATGGGGCGGACCTCGATCCACTTCGAGAATTTGTCGATGGCCACAAGTATGTCGGTGAAGCCCCCGGGCGCCTTTCGCAAGGGTCCGACCATATCTAGCCCCCACACAGCGAAAGGCCACGTGATGGGGATGGTTTGCAGTGCGTGGGCCGGGAGATGGGTCTTTCGCGCGTAATACGGGCACCCTTCGCAGTGTGCACCACCTCGTTGGCGTCGGCGACCGCCGTCGGCCAATAGAAGCGCTGGCGGAATGCGTTGCCTACGAGGGTACACGGAGCGGCGTGGTGACCGCACTCGCCCACGTGGACGACCTGGATCAGCTCCCGTCCTTCAGGAATGGAAATGCAGCGCTGCATGATCCCTGAGGCGCTGCGCTTGTACAGCTCACCATCGATGACGACGAAGGACTTGGCCTTCCTGGCAACACGCCTTGCCTCGGTTCGGTCCGGAGGGAGTTCCCCTCGATCCAACCATGCGAGGTACTCGTCGCGCCAGTCCCGCGGATGGGGCAGGAGGTTGTCAATCTCCATCGCCTCGGCCTCGTCCACCTGGGACCCTTCAAGGTCTGAGGCCTCGAGTTCCCCGTCCGAGGGGTCCTCGTCCATGGGCTCAGTGCTCGTATGCCTCGAGGAGTCAGCCCTCAACGCCTTTCCGGAAGCGGCGGTGGGTTTGTCGAGGTTGACAGAGGGTTCGGCGAGGTCGCGGGCAAAAACGTTCCGGGAAACGGTGATTCGCCCCGAAGCGATCTTGGCCAGCTCGTCCGCTTACTCGTTGTACTTGCACACGATGTGGTTGAGCTCGAATCCAAAGAACTTGTCCTCGAGCTTGCGCACCTCGGTGCAGTATGCCTCCATCTTCTCGTCGTGGCAGCTTGCGTTCTTCATCAGCTGGTCAATGACCAGTTGGGAATCTCCCCGGATGTCAAGGCGCTTGATGCCGAGCTCGATGGCGATGCAGAGGCCGCCGAGGAGGGCCTCGTACTCCGCCATATTGTTCGACGTGGGGGAAGTGCAAGCGCACCAAATACCGCATGTGCTCCCCAAGGGGTGAAACGAAGAGCAGGCCCGCGCCTACGCCCGTTTTCATCACAGATCCATCGAAGTACATGGTCCAGCACTCGGCTTGAATCTGGGGGGTGGGCAGCTGAATGTCAGTCCACTCGGCCACAAAGTCCGCCAAGACCTGTGATTTGATCGCTTTTCGTGGTGCGTAGGTGAGTGCCTCACCCATGCTCCACGGACCACTTTCCTATCCTACCCGAGACGTCCTGGTTGTGGACAATCTCCCCCAAGGGGAAAGAGGACACCACGGTGACAGGATGGGCCTCGAAGTAGTGCCGCAGCTTGCGCCGCGCGAGCACCACCGCGTAGAGTAGCTTCTGGATCTGGGGGTATCGCGTCTTGGTGTTCGACAACACCTCGCTGATATAATAGACCGACCTCTGGACAGGCAGGGCATGGCCTTCCTCCGTTCTCTCTACTACGATGACCGCGCTGACCACTTGGGTTGTGGTGGCGACGTAGAGATATAGAGGTTCGCCTTCTTGAGGTGGGGTCAGTATCGGAGCGTGGGCAAGTGTTGTCTTTAACTTGTCGAGGGCCTCCTGGGCCTCGACAGTCCAGGAGAAACGCTCGCTTTTTTGAAGAAGTCGGTACAGGGGTAAGCCATTCTCACCGAGACGTGAGATGAAGCGACTCAGAGCTGCAAGGCAGCCCAGGACCCTTTGTACTCCCTTCATATCGCGTATCGGTCCCATCCGCTCAAGGGCCGACACCTTCTCCGGGTTGGGCTCTATGCCTCGTTGGGAGACAATGTAACCTAGTAGCATGCCACGCGGCACCCCGAAGACGCATTTTTCGGGATTTAACTTAACCCCGTTTGCCCGAAGGCAATCGAACGCAATGCACAAATCGTTCACTAGGTCGTTCGCCTTCCTGGATTTGACTACGATATCGTCGACGTAGGCCTCAACGGTCCGCCCGATGTGGTCCCCAAAGACATGGAGCATACATCGCTGGTATGTCGCCCCGGCGTTTCGGAGACCGAACGGCATCGTCACGTAGCAGAACATTCCGAACGGGGTGATAAAGGAGGTCGCGAGCTGGTCAGACTCCTTCATCTTAATCTGGTGGTAACTGGAGTACGCATCAAGGAAACATAGCAACTCGCACCCCGCGGTGGAATCAACTATTTGGTCAATCCGTGGCAAAGGAAAAGGAACTTTGGGACATGCTTTATTCAAACCGGTATAGTCAATGCACATCTGCCACTTCCCATTCTTTTTCTTAATTAGTACAGGATTAGCTAGCCACACTGGATGAAACACCTCCTTGATGAACCCGGCCTCCAAGAGCTTTCACAGCTCCTCTCCAATCGCCCGACGTTTCTCTTCGTCAAATCATCGCAGACACTGAGAGACCGGCTTGGAGTTGGGCAGGATATCAAGTGAGTGCTCCGCGACTTCCCTCGGAATGCCCGGCATGTTCGCGGGACTCCATGCAAAGATGTCAGCATTGGCGCGGAGAAAGTCGACGAGCACCACTTCCTATTTCAGGTCGAGGGTGGAGCCGACCCTCAGCGTCTTGCCTTCGGGGGCACTGGGGTCGAGGGGCATGGCCTTGGTGTGCTCCGCAGCCTCGAAGCTGCCGGTTTGCTTGTTGGGGGAGTCGAGGGCCTCGTTGGCTAGCTTCTCCAGGTCCGCCATGAGGGCCTCGTCATGAGCGAGCGCCTCGGCGCGCTCAACGCACTCGACGGCACACTCGAATGCTTGATCGAATGAAGGGCCCACCGTGATGACGCATTTGGGCCCCGACATCTTGAGCATCAGGTAAGTGTAGTTCGGGATCGCCATGAACTTGGCGTAGCAGGGCCGGCCAAGGATGGCGTGGTACGCTCCCCGAAACCCCACCACCTCGAAGGTGAGGACTTCCTTGCGGAAGTTGCTCGGTGTGCCGAAGCAGACAGGCAGGTCGACCTGCCCGAGAGGCTGGACTCGCTTGCCCGGCGCAACACCGTGGAACGGCAACTTGCTGGGCCGCAGCTTGTGCAAGCCGATCCCCATGAGCTCCAAGGTGGAGGAGTACATGATGTTGAGGCTGCTGCCTCCGTCCATCAGCACCTTGGAAAACCGTGTGTTGCCGATGATAGGGTCGACAACAAGCGGGTACTGCCCCGGATTGGGGATGTGATCCGGGTGGTCTTCTCGGCCGAAGGAGATCGTCTCCTCCGACCAGTCGAGGTATGACGGTACGGCTGGGTGAACGGAGTAGACCTCTCGACGTTCA
The DNA here is from genome assembly GCA_036936925.1 of Cenchrus fungigraminus. NCBI lineage: Eukaryota > Viridiplantae > Streptophyta > Magnoliopsida > Poales > Poaceae > Cenchrus > Cenchrus fungigraminus. Next base: position 104,683,289 of record CM072779.1, read on the forward strand.
CGCCTGCGCTGCCGCGACGTCATATCGACGGTGGGCCCCCCAAAGATGAAGAACACGTTCTCCACCTCCGGGAAGCCGTTCTTTCCCCCGTCGCCCGCATCCTTCTTGGTGTCGTCCTCTTTCGCGACGGCGCGGCTGTAGTACTTCTTTAGCGCGTAATACTGGCACCCTTCGCTGGTGCGTACCACCTCGTTGGCATCGGCGACCGCCGTCGGCCAATAGAAGTGCTGGCGGAACGCCTTGCCTACGAGGGTACGCGGAGCGGCGTGGTGACCGCACTCACCCGCGTGGACGTCCTGGATCAGCTCCCGTCCTTCAAGAATGGAAATGCAGCGCTGCATGATCCCCGAGGTGCTGCGCTTGTACAGCTCACCATCGATGACGACGAAGGACTTGGCCTTCCTGGCAACACGCCTTGCCTCAGTTCGGTCCGGAGGGAGTTCCCCTCGATCCAACCATGCGAGGTACTCATCGCGCCAGTCCCGCGGAGGTGGCGGGAGGTTGTCAATCTCCATCGCCTCGGCCTCATCCGCCTGGGACCCTTCAAGGTCTGAGGCCTCGAGTTCCCCGTCCGAGGGGTCCTCGTCCATGGGCTCGGTGCCCGTATGCCTCGAGGAGTCAGCCCTCGAGGCCTTTCCGGAAGTGGCGGTGGGTTTGTCGAGGTTGATAGAGGGTTTGGCAAGGTCGCGGGCAAAAACGTTCGGGGAAACGGTGATTCACCCCGAAGCGATCTTGGCCAGCTCGTCCGCTTCCTCGTTGTACTTGCGCGCGATGTGGTTGAGCTCGAATCCAAAGAACTTGTCCTCGAGCTTGCGCACCTCGGCGCAGTATGCCTCCATCTTCTCGTCGTGGCAGCTTGCGTTCTTCATCACCTGGTCAATGACCAGTTGGGAATCTCCCCGGATGTCAAGGCGCTTGATGCCGAGCTCGATGGTGATGCAGAGGCCGCCAAGGAGGGCCTCGTACTCCGCCATATTGTTCGACGCGGGGAAGTGCAAGCGCACCAAATACCGCATGTGCTCCCCAAGGGGTGAAACGAAGAGTAGGCCCGTGCTCGCGCCCGTTTTCATCACTGATCCATCGAAGTACATGGTCCAGCACTCGGCTTGAATCTAGGGGTGGGCAGCTGAATGTCAGTCCACTCGGCCACGAAGTCCGCCAAGACCTGCGATTTGATCGCTTTTCTTGGGGTGTAGGTGAGTGCCTCACCCATGCTCCACGGACCACTTTGCTATCCTACCCGAGACGTCCTGGTTGTGGACAATCTCCCCCAAGGGGAAAGAGGACACCACGGTGACAGGATGGGCCTCGAAGTAGTGCTGCAGCTTGCGCCGCGCGAGCACCACCGCGTAGAGTAGCTTCTGGATCTGGGGGTATCACGTCTTGGTGTCCGACAACACCTCGCTGATATAATAGACCGGCATCTGGACAGGCAGGGCATGGCCTTCCTCTGTTCTCTCTACTACGATGACCGCGCTGACCACTTGGGTCGTAGCGGCGACGTAGAGATATAGAGGTTCGCCTTCCTGAGGTGGGGTCAGTATCGGAGCGTGGGCAAGTGTTGTCTTTAACTTGTCGAGGGCCTCCTAGGCCTCGATGGTCCAGGAGAAATGCTCGCTTTTTCGAAGAAGTCGGTACAGGGGTAAGCCCTTCTCACCGAGACGTGAGATGAAGCGACTCAGAGCTGCAAGGCAGCCCAGGAACCTTTGTACTCCCTTCAGATCGCGTATCGGTCCCATCCGCTCAAGGGCCGACACCTTCTCCGGGTTGGGCTCTATGCCTCGTTGGGAGACAATGTAACCCAGTAGCATGCCACGCGGCACCCCGAAGACGCATTTTTCGGGATTTAACTTAACCCCGTTTGCCCGAAGGCAATCGAACGCAATGCGTAAATCGTTCACCAGGTCGTTCGCCTTCCTGGATTTGACTACGATATCGTCGACGTAGGCCTCAACGGTCCGCCCGATGTGGTCCCCAAAGACGTGGAGCATACATCGCTGGTATGTCGCCCCGGCATTTCGGAGACCGAACAGCATCGTCACGTAGCAGAACATTCCGAATGGGGTGATAAAGGAGGTCGCGAGCTGGTCGGACTCCTTCATCTTAATCTGGTGGTAACCGGAGTACGCATCAAGGAAACATAGCAACTCGCACCCCGCGGTGGAATCAACTATTTGATCAATCCATGGCAAAGGAAAAGGAACTTTGGGACATGCTTTATTCAAACCGGTGTAGTCAATGCATATCCGCCACTTCCCATTCTTTTTCTTAACTAGTAAAGGATTAGCTAGCCACACTGGATGAAACACCTCCTCGATGAACCCGGCCTCCAAGAGCTTTCGCAGCTCCTCTCCAATCACCCGATGTTTCTCTTCGTCAAATCGTCGCAGACGCTGAGAGACCGGCTTGGAGTTGGGCAGGATATCAATTGAGTGCTCGGCGACTTCCCTCGGAATGCCCGGCATGTCCGCGGGACTCTACTCAAAGATGTCAGCATTGGCGCGGAGAAAGTCAACGAGCACCACTTCCTATTCCGGGACGAGGGTGGAGCTGACCCTCAGCGTCTTGCCTTCGGGGGCACTGGGGTCGAGGGGCACGGTCTTGGTGTGCTCTGCAGCCTCGAAGCTGCCGGCATGCTTGTTGGGGGATTCGAGGGCCTCGTTGGCCAGCTTCTCCAGGTCCGCCACGAGGGCCTCATCATGCGCGAGTGCCTCGGCACGCTCAATGCACTCGACGTCACACTCGAACGCGTGTTCGAATGAAGGGTCCATCGTGATGATGCCTTTGGGCCCCGACATCTTGAGCTTCAGGTAAGTGTAGTTCGGGATCGCCATGAACTTGGCGTAGCAGGGCCGGCCAAGGATGGTGTGGTACACTCCCCGAAACCCCACCACCTCGAAGGTGAGGACTTCCTTGCGGAAGTTGCTCGGTGTGCCGAAGCAGACGGGCAGGTCGATCTACCCGAGAGGCTGGACACGCTTGCCCGGCACAACACCGTGGAAAACCGTGTGTCCAAGCTTGTCCAAGCCGATCCCCATGAGCTCCAAGGTGGAGGAGTACATGATGTTGTGGCTGCTGCCTCCGTCCATCAGCACCTTGGAAAACCGTGTGTTGCCGATGATGGGGTCGACAACAAGCGGGTACTGCCCCGGATTGGGGATGTGATCCGGGTGGTCTTCTCGGCCGAAGGAGATCGTCTCCTCCGACCAGTCGAGGTATGACGGTACAGCTGGGTGAACCGAGTAGACCTCTCGACGTTCACGCCTGCGCTGCCGCGACGTCATATCGACGGTGGGCCCCCCGAAGATGAAGAACACGTTCTCCACCTCCGGGAAGCCGTTCTTTCCCCTGTCGCCCGCATCCTTCTTGGTGTCGTCCTCTTTGGCGACGACGCGGCTGTAGTACTTCTTGAGCATGTCGCACTGCTCGAGGGTGTGAGCGACAGGGGTCTTGTGGTACGGGCAGGGCTTCTTCAACATGTCGTCGAACACTCCACCTCGAGGGGGACCTCGAGCCCCCCTGTTGGCGGCGTCGACCGCATTCACCTCCTTGGAGCCCTCGCCCTGCTCCATGGGTTTCTTTCCCAGGTTCTTCTTGCCCTGCTTCTGCTTCTTCGAGGGCTCTTTGGGCTTGCTGCCTTCCGCGGACGCCTCCTCGGCCCGCTTGCCCTTCTTGCCGTCGAAGATCGCCCCCACTGCCTCCTCGCCAGAAGCGTAGGTGGTGGCGATATCGAACAGCTCGTTGACGCTGGTGGGAGGGTTCCGCCCCAACTCACGCACGAGGTCCCGGCAAGTCGTGCCCTCCAAGAAGGCATGCACGACCTCGGACTCACCGACGCTCGGAAGCTCGGTGCAGCGCTTGGAGAATCGGCGGATGAAGTCCCTCAAGGACTCACCGGCCTTCTGGGAGCATCCTCGGAGGTCCCAAGAATTCCCGAGGCACACATATGTGCCCTAGAAGTTGCCCATGAACGTCCTGACCAGGTCGTCCCAGTCGTGGATCTGGTTCGCGGGCAGGTGCTCGAGCCACATCCGCGCGGAGTCAGCCAGGTGCAGTGGCAAGTTGCGGATGATCATGGCGTCGTCGGTGGCGCCGCCCAGCTGACATACCAGGCGGTAGTTGTTGAGCCACACCCGAGGGTCCGTCGCCCCTGAGTACTTGCTCACAGTCGTCGGCTGGCGGAAGCGCGGGGGAATCGAGGCCGTGTGGATCGCTCGGCCGAACACACACGTGCCCGGCGGCTCCGGCGACGGGCTCTTGTCCTCCCGGCTGTCGTATCGCCCGCCACACCGTGGGTTGTAGCCGTGCGACGGTGTGGCGTCCTGCCTCTTCTTGTTCAGGATGTTGCGGGTGTCGCCGTCGTTGAGCGCGCCGCGCGTATCCCGAATCCGATCTTTGGCAGGGGTCCTCTGGTTGCCTTCGTGGACGGTAGGCACCCGGTGCGGAGTGTGGACCGATGCCTCCTGGTCCCGTCCATCCCCACCAGCCTTCGTGGTAGACTGATGGCGCATGCGGGACGCGGAGCTTTCGGCTTGCTGCACCGCTGCCTGCTCGATGAGGGCCTGCGCCTCACGGCGCAGGTTGCGTCCCTCGGGCGTCGATGGCTCGGGCATGGCTCGAATCAAAGTCACCGCGGCCACGAGCTTCTGGCTGGCCCTTGCCAGGTTTGGCATCTCGTCCGCGTCGGCGTCGGCGTTGATGCGCTCGCGGGCCACGCGACCCGCAGCGCGCGCCCCCTGGGCCGAGGGGCCGGCCCTGTCCCTCTCGAGCGTGGCCTTCAGCTGTCGCAGCTGCTCACGCTCTGCGTTCAGCTTCGCCTCCAACTCGCGGAGCTGGGCTATTTGCGCGGCACGCACAGCGTCAGACGGCGGTGGCATCACCCCCACCGGCGGGGTAACTGCCACATTGTTGCGGACCGCAGCGTCGCCTGCTCCGCCTTCCTCGCCTTCGCCCTCGCCGATGACGATGACGAAGCATTCACGGGTAGGATCGTAACCCCCCTCGCTGGAGTCGTCAGAGCAGGTGAGGCAGTAAGTTGCTGCAGATTGGAACTGCCTGAAAGCGTCGGGGTCCCGTAGTCTGGAGTAGTCCCACTCCGGCACCCTTCGCCCGTATCCATACTCCTCGCCGTCGGTGTCGCGGTAGGACTCGTCGGGCGAGGTGGTGACCAGGTTCCGGATGGACATGTAGTGGTGGTCCGGGAGATCCTCGTACGCAGCCAGGTCGGTGCCGGCCGACGAAGAGTACGCCGTGGTGGCGCTGCGCATTCCGTGGGGAAATAGTGGCTGCGCAGCCACGACCTTTCCCGCAGGGCGTGCCGCGGAGTTCGCCGGTGAGGGTGCGTCGCCTTGCTCTGCCCCGGTGGGTGGGAGCTCGCCGGCTTCGACCCCCTGGGGGGAGCCAGCGTTCGCCGCTTGGTGTCGCGCCGTGCGCGCTCATCGTGAGCGCTTCCCCGAACGCTTGTGGCATCAGGGTGGTGGTGGGAACACCGCCGGCATTGGGGCTGCCGACGTCCCGGGCGGTGCCGCCCTGAGCGCGTCCCTGTTGAGGATACGCACGTGGTAGCCGTTGCCAGTCGCCTGGTAGTGGATGCTCCCAAACCAGATCTCGAACCCGGCCGGGAATGAGTCGGATTCGCCCCAGGCGGGCCTCTCCGATGTCTGCTCAATGACGGTCACCATCGAGAAAGCTGGTTGGTTGATCACAGCACAGCCCCCTACCTGGCGCGCCAACTGTCGGTGTCCGGATTAGCTCCGACACCAACTAGTGATTTGCGCTGAGATCAGCTCCTCGATGGTCGGCGCTGGCTAAGGTGACACGGGGGTTTATCCTGGTTCCGGCCACGCGGCCGTACGTCTAGCAGGTGTGCTTTCGCACTTGTATTAGCTAGCACCGGTGGTGCCTGTAGAGGGGGGCTACAAGCACGGTGGGAGAGGAGGAAATTCCCCCAAGTCCCGTCTAAGTGATTAGGCAAATGCCAATATCTAGAAGGGAAGTGGGAGGCCTGGCCGCCTTGTTTCCCTCTTTGTTTTTTATATAACAGGCAGGACTAGGAGGAGCGGGAAAATCAAAATTTCATATACCGCCTTTCTACTCCGGAGGGGGAAATGAAAGACTTTGGAAACCGCTGCCAGACCTTGGTCACTGACACATTGGACCGCTTGGGTGTTGGACCCAAACGTCAGTGACCATAAGTAGATGGGCAAGTTGTTGAAATGGTTGTCCGTGCCACTATGGATCATGACATTGATAAGCACACACAAGATTATCCTCTATTTCATATTCATGTTGAACAGATGATCCGATATTTGCATTACAAATGTAATTCACTACAACAATTTAACGTACCATTTCGACTGGTTATTACATGACTAAACACACTTAAATAAACATTAAAACTATAGACTACAGGGGACCCGGGTACCTCCACCCTACAGCTAATCTTCTACGGAGATTGTGCATAAATTTTGTATGATGAATGCATACGAACGCCCAATCATATGTGAGTATTCTGTTGGGAAAGATTTTCTCTAAGAGAGACCTTAATAGGAAGGTCCAATCATCAGCAATAATTAAGATGACATGAACAGACAGATGTAGTTGTTACATCAGGAAGGTCTTTTTCGCAAAACATAATATATCGGACCTTTGTCAACTGCTTCCACTCATTCGCAAAACATCAACAGCAACAAGTTTCTTAAGATGGCATGTCATGTCACACCCAACAGTGCTTGGTTCGAGACGAGGGTCATGGTTTTGTTGCCGCGGCGACGATACCTCTATTGTTCTCCCTCTACCTTCCTTTTTGCCTAGTTCTACAGTTATGCAACGCGTTCGAATTCAGAATGATGAGTATACTCAAATCAATTTGGAATAGAATAAACCAAATTTGTATAATAAGATGGCATCTCAAAGCAATTTGTCGGTGTCCGGATTATCACCGGCACCAACTAGTGATTTGCGCTGAGATCAGCTCCTCGATGGTCGGTGCTGGCTAAGATGACACGGGGGCTTATCCTGGTTCCGGCCACGCGGCCGTACGTCCAGCAGGTGTGCTTTCGCACTTGTATTAGCTAGCACCGGTGGTGCCTGTAGAGGGGGGCTACAAGCACGGTGGGAGAGGAGGAAATTCCCCCAAGTCCCGTCTAAGTGATTGAGGCAAATGCCAATATCTAGAACGTGGTGGCGAGTTGTGCGTGGTATGCGTGTTGCGTCGTCCCCGCGTAGGAGGCTCTGCCTCTCCCTTTTATAGGCCAAGGGAAGGCAGTTACAGGTGCTGCACAGCAGTCGATACAGTGGTTGCGTACTAATAAGCATGGCGCCGGCGGTCTTGTCCCGCGCGTCATGGTTCCTGGCACGAGTTGGTGGCGCCCTCCGGCTTCCGCGGGCGTCGTGGCGGTCATCGTGACCCGTCCTGCTTTGACTTCGAGGGGCGGCCCCGTTGGATCGAGGGCCCATCCGCCGGAGGAAGGACCGGAGTTGGTGGTGCGGGATGGCGGCGCGTCATCGGCGTGTCCGCACAGTGCCGTGTGTGCCGTCGCACAGTGGCCGGGATGGTGGCACAGTGTTGGGGATGGCCGCACAGTGCCCGGGATGGCCAGGCGGCGCCGGAGTTGATGGAGGAGACGCGGCGCACACCGCTCGTACGTCAGCGCCGGTCAAGGTGTGCGTCCACTTGTCGTCCGTACACCTTTCGAGGGTGCCCCCATGCCCTTTCGAGGGCCTTGCCTTGGGGGAAGGACGGAAGCAGGTCGCACAGTGGCACGAAATGATGCCAGCCTGTCCGCACAGGGCCGCGCGGCTCCCGCACAGGGTTAGGAATGGCCGCACAGTGCCGGGTTAGGCCGCATTGTGGCTATGTCAGACGACCTGACCGTGTTAGGTGCGCGGCGTGGGGGAAGGTTTCCTCCTTGACTTCGGCGTCCCGCCGTAGGGCCGGGCATTAAATGCTGCTACCGAGTGGAGTGGGGGCGGTCGCCCGCTCGAGGGGGTCCGAACCCCTCGAGCGAAGCGGAGATCTGCTCGAGGGGCCGGGGCCCCCGAGCGAGGCGGAGATCCGCTCGAGGGGCCGGAGCCCTCGAGCGAGGCGGAGATCCGCTCGAGGGACCGGAACCCTCGAGCGAGGCGGAGATCCGCTCGAGGGACTGGAGCCCTCGAGCGAGGCGGCCAAACGGGCCTTCCAGGCCGCTGCTGGGCCATGGCAGGCTGCGGGCCCGTGCGGTCCTGTGGCCAAGGATAAACAGTCCCTGGGCGGTTTTGCGTTTAACGAGGGTGATTATTCCCTTAGTTAGGGGACCCCTAATGACCGTCCCCGACACAATTCATCACCACAAAGTTCACACTACCAAGTAGAAAACATCATAAGATGATCAGGTAGTAACAAGTTTCTTAAGACATCAACAGATCAACGATTCTCCCTGCATATAGCTCCCTAATACTATGTCTGACCTCCTGCAGCTGTCCATTCACCTTCTGCAGCTCGACTTCAAGATTCAGTTAAATTGGTAACTTCTGAGGGTCGCTTGTGTGACCTGAAGTAAACATCAGCAACAAGTTTCATAAGATGTCATGTCATGGCCATTCATCATTACAAATTGTTCCAATAATCGTAACTACCTGTTGTTCGATTTCATTTCCATGAACACCTGTATAAGTTCCAATTGTGTTGGCTTACCCTTCTTAACCTTCTGAAGCTCAGTGGTAGTATCTTCAAGCATAATTTTTTTAGTATTGAGGACCAGGAGCGTCCGAAGACCAGTGGTGGGTCGCTCCTTAGTGATTAGTGATTGACAACGTTGTGTGGACTGATGCTTGGCTCAGTATTGCAGGTGGAGGTTGTGGCTTGACTTGTGTTGGTGCAGGTGAAGAACAAGCACGAAAGGCCTACGCCGTGGTGGCCTCCAGGTGATGGAGAGGCAAGTAGGCTTGGTTCGATGGACCCGGTGGCCGATGGGGTCAAGTGCGAGCCGTGCGGTGCGAGAAGAGCAAGTTGAAGTCATGGACATGCGCCAGTGCAAGGTAGCGGTTCGAGGCTGAAGCTTGCATACAAGGTTTGGTGGTTTGCCCACAAAACCATCGGTGCACGGTTTCTTGGTTTGGGCCTCAAAACCAAGGCCGAAGGCCCAACGCGACGGAGATGGTGATCTGGGAGCGTCGGGAAGCTTTGAGGCGGGGGGGGCACGTGGTGTGATTGCGGGGCTTGCGTCAAGGCTAAGCGAGTTCGCGGTGGAAGCGTGTCCGCTCGATGGTAATATCCATGTCTTGGACCAAAATGCCCCCGAGGAGTGTGTATCTTACGTTTATGCACTAGGGGTAGTAGGGTCATTTGCCACCCCCAGGAGACTAAGTATAAATAGAAGGTAGAGGAGGATGGCTAGGGTTAATCTACCCGGACTGCTTCTTTTCCTAGTATTTCCTTAGGCTAGATTCTTGCATAGACTCTGACCTCTGGATGTATGGAAGAATTCGGCATTGTGATTCCTTCCCTCTCTCAGCTCTTTGTGATTTTCGTGTCATTTTCAGAGCTATTTTTGGGTGTTTTGGTTCTTCGCTCGATTCGTTGATTTGAGGGTGTTTCTCCTCGGATTTCTTTGTGGGGATCATAGGTGGATGCCTTGTGCATCTTTGGGTATGATCTTGACCCCTCAAACACCGGGAAAACCCTTCGATTTGTGAGTTCTTGGTGGAACCTGAGTTCATGGAGATGTTTTCGTAGGATCTCGATTCCTCTCGTTTTAGTGGGTTTGAGGCCAAGATTTTATAGGGATAGCATCTCCTAGAGACACTTCATCTTCCCCTATGTTTTGGTCACAATCCATTGGTTGATTCGGGAGATCGGGTGAAGGGAAGGAAGGTTTGACCTTGGGGGACACGGGCTCGAGCAGTTCTGTCCGCACCTGGCGGACAGTCCGCAGGGCCCTGGCGGATGGTCCGCGAGGAGCACGCAACTCTGCTATTCTTCGTGTTCTTCGCGTGTTCTTGCGTGCCCGTGTTTCGATCCGTTAGTTCAGGAGTTTTTGGTGGCAAGTGTTGACACAAAAAACGGAATAAAGTTCGTCAACGGCAACACGTAACGGATCCCTAGGATGTAACAAGGCGTGCCAGCCGACCTGACCTGTTGATCGGTACGGAAAGAATATGAAACGTTAGATGCAGGTTAGATCGGCTAGAGAACCGATGTGAGCCTTCAATGAGTAACGGCCCGATCGGCCGATACAACTGTAGAGCGAATCGGCTAGCTGAAGCAGCCGAAGTGCAAGTATAATCGAAGCGGCTAGATCAGCCGATTTGATGACGTAGGCAAAGCGCAAGCGGAACCAGAGCAAACTAAGCGCTACGAGACAATACTTGGAACCTGATCTGAATTGGCTGTATCATAGTGGAACAACACAGGAGCGGGATTTAGCCGATACGACGGGATCACGAGCTGGATAAATTGGTGATAAAAGCTAAATAAACAAGAGAAACTTGCAAACCTAGCTGATATGGATAAATTGTGAATAAAACTTAGACAAAACCACAGTGATGTGCCCGGAGGTTAAAGCCCAGTTGTTATTCGATAAAATGGTACTTACAAGCTCGCCGGAGGTCGATCGATGCAGCCCGACGAGCTAGAAGAACGGCGTTTGAAGAAACAAGAAAATAAGAAGTAAAAAAGGGGTGGCAAAGTCACCGACTTGAATAAGTAAAGGTTTTGTTGATTTGGTGTGTACAATCTTCTATGACCACGCAAGGTCGCTATTTATGTCCTGAGGACAACTTGACTCCTAATCGATGACGACCACGATTACTTGAATCTAAAGAAACGAAACTACCAAAAACTTAACGATTCCTATAGGAATCGGACTCTCTAAACTAATTTCGACCCGTTGTCAACCTGGTTGTTGACCCGCCTCCGTCTTCCTTCCTTTTGGCGTATTTTCTTCTTCTACCACGTTTCTCCTCTATCAATCGACTGATTCCAAATCGGCTGGTTTTCCCCTTTTCTTCATCGGCTTCGAGGTCTTCTCGGCACGTGTCAAAAAACGGTGTCAACATATGCCCCCCAGTTTCAGAGTAAATTTCTTTTGCTCTGAAATTTTTATCTTAATCCCTAAGTATTCTTCGTAATCTCCTTCTTCTGGATTTCATAGGGCTTCCTCCTGTAGCGGCTTTCAAATCCTTTTTTCCTTTTCCCAGGGAAACGTATTACTGACCTCATTATGAATCATCGGAGGTAGAGCTTTTCACGGGAAAAAACTATTCCATTTCGACCATATTCGACGTCTTTTGAGATTCCTATCCTTTCGCTTCCTTGCCCTCCTGCGTTTGACTATGAATAGCATCTGAAGCCATTGGCTTCCTCACAACCTCAGCCATGGCACGACCAGTAGATTTGATAGGACATAGGCTCCTCCTTTTCGCCTGTTTCCCTTCTCCTTCTTCATCTTCTTTGTAGTTAGAAGAATTCTTGTGAAGTAGTGTAGTGGTCTGTTTCTCTCGCTAGCATCTTTTGTGAAGTCAGGAGGTGCAACAGCTAGAAGAACCCTTGTGAACAGCTTGGGTTCAATGGCTGTCAGGCAGTAGCAAGAGAGAGTGCCAGTTACACGCCATTAGGCGGAGAGCACCACAAGGGAAGGTGAACCATCTTGATTATTAACCCGGCGAGTTCTGGAGGAAGGTCGCAGAATCTGGAGAAGGTCTTTCACCAATTCTTCCTTTCTGGCATTCGTTGATCCCAAATCCTCATCCTTCTGGAGATAATGAGCCTTATATGTAATCTGTAGTGCCTTTGATCAGATGTAATCACCATGTATTGAGATATGAGAGAAAGATATATATATATATATTCTCATTTTTTGTTCTAAGGGCGATTATTACATCGGCCATGATCCGAATCTCTTATCGGCTATAAAAAAGAAACTTTATCCCTTTTATTTTTTCTGCTAAAGGCGATAACTGAGTATCGGCTATCCGTCTTAAGGACAATTGCTAAGAAATCGGCTGACCATCCAAAATTTTCAAATCGGCTTAAAAATCAGAAGCAACAATCGGTCAACAACCGAAGGTGAAACCGATTGAAATATCCTTAACCAAATCGGCTAGAAGCCGGAGGTAGTTTAAGCATCAACCCAAATACTTGGATAATATCTCTTCAAATATTTCCCATTCAAGGCTCTTGAAAACTTTTCTCCTTCTAGAGTTTCTTGGAGCACTCTGACCGATACGAAAGGGCCCTGTCCAATTGGGTGACCATTTGCCGAATTTAGGATCTCTGGTTCCAATCGGCAATATAAGTTTCCATACCAAATCCCCTTCAAAGAATTCTTTGATATTAACCTTCTTATCATACCACTTGGATATCCTTTTCTTATTTTCTTCAATATTGACCAAAGCCCTGAGCCGACTGCCAGTTAGATCTTCTAACTCTTCTTTCAATAGCTTTGAATAATCATCGGCTGATAGCTCATCTTGTAATGACATGCGTCTGGATCCTGTTCTTATTTCCCAAGGTAAAACAACATCATGCCCATAAACCAATTGATAAGGGGAAACTTTAGTAGCTCCATGACAAGCCATCCTGTAAGCCCATAATGCTTCGTTGAGTATAGTATGCCATCACCTTGGGCTTTCATCAACCTTCCTTTTGATCAATTTGATAATACTTTTGTTAGAAGCTTCAGCTTGTCCATTGCTTGAGCATAATAAGGAGAAGAATTCAATATTTTGATTCCCATACTGGTAGCAAATTCATCGAACTCTCCTGATGTAAATTGGCTTCCTTAATCTGTTGTAATGGTTTGAGGTATTCCAAATCGGTAGATGATGTGCTCTTTCACAAAATCAATCATATTATCTGACGTCACATTCTTGAGAGGAATCGCCTCAACCCACTTGTGAAATAATCGGTAGCCACGAGTACGAACTTATGTCCCTTACTTGACGGGGGAAAGATCTGTCTGATAAGGTCAATTGCCCATCCTCTGAATGGCCAGGGTTTGATTATTGGGTTCATTGCTGATGCTGGTGCCCTTTGCACACTCCCGAATTTCTAACAATCTTGACATCCTTTGTAATATTTAAAGCAATCTTCCAATATGGTTGGCCAGAAATATCCATTGTTCTTGATCATCTATTTCATCTTAAAAGCTGATTGATGAGCTCCACATACTCCTTCATGAATCTCACCCATCAACATCTTCGCTTCTTCTTTTCTCAAGCATTTGAGTAGAACTCCATCAAGCGTCCAATAATATAGCTGATCATCTAACATGACATATTTGAGAGATTTGAGTTTAATACGCCGGTCCACCTTTTTTGAAGGATCTAAAAGATAATCGGCTAGCTCTTTTCTCCAGTCATTAGTACTATACTCTGTGAGTAGAATCGGCCGATACCCAGAAGCATTTTGGGCCAACCGATTAGCATCTTCGTTTTGCGCTTTCGGAATATGCCATAATGTTGCTGTCCTAAATTCTCTGAGCAGATCTAAGCAAGCCTCATGATAAATTCTTAGGACATCATCTTTGCATTCATATTCTCCAGTTAGTTGTTTAATGACTTATAAAGAATCACCAAAAACTTCAACTGCTTCAATTCCTTCCTCTCGAAGCAATGTGAGCCCTTTCAACAAAGCTATGTATTCTGCTTGATTATTGGTAGAAGTTTTCTCAATCGGCACAGAAAGCTCATATGAATGTCCTGTAGGAGAAATCAAAACACTACCAATTCCGGCACTAGCACCACATGATGACCCATCAAAGAATAATGTCCAAGGAGCAACTTCAACTTCATTTGATCCCAAATGTTGTGTAACAAAATCAGCTAGTATTTGTCCTTTGATTGTTCGTGCTGACTTATATCTGAGATCAAATTCTGATAAAGCTAACACCCACTTGCCAATGCGTCCTTTCAATATCGGCAGAGATAACATATATTTGATCACATCATCTTTGCATATGACTGTACACTCAATCGATAGAAGGTAATGTCTTGACTTTGTGCAGGAGAAGTATAGGCATAAGCATAGCTTCTCAACTGGTGGGTATCGAGTTTCTACATCTAAAAGCCTTCTGCTTAGAAAGTAGATTTCCCTTTCTACCCCTTCAAATTCTTGAACTAAGGCTGAACCAATAGCATCATCAGCAGTTGATAAATATAGTGTAAATGCCTTGCCATGCTGAGGAGGAACCAACACAGGAGGAGACTTGAAGTATTGCTTGATATCATCCAACGCTCCTTGCTGTTCTGGCCCCCATATAAACTCTTGATCTGGCTTCAATTTCAACAAAGGGGTGAACGATCGAATTCTTTCGGACAAGTTGGATATGAACCTTCTGATAAAGTTGATCTTGTCGATAAGTGACTGCAATTCTTTCTTACTGGTTGGAGGAACTACCTTATCAATTGCAGTAATCGACTTCTCTCCAACCTCAACACCCCGCTCATGAATCATGAAGCCTAGAAATTGACCAGCCGATACCCCAAAAGCACACTTGTGAGGGTTCATCTTCAAACCATGCTTTCTTGTACTTTCCAGGGTCTTTCATAGATTGGCCAGATGCTCTGTATGATCTTTAGATTTTACGACTACATCATCAATGTATATTTCCACTGACTTACCGATAAGGTCGTGGAAAATATAGTTCATTGCTCTCTGATATGTAGCACCCACATTTTTCAATCCGAATGTCATGACTACCCACTCATATAAACCAACATGACCAGGACATCTAAAGGCTGTTTTCGCAATATCTTCAATAGCCATAAATATTTGATTATAACCAGCGTTACCGTCCATGAAGCTGATGATTTTATGTCCAGCAGTTGCGTTCACCAGTGCTTCAACTATCGGCATCGGGTATCCGTCCATCGGCATCGCTTTATTCAGATCTGTGAAATCAATGCATACGTGAAGTTTGCCATTCTTCTTGTAGACAGGGACTATATTTGAAATCCACTCGGCGTATCGACATTGCCGAATGAAACCATCTTCGAGTAACTTAGTTATCTCGGCTTTTATGTCTGGAAGAATTTTGTTGTTGCATGGTCTCGGCTTTTGCTTAAACGGCCGATATCCTGGTTTGATCGGTAGCCGATGTTCTACAATTGATCGCTCTAAACCAGGCATCTCATAATACTCCCATGCAAAGCAATCCTTAAACTCCTGTAATAATGAAATCAGCTTCATTTTATAATTTGCTTCTAGTTTGGCACTGATAAACGTCGGCCTTGGTTTGCTTTTGTCGCCAAGATCTATTTTTTCTAACTCATCGGCCGATGTAAACCCGTGTCGAAGCTTTCCTTCATCTTTTATAAACTGATCCATTAAACCATAATTTTGAAACTGGCCACTTGGATTAATCCACTCTTCTGCAGTTGACTGATCTTGAGGTTTGACAACTCCTATATTCTTGGCCAATTCAGATGTCAAACTCTCCTCTTGTGAGATTGAATCTTTGGTCATTTCAACCATATTGGCTGAAAATGAATGTTGATCAGTTTTCGTCAGTCTAGTTACTTCAGCAGGATCAATTTCGATATCTCCTTCTGAATCAGAATCTTCAACATAATATATCCTTTCCTGATAATTCTTCTTATGTTCATAGGGTCGAGCACTTCCTTGACTCAAACGATGCACTAACTGGCTGATGCTTTCGAACTCTTGTGAAGCATATTTTTCTTTGATCGAAGGAAAGAGTCCCTGAAAAGCTAATTCTGCCAATTGCTTGTCGGTCAAAGATAAGCTATAACATTTGTTCCTCGTCTCTTTAAACCTTTGGACAAAGCTTGACACTGATTCATCATTCCTCTATTTCAGACTGGTCAAATCAGTAATCTTCATCTCGTGTATCCCAGAGAAGAAATAACCATGAAACTTCTTCTCAAGATCCTCCCAACTTTGAATAGAATCGGCCGGTAGTGATGTAAACCAAGTGAAGGCCGGTCCCGACAGAGAGGATGAGAATAACCGAACCCTTAATGCCTCATTTGACCCTGCATCCCCACACTGAATAATGAATCGGCTAATATGCTCGATAGTAGAGGTGTCATCTTGGCCAGTAAACTTGGTGAAGTCGGGCACCTTGTATCTCTGAGGGAATGGAATCTGGTCAAAATAAGCAGGTACGGTGTCCGATACAGGTTGGTTTGCTGCTTTGGCTCCAACACAAACTGCTTCTGCATCAAATCTGAAATCTCAGCCATAAATTTCTTATTTTGATCAATCGGCTGATTACCTGCCGAAGGATTTGGCCGATTCTACATGATTCCAACCATTCCTGGCTGCTCATACAAAATTGGTTGTGAAGCCAAAGGAGTATGAATAGCCATATAACGAGGAAATCCATCTGAATGAAGTATTCTAGTTAGAGTTTCTTGATGCATGAGTTGTTCGCTCGTGTTCCTCGACTATCTTGGATATTAAGAAACTAAAGTAGGTTGAGTGATCTGATCGAGCAGTGCAGCTTGATGTATTGCTTTGTTATAATCTTCTTGAATCTTTGCAGCATAAACCCTTACTGCATACGCTTTATCAGCTGGACTCATCTGTTCTGGTACGAACTGATAATTGGAAATTGGCTTTTCAGCCGATGCCGTCTCAAATGTTGAAAGCTGAAATGTTGTAGGGCTTTCATAAGAATCTTATTGTATTGGTTTCACGAGATGAGCATGTATAGCTGCTACTTCCACACGTTGAGATATTTGAGCTTCAGTATCAAAGTATGTGAATGAAATTCCTTTGTCATGCTCATTGGCAAATCCCCTCAAATTATTGAAGACTGCTAAATAAGGAAGAGGAAATTCCTTTGATTTTTGTTTTGATCCCTCTGTAGAATCTTTTGGCAAATCAAATCCAATCAATTTTCCACTTGCATCCCTTATTGCTGGATATACTGGTATAGTTGATGAAAGAGATTTATAACTCTGAGATTCTGATTGACTAGGTATCTCCATGGTCGTCGCAAGCTGTTCTCTGACAACTTCCTTTATACTATTGTGAACAGTATTGTTGAGAACGGGGGCTTGATCCACCAGTGTTTGTCGTAAAGCTTCCGTCATCATATTTTGAAGCTTCTCTAGTTCGGCCTGTATTATCAATTGGTTGAGCCTCAGAAGAGGACTTATTTTGAATGCTCCTTCCTTACCCAAGCCGAAACTTCCCAATAAAAGCTATCGATATTCTTCCATGCATTCTTCATATTCATCTCTATCTACCTTACGGATTTGATCTGAAGTGATCGGTTAGCTGTTGGACTGATCAACACCTTTAGGCTGTTGAGGAATTGACATCATGGAATAGTTCTTCGTGTCCCACCGGGCGTGCCAAGATGTGTTGACGCAAAAAAACGGAATAAAGTTCTTCAACTTCAACACGTAACGGATCCCTGTGATGTAACAAGACGTGCCAGCCGACCTGACCTGTTGATCGGCACGGAAAGAATATGAAACGTTAGATGCGGGTTAGATCAGCTAGAGAACCGATGTGAGCCTTCAATGAGTAACGGCCTGATCGGCCGATACGACTGTAGAGCGAATCGGCTAGCTGAAGCAGCCGAAGTGCAAGTATAATCAAAGCGGCTAGGTCAGCTGATTTGATGACGTAGGCAAAGCGCAAGTGAAAGCAGAGCAAACTAAGCACTACGAGACAACACTCGGAACCTGATCTGAATTGGCTGTATCGTAGTGGAACAACACAGGAGCGGGATTTAGCCGATACGACGGGATCACGAGCTGGATAAATTGGTGATAAAAGCTAAATAAACAAGAGAAACTTGCAAACCTAGCTGATATCGATAAATTGTGAATAAAACTTAGACAAAACCACAATGATGCAGTCGGAGGTTAAAGCCCAGTTGTTATTCGATAAAACGGTACTTACAAGCTTGCCGGAGGTCGACCGATGCAGCCCGACGAGCTAGAAGAACAGCGTTTGAAGAAATAAGAAAATAAGAAGAAGTAAAAAAGGGGTGGAGAAGTCACCGACTTGAATAAGTAAAGGTTTTGTTGATTTGGTGTGTACAATCTTCTATGACCACGCAGGGTCGCTATTTATGTCCTGAGGACAACTTGACTCCTAATCGATGACGACAACAATTACTTGAATCTAAAGAAACGAAACTACCAAAAACATAACGATTCCTATAGGAATCGGACTCTCTAAACTGATTTCGACCCATTGTTGTTGCGTACACAAAACTCCCAAACAGAGATAGTGTTGCTCGATGAACAACTCACAATTAACACGTTCAAAACTGGTTGTATTAAATGATTAACTTTCCTCAACACATTACACGCTCAACTTTCCAAAATGGTGACCCCTTACAATGAGGAGGGGGCCTCCTTTTATAGTGCCAAAAGGCTATATTTACATTCCAAGTATACCCCCAAAACCCTAACACGTAACAAGAATACTCGGGGGCAAACTTGGTTTTTTACATTCGTTGCGGATTTAACGCCGTAGTTTGCGGAGCGCAGATCACGCCGGAGACACCGGAGCAGAAGACGCGCCGCGAAGACCGGAGATGGTTCCGTGTTGGAACAGCTTTTGACTGAGTCTTCGCGGTTGAATCTTTGAGGCGCCCCGAGCTTCGCCAGCTTGCTCTTCTCGACGCTTTACCCAATGTGCTTCTCACAGCTTCGGAGCTTGTCCCTGGAGGCGAAGAACGTCAGGCCGGCTCGGCCCCTCGGCGGAGCCGCGACCTTCGCCTTCTCGAGTCGTCGTTAAGAGCTCCGGCACCCTTACCTGCATCAACAAGCCTTTCGATGGTGTTAACCCTGTTACCACCTGGTACGTGATGAAGTTGCCGAAGCCCAAACTTCTTAGCTTTTCCTGAAGGAGAAATCCTAGAGATTAGATGTTTTTTGGACAAACCATCATCCCGGAACCCTCGGTGATGACGGAACCACCAGGAGCTCAGCTTTCTTTCATAGCGAAGGGCATGTTCTTTTGTGCTGACCCTCGCGTTTTTGTGTGCGGTTTAGTCTTTTTCCTTAAAGAAAGTTTTGTGAAGCCCATAGCTCATGTTGACTCGTCTAAAAGAAAGAAACCGAAGCCTAGTGGCCTTGTCACTCTGGCAAATCCCCGGTGCCCAAAGGTGAGGTTTTCTACCGCCCCAACAGTAGCCCCTCGAGGAGAAGTGTTTGAACAACGAGATTAACCTTCTCCTCGATTTTGTTTTGCGATCTTCAAGATGGAAGAAAACGTCACCTTCGGTGACGGGGAGTTTGCGGGCTCCCTAACCCTTGGCTTCGCGCGTTTTTGCCCAAAACGACAGAAACTGCTCCTTCCCGAGGCGTTCGTTCGTATTTCGAGACTGTTGCGCTTCTTCTCTCTCCTCGGGCTATATAAGGGGGGGGGTCGGGGTCCCCCTCTTTTTTACTTTTGCCAAAACTTTTTGGCCTTTGTTTTCGTGTGCTTTTGCTGCTTTAGGATTCGTGCGTGCTACGTGATTTCGCCTGAGTTGTAGCGCTTGCTCTTTTGCGGAGCCCAAGGTTTTCAACCAGTCCTGGCCCGCACGAAACAAACCGTGCGGCCAATGACTGAAGAACAAATAGCTGCTTCCATCGCACCGGTCGAAGCCCTAGAAGAGTCGGCTGGTGACATTGTTGATTACGAGCCGTCGCCAACAGCCAAGGAGAAAGAAACCTCTCTTGGTGAAGACATATCGACGGTGGAAGCTTCGCCGTCGGACCTAATGGCTGGAAGGGAGTCCAAAACTCCATCCTTTGCACTCGGGGCTTTGCTGGTATCTGAGAATTTGATCAAATTCTACGAGGAAAAAGGATTTTCCCCGAAGGTGTTGCCCGCGCTCCAGAGGGTGAAACAACTCCGAAGCCCAGGACTGGTGAAGCTGTGGTTTTTCGGGATTTCTTCAATGCCGGCTTAAGGTTTCCTTGTTCCCACCGTCTACCTGAGATTCTTGATCGTTACAGCGTCAAATTACACCAACTGACGCCGAACGCATTCGTTCAATTATCCAAGTTCTTCTTTGCCGTGCATTCTTGTGACGGGCGGGTGGACACTGAGGCTTTTGTTAGGTTCTACGAGCTCCACGTCCTGAAGCAAAATTTTCGGGTGGATGGTGATCCTTCTATCTATGAGAATCACTTTGGGTGCATCACTTTCACAACCCGAAGAAGGAATACAAAAAAGGATATTGAAAGAGTAGAGCTTAGCCCTGCTCATAAGAACAAATGGGATGATGACTGGTTGAACTATTGGTTTTATGTGAAAGTCAATATGCCCCGTGGCTCCGATGGTGTCGCTTACTATCCCTTCAGCATCTCGACTATGACTCCTTTGAGCTATATAACAGGCCCCGACTTTGCGAAGACCAGAGGCTTTAAGGACTGTATGAAAGCCTTTCTCTTGGCTTTGCAATTTCTTCCTGGTCGCGATGTCACCGAAGAGTTTGTTGCTGCTAACATTAGGCCCCTCTCCGCAGGTTGGAATCCTCGGGAGGTTAAGTGGCTTTCAGTTGATTGGTTTTCGAAGGACATTCCCTTCCCTCGCTTCGGGCTGAAGATGCCTGAAGGAAAGAATGCTCATGAATTCGTGGGTGAAGTGGAGCGTCGTGTGGTGGACCTACTTGGTCCTTATACGGAGGCGGAGTATCAAGCTTCGCGAAAGCTGCCTACTGGAGGTCGCCGTGTGAACCGTATTTTCTCTGAACTTGGTGTTGAAGTGGAAGATCGTGCGAAGCCCAAGGCTTCTTCTAAGCGTGCTCGTGATTCAACTCAGGCTGCGTCTGAGCCGGCTGATGCACTGAAGAAGAAGAAGAAATCTGTAGCTTCTCCGGAGGCGTCTGGCGAAGCCGCCGCTGCTGACTCGCGGAAAATCATGGCTCCTCTGTCTTCTTCGAAGACGAGCCAGCTTGAGCGTGCTAAGAAGAAACATGTCGCGATACAAGGGAGTGACCCTTCTGCTGAGAAGGCGGCGAAGCCCGGTCTCCACCGCAAAAAAGCTGGCTCAAAACCGAGGCAACCGTGCCGCATAGTGAACATCCTTAGTACCCCTGATACCTTGGAGTTCCTTGATTCGGGGGCCGAAGATGATGGAAACAAGGAACGCGCAGCCGAGCTTGAAGTGGAGAAAGCTGTCGTATCCAGCCCCAAGGAAATCGCTGCAGATCCTCCTATCACGGGAAATGTTGGTGGTTTGGACATAGCTGGTGAGGGTACCAAACTCCCCGGGGCCGAGAATGTTCAAGATAAGGGGGAGAGCTCTTCACGCTTAGGCGATCATCCCGAAGCCTCGGGTGATACCAAAGCGTAACCTGAGTTCATGCGGTCCCTGGCCGAGACCGTGAGTTCGTCTGGTGTTGTGGAGGGGCACACCCTGGAAATGGTGCTTGCGGAGAAGAACTCCTTCGATCCCTCGACTTATTCTTACAACAAGGCTGTTGGTATGAGGGACTTACAAACTTTATTATCTGTTCATTTGCTGTTTTATAGAGAGAGTGGTGTAACTGAGTCCCACGTGCTCTGGGAGCTAAGGGATTCTGCTCGGCTTGCAGGCGCGACCACAGTGGATGCTCCACGGGTGGAAGGTGGTGCTCCCGATGGCCAAGATCTAGAAGACGGGGAAATCCCCGGAGCTCCAGCCCCTTCTTTGATTGTGAGACAGCCAGGAACCATCACCAGCGCCAGGCCTTCGGTGCCTTTTGATCCTCAAGGTCCGTTCTTAGTCTTTTTCTTTTTGTTCTTTACTTTGTTGGTTATGTGTTGAAGTAAGCTGAAAGAGTTATATATATCTTTGCAGCTTATGACAAATCTATAGAAGACATGGAGGCTGGTAACTTGGCTGGTTTATCGGCGGAGCTCTGTTACAAATCGATGATCTCTAGCCAGAAATCGCTTGAAAAATATCGCGCTCAAAGAAAAAGTTCTTGGCCTCCGAAGTTGCAAAAGTTGACCTAGGCCGCGAGATTATTCGGCTAAAAGAAGAGAACGCGGCTTTAGCTAAGATTCGCAAGCTGCAAGAGGAGAAGATTGATATCCTGAAAGATAACGTCAAGACTTATCATGTTGCGGCAGAGAATTTGAATAAAGATGCGGAGAAGCGTGATAGCCTGCTTGAGGAATTTAAAAAGATAGTGGAGGATGATGGCCATATTATTGAGTCTTTGAGAAAGGAGAAGGAAGCATAAAAATCTGAAATTGAATAACTTAAGAAAGAAGTTGAGGGGCAAAACAACTTTATAAATGCAGCTGAAGAAGTTTTGAAGAAGAACTTCAAAGTTTTGTATGAAAAGTACTCTCATGCTCTAGGGGAGTTCGGCGTGGAGCCCCTGCCCTTTCCCGGCGACAAAGATGCTAAGGCTATCTTTGAATGGATGGAACAAGAGTTTGATTATCTCCCTGGTGTGATGACCGGCGCCAGCGTACGCAGCCTCGATGTGTGTAGAAACCTTGCTTGGACTGCTCGAAAGGACTGGATGCACGGATTTTCTGGCTTTGGGTGCCAGGAACTACAAGTTCCCGACGGCAGAAGAACTTGAGTGTGAGGTCGCTTCGAAGAACGTTCAAGTAATCAAGAAAATTTTCTTGACTCTGTTCTGGGAGGCGTCCGGGTAGGAACACGCCAAGGCCGTAGCACGTCAGCTTTTGGCGGAGGTAAAGGATTATATCGATGATTTTTTACTTAAGTTTCTTTCCGCTTTCTTGGATTACTTATTTTTCTGTTTTGCAGGCTAAGGAAAAGGAGGCACTGGGATCGGACTCGTGTGAAGATGACAGCGAGGATGGTGGATCCACTGCAAGCGCAGCCCCTGGTGGTTCGAACTCTAGTGCCCCTGGAGACGCCAGAGACAAAGCTGCTGATGATAAAGATGACGAAGCCTAACTCAGCTTTCTTTCCTTTGAACTGTCGTTTTTTGGGATGCCCTACGTGGCGGGTGAATTTGTAGGAGGAAACACTTATGGTTGTGCAAGGATTGTAATATATCTTGGCCTCGCTGCCTTTTCTCTCGTTCTTAGGTCGGTTGCCTTTCCTCGTTACTATTTTGAAGTATACGGTAGCTCTATGTTCTAGAAAAACGTCCTAGTTTTATGCTTTGAAAATGAAAAATGAGCTTCGGCATTTTCTTAAGCCGTTTTCCAGATTCGAGAAAGGAGCGAAAAAACTCAAATTGTATTTGAAGAAAACATCACCCCCCTTTTCGCTTTTTTCTCGAAGCTCACAACTTTTTGTGAAGACGGCAACATTTCATAGGATGTTTGTACTTTCTCAAAAGTCCAAAGTCTAACGAAGCTTGCTCCGAGCTTCGCAGACTTTTTTCTTTGATGGTCGAATATCAGCAATCTTGTTGCTTTTCCACTGAAAGATTTGTTTCTGAGTCCGTGATGATCTTGGAAAGAAAACTATTGATCCCACAACTTAATCTATTGTTGTATGGGATTTTCTGGTACTTAGGCATGAATGCTAAGATTTTCATGAGACAACGTGTATAAGCTTATTGCTTTTTCATTGCTCTTTGGGAAAAACCCCCTTTGCAGTAAGTAAATAACTGGAAATGAATTGCTGAAAAATAAAGAATAGTAAACGAAGAAATTTGAGGGGGAAGTAATTTCATTGAAATTGAAATTGGGTACACGGATCCGCCTCATTAAAAACCTTGCTTCCTGATTTGGAGCCCCCTTTAGCAAGGAAAAGAGTACGGTCCTTGGAAATGTAAAGTACTGAAAATGTAAAAAAGAAAACGATAACTAAGCTCCGGCTCCGTTTATAAGTTCACGAAGCTAGAGTTTTACACAGCTTGTTTTCTAAGGATAGTATTTGAGGAGGCAGTCCGCGTTCCAAGTGTGCGGCAACGCGTTGCCCAGCTGATCTGCCAAATGAAAAGACCCCGGTCTTAGACTTTTTGTTACTATGAACGGACCTTCCCAGGGTTCTTGTAACTTTCCGGGATTGTCGAAGTTTTTCTTCTTCTTGATGACCAAGTCCCCCACCTGTATTTCCTTTCTCACAACTTTCTTGTCCCTCCATTTTTTGGTTTCCTGCTGATATTTTTCTAAGTTCTCAGCGGCTTGAAGTACATCCACCTCGATCAAATCTTTTTTTGCTTCTTCGAAACCTGCTTCTTGTGTTTTTAGGACTCGCAGGCTTTGGTTCTTGATTTCTTCTGGTGTCATGGCTTCGGAGCCAAATAATAATTTGAAAGGTGAAAAGCTAGTGGCCATTGAGATGCTAGTGTTGTGGGACCACGTTACCTTCGGCAACTCTTCTACCCATTTTCTTTTTCTCTGTTTGAACAAGCACTTCTTAATGCTGGAAAATATTTGGCCGTTTGCTCTTTCCACTGCTCCGTTGTCACACCTGATTTTCCGAAGAAAACCAAATGCATCTCATATGTGCGCCAGGATCAAGTTTACACACATATGATAGACGTCATGAGTGAAATATCATTAAACAGCAATAAAAACGTATAAGAGTTAAACCATTACATTATCTTTTTATTACACTCAGATGTTAGACTCGAAGGTCTTTACAACGATCAAATGATAACTAGACGAAGCAACTCTGTCTTCAGCTTCCACAGGCACATGACTGGGGGCACGCAAGCCTCAGAACTCATCGTAGTCGCTGAAGTACTCTTCTCCAGTGTTCTCCTCTGAACAGCGGGTAAGCAAGAGTGAGCACACTTATGGTTGGAGCTCAGCAAGTGGGGGAAGATGCAAGGCTATCAAGGATAGGTTAAGGTTTTGCAGCGGTTAGCATTTTAATGTTGGTCAAATTTTATTAGCAAGCACCTAGTTACTAGATGTAAGTTTATACCAACCCACTTAAGCATTTAGGAAAGCATCTCATCTCAAAACCACAAGAACCACGATTTAATTCCATCTTTATGTTTGATTATCATGTGAGGGTCCAGGCCGCTCTTGACCATGAGCACGGCTGATCGATCAGTTTTACACTCTGTAGAGGTTGCACACTTTCACCACAGCTCGCGTAAAAGTTCCGAAGAACTTTGAACCCAACCACGCATGTGCTGATCAGGCACAATACCACACTTCCGAGGTGTGATTGCATAGGGACGCTACGAAGCCTTTACAAAGACATGCAAAAGCACCAACAACCCACGACAGTTACAGCTCAGGGCGGACCATAACCCTCCCTAGTGGACAGCACCTTAGCAAAGGCTGCGGCCAAGAGGACCGGGCTATACCCCTGCAACCCCGAGCCCCCTGTGTTCCTTTCGGATAAGGCCATCAGTACAATCGCACACCTAATTAATTGGCTAAGCCAGAGCCATATGGACTGTGGTTGCACTGTTTTCCTGGGTGGTTCTCCATGTTCCAATTAAATCATATGATATTGTTATTAACCATAAGCACACACATATATATAGCACCAAAGTTATCATGATCAACATTCAACATATTGTAAAAGATTCATTTGAACCATCCGAAGTTATAGCAACTAAGCATTTCTACCCAAAACATTTATTTAAAAGGGTTGTTCAAGGTATAGGGATAAAATCTAGTCATGTCCTTAAAAAGGTGATTTCCCATCAAATTCATGCAATACAACATTTAAAAGTAAACTTAGTTATCATGCAAGTTGTGTGGGACAAAATAGATTATGCAGGGGGAGAAGTCCACTTGCCTTCCTTGCTTAAACACTGAGGTTCTTCTTCTTCAAAAACTTACTCTTGATCCACTTCAACTGGTTGCTCACTTGAAACTGGCACGATGTCTACGAGCACACAAGAATACATTCAATAAACAAAACAATACACCAAGCATGAAAAGCTTAAAGAGAGAATGAGGTTTGGCTCTAGGAACACGAACACAAAAGCACTAGGAACTATCGGGAGCTTTGGATGATCACAAACAAGAGCTAGCTATGAGCTTGGTATATTTTAATTTAATAAAGATGTGCATAGGTTATTTCAAAGAAATACCCTATTTATAATTAAGCAAGTTATTTTATACTTAAAAGACGGTATAAGCCTAGTCCAATTTTATTTATAAATATTCAAGTAGGAATTATGCAAATTAAACTTTTAATTTAAAAGAAGCATGTAAAGGCATCTAGGTGTTTATCTTTATATTTCGAGTTATTCTAATCAAATTATAATTTAAAAAAACACATTTATATTCATATTAATCAAATTAACAATTAATTAAGAAAACTCGGGATAGACCTATGTTGCTTTTATTTAGAAAGCAAATTGCATAAACATTAATCAATTTAAGTTTGATTATGAAAACCGAGGTATACATCTAATTAGCTTTTAATTGAAAGAAATATTTAATTAATATTAATCATATTAACTTTCTTATGAAAACACGTGTTAAACTCTAATTAGATTTTAATTAGAAAAGCATGTGTATAAGGATTTAATCATATTTAAATATTTAAACAAATTATAAAACAAAGAACATGTTCAACATTGGTCCTATCACGTAGTTTGAGTTGATATGAACCTAGCGCAACTTGAAACGGTGGAAACGGAGCTAAAACGCAAAAGATACAGCCAAAACAAGGTTCTAAAACTGACGGGCTTGAAGAGACGGTCGCGTGGACACCAAGAACGTTTAAAACGGATAAAAGACGGAAAAGATATGGCTAAAACAAGGTTCAGGGGCTTTTCTGCGAAGAAACAGGGCTTCCAGGGGCTTAACTGCAAGAAACCAGGGACCTAAAACATAATTACGTATATAAACCAGAGGTTTATAACGTAAAAAGGCAAGGTTGGACCTTGGGTGGGAAAACTAGGAAGGACAGGGGCTTAAACAGAAGAAACAGGGTCCTGTTTGAAAAGATCTTATAAGGTGGAAGGGTCTTTCTGTGATTTTAGAAACAACAGGGTCGTTTTTGCAAAGTGGCGGCGACCACGCGCGGTTGACCGGTATGGTCTTGTTTTACCGGGGTCTATGGTGGATCTGGACCGTGGATCGTCGATCCGACGGCTGAGGTGGCGTGCATGCGACGGGTGGCGGCGGGACTCGCCGGAGAAGAGGGCTGCGCGGCGGCGCTTCGCCGGAGCGAGCTCTGGAGTGAGCTCCCGGCCACCAAAACGCATATGAGCGGGTGCTACACGATGCGGGGGAGCACGCGCATGAGATCGAGGGATCAGGGGGGTGTTTCCGGCGTCGACGGCGAGATGCCGTGGCCGGCAGCGGATGGAACTCGCCGGCGTGCGGCGGCGAGATGCCAACAAGTGCTACGGGCCACAGTTTGGCACGCTGAGCAGCTTGACATGATGCACGGGTGATAACAAACGTGAGCGCGATCACAGGGGCGTGATCTGGCCGGTGAGGAGGCGGCCATGGCCGGCGAGGCGGCCGGCGGCGACAGCTCACCGCGGCTGCGCATCCTGGTGCTCGGGTTCAAGGAAAAGGAGGGGACGGTGGCTTCCTCACCCTGCAGTGAAGCTTCGGTCGAGGAGATGAACGGCGGGGACGAAGCGACGGCGGAGATTGATCACGGCAGTGAGCTCGAGCGGCGCTCCGGCGAACGGGGACAGGAGCTCCGGGCGCTACACGATTCGGCGTCGGCTTTCCTGAACAAAGAGTGGCACGTGTGAACGACTGATTGTGACGGAGAAAGGAGAAAGGCCGAGGGTACTTCACCGACGGCGAGCTCTTCCAGCGGCAGCGGAAACAGAGGCGGCGGCGCTGATGAAATGTGTGGGCTTGAGCGTGTGGAAGCTGTGTGCGAGAGCAAAGGGAAAAGACAGAGACGATTCCCGGCTTATATACCAGCAGAGAGGGGAGGAGGGGAAGCGGAAGGGCTCCGGCGGCGGCGGGCTTCGGACGGCCTGCAATGGATCGGCGGCAGAGCTCTTCAAGGCGACGGCGCGTGCGTGAGGGGAGAGAGGAGTGCAAGGCGTGAGCGGTGTGGAAAGGGAACGCGTGGTGCACGAGCTCTGCTCTTATAGGGACAAGGGAAGGAGAGAGGGCGCCAGCGGCCGGGTGGGCAAGGCCATTGATGGCCATGGCGAGCTTCATGGCAATCAAGGAGGGGGAAAAAGTAACTGAAGGAGAAATTGAAGGGGAAAAACGGCCGGGGTCTAACCGAGCCTTAATGGCTGGCTTGAAGGAGGGGAAGGGCGAGGGAGGCCGAGGGGCGGGGAGAATTGGCCGGCGGGCTCGCGAGATGCGGAGCAGAGGAGGCCAGTTGGAGGAAGGGGAGGAACTGACGGGCGGGCCCGGCCTGTCAGCCACTGGAGGAGAGAGGGGAGGCGGAGCGGGCCACGCACGGGAGTTGGGCCGGAAGAGGATGTGGGCCGGTGGAGAGGAAAACAGGCCGGCGAGGAGAACTGGGCTGTTGGGCTGAAAGGGAGAGGGGAGAGGTTTGAGGGTTTGGGTTTTCTTTTTTTTTCAAAACCTTTTCAAATTTTTAAAACTTCCAAACACATTTCAACTTTTAAAAATCTTTTCAAAGTTTCAAACAAACTTTAAAACTTCACACAAGCAAACATAAGCCATGCATTTCAAAATATGATGCACAAGCACTTGTTGCTTCTAAAATTATTTAAAAGTGATATTTAAATATTTTAGAGCCAAATTTATTTGATAATTTATTTAAAACCTTAAAAACAAAATCTATAGCACCATGTTGCTACATTATTTTAATGATGGAATTTTAGGGTGTTACATCCGTTAGACTGTGAGTGGTATACGGAGGCGAACTTTAACTTTGTTCCCATGGTGAGGCAAAATTCTCTGAAATCATTGCAATCAAATTGTTTTCCATTGTCCACAGTTAGCTCCCTAGGAACTCCAAATCTGCAAATTATATTTTTCCAAAAGAACTTCTGTATGTTGCGAGACGTGATGTTTGCCAGTGGCTTGGTCTCGACCCATTTGGTGAAGTAGTCGATGGCGACAGCCGCAAATATGCAGTTTTCTTGCGCTGCTGGGAGTGGTCCAACTAAGTCCATCCCCCATCTTTGCAATGGCCAGGAGGGTGGTATCAGCTGCGTGGGCATCAAAGGATTTCTCTGGTTGTTGGAATTTTTCTGGCAAGCTTCGCATGTTTTTACCAATTGGTGAGCATCATCGATGATGGACGGCCAGTAAAACCCCTGCCTCAGCGCTTTTTGGGCCAAAGCTCTAGAGCCTATGTGAGCTCCGCAAAAGCCTGAGTGAATTTCTTTTAGCAATTCCTTCCCTGCATCGAAGCTGATGCACCTCAAGGTAGGAGCTGATATGCCAGATTTGTATAGTTCCCCATCGATTATCTCGTAGCTCCGGGCTCTTTGCCTCATGCGGTTCAAGGACACTTCCTCGGTGGGTTCGTAGTGACCTCTTAAGAAAGCCAAGATTGGTGCTCTCCAATCATATTTTTCTATGACATTGATTGTTTTGGCTTTGGGTTCTTTCACAGCAGGCGTTGTGAGGACCTCGTAGAAGACATCCGGAGGTAAGGCTTGATTTTGTGCAGTGGCTTTTGCCAATGCATTGGCTTCGTTGTTGGAGCTTCTTGGGATATGCTCAACTGTGAACCCCTTGAAATGCTTTTCCATGGACCTAACCGCGGCGAGATATTTAACCAGCTCTGGTTCTCTGGCTTCGCTGTCTTTTTCAACGTGGCCCTGAATAACTTTGGAATCTGATCTCACAATAAAACTCTGCTGGCCTAGTGCCTTCATTTTTCTCAGGGTAAGGAACAGTGCTTCGTATTCAGTTGTGTTGTTCGTTGCTCTCTCATTCTCTGGGAAATCTAACCTAACTGCGAATCGCATTTTGATCCCCGTTGGGGAGGTGATAACTGCCGAAGCCCCGGCTCCTTTGTGGCAATATGCTCCGTCACAGTACGCGATCCATGGCTGTTTAATCTCTGCGGAGCTCGGGCTTGCTGGTGAAGTCCAATCCACAACAAAGTCTGCTAGGACTTGAGATTTGATGGCGCTTCTTCTTTCGAAGTCAACCACGTGCTCTGATAGCTCAAGAGTCCATTTTGAAATTCTCCCCGAAGCTTCCCTGTTATTGAAAAGCTCATGTAGATGTTGATCTGTAACTACTATGATTCTGTGGGACTCAAAATAGTGCCTAAGTTTCCGTGCTGCCATGATCACTGCATACGCGATTTTTTCAAGCTCTGAATAGAACACCTTTGACCCTGTGAGTGTCTCGGAAACAAAATATACTGAGACTTGGGTCGGTTTCCCTTCCACTTCTTTTTCTTGTATTAGCGCTGTGCACACGGCAGTTCTCGAAGCCGAGATGTAGAGCAGCAAGGGGGAGCCAGGCTCCGGGGGGCATAGCTTGGTTAACTTGGTGAGATAGACCTTGAGCTCCGCGAAAGCTTTGCTCTGGTCAGGCCCCCATTCAAACTTCTTGTTGTTTCTGAGTACTTGGAAGAAGTGAAGGCTTCGCTCCGCAGCCTTGGACACGAATCTGTTCAACGCTGCGATTCTCCCGGTGAGTTTCTGCACATCTTTCAGAGACCTGGGCTCTTCCATTTTTACTATTGCCTGTATTTTGTCGGGGTTAGCTTGTATTCCCTTTGTTTCTACAAGGCATCCAAGTACTTTTCCTCGGCGGACTCCAAACACACATTTCTCAGGATTCAATCGTAGATTTGCGGCTCTCATATTTGCGAAAGTTTCTGCAAGGTCGGAGATGTGATCGCTGCGCTTGTGGCTTTTGACCACTATATTGTCGACGTATGCCAATAGATTTCTGCGCAATTGGTTGGGAAATACCGAAGCTGTCATTCTGGTAAATGTTGGCCCTGTGTTTTTGAGCCCCTCGGGCATTCGCAAGAAACAGAAGATGCCGAAGGGAGTGATGAAGCTGGTTTTCTCCTCGTCCTCTTTTCTGATTCTGACTTGGTGGTAACCCGAGAACATGTCAAGTAAAGACAACATCTCGCTGTTCGCTGCGTCATCGACTATTTTGTCCACTCTTTCTAGCGGATAGTCGTCTATTGGGCAAGCTTTGTTTAGGTCTGTGAAGTCTATACACATCCTCCACTTTCCATTTTTCTTTCTTACGGGGACTGTGTTCGCAAGCTAGGTTGAGTATTTGGTCTCGCGAATTACATTGGCATCTAGTAGCCTTTGTACTTCTGCTTTCACAGCTTCGACCTTTTCGTCGGACATTTTGCGAAGCTTTTGCTTTTTGGGCCTGATGTTCTTGTCCATCTCTAGCCTATGCTCGATGATGTCTCGGTCAACTCCTTTCAAGTCGTGGGCTGACCATGCGAACACATCTTGATTTTTGGCTAGGAATGTCAACAATTCACGTTCTTCTTCTAAGCTTAGCTCGGCTCCGATTGTTACTGCCCAGTCTGGGATGTGCGTGTCCAACTGAATTCTTTTGGTTTCTCCGTCGGTGCTGATGTTTACTTTCTCTTTGTCCCTTTTGGGCTCCACGAACTTTTTCTTCTTCTCTTTTTCCTTGGCTTCGTTGACCTTGGCTTGGGTGAGATGGTGGATGCTCCTTTGGCCTGGTGATATGCCTTTTTCAATGTCCCTCGCTGTCTGCTGATCCCCAAATACGGTGATGACCCCTTTGAGCGCTGGTATTTTCATGCATAAGAACAATTGTCGGACCACTGCATCGAACTTGTTGATGAAGCCCCTGCCTAGGATAGCCAAGTAAGGATAGTGCATTTCCACTACATCGAATGTGATCAATTCCGTTCTTGGGTTGTCAAGATTTCCGAAGGAGACAGGCAATGTGATCTTTTCCCAGTGCTCTGACAGGCTTCCCCCCGAAGCCCAGAAGTGGTACATCTACTTCTTGCAGCAAGTGCGAGTCTATCTTCATTTCTCTGAAAGTTTTGGCGAAGAGAATGTCCGCGGAGCTTCCATTGTCTATCAGGACTTCCCCAATTTTCCATCCTGCGATAATTGTTTTGATGACCATAGCATCGTTGTGTGCAACTATTTTTAGTGTAAAGTCCTCTTCTGTGAAGGTGATGGGTACGTGCGCCCAAGGTGGTTTGACCGGAGGTCCGTCTTGGACTATAGTATGCACTTCTCTGAAATAGTTCCTTCTCATCTTCTTGTTTTCGAATTCGAGGGATGACCCCCCCACAATTGGAAACATTTGTCGATAGGAATCTTCTTGGTTTTGGGCTTCGGTTTGGGAGATGGCCATGATAGAGCTGAAGGTTGGTAGGGCTTTGGGATCATTTCTTGGGTTTAGTGGCTCGGCTTTTGGAACCACATTTGGCATGCCAGGTGGCGGAGGTGGGATTTGCTGCATTGGTTGAACATTTTGTTGATTCTGTGGCTGGTATTGGTATGGTGGTGGTGCTTGCCATGCTGGTTGCGGTTGATTGTATGCGCTGATTTGGAAAAAGCCTGGGTTTCCTTGGTTGTATGGATGTAGCGGAGGTGCGGTGGGATACGGGTTTTGGTGGAAAGGTTGTTGAGGCCAGGTATGATTGACAGGTTTAGGTGGCAGTGGTTGATGCTGGGTTTGGGCGGCCCTCTTTTCTTCGGCCATTCGCTCTAGGGTTCTCTTGGTTTCGGGATAGTTGTCTGTGGAGTGATGAGGTTGTTTTCTGTGGAACGAGCAGTAAAACAAGCGAGGGCGGGAGTTTTGGTTTTGAGGGAACGGTCTGCTGCCCCTCCCTCTTCCTCTCTGGTTGTGGCCCCCGTGGTTCGGAGGTTGCGGAGCCTGCTGCGGAGCTTGGTTTTGTGGTGGGTTTTGGTTTTGGTTTTGGTTTTGGGTATCTGGTGCGGCTTCGATTGGGAGTACTTGGTTTGGTGGATACAGAGCTCTGTTATTTTGTATGCTCTGGTGTGAGGGAACCCACTCTTGCTCTCTCTGCGCCTGCCTTAGGCGATTCCTTTCAGCCACCCTTCTCCTGTGATCTTCATCAAATCTGCAGTATTCTTCGAGCTCCGCTAGGAGTGCTTGCATTGTTTTTAGCTTTTTCCTTGAGAGGTGTGATGCAGTTTGTCCTGGTGTTAAACCCTTGATGCAGGCGGCTATGGCAACTTTCTCCGATACGTCCGGGGTTTGGGATTTCAGTTGAAGAAACCTTCTCACATAGTTCGCCAAAGGTTCTTTATCCCTTTGGATGCAGTAGAACAAGTCCCCCTCATCTGTGGTTGCGGCTTGAAAGCCTTGGAAGTTTTGGATAAGTTGGTTTTCAGGTCGACCCAGCTGTATACTGAGTGTGGTGGTAGTTGCGAGTACCAATTCAACGCTGCACCTTCGCATGCTATGATGAATGATTTGGCCAAAACAACTTCATCGCCTCTGGCCGAAGCCACCGCAGCTTCGTAACTCATTATGAACTGCCTTGTGTTTGTTAACCTGTTGTACTTTGGCAAGGAAATTGTTTTGTAGGAGAAAGGCCATGGTGCTGTTTGCAAACCAATGGATAGAGGCGAGGTTGAGTCAACAGTCATGAACATTCCCGCGGTGCTGTGCGTTGGGAAATTGAACACTATGTTTTCATTTTGCAGAGGTGTGTCTTCCTCATGGTTTGGGGTGGGACTTGGCGGTGTGCGCCGGTGGGATTGCAACTCATCTAGTTCTTGCTGCATTCGAGCCAACTGCAGCTTTGCAGCTTTTATTTTTTTGAGTTTTTTATCAGCTTGCTTCCGAGCTTCGAGTTCCATGGCTATTCTCTCCTTTTCCCTCTTCATGGCTTCGATTTGCCTTAACACTGAATCCAGCTCCCTTTCGGCTGCACCTTCTTTATCGTTTGTGAGGCTGGAAAAACATCTAATCTCTAGGATTTCTCCTTCAGGAAAAGCTAAGAAGTTTGGGCTCCGGCAACTTCATCACGTACCAGGTGGTAACAGGGTTAACACCATCGAAAGGCTTGTTGATGCAGGTAAGGGCGCCGGAGCTCTTAACGATGACTCGAGAAGGCGAAGGTCGCGGCTCCGCCGAGGGGCCGAGCCGGCCTGACGTTCTTCGCCTCCAGGGACAAGCTCCGAAGCCGTGAGAAGCACATTGGGTAAAGCGTCGAGAAGAGCAAGTTTGCGAAGCCCGGGACTCCTCAAAGATTCAACCGCGAAGACTTAGTCAAAAGTTGTTCCAACACGGAACCATCTCCGATCTTCGCGGCGCGTCTTCTGCTTCGGTGTCTCCGGCGTGATCTGCGCTCCGCAAACTACGGCGTTAAATCCGCAACAAATGTAAAAAACCAAGTTTGCCCCCGAGTATTCTTGTTAGGTGTTAGGGTTTTGGGGGTATACTTGGAATGTAAATTTAGTCTTTTGGCACTATAAAAGGAGGCCCCCTCCTCATTGTAAGGGGGTCGCCATTTTGGAAAGTTGAGCGTGTAATGTGTTGAGGAAAGTTAATCATTTAATACAACCAGTTTTGAACGTGTTAATTGTGAGTTGTTCATCGAGCAACCCTATCTCTGTTTGGGTGTTTTGTGTACCCAACAGTTGTCAACCTGGTTGTTGACCCGCCTCCGTCTTCCTTCCTTTTGGCGTATTTTCTTCTTCTGCCACGTTTCTCCTCTATCAATCGGCCGATTCCAAATCGGCTGGTTTTCCCCTTTTCTTCATCGGCTTCGAGGTCTTCTTGGCACGTGTCAAAAAATGGTGTAAACAACAAGGAGTTTGCGGACGGTCTGTACTCGAGTGCCGGACGGTCCGTGTCTTGGCGGACAGTCCACAGGTCCCTCGCGGACGGTCCGATTTTTCGGGGTGCATCACTGGAGGTTCTGTTGCATTTTTTGGACGGTCCGCGGTGCCCATGCGGACAGTCCGTCCCTGCCTCGCGGACGTTCCGCCCGTACTGCCGGACAGTCCGCCTCTGGACCTCGCAGATTTGACTAAGTGCTTTGATTCTTGTCTAGTGCTTCCGCTTTTCGATTCGTGGCTTGTGTCTAGGACGTGTAGTCTTGTGTGTGCCTAGTCTAGGGCTTCTTTGGTGTGTGTGAGTGATTCGAGTGGCAATCGGGATTTATGCCGAATTCTCTCTGTGGAGATGAATTTTTTTATCGGCTCCCATTCACTCCCCCCCCTCTCTGGTCGCCTATTCGGTCCTTCAAGTATCTCCAAGCTTCATGTTA
The DNA here is from genome assembly GCA_036936925.1 of Cenchrus fungigraminus. Lineage (NCBI taxonomy): Eukaryota > Viridiplantae > Streptophyta > Magnoliopsida > Poales > Poaceae > Cenchrus > Cenchrus fungigraminus. Next base: position 104,718,225 of record CM072779.1, read on the forward strand.
GTCTTTTTGCATTCTTCTTTCCATGACCTTGCTTCCTCTTAATCTTTTGCTATCCTGAGTATTAGCTTATTCAGAACAGCTTTAGTCCTATCATCCCATTCAGTAATCACTCCAAAGAAACGTTCGACATTGTTTTCTTTCAGGCTGTAGACACCAAATACATATATGTTCATACAATTGTCTATTTGCAACACTAACATCAAGAGCACAAGTACTACAAGTCCATTGAAATTTAAACAAGTTATTGTTTACCTGATCGCAGGTTCCATACCTGCACCCAAGGGCGGAGAAGCTTTCCGTGACAAGGAGAGCATATCCATGCTCGCACTTGTTATAAGGATCCACAAGGATAGGATCAACATTAGGAGGCGCTGATGTAACGAAATCAGTGGACCGAACCACCTCCAGATGCTAGTAAAATACAAGAACCTATCAGTCCATAAAATGATGCAAATTGAAAAACTAACTGAATCTAACACCTGTGAACTGTCTATAGCCTATCAACTTCAAACACCAATCGGAGTGCAAATTTGAGGGTACAATGAAATCTGAATTTATTGTATATGCTCATCAATCCGTTAGATCCCCAAATCTAGAAATCTCTATCCCTAGGGGAATATATAGTAGCTCAAACCAGAGGACTGACCTTGTCGTGCTGTTCCATCCTCTTGTAGCCGGGAGGTGGCGCATAAACCACTCTCTCATCACCGCTAGAATCTGCCATTCCTACAACGAGCCATTACAGATCTGAGTAGCAAAAGTCGAAAGTCTTTGCGAAGGTAGTGAAGCGTTTCGCCAGCCATTCGATAGGTAATTATATTAAAGGCTCACCTGAAACTTACATGTGGGACCTGGTCGCTGTAAAGAATTCCCCTGAAACTGATAAGGATAATATTTCCCATAGAACCGACACAACTAAGAAGTGGTGTAGTGGTAAACAACGTAGTCTTGTTCCTGTAGGTCTCTGGTTCGAACCCTTTTGATGGCTAATTATTTTTGCAATATTTTGCGACTTGGCTTGTCCGGTAACCTGGCGCGGCGGCCAGCCACGTGGTGTTTGTGGCGCTATAGGATTTCAGGGAGAAAATATCAAACATAAGTATATAGTTTCACAAATAAGTTACATCACTAAAGTAGTGCAGTGGTAAATAGTGTTGTTTTGTTCCTACAGGTTTTCGGTTCGAACCCCGCGATGGCAAATTATTTACGTTGCTTCCTTTTTATTTTCCTCCCTTTTTATCACACTAAATTGTGGTCTTGTGGAATCTTTTTTTAGGTTGGGATCTTTTTAAGTTTTATGACGACTTGGAACACTCTATTTTTAAATAAATGCTTACATGTGGGACTCTGCAAAATTTTATGATGACTTGAAACACTCTATTTTCAAAAGAATGCTTACATGTGGGGCCTTTTTGAATTTTATGACGACTTGGAACACTCTATTTTTAAAATAATGCTTACATGTGGGACTAAAGTTGGGTTATGACGTTTTTGCGGAGCTTATAGCGTCATAAAACCAACATGTAACAGTGAATGTCTAGTTACAGTAGCAACTGTTATGACGACAGTTTTTGTTTTGTTACTAAATTTGCTCGGAAGTGAAATTTAATGACGAGATCAGTCAGGAACGTTATAAATCAATAACGTCAAAATTAAATTATGTCACTAATCGGTATTGTAGTGTAAAGCCATACTAATTTTATTGTTATTTTATATTTTGAATTACTGAACCAATTTCATCCAACCTAAACTATACCATCGCTAAACCAAACCAAACTCAACTATTATATATGCCACCCTATTATCAACCAAACCAACCTACACTAATTTGGAAAACCAAACTACTAAAACCACCATCGCCAGTATTAATCTCGGTGCTCATAGGAAGCTGAGCATAAGAGATGGTGGGCCAATTTACTACTTCCCCTCCATCCCAAATTACTATTTGTTTGAGATTTTCTAGCTACATAATTTTTGGTATTGACCCAATATATATTATGTCTAGATATGCAACTAAAGTTTTAAATATTGAAAAATTAAAATGAATAATATAGTAATTTGGTACGGAGGAATTATTAGTTAGGAGGGTCGTCCCGGCCGGCATGCATGGATAGGCCATCAACCCCGTGCAAGTTGGGTCAGTGGGATCCTTCCCTTTCGTATAATGTCCATGGCAGGGCATCGACATGGTTATTACTGTATATAGTACTGTAAGGCACATTAGCGGTCATATCCGTGCTTGTTAATTAGGCAAAACATTGTGCACTAAAACCTTAACACCTTTGAACCTAATTGACCTAGGCAACAAGGCAAGTAAGTTTCCCTCGATTCCATGTTAACCTTGGCACACGTTGCATCTCTTTTATCGCATATCCAGAGAGCTCACGGGGTGCACGTGCAGCTACAGGCCAACGTCGTGGAGGCTGTTATGCCTGATCATTTCTGGCCTACATTATTTAGGCATGGATCATCCTGCCGTTTAGTACTAGCTGATCATCCTGCCGTTTAGTACTAACTCCTAGCTAGTACAATGCAAAGCAACTGAAACCGATCTAGAATTTCGAAGATGTGGGTTGTGGACATTGAGAGGATGCTCGACGAAGCCGACGACGTGCCGGCGGCGATGCCAGAGGAATGGCGGAACCACTGCATCTTCCGCGTGCCGCCGCACTTCAAGATGGTCCACGACAACACCTTCAAGCCGCAGGCGGTGACCCTCGGCCCCTTCCACCACGACCGCGGCAGCCACGCCGTCATGGAGGGGCACAAGCGCCGGGCTGTCCGGCACCTGCTCCGGCGTGCCGGCAAGGCGCTGCGCGAGCTCGCGGAGGCTGTGGAGGAGGTGGCCGAGGAGCTGGAGGACGCGTACGCCGGGCTCGGCGCTGCGTGGCGCGGCCGGAACAGGGGCAGGTTCCTGGAGATGATGATCGCCGACGGGTGCTTCCTGCTGGAGGTGATGCGGAATTACGCAATAGAAGTGAACAAGAAGGTAACTTGTTTATATGGCGCTTTATAACAAAATGAAGAACTTATTTTCATCACAAAATAAATGAGCATGCTAATCTACGATGATTGCAATTTCCCAAATGTTTTGCTACCCTATTTTTCATCACATTTCTATGGTCACTAAGCCTAAACTACCCTAATTAAGTTTCCTGCTCCGAAGGACTCCAACGACTACACGCCGAGCGACCCCGTCTTCAGTCCGCACGCCGTCGTGCACATCGCGGCGTTCCTCCACCGGGACATGCTCATGATCGAGAACCAGCTGCCGCTACGCCTGCTCCAGAAGATCGTCGCCGTCGAGGGTGGGCCTTCGGTGAGCGGAGCACACATCTCACGGTCATGGTGTATATCCATGCTAATGCTAATTCAGTGTGAGATCCTTGTGTTGTTCGTGATTGCCAGGACGACGCCTCGATCAACAAGCTTGTGCTCGACTTCCTGGCGGTGACATTGACTCTGCTGCCGATGTCGGCGCCGGGCTTGGTCTCCACCCTCTCGAACTCTACCGCAGGAGCCTTCTCCATCCGAGGAAAGAAAAACCAAGTATGTGCAGCTGTTTTCGACCAAGAAGATCATCAGCAAACAAGCGAGAAGACGAGACCGACGAGGACGAGCAAGATAGACGGCGGGCGCCGCGCTCGGTGCAGAAGCTCTGGGAGGCGGGCATCCGCTTCCGGCCCAGCGCGACGGGCTTCCTCGACGACGTGAGCTTCCACGGCCGCCGGCGCGAGGTGCGGATGCCCCGGGTGGTGCTGGACGACTCCAACGAGTACGCCTACCGCAACGTGATGGCCTTCGAGGCGCTGCACGCCGGCACGGGCAACGACGTGACGGCGTTCGTGCTGTTCATGCGGGACATGGTCGAGTCCGCCGCCGACGTCGACCTGCTGGCCCGGCGGGGAATCCTCCGGAACGAGCTCGCCGGCGACGACTCGGAGGTGGTGGGCCTGTTCAATAGTCTGACCAAGGACGTGGCCAAGACCCGGCGGAGCGACCTGTGTGCCGTCCACGACGCGGTGGAGAAGTACTGCAGGATAAGCTGGGTGGTCTACACCTTCGAGTCGTGGGCGGCGTTCAAGAGCAACTACCTGTCGAGCCCATGGGCGTTCATCGCCCTCCTCGTCGGCATCTTCCTCCTCGTCACCGACGTTACGCAGACCGCTTACGCGGTCTTGTCGTACGACCCAAAGAAGCGAACTTAGCGATTGCCACGTGTTTTTTGTTCCAAGCTAGTTACTGGATCGGAGGGAGCATGTCAGTACTGCATTTTACTACCAAGAAAGGGTCAGACTCTAAACATTTGGAGAGTTCGAAAACATATTTTTTAATCTGATTTGTTGGTATGTAATATAGGAAAACATATTTTTTAATCTGATTTTGTATGTAATGTATATAGGTGTGTCGAAACTGATCTAATTTGACGAAGAATAATTGATCAAGAAAGAGAATGTAAAAACACTACCTCAATCACATAAACAATTATATGGCTTGACGTAGATGCAAGAAGAGAACAAAAGTGATACGTGACAAAAAATTAGCACATCGGTCTTTTAATTTGGTGCCAAGGGGCCGGGCACGAGATGAAATATGCTGGCATTTCTACGGTTTCAGCCAGGGAATGAAGATTAGAAGCAAAGAGCAAGATTAGGAGAAGCAAGTAAAAAGTTGAGATGAGATGTAGGAAACAGAGCTACATCAACATATAGTATATATAGAATGCCGTTAGCTGCCTCATCACGAGTTCACATGTGTACAAATAAATATATTAATTTATATAGTATACTAGTATTCAACTCAACAAGCACAAATGATTGCTTGCTCCTTTCGGTAAAGCCTCTAGATGCCCGTTGTAGAGCACCGACCAGGCTATGCATGTAAAGTACAACATTAGATGCCATATATCTCGATCTGCAGAGGTTAGGCAACATTATCCACTAGAATATGGTAGAACATTTGCACCTTTGAACCTGATTAGCCTCAGCAACAAGGAAAGTAAGCATCTGCGATCCCTCACTATACATGCCATTAGCTTACGGAATGAAGCAAAACGTAGCTTATCTATATACTATAAAAAGCGAAAGAATTGTCTTACATCTTACTCTTATATTCATCAGACTGTTGATTTTAATGAACATCTAACGGTCAACATCTTATCTTACATCTTACGAGCGAGGGTGGAATTTATGTGCAAAGGTGGGATCTTTGCAGGGGGTTATCAGTAAAAGTTTCAAGATACAAGAATAGAACTTGCAAGCGAGGCTGGGATTGATGTGCAAAGGTGAGATCTTTGCATGGGCTTATCATTAAAAGTTTCAAAAGACAAGGATAGAGCTTATGGTTTGAGATTCTTTGTAGGGCCTAAAGGAAAAATTGTCTTATCTAAATTGTGAGTGTACTCAGCGATTGGGTGGCAGGCAAACGACACAAGTTGTTACATACACGTGCCTATGGCACGTGCACTTCCCCTAGTCACACACTAATAACCTTTCTCCAGTGATGCTTATCTTTGGGATAGATGATGTTTATATCATGTTTGTGCTGTGGTAGAAAGTTGGGCTACAATTTAGTCACGTATTTCTCTGTGTAAATACTTTGGGAATATCTAGGCTGAAAATGGTGATTTTTGTGTAGCTTGGTAGAATTAGTTTCTGGAGCTAATTTTTGGTTTGTAGCCTAGTTATAGTCCATAGAGGCTCTGTGTAAAATTTGAGCTCCAGTGCATGAGTAGGTTTCTCTGTATTAAATATTCTTGCTTTTGCTAGGAATAACTTGTCGTATTTTTCATGCTCAGTATATAGCTCTGTTGGCTATGAAAATTTAGCAGTAGCTCTATTGTAGTACTGTGCGCTCGTACAAAAATTCTCACTGTAAGTTACTGCATAGTTTAACCAGAACAATTTTTGGAAGAAACTAAGTATATTAAAAAGAGAAAGAAAGAAATCACTTCTTTATAGACTTGTGTGTATTTCACTTTAGGAAATGGTACTGTTGGACTCCTCAAAAATAATGTGGTGGTTTGTGAAGTGTTTCTAATTTATTGGTATAGATGTGCACACAATCACTATCAAATAATAATTAATTGTAACACCCTAATTTTGCAAAAATTTGTTTTAATAAAATTTGGATAGAAACAATGCTTTGAGTCTAAGGAATATAAGGCAGTATGTGAATTTTAGGCATTTAAATATATTTTAAAAATAAATAAATAAATAAAGGAGTTTAATGTTGCATACATGCTGGAGCATTGTTTATGTTTGATTGAATTCAAATTTGAGTTTGAATTCAAAGTGTTTTGAGTGCTTTTAAATTTCAAAAGCTATTTCTTTTCCTCCTCTACCCTCTCTCCCTTTTCCGGCCTGCTTAAGCTTTGAGTCCAGCCAGCACAAGTCCACCGCCGCCCCTCCAAATCCTCGGCCTGGCACAGCCTCGCATCTGCAGCCGCCGGGCCAAGTCTATCCCTGCCCCTCGGTTTCCTTCGCCCGTCTGCCTTCGCTCCTCGGCCCAGCAAAACCAGCCCAGCGCCGGCCCGTCTTCACCCGCCCCTCTCCCAGCCGCTGACGAGCGGGCCGGGGTGTCATCCCCGAGCTCCGTCCACCCCGGAGTCCTCCTCGCGGCCGCCGCCGAGTCCAGCTCCGTCTCGCCTCCGCGTCGCCTTGCGAGCTACGCCAGGACCTCGCCCGGCCCCTTTATAAGTCGCAGAGCACCTCGCCCCCTCTCAATCCCGAGACCCGCCGCCGCCTCGAGCTCAAGCCGCGCCGTCGAAACCCTAAGCCGCCGCCGTCGCTGTCTCGTCGTTCCACCGCCGTCTCGACGACAAGAGGATCACCCGGAGCACCGTGTGGAGGTGAGGAACCCCACGAAGCTGCTTGTTCACGTCCAAGCGCTCTACACCGCGAGATAGAGCTCGCCGGAGTTGAAGTTCCGCTGCCGCCTATTGCGCGCTGTCGACGTCGCCCCTTCCTCCTTCCTGTTGCCCTAGCTTTGCTCGTCGTCGTGCTAGCAGCCCTTCCGGCCAAACCTCGAGGCCAGTCGAGCTTCCTAGCTCAAGATCGAGCAAGCTCGTTGGAGCTCTGTCCCAGCGCCGCCGCTCGCCGGCGTACACGCCGCCACCTGCCGCATGCGCGTGTCCGCAGCCCTCCGATCCCGATCCGACGCCTCAGATCCATCCCAGCCGGAGTCAAACCGGGTCAATACTGGTCAACAGCCATGTGGCCCTGGCTTTTTGCAGAAAAAACCCTTGTCCTTTTGAAAATAGCAAGCCGGTCCTTCCACCTTATGAAAACCTTTACAGATCAGTCCTTTTTCTTTTGTTTTAGCCCCTGGTTTTTGTAAAAATAGTGCCCGAGGTCCAGATCTATAGTTTTTCAACCAAACCCCTCTGTTTTCAAGTTTCTTTACACTTAAGTCCTCGGTTTCTTGCAGATAGACCCCTGGAACCTTAGTTTCTTCACAGTTATGCCCCTGCATCTTCTCCTAGCCATATCTTTTCCGTTTTAACTCCGTTTTTAGCGTTCTTTATGTCCAAACGATCGTATCGAAGAGTAGAATAGCTTTTTGCCCCTGTTTTGCTTTGATCTTACTATTTGGTGATTGTTTCTTATTTTATTCCATTGCGTGCTTGTATGTTCTTGATGTGATGCGTAGAGAACGTTTGGGCTGAAGGATTTGAAGATCAAGAAGCTCAAGTGTCTGAACAGCAACAAGGATCTGTTGAAGGCAAGTCTACCTTGATGCATACCCGTTTACCTATACAACATGCATTTAATTCACTGTTCTTACTTTTGCTTGCATTAAATTGATGGGACCCTATTAAGGACATGACTAGATTATTTTTATCCCTTTACCTTGAACAACCTGGGTATTTACTTTTATTGTTGAGTAGCTCTCCTTATGCTTAACTTGGTGGATGGTATTAATGAAACTAAATGAAACTTGATTTATTTATGCTATACCTTCATTAATACAAGATCACCTTGTTTAATTGGAACATGGAGCGACCACCCAGGATAACAGTGCAACCACAAGGGTACATGGCTCTGCCTTGGCTAATTAATTAGTGACTCTAGTGTTGGGGTGACTTTACCTGATAAGGGCAAGGGGGAGCGCCAGTGGGGTATAGACTCGCTCTAGTAGGGAGTGGGCTTTGCTAAGACACGGTCCTACTAGGGGACTTTATACTCTGCAACGACTCGGAACCTTCGCGGGTTGCTTCACACTGGGGAAACTTTGTAAAGGCCTCGTAGCGTCCCTATGCAATCACACCTAGGTAGTGTGGTATGATGCTTGGCCGGCATCGCATGGTTGGGTTCAAAGTTCCTAGAACTTTTACGCGACTTGTGGTGAAAGTGTACAACCTCTGCAGAGTGTAAAACGAATCGATTAGCCGTGCTCACGGTCAAGAGCGGCCTGGACCCTCACATGATTAATCTATGGAAGACAATGATTAACTTGATGCATCTACCTTTATTTATGTTGTTATTCTATTATGCTAATTGTGGGTTTGGTATAAACTTATACCTGCTAGTAACTATGTTGCTAATAAAACTTGACCAACTAAAATGCTAAATGCTTAAACCCATCAGCCTCCGCTATAAAGCCTTGCATGTTATGTTATGTTTCCACTTGCTGAGTACGGCATGTGCTCACGCTTGTTTTCATTATTGCAACGACACAATCCAGATGCTATTCAGATTTGGAGAGATTTGAAGATTTCCCTGGAGACTTCGACGAATTCTAGGCGGGCGTGCCACCAGTCAGCTGCCTGTGGTGTTGACCCCATCCGCTGCGTTGCTACTTGTTAATAATTAGTGCGATTATGAGACATTTTGGTCTGTAATAAAGTTTAATACTCTCTTTACGTTATGGCATTGTGTTTTGGTTATCACTGAGTCGTTATATGTGTGAAACTTGATCCTGGCACACATATAATATGAGCATTCGAATTTGTCTTTAAATTCGGGTGTGACAAAGTGGTACCAGAGCCGTGTTGACTGTAGGACGTTAGCCTAGTTAGGAAATGGTCGTATTTAAGGATTATAATATCTTAGAAGCCAATCTCTCTTTATGCTATGTTTTAATTCTATTTATATATACTTATCCTTGCTTATACCCCATCCTTGATGTTCTACTTTTTCCTCCACCTTTCCTTGGCTAATCTATTCACTCTATGTTTTCTTGTTCTTGCTATAAGGAATCTTTAGCGTTTTGCTCTACTCCCTCTAATCTTTTCTCTGTCTTCACTTTACCCCGTTTATAATCGTTCTCAGTAATCTAGTGACTCCATCATGTTCAATCCAAAGATCTTTCTCAATAGGATATAGGATCTTTAAGTTCATTCTTGGTATAATCGATAGATACGAACGTCTTAACATGTGCTTAGTCTAGAAGTGTGCTTGAATGCTTGAGTTGTGCTAATGGTTGAGTTGGAATTTTGTTTGAGTGCAATGTGTTGTGGAGTGATAACCACAATGACATTGGTTCTTTAGTAAAGTGTTAGTTGGGTTTATCTCTGTCCCAATCTATATCTTTCTTATCCTAATCTCTTAATCTCTATGATCTACCCCGATACAATCCAGTAAATCTCAATCTGTTCACAAAGTTTTCTGAGTCAGCAGTACTGTTCTATTTTTATCTCGAGCTACAGAATTCCAAATACAGTAAATACAATTGGAAAAATTCAGCAATTATATGAGGATTCATCTGTAAAAATTTCAGAAATTTAGGAGTTATATACGAAACTTTGGAGCTACCGGAATCTGAAAACTCAACTGACCCAGATGTCTTGTTTATTTCATAACTAAATCTACAGAGCTTGGATTGAAGTGATTCCAGTTGGAATAGTTCCGTAATTTCATCATACCTCTCTGGTTAAAATTTCATAATTTTTGGATTTCCGTACTGAGAGTTACATCCTATTGATTGGATCCAACAGAATCTATCTAGGATTGAAAGTCTTTACTGCCTTGTCTTTCAGAGTTTTATTCTTAGTGCAAACATCTAAAGTAATGTTCCTAACAATCAGATGGTGGAAACCAGGTCAGGCTCAGGAGTCAATCAACCCGTAGTGATCCGTCCAGGACGAGGCAGAGGTTCCAGCTGTTCATCTCAGCAACCACACATGGATCCGGCTTTCCAGCAGTTTCTGCAAGCTCAGACGCAGCTTCTTCAAGGCTTGACCAACACAGTAGCCAATATACAGGTCCAAGCCAACAACCCACCACATGCTCAGCAGCAAGCTCCTGTGAACAGGCACAGGGTGTTCATGAGCCATCAGCCACCTGTGTTCTCTCATGCTACTGATCCACTAGAAGCTGAAGACTGGTTGAAGACCATTGAGAAAATGCTTACCATTGCTCAATGTGATGCTAGGGAGAAGGTCATATACGCTTCAGGCCGACTCCAAGGATCTGCAATGGCATGGTGGGATGCTTTTGTTGCCGCACATGCTAATGCCAATGCTATTACATGGCAAGAGTTTACCACCAACTTCAGGAGCCACCACATTCCTGCTAGTGTACTGAAGCTTAAGAAGGAGTTTCTTGCCCTTAAACAGGAAAAGATGTCTGTGCCAGAATTCAGGGACAAGTTCATGGAGTTGTCTCGCTATGCACCTGAGGATGTGGACACTGATAGAAAGAAGCAAGAGCTATTCTTGGAAGGATTAGCTGGACCTCTTCAGTACCAGCTAATGTCTCATACCTTTCCAAATCTCCAAGAGCTAATTGATAGAGCAATATGCTTGGAATCTAAGCGCAGAGAGTTGGGAGACTTGAAAAGGAAGGCTACTACTTCAGGATCATCAGGAAGCAACACTCGTCCTCGCTATAACAGTCAGCAGTGGACACCATCTCGCTTTGGAGGTTCAAGTGGGAATTATGGACAATAGCAGTATCCGCGCTCAGCTCCACAGACTCAACGTATTGTTCCATTGGCCAATGCCCCCGCTTATCAGCAGAACCAGCAGACCGTTCCAATCGGTACTCCTGCAAGGCCAAGTGGGCAATACACTCCTGGAAATAACTCATGTTTCAAGTGTGGAGAGGTTGGTCACTATGCCAACAGCTGCCCCAAGAGGACTATTCCTGGTACTCCAGTACAAGGTACACCTAACAAGAATTGAGGACAGACACCCCAAAGCAGCAGAGGACAATAGAACTATGCACGTGGCAGAGTGAATCACGTGAGTGCAGACTCCGCTCAGGAGAATCCACAAGTGGTGCTTGGTATGTTCCTTGTTAACTCCACCCCCGCATCAGTCTTGTTTGATTCTGGAGCATCCCATTCTTTCATTACTTCTCAGTTCGTAGCTCAGCATAATATACCCATTAGTCCTATGACTCGCAACATGCTAGTTAGTTCACCTGGGGGGGAATTGAAAGCATCTTACCAGTGTGAGAAGGTCAATCTCAAAATAATGGGCAAAGATTTTTGGGCTAATCTTATAGTGTTGGAATCAAGAGGGATTGATGTGATACTTGGGATGGGATGGTTAGCTGCATGTGATGCAGTGATCCAGTGCTCTAAGAGATTAGTACTACTCACTAGTCCTGCTGGAGAGAGGATTGAATTTCCAGCTACATCATCACCAACTTCTGAGAGTACAGTGAACCAACTTGATGGGAAGGTACTAGAAGATATCATAGTAAGGTGTGATTATTCAGAGGTTCTTCCAGATAGGATGTCAGGTATGCCACTTGATCAAGAAGAGAGGATAGGTTGAAGAAGAGTCCCCTAATCTTTTTCTCAATCTTTTTGAATCTCGAGGACGAGATTCCTTTTAAGGGGGGTAGGATTTGTAACACCCTAATTTTGCAAAAAATTGTTTTAATAAAATTTGGATAGAAACAATGCTTTGAGTCTAAGGAATATAAGGGAGTATGTGAATTTTAGGAATTTAAATTTTATTTTTAAAAATAAAATAAATAAATATAGGAGTTTAATGTTGCATACATGCTGGAGCATTGTTTATGTTTGATTGAATTCAAATTTGAGTTTGAATTCAAAGTGTTTGAGTGCTTTTAAATTTCAAAAGCTTTTCGTTTTCCTCCTCTACCCTCTCTCCCTTTTCCGGCCTGCTTAAGCTTTGAGTCCAGCCAGCACAAGTCCACCGCCGCCCCTCCAAATCCTCGGCCTGGCACAGCCTCGCATCTACAGCCGCCGGGCCAAGTCTATCCCTGCCCCTCGGTTTCCTTCGCCCGTCTGCCTTCGCTCCTCGGCCCAGGAAAACCAGCCCAGCGCCGGCCCGTCTTCACCCGCCCCTCTCCCAGCCGCTGACGAGCGGGCCCAGGGTGTCATCTCCGAGCTCCGTCCGCCCCGGACTCCTCCTCGCGGCCGCCGCCGAGTCCAGCTCCGTCCCACCTCCGCGTCGCCTTGCGAGCCACGCCAGGACCTCGCCCGGCCCCTTTGCAAGTCGCAGAGCACCTCGCCCCCTCTCAATCTCGAGACCCGCCGCCGCCTCGAGCTCAAGCTGCGCCGCCGGAACCCTAAGCCGCCGCCGTCGCTGTCTCGTCATTCCACCACCATCTCGACAACAAGAGGATCACCCAGAGCACCGTGTGGAGGTGAGGAACCCCACGAAACTGCTTGTTCATGTCCAAGCGCTCTACACCGCAAGATAGAGCTCGCCGGAGTTGAAGTTCCGCCGCCGCCTGTTGCGCGCTGTCGACGTCGCCCCTTCCTCCTTCCTGTTGCCCTAGCTTTGCTCGCCGTCGCGCCAGCAGCCATTCCAGCCAAACCTCGAGGCCAGTCGAGCTTCCTAGCTCAAGATCGAGCAAGCTCGCCGGAGCTCTGTCCCAGCGCCGCCGCTCGCCGGCGTACACGCCGCCACCTGCCGCACGCGCGTGTCCGCAGCCGTCCGATCCCGATCCGACGCCTCAGATCCATCCCAGCCAGAGTCAAACTGAGTCAATACCGGTCAACAGCCGCGTGGCCCTGGCTTTTTGCCGAAAAAACCCTTGTCCTTTTGAAAATAGCAAGCCGGTCCTTCCACCTTATGAAAACCTTTACAGATCAGTCCTTTTTCTTTTGTTTTAGCCCCTGGTTTTTATAAAAATAGTGCCCGAGGTCCAGATCTATAGTTTTTCAACCAAACCCCTCTATTTTCAAGTTTCTTTATGCTTAAGTCCTCGGTTTCTTGCAGATAGACCCCTGGAACCTTAGTTTCTTCACAGTTATGCCCCTACATCTTCTCCTAGCCATATCTTTTCTGTTTTAACTCCGTTTTTAGCGTTCTTTATGTCCAAACGATCGTATCGAAGAGTAGAATAGCTTTTTGCCCCTGTTTTGCTTTGATCTTACTGTTTGGTGGTTGTTTCTTATTTTATTCCATTGCGTGCTTGTATGTTCTTGATGTGATGTGTAGAGAACGTTTGGGCTGAAGGATTTGAAGATCAAGAAGCTCAAGTGTCTGAACAGCAACAAGGATCTGTTGAAGGCAAGTCTACCTTGATGCATACCCGTTTACCTATACAACATGCATTTAATTCACTGTTCTTACTTTTGCTTGCATTAAATTGATGGGACCTATTAAGGAAATGACTAGATTATTTTTATCCCTTTACCTTGAACAACCTGGGTATTTACTTTTATTGTTGTGTAGCTCTCGCTATGCTTAACTTGGTGGATGCTATTAATGAAACTTAATGAAATTTGATTTATTTATGCTATACCTTCATTAATACAAGATCACCTTGTTTAATTGGAATATGGAGCGACCACCCAGGATAACAGTGCAACCACAAGGGTACATGGCTCTGCCTTGGATAATTAATTAGTGACTCTAGTGTTGGGGTGACTTTACCTGATAAGGGCAAGGGGGAGCGCCAGTGGGGTATAGACTCGCTCTAGTAGGGAGTGGGCTTTGCTAAGACACGGTCCTACTAGGGGACTTTATACTCTGCAACGACTCGGAACCTTCGCGGGTTGCTTCACACTGGGGAAACTTTGTAAAGGCTTCGTAGCGTCCCTATGCAATCACACCTAGGTAGTGTTGTATGATGCTTGGCCGGCATCGCATGGTTGGGTTCAAAGTTCCTAGAACTTTTACGTGACTTGTGGTGAAAGTGTACAACCTCTGCAGAGTGTAAAACTAATCGATTAGCCGTGCTCACGGTCAAGAGTGGCCTGGACCCTCACATGATTAATCTATGGAAGACAATGATTAACTTGATGCATCTACCTTTATTTATGTTATTATTCTATTATGCTAATTGTGGGTTTGGTATAAACTTATACCTGCTAGTAACTATGTTGCTAATAAAACTTGACCAACTAAAATGCTGAATGCTTAAACCCATCAGCCTCCACTATAAAGCCTTGCATGTTATGTTATGTTTCTGCTTGGTGAGTACGGCATGTGCTCACGCTTGTTTTCATTATTGCAACGACACAATCCGGATGCTATTCAGATTTGGAGAGATTTGAAGATTTCCCTGGAGACTTCGACGAATTCTAGGCGGGCGTGCCACCAGTCAGCTGCCTGTGGTGTTGACCCCATCCGCTGCGTTGCTACTCGTTAATAATTAGTGCGATTATGAGACATTTTGGTCTGTAATAAAGTTTAATACTCTCTTTACGTTATGGCATTGTGTTTTGGTTATCACTGAGTCGTTATATGTGTGAAACTTGATCCTGGCACACATATAATATGAGCATTCGAATTTGCCTTTAAATTCGGGTGTGACATTAATAAATGATTGCTTGATTTAGAGATTATTCCCTATTTGACACTGGAAAACTTGGTAGTTCCTTCCTTGGCCCTAATAAAATTTTGGTTCCCTACTCGACATTGGGTACAACTTTCGTTCTTTTCTTGGCCCTCTATTGGGTTTTCCGTCGTTCAGTCGTCAAATGGCATGTAAAATGACTATTTTCCTCTAGGAAGATGTGGGCCCCACTGCAACCTCCTCTCCTCATCACCTTCCTCCCTACTCTGTTGATCGTGCTCCGTCGAAGAAAAGGAGAAGCATGGGAGGGGCCGTGCGCCCTGCGGCTCACCAGAGGAGGAGGAACAGGCGACATGCGCCCCACCGCTCGTCGGCAGAGGAATATCAAGGGGACGAGGATGAGGTGGCGAGCGCCGGCGCGGACAAGCGAGCGCGGGGATGAACCGAGGTAGCTGTCGGTCAGGGCAAGCTGCGGTGGGCCTCTGCTTCTTCACCATAGTTCAACGCCGGCACGGTGGTCTCTACTCCAACACCGCGGTTTCACCGCGGGCCACCCTGCTCCTCCACTGCTGCAAGGACGTGCACGGGCCCCTTTCCTCCGCCTGCACAGTAGCCAGCCACGAGAACGGGCGAGGTTCACCATCAGCGATCCGCTAGTAGGTTGAGGGAGGGTCATCAGACATTGAGCTTGAAGGACCGAATGGGCAACCAGAGAGGGGGGAGTGAATGGGAGCTGATAAAAATTCTTCCCGAAGAATGAACTCGGCCTAAATCCTAATTGCCACTCGGATCACTCGCACACACCAAAGAAGCTCTAGACTAGGCACACACAAGCCTACAAGTCCTAGAGATAAGCCACGAATCAAAGAGCGGAAGCACAAGACAAGAATCAAACAACTTAACCAAATCTGCAAGGTCCAAGGCGGACAGTCCGCAGGAGTCAGGCGGACAGTCCGCGAGCCTGGGCGGACGGTCCGTAACCCCTAGGCGGACAGTCCGAAAAAGAGCACCGAATCTCCAGTAGTGCACCGAGGAAATTCGAACAGTCTGGGCAAACACCGCGGACGGTCCGTGCCTCACGGACAGTCCGGCCCCACCTGGCGGACAGTCCGGCAAACCAGTCCCAATCAAGAACTTTGAACTCAACGGATCGAAACACGAACACACACGAACACTGACGAACACGCGACGAACACAGGCCGCGCGGACAGTCCCCAAGCCACAGGCAGAAAGTTCGTAAAGCGCGGACAGAGCAGAAAAAGCCCTAGTGAAGGACCGATTAGGCGACCAGAGAGGGAGGAGTGAATGGGAGCCGATAAAAATTCTTTCTCAAAAGAACTCGGCCTATGTCCCAATCGCAACTCCGAGGGTCACACACGATCAAGCGGGAGCACAAACAAACACCTCTCGAGACCTTAGGAACAAAGCTTGAAAGGCTAGGAAGCAAAGCGGAAGCAAGCACGAAAGAGCTCGAGCAACATAGAGGAAGGCTGAGTCCTACCGGGTAATCCGACCACAAACGTCCGGGTCACCTTGAAGCATCCAGAGCTATTCCGGGTCACCCGGCCACAAATGGGTGGATCAACCTACCCCTTCGGGTCACCCGGCCCAATTGTCCGGATCACCCGGGACAGCCCAAAAAACAGCTCACGAAATCGCCCCAAACTTTCAATCGATGGATCTCCCAAACCACTTGGAGTCTTGAGACGACATTTTAGGGAGATGATGAAAACCCTAAGAAGATGCTATGCCCCAAAAATCTCGGCCTCAAACATCCTACAACTCCCGAAATCATGGATCTTGGCCAGGAACACTAAGAAGTAGGGTTCATTCGAAAATCAACGAATCGAAGGCCAAATTCGGCGTTTGAGGGGTCAAGATCATCCACAAAGAGGTACAAGGCACTCCCCCATGATCCCCTCAAAGAAATCTGGAGAGAAACGGCCTCAAATCGACGAATCGAGCGACGAACAAAAACACCCAAAAATAGCTCCAAAAATGACACGAAAATCACAAAGAGCAAGGAGAGGGAAATCATCACAATGCCGAATTCTTCCATACATCCAGAGGTCAGATTCTATACAAGAAATTGTCTAGCCTATGGATCGAAGAAAATGGAAGCAAATCATCTGGGGGAGAGAGAGCTAGAGCCAGAGAGAGAGAGATGCCATCCACCTCTCCGCTATTTATACGAAGTCCACTGGAGGAGGCAAATGACCACGCTACCCCTACAACTTAAAAAGAAGATACACACCCCTCAGGGGCAATTTTGTCAAGTCTTCAGATATTCCCATCGAGCCGACACACTTCCACCGCAGACTTGCTTAACCTCGATGCCAGCCCCGCAATCACACCACGTGCCCCCCGCCTCGAAGCTTCCCGACGCTCCCGGATCCCCATCTCCGTCGCATCGGGCCTCCGGACTTGTTTTGAGGCCCAAACCAAGAAACCTTCCACCGATGGTTTTGTGGGCAAACCACCAAACCCCGCGTGCAAACTTCAGCCTCGAACCTCTACCTTGCACCGACCCATGTCCATGACTTCAACTTGCTAGTCTTGCACCGCACGGCTCGCACTTGACCCCATTGGCCATCGGGTCCATCGAACCAAGCCTACTTGCTTCTCCATCACCCGAAGGCCACCACGGCTAAGGCCTTTCGCGCTTGTTCTTCACCTGCACCAACACGAGTCAAGCCGCAACCTGTACCTGCACACTAAGCCAAGCATCAGTCCACACAACATTATCAATCACTCATCACTAAGGAGCGACCCTCCACTGGTCCTCGGACACACCTGGTCCTCAATCTCCCCCTTGATGAGTGCATTGACAACACCCATAGAAACCATCATAGAGAAACATGAAAAGAAAACAGCCAAGAACACCAACCTCCAACAAGTGATCCAAAGCCAAAGAACAAGCGAAACAAGATCACTCGCCAGACCAAGTCTCGGCACCTTAAGGCAAGGGCAACGGCTCAACACAGCCGAGACAACCAAAGCTCTACAAAGAGCACACCACAAAGTACAAAACTCAGGCAAAGCAAAGGAGCTCCCCCTGCACATATGCAAACTCCCCCTGAGCAAATGCAACCACTTTTCTCAATTATTCTCCCCACATGCAAAAACTCACAAAATCTCCACAAATGCATATAATTTCTCCGCCTTGTTGACAATGCATGAATCAAGATATCATGAAGTTCTTTTCCTTGTTGTCATGAAAAATGCATGTCAAAGCATATACAATCTACCAAGCTTCTCAGATACACAAAGAACACAACAAATGCTACAAATCAGACATAGAGCAAGCAAAGTAGACACTGTGTAGTTAGCGCATTGCCATCAAGAAAGTAGAGACATATAAGCATGTGACATGGCCAAAAGCAATTTTAAGCAATTTTTACAAACAAAATTCATCTCATTAGTAAAGCCCTATCCATGGACAATTTGAGCAAAAATGAACTAGATCATACAAAGCTCATACAAGATTACAAGTTCTCATCACAAGATTATAGCAAACGCCCATAAGCTACTAAATGTCATGTCAAAGCCACCGAGCCATGTGTCTACTTCTTAAAATGAGACTTCTCATGACAGACATCATGCAACGGTTTAGCACCCAAGATATATACATAAAAGCACAAAGACATGATTAAGAGCTCATTTTTCAAGTATAAGGCAATTCATACACCAATTTCATTTTCAAATTTAAGCATGGTACATGAAATGCCTTTGCGGCAAAAAGAAGCTTATGCTCCTTCACAAGTGAACATATAGTCTAAACATTTACCATGACAAATGGGTCTTTGACCCCAAGCAAAGAGAGCATGATACTCAAGCACAAACTAAGCATGATATAGGCATTTGAGCACAAATTGATCATAAATAAGTATCTACTCATGAGTGAAACATTTTTAGCATTTTCACAAAAGGAAGCTATCTCATCATGAACATATGACAATAGCATCAAGAGCACAACATTCACATCACCATTCGCAAAGCATACACATATCTCACATATATCACATCATAGTGATCAAAGTATATAAGAGAAGCTCATCCTACCACAAATGATCCAAAAATGGCTATCCTACGATGTTTTGTACAAAAAGGTAAAATGCATGCATGGAATGCAACAAATGATACATATATTGCATATATACATGAGAAGCTCCAAGATCCAGCTAAAAAGGGAAACACACTCCAAGTTCACCTCGCAAGCGTGTGAAGGTAACTTGGTCAAGTGGTTTAGTGAATATGTCGGCTAGCTGATCTTGGGTAGGTACATAGGACAAGGAAATGTTCCCTTTCTCAACATTGTCTCTCAGAAAGTGGTATCTCACTTCAATGTGTTTCGTTTTGGCTACACTTATGGCACTGGTCCTGTCACAAAAGAGAGGAACCTGGGAGCACTCCTCACCAAAATCGCTCATAGTGTAGGTCATCCATAGGAGCTAGGAACAACAACTGGCTGCAGCAACATACTCAACTTCTGTAGTGGACTGGGCTACACTAGATTGCTTGCGAGACGACCAAGATACCAAAGAGGAACCAAGAAACTGGCAACACCTAGAGGTAGACTTACGATCCAAGCGACACCCAGCAAAATCAGCATCGGAGTACCCGTGAAGTCTGAGTGTTGAGGAGGCAGAATACCAAAGACCAAACTCAGGAGTGTAGTTCAAGTACCTGAAAATCCGCTTGACGGCCTACCGATGTGAAGTCCTCGGTGAAGCCTAAAAATGAGCACACAGACACACACTGAACTGTATGTCCGGCCTCGTCGCCGTCAAGTAGAGGAGGGAGCCGATCATGCTCCAGTAGTCCTTCTGATCCACGTGTTCACCATCTTCATCCGTGTCCAAAGCCGTAGTGGTACCCATCAGTGTAGTCAGCGGTTTGGAGTCGTTCATGCCAAACTTCTTCACCATGTCCCTGGTGTACTTCGCCTGATGTACGAACGTCCTGCCCTTGCACTGCTTGATCTGGAGTCCTAGGAAAAACTTCAACTCGCCCATCATAGACATCTCAAATTCCCTGCTCATGTCATCTGCAAATCTGGCAACAAGATCATGAGAAGAGCCACCAAATATTATGTCATCCATGTAAATCTGAACAATCAATAGGTCATTTCCATGCTTAAGGAGAAACAGGGTCTTATCAACTGTGCCCATCACAAACCCGTTACTCAGCAAAAAACCTCTCAACCTGCCATACCAAGCCCTCGGTGCCTGTTTCAACCCATAAAGTGCTCTCTGGAGTTTGTATACACGGTGTGGGTATTTCTCACTCTCAAACATCGGGGGTTGCCTTACATACACTTCTTCCTCTATCACCCCATTCAAGAACGCACTCTTCACGTCCATTTGGAACAACTTGAACCCTTTAGCCACGGCAAAGGCTAGAAGGATCCTAATTGCCACCAAACGGGCCACAGGAGCAAATGTCTCCTCATAATATATGCCCTCTTTCTGGTTGAACCCCTGTTGACGGCTGTTAAGTAGCTAATTCAAGGCCGTCAATCCCTGCATTTCGTCATGAGAACTATGCATCCACATTAGAATAGGAGTTTAAACTAACAATTTCCATAAGTGGCCATGCTAAGTTAAATGCAGGTGTTTAACATGAGAAATGGAGAGAAAAGACACTCTCATGATCCCAGCAAGTCAGGTGTGACAACCCGCCCAGGAAAATACCGTACTATCACCTAAACCAATCCACTTTGGCCATTAAGTGACAGTAAAGTATCATCCCGTCGTTAGTTGCCGGGTTAACGCCTGGTAAATCACTTGGATATCACACAGAGGATCGAACATATGCATTAAAACTCACACGAAGGCGAGTCCAGAGTACAAACACAAATTAAATCCAAATTATACCCCTAAGGGTTAATTATTACAAACCATTGTTAATGACATGATAAGTAAAGGTTCAGAGTTCGAAAACAACAGAATAATTAAACTAGCAAAACGATAAACATCATAGGAGGCCGTCCGTGATGCCATCACTCGTCGTCATCCACCCATTCCAGCTCCCAGCCGGGTGGAATCTCACCAGGCCAAACAACACCTGCAACAACATTTTATAAACCAAGGCTGAGTATACTAGTACTCAGCAAGACTTAACCGACAGGTGATAACTACATCACCAAACTCTAGACATGAGAGGCTTTTTGGCCGGTGGAGTTCTTTTGCTGAAAAGCAACAAAGAGTAGGTCCTTACTTTCAATATTTTAGCTCAATTTCTAGTTAATTACCATTTTTAAATGAGCCAACTACTTCAATCAAGAATTTTGCAATACAATTAATTCAAGCAGTAATATTCACAAAGTTCCATCATTAAGGGATATCATGGCCAGTTGATTAAGCAGTCTAAGATAATGGTGAGAGGCTGACAATCGATTGATTAAATCCTTGCAAGGTAAACCTAAACACACGAAAGAATGCATACCCCAAGAAAATCCAAACAAAAATGACACGGGTATACACCGACCAGACAGTTCCCATCTTTCTCCGGTTCGGGATCGGAACCTACAATCCTCGGTACAAGGCTTACTAGCACATCACGTCGGACCGTCCAGACTCGCACAGGTACCCCACTGTTGCAGGCAGGGGGACACATCAGGTGTCCTAGGGGTAGTAGGGAAAGGTTCCCTTGCCGTGTCCATCAGGTACTAGGTTTACCGGTCCCATTCCCGGCAAGTGCTTAGTACGTTCAAAAGCTTAGCCCACGAAAGCCACTGGACCGGAGCCCAAATCCCATGCTCTTACCACATGAGCAATCCATTTATAAAGATCTTATGATTCCAACATAAGAACCTATTCTCGCGAGTGACGAACATCACTCGACTTCTACCGGGTCCTATAGCATAGCAGCTATCGACCTAGCATGCTAGTAAAAGAACATAGGTACCTAGGGATCATGCATCTAGGGTTTCAATTCAACTCCTGAAACGTAAATGCACAATCATAGCAAAGATAATTGCATAATTTTAAAAGGAAGGGTTAATGATCCGGGGCTTGCCTTCGTTGGCAAGGTTGGCCTTGGGCCCTTCTGGACTTTGGTCCAGGTCTTGCTCTACAGCGACGTAGTGCACGTCTCCGTCAGCTCCTCCGTCTCCTCCTTCCGGCACGAGCGTATAGCTACCGTCGGGAAGATCTACACGAGGATGCATATGCAAGATTTAATTGGATGTTTTAAGTTAATTAATTACAAAACAACATATGACCACCATGAAGAGTATGGTTGGCCATATTCACCTTGACAAACACATATTTGGTAAATTATTTCTATTAAAGTAACAACACATGGTGTTTTATTATTTATTCCTTTTAATAGTGACGGTGTACACATTTATGCAAATTAGTTAATTTAAATTCACAAACAGCAAGGTAATGGTCTCAACCTTCCTAGAATGTTTCACACCACATTCCTAAGGTCATTAGGTGAGGTGTGGGTGATTTTCCAAATTAACTTAATTTAAGCTTTAAATGGCCTACATTGTTTTTATGCATAAATAAATTCATAAAATTTAGTGGGAGTGTTTCTGAAGCACTACAGCTCTAAACAAAGCCACTGAACACACATGCACACTTATGAGAGCTATAAATTAATTATATCACAAAAGACAAAATCTAGCTACCAAAACAAGATAAATGCATATAAAAATAAATAAGCATCAAATGGACTCCAACTTTCTCACACATGGTCTCTGGTCCAAATCTAAGCTAGGCATGCAACATATACACCTAGAGCTACTATAGATCTTGAGTTATGCAATTACATTTAAAACTAAGCATATTTCAAGAATAAATATTTCTGCTAGATATAAAATCATGATTAATTCATCAGAGGTGAATTTAGACATAGAATGATAACATGTAGAAGTTGAGCACAAAAGTCTATTTATTTTTAGCTACAAAAATCATTTGGACAGATTCAGGATAAATACAAAATAAATCATATTAAAAGATTTGATCAAAAACTTTGTGCAACTTTTGGTACAGAAGCTAGGCATGACATAACTCACAACATATCCAAAATTTAGCCTCAGGGCACTTGTAGATTTTGAACTACAATAGATCTAGGTTTAACTAATTTCTATTTTTCATTCAAAATCTAGCACTCAAAAGTATAGTCATGCTTTGGGAAAGTTGTAGCACTCTTCACAAGGAATCCAACAAAATTGAGTTTGCAATTTTCTGATTTTTCTACAATTTTCTACGGATTTTACAAAACTCAGCCAAACACCCAACACTATTCAAGAATCACTTTGCGGGCAGGTCCCTGGAAACTTTTCAGTTTTCACAGATATACCCTTGGTTCGCGTTTAAGCCCCTGGAAACAAAACCACCCCTGCAATTGGGTCCCTGGGAGGCGACCGCCGGCGGGGATCACCGGATTCCGGCGAGGGGCGGCTGGAATAGGTGGGGAGCGGGTAGGGGAGGCTCTACAACGCACCTAGGGTTCGATTCGCGGCCGGAGAAGAGGTGGAAACAGCGCCGGCGAGCGCGGCCGGTGGAGCAGGGCGGCGGCGGCCGCAGGAGCGCCTGCCCCGGCAAGGTTGCGGCGCGGTCGGGACAATACGCGGCACGAGGAGGTGTTACAGCTCCTAGGGAAGAAGTTTGAGTGATTGGGCAGCCGTGATTGCGGGGAAGGAAGGGAGCTCCGCGACGGCAGCGGCAATGGCAGGCGGCGGGCGTTTGGCCTTGCGCGCGGGACGAGGCCGACCAGTTTTATAGGTGGAGCGGAGGACGGGGCGACAGGTGAGCTTCAACCCTTCGCCCCGAAGGGATTTGCAGCGCGAGAGGGGGTCCAGCGGTTGCGGCGCCCAAGGTAGCCGGCGCGGTGCGGACAGGGGGTCCGGCGCACAGCTCCCTGCGGCCGCGACGTGTCGAGTGGGGCGGCATCGGCTGGGGCCGAAGACAGGGGGCATGCGGCCCACCACTTCGCGCCTGCCACGTGGCGCACCGGCCCTCGGCGTCCGGGCCCCGGGGTCACCCGACCGCGGTGCGCGCGGGCGCCGGTCGGCACGGGAGCGTCCCCCCCCAGCACGCCAGAGCGCGAGAGGAGGCCGGTCAACGGGGTTTGGACCGTCCTTTGCTCCAAAAGTTGAACTGTGCGCCAAAAACTTTGAATACGAAAATTGTAGAGTAGACCACCATCTACAACTTTCACAAAAGTTGACATATGTTTTGGTGATTGGTTTGGCTTGGAACGCGTCGCGAAAATCAGCATTTGCACGGCCCAAAACACTATTCAAACGGCCTTCGACTGAGTTTTTGAGATTCAAAACTTCAAAATTTGAAATGCCGTCAAATAGGAAAGTTGTGTCCCTCGAAAAGATGTACAACTTTCGTATTGACCGATTTTGAAGTGTTTAAGCGGAATTTGGAGAACGCGCCAAAAGTTCTAGAGCGGGTCAACTGGTCTAGGGTTTTGACCGGGGTTTTGACCCGTTGACCAAAGTCAACCTTGTTGATTAGCTACTAATGACTATGATTAGGCCACTAATGACTTTGTTAAGGCTACTTAAACACCTGGGGTGTTACACTCAACCAATGAGGGGCTGCATGCAAGCATCCCCTGGATCCATGATGTCACCAATCCAAGAGAGGAGGCCTCGGCGAATCAGAGGTCGCCATGCAGGCATCACATGGATCTCATGGCCCACCAAAGTGCCCAAACCGGCTCCAAATCACGTGGACACCAGGAACCGACCAAGGGACCCACCTGCCAGTCTCCTGGAGAAAACACAGCGCGAGGGGCGCCACCTAGGGGTCGGCCGACCCCTAGGATCGGCCGAACCGCCTTAAGGGCGGTTCATCCCAGCTTTCCACGTGGTGCTCGCCCATTGGTCCTAGAAGCCATCCCCCGGGTGTTTGGGGGTGTTTCCACGCTGGTTGCTCAGCCTATAAATAGGAGGGGAGGGGGGGTAAGAAGAGGATGAACACTCTTGAAGCAACTTCTCACCTTTGCCTCTTTCTCCCCCTCTCATTCTCTCTTGGTGGAGGTGAAACCTCATCCCACCATGAGTGTGTGTGTGTGGAGGATCTAGCCTAGGTGGTGCTAGGTAGAGAGGGAGTGTGTGGATGAGTAGAGGTGAGGTGGTGATGATCCGTTCATCATCCATCGTCCCCTTGTACCTCGTGAGTGATGCTGTTCTTCATTTACACTAAAGTGAGTATTTCAGTATTTTCCAATTAGACTAAAGTGGCTCTCATGCATGGGTGAATTGTTCTTGAGTTCCTCATTCGTTCATCATTTAGAGGCTCGCGTTCTTCATGAGCGTGCTTCCTCGATCTAGTTGACGAGCGAGTTATTCAGACTTTTGCGTTCATTCATAAGTTAGAGGCTCGTGTTCTTCACGAACACGACCCTTGATCTTCTGTTATAAGCGCATAAGTTTGCATTCCGTTGTGTGGTTGCCCATCTATTAGAATATATTGAAGCTCATGCATATCTGATTTAGATCAAGTATCAATCATATCTCCTTGCACGAATCGATTCAATGACGAGTACGGTCTAGCTCAACCTCGCGAGTTCGTCGCTTCGTATTTATACGGAGTGCTATAGTATATCTATAGGACGTTAGACGTAGCCATGCTATAGTAGTAGTCGGCGGTATTGATGTGGTGTCTATACTGCTGGTTATCCTTCGAATGCCCTGTATCCCACGGTTTGTCTTGGGGTAGGCCCCGGTAGTGACAGCCGTTGGACCCTCTGAAATCCCCCATGTTCGGATACAGCGTGTAGGCAACCATTTGCCGTGAACCAACTGTTATAGCCAGGAGGGGCCGGTGTCCGAAGCGAGATTCTTATCCGAGCTTGTTCATCTCTAGAGTCGAGAACCTACAGGAGACTCCACATCTCTCACCTACCTCAGCAGGGACAGTGTGCCCTTGGATAGTCACTCGTAGAGTATCTCATACTGTTCCTTGGATTCAATACCTTTTGGAATACTCCTTTGGGGAAGTGCTACAGCGGTATCTCTGTGCGCTTGCGGATTCTTTTATACCCGTCGGTATGCCCAGGGTGGATCTTGCGTTCACGCTAGGTGCGCAACTAGTGGTGACATTAAGAAATACCAACAAGCATTTCTGGCGCTATTACCGGGGAACGGTTGTCGAGAATCTACGAACCCGACTATCCTCGTATCTTTTGTTTTCCTTTTATTTCTACCTTTACCCCCACTATCCCAGGAAGGTTATCCTTGTACACACCTTCTGCCCGTTATGAGTGAAACCATGGAATCAACTTTCTAGAGACAACCCGCTCTTTTAACACCTTGTATGATTCACCCATCTCTCATGAAGCTAGTTGAGAAAAACCCTTCTCGGGAATGAGTCATGAGAATCCCTATGATCACACAAGAGACTTTGAGCAATTGTGTTCTACTCAGGGTAAAACCGGGGCAACACAACATGTTCTTAAGAGGAACCTGTTTCCGTTGTCCCTCTCCGGGGAAGCGAGAACTTGGTACCATTGTTTTGGTTGCAGCCACCTACGTTGGGAGGAATTGAGAGCATCTTTTTGCATTCAGTTCTTTCCTCTGCGGCGTGTCGCTTCCTTAAGAATGATAATCCTCAGTTTCAAACAAAGAGAGAAGGAAACCTTAGGCATGGCATGGCATCGTTTTGCCTCATTAGTTGAAGCCTGTCCAGTCCTTGGTCTACCTGACCTAGTGCTCTTGCAGCATTTCTGGTTTGGTTTACGAAAGGATTGTGGCATGATGCTTGATGCCGCTTCGGGAGGCGCCTTTGTGCTCGTAGAGCCAGAACGGGGACTGGAAATTCTAGGAGAAATCCAAGATTTCAGTTCCCCACCTAACTCAAGTGACGAGGTCGCCAAACGAGAAAATGTCGAGTTGCCTAAGTCCATCTTCGAGAGAGCCCGAGCTTTCATTCCAAATTTCTCTATGCTCTGGTCGAAGATATCACTCCTAATTGGCAGGAATCTATAGGAAAGAGCACCTAGTGCAAATTCTACCCTTAGATTCCCCTCTCGTTTCTTCTCTTAAAACCTGGCCTTTGAGACTTAGTCTCGAGGGAAGGAGGAGAGGAGTAGCCGAGGAAGAATAGTCGTTCCTGGCAAGGACGATCATTTCAACCTTGTCCGCAACTCTCCAGGGGAGGTCACGAAGGATGTTTTTCGTGCTTCATGTCAAGGCTCAATCCGAAGTGCTGCCACACTGAGGGTTAGGCCAAGACGCGGGCTTTAGCACTGTGAAACTTCCATATCCTTGGCTTACGGAAGCATGATTTTATACCAGGTCTAGTTGAGCAATCCATCTCGTTATCCTAAGTTCAGCTAAGACCGATGCCGATCAAGTCAAGTAGATGTAAATCCTACTCTTCACTTCTTGACCTGATCGATGCCCTGCAGGAGTGTGGTTACATACCTATCTTTTACAATTCCGTTGGAAGCTTGGGTTAACTTACGTGTCATCCCACTTAGGTGAGGGTGAGATCCTTTGTCGACCCAAGGAGAGGATGAACTAGCAAGTTCGTCACTTTCGATCCACCGCTCGAATGATCGTTTGACCCATAAATTTTCACTCACTCAATCTGGGGTCCGATCATTCCTGAGTTCTGTTTCCAGAGGTGAAAGCTTCACTCTTAGAGCACTCTAGGCTTTAGGCCCGATCTTGTGCTCAACTCCATCACCTCTATCATTTCTCGTCCGTAGTGCTATCGCCTTGCTAGCTGCACTTTCCTCCTAAGGTCACCCATCATAGTTCCCTTAGGATGGTTGTGAGGATCACCTCTGTTGCACCATGTATACAACTTGCATCGTACGTACGCACTAACCATGCAGGAAGAAATATACATCCTATCATAAAGAAACCTGCAAGGAGGACCACAGGGCAGAATAGGAGGATATCACCAGGAAAAAAATGGACCATATGAGCAACGGGGCAACAATAACTCTTCATCCAGGTATGAGTCCAGGTAAAACCCCCAAGTTGAGCTATCAAAATATAAAGAGGTTTAAGTAAAGTTGTTTGGGGTAGAAGGCAATTATATGCCCACAATCCCACTTTAGCCTTTATTGAAGCCTCCAACCTTAGAATTGGTGGGCCACCTGACCCAGAGACTCTGAGCCCCGCCGGAGCCCACATGCCGAAGCAGAGGCCCAGCAGAGCCCAGATGGGTTCGGCCGACCCCCTAGGTCGGTCGACCCACAAGGGTCGCCGCCGCCTCTCGTGTTTCGCGTGTGCACTCCTTTGTCCTCCAAAAATCCTCTCCTCGCCGCGTGACGGAGTTTACGTTGCACAGAACCCCTGCCTTCCCTGCTCACCACCCTCGCAAGCCGTCGCTGCAGTCCTCATGGCCGACAAAAGCCTTGTCCCCTTCGCCGCGGCACCCTCCTCCGGTGAACCTGCCAAGGGGAATGTCCCCGCCATTGTTGCATCTCCCACAGGGGTAGCACCTATGGAGGTCGCGTGTATCTTTGAGGTGCCGCCACTCGCCTCTCGTCCTCCGGTTGGGAACCAAGGACCAAGGACTGCCATCGACGGAACATCAGAGGCCAAGGGGATGGCTGTTCTGCCCTTCACACTCCTGGTTCCACGCACCTCCAGCCGATCTGCCTCGCCTGGAAAAGCGAGGAAGCCACGGGGGCGTGCCAACAGCCCCTACCAAGGAATGCAGATGTCCGGCCACGACCCACGACAACTCCGCCGCCTCTGGTGGTTCCACCGCCTCGGCTCGACATTCCAGGAGCCTCAGGAGTAAGAGGCCGTTCGGCCCCTGCTGTACCATCGCCGCCTCCACCAGATTCCTAGCCTGGGAAGCCTAGGTTCGCTAGCCCGGATGGCACCAACAGGAAGAACAACCGTGCACCTTCGACCTTGGAGGAGACCAATGAAGAATTTGAGTTGGGCAGCAGCTCCACACCACGGGCATCCAGGAAGTCGAGGGAAAGAACTCGGGCGCCCGAGCGATCTCCTAAGACTCCCACTGCAGCCAGGATGACCCCGCTAGTAGAGGAACTAGGCAGGGAGTGCGAGAAGCTGAAGACCATCAGTGCAGAACAGAAGGTGGATCTCGCTGAGCTTAGGGATGACCTCCGCGACCTTCACCGTGGCCTGTGCGCCAAGATGAGGCGCCTCTTTGTGGCCACGGGGCACGAGGACCTCTATGATGCTTAGTAGAGGGTCGTGCCCCGCTCCTATTTCCCTTATAGGCGCTTAGTTAGGTTTAATTTATTTCCCTTAAATTATTTCCCTTCTAATCATTTCCTTTATTTCCATCATTTCTGTAAGCACCTATTTCTTTAGTAAACTTGAATGAATAATTTGGCTCCACCGGTCATGTAACCCGGTTAAGTCACATGTGTGTTAGCTATTTTTGTTTTTGTTTGTATCAAAGAACTGCACCCATGTACAAAATAGTGTGGGGTAGAGCTGCACTCTCCTGACGTGAACATGACAGATTGTTGTTGCACCCACACTATGCTCACACAGCAGTTGCGATCGACCACGCCTAGAGAACCTGAACGGGATATGCATTCGTGCGCAACACAGGAACCCCCGTCTGGTCCACACAGAAACCAGCGCTGGTTTGCATCCCCACCTCATTTAACCATGATTTCTGAGTTTGTATGCTCATGTTTTGATAAATTCTCCATAAACCAACTCAAGAAATCTATGGTAATGCTTACTCCATACCTAGGGTTGAAATGCTTAAGTTTTATTCCTCGTTTATAACCTTGAGGCTTGTGAACAATATCGTCATCAGGACAACATGCTTATCTAAGTAATTGACAAGTGAGATATGACTTGATGACATGATCTTAACTCTGTTGGTTCTAGCCCTTGGGATAATTTTGTTTTTGAAAAAAAATACTCTTTTAAAGCTCCTCTTTGATATGCCATCGTCCTACCAAAGCCATATGATGTTTATAATTGAAAACCTTATACTCATATGCTGCTGGTCATTGCATTGAGCTTTGTCAAATCCTGTGACCCTTGTGAGGATTCTTTTCATTACTGTCATGATCAAGATTCATGTGCACACCACCGTATTCCCCCTGCTATGCTTCTACACTGGAAGTTAGCATTGTATCATTCATCCATTCCACAAAATAAAGCTCCATATGCTATGTGTTGATCTCTCCTCCCAAGTTTTTGTTACACAAGAGACATGACTATCGAATATATATATATATATATATATATGGACACATAAGGTCCATGTATTAAAAAAAAGGGAAAGAAAGATATCCATGTTCTCGAAAGATTTTCGTACAAGAAGGAGAATCATGCAAAAGGGAGTTCCATAGCTCAAAATGGTAATAACTAGTACCTATTCCGGGGCTAGTGTCTACCTTACCATCAACCAACATTCATCATATATGTATGGTAATATCTAGCACCTATTCCGGGCCTAGTATCCATCTTACCATACTCACCATATCCATGCACGTGCACATCTTGATCTGACTATATGATTTGCTTTCCTCTTTGGATCCGGTATTTGATTTTGCAAAATATGTGATACAAGTATGCTGTACAATTCATATCCTACCTTGAGCTCCACATAAGCCATTATTAGAAGTAGGGTGAATTTTAAGGCAACCACGCCTTGGTAAGGACACTTACGCATTGAGCGATCTGAGAGAATCAAAGAAGGAGAGCAGAGCAGAATTTTTTTAAAAAACATCAATAAGAAAACCCCATGTGCTGACCAACAGGTGTTTAAGAAACTCGATTCATGGTCATTCCTCTTATCAACTACCCAAGATGGCATTGTAGCCACGCCACAGAGTTCACAAGAGCAAGGTATGACCTGGAATAACTCCTATGCTTGTTTCATACCTTTGGTTTAAACCCATGTGATCTTCCCTTTCGCTCGAGACGAGCAAAGGGCAAGTGTGGGGGAGTTGTTAACGGCTGTTATGTACCTAATTTAAGGCCATCAGTCCCTGCATTTCGTCATGAGAACTATTGAGGACCAAGTGTGTCCAAGGACCAGTGGAGAGTCGCTCCTTAGTGATGAGTGATTGACAACGTTGTGTGGACTGATGCTTGGTTAAGTGTGCAAGTACAGGTTGCGGCTTGACTCGTGTCGGTGCAGGTGAAGAACAAGCGCGAAAGGCCTTAGCCGTGGCGGCCTCTGGGTGATGGAGTGGCAAGTAGGCTTGGTTTGATGGACCCGGTGGCCGATGGGGTCAAGTGCGAGCCGTACAGTGCAAGACTGGCGGGCTGAAGTCGTGAACATGGGCCGGTGCAAGGTAGCGGATCGAGCCTGAAGCTTGCACGCGGGGTTTGTTGGTTTGTCCACAAAACCATCGGTGGACGGTTTCTTGGTTTGGGCCTCAAAACCAAGTCCGGAGGCCCGAGGCGACGGAGACGGTGATCCGGGAGCTTCAGGAAGCTTCGAGGCGGGGGGCACGTGGCGTGATCGCGGGGCTTGCTGTCACACCCTAAAATTCCATCACTTTAAAAAAATGTTAGCAACAAGTTTAGTTTTTTATTTTCTAAGGGTTGTAATAATTTTGACTAATTAAATTGCTCTTAAAATATTAAAAAATATTTAATTAATTTAGAGTATCCAAGTGTTTGTGCATCATGTTGGAATGCATTTGTTTTGTTTGTTGTGTGTAGAAAAAAAAACAAAACCCCAACCCTTCCCTGCTTCCCCTTCCCCGTTTTGGCCCAACCCAGCCCAGCAGCTCCTTTTTTCCCCTTTTTCTTTTTTTCTCTTCCGCGGACCAGCCTCCTTCCGGCCCGTTCAGCTTCGCCGGCCCATCTCTCCACTTCCCTCTCTCCCACTCACTGACGGACGGGGCCCCACCCGTCAGCCTTCCCCTACCTCCCGCCGTCCGCCTCCCCACCATGGCCGCGCCGGCCTCCACCTCCCCGGCACTGTCCCTCGCCCCGCGCCCCCTCCTCTTCCTTCCTTGAATGCACATAAGTGCGTCGCACTTCCCTGCTGTCTCACCCCGCCATCTCCCCTCCTGAAACCGCCCCCACCGAGCCACCGCCATTAATGGCCGGCCACCGAGCTCCCCACCGCCATGTCGCCTCCTCCTCTCCCCCTCTGCCCTATATAAAGCGCTGGTGAGCTCCCTCTCCAGCCGCACCTCCTCTCCGCTCTCTCTCCCTCGCCTCGGAGCCGCGCACCCCTTCTCTCACCGGAGCGCCGCCGCCGCCGCCACGCCGCCGCCCCGATCTCCCTCTCCGCCGCTCCTCGCGCCATGCCAAGTCTCCCAGTAAGCTCCTCGCACCCTCCTCTTCATTTTGGTCCTTGTCCCACCTTGTTTGGTGCCCGGGAGCCCCTGGTTGTCGTTCGCTGGCGAGTTTCCGGCGAGGCCGCCGCCGTCCGCCGGCCGTGCGCCGCCGCCTATGCGCCGCGAGCCGCCGCAGCCGCCCGATCCGCGATCAACGGTGCAGATGAGCCCAGCGCCCGGGTCAAACAGACCATAACGGTCAACCCTAGGCCGGCAGTGGTCATCTTGCAAAAAAGCACCTGCTCTTTCGAATATCACAACCATACCCTCCCACCTCCAAAGATCCTTACAGACAGGTCTAGTTTTTCTCGGTTTTAGCCCCTGAGTTTCTTAAGTTTTCCCACCCTCAGTCCAAGCTTGTCTTTTTACGGTATAAAGCTCCGGTTTATATACATAATTATGTTTAGGTCCCTGGTTTCTTGCTGATAAGCCCCTGGAGCCAAAGTTTTCTTACAATCTAGCCCCTGAACCTTGTTTTAGCCATATCTTTTGCGTCTTTTATCCGTTTTAGGTGTTTTTGGTGTCCATGTGACCGTCTTTCAGTGCCCGTCAGTTTTAAAAGCTTGTTTTAGTCTTTTGTAATGATTGATGTATTGTTTTTATTTATTGATTGATTTTTGCTGTGCGCGTAGATATCGTGCCAGTTGGAGCAGAGCTACCGATCGAAGATCAAGAACAACTTTTTAAAGAAGAAGAATCCTAGTGTTTAAGCAAGGAAGGCAAGTGGATTTCCTCCCCTGCATATTCTATTTTGTCCCACACAACTTGCATCATAACTAAGTTTACTTTTAAATGTTGTTATGCATAAACTTGATGGGAAAATCACCTTTGTAAGGACATGACTAGAATTTATCCCCTCTACCTTGAACAACCCTTTTAAATAAATGTTTTGGGTAGAAATGCTTAGTTGCTATACCTTGGGATGGTTCAAATGGAATTTTACAAAATGATGAATGTTCGTCATGATAACTTTGGTGAAAGATGATGTTTTTGGTTAATAATAGGATCATATGTTTTAATTGGAACATGGAGAACCACCCAGGAAAACAGTGCAACCACAGTCCATATGGCTCTGGCTTAGCCAATTAATTAGGTGTGTAGAATTATTTGACAAACTTATCTGAAAGGAGCACAGGGGGCCGGAGTTGAAGGGGTATAGCCTGATTCTTTTGGGGTAGCAGCCTTTGCTAAGGTGCTGACCACTAGGGAGGGTTATGGTCCGCTCCGCTACTGTAACTGTCGCGGGTTGTTGGTCTTCTGCATATCTTTGTAAAGGCTTCGTAGTGGACCCCTAGCCACTCACCTCGGAAGTGTTTAAGGGTCTGATCTACCCGGCCAACATGGGGAACACGAACTGTGGGTAAAGTGTACGACCTCTGCAGAGTGAAAACTGATCGATCAGCCGTGCTCACGGTCAAGAGCGGCCTGGACCCTCACATGATAAGTGAACTTGAAGATGAAATTAAATCATGGTTTTATATGGTTTGAGATAATATTGTCTAAAGCTTAATTTTTGGGATGGTATAAACTTACACCTAGTAAATAGGTGCTTGCTAATAAAATTTGACCAACAATAAAATGCTAACCGCTGCAAAACCTTAGCCTACCTAGATAGCCATGCATTTTCCCCCCACTTGCTGAGCTCCAACCATAAGTGTGCTCACCCTTGCTTAACCTCTGTTCAGAGGAGAACACTGGAGAAGAATACTTCAGCGACTTCGATGAGTTCTGAGGATGTGTTTCCCCCAGTCAGATGCCTGTGGAGTTGAAGACGGTGCTGGATCGTCTTAGCTATCGATGTTCATGTAAAGACCTTCGTGTCTATCCACGAGTGTAATAAAAGTTAATAAACCTCTTCTTGTATGTTTTTGAGCATTGTTTCTGTTATTACAGTCATTATGTCTATCGTATGTGTGAAATTGAGATCCTGGCACACATATGAGATGCATTCGGTTTTTTCTTCGGAAAATCGGGTGTGACACTTGCGTCGATGCTAAGCAAGGCCGCGGTGGAAGCGTGTCCGCTCGATGAAGACTTAACCAAAATGCCCCTAAGGGGTTGTATCTTCATTTCAAGTTGTAGGGGTAGCGTGGTCATTTACCTCCCTCTGATGGACTTTGTATAAATAGCAGAGAGGTGGATGGCATCTCTCTCTCTTGGACTCTAGGGTTTCCTCCCCCGGTAGATTGCTCTGAACTGCTTCTTTTCCCTCTGTATTCCTTAGTCTAGATTCTTGTATAGACTCTGACCTCTGGATGTATGGAAGCATTCGGCGTTGCGGTGATCTCCTAGTCCTTTGTGATTTTCGTGTCTTTTTTGAGGCTATTTTTGGGGAGTTTCGTTCTTCGCTCGATTACTGGATTTGAGGGCGTTTCTTCTCGGATTTCTTTGATGGGATCATGGGTGGATGCCTTGCGCATCTTTGTGTGTGATCTTGACCCCTCAAACGCTGGGAAACACCTTTGATTCGTGCATTTTTGGTTGGAGCCCGAGTTCTTGGTGGTGGTTCGTGTGATCCGCGATTCCCGATGATTTAGGGAGTTAGAGGTCGAGATTTTTGGGGCATAGCTTCCTTGTGTTACGCTTCTCATCTCCCCAAAGTCTTGTCTCAACTGCTCTAGCCGTTTGGGGGATCCGGTGATGGATTTGGAGGTTTGACTTCGCGAGCTCGAGATCGAGCTGTTCTGTCCGGGGCTAGCGGACAGTCCGCAAGGACCCCGCGGACAGTCCGCGTGTTAGGGTTCATCCCGTGTTCGTCGTCTGTTCTTGCGAACTCGCGTTTTGATCCGTCGTGGCCCTAGGGTTTTGTTGCAAGTGGTTTGCGGACAGTCCGCGTGTCCCTCACGGACAGTCCGCGTGGCCAAGTTTTTGTCTGGGGTGGAGCTGAGTTTGTCTGGGGTTTCCAGCGAGGTTTGCCGGACGGTCTGCCCAGACCTCACGGACGGTCCGCGACACTAGCGGACAGTCCGCTTGGTCCCGTCAGACAGTCCGAATTTTCTAGTGCGTTTCTGGTGGTTCGGTTGCATTTTTCGGACAGTCCGCAGGGTTGGTCCGGACAATCCGCCAGTGCATCACGGACAGTCCAGCCGTACCATACGGACAGTCCGCACTGGTCGTTTCCAGATTTGGCCAAGTGCTTTGATTCTTGTCTTGTGCTTCCGCGGTTTGCTTCTAGGCTTGTCTCTTGATCTTGTGGGCTTGTTTGTGCCTTGTCTAGAGCTTCTTTGGTGTGTGCGAGTACTCAGAGTGGCAATCAGGGTATAGGCCGAGTTCGACCTTCGGGAAGAATTTTTATCGGCTCCCATTCACTCCCCCCTCTCTGGTCGCCTATTCGGTCCTTCAACTATGCATCCACATTAGAATAGGAGTTTAAACTAACAATTTCCACAAGTGGCCATCCTAAGTTCAATGCAGGTGTTTAGCATAAGAAATAGAGAGAAAAGACACTCTCATGATCCCAGCAAGTCAGGCTCAGCCAATGAGGGGCTACTTGCAAGCATCCCCTGGATCCATGACATCACCAATCCAAGAGAGGAGGCCTCGGCGAATCAGAAGTCACCATGCAGGCATCACATGGATCTCATGGCCCACCAAAGCGCCCAAACCGGCTCCAAATCACGTGGTCACCAGGAACCGACCAAGGGACCCACCTGCCAGCCTCCTGGAGAAAACACAGCACGAGGGGCGCCACTTAGGTGTCGGCCGACCCCTAGGATCGGCCGAACCGCCTTAAGGGCGGTTCATCCCGGCCTTCCACGTGGTGCTCGCCCATTGGTCCTAGAAGCCATCCTCGGGGTGTTTGGGGTGTTTCCACGCCGGTTGCTCAGCCTATAAATAGGATGGGAGGGGGTAAGAAGAGGATGAACACTCTTGAAGCAACTTCTCACCTTTGCCTCTTTCTACCCCTCTCATTCTCTCTTGGTGGAGGTGAAACCTCATCCCACCATGAGTGTGTGGGTGTGGAGGATCTAGCCTAGGTGGTGCTAGGTAGAGAGGGAGTGTGTGGATGAGTAGAGGTGAGGTGGTGATGATCCGTTCATCATCCATCATCCCCTTGTACCTCGTGAGCGATGTTGTTCTTCATTTAGACTAAAGTGAGTATTTCAGTATTTTCCAATTAGACTAAAGTGGCTCTCAAGCATGGGTGAATTGTTCTTGAGTTCCTCGTTCGTTCATCATTTAGAGGTTCGTGTTCTTCATGAACGTGCTTCCTCGATCTAGTTGACAAGCGAGTTATTCATACTTTTGCGTTCATTCATAAGTTAGAGGCTCGTGTTCTTCACGAACACGACCCTTGATCTTCTGTTATAAGCGCATAAGTTTGCATTCCGTTTGTGTGGTTGCCCGTCTATTAGAATATATTGAAGCTCATGCATATCTGATTTAGATCAAGTATCAATCATATCTCCTTGCGCGCATCGATTCAATGACGAGTACGGTCTAGCTCAACCTCGCGGGTTCGTCGCTTCGTATTTATACGGAGTGCTATAGTATATCTACGGGACGTCAGACGTAGCCGTGCTATAGTAGTAGTCGGCGGTATAGATGTGGTGTCCAGACTGCTGGTTATCCTTCGAATGCCCTGTATCCCACGGTTTGTCTTGGGGTAGGCCGCGGTAGTGACAGCCGTTGGACCTTCTGAAATCCCCCACGTTCGGATACAGCGTGTAGGCAACCATTTGCCGTGAACCAACTGTTATAGCCAGGAGGGGCCGGTGTCCGAAGCGAGATTCTTATCCGAGCTTGTTCCTCTCTACAGTTGAGAACCTACAGGAGACTCCACATCACTCACCTACCTCAGTAGGGACCGTGTGCCCTTGGATAGTCACTCGTAGAGTATCCCATACTGTTCCTTGGATTTGACAACCTTTGGAATACTCCTTTGGGGAAGTGCTACAGCGGTATCTCCGTGTGCTTGCGGATTCTTTTGTACCCGTCGGTATACCCAGTGTGGATCTTGCATTCACGCTAGGTGCGCAACTAGTGGTGACGTTAAGAAATACCAACAACCCCTGAGCCACCAACCTCGACTTGTTTCTCACAACCAGCCCATTTTCACCTTCCTTGTTCTTCCACACCCACTTGGTACCTACAGGACGACAATTTGGTGGTGAATCGACTAATACCCAAACTTGGTTTCTCTCAAAGTTCTCCAACTCCTCATGCATGGAATTCAACCAGTTTTCATCAGACAAAGCGTGTCGAATATCTTTGGGCTCAAACGATGCGACAAATGCAGAGTGAGCAAAGTGAGAAGTATTCCGTGACCTCGACCGTGTAGTTCATTCATGAAGGTCACCTATGATCATCGTCGGTGGGTGATCCACCTGTACACGCCAGGGAGCCTCTCGCCTGGACACAACCTCCCGCTCAACAGCAGCCTCCACTCGAACAGCCTCAGTCGTAGTGGGTGTAGGGGATGGACCATCCTCGATCGTCGTCGTCGTAGTGGAAGTCACGTGTACACGATCAGCCGCTGGAACAACACCACCATCATCTTCTTCTTCATCTCCATTCTTCTCATCTTCAAAGATATTCTCACCAATTTCCTCGTCACCTGCACACTCAAAAGCAGAAGAGCTACATGGATGTGTCTCATCGAAGGTTACCTCGCAAGTCTTCATGATTCGGTTAGTGTCAAGATTAAGCACACATTATGCTCTAGAGTGAATCGCATTACCGAGAAAGATACCATCCGAACATCTAGCCTCAAACTTATCCAACTTGCCCTTCTTCAGAATAAAGCACTTGCATCCAAAATCACGAAAGTGACTCACCTTGGGTTTTCGCCCATGCATCAGCTCATATGAAGTCCTCTTCTTGAAAGCACGAAGGAAAATGCGATTCAACACATAGCAAGCGGTATTGACCGCCTCGGCCTAGAAACGCCTAGGAGTCCTATGCTCATCAAGCATCGTCCTGGCCATCTCACAAAGGGTCCGGTTCTTCCTCTCCACTACGCCATTCTGGCAAGCGACATATGGAGAAGAGTACTGATGATCGAGACCAAGATCACTGCAAAAGGCATCAAAATGAGAGTTTCTGAACTCCGTGCCATTGTCACTGCATATAGCTCGAATGGCATCACCATGTCTCTCATTATTCAACCTCAAGATCAAGTCTCGAACAAAGCCAAATGTCTTGCTTTTATCCTCCAAAAAGAAAACCCAAGAGTACCAGAAATCATCAACCACAACCAACACATACCACTTAACACCCGAAGAGCGAACACGAGCTGGCCCAGCCAAATCCATGTGCAACAGCTCACAAGATCGCTCAGTCATGACCGCAGTCAGAGGGGCGTGAGAAGCAGCAACCATCTTTCCATGCCGACAAGAAGCACAAACCAAATCCTTCTCGAATTTCAACTTAGGCAATCCTCGGACAAGGTCAAGACCACTCAAGCGGGAAAGCAACTCTAAGCTCAAGTGTCCTAACCTCCTATGCCACTTCCAAAGCTCGGCCGAAACGCCAACAACAAAGCATCGAGGAGGACCAACAGACTGGGAAAAATCAGCACAAAAGATTTGACCCTCAGGGACGATCGTACAGACAAGATTGCCTCGAGAATGAAGCACACAAGAAGCGCCCAACTTAAAACGAACCTCAAAACCCTCGTCAAGCAATTGGGATACTGACAATAGGTTAAAACCAAGTGACTTGACCAAAGCCACACTCATCAAGGTCACCTTGCTACTCACCTTCACCATACCTTCAGCAAGCAGTCGTCCTCTCCCATTGTCCTCGAAAGTGATGTACTCCCTCGTACTCACCGGGGTGAGGCTGGAGAACCACCCACAATCTCCGGTTATGTGGCGTGAACAACCAGAGTCGATCAACCAAAAGTCCTCCAAGCCTCCCACCTGCAATAAAAAACGAGAACGAGAATGAGCAAGCGACTCAACACTGGGGTTAGTACCAAAGGAGTCAAACCAGTGTCGAGCCATTTGCTCAGAAGAAGGGATAGCAAAATCCATCTTATCAAAACCTCTAGGCGAAGCCCTCTCACGCCTACCACCGAAGAACCTGTCACGTCTCACTGGAGGAGTATGTGTACCACGAGGGGAAAGCATGGCCCGTAGTCCCTCTGAGAACCAAAACTGTGATCGTGCCTCCCAAACTCGTAACGGTCACGAGCAGGAGCACGTCCAACAAACTCACCACGCCCAAACCCAACACGCATATCTCTCTGAGGAAAACCACCACCACCACGAGTGGGAACCGTACGCACAAACTTGTCACCCCGAGGTAGAGGCCCTCTATGAGGCTCAGGTACACCATGAGAAGGGTGGTACCTATCCTTGTTTGCCATCTCCCTAGCAAACCTCTCATCTCTTCTCCTCCTGAAACAGAACTCATCCTTATGCCCATCCCTCCCACAATACTCACAATGGAAGCGGATCGGCTGTGGCCTAGGCTGTGGCTTCTCTATGGGCTTCTCAACAGCTTTCTCTCCTGACTTCTCACCAAATACATTCCCCTGAGTGCTCACAAACTTGATGGGTTTTTGGTAGTTTTCTGTCGTGTGGGGGAACACTGGTGGATCTGGGGTTGTGGGGGAACACTGGTGGATCTGGGGTTGTGTCTAGCTTGTTTCTGAGGTGGTTTGGATTGGGTGCAAATTTGTTCATGGGTGTAGTGTGTGGTGGAATGGGAATCTCTCCAACTTTCTCTTCTCCCTCACCACTCTTCTCACCACTCTTGCCAGGCCCCAACGTCTGACCATCAAACCTCTTGAACTCAGCCAACATCAAACTCAACTGTGGCTCATGCCCAGACAACCAACCCATCAATTTCCTCAACTCATCATTCTCATCCTGCAAACGGTCAACATAATGCGCAAGTTCCATGTTTTTCAAAGCATGCATTTCACAAGTAGAGCATGATGTAGGAATAGGAGCTTTCAATGCAGCCTCAAGAGAAACTATCTTGGTATGAAATTCATCTAGCCTAGCATGCAACACAGGACAAGAAGTGCAAGCACCTAACAAAGCAGGTCTAGATTTCAACTCATCACGCTCAATCCTAAGCACATCTAGTTCCTCAAGAGTTGAGGCATGCTTCTCCTAGAGAGCAGTCAAGTCAACCAGGAAAACATTGCAATCAATACAATCAACCTCATCAGAAATAACAGGAGTAGCTTTCAAAGAGTCTATCTCAGTTCTAGCATCAACAAGCAAAGACTCAAGCTCAACTATCTTGTCCTTAGCATCACCTAGCAAAGACCGAAACTCTCTCTTCTCCTTGTTGGTCTTCCTAAGCACATCATCACAGTTATCAAGCAATTGATTTAGCCTAGCATTCTCCTCTAGCAAGAAGTTGGGATCACGTCGTACCTCTTCCTCGAAGTCGGAGTTTGAATCCGAGCTGTGCTTCCCACCCTTCTTGGAGTGTGCCATGCCGCAAAAGCCACCTTGTGCGACGAAGCTAAGGCCGATGAAGTTCTTGCCCGTGTGCCGCTTGTCCTTGCGCCGATCTTGCTCTTCATCGCTACTCGAACCGGAAAAAGAGTCGTTTGAAGTGGAGTCGATGTCGCTCACTCTGGCAACCATCGCTCGAGCCGTCTTCTTCTTGTACCCGCTGCTCTTCTTTGGCCTTCTCTCGCCCTTGTCCTTGCGCTTGTCCTTGTAGTCGTTCCGGGAGCGGTGCTTGTTGTAGTCATGCTTGGGCTTGCCCTTGTAGTCGTTCTTGATCTCCATGGCTTCAGGGCACTCGGTGATGAAATGCCCGTGCTTCCCGCACCGATAGCACATCCCCGAGCTTCTCCTCGCATTCTTGCGGTTCTCGTACATCCGCCAAAACCTCTTGCTCAACAAGGCGAGATCCTCCTCACTCAGCACCTCAAAGTTCTCATCTAGCATGGACACAAGACAAGACAAAGAAAACTGCATGGCAGCAGAGTTAGCATTAGTCCTCAATCCTGAGACGAGAGCCAAACTATGAGGATCAGTGGGGCTCTCGCTCTTGGCTCTCAAGCCACGATCAACCTCCGAAGACCAGAGCTTAGATAATAGCTCATCCAGCGTCAAGGTATTATACACGCTCGACTCCTCAATGGCCTCGACCTTGGCACTCCACACATACCTATCCAGTGCATGCAAAAGGTTGATAGCTTGATCATGATCTGTGTATTGGAGCACTGTCACATTGGCCCTCATGTTGTTCACAATACTGGTGAAATGCTGAAACATCACATCAGTCGACTCACCGGGGAGATGAGTGAAGTACTCATACTCTCTCCGGTAAGTGGCAAACAAGCGAGCTTGCACCTGAGCATTGCCAACATGTGCATTCTTCAGCTTAAGCCATATCTTTCCGACCACATCCTCTCCGTACACTCGATCGAGCTCCGAGGCACAGAGAGCACGGAACAAGTAATCAATGGCCTTGCTGTTGGCCTCAAACATGTCCCGCGATCCTGGAAGAAGGAAACTGTCTGGAATGACATTGTCAGGATTTTGGTTCACATCCCAGATCAGAGTCCCCTTCCCACGCAAAAACGCACCCATGCGCCTCTCCCACATCGAGTAATTCTTGCCATCGAAGTGCGGAGGAACCGACCCCTTATCATAGTCGCCCATCTTTGGATCTTAGACTGGTTAGAATCATGAAGATCCGTAACCGGCTCTGATACCAATTGAAGAACCGATTAGGCGACCAGAGAAGGGGGGAGTGAATGGGAGCCGATAAAAATTCTTTCTCAAAACAACTCGGCCTATGTCCCAATCGCAACTCCGAGGGTCACACACGATCAAGCGGGAGCACAAACAAACACCTCTCGAGACCTTAGGAACAAAGCTTGAAAGGCTAGGAAGCAAAGCGGAAGCAAGCACGAAAGAGCTCGAGCAACATAGAGGAAGGCTGAGTCCTACCGGGTCATCCGGCCACAAATGTCCGGGTCACCCTGAAGCATCCAGAGCCGCTCTGGGTCACCCGGCCACAAGTGGGCGGATCAACCTACCATTTCGGGTCACCCGGCCCAAGTGTCCAGTTCACCCGAGACAACCCAGAAAACAGCCCGCGAAATCGCCTCAAACTTTCGATCGATGGATCTCGCAAACCACTTGGAGTCTTGAGATAAAATTTTAGGGAGATGATGAACACCCTAAGAAGATGCTATGCTCCAAAAAATCTCGGCCTCAAACATCCTACAACTCCCGGAATCATGGATCTTGGCCAAGAACACTAAGAACTATGGTTCATCCAAAAATCAACGAATCGAAGGCCAAATCCGGCGTTTGAGGGGCCGGGTCAAGATCATCCACAAAGAGGCACAAGGCACTCACCCATGATCCCCTCAAAGGAATCCGGAGAGAAACGACCTCAAATCAACGAATCGAGTGACGAACAAAAACACCCAAAAATAGCTCCGAAAATGACACGAAAATCACAAAGAGCTAGGAGAGGGAAATCATCACAACGCCGAATTCTTCCATACATCCAGATGTCAGATTCTATACAAGAAATTGTCTAGCCCATGGATCGAAGAAAATGGAAGCAAATCATCTAGGGGAGAGAGAGCTAGAGCCAGAGAGAGAGATGCCATCCACCTCTCCGCTATTTATACGAAGTCCACCGGAGGAGGCAAATGACCATGCTACCCCTACAACTTAAAAAGAAGATACACACCCCTCAGGGGCAATTTGGTCAAGTTTTCGGATATTCCCATCGAGCGGACACGCTTCCACTGCGGACTTGCTTAACCTCGACGCAAGCCCCGCGATCACGCCACGTGGCCCCCGCCTCGAAGCTTCCCGACGCTCTCGGATCCCCGTCTCCATTGCATCGGGCCTTCGGACTTGATTTTGAGGTCCAAACCAAGAAACCGTCCACCGATGGTTTTGTGGGCAAACCACCAAACCCTGCGTGCAAGCTTCGGCCTCGAACTGCTACCATGCATCGGCCCATGTCCATGACTTCAACTTGCTAGTCTTGCACCACACGGCTCGCACTTGACCCCATCGGCCACCGGGTCCATCGAACCAAGCCTACTTGCTTCTCCATCACCTGAAGGCCACCACAGCTAAGGCCTTTCGCGCTTGTTCTTCACCTGCGCCAACACGAGTCAAGCCGCAACCTGTACCTACACATTGAGCCAAGCATCAGTCCACACAACATTGTCATTCACTCATCACTAAGGAGCGACCCTCCACTGGTCCTCGGACATACCTGGTCCTCACCGACCCCGCGAGGTCAACTCTCCAAATCCATCACCGGATCTCCCAAACCACTTGAGCTCTTGAGACAAGATTTTGGGGAGATGAGAAGCATCCTAGGTGAAGCTATGCCCCAAAAATCTCGACCTCTAACTCACTAAAACACCGGGAATCGTGGATCACATGAACAACCTCCAAGAACTCGGGTTCCTCCAAGAACTCACGAATCGAAAGGATTTCCCGGCGTTTGAGGGGTCAAGATCACACACAAAGATGCACAAGGCATCCACCCATGATCACCTCAAAGAAATCCGAGAGAAAACACCCTCAAATCAACGAATCAAGCGAAGAACAAAAGCAACCAAAAATAGCTCTGAAAATGACACAAAAATCACAAAGAGCTAAGAGATGGAATGAATCACAACGCCGAATTCTTCCATACATCTAGAGGTCAGAATCTATACAAGATTCGAGCCTAAGGAAAAATACCGCGAAAAATCCGTCCAGAACGATTAAAACCTTGCCCTCCTCCTCTACCTTCTATTTATACTTAAGTCTCCAGGAGGTGGCAAATGACCCAACTACCCCTAGTGCATAAAATGTAAGATACACACACCCCTCAGGGGTATTTTGGTCCAAGTCAAGCATATTCCCATCGAGCGGACACGCTTCCACCGCGGACTTTCTTAGCCTCGACGCAAGCCCCGCGATCACGCCACGTGCCCCCCGCCTCGAAGCTTCCCGACGCTCCCGGATCCCCATCTCCGTCACGTTGGGCCTTCGGCCTTGGTTTCAAGCCTCAAACCAAGAAACCGTCCTCCGATGGTTTTGTGGGCAAACCACCAAACCCCGTGTGCAAGATTCGGCCTCGAACCGCCACATTGCATCGGCCCATGTCCATGACTTCAACTTGCTCGTCTTG
The DNA here is from genome assembly GCA_036936925.1 of Cenchrus fungigraminus. Taxonomy (NCBI): domain Eukaryota; kingdom Viridiplantae; phylum Streptophyta; class Magnoliopsida; order Poales; family Poaceae; genus Cenchrus; species Cenchrus fungigraminus. The sequence continues at coordinate 104,762,204 of CM072779.1, forward strand.
CACCGCACGGCTCGCACTTGACCCCATCGGCCACCGGGTCCATCGAACCAAGCCTACTTGCCTCTCCTTCACCCGGAGGCCGCCACGGCTAAGGCCTTTCGCGCTTGTTCTTCACCTGCACCAACACGAGTCAAGCTGCAACCTGTACCTGCACACTAAGCCAAGCATCAGTCCACACAACGTTGTCAATCACTCATCACTAAGGAACGACCCTCCACTGGTCTTCGGACACACCTGGTCCTCAATCTCTCCCTTGATGAGTGCATTGACAACACCCATAGTAACCATCATAGAGAAAAAGAAAAGAAAACAACCACGAATACAAACCTCCAACAAGTGATCCAAAGCCAAAGAACAAGCAAAAACAAGATCACTCGCCAGACCAAGTCTCGCCCAACTAAGGCAAGGGCAACGGATCAACACAACCGAGACAAACAAAGCTCTACAAAGAGCATGCCACAAAGCACAAAACTCAGGCAAACCAAAGGAGCTCCCCCTGCACATATGGAAACTCCCCCTGAGCAAATGCCATCTTTTCTCAATTTTTCTCCCCACATGCAAAATCTGCACATGTTTTCCCCCTTCCATATCAAACTCTCCCCCTTGTTGACAATGCATGAATCAAGGTACCATGAAAGTGCACAAATGCATGTCAAAGAATATACAATCTACCAAGCTTCTCAGATATACAAAGAGCACAACAAAATGCTACAAATGAGACATAGAGCAAGCAAAGTAGACATGGTGTAGTTATCGCATTGCCATCAAGAAAGTAGAGACATATAAACATGTGACATGGCCAAAAGCAATTTTAAGCAATTTTCACAAACAAAATTCATCTCATGAGCAAAGCCCTATCCATGGCAATTTGAGCAAAAATGATCGAGATCACACAAAGCTCATACAAGATCAAAAGTTCTCATCACAAGATCATAGCAAATGCCCATAAGCTACTATATGTCACGTCAAAGCCACCGAGCCATGTGTCTACTTCTTAAAATGAGACTTCTCATGGTAGACAACATGCAACGGTTTAGCACCCAAGATATATACATCAAAGCATAAAGACATGAATAAGAGCTCATTTTTCAAGCATAAGGAAATTCATACACCAATTTCATTTTCAAAATTAAGCATGGTACATGAGATGCCTTTGCGGTAAAAAGAAGCTTATGCTCCTCCACAAGTGAACATATGGGCTAAACATTTACCATGACAAATGGGTCTTTGACCCCAAGCGAAAAGAGCATGATACTCAAGCACAAACTATGCATGATATAGGTATGTGAGCACAAATTGAGCATGAAAAAGTATCTACTCATGAGAGAAGCATTTTTAGCATTTTCACAAAAATAAAGCTATCTCATCATGAACATATGACAATACCATCAAGAGCATAGCATTCACATCATCATTCCCAAAGCGTACACATATCTCACATATAGCACATCATAGAGATCAAAGTATATAAGAGAAGCTCATCCTACCACAAATGATCCAACGATGGCTATCCTACCATGTTTTGTACAAAAATGGAAAATGCATGTATGGAATGCAACAAATGATACATATATCACATATATACATGAGAAGCTCTAAGATCCAGCTAAAAAGGAAACACACTCCAAGTTCACCCCGCAAGCGTGTGAAGATAACTTGGTCAAGTGGTTTAGTGAATATGTCGGCTAGCTGATCTTGGGTAGGTACATAGGATAAAGAAATGTTCCCTTTCTCAACATTGTCCCTCAGAAAGTGGTATCTCACTTCGATGTGTTTAGTCTTGGAGTGAAGGACTGGGTTTTTGGCTACACTTATGGCACTGGTGCTATCACAAAAGAGTGGAACCTGAGAGCACTCCTCACCAAAATCGCTCATAGTGTAGGTCATCCATAGGAGCTGGGAACAACAACTGGCTGCAGCTACATACTCGACTTCTGTAGTGGACTGGGCTGCACTGGATTGCTTGCGAGATGACCAAGAGACCAAAGAAGAACCAAGAAACTGGCAACACCCCGAGGTAGACTTGCGATCCAAATGACACCCAGCAAAATAAGCATCGGAGTAACCATGAAGTCTGAGTGTCGAGGAGGCAGAATACCAAAGACCAAACTCAGGAGTGTAGTTCAAGTACCTGAATATCCTCTTGACGGCCTGCCGATGTGAAGTCCTCGGTGAAGCCTGAAAACGAGCGCACAGACACACACTGAACTGTATGTCCGGCCTCGTCGCCGTCAAGTAGAGGAGGGGCCGATCATGCTCCGGTACTCCTTCTGGTCCACAGGTTCACCATCTTCATCCGCATCCAAAGCCGTAGTGGTACCCATCGGTGTAGTCAGCGGCTTGGAGTCATTCATGCCAAACTTCTTCACCATGTCCTTGGTGTACTTCGCCTGATGTACAAACGTCCCGTCCTTGCACTGCTTGATCTGGAGTCCTAGGAAAAACTGCAGCTCGCCCATCATAGACATCTCAAATTCCCTGCTCATGTCATCTGCAAATCTGGCAACAAGATCATGAGAAGAGCCACCAAAGATTATGTCATCCACGTAAATCTGAACCAACAGGTCATTTCCATGCTTAAGGAGAAATAGGCTCTTATTAACTGTGCCCATCACAAAATCCTTACTCAGCAAAAAGTCTCTCAACCTGCCATACCAAGCCCTCAGTGCCTGTTTCAACCCATAAAGCACTCTCTAGAGTTTGTATACACGGTGTGGGTATTTCTCACTCTCAAACCCCGGGGGTTGCCTCACATACACTTCTTCCTCTATCACCCCATTCAAGAACGCACTCTTCACATCCATCTGAAACAACTTGAACCCTTTAGCCACGTCAAAGGCTAGAAGGATCCTCATTGCCTCAAAACGGGCCACAGGAGCAAATGTCTCCTCATAATCTATACCCTCTTTCTGGTTGAACCCCTGAGCCACCAACCTCGACTTGTTCCTCACAACCATCCCATTCTCACCTTCCTTGTTCTTCCAGACCCACTTGGTACCTATAGGACGGCAATTCGGTGGTGGATCAACTAAAACCCAAACTTGGTTTCTCTCAAAGTTCTCTAACTCCTCATGCATGTAGTTCACCCGGTTTGCATCAGACAAAGCGTGTCGAATATCTTTGGGCTCAAACGAGGCAACAAATGCAGAGTGGGCAAAGTGAGAAGTATTCTGTGACCTCGACTGTGTAGTGCGTTCATGAAGGTCACCTATGATCGTTGTCAGTGGGCGATCCACCTGTACACGCCGTGGAGCCTCTCGCCTGGACACAATCTCCCCCTCAGTAGCAGCCTCCACTCGAACAACCTCAGTCATAGTGGGTGTAGGGGATGGACAATCCTCAATCATCATCGTCGTAGTGGAAGTAGCGTGTACACGATCAGCCGCTGGAGCATCACCACCATCATCTTCTTCTTCATCTCCATCCTTCTCATCCTCAAAGATTTTCTCACCAATTTCCTCGTCACCTGCACACTCAAAAGACGAAGAGCTACATGGCTGTGTCTCATCGAAGGTTACCTCGCAAGTCTCCATGATTCGGTTAGTGTCAAGGTTGAGCACACGATATGCTCTACAGTGAATTGCATAACCGAGAAAAATATCATCCGAACATCTAGCCTCAAACTTATCCAACTTGCCCTTCTTCAGAATACAGCATTTGCAACCGAAAGCTCTAAAGTGACTCACCTTGGTTTTCCTCCCATGCATCAGCTCATCTGAAGTCCTCTTCTTGAAAGCACGAAGGAAAATGCGATTCGACACATAGCAAGCAGTATTGACCGCCTCGGCCCAGAAACGCCTAGGAATCCTATGCTCATCAAGCATCATCCTGGCCATCTCACAAAGGGTCCGGTTCTTCCTCTCCACTACGCCATTCTGGCAAGTGACGTATGGAGAAGAGTACTGATGATCGAGACCAAGATCACTGCAAAAGGCATCAAAATGAGAGTTTCTGAACTCCGTGCCATTGTCACTGCGTATAGCTTGAATGGCATCACCATGTCTCTCATTCTTCAACCTCACGATCAAATCCTGAACAAAGCCAAATGTCTCGCTCTTATCATCCAAAAAGAAAACCCAAGAGTACCTCGAAAAATCATCAACCACAACCAACACATACCACTTCCCATCCACAGAGCGAACACGAGCTGGCCCAACTAAATCTATGTGCAACAGCTCACAAGGTCGCTCGGCCATGACCGCAGTCAGAGAGGCGTGAGAAGCAGCAACCATCTTTCCTTGCCGACATGGAGCACAAACCAAATCGTTCTTGAATTTCAACTTTGGCAATCCTCGGACAAGGTTTAAGCCACTTAAGCGGGAAAGCAACTCAAAGCTCAAGTGTCCTAGCCTCCTATGCCACTTCCGAAGCTCAGTCGAAACACCAGTAACAAAGCATCGAGGAGGACCAACGGACTGGGAAAAGTCGGCATGAAAAATTTGACCCTCAGGGATGATTGTACAGACAAGATTGCCTCGAGAATAAAGCACACGAGAAGCGCCCAACTTAAAACGAACCTCAAAACCTTCGTCAAGAAACTGGGATACTGACAACAGGTTAAAACCAAGTGACTTGACCAAGGCCACACTCTTTAAGGTCACCTTGCTACTCACCTTTACCATACCTTCAACAAGTACTCGTCCTCTCCCATTGTACCTGAAAGTGATGTACTCCCTCGTACTCCCCGGGGTGAGGCTGGAGAACCACCCACGAGTTCCGGTCATGTGGCGCGAACAACCGGAATCGATCAACCAAAAGTCCTCCAAGCCTCTCACGTGCAAATAAAAAACGAGAACTAGAATGAGCAAGTGACTCAACACTGGGGTTAGTACCAAAAGAGTCAAACCAGTGTCGAGCCATTTGCTCAAAAGAAGGGTTAGCAAAATCCATCCTATCAAAGCCTCTAGGCGGAGCCCTCTCACGCCTACCACCGAAGAACCTGTCACATCTCACTGGAGGGTAATGCGCACCACGAGGGGGAAAACGTGGCCCGTAGTCCCTCTGAGAACCAAAACTGCGATCGTGCCTCCCAAGCTCGTAACGGTCACGAGCAGGAGCACGTCTAGCAAACTCACCACACCCAAACCCAACACGTTTGTCTCTCTGAGGAAGCCACCACCACCACGAGTGGGAACCGTACGCATAAACCCATCACCTCGAGGTAGAGGCCCTCTATGAGGCTCAGGCACACCATGAGACGGGTAGTACCTATCCTTGTTTGCCATCTCCCTAGCAACCCTCTCATCCCTTCTCCTCCTGAAATAGAACTCATCCTTATGACCATCCTTCCCACAATACTCACAATGGAAGCGGATTGGCTTTGGCTTAGGCTGTGGTTTCTCGGTGGGCTTCTCAACAGCTTTCTCTCCTAGCTTCCCCTCAAACACAATCCCCTCGGTGCTCACAAACTTCACCGGTTTCCGGTTGTTTTCTGTCTTGTGGGGGAACACTGGTGGATCTGGGGTTGTGTCAAGCTTGTTTCTGAGGTGGTTTGGCTTGGGTGCATACTTGTTCATGGGTATGGTGTGTGATGGGATAGGAATCTCTCCAACTTTCTCTTCTCCCTCACCACTCTTCTCACCACTCTTCCCAACTCCCAACGCCTGACTATCAAACCTCTTACACTTAGCCAACATCAAACTCAGCTGAGGCTCATGCCCAGACAACCAACTCATCAATTTTCTCAATTCATCATTCTCATCCTGCAAACGGTCAACATAATGCGCAAGTTCCATGTTTTTCAAAGCATGCATTTCACAGGTAGAGCATGATGTAGGAATAGGAGCCTTCAAAGCTGCCTCAAGAGAAACTATCATATCATGAGATTCATCTAGCCTAGCATGCAACACAGGACAAGAAGTGCAAGCACCTAACAAAGCAGGTCTAGATTTCATCTCATCAAGCTCAACCCTAAGCACGTCTAGTTCCTCAAGAGTTGAGGCATGCTTCTCCTTGAGAGCAGTCAAGTCAGCCAGGAAAACATTACAATCACCACAATCAACCTCATCAAAAACAACAGGAGAAGCTTTCAACGAATCTATCTCAGTTCTAGCATCAACAAGCAAAGACTCAAGCTCAACTATCTTGTCCTTAGCATCACCTAGCAAAGACCGAAACTCTCTCTTCTCCTTGTTGGTCTTCCTAAGCACATCATCATGGTTATCAAGTAACTCATTCAGCCAGGCATTCTCCTCTAGCAAGAAGTTGGGATCATGTCGTACCTCTTCCTCGGAGTCGAAGTTCGAATCCGAGTTGTGCTTCCCACCCTTCTTGGAGTGCACCATGCCGCAGAAACCACCTTGTGCGACAAAGCTGAGGCCGGTGAAGTTCTTGCCCGTGTGCCGCTTGTCCTTGCGCTGATCTTGCTCTTCATCACTGCTCAAACCAGAAGAGGAGTCACTTGAAGTCGAGTCGATGTCGCTTCCTCCGGCAACCATCGCTCGAGCCGTCTTCTTCTTGTACCCACTGCTTTTCTTTGGCCTTCTCTCGCCCTTATCCTTGCGCTTGTCCTTGTAGTCGTTCCGGGAGCGGTGCTTGTTGTAGTCGTGCTTGGGCTTGCCCTTGTAGTCATTCTTGATCTCCATGGCTTCAGGGCATTCAGCGATGAAGTGCACGTGCTTCCCGCACCGATAGCACATCCTCGAGCTTCTCCTCGCATTCTTGCAGTTCTCGTACATCCGCCCAAACCTCTTGCTCAACAAGGCGAGATCCTCCTCGCTCAGCACCTCAAAGTCCTCATTTGGCATGGACACAAGACAAGACAAAGAAAACTGCATTGAAGCAGAGTTAGCATTAGTCCTTGATCCTAAAACAAGAGCCAAACTTTGTGAATCAGTGGGGCTCTCGCTCTTGGCTCTCAGGCCACGATCAACCTTCGAAGACTTGAGCTTAGAGAACAGCTCGTCCACCGTCAGGGTATCATACACACCTGACTCCTCAATGGCCTCGACCTTGGCACTCCACACAGATCTGTCAAGTGCATGCAATAGCTTGATAGTTCGATCATGATCCGTGTATGGGAGCACTATCACATTGGCCCTCATGTTGTTCACAATACTGGTGAAGTGCTGGAACATCACATCAATTGACTCGCTAGGGAGATGAGTAAAGTTCTCGTACTCTCTCCGGTGAGTGGCAAACAAACGAGCCTGCACATGAGCATTGCCAACATGAGCATTCTTAAGCTTCAGCCAAATCTTTCCGGCCACATCCTCTCCGTACACTCGATCCAACTCCGAGGCATAAAGAGCACGGAACAAGTATTCAACGGCCTTGCTGTTAGCCTCAAACATGTCCCGCGATCCTGGAAGAAGGAAACAGTCGGGAATGACATAATAAGGATTTTGGGTCACTTCTCATATCAGTGTCCATTTCCCATGCAAAAACGCGCCCATGCGCCTCTCCCAAATCTGGTAATTCTTGCCATTGAAGTGCGTAGGACCCGACCCCTTACCATATTCACCCATCTTTGGATCTTAGACTGGTTAGAATCACAAAGATCTGTAACCAGCTCTGATACCAATTGAAGGACCGAATGGGCGACCAGAGAGGGGGGAGTGAATGGGAGCCGATAAAAATTCTTCCTGAAGGATGAACTCAGCCTAAATCCCAATTGCCACTCGGATCACTCGCACACACCAAAGAAGCTCTAGACTAGGCACACACAAGCCTACAAGTCCTACAAACAAGCCACGAATCAAAGAGCGGAATCACAAGACAAGAATCAAACAACTTAACCAAATCTACGAGGTCTAGGGCGGATAGTCCGCAGGAGTCAGGCGGACAGTCCGCGAGCCTAGGCGGACAGTCCGTGACCCCTAGGCGGACAGTTCGAAAAAGAGCACCGAACCTCCAGTAGCACACCGAGGAAATTCGGACAGTCCGGGCAAGCACCGCGGACGGTCCGTGCCTCGCGGACAGTCCGGCCCCACCTGGCAGACAGTCCGTCAAACCACTCCCAATCAAGAACTTCGAACTCAAGGGATCGAAACACGAACGCACACGAACACGGACGAACACGCTATGAACATAGGCCGCGCGGACAGTCCGCGAGCCACAGGCGGACAGTTCGCAAAGCGCGGATAGAGTAGAAACAGCCCGACCCCGCGAGGTCAACTCTCCAAAGCCATCACCGGATCTCCCAAACCACTTGAGCTCTTGAGACAAGATTTGGGGGAGATGAGAAGCGTCACTAGGTGAAGCTATGCCCCAAAAATCTCGACCTCTAACTCACTAAAACACCGGGAATCGCGGAGCACATGAACAACTTCCAAGAACTCGGGTTCCTCCAAGAACTCACAAATCAAAGAGATGTCAAGGCGTTTGAGGGGTCAAGATCACACACAAAGATGCACAAGGCATCCACCCATGATCCCCTCAAAGAAATCTGAGAGAAAACACCCTCAAATCAACGAATCGAGCGAAGAACAAAAGCAACCAAAAATAGCTCCGAAAATGACACGAAAATCACAAAGAGCTAAGAGATGGAAGGAATCACAACGCCGAATTCTTCCATACATCCAGAGGTCAGAGTCTATACAAGATTCTAGCCTAAGGAAAAATACTGTGAAAAATTCGTCCAGAGCGATTAAAACCTAGCCCTCCTCCTCTACCTTCTATTTATACTTAAGTCTCCAGGAGGTGGCAAATGACCCAACTACCCCTAGTGCATAAAATGTAAGATACACACCCCTCAGGGGTATTTTGGTCCAAGTCAAGCATATTCCCATCGAGCGGACACGCTTCCACCGCGGACTTGCTTAGCCTCGACGCAAGCCCCGCGATCACGCCATGTGCCTCGAAGCTTCTCGACGCTCCCGGATCCCCGTCTCCGTCACGTTGGGCCTTCGGCCTTGGTTTTGAGGCCCAAACCAAGAAACCTTCCTCCGATGGCTTTGTGGGCAAACCACCAAGCCCCGTGTGCAAGCTTCGGCCTCGAACAGCCACCTTGCACCGGCCCATGTCCATGACTTCAACTTGCTCGTCTTGCACCGCATGGCACGCACTTGACCCCATCGGCCACCGGGTCCATCAAACCAAGCCTACTTGCCTCTCCTTCACCCGGAGGCCGCCACGGCTAAGGCCTTTCGCGCTTGGTCTTCACCTGTACCAACACGAGTCAAGCCACAACCTGTACCTGCACACTGAGCCAAGCATCAGTCCACACAACATTGTCAATCACTCATCACTAAGGAGCGACCCTCCACTGGTCTTCGAACACACCTGGTACTCAGAGCTCCGTCCGCTGCAACGTCACCCCGCAATCGGGTGTTGAGCTCCGCCCCTGCATCGGGAATGGGGTAGGTTAGTCGCCACGAGTAGGGGGGTGAGACATAGGGAGAAGGGGAGCTAGCCACCCCTCGATTCCCCACCAGAGAAGCGGAGGGGTGGCATGGGAACTCTGTCCGCCCTTTGCCAAGTGACCCGAGCTCACCCACGAGCTTGATTCACTAGCCATGGTGCCCCGCCGGAGGCCGCGTGCCGCCGAGCCCCCATGGAAGTCCGGGCCGCCGGTGTAGAGCAGAGGAAGGAGAAGGGGGTGAGGAGAGGAGGGAGAAGGGTGGTCGGCGGCAGCGGCGGTGGGCGCATGTCGCCTTCTCTGCCTCTGCCAGCGAGCCGCAGGGCGCACGACCCCTCCCATGGCCCTCCTTCTTTTCTTCGATAGGGAGCACGAGCAGTAGAGTAGGGAGGAAGGGGATGAGGAGAGGAGCCTGCAATGGGGCCCATGTCTTCTTGTTAATCTCATTCAGCCACCTATTAAACATATGAAAGATGCTCACAGGTGGTGTTATATTAAAAGAAACTTGAACAATCCTCCACATAATTCTCACCATTTGGCAATCAAAGAAAAATTATTGAATGGTTTCATCCAGATTATAGATTACAGAAACAACACTTTAAACTTCCCTTCCACCGTCGACGAGCTAACTTATCTTTGGTTAGAACTACTTCTTTTTGCAAATACCAGATAAAAAACTTTATTTTAAAAGGCAATTTTAACTTCCATATCATATTTTTGTGCGGTGCAAGCAACTGAGAAATGAGCGTCCTATACATGGATTGAATAGTAAACTGACCATTTTGGTTTAGAGACCACAGAAAAGTATCTTTTTGATCTGTTAATTGGACATTCACAATTTTTGCAACCAAATGGTGCCAAGCCTATAAATTGTTGGCAACTAAGGATCTCCTGAAGGCGACATTCAAAGGATTTGATCTAAGAACCATTGCCACTTTCGCACTCTTCTTCCATACAATGTTATATAAGGATGTATATTGATTTTTCAAAGGGGTGTTATCCAGCCAAGTATCCTCCAAAAAATGAGTTTGTGACCCACCTTGAATTTGCCCATGCTCAATAGGTCATTTTTTATCATCATAAGACCCGACCAAAATTGAGAATCCACCGGCATGTATTCAACTTGGGTGATGGTTTTATGTCTCAAATATTTATTTCGAAGGAGTCATTGCCAAATGCCATCCTCATTAATGAGTCTAAACACCCATTTACTAAGTAAACATCTATTTTGTAAGTTTAGGTCTAAGATTCCAAACCCTCCTAGGTACTTAGGTGTACATAACACTCCCCATTTTGTCAACCTATACTTTTTCTTATGTCCATCGTTGTACCAAAAAATTTAGATCTGTAGTTTAAGGACACCACGAGGAAGCTCGAAGAAAGAAAGCATAAACATTGACAAATTGCTAAGGACAGAGTTAATAAGAACCAACCGACCACCAACAAAAAGCATCTTTATTTTCCATCCACTCAATTTCTTCTGAAACCTTTCCTCCACTTCTTTCCAATCTGAGTTTCAAAGTTTTCTATGATGGATTGGTATACCAAGGTATCTAAAAGAAAGAGTCCCCATATCACATCTGAAGATTTCTGAATACTCCATCCCTAGCTCCCTAGCTTCACCATAGCAGAACATCTCGCTTTTATGAAAATTAATCTTAAGGCCCGACAATTGCTCAAAGGCACATATCAAGAGCTTCATGTTCTTGGCCTCTTCTAGATCAGTTTCCATAAAGAGAATTGTGTCATACACATATGAAAAATAGATAAAGCATTGTCCACTAGGTTTGGTACTAGACCTCTGAACATTCCAGTATCCTTCGCCCGTGCAATTAAGATAGCAAGGACATTTACAACAAAATTGAAAAGAATAGGTGATAAAGGGTCTCCTTGCCTAACACCTTTTTTGTTTGAAAGTAATGTCCTACACTATCATTAACTTTTATTTCTACAGACCCTTTCGAAGTAACTTGCTATAACTAGGAAGCCCACCTAGGTGAAAAGCCCTTCATGTGCAACACCTATTGTAGAAAAGGCCACTTTACCTTGTCATAGGCTTTTTCAAAGTATAGTTTAATAATGACTCCATTTTTCTTTTTCCTATGCAATTCATGAATTGTTTCATGAAGAACAATGACACCCTCCATAATGTATCTACCAGGTAAGAAAGTTGTTTGGGAGGACCTAATTACCTTCTGAGCTACCAGATTAATTCTATTCATGAGAACCTTTGTAAAAACCTTAAAACTTACATTCAACAAACAAATAGGCCTATACTGTTGAAACATGGTCACCTCAATTTTTTTAGGTAGTAAAGTAATTACACCAAAATTGAGATAGTGCAGGGCTAAAGTTCCTTGATGAAACTCATTAAATAGCGCCAAAAGGTTATGTTTTAATGGGTCCCAAGAGTGCTGATAAAATTCAGTTGGGAAGCCATCCGGCCCAGGTACCTTGTTGTGTTCCATTTGAAAAATTGCCTCTTTAATCTCATTCTCACTAAAAGCATCCAAAAGAATCTCATTCTCCAAATCAAAGACCGGAGGAAAATCCTCAATACGAGTCTTGTCCAAAGTCAAATGATTACTTTCAGGAGATCCAAACAAACCCTTATAATAATTTGTGATGTAAGTTCTTAGGTTCTGCTCTCCCACTATAACACCTTTCTCCTGTTCTAGTTGGTAAATCCTCAGTTTTTGATATCTACCATTTGCAAGTAGCAGAAAATATGTTGTATTATCATCACCGTGTACTAACCTAGTGCCTTTAGACCTTTGGAGCAAGTAAAACTCCTCTTCTCTAAGCAACTTGGTTAGCTTGGAATGAAGACAACTTTTATAATCAACTTCTTGTGGTGATAACAACATGTCTTCTACTTTCCTATCAAGAAAATCTAATTGGGACAGCAAGAAGGATTTTTTTCCTTTTATTTTCTCCTACTAAATTCTTCACCCAACCCTTCAACCACCTTCGAAGTTCGAACATCCCTAACCTTATTTTGCCACTGTTGCATGGGAGAGTTTCCACAGGAGGCTCTTTGCCGCACTTTATCTACCATATTATGGAAACCATCTCTAGTCAACCATCTCAATTCAAATTTAAATTGGTGAGTATTGCCCCTATGAGCGGCATCTCTAGTATTAAGCAAAAGCGGTGTGTGATCTGAGGGTTCTCTAGTTAGGGCTACCACTATTGAAACGAGGAATTTTTGCTCCCAATCTATACTGTACTAAAATTCGATGAAGTTTCTCAAAAGTTGGTACCTCTGCTGAACTTGCCCATGTGAATCTTCTCCAAAAAAGCACCAACTCTCTAAAATTCAAAGATTCAATGCAAGCTTTAAACAACAAAGGCCACCTACTAGTAAAACAATCATTATTCTTTTCTTCCAGACTTCTAATAATATTAAAATCACCACTCACCATAAGTGGTAGAGTCTGACTACTATAGGTATTGACAAATTCTACAAGAAAGCTACCTTTGTGTTCAGGTTGAGTTGACCATATATAGCCATTAAAACCCAACGAGAGCCATCACATTTGTTTTTAATAGTGAAATTGACAAAAAAATTCACCCACCTAAGTGTTCTGTACCACAAAAACAAATGAGTTAGCCCAAGAAAAATACCTCCTAATCTGCGTCTAGGCGGGACCCAATGTCAGAAAAACTCTCTACCCCCACAAAAGTCATCTAACATAGCCTCAGTAAAATCTCTTGTGGGTTTCGAGTAAGGTAATGAAATCAAGGTCCTTTTCTACAGCTATGTCACAAAGAGAATTAATTTTAGCCAAGTCCCGAAGACCTCTGCTATTCCAAAAAACACCCTTCATCAAAGACCATTTTGTTCTTGGTTGTCTGTTCTCTATGGGTAGGCTGCAACTTTTTAATCTTGTTCTTTTGATCTACTACCCTTTTCTTTGCAACTGAACACTTTTTACTAGGTCTAGAAGAAAGATCATAAAGCATATTATTATAATCCATTAGCTCCTCCATTAAGTCAACACAAAGGTGACCAAGATCCAAATGGTCAATTTTTCACAAATTGACTCCTCTAAGTCTAAATGGCTATCCTGAAAGGTTTGATCAACAGAAGGAAGCTTAAATCTATCTTTTTCAATTTTCTTCATAAGCATAATAGAGGATTGAACAATATTAACATCTTTACTAATTGAGATACTTGTTCTTTAATTTTTCCGTAATGTGCTTATCTAAAAAAAGAATATAATTATTGTAAAGCTTACCTTCATCCACTTCTAAGTTCCTCTTTGTGACCAGCTTGGCTGCCCTCACAGTGCAAGCCTCATCTGCAGATGCTTCCCGTCGCTTGCTCCTTCTAAGTGGTCGGCTTTGGACAAACCCAGCTAGCACAGACTTAAGAGGGGTCACCTCTCCTTAGCTTGGTCATCCGTCGCCAGCCCATCCTCCCCACCACTATCCATGCTGCCATTTGCCTCCTTAAGCCCCATGATAGCTCTCTCCAAAAGAGGTCCCAGGGTCAGTGAAGGAGGCATTCACGGGCTGTCCTCACTAGCTGCCATTTTTTCTCCACCTTCAAACTAGCCGTAGCAAGTGGTGCATGCGCCAATGCTCCCCCTTCACTCACCATTGATGCCAATTCCTCCATAGGTAGGATGCTTGAGTCTACATCCACCTGTTGCACTCCATCATGGCTAGCCAACATCTCCCCAACATCATCTAAAAGATCATCATCGTTAAAATCTTCAAAACCGTCAACACCATGTTGCTGACTTGCTGCTGAAATTTCCAGTTGCTTACTTTCTTTTGATGCTGAGAAGTCTGACTATTTAATCTTTTTGTTGGCATCTTCTATCTCTATATCACCACCACGATTGCCACTATCATCTCCCTCCGTACCTTCTTTGGGACCAAACTCCACCGTTTCCCCAGATGGCACAAATGGCTCAACTTAAAACTAGAGTTCAAAAAATCGTGTCCCAATGACACAATCCATTCTAGTTGGCACAATAATTGGGTGCCCCCACATGGATCACAAACATTTGCGTGTTAGTGCTAGACAAAAAAATGTCTGGTACTAATGCCAAAATGAAAAAAGCTCATATTTCTAGTACTGTCTACTCCCTCTGTCATATGAAAAGTGCAATTTTAGCATTTGAAAAAAAACCCATAAAAGATGCAATCCTAGGAATACGATAATGTAAGGGATCAGTGCTCATAGCCTAAGAGGGAGAGAGAGTGAATTAGGAAATCTAAAAACCTTGCCTACGGCTTTCACTACTTTTACTCAAAGAAAACTATATTATGCTATCTAAAAGTAATTGTGCAATTTACAGTTGATGTATTGTGAAACTCTCATCTCAAAAGAGGCTTTCAACCTATAGCAAATCCTATCAGATCAGGATACTACTCTTTGAAAGCAAAGGCACACAAGCTGCAAGTTTGAAATGCGCAAATATAAAGGAGGGGATGAGGGGAAGCAAACTCTTGACATGATTATTTGTCATGTTGTATCTGTATGCACTAAGCCACCACTACTTCATATTGATGAAGCACTCACACAATACAAGTGTATTGCTTATGGGTCACCAAGTCCCTCTCAAGGCACTTCTTGACTTGCCACAAAGGTTCGGCCACTAAGGCACACACCAAGTTCCTCGGTCACCTTGATGTCATCTGCACTAAGGATCTTCTCCATGAAGGAAGAGGGTCACCACGTCTCCCACACACGGCCGTCGACACCGCTCCACACCAAGCCGGAGGGTGGAAGACTTGCCGGCAAACCATCAATTCTCCAAGACGCTGGCACAGTTTGGACAATTTGAGGTTGAGTCAATTACAAGGCAAGCACATCTTACACTGTTTCTATATCTGGGTCTATCCTAGCACTAATCACTTCCCTAAGCTTGTTCTAAGCCTTTGATGTATCACTTGAACACTTTTGCTGGCTTGGATGTTTTCTTGATGAATCTTGACCTCCAACATATTTCTACACACTCCAACTACTTTCAAATGGACAAGTGGAGGGTGTATAAATAGCCTAAGAGGTTAATAGAGTTGTTGCTCGGACTAACTAGTTAAAATGGGCCTATTTAATTGTTTGCCATCATTACAGTTGGCTCCTACGCAAAAGGCACATTTAGAAAGGCAACTACACATTCGCCACATTTGTTGCACATGGCTTACATTTTTCCACTTTGCCTGAGCTGGCAGCACACGTCCGCGAGACAGCGTGGCAACGGCACGAGAAAAGACCAAACTACCCCCGACTTGCTGCTGCTAGCTACCCCTTCTCCCTCTCTCTTGTCACTTACATGTGGGACCCACATGTAAGGGTCATCTTCAACCTCTCCTCTCCTGTCACTTCCTCTGCATCGAGCTGTCAAAGGGAGCCTAAGAGGCGGCGGCTGCCTGATGAGAGGCAACCGGACCCGGCGAGCTCCACCCAGGTGGGGCCAAGCAGCGTCACCAGCTGCAAAGCCAGAGGAGATCGACCTCTGGGGAGCTCCGCCCACGCGGGGCCAAGCGGCGGCGGCCCGGCGAGCTCGACTGCGGGGCTAGCGGCGGTGGTGCCCTGCCCCCGCTCCCTGGCGAGCTTCGCCCGTTGAGCTCTCTCAGCTCCTCATTTCCAATCCATCTTCCCTCTCCGGGCATGGCGAGTTCTGCCGCTCGACTGCTAAGGTGAAGCCCCACAACCGGGCTCCCTGGGCCACCGCCGCTTGGCCCTGCATGAGGGTAGCTCGGCTGGGGCTGGTCGCTGCTAGCCTAGCAGCCTGTTGCATCCCGCTCTTTTAAGACATTTTTAAAACACGAACTTATTAAAAATTTTCTCTAATTATAGGCTTAATTTTATTTTATCTAGATATTCCAAAAATTTTTATAATTAATTTTTGCATTTAAACCGACATTTGTGATGCATTTGTTTGCTGAGTGATCCTTTAAGGAATTTTTGTTTGAAATTTGAATTTGAAATCACATTTCAAATTCCTTATTCAAATAATAGTCAAATCCCTTTTCTTCTCTTAAGGATTTTGGGATGGAAATAAATCTGAAAATTCTATTTCAAATTTATTTTCCAAACACCCTAGTATAAATCTTTAAGGACTTTGGTTTAAAAACGAATTTCAAATTTTATTTCAAATTCACAATAAAACCCTAGTTGAACCCCTAAGGATTTTTGTTTGAATTCGAATTTGGAAATACGTTTCAAATTCACACTTCAAACCATAGTCAAACCTCTTCTTTTCTTAAGGATTTTGGGTAGAAAATGAATTTGGAAATTTATTCCAAATTTACTTTTTAAAACCCTAGAATAAATCTATAAGGATTTGTGGTTTGAAAATAAATTTGAAATTATATTTCAAATTTGAACTTTCAAATTCTAGATTAAACTCCTAAGGATTTGATTTAAAATTTGAATTTGAAATCCAATTCAAATTCAACTTTAAAACTATAGAAAACCTTTCCAAATTATCAAAGTCCGTCGAACCCCCCTGGACTTACCCCTCCTGCATCGGCTTGCTCCCTCGTCCTTTTCCTCCGCAGCCCAGCGCGACAGCCCAGCAGCCCACACGGCCCAGCCGGCCCACCTCCCCGTCGTCTTCAACCTCACGTCACCGTCCTCCTCCGCCTGCGTCACCGCACCGTGCGCCACACCGCCGCAATCCGCCTCCTCCACCTGCTCCCCTCCGCTGTACGCATGCCCGCACCCGCACGCTCAACCGCTGCATCACCTTATCCTCCTGCGGCCAAGAGTGGCAGCCTATTCCCTACCCGCTGCAAATCTTGACGCCGCGCCCAGAGCGCCGCCGCTGACACGCCTACCCGGCCGTGCTGCCACAGCTCCTCCCTCACACCAGTCGCGCGAGCCCCAGCACCGCCTGACACCCCTCCATCCTCTCCACCCACTTGTACTCCTTATCCGCCCGCAATGATGCTGCAGCAGCCTCGCCACGCACGGAGCCGAGCGCTGCACCGCACGCCGCCGCAATGGCATCCTCGCCTTGATCTCCCGTCGTACAGCTCCTCCCCGCTGCCCAGCGAGCGCGCCGCAACCCAGGACCCCTAGAGCACCTACTCCGGCCCTATTCCCCATCTGTAGAGCCTCCTCTGGCCATATCCGCCTGCGCAGCCGCCTGCCATGGCCATTAATGGCCGGCCGGCTACGGCCTGTCCCCGGCGAGCTCTCAAACCCCCTCGAGCTTATCCAAGCTCTCGAGCTCGCGATCCACAGCCGCCCAGGCCTATAAATAGCACCCCAAGGCCTTCACAGCACCACACACACCACCGCCGGTGCAAGCCGAGCTCTCCCATGCTAAGCCAGAGTGCTACCCACTTCCCTCGCCGGAGCAAGCTTGGCTGAGGCCAAGGAGCCTCCGGTGAGCTTCTAGCCACCACCACGGGCGAAGCCCTACTCCGCCGTAGCCCCTAGAAACTCCCTCGTCGCCGCTCATCCCCCTCCACTACCCGCCGCCGTGGTGAAGCTCAAACCCGGCCGTTACGCTGCCAAAATTCACCACGCCACCGGCCGGAACATCCCCTAGGTGAGCGTTGTGCTGCCTGCATCCCTTTTCCCTCACTTCTCCGTCACAACTGCGCCGCCGCACAACCGAGGTTCCGCCCGATCACCGGCGAGCCTTCGGCGATGCTCCGGCGACCGCATGCCTCCCCGGCCACCTCGCAGTCCTCACTAGCCACACACACACACGCGCACTCTTCTTTTGCCCAGCGAAGGCCCCCCACGCCGCACAACTACTTTCGGCCGCACCACCACCGCCACTCCGGCGAGCCCACACGCCACTGTCGACCACCCACTGCCGCCCACACCTAGCCCATTCGCTCCGCCCTGCCACCCCGAGCCGGTAGGTGCGTTTCTCGTCGCCATAGAAGCCCTGTAGGCACCAGCGGCGAGCACACCAGCAAGCTCCCATACTCACGCCGCCGCGGCCGAGTGATCTGGGGCGGCACTGTGACATGGCACCCGCGTGGCAGCCACGCCAGCGCGGGGCCCGCATGTCGGTCGCACGCCCTCGCCACACCAGCGCCGCGTCAGCCTCCCTCCGTTCTGTGCACCCAGTTCAGTGGACCACCCTCACATGCGCGCCCGGTCCACCGCGTCCACATGAGTGGTGCACAACACAGTGCACCAGCGCCTTCCGCCCGCCGCGTCAGCCCTTAAGGATTGGCTAGGTACACCCTGTTTTTGCACACAAATCTTCACTTAGAGCACTTAGCCAATTCCGAAAATTCGAAGAAAATTCCTAAAAATATTAGGAATTATTCTAAGCCTAATGGTACCATTTGTTTCTATAGTGGACCATCTTAAAGCCCTTTTTCATTTTAGCCCCTCCCTGGGTAAATAGGAAACCCTGTAGAAGTGTACCCGGAATTCCGCACTTCAACCATCTTAGCTCCTAAAATCTTAGAAAAATTCCCAAAAATACTAGGAGGCATTCTAAGCCTAGTGGTGCCATTAGTTTCCATAGTAAGCTCTCAAGGACCCTTATTCTATTTTGCCATTTCCCGGCTTAATAGAAACCCGGTGAAAGCATATATGGAAAATACGCCTTTCATCTATCTCGATCCAAAGAACCTTGAGAATGTCTCTCGAGATACCCTAGGGCTACATGAGCTTACCTCGATCCTCTACACACACACACGTCCTTTGCACAAGACCATAGGCCTCTCCCGGATACCGGGAATCCCGCCATCACGCTGCCCAAGAAAACCCTAGATTTCAATCCCCGTAGCCGTTATGCCCCCTGACCTTAGACACCATGCTAACCTAACCTTACGGTATCCAACTGTGCATATCATAGAGCAATAGGAATGTTCCTTTGTTTGATGTCATTTATTTTCATTGATTGGTGAACTGCTTTATTGATTGTTATTTTATGCGTTATTATACTCGGTAGACGCCTGAGCTCTCTCCCGAAGCCAAGGATCGAGAAGGACATGAAGTCAGAGCTCAGGACGTCTGTAAGTCAAGCAAGCTGACCAAGTCCTCGAGGATCCAGAAGGCAAGACTTGGTCAACTAGGAAAGCAAGTATATGAGGCAAGTTCCAACACCCCCTCCTTGATCATACTTCTGCCACTGTTTATAAATAAGATAAAATATGCCAAGATATTAATTTGACATGCATTTGCTTCAAGGACTTGATGATCCCGATCTCGATTAAGTCGATGATCGAGTATCATCCTTAGATTTACTTATTCACATTTATTCATGGAAAGGAACTAAGGAAATAGGGAGAGATAGAAGTAGATAGTAGATAATAAAATGAACCAACTAAAGTGAGTTAGACTCCTTAAGGACAAACATGGAGTATGGGGGCAGCCTGTCCATGCTTACTCCAGTCGTATAAGGATCGGTTCATGGGAAAGTCTTTCCAAGGATTACGGCCGCACGGGCCAAAAAGGCATAGCCTTCGAGAATGCCTATTTATGTGAGGACTTGATCCACCCCACTACTGAACCTAGTAAACCATCCCAAGTGGCCGTGGTGGGCAATGGATGCATTGGAGCAGGACCTTCGCATAGTCCCAGGTCTAGCCGGTACGGGTCATCGGGAATGTATTGGCGTCTGGGTGATGTGGTGGTACTTGTACCCCATTTTTATGCATATGCTTTTATCCCGGGACGTGGACCTGCGAGGCGGGTGGTGGTGGAATGACCCCTACTTAGGCCCTAGTGTAGATGTGGATGGAACTAGGGAACGTTGTCCAAGATTCGGTGATAATGTAATCCATGAATGGACGTCGGTGGGTACGGGTTTCGTAGGTCAGTACCGCCTTAGCACAAGGTATGGTCTGACCGACCGTGCGTGTAAAGCTTACACCTCTGCGCAGAGTATAATCTATTTGAATAGCCGTGGCTCTCAATTATGATCCTTTTTGGTCAAAGCTCATGTTTATTAGCACACATGCTTTGTAGGGTTAGATTTGGTGGTGAGACAGGGCAGTGGCCCTTAGATAGTGATACGGCAGATGCCGGCTCAGTAGGACCCCGGTGGTCGCTGAGTTTAATAAAACTTGGGGACTGGTAGGGGAGGCTATGTGTTCCCCCTCCAGGACCAACCTATAATAATATATTTGCTTTACTTATTGCTTCTCTGAAATATACATCACTTGCATCAGTTTATTTATATTAATCGAGACATGCTTTCCTTTTCCTTGGAACCTTGCATGTAGTCTATAGGATTAATATCTTATACGCTGGTATTTGCTGAGTACGTTGATGTGTACTCAGCCTTGCCTTCATTATACTTTTTACAGGTAGACTACGTGGGTTCCGGGTGTTGAAAATCATCTAGTTAGTGGATGGGCACCTGTGCTTACGTTCGCTACATTGAGGAATTTTCTTTGAATATACGTTATTTATTGCTTCTATACTTAACTCTGATAAGAACTGTGTTAGCCTATGCGATCCAGGGACTAACACAGGTGCTTAACAGGAATCTCGAAGGTGGGTCCCCATACAGCCAATGCTCACCGGGCCGCCACCGCTTGGCCCCATCTGGGCGGAGCTCGCCGGGGGGGCGGTCACCTCTCGTCGGTTCCCCTGTACAACTCAATGCAGAGGAAGTGGCAGGAGAGGAGAGGAAAGAGAGGGAGAGAGGTTGAAGATGACCCTTACATGTGGGTCCCACATGTCAGTGACATGAGAGAGGAAGAAGGGGTAGCTAGCAGTAGCAAGTCGCGGGCAATTTGGTCTTTTCGCATGCCGTTGCCACGTTGTCTCGCGGACGTGTGCTGCGAGCTCAGACAAAGTGGCAAAAATGTAAGCCATGTACAATGAATGTGGCGAATAGGTAGTTGCCATTCTAAATATGGCTTTTGAGTAGGAGCTAACCGAAAGGATGGCAAATAATTAAATAGCCTGTTAAAATGTACCATTGGGTGTTCTGATGGTATGTTTTTGGGTAGCATCAAAATATTTGGTGCAACTAGCCGTTGACCTTCCCGTGCTGAAGTTATTCACTCACACATCTCTAAAGTCATCCAATGCTTCACCTGGTGGCACGTCGAAACATCCAGTGCTAGAGTTTGTGGTCAAAATCTCTCTGGAACTCTCTAAAGTAAATATGCTTCGTCTGACACCTCTTGAGCTAACATCGGATCATCCAGTGCAAGGACTTCTGAGAACTTCGCAAATTAAATGCTTCGTTTGATACCTTCTCTTGACTTGCCATCGGATCATCCGGTGCTATAAGGTTTTCTTTCATCTTCCAAGCCTTCTCTGAATTTGTACGACGCTACTAGAAAGAGCTCATTGGAACATCCGCTAATCTGACTTTGACTTGACTTCTTCGCAGCAAACTAATTTCTATCAGACGCTTTTCTGGGGGCCATCAGAACATCCGTTGGTGCATGTTTTCCTAGATTGTTTCACTTCTTTGCTTGTTTTTGGTTGTGGTTGCTTGCTTATTAGTGTTGTGAAACACGCCGTCAGCGGTTGGATCTTCTCCCTCTCGCGTCTCTCATGACAAGCACAAGAACAAGTACAAAGTAGACCAGAGACAATATAGGTGGAGCTTCTCTTTATTATCTGTATATCAATATTTTACAATAGGGGTAATCCTCTGATATATATACTCCGAACTAACCCTAGAGTTTTGGTAAGAGCCCACAAGCACCCGGACAAGGATTAGGAGTTCTAGTCCTCCTTTCTAACCATACGAAGTCCGTTTGTTTTACAACACTCCCCCGTGGGCGATTACCGCGAATGCATATGCCTCATCAAAAACTCCATCCGAAAACCTAGTGGGAAAAAACGGTTCTCAGAGAAAGGAGTACATATCAACCGCATTTTGTATTGCACATGTTGTCTCGTCAAAAACCTTATGTGAGAAACCTTCAAGTAAAAACTCACAAAGGAAAACCGAGTACAACATAAAACCTTCGTGGTTATACAATATTATATAGTTACTATTCTTCATAAATATTAATCAATCTTCAAGATTTATGCCTGAATTTCATGATTCTTGCAACAAAGATCTACATGATCTAGTAAACGAGTGGTACACCTTCATGGTAAATTCAATAATTAATCATCAAGTTGATTCCTTCTAGGTACAACTTAAGAGATTTCAGATCTAAATATGATTAAACATATGCTCCCCCTCATAACGACAACCTTTGCACTTTAGTGTTCAAAATGTCTGAGTCGCATTCTTCATAAATGTGCATTAGTCCTTCGAAGATTTAACTTGTAATTCTTCTAGATTATATTAGGAGCAATGCTTCAAGCATTAGTAACCACTTTATTTGACTATGAAACACAAAATAAAATTTTATCCTTTCAGAGGAATTTGGGGATAATAATTTACTAAAATTCATATCTTATAGATATTATACTTCAAACTTCAATGTTTTATTAATAACAACTATATATAAGTGGATATTAAGTTAACACCAATCATCTATTCGGTAGATCTTCTAAAGTTAGCTTATTCATACTTCCACTTAAGATAATCAATCTTTAGTTGACATTTGAGGGGATAAATCAAATTGTCAGTCACCAATATATATACCTTCTATGGTATGTGAGGATATATGTTATCAATGCTAGCTAGATACATATGCACTTACATGTGCTTCCACGGTACATTCAGGACCATATAATTCCTCACTATATTCTTAACTCAATCACTTGGGTCTGTGTGAATTTTCATTCATATCTTCATGATTATTGGTATTCATTCAAGAATTGACTGATTAGTCATTCGTTGACTATATCCTTAAAGGATTTTTCTAATTTTTCGAGAATAATATTTCTCTTACGTGAGAAATTCCCTCATGCAATCTATGAGGAATTGCTCTTCTAGAGACTATTAATATTCATTCAGGAATATTATCAACCTTAGACATTCAATACTTAGTATGAGATTTAATTTCTATTCATTTTAAATTTTATTCCTTCGAGGAATGATGAGTCCTTCAAGGATCACCTCTGATGGATTTTCAGAATCCATCCATTAACTGCATAATATTTATTCATTCCATATACCAGATAAGTAGCAGTATATTCATTCATACATAATGGGAGTTTACTAGTCTTTTGTAAGACTTATCAACCATTGATTTTTCACCATATCATTATTTCATAATGATTTATCCAACTTGAACTTCCAGGTTCAAATACTTTCTTCATGGTTCAACCTCAATTGCATTCTTCAATTTGACCCAAACATCATTGCTTCATGCAACTCTGCCATGGACTTTATTTATGGATCCATATTCTCGTTAGAGAAATATTTGCAACAATAGAGGTAATATGTTGTCGACATTCATTCTTTTCTCTCCCATATCTTCAGGACAAGACTATGATATAGTAACTAGTATCTGTTATCCCAACCCAAAATACTGAGCGTGCTTTATAGTGTTAGGCATTCATCTTCAAGATGACCATTTCTTAGTTTGTGAGGCATTCGACCATAATGGTCTTCTTTCCAGAATTCTACGGAGATTTCAATAAATTGTTTGACAAGTTCATTTAATCCAAAACCATCAGGCGTCCCCGTAGATTTTAAATTAATGATCAAATCATTTGCATGGTGAGTATATTATTAAATACCTGGGATATACCACGCATAGCATTCTGTTTACTACAAGTAAACTTAACTTTTGGTTAATAACTTCAGGTTGTATCTCCTCATTCCAGATTCCCATATGTGAGTATTCATTATGTGCACATTCTCACTGTGATAAAATCCTTCATGAAATTTCACTTCAAGTGTATTTTCAAAGTCAGGTGGTGCCATTCATAGGCTTCCTCACATTTTAATTCACTGGCATTATACTTCGCTTCATGCGAGGATGACTGAGTACATATTTCTATTCCTGCTTCAAGCTTACAGGAATATTATGAAGATTATTATTTCATTCAATACAAGGCATTTTCATATGGGCTTTCTCTCCCCCTAATACCGGTATTAGATCTTCATAAATAGCATACTTCCAATGATATCCCCATGAGCTTAATGTAATGGAAATGTGGTTCCATATTTCTCCAACTTCAAGTTGATGCCCATTCGTATGCTAAGATGGTGAAATAAAATTTAACGCACTTTAAGGTTTTTTGTTACGCAGTGAGCTAGATTTCATTAATATATTTATCTAGCTTCTTTATATATTTAGCCCAAAAGATTCTTTTAAATACTCATATGATATACTTCAAGTAAATTTGATAATTAAACTTCAAGTTTAAAATTTACGCAAAATATAATCTACATGGAAAATATTCTGGAAAATTTAATTGCTTTTACATTCTGGATTCCCCATTTGCTTTTTAATCCATAATACATAATTATTTTTCACACAATGGACTATCATGTCCATTTTCTTTTCTTTTTTCGCAAACACATTCTAATTGGGTAAACTAATTTCTAATTGGATAAATTTCGTATTAGGTCCATTCTAGACCACTTTGCTCCCCCTGATCTTAGCCTTCTTGACTAAAGATTAATATATGACTTCTAGTCATTTTGCACATATGTATATAATACATTGGTTTGTCAGCATGCTTGCTTGCTGATAAAGTGCAATGATGGTTTACTGACCATCTTATCAGAGTGGGAGCTACTTCTCAACAGGAGAAGTGTTTCATGAGCACAACATGCAAGCTAGTGCAATGATAGGAAACATAATGGTTGCAAGCCAATGTTTAAGTGAAATATTGATGTGATGTCCATGCAAAGACTTCTGATTAATATGGTGACATGCATGTCCTCACATTAGTGTGGAATAACTATTAACTTTGTCATTCTGAGCGACAAAGTAATATTAGGATTAAAAAACTATGCAGAGCTACATGCTTAGTCAGTACAGTGACTATGGCTACAGGCCAACTGGCACGTTGATTGTCCATCAATCTAACAGGATGAGGCTCTAAACCAACAATCTTATAGGATTAGGAAAATGCCTATTAGAATTTTCAATTTTATCCATATTCTTCATGTCTCTAACCCCAATTTCTTCCCCTTTTCATACCATAATTTCACGTTCATATGATGTTATGCTTAGCATGATCCATGAATTATCATAGGATTAAATTATACTGCTAGTATAAATAGGATGTGGTATAAAATCCATATAGATGTACTATTCAGTGTACACCAATGCGGTTTGGGTAGAATAAACTTCAATTTATTAGAGGGCTCATGTATTCAGTACATGATTGAGTAATATACAATTTCATGGCTAAATTGAGTCTTCTAAATTCAATTATAAAGCTTGTATATTACTAGTTAATGTGCTTCATGGAAATTCAGTTTCCGTTCTACCTCATGGTAGCAATGCACAATAATTACAACCTACATGGATTACTTGAGACTTGAGTGGAAAAATACTTTCGAATGATTATCAAATAGGCAATTTAAAGCAATTATTTACAATATTCAGTTTGTAATTCTTTTATTTATTCAATGAGATTACTATTGGTAAAAATTGCTACAAGCAAATGGGCACAAGATAAGGTGAGAAAAACCTATACAGAAGTAAGAAAACACCAATTTGTTCACTTTGCCATTCTATTCTGGGAAAGATTCTTAAACTAATGCTAAACTTCCGGTCTTAAAGCAATATGTAAGTGCTTACTCTTCGAGAGATATAACCAAATTCTTCAGGAATATAACTTAATAATGCAACTTATGTAGGGAATTTTGTTTAAATGGTTTTGGGTGAGTACGAGACTTCATTGTCTTAATGCATCTCCCCCTAAGCCTAATATTCCTTCTGGAATATATATTATTTATCTTCCACTTTCATGTTGTATACAACTTCTAATTGTATAATATTTTCTATATTGAGTTTATGCATATTCTTCTTGAATTGCAAAAGTGTCTACATGACAACATAATATGATTCTTCAAGAAAACATATTAAGTCTGCATAACTTCATGTTATGTATGAACTTAATTAGCTGGCACACTTCTTAAGAATTTACTGCTACGGTAAATCATAATGCCATGTTGGGAAGTAAATGTGTTGATTTTAATCAACCAAATAACTTGCAGAGTTATATAATATTTCTTCTAGAAATTACATGTTGATAGGCATAAACCATATTACATTTCTTCAAGAAATAATGGACTTCATGTCACAACCTACATTATTCATGCAATTGCTACGAGCGCACTTCATGTGTTTAAATGCATAAAACGAGTGCAAAATTAATTAATATTGTTTAATCTATTCAGTAGATCATTTAGATAATATCCCAGAATATTTCTAGCAAAACAAACATTTACCCATTCATAGGGAAAAATATGACTCTCAAAGGTTTATGTCTAAGGTTCTTCGATATTGAGAGAGGTCATAAACCTAAAACCATTTTCTATGATTATAGATAATTTTCTAGGCACTTCAGGGATTAATGGTGCAATTTTCAGAATCATATATCCATTAAACATGCTAGAAAAAGTTAAGATATGAGTCTCATAGGGGGTTTCAAAAATTTAGAGAGCTCATATGCCTAAAACCATATTACTATGATTAAAGGTATTATTTACTAAATTTATACGCAAATAATAACAATTATAACATAAAAACTGTAATAAACTTCATAAATACTAAAGCATATAAGGTACATATGCTTCGCAAGATGTTTTCTTCTAGAAAATTCACATGACCTTAATTTCATAAAATTTAGTGTTTAAACTACAAGTTCATTAAATTTTATGAATCACGCACTCCTAGCCATTCCATTCTTTTTTTCTTTTTGTTTCCTTGCAGTGTTCCTTCCTGGAGGCAGAAGAGGCAAGTGTCGCGTGCGGGCGATCCGACATGGCTTTTCATAATCCTAACGTTCTGTGTCGAGTTCTCTGTTGTGAATCAATTTAATTGGTGATCAACACCTAGCAACTACCACCGGCGGTTACCATCGAAAGGGCCTCACACCCTTTCACCATGACCACTCATCTTTTATATATATATATACACACACACAAAAAAAGAGAACAATGGAATACACATAGATTTCACTCTTGTCATTTGTCTTCCATTTACATTCTACTTACGTTATCAGCACGATCTCCACCGAGCGTTCCTTCCCTACCGAGCGCGAGCGGTTCTAGTTCGGCAAGAAGACATCCATTGCGTCGATGCAATTCGATCGCTGAAAAAAGATCCAGAGTAAAAATCAAGACGAGCAGACGAAATTGACATCTTCCACGATGTCGTCATCTACTGTCTTCTACCGCTGTTCCTAATCGGAGCAAAAGGATACGAAGAATACAGAAAACCGAATGCAAAATGGTATCTCTAACATGGTACGCATCCCTATATTTCTTACTTTTTGGTGCGTAAGTAAGAAGAAGTCTCGTTTTGGTTTCCCATCCACGAATCACATGGCTCCTCTGTTGCAAAGATGAAAAAACATAAGCAAATCAGCATCAAATAAGCATGGTAAGCATTCACGCTTTTCTTGCCTTTTTGATGCATCACCATGGCGCTGCGCCGCTGCCTACCTGCTGCTCTTCATTTTCTGCACCAAGCTGTTCGTGTGCTCCTCGTACTGCTTTGTCGCCACCAGTGGCGGTCTACCACCGAGCGTCAGACCTTTTTCGTCACGCATGCTTCCTTGAGGCAACACAGATGGTGGTCACCGTATCCTTGCGGCAGCGAAGCTTGCCCATTCGCACCCAGCACTGCTGCGACGGATCTTGTCCATCTGCGGCCCGGTGGCAGGAACGATGGCGCGGCACATGCTCGATCTCTGACACACCGCCCGCATCCCAGCGGCTGCGGAGCCGGCAGCCTCGCTGCTGAACCGGGTCTTCCAAGAGCGCCGGCTCGACTAGAATCCTCCGACAGTGGCGGCGGCGTGCTATGGCGGGAGCGGTGGAGGCAGTTGCCAGCCGTGTGGACGGGTTCATAACTGCCAAATTGGGTCCACGCCTGATTTGGGCCACACTAATGTTATTTATCTTTTTTTTCTTTTGACGGGAATGTTGTTTATCCTTCCTTAGGCTGAAATTTTAATAGATTTCCGAGTCTTCTGTTAATTTACATAGTAGAGTATTTTTTACCCCTATGCATTGATCTCTAGACCAGAAACTTGTCCTATTGTTAATTTGACAATTTCAATAAATTGCATTTTAGCATATGAAATCCTCTTAATTAAGTATTGCTTAATTAATGATGGATTCAGTGCAAATTAATCAATAAATATCTGATAATTTATTTGGGATTTGCAACATAAGGTAATGGAGACTTAGACATAGGCTGCAATATATTCAATTTGAATATATTAGCCCAGAGACCATGTCTACTGCAGCGATATATTCACCCATTATTGAGAGGTCTACATCATGATTTGATGATTACCTACAAAGGGTTCTCCTAATTAAATGTTTGGAAGTTGTTAAATGGTCTTTCATTACCATTATTTATTGTCAAATGGTGATACACAAGGTAGTAGAGCCTTAGGCAATGGCTGCAACTTATTCTTTGTGAATTTGTTAGCCCAGAGATCTTGCCTATAGCAGCAATTTATTTTGCCTACTATTGAGAGATCTACTCTAATGTTTAAATACATGGAGATTATCTACAAGTGTATACCGGTATTGACAATAACACTATTGTCGAGGTTCACACTATGTGTGCTTACCTCCAATTTTTCTAAACCAAGATATGAATTTCAGATTATATTTGCATCGTATTTACAACATTCCCTTAATAATTCTTAATTTACTAGCATGTAAATTAAAGAAACTTATGATTATGCATCTCATGGACTATCGGTAGAATTGAGTGAGTCCTA
Organism: Cenchrus fungigraminus; assembly: GCA_036936925.1. NCBI lineage: Eukaryota > Viridiplantae > Streptophyta > Magnoliopsida > Poales > Poaceae > Cenchrus > Cenchrus fungigraminus. The sequence goes on from CM072779.1 coordinate 104,791,240, forward strand.
GAAGGGGATCCTCTTCTCCTAGTCAGATGAAATATGGTGTTCTCTTTTATTACATTTCTCTTTGTCATAAAGAGTTGAATACCTACTCAAAGTGAATTGATGTGCCTTGTGGCTTGCTCTTAAAAGAGCGATATGAACAACAAAAGAAGTTCATATGGCTTAATGCTATTATGAGTTGAACTAGGTATGTCTCCAAGATTTTTTTAACTTGTTGTAGACTACAAATCTTGTTGTTCATAATATTTGCTCCAAGTTGAAGTTTGCATAATTACCATTGTTATTCTTGACTCACTCATACATTGACTTCGGTTGAAAAGCATGATGACTTTCATTTTTGAAGATCATCACTAGTACCACATTTGGTACAGAGCTTATCGCCGAGAACATAGTATTCGAGTAATGTTTAGAATAACAAAAGCTCTAATGGATATACATTTAGTAATCCACTGAACTCATCTGGTAAGTGCGTGTGAACTCAACAGGGACAAATATCCATTGCACAAAGAATTAGAGAATTGTACCATAATTCCCATAAAGATGCAAACTCAAATAAATAGTAGAAAATAGTGCATCATTTTGGTGATTGCCTCCTATCATAGAGACTACATTTTGGCAATGATCTTGCATCATTTATTCTCAAAAACAGTAGCAGCGACCTCGGCACCTATGAATAGTAATCCAAAATCGAGTGTGATCTTGATACCAAAATTGGCACATTTTCATGCTACATAATTTACTCTCTAAGTAAATTCTTTTTATACATGATTAACTCAAGTAGGACATAGTTCATATTTCCAAGATGGAAATTTTCTCCAAACTTGCATTGAATGGGACTTATTATCCCAGTGGTGAGGGCTAATTGTTGTCAAACCACTATAGCCAATAACCAACCCAGATATTCGGCCATTTGTATAGTTGCCCACTATGCAACTTTACAGTTTGTTGCACCTCCTTTACTAAGATTTCTATCGAATCTTAGTATTTAATAGTACAATATCCATTTATTCTTTGTGCTCCTTTATGGAATGATTAACAAAGAAAGTATTACTGTCTAAAATATAAATGGATGCTTGCACATCCATTTTTCAAGACTTTAAAGTTCTAGACAGTAATTTTACAAGTTTCACTTGTCATATGACATGTAGAAACATAATAATGGACCTAAAGAGATAGAAACCATTTGAGATAATGACTATGATGATGTGACAAATAAATCTCTCACTCCATGTCAATTTCTCAAACAATTTGGCTGAGTTACATCTCCAAATCATTGGAGGATAATAAGTTTAGGGGAGAAATTTTTTGAAGCTTACTTCAACATGTGAGACCCATTATGGTCTCCACTTCTTGGAAATATCATACATTTGTCTACTAAATATATTATGTATGAGTTTTTGTGCTTACTCACAATAAGATCTTTTGGGACTTAATTTAGATGGTGAAGAATTTTTGTTTGGTGGGCATCGCACCCCTAACACAAGTGTAGGAGACTACATTCTTCCTACAGGTATTTCAGCATTAATCGTTGATACACTCATGTATCTGATTCTACAAATACCCTTATGTGTGTTTCATGATATCCTTTCTGTTTCCATACTAAAACCCATTACTTAGAGTAATGATGTGGATCAGTACTCAGTACAATGGATATGAAAACTAAATACTTGTGGCAATTTTCTTTTGTATCATCTAAGGTGTATTATACATACATCAATCTCATATCATATGTTGCGTACAAAATAATTTTCTCTCTTGATGAAATTCAAGATTTGGCATAATTGCTTGGTCATTCTACCTTAGGGTGATGAGAAAATTATTATCAATTCTACTGGTCACAACATCAATCCCTGAAATCATCAGATTTTATGTGCATCACATGCATAACAAGGAAATTGAGTTTAAGGTCCTCTGACCTTCAATTTTGAATATGAGCATCCAATTTCTTGTTCAAGAATATGCACATTGATGCATAATATAGTCCCATGTGTACCACTTGAGGTGATACAAATTTTGCTAAACTCTTTGCTCAAATTATTCAATTTTGGAGCAATGATCTTGGACGCGGGATCACATCCATTAACTTGGAATGGTTTGGCCTCTGGGAACTATATCTTTATAAGTACCTTATGTCCATAATGATCTAGTTGAATCTCCATCGAGAGACTCAAACAGACTCAAACTTTTACATGACCTAGATAGAATTGCAAATTACCAACATCAGTTGGTGGAATGCGAACATACACATCGCATTCATTTCAAATTCAACAAACTGCAATCATATTGTCTTTGCACATACCAACATCACCACCTCAGCATACATTTATGGGCATTGGAGATCCTAGAGGTATCATTATCCGTCATTCATAGCATGCCACGGATCGTCCATAGGGGATTTATATTCAAAGCATGCATGCTGCTCACTTTGAGGATGATTCCAGGCATTAGGGGGAGATTTATATCACATATATAATGCCAGGAATTAGGAGTGAATGTCACATATTGACATCCCCCTCGCACATATCCATCCATGTAAAGAATCTAGACTATTAGTTCGGAATCTTATATTTGCAAACCAATGCAAATAATCTGCTAAATGCATTTACTACTATAGGTGTCATGATTTCCAACCTTATTTGTGCCAGAAAGAGTGGAGGTACCTTTTGCAAAACCACGCAACTCCCTATATAAGAGGGGGAGAAGTATGGTCACAAGGGATATAGCTTCTCGCAAGCTTTTATGGAAACAAAATGAGTAAATGATAAATCAACATCAAGTTGATTGACACCTTATGAATATTTACTATCCAAAGCCTATGGATGTTTTACGTCCAAAAGCCCAGCATATGTGTACACTCATTTAGGTGTTGGGTCGTCATTGGAACACCCTAACTCTGTCATTGTGGGAATTGACATAGAGTTGAGTGGTAAATATTTTCACAGGCAATATTGGTTCTATTGAATCAATCATTCAAAGTCTACAAATGTCGACATTTCTCCATCTTATATTGCCATATGTTGGCGGTCAAATATGACACCCCTAAGGAACTTGTTACACTTTGGTTTCGGCTTTGATTTGGAACTAACCCGCCACTAGGCATACTAATGATGTAATAGGTTCGACACGAGCATGTCTTTTTGGAGTTGTATGTTTATGCAGGAAATAACAAGCTTAATGGATAAGTTCGCATCAAGTTCGGAAGGTGTTAAGCAAGAGGATCAAGGAGCTCCATTCGTGTGCGAATACAAGAAGAACTTACTTCCAAAGGTGGCAAGGACCAAGATACAACACAAGATATTCCCGAGGACCAAGACGAGAAGACCAGAGTTCATACGACAAGACCACCTATCTATTCACAAGGATAAAGACACCAAAAGGCCATACATCCTAAAGGGCAAAAGGTCAAAATTGCAAGAGAAGCTCGCTTGCGAAAGAGGGAGCCGAACCGGGCCAAAATGGGCCTGGGCCGGCCGGCCCATGCCGACCGGCCTAGGGCCTTTTTGTGGTGGTTCGGCCTCTCCTTTCTTGTGCGTGATGTTCGTTGAACCCTAAGTCCATGCCTCCGCCGCCATTCGCCAAAAAGACCGATAAAAGCCCCCGAGGTCGACCACATCAAGGCATTCAACTTTCAGAGATTCAACCGAGGGAGAAAGCCACATAGAAGAGAGAGGAGGACGCCCGGAAACCCTAGCAAGGTCCCTCCGTCGCCACCACAAGATCAAGAGCAAGGAGGAGATTGGATCTTCAAGGGAGAAAGCAAGGCGGAGAGCATCTTCCTCGTCGATCTTCATCTATTCCGGAGGATTCTACACCATGTCTCGCGCTACAATGTGTAACATTATGGGGTAAAATCCTTGTTTGTCCTTGGGGTTGAAGGGAGAGCTTGAGTTGTAATCACCGAACCTATGTTTTGGAACTTTTGCTATCATATTCATGTTGATGGTGCTTCAATCTTAATTACCGGCTGGCTAGCTTTGGGTATGCATCGCTCGTAGCTTCACATATCGTGTTCCTTTTGTTCCTTATTTGATTACCATCGTGTAGTGACATGTACGCGGGAGGGAAAGCATATCGAACTTGGTTCACATCCCTTAGTTTTGCATACCTAGATCACATCAACATCTTGTGCTCTCGTTGTCCAATCATAGATTACCCTCGTGTAGTGGCTAGTATGCGAGAGGGAAAAGGTTGGACTTGGTGCACCTTTACCTTGATAGATTAGATCGGTTCGTTCTTGCTAGGTGGTTACATCTCTAAGTGATCCTAGACCCCTTGGGCAAGCTTTCTAGACTCTTGAACTCTCCATACTTTTACTCTCTTTATTAATCTCTTTAACCTAGAGTAGATTAGTTCTTACATATACATCATCACTTGATAAAGAGCTTTCAATCAACAAGTTTAGTGCTTAGTTGAGCATAGCAATCCACTTGTTCCACGGATTGATAACCTTGGGGATACTGTAACATCCCGTAATTTTATTACAGAATGTTTAGTTATGAAAATGAGGATTTAAAAATTTTTGGTGAATTAATTGGAGTGCTTGATAATTTGAATAAGGATGTCTTCTTTTCTCTCCTAATATTCCTAGATTTATTTTTGAGCTAATTAAAAATTCTAGGAAATATAAAATGTTAGTGTGTGAACTTTGGAGTTCTTTGGCCTTTATTTGGATTTGATTTGAGTGAGATTAAAATTTGAATTCTGAGTTGGGCCTCGAGTCCACTGTGGAAGTCCACCCGAGACCCCTCAGCTCTCCCTGCATCCAACCGCTCACACGCCGCGCGCTCACCCTTATAAGCACCGTCGTGGCCGCGCCTCCCAACCCTTGCCGCACTTGGGGTTTTCCCCTTTCCACTGCCGCCGGAGAAGAAGAAGAAGGGGGGAGAAGGAAGCGGGGAAGGCCGTCTGAGGTAGCCCGCCATGAAGCCAGAGCCGTCCGCGGGAGTAGCTGATCGACGTGAAGCCGGTGCCGTCCCAGCCGCGCCGCGCACCTCTGCTTCCCCTGCTCCAGCTCGCTCGGCCGCCTTTCTGCTCCGTACCTCTCCACCGTCGCACTCCACGTCGACCAGGGGTCTGCAGGTGAGCCTTCGTCCCTCTCTCATCTGCGAAGTCGGCCTTCACGCCGTGAGGGAATGGACTCAAACTCAAAAGTCTTCTAAAAACTCAAACTCCGCGCTAGGCTAGAGTTTGCCTCCTTTTTGGGTCTTATTTGTTTTTCCTCTTGGAGTTATTGCATTAGCACCTGAGTTTATTTATTTAATTACGATTTTTGGAGCTGCCGGAGCCGGAGAGCTGAACCAGGACTACAACGACGACCTCGTCTACGACGACTACCCGCTCCCAGGTTCACGCCCTACCTACTTTGAATGCCCATTAGGCATTGCTATTAGAACTGCTAGCGCTTTACTTATGCATGATGATGGATATGATGAAACCTTGCATTGCCCCTTTGATATCCCCTGTCCTTGATTGACCTACTACTACTACTATATTTATGCGTAATAATACGCTGAGCTTCGTTGTGCATGTGTTGGGAATATGTGGTAGATTTCTTGGTGTGTGTGGGGAAAACTGGCAGGAGAAGGTGCTTTTGGGTGACTTGGCGGGGGTGAGCTCAAGACAACCCGATCCGGGATCGGGGGCTAGGGGTTCGTCTTCTCGGGCGAACCCCATTTCGTACCTATGGTGGGTACACTATTTTAGGAGCACAGGTGTTGGGGTTTTGTGACGACTTGGAGGACAGGAGCTCGCCCCGGTCTGAAACCGAGTGGGTCGCTTTGTTGCACGGGACTTTCGTACACACCACCTCGCGAGAGTGGGGATAGGGCCGGGTCGACCCTAGCAAGTGCGATGCCATACCTGCTGTAGGATAGGAGGATCAGTGTAGGGGAGAGTGGGCTTTGGACCCTTCGGCTCCCCGAGAGGTGCGTCCCCGTGTGGCCACACGGGGGCTATTTCACAGTTCTGGGGTGGTCTTCTGTGGGGGACAGCATCAAGACCCAGATGCAGGATGGAATCGTAACTCCTAGGTGTTCGTTCAGTTGGATAGGCTCGGTCAGCCGTACACCGTCCGAGTGCTATTCCGAGCTGGGTACAAGTGTACACACTCTGCAGAGTTTAGATCTATACATATAGCCACGTCCTCGGTTATGGACATGCCCGATGTTTACTCCGACTCTTACGTTTTTGGGATTTCTACCTCCCCCTATAGGATTCGAGTGTGTTGTGAGCCGTGGTTGTACTCGAGGAGAAGGGAGTTGCTCCCTCTTCCTCGCGGATCCGGGTGCAATCATTGAGGTGCGAGGAGTGGGAGTTCTCGCACCGACCCTAGTTGGAGATAGGTTCTGGTGACGGTGATCTGGGTGACCAGGTGTATCTGATCATGGTTGAGAGATATGGGAATTGGTGGGAATTGGAGATGTTACCCTATTATTATTATTATTATTGCTGCTGCTTAGGAAAACCAAGCCTCCACCTTGTACTTTTCTTTACCATTAGAAGTAGGCCACTTAAAGCTTGCATATGGTTGGTGACGTGGACCTATCCCGATCCTTGGGGATAGCCCCTGAGCTTGCAGGGTACGACTGAGGGGCATGTTGCTTCGCTCAAGGATGCCTGTGGGAGAGGAGAATAAAGCTGGAGACATCTTCTGAAAGCTAGCTACCGCTACGTAGGCTCTTATTCATGTTATTCCGCCAAGAGGTGTGTAGTGATGTACTCCGTTATTCAGGACTTGTAATAATATTAATACTTGAATGCTTAATTTCGTTGTATGGTTGTGTTATTTATCTGTGATGGATATCTGTACGTGATAGCGTCTGATCTAGGGACTATCGCATGTATAGGATGACGGGTTTTTTCCACTCTTTGATAACCCGGGTCGGTACAGATGGTATCAGAGCCATACTTGACTGTAGCACGTGCCCTCAGAAATGGTCGATAGAAATTAGGACTCTAAACGGTCTTTTTTGTTATATACAAATTCTTGGCATATATTACAAAACTTATCCTTCTTTGAAAAGTTCTATTTCACCTACGCTAACTAGAAATTTCTTTCGTGTCACAGGAAATGAGTCGTCAGGAGACAGAGATCCTCCCGGAGCACATGGAGGGTCTTGCTTGTTGGGTGGACCGGGTCATCCTTAGGCTGGGGATTCCCCCGACTCACGTCACCTACCGCGTCGAGGACGTACCTACTCCAACAGGCCCACTGGTGCTTTGCACGGTGGCTATCCTACCCCACCCGGCGCGTCCAGACTTCTCCAGGATGCTGGAGCACGACACAAGGCTGAACGTGAGGAACGCTGTTGACACCAGCCACATACTTCGCCACCTGTTGGCTAGGTACCACGATGTGTTCAAGATAGGAGACCTACGGCTGATCCCCCAGGACTACTACAGAGTGGCTCCGATCGTGGGAGGACTGCCTGACCCTTCGGCACTCTACGAGGAGGAGGTTCTCCATGCTCCCCTGCGCGAGTCCGACAAGGCGCTCGTCATGACAGGGAGCTACCTCGTGGACCTCGACGTACACGCCCGCAAACTTAGCGAGCAGACTAACAGACTCTTCGGAAGACTGGAGCACGCTACGATAGAGGTTCGTCAGCTTCTACCCTGCTGGATGTGGAGAACCGTACCTTACGCTAGTGAGTCCAGCAGCTCGAGCGTGGGCTACGCCACTCCAACGCTTTGGTGGTGTAGGCAGAGGCAGAGAGAATGATAGCCCGTGAGGAGATGCTCTACACTAAGGAGGACATACGCAAGCAGGAGGCCAAGTTCAGCTGTCTCTTTGACAAGCTGAACCAGAAGGATGCACTGCTCACCGCACAGGGGCACCGTCTTGGTCGTGAGAAGATCAAGGTTGCCGAGCTCTCGAAGGACAAGGACGCCAACACCGCCAACCTTGCTGCACTCACCAGGACTTCCGTGTACCTGCTGGACAAGTGCAAGAGGATGCTGAGGATGTGGGAGGACGCTGACTCTCTACGTGTGGATGAGCTTCACGAGCTCAACTGTCAGCTGCCACCAGAGGACCAGAGGGAGATCCGCTAGGAGACCTTCAAGCTGCACCCGTCCGCTCTCAAGCTACACCTGTGCCCCATGGCTGACATGCCTACCCCGGTTGAGACCGAGGAGGTGAGGGCTGCTCACGCCATGTTGACCAGGATGTTCCCGAGAGACTACCCCAATGAGGACCGTCGCCCAATGACGTACAAGAGGGCTCGCACCGAGTAGGGTGCTGGAGCGAGATCATGCTAATAAGAGTAGAGTTGTAAGATTGGTAGCTACCATGAGTTGTTCCATGCAGCCGAGAGCCTGTTCCGGTGCATGTGGAGTTATGAGTCTTGTCACACCTTAGATGCACACACCCTTTTGAGATCATGTAACGCTATATTAGATCGCAGTAGTGTGTGACCTCCAAGGCTTGAGTCAGCCTCGAGGAAACTTATGTACTCATAATGGATGCTGAATGTTTGGTTTTAATGGAGTTATTTGTTCTTATTGCTTTTTCCCTCTGAGTGTTGGAATTATATTAGTAGAAATATTTTCATGCTTGTATATCAGACTCAATTTGTTGGTGAGTGATGTATCTAAAAGATTCCTTTGTCCTTGTTCATGTTTTCAGTAAGATGTCTATCAGGAGGTCCGGACGTCTGTTGGCCCGCCTCGAGGAGGCAGAAGCCGAAGAAGAACAAGCCCCGCCAGTCCGTGGCCGTGGACGTGGCCGAGCTCCCGCACGTGGGCATGGACGCGCTGCCGCTCGTGGTCGCGGACACGCACCTGTCCGGGGAGTGGGCCGAGGCCAAGGCGGAGGCACTGAGGTACCACCACTGCCGCCTCCGCCCATCGGTCAAGGCGATGCTGGAGAAGGAGAAGAAGAAGCTGAAGGAGAACCTGAGCCCGCACCAGCTCCCTAGGGTCGTGGTCGTGGTCGTGGCCGTGGACAAGCACCGCCACCACCACCGCCTAACCTGGCTAAGGTGATGGTTGCTCAGACTCAGCTGATGCAGAGGATGGCTGAAGTCGTCGAGAACTGAGTCAACGATGGGAACCGCAATATCCCACCGGAGGAGGACTTCGCCAAGAAGATCGAGAGGTTCCTCCGCCTGAAGGCCCCTACCTTTAGTTACTCGGATGATCCTCTCGAAGCCGACGACTGGCTCCGCATGATCTAGACGAAGCTCAACCTCACTGTTGGCATTTCTTAACCTCAACACTAAGCGCTGTGGTAGTGTGAGCATGTAAGATACTCCCAGGTACACTGACGAGTGCGAACGAATCCGCAAGCACACGGATACACCGTCATAGAACTTCTCCCTAGGAGAATGAGTATTCCCGTTGGGTTTCGTTCCTAGGACAGAGAGTAACCAGAGAGAGTCTATCCAAGGACACCAGCCTCCGCTAGGGTAGGTAGGGACACAAGAAGCACTTCCTTAAGGGACTTAGCTCCCAAGATGCATCTGTCCGGTCTCAGTCATCCCCGTGGGGCGACATCACATCCTAACTTTTTAGGGAGAGGCCAATGTACTGACATCGAGCCCAACTCGGTACGCTGGCGCAGAGGGTTGCAAAGGGTCCAACAGGCTATTACCACTGCGGCCTACCACTACGCTACGCGGCGTATGCGGTCTTCGCAGGAAAACCAGGGCGCAGACACCACGTCTGTACCCCAGATAAATACTATAGCGCGGCTACGTCTGTCGACCCGCTAACTACACTATAGCAACCATATAAATACGGACCCACGAACTAGAGAAAGAACAGATTCAAACCATCTTACTATTCATCGAGCTACGGAGCAGAAAGAAAGCTATGGATGCAAACAAACGAGATACAATAGACTTACTTAGCTAAACAGGATTAGAGCATGCAAACAGGTATATGGACTACTGAGCTAGCTCTAAAGAATCGAAGCCTTGTTTCACGAAGAACACAAGCCTCTAACTTATGAACGAGCTAAGAACACAAGAACAAATCAAGCATGCATGATGTCCAATATAGTCTAAATAAGAAATGCTAAAATACTCACTTTGATCTAAATGAAGAATGAGCACCCACGAGGACATCAACTCACTCCTCACCCCTACTATACCTCTCAACTAATCCTAATCTAGATCTCTCCTCATCACCATTCTACCACATCGAGGTGAGAATCACCTCACATGGGCAGAATTAGAGAGAGGGAGAGAGAGCTACACAAGAGAGAAGTGGAACTTGAGAGCTTGGTGGTGTGTGTGAAATGGAGCCCCTCCCCTCCTATTTATAAACAAGGGAGTGGCTTGCTCCGAGGCTCCAAGTGCTTCAAAATACCCCGGGATGCAGCCAAGGACCAATGAGCGAGCAACACGTGGAGGGGGGAGATCAACCGACCCTAGGTCGGTTCGGCCGATCCTAGGGTCGGCCGAAGCTCCCGGCCAGCCTCCTGGCTTGTGCTTCCTCTGGCTCACTTCCATGTGGGCCCTAGTGCCTCTCCTCTGTGCATGGCACATTTCCTGGCAGTTTAGTTGGCAAAGTGGGCCCATAGATCCATGTGATGCTGACGTGGCAGCGTATGATTCGTCGAAAGTTCTTCACATGGATTGGTGACATCATGGATCCAGGAGAATCCATGTGGCAGCCCCTGATTGGCCAGCATTTGAGTGCCTTGAATTGGAGTGGAATGAAAGTGCATGGATTCCTCTCATTTCTTATGCTAAATACCTGCATTCGAATAGACATCGACACTGGTGGAAAGTATGAGTTTAAGCTCCTATTCTAGTGTGGATGTGCAATTCATGTTCCAAATTGCAGGAGTTGACAGCCATAAAAATGGCACTTTTCAGCCGTCAACAACACCCCCACACTTGACCTTTGCTCGTCCCGAGTGAAGGGGAAACAAAGCCAAGTGGGTCATGAATACCAAAGAGTAAGACAAACATAAGAGATATTCCAAGTCATACCTTGCTATTGTGAACCTCTATGGAGTGGCTATCATGTCTCCTTGGGTAATTGAAAAGTAGAATAGTTGTGAATCAAGTCACTTATGCACCTGATGATAAACACCTTGGGGTTTTGCAAGTTTTTCATAAACAAAACTCTTGGTGGCTTCCTCATTTGATTCTCTCAGATTGCTCATTGTGTCACTAAGGCATTTGCCTTTCTTCATCCTACTTCTAATGATGGCTATATGTGGAGCTCAGGGTAGGATAAAGAGAAAGCATACTTGCATCACATATATTGTAAAGTCAAAAACTGGATCCACAGAGAAAATCAAATCATACCATCAGATCAAGATGTGCACCGGTATGGCTATGGTGAGTATGGTAAGGTGGATACTAGGCCCGGAATGGGTGCTAGATATCACCATACATTTATGATGAGAACTTTGGGTTGATGGTAAGGTGGACACTAGCCCCGGAATGGACTCTAGTTATTACCATCAAAATTATGGAACTCCTTTTTGCATGACCATCCCTCTCCTTTTTCCTCCTTTAATTTGGACATGGGCTATCCTTTCTCTCTTTTTTTTCAAACATGCTTTGGGCATGTGTATATACTTTTTTTTCATAGCCCATGTCTCTTTTTGAAGGATACTCATGGAGGGAGATGTCACACCACATATGGAGCTTTATTTTCATGGAATGGATGAATGGTACAATGCTAACTTCCAGTGTAGAAGCATAGCAAGGGGAAAATAGGTGGGGTGCACATAAATCTTGATCATGAAAGTAATGAAAAGAATTCTCACAAGGGTCACAGAGTTTGACAAGGCTCAATGTAAGAACAAGCATCATATGAATCTAAGGGTTTTGCCTACGAAGATCATATGGCTCTAATGGGATAGAGGCATATCAAAGAGGAGCCTTTCCAAGAGGTTTTGAGTTTTCAAAATAAATAACCCAAAAGAGTTAGTCACCAGAGCAACAGATCATATCATCCAGCCATATCATGCTCATCAATTATTTAGGTGAACATGCTTGTCCTTAAGAAGGTTATGGTTCACAAGCATCGGGTAGATAACAAGGAATAAAACATATGTGAGTCTACTCAGGTATCAAGCAAGCTGGGTGATCCTTTAGCATCATCATTAGAGTTTTAGTTTAGAGATAGACAGATATAGCTTATAAAACTCAGGAATGAAAGAGAGTGAGTTGTCGAGATGCAAACCGGCGCTATGCATGGGAGTTGAACCATGAGAGGCTCTCCACAGGAGTGAACTCGTGCGGGTCCTGTTCAGGTTCTCTGTAGGTGATCGGCTAGCGCGGAGTGCTCACAGTGGGTACGTATGAAAATGTCGTGCCTGCATTGGGAGAGTCGTGGCTCTTCCCCCACACTGTCTCGAACCTAGATGTCCTCTAAATCAAAAGACCAAAGTAATGACACAAGAGTGGCTAAACCGGGTTACATGACCGGTGAGCCACTTTATTCAAATCCAAATGTTTTTAGAAACAAAATGATTAGGCGCTTACACACATGCAAAGAAATAAATGAAATGAAGGGAAATAAAGGGAAACAAACCTAGACCTAGACTAGCGCCTAATAGAATAAAGCTGGGGCTAATCCCTACTACTCGGCATCATAGAGGGTCGCATGCCCCGTAGCTGAGAATAGCCTCCTCATCTTCGCACAGAGGCCACGGTGAAGGTCGCGCACGTCGTCTCTCAGCTCGGCTAGGTCCAACTTCTTCTCTGAGTAAGCAGCTCTGAGCTTCTCATTGCTGGCCTCCAGTTCCTTCATCAGCGGGGTCAGCTTGGCTACTGAGGAGAGCTTAGGGAGCTGCTCGGTTGCCCGAGTCCTCTCCCTGGACCTCCTAGTGTAGGGCGGTGGTGGCAATCCGTCGTCCAGGCCAAGGTCTTCATCCTCCTCTGGCAGGACTGGAGCTGGGCGTGCCTCAGGAGCCTTCTCCTTGGGCAGTACCAGCTTTATGGTCACCGGCGGCTGCGGTGAAGGAGCGGACTACGCTGAGCTCGTCTGCCCTCCAGCTAGCGACGATGCAGGTGCGCTAGGTGGAGCAAACGGCAAACCCTTGGGACGAAGCTGAGCCGTGGTTGGCTTGCCATATGGGCTGGCCGCCCGTCTCATGTGCCTCTTCCCAGGCGAGGCAGAGCATCTAGACGGTGGTGTGCCCGGAATCCTCCTGCCTGACAGGATGGTGGCGAGTGGAGGAACATCTAGGATTCCGGCCACCATCGCGACGTCCGCAGCGGGGGCAGCAGCGATGGAGGGGTTTCGTCCTGCCCCGGGACCGGTGGACGAGGTGGAACCGTCGAAGGGGACAACACTCCGTCCGGCCATGGATGCGGTGATGAGCTGAGGATGGTGAGGTGTAGGAGATGGATTCGCGACGCGAAAACTCGTCGGGCGGCAGAGAGAAGGGTTCTGGAGGAGAATGAGACGAACACGCGAAAGAAGAAGGGAGGTGGCGTCACTAGGGTTTCGGCCAAACCTGGGTTCAACCGACCCTAAGTGGGCCCCTCTGGCCTTCCCCCTTCTCGTGTGGGCTCCAGCAAGTCTCAGGACCAAAGGCTCAGGTGGATTCCCCGAGATGGAAAGGTTGGCTTAGGCTTAAGGCTAGGATAACGTTGAGGTTGAATAATCATCCTCTACTATATAACACCCTAGGCCAAGCCATAAAAATCTGGGGAGCTCACCTTGGCAACATACTGAGAGCCAGGTGTGGTTCGAGGACCGGTGGATGGTCGCTTCCTGGTGTGATGAGTGATTGACAACGTGGTGTGGACTGATTCTTGGCTAAGTATTGCAGGTGCAGGTTGCGGCTTGACTGGTGCAGGTGCGGGTGAAGAACAAGCGTGAAAGGTCGTTGCCGGTGAGGCCTCCAGTTGTGGAGAAGACAAGTAGGCTTGGTTCGAGGGACCCGGTGGCCAGCGGGGTCAAGTGCGGGCCGCATGGTGGCAAGAACGGCAAGATGAAGTCATGGACGGTTTCTTGGTTGAGCCTCAAAACCAAGGTCGGGCCGCGACTACGTGGGAGCCGAGTCATGAGTGGTGATTGGCGGAGGCTACACCGAGTTCGCGGGGTTTCCGGTGGTTCACCAGAAAACCACTGGGTTCCTTGGTTGATCCACAAAGCCAAGACCGAAGAACCGAAGACGGAGGTGCAGCAGCTCCAAACCGGTCTGACCGGTGGGTCTGACCGATCTGACCGGTGGGTACCGGTCTGACCGGTGAGGAGCACCGGTCTGACCGGTGTACGACGACGCAGTCCGGAATCTTCAAAGCGGAGGACACGCGTCGGGATCGCAAGGCTTGCGTCGAGGCTAAGCAAGTTTGCGGTCGCTGGGCATCCGTCCGATGGTGCGAAGACAAAGACTTCCAATTTCGCCCTCGAGGGGCATGTATCCCTAGTTAGCTAGTAAGGGTATTTTAGTCTTTCGGTTGCCTCCATATAACCCAAGTGGTGAGAGGATGGCAGCCATCTCTTGGAACCCTAGCTCATTTGGTTTTCCTATTTTTCCTTCCTATTTTCTTAGGATTTTCGTAGGACTAGCTTGAGAGCTTCATGGTGAGATCTTGTGAGAGGGAAGGATGATCGGGCGGCAAGCTAGACCTTGTATGAACCTCTTTGGTATGTATAGATGATTCGGCGTGGTTCCTCAAGGCTTGGATGTGTCTTTCCCGTTTCTCCTTTTTGGTGATTTTCGGAGCCCTTTCTTGGCGATTTTCTTGGAGCGATTTCGAGGCCTTTCTCTTTGGGATTTGGTGGGGGATGTATGCATGAACCCTTCGTGGTTCTTTACCCTTTGATTCCCTTTCCAAATCCGTGAGCAAAGGGGCTCGATTTTGGGGTTTTCGTGGCTCTAGGGTTAGAGGTGTTCTTGGTGAGATTTCTTCGATTCCTCTTGATTTGACAAGTTTTGGTGGACCAAATCTTGGCTATGGAGTACCCATGAGGTGTTCCTACTATCCCCAAAGTCTTGTGCAAAACCGTGGAGCGGATCGGGAGATCGGGAGTTGGATTTGGAAGAGTTGACTCGCGGGAGCTGTTCATCCCGAGCTGCCCAGGCACGACCGGTCTGACCGGTGCTCTTGACCGGTCTGACCGGTGCTAGCCCTTGGTGGGTTTTTGTCTCGGGGAACAGCCTTGTCCGTGTGGTTTTGTCCCATGGTCCTGCTGATCAGTTCTTGGCGTGTTTGGAGTTGGTTTGCTAGGTTTTGTGAGGGGTTCTTCTTCCTCACAGGTTGTGTTTCGTGGTGGTTTTTGTTCCAGGGCCTAGAGGAGTCACTGAGGCTTCCTGGAACGTTTTGCTGTGCGGCTGCTGTAGCCACCGGCCTGACCGGATCTGTCCACCGGTCTGACCGGTGTCACCGGTCTGACCGGCGCAGTCCATCGGTCTGACCGGTGTAGCTCAGGCAGCAAGCCGTGCAAGTTTCCGCTGTGGTTTGGTGAGTTTTGACTCGGAAGGTTGAGTGTTGGTTCCTAGGACCAGTAGCACTCCAGTGGCTGCGTGGTCTTGGCCAACTTGGGTAGTTGGGTCGGAGACGTGAGTTGGAAGCCGTGTTCATCTTGTTGGAGTTCTCATCTCCTTCGAGAAGAATTTTTATCGGCTCCCATTCACTCCCGCCCTCTCTGGTTCGCCTAATCGGTCCTTCAATTGGTATCAGAGCCGGTTCGGGTCTTTATTGACTCTTACCAGTCTAAGATCCAAAGATGGCGTACCAGGAACAGGGTTCGGGTCCTCCGCACTTCGATGGGAAGAACTACCAGATGTGGCAAAGGCGGATGGCGGCGTTCCTCCGCGGAAAGGGTCAGATCCTTTGGGATGTCACGGTGAACACAGCTTATGTTCATCCGATGAACTTCCTTGCTCCTGGATCGAGGGATATGTTCGAAGCCAACAACAAGGCTGTCGACTACTTGTTTCGTGCTCTGTGTCAGCCTGAATTCGATCGGGTTCAGACAGAGGACTTAGCTTGTAGGATTTGGGAGCAGTTGAAGGATGCTCATGCTGGGAATGCTCAGGTTCAGGCTCGGATGTACGCGACTTACCGGAGAGAGTACGAGAACTTCACTCATCTCAAGGCGAGTCCGTCGATGCCCTTTTCCAGCGATTTACGGTCGTTGTGAACAACATGAGAGCCAATGTGGACGTCCTCCCATACAATGATCATGATAGAGCCGTGAAGCTCTTGCACTCGTTGGATCGTACCGTATGGGACGGGCAGTTTGAGGCTATTGTTGAGTCCGAGAAGTATGACACCTTGACGGTGAACGAGCTGTTCTCGAAGCTCAAGTCGGCTGAGTTGGACCGTGGTATGACAGCCAAGATCGAGAGCCCAACTGATTCTCATAGTCTCGCTCTCGTTAGTGGCAAAGGAGCTAAGTCTAACGCTAACGCATCCTCCAGGATGTACTCTCTGTCTTCTTTGATGTCTTTGCCAGATGAGGAGTTCGACGTGCTTGGAGAGGACGAGCTGGCGTTGCTGACCAGGCGGTTCGAGAGGCTGCACGAGAACCGGGTGAACACGAGGAGGACAGCACGGACGTCCTTTCAGTGCGGCAAGCCAGGACACTTCGTCGCCGACTGCCCGGAGAAGACGGAGAACAAGGACGGCTACAAGGACGGCTACAGGCACCGATCGAGCAAGGATGGCAAGTACTGATCGAGGCGCGATCACAAGCACAAGAACAAGCACAAGGACGAGCGACGGTCGAGGAAGAAGGATGGCCGCGGCAGGAAGGCCCGAGCAATGGTCGGAGCGAGCGACGTCGACTCCAGCTCCGCCTACTCTTCCTCAAGCTCGAGTAGCAGTGAAGATGAAGGTGATCGGCGCAAGAACAAGAAGTCATCCAGGAACTTGAGCGGGTTGAGCTGCTTCGCGAGAGATGGCTTCTGCGGCATGGCCCGTAGCTCCGGCAGTAAGAAGAGCCACCAGAGTGACTCGGACTCTGACTCCGAGGATGAGGTATGTGATGAGCTCTCTTCTTTGCGCAAGGAGAATGATGAGTTGGTTGACTGGCTTGATAACCGCGATCACATGCTTAGAGAGGCCAAGAAGATGAGGAAAGAGCTTAGGGCCTCACTAGAAGATGCTAGGAACCGTGTGGCTGAGCTAGAAACCCAGAACCTAGATGCTAAGCTTGAGATTGATTCGCTTAAGGCTTCTCCTGTGGTTTCTGATGAGATTGATTGCTGTGATTGCTCTGTGTACCTAGCTGATCTTACTGCTCTTAAGGATAAGCATGCTTCTACTTGTGATGAACTAGATATGCTTAGGGTTGAAGTGGCTGAGCTTAAGTCTAGACCTGCTTTGCTAGGTGCTTGCACTTCTTGCCCTGTTTTGCATGGAAAGATTGATGAGATGCATGCTTACACTGTTTCGCTTGAGGCTAAGTTGAAAGAGCCTATTCTCACTTCTTGCTCTACTTGTGAATTGCATGCGGTTAAGAATTTGGAGCTTGCACATTATGTTGATCGCTTGCAGGATGAAAATGATGAGCTGAGAAAATGTATGAGCTGGTTGTCGGGTCAGGAGCCTCAGCTCGGTATCATGATAGCGGCTTTCAAACGCTATGATGGTCAGGCACTTGGGGCTGACAAGCTTGGAGAGAACTGTGGTGAGGGAGTTGAGAGAGTTGGAGAGATTCCTATCCCACCACCAAACAGACACAAGAACAAGTTTGAGCCCAAGCCCAACCATCTCAGAAACAAACTTGACACTACTCCAGATCCACCCATATTCCCTCACCCAACAAATGATTTTCAGAAACCGGTGAAGTTTGTGAGCCCAAAGGGAGGTGAGGAAGGAGAGAAGAAGGGTGAGAAGCCGAGTGGGCAGCCCCAACCCAAGCCTAAGCCTAAGCCTAAGCCACAGCCCATAAAGTTCCATTGTGGGTATTGTGGGAGAGATGGTCACAAGGATGAGTTTTGCTTCAAGAGGAAGCGTGAGGAGAGAATGGCTAGAGAGTGGGCTAACAGGGACAGGTACCACCCCTCTAATGGTGTACCTGAGCCTCGTATGCAGATGCCCAGGGCCAAGGCGATTGTGAGGACGGTTCCGGCTTGGGGAGACCGGAAGGCTGCAGGTGTTGCTGCTGGCCGAGCCACACCGGTCAGACCGGTGTACTACACCGGTCAGACCGGTGCAGGTCTGGGCAGACAGCGAGTCGGGTTTCGTGCTCGTGAGGATGCTCGGTTTGGTTCTGGAGGTCGTGGTTCTGGTGGTTGGTCTGGAAAGTTTGCAGGTGGTCAGTTTGCTAGGCGTTCTCCACCTCGTGCTCAATACGAGGGTGAGAAGAGTCGTAGCTTTGAGATGGAGCGGAGGAACGATCCACGGTTTCCCTTTCGTGGTTTTCATCCTCCTCCAGCTAGAGAGGGTTGGTTCCCTCGTGGTGGTTACCGTGGTGGTGTTCGTGGTGGTAGCTTTGATAGGCGTGATGATTTGGTTTGTGCTAACCCCACTTTGGAGCAAATGGCTCGGCACTAGTTTTACTCTTTTGGTACTAACCCCAGTGCTGAGTCATTTGTTCACTCACGTGCTCGCTTTTGAATTTCAGGTGGGAGACTTGAAGAACATTTGGTTGATTGACTCCGGTTGCTCGAGGCATATGACCGGAGACAAGGGGTGGTTCTCAAGTCTCGTCCCGGTGGTGACAAAGAAGTACATCACCTTTGGGGACAATGGGCGAGGGCGTGTGCTGTCAGAAGGTGAGATTAAGGTAAGTGACAAGATCACTCTCAAGTGTGTTGCTCTTGCTCAATCGCTTGGATACAATTTGCTTTCTGTGTCCCAGTTGTTGGATGAGGGTTTTGAGGTGTTGTTTCGGCCTGGTGGATCTCGGATTTTAGATTCTCGGGGGGATCTTGTTTGCATGATCGTTCCCGAGGGTCAGGTGTTCCGAGCTGATTTTTCTCAGTCTTCTGGTGTGGAGCGTTGCTTCTTGGATGGTTCTTCGAGTGAGTTGTGGAAGTGGCATAGGAAGTTGGGTCACTTGAGCTTTGATCTTTTGTCTCGCTTGAGTAAACTCAATTTGGTCCGAGGATTGCCACGATTGAGGTTTGAGAAAGAGTTGGTTTGTGCGCCGTGTAGGCATGCCAAGATGGTAGCCTCTTCTCACCCGCCTCTCACCGATGTGATGACTGAGCGTCCATGCGAGCTGCTCCATATGGACCTTGTTGGCCCAGCTCGTGTGCGATCTGCGGGTGGGAAGTGGTATGTCCTCGTTGTGGTGGACGACTACTCTCGGTATGCGTGGGTGTTCTTTCTTGAGGAGAACGGGGAGACGTTTGGTTTTGTTCGAGATCTTGTCTTGAGGTTAAGAAACGAGAGGCACGGAGATGCCATACGAGCGATCCGCAGTGACAATGGCTCGGAATTCAAAAACTCTCGCTTCGAAACCTTTTGCCATGACTTGGGTCTTGAACATCAGTTTTCGAGTCCGTATACGCCTCCCCAGAATGGCGTGGTGGAAAGGAAAAACAGGACCTTGTGCGAGATGGCTCGGACGATGCTCGACGAGCATAGGACTCCGAGAAGGTTCTGGGCTGAGGCGGTCAATACCGCGTGCCATGTGTCGAACAGGATCTACCTCAGGGTTCATAAGAAGAAAACCTGTTACGAGTTGATGCACGGTCGCACACCCAAGGTGAGTCACTTCCATGTCTTTGGTTGTAAATGCTTCATTCTGAAGAAAGGGAAGAAGTTGGACAAGTTCGAGGCTAGGTCTGTCGATGGCATTTTCTTTGGTTATGCATCTCATTCTAGAGCATTTCGTGTGCTCAATCTTGAAACTAACCAAATCGTGGAGACTTGCGAGGTAACCTTCGACGAGACACAGCCACGTAGTCAGCTTGTTTTTGAGTGTGCAGGTGACGACGAACTTGGCGAGGAGATCTTTCAGGAGGAGGAGCATGAACATGGAGATGATGAAGATGGCGGTGTGATGCCCGCGGCTGAACATGTACCTACTACTTCGACGACGATCGAGAATGGACCCTCTCCCACACCTACAACGACAAACCCAGATCAAGGCGAAGCTGCTGTTGAGGGGGAGGAAGCATCAAGGCGAGAACCTCCCCGACGAGTGCAAGTAGATCACCCAGCTTCGAGAATCATCGGCGACATGAATGAACGTACTACACGGTCGAGGGTTCGGAACAATTCTCATTTCGCTCATGCTGCTTTTGTTGCCACTTTTGAGCCCAAAGACATTGGACATGCGTTATCTGATCATAATTGGGTTAACTCGATGCATGAGGAGTTGGAGAATTTTGAGAGGAACCAAGTTTGGGTGTTGGTTGACCCTCCCCCAGGGTGTAAGCCGATTGGGACAAAATGGGTGTGGAAAAATAAAGAGGGAGAGAAAGGAGAAGTGGTGAGGAACAAGTCGAGACTTGTCGCTCAGGGGTACAGTCAGAAAGAGGGGATCGACTACGAGGAGACTTTCGCTCCTGTAGCTCGTTTGGAGGCGATCAGGATCCTTCTAGCCTTTTCCGTGGCTAAAGGGTTCAAGTTGTACCAGATGGATGTGAAGAGTGCGTTTCTGAACGGTGTGTTGGAGGAAGAGGTGTTTGTGAGGCAACCACCGGGGTTTGAGAGTGAGAAGTACCCTCATCGGGTGTACAAGTTGAGGAAGGCGCTGCATGGGTTGAAGCAGGCGCCTAGAGCTTGGTATGGTAGGTTGAGGGGGTTCCTGTTTGAGAGAGGGTTTGAGATGGGGAAGGTCGACCAGACCTTGTTTCTCCTCAGGCAGGGCAGAGATATCCTGATTGTGCAGGTATACGTGGATGATATTGTCTTTGGTGGCTCGTCTAACTCTCTTGTTGCAAGGTTTGCAGAAGACATGAGCAGGGAATTTGAGATGAGCATGATGGGCGAGTTGCAGTTCTTCGTCGGGCTACAAATCAAGCAATCAAAGGAAGGAACATTTGTGCACCAAGCTAAGTACACTAAGGACATTGTGAGGAAGTTCAAGATGGAGGACTCCAAGGCCATGGCGACGCCTATGAGTACGACTACAGCTCTTGATGCGGACGAGGAAGGTGAACACGTGGACCAGAAGGAGTACCGGAGCATGATCGGGTCACTCCTCTACTTGACGGCGACGAGGCCGGACATTCAATTCTCGGTGTGTCTGTGCGCTCGTTTTCAAGCTTCTCCGAGGACTTCGCATCGGCAAGCAGTCAAGCGCATTTTCAGGTATTTGCGACACACTCCCGACTTCGGCCTTTGGTACTCTGCGTCTTCTTCTTTGGCGCTTCATGGATTTTCAGACGCGGATTTTGCCGGGTGTCGGTTGGATAGGAAGTCCACTTCTGGGACTTGCCAGTTCTTGGGTTCTTCTTTGGTATCTTGGTCTTCCCGCAAACAGTCGAGTGTTGCTCAATCCACTACCGAGGCAGAGTATGTGGCCGCAGCTAGTTGTTGCTCTCAGCTCCTTTGGATCACATACACCATGAGTGACTTTGGTGAGGAGTATACCCATGTCCCACTTCAATGTGATAGCACCAGTGCCATAAGCGTTGCAAAGAACCCAGTGCTCCATTCCAAAACCAAGCACATAGAAGTGAGGTATCATTTTCTGAGAGACAACGTAGAGAAAGGGAAGATAGCTTTGATCCATGTACCCACACATGAACAACTAGCCGATATTTTCACCAAACCCCTAGATCAAGCAACTTTCACTCGTTTGCGGGGGGAGCTTGGTGTTTGTTTGATTTCTTGAGTTGGCGTGTGGGAGCTCCTATGTGGCATATGTATAGCTTTCCTTTGTGCATTTCTTGCATTTGGCATGGCATATGTAACATGATGTAGAGGCATCTTTGTATCTTAGGTTGCATGCATTTTGTATCATATGCATTGTTTAGGAAAGGCTTCTCCTATATACATTGTTCACCATGGAATGACATATATGTCTTTGTGAGCTAATTTGGTAAGCTATGGTTAGTTTGGCTTAGCTCTTGATAATCTTGGTTTGTATCCATGGTTGATGGCTATGTTTTTGAAAATTTCATATGTATGCTCTCTTGTGAGTAAATGCCTTTCCATGATCTTGACATGTTATTGTGGCTTGGCTATGCTTAATTTGTGGTTGGATAGCTTATTTTGATCATATGGGGCCAAAGGCTCATTTGCCATCATGAATGTTTAGCCCCCATGCTTCATCTTGTGGAGGAGCATAAGTTCCTTTTTGTCGCAAAGACATTTCATGTACCAATTATAAATCTGAAAATGAAATGTAAATTGCTTGAAAAATGTGCTCCCATGTCATATGTGCTACTTCTAATTTGCTTTGGGTGCTAAATCGTTGCATGATGTCTACCAATGAGAAGTCTCATATATAGAAGTAGGCACATGGCTCGATGGCTTTGACATGACATGAGGTGTTTGTGGGTGTTTATGATGGTCTTATGCTTAGAATGGTTGTCCTAGCATGAAGTTTGTGTGGCTTTGCCATTTTGACATGTTTTGCTCATGTTTAGGACTTTGCTCATGAGAGGGTGATTTTTCGCAAAATTGCTAAATTCTATCTTAGCTTCGCCCAATGGTTGTGAAACTTGGTGATCATGAAGTTTATGTCATTACGAAGCTATAGAGTATCTAACTTGCTCGTTTGGACATGTGTAGCATCCTATGTTGAATTTTGTCTATTTGAGAAGCTCTAGGTTGCATTTTTTGCATTTTTGGCTTGATTCATGCATTGTCAACAAGGGGGAGAAGTTTGAGCATGTTTTGTCCTACTGAATGCATTTGGAAGGTTTTCAGGTGGTTTCGAGCCATTTTTGGGCTCTGTTGGGCACCGGTCTGACCGGTTGAGGTCACCGGTCTGACCGGTCAGAGTGCTGGTCCTGTTCATATGTTGAGCACCGGTCTGACCGGTGGTGTCGACCGGTCTGACCGGTCAGAGCTGAGCTGTTGCAGCTGCTCTGTTTCGTGAAGTGGTTCGCATGCATTTGTCCAGGGGGAGTACCATTGGTTCAGGGGGAGCTTGCATGTGTGCAGGGGGAGCTCTTTGTGGTTTTCGAGCTTTGGTTTGATGGTTTGTGCTCTATGCTTGAGCATGTTTTGTCTCGGATGTGTCGAGCCGTTGCCATTGCCTAAGGGGTTCGAGACTTGTCTTCTTTAAGTGATCTTGCTCTTTGCCTTTTCTTTGGCTTTCGATCGCTTGTTGGAGTTTCTTTTAGTCGTTTCTTTTCTTTTCCTTTTCTCTTGGTTACCAAAACGTGTGTGTTGTCAATGCACTCATCAAGGGGGAGATTGAGAGCCAGGTGTGGTTCGAGGACCGGTGGATGGTCGCTTCCTGGTGTGATGAGTGATTGACAACGTGGTGTGGACTGATTCTTGGCTAAGTATTGCAGGTGTAGGTTGCGGCTTGACTGGTGCAGGTGCAGGTGAAGAACAAGCGTGAAAGGTCGTTGCCGGTGAGGCCTCCAGTTGTGGAGAAGACAAGTAGGCTTGGTTCGAGGGACCCGGTGGCCAGCGGGGTCAAGTGCGGGCCGCATGGTGGCAAGAACGGCAAGATGAAGTCATGGACGGTTTCTTGGTTGAGCCTCAAAACCAAGGTCGGGCCGCGACTACGTGGGAGCCGAGTCATGAGTGGTGATTGGCGGAGGCTACACCGAGTTCGCGGGGTTTCCGGTGGTTCACCAGAAAACCACTGGGTTCCTTGGTTGATCCACAAAGCCAAGACCGAAGAACCGAAGACGGAGGTGCAGCAGCTCCAGACCGGTCTGACCGGTGGGTCTGACCGGTGGGTCTGACCGGTGGGTACCGGTCTGACCGGTGAGGAGCACCGGTCTGACCGGTGTGCGACGACGCAGTCCGGAATCTTCGAAGCGGAGGACACGTGTCGGGATCGCAAGGCTTGCGTCGAGGCTAAGCAAGTTTGCGGTCGCTGGGCATCCGTCCGATGGTGCGAAGACAAAGACTTCCAATTTCGCCCTCGAGGGGCATGTATCCCTAGTTAGCTAGTAAGGGTATTTTAGTCTTTCGGTTGCCTCCATATAACCCAAGTGGTGAGAGGATGGCAGCCATCTCTTGGAACCCTAGCTCATTTGGTTTTCCTATTTTTCCTTCCTATTTTCTTAGGATTTTCGTAGGACTAGCTTGAGAGCTTCATGGTGAGATCTTGTGAGAGGGAAGGATGATCGGGCGGCAAGCTAGACCTTGTATGAACCTCTTTGGTATGTATAGATGATTCGGCGTGGTTCCTCAAGGCTTGGATGTGTCTTTCCCGTTTCTCCTTTTTGGTGATTTTCGGAGCCCTTTCTTGGTGATTTTCTTGGAGCGATTTCGAGGCCTTTCTCTTTGGGATTTGGTGGGGGATGTATGCATGAACCCTTCATGGTTCTTTACCCTTTGATTCCCTTTCCAAATCCGTGAGCAAAGGGGCTCGATTTTGGGGTTTTCGTGGCTCTAGGGTTAGAGGTGTTCTTGGTGAGATTTCTTCGATTCCTCTTGATTTGACAAGTTTTGGTGGACCAAATCTTGGCTATGGAGTACCCATGAGGTGTTCCTACTATCCCCAAAGTCTTCTGCAAAACCGTGGAGCGGATCCGGAGATCGGGAGTTGGATTTGGAAGAGTTGACTCGCGGGAGCTGTTCATCCCGAGCTGCCCAGGCACGACCGGTCTGACCGGTGCTCTTGACCGGTCTGACCGGTGCTAGCCCTTGGTGGGTTTTTGTCTCGGGGAACAGCCTTGTCCGTGTGGTTTTGTCCCGTGGTGCTGCTGATCAGTTCTTGGCGTGTTTGGAGTTGGTTTGCTAGGTTTTGTGAGGGGTTCTTCTTCCTCACAGGTTGTGTTTCGTGGTGGTTTTTGTTCCAGGGCCTAGAGGAGTCACTGAGGCTTCCTGGAGCGTTTTGCTGTGCGGCTGCTGTAGCCACCGGCCTGACCGGATCTGTCCACCGGTCTGACCGGTGTCACCGGTCTGACCGGCGCAGTCCATCGGTCTGACCGGTGTAGCTCAGGCAGCAAGCCGTGCAAGTTTCCGCTGTGGTTTGGTGAGTTTTGACTCGGAAGGTTGAGTGTTGGTTCCTAGGACCAGTAGCACTCCAGTGGCTGCGTGGTCTTGGCCAACTTGGGTAGTTGGGTCGGAGACGTGAGTTGGAAGCCGTGTTCGTCTTGTTGGAGTTCTCATCTCCTTCGAGAAGAATTTTTATCGGCTCCCATTCACTCCCCCCTCTCTGGTTCGCCTAATCGGTCCTTCACATACCCGATCCGTCAAAAGTGTAGGAACCTCTGAGGGGGATCATGAAGCATTTACCGTGTCGCCACGATGGTGTTGCCTTCCTGTGGTCCTTTGCTTATTCCTCTTTATTTTGGCAATTTCTTTCTCCTGCATAATCACTGTCCACAAGATACCCGAAGGATAATTCTTCCTGGGGAAACGAGATGAATCCCAAGAGTACTCAAGATACGGGTGTCTTGTGTTCTCCTATCTCAGCTCATGACCATCTCCTTGCAAATAATGTTGATGTGATGATAAGCTCTGATCTGTAAGGGTAGTGCATATACGAACTCGAGCCCAAAAAGGTATGTCGAAGCTGAAGGCAAGCATGATCATCCCAGAGACACCGAGGCATCCCTGAGGTGGTCACGGGACTCGAGAAATATAGCACTGGGGTCGCGGAACTCGGAGATGAAAGGATCGAGCACTGAGGCTAGTGCTTCACCAAAAAGGTACCGATCTCCGAGTGAACTCAAGCTCAGAAAGACACTCAGCCTTCAATGAGGGTAGAGCATGGTCTTCAAAAGGCCGGTGTACGATCAGAAACTAGAGTTCGGATGAAGAACGAGATTTAACTTGCTCTTACCTTAGGCAGAGGGTTCGATGTTCTCATCAGAGCAATGGAAACATTCCAAGGTCTGGCCTAAGCTTCCAATGGGAGGCTTGGATAATCTGGAAAGTGCAACTCCCATTGGGCATCGATCAAGTCAGGCATAAGATACGAAGTTCAAACTTCTCCTGACTGATCGGCACCGATCGATGTGCTTGAGATAAAAAGTGAATGTACTCCAGTCGATTGGTAAATGATCATGCTCCTTCGGTCTGATGGATGAATCCAATGGATTATAAAGCAGAGACCGATGTCTTGGTTTATACAAAACTTCAGTGCAAGGCACTTCAGCTCAAACCTCGATGTAGAAACACGATAAGCCTCTCATACCCTCCTTAGGAGATAGTAGTGAGGATCGAACAAGTCATCCTGGCCGGGAATGATCATTCTTTCCGAACTACTCTCTCCATCCTCCCACGAGACAAAGTCTCAGGGAGAAGGTCTAAGAAGATGCATGTGAGGGGAACCCAAGGGTAGATCTCGCGCCACGAAATCTTTCCCTTAGACTCCTGCTATTCAGGAATGACATCTTCAGCCAGAGTTCAGAAAGAGTGGATATGATACCTCGGACTCAGCTGACGATGGATCTAGGTGGCTCAATATTTCCTCTGGTGGGTACCTCGTTGACCGAGATGCAAGCGGAGCTGAAATCCCGGAGATTCTCCATGATCCCTTTCCCATGACAGCATCTAGGTGCACAAAGGATCCTCCGGAGAGAGCATTAAGCCTCATGGCATCATTCTTCCGCAATCCAAACCAAAAGTGCTGGAGCAACATCCAGTCGGGAATGTAGAGGACTGGGCAATCTTCCACCGCGGAGGCGAAACGATTCCATGCCATCCCTAGTGATTCCTCCTCACATTGCTTGAAACAGAGAATCTTGGCCCTTAACGAGATGACACGTCGTATTGGGAAGAATTGGGAGTAGAAAGCTGCTCTCAACCTTTCCCAAGTAAGGTAGTCTCTACCAAAACAATGGTGCCAATCCCGTGCTTTCCCGGAGAGGGATAGCGGGAAGAACTCTCTTTTCCGAGCATCCGGTGATTCTCTGGTTTTACCCCGAGTTTCAATCAGACGCTCGTAGTCTCTCACATGATCAAATGGGTTCTCATGACTTAACCCCGAGAAGGATAGGTCCTGAATTAGCTTCATGAGAGAGGGGCGAAGCCAGCAGCCAGATGTAAGAGTGGGTCTTGACGAAGATGGCTCTGAGGGTTCACTCCTCGAAGGCGGAAGGTGTTTACAAGGATAACCTTCCATGGGTTGCGGGGGTAGAGGTAGAAGCAAAGAAAACAAAAAGGGATATCTCGAAAAGGGTCACGGAGGTGAAGGTAGAAGAAAAAAAGGAAAAAGATAAATACGAGGATAGACGGGCTCCAAGGTTAACAACAGCCGTCCCCGGCAACAGTGCCAGAAATGCTTGTTGGCGTTTCTTAACCTCAACACTAGGCGCGGTGGTAGCGTGAGCGTGTAAGAAACTCCCGGGTACACTGACGAGTGCAAATGAATCCGCAAGCGCATGGATACACCATCGTAGCACTTCTCCCTAGGAGAATGAGTATTCACGTCGGGTTTCGTTCCTAGGACGGAGAGTAACCAGAGAGAGTCTATCCAAGGACACCAGCCTCTGCTGGGGTAGGTAGGGATACGAGAAGCACTTATTTAAGGGACTTAGCTCTCAAGATGCATCTGTCTGGTCTCAGTCATCCCCGTGGGGCGACATCACATCCTAACTTTTTAGGGAGAGGCCAATGTACTGACATCGAGCCCAACTCGGTACGCTGGCGCAGAGGGTTGCAAAGGGTCCAACAGGCTATCACCACTACGGCCTACCTCTACGCTACGCGGCGTACGCGGTCTTCGCAGGAAAACCAGGGCTCAGACACCACGTCTGTACCCCAGATAAATACTATAGTGCGGTTACGTCTATCGACCCGCTAACTACACTATAGCAACCGTATAAATACGGACCCACGAACTAGAGAAAGAATGGATTCAAACCATCTTACTATTCATCGAGCTACGGAGCAGAAAGAAAGCTATGGATGCAAACAAACGAGATACAACGGACTTACTTAGCTAAACAGGATTAGAGCATGCAAACAGGTATATGGACTACTGAGCTAGCTCTAAAGGATTGAAGCCTTGTGTCACGAAGAACACAAGCCTCTAACTTATGAACGAGCTAAGAACACAAGAACAAATCAAGCATGCATGACGTCCACTATAGTCTAAATAAGAAATGCTAAAATACTCACTTTGATCTAAATGAAGAACGAGCTTCCACGAGGACATCAACTCACTCCTCACCCCTACTTTACCTCTCAACTGATCCTAATCTAGATCTCTCCTCATCACCATTCTACCACATAGAGGTGAGAATCACCTCACTTGGGCAGAATTAGAGAGAGGGAGAGAGAGCTACACAAGAGAGAAGTGGAACTTGAGAGCTTGGTGGTGTGTGTGAAATGGAGCCCCTCCCCTCCTATTTATAGACAAGGGAGTGGCTTGCTCCGAGGCTCCAAGTGCTCCAAAATACCCCGGGATGCAGTCAAGGACCAATGAGCGAGCAACACGTGGAGGGGGGAGATCAACCGACCCTAGGTCGGTTCGGCCGATCCTAGGGTCGGCCGAAGCTCCTGGCCAGCCTCTTGGCTTGTGCTTCCTCTGGCTCGCTTCCATGTGGGCCCTAGTGCTTCTCCTCCGTGCATGGCACATTTCCTGGCAGTTTAGTTGGCAAAGTGGGCCCATGGATCCATGTGATGCTGACGTGGCAGCGTATGATTCGTCGAAAGTTCTTCACATGGATTGGTGACATCATGGATCCAGGAGAATCCATGTGGCAGCCCCTGATTGGCCAGCATTTGAGTGCCTTGGATTGGAGTGGAATGAAAGTGCATGGATTCCTCTCATTTCTTATGCTAAATACCTGCATTCGAATAGACATCGACACTGGTGGAAAGTATGAGTTTAAGCTCCTATTCTAGTGTGGATGTGCAATTCATGCTCCAAATTACAGGAGTTGACGGGCTTAAAAATGACACTTTTCAGCCGTCAACACTCACCGCCTACACTGATGAAGAGTGTGTGGCTCTCGCTGTCCACCAGCTTGAGGGTCCTGCCAAGTCTTGGTGGGACAACTACTCAGACAGCCACCCGAACCCAGCTTTCATCACCTGGCTGGAGTTCTGTGAGGTGTTCCACGAGCAGTACCTGCCAAGGGAACTCATGAGTCAGAAGGCCCAGGAGTTCCGCACCATGACTCAGGGTGCAATGAGGGTGGAGGAGTACGAGAGCCACTTCATGAAGATGATGCGCTATGCCCCCGATGACACCAACACCGACGACAAGAAGCAGTTTTGGTTTCTATGAGGCCTCCACCATGGTCTCCGCTAGGGCTTGAAGGCCAGTGAGCACAAGTCCCTTTGCCACCTGGTGAATAGGGCGATCGCGCTCGAGGAAGAAAGGAAGGGTCACAAATAACGCATGAAGGGCAAGAAGAGGATGGGAGATCGGGACCATGGAGACCGATCCTTCCAGAGGCCGAGGAGTGGGCAGAGCAACCTGCTGAGAGGGAGCTACCGCCCGGGGAACAACCAGCCCGGACATGGCTTCGAGGAAGTCGTGCACCGTACCCAGGGGGAAGGAGCTCCAACTACCAGCAGCAAGGTGGTGGTTACAACCACCAGTAGCAGAGCGCGTCGAAGCCGAACACTGGAGGGATCGAGGTGACATGCTTCAAGTGTGGCAAGCCAGGCCACAAGTCGTACGACTGCCCCGACAGGAAGAACTTCGCTACACCGGCTAAGGCACCAGCACCAGGAGGGAGGCCACCTCAGGCTGCTCCCCAGCAGACTGCTGACCATGGATGACTCAACCTCCTGACTGAGGAGGAGACTGCCGACGCCCCTGACGTCGTGATCGATGAGTTTTTAGTTTGTGGTACAAAAGTTTTGATTCTTTTCGATACTGGTGCAACTAGTTCTTATGTATCCTCTAACTTTGTAAACAAAATGTCTCTCCCCATGACCCCCCGACCAAAACCTATTGTGACGAGCTCGCCGCTCGGAGATATCAGGTGCACCTTGCTGTGCAAAGGTGTGGAAATGTTCATCAAGGGTCACAAGTTCCTCGGAGATCTGACCGTGCTGAAGTCCAATGGGATTGATGTTATTTTGGGCATGGATTGGATCACCACTCACAAAGGAGTTATCTCCTCGTTACCTCGACAAGTGACCCAGATACACCCCAAGGGGACGAAGATCACATTTGAGCCGCTGAAGTCACGAGACGTACTAGCAGTGTACAACCTCACTACAAAGATAGTGGCTGATGTTCCAGTGATTTGTGAGTACCCCGATGTCTTTCCTGATGACCTACCGGGGTTACCACCAGACCGTGATATGGAGTTTGTGATCAACCTTGTGCCGGGTACAGCACCCGTGGCGCAAAGTCCTTACAAAATGGGCAAGCTAGAACTGGCAACGCTGAAGGAGGAATTAGAAGCTCTCCGACAGAAAGGGTACATCCGACCAAGTGCATCACCTTGGGCTTCACCGTTGATGTTTGTACCGAAGAAGGATGGAACTCAACGGCTATGCTGATTACCGCGCTCTTAATGCAGTAACCATCAAGAACAAGTACCCATTGCCACGCATTGATGACCTGCTCGATCCGTTGAGGAAGGCAAAGTACTTCAGCAAGATTGACCTCTGATCCGGCTATCATCAGATGAAGATCCGCCCCGAGGACATCTACAAGACAGCGTTTGTGACCCGGTACGAACAGTATGAGTTCACTGTCGTATTGTTCGGTCTTACGAACGCCCCAACTTACTTCATGAACATGATGAACAAGGTATTCATGGACGATTTAGACAAGTTTGTCGTGGTCTTCATTGACGACATCTTGGTCTTCTCGGAAACTGCTGAAGAGCATGAAGAGCATCTGAGGATAGTGCTGGAGAAACTGAGGCAGAATCAGTTGTATGCCAAGTTCAGCAAGTGCGAATTCTGGCTAGAAGAAGTCGCATTCCTTGGGCATGTGTTGTCAGATGGAGTGGCTGTTGATCCCTCGAAGATTGAGGCTGTGTCAAAGTGGCAGTCGCCCAAGTCAGTGACAGAAATCAGAAGTTTTCTCGATCTGGCTGGGTACTACCGCCGATTCATCGAGAACTTCTCCAAGATTACGAAGCTGATGACCGAGTTGCTTAAGAACAACACGCCGTTCGTGTGGTCAGAGAAGTGTGAAGCAAGCTTTCTGGAGCTCAAGACCCGACTCACCACAACTCCTGTATTGACGCTTCCCGATGACAAGAAGGACTTTGTGGTGTAATGTGATGCTTCGAGGCAGGGTCTTGGCTGTGTGCTGATGCAAGAGGGCAAGGTAATCGCTTATGCTTCAAGACAGCTTCGGAAGCACGAAGAGAGCTATCCGACACATGACCTCGAATTGGCAGCCGTTGTTCATGCTCTAAAGATATGGAGACACTACTTGATGGGCAACAAATGTGATATCTACACGGATCACAAGAGTCTGAAGTATATCTTCACCCAGTCAGAGTTGAACTTGAGGCAGCGAAGATGGCTAGAGTTGATAAAGGACTATGACCTCAACATTCACTACCACCCAGGCAAAGTGAATGTTGTGGCCAATGCTTTGAGCCGAAGAAGCTATTGCAACAACCTGATGGTGCAGGAGGAACAACCAGAGTTGTACAAGGAGATGGAAAGATTGAAGCTCGACATTGTTGAGAAGGGGCAACTCAATGAGATGAGGGTGAAGTACGGCCTGGAGGACCAGATCCGGCAAGCCCAGAAGGGGTGTCCAGAGATTGAAGAAGTAAAGGATCTTCTGACGAGAGGTAAGGCCCCTGACTACCGCATTGATGAGCAAGGCATGTTGTGGTTGAAGGATCGCATATGTGTGCCTAGTGTTGAGGAGATTTGGAAGATGATTCTGAAGGAAGCTCATGACTCTCGGTACTCTATTCACCCTGGGTGCACCAAGATGTACCAAGACTTGAAGAGTCGGTTCTGGTGGGAGAATATGAGAAAGGATATCACTGAGTATGTTGCTCGATGCGACACATGCCAGAGGGTGAAGGCGGAACATCAAAGACCTGCCGACCTGCTATAGCCACTAGAGATACCTCAATGGAAATGGGATGATATCAGCATGGATTTCGTGGTAGGTCTACCCCGCACTCAGAAGGGAAACAACTCAATTTGGGTGATTGTGGACCGTTTGACCAAGGTAGCACAGTTCATACCGGTGAAGAACAGATTCAGTGTGAGCCAGTTGGCCGATCTTTACGTGGAGCACATCCTAAGGTTGCACGGAGCACCACGTAGCATTGTGTCCGATCGTGGCCCTCAGTTCACTGCTCAGTTCTGGAAGAGTCTGCATGATTCAATGGGCACACACTTGGACTACAGTACGGCTTTTCATCCTCGGACTGATGGATAGACTGAACAGGTGAATCAGGTTCTCGAAGATCTTCTGAGAGCTTGTGTGTTGACTTACAGCAATGATTGGGAGAAGAGTCTGCCCTACGCTGAGTTCTCATACAACAACAATTTTCAGGCAAGTCTACAAATGACACCCTTTGAAGCTCTGTATGGCAGAAGATGTAAAACCCTGTTGATGTGGTCTGAGGTGGGGCAGAGGACTTTCTTTGGTCCTGCTTCCATTGTTGAAGCTGAGGAAAATGTGGCTAAGGTAAGAGAAAACCTGAAGATAGCTCAAAGTAGGCAGAAGAGCTACGTTGATCCGAAATGAAGGGATATCTCCTTTGACGTGGGTGACTATGTCCTTTTGAGGGTGTCACCGCTTAGAGGCACAAAGAGGTTCCATGTGAAGGTGAAGCTAGCCCCGAGGTTTGTGGGACCCTACCTGATTGTGGCAAAATTGGGGAAACTTACTTATAAGCTGGAGTTACCACCTGATCTTGCCGGAGTGCATCCCGTGTTTCACATATCGCAACTCCGGGGGTGTCTCGACCCTAAGCTTGACAAGCATGTCTCCACCGATGCAATCGACTTGCAAGACAATCTGGAGTACTTGGAGTATCCGGTAAAGATATTGGATTGGGCCGAGAAAGCTACAAGGAGTACCACCACTCGCTTCTGTAAGGTGCTTTGGAGCAATCACACTGAGCGAGAAGCGACGTGGGAGAAAGAATCAGTCTTGAGGGAGAAATACCCTCACCTCTTTGAGCCGGAGGTAAGTTCTTAATCTCGGGGACGAGATTCTTTTGAGGGGGGGAGTCTGTAACATCCCGTAATTTTATTACGGAATGTTTAGTTATGAAAATGAGGATTTAAAAAATTTTGGTGAATTAATTGGAGTGCTTGATAATTTGAATAAGGATGTCTTCTTTTCTCTCCTAATATTCCTAGATTTATTTTTGAGCTAATTAAAAATTCTAGGAAATATAAATGTTAGTGTGCGAACTTTGGAGTTCTTTGGCCTTTATTTGGATTTGATTTGAGTGAGATTCAAATTTGAATTCTTATTCAAATTTGAATCAAATAGATATAGGGGTTAAGGAAATAGGAAAAAGATCAACCTGAGTTGGGCCTCGAGTCCACCGTGGAAGTCCACCCGAGACCCCTCAGCTCTCCCTGCTGCACACCGGTCCACCTTCTCACTCCCGCAGCCCAGCACTTCGCAGCCCATCAGAGCCCGCTCGCGCCTCCTCTCTCTTTTCTCAATGACAGCCGGGGGCCGCACGACAGTCGCCACGTCGTCGTCTCCCTCACCCCTCTGCTTTTTCCCCTTTACACCGTCACGACCAATCCGGCGCGCGCCAGCTCGGCGAGCTCACCGTACTCGCCCGTGGTGACGCTATGGATGCGCGCCACCTCAGCACCCACGCATCCAACCGCTCACATGCTGCGCGCTCGACCTTATAAGCACCGCCACGACCGCGCCTCCCAACCCTAGCCGCACTTGGGGTTTTCCCCTTTCCACTGCTGCCGGAGAAGAAGAAGAAGAAGAAGGGGGTGGAGAAGGAGGCGGGGAAGGCCGTCCGAGGGAGCCCGCCGTGAAGCCAGAGCCGTCCGCGGGAGCAGCTGATCGACGTGAAGCCCGTGCGGTCCCAGCCGCGCCGCGCACCTCTGCTTCCCCTGCTCCAGCTCGCTCCGCCGCCGTTCTGCTCCGTACCTCTCCACCGCCGCACTCCACATCGACCAGGGGTCTGCAGGTGAGCCTTCGTCCCTCTCTCATCTGCGAAGCCGGCCTTCGCGCCGTGAGGGGATGGACTCCACCTTGACGACCCCGTGTTTGCCTCTGCACGCGGCGCGCTGCCGCTGCAGACCGTCATCGCTTGTGACGCCGGCCATCGAGCCGTGCCTTACGCCTGCAGGTGCCGCTGCCGTCGTCAACGCGCGCGCGCTCACCGCTTGGCTCTGTCCCTCTTCCTCCTTGATCGCCGGCGACCCCGACGTCCTACTCACCGCGCCGCCGTGGCCATGACCACGCGGGTTGCCTTCGTGCACGCGCGAGCAGGGAAGGAAAAGGCTCTGCCTTTAGGGCCTCGTCGTGCTCACCTCACTGCCGATGCGACCGCGCACTCACGCGCGCCTTCGCCTCGCCGTGGAGCGCTGCTCCTCTGCGGCATTTCACCGAGCACCAGCCAGCCCAGGCCAAAACCCCTGGGGTTTTGTTTCACACGCACGCCCACACGCGCATCGCGCTGTAGAGGATCTGGTTGCATCCCGTGCGGCTGGCCACCCACGGCCAGGCCACACGCAGGGCCGCACCGCGACGCACCGCAGCCAAACCGCCCGGGATCCACTGCGCCCTACCACGCCAGGCTGCCGCGTCGGCTGCCACACCAGCAGGCGCAGGCTTAAAGCCACACGTGTGGCTGCTACGTCAGTGCCTGGAGATAGCCAACAGCCAGCTATAAGCCCTGTTAGAGACAGCTAGAGTTACCCTGTAGCTAGCCTAGAGTTAGTGCTATTGTAAATATGTATTTTAATTTCAGAAATGTATTTTCCTTTATAAAATTCATAATAAATCCAGTTTAACTCCGAAAAATACAAAACCTTTTCCAAAAGTCTTCTAAAAAACTCAAACTCCGTGCTAGGCTAGAGTTTGCCTCCTTTTTGGGTCTTATTTGTTTTTCCTCTTGGAGTTATTGCATTAGCAGTCGAGTTTTTTTATTTAATTACAATTTTAGGAGCTACCGGAGCCGGAGAGCTGAACCAGGACTACGATGACGACCTCGTCTACGACGACTACCCGCTCCCAGGTTCATGCCCGACCTACTTTGAATGCCCATTAGGCATTGCTATTAGAACTGCTAGCGCTTTACTTATGCATGATGATGGATATGATGAAACCTTGCATTGCCCCTTTGATATACCCTGTCCTTGATTTACCTACTACTACTATATTTATGCGTAATTATACGCTGAGCTTCACTGTGCATGTGTTGGGACTATGTGGTAGATTTCTTGGCGTGTGTGGGGAAAACTGGCAGGAGAAGGTGTTTTTGGGTGACTGGGCGGGGGTGAGCTCAAGACAACCCGATCCGGGATCGGGGGCTAGGGGTTCGTCTTCTCGGGCGAACCCCATTTCGTACCTATGGCGGGTACACTGTTTTAGGAGCACAGGTGTTGGGGTTTTGTGATGACTTGGAGGACAGGAGCTCGCCCCGGTCTGAAACCGAGTGGGTCGCTTTGTTGCATGGGACTTTCGTACACACCACCTCACCGAGAGTGGGGATAGGGCCGGGTCGACCCTAGCAAGTGCGATGCCATACCTGCTGTAGGATAGGAGGATCAGTGTAGGGGAGAGTGGGCTTTGGACCCTTCGGCTCCCGGAGAGGTGCGTCCCCGTGTGGCCACACGGGGGCTATTTCACAGTTCTGGGGTGGTCTTCTGTGGGGGACCGCATCGAGACCCGGATGCAGGATGGAATCGTAACTCCTAGGTGTTCATTCAGTTGGATAGGCTCGGTCAGCCGTACACCGTCCGAGTGCTATTCTGAGCTGGGTATGGGTGTACACACTCTGCAGAGTTTAGATCTATACGTATAGTCGCGTCCTCGGTTATGGACATGCCCGATGTTTACTCCGACTCTTACGTTTTTAAGATTTCTACCTCCCCCTATAGGATTCAAGTGTGTTGTGAGCCGTGGTTGTACTCGAGGAGAGGGGAGTTGCTCCCTCTTCCTCACGGATCCAGGTGCAATCATTGAGGTGCGAGGAGTGGGAGTTCTTGCACCGAGCCTAGTTGGAGATAGGTTCTGGTGACGGTGATCTAGGTGACCAGGTGTAACCGATCGTGGTTGAGAGATATGGGAATTGGTGGGAATTGGAGATGTTACCCTATTATTATTATTACTGCTGCTGCTTAGGAAAACCAAGCCTCCACCTTGTACTTTTCTTTACCATTAGAAGTAGCCGCTTAAAGCTTGCATACGGTTGGTGACGTGGACCTATCCCGATCCTTGGGGATAGCCCCTGAGCTTGCATGGTACGAGTCAGACTTCGACAACAACGCCGACGGATGGTACGACTGAGGGGCACATTGCTTCGCTCAAGGATGCCTGTGGGAGAGGAGAATAAAGCTGGAGACATCTTCTGGAAGCTAGCTACCGCTGCGTAGGCTCTTATTCATGTTATTCCACCAAGAGGCGTGTAATGATGTACTCCGTTATTTGGGACTTGTAATAATATTAATACTTGAATGCTTTATTGTGCTGTATGGTTGTGTTATTTATCTGTGATGGATGTCTGTATGTGATAGCGTCTGATCCAGGGACTATCGCAAGTACAGGATGACGGGTTTTTCCACTCTTTGAAAACTCGGGTCGGTACAGATACTCTAAGGGAAAAGCTACAACCGACCCGTGCACTTGCGGATCAAAACTTAACGCGCTTTTGAGCCGTCAACAAGCTTTTCTGGCGCCGTTGCCGGGGAACAAGCTAGTTTGCTACGTTTAACTTGGTATTAATTTTTGTTGATCACTAACACTAACTTTTCGTCTAGAAAAACCTTTGTTTTTGTTTTTGTTTTTGTTTTTGTTGTCTAGATGGCTCTTGTCAATCACGCCATGGAGGAAGAAGAAAAAACACTAAGGGAGTATGCTACCCCGCGATTAGAGGATATTAAAGTGCAAAAAGCAGATTCAACACCCAAGGCTATCGAGTACAAGATCAAGCCTCAAACGATCAAGATGGTAGCATCAAACCCATTTAGAGGGGCGGAGACGGACAATCCATATAGGCACATTAAGCGTTTCATGAGGCTCTGCGACATGGTACAACAAAAAGGAGTTCCGAGCAATTGGTACAAATGGAATCTTTTCCATACTCACTTGCGGATGAAGTGAAAAGATGGTACTCATTTGCATCCTTCGAGGTGGAAGGAAACTGGGCTCGATTGGTGAAGGAATTTTTTCAGAGATCCTTTCCGGTAAGCAAAGTTCAAAACGTGAGGAGGCAAGTGATAAATTTTGCGCAAGGAAAAGAGGAAGGAATAGATCAAGCTTGGAAAAGATTCAATGAATTATTCAAACAAGGGCCAAAGCTTGGGTTCTCCGGTGATGTACTCTTGCATACTTTCTATTTTTCTCTAACCCCCGAATGCATGCGGTATGTTCAAATGTGTGCAGGCGGAAATATCATGGAGAAAACACTCACGGAAGCCACCAAAGTACTAGAAAAAATAAGCAAAGGGGTGGCCGAGCAAAGAGATTAGGGAGAACATATTCCGGGAAGCGTTGAGCAAGAAACTCGTGTGGAGGTACTTGCTGGAAATTCTAGAAAAGAAGCCCTAGAAGTGAAGAAAGAAGAAGCAGAACAAGAAAAGATTGAAGAAGCAACCCACAATGGAAGAAGACCAATCCAAGGCAACAAAATTTGCAAACTAGAGGAGGAAAAAGGAAGAAGCTTAGCGAATGCAAAGCCGCTAAAGGAGTTCGAACAAATGGATTGGATCCCGATTGACTTCGAAGAAATATACAACAAGAGGAGACCATACCCAAACCAAAAAGAATCCGTGAGAGCCATAGAGTTGAACTTTCCAAAGGAGAGGCACTCGGGGTACGAGCTAGACAAAGAATCGGCCGGAGAAATTATTCAAAGACTTTTCAATGAGGAAGAAGAAGTAGATCCGGATCACATTGCCGAAGTAAAGAAGATTATGGGAGTGAAGCCGGAGGCCTCGCCATATGCACACCTAGCCGAGGTGTACGTGATAGGAGCCGATCATGTCGAAGGTACTTCTCTACCAACACCTCACATAAGTTGCACCATTAATGGGGAGAAAATTTGCAAAGCTTTATGTGACATTGGAGCCCATGTAAGTGTCATGTCTTCCTAGATTTATTATGAGCTTTTTAGTAAGACTTTAAATCTTGCTCCAACACAAATAATATTGATCATGGGAGATGGTAGAACAACAAGACCTTTGGGTGTGCTTAGAGATTTAGATGTTGCAATCTCGGGTAAAATTATTCCAACCAACTTTTTTTGTAATTGATGCTTGCTATGATGAACATGATGATATAATTCTTGGTAGGCCTTTTCTTAAGTTGGTCAATGCCATTCTTGATGCCGGGAAGGGTATAGTTACTATTGATCTAGATTGAACTAAACTCACTTATGATTTTCTACCCGCTTCTCGTATTGCTTTACCTCTACCTCTTGATAACGAAGAGGTAGAGGACCTTCGTTTTGTTAATACTTTCAGGGATCCTCTCCAACGAGCAATGGAGAATGATGCTATTTATGATGATCAAGACAAGGAACTAGCGGAAGCAACCGAGGAATTAAAGGCACAAGAAGGAAGCTTGGAAGAAGAAAGTTTTGAAGATATTGGAAATTTGCAACAACAAGAACCCGAAGCACCCGATGTTGAATTGAAGCCACTTCCTAAGGGATTAAAGTATAAATTTTTGGGAGATGATAAGACGTACCCGGTCATTGTGAGTGATGAATTGAGTCCGGAAGAGATGGACAAGTTGCTGAATTTATTGAGAAGACATAAGAAAGTGATTGGGTATGCAATAGGTGACTTGAAGGGTATTAGTCCAGCCTTTTGCACCCACTACATACCACTTGAAGAACAATGCAAGCCCGTTGTTGAGCATCAAAGGAGGTTGAGCCATTCCATGCGTGAGGTGGTGAAGAAGGAGGTGATCAAATTGTTGGATGCCGAAATAATATACCCCGTGCCACATAGTGAATGGGTGAGCCCGGTGCATTGTGTACCAAAGAAGGAAGGAATTACAATTGTGAAGAATGAGAAGGAAGAATTGATACCGCAAAGGATCGTGACCGGGTGGAGAATGTGCATCGACTATAGGAAGTTGAACAAGGCAACAAGGAAGGATCACTTTCCGCTACCATTTATCAATGAGATGCTTGAAAGGTTAGCCAAACATTCCCACTTTTGTTTCCTTGATGGATACTCGGGGTTCATGCAAATTCCTATCCATCCGGAAGATCAACAGAAGACAACCTTCACATGTCCGTATGGAACTTTTGCATATAGAAGGATGCCATTTGGTTTATGTAATGCCCCGGCTACCTTTCAAAGATGCATGATGGCTATATTCTCGGATTTTATTGAGGAAATTATGGAGGTATTCATGGATGACTTCTCGGTGCATGGTACATGTTTTGAAAGTTGCTTGGAAAATTTGGAAAAAGTCCTTAAAAGGTGTGGAGAAATTGACTTGGTGCTTAATTGGGAGAAGTGTCACTTTATAGTGAAACAAGGGATAGTCTTGGGACATATCATCTTCGAGAGAGGAATAGAGGTGGACAAGGCTAAGATTGAAACGGTAGAAAAGTTACCACCCCCGACAAATATCAAATCGTTAAGGAGCTTCCTCGGGCATGCCGGATTTTATAGGAGATTTATAAAGGATTTCTCGAAGATCACCAAGCCATTGACACGACTTCTCCAAAAAGATGTGGAATACGACTTTTATGAAGAATGCTTGCATGCCTTTCGGACGTTGAAGCAATCTCTCATAAGCGCACCAATTATGCAACCACCCGATTGGAATCTACCATTTGAGATAATGTGCGACGCAAGTGATTATGCCATTGGAGCTGTTCTTGGACAAAGGAAGGAAGGGAAGGTACACGCAATTTATTATGCAAGCAAAACTCTTAATGAAGCTCAAGTGAATTATGCAACTACGGAGAAGGAATTGCTCGCTGTGGTGTTCGCATTTGAAAAATTCAGATCCTATATTGTGAACTCAAAGGTGATCGTGTATACCGACCATGCCGCAATCAAGTACCTTGTGTCCAAGAAAGATGCCAAGCCACGTTTGATTAGATGGATTCTACTATTACAAGAGTTTGACATGGAAATTAGAGACAAGAAAGGGTCGAATAATGTTGTAGCCGACCACCTATCAAGGATGCATCATGGAGATGATGGGATGGAGCTAATTGAAGATAGAATAAGAGATGACCATCTATATCAGGTACTTGATAGGAGAGGATGGATGAATGATATTATAAGATGCTTACGGAAGATGCCATTGGATCACTTGGATAAAAATGCTAAAAGATGGGTTATTGCCGAGAACAGAAAATTTTATTGGGATGCACCATACCTATATAGATTGGGAGATGATGGAGTGCTAAGAAGATGCGTACCGCGGGAAGAAAGAGAAGAAAATGCCACTCATCGGAATATGGAGGACATTATGGGCACTTTAGAACGCAAGCAAAGGTATGGGCAAGCGGATTCTATTAGCCTGAGATGCACGAGGATGCAAAAAGGTTTGTTACAACTTGCCCGAAATGCCAAAGGAGTGGAAATATATCACAAAGGAATGCAATGCCGCTGAATTATAATTTGCAAATCGATCTATTTGATGTTTGGGGCATCGACTTTATGGGACCTTTCGTGAACTCACATGGATATGAACACATCTTGGTCATAGTTGATTATGTATCAAAATGGGTTGAAGTGATTCCATGTAGGAAAGCATCTACGGAAGAAGCTATTCAAATGATCAAGACGGTGATATTTCCTCGATATGGTGTTCCTAGAATTTTGATAAGTGATGGTGGATCACACTTTATTGGCAAAGATTTCAAAAGATGCTTGGCAAAGTTGGGAATCGAGCATAGGGTCTCCATGGCCTATCATCCACAAACAAATGGCCAAGCGGAAACATTGAACAAGCAACTCAAAGACATCCTCAAGAAGACGGTGACTAAAGGAGGAAAAGATTGGTTAAAGAAGCTAGACAGAGCATTATGGGCATACTGGACTGCGCATAAAACACCGATAGGTATGACCCCTTATCAATTTGTCTATGGAAAAACATGTCATTTGCCGGTAGAACTAGAGCACAAAGCTTATTGGGCAATAAAGGAGATGAATCTTGATATTGATGCGGCATGAATAAAGAGGAGGATTCAAATAAGTGAAATTGAAGAGCTAAGATTGAAGGCATATCACAGTGCCAGCATCTATAAAGAAAGGATGAAGAGATGGCACGACAAAAGATTGCATAAGGAATTCAAGGAAGGAGACAAGGTCCTACTATACAATTCTCGATACAAGGTCTTCGGCAAGGGAAAATTGTAAAGCAAATGGGATGGACCATACGTCGTACACTTGGTGTCACCATCGGGAGCGGTAACAATCATGGACGTCAAGGGAGATCAATATGTTGTGAATGGACAGCGACTCATGGTATTCCTAGAGCCCGATGTTGTGCCCATTAAATACATTGATGTCTACGCCTTGGATGGTGACCCACATCCTCAAGACTAGCGACGAAAACAAGGTAAGTTTGTAAATATTTTTATTTTTATGAGCATCCCACCTTTGCCCTCAAATTTATTTTATGATGAGGACGTCGTATGTTTTAAGTGTGGAGGGGAAGGTGTGATCTCTTGTTTTTTTTAATTTAGTCGCTTCTTTAAAAACAATATCATTGTGCAAGTTTTTCCTTCCCTCTACTTGTTGGTTTGTTCTTTACCTTTATTATTTGAGCATGAGTAATGATCATTAATGTTTTCCGTGGTGCTTAATGGAAGTTTGCCTATAAAGTACCCATACTCTACTTTAATCTAGAACCTCACTTTGACTTTGCTATGAGTAAGACTAAAATTGGAGGCTTTTATTTCTGAAAATTTATGAAAACCCCTTGCAATAAAGGTTAGCAACTTATTTTTCCAAGTCGAGAGACAAGCATATCCTATACAAGGCCTATATTATATATACTCCACCATAAGTGTTGTTAGCATGATGAATTGGGTTAGGACTTTTCTCTCTTGGGAGATCTAATTTCGAGCAATGATCATGTCCTTGATATTATATCTTTTATTGCTAGCCTCGTCATACATTCGGTAACGGGAACTTCACATTGAATGCCCCGTATA
Source organism: Cenchrus fungigraminus (assembly GCA_036936925.1). NCBI lineage: Eukaryota > Viridiplantae > Streptophyta > Magnoliopsida > Poales > Poaceae > Cenchrus > Cenchrus fungigraminus. Next base: position 104,833,391 of record CM072779.1, read on the forward strand.
TCACCGGATTCCATACCCAACCCATAGACATCTTTTTATCATCTTATTCCTTGAACACAACCCATGTCCGAAGATTCGTTCCATTTTTAGGCAAGGATTTATTTAAAATTCTGATTGTGATTCATGTCAAAGAGGCGAGTGAAAGGCTTCGGAAAGAGATCAAGATGTCAAGAAAAGAGAATAGAAAAAAATAACATGCGTGTGTGCGCATAAAAGAAAGAGAAGAAAGAAAATAAAAAAAAGAGAAAGAAAGGAGAAAAAGGAGGAATTCAAGGCAAAGCAAGGAAGATATATTGACGGATGATGAATCAAATGAAGATCAAGAGAAGTGCAAGGAAGGACGCGTCAATGTTGAGAACGAATCTTCAATATTCCAACATTGTGCAATCCGACATCGAGGACATCATTAGTGCCTTGAAGTCATTATTCTTTTTCCCTTTTCACATGTCCACCATTCTAAATCTTCTCATCCTTGATACCCTTACATTATGGTTTAATTCTCATGATCACTGGCTCGGAAGGTGAACGACCACTAGAGGATTTTCTTAGCTTGATAATACTTGTGTTAACTTCACTAGCCATACCCATAGCTCCACCTTACTTTATAAATGAGAGACTTGTGGGAGGTGAGAGTTTATGAACTATCTAGGATAGCCACTTTAAATTAGCGACATGTGAGGACTTGGAGAAAGACTTTGTCTAATACTTGTTGCAGGAATTTTATTTTAAACTCGTGGAAAACCCTCCAATGGAAGTAAGAAAGTAAGTATGGTTGGATTTGAGGATCTCTAGTAAAAGGAATGAGTTGTGGGGTAAGTCTTGAATTGGCAATATTTCTAAATGCCCAAGTTTATGTCATGATCATTGCTTTCATGTTTCTTATACTAAAGATGAAGGTTTAACTAACTTGTAAGGAAAGGTGAGACGAAGCACATTTCAACTCCATGGATGAATGACTTTTGCAAGCAACTTGCTTGAGAACGAGCAAGATCTAAGCGTGGGGGAGTTGTTGGCAGTCAAATATGACACCCCTAAGGAACTTGTTACACTTTGGTTTCGGCTTTGATTTGGAACTAACCCGCCACTAGGCATACTAATGATGTAACAAGTTCGACACGAGCATGTGTTTTTGGAGTTGTATGTTTATGCAGGAAATAACAAGCTTAATGGATAAGTTCGCATCAACTTCGGAAGGTGTTAAGCAAGAGGATCAAGGAGCTCTGTTCTTGTGCGAATACAAGAAGAACTTACTACCAAAGGTGGCAAGGACCAAGATACAACACAAGATATTCCCGAGGACCAAGACGAGAAGACCAGAGTTCATACGACAAGACCCCCTACCTATTCACAAGGATAAAGACACCAAAAGGCCATACATCCTAAAGGGCAAAAGGTCAAAATTGCAAGAGAAGCTCGCTCGCGAAAGACGGAGCCGAACCGGGCTAAAATGGGCCTGAGCCGGCCGGCCCATGCCGACCGGCCTAGGGCCTTTTTGTGGTGGTTCGGCCTCCCCTTTCTCGTGCGTGATGTTCGTCGAACCCTAAGTCTATGCCTCCGCCGCCATTCGCCAAAAAGACTGATAAAAGCCCCCGAGGTCGACCACATCAAGGCATTCAACTTTCAGAGATTCAGCCAAGGGAGAAAGCCACATAGAAGAGAGAGGAGGACGCCCGGAAACCCTAGCAAGGTCCCTCCGGCACCGCCAAAAGATCAAGAGCAAGGAGGAGATTGGATCTTCAAGGGAGAAAGCAAGTCGGAGAGCATCTTCCTCGTCGATCTTCATCTACTCTGGAGGATTCTACACCATGTCTCACGCTACAATGTGTAACATTATGGGGTAAAATCCTTGTTTGTCCTTGGGGTTGAAGGGAGAGCTTGAGTTGTATTCACCGAACCTATGTTTTAGATCTTTTTGCTATCATATTCATGTTGATGGTGCTTCAATCTTAATTGTCAGCTGGCTAGCTTTGGGTATGCACCGCTCGTAGCTTCACATATCGTGTTCCTTTTGTTCCTATTTTGATTACCGTCGTGTAGTGACATGTACGCGGGAGGGAAAGCATATCGAACTTGGTTCACATCCCTTAGTTTTGCATACCTAGATCACATCAACTTCTTGTGCTCTCGTTGTCCAATCATAGATTACCCTCATGTAGTGGCTAGTATGCGAGAGGGAAAAGGTTGGACTTGGTGCACCTTTACCTTGATAGATTAGATCGATTCGTTCTTTCTAGGTGGCTACATCTCTAAGTGATCCTAGACCCCTTGGGCAAGCTTTCTAGACTCTTGAACTCTCCATACTTTTACTCTCTTTGTTAATCTCTTTAACCTAGAGTAGATTAGTTCTTACATATACATCATCACTTGATAAAGAGCTTTCAATCAACAAGTTTAGTGCTTAGTTGAGCATAGCAATCCACTTGTTCCACGGATTGATAACCTTGGGGGATACTCTAAGGGAAAAGCTACAACCGACCCGTGCGCTTGAGGATCGAAACTTGACGCACTTTTGAGCCGTCAACACCATACACCTACTGGATCCAGACCAAAAGTCCTAGGCAAGAGTGATTTATTTACACTCATTTTGGGTCAAATCAAAGGTGGCAATTGAGGAGAATTGCTCTCGCTAAACAATGATTCAGTAATGCATTACTCTCATAATGCTTTCTTTAAGGAAGCAAGGTGGTGAGATAGCAAGAGCTTGTAGCATGTGGTTTCACACAGATACCTAGCTAGCATACCCTCGGTATGTGTGAAAATTATATTCCTGTATATTTATATATTTGATCATTGGCAGATCTTGTGAATTTGATAGATTCAAGTATACAAGTTCCAATGGACTTTGTGGACTGAATCAAAATCGCAACATATGTTGGGTACAACTCATCAAGTCACTTCATGACTTAAACAGTTAGGTTGATTGTGGTACAACCAACTGGGTGAGTTCCTTCCTTGGAAGGGTTACTCCCAACCATGATGATTGTGCATGTGTGTTTGTATCAATCCTAATTGGATTTTCTATCATCTCCAATCACACACAATAAATCATGCAATCATCTTAAGACAGATCATGAGATGATGATTTGGATAAAACCGAATCATGCTTAAGTCTACAAACTTAAGTACATACATCGGTCTACCAATATCAATGATATTGGGCATCATATCCATCAACGCTAGTCATTTAATCCCTAAAGTGGATCAATATCCATTTAGACCCTGGGATTAAACCTTTGTGCCATCAAAGTGCATATGTATCTTGCAAATCGCAACAGGCCTGATATTGCATTTGTAGATATTTGCTAGCTTAAAAATAGCGCATCTCCATCACTACCATTTGGCGGAAGGATATAGTACTAAAGGACTTTGACTTGTCATTGGATAAGTTGAGATGTGATCATAGTGGGATATGAATATACTGGCCAACTCATAATGTATGCCAGATCATAGACTGATCTCTTTGTGGTAGAATTCTCATAGGAGTCGTCATAGACTCTAATGATTATTCCCACATATCATTCCGGAATCTAACATGTGCATGTATGACTTCGTCGAGTGATCAATTGTGATTTCATCGAATCACTAGCTATTATCTATCAAGATAATGGTACTTGTATTGCTTGGATGCAAACAGGTTATGTGAGTATAATAACACTATATTGTCCACAAAATGGTTTATCCTCATCTACATTTTAGGAATAACCATATTGCAAATTCAACATGTGAGTACTTCGCAAGTATATTCACAAAGTCTCCACCAACTTTCACACTTCCAAAGTGTTTGTAGAATTGGTATGTGACGACTTTGAGATTTGCAAGATTCAGGGGGAGTCTCCTCATGAATTACAACCTATTCATGCATCATATTGTACTCTTTTCTTTTATGTGTTTTTCTTTGAAGGTTTCTCGTATAAAAGTTTTTATTGAGGCAACATCAATACAAGAACATATGTCATATCTTCTATTTTCCCCATAGGGGTTTTTAAGGAGGTATCCAAGACATATCATGTCATATTCTCTCCCTTCAAATGGGTTTTGAGAGGATATCAAAGACATGCATTGCTCCGAAATTCTTATGGGTTTGTGATTGAGCAATGATCATATATGCCATACCATTTTCTCCTTATTTTCCCATTGGGTTTTAAAGGAGTTTTGATGGCATATCCACATATACATTCCTCATATTTTTCCCATAGGGTTTTTGGAGGAATCAACTAATACATTGATCTTGGCTGGATGATCAAGGAGGAGTGTTGTGAATCAATTTAATTGGTGATCAACACCCAGCAACTACCACCGGCGGTTACCATCGAAAGGGCCTCACACCCTTTCACCATGACCACTCATCTTGTATATATATGTACAAAGAGAACAATGGACTACACAGAGATTTCACTCTTGTCATTTGTCTCCCATTTACATTCTACTTCTAAGATTCTCGACTTCTACTGTCAGAATTAAGTCATGCTCCTCATATGCCAATGCTTCAGGATGACATGCTGCGTTCGGCTTCAGATGCCCCAAATCCGCAATGCCATGCAGAGGCGGTGGCAGACAAGTCTCATGTGTGCAAGCCGCGAGTGACCGATCAAGGCTACAGGCAGATCGAGGAGAGCCGCATTGCTGCGGGCAGACGGGCGGATGCAAGTAGGACTATGGCAACATACAAGCTGATATATCTGCAGGAGGGATTATGTGGCAAGGAGGCGACGGACTTGTCAAGCTCGGCTTCAGGCGATGCCGCAATGATATCTCGGTCTAGCTGCGGGTAAAGGTTCAGGCCACAGATGTGCCGAACTACTGATTCAATTGTGGGTGGGCACGCGAACCACACGAGCGTGCAGACTGCATCCTCATGGTGGTAACAAGGAGCAGTGGCATCTGGAAGACGCAGCGACCGGTTGGCAGTATCTGCGGGATGCATGTTGATTAATCACCAGTGTCTGCAAGACGTGTCTGGCTTTTTGCTTCAGGCTCATGTGCTCGACTTTGGTCGAGGTTATCTGCGGATTGGACTAGGACATGACGAGTTCGACTACAAGTGGGACTCGACAGACGGTTTCAGGCAACAACGCACGTTCACGAGCGGCGGCCTACATCTTCAGGCGTGACTAATTACGACTGCAAGTCATCCAGAAGCCAGCATTGTGATCGTGCAGGCTGTTCATGGTCGGCACTATGCTAATTCAGTACTTCGTGCGATGATTATGGATCAACCTGTATTGCTTTATCCCTGTATACTTCAAGCATACTAGGAAGATGCATATACGTAGCTTCTGTTAAAATAAATGGGCCTAGAGCCATTTATTACAATAATGAAAGAATTAAAGCTCATTTATTTAATGCTAGGGAAAAGTGAGAAATACCAAATGGGTATTTGAGGAGTCTCCCATCCAACTTATGAGGTAACCTTTCGGTACACCTCTTGTGAAGTTGAATAAAGGAGATAGGCAGACGTGTCGTGTCGTGTCGAGACGAGACGAGCGTGCGGTGCGGTGCGGTCGGACGTGATGTGTTGCCGGGCGGGAGCATCTTTTTGCTGTTGGCTGTTGGGAAGGAATAATGACGCCATAACTGCGACCGTTACTGAGTCTTAACCATGGCGCCTTAACCGCGACCGTTACTACCCAAGGCGCCTTAACCGCGACATCCAGGTTCATCCCCCCCCGCGCCTGCCCGCCTATATAAGATGCCCCTCCTCCTCCTCCTGCTCGGATTACCAATTCACACTAAGGTACTCCTGTTCAGGAGACCTCTCCCTCTCTCCTTCTGTTTGCTGCTTCTTTTGCATTCCCATCGCCTGCACCGCGCGCACGGTACCGGCGAGAGCAGAGCCTCCGGAACCTCGTCCTGCTGCTGAGATCCTGCTCGGGATACGCGGGCGATAAGGTTTTTGGGGAGCGTCTTCACGCGACTGCTCGCTCCCGTACGATTACTTCCTCTACATCAACTCCGAACCACTACTTCCTCTACAGCCGGGTCTTCACTGCGATCATCTTCCTGCACCAAATTCGTACGGCTACATCGACTGAGGTCACTCTACAATCAGTATGACTGATCCGAGTGATATCGGAACTTCAGGTGACCCCGTCACCCGACCTTCCACGGGGTACATTCTTAAACTGGTATTCATGCTTATTAGTTGTATAATCATGAATAGGTTTATGTTTAATTGTTGTTTAAACATGAACATTTGCACATGGATTGTTTCACTCAATGTAATATTGAAATGTCTATTTAATTATGGAATTAAAATATATCAGAATATTGCCTATCATCTAACAATCCAAAAACCTTATAATGTTGATAGGAATATGTTTGGTGTCACTAGCTTTGCAAATGCAATTAAGACAAAGCCTTTCGATGGTTCCAATTTTAAGAGATGGCATGAGTTGGCCACCCTGTGGCTCACCGCCATGAACGTGATGTACGTCATCACCGGAAAAGCTCCCGAGGGTGTCTCAGGGGAAAAGTTTAATTCAGATGATAATCTATTCCGGGGTGCCGTCATCAGCGTTCTGATTGACAACCTGGTGGATACCTATCTCCGTTACAAAACGGGGAAGGACATTTGGGAGGCTCTTGAGGCTCAGTACGGAGCTTCTGACGCCGGCGGTGAGCTGTACGTAATGGAACTGTTCCTAGACTACAGGATGGTCTTCAACCATCCTGTGGTGGAACAGGCCCATGAAGTACAGGCGCTGGCTAAGGAGCTTGAGAACTACAGCAGAGAGGCCCCATGTGTGTTGCCCGACAAGTTTGTGGCTGGAGCTATTATCGCTAAGCTGCCACATTCTTGGAGGGACTTTGCTACCTCTCTAAAACACAAGAGAAAGGAATTCACTTTTGATGACCTTGTTGCGACTCTTGATGTCGAAGAGAAGGCGAGAGCAAAGGACACACGTGGAAAGGCAATAGCCGGCTCCTCAAGCGCAAACTTTGTGCAGAGGGGCAATCCCAAGTTCCAGAACAACCAGAACAAGAGGAAGAAGCCTTCACAGAACCCGCCCAAGGCTAAGCAAGCCGACGGGCCTGATAAGAAGAAGAGAAAGCTGGGGGGTGCTTGCTACACATGTGGCAGTCCGGATCACTTTGCTGCAAAGTGCCCGGATCGCAAAGATCGCAAGGCCCCCAAGACAGTGAACATGGTTGTTAGCGAAGGTGGAGGAACATCGGGGTACGGTAATTTCTTACCTACAGTTCTTTCAATATGTTCTTCACCAGAGTGGTGGATAGACACCGGTGCTAATATTCATGTATGTGCTAACATTTCTATGTTTTCTTCTTACCAGGTCGGGGGGACTACATCCTTGTTGATGGGGAACGGTGCCCATGCGCGTGTTCTTGGTGCTGGTACGGTCACTCTGAAGTTCACTTCGGGGAAGACCATACAATTGAAGAATGTGCAGCATGTACCTACCATCAAGAAGAATCTAGTCAGCGGGTCTCTATTGTGTAGAGACGGTTTTAAGTTAGTCTTTGAGTCGAATAAATGTATCATTTCTAAATTTGGTACCTTTGTTGGAAAAGGCTATGATAGCGGAGGCTTGTTCCGCTTTTCTTTATCGTTTGATAATAATGTCGTGAACCATGTGATGAATGATGAATCAGATGTTTGACATTCGAGGCTTTGTCATGTTAATTTTGGTTGTATGATGCGCTTAGCTAGTTTGAGTTTAATTCCAAAGTTTACCTCTGTCAAAAATTCTAAGTGCCACGTATGTGTTGAATCAAAACACACTCGCAAGCCACATAAGGCTGCTGAGGCGAGAAACTTGGCACCTCTAGAATTAGTTCATTCCGATCTGAGCAAAATGAACGGTGTGTTGACAAAGGGTGGTAAAAGATATTTCATGACTTTGATAGACGATAGCACTAGATTTTGTTACATCTACTTGTTAAAATCAAAAGATGAAGTGTTGCATTACTTTAAAATCTATAAAGCTGAAGTAGAAAACCAACTTGAGAGAAAGATTAAACGCCTAAGGTCTGATCGAGGTGGCGAATACTTTTCAAATGTTTTTGACTTATTCTGTGAGGAACACGGCATCGTTCATGAGAGGACACCGCCTTATTCACCTCAATCCAATGGGATTGCCGAAAGAAAGAACCGCACACTGACTGACTTGGTGAATGCCATGTTAGAAACCGCAGGACTATCTAAGGAATGGTGGGGTGAGGCGATACTAACGGCCTGTCATGTCCTGAACCGTGTGCCTATGAAGAATAAGGAAGTAACACCATTCGAGGAATGGGAGAAGAAGAGGCTAACTCTTTCATATTTACGCACTTGGGGTTGCTTGGCCAAAGTCAGTGTGCCAATCACCAAGAAACGTAAACTTGGACCAAAGACGGTGGACTGTGTCTTTCTGGGGTATGCTTTTCACAGCGTCAGATATAGATTCTTGGTAGTAAAATCTGGAGTGCCTAACTTGCTTGTCGGCACAATTATGGAGTCCAGAGACGCTACATTCTTTGAGAATATTTTTCCAATGAGAGATGAAACAAGTTCATCTAGGCAAGAGTCTGTCGAGAAGGACGACTCCACCAAGCCGATGGAACTCAATGAGCCTACACTTATTGAGCATCCTGAGGAGGATAATGATGAGGCTCCTAGGAGGAGCAAGAGACAAAGGACAGAGAAATCCTTTGGAGATGATTTCATCGTATACCTCGTGGATGACACTCCCAAGACCATTGCAGAGGCCTACTCTTCACCTGATGTTGACTATTGGAAGGAAGCAGTGAGGAGTGAAATGGACTCTATCATGTCAAATGGAACTTGGGAGGTTGTTGAGCGTCCTTACGGGTGCAAACCCGTGGGATGCAAATGGGTGCTCAAAAAGAAGCTTAGGCCTGATGGTACTATTGATAAGTACAAGGCTAGACTTGTGGCCAAGGGTTACACCCAAAAGGAAGGAGAAGACTTCTTTGATACTTACTCACCAGTCGCTTGATTGACTACCATAAGAGTACTACTTTCTCTGGCAGCCTCTCATGGTCTTCTCGTTCATCAGATGGACGTTAAGACAGCTTTCCTAAATGGAGAGTTGGAAGAGGAGATCTATATGGATCAGCCGGAAGGATTTGTAGTAAAGGGTCAAGAAAGAATGGTGTGTAAGCTGGTGAAGTCTCTCTATGGCCTCAAGCAAGCACCTAAGCAATGGCATGATAAGTTCGACAGAACTTTGACATCTGTTGGCTTTGTTGCAAACGAAGCTGACAAATGTGTGTACTATCGCTATGGTGGGGGCGAAGGAGTGATTTTGTGTCTGTATGTAGATAACATACTTATCTTTGACACGAGCCTTGAAGTGATCAAGGAGGTCAAAGACTTTCTATCTCAAAAGTTTGAGATGAAGGATTTGGGAGAGGCTGATGTTATCCTTAACATAAAGCTGATAAAGGGAGAAAATGGTGGGGTGACTCTATCACAGACTCACTATGTTGAGAAGATGCTAAGTCAGTTTGGGTACAGCAACTCTAAACCCGCACCAACTCCTTACACGCCAGCTTGGTTCTAAGGAAGAACCTGAGGATAATGGTGGATCAGCTGAGATACTCCCAGATCATTGGTTCGCTGCTGTATCTGGCTAGCGCCACGAGACCTGACATTGCATATGCAATTAGTAAACTGAGCCGGTTTGTTTCAAACCCGAGCAGTGAACATTGGCGTGCTCTCGAGAGGGTAATGCGCTACCTAGTGGGCACAATGAACTATGGCATTCACTATTCCGGAGACCCCAAAGTCTTGGAGGGATATAGTGATGCAAACTGGATTTTTGGTGCTGATGAGTTAAAGGCCACAAGTGGATATGTGTTCACACTTGGAGGTGGTGCTGTTTCCTGGAAGTCTTGCAAGCAGACCATTCTAACTAGGTCAACAATGGAAGCAGAACTCGCAGCATTGGATATTTCCACTGTCGAGGCCGAGTGGCTTCGTGAACTCCTAATGGACTTGTCGATAGTTGAAAAACCGATACCGGCAATTCTAATGAACTGTGATAATCAAACTGTGATTGTCAAGGTGAACAGTTCAAAGGACAACATGAAGTCATCCAGGCATGTCAAGAGGCGGTTGAAGTCTGTCAGGAAATTGAGAAACACCGGTGTCATAGCTTTGGATTACATCCATACGTCTAAGAACCTGGCAGATCAATTTACAAAGGGTTTATCACGTATTGTGATAGATAATGCACCTATGGAACTGGGCTTGAGACCGAGTTTTTCCATAGTGGAAACCTGTCTTATGTGATCAGAGATCCCGTGAATTAAGATGGTGAAACAAGCTATGGTTTGACTGAGAGAAGAGAACCTTTGAGAAGGCTCGGTCCATGGAAAGATGCATTTCTCTTCAAAACTGTATGGCAGGCTGGAATGTATACCTTAATGTGCTCCAAGTGACTTTCATGAAACAAGGTAGTTGTTTCTCTAAAGCAAAGACATAGTTCTACAGTATGTCTTGAAGGAACACACCTATATGAGTATCGACTACTGGTCATAGTCTATGAGATTTGGGTGATCTCTAGAAAACTCATGAAGAGGCACGGAGTGTGACCCATAAGCTCCAACCCACGGGGATGCTATGTGCAGCCAAGTATCAGTAAAGGGCTCTAGCCAAGCTTAGATGCACAAAACTGGCAATTCAAGCCATAGTCCATTGTTCAGTTGCAAATAAGTGTAACTTAAGTTCCTGGTGGATGTTCAACTTAACAGTCTCCATCGCAGTACTGGTATATTGAAAACAAAAATGGGAAGATGAGAGCATTTCCAACGTGGCTTATAATTCTTGGTGGGGATTGTTAGAATAAATGGGCCTAGAGCCATTTATTACAGTAATGAAAGAATTAAAGCCCATTTATTTAATGCTAGGGAAAAGTGAGAAATACCAAATGGGTATTTGAGGAGTCTCCCATCCAACTTATGAGGTAACCTTTCGGTGCACCTCTTGTGAAGTTGAATAAAGGAGATAGGTGTGCCACACGCACGCGCGCACTCGCTCGCCGCGACGGGCCGGGCCGAGGCCGTGGACGTGGACGTGGACGTGATGTGACGTGACGTGACGTGACGTGTCTAGACGAGACGAGACGAGCGTGCGGTGCGGTTGTTGGAAAGGAATAATGGCGCCTTAACTGTGACCGTTACTGAGTCTTAACCATGGCGCCTTAACCGCGACTGTTACTACCCAAGGCGCCTTAATCACGACGTCTAGGTTCATCCTCCCGCGCCTGCCCGCCTATATAAGACGCCCCTCCTCCTCCTGCTCGGATTACCAATTCACACGACCTCTCCCTCTCTCCCTCTGTTTGCTGCTTCTTTTGCATTCCCATCGCCTGCACCGCGCGCACGGTACCGGCAAGAGCAGAGCCTCCGGAACCACGTCCTGCTGCTGAGATCCTGCTCGGGATAGGTGGGCGATAAGGTTTTTGAGGAGCGTCTTCACGCGACTGCTCGCTCCCGTACGACTACTTTCTCTACATCGACTCCGAATGACTACTTCCTCTACAGTCGGGTCTTCACTGCGATCATCTTCCTGCACCGAATTCGTACGGCTACATCGACTGAGGTCACTCTACGATCAGTATGACTGATCCGAGTGATATCAGAACTTCGGGTGACCCCATCACCTGACCTTCCACGGGGTACATTCTTAAACTGGTATTCATGCTTATTAGTTGTATAATCATGAATAGGTTTATGTTTAATTGTTGTTTAAACATGAACATTTGCACATGGATTGTTTCACTCACCGTAATATTGAAATGTCTATTTAATTATGGAATTAAAATATATCGGAATATTGCCTATCATCTAACAGTTCATGCTTGTATATTTTCTCTGTTTTACGACAATGCACGTTTAGTTGCACTATAGCCTTCCTAGCCTCGGATAGTAGATTGAAACCGATTTTCCGACTAAAAAAACGGAGCACAAATCTAATCTACTACTTTATTTCAACAATTCATACCTTGTATTTGTATAATGCCAATTGATCTACTCCACTTGCCGCGTAGGACAGTTATCAGTAGATACATACCACGTAGGGCATTAGGCATGGTTGCAGACATGCTTGCTTGATGACGAGTCGGTGCAGATTCGCTCATTGGTGACGTTGATGTAGTCGACATCATCGAAGTAGTCGTCGGCATGACGACGGCGATATTGCCGGCGTCGAATTTGATGGCGACTCCTCCGGCGTAGTCGACGAAGAGCAGTCGTGCTGATAACGTGTTGTGAAACACGTTGTCAGCGGTTGGATCTTCTCCCTCTCACGTCTCTCATGGCAAGCACAAGAACAAGTAGAAAGTAGACCAGAGACAATATAGGTGGAGCTTCTCTTTATTATCTGTATATCGATATTTTACAATAGGGGTAATCCTCTGATATATATACTCCGAACTAAGCTTAGAATTTTGGTAAGAACCCACAAGCAACCGGATAAGGATTAGGAGTTCTAGTCCTCCTTTCTATTCATACGAAGTCCGGTTGTTTTACAACAATTAGGACCTAGAATATCTTCAAGGCATGTTCTTACCACTTCGTTAGTCAGAATGATTGGTTGTCACTTTATTCACTAAAATTACAAACTAACAGCCTATTTGGGACCATGTTTACTACAGATCATAACTACCTACCTAATTAAGTAGTCACATTTGATTGACATGTCAAAATTAATTGCATGCGGCCAACAAATATGAAGTCTTTTTATATTACCAATAATAAACATTAAGGATTACACTCTTCATGGGAGTATGTGATGGAAGGAGTAGCTAGACTACTGTACGTGCCCGTCATACCTGCACGTACTGCACCTCTTCCGTGTCCCGGAAGCCGAAAGGCAAAAAATCGACCGAGTCAGCTCCACCAATTAATTGTCTCTTCTGACAACCAGACCGATGAAGGAAGCTCCTTAATCTGCACCCGAAGGCCACAAATCAAAGCACCTCCGCTCATTTGGTCATCGCTTGCATCAGCTAATTCCGCCGGTGACTGACGCGCACCGCCGGCCCGCCCGGCCTACAGTACGACGATGATCGATTGTAGCCTCCCCAGAGTTAGGCGCGCCCGAAAAACATATATAAGCATGTGGCCGACCCACGCCTGGACATATGCGCGCCAACCGTTTCATAATGCGTCCACGCAGTGCCCTGAGTGGCGCGGAGCAGCGTGGTGCCATCCGCGGATGCCCTCACGTATAAGCGCAGCACTTTCAGTTGGGGGCGCCGGTCATTCTGCACATCAGTTTGTGGGTGCAAATGTTTAAAATACGTGTAAAGTCGTGGTACGGTGTCGAGCCTTGATTGTGTGCCTCTGTAGTATGTAGCCAATGGCCATAATCTAGCCCTGCTAATGGGGATTAACCCGCCCCGAACCTGCCCCTACCAACCCAACCCACCCCGCCCCGCCACGCAAACCTACCAACCCAACCCGTCATGCCCTGTTTGTGCGGGTTTGTGCGGGTTCGCTCGTTGCCCGGTGAAGTAGGACGGCTGGCGTTGGGGGCGGTCGGCAGCGGCAGTGGGCGGCCCGAGCAACACTGGGGGACGGCGAGGAAGGCGGCACAGGGAGCCGGTGGAGCACGGGCAGCCGGCCGGCCTCGGGCGGTGCTGGGGGACAACCGGAGGATGGCGGCTGTCAATCTATGGGCCACGCCATGCTGCTGCTCCACCTGGCCTGCTTGCTCCTCCATCGGGGCCTCACGTCGGGGGTCACCTTCCTCGCCGCAGTCATCGAGCTGTCGTTCCCCTCCATGGTGGGTTCGCCACGGAGGCATCCACGGCGGCGGCGGCGGCACAGCCGAGCAGACGCCGCCGCCACGATGTCGCCCGCCACCGGCACCGTCGCATCACCCGCCTTGCCGGGAGACGAATCTCCCGCCGCCGCCGGGACGGTGCTCCTCGACATGTATGAGCTCGATGGCCTCCTCGGCCGCGGGGCCTCCGCCAAGGTGTACCTCACACGGGACCTGGTCACGGGCGAGTCCGTCGCCATCAAGTCCTTCCCCAACCCCCGCGCCTCCAGGGGCGAGGAGGGCCGCCGCCCCACGGCCATCGAGCGGGAGGCGGCCAACCTCCGTCTCCATACATGGCGCAGCCCGTGTACATGGTCAGCCCTACCGCCGCCGTACATGGCACAGCCCGTGTACTACTACCCGGTCCCGCCGCCGTGATCTAATTTCTTGATTCATCAATGGATTTGGAAGAATAGGTAGGATAAAGAAAGGGGATCGAGAGACACGGTCGCTTGCGGGAGGAAGAAGACACCCCTGTGCTGTGATAGAGAATTTCCCCCCTTGCGTGTGGGCCCCACAAACCGGCCTGTCGCTTTCGTTCGACACCTCGCGTCGCATGCAGGGCAGCAGGAGTGCACGGCACCCAGTCCTGCCCCGACCCGCATCTGAGTAACCCCGCCCTGCCCCGACGCGCTAGCATGTACTACTCATTCCCACCCATTCTAGAGTGAACCCCCACACGTGGACCCGCCCCGAAATACCCGATTCCACTATGTGAAAACCTCACATAGGTCACACAACATTTGTAACGGGCCCTTAACACCTGTTCCATGGACCCCATCTGTAACGGTTGTTGTTTGACACCCGTTACACATAAGCGCGGCAGGATCGACCACGACCTCGCCCTGACCTCGCCACCATAACGCTTGTTACCAATGAGGACTTCTGGTAACGGACTTCTTAAACGCCTGTTACATGTTTTCTTTGTAACGGACGTTAACATGCGTCCGTTACGAAAGTAAAACCTATCGGTAACGGGCTCTTTAAGTCCGTTACCGATGACTTTCCTATTGGAGACACATTGTTTTTAGGACGCGTCTCATTTTATGACGACCCAATTGGCGACGCTTGTTTGGAGCTAGCATCTCCTTTGTTTTCTCACAATAGAGACGCGTGTTGTTATTACGCGTCGTTATTTTTGCGTTCTGACCACTCTGCTATCTTGTACAACTACACTCGCTCTCTCACCTCTGAGGGCCCCACTCGCTCTCTCCCCGCCGTTGCTGCAGCAGCATTTTCGCGCGCTCTCTCTCCTCAGAAAGCCGGCGCTGCAGCAGGCCGACCGGCCGCGTGCGCGACGGCGAAAGATGCCGGCGGACGTCGACCGCGGCGCGGCGTCCCTCCGCGCCATACATCATCCAAAGCAGCAGCTTATCCTCCTCCTCGGGCTAGGCGCCGTCCTCCGCGCCGTCGCCGTCGCCGTCCTCCGCGCTGTCACCGTCGCCGCGGCCGCGACGCCTCGTCCTCCTCCTCGGAAGCGCTCGCCTCGTAGACAGTCCTCGTCAAGGTGGAAATTACCCCCTTTTATGAACTTCGCTGTCCTAATCCTCTTACTCATCGGTTTTGGTGATGCATTATGCTCATTTGATTGTATGAAAATTGCAGATGGCTGCTGCTGCTCGGGCTTGGATGTACAGTAGTAAGTCCCGAGATTGGGCCAGTTTCTTAATGGGGGTCAATGGTTTTCTAGATCAAGCAAAGATGGATATGAGAAACCGTGGTGTTCAGGCAATGCTTTGCCCCTGTAAAGATTGTCTCAACGAGAAGAAGTTCGGACAACGGGATAACATTTTTCATCATTTGATCACACGTGGTTTCAAAGAAAATTACACGTGTTGGAATAAACATGGTGAGGAAGGGCTTAATGAAGTCGAAACAGGATGCCTAAATGAAGGTGAATCGCGACACCATGCTACAGGATGCCATGATGAAGAGCCTCATGAAGGTGGAGTTTTTGATGAGGAAAATGAATCATTCCCACCAATTGTGATGAGGCCTGAGGATATCACTGATCAAGAAGTTACGGCTTCAATGATGGTGAGTTGTTGCAACGTGTGCACAATATTGACCAAATGTTGCGGGATGTTGAGTTTCAAGGAGTGTATACAGCTTCTGAATTAGCGAGGCTGAAGCAGTTCGTTGAAGATTCAAAGAAATCCCTTTATCCTGGTTGCAAGAAGTACTCTCGCCTTTCTGGTGATCTAAAACTTCTGTAGCTTAAGGCAGATCATGGTTGGAGCAACAAAAGTTTCAAACAACTATTGGATCTCCTTAAGGACATGCTACCTGAGGCAAACCAAATAGCCGAGTCTGTCTATGAGGCAAAGAAGATAATTTGTCCTCTGGGAATAGAGGTTGAAAAAATTCATGCTTGCAAGAACAGTTGTGTATTGTTCCGTGGAGATTATGCAGACCTTGACAAGTGCCCCAAGTGTGGGTTCGATCGGTACAAGAGGAAAAAAGATGGTGGTGATGATAACAATGCTGATGATGACGAGAACGAGCCTGTGGAGATCACAGGCAAGAAGAAGAAGAAGAAGGTTAAAGGGGCTCCTGTGAGTGTAGCATGGTATTTTTGCATCATTCCTCGGTTGAGAAGATGGTTCGCCACACGAAAGGAGGCCCAACTCTTGAGTTGGCATAAGACACGAACGAAGGAAGTTGGCAAGATTAAGCACCCCGCAGATGGCCAACAATGGCAAAACATTGATTCCCACTTTAAGGATTTTGCCGGTGAAAGCAGGAACATTCGGTTCGCTATGAGCACAGATGGCGTGAACCCATTCGGTAACCAGAGCTCAACACATAGCACCTGGTCTATCGTGCTGTCAATGTACAACCTTCCACCCTGGCTATGCAAGAAACGGAAATACATGATGCTGACAATATTGGTCTCCGGGCCAAAGCAACCTGGCGACCGTATTGATGTCTACTTGAGGCCACTAGTTGATGACTTGAAGATACTTTGGAAGCCTGGTGTGAAGGAGGTTTGGGATGAGTTCGGCCGTGAGGAGTTCACATTGCACGCCATGTTGTTCACCACCATCAACAACAACCCGGCTCATCGCAACCTTTCTGGCCAGAGTAAAAGGAAAGGTGCAGCTTGCCCACACTGCTTGGAAGAAACTTATGCAGTGTAGCTAAGAAATTCAAAAAAAATCTCATTTATGGGGCACCGTCGTTTCCTCAGCAAGAAACATGCCTACCGGGACATGGATTGTCAGTTTAATGGGGAAAAGGAGAATCGACAGGCCCTAATGCATGTGACTGGAGATCTGCTCCACTTGCAAGTCAAGGACGTCGAAACTATCGAGGAGTTACCCAAATTGTCTGAAAAGAAACTTCGCAAAAGAAAGAAGCGAGATGGTGAAGAAGAAGAAGAAGATGGGCGAGGAATGTGGAACAAGAAATCAATTCTATGGGAGCTAGAGTATTGGCCGCTTTTGGATGTGCGTTATTCGATTGACAACATGCACGTCAAGAAGAATGTGTGTGAAGCTACTTTGGAAACATTGCTACAACAGAAGTCGAAAGGAAAAGATCATAAAAATGCAAGGGAGGATCTTAAAGAAATGGGCATTAGGCCGGAGCTCTATGGAGAGGAAACAGACACGGGGATGGACCTTCCCGTTGCTGCAACAACCTTGTCAAAGGCAGAGAGAAAAGAATTCTGTGAGTTTTTGCATGGTTTGAAAGTACCTTCAGGCTACTCATCGAACTTCAAGAGGCTAGTGTCGGTGAAGGACATGAAAATGAATTTCAACTTGATGAAATCTCATGATTGCCATGTGTTGATGACATCTATTCTTCCTGTTGCACTAAGAGATATCAAGACAGAACTGGTTCGCGACGCGGTCACGAGCTTGTGTTTATTCTTCAATGAAATAGAACAGAAGGTGATTGATGAGGAAAAACTATTGGACTTAGAGAGGAGGCATTTCGAGACCCTATGCCTGCTTGAAGGTACCTTCCCACCTTCATTCTTTGATCTCATGCTGCATCTAACAACACACCTCGCGAGGGAGATCTGGTACCTTGGCCCATCTTACCTTCATCAGATGTTTCCATATGAGAGGTACTTTGGATTCCTCAAATCATTGGTACATAACAGGTCATTTCCGGAGGGTGCCATTGTTCGTGGCTATGAGACCATCGAAGCAGTGGAGTGGGCCATGGGTTATATGGACCCCCAAAACCCCATTGGTGTGCCTCGTTTACGGCATGAAGGTAGGCTTTCAGGTGTTGGGACCCTGGGGAAAAAGTCAATCACTCCGCACCCAGAGGACTTCAGGAAGGCTCATTTCACCGTGATAGAACAGAGCGTAGAGGTTACACCATTTGGCAATGAGCACAAGCAACAACTACGTGAACAAAACCCTAGCTGTACTGAGGATTGGGTTGCAAAGATCCACATGCAATGCTTCAACAGGTGGCTCCGAGATTATGTCCAGCAGAGTGGCAGCGCTGCTATAACTGGCGATCTAAGAAAACTAGCAGCAGGGCCATTATTCACTGTTACAACATATCAAGCAATGGATATCAATGGATACACGTTCTACACCATGGCCCAGGATGCCTAGAGCGTCTATCAAAATAGTGGTGTGTGTGTATGGGCCGTCGACAATAAGAAGAACACAGCCACATATTATGGTCAAATAGAGGAAATTTGGGAGCTTGATTATGTAGGATTCAAGGTAGCCTTGTTTCGGTGTAGATGGGTCACCAATGCGAAGAGAGCTATGATCAAGGACAAATTTGGTTATGTTAGTGTTGATCTCCGGGTCTTTGGTTACAAAATCGAACTGTTTGTCTTCGCCAAGGATGTTGAGCAAGTGTTCTATGTACCTGACCTTGCAAAGAATAACTGGAGTGTGGTTTTGCCTGGAAAAAAAAGGATTGTTGGGGTTGAAAATGTTGTTGAGGAGGAGGAATACAACCAGTTTGACGAATGTCCATCCTTTCACACTTCATACATGCCCCGAGTCTTGGGACCTGACAAAACACCATACTTGCGAAGCGACCATCGTGAAAAGATCCATATACAAAAATCAAAGAAGAAAAGAAGCAAGATTGATTTCTGCTGAATCCGATCCTTTTTGTAAAATGCAGGGATGTCTATTGCTGGAAATGGAATCCTTTTTGTAATATATATAGGATGTGTATTGGTGGAATTTGAATCTCCTTTCTGTAATATATGATGCCTATATATTCTGCCTAAGATACTGCCTAAGATGCCTAAGATACTGCCTAAGATGCCTAAGACGCGTGTCCTGTATCTTCTCTCCAAAATAAATAACCGTTGCCCCAACCCCTTCATCTACCCGCGAGAAAACCGCTACTGCCTACACTCCTCGTCGTGCCCCTCCGCCGCACTCATGGCATCGAGGGAGCACCCGCGGTCGCTCGCGGAACTCCCGGCGGAGGTGCTGGCGATCATCGTTGGCCAAGTCGGTGCAACATCGAATCGGCCTATGGAGGACCTCTGCAGCCTACGGGCAACCTGCAAGGACATGCTCCGCCCCTGCCGCGACAGAGACGTCGGTAGGCGCCTGGCACTGGATCGGGTTCCAGTCGAGCAGATGCAGAACAACGACCCCGTCGGCTACGACGTCTTCCTTCGTAGCCTGGCTGCAGCCGGCAACCCGGTGGCCTGCTTCCTCACCGGGATGGACGACATCTTCGGCAGGAACCGCAGCCCTCAGCCTCCCCTCGACGAGCTCCACTGCGCTGCCAAAGACGGGCACAGAGGGGCGGCCTATGTGGCCGCCGTCTTCCTCTACAGAGCCAACAGCGGGGCCGACGCCGACGCCACTGCAATTGCGTACATGAAACAGGTTGAGGGCGAGGAGCAAGGGCAGTGGCATCCGCGTTTGATCAGCAATGTGCAATCCCTAGATTTCCGGCATCGTGGGGTCAATCTGGCTTGGCAAATTAGGAGTGTCGCCCTCCGCCGTGGCCTCCGCCGGCCGACGCTGCCAACGGTGGCGGCGCGAGGCAACATTCAACAATGCGCAGGCAAAGCATTCTGCGGTACGGCGCCGAGCCGGAGGGGGTTTTGCATGTATTTCTGTAGTGATGAATGTAGGCTTCATTACGAATGTAATGTCTTCTTCTATCGTGTAAAGTATCGTCCAATCGGTTATTGATAGACAAGATTTGATTTCTCATATTTCTGAGTCAAATCCAAGGTTGCAGCGCCCTCTGCTTCCTCCTCTGTTCTATTGGAATGAAGAACAGTTTGTGTGGGAAAATGAGATGAGGATTAACCATCCCGCGTCTCTAATAGGAGTGGGGCCCAGTTCTATTAGAACGAAGAACAGTTCTCATTTCTCCTTTTAATCTGCAGTCAAATTTTGTAACATGTATTTCTCCGTCGTGCTTAGTCCAAATTTGATAATTTTTTTCCTAGTTTTTTCTAAAATCCCCATCTTTTCATTAATTTCATTGTTTAGTGTATATTCTGTTTCGTGAATAATGTTTATATGTCTTTATCTTGTTCTTTGTAAGTACAACATAGAAATAATATTTGTTTTCCACAACCATTAGTAATGAAACTTTGCATTTCGTGATCTTAAGGTGAACACATGCTTGTGTTAAAATTTCAAATGCGTACGAGATCGAACATGTTGCAAAGTGTGGAAAACTTCAATATTCAAGCAACATTCTAGGAAACTATGTGAGAGATGTAACCATTTGTACACTATTCTTCCTTTATCAAAACCATTTGAATTTTTTATGACAAGTTTAGGTACCAAAATTATGTTTCCACGTAAATTTGTAGAATTTTTGGAGCAAACTAAGATGTTATTAGAATTATTATATCACAATCATGAGATGTATATTCGAATTATAAGAATGTTAGGTATACAAGTGTGACTGCTGATATTTTATTAAAATACTAAATGTCCAAATATGAATTGATGTTATTTTTAATGAATTTTTAGGTGCTATTTTACCAGCTCTAATATTTGATGGATGCGAGTTTCAGTTCTAAAAAATAGTGTCAGGCCCACGCGTCAGTGTCAGCAGCCTATATAAAGAAGATAACCACCTGGACCTACCTGCCAACGAGGCGACGCGATTTTTCTAACCAGCATCGGCGATGAGTATCCATTGTCTCCACGATCGAGTTCATCACAGGAGGAACAGATACTGTAGGCGACGCGGATGGATCTGCCCCCGTCTCTTAGATCGAGTTCATGACATATATACAAAATCCAACAACCAAACTAACCAGTTCATGATCGACAAACAAACTAAGCAGTTCATGATCGACAAACTAAGTAGTCCAACAACCTGACGAACAAACTGACGAACACACAATAATCACAAACACATTATTAATGGTACAGGAGTGGATCAATTAGTCGGTCGCCGCTGTCGGAGTCCCGTCGTCACCGCCGTCGGAGCCGTCGTCGCCGAGAAGAGACCGCTGGACCACGGGGAGCTTCTCAAGTGTTTCAGCCAACACGTGGATCCTGAAGGCGAGACCCTTGACGCTGCCATCCTTGTTATGGTCAGGCGCCTCGATCTTGAACGCTTGGCCAACATCTCGGAGCTTCATGAACGCGCCCTGGAGCAGTTCGACGGTGAAGCTGATGTCGGCGGCCTCATTCTTCTCCTTCTCCTTGGGCACCACCGGCTCCTTCCCCTTCTCCTTGATGGTCAACTTCCTCCGACGGCGGCTTTCGTCGTCGTCATCCTCTCTTCGTCCCCGCTTCGCCGATGGGTCACTCGACGCCATGCTCTTCTCGCTCCTAGCTTGTTGGTGTGATCTCTCGTTGACCGGAGGTTGTGGTTTTTTTATGGCGAGGGGGAAGAAGATGAAGTGAAAGAAACGATATGATTACGGAGCAACCAGCAGTCGGGGATTTATGATGACAAGACGTGAACCGTCAGGGCACCTTCCTCCCCACGCCCCACGTCCCCCTACACCTCGGGAACTGTTTTTTGGGAGCAAAACCGTCCAAAAACAAGCGTCGCATTTCAATTTCGCGAGAAGGTGGAGGGGCAGGGGCAGTTGTCGGGCCCACATGTCAGCAGCCAAACCGCGTCGCATTTCAAGTTCCATATTATTAGTAATGGGTTCTTATAAATGGCCGCGTCGCATTTCAATTTCCAAACCCTGTCGCATTTCAGTTTCTAGATCCCGTCGGCTTTCCATTTCCTTCCCTTCTCCTTCATGGCCGCGGTGTGCTTCATGGAGCTGCTGCCAAATGAACTGGTCACCCAAATCATCCTCTACTGCATCAAGGGTGAGCCCGTCATTCGTTTCCTGATCCTTCGTAATCGGGTCTGCGGCACCTTCCGGTGCATCTGCGACTCGGATGAGGTACTCCTGCAGGTGTCGCTGCGTGAGCTTCGTCAAGAGTGCAAGAATCGCTACGTCAGGTCCTTGTTGGAGGAGCGCTTCCGCCTCGCCAAACATCCGGAGGCATTATGCTTCGAGGGGATGGAGAGGTTGATGAGGCGGCGGAATCCCGATGAGGGTCTGGAGCTCGTCGGAAAGGCCGCTGCCAAAGACGCCGGTGCGAAGTACTTCTTAGCGATGCTGAAGTACCGTCGCAACCCTGCGGACCCCGAAGTGATGGCACTGCTCCACGAAATCAGCGGCGGGCCGTCGACCCCTGACGGGCACTGGAATAACCACAACCTGCACCGGCTGTGCTACCTCGTCCGCCGGGATCTCCATAACATTGTGTGATGGTACTGGCTTCGTGACGGTGACGATGACATTCCGTTGCTGCCCGTCCAGAATCCCCACGTCTGCATTTGGATAGTGGGATGTAGGCGCTACGGACCGGAGACCCCAGGGATCATCCACTACTGCAGCGCCAAGTGTCGCATCCGTCATGAGTTCCACCTCTGGACGCGTGGATTCAACGTCGCGGTGGAGTACGCCGTCAGCAGGATGAACATCGGGATGTAGGCGGAAGCATCAATAAAAATTATGTATCTTGAATGTAAATTATTACATATTCTATGTCGCATCCACATGATTTGATTAGTCACATTTCTGAGTCAAATCGAAGGTTGCGGTGGTCTCATTTGCCGCATTAGAGGCCTAGGGTGCCCTCTTGGATGTCAAAGCGGGCACGACGGCGGCGGCGGTGGCCTCTGCTAGTCTGCTTCCTCCTCTGTTCTATTGGGTGGGCGAAGGAGACGAGGATTGGAGGGGCAAATGAGACGCGGGTTAACCACCCCCTCAGTTCTATTGGAATGAAGAACAGTTCTCATTTCTTCTTTTAATCTGCAGTCAAATTTTGTAACATGTATTTCTCCGTCGTACTTAGTCCAAATTTGATGATTTTTTTCCTAGTTTTTTCTAAAATCCCCATCTTTTCATTAATTTCATTATTTAGTGTATATTCTGTTTCGTGAATAATGTTTATATGCCTTTATCTTGTTCTTTGTAAGTACAACATAGAAATAATATTTGTTTTCCACAACCATTAGTAATGAAACTTTGCATTTCGTGATCTTAAGGTGAACACATGCTTGTGTTAAAATTTCAAATGCGTACGAGATCGAACATGTTGCAAAGTGTGGAAAACTTCAATGTTCAAGCAACATTCTAGGAAACTATGTGAGAGATGTAGCCATTTGTACACAAGTATATTCTTCCTTTATCAAAACCATTTGAATTTTTTATGACAAGTTTAGGTACCAAAATTATATTTCCACATAAATTTGTAGAAGTTTTGGAGCAAACTAAGATGTTATTAGAATTATTATATCACAATCATGAGATGTATATTCGAATTATAAGAATGTTAGGTACACAAGTGTGACTGTTGATATTTTATTAAAATACTAAATGTCCAAATATGAATTGATGTTATTTTTAATGAATTTTTAGGCATTATTTTACCAGCTCTAATATTTGATGGATGCGAGTTTCATTTCTAAAAAATAGTGTCGGGCCCACGTGTCAGTGTCAGCAGCCTATATAAAGAAGATACCTGCCGACGAGGCGACGCGGGTTTACTAACCAGCGTCGGCGATGACTATCCATTGTCAGCGTCAGTAGGCAAACCTTGCGCGCGTTGTTCAAAATTTCCATGGAATTCCAATTCGACAACAGAGCCGTTCAAGGGCACGCCAGTAATTTCTGTGAACATAGTAACGCGCGCGCAGGGGACATATACTCGGGAGTCTAATTCAGACAGATCCACCACGCCCGCACTCTCCCCACCGCCGCCCTGCTCCTTCTCCAGCCCTAGCCCGCCGCCGCCGCTCTCCCCGCCGCAGCCCTGCTCTTCTCCAGCCCCACCGTTCCCGGCGTGACGTCGGCGAAGCGGCTCCAGCCGTGACGACGGTGACGAGGACGCGGTTACTGGCGTGCGGACGGCGTCCCGGCGAACCTAGAGACAGTGACGCGGATCCGGCATCCCCGGCCACGACGACGAGCTGGCCACCTCAGGCAACGAGGCGACACGGATCGGGCCTCTCCGACCACCACGAGAACAACTACTTCATTCGCGACAGAGGTTAGTGCTGCTTGAACCCCCAACACCCTCTCTCTGCTCGGCCACCCAATCTGCTATTCCTGTCAAGGTGGATTAGGGAGACATGCTACTTTACGGTTGTTCACATAGGATTATTCTCCTGGAATTACCTGCATTAGTACAGCATGCCTTAATAGTTCATTTTTAATTGATTGGCTGTGGATTTGACAGATGAATTTTGTTGCTCCAAGTCTGTTTGAATAAATTGTTACTACCAGATGAACTTATATGAACTGTTAAAATTCTGTTATGCTTCGAATGTACCAGATCGATAGTTATGCTTTGGACCTGTTAGCATACTTTAATTCTAATTGCTTTGTCCTCTTGTTGCATGTACACATGGAACACACAATTCATTCCTGCTGAATTTGGACAAGGAAGCAGTTGAAGGAATTTAGTCTCTGCTTTGATATATAAGCATATTGCTTCACCCTGTCAAAATGGTTAGCGCCTATCCCCAACCTGTATTCTAATATCAACTATTTTGCCTGTCAGAGAATAAGAATTTATCTTATTTTGTTTAGGTTTTCAGTCTAGCTTATGTTGCTCTACTGACGACCTGACATATCATCTATGCAGTCTCCCACAACACCAAACTCCTCTACCTCCAGTGCACCATCATAGCCCATCGATGGTGAACCTTCTTCACAGCCTATCAACGGTGATCCTTCTTCACAGGGTCACTCAGCACATACTGCTGCGAGTAGTACTCGATCCCGCGGGTCAAGGACACAAACCAAATGGCCAGAAGACAAGTTGACCGCAACTGGACTTGATAACAATTATTGGCCTACCCAGATGCTGTGAGGGATAGATTTGTATTGGTCTGTGGCCTCATTGCTCTAGAGAGGGTGTCAATCAACAAGGCAGTTGAAGATCTCTCAGCAATTGAGAAGGAAGAGTTGTTCACAGTTTTAGAGGAAAAGCTAGATTACCCAGCCAATCTGGCTGAATCTGTTCGCAAGAAGGCAGTTAAGGCAGCTATGTCAGAGATTGGAACCTTGCAACGGCGGTTCAAGACCGATTTAAGGAAAAAATTTGTGAGCCAAGAGGAGACTCCCTTTGTGAAGCATGCCTTTTTGCAGCCAGAAGACTGGACCGTGTTTGTGCAGGAAACCAATTCTCCTAGATTTCAGCGATTGAGCCAGGGGATGAAAGAAAAGAGAGCATTGCATGATAAGCCACACAGGACGGGCAGAAAAGGTTATGTTCGTAAAAGGAAAGAGTGGGAGGAGGAGGATGCAAAGCTAGCTGAAGAAGGAAAACAGAACCCTTGGGACCAATTTCCTGGACGTTCGAGGCCTTATCTGCGGGCAAGGGTAGGGAAGAGGAAGACCACTAGTGAAGGAAGCGGGGACATAACATTCAGTAACCCTGCGGTGGTGGGGGTAGCAACTAGGGTGAAAACACTTGCAGCTCAGGCAAGCGATGGTTCTTTCAATGGGGTTAGGGAGAATGATATCCTCACCGCAGCACTTGAGACTCCAGAGCATCGAGGTCGGGTCCGAGGCGTGTCTAGTTCACTTGGCTGGGGTAAAGGGTTTGGTGAAGAGTTTGCTGGAATGTACAGGAAGAACAGGAACAAGAAGGCTGGACCGTAGATGGAAGACCTAGTTGGTGAAGCAGTCACCAGAATTGTCTCCATTCTAGAGGAATCAGGCTTTGATATACGGAAAAATGTACTTCATCATCCTGCCCAATCACCACCTGTCAGTAGCAGCGAGGAAGAAGATGTGCATGGCCTCGAGGAAGAAGATGTGCATGGCAGTGAGGAAGAAGAAGCATGTGGCAGAGAGGAAAACCATTGGCACGTCAGCGAGGACGAAGGTAATCAACAGCACATTGATAGTCGATCACCTATGCTGGACACAATAGATAAGCTGACAGAGCCAACCAAGTGCAGCCTTTTGGATGGCTCCGGGAATAAAGTGGAGCTCGCACTAGCCACTGTCTTTCCATTGCAAAAGACTCTCCATACAGTACCAGTGTAGGATGGGTATGCTGTGGTGCAACCTAGTTATGTGTGGGGCAATACGGGTCACTACTCTCTGCCTGTACCAATTGGGGGGGATGAAGTAACAACCCTAGCTGAGGCTCTCTGTCAAAGGATCCAATGGTCAAAGAACAGGATCCATGTACCACCCATTACGAGAAATACCAACCCTACTCCCACATCAGGTAGCAGGGGTACAGCATCAGATGGAGGTACTGCAGCTCAGCGTCAGCAAGAGAAAGCTCAGCAGCAGCAGCAGCAGGTCAGCATAACTACGCAGCAGGAGCATCGACAACAGCAGGAGGACAGGCAATCTCCGCCTAAGAAGTAGCAGCAGGTCAACAAAACTACACAGCACGAGGAGCATCGACAACAGCAGGAGGAGGACAGGCAATCTCCGCCTAAGAAGCAGCAGCAGATCAGCAAAACTACGCAGCAGGAGCATCGACAACAGCAGGAGGAGGACAGGCAATCTCCACCTAAGCAGCAGCAGTGACAGGCGGAGGACAGGCAATCTCCGCCTGAGCAGCAGCCACTGCAGAAGAAGGGGGGCAGGAAACCTCTGCCTAGAGATGAGCTTCTTAACTGTTTTTGGTCAAAACCGGATCCAAAATACAAGCCTGTTGTGCCTATGTTGTCAGAAGCGGACTTACAGGCTGCTGGACCGAATTATGCCAGGTTGCATGCTTACGCCATGGAACACAGTAAGGATAAACTTAGTTTTCCAGCAAAGTTACCTGAAGACTCCTTTCATGTTCCTGGTGATTTAATGTTAAACATTGCATTCAGTCATGTGTATGACCTTATAACCCTGGTTGCTCTGGATGAGACCTTCTTGAGGTTGTGGACATTGTAAGTGCCTTAAAACCAAAATAGATATTTCTTTAATTTTGACCACAAAGTTCATGCATGCTAACATTTGGATTTTTTGTACGAAAATGATGGACAAGGCAGCGGAGATGAAGATCAGTGTTGGGTTTTTGGATCCACAGCTTCTCACGACCACAAAGATTGAAAAGCAGTCTACCCTTGTAACAAAAGCATTGACAAATGCAATGACGAATGACTACGTGGTGGGTGCCTTCTGCACCGGTGGCCACTATGTAACACTGATCATCTGTATGAAGTTCAAAGAGGTTTGGTATCTAGATTCTGCAAAACATCATCCCGCGTGAAAGTTCGAAGACCTCCGAGCGCTTGTGAATTGGTCCGTACCTTGTAGGTTTTGTTCACAAAATTCAATCTCTTAGTGTTTCTAATCGGTATTGCTGATCATGCAGGGCCTCTCCCTGCCCAAAGGACGAAGTGATGAAAGGAAACAAGAAAAAGCTAAAATCAAATCTGACATTCAAGCACAAGCCAAATATCACTGTAAGACCCAGGTTTTTTTATGGTCCCTTCATACCAATTTGGTACTGCATTAACTTGTCATTTTGGTACCTCGATGCGCAGTGTGCTCAGCAGCCATCGGGGTCCTTTTTGCATGGATTCCATATGGCATTCTATATGTTCAAACTACTCGAAGACATACCTCACATCAAGAAGGCTGATGTAAGTAGATAATGCTCTCTCCCTTGTCTCTGCTCATATTCTCCATTTGATTTTAGAAACAGATTTGTACTTGTATTCTCATAATTATTTTATTATTTTGCAGGATTTCAAACCTGCCCTAAATGTTTCTACAGAAGATCTCAAGCCGGTCCGGGAGATGCTGTGCGAGTACATTGTTAAGGAGATCCTCGACCGAAACGGCAACCTCTATAATGGTGCACCGTGAGTTCATTGTACGGCCTGACAAACTTGAAACTTGCTGCATTCAGGCTAGTTTAGTACTGCCTGAGAAACCTGCTTGGCTGGGGTCAGATGCATGTTGCCTGGTTTAGACAGTTTTCTCAGGACTCCATCCAAACAAAAAGCACCGATGACGAACTTGAAACTTTAGCATGCATGTCGATCTGATGAGGAACTTGATGTGATCTCGCATTATTGTGTATATATATGTGATCTTGCTTGTGTATATATGTGATGAGAATGTGTTTGTGATGTCTCCTAGCATTGCTGTGGTGGCTGCCAAATCCTGGCTGTTTCCAAGATGCAGCCCCTGATCTGGTGGCTACCAAATCCTGGCTGGTTCCGGGATGCAGCCAGAAAACGGGTAGGTTACTGTAGGTGCCCTACGTATCGGTCACGGGCATTAAGTAAGGCACGTTACAAAAACAGATCCGTGAGTAACGGGCTTCACTTGGAACGCCCGTTACAAGTATGACAACACTGTAACGGGCCGCATAAAGGCCCATTACTAATACTGACCGGTGGGGCCTACAAGTTGATGCTTTCGTCGATACAGAGGAGACGCGCTTCCAGAGCATGCGTCTCCTATCGTCGAGACAGATGTGACGCGCGTCTAGAGCACACGTCTCCTTTCGTGGAGACAGGCGAGACGCGCGTCCAGAGCACGCATCTCCTGTCGTCCAGACAGAGAAGACGCGCGTACAAAAATGCGTCTCCTTACGTGCAGACGCGTGTCCCAAGCAAACGTCTCCGATAGTGAGTTCATGTAACGGGCTAGGTTTCTGTGCCCGTTACCAAAGGTCCATGAGGGTCAGAGAAACAGACATTTCAAGTGACCGGTAACTTGTTTCGGTAACGGCCTTTGTTAGACGCCCGTTACAATTACGTGTTATCAGTAACGGGCATCCGCCCGTTACCTTTCTTGGCTTATTTGTAACGCTTGATCACGCCCGTTACCAATGGTCATCTGCGCCCGTTACCAATGTCTGTTTTTCATGTAGTGTTCGTCCCGCCCCACTAGCAGACCTAGGCCATATGGCTCAAGTCCAACTAACTTCGCAAACTAACCCTTGATCTTTGTGCTTGCATGGGCACTGATCGATCGACCTTTATTTTATAATAAGGACGCCTGCGATACTACGTAGTTGTGTTGTCTTAAGCGACCATGGATGTTGACAGTCCACTTAAGGTCTAACTGCATGCATGCTCTCTGTAGACGTCACAGATTCATCGTATAAATCAATTAATACTTTTGCGAACTGCCCGGGATTTTGTCCCAGGTGAACCGTGAACGTACGACGTCATGGATAACTTATTTGCTCATGTCAAGTTGAGGCATCATCTAACCTTCAGGATTATATAAACTAGCGTACTAAAAAGCTAGCCTTCGTCACCACCACCTTCCTTGTTGTTAATAGGCACGTAACTACCCCTGAAGCTTGCC
The DNA here is from genome assembly GCA_036936925.1 of Cenchrus fungigraminus. Lineage (NCBI taxonomy): Eukaryota > Viridiplantae > Streptophyta > Magnoliopsida > Poales > Poaceae > Cenchrus > Cenchrus fungigraminus. Next base: position 104,862,919 of record CM072779.1, read on the forward strand.
CAAAATGAATGTTGATTACAAACTTTGTTTCTTCCTCACACACACACACACATACGAGGATGCCGAACTATAATAGATTATGGAGAGTTGCTCATTACTTGGACCACGTTTTTGCCCTTTTTTTAATTAAACTAGCAAATATGTCCTTGCGTTGCAACTAGAGAAAAATCATCAAATTAGTCCAATAAACATAGCCCAAATAAGCACAAGCGATAACTTGATCTATAAGACTATAACTCACGTTAATTTCTCCCGAAATGGCTCTCGTGGCAAAGGTGGTGACCCACATTTTTGGCTTATGCTAGTTTTCCTTTATTTTCAGATTCTCGGATCTGACTATTTCTCTTTCGTTCTTTTGGATTTGAGATGGATAGGACTCCTCAATTTTTAATTGCTTTATAAACTTTATTCAAATAACACTATTTATCACATGCATGCTCTTCCATTTGACATGAATGCGTGTGTCTGAAACGCAAACCCTCCCATTCCTTTCACCTCTATATTTATATAAGTATTTTCCAATAGCTTGATTAAGTAGCTATGCTACAAAAAAATAGCTTGATTAAGTAGTTATCAGTATTTGATAGTATTTGTATGCATTTTTATTCAGTAGTCCATGTTGGCTCTTCTCAATGACACCTTTTTTACCCCTATTTATCATCAACAATGACACAAATTTAATACGATTACTAATGATAATACCTAATAATCAGGCTACTTTTGTATATGCATTGTATTTTGGAGAACATTTTGTTTTCATAGGATTTTAGACTATAATGGAGTATAATTGGACAAGGCTCTGAAGAAGCGACAACCAAAGATGAAGGCCAAGATACCCAAAAAGTGCCTAGGATGATTGGCCTAGGGCCTCAAGGCGCCCATTCATGCTGATTCTTGGCTAGCAATCCTCTAGAAATACTTAAGGGTTATGTCTCCGAAGATAAGGCAAGTTAATCTCATGATCAAATTGCATCAAAAGAAGAATTAGAAGGTTATCAAGACATTATTATCCAGAGGTTATTGAGGTATTATTATCCTGAGGTTATCGTGGATCCAGGTAAACCTGGTAATGGTTCAAGAATCGAACCCAATCCATTACACTATACTACACTTCAAAAACCAAACCAATCCAAACCATTGACTCAGTCATCTAAACCAATCCAAACCACTCCAAACTATTTAGCTTTTTCTTTTATCTCAAAACTAACAAAATCAGTCCAATTCTCTAATTTTAGGGTTCAACTTTAGGTGTGGACCCAACATATAGATTTGGTTTCACCGATTTGCACAGAGTAGCGGACTATCATATTAAGACATCTCCAGCAAATTTCGGTCAAATCCGCTAAAATTTTATAATATGAACGCGAGCTTTTAATTCTAAGGTCTGGCTCTAAACGTGGGTCCCACATATACATTTGGCTTCACTGATTTGCACAGAGTAGCAGATTGTCATTACGAGATATCTCCAATAAATTTCGGTCAAATTCGGTAAAAACATTTGTGTGTAAATATGGTCTTTTAATTTTAAGGTCTGATTTTTAACATAACTTATTCTTACACAACGCTATTATATTGTTATAAACCGTTCTCATCCATTATAATCATGAAACCAAACTAAGACAAACCATTATAGATGTCAAACCGTTTTGAACCAAACCAAGTTGGACCACATCTAAAACCCAACCAAAAAATCAGTTCGAAACCAAACTATTGTCAGGTTTAAATCCAGGCCATATATAAGTGAAAAAGTTTCGGAACATCAAAGAAAACTTGAGAACAAAAGGAGGCGTGACAGGCCAAAAGGAAGGGCCAGGACGATCGGCATTGGACTCACGTAGACTGATGATCTTGGACCATTCCTGCCTCCCCTCAACTTCCCAGTTCTACCATAGGTCCTCCAGGCTATAAATAACTAGAGTCTCCAATGCCATGGTCAATCCCATTCGACGTATTCATCAACGGTAAGCAGCAGAGAAGCAGAAGGAGCCCGAGGGACACCACTTCGGAGAGAGGAGGGCTATGAAGTTGTCTAGAGATTAGCATAGCTATCTCCTAGTAGTAACCCTGCCAGGAACATCGATGTCATAATTCTGGAGCTGGGATCAACATATCAAGGTATAGAATTCTGGTAGAGATCTGGTGATACAATCATTCATGGTGAAGTAATAGATCCATTCTCTTGATGAATGTAACAATTGTAAGCATGTAAGAAAGACATGCACATTTTTCTTTAATGGATGTACTATATATTGGCTTGTCCATCTTATCTTCTGAAATTTTGTCAGTCTAAACTAATATATTGAAGCAAGCATAGATCCACGCTCTCGATGGTCAACTGCTGGCAAAATAATGATTACAAAAAGCATTTCTATATTTACTACTACAATACACTTGCTCTAGATGGGTGGTAGAAAAAGAACTTGTCTTTAAATGAATGTACATTGATCTTCAAATGAATACATTATGTTCCCTTTCATCCGTTTAGAAAGTTGTAGTGAACATGGCCTTATAGCCAAAACTTCGAGTATGATTTTGGTGATTCATGACAACATAATCAAATGGGACTAACCGTATTGTGGAGCATGTCTTTTTAGACATTTCTAGGTCCCATGGATGCAAAAATACCACATGCCAAAATGAGAAGATAATATATATTTTGAGGCTATAAACTGACAGGAAGAAAAGAAGGGAAAAGACATTGTCGGATGAACCGACGATACCTTGGAAGACGACCTCGGTGCAAGCAACGGATGAAGTGGTACATTGCGTGAAGACTTGAGTTAACTTGAAGAGCACCGGATGAACTGACGGTCTGAATTCTACATTCGTCGGATGAATTGAAGAGAAGAAGAAATGGCCAGCCTGCAAGAATCTATAGCACCGGATGAACCAACGAAGAGGCAGCGGTTCATCCGACGGCCTATGGAGTCAAGACAGAGAGCAACAGGTTGCAGAAGCTTAAGCACCGGATGAACCGATGATAGGGCAGCAGTTCATCCGATGGCCTCGTGTTTGCTAACACATGGACCCATTTGCACCGGATGAACCGACGGTTAAGTGAGGAGCCCGTCGATCTATGCGTCGGATCAATTGTGTCAGTGGATTGCAACGGCTAGATGATGTGGAAGGGCACTGGATGAACCGACGGTGGTGAAAAAGGGACCATCGGTTCATCCGGCGGTACGGTTTTCGGTAGTCGTTAGCCAACGACTAGTTTGTTGGCTTGGGCTATTTATACCCCCTCCACTCACCCATTTGTAGTTGTTGGAGTGTGTGAAAGTGCAGAGAAGTTCAAGACACATTGAAGATCATATCCAAGCCATCCAAGTGCTAAATTTCTCATCCATAGACTTGCACATGTTTTGTGTGTGTGCTTAGTGCTAGGCTTAGCTTAGAGCTCAGTGAGTGCAAGGTGTGCCTACCTTGTGAGGTGATTCTTGAGTGGATCAAGTTGTACAAGGTACGCCGGAAGCCTTGGAGCCTAAGTGGCTCTCCGGTAAACATCTTCGACCCTTCAGCTTGGTGTGGAGCGATGAGGACACTGTGTGCGGGGGAGATGGAGACCCCCTTCCTTGGTGGAGAAGCTCCTTAGTGGAGACGGTATCAAGGTGACCAAGAGAGCTTGGCGAGTGCCTTTGTGGCCGAGCCTAAGTGGCAAGTCAAGTGGTGCTCTTGGGAGAGACTTGGTGACCGGGAAGCAATACTCTTGTGTGGAGTGATTTAACAACATGGACTAGGGGTGGCTGAGTGCCTACCGACACCACAGGATAAATCGTGTGTCAAGAGTTTGCTTTCTCTCATCCTCCTTTACGTTTTCGCATTACATTCTTGCAATCCTTGCTTGTCTTTACTTTCCTAGAGTAGTATCTTGCTAGGATTGGCTATATGTTGCAAAACTCGTTTTGGGATGAGAGTTTCACACTAGAACAACCATAGTTGCACATCTAGGTAGTATGTTCTAGTTTATATTTTGAGCAAATAGTGATAACCCTAGGCTTAAGATTTTAAGTTGCCTAATTCACCTCCTCTCCCTCTTAAGCTACGAGCATACGATTCCTTACTACAAGTGTTAGAATGGAATCTGACAGGCATAAAGCTCTGTGCAAATCATTTTAAATTGTGCTTCTCTTGTCACTTGTTATTTATTTGTCATTTCCCAATAACGTAGTGGAGTATGTGAATAGTGAGCTAACCCTTTCCTGTACTGTAAGTAATGGAATCTACTTGGTACTAATTTCATGCGTTAGTACCGGCCGAAAATACGACCGGTACTAGCGCAGTGGACGAATGCTCCTTTCTATAGTAGTGTCTACTCTCAATATTAGCTGAATTCAGTTACTTTGTGAATTGATATAGTTTGATGGATACAAAGATACTAGCTAGCTCAAATAACAAGTAATAAGACCAAGTAATAAGACCGTCTCTAGCGGTGTTGCGATTCCCTTCGCGCAAATAGGCCTTATTGAAGAAAGGAGAGAGAAGAACGGCAGCCACAAAAGAGTTGCGCTCCCAGCGGACAAGCGGATCCCCTCGCGCAAATCGCAGCAGCTGTTGGCTCCCGCGCCGGCCCCTGCCTGCCGTCGGAGCCGCCACGGTGGAGGGGACCTCGCTGCCTCGGGCCGGCCTGCACAGATCGGCGCGGGAGGAAGGAGCTCGACGGAGCCCCACCCCTGCTCTTCGCTCCCTCCAGCGGCCTGCACAGATCGAGGTCGGAGGAGAGGGAGAGGGCCGCTAACGCGCACGGGGAAGGAGCCATGGCGCCGGGGAGCAGGGGCGGCCGTCTCCTCGCCTCCATCTTGCAACAGGCAAGGCGAGGCGGCGCGAGGAGGTCCGCACCGGCTCCTGCTTGAGGAGGCCCCACCTCGTCTTCCGCGACCGCCGTAGCTGGGCGTGGAGGAGGAGGCCGAGGTGCGCCGCCGTGCAGGCATCCGCCGCAGGAGCCGACCGCGAGACGGCCGGCGCCGGATCCGGCCTTGGGAGGGAGACGGAGGACGCCGCCTGCCGGATTTGCATCGGGGTGGTGTGGATTCCGGCGGCGGAGGCAAGGTGGCGCGCTCCCTGGAGGCGGTCGTGGGGTGGAAGAGGGAGGTCGTCCGCCGCTGTTCTACCTCATCGGCCTCCTCGCCCCCTCATCCGCTGCTGTTCTATCTCACGGAGGATGCGCAGGGAGAGGCGGAGCCGCGGAGCAGGAAGCAGGCGGAGCAGGAGGCGGAGGATGCGCAAGAGGTAGAGCAGGTGGCGAGCGGAGCAGGAGGCCGAGACAATGGGGCCCGCAGTCGGTTGGGATGGGGAAAGCCCCGGTACCCCGAGAATGCGCTACGGCGGAGGCCTCGTTGCAAAATGCAGCAGCCGTTGCGATAACTGCTGCAGCTGCTACAGTGTGCCCCCGTGCTGCATTTTGCAGATGCGCGGCGGGATGCAGCAGCCGCTGTGGACGGTCTAATGTGCTAAACTTATATTTAATTTGACTGGACTCTAGTTACTTCGTAAATGATATATGGTTATAGTGCTATGTTCTTGCATCGGTTTGTTCTCTGCTTCTCAAATTCTCAAGTGAGGGTATGAGTTTTTTTTGTGAAAATCAATAATTGCGTAGATATTTTTAATAACATTTCTAAGTAATTATTTTTCAGTTATGATAATATATCTTGACTAGAATTTTGGCCCGGCATAGTAACGAGCTAACACAGACGCGAGTTGATTAACTGGTCCCGTTTAGTTCTCTGAAATTTCACCAACTACCCGTCACATCAATATCCGGACACTAATTAAGAGTATTAAATGTGTATTAATAACAAAACTTATTCCACAATCCCACCTTAATTTTCGAGAAGAATCTAACGAGACTAATTATGGCATGATTAGATAACGTCGTGCTACAGTAACCAATCTCTAATGATAGATTAATTAGTCTCAATGAATTCATCTGGAGATTTTCAGTCCATTCATGTAGTTAGTTTTGTAAGTAGTATGTACTTTATACTCTTGATAGATCTTGCAAGGGAACCCAAAAATTTCAACAAAAATTTCATCTAACTAAACAGGGCCTGTCCAGCACAGATAAGAATTTTGGAGTAGTCAAACTACCGTGCATGCTGCTGGCATGTGAAGATTCGCCGTAAATATTTTTTGATCCCTGTAGTTGTACTTGCCAAAGCTATTTATACCCTTGACTGCTTTTAGCAAGTGTGGCCCCAGTGTCGTCGGTCGACGCTGCTGCCCTTTGGCCTTTGCTTGAATCGTTGCTCAATGTGGAACCGCCCGGAGAACTCGACACCTCAGCTGGTGATGACCGTGTGCGTGACGGATTCGTAGATGGAGACAGCAAATGCATTCGCGACCGCTGGACATTCCCTGAGCCGCTGCTGATACAAATATGCGGCACAGGGTAGCTATAGAGAGTCGTCGCGCTGCTCGCCCGCCACGAGAACTTCCTGCAAGCAAGCCACGGCCCGAGAGCTAGTACATACATCAGTGTCGATCCATGGCAACGGCGAAGAGCGTCGACGACTTTCCCGCTGTCGCCCCCGGCGGCGGAGGCGGGTTGGCGTCGGACTTGAATGAGGGCGACGGCCACCGCGACGTCGAGGCCGGCGGCGGCGGCAGCACGAGCGCTCCGGCCCCGGCGACAGCGCCCAAGGGACAGCGCCTCGCCTCGCTCGACGTCTTCAGGGGCATCACCGTCGTGGTCAGTAAAAGAGCTCGATCTGCTGCCTCTCCCCCTGTAACTAACCTATGTGTATCGCACATATGTAGAAATGCACTCATCACGTTCTTTAGAAGTTTGTGGCCGACATGCGTGCGTGGCTAAGCTCGTGCGCGAGCTGCGGCAAGCAAGGAGAGGTTGATCTCCATGCATGATGGCACCCATGCCCCCACATGTTCACTGGCCGGTATAGCTGTAGCTAATCTCGCCATGGATGCGTAGTACACGTATATATTGGTCGGTCACCATGGAGGAGAACTTCAGAGAGGAATATGCGCTTGGAGGCCTGCCAGTAGTGGCGAGAGAAGGCCACGCTGGCGATAAGGATCCTGCCGCGGTGGGTGACCACCACCGGCTGGCGCGGCTTCCCCGTCACACAAACAAGAAACAAAATACTTCTTGCACGCATCGGCTTGGCATCTTGCTTGCTTGCTTACTGTAAGAGACAACGGTGGTTCCTTGCGCGCCATCAGAAAGCCATCATATGGCCAGCCGGTAGGCCATATCTAAAATTTAAACCCATCTCATTAGGAAAAATAAAACTTCGACCAATCTTTTCTCCTGTCATCATGTCATGCTAGTTCCTTCGCTCGTAATGCTCGTTGGTATCCAAATTGCATAGTATTTTATAGACACTTATCGAAATAATTAATAGATTATACAATACTGTGTATTAGAGTATTGGTGTGGCATACCTAAGTTAAAATCCCAGGTATGCCACTTACCCACTGACGCACGGCTTGGCCGGCCGGGGTTCGCACGATGAGCCCATGCGAATTCATTCATTCACCCCTGAGCAGTTGAGTTTTGCAATTCTGCAGAGATTGCTGATAAACACACGTGAAATATCGGTAGAATTGTTTGGATTTAGTTAGAACGGAGGAGTGGTGAGGACTACGCGAAACTTGTGTCTTTTTTGGCCCGTATCCTGCTTGTCCGGTACTGTTTGTGGCTATCATTTCGTTGGACGACGACTTCGGCGACGACCTCGATCGCTCATGCCACTGGCCACTGCTAGTGTCGCGAGTAAATCAAGTAGCACGCGTACGTGTTCATCAGTATCTCGTGTGACGTGACACTACAAATAAAAGTCATCCTTTCAGAAAAAAATGCGAAGCCTGCACAAGTTAAGACATCCACACATATGGAAGCACGTAAACAAAAGAACAAGGGGGACGAGTTGAGTCGTCGCCTTCACGACTGACCTGGAGTCTTCAGAAGATTTCACTTGAGGAGTATCAATTCCTAGTACTAGCTAATTGGCATGGGTATCTATGCATGGCAGCCCTGCCTGTGCCATGGTCCTCTCCCAGTGATACAGACGACGACTGCGCGAGGACAGGCCTGTAATAAAATCAAATTTGTTATTCAAAATGATTCGTTGAAATAATATGCGTTATTCAAATTTTCACAGCTGTAAAGCGTTATTTGACATATTTGGCATTATCAAAACGTTTTTGTTCATCCTATATGTACTTAATTATAGCAACTTAAATATTGCAATTTTTGGTGTTCAAAATGAGAAGCTTTTCTAGTACCGAGAAGATAATTCAGACATATTACAAAGTTCTTTGTGCTTTAGTATATTCTATATTTCTTTGCTGAACCAAGAATGCTCAATATATGATTACCTTGGAAATATATATGGCAGCTTATGATCATTGTGGATGATGTTGGTGGCCTTGTCCCTGCTATCAGCCACTCGCCATGGGACGGCATCACGCTTGCAGATTTTGTGTTCCCCTTCTTCCTCTTCATCGTTGGAGTCTCCTTGGCCTTTGCGTTCAAGGTTGTTCAACAAAATATGCAATGCAACAATTATATTACTTAACATCCTAGGCTTAATTACCATAGACTTTGTATTTTTTAGGCTTCAAAGCTCTTCATTCTAGGCCTAATACTTCAAGGTATAACACTGGTGGTTGTTGGATTTATTCCTTTGGTTGATCGGTTTGTTCAGCATCTATACATTTTCAAATAGCAGCGAAAATACTGAAATAACAGTATTTTGATATTTTCTTTGAAGGTGGCTTCTTTCACAGCATCCACGATCTTACTTATGGAGTTGATATTCGTGAGATACGGTTAATGGGTGTACTTCAGGTATCTAGTTCTACTAAATCTGTATCTATTTTCTATCCACATTCTAGGAATCGACCTTTTGCACACAAAATTTTTTTATTTCCTAAGTGATTACAATGTGGAGGACACTGCATCCAACAAACACGATTAAAAGTATCCACTGGTTGTAGAGAATTGCAATAGCGTACTTAGCGGTGGCGCTTTGTGAAATATGGCTACGAGGTGGTGCAAGTGACATTAGAGGCTATGCATTGATCAGAAGATACCGTCATCAGCTGTAAGCATGCTACAACTTTAACAGACACTTCAAATAGAAAAGTACTAGCAGCTAGTGGTGGGTTAGATAATCTAGTTCAAAATTTACATTGCATCACCATGTATTAATTACCAATATCTTTCGAAGGTTTGTGGGTTTGGTTCTCACGGTCACATACATGACGTTTTCGTATGGCATTTATGTGCCAGACTGGGAATTTGAGGTCACATATCCAGACACCACTTTGAAGCATTTTAAGGTAATTACATTAATACATGTGGTCAAATTTATTTGGCATTCTTTTTGTGAAAATTTCTATGATTTTACTTTTTGGTTATGAGTTTTTTTATTTTTCTGCGTCCAGGTGAAATGTGGGGTAAGGGGTCATATAGGGCCTGGCTGCAATGCTGTGGGCATGATTGATCGACGTGTTCTTGGAATCCAACATCTCTATAGAAACCCTGTTTACCTCAAGACAGTGGTATGCAAAAATCAGTTGATGAATTTCATGTTAGAAGACAACTTTATGCATATTTGAATCTTGGTTCTTGAAATTTGAACCTGGATTTTCTAAAATGCACACTTCAAGTATTAGTGTTTTTATTCTACGAGGATATATATTATACAGCTATTATTTATGAACTTACAGTCTATCATTTACACTTTTTTTGAAGCAATGTAGCATCAACTCCCCACGAAATGGGCCACTTCCACCAGACGCTCCGACATGGTGTGAAGCTCCCTTTGAACCTGAAGGCCTCCTCAGGTAATTAGTGGCGTAAACTAGCTGAATTTCTGAGACTTACTGTTAAAATATGTAACCTTTTGCCATTTGTAGTTCCCTGATGGCAATTTTGACCTGCTTGATCGGGCTCCAAATCGGGCATGTCATTGTGCACTTCAAGGTACTATCTATACGAAAATAATTTTATTCCTCAAAATGTTGCTTATCTCCATTATTTGTTTCTCTGTCAATGGGAGTTTGTGCTATTCGTTCCCTGCATTGATAAGTATTGTGTTCAGTGTTCTGTATGTTTAACTTGTTACAATTGCTGTTTTCTTCTTGAAATTTTGTTGCTGCAGGAGCATTGGGAGAGAATAATGTGGTGGTCAATTCCATCTTTAGGCTTGCTGATTCTTGGCTTCTTGCTTGACTTGTTTGGTAATGACATGATTAGTTAGCTATGTACCTTACTGTGATAATGAATTTGTGTTGTATGGTGAGCACATCTCACCCTAGGCTATACAATAGTACTTAGCCGAAAAAGACACCGTAAACTACTGAACATACATGAAGAATGTTAGTGATGCTTACTAAATCAGGTTCTGTAATGGACCTCAGTAGCTAGTCAACATCGTCAATACTAAAATTTTGTTTCAGTAGTTCAGTGTGGTGTAGTATGCTTACCATCTTCCTTTGGGTTATTAATATGCATGCAGGCTTGCGCTTGAACAAGTCGTTGTATAGTCTGAGCTACACCTGCCTTACCACGGGCACCGCCGGTCTCTTCTTTGCAGCAATCTATTTGCTGGTTGGTGACACTTTTTTTTTAATAAAGCACATGAGCTCTGCGTTCATTATTTTAGATAAAGTACTGGAATATTGATACCTGAATAACTAAACCTAACCAGCTGAAGGACAAAGTATATCCAAAAATTTTCAACATACATTTCCCCCATTATATTATGTTCTTTTTTTTTTGCGGGGTACCATTATATTATGTTCAGTGAACCAAAGGGTCAGTTTTGGAAAAGAACTTCCCGGTTCCATTAACAATTTGACATAATAGAAGATATGCAGTTTACGCCAACTATGACGAATGGTTTGCACTACATGGATGCGTGATGTCATAGATACGGTATGTACTTTCAGGTGGATGTTTATGGTTACAAGAAGCCGCTTTTCCCTATGGAGTGGGTGGGAAAGCATGCTCTCATCATTTTTGTTCTAGTGGCATGCAACATCGCCCCAATCCTGGTGCATGGCTTCTATTGGAGGGAACCGCAGAACAACATTGTAAGACATATAACTATGTTTGGTTTGTTTTCTTCCTTCCATATTCCAAATCATGAGGTATACTTGTTAAATACTGGTGGCATTTGTGTTTGGACAGTTGAAATTTGTAGGAATTGGAGGCTGACTGAATGAATATCTTCTCAGTGACGTTCAAGATTTTAGAGAGAACAATAACACAGCATAGAGCACCAGCTTTCTGAAACAGTCGGTGCTTGCGGCCGGCCGCATGGTACAACACACGGCTGAGCGTGTCTTAGAATTTTTGGACCCTATGCTAAATTTCAAATTGGTCCAATACACGCGGAAATTTCAACTAGAAAATATGTGAAACAGTCAATTATGTTCACTATATTGTCAGTTGCTTTATTCTTTTCATATTTTAGTTTATCTCAGAAGAATCGAGTGTTGTTGCAGTCTACTTCCTCCAATAATTTTACCCAATCAATGATCCTTTTTCCATTGTTCGAAACCTTGAGTTGAAACAAACTCAACAGGGCACGCAAAAAACCCAAACAACACACATCATCAACAAATGAAGCAAGGAAAATCTCATCAACATCTCATCAAGCAAGGAAAATCAACGCAAAACCAACCCAAACACATCACCAATAATGTAGCATGGAAATGCAAGAAAAAGCTGAACCGTGCAGCGGTCACATCGGAGCCGGTGCCACAGACGAGCTGCCGCTGCTGCCGTTGTTCTGGTAGAATTGCAGCACGGTGTAGACGGTCTGCATGATGGTCATGACGAGGAGGAAGATGGCGGCGGCGAGGGAGAGGAACGCCCAGGGACTCCGGAAGTAGGTGTGGACGAGGTTGGCGCGCCACATGTTCCACGGCTTCCGGCAGTAGGCGTTCACCTCCCGGTGCACGGTGTCGAGCGCGCTGTCCGGCTCGAGCACCACGTCCTTGGAGATGCTGTTAAACAGCTTCGCCACCGCCTTGTCGCTGCCGACGGCGTTCTGGATGACGCCCCTGGAGCTCAGCAGCGCCACGTCCTTGGCGGAGTCAATGATGTTGTCCATGAAGAAGACGTACGCCGTGACGTCGTTGCCGGCGCCGACGTGCAACCGCTCGAACGCCATCATGTTGAGGAACATGTACTCAGTGGAGTCGTCGACGGTCACCGCCGGCATGCTCAGCACGCCGTGCCGGAACCGGATGTCGTGGAGGCTCGCCGAGTGGCTCTTCTTGAACCGGATCCCGGCCTCGTACAGCTCCACCGCCGACCGGATAATGTCCGCCTCCGGCACGTCGCGCGAGCTCCAGTGCGGCGCCTGGTAGTGGCCGTAGAGCATGTTCCGGCGGTGCACGTCGAGCGGGTGGAGGCCCAGAGTGGCGCCGGGCGGCGGAAGACGCGGCGACGGGGACATGAACCTCAGCACCATCCTGTTGATGACGTCGCCATTCTAGCGCGTTTTGCGCGCATAAGATGCAAAAGGATGCTTTGGTTAGTTCTAGTTCAGTTCCAAGATGTGATACGATGTGAAAAGAAGAGAAGTCAAGATCCATGCCATGGTTGCCTTTTGCTTTACTTGCTTCCATGTCTTCATAAAGCGAATCAGGCATAGCTTAGCTTGTTGCACTTGCGCATGGCATTCCGAAAATAATGAGAAGAGAGAACGCAGCAATTTGATTACCGTAGGCTTGCCAGTCTCGACGGCGACGAGCCTCTCCAGCAGGAGCAGCGGCAGCTGGTTCTCGAGCATGAGCATGTCGCGGCGGATGTAGGGCACCATGTAGAGCACCCCATGGTGGCTGAAGATGGGGTCGTTGGGCGCGTAGTCCCCGGTGTTGCTCTTCCCGACGGCGTCGAGGCCGGCGGCCCTCATCACCTCCAGCAGGAAGCACCCGTCGACGATCATCATCTCCAGGAACCGCTCCCTCCCGTCGCCGTCGCGCCACTCGGCGCCGAGGTCAAGGTACGCGCTGGCCAGCTGATCGGCAACCTCCTCCACGGCGGCGGCGAACTCCTCCAGCGGCCGCTTGGCCCGGCGCAGCAGGTGCCGGAGCGCCCGGCGCTTGTGCTCCTCCATGGGGACCAGCTCGGGGTCGCCGTGGTGGAAGGGGCCCAGCGACACCACCTGGGGGCGGTAAGCCTTGGGCTTGAGGTCCTTGATGCACGCTGGCACGCGGTAGATGCAGTGGCGCTGCCACCGGGACACCTCCACCGACGCGTCGGCCTCATCAAGCTTCTTCTCCACGTCCACCACCCATACCCTCCTGCCACCACCGGCGGCCGACGCCATTGTCCGGCGAGCAATTTGTGTAGAAGATGCCTAAAGCTACTAACTTGTGATTCGACTGCTATAGTTAGATATGTTGCTACTCATCTAGACTTTCATGAAGGGAAGCTAGACACTAATGTTGACAATAGAAACCTAAATTTATATAGCGATGTAGTATGTGTGTTCAAGATATATCGAGGTTGCAAATAGCCACATAGGCGTATCGGGTAGCTTGCGTTGCATGCCACCTCTTGCGTGCTAAGTGCAGAGAAAGAGGTCGCTGTCATGTGAATGCATATGGCTACTAAACAAGTTCTGAACTCTACAATTAATGTGTCGTGATAGGTGTTAAACAGAGAGGAAAAGTGCATACTGTATACTCCTCCCGTTCCAAATCATTTGTTGTTTTGACTTTTCCAGATATATTCCTTATGTTATACATCTAGATATATCTTTATGTCTAGATACATAAAAAAATGTATCTAGAAAAATTAAAACGACAAGTAATTTGGAACGGATGGAGTATTATATAAGTTTACCGGTTGCAAAGATCTAGTATAAGGGTGAATGCCGTTTATATCAGTGGGATGATGCATGGTCGTCACTGCAGTCTGCCGTTGCACGCTTTTACAGCAGTGACTTAATTTACCAGAAGAGGCATATGTAGGGGGAGTTGTTTTTTCCTTTTTTTTTTCTTTCGCTTGAGCTGTAAATTTATGTTTTTGCTCTTGTTTTTTACCCCTTCTAATAAAAATTACCATTCAGGTACAGGTTTTACAATATGTAAACGGATCAAGATGCAAGTGTGACTAAAGTTACTATGTCATCTGAGTGGTTACACTTGTGGAAAAACGACCTTTGTTCCCAAGCATTTGTCCCGGTTCAACTTTGGAACTGGGACAAATGCTTTTGGGGCGACGTGATCTCGAAAGGCTGTTTGCGACGCACCTCATTTAGTCCCGGGTCGTAATATCACTCGGGACTAAAGGCCTGGCGTCCAACGGCTCCGAGCCGCAATTATTGGCGCCAGACTTTAGTCCCGGGTGGTGTTACGACCCGGGACTAAAGGGTAAGGTTACCCTTTAGTCCCGGGTCGTAACACCACCCGGGACTAAAGTTTTTGTCCCGGGTGGTATTACCACCCGAGACTAAAGTCTCATCTTTAGTCCAGGGTGGTAATACCACCCGGGACTAAAGGGTGCGCCTATAAATCCCTGCCTCCCTTCTTCTTCTGCCCGAGCTCACATTCACCCGAGACTTAAGAGATAGTTTGTGAAGAGAGCTAACTAGTTCTTCTCCTAACCAATTTTTTCGTCATCCATTTGTGAAGATTTCTCTCCTCCAAAGTGTTGCTAAGGTTTGATTCTTCATCCTTCCTTCATTTGTTATGATTAAATTTTGTTTTTATGGTTAGAAATGGAGAAAATATGGATTTAGATTTTTAGTGGTAGGAGGAGCTAAGAGATGAATTTAGCTAACAATGTATTTTGTTTCACATATTTTTTAAGCATAGTTTCACATAGGGATTTATCCTCTGATTTTGTAGTTTTTGCTATAGAGATAATTGATTTTAACTTTTAGATGAGAGATGCATTTAATTTTACATTTAGCTTAATTTATGAGAAGTTAGTTTATTAAAAAATGGTCATTACCAAACAAAAATATACTACCTACCTATTTAATTCATTTTTGTTAAGTATTTCTTATTTTTATTTAGAATACATTTAGGCATTCTCTTATTTTTTTTTCCATATACTACAGTCGGTTGGTTCTCTACCAGTGGCCTTACATCACCAAGCTACATCCCAACATCTCGTACATACCTAGCTACGTCACCGGCGAGCTGGGGCTATACGTGGCTCGGTGACGTAGGACTGTAGCTAGATAGGAGATGTTGGGCTGTAGCTAGTTGATTTGGAACTGTAAGTGGGAGAGCGATGTGCGTGTATATGATGGTGAGGTGGGCTGTAGTTCGTAGATGATCAGGGTCATTAGAAAAGGTATAGTACAGACTTACGTCGCCTCAGGGCTCACTGCATCTGAACGAGCTCTTGCACTTATCTGTTTAGTTATTAGAAAATGAGAAAATAGGTCTTATATATGTTGTTTTTATATAGAATAAATTTAAGCATTCTCTTATTTAAGTATTATTTTATATATATTACAGAGTAGTTCAGAATAACTATGGCAAGTCATGGCGGCGGTCGTGGAATCAGTTTTGATGACCGGCCACCTTTGGCTCGTCGTCCAGGCATACGCTTCACCCATAGTGTGATTGAGTTACCTACTGGTGATCGAAGCCAGAGACCTCGTCCCAACATAGTAATATTCTTTTGTTGTATAAATTTCATGTTTACGTACTACACACGGATAATAATATTATTTTCATACAACACAGGTTCTCAATCATTTACACCTACAGAAGCCGCAAAAGAAGAAGGGAGCGTGAAGAAGGGCGGTGGCGTGAAATGATGGAGCAGAGACTTAAAGATCAAGAAGATCTTGTGAATGCAGAGATTGTACTACGAGTGGCCGCCGCGGTAGCTCAGATCACCCCTGCCGGAGCACTGCCCCAAGCACCGGTGGATCCCATCATTAGCCCTTCCGCTCGCAAAAGCAGCTGTGCTTCCACAGAGGCCCCCGAAGAACAAAGGGCGGCAAACCAAGAAGAAGTTCAAGTAGAGGACAATGAACGGTACCCTGTGGATGAACTCTGTCAGCGCACCGCATGTGAGCTGCACAAGCCGATCGGCAACATCACAATGAAGGTATATATAAACCTGATTATACGTGCAATTATCTCAACCTTTGATGCATGTCTCAGGCATTTAATAACTTCATCATTTCTCTACATATATATAAGTGGCGTACGGAATGGCTTTAGCACATCTCCCAGGACGTACAAGCCACGGTATGGAGATTCCAGCTGGCTACACCTCAGTTGGTTTGGAGGAGATTGCTGACCCAATGTTTAACGACATAGAGCTAGACATCCAAGGAGGTGACAAGGAAAGGACACTCCGTGATGCGCTTCACAGTATCATATTGTGGCCCAAACGTTACATCATAATACCTAACATGCCGCCACCGATCCCTCCGAGTGTTGCCGAGCAGCAGCCACTATCTCCCGGGCCGTCAACGATCCCTCCGAGTGTTGCTGAGCAGCAGGCACCATCTCCCGAGCCGTCACCGGGCCGGTCATCGCCAAATGAGTGGAGCTCACCATCTCCACAACGAGGGAATTCTCCTGCCGCGAGCGATGACGATCGTCAGCAATCACCACCGAAGCATCAATCACCACCAAAGCAGCCTTCACCAAAGCCTGCCAAGAGGCGGTCCCGATCAAAATCTACCACGTCTATGCCCGTGCCAAATCCGGATCCCCCGAAGAAGAAAGGGAAAAAGCTGCCTGTTAAAAGGAAGCTGCCATATGACATGACAGCATCAAAAAATGAGGCGGAGTGTGATAAGCAACTCAAGGCGTGGATTGAAGGGAATAAAGAGGCTGCTAAACAAAAACGGCTCGATGAAATGGAAGCAGAAAAGAATAAAGATCGTCCGCAGAAACTCAAAGCTTTCATAGAGAAGAAGGAAGCAGAAAAGAGACAAGAAATTATAAAACCCCTACTAAGTGATTATGACCGGTCGCTGCTCAAGTCCATGAAGAAGAAGAGACAAGGAGGGTCACCAAATAGTTACATCGACCAAGTACCGTGGGTGACGATGCCACAGGATTATAGGAAGAAGATGAAGGCAACACAAGCGTCGACGTCGATGAAAGAGCCTTCAACGAAGAAGGCAACACAAACGTCGACGTCGGCGAAAGAGCCTTCAATGAAGAAGGCAACACAAACGTCGACGTCAGCGAAAGAGCCTTCAACGAAGAAGGCAACAGAAGCGTCGACATCGAGAGTACAGACTTACGTCGCCTCCGGCCTCACTGCAACTGAACGCGCTCTTGCAGTTATGGACGCAGAACAACTAGCGGCCGTCATTGCAATGCAAGAAGCAACAGGGATGCCACTAGAATATGTTCTCGGCCACGAATCACTTCCTTGGGACCCAAACTTCGTACCTAGATGGCGCTACGAGCATGGCAAATCTTTTGTCAGGCCTGAGTTGGTGAAGAAACTCCCTACTCAGATGTGCAGATTGCATGACTTCTACATGAAGACGTCTAAGGCGGGCCTGGAGATGATTGGCATGCTTGTTAAACCGGGAGATTTTGCTGGTGAAGGCGAGAAGTTGTCCTGGCTGCGATTCAAGGATATTTATGAAATTTACCATCTTGACTCCTTGAATACCGATCTTGTCATGGCCTGGTGCCTGTAAGTGACGGTGCAATACATACCCTAATTAACAAATTTATGCATACTCTAATTATTAACTTTGTCTTTCATTTTCTGTAGCCTGGAAATGCATAACATGGGGAAGAATGGTTACCAACGAATAGGTTTCATGGACCCATCTTTAGTTAATCAAGACCAAGTAAAGAAGCAACCAGAAACAACATTCAAAACAATCGTAAGGACCTTGTGTGAATTGCATTACAAGGATTTGATACTTCTACCTTACAACTTCGAGTAAGTGTGATTACCATCTTAATTGCTAAGGGTTCGCATTTCTAATTATCTTAGTTAACATTATTTAGTTCTAATCTTTTGAGCTTCTATGTATATACAGTTTCCACTGGATTCTTCTCATAATTGATGTCAACAGAAGCAACATCCTTGTCTTTGATTCGTTGAGAAGAAATCCGGACAAATACTTGGACCTTCAAGATATGTTTCAAGAGTAATAATTCTATCCATACGTTCCCTTTTATGCAATAGTGTGTTTTTACTAATACTATCTAGCTCTAACTTTCATTATTTTCTGCCAGAGCTTGGGAAAAATTCAAGGCTGTCAACCCTGGACAATGGAAACCTAGAATAAATTTCACTACAAATTTTCCGGTACGTAAACCAAATAACAACTTCAGATTGGGCAAATTAAAAATGCATAACACTAATTTTTCATAATTATCTTCTTCAATTTAGTGTATGAGACAGGAACCAGGGACACATTTATGTGCATACTATGTGTGTGAGTTCATCCACAATTTCTGCGAGGCAGACCCGTCAGATTATACTGTAAGTATTATTTTAAATCAATTAATAATACTTTTTTCTAACCGCTTATATATTTAATTCTTGTGTGTAATATATTAAATTATTTGCACATTGCAGAACAATATGATTAGGGACGTAATCATTGAGAAGGACCGACTCTTGGCGATTCAAGAAGGTCTCTGCGGATTCATAATGGACCAGGTGATTAATCCACAAGGCAGAAATCACTATGATGGTCATCGAATTGAAAATTTTTAATTAGCACCTCCGGTGGAACTTTAGACTAGAATTAGTATGAAACAATATTTTGATGTGTATATATATATACTACTTTCAGAAAATACTATCTATGCTTTTGATGTAATATAATGTGTGTATATATTTATTTATAAGTTTATTCTCTTCATATAGTACGTATAGTAGGCACGTATAATTAGTGCAAACATTTATATGTATACATAAATTACACCCAAATACGTGAGAATATACGCGAATAACATTATTAGAACAATTTGAAATGAAACAAAAAAAATTCACAGCGGGGTCTTTAGTCCCGGGTGGTAATACCACCCGAGACTAAAGGGGTGGCGCACAGGCGCTGGTGTGCCTCTCCTTTTGTCCCGGGCGGGGCTACCACCCGGGACTAAAGGGGTGGCGCACAGGCGCTGCTGGCCCTCCCCTTTTGTCCCGGGCGGGGCTACCACCCGGGAATAAAGGGCACCCTTTATTCCCGGTTGCCCACCTGGTGACAAAGGGGGGGCCTTTTGTCTCTCCCTTTTCGTCCCGGGTGGGCTTTAGAGACTTAAAGCCTTTCCCACCCGGGACAGAAGGCTGTTTTTCCACCAGTGTTAGCTGGCCTGGAACACCACTACGGAAGCGAGGAATATGTAAAAGGCAGCCTGATTGCCGTCGTCGTTGGGTGGTAAGAGGATTGACTAGAGGGCAGGAGAGGTATCTTGATCATCGCTCTCCATAGTTTTCCATCATGCATTGAGAGGGAGGAATCAAGAAAGGAAGCTCCAAGTACAACTGACTTACATGAGACATGGTTTGCAGCCAAAGAAAAGGTTGCACCTATCTGGACCTGGTTGGCTCCCGTGGAAAATCGATCGAACGGTACAAGCAGGGTCGTCTAGTCAGTCTTTTTTGGCCAAAGTTAAGTAATTTTTGTCAAAATTCCAAAGTTTCACATATTTTGCGTTTCAGGATGCATGGTTTCTCAGTTCACAGATTTAAATTTTCATTAATTGTTTTGGTTATAATTATGAAAGAACTGGAATTTCTTTAGTCAGTTTTACTGGCCAGCACCGAATTTTAAGTATGCAACAAAGCAAATCCAATTTGTTCAGCATGCATGATACTACTACCTCTGATTGGAAGTACATGACATATAGTTTTAGTAGTTAGAATTCTATCATTTTAACCATTCATAACATGTACTGGTCCACCAACCCGTGCTCCTGCACAGTATAATGGTTTCAGAAAACTATTGTATTCAAAAATTATTTGAAATTAAACTCCTAGCTAATAATCAATATTGTTTTACTACTACTCTATCATTTTTGAATATTTCAACATAATACTCGTATAAATATGTACTTATGTTTGTCTAGTTCTGTTTGATTCTTAATTAGTAATTACTTTATACAATTTTTCAACCACATTCACACTTTTTTTATTTTGTATCACACCTACATACATTATGTTTAGCATAAAAATTAATATCTTTTATCACATCCTCCCATACATGTAGAGATTGTCTACACAGTGACACTCATCATGCGTATATACTTTACCTTGGTATTTCTATATTAATAATAATATAAATAGGTAATTTAAAATCATATATTACTTTACTTTCGAACATTTCTATATGATGCATATGAAGATAATTGGACTCAAATTTAGGCGTTTACTTTATACGATTTTAATGTACATATAATAAACCTATTTGATAAGTCATCATTTTCAAGCTCCTTAACATGGTCATAAAAGCCATTTGTTCATTATGATTTTGATGATTCATGATAGCATGATAGTGTTTGAACATATCTTTGCAGTCATTTTAGGCCCCATGGATGCAACCAGAAACAATGCAAAGCAAACCATAGCAAAAATCTAGAGAAAGGATAATTTTGAAGGCTCTAAATGAATAAATTAGGAAACATTGAGCACCAACAAAATGCACCACCACACATTGAGCGGGCTCACCAAAATAGTCGGTGACCTGAAATACCTTGTGTGGTGACTGAAATCAGCAACTCATATGGTGAAGTCACTAATCTAGCTGTCGGATGAGTCAGTGCATCAAGCGTAGAGAAGTGAAAGATGTGGAGACCACCTGATAAACCGGTGGCCTCAAATCTAGTTGCATCAGTGCATTACTGAGGCGTCGGTCTAACCGTCAGTGTAGTTGGATAGAAGAAGAAGAAAAATCCTTAAGCACTGAATGAACAGGTTAGGTTGGTGAGGCGTCGGTTGAAGCATAATTACATCAGAAAGGTTCTGGAGAGTTTTTGATGAGGAGAAGGCTGCACCAGATGATCTGGTGGTGCACCTGACCAATCGATGAGGTGCGTTGGTGCAATTTCTAAGTAGAATTTCAGGCATAGTGACTGGTGAGACAACAACTAGTAGCACCGGATGAACCAATTCTACCAAAAGTGTACCATCAGTTCATCCGATGGCACAACTTTGGCTAGTCATTAGCCAACGGCTCTATTGACCTCATTAGCTATTTATTCCTCTTCCACCCGCCCATTTGATAGTGTTTAAAGTGTGTTGGAGTCCATTGGATTGCAAGACACATTGAATCACATCCAAGCCACTAAAGTGCTTAAGTGTTCATCTAAATGCTTAGCACATGCTTTCTGAGAGTGTTTAGTGCAAGCATAGGCCTAGAGCTGAGTGTATGCAAGGTGTGCCAACCTTATCAAGTGATTCTAGAGTGAATCAAGGTGACAAGCTACTGCCAGAGTCTTGGGGCCTTAGTGGCTCTCCGGCAAGTCTTCAAACAATGCAATTACAAACAATGCAAAAGCAAACCATAGCAAAAGTTTAGAGAAAGGATAATTCTGAAGGCTCTAAATGAAGAAATCAAGAAACATTGAGCACCGTCACATTGAGTGGGCTCACTAAAACAGTCGGCTGAGATGCCTTGGGTGACTTACATCACCGACTCATATGGTGAAGTCACTAATCTAGCTGCCAGATGAGTTAGTGCATCAAGCGCAAAGAAGTGAAAGATGCAAAGACCACCATATGAATCGATGGCCTCAAATCTAGTTGCATCGGTGCATTACTGAGGTGTCGATCTAACCGTTAGTGCAGTTGGCCAGAAAAAGAAGAAGAATCCTTAAGCACCGGATGAACCAATGGGTTAGATCAGTGAGGTGTCGGTCGAAGCATAATTACATCAAAGAGGTTCCAGAGAGTTTTTTACGAGGAAAAGGCCGCACTGGATGATCCGGTGGTGCACTAGACCAATCGATGAGATGCGTTGATGCAATTTCCGAGCATAATTTTGGGTGTGGTGAAGCAATGACTAGTAGCACCGAATGAACCAATGCTACCAAAAGCATACCGTCAGTTCATCCAATGGTACAACTTTGGCTAGCTGTTAGCCAACAACTCTATTGACCTCATGAGCTCTTTCACCCGCTCATTTGATGGTGCTGAAGTGTGTGGGAGTCCATGGAGTGCAAGACACATTGAAATCACATCCAAGCCACAAAAATGCTTAAGTGTTCATCTAAAGTCTTAGCACATGCTTTTGTGAGAGCGTTTAGTGGAAGCATAGGCCTAGAGCTTAGTGTATGCAAGGTGTATCAACCTTGTGAGGTGATTCGAGAGTGAATCAAGGTGTACAAGCTGATGCTAGAGCATTGGAGCCTTAGTGGCTCTCGGGCAAGTCTTCGAACCTCCGTCTTGGTGTGGACTGGTGTTGACGACCGTGTAAGGGGGAAGTGGAGACCCCCTCCCTTGCTAGAGAAATTCCTTAGTGGAGACGACATCAAGGTGACCAAGGATCTTGACGAGAGCCTTTGTGGCTGAGCCTAATTGGCAATTCAAGTTGCGCATTGGGAGAGACTTGGTGACCGGGAAGTAATACTCTTGTGTGAGTGGTTCAACAAAGTGGATTAGTGTTGTAGCTTAGTGCCTACCGACACCACGGGATACATCTTGTGTCAAGAGTTTGCTTCTTCCTCATCCCCTCTTTATGTTTCCACATTTGTCACTTGCAATCTTTGTGCGTCTTTACTTTCATAGAGTAGTACCTTGATAGGATTGGCTATAGATTGCAAAACTCTTTGGAATGAGGGTTTCACATTAGAACAAGCACTGGTTGCACATACAGAGAGTAGGTTCTAGTTTATGTTTTATGCAAAGTAGTGGAAGCCTTAGGCTTAAGGTTTTTAAGTTGACTAATTCACCCCCTCCCCCTCTTATGCTATGAGCATCCAATTCCTTTCACTGATATATTTAATTATTGGGTAGAATAGTAACATATTAAAAAATTACAAATGTTATTGATTAAAGAAGAACTCTTGGAGATTGATAGACTTTTGGCGGTCGAAGAAGATCTCATAGGATTTATTGTGGACATGGTGATAATACGTAATATTTATTATTATGATAGACATCCACTTGACCAATGGAGCAACTCCGTTGTGGGGGGATCCTAAGAATGAAGAGGATAATTTATTGTATATATAGTAATTGTAAAAAGTACTAGCTTGCTAGTTTGATGTTGTAAACTGTTAAAAAATTTATATGTGGTAGTTATAATTAATACGATGACATGCATACAATACGAGCATATACATGTAACGACACTAAGGATGTATACATATAGGTATATGGATAAGTGAACCAACAATTAAAATTAATATGGAAAAGATTTCGGGAGAAAAAGAAGAAGAGCATTTAGTGGCGGCCACACATGCGCCCAACCAGGACTAAAGAGGGCTCTTTAGTCCCATATATTTCAACGAGTATTAAAGGGGCACCTTTAGTCTCAATTCATTAGTCCCGGTTGGTTTTTGGGATTATTATTAGCCCCTTAGTAACTAGGACTAAATAAGACGGGTTTTCTACGAATGGTGGTTGACATGAATAGCTTAAAGAGAGGATGCCTGGTGATAAATAAAATGGCATGTGAAGATTCAAGATAAATTAAAGTGCTGCCAAGAAAATATTTTAATGGGGTGGGATCAAGATTATCCTCCCACAATTTTTTTGGTTGCGACAAAGATAATGGACGTGAAGAAGGGGCAGAGGAATACTAAAATGAATCTACTAAAATACGTCAATCACGATACGAGATTTTCAAAGCTAAGATCCTATTTGGTAGAGTTCCTAGAGTTGATTCTCAGTTGAATCTAGGAGCTCTACCGAACATTTTTTTAGAGAAGTGATTCTCTTGATTCGGTGAAGTGACTATTTGAAATGGACAAATAGGCTGAGAACTGGAAAAAATAGTTGAAGTGATTCATCATCTTGAATTTAAGAGTTTATGCTACAGAATCAAAGAGAACCTGCTTCAATATAGAATCAGAATCAGATTGAGCTCTACCAAACGTGCTCTAAATATTGCAGCTATCACCTCTTTGGTGGAAATGTCAAAACCCCTCTAATAAATATACCAATAAGTTTTTTAAATATAACAATGCACATCCATAGAGACATCATATATGTACTTTTGTTGTAAAAGTGGATATGCAAACTCATTTTTAAGCATACGAAAATGACAAATTACAAGTGCACATGTGAATTAGAATACAAATTCCCCTGAATGTTTTTCTAGAATGAATTCACATCTCCACTTTTGCAAAAAGTACATCTATTTATGCACTATTAATGCACAATATTTTAGATTTTTTTAACTTCTAAAAAAATTTTAGGGAGAGTTTTCACATTTTTACCGAAGAGGATTTGCAATGAAGGTTTTTGCAGACAATAAATCAGGTGAAGATTCGTGGACTATGATGACCTTATAAGAAGCAAATGGTGATGGACTGAAACCTTAAAATGACACGTGATGTTTCAAGATAAATTAAAGTGCACTGGGGGGCTTTGCCCCACAGTTGTTTCTCAAACAAGATAAATTAAAGTGCTGCCAAAAAAATTAATGGGAAGGGAGCAAGATTATCCTCCCAAAACAATTTTGGTTGGGACAAAGAGGAATACTAAAATGAATCTACTAAAATACGTCAATCACGATACCAGATTTGCAAAGCTAAGATCCTATTTGGCGGAGTTCCTAGACCTAATTCTTGGTTGAATCTAGCAGGAGCTCTACCGAACATTTGTTTCGAGAAGTGATTCTCTGTTGATTCGGTGAAGTGATTATTTGAAATGGACAAAGAGGCTGAGAACTGGAAAAAAGTAATCGAAGTGATTCTTCATCCTGAATATAAGAGTTTATGCTAAAGAATTAAAGAGAATCTGCTTCAATAGAGAATTAGGGCCTCTTTGGGAGGGCACCAAACTCGGCCAAAACCGGCTCCAGGTGAAGCCCTGCCAAAGGGGGCAAAACGGGGTGCTCCACACCCGGCTCCGGCTCCGGAGCCTCAGAATTTGCGGTGACTGGAGCTCGGGTGGGGAGGTGGAGCCATGTTTTCGTGGCTCCATCCGGCTCCGCCTCACCTGCCCACCCCTTTTCCAGCCTCTGCCCTCGGGTGGGGCCCGCTCGACGACGGCACCCACGGCAGAGTAGCGGTCGGCTGCAGGAGGGAGGGGTGGAGCAGGGCTGAGGCGCCGGCGGGGCGGGGAAGAGGCGGAGGCGCTGATGCAAGGAGTCTGCCCTGAGCTGGGAGATGGAGCGCACTGCGCGTCGTGCCTCCGAGTCCGTGACCGCCGCGCGGGGCCTCGTCCTCGCCGCGGACGTGGTGTGCCGCAGGGAGCGCGCAGGGCTGCGTGTTCGTGGCGGGCGAGGTGGCCGCCAGGCGGTGCGAGGACATGCCGCCGGCTATGACTCCCTCACCATTGCCATCAGGGAGTCGTGGCTCGAGAGCGGGGGGAGGCTGGCCGGCCGGCGACGAGAGCCAACAACTGTGGATGAAGCGGGCCAGGAGGCCGGCTGCGGATGCGAGGCAGGGGAGAAGGATAAGGTGGGGATGGAGAGGGGGGGATGGTCTTGAGGCAGCGGCTGATGGGAGCCGACGAGGGGTACTGCAGGCGACGTCGAGAGGACCGCGAGGGGGGGCTGGGAGGCGGCGAGGTCGGGAGCGTCGTGAGGAGGTGGCCGGCAGCAGGCTCTAGGGCGCAGAGGAGGCGGCCGGCGGGGATCTCTGGGGGCGCGGGCGCTCTCCTGGCTCCGGTGCGTCGCGCGGGTGGATGAACTCTGGTGCGCACCGGAGCTCTCTGGAAGATCCAGATAAGGACGTCATAAAAAATACAAAAAAAGTGGAGAAGAAAATAAAAGAAAAAAAGAAGAAAAGAAAGGGCATTATGGATATTTCATCCTCTTATCCACCTTACATAGCCAGGAGAAGCCGTTTTGCCAAAAAAAATTTTTAAAATGGCTCCAGCTCCACCAGAAGAGCCGCTCTACCAGAGGAGCCAGAGCCGTTTTGATTGAGTGGAGCCGGATCCCTCTCAAACAGGCCCTTAAAATCAGATGGAGCTCTACTGAACGTGCTCTAATGCAGCTATCACCTCTTCGGTGGAAATGTCAAAACCCCTCTAATAAATACACCAATAATTTTTTTTAAAAAATATAATAATGCACATCCATAGAGACATCATATATGTACTTTTGTTGTAAAAGTGGATATGCAAACTCATTTTTAAGCATACGAAAATGACAAATTACAAGTGCACATGTGAATCAGAATACAAAATTCCCTTGATTTTTTTTCTAGAATGAATTCGCATCTCCACTTTTGCAAAAGGTATATACATTTATGCATTATTAATGCTGAACATTTTAGATTTTTAAACTTCTAAAAATGATTTTAGGGGGAGTTTTCACGTTTTTTCTGAAGAGGGTTATTTGCACTGATATTTTTGCTGACAATAAATCAGGTGAAGATTCATGGACTCTGATGACCTTATAAGAAGCAAATGGTGATGGACTGAAACTATACAAACACCTTATCAGACAGTATAGGTGGCCATTTGGCACGAGCACGATGGGCCGGCACGAACACGGTCCGAAAAAGCACGACACGAGCACGACACGGCACGATGTTGATAGTGCCAGTGCCAGGCACGGCACGACGTAGTGACAGTGCCTAGGCCGCCAATTTGGCCCGTAGTGCCGGCACGGGCACGGCACGGTTAATGGGCCGGCCCGTGTATGGCCCGTATAATCTCATCCACAACAAACCCTAAGTATATAATACCTCAGTCTTATCCTTTTCCCCTACTCCCACTCCCACCCCCACCTAGTACTCCCTGTCCCACCGCCGCCCAGCTGCTTGCCCTGCTCTGCCTGCGCTACTCCATTGACCACCGCAGGCCGCGCCGCCGCCGTTCCAACTTCGCTCGCCTGCGCTGCTCGCGACGACGCAGCTCCGCCGCCGCTGTATTACCTCCGCCCGGCGCCCGCTGCGCTGCTCGCCGCGCGGCGCCGCTGCCGTCCTCCTCAACCCCCCACCACAGGCCGCCGCGACTCCTCTCCGGCCGGCGGGCGAGCCCCCCCATTCTCCGCCTCCCTGCACCACGAGGCCGCGCCGCCCCTCTCCACCCCAGCTAGCGGTCGCGCCGCCCTCCGCCTCCGTGGGGGCCTCCGTCGCCATGGGTCAACGCCTGGCGGCCTCGCCGGCGGCCTCCTCCGGCTCCCGTGGTGCCAGCGGGCGCCACGCCACTGGAAGCCGCGCCTACCGACGCCGAATTTGTGTGTGTGATGGATTCGTGATTTGTGTGTGTGATGGATTCATTTTGGATGGAATTAAAGGTCTTTGTATATGATTTTTGTGATGGTTTGATGAAATTGGGTGATTTTGTGATGAATTTTCTTTGATTTTTTTTGTTGTCGCTTGTAGTGCCTAGCTTGGCATGAGCACGGCAGTGTTGTCGTGCCTAGGAGCACGGCACGGCCCGCTTAACTTCCTATAGGGTCGTGCCAGTGCCTGGGATTTGGCACGGTGGCACTAAGAGGCACGGCACGGCGGGCCGTCGTGCCGCATAGGGTCGTGCCCATCTGTGCCCGTGCCTAGCCGTGCCGTGCCGCCCGTTTGGCCAGGTATATCAGACAGCCATTTATAAGAAGCATTGACGTAGATAAGATTTGTGCATGTTGGTGTTATTATACCAGCATATAGATAACTATAGAAGTATAAATGTGCCATTTTATAGTAGTAGCAAGTTTATTTCAGTTTTGAACAATAGCACCACTCTTTTCCAAAATTCAAAATCCTGGTGTTGAACAACTCAAACAAAGCACCCCCAAGATCAAACAAATGGAATCCAAAATATTGCGCAGCACAAGGCAACTCGAGAAAATAAGGCACAAAGCGCAAAACAAAGTCAAGCAGATCTCCCATGTACAGAGCCAGCTCGCTTGAATGTAGATGAATGCAAAAGCCGCGCGCGCTGCAAGATCACATTGGAGCCGGTGCCGCAGATGAGCTGTCACTGCCGCCATTGTTCTGGTAAAATGGCAGCACGGTGTAGACGGTCTGCATGATGGTCATGACGAGGAGGAAGACGGCGGCGGCGAGGGACATGAACGCCCAAGGGCTCCGGAAGTAGGTGTGGATCAAGTTGGCGCGCCACATGTTCCACGGCTTCCCGCAGTAGGCGTTCACCTGCCGGTGCACGGCGTCCAGCGCGCTCTCCGGCTCGAGGACGACGTCCTTGGAGATGCTGTTGAACAGCTGCGCCACCGCCTTGTCGCTGCCGACGGCGTTCTGGATGATGCCGCTGGTGCTCAGCAGCGCCACGTCTTTCGCCGAGTCGATGATGTTGTCCATGAAGAATATGTACGCCGTGACGTCGTTGCCGGCGCCGACGTGCAGCCGCTCGAAGGCCATCATGTTCAGGAACATGTACTCGGTGGAGTCGTCGACGGACACTGCCGGCATGGTGAGCACGCCGTGCCGGAACCGGATGTTGTGGAGGCTGTCCGAGTTGCTCTTCTTGAACCGGATGCCGGCCTCGTAGAGCTCCACCGCCGACCGGATGATGTCCGTCTCCGCCTGCACCGGGTCCTTGGGGTCCCGTGAGACCTGGTATGGGCCGAGGAGCATGCTCCGGCGGCGCACGTCAAGCGGGTGGAGCCCAAGACTGCCGCCGGCCTGTGGCAGCCGCGATGACGGGGACATGAACCTCAGCACCATCCTGTTGATCACGTCGTCGTTCTGCGTGGTGGCATCCGTAATCCAGGCAGATCGAAGTATTTTGATTGGTTAGTTTCAGTTCATTTCTGCGAATAATAGGATAATATATGGAACTTTTGCTAATAATGTCATTGTAAGTTTAATTTGGCACGTTAGAAATGAATCAAAATGCCGTTGGAAATACTTTGATTACACTACTAAAATTTGTTAGAGTTACTCTTCGTGTGTAAACTATCTTACATATAAAGGGTAAAGTTGTGGACTTTTGTGGTCTCCGGAGAGTGTGACGTGTGATGTAAACAGAAAAGAACTCAAGACGATGGTGCTAGATCGATCGATAGTTCTGTCTAGCATTGCTTTTGCTTTTGATTCAACGCAAGGATAAAGCAATGCATAAACACAACACTGCTAAAAATTAATGAGATAATGCCATTTTAATTTGCTTCGAAACTATTATTCAAGAGAAAACTTAGCCATCCCATATATATTTCCAAAAGTTCAATTTACTAAATATTCAGGGACAAACTGCTGATAGAAAGACTACGTGCAACCAAAAAAATGGGTAGAAACTTAAGGTAGTAAATCATATATTTACCGGGGCATTGTCACCCTCGACGGCGACCAGCTTCTGGAGCAGGAGCAACGGCAGCTGGTTCTCGAGCATGAGCATGTCCCGGCGGATGTAGGGCACCATGTACAGCACCCCATGGTGACTAAAAATTGGATCGTTGGGCGCATAGTCCCCGGTGCTCTTCCCGTCGCGGCCGGCGGCCCTCATCACCTCCAGCAGGAAGCACCCGTCGACGATCATCATCTCCAGGAACCTCTCCCTCCCCTCCCCTCCTCGCCGCGCCACTGGTCGCCGAGGTCCATGTACGCGCTCTCCAGCTGCCCGGCGACCTCCTCCACGGCGGCGGCGAACGCCTCCAGCGGCCGCCTGGCCCGCCGGAGCAGGTGCCGCAGTGCGCGCTGCTTGTGCTCCTCCATGGGCCGGAGCTCCTTGTCACCGTGGTGGAAGGGGCCCAGCGACACCACCTGGGGACGGTACGCCTTGGGCTTGAGGTCCTTGATGCACGCCGGCACGCGGTAGATGCTGTGGCGCTGCCACAGGGAGACCTCCACCGACGCGTCGGCCTCCTCCAGCGTCTTCTCCACGTCCACCACCCACGCCCTTCTCCTGCTCGCGCCGGCAGCAGCAGCCATGGAGAAAATCAGATGTCGTAGTGACAGTGATTTGATTGCTCGAAGGTTAAGCTACTGATCTAGATAGACTTTCATGAACTGAACCTACTACTAGCAACTAATCTACTAGCCTAGAAGGCCTGATGATATATATAGGCATATGAGGTTACTTGCGTTGCATACTTGCATGCCAGGACGCTTGTCTTCGGTGTCGAGAAAAGAGGCACATTAGCCCCTCAAGTTTAACCCTCCTGTTTGGAGACCCAAGAGCTAATTTAGAGCTAAAAGTGGGGCTAATGTTTAGCCCTAACACTACGGGGAAAACCCAAATACGCGGAGTGTTAAAAAAAACGCCGAGTGTTTTTGGCACTCGAGGTCTACAGGATTTCACGTAGTGTCATGATCCAAACAGGACCACTGTCATGTGCATAGATGACTAGATAGTCCCTCGGGCTCTGAACTTTAATTTGTCCTAATGTCTAATATAAGACTCCATTTGGAATTACGGTGTGTTATCACGGCACAATGATGCTCTGAACTGTCCACTATGCGACATGTTAATGGTGAGTGTCATGGTTACTGCGACCACCGTGCATTCTTTTACAGCTGAAAGATGGCCGGAGAATTCAGAAGAATGATAGCTATATATTATCGAATTTGCAGGCTTTAATTTACGTGGAAAGATCAAGATTCTAGTACGGAAAGATTGAGTGTAATGCACTCCTGATCGGGGAGCACTGAGGAAGCGAGGAATATGTAACAGGTTGGCCTTCTGGGTGGTGTTGGGAATGGTGTGAGCATGTAGGAGAAAGTTGGGTGCTAAGAGGATAGAGTAGAGGGCAGGGGAGGTATCTTGATGATTGCTCTCTTTGGCTTTCCAGGATGTGATATGTAGGAGGAATATCAACAAAGGAAGCTCCTGTTGCACGTGAATCATGTGACCTGTCACCATTGGGAACATGAACATGGATGAAACCGAGTTTATGTGGTAGACAGTAAAAATGTCGATCCTGAAAAGTTTGCAAATTTAAGCATCTTGCAACTTTTTTGTCAATTGCACCGACGTTTGTACTACACTGTCCTGAAATAGAAGGGAGTCCTTCTAGTTCCTATGGTGAATCCCCCAACAAAACATATTTTGCTCTATCTGTTGGGAGACTCTAAGAATATAACAACTGTCAGAGGGGTGTACTAATTAAGAAAAATAAATATGCCATACAACATTAGCATGTGTCGACCGGGCATCTCTGTACCCACCACACATGTGGGCCATACCCGGGAGATAAGAGCCTGCACATCTGGACTACTCGACTAGTGGGCCATGGTGCAAGATTACCATGGACCACAAGACAAGACAAGACGGATAAGGACTTGTACTAAGATTAGGATAGCTTTCTATAACTCGTATAGGCTACTCCTAGTCCTACTCGAATAGTACTCTTGTACCAATCCGACTTATAACCCTGCCTCTCGTGACATATAAGGCGAGGCAGGGACCCCTCTCAAAACATACGCAATCAATACAGAGCCACGCAGCTTACAGGACATAGGGTATTATGCACATTGCGGCCCGAACCTGTCTAATTGTGTGCCCCGTGTCTCACCATCGTGTTCCTGATCTCGGCGAGCCCCACCGCACAATCTACTACTTCGGGTACCCCGTTGTAGGCTCGGTGTCTAAAACACTGACAGCTGACGCGCCAGGTAGGGGAGCTCATCGTTGATCCGCTGGCGAACTGAATGGCTCTTGTTGTCATCAAACCGACCGTCGCTTTCCAGCAAGGTGACACCTTCATCTTTGGTTCCTGGGTTTGCATTGCTGATGGCGCTGGATCGTTCCTGCGTTTCTTAGCATCAACTCCGGAATCAAGGCTCAAGTCCTCGACGCTTACACAAGCTTCGATGGAGGAATTCGTCGAAAATTTTGGCGAAATTTCGCTCTCTGATCCGCTCAGAGAACTCGAGTTGAAGTCCGAGTACAACTCGACTTCGTCTCCTATTCAGCCTGAGTTACCTTCTCCAGCTTCACAGCTTGCACTCAACCTGGATAACATTCCAACACCGCCTCTCTTCTGCCATCACCGTGTCAGTGCTGCTTACCAAGCCACGCTGAAGCACCTCACGTGCCCTGGCTCGAAGATCGTGCTCGAGTACTCTTCGGATTCGGAAGTCAACCTCGACTACTATGATTCGGATTCATCTGAGTTCGAGTTCGACTACGGTTCGGATTCTACTGAAGCACAACAACTGACTGGTCCTGCTCAAGGACTGGTGATCACATCGACACCTGAGGGTAGATTCGTCTACTGGCCTGAGCATGTGCCTGCTGATCTCACCTCGGATGGTCAGTAGCGCTTTATCACTTGTCTCGACAACTTACCCTTCCAGGAAGGTGCCAAGCTTGTTGATTATGACACTAATACTGAGCTCATCCAGAGTACGGGTACTCACTCATCTTATCGAGAAGTTTTCGTCGTCGATACTCCGCAAGGGCGTCGTGCCAATTATCGCTTTCCGGATGATGTATCTGATGATGAACTCTCTGTCAATGCTCCTGCTGATGAGACCACGGAGGCCAAGAGTGCACGTCGTCAATGCAATACTGATTGTGCAACCCTTCGTCGTGAACTCGCAGAAGCTCTACCTACCCGTAATCTTCAAGAGGCTCTGGATGCGGTAGCTACTCGTCAATACCGCACTCCAGAGGAAGCTATTAATGCGATCAACTTGCTTGGTCGCTCTATGCCTCATGACAGGGCGGCTGCTGAAGTCGCGAAGCTGGCTGAACTAGCCTACACTATGCTACGACAAAATACCAGTACTCCTAGTCATCATGGCAGCAGTGGAGGTGTTCATCGCACTACGCACACTCCTCAACGCACGCGTCCGGAAGCTAGCAACAGGGACAAAGGTGCTGAAGGCAGTGTCAATAGCAAGTCGGGAGACTCTCGCTACGACGCTCGCACAACAATCAACGCCAGACGTGCTGAGCGTGAGAAGCAAAAGGATGTTGACTCTGCCTCCGGAGAAATTCAAACCCTATGGTATTTCTAAGTACGATGGCAAGCAAGATCCAAGGCAGTAGTTGCGTTGTTATGCTCTGTCCATCACTAATGCCGGGGGCAATGATGATACTAAATGTATCTACTTCCCTTTTTGTCTGGAGCAAGAACCCCTCACATGGTTCGAGTCTCTCAAACGAGGCTCCATTGACAACTGGGGACAACTCAAGCAACGCTTCACCAGCAACTTCGCAGTTTCTTTGGGACGTCATGGTACTCGGATGGACCTTGCGCTTATCAAGCAAAAACAAGGCGAGACTCTTCGCGAGTACATGCGCCGCTTTTTTGAAAAAAGGGCTACTGTTGTTGATGTCACCTAGAAAGAAGTCATAGATACCTTCCAGGATGGTTTTCATGATGACAGGCTTTTCCAAGACTTCGGTCGCGCTCGCCCAGCCAACATTACCAAGCTCAAGGAGATGATCACTCATTGGGCAGATGAGGAAGACAAGGCTCGAAATCGGTTAAAGCATCTTCGCAACAACCAGAACAACAACAACAACGCTGGTGGAAACATCAGTGGCAAGCAACAGCAGGGCAATCGCACGGGTAATAACTACTCGAGCAATCCTAATCGCAAGCGCAAGCCTGATAACACTGTTGCAACCATGGAAACTACTGCCAAGCCTGAAGATGATTCTCACTGGGCAACATTGACCAAGCAGAAATGCCCATGGCACCCAGAGGGTAATCATACTACAGAGCAGTGTTACCAACTTCGTCGTGCGCTGAAGAATACACCCGAACCAACGCACCCAAACCCAAAGTTTCGTAAACAAAAAGGGGAAGAAGGCTAACACAGACAAAGACACTGGGTTTCAGAACCCTTCCAATACTGTCAATGTCATCTTTGGCGGGATTCCAACCAAGCGCATGCAGAAACTTGCACTCAGGGAGATTATGTCCATACAACCAACAGCTCCAACTTTTCTAAAGTGGTCTGAAACCCGCATTACTTTCTCAAGGGCGGATCAATGGACTAGTTTCTCTGAGCTGGGATGATATCCTCTCGTTCTGGATCCAGTGGTAGTAGGCTCCAGGCTTACTAAGGTTCTTATTGATGGTGGCAGCGGTCTCAATGTCCTGTTTGCCAAGACCTTGAAGAAGATGGGCCTGGATATTACCAATATGCTTACCAAGACCAACTCACCATTCTATGGTATCATCCCGGGCAACGC
This sequence comes from Cenchrus fungigraminus, assembly GCA_036936925.1. NCBI lineage: Eukaryota > Viridiplantae > Streptophyta > Magnoliopsida > Poales > Poaceae > Cenchrus > Cenchrus fungigraminus. The sequence continues at coordinate 104,897,027 of CM072779.1, forward strand.
AGCTGTTCCTTTGGGTTCAGTTGTACTACCCGTTACCTTTGTGCCATAAGTGTAGCCAAGAACCCAGTTCTCCACTCCAAAACCAAGCATATAGAGGTGAGGTACCACTTCCTGAGAGACAATGTGGAGAAGAGAAAGATTGTTTTGATCCATGTACCCACCGAGCACCAACTAGCTGATATCTTTACCAAACCCCTTGACCAAGCTACTTTCTCTCGCTTGCGAGGTGAGCTCGGTGTGTGTTTGCTTTCCTGAGTTGGTGGTGGGAGCTCCTATGTAGCATATGTATCATTTTTATCTTCTTGCATGTCATTGCATTTGTACCATGATGTATAGTCATCTTTGTATCTTAGGTTGTCTTTCCTTTTGTGACATATGGTAGGATGAGCTTCTCCTATATACATTGATTACTGTGATATGCTAGTTGTGAGCTTGTGAGCATGTTTGATGTGACTTGTGATGGATAGCTATGCTCTTGATAGTCTTGCTATATGTGCATGTTGAGGTGGCTAGTTTTTGGAAAATGTTTTGATAGGCTCTCTCTTATGAGTTTAAGGATTGGCATGATCTTAGTATGCTTTGGTGGTTTATGTCACGCTTAATTCATGGTTGGATATCATGTGCTTCTCACTTGGGGTCAAAGACCCATGTGTCATTATGAATGTTTAGCCCATGTGTTACCTTGTGGAGGAGCATAAGCTTCTTTTTGCCGCAAAGGCACTTCATGTACCATTTTATGCTTAAAATGTGAAAAATTAACTTGGTATGAAATGCCTTGCTCAAAATTGTGCTCTCAATTGATCCATGTCATAAATGTTCTAAATCAGATTTTATATGGGTGCTAAATCGCTACATGTTGTCTACCATGAGAAGTCTCATTTTAAGAAGTAGACACATGGCTCGATGGCTTTAACATGACATGAGATGCTTATGGGTGTTTGTAATGATCTTGTGTTAAGGATATGTGACCTAGTATGAAGTTTGTGTGACTTAAATTGACTTTGGTAGACTTTGCTCATGTTTTGGTCTTTAGCTCATGAGAGGGAAATTTTTAGCAAAATTGTGTATTTTGATCATGGCTTGCTCATTTGCTCATATAGCTTTACTATCATGATGGCAATGCTCATACGAATCTTTGGAATGTCTTGCTTGCTCATTTGCTCACTCGTAGCATTTTGGAGTGCTCTTTGTCTATTTGAGAAGCTCTAGGTTGTAATTTTCGTAGAAATGCCTTGACTCATGCATTGTCAACAAGGGGGAGAAGTTTGTGCATGGAAGATAGGTCTGAGCATGTTTAGAAGGTTTTCGGCTGGTTTCGAACTGTTTCGGAACATGTCTTTCAGGGGGCGGTCACATAGGGCGGTCAGACCGCCCTGTCTGTGGTGTGACCGGCCTAGGCGGTCTGACCGGCCTGGCTAGGCGGTCTGACCGGCCTGGGTCAGTGAGAGCAAGTTTTGCTCATTTTTCATGCATTTGCAGTAGTTCTTGCATGCATGTGTTCAGGGGGAGTGTATTTGCTCAGGGGGAGCCTGCATGTGTTCAGGGGGAGCTCCGTGTGTCGCCTGAGTTCTTGCTTTGGTGGTTTGCTCTTCGTGAGTTTTAGTTTGTGTCTTGGTTGTGTTGAGCCGTTTGCCCTTGCCTTAGGGGACCGAGACTTTGGCTTCAAGTGATCAGGGCTTGTGTGGTTTGGTTTTTGGATCACTTGATGGGTTGTTTGTTGCTTCTTTCTTTTTCTTTTCTTATGATGGTTACTATGTGTGTGGGTGTTGTCAATGCACTCATCAAGGGGGAGATTGAGGACCTGTGTGGTTCGAGGACCGTTGGATGGTCGCTCCTTAGTGATGAGTGATTGACAACATTGTGTGGACTGACTCTTGGCCTAGTATTGCAGGTACAAGATTGCGGCTTGATTCGTGTGGTGCAGGTGAAGATGAAGTTCGAAAGGTCTATGTCTGTGTGAACTCCCAGGAGCGGAGGGACAAGTAGGCTTTGATCGAGGTACCCGGTGGCCGACGGGATCGAGTGCGGACCGTACGCTGGCAAGAAGAGCAAGACGACGTCGAGAGGGATGGAGCCGGTGCAAGGTAGTAGCTGACAACTGAAGCTTGCATACGGGGTTTGCAGTGGTTTGGCCACAAAACCACTGGGTTGCTTGGCTGAGCCACAAAGCCAAGGCCGAAGGCTCGATGGGGCGACCAGCCTGCTCAGGCCGGTCTGACCGCCCAGGGGAGGCAGTCTGACCGCCTGGCCCGGAGTGACCGGGGGAGGCCGGTCTGACCGCCCAGGAGGGGCGGTCTGACCGCCTGGCTCGCAGTGTGTCGAGAAGCTTCGAAGCGGAGGACGCGTGGCGCGATCGTGAGGCTTGCGTGGAGATGAAGCGGATTGCGACCAGCGGGAGTCCGTTCGATGAAGAAAAAGATCAAAGTTCCCAAAGTGCCCTTGGTGGGCGTGTATCTTAAGTTAAGTAAGTAGGGGTAGTTTGGTCATTGGTTGCCCTCCATATAAACTCAGTTGAGAGGAGATGGCAGCCACCTCTTGGAACCCTAGTTCATTTGCTTTCCTCTTTAGTTTTCCTTAGGCCTAGCTTGAGTGCTTCATGAGAGATCTTGTGAGAGGGATGGATGTTCGGGCGGCTTGCTAGACCTTGTATGAACCTTTCATGGTATGTATAGAAGCTTCGGCGTGGTTCATCTAGTCTCTCTTTGTCTCCCGGCGTTTTCTCTTTTGGTGATTTTCGGAGCTCTTTTTGGGGATTTTCGTGGTGACTTGTTTGAGGGGTTTCTTGGAGGGATTCTTGTTGGGTGTCACACATGAGGACTTCGTGCCTCTTTTCTTGGTAACTTTGCCCCAAAAATCCTTTGGGAAATCCTTTGATTTGGGTGGATTTCAGAGTTCTTGGAGTTCATGACCTAGACACCTTCGATTCGCGATTCCTCTTGATTGGATGGGTTTCGGTGGATATCCTTTGGTGGAGAGGTCATTCATGAGGTGACCCAGCTATCCTCGATGTTTCGTTGCAATCCGTGGAGTGAATCGGGAGATCGGGTGAAGGGAAGTTGGGAGTTGACCCGCGGCCAGTTTCTGCAGGGGAGGCGGTCTGACCGCCCAGGGTACGCGGTCTAACTGCTCTGGGGGTTTCGCTAGGAAAGTGTTCGTTTTCTGGGGATTTTCTCTGAGAGCTTGTTTGCCTTGATCAGAGGAGTTTCTAGGTGGAATCTTGGGTCGATTTGGAGTCGTGAACTTTGAGTTGTGGTTTTGGGGAATTTCTCAGCCCAGGCGGTCTGACCGCCCTGTCCATGCGGTCTGACCACCCCTGGAAGGAAATTTCCCGTGAGTTGTTTCCGCTGTTGTGGTTGAGTAGTTTCAGTGCTTGCTGGTGAGGTTTGCTCCTAGGATCAGTAGCACTCCAGTGGCTACGTGGTCTTGGCAAACGTGCGGATAGAGTGGTGAAAGTGATTTTGGGACCGAGGCCGTGTTCATCTCGTTGGAGGAGCTATCTCCCTCAAGAAAGAAATTTTATCGGCTCCCATTCACTCCCCCCCCCCCTCTCTGGTCGCCCAATCTGGTCCTTCAATTGGTATCAGAGCCGGTTACGGATCTTTTTGATTCTAACCAGTCTAAGATCCAAAGATGGGTGACTACGGAAAGGGGTCGGGTCCTCCGCACTTCGATGGAAAGAACTACCAAATGTGGGAGAGGTGCATGGGCGCGTTCTTGCGTGGGAAAGGACAATTGATCTGGGATGTGACGCAAAATGAGAATTATGTCATTCCGGACGATTTCATCCTCCCAGGTGCTCAGGATATGTGTGAGGCCAACAGCAAGGCCGTGGATTACTTGTTCCGTGCTCTGTGTGCCGCGGAGTTCGATGGCGTGTACTCAGAGAAGGTGGCTAGAAAGATTTGGGCTAAGTTGAGGATCGCTCATGTTGGGAACGCTCAGGTTCAGGCGCGTTTGTTTGCCACTCACCGGAGAGAGTACGAGAACTTCACTCATCTCCCCAGTGAGTCGATTGATGCCATGTTCCAGCGCTTCACCTGTATTGTGAACAACATGAGGGCCAATATGGCAGTGCTCCCATACACAGATCATGATAGAGCTATCAAGCTCTTACACGCACTTGACAGATCCGTGTGGAGTGCCAAGGTCGAGGCCATTGAGGAGTCGAGCGTGTATGACACGTTGACTGAGGACGAGCTGTTCTCTAAGCTCAAGTCATCGGAGGTGGATCGTGGCCTGAGAGCCAAGGCTGAAAGCACGACTGAGTCCCATAGTCTTGCTCTTGTGTCCGGATCTAGTGGAAGGACTAACACTAACTCCTCTTCGAGGATGTTTTCTCTGTCTTCCTTTGTGTCCTTGCCAGATGAGGAGTTCGACGAGCTTGGAGAGGACGAGCTGGCCCTGCTGACCAGGAAGTTCGAGAGGCTGCACGAGAACTGTGTGAACATGAGAAGAACCACTCGTACGTGCTACAGATGCGGCAAGCAGGGACACTTCATCGCCGAGTGCCCACAGGAGATCGAGCCTAAGAACGAGTACAAGCACCGCCCAAGGATCGAGAACAAATACCGCTCAAGGCGTGAGCACAAGAGCAAGTACAAGGACAAGGACGAGCGAAGGTCGAGAAAGGGCAGCGGCCACGACAAGAAGAAGACGGCTCGGGCAATGGTGGGAGCGAGCGACGTCGACTCCAGTTCCTGCTACACCTCGTCGAGTTCCAGCGACAGCGACGATGACAGCAAGCGCAAGAACAAGAAGCACGGTTCCAAGAACCTGAGTGGCCTGAGTTGCTTCGCACGAGAGGACGGCTTCTGCGGCATGGCCCACAGCTCCGGTAGCAAGAGAAGCTAGAAGGATGACTCCGGATCAGAATCCGAGGATGAGGTATGTGATGAGCTCTCTTCCTTGCACCAGGAGAATGCTGAGTTGGTTGCTTTGCTTGACAACCGTGATACCATGCTTAGAGAGGCTAAGAAACTTAGGAAAGAACTTAGAGCCTCACTAGAAGAAGCTAGGGAGAAAATTGCTGAGCTAGAATCTGTGAATCTTGATGCTAAAATTGAGATTGATTCCCTTAAGATTGCTCCTGTTGTTGCTGATGCTCCTGATTGTGATGACTGCAATGCTTTCCTGGCTGATTTAACTTTGCTTAAGGAAAAGCATGCCTCAAAGTTAGAGGAACTAGACTTGCTTAGGGCTGAGATTGATGAGTTGAAGTCTAGGTCTGCTTTACTAGGTGCTTGCACTTCCTGTCTTGTGTTGCATGCCAAACTAGATGAATCTCATGATAGGATTGTTTCTTTGGAGGCTGCTTTGAAAGTTCCAATTCCTACATCTTGCTCTACATGTGAATTGCACTCTGTTAAGAATATGGAATTGGCCCACTATGTTGACCGGTTGCAGGATGAAAACGATGAGCTGAGAAAGCTTATGAGTTGGCTGTCTGGGCATGAGCCACAGTTAAGTTTGATGATGGCTGAGTTTAAGAGGTCGGATGGTCAGGCGTTGGGTTCTGACAAGATTGGTAAGAGCAGTGGTGAGGGAGAGAAAACAGGAGAGATTCCCACTCCACCACAAACAATACCCATGATCAAATTTGCTCCAAAACCCAACCATCTGAGAAACAAGCTAGACACCACTCCCGATCCACCAGTGTTTCCCCACAAAACCGATAACTTCCAGAAACCGGTAAAGTTTGTGAGCACCCTTGGGAACATATTTGAGGGAAAATCAGGAGAGAAAGAGGTAGAGAAACCGAGAGAAACTCCACAGTCAAAGCCTAAACCAGTTCGCTTGCATTGTGAGTATTGTGGGAGGGACGGTCACCTCGAAGAGTTTTGTTACAAGAAGAAGAGGGGTGAGAGGATGGTGAAGGAGTGGGCGAACAAGGACAGGTACCACCCCTCTAATGGTGTGCCTGAGCCTCGTATGCCACTGCCTAGGGGTCAGGCTGAGGTGCGTACAGTTCCGGGTTGGGGAACGAAAGGAATTCCCAACCGAGGTGGTTCGCGTGTTGCTGCCCAGGGGGGGCAGTCAGACCGGCCAGGGCAGGTGGTCTGACCGCGTCCCAGCTGGGAGCAAGGGGTGCTGATGCCCGTGGTCGTGATTTCGATCGTGGTGGTTCCTATGGTCGTGGTATAGGCAGTAGGGGGTTTGTTTCTGGTGGTGGTGTGTTTGCTGGACGTTCTCCTCCTCGTGATCGATATGAGGGTGGTAGAGATCGTCGCAGCTTTGGGGGTCAGAGGAGCTACGAGCCACGCCCTTCTTTCCGTGGTAGTCGTTCTCCTCCAGCGAGACTTGAGGTGGTTCAGCGTGGTGGTTGTAGATTTGGACATAGTAGGATGGATGTTGCTAACCCCACTTTTGAGCAAATGGCTTGACACTGGTTTGACTCCTTTTGTGCTAACCCCAGTGTTGAGTCGCTTGCTCATTCTCATTTTCGTTTTTGATTTGCAGGTGGGAGGCATGGAGAACATTTGGTTGATTGACTCCAGTTGTTCGCGACACATGACCAGAGACAAAGGGTGGTTCTCCAGCCTCACCCCGGTGGTGTCAAAGGTGTACATCACTTTCGGGGATAACAGACGAGGACGGGTGATTTCAGAAGGTGAGGTTAAGGTGAGCAAGTTGGTGACCCTAAAGCGTGTGGCTCTGGTCAAGTCACTTGGTTATAACCTGTTGTCAGTATCTCTGTTGCTGGACGAGGGTTATGAGGTGCGTTTTAAGTTGGGGGCTTCTCGTGTTCTTGACTCTCGAGGCGATCTTGTTTGTACGATCGTGCCCGAGGGACAGATTTTTCACGTTGATTTTTCTCAGTCTTTCGGTCTCCCGAGGTGTTTGGTTGCTGGTCCTTCTTCTGAGTTGTGGAGGTGGCATAGGAGATTGGGGCACTTGAGCTTTGAGCTTCTTTCCCTTTTGAGTGCACTCGATCTTGTCCGAGGATTGCCCAGGTTGCGTTTTGAGAAGGATTTGGTTTGTGCGCCTTGTAGACATGGCAAGATGGTAGCCACTCCCCATCCACCCCTGACTGCTGTCATGACAGAGCGTCCGACAGAGCTGTTGCATATGGACCTTGTTGGGCCAGCTCGAGTTCGCTCGGTGGGTGGGAAGTGGTATGTCCTAGTTGTGGTGGACGATTACTCTCGCTATGCCTGGGTGTTTTTCTTGGAGGAGAAGGGTGAGACGTTTGGTTTTGTTCGAGACATTATCTTGAGGTTGAAGAACGAGAGACATGGGGATGCCATTAGAGCGATACACAGTGACAATGGCACGGAATTTAAGAACTCTCGTTTTGAGACCTTCTGTCGTGATCATGGGCTTGAGCATCAGTTTTCGACTCCATACACCCCTCCTCAGAATGGTGTTGTGGAAAGGAAGAATCGGACCCTGTGTGAGATGGCTAGGATGATGCTTGATGAGCACAAGACTCCTAGGAAGTATTGTGCTGAGGCGGTGAATACCGCATGCTATGTGTCAAACCAGATTCTCCTCTGAGCTTTTAAGAAGAAAACCTGCTATGAGCTGATGCATGGGCGAGTACCCAAGGTGAGTCACTTTCATGTCTTTGGTTGCAAGTGTTTCATTCTTAAGAAGGGCAGAAAGTTGGATAAGTTTGAGGCTAGGTCGGTCGATGGTATTTTCTTTGGTTATGCTACTCACTCTAGAGCATTTCGTGTGCTCAACTTGGAAACTAACCAAATCATGGAGACCTGCGAGGTTACCTTCGACGAGACACAGCCGCGTAGCTCTTTGGTCTTTGATTGTGCAGGTGATGAGGAGTTCGGCCAGGAGGTCTTTGAGGAGGAGGTGCAGGAAGATGGTGAAGAAGATGATGGTGGTGGTGCTCCCGCAGCTGACCGTGTACCTACTGCTTCCACTACTACGACGACGATCGAGGATGGTCCTTCACCTACACCGACGACGACTGAGGCTGTTCGAGAGGTTGCTACTACCGAGGGGGAGGTGGTCTCCAAACGTGAGGCTCCCCGGCGTGTTCAGGTGGATCACCCACCTTCGTCGATCATAGGTGAAATTCATGAACGTACTACACGGTCCAGGTCACAAAGGCATTCTCATTTTGCTCATTCTGCTTTTGTCACTTCTTTTGAGCCCAAAGATATTGGACACGCGCTTTCTGATCCAGATTGGGTGAATGCTATGCATCAGGAGCTTGAGAATTTTGAGAGGACTCAGGTGTGGGAGTTGGTTGAGCCTCCACCAAATTGCAAACCTATTGGGACAAAGTGGGTGTGGAAAAACAAAGAGGGAGAACATGGGGGAGATTGTGAGGAACAAGGTGAGGTTGGTTGCTCAGGGGTTTAGCCAGAAAGAGGGGATAGACTATGAGGAGACATTTGCTCCTGTGGCCCGTTTGGTGGCAATTAGGATCCTTCTAGCATTTTCAGTTGCTAAAGGGTTTAAGTTGTACCGAATGAATGTGAAGAGTGCATTCCTGAACGGGTTTTTAAAGGAAGAAGTATATGTGAGGCAACCCCCGGGCTTTGAGAGTGAGAGATTTCCCCATCGGGTATACAAACTCAGAAAAACATTATATGGCCTTAAACAAGCTCCCAGGGCGTGGTATGGTAGGCTGAGAGGGTTCTTGTTTAGTAAGGGGTTTGTGATGGGAAAGGTGGATCAGACTCTCTTTCTCCTCAAGCAGGGCGGTGACATTCTGATCATGCAAATATACGTGGATGATATAATCTTTGGTGGCTCCTCTCACACTTTGGTTGCCAGGTTTGCAGATGACATGAGCAGGGAATTCGAGATGTCCATGATGGGTGAATTGCAGTTCTTTCTCAGACTCTAGATCAAGCAGTGCAAGGACAGGACGTTTGTGCATCAAGCCAAGTACACAAAGGACATAGTGAAAAAATTCAAGATGGATGACTCGAAGCCGATGGCTACGCCGATGAGTACGACTACAACTTTGGATGCGGATGTTGATGGCGAGCCCGTGGACTAGAAGGAGTACCGGTGCATGATCGGCTCCCTCCTCTACTTGACGGCGACGAGGCCGGACATACAGTTCAGTGTGTGTTTGTGCGCTCGTTTTCAGGCCTCACCGAGGACTTCACATTTGCAGGCCGTCAAGAGGATTTTTAGGTAGTTGAACTACACCCCTGAGTTTGGTCTTTGGTATTCTGTGGCCTCGACACTCAACCTTCATGGGTTTGCGGACGCTGACTTCGCTGGGTGTCGTTTGGATCGTAAGTCTACTTCTGGTGGGTGTCAGTTTCTTGGGTCTTCTTTGGTTTCTTGGTCATCCCGCAAGTAGTCAAGTGTAGCCCAGTCCACTACAGAGGCCGAGTATGTTGCTACACCTAGTTGTTGTTCCCAGCTCCTATGAATTACCTACACTATGAGCGACTTTGGTGAGGAGTGTTCCCATGTCCCACTCTTTTGTGACAGCACCAGTGCCATAAGTGTAGCCAAGAACCCAGTTCTCCACTCCAAAACCAAGCATATAGAGGTGAGGTACCACTTCCTGAGAGACAATGTGGAGAAGGGAAAGATTGCTTTGATCCATGTACCCACCGAGAACCAACTAGCTGATATCTTTACCAAACCCCTTGACCAAGCTACTTTCTCTCGCTTGCGGGGTGAGCTCGGTGTGTGTTTGCTTTCCTGAGTTGGTGGTGGGAGCTCCTGTGTAGCATATGTATCATTTTTATCTTCTTGCATGGCATTGCATTTGTACCATGATGTATAGTCATCTTTGTATCTTAGGTTGTCTTTCCTTTTGTGACATATGGTAGGATGAGCTTCTCCTATATACATTGATTACTGTGATATGCTAGTTGTGAGCTTGTGAGCATGTTTGATGTGACTTGTGAAGGATAGCTATGCTCTTGATAGTCTTGCTATATGTGCATGTTGAGGTGGCTAGTTTTTGGAAAATGTTTTGATAGGCTCTCTCTTATGAGTTTAAGGATTGGCATGATCTTAGTATGCTTTGGTGGTTTATGTCACGCTTAATTCATGGTTGGATATCATGTGCTTCTCACTTGGGGTCAAAGACCCATGGGTCAGTATGAATGTTTAGCCCATGTGTTACCTTGTGGAGGAGCATAAGCTTCTTTTTGCCGCAAAGGCACTTCATATACTATTTTATGCTTAAAATGTGAAAAATTAACTTGGTATGAAATGCCTTGCTCAAAATTGTGCTCTCAATTGATCCATGTCATAAATGTTCTAAATCAGATTTTATATGGGTTCTAAATCGTTGCATGTTGTCTACCATGAGAAGTCTCATTTTAAGAAGTAGACACATGGCTCGATGGCTTTAACATGACATGAGATGCTTATGGGTGTTTGTAATGATCTTGTGTTAAGGATATGTGACCTAGCATGAAGTTTGTGTGACTTAAATTGACTTTGGTAGACTTTGCTCATGTTTTGGTCTTTAGCTCATCAGAGGGAAATTTTTAGCAAAATTGTGTATTTTGATCATGGCTTGCTCATTTGCTCATATAGCTTTACTATCATGATGGCAATGCTCATAAGAATCTTTGGAATGTCTTGCTTGCTCATTTGCTCACTCGTAGCATTTTGGAGTGCTCTTTGTCTATTTGAGAAGCTCTAGGTTGTAATTTTTGTAGAAATGCCTTGACTAACGCATTGTCAACAAGGGGGAGAAGTTTGTGCATGGAAGATAGGTCTGAGCATGTTTAGAAGGTTTTCGGCTGGTTTCGAACTGTTTCAGAACATGTCTTTCAGGGGGCGGTCACATAGGGCGGTCAGACCGCCCTGTCTGTGGTGTGACCGGCCCAGGCGGTCTGACCGGCCTGGGTCAGTGAGAGCAGGTTTTGCTCATTTTTCATGCATCTGCAGTAGTTCTTGCATGCATGTGTTCAGGGGGAGTGCATTTGCTCAGGGGGAGCCTGCATGTGTTCAGGGAGAGCTCCGTGTGTCGCCTGAGTTCTTACTTTGGTGGTTTGCTCTTCATGAGTTTTAGTTTGTGTCTCGGTTGTGTTGAGCCGTTTGCCCTTGCCTTCGGGGACCGAGACTTTGGCTTCAAGTGATTAGGGCTTGTGTGGTTTGGTTTTTGGATCACTTGATGGGTTGTTTGTTGCTTCTTTCTTTTTGTTTTCTTATGATGGTTACTATGTGTGTGGGTGTTGTCAATGCACTCATCAAGGGGGAGATTGAGGACCTGTGTGGTTCGAGGACCGTTGGATGGTCGCTCCTTAGTGATGAGTGATTAACAACGTTGTGTGGACTGACTCTTGGCCTAGTATTGCAGGTACAGGATTGCGGCTTGATTCGCGTGGTGCAGGTGAAGATGAAGTTCGAAAGGTCTATGTCTGTGTGACCTCCCAGGAGCGGAGAGACAAGTAGGCTTCGATCGAGTGAAGGACCTATTAGGCGAACCAGAGGGGGGGAGTGAATGGGAGCTGATAAAAATTCTTCTCGAAGGAGATGAGAACTCCAACAAGATGAACACGGCTTCCAAATCACGTCTCCGACTCAACTATCCAAGTTGGTCAAGACCATGCAGCCACTGGAGTGCTACTGGTCCTAGGAACCAACAACCACCTTCACGGACTCGAGAACGCAGCGGAACACCAACTCGAGCACCACTGACCTACACCGGTCAGGTTGGTGAGCAGCACCGGTCAGACCGGTCCCTGCTGGTAAAACCTGGGAACTTCCACAGAAGGCCCCTACACCGGTCAGGCCGATGTAGCTCACCGGTCAGACCGGTTCAAGCCAGGAAACCCCAAATCCACCAAACAGGCCTACCGAGCTCCAAACTGACCCAAACTCGAAACAGCAGCAACACGGGACTACAATGACCTCACCAGAACGTTCACCTGAGGCAAAACCCACAGAGCCTCTGCACCGGTCAGACCGGTGAGCAGCACCGGTCAGACCGGTCAGGCTGGGCCGCTCGGGGATGAACAGCACCCGCGGGTCAACTCCCCAAATCCAACTCCCGATCTCCCGAATCGCTCCACGGATTTGTGCAAGACTTTGGGGATAGTAGGAACACCTCATGGGCACTCCATAGCCAAGATTTGGTCCACCAAAACTTGCTAAATCAAGAGGAATCGAAGAAATCCCACCAAGAACGCCTCTAACCCTAGAGCTACGAAAACCCCAAAATCGAGCCCCTTTGCTCACGGATTTAGGAGGGGAATCAAAGGGAAAAGAACCACGAAGGGTTCATGCATACATCCCCCACCAAATCCCAAAGAGAAAGGCCTCGAAATCGCTCCAAGAAAATCGCCAAGAAAGGGCTCCGAAAATCACCAAAAAGGAGAAACCGGAAAGACACATCCAAGCATTGAGGAACCACACCGAATCATCTATACATACCAAAGAGGTTCATACAAGGTCTGGCTTGCCGCCCGATCATCCTTCCCTCTCACAAGATCTCACCATGAAGCTCTCAAGCTAGTCCTAAGAAAATCCTAAGGAAAAATAGGAAGAGAAAATAGGAAAACCAAATGAGCTAGGGTTCCAAGAGATGGCTGCCATCCTCTCACCCCTTGGGTTATATGGAGGCAACCGAAAGACTAAAATACCCTTACAAGCTAATTAGAGATACATGCCCCTCAAGGGCGAAATTGGAAATCTTTGTCTTCGCACCATCGGACGGATGCCCAGCGACCGCAAACTTGCTTAGCCTCGACGCAAGCCTTGCGATCCCGACGCGTGTCCTCCGCTTCGAAGATTCCGGACTGCGTCGTCGCACACCGGTCAGACCGGTACCCACCGGTCAGACCGGTCAGACCCACCGGTCAGACCGGTCTGGAGCTGCTGCACCTCCGTCTTCGGTTCTTCGGTCTTGGCTTTGTGGATCAACCAAGGAACTAGTGGTTTTCTGGTGAACCACCGGAAACCCCGCGAACTCGGTGTAGCATCCGCCAATCACCACTCATGACTCGGCTCCCACGTAGTCTCGGCTCGACCTTGGTTTTGAGGCTCAACCAAGAAACCGTTCATGACTTCATCTTGCCGTTCTTGCCACCATGCAGCCCGCACTTGACCCCGCTGGCCACCGGGTCCCTCGAACCAAGCCTACTTGTCTTCTCCACACCTGGAGGCCTCACCGGCAACGACCTTTCGCGCTTGTTCTTCACCTGCACCTGCACCAGTCAAGCCGCAACCTGCACCTACAATACTTAGCCAAGAATCAGTCCACAACACGTTGTCAATCACTCATCACACCAGGAAGTGACCATCCACCGGTCCTCGAACCACACATGGCTCTCAATCTCCCCCTTGATGAGTGCATTGACAACACACACGTTTTGGTAACCAAGAGAAAAGAAAAAGAAAAGAAACGACTAAAAGAAACTCCAACAAGCGATCGAAAGCCAAAGAAAAGGCAAAGAGCAAGATCACTTGAAGAAGACAAGTCTCGGACCCCTTAGGCAAGGGCAACGGCTCGACACATCTGAGACAAAACATGCTCAAGCAAAGAGCACAAACCATCAAACCAAAGCTCGAAAACCACAAAGAGCTCCACCTGCACACATGCAAGCTCCCCCTGAACCAATGCAACTCCCCCTGGACGAATGCATGCAAACCACCTCGCAAAACAGAGCAGCTGCTTCAGCTTTGCTCTGACCGGTTAGACCGGTCAACCACACCGGTCAGACCGGTGTGCTAGATCGCCCAGCACCTGGTCCTCACACCGGTCAGACCGGTGTACCTCACCGGTCAGGCCGATGACCACCTGGGAAAAACTGGGAACTGCACGAGCTCAAAACTAGCTCGAAACCACTTGGAAACCTTCTAAATGCGTGCAGAAAGCCAAAACATGCTCAAACTTCTCCCCCTTGTTGACAATGCATGACTCAAGCCAAAAATGCAAAAAATGCAACCTAGAGCTTCTCAAATAGACAAAATTCAATAAAGGATGCTACACATGTCCAAATGAGCAAGTTAGACATTCTATAGCTTCGTAATGACATCAACTACATGATCACCAAGTTTCACAACTATTGAGCGAAGCTAAGATAGAATTGAGCAATTTTGCGAAAATTTACCCTCTCATGAGCAAAGTCCTAAATATGAGCAAAACATGTCAAAATGGCAAAGCCACACAAACTTCATGCTAGGACAACCATTCTATGCATAAGACCATCATAAACACCCACAAGCACCTCATGTCATGTCAAAGCCACCGAGCCATGTGCCTACTTATAGATATGAGACTTCTCATTGGTAGGCATCATACAACGGTTTAGCACCCAAAGGAAATTAAAATTAGCACATATGATATGAGAGCACATTTTCCAAGCAATTTACATTTCATTTTCAGATTTGAAATTGGTACATGAAATGTCTTTGCGACAAAAAGGAACTTATGCCCCTCCACAAGATTAAGCATGGGGGCTAAACATTCATGATGGCAAATGAGCCTTTGGCCCCATATGATCAAAATAAGCTATCCAACCACAAATTAAGCATAGCCAAGCCACATAAACATGTCAAGATCATATAAAGGCATTTACTCACAAGAGAGCATACATGTGACATTTTTCAAAAGCATAGCCATCAACCATGGATATAAATCAAGATCATCAAGAGCTAAGCCAAACTAACCATAGCTTACCACACTAGCTCACAAAGACATACATATCATTCCATGGTGAACAATGTATATAGGAGAAGCCTTTCCTAAACAATGCATATGATACAAAATGCATGCAACCTAAGATACAAAGATGCCTATACATCACGTTACATATGCCATGCCAAATGCAAGAAATGCACAAAGGAAAGCTATACATATGCTACAAAGGAGCTCCCACACACAAAGCTCACAAACGACCGGCTCCTCGAGGGGAGGCAAAAAGGGCTCGACACCACCGGCAAAAGAGCAAAGGAGCGCAAAACTCACAAGCTCCCCCTAAACACATACACTAGGGCCAAAGAGCATACAAAGCTCACTCTTAGTACACATGATAGAGTAAAGAGCACACTAAGCACACAGGCTCCCCCTAAACTCATGCATTAAGGTCAAAGAGCATACAAAGCTCACCTTACACACATGAGATAGGGCATGGAGCGAAACGAACCAAGTGGCTTGACCAAGGCCACACACTTGAAGGACACAAATTCACTTACCTTTATCATTTCTTCAGAATTCACCCGTCCTTGTCCACCATCCCCGAAAGTGATGTACCTCCATGTCATCACCGGGGTATGAGGCCGGAGAACCACCCCCGATATCAACCAAATGTTCTCCGGGCATCCCACCTGAAATTCAAAACCAAGAGCAAGAGCGAGCAAATGACTCAACACTGGGGTTAGTACCAAAGGTGTCAAACCAGTGCCGAGCCATCTCCTCAAAAGTAGGATTAGCAACATCCATCCTACCGCGCCTATCAAAACTGCGATCCGTCCTATCAAACCTATCAAACCTGGAACCACCATGGGAAAACCACTCCCGTCTCACTGGAGGAGTACGAGTACCACGAAAAGGAAAACGTGGTTCGTAGCCCCTCTGAGACTCAAAACTGCGACCTCTCCCAAACTCGTATTGATCACGAGGTGGAAAGTGTCCAGCAAACTCAACACCACCAGACTCAAAGCGCCTACCATCTGTTCCACGACCGAAAGGGCTGAACCCTCTAGCATCACGGCCTCGAAAACCAGACCGTCCAGCACTCTGCCTAGCACCGGTCTGACCGGTCTGGCCGGTGGCCCTTGGCCAGTAAACTTGCCTCCACCTGAAGCTCTCCTATCTCTCCATGCTGGAACCGTATGCACAACACCCTTTCCCTTAGGTAGTGGCATACGAGGCTCAGGCACACCATGAGAAAGGTGGTACCTGTCCTTGTTTGCCCACTCCTTAGCCATTCTCGCCTCTCTCCTTCTCTTATAGTAATACTCTCTCTTGTGACCATCCTTTCCACAAAACTCACAATGGAAACGGATTGTTCTTGGCTTAGGCTTGGGGTGAGGCTCTTCACAAGGCTTCTCACTAGGTTTCTCACTAGGTTTTTCACTAGCCTTCTCACTTGGTTTTTCTCTCGGTTTAAGCAACTGGTTTGGCTTGGGTACAAACTTGTCTTTGGATGTGGGTTGTGGTGGAACTGGAATATTCCCAAATTTCCCTTCTCTCTCACCACTGCTCTCACCAAACTTAACAGATCCCAAAGCCCAACCATCAAAGCGCTTATAACCGACAATCGTCATGCTAAGCTGAGGTTCCTGACTAGACAACCAACTCAGCACTTCACGCAACTTACTGTTCTCATCCTGTAAATGATCAACACATTGTGCAAGTTCCAAATTCTTCACAGCATGCAATTCACAGGTAGAGCAAGAAGTAGGAATAGGCATTTTCAAATCAGCCTCAAGCGAAACAATGCGAGAACGAAGCTCAGCAATCTTATCATGCAAAGCAAGGCAAGAAGTGCATGCACCAAGCAAAGTGGGTCTAGATTGCAGCTCAGCCAACTCAACCCTAAGCACATCTAGTTCCTCACACTTGGAGGCATGCTTTTCCCTAAGAGCAGACAAATCAGCTAGGAAAACAGAGCAGTCAGTACAGTCAACCTCATCAGAAACCACAGGGCTAGCCTTAAGCGAATCAATTTCAAGCTTGCCATCAAGAACCTGTGTTTCTAGCTCAGTCACTCTAGTCCTAGCATCTTCAAGCAAAGCTCTAAGCTCCTTCCTAAGCTTCTTAGCCTCTCTAAGCATGTGATCGCGATTATCAAGCAAGTCAACCAACTCCTCATTCTCCTTGCGCAAAGAAGAGAGCTCATCACATACCTCATCCTCGGAGTCGGAGTCTGAATCCGAGGCATTCTTCTGGCTTCTCCTGCTGCCGGAGCTGCGTGCCATGCCGCAAAGACCATCCTTCTTATTGCAGCCTCTCGAAGTCTTGCTTGCGGTACAGCAAAGGCCGTTCAAGTACTTGCCGAAGTCCTTCTTCTTCTTCTTCCTGTGTTTCCTCTTGCTGTCCTCTTCTTCTTCTTCACTCGAGCTTGATGACACACCCTCAGAGTCAGAGTCGATGTCGCTCGATCTCTTGATCTTCTCTTAGGTCCGTGTCTTCCTCCCATGTTCATGTTCCTTCTCCTTGGATCGTCTTCCTTTGTCCTTGGACTTGTGCTTGTCGTGGTTGTTCTCCTTCGGACACGACGAAAAAGTGTCCGGTCTTGCCACACTAGAAGCACGTCCTCGAGTTCCTTCTTGAGTTCACCCGATTCTCGTGCATCCTCTCGAATCTCCGTGTCAGCAACGCCAGCTCGTCCTCTCCAAGTACATCGAACTCCTCGTCTGGCAAAGACATCAAAGAGGACAAAGAGTACATCCTGGAGGATGGGTTAGCGTTAGTCTTAGCACCTGAGCCACCGACAAGAGCAAGACTATGAGGATCAGTCGGGCTCTCAAGACGGGCTGTCATACCACGATCCAACTCAGCCGACTTGAGCTTCGAGAACAGCTCGTTCACGGTCAAGGTGTCATACTTCTCGGACTCAAGGATAGCCTCAAACTTCCCGTCCCATACGGTATGGTCCAACGAGTGCAAGAGCTTCACGGCTCTGTCATGATCATCGTATGGGAGCACGGCCACATTGGCTCTCATGTTGTTCACAACAATCATAAACCGCTGGAAAAGGGCATCGACGGACTCACCGGGGAGATGAGTGAAGTTCTCGTACTCTCTCCGGTAAGTCGCGTACATCCGAGCCTGAACCTGAGCATTCCTAGCATGAGCATCCTTCAACTACTCCCAAATCCTACAAGCTAAGTCCTCTGTCTGAACCCGATCGAATTCGGACTGACACAGAGCACAAAACAAGTAGTCGACCGCCTTGTTGTTGGCTTCGAACATATCCCTCGATCCTGGAGCAAGGAAGTTAATCGGATGAACATAAGCTGTGTTCACCGTGACGTCCCAAAGGATCTGACCCTTTCCGCGGAGGAACGCTGCCATCCTCCTAAACCACATCTGGTAGTTCTTCCCATCGAAGTGCGGAGGACCCGAACCCCGTTCCTGGTACGCCATCTTTGGATCTTAGACTGGTAAGAGTCAATGAAGAGCCGAACCCGCTCTGATGCCAATTGAAGGAACGATTAGGCGAACCAGAGAGGGGGGGAGTGAATGGGAGCCGATAAAAATTCTTCTCGAAGGAGATGAGAACTCCAACAAGACGAACACGGCTTCCAAATCACGTCTCCGACTCAACTACCCAAGTTGGTCAAGACCACGCAGCCACTGTAGTGCTACTGGTCCTAGGAACCAACAACCACCTTCACGGACTCGAGAAAGCAGCGGAACACCAACTCGAGCACCACTGACCTACACCGGTCAGGCTGGTGAGCAGCACCGGTCAGACCGGTCAGGCTGGGCCGCTCGGGGATGAACAGCACCCGCGGGTCAACTCCCCAAATCCAACTCCCGATCTCCCGAATCGCTCCACGGATTTGTGCAAGACTTTGGGGATAGTAGGAACACCTCATGGGCACTCCATAGCCAAGATTTGGTCCACCAAAACTTGCTAAATCAAGAGGAATCGAAGAAATCCCACCAAGAACACCTTTAACCCTAGAGCCACGAAAACCCCAAAATCGAGCCCCTTTGCTCACGGATTTAGGAGGGGAATCAAAGGGAAAAGAACAACGAAGGGTTCATGCATACATCCCCCACCAAATCCTAAAGAGAAAGGCCTCGAAATCGCTCCAAGAAAATCGCCAAGAAAGGGCTCCGAAACTCACCAAAAAGGAGAAACGGGAAAGACACATCCAAGCCTTGAGGAACCACGCCGAATCATCTATACATACCAAAGAGGTTCATACAAGGTCTAGCTTGCCGCCCGATCATCCTTCCCTCTCACAAGATCTCACCATGAAGCTCTCAAGCTAGTCCTAAGAAAATCCTAAGGAAAAATAGGAAGAGAAAATAGGAAAACCAAATGAGCTAGGGTTCCAAGAGATGGCTGCCATCCTCTCACCCCTTGGGTTATATGGAGGCAACCGAAAGACTAAAATACCCTTACAAGCTAACTAGGGATACATGCCCCTCAAGGGCGAAATTGGAAATCTTTGTCTTCGCACCATCGGACGGATGCCCAGCGACCGCAAATTTGCTTAGCCTCGACGCAAGCCTTGCGATCCCGACGCGTGTCCTCCGCTTCGAAGATTCCGGACTGCGTCATCGCACACCGGTCAGACCGGTGCTCCTCACCGGTCAGACCGGTCAGACCCACCGGTCAGACCGGTCTGGAGCTGCTGCTCCTCCGTCTTCGGTTCTTCGGTCTTGGCTTTGTGGATCAACTAAGGAACCCAGTGGTTTTCTGGTGAACCACCGAAAACCCCGCGAACTCGGTGTAGCCTCCGCCAATCACCACTCATGACTCGGCTCCCACGTAGTCCCGGCTCGACCTTGGTTTTGAGGCTCAACCAAGAAACCGTCCATGACTTCATCTTGCCGTTCTTGCCACCATGCGGCCCGCACTTGACCCCGCTGGCCACCGGGTCCCTCGAACCAAGCCTAGTTGTCTTCTCCACACCTGGAGGCCTCACCGGCAACAACCTTTCACGCTTGTTCTTCACCTGCACCTGGACCAGTCAAGCCGCAACCTGCACCTGCAATACTTAGCCAAGAATCAGTCCACACCACGTTGTCAATCACTCATCACACCAGGAAGTGACCATCCACCGGTCCTCGAACCACACATGGCTCTCATCGAGGTACCCGGTGGCCGACGGGATCGAGTGCGGACCGTACGCTGGCAAGAAGAGCAAGACAACGTCGAGAGGGATGGAGCCGGTGCAAGGTAGTAGCTAACAATTGAAGCTTGCACGCGGGGTTTGCAGTGGTTTGGCCACAAAACCACTGGGTTGCTTGGCTGAGCCACAAAGCCAAGGCCGAAGGCTCGACGGGGCGACCAGCCTGCTCAGGCCGGTCTGACCGCCCAGGGGAGGCGGTCTGACCGCCTGGCCCGGAGTGACCGGGGGAGGCCGGTCTGACCGCCCAGGAGGGGCGGTCTGACCGCCTGGCTCGCAGCGCGTCGAGAAGCTTCGAAGCGGAGGACGCGTGGCGCGATCGTGAGGCTTGCGTGGAGATGAAGCGGATTGCGGCCAGCGGGAGTCCGTCCGATGAAGAAATAGATCAAAGTTCCCAAAGTGCCCTTGGTGGGCGTGTATCTTAAGTTAAGTAAGTAGGGGTAGTTTGGTCATTGGTTGCCCTCCATATAAACTCAGTTGAGAGGAGATGGCAGCCACCTCTTGGAACCCTAGTTCATTTGCTTTCCTCTTTAGTTTTCTTTAGGCCTAGCTTGAGTGCTTCATGAGAGATCTTGTGAGAGGGATGGATGTTCGGGCGGCTTGCTAGACCTTTTATGAACCTTTCATGGTATGTATAGAAGTTTCGGCGTGGTTCATCTAGTCTCTCTTTGTCTCCCAGCGTTTTCTCTTTTGGTGATTTTCGGAGCTCTTTTTGGGGATTTTTGTGTTGACTTGTTTGTGGGGTTTCTTGGAGGTATTCTTGTTGGGTATCACACATGAGGACTTCGTGCCTCTTTTCTTGGTGACTTTGCCCCAGAAATCCTTTGGCAAATCCTTTGATTTGGGTAGATTTCGGAGTTCTTGGAGTTCATGACCTAGAGACCTTCGATTCGCGATTCCTCTTGATTGGATGGGTTTCGGTGGATATCCTTTGGTGGAGAGGTCATTCATGAGGTGACCCAGCTATCCCCGAAGTTTTGTTAAAATCCGTGGAGTGAATCGGGAGATCGCGTGAAGGGAAGTTGGGAGTTGACCCGTGGCCAGTTTCTGCAGGGGAGGCGGTCTGACCGCCCAGGGTACGCGGTCTGACTGCCCTGGGGGTTTCGCTAGGAAAGTGTTCGTTTTCTAGGGATTTTCTCTGAGAGCTTGTTTGCCTTAATCAGAGGAGTTTCTAGGCGAAATCTTGGGTCGATTTGGAGTCGTGAACTTTGAGTTGTGGTTTTGGGGAATTTCTCAGCCCAGGCGGTCTGACCGCCCTATCCATGCGGTCTGACCGCCCCTGGCAGGAAATTTCACGTGAGTTGTTTCCGCTGTTGTGGTTGAGTAGTTTCAGTGCTTGCTGGTGAGGTTTGCTCCTAGGATCAGTAGCACTCCAGTGGCTACGTGGTCTTGGCAAACGTGCGGATAGAGTGGTGAAAGTGATTTTGGGACCGAGGCCGTGTTCATCTCGTTGGAGGAGCTATCTCCCTCGAGAAAGAAATTTTATCAGCTCCCATTCAATCCCCCCCTCTCTGGTCGCCCAATCCGGTCCTTCAGTGTGGACTACACTGATCTTAATAAGCATTGTCCCAAGGATCCTTTCGGGTTACTGCGGATTGATCAAGTCATTGACTCCACGGCGGGTTGTGCTTTACTCTGTTTCCTCAATTGCTACTCCGGCTATCAACAAATTGCAATCAAGGAATCTGATCAAGAGAAGACCGCATTTATCACCCCGTTTGGTGCTTATTGTTACGCAACAATGTCCTTCGGGTTGAAAAATGCTGGTGCTACTTATCAAAGAGCTATCCAAGCGTGCTTCAAGAAGCAGCTTCACAAGAACGTGGAAGCATACGTGGATGATGTCATTGTCAAGACTAGGGATCCAGACATGCTTATCACGGATCTGGAGGAAACTTTTGCTTTGTTGCGGGAGTACCAATGGAAGCTCAACCCTAACAAATGCGTCTTTGGTGTATCATCAGGAAAACTACTCGGGTTCATCATTAGCCATCGTGGCATCGAAGCAAATCCCGAGAAGATTACCGCCATCTCCAACATGCAAGCTCCGACTACTATCAAAGATGTCTAGAAGCTTACTGGATGTATGGCGTCACTCAATCGCTTCATCTCGCGACTTGGAGAACAGGGTCTACCTTTCTTCAAGCTACTCAAGCGGCAAGAGAAGTTTACATGGACAATTGAAGCTGATCAAGCTCTTTCTCAGCTCAAGTAGTTCTTATCCAAGCCTCCAGTCCTCACAGCTCCTCTGCCTAATGAAGAGCTCTTGCTCTATATCGCTGCAACTACTAATGTTGTCAGCACTGCTATTATCGTTGAGCGGCAGGAGGAAGGCCATGGCTACCCTGTCTAGAGGCCAGTTTATTTCGTCAGTGAAGTACTCTCAGAGTCCAAAGCTCGCTACCCTCCGGTGCAGAAGCTACTGAAAGGACCTTGATGTCGCCTAGAGGGGGGTGAACAGGCGAGTCGACCAAATAAAATTTTTCCCCCGAAAACTTGAGCTCCCTGGCAGAGGCGGTCAAACCGCCTTCACAGGGCGGTTAGACCGCCCTGCTGCTTTCTGCTGGGGGGAGGGCGGTTAGACCGCCTCCTACAGGCGGTTAGACCGCGTCCACGTAGGAAGCCAGCAAAGAGTGGCTCAAGCTCCTCTTGACTTCTAGCACGAACCAAACTTGGTGAGTGGCCTTGGTTGATGGTCACAAGCAGGGTGATGATCCCTGCACACAAAGACAAGCACACCCAAGTAGATCGAAGCGGAAGCAAATAGAAATATGCTAGAAAACCACAAGTGAAGCAAACCACAATGGAGACACAAAGATTTGTTTCCCGAAGTTCACTTCCACCAAGGAAGCTATGTCTCCGTTGAGGAGCTTGTAAGGGATTCGAGTTCTCAACTAACTCTTCCCACAACAAGTCGGGTCTTTTTCAACCACTTTCCTCGATTCCACTAAGGCGATCTTTTCCACGAAGAGGCAAGATCACAGCCCTCACAAACTTGCCACTGCTCACCACAACTTGGGAGCTAGCCGGTGACGCCTAGCCATCTAGGAGGCAAACCTCCAAGAGTAACAAATGCTTCAAGGCTTGTAGACGCAAATCACAAGTGCTCAAGCTATGGAAGGCTCTTGACAGCTCACAAAGCTCATACAAACTCACCTTCTCAACCCAACACAAGGATAGAGCTTGAATCTCACAAATCTCACAAAGAGAAGGTTGGGGAGAGGTTCTATGGCTTTGGCTCAGCAAAAACAACAGGGGAAGCACACCAGCAACTCTAGAATCAGCAGCTCCAACAAGTAGAGCTCGTGGGGTACTTATACCCCATTCAAGGAAAACTAGCTGTTAGAAAAGTGGCCAGGGCGGTCAGACCGCCTGGTCAGGGTGGTTAGACTGCCTGCCTCCGGCCAGTTTGAAAAACTAGCCGTTAGCTGCCTGGGGCGGTCAGACCGCCCCCATGGGTGGTTAGACTGCCCTGGGCAGAGAGAGCCCAAAACCCTTTTTCTCTTTTCGCAAATACCTCAAGATGTGTTGAAGTGGCTAAGGTTGGGTTAGAGGTTTGTTAGATCACTCAAAGACTCTCTCAAGGCTATTTCTCACATAGGACAACTAAAGAGCACTTTTGATACTTGTCATAAAGCTAATGTTGCATCCCTCTTGATAGTACGGCATTCCTATACTCAAGAACGAAAGTAAATACCTTGTCAACCTCTTGAGCTTGTATACCTTTCATCTTGCCATACTTGAACGATTTGAACTTGAGGGCTTCCAACAATTGCTATCTTCATGAGCACATCCATACTTGAGCTAGCAACTTAAGATCTTTCCATATAGCATAGGTATGCACGCTTAGATCCTTAAGTCACTCCATATTGCCAAACATAACATGTAGATGAGTTGCATTGCTTCACTCGGTTAAGGCTTGGATATGATACTTGGAGACCCCACGGATACTAGAACTTCACCTTAGCAAAACACGAAATGGCGGCTTAGCTAGGACCCCAAAGATTGCTTAGTCCCTCACCCTAGTCATCTCGGTTGATCTCTTCATCACTTACCCAAACCACATTGAGTTCAACTTTGCTTCATCCATATTTGATCTTCATTTTAAATACCACTTCAAATGCTTGTTCTTGATTGACAATGTATATGCAAGCTTCCAATTTAGGATCATCAAATATTCATTCATCCTTGTATCCTTTCACAATCATCACATGAATTCTTGCATTTATTATTTAGTAGAGAACACCATTTCTCTTTTTATGACCCATTGATTTTTAATCAAGCTACCACAATCATTGGAGACTCGAAATTGATCTTTGTAAAATATCCCTAATATTTATCTTCATTTGATTGCTTAACATTCATCATTTCTTATAAAAGGACCACACACTTGCTTGTCTTCATCATGTGAGCCAAACAATATTCATCCTCAAATATATAGCAATATTAACTCATGAATAATTAAATACAAACCTGCTCACAATCTTAAACAAACAAGTTAGATCTTTAATCGCTTTGTCATTCAATTCACCAAAATCCACTTAGGGGCCTAGATGCTCTTTCAGCTACTCTATGCGGTTCTGATCACTTCACGGAAGCTCCGCCACTACTTTGACGAGTACAAGATTTCTGTGGTTACTAGCTACCCGCTTGGTGAGATATTGCACAACCGGAATTCCACAGGAAGGATTTCTAAATGTGCTGTAGAGCTTGGCGCTCTATCCCTCGAGTTCAAGTCTCGCACTGCTATCAAGTCTCAAGCCTTGGTTGATTTCATGGCTGAGTGGCGGGAAAATCAAGTCCCAACTCCAATTGAGCATCTAGAACACTGGGTCATGTACTTTGATGGTTCCCTCAAGTTGGAAGGCGCTGGTGCCGGGGTACTTCTGATTTCCCCGAAGGGCGAGCAACTCAAATATGTCTTACAGATCTTCTGGAAGGTCTCAAACAATAAAGCTGAATATGAAACTCTACTGCACGGTCTTCGCCTTGCAGTCTCTCTTGGCATTACACGACTACTTGTCTATGGTGATTCTTTGGTGGTCATCAATCAAGTCAATGATTCTTGGGATCGTAATGCTGAGAATATGGATGTGTACTCTCAGGAGGTACGCAAACTTGAGAACAAATTTCATGGTCTCGAGTTCCATCATGTTGTTCACGACAACAATGTTGCTGCGGATGTCTTGTCGAAACTGGGGTCTACACGAGCTCAAGTGCCAGCTAGAATCTTCGTTCATGAACTCCACAAACCATCAATTCCGGAGCAATCATCTGCACCTACGACTACTTCAGTTCAACCTAATCGAGAAGTGCTTATGATTGACGGGGACTGGAGAACTCCTTTTATCGACTACATTAAACATCAGTTGATTCCTGAAGACAAGTCAGAAGCCGAGCGCATCTCACGCCACATCAAGGCTTATGCTCTAGTCGAAGATCAACTCTACAAGCAAGGCACAAGTTCTGATGTACTCATGAAGTGCATTTCTCGTGAAGAAGGCAAGGAAATCTTGGAGGAGACACACAAAGGAATCTGTGGCAATCACGCTTCTTCCCGCACCTAGGTGGGAAAAGTTTTCAGACATGCTTTCTACTGGCCTACAACTCTTGCTGATGCAGAGGAACTAGTCAAGAAGTGCCATGGATGCCAATTCTTCGCCAAGCAACAACACGTTCCAGCCTACAAACTCATTATGATTCCACCAACTTGGCCTTTCGCTTGCTGGGGGCTGTATATGATCGGTCCTCTCCCAAATGCGCCAGAGGGATTCAACAGAGTTCTGGTGGCTATCAACAAGTTTACCAAGTGGATTGAGGTTAAGCCTGTTACCTTCCCCAAGGCTGATAGAGTCCTCGACTTCTTGGATCAAATCGTACATCGCTATGGGTTCCCTAATTGCATTATTACAGACCTGGGTTCGAATTTCAACAATCACTAGTTCTGGGAGTACTATGAGAATAGTGGAATTGACGTCTAGTACATCTCCATCGCTCATCCACACGCCAATGGCCAAGTGGAACGCGCCAACGGGATGGTACTCGATGCTCTCAAAAAGCGACTGTATGATGCTGCAAATACCAAGGGCGAAAAGTGGATCAAGGAACTACCCAATGCACTCTGGGGGCTACGTACTCAGCCTACTACTCCCACAGGGCAGTCACCCTATTTCCTGGTCTACGGCTCTGAAGCCGTCTTGCCTGCTGATGTCATGTGGTGTTCTCCGACGGTTGACCAGTACGAAGAAGGCGTAGCTGAACAAACAAGACAGATAGATGTCGACAGTCTCGAGGAAGCTCGCTACAACGCACTTGTTCAATCAGCTCGATATCTTTAGAAGATTCGTCGCTACCATGACCGCAACGTTAAGGAACGCTCCTTCAACATTGGTGACTTAGTCCTTCGTCGTATCCAGAACACGACAGGGCTACACAAGCTCAACTCGCCATGGGAAGGCCCTTTCTCTGTCGCAAAGGTCACCGACCCAGACTCGTATCGTCTACAAACTCTTGAAGGCGAAGAAGTCGACAACTCTTGTAACATTGACTAGCTTTGTCGCTTCTACCCATAAGGGGT
This sequence comes from Cenchrus fungigraminus, assembly GCA_036936925.1. NCBI lineage: Eukaryota > Viridiplantae > Streptophyta > Magnoliopsida > Poales > Poaceae > Cenchrus > Cenchrus fungigraminus. The sequence goes on from CM072779.1 coordinate 104,923,311, forward strand.
CTCAACAACCCTCTCCAGGCAACTACGGTTGCAACAACTCTCTAGGTAGCTACGGTTGCCACTACTCGTAGGGGATCAAGACAATCCTCTCCAAATAGTTTCGGCTGTGACTACTCGTGGCTGCTACGATCACTCGTAGGGGATCATGATAATCCTCTCCAGGCAGTCTCTTTCTGCGAACTCGTAGGGAGTCATGACAACTCTCTCCAGACGACTCCGTGTCGTATAGAGCAATAAGTGGCACATTGCTATCCATGTCTCTATTTTTGATAAGAGACTTCAGCCTAGAGTAACACCCTTCATAGTAGGGTCTCAGTGGAACTCTCATACAAGTTGCTGCTACAGCAAGGATGAGTTCATCACACTGTCTCCTACGGTCTTACTCGTTCTTCGGACATCCTTGCGAGTACTCTCTCACTAGGCTCATAGCCTCAGAGGTACTTAAGGCACTATTACTCAATAGTGTATCCAGACATTGTAAACTATGTACAATGTGTTCAGTAATAAAGTTGTTATTCTATATATCGACTTGTTACTGTCCTTTGCTTATTTCACAACAAAGCCTTCTTTCATGCTACTACAGCTAAGGTGTTCAACTCGTTGTGATTAAGCTAACGTTCTTTGGAACATATCTAGACTTGAGTACTTCTACTCGAGTACTGTATCTCTTTTTGCAGCCACACACTCATTATCAACTCGAGTACATGGCATTCACACAAGCATACAAGGGATATAGATAATTGACTTACTCAAGTTTTCAATTATATTACATAAACACTTGTTTTTCCATAGTGTTTTTTCCAACAGGTACATCTAACGAAGATCTATGAACTTGGAGACTGCTTCCGCGATTGGAGATGTCTGTTGCATCAACTCGTTCAACCTATCATCGGTGCAATCTCCAGATCTCCTGTTCATGATGACCGTCAGATCCGCTTCTGTGTAGAAGGACTTGATGAAGCTCAGCACTTGATTGGGAAGTGTGCAGGCCAGCCTCTGAGCGTACTCCAAAATCTTCTTTGGCGTGTCCTTCAACCTTTCTACAAGTGGACGGGGTTGAACTCCAGCAACTCTAGGCTCAAAGAGATTGGCTACTGGCTCAGCTGCATCCATCAAGGCCTTCAACTCAACACGCAGGCACTCGGATTCTTCGATTTTGATCTTGAGCGACTGCATACAAGTCAACAAATCATTCCAGCCGTCAAGGCGAATCTGCATTTCACGCTCAAGTTCCATGCACCGCACCTTATAATTGGCTTCGAGGTCAAGACGGGCTGATTCTTCATGGTTATAAGCCAATTGCCAGTCCAGCGACTTGTTCTTGTACTTTTCAACCTCTTCAGCCAGCTCTGCAAAAGACCAAGACTACTTATAAGGATGCAGTGTGCAAGAAAAAAGTACTCTAAGATAAGTTCAGAAAGGGGGAATACCTTTATTCTTCTGGCGCAGTGACTTGTTCTTCCCAACAACGTCATCCTTCTGAGTCGTCATCTTCTGGATTTCATTGTGGTACTCTGCGGCATTACCATCAAGCCTCTCTTGCAGCTTCAGAGACAAGGCTTTCTCTTCCTTAAGTTCTTCTCTGAGCTGAGAGACTTCTTCGATGTCAGCCGCGTATTGCTCGAGCAGACAAGTCTTGCGTTTTAACTGCTTGACTACTTCTTGCAAAAGCAAAACAACTCAAGAGTCAGAGACAAGATATCTTTGGCCAAAAGTACTCTACAAGAGAAGCCAACTTACCGCAAAGAGCTTCTCTACACTACGGAACATCTCGGAGTGCGCCTGCAAGTTGTCCTCATCCAGGCATGAGTCATCGTACGGCATCAGGCGTTCAGCTCTGGATTGAGTACTCGCGCTCGCCTCCGAGTGCATCACAGCGCTGCGCAGAGGAGCCGAGTCTTCAATTTCTGGCTCATGTGGCACTATGCGGCCTTCTAGGCTACCTTCAAGTACTAGCCGTGCATCTGTCTGACACACGGGGGCTTCAGCAACTGGGACTTCTTCATGGCATAGTCCGGCTTCTGGATCAACCTCCAGGCCTTCATTCGCCACCGCCTCTATGTCTTCGAGTTGCTGAGCCCTTGGTTTGGAAGCCGCATCCACTACTGCCTTGACTACATCGCTCCAGAGAAGGTGCAATGCTTGTGCGGCATCAGCTTCCGTAGCTACTACTTGGGTTCTGGAAGCACGTCTTCTTGTTCTACTGGAGAGTTCTTATTATCTTCAGTAAGACTACTTCCAGAGGCTCCCCACTTTACATCAGTGGATTTACTACATCAACAAGATGGTCAGCATATTCAAGATTATCAACAACAAGAAGTACATGAGTACTTGGGTACTTACAGAGCAGCACGGGGCACCACAACTCTTGGTCCCAACATGTCGAAGAAAGAGGGCGCCGCCGGCTCCACTGGGCTTTTCTCCACCGGAGGCACACTGCCCGGCGTCGCAACTCCCTGTTGTTCAGGCACCACCGTTTCAACGGTTGATGATGGAACCACCTCGGGTTTCGTTGTTCTTGCAGGGCTACTCGACGGTACATGGGCAGTACTCGAGGGTACATGGGCAGTACTCTCGATAACCTGCGCAAGTCAAAATTCAAGCCATTACAATAGAGAACAAGTATTCAACATGACATTGGCTACTAAAAGTTCTCAACACTCACCGTAATGGATGGCAGAACTATGACTTTCTTCACAGCACGCTTTCCCATAGTGGTCCTCTTCTTCCGCGGCAGCTGCATCACATCCTCTGCAAAGGATGAAGCCGGTCTCTTCAAGGCTCCTGCAGAGAGACCACTAGGGATTGGCACCCCAAAGTACCCGTAGCGACCTTTCACTTCAAAGCGCTGTTGAAGTGTTTGCTCATCATCGTCGCTCGAGGAGGTGTCTTCCACCAAGACTTCTTCTTCTCCTTGAGCAGATCGACTACTCTCGGGGGCTTGAGCCTCAACTTCTGATGGCTCTTCCTCTGGCGCTTGTAGTGGGTCACGAGGGTGAGGAGGGTCGGAGACAAACTTCAAGACATCCTCCTGCAAATCAAGGCAAAATTCTAAGTTCACGACTACTTCTAATAAATACTCGGGGGCTAGTTTGCAGATACTCACCAGACGCGGAGGATTGTCAGCACTATATTCTTGGATAGCTGCTGGAATTCCATGAAGATTCTTGAAAATCTTCTGCAGCCTCTCCATCACAAGATCATCACTGATCACCTCTGAAGACAGTCTTGAGCCATCTTCAGCACCTGTGTACTCGTACCCAAGATGCTCTCGCTGCATCAAGGGTTGTACTCGCCACTTCATGAAGCTGAAGGCTACCCTTTCAGCTGTTAAACCTTGCGCCTTCTTCTGCGCAATCTTGGCCAGCAACTCAGGAATCTGAATGCACTCTTGCATTGTTGGTTCATCCTTCCAGAGCCTATCATACACCGGCGCAAACATACTTGGCTTCGACAGTTGAGGCGGGGCGTTGTCAATGTAGAACCACTTGGTTTTCCAATGTTGGTTCGAATCAATCAAGTCGTACTTGAAGTACAACTCTTGTGCCTTCTGGCGCATCTGAAGACCAGCTCCACCGACTACTACCAGGAAGTTTGCGTTGGGCTGTGGCTTCAAGCGGAATATCTTCCTAAACAAAGCCCAATGTGGGTGAATACCAAGGAAAGCCTCGCAAAAGTACACGTACACTGCAATCTGGAAGATGCTGTTTGGGTTCAGATGTACGTGCTCCAGCTTGAAGAAGTCGAGGAATCCCCTGAAGAAATCCGACGACGGCAGAGTCAACCCACGCTCGACGAAGTGGCCAAACATCAGGATTTCATCCGGAGTCTTCTCCATTGGCCACGCATCTCCAGTGGCAGAGCTCCATCTTGCGATTGCCTTCTCGCACAGCAACCCGGTGACCTCAACGGCCTTGATGTCATCTTCCTTCATCTTGGATTTCTTCCAAGAGACAACTTGGCTTGATGGCTTCGTGATTACCATGGTCTTGTACTTGGGCTCCGGCAACTGATTTTTGCCGCGGCCACATTTCCTCTTCTGTCCCTTGCTCGGTGCAGGCTTCATCCTTTCAGTCACAAGGGTCTTCTTTTGCATCGGCTCAAGGGCTGCAAGGGGTTGGAGGTGGAAGCACTTGGTAGAGTGGACGCTCAAACTCTATGGCGGCTACGGATGCTAGGGCTTTCTTTCTGGATCTAAGGGCGAATGGAAGCAGTGAAACCCTAAGGGATACCCCCTCGGGTATTTATGAAGTCTAAACCCTAACGGTTCGACCTGGTGACCCTTCGTATTCAACAGATTGGTTTCACACAGGGCAAAATTTTCGGCTAAGTCAGTAGACTTTTTTCCAAGACCTGCTCGGCTCCATCTCGGGGGCTCGACTACTCGATGGGATTGGGTTTTCTCAGCTACAGTTCACTGAATTCAGGCCACTATTCTACAGTCAGATTGGATCCTTCAATTCGAGAAAGTACTCGATTCAAGGCTCGGGGGCTCCGTGCCACGTGTCCTTCAGTTTTTTGCTCAGGATTTCATGGGATTATTTGACAAAGACTTCAGATTGACCCTCAGCTTGAATTGTCAATTCGAACTAAGGCTCGGGGGCTACATCCATATAGGATGCGATTTTAGTAATTGCATTCCTATATGATTTCTTCGGATTTTCTACGGATTATTTCGGAGCAAGATCAAAGGCTAGAAGATTGACCCTCAGCTTGAATCCTGGATTCGATCTATGGCTCGGGGGCTACATTCCATATGGAATGTGATTTTAGAAATCGCATTTCTATATGAATCTTTGATGCAAAAATTTCAAGAACGAAGCGGGTATTATTGAAGACCTTCAAGGGAAGTACTCGGGGACGCTTGGGAACAACTCGAGAAGACTTCAAGACCACTCGTGGAGTTAGCTGGAGTACCTTCCAGCCTCGTGATAATTCAAGTACTATTGAAGATTGAAGCTTGCGGAACTCGGGGATGCTTGGGAACTACTCGCGGAGACCTTCAAGACTACTTGGAAGCATCACACTCGACTACAAAGTACTCGGGGACTTGTCGACCGGGCATCCCTGGGCCCACCACACATTTGGGCCATACCTAGGAGATAAGAACCTGCACATCTGGACTACTCGACTAGTTGGCCATGGTGCAAGATTACCATGGACCACAAGGAAAGACAAGACGGACAAGGACTTGTACTAAGATTAGGATAGCTTTCTATAACTCGTATAGGCTACTCCTAGTCCTACTCGAATAGTACTCTTGTACCAATCCGACTTGTAACCCTGCCTCCCGTGACATATAAGGCGAGACAGGGACCCCTCTCAAAACATACGCAATCAATACAGAGCCACGCAGCATACAGGACGTAGGGTATTACGCACATTGCGGCCCGAACCTGTCTAATTGTGTGCCCCGTGTCTCACCATCGTGTTCCTGATCTCGGCGAGTCCCACCGCACAATCTACTACTTCGAGTACCCCATGGTAGGCTCGGTATCTAAAACACTGACAGCATGTGACAAACTCTGGTGTCATAAACTTTATTATTAGAAAGAAGAAAATAAAAACTAAGTGTCGGTCTAGTTTTTTTTAGTAGAAACCTTGATCAAAACCCACCCAACTGGCATCTGGGTGAATATACCAAGGTCAGAAACTTCCTTCTGCACAAGAAAATGTATTGGACAATTAGAGAGAGTTGTCAAAATGTAGTTTTGATTTCTATTTTTGAATAATAGATAGATATCTATGGACTTTGAGATAGGTCGTAACATAATTGACTATCCATCTATATTATGATGGTCGTTTGGATTATGTCTTCATAATGATTTATTTTCCCACGTGCATACACTACTGGAGAAGTTGAGTATTTGTCGATGGCGTTAATTAGTACCGACCAGGTTGCAATTCGGTACTGCATGCCGAATTAGTACTGATTGAGCACCACGCCCAAGACCGATGATACATGGGCCTCAATGTGGTAGTTGTATTTGGATCATCGATTCATTCAGTGGTGACACTGAGGTGCACCGAACCAGTTGGTGACCGCGGATTATGTGATTGTTGGAGGCTTGGAGCAACAGTTTGTTCATGTCATGGATCACTTGCATTGGTGCTATAAATATCCCATTAATTGCATGGTCATTTGAAGGGTGTTGGAGCTCCGAGAAGCTATAGGGTTTCCACACATACATAAGTGCTCTATCCATCAAAGTGCTCAAAAGAATATTAATGTAATTAGCATAAGGTTTAGGCCAGTCTCAATGGAGGTTTCATAGACATTAAATAGGCTGCTATGTCAACACTTTTGATGATGTGGCAGTGTATTAATGAGGAGAGAGGTGAAATGAGTTTCATAATGATGACACCTTCTCTACACAGTTACCTAGAAAACAACAATAGATGAAATTATGCATTGAGAGGGAGGTATTTCATTATAGTCTCAAACGTTTTTAGATGATGTGTCACTCTAGGTAAACGTGTCCATAATATCTCCACTAAGAATGGCCTTATGTCTTGAGTAGTGTTAGTTTAGGCATATTAGGGCAGTCCCAATGGACAACTCCTAACATAGTGTCCAACGTAGATAAATTTAATTTTAGACTCTATATCTCCAATGCATAGTTTCTTATCATAGTTTCTATGGGTAAAAATATTTAATGAGCATCATCACCTATTAAAAACTAAGCAAGATCAGATGCGGCAAAACAGCTATGCACTCTCTTCTGTCCTATGTCTCATAGCGTGCTCTCTCTTCTCACATGGGAGTTGTACGAAGCCCACAATGCACCCTCCTGTGCTCCTGTCTCACCTCTCTCCTCACGGTCTTTGCTAAACAGAAAGAACACAGCAACAAATCCTCTTCTTCCTCTCTCAAATCCTTCCTACAATTCATGAATCCGGCTATGCATGTCACACCACCGCATTTTCCATCTCGAGAGACTTCCATTCTCCTTTGTGGCTCTTGCTAGTGTGGAGTATGCAGGGAGATCGAAGGAGGTTGCCCTCCATGGTCGTCCTGCTCCCCATCCCTATGTTTGCGTCTTTCTACTCGGCCTTCATGGCCACCCTTCTCCCCATCTCAACATTCGGCAGGCGAGCGCAAGGCTTCGGGCCAGCGGCAAGGCGGACTGACGTGTCGACGTCGAGCTGGCCATGCTCGAGCCCGCAGCGATGCAGGTACGGCGAGTCAGCGACATCACAGGAGCAGTAGCGCTGGAGGATGGGATTCGCCGCATGCAAAGCTTGGCCTGCGGGAGTGTACCGGATCAGTAGGATGGCCGATGGAAACTGGTGATTTCTCCCCAACGTCATTTCTCTCGTTTCTTCGTGCATCGTTCCACGTGAGGACGTCGTTCCTTGAGGAGGAAACGATTTCTTGTTTCTCCACTCTCTCTCCTCAATAAATCAACTGTCACATCACCAAATTGCTGAGTTGTCAAGTGTAATTAAGAGAGATAGAAACTACAATCATGCCCATTGAGACTGCCCTTAGCACATGACTTTAGAATTTTTCTAGAGTTTGGTGAGGTTTGCACACATTCTTATCATTGGTGCTTGTGTTCACCGTGAATTGTAAATATGGGTAAGTCTTGTGAAACACGGCTACATAAAGGGGGGGAGGCCCTTGGCATTTTGTCCACACTCTACCAAGTGAATAGTAGTAAGGATAAGAGGATCCGGGAGAGGCAAGATGGAGACCTACTTGCGCGTGGAGAAAGAGTGTTGGTTATCATACGAAGTTACTAGACCAGGGAGCTTATTCCCTCGTGTGGGCATTCCCTTGTGAAGAGCTCCAACAATGAGGACTACCGGAAAGCTTTGGTTTCTGAAACATTGGTAAAACTTCATGTGCCATCGTGCTGGGAGTTTGCCTTCTCAACCTCATTTACCTTCAACATTTCTTATTGCATTATTTATGTTCTGCATTTACCTTTCTTAGAATTCCTAGGTGTAGTTTATAGGATTGGAACCTAGGGTGCAAAACTCTTTTGTGGTAGAGATAAAACACATAGAAAAACCTAGTGCACATCTATATAGAAATTGGAATAGGTTTTTATATGTCCTTGAAGTCTTAGTTTTTTGGACCCGATTCTCCACCCCCTCCCTTCCATGATGGCATCATTATTTATTTATTTTTAGCGATTGGATGCTCATACATTTATTCAAGTGCAAAATTACATCAAACCAATTGAGATATCAAAATTAACGATTGGGTGCTCATATATTTATTAAAGTGCAAAATTACAGGAGCTTTTTTAATCAAAGGATAGAATTTGTTACTTGGATTATCACATATATTTGTTTTTATCTGTTAGAGGATGTAAAACACTGGCTTTCAATATGAGTCGTGAGAGAACATAAATTCTGAGAGGATAGATATGTAGTACTCGGGATTGATTGGGTGTAAAATGCATGGGAGACTCTTTAACTTGTAGCGTTGTGTCAAATAAGTCGACCAACTTTGAAAACGTATTTTTGTTCCCTAAACTTGTCAAGGTGTGCACCGCAGGTCCAAAACGACATGGGTTGCTCTTTTTGCCGATGTGGCATCGTTGACCTGGAATCTAGTTGCAGCACACGTGAGGTGGCAGACCAATGTGGAAATATGCACACTGCCTCCTGGATTTCCATTTTCTTCACACAACTCACCCAGTCCCCTCCTCAAGGTCTTCGACTGTTGGGCGGAGCCTGATGCTCTCCTTCGCCGGCCCCACCACCTCCTCCCATTTTGTCCTCCTCCGCTGCCGCAAGGGCACCCGTTCCTCCCCATTGTGCGTGCGGACCACCTCTGACGGTGGCGGCGGTGAGGAGCTCTGCGGCGGCGAGGACTCGCTTTCTAGCACGCCGCTGACGCCAAACTGCCCTGACATCCTAACCATCGCTGGTGCCCACCCGTTCTCCCTCGGGCCTGCGTCTGCTGCCGCCCCTCACCCCCTGCTTGCGCCGCACCTCCACCTGGCCAGCAGCGAGCAGCTCCGGGCGCCGAAGAGGAAGTGAGGGAGGGAGACAGGAAGGTTGACATAGATGAGAGAGGAAAGCCAGGGGGAAACCTGCATATTTTCACGCCAACCCCACGTGTGTGCTGCAGATGCATGGATTCCACGTTAGTGATGCCACATCGATGAAAGGGCATCACGTGGCGTTTTGGATCTACGGTGCACGCCTAGACAAGTTTAGGGACCCAAAAATACGTTTTCAAAGTTGATGGACCTATTTGACACATTACTACAAGTTAAAAGCTCTCCCATGCATTTTACTCATTGATTGGATACTTACAAATTTATTGGAGTGCATAAGAGGATACAAAACTTTGTTCTTGAGATATCAACCTAGAGTTATTTTGAATACCCCAGATTCCGTTGGGTGTGTAAACCTGCTTTTTGCTTCTTAAAAAAGCAGCAAGTCAAACCAAGGCTTGTTGCAAAGGAGAAAATCCAGAATCACATGATAGTTTTGAGCAAAAGTACCAAGCAATTACTTGCGGATCCGCTTAACAAAGGCCGACCACCCTAGTCGACATGGGTTTTATGGGAGGCCTATGATTTCTGGATAACAAAGGGCCCAAGTAAAAGTTAAGGTATTGTTTCACTGTAGAAAGGTACATTGTGGCTGTCTAGTCTTACAGTAATTGATACTTGTTATGATGAGGCACGCCCTACGTACTGATCTGCACTGAGATGAGGACCAAAAGCAAAGCAAGTAAAAGAGATACGTTAAAGTACAAAGTTAAAAGTATAATGGGATCAAAGGGGAGAATGTTAGGTTGATCTCCTCTGAACCCAGACCCAACGATCTGGTTCGGACCTTTGACTCGGCTCCCTGATCGGGGGAGCCCAACCCACTAGGGTTGCGGACCCCCGTCGCGCGGCGCCATATAAGGGAGGTGGGGGCCACGAGGGCACACACGCCAAGACACGACGTCTCCCACTCACCCCACCTGCCCTATCTTCCCGATCAAAGGGTTCTGCCAGCGACGGGAAGCTCCGCCGCCCCTGCGTCTCCCACGGCCGTCACTGCACAGCTCCTCACCGACGGTCACCGCCTGCACTGCACAGCGACGACGGACGCCATCTACACCAAAGTGTTTCATCCTCTACTTCCATACACACCAGTCAGTCCCTCTCTGTCTCTCGTTTCCCTCTCGGTTAATCTCAAGAACGAACTCGATTTATCACAGTAAAGGTTTCAACCCCACTGATCCACTCCTAGATGATCCAAGGGATCTATCAATGGTATCAGTCGCCTACTCTAGTGAGTAGATCAAGTTGGGCACAGAGAGATTCGGAGACGAATCGAACGAACAGTGACACTCTCTGTCGCCACGGCGAGGGGGAGAAAGGGAATGGAGGTCATCGTGCCGACGTTCGGTCGACTCACCGGCGCGAGATCCCGAGCACAGAAAAGGGGAAGAGAACTTGATCTCGAATCGAAAACTAGAAAAGTCAAACCCTAACCCTAACCCTAGATCTACAGAGAGAAAAGGGCGGCGGGGGAAATGGATCCTACCTGGAACTCACCTCGCGCCGCCACCACTGTCGGTGCGCCACTTGGGCGCCGCACAGCTAAGACAGATGAGCGGACGGGGAGGGTCGCGGCCGCAAGCCGCCGTTGCCACTCCCCGCCGTCGCCGGCAAGCAGCCGGCCATGGGAGCTCCACACGCTCCCGTGCGAATGGATGACGGCCGAGCCACCGGACGGCGAGCCCTCGCCGTCGCGAGGTATCCGCCGCGGACTCGGACGCAAAGGGCGCCGACGCAAGGCCGTTCGACGGCGGCGCGCTCACCCTCGGGTGAACACGTGCACCGGCGAAGGGCCCCATGGTAGCACCACCGCCTCCCTCACCAACCATCGTGGCTCTTCCTGGATCTTGCCGTCGGTAGGATAGGGGAGAGGGGGAGGAAAAGAGACAAGGAGGAGGGGGTGACGGACGACGGCTTCATGCTGGTGATGCTCACCCTCACCGTCGTCGGTGAAAGCGCCAGTCTTGGGTCGCGACGCTAAGCGCCATCCCGCAGCCGTGCCGCGCTACGAGAAACGCGGGGGGAAAGGGGAGAAGGGGTTAGGGTTCTGGGGGGCGCCAGCCGACGGCGGGTTTTGTCCCGCCGAAATGCACGCTCGGCCGTCCATCGAGATTCAGCCGGATTCAGCCCAGGCGGGCGTGGTGCATGGGCCACTTTGGCAGCCCGCCCATTGGCTAATGGGCCAAGGACCCAGGCGGACGCGAGTAGAAGACCGTGGGCTGAATTTTCTCTCGTGGGCCGGATGTATAGCTTTGAACAGTGAATTTTCTTAATTGTTCCGTTGTTTTTCAGAAGCATTTTATATTTGAATGTATTTTGTCTAAATTTTGGTCTCTATTCAATTGGAACCAACGAGAAAATTGCTTAGAGATTGGAAAAGGTGACAAAAATATCTATGAATAGTATGTTTTCGTGAATTTTAATTCACATTTTCCGCTGCAAAGAAAAAGTTTCATCCTCTAATTTTAGAGGAATATAAAGTTTTCCGCTTAAAGTATATTATGATATTGTTACTTTTTGACCAACGTTGATGATAACAATATTATAATATTATCTGAAAGTTTTACTTAAAGTTGATTATGGTATTGTTATTTTTTCTGACCAATGTTGATGATAACAATACTATAATCCTATGAGCTTTATGTTTAAAGTTTAAATCTTTGATTTTATGTCAAAATGATGAATTTCAGAGAATGAAAAAGATCACGAGATGCTCTTGAATTAAAAGTATTGTTTAGTAAAAGTATTGCTTCTGAAAAGAATAATAAAGAAAAGTTTTCCCGCTACTATTTGTTGTTTATCTATCAATTAAATCGGAACCAACGAGAAGATTTAATTGGAAGAATAGTTTAAAAGTTATAAATGAGTTTTTCCCTGTGGGTAAAAGCTAAAATGAAGTTTAAAGTTCAGAAAAGCTTCCACTGTTTTAAGTTAAAGAAAAGTTACTTATCGGTTTTTTTTTTTGCCATTTGAAGCGTCAAAGTTTTGAGCATTAATTTTGTTCTTATAACTAAGTAAAAGAAAAGTTGATTTTGGCATTTTTCATGCCACATGAAGTGTTAAAGTTGAGCATTAATTTGCTCTTACAATCTCAAGATAATGCTCAAAGATGCAAAGTTTTAAAGTTAATTATGATGTTGTCATCTTATGATCAAAGTTTGATGATGTCAATATTATGATTTTGTAATAGTCACGAGTTCTATTTCTGCCCAACGGTGATATAGAATTAAAAGTGTATAATTGTTGTAGGTTTTAATTTTGACCAATGTTAAATTATGACATACGTTTATTCCCAGTAGAGAGAAGTTAATAAGTATTGATTTCGATCAACACTACAGATAAAGTTTAGAGTTTACTCAACTGCAAAGTTGAGGTTAAGCAAGAAAAAGAGTTTTCTTCATTTTGACCTTTTGGTTGATTTGGAAGAGAGTCCCAAGTGTTGAGAAAAGAGTTTTAGTTTTTCTCTCACTAAAGTTTTCATGACATTATGGTTTGTCAGATTTTCTGATTAAATTGGAACCAACAAGAAGATTTAATCAGAAAATAAAGTATAAGTTCATGTTTTAGTCATCATGACTAAAATAAAGTTTTCTCACTATAAAATATTTTATTGTCCTTCAACAGTAAAGGTAATACGTGAAACAGTCAGACACATGTCTATGTTTGACCAATGTTGAATTAAACATGTGTATTGGCAAAAGTCTTTCAGATTCAATTCTGGAATTAATACATTGGTTATTGCCAATGCATTCAAAGTTTAATGTCATCTGTAAGGAAATGTTTTGGCACTTGTGTCATTCGTTTTCTGAATGGCAGGCAAAGTTTTTGTGATACTCATGTGTGACTTGAATATCACATAAAAGACGAGAAGTCTGGGGGAGCTTTTGTGCTATCCCAGCAATACTCATGCACATTTATAGTGTCATGATAGATAGAGACTTAGAAAAAGTCAAAGGACAAAAGAAAAGTTGAATATGATTCAAAAGTTAGGATTGCAATCATGACTTGCAAAAGTATAGCAATATGAAGAACTTAGATGAGTTCTTCAAAGTGTAACTGTAAAGAACTCTGACGAGCTCTTGAAAAGGAACAAGGAGATAGTACTCCCATTATTTTGCATGACTTGATCATGTGAATAAAGTTAAAGGTTAAATGACTTCTTGTTCACAAGTGTTAAAATAGTTTCAAAATTATGGCTTCAAAGTTTTGTGCCATATTTCGAGGGGGAGAAAGATAGAAAGATTAAGTTTTAGAAATCAAATTCCCCTCAAAGTCAAAAGTGATGCATTGTATGCATTTAAAGAAATTGATCTATTAAAGAAAAGTATGACCGAAAAGGGAGTATAATGGTCATAACATTGATACCCCAACCAAAGAAATAAACAAAATTCCTCAAAGTTTTGTTTAACCTTGAATATAAAGAAAGATGGTAAAGCCTCATAGCAACTAAAAGAAAAGGATGATGCTTAAAACATCATACGAGGCTAGTAAAGACTGAACCCAATCAAAAACTTAAAGATATTTGTCTCAATGATAGATGGGATAATCTGGGGGAGTAAAGAATGTCGAGAACTAAGGCTTGAAGAGAAGTGAGACTGTATGTTCACTCCAATGATTCAAGCACAACAATTGTCTCAACATATTTTTGTGGTGTTGTATGATCAACAGAAATTGAGGTGACGACAGATGTTGATGTAGTTCAGCACCCGTCGCAAACTCTTCTAATGAAAAAATAAAGTCAAAGAAATTCTTGTTACTCAGGACTCTGTGGTAACAATTGTTTCTTTGGAAAATCATAAAGAGCTACAACAACCCCAGACAGAAAAAATATACCCAGTGGTCTATTGTTAAAGGATAAGATAAAGAAGCATAAATGAAGGTGATTCCACCTTATTTGGAGAAACCATGAGAGGTGTTCATTCATCCTTCATGGAAAATGTCATGAGACATAGATGTTTCAAACTTGTTTTGGAACATAGAATAAATTCCTAAAAGAGTCAAAACAGTAGACTATAATGGGTCTACAAGAATGAAACGTGACTCTAGAGGGAATATGTAAAAGCAATCTAGCGTGTCTTGTGGCAAAGGGCTTTATGCAAAGAAAGGACGAATTAAAATGAGATTTATTCCTGAAGTCTCATGAAAGGATTCTTTTAGAATCAAAATGACTATAGTAGTATATCAATATATAGAATTACATCAGATGGATGTAAAAATAATGATATACAGAGATCTGTTCGAGAAAGCATATACATGACATAACCAAATGGTTTTTGTTATGGAAAGAAAAGAAAATTGTGATACCACCTGATGAGATGGTACTTTCTGATTTATGTATTAAATCGTATCACAGAATAGTGATATCTATAGTTTTACGAGAACAAAGAAAAGTTTTTGGGTTTAAGTAAAAGTCGAGATGACAAAATTGCTCATTTGCTAAAGTTCGAATATGGGAAATATTTTTCCCACATTCAATGTGTAGATTATGCACTACTTACTAGTAGTAAAGTTCAATCTACTATTGGAGAAAAATAAGGTTGTTAAAACCTACAGCTTTTGAAAAGAATAATCTCGTTGAAGATCCATTCGCTCTAGATAGGAATGGAAATTCATTGAGATAAAGGAAAAGGGGTATTTTGGATTATTGCAGAAGGCATACTTAGAAAGAATTCTAAACGAGATAAAGTATGCATACGAGCAAACTTATGCCTGTCTTACAGTCAAGGGTAATAGTTTTGGAATTTCAGTATTCCAGGAACCAATATGAGATCGATCAAAAGAATGGTGGTTCCATTTGCTTCAGCTGTTGGAAGCAGAATCAGTGCTCAAAATAATTTACCCTGACACAGTTCAAGTATCCGGGATGTTTTGGCAAAAGTCCTATCCAGCAATAGATCACTGGAATGGAATTAAAAGAATGTTTTGCACTCTTGCAAAGTGTTGTAAGCCTCATGCTAAGTAATAAAGAAACTCATACTCTCAAAGGATTGTGAGTAAAAGTAACTAAGTCTTGGTGAGTTGTTTAGTGAAGCCCACAGTAGTAGCTAACACTCACGATTGGAGTTTTATTGTGGAAAAGCTCCAAAGTTGAATAGTTGTGATAAGATGGGTCATGTATACCCGAAGTTTAGCATGATATGAGGCTACAGGACAGGCTAAATGGTTGAAGAAACCTTACCCGGAATTGATAATGGTAATCAACAGTAATATACCATTTAAAAGTTTTCTCTCCTATGACAACATGTCAAGTGTGCTGCCAAACACATTGACAAAGTGTTATATGTTGCAAAGGAGAAAATCCAGAATCACATGATAGTTTTGAGCAAAAGTACCAAGCAATTACTTGCGGATCCGCTTAACAAAGGCCGACCACCCTAGTCGACATGGGTTTTATGGGAGGCCTATGATTTCTGGATAACAAAGGGCCCAAGTAAAAGTTAAGGTATTGTTTCACTGTAGAAAGGTACATTGTGGCTGTCTAGTCTTACAGTAATTGATACTTGTTATGATGAGGCACGCCCTACGTACTGATCTGCACTGAGATGAGGACCAAAAGCAAAGCAAGTAAAAGAGATACGTCAAAGTACAAAGTTAAAAGTATAATGAGATCAAAGGGGAGAATCTTAGGTTGATCTCCTCTGAACCCAGACCCAACGATCTGGTTCAGACCTTTGACTCGGCTCCTTGATCCGGGGAGCCCAACCCACTAGGGTTGCGGACCCCCGTCGCGCGGCGCCATATAAGGGAGGTGGGGGCCACGAGGGCACACACGCCAAGACACAACGTCTCCCACTCACCCCACTTGCCCTATCTTCCCGATCAAAGGGTTCTGCCAGCGACGGGAAGCTCCGCCGCCCCTGCGTCTCCCACAGGCGTCACTGCGCAGCGCCTCACCGACGGTCACCGCCTGCACTGCACAGCGACGACGGACGCCATCTACACCAAAGTGTTTCATCCTCTACTTCCATACACACCGGTCAGTCCCTCTCTGTCTCTCGTTTCCCTCTCGGTTAATCTCAAGAACGAACTCGATTTATCACAGTAAAGGTTTCAACCCCACTGATCCACTCCTAGATGATCCAAGGGATCTATCACTTTTCTCACAATCCATAACAGCTTTTCTCAGTCTCAAGATAAAAATAGGACCATATATCTCTTACCGGCAGCGTTACATTCTACAGGCATCCTAAGTATATCTTCAAGGTAGAATCCATCCACCCAAGGTCTCTATATAACCATCAACAACGGTGCCAATTGCCAGCATCTATCATTCAACTATACAAATCATGAAGCTCATGACCACCGCTCTTGCTATCATCACACCCCTAATCTTACACCACCTCTCCCTCACCATTGCCGAACACATAAGAGTGTCCTCCAATAGCTCGGCTGGTTTCAGCCTCCCGCTCTTCGCCAAGCAGAGCCCTGACCGCACCATCCGTCGCGGCACCGACGGCTTCCTGTATTTGCAGCACAGCCTCAGCACCTCGGCTGCCAACATCACCACCATAGGCCACCAGGTGAAAGACCGCCTAAACCTCACGGAAGTCCACTTCGGCACCGGTAGTGGCCGACGAAAGCTCCTCCTCGAGCTTGACGCCACGGCCCCTTTGACATCGATTCAGTGCACAATGTGTCACCCGGTGGCCACCCAGACGGGCCCTCTGTTCAACGGCGAGCTCTCGCCAACCTTCCAACATGTCCACTCCAGCGTTTGCACGCCGCCCTTCATCCCCGACCCCGCCATAGATCGTTGCCAATTCCGCGTCTCTAATAGGATGGGCCTCTTGGTCCGAGGCCTCCTCTCAGTCGACCAATACACAAGAGAAGATGGCCATGTGTTCCCAAAGTTCTTCTTCGGCTGCGCCCATGAGACCCATGACTTTCGTAACATCAACACATTCGCTGGCGCTTTTGCATACAGGAGGTTTGCCACGCAGGCCATGGCTAGCAGCAGGCTGACCCGCTCATCCTACTGCCTCTTTCGGGAAGCAAACCGTCAGGGCTTCCTCCGGTTCGGAACCGAAGCCGACCTCCCACACAAGCCGCACTACCAAACCACTAGGATCCTGCCACCGAATGATGACGCGCACGAGTCAGCGTACTACGTGAGCCTCGCCGAAGTCAGCGTCGGCAGGCGTAGGCTCGGCGAGGTTCGCCCGAAGATGTTCGCGCGCCGCAAGGATGGGCAAGGGGGGTCCATCATCGACCGCGGCACGCCGCTGATGGAAATGGTGGAGGAAGCGTACCGCGTCGTGGAGGATGCCGTATGGTCGGACCTTGAGCGCCGTGGCGCGGCGCGGGTGGAGCACGCCGGCTCCGGGCTCTGCGCCCGAGCGACGGAGGAGATCAAGGGGAGCCTCCCATCCCTATCGCTTCATTTCGCAGAGGAGGAAGCGACGCTGGTGATCTCCCCGAAGCAGATGTTCTTGCTGATGGATGACAAACGGGCAGGGTAGATTGCGTGCCTCGCCATGGTGCCAGGACCCCGGACCGTCATCGGCGCATTGCAGTAGGTGGATACGAGGTTCGTGTATGACCTAAAGGAAAACAAAGTTTCCTTTGCACCAGAGTCATGCATCCGGGACACTGTTCCGACCATTTGAGTCAGCAGTCTTGTAAAAGCCTAAAAAATAAAGAAACTATCCATATTTATCTTGTTTCAAGTTGTCGTCAATAAAAGTGTGTCATTTTCCTCGTATTTGGATTGAAACCTAACTGTTGGGATGTGATTCATCCATCTATGATTAAAACTTCAGACAAAATTTCATGAATTTCACAAGATTTCATTATTTTTAGTGGTGACCAAAATTAGTGTTCACCGAAATTTTGGTACTGCTCACTAAAAGGCCATCATAAAAGTTGGGATGTGATAAAAGAAACATGAGTCAACCTGCTTCACGTCATCTCTCCTGCCAATATGGTCCTCTCTCTCTACCTAGGGCGGAGGAGAGGTCGCTGGTGCGCGAGGGTCCAGCCTCGCAGGCCGCCGCCGGCACGGGCGGAGGTGGCCCGGCCGCGGCCTGCGGGCAACGAAGGAGGCCGCCGGCACGGGCCGGAGGGAGCCACTAGCCTGGGCGTGGCCACAGGTGGAGGAGTCCGCGGGAGCGGTGCTCATGGCCGGCACCGGTAGGGAGGGCTGGCACAGCCGCGTGTGCTCCTAGCCGGGCACGGCCTGGCCGTCGAGGCGCAGCGGGCGTAGCGCTCCTAGCCGGCGCGGCTGGTGGTTCTTTTTCCTGACCGACGCGGTTCATGTGTGTAGACTGTGAATCTATGTTTGTGAATTTTTGAATTGTGTTTCTCTTGTGAATCTATGTTGTTGTGTAGTTGAATTTGTGAATCTATGATCGATGTATATGTTTGTGAATATGTGTAGTTCTTGTGAATGTGAAATTTGTGATGAAATCTGTCACACCCGATTTTCCGAAGAAAACCGAATGCATCTCATATGTGTGTCAGGATCTCAATTTCACACATACGATAGACATAATGAGTGTAATAACAGAAACAATGTTCAAAAACGTACAAGAAGAGGTTTATTAACTTTTATTACACTCATGGATAGACACGAAGGTCTTTATACGAACATCGATAGCTAAGACGATCCAACACCGTCTTCAACTCCACAGGCATCTGACTGGGGGAAACGCATCCTCAGAACTTATCGTAGTCGCTGAAGTATTCTCCGCCATTGTTCTCCTCTGAACAACGGTAAGCAAGGGTGAGCACACTTATGGTTGGAGCTCAGCAAGTGGGGTGAAAAATGCAAGGCTATTAAGGATAGGCTAAGAGTTTTGCAGCGGTTAGCTTTTTTAAGTTGGTCAAATTTTATTAGCAAGCACCTATTTACTAGGTGTAAGTTTATACCATCCCAAAAATTAAGCTTTAGAAAACATTATCTCAAAACCATATAAAACTATGATTTAATTTCATCCTCAAGTTCACTTATCATGTGAGGGTCTAGGCCGCTCTTGACCGTGAGCACGGCTGATCGATCAGTTTTCACTCTGCAGAGATCGTACACTTTACCCACAGTTCGTGTTCCCCATGTTGCCCGGGTTGATCAGACCCTTAAACACTTCCGAGGTGAGTGGCTAGGGGTCAACTACGAAGCCTTTACAAAGATATGCAGAAGACCAACAACCCGCGACAGTTACAGCAGCGGAGCAGGCCATAACCCTCCCTAGTGGTCAGCACCTTAGCAAAGGCTGCTACCCCAAAAGAACCGGGCTATACCCCTTCAACTCCGGCCCCCTGTGCTCCTTTCGGATAAGGTTGTCAGATAATTCCACACACCTAATTAATTGGCTAAGCCAGAGCCATATAGACTGTGGTTGCACTGTTTTCCTGGGTGGTTCTCCATGTTCCAATTAAAACATATGATCTTGTTATTATCCACATATTCACCAAAGTTATCATGATCAACATTCATCATTTTGTAAAATTCCATTTGAACCATCCCAAGGTATAGCAACTAAGCATTTCTACCCAAAACATTTATTTAAAAGGGTTATTCAAGGTAAAGGGGATAAAAATCTAGTCATATCCTTAAAAAGGTGATTTTCCCATCAATTTATGCATAGTAACATTTAAATGTAAACTTAGTTATCATGCATGTTGTGTGGGACAAAATAGAGTATGCAGGGGAGGAAATCCACTTGCCTTCCTTGCTTAAACCCTGGGGTTCTTCTTCTTCAAAAAGTTGTTCTTGATCCGTGATCGGTAGCTCAGCACCCACTGGCACGATATCTACGCGCACAGCAAAAATCATACAATAAATAAAAATAATACATCAAACATTACAAAAGGCTAAAACAAGCTTCTAAAACAGACGGGCTCTGAGAGACGGTCGCGTGGACACCAAAAACTCCTAAAACGGATAAAAGACGCAAAAGATATGGCTAAAACAAGGTTTAGGGGCTAGATTGTAAGAAAACTCGGGCTCCAGGAGCTTATCTGCAAGAAATCAGGGACCTAAACATAATTACGCATATAAACTCAAGGTTTATAGCGTAAAAGAAGAGGGCTGGACCGCGGGTGAAAGAAACTTGAAACCTTAGGGGCCTAACTGAGAAAAACTGGACTTATTTGCAAGGGTTTTTGGAGGTGGGAGGGTATTTGTGTGATATTAGAAAAAGCAGGGTTTTTTTTTGCAAAAAGACGATGACTGGCTGTGGTTGACCGGTATGGGTTTTGATTTGACTTGGCGGGCGCTGATCTGGGACGTAGATCGAGTGATCAACGGCCAGCAGCGGCTCGCGGCGTGCAGGCGGCGGCGCACGACCGGCGGACGGCCGAACTTCGCTGGATGTTCGCCGAAGATGGGCGAAAGGGAGCTCCCGTGCACCATAGACGACGGGGAGGGCACCAAAACAAAGAGGAGAAGGTGGGGATCTCACCTGGGGGCTCGGAAAGGAGGAGGAGACGCCGGCGGAGCGGATCGGGGCGGCGCGGCGGCCGGCGGCGGTGAGCTCCGGGGCGGCGGCGCTGTGCGAGGGAGGAGAAGAGGAGGAGCGGTGCGAGTTGGAGAGGGACCTCAGGGCGTCTTATATAGGGTAGAAGGGGGGCAGAGGAGGCGGCACAGAGGCGGTGGGCGGCGGGCACACCGGCGGGCGCCATTAAAGCCATGGTGGAGCTCCGTGGGGGCGGCGGTTCCGGGGAAGGGGAAAGGCAAGGCAGCGCGGGAGTAAGTGCGCGGTGCACTCACGCAGCTTGGTGGGGAGAGGAGGCGTGGGGCGTCGGGGTGTGCCGCGGTGGCCGGCGCGGCCAGATGAGGGAGAAGGGGGAGGGCGGCCGGAGGTGGAAGATAGAGCTGACAGGTGGGGCCCGCCTGTCAGCCGGCGCGAGAGAGAGGGTGAGGTGGGCTGCTGCGGGCGTAAACGGGCCGAAAGAGAGAGCTGGGCCGCGGGAAGATGGCTTGGGCCGGTGGAAAAAGAAAAAGGAAAACGGGCCGGAGAGGTGGGTTGGGCCGGGAAGATAGGGAAAGAGGGAAAGGGTTTGGGGTTTGTTTTTTTCTCTTTTTTTTCTTTTCTTTTTCAAACCTTTATTTCAAAACCTTTAAAACCTTAAACACTTAAAACCTTTTCAAGTTTTCAAAATTATTTTTTTTTAACTTTTTAAACCACACACAACAAACAAAAACAAATGCATACAAAATGATGCACAAACACTTGGGTGTTCTAAAATTAATTAAATATTATTTAATACTTTAAAAGCAAGTTTAATTAGTCAAAATTATTTAAAACCCTTAGAAAATAAAAATCTACCATGTTTCTAGCATTTTTAAAGTGATGGAATTTTGGGTGTGACAAAATCTTGAGGAGAAAATTGTTATTGTGTTGGAGTTGATTGGTAGCCTCTGCATTGTAGTTGTGACGAAATCCGGATGAAATTGCAGAGGAGAAAAAGAAAAAAAAGTAGGAGAGCTAGCAGCAGGCACATTAGTCCCGGGTGTTGGTGCTTTAGTAATGGGTAAACTACAGGTACTAAAGGCCCTCCCCCTGTAGTACCAAAGGTACTAAAGGGGGTTCAGACTTGGTATTGATGGTTATTTCCCTAGTAGTGAGGATTAAATTGGGAGGTTTGCTTCTTCTTCTTCCTCCTCTACACTTTTTTCCTCCTTTTCATCTCTTTTCCCCTTAGATGCACAAAATGAGTGCAAATTGACAACATATCTAGAATATCTTCAAGATATTATGACTCATCATGTCTTGAAGAATAAAAGAGGTTTAACTATGTCATTGAATTAATGTTGAGATCACAATAAATATCATTTGTTACAAAAAAATCATCAATATCTCATACAGATATGAAGATTGAAATCATCTACATCTTGTATCCACGCAACTCAATATACATTGTATCTGACCGTGGAAAACATGAAAAAATTTGCTCGTCTACACGGTGAGCCATAACATCTTGAAGAAAGAAAAACAGTATGTCAACAAGTCACCACATTTATGTTGAAATCTCTATTGATTATTATTTTAACAAAATAATCAACAACGATTCTTGTAGATATGATGAAATTATTTCCATTATTGTAAATATGGGCAGCATTAGCTGTTGCAGACATGGTGAGTCATAATATCTTGAAGAACAATATCTTTTACAGATATGCATATAAAAAGATAGTGATAAAGAAACAAATGAAATAAACAAATTAGTTGGTTCTTCGGTGCAGTCTCTCGGATGCAGCCTATAAAATGGCAGGAAGGAGCGGGGATTTGTTTCATCCAATTCCTCTCGACATTAGACCTCTCCCGATGGTTGGTTGATTCTTATTGTGCTATTGCACCATAAAAACAATCTACTCTTTTCGCCCTGCCAATAAAAACCCAAACACACCTTGTATAACAAATCAGTTGACGACGCCAACTCTTTCAGTTGCTTGAATCATCGGTGAGTTATTCACTGCAATTTTTATTTTGGTCTTTGGAGGGTAAAGAGTTGATGTTTTCTATAGTGATAGTAGAATGGTTAACATGTCCATGCCCTCCTTTTGCAAGTACTCTATTTAAATAGTTCTAGACAAGGGCAGATCCCGCGTGGGCCAAGCAATAGCGAATGCAAGATGTTGACCCAGGGGGACTCTCCTCTTCCTCCTCAAGCCACCCCTTCCCTTCTCTTTCTAAAATTTGAAGGGGAGGCTTGGTAGGGGGCGGACCTCAATGGTCCTTTATGTTTGAAGCAGATGTGGGCGTGGTCAACCGAATCTGAGCCATGTGCACTGCCAGGTGTTGAAACGTTAATTGGAGCACATAGAGGGGGTGGTGGCGAAGCATTCGTCGCGTGTGTGTATCTCTCCCCAAGAAGAGGTGCATAGGGACAGCGAGGTGTGTTTCGTCAAATGTGACATGTCTTGACTGCCATGGCATCCGAGGTGGTCAAGGGCTGGAACCACCCCCACCCCACACACACACCCAAGGCACGGAGCCCTCTAAAATCTGTAGCCCCGTGTCACAACAGCTGGATCCACCCGTTGTAGGGTGTCATACTTTTTAAAATTATTAGAAATATTTTAGTGAAAAAGTTGTGTCCATATAATCTGAGAACATATCTTTGTGGACTTGATTTATGAAATTAATGGGCAGTGGTCAATATTAATCCATGAACAATTGTTTTTTTATGATTGAAAAGATTTCACACACAAAAAAATAAAAAAGAGAATATCATACGTACTTTGAGGGGGTTAAACGGACAAAGTAAATAGGTGAGGGGAGTAAAATAGACTTTTTTTATATACATGCACTGTTTTATTTTGCAAAAAATTATTGGCCAAGTATCATCATTTCATCATGTATGCCTAGCATACATACATGATACATGGGTCTCATAAAAACATAGAGAGCTGCCTACATGGGAACTGACGACACTGCAGGATTGGTTCCAGCTCGATTAGGGATTGCAAACCTCTGTATCTTTTGTCATGCACTCTATCTTAACATGCAACTACTTTGGTATAAATTTGCAATAGCAATGTCCCTATTTAAGTAGCCAACATTTTTCTTTGCTTTTGTCATGTACAGTTTTTTTATCTTCTTCCAATTTTTTCTTGGTTCCTTTGTGGACACAAAGCCAAGATTCTTGCAGTACAAATGCCGACCTTTAGCTGTGAAGAGGCTATCAACGAGTTCGAGACGTTAACACGCGATGCTGGACGCGTGCAGCAAGATACCCTGAAAAGGATCCTCGAGTTGAATGCTGATACTGAATATCTGAACCACTTTGGGCTAAATGGGAGGACGGATGTGCAGAGCTACAAATCCTGCATCCCGCTGTGTGTTCACAGTGATCTTGAGCCGTATATCCAAAGGATCGCTGATGGTGATAGCTCTCCACTGCTCACTGGGAAGCCCGTCATCTCCCTGTCTCTCAGGTATGTTTGTTGCCTGGAAATTATGCTCTCTTATTGTATACTACATTGGTCTACCAATGCCCATGTTTGTAACCTTATGTCATCTGTCTTTGGCTCCAGTTCTGGTACAACACAGGGAAAGCCCAAGTTCGTGCCATTTAATGATGAATTGCTTGAGAACACACTTCAAATAAGCCAGACTTCTTATGCATTTAGGAACCGGTGAGCAGCTTCAAGTTGTGTTTATAAATTGGTTACTGATTAAACTTTTGCTTGGTTTGTGGATACGCATTTTAAAAACCAATTTGTTTCTTTGCAGAGAATATCCCGTAGGCAAAGGAAAAAAGGCCTTGCAGTTTGTGTACAGCAGCAAGCAAATGGTAACAAAAGGTGGCGTCCTTGCTACAACTGCGACGACAAACTTGTACAGGAGGCCACGCTACAAGGAAGGGATGAAGGATATGCAGACTCAGTGCTGCAGCCCTGACGAAGTTGTGTTTGGCCCTGACTTCAACCAGTCCTTGTACTGCCACTTGCTCTATGGGTTGATATACTCTGACGAGATCTGTCAGGTGTTCGCGCCATTTGCTCACAGTCTAGTCCGTGCATTCCAAACATTTGAGGAGATTTGGGAAGATTTGTGTGCTGATATAAGGGATGGTGTTCTCTCAGAGAAAGTTACAGCGCCATCGATCCGTGAAGCCGTCGCAAAGATCCTGAAGCCCAACCCTGAACTTGCTGACTCGATCCACAAGAAGTGTACAGGCTTGAGCAACTGGTGTGGATTAATCCCTGCGCTCTGGCCAAATGCAAAGTATGTCTACGGCATCATGACAGGATCCATGGAGCCATATCTTAAGAAATTGAGACATTATTGTTGAAATTTTAGCAATTACCAGACTAAAACCAGAATATAAATTATAACGAACTGAGCAACTAGATTAAGCATGTGTAGAAAACTCATATCACAGATCATAGCAACTAGTGTAAGCACGATTCGTACACTAGACAGACAAGGCAAATCATGATGAACAAATAAAATCAGAGCAAGATGAGAGTGTACCTAAAAGCGGGGCGGTTGCCGGGGGCAACCGATGCGCCGTTATCCTCTGGATTAGCCATACTAATCGTGGGAGGACCTCAGTCGATGTAGTCGTACAATGTCGATGCAGGAAGATGTACATAGTGAAGTCCCTCGAACGGTCACAAGGACGTAGATGTCACCAAGACGTAGATGAAGTCGTTTGGGAGCAGTCGCGCGAAGAGCGCTTCCCAAAAACCTTATTCGCCTTCTCCCGGTGCAGGATTGCAAAGACGACGGTTCCGGAGACCTGCTCACCCGGTCGCAGGTGCACGCGAATGATCGGGTTGGAGTCTTGACGACGGTGGCACAGCAATGAGAAGAGGCAAAATCTAACTCGTATAGATCACCTTAGGGATACCCTTACTTGGGGCCTTCCCGTGTGGTAGTCTATAATGCGTCCTTTTCACGAGGGGTTCGTCCATATTTATTAGGAGAAAAACTCCTAACACCCTTGTCTATTACCAATGTGGAACTAATAGATGGTGTACCCCTTTAACGCTAAGGGGCCTTTGAGATTTATTCAGAATTATTTATATGGGTCAGGTCCATATATCTAACGATCTCCCACCAGATCTCAAATGCCCATTTAGAGATTTGCCTGTTCTCACTACTGTTTGATATACCAGTGTTTCGGTAGAGACTCTTAAGTTGAACTTCCACCTAGAACTTCAAACTACACTTATCCACAACTTGAACAATGGACTACGCCTTGAATTGCAAGTTTTGTGTGAACAAGCTTTACTCAAAGACAAACTAGTACTTGGCTGCTAGTAGCCTTACTCCGTGGGTGGAGCATATACGTCATACTCCTTAGTCTCTTCATGAGTTTACTAGAGATCACCCAAGTCTCATAGACTGCGACGTTTAACAGTCAAGCTCATATAGGTATGTTCTTTCAAGAATGCTCTGTAGGACAGCATCTTTACTCGTTAAAGTCAATAGAACATATTAAGGCATCCTTGCCAACCTACCTCACAGTGCCTCATTGCTCTGAGAGTATTGCATCTTCACATAGAGAGGGTTATCATTATACTCTCCTCAGTTTACCAATAGCTTGTTTTTCCCAGGTCCTTAGCCACGGGATCTCCAATCAAAAAGGTTGGGTTACTACTACTGTAAACTCACATGGGTCTCATACCCTTCTCCCTAGATGCAATTTCTATCACATTCCGTGATAGCCCTTTTGTAAAGGGATATGCCAGATTTTTGTCTGTTTGTATATAAGATACAGTAAATACTCCGGAGTTTCTCAACTTCCTGACAGTCTTCAAACGTCTTTTAACGTGTCTTGTTGACTTCGCATTATCCTTAGCACTATTCACTTTAGCGATTACTGTTTGATTATCACAGTTCATAAGGATAGCCGGTATTGGTTTTTCAACCACCGGCAAGTCAGACAAGAGCTCACGCAGCCACTCTGTCTCTGCAGATGCTGTATCCAAAGCTGTAAGTTTAGCTTCCATGGTTGATTTAGTCAAAATAGTCTGTTTGCAAGACCTTCATGACACTGCGCCACCTTCAAGGGTAAAGACATACCCACTAGTGGCATAGATTTGATCAATATCAGAAATCTAGTTCGCATCACTATATCCCTCTAGCACAGCTGGATGCCCGGAATAGTGAATCCCATAGCTCATCGTACCTTTAAGATAACGCAAGACCCTTTCTAGTGCATGCCAATGATCATCACCCGGGTTGGACATGTACCTACTCAACTTGCTCACAGCAAAAGACATATCTGGTCTAGTTGCGATAGCAAGATACATGAGTGAACCAACAATTTGAGAGTACTTCAATTGATCTCTAGTATCATTCTTGTTCTTTCACAATGTCACACTAGGATCATAAGGTGTTGGAGAAGGCTTGCTGTACATATAGCCAAAACGGCTCAAGACCTTCTCAACATAGTGAGATTGTGATACAGTAATCCCACTCTCTTCCTTAATCAACTTGATGTTTAAAATTACATCAGCTTTTCCTAGATCTTTCATGTCAAAACTCTTTGACAAGAATGACTTGACTTCATTTATAATATCCATGTTTGTTCCAAAGATTAGAATATCATCTACATATAAGCATAGTATAACAAAATGATCCCCACCATGTCGATAATACACACACCTATCAGCTTCATTAATGACATAGCCCGCACTAGTTAAAGTAGTGTCAAACTTCTCATGCCATTGTTTAGGAGTTTGTTTTAAACCATACAAAGATTTCAATAATTTACACACCTTCTGCTCTTCGCCTTTTACTACAAACCCATCAGGCTGATTCATATAAATCTCCTCATCCAACTCTCCATTAAGAAAAGCTGTCTTCACATCCATCTGATGGACGATCAGACCATATGAGGCAGCCAAGGATAGTAGTACTCTAATAGTGGTCATTCTAGCAACAGGTGAGTAAGTATCAAAGAAATCTTCGCCTTCCTTTTGAGTATAACCCTTAGCCACAAGTCGAGTCTTGTACTTGTCAATAGTACCGTCAGGACTAAGCTTCTTTTTGAACACCCACTTACAACCAATTGGTTTACAACCGAATGGTAATTCAGATAACTCCCAAGTTCCATTAGAAAGAATCGAGTCCATCTCACTACGAACTGCTTCTTTCCAATCATCTGCATCTGAAGACGCATATACCTCCATAATAGAGGTAGGAGTATCATCCACAAGGTACACAATGAAATCATCACCAAAAGATTTTGTAATCCTTTGTCTCTTGTTCCTCACAGGAACTTCATTGTCATCCTTCTCAAGTGTTTGCTCAAATGACTCAACAGGAGACTCGATAGGTATAGTATTATCAGGAGCTATTTCAGTAGAGAATTTAGCATTACTATGCATATCTTTCATAGGAAAAATATTCTCAAAGAATGTAGCATCACGAGATTAAAAAATTGTATCAACATGCATATCAGAAACTTCAGATTTTACTACCAAAAATCTACAAGTAATGATATTGTGAGCATATTCTAGAAAGACACAATCTACCGTCTTTGGTCCAAGTTTACGCTTCTTAGTAATTGGAACATTGACTTTCGCCAAGCATCCCCACGTGCGCAAGTATGAAAGTGATGGTTTCCTCCCAACCCAAATCTCATATGGTGTTGTCTCTTTACTTTTGTTCGGAATTCTATTCAGGACATGACTTGCAGTCAATATAGCTTCCCCCCACCATGCCTTAGACAAACCAGCAGTATCTAACATGGCGTTCACCAAGTCAGTCAATATGTGATTTTTTCTCTTGGCAATCCCGTTGGATTCAGGAGAATAGGGAGGTGTCCTCTCATGAATAATACCATGTTCCGCACAAAACTCATCAAATAATATAGGAAAATATTCACCACCACGATCTGACCTTAGACGTTTAATCTTTCTTTCTAGTTGATTTTCAGCCTCAGCCTTAAAGATTTTAAAGTAGTCTAAAGCCTCATCTTTAGTTTTCAGCAAGTAAACATAGCAATATCTAGAAGCATCATCAATTAACGTCATGAAATATCTCTTTCCACCTTTAGTCAACACACCATTCATCTCGCATAGATCAGAATGTATGAGTTCTAGAGGTGCCAAGTGTCTCTCCTCCACTGCCTTGTGAGACTTTCGAGGTTGCTTAGATTGCACACAACTATGGCACTTAGAACCTTTGGCAATGGTGAAATCTGGTATTAACCGTAGGCTAGACAAATGTGACATCAAACCAAAATTCACATGACATAAACGTGAATGCCAAACACTTGAATTATCATTAATTGTGCCACAAATATGATTGACTGACTTATTACAAAAATCTGCTAAACTTAGGCGGAACAAACCTCCGCAATCATAGCCTTTACCAATAAATTGTCCATGCTTAGACATAACTATTTATTGGACTCTAACACTACCTTAAAACCTTCTCTTAATAAAAGAGAAATACTAACAAGATTCTTGCGAATAGTAGGAACATGCTGCACGTTCTTCAGCTGCACGATCTTGCCCGAAGTAAACTTCAGATCTACCGTACCAACACCACGAATAGAAGCATGTGCCCCGTTCCCCATCAGAACGGAAGAACCTTGGAGCAATTGGTAAGAAGAAAATAAAGAGACATCATCACACACGTGAATATTAGCACCCGTATCAAGCCACCAACTAGGTGATTGAAACACCGAAAGTACGGTAGGAAGACTACCATACCCGTCATCGGTATTGGTTGCAGTCACGAGGTTGACCTTTTTCTCTTTACGGTCTGCATGCTTTGGACAATTCTTAGCAAAATGTCCTAGTTCACCACAAGTGAAACAAGACATCTCAGACATATCTTTCTTCTTCTTCTTATAGGTAGTAGTTGCTTTGGCATTGAAAGGCTGTTGTTTCCCCTTTCCTTTGTTCTTGCCTTTGAAATTTCTCTGGACAAAGTGGGCGCTATGATCCCATAAAGGATTTACGTCTCGTATATGCATCATTGAATCAAAAAGATGATTCAAAAGCACATTACGCACAACTCCCACAAAGATATCATTGGCTTTCTGGAATTTACTCCGATCTTTATCAGAGATGTCTCCCTCAGGTAAGCCATCTTTGACCCAGAAAACTTCCATGACAGTAAGCCAATCCGTGATCTTAACAGAACACCTCTTAAAGTGCTTACCAGAGAATTTCTCCGGCCTCAGTGCATCAACAAAACTAGCCATAGGTACTGGAAAAGACCTATTATAAGGTTTTTGGAATGTTGAAATTTTAGGCAATTTCCAGATTAAAACCAGAATATAAATTATGACGAACTGAGCAACTAGATTAAGCATGTGTAGAAAACTCATATCACAGATCATAGCAACTAGTGTAAGCACGATTCGTACACTAGACAGACAAGGCAAATCATGATGAACAAATAAAACCATAGCAAAATGAGAGTGTACCCAAAGGCGGGGCGGTTGCCGGGGGCAACCGATGCGCCGTTATCCTCTGGATTAGCCATACTAATCGTGGGAGGACCTCAGTCGATGTAGTCGTACGATGTCGATGCAGGAAGATGTACATAGTGAAGTCCCTCGAACGGTCACCAGGACGTAGATGTCACCAAGACGTAGATGAAGTAGTCGTTTGGGAGCAGTCGCGCGAAGAGCGCTTCCCAAAAACCTTATTCGCCTTCTCCCGGTGCAGGATCGCAAAGACGACGGTTCCGGAGACCTGCTCACCCGGTCGCAGGTGCACGCGAACGATCGGGTTGGAGTCTTGGCGACGGCGGCACAGCAATGAGAAGAGGCAAAATCTAACTCGTATAGATCACCTTAGAGATACCCTTACTTGGGGCCTTCCCGTGTGGTAGTCTATAATACGTCCTTTTCACGAGGGGTTCGTCCATATTTATTAGGAGAAAAACTCCCAACACCCTTATCTATTAGCAATGTGGAACTAATAGATGGTGTACCCTTTTAACACTAATGAGCTTTTGAGATTTATTCTGAATTATTTATATGGGCCAGATCCATATATCTAACAATTATGCTGGGCACTTACCGCTGATAAGTGCTGACTACGGTGCTTCCGATGGATGGGTTGGCGCCAACATAAACCCCACAGTGCCACCTGAACAGGTGACTTATGCTGTGCTCCCTGAGACTGGTTACTTCGAGTTCATTCCTCTGGTGAAACCAGATGCAGAGGAGATGGAGAGCAGTGCCCCCATTCATTACATAGAATCAGATCCAGTTGGCCTGACAGAAGTTGAGATTGGAAAAATCTATGAAGTTGTAATGACTACCTTTGGAGGTGCATTTCTTCTTTGGTTCTCATACTAATCTGAATTTAGATCCAATGTGGATTACAAATGCAGAAAAATATCATATCTCTGAATATCATTACAATCCCTTTTTGCCTATGTTGTTGCAGGTCTGTACCGCTACAGGCTAGGAGATGTTGTGAAGGTAGTGGGCTTCCACAACTCAACACCCGAGCTCCAGTTCCTCTGCCGCAGGAGCCTGGTCCTGAGCATCAACATCGACAAGAACACCGAGAAGGACCTCCAACTAGCCGTTGAGGTTGCAGCAAAGCTCCTGGAAGCTGAGAAGCTGGAGGTCACGGATTTCACCAGCTCCGTGGAGAAGTCGAGGGACCCTGGCCGCTACGTCATCTTCTGGGAGCTGAGCTCCGACAACGCGAGCGAGGACGTCCTGCAGAGCTGCGCGAACTGCTTGGACCTAGCCTTCGTCGACGGGGGCTACCTGGGTTCGAGGAAGACCGGGGCCATTGGACCCCTGGAGCTCCGGGTCCTGAGGAAGGGAACCTTCAAGGAGATCCTGGATCACTTCGTGCGCCTCGGCTGCGCTCCGAGCCAGTTCAAGACGCCGCGGTTCGTCAACCCGATAAACACCAAGGTCCTGCAGATACTCTGCGGCAGCACCACCAAGAGCTACTTCAGTACTGCCTATGGGGTCTGATAAAAAACTAGGTGTGTGTCAGTGGTGGTTCCATGTCGTTACCTGGTATCTCCTGTTCTCGTTGCTCGACGCGCGCAATGTTCGCGCGGGAGCGAGTCGTGTCGTGCGCGGCGTGATCCGGACTTGTGGGATGGCACAAGTAGGAGAAGGATCACGCGGCGCATTTCTGTAGTTGCGTCTTTATATTCAGAAAGAAAATACAGATCGAGACAGAAAACGCAGCACTTGCTGCACCAAATTTGCGTTCCTCTGTTCACCGTGATGGCGTTGCGTTTTACTTTAAAAAAATTTTGCTCTATTGTTGTTATTTCGACATGTTCTAGTCTCCAAACGAAGAAAGCAATCTATCGGTTCCAGTCTTTTGCCAGATAAAAGTAACAATGTGTACTGTTTTACAGAGGTCACATGCATGGGTTTTCAGCGGGAACCCTTCACGGGTGGCAGGTGTATTTGGACGGAGGGAGACGAGTCATCCCATTTTCACATGTGTTTGGTTGGAGGTTAGGTGGGACGAGGTCGAAATCAAAATAGAATATCTATCTATTTGATAAAGATAAAAAATAATTGAAAACATTTCTCACTTATAATATAGATAGATATTCTATTTTGAAATGGGACCAGCCCCGGCACCCCAGCGCTGCCGCCCTCCACCGCTCGCCCCCTCACCTCGTCGTCGTTCGAGCGGCCGCCGGGAGTTCGTGCGGCCGCAAGGAAGACGACAGTGGGGCAGCCTCCCGCAGATAGCTCCTCCCTCCTCTCCTTTTCCCCCACCAAGCAAACACTAGATCCGTCGCCACCTCCGCTTCCGACGCATCGCCGGTGCCTGGTCCTCCTCCGCATCGTCGATACCTGGGCCGGCCTCGCGGGTAGGCCGCCGCCACTTGACCTGGTGCCGCTACCTCATCCCCTTCACTGGTGACTGCCCTGCGGCAGCCTAGTGTTGGCGTGCGGGTGGTAGACGGCGGTGGCGGGCATCAGGGAACCCAGATCCGGCTGCCATCGAGCCCTGGCGCCGCCGCCTCGGAGGAACTCCGCCTCCGAGATCTTGGCCGCACCTCGGGGCCGCCTCACTGGTGGTACGGCTACCTTCAGTGGCTGCCTTCCGCGGGCGGGTGGGCTGCTGCGCAGGTGGTGCGGCTGCACCTGCGGCTGCGACGGCGGTGGCCCTCCCCCCTCTCCAGGCATCACGGTGGGCCGAATCTGTGCTAACTTTGGCTGTGCAGGTGGATATTGTTTTGAGAAGACTGGGGTGCACCGGCGAAAGCCATATTGGCCTGGTGGTCAGCGTACCGGCGGCGACGCCCTTGGGCACCGCTTCCCTCCCTAGAGGCGCCGGCTTGGTGCTGCCTCCCTCGCTCCTAGACACTTCAATGCCTCCCTTGTGCGGCCATTACCGTGGTTTTCCTCACCACCGGCGGTGCTACTTATCTCATCCTTCCTCTTCCACTCACCCCCTCCTCCTCTTGGTCCCTACTTCGATCACCTCTGGTTGTTGCAGCCACGAACTGGCAAGCTCTTTCGCTCGGTGTCTTTCTTCTTCATCATCCCTATCTACATAATAGTGGTGGCTACATTCGTTGAAGAACCTTCCTCATTTGGGCTTCCTTCCCCCACTGGGCGTTGAGGGGGCTTTGACTTGTTGGCAAATTGAGAAGTTTGCCCCTTTCTGGCTTGATGCGAGCAGCCCTTGGACACCATTGGCAGCTCAGTGGAGCGCGGCAATTGGCTGCATATTGAGAAGCTTTGGTGTCTTTGTGCATTTGGATGGAGATGGGCTGTTTTCGTGTCCAATGAAGTGCTAGCTTTTGTGGTTTTCTTCTCGAAGTCGGGTTAGCGAGGATAGGGGACTCGTTCTTTTCAAGATGTTCCTTCCCCCTTCAAGCTCTCACCTTTCTCGTCGAAGGGCGTCGGAGGGCATCAAGAAGAGTGGCGACCTAACGACTAGGGTGGGTATTTTCCCTACCTTGGTTAGATGATGATGGGGGTTGAAGCTCATGAAAGGTTAGTGTGGATTTGGTAAGTAAGTCGCTTGGCAATTGGGCAAATCCGGTGACTAGCTGTTTACTCTGGAAATGGTTCTTGGAGGTGTACTCCCCTTTTCTTCTTTTGTTGTAATTTTCTCTTTTCCGACTTTGCCGATCTCATGTATTTCTCCTCGGCCTTCCGAGATGATCTGTAAGTTCTTGTTACCGCCCTTGCTCGGGGTCTTTCGATCAATGAAAAGTAGGTGGGGATCCCCCCCCTGAATTGTTTCGGAAAAAATTTTCTCACTTAATTTGTGTCCATCGTACCCTTCACACCGTACCCACCTGTCAGGTAATTGGAGAAGTAGATTGGGTGTAGACCCATAGAAATTGCAATTTGGAGAGTGTTTCCCAAAAAATGAAATACTTTTGTCACAACGATGTTTCTTACCCACCCTCGTATACCCACCGGTGGGCCCACAAGCCTGCGATCCCTCATCGATGAGTGGCCTTCTCTCAACCTTTGCCAGCCTCCGCCTGTGTTACCCACACCACCCATCTGCCGCACCCGCTCGCTGCTTGTGACCGCCCGCACTGCCGCTGCGAGCTAAACTGGGACTTACCTGACATCAGTGCCGACGGTAGAGTGATTGTGATGACGTGCTCCATATACTCGACGGCATCCGCAACTCCGACTCCTCCTGGAGGCCGCACTGTCGTGCCCCTTGCGCAATCCCCTGAGGTCCTGAAGTCATACGGGACGGGATCACAGCAGGACGATTTGTGGTATGCAGAAGGAACAAAGCTTGGATCGTCCTCTTGCTTGCTAGCGGAACGTGAATCTCTTGTTGAGTTATGATCCAAATTAAGTTGCACATGAGAAGGGTCAACTTTTGACAGAGTGAAGTGGAGGCAGAAGTGGCCCACTGTGGTGCGCCCCATTACCCAAGTCGCGACTAGGGAGTGTGGGGGTGGGGGAGCCTTCCCGCGGTATGTTACAGGTCATATATCCCCATCAGGGTTTTCCTTTAAGATCATTCTCTCATCTTCTTGTAATCCGCCACCATTGGTGTTGTAACCTGACTCTCGACATAGTGAAGTTCTTGTTGGCTGGCGCCCACAGTTTTTTCCTCTCGTGTTGGGAGGGTTTTCCACGTTAAATCTCGTGTCTCCTTTGCGGTTTGATCTTTTACTTTCATCGATTATTCACCATCGTTTATAACAAGTGGTATCAAGAGCTTGTTCCAGATTAGGGTTCTACGATGTCGTCGAGGATGAAGTTTGATCTACCGCTGTTGGATTACAAGACGAGGTTCTCGCTGTGGCAAGTCAAGATGCAGGCTGTTCTGGCGCAAACTCGTGATCTTGATGAGGTGCTAGATAGCTTCGGGAAGAAGACATCTGATGATTTGTCCGATGAGGAGAAACGGAAGGATTGTAAGGTTGTGTCTCTAATTTAGCCTCATCTATCTAATGATATTATGCAAGAAGTGCTGCAGGAAAAGACTGTTGCTCCACTCTAGCTCAAACTGGAATCGATTTATATGTCCAAGGATCTAACCAGTAAGATGCATATGAAGATGAAGTTGTTCACGCTTAAGATGGAGGAGGGTGGTTCGGTGTTGAACCACATATCTGCTTTAAAGGAGATCTTTGCCAACCTAGTGTCGATGGAGGTTGAGTATGAGGATGAGGATTTAGGCCTTTCACTATTATGCTCTCTGCCTAGTTTGTTTGCTTCTTTTCGTGACACTATACTTTTGAGCCGTGATGAACTAACAGTCTGGAAGTTTATGAGGCACTCCAATCCAGGGAGAAGATGAAAGGCATGGTGCACTTTGATGGGTCATCCTCCAAGGGCGATGCATTGCAAGTGAGAGGCAAATCCGAGCAAAGAACTTCCAATGAAAGCAACAATCGTTTCAAGAGTCAAGAAAGTAGAGGTTGTTCAAAGTCCAGACCGCCCAAGAAGTTCTGTAAGTATTGCAAGAAGAAAACTCCTTTTATTGAGGATTGTTAGAAGCATAAGAATAAGGAGAACAGGAAAAATAATCCTGATGGTAAGGCCTATGTTGGTTCTGATTCTGGAGACTGTCTAGTTGTTCTTGCTAGTTGTGTTTCTGGTCATGATGAATGGATACTTGATTCTGCATGTTCATTTCATATATGCACTAACAGAGACTGGTTCAGTTCATTAAAGCCTGTGCAGAAAAGAGATGTTGTGTGTATGTGAGACGATAACCCGTGTGATATTGTTGGGATCGGCTCAGTTCATATCAAGGCTTATGATGGCATGACATGCACGTTGTAGAATGTGAGATACATACCAGGGATGAACAGAAATCTCATCTCACTCAACATGCTTGATGTAGAAGGATTTAAATACTCTGGTTCCAATGGAGTTTTAAAGGTATCAAAAGGTTCCCTTATTTGTTTGGTAGGTGATCCGAATTCTGCAAAGTTATATGTCCTTAGAGGAAGTACTTTACATGGTTCTGTTTCCGATGCTGCTATTACTAATGTTGGACCTAGTAAGACTAACCTTTGGCATATTCGTCTTGGACATATGAGTGAACTTGGTATGGCAGAATTGATGAAGAGAAACCTGCTAGATGGCTGTACTTTTGGTAGCAAGAAGTTTTGTGAGCATTGAATCTTCGGGAAGCACAAAAGGTCAAAGTTCAATGTTGTTGTTCATACCACTAAAGGTACTCTTGATTACGTACATGCTGACTTATGGGGTCCTTCTTGTAAGCCTTCTTATGGTGGTGCTCGATACATGCTTACTATTATTGATGACTACTCTAGAAAAGTATGGACTTACTTTCTGAAACATAAAGATGATACTTTTGTTGCTTTTAAATATTGGAAAGTTATGATAGAAAGGCAAACTGACAGAAGGTAAAAGTGCTTCGTATCGATAATGGTGGAGAGTTCTGTTCGACTGCTTTTGATGATTATTGCAGGCAGAAAGGCATTGTTAGGCATCACACCATACCGTACACTCCATAGCAAAATGGTGTGGCTGAGCACATGAACAGAACCATTATCTCCAAGGCTCATTACATGTTGTCCAACACACGGATGACTAAGCATTTTTGAGTTGAAGCTGCTAACACTGCATCCTACTTGATAAACAGGTCGTCTTCTATCCCACTTAATAAGAAAACTCTCATTGAGGTATGGTCTGGCACACCTGCTGATTATTCACATTTGAAAGTTTTCAGTTGCACTACTTATGCTCATGTTGATAGTGGAAAATTAGAGCCTAGAGCTATTAAATGTCTTCTTCTTGATTATGATCAGGAGTTAAAGGATATAAGTTGTGGAATCCCGAAACAAGAAAGACTTTCATGAGTAGGAGCGTTTTTTCAATGAATATGTGATGTTTACTGACATCTTGTCCTTAGATCATGTTCCAGATAATTCTATAAAAGAGCTACAACAAATCAGGGTGCAGGTGGAGCATGTTGGTGATCAGGAAATTGAAGCTGTGCAGTTTGAGCCTGTGGATGTGCAGGTGGAGCCAGTGGATGCCAGGAAAATGAAGTTGTTGGTAATGAGGCTCATGATGATGTTCGGCACTCACCTCCTGTTTTGCAGCTTGACGAGAATCTGCCTATTGCTCATCGCACACCAAAGAGGCATTGTGGACCTGCGCCATGTCTTATTGAAGAGTGTAATATGATTTATTATGCTTTGAGTTGTGCTGAACAAGTTAATAATAGTTATGAGCCTGCAACATATACGGAAGCCATTGCTTGTGGAGATCGTGAGAAGTGGATTGCAGCTATGTAGGATGAGATGCAGTCTCTTGAGAAGAACTGCACATGGGAGGTTGTTCCTTTTCCTAAGGGACAGAAGCCTATACGCTGCAAGTGGATCTTCAAGAGAAAGGAGGGTTTATCTCCTAGAGAGCCACCAAAGTTTAAGAGAAGGTTGGTGGCTAAAGGTTGCAGTCAAATTCCTGGTGTTGATTATAATAATGTATTCTCTCCAGTTGTAAAGCATAGATCAATTCGCACATTCTTTAGTATTGTTGTTGCACATGATCCGGAGCTTGAGCAGTTAAATGTGAAGACTGCACTTTTACATGGAGAGCTTGAGGAGGAAATTTACATGGACTAGCCTAAAGAGTTCATAGTGCCTGGCAAGGAGATTTATGTTTGCAAGTTGAAAATATCCTTGTATGGTTTGAAATAGTCCCCTCGTCAGTGGTATAAAAGGTTTGATTAACTTATGTTATCACATGGTTTTAAGAGATCTAAATATGATAGTTGTGTTTACATGAAGCATGTTAATGATGGATCATCTATATACTAGTTGTTATATGTTGATGATATGCTGATTGCTGCCAAGAGCATGAAAGACATCACTACGTTGAAGAAATTGTTGAGTAGTGAGTTCGACACGAAGGGCCTTGGTGCTGCTAAGAAAATTCTAGGTATGGAAATTACTAGAGATAGAAAATCTACTTTATTATTTCTTAGTCAGCAAGGGTTACATTAAGAAAGTTTTTGAGCGTTTCAACATGCATGATGCAAAGCTTATTAGTACTCCTATTGCACCACATTTTAAATTGTCAGCTGAGTAGTGTCCTAGTTTAGATGAGGAGGTTGAGTACATGTCTAAAGTTCCGTATTCTAGTGTTGTTGGTTCTTTGATGTATGCTATGGTTTGCTCTCTTCCGGATTTATCATATGCTATGAGCTTGGTTAGTAGATATATGTCTAATCCTGGTAAAGAACACTAGAGGGCAATTCAGTGGATTTTCAGATATCTCCGAGCGACAGCAGATTATTGTTTGAAGTTTGACAGGACAGATAAAAGACTTATTGGCTATGCGGATTCAGATTATGCTGGTGATTTGGACAAGCGAAGGTCGCTCACAGGTTATGTGTTTACTATTGGTAGTTGTGCTGTGAGTTGCATTGGAAAGCTATTTTGCATCGTGTTGTTGCTTTGTCCACCACAGAAGCAGAGTACATGGCTATTGCTGAAGCATGCAA
The DNA here is from genome assembly GCA_036936925.1 of Cenchrus fungigraminus. Classification (NCBI taxonomy): domain Eukaryota; kingdom Viridiplantae; phylum Streptophyta; class Magnoliopsida; order Poales; family Poaceae; genus Cenchrus; species Cenchrus fungigraminus. The sequence continues at coordinate 104,961,666 of CM072779.1, forward strand.
AGAGTTGATTTGGCTGAAGGGATTGTTTGCTGAGCTTTGTGGAGTTAATTCTTGCATTAACCTACTTTCTGATAGTTAAAGTGCTATATACCTCACTAAAGATCAGATGTTCTATGAGAGGACAAAGCACATTGAGATCAAGTACCATTATGTTCGTGATGAAATCTAAAAGGGTAAGTTAAATGTATGCAAGATAATCACTCATGATAATCCAGCTGATATGTTGACAAATCCAGTTCTTGGTTCTAAGTTTGAGCCACCACCGTTGGCGTTGTAACCTGACTCTCAACATAGTGAAGTTCTTGCTGGCTAGCACCCGTGGTTTTCCCTCTCGTGCTGGAAGGGTTTTTCACGTTAAATCTCGTGTCTCCTTTGCGGTTTGATCTTTTACTTTCGTCAATTATTCAACATCATTTATAACATCTAGGACCTCATCCTTGGTCACCTGGAGCATTAGAAGATGAAACAGCAGCCTAACAGGACAACATAGAGATCTTCGATTCAACTAGGACCGGTGAAGGATTTGCAACGGGAAGCATTCAAATGGGAGGATAAATGATAGAGGAAGCTAAAGGAATGAGGAGAGGAGTACTAACCACATCAGGAGGATTTGGCCAACGGCAGTGGAGTTGCCAGCGGTAGTTTCCCCCGAGCTCCAACAGGTGAGGAGTCAACGGTAGGAGGTGAGGATTAAAAGGTGGATTGGGTTGATGGGCTCTGTATTAATGGACCTTTGGGTTAGATAGCCTATTACTACTTTTATTTATTACTTTGGAAAAAGTCCAGATTACTACCCTCAAGTATAACCAAAGTTTGGATGACCCCCTAAATTATTTCTTGGTTCATTTCACCCCTAAACTATACAATTTGGTTCAATTTACCCCTTAACACAATTTATCATTTTTATTTCTCCATCCACAAGTGGACTTTTAAGTTCAAATTTTGCAAGGTGATAATAGACAACATAAGACATCTTAAAAAAATATATCACGAATTTTTCGCCACTATTTTGATAGTAGAATATTTAATAATAAAATTTATCATCGAGATACAAAATTATATAAAAACTAATAATGAAAAAATCATAAAATATTTCTCTAATGTAGATTATGATATCCACTACCATCTTGCAAAATCTCAAATTAAAATTCAATTTGTGTATGGAGAAACAAAAATGAAAAATTGCATAGTGGGGTAAGTTGAACCAAGTAGCTAACTTTAGGGGTTAAATTGAACCAAAACATAGTTTAGGGGGTTATTTGAACTTTCGCTATACTTGAGGGTAGTAATTTGGACTTTTTCCTATTACTTTTAGTATATGATATATGATTATATTTATATACTTTAATATATATTTGTTGTATAGTTGTATTCTTAATTTTGAAAAATATTGTTCCTGTTGTAACGTTCCGAATTAATATGGTTCACGTTCCAAGTTCAATAGGTACGATGCATAGTGGTATATACTCCTTTCGTTCAAAATATTTGCAAATCAGAGTACCACGTTCCTCGTTTCTGTTCCTCGACCCGGTCGATTCCGAAACTTGGTGACTAAAGTCGTGACCCTTTGCACCAGGCCACGGCCCCCAGTGGGGATGACCGCGAGCGATGAGCAAGTCCCGATCAAGCAGCAGGGGCAGCACGACTGGCGGGTAGCATCCGGAGCTGGATTGGCGAGAGAAATCGTGGGCCATGTATGGGGCTAGACGGCTGGAGCCAGAGCAAGGTAGGAAGGATAGAGCAGCTCCTGACTGTGGATGGGGTTGCGAGCGCGAAGCTGTCAACCATTACTTTACCGAGGCACCGCTAGCAGAGGAGACTGGCGTGTAGAAAGAGGAAGAAGACAAGAGAGAAAGATATCACGGACACAATTCCTAATGACAACGATATGCATGTTGCTTATGCTGTAAGAAGTGAATTAATTTGATGAATCGATATTTGCTGGACTGGTTTTGTCGTTAATCATTTTTTATGTTTGAGAAATCTAATTTTAAGCAAAACTCACAAATATTCGTAAGTATATAATGCTGGATATAGGACAACTCTCGTTGGATGTTAAACACCATTAAAATTTTAGGCCTTGTATCGTTTTGCAATTTGCTTTAGATGTGATGGGTGAATAGTGATAATTTGTTAGCAACTTGCTTTATTAAGCCTTGTGCATAGAGAAAGGAGTACACTTCGATGTGACATGTGAATAGTAATAATTTAATTTGCGAAACAAAACAGAGCCTTACTTTGGAAGTGAGCACCTGAGTGATCTTCCGGGTAACTACATATACCAAAACTACCTATCACAGGCATTATTGGCTCATGATAGGGCTGGACCGTTTCCTTGTAATAACTTTTCAATTTACAATTTTGAAAACTTCATAATTAAAATATTAAATATATACTTAGATAATAAGATTATTTTATAGAACGTGTGTGTCGCACGTACGTCTACGCTAGTTTCTTGAGAAAGAGGAATGGAAAAGTTCCTCCAAAATTAGCGAACTGATCCGTCCCTGTTTGAAGGGCATCTCGGTCCTCAGCTCATGTGATCGGTATGATGAAACCATTTGTGTCAATTCGGCCCATAGCCCATTGCGATTAAGGATCAGCATGTGAAAGTTGTACATGTAAACCATTACTATTGCCATGCATGTAGATAGAATCTAGTTGCAGAAAGATTGATGCAAACTGTAATATTAAAAAAAAACAGGCATAAACATGAGTTGGGCCTGGAGCCTGTGCCTTGGCAAAACCGGCCCAACCAGACCAGCAGTGCTAGAAATAGCTATCCATCTCAGGGTATTTTTAACATTAGTACCGGGTATTTTGCCACTCAGTACTAATGTGTATATTAGTACCGGGTGGAAAGAGAGTGCCCCGACACGTCCTCGTGAGAGCACATTAGTACCGAGTGGGAACTAGCCCCGGCACCGAAGAAGACACATTAGTACCGAGGCAAAAGAAACCCCGGTACTAAAATCTCCCCACCGCTGCCGTCCCAGCACTCCACAAACACTTAGTAATTTCAGCCCTCTGCCCCGCCCCTCTAACTCTCTCTCTCTCTCTCTCTCTTATCTCTCACTCTCTCTCTCTCTTCTCATCCAGTAGGCCGGTGGCGGAGCCCAGTACAGGCCGACAGTGGAGGAGGGCCGAGGGCGCCGCGGCGTGGCGTTCAACGTCAGCGGAGGAGGGGAGGCGCGCGGGAGCCCAGGAGCGGAGGCGACCTCCTAGCCATGGGCGCGGTGGCGCTGGCCCTCCCAGGCGAGACCCCGGCAGCCGGCGCGGCCTCCTAGAGCGAGCGCGCGGTCCTGGCGGGGAGGCAGAGGCCGCCGGCGTTGGCACGGTCCTGCTGGCCGCCGATGAGTTTTTTTTATTCATGAGATGCATCTTGTGATTGCAAGATTCGTGGAGATTGATTCGTGTGAGATGTTTTAGATCGATGGATTGCAAGATTTGTGAGATGTGTATTATTGTGAGATGTGGAAATTATGATTTGTAACTTGTGAATCTTGTGATTTTGGACGTGTTGAAAATCTTGTGATTTGGAATTTGTAACTTTGAATCTTGTGATTGCATATGCTATATGAATCTGATGAGATGAGGTGAATGAGATGAGATGAGATGAGATGAGAAAGGGAAATAATAAAAGAAAAGAGAAAAAATGGATGGGATCGGATGGAGGGCATCCCACATTAGTACCGGGCCTCATCCCCACCCGGTACTAATGTGTACATTAGTATCGGTTTGGAAAACCGGTACTAATGTGATTTCATATTAGTACCGACTGAACAATACCGGTTTGAGAACCGGTACTAAAAGAAAGTTCTCAATAGGCACTGATTGATGTTTCCCTAGTAGCATTGCAAACATAACAACTTCCTACGGGCCGTCCAAGCAATTTGTCACGAAAGGAACAAAGAATATACTCAGAATTTAGAGATAGGTTTAGAAGACTAGCTACTTTAGACTATTTACACGGTGGTATAGAAAGTTTTTTTAATACAACAATTAATACTCCTTCTGTTTCAAAATACTTGTCATTCTGCTTTTTCAAAATACATTCCCTTTGTTATGCACCTCGATATATATTATGTCCACATACATAATAAAGAAAATGTATCTCGAAAAGCCAGATGACAAGTATTTTGAAACGGAAGGAGAAGATCATAATGTCCACAGTACGATTAATGACTAGATGTTTTTTATTTATGTGAAATTTCTAAAATTTGTTAATTCTCCTAGAAAATCTCATGGTCCACATACCGGTCCAAACTCTTCCATCAGTCGCGTAAAGGTGAAGCCCGCGACAGTGCAGTTCTTTTGTCGCGGACACATATACATCATGGACCACGTCCGTTGTTGCTTTCAGTTGCCGCTTTTTTTTTCATGATACTGCGGGCCTCGTCGACAACTAGCTAGCTCCTGTCAGCCCTGAGCGCTCGCAGCACGTATGTACTACCTCTCATCCTTAACTTATACTTCCTCCGTCTCAAAATATAAGTACTTGTTAACTTTTGTTAATCACATTTTGACCACTCGTTTTTATCTAAAAATTTTATGAAAATATAAAAAGAATTATGATATGAGATACTTAAAATATACACGATGATAAAATATATCATATCAAATAAATAATATTTTCAAAATTTTTTAAATAAGACAAATGATTAAACGTGATCAGTAAAAGTTAACGAGTTTTTATATTCTGAGACGGAGGTGAGACGAGGGAGTACGACGTTTCAGACATCAAAAGACCTGCAGCTAGCTACGTTTGAGACAAGTCCGAAACGTCAAATAAAGCCGAACATAAGGAGTACGTATGTACGTGTACGTGACCCCATTTCGAGTAGAACGCACGCAAGCTCTACTGCTCTAGTAGGCTCCAGCAGTACTGTGTAGCACGCAACGCATAGGGAACGAGAACGAAGCTTGCATCATGTTACCCACGTGTCGTGCCCAGCATATGCACACAACGTACACGTCCGGTATAGGTGTATAGCGTACGTCCGTCCAACAAATTAACAATTGCATACACACGATCAATGCTAGAGAATAGACCTTGTTATATCCTGGACTTCGCAGTCCATTAGTATCGGATATTGGTGCATTAGTACCAGGTGGGGAGAGAGGTCCGAACGTGCCCCCCATGAGGGACCACTAGTACCGGGTGGGGCTAAGCCCGGTACTAATAGGTACCCATTAATATCAGATGTTCGCTACATCTTGTACCAGTGACGGAGCTATGATTACTGAGTTGAGGGCTCATTCTTCTTCTCCTTCCTCCAACCCCTCTTCTTCATCCTCTCCATTTTTTCTCTCCTCTCCCTTCTTCTTTCCTCTTCTTTTCAATGGAGCGCACGCCGGTGGGGGTGGGGGGGCTCGAGCCCACCCAGCCCCACCGGTTGCCTCCGTCCCTGCCTGGTACTAATGTTGTGGCCTCTCTTTAGTACCGGTGGGGTTAAAACCCGGTAATAATGCGTGTCCATCAATACTAGTTGAAAAACTGCGTCGGTATTGATTCCCGTCATCCATATCTACCTGTCGGTGGCCTCAACACTTAGAAATATCCCGTGTGCTTCCCACATCTCGTCTCTCACTTTCATCTCACCCTCTCTCTCCTTATCTTCTTTTCTCTGGATCTCACCCTCACCTCTCTGTTGCAGGGAAGCGGCCGCGCGGGTGGCCAGGGACGCTGATAGCCTAGGGCGCGGTGGCCCAGGGCCTGGGACGGGCGACAGCGTGGAGGCCAGACATGCTGGCGACGGTGATGGTGAGCAGTGGTCAGTGGGTGTAGCACTGGGGCGCGGCTGCTAGGGACGCTGGCGGACTAGGGCCTAGAGCGTTGCGAGGCCGGCGGCGCGGCGCCCTAGGGTCGGCGACACGGATGCCACAGACGGGGGCGGCGCGGAGGCCAAGCGCACCGCGGGGACACTAGCGGCGAGCACGGACGGAGCTGGTAATTGATGTGTTGTGCTATGACTTTGTGAATCTGTTTTTTTTACGTTCTTGTACTGTGAGTTGTGAACCTTGTATGTGATTTTTGCTGTTGAATCCTAGCTATAATCCATCTCAATCTGTGTTGTACACTTGTACCTTGTGAATGTTGTGCGATGTGAATCTTGTGTTGTATGATTACAAAGCAAGATTGTGTATGTGATTCTTATGAGATAATCTTGTGAGATGCATGGACACTTTTGGATTGAGAAAATGAGAGAAGAAGAACAGTAAAGAAAAGAAAAGAGAAAAATAATTTAAAGAAAAAAGAATGGGGGACACAACAGCGGGGGACAGACAACACTGTTAATGGGGGCAGCACATTAGTATGGGTGCCAATATCACCCGGTACTAAAGGGCTTTTGGTATCGGGTAAATCACTCGGTACTAAAAGCTTCCCCTTTTGTATTGAAGGAACAATGCCGGTTGTTTACCTAGTATTAAAGGTGGTTTGGACCCGATACTAAAGGTCCTTTTCCCAGTAGTGGATTTCCACGATGCTGCTACCTCACCACATGAGCCGTGTGTCGCCCGGGCCACATGTCCAAAGAGGAAGAGAAACCTTCTCGGGCCCTTTTTTCTCGCTTTCCTTTGGGCACGCCAAGTTCCATGATGACCCCCGGAGCCCGCGGAACCGTGTAGGCCCATGCACAACAGAAATAAGTCTATACTATAAGGAGCGAAAATAATTGAAAACTTTTCTCACCCAATTTGGGCCTGTCTTACCCCTCATGCCGGACCCACCCGTCAGGTTGCATGATGACAAAAAAGGTGGAACAATCATAAAAATCACAATTTGGGGAGCGTTTCTGTCAAAAAGTTAATTCTTTTCTCACCCGCCCTCATCGTACCCACCCACACATGCCTGTCGGGCCCACCTTCCCTTTAAAAAAAACCTTCCCCATCGTTGGCTCGCAGCGCAAAAAAACAAAAAAAATCCTCCTCCTCGCGACATCACACCACACGACACCTGCGCGGCGCGAGCTCCCCCGGCGCCGGAGGGAGGGAGGCAAGCAGCGACGACATCCGTGCACCCTACATTTCCCGCGCCCTCTCGATCTCCCACCCGCGGCCCTGGGTGTGTGAGAGCTCCGCCCAGGCCGCAGTCATGGCCGGTAGGGCGAGCTCTGCCCGAGGCAGCCATGGCCGGCAGGGGTGAGCTCCGACTGGGATGCAACCATGGCCTGCGAGGCGAGCTCCGCTTGGGGGCAGCCATGGTCTGCGGGGACACGCTCCGCCTGGGGTGCTAGGCTGCTGCCATGGACAGTGGGGTGAGCTCCGCCCAGGGGCAGATTGTCGGCAGGGAGGGTTGTCCGGGGCACGACCGCGAGGAGGATCAACGGGGGCGTGGCGCGGGGAGGGCTCCAGGCGGAGGCACCACGCGGCTCTGGTCTCTAGAGGCCGAGCGCTATCGTCTCAAGGGAAGAAGATAAGGCCACAGTCAAAAAAACAAAGAGTATGACAGGTATGAGACCCACATGCCCATCAGTTGGAAAATAAAATTACTAGACGAAGTTGCCATGTCGCGCATTTTTGTGTGATGAGTGATGGTGATGTGCATGCTTACTTCGATGTCGACGAGCTCTAGGCGCAGCGTGGCTTGGAGAAGAAACATTGTCCACGAGATGTTGAAAATTGATTGATGCGTCGATTTTTATGTGTTGAGGATGTGGTTTTAATTCGAACATCAGAATGCATTTTTTTAGAAAGTAAACAAACTGAAAAAGAACAAAAGAAAGAGCTATCACCTCTAAAGTGTTCATGTTTGTCTGATAATGTGATTTATGGTCCAAACGTATTTGTTTTTTTTCAATCGTCTTAATTGTCCTCCTTTTACTGTGCACGAACATACACAAATAATTTCACAATTTATAATTTAATATACTTCTTGATTTTATACTGTTGAAAAACTATTGATTTTAGACCAGAGAATACTGAAATATTTGATAGACACGTGCGTGCCGCACGTGCCTCATTGCTAGTACGTGAAACACGTCAAGGTTAGAAAAAAGTAAGCAGAGGGGAGCACAAGCTAGCTAAGCTACGACATTTTGCCTGAAGATTAGGGATGTAATCCCTCCGTTTCAAAATACTTGTAATTCTTGCTTTTCTAAATACATTCTCTTTATTATGTAATAAAAAGAATGTATCTGAAAAAAGTCAGAATGACAAATATTTTGAATCGGAGAGAGTATGTGCACAGTAAAAACCATAGACCGTAAAGCCACTGCCGGCCGTAAAGCCAATCCAGGTCTTTTTTTCTCCTCGGTACTAAATTGCAAGTTTAATATATATTATATGTATGTATGTATATCTTGATATAGTTTATATCTAAATAAACAGTAAAAGACTATAAATCTAAAAGTAAAGAATGACATGCAATCTTTACAAAATATTAAAGCAAGGATTGCTTATGCTATTTTTTTTACATTCTACAAGAGAGTATCGACTCTTCACGGATCAAAACTGGAGCAAAACTCCCAATTAGGATGCAAAACCGGAGCCAAACCGCAACTTAGGTCCAAAACCGAACTTCTCACTATGGAGCCGAAAAAACCGGTCGACCGAGCGTGCGAGAAAACCAAACGTCATCTTAAAGAGTTTGCCAAATTTTACTTGGCAAATCTTGTGTTTTGTCAACTTCTAAAAAGATGTGCCAAGTAAAAAAACAGCTCATTTCCAACCGTTTGGCATAATTCATTTGCCAAATCTAGATCTAACTTACATCAGAAACCCTGAGAGAGGAACAAAATTATGTTTATACTCTTCCACCTCTTGAAAACTTGTATTAGGAACCCTTCTGTGTTATTTATTTCTTTTTTCACTCTCCCATCTGTCTAGAAATGATGATGCCAAGCGCAAGCCACACACGTATATTTGCACAAAACCAATTTAGCAAGCTCGCGCGGAGCGATTGGTTCGGGCTGCCCTTCCCACGGTGCGCGGACCCCACACATTTTCCTCCCTTTCTTTTTTCTACTCATCGTGGCAGCCATCAACGTTGACGTACGTGGGAGCGGCGGGCCCCCGCCCAGCGCGAAGCGGCGCTCTACCGTTTCTTTTCTTTTCTTTTTTCTTCATTCAACAAATTTTTCTACCGTGTTGTGTATATACATAAGGTGTCGAATAATATTTTTTAAAAGGTCAAGGAAAAACATCTGCATAAGTTATGCACTCGTTACAGAAAAATTTATGCGCACAACTTATTACAGAAAAAGTTATGCACACAACTCGTCAATAGAGACAAAAATTATACGTAGATGTTATTCTTCAAACAATTGTGCATACAAGTTCTACACATAAGTTATGTGCACCATCAAACTTATGTTTAAGCATTATTTGACAAAAATTTATAGTTAGCAGTTATGGATCGAAGTTGTGTGTATAAGTTCCAAAAATGAAAAGATAAAACTGGTGTTTGAAAAAAGATACGCGTAAAAGCTAATTTTTTTTAAAAAAATATACAATTTGTATACATAAATTCTGCACGTGGGCTAGGTAAAGTTGTGCTTAAAATTTGTCTTCCAATCTGTCTTCTAGATCCCTTTCTCTTTGCTCTCTCTTCCAACAATTTACGCACATGACTTGTTGTAGAAAAAAGTTATACATATAAATTGTTTTTAGGAAAAAATTATGTGGATAACTTGTTGTTATAAAAAAGTTATATCCATAACTTGTCATCATGAAAAAATTATGCCCATGACTCGTTGGTAAGAAAAAGTTATGTGCATAACCGATTGTTAGGAAAAAGTTATGCGCATAACTCGTCGCTAGGGAAAAAGTTATGCGCATAACTTGTCGCTATGGAAAAATTTATGTGCATAACTCGTCATTGTTAGTGTCGGGGGCGGTCATTAGGGGTTCCCTAACTAAGGATAAACCTCGTCTCCCTTTAGCTTAGCACCGACCGTCGAGAGACTGATCACAGCGCTAATTACTAGTTGGTGCCGGTGCTAATCCGGACACCGACGGTTAGGGTAAAAGTTATGCATATAACTCGTCATTAGGAAAAAAATTGTGTGTATAACTTGTTGTTAGATAAAAAAGTTATGTACATAACTCGTCATTAGTAAAAAATATGCACAATTTAGAAAAAAAATTATACACACAAATTGTTCATAGAAAATTATGTGCATAAATTTTGTTTTGGATATAGAAATTATGCATACATGTTGCCACCTTGGGGATAGCAGCGAGCACCTGTGGCGTGGGGAGGGACCGGCTAGGCCACGTGTATGGTGGATGTGACGTGCAGAAAGGAATGGTGTTGCGGGTCTGCGGGGGTGCAGAATAGCTGGCGTGTGCTGCTGAGGTTGTCGGAAAATCGGTCACTGCTCGAATTGGTGGCGCGCGTGCTAATTAGTGACACTCATATATTTGCGCGTTGGAGGCTGATTTTCCTGCCAAAAATTGTCAAGTTTTTTGCTAAATTGTTGGAGGAGTATTTCTAAAAATTTTGCTAAAAATCGAAGATGATAACTTGATTTGGTAAACGGCTGGAGATGCTCTCAACGCCAGCCGCCTCGAGGCGGAAAACTCGTCACCAGGTCAGAAAACAAAAAGAATCCACCTACCTAACAAACATCTGGTAGTTAATGAGTTCGAACCCAAATCTCAGTTTGCTAGGTAACACTTGCTTGTGATTAGAAAAAAACATTTCTTTCTATTTAAATGAAACAGATTGTCCAGCCAGCTAAATAAAATCGTAGAACATAAAATTGATGAAACACATCATAGATTAAGACTAGAACTACCCCAGAAAATATGCATTTATCTATTCTTTGTTTCTAGCGACCACTTGCTTAAACAAAAAATGGTGTAAACGTATATATTTGAAGAGAAGAAACTATGTGAAGTCAAAATTCTATTCATTTTCTAGCAAATGTGTAGAGATCCAAGTGTAACAGATATAAAATAATAGGAATAAGCGATATACGTGAGTAAAATACAATTAATATTCACCGTCGCAAACACATACACATTTTGCTATCTATAGCTATACCTAATATAATATTAAAATGTCATTGTTTCTTCCAACTGTCGTCGTTGTTTTGAAAAAAAGTTTCTCACTTTTTTTTATAATCAACCCACATGTTATTGACGGGTGGATCCTCAAGCAGCAATACATTAATGTTTGATGTATCATATATACCATTGATAGGTAGATTTATCTTGGTTTGTTTATGCGGGGAAGGCGTGAAGTGGGGATGACGATGCGGTCAGAGAATGCGAGACCAGGGTAGACGACAGTGAGCGAGGTCAAGGTGGCTCGGGCATGGGAAGGCGTGAAGTGGGGATGACGATGCGGTCGGAGAATGCGAGGCCAGGGCAGATGACAGTCAGCGAGGTCAAGGTGGCTCGGGCATGACAGTGAGGACGAAGAGGCGGGACAGCGGCGGGACGGGGCAGGATGACAAGGCTAGGAGGCGCGGACGACGGTGGGTGAGATCGGGGTGTAGTGTGCGCGATGGGAACGACTGCGCGGACGGAGAAGGCGAGGTCAAGCAAGCGACAATGTGATTTGAGAGACGCGGATAGTGCCGGGTGAGCTTAGGGTGGCACTGGTTGAAGAGGACGATGGCAAGGTCAGAGAGGTGTGGGGGTGGTAGGATGACGGTGCGGTCGTGGCAGACGACGACAAGCATGACAGAGGTAGCGAGTGCATAATTGTGAGGACGCAACAAGAACATATGATGACGAGTTTGGGAGATGCGGACAAGAGCAGGCAAGGTTGTGTTGGCGTCACGTGCACGATGGGAAGACGGCGCTGCAAAGGAAGACGAGGTCGGACAGACGATGACGAGAGCATAGCAGACGACGATGAAGTTCGAGAGGTGTGGGCGAGGTTAGGATGACACGGTCGTGGTGGGGTGATGGTGGAGTTGGGGAGCATAGCAGCGAAACAAGTAATGGTTTTTCTCATTGTAACACACAGGCACATTTGCTGGTTCCAGATGAACAGAGTAGCTAGGGAGTACGACAACGATCGAATAAAAACTAACCTAGCTACTAGTAGCTATATACAGTATGTGGATCGTTGCGCATTACTAAAACGATCATACATACGTATATAAAGCGAGTAGCTTCCTCCATTATTAAAAAAAGAAACATAAAGCGAGAGTAGCTAGCACCTAGCAATGCTGAAAGGATCAAATGATGATGATGATAGTCAATGTCGCTGGGTCGTCCACGGCAGGCGCCGCCAGACGATCGAGCGCGTCGCGAGTCCAATCACTTTTTTCGTGTTCATGATATAAGAGCAACAAACAATAAATGCCCTCTAGCCTACTTGGTAGAGGGGTTGAGATATGATCACAATTAAGAAACTTAGGTTCGATTTTTTGTTGGAGTGAATTTACGAAACTGGTTTAAAAAAATCTCATCGCAGGTAAAACAGAAGCCGGAGTTCGAAGATTTTCTAGGTCAGGAGAATGAAAAAAATCTCCTCGCAGGTGAAGCCGAGGCCGGGTCGGTCTTACCCCATCGGAGAGAAGATTTCTTTTTCTTAATGAAAACCTGTGGACAGTCTTGCCTGTCTTAATGAAAATCCGTAGAGCGAAAGCATGAGTGCGTACCAGGAACAATTGTTAACAAGGGTCAAAAACACAGCTCGCGCGTAATACAAACCGGCAAAGATGGATGGTGCTCGAACCTAAATTAAACATTTTTATTTTCACTGAGGGTGGCGATGATGGTTTATATAGTAGTGCACTCTGCCATACATCATGACACCACCGTACGTCGTGTTCATCGCGTGTGTGCTGACTACTTGCGGCACAAAGGAAGGGAAAAAGGACTGCGTTCGCCAACCTATCTAGAATTTTTTTAACTTTTTTAAACTAAAATTTTAAAAATAACTAGTCTTTTTGGTCGCGTCAAGTTTTGTGACGCGACTAATGTACACGGTGGTATTGAAAAAAGTCGTAACTGACGTGGCAGACGGAGTCGCGCCAAACGGCGTGGCGTGACTCACGAAGGAGTCACCCCACTGTACGTGGTGTGACTCGCTATACACCTTGGTGAAAGTGGGAGTTCTAGTTCTTATTTAGTCATGTTTCATTCATCATTTTAATTAGCAAATGAACTTCTAAATTTGTGAAATTCAAGGTGTATGATCTATACAGTGTATACGTTCCATTTTAACTATTTTCACTCCGAATCATGGTGTATAAAATGAGAAATCTATTTTCGAAATATGATAAGTGTTATTGGATCAACACATCAAATGTGCTAAGTCTGAAAACAGAGCCAACTAGTCAACTTTAGAACTACTTTTTGAGAAATTTTACACTAAGACCTTCAACATTTTTGGACTACAAGTGAATTTTGAGGTTCATAAAGAATTTTGGATAAGCCGTTGCTTAATAAAAGCAAAGAATTCATAATTTAAAGTAGACTTAAAGTTGGATAAGCTGTTGGTTAATAAAAGCAAATGAACTCCAAAAATTAAACATTTTTATTTTAATTTCACTTGAGGGTGGCGATGATGGTTTATATAGTAGTGCACTCTGCCATACATCATGGCACCACCGTACGTCGTGTTCATCGCGTCTGTGCTGCCTACTTGCGGCACAAAGGAGGAGAAAAAGGACTACGTTCGCCAACCTATCTAGAATTTTTTTATTTTAACTCTTTTTAAATTAAAATTTTAAAAATAACCCACTTCAAACTATATTTTCAAGAACTAGTCTTTTTGATCGCGTCAAGTTCCGTGGCGCGACTAATAGTTGAGTCACGCCACATGCAGTGGCGCGATTAATGTACACGGTGGTATTGAAAAAAGCTGCAATTGACGTGGCAGACGGAGTCGCGCCAGACGGTGTGGCGTGACTCGCGAAGGAGTCACCCCACTGTTTGTGGCATGACTCGCTAGACACCTGGGTGAAAGTGGGAGTTCCAGCTCTCATTTAGTCATTGGCCTGTTCGTTTGGCTGGCGGCTGGTGGCTAGTGCTGATTTGTTCTGAGAGAAAAGCACTGCTGGCTGGTTGCTGGTGGCTGATTTTTTCTGAGAGAAAAGTACTGCTGGCTGGTGGCTGATAAGCCAAACGAACAGGGCGCATGTTTCATTCATCATTTTAATTAGCAAATGAACTCTTAAATTTGTGAAATTGAAGGTGTATGATCTATACAGTATATACGTTCTATTTTAACTATTTTCACTCTGAATCATGGTGCATAGAATGAGAAATCTATTTTTGAAATATGATAAGTGTTATTAGATCAACACATCAAATGTGCTAAGTCTGAAAACAGAGCCAACTAGTCAACTTTAGAACTACTTTTTAAGAAATTTTACACTAAGACCTTCAATATTTTTGGACTACAAGTGAATTTTGAGGTTCATAGAGAATTTTGGATAAACTGTTAGTTAATAAAAGTGAAGAATTCAAAATTTAAAGTAGGCTTAAAGTTGGATAAGCTGTTGGTTAATAAAAGCAAATGAACTCCTAAATTAAACATTTTTATTTTAATTCCACTTGAGGTGGCGATAATGGTTTATATAGTAGTGCACTCTGCCATACATCATGGCACCACCGTACGTCGTGTTCATCGCGTCTGTGCTGCCTACTTGCGGCACAAAGGAGGAGAAAAAGGACTACGTTCGCCAACCTAGTACGTGGCAGCGGCGGATCCAGCACCGGGGCCGTCGGGGCTCGAGCCTCTGCTACCGCCGGAAATGCTGTGAAGCCCCTCCTGAGCCCCTCCTATAGATTTTGAGCAAAAAAATGAAGAAAGGAGGAGCTGAAGATGAAAGAAGCACAAAAAAACCCCGTGGGGCTCGATTCTGACTTCGCCACTGCTACGTGGTACAACCAATCAATCATCAGCCAGCTCAAATAGAATGCAAGTGGCCGTGTGGTACGTAGGAGAGGTTAGGAGCGCATAAACATTTTCGGTTACTCCTAGTACGTACCACTTCGACGGTTGTTGAGTGTAAATTAAAGATGATCGGATGGTGGCAAACAAAACGGACGGCGCTGGTTCGAATTCGCGTTGCATTGCGAGTGGTCGATTGAAGTAAATCAACTTGACATCCATCTAATTTTGGCAAAATAAGACAAATTGGTCTCCAACAGTTTGGCAAACCAACTTGACAAAAATAGAAACTTGGCAAAATTCTCCTCCCCACACGCATATATCCGCGCGGCGACGCCGTTGCCATCCGCTGCGCAAAGCCAGGTGGGAGAGCGAAAAAAATAAAAAATAGAGAAGGATTCCTGATGTAAGTTTTAAAGAGGTGGAAGGACATAAACATAATTTTGTTTCTCTCTCAAAGGTTCCTGATACAAGTTAGATCTGGATTTAGCAAGTGAATTATGCCAAACTGTTAGAGACGCGCTCTTTTTTTACTTGGCATATCTTTTTAGAAGTTGGCAAAACACAAGATTTGCCAACTAAAATTTAACAAACTTTTGAAGATGCTCTAAAAAGATTGGAAAGTGCGTGCTCTCTCAACTTCCAACTCGAAAGTGCGTTGGACGCGTCCGTGGGCCACGCGCGCTCCGAACGAACTCAAGCGAAAGGGATCACCAGAAGTCCAGAACCTGCCAACTTGTCCCCGTCCGAAACGGAACGAACAGAAAGGAGAAGTGAGAGAAAGACGGACGACGCCTGGGGAGCAGAGGAAAGGATGCTGGACACAGCCACACAGGATGCGCGACATCAGGGCGTTCGCTGCTCGACGCAGGACTGTACTAATACTCTTTCCGTTTCAAAAACTTCATTCTGACTTTCTAAATATATTCTTTTTATTATATATCTAAATAGTTAGCATGTTCACGTACTTCCTCCGTCCCACAATATAAAGACTTGAAGCATTCAAGCTTCAGAAACAACAGTGAAGAAAAATGACATCTATACCTCTCATTTTATACTATCCACCAACTCTACACCCACTCACCAACCTCATTTAATTTTGTCATATCCCTCCAAATTCTTATATTTTGGTACAAATTTTGAATCTTCCAGGATCTTATATTATGGGACCGAGGGAGTACATAATAAAGAAAATGTATCTATATAGAAAATTTAGAATGACACGTTTAAACGGGAATGCGTATCCTAACCACCAGCAGATACTGCCGCTGCCGGTGCTGCTAATAACCAAAAGCTCCTTGCCGGATCATTACTCTGTCTCTTCAGCAGGTGCCAGGCAGGTTGCGTCCATAATACACTGGGGTGTGGTACTGCAGGGGTAGGGAAAAACAACGGAGGGGGACATGGCGCCGACGGCAAAGGCATCGTCTTCAGCTTCTCAACTTGCGTTGCATCGCGCAAGCAGAACTCCTCACTCTTCAAGTTCAGAAAAAATTAAAATAAAATGAGCCTTTGCAAAAGCCTTTTACAGACAAGGGGCCTGTTTAGTTGGCTAAAAAGTAGCAAAAGCTACTGTTTCAACTCCTGTAGCACTCTTGTAGCACTTTCGTTTGTTTGTGGTAAATAATCTCCAATCATGAACTAACTAGGCTCAAAAGATTCGTCTCGTGATGTACAACAAAACTGTGTGATTAGTTAATTTTTTTACCTACATTTACTGCTCCGAACATATGTCTTTTGGTGTATTTAATGTGATGTGATAGAGAAAGAGTTGAAAAAATAGCAAAATTTTAGCTAAATTTTAGCCGACTAAACAGAGCCAAGGTCGCAGACTCGCAGGGCCGTATCTTTCCCCCCTGCATGGTCTCATTCTGGCATTCATGTGTGTATCAGTGCCATGATGCCACTTTTGCCACCCCCACTGCACACTGAAAAACTGCCACCTCGGGAAACGTGGTCAGTTGCCTCCCCGATCGGGCATCAATGCGCGGGCGACTTTTTTCCCGATCGACGAAAAACAGAGAAACAATTCGGTGAAGAAACAGAACAGAGGATGTACCATAAATATGACACGGTGCAGTAGTAAACCAAAAAGGTTAATCTCCTTTACATCAGAACTAATCTGCTGGTTTCCCATTGCCTTTAACAAGATCTGGACTTTTCACCATGCGGTAATTAAACACAAAAGAACGGAACCAACGGGATCAGTTGGCCTAATCTTCTATCCTAACGTGTTACTCAACTCATGGATATGCTAGCTGGCGGCATCGCGCGATCAGTTGGCGGCGACGTGGATGGCGCCGTTCTTGGCGGCGAGGCAGACGGGGCAGGCGTCCGCCCGGGGCTCGCAGGACTTGCACAGGCACAGGTGACGGCACGGAAGCAGCAGCACCGACGCCTCACCGCGGCCGCACGACCGGCACGCCCACCTGCTGCTCGCCGCCGCCGGGGACGACGTGGCCCCGCACGCTCCGGCGTCCTCGGCCTCCACGAAGCAGCGGGACTCCGCGTCGTCCGCCGCAACACCAGGGTCGGAGTCGCCGAAGCCCTCCTCCTCGGTCTGAATCGCTGGGGCACCGACGCCGCCGCGGAGGAGGAGGGTGTCGAGCGCGGCGCGGAGCCCCGACGCGACGGCCTCGTTGCTGCGCGCCACGCCGCACCACGCCTGGCTCTCGGCGGCCGCCTGCCGCAGCCGCTCCTCGAGCTCCGCCGCGCGCCGGCGCGCGGCGCCCAGCTCGGCCTCCTTGGCCCGGAGCAGCCGCGCGGCGCCCGCCGCGGCGGCGCGCGCCAGCGCTTGGCGCTGCCGCTTCCGCGCCTGCTCCAGCCCGGCCCGCAGGCGGTCGCACTCGGCGCGCACCAGCGTGTCCACCTCCGCCGCGCCCTGCCTGCAGAACTCCGACACCAGCGCTTCCGCCGTGGCCGGCCGCCCGCTCGTCGACGCCGCCGCGGATTCCGCCATCCGATTTGCGATCGACGCGGGCGCCGCCTGCTGATGCATCCCCGGGATCGGCAGCAGCGCCGCCGACGAGGACGTCACGTACTTCTCGAGCTCGTCCTCCCTGCCGCGCTTCCGCGACGGCAGCACCAACCCACCGCCACCACCGTTGCACGTCAGCTCGCTCTGCGCGCCGCTGACCACGCCGCCGGCCGGGCAGTTGTACAACTGGTACGCCGCCTTGTTGCCCGCCGCGGCTGACAGGAGCGCCAGCATCTGCTCCTCGGCCAACCCGGCGCCTCCGAAGGGCGGCATGCACCCGGGGAGGCCGCCGAACTGCGCCTGCACGGCCATGTCTACGAAGTCTTTCTCCAGGAGAGGGAGGGAGAGAGCAGAGGAAGGTGGAGACAAGCGAAGTGGAGACGACGGGTGGTGATGGCACGCGGAGGAAGATCTCTATATAAAGCTTGGCTGGAGGAGGCGACGCCACGTGGAAACTTACCACGCCGATTAATCGGGTGGTCACCGCAATAATGGCGCGCCTGCCGCAACGGCCGCGACAAAGTCCCGGCCGTGGTGGGCCCCACCCACGCCTCCACCACAGCTCGGAACTGATGGGTGGTACTCGCTCGTACAGTCTTACATGTATGAATGCATACGCCAAATTATTTGTGATCTACGTAATCAAACTTGAGTTGTACTACAGTATATTTATTTATTTCTCATATATTTATATATTAATAAATCGAGCTGGCTAAGGGTACGTTGAATTTGACCATACCACAATGTCTATGGAAAAAAGCATCTTTACTTTAGAAAATAGGTTGATGAAAATTGCAGATGTGTCCGAATGATGACAGCAAGCAGCTCTGACCATGAGGAGATTATCTTATTCCAAGAACTTTGTACACTGATACATCGCTTGTACACTATATCTAATTAATCAATAAAGATAAGACTAGCTGGTAATCAACTCCTTCATCAGATAGATCTACGTATCTGTAATATACTCAATAATTCAGCTAGGTCATCATGCATGGAATCAAAGCAAACAGCAGTGTTGGATGCTCCTCACAGACTCTTCTGGACACATGGATTTATTTTATGGGTATTTCAGTTCTTTATCAGTGGGTGCGTTGTGATCTGCACTCCACATGATCTAGCAGCAGCAGCAGCAGCAGCAGCTTGGCCGTGGCCGGGCGTCCTCTACTGAATATTAATTGGCGAGGAGGACATGATGCGCATGCATGCATGTGATGGTGGTGGCTAGCCAACCGAACCAAGACGATTTGTCAGGGCAAAATGGCAGATCTGATCTATAGCAGCTAAACAAATCCAGCTAGCTGCAATGATGCTGCTGTTTTTGTTTCCTTAAAACGCATATATTGATATATGTGTATGTGGGGGCACTGGGGTATGTAGAGCTGCCTCGTGCAATTATTCAGCCCATATATGGTGGACCAGTCAAACCGCAGATGCATAATATATTTTTTTTGCTTTAAATAAAAATATGGATATAGTTAAGAACATAATGAAACATATTTTAGTGTTCCCAAACTGGTGCAATTTATGGCATTTGATTGGTGGAAACTGGAAGAATTGTTTGTCAACATTTGTCGAATTACTTTATTTGGTTTGTATAGATCAGTATATATTCCAATGTGGATGCTTTTTTATTGAGTGTGTATATATTCCCAATAACATTTCAAGTAATTATTTTAGAGATTCGACATTTCAACTACTTTCTAAATTTCTAGATTTTCATTTTAAAATCAAACCAATATGAATGCTATAGTCTCCTCAATTAATATATAGTAAACTCAACAAATATATAGGTAGTTTGTCCAAATTATTGAAAAATACAAATTTAATAAGATGTATCCTGAAATTGTATAACATGTCAAACTATTGTGTATATTCATTGAAAAATTTACTGATATCTTCTTAAAGTAGTATGTTGGTAGATAGTAATTTGCATCCTCATTTTTCAACATGCTTTAAAAAATGCTCACTTTACCTAACCTACTGATCATCCTTTCATAAGTAGTAGTATTTAGCATCAATTGTGAATCATTATGTCAAATCATAAAGATTCAATAATCATGTCACTATGAGGACAAACGCCAACTGGGAAAAGATGTTTGGAATCCATAATATCCTCATCAAATTATAGAACATCAATGGCAGACCATTTTGCCTTTTTTCACACAAAAGCAGGACAACCAAATCTCCACATCCTTATGATGGACCGTTCATTTAGGAATCAAACTTAATTAGTCAGATCGAAAAATTCCTATCTTTTTCTATTGACAAGATGTCATTGTGTTCAATTTTCTACTGCCTCAAATGCATTGAACATCACCAGCATCCGAGCCACTAAACTATATTTCTCCTGAGTCTTGCTGTCGAGGTAGCTTTTACTAATTAAGCTAGCCCACAATAGTCGCTTAATAACCCATCATCTAATTTGACCTGAAAGCTCCCCCCACTCAGCGTAATCCACACGAAAAATAAAGATTATATATATTTGGCTTTGACAGTCATCATATATAGTTGGCGAATCAGTTGATTCGTGTACGAACCAGCAAATGCTCTCCATTTTTAGGAAATTTCCTAACACCCCACTGTCATCATCGCTGTCGTGCATATATACAGGACCTGAACTCACGTTATGGGAAATATTCTCTGGTTGAGAGTAGTATCAACGAAAATGACCTATATGTGTGCGTGCATGTGCACACCTGCACAAAGTCCCAATCTTTTCCTTAGTTCCACAAGATATTGTATTGTGCAAGGTTGGATTATTAGTTGCTGGCACACTTTCAGTGACGACACACGCATCAATTATATGGCCAAACGATAATGCTTATCGACAGCACCATGAGAGGTGACCAGACCTGCCTGCTGCTCATGATATACTTTTATTGTGCATGAACATTTACATATTTGTATATATACATGTGTGCCGGCCTGATCTGATCAAGCAGATCGAGACCGCATCACGCATCTGGATTGAATAATTGAGAAAGCGGCGATGCCGGTGTGGCAGCTTGCTTTTATTTGAAGCTTCAACGGCACTTTTTTAGAACGAGATTTGGAAGAGCATTAGGGTACGGTATTAGAAAACGAAGTAGGAATGATAACAAGACGCCACCACCGCTGCACTCACGTTACACAAATGTCAAGATTTTGGAGAAGACGGCGGACCGGGATGAAAGCGAGGTACGGAGAGGCGAGTAGGCGACTAGCTCATTATCACCTCTCATATATTATTTTTAACATGTATTATTAAGCACATGTAGTGGTTGGAAGATGAGGCGAAAACACGAGACAGCAATAATCGTCTCAAAGAGCCAGGACACAAACAGTTTGTGAAAGCAATGTCTGGTTTCAAAGGTGCTGAGGCAAGAACAGAAAGAATCAACAATGGTGACTCTCGAACATGACAAGCATTACGAGACCGAAGATGTGGTTGATTATTTTGGCGGGTTTGTTTGTCCCTTGCTGGATTGTTGTATGTGTGTGTTTTCGTTATGTGAAAGCATTATTAGGTACTCTCTCTGGTCTTAAATATATGACGTTTAGAACAAGCAATTTAGTTCATTTTTTAACTAAATTGTTTGTTCTAAACGTCATATATTTAAGAACGGAAGGAGTAGTTATTTGGGTCTTGACTCTATCTAGTTATTGACTAGCCCAGTTCTATATTGTCATCAGTAGAGCTATACCTACTGTGTATACACAATATATATGATTCTAGTAGTTGTTATGGATAATATTACCCAGAGATATCTCTGATTCGATTTGAAATAGAATATGCGATTTTGACAACCTTCTAGTTAAATCGGCAAGAAAAAATTGAAATGTTGGAAGTTTCGGGTCAAATCAAACAGACTAGGCCAACACGTACGTACGTACCCCTGTACTGGCAAACATTTTAGTCCAAGGCGTGCATGATTTGATTCGCTGTTCTCATTGAAGCTAAGACACAGTATAGTATAGATGATCCCAGTACACGGTGGCGTTTG
Source organism: Cenchrus fungigraminus (assembly GCA_036936925.1). Classification (NCBI taxonomy): domain Eukaryota; kingdom Viridiplantae; phylum Streptophyta; class Magnoliopsida; order Poales; family Poaceae; genus Cenchrus; species Cenchrus fungigraminus. The sequence goes on from CM072779.1 coordinate 104,983,435, forward strand.
AATGGCTAGCTAGGTGTAGTGCAGCTTGAATCAAATACTGTAGGCGGCGTTGGCGCCCGCCTCTCTCTTGTCTACGCAGCACTCAGTAGAAAATGAATTACTAATTGAAAGGCCGCCGTGTATGCATGGCCCATGCAGGTGCAGCTACAGCACACGTACATATACGTGGCCAATCACCACCCATGGCGATGATGGTGGAGAGGGATGATATGACTTTGTTCTCGGTCGTGCTTGTGCACACGCGAAACCCGTGACCAACTTATGATCTGGCCACCCTGCAGTTACACCGTGTAGTACCTACGCGTCGTCCTACGTACCGCCGCGCCACTACGTGTGCATCGGCCCGGTCTGTCCTGTCCCGGTCCCCTCGGTTGTCGGTTCCGTCCATTTTTTTCCCACGATACACCCTGTCGTCGTTGATGCGTGGGGGCGTGTATTGGAGTCTTGGAGATATGGGCTCTCGTGTGGACGATTCCGAATTTTTTTTATAGTGCCGACATATCAAGTAAAATGGTGTAAGTTAACGGTGCACGTTTGCTAGAATATCAAGTAAAATTCTTAAGATAGTTTTTTTTCTAAGTGCATATATATGCATTCAAAAAACCAAAAAGACCTACAATTCGGAAATAAATACGAGATAACAGTTAATCGAGGAATTATGTACTCCTAGGAGGGATTAAATTTGGTACATGATGTTCAGAATTTATAACCGGGTTTTTATTATGGTTTTCTGATCTCATTCCTCTATAGAAGTATAGAGACCCCTTCTTTATATGGTGCCTAAGTGGTGGCTGCCCACCACCAGCATTTCCACTCCATCCAGCATCATGAATGTACTCTTTCCATCAAACCTGGCCAAACGGGCACGGTACAGCACCAACACGTACAGTCCCCATCATCCCCCATCCATCAACCATCAAATGCAAAAGACCAAAAGTCCAAAACCATGCGAGACATGCGTGTCGACGGCGTTCGGCCGGGGGTCGCAAAAGGCAGGCTCACCAGTTTGACTGACGGCGACTGGCACGCTCGATCACAGCACACTACTACAGAAAACGTTTGTAGCAGCGGGCGAAATGACATTTGCAGGTGCGGGTTCGAAAACCGCTCCTAGCTGTCGCTTTTAGAAATAGCGATTTCTAGGAGCGGGTAAACGAACCGCACCTGAAAAACATTTGTAGGTGCGGGTGACGCCGTCACCCGCACCTACAAATGTCGTCCGCACCTGGAAATGTGTTTTCCAGGTGCGGATGACCTTGTTGTCCGCACCTGGAAATTGGTTTCCAGCTGGTTTGAAATTCAAATTTTGAATGTTTGAAATTCAAATTTATCAAACTTGTTTCCCGCCAAAATTTTGAACGTTTGAAATTCAAATTTTATGAAAGCGACATGAGATCTAAAGTAAGCATAAGCACAATAATATGAAAAGAAATTCGTATACATATCGATCTATATCATTACATCCCATTGACAATAAGTTTTTTTCCACTGACAAAGTTTAGACATCACATCATGGCGCGCTATTCTTGACTCTCCCACTCACGTAGGCTAGCAAATTTGTCTTCAGTCGCTAATAAATGTTCAGGGTAATAATATTGGCCCCTAGGATTTATCAATTCATGCATAAGGTAACGGCAGAAATCCGCAGTTACTTTGAGAAGGTGTCTCTCATGGAGTGTTACGTCACGAGGTCCGATGTCAATCTACAATACACAAACAATATAACAATTGTTAGATCATGCAAAACACATATGTATAGTGTATATACATCCTGAGACATGAAAGGTAGTAGGTCCTTACTCGTTCAGGATCACCCTTATATCTCCTAAGACACCTCATCATTTCCATCAGGTAAAACCCGCAGTATACACTGCCAGGTGGTTGCTTGTGGCATGAAAAGTTTGTGCGAATATTCATTTTTTCTGGGTAGGCAGGATTAAATTTCCCTCCTTTCTTAATGTAGTGTTGGTAAGCCCTGTTTAGAAAAAAAACATAGAAGTTATTAGTTGCCAATCGATGTTTAGAATATAAGTGTGACAACAGAAATACACTAACTTTTGAAGGATGTCTATGAATTCCTTGTACATGTCTCTACGCCAATCTAGTGAGTCAAATACTACCACCCGTCCCAACTTGGGGTCTATAAGAAATAAAATCTAGTGATTCCTGCATACATGTTATATAGAATTTTTAATCTTTTGAGGCATTGATGAGAAATTTTACATATATATTTTTATAAGTGGTAGAAATGTAAACTAACCCGATGTGGTAGGGCGCCCATATGTAATCTCTATCTTACCACTTCAAGAACATATGTGTCATGTAGGATGCAAGACGCTTCATAGCGTTTATATGTCCAATTCTTCGCTTCTTGTTTCTTTCCGTAGTTGTCTTCAAATCTTTTAGTTCATCATGATTGTCTTCCCATCGGGTGGGGTGCATATGCCTGTCTTCGGCAATAACAAAAGGATCCAAAAATCCAATTTTCTCCTTTGAAAGATGCATTTCTTGTTCTTGCATCCTATACAGCAAAGCTCAGATAATTAGTTATGCAAACCGTAAGCCTTACACACACACACAAGATATTAGCATGGATATGAGACACTTACATGCACCACAATCTGATGACTTGTACATCTATCATTTGTAGGCGGAACAAATCATGGAGGTCATGAAAATCTAAGTTGATTTCTTTTGCTTGTGGAATAAGTGTAGGTCCGAACACATCCAATGGGTATCGTGCCTGGAGGCCTCTGAGCCCAAGAGAACAAGCCCTCATATACCAAGCATGCATCTGTTTCATCTCCCATGGAACTTCTACAAGTGCCCAGTCGGGTAATAATGGCATACCCCATTCATATCTTAAAGGGCAACTACCAGGTATGTCCGGTATTTCATCGAATCCAATAGTCTTCTCGAAGTTTGTGTCAGTGCGGGGTACCGAATATCCTGGTTGTTGGATCGTTGGCATATTGACAGACGGTGTGGTCGTCGTGTACTGTTGCTTGTTCTTTGATTTGGTATTACTCTTATGTCACCTTGCAGCGATTTCTGATCCTTCCGGATCCTTCGCATAAGCCCGTATCATTCGAGGCACCATTTGTCCTTGTGGTGCCTCTTTTCCTACAGATCCCGAAGCTGCTCGTGGTGTGGGCATACGAGGTGGAGAATCTTGAGCAGGTGGTGTGGACAAACGCTGCGGAGATCTTTCAGGAGGTGGTGTGGGCACACGCTGCGGAGATCTTTCAGGAGGTGGTGTGGACACACGCTGCGGAGATCTTTTAGGAGGTGGTGTGGACACACGTTGTGGAGATCTTTCATGTGGTGGTGTGGGCATAAGAGGTGGGGATCCTTGTATAGCTGGTGGTGTGGAAACACGTTGTGGAGGAGATGGTGGCGCACTTGCCAACAGTTGCTCCATAGATTGCAGATGCTGTGTTGGAGGCAGAATGATATCTCGTTTATGCCACAATATTGTACTATTGAGGCTTTGACCGAGAACACAGATACCCTCTGCTGTTGGTATGTCTATGTCATGATCTTCAAAGTTTGGATTAACTTCAAGCACCTGTACGCGTGCATAATGACGTGGGATTTCTTTCCCGTCAAACAATCCACCACCGGGAATCGCAAGTCCCGAGGCAACCTGCTTTGTCTTGCCAGCTCTGCCAACCGGAATGTGCAATGTGCAAGGAGTAGTGATGCATATTGAATCAACTGGGTATGGTTGTGCCGTCGTGGAGGCAACACTGCTTGGAGAGAATGGTGAATTATTATGTCCTTCAGATAATTGGAACGGAGCGAATGGTGTACCGCTTGCTTGCTGCATCTGAACCGCCGCATTAAAATAAGTATGAAATTTGTCCATAAAAACTTTCTTTGCTGCCGCTTGGAGATCCTCCTTGAAACGGCAGTGACTCCTGTAGGTAGCTCTATCCCTCTCAAACCCATCCCTGATGCTCAACTTCGAGGAAACCCCTCTAACGCGACCCCCATGCTCTCTCGTCCCAAGGGCTGTACTTAGGACATCTCTATCCCTGTTGGCTACGAAGTCTCCTTTCCTCTGAGCCTCGGAAAGGTTCGTTATCTTTTCACATACCACATTGGTTACTTCCTTTGCAAAACGAAGTTTACCATCAATAATTTCAGGCTCCCTCGCTAGGAGCCACTGATAGCCACGCTCATCTAAGCCTTCAAAAGGGTCGGGTTGTCCGGCGGCTATTAATGCATCCCTAGTCCGCCGCCACTTTTCCTGCTTCCCTAGGTACCCACCCGGTCCGAGACGAGATCTATGTACGTTTCTCTGCGAAAGTTCACTCTGTCTCTGGCTCAGGGCTAAAGCTTCTGGAGTAGTCTTTTGCCTGACAAACTCGTTCCATTTGGCTTCGATGACCATTCCATATTTCCTTTTTACTTCATCATATGTTGCACCCTTCTTAACAAAGTCCCTATTCAACTCACCCTTCCATCGGCGGAAACTTTCGCTGAGTGCCTTCCTAGCATAATGATGTATCTTTTCTCTGGTTGTTTTGGACTGAGGCAGCAGAAAAGTTTGCTTCAACTTGGCCCACATTTCGCCCTTTAGCCCCTCAGGAACTTGGAACCAATCAAGGATGGTTGGATCCACGGCATACTCTGTTCGTATTAATGCTCCTATGGCATTCCGGAACTTCGTACGAACCAAAGGAGGATCCACGGGCTCTCCGGATGGGCTAATACCCTCGACTGACCACTGGCCTTTGGGGTATCTGTTTCTTCCTCGTTCACCTCGCTTTATTTTATCTTGACTCTCAGAGGTCGTCGTCATCGCAGTTTCAGGACTTGAGGTGCCACAATCTTCAATTTCTTCTTCTGGGGGGTACGAGGTCGGCGGCGCTGCTTCCTCATGCTAGGTTGAGGCATCTATATGAACCATAGGTAAAGCAATTCAAGATCATTTCAAATAATATGAATAGACCTCACTGACACTGCAAATGGTTTAGCATTACCTCCGGAACGTAATCAGGATCAGTGTCCGTCCGTGGTCTCGGGGGCACGGGATGTGGATCTATTGGATCTTGCCAAACACCATCTACGAACGCCCCGAGTCCTACCTGCGGTCCATCCTCACCACTCGCGTCATCTTCATTTTCATCTTCAAAGACCATCTGGTCTGCAATATTGTTTACTTCTTCACGTTGGGACAAGATATACTCGTCTTCGTTCACAACGTCCCTTTCATGTATAAATGGCGAACAACTACGACGATCCATCTGATTAACCAAATCATAAGCTAAGTTTAAATCTAAATCTAAATTGAAATTCAAATCTAAATGTAAATTGAAATTCAAATCTAAATGTAAATTGAAATTCAAATCTGAATTTATTGTTGCTCCATTAATAAAAAAATCTTGCATGTATGAAATAAGTTTGCATTGCACTCTAAATTCAAATTCAAATCTAAATCTAAATTTAAATTGCATTGCACTCTAAATTGAAATGTACATAGAAGTTCAAATTCAAAATTATGATGGCATTGCATTGCACTCTAAATTGAAATGTACATAGAAGTTCAAATTCAAATTTATGATGGTATTGCATTGCACTCTAAATTGAAATGTACATAGAAGTTCAAATTCAAATTTGTGATGGTATTGCATTACACTCTAAATTCAAATTCAAATTTAAATTCAAATTTAAATCTAAATTGAAATCTAAATTGCACTCTAAATTGAAATCTAAATTGCAATCTAAATTGAAATCTAAATTGAAATTCATATTCAAATTTAAAACTAAATCTAAAAAAAAGCTGACGTCAGCCATTTGATGGCTGACGTCAGCACGTCTTCCAACCGGTGAAGCCGCGGGGGAGGTGTCGCCGGGGAGGTGGCGGCGCGCGCCGTGGCCGCGCCGAGGAGGTGGCCGCGCGCGCCGAGGAGGCCGCGCTGGGGAGGTGGCCGAGTGCGTCGGGGAGGCCGCGCCGGGGGAGGCCGCGCCGGCGGGGAGGGCGCGCGGTGGGGAGGGCCGCGCCGGGGAGGGCCGGGACGGCGTCGGGGAGGGCCGGGACGGCGGAGAGGGGGCGGCGCCGGGGGAGGGCCGGGATGGTGGAGAGGGGGCGGCGCGCGGCGGAGAGGAGGCCGCTCGGCGTCGGGGAGGCCGTGCGGCGGCGGCGGAGTCGACGGAGGACGGTGCGGCGGCGGAGAGGGGGCGGCGGACTCGACGGCGGAGAGGCGCGGCGGCGGCGGCGAATTTCGGCAGCCTGACGGCGTCGTCGTGGCGCGAACTCGGGAAATTTGGCTAACTCTTCGTCTCTGGTGTATATATACTGTACCATTTGTAGGTGCGGGTGGCCGCGTCGCCCACACCTGAAAACGATTTCCAGGTGCGGGTTACGTTGCTGCCCGCACCAAGAAATGATTTCCAGGTGCGGGTGGCCTTGTGGGCCGCACCTGAAAACGTTTTCCAGGTGCGGGTGACCTGGCGGCCCGCACCTAGAAAAGCTTTTACAGGTGCGGGTGAATCGGAGGCCCGCACCTACAAAGATTTTCTCATTTTCTGATTTTTTTGTTCTAATTAATATTTAACTTATTAAATGACCTCAAATGAAAATTTAGTGAACTATAAAGTTTTATGTCTTGTTACCATCTACAAGTTTGGTATATATTTTGTATTCATCTGAGATGCATGTCAAAAATTTGTGTTCAAATAGTACGTCCACAAATATAGTAACAATTCATTACACATGTCTCGCTTTTACTGAAAGAGCCACTAAAGCCATTTTATTTTTAATAAAACCAACAAAGCCATTGTATTTTTAATAATTCCACTAAATCCATTGTATTTTTAATAATTCCACTAAATAATTTATATTTGATTTATAAAGAAATCTACTAAATGCATCTTATTCACTAAGAAATCTAGTAAGTAGCTGCATGACATGAGATAATTGTATTCAAAGTACATTAGTTCAAATGCAAATTACAAAAGAAGCACAAACTAAAAGTACTTTAATACATCAGTACTTTAGTCTTAGCAAAAACTAAAAGTTCAAATCCATACAATTAAAAGGGTACAAATTTCATACATAATTAAAATTTAGGATCGTTCACATCATGACCGTGAATCATCGTGAGGTACAAAGTATGATTAATATCGATGATGTTGATTCCTAAGAACCTATCAACATAATCCAACGCATATATGTATGCACTATCTCTGGCCATGTAGGGCGTCATGAATATCTCTCCAAATATTTGCACCAAATTCGTAGATGATGATAGGGTAATGCCAGCTTGCCAACCGCTACATGCTGGACATGGGTGCGGTGTTGTGAATGTCCATCCAATGTTATATAATACTTGACGTAAGACCTCATGCATACCTTGATCAGCGTGCATGAAACTGTTATACAATGCGTCCTGATTCAATTGGCAAGCAAAACATAACGTGTAAGTACAAGGTTCTTAAAAAACAAATTCCAAAAATAAAGAGTAAGTTTTAGTTACATACAATAGACGATGCATACGATGGTGATATCCGTTTAGGCATTTCAGTGACGGCCATGTTTTTATGTTCTAAGGCTTTAATCTTGAAATAACTATAGTCTGGGATTACATGTCTTGTTTGAGCTTCTATTTCGATAGTTGCCTTCCTCACGGCATCAGAAGCGGCAACATGTAGTTGTATTGCAGCAAAAGAATTGACATGGATAATAATTGTATCACCAAGTGTTTGCTCTCGCATTCCCGCAACATTAATTGATAGAGAAACAATAAACCTTCCTCGTGATGAAGTCGTTTGTTCATGTCTCACCATTGGAGCTTGTCCAGTCACAGAATATATAACTCATTCCAACCATTGCATTGGTGAAACCAACTTCATAATTAACAATGCAAATAATACACATTATTATCATTGTAAAAATAATGAGAAAATCAAAAAATTGAATATCTAAGTACATACCACATTTTGACGTAACTCGCGTTGGGTAATGGGCATGGGTTCTTGACCGACAGGGAAGCAAGCACCAACAGGTTGCCCTGGTTGTGGTGGCGGAGGGTCTGGGACTGGAGGACCACTGCGAAAAGGACGACGACCACCTCCACGGCCGTCGTCACGATTAAAAAAGGCAAACCGATTTGCCATTATTATCCCTAAAATATATAAGATATTTTATTTAAAATTTCTACACAAACTTAAGTCTAACAAAAAATTACTACACAATCTATTTCCAAATTCTACTCCCTTCTATATAATTTTAAAATGCACTAATCTAAGCTAACAAATTTTTTTTTAAAAATCACTTACGGAGGTTGCCGCGCCAGGGAGGTGGCCGCGGGCGACGCCGGGGAGGGCGGCCGGGGACGGCGGAGAGGGGGCGGCGCGCGGCGGGGAGGAGGCCGCGCCGGCGCCGGGGACTCACGCGGCGGGGAGGGGGCGGCGGCGGCGGGGCGGCGGCGGCGAATTTCGGCAGCCTGACGGCCCCCCTGTGCGGCGAGCTCGGCAAAATTGGCTAAGTGTTCGTCCCCATTGCATATATAGGCAGGCATTTCTAGGTGTGTGTGGCCGCATGGCCTGCACCTGAAAACGTTTTCCAGGTGCGGGTGGCCTTGTGGCCCGCACCTGAAAACGTTTTCTAGGTGCGGGTGGCCTTGCTGCCCGCACCTAGAAAACGTTTTCTAGGTGCGGGTGATACGGCCGCCCGCACCTAGAAAAGGTTTTCCAGGTGCGGGCCACAAGGCCACCCGCACCTACAAAAATTTTCTTATTTTCTGAATTTTTTGTTCTAATTAATATTTAACGTATTAAATGACCTCAAATGAAAATTTAGTGAACTACAAAGTTTTATGTCTTGTTACCATCTACAAGTTTGGTATATATTTTGTATTCATCTGAGATGCATGTCAAAAATTTGTGTTCAAATAGTACGTCCACAAATGTAGTAACAATTCATTACACATGTCTCGCTTTTACTGAAAGAACCACTAAAGCCATTTTATTTTTAATAAAACCAATAAAGCTATTGTATTTTTAATAATTCCACTAAATCCATTGTATTTTTAATAATTCCACTAAATAATTTATATTTGATTTATTAAGAAATCCACTAAATGCATCTTATTCACTAAGAAATCCAGTAAGTAGCTGCATGACATGAGATAATTGTATTCAAAGTACATTAGTTCAAATGCAAATTACAAAATCCAATTAATTTAACTAGCTATATTATTATGCAGTAACAATTCTTGATTCTCCATCCTTCCGTGACCAGGGCTTTTCATCTTTCTTTATAGTAGCTTCTAGTCTCAACATCTTCTGAGGTAGATCTGTGAAAAGGCTCATGTCATTGCACTCATTATTGTACTCTTCAATGTCTTCGACTCCATCAACCCCTATCACTTCTTGTTTTCCAGGCACTACAGCATGATGTGTTTTCTTTGCAGGGTCAACAACATGCATGACTTGCCCAACCTGTGAACCAAGTACCCATGGGTCATCTTTGTGACCAACATTTTTGAGATCGACAATTGTGAGGCCGTAGCTGTTCACTTGAACACCTTTTGGGTGTTTAACCCAACGACACCGAAAAACAGGGAGTATAATATTGGATCCATAGTGCAGTTCCCATATATCATCTATGACACCGTAATATGTAGTGCTTACCCCTTTGGAGTCAAAGCCATTGTTACAAACACCGCTGTTCTGAGACACAGTCTTCTTGTCCTTCGCGGAAGTATAGAAAAGATATCCATTAATATCATACCCTTGCCAGGAGGTGACCTGCGAAGAAGGGCCAGATGCCAATATTTTGATCGTTTGCTCTTCCACGGTGCCCCCATCTGCAAGATTTAGGTTCTTCAACCATGTTGTCAAATGACACGTGTGCTCCCTCAAAATCCAATCTTCCGACCGGCCATTGCTTAGATCACGAATCAATTTCAAGTGTTGACTGACTAAAGGTGACATTATTGTTAGGTTTCGCATCACACATCCATGGGCTTGTTTCACAGCTTCAAAGTCGGAATCAATGAAGGTTTTCCTCCCTGCAGTGCCGATCCCTTGCAACTTGCCCGCAAATTGCGATACCGGCAAACCAATTCGTACTTTATCCTTTAGGTAACCTAGGCAAGACTCGATGATTTCCTCTGTGTTGTATCCCTGTACCATGGATGCCTCGGGATAAGCACGATTCATAACAAACCGGTTGAGAATTGACATGAAACGCTCATAGGTCCACATTTCGTGTAGGTAAAGTGGACCCAAAGCGCGTATCTGATCGACCATGTGAATCATGAGATGTTCTGTAATATCGAAAAATCCTGGAGGGAAGCACATCTCCATCTGTACCATAGTCTCTGCAATAAATTCTTGGATATAGTTCAACTCATCTTCATCGATAACCTCTTGAGAAATTTTGGTGAAGAAGTAACATAACCGACTGATTAACATCTTCACATATACCGGTTTAATCGCTCTAGTTGCAATTGCCAGGAAGATAGTAAGCATCACATGAGCATCATGACAGTTCCAACCTGATAGCGAGAGATCTTTCATTGAGACTAGTTTTCTAATGTTCTATGAGAATCGGCTTGGTACCTTAATCCCCCGTAACAATTCACAAACTGCCTTCTTCTCAGCTAGTGTCAAATTGTAGCTCGCTGGTGGTAGTTCGTATCTTCTATTACCCTTATCGATAGGGTGAAGATCATCTCTGATATCCATTGCTACAAAATATTGTCGTGACTTTAAGGTATCCTTTGTGTTGGCTGATGTTTCGAGCAGGAGACCAATTGTGTTACCAAACACATTCTTCTTCAGGTGCATACCATCGATGGCATGACGGACCTCGAGGTCCGGCCAGTACGGCAAGTACTTGTAGAAAACTGACATCTTCTTGAATTGCACACCTTCAATAGGTGCCTTATCTCTGTTCCTCTTCTTCCCTTGTTTTGTCATCTTCCCATAAGGCACTTGGATGGCCCTGACAATGTTCAAAATTTGGTGTCCATCTTTTTTTGCAGCCACAGATCCTATGTTGGCCTTGTCACTAAAATAATTATAGAACTTTTTACTTCGAAATCTGTGCCCTTCCACCTAGAAGTGCCTATACCCAAGGTAACCTACCTTTCTAGAACCATCTAGGAAAGTCCATACGGTGTCACCAATGCAAACCGCGCATCCCGTCTTACCTTTCACCTGTCCCGACAACACAAACAACGCTTGATAATCGTTGATGGTGACAAAGATAATGGCTCTTAGAGTAAATTCCTTCCTTATGAAACTGTCTATGATTTTGATACCCTGCTTCCATAAAGTTTCCATCTCTTGCATCAAAGGCTCAAGGAAAACATCGATATCAATACCAGGAGCCTTTGGTCCTTGGATCATGGTGGATAGGAAAAGTTACTTTCTCTTTTGGCACAACCATGTTGGCAAGTTGTACATCGTCAAAATCACTGGCCATGTGCTATGAATGCTGGTCCTTTCACCGAACGGATTCATTCCGTCAGTACTTAGCCCAAATCGAACGTTTCTTGGTTCCTCTCCTAATTCTGGATACTTCTGATCGAGCTTCTTCCACTGCTTAGCATCAGATGGATGTCGAAGCTTCCCGTCACCCTTCTTCCGCTTATCTGAAGCCCACCATGTCATCAGTTCAGCGTCCTTCGGGTTTGAGAACAAACGCCTAAGGCGATCCGCAACAGGGAGGTACCACATGACCAAGGCAGGAATTTTGCCGATTTTTTCAGAACCGCCTATAGTCGTGTCTTCTTGCTCAGCAGCATCATTAATTGATGCACCCTTCCTGCTCCTTTTACTCCTGACAGTTATGCCATCTTCAGCACATGACCTGGTATTCTTTTTGTATCGACTAGCTGAACAAACAGGACATTTGTCCAAATCTTTAAAAGTATCCCCGCGGTACAAGATACAATGGTTTGGACATACATGAATTCTTTCGACGCCCATCGTGAAAGGACTCACAAGCTTCTTTGCTCGATATGTGTCGGTGGGCACTTTATTCGGCTTTGGAAGCAACCAACCCAACACACGTAGCAGATCATTGAAACTCACATCAGACCAGCCGTGCTTGGCCTTCAGAATCAACATCTCAAGTACGAAACGAAGTACGGTCCAATATTTTGGGCATCCCTTTGAACGCGGGTACACATTCTCCTCAGCTGCTTTCTTCACTATCTCGAACTTTTCTAACCCCTTTGCACTGCCAACCAATATTTCTTCCTTGGTGTTACGCAACAACTGGGTCAGGTAATCACTGTCATCCAATTCATCATCCTCGGTACTATCATAACCGTCATCATCATTGCCACCATCACCATCATCATCAAAACCAATATCATTAACACCATCAGAGCATTGACCATGATCACCATCATCATCGCCGCTACCCTCACCAGAAATATCATGAAACATGGCCCCAAAGTCACTATCATGCATGATTTCTTCGAGCGGATTCAGAGGAGGTGGTGCATTATTATTCCTTTTCTCACCATGAGATGTCCATATCATATAGTTTTCAACAAAACCATTCATCAGCACATGCGACCTTATCGAAATTATTTCATTGATATTGAATACCCTTATGTTTTTGCATTTTTTGCATGGACAAACCACCACCTTTTTCTTCTCAACTGCAACATTAATCTCCGCGGCCTTAATAAACTTGTTAAGTTCTTCACGAAAATGTTCGCTCGTTCTTCGGGCTTCGTACATCCATGTCCTGTCCATGTCTCTGGAAAGAATCAGAGGACACGAGAAAATTAAATCCAGATTTCATAAACATAAAAGTTCATTTGATAATAATAATCTTATTATTCCCGTACCTAATAATAAATATCTAAGTCAATATATAATCACACTTGTTGTATTTAATAAAAACATACGAAATATAGATTTTTGCAAATTCATGAAACATATCATTCTTGTGGTATTATAGAAAAAAAACAAATTGTCTTCTCTCTCCTCATATGAACCTAGGAAAATTCATCCTTCATGTATGATGGCTAAACAAAAAGTTGAACTCAAATTGACTAGATAATCTTGCTCTCCTACCTAAATAGCACAATTTGACCCAAGAGTTTGAGCTAAATGAGGTCCAAAAGCTCTAATCCACACCTATGAAGTTCTAGACCTAAATTCATCTCTATTGAGCCAAAAAATAATGAATAAATCTTCAAAGAGATAAAGAAATGAGAATAACTAACCTCCTTTAGGCTCCAAGTCCAAGGAAATTTTTTTGAAAATCTCCCCCCTCCTTTTTCTATTTTGGCGATTTTCGGACAGCCCCCCGAGGTGCTACTGTTCGGGTGCTGTGGCTGTCGGGAGGAAGAAGACGGGCGCGAGATCCCTTTTGTCGATTTTTTTCGGGTGCGGGTGGCCAGGTGGACCGCTCCTGAAAACAGTTTCCAGGAGCGGCTGACGTTGCAAGCCGCACCTGAAAAACCTTTTCAGGTGCGGGTGACGCCGTCGTCCGCTCCTGAAAATGCCACCAATTTTCAGGTGCGGACGACAGCGTCACCCGCACCTGAAAATGCTCGTTTTCAGGTGCGGGTGACGCTGTAGCCCGATCCTATAAACGTCTTAATAGGTGCGGGTTCGGTTGCTACAGTGTCGCTTGCATTTGTTGGAGCGGACGGCAATTCGACCCGCTCTTAAAAAAATTGGAGGCGCTCTTACAAATATTTTCTGCAGTAGTGGCAGACCATGAGCACTCATGAGGCATCAAATTAAAAATGGGTCGTCCATGAGGCAGAAATTAAAGATCGGTCGTCGAAGAAAGAGACGACGACGGCGGCCGGCGGTGGTCAGTCAGTCACTCACGCACTGCCTGGTCGACCATCTGCGACGTGTAGATAGCTAGCGGATGTGACATGATGCTTGCGAAAACGTATCCATATCGGTGGCGGTCGCCATCTGCTAGGACACTACACGGATTGTCATGTTATGGCTCGGTTGGATTCACACGGCTCACGCGCTGATGGATGGCAGGTCCCAACTGTTTCAATGTCTCGATGGAAATGTCAAAAGGATGTAGAAGAAGTTGGGCGGAAAATAAAGGCTGGAACAGGATGTGTAAAAGTATACTAGCTAGCAGCAGGAAGAACATGTGGGAGCGAGTAGACTGATCCATGGAGATATATAGGGCTAGGCTAAATGATGTGATCCCCTACGGTGTCAAAGCATTTATTCAGACTGGATTTGTATGGTTAACAGGCGGCTAAGACACGGGTAAGGTAACACTAAATCCCTAACCAAATGAGGCCGAAAGGTACAAAGATTACTACGACGACAAAAGGAGAAAAGACGACTAGGTACACAAGGACCAGATGATTCCACGTACGTACGAGCAGCCAATGCATCATCCGTGTGTTGACGTACACGACGGGTCGTAGCGTTCACTAGATCAGAATCGATTTGTACTGGCACATGACAATTAGCGTGCTGGCGGGCACAATTGGCACCCGCCAGCACAGTGGTGCGCGGGGGCGCCAGGTCTATATCCGCCAGGGGTAAAGACATAGTGCTGGCGGTCGACATAAGCCAGCCGCCAGCACAGATCGATCATCAGTGCTGGCGGTTGGCTTATGTCGCCCGCCAGCGGTATTTTGATAGTGCGGGCGGACGACGGAAGCCAGCCGCCAGCACAGATCGAAGCACCAGTGCTGACGGTTGTCTAATGTCGTCCGCCAGCACTGTGCACAGTATAACTGTTCCGACACCTTCTTCTTCCCAGCCAACCTTCCATTGGAGCTTTGTCCGAGTGGAGCTCGGGAAAAGCTCTAAAAACACCAAATCAAGAGGGGAAGGTTTTGCTCTTGTTTTCCTTGGAGGAGGTGGCTATATAAGGTGAGTTTTTGCTATTCCAACCTTCTTTTTCACCTTTAATCCATCATTTCTAGCTTATCTCTAGAGATCTAGATCTATACCTAGGGTTAGCATAGGAGAGAGAGGAGTGAAGAGAGAGAAAACGAACTAATGATTTATTTTTTTAAGAATAATTATATATGTGACTAATATAATCATTGTAGTGATATGTTTATCATTTTATCATTAGTTTTCATTATTAAATAAAAATATAGATTGAGTTTTCTTTTATTTATTATAATTCAAGAATTTAAATTAGTTTATATATTTGAGTTTAATTGAGGTTTTAATTGTTGTGACTCATATATTTACATGTATATCATTAAATTAGTTTATAAAATGTAGATTTATTTTTTAAGTTCTTTAAGATGGATATATTTGACATTTTTTTATCAGTTTCATAAATTAAAATTATAGAATTAAATATCGTTTAATTTTTTACATATTAATTAGTTTCTAAGATGTAGAATTATTTTATAGGTAGTTCAAAATGGATAATAGAGCATGGATGTATGGCACACAAAGACATTCGTCTACGTTCATGTCCGAGCTATCAAAGTTTCTCGAGGTTGCGAAGAAGCATGCCCAAATTTGCAAGACAAAGCAAATACGTTGTCCGTGTTCTGACTGTTGCAACAAAGTAGTTTGGGAAGATATTAATGTCATGAAGATGCATTTGGTAAAGCGAGGTTTTGTGAAAGGATACACAACTTGGTCCCACCATGATGAAGCAGTAACTACTGTCAACAATGCAAGCACCGACACTAGGTATGATGAAGTGGGTGGCGAAGATGAAGATGAAGATGAAAATGATCATGTCATGATGGATGATGTTTTTGACTGTGGAGATCGAAATGGCGATCAAACAGATGCACCACAGGTGGACGATGCACCACAGGTGGACGAGGAATGTGATGTTGATATGGAAGAAATGTTGCGCCACATTGAACCGGAGGTGTTGCTAGGGAGTGCTAAAGGGTTAGAAAATTTTGAGACTCTTAAGAAGGCAGCAAAGGATCGTATGTATGAGGGTTGTGGGAAGGAGTGGACAGTGTTGCGTTTCATCCTCCAGCTTCTGATTGTGAAAGCTAAATTTGGATGGTCGGACAATAGTTTTAACGAACTCCTTACTTTGTTGGCCAAGCTGCTCCCGAAGCCAAATTTAGTGCCAAACAACACATATGAAGCAAAGAAGATTATCAACCCATTGAATATGCGAGTGCAAAGAATACACGCGTGCAGGAACCATTGCATATTGTACCGCGGTGACTATGCAAACATGCAGAAGTGTCCAAATTGCGATGCTAGCCGATACAAAAGCAATGCAGATTTCGATGCGGTGACTATGCAAACATGCATATTGTACCATTGGAAAGAAAAGATTCATTGATGAGGAGAACCAAGAACTAGAGAAAGCACATTCAAGTGCTCTACAACTACTTGCAATTACGGAGCCATTCATCGTGGAACACATAAAACAGATTAGTGAAGAAAATGATGGTCGGTCCGATGATTGGGTCCTCAATGAGCAAAAGCGTTGTTTCCCATCCTGGTTAAAAGAACATGGGCATCTATTTGAAGACGATGCAGTAATGACCAGATTAGCGTCCGGCCCATCAAGTAATGTCACCTCATGGCAAGCATACGAAATTAATGGGTACACCTTTTATACCAAGGCAAAAGACAACAAGTGTGTCGCTTATCAAAACAGTGGTGTTCGCATAGATGCAATTGATGCCCGCGGGAACAACAACACTTTCTACGGTTTCATAGAGGAAATATGGGAACTTGACTATGGAGCGAATATCCGTATCCCCTTGTTTCGGTGCCAATGGGTCAAACACCCGAAGGGCATTACAGATGACAACTATGGGCTGACACTTGTAGACCTTGCCAATGTAGGTTACAAAGATGACCCATGGGTACTCGCTGAGCGTGTTGCACATGTTTTCTACATAGCTGATCCTATGAATGTAAAGAAGCACATTGTCGTCTCCGGAAAACAAAGAATTCTTAGAGTTGAAGGTGTAGTTGACGTTGAGGATTACAATCAGTATGAGGAATTAGTCTTGTTCAAAGATCATAAAAAAAGAATCAAAAGAATTGAAAGCAGCATTCCTAAATCAGAGAAGCCATGGTTACGTACAGACTGCGAAGGAAGAATTGTTAAAGAATAAATTAGCACTTGTTATTAATCTGTCTTGATGTATCTCTTGTAAGACTTTATTAATCAATGTCGTTATAAAACTTCTTATTAGCACTTCAAATTAAGTCACATTTTGAAGTCATTATTATATTGTATTAGGTTCGATTTCACATCATTGCAAGCTCACAAGTAAAATTATACAAATACAACAACGCATGATTAATACATCAGTACTTTAGTCTTAGCAAAAACTAAAAGTTCAAATCCATACAATTAAAAGGGTACAAATTTCATACTTAATTAAAATCTAGGATCGTTCACATCATGATCGTGAATCATCGTGAGGTACAAAGTATGTTTAATATCGATGATGTTGATTCCTAAGAACCTATCAACATAATCCAGCGCATATATGTATGCACTATCTCTGGCCATGTAGGGCGTCATGAATATCTCTCCAAATATTTGCACCAAATTCGTAGATGATGATAGGGTAATGCCAGCTTGCCAACCGCTACGTACTGGACATGGGTGCGGTGTTGTGAATGTCCATCCAATGTTATGCAATACTTGACGTAAGACCTCATGCATACCTTGATCAGCGTGCATGAAACTGTTATACAATGCGTCCTGATTCAATTGGCAAGCAAAACATAACGTGTAAGTACAAGGTTCTTAAAAAACAAATTCCAAAAATAAAGAGTAAGTTTTAGTTACATACAATGGACGATGCATACGATGGTGATATCCGTTTAGGCATTTCAGTGACAGCCATGTTGTTATGTTCTAAGGCTTTAATCTTGAAGTAACTATAGTTTGGGAATACATGTCTTGTTTGAGCTTCTATTTCGATAAGTGCCTTCCTCACGGCATCAGAAGCGGCAACATGTGGTTGTATTGCAGCAAAAGAATTGACATGGATAATAACTGTATCACCAAGTGTTTGCTCTCGCATGCCCGCAACATTAATTGATAGAGAAACAATAAACCTTCCTCGTGATGAAGTCGTTTGTTCATGTCTCACCATTGGAGCTTGTCCAGTCACAGAATATATAACTCATTCCAACCATTGCATTGGTGAAACCAGCTTCATAATTAACAATGCAAATAATACACATTATTATAATTGTAAAAACAATGACAAATTCAAAAAATAGAATATCTAAGTACATACCACATTTTGACGTAACTCGCGTTGGGTAATGGGCA
Source organism: Cenchrus fungigraminus (assembly GCA_036936925.1). NCBI lineage: Eukaryota > Viridiplantae > Streptophyta > Magnoliopsida > Poales > Poaceae > Cenchrus > Cenchrus fungigraminus. The sequence continues at coordinate 105,001,655 of CM072779.1, forward strand.
TGGGTTCTTGACCGACATGGAAGGAATCTATTTCTTGACCGACATGGAAGGAATCTATTTCTACACAATCTATTTCTAAATTACTACACAATCTATTTCTAAATTACTACACAATCTATTTCTAAATGTATACAAAATTACTACACAATCTATTTCTAAATTCTACTCCCTTCTATGTAATTTTAAAATGCACTAATCTAAGCTAACATTTTTTTTAAAAAAAATCACTTACAAGCAGGGAAGCTGGCGCGGGGGATCGGAGTTGGCGGGCAGGGGTGCTCTGGCGGTGCAGGCGAGCTGGCGGCGGCGCTGGCAGGAGAGCTGGCGGCTGCGCGGCACGGCGCGCGACGGCACGACCCGCGACGGCAGGGCGGCGGCAAGGCGGGACGGCGGCGAGGCGGCTGCGAGACGCGGCCGCGGGACGGGAAGACGGCAAGGCGCAGTTCGGCAGCCTGCCGGCGTCGACGGCGCAGTCCGGCAGCCTGCCGGCGTCGATCCGCTCGCGCAATAGTAGTCAAACACTTAGGAAAAACAGAGCAGTTATAGAGCACTACGCTGGCGGGCGCTTAAGCCACCTGCCAGCAGTGTGCATATCGAAAAAATCAAAAAATTCGAAATTTAGCCCAAACCTTCTCAAATTTGTCTGAAACTTTCACATCTCTTATAAAATATGTCAAGTTTAAGTTTGGAAATGTGTTATCTCATAAAAAATTGTTTATTTGAAAAACTTAGTTCAAATGTGACTCTTGGGTGAAACACTTCAAGTGTTATGGGATGTTTCACCCATGAGTCACATTTGAACTAAGTTTTTCAAAAAAATAATTTTTTATTTGCTCACAAACTTTTTAAATTAAATTTGAAATATTTTATTAGAGTTGTGGAAGTTTGGGACATATTTCAACAAGTTTGAATAAGATTTTGAATTTTTTGATTTTTCAAAATGTGTCAAATTTTTTGAATGACTTCTAAATTGACTAAATTTAGAAACTACTAGTTCTTTGTTAGGAAACACACTTCCTAAACTTAATATTAAGAATTTTACTTCACTTGTATAAGTTTCAAGCAATTTTGAATTAATTTAGGCAAGATTTCAAATTTTTTGAACAAAATATTCGAAAAAATCAAAAAAATCAAAATTTGGCCCAAACCTTCTCAAATTTGTCTGAAACTTTCACATATCTTATAAAATGTGTCAAATTGAAGTTTGGAAATGTGTTATCTTATAAAAAATTGTTTGTTTGAAAAACTTAGTTCAAATGTGACTCTTGGGTGAAACACCTCAAGTGTTATAGGAGGTTTCACCCATGAGTCACATTTGAACTAAGTTTTTCAAAAAACAATTTTTATGAGCTCACAAACTTTTTAAATTAAATTTGAAACATTTTGTTAGAGTTGTGGAAGTTCGGGACATATTTCAACAAATTTGAATAAGATTTTGAATTTTTTGATTTTTCAAAATTCATAGCGCTGGCGGGCGCGTAATCCACCCGCCAGCACTGATGCACACTACTGGCGGGTGGCTTAAGCGCCCGCCAGCATAGTGCGTTTCGAAAAAAAATTAAAAAAATCGAAATTTGGTCCAAACCTTCTCAAATTTGTCTGAAACTTTCACATCTCTTATAAAATGTGTCAAATTTAAGTTTCGAAATGTGTTATCTCATAAAAAATTATTTGTTTAAAAAACTTAGTTCAAATGTGACTCTTGGGTGAAACACCTCAAGTGTTATAGGAGGTTTCACCCATGAGTCACATTTGAACTAAGTTTTTCAAAAAAACAATTTTTTATAGGCTCACAAACTTTTTAAATTAAATTTGAAATATTTTGTTAGAGTTGTGGAAGTTTGGGACATATTTCAACAAGTTTGAATAAGATTTTGAATTTTTTGATTTTTGAAAATGTGTCAAATTTTTTGAATGACTTCTAAATTGACTAAATTTAGAAACTACTAAGTTCTTTGTTAGGAAACACACTTCCTAAACTTAATATTAAGAATTTTACTTCACTTGTATAAGTTTCAAACAATTTAGAATTAATTTAGGCAAGATTTCAAATTTTTTGAACAAAATATTCAAAAAAATCAAAATTTGGCCCAAACCTTCTCAAATTTGTCTGAAACTGTCACATCTCTTATAACATGTGTCAAATTTAAGTTTGGAAATGTGTTATCTCTGTGTTTGTTTGAAAAACTAAGTTCAAATGTGACTCTTGGGTGAAACACCTCAAGTGTTATAGGAGGTTTCACCCATGAGTCACATTTGAACTAAGTTTTTCAAAAAAAACAATTTTTTATGGGCTCACAAACTTTTTAAATTAAATTTGAAACATTTTGTTAGAGTTGTGGAAGTTTGGGACATATTTCAACAAGTTTGAATAAGATTTTGAATTTTTTGATTTTTCAAAATGTGTCAAATTTTTTGAATGACTTCTAAATTGACTAAATTTAGAAACTACTAGTTCTTTGTTAAGAAACACAGTTCCTAAACTTAATATTAAGAATTTTACTTCACTTGTATAAGTTTCAAACAATTTTGAATTAATTTAGGTAAGATTTCAAATTTTTTGAACAAAATATTCGAAAAATAAAAAAAAATCGAAATTTGGCCCAAACCTTCTCAAATTTGTCTGAAACCTTCACCTCTCTTATAAAATATGTCAAATTAAAGTTTGGAAATGTGTTATCTCATAAAAAATTGTTTGTTTGAAAAACTTAGTTCAAATGTGACTCTTGGGTGAAACACCTCAAGTGTTATAGGAGGTTTCACCCATGAGTCACATTTGAACTAAGTTTTTCAAAAAAACAATTTTTTATGGGCTCACAAACTTTTTAAATTAAATTTGAAATATTTTTTAGAGTTGTGGAAGTTTGTGACATATTTTAACAAGTTTGAATAAGATTTTGAATTTTTTTATTTTTCAAAATTCACAACGCTGGCGGGCGCTTAAGCCACCCCCCAGCACTGATGCACACTGCTGGCGGGCGCTTAAGCCACCCACCAGTGGTGATGCACACTGCTAGCGGGTGGCTTAAGCGCCCGCCAGCACAAATGCTCACCGCTGGCGGGCACTTATGTCACCCGCTAGCACAAAGCTTCCTATATAATGCAGCGACGCGCTGAAATTTTCTAAGTGTTGGCCCGGAATCGAAATGACGCCGGGAGGCTGCCAAAATTTCCAGTGCCCCCCCTGCCGCCGTCAGCTCCGCCGCCGTCGTGCACGCCGGCCGCCTCCTCGTGCAGCGCCGTCGCTTCCCCGAGGACCGCCGCCGTTCTCCCGCCGCGCCGTCGTCGTGTCGTCTCCCGCCGCCGCGCCGCCTCCTCCCTCCGCGCCGGCCGCCTCCCTCCACGCCGGTCGCCTCCTCCCCTCCAGCGCCAGCCGCCTCCTCCCTCCGCGCTGCTCAGGATGCCTGCCTCCCAGCACGCCGGCGACGACGTGGTCCCCGCCGGCCCGCAACCACCGCCGCCGACTAGTGCGGGCGGAGGATCCGGGGCCGGGGACGGGGCCGCCGCCGCCGCGCCCCATGCGGCCCCTGCCCTGGACGGGGACGGGGCCGCTGGCACCGCCGCCGCCGCGCCCCACGCCCAGGACGGGGACGGGGCCGCCGGCGCCGATGCCGCTGCCGCCGCCGCCGCCGCGACAGATCTGGGATTTGTTTTTTTTTGTTGCTAATTTTTGTTGCTCCGGATTCATTTTTGTATGTGTTAAAAATTTTAGATATGTATAAATATAGATATAAATATAGATATGAATATATGAATAAATATAGATATAAATATAGATATGTAATTTAGTTTTCTATGTACAATTGTTTATGGATTGCAAAAAATTTATGGATTGTAAATATAGAAATGCATATTCATATATATATGGAAAATTCAAACATATTTATGGATTGTAAATATAGAAATGCATATTCATATATATATGGAAAATTCAAACATATTTATGGATTGTAAATATAGAAATGTAAATTCATATCTATATGGCAAATTCAAACATATTTTTGGATTGTAAATTAAGAAATGTAAATTCATATCTATATGGAAAATTCAAACATATTTATGGATTGTAAATTAAGAAATGTAAATTCATATCTATATGGAAAATTCAAACATATTTATGGATTGTAAATATAGAAATGCATATTCATATATATATATGGAAAATTCAAACATATTTATGGATTGTAAATATAGAAATGTAAATTCATATCTATATGGCAAATTCAAACATATTTATGGATTGTAAATTAAGAAATGTAAATTCATATCTATATGGAAAATTCAAACATTATGGATTGTAAATTAAGAAATGTAAATTCATATCTATATGGAAAATTCAAACATATTTATGGATTGTAAATTAAGAAATATAATTTCATATCTATATGGAAAATTCAAACATATTTATGAATTGTAAATTATTTTGTTAATTAATCAGCGGTAATCTGAAAAACAAACATGTGAACAACATATTTTGTTAATTAAAGTGTGGAATCCTCAGAGGATTCCAGTGATTTTAATGGAGACTATGAAACTCCACCTGAGTACGAACCAAGCGTACCGCGGCCACGCAGGCGTCTAGAAGATGAAGATCTTGACTACGAACCAAGCGGAGATAATGAGGTCTGCATGCACATTCAGTACAAATAATGTATGTTGTTCAAATTTAGTTGTATTGAAAATGATGTTTTCCCTGTAGAACGATGAGAGATCCCCGCGACGACATCGTCGTAGAGCACCTACCATTGTTGTCTAAGAGGCAGAAGGTTCAAGACCACAACCTTCGGGTACTACTGTTTCTAGTAGTAACCCAAAAAGGAAACGTGGGCAACGAAGAAGAAACCAGATCCCTGATAGAGGACAACTTGTGATAGAACAATTGGGTGACAAAGGTGAGCCCATTGCACCTGAGAACGTAGGTGCTAGGTTTCGGAACATCGTTGGTGCAATTGTCAGGGACATCATGGCGCCCTGGATCACAACTGATAATTGGAAGAAGGTGCCTAAGGCTACAAAGGATGTATTGTGGGCCAAAGTGAAAGAAAAGTTCCTTTTTCCGGAAGGCACAGAGAATGAAGGTAGAAAGTATGCTGAGGGCTTTTGTGGAAGAACTCTCAGAAATTGGAGGTCTGTGCTTAACACTGAATTTGTTAAGAAAGACAAGGATGCTAGGGATGTGTATGGAAACATCCCGCTAAATGTGTGGGAAGAATTCAAAGAGTAGAAGAGAACAGAGGAAGCTCTAGCTCAGAGTCTCCAAGCTCAGGAGAAGGCTAAGAAAGCTGCTGAGAACCCACATCACTTAGGTTCGGGAGGATATGCTGCCAAGTTAGCAAAATGGAGGCAGGAGGAAGAAGAAAGGAGGGTAGCTAGATTACCAGAGTTGTTTGAAGGCATGGATGAGCGCAGCAGGAATTGGTGCCTTGCTCGAATTCCTAATGTGAGACCTGACGGCACGGTGACATTCGAGAAGCCCACAACAGAACAGATCTATGAGAAGTTGGGAGAGCTCGCCGAAATGCAAAAGAAAGGTCTTTTCAAGCCCGACAGGCAGAACGATATGCTAACCGCCGCGATCGGTACCCCTGAGCACTCTGGGCGTGTTCGAGGGATGTCATCTACCTTGCCATGGGGTAAAGCATTTGTTGAAGACCGGTCAAGCTACAGGAAGCGGGACCGTTATAAGAAGGGCCTTTAAGACAAAATGAGAGAAATCGCCAAGCAAGAGTTGTTAGGCTTCTTCGTAAGCCAACAGATGACTGCCGCACAGAGTGCACAGAATGCATCTGATGGTCCAAACTTGCAGCTTGCTGGCCTCCTTCCAAACTTGCAGCTTGCCCAGATTGGAACCGTCGTGCCTCCAAGTAGTGCGGGTTCTATTGCAAACGCCACGTACCCTGTCGATGAAATTAGAGAGGATACACCATGCAAGTTGGTTATACCTTATGGAAGAAAACAAGATAAGTTTCGAGAGGTTGCAACAGCCATGGCACTATCGGGTCATGTGTTTCCGAATCCACCACCGGCAGAGTACGCATGGGTGCAAGTTGTATCGGTGTCTGATGAGTTGTGCGAGATTGATATCCCTACTGATGAGGGGATCGAGCTTCTCGGTGATGCGAGGAACCAATACATACTATGGCATCGCCGAGATATCATTCTTAATGCATCACCAAATCCCTCGCAAGGACCTAGCCAAGAACGAGTACCCCTCCCAGATTCAGACCCTAGCCAAGCCCTGCAAGATTCTAATGCTGCAGTCGTCGAGAACACGGAACAACCTACGATGGGTGTTGAGCAGGGAGGTAACAATGAGAACGACATGCCAAGGCTATCACCCGTCCAAGAAACTCTCAATGAAGGGGCATTAGCAGAATCTGCAGACGACGTGGATAATTTTCTAAGGTCATCGTCTCCTACGCCATCTCCACCTACCAAGAGGCCAGCAACAATACGACGTATGATAGCCTCACATGAACCAAAGAAGGTCACATCAGATGCTGACATGTTCTTCAAAGCACTCAAGAATACAAAGAATGTAAAATCCGGTGCAACTACTAGGAGTCGCCCTAAGCAAAAGAAGGGGCTTGGAGATTTTATTGGGTCGGATGATGTCCCCGACAGGTATGAGCATGGCAAACCATTCTTGCATTCGTGGCAACTGAGCGAGGAGCCACAGGAATTGAAAAACCTGCACCAATGGATCATGAACGCCATGAAGGAAGGCATAAACTCTATCACCGCGTCTGTCCCAACATGGGTGTTCGGTGCCTCTCAAGTGAACAAGCTTGTAATTGATTTCCAGGATTTGCACGCGATGTACCGTCGTGAACGCCTCGACGTGAATCTCATCACCGCTTGGTGCATGTAAGTCAACATGCATGTACCATACTATATCTTTTTCAAATTCATATGTATTTTTGGTAACCATCCTAAGTGATCTATTCTGCAGGATGCAAGCGTTGGATGAAAAGAAGACAATTGGGAGGTGGAGTGTAGCATACTGTGACCCGCAACAAATATTTGAGGCGGAACACACGTTCGTAATGTCTGAAAAGCTAAGAAAGGAAATCGAAGAACAAGCACAGACACAAGAGGAGAAAGATCTTTTGATACAGAAATACCATACAAGCTTTAGTCATGCGGTGTCTGTATACATTGGAAAGAGAATGAAGAAAATACAGCATAAGGATAGTATCATGTGTGCTTACAATTTTAAGTAAGTTCGTTCTCATTACTAGATATATATAAATAGATATATTATGTGGTTTATTCATATTAATTATTTAAATATAATACAGAGACCATTTTATTGCCCTCCACATCTGTCCAAAGCATGGAGCTGCAATGGTCTACGACTCATAAATGGTAAAATAAAAAAATCAATTTGCTGGCGGGCGGCTTAAGCAACCGCCAGCACAGAAGGATTCTGTGCTGGCGGGCTGCGTAAGCAACCGCCAGCATAGATGTCCTCTGTGCTGACGGGCGGTGTAAGCACCCGTCAGCATAGATGTCCTCTGTGCTGGCGGACGGCCTAAGTGCCCGCCAGCACAAAGTGTCATTTTTACTGGCTCAAAGTCGCTGGCGGAAGCTCTACCCGCCAGCAAAGGCCGGTTTCAGCCACTAGAACAAATCGTTTCTGGCCCAGTGGTTATTCCCACTTGGCCGGCACACAGGGACGACGTGAATTGACGTTGTACATGATCGATCTCGATCTCGATCTGTGCTAGCACAGCGTATAGCATCTATCCCTGTCATGCTGGGAAATTCAGTTTTGGCAACCGTGTGTCCGGGGGGAGGTCACATCTCACATAGATGAGTGGTATTGGGTGCACATAATTCAAAAATAGTTGATTAGTTATATTCAAATACTAATATCTTTTTAGTGGCTCAACTAAATTAAAATCCGATTGCATAGTAATATTTTTTGCAATTAAATCTACGAAACAAGATATCACTTGACTATGTTTCGTCACAAAAATAAAAATGACATATAAATTTCATGTGTCATACTATTAGCAATTTTGAATGAAATTTATATGCTACTTCTACTTTTGTGACCAAACATAGTGAATATTTGTGACCAAACATAGTGAATATATTGTTGTTATTTATTTGTTGAGTTTGACACATGAAATTTATATATTATTTTATTTTTTGACGAAACATGTTCAAGTGATATCTTGTTTCGTAGATTAAATTGCAAGGAACATTAATATGCAATCAGATTCTAATTTAGTTAAGACATTAAAAAATATTAATATTTGAATACAACTAAACAACTAATGTTGGATTTCGTGCATCCAAAACCAACCATCCAGGTGACCTCCACCCGGAAACACGACCTCCACCCACAGTAGCAGTAGTGTCTTGTATAGGACCAGCTACTAGCGAAACCACACTAGGCCAAAATCGATTTGTACTGACACATGAAAAATAGATTACCGGCGGGCGCTATTGTCACCCGTCAGCACAAATGAGTCCATTTTTGCTGGCGGTGCGTGAAGTCAACCGCCACTACTGTGACCACAGTGCTGGTGGGTGACTTAACATGACCGCCAGCAAAAATGGACTCATTTGTGCTGGCGGGTGACTTAACACGCCTGACAGCACAGTGCTTTTCAAAATTTTGGGTTGTGTGACAATCCCTATTTAAAGTAGTAAAAAGTTGTCAAATCAAAAAGTTGTAAACTACAAAGTTTCATTACTTCTCAAGATGTACAACTTTTATTTAGATTGTTTTTTCATTTGACAAAGTGGTAATAATTTTGTTCACAAAACCTATCTCTCTTATATAGTTTCATGAAACTATATGAGACATGTATAAGATTTGTGAAGAATGTTACTACGACTACACCGAATGACCAAAATAAAAGTTGGTCATCTTGACAATTTATGAAACTTTGTAGTTGAACCTTTTTGAATTTGAACTACTTTCGTCAATGAAAAGTACGTCTGAAATTTCTCGAATTTGAAAATTTGGATTTTTCAAACGACCTCGAATGGAGAAACATTCTAAATAAAAGTTGTTCGTCTTGAGAAGTAATAAAACTTTGTAGTTTACAACTTTCTTATTTGAAAACATATTGTCAACGGAAAACTAGGTTTGAATCTCTCAAATTTGAAATTTAAATTTAGTAAATGACCTCAAATGAAGTTTTGCTCAACATGAAAGTTATAGATCTCAGAAAGTTATGAAACTTTGTAGTTGATAAGTTTTTATTTTGAAGCCGTTTAGAGTCTCAAAAAGGCAATTTACACTCGGTATAGTATAATATGAGTAGAATGAAAACTGAATATGGACGCATATGAGTGTGTAGTGTAGTGGTAGAGGAGACTTCGCGCTAATTATATGGACTCACGGAAATATGAGGTGACTTTAGCGTCGCGGACGGGAGGGTGGCTGGTCGGTGGGGTTCCTCCCTAAAAAAACTTTTTTTTGCTATTTATTTCGAGCTTTTGTAAAATTCACTGTGCTGGCGGGTAAGCACCCGCCAGCACAAATGACGATTTTTCCTAACTTAAAGTTGCTGGCGGTTACACTCCACCCGCCAGCAGAAACCGTTTTTACCTGCCGGCAGAAATCGTTTCTGGTGATAGAGCCAGAAATGGCACGGCAGGGAAAAGAACAAACGCCCGCCGGTGGCAACTGTTACCACTGTGTACGCTGACTGCTTGGGCCTTGTGCTTGCAGTTATGCTTTTCTGAAAAAGCTTGTTGAATGACGCGTATAGTAAGAACGCGAGCCCACACGGCCTGCGGCTGCGCTCGAGTGCTCCGTCGTGGCCACGGCATGCTGGGGCCGGATAGGGTTTAACTTGGACCAGCAAACAGGTATGGATCGATCGTACATAGTACGTTGCAAATTGCAATTTCAATACGTGTAAGAGCACGGCATGTAGGAGTGGGTGGTGGACCAGCTGCTTGTCAATCAGTGACATTAAACACCATCGCATTCCCCATCACATTGCACGCCAATTCGTAGGGTTCCAGCTCAAACCATGTGCACGCGCCTGTCACACTTCGATCCCGTACTGCTGCCTGCTCTCTTTGTAGTTGACGAGGCAACCCCAATCCATTCAAAGCGATTAGCTTTGGAATTTTTCGAAAGACAGATGCGTGCAAACTCTTCATTCAGGACCAAGTCCTGCTTCGATCGACGTACTATATATACGTCACGCATGCATGCACGACTACCTATCCTCCGGAAGGTTTGACCGTCCATCCGTTCGCGTTGGCACGCACGCGTCGCACCGGAACATGCAGGTCAGATCACGGTGTCTAGAATGAGAAGGCAAATAGGAAACAGGACAAGAGGGAATGATTTAGGGAATGATTCAGTTGTCTTCATCTCATGAAGTCTGTACATATATATGGTGAAGGGGCACCACGAAGGGATATGTCCGTTAGGACATGTAACCACCCCTATCCGCACCTTTTGGAATTAGATCACATGAAAATGTTTTCTAACACTCCCTCTTGATCAATTCCAGCTTCATTCGATCAGCCTTTAGTTATGTTGTTAATTCCTTCACGAAAAATCCCGTGGGAAAAATCTGAATGATTATAGTTAAATGTATACCAAACGAACTCCTCAAAACCCAGTGGGACAAATAAGGAGTAGAACTATGGTACTTTATTATTCCATCAAGATTTGCAGTCGAAAGAACAATAGTATGTCTATATCCATCATCTCTAAAATTAACCCCCATGGGGAAAAATAATGATGAGACATATAGTTTAAATCGAAATTGTCCCAAATAATCTTGTGAGAAAATTTGAGAAATATATACATATATCATGTAAACTCCTCAAAAACCCAATGGGAAAAATAAGGAAAAACCATGATATATGTTGTTCCATTTGAACTCTTACGAGGTAAACTCATAATTTTCAAAAGAACAATAGTTATGTCAAATAGTATCATCCTCAAAAACCCTGTGGGGAAATAGATGATACGACATAACACCTTGTGTTGATGTTGCCTCATTAAAGATTTTGAATGAGAAACCTAACAAGGCAAAAACTCATAAAAAAAGAGTACAACATGATGCAAAAACAAGTTATGGATCAAAGAGGAAACTCTCCCCCTATACTTGCAAAACACTAAGTCCTCTCATACCATCTCTTAAACACATTTGAAAATGTGAAGCAAGGCATCATCTCTAAAATTAACCCCCATGGGGAAAAATAATGATGAGACATATAGTTTAAATCGAAATTGTCCCAAATAATTTTGTGAGAAAATTTGAGAAATATATACATATATCATGTAAACTCCTCAAAAACCAAATGGGAAAAATAAGAAAAAACCATGATATATGTTGTTCCATTTGAACTCTTACGAGGTAAACTCATAATTTTCAAAAGAACAATAGTTATGTCAAATAGTATCATCCTCAAAAACCCTGTGGGGAAAATAGATGATACGACATAGCACCTTGTGTTGATGTTGCCTCATTAAAAACTTTGAATGAGAAACCTAACAAGGCAAAAACTCATACAAAGAAAAGAGTACAACATGATGCAAAAACAAGTTACGGATCAAAGAGGAAACTCTCCCCCTGATACTTGAAAACACTAAGTCCTCTCATACCATCTCTTAAACACATTTGAAAATGTGAAGCAAGGTAGAGACTATGTAAAGAGACACACGCACGCAAGAATCAGAGGCCAGAAGGCCTCACGCAACTCGCTGAGAACAGAGGCTCTAGGGCCTCGACATCAACTAGACAGGGCAGGAACATAACGAGTAAGCCTAGACCCTGACCCTGCATCCTTCTATTTCTTTGCCATAGAAGATGGTTTCTTCGTTCTTCCTCTTCATGGCTACCGGCCATGGTCCCGTGGACGGTACCTCAGATTTTGCTTCTGCAATAGTGGGCACCAATTCCTTGCACGCCATGACCACCGTCCTGCATGACATCATGGCCACCATGACTAACAATCATAAAGGAAGAACAGAAGAGAGAAAATGGTTTCCACACCATGGCAAATGTCTCTGCAGGACACCATGACTGCCCTAATCATAGGCGACATGCTCTCTGATTCACCGTGGATGTTTTCTCATGGGAACAAGCCAACGGCCAGATCCTGTACTACTGGCGTTACACGCCAACCATACCACCGGGTTCCATTTCATCTGCAAACGAAGTGAAAAATGAAAAACATGTTCATACTTTGCTCACAAAAAAATGGAATATGCAATTTCTATCATCAACGTGTCTTCCGACGCAAACACCACCAACTCATCAGCCTTAGTCCATCGCATTCGCCGGACGGGAAGCACTGCACAAGGCACTGGGGTCATCCCCGACATAAACGTACCTGCAACGGTGACCACGGTGGCAACCGGCATCGTGGGATTTGGCCCGCAGGCCGGTCCTCCCTCCATTGCCGCCATCAATCCCTTCACCATTGTCAACATCATCTCTGGCTTCACCGAACCTTCCACTGCGGCGAACCCGAGCTTCACGCTCGGGACCATTGCGCTGCGCCGAGAAGCACCACCGTTCTTCACCAACACCGGCGTACCCCGTCCGCAACCTCAGCGACGACGACCAAGGAGGCGCCCGCAGTCGCACCCACCATCCTCGGCCGTGTGGCGGTCGTAGACCGCTGTCCCGGCATCCGCCGTAGAACGTGGAGCCCGACGTCGCTAGGGCTCTCCGTCACGCACTAAAGGCCGGCGCAAGACGACGCAACAGGGGGCCGACGGATGAAGCAAAGAAGGAGGAGAAGAAGAGGGGGAAGGACGCCGATCTGCGGCTGATGGAGGTGCTGAAGGATGCCGGCCCTCCGGTCGGCCACCCCACCGGTGGTGGCGCGCCCAACAGGCAGCAAGGGCGCTGGCCTCCAAGCGGCGGCAGCGGCGGAGGGTCACGGGGGCATGCGGCGGTTGGGGGCTGGCAACCCTAACCGCCCACCCCCTCACCCCTTTATACGGGCCTCGCCCGGTGGGCCGCCTTGGGCCGCACCAGACCGGCACCAGGCCCACAGGCCAACATCGGTTGCCAACAGGCCGGCCCATTCAAGCCGGATTACTCCTCCAGGCTCAAGAAGTCCACTAGACCCCCTCCAACTTTCGCAAAGTTCAATTTACCTCCTTGAATTTACAAATAAGCCATCAGGCTATTATCTATTTACATTTTCAGAATTATCAGTTATGTATATTTATGTTTTAGACCCTGAATTGTTCTGTAATAGTGTATTGTCAAGCACAGTGTTATTAGTAACCTCCGGTATTTGCACCTATGTAATTTGGATGCTAATATTACCGTAGTAATTGTGCATTTTATGATCTGCAGATCATCTTATTGGTGTTAGAACAATTCTTACATATGCAATTTAATTTCATTTGCATGACTAATGCTTAATCAAAATTTCTACATCAAGTAGAACAAAGCAAAATTAAAATTGAGGCCTATACATATGATTCGGGAATAACATCAAGTAGAACAATTCAAATTTTTTTAGAGCTTATTGGCCTTGAGATCCGTGCTTTTAGGCAGTTTTTCTCATCACTGAGAGGTCTACATCATTATGATGATTACCTTCAAAGTGTATATCCAAATTTCATATATATGGACAAACTACTAATGACTATCAAGTCAAATTATTCCTACAGGAATTAAAATGTCCTATACCTTAATTTTGTAAGAATCATCTTACATTCATTGTTTTTCTTATGTTACAACACAAATTTACCTGGGTAAATTAACATTTTGGTGCAAGAATTATCTTGCCTTCACTATTTTTGCATAATCATATTACAAGGTGTAAAACATGAATAACACTAAATGACCTCCTAGTATTACTAGTGTAACACAAATACGTGGAGTCTAAGGTATTTATTGCAATCATACAAATTATGCCTATAGCAACGAGTTCCTCTTCCACCACTTCAAATTTTACACCATACTGGTGATTATATTTTGATGTGTTAACTCACTAGTATGTGATGATCGAGTCACACTCGATAGTAACGATTTCATCGTACATCAAGAATGAGGTTCACACTAATTGTAATTGAAATCGCAATTTGAATATACATGATTTTATATAGAATTATTCAAGACTCATCTTGGAATCAAAATTTAAGCATAAATTTTGGCATAAAAATAGTAGAAAAAGTGCAACGTATTTTATTGACAATACTCTATCATATATAAAGAGAGTATGTTTTGGTCATTTATTCTCACAAGAATAGAATCCAAAAGCATATGCAACGACGTCTGTCGCTTTTCAATTATAAGAATAGTCCACTTATAATCAAGTATCAACTTGATTTAAATGATTTTTGCACTACAATATATTTCATGCTATATAATTTACTCATCGAGTAAATTCATTCAAATACATGATCAACTCATGTAGGACATGACGAATGTTTCCAAAATGGAAATTTTTGAATTCGCATTGGATTAAGTTTACTATCTAATTTGGGTACATGACATCAACGATATCATTGGGAGATTCATGGCATCCAAGCCACCATCATTATACCCACATACAAGTACCCAATCAATTATTAATATTACCACACATGCACCTTTGTGTGTTACTACATTTCCTCAATTTCGATTTTACAAATCAGAATAACCAAATGAGGAAGATCCATTTATTCATTAAACTCATAGAAGAGTTACCAACAAAGAATAGAACTTTCAGTTCATGGAATTTACAACACACAACACAATGGATCTCATTTATAAAATGTCACTTTCCTTCAAATCAAGTGACAATAATGACTAACCTCAAGTTTGTCTATAATGTGGTTGTACATTCATGTACACATGATTTCCAAATAAAATATTTGGTTCAAACAAAACCTCCACCCCAGTGCAGGAAAGCGAATTCAAGGAGATCAATTGAAGCGCACTTCAATAAATTATAAATTAGATCTCCATATGTTTCCATATAAATTCATAGAATTATCATTAGTTCAATATTATACTACATGTGTAGTATATTGTCCATCATTAATATCATGTACTTCAGACATGGTATTTATTCGGGATACAACCAGAAAGAAAAGGAATTTCATAAAGTGGATCACCACTATCACAAATATGAGAGATATATACTCTCCTCACGGGCATTCATTTATTTATTGTAGAGGCACTCATGTATTCTACAAATACTCCTAATTTTGTGACATCCATTTGTAAATGGTTTCATACTGAAACCCATCACCAAGGATAATCAACACTCAACTTGGTAAAATGGAAAAGAAAATTCAATTATCATACAAATTCCTTTCATATTATCTGGGATATGTTATATGTACATACATAAATCCCGTATGACATGTTACGTATCAAATAATTTTTCAATCTTGATTATATCAAGAATTGACATGATAGCCTTGGTCATTCTAACTCATGAATGATAAGAAAAATTATTATCTATCGTATTGGTCATAGCATATATTCTCAAAATCCTCAGATTTTGTGCACCACTTGTGTCACTTGAGAATTAATTTTAAGGCCCTCTTACCTTAAAATTATAAGCAATAAGGCACTCAATTTCTTTGAAATGCATTCAAGATAAGTTGGCATATTCTCAGCCATTTATGGGTTATCTAAGCACTCTCAAGTGCTCATAAAGTCATTTACAAATAGTCCCATATGTTTCCCTTGATGATTATAAGGCATCACAAATTATCAAATTAATTGCTCTAGTTTTCAACTTTGAGCAAAACTTTCCTGGACGCAGGATCACATCCATTCATATGGAATTATTTGGTTTTGGGAACTATATCACTAAGTACTATATGTCCATACCAATTATGGCTTAATTGAATCTCTTATCGAGATAACTTATTTGCATGACCAATACAATAGAATTAAATCTATCAACATCATGTTGGTAATATGTGGATTTACACACCACATATTTTACATTCATCAAGCTGCAATCATACGGCTCCCTCCGTTGCAGTTAGTACATGAAAGCTTGGCCATAGCCAAATATTTCTCATCTGCGTGTCGGTTATGTTTTGCACATACCGATATCTCCACCTCACAACATACATCACGGGAATTAGGTACCTACATAAAAGGTATTATTATCCGTCACTCATATGATACCTTAGGTCTCTATTGGGATTTACACAAAATCCCGTATGTTGATCACATTTTGAGGATAATTCCAGGCATTAGGGGGAGATAAATACCACATATAGAATGCCAGGAAAACAAAATGAATGTTACAAATCACATTTAATTCTCACATCCACGTACACCAAAGAATATGTGAACCATCAGTTCAGAACATCTTATATTTGTAATACATTACAAATATTCTGCCAAATGCATTTACTTATCAAAAGTGTCATCTTATTCAATCCATTCAATTAAGTGTGCCAGAAAAGAGTGGAAATCTAACAAGATCACTCAACTCCCAAATTAAAATAAGAGGGAGAGAAGTATGGTCACTAGGGATATAACTTGTTAATAAGCATCCGCGGAAACAGGGGAAGATATCCTCCAAAATAGTAAATGCAAATCAACATCATGCATGTTGTTAGACACTTTATGGATATTCAAATCCAAAGCCTATGAATGTTTAACATTCAAAAGCCCAGTACATGTGCACATAAATTTAGGCACTGAGGCATCATTGGAACATCCAAACTCTATCATCTTGGGAAATGAGATATGAGTTCTAAAAATTTAATATTTTCACATGCTATATTGGTTCCATTGAATCAATCATACAAAGTCTACAAAATGTCGACAAATACTCTTCAAAATTGCTATACATCTTCAACTGGATCCAGACCAAAAGTCCTAGGCAGAGTGTATCAACACTCAAATTGGGTAAGAAAAGGTGGCAATTATGGAGAATTTCTCTCATTCACTAGTGAGAGGTATTTACCACAGTAATACCATATTCTCACAAAATGCATTCTTTATGAAAGCAAGTTGGTGAAATAATGAGAGGTTGTAGCAATGGTTTCACGCAGAGACCGAGCAAATAACCTTGCACTGCGTTTGGATGTTGGTATTGATAGGTAGAATTCGGAATTGGAATTCGCAGTCATGAATGCTGTTGTTTGGATGTCAAGGAATTAGGAAATTGAATTGCCAGCGAATACCCCCACCGCATTTGTTCTGCTTGAGCGTGGTGTCCCCAATTCAGAGCCTCCCACCTCCGATACGTGCTATTCGTCCTGCAGCCCATTCGTCCGCCTCCTCGAAGAAAAAAGGGGCTGCTCGTGGCCTAACCGCATCGGCGCGCTGCTCCTCCCATCCGCCACCGAGCCGAGCAGGTGGCCCTCCACTGCATCGCCCTCCACCACTGGGTCAGGTGCCCCTCCGTCGACATCTCCGAGAGCATCTCTAGCGGCGCCCCTCCCCTTCCCATCTCCGGCGAGCTTGGCAGAGCCGCCCTCACCTCCCCTGCCTCATCTCCGGCGACCTTGGCCGTGCCGCGCCTCGCCTTCCGCATCTCCGGCAACCCTGGCCGTGCTGTGCATCCCCTTTCGCATCCGGCGAGCTTGGCCGCGGCCGTGCTTCCTCTTCCCCATCCGGCGAGCGGCACGCCTTCCCCATCTCTAGCGACCTTGGCCGCACCACGCCTCGCCTCCCCTTCCCTATCTCCGGCAAGCCGCATCTCCTCCGCGCCGCCGAGCTCCCTCCACTGCGCCCAGCCCATCCTCCACCGCGCCACTCTCTTCTCCACTGCGCCGCCACTCCCTCCTCCCCCAAGCCTACTCGGCCACTGACCACCTCGCGGAGCCCGTTCTTCGCTTCCTTGGGGGAGAAGAAGAGGAGACGATGGTGGGCTTCTCCTCCACCCGAGCTCCGACGAGAGTAGCAGTGTCGAGAAGTAATTTCCATTGTCGCGAGATCTGCGCGTCCAAACACACAATTGGCATTTCGTCCTCACTTGAATTTCACCTAGTAATTCTATCTGCATCCAAACAATTAACTTTGGTATTGAACCAATTTCAATGCTTAGGCGGGTTTGGTATTGAATCCAATTCAATACCAAGGTCTTCAATATCGATATCCAAACGGAGCCTTGTGGTATATGTGAAAATTATGTTGTATATTTAACCATTGGTAGATCAAATAACTTTCATAAGATTAGGATATACAAGTCTTCGACTTATTTCAAACCTAAATCTAAATAAAAATCGCAACATATATTGTGTATCACTTAAGTCACTCCATGACTTAAAATAGTCAAGTTATCTGTGGTACAAGTGACTAAGTGAGTATCTTCCATAGAAGAGTTACTCCAATCACGATGATTGCATGTGTGTTCATAAACAAATTCAACTTGGATTTTCCATCATCTCAACACACACAAATAAACAAGCAATCATTTTATGATGGAATTTGAGATGAAAATTTGGTAAATCCAAATTATGCTCAAGTTTACAACTTGTGCATATATACCAGTTTATCAATATGCATTTGATAATGTGTACCAATATTCAAATAATATTGGACAAGCATATCCATAAAAAATTATGGTCATTCAATCCCTAAAGATGGATCAATATCCATTTAGACCCTGGGATGATAAAACATAGTGCCAACAAAGTGCTTGTGTATCATACAAATTAAAACTTGCTTGATATTGCAGTTGTAGATACCTTGCTATATTGCTACTCCAACAACACCATTCTAGTCGGAGTTCAAAAAGGATATCCATAGATATCAAATGGTACTAAAAAGTCTTGATTTATTCTCTCGAGACTTGACCAAGTAGGATATTAAGATACTGGCTAGCTAATCCCTACATTTCCAGATCATAGACTGATATAGATAATAAAGTTTTCATGAGTCATCAAAATGGACTCTAAGAGAAACTTTTATCTATCATTATGAAGCATCATATTCACATGTGTTACTTCAATGATAAAATGTGATTCCATATAATCACTATCATTATCCATAAATGATCTTCAATAGTACTTGAATCATCACGAGACTGGAAGGTACTCCAGCTAACTCCACGAGTAGTCTTGAAGTCTTCTCGAGTTGTTCCCAAGCGTCCCCGAGTACTTCCCTTGAAGGTCTTCAATAATACCTGCTTTGTTCTTGAAATCTTTGCGCCAAAGATCCATATGGAAATGCGATTACTAAAATCGCATTCCATATGGAATGTAGCCCCCGAGCCTTAGGTCGAATCCAGGATTCAAGCTGAGGGTCAATCTTCTAGCTCTTGATCTTGCTCTGAAAAATCCGTAGAAAATCCGAAGAAATCATATGGGAATGCGATTACTAAAATCGCATCCCATATGGATGTAACCCCCGAGCCTTAGTTCGAATTGAAAATTCAAGCTGAGGGTCAATCTGAAGTCTTCGTCAAATAATCCTGCAAAAATCCTGAGAAAAACCGAAGGACATGTGGCACGGAGCCCCCGAGCCTTGAGTCGAGTACTTTCTCGAATTGAAGGATCCAATCTGACTATAGAAAGTGGCCTGAGTTCAATGTACTGTAGCTGAATAAAAACCAATTCCATCGAGTAGTCGAGCCCCCAAGATGGAGCCGAGCAGGTCTTGGAAAAAAGTCCACTGACTTAGCCAAAAAATTTTCCCTGTGTGAAACCAAACTGTTGAATACGAAGGGTCACCAGGTCCTTAGATTTAGAAATACCAGAGGGGGTATCCCCTAGGGTTTCACTACTTCCATTCGCCCTTAGATTTAGAAAGAAAGCCTTAGCACCCGTAGCCGCCACAGAGTTTGAGCGTCTACACCGCCAAGTGCTTCCACCTCCACCCCCTCGCGACCCCCGAGCAGATGCGAAAGAAAACTCTTGTGACTGGAAGGATGAAGTCTACGCCATCCAAGGGACAGATGGAGAAGAAGAAATCCGGCCGCAGCAAAAATCAATTGTCGGAGCCAAAATACAAGACGGTGGTGATCAAGAAACCCCCGAGCCAGGCCGCCACTTGGAAGAAGTCCAAGATGAAGGAAGATGACATCAAGGCCCTTCAGGTTGCTGGCTTGCTGCGCAAGAAGGCAGTCGCAGGCTGGAACTCTGCCGCTGGGGATGCGTGGCCCATGGAGAAGAATCCAGATGAAATCCCAATGTTTGGCCACTTAGTCGAGCGTGGGTTGACTCTGCCGGCCTTGGATTTCTTTAGAGGGTTCCTTGACTTCTTCAAGCTGGAGCACATGCACTTGAATCCAAATAGCATCTTCCAAATCGCAGTGTACATGCACTTCTGCGAAGCTTTCCTTAGAATTTGAAAGGATCTAGAGGTCGACTAGAGGGGGGGTGAATAGTCGTTCCTGAAAAATTACAACTTAAAAACAACTTATCAGGCCGAAGTCCGGAGTCTCCGGATATTTTGCCGAATACTCTGGAAAGTCCGGAGTATCCGAGAAAATGTCCGGATTGTCCGGGCTTCAAAGGGGGAAACTAAATTGACAGAATTAAACTTGCTCAAATGTGAATCTATGAAAATAGGTTATGCACTGAGATGAATAGAGCCTGTTTCACCACCCAGAACCTACAGCAACTTTACTAAAACGTAGATCAGCAACAAACCCTAGAAATGAGCTCAAGAGGATAACAAGCAAACAACAAGAGCAACAATCACAAGGGGACACAAGGATTTGTTACCGGAATTCAACCTCACACCTTGAGGTCTACGTCTCCGTTGAGGAACCCACAAAGGGTGGACCTTTACACCTAGGTCACTTGCCTCTCTCTAGCGACCACAAAGATCAAGCTAGAGCCACTTACTCAATGTCGGGGTAATACAAACTTCCTTGGGCAGCCACAATCCTTTGGATGCTCCAAGGCAACGCCTAGCCGACTAGGAACTCAAAGCTCTAAGAGTAACAAACACAAAATCACCGACCAAGCGACAAACAAGGTGCTCTAGAGATGGGAAATCAGCTCACTAGCACTCTCACTTGCTCTAGCCTTGAATTCCTCCTTTAATCCCACCAAAGCTCAACAACCAAGTGCCAAGGGGAGTAAAGAGGAGGGAGAAGGAGTTCTGAATGCTACAGTTTGAAATGAGGCAAGAGAGAGAAAGGGAGGGGTTGAAGGGTATTTATACCTCTTCACCCAAATAGAGCCGTTACAGCTCTAAGACCCGGAATCTCCGGGAAAGTCCGGAAACTCCGGGGAAGTCCGGAATATCCGGGAAAACCCAGAAACTCCAGACTTCAAAGGTTAGCACCCAAAAACAGTAACCCAGTGAAGTGTTTGGTGCAAGGTGTCTCTCATAGGTTTGGTTAGTTACTCTAAAGCACCTTTTCGACTCGGGGAAAGTAAATTTCATGTCCCTCTTGATAGTACGACATTCCTATGACTCAATTTCAAAATATAAAATTATTAAGCCTTCATGGAATCCTTCTTTAGACATCACTTCCTTTTTGGATAAGCTATATAATCACCTTGATGCCTTTAGTAATTCTAATCCCTGCTCATACACTTAAAATAGCGTTAGCCACTTAAGCTTTTGTCATTGGCTCTCCAAAACCCACTTAGGGGGCCAAGATACTCTTCAATCTCCCCCTTTTTGGTGATTGATGACAACAAGCTTAAGTTTAACAAGAGAGATATAATCAACAAATAAAGTCTACATGACACTCCCCCTTAATGTGTGCAATATGAGTTTGAATCTCAAGAGTCCATTAGGACCAACAATTTGCACAAGAGATAAAGTATGAGTGTGTCATGTAACAATTACAGTGGGGTGCTTGTGTGTGCAACAGAAAATATGTGTGGAATGCTTATGACAAGATATGCACTCAAAAATGACAAAGAAGTGTGATGCCCAGAAATCCGGAGTCTCCGGGGAAAATCCGGAGTGTCCGGAAAGTCCGGACTTTCCGGGATAAAGCCCGGAATCTCCGGGATTTCTGGTCAACACAAAAAACAGCAATCATCAAGTCATTTCAAACTACCACAATTTTCCTAAGACAGATAAAAACAGAGTTCACCACCACATTCACACAAGCATAAGTCTCAAGCTCACATAGTCTTACACAAATAGACAGAAATTTAGAGTTATTACAAGCCAAAGTTCCAAATCCGACATAAACTTAAGATAAATCACTCCCCCTTTGGCATCAAGCACCAAAAAGGAAGTGAGGACAGCAAGAGCAGCAGCGATCACTCGTCATCATCGTCGTCTTCTTCTTCTTCTTCCTCTTCTTCAACTCGAGCATGGCGGCGGGACCGTAGAGGTTGAGGAGAAGAAGCGGAGGGAGGAGAGTCATCATCTTCCTCTTCCGCAGCCTCAGCAACAGCAGCAGCGGCACGGGCGGCATCCATGGCGTCCCACTCGGCGAAAGGATCATCAAACTCCGGAAGATCATGATGGGGCTCGGTGGGGAGGTTGACATGGGCCTTGATCTCAAGAATATTGCACCGGTTCTCGTTCACTTGTTTGGCGGTGTACTTGCACATGGAGAAGATACTCCTAAGCACACGCTTGATCATGCTTTTCTTGGGACGAGAAGTGCGAGCCGGTGGAGGAGTGACGGGCTCATCATCATGACGAGGAGCTGCACTAGAAGAGCCATAGTGCTTGGTACCCATAGAGGCCTTCTTCTTGGAGCGGTCACGAATATGACGGAGTGGCTCATGAGAGACATCCTTAGGAAAGTGGGTATTGGTGACCCTCTCTATCATATACATGAGATAAGGGGCATATGGGAGATGCTTCATTGGATCATTCATAGCCCTTCTAAGCTCATTCCAAATGAAGTCAAAGATGCAAAAGCCCTCTTTTTCCGGTGCCACACGATTAAGGAGATTTGGAGCAAAGTAGCGAAGAGAGGTTGCATCACCCATCTTAGGATCAATGGTAGAGTGGAAAAACTGATTGAAGTAGTAGAAATAAGGGAGAAGAGTGTCCGCTTTACCAAATTTCACCAAAGCCCGGTTAGGAAACATGTAGGCTAAATCCTTGCTCCTTGGCCAAATCGCCAAAGTACTTCTCCTCATTGTGAATGGGAGTGCGGTCCTCATCTTTGGAACCAAGACCTAGGAGCCGAGAGAAGGTCATGTAGTCAATGGTGTACTTGGCTCCTTGGGTGGTCCATGTGATGGTGTTGTCCCTTGGGTTGAAGAAGTAGGAGCAATGAAATTGGGCAAGAATTTCTTTATTCCAATTGTAGCGAAAGCCCATGAGATCAAAGAGACCAACTTCCTTGCACTTAGCAATGACTTGAGTGAAAACCGGATCATTGAGCTCTTCATAGTATTGCCAATCAATATAGTGCATTTGCACAATGAGGACCTTGTTCTTGAGCTTCATGGTGTTACTTCTAATGACGGTTTGATAGAAATCTCTATGGAAGTCACACCAAAAACGGGCCTCAAGACCTTCACTCTTGATAAGCGATACACATTGTCCTCCCTTTGCTCTCTCACTGCAAGGGCATTCTTGGAATAGTCTCTAGCAAGATGGTCGGTAAACCCATGCACGGAGCTAGGATCCCTAAGATTGATAGGAGTGGTGATGTTCCTCACATCGGATGGGAGGGTAGCAATGAGCCTAGGAGGAGTCTTGGGACAGATATGAGAGTAGGGGGTGGCTCGATTCTTGGGAAGGGAGGAATGAGGAACAGGACGGCTTTGGGAGATGTAAGGGGCGGTGTGCTTTTTCTTGGGATGAGGCTTGAAGCGAGGCTTTTCCTTTGCAGGGCCCTTTCCATGGCGGCGAGGAGGCTCATCGGGCTGCTCATAGTTCTCATCACTTACTTCGTCATCATCATCATCTTCACTCCCTTCTTGCTCCTCAATTTCCTCTTCTTCTTCTTCACCTCCCTCATAGTATGATGGAGGGGGATCACCCCTTGTTGCTCTAGATGGGCGCTGAGAGGACTCTTGACCCAAGGTTTCTTGCACAACCCTTAAAGTAGCAAGGTCATGCCTTGCCTTGGTGCGCCTTTGGGTGACGGGTTCTCCGAAATCGCGCTTCACCCTCATGATCTGACCAAAGAGAAGGATCCAAACATAAGAGAGAGTTCATGGAGAGAGAAGCCACACGGTAACTCGAGGTTCCAGTTGTGAACCCCGGAGTATCCGGAGATTTGTCCGGATATTCCGGAAAGTCCGGAGTATCCTGATGTGAAAATCCGGAGATTCCGGGTTTCACAGCTGAAACCCTAAATCACAATGCAGCTCAAACTAACCACTAAAAACTCAAGATATTGCAGATCCAGGTTCTATAGAGGATAAAGAGACTAACTATGCAGGAGATATCCATGGATTCATCCGAGAGAGAGAGATCGGGCAAAAAGACCATGGGTACCTTAGGAAAGAGATGGTGACCGAGGGAGTGCTTCCAATGTGTGAATCCTTGCACAGCCCTTGAGTCTTCACCACGAGAGACTTCAACTCCTTGAGGTCAACTAGAATCCAGGAGAGGAGCTTCTTCCTTTCCTTCCACGAATCCACCGGCAAGGGGAGGCTTCCTCCGGGCGTGGGTGTGCCGGAGAGGAGCAACAGGAGGAGGTTTGGCCGGTGGGAGGGAGCTAGTCGAGGGTGGAGGAGGATGGAGAGGGGGATGAAACCCTAGGTCACCACCTAGGTCGCCATGGGCGACAGGAGAGAGGAGGAGGGTGAAACGGTCCAGCCACACGCAGTGAAAAGATAAAAGTTAGGGTTTGACCGCGGTAACTCCTTATAAATACAAATGAGTTATAACCCGGAATGTCCGGGCCGGGTCCGGAGTTTCCGGAAAGTCCGGGATCTAGCCAGAGATTTCGCTCCCCCTGGCAGTCAGCCACTGAATTTGCAAAGAATCTGATTTGGAGATAGATTTGGAGTCTAAGAATGTAATATATGTGAGCTCGAGAAGTTCAACACTTGATACTAGCCAACAATCAAGCAATGGAAACAATAGTCCAAGTGTTGAACCTAATGAAGATCCAAATATTTCAAAAATCAAAAACACAAAGATTTCTAATTATTTTTCTTTTGACAAATTCCTGATCTAAGGGCACTCAAGTATGTGCATGATCTCAAGCCAAGTTACGAGAATCCAAGATATTTAATTCACTCCTCAAAGCACAAAACCTTAGTTCATCAAGAGGCTTTGTGAAGATATCAGCTAGTTGCTTTTCGGTGCTCACATGACTTAAAGCGATATCTCCTTTGGCTTCGTGGTCTCTCAAGAAATGGTGTCTTATGTCTATGTGCTTTGTTCTTGAGTGGTTTATGGGGTTATTCGCTAGCTTGATGGCATTCTCATTGTCACACAAGAGTGGCACCTTGCTAAACGTACAACCAAAGTCCCTCAAAGTGAACCTCATCCAAAGTAGTTGAGCACAACAAGCGCCGGCTGCAACATACTCAGCCTCAGCGGTGGATAAGGCAACGGAATTTTGTTTCTTGGAACTCCAAGACACCAAGGACCTTCCAAGGAATTGGCAAATCCCAAATGTACTCTTTCTATCTACCTTGCAACCGGCATAGTCCGAATCGGAGTAGCCAAGTAGATTGAAAGTGGAACCCTTTGGGTACCATAAACCAAGGTTAGGAGTGTGTACTAAACACCTAAAGATTCTCTTAACAGCCATGAGATGACATTCCTTAGGATTGGCTTGAAACCTTGCACACATGCACACACTAAGCATAATATCGGGCCTAGATGCACAAAGGTAAAGCAAGGATCCAATCATGGAGCAATATACCTTTTGATCCACGCTTTTTCCATCTTCATTCAAGTCAAGATGTCCATTGGATAGCATTGGAGTCTTGATGGGCTTGGCCTTGTCCATGTCAAACTTCTTGAGCATGTCATGAGTGTACTTGGTTTGACTTATGAACGTGCCTTCCTTGAGTTGCTTGATTTGAAATCCAAGAAAGAACTTCAACTCTCCCATCATGGACATCTCGAATCTCTTAGTCATAATTCTACTAAATTCATCTACCCAAGCTTTGTTAGTAGAACCAAATATGATGTCATCGACATATATTTGGCACACGAATAAATCATTTCCTTCTTTGCGAGTGAAAAGAGTAGGATCGGCTTTGCCTATTTCAAAGCCTTTCCTTAAGAGAAATTCCTTAAGGCATTCATACCATGCTTTAGGTGCTTGCTTAAGACCATAGAGCGCCTTATGGAGCTTGTAGACGTGGTTGGGGAATTGAGGGTCTTCAAAGCTCGGTGGTTGCTCAACATAAACTTCTTCAGAGATTGGGCCATTCAAGAATGCACTCTTCACATCCATTTGAAAGAGCTTGAAATCATGATGTGTAGCAAAAGCTAACAAGATACAGATTGCTTCAAGTCTTGCTACCGGTGCATAAGTCTCTCCAAAGTCCAAGCCTTCAACTTGAGTGTAGCCCTTGGCAACCAACCTTGACTTGTTCTTGGTCACTACCCCATCCTCGTCTTGTTTGTTGTGGTACACCCATTTTGTTCCAATTACATTTTGCTTAGGGCGTTCCACTAAGGACCAGACTTCATTCCGAGTGAAGTTGTTCAACTCCTCTTGCATAGCTATCACCCAATCAGCATCTTGAAGAGCTTCTTCCACAGAGAGAGGTTCAATCATGGACACAAAAGTGTAGTGTCCACAAAAGTTTGCCAATATTGATCTTGTTGTAACCCCTCTTCTTATGCTTCTGAGAATGTTGTCAACCGGATGATCTCTTTGAATACTTTGACGAACTCTTGGGTGTGATTCAGAGGTGTCTTGTTGGATCAATTCTTCAGCTTCTTGACGAACTTGAGCAGCACCATCAGAGGGTCCAGAATCTCCGGACATATCTCCGGAGTTTCCGGAATGTCCGGATTCTTCGAGATGCCTGGATACTCCGGGTTGCCCGGATTCTCCGGAATCTCCGGACTTCGTAGCGGCTGTACCATTTGGTGTTGCTTCAATGACTTCGTCTTCCTCATCTTCTTCTTGAGGCTTGATCTCACTTATAGCCATCTTCTTGATATCATTTGCAGAGGTCTTTTCCTTGCCTACACACACTTCATCAACTTGCTCCACTTGAGAACCATTAGATTCATCAAATGTCACGTCACACGCCACATCAACACAACTGGTGGTTTTGTTGAGAACGCGATAGTCATGAGCATTTGAGGCGTAACCAAGAAAAATACCATCATCAACTTTAGGTGCAAACTTAGAGTTCTTGGGCTTCTTGTTGAGAATGAAGCACTTACAACCAAAAACTCTAAAGTAAGACACATTGGGCTTCTTACCGGTTAGGAGTTCATAGGCGGTCTTGTGTCGAAGCTTGTGAAGATATAAACGGTTGATAGCATGACAAGCCGTGTTGACCGCTTCCGCCCAAAAACTATCCGAAGTCTTGTACTCATCAAGCATGGTTCTTGCGGCTTCTATGAGAGTCCTATTTTTCCTCTCCACTATCCCATTTTGTTGAGGTGTGTATGGGATGGAGAATTCATGACCAATGCCTTCACCATCAAGATACTCTTCAATGTTGGTGTTCTTGAATTCGGTGCCATTGTCACTTCTTACTCTCTTGATCTTCATATCAAACTCATTTTGGGCTCTAGTTGCAAACTTCTTGAATACCTCATGGACCTTGCTCTTGTCACACAAAAAGAATACCCAAGTATACCGAGAGTAATCATCAACAATGACAAATCCATACTTGCTTCCTCCAATACTAACATAGGCCACGGGACCGAAGATATCCATGTGAAGCAATTCCAATGGTCCTGTAGTGGTGAGTACATTCTTGGAGGGGTGAGGAGCACCAACTTGCTTTCCGGCTTGACAAGCACTACAAATTCTATCTTTCTAAAAATGAACTTTTGTTAGTCCTAGGATGTGCTCCCCCTTTAGAAGTTTGTTGAGATTATTCATCCCAACATGGGCTAGCCGGTGATGCCAAAGCCAACCCAAGTTAGACTTTGCCATTAAGCATATATCAAGTTGGGCTTTCTCCGATGAAAAATCCACCAAATAGAGCCTACCCTTGAGTTCACCCTTAAAAGCAACGGAGTCATCGCCTCTTCTAAAGTCGGTCACACCCTCATTGGTGAACAAACAATTTTAGCCCATCTCACAAAGTTGTGGCATGGACAACAAATTGTAGTCCAAAGATTCAACCAAATAAATATCAGAAATTGAATGATTGGTTGAGATAGCAATTTTACCTAGACCAACAACCATTCCACCACCATTTCCTGCAAAGGCAATCTTTTCTGTAGGATTTTCAATCATTTCACAAAACATAAACATCTTCTTCTCCCCGGTCATATGATTAGTGCATCCACTATCAATCACCTATTTGGCTCCACCGGAGGAGTATGCCTACAAAACAAATTAGGCTTGGTTTTTAGGTACCCAATTAGAGTTGGGTCCTTTCACGTTAGTCACAAGAACTTTGGGCACCCACACATTCCTTTTGATCATAGAACCTTGTGTGCGGGGTCCCACATACTTGGCCACCACCTTACCCTTGTGGTTCCAAGTCAACACATAATCGGCATAAAAGTTATCTTGTGAAGCATGTGCCTTGGGCTTCTTGGTTTGTTTGGCTTGTACCACTTTGGTCTTGACTTGTTGTTCATGGGATGTGCCATTGGAGCTCTTGAACTTGATGGGAGTGTTGAGCCTAGGTTGTTTACCTTCAACCTTGGCACCCAATTGCTTCATCCCATGCACCACATTTCTTGTTCCCACACCCCTTGTGTGGTTGTTCTTGATGAATGGGATAGGGTCTTTGGAGCCTTGCTCATTCTTACCTAGCCCCTTCCCATTCTCGAAGCCAAACTTCTTCATGTAGTTTGAACCAAAGCCCTTAGTGTGGTTCTCAAACTCTCCTCTATTAGGTTCCTTCTTCTTTTCCTCAATAAGAGAGTTTGACAACCAAGCAATCTCTTTCTTCATTACATTCATCTCGGCAATGTTAGTGGCACAAGCATTTATATCAATTTTATAGCATCTAGAACAACCATTACTTGTAGAAGCATTTGAGTTAGAGGTAGCATCATTAAAGGTTATTTTAGCACTATTCTTAAGATTGTCAAGTTGAACTTCAATTGCTATGTGACTAGCTTTCAAGCATTTAAGGCTCTCTTGAAGTTCAACCTTTTCATTCTCAAGTCTAGTGCAGGCATCCTTAGCTAGAAAAGACTTCCTAGTTAATTCATCTACTACAACCGCCTCTTTAGCTTGAGAGTTCTTAAGGCTAAGAATCTCTTCCTCTTTTTCTTTGAGCAAGCCCTCTTGCACCTTGAAACCTTTCTTTTCAATTACAAGGGCATTCTCAAGGGCAATGGTTTTCTCTCGCTCAAGTCTAAAGAGTTCTTCTTGCACCTCAAGAGTCTCATATCTATTCTTGATTGCATTTAGAAGGTTCATAATTCTTTTGGTTGCCTTCTTGCCAAAACTAATGATCATTTTTTCAAATTCATCATCACTATCATTATCATCATCAGCATCTAGGGGAGAAGGTTTAGTGTCTACCTTGGTGCCCCTAGCCATGAGGCATGTGTGGGTGAAGTCATCTTCATCGTCGGTGAGATCTCCAAAGAGCGATGGCTTGCCAATGGGTTGAGCAATGGATATGGTAGCAAGTCCCACTTCATCATCGGAGTCGGTGCTATCATCATTTGAATCCCATTCTTCACCCAAATGAGCTTCACCAACTTCCTTCTTCTTGTTCTTGTCATATTTGTTGGTGTCTCTTCTTCTCACTTTGATGTTGGGACATTCCGCAATGAAATGACCCTCCTTGCCACACCCAAAATATGGCCTCTTGGATGTTCTCTTGGTCTTGATCTTTTCCTTGTCCTTGTTCTTGTTGAAGAAGCCACCCTTCTTCATCACTTTGGTGAACCTCTTCACAAATAGAGCCATTTGCTCGGGAGTCAAGGTGTCATCACTATCTTCCTTGACCACGGCCTTGGAGGATGATGAGCTTGCCTTCTTCCCTTTGTCTTTGCTTGAAGCTTTGAGAGCTACTCCCTTGTTCTTCTCAATTTGTTCATGCATCTTTGACATTTCTTGTGAGAGCTTTGACTCCTTGACGGTGATAAGATGTTCTTCAATTCTAACAATCACATCCGCCAGAGTGAACTTCTTGAAGCCTCTCTTCTCTCCAATAAGTGTAGGGAGTTGAACATCCCTATCCATGTAAGCGGAGAGGATCTTATCAACTACTTCTTTTCTTCCCCATCTTGTGCTCCCAAGAGACTTGATTTTGTTGAAGATCTTGTTCAAGCGGTTGTACATGTCTTGTGGGGATTCATCTTCCTTGATGACAAAGCGGTTGAGTTCACCTTCAATAGCTCGAATTCTTCCTTCCCTAACTTGCCTTGTTCCTTCATGGTTGATAAAGAGAGTGTCCCACACATCTTTGGCAGACTTCAAACCATCAACCTTGTCATACTCTTCGGGGGTGAGAGAGCTCTTGATGATGCGAATGGCTTGATAGTTGCGTTGGATCTCATTCGCTTGAGCTTGTGTCAATGTAGCATCTCCACTTGGAAAGGTGATTCCCCTATTCACAATAGTCCAAAGTGCGGGGTTTACCGCCATCAAATACTTCTCCATCGAGTTCTTCCACTTGGAATAGCCGGTTCCATCAAATTGGGGTATCTTTCCAATATGGTGGAAACTCGATGGTTTATCAAAGATTAAGTTGGAGTAATCGAAAGGGATTTTAGAGAACTCCCTTCCCGAAGACTGACGAGTGGGGCGGTTCGATCTTGCATCATCAAAGTCATCATCACTTGAGGAGGATGATCCACCATCGTCATTTCCCGGACGATGACTTGTGCTTGCTCCACCGGCACCTCCCGCTGCACCCATAGGAGCCTCGAGTGTATGCATGGGAGGTTGATGACCATCGGGGTTGGTCAAGTCACCTTCAGGCGGCGTTGCTTGATTAGTTGGGGTCGACATCTCTTTTTTCCAAGCGGTTAAGTTTCAAACGGAGAAACCTGCTCTGATACCAATTGAAAGGATCTAGAGGTCGACTAGAGGGGGGGTGAATAGTCATTCCTGAAAAATTACAAATTAAAAACAACTTATCAGGCCCAAGTCCGGAGGATCCGGATATTTTGCCGGATACTCCGGAAAGTCCAGAGTATCCGGGAAAATGTCCGGATTGTCTGGGCTTCAAAGGGGGAAACTAAATCGACAGAATTAAACTTGCTCAAATGTGAATCTATGAAAATAGGTTATGCACTGAGATGAATAGAGCCTGTTTCACCACACAGAACCTGCAGCAACTTTACTAAAACGTAGATCGACAACAAACCCTAGAAATGAGCTCAAGAGGATAACAAGCAAACAACAAGAGCAACAATCACAAGGGGACACAAGGATTTGTTACCTGAGTTCAACCTCACACCTTGAGGTATACGTCTCCGTTGAGGACCCACAAAGGGTAGACCTTTACACCTAGGTCACTTGCCTCTCTCTAGCGACCACAAAGATCAAGCTAGAGCCAATTACTCAATGTCGGGGTAATACAAACTTCCTTGGGCATCCACAATCCTTTGGATGCTCCAAGGCAACGCCTAGCCGGCTAGGAGCTCAAAGCTCCATGAGTAACAAACACGAAATCACCGAGCAAGCGACGAACAAGGTGCTCTAGAGATGGGAAATCAGCTCACTAGCACTCTCACTTGCTCTAGCCTTGAATTCCTCCTTTAATCCCACCAAAGCTCAACAACCAAGTGCCAAGGGGAGTAAAGAGGAGGGAGAAGGAGTTCTGAATGCTACAATTCGAAATGAGGCAAGAGAGAGAAAGGGAGGGGTTGAAGGGATATTTATACCTCTTCACCCAAATAGAGCCGTTACAACTCTAAGACCCGGAATCTCCGGGAAAGTCCAGAAACTCCGGGGAAGTCCGGAATATCCGGGAAAACCCAGAAACTCTGGACTTCAAAGGTTAGCACCCAAAAATAGTAACCCAGTGAAGTGTTTGGTGCAAGGTGTCTCTCATAGGTTTGGTTAGTTACTCTAAAGCACCTTTTCGACTCAGGGAAAGTAAATTTCATGTCCCTCTTGATAGTACAGCATTCCTATGACTGAATTTTAAAATATAAAATAATTAAGCCTTCATGGAATCCTTCTTTAGACATCACTTCTTTTTTGGATAAGCTATATAATCACCTTGATGCCTTTAGTAATTTTAATCCCTACTCATACACTTAAAATAGCGTTAGCCACTTAAGCTTTTGTCATTAACTCTCCAAAACCCACTTAGGGGGCCAAGATACTCTTCAGAATCCGCCCACATTGGGCTTTGTTTAGGAAAATTTTATGATTGAAACCACAGCCCAACGCCAACTTCCCAGTAGTAGTCGGTGGAGCTGGTCTTCAGATACGCCAGAAGGCACAAGAGTTGTACTTCAAGTATGACTTGATAGACTCCAACCAAGATTGGAAAACCAAGTGGTTTTACATTGACAACGCTCCACCTCAACTGCCCAAGCCAAGTATGTTTGCACCAGTGTATGAGAGGATCTGGAAAGACGAGCCTTCAATGCAAGAGTGCATCCAGATCCCTGAGCTGCTAGCGAAGATTGCGCAGAAGAAGGCGCAAGGCTTGACAGCTGAGAGGGTAGCTTTCAGCTTCATGAAGCGCCGAGTACAACCCTTGATGCAGCGGGAGCATCTAGGGTACGAGTACACGGGCCATGGAGATGGTTCAAGAATGTCTGTAGAGGAGATCAGCGATGATCTCGTGATGGAGAGGTTGCAGAAAATCTTCAAAAACCTTCATGGAATACCAGTAGCTATCCAAGAGTTCAGTGCTGATAATCCTCTACGTCTGGTAAGTATCTACAAACTAGCCCCCGAGTACTTATTTGAAAGTAGTCGTGAACTTAGATTATTTGCCTTGTTTTGCAGGAGGATGTTCTGAAGTTTGTCTCCAACCCTCCTCCTCGTCCTCGTGATCCGCTACAAGTGCCAGAGGAAAAGCTGTCACAAGTTGAGGCTCAAGACCACGAGAGTAGTCTATCTGCTCAAGGGGAAGATGAAGTACGGGTGGAGGATGCCTCCTCGAGTGATGATGACGAGCAGACACTTCAACAGCGTTTTGAAGTGAAAGCTCGCTACGGGTACTCTGGAACGCCAATCCCCAGTGGTGTTTCCGCTGGAGTTTTGAAGAGGACGGCTACATCCCTCGCAGATGATGTGACACAGCCACCGCAGAAGAAAAAAGGACCACTGTGGGGAAACGTGTTGTGAAGAAAATCACAACCTTGTCATCCATTATGGTTAGTTTTGAGAACTTAAGTAGCCAATATCTTGTTGGATACTTGTAGCCGTTGTAATAGCTTGTAGTTTTGACTTGTGCAGGTTATTGAGAGTACTACTCATGTACCCGCGAGTAGCCCTGCAAGGTCGACAGAACCTGAGATGGTTCAAGCATCAACCGTTGAGACGGTGGTGCCTGAGCAACAAGAAGCCGCGATGCTGGGAAGTGTGCCACTGGTAGAGAGTGTCCCAGTAGAGCCGGCGGCGCCCACATTCTTTGATATGCTGGGACCAAAAACTATGGTGCCTCATGCTGCTCTGTAAGTACCCGAGTACTCAAGTACATCTTGAAATTGTTAAATTTGAATATGCTGACCAACTTGTTGATGCAGAAAATCCAATGATGTGGAGTGGGGAGCTTCAGGAAGTACTCCTGCTAGAGGTAATCAGAACTCTCCAGTAGAACAAGAAGATGTGCTTCCAGAACCCCAAGTGGTAGCTGCTGAAGCTGATGCCGCACAAGCACTATGCCTACTCTGGAGTGATGTAGTGAAGGCAGCAGTGGATGCAGCTTCCAAGCCAAGGGCTCAGCAACTAGAAGACATAGAGGCGGTGGTGAATGAAGGTCTGGAGGTTGATCCAGAAGCCGGATTGCGCCATGAAGAAGTCTTAGTTGCTGAAGCCCTCGTGCGTCAGATAGATGCACGGCTAGTGCTTGAAAATATCCCAGAAGGTCGCATAGTACCGCATGAGCCAGAAATTGAAGACCCGGCTCCTCTGCATAATGCTGCGATGTACTCGGAGGCGGGCATAAGTACTCAATCCAGAGCCGAAGATTTGATGCCATATGATGTCTCTTGGTTGGATGAGCACAACCTGCAAGCGCACTCCGAGATGTTCCGTGGTGTGGAGAAGCTC
This sequence comes from Cenchrus fungigraminus, assembly GCA_036936925.1. NCBI lineage: Eukaryota > Viridiplantae > Streptophyta > Magnoliopsida > Poales > Poaceae > Cenchrus > Cenchrus fungigraminus. The sequence goes on from CM072779.1 coordinate 105,035,717, forward strand.
TTTGCGGTAAGTTTGACAACATAGTCCCTTGTAGAGTACTTTAGCCAAAGATAACTTGTCTTTGACTCTTGAGTTGTCTTTTTCAGGAAGTTGTCAAGCAGTCGAAGTGGAAGACTCGTCTGCTTGAACAATATGTGGTGGACATAGAAGAAGTCTCGCAGCTCAGAGGAGAACTCAAAGAGCAAAAAGCATTGGCTTTGAGGCTGCAAGAAAAGCTTGATGGCAATGCCGCCGAGTACCACAATGAAGTCCAGAAGCTGACGGCTCAGAAGGATGACGTTGTTGGGAAGAACAAGTCACTGCGCCAGAAGAATAAAGGTATTCCCCCTTTATGAACTTATTTTCGAGTATTTATTTCTTACAAATTGCACCCTTATAAGTTGTCTTGGTCCGTTGTAGAGCTGGCTAAAGAGGTTGAAAGGCACAAGAAGAAGTCTCTTGACTGGCAATTGGCCTATAACCATGAAGAATCAGCTTGCCTTGACCTCGAGGTAGACTATAAGGTGCGGTGTACGGAACTTGAGCGTGAAATGCAGATTCGTCTTGACGGTTGGGATGACTTGATGACTTGTATGCAGTCGCTCAAGATCAAGATTGAAGAATCCGAGTGTCTGCGAGCAGAATTGAAAGTCTTGATGGAGGCAGTCGAGCCGATAGCCAATCTCTTTGAGCCTAGAGTGGCAGGAGTTCAGCCCCGTCCACTTGTGGAGAGGTTGAAGGACACGCCGAAGAAGATACTGGAGTACGCTCAGCGGTTGGCTTGCACGATTCCCAATCAAGTGCTGAGCTTCATCAAGTCCTTTTACGCAGACGCGGATCTGACGGTCATTATGGGCGGAAGATCTGGAGATTGTTCCAACGACAGGCTGAACGAGTTGATGCAGCAGACATCTCCTATCGCGGAAGCCATCTCCAAGTTCATAGATCTGCGCTAGATGAACCTGTAGAATTTAAACACTATGAAAAGAACAAGTGTAATTCCAAAAGAAGTGTTTATGTAATATAATTGAAAACTTGAGTAAGTCAATTATCTGGACCTTTGTTTGCTTTGTGTGAATGCCATGTACTCGAGTTCATGATCAATGAGTGTTTGGCTGCAAAAAGAGATACGGTACTCGAGTAGAAGTACTCAAGTCTAGATGTGTTCTGAAGAACGTTAGCTTAATCACAACAAATAAAAAACCTTAGTTGTAGCAGCGTAAAAGAAGGCTTTGTTGCGAAATAAGCAAAGAGACAGTAACAAGTCGATATATAGAATAACCACTTTATTACTGAACACATTGTATTGAGTTTACAATATCTGGATACACTATTGAGTAATAGTGCCTTAAGTACCTCTGAGGCTATGAGCCTAGTGAGAGAGTACTCGCAAGAATGTTCCAAAGAACGAGTAAGACTGTAGGAGACAATGTGATGAACTCATCCTTGCTGTAGCAGCAACTTGTGTGAGAGTTCCACTGAGACCCTACTATGAAAGGTGTTACTCTAGGCCTCAGCCTCTTATTGAAAATAGAACAAGGAAAACATGTGCCACTTATTGCTCTATACGACACAGAGTCGTCTGGAGAGGGTTGTCATGACCCCCTACGAGTTGTCGCAGAATGAGACTACCTGGAGAGGATTATCGTGATCCCCTACGAGTAATCGCAGCCAAAGACGCCTGAAGAGGATTGTCGTGATCCCCTACGAGTAGTCGCAGCCGAAACTGCCTGGAGAGGATTGTCATGATCCCCTACAAGTTGTTCCAACCGTAGCTGTCTGAAGAGGGTTGTCGTGACCCCCTACGAGTTGTTGCAGCCGTAGCCCCTGGAGAGGGTTGTCGTGACCCCCTACGGGTTGTTGCAGCCGTAGCCGCCTGGAGAGGGTTGTCGTGACCCCCTACGGGTAGAAGCAACAAAGCTGGTCGATGTTCCAAGAGTTGTCAACTTCTTCGCCTTCAAGTGTTTGGAGACGATATGAGCCAGGGCAGGTGACCTTCGCAACAGAGAAAGGACCTTCCCATGGCGAGTTGAGTTTGTGTAGTCCTGTCATGTTCTGGATACGACGAAGGACTAAATCACCAACGTTGAAGGAGCATTCCTTAACGTTGTGGTCATGGTAGTGGTGAATCTTCTCAAGATATCGGGCTGATTGAACGAGTGTGTTGCAGCGAACTTCTTCGAGACTGTCGACATATGTCTGTCTTGTTTCTTCAGCTATGCCTTTTTCGTACTGGTCAACCGCTGGAGATCACCACATGACATTAGCAGGCAAAATGGCTTCAGAGCTGTAGACTAGGAAATAGGGTGATTGCCCTGTGGGAGTAGTAGGCTGAGCACGTAGCCCCCAGAGTGCATTGGGTAGTTCCTTGATCCACTTGCCGCCCTTGGTGTTTGCAGCATCGTACAGTCATTTTTTGAGAGCATCGAGTACCATCCCATTGGCGCGTTCCACTTGGCCATTAGCGCGTGGATGAGCGATAGAGATGTACCGGACGTCAATTCCACTGTTCTCACAATATTCCCAGAACTGGTGATTGTTGAAATTCGAACCTAGGTCTGTGATAATGCGATTGGGGAACCCATAGAGATGTACGATTTCATCCAAGAAGTCAAGGACTCTATCAGCCTTAGGGCAGGTAACAGGCTTGACCTCAATACACTTGGTTAACTTGTCGATAGTCACCAGAACTCTGTTGAATCCTCCTGGCGCATTTGGGAGAGGACCAATCATGTCTAGCCCCCAGCAAGCAAAAGGCCAAGTTGGTCGTATCGTGATGAGCTTGTAGGCTCGAACGTGTTGTTGCTTGGCGAAGAAATTGCATTCATGGCATTTTCTGACTAGTTCCTCTGCATCAGCAAGAGCTGTAGGCCAGTAGAAAGCACGTCTGAAAACTTTTCCCACCAGAGTGCGGGAAGAAGCATGATTGCCACAGATTCCTTTGTGTGTATCCTCCAAGATTTCCTTGCCTTCTTCGCGAGAAATGCACTTCATGAGTACATCAGAACTTACGCCTCGCTTGTACAGATGATCCCCAACTAGAACATAAGCTTTGACACGGTGTGTAATGCGCTCGGCTTCTGACTTGTCCTCGGGAATCAACTGATTTTTGATGTAATTGATGAAAGGAGTTCTCCAATCCACATCGATCATAAGCACTTCATGATCAGACTGAACTGGAGTAGTCGTGGGTGCAGATGATTACTCCAGAATCGATGGTTTGTGGAGTTCATGGACGAAAATTCTCGTGAGCACTTGAGCTCGTGTAGATCCCAGCTTTGACAAGACGTCCGCAGCAATATTGTTGTTGCGAACAACATGATGGAACTCGAGACCATGAAATTCGTTCTCAAGTTTGCGTACCTCTCGACCGTATGCATTCATGTTCTCAGCATTACGATCCCAAGAATCGTTGACTTGATTGATGACCACCAAAGAATCACCGTAAACAAGTAATCGAGTGATGCCAAGAGAAACTGCAAGGCGAAGACCATGCAATAGAGCTTCATATTCAGCTTCATTTTTGAGACCTTCCAAAAGATCTGCAAAACATATTTGAGTTGCTCGCCCTTGGGAGAGATTAAATGTACCCCGGCACCAGCGCCTTCCACTTTCAGTGAACCATCAAAGTACATGACCCAATGTTCTGGATGCTCAATTGGAGTTGGAACTTGATTCTCCCGCCACTCAGCCATGAAGTCAACCAAGGCTTGAGACTTGATAGCAGTGCGAGACTTGAAGTCGAGCGATAGAGCGCCAAGCTCTACCGCCCATTTAGAAATCCTTCCTGTGGAATCCCGGTTATGCAATATTTCACTAAGCGGGTAGCTAGTAACCACAGAAATCTTGTACTCGTCGAAGTAGTGGGGGAGCTTCCGTGAAGTAATCAGGACCTCATAGAGTAGCTTCTGAACTGGAGGGTAACGAGCTTTGCATTCTGAGAGTACTTCACTGACGAAGTAAACCGGCCTTTGGATAGGGTAACCATGGCCTTCCTCCTGCCGCTCAACGACAATACCAGTGCTGACAACATTAGTAGTCGCAGCAATGTAGAGAAAGAGCTCTTCATTTGGCAGAGGAGTTGTGAGGACTGGAGGCTTGGATAAGAACTCCTTGAGCTGAGAAAGAGCTTGATCGGCTTCAGTTGTCCACACAAACTTCTCTTACCGCTTAAGTAGCTTGAAGAAAGGTAAACCCCGTTCTCCAAGTCGTGAAATGAAGCGATTGAGTGATGCCATACATCCAGTAAGCTTCTGGATATCTTTGATAGTAGTCGGAGCTTGCATGTTGGAGATGCGGGTAATCTTCTTGGGGTTTGCTTCGATGCCGCGATGGCTGATGATGAACCCGAGTAGTTTTCCCGATGATACGCCGAAGACACACTTGTTGGGGTTGAGCTTCCATTGGTACTCTCGTAGCGAAGCGAAAGTTTCCTCAAGATCCATGATAAGCATGTCTAGATCCCTAGTCTTTACAACGATGTCATCCACGTATGCTTCTGAAGGACCGATTAGGCGAACCAGAGAGGGGGTAGTGAATGGGAGCCGATAAAAATTCTTCTCGAAGGAAATGAGAACTCCAACAAGACGAACACGGCTTCCAAATCACGTCTCCGACTCAACTACCCAAGTTGGCCAAGACCACGCAGCCACTGGAGTGCTACTGGTCCTAGGACCAACAACCACCTTCACGGACTCGAGAACGCAGCGGAACACCAACTCGAGCACCACTGACCTACACCGGTCAGGTCGGTGAGCAGCACCGGTCAGACCGGTCCCTGCTGGTAAAACCTGGGAACTTCCACAGAAGGCCCCTACACCGGTCAGGCCGGTGTAGCTCACCGGTCAGACCGGTTCAAGTCAGGAAACCCCAAATCCACCAAACAGGCCTACCGAGCTCCAAACTGACCCAAACTCGAAACAGCAGAAACACGGGACAACAACGAACTCACGCAGACGTTCACCCGAGGCAAAACCCACAGAGCCTCTACACCGGTCAGACCGGTGAGCAGCACCGATCAGACCAGTCAGGCTGGGCCGCTCGGGGATGAACAGCACCCGCGGGTCAACTCCCCCAAATCCAACTCCCGATCTCCCGAATCGCTCCACGGATTTGTGCAAGACTTTGGGGATAGTAGGAACACCTCATGGGCACTCCATAGCCAAGATTTGGTCCACCAAAACTTGCTAAATCAAGAGGAATCGAAGAAATCCCACCAAGAACGCCTCTAACCCTAGAGCCACGAAAACCCCAAAATCGAGCCCCTTTGCTCACGGATTTGAGAGGGGAATCAAAGGGAAAAGAACCACGAAGGGTTCATGCATACATCCCCCACCAAATCCCAAAGAGAAAGGCCTCGAAATCGCTCCAAGAAAATCGCCAAGAAAGGGCTCCGAAAATCACCAAAAAGGAGAAACGGGAAAGACACATCCAAGCCTTGAGGAACCACGCTGAATCATCTATACATACCAAAGAGGTTCATACAAGGTCTAGCTTGCCGCCCGATCATACTTCCCTCTCACAAGATCTCACCATGAAGCTCTCAAGCTAGTCCAAAGAAAATCCTAAGAAAAATAGGAAGGAAAATAGGAAAACCAAATGAGCTAGGGTTCCAAGAGATGGCTGCCATCCTCTCACCACTTGGGTTATATGGAGGCAACCGAAAGACGAAAATACCCTTACTAGCTAACTAGGGATACATGCCCCTCAAGGACGAATTCGGAAATCTTTGTCTTCGCTCCATCGGACGGATGCCCAGCGACCGCAAACTTGCTTAGCCTCGACGCAAGCCTTGCGATCCCGACGCGTGTCCTCCGCTTCGAAGATTCCGGACTGCATCATCGCACACCGGTCAGACCGGTGCTCCTCACCTGTCAGACCGGTACCCACTGGTCAGACCGGTCTGGAGCTGCTGCACTTCCGTCTTCGGTTCTTCGGTCTTGGCTTTGTGGATCAACCAAGGAACCCAGTGGTTTTCTGGTGAACCACCGGAAACCCCGCGAACTCGGTGTAGCCTCCGCCAATCACCACTCATGACTCGGCTCCCACGTAGTCCCGGCTCGACCTTGGTTTTGAGGCTCAACCAAGAAACCGTCCATGACTTCATCTTGCCATTCTTGCCACCATGCGGCCCGCACTTGACCCCGCTGGCCACCGGGTCCCTCGAACCAAGCCTACTTGTCTTCTCCACACCTAGAGGCCTCACCGGCATCGACCTTTCGTGCTTGTTCTTCACCTGCACCAACACAAGTCAAGCCGCAACCTGCACCTGCAATACTTAGCCAAGAATCAGTGCACACCACATTGTCAATCACTCATCACACCAGGAAGCGACCATCCACCGGTCCTCGAACCACACCTGGCTCTCAATCTCCCCCTTGATGAGTGCATTGACAACACACACGTTTTGGTAACCAAGAGAAAAGGAAAAGAAAAGAAACGACTTAAAAGAAACTCCAACAAGCGATCGAAAGCCAAAGAAAAGGCAAAGAGCAAGATCACTTGAAGAAGACAAGTCTCGGACCCCTTAGGCAAGGGCAACGGCTCGACACATCCGAGACAAAACCATGCTCAAGCAAAGAGCACAAGCCAACAATCCAAAGCTCGAAAACCACAAAGAACTCCCCCTGCACACATGCATGCTCCCCCTGAACCAATGCAACTCCCCCTGGACGAATGCATGCAAACCTCCTCGCAAAACAGAGCAGCTGCTTCAGCTTTGCTCTGACCGGTCAGACCAGTCAACCACACCGGTCAGACCGGTGTGCTAGATCGCCTAGCACCTGAACCTCACACCGGTCAGACCGGTGTACCTCACCGGTCAGGTCGATGACCACCTGGGAAAAACTGGGAACTGCACGAGCTCAAAGCTAGCTCGAAACCACTTGGAAACCTTCTAAATGCATGCAGCAAGCCAAAACATGCTCAAACTTCTCCCCCTTATTGACAATGCATGAATCAAGCTAAAATGCAAAAAAATGCAACCTAGAGCTTCTCAAATAGACAAAATTCAACAAAGGATGCTACACATGTCCAAATGAGCAAGTGAGATACTCTATAGCTTCATAATGACATCAACTTCATGATCACCAAGTTTCACAACTATTGGGCGAAGCTAAGATAGAATTGAGCAATTTTGCGAAAAATCACCCTCTCATGAGCAAAGTCCTAAACATGAGCAAAACATGTCAAAATGGCAAAGTCACACAAACTTCATGCTAGGACAACCATTCTAAGCATAAGACCATCATAAACACCCACAAGCACCTCATGTCATGTCAAAGCCACCGAGCCATGTGCCTACTTCTAGATATGAGACTTCTCATCGGTAGGCATCATGCAACGGTTTAGCACCCAAAGCAAATTAAAATTAGCACATATGACATGGGAGCACATTTTCCAAGCAATTTACATTTCATTTTCTGATTTGAAATTGGTACATGAAATGTCTTTGCGACAAAAAGGAACTTATGCCCCTCCACAAGATCAAGCATGGGGGCTAAACATTCATGATGGCAAATGAGCCTTTGGCCCCATATGATCAAAATAAGCTATCCAACCACAAATTAAGCATAGCCAAGCCACAAAAACATGTCAAGATCATATAAAGGCATTTACTCACAAGAGAGCATACATATGAGGTTTTTCAAAAACATAGCTATCAACCATGGATACAAACCAAGATCATCAAGAGCTAAGCCAAACTAACCATAACTTACCAAACTAGCTCACAAAGACATATATATCATTCCATGGAGAACAATGTATATAGGAGAAGCCTTTCCTAAACAATGCATATGATACAAAATGCATGCAACTTAAGATACAAAGATGCCTATACATCATGTTACATATGCCATGCCAAATGCAAGAAATGCACAAAGGAAAGCTATACATATGCTACAAAGAAGCTCCCACACACCAACTCAAGAAATCAAACACACACCAAGCTCCCCCCGCAAATGAGTGAAAGTTGCTTGATCTAGGGGTTTGGTGAAAATATCGGCTAACTGGTCATGTGTGGGTACATGGATCAAAGCGATTTTTCCTTTCTCTACGTTGTCTCTCAGAAAGTGATACCTCACTTCTATGTGCTTGGTTTTGGAATGGAGCACTGGGTTCTTTGCAACGCTTATGGCACTGGTGCCATCACATTGAAGTGGAACATGGGTATACTCCCCACCAAAGTTACTCATGGTGTATGTGATCCAAAGGAGCTGAGAGCAACAACTAGCTGCGGCCACATACTCTGCCTCGGTAGTGGATTGAGCAACACTCGTCTGTTTGCGGGAAGACCAAGACACCAAAGAAGAACCCAAGAACTGGCAAGTCCCAGAAGTGGACTTCCTATCCAACCGACACCCGACAAAATCCGCGTCCGAAAATCTATGAAGAGCCAAAGAAGAAGACGCGGAGTACCAAAGGCCAAAGTCGGGAGTATGTCGCAAATACCTGAATATGCGCTTGACTGCTTGCCGATGCGAAGTCCTCGGAGACGCTTGAAAACGAGCGCACAGACATACCGAGAATTGGATGTCCGGCCTCGACGCCGTCAAGTAGAGGAGTGACCCGATCATGCTCCGGTACTCCTTCTGGTCCACATGTTCACCTTCCTCGTCCGCATCAAGGGCTGTAGTCGTACTCATAGGCGTCGCCATGGCCTTGGAGTCCTCCATCTTGAACTTCCTCACAATGTCCTTGGTGTACTTAGCTTGGTGCACAAATGTTCCTTCCTTTGTTTGCTTGATTTGTAGCCCGAGGAAGAACTGCAACTCGCCCATCATGCTCATCTCAAATTCCCTGCTCATGTCTTCTGCAAACCTTGCAACAAGAGAGTTAGACGAGCCACCAAAGACAATATCATCCACGTATACCTGCACAATCCGGATATCTCTGCCCTGCCTGAGGAGGAACAAGGTCTGATCGACCTTTCCCATCTCAAACCCTCTCTCAAACAGGAACCCCCTCAACCTACCATACCAAGCTTTAGGCGCCTGCTTCAACCCATACAGCGCCTTCCTCAACTTGTACACCCGGTGGGGGTACTTCTCACTCTCAAACCCCGGTGGTTGCCTCACAAACACCTCTTCCTCCAACACACCGTTCAGGAAAGCACTCTTCACATCCATCTGGTACAACTTGAACCCTTTAGCCACGGAAAAGGCTAGAAGGATCCTGATCGCCTCCAAACGAGCTACAGGAGCGAAAGTCTCCTCGTAGTCGATCCCCTCTTTCTGACTGTACCCCTGAGTAACAAGTCTCGACTTGTTCCTCACCACTTCTCCTTTCTCTCCCTCTTTATTTTTCCACACCCATTTTGTCCCAATCGGCTTACACCCTGGAGGAGGGTCAACCAACACCCAAACTTGGTTCCTCTCAAAATTCTCCAACTCCTCATGCATCGAATTAACCCAATTATGATCAGATAGCACGTGTCCAATGTCTTTGGGCTCAAAGGTGGCAACAAAAGCAGCATGAGCGAAATGAGAATTGTTCCGAACCCTCGACCGTGTAGTACGTTCATTCATGTCGCCGATGATTCTCGAAGCTGGGTGATCCACTTGCACTCACCGGGGAGGTTCTCGCCTTGATGCTACCTCCCCCTCAACAGCAGCTTCGCCTTGATCTGGGTTTGTCGTTGTTGGTGTGGGAGAGGGCCCGTTCACGATCGTCGTCGAAGTAGTAGGTACATGTTCAGCTGCGGGCACCACACCGCCATCTTCATCATCTCCATGTTCATGCTCCTCCTCCTGAAAGATCTCCTCGCCAAGTTCGTCGTCACCTGCACACTCAAAAACAAGCTGACTACGTGGCTGTGTCTCGTCGAAGGTTACCTCGCAGGTCTCCACGATTTGGTTAGTTTCAAGATTGAGCACACGAAATGCTCTAGAATGTGATGCATAACCAAAGAAAATGCCATCGACAGACCTAGCCTCGAACTTGTCCAACTTCTTCCCTTTCTTCAGAATGAAGCATTTACAACCAAAGACATGGAAGTGACTCACCTTGGGTGTGCGACCGTGCATCAACTCGTAACAGGTTTTCTTCTTATGAACCCTGAGGTAGATCCTGTTCGACACATAGCACGCGGTATTGACCGCCTCAGCCCAGAACCTTCTCGGAGTCCTATGCTCGTCGAGCATCGTCCGAGCCATCTCGCACAAGGTCCTATTTTTCCTTTCCACAACGCCATTCTGGGGAGGCGTATACGGACTCGAAAACTGGTGTTCAAGACCCAAGTCATGGCAAAAGGTTTCGAAGCGAGAGTTTTTGAATTCCGAGCCATTGTCACTGCGGATCGCTCGTATGGCATCTCCGTGCCTCTCGTTTCTTAACCTCAAGACAAGATCTCGAACAAAACCAAACGTCTCCCCTTTCTCCTCAAGAAAGAACACCCACGCATACCGAGAGTAGTCGTCCACCACAACAAGGACATACCACTTCCCACCCACAGATCGCACACGAGCTGGGCCAACAAGGTCCATATGGAGCAGCTAGCATGGACGCTCAGTCATCACATCGGTGAGAGGCGGGTGAGAAGAGGCTACCATCTTGGCATGCCTACACGGCGCACAAACCAACTCTTTCTCAAACCTCAACCGTGGCAATCCTCAGACCAAATTGAGTTTACTCAACCGAGACAAAAGGTCAAAGCTCAAGTGACCCAACTTCCTATGCCACTTCCACAACTCACTCGAAGAACCAGCCAAAAAGCAACGCTCCACACCAGAAGACTGAGAGAAATCAGCTCGGAACACTTGACCCTCGGGAACGACCATGCAAATAAGGTCCCCTCGAGAATCTAAAATCCGAGAACCACCAGGCCGAAACAACACCTCAAAGCCCTCATCCAACAACTGGGACACAGAAAGCAAATTGAACCCCAGCGATTGAACAAGAGCAACACGCCTGAGAGTGACCTTGTCACTTACCTTGATCTCACCTTCTGATAGCACACGCCCTCGCCCATTGTCCCCAAAGGTGATGTATGTCTTGGACACCACCGGGACGAGACTTGAGAACCACCCCTTGTCTCCGGTCATATGCCTCGAGCAACCGGAGTCAATCAACCAAACGTTCCTCAAGTCTCCTACCTGAAATTCAAAAGCGAGCACGTGAGTGAACAAACGACTCAGCACTGGGATTAGTACCAAAAGAGTAAAACCAGTGCCGAGCCATTTGCTCCAAAGTGGGGTTAGCACAAACCAAATCATCACGCCTATCAAAGCTACCACCACGAACACCACCACGGTAACCACTACGAGGGAACCAACCCTCTCTAGCTGGAGGAGGACGAAAGCCACGAAAGGAAAACTGTGGATCGTTCCTCCTCTCCATCTCAAAGCTACGACTCCTCCCACCCCCGTATTGAGCACGAGGTGGAGAACGCCTAGCAAATTGACCACTTGCAAACTTTCCAGACCAACCACCAGAACCACGACCACCAGAACCAAACCGAGCATCCTCACGAGCACGAAACCCAACTCACTGTCTGCCCAGACCTGCACCGGTCTGACCGGTGTAGTGCACCGGTCTGACCGGTGTAGCTCGGCCAGCAGCACCACCTGCTACCTTCCGGTCTCCCCAAGCCGGAACCGTCCACACAATCGCCTTGGCCCTGGGCATCTGCATACGAGGCTCAGGTACACCATTAGAGGGGTGGTACCTGTCCTTGTTAGCCCACTCTCTAGCCATTCTCTCCTCACGCTTCCTCTTGAAGCAAAACTCATCCTTGTGACCATCTCTCCCACAATACCCACAATGGAACTTCATGGGCTGTGGTTTAGGCTTTGGCTTGGGTTGGGGCTGCCCACTCGGTTTCTCACCCTTCTTCTCTCCTTCCTCACCTCCCTTTGGGCTCACAAACTTCACTAGTTTCTGGAAATCGTTTGTTGAGTGAGGGAATATGGGTGGATCTGGAGTAGTGTCAAGTTTGTTTCTGAGATGGTTAGGCTTGGGCTCAAACTTGTTCTTGTATCTGTTTGGTGGTGGGATAGGTATCTCTCCAACTCTCTCAACTCCCTCACCACTATTCTCACCAAGCTTGTCAGCCCCAAGTGCCTGACCATCATAGCGTTTGAAAGTCGCTATCATGATACCAAGCTGAGGCTCCTGACCCGACAACCAGCTCATACATTTCCTCAGCTCATCATTCTCATCCTGCAAGCGATCAACATAATGCGCAAGCTCCAAATTCTTAACCGCATGCAATTCACAAGTAGAGCAAGAAGTGGGAATAGGCTCTTTCAACTTAGCCTCAAGCGAAACAGTGTAAGCATGCATCTCATCAATCTTTCCTTGCAAAACAGGGCAAGAAGTGCAAGCACCTAGCAAAGCAGGTCTAGACTTAAGCTCAGCCACCTCAACCCTGAGCATATCTAGTTCATCACAAGTAGAAGCATGCTTATCCTTAAGAGCAGTAAGATCAGCTAGGTACACAGAGCAATCACAACAATCAATCTCATCAGAAACCATAGGAGAAGCCTTAAGCGAATCAATCTCAAGCTTAGCATCTAGGTTCTGGGTTTCTAGCTCAGCCACACGGTTCCTAGCATCTTCTAGTGAGGCCCTAAGCTCTTTCCTCATCTTCTTGGCCTCTCTAAGCATGTGATCGTGATTATCAAGCAAGTCAACCAACTCATCATTCTCCTTGCGCAAAGAGGAGAGCTCATCACATACCTCATCCTCGGAGTCGGAGTCCGAGTCACTCTGGTGACTCTTCTTGCTGCCGGAGCTACGAGCCATGCCGCAGAAGCCATCTCCCGCGAAGCAGCTCAACCTGTCGGTGTTTTAGACCGGCAACCTACTAAGGGGAGTACCCGAAGTAGATGAATGTGGCCTCGCCGAGATCGGTAACTCGAAGGAAGAGACACGTGGCACACAATTTAGACAGGTTCGGGCCGCGAGGTGCGTAATACCCTACGTCCTGTATGCTGCGTGGCTCTGGGTTAATTGGGTGCGATTACAAGATGATGCAATCTTAAGCCGTGAGAGAGAGGGGGGTCCCTGCCTCACCTTATATAGTCCGGGAGGCAGGGTTACAAGTCGGTTCAGGGAGAGAATACTAGTCCGGTACGTCTAGGAGTCCTCTATACAGTGCGGGACATGTACAGCTTCCTATCCGGGTACTCCTCCTCTGTAGCCCTTGTGCTTCACGCCATCAGGTGCCGTGCAGCGCAAGTCGAGTAGTCCCAGGGGCCCACCGAGTAGTCGGTCCTGGTACCCACCGAGGTAGTGGGCCCAGGGAGGTCCATACGACAAGCCCCCGAGTACTTTGTAGTCGAGAAGGATAGCTTCGAGTAGTCTTGACGGCCTTAACGAGTAGTCCTCAAGCGTCCCTGAGCGCTACAAGTCAAAAGTCCTCAAGAGTAGTCGAAGCATCCCGAGGCTGGAATGTACTCCAGCTGTTATTTGAGCAATCCTGAAGTCTTCTCGAGTAGTCCCAAGCGTCCTCGAGTGCTGCTCTTGAAGGTCTTCAACAATGCCCGTGTTGTCTTGAAGCCGAAACTGATATGGAAGTGCGATTACAAAATCGCACTCCATATGGAGTAGCCCCCGAGCCTTAGGTTGAGTTGCAGACTCTGGCTGAGGGTCCATCTGAAGTTTTGGCAAGAATATCCCGTGAAATCCGGAGAAAAAACCGAAGGACATGTGGCACGGAGCCCCCGAGCCTTGAGTCGAGTACTTCCTCTCGAATTGAAGGGTCATCTTGTAGAATGTGTCCTGAGTTGCTCTTTGAATCTTGTCGCTACCCAGGTAGTTGAGTAGAAGTAGCCGAGCCCCCGAGACGAGGCGTGTCGACTAGTAGAAGTTGGAGAGTCAAGCACCGCCGCTGAGTCAGCCGTGTACAGACTTATCCATCCGGCCGTTGGAGGGGCCGCTGTTGACTTATAAATAGAAGCCGAAACCCTTAGGGTTTTTCACCCCATGCATTCGCAGCCATTCCTAGCAGATCGAGCCAGAAATCACCACCAGTGCGCACTGCCGCCGTTGAGAGGATTGTAGATCCGAACGCGCCGCCGTAGAAAGCCACCGCAACCCGCTCAAGTTCCTGGATGACTTCTTATTCTTGCGCCGATCACCTTCATCTTCACTGCTACTCGAGCTCGAGGAAGAGTAGGCGGAGCTGGAGTCGACGTCGCTCGCTCCGACCATCGTTCGGGCCTTCCTGCCGCGGCCGTCCTTCTTCCTCGACCGTCGCTCGTCCTTGTGCTTGTTCTTGTGCTTGTGATCGCGCCTTGATCGGTACTTGCCATCCTTGCTCGACCGGTGCCTGTAGCCGTCCTTGTAGCCGTCCTTGTTCTCCATCTTCTTCGGGCAGTCGGCGACGAAGTGTCCTGGCTTGCCGCACTGAAAGCACGTCCGTGCTGTCCTCCTCATGTTCACCCGGTTCTCGTGCAGCCTCTCGAACCACCTGGTCAGCAACGCCAGCTCGTCCTCTCCAAGCACGTCGAACTCCTCGTCTGGCAAAGACATCAAAGAAGACAGAGAGTACATCCTGGAGGATGCGTTAGCGTTAGACTTAGCTCCTTTGCCACCAACGAGAGCGAAACTATGAGAATCAGTCGGGCTCTCGATCTTGGCTGTCATACCACGGTCCAACTCAGCCGACTTGAGCTTCGAGAACAGCTCGTTCACCGTTAAGGTGTCATACTTCTCGGACTCAACAATAGCTTCAAACTTCCCGTCCCATACGGTACGATCCAACGAGTGCAAGAGCTTCACGGCTCTATCATGATCATCGTATGGGAGCACGTCCACATTGGCTCTCATGTTGTTCACAACGACCGTAAACCGCTGGAAAAGGGCATCGACGGACTCACCGGGGAGATGAGTGAAGTTCTCGTACTCTCTCCGGTAAGTCACGTACATCCGAACCTGAACCTGAGCATTCCCAGCATGAGCATCCTTCAACTACTCCCAAATCCTACAAGCTAAGTCCTCTGTCTGAACCCGATCAAATTCGGACTGACACAGAGCACGAAACAAGTAGTCGACAGCCTTGTTGTTGGCTTCGAACATATCCCTCGATCCTGGAGCAAGGAAGTTCATCGGATGAACATAAGCTGTGTTCACCGTAACATCCCAAAGGATCTGACCCTTTCCGCGGAGGAACGCTGCCATCCGCCTCTGCCACATCTGGTAGTTCTTCCCATCGAAGTGCGGAGGACCCGAACCCCGTTCCTAGTATGCCATCTTTGGATCTTAGACTGGTAAGAGTCAATGAAGACCCGAACCCGCTCTGATACCAATTGAAGGACCGATTAGGCGAACCAGAGAGGGGGGAGTGAATGGGAGCCGATAAAAATTCTTCTCGAAGGAGATGAGAACTCCAACAAGACGAACACGGCTTCCAAATCACGTCTCCGACTCAACTACCCAAGTTGGCCAAGACCGCACAGCCACTGGAGTGTTACTGGTCCTAGGAACCAACAACCACCTTCACGGACTCGAGAACGCAGCGGAACACCAACTCGAGCACCACTGACCTACACCGGTCAGGCCGGTGAGTAGCACCAGTCAGACCGTTCCCTGCTGGTAAAACTTGGGAACTTCCACAGAAGGCCCCTACACCGGTCAGGTCGGTGTAGCTCACCGGTCAAACTGGTTCAAGTCAGGAAACCCCAAATCCACCAAACAGGCCTACCGAGCTCCAAACTGAACCAAACTCGAAACAACAGAAACACGGGACAACAACGAACTCACGCAGACGTTCACCCAAGGCAAAACCCACAGAGCCTCTACACCGGTCAGACCGGTGAGCAGCACCGGTCAGGCTGGGCCGCTCGGGGATGAACAGCACCCGCGGGTCAACTCCCCCAAATCCAACTCCCGATCTCCCGAATCGCTCCACGGATTTGTGCAAGACTTTGGGGATAGTAGGAACACCTCATGGGCACTCCATAGCCAAGATTTGGTCCACCAAAACTTGCTAAATCAAGAGGAATCGAAGAAATCCCACCAAGAACGCCTCTAACCCTAGAGCCACGAAAACCCCAAAATCGAGCCCCTTTGCTCACGGATTTGGGAGGGGAATCAAAGGGAAAAGAACCACGAAGGGTTCATGCATACATCCCCCACCAAATTCCAAAGAGAAAGGCCTCGAAATCGCTCCAAGAAAATCGCCAAGAAAGGGCTCCGAAAATCACCAAAAAGGAGAAACGGGAAAGACACATCCAAGCCTTGAGGAACCACGCCGAATCATCTATACATACCAAAGAGGTTCATACAAGGTCTAGCTTGCCGTCCGATCATCCTTCCCCCTCACAAGATCTCACCATGAAGCTCTCAAGCTAGTCCTAAGAAAATCCTAAGAAAAATAGGAAGGAAAATAGGAAAACCAAATGAGCTAGGGTTCCAAGAGATGGCTGCCATCCTCTCACCACTTGGGTTATATGGAGGCAACCGAAAGACGAAAATACCCTTACTAGCTAACTAGGGATACACGCCCCTCAAGGGTGAATTCGGAAATCTTTGTCTTCGCTCCATCGGACGGATGCCCAACGACCGCAAACTTGCTTAGCCTCGACGCAAGCCTTGCGATCCCGACGCGTGTCCTCCGCTTTGAAGATTCCGGACTGCGTCGTCGCACACCGGTCAGACCGGTGCTCCTCACCGGTCAGACCGGTACCCACCGGTCAGACCGGTCAGACCCACCGGTCAGACCGGTCTGGAGCTGCTGCACTTCCGTCTTCGGTTCTTCGGTCTTGGCTTTGTGGATCAACCAAGGAACCCAGTGGTTTTCTGGTGAACCACCGGAAACCCCGCGAACTCGGTGTAGCCTCCGCCAATCACCACTCATGACTCGGCTCCCACGTAGTCCCGGCTCGACCTTGGTTTTGAGGCCCAACCAAGAAACCGTCCATGACTTCATCTTGCCGTTCTTGCCACCATGCGGCCCGCACTTGACCCCGCTGGCCACCGGATCCCTCGAACCAAGCCTACTTGTCTTCTCCACACCTAGAGGCCTCACCGGCATCGACCTTTCGCGCTTGTTCTTCACCGACCCCAACACCAGTCAAGCCGCAACCTGCACCAGCAATACTTAGCCAAGAATCAGTCCACACCACGTTGTCAGTCACTCATCACACCAGGAAGCGACCATCCACCTGTCCTCGAACCACACCTAGCTCTCAGCTTCCACGTTCTTGTGAAGTTGCTTCTTGAAGCACACTTGTATAGCTCTTTGATAAGTAGCACCAGCATTTTTCAACCTGAAGGACATTGTTGTGTAACAATAAGCACCAAACGGGGTGATGAACATGGTTTTCTCTTGATCAGATTCCTTGATTGCAATTTGATGATAGCCTGAGTAGCAATCAAGGAAACAGAGTAGAGCACAGTCTGCCGTGGTGACAATGACTTGATCAATCCGTGGCAACCCGAAAGGATCCTTGGGGCAATGCTTATTAAGATCCATGTAGTCGACACACATCCTCCAATCATTAGAGTTCTTCTTTCTAACAAGCACAGGGTTAGCAAGGTATTGTGGGTGAAAAACTTCTCGAATGAAGCCGGCCGCGAGTAGTTTGGCAAGCTCTTTTTTGATAGCAGCCCTGCGGTCATCAGCAAAGCGACGGAGATGTTGTCTCTTGGGGGTAGCATTAGGATCGACATTGAGTGAGTGCTCGATCAACCTCCTGGGCACACCTGGCATGTCAGATAGTTTCCATGCAAAGATATTACAGTTAGCCCGAAGGAAGTTGACGAGCGCGTCTTCCTATTTAGGATCAAGTTGTGCACTGATCATGGTCGTCTTGCTGCTCTCACCAGTACCGACATCAATGGCTTTGAGCAGGACGTCACTAGTCGGTGCAGGCTTGTTGTTGATATCCGTCTTCTCAGGAACCTTTAGCTCGCTCGGAGCAAGCTTTTTAGCTGCAGTGAAGACTTCCATCATAGCATTGGGGACTTGAGTTGTGGAGGCAAGTTCGACGGCTTTAGTGTCGCAGTCGTAAGAACACTTCAAGTCCCCACGTAGTGAGAGTACTCCTTTGGGGCTCGGCATCTTGAGTACAAGGTACACATGCTGTGGAATATATATGAATTTCGCCAGACCAGGTTTGCCAAGGATGGCGTGATAAGAAGTCTCAAAGTTAGCAACCTCGAACTTGATGTACTTGGTGTGGTAGTGAGCCTTAGTCCCAAAGGTAATGGGCAGTACAACTGAACCCAAAGGAACAGCTGTGTTGCCCGGGATAATACCATAGAACGGCGAGTTGGTCTTGGTAAGCATGTTGGTGATATCCAGGCCCATCTTCTTCAAGGTCTTGGCAAATAGGACATTGAGACTGCTGCCACCATCAATAAGAACATTAGTAAGCTTGGAGCCTGCTACCACTGGATCCAGAATGAGAGGATATTGTCCTAGCTCAGAGAAACTAGTCCACTGATCCACCCTTGAAAAGGTGATGGGGGTTTCAGACCACTTTAGAAAAGTTGGAGCTGCTGGTTCAATGGACATAATCTCTCTAAGAGCAAGTTTCTGCATGCGCTTGGTTGGAATCCCACCAAAGATGACATTGACAGTGTTGGATGGGTCTTGAAACCCAGTTTCTTTGCCTGTGTTAACCTTCTTCCCCTTGTTCTTGCGAAACCTTGGGTTTAGGTGCACTAGTTCGGGTGTGTTCTTCAGTGCACGGCAAAGTTGGTAACACTGCTCTGTAGTATGATCACCCTCTGGGTGCCATGGGCATTTCTGCTTGGTTAATGTTGCCCAGTGAGAATCATCTTCAGGCTTGGTAGTGGTTTCCATGGCTGCAACAGTATTGTCGGGCTTGCGCTTGCGATTAGGGTTGCTCGAGTAGTTATTACCCGTGCGATTGCCATCTTGTTGCTTGCCACTATTGTTTCCACCAACATTATTGTTGTTGTTGTTGTTGTTCTGGTTGTTGCGAAGATGCTTGAACTGATTCCGAGCCTTGTCTTCCTCGTCCACCTAGTGAGTGATCATCTCCTTGAGCTTGGTGATGTTGGCTGGCCGAGCACGACTGAAGTCTTGGAAAAGCATATCATCATAGAATCCATCCTGGAAGGTGTCTATGACTTCTTTCTCGGTAACATCAACAACAGTGGCTCTTTTTTCAAAGAAGTGGCGCATGTACTCGCGAAGAGTCTCGCCTTGTTTTTGCTTGATCAGCGCAAGGTCCATCCGAGTACCATGACGGCCCAAAGAACCCACGAAGTTGTTGGTGAAGCGTTGCTTGAGTTGTCCCCAATTGTCGATGGAACCTCGCTTGAGAGATTCGAACCATGTGAGGGGTTCTTGCTCCAGACAAAAAGGAAAATAGATACATTTAGTATCATCATTGGCCCCGGCATTAGTGATAGACAGAGCATAACAGCACAACCACTGCCTTGGGTCCTGCTTGCCATCGTATTTAGAGATACCATAGGGCTTGAATTTCTCCGGAAGAAACAAAGATTGAAGTCGAGCAGAGAAAGCGGGAAAGGAATCAGAGTCAACATCCTTTTGCTTCTCATGCTCAGCACGCCTGGCATTGATTGTTGTGCGAGCATTGTAGCAAGAGTCTCCGGACTTGCTATTGACACTGCCATCGCCGCCTTTGTCTTTGTTGCTAGCTTCCGGACGTGTGCGATTAGGAGTGTGAGTGTTGCGATGAGCACCCCCACTGCTGCCATGGTGACTAGGAGTACTGGTGCCCTAACGTAGCATAGTGTAGGCTAGTTCAGCCAGCTTCGCGACTTCTGCAGCCGCTCTATCACGAGGCATAGAACAACCAAGCAAGTTGATCGCGTTGATAGCTTCCTCTGGAGTGCGATATTGTCGAGTAGCAACTGCATCCAAAGCCTCTTGTAAATTACGAGTAGGTAGAGCTTCCGCGAGTTCACGATGAAGAGTTGCATGATCAGTGTTGCGTTGACGATGTGTAGTCTTGGCCTCTGTAGTTTCATCAGCAGGAGCATTGACAGAGAGTTCATCATCGGATACATCATCCGGAAAGCGATAATTGGTGCGATGCCCTTGCGGAGTGTCGACGACGAAAACTTCTCGATAGGACGAGTGAGTACCCATACTCTCAATGAGCTCAGTATCAGTGTCATAGTCAACAAGCTTGGCACCTTCTTGGAAGGGTAAGTTGTCGAGATAGGTGATAAAGCACTCCTAACCATCCAAGGTGAGGTCAGCAGGCACATGCTCAGGCCAGTAGACGAATCTACCCTCAGGTGTCGATGTGATCACCAGTCCTTGAGCAGGGCCAAATAGTTGTTGTGCTTCAGTAGAATTCGAATCATAGTCGAACTCGAACTCAGATGAATCCGAATCGAAGTAGTCGAGGTTGACTTCTGAATCCGAAGAGTACTCGAGCACGGTCTTCGAGCCAGGTGTTGACGGCTGTTAAGTACCTACTTTAGCCGTCAATATACTCAAGAATAAAGGAGCATAAGGCATTTCTTACACGTATTTAGTTAAGAATAATGTAGTTCCACTTGTCCTTGGAGATTATTTGATTGCAGGAAAAGAGTGCCAAACTCACCTTCTATGGTCCATGCCACATCACCTCATCCAAGGTGGGCTGCCAACAAGGATGCCATGCATGGACACCTGCCAACAAGGAAGCCATGCATGCATGCCATGCAAGCAATCCAAGTGAAGCAACCCCCGACGAATCAAAGTGTGACACGTGGACGTCACATGGATCCATGGGCCCACAAAGGCATGCAAATCACGCCAAAACAGGGTGGACACCGGGAACCGACCTAAGGACCCACAGGACAGCCTCCAGGAGGAAGCACACCCCGAGTGGTGCCCACAGGGGGTCGGCTGACCCCACAGGTCGGCCGAACCGACCTTGTGGCCACCACTCAGGGGCTTCCACGTGGTGCTTCCCTATTGGTCCTAGGCGCCATTCCCGGGGTGTTTGCATCTATTCCTCGCCGGTGCTCGGGCCTATAAATAGAAGGAGAGGGGGCTCACTTATGAGACATCCACACTTGCAACACCTCTCTCACTTTTAGTCTCAAGGCTAGGAGGTAGGCTAGAGTAGTTCTAATTCAGGTTCCAAGTCTACTTTGGAATCTAGGTATGAGTTCTCTTGTATCTTATTTCATTTGTATGACTTTGATCTACTTCAGTTATTCAGTCATTTCATATAAAGTTGTGTTAGTATACATGAGTGATTTGTTCATGTGTTCTTCACCTGTTCATCATTTAGAGGCTCCTGTTCTTGATGAACAAGGCCTTTCGATCCACTTGATGGGTGGCTTTCACAAGTTTCTGTTGTTTGTTCATAAGTTAGAGGCTCGTGTTCTTCGCGAACACGACCCTTTGATCCAGTTGAACAGACATAGGAAAACACGAATATGTTTGTGTACCTAATCTGGTTTGATCTAATTAGATGACATGACTGTGTTGTATGAAGTTTGTGCTTAAGCTACGGTACTCGGTGTAATTGGCTGGTTTATCTGGTGGCTTGACCTGGGTCACAATAGCCCGGGCCGGTCAAGTCCGGCTAACAACGTAAGCATGGTGCTTGGGTTGCGTAGCTACCTTACTTATGAGTTTATCCCATGGATTGTCTTTGGGTAGGCCGCGGTAGTGACAGCCGTTGGTCCCTCTGAAATCCCCCACGTTCGGATAAGCTGTAGGAGTCTAAAATATAACAACCGGAGTTGTGCGGAAGCAACGCGGGAGGTTGTCTCCCCGTGGAACCTGGGTGCTTAAGTCAATGTTCTTCAACGCTAGTGTATCTAACTCGTTCCTACCAGCTTTATGGGTATAGTACATAAGAACCTAGAACTAACTCGTATGTTGCCTCCTATGCCTAGGACCCCTTAGAGAGAGAGAGTGTGTGTGTGATCACACTACCCCTATTATCATATTTTACTCCTGCACTTGAGTGTCTGATTTATTTCCGTCTATGATCTATACTCATTGCGATAGAGTTGATCTTGTCATTCTGCCAATGCCTTCCTTGGATTCGATACCCTTTGGAGTACTCCTTTGGGGAAATGCTACAATGGTACTTTCGTGTGCTTGCGGACTCCTGTAACGTTAAGAGTTACCAACCAGCATTTCTGGCGTTGTTACCAGGATGGGTTCCAAACCTGTTCTTAGGTGATTGCGTTAAGAAATGTCAACAAGCATTTCTGGCGCTGTTGCCGGGGAAGGCTTAAGGATGACATATCAACACTTTGCAAATGTTTATAATCATGACAGGAATAAAACAGTTCTCAATGCAGGCTAACTTGGATTGTCTTCTTTGTCTATTGATGATGAAGACAGGTAGTGCATGACTGGTTTCGACTTACCGCCGAATTTTACTGAAGATCCTGAGTCACTCGTAAGGAAGGCACGAACTCATTTCGGCTCTCCTTTGCGTGAACGTTCGGAAGTCGACCCAACTTCCTTTGTGCCATCCGCATCAACTTCCATGGCCAACCTTGTCGAGAAGACTCTCCGCGAGTACTCTGCTCCCTCTGCTGACCAGGTGCCGACAGACCCTGTGATCAACACTGGGAATGGAAACTTCGAGATCAAGACTGGCTTAATTACGATGGTACAGGCTAGCCCATTCTGTGGCAAGCCTAATGAAGACGCGAGCGCCCACCTACAGCAGTTCCTGGAACTGTGCAGTACCTTCACTATACGAGGAGTGGAGTAAGATGCTATTCATCTGCGACTGTTTCCCTTCTCCCTCTTGGGAAAGGCGAAGCAGTGGTTCTATGCAAACCGTGCAGAAATTAACACTTGGGCAAAGTGCTCCGCAGCATTCCTCGCAAAATTCTTTCCGTTGGGCAAAACCAATGTCCTTCGGGGGCGAATTTCAAGTTTCCAGCAAGAAACAAATGAGACTATCCCAGAAGCTTGGGAGAGACTCCAGGAGTACATCCTGGCATGTCCTCACCATGGGATGGACAATTGGCTTATTCTTCAGAGTTTCTATAATGGGCTGACTCCGACAGCCCGAGGCCATATTGATGCTGCAGCTGGAGGGGCCTTCTTCTCTCTTACTATTACTGAAGCTACTACACTGATTGAGAAGATGGTTACCAATCAAGGGTGGAGTGATGATCGACTCCAGCCACGTCAAAGGGGTACACATACCGTCAAGGAAGCGGATATGTTGCACGCCAAGATGGACCTAATGATGAAGAGAATGCATGATCTAGCCAATGAGAAGGCCGCCATGGCCACCACTACTCAAGCTATGGATGCTCGCATGACTTGCGAAGTCTGTGGTAATACTGGGCATTCAGGGAATTATTGCCCTGCTACTCAGGAGGATGTGATGTACATGAACGGCAACAACAACGGTTATCGTCCACAAGGAGGTCAAACGTGGAATCAACCGCGCCTTTGTTATCAAGGAGGTAATCAAGGTAATTCTTTCAACCCAAACCAACCTTCCTTGAAAGATCTAGTCTTTGGGCAAGCTAAGATTAATGAAGGTTTTAATAAGAAAACAGCTGCCTATGACAAGGCTTTTGAGAGCCTTAATGTTAAAATTGATAGCCTTTCTTCTGCTCTTAAAAACCAGTTGAGCTTTAATAAGATGATAGAAACCCAGTTGGCTCAATTAGCAGCTTTGGTTCCCTCTGCTGAAGACGGGAAGATTCCGGGGCAACCCGTATCTTCCTGTGAAAATGTTTGTGTAGTGTCCACCAGATGGGGTAAGCATTCTGGGCGGGCACAAGCCACTGACTATGCAGGGAAACCTATACAGCAAATACTTGACCCATGGGAATCTTCAACAATCACACACAAGAAAGATCCTGGTTATCCGGCTATCACCTGCAAGATATATTACCAGAAGATTAAGCATGCTCTCTGTGACCTTGGTGCAAGTGTTAACCTTATGTCCAAGGCCATGTTTGAACAATTGGGGTATCCAGCTCTAACTCCAACTGCGACGGCTGTCCAACTTGCTGATGCATCGATCCAACATCCAGAGGGGATAGTAGAGAACTTATTGGTATTTATCCAAGGTTCATGCATCTTTGCGGATTTTGTGGTCCTTGATATGCAAGATGATGAGGGAATGCCTCTCATTCTTGGGAGACCATTCCTGAGTGACGCCAACGCAAGGATCAATGTCGGAGCTAGAACGATCCGATTCCGCATTGGGAAGAGGAACTTGATGTTCCGATTTCAGGCAACAAAAGAGAAATGCTATACACTGCAGGGCAAAAATGAGCAATCAGGGGCATGGACGGAGCCACAGCCCCCGTGACTTCCCACCACTCCAACAAAGCCTAAGAAAACAAGAAGGGTCTGGCAGGAAATACAGAAGTCATCTCCATCTATTTCTCGGGAATGGGGTGACGAGTGGAATTGATCACCGAGAAAAGTCTCGCTCTCAGACTTAAAAAGATGAGTCCTTTTTGCCAAAAGGTAAAATTGGTATTTATCTCATATTTCCCTTCCAAAATTTTATTTGATTTTTTCCAAATGCATATTTGAATTTTCCAACCTTGCATCTGCATGCTAGATTTTTCTAGCCAAATTTCCCTTTTCAAATAAAATTTTGAAAATAAATCTTTGAGTAGAAAGTCCTAGAAAAATTTTTCGAGCAACATTTTGGCGAATCTGGACCTAGACATCTGGGCAGGACATCAGGTAGCCGTTACAGAGCCGTTGCAAAAAGTTGGAAGCAGGCAGGCCCGGCAGGGGCTCAGCCGACCCCAGGGGTCGGCCAACCCTGGCCAACGGTCAAGTGGGCCCCGCCTCCTCCAACGGCTCCTAGCCGTTGCCCTTGTCCTCTACCTGGGTGCCTGGCTCGGTTGCCTATAAATAGAAGGGGGATTGAGGGGTTCCTTCACCCATTCACTCATTTTCATCACCCTCTCTCCCTCTTTGCTCTTGCTTTTTGGTTTTCTTGGATTTCTTGCTCAAGTGGAAGTGTCAAGCACTCTCTCCAATTTGTCACTGAATATTGAATATTGGTGGAGCAAGCTCGGTAAGGATTTCATTTCGATTTCACTAACCCATCACCGAGTTGCTCGTGTTGTCCCATTGTTGTGCAAGATGAGTTGGATTGCCGGTGCGTACCGGAAGGTGACCCGCTCACACCGTTCTAGAGACGGAGAGGGCTCGTCTCACCACTCCGGAGCTACACCGAGTCCAATGTCAACCAACCATGAAGAAGAGGAAGAGGAGGAGCTACCCACGCCACAAGCCGAAGGAGCAATCAATGCTGATGCCGCCTTCATCGACTTGAGGGACGACCGGGAGAGACAAGCCTACACTCTCATCAAGGATCGAGTCTTCGCCAACACCAAGGAGTTCGACTCGGCCCTTCTCGAGAAAACAGGAATGGACTCCGAGTTCGATTCCATTTGGCATGCTCTTGGTTGGGAGAACTTTGTTCTGGTGTGGGAGATCGGTTCTAGGCCTCTCACCATCCAGTTCCTCTGTACTCTTCGAGAGGATGAGACCGGTATTACATTTCGTTTCCATGGAATGTCGTATCGAGTCTCATGGCATGATCTTAGTCGTGCTCTCAGTTATCATCATCGTTGTGCTATTTCTCTCGATCAAGCTTGCAGCGATTTTATTCGAGATAGTTTTTGGGAAGAGATTTCTGGTTGGCCTGTCCGTGGCAAGTTAGCACCTCGGTGCAACGATATCACGCATCCCACTCTCCGACTGTGGCACAAGTGGCTCGCCATCACTCTCTTTCCAAGGGATGATGTTCGAACCGTGCGCACAGACGAGATGAGGATATTATATGCCACGGTCAGACGGATCAAAATCTCCCCAGTGCAAGCTATGATTCGGCAGTGGTTGACAAATTTTAGGATGACGGGTTCTATTGAGTGTACGTCTCTGATCACACGTCTCATTTCGAGTCTTGGGATTACGCTAGGGGCTAACGTTCCCTACATTGATTCTCCCCGGGCCATGATAGATGAGGCGTATCTGATTCAAGGACATACTCTAAAAAAGGGCCTGGATGATTCCTTAGTTTTCTTTTACCCTGGCCACGCAAACCAGATTCAGTTACCTAACCTGGATTTCCGTTTGTACGGCCAAGGGCCACTGACCGTTCCTCTTGAGGAACCTCGTCGTTCTAGTGTTTCTGGAGATAGGGTCACTAGGAGTGCATCGAGGAGGGCAGCGATAGCACAGCAACCGCCACAACATCCACCACCACAGCCATCACCACAGCCGTCACCTCAGCCACAGCCTCAGCCTACCCCACCGCTGTCTGGCGCATGGGCTTCAGCCGGGTACATGTCTGGAGTTACACCCGGATATGCCCCTGGTTGGGACCAACCCATGAGTCAGCCAGGTGCGAGTAGCTCGACCTGGGCTAGTGCAGGGAGTGGCGAGTGGGTTAGGCCCGCCGGTTCTACCTACGGGGACTCGTCCTCGTCGTCCGGGTTGCGCTCGTCATCACGTGGGGCCACCCTCACTCAGCAGATGAGCGAGTTCAACATCCGTGTCGGTACCATGGAGGAGACAATGCACCAGCAGGCTGAGTCCTCTCGGGACTGGCAGCGTATGACTGGCGAAAGGATTCACACCATGGAGCAGAGACAGCTGCGACAGCTGGAGGAGCAGAGGGCTTACTACGCGTGGAGGGGATACCACCCTCCACAGCAGTGAGCTTGAAGCTAGCTTGGGGGAGGACCCCCATTCTGAGGTAACTTGTATCTTCTATTGTTTTCAGAACCCCGTATGCTAAAAACACATAAAAATCTGAAAAAAGTTAAAAAGACCAAAAATATTTATTTGCTTTCTTAAATTAGTTTGTTTTCATAGGCGCGGTAAGAGTGTTATTATTCTCCATGGTTGAAATGATGAATAGTTGCTCTGTTTATTCCTTTTGTATGCATTGTTTACAGCTTAGTATCCTATCCAAGTTTTGAGTTTGTTGGCTAGTATGGTCGGACCTGAGCTTAAAATTTGTGGGTAGCAAAAAGTATGATCTTTGACTAAGTTGTTGCGAGGTATCATATGGTATAATAGAGTTGCTATGAGCTAGTACTAAGTGATGTTTGATATCCAGAGTTTTCTTTTGAAAAATGTTAAAATGATAAGTTCCTCAATGATAAGAAATTCCTATCCAAGGCCATATGTAGATCTTAGCTTCTGTTAACCTCCACATATGCTACTTGATTTCTTCATTGAGTCTTGTCGAATTGTTGTGACCCTCGGCGAGTAAACTTGTCATACTCCTATGATCAAGATCATGTACACACCACCATATGTGAAACTTCTACACTGGAAGTTAGCAACCATCATTGCATCCATTCCCCATCCATTCCACAAAATAAATCTCCGCGCATGTTCCATGATTACTCTCCCTCCGAAAATATTCAGCAAGGACTATGGGCTATGTAAAAAAAAGAGAGAAGAGAAACATGCTCAAGGGCATGCATAAAAAAAGAGTAAAGAGACATAGCCCAAGTCTCAAAAATTTTGAAAAGGAGGAGAGTAAAATCATGCAAAGAGGAGTTCATTATCCATCCACCATACACACACTTTTGCACATCTTGATCAGGGTGTATGACTTGTCTCCCAAGGATCCGGTTTTCGACTCGCCAATACATGAGAAACAGGTATGCCACATGTTTTCCCTACCTACAGCTCCACATATTAGCCTATTAGAAGCAGGTAGTGAATGAAGGCAAAACAATGCCTTGGTGAGGAATCATACACATTGAGCGATCCGGGAGTATCATTTGAGGAACTTTGATTTCTTTTTGAAAAACCTGAAAAACCTCCGGATTGATAACTGATCAAGGTACATGTGATTGGTAATCTTTATACAACCATTCTATCTTTCAACCACCCAAGGCAGGTGAGGCTACACGCCCCATATCAATCGAGTGTAAGGTAAGATCAATGCCAACTTCTTCAACCCTTGATAGAGTACCTAGCTGTATCTTGTTATACATTAGGAATACAACATCGTAGCAACTCCTGATCAACCAACCTAAGTCCTTAATCTCTTGCTCGGGACGAGCAAGAGGCTAGCTTGGGGGAGTTGTTGACGGCTGTTAAGTACCTACTTTAGCCATCAATATACTCATGAATAAAGGAGCATAAGGAATTTCTTACACGTATTTAGTTAAGAATAATGTAGTTCCACTTGTCCTTGGAGATTATTTGATTGCAGGAAAATAAGCAGGAAAAGAGTGCCAAACTCACCTTCTATGGTCCATGCCATATCATCTCATCCTAGGTGGGCTGCCAAAAAGGATGCCATGCCTGCACACCTGCCAACAAGGGAGCCATGCATGCATGCCATGCAAGCAATCCAAGTGAAGCAACCCCCGACGAATCAGAGTGTGACACGTGGACGTCACATGGATCCATAGGCCCACAAAGGCATGCAAATCGTGCCAAAACAGGGTGGACACTGGGAACCGACCTAAGGACCCACAGGACAGCCTCCAGGAGGAAGCACACCCCGAGTGGTGCCCACAGGGGGTCGGCCGACCCCACAGGTCGGCCGAACCGACCTTGTGGCCGCCACTCAGGGGCTTCCACGTGGTGCTTCCCTATTGGTCCTAGGCACCATTCCCGGGGTGTTTGCATCCATTCCTCGCCGGTGCTCGGGCCTATAAATAGAAGGAGAGGGGGCTCACTTATGAGACATCCACACTTGCAACACCTCTCTCACTTTTAGTCTCAAGGCTAGGAGGTAGGCTAGAGTAGTTCTAATTCAGGTTCCAAGTCTACTTTGGGATCTAGGTATGAGTTCTCTTGTATCTTATTTCATTTGTATGACTTTGATCTACTTCAGTTATTCAGCTATTTCATATAAAGTTGTGTTAGTATACATGAGTGATCTGTTCATGTGTTCTTCACCTGTTCATCATTTAGAGGCTCCTGTTCTTGATTAACAAGGCCTTTCGATCCACTTGATGGGTGGCTTTCACATGTTTCTATTGTTTGTTCATAAGTTAGAGGCTCATGTTCTTCGCGAACACGGCCCTTTGATCCAGTTGAACAGACATAGGAAAACACGAATACGTTTGTGTACCTAACCTGGTTTGATCTAATTAGATGACATGACTGTGTTGTATGAAGTCTGTGCTTAAGCTACGGTACTCGATGTAATTGGCTGGTTTATCTGGTGGCTTGACCTGGGTCACAATAGCTCGGGCCGGTCAAGTCCGGCTAACAACGTAAGCATGGTGCTTGGGTTGCGTAGCTACCTTACTTATGAGTTTATCCCACGGATTGTCTTGGTGTAGGCCGCGGTAGTGATAGCCGTTGGTCCCTCTGAAATCCTCCACGTTCGGATAAGCTGTAAGAGTCTAAAATATAACAACCAGAGTTGTGCGAAAGCAACGCAGGAGGTTATCTCCCCATGGTACCTGGGTGCTTAAGTTAATGTTCTTCAACGCTAGTGTATCTAACTCGTTCCTACCAGCTTTATGTGTATAGTACATAAGAACCTAGAACTAACTCGTATGTTGCCTCCTATGCCTAGGACCCCTTAGAGAGAGAGAGTGAGTGTGTGTGTGATCACACTACCCCTATTATCATATTTTACCCCTGCACTTGAGTGTCTGATTTATTTCTGTCTATGATCTATACTCATTGCAATAGAGTTGATCTTGTCATTCTGCCAATGCCTTCCTTGGATTTGATACCCTTTGGAGTACTCCATTGGGGAAATGCTACAATGGTACTTCCATGTGCTTGCGAACTCCTGTAACGTTAAGAATTATCAACCAGCATTTCTGGTGCTGTTACCAGGATGGGTTCCAAACCTGTTCTTTGGTGATTGCGTTAAGAAATGTCAACACCAGGGCACATAAGGAGCTTCAACGCGGCTTGGTAAGCAGCGCTGACATGGCGATGGCCAAAGATGGGTGGTGTTGGAAGACAATCCAAACTGAGCACAGGCTGTACATCCACGGAAGGCGACTCAGGCTGAATTGTAGGCCAAGTCGATTTGTACTCGGACTCCGACTTGAGCTCTCTGATTGGATTAGAAAGCGAAATTTCACCGAAATTTTTGACGAGTTCCTCCATCGAAGCTTGCGTAAGCGTTGAGGACTTGGGCTTTGACTCCGGAGTTGATGCTAAGAAACGCAGGAACGATCCAGCGTCGTCAGCAACACAAACCCAGTTGCCAAAAACGAAGGTGTCGCCTTGCTGGAAAGCGATGGTCGGCTTGATGATGACAAGAGCCATCGAGTTCACCAGTGGATCAGCGACGAGATCCCCTACCTGGCGCGCCAGCTGTCAATGTTTTCGACACCGAGCCTACCACGGGGTACCCAAAGTAGTAGATTGTGCGGTGGGGCTCACCGAGATCAGGAACACGATGGTGAGACACAGGGCACACAATTAGACAGGTTCGAGCCGCAATGTGCGTAATACCCTACATTCTGTATGTTGCGTGGCTCTGTATTGATTGTGTATGTTTTGAGAGGGGTCCCTACCTCGCTTTATATGCCACGGGAGGCAGGGTTACAAGTCGGATTGGTACAAGAGTACTATTCGAGTAGGACTAGGAGTAGCCTATACGAGTTATAGAAAGCTATCCTAATCTTAGTACAAGTCCTTGTTCGTCTTGTCTTGCCTTGTGGCCCACGGTAATCTTGCACCATGGCCCACTAGTCGAGTAGTCCAGGTGTGCAGGCCTTATCTCCCGGGTATGGCCCACATGTGTGGTGGGCCCAGGGATGCCCGGT
This sequence comes from Cenchrus fungigraminus, assembly GCA_036936925.1. Lineage (NCBI taxonomy): Eukaryota > Viridiplantae > Streptophyta > Magnoliopsida > Poales > Poaceae > Cenchrus > Cenchrus fungigraminus. The sequence goes on from CM072779.1 coordinate 105,066,320, forward strand.
CGACAGAGTTGACTCAGATAGCTTACTGACCGCCCTGCTAGTGGCGCGGGCACACTTCCCAGTCAAGTACCTGGGATTGCCGCTCTCAACAAGACGCCTGTGAAAGGTTGACTTTCAACCGCAAATCGACAAGGCTGCGAGCAAATTATCTGCATGGAGTGGCCGGAACCTAACGCAGGTGGGCAGGGTATGCCTAACAAAATCAGTTCTCTCTTCGCAATCGGTTTACCTACTCATGGTGATCAAGCCTTCAAAGGAAGTGCTGGAAGACATAGACAAGCTACGTAGACGCTTCCTTTGGGCGGGGGACAAGGCTATCTCGGGTGGCAAATGCAAGATAAACTGGACCAAAACAACATTGCCAAAGGATTTTGGCGGCCTCGGCATCCTCGACCTAAACAAATTTGCCACGGCACAGCGCATTCATTAGCTGTGGCATGAGTGGGGCGCGCCAGAAAAAGCCTGGGTCGGCACGGATGTGCCATGTACGGAGAACGACATGCTGCTATTTGCCGCTTGCACCACAATAACCTTGGGAGATGGAAGGAAGACGGCTTTCTGGAACTCGGCATGGCTATGCGGACAGCGCTCAAAGGACTTGGCCCCCCTCCTTTTCCTGAAGATGCATGTTGCCTAATGTGTTGCTCCAAGCACTTTCTTCTAGATTTCGGACCACTGTCCATTGCTCATTGCTGCGGGCACGCATACTAAAAAGTATAGAGGGTTCCGCTTTGAAGCTTTTTGGCCGAGGATACAAGGATATCAGGAGGTGGTAGCTGCTGCTTGGCTTAAACCTATTCAAGTCACAAATCCTCTACTTCGGGTGCACATCAAAATGCAGAGAACGAGTAAAGCACTAAAAGCATGGGCGAAAGGGCTGATAGGACACAACAAACTCCTTATGGCTGTAGCAAGCAAGCTAATTGGTATTTTGGATGTTGTACAAGATTACAGACAACTATCTGATTTGGAAGTGAAGCTGCACCGTGACCTCAAAGCAAGATTTCTGGCAATGACAGCAATTGAGAAGTTGAGAGCGAAGCAAAAATCGAGGTTGACAGCAATTAGAGCTGAGGAAGCCAATGCTAAATTATTTTACCTACAGGCCAACGGAAGAAGAAGGAAAAACATCATCCATTCACTGGACACTGAGGCTGGAACATGCTACTCTCATCAAGACAAGCCTGAAGTGATATATGCGCATTACAGTAACCATTTTGGGCCACCAGGGAGCAGAAATTTAACTCTGAATTGGGAGCTGCTGCAGATGGGCCGGAGAGACCTCTCTCATTTGGAAGGATCGTTCACACAGGAGGAGGTGTTTGCTTGTGTACAGGAACTAGCAGCTGACAAGGCCCCTGGGCCTGACGGTTTCATCAGCCAATACGAACTCATGCCATAAATCCTTGTAATCCTACTAGAACTCGTACCATGTAATCCTACTAGGACTCCTATCTTGTAACCGACTAGGAACCCGCCCCCTGGACTATATAAAGGAGGGCCGGATACCTAGGAGGACAGGCCACCACCTCAAGGTGAATCCCCCAACTCCTCCGGGGAACACCCAAGCGCAGGGCGTCATACATGATACTCCAAACATGACGTAGGGTCCGCTACTCTGGCGGTCCGAACCTGTATAAATCTGTGTCTGGTGTCCTCGCGCATACCTTCGAGTTCCAGGTCTGGCGATCCTCCACCGCACAATCTACTACCACGGGTACCCCCTTGGTAGGCTCAGTGGCCAAAACACTAACAGCTGGCGCGCCAGGTAGGGGAGATCGTCGAGATCATCTGGCGAATTCAAAGGACCGCATCCTCGAGATCAATCCACACGATGCTAGAAAATTAAAACGGTGACTCTTCTTGTCCCTGTTCAAGTCCAAAATGGGATCAACTCTGTGCGCGGCTCGACACTTTACTCCAAGTCGGAGTCGCCGAACTCGAGTACGAAGCGGATAAGATTTTGAGCGGATAAGACCAAGGCAAAGACAAGGATCACTGCTGGCGTATGGGTACTTTTCGAAATCAATTTTGGTGCAACTCAGCTACTCGTACACGCAAGTGCCACATGCAAAAGCAATTTGGAGGCTTTCTGCTACATGCACACTGAGGGCTACCAGAAGCTTCACCAAGATTTGTGCTACACGTACACAAGAGATGCATCAGCAAACCTCAAGATCTTTTGCTTGGCTCACACACAAGACGTACACGAGTACAATTACTTCAACTACTCGAGTACAACTACATCGCGGCTCGACTACTCGTCGTCTGGTTGCACCGGCTCTACTGCGCCTATGCCGTGCAACCGGACATGTCGCCTCGCCGCTCGACTTCTCGTCGGTCGGTCGCACTGGTTCTCGCCGTGCGCCCGGTCACTCTGTCTCACGGCTCAACTACTCGTCGTCTGGTTGCACCGGCTCTACTGCGCCTATGTCGTGCAACCGGACGCGTCGCCTCGCCGCTCGACTTCTCGTTGGTCGGTCACACTGGCTCTCGCCGTGCGCCCGGTCACTCCGTCTCGCGACTCGACTACTCGTCGTCTGGTTGCACCGGCTCTACTGCGCCTATGCCGTGCAACCGGACGCATCGCCTCGCCGCTCGACTTCTCGTCGGTCGGTCGCACTGGTTCTCGCCATACGCCCGGTCACTCGGTCTCGCGGCTCAACTACTCGTCGTCTGGTTGCACCGGCTCTACTGCGCCTATGCCGTGCAACCGGACGCGTCGCCTCGCCGCTCGACTTCTCGTCGGTCGGTCACACTGGCTCTCACCGTGCGCCCGGTCACTCCGTCTCGCGGCTCGACTACTCGTCGTCTGGTTGCACCGGCTCTACTGCGCCTATGCCGTGCATCCGGACGCGTCGCCTCGCCGCTCGACTTCTCGTTGGTCGGTCGCACTGGCTCTCGTCGTGCCCCCGGTCACTTCGTCTCGCGGCTCAACTACTCGTCGTCTGGTTGCACCGGCTCTACTGTGCCTATGCCGTGCATCCGGACGCGTCACCTCGCCGCTCGACTTCTTGTTGGTCAGTCACACTGGCTCTCGCCGTGCGCCCGGTCACTCCGTCTCGCGGCTCGACTACTCGTCGTCTGGTTGCACCGACTCTACTTCGACTATGTCGTGCACCACCTCGACATCATCTTGCGGCCACATCAACTCATCGTGAACTATTTTGGCTACTCTTCTCGGCTAGTTTCGCCTAGAAAACTAGTCGAGAACAGCTTCTACGCCCCCCACAACTAGTCGGACCCGCCTCCGACTAGTCGACTTCGTCAACACTCGTCCACAAGTTCATTCAAAACCCGCTCCGGCGGTACAAGCCGACTTCGGTCGCATCTCCAGACCGCTCTTGCGGTATCAGTAAGTCATTTATTTTAAATGTTTACTTTTTTCTTCTTCTTTGGATTGTTTTGCGCATGCAGGACAACACGTCAAGGATCACTTATTGGTGTACGCTTCTCAACAGATTTTTCCACAAGAGCTACACTATGCCAACTACTCTTGGGACATATCAACAAGTCACCACGAGCTCACTCTATCAACTCGGGGGCTTTCTCAAGGAGGCAACTTCTAAAGTCCGCTCCGCGCGGTAATCTAAAGTCGACTTACCCAAGTCGCATCTCAAAGTCGACTTACTCAAGTCGCATTTATAAAGTCCATTCTAAATGGCATAAAGTCGACTTCTTCAGTCGCAACCTCAAAGTCCGCTTCGCGCGGCACAAAGTCGACTTACTCAAGTCGCATTCTTAAAGTCCACTCCGCGTGACAATTTAAAGTCGACTCCGGTCGCACCTTCGCCCGCTTCGGCGGCATACTGCGTGTGTAAGCTTCGATGGAACCTAGCTGTAAGTGGCCCTCGCGTCCTGGCAACGATGGTACCTAGCTGCACGCGGTCTTCACTCTTCGTACCATGGGTCCGAAATGCATGGCCCTAAGTACTCTCGCTCTGCCCAACTTACCCTGGGTCTCCCTATTATCATGACTGATCCATACTCTAAGGCCTCCCTGTTACCATCCGATCCTTACTCTAGGTTCCTGCTTCTATGCCGATCCCAGGCTGTAAGTGATTCTCAGGTCCAGGCGATTACCTAGCTGTATCCGGTTTTCTGGTCCAGGCGACTACTCAACTGTAAGCAGCTTTTGGGTTTGAGCTACAAGCGGCTTCGGCTGCGACTACTCGTAGGGGATCATGACAATCCTCTCCAGGCGGCTTCGGCTGCGACAACTCGTAGGGGGTCACGATAACCCTCTCCAGACGACTCTGTGTCGTATATTTAATCAAGAGGCTGCAGCCTAGAGTAACACCCTTCATGGTAGGGTCTCAGTGGAACTCCAACACATTGAGTTCATCACACTGTCTCCTACGGTCTTACTCGTTCTTCGGAACATTCTTGCGAGTACTCTCTCACTAGGCTCATAGCCTCAGAGGTACTTAAGACACTAGTGTACAACTCTACCTGTAGTCGAGGATCACGATAATCCTCTCTAAGCGGCTTCGGCTGTGACTACTAGTAGTCGAGGATCACGATAATCCTCTCTAAGTGGCTTCGGCTATGACTACTCGGGGGTAACGATAACTCTTTTCCGATTTTTCTTTCACTTTTGCCTTCCGGAAGTGCTTTTTTCGTTCTTGGCTTTTCAGCTTTGTAATTGGCCCGAAGTACTCAAAGTCCGCTCTGCGCGGCATAAAGTCGACTTACTCAAGTCGCATTCTAAAGTCTGCTCCGCGCAGCACAAAGTCGACTTACTCAAGTCGCATTCTAAAAGTCTACTCCGCGCAGCATAAAGTCGACTTACTCAAGTCGCATTCTAAAAGTCTGCTCCGTGCAGCACAAAGTCGACTTACTCAAGTCGCATCTCTAAGTCGACTACTCTAGTCGCATCACAAAGTCGACTACTCTAGTCGCATTCTAAAGTCCGCTCCGTGCGGCAATCTAAAAGTCGACTTCGGTCGCATCTAAAGTCCGCTCTGACGGCATAAAGTCGACTACGGTCGCATCTAAAGTCCGCTCTGACGGCAACATTACCACTCGAAGACGACTCGAGTAGTCTATGCTACTTCTCAAGTACAACGGCTACACGCCAAATTACTACTCAGAGACAACTTCAGCATGCTCCGTTCGTTCTTCAGCTCAGGGGCTCAACTCCAATTACTACTCGATGTGGCTCATATAGCTCACTTGGTTTGTAATCTTGGGGGCTGGACGCTACAAGAGTACTCGGATGATGGCTTTTGCGAACTGAAGACCCTTGGATTGATCATCTAATCACTTCAAGGCTCGGGGGCTACTATGCTACAACCATCAACCTCTTTTTTCAAAGACGGAAGATGCAGATTCAAGATTGACCCTCAGCTTGATTCTTCGATTCAAACTCAGGCTCAGGGGCTATACTCCATATGGAGTGCGATTTTTGCAAATCGCACCTCCATATAGATCAAGACATCAAGATAAGATGGGTATTTTTTGGAGACTTCCTGGGTTAGAACTCGGGGACGCCTGGGAACTACTCGGGGATGATTCAAAAGTACTCATAGATGAACTAGAGCACATTCCACTCTTTCGGAAATTCAAGTACTATTGAAGACTTCGGCTAGCAGTACTCGAGACGATCAGAAACTACTTGACGAAGCTTCAAGACCACTCGAACTCGCTGCTCAAGACTACAAAGTGCTCGGGGGCTTGTCGACCATATACCCCTGGGTACCCATACAAGGAAGAATACGAACTCATGCCATAAATCCTTGTAATCCTACTAGGACTCGTACCATGTAATCCTACTAGGACTCCTATCTTGTAACCGACTAGGAACCCGCCCCCTGGACTATATAAAGGAGGGCCGGGTACCTAGGAGGACAAGCCAACACCTCAAGGTGAATCCCCCAACTCATCCGGGGAACACCCAAGCGCAGGGCGCCATACATGATACTCCAAACAGGACGTAGGGTCCGCTACTCTGGCGGTCCGAACTTGTATAAATCTGTGTCTCGTGTCCTCGCGTATACCTTCGAGTTCCAGGTCTGGCAATCCTCCACCGCACAATCTACTACCTCGGGTACCCCCTTGGTAGGCTCAGTGGCCAAAACACTGACAGCCTCTTCTTCAAGACAGCTTGGAATGTTATCAAGGGAGACTTGCTGCAGGCGATTTCTTACTTCTACAGTCAGCACAACCAGCATCTGCAACATTTGAATACAGCTCATCTGGTTCTAGTTCCCAAGAAGGCCGATGCAGTGTGTGTAACTGATTTCAGACCTATAAGCTTAACACATTCTTTTGCAAAGCTGCTATCCAAATTACTTGCAAATCGACTAGCACCTGAACTGAGCAACTTGGTGTCACGAGCCCAAAGTGCCTTCATTAAAAAGCGAAGTATACATGATAATTTCCTCTACACTCAGAACCTGATCAAGTCCTTGCATAGAGCTAAGCAGTCTTCTTTGTTTTTGAAGTTGGATATAGCAAAAGCATTTGATACAGTTCGGTGGGATTACTTAATGGAGGTTCTGGAGCAGTTTGGGTTTGGAACCAGATGGAGAGGATGGGTTTCTGGTCTTCTTGCCACATCTTCCACAGCTGTGCTTCTAAATGGAGTGAGAGGGAAATGGTTCAAGCATCATGCTGGCCTTCATCAAGGTGACCCCTTGTCACCTATGCTTTTCATTTTGGCTATGGAGCCACTTCAGAGGTCACTAGAACTAGCTGCCAGGGAAAGTTTTTTATCCCCAATCAATAACAAGGCTGCAAGGATCAGGATAAGCCTGTACCCAGATGATGCTGCTATCTTCCTAAACCCTATCAAGCAGGATGTTGAAGTGATTTCAGAGCTGCTACTCATCTTCAGCTAAGCGTCAGGCCTGGTAATAAATCGGGCCAAGTGCGTAGCGTTCCCCATACGTTGTGAAGAGCTAGATATTGGGCAAATAATGGAAGGTTTTGCCTGTCCGATAAAGAGCTTCCCTTGCACCTATCTTGGCCTACCGCTGCATTTCAAGGTGTTACATAGAGTGGAGATCCAGCTGGTTATTGATAAATTGGCAAACAGACTACCTACTTGGAAGGGCAAATTTCTGAACAAGGCTGGACGTCTCAAGCTAGTTAACTCAGTCCTTTCATCCATGCCCACATACTTTCTCACGATCTTTAATCTAAAAAAGTGGGCCATCAAGAAGCTAGACAAGATTCGAAGAAGCTTTCTCTAGAAAGGATCAGAGAACGCAAATGGAGGGTACTGCCTTGTGCAGTGGGCAAAGGTGCAACGACCTAAACATTTGGGTGGCTTAGGGGTGCTGGATCTAGAGCTTTTTGGGAGAGCATTGCGCTTGAGATGGTTGTGGTACCAGTAGACCGATCCGGAGCGGCCTTGGGTTGGAACAGAGCTACCTTGCAATGAAGTTGATAAACAACTTTTCCGTGATAGTACAAATGTTGTGTTGGGCAATGGGGCTCAAGCTAGTTTCTGGAACTCTTCCTGGTTGAATGGCTTGGCGCCCCGGGACATTGCTCCTTCTTTGTACAATTTGAAAGAATCAGTGTGTGAAAGATGATCTACAAAATGATAATTGGACTCGGGGGCTCTGGAAAATGAACACCGCTGATGAGATGGCAGAGCTTGTCTCCCTTTGGCCGCTAATCACTGAAGCCCATTTATCTGAACAAGCTGATGTTATTACCTGGAAGTGGACAAAGCATGGAAGTTACACTTCTAAATCTGCTTATGCAGTGCAGTTCGCTGGTTCTTAATGTCAGTTTGATAGCATGGCAATCTGGAAGGCCAAGACTGAAGGAAAGCAACGCTTTTTTGCCTGGTTAATGGTGCAGCGCAAGGTGTTGACAGCTGACAAGTTGCTGCTAAGAAATTGGCCTTGTTCGCCAATATGTCCACTGTGTGATCAGGAAGAGGAAACAGCGGAGCATCTATGCCTCCGCTGTGTTTACACCCAGCAAGTGTGGCTACTCGTCGCTGCCTAGTCTGACGGGTTGATTCAGATTCCGGACCGAGATACCTCTATGTTGAATTGGTGGAACTCTGCCATGGCTACTGCCTCAGGCAAACTGAAAAGCAAGCGAGCGTCCATTTTGATCTACACTACCTGGAACTTGTGGAAAGAAAGAAACCGACGAGTTTTTGAGGGGAAAGCAGCTCTCCCCCAGAGAGTTTTACAGTTGATTAAGAATGACATGGCAACTAGAGCAGATGCGTGTGGAACGGAAGGTTCTAATGCTGCCTGATGTTGATCAGTTCTATGAGCTTAGAGTTTTTCCTTGTTTCATGTAATTTCACCTATGTAACAAACCGCTTTCTTCCTCCTCTTAAATGACATAGCAGCGCTCCTGCTTTTACTTTCAAAAAAAAAGACGCATCACAAAAAAAGAACAGTAGCGGAAGCACTTCACAACAACTTGTGGATCAGGGACCTTCACCTTCGAGAGGACTTCACGACCAACCACCTGATCCAATTGGTCAACCTCTGGAGTCTAGTATCAACAACACAGCTACAACATCAGCAGGAGGACACGATCCGTTGGAACTTGACGGCAAACGGGGTGTACACAGCAGCATCCGCCTACAAGGCCTAATTTGTGGGCTGCATCAAATCACCAGCGATTGCCTCAATCTGGAAATCTTGGGCCCCCCAACCACAAATTCTTCGCATGGCTAATCCTGCAAAACAGAGTGTGGACCTCAGACCGACTAGCGAGCAGAGGGTGGGACCATTCCCCGACATGCCCTCTGTGCCGAACGACGATGGAAACGGCGCATCATCTTACATCGACGTGTCGTTTCACGAGGCGAATTTGGTCTACGGTGGCAGGATGGACGGGCCAACATCACCTCCACCCGGACGAATGGGCACACAGCGATTCAGTGCTCCAATGGTGGGTGAGTCTTGCTTCACCACCTGACATCCTCAGGCAAGCAACACGGTCCTTAGCGCTATTGGTCCTGTGGGAGATTTGGATCGAAAGAAACAATAGAGTATTCAATCAACACGAGTCGTCCGTTCAAACCATGATGGCGAAAATAAAGAGTGAGTTTTCAACTTGGGTAACAGCAGGAGCGAAAGAGCTTGCGTCCCTTACCACGAGAGTGTAAATTGTAAAGTTTTTATAGTTTTACTTTGCCAGATCCCGGTATGTACTCTTTTTTATCAATGAAAATAGGCACACTGAGGTGCTCGTTTCGTTAAAAAAAATCCTGTTGAATTTCCGAGCGTTTCAGTGAGGTCTCCCACAAAGAACAAAGGGACGGGATCGATCAAGCTCATCTAATCTAACGGCCTACTGATTACACTACTACACTGTCTGGAGAGTTAGTTGACGAGCACGAGGCCACCGGAGCCAACGGGCGGCGAGCCGGGCGGTGGTCCTCACTCATCAGCCGGCGGCGACGTGGATGGCACCGCTCTTGGCGGCGAGGCAAACGGGGCAGGCGTCCGCCCGGGGCTCGCACGCCTTGCAGAGGCACAGGTGCCGGCACGGCAGCAGCAGCACCGACGCCTCGCCGCGACCTCACGCCCGACACGCCCACCTGCTCGCCACGGCCGCGCCAGCGGCAGCGGCGTCCTCGACCTTGACGAAGCAGCACGACAGCGCGTCGTCCGCCGCAGCGGCGGCCGGATCGCCGGAGTCCCTGAAGCCCTCCTCGTCCACCTCGGTGGTTGGCATTGCCAGGGTGCCGCCGCCGAGGAGGACGGCCTCGAGCGTTGCGCGGAGCCCCGCCGCGACGGCCTCGCTGCCGCGCGCGACGTCGCGCCACCCCTGGCTCTCGGCCGCCGCCTGCCGCAGCCGCTCCTCGAGGTCCGCCGCGTGCCGGCGCGCGGCCGCTAGCTCCACCTCCCTGTCGCGCAGCACGCGCGTTGCACCGGCTCGCACCAGCGCGACGCATCGACGCTTGCACACCCGCTCCAGCCCGGCGTGGAGGCGGTCGCACCCGGTGTGCACGGCCGCGTCGATCTCCGCGCCCTGCCGACGCATCTCAGCCACCAGCAAGTCGTCCACCGACGCGGTGGCCTGGCGGCCGCTGGTGGACGCCATCGTTGATTGCGCCATCCGGGTCGCAGCCACATCGGCCAACGTCGCCGTCGACTGTGGCGCGACGGCGACCGGCGGCGCCTCGCGCAACATCCCCGGGATCGGCAGGAGCGCCGCGGACGACGAGGGTGCCGCGCAGTACCGCGCGAGGTCGTCGTCCTCCCTGCTGCGCTTCAGCAAGGGCCGCGCGACCACCTTATCGGCGCCGCCGCCGTTGCACGTCAGGTCGCTCTGGGCAGCGCTAACCACTCCGGCGGCAGCGCAGTCGTGATACGGGTACCACCAGTCGTCGTCATTGCCCGCATGGTCCTTGATCGCCCACATCTGCTGATCTCCGTGGTCGCAGGGCGGAATAAGGTACCCTGCCGTGAGGTCGCCGGCGAAGCGTGGTTGCTGAACGGCCGCCATGGTTACGCCTTGAAGCATTTCTCCAAAGGGATCGAGATGGCTGGCACTCAATGGAGGTGGGCCGTGGGCAGAGTAAGAGGAAGGTATGTATCCAGTGGAGGTGTTGGTTTTATGTTACGCGGTGGTGGTGGGCGACGGCGAGTGGGTGGGCATGCAGTGGCGGACTGGCGGTGGTGGGAGGCTGGGGAGGGAGGCAACGACAAAAGGCGGGCGCGCGGGGTTCGCGGCGGTGGGAAGCGGACGAGGACGGAGCACGCACGCATGCGGGCGTGCATGTACGGTTGCCGGAAATCAATGCGGTCAGCAAGGCAAGAGTTCGTACGAGACACGAAGTTAAATTAGGGTTGGCAGGTAGCGCCGTGAGATCGAGCAGCGCGATAATTGGGTGTGTTTAGAAGCCCAACTTCCCTCAAAATTTACTATGAAAAAGAAGATTCTCCATCACATCAAACATCATATCAAAAATACCGGCACATGCATGGAGTACTAAATCTCTATCTACTACTTATATAAATTAAAAAGAATAAAAGGGAGATAATTTTTTGGTACGTGAGTCTGCCCATCCGCGCGTCTGCCTTCCGCTCGCTCTTCCTCCGCTCCGCGCCTCGCGACGCCCACGCCGGTCCCGCCGCGCCGCTCGTCCTCCCCAATCCTCGCGCCCTCTCCCTTCCTTTTTGTTTGCGCGCACCCTCCACTCCTCGCCCTTCCGCGCCCGCCGCCGCTGACATCGCCGCCCGTCCTACTCTCCTCGAGTCCTCGCTCTTCGTGCTCAGACACCGTCCGTCCTCCTCCTCTACTCCCTCTCCCATCGCCGCCGCCGCCCCTTCTCCTCCTCTCCTCGCTCTCCCCGCCTCTGCCGCCCATTATCCACCCAAACCCTAACCCGAGTACCCCTTTCGCGCACCTTCTCCTTGCCGCCGTTCTCCTCCTTCTCGCCGTCGACGCTCTGGATCCCGACGCCACCAATTCATCATCCACGTCGTCGACACTCCGGAGCCGCGAAGTTAGTGAACACCAGCCGCCGGCCGTCACCCGTGGACTCCACCCGTTGATGCCACCGTCACCCGGGGACGTTGGCAACTCAGTTTCCCGTGGAATCCGCTGCCCGTTTGAAGCCGCCGCCGCCGCCGCCCGTGGATGCCACCGCGTGCAACCTGCACCATGCTGCTGCAAAAGTGCGAAGTAGATCGAAGGAGAGAAACTGACTCCTGGTAAGTTTTCTTCACAGATCGATCGTTATTTTCCTCCCAGGAATCGAGTTATTATCCGCTCAAATCGAAATCTTATTCGTCAGGACTTAGCTCCATTACAACCAAATAGTTTTCCCCTATGGGATCGAGCTATTCTTGTACCAAAATCATTTGTTCCCCCATCGATTTGAGAGCTTGAAGTTCGATCTTAGCTTGTGGTGCTCTCACATTGTATGTTTCTTCTTTTTTTTTGGGAGTTTCTTACAATCTAATTCAGATCTTTATCACTATATTTTAAGATCATATGAAGATATTGAACTGTGATTTCTTCTCTCTATTATGTCACAGCTTGTTCAACTTCTGGCGGAAAAAATATATAAAAAAAGGAACTGAAAGAGGGTTACAAGTTTTCTTCGGTTTTGATAAGAGGTTGCTGCTCTTCTGTTGGCCCACTACCCTCTAGCCAATTTTCTTTTATTTTGACTTTTGATTAATTTTCAAGTTTATAGTATTAATGCCAAATTATAAATCGCTCTATGTGAATCTTAATCAATGTTATCAAGTTTCATTATTTTTAGTAAGTGTTATCAAGCTTTTTTTTATCGGTCGTACGGTGCAACCTATTCTCCTAATGTGGATGCTCCTATCAATTTAGCAATTTCACAGGCTTGTGCCAATGAACTATTTGCAAATAGATAGAACATTTGGTCTTGCTGACAAAAAAGAAAATGATGATGGTTATTTCATTGTATTGATAATGGTTAGCTCAATAGGATGGTGTCATAGTCAAGGTATATATGAGGCATGGGAGCAGTAAAGATAGAATGAGCAATTGCACTGTATGAACGAATCGTATATCAACTTACACAGGTCTGCTCCTACAAATGTCAGGCAGTCAAGGAGAAGATTGTGTCTTACAAGGATTTGGCAGCACAACGGCGAGATCACCAGTGGTATGTAGCGGACCCAGTGCGGCCCTCCCAGACAGATGCTGCTCTACATCTATGGTCCCCCCTTCAACGTGGCCGCATTCCAGGTACACATGCCCTGCTCTGGTCTAGATTCTTGCTAGCATGTCGTCCTGTTCTTCCATCATACTCTTGGACCAATAGCAATTTGTGCACCTAAATATTTCTTTTTTTTCTGGGACATGGATGAGGTTGCTCTGTTCTTACCGAGCTAACTAAGCTTTGCTTCTTGTTTTTGGCTTTGTTCTTGTGCAGTTCCAGTGGGTATGTCGATCTAACTGATATTTAATTCATTTCGTGATATGCTATCTGATAGGCTTTTTGACATGCATCTAATTTTTTTAAGTTATATGTCAGTACGAGTGAACGCTACGAGGTTATATGAATATGGTTAAATACCATGTGTGATTAGTTCCCAAGAGCAGCCCATAACGACTACAGCTTTGACCTTTGGACTCTTTTGCCGTTTTCACAGTTGTTATGTGTGCTCATTGTAAGATCACCTTTTGTTACTGCCATTGTAAACTAGGATGTGGTCATATTTAATTAGTGTTCTTTTTCTTTCTATTTGTGCAGTATATTGGAAACTTGAGTGGTGGAGAGGTATTTCTATAGTATAATTGCTTTTTGCATTCTTACTAAATCTCAACTTGCATGCCACATTACAAGGTATGAGCATATAGATTGTAGCGTGCATACTGATTAAGGTCATAAGCTCTAATGGTTTCATTGATTTTATTTATCAGTAGCATAATATCTTGGTTTACTGTCTGACTATGGTTTTGTCCATGATGTCTGTTGGTAGGCTCTCATAGAACTGCCAGCCCCTGGCTTCATTCTGTGCTTATTCTTAATCCCTGAACATTGTGGTATGAAAATTGCATCTTGTCCTTTTATTGAATATATTATTAGATATGCTATGTAGGCCTGGGATATGCAATATTATCTCGATGGATTTGATCCCCCTCTGTTTCCTGGCTGGGCACAGACTGTCAGGCTGGGGGTGCTTATTGTATTCTCATCAGGGGATGCTTACTGTATTCTCATCATTAAAGATATAAAGATAAATGTGCCTTGTTTTGCTTTCTGAATCTATGAGTTTTTTAATCTCAGGTGATTAACTTACTTGTTTGCCATGGTCAAGGTTACTGCTCTCTTGGTGCTCATTTTGCTGACAAGCTACATAAGGTAGGAGTTTAATGCAAGACTACTTTACTGTAATGAACTATTGAATTGTGTTGTTGTTTGGTCTCTTGTCTGAATTACTATGATTGATACAGTGATATACCTGAGGGAACCTATCAAAATTAGTGGTTGTCGTTCCACATGGCAGGTTGATCATTGGAAATAGAACTGTTGCCTAAGATTAAATGGTCTTAGTTATAACTTATGAGTAACATAGAAAAAATGATTAAATTACTCCAAATAGTCTGCCATGCTTCCTTTTCCTTTCTGCACAATGCTTGATACTTTTATCAATAGTCATGTCATGTTGTTAGAGGTTGAGAAGTGATAGAGGTTGAGAAGGGCTTTGGAAGTTCACAATTTGCAAGTGCTTATCTGTTTGCAAAGTATGGAGTTTAAAGCTGAAAAGTACTACCTCATATTTTAGGTCACTGGCAACACACCACAAAGGGTCCAAGAGCACTGGGTTCTCGATGGTTTAGCACAGGTCCAATCCTAAATTTCTGATCTAATGGTCTACATCCTATTCTTGTGAAATCATGTCATTCCTTCTGTAATCCTGTACCGAGGTCCAATCCTGAATTTTTGATCCAATGGTCTATATCATGGCTGTCTGTTGTTTTGCATGTTTTCATAGAGCGACAGAACAAATGGCTTTATTGTAGAAGCATAATCTAATTATCCATGCAGGAAAAGGTGAAAAACACTCCATTTACTACTTTTAGTATGCAGTCATTATCTGGATACACTGCTTTGGATGTAGCATTTCACGTATGTTATTGTGTTTCGTATATATTAGTATATAGCTTAAAGTATGAGATCACTACAATTGTTGTTCCATTTCCAGTAGTTTTGTTGCTTTAGATACACCTGACGACACATGGATGCATGTGCTTGATTGTAGTTAAAATACACTAATTTTTTTGGTCAGATTAAAGCCCCACCTCTGCATTTTTTTAGTCAGGGAACCATTTCTAATTGGGCTCATGATTAAGTGAATGTACTGTCATTGCTTGCAGATCATAGCTCAGCGAGGAGAAGTGGAGGGCTTGATTCCTGGTAGCAAGGATTACACATCCACCGTGAGGTTGGACCTGGTCCACCACAATTCTTTTGAGTTTACTCTTCTGAATACAGGGTGTTTCCTGAAATTGAAAGAATTATGGCTCCGGACTGAGCATCAATGGACAGATGGGTATGTTGTGCTACCAATTATGTTGGCTGCCTGGCTGGTGATGTTTCTTGTAAAATAAACAGAATATCCTGCCTGCATTTTATTTTGGTATGAATGAATCTGATTTTGTATTCCTAGCAGGTGATCCATTGTGAAAACTACATATATTTGGGTTTCCTTTTTGGAAGAAAAATCAAATGTTGCTTACATATCAGGTGTTTTGTGGTTTCCTCCAACCACAGAAAATGGTAAACCTTGTTATCTCATGTTGCTCTATTAGTTGTGTTTTGTTTGTGTTTTTAAATGTCTTATGCTGTCATGTTGTGTTTGCTTTTTTTAAAAAAAAAATTCACCATGATAGGAGATCACAGTGCATAAAACTCCCTGATGGATTTTTTTCCCAGATGATCCCGACTCCCATTGTTTCCAGATTTCTCTAGCTGTATGACTATATAATTGCCTTTGCAGACTTGCAGTCACATGATCTATGAGGTGTGTACATTTCTATTTTCAAACTTGGTCCACTTTCGCTTTCTTCTCTCGTGCTGAATGAAATTGAGACATATTGTGATGATGTTGAACTGATGCACTTTGCATACTTCCGAGTTCCGAATGCTAAGACTGTTAGCATTTCTTGTTAATGCCCAAGGATAAGTAGAAAAAGTTTAGCTGTAAAGTAGTTATTCTCTGATAGCTAAAATGTCATTTGTCCACCTGGGAATAAGCCTGTCGCTGGGTATTCATAGTTCATACCCAGATTCATACCCATGCAATTTGGGGAGGGTATGGGGAAAATATATTGTCCATTTAATTTTGGGTGTGGGTAGGGTAATACCCTCTTTCAATCGGGTAATCCCCACTCTAATTCACATTATCCATTCGGAGTTGGGGCCCACCCGTGTGAATCCTTTACGGCTTTGCCTTCCCCTTTCTCGTGACCTTGACAGAGAGAAACAGGGGAAGTAGGAAGTAGCACACAGAGAGGGAAACAGAGTAGCAGACATGGCTGCATGCTGGAGATGCCGACGCGCAGTGCCATGGAGCTGCGGAGGTCCAGCTCCCGAGGCCGACGAGGACATGCATCGCAAACGCTCGCGGGGGAGCAACAAGGTGTGAATCGCTTGCGAATCGACTGCCCGATGAGGCGGTGACACAAGAGGAGCAGCGCAACGGTGCGTGGAGGCGACAATGGCGCGAGCGCAGGTTGGGCGGAAGGAAGCCAGTAGTGCTGCTGCTGCGTCGGGACCACGGTGATGGTGGGCCGCCATTGCTGGGCGAGTTCCTACATGTGGAGCTCCGCAGACTTCCTTTGAACATTCTTACCCAGATTACCCGTAATATCCAATGATTTTGGGTAATTGGATGTGAATAATTTTGGGGAGGGTATAGAATGGGTATGAGAAGAATGGATTTGAGTGTGAGCAAACACGGGTGTATCCATACCCTACCCAACGGCAGGCTTACCTGGGAACCTTATCCTGCTCTCCGAAATACTTCTGCTTTGTTCGATCCTTGTTACCACCCATGAGCATGATCTCAGTATTATCTTTTTGTCAAACATGCAGTCTTATGGGATGAAAGTTGGATATGCAGTCTCTGGCCAATCTGGCGGCACTGGTTAATCGTCTTTTGAAGGCGGTGGCTGCATTATCTTTATGGCTTTGAGTGACAAATAGTGGTGCTCTGTTATTTCACAAATCAATGGAATATGTTCCCAATTAAATTATGTGAGGTTCAGTCTGTGTAATTTACCATGCTCCATTGCTCCACCCTTATCTGTGTCCATCCTTTTAGCATACACGGATGTAAATAAAATAATATAAAATGTTGTTTGGTTTGGTAGTATGATGTTGTTAATTTATCATGTCCAAATGTCTCAGAGCTCTAACCCTTTGGCTTTGTAACTTAACTTTATTTCCTTGCATGTTACTCTTCTGAGTGATCATACACTACAATATAAATATTTTATAGCCCGTAGTAAAGCACGGGCACATTCCTAGTGTAGATGAAATCAAAAACTAATTACACAGTTTGGATGTACTTTGCGAGACGAATCTTTTGAGCCTAGTTAGACCATGGTAGGACAATATTTATCACAAACAAACCAAAAAATGCTACAGTGCTTTTCAGTTCGGAACAGTGCTTCTCAGTCCAAAAATCGTGTAAAACCCAAAATTTTGCATCCCAATTCAGGGAACTAAACACACATAATGCCGGGGCTGCCCCCAACGGCCGGCCCAGACAGGCGGATCCCGTCCAAAAAGGTTGCCGCCGCGCGGTGGTGGTGGCCGGGTGCGGTGGATGGGCCACGCGCACGGCGCCAGCCTTTGTGCATGCTGCAGCAGCCTACAGGGCAGGGCCGTCCCACAAAATTTTTGGGCCCCTGGGCAAGTAAGACACTGAGGCCCAACAATATAATATTTTAATATAACGATTACGAAATCAAATCTCTAAAACCAATCTCTATCTCCGTAAGTACTAATCAAGTATTAATAAACTACAAGTTTGCATCTGCAAGATTGTAATCAAATTCATACCTTTGCGGTTTTGTCGTGGAGCACTAATCAAGAAGACGAGAAGGACAAGTCGCCTGGGGGTTGGGCCTCGCGTGATCGCATCTAGCGATTGGCCGGATCGACTACTGGCGAGGAGAAGGAGAACCGTGAATGGAGAACGGCTGAACGGGATGCAAGCGAACGGGAGAAGAGAAAGACGGACCGGTGTCGCTGAATCGATGTTCGCTAATACCCTAGTCGCCGACGCCGTCGCCTCGTCTTCTCTCGTCTCGTGCCGTCCGCCCGTCCGTGCGTGAAGCCGTGCGATACGTATCACAGATGGACTACTAGTTGCCTGTGTACTATGTACACTTAGACCCTGTTTAGTTGGTGAAATTTTTGGTGAAAATGATGAAATTTTTGCATTACAAAACGTGTTCCTTGAGAAGTAGTACGGGGTGCAATGCGAAAATTTTGAAATTTTTTGAAGAACTAAACAAAGCCTTACTATGCTCAAAGGCCCCCAGCGGCTTGGGCCCATGGGCGGCGCCCTGCTTGCCCTCCCCTCTGGGACGGCCCTGCTGCAGGGTGTGAACGCATGGTGCACTCTATACTATTGATTAGCCCTTTGGATCATCATCACTTCATCAGCTGGATTAGTTAGCCGGTTAGTTTAACAAAGGCATGCTTTTTAACTAACGATGATGACACTGACTGGCACCCCTAAACAAACGAGAGCCTTGAGATCCGGCGATCTTTTCCCGGCGTCGCTTCCCGTGCGGTGGTGGTGGCGTACGTGGTCCTCCCTCCCTCTCATCTGACGGACAAGGACAAGGAAAAATCAAAGCGGGTGGTGGTGGGGTGCCGCGGGTAACAAGGAACAGCAAGAGCATGTGATGCCAAGGCGAGTTGCCGTTGCCGTGCCCCGGGGGTGGCGGTGGGTTTGCGTTCGTCCCCTCTCGCCAGTCGCCACCCTCCCCCACGTCCGTCCTGCGGTCCGGTCGGACGTGCGGTGGCGCCGTACACTCTGCACAGCGCGCACATGTCCTGTCACGCACTTCTTTAATCCCTCCCGGCCCGCTTTCTTAGGCCAGGTTTGATTCCCATTAGTAGGGTGACTTAAAGTGCAAAAATGTAAAATAAGTCACTAGTGAAATCAAACAGTTCTGACTTAAATGGTCTGACTTATAAGTTGCATAAGTAGCTTCACCTCTACTTAAAATGACTTATTTTCACTTTTTCTTTCTCCCACCCTGTGTGAAGCCTACTGACTTATAAGTCACTGCAACCAAACAGGACTGACTTAAATCCAATTGACTTATAAGTCGGATGACTTATAAGTCAGGTAATTTATGGGAACCAAACATAACCTTAATCCATCGTCCACCCCCTCCGGATTTCCCTTTTCCCGTTTTTACTTTTTTTTAAAGCGGTCTTGGCTTGGTCGCTGCGGCCACGCACGCACACGGGGGCACGTGTGGCCCCCGCGGGCGCGAGGCGCCACCGCGCCACCCGGACGCCTCGCCGGCGCTACACGTCGGCACTCGGCAGTAGCGGACGAGCGGTGGGTGCAGCACGCCACGCCCGCACCACCGGTCCACCACCCGCGGGGACAGGATGGCATGGGCGCGCCGGGGCCGGCGGTCAAAGCGGCAAGGTGCGTTTGCCGTCGGCGCCGCCTAGAGTATATAGACCATAGTAGTTGTTAATTGTAGTTAGACTACCGATCTTGTGACACCTACACGTAGCATCCGACAAGGTGATCCTATCAGTCCATATTTATTTGTACTGTGTACTGAAGGTCTTTCCTGTCTTTTGAGAAAGAAGGAAGAGGAAGGTGTTTTAAAAGGTTTGCGTAATGGCAAATTTGGGCCTCCTATTTCACACTTACTTTTTGCTGATGATAGCATATTCTTTGCCAAAAGCGATTGCAAAAGTGTTGATGCCTTGAAATCAGTTCTACAGTTGTATTGTGATGGCTCTGGACAGCGTGTGAACTTTTCAAAATCTTCAGTTTTCTTTGGTCCTCATTGCCCTGTTCCTATAAAAAATAGTGTTATGGCTTCCCTACAAATTCAGAATGATGCTTTGAAGGATACATACTTGGGCATGCCAACAGATGTGGGGCGTTCTCCAACTGAGGCTTTTAAATTCTTGCCTGGGAGAATATGGAAACGGATTAACAACTGGGCTGATCGGCCATTATCTAGAGCTGGGAAAGAAATTCTTCTTAAGGCTGTGGTTCAGTCAATTCCAACCTTTGTTATGAGTTGCTTCCAGATTCCAGTTACAACTTGTGAAAAGATGCGGAAATTTATTGCAGATGCCTGGTGGGGAGTAGAACAAGGAAAGAAAAAGATGCATTGGCGTTCTTGGGATTGGCTGTCCTCACCAAAATTTCTGGGTGGGTTGGGTTTTCGAGATCTTCAACTTTTCAACCAAGCCATGTTAGGCAAACAAGGATGGCGCCTTCTTACAAGTCCAGATTCCTTATGTGCTCGTGTCCTTAAAGGTCGTTATTTTCCTTTCTCTAATTTTTGACATGCAAAATGTCCTAGATCAGCTTCCTATACTTGGCGTAGTATTATGCATGGTAAAAAGCTTCTGGAGCAAGGTATTATGTGGAAAATTGGAAATGGAAAAACTGTTCGGATATGTAAAGACAAATGGGTCCCTGATGAGATACTTGGTCTTGTTTCCCCAGTGTTGCCATTGCCTGAATTGCAAACTGTGGATGCCTTGATCAATCCCGATTCAGGTCTGTGGGATGAGGACACAGTTAATGTTTTTTTCACTCCAAATACGGCTACAAAAATCAACCAGATACCACTGCCTATAAGTGAGGTTGATGATTTTGTTTCCTGGCCTTATACTAAATTTGGTGACTATTCTGTGAAGTCAGCATATAATTTTGCAAGAATATCTTCTTTTGCCTCCTTCAGAAGTAGGCCTGGAACTGGTTTTATGTCTGATACAACTTTTGAGGAAAAGAATTGGAAGATGTTGTGGTCTATTAAAACTCCGAGCAAGATGAAAATAATTCTTTGGCGAGCTGTTCATGACTGTTTGGCTACAGGACATCAGGTTGAGAGGCGACATATTCCTGCTACTTCTCTTTGTTGTTTCTGTGCACGCATAGAGAAAGTTGAGCATTGTTTCTTAATGTGCCCTTTTGCTACTTCTGTGTGGGATGTTATCAAAAAACAGTTTGGTTTTCATCTACAAAGGAAATATCTTCAAAATGTTAAACAATGGTTATTTGATTTACTGAATCGTTGCAATGAGGTGCAACGTGTAGCTGTGACCGTTACTTGCTGGCATATCTGGGAAGCACGAAATGAAACTAGAAATTCTGAAACTAAAGTGTGTCACAAGGTGATAATCAAGAAAATTCAAGCTTATGTTGATATGATAGTTATGCATTGTTTGAAGCCGAGTCATCACTCCTAAAGGTGTGCAGTTCCTCAACATATTCAGAAATGGACTCCACCGCCGGCTGGTTGGCTTTGCCTCAATGTGGATGCAGCAATCTTTTCTTCTTCATCAAGTTCGGCTGCTGGTGTCATTGTGCGAGACCATATGGGCAGATGTTTGATGGGTTGTCGCAGGTCTTTCCAGGGTATTACTATGCCTGAGGTTGCAGAAGCACTTGCTCTTCGGTGTGCCATGGTTCTTGCTCTTGATGAAGGGTTTCAAAAAGTGATTATCCAGTCAGATTGCTTGACTCTGATCCAGAAAGTCAATGTTCCTACTCGGGACCGTTCTGTGATTAGTTCTTTTGTTGCTGATATCAAGTCTTTAACTACGAAATTTGTTTCTATTTCTTTTCTACATGTAAACCGTAGTGCTAATGAGGTAGCTCATTTGTTGGCTAGAGCGGGTGAGCTCATTGCTTACTCAATCTTCCGCCATGATGTTCCTGGTTGCATCCAGGATGTTGTAAACTCTGAAAGTTTGAGTTAATGAATGGGCCGACCTAGATCTCAAAAAAAAAAACTAATCCACCTCCTGTTTATTAGCTTAAGTAGTACAAACTACCTACCCGGATCTCATCGATCACGTAGAGTCTGGTCTCTAACGTAAATCTGCCGAGCGCGTGCGTACGTGGCGCAGGGACCGGAGGCGGGCGGCATCGACGGACATGCATATTAATATTAATTAACAAAGCCAGCGAATCGGGCGCCGCAGGATTATTGCGTTCTGTTAGTTAACAAATGGTGATGAAACGATGATGATGCTAGTGTGCTACCGCGCGCACTCTGCCAAAGCAAGCAGGGTTTCATTGATCCTGGAAAAGCTGCCTGGGACAGGGACTCGATTTCGTCTGCCGGCGGTCCTGATTGCAAGCTCGAGGGTGCAGGGAAAGGCGCACGAAGCACCCCCCTCCCACTGCACGCCAACAAGACCGGGATCGAGGACTGGATCATCATCGCCTCGCCTAGCTCGCCCACAAGACCCGGACGACGCACGCTAGCTACCGCGCGAGATGCGCTGCCGCCTGCCGGGCCAGGTGCAGAGTCCCAGGGCACCTCGCCCGGAGGTAGGAAAGCGGCGTCGCACTTTTACACGGTCGGTACTGCTGCTACCATGGTTAACTATCCGTACTAGTAGAGTAATGGTATGGTACTGCTGTGCGCCTGTGCCGGCCCCTTCTCGATTACGAGGATCATTTCTAGTTGAGCTATTTTTTTAATTATACGGTACAATGTAGACGTTCACAACACGTATGCACACTCACTCTTATGAATACACGTACGCAAACCCTACTACTATGGCCATTTCTGAAGAAATGAGCACCGGCAGATTTGGAGATTCCCGAAGTTACCACTGGTGCATCGCCGTCGACGAGAACGTCACGTACCGTCTCACTCAACCGTGTTATCATTAGACTAGAAGCCTATTCGCTACTAGTTGAGCTAATTAAGATGGCATTCTGCAACTTAACAACACTCAATCTCTGCTAAGAGCAACTCCAGCAGAGCCCCTACTTGAACCTCTACTCAAAAAGTAGGGGCCAAGAGCAAAAAAACTCACTCCAACAGAGCCCCTACACGGGCACCAATTCTAGGGGGGCACCCAAATCCCCCCCCCTCAGGCCCCTTCTCCTGCGGGTGGTGGAGGGAGCCCCTATCGGTCGTTGGCCGTTCCTCCCTCTGCGCGCCACCGAGCGGAGCGGCTTCTCCCTCGCCGGTCCCTCCACGAGCGCTGCTGGGAGCTCTCCTCCGCGGCCACCCGAAGCTCCCGCCGCCCACCATGGCCGCTTGAGCTCGAGAGAGACACCTCCACGCCCGGTCGGAGCTCGATTCGCCGGCTAGAGCTCGAGCTCACACACCGGCGGCGGCCCGTGCCCCGCCTCCTCCCCGAGCTCTACCCGCTCGGAGAACAGATCCTCCGCCGCCGCTGCCGGAGGGCGAGCCCTGCGGACGCCACCTTGCGCGACCGGGAGGGCGAGGACGCCGCCTTGCCGGCCGGGAAGGTCGCTCTGTCGCGCCTCCATGCGCCGCAACGCCTCGATTCGCTCGGCCGAAGATCGATTCGCCATCCGTCGAGGTCGATCCGAGCATCCACGGGAGCATCCCCGGCGCCGTCGCGAGATCCAGTCGAAACGAAGGTCGAGCTCCCTCCCGCCGCGCTTGGCCGGAGGTCAAGATCCCCCTCCCGCCGCGTCAGACCGGAGCTCGAGCTCCCTCCCGCCGCGTCTGCCGCGTTCGGCCGGAGCTCGAGCTCCTCACACTACCGCCATCGTGCTAGGCCGGAGCTCGGCCTCCTCAGGCCGCCGCTACCGCCTAGGCGCCACACCCGGAGCTCGAGCCCCTCACGCTGCCGCCGCCGAGGTCGATCGGAGCTCGGCCCCCTCACGTCGCCGCTACCGTCCACGCCTGGAGCTCGAGGGCATCGTCTGGACATAGGAAGCAAGGGGGGAAGAGACAAGAGAGTAGCGATGGCGATGACAGTGGAGAGATGTGGGAGATAGAGGAGACCAGGAAAGAAGAAAAGGTATCACTCAATGACAAGTAGGTCCCGCATATCAGGCAAGAGTAGGGGCTTCAGAGTTGGAGTTGTTGCTGGAGTTGAGCACAAAATTAGACCTCTTAAAAGTTAGAGGCAGCCCCTACTAGACAAAGTAGGGGTTATTGCTGGAGTTGCTCTAACGCGGCTGACGACGACGGACAGTACGTGGCCGTGGCCCGTGGGGACACCCTGCATGCAGTACGGTGCCCGGACACGTACGCACTGCATTCCTTTTTTTTATAAATTGTACGCACTGCATTCCCTTGTGTGCATCCGTCCTGGACTGCAGTAGTACGTGCCTTTTCTGTCCTGTAAAGCGTATACTACTCCTAGTCCTAGGTACGTGCACGATGCGTGATCGATACGCGATCCAATCGTACGTGCACATGGGAATGAAGCGGAGACGTCTGCGTTTGTTGGCGTATTGGACCGTACGCACGGGCTTACGCACGTAACGTAACCGGGCCAGCTAGGCCTACTACTACTGTACTAGGTTGATGCTGCTGCCGAGCACAATGCACCACGAACGCGCCCATGGAAGCGCACGCCTCGCTGGCGTGGACGTATACATACCGGCGACGTGGCCTCCATGCACGAGCTGCATGCAGCGTGCATGCATACCTGCTCGGGCTCGATCCTCGCACAACGAGCCCAACGGATCACTGTAGAGTTTGTGTAGACGACGTTGTAGGGGCTAGCATTGGAATGGTTGACGCGCCATATATGCCAGTATGCTTGTGCGGGCCCCACGTATTAACGTGGAGTATAGCTGTGTGCGGCCGGCAGCATGTGTAGCGTAAGCACCGCGTGTACAAAGCGTAGCACACACAGTACTAGGCATACTAGCACACAAAGTGTTCAGTGTCTACGTAGTACGTTTGCACCATATTGGGTACTCCCTTGGTATAAAATACTTGTCATCGTTGACTTTTTCCTACTACTTTGACCGTTCGTTTTATTTAAAAAATTATGTAAGTTCCATCTATTTTTTTCTACATGCTTTACTATTGTAGGTATTTAAAGCTTTACTTATCTTTTACATATTTGTAATAAGTTTTTGAATAAAACGAATGGTCAAAATTGTAAGAAAAAATCAACAACGATAATATTTCGATATGGAGGAAGTACTTGCGTACCGACGCGGCCGGGCATGAGGTTCCATTTGTGCTGGTGGGTGCCTTATGTCGCCCATCAACACTGTGTTTTGCATAACGAAATATTTTTTCTTAAAAGCAGTAAATTAATTCAAATTAAAAAAATCAATTACAAAGTTCCATAACTTCTCAAGATGTACAACTTTTATTTGAGTTGTTTTTTCATTTGACAAACTGGTAGTAATTTTGTTCACAAAATTTATATCTCTTATATAGTTTCATGAAATCTCTCGAGAGAGATACAAGATTTGTAAATAATGTTTATACCACTATATTAGATGAGCAAATGACCAAATTAAAAGTTGTCGATCTTCACAAGTTATAAAACTTTGTAGTTGAACCTTTTTAAATTTGAATTACTTTTGTCAATGAAAAGTACGTTTGAATCTCTCAAATTTGAAAAATTGTATTTTTCAAACAACCTTTAATGGAGAAACATTCAAAATAAAAGTTGTAGATCCTGAAAAGTTATGAAACTTTATTATTTACAATTTTTTATTAAAATCATATTGTAACGAAAAACTAAGTTTGAATCTCACAAATTTGAAATTCAAATTTCATAAACGACCTCGAACGGAGAAACTTCCAAAATAAAAGTTGTTGATCTCAGAGAGTTATGAAACTTTGTATTTGGCAACTTTTTAATTTGAATACATTTACTGCCTCAAAAAAGTAATTTACATTCGGTGTAGTACAATATGAGGAAGATGAAGAGATATGGATGCATGTAAGAGTGTAGTGCAGTGGTAAGGGAAGCTACGTATGAGGGGGAGGTCATTTGTTCAAACCCCTTTTAGCCGAGCATAAATCGTTTTCTAGCGTAGTGATATAGAAAATACATAGCGAGAGAGTTGCAATCTTATTGAGACGGAAGGAATACAATAGATAGCGAGATAATAGTAGGAGGAGAAACGGAGAATTGAAGGCAAAAGGTTTCTACGTGGCGTGGTACACAAAAGATTTTTCCAGTTCGTGCAATGACAACCTAGAGAACGTGTTGAACTCTCTCTCGGCCCCCTACTTCCTGTAAAACCCTTGACCTTGCCTTCAGCAGGGGAATTGATGGTAATAATTGTTGTGAAACACGTCGTCAGCGGTTGGATCTTCTCCCTCTCGTGTCTCTCATCACAAACACAAGAACAAGTATAAAGTAGACAAGAGACAATATAGGTGGAGCTTCTCTTTATTATCTATATATCGATATCATACAATAGGGGTAATCCTCTGATATATATACTCCAAACTAAGCCTAGAGTTTTGGTAAGAGCTCACAAGCAACCGGACAAGGACTAGGACTTCTAGTTCTCCTTTCTATCTATACGAAATCCGGTTGTTTTACAACACTCCCAAACGGTTCTTAGAGAAAAGAGTACATATCAACCGCATTTTGTATTGCACATGTTGCCTCGTCAAAAACCTTATGTGAGAAACCTTCAAGTAAAAACTCACAAAGAGAAAAAGAGTACAACATAAAACCTTCTTGGTTATACAATATTATATAGTTACTATTCTTCATAAATAGTAATCAATCTTCAAGATTTATGCATGAACTTCATGATTCTTGCAACAAAGATCTACATGATCTAAGTAAACGAGTGGTACACCTTCATGGTAAATTTAATAATTAATCATCAAGTTGAATCCTTCTAGGTACAACTTAAGAGATTTCAGATCTAAATATGATTAAACATATGCTCCCCCTCATAACAACATCCTTTGAACTTTAGTGTTCAAAATGTCGGAGTCACATTCTTCATAAATGTGCATTAGTCTTTCGAAGATTTAACTTGTAATTCTTCTAGATTATATTAGGAGGAATGCTTCAAGCATTAGTAACCACTTTATTTGACTATGCAACACAAAATAAAATTCTATCATTTTAGAGGAATTTGGGGATAATAATTTTCTAAATTTCATATCTTATAGATATTACATTTCAAACTTCAATGTTTGATTAATAACAACTATATATAAGTGGATATTAAGTTAACACCAATGATCTATTCGGTAGATCTTCTAAAGTTAGCTTATTCCATACTTTAACTTAAGATAATCAGTCTTCAGTTGGCATTTGAGGGGATAATTCAGATTGCCAATCACCAATATACCTTCTATGGTATGTGAGGATACATACTATCAATGCTGGTTGATTGCGTATGCACTTACTGGTTCTTGTATGGCTCATTCAGGACCATACGAATTCTCACCTCATTCTTAATTCAATCACTTGGGTCTATATGAATTTTCATTTATATCTTCAGGATTATTGGTGTTCACTCAGAAATTAACTGATTAGTCCTTCATTGACTATATCCTTCAAGGATTTTCTAATTCTTCGAGAATAGTATTTCTCTTCTCTGAGAAATTCTCTCATGCAAGAGAGAAGTGATTTACTTGTTAATTTGAGCTCTTCAATAAACTCTTTTATTTGAACGTGTTATTCATAATAAGTCACTTTATGACTTCATATCCTTCGAGGAATTGCTCTTCTAGAGACTATTAATATTCATTCAGGAATATTGTCAACCTTAGACATTTATTACTTAGTATGAGATTTACTTTCTATTATTTTCATCTTTTATTCCTTCGAGGAATGATGAATCCTTCAAGGATCATCTCTTATGGATTTTCGAAATCCATCAATTAATTGCATAATATATATTTCAGTGTATTATTTCCATATGCCAGATAAGTAGCAGAATATTGATTCATACATAATGTGAGTTTACTAGCCTTTTGAAAGACTTATGAACCATTGTATTTCACCATGTCATTATTTCACAATGATTCATCAAATTTGAACTTCCAGTTTCAAATATTTCTACATGGTTCAACCTCAATTGCATTCTTCAATTTGACCCAATATTATTGCTTCATGCAACTCTGCCATGGACTTTATTTATGAATCCATATTTTTGTTAGAGAAATATTTGCAATAATAGAGGTAATATACTGTCGACATTCATTCTTTTCTCTCCCATATCTTCAGGATAAGACTATGATATAGTCAACTAGTATCTGCTATCCCAACACAAAATACTGAGCGTGCTTTATAGTGTTAGGCATTCATCTTCAAGATGAACATTTTCTTAGTTTGTGAGGCATTCGACCATAATGGTCTTCTTTCCAGAATTCTACAGAGATTTCAATAATTTGTTTGACAAGTTCATTTAATCCAAAACCAACAGGCGTCCCCGTAGATTTTAAATTAATGATCAAATCATTTGCCATGGTGAGTATATTATTAAATACCTGGGATATACCACACATAGCATTCTGTTTACTACAAATAAACTTAACTTCTAGTTAATAACTTCATATTGTATCTCCTCATTCCAGATTTCCATATGTGAGTATTCATTATGTGTGCACATTCTCACTGGGATAAAAGTCCTTCAGGGAATTTCACTTCAAGTGTGTTTTCGTATCAGGTGATGCCATTCATAGGCTCCTCACAATTTAATTTTCTGGCATTTATACTTCGCTTCATGCGAGTATGACTAAGTGTGTTTTCTATTCCTGCTTCAAGCTTCTAAGAATATTATGAAGATTATTCTTCTATTCAATACAAGGCATTCATATGGGCTTTCTCTCCCCCTAATGCGGATATTATATCTTCATAAATAGCATACTTCCCATGATATCCCCATGAACTTAATGTAATGGAAATTCAGTTCCATATATTTCAACTTCAAGTTGATGCCTATTTGTATGCTATTATGGTGAAATAAAATTACACGCACTTTTTTTTAGACTTTTAGGGGTTATTTGTTATGCAGTGAGCTAGATTTCATTAAGTCTACAGAACCATTATGTTTATCTAGCTTCTTTATTTATTTAGCCCAAAATATTCCAAATACTCATACAAAATACTTCAAGTAATTATTATAATTAAACTTCAAGTTTAATATTTATGCAAAATATAATCTACATGGAAAATCTTCTGGAAAAATTTAGTTGCTTTTATATTCAAGATTTCCCCATTTACTTTTAAATCCATAATGCATAATTATTTTTTCACACAATGGATAATCACGTTCATTTTCTTTTCAATTTTTTCGCAAACCCATTCTAATTGGGCAAACCAATTTCTAATTGGATAAATTTCCTATGAGATCAATTATAGACTAGTTTGCTTCCCTGATCTTAGCCTTCTTGACTAAAGATTTAATTACTGACTTCTAGTCATTTTGCACATATGTATATAATACATTGATTTATCAGCATGCTAGCTGATTGATAGAGTGTTATGATGGCTTACTGGCCATCTTACCAGAGTAGGAGCTACTTCTCAACAGGAGAAGTTCTGTAAAAAACAACATGCAAGTTGTTGTAATAATAGGAATAGCATAATAGCTACAAGCCAATGTTTTAAGCGAAATTTTGGTTTGATGTCCATGCAGAGACTTCTGATTAATGTGCGTGCTGATAACGTGTTGTGAAACACGTCGTCAGCGGTTGGATCTTCTCCCTCTCGCGTCTCTCATCACAAGCACAAGAACAAGTATAAAGTAGATAAGAGACAATATAGGTGGAGCTTCTCTTTTTTATCTATATATCGATATCATACAATACAATAGGGGTAATCCTCTGATATATATACTCTGAACTAAGCCTAGAGTTTTAGTAATAGCCCACAAGCAACCGGACAAGGACTAGGACTTCTAGTCCTCCTTTCTATCTATACGAAATCCGGTTGTTTTACAACAATAATGAAATGACATGTCAGGCGGGGAGCCTTGCCCCAACACCCCCACCCACCCACCCCCACCCCCACACACACATCCAACGTAAAAAAAAAGTTGGCGCAATGCACACAAACGCAAAATCTTTACCTTACGAAACTTGCCTAATAAGAAGGCCACGGAAGCTGGCCACGTAGCTGGCTGCTCCCGACCGTCGGATCGGCCCGGTGAACGGTCTGGATCGGCCGAGCAACGACTAATTTTCAAAAAAGTCCTTCCATTAAGCAAAAATCGATCTGGCAGTCCATGAATTTTCAAAGATGAGCCCCTAAACTTCCGGGAAAATATGTTTATGATCGACAATTTTGCTAACAGAACCCCACACTTTGCAGCAATCCAACAAAAAACCTCAGAATTTTACAAAAAAGACCTCCAACATTCCAAAAATCAACAAATAGCACAAACTCTAGCAATGGTATTTCTGCAACAAGACCCTTCTATTTAGTGTAAATTGAACCCACAATCAACAAACTTTTACAAACAAGTCCCTATACTTCTGAGGAAGTACGTTTGATATCCACGATTTTACAAATAAAACTCCGCACTTCTCAACAGTGGACTAGAAGGCTCCAGCTTCCGTCAAAAAAAACTCATATCTCCCCAAGAGTTAACACATAACCCAAACTTCTCAACAACAATAGTAAACTTTACAGGGAAGCTGGCCACGTAGTTGGCTGCTCCGGGCCGTCTGATCGGCCCGGTGAATGGTCTGGATCGGCCGAGCAACGACCAATTTTCAAAAAAGTCCTTCCATTAAGCAAAAATCGATCTTGCAGTCCATGAATTTTTAAAGATGAGCCCCTAAACTTCCAGGAAAAATATGTTTATGATCAACAATTTTGCTAAAAGAACCCCACACTTTGCAGCCATCCAACAAAAAACCTCAGAATTTTACAAAAAAGACCTCCAACATTCCAAAAATCAACAAATAGCACAAACTCTAGCAATGGTATTTCTGCAACAAGACCCTTCTATTTAGCGTAAATTGAACCCACAATCAACAAACTTTTACAAACAAGTCTATGTACTTCTGAGGAAGTACATTTGATATCCACGATTTTACAAATAAAACTCCGCCCTTCTCAACAGTGGACCAGAAGGCTCCAGCTTCCGTTAAAAAATCTCCGATCTCCCCAAAAGTTAACACATAACCCAAACTTATCAACAACAATAGTAAACTTTACAAACTGTATTCACAGTTTAATCTCACGTTCCCTAATAAGAAGGCCAAGGAAGCTGGCCACATAGGTGGCTGCTCCCGGCCGTCGGATCGGCCCGGTGAATGGTCTGGATCGACCGAGCAGCGACTAATTTTCAAAAAAGTCCTTCCATTAAGCAAAAATCGATCTAGCAGTCCATGAATTTTTAAAGATGAGCCCCTAAACTTCCGGGAAAATATGTTTATGATCGACAATTTTGCTAACAGAACCCCACACTTTGCAGCAATCGAACAGAAACCTCAAAATTTTACAAAAAAGACCTCTGAATTTTTAAAGATGAGCCCCTAAACTTTCGGGAAAAATATGTTTATGATCAACAATTTTGCTAAAAGAACCCCACACTTTGCAGCGATCCAACAAAAAACCTCAGAATTTTACAGAAAAGACCTCCAACATTCCAAAAATCAACAAATAGCACAAACTCTAGCAATGGTATTTCTGCAACAAGACCCTTCTATTTTCGTAAATTGAACCCACAATCAACAAACTTTTACAAACAAGTCTATGTACTTCTGAGGAAGTACGTTTGATATCCACGATTTTACAAATAAAACTCCGCACTTCTCAACAGTGGACCAGAAGGCTCCAGCTTCCGTAAAAAAAACTCCGATCTCCCCAAAAGTTAACACATAACCCAAACTTATTAACAACAATAGTAAATTGTACAAACCGTATTCACAGTTTAATCTCACGTTCCCTCACAAACTAGCGCCTCAATTTTATAAAAAAATATAGCGCACGAATACGAAAAAACAATCACAACTTCCAACAACTAACTTGCAAAATTATTGACAACAACCAATCGGTGGCCCATATATTTCTCTGAACACACCCTTCAATTCCTAAACAGTACAAAGATAAATCTCCAGAATGTAACATCACAAAAACTAATCTGCAGCCCATCAATGTTCCAATCCACATGTACTACCTTGGTATCATTAATCGACGACTTCCTTGGTTTCATGCAAAATCTCTTAACCACAAAAGCAACAACCTACCCTATAGTCTCAACACAGCCTAACTTAACGACAAATTAAGAATGGTATAAATCGAACATCCTAAAAAAGCTACCGATTTGACGAAGGGCACTGACCTCACGTGGTAAGGCCGCGTTGCCTTTCTAGTTTGGACTAAAGCTCCTCCTCGGAGGGCCTGAAGCCACAATTACTATCCATTACAATTACATAAAAAAAGGATAAAAGGTAGGCACGCGTCATCATCTGGTCTCCAGGGCCGTCCCTGGAGGGGGGGCAAGTGGGGCGCTGCCCATGGGCCCCGTGAGGCTGGGGGCCCATGGGGTATATACGGTATACAGACAGATGCCGCGACGTATCGATCGTATTCCGTCATTCGCATCGCACACACGACGGCACGAGATTGAGAAGACGAGAAGTCAGAAGAGGAGGGCCGAGGCCCCGAGGGCGACGGGGCGACGGCATCACGGCGAGTGGTGAGCCGGCAACTAGGGTATCCTCGACGAGTCGGCGACTCGATGCCCGGTTGGTCTCCCGTCTGGCCGTCTCCCTCTTTGTTCGCACTGTGCCGCCGCCCGCCCTGCCGGCGTTCAAGCAGGAGGCCATCAAGAAATATTAAATGGTTTGGCTATGTGCAACATTGAGAAGGATATTTTAGATACAATTGATCTTGGTAGTGTTCTTAAAGATTTTGCATCAAAAATGCCCAAAAACGCCTTTTAAAAAAGCACTAAAGTACTGTGCTTTTATTTGAGGTAACCACCATAGTTATTTTGTCATTTTTATCTTCTTTGATGTACTATTACTTTTAAAAAAAATTAAATATATGCTACACGTTATCTCTTATCAATAGTTTTATATAATGTAATCGTTATATTAAAATATTAGATTGTTAGACTCTTACTCGCCCGAGGGCCCATAAAACTTGTGGGACGGCCCTGCTGGTCTCGCTCACGCACGGGGATTGTATCGTCGCGACTCGCGACCAGTGAACGAACTAGCCCCGTTTGTTCATGTACGACAATGTATCTGTGTCATCGTCGCCAGCAACAGCCGGCTGAAATTTCCTCTCACGTCACGTACGAGTAGAGCGAGTCTGAAACTGCACGCTACACTCTGCTGGTGGGTTAGCGCGTGCGTACACCCTTGACTGCTAGCTGCTACGTGTTCTGACCAGCTCTTCTCTGAATCTCTCATCGGTCCATATACGGTACTATACAAATACAAGCACACATGCACGTACGTCCGGCCATGTTTTCCGTGCTCTAGCTCGTCCATGCACACACCCTTGACTCCAAACGGCTCACGGGATCACGTCCACGTGAACCTAGCTGGCTGCTGGTGGCTCCATCGTGCCGGACAAATAAACGTTCCAGCTAGTCATATCGCGAGATGACGATGACATCGAAGCGAAGACGACTACGACAACGCCGCGCGTGATGATGATGTGATGTCTACATGCATGCCTGCAGCGGACAAGGACGGACGGACCCTTTCATCCCCTGGTGATGACGAGTTGACGACGACAACTTGGAAGAGGAGTGAGACGAGCTAGACAAGTTGACGTGACGTCGACGACGATAGGAGGTTTGCACTGTACTTCGTACGCGTGTCTGCTGCTACTCGTCGTATATATACACAGTATTTTTCAAAGTTTGAGTTGGAATTGTAAAAAAAAAGGTTTGAGTTGTTTCGTCAGCAGCTAATGAGGCCACAGAGGTAGTGAAATTATTAACGGATCGGAGTTGCATGCGTGAGCATGACTGTGCATTGTGGAGGTCCGTCCTGTCGTCCTCCATCGTCGGTGATCAGATCATCGGTCCATTGCATGGTTTTTGCTGGCGGCCGGCTTTGCTGCTACCGCTGGTCAACAACGGCTAGCGCTCAAATCCGATCGATGACCCCAGCTAGCTAGCAGAGGAGCGGCAGGCCGTGTGGGCTCATATTGCGCTATTCAATAAGGCCCAGTCAGCATACAGTCAGTTCTTTTATATATAGATATATATATATATATATATATATATATATATATATATATATATAATCATTTTGCAAAATTATACGATCATCTCAAAATTTTGCAAATATGACCACGGACCGCCATGGCCCACGGCGGCCGCCGTGGCCCACGGCGTTTCCACAGGCAACCGCCGTGGGCTACAGCGGTTGGGCCTAACGGCACGGGCCCGACCGGCGGAAAGCCCAGCCGCAGTGGCTCACGGCGCTTGACATTCATTCGCCGTGGGCCACGGCGGCAGGCCCAACCGCCGTGGGCCACGACAGTAGGGATTTGCGACCGCCGTGGCCCACGGCGGCAGGTCGTCAGGCCCTATAAGAACCGAAAATTTGCCCGAAATTGTCATAATAATTCGGAAAAAAAGAGAGGGTTGGGAGGGAAGGAGAAGAGAGTGAGGGGGCGGAGCAGCGAAGCTCTGCTGGTCCTTCGCTTCATTGTAAGTATTTCGTTGATTTCAACCCTTTTAGCACCTGTACTTAGATGTAATGAAATCGTAATTAGTATTGATTATTTAGATTTTTTTTAGATCTGTAGTATTAAATAGTTCATTTCTGTAGGGTTTAGTGTTTAGAAGGAGAAGAGAGTGAGGTGGAGGCGGCGGAGCAGCGAAGTTCTGCTACTTCTTCGCTTCATTGCAGGTATTTTGCTGATTTCAACTGTTTTAGTCATTTTTGCTTAGATATAATTACTATTAATTATGTAGAATTTTCTGTAGTTATGGATTAGATTGTAGATCTGTAGTTATGGATTAGATTATACTTTACATGTTTGCCACTGATTAGACTAAATTACATAACATATTTACTGTTAGTTTAGATATTAGTCTTTTTGTTTGTTAGTCCCTAGATGTAGTATTTGATAGTAGTTATTGGTTTTTATTATGAATCAGACATATCGGAGACAGTCACAGTCAAATTGTATTATGGATCTGGAGAAATTATATATGGTCCACAAGGAGTTGACTTGTCAAATTTTAGTTCAATTGAGCAAAATATTAAAAGAGCAGCAGAAAGAAGTTGGGAGTGTATAACCAAGTGGCTGGTCAAGTCATTTGCAGTAGATTTAGAGCACCAATGCATGTCGGTGATGGTACTAATCAACAGAAGTGAACATGTGTATTGGGAGCTCATGCCACTTAAAGGAACTCGACAATGGAGGAGTTATATCAGAAATGTATGCCGAATTGGTTTGCCCGTCATTTTGTTTGTCCAAGTATGCCTGAAGGGTGGGTCTAACAGTCAAGTACATGAGGAAGCTGAGGATGCGGATGAGAGGGAAGGTAATGATGAAGGGGAACAACAAGAGGACGAAGATGGTGATGAAGAAGAGGAACAACAAGTGGAGGAAGAAGGGGATTCTGAAAGTCATGAGTCATCTAGAGGTTTTGTTGTCACTGGTTTTGTTGATGAGGGAGAAAGAAACCCTGAGGTGATCAGACATTATGAGAGAGAGTTAGAAGCTGATGAACGTGCATTGGAAAAGGACTCTTCAGATGATGATTATGATGCTGATGATGATGATGATGATCTGTCTGAGGATCATGTGCCCTGGGATTGGCAGAACTATGATTTCTCACAGTGTACTGTTAATCGTGGTGAGGATGTGCCCTGGAAGTACACGGAGAATGAGGTTACAGTAGGCACCATGTACCCCACTACTGCACATGTGAAGGATGCAGTCAAGCAGTGGTCCACCTTGACTCTGCATAGGGAGTTCAGGGTAGTCAAAAGCTCTCCGAGGATATATGATGTGCATTGCAAGAAGGAGGATTGGTCTTTTCGAGTGTATGCATATAAGAGGAAGTGGGATTATTACTTAGAGGTGAAAGAAGTGGTGCCTCACAGTTGTACTCTTGATCGGATTGATGCAAAGCACCGAAACATTTCAGCCGATTTTGTTGCAAGCCACATGTACCCTACCATTGTGAAATGTACTTCATATGAGCCGAAGGCCATTATCGGTGCAATTCAGGAAAAATTCGGGTACACCATCAGTTACAGCAAGGCATACCAAGCAAAGAAGAAGATATTGGAGCATAGGTGGGGTACTTATGAAGCATCCTACCATAATTTGCCTAGCTTGCTACACACAATAGTTCAGATGAATCCTAACTGCTACTATGATATCAAGGACTATCCTTGTCAGGAGAAACCAGGCAAGCTTGTGCTTCAGCGGTCATTCTTGGCTTTGGGTGCCTGCATTGAGGCTTTCAAATTGTATCGACCGATCATTTGCATAGATAGCACTTTTCTCACTGGTAAATACAAAGGAACAATCCTGACAGCTGTGGCAGCTGATAGTAACAATCAGTTGCTTCCTTTGGTCATTGCATTTGTGGAGGGGGAGAATGGTGACAGTTGGTACTGGTTTCTTGAGAGGTTGAAGAACATGGTGGTGCAGGATGTGCAGAATGTGTGTCATACACGATAGGCACAAAGGTATTTTGCAAACAATGAATGACATGAAAGATGGCAGCCAAGAGCGATACAGAGTTCCATTGTGGCCTGATGTTAAGAGCAGGTGGTGCACTAGACACATGAAATCAAACTTCCACAGCTAGTTCAAGAATAAGGCCCTGTCTAAATTGTTCGAGCGGTTGTGTGAGCAGACTCAGCAGAAGAATTTTGATGCCATCTGGAAGAAATTAGATGACCTGACAAAGAAGGCATCAGAGGAGATAGCAAAGAGGCCAGTAAATCCTGAACCTGGAGAGGAGCCAATTTCTCTCGAGGATGTGGGATTAGATGGCCCTCAAGTTAGGCACAGAAGAGGGCGTGCTGTGAAGACCTTCAGTCAATGGATTCAAAATGAGCCTAAGGAGAAGTGGTGTCTCATGTTTGACAAGGGCGGAGCAAGACATGGGATAAAGACCACTAATTTTGCTGAGGTCTACAACTGTGTACTTCGTGGGTCAAGACCTCTTCCTCTAGTTGGCATCATTGAGTTCTTCATGTATCGTACAATGCAATATTTTTACGAAAGGAGCAAGACAGTGGATGAGGTTGTGAGGAAGACTCAAATGACATACTGCACCAGAATGACTCAGTATTTGGACACGGCTCAGAAAAAAGCACTTCTGCACTCGGTCACAGTGCAGCCTTTGTACCAGTCCGCTGAGAATGAAATTATGTGGAGATATGAGGTTGAGTGCAAAGGGAAAATGCGTCTACGCCCAGCGCGTGAAAAGACGCAACAAGTGTGTGACCTTGGCAACGAAATATGCAGATGTTCATGCCAGAAGCCACAACTACTACACAAACCCTGCTCCCATGTGATCGCCGTATGTTATAAACTTAAAGATTTCAGCTACCGTAGGTACATACCATGGTACTACGACAAGCAAACTATTTGGAACATTTGGAACCGAACAATCCAGGGCTACCTCGTGCAGGGTACTTTTACTGAGAACCCCAAAGAAAATGTTGTGCACATACCAAATCCAGATCCTGAGATATGCCAAGGTGTTGGAAGAAGGAAGAAGAAGAGGATTAGAAACAACATGGATGAAGCTGAAGCTGGACCTGCAGTAGTGATATGCTACAAGTGCCACAACACGGGCCACACGTACAAGAGGTGCACAGCTGCAAATTATGCTTGCAACGCACCACCTACTGCCAATGTGGGCTCATTAGCTCCTTCAGGATCATCCCAACCCCCATTAGGACGTGGACGCGGACATGGACGTGGGCGTAGCAACAATGTAGGATTCAGATGATCATAGTTGCTTGTAACGTTAGGACATTTAATTATGGAATTTGTAATGTTGGAACTAATATTTCCTGTACGAACTTATGCATGGTATTATATTTGAATAATTGAACTGCTATTTCGTTTCGCCTTAATTATGCTCATTCATTTTTATAATTTTGTTTATGATTGTAATTTATAATTTTGTGTATGATTGTAATAATTGTTCTTATCATGTTTTGCAGGTTTGCAATGGCCTCCTCAGGTCCTGAGTTGGACTTGTCCTTCCTCACCACGAGGAAGGACAAGGTTGGCGTGCCAAAGGGGACCAACACTCCTATGTGCTTCTGCGGTAACAACTGCAACCTTGTGAAGTGCAAGGTTCTCGGGTACGCCTACGGGATGAGGTTCTTCATGTGCGCAAACTATATATGCGCACGACCCGATCCAGCCTTTCGATCGCAACCTTAGAGCCAAAGTAAGGACTTACTACACTTCTCGATTATTCATTTGTCATTTTTGTTTTATTATTTGCTGACATGTCTTTGGAAAAAGACTCCACCTCCTCTTTGTGATTTCATGCAGTGGCTAGATACCGAGCAGTCTGAGTTCGACAAGAGCTACGTCGAGGTAGCGGGCCGTGATGCAAGGGAGAGGTGGTTCCGCATGGTTGAGTGGGAAAAGAGAGAGGAAAAAAAGGAGGAGGAGAAGGAGATGCGCATTCGCCAGGAGATGAGAGAACGTGAAGCGGCCCAGGCCCGTGAAGCCGACAGAGAGAGGAAGAGGGAGAGGGCTCGCCGGGCCAAGGAAGCTGGGCCTGATGCCATCAGGAAGGGGAAATACTCACGTTGTACTCAGTAGACCTAGAGTATTAGTCGGACTGTATCAAATAATTCGGGATTTCGTGACATCGTGATGTAGGGTCCTCGGTTTGTATCCTTAAGAACTTTAATCGAACTGCATTAGAGTGTGTTTTCTCCGTTACGTTTGTTTCGTTAGAGTCACAGTCATATGCAGAGTCATTGTGTTTCCTCCGAGTCACTGACGTGTTCTCCTCCCACGGATCGACTCGCCTACAATGCGCCAGTGCCCTAGTACTAGGGTGTGTTTTATCCGAGTCACTGCTTCGTTTCTCTTCCCACGGATCAAAGGGCCCACCACCCAGCCAGGCTCCTTCTTCTGCCTATATGTAGCACCATTCACTCCATTGTCTTCTTCTCACAACATTCAACAATGACTTCCTAGAGTGGGGATGAGCACGGTTTCGGTCCTATGTTGTGGCATCAGCAATCTTCTGATTTGGTAGCCAATTTCCCATTGAAAGGCAAGAGTGACTTCTGATCGATGCGTGAAGTTAGAAGCTACGCACCGAAGCAAACGGTGCTGTGGCCTAGGTGTTCGCATGGTGAATTTTGCGTGATGCAAGTGTACGAGGGATGGAACAACTCCGGTCGTCGCTTCTGGCACTGCCCACATGCATGGGTAAGCAATGTTCACAAATTTGTTCATCGTCTTTCTTTAGTTTGCTAACGTTTTCTTGCCTTTTGCAGTACTCCACCCAAACAGAGAACTGCGGTTTCTCGCAATGGATGGATCCACCAGCTATTCGCCCCTATCAAGAGTACATCGACTACCTCGAGGACGTCGTCATCTTCAACCTGAAGCGGGAGCTGTCGGAGGCATTGGCTTCCTCTGATCGATCGTCCAGCGCTGGAGACGGTCGATGCTGCAAATGTTCAACCTGCACTTGTGAATGCCACAAGAAGAACAGCTCCCCTCTACCTTCACCACCTCCACCCCCACATGGGTACTACTACATGACGTTGCAAGACTCCGGCGGGTCTTTGATCTCCGGGCAGTTCTCGTACAACTAGATTAAGTAGACCTGTTGTAATCAATTTTCTAAATTCCATAAGGTATGTTATCAGTACGTAAGGCGCTTTGTTAGGGTTTTTCGAGCGCCGTACATGCCATTGCTAAAGTGTGTGTTGGACTTCTAAATATTAAAAAAATAAAAAAAAGATGCCGCCGTGGGCCACGGCGGTTGGGTTGCAACCGCCGTGGCCTACGGCGGTTGCATGTCTGCTGCCTGCCGCCGAGGTGCACCGGCAAACGCCGTCCCCGACCGCCGCGCGCTACGGCGTTTGGCCTAACCGCCGTGCGCTACGGCGGTTAGGCCCAACCGCCGTAGCCCACGGCGGTTGCCTGTGGAAACGCCGTGAGCCACGGCGGCCGCCGTGGGCCATGGCGGTCTGTGGTCATATTTGCAAAATTTTGAGATGGTCGTATAATTTTGCAAAATGATTAAAAACATATAAAAAAATTCGTCAGTACTGCAACGTGAGCCATCTATCGCGTGAGCCATCTATCGGAGTCTCTGCTCGTCTCCTTGCCGTGCCATTTCTGGTTGCATTGCTATTGTCCTGCACGACAGTGATGGATGCATAGATCGTGTACACAACGTCAATTCACGTCCCTGTGTGCCGGCCAAGTGGCAATGCCCATCAAATGTGTCATTTCTCTTGCAAGACAGCTTGTACGCGCACCTACTCTACTACGCAAAGGCAAGCGTTTTCCGCTTTTTATTCATTTGTGTTTCTTTCACTTCACTTTGTTCCTCTACGGTATCTCTTTCACCGCGTCATTTCCCCATTCGATCAAACCATTTAGTTTTATCCATGTTAGGTGGAAAAACATACCAAGTCCTGCGTGCGTCGTCATGCATGGAACCATATCTCATTAGCCCTGTCTCGATCAGTAATGTGCATCGTGCATATGGCACCATACATATAGCTCATCAGCCCATGTCTTTTATTCTCTCCGCTTAATTAGCTTTCTTCTTGCTAGCTTTTCATCTTTTCCGTCATCGTCCTTTACTTTCCATCCATCTTTTGACATTGCAAGACTGAAAAAGTTGCGCTTGTGGATCTCTCGCTCTGTGCGCGTGAGACAACCCAACCGAGCCATACGCTGACAAACCGTGCCCAGTGCCCTAGCAGATGAGGACGACCGATGGATACACCTTTTGAAAGCAGATCGACGTACGATCGCTCGACGCTCGGTGCGTGACCGACAACTGACCACCGGGCGGCGTCCCTTTAATTCTTGGCGCATGGATGATGCGCTGATGCCCCCATGCGGCCTGGTTGCTGCCGTGCTGCGTGTAGTCACCCGTCAGTCAAACTGAGGAGCCTGCCTTTTGCGACCCGCGCTCGATCACCAAGATACGCATGCCCGTGCTACATGGTTTGGTCTTCTTTCACGTAATTAGTCGCCTACTCGCCTTGGCTAAGCCGATTCTAGTCAGTCATTTTTTCCGACTCTCTTTCAACAAAATTTCATCTTGATGGTCTTTAGAGCTGTCCTATGTATATGTGTTCACGATCGAGTAGGGTTCGGACAATTGACCCTAAATATATTAATATAATCCCTCTATGCTGACCATATATACTCCAGTTAACTTACGTGGTAATGGCGTTTATTTCTCAACGTAAGAAGTAAACTAGTGGCTCACTCCAGAAATATAATCCCTCTATGATAGGTCATTTTGATAACACCCTCTCCTGTCGGCAAAATAAAACACGGTGGAATTGGCGACATATACACACATGATACATGGCACATCATCTAGTGCGCCCACATCATCAATAGGGAATCGAAGACAGGCACTACTAGGACACTGCTAGTGAAACATACATTTGTACCGGGTGAGAACCCTCCATTAGTACTGGTTTCCAAACAGGTATTATTCGATCGGTACTAATGTGAAGTCCACATTAGTACCGGTTTTGGAAACCGGTACTAATGGGGACATTAGTACCGGCTGGTATTGAAAGCCGGTACTAATGTGCCCGCCCCCGGCGACGTGGCATGGTGCACATTAGTACCGGTTCTAGATGCCAACCGGTACTAATTTTTTTTCTTTTTCTTTATCGTTTTATGGTTTATTAATTCTATCGTATTTGATTGATTTACGTATACTAATCCTAATGCCTAATACGCTATAATATAAATTCGTGTGCCATATAAAATATTTGAGATAATACTATACATGCATACGTATATATGTATTAGTATAATATCTAATATTATACTAGTACATATATTCGTATGCATCTATTATCTCAAATCCGGTAGTTGATCCAATGCAAGAACATATATAATATTGTGCATATAGAAATACGAAAAATATATATTAGTGTATATAATACATTGCATCAAAGATCAGCAGGGTTTAATATTAGTTTTTTTGCTCCCTTACGATTGGTCCTTTGCAGAGCTTTTTCCTCTCTT
Organism: Cenchrus fungigraminus; assembly: GCA_036936925.1. Lineage (NCBI taxonomy): Eukaryota > Viridiplantae > Streptophyta > Magnoliopsida > Poales > Poaceae > Cenchrus > Cenchrus fungigraminus. Next base: position 105,107,871 of record CM072779.1, read on the forward strand.
GCTCCCCTGCTTAGTCGACTCTGCTTGTTCCGTCGACTTCCCAGTTGCTTTAGCTGTGGACTTCCCCGATGCTTCTTCCGTGGACTTCCCCGTTACAATAACAGATGATAAGCCTGAATAGAATTCTCCACCTGGCGTAATCACCTCATCTAGAAGAAATCTGCATAGTTGTTCTTGAATTAACCGGATTCTTTCCGACTCGAGGAGCCCCTCCTTGATGTCATCAATATACAAAAGAACATGAACAAAGAATAAGAACTAGTACAAAAAAGAACATGGACAAATAAGAACTACATGCATGTGTCGTTTAGTTTAGTGGACGCACCCTGTCTTCAAGGTTGGTACCTTGTGTGAGGCTTGAAAAGATATGCATGAACTCGCATACATAGTATCCGCATAGATTGGTACCTGAAGGTTGTGTTAAGCACTGCACATGTGCGAAAACAAGGTTATGAAATATGTTTGATTATATTGGAAGACATGAGATATGCGGACTAGCAGAATACACATACAGTGAAATCATAGTGGAAATAAAGGTTCTCTTTGTATTTTTCCGGGTGCTCTACACAGAGGCGAGTCCATGCATGTTTGATCATCTCTACGACATCTTGGTATGCGCTTTTGTCTGTAGTTGCCCTCAAAGAGTCGAAGATGAAGACCTTGCTTAGAGACGGACAGAATGCAAAAAGAATCCAGTGGAAGTTGTGCATACGTGTAGAAGTATTAGTTTCTTGAAATATATATGTAATGTCATTTGAAAAAGATAAAATAGATGAGATACACGTTGCTCACCCGAAGTTATATGGCAAAAGTATGATACCCTTCTCATGGTGTTTTTCTAGAAACAAATATATATATTCCAATGTGGTCAGCTCCCATTTTCTGACACAAGTCTGATTTATCATTAGTGGATCCATGAAACCGACGTCCCTTATTCCTCTCCTCCTACACCGCTGCATCTGAAAGCTGCATGATTGAAATTAAATTCAAATTAAACACAAGTTAAGATAAGGTAGAATGGCTAGATCATTGTTTTTGAGACTTACAGAGTCCAGCAAGCGACGAGTCCTGAGTCATTTGCATCTTGATTGAATAAGTACTAAAATTGGTCAAATTCCACACTAAAAGTTTCTCGGCCACGGAAATAATGTTGATCATCTATGGTAATTTCCACATAGGTTACACCGCTGGCTGACGCAGCCATGTACCAATCGTGCAGTTCATGCATTCTCGTTGGAAGAAACGACACCAACTGCGGCCACACAAGAGGTTTACCCCACTCATACTTCGGCCTATTTGCCCCTTCATGCTTTGGGATTGGTTCGTCCCCTCGGATTTGACCAAAAGTCAGACCTGATTCCTTATTGAATACGAGCATATGATGCTCAACCATAGAAAGCACCTTGATGGGGGAGAGAAATTGCTTTGACTGGGTGTCTAGTTGTGGAATTGTAGATTTAGCTTTATTCACCTGCTTCTTCTGTTTGTGCATCTTGATTGCCTGTCGGTCATAGTCAGTCAAGAGGTGCCTGGGTATTTATACATTTCTCCTCCTCCATTTTTTCATGAAGCGATGAAATTTCACCCGGTCAATTGGTTTCTCAACCGGTGGCTTCTTCGCTTTGAATATTTGTCTATCAAGCTCAGCCCGCACTGAAGCATCTAGCTCCTCCTGAGTCTTCTCACAAGATAATTTCGGTTGAGGCTTCTTCTGCTTGGGCTTCTTCTGCTTGGGCTTCGTCTGCTTCTTTGGAGGAGGGGGCGGAGGATGATGCGTAGCTCGTCGTTTGGTACCCTTGCCCTTAACATACTCATCATGCTGAGGGGCGGACTTTCGCTTGGGTCCCGATCAACTAGAGGACTCATGCTTCCTGTTGGAGATGACGGTAGCTGATGATCTTCGCCTTCAGGCACGGGGGGTGTAGATGAGGCATCAGGAAGAGGTGCTTCTGGTGAGGCTAGGGGTGCTTCCTTGACCGGTTTCGTAATCTTTATGTGAGCCTTGGCCCACAATACCCAACCGAGCACGATATGTCCAAGCACCTCTTCCCCATCAGGTCCCGGTAACTCCAGTTCGAGGTCTTCCCAACCGGGGACCACTCGGTCGACGGCAACTTTATGGTAAAATGCTTTACGGAATTCCATGCCCATGAAAGTTCCCCCGGTTCCGAGACCTCAGCAACACCATAAGCCACCGGTAACATCTTGTTTCTGAGTTGAGCGTGAAGCTCGCACGCTGACCTCACTGTGATGTCATCCACGGGGAACCATTCGTGGCAGACCTAGGCTACTTTTGCTAAGGCTTGGGGTGCTTCTGGTGAGGCAACCGGTGCTTCTGGTGAGTCTAGGGGTGCTTCCTTGACCGGTGCTTTCGTGTTTGCTGGTGCTGCATCTGTTGAAGCGACACTACTTTTCCTCTTAGTAGATGGCGGGCTTATTTCATCTATAGGCCCTTGCTGAGATGATTGTTTGTTAAGAGCAAGGGCCACACGCTGGTCAATGATTTCCTGCATTCTTGCCTCAGTCATTTCTACGCGCTCTTGCAATTCTCTGAGTTTCCTATCTTGTTCGTCCTTGTTCCTTTTGCGCTTCTTATACGAGTCAATGTGCTCATGCCATGACTTTCCATGGAATCACACCTTTGCCTCAGCAACGTCCACCATGTTCTTTAGTGCCTATTGCAGCAGAAAGCTCCTCCTTCTCTCGATCAGCTATGAAAGTTCCTTCGGCAGCAGCCCTGATCAAATCAACAAGCCTTGCAACTGTCTGTCTTAGTTGCTCCCCCGGTATTAATGATCCATCTTCGGGATTGAGCATGCCACCATGTGCATAATAGTAATTTCGCGCTCAGTCAGGCCACTCCAGAGTTGCCGGTACGATTCCACGTGTCATTATCTCTTGCTCCATCCGATCCCATTTGAGCATGGCCATCGCGTAACCTCCAGGGCCAAGATGATGAAATTCTTTCTTTTTACGTGCATTGGCTGTGTTGGTTGCAATCAACCTAGCGGCATCTTCTGATTGCTTGCCCTGCACAAATGCATCCCAGTGATCTCTTAACTTGGCATATCCCGGCTTCTTAAAATCGGGTGTAAGCTCCTGCTTGATGAAGTCCTTGGTCAGCCGCTTCTTGTACGTCTGAAAGGCAATTGCACCCTTCTGTAGGGCCCAAGTGCGCACATCTTTCAAATCTATGTCTTTTGGAAATGCGAAGTGTGCTTTCACCTCGGCCCAAATCATATTCTTCTCTGTGACCGGGACAACATCTGGCCGAACCGGTACCGGGGGTTCATTCTCTTCATGTTGCTCTTCGTCCTGATCTTGATCTTCATGCTCAGCTTCTTCTTCACCTTCTTTGGGTAGCAAGTCAGGTGCGTCAGCCGCTTTCCAATACCGAAAGCTTATTGGGATGTTGTCCCTAACAAGAGCCCCAATGTGATTTATCAACTTGACAACATTTTCATGTGGAGCTAACGGCCTCCCATCGGGAGATACTTCCGTGATGATGAAACACCCCTCTAGCTTCTTCTTTGGGCCGCGTTTCCCACCCGGCTTCTTCTTGCTGCTCGATGCAGGCTCCTGGAAATTTAAGAACTATTAACTCATTTTCTCTAATTACTAGGTTCCTGGAAAATCATGACGAGGTACTGGTTTCTATTAATTATACCTCGGATGGTTCTCCATCATTGCTTCCTTGAGCAATTGGTTGCTCCCTCTTGTTGCCATCACCAAACATGTTCAGGTAGCTGTCGGCCTCTCTGTGATCATGTTTTTGTTCATTCGGTGCATCATTCATAGTATTACGAGCAATTAAATCCATGATCATTTGCCCCGCTTCTCGGTCCTCTTCTGTTCGCACCATTGTAACTAAAATAATGTGACAAAAAATAATACGAGGACAAACTATTCCAATGATGAGCCTATTAATATGAGGACCAAAAATAATATGAGGACCAAAAATAATATGAGGACAAAAAATAATAATGTGGCGGGGGAGTCGGGAGCGTGGCAGGGGAATCGGGACCGTGGCGGGGGGTCGAGACCGTGGCGGGGGAGTCAGGAGCATGGCGGGGGAGTCGGGAGCGTGGCGGGGGGTCGGGACCGTGGCGGGGTAGTCGGGAGTGTGGTGGGGGGTCGGGAGCGTGGTGGGGGAGTCGGGACCGTGGCGGGGGAGTCAGGAGCGTGGCGGGGGGGGGGGGTCGGGACCGTGGCGGAGGAGTCGGGACCGTGGCGGTGGCCGGGGGGTCGGGAGCGTGGCGGGAGCGAGCGAGTCGGGAGCGAGTCGAGCCGAACGTGTGCAATTGAAATTTAAATAACATTTACATCCACATATAAATAACATTTAAATCAGCATCCAAATTGAAATCTAAATCTAATTCTAAATAACATTTACATCACTATTCTAAATTCTAAATCTAAATCTATATTTCTAATTCTAAATATATATTTTTAAATCTATAAATTCTAAATCTATATTTCTAAATCTAAGTTTCTAAATCTAAATCTATATTTCAAAATAATATAAATTCTAAATCTATATTTATAAATCTATGAATTCTAAATATATAAATCTAAATCAATTAATCTAAATCTAAATTTATAAATCTATCTAAATTCTAAAAAATAAAAAAGGGGCTGACGTGAGCCACCACGGGGCTGACGTCAGCCCCCAATTTGCGTCGGGCTGGGGCGCGCGTGCGGCGCGCCGGCGACGACACGGGGGGACCGCGTACCGGTGTCGGAGGAGGAGCGGCGCGGCGCGGTGCGGTCGAAGGTGGCGGCGGGGTGGACGACGACGGCGACGGCACGTCGCGGCGGTCCGGCACACGGCGGGGACGGGGACGGCGGACGGCACACGGCGGAGACTCGACGGCGCGGCGCACGCGGTGATGGGGACGGCGGAGGCGCGACGGCGCGGCGCACGCGGTGACGGGGACGGTGACGGCGCGGCAGCGCGCCGTACGGTGACGGCGGCGGAGATGGCGGGCCGGCGGGGCGCGCAGCGAACTGGCGGGGCGAGGCGGTGCGGATCGACGACGACGATGAGGGGCGTGGCGGTGCGGATCGACGACGACGACGAGGCGCACGGCGGCCGGTGATGAGGAGGTCGGAGGAGGGGCGGTGCGCGACGATGACGAGATGGCCGGGGCGGAGGTGGAACGCAAAGGGGGAAAAATATGTGAAGTGTTGGGGAAGAAGAGGCCGGGCACCTTATACCTCCCCACATTAGTATCGGTGCTCAACCAGCACCGGTACTAATGTGGACATTAGTATCGGGGCTAGTTGAGCCCCGGTACTAATGTTGGCATTAGTACCGGTGCTGGTTGAGCACCGGTACTAATGTGGCTTTTCATTTCGCGTCAAATGGAGAAGCACATCAGTACCGGTGCTAGTTGAGCCCCGGTACTAATGTGGTTTTCATTTTGTTGCCTACTGTTTACCTTTTATTTTTCGTTTTTACTTTCTATATTGTAGTTTATTTATGGTAAATCATATACAACCCATAAAATGGTGGAACAAGTTTAGTTAATTTTCTTTACATAGATACTATGATATTCTAAATTTAACAATCAAAATTAAAATTTTCTTATCAATTAGCTACTAATATCTTCTAAACTATCTTTTTTTGTTTTTGACTTTAACAAACGGAAATAAATTTATTTTTTCATGCAAAATCTTTCTTAAATAGAACATCCAGTGTAATTAATATAAAAATCATTATTTAGTCTTGCTCATGTATGTTTTTACGTAATTTTTTTATTTAATATCCGATAATGCTAAAAAAATGAAATAATTGAAAGTTTTGTTAATAAAGTAGCAAAATACTAGTTCATTAAAATATTACAATACTTTGGTACATGATCACAAATTAATACAACATATTATACATCATCATCTAATGCAACATTAACAATCTTCCTCTTCACGAATGTCCCTTGTTTGTGATCACGACGTAGGTATGGAGTGTCCTCTTCAGCTAACAGGATGCTTGGGTCAATCTTTACTGAAAATGGAGGAAGACCATCGAATTGATCTTAATCTTCTGAAATGTCAGTCTTGTCCTCAACTCCAACAATTTTTCTTTTCCCCGGTAGAACTATGTGACGCTTTGGCTCATTATTAACAACACCCTTATCATCACCCTTCTTTATTATTGGTGGTTTGCTCGACATGTCTTTCACATAGAAAACTTGAGTCACATCATTCGCTAGGACGAACGGTTTGTCTTTGTATCCAATCTTGTTGAGATCCACTATTGTCATCCCAAATTTGTCTGTCGTTATACCTCCTGTAGGGTTTTTAACCCACTGACACTTAAAAAGAGTGATTTTTAAAGGTCCGTAGTCCAATTCCCATATCTCTTCAATAACACCATAATATGTTTGTACATTTTCTTCGTTGTCTATTGCATCTATACGGACACCGCTGTTTTGGTTTGTGCTCTTTTGGTCTTGGGCTCTCATGTAGAATGTGTATCCGTTTATCTCGTATCCTTGGAACGTAAGTACTGAGATAGATGGACTTCTAGCCAACCATTGCAGTTGCTCTCCAATAGTGTTATCACCCATCAGTTTTCTCTACAACCAAGATGCAAAATTATCATTGTGATGACGTGTAATCCAGGCCTCTGACTTCCTTTTGTTTGAGGCCCGTACAATAGACTTGTGCTCCTCCCTGTATGGAGCCACTAGGGATGATTGTTGCACGACAAAGAAATGTGCTGTACGAAATAACATTTCATCCATATCCATCCGAGATTTCTTCCCTAGTGTGCCCTTTCCCCTTAGTCTCCCCTCATGGCGTGATACAGGGAGTCCAATCGGAGCAAGCTCGTCAATAAAGTCGACACAAAACTCAATCACCTCCTCTGTAGCATATCCCTTTGCGATGCTTCCTTCGGGACGAGCACGATTACGTACATACTTCTTGTAACTAGACATCAAACGCTCAAAAGGGAACATGTTGTGTAAATACACAGGCCCGAGGATAACAATCTCTTCAACTATATGCACTAGAAGGTGGGTCATGATAGTAAAGAAAGAGGGTGGAAAGATCATATCAAAGCTGACGAGGCATTACATGACATCTTTCTGCAACTGCACTAGATTCTTTGGATGGATTGCCTTCTGAGAGATCTAGTTGCGGAATGAACAAACCTTGATGACTGTCAATCTCACATTCTCTGGTAGAATACCCCTTAGTGCAACAGGCAGCAATTGTGTCATCAACACGTGGCAGTCATGAGCCTTCAGATTTATGAATTTTTGAAGGGCCGAATAGGCGACCAGAGAGGGGGGGAGTGAATGGGAGCCGATAAAAATTCTTCTCAAGAACTCGGCCTCAAGCCCCAACTCACTTCCAAAGAATCCCACACAAACTTGCCAAGATCACGTAGTCACAACGGACTTACTGACCCTAGGAACAAGTTAGGAAAGCCTAGAAGCAAAGCGGAAGCACAAGCAAACAAGTATAGGCCAACCCACTGGAAAGTCCGGAATGTCCGGGATTTTTCCCGGAGTCTCCGGGTTTGGCAAGTCCGGAATATCCGGACTTTTTCCCGGAATATCCGGGGTTCCCGGAGTAATGTCCGGATACTCCGGGCTTATTCCCGGAGTAAAGTTTCAGCCTTCGAGAGGGAGAGGGAAAAATCCAAAACTTGATCAAACGAGCTCCAAAAATCACGAAATTAAAACCGTAGCTTCTCAACAACACAAGGAAGCTTTTCCCAAAAGTTCTCCTCAAAAAGATCAAGGAATCACCACTAGAAAAAAGATTTAGGCCATGAACCCTAGAGAGGAGACTTTTCCTCAAATCAATGGATCTCCCAAACTGCTTGAGCTCTTGAGACAAGATTTGGGGTAGATGATATGCGTCACACAAGGATGCTATGCCCCAAAAATCTTGACTCCTAACTCCCTAAATCACCGGGAATCGCAGATCACACAAGCACCACCATGAACATGAACTCCGGCCAAAAACTCACGAATCGAAGGCTCTACACAACGTTTGAGGGGTCAAGATCATACACAAACATGCGCAAGGCATCCACCCATGATCCCCTCAAAGAAATCCGTGAAGAAACACCTCCAAACTCACGAATCGAGCGAAGAACGAAAACTCCCAAAAATAGCCCCGAAAATGACACGAAAATCATAAAGGACTAGGAGATCACCGGGACGCCGAATGCTTCCATACATCCAGAGGTCAGAGTCTGTACAAGAGTCTAGCCTAAGGAATCCAGAGGAAAACGAAGCAGTCCAGAAAAATCTACCGGGGGAGAAAGCCCTAGAGTCCAAGAGAGAGAGATGCCATCCACCTCTCCGCTATTTATACGAAGTCCATCGGAGCGAGGTAAACGACCACGCTACCCCTACTACATAAATGAAGATACAACCCCTCAGGGGCATTTTGGTCAAGTCTTCATCGGACGGACACGCTTCCACCGCGGCTTCGCTAAACTTCGACGCAAACCCCGCGATCACGCCACATGCCCTCCGCCTCGAAGCTTCCCGAAGCTCCCGGATCACCGTCTCCGTCGCCTCGGGCCTCCGGGCTTGGTTTTGAGGCCCAAACCAAGAAATCGTCCACCGAAGGTTTTGTGGGCAAACCAACAAACCCCGCGTGCAAGCTTCGGGCTCCATTCGCTACCTTGCACCGGCCCATGTTCACGACTTCAGCCCGCCAGTCTTGCACCGCACGGCTCGCACTTGACCCCATCGGCCACCGGGTCCTTCGAACCAAGCCTACTTGCCATTCCATCACCTGGAGGCCGCCACGGCTAAGGCCTTTCGCGCTTGTTCTTCACCTGCACCGACACGAGTCAGTCGCAACCTGTACCTGCACACTTAGCCAAGCATCAGTCCACACAACGTTGTCAATCACTCATCACTAAGGAGCGACCCTCCACTGGTCTTCGGACACACCTGGTCCTCAATCTCCCCCTTGATGAGTGTATTGACAACACCCATAGAAATCACATAGAGAAAAAGAAAGGAAAACAACCACGAACACAAACCTCCCAAGCAAGTGATCCAAAGCCAAAGAACAAGCGAAAGCAAGATCACTCGCCAACCAAGTCTTGGTCCCCTAAGACAAGGGCAACGGCTCGACACAGCCGAGACAAAACAAAGCTCACAAGGAGCACATCACAAAGCACAAAACTCAGGAAAATCAAAGGAGCTCCCCCTGCACATATGCAAACTCCCCTTGAGCAAATGCAACCTCTTCTTCTCAATTTTTCTCCTCACATGCAGCATCTCACAAATGCATACCAATTTTGCATAAAATCTCCCAATGCATGAAAAATCTCCCCAAATGTGCATAACTCTCCCCAAAGCATGTATATTCTCCCCCTTGTTGACAATGCATGAATCAAGGTATATGAAACTCTTCCCCTTGTTTTCATGAAAAATGCATGTCAAAGCATATATACAATCTACCAAGCTTCTCAAATATACAAAGAGCACAACAAAATGCTACACATGAGCAAGCAAAGTAGACATGGTGTATCTAGCACATTGCCATCAAGAAGGTAGAGACATATAAGCATGTGACATGGCTAAAAGCAATTTTAAAGCAATTTTCACAAGGAAATAGTCATCTCATGAGCAAGACTCTCTCTACACCAATTTGAACATAAATACACTAGATCATCCAAAGTTTATATAAGATCACATATTCTCATCACAAGATCATTATAAATGCCCACAAGCTACTCAAGTCATGTTAAAGCCACCGAGCCATGTGTCTACTTCTTAAAATGAGACTTCTCATGGTAGACAAGCATGATACGGTTTAGCACCCAAGATATGAATTTCAAAGTATAAAAACATGATTAGGAGCTCATTTTTCAAGCATAAGGTAATTTATACACCAATTTCATTTTTAAGTTTAAACATGGTACATGAAGTGCCTTTGCAGCAAAAAGAAACTTATGCTCCTTCCCAAGCAAGCAAAAGGGCTAAACATTTACAATGACAAAAGGTCTTTGACCCCAAACAAAGAGAACATGATTCTCAAGCACAAACTAAACATGACAAAAGCATTTAAGCACAAATTGAGCATAGACAAGCATTTACTCATGAGAGACACAATTTTAGCATTTTCATCAAAAGAAAGCTATCTCAACATAAATATATGGCAAAACCATCCAGAGCATAGCATTCACATCCACAAATTACTCAACATGCACATATATCACAAATATAGCACATCGGTGATCAATGTATATAGGAGAAGCTCATTTCTAGCACAGGTGATCCAAAGATGGCTATCCTACCAGGTTTTGTACAAAAAGTAAAATGCATGAGTGCAATGCAACAAAATGAACATATGGCACATATATACATGTGAAGCTCCAAGACCCAGCTAGAAAGGAAAGCAAACACCAAGTTCACCCGGCAAGCGAGTGAAACTGACTTGATCAAGCGGCTTGGTGAAAATGTCGGCTAGCTGATCTTGGGTAGGGACATAGGACAAAGATATGTTTCCCTACTCAACATTGTCCCTCAGGAAGTGGTACCTCACTTCTATGTGTTTCGTTTTGGAGTGGAGGACAGGATTTTTGGCTACGCTTATGGCACTGGTGCTATCACAGAAAAGCGGAACCTGGGAGCACTCCTCACCAAAGTCACTCATGGCATATGTCATCCAAAGCAGCTGGGAACAACAACTAGCAGCAACTACATACTCGGCCTCTATAGTGGACTGGGCTACACTGTATTGCTTGCGAGATGACCAAGAGACCAAAGAAGAACCAAGGAACTGACAACACCCAGAAGTACTCTTGCGATCCAATCGACACCCAGCAAAATCAGCATCGGAGTAACCGTGAAGTCTGAGTGTCGAGGAGGCAGAATACCAAAGACCAAACTCAGGAGTGTAGTTCAAGTACCTGAAGATCCGCTTGACGGCCTGCCGATGTGAAGTCCTCGGTGAAGCCTGAAAACGAGCGCACAGACACACACTGAACTGTATGTCCGGCCTCGTCACCGTCAAGTAGAGGAGGGAGCCGATCATGCTCCGGTACTCCTTCTGGTCCACGGGTTCGCCGTCCTCGTCCGCATCCAAAGCCGTAGTCGTACTCATCGGTGTGGTCAGCGGCTTGGAGTCGTTCATGCTAAACTTCTTCACCATGTCCCTGGTGTACTTCGCCTGATGTACAAACGCCCCGTCCTTGCACTGCTTGATTTGGAGACCCAAGAAGAACTGCAGCTCGCCCATCATGGACATCTCAAATTCCCTGCTCATATCATCTGCGAACTTGGCAACAAGATCATGAGAAGAGCCACCAAAGATTATGTCATCCACGTAAATCTGAATGATCAACAGGTCAGTCCCATGCTTAAGGAGAAACAGGGTCTTATCAACTGTGCCCATCACAAACCCCTTACTCAGCAAAAAGCCTCTCAACCTGCCATACCAAACTCTAGGTGCCTGTTTCAACCCATAGAGTGCTCTCTGGAGTTTGTATACACGGTGTGGGTATTTTTCACTCTCAAACCCCGGGGGTTGCCTCACATACACTTCTTCCTCTATCACCCCATTCAAGAAAGCACTCTTGACATCCATTTGGTACAACTTGAACCCTTTAGCCACGGCAAACGCTAGAAGGATCCTAATTGCCTCCAAACGGGCCACAGGAGCAAATGTCTCCTCATAGTCTATGCCCTCTTTCTGGTTGTACCCCTGCGCCACCAACCTCGACTTGTTTCTCACAACCATCCCATTTTCACCCTCTTTGTTCTTCCACACCCACTTGGTTCCTATGGGACGGCAATTTGGTGGTGGATCGACTAACACCCAGACTTGGTTTCTCTCAAAGTTTTCCAACTCCTCATGCATGGAATTCACCCAATTCTCGTCAGACAAAGCGTGTCAAATATCTTTGGGCTCGAAAGAAGCAACAAAAGCAGAGTGAGCGAAATGAGAGGAATTCCTTGACCTCGACCGTGTAGTGCGTTCATGAAGGTCACCAATGATCGTCGTCGGTGGGTGATCGATTTGTACACGCCGGGGAGCCTCACGCCTGGACACCACCTCCCCCTCAGCAGCAGCCTCCACTCGAACAGCCTCAGTCGTAGTGGGTGTAGGGGATGGTCCATCATCGATCATCGTCGTAGTAGTGGAAGTAGCGTGTACATGATCAGCCGCGGGAGCACTACCATCATCATCATCCTCGTCTCCATCTCCATCCTTCTCATCCTCAAAGATCCTGGCACCGATCTCCTTGTCACCTGCACACTCAAAAGCAGAAGAGCTACATGGCTGTGTCTCGTCGAAGGTAACCTCGCAAGTCTCCATGATTCGGTTAGTGTCAAGGTTGAGCACATGATATGCTCTAGAGTGAATCGCATAACCGAGGAAAATACCATCTGAACACCTAGCCTCAAACTTATCCAACTTGCCCTTCTTCAGAATGAAACACTTGCATCCAAAAGCTCTAAAGTGACTCACCTTGGGTTGTCGGCCATGCATCAGCTCATAAGAGGTCTTCTTCTTAAAAGCACGAAGGAAAATGCGATTAGAGACATAGCAAGCGGTATTGACCGCCTCGGCCTAGAAGCGCCTAGGAGTCCTATGCTCATCGAGCATCGTCCTGGCCATCTCACAAAGGGTTCGGTTCTTCCTCTCCACTACGCCATTCTGACAAGCGACGTATGGAGAAGAGTACTGATGATCAAGACCAAAATCACTGCAAAAGGCATCAAAATGAGAGTTCTTAAACTCTGTGCCATTGTCACTGCGTATAGCTCGAATGGTATCTCCATGTCTCTCATTCTTCAACCTCAAGATCAAGTCTCGAACAAAGCCAAATGTCTCACTCTTATCCTCCAAAAAGAAAACCCAAGAGTACCTCGAAAAATCATCAACAACCACAAGAACATACCACTTCCCACCAGTAGAGCGAACACGAGCTGGCCCAACCAAATCCATGTGCAGCAGCTCACAAGGTCGCTCGGTCATGACAGCAGACAGAGGGGCGTGAGAAGCGGCAACCATCTTTCCATGCCGACAAGAAGCACAAACCAAATCCTTCTCGAATTTCAACTTAGGCAATCCTCGGACAAGATCAAGACCACTCAAGCGGGAAAGCAACTCAAAGCTCAAGTGTCCCAACCTCCTATGTCATTTCCAAAGCTCGGCCGACACGCCAGCAACAAAGCATCGAGGAGGACCAACAGACTGGGAAAAATCAGCACGAAAGATTTGACCCTCGGGGACGATCGTATAGACAAGATCCCCTCGAGAATCAAGCACACGAGAAGCACCCGACTTAAAACGAACCTCAAAACCTTCGTCCAGTAACTGAGATACTGACAACAGGTTAAAACCAAGTGACTTGACCAGGGCCACATTTCTTAAGGTCACCTTGCTACTCACCTTCACCATACCTTCAGCAAGCACTCGTCCTCTCCCGTTGTCCCTGAAAGTGATGTACTTCCTCGTACTCACCGGGGTGAGGCTGGAGAACCACCCACGATCTCCGGTCATGTGTCTTGAGCAACCGGAGTCGATCAACCAAAAGTTCTCCAAGCCTCCCACCTGCAATCAAAAACAAGAACGAGAATGAGCAAGCGACTCAACACTAGGTTAGTCCCAAACGATTCAAACCAGTGTCGAGTCATTTGCTCAAAAGAAGGGTTAGCAAAGTCCATCCTACCATAACCCCTAGGCGGAGTCCTCTCACGCCTACCACCAAAGGACCTGTCACATCTCACTGGAGGAGTACACGCACCACGAGGAGGAAAACGTGGCCTGTAGTCCATCTGAGACCCAAAGCTCCGATCGTGCCTCCCAAACTCGTAACGGTCACGAGAAGGAGCACGACGAGCCAACTCACCACGCCCAAACCCAACACGCCTGTCTCTCTGAGGGAACACACCTCCACCTCCACCTCCACCTCCACGAGTGGGAACTGACCTCACAAACACATCACCCCTAGGTAGAGGCCCTCTACGAGGCTCAGGCACACCACTAGCAAGGTGGTACCTGTCCTTGTTTGCCATCTCCCTAGCAAACCTCTCATCCCTCTTTCTCCGGAAACAGAACTCATCCTTATGCCCATCCCTCCCACAATACTCACAATGGAAGCGGACTGGCACTGGCATAGGCTGTGGCTTCTCTACAAGCTTCTCTCCAGCTTTCTCTCCTGACTTCCCCTCAAAGACACTCCCCTGGGTGCTCACAAACTTGATGGGTTTTTGGTAGTTTTCAGCTTTGTGGGGGAACACTGATGGATCAGGTGTTGTGTCTAGCTTGTTTCGGAGGTGGTTTGGTTTGGGTGCAAATTTGTTCATCGGTGTGGTATGTGGTGGAATGGGGATCTCTCCGGCTTTCTCTTCTCTCTCACCACTCTTCTCACCACACTTGTCAGCCCCCAACGCCTGACCATCAAACCTCTTAAACTGAGCCAACATCATACTCAATTGTGGCTCATGCCCAGACAACCACCCCATCAATTTTCTCAATTCATCATCTTCATCCTGCAGACGATCAACACAGTTTGCAAGTTCCATGTTTTTCAAAGCATGCAATTCACAGGTTGAACATGATGTAGGAAGAGGAGCTTTCAATGCCGCCTCAAGAGAAACAATTCTAGTATGAGATTCATCTAGCCTAGCATGCAAAATAGGACATGATGTACAAGCTCCTAACAAAGCTGGCCTAGACTTCAATTCATCACACTCAATCCTAACCACATCTAGTTCCTCAAGGATAGAGGCATGTTTCTCCTTGAGGGCAGTCAAGTCAGCAAGAAAAACTAAACAATCACCACAATCAATCTCATCCGACACCACAGGAGCAGACTTCAAAGCAGCTATTTCATTTCTAGCATCCACAAGCAAGGATTCAAGCTCGGCTACCTTGTCCTTAGCATCACCCAACAGAGACGTAAATTCCCTCTTCTCCTTGTTGGTCTTTCTAAGTACATCATCACGGTTATCAAGCAACTCATTGAGCCTAGCATTCTCCTCTAGCAAGAAGTTGGGATCTTGTCGTACCTCATCGTCGGAGTCGGAGTTCGAATCCGAGCTGTGCCTCCCACCCTTCTTGGAGTGCGCCATGCCGCAAAAGCCTCCTTGTGCGACGAAGCTCAAGCCAGTGATGTTCTTGCCCGTGTGCCGCTTGTCCTTGCACTTCTCTTGCTCTTCCTCGCTGCTCGAGTCGGGGGAAGCATCACTTTATGTCGAGTCGATGTCGCTCGCTCCGGCCACCATCACTCGAGCGGTCTTCTTCTTGTGGCCGCCACCCTTCTTGTGCCTTCTCTCGCCCTTGTCCTTGTGCTTGTCCTTGTAGTCGTTCTGGGAGCGGTGCTTGTTGTAGTCGTGCTTGGACTTGCCCTTATAGTCGTTCTTGATCTCCATGGCTTCAGGGCATTCGGTGATGAAGTGCCCGTGCTTCCCTCACCGATAGCACATCCCCGAGCTCCGCCTTGCATTCTTGCGGTTCTCGTACATCCGCCCAAACCTATTGCTCAACAAGGTGAGATCGTCCTCGTTCAGCACCTCAAAATCCTCATCTGGCAGAGACACAAGATAAGACAAAGAGAAACCACCAGGGTTAGCGTTAGACCATGATCCCGAGACAAGAGCCAAACTATGAGGATCAGTGGGGCTCTCGCTCTTGGCTCTCAAGCCACGATCAACCTCAGAAGACCTGAGCTTGGAAAACAGCTCATCCAACGTCAGCGTATCATACACGCTCGACTCCTCAATGGCCTCGACCTTGGCACTCCACACAGACCGATCCAGGGCATGCAAAAGCTTGATAGCTTGATCATGGTCCGTGTATGGGAGCACTGTCACATTGGCCCTCATGTTGTTGATTATGCTCGTGAAGCGCTGAAACATAGCATCGGTCGAGTCACCGGGGAGATGAGTGAAGTTCTCGTACTCTCTCCGGTAAGTGGAAAACATATGGGCTTGCACTTGGGCATTGCCAACATGAGCATTTCTCAACTTGAGCCAAATCTTTCCGGCCACATTCTCTCCGTACACTCACTCGAACTCCGAGGCACAGAGAGCACGGAACAAGTAATCAACGGCCTTGTTGTTGGCCTCAAACATGTCCCGCGATCCAGGAAGCAGAAAACTATCTGGGATGACATATTGATCATTTTGAGTGACCTCCCAAATAAGAATTCCCTTCCCTCGCAAAAACGCGCCCATGCGCCTCTCCCACATCGGGTAATTCTTGCCATCAAAGTGCGGAGGACCCGACCCCTTGCCGTAATCGCCCATCTTTGGATCTTAGACTGGTTAGAATCACGAAGATCCATAACCGGCTCTGATACCAATTGAAGGACCGAATAGGCGACCAGAGAGGGGGGAGTGAATGGGAGCCGATAAAAATTCTTCTCAAGAACTCGGCCTCAAGCCCCAACTCACTTCCAAAGACTCCCACACAAACTTGCCAAGATCACGTAGTCACAACGGACTTACTGACCCTAGGAACAAGTTAGGAAAGCCTAGAAGCAAAGCGGAAGCACAAGCAAACAAGTATAGGCCAACCCACTGGAAAGTCCGGAATGTCCGGGATTTTTCCCGGAGTCTCTGGGTTTGGCAAGTCCGGAATATCCGGACTTTTTCCTAGAATATCCGGGGTTCCCGGAGTAATGTCCGGATACTCCGGGCTTATTCCCGGAGTAAAGTTTCAGCCTTCGAGAGGGAGAGGGAAAAATCCAAAACTTGATCAAACGAGCTCCAAAAATCACGAAATTAAAACTGTAGCTTCTCAACAACACAAGGAAGCTTTTCCCAAAAGATCTCCTCAAAAAGATCAAGGATCACCACCAGAAAAAAGATTTAGGCCATGAACCCTAGAGAGGAGACTTTTCCTCAAATCAATGGATCTCCCAAACTGCTTGAGCTCTTGAGACAAGATTTGGGGTAGATGATATGCGTCACACAAGGATGCTATGCCCCAAAAATCTTGACTCCTAACTCCCTAAATCACCGGAAATCGCGGATCGCACAAGCACCACCATGAACATGAACTCCGGCCAAAAACTCACGAATCGAAGGCTCTACACAACGTTTGAGGCGTCAAGATCATACACAAACATGCGCAAGGCATCCACCCATGATCCCCTCAAAGAAATCCGTGAAGAAACACCTCCAAACTCACGAATCGAGCGAAGAACGAAAACTCCCAAAAATAGCCCCGAAAATGACACGAAAATCACAAAGGACTAGGAGATCACCGGGACGCCGAATGCTTCCATACATCCAGAGGTCAGAGTCTGTACAAGAGTCTAGCCTAAGGAATCCAGAGGAAAACGAAGCAGTCCAGAAAAATCTACCGGGGGAGAAAGCCCTAGAGTCCAAGAGAGAGAGATGCCATCCACCTCTCCGCTATTTATACGAAGTCCATCGGAGGGAGGTAAATGACCACGCTACCCCTACTACATAAATGAAGATACAACCCCTCAGGGGCATTTTGGTCAAGTCTTCATCGGACGGACACGCTTCCACCGCGGCTTCGCTTCACTTCGACGGAAACCCCGTGATCACGCCACGTGCCCTCCGCCTCGAAGCTTCCCGAAGCTCCCGGATCACCGTCTCTGTCGCCTCGGGCCTCCGGGCTTGGTTTTGAGGCCCAAACCAAGAAACCGTCCACCGAAGGTTTTGTGGGCAAACCAACAAACCCCGCGTGCAAGCTTCGGGCTCCATTAGCTACCTTGCACCGGCCCATGTTCACGACTTCAGCCCGCCAGTCTTGCACCGCACGGCTCGCACTTGACCCCATCGGCCACCGGGTCCATCGAACCAATCCTACTTGCCACTCCATCACTCGGAGGCCGCCACGGCTAAGGCCTTTCGCGCTTGTTCTTCACCTGCACCGACACGAGTCAAGCCGCAACCTGTACCTGCACACTTAGCCAAGCATCAGTCCACACAACGTTGTCAATCACTCATCACTAAGGAGCGACCCTCCACTGGTCTTCGGACACACCTGGTCCTCAATTTTTTCTCTTTGTAATTTATTATTCGTTGTATATTTGAGGAGTAGCCTATCGGGACCTTGATACTGTTCAAACAATCAAACAACATCTTCTTCTCTTCCTTGCTGAGGGTGTAACTAGCAGGGGCCAACCAATTTCCCTTATCTCTCTTTTCGGGATGCAGGCTTTTTTGTTGTTTCATAAATTTAAGATCCCGATGAGCTTCAACTGTATCTTTTAGCTTTCCGTATATACCTAGGTGGCCAAGAAAGTTCACGCAAAAATTCTTCATCACATGCATCACATCAATTGCATTGCGAACCTCAAGGATTTCCCAATAAGGAAGCTCCCAAAATATCGACTTCTTCCTCCACATGGGTGCACATCCATCCTTGTCTTTTGGAATAGATTTGGCACCAGAAGCTTTCCCAAACACTACCTTCAAATCTTTCACCATAGAAAATACAAGTTTACCATCACGGTGCACTGGCTTCTTACGTTTTTCTCCAACACCTTCAAAATGCTTTTTTCCTTCTTCTCTTAACGGGTGCTTAGGAGGAAGAAATCGACGATGGTCCAAATACACAATCTTTTTACTGTGTTTTAGATACACACTGCAAGTATCATCTAAATAGTACGTGCATGCTCGGTATCCCTTGTTTGTTTGTCCTGATAGATTACCAAGTGCCGGCCAATCATTGATGGTGACAAACAGCAAAGCTCGTAGATTGAAAGTCTCCTGTTTGTCCTCATCCCACATAAGTACACCTTCTTTCTTTCATAACGTTTTAAGATCCTCAACCAACAGTCTCAGATAAACATCGATGTCATTGCCTAGTTGCTTTGGGCCTTGGATGATTATTGGCATCATGATGAACTTTTTTTTCATGCACAGCCATGGCGGAAGGTTGAATATGCATAAGGTCACAGGCCAAGTGCTATGACCGCTACTGAACTCACCGAATGGATTGAATCCATCCGTACTTAAACCAAACCGAATGTTCCTTGCGTGTTCTGCAAACTCAGGGAATTCTCTATCAATTTGCCTCCACTGCGACCCATCAGCATGATGTCTAATCTTGTCATCTGCTTAACGATCTTCTTTGTGCCACGCATCAACTTTGCATTAGCCTTGCGCCTGAATAAACGCTTCACCCGTGGTATATGTTGGAAATTCCGAAATCTCCAGACAAAAGGTGAAAGTAAACTAACAAAAGCCTCTGTTATCACTCTGAAAAAGCTGACCCCTTTACACTGAGGCATGGGGGCTCCTTTTATAGTGCCCGAGGGTCACTTTTACATTCCGAAACTACCCTTTGTAAAGTTACATATACATGGAAATGTCAGGGGTATATAAGTCCGCGGCAATCACGAGGATCCTTTCTAATTTACAAATGTGCCATGGCGTATTCAAGCTTCTTTCTTCTTCTGTAGCCAAGCTTCTCACGTCTCTTTGTTTCTTCCTTGATACGTCGTAGACTGAGTCAGCTTCGGTTTCTTGGAATCCCCTTGTGATCTTCGGAAATCTTCATTAGGCAGCCTCGGCCAAGTTTTTCCCCTTCTGCGCAGTTCCTTAGTTCTTTCCTGAAATCTTTGCCGTAAGGAAGATTCTCCAGAATTCTCGGATTCCTGAACATCACAAAATACACGGGAAAGAAAGGAATCATAATTTCTCAGGAATTCCGAGGGTCAGTAATAAGTTCACATATAAAACAATATTTCATCCAACTATTTGGTTCACCAGAAAACTTTCTCTAATCATGAAAAATGACGTCTTTAGATTCGTTCACAGATCTGAAAAACTTCTGAACCTTCGGAAGATTCCTAAAACTGCTGACGCGTGTTTTCTTGGAAGTTTCCGAGGGAGATGATTTTAAGCTGATCCCCAATAGTAGCCCCTCGGGGAAGTAGGTTGACTCCGATGACTCGTTTCCACGAAAAAAGTTTCTTAGGATTGGCTAAAAACGTCACCCTCGGGCGTCGGAGGGGACACGTGTCGGTTTTTTACAGGGTGGCGGTTCGTTTATCGAGGTGTCTTCTCGATGGATCCCTTCATTCCTATAAATAGAGGCCCTGCGGTGGCTTTCGTTTTCACTGTTTGCCTGCTTTCGAATCTTCTTGGAATTTTTCTCAAGTTCTTTGAAGACTCTTTTGGTGCCTTGCTTCCTGAGTTCTGCTTTTCTTCTTCTCCGAAGGTAATTTTTGAATTCCTTGTTTCTTTAGTTCTGTTCTTTGATGTAGGAAATTATATTTTGATTTTGTATTTTCCTGATATTTTTGGCTTTTAGGTGGCTCGAGTGAGACACACTGCCAAGCTGATGACGGAGGAGGAAATTGCCTAGGCTGCCGCCACCGCGGGTTCCGAAATTCCGCAATCTTCTGAAGTTCCTTCTTCAAGTGCTGCTCCTCTGGTTCCGGGTCCTGGTGATACAACTCTTGAGGAGGGAGAGGGGAACTCGGGCGAAGATTCTGGAACTGAAGAGGACATTTCTCAAGTTGAAGTTGAGATGGAAGAGTTAATGCCCCCGAACGTGGCGTACCCTCCTACACTAGTATTTGGAAAATCTTTAGTGACCCCTGATCTGATCAAAGTTTTTGAGGATGCGAACTTTTTTCCTTCTGGCTGTGGTCATCCACCAACAAGCGAAGAAGTTCCTCAGCCTCAACCTGATGAGGTGGTTGTCTTCAGAGATTTTTTCACTACTGGTCTCAGATTTCCGTGCGATGAGCGTCTTCCTGCAATCTTAAATCGATTTCAAGTGAAGATGCACCAGCTTACGCCTAACTCTTTTCTGGAGCTATCAAAAATTTTCTGGATTCAGAAAACTTTCGAGGGTCATATAAGCACGGATGTTTTCGCTTGACTTTTTGAGCTTCATATACAGCGGAAAATCATCAAACTTGATGACAATAATTTGTACGAAGCTCACTATGGCTGCAGTACTTTCAACACTCGTCGGAAGAATGCAAGTCAGAAAATCGAAAGAATTCAGCTTGCTCCTTGTAGCAATGAAAAGTGGGCAGATGACTGGCAGAGATTTTGGTTTTATGTCAAGGTTGATATGTCAAAAGAGATGGGTCTCGCTGGCCCTCTGAATCCTTTCTTTACACCCATCGGACCGATGACGGCTGTCTCCACTGCTTCTTTCAATAGAAAATACCAGGATTTCAAGAAGGATGAGGACATGTTCTATTTCGCTTGCACTATTCTTGGTGGGCGAGATGTGATCGAGGAATATGTTGCTGCCAGCATTTGGCTGTTGTCTTTCAGGTGGCAACCCAAGAAGATTGTTTATCTTTCCGTGGATTGGGCGCCGTGCAAAGTTCCCTTTCCAAGATTTGATCTTCGCCTCTCCGAAGGTCAAAGTTTAGATGATTTTATCTTCCTTGTTGAGGAGTTGGTGGTTGACATGGTTGGGAAGTGCTACTTGAGTGAGTATAAACAATTCAAGAACATTGTGAAACACAAACGCCGAGTGAACCGTGTTTTCTCGGAACTTGGCGCGGACCCGACTTTGCACCCGAGGCCTCCTGGCCCAAAAAAGTTGATGCAGGCGCCTGGCGTTACTGGGTCGATTGCTATTGGAGTTCCCGCGAAATCTCGGAAGAGAAAGAGCCCTAAGGTTCTGGCAATTTCCGAGAAACCTTCCACACTCAGCAAAACTTCTGAGAAGACAAAAACTTTGGAAATGTCTAAGAAAAGAAAGCTGACTTCCGGGATCTCATCTTCGCCTCCTCGCAGTTTAGAAGCTAAAAAAATTGCAGCGACCGCCTTGGCCGATTTGAAGAAAAAGAAGGGAAACAAAAAGGTTATTTCTTCCAAGCCTCGTGCTCGAGTCACGCCCGCTTTGTCTGATGAGGATGATGATGACAATCAAAAATTAGGTGATTCTTTGTTCTGTTGTGAGCTGACTCCGGGCCGTGTGGTGCGTTCTCCTTCCTCAGAGAATACTTTTGTTGATATTGAATCTCTTTCATATAAGGAACCTGCCGTTGCTGAGAAACTTGAAGCGTCCAAGATCTCCGAAGCTTCATCTTTGGAGAAGGGGATTGTTCTCTTCGAAGACAAGACAAATGATGGTGATGCTTCTCTTAAATTCATGGCTGATCTTGATAAAACCGTGCAGCGAGGTCCTCCATCTCACTTTCCGCTTCTTATTCAAGGTCGGCAAGATGTTCCTGAAAGTGGAGGAGTTTCGGCCGAGACTTACGGATACAACCAGACCTTTGGAACAAATCTGAAGGGTAAGTTAATGTTTGTTGGTGGTGCTGGGATTGGGAGGGATGATGATCCTTATAGCTTTGAAATGCTATGGAATGCTCCAGGATCGCTTGCCTCCTTCGCGAGTTCATCTGGAGGTGAAGCTTTGAAGAAGCCTTCTTTTTCTGTTCAAGACTTAGAAAAAATTCCGGAATCTCGGATAGAGACGGTTCAAGATGATGCTCATGCGATTGTGAGATCAGCGCATGAAGATGTTGGTAACTACTTTGATCCTGCAGGTACGCTGGTTTTGACTTGTGTTCACTTTTCCTTTACTTTGCCTAAGTTTTGCTTATTATGCCCTTTGCTGTGTGTAGTTTTTGAAGATGCTCTGCAGAAACTTCCTGCTAGAGATTTGTCAATGATCAGCACCACCCTCGGCCTGAAATTCGTGATTGCAGGCAAAATCTCTTCTGAAAAAACCCGTGCAGATGAGAACCATGCTCTTTCGTTACAAGGCAAGATTCTTAACCTTGAGCAAGAATTATCTTCTTCGAAGAAACTTTCTCAGGAACTGGAAGTTCATAACAAGACTTTGAAAGAGATGATGGAACTTACTAAGGAAGGAAGAAAACATGCTGATGACGCCTTTAAGAGTTTGGAAATTGAGCATGCGAAGCTCCAGAAATCTCGTGAAGATGATTTAAAAATTATTGAAGAATTGCGCAAGACAATAGAGCGTGATGCTAACCAAATTTCGGAACTTAAGGTTAAAAATGCCGAGGCTGTGAAGCAAAATGCAGATCTTGCAAAAGCCAATGGTGAGAAAGATCTTAGGATTATTTCTCTGGAAAAAGATTTTGCTGAGCACTTGAAAACTATGAGGGATGGAGAAAAGAAGATTAAGAATAACTTCGAGTTTTTGTTTGAGAAATATAGCGAAGCTCTTGGAGAGTATGGAGCTAGACCGAACCCTTTTCCTGATGTTGAAGATCCAGTAGCAATTATTAACTAGCTTGTTGAAGAATACGAAAGTCTTCCCAAACTTATCGGCTCTGTCAGTGATTTTGCTGCTACGTTTTGCTCCGAGAGTCTTCTAAAGCTGTTGGAAATTCAAGACTGTGTTGATCTTGGGAAATTTTGCTCTTCTGGCCTTGAATTTCCCTCGGCGTCTAGTGTTTCCATGATTCGTGCGAATGAAGATGTAAAGAATATTAAGAAGAATTTTGTTAAGAAGTTCTGGATGGTTGGTGGCAAGGAATTTGCCAAAGAAATTGCCCGTGCGAAGCTTGCTAAGGTACTTTTCTTCTTCTTGATATTCTTGAGAAAGGCTCGGTTTCTTTATTTGTCTGCGCCATTGTTTGCTTATGGGCACTTTTGTTTGTCTTTTTCAGATTTTGGAAGATGAGGCACAAGAAGAGCTTCAAGCGGCGTTGGAGATGAATCCCGACGATGATGCTGCTGCAGAAGTTGGTGATAAGAGTGCTGAAGGCGTGAATGCTGTTGATCCTGACACGGCCCTGGCTGACACAGAGCAGGTTTAGGACTTAGGATGTTCCTGATTTTAAAGACTTTGAAATGGTTGTGAAAAGATTTGTAACACACTATTCCTGCGCAGGTCCTTGAAGGGGGGCCTGCGCAGGACGTTATTCCTGTTCGTATGTACCATGAACGTGTTATGGCCAGTGGTGCCTCCTGGAGTCTGTATAAAGAAGCTTTCCCTAAAAAAATTTTTAGAGATTTTTGGATGTTCTGCTGCGAATACTTCTCGATGCATAGCTTTCCTCTGGGTTGGTTTTTTACTTCTTGAGATGATTTTGCCGTTTCGACGCTTGAAGAAGACACAACACACTTTGTGAAGACGGAGCCCCTCAGCCCCTTAGCCGCGGATGGTGATTTCGCATACGTTTGTGATATTGCCGAACAGCGAGGTTCAAAACCTGGATATGTACTGGAACTTCCTTTGTAAAAAACTCTTTTGTATTGTAAGAATTTGTTGTAATGACACGCTGTCCTTTGTGATTTTAAAAAGCAATTTTAAGAAATGTTTTTGCAAAAAATGTCACCCTCCCTACCTTGCGTTTCGTAGCACGAGGGCGTGTCGTCTTCTTAGAAGAAGATAAGTCTTGAAATAAGTTTTGAAGGGATAAGTTGATAAAACTTTGCAAACAGATTTATTGACTTAAGATGGAGAATTGTGTTGATATGACAACTTTTGGTTGTGTTCAACACGCCTTGCGAATTTTGTTTCTCATGGAAACAAATCTTTGTGAATCTTATTTAATTGGCATCATGCTTTTGTATACTTTTGATGAAAGGTGGAATATAATCCGTACCCCTTTTAAATAAACACTAAGCGATACTTTTTGGAATTTGGCTGCAACCTTCCGTTGCCCTTGGTCCTTGTGATTTTCGTGGGGAATCACATTTTCTTGGAATATGGCCGCAACCTTCCGTTGCCTCGGCCCTAGTGATTTTCTTGGGTAATCACTCTTTTTGGAATATGGCCGCAACTTTCCGTTGCCTCGGCCTTCGTGATTTTCTTGGATAATCACACTTTTGGAATATGGCCCTCGGCCTTCGTGATTTTCTTGGATAATCACACTTTTGGAATATGGCCCTCGGCCTTCGTGATTTTCTTGGATAATCACACTTTTGGATATGGCCCTCGGCCTGTGTGATTTTCTTGGATTTTGCAATATACAAACGATATAAACATAAATACGGGAATTTTAGGGGAAAACTTCTTTCATTAATGATAGAAAGGAAATTTACACGAGACCCGCCTCATTAAAAACCTTGCCTCCATGGTGGAGTTCCCCTTGCAAGGAAAAGAGTACGGTCCCTTTAGGTAAAGTAAAAATGCAGAAAAAGTAAAGCTATTTTTCTCCCTCGGCACTGTTTATAGATCCACAGACCGAGGTTTTTTACAATTTTTCTTACTTTAAATGTGACCTAGGTGAACTTATAATTCTATCTTTTCTTAAGGATAATACCTTTTTAAGCTTTCCACGTTCCATGAATGTGGTAGCTCCATTCCCAGTTCATCAGTTAGGCGGAAAGAACTCGGCCTGTTGCTTTCTTTCACTATGTAAGGACCTTCCCAAGTTTCTTGTAATTTTCCCGGGTTTTCCCAATCTTTCTTTCTTTTGATGACTAAGTCACCTACCTTGATTTCCTTTCTTACAATCTTTTTGTCTTTCCATTTCCTTGTCTCCTGTTGATATTTCTCCAAGTTCTGAGCAGCTTCGAGAATGTCAAGCTCGATCATATCTTTTTCAACTTTTGCAATCTGTTCGGGATCTTCGCTTTTCTTTGTTGCCCTTAGGCTTCCATTTTTGATTTCCTCTGGTGTCATAGCCTCTGTTCCATATAGGAGACGGAAAGGTGAGAAGCCTGTAGCTCTTGATGTGGTTGTGTTGTGAGACCAGATTACTCCTGGCAATTCATCTACCCACTTGCCTTTCTTCTGATCAAACAGGCATTTTTTGACTCCTGTGAAAATGATTCCATTTGCTCTTTCCACTGCTCCATTTGACTGAGGGTGATATACTGACGAAAACTTTACTTGTGTGCCTATGGAATTGCAAAATTCTTTGAAGTTGTAACAATCGAATTGTTTTCCATTGTCCACTGTCAGCTCTCTTGGAACTCCGAACCTACAGATTATGTTTTGCCAGAAGAATCTCTGCACTGTCGCTGCTGTAATGTTTGCAAGAGGCTTTGCCTCAATCCATTTTGTGAAGTAATCCACAGCCACTGCTGCGAATTTGCAATTGTCCTGTGCTGTTGGTAATGGTCCTACCAAATCCATACCCCATCTTTGCAGCGGCCATGATGGTGAAATTAGCTGAATTGGATATGAAGGTTCTTTCTGCTGCCTCGCATTTTTCTGGCATGCTTCGCAATCTTGAACCGTCTTTTTGGCATCTATGAGCATTGATGGCCAAAAGAATCCTTATTTTATTGCTTTTCCCGCAAGTGCTCTTGCACCAATGTGAGCTCCGCAAAATCCACTGTGTATTTCTGCTAGCAGTTCTTTTCCTCTATCGGATGTTACGCACCTTAGCCATGGTTCTGAAACCCCTGATTTGTATAATTCCCCATCAACTATGGCGTAGCCCCTTGCCCTCTGCTTGAGTTTGTTAAGCTCAACTTCGTCGGATGGTTCGTAATGATCTCTTAGATATGCCATGATTTGCGCTCTCCAATCGAATGGTTCTATAATGTTTACCATCTTCTCTTCTTTCTCCTTTACTGAAGGAGAGGTGATGATTTCGAAGAAAACGTCTGGGGGTAAGGGTTGGTTTTGAGCTGCGGCCTTTGCCAACATATCTGCTTCGTTGTTTTCTGCCCTTGGGATGTGTTGCACAGTGTATCCCTTGAAATTTTTCTCCATTTCTCTGACTTTTTTCAAGTACTTGATAAGCTCTGGGTTTCTTGCTTCGCTTTCTTTTTCCACATGCCCCTAGATTACTTTGGAATCTGATCTGACAATGAATGTCTGTTGTCCTAGAGCTTTCATCTTTCTGAGTGCCAGCAGCAAGGCTTCGTATTCTTTGGTGTTGTTGGTGGAAACGACTTCGTCCGGAAAGTCTAGTCTTGCAGCATATCTTATTTTGATACCTGAAGGTGATGTGACTATTGCTGAAATTCCGACTCCTTTACCGCACCATGCGCCATCGCAATAGATTACCCATGGTACCTCTTCGCAGTTGTTGCTTCTCACTGTTGGTGATGTCCAGTCCACAACAAAGTCAGCAAGGACTTGTGATTTTATTGCACTTCTTCGCTCAAAATCTACTACATAGCCAGATAGTTCTGCAGCCCATTTCGTGATTCCTCCTATTGCATCTTTGTTTGTGAAAAGGTCATTTAGCGGCTGATTCGTGATCACACGAATCTGGTGTCCCTCGAAGTAATATCTGAGTTTTCTTGCTGCCATGACAACTGCATAAGCAATTTTTTCCAGTTCTGAATAGAACAGTTTTGATCCTGAAAGAGCTTCGGAGGCATAGTAGACTGGTACTTGCCTTAATTTGCCATCTTCTTCTTTCTCTTGTACTAATACAGCACTCACGGCTGAGTTGGAAGCTGCGAGATATAGAAGAAGACGTGATTTTGGCTCCGGTGGGCAGAGTTTTGTCATATTTGTCAAGTATTCCTTGAGTTCGCCGAATGCCTGACTTTGAGCCTCGCTCCATTGAAAGTTCTTGGAGGTTCGGAGAAGTTGGAAGAATGGAAGGCTTCTTTCTGCTGCTCTGGGAATGAATCTGTTTAATGCTGCCACTCTCCCTGTCAGTTTCTGAATTTCTTTGACCGAAGTTGGCTCTTGCATATCCATAATTGCTTTGATCTTGTCTGGATTAGCTTCGATGCCTTTTGTTGACACAAGACATCCTAGAACTTTTCCTTTCTGTATGCCAAACACACATTTCTCTGGATTGAGTTTGAGATTCGCTGCTCTCAAGTTTGTGAAGGTTTCTGCGAGATCTCTGATGTGATCATATCTTTTGAAGCTTTTGACTATGATGTCATCAACGTATGCCAAGACGTTTCTCCGAAGCTGATAGTGCAGCATATTGCTATCATTCTTGAGAATGTTTATCCTGCATTTTTTAGGCCTTCTGGCATTCTCACGAAGCAGTATGTTCCGAACGGTGTTATGAAGCTGGTTTTCTCCTCATCTTCTTTTCTCACCCTGACTTGGTGATATCCCGAAAACAGATCAAGGAGTGATAACATTTCGCTGTTTGCAGCATCGTCCACCACTTTGTCTACTCTTTCCAGTGGATAATCATCTTTCTTGCATGCCTTGTTTAGATCCGTAAAATCTACGCACATTCTCCACCTTCCATTCTTTTTCTTTACTAGCACTGTGTTGGCCAGCCATACTGGGTAAATTACTTCTCGAATGACTTTGGCATCTTGTAGTCTTTGAACTTCTGCTTCAACAGCTTTTGCTTTTTCCTCAGACATTTTTCTAAGTTTTTGCTTTTTTGGGTGGATTCTATCGTCCGTGTCCAGTTTGTGCTCAATAATGTCGCGGTCGACACCCTGGAGATCCTTCGCTGACCAGGCGAAGATGTCCTTGTTCTTGTTCAAGAAATAAATGAGTTCCTCTTCTTCTTGGGGGCTTAAATCTGCTCTGATTGTTACCGCTCTATCTGGTATACCATCCAAGAATACTTTCTTTGTTTCTCCATCTGCACTTATTTCAACTTTTTCTTTGTCTCTTTTTGCTTCGGAATATGGTTGTCGCTTTTCTTGGTCATCTGCTAGATGGTGGATATTTTGTTGACCAGGTGTGTTTCCTCGTTCGATTCTTCTTTCCTCGTTCTGATCCCCGAAAACTGTGATTACACCATGTGGAGCTGGGATCTTCATACAAAGCAACAGTTGCCTGAACACCGCATCGAACCTGTTGATGAATCCTCTTCCGAAGATGGCATTGTATGTATAATACATATCAACAACATCGAACATGATGTGTTCTGTTCTTGCATTGTCCAAGTCTCCAAATGATACTGGTAGGGAGATTTTTCTGTTGGATCTGATTGGTCTTCCTCCGAAACCAACTAATGGCTTCTCTGGTGGTGCTAACATGTGAGGAGCGAGGCCCATGCGTTGAAAGGTGTTGGTGAAAATGATATCTGCTGAACTTCCATTGTCTATCAAGACATTTCCTATGATCCACCCAGCAACGTTAACTTCAACGACCATTGCGTCATTGTAGGAAACAGACTTCAGCCTGAAATCTTCTTCTGTGAAAGTTATTGGGACCTTCACCCATTCTGGCCTTGCTGCTGGACTGTCGTCAATGATTACATTGATCTGTCTATAGTAGTCATTTCTTTGCTTCTTGGTGCCGAAGGATGGTAGGGCCCTTGAAGTGTTTTGGGAATTGTTTTGCTCTATTTTTGGAACTTGGGCTGGGGGTGGTGGCAGAGTTTCTTTTGCTTGGATTGGTTGAGCTTGTTCGATGACTTGTATGGCTTGGGTTTGTGGGAAGGTTTGTTGTGGAGTTTGATTTTGCGGAATTGAGGGTTGGTGAAAAAATTGTTGCGAAGATTGTGGTGGTGGAAAATGAGCTTGTGGGTAGAATTGTGGCGAGGGTTGCCTGATGTGTTTGGATAAAAGGCTGGGTTTGAGGGAAGGATTGGTGTTGCTAGTAAGTGTGTTGCACTGGTTTAGGTTGCGTGACTGTTATTTGGGCTACGTGTTGCTGATCCTAGATTCTTTGGAAGTTCTTCTGGGTTTCTGGGCATGCTTCTGTGCTATGACCCCTACCATGATATATGCACTGAAAGTGTGGGTCCCTGCTATCATGGTTTTGGAGTTTTGAAGGTGTTCTTCCTCGACCTCTTCCTCTTCCGGAATGGCCTCCTCGCATGCTGTTTTGATTGTGATATTCTTGAGTTTGAGCTGGGTTGTTTGGTGTATTGCCTTGCACATTCATGATGGGTTGATGTCCCATCCAGTTATTTCCTTTTTGGGATTGCCTTTGCTGATATCTTTCTGCCACTCTTCTTCTGTGGTCTTCGTCGGATTTGCAATATTTCTCCAATTCTTCAAACAACTCATCCATGGATTTAGGATCCAATCTATTGAAATGGCCGGCTGTCTGCCCCGGAGTTAGACCGCTTATGAGAGCAGATATTGTTGTTTTATCATCAGCATCCGGAGTTTGAGATTTCAATTGCATGAACCTTCTCACAAATTCAGCTAAAGGTTCCTTGTCTCTCTGTTTACACTGATATAGAGCTGATGTTCTTGTGGTGGAATGATGAAAAGATTGGAATACTTGAAGGAACTTGGCTTTTAGGTCTAGCCAGTTGTAGATTGAGTTAGGTGGCAGAAGTGAATACCAATTGAGCACTGGGCCTTCGCATGCAATGATGAAGGATTTTGCTAAAGCAACATCATCTCCTCCTGCCGAGGCTACTGCCGCTTCATAACTCATGAGGAATTGCCTGGAATTGTTGAAGCCGTTGAATTTTGGAAGTGAGACCGGCTTGTATTTGGATGGCCAAGGAGCTGTTTGAAGACCCACGGATAGCGGAGAGTTTAGATCATTGAATTGAGCAATTCCATTGTTTGCTGGTTCAGGGATTTCTGTGAAGATGAGATTTGCTTTAATGGATTGATCCTTGTTTGCAGAGTTTGGATCTGGTGTGAATCTCTTGAAGGAATTGATCTCTGAAACGGTCATTTCATCCAGCTCTTTTTGAAGCTGCATTATCTCTTTCTTTGCTTGTTCCAGCTTCTGAAGTTTATCTGTTGCTTGCTTCTTTGCTTTGAGCTGTATGGCCATCTTCTCTTTCTGCCTTTTCAGAGTTTGTACTTGTTTTAGGGCTGCCTCTAACTCTTTGTCTGGTGCTTCGCTCTCATTGTGCTCGTTGCTGGCTTCCGGTGTTCCTTCTGGTTCCTTCCCTTTTTCATTTTGGGTTATTTGGATCTATGCCATTACAATTTTCTCAGTTTAGAGAAACGCCATTATAATTCATCTTATTGGAAACTTGCCACTGCAATTTTTCGGCTCACACATCTTTGCCATTTTCTACGTCCGCCGAGGACTCGGGCCCATTGACAGGCTCCGTATTTTCGCATACAGACCAAAATGCCCTCGGTCCAGCCGGATAAGCCGCCGCCGCCGCCCTCATATGGCACCAGCTCCTTGCCCGCCGCCGCGTCATGGCTCATGCTCGTGTCATCCGCGGACGCCGGTGGGAGGGTGATGGTCTCGCCGGAGATCTTCTCGATGTAGTTGATGATGGCAGTCTCGCGGGCGGCGGCTGCTGGCACGGTCCTGTGCACGCGGTGGCCTCGCAGGCGAACTTGTCGGCCTCCTGCCGGCACCACACCTCTTCGCCGGCAACGCGCTCCCGCTCGCGGCGCTCCATGGCGTTCAGGAACTGGCGGTGGAGGCTCTCCAGGTGCTCCATCAGCCGCTGCACCAGCCGCTCGAAGAAAGACGCCGACACGCTCAGCTGCTCCTGCCGCCGCCGCTTCCGCTTGCGCCGTGCCGCGTCGGCCGGTGGGCGGCGCGGGGGACTCTAGCGTGGCGACCTTCTCCTTCCCCGGGGCCCACTTGCTGCTGCTCATGCTGTGCAAGTAGTCGATGTCTAGCGGTCGCTTGCACATCCAGCAAGACGAACAAACAATGGTGAGAAGAATTGAAATGTTGCATGCAAGAACAGAGAAGATGCATGTGGGCATGTGGACGTCTTTGCTTTCTTGGCCTTGCGTGTCACCAGAACAGGAGCGAGGGGAGGAATCACCATGCCCATCAGCATCAGCAGCATCAACAGCGGCACAACTATTATTGGTCGTCCTCTGCTCCCTCCCCACGAGCATCCCAAGCAGAGCAACCAAACAAGATGGATGCGCTTTTGATTTCCGCCAAGAACCACTCGGCAAGCTAGCAGTGGAGGAAGCAACAAATCGGCGAGCGAGGAATCCATTTCGATTGGGGTGAGATTTCGAGAAGAAGATCTAGCTGTCGTACCAGTTGGGTTCCTTGATGGAGGTCTCCTCGTCGCTGTTCGATCCGGCCATGAGGAGCTCGACCCCGCTGGCGGCTCCCTGCGGTCCCGCCTGGCCTCGTCCCGTCGCGGACCCACCACGCGGCACCGGCGGCTCCCCACCGCGTGCTCGCGTTACCTCGTCGGGCTGTCGGGATTTGGTTGGGGCGGGAGCAGGTGAAGGACCGCTGGGATTCGGTTGGGCGGTGGCGGCGGCTTATCCGACTAGAACAGGGGCATTTTGGTCCCTATACGGAAATACAGAGCCTGACAGTGGGCCTGAGTCCTCGTCAGACGTAGAAAAGGGCAAAGATGTGGGAGCCAAAGAATTGCAGTGGCAAGTTTCTAATAAAGCGAATTGTAATGGCGTTTCTCTAATCCGGCAAAATTTTAATGGCCTAAATCCAAATAACCCTTTCATTTTTGTCACTCTGTGAATCTTGGGGTAATTCTGGGTCTTGAGTGGTATTAGTCTTAGGATGAAGGACGAGACCTTGTTTTGTGCTTTCTTGGTTATCTTCACTTTCGGGATCCTGTGCGGTGGGTTTCTTAACTTTCTTCGGTGGTGCCATCGTAGGTTACTGACGGCTGAGAACACGGTGGGCGCCAATGTTGGAAATTCCGGAATCTCCAGACAAAAGGTGGAAGTAAACTGACAAAAGCCTCTGTTATTGCTCTGAAAAAGCTGACCCCTTTACACGGAGGCATGGGGGCTCCTTTTATAGTGCCCGAGGGTCACTTTTACATTCCGAAACTACCCTTTGTAAAGTTACATATACATGGAAATGTCAAGGGTATATAAGTCCGCGGCAATCACGGGGATCCTTTCTAATTTACAAATGTGCCATGGCGTATTCAAGCTTCTTTCTTCTTCCGTAGCCAAGCTTCTCACGTCTCTTTGTTTCTTCCTTGATACGCCGTAGACTGAGTCAGCTTCGGTTTCTTGGAATCCCCTTGTGATCTTCGGAAATCTTCATTAGGCAGCCTCGGTCAAGTTTTTCCCTTTCTGCGCAGTTCCTTAGTTCTTTCCTGAAATCTTTGCCGTAAGGAAGATTCTCCGGAATTCTCGGATTCCTGAACATCACAAAATACACGGGAAAGAAAGGAATCGTAATTTCTCAGGAATTCCGAGGGTCAGTAATAAGTTCACATATAAAACAACATTTCATCCAACTATTTGGTTCACCAGAAAACTTTCTCTAATCATGAAAAATGACGTCTTTAGATTCGTTCACAGATCTGAAAAACTTCTGAACCTTCGGAAGATTCCTAAAACTGCCGACGTGTGTTTTCTTGGAAGTTTCCGAGGGAGATGATTTTAAGCCGATCCCCAACAGTATTACTGGAAAGTACCACATTACCTTAGCAAGAATTTTCTTCTTCTTCTTCTTCTTCTTCTTCTTCTTCTTCTTCTTCTTCTTCTTCTTCTTCTTCTTCTTCTTCTTCTTCTTCTTCTTCTTCTGCTTCTCCCCCTTAACATTGTAAGGGTCATCTCGTGGGATCTTATAACGCTGCGCTCTGCACACAGGACAAGCCTCCAATTTCTCATATTCTTTTCCCCGATAAAGGATACAGTCATTAGGGCACGCATGTATCTTTTGAACCTCCAAACCCAGAGGACAAACGACCTTTTTAGCTTCGTACGTTGACTCCGGCAATTCGTTCTCCTCTGGAAGCATGTCCTTTACGATCATCATTAACTCATCGAAGCCCATGTCAGAAACTCCATGTTTAGCCTTCCATTGCAGCATTTCCAATGTGCTGTCCAACTTCTTGTGCCCCTCTTTGCAATGTAAGTACAATGGTTTCTTGTGATCTTCTAACATACGCTCAAACTTCTTTGACTCCTTCACCTTTTCGCAATCTTCCTTATGCTCTCGCAACACCTGACCTAGATCATCAAGTGGCTCGTCTTCTCCTTGTTCAGGCTCTCCCACCATTATTGCAACATCATCCTCACCCATTGGATCATCTCCCATTGCAAAGGCACCTTCTCGAGTCCAATCAGGAATATTGTCATCTTCTTCTTTGTCATCTTCCATTATAACCCCTCTCTCCCCATGGTTTGTCCAAACAAAATAGTTTGGCATGAATCCTCATTTGTATAGGTGATCGTGAAGAGTCTTTGTCGTTGAAAAATCCTTCAAATTCTTGCACTTTCTGCATGGACAAATAATGAAACCGGACGGGGGCTTGTTGGATTCTGCAACTTCTAGAAATCCACAAAGCCCATTAAAGAATTCATTGGATATTCTCTTGTCATTGTACATCCATTGCCGGTCCATCTACAAATAAAGTACTCCCTCCGTCCCAGAATATAGCTTCGTTTAGATTTTTTCAAAGTCAAACTTTCTCAACTTTGACCAATTGTAACTCTTAAAATAATTTATTTTCAATAGAAAGGATCACATATTTTGATAGTTGGTTTCATGGTAAATCTACCAATATCATTTTATTATGTCATTAGTATTTATGATTATTTCGCTATTTATGGTCAAAGTTAGAAAAAAAGTGACTTTGAAAAAGTCTAAATGAAGCTATATTTTGGGACAGAGGTAGTATATATAACCGAACAAAATATATTATTATCATGTAACAAATTCAAGATTATATGTGTTACACTAATTCATAGTGTTAAAATCCATATTCCACATGAAATATAAACTTTTTACTAATTTCCTAATGAGCAAACAATTTTGCTAATGAAGAAAACTAATTTTCTAATGAGGTGACTCTTTTTCTAACTAAGAAATTATTATTGTAATGAGGAAACTATTTTTCTAATGAGTACGTACTAGTGTTTAAATGAAGGCAAGTGATTATGTTACATAAATCCAATCTGTTCAAATCCATATCCCACATGAAATATAAACTTTTTACTAATTTTCTAATGAGCAAATAATTTTTCTAATGAAGAAAACTATTTTTCTAACTAAGAAATTACTATTGCAATGAGAAAACTATTTTTGACTCGGTACTAGTGTTTAAATAATGAATGGAAGACTATGTTACACAAATTCAAACTACTTAAATCCATATTCCACATCAAGTATAAACTTCTTCCTAATTTTCTAATGAGAAAAAATCATTTTGATGGTATTGAAGAAAACTTTTTTTCTAATAAAGAAACTATTTTTTTCCTAAGAAAATGTTTTTCTTAGGAGGAAAACATTTTTCTAATGAGAAAACATTTTTTATAATGAGAAAACTATATTTCAAATTAAATTATTATTATAATAAGCAAACTATTTTTTGACTAATAAATTATTTCTCTAATTCTAATATTAATATTCTAGTCATTTCTCTTAGTAAGTACATCTAAAGCATTTAATATATTTATTTATATAAAAAATAATGAAAAAATTAATTTGTATCATCATATATAACATCTCATCCAACTAACACGGTACGTCCATTTCAATCAATTCTATTAGAACATAGAAAAAATACAATAAATAGAAATAAATTCCTATTCTTAGTTCATTTTAAAGTGCTAAAATACTCTTATTTCAACCAATGAAACTCAACAAAATAAGCATGAATCAAGGGAGGATGAAGTAACTAACCTCTAGACCACTTCAACGAGTGAAATCGTCGAGAAATAGTCACAAATCCGACAAAAGCTCCTCTAGGATGCCATGGAGAAGGAGGAGCTCGAAGTGGAGAAGTGAAGGGGGGGCTCGGGCTGGAGGAGGAAAAAACTGAGATATAGCCGTTGGACATTAGTACCGGCCCGTATTACGAGCCGGTACTAATGTAGCCCACATTAGTACCGGCTCGTAATATGGGCCGGTACTAATGTCTGACGCCCACATTAGTACCGGCTCGTATTCAGCACCGGTACTAATGACATTAGTACCGGTGCTGAATACGAGCCGGTACTAATGTTTGCCACGGGATGGCTCCGACCGCCTCCTTTTTGGCACGGGACATTAGTACCGGTTCTCTCTGACATTAGTACCGGTGGGCAAAAAAACCGGTACTAATGTCATTTTTGGCCTGGGACGAAAGCCTCTTTCCCTAGTAGTAGGAGTACCGGGTCCAAACCCCTCTTTAATATCGGATGTTGAACCGATATTGTCACGTTGGTACTAAAGTGAGAGGCATTAGTACCGGGCCGTTTACCCGGTAACGGGTCTCATTATGACTCGGTACTAAAGGAGGCTGCACCGCGAGCCCCTTTTCTCTTTTCCCTTTTTTTTTTTGCTTTTCTTTTCTCATTTTTTTCATATATGTAACAACACTTACACACATAAATCTCACGAATCACATACACAAATACTCAACATCATCACATACAACTCAACAGATCTAACATCACATTCATACAAATACATCCCACAATTTTACATTCACAAGAAAAAAATATCTCCTCACAATCACAATCGATATCTTAAAGGAATCACAAACATCTCACCATCACAGAATAAAGAGCTCAAAAAATCTCACAATCTCAAACATCTCACAATTTCAAAGGAATCACACATCTCACCATCTCACCGTCCGGATCTCCTTGAGCGCGATCACTATGCTCTTCATGTATGTGCTCTCCATGTCCTCGATCTCTTCCAGCTCCAGCGCCGCCCCATCGCCGATGTTGACCACCTGCGACCAGGTGGAGCCCCACGCCGTCAGCAAGCTTCAGAGCTAGCTAGCTGCCACCGGAATTGCCGTTTTCCCAATTATTCAACCCACATGCGGCATGATGCAAGTCCCAATCTCCCTATTAAGCAGACGTATATACAAAAATATCTAAATTTTGCCTGCTCAATAAATTAAGGTCAGGGTCATGGTCACCTCTCATGGTGCTGTCGATAAGGACTACCATTTTGATCTGAACTCTCCATATAATTGGTGTCTTGTGTCGTCACCCAAAGATCAGTGCCAACACAACTAATCCAACCTTGCAGAATAATTAAGATATGGGATTGACAAAAAAAAAAGAGTTTGGGACTTTGTGCAGGTATGCACATGCACGCACTGACGAAGATACGCTATTTTGGTTGATACTCAAATCAAGAATATTTGTGATAACGTGCGTTCAGGTCCATATACACACGACAGCGACGATGATGACAGTGGGTGTTAGGAAATTTCCTAAAAATGGAGAGCATTTGCTGGTTCGTACACGAATCAACTGATTCGCCAACTATGAGGCCTATAAAAGACATATATGTATATATACATTACATTTTTTTTTAATTCTTGATTCTTGGATCACGATGCGTGCATTGGAGGAGCTTTCTGGTCAAATTGGGTGGCGAGTTATTAAGTTAGATTATGTAGATTAGTGGAGCATAAAGGTACTTCGACAGCAAGACACATGAAAAGTTTAGTGGTTGAATTGAACTAGGGAGGTCTCCAATGCATTTGTGATGCAGACAGGCAGCACAAAATTCGCCCCACCAGTGACATCTTGGCGACAGAGAAAGGCGGGAATTTTTCGATCTGATTAAATTAAGGATGGATTGCAACTTGACTTGTCTATTCTAAGGATGTGGAGATTTTGATTGTCTATTATGAGGATGTGGAAAAGCAAAAAATGGTCTGCCAGTGATGTCCTTAATCAGGAGTTTATATGGATTCCAGACATCTTTTCCCGGCCACTTGTGTTGATTCCAATAATGACATGGTGGTGGCTAACATGATGAAAGTGCAATATTTCATACAGGGATAATTCTCCCTTTTCTGGTGCTAAGTAATATTTACAAGAAGATTTTTTAGAGCATATTTACCAGAATATTTTGTGACCCCCCATCACACTGTTATATGTTGGAGTAGTTTTGTAATGCATTGTATGCTAATATATCTGTTGGTTTGCTATGTTATTTTCAATCTTGTAATAATTTTACGTGATGCTTTTACATGTTAATAAATATACTTATTTTTAAAACCCATTAAATCTACTCATAGCTCTAATATTATTTGTGATGTTTACTCTGTAGTGAACAATCAAGAAATACAAGAAGAAGATAGCAGTGATTTTTTTTAAAAAAAATCTAGAAACCTTGGAAATTAATTGAAACGTTGCTTGTAAAGTTTTTGGGACTAACCTTTATGCATACTAAAATATATCGTGTCCAGCAAACTTCACTAATAAAAAAATGTTAATATGTCTTGGAGTTTTCACCAATTAAAACCCATAGACATCATAAATGTATCCGTATTACTTTTGGGACCAGAAGACTATTGCACCGGTCCAAATCATGGTCCAAATTATTGCATTGATTCGCCAACTATATGATGACCATCTCAAGATTGGGATGCAAAATTCTGAGATTTTACACGGATTTTAGGCTGAAAAGCACTGTTCCGAACTGAAAAGTATTGTAGCACTTTTCGTTTGTTTGTGGTAAATATTGTCCTACCATGGTCTAACTAGGCTCAAAAGATTCGTCTCGCAAAGTACATCCAAACTGTGTTATTAGTTTTTGATTTCATCTACATTTAGTACTCCATGTATGTGCCGACATTTTTAATGTGATGTTTGATGTGATAGGAAATCTTCTTTTTGCATAGTGAATTTTGGGGAAATCTGTCTTCTAAACAGGGCCATTTGCCGCCCAGCTAGGCTGATCAGTGGAGGAGATCACAATGCACTTATTATATTAGTATAGAAATATAAAATACTGGCACTATGCATAAAATAAATTCACATATATTATGTTCAAAAGAGTCTTTCAAGACCGTCCATGCATGTACCTGTTGTTTACTTGATTCCTTGAGCCGAATATATTGTTGAATATATGGCAGATTTGCAGATCCATCTGACCAAGTTGAATGCTATTCTTTTTTTTAAAAAATACTAGAGTACTTTTTTTTGTTAATTGTTTAAGTAGTAGATAAGCTATTCGAATTAGATAATCTCCTCATGGTCAGAAGTGCTGGCTGTCATCAGACAACTGCAAATTCAGCGACATATTTTTTTTCAATTTAAAGATGCTTTTCTTCATAGACATTGTGAGATGGTCAAATTCAACTCTTAGCGAACTCGACTTATATGATAAATAATATGAAAAAAATAATGTCACAACAACTCTGTTTAATTACAGATCAATCACAAAAAAAAAATGGCGTGTGCATATCCATTCCCACCTGTAGACTGCGGCAGCGGCAGCACTAGTATCCGCATTCCGAGCTGCCGAGGTGTGGGTGGGACCCACCACGGCGAACTTGTCTCGGCCGTTGCGGCAGGCGCGCCATTATCACGGTAACCGCGCGTCGCCACCTCCGCCGCTTTATATAGCTCCAGGCCCCTTCTCCTCTTCCCATCACCCTCCGGCCATCTCGTGAGCCCTTGATCTCGTCGCCTCTCCCTTTCTCTCGGTCCCCTCATACGAAGAAGACTTGGCGACATGGCCGTGCAAGCGCAGTTCGCCGGCCTCGCCGGCTGCCTGCCGCCCTACGGCGGCGGCGGCGGGTTGGCCGACGAGCAGACGCGCGCGCTCCTGTCAGCCGCCGCGGGGAACAAGGCGTACCACCAGTACAACTGCAACGCCGGCGGCGTGGTCAGCGCCGCGCAGAGCGAGCTGACGTGCAACGGCGGCGGTGGCGTGGCGCTGCCGTCAAGGAAGCGCGGCAGGGACGTTGCGTTCGAGCAGTACGTGGCGGCGTCCTGGTCGGCGGTGCTGCTGCCTATCCCGGGGATGCAGCAGGAGTCTCTCGTCGCGCATCGCTCGCCCTCGCCGGCGGCGATCGCGAACCGGGGGGCGGTGGTGGATTCCGCGACGGCGTCGACGAGCGGGCGGCCGGGCACCGCGTCGGCGTCGGTGGCGGACGCGCTGGTGTCGGAGCTGTGCCGGCAGGGCGCGGCGGAGGTGGACGCGGTGGTGCGG
This sequence comes from Cenchrus fungigraminus, assembly GCA_036936925.1. Lineage (NCBI taxonomy): Eukaryota > Viridiplantae > Streptophyta > Magnoliopsida > Poales > Poaceae > Cenchrus > Cenchrus fungigraminus. The sequence goes on from CM072779.1 coordinate 105,147,378, forward strand.
GGCGAGTGCGACCGCCTGCGCGCCGAGCTGGAGCGCGCGCACAAGCGGCAGCGCCAGGCGTTGGCGCGCGCCGCGGCCGCCGGCGCGGCGCGGCTGCTGCGCGCCAAGGAGGCCGAGCTGGACGCCGCGCGCCGCCGCGCCGCGGAGCTCGAGGAGCGGCTCCGGCAGGCGGCCGCCGAGACCCAGGCGTGGTGCGGCGTGGCGCGCAGCAACGAGGCCGTCGCGTCGGGGCTCCGCGCCGCGCTCGACACCCTCCTCCGTGGCGGCGCCGGTGCCGGTGCCCCGGCGATTCAGCCCGCCGAGGAGGGCTTCGGCGACTCCGACCCTGGCGTTGCGGCGGACGACGCGGAGTCGCGCTGCTTCGTGGAGGCCGAGGACGGTTGCGCCGGAGCGTACGCGGCCACATCGTCGTCCCCGGCGGCGGCGAGCAGCAGGTGGGCGTGCCGGGCGTGCGGCGGCGGCGAGGCGTCGGTGCTGCTGCTGCCGTGCCGTCACCTGTGTCTGTGCAAGTCCTGCGAACCCCGGGCGGACGCCTGCCCCGTCTGCCTCGCCGCGAAGAACGGCGCCATCCACGTCGCCGCCAACTGACCGCGTGATCCCGTGGCCGCTGACGTCGTCGTCAACGGCACGCGCGCGAGGCGAGTCCGCTCCGGCGATCTCGGCAACAAAGAACAAAACCCCACCAGAGTAATTTAGCTGGTCCGTAGATTAGGCCGATTAACCCCGTTCGTTCTGTTCTTTAGGCTGGTTATGAGTACCGAAATGATCTTTAGGACTCCAGTTCTGATGTACAGTAAAGGGAATTAACATTTTCGTGTTTATTTACTGGCTACTACTCCCTCCGTCCCTAAATATAAGCTTTCTTCGATATCTGTGCATCACGTTTGACCATTCGTTTTATTCAAAAAAATTTATAAAAATATAAAAATAATTATGATATACTTAAAATATATACGATAATAAAACATGTCACAACAAAATAAATAAATTTTCATAATTTTTTTGAATAAGACTAACGATCAAATATGAAAAAAAAAGTCACCGAATGTTTATATTTAGAGACGGAGGGAGTACCAAGTGTTACCGTGGCATCTCGGTCGTCCTCTGTTTTAGCTCTGCTTCCTCGAACCGAGTTCGTGCTCTGTTTTCTATACGTGCTGCTATTCTCATGGATCAAACTCTCAAGAGTTGACGTTGACGATCTGTTTCGCGCGTGGCGAGTTGAACAGATCATAGATCTGCCACATTTCCCGAGGTGACGGTGTTAAATGTCACGGTGCTATCATGGGCCCATGGCACGGAAGCAGGTAAAGATACACGCACGCAAGAACAGCAGCAGGATCTATCCAGTACAGTACGTATACAAAAAGATACCCCTGGATTAACCTGTGCTGCCTGCCACTCGCTCTGTCTCAGCAAAAGTTTGTTCTCTTTTTTTTTCCAACAGCTCTTTTTTTTTCCTCCAGTGCCCGACTGTACTCGAGTTAGCGGCTTTGGTGGTGGTGGTGGTGGTGAACTGGTGGTTGCTTGCGATGCGACGCAATCGAGCCAGTGCTGAACTGCCGATGGTGCAGGCAGCAGGCCTCATGGAGTGGATCCATGGTGCTACCGGCAGGCACAGGCATTGTCGCGTGCGCCGTGCGGGTCTGGGCAGGGAAAGGACGCAAAGCCGCGTCGCTTGTAGCTTTTCCTTAATTCCTCTCGCCTTTTGCTTTTGAGCGTGTACGTGACCGATCGGTCTCTGCTTTGAGAGGGTCGTCGTCGTCGTCGCTCGTCAGCCTCTCCATCATGCAATCCCCTTTCGATCTTTTGCTTTGCTTTGGGGCCGGCCGTTGGAAAGGTGACGGTGCTGCTGCTGAATTGCTGATGATGATTCCTTTGGAGCGCGTAGTGTACGTTCCTTGTTTGGGTGCGTTCGTACCATCTCTCTTTATTCTTCGGACTAGTGATACTGTAGCAGCAGCAGTGCACATATCCTTTGTACGTACGCGCACCCACAGTACTCCTACATCCACTCTGCTTTGAAATCCGATGCGATACTGCTTTGTTGGGAAACCGAGAGAACAAACAGTCAAGTACGATATATTATTACTAGCTACGTATAATTGCCCAACAGAAAGAGATGCATGGCACCAGGAGGCTTCACATCGATCCGGCTTTTTCTCTTTCCGTTCACGCCGTCCGCATCATATGCTTGCTAGCCACCTTGTTCTTCTTTTCGTACCTCTACCGAGCTGCCACCACACTTTGGTGCGTGTTTCGTGATGGGATGAAATGGGGCACGGCGGCACGCGACGTCGATCGCACTAGGCTAGCTAGCCCAGCACCTCGCTTGGCGCACCGTCCCTTCTCTTTTCTTTCTTTCCTTGTTTTTTCACTGGTGAAAAACGGGGCTTCCGTCCCGGTTGGAGAGAGCAATAACTCTCTAGAGTCCAACCAGAACAAAATAGTAGAGACAAAAGGCTCTCCTTTTATTCCCGGGTAGGCAACCGGGATAAAAGGAGGTCTTTTTGTCTCGGGTGGGATTCCCACCCGGGAAGAAAGAGTTTTCCAAAAAACAAATAAAAAACCCCTCTGCACCCCTGCCTGGACCCCATCTCTCATCCCCCATCCCCACTCTCATCCCCCATTCTCATGGAACTCAATCTCCAAATCAAGAACAACAAGAACACTTCATAAATGGTTAAATCCACACTTCACAAATTCACAAATCACAACACATCACATGCTCATCTCACAAGAATACATGAGTTTGATTTCATTTGATTCACGACCGGATTCAAATCGATTCACAGTATATAAAGATTCAACAACACAATCACCAAATCATTCACAAAATCATTCACAAAATACCGCTCTGCAACTACACGTACCACAACCACAACGGCACGGTGGCGCTAACAACTCTGCAGAACATGTTCACGGCAGCCCTCTTTAGTCTCGGGTGGAAACACCACCCGAGAATAAAGGATCTGTTGCTGTTTTAGTGGTTGGACGTCCCCCTTTTGTCTAGGTTCGTAATACCAACCGGGATAAAATGGTACGAGGCATTCACAGCTATTTCAGGTCACGTCGACGCAAAACCTTTTGTCCCGGTTTCAAGTTTCAACCGGGAATAAAGGGTTGGATCAAAGGTCGTTTTCCCACCGGTGTTTATTCGTGCACGCAGATGTAAGTGTGTGCTTTTGATCTCTTTACCTTTTGCATTGTGTTCCTGCCCGCTTTCTTCTTTTCACGTAGGAGTACTCCTACTAGCTGCGAGTAGTGTGTGCGCTGGGCAGGGTGGCACCTTGTCTCCCAGCAGCCTCCCCGGGCCGCTTTCGGAGAAACTGAAGCGTGGTGTCGTCTTTTGGTGGGACCAAGCGCGTCGTCTCTACGCAGTGGCCACCAAGGCAGAGGAGGGCTAGCAGGCGATCGAATGATCGATCGATCGATCAGGTGATGATGGTGGCTACCACCACGCACTATACACGCCTGCCGTGGACGACCCTGCTGTTTATTGGTCCACGACGCTAAGCTTCCTTCCTTCGGGTTTGGGATCAAGGCATTGTCTTTTTCAAGGTAGCTACAGGAGAACTGGAGGTGGGTGGAGTGGGGCGGTCCCGGCCAGTATCTTATAGTTAAGCGCGTGTCGTAAACTCGTGCATGTGCGCTAATGATTCACCACACGTACAGATAGATAGGTTACCTTTCATCATTATGGATACATATATCACAACCTAAATGGCCTACACCTAGTTCATTTTTTATGTCTGAAATGTCAAGTAAATAAGATCGGAGGGAGTATATAGGTGGTGGCGCCACCGTATCGTCCGTGACCACTGATTATATTGGACACAGCGATCACCAGTTTCAGTCTGCCGAATACTCGCAATCATCCATCAGTCTCCTTCCCTCTGCAGTCATCCCTCTTGCTCGGACTGATACATGCATGGGTTGGGCCCAAATATGTGTTCACCTCCTCCTGGTTGTTAGTAGCTCAAGAGAGACAAGGCCCAGCAAGGCGAATCTACATGTCATCAGCTCAGAATCAAGTATCCAGTGCTTGCATGCACTTCTATCGGGCTCAGCCCATGTACTTGTTGTTGCTAGTATTTAGTAGCTGGAGAGGGTAAGGAATAGGCATCAATCACTATGTATCAAACACAACTCTATATCGTCTTCCTCCTTCTCAAGGAACCAACCATGGCGCTGTGACCTGTTCTTCTTCCTCTTCATTTTGCTTCATTTCTCTGATTCCCTTCTCCAATCCTATCCCCACTACTCTGCTGCTAACAATTGGTATCAGTATCCTTCGATCCTCGGGCGATTTTCGTCTGTGATTCGCTGCAAATCGATTCCTGGAGTTCCTCTCCATTCTCCTTCCACAAATTCATCTGGATCCACCTGCCGTCGCCATGTCTCTCGACACCAAGCTCATCCTCGAGGCCCTCAACAAGTGCTTCGACGCTTGGGAGGTCAGGTTCGACAAGTTCCTCAATCCTGGCAGCAAGGACTCCACGGCTCCGGCTTTATCCCGCTCACCATCAAAGCAGGACGCCGCGCAGGAGGCCTCCAAGGGCGTAATCACCGACAACTGGGGCGACCTCTTCGACGGAGGCGACGACTACGACGAGTAGCACTACGAGGTGCCCATCATCACCGAGGACAGGGTGGGCTATTCGAGTGGCCTGTCCATGTCCTGGAGGAGCGCGTCCTCGAGCCCTCCAACCGGAGCCACCGATGAGCCCGTCTCCGCGTTCGACTCCGCCTCCTCCGACCTCGACGGGGCCGACTACAACATCACCTCCGCTGAATCCGTCGACCTCCACGACTTCCCGTGCGACATCCACGACATCGATCAGCAGCAGATCCCCGCCGCCAGCCCGCGCCGGCCACGCCCCGCGACACCGTCCTCGCTGCGGTTGGTCCCGCCTTCCTCGTCGCGGACCCCATCGCCGCCGCGGCGCTCGGTGTCGACCACTTTGGGAGCTGCCTCACCTCCATCATCCCCGACGTGCCCGCGCTCGCCGATTCCCCCATGCGGCCCCGTTGACACCAAGTTGTACAAGTGCCTCGACGAATTTGAGATGCAGCTGGATGCCTGCGTCGAGGAACACGACACGATGTGGGAAAGCAGGGGAGACAACACCAGCAGCACCAACTCGCCTACCAAGTGTTCGACAAAATGCCTCAGTGGCGACGTCGTCACTACTCTGCGTCCGTGTCGAGCTCCACCGCACCCGCCTCGTCCGCGACGAGCTCGTCTCTGTGTGCTTCAACTTCTGGTGTGCATGGCCCAAATCACGGCGTGTCCTGGCTTCATTTCCATTGTCAACGGCTGGCCAACGCGACCATTAACAGTGATCAGCCTCTTTCCCTGGTCCTCTCGAGTCTTGATCGACCAACACGAAAAAATGTCACAGAGTCCAATCGAGATAGTCTAGTTTTGTCTCGGTCCGATCTTTTCTTAGTTTGACATCCATCTAATTTTGGTAAAATATGAAAAATTAACCTCCAACAGTCTGGCAAAACACACTACTAGAAAAACGACTTTTAGTACCGGTTGGCAACTGCCATTAGTACCGGTTGTGCAACTGGTACTGACCGGCCGGTACTAATGTGAAGTCCACATTAGCACCGGTTCGATATTACCCAGTACTACCCGGTACTAATGTGGGATGCGACATCTGTCCGTCGTCTCCACTTTTTCCTTTTCCTTTCCTTTTCTTTTCTTTTTTCATCTATCTCATCTCATCAACCAGCACCACTCGTCTCAATCTCATCAACAAGCGCACACAAGAATCACAATTTTCGCAATCACATGAACACAATTTCACAATCTCAGTCTTGCAAAAATTACAAGAATATATCCCACAATCTCTCAATCACAGTGACAATCTCACAAAAATCACAATCACAATCACAATTACAATTACAATTACAATTACTTCACATTTCCTCCCGATGCTTCACCCTGGAACACACAAGTCATGCCTAAACACAAAACAAGAAATATTCAAGAACATGGATTGAAGAGGAGGAGAAGAAAAAAAAATGAAAAAAGAGGGGAGGAAAACTCACCAGTGCGCGGCTAGTGCGCCATGCCATCCGCCTCCGCCCGCGCGCGGTCAGGGACGGCCCGTCGGGGCCTCCCACCGCGCGCCTACTCCCGCCGGCCGCTGGGGCCTCCACCGCCGTGCCTGCCTGCAGCACCAGGGACGGCCGGCCGGCCGCCGGTTGCCGGGGCCTCCCACCGCGTCCCTGCTCCCGCCGGCCGCCGGGGCCTCCGCCCGCCGCGCCCGCACGTTGGCTGCCGGGGCCTCCTGCCGCCTAGATCAGATCGAGAGAAGAAAGTATTAGAGAGGAGAAGGAGAGATAGCTGAATGGATGAGGATGGGTGGGAATCGAATGAAGATAAGGAAGGGGTGGGCGTGGGTGCGTGCAGTGGGAGGCCGGTGGGCTTCCATGTGTGTGGTGGTACCGGGGCTAGTTGGAACCCGGTACTAATGTGGGTACATTAGTACCGGGTTGTGTCTGGCCCCGGTACTAATGTGTGTCATGAGGGGCGTGTTGGGATCCTTTAATTCTTCCCACCCGGTACTAATATGCACATTAGTACCGGGTGAAAAAAACCGGTACTAATATGAAATCCTCCCTAGTAGTGGCAACTTGGTATCTCTCCCCTCGCCGCACGCATATATGCGTGCAACTATCCGCGGCGCATCCTCCCGTATCAGAAAGAGGTGCAAGGGTATAAAAATAATTTTGTTTTTTTTTCTCAAGATTTCTGATTTAAGTTTTAAGAGGTAGAAGGGTAGAAACATAATTTTGTTTCTCTCTCAGGGTTTCTAATGTAAGTTAAATTTAGATTTTGCAAGTAAATTATGCTAAACTGTTGGAGATGAATTTTTTTATCTTAACATATCTTTTTAGAAGTTAACAAAACATAAGATTTGTCAAGTAAAATTTGGCACGTTCTTAGAGATGATCTTAGACCTGTTTTTTTAGGTGAAAAGGAATAGTGAAGTTACAAATAAATAGTGCTGGAATAGTATTTCTTGTGATAGAAGATGTGATGGATGTGACAGGTGAATAGTGTTATTCACTATTCATTTCGAAGCAAAAGAACACGCCCATGCGTACGTGCTGGTCGCGTCGCGTCCATGCGTACACGAACAGAAACGAAGCCCAGAGGATAAGGTCGTACACGGATGATTCGGATCAATGACGACGGGGAGTTTCCCCCCTCCCACCCCACCCAAATGACACATGCTTATGCGGGTCAGCACATTCGTTTGCGCGCTGCGGCGCTCGCGTCGACCGATGCGGCATCGTTATAGCAAACCAGCAACGGCGCCGTCGATCGGCGAACCAGACAAACAAACGAGCTGGCCATCGATCGAGAGCAGCTCGCCGAGGAAGAAAACAGCAATGGCGGCGTCACGGCATCGAGTGACGCCAAGCCAAACAAACGAGCGAGTATGATCGATTTGCTTGCATGATACTGATAAAGGACGGTTCTTGGAAGTTGGGATTATCTTCGTCGTTATATTATAATTAACTGAGATCTGACGAGAGCGAATTGCGGTAGCTTTGTTCGCGAGGTAGCTGATCTGAAATAGACACACGACGAACACGCAGTCACGTGCTCAAGTATGCGAGCGTGTAGTGCCCATGCGTACGTGCATATACATAAAACATAAGCTAACAGACGAACAAGTCGCGCGTGCCTTCACGCGACTGATTGAAGAGTTTGTGAAGATGCGAGAGAGCAGTGTCGTGCATGACTTTCTTTAATTTCGGCCACACTTAAAAAACCTTATTTTTCTGTTTGACGGTTTCTTTTTTTTTTTAATTTCGCTTCTGTTCGACTTAGAACATTCAACCCGCCCGCCTCTAACAATTCAAAAAAAAAAAACTTCCAACGGAAACTTGCATGCATAGACTATTTCAACTGGGCTACGTATAATACTATATATATGTTATACCGTGCCCATTTGGGCCTAATAGTTAAGGTCACATGGAAATGCTGCTAGCTACTGGTTATGGATCAGACATTTGTGCCATACGATTCTGGTTCATCTGACCTTGCTCGCAAGAGATTCTTCAATCTTCCCATCTCTAACCAACTCAATGTTAGGAAAAAAATGTTAAAAACAGGAGCAATCAGGTCAATCCAATGATTCATTAGTTATTACCAGTTATATATGTTGGAGAACCAAAGCAAGCTGCCACCGGCATTGTTGGTTCTCAATTATTCAATCACATGATGCGGTCTCGTTCTGCAAGTTTGCCAGATGCATCCATGATTATATACATGTCCTCAAAGAGTAGTGGTAATGACTACTCCAATGGTGTGTTGCCACAACTACTAATTAGTAACTAGGTAGTACTTTTGTCGTGATCCTCAAAGAGTAGTGGTAATGACTAATCCACACTTTCGAATGATGTTATTATATACTTTTAATTTGGTGACATTTATTTTTATATGTTGCACATGCACGCAAAGATAGACCGGCACTACTATTATTTGCTACTCCCTTCGTTTTAAATTATAAGTTGTTTTAGATTTTTTTTAGGTGCATAATTTTTATACATAGTTAGATAGAAAAATCATGCAACTAGAAAATCTGAAACAACCTACATTTTGGAACTGAAGGAGCATTTATACATGTTCTTTTGAGGAAAAGAAATAACAATTAAGCACTACATATGAGTACTTGTCTGGTCCACACCCTAAACCAAAAAATTCCACGAGGTAAGCCCCTCCACTACACATATATTTTACCATTTTAAGAAACATCGTCATGCTAGCATCAGCTGATTGATGGATTTATTTAATATGATTGTATTTAGCATTTCCTGGCACGAATTGCTTTTGGTTTGGTTGGCTAGGCCCAGTCTAGCTAGTGCGTGTCCATGTCTTTTCATTGTTTCCTACTTGCGCCACCTAATTATATTTATAGGCTGAGAATGCACGGGCCACGGAGTGGCGATAGCAATCCACTTACAAAGAAACTAATTTGTTCAGAGTTGTCATGGTCAGAAATGTGTCATTGTATAAGCTTCCGGAACTAGATTATCTCCTCAGGGGGTCAGTATTGTAATCAGGCATCAATAGTACCATACTTCGTTTCTGATATATAATAAGAGTTTTACTCCGGTACCAAGGTACTAAATAGCGTTTAGTGGTATGGTAGCGGATTAGTGTCGGTGTAGCGGATCGCGGATAGCAGGTGCTATAGCGGGTGCTAAGTCCAAATAGCGGAATTCAAAAAATAGTCACAATTTTAGTGCATTAACATCAAGTTTACATGAAAAATACTAAAATTTTAAGTTAGTCAATTACATTTCACGATAAGAGTCACAAATAAATATATAATTATGATTTAGGGATACATATTAGTATTAAATTATCATATCCATAAATAAAGAATTCATTTATCATTCCATAATCCTTGTACATTACCTAAATAACTAATCAAAATATTATTGTTACCATTTAATTCGTATTCATATATCACTTGAAGCGTAAATGTAGCAAATAGCGGCTTAACACGGGCAATAGCGGCTCCAATAGCAGGTAATAGCGGATAATAGCAGTCGCTAAGTCCAAACATGCTATATTGGGTCCGCTACCTTATAGCGGTAGCGGCGGAGTACCGCTACCGCTATGGCAGCCGCTATTGCGGGCGCTACGAACGCTATTTAGTACCTTGTCCGGTACACCCATTCCAGGATTTGTGCACGAAAATTAAAGCAGCCTCACTTATCCACTGATTTAAATGATTATTTTTTGGATGGGTTTCTTCTGGGCCCGGCTCTATCCACACCCGCTTCATAACGGGCCCAGCCCGGCACCACCCCCACGACGATGACTTCAATTCTCCGAGCCGAGGCGAGCCGCTCCGTCCCCTTTCCCGATCTGAACTGCGCACCGCCGCCGCTGCCCCCGTCTGCTCCCTTCCCCCGACCTCGACGCCCTCGCCGTGCCTCCTGTGCGCACCACCACCGCCGGTCCCGTCCGCTCCCTTCCCCCAGGCTCGGCACCCTCGCCGTGCAACCCGCGCGCACCGTTGCCGCCTCCCCCGTCCGCTCCCTTCCCCAGGCTCGACACCCTCGCTGTGAAAACCATAGTTTTTATTCTCGGAAATAAAAATTTATTGGGGGTCAAGGATAAAGAGGAAAAACAAGATATATCGGAAATATCGGACCAAATTCAAAAAAAATCAAATTAATTTTTAAAAAATTTGTAGAATTTGACTTGAAACTATTCGTAGACTATTAAACATCACTTGTTCATAGATAAAATTAAGAATAAAACATTATGAGTACGGGATTATTGCGCGGCTGAATTTGAGTCGTCTGTGTTAAGTAGGAAAAACAGGAAAAATTTAGCAGATATCTAATTTTATCGGACCCTACGGATATAAGGGAAATTTCGGTAATATCGGTGATTTTCGGCCGATAAAAAAAACCATGGTGAAACCCACGCGCACCGCAGCCGCCGCCCGGTCTGCTGCCTTCACCCGGCCTCAGCGCCGTCGCCGTGCAATCCCCTGCCGGCCGGGGCCCCGCCAACTTGGTCCAAGTACGAGGCTTCGTCGTGCAATCCCATGGGGGCTGTGGCGCCGCTGCCTTCGTCCTCTACATCTCCACATTCCCCGATGACGACTTCACCTCCTGCAGCATGTACGACCTCATCCTCGGTGACACCGCATCTGTGGTCCTTGTTGGTACACCGGAGGACGCAAGAGGGCGAAGATGGTGGACTATGAGGGTTCTGGCATGGCGTCGTCATTGCGGGTTCCACGTCGACGTGCTGTAGGCCGCTGTCGGCGAGGCTGGAGACTAGTTCAAGGTTTGCTCAGGCCAGCACGCCACAGGGATTGAGCTTCAGTGCAATTATAAGTGGAGATGCCAGAGGGCAATGAGATGCAATGGTTACTGCAAAATGTACGGCTACCATCAAGTGCATATGTTAATTCTGCATTTCTGCAATCCGTCAACATGTATGAGATTGAATTGAGTAAGTAGGATAGTGATTGCTTCTGTCAGGTGAAGTTTGAAATGTATAGTGTCAAACGTTCATGACTTATGTGTGGAGTGATAATCAATTCTCAAGGATGTGTCTGAGGTTATGATGCTAAAACCATGAATTGAACACTTTCAAATTTTCCATTTGTAGTCAATCTGAACATCGATGAATGCTGCAATCTGTTCCTCAAAGCAGATTTTATTTTTATAAGGATTCATTTATGGATTCATTCTTTTGGACATACAATAGGCATTGTGTTAGGATCGAGTTGGAATTGGATGCCCTGCAAGTTGGTTGGTACCAAACTCTGGCATCATACACCAGTTCGCCCATAATCTCTCCATGGTGTGGTGATAGGTATTATGTAAGGAGCATATGGACTATAAGAAATAATCTAATATTTGATAATCAGGCTGCCACGGTTGAGGAGTTGAAGAAATCCTTCCAAACGGAATTCTCAAAAGTCATTCCAGGAAATGCTTATAAAAAAACCATCTGGCTGACAAACTGAATCGTTCCAGTTGCGGTAAATTAACAAATAAAGAAATTGAACTAAGCTTAACAAAGCAAATCTCAGAAACTAAATCGTTCCAGAATATCTAAACTCGACCAAGTTACAAAAAAACTCCTTAACTGACTACGCCTAAATGATTACTGTCCAGCTCTGTGGAGGGATTCCTTCCTTGTTTCATCTTTTCAACTAGATTCATTCATGATCTTTTCAACTTCTTTTTTGGACGCTTCACGTGTATTTATGGGTGAGAAAATGAGTTGAGCACCCATTCTCCGCCTTAACTGGTCGACGTCATCCTGTTCAACACAAGCAAGGAGAATAAGTAATCCTAGAACCACTATGATTGATTATTGAAAATGAGGAAACTAACCTGTGTGAATTCTCCTTGTAAAATTGTTCCATTCCAACTTCCATTGACATTATCTCATTTTTTAAGAAATCCTTCATGTTCCTATGAGACCTCAGGAAGGAAACTTCATTAGGTGTAGCAAGGAGATGGTTGCCCTCATCCTCAAAATTATGCACGTACCATACTCCAAGGGTCGTATTTAGTTTAATATCAAGTAGTGCAGAACAATCACAGCGAGTCAGTGCTCTTGGTCTATGGCTGTAATCCTCCTTGTTGAGCCATTTGGCATGTCGCTCCCCTTCTTTACAACACACAAAACGTCTAAATATCATTGCTCCAGACACTTTAGAACGCCTCACTCTTTCCTTCCTAACACCAAATCCCTTCAGTCGTGCATATTCATTATAGAACAAGAATGCATCTTCCTCACTTGCAAATGTCTTATTTGCTATGCTCCAAAACTCATCCAAAGAAGTGTTTGTGTACCTATCTCCAGCATCAACAACGTTTCTGAACATCGCATTGTCATAACTACCACTGCCACAATCCTGCGGATACAAATGAATACTATTTAAGTAACTAGTTGCCAATAAAGTTCGTTCTAGTAATACCATACTCTGCATCAACAGCTTAGTATCAAGACTAACCAAGCAAAAATCCCACATATATACTGGTAAAACCATTGTCTCTATAAATATGCCTGGAGCAATTCATATACATCTCTCAAGTAACGGATTCATATACCGTACAGATACAAAGTACAAAGGCATCGAATTTACCTTGCCGTCGTCGCCATCTGTAGTATCATCGCAAGAATGTACATCCTCCAAAATAGTATCATCACTGCCAAGATCGAAGAGAAAATCCTCCTCGTAGTCTTCCGCCTCGTCACCAGAGTTAGGGGATGCGATGCCGTCCAACAGCAAGGGGTCTGCTTCCTCGTTGGAGTCGCCCATGCTGCCGCCGTCGTGCTGTCCTTCCTCGTCGGGGTCGCGTACGCTCCCGCCGACGTGCTAGCCTTCCTCCTCGGGGTCACCCACGCGGCCGCCGACGTGCTGGCCTTCCACCTCGGCCCTCGGGGTAGCCCACGCGGCCACCGTCGTGTTGGCTTTCCTCCTCGGGGTCACCCATGCGGTCGCCGTCCTGCTGACCTTCCGCGCCTTCCGCCAACGATGGAAGCAGACGGCGGCAAACATCCATTGCACAGGGACTCGAGGGGGTGTATGAGGCCGGGTGCTCGTGCAGATGGGGAAGCAGAATGGGGAAGGGAGCGTCGGGGTCCCGGCGGCGGTAACCTCCCGATGATGGGCAGCGGGATGGGGGATGCGGCAAAGTCGGATCGAGGTCGGCGACGGCGGTGAGTGCGGGACCGAGCGCGCGCAGAGGAGGAGGGGATGGATCTCAGCAAGCAGGGGCGGAGGCTCCTGGCGGCAGTGGCGACTCGGCGGGCGGAGGTTGCCGGCGACGGCTACTCCCGACGAAGAACGGGGAGAAATGCCGACCGGTGAGAAACGACGGACTATACCGCGACCTATTGGCTCGGCTCGGCTGAAGACCTATCGGCTGTGGGTACTGGGTTGGGTTGGGATTGGACCTGGATAGGGCCGGGCCCAAAAGAAACCCATCTGGGAATTAATTAATTAAATGAGTGGATAATTGGAGCTGCTTTAAAATTCGTGCACAAAGCTTGAGGAGGGTGTACCGGAGCAGATCTCATATAATAAATTAAAGATGACCATACAAAGTTTTTTTGTGAAATGATCAATGTCAACTACAGTATTAGCTAAACAGATCTAATGCCAGACAGATAATGTCACAATAAATAGATTTTTTTTGGTGTTGCGACATGGATCTGAAGAATTAAATGCAGACGATTCCTCCAGGTCGATTGATAAAGCAAATAGCATCTACAAGTATTTGGGAGGGAAATTCAAAACAAGATCAACACGAAACGTGCAGTATATATATCCGGGGGATCCTATATGGCTTCTGGAAGATGCATAAGAAGGGAAACTTCCAGCCCACCGCCGGCCCAACTTCCCCCACCATCTTCTTCCTCACCCCTTCTTCTCCACGAAGACACTCGCCGCCGCCATCCCCGCCACCTCGTCCTCCACCCCGGCCGGCGGCTCCCCGCCGCCGCGCCGCCCGCCCGCGACCCACCGCCGCCGGCGAGCCCGCCCTTCCTAACCCGGCGTGACTCACCGCCCCCGCCGCCGGTCACCGGCCCACCGCCGGTCCGACCCCGCCCGGCCGGCGGCGCTACCGCGCCACCTCGCCTCCGCCGCCGCCGGTCCTCCGGCTCCCCCTACCTCCCCCCTTCCAGGTCCGCCGGCCATGGAACCAAGAACTCGAGCCCCGAACCCTGAAACCCTAACCGCCGCCGCCTCGACCACCGATCGCCCCGCCCACCTCACACCCTCCTCGGCATGCAGCGGCGGCGCGCGCGTGTGACGCGGAGGAGATGACAGCGGGGAGAAGAAGGAGATCGTGCGGTCCACGGTGACCGCACGATTCTTAAAGCATGGAAGTTTCAAGTGGTTCCTGCCTTCCGGAAGATATACAGGAATCCCGTATATATCCTGCCACCCCAGCCTGGTTTTGCACATGCGAGGCCCGGCCCAGCCTGCAGTTTTGCTACGGCCTAGAGTTTGCATGTCGAAGTCACAGACAGTGTTATTTGCTATCAATTGCAGTTGCATTAATGAATGCGTCCTTGGATCTCTCGCCGTGTCAAAGATATCATCCAGATGAGAAACATGTTTAGTTGTTGATGTTACCAGGGGTGGACAAAATTTGGCCCAAGGCTTAGGGCCAGCCAATGGATCAGTTTGTGCTCTGTTGTCTTGGACTTCTTTGCTACCGTGCTCTACTGTGGAGAATTTCGACCCAGACCTAGGGCCATGGCCCAAGTGGCCCTAGGCCTCTATTCGCTACTGGATGTTACATTGTTCTATTGGAGGAGCAGCAACTATGGCAGCCAAAATGTGGATCCAAATAAAATGGTCTTTATTAGATCTATAAAGACCATAGGAAGTGAAATAGAAATATAGAATATAGCATTTTCAACATTTTTTTTCATTTTTTTTATCTCTTCTCCATGTTTTTTTCACGGCTCACATCTCACAACAACTTTTTTCGCAACCACAATCCAACCAAAAACTTAGTCCAAATAGAGGCCGGCCTTCATAAATCGAATCCAGTTAGGATCACTTGCGGATTTTTTTTATGATTTGACAAAAGTAATCGGGTCTAACAAAATTTTTGAAAAATAATCCTCCGTCGTTTTATCCGACGGTTTCGGTATGGTAGCTCCAAGAACCGCCACTTCATTTGGCGGCACTGTAGCACTGTAACACATTTTCAAAAACTCATAAATATTTTATAGGAACTCGGATGTAAATAAACTTTATACGAAAATTGTTGATCTCGGCGAGATCTATCACTTTGTAGTTCAAATATTTTTCATTTGGAATCATATTCGTGCTCAAATAATCGATATAACGCTCAGATCTAAAATTCAAAATTTAAATTTCTAGATGATGTTGATTAGTTTAGCATGAAGATGAATTCAAATGACAAATATTTGAACTACTTGTATAAAGCTTTTTTCTGCCCGAGTTCGTATGAAATAATTATGATTTTTTGAAAATATGCTGTCTTGGGAAACTAAATTCCTCCAATTCATTAGATCTGAACATTACATCAATTATTTAGACATGAAGATGATTCAGAATGAAAAATGTTTGAACTACAAAGTTGTAGATTTATTCGTGATCTATAATTTTCATATAAAGGTTACAGTGCTCACGCTACAATACCGCCAAATGAAACAGGGATTCGTGGTGTGCCCGAAGCCGCCGGATGAAACGGTGGTTGAGTCATTTTTTAAAATTTTGATTATTTCTGTAAAATTGTAAAAAAATAAAATTTAAAATTTAAAAAATTCCTCACTTGCCCACTGACCGTGGGCCGTGGCTGACGGCCGACGGGTTCTTCCTCCGTCCCCGCCGTGACCGAAAAAACTGGAGGTCCGCCGCCGCCAGTTCCCTGTCTCCGTACACGGTACCATATCCTCAACGCCGCCGGCTTCCATACGTGCGGGGCGGTCGGCCTTCAGTCTCCCGCTCGACCCGCGCCGTGCGCCACGCCGACCCCAGCCTGGAGAACAAGCCACAAGGTCGTGTATGCCTCGCACGGTGTCCCGGTCGCCTCCGCCCTTCCGCCGCCGGCGCTCGCCTTCTCCACGGTACACCAGCAGGAGAAACCGACGAGATCGAAGCCGCTCCCCCTACTCCTCCCGGTACTGTACTCGCCACCAAACCACCACCACCTCCTCCCACCCTCCCTAGTTTTCTTTAGATCTTAGATTGGATTCTTTTTCCTGCTTTGCTGCTTCGATGTTTAGTCCTCTGTCACCGTTTTAGTTTGACTACTAGCCGTGATGTTCTACGCGGATTTTTCTCGGAGGCGGTGTTGGGCTTACAACATTGAGACATGAATCATTTGTGGATTGTTGCATCTCTGGTCGGGCACCTGGTGCCCTGTGCATTGATTTTTTTTCCCTGAGCGCAGATTTGTTGGCCCTGTAATGCGTCGCGAAATTACTGCAGGATTTTTTAATGTGCATCTTTTTTTCCCTGTGGAATTTTATTGGCGGGATAAATAAGATAAATGGAATCTGGGCATCAGATTTAAGAAAGGCGTCTAAAGTCAGAGATACATGTAAGGAGACAAAAAAAGGAGCATATTAGGTTTTTCTTATCCTTTGACGCATTCATAGATACCTGTTCAGTGCTTATGCTCAATCTTGTGAAATGTGAGGTAGACATTTCACATGTAAGTAGAATGATGCCATCTGTTTACCATCCAAAAATAAATAAACAACATCTGTTTAGATACATGAACATACATGCTATCTGAGAATGCTCTTTTCGCGATCTATGGCATGTGTTGGATGGTGACGAGTAGTACATATTGCTTTTTCTTCTTCGCAATCTCACCTCTTTGAAGGAAGGCTGCTATATGAATGAACGCAGAACAATAAAGGGCATTATTCATCTAGTTGCAACATTCATTGTATCCAATACTTTACTTGCTTCTAGACTAGAGTAAGTCTCTAGATTGAAATATGTATGACTGTGCATTACTAGAAGGGCACAATATTCTTTGCTGGTTTCCTGTTTTATGTGCAAGTGGTGGTGCAGTATCCTAGATCTATTGCGACTCCATATAGATCGAAACACCATATTTAGGACCTGATGCTTATGTTGATTAAGTGCACACAAACACCTGTAAGAGTTCATGATAAGTCCGGCCCAGGTGGGATTGGATTAATGGTAAGCTCGATGCATCGATTACGCAGTTTGGCCTCGACACCCGAATTCGATGCAAACCAGCACCGTCCTTCGACGCACCTCTCAAGGAAAGGCCCAATCGCCCCAAAAGACTAGTCCGTTAGGGGAAGGGTGACTCTCCCCTTTAAGGTGGCTTCCTCCTCCCAAGCTAAGCAAGGTGGGATAATTCGGACACGCACGACTTCGCCGCCTACACTGTCGTGCGCCTGGCCCATGGGCCGCCTATACTGTCGTGCGCCTGGCTAATTCGTACTCCCGTTGGACACGACTGCCGCCTACACTGTCGTGCGCTTGGCCGAATCGTGCCCTGGGATGTCCTCATCATCCTCTCCTTCTTAACAAGGGCCCAGCTCTGATGCCAAATGATAAGTCCGGCCCAGGTGGGATTGGATTTATGGTAAGCCCGATGCACCGATTACGCAGTTTAGCCTCGACACCCGAATTTCGATGCAAACCAGCACTGTCCTTCGACGCACCTCTCAAGGAAAGGTCCAATCGCCCCAAAAGACTAGTCCGTTAGGGGAAGAGTGGCTCTCCCCTTTAAGGTGGCTTCCTCCTAAGCTAAGCAAGGTGGGATAATTCGGACGCTCATGACTTCGCCGCCTACACTGTCGTGCGCCTGGCCCATGGGCCGCCTACACTGTCGTGCGCCAGGATAATTCGTACTCCCGTTGGACACGACTGCCGTCTACACTGTCGTGCGCCTGGCCAAATCGTGCCCTGGGATGTCCTCATCATCGTGCCCTGGGCCCTTGTTAAGAAGGGGAGGATGATGAGGACATCCCAGGGCACGATTTGGCCAGGCGCACGACAGTGTAGGCGGCAGTCGTGGAGCACGATTTGGCCAGGCGCACGACAGTGTAGGCGGCGAAGTCGTGCACGTCTGAATTATCCCACCTTGCTTAGCTTGGGAGGAGGAAGCCACCTTGAAGGGGAGAGCCACCCTTCCCCTAACGGACTAGTCTTTTGGGGTGATTGGGCCTTTCCCTGAGGGGTGTGACGAAGGACGGTGCTAAGGTTTGCATCGAAATTCGAGTGCCGAGGCCAAACGGCGTAATCGGTGCATCGGGCTTACCATAAATCCAATCCCACCCGGGCCGGACTCATCAGTTCATCCTTTTGGAATCCTGTTTGCAAGAAACAAGGAGGTACCATGTCCACGAAAGGTAATTAGAAATGACCACATATTTCACATCACAGAATTAATATGTGATAAATACTGGAAATACAGAAACAACTACAATTTTGTTTTCCTCAATTGAATTTTTTGAAACGATGGTTGCAACAAGATGGATCATTGTTGTGAATCGAAAGGAGTTCATGTGATATGGTGGTGACACTGATCATTTTATTCCTTTCTGTTTTGCATTAGTTACTTTTTATGATATTTGCCAATATTTTTTGTTAAGTTTCTTGTCTGTGAATGCTTTATAACTATCACCATGGGATCAACAATACAATTTTAAATATTGTTATGGCCTTTGGTGGAGCACTGAGAACATATATTTTTTTTGAAAAGATAGTAGGAGCACTGCTCTGTCATTTAAGAAGAAGAAGAAGCAATTTTACATCACACGCCGAAGCGAATACCACCACCACATAGACAACGCACACAAACAACCCATGCAACAAAACACTACACCACCATAACTTGGGAGAGAAGCCGAAAGTAAGCCACTGCGAACTGCGCCGTCGTCACCAACATTGTGCCACGCCAAATGCCGCGACCCGCTGCAAGCCTCAGCGACAACCCGAACTCCTTCACCACGGGGTTGTCATCCTCTTGCCACACACACATGACCGTCGTCTGTCGATCCCCCAGCTCCAGCCTTGCTTCAGTAGAAAACTCCCTCCGCGACATCAGTGTAGTCATCATGAATGCTCAATGCGTGAGGACCTCTCCACATCCACCGCCTCATACTCCTCAGAAACAAGTGTCTGGGGACCTCGCCGCCCGCCACACTGGACACTGCTCCAAGGATTCTTGCCACAGAAGCAACATTAAGAGCATCACTTAAGCCGCGTTGTCACTAGGGTCACCACCGCACCATACGCGCTAGTCCAAGGCTACCAACACCCATGGACCCTCTGCATCTCCCCGCCAACACGGACCATGTGCACCTCTTCTGCTGCTGCGCACAGGCAACACCACCAACCACCACTGCCACAAAACGAGAAGTCCCAAGATGCGGTGCCTCCAAGGAGGGCACAACGCCAATGACGCCGTCGTTGCACGTCCGTAGAAGAACAGGGTTTTCACCCTGAGACCTCGTGCAACAGGGACATGGTAACTCACAATGGTGCCCCCAGCGGGGAGAATGACGTCACAAGGCCGCCGCCACCATTACCACCGACAAAGCGCCAGTGGAGGCTTTCGCCCGACTCAGCACCATGCCTGTCGCACGCTCTCGACCATGCCAGTAGCTCGCTCCCCGCCACATCCACATCACCACTACTGGAAGAAGCCCGGCACCGCTCGAGACACCACCTCGGCACCACCAGCAAGCACCTGCCAGCCTACCAGCCTCACCACCATGGTGCCGCCGTACCAGTATCGCCATCGAGAAGAGGGGAGTACCAACCATCTTGTCGCAGCAGCCGTCGCCCGCACGCAGGATGCCTCCGGCTCCATCTCCCGGCCGCCATGGCCCGGAGTCGGTAGCTCCCAGATGCAGCCACCTCCGTCGCTTCCGCGCCCGCCTCCCCTGCACCACCCACACCGGCCGCCGCCGCCGCCGACCCACGCCGGCTGCTGCCGCCGCCGATGCAGTCCGTGACGGTCATAGCTGCTGTCGCCGTTGTCCTGCTCCAGCCGTGTCCCCTCCACGCACCACCGCGCGCCTCCACCGCGCAGCCCCAGATCCGGCCGGTGCAACGTCGGAACTGATGGCGACAGCCACCGCCGCCGCGGGGACGGCCCGCGTCGACGAACTTCAACCCGGAGCTCGGGCAGTCACGCCTGCCAGATCCGCTGTAGAGGAGGGGAGGAGCCAAGCCGCCGCCTTCCCCACGGGCCGCGCGAGGCCCGCTCAGGCGGCGGTGTGAGGAAGCGAACGGGAGTAGGGGCGGCGGCGCGGCTAGGGTTGGCCGCTCGCGTCGCCCCGCGCGAGAGCAGCGAAGCGTTTTCCCCAATGATGGAGTTTATCGTGTCCTATCCACTGAGAACATATTCTCTCTGTTATCTTTTACAAGGTGCAATACTAAGCCATAATCATCAGAAATGTTTTTAAATGCGATACCAATTATTTCGTGGCACATAACTAACTTATTATTGGACTAATTGTTGGTCAAAGCATGAACATGGTCAGTCAAACCTGCCTTACAAAATTAATGTGGGGCAGTAGTCTTTTGTGCTCTCAACTTCCTGAACAAGATCAACTTTTTAATCTGAATGGATGTATTTGACTGTTTGTGCATTTTTAAACATGCATGTTGATATGGCTAGCTGGGATGCGATCTGAATACATTTTTTTAATGGATCCATGCTGGGATGTGCAAACTTCTACTTATAGTTAAATATAGTTACCAAAACCTTATTTGTTGCTATTTCTATTGTTACATTTTTCTGTCTTAAAGTTACATTCTTCATTTTTAGGCGAAAAACTCGGTCTCCTTCGCCACTATGGGATAGGAGCAACTCACCAGCTCCTAGAAGGCATAGAAGTCCATCTCCAAGGAGACACAGAAGACGGAGAAGTCGGAGCACTACAAGTTCATTTGTAAACAACTCACGCAGTCCAAGTCGTGGATCTGAGCAAGTAAATTTACCTGAAAAACAAAAGATGGAAGAAGAAGAAAAGAAAAGGTACACCATCTTCTTGTCTTGGCACCTGTTGACTCATTGTTGTATTTGCATGTCCCGCTTTTGTTCCCTCTTAATCTTGTATAGCCAAATCTTGACATATCAAGGACTAATTCTTCCATTTAACTGTTACGGTAGTGGGACAGCTAGGTCTGGGGCCACCCTACTGTAGCGCATGAACAGTATTAGGTGTATGAACACCTATCTATAATTCATGTCATATCGATTTTTGGAATATGCATTAGTTATAGGGATAGATTGTACCTTCTTTAATCAAGCAAAGAACATTGAAGTGAAGTCTTGTACCTCATAAAGTTTCTACCATGCTTGTTGCTTCTCTTTATCTGGCTCTGCCTCCTCCCTACCAGACATTACACTATTTTTACATAATGTAGATGTTTTTTTCTCTGTTGGAAACTCAGTTTGCATGTTCTGGTTTTACTTATCATACACATTTTCATAGTTCTGGCCATCATTAGCTTCAAATAGATTATTTTTGCAAGTTCAATTCAGCAATATTGTTGCACATTTGTTTTGGAATTGATTGCCTGGCATAATTCTATACGAAGTCAGCTACTTCCATTTGTAGTATTATGCTAGTATTTTGTACATGCAGTTGGTGATAGCATGTAACAACCAGTCCCTTATATATCATGGTATTGATTTCTAGGCGTCAAAAGGAAGCTGAATTTAAGTTATTGGAAGAGGAGCTTGCTAGAAGAGTTGAAGAAGCTATAAGGAAAAATGTCGAGGAACGTCTGAACTCTGACGAGGTGAAACTTGACATAGAACGCCGAATTGAGGAGGGTATTAGAAAGTTATTTGATGAGGTTGATGCTCAGCTACAGAAAGAAAAAGCAGCAGCTCTTCATGAAGCAAGGCAGAAAGCAGTAAGTGTTATGCATCTGTGATGCTTTCTATTGCTGATCATTGTTCATGAGAACACCATTAGAATTTTCTTTAACTGAAAGAGCTAGTAAATTGTCAAAAATGAAATGTCCAGTTCAAATATAATGACCTTGGTCTTGACCCATATAGGCTGTACTGGAGACCGGGGATCCTTTTTTGCTTGGAGCAACAGAGTGTTTTACTAGTTCTATTGTTACAGATTCAATGTCGTCATAATTCCTACATTAACTAAAGGATGTAGTTGTCTATGCATAAAGAATAGTTGTCCCTCAGATTGTAGTCAATGTCTTAAACGTGATTCAAACATTTTGTTTTTCTTGAGGCATTATAAACTCATTTATCATTCATTCTTATTAAAAGAAGCATGTGAATCATCCATCATCCCTCTCTTAAAATTTTATTTCAATCAAACTTCACAGGAGCAAGAAAGAAGAGAGAGGGAGGAGCTGGATAGAATGCTTGAAGAGAACAGGCGCAAAGTGGAGGAGGCTCAAAGAAAAGTGGCTCTTGAGCAGCAGCAGAAAGAGCTGGAGCGATATTTGGAGCTGGAAAGGATACAGAAGCAAAGAGAAGAAGCTTTACGCCGAAAGAAAATGGAGGAGGAAGAAGAGAGAGCTAATGAGATGAGATTACTAGGGAAAAGCCGGCGTTGACATGTAAATTGAGCAGGTAACTGAGTGCGGTGGCTGATTATGTCAAAAGTCGAATTCAATGGCTCCTAAGGTTGCGTTCACTAGCTCCTTTGGTTGTGACTAGATTCTTTGTTCTAATCTCAATCTGGCGTACTATGTTTGCTATGTGCTGGATTGGTATTTCTGAGACCTGATTTTTCTTTATGCGAATGTGATGGCTATGGTTGCTCCCATTTAAAATGCAGGTTGACTTGATCAAGCATGAAAAAATGTTTGGGCGCCAGGTAGACGGCACAATGCAGCCACAACGTACAATTAATTGTTATGGTTGTTGCAAATTGACATCTGTCATGGAGCTTGGAGTTGGAGCCAGTCGCTATGCCACGCCTTGCTGGGAGACCAGCCTTTGCTGATGGCTGTGGGCGTGTGCTGCTGGGAAGCTCTAGGCCAAAGAGAAATTCCCCATTGGAAGAAAAGCAGATCATCACAGGGGCAATACAATTGCTGAGATCGTATTTCTCGTGCAATGTCCGGTCTTAAAAAATGGATGAACATCGAGAGCTTACAACATCCGGTCTGAAAAAATGCAGACTATACCATAGTCTAAACTTATTTATTGTCTTCATGTTTATTATACTTTGTTGATGTGATGCTTACGTGGCATTATATTTATGGAAGAGAGAGGAAGAAAAACAAAGACTCCAAGTCTTATTTAGACTTGAAGTCTATGATATCTTGTCTTCAAGGCAATAAATAGGCACTGTGAGTGCCCTAGATGCACAGGTTGCTGATGGAAAACTTCAGCTGGTTTGCGATGATTGAAAAATGTAACTTTGGCTAATAGAGCTTAAAACATTTAGTTTTTTAAAAATAGAGTTTCACAGAGGCGAAGAAGATATGTCCACATTGACAAGCCCTTGTTTGCTATGGTATATTTTTTTCCTCGTGTTGTCACATGACAAAAACAATCAGGTAAGGCACAACAGCTAGCCTGTGTATCTCATAAACAACTGTAAAAAATGGCCGGCACTAATTTACATCCAGGATGGAAAAGGCTATTATATCATTACGGAAAAGGAAACCAGTACCTAGCACTAGCAGCGATGCGCTGCCATGAGTGCAACGACAGATAGAGAAAACACTTGAAACATAATTCACGAGCAATTCATGCTAAAGCATACGTTGAAAAGAAAACAGAAAGATATGATGGTAAACCTCACAAAGTAGCACCAAAAGTATGTCACGTGTCATGACAACATAATAAATAACTGGGGCCCACCAAAATACCATGCAAACCCAAAAAAGTTAAGGATTAGCATAAGCTCAAAACACCTAACAGGCTCGAGGACAATGGTAATCAGATACTGGAGCGTTTTTCCTCATTTCTTCAAAACCTCCAAAGCTAATGAAACTTGTTTAAACAAATGATTGCCTGCATCACAAATAATAACATGATAATTAGCAATGCCTGACAAACAGGATAAACAGAAACACAGGCTCAAATTGTCAGATAAAGAACTTTCTTTACCAATACCCTGCTATATGTTACAATATGTTTAGTCAATCTTCAAAAAGAACTTCAACATCGCTATATTTTTTGTACTGACTAAAGAAATCTTTAACAGATAGAATAGTGCCACAATCTTTTGAAACTTAGTCAGACTAATAAAAATTATTGCTTGTTATTAGTAGTTATTTTTGTTGATATTGCTTTCCTAGTAAGAAACGGAAGGTAAGGTCAATAGTGGGAATCAGAGATCTAGCCCACATCAAAGAGAATACAATTTACGGTACATACTATATACACATACAGTGCCATCTGAGCATGTTTATCTGCATTGGGTATTTAACGAGAAATGTGAAAAAAAAAGATTTGCTTCTTTGGATGTAATAAGACTAATATTTTACTATTACCATGGTCATTTGCTAGTTTACAGTTAACTTCTACAGAATAATGCAATAATCTTGACTAGTAGTGCTGAGTAGCAAAATATAAATTACTTAGGATCAGAATCTGGTCTAGTCGTTGCCTTGGGGACCAACTCTAGTTAAGCCAAGCTTTTGCCTTGGCATGTAATTGTGTTGTGTTAGTCTAATCAAGTCAAGCCACTATGGCTGTGTAGTAGTGCTAAATAGAGAGGCGAAGGGCTAAGCTCCCTTGAGAGTTCTAGCAGCACCAAAGTGTAGAGTAAGAGTTGCAGCAGGTGGAGGATTGTGGTAGGAGGCAACTACAGGCACTAAGAAAAGAGTTGATCAAGTGGATTAGTTCCAAATTGGTTACTGCAGCACCTTGTGTATGTTTCTGCGTGAAACAAGAGTGTTTGCGATTTGCGTGTATCTTCGATAGTGTGTGCGCCAACATAACAAACCAATAAGCTGCAAATACTATAGAATATGGCTCACCAGATTAGTAGTAGTCTGTATTATGTACATTCATGAGTCAAAATGATTAGTATTTTATCAGCACCGATTTCTGAGCTTTTACCATCTAATCAAGAAGGATGAAAACTGACTAGCATTACTTCTCACAAAGAGGGCACTGCAACCTTTTTCAACTTATCTACTGATTCTTGTAGCATGGTACACCACCATCAGATGAAATTTTCGTAGTGCTCTGATTGTCTGAGAACTAAAGAAATTACTCTACATTTCAGAGGAAAATGCATTTAGACATCAGATTTCAATGATATCCATGCTGCTCATTGATGGGGCAGTGCATCCACTTTCTTCTGTTCCATTAATTCTGCTTTCAGAGGAAATATCACAGCTTGCAGAAACCATGCCACTAGACACATTTGATTCAGTGTTTCTGCTTCCCGAGACTGTATGGCTATTTTGTACAGGATTCCTGTTACCTGAACACTGACCACCTGGTCTTCCAGTGTTCCTATTTCCAAGGATCTCCAGCTTTTTAGCCTTATGTTTTTTCCCTCCAATGTGGGCGCCGAAATTGAACTCAGTAACACAATCAACCTTGCAAATTTTACACCAAAAAGAAGGCACTACATTTGGTCTGGGACATTGCAGAATCTGGGAAGGAGTATGTGGTACTTTCACTTTTTTCTTCATGGGGTACCAATTAGTTGTCTGTCTCTGTACAGGGGGGCAACTGAAACTAGACTGCTGTTGAGACACAGTGCCCTCTGGCGCTAACTTTCTCTTTAAATCATCAGATATTGAATCTGTACCGACCTCCTGATATAAAAATATTTGTTTACATAACCAGAATTAGTAATAAACATTTTTGCACAATAAATTATCTATGTAATGCAAAGCAATGAATAACACAAACCAAATACCATGGTTCCGGACAGCACAATCCTAGAGAAAAAACAAATGACTGACAACTATGGATTACACAAGATGATGACAAGATAACAAAATCTCGTAAGAAAATCAAAAGTAAAATACTCAGAATCAGAAGGTGAAAGAAACAGCTAAGGAGTCAGCAACCAAGCTTATTTTAAGCAAATCTATAGCAGGAAGAAGTGGGCCTTTTATTAATAATCAAAGTTTTTTGAACAAGCGAATGTCCAAGTGTAAAAATTATTATTTGACACTGCTGGCTCACATTGCACAAATAGAGCAAGGACATGAAAAGAAATACGAAAGAGAAACTATAGAGCAAAATTGTTGACAAACCATGTATCATCTGAGCTCTATTAATGTGTTCTAGGTAGTTTCAAGTGTCATGGTTGAGAAGGAATGAAAAACAGAAAATAGAAAGCGAACATCTATTGAGAGCCTGTCTTTGTACGGTACATAAACTATCATAGTGAATGTTAGATAATATTCGGGTACATTGGGTTTGTGGCATAAATTAATCTACTTCCAATTGAAAAAAAAATCAGGACCAATGGGAAAAAAACTGTTTAGTCAAATAAAATCCTTAAATTCTTCTAACATTACACAATTCCGATTCCCTGAAGAATGTTTCGTAGTGTTGTACTGCATAACAGAAAGGTCATAACAAAATAAAATTAAATAAAATAAACTTACTTTCTGTCGTTCAGGGGCTCCACTGAGGGCAATCAGCAGATGAGGGTGAGTCCTCTCCAATCTCTTACGATACTCCATCTCTCTCCGAAGGGCTTCCTCGAAGGTGATAGTAGGGACGGCCGATGCACTAGATCCCTCCATGGCTGAAGGTGGTAATCACAACACCTACTGATTGAAAGAATTAATTGTTCCTCAGCCAGCGAGCAAAGGACATCCTCCCATGATTCGCCGAGATTCTCGGCATCTGGAACAGCCGGTGGTCGCCGATTTCGAAGGATTAATCCGGATCAGACCTAACACAGGCATGAAAGATCAGTTTAATTCTCAGAGATTTGAGAACTGTACTGCAGAACAAACCAAGCGGATCGATGCAACAAACCTAAGGGGATAGAGCCTCCGCGCCGGTGAAGACGGAAGTCAACCCAGGTCTAGATGGATACCCTCTACACGCCGGACGACGAGGAATCTGCGGGGAGGAAAGTGAGAGAGTTGGGCAGGACCGGAGGAGTGGGAAGTGGGCGGGTCGCCCGTGTGGTTGGGAGAATGGGAGGTGAGGCCGCGCGGGCAGTGGGCTTCTCGTTTCTTCAGGTCTGGTTTCGTTGCCAAATTTACAAAATTTTACTGTATCAATAGTAAAATTTAAGATTAGAAAGACTAAACAAGATTTAATTATAAAACTAATTACTGAACGAAAAATTGCAAGACGAATCTATTAAATCTAATTAATTTATCATAAGAGATTTTTAACTATACCACGACATTGTCTAATCATAGTCTAATTAGCCTAATAGATGCATCTCACAATTCACCCGAGTGTTAATGAAATGAGTTTTGTCATTAACTCATATTTAATACTCCTAATTAGTTTTTGTATATATGATGGATAAATAATAAAAAGTTGTGAAACTTACTACAACTAAACAAAACCTTATTTTTAACTCGGAAACACATTATTGTAGTTGACGGAGTTTACTGGCACTCCGAAAAACTGTAATTTATTGGCAGCATTCATGACTGCAATTAATTTTCTTAAACAAGTTTATTTATAACCTTAAAACATTTACTAATTATACCCTGTGGGAAGCTTTGTACTAGTATTTTTAGCTACAATGCGTTTTCCCAATAATTTGTTGTGCACCAGAATCGCTATCCTGCCACGCAAATATGCTGAGTCCAAATCGCATCTGAGTTCACACGCACACATCCAGTTTCTCAATAACCATCCCAAGTTGATGGAAAAGTTAAAAGGATCAACAGCCGATGGAAACAGAATGAGCAAAGTGTTTTTGAGAGTTTTTAATTAAAACTGTTACTTGAAGGAACTGTAATAAGGATTGCTTGTTGCGTGCAAAACTCCTGCAGAAGTCAGAATTTTATCTTCTTCTAAAACAAGGAAAATGATCCGCAAGTGCTTCAGCAGATCACTATCAAGGCACCAAAATATTATAACCCCACAACAGAACTCTAAAAATTAACATCCCTAATATTTTCAAATAGGCCATGTCATCACTAGGGCCCATCATCTAGTTGGGCTGCTCTTAACGACCCACCCCTCGCCTCCCCCCTCACGATTTCTCCCGACCCTTTCCCTCACGCACGGTCTCCTCTCTCTCTCTCTAGATCGACTTCCAAACGCCTCTACACTACCAGCCAAATCCACCATCATTCCTACACCAGAACCAAATCGCCACCAGCCTTGGCTCCAAGCATAAGGAATTCAAGTCCCCATGACCGCTATTATAATAGGTGATGATTTGTATATTTTAATTCCACAAATTAAAAGGTATTTCAATATAATAAATATTATCGTGAGTGAAATATAACATTTGCAAGGGTTCATGTTTAAACAATTATTAAATATAAATAAAAGAAAACTAACAAGATTTAGTTTGTACCAAAAACTGTGGACGAGTGCCGGAGGCACTTGCGTTGCTGTTATCATTCGTCATCACGAATGACCTGGCTGATGTAGCAGTACAAAGTTGTTGCAGTGAAGAGTTGATGTCGTGTGGTCCCTCGAACAGCCTTCTGGATGTAGAGGATGTAGTCGTACAGGGAGCGAGCAGTCGCGTGAAGACGCTTCCCAAAAACCTTATCGCCCGCCTATCCCGCGCGAGATCTTCTTACAGCAGTCGAGGTTCCGGAGGCCTGCTCTCACCAGTACCATGCACGCGGTGCAAGTGATGGAGATGCAAAAGCACAACAAACAGAGAGAGAAGGGAGAGATGTCCTGAACAGGAGTATCTGAATGTGAGAGGCGAGTTGGGGAGAAGGAGGGAGGCGTCCTTATATAGGTCGGGGAGGGGTGCGAGGGAGCTCCCATATCTAGATCTGGGACGCGGTTCAACGAATCTGGACGGTCACGGGTAAGCAAATCAAATCACCGTTGTCAACGGCAAAAGGTGCTCCCACCCCTCAACACATCATGTTCGCCTGCCCGCTCGTCACGTCACGGCGAGGCGAGCGAGCGAGCGCGTGCGTGTGTGACTCGCCGGTCTCCTTATTCAACTTCACAAGTAGTGTACGGGCCAAAGAACTGGAGCGTGCATGGTACGATTCCTAGGGTGGTGGAGCATAGAACCGGGCAAAAACCGGATCCTAGGAGCCGGAGGTAAACCGGACTCTGGGTCGCGAACCGGAGCAAAACAGGGGCGGACCAATTGGCCAGGGGCGCGAACCAGGGAACCGACTCAGCTGCTCCACTCCGCAGGCGCCACCTGTCCCAGCCCACGCGAACCGCGCGCGTGCGCGGGCGAGCGCGCGCCCTGGCGGGGCGCGATCTGCGGCTTCCCTCGGGCGCCAACCGCGGCACGACACGTGGCCCTGCCGGCTGCCTCCCGCGCGCTGTCGCGCGCGCGCCTGGCGCGTTGGGCCACGTGGGCCCCGCCGGGCCCGCCTGGTTTCCCCGCCACGGCGTACGGTGGTGCTAAAGTCAACACGCGCTGATGTCAGCGATGATGTCAGCGCTTCTTTTATATTGTGATTTCCATATCTTTTCTTCCCAATCTCCAAATTAGTCAAATGATATATCTATTTGGATCGTCTCGATGAGCCCGTCGCAATAGTGCAGTCCAAATTGGCATTTGAGGCTGTTTATGATAATGTTATGTTGATGTCAAAGGATCACTTGCTCTCAACTATGCCATTTAATGCGTATTTCGATGCATCCTGCAACAAAAGGTAGAAACACCAACACTTGTGGAACTTGTCAGTATAAAATCCTATTCTAGTGTTGATGATCATATTTCATATACTTAATGCAGGAGTTGACGACATAAAAGTGGTACTTAACAGCCGTCAACAACACCCCCACACTTGACCTTTGCTCGTCCTCGAGTAAAGGAGAAAGGATCAAGGTGAGACATGATATCCAAAGGTATGAAGCGAGCATAAGAGATATTCCAAACCATACCTTGTACTTGTGAACTTTGTGGAGTGTCTATCATGCCATCTTGGGAAGTTGAGGAATGGAACGGTCATGACTCAAATCACTTCTATTCCTCATGTCAAGTAACTTGGGGTTTTGCAATGAGTTTTCAAAAACAAAACCTTGCTTAGCTCCTCATTTGATTCTCTCGGATCGCTCAATGTGTATATGTCCTCACCAAGGCATTAGGTTTGCCTTTCTTTCATCCTACTTCTAATGATGGCTATATGTGGAGCTCAGGGTAGGACAAAAGATAAAACATACTTGCATCACATCTATTGCAAAGTCAAAAACCGAATCCAAGGAGAAAATCAAGTCATACAATCGGATCAAGATGTGCACATGTATGGATGTGATGGATATGGTAAGGTGTATACTAGGCCCGGAATGGGTGCTAGATATTACCATATATATGATGAATGTTGTGGTGATGGTAAGGTGGACACTAGGCCTGGAATGGGTGCTAGTTATTACCATCAAATTTTGAAACTCCATTTTGCATGATTCCATCTCTCTCCTTTTTCTTCTTTCTTTTGGACATGAGCTATCTCTTTTTTTTCTCACTTTTTTCATGCTTTGAGCATTTTTTGAATCATGCCTTGAGCATGGTTTTTTTTTCTCCTTTTTTTTGCATAGCCCATGTCTCTTTTTCAAGAATACTTTTGGAGAGAGAGGTCACACCATACATGGAGCTTTATTTTTATGGAATGGATGGATGATACAATGCTAACTACCAGTGTAGAATCATAGCAAGGGGATATGGAGTGCACATGAATCTTGATCATGAAAGCATGAAAAGAATTCTCACAAGGGTCACAACAATTTGACAAAGCTCAATGCAATAACAAGTAGCATATGAGTCTAAGGTTTTCAAGATAACTCATCATATGGCTTTGGTAGGACTTTGACATATCAAAGAGGAGCTTTGCAAATGGTTTTCAAGTTTTCAAATAAAATTCCCAAGCACTCAAACATTCAGAGAGAAGATCATATCATCAAACCATATCACAGACATCAACTACTTAGATGAGCATGAGTTCCCTAATGATATTTATTCACAAGCATCAAGATAATAAGTATGGAATAAAACATATGCAAGCCAACCACAAGAAACATGTAGAGCAAGTCGAGCACGATTCCATGAGTTTGATTTAGCAGATAAGAATTGAAACTCATTCAAACTCATGAATCAGGGAGAGTGAGATAGAGGGTACACATACCATCACTCCTGAAGAATGTGGAGGTCAAGGAGGACCAGCAGTGGTTCAGCTGACCCATGGGGCAGCCAACTCACTCTAGTTTACCTTGTCCCTTGTCATGAAAGTGCAGTCGATGTTGTGCAACACCTGTGTGGGAGATCTCAAGTGTGTATGTCGATGATAAGCTTGGGAGATCTCCCCCACACTTGTTCTTGTACATGGTGCTGTCTTCAAACAAAACGTGGAAACAAAAGAGGGACTCTACTGGTTCAAGAACCAGGGAGTCTTTATTCAAATTCAAATATATTTTTTTGTTTTTTTTGTTTTTTTAATTTACCATGAGACATAGCTTAGACATGGCAAAGATACCTTAGCTTACCTTCCCATTTGAATCAAACTCGATGACTTACCCATTTGGATTCGAAAATTCCTGCAAGACATTAACTAGGTTCATCAATCAAACTCGACACCATGTCTGGTTTGATTGAAGAAGACAGTTTTAACCTAAGCACCATGCTTAATTTAAAACAACCTATGAATGCACGTAGCTAAACATGCACTCAAACCATAGCATTGCAAACATAGATAAAGGAAGCATAAAAGCATGATCAAGCTATTTTCAAAAGGGACATAAACATGAGCATAAGATGGTGAACATCGGGTGACCTCCCGGAAGGGCTTTGTTTAAAGTCAAAAGCAGGACGTACCTAACTGGGTAAGATGCAAGAGCTAACATCATCTCCAAACCAGGATAAGATTTGGATGAAAGGAACCTTACTCGGGATGCTCACATACCTCCCCCACACTTGAAGTTTGCATTGCTAGGCAACAAAACTCAAGTGTGTGGAGATCAAGCTTCCTTTTGTAATGTTCCCTCACCAAAAACTTACCAAAGTGTTGAGGTGATGCAGCTCACATGTTCTTAGGTGCTATCTGTCCGTCGTTCTTTATAATCTTCACCTGAAAGGGTTAGGACCAAAAATACCCGAAGGACAACCTATACTAAAAACATGCTCTTGCTTTTTTATTTGAAAAGGGAAATAAAACAAACCTAATCCAGGCTATCTCCTGGTAGTGCTTTGTTTACGGTCATAAGCTCGACCATGGGAACTTCTTCTTGCAGCTATCATTGGTGATGCCATTCCCGTCTCACCACCAATTATTGATGAGTCATTGAAGCTTCAACTGCAAGGTTAGTGCCACATGCATGTACGAAATCTGCAATGTTTATGGTAAACATATGCATCTACAACCAACCTTCTAAACTTTTTATAGGAAAGGACCATAAGGCGGTTGTAGCCCTCGTGCATGCTCCGTGTACTGAGCATAGCTGACCCTGGAGAAGGATGATGCAAGCATGGTTCCTGAGGTATATCAAGAGTGAAGCTACCATGCTTGTCAATGGAATCCTTTCGTTCGGACTCCAGAGTCGGTGCCTCATAGATTTCCATGGCCCATGATTTCTCCATCTCAAGAGATACATCGTGGAAGCTCGATGTTGATTCTCGGTCAAGGTCGAGAGCAACATAGTATAGGCCAGTGTGAAGAGGCTCAAACTCGGTCGAGGGTGATGATGATCGTTCGTCTTCACAAAGGTGAAGAGGTTCTTCCGAGTCGTACTCCTGAGGAGTAGAGAAGTCTACACCCTCAATGAGAACAGGCTCGGACGATGCGAACAGAGATACATGCATCATCTCCTCGAGTGGGTTTTTCTTGGGAAGAGGCTTCTCCACAGAACTTTCTGAAAACAAGGGAGTGGTGGCAGAAGCGGCTTCCCTAAGCTTTTCATCTAGGCTCTCTAAAGGTGTGGCGTGGAGTTTCTCTAATGGGAAGCCTAGGAGAAGATCAAAATCCATGATGTCATAGATATAAAAATCTAAGCACACCTTAATTTTGTCTATGATGATGGGCACATCCCTAGCGATCCCCCGACATGGGAAATAGTAGCCCCACCTGGGACTTTTGAAAAATCTATGAGTCGGGGTCAGGGGCTTGTTACCCACAAGAGTATCCATAAGGTACTCCGACATGACGCAAGCCCCGACAGTAGGGTCATGAACAGCTTCTACAACATTTCCTCTCATGGAACAAGGGATAGTCGTGGAGGTTGAGCTAACCCAAATTGCTTCGGAAGTACGCTTAACTCCTTTGACCAATCTGCTATGGATTCCTGATTGGAAACTTCACCGAGGGCCTCATAAGGGCACATCGATGTCGTAGGCTTCTCGTGCCTAGGATGATTCGAGGCATTTATGATGTCTTTGTAAGGATCATCCTCAAATCTAAAAGCGAACTCCGAAAGTTGAATCTCTTCTTCCTTCGGTGTTCGTGGTTCGGGAGAGGGCTCAACAGTCGAATATTGTGATGTGGAAACCGTAGGTTCAGGTTCGGCTGTTGAGACACTCTCATGGCTTGATACACACTCATCACGGAGGGGTTCGTTATGGTTAGTAGGTAAGAAAGAGTCTTCTAAGAGGGTATTTAGGATTTCCCTTCCTTCCATTGTCGTTTTGTCTTCAAACGAGCCTCCGGCGATAGTGTCAAGCTCCTCGGTAGACTTCATGTCTAGACATGAGCAAAAGATGTACAAAGATACACCCTCGGGTATAGACAAATGTGGGTAAGATGCCAAGAGGTGTAAAAATCTCGCCCATGCTGCACCAAGGTATTCCTTCTCTAGTTGCTCAAAATTGAGGATGTCCATCAGAAGGGAATTTTTGCATTTCAAGAGGGAAAACGAGGAACAAAAGCCAACTCGTAGTTTCTCCCAATCACCGCTCATGCTCCCTACCGAGCGGATGTACCATTGTTTCGCCTTCGTCATGAGAGAGAAAGGGAACAACTTTCATCTCAAGGTTTCTTGCGTCATTCCTTGGACAACCAAGGATGAACACAGATCCTCGAACTCTTGCAAATGATCATAAGGTTCTTCATTAATTTTTCCAGAGAAGATGTGATTCCGAACCATGGCTATAAGGGCGGGATTGAGTTCATAGATGGGTGTGGAAGTTGATGCATCAGTGAACTCATCGGATGAGGTGGAGAAGCCGTGGAAGGAGGGCCTCTCCATGGGTAACAAGGGTAAAGGTAGAAACAAAGAAAAACAAAAGATACGAGGACCACTGGGTACGAAGATAGATACAGCAACCGTTCCCTGGCAACGGTGCCAGAAAGCTTGTTGGGTATTTTAGCGTCACACAAAATAAATCCGCAAGCGCACGGATACCATTGTAGCTTTCACCTCAGAGTATTCCAGGGTATCGAATCCAAGGAAACGTGTGTGCACTAACTTCATATAGTCGGTCCAAGGACACACCCAGATAAGAGGCAAGGATAGAGAGGATTCCTAAAGATAGCACTATAGATGAGATTAAAGGTCGATCTCTAGATAGAACTTGGCTTAGGGTACCGTTAGCCCTGACTTAATAGGCGACTCCGGCACGTAAATCTATGTGGAACGGAGCTCTGATTATATCCAGCTGCGGAGGATCAACGAGGGCCAGACGGGCTGTCACCACCACCTGGACTGCCTCTACCTAACCTTGGGATAAGCCGAACGAATGATAACCGGTAGCGTAACACAAAGTGTACGCTGTGGTTACTGCCGTAGCCAACGGACTACGGCACTCTGTACTTATAGAACTACGACCACGGAAGAGAACTGATCTCACTCACTATAGGTACTACTAGCTTATACTAGAGGCATGCAAGAGAGTACTTGACTCCGTACTGTGCTTCAGACGTATACGAACGACTTGTAGTAGACGAACGCATAAACCCAGGATCTACGCACTAGCAGAGGAAAAAGTCTACTCATGCAACCTAGCATAAACTATTAGAAAGGAATCACGAACACACTTTATTCTAATCAGAGCATGCAAGCATTTCCACTTTATTCTAATAGACAAGTCATACAAATGGGATACAAACTTGTGCACCTAATCAACTAGATCGAGGGGGTGTGTTCGTGAAGAACACGCGCCTCTAAATGATGAACATGCGAAGAACACAAGAACAAAATCACTCAAGTATGAATAACACTTTAGTCTAAATAGAAAATGCGAAAATACTTACTTTACTCTAATTGAAGAACGAAGCATCCATGGAGATACAAATCCCTCTCTCACTCTCCTACTCTCCAATCTACCAAGGAGATGCCACTCCTTTAAAGGGAAGCTCTCATCCTTAGGTGAGATGGTGTGTCTCAAAATGACCCTCCCCCCTTGTATTTAAAGGCAAGGGGGTGGCTTGCCTTGGGGGTGTTTGTGCTCCATTTCCTCCCTTCCTGTGGTGCCACCTAGGCAGGAAACACACGGGCCAAGGAACTGGAGCGTGCATGGTACGATTCCTAGGGTGGTGGAGCATAGAACCGGGCAAAAACCGGATCTAGGAGCCTGAACCGGAGGTAAACCGGACTCTGGGTCGCGAACCAGAGCAAAACAGGGGCGGACCGATTGGCCAGGGGCGCGAACCAGGGAACTGACTCAGCTGCTCCACTCCGCAGGCGCCACCTGTCCCAGCCCACGCGAACCGCGCGCGTGCGCGGGCGAGCGCGCGCCCTGGCGGGGTGCGATCCGCGGCTTCCCTCGGGCGCCAACCGCGGCAGGACACGTGTCCCTGCCGACTGCCTCCCGCGCGCTGTCGCGCGCGCGCCTGGAGCGCTGGGCCGCGTGGGCCCTGCCGGGCCCGCCTGGTTTCCCCGCCACGACGTACAGTAGTGCCCAAGTCAGCGCGCGCTGATGTCAGCGATGATGTCAGTGCTTCTTTTATATTGTGATTTCCATATCTTTTCTTCCCAATCTCCAAATTAGTCAAATGATATATCTATTTTGATTGTCTCGACGAGCCCGTCGCAATGGTGCAGTCCAAATTGGCATTTGAGGCTGTTTATGATAATGTCATGTTGATGTCATTAGATCACTTGCTCTCAACTATGCCATTTAATGCGTATTTGGATGCATCCTGCAACAAAAGGTAGAAACACCAACACTTGTGGAACTTGTTAATATAAAGCCCTATTCTAGTGTTGATGATCATATTTCATGTATTTAATGCAGGAGTTGACGACATAAAAGTGGTACTTAACAGCCGTCAACAACCACTGCCTTTCCACATGTGTCTTTTGCTCTCGCCTTCTCCTCAACATCAAGAGTCGCGACAAGGTCATCAAAGTTGAACACTTGTCTCTTGTGTTTTAGAGTCGTAGCAAAATCCCTCCAAGAAGGTGGTAACTTGGAGATAATAGCTCCAGCCACAAACTTGTCGGGCAACTCACATGGGTTCTCTTTGCTATAGTCTTTGAGTTCTTTGGCCAGCCCCTGTATTTCATGGGCCTGTTCCACTATAGGACGGTCTTCGACCATATTATAGTCTAGGAACTATTCCATGGCGTACAACTCACTACCGGCGTCAAAAATCCCAACTGAACCTCAATAGCATCCCAGATCTCCTTCCCCGTCTTGTAACAGAGATAGGTGTCAATCAAGTTGTTAGCCAGAATGCTGATGACAGCCCCTTGGAATAGGATATCAGCAGCCTGAAACGCCTCAGGCGAGGTCCCCTTGGGAGCAGTTCCAGAGGCACAGTACATCATGTTCATGGTTGTCAACCAAAGGGCGAGCAGATCTCATCACTGTTTAAAGTTGGAACCATCAAAAAGTTTTGGCTTGATTGAATTAGCAAAGCTCGCTAACAGAATCATCCTATCATCAACATAAGGTTTTTGGACTGTTAGATAATAGGTGATGATTCTGTATATTTTAATTCCACAAATTAAAAGGTATTTCAAGATAAACATTATCGTGAGTGAAACATGGCATGTGCAAGTGTTCATGTTTAAACAACTATTAAAGATAAACAAAAGGAAATCAACAAGGTTTACTTTGTACCCAAAAGCTGGACGACTGTCGGAGGCACTCGTGTTGCTGTTATCATTCGTCATCACGAATGACCTGGTTGATGTAGCCATACAAAGTTGTTGCAGTGAAGAGTTGATGTCGTGTAGTTTCTCGAATGACCTTCAGGATGTAGAGGATGTAGTCGTACAGGGAGCGAGCAGTCGCGTGAAGATGCTCCCCAAAAACCTTATCGCCCGCCTATCTCGTGTAGGATCTTCTTACAAAAGTCGTAGTTCCAAAGGCCTGCTCTCGCCAGTACTGTGCGCGTGGTGCAAACGATGGAGATGCAAAAGCACAACAAACAGAGAGGGAGAAGGGAGAGATCTCCTGTACAGGATTACCTGAATGTGAGAGGCGCACATCACGTCCGTCTGCTCCACACCGCTCGGCTCGGCTCGGCTCGGCCACGGCCCAGCTCAACGAGGTGAGCGAGCGCGAGCGCGCGCGTGTGGCTCACCAGTCTCCTTATTCAACTTCACAAGTGGTGTACGTTCGATATACCACTTAAGTCAAATAAAATCCTCCTCTAATACTCATACGGTATTACTCACTTTTATTTTTCCTAGCATTAAAACAATGGGATTTAATTATTTCATTATTAAAATAAATGGTTCAAGGCCCATTTATTCCAACAACCGCCATTGCCACTATGCCATAGAGCGCCACCTGCCGATGAAACCCACAACCCCTCCACTCCACCTCCACCCAATGTCTACCACCCACGGCTCCCCCACCTCCTGATTGACGTCCCTAGCCCACCCACCCTTCAACTCCGACTGTCAACCGCCAGGGATTCGTGTGTTTCCACGGTTGTCGGAGCCCGCCAAGCCATTGCCGACCACTAGAGCGTGAGAATGGAGCAGCTCGGGGGCGATTAGGGAAGGGGCGGCCTGCAAATATGCAAGGTGATGGGTCTGGATTCGTGCGACGTTGAATCTTTAGGGAAGTTTTTGGGAGCTGTTGGAGTTTCTTTTTTTTCCTTTTTGTCCTTAAACTTTAAGGTATCAAGGGTGATACATACTTCCTCCGCCCCAAAAAGCATGTCGTTTTAGAATTCAAAATTTGTCCCAAAAAGCATGTCGTTTTACTTAATTTGACATGTGTGCATGCACATGTGAACATACAACAATCAATTAGCACTAAATATGGCAAATAAATAGGGGCAATCGATGTCATTTTACCTCCTTAATAATCTGTCTTAAAATTTCTAAAATGACATGCTTTTTGGGAAGGAGGGAGTATGCTTTTGAAGTTGCTTTAAAGACAAATCTTGGGCACCTCCTAGGGACTGAAGCCATGTGCTTGTTGAAGGGACCGTGACACCCTAAGAGGGGTGAATTGGGTGTCTTAAAAATTTAGCTTTCAAGCACACACAAAGATCTATTTCAACTTCTATCTTGATGTGCACTAAGTTTTTGTCACAGCCTGAAAATTTAGATTTTAGAATGTAATTAGAAAGAACAATTAAAAATAATTTTCTCATAATTTTAAACTTTCCCAACATTGATTTTCTTTATAGGAAATTTAGTATAGAAAAACAATTGGTTGTTTCTTTGAATTAAACAAAATAGTTCTGCGCATATATTGCATTCATGCCGATGCAGTTTGGTGTTTCATGAGTCCAAAAGATTTTAAAATGCATTTAGATATCGACCAGGTTGATCTAAAAATTTTCCAGTTTTTTCTGGAATTTAATCTCATTTTTTAAAGCTTAATCTATTAGTTAGAAGACTCTAGAATTTTTTCACAATATCCAAGTAATTTACTCCCTCCGTCCCAAAAAGAATGACGTTTTAGAATTCAAAATTTGTCCAAAAAAGAATGACGTTTTACTTAATTTGGCATGTGTGCATGTGCATGTAAGCATGAAACAATCAATTAGCACCTAATATGGCAAATAAATAGGGGCAATTGAGGTCATTTCACCTCCTTAATAATCTGTTCTAAAATTTCTAGAATGACATTCTTTTTGGGACAGAGGGAGTATGTGGATTCCATGTGTCTCAATCTGACTCTGAGATTTATCTCCGAACTTTGAAGTTTCAAGATATCTTTTCGCTCTAAAAAGAGTGCAACTATTTCTGGAATTGTTTTCGTGCAGATAAATAAATCCAGAAATTCTAAAAAAAAATGAAAAGTCAACCCGAAAATAAATCCTTGCTTTGTCTTTCCTTTTGGTGAAACAGATCAGAACTAGTTTTTAGCTACTAGAAAAGAGAAAACTATTATCAAACACACGGTGCATGATTGTTCATTCTCTAGCAAGATGAATGAAAATGACAACACTAATTGTGACACACCCGAGATAATTCCGTCCTATCATCTCAACCACTCCATTTGGTCATTAAGCGATAATAAAAAATCATCAAGTTGAGTGTTGCCGGGTCAAAGCCCGGTGAATCAGTTGTACAACACACAGAGGATCGAACACGCATACATTAAAACTCCCACGAAGGAAAGTCCAGAGTACCTTACAAATTAACACCAATCTTCCCCGTAGGGTCAATTATTACAAACCATTGTTCTTGACATTGTTGGTGGTCAAATATGACACCCCTAAGGAACTTGTTACACTTTGGTTTCGGCTTTGATTTGGAACTAACTCACCACTAGGCATACTAATGATGTAACACGTTCGACACGAGCATGTGTTTTTGGAGTATGATGTTTACGCAGGATTTAAGCGCTTAAAGGAGGACTTTCGGGCAAAGTTCATCGATCACTTTATGAAAAGATAATGAAGCCCGGCACAAGTCAAGACACGAAGTGAACATGACTCCAAATGACCCGAGGACCAAAACATGAAGTCGTAAAACTCCGGGGACTTGGAGGTTTACCCACGAGATCAACTCAGCCCGAGAGATATTCGCGCAGCCCATAACAACACGATCTTTCGGTGCAGATTCGGAGACTTAAACGGCCTCTAATGGCCAAAGTTTGAATACCAAAGTTGTGGGCCTCGATGAGGGCTTCGATTTGGACATATGGAAGACCCAATTCGGGTCAAGAAGCTAGGAGATATTGCCCCCGAAATACCGGCTGCACAGATAAGTCCGAAATCAGACAGATTATCTTCCGAGGCCGTTTTGGGGATATTATCTTCGTTTCTAAGGAAAACAATGAATACCAAAGTTGGAGATAATTTCGTGGCACACAATCTAGACACCGAATTTGCATTATTTAGAGTCCGGACGTGGGAGATATGGTGCCGGGAAGGAAGAGCTGCGAATCAGGAAAATCAGGACGAGGCTGATTTTATGGAAACTAAGTTCGTTTCTCTCCCAAAGAAGATCTCGTGCAAGGCAAGGTGGAGCACGCCCCAAGGCTCTCCAAGAGCATAAATACAACCCCTAGGCGCCCAAGGAGGATGATCCATTCACGAGAGAGCCGCCTAAACACAGAGATTCAACGAAGGAAGAGAGCCACATAGAGGAGAGAGGACGACGCCCGGAAACCCTAGCAAGGTCCCTCCGGTGCCGCCACAAGATCAAGAGCAAGGAGGAGATTGGATCTTCAAGGGAGAAAGCAAGGCGGAGAGCATCTTCCTCGTCGATCTTCATCTACTTCGGAGGATTCTACACCATGTCTCGCGCTACAATGTGTAACATTATGGGGTAAAATCCTTGTTTTTCCTTGGGGTTGAAGGGAGAGCTTGAGTTGTAATCACCAATTTTATGTTTTGGATCTATTTGCTATCATATTCATGTTGATGGTGCTTTAATCTTAATGGCCGACTGGCTTGCTTAGGGGATGCATCGCTCGTAGCATCATGTATCATGTTCCTTTTGTTCTTTATTTGATTACCGTCGTGTAGTGATAGTACGCGGGAGGGAAGTATATTGAAATAGGTTCACACCCTTAGTCTTGCATCCCTAATTTACATCAACTTCTTGTGCACCTATCGTTCGATCACGGATTACCCTCGTGTAGTGACTAGTACGCGAGAGGGAAAGGATCGAACTCGGTGCAACCTTACCTTTGATAGTTTAGATCGGTTGTTCTTGCTCGGTGGTTACATCTCTAAGTGATCCTAGATCCCTTGGACAAGCATTCTTAATATCTTGTGCTCTCTATACAATTGCTCTCTACGTTGTTTTCTTTGACTTAGTTTAGACTAGTTCTTTACTCATACACACTTCACTTGATAAAGAGCTTTGAATCAACGAGATTAGTGCTTAGTTGAGCGTCGCAATCCACTTGTTCCACGGATTGATAACCTTGGGGGATACTCTAAGGGAAAAGCTACAATCGACCCGTGCGCTTGCGGATCGAAATTTGGCGCGTTATCTACCGTCAACAGACATGGAAATAAATAGTTCAGAGTTTAAAAGACAGCGGAAAAACTAAATGATACAGTGGCGTCATGGGAGGCCACCCATGACGCCCTCACTCTTCGTCATCCACCCATTCCCGCTCCCAGCCGGGTGGGATTTCTCCAGGCCAAACATTATCACCTGAAAACAACATTTATAGCAAAGCTGAGTATACTAATACTCAACAAGGCTTACCCGTCTAAAACAAAAGACTTAACCTCTAATCATGCAAGGCTTTTGGCTAGTGGGTTTGTTTTGCCAAAAAGCTACTAAGGAGTTAATCCTTATTGTCAATATTTTAGCTCAAGTTCTAGTAGATTAATTCCTTACTAGGTAAGCAACTATTGCAAACATGAGTTGTGCAATACAATTACTCAAACATCAAGTTTATCAATATTTCATCATAAAGGGATCACAAATGGCCAGATGATTAAGCACTCTCAGATAACGGTGAGAGACTGACGATCGATCGATTAATAACCTTGCAAGGTGGACCTAAACATACGGGAGAAAGCCCTCACACAGAGTTCATTCAACCAGGCAGTTCCCGTCATTCCTTAGATTGGGATCGGATACCACAGTCCTAGGTACAAGGCTATCTGGCACGCCTCACACTAGTGTCCAGAATCACACATGCACCACAGGTAGCTAACCTGGGGCCACAACCCAAGATTAGTAGCGCAAAGTTCCTGCACCGCATCATTCAGGTACTAGGCTTACCGTACCCATTTCCGACAATGTTTAGTACGTTCAAACGCTTAATCTCTTAACCACTGGACCGGAGCCCAGAATCCCATGCTCTTACCACGTGAGCAATCCAA
The DNA here is from genome assembly GCA_036936925.1 of Cenchrus fungigraminus. Taxonomy (NCBI): domain Eukaryota; kingdom Viridiplantae; phylum Streptophyta; class Magnoliopsida; order Poales; family Poaceae; genus Cenchrus; species Cenchrus fungigraminus. Next base: position 105,189,617 of record CM072779.1, read on the forward strand.
TTTAACAAATCTTATGATTCCAACATAAGAACCTATTCTCGCGAGCGAGGTACATCACTCGACTTGTACCGGGTCCTTAGTGCATAGCAACTAGCGACCTAGCATACTAGTAAAAGATCATAGGTACTTAGGGATCATGCAACTAGGGTTTCAATTCAACTTCTGAACTTAAATGCACATAAATAATCAAAGGTAAATTCAGAAGTTAAAAGGAAAACATAATAGGATAATGATAAACCAGGGCTTGCCTTCGGCAGTACAAGCAGTCAAATAAACTTCCGGACTTTGGTCCGGGTCTTGCTCTACAGTCACGTAGTGCACGTCTCCTCTTGCTCCCACGTCATCGTCTGCCGGTACGAGCGTGTAGCTACCGTTAGGAACTTCTACACGGAGGATGCATATGCAAGAATTAGTTGGTGAATGTAAATTAATTAACACAACAACACATGACAAGCATAGGGTGCAAAGTTGATCACATTCACCTAGATAAGAATATACTCATCATACTCTTCCATAAAGAAAAAGTAAGCAACTATTTATTAATATTTGTTTTGATGGTGATTGTGTGCACATTTATTCATTTACATTTATTTTTCTTCACAAAACAACCAAGTTGGTTAAAGGTGCACTATAAGGGGTGTAACATAGGGTGAAACACACATTTGGATTTAAAAGGGTGATTTATTTATTTTTATTTTTATCAAACTTAATTCCTTCCAAAAACCATTTTGTTTAAACCATGCAGGATATCACAGTGTGAAATTTTGTACATGCACACAGTGTAACAACAGAGCTACTGCCAAAAAATTAACAGCAAGCCGAGCCATATCCTAAGCATGAAAATTACGACAAGTTACAACTAGCAAAAGAAAGATATATTAATACAGGGAAAACTACTCATGCACTGGAGCTCGAAATTTACACATAGCATCTCTGGAATAAATCTAGGCTACGCACCAAAAATTAGCTCCAGAAACTATATCTATCAAGATACACAAAAATAACAAAATTCAAGGGCCTTCAGTGTTCACGGAAGTCATCATCTTAGTACTCTTGCAGCGTCCAGCCCCCGAGCTCGTCACTGGGCGAGCCGTATGAGCCACGTGAAGTAGTTGTTGGTGTCGAGCCCCCGAGCTAGAGAGCTAGCGGAGACTACTCAAGTCGTTGTCGAGTAGTGATTTGGCGTGTAGCCCTCGAGTTTGGGAACTAGCTGTGCCGAGGGAGGTACGTGGAGCATCCTGGAGAGTTATTGCAGGAGCTTGACCTGAAAGTAAAGATGCGTACATTATGTAGCATATTTGTAGAAATTGATTCTACTAGTGACAGATACAAAATACAAATGTGAATGTAAATGTAAATGTCATTGTCATTCCCTTGTTGCGGTCGTAAGGCGTCGAGTAGTTAGCCTGATGCGGTTAAGCGCCCGGTCTCTAAGGTAGCTGTTTAGCCATAGCCGCTGGGGCGTGGAGGCATGACAGTAGAGCCGGTTAAGCGCTCGGTCTCTAAGGTAGATGTTTAGCCATAGCCGCTGGGGGCGTGGAGGCATGACAGTAGAGCCGAAGCTTTGCGCGGATCGAGGCATGTGCTACTGGAGCGAGACCATTAAGAGGTAGATGAAGGTAGTCAGCATGGCGACAAGAGAGAGCATGATTGCTCGTAAAGTAGTCGTTGAGACTATTCCGCATGGCGGAGAGAAGAGAGCGTGTGTTGTGCGCAGTGCCTCTTTAGGGTGTAGCTGTTGTGCGCCAGCACTCAGTACAAACCCAAGGTAGAGTTGGCACGGTGTAGCTCTGCTGGCAAGTAGCCGTCGAGAGGCATACACGAGGTAGTCTTCAGCGTTGGTTCCTGTCGGAAAACAAGCCAAAGAAAAAAAAATTGAAATAAGTGACTTAGCTTGATTTGCGGACGAGCGTCGACAAAATCGTGGCGGTCGGCGATGGAGCCGCGACGGTTGTTGCTAAAGTCGACTAGTCGGAGGTGGATCCGACTAGTTGTTGATGGTGTGGAGCCGTTCTCGACTAATTTTCTAGTTGAAACTAGTCGAGATGAGTAGTCGATGTAGTCGTATGGCGAGTCGATGCAGCTTGATGTGGCTGTAGCAGTACTTGCGTACGAATTTTGTGTGTATCAAGCGTTTAATCTTGAAACTTGCTGGTTACCCTTGTGTGTGCGTATAGCAAAAAGCCAATACCATCATGATGGTCATGACTTGTAACGTGCAGCAAGACAGCAATTTGTTTTTTCCCACGCGGTAGCAACTTGATACTCTTGAATTGGCTTCAAGCTTCTGCCTCGATCCTGTTGCATAGACAGCAGCAGGTCCGTTCTGATTCGGACTCGCGGCATGCGGCTTTGGCACGAAAATTGAATTCGTGTCGAAACTTGGGCAGAGAGTACGAAGGATAACGCGGCGGAGCAGCTTCGAAGTCGATTTTGTCTTGGACTGCCGTTGAATTTGACCAACGTGATCAGATCAAGAATCGACCCCGCCTGTTTTGGTGCTCTGCCCGGACGCGACGACTTCGCTTCGAATTGGGACTTGACGACTGGCTCGTCACCGAGTAGATTAATTTTGCATGTCGTTCTTCGAATTCGCCCGATGATCTTGATGATCGCCCCACGGTGGGCGTTAATGTCGGAGTTTTATATCCGGCAACCTCCATAGGGGGTACCCGTCAGAGGGTAGATAGTGGACGATCGCTATGATCTGAAACTCGAAGGTAAAGGTAAGAACACGAGACACAAATTTATACAGGTTTAGGTAGCCAGAGTAGCTACCCTACGTACTGTTTGGTGTAGTATATTGCGCCCTGCGCTTGGTGTTGTCCCTGGAGGGACTGTGTGTTGGTTGATCTCCTCCTATGTACCTGACCCTCCTTTATATAGTCCAGGGGGTGGGTTCCTAGTCGGTTACAAAGTAGGAGTTCGGATAGGATTACACGGTATGAGTCCTAGTAGGATTATAAGAGAATTCTAGTAGGAGACCGTCTTCATCCTTCCTTGTATGGGTACCCAGGGGTGTATGGTCGACACCTTCTCCTATCAACACCATGGAATTGCAGCAACCCAAGGTTTTGGTTCGGCCACATCAACTCGAAGCAACCAAAGGAAAAAATGTGGTGGTCGGGGAAGAGAGACCCGATTTGAGAGGAAAAGAGTTAGCGAGGGAAGTTGGTTATGAGAAGACCCCTGATGGCAGAGAAACATTCAAGATCACTGTCAAAGCTTCTAGACATGGGGGGCAAGGGTCGTCCGCGCTTGTCAGGCGGCAACCACTTGAGTCTGTACAGACTGAGGCGGTTAGACCGGTTGGGGAGGGTGGTTAGACCACCCCTACCCATGGTCGCCCAAAGATGCTCAAACCAAAGCGACCAGAGATAGGAAATTGGAAGCTCAATGTAGCAAAAAATCAGGAGAGTGGCCCAAGGTAAAATGTCACATTTGATATGCTATTTGACAAATATTCCAAACAAAAGGCCGTTATAAGCAATCAGCCGTCAAAAAAGGATGAGGTTACCCACGCATCAAGAGGCCATCCTCGCCTCCTAGAGCATCTACAAGGTTCAGGGGTGAATCATCTCATCAAGGATGACACTTCGCTCCATCATAGGCTCCTTCAAGTTCAAAACCGCTTTACCCGATTTATGGTAATGGAGTGATTTGGGTCCGTATCTGCAATCCTTCCATCCTAGATGGGGAGGACCAAAGAAACCAGCTCTGGACAGGATTTCACGATGTACTCAAGATCGTTTGGTACTACGTCAATCTGGTCAGAATCACCAGGCTGACGCGGTTAGACCGCCCCCTGTAGGCGGTCAAACCGTCCTGCCCAGGCGGTTTGCTCAATCTTCTCTGAAACAAGTTTACAAGACCAAGATCAGAGAGGAGGTTGAAAAGATGGATGTCCACCCAAAGAGGACTACTAGTCAAGATATCATCCAGATTGGGAAAATGAACGTTCCTGTTGAGGAAGGTGGCAAAAGACTGGTTGTCTTGAACGATCAGGTTGGGACATCTGCTCAAAAGGGATTTGTTGCTACTAATGACCATGAGGCCAGAGGAAGTGGTTCCAACTCCAAATACTTTTTCCAAGATGGTGTCCTCCCGGTTTGACGCGAACACAAAGGAGAAAGCTTCAAAGGTTACAGTTTCAGGAGAACAAAGAAAAGGAGCTGGAGATGCAGAGAGACGAGATGTTCAACCTCTACAGGCCTATGGTGCTACAGGGAAAAGAGTGGAGAGTCAAGGCCAGCTCCCAGTCGGAACCGGCTAGACCAATGGATGGGGTGGTTAAACCGGGTTCTGGGGCGGTTATACCGCCTGGGCCAGAGACTTTGCTCGTTTCAACTTCTTCGCCCCCATGGCTGGTGACAATGAGTTGTCATCAGCACCTGAACCAGAAGATGAGCGCATGAGTCTTGAGGATGATTGAGAGAATACGACTTATTTCAATGAGAATCGCCCTTAGGACAAAATGGCTTGTGGAATGTGTTACATCGACCTTAGACTTATTTTTTTTAGTACGCAAGCTTTACTTTAAAAATAGGGGTCATATGTTGACACTTAAAAATGGCAGCTGAGCCAGATCAAGCTCGGCCACGCGGTTAGATCGCCCCCCTAGGAGGTTAGACTGCATGTCCCTATAGCTGGTCTGGCAAGGCACCAGACGGTCTAACCACATGGCTCGGGCAGTTAGACTGGGTTGCCCCGAGTCTGAGTAGAGTTAGGGAGTCTAGATAGATTTTGAGCTTGTAAAAGGATTCCTTACAGGGCAAGACCTCCCCACCCTATAAATATAAATGGTTGTGTCCGATTGAGGATCTATCACCTAATTGAACAAACATTTATCTACTTTTTATCTCTAAATCCTACTTTTCCAACCCTTTTTTGCTTCCTTCTTCGTCTCTATGGTGATTTAGGGTGTTCTGAGTGGCCTACCAATCTCAGAGCAACCCTAGACACATTGTCCCTGACGGGGTCCCTCCCGGGGCAGCGATCTTAGGTTTTTCGTGGTATTTTTTGACGAAGGCGGTCTAACCGCCCATGACAGAAAAAACCGACAAGGTGTAATTTCGACTACCGTGTGATCTAGTGTACTCGTGTGTTCGACCGGAAAAAACGTCAACACTTTCACTATCCGAGGTGCATATATTAATGTTGTTCGCCTTCTTCTCTTTCCATTTTCACTACTTCGGGAGGTAAAATAGTGGTTCTACTCCAATTGCGAAGCCATCAGCACTTCAAACAAAGTGCTTGAATTCATTTCTTACCAAATTCTTTCATGATGGGCCAAACCCCTTCAAAACATGATTTTGAGCTTCTAGCAGCAGAATGTCAATCCCCCTTTGAAAAATGTTAATGCAGTGACCACGAAAGGGGGCCACTTCGAACCTGCCGTATCTAGTTGATGCAGGAAAGAAGCCAAGAGTTAGCAAAGAGGAAGAGGAGACCGAGGAGGTGCCCTAGGATCACTACCACACAAGAATGCCTGGGGAGAGATCTAGTGGAAAGACGATTCTTCATAAGTTCTGTGACACAACACCAATGCCATTTCCTCGAAGAAATTGCAAAAGCACGGTGGAGAAGCGATTTGGTAAGTTTACAGATGTAATAATGAAATTAAAATTTAGACTTGAGACTATGTTGGTTCCAATATACACAGAGTACCTCAGGCTTCGTTTGGATGTAGATATTAAAGGGTTTCGTATTGGATTGAGTTCAATACCAAAGCAAGTTAGTATTAGAAATGACCTACAATATCAAATCTGTTGTTTGGATGCAAGTGAAATTGCTAGTTGGAATTGAACAAGGTGACCAATACCAAATGATGTTTGGATGTGCATGTCTCCAAATTGAATTGACTTCATCTTCTCCGTATCTCCATTTCAGTCATGTTCAGCTAGCAGGGAGAGAAACACCGAGCAGCAGGACCGCCTTGTGCCGTTGCTGCCAACCACGCGTGGAAGGCCATCACCGTCAGCCACGGATGGAAGGGCGTCAACAGTGCGCCGGCTGGATGGGCCTCCGCCTCTGTGCCATCACAGCCGGCCGCCGCATCTCACAGCCGCGTGAACGTGGGGTCAGCCTCCGAGCCACCGCCGTCCGCCGTATCTACATCCGCAGCGCCGCCGGAGTTGGGGATGGAGGGGTATTTGTAGCACACTGAGTAGCGCCGCCTCCGGTGGGACGAGCTCGACGCAGTGGGAGGCAGGGGAGGGATTCGGTAGCTCGTCGCTCGCCCCACGGTCTTCTTTTCCTCCTTCTCCGGTGCATCGGCGGAGGGAGTCGCCGGGGAGGAAGATGGAGCAGGGTGTCGCGGAGCTCGCCATCATCCTCTGCACCTCCCTCACCTCGCCGGAGGAGGGAAGGGAGGACGACGCTACCCGCCAGCAAAGGGAGGGCCCGGGAGGGTGGTGTGGCTCGCCGGCCCACCGGCGAAGGGGCGGCGCGACTCGTCTGCATTGCGAGGGGGCGTGGGCCCGTCGACAGGAGAGACGAAGAAAGACAATGCCATTCAATACAGAGGGGTCTGGCTCTGTATTAAGACGGGGGCATGAGCGTGGAATGAATACCAGTTGGCATTGAGCCTGATTTCCAATTCTGAATTCTGAATTACCCAAACAGCCGGTATTCGCAGCTGTCAATTCCAATTCCGAATTCCGAGTTCCAATATCTACTTCCAAAAGCTACCTCAAGGATATCCTGAATAATAAACAGGTAATAAGGCCCACTATATAGAGGTAATAATCAAACTAAGTAATGCGGTGCTGCATATTGGACACTCTCGGAAAAGAAGAAGGACCCGACTGTTCCACCATCACATGTTAGGTCGAGGCTCAACATTTCAACCATGCCCTCTGCTATACTGGAGCGAGCGTAAGTGTAATGTCCAAGGTAGTATTTGTCAAGCTTCCATGTCCCCTACAACTACGTGTTTATAGCTGGTAGATCAGTCGGTTCGCTTCTCCACTGAAATGGTGGACAGCATTGTGCTGAAAATATCGAATTTCCCATATACTTTGTGGTACTCAACATGGAGGTTGACACAAAGACGTCATATTCATCGTTGGGAGGTCATTCCTATGTACAAAAATTGGAACATATATCAACATGGGAGTACTCATCAAGATTAATTTTTTTCGAGGAACATATGAAGTGTAATTAAAGGCAACAACTACACCAAAGAGCCAATAAATAATCCAGAAACTAGCACCTGGCAGTTGTGCCAACAGCGATGCTTAACACAAACGTTTCACAACTTTTAGAGCGGCGGAGTTCCGATGACAAGTTTACAAATTATTACAAACTAACATTGCCAATACGCTTTCTCCATTGACCACACGGATTGGATGGAGGCAACGTGGCTTTATTAGCAGTTAATTACAAACCAAACACAGCAAAGATACCCACACAAATTAGGAAAGCTTAAAGCAGTGCGGTCTGCGGTGTGCATGCATGTGAGATTGTTAGCTCTACTTCAGGAACCCCTTGGCCATGTTAAACAGCCCACCGGCGCCGCCGCCGGCGCTCTCCCCTCCGCCGCCCTGCTTCTCCACCAGCTGCTCAGCGCCGTTGACGACGTCGTCGAGACCGAACCCCTCCGACTTGCTTTCCTCCGCCGCGGCAGGCGCAGGCGCCGGCTCTGCAGGCTTGGGCGCGTCGTCGACGTCGCCTGCGGGTGCCGGGGCGGCCGGGGCGTCGCCAGCAGGCTTCTCTGCACCGGCGGCCGGCCCTGAGCTGTATTCCTTCAGGTACCCCTCGGCCTTCTCGATGTACTGCCCGGCCGGCTTGTCCTCGAAGTCTCGAACCTGCCGTAGGAGGACGCCGCGCCCAGGAGGTCCGCGGCCGCGCCGGCGACCTGCTTCTTGTCGACGTTGTCGGCGCTCTTCTGCTGGAACACTGACGATTCGGCCTCCACCACCAGCTTGCCGCTGGAGAAAAGGTCGCCGGAGCCTTTGCCCTCTGCCATTAATTGGATAGCTTCTTCTTTGCTCTATTTCTAGATCTTCTTTGCCAGTGAAGAAGCTGCTACAGATTAGGAGTAGCTTTATAGGCGGGCTGGGCAGTGTAGTGAGACTGAGAACCATATGGTGCGATTTGGATGACGACGCAGATAATATCTGCCCCTAAAGCGATGTGATGTCGGCACAGAGCAAAAGAGGGCATTTCTTGTGGTTCTTGATTAAAGACATTTCACTATTTTTTTTTTGTAAATTAAGACAATGGATGTGATAGAATCAGATGGAGATATTTTTGACATAATGGCGTCGTATTAGTTAGGGCGAGAAACAAGTGGCCAACATGGCCGACGCTTGTCCTTATGGCGCTGGGGACAGCACATGCGAGCGACTTGGCGAGCATGGAAAATTGGGTTGTCGAGTGTCGGCAGAATCTATCAAGAATCAACGGATATAGGACGACGGTAAACTTGGCTGCTTTAGACTTTAGTCTCGCATGTGTGCTCGGTTTCTCAGTTTCTCATCTTTAGCTTCCAGTTCTGGCTTGCTTGCTAACTGCTGTTGCTAGTTCATTTTCTTCTGAATGTTTTGCATCTTAATTATCTCAGTTGAGTTCATGCAAAATGTCACTATCTTGCAACAATAGTCCTTTTGATTTTGCAAATTGCTAGTTAATCACTACCACCTTGTTGTAGCTACTTAATCAGGAGTATCTTTGTTAATCATGTCTAGTCTTTTACTAATTATTCCACACAATGGGCCAATCCCCCGTTTGCTCCTCAGGGCTCAGGCAGGCCGTGAGGCCCGTGACAGCAGGAAGGGCGGGCTATCAGAAAGGAACTTGGACAACATCCCACCATAAAATGGAAGATAGATATCACTACCGGATTCTGGGGCTTTGCCGAGAGCCCCAATCCTCTCGGCAAAGGCCCCTTTTCTCTCGGTAAAGGCTTTGCCGAGAGGAAGCTCTCGGCAAAGCCCTCTCGGCGCATCTAGGCCGGCAAAAGCCGCTTTGCCGAGAGCCGGTGGACATCCTCTCGGCAGATATGTGCCGAGAGGCCCACCTGGCCCTCGGCAGAGGCGTTCACACCGTCCCCCGGGTCATGCCGTTACGCGTGGGGCCCAGGGTCTTTGCCGAGAGCCGAGGCCCAGAGCTCTCGGCAAAGAGCGCGTCTCTGCCGAGAGCCGCGGCCCACAGCTCTCGGCAGAGGGCTGAGCATGGGGTCCACTCCACGTGCCTGTGCCGAGAGCCGGGGACCACCGCTCTCGGTAGAGGTCTGCGCATGGCCCCACGGCACGCGGTTTTGCTGAGAGCCACGTGGCTCCTGCTCTCGGCAAAGGCGCGTCCCAGGAAGCCACGTCACGCACCTTTGCCGAGAGCAGTGGATTTGGCTCTCGGCAAAGAGACGTTTTTGCCGAGAGCAATAGATTTAACTCTCGGCAAAGTCTATTTCTTTTTTTAAAAATTTAGCAGCAGCGTCAAAACAACCAGCAAATCACAGAAATCATCACAGATATAGAATATTCATCACAGGCAGCTAATATTCATCGCAGGCATATTATAATCATCACAGGCAGCTAATAATCATCACAGGCAGATAATATTCATCACATAGTCCACAAATGCAAATAACGAGTCCAAATGCAAGTACAAGTCACGAAGTGGAAGTCACAACGGTCCAGCAACTCACAAATGTCCAAATGCAAATAAAAGGTGTGTAGTTCATGAACTTACTCATTCGCCGCGTCATCATGTGGCGACTGGGAACCCGACCCCCCTCTCCCCCCCCCGTCGGCAGCTGCTGTGGCCACGACCCCCACCCAGACGCCTGTGGCTGTGTCATCATCCCCGGCCAACTGTGAGGCGGCTGCTGAGGGCGAAACGACTGCTGAGGGCCAGGCGGCACCCACTGCATCCCGCCCCAAGGACTCTCCCGAACTGGTGGCGACCACTCGTGTCCCATAGGCCCATCATTTGATGCCGCCGATAGATTCTGTGTAGGATTTAAAGTGAGAAATGATAATACGAGTCATTTGTACAAGTCATTTTCGAATTCTACGTCATTCTAGGTTTTGCTAACATTTATAAGTTGTATACCATGATGAGAAATGAATGTAAGGTTTTGAGCATTTATATGAAGTCACTGTAGGTCACTACGAGAAACAAAAAGAGGAGGGTTCGAAAGTAGCTCACTGGAGAAATAGTAGCCGGTCAAGGGACTGGAGGCAAGTACACCTGCGGTAGTGGAGGGAGTTGCGTCTGTGGCGCCACCGCGTGACCAAGACTCTGCATGTACTGAAGTACGGAGGCATAATGCTGATTGTGGGCCTCTTGTATCGCATCCATCTGCCTCTGGTGGGCCTCAGCCATCCTTTGCATCTGCTCATCAGCACGCCTTTGTGCCTCTTCTACCTGCCTCTCCCGCTCGGCCCTCTCTGCCGCATGCTGGGCCTACAATATTTGATTTACACATTAGAACACAAAGCAAACATATGAAAATGTCAATGGACGACGCAGAGAACAGAAATAACCTAGAACTGCTCGTGCAAGCTCTCCGTAACGGTGGGCCGCCGTTGTATGGGCGGGCCTGAGCTCGTGCCCCTATCTTGAGATCGAACCTGCGAGAGCGACGGAACCTCGGACGGGACCAGGAGACTGTCACCAATCCAATACCGTCCATGCGTCTTGCCGCCTCCACTCCTCATGACGCTTTCTCCATCAATAGGCTGTGTCACTGGATCGAAGTCTGGTCCACGAACCTCCCTTGCCGTCGTGACGTAATTTGTGATGCGGGGATGGATTGTCGGGTTGTTGTACGCCTCAGGCGGGTCGTCCACGTTGAAGGTGACGTCGGACGTCACCTTGCCTTTGTGTGCCATGCCATATGCCTGGAGCTCGCTGCAAGGCTGATTCTCATGTGCCCGAGACTGCAAGAAAACAACAGAGTGGATGTTAGACTAATTGAGAGTTAGATAACAAAAAATTGGAATAAAGAAATAACTTAACGTACCCATCTACGACCATACTCGCGAAGGTTAACGGGGCCTTGGTGGTGTGCTGGACCTGCCATGGCCAAACGCCGCCGCCGGCGCTCGAGGTGTTTTGCCTCCCAATCCGGCGAAAACCACTGATCCACAATCGCTCTCCAAACCGAAGGCCGGTCGGCAACCCACCACGGAGGCACCTGCACGTCATCAAGAACATCAAATTGACCAAATTTAATCGAAAAAAATGAATTGAGCATATTTACCTCCATGTATTCTTCTGGAGTGAGCCGCAGGTTTCGAACTTCCTGTTTTGTGGCTTTCACCTTCTGCCTAGCATTCCAGATAATGTTCTGCGAGACGCGGAACTCGTAAATCATATCCGTCACAAGCTTCCGGCAGATGAACATGGCGTTGTTAGCCGCCGCCTGCTCGTATCCCGGCATGCATCTGTAGAAATCCTACATATAAAAGTGTTGTTAATACTTGAGCAAAATCTAATTAAGTCGATTTATTCAGAAACACAATTTATTGCTAGGAAAACTCACCCAAAACTCACCGACCACCCTGGCGGCCGCGTTCTGGAAGTCACGGCCAGTCGGATCAGGGAAATCGGGAGCTAGGGCGTAGTGGTCAAACGACGTCACCAGCACCTCTCGCCGAGCATGTGGCTCGCCAACCCACACGAACCCGGGGTACCAAAGCCTGGTAAGAACGCCCAAGATGCCATTGGGAAGACGCCTGTGACTACCGGGAGTACGATCTCCCACCCCCTGCCAAAATGATTCACATAATGTATTAGTTTGAATCGTTAATTTGTTTCAAAAGAACAAATGAAAAGGTTAATATAAGTTACTGTGTTCCCTCGGGTCTAATAACCGGTCGGTTCGCGGGCAGTATGGGGCGATCCGGAAGCTGAGCAGGGCCTCGCAAATAGACCTTTGACCCCTCCCCCGCCTCCTCCTCGTCCTCTCCCTGCTCCTCGCCCTCCCCCTGCTCCTCCCCCTCCACCTGCTCCTCGTCCTCCCCCTGCTCCTCATCCTCTCCCTGCTTCTCATCCTCTGCCTGCTGCACCTCCTCCTCATCAACCTTGTACTCCTCATCGGACGACTCAAGAGCTGGAGAGGGTGCACCTTTGCGACCCCTGGCTCCAGACGACTCAGAGGGTGCCATGGACCTCAACGCCCTCCTCACCATCCCGGAGCCCTCACCCTTGTCCTGGTAGAAGTCGTTGAGGTTCCTCACCACAGGGGCGCGCTGCTTCGGCGCCCTCTTCTTCTTTGGCGGCATCTTTGATCAATCACCTGAAATAAAAAAGAGTAAATCAATCAGTACATAATTACATTTAAATACCAATTAGTAAATAAGAAACAAATATCCTAGTAAATTAGAAATATAACTACAATTAGTAAATAAGAAATAAATATCCTAGTAAATTAGAAACACAACTACAATTAGTAAATAAGAAATAAATATCCTAGTAATTAGAAACATAACTACATATCCTAGTATCTTACATGTTCTAGAAATATTCATCATGATCCGGATTTTCCGAATCATACTCATCATCACTATCTCGCATGTCCATAGACTCAATGCCATGCTCCAAAGGTGGAACGGTGTCATCATCATCATTGCAACTGCCTAAACGTAATCGCTCGAGTAATCTTAAGTCGTCATCATTTTGAACCTCTTCGGCAGCATCGTCGTCGACAACCGTTCCATTGTCTACTTTCATTTCGAGCACTTGGGTTAAGTCTATCTCAAACATCCCTTCTAGCCCATCTTCTTGAAAGAACTCTCCGTCATATGTGTTTGGGTCTAGTAGGTGGTAAGCTTATTTGTTTGGGGCGGGTAGTTTACCGTGTGGCGATACCTTGTACACAACATCCCAACCCTGGAGATGCTTGTCAGTTTTACAAGGGTATGAGAGGTAATATACTTGTGTGGTCTGTTGGGCCACAATATAGACATCGTGCCCTGGGTACACAGATGACTGTTTAATTTCGACGAGCCCAAGATTCTTATTCTGTCTCATGCCACTAGCGCTTGGATCAAACCAATGACACTTGAATATGACAGGTTTAAGAGGTTTGCAACCATGATACTCGAGTTCGTATATTTCTTCAAGTCTTCCATAGTAATCTACCCCATCGGATCGGCTATGCGTACAAACTCCATTATTTGTGGTTCTTCGATTGGGCCTTCGCTCCTCGTATTGTGTCGTGTGAAAGCAGTACCCATTCACGTCATAAACATGATATGAGTTTACCCTAAAGGCGAAACCTCCAGAAACCTGCTTGGCCTCAGGATTCATCAACGGATCGGTTTGGCCCTGCAAGTTAAGGGAGGATAGTGGTTAATGTGATACTGAGTACAAGCTTAATTACTTTTAATGTACTAAGCACGAGCTAAATTACCTTATGTTTGAACCAGGTAATGAAATCGGGATGCATGGTTCCCGCACCCTGACGAAGAAGAGTTTCCTCCTCGTGGTCAATATGTGGCTCTGAATGATGCCAAAATTGCTCAATAAATTCACTGCACCAAGGCAAATGAGGTTGGATGCAGATGAGGCAACATACGAGAAAGGAAATGATGAGCTTTATTGATAACTTACTTTATGTATGGCTGTACTTCGTCAAGGTTGCGCAAAACATATATCGTGATAGTATGCCACTGTTCAAGAGATAAGGTCTTGCGCGTCCGAACACTGACACTTCTGAGTTGTCCTTGGAAAAGGCTGAGGTTCGATTCATTTTCGCCAGCATTGTACTGAGGAGGTCGATTATGCACGCTGGGAAGGTGCTCAACATAGTATTTAGTTGTGAAGTTTGACACCTCCTGCAGAATGTGTGACTCTGCAATGCATGCTTCAATTTTATTTTTATTTTTACATGTGCTTCGAAGAAACTTGCAAACCCTCTCAAATGGATAGCACCAACAGTTCTGCACGGGCCCCCCCAATCGTGCCTCGCGCGGGAGGTGCAAAATCATATGTTCCATCGGGTTGAAGAAGCCAGGTGGAAAGATCTTCTCTAGGTTACAGAGCAACACAGGTGCACTTTTTTCAAGTTTGTCAATCACAGCACGAGATAACTCCTTAGCGCAAAGCTGATGGAAGAAATAGCTCACCTCTACCAGCATTTTCCACACATGCTCAGGTACATAGCCTCGAACCATAGAAACTAACCCCATCTACGCATCCATGAGCTGTCCAAAAAACGTGGACAATTCGAAACAGATATAGCCATAAATACACAAAGTTCTGCATATTTCAAACTATATCTCTTCCGAATGGGAGATGCCTAACTAGGTTTCACGATCTACGACATCAAATGAAAACAAGAGCATTTTCGCGTGCTCACCTAGTACTCCGAGACAGGGGCGGGCAGCAAGACCACGACTCCGAGACAGGGGCGGACGGCAAGACCAGGACTCCGAGACAGGGGCGGGTGGCGCGACCTCCTACTCCTCCTTCAGTGGTGGCGGGCGAGGGCGGCTGCAGCTACGGGAACCTGAAATAAATGAACATAATAGTGTCAAATAAAAATTTCGACAGCACCTCCCCTGTACGGTGAGGTTTCCAAAACCTGCAACAAAAGCCACGACACGAAGGCCAGGCTACACACGAGTTTTCTTCCAACGGCTCGATGGTCGGACAAATCACATGTGGTGGCCCAAGCCACGAGCCTCACCTAGGAGTTGGCACGACCTACTCCTCTTCCTCCTCGAAAATTCCTTCCCTGGTGATAAGTGCGGGAGAGGCACCTCTCCCTATAAAATTGTTAGAGACTTATAAGTAAAACGTAATTTCAAATCCATGTAACTCATCCAAACATCCGATCCAAGACATGCATCAAATAGTTTAAACCAAAACATAACTTTTGTTAATTTCCCGCTCGTCCAATCCATACTTTCTCCCTTATTCTAAATATAGTAGGTGAAGCTGCAAGTTACTATTTTAAATTGCCTACATTGCTATATCACTACATACATTGCTATATAAAAATCTAACTTGCTACCTAAAATTACTAACCAAAATTACTACCTAAAATTCATGCCTACATTGCTATATCACTACATACATTGCTATCTAAAATTTCTATCTAACTTGCTACCTAAAATTACTAACCAAAATTACTACCTAAAATTACTAACTAAAATTGCTAACTAAAAACATTACCTTGGCACTTGGCAGCCGAGCAAGGAGCAGGGGGCGGCGGTGGGGGCAGGGAGCAGGGGCGGAGGTGGGAGGTGTGGGGGCAGGGGCGGCAGTGGGGGGTGTGGGGGGCCAGGGGCGGCGGCGTGGGGGTGTGGGGGGTAGGGGTGGTGGTGGGCGGTGGGGGTGTGGGGGCAGGGGCGGCGGTGGGCGGTGGGGGGGCGCGGCGGGCCGGGCGGGGCGCAGCGCGGTGGGCGGGCGCGACGCGGCGGGCGGGCGCAGCGCGGCGGCGCGGCTGGAGGGCGTGGCGGCGCGGCGCTCGGGCGTGGAGACGGTGTGGCGCCGCGCCTGAGTGTGTGTGTGAGTGTGTATCTGTGGGACTGCATGTGGGCCCAACATTAAAGATTCGCCGAGAGCCGAGATGTAGAGCTCGCGGCAAAGGCTTCGCCGAGAGCTCTAGATCTGGGCTCTCGGCGGAGATCTTAAAGTAGGCCCACGAGGCATCTGCAGCGGGCCCGGCCACCAGCTTTGCCGAGAGCCACGTGGCTGGGCTCTCGGCAAAGGGAGGGCGTCTGACGACGTGGCAGGCAACGCGCTTGCTCGCGGGCCCTGCCTCATCCTTTGCCGAGAGCGATGGATCTAGGCTCTCGGTGAAGATTTGAGGTGGGCCCACGCGCGCGTGTTATTCAAACTGCCACGTCTGGCAGCGGGCCCGGCCTCCAGCTTTGCCGAGAGCCACGTCGCCCGGCTCTCGGCACAGGGGGGCGTCTGACGACGTGGCCCCAGCAGCGGCTGCGCGTGCAGGGCCCGCTTCAATCTGTGCTGAGAGCCACGTGGACATCCTCTCGGCAAAGCTCCCTCTTTACCGAGAGCCTTGCTCTCGGCACAGGTTATTTACACCAAATTTTATTTAAAAATAGCAAACAAATTCAAACTTTCTTCAAAACTTAACATGACACTAGATATGTTGTGTATTGCTTATAAAAAAAGTTGTTGTAGTCAAACTCAATATTAAATTTCTCTAAGAGACCAAATCTAGTGACATTAGTTCAAAATCTTTGAAACTTCTCGTGAGATGTTCCGGTTTCTAAACAGCGTATGTGTTAAAGTGTTCAAAACATTCTCAAATTTTTACCACAAACTCAACATATGATATCATGAGCGCTTGACAAAATTCGTGATTTTCAAACTTTATTTGAATTTTATACAATTTTACAACCTTTCTACCTCACGATCTTCATCACGATGAGAGCACCCAAAGACGGAAAGTTAGGTACATTTTATGTACAGAGTGTTAGAGATGTCTCATGAACATGAATATTATTTTTCCAACAACTTCACTCTATGATTTCATGCACTTGCAGTTCATATTGGACGTATACGAAAATATTACAAAGAATGAAGTAAAATTATTAAAAATAGCAAACAGAGTCGAAATGTTGCCAATTTTGAACATGTACTCTGTATGAGTGTATGTTGAGTAAGGAAAAAGTTTGAAGCCGAAAATGTGAAGTTTTCTTGAACATTTTGCCGTGAGTGCTCATGATGCTCTCGGCAAAGAGCTCAGGCTCTAGGCAAAGGTGGGAGGTGCCGTGGGTCGCTTCTTTGCCGAGAGCCAAGGGGCGCCGGCTCTCGGCAAAGCTAACGGCCGGGGCACGGCCGTGACGGCGTCGCCTATGCGCCGTCTGTTGCGCGCTTTGCCAAGAGCCTAGGCCCGCTGGCTCTCGGCAAAGAGATCTTGCGCCGTGGGCTTTTTTTCTGCCGAGAGGTAGGGGCTGAAAGCTCTCGGCAAAAGCCCTCTGCGCTGTGGGCTTTTTCTCTGCCGAGAGCGGGCCCTATTGCTCTCGGCAAAGTGGACCTCTGCCGAGAGCCTGGGTCTTGGCTCTCGGCAAAGCCAGGAGCTCTCGGCAGAGGCTCCGTTTCCGGTAGTGTATATAGAGCCGAAATTTGCATTAACACAATTTTTCTGCAAACTGTAAACAACATAATGGAGAAACAATATAATTACTAGAGAATAGATAGAAACAGTAAGTATAGTGGTCTGCATATAGGTACAGACACATATTTAGAACTGAAACTTTCAGCAACATATCTCTCCAAATTGCAGACAACATATATAATGGAGAAGTAGTCAACACAATACCGATACATACATGCAAAAGATTTAGGGCTGAAACTCAAAATAATACAACTTCTCTCCAATCTGCATGCTATGATAATGGAGTGGATTAGATACAGTAATAGTTGGTCTCACATGTACTGATGAGATATATGTAGAGGCACAAATTAATTAATAGCCACAGAAAGGAGTCCTTTCTAGCCCTTTTTTTACAACATACATCATATATTAAACCAGCAGCAAAGTTACAGATAGATCCTCCGAAGAAGACCTAGTTACAAGAAAGACCTTCGTCTTCGTTACAAAAAGGTCCTCAAAAGAAAACCTAATTACAACGAAGTCCAATAGCCCAAACTGGAACTGGATCCGGAAGCAAAGACGCCGGCGACGAGGATGGACAGCCCACTGGTGGGAGGCCACAGAAGCGCCAGAAGTGCTTGCACCCGGGTGGAAGGACCGCGCTATGCGTCGGTTGAAGAGGGGACCTTCGAGCTCGCCGAGGTCATGCACACCCGCGACCGAAAGATGTGTTTGAAGTCGTCGCCAGAGATTAGAGGAAGAGTTCGAGCCAGGATCCCATGTGGAGGTGAAGCCGTCGAATCGACACCAGGGGCGAAATTGCCGAGCTGAAGAGGTCCGCCTGAAAACTAAAGCTGCTGGAGGGGGAGCAAGGTGGGCAGTGGTGGGGGTTGTGGAGTGGGGAAGCAGATCCCATCGGGGGCGGAAGGGAGGAACGGTAGTGGCAGATATGAGAGGATCTGCAGGTGAAGGGGAAAGATATATTTTATTGAAACCACAAACCTGGACACCGGTGGCGCCGACGGCGAGAACATCGAGGAAGACCACGACCGCACAACCGACGACGGAGACAGCGGCAAGGCGGGACAACGCCATAAAGGCCAAGCACAAAGGCACGAAAACTATACACCTATACTACAGGGAGCGTGGAAGCGTGGCCCCCCTCCTGCCCGCTGCGGCGAAGACGCCGGAGGCGGGAGGGAGGGGCCGACGGGAGCGAGATCTGGGAGGGCGAGGGCGGAGGCTTCTAAGTGAAGCAAGAGGCCGCTCCCCGTGCCTTTCTTCTCTGAACAAGGTTGTCGCGCCCAAGAAACTGAGCCTCTTGGTGTAGAATGGCACAATGGTATAGACGGTCTACAGGAGTGTGGCAAGAAGCAAGATGGCAGCGGCCAGGTAGGCGTTACTGAAGCTGGCCCGCCATTCGTTCCGGCGCTTCCTGCAGTGGGCGCTTATCATCCATTGAACGTGGCCCAACCGGTTGTGTTGAATGATGATCCAAATTATGTTGTCAAGAGAGAAGACGCCTACTTCTGACGAAGGGGAGGTAGAAGTAGGCCCATTGGGATGCGCTCCTTTTGCCCAGATCGCGACGGGGGGTGGGGGGAAGCCCCCGCGGTACGGTACGGGTCATATAACCCCGTTAGGGTTTTCCATTAGAGATGGATTCTCTTGTCTTCTTGTAAGCCGCTGCCATTGGCGTTTGTAACCCGACTCCGATCATAGTGAAGTTCTTGCTGGCTGGCGCCCGTGGTTTTTCCCTCTCGTGTTAGGAGAGTTTTACACGTTAATCTCGTGTCTCTTACGGTTTGATTTCCTTACATTCGTCAATTACTTGTCGATCGTTTTATAACAGGTTGCCTTTATTTGACCGTCCTAACTTGGTGAGGGTGTTGAATATCTCTACCACCTTCTTGTCCGCTACCTGACATGTTTAGAAACACCCCTTTAGATCTTAAAAGTGCCACGTCTTTTCCGACTAGATAATTTGGTCGACAAAGGATATGTAGCTCCTTACGTTGTCCTTTGCCTCCGGGTGCAACCATTCAAATGCCGTCAAGTTGAGGAGTACCATCTCCGCTTCATCCCCAAACCGGAACAGCGGCATGCCTCAGTCGATGTCGTGGATGTTGTCAATGTTGCTCTTGAGGCCTGCAAATGGGGATTCACCCGCCCCAGACCCGCCCCTACCCACAACCAATTACAAGACGCGGGTCTGTCAACCCACCCCGCGCCTGCAACTGTAGCAACCCAACCCACCCCGCCCCATCTGTGCGGGTTGAGTCACCCGTCCCCATCCCAACAACCGCCGCCTCCGCTTCGGATGCTGCGGCGGCCGCCGTGCCTTTCGAGAAGCCCAGGGCCGTCGTCAAGAAGCTCCACGCCGAGTCGCAGCCCGAGGGGCAGGGCGCCACCGTCCTCAGGAGCATCGGCAGGTATGTGGGCATCGCCGGAGCTCCTTTCCCCAGTATTATGCAGCTCATCAGCTGATCCTGATCCGGCGTTGACTTCCCCTTTGCCCCTCTGTTCGCCGACGAGTTCAGGCATGAGCTCAGGAACCTGGACCCCTTCCTCATGCTCGACGAGTTCTCAGTCTCCAAGCCCGCCGGCTTCCCCGACCATCCCCACAGGGGATTCGAGACAGTCACCTACATGCTCGAGGTGCGTGCGTGACCTCTACTCAAATCATACCTTGTTTACCTGTTCTGCCCCCGCCGGCGAGCTGTTTGCTCAAATGTCTCCTCTTGTGTTGGGTTGTTGGAATTGCAGGGGGCCTTCACCCACCAGGACTTTGCAGGCCACAAGTAAGGATGGCAATGGAGCGGTTTCGGGTCGGATATCCGCGGGTTTCGGGTTCAGCGGGTTCGGGTTTGGTTTGGAATTTTCACCCACGGTTTTCGGGTTCGGAGCTCCGAAACCTATCGGGTTCGGTTTCGGGTTTGGTTTTCCACCCGTGGATATCCGATGGATAACCGAAATGAATCGTTAGGAATTAAAACTCATGCTTTATAATATACTAATGATCATTTGTTTACCTATATACTATTCTAAGTTGACTCATGATGTTATTTACTATTTGTTGCCTCTTGTTTGTACATGTAAATATGTATATATATGTGCATACGTTTATAAAAAGTCCTCGTTACTCTTAATATGTTGCCATACAAAGCGGATTTCGGGTATCCAATCGGGTTTTGGGTATCCGCGGGTTTGGTTTCGGACATGGATTTTCACCCGAATCGGAGTTCGGGTCGGTTTCGGGTTTCAATTTCGGGTTTCGGTTTTGGGTGCCCAGACATTCCACCCGCTCCGAACCCGACCCATTGCCATCCTTAGCCACAAGGGCACCATCAGGGCAGGGGGATGTCCGTCGCCGTCGCTGTGGGTTCCGGCGGTCGTCGTCGCCGTCGCGGCCTGCGGCTGACGGCTGGCTGCTGCTGCTGCATCCGCCTGCAGCCACCCCGCCACCGGCGACTCCGGCTCCGGCGAGGACTCGCCGCAACACGCACCCCGTCTGAGGTTTCAACTCGCTCCGACCCGCATCACAGTAGCCCCGACCCGACCCGCCCCGCCCCGCTAGCCTCTGGTACCCATTCCCACCCACCCCCATGAACCCCCGCACATGAACCCGCCCCGAAACCCCCATTCCGCCCCGCCCCACTAGCAGGCCAGCTCTTCTGGAACATGATTCCTGCCTCGCTCAGCTCAACAGCACAGGGCGTGCGACGCTCGTAGTGATCCGATTCCGATCCTTTTGCCAACGTAGACGGGTGCCACAGTAGCTTTTGTGATAGATGTCAAGAAGTGGAGGCCCAGCGGGTTGTTTTTCATGCCTTCCTCGAGATGGGCGCGCTCCAGAAGAAGTAGCACAAAACTATTGATTTCCTCCAGCGCTCTATTGAGAAAACAGAGCATTACATAGAGTAAGGCCATTTTAACATTAAATAAACTATTTTGTTGGATTTTGATCCAAGAATCTCGGATGTTGAATGGAACAAAGAATTGTCATTTCAAGAAAGATAAATCATTTTCAAACATTTGAATCAAAATTAGTCCTCATGACGTTCATCAGAGGTTAATGCCAGTATGCATGATTATAGCTACTCCAGTACTACAATAAGTACAACTATATATCTTTGAGTATTTTTTTAGAAAAGAGAATATATTGATATTCTAGCTTCTGCAGCTAAAAAGTGCATATAGCTATCATTATTACAAAAGGAAAAAACTTCATTCCTAATAGCACACAAGCGTAGGAAAAAATGAGCAGAGAAAAAAAAACATCTATCCTGGAGCAGAGTATCCACAAAACGAACCACCTCCATGTGACTACCATCACAAGAAAAAGGGACAAGGTCTAGGCTAAAGCTTAATTGTGTTATAACTGGTTGCCACTAGCTCCAAGCCTCTAACACCATAAAGTCTTGTCCAACCCGGAGTTTTGACACATCTTCGGCGACCATAAGCACATAGCAAACAGTGGTGTTCCACGCACCTTAGCCCTAAAATATAGTTCAGAGCTGCCACCATCAAGACTGACGTCTTTACACACATCCAATTTGACAGCTTTAAATACTGTTGGTACAAATCTCAAACCCATGAAAAGATCACTAAAGATATATGACAACATCAACCGGCCTAGAACTGAATCAAAGATGAAGAAAGATCAAGCCTGATGTCTTACGGATTGAACGCCGTCGTGTCCAATATGCTAGCTGCTGTGTAACTTGATCAAGGATGGACCCACGGACTCGCTTTCCATCTTCCTCACCACCAATGGTAGAGCCACTAGACAAAGTTCCATAGACAGAAGCAGCAATACCAATAATGAATGGGTGATTTCTCGTCAATACCTTCAGGAAGGATAGCGGCACCCGAGAGCGTGGCCATGCACTGACGGCGCTGGCGTAATGCCAAGCAAGAATTTCTCCTGATGAACACCCCTCCGAAACTAGCATCACCTACCAGGTACCACAAGCACGAGGAGACATGTTGTAGACACCTCCGGCGAGGAAACTGTACCCACAGGCACTGTCGTCCAAGCTTCCGCCACATACCTTCACTGTACCAATGCTTCCGCTACCACGCCACCGCCCATATGTGCTCACCACCACTGGCACGCCGCGTCGGCCACTGCGAACCATGTGTGCAGCCTCCTATCGGTGCCACCTTGCCGACCTTGGCCCCTGCGCCATGGAGGTCTGGTGAGGCACGCTCTCCTGGCTGGGACGCGCCTGCACGTTCCCGACTCGACCGGCATCTCTGCGAAACTGGTGGGGACACCCACAAAGGCTGCAACCAAGAGGCCTGCGTCGAGGACTAGACTCTTTGTTCATGCTGGTCATCTGGCGACTATGGAAGGAGCGCAATGCACGTCTGTTCAGGGAATCAACTTCAATAGTACAGCAACTGCTTGCCGGCATCAAGGAAGAAGCAGAGCTCTGGATTCAGGTAGGTGCACACAGGTTGGGGAATTTACGGCCAGAGTAGTAGTGTCCATTTAGCGGGTTGTCTTTCTTAGAGCAATTCCAACAGTCTCTCTAAAATGATCTGACTAGCTAAAATTTTGGAAAAAGCTCAAAAACCGCCTTCCAACGGTCTCGCTATCCCCGCTAGCAATATCACGCTCCTCCCTCACCAAAGATAGACAGCGCTGGCCTCTCGCCAAACTCTCCGCCGGTACTCCCAATCCCTCCCCCTCCTCTTCCTGCGCGAGCAGGAAGCGCCCGCACTCTGGCACCCTCCCCCTCCTATTCCCGCACAAGCAGGAAGCAGGCGCTGCCACTGTGAGCAGGCAGCAGGCGACGTTGCAGCAGGGCGAATCGGCGATGGCGAAAAATTGGCGGTCGAGGCGGCGCCGAAGGCTGCGGTGGGGTGGAAACGCCGGCGATAGCGAATCGACGACTGAGGCGGTCGAGGCGGCGCCGGAGGCTGCGGCGGGCGGAATCGGTGGCAGCGGCGGCGAATCGACAACAACTTGTACATTTGGTCGGGTGGGGAAGAGCTTGGGGAACTCCGAGTCTCCCGCGGAGAGGAGGTCGTGGGAGCTTGGGAGAGGCTACGACTCAGGCGAAGGAGCTCGCGGGAGGGACAGCGGCCAGCGCGGGGGACGGTAGGGAGGAGCTCGGAGAGACGGCCGGCTCAGCTCCTCGTTTTCCTCCACTGCGAGGCAGCCGCCTGCTGTGCGCCGTCGAGGAGCGGGAGCGGGCGGCCCTGGACAGTGAGCTCGAGGTTGGGGAAGGAGAAGGTGGCGCTAGGAGTCAGTGGAGGCAGAGAAAGGAGCGGAGTGGCCGGGGCAGAAGCAGATCGGCTAGCCGAAGCAGAGGCGGGGCGGCCCGTCAGAGCTTGCGTGTGGGAGACGGTGGAAGAAGACAGAGTGAGAATGACATGCGGGGCCCACGTAGTGCTCTATATAAAATGAAGTCTGATTTGGTTAGTCTGTTGGAGTTGACTGCAATTTGAGAGTGAATCTTAGCTAAATGGCTAGCTAAATGAGAATATAAAGAGTAGAATTTGGCCAGGCTGTTGGAGTTGCTCTTAGTCTGCATTTGCTGACTAATGCAGTGCATGAGCCCATGGCTCATTATGTGGTGACTAAAGCAGTGCATGAGCCCATGGCTCATTGTGTGGTGTTGTAAAACAATTCTCCAGTTTGTTCCTTCTTAATACAAAGATACGCAACTCTTCTGCGTATTGGAGAAAAAAAGGAAAGTGGATAAGGTGTAGATCGCAATGTAGAGAGCGTTTCTGCTAATAAAAATTATAAAAAAATAGTTCAATTAATCTACAAAAGAGAAGAATATGTACCATCGGATTTATTGATGATCTAACGGTCTAAACTAACTTAAAGAGTCCAACTCAAATAAATCTATTAAATCTATCTATACTATAAAGATTAAAAACCATTGAAAACGTTTCTCACGCAAATCGGGTCCATCATACCCCTCATGCCGGACTCACCTTTCAGGTAATTGGAGAAATAGATAGAGTGTAGACCCATAAAAATTGCAATTTAGATAGTATTTCTGCTAATAACAATTATAAAACAGGAATTCAACTAGTGGGAAAAAAAGTTCCACACCCCTTAAATTAACGCGATGTAGTCCTAAAGATTGATAAAAAATATGGCAACATCTCATTTATCATTTTTTATAAAAGTAACGTATCCATATATGTTAATAGCATTTATGTATTGCATAGTAAGTTTCTCTATGTTCACCTAGAGGGTTGAAATTACCACATTAATCAAAAAAAGGAGAAGAATATGGATTTTATGACGACCTAACAAATTTGATTCATAAAAATTTCATGTTATAAATAATTAATAACCACATCAACATTTATAGCTAAATATCGATATTACCTAAAGTTAATTGAGTAGTACTACTAAGCTCAATCTCATTCACAAGAAGGGAAAAAATGAACCCAACATGGACGACAAATAAAAAGAACACACACATAAGGGGAAATAAGGTAAAACAAAACGTACATGATGTGTCTTGGAAGGGAAAGAAAACAATATACCAAGAAAAAGAATACAAACGAGTGCACCTATAGTTTGAGAGTCCATTCCAAACTACTAAATATATATTTTTGATTTATTTCTGCTTATTAGGTTGGAAGTTATCAATCGAAATCATTTTTCCCAACAACTACCATCAATCAGTGTGAGAAAACAAGATTAAGGAGACATCAATCTTTTAGGAAAGCATGAAAAAAAAGGATTCAACTGGCTTCAATTAATTGCAAGTCCCTAAGTGCCAATATATCACGCAGTCACTTCTCATATCTCTGAGCGTGGACGACGGGAACAATGATAGCATCATATATGCAAGTTTGCAGCCACATGAAAGAGCTTAGACCCAATAAGCATTTTGCCGACCGAGTCGAGCTCAGGTAGGACGAAAAATGCATGGTTCATTTCAGATGAAAGTTTGTACCCACAACAATCCTATGGGCATTGTCCTTCTTGAGTCGGACCTCGGCCAAACTCGAGCTTTGTGTTTTTTAATTGAAAAATAAATAAAACTAACTGTTTGGGTGGGGCTCGGGCTGGTCCAATTTTTGTTGGCTTGGTTTTCGCCGAAAACTAGCATGGGCGGTCAAAACTCATCAGGCTTGGTGAGGCTCAAGAGTCGAGCTCAAAATGCTCATGTCTAGAAGCGTTGTAGCCACACAGAAGTGCCGATTCTCTGCAGCAGTTCTCAGATATGACTTGGTACATCATGAAATTGGGAAGACATGGAATACAATGGGCGTGAAAGTGGGAAGACAAGGATCTTGCGTCAACTCAAATCCAAATAGTGATGGTGTGGTAGCCAAACGAATAATGATCGAAGTGGTACATAAGTATTGATCCGCGACTAGATATGAGTTGTCGGGCGATCCCATTTTTTCTGGGAGATGGACAAGCAATATGGTATCGATGGTTTGGATGATGATGGGGCGGTTATGAATTACTAGAATTTTGTTTGAAATTGAGTAGAAAACATTTCTTGATCGAGGAGGAAGAGATTGGGCACAAACATATCTATGGATATACATGCATCATGAGAAAAGCTAGGCACCAACCAGTCACAAAGTAGCCTACAAATGCTATGGTTAAGATCATGTAGACGTAAGTAGTAGGTGAGGAACATGCTACATGAAGGAGACAATGAGCCTACTTATTCATAGGGACAGAACACATAAGAGGATGATAATTTTTTTTACCAAGGTGATGCAAAGGGCACATATGAAGAATTAAGCTATGTGCGAATTCAAGAGGGGAAGTGAAGTGTTATACCAACTAACCTACCAAAACAATGTACATCAGCTACAACATTCTGTGAGCTAGCACAACTACGACTTATTATACGGAACCCGCCTCTCCCGATAGCAGGTTGCAACATACATGTTTCACATACATCGATGAATATATAACTCTTTGTTTCAACATAGCCTTTGCAATTTATTCCAACTTGGTGCAACATGCATATATATGACTTATATTCCACATCAAATAAAGTTTTTGTGCTAATCAAAAACTCGACCAGTAAGGGAAAGACCACCTCAATGATATCACACTAAAATAATCTCAGCCAAGTCAATCAAGAAAACCTTTGAACCCCGACTTCACCCTATAGGTCCACACCATAATCTAAACCGACCACGATCCACTAGGTTGGCGATCACAACAAGTCAACAACTATCCTCTGGTAGGATGGCCCAAACCAACTACAGGTGCCATAGGGCGGTGACCTACCTCTATTTTTACACTACAAGGGTATCGGTACTTCCACTTTAATAAGAAAAAAATGAAAAAAATATACCTGTTGAATGTTATGATGATCTATAATATAGTTTAACCTAAAGATTCTAATAAAACATAATGAATAAATAAATATGGATAAAAATTGCTACTTTGATTAGTATTTAACTAAATTTAGAACAAAAATCTTAGGACCTATAAATAGTGATATAGTGTGCAATGTAGAGGACGTGACAACAACCACAAAGAAAATGAATGGGGTGGCCATGGAGAAGCACATACTAACAACACCATGTACGGAATAAGTACAATTGAAAAACAAAGGAGAGAAAACGTCTAAATGTGTGGGCATGAAAAAGCAGTGGTGTGATTATGATCTAGAAGATGAAGAAAAAATCTCAAATGTCAAGAGGGCCGAATCCCGAGAAGGTAACAAGAACACCAAAGGAAAACTGTTTATATTAGTTTAGAAAACTAAATAATTTGTATATAATATATTCTCTTTTATCCTAAAATCACATTTTAAAAAATCAATGTAGCATATGATAATTA
Source organism: Cenchrus fungigraminus (assembly GCA_036936925.1). Lineage (NCBI taxonomy): Eukaryota > Viridiplantae > Streptophyta > Magnoliopsida > Poales > Poaceae > Cenchrus > Cenchrus fungigraminus. Next base: position 105,216,439 of record CM072779.1, read on the forward strand.
AATAAATCCAGATGATAATTTTATTTCGACTATTAGGACATAATAATTATAATGATTGGTCTTAACAAAATTGATTACATACATTTAATAGGTGAATCTAAGAAGCTCAAATGTTCAATAGTTAAGTATCCACACTATTTTTGTGAAAAAATAAAAAATTATATATAAAATATTTCTTTTCTCCTAAATTCATGTTTTAAAAAAACATAGAATATGATGATTATAGGATAAAATAATTACAATGATTGGCTAAACCGATTGCATACATTTTATATGTAGAGCTAAAAAACACCAATTTCCACTACCTAGGTACCCTCGCTATGTGTGTGGGACACCTTGCTAGCTATATAAATATTAAAAAATTACAACCAGTCAAATATATATATATATAGGACAGCGCTATTTCATACTCGAGGCAGCCCATCCTAAGGGACCGCACCTCATCCTATGCCCTCCCCGCACGCCTGCCTGTTCCCTTTGCCTCCGGTTTTTTCCCCACCCTTGACCGGTCGTTTTTTCTCCACCCTTGCCCGGTCGCTGGTCCGGTTGAATCCACATCCGTGCGGTTTTTTCCCAGGCGTAGCGTGGGTTACCGGAGACGTGACGGAGGGTTTTTTTACATATACTCGAGACGTGACGAAGGTTGCTTCGTGCAGAAAAATTAGTACAAGCCCATGCCCTGTGGTCGTTCGTCACCCCTGACCATCAATTTGTCAGTAGCCAATTAGGCACACCAGGAAGCTACCGAAGTTCTTTTTTTTAACAAAAAGACTGAGTAATAAAAACACAAATATTGTAAGCACATGCTCAATTCATTCATGCCCTCATCACGCATTCAACATTTAATTAACTTAAAAAATATGAGTTATGAGCATATGTTTTTTTTGGAATCCATAATAACACTATCTGAAGGGTTTGGAAGCACGGGTGCTACACGGGTGCTCTGGCCGTCACCCACATGACACATGAGCATATGCTTTTTTTGAATCCATAATAACGCTATCTGAATGGTTTGGAAGCGATAATATTACAGCCATACAAATGGATGTGACAAGCTAGTTTAACACTACCATAATATAGCAGCATGTTTCTAACAGCTTGTTTGGATGTCTTCCACAATGCAAACAACTCAAGCTTGCTTGTGCTGATCAATCTACTCGAATGTTACCTAGGAGCTGCAGGAAGATGGAAATAGTTCAGAAAAACACATATATATAAAAAGTAGCTAATGATTCAGCAGAATGGTCACTCACCCAATATAAGCATACAACAGCAGGTTCAATCCATGTAAATTAATAAAAATTTGCTAGTTTACTGGGCTTCTTAACAGAATGGATCAGAAATTACAACCTTTGTTAGGTAGGAGTTGCAAGCTATGGTGGTAGCAGGTGATGGCAGTGAATTTGCAGGAGAAACAACCATGACACATGTGGCACAAACTGAAATAAAACAGAAAAGGTGTTATCTGAACAATTACCTTTACCATTTTGCATTGCATCTGAACTTTCTGAATAAGAGTAGTTTATCACAATAGCAAAATGAACAAAGATGAGTTTTCTGGAGAACCAATACTACCTGCACATTGCAACTCCGACCAATTTCACATTCCCGGAACAGTATCAGGGCTCATATTATCGAGTTGAGATGCATCACCCCAAAATGCTGAGGGACTGCATAGATGGAAGCTAGTAATTGGTTCATAACAGAAATAATTGGCAAATAATGTGTAGCTTAGTCTCAGTTTTCACAACCATATTTCTAAAAAAAGGGCATTGATGATACTGTAAAACTGGACTAATTTGGAACATCATTGGGTAGCATTACTAAGCAAGGCATCAAACTGTTAAGTGTTCCTTATTGTACCTCATTTAATTACATTCGTGAGGATGAAAGCATGGGAGATGACAGGAAGAAACTTAGTCTGAGACAAAAAAACAAGTCTTTTGCAACAATCATGTTGGAAACAAAGTATGAGAACATCAAATTATATTAAACAAGGAGCCAAGGAGGGATCTGCATGCAAAATGACATACTCAGGCAGATGCATGTAATACTAAACACAAAATCGTTTGAAATGAGATCTCAACCACACGACAAAGTACATTGGAACCAAATATATTAACTAATATCCACTTCAGGTCACTATTTTTTTATTCTTAGATTTCAAGGGCCATGTCAGGTTAGCCATCATTATTCCATCTATGCAATCAGGCTGACACTGTATAGAGGACAGTAGTGCCATCAAAATTAAACAAATCAAACAGAGATTACCGGATGCCATCTCACTTGCAAGGTGTCCTAAGGAAATTAGCAGTCGGAATAAAAAAATTCATAAACTGCTATACACTCGATCAGGTCCAAGCACAAAAGCACACAGGTCACCGATCAGATTGCATATTCTGTTAGTACTGATCATCGATGATCCAAGATTAGGTGGTGGGCACTGGACAACATCAATTCGACTACTATAGTCAGCAAGTTAATATGCACTTATCATTATGTCAAATGTGAGGAATAGAAAATGTATCAAGATTTTGTCAGCAGCAAGGGACTTTATCTGAACTGATAAATATCAGCACAGCTAGATGCAGGTGCGGATGCAGTAGTACTCAGTATATTCTAAGTTGATCAAATTATACCACCTCTGAACATTATATTCTTTAGTACTGTGAAGCCATCCAAAATAGCATTCTTAATCTTCTTATACAACCTATGAACTAAAGATCCTAGTTTAGAATCTTAAGGCAATTGGCATGGACTTGTGAACTGAACTAGAATAATCTCAGCAAGGTAACAGTTACTTCTCTAAATTGGAAGCTGCAACATTTATATCAATTGTGCATCAGTTTAATCCATCCAAACATATAGCTTATTGTTAACTGCTTGTTGGCTGCAACATTTGCCAACAGGAGTTTGAAAAAATCACTTACTAGTGTGAGCTCCATATAGATGGCTTACAATGATACATGAAAACTATGCCTTTATCACCAATAGCACACGTTGTCCTGTGTAAGTGCAAAAACATGGATACAAACAACTTAAATCTCTATATGAAATTCGTTTCAGAAATAGATGTCATGGTATATGGGCATTTATGTTTAGAACAAATATATTTGCAAAATACTCACGTGTGAACCCAACACTCTACATGAAAATGACAGAAGCTTGTAGGAAACACATGTTTGTTAAGAGGATATGATCATAGAACATGAGAAATAAAAATCTTTGAAAATGAATGCTCTACCACACAATCTTGGAAGAATCCAACACAAAATAGGACATAATTAGGAGAAGTTCAATATACATCATTTAAGAAGACATACTAACAGAATTTCAAACTAAGGAAAGGCTAGTGCAGTTACCAGAGCCATTGGCTCAACACTTTGATCCACCCTTTACCCCACCACTTGAAGAAGTAACTAATTAAGAAATAATAATCCCTAGATGCAAGAGTAAAATAAAATGAACCAGATTTGAAATTCTAACAGATGGAATGGGGGCCAAAACAACTAGCAGACATGAATATGCAAAAGCACCTGAATCACATGAAGATGGGACTGCACAACACTTAGATGAGCATCTTCTCATGGCCTCTAGCTGCCTAGCTTGTCAGTCAGGGATCCGGCATGCCCGCAGGATTCGCACCGCCACATAGTCACCAGTTCACCACGTCAAAAGGATTATAAGCATGCGATCAGAGGAAATCGTAGCCAATCAGTGAGAGGTTTGAAGCGGAAGAACAAATGAATCATAATGAGGAATTGAACTTGGGGTCGATAGAGGCCCTGCCATCATCGCCATGCGCCCGTGCCCCTCCACCTCCTGGATCAAAAACTACAAAAAAAAATGTCATTAGAAAGTCAGCTCCTATCTGAAGCACTCAGCATAACCGTATACTAGTCATTTACAGCTCAGTTACATGTTGAAAATTAACATACGGCAGCAAAGGATTAAACTTACTAAGGAAAATAGCTATAACCAGAACATATCAAGTGCTTGTTCCCATTATTAGAAGGTAATAGTGACAATAGAGTTCATCTGTTTTTGTTTTTTGCTTGCTAACACCGAGAAGAACTGACGTTTTACGATTTTATAATTTTATGAAGATGTTTGTTTACTAGGACATTTGCCTGACTGCCATTCAAAGTTATGTGATGTCTATTTAACTCTCCTACAATATTGACACTTAAAGAAAAGCGTCCAAGCAGGCAGGCCTGGGCTAGACCCTGCAGAAAATTCGATGGAACTACTTGAATAACGTACCAGTTAATCACTACTAAATGCATCCATGTGACTTCAATTTTCTACAAATTAGATATTTTTGTAAAATGCAGCCAAGTTTTCTACCAATCAGATATGACAGGTAAGGGTGCATCAGAAAAATAATGCCATAATCGAAAGATTAAATCCGATCAAAAGGATACACATTGTGTGGAAATTGTATGCTTACTTGAGTGTAGACTCCAAGTACTAAATTATGCTGCAAATCACACATAGGTCACAACAGATGGAACACTTTGCTTCAGGAAGCTTTTTCAAAATTTATTGGACCTGCAACAATGGAGTAATTTTTCATGTCCGCCACCAAAAAAAGGATTAGAGAAATCTGCAGGCAATCAAGCAAGCACAAAACAACCAAAATCAATACTGTGTTTGTAAACTGAACTGCACACCTTCTTTTAGGACAAAGTCAGGAAAGGGGGCATATGTTCTTTGTATGGGTTGATTTTCCGGTGAACAAATTTCATGCATGCTGGCAGTCCTCCAAAGGAATAGAGGAATTATTAAGTATGCAATAGCAATCTTCATCACGTCATCATCTGGTGACATCTTTAAATTCTCCTGCTCCTACAGGGCAATTGTTTGAATGGTGGTAAGATCACTAAATATTTTGTTTTTTCATCTTTCACTTCATAATGCAGGGATTCTTTTCCATGGCTGAGGCTTATGCAGAAGTCAGGGTTTCGCTACCGTGGGGTAAAATCTGGCCAAATCACAATGAAACCTGCCTAGCACTGAATATTGCTAGAATCAAACAAAGCTACGAAATTGGGGGAAATAAAAAAATGAGATGATATGGCTACTACAAGAATTTTGTATTCCTCATGGCTAAACAGAACAATTGAGAAGTTCTAAACAGGATGGATGTACAGAATGAGGACTATATGAATTGCATGGAAGAATAACTTTGACCTTTGAGAAGGAAAAATAGCCTACAAGAAAAAGAAATGCTTGCATCACACATTTGCATGCATGAGAATGGAAATTAAAAAAAGAGCAATCCAATACAGGAACCGGTCTGATGGACTAGCTCTTCCGCTTCTGGAAAGGTCACCAAGTCTGATCTGCTAAGTTGGGCATCCTTCCAGGCTTCTAAGAGTTACACATCATGTTTAACTAGTGTTTTGAAGGAAACAAAAGTTTACTATCATCAGTCTTCAATTTTTGATCGAGCATTCTACTTATCTTCTTATATGTTTTGAATTTTTTTATGAGCAGTATGTAGCACCACATCACCTTATCGTCCTTTCCTTATATCTCACACGAATCGACCTTACACCTGACTTTGATTAAGTACATCGACAACACAAATCCTGCCGGAAAACTTGACCTTATTATCGACAAATCGAGATTGGTACCTTCCAAGGGTTGTGGAGGCAAGCTTGACGTAGCGGCGACAGTCGGTGGGGGTCGAAGGTGAAGACCTGGAGATGGATGCTTGCGTGCCGTAGTCAACTGGCCTTCGTGGCATGCCGCCACCTGCGGAGGGCACAGAGGCCGGCGGGCTCAGTCACCCGCGGAAGGCGGAGAGAACAACAAACTGAGGGTGCTGACACCTGCGGAGGGCGGAGAGACCGGCAGACAGAGGAACCTCGTGCTGCGTGCCCGACCGAGCTGGAGGAGACGGAGGTCGATGGCGAGGAGCTACGCGTTCGTCCCTAGATCCGAGATGGCGGAGGTAACGGAGGCCGTGCAGACGGGGGGCGGCGGTGAAAGAAGGGGGCCACGTAGTGCCAGGGGTCCCGGGACGGCAGCGAGGATGCCGGATCGGAGGTGGCTGGGGCGTGAGCGGCAGTGAGGGGACGGGGTCGGAGGCGAGCGGGGCGCGTGGTGCGGTGGCGGGTCGCAATCGACTGAGGACAGCAGTCGTGGGCGGCGGCGGAACCGAATCGACGGGCTGGGAGTCATGCAGTTTAGAGCCTGTTTAGTTGGCAAACAAAAAAAATTTGGAGTCCCTGTGAAGGCCTATTAGGAGGATTAAATATAGACTAATTACAAAACTAATTACATGAATGGACGGGAAATCGCGAGACGAATCCATTAAGCCTATTAATCCGTCATTAGAGATTGTTTACTGTAGCATGGCGTTGTCTAATCATGGCATAATTAGGCTCGTTAGATTCGTATCGAAAAATTAGGTAGGGGTTATGGAATGGGTTTTGTCATTAATTCACATTTAATACTACTAATCAGTGTCGGAAGATTGATGTGACGGGTAGTTGGGAGAATGTTTGGGAACTAAACAGGCTCTTAATAGCAGAACGTGAGAGAACCGGAAAAACCAGAAAAACAAAAAAAAAAACTGATAGAAAACCAGCCGTGCGAGGGGTGGCACGCCGGAAGCAGCAAGCTGGCTCGGGTATGGAATATTATTCCATCAAGGTATAAAATAAATACATACATACATACATACATATATACATATATATATAGGGCAGGGATATTCACCACGCTGCGTGGTGAATATTATTCAACATGCACGGCGGAGGAGTCGCCGGAGTTCAAGTAGCCCACTTGATCACAATTTTACTCCCTTCTCATCCCAGTTAGTAAAAACGAGCATGCCTTCCAATTTTTCATCTGTTTTAATGCGTCCCTCTTTTAATTGATCTAATACGCAGCAATTTGCAAAGGCGAATTGATTGCTGGTGATCCTGACTCGTGCTCTGCCAGATCTTTACTGGTCGTTGCTGGCCGCGAGTATTTTTGCCAAGTTTGGAGTAGTATATTTTTGTGATGACTTTGAATTATAATTGTAGCTCACTCATGCTACGAAACAAATTGGATCCAAAGTTAATTCTCCGGTTTTAGATAACCTGCACGTCAGGAGAGTTTGAGGAATATTGTCACTAGTAAAAATCATATTGCTGAGCAGTTTACTCATTTTCCTTTGCGAGAAGTAAAAGTGGACCTCTGGTTTCGTGATGACTCTATTTTTTATATTTTCATATGAATACAATCATATTTATAGATCTACCCGTGTGAATCGTGCAGGCGGCATTTGGTGCATTCATATATGCTAGAGGTTTCGCCTGATTCAAATTGTTTCGCCAGATCAAATCGCACGTTGTGCACTCGTTACATTGTTCTCAATAGTGGTAGTAAAAATCACAGGCTGTTCAATTCCTTTTTAGGTTGCGAGAAGTAAAAACGGTTTGAAGGTAGTATTTACATGGTCAGTGCTTGATCAATTCTGTGTGACAGACTGTTGAGGTGGAATCTCGATCTGTTTGCAAGATGGCATTCTTTATTTTATTCATGACGCAACTGAGATGCCGGTGAAGTATAAAGTGTGTAGAAATCTTAATATGGGCAGTGGGTATTTAATTATCTTCTATGCCAACTAGGATTTCTGATAATTATTACTACTACTTTTCATCTTGGAGTAGTAAAAATTGATTGCACGGTTGCACGTTAGTAGTAAACATAAAATGTAGGAATAGAGGAATTCCAAGCACGGTTAAATAATAAAAATTGCATGCATGCCGGCTAGCATGAGCAAGATTTCACGTAGATTTCTATGACGGACATAAAAGCATATGAGAGATAGACCTAAATGCATTTGTCATTACTATACAAAATTACTCCATTATTGGTGCATAAAGGATTATTCCTTTTGTACATCTCGATTGATGCATAAATAATTATTCTTTTGTATATGGATAATTACTCCATTCTTATGTATAAACCCAATTATGGTAAACTATTTCCCTTCCTTCATTTACTCCTTTCAGACAATATGAAAGTATCATTTATAATATTTTTTGGCAAGTACTCCTAATTATTCTGAGAAGTAATTTTAGAATTTAGTGATTAGCTTTGTACCCGCTTGACATCATTATTGTTGAAAGAAGTATTTTCCAAAAACAGAAAGAAGTAAAATACAAGATAGTTTTAAATAAGTTTTTTTTTTGCTGGCACAAATAAGCCTACCAACACGTATGACAAGAAAGAGCATGCCAAGATCTATAGATTCATGTGAAAGCACTGCAATAGTAAAATTATTCAGAGAATCCGGTACCATCTTTTCACAACTGAATCTCGCAATGGTGGAATTTTGCGTCCTCCCACGGAATGGTAAGCAATTAATCTGAAGCAAATCACTAATCAGTAGCAACAATAATTTCCCTCTGTATGTTGTCACAGAAAAAAAAATCAACGCATTTTTGTTTCAGTTCTATAGAGCATGGATCGGAACCAACAGACGAACGACCGGTGCGGAGACCTTGGCTATAGGAACATGACATACAAAATGAAACATGGGAAAATATATACTCGTACTCGTGTGAGGATCTGCCCATGGAGGAACTTTATCATCATTGACGAAGCAGTCTACCGCCGCGCTGCCGCCGCAGAGATGGTGCTTGGTCCTAGCAGAAGAGGAGACCTGCCCTTGTGACCCCTCCTCGTTGTTGAGCAAGGAGAGCAGTGGTCGCTACGCCGACGCATCGTCGCCGTAGGGTCATGCCGCCAGTGACGGCAGCGGTCGCCGGTGCTAGATCCAACCAACAATATGCAGCAATGTCTCAGCTAGGATATACCAGGTCTCACTAGACCGTAAAAAAACAAAAGTAAATAATATTAGACTTTTTTCGCTTTGGTTTAACCAGTTGGCATGCACGGAAGAATGATTTTACTAACCTGGCATGGTAGGGAGCGGAGCAGCAGACTCGAAGAAAGCCCGCCGCTCTCCCCGTGATGAGATGGATCTCAAACACCAAGATCCAGGGAGTAGTAGCCCTCCGTGTCGTGGGAACTCTTGGAATCTCCGCCTCGCCGGCAATACATCACCGTGATGGCGTGATGAGCACTCATCACGTGGCCGCCACACCACAATCCTAGCGTCTCAGCTGGATGCAGAGGAGAGTGAGTGGGAGCTGACATACGGCTGCGACAATGATACTTGGGGAAGCTCTGCTCCAGAGAAGACATCATCACCACTGTCGCGAATCCATGCAGTCGGTCCGTCATCGTCGGAAATCGGCAGGCGAGGAAAAGAATGAAGGGCGGTAATTGCGGAGAAAAGTAGGAGCTGGCCTAGTGTCGCCTATTAAATATACCTGGTGTGGGATCTGGTTGGGAGTAATTACGTTGGTTTTTACGGTTTTGTAGTGCCCTGGTGAGATTTGCTACATTCGCCGGAAGTGGGCGGCGCCGCCACGTGAAATAATATTCAACACACTGTGTATCAAATAGAATATATATATATATATACACACACGGGCAGCGCTATTCCATACCTAGGGTACGCAATAGTTATTCCGTACCCGAGCCCGTCCTGCGTCGTCTGACGCACACCCCCGCGCCAGTCCGGTTTTTTCGTTGGCGAGCGAACCTGCCATCCGGCCGGATTTTTCTTTTCACCACGAATCTCTGCCCAAGCTCGTCGTTCTCACGTGGTGGGCCCAAAACGTACTTTGGATGATATTGCAAGCCATGTTATTAATTACGTCTGTAACTATTTGAATCGATGGTTTTCAATTAAAAGTTTAATGAAATGGGCGGATCATTTAAATGCTTCAGGGTAGACATAGAAATTAACATCTATCGAGTTGACATAGCAGAAAAAACAAATTGTTATTGCACTTTGACATCGATGCTGCTGAAATTGCTTTTGTACAAAATTTACAAGCATTCAGGATAATGGATAAATATCCATGTTTGTGCTTCAAACTTCTGACTACATGGAAGCTCCTGGACTACTTGCTTGCAAGTACAAAGTTTTCAATTGGTAACTTTGTAATCAGTAGAACATCTTCCCCATACATTTTTGTAGCTGCATCCAAGTTCCATTGCACGTAGACAGTGAAGATGCACTCCCACAACATCTTCTTGTGAGGCACAGGTTTTCATCGTAGTTTGATCGGTTACTTGGTTGCCTGTAAAGCTATCTAACAAGGATGGAAAATTTGAGCTAGTTCACTTCTAACACATGCAAGAATATAAACCTGGAGATTTTCATCTTGTTATTGTGTAAGCATCTTCTACAAGGACAGTACTATGCTGCAACCATATCTTATGGGCACCACCTGTAAATAAGATCTAGGAACAATACAATGCTATTCAATTGATCAAACTTGTAATTCAATTGATCAACTTGTCATGACAGATATGCTCCCTTGGATGAGCTGGTGCTCAACCAGGTGCAGCAGTAGAACTGACAGGTTCCCTTAGAGAAGAATTGTGCACACTATCAGAATCATTGTTCTAAAAATGTAGTATCATTATGCATTTATAGGCTACAGAATCTGAACAAAAGTAGTTTCTCAGGAAAGAAACCTTATCGAATGTGCTGAGCTGATATAGTAACATGGATGCTACAGAAACTAGAAAAAGGAACATGTCATGTGTGCAGGTTCAGGATGTTACAAATAATGACATGCGAATGTAAAACCCTTGTCTTGCAAACACCCAGGCTGTCATACACCAAAGTGAACACAGTTTACAGGACTTCTCTCATGGAAGAGCCATAATAAAAGGAGCGGCTGAAGAACAGACAGATTGACAATAGGAAACCAAATCAAAGCTGCGGGTAGAAACCTACCTAAGGTCATGGAAGTTATGCAATAAGATGGTCCTGAGAAAATCTGAACAGGGTCAGAGCCTATCAAACAAATTTATAGGAAATGCAAATTTATTTTTAGAGAAACTTATAAATAAAACAATGCACACAGATCAAAAGCAAAACTAGCATTGTCTGAACAAAGAGCACCTCTTATGCGTAGGGCTGAGTTCGCCAAGCACCATAGGAAAATGGACACAAGATTGATTGCATAACATACTCATTAATTTGAAGCATCATGCTTACTGGAAAGAAGTATATATATATGACTACATAAGCTACTCCGTTATCATAAGCTAATTTAAGAGTATGTGAGGATTATGAATCTGTTAGTATAACATAGAGTAGCAACTAGCAACAAGGAAATAATAATAAAAGCAGGCATCAATTTCCACAGACAATACTTATTTACATATACAAGTAAAAGGATCAGTTCTACATAGGTGTATACAGTCACAAGCAAATCCACAATTATGCAATAACTCCAGCTAGAAGATTAGTGTAGCACAATACAGAAGCTGGTATGATGGACTAGCTCTTCTGCTTTTTGAAAGGTCACCAAATCTGATTGGCTAAGTTGGGAAGCCTTCCATGCCTCTAAGGGTTAGAGTACATCATATTTAACTAGCATTCCAAAGGAAACAAACAATTTACTATCACCTAATCTTCAATTTTTGATCAAGCATTCTCCGTATCTCCGTATGTGTTCTGAATTTTTTATTATCAGCACTATGTTGATCCACATTTCCTTATCTGTTGTTTTCTTCTAAAGAACATTCTCAGTCGCTAGTTTCCATCTCACCCAAATGGATCCTACACCTGACTTTGATTAATCTTAACACATCCCCAACTAACCTCCAAACATTTAGTAAACTGTTAATGCTAGTTGATGGCAACATTTACCAATAGGGGAATCACTTCGAATCACTGATCACTGTGAGGTAGATATAGATGGCATAAACATTTATCATGAAATAGAATGCTTCCCTGTGTAAGTGGCAAAAACATGGAGGTAAACAACGAAAACCTCTATATGCTCAATATGATTTTTTCAGAAAAGATACCATGGATTATGGGCATTTTTGCATGAACCAAGACCACATTATATTAATACCACTCCCAAACAAGCAGTATATAAATAAAAAAACACACCCTAAAATCCCAAATATTCCTCAGCAAACGGAGGGAGCTCACCTCTGATGCGTGAGTTTGAGTTTGCCATACACCACAGTGAACATCGACACAAGATGGCATAACAGAGCAATTAATTTGAAGCACCATGCTCACTGGAAAGAAGTATATACGACAACATTAGCGACTTCATTTATCATAAACAAACTTAAGTGTATTTGAGATTATGAATCTTATTGAGTACTGAAGGACCGAATAGGGCGACCAGAGAGGGGGGGAGTGAATGGGAGCCGATAAAAATTCTTCCCGTAGGTCAAACTTGGCCTATACCCCGATTGCCACTCCAAACGCTCGCGCACACAAAGGAAACTCCAAGCAAGGCACACACAAGCCTAGAAGAACACAAGACACGCCTAGGAGCAAAGAGCGGAAGCACCGGATAAGAATCAAAGCACTTGGTCAATTCTGGAAACGACCAGTGCGGACCGTCCGGCTGGTACCGGCGGACTGTCCGCTAGTGTACGGCGGACTGTCCGCGGGTACGGCCTGGACTGTCCGAAATGAACAACAGAACCACCAGAGCTGCAAGCCGAAAATCGGACCGTCCGTGGAGGTCACGCGGACTGTCCGCCAGTGTCGCGGACTGTCTGTGAGGCCTGGGCGGACTGTCCGTCAACCCGCTGGAAACCCCAGACAAACTCTTCACCACGCGGACCGTCTGGGAGCTACGCGCGGACTGTCCGCAAACAACTTGTAACGAAACCCTAGGGGCAAAACGGATCGAAACACGAGCACGAAGAACACGCGACGAACTCTGAAGAACACGCCCCACGCGGACCGTCCGCGACGCTCGAGCGAACTGTCCGCGACACGCGGACAGAGCAGAAACAGCCCGACCCCGCGAGGTCAACTCTCCCAATCCATCACCGGATCTCCCAAACGCCAAAAGCTCTTGAGACAAGATTTGGGGGAGATGATAAGCAACACAAGAGGAAGCTATGCCCCAAAAATCTCGACCTCTAAGCCACTAAATCGCCGGGAATCGCGGATAACACGAACTCCACCAAGAACACGAATTCCGGCCAAAAACTCACGAATCGAAGGCTCTCCACGGCGTTTGAGGGGTCAAGATCACACACAAACATGCGCAAGGCATCCACCCATGATCCCCTCAAAGAAATCAGTGAGGAAACGCCCTCAAATCCCCGAATCAAGCGAAGAACGAAACTCCCCAAAAATAACCCCGAAAATGACACGAAAATCACAAAGGACTAGGAGATCACCGCAACGCCGAAAGCTTCCATACATCCAGAGGTCAGAGTATGTACAAGAGTCTAGCCTAAGGAATCCAGAGGAACAAGAAGCAGTTCAGAGAAATCTACCGGGGGAGAAAGCCCTAGAGTCCAAGAGAGAGAGATGCCATCCACCTCTCCGCTATTTATACGAAGTCCATCGGAGGGAGGTAAATGACCACGCTACCCCTACTGCTTAAATGTAGATACAACCCCTCAGGGGCATTTTGGTCAAGTCTTCATCAGACGGACACGCTTCCACCGCGGCTTCGCTTCACATCGACGCAAACCCCGCGATCACGCCACGTGCCCTCCGCCTCGAAACTTCCCGAAGCTCCCAGATCACCGTCTCCGTCACCTCGGGCCTCCGGGCTTGGTTTTGAAGCCCAAACCAAGAAACCGTCCACTGATGGTTTTGTGGGCAAACCACCAAACCCCGCGTGCAAGCTTCGGGCTCCATCCGCTACCTTGCACCGGCCCATGTTCATGACTTCAGCCCGCCAGTCTTGCATCACACGGCTCGCACTGGACCCCATCGGCCACCGGGTCCATCGAACCAAGCCTACTTGCCACTCCATCACCCGGAGGCCGCCACGGCTAAGGCCTTTCGCGCTTGTTCTTCACCTGCACCGACACGAGTCAAACCGCAACCTGTACCTGCACACTTAGCCAAGTATCAGTCCACACAACGTTGTCAATCACTCATCACTAAGGAGCGACCCTCCACTGGTCTTCGGACACACCTGGTCCTCAAGTACAAATCTAAACAATGAGATTTGTAGACCTACAGTTCACTAAACATATACTATATAAGCATTGCATCTCTATACAATTACATATTGGTGAACCAAGAGCATAGCTAATATTGTTAAACTGAGATGCATCATACCTCAAAGCATTGAGTGCAAGCAGCAAGTTACCGGTTAATGAGAAAATGGCAAGGAAGTACATGCTAATGCCAAAAAAAATGTAACTCTCCCAAAATTGAGTTTTATATGATCGACACTGCATCCGTTAGCTACAGAGTTTGACTGTACCACAGTAGAATGATAGGGGTCGTCCTCGCTGCAGGCCACAGTCTACATATGCAGTTTGTGAACAAAAAATATGGAAGGAAAGATTTGTATTTGTGAGTGGCAAAACCAAGACCTCATGCATTCTCAGCAGTATGCCAGGGAGCAGCACAACTGTTGCCGTTAGTAGAACGATAGGGGTTGTCCACGCTGCAGGCCACAACCTATATATGCAGTTTGTGAACAAAAAAATATGGAAGGGGAGATTTGTATTTGTGAATGGAAAAACCAATTATTTTCAATGCTGGCTCATATCAATTGTATTAACAAAATGTGAATACAATGATTCTGCAAGAGCCAGATCATCTAGTTATGGTCATAAAAGATCAGTACTTTGCAATTTGCATACATTGAATTTACGAGAGAGTAAATAGCATTTTTATTTGGATTCAAAGACTTTGACAGCATATTACAATGTGAATGTGGAACCACTACTAGAATGATGTAGGAGAACTAATACCATAGAGAATGGGCACCTAAAGTAGTTGACTGAATTCTGAAGAATAATCTATCCCTTGAAGCAATGAAAGTCTACTCTCCTGTATTTCTTTTTTGAAGAAAATAAATTTGAGAAAACTACAGACATAAAACTAGTTTGGACAGTATAGTCCAAACAAAATTGAAACAGAAAATTTCCGGTACAGAGAGGGCAAATACTCCCTTTTCCCCACCAGCCACCACGCCGCTGCTTGAGGTGTCAAACCTGTTAGACAATCCCAAGCCTCCAATGACACTGCCTGCTTGCTAGAGTACTACTGCTAGGGTAAGTAAAAGAATTTTAAAAGTAGGATAAAACAGAACTGATCCCAGCCCCCTCCTAAATCCCCCCATCGCGAAATCCCAGAAGAGCATAATCTCATATTGGCACAAAAAACAAGAAGAAGTATCCAATTACTTAATCTAATGGTGAGGAAGCTACGGAGCCTTAGTTGGATGGTTTAATCAAAAGTGATGTGGGGAAAATCCACATCGGCATTCGTCCTCAGCACCGCAATCTTCAACTAGGCAGGAAGATATTTATATCCCTTCTCCTATCCACATGAATTGAAAACAGCTATTACCTGCATAAACAAAACTAGGGAACATGAGTGGCGACCAAATCCGAGGCTGCTAGAACAACGCCATGCTTGGGTTGATAGGTGTTATTTGCAGCAATCATTGCCGAGAATCCATCCTGCACATCGACAGTGTCAGGTGCCACACGAACTGACATGAACACAGGAGGGAAAACTGAAGACAGGAAAATAATGACGCAGCTACCGATTGCAACAACCTAGGACCTCATCTGAACTACACCAATCATGGGCGCCACCGAGAAAAATCAGCCAAAATCTTAACAAATTTATTCATCTGAGCAACGAATAATGTGCATCCACAAACTTCAACTATTAGCATATTGCAAACTATTGCACCAACAAATGATTGAGATAAAAAAAATTAAAATACCCGAGGGACATCCAGCCTAAAGAGCTCAGGACGGAGGGGCCGTAGCCGGCAAAGAACCCGGAACAAAACTTGGGGAGGAGATGGGCATGGGCGAGGGAGTAGCTGATGCAGCAGCAGCCACACTCAGAGCTGGGCAGGACCTTGAGTGGAGGAGATGAATCGGCGGCGGACAGATCGAATAGCCAGCAGGATGTTCGAGCTCCCTTCTCCAGCCAGAGTCCACCGTGAATCAGCCGCGGGATAGGTCTGCTCTGCACGGGCAGAGGTCGGGCGGCATGGGTTGCCGATGAAGCGGGCAGTGAATGCGAGCTCAGCACCAAATCTAAGTGCCCGCGCCTAACAACGATTCACCTACGATTCAAGATGCAGAGCCGGTGTTGTAACTGCCGGCCGAGCTCACGCAAATCGAGATGCGTGGCGGCGGCGAGGGGACGGGGTCGTAGGCGGCCGGTGCGTGGGCGACGGTGGATGAGGTACTGGTAGTAGCGACGCAGCGCGCAGGAGGACGCGCGAGGGGAGAGGCGCAGGTGGCGGCCGCGGCCGAACGGGGGCGAGGGCGAGGAGCATGCGCGGCGGCGATGAGGAAACAAATCCGCTCCGGGAAACTGTCTCCGGATTAGGGGGTCGTAGGAGTACGTGGGAGAACCGGAGAAAAAAAAACCAAAAGAACCGGTAAAAAACCGACGGGTTGCGTGGGAGCCGATGGTGCGTGGGAATGTGGAAGGTGTCTCTTCTATACCCTGGGTATAGAATATATATACCCTATATATCCATTCTACATGCGCGTGTAACTACTTCTACCTCCATATCTCATGATATACATTGAATCCGACCGAACGAAAAGTATGTACACGTAGTATGTGATGATACTAGACTATCTAAGGTGGTATATAAGTTGAGTATGTGAACATACTAATCTTTATATACTATCAGTAAGGTATAATAGAAATATATTAAAAACTAGAGAGGTTTTTGAAATTTTTCGTATATATCCATTTGGATTGTCTTAGAATTAGTATGTAAACATACTCAAAGTGATAAATAGGTATGTAGACATACCCAGGTGGTATTTTGATGATGAGAGTAGCTACACGCGCGTGTAGATAAAACTCGTCCTATATATAGATATGGAGGTAGGAGTAGTTACACGCGCGTGTAGAATGGATTTTCCATATATAAGACGAGTTTTATCTACACGCGCGTGTAACTACTCTCATCATGAAAATACCACCGTGGGTATGTCTACATACCTATTTATCACTTTGAGTATGTTTACATACTAATTCTAGGATAACCCAAATGGCTATGTACGAAAAATTTCAAAAGCTTCTCTAGTTTTTAATATATTTCTATTATACCTTACTATTAGTATATACAAATTAGTATGTCCACATATTATATGTATGATCACATACTCAACTATATACCACCATAGATAGTCTAGTATCATCACATACTACGCGTACATACTTTTCGTGAAAATCCATTCTACACGCGCGTGTAACTACTCCTATATATATGGAAAATCCATTCTACACGCGATCAAACATACTATCAAGATTTTCTTGACAAATTTATCAAACATGATTCCTTATGTCTTTTCATGACTCTTCTAATACCACCCTCACAATAAACGTTATTAGTGTTATACTGTTTGGAGAAATACTGTCATTAAGAGCAAAAGACATATAGTAGAGGTTATGTTTTACCTTCTCCCATAGCAACATTCTGGAACTCCGAGAGCAAATATGAAAAAACCTTCCATTAAATGACAGAGAGGTGTGTTCTTCTTGTCGAGAGAGAGAGAGGAGGGGCTTAGATCCACCAAATCCATCCAACAGAAATTAAAATTCGTGGGGGATTTGGAGCCTCCCCATCCTTGTTGGCTCCCACCTATTGTATTGCTTTTTAATATAGTGGATTGCTCACCACTAAATATGTAATTTGATCTCGGATGAAGATTATGGTCTCCCTCTAGCTGCAAGGGGGTTAATCTTGGACGTCGGGGTGCCACCGAGATGTGTGCCACAACAGGAATTCTGGCATCCTGTCAGATGTATACGTAGACGATGTCACATGGCATACGGTACATTACGGTTCGGTGGAGTACATGAAAAATCAGGTCTCTCCCTTTCCCTGTTCAAAAACATTTGAAAAAAATCCCCCTTCCTCCTCTTGTCCCTCGACATTCAGATCTAGATCCGCCCGGTGCCTGGCCGTCCTCCCCACCTGGACGCCGGCGAGAAGCGGCAGCGGCAGCGGCATAGGGCCTGGCGCGCACAAGGGTGCCGAGGCGGCCTGACTGGCGGCGCTACCGTTGTTGTCTCAGGCATCGACCAAGCGGCTGCCACCGCGAGGCGCGTGTGGCCGCGTAGGCGCGGTGCCAGGCGGCGACGGCGGCGGCGCGGCTCAACCCTGCGGCGGCCCCCTGTGCGTGCGGTGCGAGCCACGGGGACCAGACCTGGTTCGTTCCCGGTCTCCTTCTTGTGCTCTCTCGAGTTCCTCCGTTCCGATCTGATCTGTCCTCGTCGAGATTTGTTGGTTCTTTAATTGCAGCAAACTGTGGTAACATGCATTCGTGATTGTTGGTGTGCAGGTCAGATTTGGGCCAGCCATGGCCAGGGCTCGCTATGTCATGGTACCCACCAGTCCGAACCCAACGACCGCCTCCACATCTGTCGACGCCGCCCCGGCCTCCGCTGCAACCTCCCTGTTCCCCTCCAGCACGTTCGCCTGTAGGCTCAGCGTCACTGTCTCTCGCACCACGGTTACCACCCCGCCGCGACCGGTCTCATCGTCGACTGATCTGTGCTAGGTGGCGGCGGACCTAGTTCAGGCGACTGCGAGGTAGCTGCAGAACGTCTCCGGCACGGAGCTTCAACGGTGGTCGGCATCACGACGGCTTCAACCTGATCTAGCGTTGGCGGCACTAGCACCTATTCCACGTAGTCAGAGCCCCACACGGCCGGCTATACTAGGTCTGCGCACTGTCTCATGTTGTTCTTGCATCTCCTCTCCTTTTCTTGTCCTTGATTCTTTTTCGATTCTGTTCGAAAAAGAGCAGCTTGTGGTTGCCCATCTGCTCTGCAATGCAAGGTCGGAGAGCAATCGTTTGTTTTGTTTTTTCCTATTGATATGGGAGGAAATCTCTTGCTTGTCGTGATGAAACAGGACAGAGATGAGATATAGCAAGTGCAGCTGATTGGATTAGCTTGAAACTACAGCTTTGTTTGAGTATTCCATACGTAGTTGCCGGATTCATATCCTCTACCTCTCTGAATGTTTAAATAAATCATGGAATTGCTTCCATCTCACGTCTCACACCATAAACAGATGCATAGTTGTGTTGTCTCATGTGGCCATAGCAAATATCATAGGTTGATATATGTACAGATTTTGAAGTGAGAAGATCATGCAATTCATGTTTATATATTTTCTTTGATGTTGACCTATGCAGGTTCAGATGAACGAAAAGCACTTTGCTATTGATTCAGCATCAAGCAATCAACACTACCTTTCCTCTTTGTCTGTAGGTGAGCATTGATTCTCGATTCAGCAATAGCAGGCTTACTATCTGTTCCCTATGCTACTCTAATCCTTAGCAATCATGATGTGCATGCTTAATTAAGTAATTTAATGACTTTACCTTTCTCTGAAATTGTATGGAACCAGAGTTGGAGTGATCGAATCATCAAATAGACATATAAAAATAACTTTATTTCCTTTTGTTTTTGCTTTGTCTTGCAATTATAGAATATCTGGGCCTATGTTCTATTGGGTTCAATCCAAAATTGAGAGCTACAACAATCTAATGTTTTATACAGTTTCTATCATTTTGGGGGCTGGTAAAGCAATCTGGATGGAATGTGTTCGGTTTGCATAGAAGCAAGTCATGCTAGTTTTGCCTCCTTTGTCTAGTTTCGTCAAAGTAAATATATTAGAACATTGGTACCATCAGGTTTGTTTGTTTGTTTAGAATGATGCTTTTGTCTGTATGAGGCTTGTGTGCCACTATATCTTGTTACAGGTCGTGATATACAAATTGATATAGGAAAATGCCATTAAAGTGTGTTGATTTTGGCTGAATGATGAGAGGCTTATGTATCACTATTTGTGATATACATGGCACAAATTGATGCCATTAATAGTGCAACAAGGATTTTTGCTCTTAGAAATGTCATTTAAATTGTTTATTGCTGCTCAATTCTTAATGACAGTTGGCCTCTCCATGTCAGATAAGTGAAAAACTAGGACACATGATGGGGCTTGTGCGTTGTGTTTCATCACCCTGGAGGCGAAAGGCAGCAGCAGCTCTAACTGGTGTTGTAGCGATGGCAGCGGTGGGTACTCCAAAAGCCACTAGTATGTACTCTGTGTGTGGCTTGTATTACAGATTACAACCTTCTAGTGGTTCATATCTAATCAGTTAGAACTAGTGCATCTTACTAGTTACTGTCAGTTTTCGGGCTGCTTATATTCATCTATTGAAACAAAAAAAATCCATCAACAATCTGTTAATATTTGTACCATGTCTAAACAAAAGGAAATCCATCAAAGAAAAAGTGGTATATGTGTACTCCAATAAAGATTCGTGAAAGCCATACATGTCTAGTACATTTTTCGTTTGACAAATTTTCATAAAATTCTCCTTGAGATGTTCACATATTTTGACAATATTGTTAGTATTTTGATTTAGTTTTGACGATGGTTCACGTGCACCTTTTATTGCATCAACTTTCATATGGCCCATCTATGATACATACAATATATGTGGCTGATACTTATGTCATACATCCATTTTTTAATGTTTAGAATTTCATATACATTTTTGGTCCTAATGATTTGCTCAAAACATCAAGTATTTTTTTTACTATGAGGTACCGTTGAGGTACCATTGCTCAAATATTGGCCAGAGGTACCGACAAAGTACCTTTGGTAACAGTGGAGTACGACAGTTCTCTTTTTGCACATACTTTTTGACATTAATTAATTTTATACTCCCTCTGTTTCTAAATATAAGTATTTGTTGACTTTTGCTGAGTACGTTTGACCAATCGTCTAATTCAAATAATTTATGAAAATATTATTTATTTTGTTATGACATGTTTTATCATCGTATATATTTTACGTATATCATAATTATTTTTATATTTTCACAAATTTTCTGAATAAGACGAATCGTCAAACGTGCACCACGGAAACCGAAAAATGCTTATATTTAGGAACGGAGGGGTCAGGCTTTCCACGACATCAATTCCGTTGCCGCCTCGGGTATCGGGTTTAGAAAAAAAAAATTGGAATACAGCTCCAATACGCATGCTAACGCTAAGAATGCACACATCCTCATGTGCACCGGACGATTCCGATTAACCGAGCTGCAGCTAGCGGGAGATAAATTTACTTTTCCAATTTGATCAACTATTCTGTCAACAACTGTGCAATACAACGATAGTACATTATAGTAATAATGCACTGCAACTCTAGTACGCTTGCTCTCCACAGGTGCGCACGCTAATTGATCCGTCTAAGACTATCCGCAGCAATAGCCTGTAAAACACCCTGAATCCTAAAAATAGAGGATTCTACGGACTGGACGAGCTGCAGCGGCACCCTGCATCCGGGCTGCCATAATCCCAGTCCGTCCTCCCCTCCGCCAAATCTCGGGGGTGCCCAGTGTCCGCCAAATCGAGTGCGCCTCCCCCTCCCGCCTCTCCTCCGCCGCATCCCGCGCGCCTGGACCTCCCCCTCGCCCTCGCAGTCGCGCGCCGCAGCCTCCCTCTTGCCATCGCCCTCGCCCTCGCCATCGGCTTCGCGGACGCTAATCTCACCCTCGACGGCGTGGCTGCAGTCACGCCAAACGGCCTCCTGATGCTGACCAACGGCACCATCCAGAAGAAAGGCCACGCCTTCCGCCCATCCCCGGTGCCATTCCGCGGCAGCAGCACGCAGTCGCCGTCCTTCTCGACGACATTCGTCTTCGCCATCTTCGGGCAGTACGTCGACCTGAGCAGCCCTGGCATGGCCTTCTTCGTCACCACGTCGAAGGAGATCCTCTCGATGTCGCTGCCGGACCAGTTCATGGGCCTCCTGAAAGCCACCAACAACACCAACCGGGAATCTATTTGGTAAATGCCTGACGAAGGCAAAACAATCCTGATGACTGTATGGTTGAAACAAACAATCCTGAATAGGCATGTTGCACCTTTTTTTTTAATTTCAAAATCCTTCTTTTGCTTTTGCTCTTGTATTAAACCTCTTATTGATTTAATTATTATTATCCAGTAGGAGCCTCGGCTCCTCCTGTTCCTCTCAAAAAAAAACTTTTTTGTTTCAAAATCACAGTTATCACTTGCCGCCTCATTCCCAATACCCCAGTTGCAATTGGCAATTTATATGATAGTGACAAAACATCAGGCGACAGAGCTTAATTTCTATTTCGGAGACGGCCAGTGCAAAGTGAACCGGCCAAAGGAATTCCTTCGGATAATTACTCTGTTCTTCACCCCAACAACCCCGTACCCAGAATTTCAACTTTCAGGCCCCGTCACATCAATTTTCGGACACTGATTAGGAGTATTAAATGTGGATTAATGACAAAACCCATTCCATAACCCCTAGCTAATTTTTCGATAAGAATCTAACGAGTCTAATTATGCCATGATTAGACAACACCGTGCTACAGTAAACAATTTCTAATGACGGATTAATTAGGCTTAATGGATTCGTCTCACGATTTCCCATCTATTCATGTAATTAGTTTTGTAATTAGTCTATATTTAATCCTCCTAATAAGCCTCCAAAAAGATCCCAAATTTTTTTGTTTGGGAACTAAACAGGCTCTCAATTGCAGATGCACGCGGCGGCGGCAGCGGTGGAATGCAGATGCACGCGGCGTCGGCAGCGGGTTGTTGGTCTCACCGGCTTTGGAGGGGAGTGAGCTCCAGCAGCCGTGGCCGCCGGCGTGGGGGGTGGAAGGCCGCGGCCGCCGACATGGAGAGGAGCGAGGGTGCGACCGCCGGCGAGGAAGAGATAGGACGCGGGCGACGGCGGCGGGGAGCGTGGCCAGCTCGAGCAGGCGTGAAGCGCACGGAGGACGCAGACGGGGGCGGCGCGGAGCGCAGCGAGACAGAGCGGATGGCTCGGTCAGTGGATAGTGGAGGAAAATAGAGGTGACTGTTGCAGCAAATTGTTATTTAGAGGCTTAAATTTTTTAAAGGGTTCTTCAAATGTTCACTTAGAGGGTGATTTTTACATGGTACTGCTGCGGATAGCCTAAGGGCCAGGCCTTGTTCTCACTCAGTCGCTATCATGTGTGTCCCATCTAATCCCATCCACCCGAGGATGGACAGAGTGCCGAGCGGTTTACATCTTGTCCATCTCGATATCTGCCACCGGTGGTGGATAGGGTTAGTAGAGATTCCGACGGTCGACAGAAAAGGGTTGTGTCCTCTGGTCAGGCAAAGGTGGCCTCGGGCGGGCACTGTCTGGTCGTTTGGGTGAACGTCACCTACCTCACTCGCTGCGGAGGGTTCGGCCTGCCCAACCTTCGTGTCTTTGGTACCGCGTTGCACCTCCGTTGGCTGTGGCTGGCGAGGACTGACCCGGACAGGACATTGGCGGCGTTCCGCTTCCCTGTTGACCAGGCTACACAGGCCTTTTTCAACACCTCCATCTCCGTGGAGGTTGGGGACGGTACCCGTGCACTTTTCTGGGAGGACAGCTGGATCTCCGGGTGCTCCGTCAAATCCTTGGCTCCAAACCTCTGGGCCGCGGTCTCGCCAAGGGTGCGTCGATCCTGCACTGTCGCCGAGACCTTGCAGACGGGGGCGGCCGGGATCCGTTGGGTCGCGGATGTAACCCACGCCCGGACTGTGCAGGTGGTGTTGCAGTACCTGGTCATCTGGGACCTACAGCAGGAGATCAGGCTCACGTCCGAACCTGACCGGTTCATCTAGAAGTGGTCGCCTAGCTGAGTTTACTCCTCGGTTTCGGCCTACTCTGCCCTCTTTCTTGGTCGCGTCGACATCCTCGGAGCACGACAGATCTGGAAGGTTCACATGCCGGGGAAATGCAAGTTCTTCGCTTGGCTGGTCTTGCACGACCGTTGCTGGACGTCGGACCGGCTTCACCGTCACGGGCTTAGGGACTCGGACACCTACGCGCTATGCGCCTAGGAATCCGAAACGTTAGACCACCTGACGGTGGACTGTGTCTTCTCTACAGAGACCTGGCTATTGGCTCTCAGGCACATTCACCTTCCGAGCCTGGCTCCGGATCGCCCGGTGA
Source organism: Cenchrus fungigraminus (assembly GCA_036936925.1). Lineage (NCBI taxonomy): Eukaryota > Viridiplantae > Streptophyta > Magnoliopsida > Poales > Poaceae > Cenchrus > Cenchrus fungigraminus. The sequence continues at coordinate 105,240,510 of CM072779.1, forward strand.
GGTTCGCAGAGTGGTGGTGCTCTGCCAGGAAGCAGGTCGCTAAGGCTCGGAGGAAAGACTTCGACTCATTCGTTTGGCTGGTCGCTTTGGAGGGAGCGGAACAGGCGCGTTCATGACAAGGAGGCTCTCATGCCGGTGGCGCTCTTCCGGCGATCCTAGATGAGGCTAGGACTTGGGCGCGCGCGGGCTTCCTCCCGCTCGCTAGGTTGTTAGGTGTTCGCCCGGTGAGGGCGGTGTAATGCTTTCGTCTTCTTTTCTTTAGGCCCCGTGCCTTGTTGTAATCTAAACTGGATGTTTTTTTCTCCTCTCTTAATGAAAAACGTGTTTTGCACGTCTTAAAAAAAACTTTATCAGGCCTTCTCCAATAAATAGAGCTAACTTATCTCCTATGCGCATGAAAAACTTGAGCTTGAGTGGTGTGCCTGAGAGAGTGTGTGCTCCGCGCTAGCTCGTGGTTCTGCGCCTGGCGCTTGATTTCAACAATGTTTGCTGAATATAAAATTTATGAGCTGGGCTATGAGCTCCTTGTTGGAGGAGGTCTCGCCCTCTGGGACATTGTCAGAGAAATACTAAGATCTTCGACCGAGAAGAATGAAGCTTTAGCCAAATAATCGTCAAAATTAAGAAGTTTCGAGTTGGATAGCGGTGGGTGCAAAGCACCTTGAGCTTCTGCTTGGAGGACCGGGAGCAATTTGAGAGGTGTTTTTTTGTCCTGTGTTTGTTCCCTTTAGTTCGGGCACATGAGTTTTGTGCTGGACCGTTAGGCCTGCATGGTTTCTGTTCGCACCCAAAATTGGCACGTCTTGTCTGACCGGTCAGACCTGTGAGTCCCACCGGTCAGACCGGTGTGGTCAAAGACCATAAAATATAATTTGGACTTCACCATTGGATAGGTCTCGTCGAGTAGATCAAGATTTATATGTGGAACGTCCAAATCAGAGTCCGGATGAGGGAGATATGACTTCTCCAAGATCTACACGTTGGGTGCACCGGTCTGACCGGTGCCTCCCCGATTCCGAGCCAAATTGAGGAGTCCTAATATATTAGGCTTGTAAAAGGATTTTCTTGCGGGGCAAGACCTCCCCACCCAATAAATATAAAGGGTCACAGCCGATTGAGGAAGATATCACAATCGAATCTATCAAATTTATCTTTTATCGTATTTACCTTTTCTTCCTCGTCCCCTTACTTTTCCAACCCCTACCATGTTGTTCTTCCTTCATCTCTGCGATGTCTGAAGACGTCCTAGCTAGCCTGCCGAGCCTAGGACAACCCTGCGTGCGCCGCCCCGATGGGATCCTGCCCGGGCGACGTTCGTTGGTCTTTCGCCGGATCTTCCCAGCGACACCGGTCTGACCGGTGACCCGCACCGGTCTGACCGGTACGGCGTGGAGGCGCTGCAAGGAGCTCCTCCGCGTGCTTGTTGGCTCCAAAATGTGTCAACAAATTGGCGACTCCGCTGGGGAACGAAGATCTGGCTATCATGGCTGATCTATCAGACCTTAGCGTCAAGTTATGCGAGGAATACACGAGAGAGCGTTACTTGGCGGATAAAAGATTGTTCCTGTACTGTTTTCGCAAGACGGAGCAAGGTGTCATCCGGATCAAGGAGTGGCAGCCACCATCCACTATCGACACGTTGAAAGAGATGCAATCCTCAGGTAACTTATCTAATGAACTATCCGAATTTGTGAATTATTATCTTAAATCTTTGATTGATAAAGAGGATAGTTCAGAATCAATTCTTGTTAATCCAGAGTCGGTTGTTGAAAAGCCGACTAATGATATTATCAATCCTTGCAAAACCTTGCCAAATTGTGATGTTGTTGATCAAGAAACAAGTCGGCCGTCTCTAGCCGAAATTGTTGACCTAAAATCCCCTAGCAAAAGCATAGAGGCTACATCTAGTACTTCGACGCTCGGGGGGCAACAAAACAAAGACAACGGTGCCGGTTGCGCCGCGACCGGTCTGACCGGTGCCCAAATCGGTCTAACCGGGGGGCAACCCGGTCTAACCGCCTCTCCCAGGTTTTTACAAAATAAATCTAAACCAAAGATGGTTAAGCCTAAAAAGCCTGAGATTGGTGTTTGGAAAACAATTGAATCTAAAGGCCATAAGCATCAAAGAGAAAAGCCGAAGCTCAATGAACTTCCGACTAAGTCTTAAAGACAAAATAATGTCAATGGTGCTAGTCGGTCTAAAAATTCTAAACGCCCAAACCTTCTCCTAGAGAGAAGTTCCATAACGAGAATCGGCAATGGAGTAACTCTCACAAATCAATGTCGTTTCCTCCGTATGGATCATCAATGCCTATGCCATGGGAAGCTTATTTTAATATGCATTATTTTTGTCCTCCATGGTATTATAATTCATATATGTCATCTGCTCCTAGTTCCTTCTGTCCTAATTGTATTAATTATAGAGAGCCGATGATTGATGTGCCATCACCTATGCATAATGACCGTTTTGATCAAAAGAATCGGTCTACATGTAAAACTAAGCGAAAGGTGATCAAACAAGTCTATCATGTCAAAAAGGACGGTAGATTAAATAAAAATTCAGATTTGACACTAGACACAGAAAAGCTGACTATTGAAAAATCATCGGCTAGTTCTACTGATCAAATTGTCCCCAATAATGAGCATGTCACAAATAATATAGTTGAACAACAATCATGTTCGGCTGGGGGGCAAGATGACCTCAAAGTGGCTGGTTCCGAAGGAACCGGTCTGACCGGTGACCCGACCGGTCTGACCGGTCATGCCAAAAAATTTGGTAGAGCCCGGAGTGTTACACCAAACAGCCAGGTGATGAGAAAGAAGCCAAGCTTTGATGAGTTGTTGCATAAATATCAGAGGATAGCCGAGCAAAAACAAAACAATCAGTTAGGAGAGCAAAGGTGGAATTCTTCATCACCAAAAGCAAAGAAGCATCGACGGTCATCACATTGGTCTTCATCATTTATTCCATCGATGCATGTGCCATGGACTGCATATTCAGGTATGAATAATTATAGTCCATACTTTTGGTATAATCCTTGGTTTTCTTTTTACAACTATCAATATGCTTGTGGTACACCAAGGAGATACAATTGGCCGCCATGACCAAATCAGAGCTTCAATTGTTAGATTTGCTGATCGGAAAGCCGAAATATTAGTTTTATATATATTTTAATTACCAGGATTCAATTTCGATTACAATAGTATCCATATAGAGTTTACATATGGGCGATGCATTGTTGATCATCGTCTTCAGCCAATTTTGATCTTTGTGAATATTTTCTGGCACGCAAGCTTTACCAGAAAACAGGGGGGCATATGTTCGCACCCAAAATTGGAACGTCTTGTCAGACCGGTCAGACCTGTGAGTCCCACCGGTCAGACCGATGTGGTCAAAGACCATAAAATACAATTTGGACTTCACCATTGGATAGGTCTCGTCGAGTAGATCAAGATTCATATGTGGAACGTCCAAATCAGAGTCCGGATGAGGGAGATATGACTTCTCCAAGATCTACACGTCGGGTGCACCGGTCTGACCGGTGCCCTTCACCGGTCAGACCGGTGCCTCCCCGATTCCAAGCCAAATTGAGGAGTCCTGATAGATTAGGCTTGTAAAAGGATTTCCTTGCGGGGCAAGACCTCCCCACCCTATAAATATAAAGGGCCACGGCCGATTGAGGAAGATATCACAATCGAATCTATCAAATTTATCTTTTATCGTATTTACCTTTTCTTCCTCGTTCCTTTACTTTTCCAACCCCTACCATGCTGTTCTTCCTTCATCTCCGCGATGTCTGAAGACGTCCTAGCTGGCCTGCCGAGCCTAGGACAACCCTGCGTGCGCCGCCCCGACGGGATCCTGCCCGGGCGACGTTCGTTGGTCTTTCGCCGTATCTTCCCGGCGACACCGGTCTGACCGGTGACCCGCACCGGTCTGACCGGTACGACGTGGAGGTGCTGCAAGGAGCTCCTCCGCGTGCTTGTTGGCTCCAAAAGGTGTCAACAGTTGCCTCTTGTATTTATTTCCCCCTATACAGTCCTTTTGGTCTCGCACCTATTGGGCATTTCCTCTATATCAATATTGCAGCAGCTCACCTGCTGGCTTGTTTACAAAAAATTCTCGTCTTATCTCACTCTACATCTCAACTAGCAAAGCTTGTTTGGAATTTTCTTCTGCATCCTTTTTGCAGATGAGTGCGTTTGATGCGATCCTGCTTGGAACACTAGGGGACTTAGACCGTATGCAGCAAGCATGCCCATCCGCATCTGCATATAGCCCCTTTTGCGCACAGACTGCAGACGGAAGACGCACGCAAAAGAGAAGGCCTCCAGCAGTCGTGCGCAAGCGGTCACACATCTCCCGGAGCAGTTGACTCCCGCAGGCGGTGGGAATCGAGCGAGCATGGCGACCTCGAGCTCGACAGCACGACTCCGCGGCGGTGACCTCCAGCTCCGCCGCCGGATCCCTCTCAGCCCCGCCTTTCCCCTCCCCGCCACCGTCGTTCACGACCGACCCGCCGGAGGAGTTCCTCTGCCCGATCTCTGGCTTGCTGATGGCGGACCCTGTCGTCGTCCCGCCGGGCCACACCTTCGAGCGTGCCTGCATCCAGGCCTGCGCCGCGCTCGCCTTCTCCCCGCCCGCTGTCGCCGCCGACCTCACCGCGTCTGTCTCCTCCTCATCCCCGCTCGTGCTCGTCCCCAACGTCGCGCTCCGCACTACCATCCTCAACTGGTGCGACCGTCTCGGGCTGCCGCACCTGGCCCCGCTGTCGCCGGACACCGACGATGCCATCGTCCGCCGCCTCATGCCGCCTCAGCACGAGGACTGGAGCTCGGAGCTGAGGGGGATCGAGGCACCGGCGGTTTGATTCACGCGTGCCGTCATCATTCTCGCGCAGGATCGAGGAACCGGCGGCTTGATTCACGCGCGCCGCCGTCCATCTCACGCGGGATCGAGGCACCGTCGTCGGCCCCGCGTCCCCAAGGAGCAGGTCCCGGTGGCACGGATCTGCGATGTCTGTCCCTCCCGCTCTTCTCTCTCCACCTCGACGCGCCGCCGGCAGATCCAGCTGGGGAAGGAGGCGGCAGCGTTGGATGTCGCCAGAGGAAGAGGGCCTCGCGCCGGCCGTGGAGCTACTGCTCCGCCTCGCGCCGCCCCTGCTCGAGAGGGAGAGTGGAGCGTGCGGTGGAGCTCGAGCATCCGAGATACAACGACGCCGACGACAGAGATCCGAGCTCCTCCGCTCGCCTCCGCCGAGCTCTGTCGAGATCCGCGTCGGGAAGGAGGAGGCCCGTCGGGTGGGGAAGGAGGAGGAGAGAGACGGCTGCAGGAGTGGAGGAGGAGAGAGACAGGAGCTGTTGGGATGCAGACTCCCCCAGAATCCCCAGGGATGCGCGCGGAGGGGTGTTGCTACATTTTGCAGCAGCTACAGTTCCATTGCTGCCGCATTTTGCAGATGCGGGAGGGGCTGCGGTGACTGCAGGAGACGGTCTTATGGTGTGTTTGGGACCCTCCGCTCCAAGTTTTGTTGCTCCGCTCCAGATTCATCTTGCCAAACACTTCCAGCTACACTAGACCCAACTGCAAAAAAAAAGGTGGATCTAGAGGCCAACTACAAGGTTTTTCTGGAGCACCTCAAAAGGGTGCTCTGAAACACTAGTTTCAAACCTTCTTGTGGAGTTGAGTGGAACTTTCCCACCAATTCCACTAGTTACACATACTGTTTTGCAAAGAAAAAATGATCTAGGTTTTCCTCCCTCGAGCGTCTATTTCCCTTCTGCTGCCGCATCCTCCCCTCCCTTGCGAACTTTGTTTGCCACCACCCCTTCTTCCTCTGGCACCCAAAAAAATGGCAAGATGGATGCTGAGGAAGATCCTCAAGTCCCAAATCCTAACAAATAGGTGAGTAATCCTCCAATCCGAACAATTTTGACCTAAGCCCACACCGCTCAAATAGTTCTCGCCACAAACACTGCATGTGCCGCTATCTTCGCCAGCTAGAGTCAGTTCATAGGGACGGGCACAACCTAGTGGGGGAAGGGTGCCCCTTGGCTAGCGACAACCACCCAGATCTGTAAGAAGCCCTGACTCGGGCGATGAGCACAGGCTGGCCCCTTGCCAAGGTTGAACCTGACCTACAATAACCTCCGGCTAGAGGCCTAGCCGGGATTGCATGTGGCCTGGCTAGGGTGGCCATGTTACACGACAAGGTGGCTGGGGGTGACCACTCCCTAGCTGGGTCTAACCCTAGAGTGGATGGAATCGTTCTTGGTATTGACGAAGGAAATGTTGGCCATGGCGGTCGTGGCAAGAAGAGGCTAGGAAGCTATTAGCGGTCGTTATCTCGAATATATACCGCCAACATCAGTCATAAAAAACAAGGAAACCTTCAACAACATAGGCTTAGGGGTTTATCGCTAACTATATCTACAAGTTTTGGTGAAGTCTTGATTGCAAATACCTATAGGTGAATAAAGATAAGAAATGGGCTAAAAAGAAGAAGACACACAACAGTCGGTCAAGCTCATACAGCCCTAAGGGAAGAAGGTCCACAACCAAGGGCTACCTTCATGCCATCGGGCACTCGCTGTCCCAACACAACATGACATGTTACTTTGTGAGTGAAATGTATAATACATTAAAAGCTATTTTTTATCTTAAAAGCTTTCCACATCATAACATGAGCACCCAGTGGCAAAGCTAGGATTGAGAGGTAGGAAGGGCTCTCCTTCCTTCTTCTTACTCCTCAAAAATTGTAGAGGTGCTTGGGGGGTTTCCATGGGAGCCAGGGCAGTATTGAGGGAGGGGTATTCCGTGTAGCCCGGATGCAAATTTCCGTCTATGCATTCTGATGCCTGATGGTTGCCACATGGCCACCCCAAGCATCGAATGCCCTGCTGCGCAGGCTTCCTCCCGTAGAGATGGATCATGCTAGACTCACACAATTCCTGGAAATCGCAGCTCAGCTCAGAGCTAGCACTCAACTTGCATGTGCAAGATGTGGCTCGCAGGGCTGGACTTGTAGGCATAAGAGTAATTTCCTTTTTGCCTTCTCCATTGAAGCCACCTACATCTCATATGAATTCTCTGTTGTTTCAACGTCACCGTTGTGGTCCGTCGCAATCTGCATGCCCCCAACCCGTGTTGTCACCGACAACCACCTCTAACTCTCGTTGTCGTCCTCCGTTGTTGTGGCCTCCATCTTCCTCCATTCCTATTCGTACTCCACCGCCAATGCTGTCGCCATACCCACTGGTAGCCCTCTTATCCAACCACTAGAAGAGGCATCTCCACTCTTTGGCTCGCCATGTGTCGCCACATTCGCCTTGCCCACTGCCTCCCCCCTCTCAACCGCATCAGACTCCTCAAGCAACACCTAGGTCTGGAAGGTTATATGCTTCAACATGAACTAATTTTAGTACCCTTTTGATTTGTTCTATTTGGCCTTTGTGAATGTTTGATTTCATCAGACATATTTTCTGTACAAACTTTTATATGCATCCAAATTATTGGTAGTCCTGTTCATGTTTCCTAGCTTGATGCTAATTTAAATCTTCATATGGCTATTGTACGTAGTAGACAAACATGAGTCTTTGTTGTTTGTGTTTCATGTCTCGCGGGAAAAAATGGAAGTAGAAAATTCAGTAGTACAAGATTCAGATGCGGATGAAAGAAGTGATGAATTATGTCAGAGGTGAAGATGGTGTGCAGTATTGCAGTGAAGCAATGGGCTGCAGTTCTGGAAGGACCACGACAAGAGCGTGATGTTGTTCTATTCAGATGGATATATAGTATAGTACAATGGGAGGGGAGTTGCACCGCCGGTGGATGATCACCCTAACTGACGCATGCATGAAGCAATCGTGAAATAATTATGTCGTACGATGGGCCGCCAGATCATGTAACAAATACCGAGGGACGTGAGCCGCGTTTGCCTGTAGTCTCGAAGGCAGGAGCCGAGTAGGGTGTGATTACCTTGGGGTGATCACACGTCGATCATTAGGCATCTGTCTGTACGGACGGGGTGTGTGTCGCGGGGGGGGGGGGGGGGCTTGAGTCCCCTCCCGCCTGGCCCTGCCTCTGTGAACACCTGTTGCCAATGATTCATGATAATGTTCAAATAGAAGAAAATAATTCTTATTTTCAAATACCTGATCTAAGGCTTAATGGTGATTGTACGAAGTCCAAAAAGTGTAAGCCTAGTTTTTCCAATGCCTTCGTCAAAGCAAGGTGCAACGTCCAAAAGATGTGCAACCATATATTTGATATCCAAAGAGCTCTGCACGCAGTTGAAGAACAAAATAACATAATGATAACAAAGGAGTGTAGAACTCTAAATATTCTCTAACCCTCAATGATCATTGGCATAACTTCATCCTCCACAATGAAATGTTATTTTGTGAACGAAATATATATCATATAATAGATTAATAGCTTTTTCTTTTATCTTGAAACATTTCCACATCACAACATGAGCACCCATTGTCAATGATACATGATAATATTCACATAGAAGAAAAGAAATCTTATTTTCAAGTACCTAATCTAGCTAAGACATGAATAATGGTGATTGTACGAAGTGCTACTAATAGCTACTTGATTAGAACAACAAGTACAACTATAAATCTTTGAGTAAAATCAAACCAGTTAGTAGCGAATAGGGAATGAGTCAAGCAACAAAGGTATGTACCACTCTGAACAGCAAAGAGACTCTACAGAACATCTAGAGCCAGTTGGTTTTCCATGACGATCATATCAATATGTCATCTCGCACGACTGGCCACAAATCATTATCTATCTCCCCATCTATTTGAATTTCATAGTTTCTTATCAACTCCAACAGGAACAAGCCGTCAGCGACCATCGTCTCCACAAAGCTTCCCTTGTTGGTTCCATCCCATTTCTCACCCAGGTCACTATCGTAGGCAGCCATAAGCTCATCGGCCACTTCCCCGCATGGTTGACCAGATGCTGCACTGCTCGATGCACGCATTGTGCTCCTCCATGGGAATGAGGTGGGACTTGCCATGGTGCAAGCGAAACAAATTGGGGTACGTAGGTAGGCATCTCTGTTTAGGGATGGAGCCAGCAGTGGGTCGGGTGGGCTGGTGGGGGGGGGGGGCTCCAGCCCCCCTATATACGGGTCGGAATCTCATCGAGCCCTCTACAAATTTGAGGAATAATAAGAAGTAAACAGAAAGCTGGAGGAACAAAGAGAAGAGTCCATCCCTAAGCTCAGTCGTGGCTCCGTGTTGGTCATCTTCTTGCGGCACATGATAGATGTAGTGCTGAATCCATTGGGACATCTCCATCTGCACCACCCAACTGCTGCAACTATATCCTTTTCCTTGGCTCTCAAGAACTCGGGCACCTCCTCCATCATCTCCTTCTTGGCTGACCCAGAGTGCTCTAGCATCTTCTCCTCATATATCTCCATCACCGAGCTGGTGCTGGTAATGGCCTTGCTCTTAGATCTCGTGACCATGGAAAACCCGTCTTCCCCTAGCTTCTCCTTTCCCGGACTAGAGAGCTCGAGCATCATATCAATGCCACCAAGCTGCTTCTGTTCGCCTTCCCCTCTTGGCGGCGCTGGCGAGGGTGGACGCGGCGGAAATGGAATCGGGCGAACTCTGGCGGCTTGGGCTGCATGCTGCGACGACGTTCTGCTCGATCTGGAGGCTTTTGGCGGCGGTGCTCCGGTAGAAAGCAGTCGTACCTTCAGATCTCTGCTTGTTGCTTCCTTTTGTTCGTTCCTCATTTTTCTGGCTGCAACCATGTTCTTTTTCCGGCTGCTGTAGTTTACACGTGTGGTCATTGCACTTGCACTGAAAGTTACTTAGTTACTGCCCTGTGCATCTCGGTGGCGAAACGGGAGGGCCTTCACTGTCGACATCCTGCCAGACTTTATTCAGCTGGTAATTAAACGCATACAGGTAGCATTGTATACTAGTATACCAAACGTTCTTGTGCGTCTCTGTGCTATGTTAGCCAAGCGGTACGGATGCACGCGCAGCAACATGCCAACGACCGACCACACACCCCCGGTCTGACATGTGTTCTCACCATGCAGATGCAGCAGAAAACCCATTTGTTGCGTGCTCCACTTTCCTGCGTGCAGAACCCCTCGGATACATCTCATAAGCCCCCTTGTTTGACCTTTTTTAGCTAAACTAAAAAAAATCAGTTCATGTTGTAGCTACCAAAGCGCTTGATTGCTTGGCATGTACCTTTCAAAGTGCTTCTGCTCACCTTCCTATCAGCTGCCTCGATCGCGGAAACCTCCTTCATCAGATCCTCCGGTCTCTATTCTCGCACAGTTAACCGCTAGCGATATTTGGGTGTTGTTGTTTCTGAATACCTTTGTGCGCTCAGCTCAAATGCTAACAGAAGATGTGTACGAATATTAATCCAGTTTGCAATGAGTGTCGGACGGTTGAATCTTTGCAGTAAGGGCACTTCCAACACAGACTCTATGGTAGAGTTCATAGTTATTAATTACACTACTACATAGGCAATTCGCTGATGTGATAAGTAATTTAATGATGAGATAGAGGTGGAAACATAGAAACCAAGTCTAAGTTAGGGCAGTCCCAATGATTCATTTCTAGGGGTGTGTTTAGAGCCCAAACGTTTGGGTAAAGTTTGACAATTCTGGTCAAAATTAGTGCAAAATACACTGTAGCGTCAGATGAATAGTGAGAGATGATGTGATGGGATGTGATAGAAGATGAGATGTTTTTTGGAAAAATTTGGACTTCTAAACACACCCTAAGAGTAGTTTCCAAGAGAGGATGAAAGTAATTAATGTTACTAGAAACTATATTCTTCCCAGCTCATAGTTTTTACAGAAGTTTCTATACCAAGATTGAATTTAATGCAAACACAAAAAAAAACTTGATCAATTGTGGCAACTATTTTTACAGCACAAACACATTCAGAACCATACGCTGCCAGTCATGACACATCCAGAACCATACGCTGTCAGTCATGCAAAATTAACAGCACACGCTGCCACATTCTAAAGCAAACAGCACACGCTACCACATTCCAGAACCATACGGCAACAACTGCAATTGCAGAACCATAGATGATGCTCCTAGACTCATAGTAATAATAGAAGTCTAGACTCAAAATACACTTCCAAAAACAAAATACACTTCCAGACTCATAGTAATAATAGAATTCCAAACTCAAAATACGCTTCTAGATCTAGAATTGCAGAGCAAACAGCATAAATGAAATACAATCTTAAGATTGATGAATCAACAGGGGCGGCGGGAGCTCCATCGACTGTTGGAGATCGGGCGGCACAGCGGCACCAGCTGCAAACCTACCTTGTCACGACCCGCGTTGCCTGTGCGGACGAAGTGGATTCATGTCCACGAGATTTGGAACGGACTGGGGGAGAAGGAGGTTAGGTTTCGGAACTGGGGGCTTCGACGCGGGAGAGCTGAGGTATTTGGGGCAAGTGGACGGCATTGGCGGCGGCGGCAGAGCTTATCCGGCCGAGCGCGCAAGCGCGGGAGGAGACGCGGGCGCGGGAGCGGTGGAGAGGAGGCGAGCGCGCAGGCCGCGGGCGCCATCGGCGATGGGGAAGGGGGAGCAGGGGATCCGGATAAAGGCTGCTGGACACTGGTAGTTCCTTCCCTATGGGTTTCTTGCGGTTTCTATGGGCCTCGATTCTACTGTGGACGTCGTTCCGTTCTGTAGAAATCGTTTCCATGTTTTCTTCTCTCTCTGCTCTTTAACTCTCTTGCCACATCAGCAAAATCTTTATGACTCTGCCTAATTAATGCACATAGAAACTGCAATTACTCTACCATTGGGACTGCCCTTAGACACCAAGTCTACACGCAAAACGAGACTCGTACGGATTTCGTGTGGCTGTCCGCCTGCTTGATGTGTCCACTTATTTAATAAAACGGGAGCAAAAGATCCGAGAGGAATATTAGATAGACTCCATAACACAAAATTTGCATTAGAGACCATAGTTTCTTGTAGTAGTCTTCAACATATGAACTCTATGGGTAGAGTCTGGGTTGGGAGTGTCCTAAGGGCACTCCCAACCCAGACTCTATGGTAGTGTCCAGAGTCATTAATTATACTGCCACATAAGCAATTTGCTGATGTGGCAAGCAATTTAATGATGAAAGAGAGGTGGAAACTAAGAAACCAAGTCTAAGTTAGACACCAAGTCTACGCGCAAAACGAAGACCGTGTGGATCCAGTGTGGCTGCCGGCATACTCGACGTGTTCGCTTATTTAATAAAACAGGAGCAGAAGATCCGAGAGGAATATTAGAGAGACTCCATGATAAAAAAACTGCATTAGAGAACATAGTTTCTTGTGATAGAGTCTTCAACACATAGACTCTATAAGTAGAGTCTAGGTTGAGAGTGCCCTAATACACTAGTACACAACGGTTTAACTGGCACATAGTAATACATACCACATCGAGGATGTCTTAAACTTGTGTGTGGGGTGGGGTGGGGTGAGGGGGGGAGGCATTGAATCAGGGCCGTGCATTCAGCTGTACCTTGTCTGTTGCCCTGACGACGTCGGTCCCTTATCCTACACTTTCAACCACTAGACGTACGATACAGCCATACAGGCGCACACTCTACTAGAAAGGTTACCTCGCCTACTTGTCAGAGTCGTCGTCATGCGGCCAAATGGCAGGTCAAAGGATAAAAGGGCCTCGGTCTCACTCTTATCTCCATCTCCTCGATCGAAAAGGGAGGGGACGCATGGATTGATCCGAAATTTCAGCTGGAGTTTCCAAAATTTTAAGAATTTTTTGCTGGCTGGATTTCAAAATATGTACAAATGTCATTTGAAAAAACCCGGAGTTACCGATATGCAAATGTAACCGTGGGTACCGGTGGGACCGAATTTGCCGGTGTTTGACTAAAATTGAGAACGACGTGGTTGCCGGTTTGTTCTATTCAAGATCACTAATGACATATAAGGGTATGTACAACCCGTCTATAGGTACCGTCTAGAAAATGTAGATCTCATCACAAGAAAACCAACACAATTAGATTTACATTTTTTAGATTTTTTTACGATTTTATAGGGATTTTACAAGATTCAGCCTGGACACCCTAGATCTGAAGATCGATTTCTTACAAACAGGTGCCTTGGTTTTGTGTTCTAGCCCCTGGAAAGATCTCAGATCTTGCAATGTAGTCCCTGGTCGCGGCCAGCGACGGGGATCACCGGAATCCGGCTAGGGGAAGGCCGGGCTTGGCCGGGAAAGGATCTAGGAGAGGTCTAGGCTCACCTAGGGTTCCATTCCGAGGGTTGGCGAGACCGGAAGAGGTGCCGGCGAGATAGTACGGCGGCACAGCGGATGTGCAGCCGCTGCTTCACCATCTCCGGCAAGGTGGACGGAGGTGGAGCCTTGCTGCCGGCCCGGTTGGCTCGAGTGTGGGCGTAGGACGACGATGGTGATCTCATACTGCGACGGAACGACGCTGGACAGGGTGCTTGGCGGTGGCAGCAAACATGGCGGACGACGGCTCTGTTCCGGAGCGCGCGCACAGGGCACGGTGGCGCGCTGGGACTAGCAGGCGGGCGAGCACGACGAGGAGGGCGAGGAAAAGCGCGTCGGCAACTCGCGCTCTCGCTTTTATTCGCGGCTCGACCGTCGGGGTTTGCGTGCGGCGCTGCGCGGCTGGCAGCCACCGCGCGTGGCGCGTGTGGTGGGACAGGCGCGTGTGCATGCCTGGACGCGACGCACGGCCCGTCGCTCGGGCGGAGGCCCCACGGCCGCGCGGGTCTACAGCGACGGATGCGAGGCATCCGTACGCTGGAGGGAGACGTGCACGCCACGTGGACATGCAGGCGCGCGCGCACAGAGCGCGCTGACGACGGCGCTGGCGCCCGGTTTAAATCCGTTTGACCTCATTCAAAATTGTGAAACTCGAAATTTTTGAATATAACTCGAAAATCTTCAAATACGAAAGTTGTAGAGCAACTATAGCACTACAACTTTTGCAAAGGGTGACCTATGTTTTGATGCTTGGTTTAACGGGGAAAACGTGAACTTGTAGAAATTCTCGGCCCCAGTTTACTATTCACAGGGACTTCATCTCGATTTTTGGCCAATTTACACTCAAAATTTGAATGTCCACCAATTATGAAAATTGTGTTCCCGGAAACAAGGAAAAACTTTTATATTGACAGAATTTGAAGTTCTATAGTGAAATTTGGAGAACGTGCTAGAAAACTATTTCAACATTATAGAGCTCTTAAGGGGTTGGACCAAAATTTGTGAATTTGACCAAGGTTTCTTTTGCAAAATTGTTCAAAACTACACTAAGCATGCTTTGGGACTAATCACACTTAATTAACAAGTCTTAATCAATGTACTTAAGCTAATGAAACATCAGGGATGTTACACCCTGTCTATGGGTTGTACGAGCTGTCTGTACATCTATCTGTATGTTAAATTCGAAACTCTGTAAACAACTCGCTGTCTTTGGGCTGTACATGTCGTAAGCCGCCAGTACGACGTGCCATTCACACGGACGTGCTCGTCGTCCTAGTTTCCTATAGTCATAAATGGCGAGTGTCCCTGCTCCTCTTATGGTAAAAACCAAGCCCAATGTCGTTCTTTAACGCCGTATATTGAGAGTTGATAAGAAAAAAAATATTCCAACAGTCTTCCTTTAACGTTCTCTTTTACCAACAATTATTGGGGTAACCCAATAATTCACCCCAATAATTGGAGTATAGGACTGGCCGATTGGGAAGTATGGCCATGTGTAATTGGACCCATTAGACAAACTACATGGACCAAAGTAGTAAATGCTGCGTAACAGCGTGAGATGCATCCCAACGATGCAAAAGCAACTCAACGCAATTGCAATGAAGTATATTTTTTACGGTATATATATATATATATATATATGAAAAATCCATTCTACACGCGCGTGTAACTACTCTTACCTTTATATCTCATGATATACATTTAATCCGACCGAACGAAAAGTATGTACACATAGTATGTGATGATACTAGACTATCTATGGTGGTATATAAGTTGAGTATGTGATCATACATAGAGTATGTGAACATACTAATTTTTATATACTAACAGTAAGATATAATAGAAATATATTAAAAACTAGAGAGGCTTTTGAAATTTTCCGTATATATCTATTTGGATTGTCCTAGAATTAGTATGTAAACATGCTCAAAGTGATAAATAAGTATGTAGACATACCCAGGTGGTATTTTGATGATGAGAGTAGCTATACGCGCGTGTAGATAAACCTCGTCCTATATATATATATATATATATATATATATATATATATATATATATATATATATATATATATATATATATATATATATATATATATATATATATACACACGGAGAGTATACTCCGTGGCCAGCCGTAGACTAGCTTATTCTATAGCCAGGACACGTGGCGTATTTATAATGGCCACCCACCCACATCTGCGTCACTCTTCCAATCCGGCCTAATTAATAGGCGACCCGGCAACAAGCTGTCCGTCCGTCACTATGTATTAGCTTCATTAGATTTAGTTAATCCCTACATGCACGTTTGTACAGTAAATCATGTTGCATGTATCCCGGCAAGAATCATGGATACTGTGCACTCTGTCCGACATTTTGGATTCTAGTAAACTGAACCCGTTTTATCTAAACTTTTATGCTACTGTTGTAGTAAATGTCTTTGTCGTAAATACTAGACACCCATTTGGTAATTTTACTATATTCTAGTAAATTGAGAATAATATTTTCAACAGGAATTGGGAATCATTTTACAGTGACTTGATCACAATATTCTAGTAAAAGCCTATACGTGGTAAATTGATGATGACATTTTGGCAATATTTTTGATTCTGGGAAATTCGGTATATAGTAACTTGATTATGTCGTATTCGGTATATAGTAACTTGATTACGCCATATTGAGTATGTGGTAACTCGATGGCACCAATCTAGTAAATTGATGGTGTCATTGTGCGGCTCACTTGAACAAAAAGCAAAGTGTCATGTATTCTAGTAACATGTATATGTACGTTGCACTTGCGCATGTAAACAAAACTAAACCGGGCATGTCTGCAGGTAAACAAATTTAAATTGGAAGGGCACCTATGTACACACGTGCATGCAGAGTCAACTACGGATATGTAATAATGCTAATTAATAGGAGAATGGACAGCCAGCTGTCAATTAATTAATTAGGCTCAGCTGGAAGACGTGGATGACCACTTCAAATGCGCAAGGGGTCGTGGCTATAGAATAAGCTATTCTACAGCTATATATATATATATATATATATATATATATATATATATATATATATATATATACCACCAGGCATGTCCGCTGTGGAGGGGAGCGACGTAGACCGCGCTAGCTTAATCACGTGTGGTCCACCTCATGTTTTGTAATTAATTGATCCAGGCAGCCGGCCAGTCAATAATCAGGGCGGAATCACCGTCGGAAGTTTCCTCTAGTAGGCTGTGCGCACCAGGAACGTCGGCACGCATACCTGCAGTCCTGCACCAGTCTACACATAAAACTTGGTAATGTGCTTACGTGCATGACGTGTCCAAGCATATGCAAAGCTTTTTGTGAATGATGATTATGGGAATTCAAGAACCGTCGTGCAGACTACATCTGAATACTAGCGTACGTGTTACGTGAATTAGTAGCCGATCGTGTATATAAAATGACGAGAATTAGGAACAAGCAACTACACCAACAAGATCCCAAAAGTAACCGAGTTACGATAGTTCAAACAGCTCGAGATGAAAGATTAGGATGGAAGCAGCGGCGGATCCAGCACCGGGGCGGCTGGGGCTCGAGCCCCGGCTACCGCCGGAAATGCTGTGAAGCCCCCCTGACCCCCTCCTACAGATTTTGAGCAAAAGAATGAAGGAAGAAGGAGCTGGAGGTGGAAGAAGCACAGGAGAGCCCCCCTGGGGCTCGATCCTGACTTCGCCACTGGATGGAAGTTATTAGAGAACCGGTTACCATAATGTTGAGACCTATTTACCATGAAATAGTGGTTATGTTGACTCGAAAGTTAGAAGTCGAATTCAGGATGAGAGTTACCACAGTTTGGATTCAGTTACCAGATACTATAATGTCGAGGCAAATTTACTATAAAACATTTAAAATGATTGGAATGGATTGAGATGATGATTAGGATGGTGAATTACTATAATTTTGAAGGAAAATTATTCCGAGGATCTAGTTACTGTAATGAAAATTAATGAAATATTTACAATAACTTGAATATACTGTAGTCCGATTTGAAGTCTCAGTAAATACTCCAGTGCAGTGTAAGTGCTTGCACTACGTTACTGGAATATTCCACGTATGCCTTTATTTCCAAATTCTAGTCGATGGTAGAAAGCACTACTTCTCAATGAATGCTTTCATGTTTTGCCACCAAAACAGATAGAAGTTTTCCAAACTCTCCGTGTATTCGCACAGCCAGCTCCAGTAGTCCCATTCAACCTTGATCCCCCTGACTCATAGATAACTGCGCAATGCCTTCTGTAACTCATCCTGCTGTGCCTCCCGCCAATATTCATCATCTTTTGCTCTGTAGTGAAAATAAGAAAAACGGGTAAAATAGTGTGTAAAATTTCAGTTTAGTTAAAATTAACATAATACACATTAATACGGCACCACTGCCATACCATACCATAAAAAGACAAGGAACAATACACATGGAGGGAATAAGAATGCATAAAAAAAGTTTAATTTGTTTTGGCAGCTCTTGTTGCTTGAAGCCTAAAATGCTAGGAAGGAATAGCAAATTAAAGAATATGAGAAAAAATAACTTACGGGGATGATGATCCCTTATAGACATATTGAGAACCATAATCACCACAGTTCAGCAGTCTCACTTTTTCTACTACCATTTTCAACCGATGTTTTTGTTCATATGCTTTACTATCGTAAAAGAATTTACAATTGAATTTTATGATGGAGCCTTCTGGTTTCTCAACAGTTATGACCATCTTATCAATTCTCGGATACGGAACCTCTTCAAATTCTCCATCGGACCAGTCAACTGGTTCAAATATTGAAAAATAGTCAATGTCCACCACAGCCTCAATTATCTCTCCAGCAAACTCTCTCTTGAGGATTGCGGAAGTAGCACCATGGTTACTTCTGGCCACCTCAAAAGGGAACATTTTTGGTGGATCACCTGCATCTCCCTGTTCGAAAGGATAATCAACACAATGAAAGATATTCCAAAAAATATGAAGAAAAATCTACAAATATAAATCATTTGTCCTGAATATAATGATAATTATGTGTGTTTGATTGAATGTATTATTTGGTTGTACGAAATGCTGCAACCTCTGTGGTGATCTTTTTTTTTTGGTTGAATGAATTGTACTAACTAATCGGCGCTGAAGCCATCCCAATTTGTGTTATTTTCCACTAAGAAGTGTAACCATGTATCATGGCTCAAGAGAATTCGTTGAACCACACAATGCAATCCAGTATCATTCATATACGTGCTCCATGTAGTTCATGCAACCAAAAACACTTTTAAAAACATTGATCCATTTGGCAAGCCCACACTCGAACTGTAGTCTGAAACCCCGCCGACCCAAGGATTTTCAGTTGTTGTGGCTCGCACATGCACTGCCTGACATTTATAGCACGAATCAGGGAAAGAAAATGAGCAAGGTGCTGTTCTGTTCAGGGAAGTGACGAGACCTCGGAGATAAGGCCGGCAGCGAAGCGAATCTCGTCGTCGATGAGCTCCAACAGGTTCTCTTTCTGGGAGGTCTCGGAGGAAGAAGAAGCAGCGGCGGCATGCGACGTCAAGGATCGGCGGGCGGTGATCAGGGACGTGGCGACGGGTGCGTCAGCGGCGAGGCCACCGGGAGGCACCACGGCCGTGGCAGGAGGCGCGGACGATCGGCGTGCCCAGCAGAGGGCGAGGGTGGTGAGAGGGAACGAGGAGGATGCGGCGGTGGTGGCGCGACGGACGAGCCTGGCAGCGAGCAACGCCGGCGCCATGATTTTAGGGTTTGCAGTCACGGGTATAAACTAATCTATGGTTTGTGGAAAAGCTTTCTCCTCATCCGTTGATATTCCACAGGATTTACAGTGATTTGTTACGCATGTGGTCCACACGCACGAGCCAAGGATCAGAACAGGAAGAAAATCAATCTATACAAACAGCTGTTCTTTTTTCCTTTTTTGCGGGTACTACTGTAGTGTACAAACAGCTGTGTTGAGTGTTGACTGTTTTTACCATCTATATAATCGACCACGGGGATAGAACCCGCATGCTGTAACTTGGGAGATGGGTGAGTTAGAAACTCCAACAGTTTGCTATCTTAGTTTGACATCCATCTAATTTTGGTAAAATATGAAAAAATAATTTCTAATAGTTTGGCAAAACAACTTGGTATCAATTGCAACTTGGCATTAATAACAACTTGGCATCTCTCTCCTCTCCGCGCGCATATATGCGCGCAGCTATCCGCGGCGCATCCTTCATGAGGTGGAAGGGTATAAAAATAATTTTGTTTTTTTTCTCACGTTCCTGATTTAAGTTTTAAGAGGTGTAAGGGTAGAAACATATTTTTGTTTCTCTCTCAGGCTTCCTGATGTACTCCATCCGTCCCAAAAAGAATAACGTTCTAGGATTCAAAATTTGTCCCAAAAAGCATGTCGTTTTACTTAATTTGGCATGTCTGCATGTGCATGTGGACATGCAACAATCAATTAGCACTAAATATGGCAAATAAACAGGGGTAATCGAGGTCATTTCACCTCCTTAATAACCTGTCCTAAAAATTTCTAGGATAACATTCTTTTTGGGACAGAGGGAGTAAGTTAAATCTAGATTTGGCAAGTGAATAATGCCAAACTGTTGGAGATGAACTCTTTTTTACTTGGTATATCTTTTTAGAAGTTGGCAAAACACCAGATTTATCAAGTAAAATTTGGCAAACTCAACAGTTCCCCATCAGGTTGTTATTCTTAATTTTTTTAGCAAAAGCAAGAAAAATCTTTCTCCAACAATTCTCCATCCTAGATTGCCATTTATCTCAAGTAGGGAAAAAGAGCCTTCGCTCGTATCAAAAGAAGAGGTGGAAAGACATAAAAATAATTTTGTTTTTATCTCAGAGTTCCTGATATAAGTTTTCAAGAGGTGAAAGGGCAGAAACATAATTTTGTTTCTCTCTCAGGGTTCCTGATGTAAGGTAGATTTGAGTTTGACAAGTGAATTATGCCAAAATATTGAAGATGAGCTTTTTATTACTTGGCATATATTTTTAAAAGTTGGCAAAACACAAGATTTTCTACTTGACAAATCTTGTGTTTTGCCAACTCTAAAAAGATATGTCAATAAAAAAAGAGCTCATCGTACTTGGCAAATCTTGTGTTTTGCCAACTTCTAAAATGACATACCAAGTAAAAAAAAGAGCTCATCTTCAACCATTTGGCATAATTCACTTGCCAAACTCAGATCTACCTTACATCAGGAACCTGAGAGAGAAACAAAATTATGTTTATGCCCTTCCACCTCTTGAAAACTTACATCTGGAACCTAGAGGTAAAAAAAAATATTTTTATGCTCTTCCACCTCTTATAATACAGACGGATGCTCCGCGGATCGGCGTGCACATATATCCGCGCGCGTAGGCTTTTTTTCCCAACTTGGGATAAATGGCAACCTGAGATGAGAAATTGTTGGAGAAGGTTTTTTCTGCTTTT
Organism: Cenchrus fungigraminus; assembly: GCA_036936925.1. Lineage (NCBI taxonomy): Eukaryota > Viridiplantae > Streptophyta > Magnoliopsida > Poales > Poaceae > Cenchrus > Cenchrus fungigraminus. The sequence continues at coordinate 105,261,261 of CM072779.1, forward strand.
GCCAAAAAATAAGAATGGCAACCTGAGATAGGAAACTGTTGGAGATGCTCTTAGGCAATTCTAATTTCTTAAACATATGGCTACCATTATATTTGCTCATAACATAAACTAGAACATACTAACTAGATGTACAACGACACAATGCACTGCTTGACTTGGTGCTTCTTCCGCTGGGCTACGGATCATATAGCGCCTCCTGTTTGCGCGTCAAAATCTCTCTGAAAATTTCTAATCTAATTACTCTTCGACCGACGCATTGTTCTGGTGCACCCATCGTTGATCCGGTACTGGTCTTTTCCTTCCCCTTGACGTAGTTGATCCGACGCTCTGGAGATGCACCGATGGATCTAGAAAACTGCCTATCAGATCATCATGTGCTTGCTGTTGACTTGGTTCACCCGCGCTAGACCAATTCAACCGATGCTTGCACCGATGGTTCTCGAGGACACCATCGACTCATAAGGGTGTTGTTCTTCTTCTCTCTATGCGCCTATCATCGATTGATGGGGTGGCCATTCCTCTATGCCACTGTATGAGTCAGTGACACTGGTATTTTGCTGATTTCTTTGTTCACATACCACTATTTATTAGACTCTCAAATTACATACTATCTCTGAATTTTTTTCTATGGTTTCTTTTGCATGGATTGTAGTTGCATCCATAGGACCTGAAATGCCTAGCTACAAAGATATGCTCAAACACTGTGCACTACCGGAAAACGTGCCTTTGTCGTGAGCCCATCTTGAGCTTTTTGTCGGTTCACAACAAAAGCCCATTTTTCGATGGCCACGACGAAAACTCACAGCAAAATTCGGGCTCACGACAAAAGAGCCATTTGCCGTGAGCTTTAAGACCGGCTCCCGGCAAAATAGCTATTTGTCATGAGCCTAAAGGCCGACTCACGGCAAAATACCTATTTGCCGTGTGTTTTTTTCAGCCGACGGCACAAAACCCCTCTTCCCACCTCAAAATGTTTCCATAGCTTTTTCATACAACTTTTGATGAAGAAAAACATTATATCACAATTGTACATCTTGAAAATATCTACAACTTTTAGTAAGGAAGTATTTCAAAATTTTCAATTTAAATACATGTTTTCTTTTTTCAATTGAATATAGAAGGGACATTTGTGAAGTAACCTATAGCTATATTTATCTTCTATACTCCAAATTTTTTGCACTGTCCACATACAACATGTGGTACTCCATGTTAAAATTTGGTACATTTTTGTATTTGTTTTCTATATTTAACTAATTAATTGCATTTGAAGCAATTTTTTGAGTCAAGTCAAATTTGAACTGCAAGTGATTCAAATAGTAGAAGAAAATGAGTAAAAAAAATGAAATTCATGTTACTTAGCCAATTTTGAGATCTTAGACATAAAATCAAAATAAATTTCAAACATCTTGTCGAGGAAACACGATCAAAGACGCACGTCCGAATGATTTTAAAATTTAAAAAACACAAATGAAGTCTGGAAACCATAAAATTTGTCAATGTTTCATGATATCATACATGAAGGCTGTGGTAAAAAATTGAATGTATTTCACACATTTTGTCATGTACATTGCTTACAAATCGAAACATCTCCAAAGAAGTTTCATAAACTTAAGAAGAAGGCGGTTAGATTTGTAGGCAAAGTGACATTCAAATTGGGATTTGAATTCAAAATTTTTATACTCTTCAAAAACAACATGTGGTACTCCATATTAAAATTTGGCAAATTTTGAATTTATTTGTTATATTTTAACTAATTAATTGCATTTGTTGTATTTTTAAAAAAAATCCCTTTGCTATGGGCCTAAACATGGGCTCACGACAAAGCCTTATTGGGCTAGCCGGCCCATCAAAACCGTCGGCCCCTCACCTGACGAACCCTAGGGTTTATAAGCCACCCCATCCCCTCCCTCCATCTTCCTACCACCGTCGCCCCTCCTCTTTCTCTCCTTACACGCTGCCGCCCCGCCCTCCGCCGTCACAGCCACACCCTCCTCCTCCCCCCTCCGCTCGCCCCTCACCTCGTCGCAAGGGGCAGTTGGGGGGAGGCACGGTGGCGGCGGCCACAGGTCTGCGCCGCGATTTGCTCCTCCCTCTGCGTGACGACGACCTCCCACCTTCCACCCGGCAACCCACAACCGACGACACAGGGCGAGATCCGACGCCCGCCTCATTCCCTCCTCCTCCCTCGTCCGGCCTCTGCCGCCCTCCCTGCCTCCACTTCCCTCAGATCCGTCACCAGGGGAGGAGATCGAGGCCGGACGACGGTGGCGACGGCGGCGGCGCATCGACCTTGAGTTCCCTCCCCTGTATGGCATGGAGCTCCTTCTCTGGCACAACCTTGAGCTCCCTCCCCGTTTATGGGCCTTCGGTGATGGTTTGCTAACCATCACCGAAGTGATGCCCCGCCACACCCCTCCCTAACCCCCATCACCGCCAGTTTTCACAAACTATTCCCTACCTAATGGCCATGATGGGGTATGGCATCACTGCTGGTTCCAGCCCGGCCCCGCATCTCGCCGACGGTGCCCGACCACCTCACCGCCGCGCCTCGTCTGCGTCGGCCGCCTCTCCCCGCGACCCCACCCTTACTTCTCGGCAGGCTACCTCTTCTCCTCACCATCGGGCACCTCCGGTGAGATGCGGCCGGGAGAGGTGCAGCAGAGGGAGAAGGGGAGCAGAGGGAAGAGGGGCAGCAGAAGGAAGGGGGAGCACCAGGGACTCACCGAAGCTTGGTCCTCGCTACCGCCCTGGATCTCCTCACCCCAACCGTGGATCTCCTCGCCATAACCTGAGCCAGCTACCCTCAAGGCAGCCCCCGCTCCTCGCCTCAGGCACGAGGTGAGGGGAGTGCGGAGGGTGGAGGAGAGGGGGGCCGTGGAGGGATGAAGTGAGGGAGAGGGGAGGGAAACGAGGCAGGAGAGAGACAGGGACACGAAGAGTGGATTGGGAGAGGGCAGGGCCATGCACGGATGGATAGGGTTGGCAGCTTGGGTGGACACCGGACTCCAAAACTTTCACAGTTGAAACACATGACAATTTCAGGTCCGTGGAGTCCATCACAAATGGTTTCAATTACGAAACGTTGGTGAATTGAAACCATTTGTGATGGACTCTTTTCACCAACGGTTTTAACGAGCACAAGCCAATGCATACTTAAAACTGGCGGTGATGACTCTTCACCACCGGTTTATGCAAAAGTGTTGGTGATAAAGCTTTGGTTATGTTCAGTTCTGTAGTAGTGTGTGTTGACATGAAAAAAACGTCAACACATCGATTGTTTCCAATGCACCATATGTGGCATGCACTTCATAGTAGAAAAGCATGTTTGTTGTTTTTGTATCAGACAAAAGATGCACTCATTATTACACCACTTTATAGTGTGGGCAGCAGCACTTATATGGAAGATCTGTTCTATCGCAGTAGGCGTCCGGGCTTTTAATTCTATGCTTTTTGCAGACACCTGGGCACTCAGCAGCTGAACATTGACTTTGTCGTTTAGGTAGGAAGCATGGCATTTTCAGCTCTGGCGGTGACGGGCAAGGCTTGCCCCCGCCTGCACATCCAAACGAATTAATCAAATATAAATCAAACAAATTTATGTAGTTATATTATTAATGTCAACATACCTTCTGTAAATAAAACAATGCAGAGTAATAAATAAATTAAAAGTAGATAGTGTAAATGGTATACAGTTTCCAGCTTGGCAGGGCGATGAGGTGCAGCCTAACAAGTCTATCAACTTCATTGTAGGCGCTTTAGGTCCCAAGGATGGACTCCAAATCATGGAACTATCCAAATTATGCAAATCAAGTCACTCTAGATAATAAAAAGACAGGGCGTGTGAATATTATTAGAGCATCCAAATCAAGTATAGACATGCATTAGCAACACCTATACTTTATTATACTACATGTATATTTGGTTTCATTCGTCTCAAACATAGATATTATTATGCATCTAGACATAGGGTGTATGTGCATCTAAGTACATAACAAAAATCTATGAATCTAAAAAAATACCAAAACGACATACAATTTTAGATAAAGTGGGTAACAACCAACACAAAGTACATTAGTATATATGCAGTGCTCCATCTGTTCCAAATTGTAGGTCAGTTTAACTTTTCTAGGTGCATTAGGATCATGCCCGTGCGTTACTACGAGTTAAAGAAATTTATTTTATTCACTTCAAATATTATCGTGTTAAATTAACTTTTAGAAAACATAAAAATTAAGTGGCGGTGAAAAAGAGGTATCACCAACGGTTCATAATACGAACCGTTTGTGATAGGCATCCCTGAATCCAAATTTTTTTATCCAGCATAGTTTGCCCCGTCTCATGTCCTCCCGTCTACCTCATCCACTCGTTCCCTCCCTCCCTCTCCACATTTTCCGCCTCGTCCCCTCCCTCTTCACCTTGTCTCCCTGTCCCCTCCCTCTCTGCCCCATCTCCTCCCTCTCCGCCCGACTCCTCTCCTCCCTCCCTGTCCCTCTCATCCCCATTCCGTGCACCCCTCACCGACCGCAATGTGATGAGCGGTGGCGGCGCACGAGGCAATGGTGCGAGCGTAGATGCCGACTCGATCGGCAAAGGCTCGGCGAGCTCTGACGGCCAAGGTGTAGCGGGCTCCAGTTGTGCGTTCTTTGATATAGGTTCTCCCTCCATGCCTCTCTCTCTCTCCCCCTCTCCCTCTCCCTCTCCGGACTTTCCCTTCTCCCGACCGCATCCTATCGGTTGCACGCAGTCGCCGGTCCGGTCAGTAGAAGCGGCAGCTGTCCGGGAAGAACGTGTGGGCGGCAGGTCACAAGGGAGGAGCGGCCGGCTCAACAACCGGGCGCGGACGGCAGGATGCGGGGACAGGAGCCAATTTTTCTATTTTTTAACAAGACTTCACCGTTAGTTGCAAACCGGCGGTGATGGCGTCAACCATCACCCCAACCTATCGAGTAACAGTTTTTAGAACCGGTGGTGATATGCATCTCTCTAGTAGTGAGGGGTTTTCTGGTGAAGCCATAGGCTCAGCTCAGATCCGAGAATGGTGGTGCCCAAGGAAAGGAAACTCTTCTTGCTGCATGTTCAAGCGAAGTGGGAGTATAAACGTTGCCTCAAGAGTGAAACTGTGAAAGGGAGCGGAGGCCACAAGATTCCACATCAGTGAAGGGTTTGGCTCTGAGAGGGTTTGTTTTTCAAAATATTCAGATAGAGAGCGAATTCAAGGCCTGGCAATTGAACGATACCCAACGCCTCTTGAGATGTGAAACACCAGTTAGAAAAATGGATGGCATAACTTTTAAAATGATGCATTTGTTGATATTTGTCTGGATACTCAAATATTGGTTCGAGATTTGGTGTACAAAATCCTGGTTGGAGCATCCGCTTTATGTTGGGCAATTTGGTTAAGTAGAAATGATATTTTTTTAAACAATACTCGAGCTGTTACTCCTATGCAGGTTATCTTCCGAGGGTCCCATTGGATCCGTTTTTGGGCGTTGCTGCAGAAAGAGGACGAGCGGCCTCACATTATTCGGGGGTGTCGTGTGCTTGAGACCACGTCGATGGAGATCTTTGCATCTAATGGATGGTCTTTTAGCAACAGAATTTCTTTTACATGATGTTTGACATTGTTCCAGAGATCAACTTTCTTGTTCTTTTTGTGTCGTCCGTGCTTGTAATAAGAAACAGCTATATGCATAGTTTTATGCAGAGGCTGGAATATTGAAATATATTCCCTTTTCTAAAAAAAATATTGGTTCGAGAGGATAAAATAATGCTCAAGTACCAAAACACCAGCGTAGGATACAAAAGGACTTTTATTATTTTTTTAAGCTATATAGTCACATATTGTGTGTGAGAAGATATCAACCCCAGTCTAAAGATATGGCAACACTAGTGTAAAATATAAATGAGAGGGCATAGAGATAGATTTTGACTAGGTGGAAGATATGAAACCCCACTCTGAAGATATGGCAACACTAATGGAGGATATAAATGAGAGGGCATAGATTATGACTACGATGTATGTTTTCTTTTAGATAATGGATAAAAATCTGACATCTATATCCAGAATGGATATGGATAAAAATCTGACATCTCTATATCCACGAATGGATATGACTACGATGTATGTACAGCAAGCATGTTGTGCTTCTATATAAACACCTAGATAGACGCTAAAACAGATATGGTACAGAACGTAGTACACTGGTTCTCGCAAAAGCAAGAGAGTTGTTGCCCGGCCGGCCTCTTCCCCATGGCTCTAGTTAGGATCAGTACGGCGAGGCTTGTGTCCTTGACGGCTGCTTTGTTCCTGGTTATGGCCATCATGTCTGTTACTTTGTTAGTCCTAATATCTATACTACCACACTCAATCATAGAGATCACACTTAATGGTCTCATGTGGCCATATTTGTTACTACAGACCTGAGTTGGTAGACCGCGTGATGGAAAAGTTGCTTTCTTCCTGATAATGAAAAGGTTATATATCCATATACAGAATGTGCCATCCTTCTCGGCCATGGTAGAAGAGGTACTATCATACATTTCAATAGATAAATCTGCTGCTACTACTATGTTTAATATTGAAAAATGGACTGGTGAGAAAGATAAAATTTGGGTTAAGTTTGTGGTCGAGAAGTCAGCTATCAATGAAAAGGAACTTTCTGCTGTTGTTTTTAATGGTCAAATCATATAAACCCCCCCCCCTCAGGCATTACATACAAGAAGAAAGTCTTCTCACGCAGACCAAGAAAATCTCCAGCGCGTGATCCCTAAAGACAGCATATACATGCAGCACTTCGACCACAGCACAGTCTTCATGAATCGGGACTGTATGTAGCGTAGTCTGCTCTTGTTGAGCCACACCAATTGCAGCTTCACATTCAACACCGTGAAATATGATCCATAGGCCACAGTCTGTGGGTTCAGTCAACGTCCCTATAAGGTCTTCCTGTGTAGGATCGTCATAGCGCACTACCTCTGTCGATAACTCTATAGTACCTTTGATCAAACCTACATTATCTGCGGATGCACAGCTGCTCTTCAGTCCGGCGGGTGAAGGGCTTGTGTGATTGGACACTGGTGCAAACACCACCTGGTACCCTTGTGTCATCATGTCAAGCATATCCTTCTCCATCTCAGCCTTGAGTTCTTGCTTGATTTCTTCCTTCATCTGTTGCTTATCAACTAATGAGTCGGTACTCGCCCTCTTCCTCTTCCTATACATGGAAGCGTGCTGAGGCCATGAGAACTTCCAGCCCTGGTAGCTGGAGACACCACGCACGCGACCTGGTTGTTCGGGGCAGCCCAAGCACTGACTTAGCACATCATTCTTCCTTAGCCATGAAGTCATTCTTGAAGATTCTGCATGTGCATTCTTTTCCATGATGTCTGCAGCCACATTTTCATTTGCTTCTTTGTTGTACACTATCACGGCAACAACGTCTTCCACCACTAGCTTACTCCTTGCTCGCACCAAATTCCTAGAATGATCATCATAAGCATCATATGGGTTGGCGATCCCAGCCGTAGCTAATTTCCTGTTCTCTTCCTCCCACTATGGTAGTTTCCCAGAATAACCAGCTGGACCCATGCTGTGCTCGTTTGTGTTCAGGATTCGAAGTGACTTGAACTTGCCACTAACAGATGAGGCGTTCTCGGTTTCCTACTGTTTCAAGAACTCTTTCCACTGTTCCGTCTTGATAAAGTCGTACTTTCCAAATGGCTCGAGTCCTTTTCTGACAAAATCTCGCCTAAGCTGAAATCTGAATTGTCTCCATGCCTTGGCTGCAATCTTCCACAAAAGCTTGAATGCCTGCTCTTTCATGTCTTCCTGGAACTCCAAGTGTTTCTGCATATAGGTTTCAAACAAGTACCACTTTTGTTCATCGCTTAGTTTTTTTATTTCTGGCAAATCCAAAGGTATTTTTTTGTCTAGCAATGAGCCCTGCAAGCGCCCTGAACCTGCGCTTTTGTGTCAATGGTACTGGCATCCCCCCTCTCTCAACCTCAGTGACTACCATTTTGTCTCTTGGCCACTTTGTGGCTGTCCTTGGCACTCTGGCTCGGCCGGAGCCCCACCCACCTGCTCTTGTTCTTCACTAGCAGTGGCATATTCATCTTCTTCATTATGTGCATCTTCTTCAAGGTATATAGTCCTCAACAGATTTATCATGTGAATTAATTGTCAAGGGATTATGAGAAAGGTCAGCTTAGTGTCCAAGAATAGCACAAAAAGTAGACCATACTGCTAGCTCTCCCAGGAGACATGCTAAAACAGGAGACGAGTAGAGCACATTTTTAGTTAACCATGCATAACAGCTAAGCATTTATCTAATCAACACCCACAGAATTGTGTACAAGACCATACAAATGAGAAAACAATTATAGTAACTAGTTTAGCCCATATAATCTCATTGGTTCTATGGTAAACCATTAACATAAATGCAAAATTCAGAAATCAAAAAATTAGTTCAGGCCATGCGACCTTACCATTTTAAAGAGGAAGATGCTCGCTGCCTCTGTTGTTGATGAGGTACTTATTCAACTTGGAGAGAATGTCCAAATGCACATATGGAACAAGAGCAAAACCAAATATAAGAGTGAATCCAATGGAAATGCCAAGTATACGTTTTGAAACTCGAAACCCTAACTGAGCATAGTCAAGAATGTATATTAATGATGTAGGACGGATTTCTAGCATGCAGTTCACCTTGTCACTGTCGAAGCGGAGGGATCTCTAGTTGCCACGTCCTCGTGTCAACCTCGTGGCTGGATCCCTCCTCCTCCTCCTAGTCGTCATCGCTGGAAGGTGAGGGGTGGTGTGGCGCACGTCTCAGTGAAGGGGTGTAGCGTGCGTCACGTCACGAGGGGGAGTGGGGGTGGGGGGAGGAAGGCAAGGGTGAGGAAGCGGTGGCGGAGGGGGCGAGGGGGAGGAAGCGGCGGCGGCGCGAGGGGGAGAAAGATGACGGCGTGAGAGGAGAGTGAGGAGGTGACTGCGTGAGGGAGGCGTCTTTCCCTACTAACCCTAGCGCGAGTGGGCGTGTGTGGGCCTTAAAACTGAAAGGCCCAATATAATTAGGAAAACATGTCAGGTCAGGGCTAGTTCTATTCGAATGAAGAACATTTCGCTTTTCCCCTTTTAATCTGCAATCAAGATTTGAATCACGTATTTCTTCGTCATTCGTAATCCAAATTTGATGATATTTGTTTATGATTTTTTCTAAAATCAACTTCTATTCATTTATGATATTGTTTCGTATATAACTCCATTCCCTAGATGTTGTTTATACACCTTTATCTTGTTCCTTACAAGTACAACATAGAAATAATATTTGTTTTACACAACCATTACTAATGAAACTTTGTATTTCGTAATGTTAAGGTGAACACAAGGTTGTGTTAAAATTTCAAATGTATATGAGTTCGAACATGTTCTAAAGTGTGGAAAACTTCAGTGTTGAAGTATAACATTCTAGGAAACTATGTGAGAGATGTAAATATTTGTACACAAGTATGATCTTCCTTTTCAGAAACCATTTGAAATTTTTATGACAAGTTTAGGGACCCAAATTATGTCGCCAAGTCAATTTGTATAATTTTTAGACCAACCTAAGACGTTATTAGAATTATTATATCCCAAACATGAGATAAAAATTCGAATTTTGATAATTTTGGTTACACAAGTGTGCATGTTGATATTTTATTCGAATACTAATGACCAACTATGAATTGTTTGTATTTTTAATGAATTTATAGGTGCTGTTTTATGAGCTCTAATATTTGAGGGAAGCAAGTTTCATTTCCAAAAAATAGTATCGGGCCCACGCGTCAGCGTCAGCAACCTATATAAAAAATAACCCTGCCCGCCCGACAAAGAAGACGCGGGTTCACCAACTCGCGTTGCTAACAACTCTCCATTGTGTGAAATGTTATTATTTTGTCTATATTTGGTCCAACTTCAAAGGGTTTGACTTCTCGATAGGCGAGATGTGCAATTAGTAGTATCCACTCATCGGAGACGCACAAATAATAAATACCGTTGCCCCGGCCCCTTCATCTACCCACGAAAAAACCACAACTGCCTATACACTCCTCATCGTTCTCATTCCTCGGCGCGTTCGCTCTCTGCGCGGGGGCAGGAGATCAGGGACGAGAAGACGGTGGTTGCCATTCCCGGAGATGCCTAGCAGGCCGCACCAGCCGTCGCTGCTGGAGGACCTCCCTCAGGAGGTCCACATTGAGATTGCGGCGCATGTCGGTACGACCTCGGAGTGGCCCTTGGCTGACCTCCGCAGCCTACGAGGTACCTGCTCGACCATGTGTTGCCTGTGCAGCCACCGCGACATCGGCCAGCGTTTGTCGATAGAGGCGATAAGAGATGAGATTGCTTGGATGTGGGACCCTACCGCTTACACAGCCTTCCTTACTATGCTGACCGATCTCGGCAATCCGGGGGCTTGCTTCTACTCCGGGATCAACGTCGTGTTCATGGAAAATAGGCAAAGCGATGATCTCCGGCGCACCGCTGAGGGTGGGCACGGCGGCCTATATGTACGCCATTTTGCTATACAGGGACAATGGCGGTGCCGCCGCCGCCGACACCGCGAAGCGGTACATGAGGCGGGTCGCGGGCGGTGGCGGGATGACGACACGGGTGAACAACGAGGGGTGTGTGCCTTTGCGCAAGAAGGCTGCGAATGCTATTAGGAGGATGACGTGGCGCATTTGGGGTGACCCGCTGCCGCCGCCGGCACAGGTGCGGGGAGATCAGCCGTGCGCAGGCAACGACTGCGGCGTGGATAAAGGATTTGAGGAAATTGCTCTGTATTGCAGCGAAGCCTGTAGGCTCCATCGTGAAATGGTGAAGCTCGAAAGGGAAACTGGAATAGGAAACAACTACCACTGATCAGTGAATTAGCCTTGCTTTTGCTTTTGCTTTTGCTATGTAATTGCTATGTTTTGCAGCGAAGCCTGTAGGCTCTGCTGCGAATTGGTGAAGTTCGAACGGAGTATCGTAGTAGGAAAATCTTTGTTTTGCTTTTGCTTTTGCACCTACAAATTAAATCTATGTTGCTCGTATTATCTGTGTGAATTTATGGAAGAGCAACAAAGGAGACGCGGATCCAGTTCTATTCGAATGAAGAACAATTCGCTTTTCCCCTTTTAATGTGCAATCAAGATTTGAATCACGTATTTCTCCGTCATTCGTAATCCAAATGTGATGATATTTGTTTCTGATTTTTTCTAAAATCAACTTCTATTCATTTATGACATTGTTTCGTATATAACTCCATTTCCTAGATGTTGTTTATATGCCTTTATCTTGTTCCTTACAAGTACAAGATAGAAAATATTTGTTTTACACAACCATTACTAATGAAACTTTGTATTTCGTAATGTTAAGGTGAACACAAGGTTGTGTTAAAATTTCAAATGTATATGAGTTCGAACATGTTGTGAAGTGTGGAAAACTTCAGTGTTGAAGTATAACATTCTAGAAAACTATATGAGAGATATAAATATTTGTACACAAGTATGATCTTCCTTTTTAGAAACTATTTGAAATTTTTATGACAAGTTTAGAGACCCAAATTATGTTGCCAAGTCAATTTGTATAATTTTTAGACCAACCTAAGACGTTATTAGAATTATTATATCCCAAACATGAGATAAAAATTTGAATTTTGATAATTTTGGTAACACAAGTGTGACTGCTGATATTTTATTCGAATACTAAATGACCAACTACAAATTGTTCATATTTTTAATGAATTTATAGGTGTTTTATGGGCTCTAATATTTGAGGGAAGCAAGTTTCATTTCAAAAAAAATAGTGTTGGGTCCACGTGTTAGCGTCAGCAGCCTATATAAAAAAGATAACAGTTGCCTGCCTGCCCAGACCCACCTGACAACCAATGAGACGCAGAACCCGCGTCGGCAATGACTCTCCATTTTGCAAAATGAATATAACATACCGAATGGATAAGCGCAGCACACACGACGCTTTCCTCATTTCCCACTAGGGTTAGCGGAGGTGAGCGGAGGCAGCACCGGCGAGGTGAGCGGAGGCGGGGAGACGACGATGAGCACCAGTGAGGGGCCAAGCAGCAGATGACCCCGTGCACCGTGGATCAAGGAGGAGAAGCCGAACGCGATGCGGTGCCGCAACTGGATCCGCACGCGTGCCAGCGAGATGGCGGTGAAGACGGAGACGACGATGAGCGTCAGAGAGGGGCCAAGCAGCTGTGGAGCGAACCCAAAGCCGGAGATGAGCGTCATCGACTGGATCCTCTCGGGTTCCAACGAGGGGCCAAGCAACGACAGGGAGGAGTGTGCCGGCGAGGGGGCAGCGAAGAGGGCGAGGCGCCTGCCTCACGCCTGCGACAAAAAATGTCTTGCAACGATGAAGAGGGGTCGAGGGAGCGGCGAAGGTGTATAGGACCTCATATCTGACTCTGGCAACGACCACGACAACGGCGAGACAAGTTTCTCTGAATCACAGTGCCTTTTACTTGATCTATAGATGGAGTAGCTTGAGCTTGATCAACTTTTCCAAAAAAAAGCTTGATCTTGATCAAGCTAGTGCCTATGATGATTACTTTGCTTATGATTATGACTGTGATTTGGTCTGAGTTCTGAGGCAAATTAGTTCTGAACTATGGCCTCCTTTGGAATGAAGGGAAAATGAAGGATTTTTGTAGGATTTGAATCCTATAGGAAATTTTCCTATGGAGCCCTTTGGAACAAAGGATTGAACCCTTTACAATTCCTATGATATTCCTATGAAATGGCTTGTTCCATAGAGATTTTGGAGGATTTCTAACATGAGGTCCAACCTCTTGGAAAAAAATCCATTGTCTATCTCTATCTTCTCATTCCTATGGTTCATCAAAATGATCAATCTAGCAACTTTCCTATGTTTTCATTCCATAGGAATCAAAATGGCATGACACTCTAATCCTACATTTTTCCTATTCCTTTGTTTTGGGAATCCTTTGTTCTGAACTATGTTATGCATATACCATGTTTAACCATATTTTAGCAAACACTCCTATACCCGCGAGCAGAACTTGAGACACTACTAAACCTTCAAGTCTGGGAATATGTGAAACTTGAGGTTGATAATATTATGGAAGAAATGCGCATCCTCCTCAAAAAGGCTACATTCATGAGGAGGTACAAGTTTGTGGCTGAACAAAATCTGCAGCCCATGGAAGATGCGCTCGATGTGTTTCAAGATACCTTGGTTGCATTTGAAGAGGCTGTAAAAAAGCAAACCGTAGTTGAAGATACCATGCTTTTCTTGATGTTAAAGGGGGCATGCTTTTGTTGATGTGCATGGTCAGATAGCATGACTATTGTAAAAATATGATGGGCAAGTTAAGGCCTAGCTAGATGGACAAGTTAATTATTTGTAATAATTATGTATATCTGTGTGGATCTTTGTGGATAAGTAATCTTTCTCTATATATGTGGAAAAGTTATCTTTATCTATATTATGTCTGTTTTGTCTCAAAAGATATGTGTTGATTATGCCTATATGTCGAAATGGGAGCCCTGAGAGATCGAGCTGACCTGTCAATCAAGACAGACACAAAGGAGACTACGCGGGATAGTTATTCCGCGTGCATTTGCCCCTCCAAACCGACGAGGAGGAGCCGGCCCCACGCACCGCCCCCCGTGCATTGGAGATGCGTTTTGGCTAATCCACGTATCCTTTGTTCCCAATGTTTGACCAAAAGCCACTCTCCCCTGCCACTCTGTCATTCTGCCTTCCTTCTCAAACCTTCTGTCTTCCTCGTCTCCGTCGCCTTCTCTCCCCTTCTCCTTCCTCGTCTCCGTCGCAGAGATGGCCGGCGGAAAGCAGTCGTTCTGCCGTGACTCAAGAGAGAGGTTCTGCAGTGAGGAGGAGAAGGCCCCACCTGCCGCTCCCGCCAAGAGAGTGAGGTTCCGCAGTGAGGAGGAGAAGGCCCCGCCCGCCGCCCCGCCAAGAGAGTGAGGTTCCGCAGCGAAGAGGTCGGTTCTTCGTCGGCCAGGGGGAGGAGGCCGTACATGTGTGCAAGCGCCAAGGGGTGCACTCCGGCGACGCCCGACAGGTAGAGGTCGAGCCTTCCTCGAGTTTGGTAGTTTCTGTTTTGTGCTGGGTTTCGAGTAGAAATTTTGTTAACTGCAGAGGCTATAGGTTTATGCTTGAAATTGAATTCCTGGTACTCATCATATGCGCTCACAAAAATGTTGAACTCATTCTATATACTGCTTCAATTTCTGAATCTTCATGCTCAGCGACTTTTATTAACTGAACATCTAGTGCCTTCACTGATCAATGGTTCCAATGCATCAATTTTCCATTGTTTTAGGAAGTTGTTGTACCAGCACATGACATTGTCAGCATCTGGATAGAAATCGACAGGCACAAGAAAACCTTAGACTACACCTGGACATTCCTAAACAGGCTGGAAAGAAGGATGGATGACATTGGTAAAGAGAAGCAGGCAAGTTCTGAACCTAGTTACAGCTAAACAACTTTCTTGTTTGACCGGTTACAACTTTATGATATTAAACTTAGCAATCTAATTATGAAGCTTGCTTCAATTTGCCTTTGTTTTAGAAATGTGTTGTTACTCAGGAGGAAAATTATTAACCTTTCGAGTAGAAATTTTGTTAACTACAGAGGTTATAGGTTTATGCTTGAAATTTAATGCATGGTACTCATCATATGCTGCTCACAAAATTGTTGAACTTATTCTATATACTACTTCAATTTTTGAATCTCCATGCTAAATCGACTTTTATTAACTGAACATCCAATGCCTTTGTTTTAAGGAGTTGTTGTAACTTGGGAGGACCTTGACATGATCTGGAAAGAAATCCATAGGATCAACCAAACTCTTGACTACACCGGGAAAGACATAAACAAGCTTGAAGTAAGGAGTGATCACTTTGCTGAGGCAAGTTCTGAACCCAGTTACAGCTAAACAACTTTCTTGTTTGACCAGTTATATCTTTCATGATATTAAACTTTGGCAATCTAATTATGAAACTTGCATCAATTTACCTTTGTTTTAGAAATGTGTTGTTACTCAGAAGGATCTTGACTACATCTGGAAAGTACTCGACAAGGTGGATAGAAGGATGGACGATAAGGCTGTGGACGACATAAGTCTCCTAGCAAATGGTCAGAAAATACTAGAATCTGAGGTGGAGAAGCTGAAAGGCGCACAGAAGATGAAGGATATTCAACTTGCCGAAGCTGCAAAGAAGAATGTTGAGCTGCAGGAAAGACTTGTAAAACTAGAGGCAAAGATAGCTGAACTTGAGGCTGTAGCACAAAAGAAGCCATCTAACTAGTGCCCTTGCTGATGCACGTCAGATGTGATCATGTGAATATGTTTGTTCTGAACATTATGCATGTCATATGTGAATATGTGTGATGCTATATATGCACCCTAAATATGTAGAATATGCCCTTGTGACTACTATCTATATGTGTGGTTTTGCATCTTAAGAGACATGATTATATGTTTGTGTGATATCCAATATTTGCTATGATAACATAGTCCAATATTTTACGATAGTAAAGAGTGCTAATGGACTTCAATTATTGAGCTCCGAGTCTAGTAACGGGCGTTAAATGGTCATCGGTAAAGGACTTAAAGAGCCCGTTACCGATATGGCAGTGATCGGTAACGGACTTAATGAGTACGTTACCGATAGGTTTAACTTTCGTAACGGCCGCATTTTAACGTCTGTTACAAAGAATAACTGTAACCGGCGTTTAAGAAGCCCGTTACTGGAAGTCCTCATTGGTAACGGGTGTTGTGTTGGCCACGTCGGGGTCGAGCCTACCACGCTTATGCATAACGGGCGCCAAACAACAACCGTTACAGATGGGGGTCCATGTAACGGGTGTTAAAGGCCCGTTAGAAATGCTATGTGACCTATTTGAGGTTTTCAAATAGTGTAATACGGGACGGTACTAATGTGCAACTGCTATATTTGAGCTTCTTCCTCCTCCAGCCCGAGCCCCCCCTCCACTTCTCCACTTCGAGCTCCCCCTTCTCCATGGCGCCCTAGAAGAGCTTTTGCCAGATTTGCGACCATTTCTCGACTATTTCACTCATTGAAGTGGTGTAGAGGTTAGTTACTTCATCCTCTCTTGATATATGAGTATTATTTTGAGTTTTGTTGGTTAAAATAGGAGTAACATAGAAAAATGGTTTCCTCATTAGAATAATAATTTCTTAGTTAGAAAATAGTTTCCTCATTAGAAAAATAATTTTCTTCATTAGAAAATTGTTTGCTCATTAGAAAATTAGGAAAAGTTTATATTTCATGTGGAATATTGATTTAAACAGTTTGAATTTGTGTAACATAACTATGAATTTGTTACGTGATAATAATATATTTTGTTCGGTGATATTTTGTAGATGGACCGTCAATGGATTTACACCAACAACAGAATCTCCCATGAATACATTAATGGGTTGCGTGGATTTCTAGAAGTAGCAGAATCCAACAAGCCTCCATCCGGCTTCATTATTTGTCCATGCAGAAAGTGCAGGAATTTGAAGGATTACTCATCGATAAAGCCTCTTCACGATCACCTATACAAATGGGGATTCATGCCAAACTATTTTGTTTGGACAAAGCATGGGGAAAGAGGGGTTATAATGGAAGATGACGAAGAAGAAGATGACAATATTCTTGATTGGACTCAAGAAGGTGCCTTTGCAATGGGAGATGATCGAATCAATGGATGAGGATTACGTTGCAATGGGAGAGCCTCAAGGAGAAGATGAGCCGCTCGATGATCTAGGTCAGTTGTTGCGAGAGCATAAGGAAGATTGTGAAAAGGTGAAGGAGTCAAAGAAGTTTGAGCGTATGTTAGAAGATCACAAGAAACCATTGTACCCAGATTGCAAAGAGGGGCACAAAAAGTTGGGTAGCACATTGGAAATGCTACAATGGAAGGCTAAACATGGAGTTTTCGACGAGGGTTTCGATGAGTTAATAATGATCGTAAAGGACATGATTCTAGAGGAGAACGAATTGCCAAAGTCAACGTACGAAGCTAAAAAGGTTGTTTGTCCTCTGGGTTTGGAGGTTCAAAAGATACATGCATGCCCTCATGACTGTATCTTTTACCGAGGTGTAGAATATGAGAAATTGGAGCCTTGTCCTATGTGCGGAGCGCAGCGTTATAAGATCCCATGAGATGACCCTTATGATGTTGAGGGGGAGAAGAAGAACAATAAGAAGAAATTTCCTGCTAAGGTAATGTGGTACTTTCCAATGATACCATGGCTGAAGCATTTATTCAGGTGTAAGGCTAATGCAAAGTTGATGCATTGGCACAAAGAAGAGCATAAACAAGATGACAAGATCAGACATCCCGCTGATGGGTCGCAGTGGAGACTAGTTGATACAGAATTCCCCGATTTTGCACAATACGTAAGGAACATTTAGTTTGGTTTAAGTACGGATGGATTCAGTCCATTCGGTGAGTTCAGTAGCGGTCCTAGCACTTGGCCTGTGACCTGATGCATACTCAACCTTCCTCCATGAATATGTATGAAAAAAAGTTCATCATGATGCCAATAATCATCCAAGGCCCAAAACAGCCAAGCAATGACATCGATGTTTATCTGAGACCGTTGGTTGGGGATCTTAAAACATTATGGAAGAAAGAAGGTGTACTTGTGTGGGATGAGGACCAAAAGGAGACCTGCAATCTACGAGCGTTGCTGTTCATCACCATCAATGATTGGCCGACACTTGGTAATCTATCAGGACAAACAAACAAGGGATACCGAGCATGCACACACTGTTTAGATGATACTTGCAGCATGTATCTAAAATATAATAAAAAGATTGTGTATTTGGGCCATCGTCGATTTCTTCCTCCTAAGCACCTGTTAAGAGAAGAAGGAATAAAGCGTTTTGAAGGTGTTGGAGAAAACCGTACGAAGCCATTACACCGTGATGGTAAACTTGTATTTTCTATCGTGAAAGATTTGAAGGTAGTGTTTGGGAAGGGTTCTGGTGCCCAATCTGTTCCAAACGACAAGGATGGACGTGCACCCATGTGGAAGAAGAAGTTAGTATTTTGGAAGCTTCCTTATTAGGAAATCCTTGAGGTTCGTAATGCAATTGATGTGATGCATGGGATGAAGAATTTTTGTGTGAACTTTCTTGGTCACCTTGGTGTATACGGAAAGACAAAAGATACAGTTGAAGCTCGTCAGCGAGAAAGCGTGCATCCCGAAAAGTGAGATAAGGGAAATTGGTTGGTCCCTGCTAGTTACACCCTGAGCAAGGAAGAGAAGAAGATGATGCTTGATTGCTTGAACAGTATCAAGGTCCCGATGGGATACTCCTCTAATATACAATGAATAATAAATTACAAAGAGAACAATTCACAAATCTGAAGGCTCATGATTGCCTTGTGTTGATGACACAATTACTGTCTATTGCACTTAGGGGTATTCTACCAGAGAATGTGAGATTGGCAGTCGTCAAGGTTTGTTCATTCCTCAACTAGATCTCTCAGAAGGCAATCCATCCATACAATCTAGTGCAGTTGCAGAAAGATGTCGTGCAATGCCTCGTCACCTTTGAGATGATCTTTCCACCCTCTTTTTTTACTCTCATGACCCACCTTCTAGTGCATCTAGTTGAAGAGATTGTTATCCTCGGGCCTGTGTATTTACACAACATGTTCCCTTTTGAGCGGTTGATGTCTGGTTACAAGAAGTATGTCTGTAATCATGCTCGTTCTGAAGGAAGCATTGCGAAGTGATATGCTACAGACGAGGTCATTGAGTTTTGTGTCACCTTTATTGATGAGCTTGCTCTGATTGGACTCCCTGTATCACACCATGAGGGGAGACTCAGGGGAAAGGGCACACTAGGGAAGAAATATCGGATGGATATGGATGAAACGTTATTTCGTACAACACATTCCACTATCCTGCAACAATCATCCCTAGTGGCTCCATACAGGGAGGAGCACAAGTCCATTGTACGGGCCTCAAACAAAGTCAAGTCAAAGGCCTGGATTACACATCATCACAATGATAATTTCGCATCATGGTTGCGGAAAAAACTTATCAGTGATAACACTATTGAAGATCAACTGCAATGGTTGGCTAGAAGTCCATATATCTCAGCACTTACGTTCCAAGGATACGAGATAAACGGATACACATTCTACACGAGAGCCCAAGACCAAAAGAGCACAAACCAAAATAGTGGTGTCTGTATAGATGCAACAGACGATGATGGAAACTTAGAAACATACTATGGTGTCATTAAAGAGATATGGGAGTTGGACAACGAACCTTTAAAAATCCAACTTTTTAAGTGCCAGTCGGTAAAAAATACTAGTGGATCTCAACAAGATTGGATACAAAGACGAACCGTTCGTCCTAGCCAATGATGTGACTCAAGTTTTCTACGTGAAAGACATGTTGAGCAAACCACCAATAAAGAAGGGTAATGATAAGGGTGTTGTTGATAATGAGCCAAAGTGTCACATAATTCTACCGGGAAAAAGAAAAATCATTGGAGTTGAGGACAAGACTGACATTACAGAAGATTATGATCAATTTGATGGTCTTCCTCCATTTTCAGTCAAGATTGACCCAAGCATCCTGCTAGCCGAAGAGGACACTCCATACTTACGTCGTGATCACAATTAAGAGACATTTGTGAAGAGGAATATTGTTAACGTTCCCTTAGATGCTGATGTATAATAAGTTTTATTAATTTGTGCTCATGTAACAAAGTATTATAATATTTTCATGAACTAGTATTTTGCTATTTTCTTAACAAAACTAATAATTATTTCACTTTTTTAGCATTATGGATATTAAATAATAAATTTACGTAAAAACATACATGAGCAAGACTAAATCATGATTACCATATAAATTACACTAGATGTGCTAGTTAAGGAAGATTTTGCATGAAAAAATAAATTTATTTTCGGTTGTTAAAGTCAAGGACAAAAAAAGGACAATTAGAAGATATTACTAGTTTAATGATAAGAAAATTTTAATTTTGATTGTTCATTTATGATTCCATAGTATCTATGTAAAGAAAGTTTACTAAATTTGTTATGCTATTTTATGCGTTGTATATGATTTACTATAATCAAAATATCAATATAGAAAATTATAATGAAAAATAAAATGAAAACAGTAAGCAACAAAATGAAAAACACATTAGTACCAGGGCCTTAATAAGAACCGGTACTAATGTGCTTTTCACATATGGCGCGAAATGAAAAGCCACATTAGTACCGGTGCTCAACTAGCCCGGGTACTAATGTACACATTAGTACCGGTGCTCATTGCGCACCGGTATAAGCCCCGGTACTAATGTGGGGAGGTATAAGGTGCGGCACCCCTCCTCCCCCAACACTTAGCCAATTTCTCTCCCGTGCCGCCACCCACCCTCTCGTCTCTGTCGTCAACCCCACCGTGCCCCGTCGCCGTCCTCCACGTCGTCGTCCTCAACACTGGCCTCCTCCACGTCGCCCACGGCCGTGCTGTCCTCCACGCCAGCCTCGTCGTCCCCTTCCACGCCGGCACACCGTCCCGTGCCGTCGCCCGCCCTCTCATCTCCGTCGTCAACGCCGCCGCGCCCCGTCACCGTCCTCCATGCCGTCGTCCTCGACACCGACCTCCTCCACGTCACCCGCACCCGCGCCGTTCTCCACGCCGGCCTCATTGTCCCCTTCCACGCTGGCACGCCGTCCCGCGTTGACGCACCCCACCGTCTGCCGCCGACTCCCGCCTTCGACGCAATCTGGAGTGGTGCCGGTTATCCCTGTCGCCACCGGCCGCTCTGCGTCATGCCCTGCACTCATTGCGCCACCTCTCCGCCGTCGACGTCGTCCTCACCGCCGTACCCGCCGCCGACCCCCGCCAACCCCATCGGTCCGCGTCATCCGCGCGTCGTCCTCGCCGTCCCCGCCGTCGACACCCACCGTTGATGCCTCCGCCGCCACCTCGCACACCGCCGGCCCTCCTCCACGCGCAGGCCGGCCACCATCGGTACCGCGTCCACCGCGCGGACCACCGGTGTGCATTTGGGGGCTGACGTCAGCCTGATGCAGGATGACATCAGCTTTTTAAAAAAATGTTGTTTAATTTAGATTTATATATAGATTTAAATTTAGATTTAGATTTAGATTTAAAATTAGATTTAGATTAGATTTAAATTTAGGTTTAGATTTAGATTTAGATTTAAATTTTGATTTTGATTTTGATTTAAATTTAGATGTGGATTTTGATTCATATTTAGATTCACATTTAGATTCAAATTTAGATTTAGATTCGAATTTAGATTTAAATTCAAATTTAGTATAAAATTCAAATTTAGATTTAGATTTCAATTTTGATTTCTTTTTATATTTCAATTACAATTTAGATTTAGATTTGAATTTAGATTTAGATTCAAATTTATATTTCAATTACACGCACGTTCGACTCGAGTCGCTCCCGACTACCCCGACTCGCTCGACTCACTTCCGACTCCCCCGACTCGCTCGATTTAGGTTTAAATTCCCTACCTCATGCTCGACTCGCTCGACTCACTCTCGACTCCCTCAACTCGCTCCACTCGCTCGATTTAGGTTTAGATTCCCGAACTCACGCTCCACTTGCTCGACTCATTTAGACTCGTCCGACCGAGTCCCGCCTTATTAGAAAATTAGTTTCCTGATTTCGAAAATTAGTTTCTCATTTACAAAATTAGTTTCATCATTTAGAAAAATAGTTTCATCATAAGAATAGTTTGTCCTCATAATATTATTCATGTCATATTATTTTAGTTACAATGGCGCAAACAGAAGAGGAACGACAAGCGGAGCAAATGCTATTGGATATAATTGCTCGCAATACTACGAATGATCCACAAAATGAACAACAACAGGATCACAGAGAGGCTGACAGCTACCTAAACATGTCTGGTGATGGCAACAAGGGGGGAGAGCAACCAATTGCTTAGGGAGAGCAACTAATTGCTCAGGGAAGCAATGATAGAGAACCATCTGAGGTATAATTAATAGAAACCAGTACCTCGCCATGATTTTCAAGTTTACCTACTAATTAGAGAAAATGAGTTAATAGTTCTTAAATTTATAGGAACCTGCATCGAGCAGCAAGAAGCCGGGTGGGAAATGACGCCCAAAGAAGAAGCTAGAGGGGTGTTTCATCATCACAGAAGTATCTGGCGATGGGAGGCCATTAGCTCCACATGAACATGTTGTCAAATTGATAAATCACATTGGGGCTCTTGTTAGGGACAACATCCCAATAAGCTTTCGGTATTGAAAAGCGGCTGACACAGCTGCACCACCTGAAGAAGGTGAAAATGTAGCTGAGCATGAAGATCAAGATCAGCACGAAGAGCAACATGAACATCAACATGAAGATGAGAATGAACCGCCGGTACCGGTTCGGGCAGATGTGGTCCCAGTCACAAAGAAGAACATGATTTGGGCCGAGGTGTAAGCACACTTCTCATTTTCAAAATATACAAACTTGAAAGATGTGCGCACTTGGGCCCTGCAGAAGGGTGCAATTGACTTTCAAACGTACAAGAAGCGGCTGACCAAAGACTACATCAAGAAGGGGCTTACACCCGATTTTTCGAAGCCGGGATATGCAAAGTTAAGAGATCACTGGGCAAGCAATCAGAGGATGCCGCCAAGTTGATTGCAACCAACACAATCAATGCACATAAAAAGAAAGAATTTAATAAGCTTGGCCCTGGAGGTTACAAGATGGCCATGCCCAGATGGGATCAGATGGAACAAGAGGTAATGGGACGTGGAGTCGTACCGGTAACTATATATTGGCTTGACCGAGCAAGGAATGACTATTATGCACATGGTGGCATGCTCCATCCCGAAGATGGATCATTAATACCGGGGGAGCAACTAAGACAGATAGCTGCAAGGCTTGTTGAGTTGATCAGGGTTGCTGCTGAAGGAACTTTCGTACCTGATCGAGAGAAGGACAAGCTTTCTTCTGCAGTAGGCACTGCAGAACATGGTGGACGTTGCCGAGGCAAAGGTGTGATTCCATGGAAAGTCGCATGGCATGAGCACATTGACTCCTATAAGAAGCGCAAAAGGACCAAGGATGAACAAGCTATGCAAATAAGACAATTGCAAGAGTGTGTACATATGGTTGAGGCAAGAATGGAGGAAATCATTGACCAGTGTGTGGCCCTTGCTCTTAACAAACAATCATCTCAGCAAGGGCCTGCAGATGAAATGAGCCCGCCATCTACTAAGGGGAAAAGTAGTGTCGCTTCAATGGATGCAGCACCAGCAAACACGGAAGCGACCGCCCCAGCCAAGGAAGCACCACTAGCCTCACCAGAAGCAGTCGCCCCGGTCAGCCAAGAATGGTACCCCGTGGATGACATCACTGTGAGGTCGGTGTGTCAGCTTCTCGGTCAAATCACAAACAAGATGATTGGGGTGGCTTATGGTGTTGCGGAGAAACTGGCACCGGGGGAAACTTTCATGGGCGTGGTTCTTTCAGTTGGATTTTACTCCAAAGTTTTTGTCGACCGAGTGGTCGACGGTTGGGATGACCTCAAACGGGAGTTACCGGGACCTGATGGGGAAGAGTTGCTTGGAGATACCGTACACGGTTGGATATTTTAGCCCAAGGCTCACATAAAGATTACGGAACCGACACCTCGTCCTATTGCCTCATCTACACCTGCCACGCCTGAAGGCAAAGATCATTAGCTATCGCCTTCTCCAACTGGAAGGGTGGAATGCAGCATGAGTCCTGTAGTTGACAGGGACCCGAGCGAGAGTCCACTATTTGTTAAGGGAAAGGGTACCAAATGATGATATACTCATTATCCTCTGCCCCTCCTCCAAAGAAGCAGATGAAGGCCAGGCAGAAGAAGCCTCAACAGAAATTATCTTACGAGAAGACTCAGGACGAACTAGATGCTTCAGTGCGGGATGAGCTTGATAGACAAATATTCAAAGCGAAGAAGCCACCGGTTGAGAAACCAATTGACCGAGTGAAATTTTATCACTTCATGAGGCAAATCGAGGAGGAGAAACGACAAAAAACCCGAGGAACCTCCTTTAACAGACTATGACCGACAGGCAATCAAGATTCACAAATAGAAGAAGCAGGCGAATAAAGCTAAATCTACAATTTCACAACTAGGCACCCAGTCAAAACAATTGCTCTCCCCCATCAATGTGCTTTCAAAGTTTGACCAGCAGATGCTCATATTCAATAAGGAAACAGGTCTGACTCCTGGTCAACTTCGAGGGGAGGAACCAATCCCAAAGCATAAAGGGGCAAATAGATCGCCGTTTGAGCTCGGTAAACCGCTTGTGTGGCCGCAGTTGCTGGCGCATCTTCCAACGAGGATGTATGAACTGCACAAGTGGTACATGGATGTGTCATCCACCGGACAAGAGAATTTCGAAGTTGCCATTGAGGACTGTCATTATTTCTGTGGTCGATTCTCTTTTGGTGTGGAATTTGATCAATTATGGTTCTTATTCAATCAAGATTCACTTGACGTCGGACTCATCTCTTGCTGGACTCTATAAGTCTTGATTCTACTACAAGCTGAAAATCAATGCTCTAGCCATTCTACCTTATCTGAACTTGTGTTTAATTTGTATTTAATTTGAATCATGCAGCTTTCAGATGCAGCAGTGCAGGAGGAAAGGAATAAATGATGTCGGCTTCATGGATCCTCTAATGATAAATCAGGTCATGGTTAGAGACAGGGAGGCAGCCACATTGGACACTTTATATATGTTTCTTGAGAAACACCACGACAAGGGTACCATACTTCTGCCATACAACTTCGGGTGAGCAACATGTATCTCATCTATTTATCTTTTTCAAATGACATTGCATATATGTTTCAAGAAAATAATACTTCTACACATATGGACAGCTTCCACTGGATTCTTTTTGCTTTTTGTCTGTCTCTAAGCAAGATCTTCATCTTTGGCTCTTTGAGGGCAACTTCAGATAAAATCTTATACCAAGATGTCGTAGAGATGATAAAACTTGCATGGACTCACCTCTGTGTAGAGCACCCAGGAAAATTCAAAGAGAACCTTTATTTCCACTATGATTTCCCTGTATGTGTATTCTAGTCCGCAGATCTCATGTCTTACAATATAATTAAACATATTTCATAACTTTGTTTTTGCATATGTGTAGTGCTTGACACAATCTTCAGGTACCAATCTATGTGGATACCATGTATGTGAGTTCCTGCATATCTTTTCAAACTACGCTAATGGTAACGACCTTGAAGAAAGGGTGTGTACACAAAACTGAACGACACATGCATGTAGTTCTTATTTGTTCATATTCTTTGTTGTACTAGTTCTTATTCTTTGTTCATATTCTTTTGTAGTTTAACTACATCAAGGAGGGGCTCCTGGAGTCATAAAAATCTGGTTAATTCAAGAACAACTATGCAGATTTCTTCTAGATGAGGTGCTTATGCCAGGTGGAGAGCATTATGCAGGTTTATCGTCTGTGATTGCAACGGGGAAGTCGACAGAAGAAGCAGGGACGAGTAAGCAGGGGAAGAGAGGACAAGGATCTGCAAAGGACCAATCATCAGGGAGCAACAAAAACTAATATTAAACTCTGCTAAGCTTTGATGCAATATATTATATACACTAATATATATTTTTCATATTTATGTATGCATAATATTATATATGTTCTTCAAATACCAAATTTGAGATAATACATGCATACATATATATGTATTCGTATAATATTAGAGATGATATTATACTAATACATACATATATATATATATATATGCATGTATAGTATTATCTCAAAATATTTTATATGGCACACAACTTTATATTATAGTGTATTATGTATAAGGTATTAGGATTAGTATACGTAAATCAAGCAAATACGATAGAATAAATAAATCAGAAAAGAAAAAGAAAAAAGAAAAAATATTAATACCGGTTGGGAAGAAGAGACGGTATTAATGCCTCCCCTGCCACGTCACGGGGAGCGGTGCACATTAGTACCGGCCCTCATCCCCATCCGGTACTAATGTGCACATTAGTACCGGTTTCCCAAACCGGTACTAATATGACTTCACATTAGTACCGAAAGAACAATACCGGTTTGGAAACCGGTACTAAAGAGGGGTTACCAACCGGTACAAAAGGATGTTTCACTAGTAGTGGCACTATGGAGGTGTGGAGCAGAGTGGCAATAAGATAAGGGAGTACAAAAGTAGGCAGGCGTGTAGCATGTTGAACTATCGAGGTTACCACATTCTGTTGCAGTTGCAGAAGGAGCCAGCAACAGAAAGAACCTATACATTTTTCAGAACAAACTACGTGCCACTCATAGGGTGCTACCCGGTCTTCCCCCATCAAAGGTAGACTCAAGCTCTGTTTGCACATTCCAGTGCAATTGAAACAGAATTGTAAGCTATAACCTGTTCGGAGGAATGGTAATATGGCTAAAGTAGCAGCACACACAAAAGAAACACTGTTGATGACATCTTCAGACAAGTTCGTAATGTCCAATTAAAACACACCATAATTTCTCGCTAATTTTTTATATGATGAAATAGCATTCCCGCTTCATGCCACCTCAAGAGAGGTGAAATCAGTCCACAGTTATTACAAGTAGTAGTAGCATGAAGCCGGAATGATTTCACCTCTCTTGAGGACGAGGTGGCATGAACTGCAAAAACTGCAGTATTTGCTCCCATTCCATTTCTCCTAGCAAGGTTGTCTTTCGTAAAAATGACACCATTTTTCAAATACCACATGAAGATTTTAATCATAAGTGGTAATTTGGTCTGCCAAATTTCCTGTGAAATCCTAACTCCTCCATTGACAAGATAACAATACATTGAATGGACAGTGAAAAGAACCATTTTTATGAAGAGAACAGATATAAATACCCCCCCCCCCCCTCTTGGAGATTAATGTTAGCAATTTTGGATTCTAGGTTGTACCACTCCAATAACTTAATCCCCACCGATGATCTCCTAAAGGAAACATTTAGTGGTTAATGACAACTAAAGAAAAGATGGTTAATGGTCTCTACAGAACTGCAAAAACTGTAATATTTGCTCCCATTCCAATTTCTCCTAGCAAAGTTGTCTTTCGTAAAAATGACACCATTTTTCAAATACCACATGAAGATTTTAATCATAAGTGGTAATTTGGTCTGCCAAATTTTCTGTGAAACCCTAACTCCTCTATTGACAAGATACAAATACATTGAATGGATAGTGAAAGAACCATTTTTATGAAGAGACCAGATAAAAATATCTTCACCTTCTTGGAGATTAATGTTAGTAATTTTGGCTACTAGGTTGGCATGTTTCTTCCTAACAATATTATATAGGTTTGGATAATAGGATTTCAATGTTTGGTTATCTAGCCATATATCTTCCCAAAATCTTGTTTGAGATCCTGATTTCAACTTAAAACGCCCTGAGTTAAGAAATTGATCTTTCAATCACATTAAACCCATCCAAAAGTGTGAATTGCCTGGTTTCTTATAAACTTGACCTGACAGATTGTTCTTAAGGTGTTTATTTCGAAGCAATTCCTGCCAAATACCATCTTCATTACAAAGCTTAAAAAGCCATTTACTTAGTAAGCATTTATTTTGAATATCTAGATTCATGATCCCCAAACCTCCATGATCTTTTGGTTAACAAAGTAGCTCCCATTTAGCTAGCCTATATTTCTTCTTGTGCTGACTGTATTGCCAAAAAAACCTTGATCTAAAGTACTCTATTTTTTTAGCACTCCTCTTGGGACCTCGAAAAAGGAGAGCATGAACATAGGCAAATTGGAAAATGGAGTAGTATAGTTACTGGGAAAATGGATAGCGTCCATAGCTCAGCACAGATATATAAAGAAGCACACATTATTTGTCGATCAGTGGAAACCTAACTGACATAATGTGTCTCCAAATGCCATACAAATGTGGTCTAGACATGCTGATATATACATAGATGTGCAGATGTAGCTAGAGTTTAGAGTAGCGATAATTTTGCTCCAAATTGTACAAGCAATAAAAATTGAGAGAAACAATAGCAGTCTACGGACACCATTAATTAGAGGCAAATAGCTTGATCTGTAGCCACAACGTTGTTCCTAACCCTTGTTGTACAACAGCAGAATGGTGTACATGGTCTACAGGGGGGTGGCAATGAGCAAGGTAATTGCGGTCAGGGAGATGAAAACCCATGGGAATTGCTCAGGTAGGTACTCACAAAGATGGCCCTCCACTTGTTCAAGCACTTCTTGCAGTGGGTGTTCACCAGTGGCGGAACTGGAGAGAAAATTAAGGGGGGTCAAGACAAATAATCGCAAGTTCGATAATATGATAATTTACTCTAATTTTTTAAGCATAAGATAGTTAGCCATGACTATATTAGTTAATTACAACGACGATACAAAGTAAATAGAGCAAATAGTTTGTAAAAGTGGTCAATATATTTTTAAAAAGTGTAACTTTATCCCTCAAATATCGTAAAAGTGTGACATTCATCTCTCATGTTTAATTTGATGCAAATGAACTCATTAATTAACTAAAATGATACATTTATCATTCTCATCTTAATTTAATAGTGGTTTAATATCATCTAGTGACAAATTTATACCATGTAATCACCTGACTAATCTATAATTAGTAACATAATACATTGAATTCACATATATAAAGTTAATTTTATGCATCCTACTAATTGTTGTGTGTTGACCATTGCATTGGGAACTAAGAAGCATACAAAAGTATTTTATTTCTGATAAAACATATAGGGGTATTAGATGTTTTTGTGGGGATTGAGGGGGGCCATGGCCCCCGCCAGCCCCCCTCAGTTCCGCCACTGGTGTTCACCTTCCATTGCACGTGGCCCCAGCCGCCTGTGCCTCTGATCAGCACCTGTGATAACTTGGTGAGGGTGCTGAAAATCTCTACCACCTTGTTGCTGCCAGTAAGGTTTTGGAAGATCTCTTTGTATCTTAGAAGTACCACATCTTTCTTGTACTCGACAATATCATCCACAAATGATATGTAGGACCTCACATCACATTTAGCATCCAGGTGCAACCCTTCGTAGACCATGACGTTAAGCAGTGTTGTCTGGGTGCCGCCATGTAGCTTGAACATGGGCATAGTCAGCACTCATCAGCACACTGTTTTTGAAATAAATCAAAGTTGTGGATGCTGTCAGGGATGAATCCAAGATTAGATACTTGGAGGGGCTTAACACATTCTACCTGTAGACAGTAAAAAAACTTCATCCATGAAAAACTCAAGGGGGCTAAGGGGGGTGCTCCCTTGTTCTGCAACGCCGCCCCCCCCCCCCCCCCCCCACTACATCCGTCACTGGATGCTGTTAGTATCACTCTTCTTGAACCGAATCCCTGCCTCGCTCAGCTCAACTACACATGGCATCCAAGGACCATGTTTATCTGATCCTTCCCAATGCGGTCCATAGTAGCTCTTGTGAAAAATGTCCAAGAATGCCTAGTTTGTCCATGCCTTCGTCAAAGCAAGGTGCAACGTCCAGAAGATATGATGTGCAACCATATAGTTGATTTCCAAAGAACTCTGCACGCAGTTGAACCAAATAACACAATGAGAACATATGAGGCTGGAACTCTAAATCTTCCCTAACCCTAAATGATCATTGGCATAACTTCCTCCTCCACAATGACATGTTACTTCGTGAATGAAATATATATCATATAAAAGATTAAAAGAAACAAAAGTACGTACCAAAACTCAGGAAAAAGGTTGCCACGTTGAACAGCTAAGAGCTTTTGCAGAACAACTAGAGGCAGTTGGTTTTCCATGGTGATCATATGTCATCTCGGATGACTGGCCACAAAACAATAAAGCTTTGATCACTGAAGATGGGATCATTGGCTGCATAATCATCATCTATCCCCCCATCTAGTTGAATATCATCTTTTCTTATCAACTCTAACAAGAAGCAGCCCTCAGTAACCATCATCTCCACAAAGTGTCCCTTGTTAGCTCCACGCCATTTTTCTCATCTAGGTCAATGTCCTAAGCAGCCATAAGCTCATCTGCCACTTCGTTGATGGTCGTGATGAACTCCTTCAGTGGGGTCAAGCGTTAAGGCAGTTGTGGGGTCTGTGCACATGGAGGGATGTCAGGTATGGAAACAAAATAATTGGAGTGACTGTTCCCACGACTGTCTCAAAAATGAAGCACAAAAAAAGGAAAGTGTATAGCTGATTTGAAGTCTCCCAGTACATCATACTCTAGTCCTAGTAGAAGTTCTAATTACTAGCATAACGTTACTGGAATTTCCCCAGTTATCAGCCTTCTTAATTTTAGGTGAGGATAGTAGAGCTACTAATGAGTACTTTCAAGTTTTGCCACCATAACTCATGGTTATCATCTTCCAAGATCTTGGCATAGTCGTACAGCTTGCTCCAGTAGTCCGGGTCATTCTCGACCCCCCTGACTTCAAGATAGTGGTGCAATGCCTCCTACAATACATCTTCATGTTCTGCCCTGTAGTAAAAAGATACCAGCCTTTGTGGAAGATAATAGAAAGAATACCACATAATGACTAGAGACGGATTGATGTCAAATTTTCCTTATATGATCCAGAACCTCAGCTAATTTCCTCAGTTCTGACAAAAAGTGTCCTGAATTATCAGCAGCTGCGGTCTCACGTGAGACTGTGGCAGTGAGAATAAAATTGTCGCCATCACCAACATCTATGTCATACAGTTCTGAGAAAACTTGGCGAAGAACAGCAACCAACCCCATGTAGAAACCCCATTTCCGGGAGGTGGGATAACATTCATGTAGGACAACGGGTATGCTACCCAAGCATACATCTACCGTATCACTCAGAAACCTTACTAGTAAAGAGGTCATAGATCGTTACCACTAGATGCCCAGCGTAGCGGAAAAGGAGTTGTAGCAGCAGTCCAACATAGATGCATGTCATTGTAAAGGAAGTAATTGATCAAATCCTCTCCTCCTCGCCCTCGCCTCACCAACCACCATAGTCGATCAGCGTAGAAGCAACAACAACGCCTCCAAAAAGTCCACACGTACGGGAGAGGAACATGTGTGCCCATGTGCTAGCACCGCACGCTACAGCGGTCTCGGCGTCAAGCCGAGAGGGAGTGGCGACTACGGTCGCGGCGTGGTGGACGTGGCACTCCTAGCTCCTCCCCTCGTACTTATAGAGCACACTATTGGGCTTCCAGGATGAAGGCGTTACCATAATCTCTCGTGGATCAATTATCCTTTTGACCTTAGTCCGAATTGACAATTGTTATGATTGCTCTTGGGCATATCACCAAGAATATCTTACTTTGTAGAGAGAATCATATAGGCGAGCATCTCCAACATTCCAACCCTTAAGCATGTGTTTGGTTGAGAGACAACCTAGGATGGGATGGTCCCGTTCCTATTTTTTTGGATGAAACCGTCCTGTTTTGTGTTTGGTTAGGAGGGATGGGTTCATCCCAGTTTTATGTTTGGTACGAGGGATCGAAAAGAACAGGATGGATGCTCATTTAACACCGTTAGCTACAGTATAAAGTGGGACCCACTTGTCAGTTGTTGGACCCGCATGTCATCCTATTTTCTTTTTTTCTATTTCCTTATTTTCTTTTTCTATTTTTTTCTCTTTTCTTATTTTTTCTCTCTTCTTTCCCGTTCATCTCTTCTTCTTATCTGCACAGCGCCCTCCCGCACGCCGGCCATCTCCCCCGGCGGCCTCCAACGCCCGCCGGCCTCCTCCCAGGCGTCCTCCCGATGCGAGCCGCGCCCCTGCTCCCGCCGCCGCCCGTCGGCATCCCGCCCCTGCGCCCGCCGCGGGCGGCACTGGAGCTCGCGCGCGTGGCCACGGCGGAGGTGGCCGAGCTCGCCCGCTCCAGTGCCGCCCGAGGGCCGGTCGCGGCGGAGCCCGAGCGCGCGCGGCCGCGGCGGAGCTCTCGCCAGCTAGGGGCCGTCGCTGCCCCCATCGACGTCGCTCACGCCCATGGCCGCTGCCGGTCGTCCAGCTCGCCCCCGCCGCTCATCCCACCTTCGGCGGCCCACGCGGAGCTTGTCCTCGTGCGGCCCACGCGGAGCTCGCCCCACCCGCTCATCCCGCCTCGCCTTCGCTCGTGCGCGTCGACGGAGCGAGACGACGTCCAAAGAGGACGAGTCCGTCCGCTCGATTCGAGCGGACCGGGGCATCCCGAATCTATGGAGAATATTCTCTCACAAAGATGATCCCGTCCCACCTCTAAAATTTGGACCATCCCATCCCGTTCCGTCCCGTCCTCGCATCCAAACACATGCTAAGTGTGTGACAGTTAGGTTCATGTGCAAACGGTTGTGAATGGAAACCATTTCCACAAATAGCGGTAACTATAGCAGGACATACTAATTCCTGAATTACATAGAGTTCTTTATCAGTCGAACCTAGGTACATTCATTCACATACTAATCCCTCCGCCACACGATACCAGTCAAGCTCAAGGCGAGATTCATGCCACCCTTGTGATAGCTCGACCATTAACTCGATCTAATAGTGGATTCAATTAATGACTAACCTTTAGTCATTGCGATTAACTCCTTAACCACGATATCTGGTGATGCACTTCCCAATCGATCGTACTATCTCGAGGGGTCTAGAGTCATTCTCACTAAGGATAATCTTATGAAAAGAAAATAGATGGGGTGTTCTAAGTGTTGCTTATGTGGTTTAGATGAAACAATTCAGTATTTGTTTCCGAGTGCCATGTGGCAAAGTTATTTTGGAATTTGGTATACATTTCCTTTGGTATTCAACCACCGCACTCCACAACCAATTTGTTTGGCGCTTGGCTTACATGTTTTTCATCTAAGTTAAGGTCTGGAATTTTAGTTGATGTATCGTCAACAGATTTGGTTGAGTGAGAACGATGTTGTTTTCAAAAGAACGAAACCTAACTCATACGTGCAAGTAATCTTCAGGCCAACTTACTGTATCAGGAGTTGCACTGGTGGAAAAACAGCCTTCCATCCCGGGTGGGAAAGGCTTTAAGTCTCTAAAGCCCACCCGGGACGAAAAGGGAGAGACAAAAGGCCCCTCCTTTGTCACCGGGTGGGCAACCGGGAATAAAGGGTGGCCTTTATTCCCAGGTGGTAGCCCCGCCCGGGACAAAAGGGGAGGGCACACCAGCACCTGTGCGCCACCCCTTTAGTCCCGGGTGGTAGCCCCGCCCGGGACAAAAGGGAGGGCACACCAGCGCCTGTACGCCACCCCTTTAGTCCCGGGTGGTATTACCACCCGGGACTAAAGACCCCGCTGTCTTTTTTTTGTTTCAATTCCAATTGTTCTAATAATATTATACGCGTATATTCTCACGTATTTGGGTATAATTTACGTGTACATATAAATGTTTGCACTAATTATATGTGTCTACTATACGTACTATATCAAGAGAATAAACTTATAAATAAATATATACACACATTATATTACATCGAAAGCATAGATAGTATTTTCTGAAAGTAGTATATACATACATCAAAATACCGTTTCATTCTAATTCTAGTCTAAAGTTCCACCGGAGGTGCTAATTAAACTTTATCAATTCGATGACTGTCATAGTGATTTCTGCCTTATGGATTAATCACCTGTTCCATTATGAATCCGCAGAGACTTTCTTGAATCGCCAAGAGTCGGTCTTTCTCAATGATTGCGTCCCTAATCATATTGTTCTGTAATGTGTAAATAATTTAATATATTACACACAAGAATTATATATATAAGCGGTTAGAAAAAATGTATTATTAATTGGTTTAAAATAATACTTACAGTATAATCTGATGGGTCTGCCTCGTAGAAATTGTGGATGAACTCACACACATAGTATGCACATAAATGTGTCCCTTGTTCCTGTCTCATACACTAAATTGAAGAAGATAATTATGAAAAATTAGTGTTATACATTTTTAATTTGCCCAAGCTGAAGTTGTTATTTGGTTTACGTACCGGAAAATTTGTAGAGAAGTTTATTCTAGGTCTCCATTATCCAGGGTTGACAGCCTTGAATTTTTCCCAAGCTCTGGCAGAAACTAATGAAAGTTAGAGCTAGATAGTGTTAGTAAAAGCACACTATTGCATAAAAGGGAACGTATAGATAGAATTATTACTCTTGAAACATATCTTGAAGGTCCAAGTATTTGTTCGGATCTCTTCTCAACGAATCAAAGATAAGGACGTTGCTTCTGTTGATATCAATTATGAGAAGAATCCAGTGGCAACTGTATATACATAGAAGCTCAAAAGATTAGAACTAAATAATGTTAACTAAGATAATTAGAAATGTGAACCCTTAGCAATTAAGATGGTAATCACACTTACTCGAAGTTGTAAGGTAGAAGTATCAAATCCTTGTAATGCAAATTACACAAGGTCCTTAGGATTGTTTTGAATGTTGTTTCTGGTTGGAGCTTTACTTGATCTTAATTAACTAAAGATGGGTCCATGAAACCTATTCGTTGGTAACTATTTTTCTGCATGTTATGCATTTCCAGGCTACAGAAAATGAAAGACAAAGTTAATAATTAGAGTATGCATTAATTTGTTAATTAGGGTATGTAATATTGCACCGTCACTTACAGGCACCAGGCCATGACAAGATCGGTATTCAAGGAGTCAAGATGGTAAATTTCATAAATATCCTTGAATTGCAGCCAGACCAACTTCTCGCCTTCACCAGCAAAATCTCCCGGTTTAACAAGCATGCCAATCATCTCCAGGCCCGCCTTAGACGTCTTCATGTAGAAGTCATGCAATCTGCGCATCTGAGTAGGGAGTTTCTTCACCAACTCAGGCCTGACAAAAGATTTCCCATGCTCGTAGTGCCATCTAGGTATGAAGTTTTTGTCCCGAGGAGGTGATTCGTGGCCGAGAACATATTCTAGTGGGAGCCCTGTTGCTTCTTGCATTTGAATTACATTTGCTAGTTGTGCTGTGTCCATAAGTGCAAGAGCTCGTTCAGTTGCAGTGAGGTCGGAGGTGACGTAAGTCTGTACTCCCGACGTCGACGCTTCTGTTGCCTTCTTCGTTGAAGGCTCTTTCGCTGACGTCGACGTTTGTGTTGCCTTCTTCGTTGAAGGCTCTTTCGTCGACGTCGACGTTTGTGTTGCCTTCTTCGTTGAAGGCTCTTTCGTCGACGTCGACGCTTCTGTTGCCTTCTTCTTCTTCCTATAATCCTGTGGCATCGTCGACCCCGGTACTTGGTTGATGTAACTATTTGGTGACCCTCCTTGTCTCTTCTTCTTTAGGGACTTGTGCAACGACCGGTCATAATCACTTAGTAGGGGTTTTATAATTTCTTGTCTCTTTTCTGCTTCCTTCTTCCCTATGAAAGCTTTGAGTTTCTACGGACGATCTTTATTCTTTTCAGCTTCCTTTTCTTCGAGCAGTTTTTGTCTAGCAGCCTCTTTATTCCCTTCAATCCACGCCTTGAGTTGCTTATCACACTCCGCCTCATTTTCTGATGCTGTCATGTCATATGGCAGCTTCCTTTTAACAGACAGCTTTTTCCCTTTCTTCTTCGGGGGATCCGGATTTGGCACGGGTATAGACGCGGTAGATTTTGATCGGGACCGCCTCTTGGTAGGCTTTGGTGAAGGCTGCTTTGGTGGTGATTGATGCTTTGGTGGTGATTGCTGATGATCGCCATTGCTCGCGGCAGGAGAATTCCCCTGTTGTGGAGACGGTGAGCTCCAATCATTCGGCGACGACCGGCCTGGTGACGGCCCGGGAGATGGTGGCTGCTGCTCGGCAACACTCAGAGGGATCGTTGACGGCCCGGGAGATAGTGGCTGCTGCTCGGCAACACTCGGAGGGATCGGTGGCGGCATGTTAGGTATTATGATATAACATTTGGGCCACAATATGATACTGTGAAGCGCATCGTGGAGTGTCCTTTCCCCGTCACCTCCTTGGATGTCTAGCTCTATGTCGTTAAACTTTGGGTCAACAATCTCCAAACCAACTGAGGCGTAGCCAGCTAGAATCTCCATGCCGTGGCTTGTACGTCCTGGGAGATGTGCTAAAGCCATTCCGTACACCACCTATATACATGCATCAAAGGTTGAGATAATTGCACGTATAATCAGGTTTATACCGTCATTGTGATGTTGCCGATCGGCTTGTGCAGCTCACATGCGGTGCGCTGACAGAGTTCATCCACAGGGTACCGTTCATTGTCCTCTATTTGAACTTCTTCTTGGTTTGCCGCCCTTTGTTCTTCAGGGGCCTCTGTGGAAGCACAACTGCTTTTGCGAGCGGAATGGCTAATGCTGGGATCCACCGGTGCTTGGGGCAGTGCTCCGGTAGGGGTGATCTGAGCTACCGCGGTGACCACTCGTCGTTCAATCTCTGCATTCATACGTTCTTCTTGATCTTTAAGTCTCTGCTCCATCATTTCACGCCACCGCCCCTCTTCACGCTCCCTTCTTCTTTTGTGACTTCTGTAGGTGTCGGCACTTCCCTTGAAAGCAAACTTCCACGGGACTACCCCATAGCCCCTGCAACGTCCTGGGTGTTCCGGATTCCCGAGCGCCAAAGTGAGCTCATCCATGTCTCTGTCAGGAACCAATCTGCCCGCTTTGATGTCTTCATTCTTTTTGATTATCTCATGTGCTGCCTCCCGTAACATGGGTGGGAATTCGAGGGAACCATCATTAGGGTTCAATCTTCCACCGCTGGCATAATACCAATTCTTCGATCGTTCTTCCCAGTCAAAGACCGCTGGTATGATACCTTTGTTGAGGAGGTCTTGTTCAATCTTCCGCCACTTGGGTGCTGCAACCGCGTAACCACCGCGACCAAGATGATGGTTGTAATCCGTCTTCGTACTTGCACTAATCTGAGCTCGTGCGCTCTTGTTGGCAAATTCTTCACTATTCTTATAATCCACAAAGGACTGCCAGTGATCCTTTAGCTTGGGATAATCATCAAAATTTGGAGTTCGATTCTGCTTGATATAATCTCTGTGCAGCTGCTTCTTGAAACTCTGCAATTGAGTTGCAATCTTCGTGAAGTCCACTGCTTCACAAGGTTTGCGTTCACGCCCGGTGGAAGTGTTAGGTGTTTTAGGATATCATCCCATAACATATTCTTAAGTGAATCCGGAACCACCCATGGATTATCCTCCCTTCCCTTCCATTCTCTATATGATATGGGCACGTTGTCCCTCACAATAGCACCGCATTAGGACACAAACTTGTCCCTGACATTCTTTGGTTCCCATGGCTGGCCAAGCTCGTTCACTTCAGTGATAAGAAACTTCACATCATGATCGACGATTACTTTTGTACGGCCTCTCTTAGTATTTTTGCTTGTCGAGGTTGAAGCCTACAAGTTGCGGATTTGTTATTCATGCGGGGTTCCTGAATGATATATATACCTCGTTGTTAATGCATTTATGGATTTGTTAATGCATGGTATATATACCTCGTTGGAACCTTCTGCATTAACTATGAAAAGGTCTTCATTATTGTCCTCGGCGCGGCTGTCGATGTCCGCGGTGCGGGAGTCGATATCCGCGGTGCGGGTGTCGATGTCCCCGGTTATGTTGAGGAACGCGTCCGCCTGGCTACACTCCTCCTCGGTGAAGGTTGGGACCTCAGTATTTGGACCCCCAGCAATAAGGCTCTCCATCAGCCGCTCCTCGTCCTCATTGTTATCCATAACTAGAAATTTCTGAAAACATAAATGAATTTCTGAGCACATAAATAATTTTCTGAATACATAAATGAATTTCTGAATATATAAATGATTTTCTGAATACATAAATGAATTTCTGAATACATAAATAAATTTCTGAGCACATAAATGATTTTTTGGATACATAAATGAATTTCTGAATACATAAATGAT
Source organism: Cenchrus fungigraminus (assembly GCA_036936925.1). Classification (NCBI taxonomy): domain Eukaryota; kingdom Viridiplantae; phylum Streptophyta; class Magnoliopsida; order Poales; family Poaceae; genus Cenchrus; species Cenchrus fungigraminus. The sequence goes on from CM072779.1 coordinate 105,299,217, forward strand.
TTTCTGAGCACATAAATGATTTTCTGGATACATAAATGATTTTCTGAATACATAAATGATTTTCTGAGCACATAAATGATTTTCTGGATACATAAATGAATTTCTGAATACATAAATGATTTTTTGAGCACATAAATTATTTTCTGAATACATAAATGAATTTCTGAATACATAAATGATTTTCTGAGCACATAAATGATTTTCTGAGCACATAAATGAATTTCTGATTACGTAAATGATTTCTGAATACATAAATGATTTCTAAGTGTCGGGCGAGAGTCGAGCGAAACTACCTAAGTGTCGGGCGGGAGTCAAGCGAGTCGGGCGGGAGTCGAGCGAGACTACCTAAGTGTCGGGCAGGAGTCGACCGAGTCGGGCGAGAGTCGAGCGAGACAACCTAAGTGTCGGGCGGGAGTCGAGCGAGTCGGGCGGGAGTCGAGCGAGACTACCTAAGTGTCGGGCGGGAGTCGACCGAGTCGGGCGAGAGTCGAGCGAGACTACCTAAGTGTCGGGCGAGAGTCGAGCGAGACAACCTAAGTGTCGGGCGGGAGTCGAGCGAGTCGGACGGGAGTCGAGCGAGACTACCTAAGTGTCGGGCGGGAGTCGACCGAGTCGGGCGAGAGTCGAGCGAGACTACCTAAGTGTCGGGCGGGAGTCGAGCGAGTCGGGCGAGAAAACCTAAGTGTCGGGCGGGGTCGAGCTAGTCGGGCGGGAGTCGAGCGAGTCGAGCGAGAAAACCTAAGTGTCGGACGGGGTCGAGCGAGTCGGGAAAGAATCGAGCGTGTCGAGCGATACTACCTAATTGTCGGGCGAGCGAAAAAATTAATATCTCTAAATACATATTTCATCTCTAAATACATTTCATCTCTAAATACATATTTCATCTCTAAATTCAAATCTAAAATCTCTAAATTCAATTCTAAAATCTCTAAATTCAATTCTAAAATCTCTAAATTCAAATCTAAATCTCTAATTCTAATCTAAATTCATAAATAAATTAACTGAAAACATTAAAAAAATTGCTGACGTCAGCAGATCCCCTCACTGGCAGCGACGGCGGGCTGAGGGGGGCGACGACGTCGGCGGCCGGGAGCGGCGGCGGGCGGACGGCCGGGCGCGGGGGAGACGGCGGCCGGGCGTGGGGGCCGGCGCGGAGACGGCGGCTGGGCACGGCGGAGCAGGGCCGACGGCGGCCGGGAGCGGCGGCGGGCGACGGCCGGGCGCGGCGGAGACGTCGACGGGCGTGGGGACGACGGCCGGGCGCGGGCGGGGTCGACGGGCGGCATGTGGACGACGGCGGCCGGGAGCTCCGGCGGCGGCGGAGGGCGCGGGGCCGGCCGGACGTGTCGACGGCCGGGAGCGGGCAGGGACGGCGGGGTGCGACGGGGTCGACGACGGCGGGGTACGAGCTTCGACGACGACAGAGACAGGGGCGACGGCGGGGGAAGACGACGGCCGGCGGAGATCAGCAGGAGGGCCGCCGGACGACGATGTGTGAAGTGGAGGAGTTGGGGAAGAAGGGGTGGATCCGTGGGATATATATCCCCCCTCTTTAGTCTCGGGTCGTAATCAGACCCGGGAGCATAGAGCCTTTAGTCCCGAGTGGTGATACGACCCGGGTCTAAAGGTCACCCTTTTGTCCCGGGTCGTATTTCCACCCGGGACTAAAGGCCCCTTTCGCGCGGGAGGACCGCAAGGGCAAAATTTCGGCCTTTAGTCTCGGGTGACTAAAGGCACCTCTTTAGTCTAGGGTCATAACACCACCCGGGACTACAGTGTAATTTTCGGCGGGAACTGTTTTTCCCCTCCCATTTCTTTTCTCATTTTCACATTCCATCTCTTTGAAATCAAAAAAAATATAGTAACTTTTACTATTTTTTCCATGCAAAATTATATTTAGTTAAAATATAATAAACTGTACTTTGCTATGCAAAATTATATTTTAGAGTTGTAAACATTCACTTCCAATTTTCATTTGCAATATTGATGTGCATTCCCAATAAAATTCAATTAAACTGAAAAAAGTAAATTAATTCAGAAAAATCTCAAACTTGGTGGGTCAATCTCACATGACATATTCAAGCTTCATAAAAATTTTGAGACCGATACAATACTGCAAAGTGCATGGACTTCAGAATCGTTAAGACATAAGTGGTATAGACATGGTTCGACGAAAGGTTCTATATAGCTTTGTGAAGCACGTGTACTCCATCTATGTCGAAATGGTCTGAAATTTTTTTGGTTGTCATTTACACTCAAAATGTTAGCTCACGCAAGATCTTAGATTTTTTTGATGACTAAATGTATTTTAGGTTTTTTCTTCGTGCTAAAGGAGCTAGAATATTGTGAATTACACATCAATAACTCAAGAATTATGATTCGGCTTCTAGATAAATTAGACTCGTAAGGCACAAGAGAACTTGTGGCCAAGTTTGGCACCATTCTGGATTATTTCAGGGGTGCTCTCAGCTCAACTTTTAATTTCTAGGTGATGTCGCACGGAAATTCAATTAAACCGAAAAAATAGTAAATTAATTCAGAAAAATCTCAAACTTGGTGGGTCAATCTCACATGACATATTCAAGCTTCATAAAAATTTTGAGACCGATACACAATGGATTTGATCAATAATCATTACATTACGACATTAATCTCAAGCACGTAAGTACGGTGTCTCTTCACGTCCGAGCAATATGCTTGGGTCAACTTCGACAGCGAACGGAGGCATGTCATCAAACTGATCATAATCATCGGATTGATCTGTTTTGTCCTCGACTCCCACGATTACTCTTTTACATGGAAGAACTATGTGACGCTTTGCCTCTTGTGGTCCTGCTTCTTGGGGATTTTTATTCTTCGGTATGCTAGTCATATCCTTCACATAGAAAACCTGATGCACATCTTTGGCAAGCACGAATGGATCATCTTTGAACCCAATCTTGGTAAGGTCCACTATTGTCATTCCATATTCATCTTTCTTTATGCCTTTCAGGTTTACCCATTGGCAAAAAAATAGAGGGACGTTCATCGCTCCGTAATCAAGCTCTCATATCTCTTCTATGATACCATAATAGCAGGTCTTGCCCCCATCTTTTCCGATGACGTCCATACGGACACCACTATTTTGGTTTGTGCTTTTGCGATCTTGAGCTCTCGTGTAAAAATTGTAACCATTCATATCGTAAGCTTGAAATCTTGTAATTGTTCTACAAGGTCCCCTAGCTAACAAAGCTAGTTGTGGATGAATCGTTGAGTTTCCGATTAGTTGTTCACTCAACCATGAGGGAAATGTTTCCAAGTGACGGTGTGCAATCCAGACTGGGGATTTGGTTGGATTTTGAGAAGCAATAATCTGCTCGTGTTCCATCCTATACGGAGTCACCAGTGATGATTGTTGCAGGACTGTTAGGTGTGCTTTATGGAATAAATCAGTATTATTGCTCAAACTTGATTTCCTTCTGATGGTACCCTTTCCCTATAGCCTCCCCTCGTGTCGTGATTCTGGAAGCCCAATCGAGTCAATTGTGTCGACAAAATCAACACAAAACTCAATGACCTCCTCAGTTCCATATCCCTTAGCAATGCTTCCTTCCGGATGGGCACGGTTAAGAACATATTTCTTGAGGATCGACATGAACCTCTCAAAAGGCCACATGTTGTGAAGGTATACTGGACTGAGAATAGTAATTTCTTTCACAAGGTGTACCAGGAGGTGCGTCATAACATCGAGGAAGGAAGGTGGAAATGCCAACTCAAAGCCGACAAGACATTGAACCGCATCATTCTGTAGCTTTCCTAGCTTGGCTGGATCGATTGCCTTCTGTGAAATTGCATTGAGAAATGCACAAAGCTTTACGACCAGTAATCGTACATTTCTGTGAAATTGCATTGAGAAATGCACAAAGCTTTACGACCAGTAATCGTACATTCTCTGATAGAACACCCCTCAACGCAACTGGAAGCAACTGTGTCATCAACATGTGACAGTCGTGGGCCTTTAGATTTGTGGACTTCTTCTCTTTCACATTTATGATCCCCTTTAAATTCGACGAGTAGCCAGACGGAACCTTAATATTGTTCAGGCAATCAAACACGCTTTCCTTCTCTTTCTTGGTGAGAGTGTAACTAGCAGGACCATAGTAATCAACATCATCATCATCCTCTTCCGGATCAGTTTCATCATCACCCTCCCGCGGAACTTTGGGAATCTTATGAAATTCTTTCAGGTCCTCTCGTGCTTTGTTGGTATCCTTCGGGTTACCGTAACAACCCATGAAGCCTAGCACATTCACGCAAAGATTCTTCGTAAGGTGCATCACGTCAATTGCGTGTCGGACCTCAAGGCTACGCCAATAAGGTAGCTCTCGAAATATAGATTTCTTCTTCCACATTGGTGCACGCCCGTTGGCGTCAGTTGGAACAGGTTCACTACCAGCACCCTTTCCAAAGACTACCCTTAGATCATTTACCATCTCAAATACGGCATCTCCATTAAAATGGGGTGCCTTCGTACGATGGTCAACCTTCCCTTTCCAATGCATCCCTTTCTTCCGTAAGGGGTGATTAGTTGGAAGGAAACAACGGTGACCATTATACATGACCTTCTTACAGTTTTTGAGATGAATACCTTGTGTTCTATGTAAACAGTGCGTGCATGCCCGATATCCCTTGTTTGTCTGCCCAGAAAGGTTACTTAGGGCAGGCCAATCATTGATGGTTATGAACAACAATGCTCGTAGATCGAAGTTCTCTTGCCTATCCTCATTCCACACACGTACACCCTCTTCCCGCCATAGCAGTAATAGTTCATCGACCAACGGTCTTAGGTACACATCAATGTCGTTGCCGGGTTGTTTTGGACCTTGGATGAGCACCGGCATCATAATGAACTTTCGCTTCATGCACATCCAACCAGGAAGGTTGAACATGCATAGGGTCACAGTCCAAGTGCTATGACCACTGCTAAACTCCCCGAATGGATTGAAACCATCCGTACTTAAACCAAACCTTATGTTCCTTTCCCCATCCTCAGAAAATGTCTTGAATTCTCTATCAATCTTTCTCCACTGAGACCCATCAGCCGGATGTCTCAGCAGGTTGTCTTGCTTACGTTCCTCGGCGTGCCATCTCATCAACTTAGCATGTGCTTTGTTCTGGAACAAACGCTTCAAACGTGGTATTATAGGAAAATACCACATAACCTTCACCGGAACTTTCTTCGTCTTGTCACGGTGCCCCTAGGGATCACCAGCATCTTCATCTCGCCGAATCTTATAACGTAGTGCTTTGCACACAGGACAAGGATCCAAATTCTCGTAATCCTTACCCCGATATAGGATGCAATCATTAGGGCATGCATGGAACTTCTGTACCTCCAACCCAAGAGGGCACACAGTCTGTTTTGCTTCATATGTGGTGGAGGGTAATTCATTGTTCTCCGGAAGCTTGTCCTTCACAATTTTTAGCATCCCTTCAAATGCCTTATCAGACACACCATGTTTTGCCTTCCATTGCAGCATTTCTAGTGTAGTACCAAGCTTTTTGTGACCTAGCTTGCAATCTGGGTATAACGGTTTTCTGTGATCTTCGATCATACGTTGGAACTTTGCCTTTTCTTTTTCGTTTTCACAGTCCCTTTGTGCATCCTGTAGAACCTGGCCGAGATCATCAGCAGGCCCGTCAGCATGTGCTGGTAACTATTCTTCGTCAGCATCTTCCATTAAAGTATCTGCAAAAGCTTGACCTGCGGCCCAGTCCGGAATACCCTCCTCCTCTTCTTCGTCGTCTTCCGTCACAACCCCTCTTTCACCGTGCTTGGTCCAAACCACATAGTTCGCATGAATCCGTATTTCAACAAGTGGAGGTGAAGTGTGCCCGGGTCATGGTAGTCTCTTTCGTTTCTACAATCGGAGCATGGACAACACATGAACCCACTCGCATCCTTGTTTTTTTTTGCCACTTCGAGAAAACCATGCATGCCGGTAATGTACTCCGCTGACCGTCTGTCGGTGTTGTACATCCATTGCCGGTTCATCTGCATCATATTAAGTGAAAAATATCCATATTAATTCTACAACACTATCCCTAGGTATCCTTTTCTAATAACTAAATTAATAAATTCTATTTTCTCTAATATTAAATATAGCTAGCTAAAAGTAAAATTTATATAAAAATAAAAAAAATCTTAGTACAAATGAATGAAAGAAGATAATCATAACAAATGAAAACTACTTATTACCAAATCTAAAGTATACTAATATAAAAACTACATCTCTTAGCTCTTAAATCAAATTTTCTATTTTCTTAATTATGGCATAAATTTTAAGTATAAAAAATATACACTATCCCTAGGTCTCATTTTCTAATAACTAAATTAATAAATTATATTTTCTCTAATAATAAATAAAGCTAGCTAAAAGTAAAATTTTTATAAAAACAAAAAAATCTTAGTACAAATGAATGATAGAAGATTATCATAACAAATGATAAGTACTTATTACTAAATCTAAAGTATACTAAAAACCTCATCTCTTAGCTCTTAAATCAAAATTTCTATTTTCTCCTTCTCTAAATCATAACACGAAATTTAAACACAACAAATGAATGGAGGATGAAAAATAATACCTTAGCAACACCTTAGAGGTGAGAAAACTCCGCAATTTGATCACGAAAAATTTGGGCAACACCTCCCTAGGTTTGAGGCGCCATGGAGCTGAGAGGAGCTTGCTCTTTGAGCTCTCGGTGAAAAATGGTCGCGCAGGGAAGAAGAAGGGAGCGTGCTGTCAATTTTGTATAGGGGAGGCCTTTTGTCCCGGTTGGTAAAACCAACCGGGACAAAAGGCCTTTGAAGGCCGGCCCCGCCAACCTTTAGTCCCGGGTTGGTTTACCACCCGGGACTAAAGGCCGGCCCCAATCATTGCGGCCGTGGAGGCCTGGTCTTTAGTCCCGGGTTGGATTACCAACCGAGACTAAAGGGTCCCCCCCAATGACCCTGTTATTTTTTTAGTTTAATATATATTAAGGTCTCCAAAATTTGTGATAAATGCTAATATTAAGGCTTAATCAATACTTTAGTGGTGAGAATCCTAATATTAAGGTTTCCAATAAATTAGTCACTGGCCTAACATCAATACTTAAAGTCTTAACAAAAAATATAAAAAAGTTCATACATTAATACTTAATTAAGGTCTTACAAACATAAAAAGTTCATACATGAATACTTAAGGTACGGTCTTAACAAAGATAGAGGGGTGCATCAATGCACGACACATATTTCATACTTCATTCTTTTTCCTTAGATAGTCCATATAGTTGAAGTCTCCGATCTTGAAGTCGAGAACTTCAGTGAAATATGCCAGAGAATGGATCAGTGCACTCTCTATCGCTTCACAATTACGGTCACATGGACTTCGATAAATTTCAAATAGTGGCGACGAAAACTGATATGGCCTGAAAATTGTAAGATTTGCCTGATACTTTGAGCCTCTTGTAAGTGTAGGATTTGAATCTGCGTAAGAAAATCCCACAACATCCAACACTTGCTCTAGAATTGTATGAAAGCTCTTTGCCGCAAAGGTTTGACCAAACATATCCTACAGTTAAGAATAATGTTATTACGACTCATAAAAAATGTTAAATAAGAAGATTAAAATAACATTAAATGATGCTCCATACTATGTCATGTTCATTCAGCCGACAAAGTCTCTCTGCGGTCGTGGTCACACTTCCTCCCTCCTCGAGTGCCTTGATTAGAAAATAAGAGTAATCCGGCACAAAGTACCCATTAGCGTAAAGTTGTTCTAAGCATGCCTGCATAGCGGTCCTTTCATAAGTCCTCCTAACCAGGGCAGGGGTACCCCACCCAACAATTGAGACCATTTGGATGGGTTCTGAAGACAGTGAGGAGCGAATTTGTCCTCGAACGGGTATGTCAAACGAGATTTTTAATTGTATGCAATTGTTTGGACCGACAATGGCACATTGTGAAACAGGAGGGGTACCACCTAAATTTTCAACAACATGTGCGAGCCACTGCAAATGATTGAGAACCTGCATTGTTTGAAAATAATATTATTATACGTGTGTAGTACGTAAACATCAAATTTATACAAGGAAACAATATTACTATGTTGGGACGAGATCCCTGGCTTCGATCACCAGTAGGTAAGTCAATCACACCATGGGTGAAGTGTATGCCTGGACGATGAGCATAAGGTGGTCGTTCATCACGGCGACCGCCACGGTGACCACCGTGACCAGAATAGCTTGCCATAGTTTTCCAAAACTATTACAATCACTGCCGGAAAATAAGAGAATGGTTAAATTTATTCTATATAAAAACAAAATATATAAGACATATTTTCTCATTTTCTAATAACTAAACAGATAAGTGCAAGAGTTGGTTCCATTGCAGTGAGGCCGGAGGCGACGTAAGTCTGTACTATACCTTTTCTAATGACCCTGATCATTTAGGAAGTACAGCCTCACCTCACCATCATATACACGCACCTCGCTCTCCCACTAACAGTACATCGCCAAGCTACAGCCCTGCATCTCCTACCTGGCTACAACCCAACATCACCGAGCCACGTATAGCCCCAGCTCGTAGGTGATGTTGGACTGTAGCTAGCTAGGATGTAAGGCTACTGGTACAGAACGTCCAACCGACTGTATATATGGAAAAAAGAAAAAAAATAAGAGAATGCCTAAATGTATTCTAAATAAATACAAGAAATACTTAACAAAAATGAATTAAATAGGTAGGTAGTATATTTTCATTTGGTAATGACCATTTTTTTAATAAACTAACTTCTAATAAATTAAGCTAAATGTAAAATTAAATGCATCTCTCATCTAAAAGTTAAAATCAATTATCTCTATAGCAAAAACTATAAAATTAGAGGATAAATCCCTATGTGAAACTATGCTTAAAAAATATGTGAAACTAAATACAATGTTAGCTAAATCTAAAACATCTGAAAACATCATCTCTTAGCTCCTCCTACCACCTAAAAATCTAAATCCATATTTTCCCCATTTCTAATCATAAAAATGAAATTTAATCATAACAAATGAAGGAAGGATGAAGAATCAAACCTTAGCAACACTTTGGAGGAGAGAAATCTTCACAAATTGATGACGAAAAAATTGAAAATCACCTCCCTAGGAGAAGAACTAGCTAGCTCTTCACAAACTATCTCTTAAGCTCTCGGGTGAAAATGTGAGCTCGGGCAGAGGAAAACGAAGGGAGGATATATAGGCGCACCCTTTAGTCCCGGGTGGTATTACCACCCTGGACTAAAGATGAGACTTTAGTCTCAGGTGGTAATACCACCCGGGACAAAAACTTTAGTCCCGGGTGGTGTTACGACCCGGGACTAAAGGCTCACCCTTTAGTCTCGGGTCGCAATACCACCCGGGACTAAAGTCTGGCGCCAATAATTGTGGCTCGGAGCCGTTGGACGCCAGGCCTTTAGTCCCGGGTGGTATTACCACCCGAGACTAAAGGGGGGGCGGCGCAAACAGCCTTCCGAGGCCACGTCGCCCCAAAAGCATTTGTCCCGGTTCCAAAGTTGAACCGGGACAAATGCTTGGGAACAAAGGTCATTTTTCCACCAGTGTTGGTTGCTCCTATCTAAAGAGGAAGAGAGGAGCATCATCCTAAAAGAGAATTGCAGAAGGTTGGAGGTCACCACCGCATGGAGATTTTCAGTAAATATGGTTGGAATTTCAGAAATAGAATCAAGAACTAGTTCCTTTGGTCTTTTAGTGTATCTTGGTTAGAACTTGCACTATGTTTGTGGTATCGGTAGTCTATGCATTGTGTGATCTGCAGCTGTACGCTTTCGAAACTTGATTGCGGAGGCTGGAACATTTTCCTTCACCTAAAGAATTATGTCTTAGATTTTCTTAGAAAATAACCATTATATATTCATGCAATTAAATGTTCTATTGATATTTATATACACTAAAATAACCATTATATATAAGCATGTGGCAGGAGATGTTAGGTGGAAAAAAGGTACACGTTCGTGCGGTCGTCGTCTGTGAATACCACTAGGCCACAAACGATTTATGCTGACACTTGTTTGCAGGGGCGCCGGTTCATCACCCGCCAGCGGTAACATAACAGTGCTGGCGGGCAACATAAGGAACCACCAGCAGAAATGGGGACGATTTCTGCTGGCGGTTGCCATATGTTGCCCGCCAGCACTGTGCCTCTCAATAAAACCCGACAGCTTCTTCTTCCCCAGCTACCTTCCATTGGAGCTTTGCCCGAGAGGAGCTCGGGAAAAGCTCCAAAAACACCCAATCTAAGGGGGGGAGGTTTTGCACTTGATTTCCTTGGAGGAGGTGGCTATAAAAGGTGAGTTTGTGCTATTCCAACCTTCTTTTTTACCTTTTATCCATAATTTCTAGCTTTATTATAGATTTAGGTCTCTAGATCTAGGGTTTGCTAGCTAGGGGAGAGAGAGGAGTGAAGAGTGAGAAAATTAATTGTAGATTTTTTTAAGTAGATTGTTATGCAGATTAATTGTAGATTCGCTATGTTTGTCATTAATATAATTAGTTTCATTAAATAAAAAAGAGAGAGGAGTGAAAAGAGAGAAAATTAATTGTAGATTATTTTTTTAAGTATAGTGTTATGCAGATTAATTGTAGATTCACTATGTTTGTCATTAATATAATTAGTTTCATTAAATAAAAGGTAGAATTGAGTTTTTAATTATTGTGACTCATTTATTAATACTATATGATTAAATTAGTTTCTAAAATGTAGAATTTTTTCATAGCTTGTTTAACATGGATCACAGAGCATGGATGTATGGTGTACAGAGACATTCTTCTACATTCATGACAGAGTTATCAAAGTTTCTCGAGATTGCGAAGAAGCACGCTCACATTTGCAAGTCAAAGCAAATACGTTGTCCATGTAGTGATTGTTGCAACAAACTTGTATGGGAGGATCCTAATGACATCAAGATGCATTTGATAAAGTGAGGTTTTATGAAAGGATACACAATTTGGTCCCACCATGGTGAGGCAGTGTCTACTTTCAACAATGCAGACATTGGCACCGGGTATGATGAAGTGGGTGACGAAGATGAAAATGATCAAGTCATGATGGATGATGGTTTTGACTGTGGAGATGCAAATGGTAATGAAACAGATGCACCACAGATGGACGATGAATGTGATGTTGATATGGAGGAAATGTTGCGCCACATTGAACCGGAGGTGTTGGTAGGGAGTGTTAAAGGGTTAGAAAATTTTGAGACACTTAAGAAGGCAGCAAAGGACCGTATGTATGAGGATTGTGGGAAGGAGTGGACAGTGTTGCTTTTCATCCTCAATCTTCTAATTGTTAAGGCTAAATTCGGATGGTCTGACAATAGTTTTAACGAACTCCTTACTTTGTTGGCCAACCTGCTCCCGAAGCCTAACCTTGTGCCAAAAAACACATATGAAGCAAAGAAGATCATCAACCCATTGAAGATGCGGGTGAAAAGAATACACGTATGCAGGAACCATTGCATATTGTACCGCGGTGACTATGCAGAAATGAAGAAGTGTCCTAATTGTGAGGCTAGTTGTTACAAAAGTAACACTGATTTCGACGCAGAACGTGTCGCTAGCACAAAAGGCGGGAAGAGGAAGAAGGGTGGAAAGAAAAGTGCAGGTGCTCAAGTGGGGGATGAGTCTAGTATTGGTACCACTGACACGACTAGTCAACGTAAAGTCCATGCCTTGGTGATGTGGTATTTGCCGGTGGAGGACTGTCTAAAGTGATTGTTCTCGAACCCAAAGACCGCCAAACTAATGACTTGGCATGCCGATCACCTAGAGAAGTCTGATGGGAAGCTTAGACATCCTTCTGATGCTCGCCAGTGGATGACCTTTGATTCCGAGCATAAAGACTTTAGAGATGAAAAAAGAAATATACGGTTCGCGTTAAGTACAGATGGCATGAATCCATTTGGTGAAAGAAGCAGCACGCACAGCACATGGCCAGTGCTGATGACCATATACAACCTTCCCCCTGGCTATGTCACAAGAGAAAGTTCCTTTTGCTAACCATTCTAATCCAAGGGCCGAAGCAACCTGGTATTGACATAGATGTTTTCCTGGAGCCATTGATGGAAGATATGGAGAAGTTTTGGAAATATGGGGTTGAGATGTGGGATGAGTACAGACAGGAGAAATTCACACTTTATGCAATTATATTTGTTACCATTAATGATTACCCTGCCCTATTTTTTGTGTTGGGTCAGATAAAAGGAAAGACATCTTGTGTAGTTTGCGTTAATGGTACAATATCTGTGTACCTAAAAGGATCTACGAAGATAGTGTATATGGGGGCTAGACGCTGGCTACTGAGGAGTCACAAGTACCGGAAGATGGCGGACTCTTTTGATGGAATGATTGAGAAAAATTCTGCCCCACAACCGGACACGGGTAAAACCGTATTTGAAATGTGTCAGAAGGTCAAGTTCAAACTTGGTAAGAAGTCAAAAGATAAAGATGGTGTTGGAAGGAAGGAGGCTGAAGCTACAGAGAAGGCCAATGATGTGCCTTTCAAGAAGATGTCGATATTCTTTAAGTATTTTCCATACTGGAAAGACCTGGCGGTGCGCCATGCCATTGATGGGATGCATCTTCAGAAGAATGTGTTTAATAGCACAATCGGATTCTTAGGCTTAACGGGCAAGGTAAGGGACGGACTGAAGTCACGTAAGGATCTTGTTGACCTAAAAATCAGACCAGAGCTCCACCCGCAAGAACATCCTAATGGTAAGCAATACCTTCCCCCTGGTAGCTACAACTTAACACAAGATGAGAGGTTGGCTATCTGCAAGTGCTTGCGCGGGCTGAAAGTGCCTACCGGATTCTCATCGAACATCCGTTCACTAGTCTCGTTGAAGGACATGACGCTTACTGATTATAACTCTCATGATTGCCATGTGATGATCACTGTTTTTCTTGCGATTGCGATCTGAGCTGTCAAACCAGTATTCCTTAAGATGGTTATCACAAGGATGTGCTACTTTTTCAACTTCATTTCGCAGAAAGTCATCGATTCAGTAGAATTGGCAAGGCTTCAGCTTTTTATGTCGAAAACTCATGCGCAGCTCGAGATGTGCTTCCCTCCATCCTTTTTTGATATCATGGAACATCTAATGATCCACATGGTCGAGCAAATTACTGAACTAGGTCCTATGTACTTCCACGAGATGTGGACGTACGAACGGTTCATGTCACTTCTCAATGGATGGATGAAAAACAAGGCATGTCCGGAGGGCAGCATGATTGAGAGCTACCATACTGAAGAGAGTGTTGATTGTTGCATAGATTACATAAAAGATAAGAAAGCGGTCGGTTTACCGGAATCTCGACACGAAGGGAGATTGTCGGGGTAAGGTACCATTGGAAGGAAAAGATTCATTGACGAGGACAACCAACAATTGGAGAAAGCACATGCAAGTGCTCTACAACAACTTGCAATAGTGGAGCCATTCATTGAGCAACTGGAAAATGACATTCGTGAGGAAAATAATGATCTGGACGAGGATTGGGTCATCAAACAGCAAAAGCGTCGTTTCCCATCATGGTTAAAAGAACATGGACATCTATTTGAAGGAAATTCCATACACGACGCAACATTGAGCAGGTTCGCGGCTGGTCCATCAAGCAATGTCACCTCATGGTAAGCATATGAAATTAATGGGTACACCTTCTATACCAAGGCAAAAGACAACAAGAGTGTCGCTTACCAAAATAGTGGTGTTCGCTATGATGCAATTGATGCCCACAGAAACAACAACACTTTCTACGGTTTCATAGAGGAAATATGGGAACTTGACTATGGAGCAAATATACGGATCCCCTTGTTTCGGTGCCAATGGGTCAAACACCCGAAGGGCGTTACAGATGACAACTATGGGCTGACACTTGTAGACCTTGCCAATGTAGCTTACAAAGATGACCCATGGGTACTCGCTGAGCGTGTTGCACAAGTTTTCTACATAGCTGATCCTATGAATTTAAAGAAGCACATTATTGTCTCCGGAAAACAAAGAATTCTTGGAGTTGAAGGTGTAGACGACGTTGAGGATTACAATCAGTATGAGGAATTAGTCTTGTTCAAAGATCATGAAAAAAGAATCAAAAAATTGAAAGCAGCATTCCTAAATCGGAGAAGCCATGGTTACGTACAGACTGCGAAGGAAGAATTGTTAAAGGATAAATTAGCATTTCTTATTAGTCTGGCTTGATGATGTATCTCTTGTAAGACTTTATTAATCAATGTCGTTGTAAGACTTCAAATTAAGTCTCATTTTCCACTTATTATTATATTGCATTCGGTTCGATTTCATGTCATTAAAAGCTCACAAGTAACACCATACTAATACAACAACGTATGATTAATACATCAATACTTTAGTCTTGGCAAAGACTACAAGTTCAAATGCATAGAATTAAAAGGGTACATATTTCATACTTAATTAAAATCTAGGATCGTTCACATCATGACCATGAATCATCGCGACGTACAAAGTATGATTAATATCGATGATGTTGATTCCTAAGAACCTATCAACATAATCCAGCGCATATATGTATGCACTATCTCTGGCCATGTAGGGTGTCATGAATATCTCTCCAAATATTTGCACCGAATTCGTAGATGATGATAGGGTAATGCCAGCTTGCCAACCGCCGCGTACTGGACTTGGGTGTGGTGTCGTGAATGTCCATCCAATGTTATGTAATACTTGACGTAAGACCTCATGCATACCTTGATCAGCGTGCATGAAACTGTTATACAATGCGTCCTGATTCAATTAGCAAGCAAAACATAACGTGTAAGTAGACAGTTCTTAAAAAAACAAATTCCGAAAATAACGAGTAAGTTTTAGTTACATACAATGGGTGATTCATACGATGGTGATATCCGTTTAGGCATTTCAGTGATGGCCATGTTGTTGTGTTCTAAGGCTTTAATCTTGAAGTAACTATAGTTTGGGATTACATGTCTTGTTTGAGCTTCTATTTCGATAAGTGCCTTCCTCACGGCATCAGAAGCGGCAACATGTGGCTGTAGTGCAGCAAAAGAATTGACATGGATAATAACTGTATCACCAAGTGTTTGCTCTCGCATGCCCGCAGCATTAATTGATAGAGAAACAATAAATCTTCCTCGTGATGAAGTCGTTTGTTCCTGTCTCACCATTGGAGCTTGTCCAGTCACACAATATATAACTCGTTCTAACCATTACATTGGTGAAACCAGCTTGATTATAATGCAAATAATACTCATTATTATCATTGTAAAAATAATGACAAATTCAAAAAATAGAATAGCTAAGTACATACCATATTTTGGCATAACTCTTGTTGGGTAACAGGCTGCCCTGGGGGTGGTGGCGGAGGCTCTGGGACAGGGGGACCACTACGGACAGGACGACGACCACCTCCATGGCCGCCATCACGATTAAAAAATACAAAGCAACTTGTCATCGTTATCCCTAAAATATGCACGATATTTTATTAAAATTTTCTACACAATCACAAGTCTAACAAAATTTTGCTTATAAAATTTTTACACATTCTCTAATCTAGACATAATTTGAACACGTTCAATTTTTACAAAATCTCTAATCTACACATAAATCGAACATTATTTAATTGCAATATGAGATTAAATTAATTTATACCAAACTGAGAGGAGGCACGACGGCGGCGAAGTTCGGGCCGGTGAGGCACTGCGCGGCGATGCAGGGCAGGGGAGGAGGCAGCGGCCGGAGGAGGAGGAGACGGGCAAGGGAGGTTCGTTCGGTGTGCCGACGGGAGGGGCGCGGCCCGGGAGGCAGGGGCGTGCGCGGCCCGGGGAGGAGGCAGCGGCCGGCGCACTGGCGGGGCTTGATCAGGCTGGGTGGTGCGGCGGCGCTCGACCTGGGGGTGGTGCGGCGGCGCTCGGGCAGCCTGCCGGCATCGATCCAAACCGTTTGTTGCATTGACTTTTGTTGTTACAGCCTCAGCACTGGCGGGCGCTTATGAGGCCCGCCAGCAGTAATGGTCAACGCTGGCGGGCGCTTATGACGCCCGCTAGCAGTGATGGTCACCGCTGGCGGGCGCTTATGACGTCTGTCAGCATACAGTATTCAGATGGTTTTTAAAATTCCACTACTGCAATAAGTTTTTAAAAATCTACTACTGCAATAAAAAAGTATCAAATTGAAGACATCACAATCGAATATATCATTGTATCAAATTGAAGACATCACAACCGAATATATCACAACTAATAACCACTCAAGACATAAAAGGGTACATCGATAGTTCAAACAGGGTACATATATAAGTTCACAACCTTCAGAAGCGAAGTTCACAACAACAGTTCACAAGCAAGCTCACAACGTCACAAGACGTAGTTTTCCACAGATACAAATACATTCATCACGGATTCGAAGTGAACAACTGAAGCTCAAATCTCGGTGCTAGCATCATCCTCAAGTGCACCAGTGCAGGCAGATACAATGTCGGTAGATGTTGACATGTCCTCTCTAGTTGGAGTAGAACCATCGTGATCAATGGACGGACTGTTGGTAGATGTTGACATGTCCTCTCTAGTTTGATCAGTTGAACCATCGTTTGATGAATCGACGGGTGCAACTTCCAGAAATAGGACTACAACACATGAAAGTTTCATCACTTAAATTTGCAAATGCCAACTTACTTGATATATCACAACTCAGTGTTCGGCAATTTAAAAAACAACTCAGTCCAAATGTATCAAATTAAGACATCACAACCAAATATATCACAGCTTCAAACATGGTAAGAAGTAATAAGGCTACAACACATGAAAGTTTCATACTTAAATTTGCATATGGCATGTACGCCACAACTACCTAGATCATGTGACGTTGGTACTCCAAACATGTCTTAGGTAATTTAGAAAACAATTACAACATTCCTAATCTAGTCGCTTGAGAACTGGCCGGAGAGCAGAGAGCCAAAAGAGCTTCCGAAGTCCTGCGACGACATGTAGTAGTACCCTCGTTGGGTTGGAGGTGCAGAGGATGTATGGACTGCTTGTATCATACCTGCATGCTGACGACCTCCACTAGCTTGACCTCCTTGTGCGGCAGAAGGCCCCGAACCATCGCCACCTGTGGCTCGAGGATATAACCTGAACCGACGTCGTTGGTTGCGGTTATCTACAGTAAGAGTGATAATTGTTAGAGGGAATAATGTACAATTATCAGAGTAAGATTTTGCTGTAGAACGAAATCAAATAGGTCACATGTTCAGAATGATATTACCGTTGCCCAAAGCAAATCTCTGTCCTTCACCGGGTGCAGCTGATTCTACTTCAATCCAAATACCCCACATGTTCAGAATGGTATCACCGTTTGTTGCTGTTCTGCGGATGCCTACAGTTGCATCGCTAGGTATAGATGATGGGCTTGCATATGTGGTAAACAACATAGCGAGATCGGACCTCCTTCTCTGTACAGCGTGAACCTGACATATGTTCTGGAAGACTCTTGCACAGAAATTAGGAATGTTCCAAAATATTGGTGGCACTCCAAGCATGGTGATCCTTAGTGGTTGCACAGATTGTGGTGGGTGTGGGACTGGAGCTGGTGGCGTCGCGACGATGGGTATTGTGGAATCAAGAGAACATTCAGCTGAACCATAAAATGCCGTCATTGGCTAGATCTGGAGGTTATATCCATCAACTCGAAGCAATGTATAGTCCAAGATTCGTTCCAAGTCAGCCATTGAAGTGGTCACAGCCACATAATCATTAAGGTAGTGCCAGATATTTTCTAGCGGAACCACCACACCCATCTGATCACGAATGTCTGTCTGTATCTTCATAAGACCGATGTTATCAAAGTTACGTCCGGTCTTAAAAAGTACCATGATGCCAAGGTAGGGTGCATCATACGCATTGACCTCTTCCTCGTCAAAGAGAACGAGGTTTGGACGGTGGAAACTCCCTGCCATCAGCTCTGAGGGCCTCTACTCCTGCAAAATAAGAGTCGAGTGTATTAGGGTACAGTAACAATCATACTTGACATTTGTATTAGGGCAGAGTAACGATCATAGAACGATTGCACTGAGTTGCATGTGTTCGAACTCACCTTCTGTGAGGAGCCGGTGGCGGAAGCAATACGGGGGCCTCCAAGGCAACGGCAGCGCCTACTCCTCCTTCCCTGCAAAAATAAACCAATGCTTATTGTATATTCAAAATTTTCGAAATCACCTCCCCTGTACGGCGAGGTTTCCAGAAACCTGCAAGTAAAGGCCACGACACGAAGGGCGGACCACACAAAAATTTTTTAGTTCAACAAAGTTCATCACAAAGGTCAAAACAGAGTCGGTAATAAATTATATTGTTCTAGTTCAACAAACTCATCACAAATTTCATCTAGCATCACTAATTCATCAAAAACTCAACAAAATTTTGATCCAACATCACTAATTGATCACTACGTGTAACTAAAAAACTGAAATCGTGAGGAGGCTCTCAAACCACTCACCACGGGTGCAGTCGAATGGAGGACGGCACCGGCCAGACCACACCCCTCCTATTCACCCTCGGCCGTCTCCTACCCCTCCCCTTGGCCTCCTCCATCTCCATCTCCACGGGCCTCCTCCCTCTCCTCCTCGTTCACTTCCTCTCCCCTGGCCGGTGGCGGTGGTGTTGGCCGGCGGTGGACCGGATCTGGTGGTGGCGTGGGCCGGGGCGTCGCCGGATCCGGGGGAGGCAGCCGGCAGTGGAGGTGGCGGTGGCGGCAGCGGGAGGGAGCGTTGGCGCGGCAGAGGGAGGGAGCTGCGGCAGCGCGGCGGAGGGAGGGAGCTGCGGCGCGGCGGCAGGGGGATCTGTGCTTGAGGATGGATGGATCTGCACGGCGGAGGGATGGAGCTGCGGCGGCGGCGGGAAGGAGCTGCGAGCAGCGGCGGGAGAGAGCTGCGGCGGCGGCGGAGGGAGCTGCGGCGCACGGCGGAGGAGCTGCGGTGGGGAGAAATTTCGGCAGCCTGACGCGTAGCTTCGAGGTCTCGCTAGCACTTACAAATTTTTCAGGTGCTCGTTGAGCTATATAGAAGAATTAAACTACTGGCGGGCACTAAGGCCGCGCGCCAGCGCGAAGGCTCACTGCTGGCAGGGACTAAGGCCGCCCACCAGCGCTCTAAGTGTCTGCTGGCGGGCACTAAGGCCGCCCGCCAGCGCTCTCCTTGAATGCTGGCGGGCACTAAGGCCGCACGCCAGCGCTAAGGCCCTCGGAACCACATATGCACCAAGCTACCTTATCCTCGGCCGCGCCCTAGATTGAGCTGCTGATCCCGCCGCCCGCGCCTAGAGCCTCACTGAGCTGCTGCTCCCGCCTACCGCGCGCTAGAACCTCGTTGAGCTTCTGCTCCCGCCGCGCGCGCCTAGAGCCTCGCCGACCTAGAGCCCTACCCTAGAGTTGTGTTGCTCCCACCGCTCCAGCCCGGCGGCCAGATGGCTCGAGGAAGGAGGCACAGGAGCATGCCAAGGCACGGGATGGAGGGAAGAACTAGCCACGATGATGAATCGGATCACCGACTTTGAGAGATGGGGGTGAGGCATCCATTCAACCACAAATTTGGTGTTTGAATCAATTTTGTTCTTGTTTGCGTCTTATGATAAATTCTTTGGTTAATGCCAGCTCGAGTGGTTGCTGGAACAACACTCAGAAGAAGGCATGGTGGTGAGGACGGGGCTTACTTGCCGCCATGGACAGTACCCACGGTTGGCTTGCTGCTGGTCTGGAGTGGATGCAGAAAGAAGGTTCTTGCAATGCTCAAATGTAGATAATCCTTGTGATTTCAAGTACTGGCTTGAGCCTGAATTTTCTGGGAGAGCAAATTAAGTGATTCAGCACCTGGTGTCTATGAATGGAAGTTTGTCAGAGCTTGTGCAATATTTTCATGGGCAATGGGATGTTTTGCTTGGTTCCAGACAAGAGGCAAGACAAGAATGTCACAAATTGAAGCCATTTGTAATGAACAACTTAGTTGCATATGTATCCTGCTGTGTATTTCTGTTGTAATGGCTTGCTTCCTTTCAATGGTGTTGTAAGCATGTATGCAATGTTGGTAATGAAATTGAGTATGCTAAATTTGAATTAATGTCAAATTTCCTTCATTATAGTGTTTCAAACATCTACAAGTTTACTGAAATTTAATTTGAATTATTTTACAATAGTTCTAGAAATTTGGGACTAAATTGAACACATTTATGGCTGTTTTCATTTTTTTTGAATTTTTTGGAAATGACTGTGCATTTCCTCATTAATAAAAAAATGAAAATGTGCCTAAACTATTTCAAAATTGTTCGAAACTTCTACAAGTTTACTGAAATGTAAGATAGTAACTATGAAAATTATTATTTGACACATAACACTAAAGATTTTTCAAAGTTAGTTCAAATGTGACTCTTGGGTGGAACACCACAGGGGTTATAGGGTGTTTCACCCAAGAGACTCATTTGAACTAAAATTTTGAAACCAAAACTTTTCTATGAGCAAAAAACTTTCCCTAATTTAATTTGAATCATTTTACAATAGTTCTAAAAATTTGGGACTAAATTGAACACACTTAGGGTTGTTTTCAATTTTTCTGAATTTTTTGGAAATTCACAGTGTTGGCGGTCGCTTAAGACGACCGTCAGCACTGTGCATTTCCCCAATAATAAAAAAATGAAAGTGTGTCTAAACTATTTCAAAATTGTTTGAAACTTCTACAAGTTTACTGAAATGTTAAATAGTAACTATGAAAATTATTATTTAACACATAACACTAAAGATTTTTCAAATTTAGTTCAAATGTGACTCTTGGGTGAAACACCGCAAGAGTTATAGGGTGTTTCAACCAAAAGACACATTTGATCTAAATTTTTGAAACTAAAACTTATTTTGGGCTGTTTTCAATTTTTTTGAATTTTTTGGAAATGCACAGTGCTGGCGGTCGCTTAAGACGACCGCCAGCACTATGCTTTTCCCCAATAATAAAAAAAATGAAAGTGTGCCTAAACTATTTCAAAATTGTTCGAAACTTCTACAAGTTTACTGAAATGTTAAATAGTAACTATGTAAATTATGATTTGACATATAACACTAAAGATTTTTCAAAATTAGTTCAAATGTGACTCTTGAGTGAAACACCGCAAGAGTTATAGGGTGTTTCACCCAAGAAACTCATTTGAACTAAAATTTTGAAACTAAAATTTTTCTATGAGGAAAAAATCTTCCTTAATTTAATTTGAATCATTTTACAATAGTTCTAGAAATTTGGGACTAAATTGAACACATTTAGGGTTGTTTTCAATTTTTTTTGAATTTTTTGGAAATGCACAGTGCTGGCGGTCGCTTAAGACGACCGCCAGCACTGTGCATTCCCAATAATAAAAAAAATGAAAGTGTGCCTAAACTATTTCAAAATTGTTCGAAACTTTTACAAGTTTACTGAAATGTTAAATAGTAACTATGAAAATTATTATTTGACACATAACACTAAAGATTTTTCAAAGTTAGTTCAAATGTGACTCTTGGGTGAAACACCGCAAGAGTTATAGGGTGTTTCAACCAAAAGACACATTTGATCTAAATTTTTGAAACTAAAACTTTTCTATGAGCAAAAAACCTTCCCTAATTTAATTTGAATCATTTTACAATAGTTCTACAAATTTGGGACTAAATTGAACACATTTAGGGCTGTTTTCAATTTTTTTGAATTTTTTGGAAATGCACAGTGCTGGCGGTCGCTTAAGACGACCGCCAGCACTATGCTTTTCCCTAATTATAAAAAAAATGAAAGTGTGCCTAACTATTTCAAAATTGTTCGAAACTTCTACAAGTTTACTGAAATGTTAAATAGTAACTATGAAAATTATTATTTGACACATAACACAAAAGATTTTTCAGAGTTAGTTCAAATGTGACTCTTGGGTGAAACACCCCAAGAGTTAGAGGGTGTTTCACCCAAGAGACTCATTTGAACTAAAATTTTGAAACTAAAACTTTTCTATGAGCAAAAAAACATTCCCTCATTTTATAATAGTTCTAGAAATTTGGGACTAAATTGAACACATTTAGGATTGTTTTCTGTTTTTTTGAATTTTTTTGGAAATGCACAGTGCTGACGACCGCCAGCACTGTGCATTTCCCCAATAATAAAAAAAATGAAAGTGTGCCTAAACTATTTCGAAATTGTTCGAAACTTCTACAAGTTTACTGAAATGTTAAATAGTAACTATGAAAATTATTATTTGACACATAACACTAAAGATTTTTCAAAGTTAGTTCAAATGTGACTCTTGGGTGAAACACCCCAAGAGTTACAAGGTGTTTCACCTAAGAGACTCATTTGAACTAAAATTTTGAAACTAAAACTTTTCTTTGAGCAAAAAAACCTTCTCTAATTTAATTTGAATCATTTTACAATAGTTTTAGAAATTTGAGACTAAATTGAACACATTTAGGGCTGTTTTCAATTTTTTTGAATTTTTGGAAATTCACAATGCTGGCGGTCGCTTAAGACGACCGCCAGCACAGAAGCTCAGTGCTGGCGGGCGCGTTATTCCGCCCGCCAGCGGTGCTACGAACTATATAGCGGCCCGCGGAGCTGAAAATTTTCCAAGTCCCGGCGCGAAAACGAAAAGACGCCGTCAGGCTGCCGAATTTTCGCGCCAACCTCGCCGCCGTCCTCCTCCTCGAGCGCCGCCGCGCCGCATCCAATCCCCCACTCCTGACGCACCGCCGCTCCTCGCCGTACGCCCTTGGAGCACCGTCGCCTCCCGCCGTCTTCCTCCCCGAGCCGCGTCGCCGCCGAAGATGCCGGCCACCGCATCCTCCCCAAGCGCCGCCGTCTCCTCCGCCCCCCAAGACCCGCCGTTGTCTGCGGATGGAGAAGCCGCCCCGATCGCCGCCGCTGACAACACCTCCCCGCGCGCGCTGCCGTCCTCGCCGCGGGCGCCGCCGTCCCCGCGCGCCGCCGCCGACAACACCTCCCCGCCCGCCGGCGCCGCGCCGCCGTCCTCGCCGCGCGCGCAGCCGTCCTCCCCCCGCGTGCCGCCGACGTCCTCCCTTCACCGGCCGGATCCGGATGCCCCCATGGGTGGGTTTTTTGAAATTTTTTTGCAAATGTATTATTAGAAATGCTTATAAATACTTAATTTCTGGTTAAATGTGTTATTATAACTGTTTATAAATACTTAATTTGTATTTAGATGTCTCAATTATCTTTATGTCATAAGACTTTGAATTTAATTTAAATAGATGGGTAAACTTGTGAAACATATTGTATATGGTGTAGATTTCGATATGCTTATCTATTAAGTGTGAAAAAATTTGTGTGCATTTAAATATTAGTTATCTCTACCTAATATTAAAGCAAGGATTGCTTCTGCCCAAGATTTTGGTCCGTCATCACAAAAGTAGTCGGAATCGGTCGTTAAAAAACCGCAAAGACCGGCCAAAACCGCTGGGAACGGGGCGTCTGGCAAAAACAAAAAAAAACCGAGCCAGAGAAACAACGAGCGCTGTGCTCCAGAAAAAAAGAGGGGCTCCGTGGGTTCGAAGCACTGATCCCTATCTTCACGTAAATATTTGCCACCAAATAGACCAGCAATTCAATTATGTATTTAAGCACAATAAATGTATGTAATATCGAACTGTCTCATGGCCGCTGCCCAAATGATTCCCGGTTTGGTTTGCTAGCTTGTTAAGAAATTGATTGCCATATTATTTCTCTATGTACTCCCTCCATCCCACAAAGACTGTTCATATAGTCTTCAAAATTTGTCCCACAAAAACTGTTCATATAGATGATATTAAATGTTCTTCTCATTAAACTAACACCAAGTACCAAAAAATATTGCATTGAGAAACGCATGGAGCCAATGAAATGCTTATTTGATGTCTCTTTTCATGTTCCAATGCATGATTAATTAGAGGCAATAATATCATTTGTCACAACTACTAATATGTTTTAAAATTTTCTAAATGAACGGTCTTTGTGGGACGGATGGAGTATATTTTAATTAGAGTAAAAATGATTAATTCTGTTACAAAGATAATTATTTTGTGTAATCAAAAGAACCGAGCCAGAGAAACAACGAGCGCTGCGCTCCTGGAAAAAAAGAGGGGCTCCGTGGGTTCGAAGCACTGATCCCTATATTCACGTAATACTTGCCACCAAATAGACCAGCAATTCAATTATGTATTTAAGCACAATAAATGTATGTAATATTGGACTGTCTCATGGCCGCTGCCCAAATGATTCCCGGATTGGTTTGCTAGCTTGTTAAGAAATTGATTGCCATATTATTTCTCTATGTACTCCCTCCATCCCACAAAGACTGTTCATATAACCTTCAAAATTTGTCCCACAAAGATTGTTCATATAGATGATATTAAATATTTCTCTTATTAAACTAACACCAAGTACCAAAAAATATTGCATTGAGAAACGCATGGAGCCAATGAAATGCTTATTTGATGTCTCTTTTCATGTTCCAATGCATGATTAATTGAGGGCAACAAGATTATTTGTTACAACTACTAACATGTTTTAAAATTTTCTAAATGAACGGTCTTTGTAGGACGGAGGGAGTATATTTTAATTGGAGTAAAAATGATTAATTCTGTTACAAAGATAATTATTTTGTATAATCAAAAGAACCGAGCCAGAGAAACAACGAGCGCTGCGCTCCAGAAAAAAAAGAGGGGCTCCGTGGGTTCGAAGCACTGATCCCTATCTTCACATAAATATTTGCCACCAAATAGACCAGCAATTCAATTATGTATTTAAGCACAATAAATGTATGTAATATTGGACTGTCTCATGGCCCCTGCCCAAATGATTCCCGGATTGGTTTGCTAGCTTGTTAAGAAATTGATTGCCATATTATTTCTCCATGTATATTTTAATTGGAGTAAAAATGATTAATTCTGTTACAAAGATAATTATTTTGTATAATCGATATGCGAACTAAAAATATAAACTAATGGTATTTAATCTTCTTTTGAATCCATCACATGGCATTAACAAGTGGACCCTCAAATAGCAACACATTAACTTTTATGTGTCATATGTCATTGACGGGTAGAGTTACCACGGCCTGTTATAGGCGCATGGGTTGTGAGGTTGGGATAGTGCAGGCGCGATGGTGAGGTCGGGGAAGGCAATGGGGTGGTGAAGATGGCAGCGCGACAGGAGTGGACGACGACAAGCCTAGCTAGGGAGGTGTGAATGATGGTATGCATGGTCGGGGTGACGCGTGCACAGAGAGAACAATAATAACACAATTAAAGCAAGGATTGTTTTTGCCTCCGCCGTGTGTGAACCGGCACACACTGTGTGAAAAAGAAAAAAAGAACCAACCGCTGCCCCCCTCCGCTGCGTGGCGCGAACCATGTGAAAGAAATAAAAAACCAGCCCACCTAAATCCCTCAAAATTACATGTTCCAACAAAAGGATTCGAACCCACCACCCATTAGCTCAAGGAGAATGAAGCCAAACCATCTAAGCTATGTTACATTTGTTGTTTGGAAACCAAGAATGTGAATATCCTTGGACTGTTCAGCGTAGCTTTCAGTAGTAGAAGCTAGCAGGGTTAAGAGGGAAGTGGAGATAGGATGATGATAGATTTGAGATCTTGGTACACAAAGAAAGTAAGTAAATAAATAAATAGAGCACACCTCAAGAATGGATCGAGTGCATGTTTTGATTTTATTTATATTTTTATCTCTGTTTAAAATGAGGTAACTACATAATTAATCATTATCTATTTTTAAGTGAGGCAACTACATAATTAATCCAGAATGGAATGGGTAGATTAGTGTATATAACATGATGAAAAATATAGATTAAGGTTTACAAAGACTAACAAAATCTAAGTCAAATGAAGGAAGCTTTTATGATACCTTACATTACCAGCAATGTAACAAGCCCTTTGACATGGGTAACAAATCCATATGTTAGTGATTATACCATAATATAAACAACACTATATACAGATTAGTTTCGTCAATCCAAACCTCTATGGATCTCCACCATGCGCATGTTTAAAGACCATGCGCATGTTTAAAGATTAGAGCAATGGAGATGTATGGATGAAAGGATGGATATGTATGAACGTGGAGGTGAGGATGATCTGCATGTGGGGTGATAAACAACTAAGAGAAGTCCAAATCTACTACTTACAGAGGCACTAAGCACGTGATGCACCTGCCGCCAAGAATAAAAGAAAAATACATGAAAATTAATTAAAGTTTCTCCGTAGCAACGCACGGGCAAGTTTGCTAGTCTTTATTAATTGACAAAATTAGAAATGTTTATCTATTATGTGTGAAATTTTGATATGGTTTATGGTCTATTTTTTTGTAAAAAATGTATAAATAATAACGTGTACACTGGAGTTTGGAATAGATTTGAGGATTATTAGATAAATAGTTATTTGTGGATATTATTTGGAACTTTTTAAATTATAACTTGTACACCGGTCAATAATGAATCCTCCGAGGACGAAGACGAAGAAGGATTTCAAGACTATTTAACTCCAGATGAGTACGAACCCAGCGAACCACGGCCTCGTAGGTGTGCAGATGACGATGACATTGATTACAATCCAAGCCTAGAAGAACAGGTCTGCATACACATTCATATGTTGTTGGTGTGTTTGTTGTTCACATTCAGATATATTGAATATAATTTGTATGTGTGTAGAACGATGATCGATCCCCGCCACGTCGCCGTAGAGCATTGACTAATTCTGCACAGGAGATAGAAGGTTCAGGACCACTACCTCTGGCTACTACTACTTCTACTAGTAACCCCAAGAAGGGACGTGGAAAACGCAAACGAAACCAGATCCCTGAAAGAGAACAATATGTGATAGAACAACTTGGTGCCAAAGATGAGCCCGTCCTTCCTGAAGGGATAAATGCTCGATTTCGGAACATCGCAGGTGCAATTGTCAGGGATCAATTGGGGAACTGGATCACAACAACTAACTGGAAGAAAGTGCCAGTGGCAACAAAGGATGTATTGTGGGCCAAACTGAAGGAAAAGTTTGTTTTTCCGGAAGGGACCGAGCGAGAGGCTAGACGTTTTGCTGAGGGCCTCCTTGGAAGATGTTTACGGACTTGGAGGTCTACGCTTAATACAGAATTTGTTCAGAAAGGCAAGGATGCTAGGGCAGTGTATGGTAACATCTCGCTAGCGGTGTGGGAAGAATTCAAAGAACAGAAGACAACAGAGAAAGCAAAAGCTGAGAGTAAAGAATATACAGAGAAGGCTAAGCAAGCTGCTGAGAACCCCCATCGCCTGGGTTCGGGAGGATATGCTGCCAAGCTAAAAAATGGAGGCAAATGGAAGAACAGAGGAGGGTAGCTGGTTTACCAGAATTGTTTGAAGGCATGGATGAGCGTAGCAAGCATTGGTGCCTTGCTCGAATTCCGACAATAACACCTGACGGCAAGGTTGTATTCAAGAAACCCACAATAGAACAGATTTATGAGAAGTTGGAAGAACTCGCCGATTTGCAAAAGCACGGCCTTTTCAAGCCCGATAGGGAGAAAGATATGCTAACCACCGTGATCGGAACCCCTGAGCACACTGGCCATGTTCGAGGGATGTCATCTACCTTACCTTGGGGTAAAACATTTTCTGAAGATACAGGAAGGTACAAGAAGCGCGATCGTTATAAGAAAGATCTTGAAAACAAGATGAGAGAAATCGCCAAACAAGAGCTGGTACAGTTCTTCGTATCCCAACAACAGGCCACCGGATCGGCTGCAACCGATGCTCAAGGACATGGAGTATTACCAAATCTGCTACTTGCCCAGAGTGGAACTGTCGTCGTTCCTCCAAGTAGTGCTGGGTCTATTGCTAATGTCAAGTATATTATTGATGATATAACAGAGGATACCTCATGCAAGTTGGTTATACCTTACGGAAGGAAACAAGATAAGTTTCGCGAGGTTGTAACAGCCATGGCACCCGTGGGTCATACGTTTCCGAATCCACCCCGCCAGAGTATGCATGGGTGCAAGTTGTCTCGGTGTCTGATGAGGCGTGCAAGATTGATATCCCTACCGATGAGGGGATCGAGCTCCTTGGTGATGCGAGGAACCAATACATACTCTGGCATCGCCGAGATATCATTCTTAATGTATCGCCAAATCCCTCACAGCAGCCTGTAGTCGAGAACACAGAACCACGAACGACTATGGATGTTGGGCAGGGAGGTAACAATGAGACCGAGCAGACGACTATGGATGTTGGGCAGGGAGGTAACAATGAGACCGAGCAGCCAGTGCTATCACCTATCCATGAAATTGTCCATGACGATGAAGAAAGGGATGCAGATGTGGATATTTTTGAAGTTAATTTACCAAATTCACCTTCCCCCGCCAGCTTCACCTACCAAGAGGCAAGTGGTACCCCGTATGATAACCTCATACGAACCAAAAAAGAAAACATCACAAGTTGACACCTTCTTACATGTACTGAAGATGAAAAAAGGTGCAGACATGAGTGATAAAATTGCAACTCGCTCCTCTGTTTGGAAGAAAAGGTAAGAACTCAATTTATTTGATTCGGAAGAGGTGCCCCAGGTTTTTGTGCATGGCAAACCATTCTGTTATAGGTGGCAACTGTTGGAGGGGCCGCCGGAACTGAATAAGCTGCATGGATGGATCATGTTGGCCATGAAGCAAGGCATTCATACTATTACCGCGAACGTCCCAACATGGGTGTTCGGTAGCCCGATACCGCGAAAGTTGGTAATCGATCTCCGGGATTTGCACGTGATGTTCCGTCGTGAACGCCTTGACGTGAATCTCATCACCGTTTGGTGCATGTAAGTCAACATGCATGTACCCCATACCAATTTTCAAATCCATATGTGTAGTTTTACTTTGGTATAACCATCCTAAGCGATCTATTTTGTAGGATGCAAGCGTTGGATGAAAGGAAGACCGGCGGGAGGTGGAAGGTAGTATACCTTGACCCGCAACAAGTGAGCGAGCCGGCGCACACGTACATAATCAAGGAAGCATTTGAAAAACAAATCGAACAAGAAACAAAGACAGAAGAGGAGAAACAAGCTGTAATACAGAAATTCCATGATGCTAGACAACATGAAGTGACTGTATACATTGCAAAGATAATGAAGAAAAGGATGAAGCACAAGAGCCACATCATGTGTGCTTACAATTTTAAGTAAGCTATTTCTAATTACTATATATAAATATATTTAATATGTGGTTTATTTATATTAATTATTGTAACATAATTATTTTCAGAAACCATTTCATTGTCTTATGTATCTGTCCAAAGCTTGGAGAAGCAGGGATCTTCGACTCATTACACTACGAAGAGAACGTTTACGGGGATTTCATTAACATTCTAAAAAAGTAAGGCAACCCATTGTAGTACTTTAATAATGCATGTATACACTAGAAATTGTATCACTAACTTCTGTTTTTGTATCCTCAAAGCGCGTATCGGCTATACATACTAAATGGTGGGGAGCACCCTGCAAATAGGGAAAAGATGTTAATACGACATGCCAAATACGTAAGAACATAACAAATTGATATTTTTCATAGTTGTGCAGTTTGTTAATAATTTCTCATCACTTTTTATTTGTTTGCAGTGCTACAAGCAATCTCCTGGCAGTATCTTATGTGGATATTACGCGTGTGAGATGTTGAGAAATAATGGAAGGTATTAGACGAATCCTGAAGATGTAAGCCTCTGGTACACAACCATGTGCTAATTAACTTCCTAATGATTATGCATGATAATCTTCAATTATTGTGAGTATGTGCAGCTCCCTACTATAGATATTTCGTGGGGGAACCTGAGAGACAAGGACATCGAGAACATTTGTGCGGATATGGTGAGGTTCCTCCAACGTGAGATTCGTCACGAGCTGGGAGAATTCTTCGATAACGAAGGAGTGTTGATTCTAGAAGAGCACGAAAAGTTACGTCGATGGGTGTAGTAGAGGATTATCTATTTTAAATGTGGATTAATATGTGAGACTTATGTAGTATTATATGCTAGTTTGGATTATGTGGTTGATAGACACATTTGAATTTGCCGGACAAATACAAATAAATACAGGTGAATTTGGCCTACAAATACGAATACTAATGAATACGGGTGAAATTAGCGGATAAATACAAATAATAAACAAATTCAGAAAAAACTAATGAGAAATGGAAAAACGTAGTCCCTGACGAGCGGCTTAATCACCCGCCAGCACAGAAATGCTCTGTGCTGGCGGGTGGCATAACCACACCGCTAGCAGAGAAAACCTCAGTGCTGGCGGGTGAGTTAAGACGCCCGCCAGCACTGAGGTCCTCTGTGCTGGCGGGTGATGTAAGACGCCCGCCAACACTGAAGGTCATTTGTGCTGACTCTAAGTTGCTGGCGGATGCTGCGTCCGCCAGCATAAAGATGTTTTAGCCATCATCATAAATCTTTTCTGACCTAGTGTATGTTGTATGCGAAGCCGCTCCAAAGGGAAACTTCATCTCCGTGGCTCGGTCTGAAAGCAGTAGGAGCAACAAACACTGTTCCACGTGCAGCTGCTGTTGCGTTCTGTTGATCTGACGCGTTGCCAAGCGAACCTTCATCTCTGGTTCTCTGAAAGCAACGACGGACAAGCAGACGACAAGCAACTAGCTTGTTGCGCAGGAACCCTATCGTTTTCACGCCCAGGTATCGCCGGTCAGGAACAACGACCGCACGAAAGAAAAGGGTTGTTTGGCCCCTGGCCACAGGCTGTGCCAGGTCACACAGTAGCTCGCCACAACCCGTGGCGGGGGAAAACACTCACCACACCTTGCGGTAGTTTTTGTGTGTTGACGGTAGCGTGGCAAGGAGGGTTGTGGCGCGGGACACTCTTAGGTGGCGAAGTGTGACGGTGAACCAAGCAGCCCCAAACTCTTCAAAAATAAAACACAGCTAGGCAACGAATCAAATGGAGGGAATGCCTGTGCGAGTAGAGGAGAAGCTGATGAAGATGGAGAAGAGTACGCAAAGAGTGGATGGGAACGATCGCTATAGCAGCTGGGTGGTAACCGGTGGTGGAGATGGAGAAGCTGCTACTGCTAGCAGGCACGTACGGGCACGTCAGAGGAGGCGGCGCGATGGGCAAGCCGTCCATCTACCAACAAAAGTGCCTACATGCCGTGCCTGGTCTGGTTGCCCTGGGGTCCTTTCACCACGGTGAGCCTCCGTTTAGTTCCGTGAAATTTTGGTGAAAATGGTGAAATTTTTATATTGGAAAGTGTGTTCTGTGAGAGGTAGCACGGTCTGCGATGCGAACATTTTGAAAATTTTTGGGGAACTAAACAGGACCCGAGCTGCTTCCCATGGAGGAGCACAAACGTCGGGCGGTGGTCAAGTGCTCCAGCAAGTCGCTTGGCGTCTTGGTCGCCACCGTCAAGGAGGTGGTGGATCAGCTCCTGGAAGCCTACCATGGCCTCGATGAGAAATGGCGTGGGGCTGGAGCTCATGTTGGAGAATGAAAGGGAGGGGGACTATATATGCGCCCAATGATCCCCGTCTTCAGCGTCCATGGTGACCATGTTTTGTGGCCGGGCTTCCAGTCGGACATGATCGTGATGGAAAACGAGTTGCCTCTCCTCCTTCTACAAAGGTTTTTAGCTGTGCAGCGTGGAACTACTCCGGTGAGTATCTAGTAGTGTTTGTTGTACTATTATTTCATTATCATTATTCATTTTGTTGTTTCATTTGTAGTTGACTCGGAAATTGAAATTCATGCTATATATAGAGTTCTCCTATCAAACTATCGTCCCAAATTATAGATTGTTCTGACTTTTCTAAATAGAGTTTTGCTCCAATGGTCCCTTTAGTAAAACTGCACGAATCTTAAATAAAGCAGCTAGTTAATTAATTCCAATTAATTTCGTCTTGGGTAATATTTTTGGGCCCGGCCCTATATGTGCCCAAGTGCATCCCGGCCCACGCCCACCTTTTGTTTTGGATTTTATCTCCTTCGCCGTCCTTCCTCAGCGCCCTGAGTGCACGTCGGACAGACGGCGGCGGCTCCTTCATGATGAGCCGGTGACAGAGCGGACGGTTGCGTTAGTTCCTTCCCCATCGAGGCGTTAGTGTACCCATGTCTTTCTTTGTTTCTTGATTTTCTTTTTTCAAGCTTTTGTAAATAATTAACAAATATGAGAAAATTATAACGAATGGAAAAGCCACGATGCTAGCGCGCGGCATAAGCAGCGTCCAGCACAAAAAGCCTCTGTGCTGGCAGGTGCTTTAAGACGCTCGCCAGCACAAAAGGCCATTTGTGGTGGCTCCAAGTTGTTGGCGGGTGTTGCGCCCACCAGCACAGAGCCGTTTTAGCCGCCAACAAAAATCATTTTTGGCCTAGTATCAAACTTTTGATTGACAGAAGAGTTTGAAAATTGATACTGAAAAACAAACACATAAAAAAACAATCTTTGATTTAAACACAAGAATATCAAAAAAATAACACAGGGGTAAGTTTCCTGCAATTTTGGCGCATTTCAAAATGTTGACAACTCTAAATATGAGTCAAATCAACTTCAGGAAAGTATTCCGGATTTGCCATCTGGTGTTCAAGGGTTTGATTTATCCCACAACCACAACCACTTACCTCCATCGTTTCCACAAAGCTTCGGAGAAATTGGATTATATTACCTGTTGTTGTCAAATAATTTTCTTAGTGTAGGAATCCCAACAGATCTATTCAACATGGTATCAATGGAAGTTATTAATCTACTCCTTCTGTTCTAAATTATAATTAGTTTGACTTTTTTTACCATGTTTGACTTCTCATCTTATTGAAAAAAATTATACAAATATAGTCAAATTTAAGTTATTCTTAAATATTACTAATAAAGTAAGTTACAACAAAAGTTCTGATATTTGTATGATTTTTTGAATAAGACAAGCAGTCAAATTTGTTATAAAAAAGTCAAACAAATTATAATTTGGAAAGGACGAAGCATTTAAGAACCGTGTATATAATAGACTTCTCCAATAATAATTTCTGGGGAGAAAATACCATCCACCATAGGATCCGGCAACGCTAAGTTGTTGGCGTAATAAATAGAGTAGAAAGTGCTGCAACGCTAGTCGGTAAATGATGCACTAGGACGCAGTAAAGACAATTTCACGGTATTCCTGGCGTAACGCAAGCGTTACGACACAGACGTTCTCGCATCAGGCCAACAGCACCTGCGCGGCTACGCCTACGCTAGCCCCTGCGCAGCGGCACCAGCTACAGCACGACCCCGCCAAGAGACCCCGACCGCCAGAGGGTTGTTCCCGCGCTGTCTCATCATAGACCATGCACCGATACTCTGATGTCAGCCTGTATGCGGCTTCCTCCACCCAATGTTGCAGTACACGGCGTTTAAATGCTACTCAGCAGTCACCCGTGTTGGTCGTGTAGGCCGTTTAATCCGTTTAATCCCGTGTAATCTGTTTTTTTTTGTCTGTTTAATCAACCGTATAGTCCGACTATTCGCTAAACGAAGGGTGACCGACCGTGTACCGTGTAGCGTGTAGGGCAACATTGCCTCCACCTCGTCGTAGCAGCAGCAGCCCAGCCTGCTCTTAATCCTCACACGCGGGGACGGAGGCGCGGCCGGTGAGAAACCAACTTGAGATATGCCTTGGTTGATATATGATGAGTGATTGACCGGATGATTTGAGGCTTTGTGTTTATGTGTGTGTTGTGTTGTATTGTGTGTGTTCTCTTATTTGATGAAGTGGTGTGTTGTCGACGTAATCGTGATGAGTGGTTGACAATGTTGTGTGGACTGACTCTTAGTCTAGTATTGTAGGTGTTAGATGCGGCTTGGTTTGCGTTGTTTAGGTGAAGAACAAGCGTCAAAGGTCTTAGCTAGAGTGACCCTCCGATGGAGAGACAAATAGGCTTGGTTCGAGGGACCCGATGAACGACAGGATCAAGTGTGGTCCGCACGGTGCAAGAAGAGCAAGACGAAGACATATATATGAAGTCGGTGCATTAGTGGCGGCCAAGTCAAGGAACGAGGTAAGACCGAGTACACTGTTCAGGTGCCGGAAGTGAAAGGCTTGACGTGCTCGAAGTTTGGCGTGGTGAGGTCATGCCGTGTACGCGAGGTTTATTGGTTTGCTCCACAAAATCAACACCCGAAGACCCAGCGTGAAGGAAACGGTATCTAGGTGCGTCGGGAAGCTTCGAAGCGGGGGACACACGGCATGATCGAGGTGCTTGCGTCAGAGGTAAGCAAGGCCCAATGGATGCGTGTTCGCTCGATGGGTCTATTAATGTATTGACCAAAACACCCTTGCATGAGATTGTGTTGTAACTTGTAGTGTAGGGGTACTTCGGTCTTTATGTCCGGAGGGCTCTATACATAGGAGGAGTGGTTGATTTGGACAACCATCTCTTTGGCTAGTGGTGGGAGTGCTCTTTCATTTTGGGGTGCTCTTGGCAAAGAAGGACAGAGGAGAGAGTTGGCCTTTGTTTCAGCTTTTAACCATCCAAGATTTGTGATTCTTGTGAGTGGCTGTAACCGGATATGGCTAAGTGATTCATAATGAAATCTTTCTCTTAATCTTGTGCCAAATCCTTTAATCTCTTGCATTTTTCTTTTTATGGATTCTCGAGGTGTTTTTGGAGGATTTTCCGTTCATCGGATTTTAGAGCATTTTGGTGGGGTTTTCTTTGTGGGGATCACCCATAGGTCTTGTGTGACCTTTTCCCTGGTGATCTTGCACCCACAAATCTCATGAATCAGCTCAAATTTGAAGTTCTTTCTCTCTACCTCTTATTCTTGACCCTTTGCACGAAATCCTCGATTCCGCATGAGATGTTTGGTTTGGGAACTTGATCTCTTCAGAGTCACTTGTCCAAGGGGTAAATCTACTCCTCCCCAAATCTTAGCTCCAGTGGTTGTGTGAGTCAAGAGATTGATTCGAGAGAAGTTATTTTCGAGCTACCTAGGAATTTCCGGTGGTACCGACATCCCATCTCAGTGGTACTGAGTTGGTCAACGGTAGAATTATGGGGAGATTTTTCGTGTGCATGTTCTTGATGGCTAGATAAACTTGGGGTTCAAATTTTATCAAGTTTCAACTCTGTCTAGTCTAGTTTAATTTGGATTTTTTGTAGGAAACCCAAAGTGTCCCTGGAAATCATGGTGGTACCGAGTTGGATTTAAGGTGGTACCGAGATTGGCAAAGTGTGATTTTTGGGGAAATCTTTTGTGAGCACGTTCTTGGTGGCTAGAGGAACTTGAGTCTCAAATTTCATTAAGTTTCGACTTCGTTTACTCTAGTTTTGGATTTTTCCTGAGGTGTCCCTGGAAATCTCGGTGATACCGAGTTTACATCTCGGTGGTACCGAGATTTGATGTTGTAACTTTGAATCTAGGTGATACCGAGTTCCCATCTTGGTGGTACCGAGATTTGCCGGTGTGATTTTGAATCTCGGTGGTACTGAGTTTGTCGGGATTTTCTGTTTCGGTTGTGTTTCTCGGTCAACTGCTTTTGTGGTGAAGTTTGGGACTTGCTCCTAGGGTCAGTACGTCCGTTGTGACTACGTAATCTTGGCAGTTTCATGTGGATCTCATTGGAAGTATTTGTTGTGACTACGTGATCTTGGCAGGATCATATGGATCTCATTGGTAGTGATTCTGAGACATAGGTCGAGTTCTTGCTCCGAGAGGAAAGAATTTATATTAGCTCTCATTCACCCCCTTCCTCTCTGGTTACTAATCCGGTCCTTGAATCGGACGGGGAGAGAGGAGGGAGGGACTGCCAGGGAGGGAGTCCCCGCCGAAGAGGGTGGTGCTATGCGTGAGGGAGTCTCCACTGGTGCATCTGTGATGTATCCGACGGAAGACATACATCGGGTGCATGGGAGCACCAGATGCACCCGGAGCACCTGATGTTCTCGAAATGTACCAGTGGCTCTGGAAGGAGAACTGCTAAAAGCCTCTGTAAAACAAGCAAAGGCAGCAAGGGATGTGGTCTCTCTTGTGGCAGCGCATAGGCCTGCAAAGGGTTCGGGTCGGTCCTTTTCTGAAGTCGCACCGCTCCTCGATTTGGCCCACGGTTCGAAGCGGGCCGAACCAAGAAGAAAAAAGGATCGGAGGGTCGTGCCCCCTGTGACCCATGGTGACCCTCGGGTCGAACCCCGACGGTCCTCCCGTCGCCCCGTCCTCCTCCTGGCCGCCTCCGCTCTCCGCCGTCCTCCTCCCAGCCTCCGCTCTCCGCCGGTCTCTCCGTCCGGCCGCCTCCGCTCTCCCCCGGATCCGTTCTTGCTTCCTGCGCAGCCACCGGATCGAGGTCGCCGCCTCGGGTCGACCCTTCGCCTCCCAGATCACCGCGTTGCCGCTCGCCGCCGATCCCACCGCTGGCGGCGGGGACCCCGTCAAGGACGTCGTCCACGCGGAGGTGAGCATCCCCGTCCGATGACCCTCCTGCTCCTCCTGGATTGTGTGTTGCCACCACAACAAATCATGTGCTTGTTTTGTCTTGGGCTTGAACTTCTCTTCCAAATCCTGTATCCTCTCTGGTTTGGCAATCAAAAGACTAGTCTGCTCTTGATTCGGAGGCAGCATGATTGAGAAACAAGTTCTTTAATCTTTACCACACAACAGGTAGACAGCAAAGACATAGTCACAAGATACTGCACCACGAGATTTGTTCTGTGTTCAAGAATTTGTTCTGATTTCTTACTAAGTGGAACTATAGTGTGTGCATTCCAGTATTAATCTATTCGATTGATTTCAGAGGTTTCTGATGCATTTGTGCTGAAATCACTAGGAGTAAATTGACTAGTGTATTTTCAGGGAAAAAAATCTTGAAAATACAGACTAGTGGTTCACCAATCTTTGGCTAAATCTTAGCTGGTGGTTCATGCCCAAAATATGTCAGGCTATCAAACTAGTACTCCGAGTACTGTATAGTATGTCCTATTTGCCGCAATGTTAACTTTAAAACCTAGTCTATGCTGCATCAACTCTGTCTACCATTCACTACCCAACACGTACCTAACAGGAACTTCTTGGATTATTCATGCTCTCATGCAAGTAATGATTTAGACTGCATATGTTCAAATTGACCAAGTTTACTCACCTGAGCAAAGGAACCCAGAAATGAGAAATGGTCTGCTCAAACATTTTTCGCCATCTGCCTGAAGCCTCACACACTTACCTGTACGATGCTGGGAATTGATTTGTTAACATCTTGGTTCTCCAGATCGGTTCACCATGGCCGGAACCTCCTCGCCGTTGGCTCCTTCAGCTCCGACTACATCACGAGGCAGCCACGATGAGCACCATCAAAGTGTAGATCCTACCCCTCTCCCTGCGCATAATGATATGTGGTGAGACATCTGCACAATCTCGTAGTTGCCTAGTTGGTTATTTACTTTGGTTTTCTGGCAACAAGTGAATTTACCAACTTTATATTGCCAAGAATGATGGAATAACTCTGCCAAGTAGGGTATTTCTTACTTCTGACAAGAACTTTTCTTTTACCTGCAGCTACTCCCCACCACCGTCCAACAGTGCAAGTCCTAATCTTGTGAATGAATATCGTGTGTGGTCCCCGCTGACGGCCACTTCGCCGACATATACTGGTGAGTAGATACACTTTTGGCCACAAGAACATCAGACATTTCTATGTTTGCTTCTTGCAGTTTGCACGTGCAATTTACAAATTTTAGCCGACTTAGTGATGTATATCTCCAATACCTGATTGCTGCCATCTACCAATTAAAACACATTCCGAAAAAGACAGATGAACTACTTCATTCATCACGATAATTTGTAGGCATCAGGATCCTGCCAAGGAGAAAATGCACCCATAGTACACGAACCCAGGTCGATCGATCATGCGTGCAGGGCCGTAAATAAAGTAGTAGTACAAATAAAATACATGTCTTCCAGGAATTTTTGTCACACATTATAAGCTGCACAGTTTTTTTTCATTTAGCTTGCTGGAAGATGAAGCATGAATAAGCCTTTGTTTTTTTTGTTGACAGGAATCAATGAAGATGCTGAAACGTGTGATAATGATGCTAACAATAACCGTCACCAATCCGAGGAAGTTGATCCATCCGTCAGATCAGCGATTGAAAGGGCGACTAAAAATTTCAGATCCCAATGTTGGAAAGAATTTGAGCCAATCATTGAAGATGGGGTAGTTGTGAAAGGAAGGTGTAAGCATTGTGATATTGAGATGGCTGAAATTGCTGAAATTGCCACAGTGTTAGAATATATGAAGAATAAATTTAGCAAATACTGGAATAAGTCATATGTGTTGCTTTGTGTTCCTGTTGTCTTTGACCCAAGGTATAAGCTCAAATTAGGCATGTCCAGCACTGAAGTGATACTAGTAACCATGTCCAATAGCAGTAGTCACACATCTGCTCACAGATTATAGCCTCAGGTCTGAACAAATTAGGCATGTTCTCCTTGTAGCACTTATACAAGTTCAGAATCACATTGAGTGCTGTTATACAGGTCTGAACCATCCAGTTCTAGTATTAGCACCATTTAACAATTGCCAAAGTTCTAGCAAAGATTCACCACTAGCCCCTTGGTATGTCTTTCTGATATTCCCATGGATGGCCAAAAACTGTGCTCCCTTCCCCTTTCAAGCATTCATCACTTATGTAGGATATTGGATGGGCGACAAAAAGTTACTAGAGTAACCATGCGAGGACAAGACATATTACAGAGATCAAGTTCTTGGCGGTGATGTTATTGCAGTTCAGTTAAATACAACAAAACAGAGGCCAGCCACCGTCAAATTCACACTTTCGGTGGCCAAAAAGAAAAAAAAGAATCATTTCTTCTGGACAGGCAGATGGCAATATCACACTGTGTACGACTGCTGGATGGTCTCGATGTCGAGCCCCTTGAGCTTGACAACAGACTCCACATGCCCCTTGAGTGTGTGAAGCTCCCGCAGCCTGCAACAATAATCAATCATCTTTGCATAATTATCAAGCACCTTTACTAACTTTGCTGGATGCTATTGCTGTAAAGCCACACAATACCAGCCCAGCCCACCTGATGCCCAACCACAACTGAATAGCCAAAGCACATTGTATTGCTCACTAGCATCAACTAGACTGTCATAACATTTAAAAGACGGCCATGGTGTTGGCCTCGCCTCATATTAGCACTGTCATTGGTATTCCTCATAACGTTCTTGTTGGTTGTGGCTTCCTGTTGCAGAAAACTAATATTGTGATCCTCTTTACCGTGTAGGCTGTGATTGGTGGCACAGTTGGGCGTTGGCAAACAGTATCAGATGCCATGAGGTTCTCTTTTACATGGCAGGTTGCACGTTGGAGCGACTGACAAGGGTAGGCGTGGCAAGGGCAGCTTCTGGGATCTCCTACTATGTCGACCTTGGAGCCCAAGCTAAACTTGTTTTATTTTAATCCTAATGTCTACGATTAACTCTGAAACTGTCTCGTCTCGACAGAAGCTTTGGAACTCAAAACTGCTTTGCAATTGCAAGGGAAAAAACAGCAGTATCTGTACAAATTGAGGTTTGGCAGCACGCCAGCACTGCTAAATTTTCTAGAAAACTTCTAGTGGTACTGGTCATGTTCCATGCAGACGTTTCGGCCCCTAGTGTCACGTACACAAGCTCCCGTCTTTTTACGAGCAGCAAAGCATAACCAGGTTGTGTGCGCCAGACTGCCAGGGTCGAACCCCGGATACCCATGGAGCAGGCGGTTCACGTGCCCACACGGAGCGGGGTGGCCCTCGATCCTGTCTTGCTGCGGACGGATCGGCGGGTCGGCAGCAGGAGCGCTCCGCTCCGCACCGTTCGCAGGGCGGGCAGCGCAGGGCTACGATGGAGGTGGACAACCTGATACTAGGGAATTTCCTTAGAAGAGGTGAAGGAAGTTTAAGTGCTATATTTGGTTTTTGGCAGGAGATCAAGGAGTTGAGTAGGAGTTTTAGAAACTTTGATTTTGAAGGGTCTGTGCTTTTATGGGAGGCAAACATGGCACTCATGTGCTGAGTTGGCATCCATGTCTAATCCTGTGCGTGTGTGGGTTAATGATGATCTGGTGTACCCCCTCTGTCCCGTGAAGAATACAATCCTAGCATTCGAAAAAAATCCTACTCTCTCCGTCCCACAACAAAGTGCAATCCTAGTTTTTTTTAGACAGATTAGTGGTGACATCAAAAGACTTTAATACCCTCATTTGTTAGCAAAATGCAGTAAGTTTTGACATGCAGATCGGATCTAGTTATTTAATTAGGCAACTAATTAGATCTATTTTCTAGGATTGCATTTTTTGTGGGATTTTTTTCAAAAGCTAGGATTGCACTTTTTTGTGGGACGGTGGGAGTACAGTGCAACCCTAGAAAATATATCTAATTACCTACCTAATTAAGTAATCAGATCACATATGCATGTTAAAACTTACTGCATGTGGCTAAGAAATAGAGGTATTAGAGTCTTTTCGCGCCACCATTAATCTGTCCTAAAAAAATTAGAATTGTACTTTTTATAGGACGGAGGGAGTATGTTCGGAAGATCATCGACTCTTTTTTTGAGAGAGACACAAAAAAAGGTGTACTCATATTTGATTCATATCAAGAAAAACAAATGACAGTACAAAGTAATGACAGCCTGACACACAACGGCGCAAAGAAAATAAAATTACATTGAAGAGCACTCTGGTCGTCTTCTTCCTTCCAAAGTTCGTCGTCCACCGAAGCTTGAAAGATGCACTGGAAACGCAACAAGGAAAAGGAGCGCCTGCAAACGCTATCGCCACACAAGGCTTTGAAGACCGCAAAAACCACCCGCTGCTTACAACAAGATCTAGCAAACGCTGAAAGAACATCAGCTAGGGCAACAGTCCAAGCAACGCAGACTTGCAATCCTTCATCACCAATCCAGCGGGTTGAAGAAACCGGAACTTGACGAAGAACAGATCGAAGAAAGAGATCAAAACCGCCACACCAAAGGACAACCACCTGCATCTCCTGACGAACACACCAACTGTAAAGATCTGAAGAGAATCTACAGATCTGGCAGAATCAACTCTCACTGGCCTTTTGCCGGCGCCGGAAAGAACGTCGTTGAGGTAGGGAGGGGCCGGAGAAACCTTATTCTATAGCGTTATCTTCACCACCACCTTGTCGATGTTGTTGGAAACCAAAACTAGAATGAAAAACTAGACCTACGAAAGGAACGGGTCCCCGGTCCTCTCCCTACCGGCGCCGGCGAGGCCACCAGGGCAGAGGAGGGGGACCGACGGTGGCGGGCGTGGGCGGCAACGAGAGCAGCAGCGGCGACTGTTAGGGTATTGCACGGCTTACAGATAATAGCATTGGTTGATAAATGGAACTCCCTGAGCAAAACACCTATTTTCCATTAGAAGCACATCCGATCCGATATGGATAACACTAATCCGAATTATCAGATAATACTAATCTGAAAAATGCACGGGTTTCTTTCTAAAATGCATGTATCCGAGTTTTTATTCCATATCCATAATGGAATTAGTAGGTTTGATAAAAAAAATGTGAATGTGGATGTGTATATAAGATAGAACCATATTCGTAGAGTATAAATCGATTAGAGCAACTCCAAGAGACTGCTAAAATATTCTCTCTTAAAACTATGTATTGGGGGTTCACTAAAAAAATTGTTACCCCAAAATCATACTATTCTACAGCAGTTTCCCAATACTAATCTCCCCAATAATTTAAAATAGACCACATCAGCATTTCGACCGTGGGACCCACGTCCAAAAGGATAAGGCTTTCATTCACCGTCTTCTCTGTTCTCCTCCTCCCCAACCATTTTGTCTCTCTTTCTTCCAATCTCAACGTGCGGCGGCAGGAAGAGGAGCTAGCGGTGGCGAGCTCAGGAGCTGTGCGACCTCCATCGAGCAGTGTCTCAGTGTCTGCCCCGGCGCGTCCCTCATGCGGGAGTTGTGAGAGCTCAAGCGACTGCACTGACGCGCCCTCCATACGGGAGCACGAGTGACCGGTAGGAGCGGCGGCGAGCTCCAGCGAGCTGCGGCGGCCCCGGCGCGCACGGTGTGCGGGAGCTGTTTGAACCGTGAACGGCGGCGGTGTGCGCCCGCCACGGCATCCCTGGCACGCCCTGTGGGAGCAGGAGCGAACGACGACGAGCTCGGGAGCGCTGTGCGCGAGCTCCAGTGAGTTGCGACATCCCCGGCGCGCACCTCGTGCGGGAGCTGTTCGAGCTCCAGCAAGCGGCCCGGCTCCGACGAGGGTCCGACGAGGCGACAAGCACCCGGCGGCAGGGGGCGACGGCTCCAGGACCGGCGAGCGGCGAGCCTGTCCGCATGCGCCCACCCGTCAGTGTACGTGAGCTCGAGAGAATTCCGGGATTGGGGAAGGATCCGTCCCCGCATATATGCGCGGTGATGGGGTGTTTTTTAGCATCCACACATTTTTACGGGAAGT
The DNA here is from genome assembly GCA_036936925.1 of Cenchrus fungigraminus. Lineage (NCBI taxonomy): Eukaryota > Viridiplantae > Streptophyta > Magnoliopsida > Poales > Poaceae > Cenchrus > Cenchrus fungigraminus. Next base: position 105,341,753 of record CM072779.1, read on the forward strand.
ATTGGGCTACTGTTGAAGCTAAGTTTTTTCTATTTTCTCTCTAAACAAGGTATTGGGGTAATTTTAAGGGAGCTTTTGGAGTTGTTCTTATTGGGATCTTTTGGCTAGGTACATAAAATAAATCGTGCACCATCTAGGCTATAATTGTATGGCTTTTAATTATTTTAAAATTAATTTAGAATATATATATATTTTTTTAAATGTGAAAGTATCTGAATTACATATCTATGAAAAATTGCATACATATGACAAATAATATTTAAACCTATATACCTGACATTCATATTTGTTCATATTAATCAATGACCAAAAATATTGATTTTCACTTTTTTGTTACAGTGGTAATAAAATTATATTAAGGTGTGACCTATTTAAAATTATGAATCTGTGAGATACAGTCATACATATATTTTTACCCGTATTAAAGGGACCTGATTTGTGTATTAGAGGATATTTGAATTCATATTAATTTTGCTTTTAATATTTTAAAAATAAAAACAAAAGTAAAAGCGTGACTGCGTGAGCCACTCAAGAGCCGTTGCGCTAGCTGCTCCGCGGCAACTTGGTTGGGCTTCCGTTCGGTGGAAGGGAAAACCCATCTTTAGATGTTGTTTGCGTTTCAACTTATAACCACAAAATTAGATATTGCACACATACGAACTACCAAAACCGTCTGATTTACCTCTTTCACTAGATTTTGGGGTGATTTTCGCATACGTGGCACCACGTCAGAGTGGTTTTCACATACGTGGTGCCACGTCAGCCAAACTGACGACTCCACGTCAGCGAGCAGGGCCCAATCCACCCCTTCTCCCTCAGCAGCGGTGCGAACTGGGAGCGGCGGCACGAGCTCCTCCCTCCCACGGGGCGGCGACAGCGCAAGCTCCGCCCCATTGATGGAGGTCCGCCGCATGGGTCGTCGTGACATCGTCATCGCGCTCCAGACTCCCATCCTAGCTCGCTGCCGCCGCGCCCTGCATCGTACAACGGATCCGCCTCGTCGGATACGTCGGGGGCGTCACAGGCCACGCCCAGGCTCCTGTGGTGGTGTTCTCCTTCGACGGGCCGCGGGTAGGAGCCAACGGAAGCAACATGACACCAAACCCGCAACAGGGACGTGGGCACATGTCGTCTTCCCCCTCCTTTCATGGCGAGATCCTCCATGGCGTCCTCTTCCTCCATCTCCGCACTCTCCCGTTGCTGCTGGTAGTCGTCGCAAGCGGCACGTAGGGCCTCAGCCTCCGGCAGAGCTGGTTGTGGGGGTTCCAAATCCGACGCGACTACGGCTCATCCCCGCTGGCGCAGCGCCTCCTGCCCGTCGGTGACCCTGACCTACTGCGCGGGCATGGCTCCTCCGGTGGAGAAGGGAGGTAGGGTGGAGCTCTCTGCCGCCGCTGGCACAAGGAGCACGGGAGGCATGGAGTGCCGGCCGGGGAGGAAAGGAGCGCCGCCAGAGGAGAGAAATGTGAGGGGGCGCAACCGGTGGGTCATCTGTGGAGGAGGGAGGGAGGGTGGAGCTCTCTACCGCTGCCGGCACAAGGAGCAGGGGAGGCAAGGATCGCTACTGGGGAGAAAAGGAGCACCGGTAGAGGAGAGAAAGAGGAGGGGTCGTGCGCCCCCGCGGGGCGGAGGAGGGAGGGTGGGTAGGTCCTACTCAGGCCCGGCTCTGGGGGGAGGGCAGGCAGTGCGACCGCCGGGGGCCCATAGAGCTTGGGGGGCCATGACCATACAAGTAATTAGTATATTAATAAATTTTTATTCAGCTTTAGCTTTTGAAGGCCCGTGAGAAACCAGTTGTGACCTGATCGCTGGAACCATGGAGCGTAGCCGCCGCGACGCTTCATTCTTCCTATTCTCTTCCTCTCTTATCGAATCGCTCTTCTAGCTGAGGAGAGGACAGAGGAGACGCTGACGTCGATCCGGCACACTGTTGCGGCGCCGTGACCGGCAGCAGCAAGGAGTGAAGGATGACGGACATCAGTCAGCAGATGAGCTAGACCTGAGCATTTTGAGCCCGGCCCGACCCGGCCCGCTGGCCCGGCCCGCGCCAGGCCCGCCCACGGACCTTACTGGACGGGCGTGGGCAGAGATCTTCAAGCCCGCGAAAAAAAATCTAGGCCCGAGCCCGGCCCGAAATACTATTTTTAGCTATTTTACACTATAAAATGTGCGGGCGGCCCGCCCAAGCCCGGGCCCGGCCCGAATACTGAGGCCCGACACGTCCCATGGGACGGTCATGGGCAGAATTTTCTCGACCCGAAAAACCTAGATTTTTTTTCGACCCGGCCCGTGAAATGCTCAGGTCTAAGATGAGCAGACGAGATCACAGTAAGCAACACACCAACACCCATTATTGATTAATTAATATTTTCCAGTTTTTTCTTATTTGTTTTGTGTGTGCGCTATGTTTGTATTATAAATTTGCTAATTCAATATACTGAAGCCAATGATCAAACTCACGACCTTCAGATGATATCGAAACTGTAAATATTGATGGACAAGAAGATTCACTTTTGACTATTTTTATCCTAGAACATGAGGGAACTTGGGAGATATTTTTACAAGGCACTGAAGCTTTACATTTAAATTTGAGCTAATCATAATGATGGCTGTTTTTAAGCCTTTTGTTACAGTACTTTTATGTTTCACGTGACTAAACCTTTACTACAAAGTAATTTTTATTGTTTGTACTATATAAATTAATTTTTAAATTTAGAAACTACTTCAATGAGTCATATTTTTTTCTTGCCCAAGGGCCCTCCAAATTATAGAGCCGGCCCTGGTCCTACTCGTCAGTGGGTGGCTGACTCAGACCAGCCGCCATGTTGGATGCGCTGACGTGGCGCCACGTCAACGAAAACGGCCCACGAAACTGCTGAGAGGTGTAAATTGCACAGTTTTGATAGTTCATAGGTGTTGAATACATGATTTTGTGGTTCGAGGTTGAAAGTTATGGAATAGACTTTTTCCTTACACAAAAGGCCGAACTCTAGCGGGTTCTGGGCCAGGCCAATGCCAATTCGGTGTCGAGAGGTGTGCCAAATTAACTCGTGCGCCCACTCCGAGAAAACAAGGAATCCAAAAAAAAAAAACAAAAAGCAACCTCTCGCCGCCGATAAATTCCACGCACGGCTGAATAAAATCAGGCCGACGGCTTTCCACCGAAGGGCCCGAGGAGATATTATTTTCAGTTCCACCTTTCCCGTCGGAAAACCCAACAAACTTCCCAGCAGAGGAAGAGAGAGGTGGGATTGCGGCGCCGGCGGAGGAGATAATGGCTGCGGCGAAGGACCAGCTCCTCGACGCGATCCGCGCGCTGATGGCGGCACACTCGCCGCCGTTGCACGCGCTGGTCGTCCCCTCCGAGGACGCCCACCAGGTCCGTCCGTACCTAACCGTGACGCCGCCGCCGCCGCCGCCCCGCGCAGATCGGGGGGACCAGAGGTCCAATCGGTGTGGGCTGGCTTAGGGTTTTGTTCGGTTCGATCTGCTTGTACCGTGGATTGATGTCGACTGTTGATTGGGTGTGCGGTTGCAGAGCGAGTACGTGTCGGAGCAGGACAAGCGGCGGGAGTTCATCTCCGGGTTCACTGGGAGTGCTGGTGCATGCTGAACTCATCCCTCCCTCGTCCTAGTTTATTTTCGGGGGGGATCATGTTCCCCTGTTTGTACTCAATGTTTGTACTCAATATTTGGTTTCAGTGATCTTGTCATGGTTTGATTAGGAATTTAGGTGATGCGTACTGTGCATTACATGCTGCTCCTACTGGATGGATATTTATGGAAGCAGTGAGGTGGTTGAACCGGTTAGCACGTCACGATAAGTTGTGTCTGCGCTTGCGCTGTGTTCTAGTTAGGTTCGTTGTGTCACATACAATTTTCTGTATGTCCTATGGCAGTGTGGCCATGTTGGGGCTAATAATTTTTGCAGCGTGAATCCAGCCAAAAAAAAGTCCTGCTAACTTTTTAGGTACTGTTAGAAACTGAAATTACCAGTTTTATACGCTTTTTGTTGGAATATTAAAGAAGGATTTCCTCTCTAGGGTTGGAAAAGTAATGTACAAATCCAGATACTATGAAACCTTTGGACCAATCAGGGATGGTTTTAGATTTTTTTTGGCCACTGAATGAATCAAAATTAAGAATAGGCCAGTTCGTTATTTTTGGCGTTACCTGTTGGACAGAAAAGCAAAACCTTAGCATCTAAAGATGCAATAGATAACCAATGGAGTTTTTGTCCCTCTTCATGTTGATCATGTTATGATAGACTTGAAGGCTCCTGTGTTCATAGTCCACAGATACATGGGACCATTGTTCAAAGTTTTGAATTTACATGGTATAGTATGCCATTGGCGTGCCACGTGTTCACATTTGACCGGTACCATATTCAATAATAAATTAAATTTCCAATGAGCGAGCATGTTATATGCATTTATGGGTACTTGTCACTGGGCTTTGTGTTACATTGATCGGAAAGTAGATGAGGGTATTGGGCTGGTGGTCACATTAACGCAAACTACACAGATGGAATGCTTTTATTTATATTCAAATGCCGCCTAAAGTGAAACTTGTATTCCTTCAATCTATCGGCAAAGAAACTCCCTCTTGATATTAAAGTTATATGTTTAGACTTTGCTGGAAAAGTACTTGCATAGTCTAAAATTGTACGAAGTAGAATATTGTAGATATATTCTTTATATTTTAAAATAGTGGTCAAAGTTTTGCTTTGGATGCTCTTATTGTCCCAACCCAACTATTTGTTACTAAGGGGAATAAGAAAGTAAATGATTGATTTTGAGTTTTGAACAATAATGTAACTGTCTCGCAGTCTATGGCTATGACAAGTCTCTAGCTCGACCTGAACATGGAACAACCTCCTTTAGTCCTCTCTCTATATATATTATATGTCTCATTTGTACTTTATGTTATGGTTGAGATCTTAAACAGTTTGCTGTTTTGCATTGGTTTCTCATTTACTGCGCATGTTGAATTCTAAACAGGTTTGGCTCTTATCACCATGAAAGAGGCTTTGTTGTGGACGGACGGACGCTACTTCTTGCAAGCGACGCAGCAACTGAGCAATCGTTGGAGACTTATGCGCATGGGAGAAGACCCACCAGTTGAATCTTGGATAGCTGATGTAAGCGCTGGCTTTCTTTCTGAAGCATATTTGTGATTTTAGCGTTCTAAGGTTCATAAAAGTACTGGTCAACATAACTTGTACACAGCAATGACTGGGTATATCTTGGTTTTGAATTCATCCACAACTTAAGGCGAATGAGCAATGATTTTGTCATTGTTTTTACGGCGGTAAGGCGAGGTGTGGCGACCCACCACCTTCCAGACGCCTAGGCGAGTATGGCGCGCGGCGAGGTGACGCCATACACATAACTTAACCTAGATAATAGTGGCATAATCAATAGTCCACAGCCACATTAGATAACACACAAAGACAGCCACACCCCCCACATTACAGACAGGCACAAGAAAGAGAAGTGCAGATCTAAAATTTCTCAACAGCCAGCTCTCAGTAGTCAATATCAGTTTGCAGCAGCTTCCAAGTGATCTCTCATCTCGTTTCTAATTGCAGCAGTGGTCATTGCACACATTCTTACATCTCCATATCCACCTGCCAAGTGCTTCTTCAGCCTTTTAATCCCTCCACAAACTATGATATCACAAAGGGTGCACGTCATTTGATCTCTGTTGTCAAGATTTGCCCAATAGCCATACTTCCAACCTGGATCACTAGACCTAGCCTTCCTTGCTTGATCCGTCTTTGGATCATAGTTGACATTGTTGATAGGTGGACTAGCCATTCTTCCCTGATGAACAAGGGGGTGGTTATTAATCAAAAAAGGAGAGGCCAGAGGTGCAGAGCAATGCCAAGCAGACAGTATACCCAAATCCAACAGGTTCAGAGCAGAGGAAGGAGGGGTGAGAAGAATACCTTTGACCCGACGTGAAGGACACTAGCAGGGAGGCGGAGCAGAGGAATCAGACACCAATCGATGGGGCAGAGGCTGGAGGTGCGAATCGACAGGCAGAGGTCCAATCGGAGGGAGGAATCGGCGGAGTCGAGGGAGAAGGAGCCACGAATTGGCGGCGTGGAAGGAGAGCTACAGTAGCCAGATGGAGGCGGCGCGCCGCCGGATTCCAGGTGCTGTCGCCACCCCTCTTCTCTTCCCTCTCTTTCCCTCCCACTCGATTTGGTGCGCTGCACGGATGGTGTGCGCCTGCGCGGGAGGTATACACGCTCGATTTCCCACACGTGCGCACTCCTCGCTACCCTTTATCCCCGCGCGCGCAGCCGCTTTTTCGACTGTGGGGGCGTCTGCCTCGTCCAATCGGACGCCAAGACGATGCCTAGGCGCGTCAGGCGACGCCATAGGCAGCCAAGTCGTGGTGGACGGGACGCCGTGGTTCAAAAACCGCCCAGACGCGACGCCAGAAAAACCATGTTCCTTGTTCACTCTTGCTTTTAATACACTAGGATTTTTTTTTTGTCTGATGTGCTGTACTTGAATTCCTACTGACTTCTTTGTTATATGTGAATGGAAATGTTCTGGCACTTAAACTGCTGCTAGTTACCTCTCCCAGAGTTGTCTGAAAAACACTATTAAAGCCTTCTTAACTTTATTCCCGTCATGTTGAATTTTAACTAGCTACTCAAGTTTTTCAGATAATTATCATCATTTTAAATGGATTTTGGAGATTAAGTAAAATTTTGCTTCTTTATTCAATACTGCTGGCTAATTTGTATTATATTTGTGGATGTGGTTTCAGAATCTAGCAGATGAAGCTGTCATTGGAATCAATTCATGGTGTATTTCAGTTGACTCTGCTCATAGATATGAGCATGCATTTTCCAAGAAGCATCAGACTTTGTTTCAGCTTTCTTCTGACTTGGTGGATGAAGTATGGAAGGACCGCCCACCAGTTGAACCTAGGCCTGTAATTGTACACCCTGTAGAATTTGCAGGGCGTAGTGTATCTGAAAAGATCAAGGAGCTAAGAGAAAAGCTAGTACATGAAAAGGCTAATGCCATTATAATAACTGCTCTTGACGAGGTACGATATATTCTTTTAAGTTGTTAATTTTTTTCTGTGGGAATTGGGTTGTTTGTAATTTTCATTATTTTCCAATGGTTGTTTAAGGTTGCTTGGTTGTACAACATTCGAGGAAGTGATGTGGATTATAGCCCAGTGGTTCATTCTTATGCTATTGTAACCTTGCACAGTGCTTTCTTTTATGTGGATAAGAGAAAAGTAACAGTCGAGGTCAGTAAATTAACTTGATACATTTCCTTTTATTAAATGTTCATTCTCAGTTGGTCATGTGATGTAATATCTCTGTTATGTGATTCTTCTATTGTACAGGTTCAGAAATACATGTCTGAAAATGGTATTGACATAAGAGAGTATGAAACGGTTCAATCAGATGCCAGTCTGCTCTCATCAGGCAAGTTAAAAAGTTCTGTGCATGGGGAAAAGGATATCAATGAGGTGGAAAGCTTAAAATTTTGGATTGATTCTGGTTCATGTTGCCTCGCACTCTACTCAAAGTTGAGTCCAGATCAAGTTTTGACACTGCAATCTCCAATCGCTCTTCCAAAGGCCGTTAAGGTGAATTTTCTTGGTTTCTTCTCTCTTTGTACAAGCATTAAATACAAAATTGTATTGAGAAACAACTGTAAATCTGTCAATATTTTATATGATATTTTAGCACCACTCAAGATCTAATTGTGGCAACAAAGTTTAAAAAAAACATGGGAACAACCTTAACTTGGTAAATATGGTACTTTTGCCTGGATGTGGAATAGGTTTAATTAATTAGCACAAATCTGTTATTCCTTGTTACATCAGAGTGATTAGAGCATATGGGAATGGAAAAAATGAACGAGAAAACATTATGTCCGGGCAATTTAACTATATATTAATTCAGAATATGGTTTCGTAAAATGTTATAATTATACAGAAACTGTGTGCCAATCTGAAAGGCTAACTACTAATACTGCCCAGTTATGGTCGAAGATATTGGTAACAGCCTTCCATTTTTTTGCGAAAAAAAAGATGCACCGCTGGAAAATGCTTTTATGTTTGGACTGTTAGAAACTCCTGGCTAGAACTTGTACCAATGGTGGGTCAATAATGATTATTTAATATATTGTAACATTTCCGCACTCATAGTACATTCTCAAATACATGTCATTTTAGAACTTGTGCAGTCTAGCCTTGGAAAGCTTTTTGAAAATCATGTAGATTGTGTAGTATTAAAGATGTGTTTTGATGCTTGTCAAAAAAAAAAAAGAACAATGCTATGTGTACAAAGTATTTGCACCAGAAATGCATCACAATGAATTTCTTTTTTGTCCTGTACTTATTTTTCTATTAAATATTTATGGTTTCCAATAGCTTACGAAATTGCAATTCTTGGAATTCAGCATGTTTGTTTCCCTAGATTTGTAATTTCTCTGCAAAAATGGTGTAGAATCCCACTGAACTGGATGGATTGAGGAAGGCACATATTAGAGATGGTGCAGCTGTTGTGCAATACCTTGCTTGGCTGGATAATCAGGTCAGCATAGATTAATTTCTCATCATACCATGGCTGAACCTATACTTAATTTCATATACACCTGGAAAATCATTTCTGGTAGTACCAGCTTTATTTGCATTTTCAAAAACCCTTGTCTGCTTTGCTGATTTTGCAAGCTTACTAATTATTCTCAGTAGTAGTTGGTTGCTGTTCAGTACTTGGTCTTATGTTCTTTTTCCCCTACGTATACAGATGCAGGAGAACTATGGAGCTTCTGGATACTTCAGTGAGATAAAAGGATCACATAAAAAGGAAAACCTGTAAGTGTTGAGTACTGTTAGTTTGTTTTAGGATCATGTGATCTATGATATGGAAGTCTTACCTACAAAAAGCATACATAAAACTAGATTTGCTTGTTTTATGCACTATTAAAAAAAAACTTGCTTATAAGCCTCCAATGTACATTTTCCTTTTTGCATGTCAGTCTCCAATATAAATTTATTGTTATTTTAATGTTTGAATCTCTTTTCCGTTGGGTAGAGGAACCAAACTTACTGAGGTTTCTGTCAGTGATAAACTTGAAGGCTTCCGTGCAGCAAAAGAGGTATAGTACAGCAACATCACCCCTTAAAATTTCAGTTGTAGTAATTGATTAGATTTTTCTTTTAAATCTGTATTGCTGCTGTTAGCCTGTACTGGGTCTCAATTTTGGAACTTGGATGTGAGCCCAGCAAACTTTTGTTAGCCCGAAAGGATCTTTTCCGTTCACCACACCCACTAAAGGGGTCCTTGGGTACATATATATAGGCTGCCACCAAGGGTTAGCATGGTGGCTAATCATAAGGGGGGGGGGGGTACATATATATAGGCTGCTACCAAGGGTTAGCATGGTGGCTAATCATAAGGGGTAAAATAGAAATAAAACCTACTAAAAATACCTAAGCTACTAGACTTATACTAACATTCTCCCCCTAAGTCTAGCAACTTTACATAGAGCATAAGTGCACTTAGGCACGCCCGCAGAACAACAAAACATTTATTCTTGATCTCGACCCTGGATCGTCGTTCCTAGAACAGAGGCACCTCCTTGTCATCCTCCACGAGCTGAGCGATGTGGGCCTGGCCGCGCCTTGGCTCGACATGGTCCTGGCCACGCCTTGGCTGCGGGCACTCCTTGGCGAAATGGCCAGTCTTGCCACAATTGTAGCACTTGTTGTCGTCGTCGTTGTCCTCGTCAGAGGTGGCATCCTCGGCGCCTCCTCGTGCATCACCCTCAGCGCCACCATGCGCCTTGGGCGCCTTGCATGGCTTGCCACGCTTGCGTCCGTCAGGAGGCTCCCCCTTCTTCTGACAGACGTGGCAGACGTGGCATTGGCAGTGCTCAGTGGCGTTGTAGACCTTGCCACCAGTGGAAAAAGGCTCGCCGGCCATCTCCTCCTCGTCATCAACGGCCTTGAACCGCCCTGTCAGCTCCTCGATCGTCAATGTCGAGATGTCGATCATTGTTTGAATAGCGATCTTGAGCTATAAGTACTTCTTTAGAGAACAGTGGAGGAACTTCGCAACAGCTCTCTCCTCGGTGATCTCGTAGTCCCTGTACTGCTCCATCGCTGCCTTAGGCTGGCGAGGCGGAGAGCAAAGTCGTCGACGTCCTCGCCCGGCTTGAAAGCCAAGCGATCCCACTCCTGTCGAAGCTTCTGCAGCGTGGACTTGCGAGCGTGGTCGCTGCCGATCCGTGCCGCAGCGATGGCTTCCCAAGCGGCCTTGGCCGTCACCTTCGCTGAGAGGGCCGACACCATCTTAGCCGGGACCGCGGAACAGAGCACCTCCAGCGCCCGTCGGTACTCGTGCCGGCTGACGCCGCCCAGACGCACCGCGTCCCACATCTGTCGCGCCTCCAGCTTCACCTTCATCATTGAGGACCACTCGGCGTGGTTGGTCTTCGTCAAGACCGGCCACTGTGCGTTGCCGGAGTCCCTGATGATGGTCCTGACCACCCTTGGGAGTGCGTTGTCGTGGTCGTAGTCGAGGTCGGAGTCGTGGACGGAGTCGTGGTCGGACCTCCTGATTCCTGCCATGCGACCTGGGGCGGTCACCCTACGCCCCAGCACCGGCGGGTGGTTCCTGCGCCACACCGCCCTGCTCCTCACGCCTCAGGTCCTCCGCATCGCGCCGTGCCATCTCGCGCGTCGCCTCAGCCTCGCGCAGCCGGACCACCTCCGGATGCCGCTGGAGAGCCTTTGCCTCGGCGCGGCGAGCTTCGTGTGCGCGAGCCATCTCGCGCTCCACAGGCGCCGCACGCTGCCGCTCGTCGCGGCACGCTGCCCGAGCCTCACGCTCCTCTGCTGCTGCTTCCTCCTCACATGCTGCCGCACGCTGCAGCTCCTCCACCTGCTCGTTGAGGTGCTGCATGCATTGCAGTGCCACCACCTCCTCCTTGAGGCGCTCCGCCTCGCGCCGCATCGCTGCTGTTGCCTCATGCCGCTGCACACTCGAAGTAATCGAGCTGCTGCTGGAGGTGGAGCTCCACGAGCCCAGGAGAGGTGGCTCCTCGTCGTCCAGCGGTGGCGCGCGACCACCAAAGCCGCGGCAGCCCTCCCGCTCGCGCTCTGTGCATTAGCGCAGCCTGCGCCCTGCGCAACCACCGCCTGGTTGGAGCCGTCCATGCCTCCTGCGCCTCGTGTCCTCCTGGAGCGGGCCATGGGAGATGGAGCCGAAGCAAGAAGCCGCCTTGGGGAAGGAGGTCCGCTCCCAGGCCGCCCGTGCACCCTGCGCACGCGCCTGGAGCTGCCCTTGCTGCCGACCGCTCGATCCCGCAGCAGTCCGCGCACAGCCCAGCTACACACGCCGCGAGTCCGTCCGCCTCCCGCACTGGAGGCCGTCGAATCAAGCCGCCGCCCTGCAGCACACTCCCTCGCGCGACCTTGGGAGCCGCTGCCCGCACGCGCTCCCGAGGAGCAGAGCTGCAGCAGCCTCTCGTCGCCTGGAGGGACCGCCCGCCGAGCCACGCGCTCGCCGCCGCATGCCGATTCCGCCGGTGCCGCGCCTGGTCCGCTGCCGCCACGCCCGATCCGTGCTTGGGAAGGGTGGAGGGAACCGTCGGCCACCCGAATCGAGGCGCCACCGCGGGTCAACGCCCGCTCTGCCTCCCGCATGCGCACCGCAGTCCACCCTGGAGCCGCGCTGCCGCCTCCGCATGCCGCTTGCACCAGCACCGCGCCTCGATTTGTCGCCGCGCCTCTTCGATTCGTGCCTTCGCCGCCGGATCTGAGCCTAGGAAGGGGAGAGGAAGACCGCCGGCCACTGGGCCAGGAGGGGATGTGCCGCCAGCCGTCGGAGTGGGCCCGCGCGCCTAGGGTTGGAGCTCGGGGTGGAGCACGGGAGAGAGGTAGGGGGTGGGAAGGATATACCATATGTTAGCCCAAAACGATCTTTTCACTAAAAGGGTCCTTGGGTACATATATATAGGCTGCCACCAAGGGTTAGCATGGTGACTAATCATAGAGTGGTATTTATTTACAGAATTTGCTAAGCACTGAGTTACTTGTAATTATATTGGTCACAATTCAAGTGGCTGTTGACATCCCTTTGAACTACTGTAATTAATATTCTTTAAGCTATGTTCCCATTTACTTGGGCTGTATCTGTTCAGGGTCGACCATAAATTGAAAAAAAACAACTATTTATTGAATTTGTTTGTCTTATTGATATTTGCTGTTTAGTGTTTAATCAAGTGAAATGCAAAGTAAGACAATGCTTGTTTATTATCATTTCTTATGATGTGTTGGATGACAATATTTAAAATGCCTTCGTAGAGGCTAGAGAGCATTTTTAGATCCAGTCTGACAAGTTATGATATTTTTTCAGCACTTTAGAGGTTTGAGTTTTCCTACAATTTCATCTGTGGGACCAAATGCAGCAATTATTCACTATAAACCTGAACCAAGCACGTGTTCAGAAATGGATGCTGATAAAATCTATCTTTGCGACTCTGGTGCACAGGTTAGTATAGTTAGGACTGAACTGTAGCAATATGTTATGGCATCTCTTTGAATCTGCTGACCTCCGTTATCATGTACATGCAGTACCTGGATGGTACAACAGACATTACAAGAACTGTACATTTTGGTAAACCCTCATTGCATGAGAAGTCATGCTACACAGCAGTAAGTTCTTTTTTCTTCTTGCTGTGACATTTTCTTGAGACATAGATATTGTTGTGTCATCTGGCACTTGTTTTTAGAAGGCTATTTTCTTCTATCTCCAGTCCATATATTTTCACCTATTGCATTGATTGTTTTATTCTCACTTAAGTAGCAGTTTCGATAATCTGTCAGTTCAGGGGGTGATAACAAATGAATGGTTAACATTACTACTCACTGAAAGCCTCTTCGTTCTAGTGTTTATGAAAAGTTAGCAATCTGCCTGAATAACTGAATCAACCGGCTAACATTTTCTGTATTTATTTTTAAAAAACCTATTTCATGTATTTGTCATTATGATGAACTTTATCATGAAACTTTGAATTTATAAAACTAATACTGTAATCATTTCTTGTTTGGTTTTTATTTGCACTCAGTGTGGTTGATTTGTTTCTAAAGCTGAATTTCTTCACGTTCAAAATAGGTCTTGAAAGGTCACATCGCACTAGACATTGCTATATTTCCCAATGGGACGACAGGTGAGTATTGTTTGGCTGTTTAGTCATCTCTGTGTACAAACTGTAAAATATTATGGAGAAACATTGTTGTAATATTGATGAAGTCGCTTATTGATAGCTGTTTTGCCATGGTTTCAGCATTTTGTTCCAAACTTAAAATAACCATTACCTTAGGATTAGCGTTCAAGTGAGACAAGACCTTAAATTGAATTTAGTTTTTGCAAATAAATTAATTCTCTTGAAGATAGGTCAGACTTGATACTTACCATTTGCCCTTGATAGTGTTAGCTGTGACGATATATCAGCTGTAAACAGGATCTTATATTCAGAACACTGCACAGGACACCAAGGAATCCCTTTTATGTTGTATACTACTAAGACCAATGTATTTGCTATAGTTTGCTTTATATATGTTTTTTTAAAGAAAAGTCATAATCGTCTACTCTGAACTTTTTGATGGAATTCCTTCACCAATTTTGTTGCTCCGAACCTCAATAATACTTGCAGGACATGATCTTGATATCCTTTCGCGAGCCCCACTGTGGAGGGAGGGTCTTGACTATCGGCACGGCACAGGCCATGGGATTGGATCTTATCTGAATGTTCATGAAGGTTTGACCGATGGGTTCCCCTTGTACTATCTAAGTTCATCTAATTGTATGACTTCCCTGAAATGAGCTGTTCGTTTCTGGCTTTTGAACCAGGTCCTCATCTAATTAGCTTCAGACCTACTGCTCGAAATGTACCATTGCAAGCATCAATGACTGTAACAGATGGTCAGTGAATATCCTACATCAAAATTGCTTTGTGAGATTGTTTCAATTATTTACTATTTATTGTCAAATTTCTATTGTAGCCCAATGTTAATATTCTTAAGAGTTCTAGGGAATTCATAATTGCATACGATCTTTCGTGTAGAACCTGGTTATTATGAAGATGGGAGCTTTGGTATAAGATTGGAGAATGTTCTTATTTGCAAAGAGGCCAATGCTAAGTTCAATTTTGGAGACAAGGGTTATTTGGCATTTGAACATATAACATGGGTAAGCATTACTCATGTAATTCCTTACACTTCCGTGTCAGTGGCATCTAACTTTGACAATAACACTTGTCTTAAAGTCTATTGATGACTCACTTCTGTTTATCTATTATGCAGGCTCCATACCAGGCCAAACTGATTGACACCAAGGTGCTGACCCCAGTTGAAATCGAATGGGTAAACACATACCACTCTGACTGCAGGAACATCTTGGAACCCTATCTGAACAAGCAGGAAAAGGAATGGCTGCGAAAGGCCACTGAGCCAATTGCTGTGAGCAACTAAGCCTGTTAATCTGGGTTTCATATCGCAATAGGAGCCATTCATTATAGTTGCGTTATGGCATTCCATAAGTAGATAGGTTGGCTGCTCCCGCTCCTTGGTCACCTGCAAAATAAGTAAGATGAGCAGCAGGAAAGGAACATGCGTAGACAGAATATTATTCATCCGATGTTCTTGCTGTGAAAATGGTCAGTCCCAAAATAAAGTGAAGTGCTTAATGTTCAGATGAAGTGGATTCATTGTACAGGTCTTCAAATTGAGTACACTGTTGATTTTCACTCCGTGTAATGTTTGCTCTGATGTTTTGGTATTCAAAATTTGTAAAAAAAAAAAAGTTCTAAGATTTAAATCTTATGCATGCATAATTTGGGGTGTTGATCTTGTGCATGCATGATTTAATGGAAATATATTTTCTTCATTGTATATATGCAAATTGAACTAAGAGTAGATGTGCTTTTTTCATTTACTCCTAATATGTTTGAAAAAAAAACAAAGAAAGCCATTCTTTTAAAGGGCTTCTTTGGGTAGGAGAGTAGTGGAATGGAGAGATTGAGGTGGGAATTAGATCATTATCAACTCAGTCCACTTCATTCCACCCTAGTGCCACTTCAATCCTCTTGTACCCAAACAAGCCTAAGTCGGAGGGAGTTTATCATTATATGTATGGATAATTTTCCCTTGGCAAATGGTGGGCAATAGCTTATCGATTGTAGCTGTATGAATAAGTTCTAACTCTTGCACTTATCTTAGCACTTGATAAGTGTTTGTTTATGGGAAATTCTATTCCGTTTGTATGGACTTTGGAGCACCTCAGATTCACTCGAGATCCCAAACCACCTTTGTTTGCCTTCGTCTCTTGCGTGTTTCATCTTTTGCTGGTTCTTTTCTTCTTCCTGCTTTGCTCCTCTCTTTTCCAAGTAGGCTGCGTAGCCGGATGCTTCTCCATTCCATTTGCGTGTTGGTAGTCCTGAAACTAAAGGGCGCCTCTTGCAAACAAACACAAGTATATGGACAATCTCTGTTAGCTATTTCTCGAAGGAACAAAATTCTCTGCTAGCTAAAACCAACTCAATAAAATGATTACACAATATGTTGATAGTTACATATAGCGTGTATTTCTTACGAGTAGTTCGCTACATGTGTCTCAAGCACCTAGATATATTATTTCTTTTTCTTTTCTCCCACGTGTTGTATATAAGTTGACATACATGTGCACATATTGGAAAATAAAATAATAACATGTGTAGATTAAAAAAATGCTCATCCAACCTTTCACCTCAACAACAATGATTAAATGCATCAAAAGTTCAAAACATGACTTGTTCTTCTCTAACTAAATCTTGGAGGGAAAAACTACAATGCATGTGTAGATCTAGAAAAAAACAAATCTTCTTCTCTCTCCTCCATGGATGGATCTAGGAAATTACTCATTCATGATTGAGGCTAAAAACTTGGAACTGATGAGGGAAAATGATTAGAGAATCTTGTTATCCTACTTAATATTTAACGTAATTCATCAAAAAGTTTGGGCGCTAAAATGAGCTCCAAATGGTTAAACCACACCATGGATCTAATAAGATCTAGCTAGGTAAAATAAAATCCTAATTGAGCCTTAACCAACGCAGAAAGCCTCAAAATAGACATAAGATTATTAGTATAAATTAACTTACCTCCTGTAGCTACCAACTCCACAAGATGGATATCTTCCCCTCCACCTTTTCCTTTTTTTTTTTACAATTTTTAGCAAAACCTCCTCCCCTCCTAATTGTCCGGGAGAATTCCATAATGATGGATCAAATCTCCATCACCGCCTAGACTCGGGTTCAAAATAGTTGATCCAAATGTTACACTTGAAAAGTTTATGCAATGTAATATTTCATATATGTGTATGCACAACATGTCCATTTATAATGTTATCTCAAATGTAATATTATATTTGAAATAAAATTATATAAATTAACATATAAAACTAAGTATATGTAAAGGAAACAAATACAAAATGCAAATATAGAATAAAGAAACAACTAAAAATAAAAAATGAGAAAAAGAAAAGAGCACGAAATCAGCCTCAGCCACGGGCGATATGGTACCAATTTAGTACCGGTTGGGGTCACAACTGGTACTGAATTCCTCTTTTGAGTACCGGTTATTATTTGGCCAGGCACTAAAAGACTCCCTTTACTACCACCATAGTGGTATCAGTTGAACAACCGATACAAAAAGAACCGTTTAGGATAGGTACCGCTACTGGGAGGAGGAAGAATTGAGATGGAGGGGAGAGGGGTGGGTGGGGGGTTGTGAAGGGGGTGCCGCCCCTGAAAATGGATACCATTTCCAAATATGGATGATGGACCATTCACCTATAAGAGCAGTTCACGACATCGTCTACACTTAGAAATGATTATACCTGAGCATTTTTGGCCCGGCCCGACCCGGCCCGCTGGCCCGGCCCGCGCCAGGCCCGCCCACGGACCTTACTGGACGGGCGTGGGCAGAGATCTTGAAGCCCGCGAAATTTTTTTTGGCCTGAGCCCGGCCCGAAATGCTGTTTTTAGTTACTTTACACTATAAAATGCGCAGGCGGCCCGCCCAAGCCCGGCCCGAAAAATGAGGCCCGACACGTCCCATGGGACGGTCATGGGCAGGATTTTCTCAGCCCGAAAAACCCGGATTTTTTTTCGGCCCGGCCCGAACCCGACCCGGCCCGTGGAATGCTCAGGTCTAGAAATGATTCATATTTTCAAAGGTGCCGACAGCTCTTCCCATGCCCTGCCCCTACAAATGGATTTCTAGTGTATGGGCTTCGATCCTGCTGGGCTCCCCTCTCTCTCTCTCTAGAAAATTAGTATATATTTGGTTCCCTGTCTGCAAAGACCTTACTTTATGATTCTTACCTTCAGTAGTATATCTTGGTTTCCGATCAATCTAATTAAAGCATGTTCTTGGCCTCTGGGTCAAGCATGTTTCCCATTCCCTCTACTATTTAATTAGATCAAGTTTGCCACCACCTATGTGTTCCGAGTGCACCTGCATGCATTATCTAGGAAACCACACTACATCGTGAGTTCATCGAGTATGATGGCCTGGAAGTTTGTAACTGGTGGTCGTTCCGGCTCGAGCAGCTGGATGGTGCAGATGGAGAGGATGCTCGCGGAGGCCAACCCGGAGACGACGGAGATGGCGCGCTGGAACAAGCCTTCCATCTACCGCGTCCCGGAGTGGCTCAAGAACATGACCAACCGCGACGCCTACCGGCCGCAGCTGGTGTCGCTCGGCCCCTTCCACCACGGCGAGCCCGACCTGCTCCCCATGGAGGAGCACAAGCGCCGGGCGGTGGCTCACGTTGCCTGGCGGTCGCGGAGGCCCCTCCGGGAGTTCGTCGCCGCCGTCGAGGAGGTTGCCGACAAGCTCATGGACGCGTACGACAACTTGGATGAGAAATGGCGTGGGGCGAGGAGGGGCCAGTTCGTGGAGATGATGGTCGTGGACGGGTGCTTCCTGCTGGAGATGGTGAAGGGAGCCTCGAGTGGAGAGGCGCCCCGCGATTACGCGCCCAATGACCCGGTGTTTAGCAAGCATGGCATGATTTATTTGTGGGGAGCCATACAGGCCGATATGCTCGCGATTGAGAACCAGCTGCCTCTGCTTGCCCTGTATAGGATTGAACAAATTTGGAATGCCACGACGCCTCTGGTACGTCCTTTGTTTTAAAATACTACACTCTAGCATATACTCCTCCATCTATTCCAAAATAAGTGCACTTTTAGCAGTCAATATTTATCTCACAAAGAATGCATCCAGCCTGCATGGAAGTTTCATTGGAGTTTCATGAGTATTAAAATCGGCTCCATCCATCCAAAAATAAGTAATATTTAGAAAATTCCAAACATGATAATAATCATGAGATGTTACCTCTAATTACTAATTGTTATCGATAGCCGCATCTGTTTTCTATATGATGAATAAATTTGCATGTATTGGAATTAGAAAGGTAACATCAATTAGGCACGTCTATGTGCCAGTAAAGTTTCATGAGGATGAAACTCTTCTCACATTTCATGAGCTCCTTCATTCTCTCATTACCACGCCAGCAAAATTGGTGATATGACATAGAATTTATAATCCATTAAACTCTCCATGAAAACCTCATTGAAACTGACCTTAATTAGCTATTTCATTTGTTCTACACTCTTCTATATGTTCTTTTATATTGATGCATGTGTTGTTTTAATTAGATGAGTCTCACAAGAAGCTAAAGGTACAATCTTTGTGGGGGACAAAATTGGAATGATAAAAGTATATTTTGGAACGGAGAGAGTATATATACACCACATTAGCAATTTTGGTAACTGGGCAAGATCATCGTTAGGAGAGAAAAGGGGATTTTGTCCCCACCACAAATCACACCAGCATCCACAGTTATCATAAAAGGGTAATACTTTATTATACAAATTTGGTCAAATTTGAGATGCTTTGACTTTCCGAAAAAATTGAGATGA
This sequence comes from Cenchrus fungigraminus, assembly GCA_036936925.1. Lineage (NCBI taxonomy): Eukaryota > Viridiplantae > Streptophyta > Magnoliopsida > Poales > Poaceae > Cenchrus > Cenchrus fungigraminus. The sequence goes on from CM072779.1 coordinate 105,360,772, forward strand.
CCTACAATCTGAAATGGAGGAAGCATCATTTACTTTTCTTTCTTTTTTTCTACACTGAGCTATTTTTCATTTTTCCTTACAACTACTCTCACTCGGCTCGGAGCTGAATGAACTCCCTTCATTGATTCCGGCTGCTCGTAGGGGGACTATAAAAGCAAGCGTAGGAGATGAAAATGTGAGTTGGATGGCTAAAAAAGTGAGTTGGATGGCTAAAAAAGGGAAGTAGGAAAAGGAATTTAATTGAAAAGATTAGTTAAGCCACAACTTTGTTTTGATTGCCTATGGAAGTGCAACCAATTTATGAATGAATTAACTAATGTTTGAATTTTATGCTAGTGCACGTCCCATTTTATTTACTTATAGCAGAAGTGAGTAATCGAAAAAATACTGTTGTGTTTATTGCTTAAATTTTGCAACAAGAACAGTAAGTACTAATTTGTAGATAACTATAGGGGCATCTTGGATTAATACTAATGGTGGGTATAGTAGGTATATTGTTGGGGATGTAGTCGAATTTGAAATGCTTGTGGAAATTTTTAGGCTTTTTTCTTTTTTCAGTAGGTCTTGTGTAATACTCCCTCCGTCCCGCTTTAAGGGTCGCTGGGGAACAGGAAATCCCCTCACAGGCACGCTTTTCTAGCGACCTTTAAAAGGGGACAGAGAGAGAAGTTAACAAGAAGACTCCTATACTTTTATTAAAATGGGAGATCCTTCTTTTTGCTTTCATCTTAGTCCTATATGAGATGCTTCAAAAGAAGAGAAATCATAAAAGTTTTAACAAAAAACCAAAACAACAACCCTAGGATCGATTTGGTAGATTATAATCACATTTGACGGTGAAACACTCGTGATCTCCTATAAGGCTATAACACTAAGCCCCTTTTCAACCATGATGACAGAGAAAGAAGAGAAATCATAAAAGTTTTAACAAAAAAGCAAAACAACAACCCTATGATTGATTTGGTAGATTATATATAATCACATTTGACGTCGAAACACTCATGATCTCCTATAAGGCTATAACACTAAGCCCCTTTTCAACCATGATGACAGAGCGAGAAAGATGTCAACAAGTTGGTGCTTGATTTCACGTGGCAACCTCTCATCAGGGACAAGCGAGAAGGCGTCGTCCAAGACACCCTGTCCCTCCACCCCCTGGACATTTACCACAAGAACCTCTGCGGGCTCTCTCCACCTCCCGAAGGATCAGGCGACAACATATACGAGGAGAGCATGCGCTGCGCCGTGGAGCTGAAGGAGAAAGGGATCCATTTCAGGAAGTGCGGCAGCACCCACGCCATCGACTTCAAGAACGGCGTGCTCAGCCTGCCGGAGGTCTCGGTCGCCGACGTCAACGAGAAGGTCTTCCTGAACCTGATGGCGTTCGAGCAGCTGCACCGCGACGGCATGAGGAGCGACGCGACGGCGTACCTGATCTTCATGGACAACATCATAGACTCGGAGAGGGACGTGGCGCTGCTGAGGTCCAAGGGGATCATCACGCACTCGCTGAGCAGCGACAGGGAGACGGCGAACCTGTTCAACATCCTGAGCAAGGGAGGGGCGGTCATGAGCCCGCACAGCAGGCTGCACGACGTGCGGCGGAAGGTGAACGATCACTGCAAAAAGCCCTGGAACAAGTGGATGGCCATCTTCCGGCACACCTACGCGAGCAACCCGTGGGTGCTCATCTCCCTCGTGGCGGCCATTGTCCTGCTCGTCTCCACCATCCTGCAGACCATCTACTCGGTCGTGCAGTTCTACACCAAGAGCTAGCTACCAAGGGTCGTGTTTGGAAGAGTCTTAGAAAAAATTTCCTCTAGCGAATCTTCTATGCATGGAGTACTAAATGAATTTTATTTGCAAAACCTTTTTACGGATGAGTGTAACTTTACATGACGAATCTAATGAACATAATTAATTAGTGATTTGCTACAGTAATCATGCTCTAATCATGCGGTCAAAGACCTCATTAGGTTCGTTTTGTGATTTTGTCCGGGGTTGTGAAGATAGTTTTGAAACTGATTTTATTTAATATCCTTAATTAATGGTCAAAGTTGCATTTAATAGCGTTGAAATTTTTTTCACTCCTCTTCCAAACACTGCCAAGATCACACCAGAAACTTCTCATTTTTCTTGGTGGGGAAAAAAAGCATACATCTATGGTGTACTACCAAAACTAGAGCTGTTCTTCTGAAGCATGTCCATCCAGCAGCAGTTACCTTTGTCAATCTCAAGATATGTTGGCTCAGTCTGTCAGAAGGCTCATGTGAATAGAATTGGGGTGCGTGTATTCATAAGAGGAGAACATAATGTATTTGAAAAAAAAAGAATATCTCACCGATGTTCACTCCTAATAATGATCAGTCGCCCTTAGTTTAAATATTCTGTATGTGAAACATGTTGTGCTATGTGTGTGTCGATAGTGATTCATTGGCCAAGATTCAGTCACATAAAAAAGTGTAATCTTGGCATTCAAAAAATCCATAAAGGAGTGCAATTATAGGATTTGGACCATAACTACCTTCCTAATTAAGTGATCAAATTTGAATTTTATTCGAATGTGAAAATTAATTGTATGTGGCAAATAAACGAGGGCATGCAAATCTTTTAACAATACAGGTAATATGTCTGAAAAGTTGCAATCTTCATGGAACAAAGGAAGCATATATATTGACTTATTTGTAACATTGCTTTTAAATTTTCAAAAAGAAAAATTAGCATTGCTTTCTCCATGGGGTTCATTCAAGTTTAGTAGATTATTCACCAAACTTTTGACTTGTCATAGTATGATTCTTTAATTTTTTTTACGAATTTGCGAAAATATCCATTCCTGGCAAAGTTTGTCAAAACTATATCATTCCTGCCATTCGAAACAGCGGCAGAGCCTGCAATCGTCATTTCAAACGGTAGTAGCTGTCATGGCACGACCAGCAGAGCCCAGCCGCTGTTTGAAATGGCGGTAGGGCTAACCGCCTTTTCAAACGGCGGTGGGAGGCCCACCCGCTGGCGGGTAGGGAGGGCCCTCCAACCACCGTTTCATATGGCGGCTGCATAACAGATTATAAAATATTATGAAAATCAGTTTTATGACATAAATGAAATATCACATAAGGCCAAATGTATCATTTAGTTTTTTAGTGCAAAAATATTGCATTATTCTTTTCTTTCTTGCACCATGGTGTGGGTCGACCTTCCGTCCATCAGCAGATAAATTGTGATGTGTATCGATAAATTATCCTTCTGCGAATGGTGAGCAATTGCTTATTAATTGGAGGCAGTTTAATTAATTTGAATCCAAGTTCTCTCTGGCTTCTCCGAACGGATGATTATTAACTTTCCAGCAGTGTTTTTAAAGAAACACTTGCCGTAATTCGTGACTGACAAACGGCAGGTGTTTCTTGACTTGCTGCTGACATGGCTCCCAAGCAACTTTCCTAGTAGGTACTGTAGTTTTCTTTTTCTACTTGACGCAAGAATTTCCCTTCCAAAAAGAACTGGACCTTTTTTTCCGCGGGTATTCGGTTATCCTGTCCACTGCTAGCACCAGGGTTTTGCTTAATGGTGCCTCTGGGCAGCGGATTTGCCACGGTCGAGGCCTGTGTCAGGAAGACCCCTCTCCCCCATGCTTTTTGTGCTGGTCATGGAATGCTTCCATGTCCTTTTCCGCAAGACGGAATGCCGTGGTCTCCTTCTGGACCTAGGGAGGAGCATCCGTTTTCGCGCCTCTCTACGCAGATGATGTGGTCGCTTTCTTCTCTCCGGACGAGCTTGATCTGCGGGTCATCAAGGCGGTACTGTCGCTCTTCGAGAGCGCGGCTGGCTTGGCGGCAAACTACACCAAGAGCCAGGTCTACCCCATCAACTGCTCTGAGGATCACTTGTCCTTGGTTCGCTCTATCCTCTCCTGCACTATGACAGAACCGCCCAAATGAATTCCATATTATTACCTAAACCGGTCCATCTGGTCATTAAGCCATAATACAGAAGTAACTTGTCGCCTCTGCCGGGTCAAGCCCGGTAAATCACTTTAACCAGGATCGAAGACTTGTACATTAAAACTCACACGACGGCGAGTCCAGAGATAACAATTCACAAATTATTACATCAAGCTCCATCAGGTTTTAATATTACAAACCAAGTCCTTTGCATAAGGTAAAAAGTTCAGAGATTGAAACAAAGCGGAAATAAAATACTAAATGTCATAGGTAACGTCATAGGAGGTCATCCATGACGTCACTAAGCACTGTCGTCCTCCCACTCCACTTCCCAACCGGGTGGGAGAGAACCAGGCCACGGGAACCCATCATCATTCACATCACCTGAAAACAACAACAAAAACAAGGCTGAGTATACTAATACTCAGCAAGACTTAACTGGCGGGTGATGAAAAATCACCAACTCTCTAGACATGCAAGGCTCTTTGGCTAGTGGGTTGTTTTGCTGAAAAGCAACAAAGAGTAGGTCCTTACTTTCGAGTTTTAGCTCAAAATTCTAGTTGATTAACCATTACTAAGTAAGCAACTATTGCAAGCATAAGTTGTGCAAACAATTAAGCATACATCCATATTACTTCTCAATTCCATCGTTAAGGGACATAGAGTGTATGGTTAAGCAATCTCGGGTAACGGTGAGAGGCCGACGATCGATCGATTATTAACCTTGCAAGGGAAACCTAAACACACAGAAGAATGCACACCCCAAAAATATTCCAACTAGAAACCAACAGGGGGTGGGTGTGCACCAACCAGGCGGTTCCCAACTGTCCTCGACTCAGGATCCATTTCTACAGTCTTTGGTACAATGTATACTAGTCACGGAGACACGCGCCACCCAGCTTCACACATGCACCACTCTGCTGCAGGCAGAGGGGACTCTTCCCAAGATTAGTGGTCATAGATCCCTTACCGGATCAAGAAGGTACTAGGCTTACCGGTCCCATTCCCGGCAAATGTTTAGTACGTTCAAACGCTTAACCACAGACCTACTGGCCGGAGCCGGTCCCATGCTCTTACCACATGAGCATTTCCATTTATCAAAATCTTATGATTCCAACATAAGAGACCTATAGCTCGCGAGTGATGAACATCACTCGACTTTTACCGTGTCCTTAGAGCATGGCAACTAGCGACCTATCATGCTAGTATTCGAGCATAGGAGCCTAGGATCATGCATCTAGGGTTTCAAATCAACTCCTGAAACGTAAATGCACAAACATTGCATAACATAATTGTAAGAGTTAGAAAACTGGGTTATGCTCCGGGGCTTGCCTTCATTAGCAAAGTCAGTGGAGAAAACCTCTGAACTTTGGTTCGGGTCTTGCTGCACTTCCACCACGTTCACTTCTCCTTCAGCGAGATCTCCCTCGGATTCCGGCACTAACTCGTAGTTTCTGTCCGGAAGTTCTACACGACATGCATATGCATTAACTTCATGTATTTATAAATGAGGAGTGAGAACATAGCTTAGAATTGAAGGGTAAATGTGGGGGTGTATAGGTGACCACATTCACCTGGATAAGGATATATCCAGCATACTCTTCCTATCAAAGGAAAGGGTATGTGTGCGTGGTTTAACTTCTTATTTGATGGTGATTGTGTGCACATCTAAATTAATTAATTAATTTTTCTTCACCAAATTATGGGTGATGTTCATGGTGTAATTTGGTTAAGCTTCACCAAAAGATTTGAAAAGAAAACAAGGGTGATTTCTATTTTTCTTTTAATTCATAGATTAAGCTTGATTTACTTTGAAAATTCATTCTGGAAGAAATACAAACAATAAGACCATAAAACTTTGCAGAGAGGCACAACATACTACACATGAGCTACTGCCAAAAATTTAGATAAATCCAAGCCATAGATCTAGCACGAAAAATACAACTAGATTCATTCATTTAAAACAAGAATAAATCATACAAAAAATAAATACACCATATCTTGAGCTATAAATTCATATAGAAGCACAAAACATCTATTCATGGAGAGATATGCACTTACTCAGCAAAGAAAATTTAAATTACTTTAAATTTATGAAGGAAGGTTAAACTTGTGCAAAAATTACTTGACCCTATAAAACATGGTAAAAACACCTATACTATTTATCATGGGTGCAACATCATTAAACAGACCATGGCAAAAAGATTGGATCCAAAAGATCAACAGATTAATTTATAATAATCATAAATAGGGACAATGCTGAAAATAAACTTTAATTCATAACTAAAGATCTACTTAATAACTTTGTGCCAAATTTGAACCCGAAGACCAACATGACATGTAGAACAACATATCCAAAATTGAGCTTCAGATCATGCATAGAATTTGAATTATTTCATATCTATCTAAAAAGATAAATTCAAAATTATTTAAAAACTACACCGAAATTTGAAAACTCCCTTTGTGGAAAAGTTTCTACTATTCATAAGTATCACAACACAATTGAGTTTGCATTTTTACGATTTTTCTGTGAATTGATCTCTAATTTACAAGATTCAGCAAAACAAACCAAAACTTGAAGAATCTAAATTGCCGATAGACCCTGGACAAAGATATCTATTCACAACTCTGCCCTCGCATTTACACACAGACCCTTGCTTTCTCATTTTAGACCCTGGGAAAAAAGTTGGGATTGCAATTGGGTCCTCGGCTCGAGAGGCGGCGCGGCCGGCCGGATTCCGGCGAGCTCGCCGCCGGTGCTGGCCGGGGACGTTGGTGTGCTCACCTAGGGTCAGATGGCGGCCGGAGTTGGGGTCGGGGTGGTCCGGCGAGGTGCGGCGGCAGAGCAGTGCGGAGGCGGGCACTGCGGGTCGGTCTCCGGCGAGGTTCGGCACGGGGCGGAGCAACAAATGACCGTGGAAGCTTCTATGGGGTGGTGTGGTGAGGCTAGGGTGCTCAGGCGGGCACGAGACGACTCGGGTGGGGGAGTTCCTCGGCGGAGCTCTAATGGCGGGCGGCGGAGCACGGACGGCGACACGGTGCGGGGGAGCCCTGCCCTTTAAATAGGCGGCGACGGGCGGGAAAAGCAGTGCGGGCGCGCGCGGGCGTGGGGCGCGGCGCGCGGCGCGTGGCGCCTAGCGCGGCTTGACCGGGCCGGTGGGACCTCGAGGAGGCGCACCTGGTCCAGCTGGCCCTGACGGCGCGCGGGGCCCACAGACGGAGCGGCACAGACGTCGAAGCGGGGTGGCCGGTGCGGCGCACGGTGCTCTCGCGCTCTAGAGCGCGCGCGGCGTTCCGGCGCGACAAGCGATTCAACCTAAGCCCCTTTGACCGGTTCTAAGAATTCAAAGTTGAATACAACCCAAAAATCTGTCAATACAAAAGTTGTAGAGCACATAACCCTCTTTAACTTTTGTAAAGGCCGTCATATGAAATTCTTCATAGATTCAGAGATAAAGTGGTTTGAACTTTGGCATTTTCTCTGTTTGTTCAAGACACTGCTCTGAATTTTGACCAAGTTTTAGGGGCTTTTCCACTTCGAATTTGAAAAGCCGCCAATTGAATGAAATGTGTCCCGTGCAAAAATGAACAACTTTCATATTGGCCGATTTTGAAGTTGTTATATGAAAAGTGGAGAACGCGCTAGATTATCGATGAAAGGTATAGAACCCTAGGGTGTTGACCTTGATTTGGAGGGGTTTGACTAGGGTTAGGAATTTTGACCAAGTCAACCAAGTTAACTGCATGCTTAGCCTTGTTAATGAGGGTGATCACTGTTGCCTAAATATCAGGGATGTTACATGCACTATCGCCGACTTCCCTTGCACCTACCTTGGGGTACCTCTATCTATTAGAAGGCTACCTAAGGCTGCATTGCAGCCACTGGTCGATAAGATCGCCCGGCGCCTGCCTCCCTGGCAGGGTAGACTGTTGAGCCGCAGTGGTCGCCTCGTCCTCTGCGCTCAGGAATCTGAAACGTTGGATCACCTGATTGTGGACTGTGTCTTCAGTAGAGAGGCCTGTTCTTAGCACTCAGGCATATTCTCCTTTAGAATCTAGCTCCGGACCGCCCGGTTCGGTTCGCAGAGTGGTGGTGCTCCGCCAGGAAACAGATCGCTAAGGCGCGCAGGAAAGACTTCGACTCCTTCATCTGGCTGGTCGCATGGTCGCTATGGAGGGAGCGGAACAGGCGCGTTCATGACAAGGAAGCTCTCATGCCGGTGACCCTCGTGCCGACGATCCTAGATGAGGCTAGGTCTTGGGCGCGCGGGCTTTCTTCCGCTCACTCGGCTGTTAGGTGTTCGCCCAGTGAGGGCCATGTAAACCTCTTTCTTCTCGTTCGGCTTCGTGCCTGTTTGAAACATAAACCGACAAACATTTTTTTCATCTCTTAATGAAAAACGTGCTTTGCACGTCTTAAAAAAAATTTCCGCGGGTATCTAGTCTCTACTTTTTTTTCTGAGATCAATCTAGTCTCTACTTATGCAAGTTTTCTCATGCCTTAAAACAGATCCATTAGGAGATTCGGCCTATGAGGCCCATTAGATTTGATCATATCATACGGTGCGTGCTCCCGCGCGCTTCCTGTAATAAGCCTGTAAGCTTGCAAATCTTTAACGGACGAAAGGTGGGTTATTCCCGAGCTTCCCATAGGGCCACGTCGCCTTTTTTCCTCCCAATCGGATCTTGATCGTACGTTCCAGCGCGGGCACAGGAGCTAGCGTTTCGAGAGCTTTCGTCTTAGCGTAGGCGTCTCCGTCCTCGCGTCGCTGACAGGAAGCAAAAACAATAACACGGAATAAAAAAAAATCTTGCACCACAGAAGTTTAAATGTGCACAATAAAATTATGAAAAACTGGTTGGACGGCCTGTTATTGTTGAAAATATACCACCAAAAAATCATGTGAATCTCATCATACAATTTCCTCAGTCATCCTGCAGCATTTCTGAATGGAGATGCATGCACGTAGTGCTGCAGTATTTGTAGTTGTATCGGTGGAATGGCACTTTGCCGGCCAAGGAAGCGAAGCAGCACGAACAAGAATTGTCGTCTGCCTTGCCTGCACCCCTGAGGGATCTGCCGGCACCATATCCCACCGTTTATTGGCGCTAAAGCCGCGGAGGCGCTGCTCCCTTTGCGTCTCTCAGGTCCCGTCGTCTCCTCCGCGGGCCGCAGCCGTCGTAGGTCTGGTCGGGAGGAGATCGTGGCCGCACCGACTGGGCCATTCCGACGACCCGCCACAGCACCACCCTCGTCCTCAGCACTCCCCGTACCAACAGGCAGTGGGCCAGTGGCCGTGGGCGCCAACTGCTACATGTAGACGCGGCGCACCTCGAGCGCCCACGACCTGCTCGACGGAATGTTGCACTGTGCCGTCGTGCAGAGCTTGCACCTCGGCGCTATGCTTGCTGAGCGCCTGAGCCCTGTTCAGCGAGTCACTTTCCTGGCACCCATCACAGTCTCTCAGCAGCACAAGGCGCCTGATGACAAGCTTCGCCTTCTTCCGGCGCTCGGCGCGCGGCGGCCACAATCATCTGCCCAGGGCCGTCCCTGAGGGGGGTGCAAACGGGGCGCCGCCCATGGGCCCCATGAGGCTGGGGGCCCATAGGGTATAGACAGTACACAGACAGACGCCGCGATGTATTGAGTATCAATCGTATTCCGGCATTCGCATTGCACGCACAACGGCACGAGATCGAGAAGACGAGAAGTCAGAATAGGAAGGCCGAGGCCCCGAGGGCGACGGGCCGACAGCGTCACGACGAGCGGCGAGCCGGCGACTAGGGTATCCTCGACAACTCGACGACTCACCCGGTTGGTCTCCCGTCTGGCTGTCTCCCTCTCTTGATATATTCTTGAAGATTTTGCATAAAAAATACAGAAAGACGCCTTTTTAAAAAGCACTAAAGTATTATGCTTTTATTTGAGGTAACCATCATAATTATTTTTCCATTTTTATCTTCTTTGATGTACTATTACTTTTAACAGAAGAATTAAATATATGGTACAAATTATCTCTTATCAATATTATTATATAATGTAATCGTTATATTAAAATATTAGATTGTTAGATCTTTAGTGTCTTGTACTCGCCCAAGGGCCCATAAAATTTGTGGAACGGCCCTGCATCTGCCGCTTGACGCTTCCCCAACACGTGAGTCTTCATGTTCATTAGCTTGGCTCCTTAGTCCTTGCGACCTTCACCATATGGTGCCTCCATTGTTGCCCTCTGCAATCAACCATTGTGTGATGAGGACAGACAGGGCTGCGTGACTGTAAACAACCATCAAAAGGAAACGCTGAAGGCTGGCGACGCGTGGTGGCTCCACCAGTCACCGCCACCATCAACTTCTCATCTCCAAGCCGCCAAGAGGATTGCTTATGCAAAGCTGTTAGTTTGTGTTGCTTCTTCTCCGTTGTCTCCCTCCAGCAGCTGGCCTGCTACTCACATGATGCTTGATCAAATGTCTGAAAGAGATAGCATTTTGTTTCCTATATTATTCAATATTAAATGCCGTTGATTCGATTCCTGACTCGTTCTGTTAAGCAAAACCTGTGCCATTTATTTGTCAAAAGCTCATGCCTCAACTCCTCTTTACAGGTTAGCACTATTTTTTATACCACAATTTTGGTGAGCATGTTTATCATGGTGTTTCGGTATCCATAATTCCATATTGCATATTGGGAAACATAGTCTACCTAAGGAGTTTAATACATAAGTTGCATAAAGACTGAAACAGTTGCTATTTTATTTCAATTGCTGGTAATTTTCAGGAAAAAAATCTTCAAAGATTGATCCATCTAGATGAGAACACTAGGTGAAATCTCAACCATAAGTATGGAAAATATTATGTTCGATTAATTAGCTTTGTACTTGCGATATTACCGCGCCATTGACCAGTAGTAATTATTTGCGAGGCTCAGATTCAATGAAAAGAAAATAGAGGGTTATGTCATCCACGAAAAACGGAAAGTGGAACCCTCCTCAATAAAGCCTGAGGTTTGGGCAATATCCAGTAACATCCTCAGCATCCGAATAAACATGCTTCAGCAGGTGTTACTGAGTTTTACTCCTATTTCTCCCTTTGGTTTATGTTAATCTTCATATTTTGTTCATTTAAATTTCAACCCGAGGTTGCAGTCCCAACAGGCAACAGCCATGTCATGCAACAGACTTGCCCACCTTATCTCCAAGCTGGCTCAGTTCAGATGGAAGCAGACTTCAGGCATGACTTATTCATACACTCTGGCCATTTCTGTCTTAATTTCATTCATACTTAACATGTTCATGTGACTATCCTAGGTCAGAGTGCAACCTTAAAACTTAGAATCACATTGTTTCCCTTTGCATGCGTAATGTATTTGTGGTGTGCTACTGAACTTTTAGCAAAAGCACATGCACAACTTGTCCTCTTAATATAATCCTACTCTTCGTACCTGCTTCTGAAGCAATAACTCTTTAATATTTCATAGGATATGTAATCTGACCATTTTGTTATGCTACTTGACCACTGTGGCCTAGGCTTTTCTGAAAAAAAAGGAATACCACAAGTCCACAGCTAACTTATTTAGATGATATGAACATACTGTCATATACTTTCAAATAAATACCACCGGCTCACAATCCATATAGGCGCAACAACGCTGCGCCAAAGGTTTTCTAGTAGTTTTGATTTGTAGCGTTGACAACAAATTAGCAATTGAGTATACTGTGGTCAAATTACAAAATAAAAAACTCGCACCGAAATTGAAGGTCCCCTGGAGGAAAATAAGAATTTAGACGTGTGATCATAGCCGGAGGGAAAAGGGATTAGGAATTAGGATAGTATATCCCCCTCCCTCTCTGTCTCTCACCTGGGCTCTGGGGCTCAAATTTGCGGCGGTCCACTTAGTTCTGGTCTGAAATGGCCACAGGCCCATAGAAAAGTTCTGATCCACCACCACATTCTTCCATGGGAAAAAGGTACATCTTTTTTTCATTTATTTTGGAACGAATACATCATTCAATTCAATTTGGCAGCCTCTCGTGGAAGGAACATGCACGGCGTGCATGCACACGTGGTCTTATAATATCTCTACGTACATAGCAAAAAATTTATGTATTTGAAAAAAAAAATCAAAACTAATAGTATTTTAGACGTTGTACCTTTTTTTTGAGTGATGTACTCATATACCTGTATTTTAGACTTCAGACAGGCGTCTACAAAATGATATCAAACATTAGTGAAGGATGTGAGCGGACATCAATTATGAGAGTTACGTACCTAAGATTGGTTTAGATATTCTTGCTTATATATTTATTAGTGTATCCAGCAAGATATCATATATCTTTAGCCGCCCTAAGATCTCAACAGTAATAAATAATAGTGTTAGGATGTATTGTATAAATACACACATGAGAGGTTTATTGTGCTATCTATATTCGATACAAACATACACAATCATCTCCTTGCAAAAACAAAATAATAGTGATATTCTCGAGTTCATGGCATCCGTCAAGATAGGTACGACTAGAATTGTCTATTTGGCAGCTGCTTTGGTCCTGGTTCTGGCGACCATCAGTGGCGTAGCTAGGATTTTGCTAACGGGTATGCCACATTTTTTTTTCAAAATATATAAACGGTTTATAATTTATCAAAAATAACAGAATAAGTCTTAATTTTAACACTTGAGCACAAAAATTGCATACAACATAATAGAAATAGTCTAAAATATGCATAAAAAAGTTTACACACCTTCAATGCCCCTTTCTTACCAGCACCTCTTTGATGTGATGTCTCCGTTTCTTCACATGAATCATGCATCAATATTTGTTTTGATTACAAAAGTATGATGAATGGCAGAATGGAATGACCATCATTGACACGTGCATACTCCACATACATACCTATGCGCTGCCGCTTGCGGGCGATGGCAGTTGCGTTCTTGAGCTGGGCAGTCAGCTAGGGCTCTGGCAGACGGCTGGGCGCGCTCGATGAGTGAGCGGCAGTCGGCGGCAGTCGGCAGGACGACGGACTGGGCGCCGGAACGGCAGTGGGCAGCGATCCACGGAGGGGCATCCGGCGGCGCGCTGCAACAGAACGAAACGTCGAAGGCAACGATTTGCAGTTAGGTTTTGCTGCTGATATTTTTTTTGTTGGACTATTGGGCTATAAACGCTCTTGGGCCAAAATCTACAGGCTATGCCGTGGCCCACCCGGCATACCCTGTAGCTACGCCCCCATGTCCTCTACCATCGACCATCCCATCTTGCCAAGCAGGTTGTAGGTACTGCAACCTTTAGATAGACTAAATTGTTATTTGATACTTTTATATTAATTACTATTGGTATGATGAACCATCTTTTTTAACTATATTGTGTTCTCTGTGTAGGTTTCCCAAGCGAATCTGCCGACCCAAGCCGAAATCGTCACCACCGCCACGATCAACCCTGATGTCAAACCATTACCCACGCTGTGTTCCTGAGCTGTGTGTCAAATATTGTGAAAAATGGGGATCCAACAGGTTAGCCTCCTACTGCGAGAGCAACAAGTGCTTCTGCCCCAAAAGGGGGGCTACACCAGTTTAGACTCCATATCTTTTGATACAAATTCTCAATAATTAAAAATGTGATTTTGTTGGTACGAAGTACCTTCTTTATTAGATCAATGTCCACAAATATATTATGTCAGACCATTCTTTAAAGAGAACACAGTCCCTCATGTAATAATCTTCATTTTTCTGGAGTTAATCATAAACTTCTCCTGGTGATACAAGATAATTCTTTTAAACTTCTCCTGTCATGTAGGATCGACTAGCATAAGCATTATGTCTAACTTCTCCCGTCATGCGGGATATGCTCTCAGGACAGTGGAAGTGTTTGCAAATAACTCTTAATACTCTGTTATACACATATACAATTTAACTTTGGTCAAAATTAGACATGCATCTTACTTATTGCAATGCTCGTACCATTTACAATAAAATAAATAGTCATGACGTATAAAATGTTCATTTTCTGGTTACATCTTCCCTTTGGTTCCAACTTAATAAGAAATTAATTAACTAATTAACATTGGAAGTTGTACATCAGAGAAAAATAACTTATTTCAGCCTAAGAAAAAGTCTAAACTTTGCTTAACTTAAGCATTATCTTTCACATACCCAGAATTGCAGCCCCATGACATGCAGCCAAGTAATCTCAATTGTTGATGAAAATCAATGATTGTCTTCTCTTTTCTCTGGAGTAAATATTATATGTATTAATTTAACTTTGGTCAAAATTAAAACATGCAACATTCTTCTACATTAATTCTACATCATCTTTGGGCAGAAATAGAACTAACGCATAATATAAAATTGCCATCATCAACTTTGGTCAGAAGATAATATAGTAATCAACTCTTAAATCTAACTTAATTAAAAGATAATCATTATCATAGTGAAAGCATGAATAAGATGATGAAAAGCTACTTTTTAGAAGCATTAAGCATACTATTCTTTATCAAGATCATATCTTGATCTTTGCCTTCTCTCTGAAAATTGATCACTTTGATACAAAATTAATGACAGATACAAACTTTAAACTCATAGAATTATAATATTGTTATCATCAACTTTGGTCATGAAAATAACAATGCCATAATTTGACTTCAAACAAAATTCTTTCTACTCCTCTAACTAAATTAGAGAATAAAACTTTACTTGAAGTGGAAACTTAACATAAAATTCATCAAAACTACTTTTGAAAAATAATAAAAATCATCATAAATTTAGCTGGCCCGACTGGCCTGCCCGAGAACAACACAGCTCGCGACTCTTTTCAGCGCGTTGGACTCTATTCCTTCCTGCGCCTAGCATTCAGCTGGCCCAGCGGCTTAACGAGGCCCATGGCCAGCTTGCTCACGTGCTGCCTTGGCCAAGCACTGGAAACGGTCCAGCGACCCAGTAGCGCTCAACGGTCACCCTCTTGGGCCTATGGCCCACTTGCACAGCATGCGGCCTGCCTGCGTAGCTCATTTTTCTTTCGACCCAGTCAAAAAATCGGCCCACAACCTCTTTACGTGTGCGCTCCTGGGCTCTAGGCCTGGCTGCCAACGAGTAGGCCGCCAATCGTGCCCGCGTGCGCTTCTCTCCAGGGACAAATTTAGCCTGCCGGCCGCCGCTAGCAATCATCAGCTGATCATCGCGATCAATGGCTGTCGGTGTTCTCTCTCGAACAAAACTCGGCGACCAACCCTCCCGGAACCCTAGCCCTCCATTCTTTCCTCCCCCGCGCATCTTGCGCGCGCCGCGCAACGGCCACAGCGGGTGGTTCGGTCCATCACAGCGGCCCGCCGGTTATAGCGAGGGGCGGCAGCGGCGGCACGGAGCCGCAACTCTCTCCCCCCTTTCCTTCTTTGCTTTTCTTTCCCCTCCCCATATTCTCTAGCCTCACGAATGCAAGATCTAGAGAGTGTGAGCCACCATGGTGGACGGAGGAAGGTATGGTGCCTCCACTAGCCCTCTCGCCAGCGCGCACGCCCGCCCGAGGGTGGATGCGCCACTGTCGAGCAGCCTTGCGGCTACGCCCGGAGCCCGAGCGCACGATGCAATGAAGCACCTTCGTAGCTCGGCTCAGACCTTCCCGCATGCGCGTCGAGTCGACGCCGACGGTAGTGGCGGCACAGAGTAAGACCTAGGTAGGACTTCCTCCGCCGTCCTTTGCTTTTCTCAGATCTAGTGTTAGGGTTAGGATTTTAACTTTTGGTTTCTTCTTCGATTTGCTCGAAATTGTTCATTTGCAGTGTTCTTCCCCCCATATTTGATTATTTGGGGTTGATTCTTTATCTTTTCCACACTACCTACCCCAGATCTCAGATCTACTAACTAGATAGGCGACTGATATCATTTATAGGTTTAGCGGATCAACTAGTAGTAGATCAGTGGTGTATTGACTGAACTCGGGTATATACCTTCGTCGGTTTGATTGTCAGTGAAGGTCTGCACTAGATAGAGATGCACACTGCAGGATCTGCACACAGGTAGCAACGATTAGTGTAGAGGTGACGATGACGTCCTGCATAATGAGGTGTTGGTGGTGCATCCTGTCAGCAGCAGCGCCCCCTCTAGATCTTATTAGGGTTAGGAGCAGTAGGGAACCTCATGTTTAGTGTCGTGGCCCCACCTCCTATTTATGGCGCTACTCGACAGGGGTCCACCATCCACTATTATTGGGCTGGGCATTCCCGATCAAGACGTGATGAAGGACCCAGTCGGCCTTTCGGCCAACCAGTGGGGATCAATGTTGACGGCTGTTATGTACCTACTTTACCTGTCAATATTTTCATAATAAAGGAGCAATTGCATTTCTTACATGCATTTTTAGTTAAGAGTAATGTAGTTCCACTTGTCTTTGGAGATTATTTGATTGCAGAAAAATAAGTGTAAAAGGAGTGAGAAACCCACCTTCTATGATCCATGCTTTGACACATCAGCTAAGGAGGTGCTGTTACATAGGATCCTACGTGCCCATGCCACAACATTGATCCAAAGGAGGCAAGCCGCGACAAATAAGAGAGTGACACATGGACGTCACATGGATTGGAGGGCCCACAGGGACCCAAACTAACTCAAAAACTTATGTATACCCAAGAGCTACCCAAGGGCCCACATACTAGTAACCAGGCCAAAGGAGAGGACGAACCGGGCTCACAGGGGTTCGGCCGAACCATTGGTTCGGCCGAACCTACTTAGTGGTCGTTCATCCTGTCCTTAAATGTGGTGGTTGCTCATTGGTCCTAAAGGACATCCCAGGGGTGTGCACGATGATTTGCAGGTTGGAGCAGGGGTGTCCTAGGCCTATAAAAAGAAGGGGAGGGGGCTCATTTCTAAGCACACACATCTTGGCTCACTTCTCTCTCTTTTAGTTTCCAATGCTAGGGAGTAGGCTAGATTAGTTCTACTTCAGGTTCCAAGTCTTCTTTGGGATTTAGTTATGAGTGTTGTTGTAGCTTTATTTCTTTGTATGACTTTGATCTACTTCATTTATTCAGCTAATTCATATAAAGTAGTGCTTGCATGCATAGATGATATGTTCTTGAGTTCTTCTTTTGTTCATCATTTCGAGGCGCATATTCATTGTGAGCACGACCCTTTGATCCTGTGGTATAGACGTAGAAAGTCTCGTATCTGTTTGTATGTTTAGCCTCAATTTCATCTAGTGAGATCACAAATTCATGTTGCATGATGTTTGTGTTTATGCTACGGTACTCGGCCTGAGTGGCCAGTCATTTGGTGGCTTCGACTTGGGTCACAATAGCCTGGACCAGTCGGAGTCTAGTTTACAATGCAAGCAAGGTGCTTGGGTTGGATAGCTTCATTAGATATGAGTGAACCCCATGTTTAGATAAAGGTAGGCCGCGGTAGTGACAGCCGTTAGACCCTTTTGTATTCCTCCGTGTTCGGGTATTGTTGTAGGAGTTAAGAAAGTAGCCACCGCTGTCGTACGGAAGTGGCACGGGGTTATCTTCCCGTTTGTACCTGGGTGCTGAACCATAGTCTTTGCAACACTTGTGTGTGTCTCTCTTGTATCTTTGACCTTTTTATGATTAGCACATTAGAACCTAGAACTAACTCGTGTGTTGCTCCCTATGTCGTAGTGTTACTTGAGATGAGTCCGTGTGTGTCACACTACCCATACCATTATCTTTATCCTTACCCCTGTGTTTGAGTCATTTGTTTCTTCCCCTACTCACGATCTATTCATTGCAATAGTATAAGTCTTGTTGTCCAACCTTGCCTTCCACGGATTCGATACCCTTTGGAATACTACTTTGGTGAAATGCTACAATGGTATATCCGTGTGCTTGCGAATTCATTTGTGATCGTTAGGATTACCACTAGTCATTTTTGGCACCATTGCTAGGAACACACAAACTTAGCAGCGATGTTAAGAAATGCCAACAATTAACCTAACAGAAGCCACATATCTTTTGAGATCCAGTGAGGCGGCCAATGAGATGTCTGATTTTTTTGTTCAGAGTCAGACGCCTGTGATAGAGTATTATTGATTAAAAAAATTTGTTGCTTTTTTGACGAAACAACAGGAGAACCCTCTACCATTTATAGGTGGAGATGTATAGAGATTGCAAGCCCAAGAAGAAAAGCAAAGAACTATAACAGACTACTCAGCCAATCATTAATCATATCCTTCAGCACTGACTTGACTCTTATAGTAAGCAGCATCATGTCCTTAAGGAAAATATCTTTCCATCTAGCAAAAGATAGGGAGCCTCCATCAAATATTATATTATTCCTATATAGTACCAAATTGACCAGCTTGCAATTATAACTACCTCCCTAAAAAGAACCTTCCAAAATCTTGTCTAGCTTTCAGCACCATGAGCCCAAACACAAGGGTTGTATCCCAGTTAATCCCAAGATAGGTCCGGCAAGCCTGGACAAAAGAAAAATTAAAAAACAAATGGCATGGTTCATCTTCTATTGATTCCACACAAAGCACACAACTATATGATTGAATATGAATTGTTTTCCTTTGAAGTAGATTCCTTGTATTAAGTTTATCCCTTAGGAGTAACCAAAAAAGAATTTGTGCTTATTTTGTGCTCGAGATTTTCAAAGCCATTTAAAGAGAGGGGAAGTAGGAGCAGAACCTCACAGGGATGAATAGGCTTGTTTTGAAGAGAAGAAGGTTGAGCTCCAAATATAATTCTAGAGATCTTTTTGTTAGGAGTAAGGCCTAACACCAGCAGAGTCGAAGAAGTAAGTTGAGAAACTGCCATAACTAAAAGAGGTAACCAGAATTTCCTTGAATGCTCAAAGAACCTGGACTTGCTAATAGAGGTGTTTGGGTACCTAGCAAAGAAAGAGTATGAATTATGAGACTATTGGTCTTGTGGTGCCTAATGGGAGATCCAGGTAAGTGAAGGGCATGGAAGCAATCTGATAGTTCAAGCAAGCAGCAAGATCATCCGGCTTTCATCGTCCACATTAATGGGAACCAGAAAGCATTTATCAAAGTTCATCTTAAGACTAGTGGCAGTGGCAAAAGTCTCAAGAATGGCTTTTAGATTCAATAACTGGAAGCAATCAGTTGGCAAAATGAGTAAAATGTCATCTGCATATTGGATGATAGGAACATCTCCAAAATCAGGACCTTAGGGGGTGAGAGAGTGAGCCATCTACAACTGCATTGTTGACAACCGATTGTAAAAAATCAGTAGCTAAAACAAAAAGAAGGGGGGATAGGGGATCCCCCTATATAACCCCTCTTTTGCATTCGAAGGGTTTTCCAGGAACCCCATTAAGAAGCATAGAAGAGGTAGCAGTGTTGAGGATGCCATGAATCCAATTGAGCCACTTTTCAGAGAAACCTTTATGTTTCATGACCTGTAAAATGACTTCATGCTCAATCTTGTCGAAGGCCTTCTCAAAGTCAAGCATTAAAATAACAATCTCCCTCTTAGATTTATGGCAGATATGATGAAATTGAAAAGCCCAGGCTAGACAATCTTGAATAATTCTGCCCTTAATAAAGCCATATTGATTAGTATGGACCGCCTGAAGGATAACTTGCTGAAGTCTGTTAGCCAGGAGCTTAGTAAGGAATCTAAGAGAGTAATTCAGAAAATAAATGGGCTTGTAATCATTAACAGTTTGTGGGGCTCTTGGTTAGGGATGAGGGGGATGAGGCATCCATTTATAGAAGAAATGTCCAGGTTACCATGAGCAAAGTAATTACATAGTCTAATAAAGTCTTCCTTGATAATGTGCCAACACTTCTTAAGAAAGACACCATTGAAACCATCAAGTCCTGGAGCATGATCAACAGGCAAATCCTTCATAACAACAGTAATTTCCTCGGTGGTGAAAGGAGATCCAGGTCTGGGAGCAGAGCCTATTGCACCAGGCTAGCAAGGTCATAATGGATGTCTGTGAATTCTAAAACCTCAAGTCTGTCCCTAAAAGAGGTCCACAAAGCACCTGCTGGTAGTGCCAACTCAGAAATGTATTTCTTTGCGGCTTGTCTGCATGTGCACAAAAAGTCTAACACCATTGAGCAATACCACTTTAGATGCTCACATATTTATTACAGAATAAGAAAAGATATTGAAGCATAATTTTGAGGGATGTGTCTAATTTATTGGCTGCAATTTAAGCAAAATTGCAGCCAGCTATCGTGCTTCTCTCCCCCAACTTTTGTTCTTCTTTGTTCCCCCACCATCCTTTCTTCTCCGGTGACCTACACACTCCGCCTGCTCCTCCTTCTCCCTGGCCGGTGGCTGCCGTGCTGCCGCGTTGTCCGCCCGCAGAATTTCGTAGCCCTCTCGACCCCGCCTTTCCTAATCTTAACAGTTGCCACGCCCCCGCCCTAGTCATCGGCCCAACAACCGCCGACCGACCCCGCCCGGTCAGTGGCGTCCCCTCCACGTCCTCCTCTTCTATGCTCAGAGACCACTAGAACCCCAAGGCCCCACACCAAGAACCATGAACCCTAATCCTAACCTCATTGCAACTTAACCACCGTCTCGACCAATGATGACCTCACCATCGGCCCGCTCCGCCCACAACCCGTCTCGGCTGAACCGCGAAGAGAGAGAGAGGGATTGAAAGATTTGGTCACGAGGGACAGAGAGGAAGAGGGAAAGGAGAAATACAGATCTCGCGCCGCTGCCACCACCCTCCACTGCACCAGACGGGAGCCACCACAGATGGGGGTACCACCACATGGGCCACCACAACTCAGTCTCCGGCTGCCCCCAACACTTTCTTCACAGCATAGAAGATAAGAGAGATGGGGAATAAAAGATTGGGGCTTAGCAGTTGTGGCACTTGTGCACACAGAAATGGTCAGATGGATCGCTGCGGCTGTGCTTTTGTCAAAAAAATAGGCAGTTGCAACGAAGTCTTTACCAATTTTGAGATGCCAAAATAATAGTGATGGATATGAAAGGACCTAAATTATGGGGATATTTATTTCTATCTGAGATTGGTTTGGATACATTAACATATTTATTGGAGTGTTCAAGAGGATATACCAAATCCTTTAAGATATCAAAATTCTAGCTAAATAGTGTTAGATATACAATAGATATAGCACACAAATTCTGAGAGGATTCGTATATAAGTGTTTTCTGTGTGAACACTTGCACAACAGTACAGAAATACAATACAAACATAAGTAATCATTCCCTTCATAAAAAGAAACGAGTATAGCAAGATTCACTTGTTCATGGCACTCATCAAGACCTCTAAGTTAAGAATTGTGTACAAGGTAGTTGTTCTATGCTTGTTTCTTAAGATCATGTCTTCTACCTTCCTCTCCTGTGATGCTGGAAGTGGTAGCTCTGCTACTTTTGCTTTCTCTATACTTTGATCTTTTGACAAATTCTATTAAGTGTGATAACCGATCAATCTCTTTCTGAACAATAATGTGTTCCAAAATCAAGGTTAGGTTGGAGCCGTGAAGTCCAGTCACTGCCACCACCATGGCATTCACCGTTACAGGGGGCATCTACTTTCATCAAGAACACAATAAATTGTACATCTACTTTGATGAAAAAGACTGCAAATTGTCAATGTGCACTGTAAAATGTGTATCCTTGGGCTACAAGGGTATAGGTGCATGTTGTATCAACCACAGCACGATAACAATTGAATGTTGCTGCAAAATTAAGGATCATGTATGGTAATGCAGTTATCGTTCTTAAACAAATAATAAATTGGATGAAACATTATCCAATTGACTTTTGCAAAAGTCCCGAAAAACAAATGATATATTCCTAATGAGATATTACAACATTTAAAGTCAAATTGTATGTTGCAACAACATAGATAAGTAGTTGAAATGTTTCAAATATGTTGTCACCACATTCAGAATTGTTAGATGAAACATACAAAAATGAAGTGCAATAGTTGAAGCTTGAAACATCCAAACATTCAGTGTAGTGCAATTCAGTGTAGTCTGCTAGATCGTATTAGAGATACAAAGCAACTGAAGATCCATTGGTCACATCTAAGCAGGACAACAAATGAGTTCAATGGTTATTGGAATTCAGTCATCAAAATGAATAAGAGTGGATCCTCAGATGACCAAATAATGGAGGAAGCACAACTGATGTACAAGAAGAAGTATTCCAAACCTTTCCAATTGATCCACTGGTGGGACATCCTAAGAAACAAACCAAAATGGTGTACACATGCTACTCAATCAGAAAAAGAAAAAAAAAGTATAGATGCGGATGCTACTGATGACAAAGATGTGCCACATCAGCCAAGGCAGAGCACAAAGGCAAGTGGAAGGCAAACCGGATTCTAGATGATATTTCCAGGCTTGGAGATAGTGTAACCAAAATAATTGATCTTACTCAAGAGCGTAAGAAGGATCATGAAAAAATGACAGAGTCGCACCTTCAGATTGCAAGGGATTAGAAGGAAGCAAAATGGGTCGAATCTTATGTTGACGGTTCAATAACGCACCAAGGTTCACCGCAAGCTTACGGATCATGTAGTACCTTTTTCCCTCGAGTATCACCCAAGGTATCGAATCCGTGGAACATGTGCAACGCAAGACTCAATCTAATAACCGAGAAACACTTGCATCTTGAAGAAGTTTCGAATGCATCTAATCTACTAAGATCACAAGAGGTAGCAAGAGAAAGCGTAGAGATAAACGATCTAGAGAGCCTAGATCGTGCTTATGTTGTAGCTCCGAGCAAGATAGATGAAAAAAACCAAACGAATCTCATTAAAAGCGTCTTTAAACCTTGACCTTCGGTCAAACCCTCTAAGTCGCCCCACCGTACTCAGTGTCAACATCCTGTCACGATGTTCCCCTTTCTTCACGGTCGAATCTTAGAGCACGCTCATAAGGAACGTGTTGAACTACCTGGTAGATCGGGTATACCTCTAGCCACCGCGGCTACAAGAACATCCCATGCAATCTATCTCGAGAATAGATTGAGGAAGAAAACACCCAAACAAAAACAAGAATCATAAAAGAAGGTAATTGATCGCTAGAAATCGGATTCATAAAGACTTCATCATAAGTGTTTACATGAACAAGATCACAACCGGGATCCTACCTTGATCTTGAGCCAAGCTCCGGAACTATGACATGGTCTTCTGAGGACCTGTGTGGTCCAAGGATCGGTGGATGGTCGCTCCTTGGTCATGAGTGATTGACAACGTTGTGTGGACTGACTCTTGGCCTAGTATTGCAGGTGCAGGTTGCGGCTTGATTCGTGTGGTGTAGGTGAAGATCAAGTGCGAAAGGTCTATGTCTGTGTGCCTCCTAGGAGCAGAGAGACAAGTAAGCTTCGATCGAGGTACCTGATGGCCGACGGGATCAAGTGCGGACTGTACGCTGGCAAGAAGAGCAAGACGACGTCGAGAGGGATGGAGCCGGTGCAAGGTAGCAGCTAACAACTGAAGCTTGCACGCAGGGTTTGCAGTGGTTTTGCCACAAAACCACTAGGTTACTTGGTTGAGCCACAAAGCCAAGGACGAAGGCTCGACGAGGCGATCCAGCCTGACCAGGCAGTCTAACCGCCCAGGAGGGGCGTTCTGACCGCCCAGGAGGGACGGTCTGACCGCCTGGGTCGCAGCGGGTCGAGAAGCTTCGAAGCGGAGGACACGCAGCGCGATCGTGAGTCTTGCGTGGAGATGAAGCGGATTGCGGCCAGCGGGTGTCTGTCCGATGAAGAAGACGACTGAAGTTCCCAAAGTGCCCTTGGTGGGCTTGTATCTTAAGTTAAGTAAGTAGGGGTAGTTTGGTCATTTGTTGCCCTCCATATAAACTCAAGTGAGAGGAGATGGCAGCCACATCTTGGAACCCTAGTTCATTTACTTTCCTCCTTTGTTTTCCTTAGGCCTAGCTTGAGGGCTTCATGAGAGATCTTGTGAGAGGGTTGGATGTTCGGGCGGCTTGCTAGACCTTGTATGAACCTTTCATGGCATGTATAGAAGCTTCGGCATGGTTCATCTAGTCTTTCTTTGTCTCCCGGTGTTTTCCCTTTTGGTGATTTTCGGAGCTCTTTTTGAGGATTTTCGTGGTGGCTTGTTTGAGGGGTTTCTTGGAGGGATTCTTGTTGGGTATCACACATGAGGTCTTTGTGCCTCTTTTCTTGGTGATTTTGCCCCAGCAATCTCTTGGGAAAACCTTCGATTTGGGTGGATTTCGGAGTTCTTGGAGTTCATGACCTAGAGGCCTTCGATTCGTGATTCCTCTTGATTGGATGGGTTTCGGTGGTTATCCTTTGGTGGAGAGGTCTTCCATGAGGTGACCCAGCTATCCTCGAAGTTTCGTTGCAATCCGTGGAGTGAATCGGGAGATCGGGTGAAGGGAAGTTCAGGGTTGACCCGCGGCCAGTTTCTGGAGGGGAGGCGATCTGACCGCCCTGGGTATGTGGTCTGACAGCCCTGGGGATTTCGCGAGGAAAGTTTTAGTTTTCTGGGGATTTTCTCTGATAGCTTGCTTGCCTTGATCAGAGGAGTTTCCAGGCGAAATCTTGGGTCGATTTGGAGTCGTGAGCTTCAAGTTGTGGTTTTGGGAAATTCCAGGCCTAGGCGATCTGACCGCCCTGTTCATGTAGTCTGACCGTCCCTGGCAAGAAATTTCCCTGTGTGTGGTTTCTGTTGTTGTGTGTGCATATTTGTGTTGCTTGCTGGTGAGGTTTGCTCCTAGGATTAGTAGCACTGCACTGGCTACGTGGTCTTGGCAAACGTGCGGATAGAGTGGTGAAAGTGATTTCGGGATCGAGGTCGTGTCCATCTCGTTGGAGGAGCTATCTCTCTCGAGAAGAATTTTTATCAGCTCCCATTCACTCCCCCCTCTCTGGTCGCCCAATCCGGTCCTTCATCTTCCTTGCAAGGTTCCCACGCTGGTTAGGTAAACCCTAGACAATTAGCACGACCCTCCTCTCTGAGATGGTGTCCCTCTAGCTTCTCTGCTCCTTGGCGGCAAATGATGAATGGCTTGATACGTGGTACTTCGCAGGGGGACTATAAATAACCCGAGGGGGTGCTAGGTCAAAGGGGGTGGCGAACCGACCCAGAAGAGGGCCAGGCCGGCCGGCCTGGGCCGACCGGCCTAGGTTCTCCTCGGCCTGGTTCGCCCCCGGTTTTCTTCCTGAAGCTTCTCGTGTCTTCCTGAGTTTTTACCGAGCTGCATGTGGGTCCTTGCCGTCATTTTCCTCGCGGTTTAGATAAGGGTGCTTGACGCATGAACTCCTGTATCTTCCGTCTAGGTCCCCGATACTTCTCGGCTTCACGCTTTAGTCCTAGGTTCATTTGGAGTCATGTTCATCTTGTATCTTGACTTGTCCTGGGCTCCATGATCTTCTTGTAAAACCTTTGATGAACTTTACCCGGAAGTCCTCTTTTAGGCTCTTAATCCCTGTGTAAATAATGAACTCCAAAAACCATGCGCGAGTGCGAACTTGACATATAATGGGGTTAAGATCGTTAGTGTGAATATCAAATTAATACCAACATTGAAGGTAAACTCATGTTTAGGTTTACGGAAATCGACCGCCAACATCCCCCATGCTTAAACCTTGCTCGTCCTCGAGTAAGCCTTCAATGGATATCAGAGTTGCCCTTCGATGTTCATACCCTACACTTGATCATACATGAGAAAACATAATGCTCTTTAGATTTATATTCATTAAAATTTCATAATGTGACTAACTTTTATCTCTATGGAGGGTAGATATCATTCAAGCTCTTTCCACAAGTACTTGATCAGGCTCTCTAAATTTTTAAATAAATCTCAGAGATTTTGAAAATAAAGAGCGAGATAAAGAAAAATATGCTTTACCAAGATCAAAAATAATCATCTTGCATCTTGCTTATGAACTCTCATCTCATCTTGTCTCTCAAGCCTACTTGTTCTACTCCTTTCCTTTCTCAAAGTATACAGTGGAAGGCTTTATATAGAGCTATGGGAAAGTTTAGTCCTGTGAAGATATTATAGTTGAGATATTATCAAAACAAGACAAGCTTCTCATGGTCTTACCGAGACTCGTCAAAAAGGTCATTAGAAAAATAATGTTCTCAAGGAGGAGGGGAGATGAACACACACTTTTAGATAGGTGGACATGTGCAAATGACAAAGAGTGATCCCGTGGCACAAACGAAATCCTCGTTATCGATTGCACATAGTTGGAAAGATGAGTATGGGTCTTGATCTTGAATCCTCTTAGAAAACTCAAAAGGTACTGAACATAACTAGAGAACCGGAGAGCTATATATATATACACACATACTTATTCGGTACTGAATAGTTATTCGGTACCGAGCCCCCTCCGACCACTCCGACTTCCGGCCTGCCGTTTTTTTTTTATTTTCCACGTTTCTGGACTTCCGGTTTTCTTTCTGGGTGGTTTT
Organism: Cenchrus fungigraminus; assembly: GCA_036936925.1. NCBI lineage: Eukaryota > Viridiplantae > Streptophyta > Magnoliopsida > Poales > Poaceae > Cenchrus > Cenchrus fungigraminus. The sequence continues at coordinate 105,387,079 of CM072779.1, forward strand.
TCACGCGGCCTATTGGTTTTTTTTATTTTCCACGTTTCTAGACTTCCGGTTTTATTCCTAGCGGTTTTCACGAACATCACGCGGACAGGTACACCATTGATGCCTCGTTTCTGATCTTGAAAATTTGAATTGTTGCAATTTTTAAATGGAAGTGGGATGCAACATGAGACACTTCTGTATATCTGATTTTTGTTGAACGTGTCAAATCGTTTTTTTTAAGCGACAAAACCAGAAATATTGCATGAACTGGCCGGCTGCAGACTTAAGATTATTTTTTCAAGGGCAGCTGCACACTTACGAATTAGTCAACGAACTATTCAGATCAGCTGGAAACGTGGAAGAAAATTTTCTGCTGACACTCTATACACATGGTGAGACTTGCTCACTTAGGTCCTGTTTAGTTCCCAAAAATTTTCCCAACTACCCATCACATCAATCTTCCGACACTGATTAGGAGTATTAAATGTGAATTAATGACAAAACCCATTCCATAACCCCTACATAATTTTTCGATACGAATCTAACGAGCCTAATTATGCCATGATTAGACAACGTCGTGCTACAGTAAACAATCTCTAATGATGGATTAATTAGACTTGATTCGTCTCGCGATTTCCTGTCCATTCGTGTAATTAGTTTTGTAATTAGTCTACATTTTTTACCTCTAATAGACCTTCGAAGGGGCTGCCAAAAGTTTTTGCCAAAAATTTTGGCAACTAAACAAGCTCTTAATAACAAACTTATTTCTGTATTTCTGAAATGAGGCTGAAGAAGGAATCATCCCAAATCGAAATCAACAAGTGAACAGATAAGAAGCTAGAGGTTCTAATTCTTTACTTTCAATGCATTTTATTTAAAGAATCTGTCACAAAACAACATAGTGACAACTTTTGGATTTATCATCCATGCAGGCTTTCAGTCAGTGAAGATTTCACTTCCTAGAGATCGTCAGCTGCGAGAACAAGTACATCCACCATGCTTGTAGTGAACCAGTGGAACATGTCAGAAACCTGGACTGTTGTTAGTATAATAGAACACACTGTCAATATGCTCTGATAACTTAAAGAAACCAGATTGAAGTACCAACCTTTTGTGAGTACACTCTATCAGTTAATTGCATACTGCATACCCTTGTCTAACCTTACTGGTTTCCGTTGAGGTGATGAATTCTGAAATGCAAATTAACCCACATGTAAATCCAGCTTTTCTCTGCCTCCATCAATATATTTTCTTGTTAGCACTTCTATTATTCAGAAATTCAGAATCATATGAAGACATGACAATCCTGAATACAGATGAGAGGAGCCTGGTGACCATCTCACCTGAATGCACAAGAGAGGGACACTGACTCAATGGAGCATTTCAAAGAATGAAATTCAGGAAATGAAGTCGCATTTGAGTACACATAAATCACATTTTTTTCTCATTTTTCCTCTCATTGCTGACCTTGTGATGGAGTAGGGAACTACATGCACCATTTTGGGATGATGCACAGCAGATCGCCAGATCCATGCTACCAGACTACCACGCACACATATCTCTTCGTCTTCATGGGTCATCACCGTCGCACTCGCCGCACACGCCAGCCAGGGAGGTAATTAGTGGATAGAACCTGGCCTTAACATGCATCCTGATCTTGAAGGAGAAAGTTTGGATTCGTCCGCATGTGGCAATGAGAGGCAGATTGTCAGATACTTTGCCTGAAAAAAAAACCAAAAGCGTGGATCTGTAAACTCCATCAGAGACAGGAGCATGTAAATGGGACTAACCTGGAGCTCCGCTGATGGAGGCGGACGAACCTGCCGCCAGGGGAAGCTTCAGCTGCACCTCGAGCTACCGCCGTGCCGTACCCAACTCATTTACAGTCAATTAGCCAAAACTTGGGTGAGATGGGCAACATCTGTTTCTAGTATTTGCCAGAATTGCAATAATTTTTTAAAAAAAAAATTAATGGCAACATCTAGCAACCAACCGTCTTGTGTGTAGGTAAAACATGTATATTGCAATCTACATGATAACGAACTTCTTGTTTCTAAATTTCTGAAATGAGATTGAAGAAGCAACCATCCCAAATCGACAACTTGCATGCATTTTGAAAAACCTGTCTCAAAACAACACAGATACAGAGATGCTTTTTGATAAAAAAAAAGGTGTCATCTCAAAGCAACCTGAAAAGTGTTGCCTAGTTTAGCACTACAACTAACTAGAATTAGGCCTGACAATGGGCTGAGTGCACTCGAGGGCCAAATGGGTGCCCGAGCTTATGGGCTGTTTTACGTGGGTCTTGTATGGGCTCTCCACAACGAATGAGCAAATCGAATTGGGCTATCTGTTAAACGGATCAAATAATGGGCACGATCCTTATTTAGCTCGTGAGCCGTGGGAAAAGGCCAGCCCGTGGATTACGAAGAAAGGGCCGGCTCGTGCTATGTCCACCAGCGACTCCAGCCTCCACCGTCGCCTGGGTTCTTCCGCCGCACCAAGATCCGGAGGTGAGGGCGCGGCGGCGGCGCTCGCACCAAGATCCGCCGCCCTTCGCCGTCAATTCTAGCGGGCGACGAGCAGATCGGCGTGGGAGTGCAGCCCTCGTCTCTAGGGCTGGGACCGGGAGGGAGCACTGCGCCATCGCCGCCCACCAAGAAATTACCACGCCATCGCCGGGAGGGACTCTCCACGCTTCATTCAAGTAAGTCGCCCGATCTCTCTCTGCTCGCATGAATTCCGAGTCGATTCTGCGCCTATTCTATCCGGAATCCCTCGCCCGCTCCGCAAGTTCGATCCGTTTGGGCGAACCCCTCGAATCCAATCCGTCCGCCGGTTCGATTTGTTTCTTCTACTCACTTAATAAAGATTAAAAAATGAGGGGTAGTCTTTTTCTCACCAACGAGCAAGGATTCGGTTTGGTAATGGAGGCTGCACTTAGAATTTCCTTGTTGGGATCATCCCTGGAAGCAACCCGAGAAATTAAGATTTGTATGTCTCTGTTTGTGTAATTCTTTGTGTTCTAGCAGTTTCATTAAGATTTGTATATAGATCACGAACATTATTGATGCTCCAAAAGCAAACAAGTGGCTGGGTAAAGGTAAAGGTACTAGTGTGCATGCTGTATGAATGAAATTTTTTTTGTTCAGTACAAATGCAAGTACGTCTCGGAGGAGGATAAACTCTTATTGAAGATTAGAATTTGTAGCAGCTGGCCGAGGTTGCCGCGACGGCGCACGTACCAAGCTATACTGATGCTAGCTGCATGACAAAACTAATAAATCTACTAGTTCATATGCTGAATTACCTGAATCGCCTACTCCGATTGGTCACCTACTAGCTGTTTTCCTTGCACGTTCGTTTGACGTTCCCCCCACCGCCACCATGTCAGGTCTTGGTTTCCTTCCAAGCAAGTCGTAAGATCACGCTGATTAATTCCGACGTAATAAAAGATCTGGGTAGTATATATCAAGATCACCACACAGTTAATTGTTTCCATTTTTCTGGATTTTGTGTAGAGATTCATTGGTTGTTATATGATAAGTTAAGTTAGATCTTTCCTGTGCTGAAACTGAGACAAGTTGAATTTCCTAGATATGAGTTTACAGTATGGTCATCTGAATTTGCAAATCACCAGCTCAGTTTACCCTCTGTAACGTGTTAGCTAATATGCATGCTTTTCTTTTCAGAGGTGACATGGTCCATCGGATTTCATGAATCTTTTCTCTGCTTTCATGTGTCTACCTTGTTAAGTATCTACCTTGTTAGGATGTGCTTGTTCTGGAACACTGCAGTAGTAATTGGCCTCTTCAATTGGAATTCCTGTTGTGCTAGGTTGACAACATTCTCTGGAAAATCACTCAAAAGTTATGTTCTCAGCTATCCTGGATGCTAATCCGGCTTCTCTTGTTAAAGGAAGTGACTCAAAGTTCTGTTGTGTTTATCAGCCAGCATGTTTACTATTTATATGTGATGTCTGATGTGTGTTAAACTAGTAGCCTGTGCTAGCTGTCGGCCACTAGCTTGCATATGGTGGAACCTCACATATGAGAGTTTGATGGATGTAATTTCTCAAAACGAATGATGGATGTAATTTCTAGTTTCTTTATTTACATGATTTTATCAGCTATTGTATTTGCAATTTATAACCTGTTCCACGGTGGTAGCCTGTAAAGCTCTGGTAGCCATCAGCTATTTGCATCTTGCTTGTGGTGCTAGCCGTCAGCCATTTGCATCTTGCTTGTGCTGCTGATGGGAGCTCACGGGTTGTGCTCTTCTGAGCTTCCTTGTAATAAATAACAGCCCGTGGATCATATTCTTTCTTTGCAAATGGATCTGCCCATGGATAAAAGTAGGATACAGGCTGGATAAGGAGGATGTTAGGCATAGGGCTGGATCGGGCAGGATAAAAGTAATAATTAGAGGATTGGATAAGCATAGGGCTGACTACTTAATTAGATAGGGCTGGAGCGGGGCTTGGGCTGGATCACGGCCCATTATCAGGCTTAACTAGAATAGTCACAACTTGTTGATTTTAATTTCAAAAGACAACTAGATTTATCATCCATGCAGGCTTCAGCCAGTGAAGACTTCACTTCCTATATATTGATCATCAGCTGCGAGAACAAATATTGCTCAACAAAGAACAATCAGGTCTTTACAAAAGAAATCGACCAAAAAGAATCTGCCAAGCCCTAAGCATTTGAAATAAAAACAACATAAGGCATATTAATCAGACAAATTAAAATCGTGAGCAGAGTATATTGGCCGAAACATTTTTAATGATGAGCAGAGTATATTGGCCAAAACATAGTCTCGTATATGGATATCAGGGAATCAAACCAAATTAAGCATCCTCAAAGCATCAATTTTGGATTCATCTGGTTAGCCTATTGTGAAAAATCAGGCATCTTAGTAGTGGCAGAAATAAATTGTCACTATTATTCTAATATACGAATAGTCAGCAGATAGGAAGTGTTTGTTCCCATTATCAGAACATAGTGGCAGACTGCAGACTAGTTACCTCGGTGCATACTGCATTCCTTGTGGCAATACCTCGGTGCATACTGCATTCCTTATGGCAATACCTTGGTGCATACTGCATTCCTTCTGGCAATGTAAGATGATATCCGGTATGAGCTGATCTACGGCATACAACTGATTAATGACCGAAAGGCCATGACCTGAATTGAAAATGACAATACAGTTAAACAAAGATAGCACAACAGATGCTACAACTGAAAATGCATATATTTTTTTCTGAAAGCTGGTCGGTAAATTGCTATTCTACAATGATGGCTAAATCATCTCATAGTCATGAAAGATGGGTGCTCTGCAATTTTGAATTTTGATGCATGTATTTTTTTCAAGAGCCAGCAAAATTGTATTTGGACACACTGTCTCTGTTGGCAATGGAGGTGCCCTGCAGCCACCAATGCCGAGCTCTCAGCTCACACACCCAGCCCAAATCAGAGAGGCAGGGAGAAGAAGAGCTCAGGTGAGTTCAGAACACACACGCCTGCACCTTGTGCTGCTGCATAACTGAGCTGCTTTTGCATTGCTGCCTTCTACTCCTTTTGTAGAGGCCAAAGTCAAACCTAGGTACATAAGCTACTCATACCTTCTAGTACTTCTACTTTTACAGCTACTTGTACTTATACTAGTACACTACTTAGCTATGTACAGGACTTTACAAGGGCATGCTTGCCCTGATACACTTGAGTGCCCCTGCTGCCTCCTTTGGCTGTGCAGTGCACTGGAGGAGTTCCACCAACTCCTTTGACTTTGCTAATGAGTGGATTAAGAGAGGAGCTAATCAATTATCTAACAATCCTTACCCTAATTATGTTGCTCCTTCTTGATCACCTCAATTCCCACCTTGCTCCTCAGTTCCTGGAACCTGAGCCGCCCCAATGGCTTGGTGAGAATATCGCCAAGTTGCTGAGCAGTTTCAACATACTCAACCTTGATCTTCCCTTCCTCGATGCAGTCACGAATGAAGTGGAATTTGGTGTCGATGTGCTTGCTGCGATCGTGTAGGACGGGATTCTTAGCCAACGCGATGGCGGATTTGTTGTCCACCATCAGGACTGGCGCCTGGAGCTTTGCTCCGGTGAGCTCCTTGAGCAGACGCGCCAGCCAGACTCCCTGGCAGCTCGCCGTTGCCACCGTGATGTATTCTGCCTCGCAGGTGGACAGCGCGACGATCTTCTGTTTTTGGGACTGCCAGGTGATGGGGCAATCGCCGAGGAAGAACAGCACGCCGGAGGTGCTCTTCCTTCCGTCGATATCGCCCGCCATGTCGCTGTCGCTGTACCCAGTCAGCTCCAGCGCCGCCGTTCCTCGCCGCGGGTAGATTAGGCCGTGCCCGCTCGTCCCCGCCACATAGCGCAGCAGGTGCTTGACCGCGGCGAGGTGATCCTCCCTGGGATCCTCCATGAAGCGGCTCACATACCCCACGGCGAAGGTGATGTCGGGCCGTGTGTGCGTGAGGTATCGCAGGCCGCCGACGATGCTCCTGAAATTCGTGGCGTCGACCTTCGCCGCCGTGCTATCCTTTGACAGCTTGAGCCTCTCTTCCATCGGCGCCTGCACTCCCTTGCAGCCGCTCATGCCGCTCCGCTCTAGGAGCTTCTTCGCGTACGCGCTCTGGCACAGGGTGATGCTGCGGCTCCCCTGCTCCACCTCGATTCCGAGGTAGTAGCTGAGCAATCCCAGATCGCTCATGCGGAACATCTTCGTCATCTCCTTTTTGAACGCCTCGATGTCCCCTTTCTTCTCGCCGGTGATGACCAAGTCATCTACGTACACGCCGACGATGATGGTGCCGCGCACCGCCTGCTTGGTGTAGAGCGCGTGCTCGCTGGGGCACTTGGCAAAGCCGAGCGTCGTCAGGCTCTCGTCGAGCCTGATATTCCATGCCCGTGGCGCCTGCCGCAGGCCGTAGAGCGCCTTGAGCAGGCGAAGCACCTGGTGCTCCTTGCCGGCGACCACAAAGCCTGGCGGCTGCTGCACAAAGACTTCCTCCTTGAGTTCCCCGTTTAGGAAGGCGGATTTCACATCCATGTGATGGATTTCCCAATCCTTGATTGCCGCCAACGCAATCAGCAGTCGCACGGATTCCATCCGCGCAATCGGAGCGAAAACCTCCTCGAAGTCCACTCCTTCCCGCTGTACGTAGCCCTTCGCCACCAGCCTCGCCTTGTGCTTGACCACGTTGCCGTGCTCGTCGTGCTTCTCCTTGAAGACCCACTTCAATCCAATTGGCCGGCAATTCGCCGGCGGGTCAACGAGCACCCATGTCTCGTTCTCTTCAATCGAGTTCATTTCCTCGACCATCGCCTTCCGCCAGCAGTGGTCGCGTTCCGCCTCGCGGAACGTCGTCGGTTCCTCTGCGCTCCCCAGATGCAGCTCCTGATCGTCGAGGTTGCGCGCTGCGAGCCCGGGCGGGGGCCTATGTCCGACGATGTTGTCCATCGCCCGGAATCGCAGCGGCTCCCCGTCGTAGTCGTCGTCGACGAGGTCTGATACCTCTGGTGGCGAAGACGCGTAGCGGATTGGTGAGGCCGTACTCGGGGACGCGTTCGCCGGCGATGCCTGTCCTACAGGCGTTCCCGGCGTCGGTGATCCCTGTCCAACAGGTGACCCCGGCTCCTCTGCTTCAGCGGGTACGCTAGACTGCTCTGCTTCAGCTGTTGCCCCTGCATCCCCTTCTCCTCGCACCTCCTCTGCTTCACGGGTCACCCAGTGCTCGATGGTGAAGGAGCTGCTCGTCGTGCTCCCACTGCTACCTTCTCCGTCGCCACGCTCCTCCCAGCGCCACCCCTTCTTCTCGTCGAACACCACGTCGCGCGAGATGCACACTCGCCACGCACATGGATCGTAGAGGCGGTAAGCCTTGCTTCCTGCCTCGTAGCCGAGGAGCACCATTGGCGTGCTCCTGTCCGCCAGCTTCGCGAGGCCCGGCCTCGTCTCATTCACGTGTCCCATGCACCCAAACGTGCACAGGAACGACACGTCCGGCTTTCGGCCGTGCCATGCCTCAAAGGGGGTCATCCCCTTCAGGCTCTTCGTCGGCGAGCGGTTCAAGATGAACACCGCCGTGCTCACCGCTTCGCCTCAGAACGTCGCCGGCACGCCCTTGGCCTTGAGCATACTGCGTGCCATGCCGACAATGGTCTGGTTTCTTCTCTCCACCACGCCGTTCTGCTGTGGTGAGTAGGGCGCCGTCGTGTGCCTCTGCATCCCCTCCTCTGCACAATACACACCAAATTCAATCGAGGTGAACTCACCCCCCCCGATCTGTGCGGAGAACCTTGAGCTTCTTCCCCGTCTCCGTCTCCACCCGCGCCTTGAACTGTCGGATCGCCGCCGCCGCCTCAGCCTTGCTGGTCAGCAGTTGCAGCCACATGTAGCGGCTGCAGTCGTCCACGAGCAGGAGGAAGTAGCGCCTCCCGCCGTGAGTGGCCGGCGTGATTGGCCCGCACAAGTCCCCGTGCACGAGCTCCAACAACTCCTCGGCGCGGTACGTCGCCATCTTTGGGAAGGACCGTCGCCTTTGTTTCCCGGCGAGGCAGCTGTCGCACAGCTCCCCAGCGTGCTCGATTCTAGGCAGCCCGCGCACCATCTCATGGCGCGCGAGGTCCCTCAGTGTGTCGAATCTGATGTGCCCGAACCGAGCATGCCAGAGCCATGCCTCGTCGTCGCCGTGCGCCGCCAGGCACACTGGCTGGGTGACCTGCAGATCCACCTTGTAGCATCGATTAGTGGAGCGCTTCACCTTGGCTAGGAGGTTCTTCTCTGTGTCGTGGACTCGTAGCACGCCGTCGCCGATCATCACCCGACAGCCCCGCTCGTCGAGTTGCCCGAGGCTGATGATGTTGCTCCGGAGCTTGGCGATGTAGTACACGTCGGTGAGGGCGCGGTGCTCGCCGTTCTGGCACTTGAAGACGATGGTGTCGCGCCCTCGAATTTCCACGCGCGAGCCGTCGCCGAACTTCACTATTCCGACGACTCCGGTGTCGAGCTCGGAGAAGGCCTCGCGTTCTCCAGTCATGTGGTTGCTGGCGCCCGAGTCCAGGTACCACAGTTTCTTCTTCTTGTCGTCGCCGCTGCAGTCGCCGTCCTCCTCCTCCCCGAGGTGAACTTGCGCCCGCCTTTCGTCGAGCACCACAGGGGCACGCGGCGCGACTTCTTCCTCTGCGTCGTGCAGCGCGCAGACTTGCGCCATCATGAGCGCCGGCTCGTCGTCATCCTCCTGAGCCAGATGAGCGCGCTCCCAGCGCGGCTGCCTGCAGTCCCTGGACCAGTGCCCTGTTTCGCCGCAGTTGAGGCACTGGTCCTTGGCGACTCTGCGGCTGCCGCTGCGCCCGCCGCTGCCGCCACGGCCGCACGTGTTGGAGCGGCCGCGGCCTCTGCCGCGCCCTCCTCTGCTGCGCGGAGCAGAGGACCCTTCCCCTGCTTCGCGTCCGCGCAGCTGCAGCGCCCGCTCCTCCTGAGCGGCGAGCAGCAGCTTGGCGCCGGCGACAGCAGTGGCCGTCTTCGCCGCTCGTGAGGAGAAGCGATCCTCCACCGCCCTGAGCCGCCCCGACACATCCTCGATGGTGAGCGCCTCCATCTCCAGGCACGTCTCGATCGAGATCGCCACCTGATCGAACTTCTCTGGGACGACGCGCAGGAACTTGCCCACGGCGTCCTTCTCGGTGACAGGAGCGCCCAGCGCTCCCAGCTCCGTCACCATGCCGGTGAGGCGCAGCGCGAAGTCCTCGACGGCCTCGCCGTCGCGGAACTCGAGCGCCTCGTAGTCGCGGCGGACTTGCTGCGCCTTCGCCTCGCGCGCGCGCTCGCCGCCGAGCCGCATGGTCTTCAGAGCGTCCCACGCCTCCTTCGCCGTCTTCTTCTTCCCAAGCGCAACACGGTACTCCGAGGGGACCGACTTGAGGATGCCCTCCATCGCGAGCCGGTCGTCCTCGAAGTCGCCGAGCCCAAGCTCCACGGCCTCCCAGAGGCCGCGCGCCTGGAGCATCGTCGTCATCAGCACCTCCCACTCCGCGTAATTGGTTCGCGTGAGCATGGGAAATTGCGCTCCGCCGATGTCGCAGATCGTCTTCTTCACCACGTACGTCGCCCCGCGGCATGGTGACAGGGAGACGTCCCGATGGCCGGTGGAGCGGTGCTGGTGCCCGCGGCCGCCGCGGCCACGGCCGCGCCCTTCGTTGCGGCCGCGCTGCTGCTGCTGGTTCGCCATCGCCCTGCGCTGACGAGCCTAACCGCGGCTCTGATGCCAACTGTTGGCAATGGAGGTGCCCTGCAGCCACCAATGCCGAGCTCTCAGCTCACACACCCAGCCCAGATCAGAGAGGCAGGGAGAAGAAGAGCTCAGGTGAGTTCAGAACACACACGCCTGCACCTTGTGCTGCTGCATAACTGAGCTGCTTTTGCATTGCTGCCTTCTACTCCTTTTGTAGAGGCCAAAGTCAAACCTAGGTACATAAGCTACTCATACCTTCTAGTACTTCTACTTTTACAGCTACTTGTACTTATACTAGTACACTACTTAGCTATGTACAGAACTTTACAAGGGCATGCTTGCCCTGATACACTTGAGTGCCCCTGCTGCCTCCTTTGGCTGTGCAGTGCACTGGAGGAGTTCCACCAACTCCTTTGACTTTGCTAATGAGGGGATTAAGAGAGGAGCTAATCAATTATCTAACAGTCTCCAATGGCATAAAACAGAGTATAACAATGAGGAACAATGGTTAGCATCATCTGACAATAAAATGGTATTGAAACTTACTGACAAACTATCAGAACTCAGAACACATTATGAGAACTCAGAACACATAGATACTGAAAATTTTCTATAGCCATAGCATCTATACTCGAAGTAGGGAGATCACAGGTTTTGTGGAATGTCTTGTTGCAAACATTTCATAGATGTAGAAGCAAGTATGTACTGTTAGATAATTTTTTGGAGTGGCTTTGTCATTGATTTCCGAGCTTGCAAAAGCTGAGAGTGAATATTCTTGAACAATTGAACCGAAAATTGCTATAATCAAATGAAGCTACGGAACTGGGGTAAAATGGAAACTGAGATAACATGGCTACTACAAGAATTTTGTATTCCTCGTGGCTAAACCGAACACGAACAACGGTGATGTTCTAAACAAAATGGATGTACACCGGAGCAAAAATAATAATCCAAAGGGAATCAGCTCCTAATCTAAGGGAATTGACCTACCAAGTACTGAGTTCTTTTTTTGTGGCTGCTCACCTCTTGAGCCTATGCCTATTGGCCTGAATGGGGACATCATTCCACCCACACGAGCACCATGGATGGCATGAGCTGAACAAGGGGATGGATGGGCCTACGGCGTGGCCGCCTCCCTGGCAGAAGAATGTGAGTCTCCTGCTGCAAAAAACATTGGATACGCACAGGAAGTTAAGGGCGGCGAACAGAGTGGGGATTTTTTTTGCGAATGGAGTGGGATCTTGTGCGAATGATAATCAGATAGCTAGGCTTACCAAAATCATTTGACAACCAATCAAGACCTGATCTCCCGTGCGCAGATTGACCGGGATCTGAACTATCGCTAGCCCCGGCCCCGGCCGTTCGCTCCAGAAGCCATGCCGGATTGTTGGGAAGGGGCAGCGGATGTCGCTGTGCGCGAGAGCGGGAGGGGAAAACAACGCTCTAGGTGGAGGATCCACCGTGGATCCATGGCGCCGCTGCTAGAAGGAGCTCCCACAGCCCACTACTAGCCATGGAGTGCGCCACCTGGAGGTGATCTGGGTCGGACGCGACGCGGGGTGGAGGTCCTCGCCGCCGGCGATCGGGAGGCCGCTGGAAAGGGGTCACCTCGGGGGCGACGGCGACCTGGAGAGGGGGTTGGACCGTTCGGAGAGAGATTGGCAGGGGGGTGCACGCGATGCACCCACGATCTCAATCTGATCCGGGAGGAAAAAATCGGTTTTTTTGGAAAATGAGAAAAAAAACGGAGTAGAACCCGCGGAAAAACTGACTGGATGACGCAGCCACGGACGCTCGTTGGTTGGGTCGGGTACCGAATATTATTCGGTAACCAGGGTGTCATATAATATTACTATATATATATATCTTTTTTTATCTCATCATACATTTTCTTCTTTATCATTTTTTTCTTTCATCATATTTCTTGTTTTTTTATTTGCTCCCCTTGAACTCTAGACTATACTGACACTTTCTTGGCAACCCTCCATGCTTAGACGTTTGCTCGTCCTCGGGCAAAAGAGGTGATAAATATGCCAAGGTAGAAATTGAAGTTCTCATATTTTCTTGGAGAGAGACACTTGAAAATCTTCTAGGGATCCTTTTTGGAAGTCTCCCAAAGTCTTGCTCACTTGACGGCACCTTCCTTGTAATCTTTCTCGAAATATTCATTCATACTCAAATATTGGGTTGTGGTCAAGGAGGTGAACACAAAAAAGATATTTTTGGGTTTTGTGGGTGGATATCCGGTGCGGTTTGCGAAATTCCTAATGTGGAAACTCACAATGCACGGATAGAAGAGACTAGAATAAAGAAAGATACGCAAAAACGGAATGACCAGCTTCTTAGTCTCCGGCTAGAGAAATCAGGCCTTGAATTAATGCACCCAAAAATAAATCTTGTATATACTAATGTTTTGCACTCAAATAAATTTTAGGCTTTGGATAGGTAGAGCAAAATGCAAGCGGTACTTATGACAAGGTTAGCATAATTTTTTAAGAATAAAAATGGATCTTTGATTCTTTGAAAATTGAGAGCAACGAAAAAGAACTATGGGACTTAAGTTATCATAACCTCCACAATATTAGGCTAGCATTTAATTAAATTTCAGTTTCATATTAAAGAGAGCACTAGTTTAAACATGCATAAAATCAAGCATAGGATCGAGCAAAGCGGCAACGATCATCACATATCAACATGGTATAATTTTTCATCCATATTAAATATCATAAAAACGATGGTGAAACTTATTCATGGTGATGGAAAACAAAACTACTACTACCACACACATGCTGAAATTAAATAAAACAAGAAAATACTACGCATCCATGAACACACACAATCTGAAAAATAAAGAAAAGGAAAAGGAAAAATCAAACCACACTTTAAAAAGCATCATCCCTTCCTTCTTTCTTCATTCTTCGTCCTATTGCTCTTCCTCTGTCGGTTGACTTTCGTTGAATCCTTGCTCATAATATGTTTGCATGGCTCCTCCATGAAACTGATCCGGTGGCACAATTTGAAGGCGTCCTAGTTGATGGGCGATCCTCGCTGCTCCTTCTTGCCATTGGTTGACATGAGTCCGCATCCTCTCGGCGTCTTGCACATTCCTTTGCGTATATGCCCCAACGATGGCTGCACTTTGTTGGGGCTGAGGCATGCTTGCATAAGGTGCCACGAACACTTCATTTGACACTACAAAACTCGATGGATAATATGTTGGAGGAGGTGGCGGCATGGCTGCACCACTCCCTCATGCTTGCATTAGCACACTTCCATAGTAGGGTGGCGGCATAGGAATCCCTCCATATGGTTGATGATATGCAAGCCCTCCTTGATCTTGGGCTGCGGAAGACGATACCTCTTTTGTAATTCTTCCTCTTTTGTTCTTCTTGGCCGGCACAAGAAGTCCTTCTTCTAACCAATTCTCTCTCCCTTCAATAAATAATTTCAGCCTCATATTTGGAAGAGGAACATTAACTTTTGCCACCTTGTAACCTCTCTTCTCATCTCCACTTATATATTTTCCTGGCTTCATATAGTCAATTCCAAAGGAAATCCCTGCAAGTAGGAATTTTGAGTTTCTTGAAATTCCCGGCTTCACAGAAATTGCTATCGTAGAGAGATAGCATCCCGAACTAATATCTCTGGTTCCCGAAATTGCCTCACAACACCACCGATTGATCATGATATATGAAGGATCAATGGCTTGCCTAACGATCATTGCCGAATAAAGCCAATTAAGTTCCATGTCGGTGATCTTGGACTCCTTCATTCTTCACAAAATCCTTTTGCTCATCCAAGAGTGAAATATCCGGATGCTACTTCTTTGCCGGTTATCTTCTCCCGAAATCATACCCCAAAATCCTTCCAATACACTTTCATTAACATCCACTTGCTCCGAGACCTCCTTCTTGAATCCGAGCAATTCTCTAATATGCTCATAAGGAACTAGTTGCTCATCATCCTTGAGTCAAAATTAGAGGGATGGCACCCCATCATTAATAACTTGTGCCATCATCATGAGAATTTCCAAGGCAAGCTCCAAATGAGTGCTCACCCCTACTCCATCGAAAAATTGTCCCCAACCAAGGTGATTCATCATTTGATAAATATCCGGATGAAATCCCAACACTTGGAGAGCATCGTCGTCGAAGTCAACGTTGGGCACAATCCTCTTCTCGAGGCGAACAAGCCTCTCCTCCTCCTCCTCCTCCGTCATCATGAAAAATCCATACTTGGAACGCCGCGGAGTGTATGGTGGTCGAGCGGATGAACGAGTCGAGCGACGAGATTGGACGGGTGGCTCCTCCGTGCACCCTTGCGGTTCTGTGTACCGCATGGCCGAGCTTCACGTGTCCCTTCTACCACTAAGGAGCATGTTGTCGCTCCTTGATGGTGCCACATCCTCTTCCATGCTTCGCGGAGACTCGGAGATAGAGTGCCTCCGTGAAGAACTTGTTGATGACGGCTTTGACGATGATGATTGTGTCTTCTTCCCAAAGGCCTTGTTGAAAGCTTTCCTCATTTTTTTCTTGCCGCACAAAGTCACAAACAAACTCTCCCGAGGGTTTTCTTGCCGGTAGAAATATGCACAAAAGAAGTACATGGAAGGGCAAGAATTGTGATGAATTTTTCTGGATTTTTGGACATAAGGTTGGAGAACGAATTTTTTGAAGGTGTTTCTGGAGGTTCTGGACTAGAAGCTCAAGAACATGAACTAGCAACTAGACGAGTGACTCAACTGAGGAACACGAGCGCCGGGGGGGGCAAAGAAATAGGCCAGGCCGGCTGGCCTAAGCCGATCGGCCTAGGGCCCCTGCCCTCTGCCTTGTATCCTTTTTTCTCCCACTTGTTGTTGGATGCATCATCGTTCCGCGTACTCGTGCTTCACGTCGTTCGCCGTCCAAACTCTCCCAGCCACTCCTTTTGCTTGCATGATGAAGTCCTCCATCTTGATCATTTGCTTTGTGTCACTTCCATGCTTCCTTGCCCCCCATGCTCTCATTCATATCCTGCAAAAACAAAACATTGCTGCCCCCCATGCTTGTTCTTGCATGTGCTCAAGATGCCTTAATGATGAGGCATTCTCGTGATGCATCATGGAGCACTAGAAATCCAATTAAGCTCAAAACCTTCCCTTGATCATGTTTAGATGCTAATTACTCCTCTAATTTCGAAAATTAAAAATTGACTCAGAGATATCAATGAGTTCAAATGTATTTTTAGAGAAGTTTTTTAGGCATCAAAAACATTTGTAAGTCGAAACTTTCTAACTACATTGATTTGGTTACACCGGGATTGCTTGCTTTCATTTATTGATAGCGAGCTCCTCCGGCTTGACCGTGGGGGTTTGGGTTTAGGTTCTAATTTTTGCCATACATGAGAGAGATGTTTTGAATAAACAAAAATAAATGGGGCTTGGACAAATTCTAACTCTAGAGAAACCGGTGGGTATCAAGTTGAATGAAACCAAAAATTGAATTTCCTAGGTTCACGCGAGTCCTACCATGCGTCAACAATTAAAAATTATTAAAGAACAATGCGGGGCTCTACTCGTGTGTTTTTATGATGTAAAACAAACCAACCTTGTCATCATGAAGAGGATGAAAGGTGTGGGTAGGTTCTGAATTTTTTGTATTGGTTTCTCGATAAGAGGCAAATAAATCATAGGATGACTCATGTCATAGGTTTATGGTCAAATAAAATCCAAATGAAACATCCGAGCAAATTAAATATCTCAAAAATAAGTTCAACCACTTAAGAGTTTATATCAAGTCTTGCGTAGCAAATTCTCTGACCAACTTACTTGAAATCGGAAATAATCTAGGTTGCCCTCCCGACAGCTTTATTCTTGATCGGGTTGTCCTTTCGGTAGCTTATTCTCGACTCGACGAACGGGTTGCCTCCCGCCTAGCGCTTCGTTTATAGTCCATGGCTAGACTTCTTCTCTTCTTCACTTCGGATCAACGCTCTTTGCGGCCGTTGCAATCTTGGGTACCCACTTCCGCACCATCTTGGGCGCGGGCTTATTCTCCGGCTTAGTCATCTTTTTAGTCTTCACAGGCGGCTTTTGTTCTTTGGTCTTGACGGATGCAACAACTTCTTTGATCACCTTCGCTTCCTTCTTCTTGGGCTCTTCCTTCTTTGGCTCTTCCTTTGAAGGACCGAATCGGGCGACCAGAGAGGGGGGAGTGAATGGGAGCCGATAAAAATTCTTCCCTAAGGTCGAATTCGGCCTATACCCCGATTGCCACTCCACGAATCCGTGCACACAAAGGAAGCTCCGAATAAGGCACACACAAGCCTAGAAGATCAACCAAGAAGCCTAGGAGCAAAGAGTGGAAGCACCGAAGCAAGAATCAAATAACTCGAGCACTGCTGCGAGGTCGAAGTCGGACGGTCCGCCTGGCTGCTGCGGACAGTCCACCAGGGTAGCGCGGACGGTCCGCGAGGCAGGCGCGGACGGTCCGAAATTGACTCAGAGGCTAACAGAAACTCCAGAGAAAAATCTCTCCGCGCGGACAGTCCGGCAAGGGCCCGCGGACGGTCCGCCTAACTCTCGGAAAACCCCAGACAAACAAGCCGGCACCCCAGACAAAATTATGACCACGCGGACAGTCCGCCAGGTCCACGCGGACGGTCCGCAAACCGTCTGCAACACCAAAACGCTGAGCCACCAGATCGAAACACGAACCACGAAGAACCAACGAAGAACACGAAGAACAGCTGGGCTGTCTATGCCACGCGGACGGTCCGCACGGGACCCGCGGACGGTCCGCCGGGCTCGAACAGAGCAGAAAAACACCCGACCTCGAGAGTCAACTTGACCTTCCCATCACCGGATCTCCCAAACGGTTGAAGCTCTTGAGACAAGATTTTGGGGAGATGTAAAGCGTCACACAAGGATGCTATGCCCCAAAAATCTCGACTCCTAAGCCACTAAATCACCGGGAATCGCGGATCAACCGAGCCACCACCATGAACTCGGGTATCAACCAAAAACGCACGAATCGAAGGCTCCCTACGGCGTTCGAGGGGTCAAGATCACACACAAAGATGCACAAGGCATCCATCCATGATCCCCTCAAAGAAATCCGTCAAGAAACACCTCCAAAATCACGAATCGAGGCAAGAACGAAAACTCCCAAAAATAGTCTCAAAAATGACACGAAAATCACAGAGGACTAGGAGATCACCGGGACGCCGAATGCTTCCATACATCCAGAGGTCAGATTCTGTACAAGAGTCTAGCCTAAGGAATCCAGAGGGAAAAGAAGCAGTTCAGAGAAAATCTACCGGGGGAGAAAGCCCTAGGGAGCCAGAGAGGGAGATGCCATCCACCTCTCCGCTATTTATATGAAGTCCATCGGAGGGAGGTAAATGACCACGCTACCCCTACTGCATAAATGAAGATACAACCCCTCAGGGGTATTTTGGTCAAGTCTTCATCGAGCGGACACGCTTCCACCGCGGCCTTGCTTAGCTTCGACGCAAGCCCCGCGATCACGCCACGTGCCCCCCGCCTCGAAGCTTCCTGAAGCTCCCGGATCACCGTCTCCGTCGCCTCGGGCCTCCGGGCTTGGTTTTGCGGCCCAAACCAAGAAACCGTCCACCTGATGGCTTTGTGGGCAAACCACCAAACCCCGCGTGCAAGCTTTGGGCTTCAACCGCTACCTTGCACCGGTCCATGTTCACGACTTCAGCCCGCCAGTCTTGCACCGCACGGCTCGCACTTGACCCCATCGGCCACCGGGTCCATCGAACCAAGCCTACTTGCCACTCCATCACCCGGAGGCCGCCACGACTAAGGCCTTTCGCGCTTGTTCTTCACCTGCACCGACACGAGTCAAGCCGCAACCTGTACCTGCACACTTAGCCAAGCATCTGTCCACACAACGTTGTCAATCACTCATCACTAAGGAGCGACCCTACACTGGTCCTCGGACACACCTGGTCCTCAATCTTCCCCTTGATGAGTGCATTGACAACACCCATAGTAATCATGATAGAGAAAAAGGAAAAGAAAACAGCCACGAACATAAACCTCCCAAGCAAGTGATCGAAAGCCAAAGAACAAGTGAAAACGAGATCACTCGCCAATCCAAGTCTCGGCCCCCTAAGACAAGGGCAACGGCTCGATACAGCCGCGACAAAACAATGCTCTCAAAGAGCACATCACAAAGCACAAAACTCAGGAAAGTCAAAGGAGCTCCCCCTGCACATGTGCAAACTCCTCCTGAGCAAATGCAACCTCTTATTCTCAAATTTCTTCTCACATGCCATATCTCACACATGCATACCAATTTTGCATAAAAACTCCCAAATGCATGAAAATTCTCCCCAAATGCATGTGTATTCTCCCCATATCATACAAAACTCTCCCCCTTGTTGACAATGCATGAATCAAGGTATATGAAACTCTTTCCCTTGTTTTCATGAAAAATGCATGTCAAAGCATATAACCAGTCTACCAAGCTTCTCAAATATACAAAGAGCACAACAAAATGCTACAAGAGAGACATAGCGCAAGCAAAGTAGACATGGTGTATCTAGCACATTGCCATCAAGAAGGTAGAGACATATAAGCATGTGACAAGGCTAAAAACAAATTTAAGCAATTTTCACAAATAAACATTCATCTCATGAGCAAGACCTCATCTATGCCAATTTGAACACAAAGGCACTAGATCATTCAAAGTTTATACAAGATCACAAATTCTCATCACAAGATCATTATAAACGCCCACAAGCTACTCAAGTCATGTTAAAGCCACCGAGCCATGTGTCTACTTCTTAAAATGAGACTTCTCATGGTAGACAAGCATGCTACGGTTTACCACCCAAGATATGAATATCAAACCATAAAAACATGATTAGGAGATCATTTTTCAAGTATAAGGCAATTCATACACCAATTTCATTTTCAAGATTAAACATGGTACATGAAGTGCCTTTGCGGCAAAAAGAAGCTTATGCTCCTCCCCAAGCAAGCAAAAGGACTAAACATTTACAATGACAAAGGATCTTTGAACCCAAGCAAAGAGAATATGATCCTCAAGCACAAACTGAGCATGATATAAGCATTTAAGCACAAATTTAGCATAGGAAAGCATCTACTCATGAGAGAGACAGTTTTATCATTTTCACAACCAAAATGCTATCTCATCATACATATATGGCAAAACCAACAAGAGCATAGCATTCACATCCACAAGCTACCAATCATGCACACATCTCATCTATAGCACATCAGTGATCAATATATATAAGAGAAGCTCATTCCTAGCTCAAGTGATCCAAAGATGGCTATCCTACCAGGTTTTGTACAGAAAGTGAAATGCATGAAGGAAATGCAACAAAATGAACATATCACACATATATACATGAGAAGCTTCAAGACCCAAGCTAGAAAGGAAAGCACACCCCAAGCTCACCCCGCAAGCGAGTGAAAGTGGCTTGGTCAAGTGGTTTGGTGAAAATGTCAGCTAGCTGGTCTTGGGTAGGAATGTAGGACAAAGCTATATTTCCCTTTCCCACATTGTCTCTCAGGAAGTGGTACCTCACTTCTATGTGTTTCATTTTGGAGTCGAGGACAGGATTTTTGGCTACGCTTATGGCACTGGTGCTGTCACAGAAAAGTGGAATCTGGGAGCACTTCTCACCAAAGTCACTCATGGTGTAGGTCATCCAAAGCAGCTGGGAACAACAACTAGCAGCAGCTACATACTCAGCCTCGGTGGTGGACTGGGCTACACTCGATTGCTTGCGAGATGACCAAGAGACCAAAGAAGAACCCAGGAACTGACAACACCCAGAAGTGGACTTGCGATCCAATCGACACCCAGCAAAATCCGCATCAGAAAAACCATGAAGCCTGAGTGTCGAGGAGGCAGAGTACCAAAGACCAAACTCAGGAGTGTAGTTCAAGTACCTGAAGATCCGCTTGACGGCCTGCCGATGTGAAGTTCTCGGTGAAGACTGAAAACGAGTGCACAGACACACACTGAACTGTATGTCTGGCCTCATCGCAGTCAAGTAGAGGAGGGAGCCGATCATGCTCCGTTACTCCTTCTGGTCCATGGGTTCGCCGTCCTCGTCCACGTCCAAAGCCGTAGTCGTACTCATCGGTGTAGTCAGCGGCTTGGAGTCGTTCATGCCAAACTTCTTCACCATGTCCCTGGTGTACTTCGCCTGATGTACGAAGGTCCCATCATTGCACTGCTTGATCTGGAAACCCAAGAAAAACTACAGCTCGCCCATCATGAACATCTCAAATTCCCTGCTCATGTCATCTGCAAATCTGGCAACAAGATCATGAGAAGAGCCACCAAAGATTATGTCATCCACGTATATCTGAACAATCAAAAGGTCATTCCCATGCTTAAGGAGGAACAGGGTCTTATCAACTGTGCCCATCACAAACCCCTTACTCAGCAAAAAGCCTCTCAACCTGCCATACCAAGCTCTAGGTGCCTGTTTCAACCCATAAAGCGCTCTCTGGAGTTTGTATACACAGTGTGGGTATTTTTCACTCTCAAACCCGGGGGGTTGCCTCACATACACTTCTTCCTCTATCACCCCATTCAAGAAAGTACTCTTGACATCCATTTGGTACAACTTGAACCCTTTAGCCACGGCAAAGGCTAGAAGGATCCTAATTGCCTCCAAACGGGCCACATGAGCAAATGTCTCCTCATAGTCTATGCCCTCTTTCTGGTTGTACCCCTGTGCCACCAACCTCGACTTGTTCCTCACAACCATCCCATTCTCACCCTCTTTGTTCTTCCACACCCACTTGGTTCCTATGGGACGGCAATTTGGCGGTGGATCGACTAACACCCAGACTTGGTTTCTCTCAAAGTTTTCCAACTCCTCATGCATGGAATTCGCCCAATTCTCGTCAGACAAAGCGTGTCGAATATCTATGGGCTCAAAAGAAGCAACAAATGCAGAATGAGCGAAATGAGAAGTATTCCTTGACCTCGACCGTGTAGTGCGTTCATGAAGGTCACCAATGATGGTCGTCGGTGGGTGATCAACTTGTACTCGCCAGGGAGCCTCTCACCTGGACACAACCTCCCCCTCAGCAGCAGCCTCCACTCGAGCAGTCTCAGTCGTAGTGGGTGTGGGGGATGGTCCGTCCTCGATCGTCGTCGTAGTAGTGGAACTAGTACGTACACGATCAGCCGCTGGAGCATCACCACCATCATCGTCGTCGTCTCCATCTCCGCCCTTCTCATCCTCAAAGATCCTCGCTCCAATCTCCTCGTCACCTGCACACTCAAAAGTACAAGAGCTACATGGATGTGTCTCGTCAAAGGTTACCTCGCAAGTCTCCATGGTTCGGTTAGTGTCAAGGTTGAGCACACGATATGCTCTTGAATGAATCGCATAACCAAGGAAAATTCCATCCGAACATCGAGACTCAAACTTATCCAACTTGCCCTTCTTCAGAATGAAACACTTGCAACCAAAAGCTCTAAAGTGACTCACCTTGGGTTGTCGTCCATGCATCAGCTCATACGAGGTCTTCTTCTTAAAGGCATGAAGGAAGATGCGATTTGAGACATAGCAAGCGGTATTGACCGCCTCGGCCCAGAAACGCCTAGGAGTCCTATGCTCATCGAGCATCGTCCTGGCCATCTCACAAAGGGTCCGGTTCTTCCTCTCCACTACGCCATTCTGGCTAGCGACGTATGGAGTAGAGTACTGATGATCAAGACCAAGATCACTGCAAAAGGCATCAAAATGAGAGTTCTTAAATTCCGTGTCATTGTCACTGCGTATAGCTCGAATGGCATCACCATGTCTCTCATTCTTCAACCTCAAGATCAAGTCTCGAACAAAGCCAAATGTCTCACTCTTATCTTCCAAAAAGAAAACCCAAGAGTACCTCGAAAAATCATCAACAACCACAAGAACATACCACTTCCCACCCGCAGAGCGAACACGAGCTGGCCCAACTAAATCCATGTGCAACAGCTCACAAGGTTGCTCGGTCATGACAGAAGTCAGAGGGGCGTGAGAAGCGGCAACCATCTTTCCATGCGGACAAGAAGCACAAACCAAATCCTTCTCGAATTTCAACTTAGGCAATCCTCGGACAAGATCAAGACCACTCAAGCGGGAAAGCAACTCAAAACTCAAGTGTCCCAACCTCCTATGCCATTTCCAAAGCTCGGCCAAAACGCCAGCAACAAAGCATCGAGGATGACCAACAGACTGGGAAAAGTCAGCACGAAAGATTTGACCCTCGGGGACGATCGTACAGACAAGATCGCCTCGAGAATCAAGCACACGAGAAACACCCGACTTGAAACGAACCTCAAAACCTTCGTCAAGTAATTGAGATACTGACAACAGGTTGAAACCAAGTGACTTGACCAGGGCCACACTTCTTAAGGTCACCTTGCTACTCACCTTCACCATACCTTCCGCAAGTACTCGTCCTCTCCCATTATCCCCGAAAGTGATGTACTCCCTCGTACTCACCGGGGTGAGGTTGGAGAACCACCCACGATCTCCGGTCACGTGTCTTGAGGAACCGGAGTCGATCAACCAAAAGTTCTCCAAGCCTCCCACTTGCAATAAAAAACGAGGACGAGAATGAGCAAGCGGCTCAACACTAGGGTTAGTACCAAAAGAGTCAAACTAGTGCTGAGCCATTTGCTCAAAAGAAGGGTTAGCAAAATCCATCCTACCAAAGCCTCTAGGCGGAGCCCTCTCACGCCTAGCACCGAAGGACCTGTCACGTCTCACTAGAGGAGTACGCGCACCACGAGGGGGAAAACGTGGCCCGTAGTCCATCTGAGACCCAAAGCTCCAATCGTGCCTCCCAAACTCGTAACGGTCACGAGAAGGAGCACGTCGAGCCAACTCACCACACCCAAACCCAACACGCCTGTCTCTCTGAGGGAACACACCTCCACCTCCACGAGTGGGAGCTGTCCTCACAAACACATCACCCCTAGGTAGAGGCCCTCTACGACGCTCAGGCACACCATGAGAAAGGTGGTACCTGTCCCTGTTTGCCATCTCCCTAGCAAACCGCTCATCCCTCTTCCTCCAGAAACAGAACTCATCCTTGTGCCCATCCCTCCCACAATACTCACAATGGAAGCGGATTGGTACTGGCTTAGGCTGTGGCATCTCTACAAGCTTCTCTCCAGCTTTCTCTCCTGTCTTCCCATCAAAGACACTCCCCTGGGTGCTCACAAACTTGATGGGTTTTTGGTAGTTTTCAGCTTTGTGGGGGAACACTGGAGGATCTGGGGTTGTGTCTAGCTTGTTTCTGAGATGGTTTGGCTTGGGTGCAAATTTGTTCATTAGTGTGGTATGTGGTGGAATGGGGATCTCTCCGGCTTTCTCTTCTCCCTCACCACTCTTCTCACCACACTTGTCAGCCCCCAACGCCTGACCATCAAACCTCTTAAACTGAGCCAACATCATACTCAATTGTGGCTCATGCCTAGACAACCACCCCATCATTTTTCTCAATTCATCATTTTCATCCTGCAGACGATCAACATAGTTTGCAAGTTCCATGTTTTTCAAAGCATGCATTTCACAGGTTGAACATGATGTAGGAAGCAGAGCTTTCAATGCCGCCTCAAGAGAAACAATCCTAGTGTGAGATTCATCCAGCCTAGCATGCAAAATAAGACATGATGTACAAGCTCCTAACAAAGCTGGCCTAGACTTCAATTCATCACACTCAATCCTAACAGCATCTAGTTCCTCCAAAGTAGAGGCGTGCTTCTCCTTGAGAGCAGTCAAATCAGCAAGAAAAACTGAGCAATCACCACAATCAATTTCATCTGACACAACAGGAGCAGACTTCAAAGCAGCTATCTCATTTCTAGCATCCACAAGCAAGGATTCAAGTTCAGCTACTTTGTCGTTAGCATCACCCAACAAAGACCTGAATTCCCTCTTCTCCTTGTTGGTCTTTCTAAGCACATCATCACGGTTGTCAAGCAACTCATTCAGCCTAGCATTCTCCTCTAGCAAGAAGTTGGGATTTTGTCGTACCTCTTCATCGGAGTCGGAGTTCAAATCCGAGCTGTACTTCCCACCCTTCTTGGAGTGCGCCATGCCGCAAAAGCCTACTTGCGCGACGAAGCTCAGGCCAGTGATGTTCTTGCCCGTGTGCTGCTTGTCCTTGTGCTTCTCTTGCTCTTCCTCGCTGCTCGAGTCGGAGGAAGCATCACTTGATGTCAAGTCGATGTCGCTCGCTCCGGCCACCATCGCTCGAGCGGTCTTCCTCTTGTGGCCGCCACTCTTCTTGTGCTTTCTCTCGCTCTTGTCCTTGTGCTTGTCCTTGTAGTCGTTCCAGGAGCGGTGCTTGTTGTAGTCGTGCTTGGCCTTGCCCTTGTAGTCGTTCTTGATCTCCATGGCTTCAGGGCATTCGGTGATGAAGTGCCCGTGCTTCCCGCACCGATAGCAAATCCCCGAGCTCCGCCTTGCATTCTTGCGGTTCTCGTACATCCGCCCAAACCTCTTGCTCAACAAGGCGAGATCGTCCTCGCTCAGCACATCAGAGTCCTCATCTGGTAAGGACACAAGACAATACAAAGAAAAGCCAATAGAGTTATCGTTAGTCCTCGATCCTGAGATGAGAGCCAAACTATGAGGATCAATGGGGCTCTCGCTCTTGGCTCTCAAGCCACGATCGACCTCTAAAGACCTGAGCTTGGAAAACAACTCATCAAGCGAAAGTGTATCATACGCGCTCGACTCCTCAATGGCCTCGACCTTGGCTTCCCACATGGACCTATCCAGGGCATGCAAAAGCTTGATAGCTTGATCATGATCCGTGTATGGGAGCACTGTCACATTGGCCCTCATGTTGTTGACTATGCAAGTGAAGCGCTGAAACATATCTTCGGTCGACTCACCAGGGAGATGAGTGAAGTTCTCGTACTCTCTCCGGTAAGTGGTAAACATCTGGGTTTGCACTTGGGAATTGCCAACATGAGCATTCTTCAACTTGAGCCAAATCTTTCTGGCCACATCCTCTCCGTACACTCGATCAAACTCCAAGGCACAGAGAGCACGGAATAAGTAATCAACAGCCTTGCTGTTGGCCTCAAACATGTCCCGCGATCTTGGAAGCAGAAAACTATCTGGGATGACATAATGAGGATTCTAAGTGACCTCCCAGATAAGAGTTCCCTTCCCTCGCAAAAACGCGCCCATGCGCCTCTCGCACATCAGGTAATTCTTGCCATCAAAGTGCGGAGGACCCGACCCCTTGCCGTAATCGCCCATCTTTGGATCTTAGACTGGTTAGAATAACAAAGATCCGTAACCGGCTCTGATACCAATTGAAGGACCGATTCGGGCGACCAGAGAGGGGGGAGTGAATGAGAGCCGATAAAAATTCTTCCCTAAGGTCGAATTCGGCCTATACCCTGATTGTCACTCCACGAATCCGTGCACACAAAGGAAGCTCTGAACAAGGTACACACAAGCCTAGAAGATCAACCAAGAAGCCTAGGAGCAAAGAGCGGAAGCACCGAAGCAAGAATCAAAGAACTCGAGCACTGCTGCGAGGTCCAAGTCGGACGGTCCGCCTGGCTGCTGCGGACAGTCCACCAGGGTAGCGCGGACGGTCCGCGAGGTAGGCGCGGACGGTCCGAAATTGACTCAGAGGCTAACAGAAACTCCAGAGAAAAATCTCTCCATGCGGACAGTCCGGCAAGGGCCCGCGGACGGTCCGCCTAACTCTCGGAAAACCCCAGACAAACAAGCCGGCACCCCAGACAAAATTATGACCACGCGGACAGTCCGCCAGGTCCACGCGGACGGTCCGCAAACCGTCTGCAACACCAAAACGCTGAGCCACCAGATCGAAACACGAACCACGAAGAACCAACGAAGAACACGAAGAACAGCTGGGCTATCTATGCCACACGGACGGTCCGCACGGGATTCGCGGACGGTCCGTCGGGCTCGAACGGAGCAGAAAAACACCCGACCTCGAGAGTCAACTTGACCTTCCCATCACCGGATCTCCCAAACGGTTGAAGCTCTTGAGACAAGATTTTGGGGAGATGTAAAGCGTCACACAAGGATGCTATGCCCCAAAAATCTCGACTCCTAAGCCACTAAATCACCGGGAATCGCGGATCAACCGAGCCACCACCATGAACTCGGGCATCAACCAAAAACGCACGAATCGAAGACTCCCTACGGCGTTTGAGGGGTCAAGATCACACACAAAGATGCACAAGGCATCCATCCATGATCCTCTCAAAGAAATCCGTCAAGAAATGCCTCCAAAATCACGAATCGAGCCAAGAACGAAAACTCCCAAAAATAGTCCCAAAAATGACACGAAAATCACAGAGGACTAGGAGATCACCGGGACGTCGAATGCTTCCATACATCCAGAGGTCAGATTCTGTACAAGAGTCTAGCCTAAGGAATCCAGAGGGAAAAGAAGCAGTTCAGAGAAAATCTACCGGGGGAGAAAGCCCTAGGGAGCCAGAGAGGGAGATGCCATCCACCTCTCCGCTATTTATATGAAGTCCATCGGAGGAAGGTAAATGACCACGCTACCCCTACTGCATAAATGAAGATACAACCCCTCAGGGGTATTTTGGTCAAGTCTTCATCGAGCGGACACGCTTCCACCGCGGCCTTACTTAGCTTCGACGCAAGCCCCGCGATCATGCCACGTGCCCCCCGCCTCGAAGCTTCCCGAAGCTCCCGGATCACCGTCTCCGTCGCCTCGGGCCTCCGGGCTTGGTTTTGCGGCCCAAACCAAGAAACCGTCCACCTGATGGTTTTGTGGGCAAACCACCAAACCCCGCGTGCAAGCTTCGGGCTTCAACCGCTACCTTGCACCAGCCCATGTTCACGACTTCAGCCCGCCAGTCTTGCACCGTACGGCTCGCACTTGACCCCATCGGCCACCGGGTCCATCGAACCAAGCCTACTTGCCACTCCATCACCCGGAGGCCGCCACGGCTAAGGCCTTTCGCGCTTGTTCTTCACCTGCACCGACACGAGTCAAGCCGCAACCTGTACCTGCACACTTAGCCAAGCATCAGTCCACACAACGTTGTCAATCACTCATCACTAAGGAGCGACCCTCCACTGGTCCTCGGACACACCTGGTCCTCATCCTTGCTAAAGTGACAATGAGGTGGAACATATTTGACATTGATCATGTTGCATACCTCGAAACGTGGACGAAACTTGAATGTGGTCCTTGTGCCATTGACGTCGAACTTGATCTCTCCCTTGCCAATGTCGATCGTTGCCCCAACGGTCTTGAGGAAAGGTCTCCCTAGGATGAGAGTTGGCTTCTCCCATTCTCCCATCTCGAGCACCACGAAATCAACGGGGATGAAGTGACCTCCAACTTTCACGGGCACATCTCCGGCGATTCCCACGGGATAGCGAATAGAGTTGTCGCCCAACTCTAAGCACATACCCGTAGGCTCTAGTGGTAGGCGTAGCTTCTCGAACACATCTCTTGGCATGACACTCGCACTTGCTCCAAGGTCGCATAATGCCTTCTTGAACGTGAATGAGCCAATAGAACATGGGATGGTCGGACATCCGGGGTCTCTTTGCTTCTCGGCCTCTTGATTTGCAATAGCGGCACTACATTGTTCGGACATCTTGACGCGATCCGCCCCGACTGTTGTTGTAACATCCCGTAATTTTTACGAGATGTTTAGTTTTTGAAAATGAGGATTTTAAAATTTTTGGTGAATTATTGAAGTGCTTGATTAATTTGAATAAGGATGTCTTCTATTTCTCTCCTAATATTCCTAGAATTATTTTTGAGCCAAATAAAAATTCTAGGAAATATAAAATGCTAGTGTGAGAGCTTTGGAGTTCTTTGGCTTTTTATTTGGATTTAAATTGTGTGAGAATCAAATTTGAATTCTAAATTCAAATTTGAATCTATTAGAAATAGGAGAAGGGGAATAGGAAAAATAGGAAAAGATCCAAACCTGTGCTGGGCCTCGAACTCCACCGACGAAGTCCATCTGAGGCCCCTCAACAATCCCCACCGCGCACTGATCCACCTCGCACTCCCCGTCGGCCCATCAAACCGCAGCCCAGCAAGGCCCGCTCGTCTTTCCTCTCTTCCTACTCGCCGACAACCGGGACCCACACGTCAGTCGCCACGTCGACGTCGTCTTCCTCCTCTCTCTGCTTTTCCCCTTTTGCGCCGCCGCGTACATCCCGCGCGCGCCACCTCGGCCAAGCTCGCCGTACCCCCTCGTGGCGGAGCCGCGGATGCTCGCCACCTCAGCACGCGTGCATCCAACCGCCCACGCCTCGTGCGCCCGCCTATATAATCCACTGTCGCGGCCTCCCTCAACCCTAGCTCACCTCTAGGGTTTTCCCCTTTCCGCCGCCGCCTGTGAAGAAGAAGGGGAGGATGAGAAGGAGGCGGGGAGGCCGTCCGTGGGAGCCCGCCGTGAAGCCAGAGGCCGTCCGCGGGGAGCAGCTACTCGACGCGAAGCCGGCGCCGTCCCTGCTAAAGCCGCGCCGCACGCCTCTGCTTCCTCTGCTCCGGTCCGCTCCACCGCCGTCTCTGCTCCACGCCCCTTTACCGCCGCGCTCCACGTCGACCAAGGGTCATCAGGCGAGCGTCGTCGACCTCCTCTCTCTACTGTGAAACCTGGCCTTCGCGCCGTGGGAGGGAGACCCCGCCGTGATGCCCTATGCTCACCTCTGCTCGCGCTGCGCCACCGCCGCAGACCGCCCTCGCCTGTGTTGCCGGCCATCGAGCCGTGCCTTACGCCTGCAGGTGCCGCTATCGTCGACAACGCGCGTGCCTACACTGCTTAGCCTGGTTCCTTTTCTCCTTAATCGCCGGTGACCCTGTCGTTCTGCCCGTGCGCAGCCGCGGCCATGTCCGCCGGGTTGCCCTCGTGCACACACGTGCAGGAAGGGGAAAGGCCTCACCTTTGGGGTCTCGCCATGCTCACTGCGCCGCCGACGCGACCGCACACCCACGCGCCTTCGTCTCGCCGCGGAGAACCGCTCGTCGCCGTTGCACGCGCCGGCCAGAGCGCCGCCATGGCCGAGCCGGCCTTGTGCACTTGGATAGGGGGCAAAGCCCCAATTTTTGGGGTTTGTTTCACCCTACTTCTCGCACGCACGCACACCCTGGCACATTGGCGCGCCCACGCGCTCGCGTCGGCGACCAACAGCACCGCGCTGACGTGCCCTTCACCCCGCCGCCGCCGTCGAGCCTTGCTCCGGCCAAAGGCCCAACCTTTCTTGGCCCCTTCGTGTGCGCAAGAACCTCCCG
This sequence comes from Cenchrus fungigraminus, assembly GCA_036936925.1. Taxonomy (NCBI): domain Eukaryota; kingdom Viridiplantae; phylum Streptophyta; class Magnoliopsida; order Poales; family Poaceae; genus Cenchrus; species Cenchrus fungigraminus. Next base: position 105,416,595 of record CM072779.1, read on the forward strand.
AGTTGAGCCGTTCCGCTTGTTGCCCTGCCACAGACACACCTCACCGCCGGCGAGCCCTTTCCGCACCGCAGCTCCTCTGAGGCATTGTGTCGAACACCTACCAACCTAGGCCAAAACCCCCTGGGGTTTTGTTTCACACCCAGGGCCACACGTCGACCTATCCCAGCAGATCCACCGGATCTTTTGCGCCCGACCAACCCGCGTGAAGCCACACCCTCGCCACACCGCGTCGCGCCGCAGTCGATCCGGTCGGGATCCCCTGCACCCTGCCACGCAGGACTGCCGCGTCAACACCACGTGTGCTGCAGCTGGCTTTAAGTCGCCCAGCTGGCAACCACGTGTACGCCAGGAGCTAGCCAGCAGCCGGCTTAGAGCCCTGTTAGACTCAGCTAGAGTCAGCATGTAGCTAGCCTAAAGTCTGTATTATTGTAAATGCATATTTTAATTTTAGAAATGTATTTTCCTTTAGAAAATTCATAGTAAATCCCTTTTAACTCCAAAAAATACAAAACCTCTTCCTAAAGTCTTCTAAAATCTCAAACTCCGCGCTAGGCTAGAGTTTGCCTCCTTTTTGGGTCTTAATTGTTTTTCTCCTGGAGTTATTGCTTTAGCAGCCGTGTTTATTTATTTAATTATGAATTTAGGAGCTGTCGGAGCTGGAGAGCTGAACCAGGACTTCGACGACGACCTCGTCTACGACGACTACCCGCTCCCAGGTTCACGTCCGACCTACTTTGAACGCCTATTAGGCATGGCTATTAGAGCTGCTAGCGCTTTACTTTATGCATGATGTTGGATATGATGAAACCATGCACTGCCCCTTTTATTTACCTTGTCCTTGATTGACCTACTACTACTACTACTACTACTACTACTACTACTACTACTACTACTACTACTACTACTACTACTACTACTATATTTATGCATGTTTATACGCTGAGCTTCGCTGTGCATGTGTTTGGGGAATATGTGGTAGTTTTCTTGGCGTGTGTGGGGAAAAACTGGCAGGAGAAGGTGTTTTTGGGTGACTTGGCGGGGGTAAGCTCGAGACAACCCGATCCGGGATCGGGGGCCAGGGTTTCGTCTTCTCGGGCGATTCCCATTTCGTACCTATGGCGGGTACACGGTTTTAGGAGCACAGGTGTTCGGGTTTTGTGACGACTTGGAGGATAGAAGCTCGCCCCGATCTGAAATCGAGTGGGTCGCTTTATTGCACGGGACTTTCGTACACATCACCTCACGGAGAGTGGGGATAGGACCGGGTCGACCCTAGCAAGTGCGATACCATACCTGCAGTAGGATAGGAGTATCATTGTAGAGGAGAGTGGGCTTTTTGGACCCTTCGGCTCCCCGAGAGGTGCGTCCCCGTGTGGCCACACGGGGGCTATTTCCCAGTTCTGGGGTGGTCTTCTGCGGGGGACCACATCGAGACCCGGATGCAGGGTGGAATCGTAACTCCTAGGTGTTCGTTCGGTTGGATAGGCTCGGTCGGCCGTACATCGTCCGGGTGCTATTCCGAGCAGGGTACAGGTGTACACACTCTGCAGAGTTTAGATCTATACGTATAGCCGCGTCCTCGGATATGGACATGCCCGATGTTTACTCCGACTCTTACGTTTTGGGATTTCTACCTCCCCTTATAGGACTTGAGTGTATGGTGAGCCGTGGTTGCATTCGGGGAGAGGGGAGTTGCTCCCTCTGCCTCGCGGATCCGGGTGTAATCATTAAGGTGCGAGGAGTGGGAGTTCTCGCACCGACCCTAGATGGAGATAGGATCTGGTGACGGTGATATGGGTGACCAAGTGTAACCAATTGTGGTTGAGTGATATGGGAATTGGTGGGAATTGGAGATGTTATTCTATTTATGTTGCTGCTGCTGCTTAGGTAAACACAGCCTCCACCTTGTACTTTTCTTTACCTTTAGAAATAGGCCACTTAAAGCTTGCATACGGTTGGTGACGTGGACCTATCCTGATCCTTGGGGATAGCCCCTGAGCTTGCAGGGTACGAGTCAGACTTCGACAACAACGCCGATGGATGGTACAGCTGAAGGGCGCGTCGCTTCGCTCAATGATGCCTGTGGGAGAGGAGAATAATGCTGGAGACATCTTCTGGAAGCTAGCTACCGTTGCGCAGGCTCTTATTCTTGTTATTCCGCCAAGAGGCGTGTAATGATGTACTCCTTTAATGGACTTGTAATAAAAGTAATACTTTTGATGCTTACTTCCGCTGTATGGTTGTGTTATTTATCTGTGATGGAAATCTGTATGTGATAGCGTCTGATCCAGGGACTATCGCAAGTAGAGGATGACGGGTATTCCCCTTTTGAAAACCCGAGTCGTTACAGTTGCCATCTCATACTTGTTCGCAAGTATGTCCTTGAAGTAGCGATAATATGTGGGAACTTGGAGAGCGTCCAATAGCGGCATGTTGATGCTTAACCTGCGCACTACTTCCACAAACTTTTCAAAATGACTATCAACTTTACCTCAAAAGTAGCGTGTCTTTAGTGTAGGCATCTTCATGTCATCACTTGGCATCTCAAATTCCAGCTCCTCGGTAGCAATCTCTGGAATAGTAGTCACCTTTTCCTTAGTGTGATCCTCTGCCTCGACTGTTGGCTTAGGCTTCCTTGCTCCGGCTGGAAGTTCGGGATCCTCCGTCTCCTTTCCCGAGCGAGTTTGAATAGCCTTTGCCGTCTCGGGACCTTGGGGCCGCCCCGACAGTCTTCCTTCATTAGCGGTTAGGCGTCTGGCAAGTTGTCCCACTTGCGTCTCCAACATCTTCATCATGTTGAGCACTTGATGGTTGGAGCTCCCGACCTCCGACACCTTGCCATCGCTGTTCTCCAATATTTTATCCATAGCCTTGAACTTAGTGACGGTGTTCTTGTTGATCTTAGCTTGCTCGTCCATGAAATCCTTCAATTGTATAAGAAGAGGCACCATATTTTGAATGGACGAACTTGCATTAAATTGAGGTCTACGTTGCCCGTAGCGAAAGTTTGGCAAATCTCCTTTCCTGATGTAGTCGAGCACCTTTGCTTCCTCCGGACAACCTTTTTGGACATGGCGTACTCCCCACACTCTTCACACGTGGATCTTGCTTCAGCGGCCTTTAGGTCTTGGGCTGCTTTCTTTTCTAGCTCCATCCTTTCCAACCTCCTCATGAGTGAGTCAATCTTTCCTTCTAGAAGTTCCTCCTTTTCAACCTGCAAAACACCTTTAACATTGCCCATGGGTTGAACCAGAAGTAAGCGTCTGGATGACGCCCATGTATCATTATCTGTAACCTTCTTGAAAAGAGTGAATGCTTCGGTCGGAATAAGCTCGATGATGGATCCTCCCGCCGATGCGTCAATTACAATCCTCGATGCTAAACTGAGACCTTGATAGAACTTTTGAACGAGGTCCTCCTTCAGGAACTTGTGATGTGGCACAGCTCGGGTGTACTCATTGAAACGCTTGAAAGCTTCCGCGATAGTCTTCGTCGGATATTGAGCAAATATAGCAATCTTGTTACACAAGCTTTGAGTCTTACCCAGCGAATAATACTCCTTCATGAAAGCTCTCATCAATGCTTCCCAATTTTGCACCGTCTCCACCGATAGAGTGTAGAACCATTGCAAGGCTTTTCCAAGTAGTGAGAACGGAAAAAGCCTTGTCCTCAATTGATTTTGATCCAGCCCTTCCATTGTGAATGTCTGACAAAGTTGAATGAACACTTGAATGTGAAGGTTAGGATCCTCTTTACCGGTGAAAGGTGTATGTTGCACCATGCGGATGGTTGAAGTATTGATCTCGAACGGTCTTCCGATGTCGGCTAGGTTGAGGATGGGAAGATCAACGAGCTCTGAGATGCAAAGCTCTCCAATCTTCCTCTCTTGTGCCATTGGTGGCGGTTGAGGTTGATCTCCCTTTGGACTCATAGGTGGTGATTCCTTCCTCGAACTTGGAGGTGGTGATTCCTTCAGAGATCCCGACGATCCTTCGGCCTCAGCTTTTGGATCTACAATCTCCAGCTTCCTAGCTCGTGCTTCACATCTCCTTTGCCTGTAAAGTTTTTCTGGATCATCCACAAAATTTCTCGGTTTATTGGAGAGGTAGCCGTCCATCTCCTTTTAGGGTTAGCGATAAGCAAAATATACAAAAGATCTAAAAAGAGAAAACTATAAAAAGGGTTAGTCAAAAACTAGATTAGTTTGGTTTTTGAGGATGATCAAAGTTTAATAGATGCAAAAGAAAATCAAAAAGAAAACTGAAAATACTTATAAATGAGATACTAGATTGGATCTTGATTACTTGTTCCCCGGCAATGGTGCCAGAAAAAGAGCTTGTTGATGGTTCAATAACGCGCCAATGTTCACCGCAAGCTTACGGATCATGTAGTACCTTTTTCCCTCGAGTATGACCCAAGGTATCGAATCCGTGGAACATGTGCAACGCAAGACTCAATCTAATAACCGAGAAACACTTGCATCTTGAAGAAGTTTCGAATCCATCTAATCTACTAAGATCACAAGAGGTAGCAAGAGAAAGCGTAGAGATAACCGATCTAGAGAGCCTAGATCGTGCTTATGTTGTAGCTCCGAGCAAGATAGATGAAGAAAACCAAACGAATCTCATTAAAAGCGTCTTTAAACCTTGACCTTTGGTCAAACCCTCTAAGTCGCCCCGCCGTACTCAGTGTCAACATCCTGTCACGATGTTCCCCTTTCTTCGCGGTCGAATCTTAGAGCACGCTCACAAAGAACGCGTTGAACTATGTCGGTACAATGGTGTTGGCAGTCCACCACGGGGTAGGCTATGGTGGTAGATTGTGTGGAGGGAATCGCCGAGACTGAAGCTAGATGGTGAATGAAGGACACCGGGATTTATCCAGGTTCGGGCCGCAAAGATGTGTAATACCCTACGTCCTGCGTTGGTGGTTGTATTGATGGTTCTGCGAATGGGAATCAGATTGGACTTCTTTTGGAGGGGGTCCCTGCCGCCCTTATATAGGCATGGGGGCAGGGTTACAGATCACGCAGGATCTATCCTAGTCGGTTATACAAGATCTCCCTTTGATCACAAGTAATATCTTTCCTAACCAACTAGTCTTTATCTATGGGAATATATCTCTTCGGTCACCGGGTCGTTACTGGTCTGTGTGCCCGTACCAGGTGCCGTCCCTATGGGCCCACGTCGTCCTCGTAGATACATCGTGGGGCCCCTCCTTGTGGCACCCCGGGGGTATATCCCCCACAAACTACTTGGTAGATCGAGTATGCACCTCTAGCCACCGCGGCTACAAGAACATCCCATGCAATCTATCTCGAGAATAGATTGAGGAAGAAAACACCCAAGCAAGACAAGCGATGAATGAGTAGAATCATCCCCTAGCGTAAACATGAGAGGAAGAGAACCCTATACATCCTATGGAGCTGATAGATATCGAGTGCACCCGGGTGAGGTAGGTTTAACACTTTAGTAATCGGAAGCAGGAAACCTAGGTTTGTTGTTTTACCGGATTGCGCTTCCATTCGCATCACCCCCCCTTGTTTGTGTCTAGGCCCCTTGTCTACTTCTTTGCTTGTCTCGCCAATGAAGATACTGCGTCATCTCTAGACTTGCTAGATAACCAACACTTTGCTTCCCATTTCTTTTGCCTTTGGTAGAATTAGATCGATCTCCCAATACTTATATATGTGGTGCCCCATAGTGATGAATGGAGCAAAAGCCAGGCAGAATTAGGAAGCATCAGCCCGGAATGACCCCAAGACTTATTTGCAGGAATCATAGCCAGCCTATAGAATTACTCTATGAATATAGCAGTGGTGATGCCCTGGATCAAGGAAGAAGGTTGTGTCTTATCCCAGCAGCAATGAGAGCCTCTTTCTTCTCCTGATGTGAATACACAAACCCCTATAGCATCTTCTGAAGGTGGGAGAAAAGATCAAACTGATTATTGATCAAAATTAGGGTTTGAAACTTAGGTAATTAACTTCTTCTGCTTAACCCAAGAAGAAATTGGATTGATTTTTGAGAAATCGAATTCAGTTAATATAGGGGAAATTAAGATAGCAATTTCTGAGCCGTATGAGGTAGGAAACTCTCAAGTACGGTTCTAGGGGAAGGAACTGCCTATTCCGACCGATGAGAACAGGCCATAGGTAAACCATTTAGGGAGAATGGGTTTTTCGGTCTTTCTCACGTGTTTATTTCGCTCGTCAAATGTTTACCTATCTTCCGCGGAGAATGGTCGATCGGTTTTCTTCATAGTCCAATCTCGCTCCTGATACTTGCCAGAATGCTTTCCTCCCTTCTGTCGTGGAAGCTTTTAAGAATAGAGATTTTCGGATTTCTTTTAGACGAAAACTTACTGGTATTTTGAGAGGGTTCAGTTGCACAATTTGATTGCTACTACAAATGTAACCTCACTGATCATAAGGACCAGATGAAATGGTCCTTGGAAGCTAGCGGATAAGCACAAGAGAAAGCTCCCTCCAAGTGCCCAATTATCTATAGAATCAGTGGATCCCTCTCGAAGAGGAGCATCAAGCATTAAAAATACAACTAGATAGTTCTATAACTTCTTTATCTTCTTGCTTCTGTTCTTTAAGTGCCAGCATCAACAAGTTCTTTCGCTACAAGGACAAGAAGGTAGACAAAAGAACTCAACCTTCATTTTCTTCCTTCCTAGCCAGAAACCGGCCTACTACTCAACACAGAATCAAGCTTATCCTTCTATTGGCTAGATTCCAGGATACACTACTTTGCTTTGCCTGACGAGAAGATTGACTTAAGATTCTGTTTGGTCACTCAACTATCTCACCTAGGCAGTGAAGAAGGCCGCAGGCAGAAGATAAGGAAGAAGGTCAGAGGTAGAGCAACCAGGGCAGTGAGAAGACAGAAAGATCAGTTAATTCAGGAATTGGATTGTTTAGACCTATTGCAAGAAGAGAGAGAACTTCCTTCTGAGGAGTGTAAACAATGGTGGTTGACTAAGTGGATGATATCACTTTGAAGAAATGAAAGCATGCCAGAGAGCCATGGTAAGGTGGATAAAAGAGGGACATGCAAATACGATCAACTGTTATGGATTGACTTCTCCTGTTGCTTGATTCAAAACCTGTAACTCTTTTAGTATCTCAACATTGGCATGTGAACTCTCGAAAAGAAGAAACCAATTTTAAGGCATCCCCTCCACCATAGTTTGGAATAGTCGGGAGAATAGGCAAGAAAAAAGCCGCATGCAATTGAAGAAAGGTCTTATCACACGATACATGTTCGGTGGGAGTCATCTATTGACATTGGTTCGAATCCAATTCGAGAGGAACCCTTTTTTTAAAGGAAAAGTGGCGACTGTTGGGGCATACTGATGTCATTATGTGTAAGTTGTTCCCGACATGCTTGGAGGGCTTGGGAATGGTACGCTAAACCCCCCTGATCTATTCGGAGTTTTCCTCAGCTTGCTGGGTTTTTCTAGAGAGATTTGGTAATATCAAGGCCCTTCTGTAGTGATTTCGCTTGCTTCAATTAGATGTTTGTTTCCAGTTACCGTTTAGAAACGGATCAACTTTTCAATCCATTTCTATCGAGCAAGACTAAGCAATATGAAGGTGGTAATTTTGTATCTTTCACAATACGTAGGCTTCCATCCCCTGCCACTCTTACGAAGCCATTAAGTTAGGCGCACTAAAGAAGGGGTTAAATCACTCTTTAATCGTTTCATGATGGATTCCCCGCAAGGGGTAGGTAAAGGAAGTTCTATTCTAGGAGGGATTTGTTAAACAAAGTAGGCTTCTTATTCTATTCTTCAGGTGACTCGAATTCAGCGTACGCAAGTGGGAGCAAAACAAAAGGATTTGTGATTGTTACCCACCTATATCCGTAATTATAGTTCTAGATTGGGCTAGTGGAGCTCATAGTGGACCAAGAGATTATACATACGAATTTGTCCCCGGGACGGCATCCCAAGCAACCAGAGAAGGGTTTGTGGTTCTACTCATAAGAGTGCGCTTGAACCGAAATCAATATCAATGCTGCAGTCAAGCCAAATGCTTTCCCTAGCTTTAGGTTGGCTCTCTCGCTATATCCACCCGGATATCGCTTCGTTCACCTACTCTGTGCGGGGAATTTCCATTCAGGGATTTATCCCCATTCCGAGTAAGAGTAATTCACTCACCTCTGTTTGCCAAAAATGTGGGGTATAATTTGTTGATTCTCGGATACGAAGATATCAAATGGGATACATCAAACTGGCATGTCAACTGACTCATGTGTGGTATTTGAAAGGTTTTCCCTGTTATATCGCGAATGTGTTAGATAAACCCCATAATCCTCAACTTGATTTCTAAGAAAAAGATCATAGCCGAGGTCCCTCTCTCTCCCCAAAACAAGCTGTTGATGAACTCTCTCCAATAAGGAAGTTCATATTTGCAGGAAATGCACCCACTTCACTTCAATCCAAGGGATTTCTTTAAAGACTTTCCATTGACTGATAATTCACCAAAAACAATAGGAAAGAGAGCAGTGGATGATTTAACAGTACGCCAATCTTGAACAGCGGAGGGTTCATCTCTATCTTTAGACTTGGGAAAAACGGAAGTTCTCCTTGTTCGCCGAAATTCTGACAGAAATGGATTAAGCATTGACTCGACCCTACCCGGCTTGCGCAAATCCCTCTCTAGTAGCCAAAGGTTAGATAGATTTTTATGTTGAACTGAATAGCGCAGCTGTTTTGGCTCGCAATAAAGCAAGGGTCCTGATCGAGCAAGACTACGTCCTATCTATCTACCTCTCCAAACACAATATCTTGAGTACCTATGATGGTGACTACATCTGCTGGCATGTGATGTTTGGACATAGAATCGAGTCCTTGTGAATGGGTAAAGCCAGGTGCTCTTATTTTACAACGGTAGGGACGATTACTCCCATTACTGACAAGAAAGACACCAAATTCACCTTTAGGTGCTTCAACTGCGGTATAGGTAGAAGGAGCTGGTACGGAAAAACCTTCTGTATAAAGTTCGAAATGGTGAATTCAGGTAGAGTAGACTGATGATCCGGTAGTCATTTGGCCGGCTATGGAAAGAAAAAGCTTGCATCTGCTCCCCCTAAACTATAACAGGTCCCATCTCTCTCCAAACCTAACGTGGTAGTTTCCCATCATAAGGCTTTCCATCTATAGATTGATTGAGCCATTACCCACCAAGGCTCCCATTCGTTCAGAACTCAGTTGACTGCTTCTAGTCTCGGAACGCCCTTAGTTCAGCATTATAGCACATAGTCTCCGACGCTACTACAACGCTTCGCTAACTCGAAGTGCCTCGCTATGAGAATGACGCTTCACTAACACTCGGCTAAGTCGTCGAACCCTCGTGCTGACCATTCGCTTTCTCAGTAGCGAAAGCACTTCTCTTTGCCCCTTAACTTAATCTTAATTTAATAAAGTATTTGGAAAAGAAAGAGATTCTTGGTTTTATTGCTCCCACTTCCTCATCTACGCTCATCAAGCCAACTTTGCTTTTTGGGAGGTGAATGAGGAAGCAGACATTTCGAAATGACAGCATCGAAGATATCTATATACACAGGAACGCTTATTCCGGACTGCGTTCCGGAAAAAGTAGCCTACTTGACAGAAAGGGCGGGCACTCTCGGCTCGGAGGTAGGCACTCTCGTCTTTCAACCCCACCGTCACTTTGAATTTAGTGGGGCACTGTTTACTTACAGCCTCTATGAGTTGCAAGTGAATGGGGCCGGTGCATGTGAACGGAAGGGTTCCTCAAGCCATTTTAACCCCTAAACAAAATAGGAAGAGGGGTACTTCACTAATAGGGGGGCAATTGCATCGCACTTGACTGTGAGGGACCTCTTGATACCTTATGTTCACTTCCGAACTAGTAGCCGGTTTCCTGTCGCGGAAGCCTTTTCCCAGTGCGTGGAGCCCCAACGAGGAAGGTGTTAGTGCTTTCTCATGGGGTCAATAATGCTAATCCCTCTTTTTGTGCCGGGAAGAAGATAAGAAAAGGCGAAGCCTTCTCTTGGTTTCCCAACCTGTTGCTTCTAAAGGCTGCCCTCTCTCGGCTGGATTTTGGTCCAGCCTACTACGAGGATCCCGTATCCCGTACATCGTCTTTCTCCCTCCTGGGCTCCCGTGGTTCCTATGCCGCCGCGTTTCCCGGTCCTTTTCTTTTAGTGCTTCGACCCGAAGCGATAGCTTGACGCATTTTCCGTGGATAAGATGGCTGCGCTCCAGCTCACTAAAGAATGGGACGGCAGTGGTCCGCCGGCAAGCTCGTTCTGATCTTGGATGCAGTACATTGGAATCCTGAAGCACCACCACGAACGCTACCACGCGTGCGCCTGCGGTGCGGTAAGGCACCACCCTGTTGTGCCAGCAGCCAACTCCGGCGTGTCAGCTTAGTTATCCTCATCAAGCCACAACCTTGATGTCTAGCTTCCCAACTGGTAGACGGTTCCCTTTCCCCCGGATCAATGAAGAAGGGAGAAGTCAGTTGATTCTTCCGAAGAACCGGAAGCGAAGCGCTATGCCGGGGCGAGGGGACGGGAAAAGAAACAGCTGCGAAGAAAGATATTGGGGTTCCCAATGCTTCTCCACACCCAACGAGATGCGCCAACCTCGGGATGCTTTACTCCTAACCCCACGACGGTTCCGAGACGGAGCTTAACCTGAGTCTCGGTTAAGAATGGCGATGATCTACATTTCACACGGCGCACGATTCCATGGATAGTTTCATTCGAGATCGTGATGGAGGACATAGCTTACGATCATCGGCTTTGATCATGCCACTAGGCATTTGATTAGGACATTGCACAATAATCCAAACACTTTGTCGCATCTCTTCGATACGAATACAGTGACGATCATAGCGATCTCCTCTGGTACCTACTGGTACGTCAAGATCCGATTGGTCATGAACATCGTAAGGTGCTGCTCTTCGCGAATCCCAGCATACCCCAGGTTGGGATGGGTAGGCCCACCACTTCACTTTTTCACTTTCACTTAGTAGGTGGTAGCTCATCTAATCCTTTAGCTTTGCAGGCTTTCGCTTCTCTCTTACTGCTTTCGGTAAAACCTATTCAAATTCTCGTAAATAGATTCAAATTCTCGTAAATAGTATGTATTCGCTGATATCGAAATCAGGGTTTTCCGCTTTGGATCGCTGGGTGGAGAAGAGGAATCAACGAAAAATCCAGGAAAGAGCTGCGAAAGAAAAGCGTCACGAGCAAAGTCAAGTCTGCCTTTCTATTTCTTCTTTATCCGCTTTGAGATATAGTTGCCTTCCTTGGCAAGGGATTTTTCACCCAGTCACTGTAGTTAGGAAAAAGAAGCTAGTGAACGTGGACCTCCCTCCTCTTTTCTAGGCGGGACAGAGAGAGTGGATTGGCTTTTTCCACCCATCCCAAATAAAGAAGACTTTGAGGAAGGTTCACCTTGTATCAAAAGCAAGTGAGAATAGTTTCTATTCCTAGTCTTGACTAGCCTGACCAAGCAAAGGAAACACGCTCACCTATTTGGATTCCACTTTCTGGAATGGAGTCAAGAAAGAACATACATATTGCAATAGCTCTGTTGCCAAAGAATAGCTAAGTTGCCAAAGAAGGCCAATCCCGTTCTGCCAAGCGATAAGCTGTGCCATTCTTTCCTTCTACAGAGTAAGGAGTTTTCAAGCAAGAGTTCTCCCAAACCAAATACAGTAGTGGATAACAGCAATAAGTAGTTGATAGCAAAAAATAGTTCAAGGCAGAAGTCTCTTGAGAATGCAAAAGGCCTGCAAACCTAGTTCACACGAGCTTTCACAGTGTGCCTTTATTTACGCTAAAAGCCTCTTTTATTGTCTTTCTTCACTGCGTGCCTGCTCAGCTCTTTCTTTGGCAGTCCTCGACACCCGCAGAAATCCTCCACTTCGCGCCTATGCTGCCTAAACGTCGAAGAGGGAAAGCAATTGGAACAAGAATCATAAAAGAAGGTACTTGATCGCTAGAAATCGGATTCATAAAGACTTCATCATAAGTGTTTACATGAACAAGATCATAACCGGGATCCTACCTTGATCTTGATCCAAGCTCTGGAACTCCGACGTGGTCTTCCTTGCAAGGTTCCCACACCGACTAGGTAAACCCTAGACAACTAGCACAACCCTCCTCTCCGAGATGGTGTCCCTCTAGCTTCTCTGCTCCTTGGCGGCGAATGACAAATGACTTGATACGTGGTACTTCACACAGGGACTATAAATAGCCCGAGGGGGTGCTAGGTCAAAGGGGTGGCGAACCTACCAAGAAGAGGGCTAGGCCGGCCTAGGTTCTCCTCGGCCCGGTTCGCCCCCGGCTTTCTTCCCGAAGCTTCTCGCGTCTTCCTGAGTTTTTGCCGAGCTGCATGTGGGTCCTTGACGTCATTTTCCTCGTGGTTTAGATAAGGGTGCTTGGCGCATGAACTCCCGTATCTTCCGTCTAGGTCCTCGATACTTCTTGGCTTCATGCTTTAGTCCTTTGTACATTTGGAGTCATGTTCATCTTGTATCTTGACTTGTGCCGGGCTCCATGATCTTCTTATAAAACCCTTGATGAACTTTACCCGGAAGTCCTCTTTTAGGCTCTTAATCCCTGTGTAAACAATAAACTCCAAAAACCATGCGCGAGTGCGAACTTGACATATAATGGGGGTTAGGATCGTTAGTGTGAATATCAAATTAATACCAACATTGAAGGTAAACACATGGCTAGGTTGACAGAAATCGACCGCCAACATCTTATAACTTGCTACTATCTAAGGATACAAGCAATATGTCAAAAGAAGAGAAGGCTAGATTTAAGAAGATATTGCAGAAGATTGAGAAGAAGATATTCGGTACTGACAAGGATTGAAGAGGTTAGCAATCTGTTGCAGTTCTTTTTCTAAACCTTAACTGTGACATAACCGCCCAAAATAATTCCGTATTATCACCTAAGCTGGTCCACGTGGCCATTAAGCAATAATAAAGAAGTATTTTGTCGCCTCTGCCGGGTCATGCCTGGTGAATCACTTACAACAGGATCACTGATATGCGTAAAGCCCACACGAAGGCGGGACCCGAGTACAAGTTCAACATTACATAAAGAGTTCACAAAGTTACACTAATACAAACCAGGTTTTCATACATGAAAGTAAAGGTGATATAGAGTTTAAACAGCGGAAAAATAAAAACTAAACGCGGGATACACATGGGAGGCCATCCATGGAGTATCACTCCTTGTCATCCTGCTCCCACTCAAGTTCCCAACCATCTGGAATAGAGCCAGGCCAGATGGGGTTACCTGAAAACCACAAATTAAGCAAGACTGAGTATACTAATACTCAGCAAGACTTACCCGACAAAAAGAAAATACAACTAGACATGCAAGGCTTTTTGGCTGGTGGGTTTGTTTTGCCAAAAGCGACTAAGAGTTGATCCTTAATTTCAAATTTTAGCTCATATTCTAGTATGTTAACCATTCTAGGTAAGCACCTAACTAAACAAGCATGTTTGTGCAAACAATATTAAACAGGCAACAATATTAATCCAAATGTTCCATGAATAAATATGGGGTAGCCAGTGGTCAAGCCGACTTAGATAACGGTGAGTGACCGACGATCGATCGATTTATATCCTTGCAAGGTAAATCCAAGATACACAGAAGAAGATAGACCAAACGCAGGGTCTACCCCAACCAGGCGGTTCCCGTCATTCCCCAGATTAGGAAAAGATGTTACAGTCCTAAGTACAAGGTTTACTGGTACGCCCAAACATGGCACGTCCAGAATCACACTTGCACTACCGGTAGCGAACCGGGAGACGCATCTCAAGATTAGTAGCGATAAAATTCCCGCACTGGTTCATTAGGTACTAGGCTTACCGGTCCCATTCCCGACAAGCACTTGGTACATTCAATAGCTTAGACCAGCACCATGCTACTCGGTCGAGACCGAACCCATTGCTCTTACCACATGAGCGAGTCAATTTAACCAACTTATGATTCCAACATAAGCATCCTATATCTCGCGAGCAATGAGTCATTACTCGACTTCTACCGTATCCTTAGAGCATGGCACTAGCATTCCTAACATACTAGTAAAAGAGCATAGGAGTCCTAAGGATCATGCATCTAGGTTTCAAACAACTCCTGAAACTTAAATGCACAAAGTAAAGCATAAGTACTGAAAAGTAAAGGTAGAGTGATATTTTATCAAAAATGTTATATGCATCCGGTGCTTGCCTTCCTCGGTCTCAACACTAGGCTTGGGCTCTTCTGGACTTTGGTCCAGGCCTTGATCACTAAAATCAATTAATACTAAATCCCAATCAGCAACTTGTCCTTGCTCTTCAACCCTTGCTTGAGTTAGTATACAAAACCCTTCAATTAAATCTACACGATATGCAATGCAAGGTTGAATTAGCAACTTAAAATTGACAAGCAATCAATCTGAAAATTTAGAGACACTACAAGCATAAACATGTGATTAAAAGGTGACCACATTCACCTAGACAAGCAAAACATAGCACACCAAACCTACATAAGCACTAGGGGGTTTTGGAAAGGTTAAATCACCATTTTGATGGCGACTGCGTACATATCTATGCAATTTAACTTAATTAACTTAAAACAAAAGGCAAGGTGGTGTTTCCTAATGGTATTGAACAGATCCACACCACCATATTTCAAAGATAAAACAAAAACATGACGGTTTGTTATTTACTTGAAATTTATCTAGCCTTTCATCAAAAATTCATATAAAATTAAATACACATCCATTGGTCCTAAATTTTGGTACACAGTAACATATACCTAAACTAAGCTCACATGCCAAAATTTAGCTCCAGATCACATATAAATTAATTTATGCGAAAAAGACAAATTTCAGCATAGTTTAACTTAATTAAATCCTATAAAAAGATTTACTAATCTTTTTGATCTCCACTTTCTAATACAACTCATACATGTCAAAACTAAGCCTCTTACCAAAGCATAGGTGCAGATTCAAATTATGTTTGAAAATTTTAAATTAAACTCCTACACAAGACTAAATCCAAAACATATACCAAAGAACATCCTAAAATCATATCCATTCTACTAGAGGTACTATTCATCAAGACAAAGCCCTAGGGTGGACTTGTGCTTAAAGAAAAGTTTATTAAAGGGGCTATAAAAAGCATCAAGCTTAATCTAGCATAAAGCTTACATAAATCATAACTAAAGTTCTACACAACAAACATGTGTGAAATTTGGTCACAGATCTGAAAATGAAGAACACAACAACATATCCAAATTTCATTGCATTTGCATGTGTACATTTTGAACTACAACAAAAGTACATCAAACTGAGTTTGAATTTTAATTTTAGAACTATACAGAAAAACCCTATACACCTTTTCTAGAAAAGGTAGAGTTCTTCACCAGGAAACCAACAAAATTGGATTTGCATTTTTCTGATTTTTCTATGATTTTTTACTGATTTTTGAAGTTGCAGCGAATAACCCTAAAAGGCTTTTACAACCGGGCCCTTACATTAAATCTCAGAATTACGAATGGGCCCCTGCCTTACACAAAACACCCTAAGGAAATCTCAATCTTCACATCGATGCCCTCGCCGGCACAGGGGAAGCCCCGGCCGGCGATGTGGGGCCGGCCCCAGCCGGGTGAGTGGTCGGGAGGCTCCCGTGTTCTCGTTGGCCGGACCAGAGACCTCGCCGGCGCGTCCCTCGGCGGCACGCAGGGCGGCCGTCCGCCGGAGCCCGACGTGCCGGCGACCGTGGCCCAATTACGCGGCCGAGGCGGGTGGGGAAGAAGCAGGAGGACCTGAGGAGGGAGAAGAGAGGGTTGGCCGGTGCTGGTCGGGTGCAGGAGGTGGAGCTCTCGGCGGCGGAGGCTATGGCGGCCGGCGGACCGGAAGAACGGCGACGGCTGCGGTGCGGCTCGCTTTAAACCCACCTGCGCGTGTGTGCACTACGAAGGCGAAGCGCGGGAGGTCACCTAGGCGCGCGTGCGGCCAGCTGGGCAGCGTGCATGCGCGCGAGGACTCGCGTCCGCGGCGTGCGACGGCGCGTGGCCCGGCCGGGCCCGCTGCCAGGCCGCATTGGCCTCCCTGAGCGCGGTGCACAACGGCAAGTGAGGGCGGATCCTTCTAAGGTGTGCTCGAGTCCACCGCGGAATTTCTCGGGCGTCCGTACGCCGGAGCTCGGTGTGCACGGCACGTGGCCGGCGCGACAGGCGCGGCGCTCTGGAGCGCGAGGGTGCGAGTGCGCCGGTGCGGTGCGCCGTTTTATTTCGTTTGCCACGTTTCGACTCAAGAGAACTCGAGATTTTCGAATGTAACTCGACTTTCCGTAGAGCAAGTATAGGAGTACAACTTTTGCAAAGGGTGACCTATATTTTGATGAATAGATTTGTGGGGAAAACTCGACAAACATTCGGGTTTTCTCGGCCCCGAATACTGTGCTCAGCAGCTTCAACTCAAATTTAAGCGACTTTGCACTCAAAATTTGAATGTCCGCCAATTATGAAAAATGTGTTCCCGGAAATAAGGAACAACTTTTGTATTGGCCGATTTTGAACTTCTATATTGAAATTTGGAGAACGCGCAAGAAAACCGAATCAGCCTTTTGGAGCTCTAGGGATTTGACCATGAATTTGGACTTTGACCAAGGGTTTAAGTGCAGAAGTGGTCAAGATCATGTCAAACATGCTTAGGAGCTAATTAACCTTGATTAACACAACTAATTGAGGTATTTATCTTTAATAAACACCTGGGGTGTTACATTAACCATGCTTAATTGTGAATCTCACTGGCCATGAATCAATTGTAGGTGAAGAAGCATTTTGTGTGCACTGGAGATCATGGCAACTCTATCAGGTATGGAGGGACATGAAATGCACCTATCTCTATTGTTATTTCTCTAGCTCCTCTGATGTCGCTAGCAACTATATTTTGTTGATAATAGTTTGATGGCCTATTTTTAGTGGAAGGCTTCAGAAGATGGAAGGCTTGAGATCACCCAATGAAACTGATATTATTTTGATAATCTATTTTGATGGTCTAAGTTAGTGGATGTTTTTTGTTCATGTGGATGTGAAAATGATCCATGTGATGTTTATCTAAGTTATTATGGTCAATTATTTTGTCAATACTATTTTTGGCTGTAAGTGGACATTTTAGAATGTGAATCTTAATCTGTCTAGTCTGGTATTGTTGATGTGTGAATGCGAATGTGAAACTGCGATGATCTGGTCTTGTTGTTGTGTGAATGCAAATGCGAATGTTAAACTGCTCCATGGGGAGTTCAGTCGATAGTAGGCAATGTGAAACTGTCCCATGTGAATGCGAATGGGAAACTAGTGGATGATATTGGACACGCCACACTACGGAAGATGCTGAGCGACTTCTTAAAATTAGTGAGAGATGGGGTTTTCCTGGTATGTTTGGTACTATTGACTGCATGCATTGGCCATGGGAAAGATGTTCGAATGCATGGAAGGGCCAAATTACTCGGGGTGGTCAGAAAGTTCCTGCGATAATTCTTGAGGCAGTGGCATCACATGACCTTTGGATATGACATGCCTTCTTTGGAGTTGCATGTTCAAATAATGATATCAATGTCCTTAACCAATCTTACTCAATTTATCGATGAATTAAAGGGTCGAGCTCCTAAAGTCCAATACAAGGTCAATGGAAATGAATACAACACGGAATGGGATATATCCGGAATGAGATGTATTTGTGAAGTCAATATTCGTGCCTATCTCCGACAAGGACAAATTATATGCACAAAAACAAGAAGGGAAAAGAAAGGATATAAAACGTGCATTTGGAGTATTAAGACGTCGATGGTGTGTTCTAAAATGACCAGCTCGCCTATATGGTTGTGGTCAACTTGAAAATGCGGTGCTAGCTTGCATTATACTTCATAATATGATAGTTGAAGACAAAAAACTAAAGAAGCCATCAAAGAGATTCTTGATCTAAATGAGCTTGTTGGTACCATGGTCGTCAAAGCATCTGAATTCTCCCTCGAAGACTACGTTCCATTTGAAAGGGTGCTAGACAAAAATGAGGAACTTCGAGATCGTTGGGCTCATATGCAACTCAAGAAGGATTTGGTGGAGCACATTTGAAACAAGAACGGACGTCGTCTTAATAGGTCTACAAATTGAAATATACTATATGTAATCATTTTCATATATGCAAATACTTAATATTGTACGAATATTGAAGCTAGTTGAAATGCAACTTGTTTTATTTACAAAAGGCTACATAGTTCTCAGGTCACATTTGATCACAACACATGCTAAACACATGTAAGAATTAAATGATGCATCATGTCTGTGAAACTGCGCCCATAAAATTGTGCATCGAGAGTGACAATTTCATCATATTTAAAAGCTGACATGACAATCTAGGTAAATGTGCTCATGAAACTGCCACTAAGACTAGCCTAAGTTAGAAACTAAGTCTACCCGCAAAATAAGGTCCATGCAGATCCCGTGCGGCCGCCCGTATGCTTGCCGTGCCCGTTTATTTAATAACACGAGAGAAATATTAGATAGACTCCATGAAACAAAATCTTCATTAGGGTCATGGTTTCTTGTACTAGAGTCTTCGACATGTAGACTCTATAGGTATGGGTAGAGTATGCGTTGTGAGTGCTCATATTCACTCATCACATCGAGTCACATCTTCTCTCATAGCACGCGCCTCAACGTGCACTTTCCACCCTAATGCACTTTTCATTCGCGCAAATTTGACGAACTAAACACAGACGCGTGTGCCAGAGCATTGCCGATTTAAAAATTGTGTAGCTTGTCCGCATGTGCATTAAAGGCCTAAAACCATTAAACAGTACACCACAATAATTTAATACATAATAAGAAAAAGATATTGCAGCATAATTTTGATATACCAAAATAATAGTGTTGGATATATAAGAATATAAATTATGTGGCTATTTACTTCTAAGATTGATATGGATACATTAACATATTTATTGGAGTGTTCAAGAAGATATACCAAATCCTTTTAAAGATATCAAAACACTAGCTAGATAGTGTTGGATATTCGGTAGAGCACATAAATTCTGAGAGGACTCGTGTATATATATGTGCACACCAGTATAGAAATACGATACAAAAATAAGTAGGCATCCCCTTCATAGAAAGAAAGGAGTGTAGCAAGATTCTCTTGTTCATGGCGCTCATCAAGACCTCTACAATGAGAATTGTGTGCAAGGCTGTTGTTCTATTCCTGTTTCTTGAAACCATGTTTTCTACCTTCATGTCCTGCGACGCTAGAAGCGGTAAGCTCTGCTACTTTTGCTTTCTCTATACTTTTCTATTGACAAATTCTTCTACGTGTGATAACAGACCAATCTTGTTCTGTTCAATAATGTGTTCCATGGTTAGGTTGGAACCGTGAAGCCCACTCACTGCCACCACCATCACCATCGCTTTTACCACCACCACTACAGCATTCACCACCACAGGGGGACGTATGCTTTCATCAAAAAGAATGTAAAATGTCGATATGCTCTGCAAAATGCGCATCCTTGGGCTACAAGGGTATAGGTGCCCGCTGTATGAAACAGAAAAACACTGTAACAATGGAGTGCTGCTGCAAAATTAAGAAGAATGTATAGTAATGCAGCCATCTGTCTTAAACAAATTTAATAAGAGAAAATTTATTATTATAAGTAGAACAGATTTTTTGAGCGATGTGCCTATCTAATTTTGGGGGTAGTGGAATAGGATAGCAGGATTCTATGGTCGGGCGACTAGATCCGACTGTGCGCGACCTCCCTGGTGTCACGGGTGTGAACATGGTGGCATGGTGCACGGGGCCGTGGCAGGAGCGTGGATGCGGGCTCCAGCGGCCAAGGTGTGGTGGCGCGGTGCACGGGGGCAAGGGCAACGCACACTACCGAGGGCGCATTCCGTCGTCGCGCCACAGGCATGCATGCACTTGCTCCGCGACCCGCCAGCCTCCCCTCGTCTCACACAGCTGCAGCCGCCGGTGCGGTGCCGTCCAAACTCTTCCTATTGAATTCGAGCGTGTCCCGGCCGCCGATGCGGTGATCTTCAGGATAACGCCAGGATAGGATCACACACAGATTCACGGGTACAGGATTAGTGGATTACCAGGTTATATGGTCGTGCATAACCATACGGGTTTTCTGGCTTTTCTTCCTGGGTGTAGTGGTGCGGACCCATTAAACAACAGGATAACGTACGCAGCAGCTAGCGGCGGTTGGCGGCGGCCTGCAGACATTCGAACATGGCCACGTAGCCGGCTCATTTATCGGCAGCCGTTGGGTCGGCGGCGCCGACGACGAGGCGTACGCGTGTACCTGCCGCCGCGATGATCCCCCCGGCTGGCCGGCGGACGAGATCTTGCCAGAATCTTGGTACAGGCTCGCCTTGGGTTTCCCGGAACCCGCGTGACCTTTCCCTTTTGTCGCCGCGCACGCACGCGCGTACGAACAAACAAGATCTGGAACGGGGAGCAGCTAGTCCAAGATGCTTTTGCTCTTCTTGCCCTTTTTTCAAGTGGAATGTCCAGTTAACTGAAAAAAAAACAATAGCAATGGACGAATATACTCGACCAAATCCTCGACTTGATCAAGAACAACAGGGAGGAGGACTAGCTGATGATTTTACAAAACCAATGCGAGTACGCAATGCCAATATCAATCGGTGACCTTGCTCGCTCTGGGACGTCACAATACAGTACACAGCAACAGGTAGATAGTACCTGCTCACACAGCACACAAAATACACCAAACCAATACACAGCAGGCTACGTAGCTGCTACTTACATCCAAACCAAGCAGCTGGCTAGCTTAGCGAGCACGGAGAACCCAACCCAAGCAACAAAATTTCAGACGTCGCGGTCCTTGGCGCACTCGGGCGGCGGCGCGGCGCCGTAGCGTTCGCTGTCGGTGCAGTAGTTGTAGATGGTGTATCGCTGGCGGACGTCCCGGAGCTTGCGGTACTGTGCGCCGTCGAGGTCCCGGAACTCCGGCTGGTCCCACCACCGCGCGCCCTGGGTGGCGCAGAACCGGACCTCGGCGGAGGCCTCGCAGCCGTCGACGTGGAAGCCCCGGTAGGAGGCGACGAAGGGCGCGTTGGACCAGTCCGTCTTCTCCCGCCCACCGCGCGTCGCCCAGTCGTCGGCGTTCCACAGGCTCGAGTAGAGCTTCATCGGCTGGTTGAATGGGTACCGGATGCCCAGGTCGCCGCTGCTGTTCTTGAACACGCGGATCGGCACGTCGTCCACGAAGAACCTGCACGGTGAGGTCGGGGTTAATGGTGAGCGAGGGATGGAAATGGAAGGACGGCTGGTGGCCATTGCACATTGCAGCAGTGTTCGTGCTGCTGTGCACAGGGTTGCAGAGACAGGCCGTGATGAGCGTCGAGTGCACATGGAGGCACGCGAGTGATCTTGATGCTGCAACCTCTCTCCTGCACGTACGTCTTTTAAAGATGCAGGGATTCAAAGCATCTTTTCAGGACTGTGGTGCTGCCATCCTACGGCCCTACCCACCGGCCACCGTCCCCAGTGAGCCAGGACATTTTACAGCGGTAATTTTCAGATAGCGGTAATTAATCTACTACGTCGTTGCAACTGGCAGGCAGCGGATTAACAATGCTGCTATTGTATTTTATACTGAAAAAAAAATAAGAAACAGAGAGAATGTTGGTGCTTAATTACGCGATCATGTAGAGGTTCCAGAGGACGGAGTAGGAGTGGTACTCCTTGGTTGGGTCGAACCAGAGGTAGATCCTCTGCTCGCGGTCGCCCTTGCCGCCGGTGAACACGTTGGTCTGCAGGATGTAGGGCTGCCCCGTCCGGTTGCCCAGGAACTCGAAGTCGATCTCGTCGTGCTCCGAGTTCTGCGACGACAGCTGTTCATGGCACGCGTTCCAGGCAGATGGATCGATTAGCTGCCATCATCGCCAAACAAAGGGAAGAAACAGTAATGCCTGCCGGCGAAAAGAAGCACGTCGTACGTAGAATGCGGTGACGGTGCCGGCAGAGTCGCCGCCGACGAGCTTCATGTGCATGCTGAAGTGGCCGAAGAGGTAGGACCCCCGGGTCTGGAAGCCCGTCCCCGTGGAGCGGTCGAGGTAGAGCTGCACCTCCCGCCCGCCGTCCACGTAGTGGATGTGGTCCTCCGCCCACGTCGGCACGTAGTTCTTCTGGAACGGCACGTCCACCGGCTTCCGCGGCGCCGCCGCAATCGCGCACGCCGCCAGCATCGCCGCGGCGGCAGCGACAAGCAGCAGCCGCCGCGCCGCCGTCGCCATGCTTGACCTCCTATCTACTCTGTATGTCTCGGCAGTGGGGAGTGCTGAGCTTGAGGGTGGGGAGATGCTGGATGCTGCGGATACGGAGCGTGGCGCGAGTATTTATAGGGCGCGCGAGCTGGCCAGCTTCTGGAGTGAGGCTGGTGAGTAAAGTGGCTGGGGATAGGGATTAGATGGCAGCTTAATGGGCGATTAACTCGCTGCTGGTCGAGTTTGGAGCTGGCACTAATCGATTGATCGATCCATCAGTTCGCACAGCTAAGCGAGCCGCGGTGCACGTACTGTCGATCGAGCGGCACATGGACTGCACGCCGCCGACGAGCTTCGCTCGCGGATGCGCGATCTTGTCTCGCCCTCGCGACGAGTCATCAGGTTGGCCCAGTGGGAAGCAAAATCAAGTACAGAGCCACCAGGACTCGATCACTGATTGGCCGAGCAATCAGTCATGGTCTCATGCATCACACACAACTTGCAAGATGTTATCGGACAGTCAGTTGATCACGGCGATTAGTACTACGCAGCGTGTCGATGATAGGGTGGCTGTGCTGGCCATGGCCAGGCCAACATGGAGCAGTAGAGCACTGTGCGCGGGGCGATGGGTTAGCTAGGTAGCTGTCAGGCAGGCATCAATGGCGATCACATGGGCGTGCAGGGTACAGTAGTGCCCATCAGATTCAGGTCCGTCCTGTCCCTTTCGGGAGAATCTCCGAGCCCCGGCGCCATGCGGTGCGGCTGGCTCTCTGGCTGTCTCCCGGTGGGTCTTGCTATTGCTACCGACACGGGCACGGGCCGGCGCTGCGGCGCCTCCCCGACTCCAACTTCGCCACTCCGAGTCTCCGATCCTCGCTGCCCGCGGCCAAGATGGGGATCCCATGTTCGGTAGGTTTGGCATGGAGCCACGGCCACGACGGGGATCGCCGGATGTCCGCCGCGCGCGCGGGGTATGTGCCATACTATACTCTGTGCCGTAGCCCGTAGGGGAAATATTTCTACGGCGCACGGCGGTGGGTGTGGTGAGGTGTCCCACGACCACGAGAGGGCGCCGGGAACGAGCGAGGATGTCGTGTCGGGCACTGGCAGTTTACCGCCATTAGACCATCTACCCCTTATCCGCATAAGGTCTCGTTTGGGTAACCAGGAAATAGGGTGGAATCGGACCGAAAACCCACGTCGAGCGGAATCGAGCCCACGCGGGGGCGAATTCTCCCGACGCCCAAAAAAACGCATTTGGCAACATTGAGATTGGTTTTTGGCCCACCCCGATCCACCCGGATCCACCCGAGTAATGAACCACGCCTCCACACACCGGGGACGCCACCTCTCACGCGAGGGACGGAAGGCGACGCCGTCGCTGTCTTCCTCACGGCGCCGGCGGCGAGCTCGACAGCAACAGGTATGTCTCCTCCTCCCCTCCCTCCATCTCCTCCTTTGCCTCATCCCCTCCCTCCATCTCCTCCTCCACCTCACCCCTCCCCCACTCCTTTTTTCGTGCTAGGGTTTGTCAAGCGGCGGCGGCGGTGGCGGCGGCACCTCCGGTGATTTCTGCTCCAACTCCGGCCTCGATTCGGTCCTCCAGGTGCATATCCTCCTTCTCCCCTCCCCTCTCCTTCTCCTCCCTTTATGCTAGGTTAAACACTTGCTCATGTGCTCTCCAAGATCCGCCAAGAGAGGGCTTCTTGCTAGGTCCTAGTTGTTCGATTGGATTCATCAAGCTGCGGCATGTATTTGGTAAAACTTAACATAGTTATTTGTTGTCTCAAACGACTTATATCATTATATGCAATTCATCCTTTGGCATTGCACTAGAATTTCTTCAGTTGTCACGAGTTTGAAAATTACATGTCAAAACCTGAGTGCTCTTATATCACCATGTTGCCTATTGTTAGATGTCACCATGCTAATTAAGCGCCAAACTGTCATACGCCAATTGTGAATGTTGCACAGTAGGATAGCCCAATCAAATCAAACTTGTTCTTGCAAGTACTTCATGGCTTGAGAGAAAAATGATCCTTGTAAAAATGAAAAAAATACTTCTACGTAAATTCAGAAATCATTCAAAAGTATGCAGGAGGTGTCAATAGATGGGCAGTACTACTGAGTACTGACTACTCCTTAACTCTGCTGAAGCAAAGGTCAGTAAACTTTGCCAGGCTCGGCATTTCCTCCTGTAGCAACCCTGCTGTGAGTAGGAGTACAGTAGTCAGTTCTCATAAGTCATAATACCATAGATCCCAGCCCTGCCATCAAATCCGCCGTAGTGAATTTTGTAGAAGCCCATCGGCTGATGAGTTCAAACGAGTTGATCGTGCGTATATGCAGTTGTTTCTCTCGACAGTTGTTTCTAGGATGGAATTATGAGCTATCTTGTCATCGATTTGCTGGCTGAGGGATATGCATTGTGTTTTGTGAAGATATGCTACTATTCATATATGTGCTATTAATTTATTTAACATATAGTCCGTATTACTTGGGCCTTGTTTAGTTGGCTATTTTTCCTCCTTTCTACTCTCTCTCCACCACATTAAATACGTCAAAAGACATATGTTCGGAATACTAAATGTAGATGAAATCAAAAACTAATTACACAGTTTTGATGGTCTTTGCGACACGAATCTTTTGAGCCTAGTTAGGTCATGGTAGGACAATATTTACCACAAAAAACCGAAACTTACCTTTTGCTACAGTGTGTTAAAAAGGCAAATTTTTCTGACAACTAAACAAGGCCTTGCTCCCAATGGTTCTGTAGTCAAATCTGTGGTGATTTTAATTCTGCTTCAAGACCATTTTTGTGATCCTAGACTATGTTCACTGATCACTATGTGTTATAGGTCTAGAAATTGAATGTACTTAACTTTTACTTTCATATGGTAATTTCTCGACTTATCAAATGTTCAATCTGAAGTGTCTTGTTTGCCAGCTAATGATATCTCATGCTGCTGTTAGCCCATCCGTTAATTAGAAGGGAAAGAATGGCATCAGGTTCTGTACAAATCAGTAGCATTTTAGGATATTCACATTGTCATGCTATCCTTGAATATCTTTTTATTGGAGTGCTCAATCCTTTTTGTTTTCCATAAATATTGGAGTGCTTGATGAGTTAATAGTTACCCTTCAACTTGTCTACCTATGCTTTTAAATTTTGTTAACTCAAATGGTGGATCATACTAGCATAGGGGCATCACTTTATGTTTCCTTAAGTTTGACCAACTCTGGGCATGTTTATCTGGGCTAGGGTGCGTCACATTCCTTCCTTTCTCTTATTTTATGGTTATAAACTTTGATGTCGCAATTCTGGATAATGTAGAGTTTGGTTGTTCTGTGCATTCCTTTTCTGAGGATGCAGTTGTTTCTTGTTAAGGCTAAGTCCAACAAGGAGAGGCAAATCCATTTTTGCCTCTTCAAGAGCAACTGTGCATCGCAAAATCGTCTCCAACAAAGAGATGCATACGGCGATGCATTTTGCATCGAAGGTGAGAGGCGAGCCAAAATTGCATCCCCTCTCTCCTCCGATGCATCTGCTGCAGCAGGTAGGGCCCACCCCTGCAGCTGCTAGGCCCGCGGCAGCTGCGGCGGCGGCGTGCCGCCCTCCTCCTCCGGCTTGCCTAGTAGTAGTCCTCCTCTGCGCGTAGCTCGGCGCCCTCGTCGCCCCAGCCCTCAGCGCCACCCTCGCCGGCGCGGGAGTGGTCCTCCGCGGCATCAGCACGACCGTAGGCCGCGGCTGTGGCTTCGGCTGCGGCTCTAGCGCAGCCGCGGCTCCAGCGCCCTCGGCGGCGGGGCCTGCGGTGGCGGCGGCCGAGTGGGTTGCTTGGCCGCGGCCGGCCGCGGCGCGGCCCCCGGCAGGTGCCTGGCGGAGAGCGCGTCCCAGTCCCAGGCGGCCTGGACGAGCTTGAACGCGTCGTCGGCGGCAGCGCAAGGGTTCTTGTCGGGGTGCCCGAGGAGGCAGAGCCTGCGGTGCTGCCGCTTGACGTCGTCGTGGGTGATGAGGCCGGCGGGCCAGCCGTTGGGGGGCTTCGCCTGGCGGCGGCGGCGTGCACGTCGTACGCCGCCACGATCTGCGCCGTGCTGCGGAGCGCCGGCGCAAGCCTTGTGCGCCTGATCCTCCTTGGTGACTGCGGCGGCGCCGCGACGCCCTCCTCCTCCGGCGTGGCTGCGGCGGCAGCGCGGCGCAGAGCAGCAGAGGTTGGGGGAGGGAGGATTTTGCGTCTGCCTCTGCATCTCACTGTTGGAGAGAGCAAAAAATGGATTGTTCTCTCGCTACTGTACACACGAGGCAAATGGAGGTTTGCATCTCCCTTTTGCCTTTTGCTGTTGGAGTTAGTCTAATAGATGCATATATGCCTATTGGGCTTAAGACCAGGAACGCCTATAACATTGGCGTAAGCTTGCAAACCTCGAGTGGAGATTTTTTAAAAACAAATTAACTCCTGTTGTTGCTTTTCCTCAGGTATCCTATATACTATTATCTATTCTAGAGAAGATCACTTCAAAGCCTGGCTCTTAATGTTTCTGTGACATTTAGTCAATAAGTTTGCTCAAGTTAACAGTTTGATGCATTATGCATCCTTTGTAATGCAGGTATACGTTGCCCAGTATCTTTTATTGCAGATTTTTTTTCTCTGTCAAGCTTCACTCTTCATTCCATTGCTCAACCAACATGCTGCTTGTGCTTATGATGATCGCTATTGGAACATGGACTGACATCTAGTGTGTTCCAATTATGAGTCAGTATTTACATTTGCAACTCAACCTTGTGCTATTCGGTAGTGCAGTTTGTATAATTAGCCTGAATGCAGTTTGTATAATTAGCCTGAATAGTTCAGTACTTGAACTAGTACTATGTTGGCACCATAATCTGTATGCAATGTGATGCTGGTTCTTTCAGTCATGTTTGTGTTATCTGTTTGCACTCAACAATTGTTGAACTCAGTTGTAGTATTTTTTGAATGTCTGCTGTACTTCTGCAAATCAACCCAACAAACTGAAATAACAACAACCCAGTAAAATAACTCAGCAAAATCAACCCAGCCACGTTCCCCATACCCACCCGGCCCACCCACCACCCACCTGGAAGCATTCACCGGTGGAATTATTAAACTCAACCCACCAATGGATTTGGTGGGCCGCGGGGATCACCCCTTCCCACTGGTGGAATGATTGTCCTGTGGAAGCAATCCTCTGATTGCCAAACGAGGCCTAAGAGAGAAGGCTACAGGAGGGGGTCTCGCACGGTCTCGCAGCAACAAAGTGGAACCCGTTGCGCAAACTCCGGTGGTAGTTGATTCCCGCGGCGAGGAGGAGCACCCCACCTCCAGCTTCGTCGCCGTCCCAACCTCGGCACCTCCAGCTCCGCCGCCTCCGTGGCCGCTGCCTTCGCCACTACTCTCGTCTCCGTGGACGTCGCCGCCCACCGCGCCAACAGGAGCCGTCGCCCTTCGCGCCGACAGGAGCCTCCGCCCACCGCGCCGTCGGAAGCCATTGCCGCGCTGCCGAGCCCCATCGCCCTGCTTCTCCTAAGCTCCCAGCGCCACCGCCGCCGCCCCAGCGAGCTCACGTGGAGGCGAGGCGAAGCTGGGAAGGACGTGCCAAAGGAGGAGGAGTGAGCGAAGCTGGGAAGGCGGTCAACGTGCACGTAGGAAGCCGTCGCCGTCGAAGCTCGCGAAGCCGTCGCTGTCGGAGCTCGCGAAGCCGTCCGCGCTCCTGCTCCAAATCCAGATCGAGGCGGCTGGAGAGGAGAGGGAGATGGAGCTCAACGGCCCTGCTCTTCCCCGTTGCAAAGCTCTTCCCCGCCGCAAAGCTCTTCCCCGCCGCGGAGCTCTCCCCCGCTGCCCCCCTGCTCCAGATCGAGGTCGGCTGCCTCTGCTCGACATTGAGAGGAGAGGGAGAGGGAGGGCGGCAGCGCGGTCGCTGGTGTTCGAGGACGGAGGAGAGGGGGAAGGAGAGGGAGGTCGCCGGCAGGAGGTCGCATGTATGTGAGAGAGGGAGAGCGGAGGCCGGAGGGACACCGCGGAGAGAGGGTGGAGGCGGAGAGGGAGCAGAGCGGTTGAGATGCAGACGCTAAGATTTTCTCCGAGAATGCGCGTGGGTGAGGCAGGCAATGCAGATGCGGTTGAGGTGATTGTTGGAGCCGCTACAGTATCTTTTGTTGGAGCCACTACAGTATCGTTTTTCCTCATTTTGCGTGACGGAGAGGGGAGAGGAGTGTTGCTCGGCCCTGTTTAGTTCCTAAGAATTTTCCCAACTACCCGTCACATCAATCTTCCGACACTGATTAGAAGTATTAAATGTGAATTAATGACAAAACCTATTTCATAACCCCTATCTAATTTTTCGATACGAATCTAACGAGCCTAATTATGCAATGATTAGACAACATCATGCTACAGTAAACAATCTCTAATGATGGATTAATTAGGCTTAATGGATTCGTCTCGCGATTTCCCGTCCATTCGTGTAATTAGTTTTGTAACTAATCTACATTTTTTATCTCTAATAGACCTTCTAAGAGGCTGCTAAAAATTTTTTGCCAAAAAACATGCAGTTTTTTTTTTAGAAAAAAAAGTTGCACATGATGATGTTGCCATGCCAGTGCACGGGCCATCCTGCAGGCCTGCTGGGTCCTGCGCGCGCGGCGCGTGCAATGTGAAGCTGCCACGTAGTGCGTGCCCAAAGCAAAAGGTGGTGGTGGTCCCTGTACGCGTGGCCGGTGATGTGAAGCAGAGCATGCATCTGCATCACTGCATGCGCGGCGCGGTGCAGACTCGCAGGCCTGCAGCCGCGCATGGCCCGGCCTCTCAGGCTGGCCCGAGAACATGCGCGGGTTGGGTACTTGGGTTGGGACTTGGGGGTGGGGGGCCGACGTGGCGTCGGATGCGTGGTGGCCCAGCAGGCTGATACGTGACGACGGATGGCGACCCCCCCTGCGGCACACCGCACATGCTGTAGGCGGCCGGGCCGGGCCGGGCCGGCCGGCCGGTACCAGCCATGTTCGCCACCCGATCCGCCCGCGCCTACGCGTGCGTGACTGATCTCCTCGGTCAAAGTTTTTGTAGCCACCCACACACTGGGTGGGGGTGAGTCGTGACGACGGTGTCCAGCGGAAATTCAATCTGGTGACGGTGTGCCGCGGCGGAGGTCTTCAGGGCCTTTGGATTTCATTTTAATAGATGGTAGTTTTTTTTTAGATAAGGTAATAGATGGTAGTTGGAGTAGGCTTAGTACAGGCTATTAAGTAGGTGTGTCAGGTCCTTCATAAATTAAATCAACGCACGGGCACGGCTTCAAGATTCGAAAGAGCAATCGGCTGCGGGTCCCACTCAGTAATAGAAAATACTCCCTCCGTCCGTTTTTTATCTTCATCTAAGGAAAAAAAAGAGTCCAAAAATTATCTGTGTATTCTCTGGTTTCCTTCGATACCGGGTTGCACGCGCGCTTCGACTTCGACGGCAGGCCGTCCGCGCCGTTCGACTCCACCCCGCGCCGTTTCCTTCTAATCCAGCGCCGTTTCTCTCGTCAAACCCAGAAACCCTTCGCTCTCCATTCCTCTTCCTCCCCCTGCGGTGCTATACATCTCCTAGATAGCCCTTCCTCTCCAAAAACTCTCCAAAACAGACACCATTCGATGGAGCACGGGTTCATTCGTGGTGTCGACTGGGCGCTGAACTCCAGCGACGAAGACGACCTCGCCGTCGCCGCCGTGCAGGGAAGTGTCGCCGTCGCCCTCGCCGTCAACGACCTCACCATGGCCGTCTACGACCTCGCTGTCACCGCCGCCGTCGATGACCTCGTAGAGGATTCTGCACATGACCAGAACGGGGATGTCATGGAGGGAAGTGTTGCCGCCGCCGTCGACGAACTCGTAGAAGAACAGTAGCATGCAGGAGTATAGATACGACGATGTGTGCACCAACAACTAGATAAAGCACGTTTAAAAAAAACTCCATGCCCGAACAGTACCATGCAGGAGTACGACGATGTGCAAGAACAACTAGCAAAAGCACGTTCTCAAAAAAAGAAAAAAACAACAGTGCTACAAGTCCATGCAGAATGCAACCATGGATAGGAAGGAGATCAGGTGGACAGGTGGTGGCCGTCGGTGAATTGGAGCATAGCGGTCATGGCAGGATATTTATAGGGCAGATTGGATCGCAGAAGGATGAAAAGGAGGCGGGCTTTCTTGAAATTTC
The DNA here is from genome assembly GCA_036936925.1 of Cenchrus fungigraminus. NCBI lineage: Eukaryota > Viridiplantae > Streptophyta > Magnoliopsida > Poales > Poaceae > Cenchrus > Cenchrus fungigraminus. The sequence continues at coordinate 105,447,097 of CM072779.1, forward strand.
AATTTTGCTCGATGATGGCGCGTCCATGGCGGAGATGGTGGGCTAATTTTGGAAAGGTGGGAGTGATGCGCTGCGTTGGCGATTTTGGCGGCGCAGAGACGGTGCGCGCGCCGCGCGGGGAGGAATTGGAAGGGAGGAACGGCGCCGTTACGGGAAGGGGGGCTTCGCGATCAATGCAGGCGGCCGCTGGGCAAAAAAACGAGGCGTCACGCCCGGGAAAGGAGCCCGATCAAGCTTTCCTTGATCTTTGCGCACACTCGTTAGATGAAGATCAAAAGCGGACGGAGGGAGTATAAAGAAAGCATTTTGCATCCTCATCTTCCTCCCATGCGCATGTAAAAAATCAGATTAGACTTTGTATATGTAAATTCTTTTGGTTGATGTGGTTTTCATTTCATTTCTGAATGTAAAAATATTTTTCAAAAAAATATTTAGTGACATGTTTCAGTTTTTTTTATTTTCTGAATATAAAGATAGTTTCCCAACATTTTATTAAGTGGGACAAGGTTTTAAGTTTTTTTAATTTTTTTGAATGATCCCACCATTTATCGAGTGAGATAGCAACTTACCTTTTCGTTTTCTTCTATTTTTTTATTTTTCTACTAGATGTAACACATTTTATCTGAACATTTTGTTGAGTGAGAGCAATTTTTATTTAATTTGTATTTTGAACTCAATCCGTAGAACGATGGACTAAAATGTGTTCCACCGACCTGCCAAAATTTTTTATAACTGCTCTAATGTTCCAAGGTCCGTCGCTATTAGTCTGCAAAGAAAAAGAAATGAATCACTGACTCGAATCATGATGACACCTCTGACCTCTCCCCTCTCTCTACTACGTGGCATGTGTTATCTGGTCCACGCAACACCACCGCCGGCGCACACCGCTTCCAATTCTTCACTTCCGCCCAAAAAACTCCAAACGGGGTAACATCACGTGCTCGGAACTCGTTGCACGACCCAAGAGCGTATAACCTCTGACTCCCGCGCGCTCGCGGTACTCCCTCCGTCCCGCAAAGACTGTTTATATATGTTTCAAATTTTGTCTCACAAAGAGTATTTTTTAGTTCGTATTAAATATTTTTCTCATTAAATTAACACTAAGTACTAAGAAAATATTGCATTGAGAAACGTATAGAGCCAATAAAATGCTTCTTTGATGTCTTTTTTCAAGTTCCAAAGCATGATTAATTAAGGGTAACAAGGTCATTTGTCACAACTACTAGCATGTCTTAAATTTTCTAAACGAACGGTCTTTGTGGGACGGAGGGAGTACATGTTGCGAGTGCCCACAGTTGGATTAGGCTTTCTTTTGGTCACAATGAATAGTGAAAAGTACTATTTACCTATCACATTCATCATATTTTTTCTCACAAGAAATACTATTTCGTTATTATTCATTTGCAACTTTATTATTTTTTCACTCAAAATGAATAGTGAAGACCAAGTGATGGGGACGTGGGTGCCCGATCTTCCGTCAGGTGAAAGATAACTCGTTTAGGGCGGATGTGACGCACCGATCCGGCTTCAGATCCAAAGACCTGGACCCCTGCAATCTTAGCACCACGATTCCTCTAGTTATCAACCGTGTCACAATCCGGTTGACCTCGCCGCGAAGGCTAATCCCTGCCTGCGAAACGAAGAACACAAGCAAGAACTCGAAAGAAGCAGCTCTCAAAATAGTGACTCTGCAGATGAATGATTAACACACGAAAGTTGGGGTTTCACAAACCGATAACGGCGACTGTTCGACGACAGAAAACTCTAAGCAAAACCCGCCTCTAAACCGGCGGCGGCTACTGAGTTTATGGAGAGGGAGGGTCGTCCTAGGGTTGTGGGAGACCAGGAGGGGGTGCCCACGACTTGGGCCAAGGGCCCGACTCGATACACGGCCAAGTTGGCCCAAAATAGGTGGCGCAGCACCTTGTCGTGGTCACACAGCATGATCCACACTTCACACAGCATGATCCACGCGACTTCTGGAGCTAGGACCAGAACCAAATCGACGGTGTCGTCGTCCTCTTTCCAACGAGTACTTATACGCCTCGTTTCGACGTCGTATGATGGAGTTACCGCCGAAACCGTGCGTAAGTGTAGGCTGAATCCGAAATGGACGTGGCAGCTGAGTCGGAGACGAAGTCCAACATGGGAAAGGTCGTGGCGTATGTGTGTTCAGCATGGTGATGTCCTCATCACCAAGAATGTTTGATCGCCAGGGCCTACGTATACGGATGGATATGCACTTGGTTTTGGATTGGATTCAAATAACGGAGACAAAAATGTGCATGAATTCGAGATCCAACTAAAATTTGGAGAACAATAAGCCACATTTGTGTTATCATCAACTAACGGTTCTAGTATAACGGCATCGTCATTATAATAGGCATGTACCTTCACAGATTGGATAGTACTGCGCCCTACCGTAACAAAGGGATTTGGAAATTAAAGATTCCTCTAAAGATAAAATTTTTTCTTTGGTTACTTAATAAAAGAGTAATACTAACAAAGGATAATCTAGCGAGGAAGAACTGGAAGGGCAGCCAAAGGTGTTGTTTTTGTAATAATAATGACACAATACAACATCTTTTCTTTGACTGCCCTCATGCTAGGGAGATTTGGCGCATAGTTTTCTATGCTACAGGTTTATCCCCGTCCAGATCGGTATCACATATGCTGGGGAGATGGCTTTCTAACCAAGATCGTAACATTAAAAAGATGATTTTGGTGGGAGTCGCTGCTTTATGTTAGGCTATTTGGAGATGTCGAAATGACATGATATTTAACAAAATCAAGTATACTTCATTTTTGCAGACTCTTTTCAGGGGAACTTATTGGTTGCGTTTTTGGTCGCAACTACAACTTGACGACGACACAAAGGAGATGTTCCGGAAGGCGAGCTCGATGCTAGAGGTTACAGCCTTGGAACAAGCCAATCACAGATGGAAACATAATAATAGATTGGCGCCCTTTTGATCTCTTTTGATGTCTGTTGTCCTTTTTGTGTTCAGCAATGCAAACTGATAACTTGTCATACTTGTAATAAGGTGGCCGTATACGTTTCGTAGAGGCCGGATTTTAATCCATTATCTAAAAAAATAGGGGAGAGTGCAGACCGAGCGAAGCTCGGTTGGTGCGGCCTCCCGACGGGGAGTGCACCCGCCAGGGCTCGAGTCCGGGTGCTGCACAAGGGATTTTCCCAAGCAGACGCACATTGTGCGGTGGTAGAGTGACCAGTCTGGCCTCCCAGCCTATGTTCGCTTAGAAGTTTGCTGTTGTAAATAAATTCTCTCGTCTGTCCCATACCAAAGCACTGGTCTAAGACCAGTCTAATCTCACATGTGGTGCGGTGCCGCTGTGTATTGGTGGGACAGAGGTTCGATACTGTAGGGTGGTCTTACCCCCACAGGTTGAATTTTTTTTTTAATAGGGAAGAGTCAATTGCAAATATGCATCACGTACATATGCACAAAAGATAGCTCGTTGTAAATAAATAAACACTTCAATAGATACACAAACAAATAAAGATATTGAATACGCATAATACTTTTTAGAACTAAAATCAAAATTAAGTGCTTATAGTAAGTATAACACTAGTGATACTAAAATTAATATCGATACTCAGTAGCCATGTGAGTGGATACACCATCGATAGTTTTGATCATTAGCTTTTTTTTTGCCTGCCTCTCCGCCGCACCCATCCATACTACCTCTGTTCGTTTTTATTTGACGTTGGAAAAAAAGTTAGATTATTTTGTACTAACTTATTTGTCTGAAACGTCATATATATACGCAGATATATACGACAGGAGGGAGTATGAGTTGTTTGGTTTGAGAAATCACCTCATATCAGATAAGGTGATTCATCATTTAAAAAAAGATGATGTGATTCGTTGTGAGTTATTTCTCAGATTATACTAATTTTTTTGACAACAGATTATACTCCCTCCATTCCATAATATAAACATTTGTTGACTTCTGATGATCACGTTTGACCACTCGTTTTATTCAAAAAATTTACGAAAATATAAAAAATAATTATGAAATATTTAAAATATATACGATGATAAAACATCTCATAACAAAATAAATAATATTTTCACAAATTTTTAGAATAAGACGAATGGTCAAACGTGCATCACGAAAGTCGAGAAATGCTTATATCTTGGAACGGAGGGAGTACTAAATATTAGCCGGTGAAGAGAGATGGTGACACTCAACCCATTCCATTTCGTAAATCAGAAAAAGTAAAGAACAAAGTGAGAAGATGATACATGATCTCATTCCTCAAACAAACATCCCTGCCTGCGCCCATGCACGTCTGCCAGCGCTACTGCCAGCAGACCGCCCGTGCTCACGAATAATTAAGCATTATTGTGGTAGGAGATCAGATGAACTGATCGGATCATCGATCGATCCATCCCATAATGCCCTGATGAATGCTTCCTCTCGCCCGTTATCCTCATGGATCGACCGATCGGTTTGCCGCGAGCGAGGGTCGTACGTTGGACAGGGCCACGCGCGCAGCACACAACCCCATCCGTGCAATAGGCGATCGTCTCCTCCCCCGGTGTCATCGGGCTGTCACCGGCGTGTCCCAGAGGATGCGAGTTGGGCGGAAGAAAAGATCAGTCGGCACGTACGGCACAGGATGGCCAGGCGATGGCCATCGCCATCGCCACCGCGCTCTGGAGGCCTTCGAATCCCATCTCCGAGTCCACTCCTCCGACACGAACCGGACGGGTGCCGCCGCTGCCGGTGGTGATGGGCAGAGCCGAGGTCCCCGCCGCCCCCTGTTCGCCGCTTGGTGATTTGCATGTTGCCATCCATGATCCATCCCCGAGAAGCTGTTGCATGTCCATCCAAGAGAGCATACCGGCCGTGGGCCAAAATTGGGATGCGGGCCTGGGCTAGCTCCGAGCGACACAGATCCGGCCGGTCCCGTTCCAAAACGTCTCAGGGCCCCCCAGCACAAACATGATGATTTCTTTGTTTCGAACAAAGGAAAATGATGATTTCTCCCCCTAAAAAAAGATGAAGGAATATCATAGGATTTTCAAACAAAAGGTTGAATGAAATTGCCCTATGCAATCGTTATCGGATCCGTATGAATCTTGGGAATTTTCTAACATCATGTTCAACCTCTTGGGGGAAAAAAATTCATTTGTGCCTCTCTTTAAAAATCCATGCGTTCCTTTTTCTTTCCACCTCCGCTCCACAAAAGAAACAGTAGTGCTTATTTTTCATTTCATAGGAATCTACGTCCGTGACCATCCTATGTTTGCTTATTATTTCTAACTTTCATTTTTCATCCAAAGGGATTATACATGTGAAATACACTCTCAAAAGTCAAAACTAAACGAAGTAACGAACAAAAGTGAAACAGCTCTGCTTTCAGAGTTCAGCCTTATTTTCTTGTTCTCTTGTTTTCAAACCTAAAAGTCCAACCTTTTCTTTGTTGGGAAAAATGAATTGCTTAGTGGCAAATAAAGTGCTAGTGATATAACAAACACGGGACTACATTCGTGTTTACTGTAACAGTAAATGATTTGAATCTTTTCAACGTTGTCCGATCATTCAGCGATAAAATTCAACCATCAAGGACTACCCTGTAAGTGTGCTACTTTTATTCGACATAAGCATGATAGATGCCATATTTGTTCGTTCACTTTCAGTTAAACCATTATCTTGTTTAATTATAATAATGGACAACTATATGTATCAAATGATGATACAGAGACTGAAGAAGCGAGAGCTGCGTCTCGTGCGCCGTCAACTTAGGACTCCGGCCGCCGCAACCATCGATCACCTAGGCGCCTTTCCGGCGAAGCGCCACGATATTCTTTGCCGCCTGGGCAGGGCAGGACGGACCAGAGGAGGCCGGTGTTGCACGTACGTCATGGAAATGGAACCAACAAGTCGGTCGACGAATCGAGCCGGGAGCACAGAGTAGTGGAGTTCCACCAACCGCTGGAGTCTGTCTGGAGATGATTCTGCATGGACCGCGGGCGGGATCGGGGGTCGTCTGCAAAGCGAAGGGTGAACACGAACTCGTACGTGTCGTGCAAGCAATTCGGAGCGACATTCAGAGTGGAAGGCCGGCCAGGCTGCATGCGAATTTGCGAAAGTTGAAGTCCTTGGCTGGCCTTCTCTCTCTCTCTGATGACGACAATTTTTTTTCTTTTTCTTCATTTTGATGAAAAATCTGAGGGCGACATTTCTCAGACATACGTGTACAGTTGGATAACAAAGAGAGAAGCTCGGCCTCGGCCAGTCTAGTTGAGCTAGGCTGGGGTGGGTGGGCTGAGCGACCTGTCAAGCTGGGCCTTTGACAGTTCAGGCCCAACAGCTGCCCACTCCTCCCTCCTTTCCTTTCATAGAGTCACCTATTTAAAGTTGCATGTACTCTGTAGGAAGAAGTTGGCGTACTAGTAGGACGTCTTTAATAAGAAAAGTAAAGGACAAAGACATGCTAGGTCAGCATTCCTGGTCAACTCTCTGGCCTTTGTTCCTGTTCCTAGAGTAGTAGTGGGAGACTTCTATCCATCTCAACATGTATAGTATTAATAGCGTATTGCACATGTGAATTGCGATCCTACTTCACATTTCCTAGCAAAACAGCCGGTTCGGTCAACTTTAGACTTGACTCGTTTTTTCCTTCACCAACCCCAGGAGATAGCGTGCACACGCAGCCAACGCGATCGAGCATGTGTTGTGGGTGACCAAAACGGATTTTGAGTCAAACCCCTGATGATCTCTTCTTCGTTTTGTACTGTCAGCCGGGACCGGGAGAGGTGTCAATGCAAGTGGCGGCCCAGAGCAGAAACAGTCCCCGGCCGTTAGCCATGCCGCCGGTCGGGTTCGCACCTGGCAAGCTAATTAACGGCGGCGGCGTCGCCGGCGACGCACGCCTTTGCGCGTTCTAGGGCTGAGCTCGTCGGACACGCCAAGCTCTACTTTTTTCCTTCTCATCCCAGTCGATCACTATAGCTCATCTTTAACTTTGTTTCTTCTTCCTCCGGTCAAAAATCCTATCGCCGCCTGAGATCGATACGATTCGTTCTTCCACCCACAAGCCGTCAGCTCTTTTTTTTTGGCACTACTCCAACTTGCAAGAATACCACCTGAGATCGAGACCGTGAAATAGGAAGAAAGATCTTTCGGTCGGTCAAAACGACCTTTTTACCGTTAAGTGACGATGGTGCATCTCCAAACTACGTACACACTTTCTTCATCTTCTTAAAATAAAATGAGACTAGGTATGTGCCCGTGCGTTGCTACGGGCATAAAATTAATATTACTATGATACAAGATACACAACGACCAACTAAACCTTGGACAAAAAACATTCATTCTACTATTATATAAACATAGTATCGTCTGTGTGCGTTGCTACGGACAATACAAATGGTAGGTAAATGATATTTTAATTTTACAGGTTAGTTATGCAGAAAATGTAAATCACACTTGATCGTGTTTTTTCATAAATATGATTGTCTAGCATATATTGCATCTAACTTTATTCATGAAGCATAAAAGCTAACTCCTATTCATCCGTGTTATAGGAGCACACAAATCAAAAATATATTATGGGGAGTCATCTAGTGGGTTATATCTAGGGTTTGCCATTGCTATTGAATCTTTATGTAAAGTGTTGCGACGTAATTCTCGATACGCTTTATATTGGTCCCTCTTCATCTGCTTGTGTTCAGGCTTCATATTACGGGCATTTTGTCGATCACGTATTGCTTGTCTCTGCTCAGGTGTCATACTTGCATAACGTGCTCTATCTTTTGCACACCTTGATTCAATTTGCTCAGTCGTTAATTTTGATCTCTGTTCTACTATTTTTTCATCACAAGCAATATTTTCACCTAAAAATGATGGGGTCCAATCAGATTCGGTAATGATCACAAAATAACTGTAGTTCAAGTATTAAAAGGTAATTGTCATACTACCTTGTAATTGGTTGCGTCCAACTTCAACGTCGTTAGCAGGTGCAACTTTACGTTGTTGGTAATTTTCAGGTCGCTTCTTTAGTAATTCTTCCTTCTTTTGTAAAGGCATTGGCTTGTATCGGTCCCTATCTCGTTGCCTTCTCCATTCTCTAGGTTCTAGGGGTGGTGGACTATCATTTGAAGTCAATGATCCTCCAACATTGGTGCCCCCTAAGGACTGAAATTGATTTGCAGACGGTCCCAGGGATTAGACGGAGACTAAGGACCAATGCAAATGACAGATGATCGGATGATGCAAATCTTGTTTTGGGAGGACGAAGTGGGCTAGCGAACAACTGCGCACTAAGTATTTCTTGACACTATTTGTACAAGATTAGTTATCAATAACGAATGAAAATTTGTTTCCTACTATGACAGTCATATTAAAAATGTTTTAATTTACTATAGCTGGCAAGTTTCCGATCCCTCCAAAATTTTTTCCTAAACCCTATTCACTTTATCTTTGATATTAATAAAATGGTGATTAAAGATAAAGTGCATATATAAAGGCAAGGTGGGCCAGTCCTTACCCCACTTGCGATATGCACTCCAGTCCACATTTATATTAGGATTCACAAATATATTAAACAACTTGGTTTAATCAAAAGACAATGTCAAAAAAATTACAAATCAGGACATGTAGCCATGATTACAACATATCCTTGTAAAAATATAAGAGCTGTCAATCTGACCAAAGTTCATGAACCGATCAAACCACTGCAAACAAAGACAGAAATCATTACCAATTCATCAAACAGCAATCAGTTTATTGTTTCTTGCACAGAGACTATGTTGGATAACCATTCACACACGGAAGCACCGTTGCTTGTTTCTTGCAACACGGAAGCACCGCAGATGGCTGCACCCAACACACGAACAGTCGCTGACTCGCTGTGAAGTGCAGGCTTGAGGAAGAGGAGATCTTGGCAACCTGCAGGCGAGTGTGAGGGGGAAATCATCCTCCAAAGATTTATGTGATGGGTGCTTCTTATATTATCTTATACATCCTTATTTTGACAACTTGACTTTTCATTTATAGTCATGTTATCAACTTGTTTCATTAGGTTTGCAATTATACTTTATATATACTAATATAGCATACTATGTATGACTGAAAACTGTAATACAGAGAGTCTGGAGAAAAATGCTTGCACTTCCTCACTTGTGTTTAAAAATTAGTACTTAGGCATAAAGTAGGTTTAAGATTTAATCTCCTATAACACAAACCACTGGTCTTAAGTGAATAATTTGAAGGCTTACCAATGCTATTTAGACCCCAGCATAAAACCTCAATTTTTATCCATACAATACTTCAATTAAATAGATTATTCTTTTATCCTAAAGACTAAAAATAATATATCAGCATGCGCTCACATCATTTGAACTCATCCACACTAAACTCGAACCAGTAACAGTGAATTACCTGAACATATCACTCATAAGTATGAAATTGAAGCTATACCTGCACCATGTGACTACCCTTAGCATCTCCAGTTTCTTTTCTGTAGAAAAATGTAGAAAATGCAGAACAAGTACATGTGAAATGGTTTATCATAACTCAATTACTCAAACCTCCTGCTCTCCCCCGCCGGAGGGGAGCCCGGATCCAGGCGAGGAGAGGACGGCGGCCCAGTGGATCGAGGCGAGGACGACGGCCTCGATTTGACGCCCGCCCTGTGAAAATCGAATTTTGGGTTTGCCCGGCAATGTGTCTGCAAAGAAATATTGTCACCTGTTATAATCAATGACCTCATGGTGCATTCCTTTCTTTTTGTTCGAGAAAAAATAATCAAGAAGGAACACAATTTTGCTTATTGTTGTGTGATTACCATGATGAAGCCAAGTCGCACTGTAGTGTAGTCTGATTTAGTAACTGACCCGTAAAACTGCTTAGCAAAAGAATGCTGAAAGTAAAAGCTTAATGAGTTGGTCAAACTTACACTTGATAATCAATTAGACAATTACCATGTAAAATGCATTAATGATACAGTAGTTAAAAAAGTAGCATGTAGTATTAAGCATTTGAATGTATTTCAGTTTGGGAATGTTGCTAAAAAATGATTAAGAAAATAGGAAATTATCCATTATAGTCCATGTTGAGTAGAACTGTCAACTGTGTAAGAGGGACCAGAAGAAACATCACAGTAGGTTGCACAAGTCTCTCAGAAAACCCAAGCAGCCTAGTCTGTTTAGCCCAAAATTAACCAGATTGCATGATGAAAGGGATAGTGTAAGCTTAAGAAATTAATACAGTGTAATAAGGAACTAATTCAGCTTCAGTTCATACAAAAAATACATTATTTCGACTGAAAGCAGCATGAGATTCATTTCTCACCAGCCAGCTCAACATTGCTGAATCTCTGCCAATACCCTTGAAATGTTCCCTAATAAATTCACATTGATGCACATAGGTCACCTTCCTTTGCCCTGCAGTTCCATAGGATTGTACCAAAAAGGCAGCCTTAATGTTTTTTTCATTAACATTAGTATTAACTTGTTTACAAAAGGACAATTGCTCTTTGGTACCAGATCACCATTCATATCATTTAACCAAAACATGAGTAGCAAACAAGATAATACTACCATTTTCTGCAGCATCCTTCTGAAATTCATCCTCCCAGTGTTTCCATTGACGAATCTGAATACAGAAGGAGTTAAAGTTATTTGAAACTAAGGTTAATCTACACATGAATTAAATGAAATGTCATCTATACTTTACCCTCGCGCTTCCTAGAAGCATAGTCAAAACACAGAATGGGGAAGGGGAGCAGAGAAGAGAGGTACCGCACCTTGCAAGGAGGGGGGGTGTGAACGCCCACGAGGGTGTCGATCCGCCGGAAGCCGGGCTTCTTTGGCTGTAGCGGGGACGGGAAGAGGGGGAGGGGGAAGTCCAGTTGGGGAGGCGGCGGCGCTTTGCAGAGGCGGAGGCGTATGCAGCCTCAATGGCCTGGAGCACCGCGCGAGGGTGACGGTGGCCTGGAGCTCCGCCTCGGCCGCTCACGCGAGGGCGATTGGGCGGGGACGAGGCGCTCGGGTCGTGGCGTCGGGCTCCGCGCGAGGGCGACGGTGGCCTGGAGCTCCGCCTCGGCCGCGCGAGGGCGATTGGGTGGGGACGAGGCGCTCGGGTCGGGGCGTCGGGCTCCGCGCGAGGGCGACGGATTGATGGTGAACGACACCATCAAAATTAATAGATTGGTATAGACTAGACATACAAGTTCCGGTTTCTAGCTTACCATAGACGTATGCGTGTTTACATAGTTAACGATCCTAGCTTAGCTATGTATCATGTGCCTTAATTTCGTCGAGCAGGAAGTCTATCTAGAGACCACTAGAGAGAGACATGATTAGCAGCGACCACGCTTAGCTCGTTCGAAGGAAGGAACAAACAAAGGTACGTACTCTATCTATTTTAAATTATAATTCATCTAACTTTGTAACTCAAAGTTTGACCGTTCATCTTATTCAAAAAATTATGTAAAATATTATATCTTTTGTTGTATCTTGTTTTATTAATAAAAGTTGTTGAAGAATGACTTACATTTGATAATATTTATACAATTTTTTTAATAAGACGAGTAGTCAAATTTTAGATAAAAAAGTCAAAACGAATTATACTTTGAAATGAAGAGAATATATGTGCCTTTACTTCACCAGGAATTCTTAGACGGCGACTACGCCCAGCTCGTTTTCGAAGAAAGGAACAAACAAAGAAAGGACTAAGGAGTACATCCATAAAATAGCTTGAAACAAAGCATAGCAGCTGCTAGCTTGTGAAAGCTGAACCCTTTTTGGAGCACTCTCTCTCTCTTGGCTTGACGGCAACGTTCTTTGCACCATCTCTCTGTCGCCCGTGACACATTGTTCGTCTGGCTTATCAACCACTAGTCAGCGGTACTTTTCTCTCAGAACAAATCAGCTACCAGCTACAAGTCAGTAGTATTTTCTCTCAGAATAAATCAGCAGCAGCCACCAACGAGGCGAACTGTGTGCTCGTGTTTCAACCATGTCACACTGTGTGTGCCCCTCCAGCTGGATGCATGATGATGATGTATATACACGACGACACAGTCACACACGCATGCGAGCGCCGCCCATGGTATATGTGACACGGCGGTAATGCGGCTGCCCAACCCTGGGAAGAAATTGCTGACGGTCGGCGTGGCTCTCGTCTCGTCGGTCGTCGACCGAACTACATACTCCGTGTGCGTGTGATCAGTGGTTGGCGTGTGCCTAGCTCTCTCTACATGATCGATACGTTCCTTTCGAGGAGGGGCAGCGTCATGCCTCGTACGGGCCATATAGGGATTGGACACGGTAAACCGTCATGATTTCGCCTACCAGCTGATTATAGTACCACTACTGTTCCACTACAGGCACTAGCTAGCTAGAGCACAAGAGGGTGAGCTCAAGGAGATAGGGATGGAACCGGATACCATTTCGGATATCATTTTTTAACTTTTTTTTATTTTAATTAAATTAGGCATAATATTTTGTATTCAAAAATTTATATTCTTGTTCTTGGTATTGTGCTTGTTAAGATTCATACAAAATAAACCCCAAATGTGTGCTATATTTTGATCAAATGATGAAAAGAAATTCGGATTCGGATTCAGATTCAAATACGGATGTTTTTTCACCTTTTTCTCTATCGAAAGCAAATAATCCATTAAAAAATTGTAGCTAATTTTTTTATTTTTTTCAGTAATTAGCTGGTTATAATGCATAAAAAATTAGCACCAAATTTATTTTATTGTGATCTAAAAAAATCAATTTATTATACAATTCGGATGTTTTGGTTCCATCCCTACAAGGAGAAACATATCTCTTTTGTAACGTGCATAACGTGCTTTTTTTTAAATTAAGATTGAACACGTACGTACAACACCAGACCACCACGACACCAACAAAGAAGCACAAAACATCACTACATCATAAATAAGTTTAGTTGTACAAAACAACCCGCCACACAAAACAAGGAATTAAAGCCCAACGAAACAAAAGACCACCAAGCACCAAACGCGAAATCCAATCTTGCCGAGTGACTGAGCCACCACCAAACATATCAGTTGGATGGTCGTCGAATGCAGATTGACGGTCCAGATCGACCGAGCGAGCAAACTAAACGAAGTGCCACGACGCACCAAACAAGAACGACGATGACTCGTCGTGGTCTCTCGCTATTAGGAGGACCAGTAACCAGCATTACAGTATACACCATCGGTGTGTTTGGATTGTTGGAGTAAATATTTTCCTCAAGGCAAATGTTTTTCTCTTCCATTATTTGTCTTAACAAATTTGCCTCACTGAGGTGTTTGGATTTAGGGGTAAATGTTGGTGAGCTAAACATTTAATAGCAATGTGGGAGAGGAGAAAGTGCACTCATTGAGCAACTTTTTTTAGCACCACCACAAATTTACTCCAGATTTGACACTTTTGAGGGGCAAATGAAATTGGAGGAGCTACACATTTACTCCACACATTTGTCTCTACATGGTTGGCACCTTTGGAGTTAATTTGGGATAAATTTACCTTATTAATCCCATTTGTCCCTCATCCAAACACACCATATATCGCTTGTCGGAACCGCTTTAAGAACCGAGCAAATCTGAAAGCAGAGGCCAGGTGGACGGCGAAGAAATCATGATGCAAGTGGAGGGAGAAGACGCCAAAGATATTCTTTCATTTTTCTCACTTGGACAGCTAGCTGCTCTGATCCATTGAAGTCGTCGTACGAGTCGCCAAAGATATTCTTTCATTTTTCTCACTGCAACTCTGTAATGAGCTTGTTATGTAAGAATTATGGCAATGGGTCAAACATGATTGCCTATCTTGGCTCATCACGGTTTCGTGTTAATATATAGCCTGGAAGGCTTAGAGATATACATCAATTGAATTACAACTTGGAACACAAGGTACTCGAGTCTATCTCTAATACAATCAATCTAAGCTAGCCGAGTCCTGGTTCTTTGTATCGTAACAACCATGGTTACATAGCATATAGACAACTATCTTAACAGCCTCCCACAATCTCAGCCGGGTTGTCTAACAAGGTTGAGATTGTTCTTGAACTCTTCATATTTCCGTATGGCTAAAGCTTTTGTGAATCCGTCTGCGACCTGATCATTTGTAGAAACAAACTGAATTTGCAATTGTCTTCTGGCTACTCGTTCTCTTACAAAATGAAAGTCTATTTCAATATGCTTAGCCCTCGAGTGAAACACGGGATTAGCAGACAAGTATGTAGCTCCCAAGTTGTCACACCAAAGACAAGGTACTTGACTTGTTTTAATGCCCAATTCCTTCAGCAGTGCTTCGACCCATATGACTTCAGCTGTGGCATTGACTAGAGATTTGTATTCAGCTTCAGTACTTGACCGAGATACAGTAGGCTGCTTTCTAGCACTCCAGGAAATTAGGTTTGGTCCAAAGTATATAGCAAAACCTCCGGTCGACCTTCTATCATCGACGTTTCCTGCCCAATCCGCATCAGAAAATGCACTCACAAGTTTTGAGTTGGACCTTCTTATATATAGACCAACATCCATGGATCCTTTAACGTATCTGAGAATCCTTTTTACTGCACTCCAATGTACGGTAGTAGGCGCATGAAGGAATTGGCACACCTTGTTTACAGAGAAGGCTAGATCAGGCCGCGTCAATGTAAGATATTGTAACCCACCAACTATACTCCTGTAGCGTGTGGCATCTCCTGCAGAAAGCAAAACTCCATGTTCTCGAGATAGCTTTTCTGTTGCTGACAAGGGAGTAGGAGAAGTTTTGCACTTGATCATTCCAACTTTATTTAATAGATCAGAAGCATACTTCCCTTGACTTAGAACAATGCCTCCCTGTCTTGGGTTCACTTCTATACCAAGAAAGTAACTTAATTCTCCAAGATCCTTGAGAGCAAAGTCTGTCCTTAAATCCTTTAGTAGTGCTGTCACCGCATCAGGAGAAGAGCTGGTTACAATTATGTCGTCAACATAAATGAGCATAAATATAGTAACTCCGTTCCTTGAGTATATAAACAATGATGTGTCTGATTTTGAAGGCTTGAAACCAAGCTCAGTTAATTTTGAGCTTAACCGAGAATACCAAGCCCTTGGGGCTTGCTTTAAACCGTAGAGTGCTTTGTCCAGCTTGCATACATGATGGGGCTTATTATGATCCTCAAACCCAGGTGGTTGCTTCATGTATACCTCCTCTTCAAGAATGCCATGCAAGAACGCATTCTGAATATCAAGTTGCCTCAAACACCATCCTCTAGACACTGCAATTGAGAGTACAAGTCGAATCGTTGCAATCTTCACAACTGGACTGAACGTATCTTCGTAGTCAATTCCATATCGTTGCTTGTAGCCCTTTGCTACTAACCTTGCCTTGTGCCTATCAATGGTGCCGTCAGCCTTTCGCTTTACTTTGAACACCCATTTGCAATCAATCAAGTTAACCCCACGTTGAGGAGGAACTAAGTGCCACGTCTTGTTTTTATGCAAAGCTGTAATCTCATTCTCCATGGCCTCCTTCCACTTTGGACTGCTCAGTGCTTCTGTCAAATTTTCAGGCTCTCTTGTAGAACAGAAGTTTGCATATCGTATAGTACCATCTGTATAAATTTTTGGCTTGACAATACCTGATTGTAGCCTTGTTTTTGGCCGTGTGGGGCTGGCCACATGATCCGGAGCCACAGCAGATCCAGCAGATCCTGTCGATGCGGCAGCCGAGGCAGGCGAATCCCGCGCTCCTGTCTCCGCCGGGGCGGACTCCTGCACGCGTGGCGGCCCAGGACTGGCGCTCCGAGACACAGACGGCGTGTCACCGCGCGACGCTGTAGACGACGAATCCGCATGGGAGTCAGAGCTGGATTTCGTCAGGAGATCTTCCTGGAGTTCAGCGTTGCCTTGTCGCGAAGCCAAACCGGGTAAATCGCCTGCAGCCTTGCTGTTTATCCTCATTTGATGTTCAAATTGATCTGAATTTTCTTCTCTGAACTCCTGCATATCAGCCACAGCTTCAACACTATCATGATTAGTATGTTCATCAAAAAATATTGAACCACTAGTTGCCTCCCCTTGGCTGGGATTACGCAGGTGTTCTGGAAGAAGAAGAATTTCCTGTCTGAGCCTAGCGCCTGCATTCTCATGCATAGCTTCAAAGGGAAAGATGTTCTCATCAAAGACAACATCCCGTGATATATACACACGTCCAGTAGAGGGCTCTAGACATTTGAAACCTTTGTGAAGGTAGCTATACCCAAGGAAAACACATTTAGTGGATCGGAAGGCAAGCTTTTTAGAGTTAAAGGGTCTAAGATTTGGCCAGCAAGCGCACCCAAAGACACGCAAGGAGGTGTAATCTGGTTTGGTATTATGAAGGAGCTCGGTTGGACTTTTTAGGTTTGTCACTCGGCTAGGCAACAAGTTTATGAGGTAGGTGGCTGTGAGAAACGCCTCATCCCAAAATTTCAGAGGCATAGATGTTGTAGCTAGAAGAGCAAGCCCGACCTCAACAATGTGTCGGTGCTTCCTTTCTGCTGACCCATTTTGCTGATGAGCATGAGGACAAGACACGCGATGCATGATCCCAATTTGCTTAAAGAACGAATTTAACTTCTCATACTCACCCCCCCAGTCTGTTTGCATACATAAGATCTTTTTATCAAATTGTCTCTCTACAAATTTTTGGAAGTCATGGAATACGTGGAAAACATCTGATTTCCTACGCAAGAGGTAAATCCATGTGTACCTACTATAGTCATCTATGAAGCTAACATAGTAGGTATTTCTCCCAACCGATGTGGGTGCAGGACCCCACACGTCTGAATGAATAAGCTCAAGAGGTGTAGAAGCGATATTATGAGACTTAGAATAAGGAAGCTGATGGCTCTTGGCACGTTGGCACGAATCACAAATAGACTCATTGGTTGACTCACTATTACACGGGAGCTTATTATTCTTAAGAACATGAGAAACAATAGAAAAAGAAGGGTGGCCTAAACGACTATGCCATCTCTCTGTGGACGGCTTATTGACTCCAAGCACATATTTGTGCGCACTTGCTCCCGTGTGTTTGAGATCTAAGGGATAAAGACCTCCTTCACACCTTCCTTGATGGAGAATTCTCCTCGTTGCCTTGTCCTTAATAAGGAAAAAATTAGGGTGAAATTCGAGCAAAGTATTATTATCTTTAGCTAAGCGATGAACGGAAGCAAGGGATTTTTGAGCAGTTGGAACATGAAGAACATTTTTTAGATGAATGCTATGAACTGGGGAGTGCAACATAGTATGGCCAATATTTTTGATAAACATACCTGTCCCATTTGCCGTATGAACCTGATCACGTCCTCCATATTTCTCATGGAAGGTGAGCTTCTCCAAGTTGCTGGTGATGTGATCAGTGGCTCCACTATCCGCATACCAATTAGTGTCCACACCATATGCAGCAGACACCGACCCAGCAGTCTTGTTTGGCGGCTGGTAATCCTCCTCAAACCTGTACCAACACTCTAATGCAGTGTGATTAGGACGATCACAAATTTGGCACCTTGGTTTGGAGTTGTTGCTGTTGTTGGGCGTGGATGTCTTGAAGTTGTTGCTGTTGCCGTCTCCAGAGCTTCTTCCACGCCCTCGACCACGGAAGCCACTGGTACGGTCGCGGTTGGAGTTTCCTCGGCCACGTGTTGTGTTGTTCACCGAGGATTGGTACTGGCCACCGCTGCCTCCTTGATCTTGGTACATCTCCAGCCTCATCTCGTATGCCATAATTTGGGCATACAAGTCACTGAGAGAGATTGGATCCGTCCGACCTAGAACTGATGACACGATGGGGTTGTAGTCAAAGTCCAGGCCGGAGAGGATATAGGACACCATCTCCTCATCTTCTATCTTCTTGCCAGCAGCAGCGAGTTCATCAGCAAGGGACTTCGCCTTGTTGAAGTAGACAGTCGCAGTCATGCTTCCCTTCTTGAGGTTGGCAAGCTGCATCCTCAGATTGGTCACCCGCGCACGAGATTGCGCTGAGAACATTGCTTCCAGCGCCTCCCATACTTGAGCAGCGGTAGACATTGTCGCCACCTGCCCGAGGATCTCCTTGGAGATCGAGTTGTAGAGGAAGGCGAGAACTAGCTGATCATGAGCCAGCCAGATCGCATACTCCGAATTGTCGACGATGATCTTCGTCTTGTCCGTCTGGACAACCTCCATGGTCTCTTCTGGCTGCTTGGCCGATCCATCAAGGAAGCCTATGAGACGGGCTCCTCTGATCGGTGGGAGTACTTGCGCCTTCCATAGGACATAGTTGTCCCTGGTGAGTTTCTCGGTAACTTTGGGACCGAGAGGGGTTAGGGAGGTGGCTGTGCTCGAGGACGAGGCTGTGGTGTTCGACATGGCAACAGATCGCGATCTAGAAGAGGAAGGCTCTGATTACCATGTAAGAATTATGGCAATGGGTCAAACGTGATTGCCTATCTTGGCTCATCACGGTTTCGTGTTAATATATAGCCTGAAAGGCTTAGAGATATACATCAATTGAATTACAACTTGGAACACAAGGTACTCGAGTCTATCTCTAATACAATCAATCTAAGCTAGCCGAGTCCTGGTTCTTTGTATCGTAACAACCATGGTTACATAGCATATAGACAACTATCTTAACATGTTATTCTTCAATTTGTCGGTCAATATGTACATTATATGTACGTCATGATCTTTTTTGAGTGAACAAATAATCTATATGTCATTGTCCTTCACTTTCTTTGTCAACAAAATGAAATAATAGATTTACTAATTAACAACTTTATCATCAACTTGTAGCTGCTTTTTTTACTTTTAGATTATTGTCACTAACAAGGAGGAAATTATACGTAAAATTATTGTGCACCGTGCGGATATATCGGAGCCGACTAGCTAGTCCCCCCAAATATAATGCTTTCTTTGCAAATAAGCTTTCTTTCTGAAGTGGTATACATGGTGGAAAAGAAAACGAAATGTGATGCGCATATGTTTCAGAACTACTTTTAGTTCACTTTGATGTAGTATATATTTCCCGCTTTTGGCCTAGTATGTCTTACTATATGAGAAATGGGAGGAAACGAGAGGACCCACTTGAATTTGTCGTCCCACCATAAAGTATAAAAAATGCAATATTCGTGGAGCTTCTGCACTTTCACAAGTCACAGATCCATGTTTCTGCCCCAACTTTTTGCAACGAACATACCAGGAAAGCGTGTAACTTGACCTTAAAAAATTGTTGGTAAGGGCACTCCTTCAATTATTGTTTCCTCGTGGAGAAAAATATAAATCATTTGCTTGATGAGTACTGCGAACGGTATTCTTAAAAATGAATCAAGGATAAGTATGAGAGCATATGCATTATTGATGTTTATTGACTAATGATGATATGGTGATGAGCAGTGGAGCATCAAAGTGGGAGAACTTATGGACTACTCAAAGTACAATTGAGAATCCTTGATTTCAGTCACCACGCACGGTAAGCTAGAATGTACATGATTAAACCAATCATAGAGAATTAGGTTAACCTCTACTTTCTGGATATAAAATAAGCACATCAAGGATGCTGATTCTCCGTTTGCACTGATAATGACATAATCACATAACCAGGTTATGATGAAAGCAAAATGTGAACACGCGCCAACGACTTACATATATAGTTAGAACGTTTGCGCATGGGACAAATCTGCTTGAGTCAATGTAACTGCTCTCCGGATTCGTCCCCATGATTAAATGCAAATCTACTAGATTATCCCTTGAGGATTACTCTAGCAATGATACGCTTGATTTGTCCCATTTCAGCAAAGAAGTTGCTAAGCCACAATTAACACAACAAGATGCCACCTTGTGTACATACATGATCGATGAAGCACCGTCCGCTTGTCCAGATGCAGCCGATGGCTGACAGACAATGGCATAATCTCGTTATCGCGGTCAGTTGACAGGTATCAAAAGCATAGAAAATACGTTGCCATCACTCGCTCGAGACTTTCCTATTAGCAAAAACAAATGTACAAATATTTTTTCAACAATGTAAGCTACTTGATATCACTGTTGAAGGACCGTCCATGACACGTGCGGAATGTGCGCCAAATGATCAGGCCACGCAGTGTGAAACTGCTAAACTTAGCTTAATTACTCTTGCAATCCATCTCGAGTAATATATAGTCGAGTAGAGCTTCTTCTGGAAGCTGTTGAAAACTCTGGACTCTGTTTTTCTTTTTCCTTTACTTAACGTGATAAAAAACTCTATTCAACCACTTCATCATATATTAAAAAATGATTTCTTAATTTCCGTTGGACGGAATACATATAGCTTATCATCACTGATCAGTGACTACCACACATTACTCTGTTTTTTCTAAAAGAAAATCCGAGGCACATAATTCTGCGGTGACACGCGTCCACGAACCCTCGCATTATTGTGCATGAATCTTGTTGTTGCATCATCCTCCACCGCCGCAAATATTCCATCAATGATATATCACCGGCTAATTCAATTCAGACTGATGCTGATCTGATTCTCGGAAACGTTAGCCATCAGGTTCCCAATAAACAACTACTACAAATTAAAAACAGATGCTAATTAATCTGGCTTTAACCGTCCAGAAACGTGCATGATTCTTGCTTGAGTAGCTTGCCGTGGCTAGGGCTATGCAACAATTTTCCTTTCCATCCCCATTTTCTATCCCCTTTTCTTTAAAAAAAAGAAAAGAAAAGAAAAGGAAAAGAAGTTTCCTCCTGCTTGGGGTCAACGTACTCATATCTTCATCAGCTAGTTAACAAAGCCAAGTAAGTCAAAAGTCAGCATATTCCCCAATCCCCATCCCACTGATTTAACAATTCCGACACCGTCCTAGATTCCTCGCTTAACTAAGCGGGTAACCCATGATTAGTTATTTTAATCATGTGGTAAGGAAGAACTGCTCACGTCACCGGTAGAAGATTTGAGAGCAACCGTCCAAGCTTCTTTGCCTGTTGATGGACGGAAGTGTCCTTGCAATCGCGACGGGATCATGGTAATAATTGAGACGTGTTGGACGATATTCCAAGGTCATTGTTACTCTCTCCCCGACAAATGGCTTGTGCCAAACCGGTTTGGTTTGAACGGAGATGGACGAGCGCTTAGCCGCCATAGCTTGCCTGTGTACCTAAGTACCTTTCTCCACACTGTGCTTCTGATCTTGTACCTGCCGGCCTCTGATCTTTATGGGTGCCGAAAGTCTGCTGTATTATTCGAGCCGGCCACGCAATTCAGTTTGTCTATTTCTACTGTTCCTCGGCAGCGATGGGGCCGTGATCGTCAGGATCACGCTCGTGACTCGTGAATCGTCGTTCCAATCCGATCCTGAAAGCGGCCGCGCACTGTACTGTGTTTGTGATTGGGAGACCGATCTCGCAGCTGTAGCAGTAGCAGCGATGGCAAAGGTCGACGGATTCTTGTTTGTAATTTCGGATCGATAGCAAAATCGACACTAGGTGTTTGGACCGGATCTGAGCCAGCAACCGCCGTAGCACATCAAAGAGTGGAAATGACAATGCAGGGTTGGATAATGGGACCATGATGGTTCGGTCCCTTTAAATGTTGTGCTGATCCTTTTCCTTCAAAACAAAGAAACGCCCTCCGATCCCAAGAAAGAGTCAAATGACACTAGTCATCATGAATAGCAGCATGCATAGACCTCGTGAAGAGGATATATATACTCCCTCGGTCCCAAAATAAATGCAATTCTAGGACCGGACACGCAAACCAATGCTACATGTAAAATTACCAAATTGCCCCTTGTCTTTTGTATGAAAGATCTAGACACTAGCTTGTCTTTTGTATGAGAAGTTTCTAGAGCGTCTTGTCTTTTGTGGTAAGTAAGTCAAAGTTGCATTCTTTGTACTCCCTCTGTCCCAAAATAAATGCAACTCTAAGATTGGACACGCAAACCAATGCTAGGTGTGAAATTACTAAATTGCCCCTTGTCTTTAGTGAGAAACATCTAGATATTTGTTTGTCTTTTGTATGAGAAGCTTCCGGAGGTTCTTGTCTTTTGTGGTTGGTAGATCAAAGTTGCATCTTTTGTGGGATAAATTTTGAATCTTAGAATTACATTTATTTTGGGACGGAGGGAGTAGGACAAATTTTAAACTCTAGAATTGCATTTATTTTAGGATGGAGGGAGTACAAAGCTTTTCGTAGGACTGGCTTACCTACAATTTTGACTAGAGCACCAGTAGCAGTATGTAGGTACCTATGGAATTTGAGAGGAAGAGAACAAGGAACAAACACATACAAGTTTAACCGACAAAATTAGCGTTCCGCCAACATAACAAGCTTCTTTAACCCAGTCCAACATACAAACTTTTACAAGTAGTTTTGTCTGCCGCTTGTGTTGTCGACGGACCTTGAACAGCATAACTGTCAGTCCATGGCGACCAAGCATGAAATTAAACCAGACTTTTTATGCCCATGCTAAATTAAATGTTTAATTAGGAAGCTTCATTCTGTCCTGAACTAGGGCATGCATGCATGTGCCCTGCCTTGCACGTAAAAGGAACAAAACACATGGACTTGTACAAGTAGTAGTGCATGAGCACTCAGGCGTGTGTCTGTGTCCATCCATCCAGGAATTTTGCGGTTATCATGCTAGAATCAGATCAAATATACAGCTAGGTTGACGAAATCCAGCGTGCGTGCACCATGCATGTACATATGCGACTGCATGAGCCTGCAGCACTAGCTGCTAGTGGAGAGGCGAAGACCTCGTCAGATAGAGCCATGGCGTACGTGGTGGTTGGACAATGCAAGCAGAGTCTGAACAGTTGTAGAGTGTTTGTGACAGGCTGACAGCACGCTTGGACAACAAAAAATATTCTAAATGGTACTAGTAGATAGTACCATGTGACCATCAAAAGGGAAATTACTGTTGGAAATTGCACAAAATAGACCAGCAAGCTTTCTGTCTGCTTGGAAGCTTCCTTGTCACCTTTCCTTTTCTTTTTTCCGAAGTGGTACGCACTACGAAAGAAACGACAAGCTTTCAGCAAACTGCTTTGAATTATTTGATGCTTCCTCACTCTCTAGCTAGGCCAAAGTGTGTGCTTCTGATCATCTGATGCACTTTCATAGGTCGTCCTTGTTTTCTGTCTCAAACTTTTCGACACGCTCGTCAGGAAAACCATACATGGAACTTGACATTGAAAAACATAATCAACAAATTAAAGGCGCTCCATCTTTTGCCTCATACTATATAAAGATCAATTTTTTTTGTCTTGTGTGTTTTCTAACAGTAACATATTATTAGTGCATGCCATCGGAGAGATGTATGGGCACATGTATTGTTTTATATTAGTGGCTAATATTTTTTAAAAAGATATAGTCTCTAATGAACAATGATAGGGATGAACAGAGGAGTCCGTCAACCAGCATTTCAGTAGGTAACAGCTCGATGGGAAAATGGCATAATAATGGTCTTGATCATCCATCCAGTGATGGCACAGTACTAAATTAAGATAATTGATGGAAAATTAGCGTAATTATCTTGCTACCATGATGCAACCAGTACTAAATTAAGCATGAATGATGACTACATTATAAGGATGCTGCTTGGCGCCTAATTTCTCACTGATGGCGTATAACTACATCATGATGAAA
This sequence comes from Cenchrus fungigraminus, assembly GCA_036936925.1. Taxonomy (NCBI): domain Eukaryota; kingdom Viridiplantae; phylum Streptophyta; class Magnoliopsida; order Poales; family Poaceae; genus Cenchrus; species Cenchrus fungigraminus. The sequence continues at coordinate 105,470,742 of CM072779.1, forward strand.
GCAAAATCCGGTCTAGTGGTGGACACTCGCAGTGGCGAGGCCACCCACCACGGTTCGATCCTCAGGATCGGCTGTGGTGTCGCAGGGTAATTTATCTCACGGGTGGTGCGGTGCTGCTGTGTATGAGTGGGGTAGAGGTTCAGGAATTTTCTCGACCTGTGTGAGAAAGATCTTCTTAATACAATGTCGTGAGGGTGATCTTACTCTCTACAGGTTGAGTTTTTTTTTATGATAAAAGCAAAATCTAAACGCCTGGGAGCTTGCGATAATATTAGTCGTGTGTGCCAACCTGCGGCAATTAGCAGGGCTTCAAACAAATTAAAGGACAGTACTTTCTGCTTACGAGTCAATATCTGCTACGGACATTTGAACATAAATCCACTAGATTCTAGCAAAAAATAGCAATAATGACAGATATGCTTTGATTTGTCCCATCAAAGAAGTTGCCAAATCATAACGACGACAACGAGATGAAGCTGCTTATCTAAAGCCTGAAAAACGCGCTGTCGAGCTGCAGAGGCGTGTGCAACTGATCAGTAAGAATCGACCACAGTAGTACGTATTTCCTTTAAAAGTGTGTGCGTAACCCCTCTCTGGCAGAGAGCACTAGCACAGACATTTTAATTTTCTGCAATATCAATATGTGATCTCTATCCTGATCGCTGTCCGGCCGCTTCACCAAATGGCTTTCCTGGGGCACGTGCGAAATGTGCGCGACATCAGAGCTTGCAGTCTACTGCTGCAACCGCCGGAGTAATAATAGTATAGTACTCCTCGTTCTTAAATATATGATGTTTATGACAATCAAATTAGTTCACTTTTGAATTAAATAACTTGTCTTAAACGTCATATATTTATAGACGGAGGTAGTATAATCCGGTGGGCGCTTCTTCTAGAAATGGATACCACGTTCACTATAGGAGGTATACAACTTGAAGTACACGTAGTCTTTTGCACTATTGTTCTAATAAACGGACGGCTCTGATTTCTTTATAAGGAAAACATTGAATTTTCACTTATACCACAATTTTAATTTCAAACCTATAACTACAACTATCTATAATCTGGGCAGATTTAGGCCTTTGGGGGTTTCAAGAGTGGTTTTGCATTTTCAAAAAAAAAAAAACCTATCTACTGGTGTTATATTTGCAATTATTTTTGTTCTTTGTTGTTCATGCTCCTTGTGTTGTATTATATGAGTAATAAAATCCTAGGAATACTAACAAATATGATGTAAAAAGCACCAACCAACAAATAGCATAGTTTTTTATAAAATTTTTGATAGCAACTTCATATTTTTTTTGGATTTGAAATGAATTAGTTATGATTTTATTTTATCAAATCAAAAAATTAAAATTTCTAGAAAATACAAAACCACCCAAAACGCTAAATTTATCAGGTTTTGTCATTTGGATGGTCCGGTATATATTCACAAAATAATTTGTTAATCTTGGCTCAATTGAGTAGCTTTACATCAACACGCAGCGTTGAAAGAACATGCAAACTGCGGTTTCAGAAAACAACAGATCGATGCATGCATCGTACTACTTTACTAGCATCCTCGACCGCCACAAATCTGAATACTTTACTGTTAATCATCAAAGTCTGATTTTAATCATTATCATCAGAACAAAAGAATAGCTTGCTGGCGTACTCACCAAGACAAAACATTCCATTAGTTTTCACTTCCTGTTGTGAGGTCAACGCGTACTCATCTTCAGCCGGTCGAGTAGCGTGTCAGAAATTGAAGTCAGCATATTCCCTAGCCAGCTATGACTCGTTAATAATCTGACGACACTGTCCTTGCTTCCTCACTTAACCGGGTAACCAACGATTGGTTAGCAGATTTTGTTAAGATTAGGACGATTGATTGGCCTATAATGAACGACCACGTACTACGACTGATACGACCGGCCATGAACCGTTCCGTCTGTTGTGTTGAATGATGATCCAAATTATACCAAGAGAGGAGGCCGACTTCTTATGACGTAGCGGAGCGGAGGCAGAAGTAGGCCCCATGGGCTGCGCCCCTTTCTGCTCAGATCGCGACTAGGGGGTGCGGGGGGGGGGGTTGAAGCCCCCCGCGGTACGGTACGGGTCATATAACCCGTAGGGTTTTCCATTGGAGATAGATTCTCTCGCCTTCTTGTAAGCCGCCGTCGTTGGCGTTTGTAACCGGACTCCGATCATAGTGAAGTTCTTGCTGGCTGACGCCCGTGATTTTTCCCTCTCGTGTTGGGAGGGTTTTTCACGTTAAATCTCGTGTCTCTTGCGGTTTGATTTCTTAACTTTCGTCGATTACTTATCATCGTTTTATAACAAGTGGTACCAGAGCCTGTTCAAGACTAGGGTTCCGTGATGGCGCCGACGATGAAGTTTGATCTACCGCTGTTGGACTACAAGACGAGGTTTTCGCTGTGGCAAGTGAAGATGTGGGCTGTTCTGGCGCAAACTCAGGACCTTGATGAGGTGCTGGATAAGTTTGGGAATAAGGTCGCGGCTGATTGGACAGATGAGGAGACGCGCAAAGATCGTAAGGCTTTGTCCCTAATTCAGTTTCGTCTATCTAATGATATTTTGCAAGAGTGTCTACAGGATTAGACTGCTGCATCACTCTGGCTTAAACTGGAATCGATCTGCATGTCCAAAGATCTAACCAGTAAGATGCATATGAAGATGAAGGTGTTCACCCTTAAGATGGAGGAGGGTGGTTCGGTGTTGAACCACATATCTGTTTTCAAGGAGATTGTTGCCGACCTAGTGTCGATGGAGGTGGTATACGAGGATGAAGATTTAGGCCTCTTATTGTTATGTTCTCTGCCTAGTTCGTTTGCATCCTTTCGTGACACCATACTTTTGAGCCGAGATGAACTAACCGTCTCGGATGTTTATGAGGCACTCCAATCCAGGGAGAAGATGAAAGGCATGGTGCGCTCTAATGGGTCGTCTTCCAAGAGCGATGCATTGCAAGTTAGAGGCAGAGCTGAACAGAGATCCTCCAATTTTGAAGGCAACGATCGTTACAAGAGCCAAGAAAACAGAGGCCGTTCAAAGTCCATACATCAGAAGAAATTATGTAAGTATTGTAAGGGGAAAACTCATTGGATTGAGGACTGTTTGAAGCTAAAGAACAAGGAGAAAATGAAAAATAATCCTGATGGTAAGACATCTGTTGTCTCTGGTGCTAGTTCTGATACTGGAGATTGCCTGGTAGTTCTTGCTGGTTGTGTTTCTAGTCATGAAGAGTGGATACTTGATTCTGCATGCTCTTTTCATATCTGCATTAACAAAGATTGGTTTAGTTCCTTTAAGCCTGTGCAGAAAGGAGATGTTGTGCGTATGGGAGACGATAACACGTGCTACATTGAGGGGATCAGCTCAGTTCAGATCAAGGCTCATGATGGTATGACACGCACGCTGCAGAACGTGAGATACATACCAGGGATGAGAAGAAATCTGATTTCTCTCAGCACGCTTGATGCAGAAGGATTTAAATACACCGGTTCTGGTGGAGTATTAAAGGTATCAAAAGGCTCTCTTGTTTGTTTGGTAGATGATACGAATTCTGCAAAGTTATATGTCCTACGAGGTAGTACTTTACATGGTTCTGTTTCCGCTGCTGCTGCTGTTAAATGCTGAACCTAGTGAGACTAACCTCTGGCATATGCGTCTTGGACATATGAGTGAACTTGGTATGACAGAATTGATGAGGAGAAACCTACTGGATGGTTGTACTTTGAGTAGCAAGAAGTTCTGTGAGCATTGTATCTTCGGGAAGCATAAAAGAGTAAAGTTCAATACCGCTGTTCATACCACCAAAGGTACTCTTGATTATGTACAGGCTGACTTATGAGGTCCTTCTCGTAAACCTCCTTATGGTGGTGCTCGTTACATGCTTACTATTATTGATGACTACTCTAGAAAAGTATGGCCTTACTTTATGAAATATAAAGATGATACCTTTGCTGCATTTAAAGATTGGAAAGTGATGATAGAAAGGCAAACTGATAGGAAGGTGAAGGTGCTTCGTATTGATAATGGTGGAGAATTTTGTTCTGCTGCATTTGATTTTGCAGATAGGAAGGCATTGTCAGGCACCACACCATACCATATACTCCGCAGCAAAATGGTGTAGCTGAGCGCATGAACTAGACCATCATCTCGAAGGCTCGTTGCATGCTGTCCAACGCACGCATGAGCAAGCGTTTTTGGGTTGAAGCTGCTAACACCGCATGCTACTTGATAAACATGTCGCCTTCTATTCCATTAAATAAGAAAACACCTATTGAGGTATAGTCTGGCACACCCGCTGATTATTCACAGTTGAAAGTTTTTGGCTGCACTGCTTATGCTCATGTTGATAATGGAAAATTAGGGCCTAGAGCTATTAAATGTCTTTTTCTTGGTTATGGTTCGGGAGTTAAAGGATATAAGTTGTGGAATCTTGAAACAGAAAAGACTTTCATGAGCAGGAGTGTTGTTTTTAATGAATCTGTGATGTTTACTAACAGCTTGTCCTCAGGTCGTGTTCCAGATATTTTTGATAAAGAGCTGCAGCATACGAGCGTGCAGGTGGAGCATGTGGATGATGAGGAAGGTGTGCATGTGCAACAACATGTGCAAGATGATACAGGCGAGCAGGTGGAGCCGTTTGTGGAGGATCAGGAAAATAAAGCTGTTGATGATGAGGCTCATGATGATGTTCAGCACTCACCTCCTGTTTTGCAGTCAGAGGAGGATTTACCCATTGCTATTCGCAAGTCTAAGAGGGGTTGTGGACAACCACGTCGTCTTATTGAGGAGTGTAATATGACTTATTATGCTTTGAGTTGTGCTGAACAGGTTGATAGCAGTTATGAGCCTGCAACATATACTGAAGCCATTGCTTGTGGAGATCGTGAGAAGTGGATTGCAGCTATGCAGGATGAGATGCAGTCGCTCGAGAAGAATTGCACTTGGGATGTTGTTCCCTTGCCTAAGGGAAAGAAACTTGTTCGCTGCAAGTGGATCTACAAGAGAAATGAGGATTTATCTCCTAGCGAGCCTCCAAAGTTCAAGGGAAGGTTAGTTGCTAAAGGCTTTAGTCAGATTCCTGGTGTCGGGGACAGCCACAAGGGTCTCCTAATAATGGGGGAAATCATCCCTTTTTCGAAAAATAATGAAAGCGAACAAGCAAACCACACCACGCACGACAGCAGCCCAGGGCAAGGCCCACGGCCCAAAAAGCCTCACCGGCCCAACGAACAGTCGACCCCCGGTGCTCCTCGAGCAAACCTCCGACTCGCTCGAGGGCCGGGCGCCGTGCCGCGAAACCCTCCGCCTCGCTCGAGGGCCTGACGCCCCCTCGGGCGAGTTTTCGCCTCGCTCGAGGACTTGACGCCCCTCGAGCGAGTTTCCGCCTCGCTTGAGGCCTCCTCTGATCCGCGACACCATGCCTGCTCCCACGACCGGAGCATTAAATGCTCTGGCGCGTCGCGGGCGCCCGGGTCAAAGGCGAATCCACACCACGCCGGCCCTCTGACACCGCCTGGGAATCAGATCCCGGCGCTGTTCGACCGACCTGCACTGTGCAGCCATCCCCGGCGCTGTGCGGGTGCTGTGCGGCAAGGCCGGTGTCATTCCGTGACACTGTGTCGCCTACTCTCGTACCTCCTCCACGTCGCGCCCCTCGAAAGAGGACGGCGGCACCCTCGAAAGGGGTACGGCCACCAATTCCCCGCCCGCCTGGGACGACGCCGTGACGCAAGGCCGGCGAGGTGTGTCACCTCCATCACCTCCGGGCGTTGTGCAGCCATCCATGGTGCTGTGCGGCCATCCCCAGCGCTGTGCCACCATCCCCGGCGCTGTGGAGCCCTGTTACGATGGGACGCCACCACGCCGGCCCCTGTATGGCATGGGCGCTCCCGCCATCGAGGCCCTCGAAAGAGCATGGATCATCCTCGAAGGGTGTACGGGCGGCGACCTGGCGCGCACACTGACCGGCGCCGCCGTACGAGCGACGTGCGCCGCGTCCCCTCCGCTAGCTGCGGCGCCGCCCGGCCATCCCGGGCGCTGTGCGACTGGCCCAGGGTCTGTGCGATCAGCACCAGCGCTGTGCGGACATCCCTAGGCTTTGGCACCATCCCGGGCGCTATGCTGGCATCCCCGGAGCTGTGCGGCCATGCTCCGATGGGACGCCGCCACGCCGGGCCCTGTACAGCACCGGGTGCCCTCGTCAGCAAGACCCTCAAACGGGTGCACGAACAGCGGTCAGACGTGTACGCCGATCGAGCTACCCTCGAAGCTATTCCCCGACCAGCATATAGCCACCACGACACTGGCAAGTGTTGAGAGGTCAGGACACCATCAAATCGCAAACGTTGTGTGCCAGTACCACGATACTCTGTAAAAACCCGTGCGGCACGTTTGTAAGCCGCCTCCCCTTGGTCTATAAAAGGAGGAGGCGGTCGCCCGGCCGCCGGGCGGACGAGATCATCACTTCACACCCACGCTCACTCGCATACTCGTTCCCTTTGATATTGGCACTTTGCCTCAATCACTTGCAGGGACTTGGAGGCCTCTCCTCCTCTCCCGCCTTGCTTGTAGCCCCCCTCTACAGGCACCACTGGTGCGGATCAATACAGCGCGCACGCGCAAACCTGCTGGACGTACGACCCCGCGGTCGGAACCAGGATAAACCCGCGTCCCTGTGTTGTCATTTGCACCGACCATCGAGAAGCTGATCACAGCGTAACTTACTAGTTAGTGTCGGGACTAATCCTAACACCGACAGTTGGCGCGCCAGGTAGGGGGACTCGCGCTGTGATCGACCCCTCACCAGCATTCTCGATGGTGATTCGCACCGAGATGACGTCCCAGAGGTACGCCATGGGCAGCTCGGACCCTCTCCCTGCCGGATTCGAAATCCGGTTTGGGAGCCTGAACTTTCAGGCCACAGGGAACGGCTACCTCATGCACCTCACCAACCGCGACGAACTCCACCCGTGGCGGTCGACCGGGCCGGGCCCGATCCCCGCCACGCCGACGACCGGCGTCCCAGCGCCGGAACCCACGACGGCAGCTGCCTCGACGTCCCGGCGCCGCAAGCGCCCGGGTCAGCGCTCGCGTCAGTCGCGCGCGGAGCGACGCCGGGTAGCACGCGACGCGGCCCGGAACGACGTGCCCCCGCCAAGCGACACGATGGCACACCCTGCGGGGGAGCACGCGGCCGCGGGGCCGCAGTTCCCCCACGGGATGCGCAACCCTGCGGCGGCGTACGCCTCATCCGTCAGCACCGACATGGCCGCATATGAGGATCTCCCGGGCCATCACCTGCTGTCAGCCCGGAACCTCATCGCCACCACCAACGACTAGTCGTATCACGGCTCGCCCAGCGAGCTGCCGCCCTCGACCTCGCATGGCTACACGGAGTGGGACTTCTCCGGCGTACCGGACCCTGTGGTCTTCCGACGGTTCCTTGACGCCGCGGACTACTGGTTCGGTTGCTCCGACGACTCCAGCGAAGGGAGCTACGATCCCTCGCGCGAGTGCTTCTTTGTCGCCGCCAACGAGCATGCTGACGGCGCGAACGGAGCGGGCGACGGGAACGCGGCCCAGCATCTGGAGCCGAACCCGCCACCGGCCCCACCAGCGGGCAATGCGGATATTAATGCGCAGCTGGCCCAAGCGCGCGAGCTCGAGGCAAGGCTCGCGGAAGAGTACCGGCAGGTGCGGCTCCTGCGTGCAACCATCGCAGGGGAAGCCTCGGCGCGCGGCGAACGCGCCCGAGAAGCCGGGAAGCAGGCCTGCGAGCGTATCAACGCCGACTTCAACGTGGACGACCCACACACGCCACTTCATGCCAGCCAAAAACTCATCGCGGCGGCGACACTACTTCGGGCCATGCCCGAGCCATCGACGTCCGAGGCACGTAATCTGCGCCGCGAGGCGCAGACTCTCATCGAGCAGGCGGCCGTGCAGCAGGCCGAGAGCCCCGCGTCCCGCATGCGCAACCAGTCCAGCGCGCGGGGCGACGGCGGCGCGCAGGACCAGGAGGCATCCGTCCACGCGGACGGCGCGGCGGGGCAGCCGGCAAACCGGGACAGGACGCCTGTCAAGGAGCGGATCCTTGACACGCGCGGCTAGGCCCATGACGGCGACGCCTGCAACGTCCTGAACGCCAAGAGAAGGGGCGACGCGGAGGCGCGAGCGGCGGCGGGCTACCACCCTCGACGAGGTGGTCGCTACGACAGCCGGGAGGACCGCTCGCCAACACCGGAACCCCCGGGAACCCGAGTGTTCAGCCGGGAGATCCGTGCGGCGAGTTTCCCCCAGCGCTTCCGCCAGCCCACCACCATCGACAAGTACACGGGGGAGACGGACCCTCGTGTGTGGCTCAACGACTACCGCCTGGCTTGCCAGCTGGGCGGTGCCACCACCGATGCAGTGATCATCCGCAATCTGCCGCTGCACCTTGCGGACTCGGCCCGAACATGGCTCGAGCACCTGCCACCCAGCCAGATCCACAGCTGGGATGACTTGGTCCGCACGTTCGTGGGGAACTTCCAGGGCACATACGTGCGCCCTGGGAACTCCTGGGACCTGCGGGCGTGCACCCAGAAGCCCGGCGAGTCGCTCCGGGACTTCATACGGTGCTTTTCAAAGCGCTGTACTGAGCTCCCGAGCGTTGCTCAATCCGAGATCGTGCACGCCTTCCTCGAAGGCACGACGTGTCGGGACCTCGTGCGCGAGCTCGGGAGGAGCCCGCCGGTTGACTCCAACGAGCTGTTCGACATCGCCACCAGCTTCGCCTCCGGAGAGGAGGCAGTGGGGGCCATTTTCGACGGCAAGAAAGGAAAGCGCGTGGATGACGCGCCCGCGGAGGGCAGCAAGTCCAAGGAGCCCGCGAAGAAGTAGAAGCGCGGCAAGAAGGGCAAGAAGCCCCACCATGACACACGCGTGCACGGGCGCGGCGAGGACGACGAGGCCCTCGCCGTTGACCCTGCCCGTAAGGGCCCTCGAGAGGCCCCTCGAGGCCCCGGCGTATTCGACGATATGTTGAAGAAGCCCTGCCCGTACCACAAGACCCCGGTCAACCACACCCTCGAGCAATGCGACATGCTCAAGAAGTACTACCGCCGCGTCGCCGCGAAGGAGGACGAGGCCAAGAAGGACGGGGGCGACGGAGACGCTGATGGCTTCCCCGCGGTGGAGAACGTCTTCTTCATCTTCGGGGGACCGATGGTGGACATGTCCACCAGCCAGTGCAAGCGAGAGCGGCACGAGGTCCTCGCCGCGGAGAGGGCTCCTCCTTGCTTCCTCGATTGGTCGGAGGACGCCATCACCTTCAGCCGCGAGGATCACCCAAACCGCATCCCCAACCCGGGCCAGTACCCGTTGGTCGTCGATCCCATCATCGGCAACACACGGTTCTCCAAGGTGCTGATGGACGGCGGCAGCAGCCTCAACATCCTCTACGCCCACACCCTATGGCTGATGGGGATTGGGTTGGACCAGCTGCGGCCCAGCACGGCGCCGTTCCATGGCGTCGCGCCGGGCAAGCGCGTCCAGCCCCTCGGGCAGATCGACCTGCCGGTCTGGTTCGGCACACCGGACAACTTCCGCAAGGAGGTCCTCACCTTTGAGGTGGTGGGGTTCTGGGGTGCGTACCACGCCATCCTTGGGTGTCCGTGCTATGCCAAGTTCATGGCAGTCCCGAACTACACTTACCTCAAGATGAAGATGCCGAGGCCAAAAGGCGTCATCACCGTGGGCTCGTCGATCGAGCACGCATTCGACTGCGATGTCGAGTGCGTCGAGCACGCTGAGGCCCTGGTGCTCGACGAAACGCTTGTCGCGGACATGGAGAAGCTGGCCAACGAGGGCCCCGACTCCTCCGCCAAGCACGCGGGCAGTTTCGAGGCTGCCGAACAAACGAAGGAGGTGCCCCTCGACCCTGCCACCCCCGAGGGCAAGGTGTTGAGGGTCAGTTCCACCCTCGACCCAAAATAGGAAGTGGTGCTCGTCGACTTTCTCCGCGCCAACGCTGACATCTTCGCGTGGAGCCCCTCGGACATGCCAGGCATCCCGAGGGAGGTCGCCGAGCACTCCCTTGACATCCTACCTCACTCCAGAGCCGTGCAACAGCGGCTGCGGCGCTTTGATGAAGAAAGGCGCCGCACGATCGGAGTGGAGCTGCGGAAGCTCCTCGAGGCCGGATTCATCAAGGAAGTTTTCCACCCTGCGTGGCTAGCTAATCCTGTACTAGTTAAGAAAAAGAATGGGAAGTGGAGGATGTGTGTAGATTACACCGGTTTAAATAAAGCATGTCCCAAAGTTCCTTTTCCTTTGCCACGAATCGATCAAATTGTAGATTCCACTACGGGGTGTGAACTCTTATGTTTCCTTGATGCCTATTCGGGTTACCACCAAATAAAGATGAAGGAGTCCGATCAACTCGCGACCTCTTTCATCACACCGTTCGGCATGTTTTGCTACGTAACAATGCCATTTGGCCTCCGAAACGCGGGCGCTACGTACCAGCGATGTATGCAGCACGTTTTCGGGGACCACATCGGGCGAACCGTAGAGGCATACGTAGATGACATTGTCGTCAAAACCAGGAAGGCGGACGACCTGGTTACCGATTTACGCGTTCCGTTCGATTGCCTGCGGGCAAACAGGGTGAAACTCAACCCCGAGAAGTGCGTCTTCGGGGTGCCGCGTGGCATGCTGCTGGGATACATTGTTTCTCAGCGGGGCATCGAGCCCAACCCCGAGAAGGTCTCCGTCCTCGACCGAATGGGCCCGATTCGAGACCTAAAAGGGGTGCAAAAGGTGTTGGGCTGCCTGGCCGCCTTGAGCCGTTTCATCTCACGGCTCGGCGAGAAGGGACTGCCCCTCTACCGACTCCTGAAGAAGCACGAATGCTTCTCCTGGACCGTTGAGGCCCAGGAGGCACTCGACAAGCTCAAGGTGACGCTCGCACACGCGCCAATCCTCACGCCGCCTCGAGGCGGCGAGCCTCTGTACCTCTACGTCGCGGCAACCACCCAGGTGGTCAGCGCGGTCATCGTCGTGGAGCGAGCAGAGGAAGGACACGCCCTACCAGTTCAAAGGCCGGTGTACTATATCAGCGAAGTGTTGTCCGGGACCAAGGCATGGTATCCCCAGATCCAGAAGCTGCTTTACGCAGTGGTGCTCGCGCGGCGCAAGCTGCGGCACTACTTCGAGGCCCATCCGGTCACGGTGGTCTCATCGTTCCCGTTGGGAGAGATTATCCGCAACCCGGATGCCGCGGGCAGAATCGCAAAATGGTCCGTAGAGCTCATGGGTGAGACGCTCACCTACGCGCCGTGCAAGGCAATCAAGTCTCAGATCCACGTGGATATCGTCGCTGAGTGGACGGACACACAGCTGCCCCTGTTGCAGATCCAGGCCGAGTGCTGGACCCTCTATTTTGACGGGTCGGTGATGAAAACCGGAGCGGGTGCGGGCCTGCTCTTCATCTTGCCCCTCGGGGAACACATGAGGTACGCAGTGCGCTTGCACTTCCCCGCATCGAACAACATGGCGGAGTACGAGGCCCTCCTTTGCGGCCTCCGAATCGCCATCGAGACCGGCATCAAGCGCCTCGACATCAGGGGAGACTCGCAGCTCGTAATCGATCAGGTCATGAAGAATGCGAGCTGCCACGACGAGAAGATGGAGGCTTATTGCAACGCCGTGCGCGCCCTCGAGGACAAGTTCTACGGCATCGAGCTCAATCACATCCCCCGCAAGTACAACGAGGAGGCGGACGAGCTCGCGAAGATCGCGTCGGGGCGAATCACCGTTCCCCCAAACGTTTTCGCGCGAGACGTCGCCAAACCGTCCGTCGACCTCAGTCAGACCCCCTCGAATTAGGAGGAACCCTCGGGGGCTCCCTCGAGTCCAGCGGGTACGGAACCCATGGACGAGGACCCCTCGAACGAGGCATTCGTGCTCTCCCTGCTCGAGGGGTAAGGCGCGGACGAAGCCGAGGCCATGGAAATCGAGCCGGCCTCCCGCGCGGAGGATTGGCGGGCCAAGTTCCTCGCCTGGATCGATCGAGGGGAACTCCCCTCAGATCGGACCGAGGCTAGGCGCATCGCCAGGAAAGCCAAGTCATTCGCCGTGATTGACGGCGAGCTGTACAAGCGCGCCGTGTCCGGCGTCCTGCAACGGTGCATTCCCATTCCCCACGGCCGGGAACTCATCCGTGACATCCACGCAGGCGTGTGCGGCCATCACGCGGCACCGCGCACCCTCGTGGGCAACGCGTTCCGCCAGGGCTTCTACTGGCCCACAGCAGTTGCCGACGCCAACGAGGTTGTGCGCACCTGCGAGGGGTGCCAGTTCTACGCGCGTAGGACCCTTCTCCCAGCTCACGCCCTACAGACCATACCCGTCACATGGCCCTTCGCCGTGTGGGGATTAGACATTGTCGGGCCCTTGCGAAAGGCGCCCGGGGGCTACACCCACCTGCTGGTTGCCGTGGACAAGTTCTCCAAATGGATCGAGGCACGCCCAATCACCAACCTCAGAGCGGAGCAGGCCGTAACATTCTTCACCGACATCGTCCACAGGTTCGGAGTGCCGAACTCCATCATCACCGACAATGGCTCCCAATTTACCGGCAGGAAATTCCTGGAATTTTGCGACAACCACCACATCCGCGTGGAATGGGCGGCTGTCGCACACCCACAGACTAACGGCCAAGTGGAACGTGCCAATGGCATGATTTTACAAGGCCTCAAGCCCAGGATCTTCGACAGACTGAACAAGTCCGGCCGGAAATGGCTTCTGGAGCTCCCAGCGGTCATTTGGAGCCTCAGGACCACTCCGAGCAGAGCCACGGGATTCACGCCGTTTTTCCTAGTCTATGGTGCAGAGGCCGTTCTCCCCACGGACTTAGAATACGGATCGCCCAAGATTAAGGGCTACGATGAAGGTTCGAACCAGCGAGCTCGTGAAGACTCGCTGGATCAAATAGACGAAGCCCGTGACGTGGCCATGATGCAATCGGCAAGATACCAGCAGGCGCTAAGGCGGTATCAAGCTCAGAAAATCCGGCGCCGAGACCTCAACGAGGGCGACCTAGTGTTAAGGCTGCGTCAGGACAACCGAGGCCGCCACAAGCTGTCACCACCATGGGAGGGCCCCTACGTCGTCACCAAGGTGCTCAAGCCCGGCACATACAAGCTAGCGAACGAGCAAGGCGAAGTCTTCACCAATGCTTGGAACATCCAACAGCTACGTCGCTTCTACCCTTAGAAAGGATTTCCAAGTCTTTTTGCACATATCCGACGCCCCAGTCGGCTGTAAAAATGTAAAGTTTTCTTTTCGACAAAGTCAAGGGCGACTCGGCTTTCTCCCCGAAAACCAAGTCCCCCTCGGGGGCTACTGCGGGGGGCACCCCCCCTAAACGGTCCCATTTTTTCACAAAAAATCTTTACTTCAAAAGCGCCAAGTACGTCTCGACCCGGGAGTTTGAGCGAAATGACGCAGGACGCGAATGGCCAAAGGGCGAAGACGGGTGAGTCGGGGATAGCCTACGCCTCGCGGTAGGATACGGCCCTTCCCCCTCACCACTTTGCCTAAGCGCTACTCGTGAAAACGAATGATTCCAGCTGAAATTCGCCTAAACGACTGGGAGAGACGGAACAGCGCAATCACAAAAAACGAAATGGCATTTAAACTTACAAGTACTTTAAGCAAACTGTGTTTGTTACATAAAGCCACGAGGCTCGATTCCTAACTACAATCTAAGGGCCTGAGTGCCCAGCTGCTTTCAGGGCTCGAGGGGCCCGGCGGGGGGAGCTTCCGGGAAGAGGATCTCCGCGAAGTCGTCGGTGAGGATGTCGGCGGCAGGAGCGGCAAGCGCGTCCAGGCGGCTCACCTCGGCCTCCGCACCATCGTCGTCGACGTCGTCAGCGACGATGTAGCCCGTAGCCAACGCTGCAAGGTTAACCCGGTAATGTGACTGCACCACGCCAAGGGTCTTCTGGATCCCCAGGCGGAGCGCACCTCGCATACGCCGGGCGACGTGGCCGCTCAATGCTCGGAGGCGACTCGCCACGGTGCTCCCGGCCTGCCTGTCGCCCTCGTCGACACTCTGGCACGCCTCTAGGGCTGCCTCCTGCAGAACCCCCAGCTCCTGCTGGGAGGAATTGTAGGCTGCTTGGAGCACCTCCGCCTGCGTCGTTGACGTCCCGAGAGCAGCCCGCAAGCCTGAAAAACGGAAGACGAATAAAAGTTGAGAGCGGATCTCGACGAACCCAAGCAACAAACGAAGAATCCAAGAGAGGCGACTTACCCTCGACCTGCTTCTTCTGTGTCTCGAGGGCCGCGCGCGCAGTCTCGGCCGCCTGCCGCAGCTCGAGGATAGCGGCGTCCTTCTCCTCGGCAGCCTGCCGCAGCTCCTCGAACGACACGGCTTCCTGGACCAACTCCCCTCTGAGCCGCGTGACCTCCGAATCCCAGAGCTGGAGCGCGGCTTGAACCTCCCCCAGCGTGGTGCGCTCCCGCTGGAGCTGGACTTGCGCTTCCTCCCGAGCCGAGCGCTCGCGCTGGAGGGTGGCCTAAGCCTCCTTGAGGGCGGACCGCTCTTGCTGGAGCTGGCTCTCTGCCTGCTGACGCGCGCTCCGCTCTTGGCGAAGCTGATCCTCCACCGCGGCGAGCGACGTGACCTTCTCCTGCAGATCAGCGCTCAGCTTCTCGACCTTCTGGGCCTTCTGCTCAGCCTGAGCCTGCCAGGACCTCGCCCCCTCGAGGGTGGTGCGGTCTTGCTGGAGCTGGGTCTGCGCCGCGACGAGGGCAGTCTCTTTCTGCGCCAGTAAGGTCTGCGCCTCGGCCAGGGCAGCGCGCGCCTTCTGCAGCTCGCCGTTCGCTGTCGTCAGCACCCCCTCCTTCTCTAGGAGCACGGCCTTCACTCTGTCGACCGCGGTGGCGCCCTCCGCGGTCAGAGCACGCTGGTCCAGGAGCGCGTCCTGCACGGCCATTAGCCGGTACTCCATCCAGCCGTTGTCCGTTTGCAGGGCCTCCACCAGGGCGTCCAAGGCTTCATACTGCCCCCGATACCAGTCGAGGCTCGAGCTCAACTGGGAGAGGCGGTTGTACTTCTCGCGCGCCTGGCCCTGCAGCTCCTGCGAGCAGCAACCGAAGGGCAGAGAGAGGAATCAGAACGTGAAACACTCGAACGAGAAACAAACGAGAAAATGAACTCCAACCAAGCAAAGACGCTCACCTCGAAGAGCTGGAACGACCGGCCTTCGTGGAGTCGGAGCGCCTCGGCCAGCGCAGCGTTGAGGGAGGCGCCGTGCTCGCGGAACTCCTGCCACAGTGCCTGCTCGGCCTGGGCCTCATCGATCAAGGTACGCGGCACCCCGGGGCGACGCAACCCCTGTTCCGACTGCGATGCGGCGGCGTCAGATGCTGGCGGCGCGGTACGAGATGCTGACGCCCCGGCGTCGTGCGCCGGCCGCTGCGACATCACGCAGCCGTCAGCCCGCATCACCAGCAATTCGGGCGTAGGCCCGGGGGCTGGCCCGGACGACCTCCTCGACCGGCCCCTCCTGGGGGCGGAATCACCACCAGCAGGGGCCTCGGCCGTCTCGCGACCCCTGATGGACCGGCTCTCCGAATGAGCCAGCCCGCGCCCTTGATGAGGGTCGCGGAGCACCAGCGCCTGCTGCGGCATCGCGGCCGCCACCGCCACCTCCTGCTGCGACCCCGCGGCCACGGTCGGGGTGCGTGATGGCTCGCCCGCCACTGCCATGCTCACCGCCGCCCGTGGCACCCTCTCCGAGCACCGCCCAGTCGTCAAAGACGTCCTCAACTTGAGCGCCTTGGCGGGCGCAAGATCGGGGACGGCCGGCGACGCCATGACAACAAAATGAAAGGGGGGGCATGAGCGGCTGTTTCTCGAAATCGAAGGCATGCGGGAAACGATGCTACTTACCTCAAACTGGAGAAGCCCCGCTTCCTCTTCCTCAAGGGCTGGGGGGGCACCTCCACTGCGCCCACCGGTGCCTCCGCGGTGCCCGCTGGCACCTCCACCGACGACCCGGTGACAGG
Source organism: Cenchrus fungigraminus (assembly GCA_036936925.1). NCBI lineage: Eukaryota > Viridiplantae > Streptophyta > Magnoliopsida > Poales > Poaceae > Cenchrus > Cenchrus fungigraminus. The sequence goes on from CM072779.1 coordinate 105,486,816, forward strand.
CGGCACCGTGCCCGCCTCAAGGGTCAATTCCGCGGCCGCCCCTTCGACCCGTGGGGACGGGGGCGCCGCGGGTTCCCACCTACCAGAGATGGTCCGCTCCCCGTCGCTCTCCTCCTCGTCCGAGGACGAGTTCTCCAGCACCGGTGGGGGAGAGAGACCTTGCTGCTCACGCAGCTGGTACTCCTCGTTGTACTGATCAAGGCGATCCTGCCGCCTGATCCTTCTCTCCTTCGCAAGGGCCGCCCGGTCTCGCTCCCGCTGCTGCGCGGCGCGACCGGTGGCCTGAGACCGAGGCGTTGGTGGGTCCGATCGGGTGGCATTGACGGTCACCAGCTGTGGGCAGGGATTGTCAGGACGAAGAAAAAATGCGAAACAAGAATCAAAGAAGAAAAAACGGTGCTCACCGGCTCGGCGTCGGGGAGCATCGCGAACGACCAAAGGTCGTCGTCGCTATGCGGCACCACCTTGAGGTTGATCGCGCGCCTCGCCCACGTGGTCGCATACCCCTTGGGGAGAGGCTCCTGCAGCAGCCGTGAGCGTGCCAGCGACGTGGGGTTGGCCGCATCACTCATCTCGAAGATGCAGAGCTCCCTCTCCATGAGGGGAATGACCCGCCGGTGGTGGAAGTTGGCGATGATCGAAGCCCCCCCCAGCCCGGCGTCCGCCAGCTGGCGCAGGGCGGAGGTGAGGGACTCCAACCTTCGTTGTCGCGACGGGGGCGACACGCCGTGAAACCAGGCGTCGGACTTCCCCATCAGCACCTTCCCGGTGTACGGCGGAAGGCCAACACCGTCGTTGCGGAGGTAGAACCACCCCTTCTCCCAGTCCGCGTTGTTGGAGGTCATGGTGCACAGCGGGTACAGCTCCTTGCGCGCGTCCCGCAGTGCGAGCGTAAGGCCGCCGGCGCGAACCGCCCGGCGCGTCCCCTTCTCGGCCGTGGCGAGGGTGTGGAGCTCGCCGCGAAAGAGATGGACCCAGAGGTCCCAGTTCGCCGGAATCCACAAAAATCCCTCGCAGACGGCGACGAAGGCAGCCGCCTGCGAGATGGCGTTGGGGGCGAAGTTGTGCAGCTCCACCCCGTAGTGGTGGCACAGCCCCCGCATAAACCGGCTCGCCGGGGCAGCGAAGCCGCGCTCGTGGAGACGGGCGAAGCTGACGACGTAGCCGTGCAGAGGGTTGGGCTCCCTGTCCGACGCCGGCGGGACCATCCACGCCGGGTATGGGCCGTCGCCGGCCGGCATCAACTGCCCGCCGTTCACCAGCTCATTCAGCGCCAGCGGTGTCACCGTCGACCGGGGCCACGGGAAAGGCTCCACCACTCGAACCGGAGGGGCCATGGAGGACAAGGGCGAGAAGCAAGGATGGCGGCGGAAGCGCAAGGAACGCGAGCAGATCCGAAGCGGCGGAGCGCACGGCCGAGGGGAAGACGAGCTGCGTGCGGGGATGGATGCGAATGGCAAGGTAAGGGACCTCGCCTCTGCCTCCCCCTGTGATTTATAAGATCTAGGGGAGCAACACCCCCGAAAACTCCGCACGTAGCGCCAATTAATGCGACCGGCGCCCCGCGTCGCTGACGAGCGGGGCCCGCCACGCCGAAACGGTCGTACGCGCGCGCACACGCTATCATTACGATGCAAAAATCGAAGGGGCGCGGCGCCCCGTCCTGTCCGCCCCCCACGTCGCCCACGACGACTGCGGTGCGCCGCCTGAAAAGGTGCGCCCGTTTCGCACGATCAGCGTCCACGATCCGCGCCCATTAAATGGCTGGGTTCCTTCCTGAGTAAGGATGACCCCCTCACGAAACTAGAGCCAATCGCTCGAGGACCGACCCCTCGCGGGTGCGATTGATGCCCCGATCTAAAACGGGTGGAGCTGTGGCTCACCGAACGAACTCGAGGGCCGGGCCCCTCGAACGCTAGATTTACTGATCAGCGGTTCCAAGACCTGCCCGTCGAGGGTGGGCGCCGCAGATGCCCCTCGAGCGGGGATTTACTGATCAGTGGCCCGAGGGTCGGCTCGACCACAGCCCAGCGGGCTCCACAGATCAAGCCAAGACGGGGGCATTTTAGTGCCACCCCGCAAAGGCCCTACTAATCAGAGGTTCGAAGCCTGACCCTCGAAGGGTTCGAACAGGCGCCTCAGATTGACAGAGTCAGGGACGACCAGGGCGCGCGCATTCGAGCCTGACCCCGAGCTCGCAAGCTCAGGGGCGCCCCATAGTTCGTGTTCAAGGCCAACGAGGGCAGCTAGTTGAGGGATCCCACCGAGGGAGAGCTTCTGCGCCCTCGGTCCCAATCGAACGGGACCGAGCCCTGCCTAGCACACCCGCGGAAGCGCTCTTATGGACGTGTCTCCGGACCACGAGCCGACCCTTATCGAACGGGGCACGGACGTCCACTTGAACTACCCACTAATAGCTGGATGAGGAACCCATGATTCGCGACCCGTTCGATGGGAGTCATGAGCACCTCACCCCTCCGCCCCGCGAAGGGGCGGCGAAGGGGCGCACAGACAAGTCAGAGAGCTCGCCCCGATCGCCTTGAGCGGGCCCAGGCTCGGGGGCTCGTCGCACGGCTACACCTCCTGGACGTACCCGAACGCAAGCAAATACCGGTACGCGCGCATGACACCGCCGAGGCCGGCTGAAATAATGCCGAGGCCGGCTGAAATATACACCTCGCGCACCGGCCGCACGCTGCGAAAAAACCTTAAAGGAATGCACACACTCCTCCAAGGCTTCGGGGGCTACACCCGCGGGTGCGCTAGCACGCCCCCACGGAACGCCACAACGCCCAGGCGGGAAGAAAGTCCCATCAGAAAGCACCAGCCTCTGCAAGTTCCTACAGATACTGTTGCAAAGGCTCGGGGGCTACTGTCAGGGACAGCCACAAGGGTCCCCTAAAAATGGGGGAAATCATCCCTTTTTCGAAAAATAACGAAAGCGAACAAGCAAACCACACCACGAGCGACAGCGGCCCAGGGCAAGGCCCACGGCCCAAAAAGCCTCACCGACCCAACGAACAGTCGACCCCCGGCGCTCCTCGAGCAAACCTCCGACTCGCTCGAGGGTCGGGCGCCGTGCCGCGAAACCCTCCGCCTCGCTCGAGGGCCTGACGCCCCCTCGGGCGAGTTTTCGCCTCGCTCGAGGACTTGACGCCCCTCGAGCGAGTTTCCGCCTCGCTCGAGGCCTCCTCTGATCCGCGACACCATGCCTGCTCCCACGACCGGAGCATTAAATGCTCTGGCGCGTCGCGGGCGCCCGGGTCAAAGGCGAATCCACGCCACGCCGGCCCTCTGACACCGCCTGGGAATCAGATCCCGGCGCTGTTCGACCGACTCGCACTGTGCAGCCATCCCCGGCGCTGTGCGGGTGCTGTACGGCAAGGCCGGTGTCATTCCGTGACACTGTGTCGCCTACTCCCGTACCTCCTCCACGTCGCGCCCCCTCGAAAGAGGACGGCAGCACCCTCGAAAGGGGTACGGCCACCAATTCCCCGCCCGCCTGGGACGACGCCGTGACGCAAGGCCGGCGAGGCGCGTCACCTCCATCACCTTCGGGCGCTGTGCAGCCATCCATGGTGCTGTGCGGCCATCCCCAGCGCTGTGCCACCATCCCCAGCGCTGTGGAGCCTTGTTACGATGGGACGCCACCACGCCGGCCCCTGTATGGCATGGGCGCTCCCGCCATCGAGGCCCTCGAAAGAGCATGGATCATCCTCGAAGGGTGTACGTGCGGCGACCTGGCGCGCACACTGACCGGCGCCGCCGTACGAGCGACGTGCGCCGCGTCCCCTCCGCTAGCTGCGGCGCCGCCCGGCCATCCCGGGCGCTGTGCGACTGGCCCAGGGTCTGTGCGATCAGCACCAGCGCTGTGCGGACATCCCTAGCCCTGTGGCACCATCCCGGGCGTTATGCTGCCATCCCCGGAGCTATGCGGCCATGCTCCGATGGGACGCCGCCACGCCGGGCCCTATACAGCACCGGGTGCCCTCGTCAGCAAGACCCTCAAACGGGTGCACGAACGGCGGTCAGACGTGTACGCCGATCGAGCTACCCTCGAAGCTATTCCCCGACCAGCATATAGCCACCACGACACCGGCAAGTGTTGAGAGGTCAGGACACCATCAAATCGCAAACGCTGTGTGCCAGTACCACGATACTGTGTAAAACCCCGTGCGGCACGTTTGTAAGCCGCCTCCCCTTGGTCTATAAAAGGAGGAGGCGGTCGCCCGGCCGCCGGGGGGACGAGATCATCACTTCACACCCACGCTCACTCGCATACTCGTTCCCTTTGATATTGGCACTTTGCCTCAATCACTTAGCAGGGACTTGGAGGCCTCTCCTCCTCTCCCGCCTTGCTTGTATCCCCCCTCTACAGGCACCACTGGTGCGGATCAATACAGCGCGCACGCGCAAACCTGCTGGACGTACGACCCCGCGGTCGGAACCAGGATAAACCCGCGTCCCTGTGTTGTCATTTGCACCGACCATCGAGAAGCTGATCACAGCGTAACTTACTAGTTAGTGTCGGGACTAATCCTAACACCGACACCTGGTGTTGATTATAATGATGTGTTCTCTCCAGTGGTAAAGCATAGCTCAATTCGCACATTCTTTAGTATTGTTGCTTCACATGATCTTGAGCTTGAGCAGTTAGATGTTAAAACTGCATTCTTACATGGAGAGCTTGAGGAGGAGATTTACATGGACCAGCCTGATGGTTTCATTGTACCTGGCAAGGAGGATTATGTCTGTAAGTTGAAGAGATCTTTGTATGGTTTGAAACAGTCTCCTCGACAGTGGTATAAAAGGTTTGATTCATTTATGTTGAAGCATGGTTTTAAGAGATCAAATTATGATAGCTGTGTTTACATCAAGCATGTTAATGGATCACCTATATACTTGCTGTTATATGTCGATGATATGCTGATTGCTGCCAAGAGCAGGAAAGAGATCACTACATTGAAGAAATTGTTGAGTAGTGAGTTCGACATGAAGGACCTTGGTGCTGCTAAGAAAATTCTAGGTATGGAAATTACTAAAGACAGAAAATCTGGTTTGTTGTTTCTTAGTCAGCAAAGTTACATTAAGAAAATTCTTGACCGTTTCAACATGCATGATGCAAAGCCTGTTAGTACTCCTATTGCACCTCATTTTAAATTATCAGCTGAGCAGTGTGCTAAGTCAGATGAGGATATTGAGTACATGTCAAAAGTTCCGTACTGTAGTGCTGTTGGTTCTTTGATATATGCTATGGTTTGCTCTCGTCCGGATTTATCTTATGCTATGAGTTTGGTTAGCAGATATATGTCTAATCCTGGTAAAGAACACTGGAGGGCAGTTCAGTGGATTTTCAGGTATCTCAGAGGGACAGCAGATCATTATTTGAAGTTTAGCAGGACAGATAAGGGACTTATTGGATATGTGGATTCAGATTATGCTGGTGATTTGGACAGGCGAAGATCACTCACAGGTTATGTCTTTACTATTAGCAGTTGTACTATGAGTTGGAAGGCTGTCTTGCAGCCTGTTGTTGCTTTGTCTACTACCGAAGCTGAATACATGGCTATTGTGGAGTTAATTCTTGCATTAACCTGTTTTCTGATTCTCAGAGTGCTATATATCTTACAAAAGATCAGATGTTCCATGAGAGGACAAAGCACATTGAGATCAAGTACCATTATGTTTGAGATGAGATCGAAAAGGGTAAGCTGAAGATATGCAAGATTAGTACTCATGATAATCCAGCTGATATGTTGACAAAGCCAGTTCCTGTTGCTAAGTTTGAGTTTTGCTCAAGCTTAGTTGGTATAATGGACTAACCCAAGAGGCTGGTTGGCGCCAGCAGTGTTGTACGGTACGGGTCATATAACCCCGTAGAGTTTTTCATTGGAAATAGATTCTCTCGCATTCTTGTAAGTCGCCGCCGTTGACGTTTGTAACCGGACTCCGATCATAGTGAAGTTCTTACTGGCTGGCGCTCGTGATTTTCCCTCTCGTGTTGGAAGGGTTTTCCACATTAAATCTCGTGTCTTTTGCGATTTGATTTCTTAACCTTCGTCGATTACTTGTCATCATTTTATAACACGTTGAAGATTGCGCCGGAGCGGCACCACCTGCAGCCTAGGGGATTCCACCACCTCGGCGTACGCCATGTGGATAAAAATGTCCTTGCAGTCGCGTGGATTAGCCTACGTGGCCATGCTTTACCCATGATCTTGTACGTTTGCATTGGCCCTGATAAGATCATGGGTAAAGCCACTAATCCTAAGCACTAAGTTAAGCGTGGAAAGGGCCGGAGGTCCTTGTTTGAAAAACAAGGCAATTTTATATAAAGTTCATAGGAAGCGTTTTCACACCCACAGAGGAACTTAACCTATGTACTCTCTCTGTTCTAAATTATATGTTGTTTTATCTTTTTAATCTCAAATTCGACTGCTCGTCTTATTAAAAAATTGTGCAAACATAGTCAAATTGAAGTCAAAAGAACTATATTTTAAAATGGAGAGAGTGTATAAGGTTCTGTTTGGTTTCTATAAATCACCTTACAAAAAATGCAAATAAGTCACTTGTGGGAGCCAAACAGCTCTGGTTTATAAGTTCTATATACAAGTTCTCTGACTTATAAGTCTCATAAGTTGCTTCACCCCTGCTTAAAGTTGCACAAGTCACTTTTTTCTCTCCTATCTCGGGTGAAGCCCCTTAACTTATAAGCCACTGCAACCAAACATGACTAACTTAAATCCAATTAATTTATAAATCATCTGATATCAGGTGACTTATGGAAATCTGCTAATCGATAGGCAGAAGTGAGAAGGTGACAGCATGATTTAGGATTTGGACCTAGGTTGGTGAAAAATCTCATTCGCCTCCACTAACCGACTGTTGCCCGGCCGGTTCCTTTCTTTCCTCCCACCTTGGTTATATTTTTCTCACTAGAAATGTCTTTGTAGTACAACTTTTCCTTTACAAAAATGTAAATTGAACCACCATTGGTTTTGTCTAATATAAGAAGTCCAGTTTGAATTCCCCCCTTGCTCCCAAGAAACAGTCAAGTGAACAGTAGTCCTAAAGTACCTTAGACCTAGTCCAAACCAACAAAGTAGCATGATTAGCATCTCAACACTTTCCAAATTTCTTCACTAAATCAGATACACAACTATGCCGGCTTGTCAGAACTTAGAAGCAACTAGTCAAATAGAAATAATTACGACTACAAAATTGGCCCGACTGCATGGTAGGTGAAACTTCTCCAAAGACCTTTCAGGCCTCATGCATGAGTCAGAAACCAGGGGAGGCGTTTCAATGGGCTCAAGAAAACGGATAGAGATTTCCAAGGACTTGCTTACCTACAATTTTGACTACAGAGGTATTGCCTCTGGAATTTGGGAGGAAGAAAGAGCAAACACAAGGTTAACCGACAAAAAATAGTGCTCTAGCATACCAACTTCTAAAATCAGTCTAACATAGTACTAACTTCTACAAGTAGTTTTCCCATAAAATTCTTTTTCTCCACCTTGAATAGCAGAGCTGTCCATGTAGAACTGTAGATGCATGAACGGAAACTTTTAAGCTCGTGCAAAATTGTTAAGAACCTTCTAATAGTTTGAATTGAAGCATGTGGCCTGCCTTACACATGCCTTAATTAAGAAAAATAAAACACATGGACTTGTACATACTATTAAGGAATGGAGTCAAGGGAAGATGTGCTAGAAACGACTCGTTGAATGGGGAAAACCTGCAAGTGCTAAGCACACGCATGAATGCACGCAGGACAAGAGCATTTCTAGGAACCTTCAGTTGCAATCAGGTCAGACGGTTTGACAAAATCCAGCACCCATGCGGCCATGCATGTATGTGAGTATGTGAGTGCATGAAAGAACCTGCCCTAGCTGAGAGGCGAAGACCTTGTCAGATATTTGACGACACACGCGGTAGTTGGACAAGCAGGGTAACACTAGTACTCCGTATGTAAGATCAGAGACTGACAGCACGAGCAGAATAATACCAGTAGATATTTATAATCAAGTGATAAGTGATGCATCAGAGAGAAAGTAATGTGTCAAAAAAGAACTTTATAAGCAAGCTGATCTGTGAGGAAAATCTAGTGGTTGTTTGACCTGAGCATAGCTTGTCAATTTTAAAAAATTGTTTGATCCAAACAATGGATAGCTCAGACCAACTAGTGGCACTACTTTGAAGTAAAACATGTGGGAAAACTTCTGACCAAGAGAAGGTCTTTGGATTAGGATGATGTAGGCAACCTAATATCACAAATCAAGTTCCTAATTTAATACTTTGATAGGACTAGTATTTCCAACATTCAAGTCTCTAATTCTTGTTTGATCCATTCATCATCCTTCTGGTTCTAGCATTTTCTAATAAGTCTTGTCGAATGTCCTCCTGAAAATTTTATGGGGAATTTTTTTATGCGTAGAATATACCCAGGGGTCCTTACTAATAAACTGTGTTGAAAGAGTCCCATGGACGTAAGCCTTCCCAACTACCCCATGTATCACCATCCACCGAATTATCAAAGGCAAAGAAATGTGAATTTAAATGTTTCAAGAACAATGCAGTTGAAGGTCGAGTGCTTTGTGAGGCATCTGAAGGTCGAGTGCTAGCTGGACCATGAAACCACTACGGGCGGCAGCATATTCACACAGGTGCGAGGTGTGACAGATACTCCAGTTCGTTGCTGCCACATGCCCCAATCGCTTTACAAGCGACAAAATGTGCAGCGCAGTGCAGCAGAAAAGGCAGCAATCAGAGCGCACAAACCGCCTGAACCCAAGCAAGGGAAAAGGGAACTTTTTCCTGCAAAATGCAAATACCCGCGTCAGGGACACGGCGGCCGGTGAAGAAAGACATGCCGCCGACGACGGAGAAGAAAACGACCGGTGAGGAGAAGAGCACTTTCCCTGTTGGAGCGAGGCACCACGCCCCATCTAGCGGTAGGTCTGCGTGGAATTGTAGGACGGTAGCTAGCTAGTGTGGTGCGTGACGACAGCACATATGTGATCGCTGATCGATCGATCGATCAGCAGTGAGATGTGTATGTTCACTAGCTCATCCCCTCTAGGCACTCCAATTAAGCTCATCCCCGATCAGACCGCCCCTCCAACTGTAGTGAAGAGGCGCTTGACAGGATTCGAACTCTGCTGCTTGCTGATCCAAAATCGGAGCATCAGCTGTAGCTGCATGCTGCCTCCCTCCTGGTCAATTTTTGACCGGGCTGGATACGTAAATCCGCAAACTTTCAAACGTAAAAGCACACCAGTATCTGTTTCTTTTTGTCATATCCTAGAATATTTTCTTTTTAAACTCCTGCTTGGATTGGTGTGAGTTTTCAGCAAGCTAAGCAGACATTTCGCAATGCACCAGTAGCCAACCACGCGTGCCTTTTCCGTGGTCCATGATCTGCAGGTAGCTAGAAAATGCCTGGATCTTGAAACCACCATAGCCACGCGTACAAGGCCCCCAATTGGCACCGATCGAGGAACGGAAATGGAAGCAATCAGAGCCCAAGACAGCCGAGCAGAGGAAGCAAGATTTTGAACGAAAAAGAAGCTAGCGCGGCGATATTCGTCGATCGGTTCGCGGCACGCGTGCGAACATAGTGTGGGATCGATCGATACACGCTCGATCGATGCATGCTCGTCGTCGCCGCCGCGCACGCCGGCGATGGCGGGAGGAGAGGGATAGCGACTGGTGGGTGGCGGGCACTCTGTGTTGGAGACGCACCGGACCGGGGCACCACCCGCGCGTGGCAATCAGCCGCGTGGAATCGTGGCACGATGACGACAGCGCATATGTGATTCGGCCGGGCTGGGGAACGCCAAGCTAGCTAGTTCGCCTTGCAAAAAGGGGGTGTAGAGTGACTGGCATTATTTAGTTTCTTACAGCGACGTGTATACGTACTTGCACGGTGACGAGATAGATGGTAGTGGTACGTGATCCGGTTGCTCACTTCGACGATCGTGCGTGGTGGCGGCGGCGACGACCACGACGTACGTGAGGGTCTTGTCACGATGGATATGCCATATATATGCTATACCGCTAATATATAAGTTTATTTGTTCGTTTTGTCGCGAAAAGATTGTTTGCACGGACCAGGTACAAACGTAAGATCTTGTACCGTAGAGTTCGGAACGCGTACGTACACTACTCTGCATCCCATCACCATCGTGTGCTCCGGCTCAATTTTCTAATTATTATTCGGAGTTTCCTAGTTATACGTACATACAAATTTTCTTTGAGATATTTATCTATGCAGCCTGTCTGTAAATATTTTTGTACGCTAGCTAGTAGCAGCACATGCTCTTGCCAGTTGCCACATATACATATCCATCCATCCGTCACCGTTAGCATGCATGGACCCGCGTGTGCGTGCGTACTCACGCCGTGTTCGCGTCCCCAGCTGCCGTCGTCGTCGTCTCCACGCACGGGCGGGCATGCACGAGGTGAAATGCACTCAAGTTAACTGCCTGCGCGCGCGCCGGGGCCCGGGTCCGGGTGTGTACCTCGCTCCGGCGACAACTGCAATTCAGTATCGGCCCGGTCCCGGTACGACGACGACGGTGTAAGAGCAGAATTATACTATACCAGCTGCCAGCTGGCGATGCTGTGATGCATGCATTCATCCGGTCCAGTCCACACCACCCACCGCTGTCCTTGTCGACCTCGCTCGCTATGCCGCCGCCGGGCATACCACGGTGGTCGCCCGGCGGCCCGGCCGGGCCAGCAGCAGGGGCGTTGTTGGTGAGCTCATGAATGCGGCGCGCGCCTGAAGGACGGACGGATCGGATCGGATCGGGCTAGAGCGCGGTGTGCCTGGTGTGCGACACGCGGTTTCGAGTCTTCCACGGAAGACTGGCCGCCGGCGATCGATGGTAGGTAGGAGAGTTCAAACACTGACTGACGACCGCATTACTGCCCCCCGTGACTCGCCGTGTCCGCATTACTACTGGGGGCGTCGATCTGAATGAACGAACGGCTTGCATTGGAGGAGATCTCGGATCGGAGGAGAGCCAGCCGGCGGCGAGTCGTTTCTGTTCACACATACATGGTAATCCTATACAAACAGCGTGGTTTTACTTTTTACTGCTGGGCGCATGCATGCGTGATGTATAGCATCTGATCGAACCATGGCCACGCCAGCTTCACGTCATTTCATCAGGGCCATTATGATGCGCGCGGCATTATTCTTATCGTAGGACCTGCTTCATCCAAAATGTCCAACAATGCCACTGATGTAAGGATATCCATCATGGTGGTGATGAGACTAGTGGCGACCTCGGTGATGATACATGTGAAAACCTATTTCTCGTCCAACAATAGACTCCTGAAAAAGCTACAACAACATGTAAGCATCAAGGCCCTACCGCACATTTGGTAAGAGTGTGCTTCGGTGATAAATGACAATCATATACTTGTGACTAACCCTTGTTTTGTAGCGGATTTATTCTTGGGTTATTGTCATGAGATATAAGTGAAATGAGACATCTCAATTGAAATTATGGGTGATCAATGGACAAAGACTACAAGGCTAAGGACATTCTTGGTTCCAAGTGTCACAAGGAGATGAAGGACACTTGGATTTGCTAGTTTGTAGTGTTTGACCGTACTATTAAGAGGGGTTCACACTCTAGTAGCTTGACCATGCCAAATGCTATGTTATATTCATGCACTATCAAGCTCCTTGGTTACTAAACAGCTCAAGATACTCATGGAAACACATTAGAAGCAAAAGAATTGAAAGAAAACTCAAAGACGATTGAATTGGATGAGTTGAAATGAAAAAGGACACTTCGGATGATCCGACGCTATCAATTCTAGTTACACCGGATGATCTATGTGACAATTTCAAAGAAAACAGCACCGCCGGATGAACCGACGGTGCATCATCAGTTCATCCGGTGACCTAGGGTTTGATAACAGTAAGGAATGGAGTCAAGTGCCTTCAGCACCGGATGAAGTGACGGTCCAAGCATCGGTTCATTCGGCGCACGCATATAAATCATACAGAGACGCACCGAGAGGACTTGCTTCAGCACCGGATGAAACGACGCTCATGAAGATACCCATCAGTTCATCCGACGCCTATGGTTATTTCATACAGAGACGCACTGAGTAAGGTTGCTTCAGCACCAGATAAACCGACGCATCGTCGGTGCATGCGTCGGATGATGTGGTACAACGTTTGGGTTCAACGGCTATATTTCTTCAGACAGAGTGACCGGATGATCCGACGTTGTCGTAGGGGGAACCGTCGGTTCATCCGACGGTACTACTTTTCAGAGAACTTTTCTAACGGCTAGCCACCCTTGCTAGGCTTATAAATTGGACCCCCCCTACGTCTCTTGAGCTGCCTTTGCCACTCTGAAGAACCACAGCAGCTAAGGAGAAGAGGAGTTAGTGCTTTGATCATTTGGATTTCATCTTCCTAAGCCAAGAGGGATTCTTTCTTGGTGATCAAGAGTTTCAAGGTGCTTTCAATGGCATAGCTGAGTGCATTGGTCAAGTGAAAGTGTGTGAGCTTGTTACTCTTGGAGTTTGACGGCTCCTAGACGGTCTCGGTGATTTGGGGGTTCTTGGTGAGCTCTTGGAGATTGTGGGAGCCCCGGGAAGTTCTTGGTGTAAATATATTGAGACCCACCATTCCGGAGATGGAGAACGGGTACTCTTAGTGAGCACTCAAGTCTAAGTGGCTTGAGGGGGAGCAAAACTCTTTGTGAGTGCTCCAATGTGGATTAGGGAGAAGCGTCAACTTCTCGATACCACGGGAAAAAATTTGGTTGTCTCTTGTCCACTTACTCTACCTTCTTACACTTATTTCCGCATTTACTGTCAGCTCTTGAGTTCCTCTGTCCTAGTTCTTCTCTTGTGTGCTTTGCTTGTTGCATATCTTGACTAAAATGCTTTTCTCATGTTAGTGGAATCTTGCTAAGGAACATTGTTGTTAGTGTGCTTAGTTGGTAGAAAGAAATCTTTTTAGATGGGCAACACTAGAGATATATGTTAATGTTTGCTTTATGTTCTAGAAATTTGAAAAAAGTCCATATTCAACTCCCCTTCTATAGGCCATCGATCCTACACAACCGTTCTACCACCGCACAAACCACCACTTGATTTCAAAGATTGAACTATGGTGTGTTGCCTCGCACCAGCGAGCATTACCAGTAAGCCAGGCTCGTTCGCAAATATACATGTTATATACATGCTCATTAGCACACCCCACCTTTTGTATGGAGTTACGTGCTTGAGTTCAAGTGTTAACAAATATGATTTGTTCTGAAAGAAAAATACTATGTAAAAAAATAGAAAGATGAGAAGCCAAAGAGACTCCTCTTCTGAAGCGTGAAAATCTCGAACGGAATGCAAGAAGGTGAACACATATGCCTCTTTTGTATTTGTCATCACATACAGGTGTTGGGGGAGCTGTGATTCGAGACAAGCTTGGAGGAATTGTTGGAACGTCCGCAAACTTCTATGATCATGTACCCGAAGTCCTGCCAGCAGAAGCATTGGCCGCGAGGGACGGCTTGTTGCTAGCAAAAGCGGATGGCTTTGCGAAGGTGATACTGGAGCTCGACAACTTGACTCTGGTCAACCTTCTCCGTGTTATAAAACGATAGAAAAGTAATCGAAGAAAGTAAGGAAATCAAACCGCAAGGGACATGAGATTTAACGTGGAAAACCCTCACAACACGAGAGGGAAAAACCACGAGCGTCAGCCAGCAAGAACTTCACTATGATCGGAGTCCGGTGACAAAACGCCAACAACGGCGGTTTACAAGAAGACGAGAGAATCAATCTCCAATAGAAAAACCCTACGGGGTTATATGACCCGCTTTGCTCTGGCCCAAGCCTCCGGTGACGGGCCTTCGCTCCGCTCCGTCAGAAGTAGGCAGCCTTCTCTCTAGATATAATTTGAATCATCATTTAACACTCGCTCTGCGGACGGCGAAAGGAGTCCGATCGCAGGGATCTCGCATGAGATTAAAGAACTCAGCAGAGTTTTTCTTTGTTTTGATATTTCTTTTTGTAACCCGTGAAGGTAACGAAACAACACATTTTTGTGCTAAATTAGCTTCGAGGTCTTCTCCAGAGAGTGTGGAGTGAGTCTTTCCCATCAGGTCTATTAGGGATTGCTCACAAAAATTGTACCTCTGCTTCTGCGTGTTGAAATATCATGCTTGTGCTCAAAAAAAAAATCACACACACTTTCTATGTTTTCCTTTAATTTGGAACCCCAAGAGGAAGAGCAGTATATTTCCAGCGTTGCAGGCAGGCAGGGCAATCCAGACAAATCCCAAGATTTTTGCATATCTACAGGTTCCATCTATATATCTTCACAATTCGCACACATTTTCTATATTTCTTTTAATTTGGAACCCAAGAGGAAGAGCAGTATACATTTCAGTGTTGCAGACAGGCAGGCAATCCAGACAAATCCGAAGATTTTTGCATGTCTCGCGGGCGCGAATCCGCCGAGCGTCATCCAGCCATCCCAATCCATCCAACGGCGCCCACGACGACAGCTCTCAATAGAGCCACACGTCGGCGACCCCCCATCGGCCCATCCCATCCCCTTCTGCCGCCGGCACCGGCCCCACCGCCGGCGCGGACACGTGCGTACGCCACCGCGCCGCATACGACGACACAGCGCAGGCACACCCCCGCGTACGTACACCGTACACGACGCTGGAACGGGGACGGGGAGGATCGGAGTGGGGCCCGAGGCGACGAAGCAGCAGCTGCGTTTCCGCGTCGTCAGCAGCCGCAGCCGCCTTGACCTCCCCTCCCCGGGCGCCGGGCGGATTCTTCCTTCCCTACCCTTCCCCACCACCACCGAGCCCGCTCCGCAACAACCCCCACCGGCGACGGCGCCGAGACGACCCGACGACTAGTAGAACGTACGGGCCTCCGCCTCCTCCTCCCTCCGCGATTCCACAGCTATAAAGCCTCCCCTCCCCCCTTCCCCTCCTCCCCACCTGCCACACCTCCCTTCCTCTTCCTCCTCCCCGACAAACTACAGAAACCGCCGCCGCGTCACACCCTCCTCCTCCGCTCCGTGAGAAAAAGCGTTTCGCTTCTTTGGAAACCAGCTGTCGCGTGTTCATCGGTCGAGAGCCGGCCGGCGGCCATGCATAGCCACAGGCCGGACGCCGGCGCCGGCGGCGACATCGTGGAGATGTCTTCCGCCGCGGCGGCGACCGCCCCGCACGAGGGCCGGGACAGGGAGCGGGTGATCCCGCACAGCGGCCCGCTGAGCAAGAAGACGGGGGCGCGCAAGAGCGCGCGCTTCGCGGAGTCCGTCTCGGCGCCGCTCTCCGCGCCGCCGCCCCGCTCCTCCCCCGCCCCGACCGACGACGACGACTACGTCGAGATCACCCTCGACGTGCGCGACGACTCGGTGGCCGTGCACAGCGTCAAGCCCGCCGCCCACGGCGCCGGGGGCGCCGAGGACCCCGACGTGACGCTGCTGGCGCGGACGCTCGAGAACCGGCGGTCCTCGTCCTACGGCCACAACGTGATCCGCAACGCGTCGTCGCGGATCAAGCAGGTGTCGCAGGAGCTCCGGCGCCTCGCGTCCGTCAACCGCCGCGGCGGTGCGGGCAGGACGCTCGACCGGTCCAAGTCCGCCGCCGCGCACGCGCTCAAGGGGCTCAAGTTCATCAGCAAGGCCGAGGGTGCCAAGGGATGGGAGGCCGTCGAGGAGCGCTTCGACAAGCTCGCACAGAACGGACTCCTCCACCGCTCCAAGTTCGGCCAGTGCATCGGTGAGTTGTGTTCTTGTTTGTTTCTTGTACTTGCACGCACCAATCCTTGAACTAGGAATCGAACCACCTGGTGGCTGACATGACAATTGACAGGGATGCGGGAGCCGGAGTTCGCCGGCGAGCTCTTCGACGCGCTGTCGCGCCGCCGCAACATCTCCGGCGACACCATCAGCAAGGCCGAGCTGCTCGAGTTCTGGGACCAAATCTCCGACACCAGCTTCGACGGCCGCCTCCAGACCTTCTTCGACATGTACGGCGATTCTCGATTGATTGCTACCATTCCCTTCCTGAAACACAGTAACCCCTCCCTTAATTACTCCCCGTGTCCGTAATTAACGAAACCTTCCCTCCATTAAACGCACGCAGGGTTGACAAGGACGCGGACGGCAGGATCACCGAGGAGGAGGTCAAAGAGGTAACTCCGCCGCCACCCTTTCACCAGCTCCTTTCGCCGTCACTCCCAACCACAGCAATGCATGAGCACACGTTTATTTGTCTGCATCTTCTTCCTCCAAGAGAAGAAAATTAATGAATTTTTTTTTCTGACGACAGATCATCCTGCTGAGCGCGTCGGCGAACAAGCTGTCGAAGATCCAGGAGCAAGCGGAGGAGTACGCGCGTCTGATCATGGAGGAGCTGGACCCAGGCAACCTCGGCTACATCGAGCTCTACAACCTCGAGACCCTCCTCCTTCAAGCTCCCAGCCAATCGGTTCGCATCGGCACCACCAACAGCCGCAACCTCTCGCAGATGCTCTCCCAGAGCCTCCGCCCGACGCCGGAACCCAACCCGCTCCGCCGCTGGTACCGCCGCGCGCAGTACTTCCTCGAGGACAACTGGAAGCGCGTGTGGGTGATGCTGCTGTGGCTGTCCATCTGCGCGGGTCTCTTCACCTGGAAGTTCATCCAGTACCGCCACCGCTACGTGTTCCAGGTGATGGGGTACTGCGTTTGCGTCGCCAAGGGCGGCGCCGAGACGCTCAAGTTCAACATGGCGCTCATCCTGCTTCCGGTGTGCCGGAACACCATCACCTGGATCCGCAACCGCACCGCCGCCGGCCGCGTCGTGCCGTTCGACGACAACCTCAACTTCCACAAGGTGGTCGCCGCGGGGATCACCGTCGGCGCCGCGCTCCACATCATCTCCCACTTGACGTGCGACTTCCCGAGATTGTTGCACGCCACGGACGCCGAGTACGCGCCGCTGGGTCAGTACTTCGGCTTTCCCCGGCCGAACAACTACTGGTGGTTCGTGAAGGGCACCGAGGGGTGGACGGGGCTCGTGATGCTGGTGCTGATGGCGGTGGCGTTCACGCTGGCGACGCCGTGGTTCCGGCGAGGCCGGGTGGCGCTGCCGGGACCCCTCAAGAGGCTGACGGGGTTCAACGCGTTCTGGTACTCGCACCACTGCTTCGTGGTGGTGTACGCGCTGCTGATCGTGCACGGGCACTACCTGTACCTGACGCACAAGTGGCAGAAGAAGTCGACGTGGATGTACCTGGCGGTGCCATTGGTAATGTACGCGTGCGAGCGGCTCACGCGGGCGCTGCGGTCCAGCGTGCGCCCGGTGAAGATCCTCAAGGTCGCCGTGTACCCCGGGAACGTCCTGTCGCTGCACTTCTCCAAGCCGCAGGGGTTCCGGTACAAGAGCGGCCAGTACATCTTCGTCAACTGCGCCGCCGTCTCGCCGTTCCAGTGGTAAGCTTGCTAGCAGCCTTCCGTTTCGTTTTTTTCCCCATGTTGTGTTCTGAATTAAGCAGAGGTTGTTAACATAAGCGGAGATGCTTTTGTTAGGGTTAGTTGTTTAGGCAAATAAAGCATCAGCAGATTATGCTTTGGTTGGTAATGGCGAGACGCTAACGACTTTTGTGAACGCGTACACAGGCACCCGTTCTCCATCACGTCGGCGCCGCAGGACGACTACGTGAGCGTGCACATCAGGACGCTCGGCGACTGGACGCGCGAGCTCAAGAACGTCTTCTCCAGGGTACGTACACTACACACCGTGCTCGATATCGATCTCCATGGATGGATTCTCTCTTGAATTAGCTCATGATGATGGAGCTGACTGACATGCCAATTGTAATTGCAGGTTTGCCGGCCGCCGACGGAGGGCAAGAGCGGGCTGCTCCGGGCGGAGTACGACCGCGACGGCAGCGCCATGACCAACCCCAGGTGAGCAAGCAATGCAATCAACCTCTATCTCTCTCTCTTCTTCCTCGCGTTTTCAGGAAGATACTCCCTCCATCCCAAAATATAAGGTCTTATTGACTTTTGCTGATCACTTTTAACCACTCCTCTTATTCAAAAAATTTATGAAAATATAAAAACAATTATGATATACTTCAAATATACACGATGATAAAACATGTCATAACAAAATAAATAATATTTACATAATTTTTTTTTAATAAGACGAGTGGTCAAACATGATCAGTAAAAGTCAACAAAGACATTATATTTTGGGACAGAGGGAGTAAGCAAAAACGCACGTGGAGTTAGAGCTCGCCGCCGTTGCCGCGTCGGGTGTTGGGACTGTGGGGTGGGTGGTGCGGACGTGGACGGGTCGTAGTCTCGAGCCGGCCGAGTCGCAAGTCGGGTTACGGGTAAGGTTTGGACCTGACCAGGTCTCTCTTGGACTCTCAGGGGTAGGTGGTGGCTCTGTGGTTTCACACACGTCAACCACAGCTCTGGGTCTGGGGCATGGGCTCTGCTCCTGCTCCAGTCGGTAGCGCCACCTTCTCTGACCTTCCGTCCAGAGCTTGGTGCCAATTGCCAAACACTTTCTCTTCTTTCCCCGGTCAACAGAAATGTGCTTGGCAGCGTACGTGTGACCTCATCGCTGGCATCACGGCCCAGGGTCCAGACAACAGTGCTGGTGAACACACACTGGTTCAGTCAGCACACATGGCGAAGTGTTCTCGGTTCAGGTTGGGACGTGCAGGGTGGTGTTGACCCCTGCGCACAGGATCTTTGCCATCGATTATATGGTGGTGGTGGTAGCATAATTCAGCCGGTGGGAATGATGAGGTGAACGGCCGGTGGCCGCCGGCGGGTGATATTCCCGGGCGGTGGTTGGGGATGAGGTGAAGGGTCCGTGGTCCAAGCCTATGCGTGCCCATTTGCCCAACACACAATTCCTGTTCCAAAAATCTTTTTTCTATTTTAATTTAAAGATGAAAGGAAATGTCTGGGACAAAAGGACATTCATTCTCTGGCTTTGTGGCTAGTGAGTGTGGGTTAGGTTCTCCGACTTGTTAATCCAGGGGCGCCGTTGACTACTGACTCTTCCGACAAACACACCACCTCTTGACATTCCGATCTCTTTCGTTCTTCGCACTACCTTGCCATCCGAATGCAAACAAGCGTTCGTTGCAATATTTATATATTTATTATATATACTCACACTGTTGCAGTTTGCACGCCAGTAACTTAAAAATATCGATTCCCTTTTGCAGCTTCCCGAAGGTGCTGATCGACGGGCCCTACGGCGCGCCGGCGCAGGACTACAAGCAGTACGACGTCGTCCTCCTCGTCGGCCTGGGCATCGGCGCGACGCCCATGATCTCCATTCTCAAGGACATCATCAACAACATGAAGCGGCTGGACGGCGACCTGGAGTCCGGCGCCGGTGGCAACGACAACTCCGTGTCCACGGCCAACTTCCGCACGCGCCGCGCCTACTTCTACTGGGTCACCAGGGAGCAAGGGTCCTTCGAGTGGTTCCGCGGCGTCATGGACGAGGTGGCCGAGACAGACAAGAAGGGCGTCATCGAACTCCACAACTACTGCACCAGCGTCTACGAGGAAGGTGACGCCCGGTCGGCGCTCATCGCCATGCTCCAGTCGCTCAACCACGCCAAGCACGGCGTCGACGTCGTGTCGGGCACCCGCGTCAAGACCCACTTCGCCAGGCCCAACTGGCGCAACGTCTACAAGCGCATCGCACTCAACCACCGCGACCAGCGCGTCGGTGAGTCCCCATCGATTCTTAAAATCTCTGTCAACATGCATGGTAGAAAGGGTAAGTTGGCGATTGTTAGGGTCGGCATATATCCCATGGCGGTGAAAAGGCAAAGGCAGGTGATTCATGCCTCCACGCATCTCTCACTCGATCGCGGTGAAAGAAGCACTCTACCAAACATTGGTGCTTTGCTACCTGTCTAGTCTAGGTGTGAGCAGTCTTAGAGCGCAATGTGGCTGGCTCCACTTTCGCCGCGGAACATAGCTGACGGAGACATTATGGATGACCGGCACTAGAGTGTGTGCGATGCTTGCTGTGCTAAATTTGAACTTTAGCCATGAGTCCATGACTAGGATTGAAATTGAATAGGACCCTGACTGCCTACGGGCCAACTGCCAATCACTGTTGCTTGCTGATAGCCACAACCAATTAAGTAAATGATGAGACATGCAAGAGTTTGCACTGCATTGGCAACTGAAATTAGGTCACAGATTAGGGGCTAACCAATCGGATAATTGCAATTAGAAATAAGAAAATGCAGAGCACAGCATAGTCATTATAGATAAGGATGAAGAGTTATGCATACATGGGTATCTAAAATTCACATTTATAAAGTCAAGTCAGATAGGCATGAGATTCTTTAACATATTCCCAAGAGGTACGGTGCTGCCTTTGCCTAACTAAGTCAAATCAGGCGTGCCTGTCGGCTCAGTCTTTACCTGAAACTGAAAAGGGTTAACACTAACAACAGGGGCCAATCAGCATCATCCTAGTTACTGCACACTATATGTAATTCTTTCTTTTTCTCATAATTGATTTCCTGAATCAACACTGATATCTTTGCTGTTGGATATTGCAGGAGTGTTCTACTGCGGTGCCCCGGTGCTGACAAAGGAGCTTCGTGAGCTCGCGCAGGATTTCTCACGGAAAACCAACACCAAGTTCGATTTCCACAAGGAGAACTTCTAATTCATTTAGCATCAAACAAGTTTTCGCATGACAAGTTCGGTACAATACCGAATTCGATGTGTAGAGTATATATGGATGTAGAGGGAGGGAGAGTAGAGCAAAGTAGGTATTGCTTGATTGTGACCGGCCAGTTGGGTCAAAATCCCATCAGTTTTTTGTTTACTCTAGAAGAATCAATAATACAAATGCCTTTGTACAGATCCTGTCTCTCTCTCAGACACACCGTATCGCTTAGAGTGCTTGATCAAACAGCATAATAGAGACTTTGATGGCCTGATCAGGTCGAAAAGGCATAAAAAATGTCTGATCTGCAGGCAAGATCAAGAAAGTTGGAGCACCATAAAAATGTCTGAGTGCACACATTTTGTGGCTGCTATCAGCTTTGGCGCCACTGCAGGCCACATCTCTCTCTCTTGTTGGAGCACCATCTGGTGGGCAACAACCATGAACGGCCTCAACCACTGAGTAGGGTTCAAGAGGATGGTGAGCATGATTGCATACGCCCTGGCCCACAGAGCAGCCAGGGTTAAGGATTACGTACTAGTGCCGCAATCCTTAGCTAAGACATTGTATACTGTGTAGTAGACTACTAGTGCATAGTAGGAAGGCAAGAATGTCTACACATTATCGAATAGCAGGCAATTCTTTTATTCTCTAGTTCCAATTTCTCTCTCTGCAGTTTCGGTACCAAACTGCTCCTATTCTGGCAGCATGTCTCAGAAGTTTCAACTGTTATTACCAAATTCAAACATAAAACGGGAGTGAGTCAACACCTTAACATTTGAAAAGACAGTTAAATAACCTTCGAATGGAAATAATTTGAAGTTAAGGATTGTGTACTAGTTCCGCAAGACTAGGTATGTTGTTTGAAGGGCAGTTTATAAGAGACAAACATGACATAGTAGAGGTAAACTTTCATCAGGAACCTATGGTCGTTTTCCTCTACTACTTAACATGTGTGCACGAGTCTTGAACATCGCATAGAAAGAATTTAAAAGTACATCGTAGCCATCTTAACCTGCAAGAAAGTTATGCAGAGGTTGACTGCGTGATGAATTGTTTCTTGTTGTCACTTCCATGAAAGAATTATGCATTGGAATTTGTAATAATGCCCAAGATTGAGTGTATTATTAATTATATCCATCTCGTTGAATGACATACAAACTGGCACATCTGTTTTTCCAAGATCAGCAATTCAGCATGGAGAACGCTAATTTGTGGACATCAAACCGTCTTGATTTATAGGATATTTCATTCAGAGGTGCTGCTGTGCTGAGCCAAAAGCGAAAGAACTCTAGCACAACTGGTATAGATAAACAGCTTCAAAGAAAAGGTGCTGCTGAACCAAAAGTAAAACAACTCTAGCACAACTGGTATACATAGAAAGCATCAAAGAAAAGTTTGTCTTCTTTGCCTCTGATTTTTCAGTCAAGCCAAATAAATGCTTCTCACCCATCATGGTAAGCTTTTCGACTTCTGAATTCTTGGTCAGATAAGAGAATCAACTTGGACACTATTCAATTATTGTCTGGTCCTGACATCAAGTTTGTTAAAAGATCTATATCCAGTATTCCCAAATTGTTTCCTTCTAAGAATAAGGAAAGCCATTCTCATGAATCATTGCTATCAGTGAGGAAAGATGTTGCTGAAGAATTGACGTTTCAAAATCCTCCAGCAACATTGATGAAAAAATGTAGGTCTCAAAAAGGATGGATTAACCGAGTCTGCCAAATCGAAAAGCAAACACATAGCTCCACAAGCTCTTTTACAAAGGGGTCACTATCAACAGCACACTTGTACTGCAATAGACCAACAGAAAAGAACATCTGACAAGAACACCGGGGACGATCCAATTCAAACCTGATCACCCAACAAGTCATCGAATTAGACTCCGGGCAGCAATTTCTCGCAGTGCACATCAATGATTAAACACATTCAGTTACAAGAGCATCTTGGATAAAGCAGCGTGTGAATGTGATAGGATTGGCCCTGGTGCTATGAGTCTACCTTATCAGGTGCAGGAGCTTTCAGTTTGAAAGAGAAGGCGTGGAAAAGAAAGAGATCTCACCTTCGAGGAGCTGAGAGATAATGCTAAACAACAGAAGGCCCACTGAGTAAAGCAAAAGGCAAAGGAAGGCTGTGCTGTCCAGGGAATGCCAAACTTAGTGGCGATGATGAAGCGAAGTGGATAGCGACCGCGATGTGACACAATTTTCGCGTCATTCAATAAGTTTGCAAAAGTGAAATAGGGTCGTGTAATGGTAGAAAAAAGAGAGACATCAGAGGTTGCAACATCATAATCCGCAGAGATAAGGCAGAGAAGTCTCTGGTCTTGATCTGTGTGGTGCCCTGATAGTTGTTCAGATCAAAGGTCAGGACCGTCACAGAAATTAAGCAGTTAGCTACATCACAAAAGAAGAATCCATTGCTAGGCACTTATCTTCAAATCATCTACAGTCAATTTTCATCCAAAGTGTACCACTAAGTTGAGTTTAACACATAATCAGAATGCCCATGGCAAACCAGCAGTGCTGTTGTCACTCGGTCCCATCTCTCCAAACTTCAACATTCTTGCCATCAGGCCCTCAACCACATCTGACTCTTGTAACACCCCAGGTGTTTATTAAAGATAAATACCTTAATTAGTTGTGTTAATCAAGTTTAATTGGCTCCTAAACATGTTTGACATGATTTGGCACACATTTGCACAAAAGACCTTGGTCAAAGTCATAATTCTTGGTCAAACCCCTATAGATCCAAAAAGGCTGATTTGGTTTTCTTGCGCGTTCTCTAAATTTCACTATAGAAGTTCAAAATCGGCCAATATAAAAGTTCTTCGTTATCTCCGGAAACACATTTTTCATAATTGGCGAACATTCAAATTTTGAGCGCAAAGCCGCGTAAACTCGAGATGAAGTTCCTATGCACAGTAATTACGGGGCCGAGTTTTTCCTGAAGTTCAACACGTTTTCCCCTCAAATCCGTTGATCAAAACATATGTCGCCCTTTGGGAAAGTTGTAGGTCTATGGTTCCTCTACAACTTTTAGTTTTGGAGATTTTCGAGTTACATTCAAAATTTTTGAGTTACACAATTTCGAAAACCGGTAAATAAAATAAAAACTGGGCCGGCCGCCGTCGTCGCGCCGCTCCAGAGCGCGCGCGCACGTACAGCTGTGCCACGCGTCCTCCGCCTGTCTCCGGCGTACGGATGCTTCGAGCCGTCCGTGGTGGACCACGCACGCGCAGTGGGGTATCCGCCCGAGCCAAACGCCGTGAGCCGGGCCTAGCCGCCTATTCCGCGTCGTCCAGGGCCACGCGCCAGTGCGTGCCGCGTCGCGCGTCCCCCGAGCGCATGCAGGCCGCGTCCAGCTGCCCGTCCTGCGTCGTTAGGCTCACCCCCACCTCGTCTTCGTCATGCCACACGCACGCAGTTCGTTTACATCGTGCGTCGCAGCTCCTGTCGCCCGTTTCTCCCGTCCGCCTGCACGCCATTGCTGCCACCGCCAAGCACCTTGTCTAGCGCCGTTCCGTCGTCGTGTGAGATCACCACCGTCGTCCTACACCCACACTCAAGCCAACTGGGCCGGCAGCAAGGCTCCACCGCCGGCCACCTCGCCGGAGACGGTGAAGCAGCGGCTGCAGATCCGCTGTGCCGTCGTACTACCTCGCCGGCACCTTCTCCGGTCTCTCCAACCCTCGGAATGGAACCCTAGGTAAGCCTAGACCTCTCCCAGGCCCTTTCCCGGCCAAGCCCGGCCTTCCCCTAGCCGGATTCCGGTGATTTCCATTGCTGGCCGCGGCCAGGGCCTACATTGCGAAGTCTGAGGTCTTTCTAGGGGCTAGAACGCAAAACCCAGGGACCTGTTTGTAAGAAACCAGTTTTCAGATCTAGGGTGTCCAGGCTGAATCTTGTAAAATCCCTAGAAAATCATAGAAAAATCAGAAAAATACAAATCCAATTTTGTTGGGTTCCTGGTGAAGAAACCTACTTTTTCTAGAAAGCATATATAGGGTTTTTCTGTGTAGTTTTTGAAGTAAAAATTCGAACTCAGTTTGATGTGTTTTTAGTGTAGTTTAAAATATACACATGCTATGGAAGTAAATTTTGGATATGTTGCTCTTTATGTCATGTTTAGATTTATGACCAAAATTGGCATGAGTTTAATGTGTATATTTTCAGTTATGATTTATGTAGGCTTTATGCTAGATTAAGCTTGATGCTTTTTATAGCCCTTTTAGTAAACTTTTCTTTAAGCACCAGTGCACCCTAGGGCTTTGTCTTGGTGAATAGTACCTTTTATAGGTTGGAGATGATTTTAGGATGTGCTTTGATTTATGTTTTGGATTTAATCTTGTGTAGGAGTTTAAATTCAAATTTGCAAAAATAATTTGGATCTGCACCTATGCTTTGGCCAGAAGCTTAGATTTGACATGTATGACTTGTAGGAGAAAGTTGAGATCAAAAAGTTTAGTAAATCTTTTTATATGAATTAATGGTGATTTACTAGGTTAAAGTTTGTCTTTTTCGTATAAATTAATTTATAAATGTTCTTAATCTAAATTTTGGTGTGTGAACTTAGAATGGGTATATGATGATGTGTGCAGAAGTTTAGACTTATTTGAAGTGTTTTTGATTTAATTTGGATTTATGGTTGAAAGACTTGTTTTATGTAATTAAATAAAGAAATAGAAATTAAGGTGTCAAATTGTTAAAGCATGCCATGGATCTGTTTTTGAATTTGCAAAACACCCCCTTGCTGTTTTGTAAAGTTAAATAATTTAATTTGCTTAAATATGTACACAGTCACCTTCATAGTTAACCTTTAATTAACCACCCTCACCTTAATCTAATGCATATGCATATCGTGTAGATTTGTCGGTCGGTGCGTGCACGCTCACCCAGGAGGGAGATGGGATGATAGATGATGAAGTGAACGAGTTGAGTGTTCATCAAGACCTGGACCAAAGTCCGGAAGAGCCCAAGGCTGTTGCTAACTTAGAAGAAGGCAAGCACCGGAGTTACATAAAACCTTTTTGGATTAAAACTTATATTCTTTTACTTTTTAGCATTTAATGTTACTTTGTGCATTTAAGTTTCAGGAGTTGTTTTGAAACCTAGATGCATGATCCTTAGGACTCCTATGCTCTTTTACTAGTATGTTAGGAACGCTAGTGCCATGCTGTAAGGACACGGTACAAGTCGAGTAATGACTCATTGCTCGCGAGATATAGGATGCTTATGTTGGAATCATAAGTTGGATAAATTGACTCGCTCATGTGGTAAGAGCAATGGGTTCGGTCTCGACCGAGTAGCATGGTGCTGGTCTAAGCTATTGAACGTACCAAGTACTTGTCGGGAATGGGACCGGTAAGCCTAGTACCTAATGAACCAGTGCGGGGACTTTATCGTTACTACTCTTGAGATGCTTCTCCCGGTTTGCTCCCGGTAGTGCAAGTGTGATCCTGGACGTGCCGTGTGAGGGCGTTCCAGTAACCTTGTACTTAAGACTGTTGCGCCTGTCCCTAATCTGGGGAATGACGGGAACCGCCTGGTTGGGGTAGACACTGCACTTGGACTACCTTCTTCCGTATATCTTGGGTTTACCTTGCAAGGATATAAATCGATCGATCGTCGGTCACTCGCCGTTATCTGAGTCGGCTTGACCACTGGCTACCCCATATTTATTTATGGAACATTTTGGATTAATATTGTTGGATGATTAATCTTGTTTGTACAACCATACTTGCTTAGCTAGGTGCTTACCTAGAATGGTTAACATACTAGAACTTGAGCTAAAATTTGAAAGTAAGGATCAACTCTTAGTTGCTTTTGGCAAAACAAACCCACCAGCCAAAAAGCCTTGCATATCTAGCTGTGTCTTTTATTTTTGTCGGGTCAGTCTTGCTGAGTATTAGTATACTCAGTCTTGCTTTGTTGTTGTTTTCAGGTAATCCCATCTGGCCTGGTTCTATTCCAGATGGTTGGGAATTTGAGTGGGAGAACGATGTTGATGAGTGATACTCTATGGATGGCCTCCCATGTGTATCTTCCGCTAGTTTTATTTCCGCTGTTTAAACTCTGAATCACCTTTACTTTTATGTACTGAAAAACCTGGTTTGTAATATTAAGTACTTTTGGACCTTTTATGTAATGTAATGTTGTACTCTGGTCCCGCCTTCGTGTGGACTTAGCGCATAATTCGATCCTGTGTAAGTGATTTACCGGGCTTTACCCGGCAGAGGCGACAGAATAGTTCTTTATTATTGCTTAATGGCCACATGGACAGGCTTAGGTGATAATACGGAACTATTTTGGGCGGTTCTGTCACAACTCTGTCGCAAACATCGCGTGGGTGATGCCGATGACGCCAGGGTTCTGGCTGTTGAGCACCGAAAATGTCGTAGCAGGGCTGAAACCATAGTTCATGATGTAGTGCACCAGACCACGGGGGAAGATGAACACCTCCGCCTCCCCCAGGGTCTTCTGGAACAGCTTGCCCTTGGTGTCGAAGAAGCCGACCACCACGCTGCCACCATGGACGAACATCATCTCCGACGCCCTCGGGTGAGAGTGGGGGAGCACCACCCCACTGGGGGCGATGTCGGTGCGCGCCATCGCCAGGCCCAGGGTGTTCAGCCCGGGGAACTCGGTGGCGGTGACCAGGTTCACCGATGACCGGAACATGTTGTTCAGGTCACCAGCATGGTTCAGCAGCAGGGTCTTGAAGTCAGAGGCCAGGATGGTGCTGGGGTGCTTGCAGAGGAAACCATTCAGGAACAGCTTCGTCTCACCTTGAGGTGCCATGGGGCATACATCCTGCAGAGGGGGACTATCTGACAGGGATTTGGGAGCATAGATGCCAATGAGAAGAATGTAGGAACACAAGGGAATGAAGAGCTTCATCTCTTGGAATTTTTGGACACAGGGATGAATACCAGAACATGGGTTATATAGTGTGATGACCGATGAGAAAGGATTGAAACCAAAGTTTCTTCAAACTGCATACTATTCTTGGAGTTCACTGCATGATTTGCTTTGGATTGTAGCAAAAGAGTACACACATCCGCTTGTAGTCACAGCAGTTGTCAGCTGTGCAACATGGCAACATCACAAAAGCAAACGAAGTTCTGAATCGAGTTCTGATGCAGAAGAATATCTTATATAACCTCTTAGGATATACATTGAGTACAATACAAGATACAGTCGAATAAGGCAAAGTCTAAACCACCAGATTACTCTAGCTGTACAATATGTGAGCTTCTACCGTATTCACCTTGCTATCCGCTAGAACAAGCGAAGCTCAAAGGACAGAAACAAGAAGGTAGCATCTGTTAAATGCCCCCAAAAAACCATGGCATGAAACAGAAAGCACTGCAGTGGTGCACCAATGTGTAAGTCTTTTTTCCACTGAGGACACACGCTCAAATTTCATTACTCGAAAGCAACGAAATTACAATGTGCAAGTCCTTTAACTAGCATCTGAGTGTAGCTGCTTGATACTTCGTGACTGTCATAGCAATGTAGTGAATCGTGGATACAGGGCAGATACTGTCAGTCACCTTCTCCTCCTTGTTTTCCCAGAGTTGATATTTGCAGATGGTGGCGAAGCCAGCTTAGCATCACCATTGGAATTTCCATTAGTAGGCGCACTCTTAAGCTCATCAGGAATAGCAAGTGCAGAAGAATACTTCTTAATCCTCCAAGAAATTAGAATGCTGGACACAACACCAATTGCTGGAAACAGGTAAGAGTAGATACTGGACTTCTTAGATCCTGTAGTGGAGGCCACTGCTGCACCAGCAAGGCTTACGATTGACACATTCTGCAATATCATCGGTAAGCAGCCCACAACTGTGGGAAGGAGAAAATCTCTGAAAAATCCAACACTCGTAGCAGATAGGGCATAGTTGATGATGTAGGAAGGCAGAGGTGAGAATCTAGCAAGCAATACAAATTTCCAGCCATCCTGCTCAACCCCTTTAACCACAACATGGAAGTACTTGTTCCTCTGTAGCCATTCCATTGCTGAAGTGAAATATCTGAAAACTGCCCTGAAGAAATTCACAAAAGATTCATTAGCAAAGAGAGCTAAAACAAAACATACAGATAGATGCCACAGGCCGGTACCCTGCCACTATTTTCTTTGGGTTGTCAGCATTTTTTTTTTGTTGCTGCCATGAAGATTTGATCTCTGGTTGGTGTCTCCCTCAACTGGGGAGCTTACCAAGCGTGCGGACAAACAATACATGAATGGACACTACGATCTACACAAAGCCTAGTTCACATAAACATATAGAATAATAATAATACTCCAAAACACATATCAGCCAGAGTTAGCTGACGAATAATTCTTTCATCCTGATAAGCCTACTCCTATACATAACTGAGTTTTCTGCAGCAATGATTGCCTGAACTGAGCATTTCTCAGTTATCCTAGAGCCATATACACAGCTAGACTATGACTGTTTTACATTTTCCATATGTCTGGCCTATCTCTATTTATGAACAGCAGCCAAAAAAAATATTTTGATAGCACAAGCATGATCAAGATACCCATGAACTCAAGAAAACGGTGTACACTATGACAACTCAAGAAGCTTAGCTTGTATGGAAAAATTACAATGGTCATGACTCATGAGTAAGACGCGAACAGGTTAACAAAAGACGCAAGTGAGTAGCAACCATCCCTGACTAGAAAGTAAGAACTAAAGGAGTTGTATGTAAGGTCAAGAAGGTTAAGTGTTATTTATGTGCAGCCAATTTCATCTATCAATTTGTTTCGCATGACTTTATGCATGCAGTGCTCAATATGACAGGATACAGGTAACAAACCTCAAGTTTAATTGTTTAATTTTACTTTGTAGTGCATTATCATTACTAGAATGGCATGATGTTGCACAGTTACATTAAGATATCATCAACAAATTGTGGGCATGAGCATAAGCAGCTGTGCGCATTATTTATGTATAAAATCCATTGCTATTTTGTTAACCTCCAAGAAAAGCACATGTGACACCTAAAACCAATATGTTGTTCATTATGATACATACTAGGCTGATGTGCCCATCTGCCATGTATTCAATTGTTACTAGCATGAGTTTGCATCAAGATGTCCATTTCATGAACATTATGTACAAATCAAGTAAAATTTTTGAGAATACGTTTATTACCTGCACGCCAGCTTACTTTACATATAAAGCAAGATGAAATAGAATATAGTTATCATGAAGTAAGTAGTGTTATCACACATAACAATTCATCAGTAGTAACAAGCAGTAGTTTTTAATTACAATCAACCAGTGTGACATTCTGTTCTTCTCTTCCTAGTTCCAACCTATGCTCTTGCCCTCTCTAGTGGTCCATTCTATCCTCCCCCTCTCTGTTTCAAGTTCGATTTACTTCCCTACTGCTGCTAAAGGACTAGCTTTTTCACGGCATCAACTCACAGCTATATTGCCCAAATGCAGCACAACCGAACAATTATACAGGGCCAAGTACTTAGAATACTACGTCTAGAAACATTGACAAGAAAACAAGTCATGCAGAAGTTAGCACCTAGATCTCGCTAATTCGTAATTAGCTTGAAACTCTTATCTATGCAACCGAAATTCAGCACAAGTGAACACTAGTACAGGGCCAAATACTGCATAATTCCAAATTCAATGGTCGCAAAAAGGCAACAAAATGGCAAACCAGTAGAGAAAAAGTGTTAACTTCTTTTTGTCTAAAACATCCCAAATCTACATTCCTTCATGCCACAAGCCCTGACCCCACGATGGCACGCACATACAACTTTGAGATCGCGCGCTCAAAGCAACAGAATTAACAGATCTCGACTCCTATTGAACAGACAAAGGAACCCACAGGAACGCAGCAGAACACGGGAACGAAAGGGAAAGAGGAGAGGAGAGGCGTCGCGACCTGCCGATCCAGAAGGAGATGGACGCCCCGAGGACCTTGGCGGAGAAGACGCAGGCCACGCCCGGCAGGAAGCCGAAGACAAGCGCGGCGCCGCCCTCGAAGAAGATGGCGTAGGGCGGGCAGAGCGCGAGGGTGAGCGCGTGCGCGGCCACGTAGGCCGGCGCCGCCCACGGCCCCAGCGCGCCGCGGGCCTCGCGGAAGGCAGCCACCGCGGAGGCCCCGTCCCACCCGTACCGCCGGCCAGCGCCCACCGCCAGCGCCACGGCCGCGAACGCCGCCGCGCCGCGCGCCCAGCCCCTGCCCCGCCGCGCCGCCGCCGCCATCGCCCCGCCCGAAGCCTCCGGTCGACCGACCCGCGCCCGCGTGCGGTTCGCTCGCGCGCCCCCCTGCTGCTGCTGCTGCTGCCTGGCTGGTTTGGCTGGGGAGGGAAGGAAGCTGCGTACGCGGCGAAGTTGGACCGGGAGGACGGCGACGGCGTGCGGCGGCGGCGTCGCAGAGATGGCAATTAAGGCGGTTCTGACGTGGCGGAGGGGACGTGGGCGGTCGGATCTGGATCGTGCGGTTCAACGCCGTGCCAAGCTGTGAGGTGGTAGAGGACTTCTCTTTTCTGTTCCGGTGTTTGTGGGACCAGTGTGCCAGAGTAGGGAGAGGACCACGTTGTGGGCCCTGTTTAAATGGATTCAAAAAAATTTTCAGAAAAGAGAATCTCGCATGCATGGAGTACTAAATGAAGTCTATTTACAAAATCTTTTCACACATAGGTGTAACTTTACGTGATGAATCTAATGAGCATAATTAATTTAATAATTTGCTACAGTAATGCTACAGTAACCATCTTCTAATCATGTGGTCAAAGCCCTCATTAGACTCCTCTCGGAAATTTACCTAGGGGTGCGAAGGTAGTTTTGTAAACTGCATTTATTTAACACCCTTAATTATTGGTCAAAGTTGCATTTAATACCCAAAAATTTTTACCTAAACACGGCCGTGGTGTCATTCGCGCTGGCCGCGAGTGGGCTCGTGTCACATGGCGGCAGGAGCCAGACGCCCTGCCACATGCTCCTACCGCCATGTGGTATGGCGGCAAGCCTCCATCTACGACAGTTAAGAGGGGTGAGTGGCGTTTGGCTCTAACCGTCGTACCATAGGGCCGTTAGAGCCAACCGCCGTACCATACGCCGGTATGCTTTTTTATTTCCATATTTTATATAAATTAAAATAGAGCAACATATAAAAAAGAATTTAAAGAAAAACAACTGGTTTCATATAAAAAAGAAAATAAAAATAGTTCTGCGAGTAAATGAAAAAAATTTATACAAGATCATGATCAAGTAGTGCTGACATAAAAAATAAGTAAATCTAAATCCATCTGGCCCGCTTCGGCCTCATTGCTCGAGCATCAGCCTTCGTGTGGTCCTGGTCGTACGTGAGGGGCTCACGTGGCCTGATCTGCCGGCGTCGATCGTCGTCGTCAGGCGGTGTCGCTATGACCACCTGCGACGAGCCTGCAACCGCCTGCGACGAGTCTGCAACCGCCTGTGATGAGTCTGCACCCGCCTGTGTCTCTCCGACCGCCGGCTGGGACCCTCCAACAGGCAGTTCTGTCTCCTGCGTTCCAAGAGGTGGCGCCTCTAGTAACTGTGAGGCTGCAATCACCTCTGCGGCGTCATGAGCCGGGATCCAGTCCTCGAACTTGAACTCATCGAACTAGGAATGACAATGGGTAGGGTAGGGTAAGAGTAAAGCATTTACCCGCCCGTTGGCATACTTGTCTATCTCTTTTATACCCTTACCCGCCAAACGTAACGGGTAAGAATCCTTACCCGACGGGTACCCTCCGGGTAACAGGGTACTCGCTGGATATAAATATAAACATGTCAATAAGTTCATATCCAAGAGTACAATAATAATTTAATATCTAAATAAGTCTCAAACTTCACAATCACACACATATTGATACTGACATAAATAAGTCTCAAATTCTCAACTCTCAAACTGTCACACCTCACACATGCTGACATGCATAAAGTTCCAAAGTCCAAACTACCACAAGTCAAATGAGAAATTACAACATCTCAACATAAGAAATAAGATCAAATTGTGATGTCTATGTTGCGAGTTGCGAGTCATGGATTAATGATGTCGGACTCAACATCATCCTGAGAACACAAAATTATAGACATTAGATCAATTCAAGTTATACTTTGGGAACAAAGTGGAACATGTGAATAAGTCAGTATATACTACTTACGTGAAATGTTTGTATAGGCTTCTTTAGTGCCGGTACCCTTGGGTAATCCACAGGTAGAATTTCATATCCTTAGTCTTGCTTGTGGGTAGAATTTTATACCCGTACCTTTGCACGCATGTAGAATTCTATACCCTTACCCTTACCCAACAGGGTAGGGTACCAGTAGGTACCTTTACCCATGGGTAAAACTGCCATCCTTACATCAAACCCCAGCTGGTCGTCCGCTACGGGGGACTCCAGAGTGGCGATCGGGTCGAAAACTGCAACAAATAGTATTAATTTAGCACGTATCATATTTATTGATTTTAAATATTACTATATTAGTTCAGGTCGTTACCAGACTGAAAAATCAGTACAGTGGACGAGGAAGGAATATCTGTTGCTTCTCCAGGTGGCGCCGTATGTGCCGGTCGAGCCCAGGCAGAAGGTTCGGGTCCCATCGGATAGATCGACGGTCCCATCAGATAGATCGATGGCCGCCCTATACGATTAAGTTAATATAACAACAACACATAACAACTCCGTGCATTAGTTGAAAAGCATCTCCAGTAAATGTACCTGAGCCGTGAAATTCAACAGGCCGTTGCACGTAGGTGTACGAACCCTGAGCCTGTGCCGACGGAGCCGAGAAAGCAGCCTGTGGACGTGAGAAGGTCAAAGGCAACTGGTACGAATGACCAGTCGAGGCGGAGCTCGAGGACAACATGGGGTGACATGGAAAAAGAGGAATGGCTGCGGTCCCGCCGTAGTTAATGACGTTGCTGTACCTAGTGGCGATCTCGTAGAGGCTCTGGTACATCTGGGTGTGTTCCACAGGTCCCATGGTCTGCAACCTGGCCATCGCGTCGAGCACGATCCGCGCCACCACCGCAACCGCATCGTGCTGCTCATGAAATTAGTAGCACACGTTATAATGAATAGTAATGTGGGGACCCTCCTTCGGGATTCCCGCTAATCCCTGTGTTAGTCCCTGGACCGGGTAGACTAACACAGTTATTATCAGAGTTAGTATATGAAGTAATAAATGACGTACATATTAAGGAAATACCTTAACATAGCGAATGGGAAGCGCAGGTGTCCATCCACTAAAGAGATGGTCTACAACACCCAGAATCCTCAAAATAACCTATAAATGATGAAAGCAAGTCTGAGTACACTTATGGTTGGTACTCAGCAAATCCCAACTTAACTAGTTCTTTAAATACAATATAGGCAGTAGTCAAGGAAATGGCTGAAAGGTAAATCCTATGCCTAAAGCATCTCACATATGCAAGGTGAATTTAAAAGGTGAATATGTAAATACTCTCTAGGGAGTTCACTATTATCCTCTGAAAATATGTGTAGTTGTCCTGGAGGGGGAAACTACCTCCCCTGCCAGTCCCTAAGTTTAAGATGGCTTTCGGTCCATCGACCCACCATATGTACATCCAATCTCTAATTCCCACCCAAAAGTTTAGTAGGACTAATCATCAGGGGCTTTGACTTAGTGGGCTCTTAACCGTGAGCCTCGGCTATTCGAATAGATTTACTCTGTGCAGAGGTGTACACTTTACCCATTCGTTTAGCCAGCCCATACCTCGTCCGCAGGCGGTACTGGCATACGAGAACCATACCCACCGGCATCTATCCATGAATTACATTATCATCCAATTCTAGATAACATTCTCTAGCTCCACCCACGTCTACACTGGGGTCTAAACAGGGGTCATTCCATGTAACACCCTAATTTTGCAAAAAATTGTTTTAATAAAATTTGAATAGAAACAAGGCTTTGATATTAAGGATCATAAGGTGTATTTGAATTTTTAGGCATTTAAATATATTTTTGAAAATTAAGTAAATAAATATAGGAGTTTAATGTCGCATACATGCTGGAGCATTGCTTTTGTTTGGTTGAATTCAAATTTGAGTTTGAATTCAAAGTGTTTGAGTCCTTTACGAAAATTCAAAAAAAAGCCTTTTCTTTCTTTTCCTAAACCCTTCATCCTATCCGGCCTGTTTAAGCTTTGAGCCCAACCAGCCGAGGTCCGCCGGCACCCCTCCGACTTTTTCCGCCCCTTGCCTTTCCCCGGCCCAGATAGCTTCCAGCCCGTCGCGGCCCACGTCTTCACCGCCTCAGCCGCAGCCGCTGCCAGGTGGTCCCGCCCTGTCATCCGCAACCTCACGCCGTCCCCGTCCCGGACTCCACCGCGCCGCCGAGTTCAAGTCCGGCTCCGCCCCGTCTCCGAGTCCCCGTGCCCCGTACGCCTCCGCCCGACCTTTATAAGCTACCGAGCCCCGCCTCCTCCTCCAATCAATCCCGCCACCGCCTTCGAGCTCCAGACGCGCCGCCCGTAACCCTAGCGCCGCCGCCGCAGTTGACCTGCTCGTCTACCGCGGCCCCGTCGTCGTGAGGTGCACCTGGAGAACCGCAAGAAGGTGAGCAAAACCCCGAAGCCGCTTGTGTGCGTCCAGGAGCCCCACAACGCGCAATCGAGCTCGCCGGAGTAGCTCTTCCGCCGCCGGCCGCCTCTCCGAGCCGTACGCCGTCGCCGTTCGCCGAGCTGCCTCCCCGAAGCCCTAGATGAGTTCACCGTCGCCCTAGCTACCATCCCAGCCACTTCACGTCGCCCACTGAGTCCCCCCAGCTCGAGATCCCATCTCGCTGGCGAGTTTTTGCCGTAGCGTCGCCGCTCGCCGTCGACTGCGCCGCCGGCCGCCGCTTGCAGATCACCCTAGCCGTCCGATCCCAAGCCAAGGGCCCAGATCTAATCCGATCCAAGTCAATACCGGTCAACCAGCTTATACCCCGCGTGGCCGTGATGTTTTACAAAAAAACCCTGGTCTTTTAAGTTTTGCATGCCGGTCCTTCCACCATATAGAAATCCTTGCAGATCAGTCCTTTTTCTTTTGTTTTAACCCCTGGTTTTTATGGAAATAGCACCCGAGGTCCAAAACCCCAGTTTTTCAACCAAACCCTTCTGTTTTAAAGTTTCTTTACGCTTTAGCCCTCGGTTTCTTGCAGACAGACCCCTAGAACCTTAGATTCTTCACAGATATGCCCCTGCACCTTCTTCTAGCCATATCTTTTCTGTTTTAACTCCGTTTTTTGCGTTCTTTATGTCCAAATGATCGTATCGAAGAGTAGAATAACTTTTTACCCCTGTTTTGCTTTGATAGTACTGTTTGGTGATTTTTTCTTATTTTATTCTATTGTTTGCTTGTATGTACTTGATGTGATGTGTAGAGAACGTTTGGGCTGAAGGATTTGAAGACCAAGAAGCTCAAGTGTCTGAACAGCAACCAGGATCTGTTGAAGGCAAGTCTTCCTTGATGCATACCCATTTACCTATACAATATGCATTTAATTCACTGTTCTTACTTTTGCCTGCATTAAATTGATGGGACCCTTTTTAAGGACATGACTAGATTATTTTTATCCCTTTACCTTGAACAACCTGGGTATTTACTTTTATTATTGGGTAGCTCTCGCTATGCTTAACTTGGTGGATGGTATTAATGAAACTTTATGAAACTTGATTTATTTATGCTATACCTTCATTAATACAAGATCACCTTGTTTAATTGGAACATGGAGCGACCACCCAGGATAACAATGCAACCACAAGGGCACATGGCTCTGCCTTGGCTAATTAATTAGTGACTCTAGTGTTGGGGTGATCTTACCTGATAAGGGCAAGGGGGAGTGCCAGTGGGGTATAGATTCGCTCTAGTAGGGAGTTGGTCTTTGCTAAGTCACGGTACCTACTAGGGGACTTTATACTCTGCAACGACTCGAAACCTTCGTGGGTTGCTTCACACTGGGGAAACTTTGTAAAGGCCTCGTAGCGTCCCTATGCAATCACACCTAGGTAGTGTGGTATGATGCTTGGCCGGTATCGCATGGTTGGGTTTAAAGTTCCTAGAACTTTTACGCGACTTGTGGTGAAAGTGTACAACCTCTGCAGAGTGTAAAACTAATCGATTAGCCGTGCTCACAGTCAAGAGCGGCCTGGACCCTCACATGATTAATCTGTGAAAGTTAATGATTAACCTGATGCATCTATCTTTATTTATATTGTTTATTTCTCTTATGTTAATTGTGGGTTTGGTATAAACTTACACTTGCTAGTATTTATGTTGCTAATAAAACTTGACCAACTAAAATGCTGAATGCTTAAACCAACAGCCTCCACTATAAAGCCTTGCATGTTATGTTATGTTTCCGCTTGCTGAGTACGGCATGTGCTCACGCTTGTTTTCATTATTGCAATGACACAATTCGGATGATGTTCAGACTTGGAGAGATTTGAAGATTTCCCTGGAAACTTTGATAAATTCTTGGCGGGCGTGCCACCAGTCAGCTACCTGTGGTGTTGACCCTATCCGCTGCGTTGCTACTCATTAATAATTAGTTCGTTTATGAGACTTTTGGTCTGTAATAAAGTTTAATACTCTCTTTATGTTATGGCATTGTGTTTTGGTTATCATTGAGTCGTTATATGTGTGAACTTTGATCCTGGCGCACATATAACATGAGCATTCGAATTTGCCTTTAAATTCGGGTGTGACAAAGTGGTACCAGAGCCGTGTTGACTGTAGGACGTTAGCCTAGTTAGAAAATAGTCGTATTTAAGAATTATAATATCCTAGAAGCCATTCTTGCCTTATGCTTGCTTTATTTCTAATAATTTCATCTTTGCTTTATCTCATCCTTGATCTCTACTTTGTTCTCTCCTTTCTAGTATCTTTTCTTGACATCTATCTCACCCATCACACGTTTCTTTTTAGATGGTTCGTCAGTTGCAGACATCCCGTACATGCTCTTTCCAGTTTCCCCGCCATTTGGAGGACCAAGATTATTACTACTATCCTATGGAGAGTAGAGAGCATGAAGGGGACACTGACAAGGAGATAATGCTGGAAGCACCACCTGCAATGCCGTCTCCAACACCTGCTCCGAAAATCATCCTAGTGTCTGATGATGAAGAGCCAGAGGAGGAACCAGCTGAGGAGGCCACTGAAGAACCTGAGGAAGACCCAGAAGAATTGGTCCCAGAGGAAGAAGAAGATCCAGATGAGGAGATTCCAGAGGGAGAGGATGGTGATCAAGAAGGTCAGCAGGGTCAGATGGAGGAGCAATAGGAGCAAGCTGAGGAAGTGGGATGGAAGGTGTTCCGCTACAAGAAAGATGGAAGAGGCATTCTTATGGCTGACAATCTAAGAAGGACAGTGTACCATTTGGCCTATGGTGAAGATCCAATTTACCATTGTGAGAAGTGGACTCATCCTTGGTTCAAGCCTCACTGGGAAGTGACAGTCATTATTTATAAAAGAGTTGAAGACTATGGACCTATGGAGATATCCAGGCACGACGACGTAGCTGCCAGAGATACTATGGAAGCTGGGATTGCTGAAGCTGCTAGAAGAGCACCCTATGTTCTCTCTCACAGGGAGCGTTCTGAGTTGATACACACTCGCAGTCTGTATACTCCTTACAGAGCTAGTGGTGAAGCCAAGACCTATATCGCATTAGCTAATGGTCACAGTCCCACCATAGACAACCTTCATGAGTTACTGGCTGTTGTCAACACTGCCTTGGATGACACCAATAACATGCTTGCCGCAGCTCAACAGAAGATCTATGAATCTGAGATAGAGAAGCGTCAGCTAGAAGCTACTCTGGCAGGAAGGGAATCCCCTGTGGTCCATGACAGCGAAGTGGAAACTCATCACTCTCCATCACCCAAGAGGCCTCGCTATAACTCCCCAGACGCCCGCATTGAAGAGATTCCTTAGGATCTAGGAGTTCTTAAGCTTAGGATCCTTGTAATTGTTAGTCTAAACAATCGTTTAAGTGTGCTTAGTCTAGTGGTGTGTTTGAATGCTTGAGTTTGTGTTAATGATTGAGTTGGAATTTTGTTTGAGTGCAATGTGTTATAGAGTAATGACCACAATGACACTGCTTCTTTAGTAAAGTGATAGTTGGGTTTATCTTTGTCCCAATCTATATCTCTCTTATCCTAATCCCTTAAATCTCTATGCTCTACCCAATACAATCTAGTAAATCTCAATCTGCTCGCGAAGTTTTTTGAGTCAGCAGTACTATTCTATTTTTATCTCGGGCTACAGAACTCCAAATATAGTAAATCTAATTGGAAAAGTTCAGGAATTTTATAGAAGGTTATCATTAAAAATTTCAGAAATTTAGGAGTTATATACAGAGAGTTATATATGAAACTTTGGAGCTATCAGAATCTGTAAACTTAGCTGACCGAGATGTCTTGTTTATTACATAACTAAATCTACAGACCTTGGATTGAAGTGATTCTAGTTGGAATAGTTCCATAATTTCATTATGCTTCTCTGGTTAAAAGTTTATAATTTTTGGATTTCCGTACTGAGAGTTACATCTGATTGTTTGAAGTCAACAGAATCTGTCTAGAATTGAAAGTCTTTACTGCCTTGTCTTTCAGAGTTTTACTCTTAGTGCAAACATCTAAAGTAATGTTCCTAACACTCAGATGGTGAAAACCAGGTCAGGATCCGAAGTCAATCAAACCCCAGTGATTCGCCAAAGGAGAAGCAGTAACTCCAGCAGTTCATCTCAGCAATCACAAATGGATCCAGTCATGCGCCAGTTTCTGGAAGCCCAGACTCAGCTATTGCAGAACTTGACCAACACTGTGGCCAACATACAAGCTCCAGGCAATAACCAACTCCAGCAGCAGGCTCCGGTGAATAGGAATAGAGTGTTCATGAGTCACCAGCCACCAGTGTTCTCTCATGCTACTGATCCGCTAGAAGCTGAAGACTGGTTGAAGACCATTGAGAAGATGCTTACCATCACTCAATGTGATGATAGGGAGAAGGTCCTATATGCTTTAGGCCGACTCCAAGGATCTGCATCGGCATGGTGGGATGCTTTTGTCGCTGCCCATGCCAATCCCAATGCTATCACCTGGCAAGAGTTTACCACCAACTTCAGGAGCCACCACATTCCTGCTGGTGTACTGAAGCTTAAGAAAAAGGAGTTTCTTGCTCTTAAGCAGGAAAAGATGTCTGTGCCAGAATTCAGAGACAAGTTCATGGAGTTGTCTCGCTACACGCCTGAGGATGTTGATACAGATAGAAAGAAGCAAGAGCTATTCCTGGAAGGATTAGCTGGACCACTTCAGTACCAGCTAATGTCTCACACCTTTCCAACTTTCCAAGAGTTGATTGATAGAGCAATATGCTTGGAATCTAAGCGCAGAGAGTTGGGAGAGATGAAGAGGAAGGCTACTACTTCAGGAACATCAGGAAGCAGCACTCACCCTCGCTACAATACTCTGCAGTGGACACCCTCTCGCTTTGGAGGCTCAAGTGGGAACTATGGACAACAGCAGTATCCGCGCTCAGCTCCACAGACTCAACGTCCAGTTCCGCAGGCCAATGCCCCCGCTTATCAGCAGAATCAGTAGACCATTCCAATCGGTACTCCTACAAGGCCAAGTGGACCATATACTCCTGGAAATAACACGTGCTTCAAGTGTGGAGAGGTTGGTCACTATGCCAATAGCTGCCCCAAGAGGACTATTCCTAGCACCCCAGTACAAGGTACACCTAACAAGAATGGAGGGCAGACACCCCAAAGCAGCAGAGGACAGCAGAACTATGCACGTGGCAGAGTGAATCATGTGAGTGCAGATTCTGCTCAGGAGAATCCACAAGTGGTGCTTGGTATGTTCCTTGTTAACTCCACCCCCGCATCAGTCTTGTTTGATTCTGGAGCATCCCATTCTTTTATTACTTCTCAGTTCGTAGCTCAGCATAATATACCCATTAGTCCTATGACTCGCAACATGCTAGTTAGTGTTGACACCGTTTTTTGGAAAAACAGGTCAAAGAGGAATAAGGAGAAATAGCCAATGAAAAACAAAGTACAATCGGCCAATTGAAGGGAGAGAAAGACAGTCAACACAGATCGCCGATGGTCAAAGGGATTCAACCCTAACGGTGGGCCAGCTGGTCAAAGCGATCGGCCGATGGTCAGATAGAAGATCGACCGATGGTCAGATAGAAGATCGGCCGATGGAGGAAAAAAGAGGCGGTATTCAAAAGAAATACGCCAAAAGGAAAGCATGGTGGAGGCGGGTCAGTCCACGATTGACAACGGGTCAAGAGTCGGTTCTTAGAAGGTCTTTGACTCCTGTGAGAGTTCTTTTCTATTTTTAGTAGTTTTTGTCTTTAGATGCAAG
Organism: Cenchrus fungigraminus; assembly: GCA_036936925.1. Taxonomy (NCBI): domain Eukaryota; kingdom Viridiplantae; phylum Streptophyta; class Magnoliopsida; order Poales; family Poaceae; genus Cenchrus; species Cenchrus fungigraminus. The sequence continues at coordinate 105,527,926 of CM072779.1, forward strand.
TAAGCAGTGCCGTGATCGGCTAGGAGTCGGGTTTGTCCTCAGGACATAAATAGCGACCCTGCGTGGTCGGAAAATCTGTACACACCAATATCAAACAAACCGCCTCCGGGCAAACCCTTTACTTTTACTGCATCTACTTTACAGCATCTACCTTTATAGCATCTACTTTTCGGTGACTTCGCCATTGCGTTTTTTCTCTTTTCTACAACGCCGTGCTTTGGGTTCGTCAGGCTGCATCAGCTGATCTCCGACAAGCTTGTGAGTACCGTTTTACCGAATAACCCTAGGCTTTAACCTCTGGGCGCATCGCTGAGGTTTCGTCTAGTTCTTTATTCACCCCTTACCGATATTAGCTAGACCTACAAGTTTTCGTACCAAATTCTTGTAGTTTTAGCTATTATCATTATCATCCGCTCGATCTAGATCCTATCGGCTTTCAACATCACAGCCGATTCCGACCTACTCGAGTGCTGACATCACGATCGGCTGATCCAGCCGATCGCACCCGCGCTTCGGTCACTTTCGAGTCGGCCGATCCCGCTTTTCCCGTATCGGCCGATTTGGCTGGTACACGTGTCGCTGCAAGGCCATCGGTTCTCTAGCCGATCCCTAATATTTTCCATTGTCAATCAACAGGTCAGATTGGCTGGCACTCCTCGCTACAGACCGGGGAGTCACGTGTGTCGTGCGCAAGGGTGACATCTTATTTTTGCGTCAACACACTTTTGGCACGCTCGGTGGGACACGAAAAAAGTCAACAATGACGAAGCCTACGAAGACTGGTCCTCATGAAGTCGATCCGGACAACGTCCAACCAATCACCAAGGATCAGCTGAAAGATTCAGACAATGCTGAGTTAGAGGCTCACATGAAGCATTATGAAGAGCTTTGTCTGGCATCGTACGGTCAGACTAAAAGTGGAGTCTTCAAGAAGAATCCGCTGCCAACGCCTAAACAAGTCACCTTTTCAGCCGATCCTGAAGGGCTTCAAGACATGATGACCAAAGCCATGCATCAAACAATGATTGATCAATCTAAGGTATTCGCAAATACTATTCAGAATGCCATAATTGATGCACTCAAGCAAGGAGCAGAGGCAGGATATTTGGGTCCTGCATACTTTCAACCAAGGCGTACTCCTCCTGTGTTCCAGCAAAACCAATCGGCCAACCCGCCGATCGATGATCCTACAGCAAAAGCTACACCATCTCCACAAGCAGCCACCAGTTCTTCATCGGACTCTCAGCCGATTCAGAATCAAAGCGGCAATGGTAAAGCTAAAGATCCTGCCGTCACATCACCAGTGCAGTCTAACGTCCAGGATCAGGCACTTCCAATACAGAATCAGCAAAAATATCCTGCTATGGGAGATTCAGATGGGAAGCTTGCAGGATGGGACTTACCTCGTGATCACTTTGAGACTAACATCTCAAATTTCTTTGAGCCTGTGCCTGAGGAAGTCCCAGAAGTAAAATACCCACAGTCTTACCAAGTTACATTTGGAGGTACTCCAGGGACTGTGCACATGAATGGGGAAGGAGTGGTGTTTGTCTACTTCAATCATGGGAGCAAGAACTTTGAAAGAGTCAAGATTAGTCCAGCTCATGCTCACATGGTCATACCGACAGAGAAAAGACCCCCTATTCCACCGCAGAGGCCAAATCCTACTCCACCTCAGAGTTCGGCTCAGTAGCCGATACTCGGGATGCCCATACCACCTGCTCCGCTACAACAACCAACGCTCGGGATGCCCATGCAGACAGCCCCACCTCAACAGTCAACGACAATGCAGGCTGTCTTAACCCCAGCTAATACGGTGGCTCATACAAGATCTTCACCTCAACAGCCGATCAACCAAGGAGCAGCAGGGCAGCCAGTGTTTCCACAAGTGGATTCAGCACAATTGCTGCAAACACTTCTAAATCAATTGGCTATTTCAAACCAGTTGAATACGCAGCAACCAGCCTCATCGGCTAGTCAGCCGATTGAACAGGCTACACCTATTACAAGTCATTCAAACACTCAAGGTTCTACTGAGGCAAGGACAGTTCCAGATCCAAAGATAAGAATCTTAGAAGAACGACCTCCAGAAGCTCCAGCTGAGATACAAGCAATTGAGCAAGTGGCTACAGAATTGAAATCTCATGTGAAGCAGGAGTTGATTGACCACTTCTCGGATATGCTATCGAAGCAATATGGGATAAAACCCAAGCAGCAGTCCTACATGTACAGGACACCATATCCCTCTGGCTATGATCAGATACCGTTCCCTCCAAGGTTCAAAGTGCCAGACTTCACCAAGTTCTCTGGACAAGATGAAACATCCACTATGGAACACATCACTCGGTTTATCATCCAATGTGGAGAAGCAGGGAATGTTGATGCACTCAGAATACGGTTGTTCTCTTCATCTCTGTCAGGGCCGGCATTCTCATGGTTTACATCACTACCAGCTAAGTCCATCATCAAGTGGTCCGATCTGGAACAGCAGTTCCATAATTACTTCTTCTCTGGCATCAACGAGATGAAGATCACTGATCTGACCAGACTCAAGCAAAGGAACGATGAAACAGTAGCTGGATTCGTTCAAAGATTCAGAGAGGTCAGAAATAAGTGCTATAGGCTAAACTTGGGAGACAAGCAACTAGCTGAGTTAGCTTTCCAAGGTCTCTTGCCGACCTTAAGGGAGAAATATGCATCACATGACTTTGAAAGCCTCAGCCAGTTGGTCAGCCAGATGAGTCAAGAAACTGCAAAGTCCTATGAGCCTAGAAGGAATTTTCAGAAGAAGGTGTCGTACGTGGACTACTCTGACTCAGAAGATGAAGACAATATGATAGGACTCGCAGAGTGGGTCAAAGGCAAGAAGACAGTGTCCTGTCCCTTTGGCAAGAAAGAGCCAGAGAAATTCGACTTTGATATCACTAAGGTCGATAAGATATTTGATCTGTTGCTTCAGCAAGGGCAGATTAAACTCTCCCAGTTCTATACCATACCATCTGCAGAAGAGCTGAAGAGGATGAAGTATTGCAAGTGGCACAATGCAACATCGCACGATACCAATGATTGCAAGATCTTCAGACAACAGATCCAATCAGCTATTGAGCAAGGGAGGCTTAAATTTGAAACTCCTACCAAAGCTGAAAAGCCGATGAAGATTGATCAGCACCCCTTCCCAGCTAACACAGTTGAAGTGTCTGGCAAAGACACGTCACGAGTTAAGTTGCTGACATCTGATTCGGCTCAAAATAAAGGAACTGTCGATCCCAAAGTACAAGTAACCACTGCCGATGTCAAAGGAAAAGGGTTACTATTTGAAGAAGAAGGAATCAAGCTGCCGACGGCAGGAAACTGTCCAGAGTGCAACGAGGCTTACAATAATGGCAACTCATTCAAAAGGGTTTGCTTTGATGATAGAGGACCTGCAGCCAAGGATCACCGTGGATTCAACAATCAACGAATCTCGGTTCACGATCGGCTGGGGGGCAAAGCCAACGTCCACGATCGGCTGGGGGGCAAGGCTAGCATTCATGATTGGCTGGGAGGCCGAGTCAATGAAGAGTCAAACGATCGGCTAGAAGAGATGGCCGATTCTCTGGTCCCTGATGAGGACATCATGTGCTGAGCTCCTGAACGTCGACGTACATTACAACTGGATGATGAAGGGTCAAGCCAAACACGTAAGGAGCCCAATCCACAATGGTGTCCAGATGGCTTGACTAAGTCCCGGAAGAGAAGAGTCCAGCGCCTACGTCAGCTAGAACAGCATGAAGAAGCAGAGAGACTTGTGCTGGACAAGAAGAAGGTTCGGTCTAATGTTTGGCGCCCAAAGCCTAAGGCCGATGGTGAGGAAGATGACAAACCCCGAGCTGATATAAACATGGTTGCTTCCTACCGAAAGAGTTCATGGCTCCGGTTGATTCGGATGTGTCCGATGAGGAGCTTGGCATGGCTCAATTGACACTGGAACCTAAACAAGCTATCTTTGAGAAGCCAGAAGATGGGAAGAGACAACACTTGAAGGCCTTGTTTCTCAAAGGATTTATCAATGGCAAGCCAGTCACCAGGATGCTCGTAGATGGAGGAGCAGCAGTCAACCTAATGCCGTACACCATGCTGCGCAAGATTGGGAAATCGGATGAAGATTTGACCCAAACCGACATGATGTTGGTGGACTTCGAAGGCAATGTCTCTCCGGCTCAAGGAGCCATCTGCGTGGAGCTCACCATCGGCAGTAAGACCCTTCCGACCGCTTTCTTTGTCATTAAAGGGAGGGGATCTTATAATCTTCTGTTGGTTCGGGATTGGATACATGCCAATTGTTGCATACCATCTACAATGCATCAATGCATCATCCAATGGATTGGAGATTCAGTGGAGGTGGTGCAAGGAGATACCTCCTTGACAGTAGCAGCGACAGAAGCACAAGGGTGAACCTATGATCGAGTGAGCTGCATATCTGGAAAAGTCTGGGATACCAAATATCTCAAAGTGTCTGATTTTGGACTAAAGCCGGTTCAAGCAGTCGGCTCTGATGACAAAATTTAATGGATCAATTCATTGAAGATGAAGGAAAGCTTGGGCATGGGTTTACATCTGCCGATGAATTAGAAAAGATAGATCTTGAAGATGGAAGCAAATCAAGGCCGACATACATCAGTGCCAAGCTAGAAGAAGATTACAAAAAAGAATTGATCACATTATTGAAGGAATTCAAGGATTGCTTTGCTTGGGAATATTATGAGATGCCTGGCTTAGACCGATCCATTGTTGAACATTGGTTGCCTATTAAACCAGGATTTCGACCCTTTCAGCAACACCCAAGGCAGTGTAATCCGAAGATTTGTCCTGATATAAAAGCTGAGATAACAAAGTTACTCGAAGTTGGTTTCATTCGGCAATGTCGATACGCCGAATGGATTTCTAATATAGTTCCTGTCTACAAGAAAAATGGCAAACTACGTGTATGCATCGATTTCAGGGATTTAAACAAAGCAACGCCGATGGATGGATATCCGATGCCAGTAGCCGATGCATTGGTCAACGCTGCTGCAGGGCACAAAGTCATCAGCTTCATGGATGGTAATGCTGGATACAATCAAATATTTATGGCCATAGAAGACATTGCAAAAACTGCTTTCAGGTGCCCTGGTCATGTCGGATTGTATGAGTGGATTGTCATGACCTTTGGGTTGAAGAATGCTGGTGCCACTTATCAAAGAGCCATGAATTACATATTCCATGAACTCATCGGCAAGATAGTAGAAATCTACATTGATGATGTAGTTGTCAAGTCAAAGAGCTACGAGGAACACTTGGCAGACCTACGAAGGACGCTGGAATGCACAAGGAAGCATGGTTTAAAAATGGACCCCAATAAATGTGCTTTTGGTGTTTCAGCTGGCCAATTCTTGGGTTTCTTAATACACGAGAGAGGAATCGAAGTGGGTCAGAAGTCAATCAGCGCAATTGACAATATAAAAGCACCATCAAACAAGAAAGAGCTCCAGTCATTAATTGGCAAGATCAATTTCATTAGAAGGTTTATATCTAACCTGTCAGAAAGGATTCAGCCATTTACACCTCTACTAAAGCTCAAGGCCGATCAGAAATTCGTATGGGGAGAAGAACAACAAAGAGCTTTAGATAATGTTAAGCATTATCTGAAATCTCCTCCTGTCTTAATGCCTCCTCAAGATAAAAAGCCGTTCAAATTATACTTATCAGCTAATGAGCAGGCTATTGGATCGGCCCTCGTACAAGAGTTTGAAGGAAAAGAGCGAGTTATATATTTTGTGAGCAGAAGACTCTTGGACGCAGAAACGAGATATTCGGCAGTAGAAAGACTGTCCTTGTGCTTATACTTCTCATGCACAAAGTTGAGGCCCTACTTATTAACTGCCGAATGCACTGTGGTGTGCAAGGATGATGTGGTCAAATATATGTTGTCATTACCAATCTTGAAAGGCAGGATCGGAAAATGGATCTTAGCTTTGTCAGAATTTGATTTGACCTATCAATCAGCCAAAGCAATCAAAGGGCAAGTAATGGCCGATCTGGTGACTCAGCATTGTGGACCTGAAGTTGCAGTTGTAGAACCTATTCCATGGACTATGTTCTTTGATGGATCATCATGTGGAGTAGGAGCTGGGATCGGAATCGTCCTCATCTCACCTCAAGGAGCAAATTATGAATTTTCCATCCCAATTGAGAAGACTTCGACAAACAATCAAGCTGAGTACCAGGCAGTGTTAAAAGGGATAAAGCTACTACGAGAAGTCAATGCTGAAGTTGTTGAGATATTTGGAGATTCTCAACTCGTGATAAATCAGTTGGCAGGGGAATACGAATGCAAAGATGATATATTGAGGGTTTATCATGAAGAATGTCTTCAGCTACTCCGAGAATTCAAGATAGTAAAACTTGAACATATCCCTAAGTGTCATAATAGCGAAGCTAATCGGCTGGCCCAAGGGGCATCAGGATATCGGCCGATTCTGACTATGGAATTATCAGCTGAAGATTGGAGGAAAGAAATAATAAATTATCTGAAAGATCCATCCAAGAAGGTTGACAAACAACTGAGGTACAAGGCCATTAAGTATGTTCTGCTGGAAGATGAGCTGTATTATCGTACCATCGATGGAGTTCTGCTCAAATGTCTCGGAGAAGAAGCTAAAATTTTAATGGGAGAGATTCACGAGGGAGTCTGTGGAGCTCATCAATCAGCATTCAAGATGAAGTGGATGATCAGAAACAATAATTACTATTAGCCAACAATATTGGAAGATTGCTTCAAGTATTACAAAGGATGCCAAGAGTGGCAGAAGTTTGGAAGCATTCAAAGGGTTCCGGCATCAGCAATGAACCCGATAATCAAACCATGGCCGTTCAGAGGTTGGGCAATTGATTTGATCGGACAGATATATCCACCATCAAGCAAAGGTCATAAATTCGTGCTGGTGGCTACGGATTATTTCACAAAGTGGGTTGAAGCCATCCCAATCAAGACTGTGACAACAGGCAATATGATTGATTTTGTCAATGAGCATATTGTCTATCGGTTTGGTATACCTCAAACTATTACAACTGATCAAGGAAGTCAGTTCACCTCAGGGGAGTTCGAAGAATATGCAAATTCTTTGGGGATCAAACTGTTAAACTCATCTCCCTATTATGCTCAAGCGAATGGACAGGCAGAGGCAGCAAACAAGGGCATCATCAAATTGATCAAACGCAAGATTGATGAAAGTCCTAAGCGATGGCATATGGTCCTTAATGAAGCACTATGGGCATACAGGATGGCATGCCACGGAGCGACCAAGGTATCACCATATCAACTGGTGTATGGTCATGATGCTGTACTACCTTGGGAACTGAGAGCCGGATCCAGGAGAACTTCTTTACAAGACCAGCTATCGGCCGATGATTATTCAGCTATGATGAAGGAGGAATTAGAAGATCTTGCTGGTAATCGGCTGAGAGCTTTGGAGAGTATTGAAAAGAACAAAAGAAGGATAGCAAGGTGGTATGACAAGAAGGTCAAAGTTAAAGAATTTGCCGAAGGGGATCTGGTTTGGAAGCTCATATTACCAATCGGATCTAGGGATCCTAAATATGGGAAGTGGTCACCTAATTGGGAAGGGCCATATCGGATCAGCCAATACGTACCTGGAAATGCATATATTCTAGAGACATTGGAAGGAGAGAAGTTTGCCAGAGCATTGAACGGGAAATATTTGAAGAAGTACTATCCAAGCATATGGGTAGATGCTTAGTCTAATCAGAGCCTAAAAGCGGCTGATTCGAGACTCAAGTTACAGCCGATTGTGAATAAAGTCGTCTTTAATAGCAAAAAGCCGAATCATCGAAGCATGTTCGGTTTCAGGTTATGGCCGATGTACAAATCGCCCTTAGAACAAAAAAATATATATATATATTTTCTCTCATCTTCAATTACAATGGTGACATTACAATGCAGATCTGAAAGAATACATTGGGAGGACAAACTTGAACAAGTCATTACAGATCGATTACATTGGTCATCACTGGACAAGTGATGGGGACGAAGAAAGAGAAAAACAAAAAAGAATAGATTTGACGAAGATGAATCACCAGATACGGTAACTCTCCCCGTCAAATTTGTTGGGAAAGAAGACATAGGGTTGTTCTTCTTTCCGCAATGCCCAGGGGCAACCTCCACCCTCCTCCACCAGCTGATGCACCTAAGTTGCATCACAAGGATTCTTCTAGCTGTTGGACCTCCTGGCTTCACAAAAGGAGACTAGAAAGAGGAGCATTTTCTAGGCTATTTCACAAGAATTCTTCTAGCCATCTTGAGTCAGAGAAGAAGAGAGGAACCGAAGAACAAGAGCCTAAAGCTCCCTAGACCTATATCTCGAGCCATGGATGAAAGGAAAGGTGTGGTCTCCATAGGGGTATGAGGACGGCTATTTATAGCCGGAGCACCAGAAGGGATAAGGATGAAGAAGCTGAAAAAGATGGAAACCGAAGATGCCAGATCCGGTGAAAAGAGAAACAGATAACCCGTGAATGACTTAGTTTCCAAAGGATGACCAATTCAGAGAGATCACCCCAAATAAAGGATGACTCGTACACACTTAAACAAGGGGAAGCTCCTCTATCACGTCTGCAAACTGCAGAGCATAGTTCACAGAAATCTTCTGCCCAAAATTACAGGCATAATTTACTAGTTCACTAGCAGTACTCAGAAGGAATGCTATTTTGAGCTAGAGTCTGTCAATGGCCAGTAAGGATCATCGGCGCTCACAGAATTTTCCAGGGGAAGATGCCTCTCATACCCATAAGACTAAAAGAGTTAACATCTACATCAGGAAGAACCCAAGGTCAATACAAAGGACCTACGGGTAAAAGAATGAGTCCTATAGGGAAGGGGAACTAGAGATGCCAAAGAGTCACATGGTGAACAATCCCAAGATAAGGGCAGGTGGAAAGGACAAGACATATCAATGGAGATTGGTCAGGTCGATCACGGGGAGATTTGGCTATTATTCAAAAGATATCAGGAAAATTTTGGAGCAAAAGGATTATTTACTCCAAAACTAAGGGGCATGTGTTGACACCGTTTTTTGGAAAAACAGGTCAAAGAGGAATAAGGAGAAATAGCCGATGAAAAACAAAGTACAATCGGCCGATTGAAGGGAGAGAAAGACGGTCAACACAGATCGCCGATGGTCAAAGGGATTCAACCCTGACGGTGGGCCAGCTGGTCAAAGCGATCGGCCGATGGTCAGATAGAAGATCGGCCGACGGAGGAAAAAAGAGGCGGTATTCAAAAGAAATACGCCAAAAGGAAAGCATGGTGGAGGCGGGTCAGTCCACGATTGACAACGGGTCAAGAGTCGGTTCTTAGAAGGTCTTTGACTCCTGTGAGAGTTCTTTTCTATTTTTAGTAGTTTTTGTCTTTAGATGCAAGTAAGCAGTGTCGTGATCGGCTAGGAGTCGGGTTTGTCCTCAGGACATAAATAGCGACCCTGCGTGGTCGGAAAATCTGTACACACCAATATCAAACAAACCGCCTCCGGGCAAACCCTTTACTTTTACTGCATCTACTTTACAGCATCTACCTTTATAGCATCTATTTTTCGGCGACTTCGCCATTGCGTTTTTTCTCTTTTCTACAACGCCGTGCTTCGGGTTCGTCGGACTGCATCAGCTGATCTCCGACAAGCTTGTGAGTACCATTTTACCGAATAACCCTAGGCTTTAACCTCTGGGCGCATCGCTGAGGTTTCATCTAGTTCTTTATTCACCCCTTACTGATATTAGCTAGATCTACAAGTTTTCGTACCAAATTCTTGTAGTTTTAGCTATTATCATTATCATCCGCTCGATCTAGATCCTATCGGCTTTCAACATCACAGCCGATTCCGACCTACTCGAGTGCTGACGTCACGATCGGCCGATCCAGCCGATCGCACCTGCGCTTCGGTCGCTTTCGAGCCGGCCGATCCCGCTTTTCCCGTATCGGCCGATTTGGCTGGTACACGTGTCGCTGCAAGGCCATCGGTTCTCTAGCCGATCCCTAATATTTTCCATTGTCAATCAACAGGTCAGATTGGTTGGCACGCCTCGCTACAGACCGGGGAGTCACGTGTGTCGCGCGCAAGGGTGACGTCCTATTTTTGCGTCAACAATTAGTTCACCTGGGAGGGAATTGAAAGCATCTTATCAGTGTGCGAAGGTCAGTCTCAAAATAATGGGCAAAGAATTTTGGGCCAATCTTATAGTGTTGGAATCAAGAGGGATTGATGTGATACTTGGGATGGGATGGTTAGCTGCATGTGATGCAGTGATCCAGTGCTCTAAGAGATCAGTACTACTCACTAGTCCTGCTGGAGAGAGGATTGAATTTCCAGCTACATCATCACCATCTTCTGAGAGTATGGTGAACCAGCTTGATGGGAAAGTTCTGGAGGATATTATAGTCAGGTGTGATTTTACAGATGATCTTCCAGATAGGATGTCAGGTATGCCACTTGATCGAGAAGCATAGTAAAGAGTGGATAGGTTGAAGAAGAGTCTCCTAATCTTTTTCTCAATCTTTCCGAATCTTGAGGACGAGATTCATTTTAAGGGGGGTAGGATTTGTAACACCCTAATTTTGCAAAAATTTGTTTTAATAAAATTTGAATAGAAACAAGGCTTTGATATTAAGGATCATAAGGTGTATTTGAATTTTTAGGCATTTAAATATATTTTTGAAAATGAAGTAAATAAATATAGGACTTTAATGTCGCATACGTGCTGGAGCATTGCTTTTGTTTGGTTGAATTCAAATTTGAGTTTGAATTCAAAGTGTTTGAGTCCTTTTTGAAAATTCAAAAAAAAGCCTTTTCTTTCTTTTCCTAAACCCTTCCTCCTATCCGGCCTGTTTAAGCTTTGAGCCCAACCAGCCGAAGTCCGCTGGCACCCCTCCGACTTTTTCCGCCGCTCGCCTTTGCCCCGGCCCAGCTAGCTTCCAGCCCGTCGCGGTCCACGTCTTCACCGCCGCAGCCGCTGCCAGGTGGTCCCGCCCTGTCATCCGCAACCTCACGCCATCCCCGTCCCGGACTCCACCGCGCCACCGAGTTCAAGTCCGGCTCCGCCCCGTCTCCGAGTCCCCGTGCCCCGTACGCCTCCGCCCAGCCTTTATAAGCTACCGAGCCCCGCCGCCTCCTCCAATCAATCCCGCCACCGCCTTCGAGCTCCAGACGCGCCGCCCGTAACCCTAGCGCCGCCGCCGCAGTTGACCTGCTCATCCGCCGCTGCCCTGTCATCATAAGGTGCACCCGAAGAACCGCAAGGAGGTGAGCAAACCCCCGAAGCCGCTTGTGTGCGTCCAGGTGCCCCACAGCGCGCAATCGAGCTCGCCGGAGTAGCTCTTCCGCCTCCGGCCGCCTCTCCGAGCCGTACGACGTCACCGTTCACCGAGCTGCCTCCCCGAAGCCCTAGATGAGTTCACCGTCACCCTAGCTACCATCCCGGCCACTTCCTGTCGCCCGCCGAGTCCCCCAGCTCGAGATCCCATCTCGCCGGCGAGTTTTTGCCGCAGCGCCGCCGCTCGCCGTCGACTGCGCCGCCGGCCGCCGCTTGCAGATCACCCTAGCCGTCGGATCCCAAGCCAAGGGCCCAGATCTAATCCGATCCAAGTCAATACCGGTCAACCGACTTATACCCCGCGTGGCCATGATGTTTTACAAAAAAAGCCTGGTCTTTTAAGTTTTGCATGCCGGTCCTTCCACCATATAGAAATCCTTGCAGATCAGTCCTTTTTCTTTTCTTTTAACCCCTGGTTTTTATGGAAATAGCGCCCGAGGTCCAAAACCCCAGTTTTTCAACCAAACCCTTCTGTTTTAAAGTTTCTTTACGCTTTAGCCCTCGGTTTCTTGCAGATAGACCCCTGGAACCTTAGATTCTTCACAGATATGCCCCTGCACATTCTTCTAGCCATATCTTTTCCGTTTTAACTCCGTTTTTCGCGTTATTTATGTCCAAACGATCGTATCGAAGAGTAGAATAGATTTTTTCCCCTGTTTTGCTTTGATAGTACTGTTTGGTGATTATTTCTTATTTTATTCTATTGTTTGCTTGTATGTACTTGATGTGATGCGTAGAGAACGTTTGAGCTGAAGGATTTGAAGACCAAGAAGCTCAAGTGTCTAAACAGCAACCAGGATCTGTTGAAGGCAAGTCTTCCTTGATGCATACCCGTTTACCTATACAACATGCATTTAATTCACTATTCTTACTTTTGCCTGCATTAAATTGATGGGACCCTTTTTAAGGACATGACTAGATTATTTTTATCCCTTTACCTTGAACAACCTGGGTATTTACTTTTATTGTTGGGTAGCTCTCGCTATGCTTAACTTGGTGGATGGTATTAATAAAACTTTATGAAACTTGATTTATTTATGCTATACCTTCATTAATACAAGATCACCTTGTTTAATTGGAACATGGAGCGACTACCCAGGATAACAGTGCAACCACAAGGGCACATGGCTCTACCTTGGCTATTTAATTAGTGACTCTAGTGTTGGGGTGATCTTACCTGATAAGGGCAAGAGGGAGCGCCAGTGGGGTATAGACTCGCTCTAGTAGGGAGTTGGTCTTTGCTAAGTCACGGTACCTACTAGGGGACTTTATACTCTGCAACGACTCGAAACCTTCGCGGGTTGCTTAACACTGGGGAAACTTTGTAAAGGCCTCGTAGCATCTCTATGCAATCACACTTAGGTAATGTGGTATGATGCTTGGCCGGTATCGCATGGTTGGGTTTAAAGTTCCTAGAACTTTTACGCGACTTGTGGTGGAAGTGTACAATCTCTACAGAGTGTAAAACTAATCGATTAGCCATGCTCACGGTCAAGAGCGGCCTGGACCCTCACATGATTAATCTATGAAAGTCAATGATTAACCTGATGCATCTATCTTTATTAATGTTGTTTATTTCTCTTATGTTAATTGTGGGTTTGGTATAAACTTACACTTGCTAGTATTTATGTTGCTAATAAAACTTGACCAACTAAAATGCTGAATGCTTAAACCAACAGCCTCCACTATAAAGCCTTGCATGTTATGTTATGTTTCCGCTTGCTGAGTACGGCATGTGCTCACGCTTGTTTTCATTATTGCAAGGACACAATCCGGATGCTGTTTAGACTTGGAGAGATTTGAAGATTTCCCTGGAAACTTCGACAAATTCTAGGCGGGCGTGCCACCAGTCAGCTGCCTGTGGTGTTGACCCTATCCGCTGCATTGCTACTCATTAATAATTAGTTTGTTTATGAGACTTTTGGTCTGTAATAAAGTTTAATACTCTCTTTACGTTATGGCATTGTGTTTTGGTTATCACTGAGTCGTTATATGTGTGAACTTTGATCCTGGCGCACATATAACATGAGCATTCGAATTTGCCTTTAAATTCGGGTGTGACATTCCACCACCATCTGCTACGTGGATCCAGTTTCCCAGGAAAAGATGCATCAATATAAAATGTGGTATACAATACCACTGCGCCATCCTGACGCCATAACATACCCGATGACCCGTGCCGACCGGACCTAGGACTTTGCGAAGGTCCTACTCCAGCATATTCGTTGCCCACCATGGCCCCTTAGGGTGGTTTACTAGGTGCAGTAGTGGGGTGTGATCCAAGGCCTCACATTAATGGGTATTCCCGATAGGCCATACCCTTTTGGCACGTATGGTTGTACGGATCACAAGAAAGACTCACCCATTGAACCAATCCTTATGTGACCAGAGTAAGCTCTTGGGACAGTGCGTCCTCCACTGAGGTTGTCCCCATACTCCCAAGTCCATTCCATTCCCTAGGGGTTCTTATTACTATCAACATTTCCTTCAATTTAATCATTATCTATTCATGATTACCCAAAGAGTAAAACCCGTCATAGTATTCTATTTGAAAAGTAAAGTGTGGCTGTTAGATTCTCCCCATGGAGTATCTAACGACATATTATCCCCTTTCACAGGGCGTGACGCAACTGCCTAGCTTTTCTAAGTAGGAGGGCTTATGAAAGTGTAATTTCCTAGGGTTGACATGTGGCATTTCAATAGCAAAAAGGAACAATCTAGCACGTATGTACAGAAATAGATCTTAAGAGAAAAACAATGCAATTCAAATTAAGTTGTCTTTATTAAGTAACTCTCACACTCAATAGGATAAAAGTATGTGCTATGTGTTGGGACTTGCCTTCATCGGAGATCCTTAACCATTCTTACGTTGATCCGGCTTTGGCTCGGTGTCCTTCTAGATCCTCGATTTCTGAGCAGAGCCTGATCGCATTACCGGCTATACGAGTACATAAAATATAGCAATCACTATAGCAATTCATCAATCAATACCTATAGAGGTGTTTGGAAGGAGGTGAGGGCTATTCTATGAGTTTCCGGGATTATTCGGATGAATGATGAACGATTCGTGGAAACTAGTGCACATGTAATAGGATTTTCCTATTAAGGATTGGCTAAGGGTATGGTTTGGGTGTCCTAAGGGTGATCAATGGCAAAGGATGGTATGATTAGTCTTAGGTGGCCCTAAGGTATTTTTAGGAATTTATCTAGGATTTTTGAAATTGAAATAGGCGAAGTGCGGATTCCTGGGTGCATTTTCCAGGGATTTTCTATTTATCGGGAGAGGGGATAATTTACAAAGGGACTCTAATAGTGTGATCTACGGCAAAGAAGGGTATGAATAGGTTTAGAATAATCCCTAGTATTTTTAGGAATTTTCTAGGAATTTTTGGAAGTTGCTAAATACCCTAACTAAGTTTTTGTGTACACTTACGGGGTGTGCGTAACAAAAAGACAGGGCTGACGCAGGTGAGTGTGGGGCTGTGGTACTGTGCCGTGGGCTGGTGGACTCGTGGCCATGGACCAGGGCGTGGGCATGCAGGTGGTTTACGTGGACTAGGTGCACAGAGGGACGTGAGGGGGAGACGACGGCAGAGGCGATGACGTTAGGCGTCGGGCCCATGCGCCAGTCAGCGGGCGCGCGTGGGACGGCGGGCGACGGGGCTGATGGCCACGACACTGCCGCCCAACTTAGGCCATCAGACCGCCGCGGGAGCAGAGTTCCTCACCGGATTTGGCTGCGCCCAGCGATAGAGGGCTCGAGGAGAGGCTGGAGGTGACCGGAGAGCTAGGGTGGGTCACGGCGGAGCTACTGGGGGTGTTGGGGAAACGGATTACGGCGGCAGAGTGCTAGTTCACCGGCCTCCAGCGGCGGCACTAGGAGCGGCGGGTAAGGGAGGCTATAGAGAGGGGGATTGAAAGTGCATCTAGGCTCCTAATTATTTTGGTGATAATGACAATACAATTTGGATGATTTAATGCTTTCAATGAGATGTGTGCAGGGATTAAAAGGATAAAATTCGTTTTTAATCAAAAGAAGCCCCTCATACCTTCTATTCGGTGTTGAAGCTCAATTGGAGGTTTAAATTGATTTATATTTCGAATTTGAGTATAGGAAACACCGTACTATTAAGAGGGATGTGAATTGACCGTCTAGAGATGCTAAAAGTGCTTAGAAAGGTTAATCAAGAAAACCAAGAGAGACACAAAGCCTACACGTACACATACCTTTGTTTCCTCCCTGTTGAGCCTTTTGTTGGTAGTACCGGCCCTGGGTCGGTAGTACCGAAAAGGGTTTCTGTCTGGTTTTCTCGAACCCCTCGGTAGTATCGACCCCATGCCGATACTACCGAGAAAGGCGTTCTGGTTCTGTTTCCAGGGGCTCCTCGGTAGTTCTGACTCCAGGTCGGTACTACCGAGAAAGCTGTTCTATTTCCTTTTTCGGAGCCCCTCGGTAGTACCGACCTGAGGTCGGTAGTACCGATAAATTGCGTTCACAGCACAGTAACGGCTAGTTTTGGAGGGTGGGTATTTATACCCCCTCTTCACCCCCTTCATTTGCTGCTGACCTAACCCGAGACAAACACACCCAAGAGCATTCACTCCCCTTCTCCACTCCTCCCTAGAGCCAATCCTTTGATTCTTTGAGCTAGGGATTGAGTGAGGAAGAGATTCTTGGTGTGAGATTGAGAAGCTTTGAGTGACCCATCCATCTCCTTCATCTCAAGAGCACTTGAAGCATCTCCGAGCATCGATTCGCATTTGCTACTCTTGAAGCTTGCTTCTAGACGGTTAGGCGTCGCCCGTTGAGTGCCCTCTTCGTGTGGAGCACCCAGGATCGTTTGTATTACCCCTCCTTGGTGGAGAATTCTTAGTGAGCACCAATCTTCCTTTGTGGGGATTGGGTGAGGCAAGAGGCTCTTGGTGATAGCCCTCCCTTTGTGGGATCCTCAACGGAGACGTAGCTTCCTTTGTGGAAGTGAACTTCGGATTAAACCTCTTGTCAATTGCTTGTTTGAGTTCTTCTATTTTCTCTAACCCTAGAAGTGTGATTTGGCCCGATCTACATATTTGTTGTATTCCAACTCGTATCTTTGGTTGCAGGAGGTTCTTAGCATCTAAACTCAACTCTTGATTCAAGTAGAATTGCTAGAATCGATTTAGTTTTCGAATTTCGTCTTAGTGATCTCTGGCTGGTCAGTAGTACCGCCCCTGTGCAGGTAGTACCGAGACCCTCGGTAGTACCGACACAGCGCCGGTAGTACCGACCCGTGTTTTAACCACTGCATTTGTTTCAGAAATTCGAAGTGGACCTATTCACCCCCTCTAGGCATCACAAGGTCCTTTCAATTGGTATCAGAGCCTAATCCCTTGATTTACGCTTAATCGCTAAGGGATCAAGATGTCGGGGAGTGGTGGTGACCTCTCCGCTCAAGAACTCGCCGCCAAGGAAGCTCAAGAGAGAGAGCTCAAGGCCGCTCAAGACCAAGCTGCAGCTCTAGAGCTAATGGGGAAGGCCCCAAGCCGTACACCATCCAACATCGTGAGCTCCGATGATTCCTCCTCCGACTTCGACTCGGACTCCGACTCAAGTGATGAAGATGTCAAGGATGGTGACGATGATGCAAAGAAAGCGGTGAAGAAAAGAAGAAAAGCCAAAAAGAAGAAGGCAAAGAAGATGGCCAAGAAGCTCCTCAAGAAGATGATCAAGAAGGAGCAAGCAAAGTACTCCCACTCGGGCTACTATGAAGTGCCATTCCACTACGGACACATCTCGAGCAACAATCCTAACGAAAAATTCTATTCCGTACATTTGGGAAAGCCTCCCCACTTCGATGGGAAAGACTATCCCAAATGGGCTTATGATATTCAAATGCACCTTTACGGGCTTCTCCCTTCTCTTTGGAAGATTTTGTGTGTAGGTGTGACAATTCCCACTGAAGGTGAAGCCATGACAATCGAGCATGAACAAGACCTCCACCGCAATGTTCAAGCAACAAGAGGCATCACGGGATCCTTGTTTGCTCAAGAGTTCAACAAAGTCCGGAACATCCAAATTGCCAAGGTGATATGGACACACTCAAGGAGGCACATGAGGGTACCGATCATGTGAGAAGAAGCAAGATTGACTTGATTCACGGAGAGCTTGAGCTATTCGTCATGAAGGATGGAGAAACCGTGAGGCAAATGTATGATAGGCTAATACTCCTTGTCTCGGACATCAAAGCACTAGGAAGCAATGATTGGGATGATGAGAAGGTCACAAAGAAGTTGCTAAGAGCTTTCACACCAAAGAACCCAAACCTAGCAGCCATGATAAGAAGAGACCCAAACTACCACAACATGACTCCCAATCAACTTCTTGGTGAGATCTTGCATCAAGAGCTAGTGGATCAAGACATGGAGAAGTCACTTACCTTGAAGGTGAACAAGAGTCTAGCCCTCAATGCTAGCTCTAGTGAAGTGGTGGAAGTAAAGCCCAAGACTGAGAATGAAGATTCAAGTGAAGAAGGAAGCACGGATGAAGAAACCGCCTTTGCCATTAGAAAGTACAAAAAGTTCTTGAAGTTCAAGGCATCAAGGAAAGGTGGTGATGATCGAAAGAAGAAGTCACAAAGAAAATGCTATGAGTGTGGAGAGTATGGACACTTCATTGCCGAGTGTCCCAAGAACAAGAACAAGGACAAGAATGAGGAAGAGAAGAAGTACAAGGAGAAGAGCAAAGAGTACAAGAACAAGTATCAAGGGCGTGCTCACGTGGGTCAACAATGGGACTCAAGTGATGAGGATGAAGCACCAAGGAAGCAAGGCATGGTAACACTTGCCATGGCATAAGGAGCATCTTCACCACACCTCTTCAACAACTTCTCCGATGATGAGGACAACTCTCACTTTTGCCTCATGGCAAGAGGGAGCAAGGTACAAGAATCAAGCACCTCATCCTCTCTCACCTCATCATCATCCACACCTAGTAATGACATAGACAACCTAGATGAGGAAAAAGAAATGGAGGCAAACATGATAAAGCAATTTGGTAAAAAAAGACCATAAAGAAATTAAAAAGCTTTTGGACAAATTAGAGGAAAAGAAGGAGATTCTCCATGAGCAAGAAGACTTGCTTATCCGTGAAAAGGAAAGAAACCTTACTCTAGAGAAAACCCTTGCCGAGGAGAAAGCTAAGGTGGAGAAGTTGACCGTAGGCTTGTCCTTAGCCAATGATTCTAACAAGAGGATGCTAAAGGACTACTCTTTGGCAATTGAATCTTTAGCTTCCCTAAAGGCCACCCATAGTGAGCTTCAAACAAGCTTCTCATGCTTGACGGATAAATACACAAATCTTGAAGCAAACTATAGTGCTCTTTGGGAAAGCACCAAGGCTGACCCTAAAGCAAACTTTGACTCTAATGCCTCCACTAGCAAAGGTTGCTCTATATGCTCTAATATTGATATAAATGCTCTTAAGACTAACCTTGCAAGGCTAGAAGAAACAACAAAGAGCAAGGATAAGGAGATTGCCCGGTTGAACATGTTGATCAACCAAGGTAAGTTGGGCGCCAAGTCCATTCCCAAGGCAATTGACATAAGAGGACTTGGGCACTACAAAGACAACAAGGTCAATGGTAGAAAAGTGGTGAAAGGGCATGAGATCCCCTTGTGGAACAAGGGTGGCTACCTCAACACTATTATGGATATTGCCCATGGAGTAACCACCTCTACCACAACAAAAGAGAAGCCAAAGGTTGTGAACATCACAAAAGGAAATGGTGGGGTTAATTCTCCATCAAAGGCACCGAAGAATGTGGTAGAACACAAGCCTTCTCCCAACTACATGTGTGACTATGTTGTGACCTTGGACCACAATGGTAAAATGGTGGTCAAGTATGTTGGAGCCTATGCCAAGAAGGCTATGAGGAAGAGTGTGTGGGTTCCAAAAGTTTATGCTTCTAACCTCCAAGGACCCAAATTGTTTTGGGTACCTAAACCAAAAGCTTAAACTTGTTTTGTAGGCCTACTCCTCCGGTGGAACCGCATGGTTAATTGACAGTGGTGCCACTAATCATATGACCGGAGATGAAGGCTTGTTTACATCTGTTGACATTGTTTACGGAGCCAACATGCACGTAGAGGAGCTCCTTGCCGTACCTCTACATAGGGTAGTCAGACCGTGCTGGAGGGGCGGTCAGACCGAGGTCGCCGGGAAGATCCGGCGAGAGACCAACGAACGTCGGCCGGGCAGGATCCCGTCGGGGCGGCGCACGCAGGGTTGTCCTAGGCTTAGCAGGCCAGCTAGGACATCTTCAGACATCATGGAGATGAAGGAAGAACAGCATGGTAGGGTTGGAAAAGTAAGGGTAACGAGGAAGAAAGGTAAAAGAACGATAAAAGATAAATTTGATAGATTCGATTATGGATGATGCTCAATCGGCCGTGGCCCTTTATATTTATAGGGAGGGGAGGTCTTGCCCCATTAGGAATAGAAACCATTACAAAAACATGTTAAAATACAACTCCTAACCGGTTTTGGCAGGGCAGGGTGGTCTAACCGCCCTGGGGACGCGGTCTGACCGCGTGTCCGGCGTGCGGACCTTTCCGGAGCCATATCTCTCTCATCCGGACTCCGAATTGGACGTTCTATATATGAATCTTGATCTACTCGACGAGCCCTATCCAATGGTGAAGTCCAAATTGCCTTTTGAGTATTTTGACCAGGGCGGTCTAACTGGGTTAGAGGGGCGGTCTTACCGGTTTTCGCCAAGACCTGCCAAATTCGGGTGTCAACATGTGCCCCCCCTATTTTCTGGCAAAGTATACGTGCTAGAAAACATTTTGAATGTACAAAATAATCTAAAGATGATGATAAAAACACATCGCCCATGCGTTGGTCTCTTATACTTTATGATGCTATTGTAGCCGAAACAAAAAATCCTAATAAATACAACATGTATGAGACTACTATTTCGGCCTCTAGACAGCATATCTAGTAACTAAAGTCTTGATGTGGCCATGGTGGCCAACCATAGCTCCTTAGTGCATCACAAGCATAATATTGATAATTGTAAAGAGAAGACCAAGAATTATACCAAAACCATGGATTGAAATTGTTTATACCTGAATAAGCATTCCATGGCACATGCATCGATGGGACGAATGATGAAGACCAATGTGACGACCGTCGACGCTTCTTTACTCTTGGTGATGAAGAATTACTATTTTGATCATCTCCTAACCGAATTCTTTTCTTTTTCTCAGCTATCTTCTGATACTTATGCAACAACTCAACAAAGCTTGGCTTGTTCCTCATCACCTTGTTGTTTGGGGAGGTACTCTTGGCTCTACCAGAATTTCTGGCGAGACCGGTCAGACCGGTTGGGACACCGGTTAGACTGGTGCCTTGAGGACCGACCACTTTGAAATCATGTTGCCCCCAGCCGAACATGATTGTTGTTCAGCTATATTATTTGCGACATGCTTATTATTGGGGACAATTTGATCAGTAGAACTAGCCGATGATTTTTCAATAATTGACTTTTTTATGTCTAGTGTCAAATCTGAATTTTTATTTAATCTACCGTCTTTTTTGACACGATAGACTTGTTTAATCACCTTGCGCTTATTTTTCTGTGTTGACCGATTCTTATGATCAAAACGGTCATCACGCATAGGTGATGGCTCACTAATTACCAGCTCATTATAATTTGAATGGAAATAACTAGGAGACGACATATATGAATTATAATACCATGGAGGACAAAAATAATGTATATTAAAGTAAGCATCCCATGGCATAGGCATTGATGATCCATATGAAGGAAACAGCATTGATTTGTGAGAATTACTCCATTGCTGATTCTTGTTATGGAACTTCTCTCTAGGAGAAGATTTTGGATGTTTAGAATTTCTAGACCGACTAGCATCATTGACATTCTTTTTTCTTTGAGATTTAGCCGGAAGTTTTTCATTGGACTTCGGCTTTTCTCTTTGATGCTTACGGTCTTTGGATTCAATGGTTTTCCAAACACCAATCTCAGGCTTTTTGGGTTTAATCATCTTTGGTTTTGATTGAGTTTGCAAAAGCCTGGGAGAGGCGGTTAGATCGGGTTGCCCCCCGGTTAGACCGGCCTCAGTGCAACCAGCAGCTTTGCCTTTGTTTTGTTGCCCCCCGAGTGTCGAAGTACTAGATGTAACCTCTATGCACTTACTAGGGGATTTTGGTTCAACAATTTCAGCTAGAGACGGCCGACTTGTTTCTTGACCAACAACATCTCAATTAGTCAAAACTTTACAATGATTAATGATGGTATTAGCCAGCTTTTCAATAGCCGACTTTTGAGCAACAGGAATTGAATCTATGCTATCCTTTTTATATTTGAGAATATAATTATCAAAGAGGGATAAAGCATGAGATTTATTACTTGAAGAGTACTCCTTCAATATGTCGAAGGTACATGGTTGCTGCAACTCCTTTATCTTGTTGGTGCCCTTCCATAGATCTTCAAACGATATCATATTGCTTGGACTTGATTTTAGCTATTGAATTTGAAACAACTTCGTCCCCAGCGGAGTCGCCAATTTGTTGACACCATTTACGGAGCCAATAAGCACACAGAGGAGCTCCTTGCCGCACCTCTACGTAGGGCGGTCAGACCGTGTTGGAGGGGCGGTCAGACCGGGGTCGCCGGGAAGATCCGGCGAGAGACCAACGAACGTCGCCCGGGCAGGATCCCGTCGGGGCGGCGCACGCAGGGTTGTCCTAGGCTTGGCAGGCTAGCTAGGACGTCTTCAGACATCACGGAGATGAAGGAAGAACATCATGTTAGGGTTCGAAAAGTAAGGGTAACGAGGAAGAAAGGTAAAAGAACGATAAAAGATAAATTTGATAGATTCGATTGTGGATGATGCTCAATCGGCCGCGGCCCTTTATATTTATAGGGAGGGGAGGTCTTGCCCCATTAGGAATCGAAACCATTATAAAAACGTGTTAAAATACAACTCCAAACCAGTTTTGGCAGGGCAGGGCGGTCTAACCGCCCTGGGGACGCGGTCTGACCGCGTGTCCGACGTGCGGACCTTTCCGGAGCCATATCTCTCTCATCCGGACTCCGAATTGGACGTTCTATATATGAATCTTGATGTACTCGATGAGCCATATCCAATGGTGAAGTCCAAATTGCCTTTTGAGTATTTTGACCAGGGCGGTCTAACCGGGTTAGAGGGGCGGTCTAACCGGTTTTCGCCAAGACCTGCCAAATTCGGGTGTCAACAGCATCCCTTGAGCATTATAACTCCCCTACGGAAACTATCATATAAGGAGATAATGGTTAAGGAGATGTAATTAGTCTAGGTAAAATTGCTATCTCAACAACAAATTCAATTGAAGATGTTTTCCATGTTCAAGGTTTAGGGTACAACTTGTTGTCGGTTTCACAATTTTGTGAGAAAGGCTACAATTGTCTCTTTACCAAAGACGGTGTGACCGTCTCAAGAAGTGAGGATTCCTCTATTGTCTTTGCGGGTCACCTAAGGGGAAAGCTTTACTATGTGGACTTCACAAAAGTAAAGGTGGACCCTAAAGCTTGGTTAGTGGCAAAATCCGACATGGGTTGGCTATGGCATCGCCGACTAGCCCATGTTGGCATGAGGAACTTGGCCAAGCTTCAAAAAGACGAGCACATCCTAGGATTAACAAATGTTGTTTTTGAGAAAGATAGGTTATGTAGTGCATGTCAAGCGGGAAAGCAAGTTGGAGCACATCATCCCGCCAAGAACATCCTTTCAACATCAAGACCGTTGAAGCTACTACACATGGACTTGTTTGGACCAATTGCCTACATAAGCATCGGTGGTAACAAATATAGTTTAGTAATTGTTGATGACTTTTCCCGTTTCACTTGGGTATTCTTTTTGCAAGATAAAAGTGAAGCAAAAGGAGTGGTCAAGAAGTTCATAAGAAGAGTTCAAAATGAGTTCGAGCTAAAGGTCAAGAACATAAGAAGTGAAAATGGCTCGGAGTTTAGGAACACTCAAGTTGAAGAATTCCTTGATGAAGAAGGCATCAAGCATGAAATCTTCGCTCCATACACTCCTCAACAAAATGGCGTTGTTGAGAGGAAGAACCGTACGTTGATTGAAGCGACAAGAACAATGCTTGATGAGTACAAGACTCCGGACTCATTTTGGGCGGATGCCATCAACACCGTGTGCCATGCCGCCAACCGCCTCTACCTCCACAAGTACTTGAACAAGACTCCCTACGAGATCATCACCAGTAAGAAACCTAGTGTGCACTACTTTAGGGTCTTTGGGTGTAAGTGTTTCATACTTAACAAGAAACCCAAAGCCTCAAGTTTGCATCCAAGGTTGATGAAGGTTTTCTCATTGGTTATGGAACTAACGAACATGCCTATCGTGTTTTCAACAAGACCACCGGTTGTGTTGAGACCACGGTAGATGTGAAATTTGATGAATCCAACGGCTCTCAAGGAGAGCAAGTTAGTGAAAACCTTGTAGATGATGAAGAACCTCCAAGTATATCCATCTTTAGAATGGGCACCGGTGAAGTGATGCCAAGGGAAGTTCAAGTTCAAGCTCCAGTTGACACAAGCAATCAAGATCCATCATCATCAACAAGAGTTGAACCACCTAGTTCTCAAGTTCATCAAGATGAAAGTCAAGCTCATGGTGACGATCATGGAAGTGGCTTTGATCAAAGGGAAGAATAAGGTGGTGAAGCTCATGAACAAGCACCTTAAGCTCAAGATGATAATGATGGACCCATTCAACGTTAATCTCAAGCACCACATCCAAGAGTTCATCAAATGGTTCAACGGGATCACCCCGTTGACAACATCCTTAGAAGTATCCAAAGAGGGGTAACAACTCGCTCAAGATTGTCAAACTTCTGTGCGTTTTACTCGTTTGTTTCTTCTTTGGAACCTCTTAGTGTGGAACAAGCTCTTGAGGACCCGGATTGGATTATTGCTATGGAGGAAGAGTTGAACAACTTCAAGAGAAATGAAATTTGGGAGTTGGTGCCAAGACCCAAGCAAAATGTGATGGGCACCAAATGGGTTTTTAGGAACAAGCAAGATGAATTTGGTGTCGTCACAAAGAAAAAGGCAAGGCTCATGGGCAAAGGCTAT
This sequence comes from Cenchrus fungigraminus, assembly GCA_036936925.1. Classification (NCBI taxonomy): domain Eukaryota; kingdom Viridiplantae; phylum Streptophyta; class Magnoliopsida; order Poales; family Poaceae; genus Cenchrus; species Cenchrus fungigraminus. The sequence continues at coordinate 105,552,465 of CM072779.1, forward strand.
ATTCAAGTTGAAGGCTTGGACTTTGGAGAGACTTATGCTCCGGTAGCAAGGCTTGAGTCAATTCGTATGCTCTTGGCCTATGCTACCCATCATGACTTCAAGCTTCATCAAATAGATGTGAAGAGAGCATTCTTGAATGGACCTCTCCAAGAAGAAGTTTATGTTGAACAACCACCGGGCTTTGAAGATCCAAACTTCCCCAACCATGTGTACAAGCTCCATAAGGCGCTCTATGGGCTCAAGCAAGCTCCTAGAGCATGGTATGAATGCCTTAAGGATTTTCTTCTCAAGAACGGCTTTGAGATAGGCAAAGCCGATTCTACTCTCTTCATTCAAAGAACGGGAAAAGATATCTTTGTTTGCCAAATTTATGTTGATGACATTATCTTTGGGTCTACTAATGATAAGTTTTGTGAAGAGTTTAGTAGGATCATGACCAAGAGGTTCGAGATGTCTATGATGGGTGAATTGAAGTTCTTTCTTGGGTTTCAAATCAAGCAAATGAAGGAAGGGACTTTCTTATGTCAAACCAAGTACGTGAAGGATATGCTCAAGAGGTTTGACATGGCCGATTCTAAGCCCATCAAGACTCCTATGGCATTAAATGGACATCTTGATCTCAATGAAGAAGGGAAGTCGGTCGACCAAAAGGTATTTTGCTCCATGATTAGCTCCCTCCTTTACCTTTGTGCATCTAGGCCTGACATAATGCTTAGTGTGTGCATGTGTGCAAGATTTCAAGATAATCCTAAGGAGTGTCATCTAATGGCTGTTAAGATGATCTTTAGATATTTGGTTCACACTCCTAACCTAGGCTTATGGTATCCCAAGGGCTCCACTTTTGATTTACTTGGCTATTCCGATTCGGACTATGCCGGTTGCAAAGTAGATCGAAAGAGCACAACGGGGACTTGCCAATTTCTTGGTTGGTCTTTGGTGTCATGGAGTTCTAAGGAACAAAATTCGGTTGCTTTATCCACGGCCGAAGCCGAGTATGTTGCGGCCGGTGCTTGTTGTGCACAACTTTTGTGGATGAAGCAAATGTTGAGTGATTACGGTTGTGTGTTTAGTAAGATTCCACTCTTGTGTGACAATGAGAGTGCCATCAAGCTAGCAAACAATCCGGTGTAACACTCTAGAACAAAGCACATAGATATTCGACATCATTTCTTAAGGGATCATGAGGCTAAGGGAGATATTGCTTTACGTCATGTAAGCACAGAGAGGCAACTTGCCGATATCTTTACTAAGCCTCTAGATGAGCAAAGGTTTTATGCTTTGAGGAGTGAGCTAAATATCTTGGATTCTCGTAACTTGGCTTGACTTATTGCACACAATTGTTTGTTGCCTAGATAGAGAGAAAAATGATTTATTTTCTTAATTTTGTTTGAGTCTTACAAAATTGGTTCTTCCCATAGTTTTTGGTGATTATTACTTTGATTGATTAATTGTGCCTAATCACCAAATACTATGGCTGTTCTACATGTCCATAGCCTTTTCTCTGTATCTCCTTCAGCTCTCACTATAATCTCTAAATCTCTAATCTCTCTCAAATCATAGAAGACTGTCGGTAGTACCGACACGAGGCCGGAACTACCAAGAAAGCCTTACTGTTGGATTTTCGAAAACCCATGGTAATACCGACACAAGGCCGGTACTACTAATAAAGGCTCTCTGGCAGGATTCTTCAGACCCCCGGTAGTACCGATCTCATCCCGGTACTACCGATAAGCCTCTTCTGTCTAAATCTTATCTGGGGCTCGGTAGTACCAACCTCACCCCGGTACTACCGATAATCGCTTCGAGGGTATAAATATCCCGCGGAACGGACAGAACCCTAGGGTTCTTTCTTTTGAACCGTTGCATCCCTCTCTCCTTCTCCCAACTCAATCCATGAGGGGATCTCAATATTCAACCATGGAATCGTGAAGACTTGGGGATATTTGGACTCTCCACCTCGTGGGGATTCATTTCCTCCCCAACTTCTCCTCGATCTTGCAAAGGAAGAACTCAAGGTATTGGTTCAAAATCTCAAATCCTGATCTCTTAATGCCGTTGTTTCTAGGACCAATGCTTTAGGGAATCATCTCCTTACTAGTCCTAGAACTCATGCCTATGATCTTAGAAACTTTAGTTGGTGGAATCTCTTGATTCTTGGATTATTGTCACGGCTCAGCATTTATCGGTACTACCGGCCTAGTCTCGGAAGTACCGACCCCCTCGGTACTACCGACCCTGGTCCGGTAGTACCGACACTTGCCACAGCAGTGGCTCGATTCAAGGCATATCTCCTCTCTTTGATTCAAGAATCCTTTCATGCCATCTCATTCCAGTACTCTATATCTCACAGATGGCACGTGAAGGCAAGCAAGTGGTGGAAGAGCAATCCGATGATGATGTGCCCATTGCTCAAAGGAAGAGGAAGGTTGCTAAGGGCTCTCAACGCCCTCGTGGTTGTGGTCGCACTAATCCTCCCACAGCTCCTCGTCGATCCACCGACCAAGGCCATCGTGCCCGCACCAAGCGTGCTCATGAACCAGATGATCACTATGATGATTATGAGGACATCTCTTTGGACTCTCTAGAGGGATTCACTTTGAGGCCTTGCAAGCCTCCTCATGCATGGAATGTGTGTATGGTGGACTACACTAAGGGCACTCATGATGTTTACAAGGAAAGGTACGATGACCCCGCTCAATACCAAAAGGAGTATACCATAGACATTCGCTTTTGGCTTAAGTTTCATGCATATTAGTATGAGTCATTCATCCTATCTAAGGCAAATCTCACAGTTGATATGAAGTCCATTCATTGGGATCATTTGAGGTCACTTAGGATACTGGCGGTGAATGAGGCTATTGATGTTTGCTTTGCTAAGGGTATGGATCACATCATGGCTATGAATATTGATTGGAATGAGGAGGTGGTCGCTCAATTCTATGCCAACCTCTATGTCAAGCGTGAGACCAAGACCTTTTATTAGACTATTCAGGGAAAGCTCCTCTCTGTCACCTATGAGAGGTTTGCGCAGATACTTGGCTTTAGCCACAGGATCTTGGTTATGAGAAAAATTCATGGTGGTGATATTTCTCTTGACAGTGAGATGGCTTTCATGTATGACAGTGCCTATGGCAACATTGAGTTTGGGACTACTCATGGAATGAAACCCCTCTATAGGATGTTGAACCAATTCTTCCGCTATACTTTGAGTCCTAAGATGGGTGACAACTACAACATCTCCAACATCTCCAAGAATTTGCTAGTGAAGATGGCTCCCGGTCAAGAGCCTTTCAGTGTGTTTGATTTCATATGCGAGGAGATCATAGTGAACTCTGTGTCCGCCAACATGTCTTGCAAGTATGCTCCTTGGATCTTCAAGATGATTTGTGAGGTCACCGGAGTGGATATCATGGTAGATAAGGTTCACACTTTCTATAGGCCAAACAAGGGCAACATTGAGCGTCTACTCAAGTTGGGCAAGCATGTCCCTCCGAGGCCACACTCCTCTGCAGGACCCTCCTCAGCTGGCCCATCCTCTTATGATGCACCATCATCTTCTCAGGGGCCTTCTAGCTCTAAGGGTCTTCCTCCATCCGGTAGCAAGAAGAACAGCGTTCTCAACTTTCTATCTCAGGGACTCTTTGCTTGATTCAATGTGGGAAAGCACAATGCTCAGGAGATCCGTGCCCACAGGCAGCATACAGAGGAGCAACTCATTAAGTTAGAGACCCGTCAGAAGGCCTTGCTTGCACGAGCTGACATTGAGCACTCTCCTGTTCGTAAGCCCATGGACTTCCCTCCTCCACCGGCCTTCTACAATCCTTGGGAGGCGTATGGTGAGGCCTCTATGATGTATGGAGAGCCTCCGGCTGATATTGATGATGGGGACTTTGGTGGCGGCGAGACCGACAAAGAAGAAGACTCTCCTCCGGCTGTCCACTCTCCACATGACGACGACGATTGAAGGGCCTCCTCTTTTTGGCGCTTGATGCCAAAGGAGGAGTGAGCTCACTTATTTGGATCGTGTGAGAGATGTGATGTATCCTATCTATCTATCTATCTATCTATCTATCTATCTATCTATCTATCTATCTATCTTAGGATTATGGACATGTATGAACTTATTTGTGTGGTGTGATGGATGGTGATGTGCCAAGTGAACCTATTTAAATTTGTAAGACTTATGAATGCTAGTGTGATGTAAGAACCTATTTATCTATGTGTGATGCTATGTATGTGTGTTGGATGTTATTTCTCACTTTATTGTTGTGATATATCTTGTCATATGCATCACGGGAATTTGTTTATCACACTTATGCACCATGTGTTGAATGCAAAGATTTAGGGGGAGCTCTTGCTAAATTTTGTGCAAAAGGCATTTGAGGCCTCTCATAGTTGACATTGCACACATTTAGGGGGAGTCTTTTCCTAACTCATTGCATACACACATCTCTTTTATTTAACCAAGTTGTGTTGTCATCAATCACCAAAAAGGGGGAGATTGAAAGTGCATCTAGGCGCCTAATTATTTTGGTGATAATGACAATACAATTTGGATGATTTAATGCTTTCAATGAGATGTGTGCAGGGATTAAAAGGATAAAATTCATTTTTAATCAAAATAAGCCCCTCATACCTTCTATTCGGTGTTGAAGCTCAATTGGAGGTTTAAATTGATTTATATTTCGAATTTGAGTATAGGAAACACCGTACTATTAAGAGGGATGCGAATTGACCGTCTAGAGATGCTAAAAGTGCTTAGAAAGGTGAATCAAGAAAACCAAGAGAGGCACAAAGCCTACACGTACACATACCTTTGTTTCCTCCCTGTTGAGCCTTTTGTCGGTAGTACCGGCCCTGGGTCGGTAGTACCGAAAAAGGGTTTCTGTCTGGTTTTCTCGAACCCCTCGGTAGTATCGACCCCATGCCGGTACTACCGAGAAAGGCGTTCTGGTTCTGTTTCCAGGGGCTCCTCGGTAGTTCCGACTCCGGGTCGGTACTACCGAGAAAGCTGTTCTGTTTCCTTTTTCGGAGCCCCTCGGTAGTACCGACCTGAGGTCGGTAGTACCGATAAATTGCGTTCACAGCACAGTAACGGCTAGTTTTGGAGGGTGGGTATTTATACCCCCTCTTCACCCCCTTCATTTGCTGCTGACCTAACCCGAGACAAACACACCTAAGAGCATTCACTCCCCTTCTCCACTCCTCCCTAGAGCCAATCCTTTGATTCTTTGAGCTAGGGATTGAGTGAGGAAGAGATTCTTGGTGTGAGATTGAGAAGCTTTGAGTGACCCATCCATCTCCTTCATCTCAAGAGAACTTGAAGCATCTCCGATCATCGATTCGCGTTTGTTACTCTTGAAGTTTGCTTCTAGACGGTTAGGCGTCGCCCGTTGAGTGCCCTCTTCGTGTGGAGCACCCGGGATCGTTTGTATTACCCCTCCTTGGTGGAGAATTCTTAGTGAGCACCAATCTTCCTTTGTGAGGATTGGGTGAGGCAAGAGGCTCTTGGTGATAGCCCTCCCTTTGTGGGATTCTCAACGGAGACGTAGCTTCCTTTGTGGAAGTGAACTTCGGATTAAACCTCTTGTCAATTGCTTGTTTGAGTTCTTCTATTTTCTCTAACCCTAGAAGTGTGATTTGGCCCGATCTACATATTTGTTGTATTCCAACTTGTATCTTTGGTTGCAGGAGGTTCTTAGCATCTAAACTCAACTCTTGATTCAAGTAGAATTGCTACAATCGATTTAGTTTTCGAATTTCGTCTTAGTGATCTCTGGCTGGTCGGTAGTACCGCCCCTGTGCCAGTAGTACCGAGACCCTCGGTAGTACCGACACAGTGCCGGTAGTACCGACCCGTGTTTTAACCACTGCATTTGTTTTAGAAATTCGAAGTGATCCTATTCACCCCCCCTCTAGGCATCACAGGGTCCGTTCAGGGATTCTCTAGAAAATTTGTGTAGCACAACTCCTAGGTAGGGGTTATTCCCTACGACTGCAGAGCGGGCAGAAAGCAGGTCGACGGCGAGCACTTGCGGTGGTGGGGCGCGAGTTCGCCAGCACTACACGGTGACGTGCAGAGCAACGAGGAGGGTGGAGAAAAGAATTTGGGCAGCGTAACGGCTGTACCTGCGGTAAACCTACGGCGGCACAAGTCCTTCACTTGGCCGACGGCGAGCGAGCTGCGGGTTGCCTACGGCGGTGCTACTATGGCCGGCGAGGAGCGAGCACTAGGCGCACTACCTCGCTAGGAATTTGGGTGGCTAGCCACCGCGTGACACCCTCGACTTCGACCCCGGCCTGTCCCTGTGAGAAAGGGAGTTGGCACCACAGGTGGAGGGGGGCGGTGGTGTTCCTATTCCAACGAGGGAGGTGGTGGTGGTGGCATTCTATGGCGGGGCTCAGCCCTATTTATATTGGCGGGAGGTGCCCGGGGTGGCTTCCTTCGGTGCGAAGCAAAGGAGAGGGAGGATAAGATCGCCGGCGCGGCTCAGGTCACCTAGTGCTCTGCCTCCGGCCGGGGAGCATACGGCGGGGAGAAAAACTTCCGAGCGGGGGATGTGCAGGCGGTTCTTGAGGGGAGGTCGCCAGGTCCTGGATTGCAGCACGATCCTGAGGAGGAAAGGAGGAGTGGTTGGCTACGGGGGCATCCGGAGACGAATTGCAGTGGTGTACGGCGGTTTGGGCTTGGGAAGCTCGGGCCAGTTTTGGTGAAGGTGCACGTGCGTGCGCGGGGGAGTGGGTGAGGTATGGCGGAGAGGGAGGAATTATTAGCGGTCGAGGAGAACGTCATGTTGTGCTGGAGTGGATGGAATAGGCTCGGCCGGCTATGGAGGATAAGCTCGCTGTCCAGGCATTAATGGCCATGGCGGGCGAGGTACGACGAGGATGGCCTCAGGGTGGCCTAGAGGCTAAGAAATCGGCGGCTAAGGCGACAAGTGGTCATGGCGAAGCAGGTGACGACAACAGGGGTGATAGGACGGTGGTGCGAAGAGGGAGGTGATGTGTGTTCAGTTCGCGGTGCTCGCACTCTAGAGCACGTCCGTGGTACGGTGTCACGACGGGGCTGAGGCTGCGCCCAGGCGTTGAGCGAGGGAGGCACCTAGGGGTGTGGCCGGGTGGACGTAGTGCGGCGAGGTGATCACGGCGTGCCTGCCATCTAGGCGGGTGGTGGCTGGAGCTCGTAGATCGAGTGCGCGGCGGCCGGCTGCGGCGTTCTTGGTGTGTGGCGCGGCGGCAGGCTGCGAGCAGTCGCGGAGGAAGGGGAAAGACCAATGGTGGGGCTCCGTGGTCGCGGTGTGTCAAGGCGGAGGTGGTGCGCGTCCGACCGGAGGGGGAGACGGCCGAAGGCGGGAGATCAGGGCGGCAGTGACCGACGGGTGGGGTGCGAGGTGAGGAAGAAGAAGAGGGGAGGAGGAAGAAGGGGCGGGTGGTGTCGTGGGCTGTCACACCCTGAAATTTCCAATTTCAGGATGTGAATAGAAAGAATAGTTAAACAACGATTTTCTCATAATTTTTAAAATTTTTCTAAACATTTATTTTCTTCACAGGAAATATAGTATAGGAAAAAGGCATTGTTTGTTTTTCTGAATTAAATAAAATGTTTGTGTGAGTTTTGCATTCACTCCGATGCATCTTGGTGTTCATGAGTGCAAAATGTTTTAAAAACACGCTTAGGTGTTGACCAAACCCTTCCGAGAATTTTCCGGATTTTCTAAAGTTTATTCTCATTTTTCCCGAGCATATTCTATTTATTAGAAGGCTCTAAAATCCTTTTCATGAGCTCCAAATATTTTATTTGGATTGTTCATATCTCAAACTATATCTGGGAATTTTCCTGGAATTTTTGAGATTTTCTGGGTATTTTTCGTGCCTCTAAACATTTTCTAGGCTTTTCTTGAATTTGTTTTGCACTGAAAATAATTTTAAAAAAGGGAAACCCACTCCTATCGGTTTGGGCCGAGCCTGAGGGCCCGACCCATCACCGCTCGGCCTGCGCCCGCGGAGCCCACCTAAGGCCCAGCCGGAGAACACAGCCTGCACGGCAGGGCACCGCTGCCGCCGCTCCTCGGCGTGCGTGCCGTGCGCGCCACGGTCTTCCTCGTGCCCCGCGCCCCTATAAATCCGAGCGCCCGCGTGCTCCCACGTGCCCTAGCCGCCGCTCCCTGCCGTTCGCGCTATCGCTGCCGTGTCGCCGCCGCCGCCGTGGAGCCGAGCGGAGCACCGCCGACCGTCGCCTTCGTCGTTCTCGAACCCAGCCGACGACACCAGGAGCTTCCCCGAGCCGAGCATCATCCTCTCCGCCGCTTCCCATCGCCAGAGGACTGCCGGAGACTACCACCGCCGTGCGCACAGAGCCGGCCGCCTGTTGCTCCACCGTCGGCCGGTTCCGGCCGCTCCCCTTCTTCTCCACCGCAGGCGAGGACCTCCATGTGACCTCCTCGATCTCCTCTTCCTTTTGCGCCACCCGTCCGTGACCCCAGGTCGCCGGAGCCCCAGCGATTGGAACCGGGAGCCTCCCTGTCCGCCATGAATAGGAGAAAGAAGGAGACCCTGGCCGTTTTGCATCTAGACCCCTGTCCTTTCCAATAAATCTTAGATCTTTTTCATGTGTCTTGGCAAAACTGCAAGAAACCCCTGAACAGTTTAGTTTCTCCAGATCCAGTCCACCCTGAAGTTTTTGCATGAAAGCCCTCAGGTTTACATACATAATTATGTATATACCCTCGGTTTTTCGTAGTTATGCCCCTGGAAGTTTCTAATCTTTGCCAGCAAGTCCCTAGACCTTTAATAAGTCATATCTTTCATGTTTTAGCTCTGTTTTTATCCGTTCAAGTTGCGTTAGGTTCATAATAAAGTAAAGTACACATTAGTGGTGAGTTTTCATCATGTTTGTTTTCTGAAAATTAATTTGATATTAATTTTGATTAATGCTTAGTTACACATGCCTTTTCTAAATAAAAACAATATAGTGTTATACACCGTTTTTCATAATCAATATTAATTTGATTAATGTTTACTTCATATACTTTTATAAATAAAAGCTAATTAGTGCCACATATCAATTTTTCTTAAACCAAATGTTAATTTGATTAATAATTAATTAACTTTTCTAATTAAAAGTTGATTACGCTTCTACATATGCTTTTATAATAAATGTTAATTTGATTAATACCAATGTCATGATGTTTTTAATAATAATATGATCCACTCGAATCATAAAGTTACGTTTAGCTGATTCATATAGTTTAACTTTTCTAAATTAAAAAGTTTAATTGGTATAATTTATATATGAATCTTTATAAATAAAACTTAACTAGTTTTTTTACTTCGGCCTTTGCAAATAAAAATATATAATGCTGCATTAATTCCAACTTACGGTATTTTCTTTATGAAATATCCTTTACATATTCTTGTTAATTAAAACAAACCTAGCTCATAGTCTTGTTCTCTCATATATGCAAATCGTTCGTTAGACGTTCTCCGTCAGCTCGATCTATCTCAGTATCTCTTTTGAGGATCTAGTCTCTCTGAAGTTCTATGGTACTAGGTCAAGATCAAACCATGTGCCTTGTACATCTAACCAAGCCTACCTTTTTCCAAAACATGGTTTGTGTGCCTTAGGGCCACATAGCTTACCTTAGGGTTTCTGTTCTACCTAGTAGCTTAATCTGTAGTGAGTAGTTTTGTGCTGCTCATTTCCCTATCAAGTAATCTTACCATTCATGTTCCATGTTCTCTTAGAATCATATTTATCAGCATCTAATTCATGGCTATCATATCTCAGTTTTCTCTGTTGTTTCCTAGCTAATCTATCTCTGTTATCTCTTTATGAATCAGCTTTGTTCTTATGCCTAATCTTCTACATCTGTCTTTCCTAGAATCAATCTTGATAGTATCTCCGTCAGCTTAGATTACCTAGACCCTAGCTTAAGGTTTCTTCTATGTTGATAGCTTGTTCTTCCTTGTACGTTTGATAGTTGCGTTCACATCGTTCTCGTTCGTTCACCTTAACTTGTACGTTAGCATGTGTATCACCTTTTGACTTGTTTTTAACATCAAAGTTGTATGTTAATCTTGAATAATTCTTATTTAATTGATTTCCTAAGTAAAAGTGATTAAGGTTATATCTCGATTTTCACAAAGCTAAGATTTAATTTGGTTAGTTCTTAATTATAACTATCTTTTCTAAATAAAAGATGACTAGTGCGATCAACATCGGTTTTCTTTAAGTAAAGTTAATATGCCTAATAATTTTATACATGTCTTTTCCATGTTAAATATGTTTAGTTGAACACGTAATCCAAAGTTATTCGATTAATGGTTTATACATGTTTTGTCTTTCTTAGGCAATTGTTAATTTGGCATAACTTATACTTAAACGTTGCAAATAAAATGTGATTAGACTTATCTTGTTTTCTATAATTAAATATAACTTGCTTAATTCTAACATAGAGTATTTCTTTTGAAATATTCTTGCCACATGATTTTCTGATTAAAATATATCCAACACCAAGTCTCTTGTTGTTTGATAATGTCCCGATAGCTTTTATCTTTTCGACCTTAGTTTCGTTTTCAGTGTTTCCTTCGTTCAAGCGTAAACATAGAATCAAGCCTATCCTTTAGTGCGATCTTTTGAAGCTTTTCTTTTGATTGGTGCATTATTCTTAGTTTGCTTTTTTGTCTGCTTTGTATGCTTGTGCCCGATGATTGATGCGAGTAGAGTAAATGTCGTTCGAGAGCTTTGAAGAGCAAGAAGTGAAGACATTCTGAGCCACAACATTACACTGGATAAAGGCAAGTGTCCTTGTTCTTTTGTCCCAATAACTGTGTTTAATCATATTGCATATGCTTGCATTTAATTTGATGGGTCCTATTAAGGTTTATCCTAGTCTTTATTATCATTTCTTGTCAACCTGGGTTTACCTTTTTGTTGGGTAGCTATGCTTAGTTGCTCTACTTGGGATATGGTGGTTCTAATGAACAACAATGATAAACATGTTTTACTTTGATGCTATATATCTCTGGTTAATACAAGATCATATGATTAATTGGAACATGGAGAACCACCCAGGACAACAGTGCAACCACAAGGACTAAATAGCTCTGGTCTTGGCTGAGTAATTAGGGAAGTCTTGTGTGGCTATTACTCTCATAGTAGCTTGGATACGGAGGAATGCTTTTATGGCTCTTCTATTTCAGATAGGTATTGGAACGGAAGTACTCTATGGCTGACCGTCCGTGAATAGAAGTGTGGTACGAAAGATAGCCTCTATGGCATATGCTACTATGGACTAATACACATGGGAGGACTCTTTGTAAAGGCCTCGTAGCGTCCCTATGCAATCACACCTAGGAAGTGTGTTATTGTGCCTACTTTTGCACAGCATGGTTGGGTCCAAAGTTCTTTTGAACTTTTACGCGACTTGTGGTGAAAGTGTACAACCTCTGCAGAGTGTAAAACTAATCGATTAGCCGTGCTCACGGTCAAGAGCGGCCTGGACCCTCACATGATAATTGAACTTAAAGATGGACTTAAATCGTTGTTATGGTTATGTTAGCCATATGCTTATGGTGTATCTCTTTATGCTAATTGTGGGTTGGTATATAATTATATCATAGTAATCAGGTGCTAATAAAATTTGACCAACTAAAAGTGTTTAATGCAGTCCACCTGTCAGCCTTTCCTTGATAAGCCTTTGCATTCATACTTTCCCCACACTTGCTGAGTACGACATGTGCTCACTCTTGCTATAAATAATGTTGCTCAGAAAGAGGAAGTTGTTATGAAGTTTGTTGAAGATGTTGCTGGTGCTAGGCGTACGCAACCCCTAGTCGACTGTTTGTGGATGTTTGGTGCCTTCGTTTCCAAGATTTAAGCGTAATACTCTGATAATATCTATTTTCCTTACGTGATATTGTTTTTGTTATTCACTTATGTCAACTATATGCATGAAACTTGATCCTGGCATGCATAGACCTGCACTTGGTTTTCTTTGGAAAAACAGGTGTGACATGGGCTGGGCCGGCCATATGGGCCACGTGTGTGGGCGGTGTGTGTGGCTGGGCTGCGTGTGTGCGTGTGTGGGTTGGGCCGGGAAGGAGCGCTGGGTTGGGCTGCTGGGTGAGAATGGATGGAAATGGCCCATTGGCCTTTGGAAAATCCTTAGATTTTGAATTTGAGTTTCAAATTTGAAATGGATTTCAAATTTGAAGAAGTTTTGGCATGGGTCTTTGTATAGAATTTAATCTAAGTTTACGAGATGCCATTTTGGTTATGAAAATTATTCAAATATAATTTGAATATTCCCTGGGTCTCAGAAGGATATTAAAATTGGAGATCCTGTCTCCATAATATGCCGGGATTCTAAAGAGCAACAAGATGCAACACATATGTTGGTTAAATGCAAGGTATATCTATCAATTACTTAGAATATCTAGAGGAAAGAATATTAACCCTATAATTAGAAGAATATTTTTAATAAGTTCATATTTTTAAATACTCTAAAAAATCGGGATGTTACAAGTAACATGAATAAAATACGATTGCAGTCTCGAAACTAACCGTTGTGTCGGCGTTCTGATCTCGTCGCACTGGGTACGTACCGAACAGAAGGAGCCTTTGGTGGTCCGGGATCGGTGGCGGTGCCGGAGCAGCAGGGACGTACATCACCCGCGTCCACATCCTCGAGATGTAGCACGTAAGGTACGCTACCCAGGCCACGTCGTCGTGGGGGCGCTCCTCAGTGACAACATGAGCCGGCGCGTCAGCCCACTCGTCCACGTACATCTGCAACTTGTCGCGCCACAGCGTCGACGCCACGAGGCCCTTACACGTCCATCTATCACAAATTAAACAAATTTATTAGCAATTGACACCTTGTAATGCAATAAAATTGTAACAAATCCGGATTACTTACCTATGCGCTGACGCCGGAAGAGTGTGTGCAACAAGCATTGGCGACGCATGGTAGAGACCGAACTGCCTCATCACCCTGTGGACCGTGTACTCCTCGATGTAGATGTCGAACACCAAATGTCTCGTCGTCATCCAGTAGTGCTGGTCTCGGAAGCACAGCGACGAGAGGCCCTGTGGTGCACGGCTGTAGACAATAGCCTGTGAATACGACATCCACCTGACCTGCTCATCGGTCATCACGTCGATCTGGCCCACGAAGTCCTGGTAGGACTTCTTCGTCTGCTCCCCGCCCAAGTGTGCTGCCGACAAAAGGAAAAATTAATTTTGTCGAACTAAGACGGTAATTAAGCGAATAAAACGATAAGCAATGTGAATTACCTTCCGGAGGCACCACAGAGAACCCATGGTGGGGTGGTCATCTAGATAGAAGTTGGAATATGTTTTCATATATGCTTAGAGCATTAGTTTTTAAGAATATCCAATTCATCCTCTTCTTAAGGTGTCACACAGTAGCTTCACTTATATATATATGTGACAATTTCGAAGGTTGTGGTACGAGAGAAAGTACATCGAAAAGGGAGCAAGATTAGCTCTCCACTTCACGGATCGGGCTATAATCTCATTCATTTTGCACTATTTTGCACCATTCACTACCGGGTTCACAGCTTTTGCCGAGAGCGATGCTCTTGGCATAGGCACCATTCCCCTCGGCACAGCGCTCTCGGCATCGCCGGGCTGGCAAAGAGAGCTTTGCCGAGAGCCACCTCAGACGCCCCTCGGCACACGTGTGCCGAGAGCAAAGATGGCTCTCAGCAAAGACTGTTGAAAAATGTTAAAAAAAAGTAAAAATCAGCAGCAGGAGCCCACCGGCCGTCCGCCGTGGCCCACCGCTGCCACCACTGCCGCCGCACACCACCACCACCAGCAGCACCACCACCACCACCGCCGCCGCCCGCCATCACCACCACCGACGGCACACCAGCAGCAGCAGTAGCACCACCACCACCATCGCCGCCGCCCACCACCACCACCGCCGACCGCCGCCACCAGAACCAGAACCGCTACCACCACCACCGCCGCCCGCCATCACCACCACCGGCCGCCGCCACCAGAACCAGAATCGCCACCACCACCGCCGCCGGCCGCCGCCACCACCAGAACCGCCGCCACCACCACCACCCGGCCGCCGCCACCACCACCACCCGGCCGCCGCCGCACTCCACAACCCAGAGAGAGAGAGAACCCGGAGAGGAGGCCGCCGTTGTGGATCCGCCCGCCGCCGGGACGGAGGCCGCTGTCGTAGATCCGCCCACCGTGCCGGGACAGAGGCCGCCGTCCAACCTTGAGCTTCGCGCCCGCGGATCCGCCGTCGTAGATCCTGCACGAGGGAGGAGAGAGTGAGGCGCATGGGTGCCGGATCCGCTGCCACCGCGCCTCACCCCGCCGCTGCTCCTCGCCGTGAGGTGAGGGGCGAGCGGAGGGGGGAGGAGGGGGCGGCGTGGCTCTGTCGGCGGCGGAGGAAGGTGCGGAGAGGGTTAGGGTTGGGCGAGGAGACGGGGTGGGCCGGCGGGCCGGAGCGGAGGAAGAGAGCCAGCGGGAGGGAGGGGCGGCGCGGGCGGGAGGGAGAAGAGGGGCGGCGCCGGCGGGAGGGAGAGGAGGGTTGGGGTTAGGGTTTGGAGGGGGGAGATGGGTTTATAAGCCGCGACTTCGTGGGCTTCGTGGGCCGGCGAGTTTGGTGGGCTGGCGGGGGAGTGCTGTTGGTGGGCCGGCGAAAGATCTTTGCCGAGAGCCACGTTAGCCTGGCTCAATTTTACTCAAAAAAAATTATTAAAATAGCAAACAGATGTGAAAAATTATCAAAATTTAACATGACACCATTTATGTTGTATATTACTTATATAAAAGTTTTTACGGTCAAACACAAATTTGAACTTTTCTTAGACTCCAAACCTAGTGACATTAGTTCAAATTCTTAGAAACCCGAGAGATGTTCGAGTTTCGAAACAGCGTACGTGTCCATGTGTTCAAAACATTCTCCATTTTTTTTCACAACCTCCTCATATGATATCATGAGTACTTGACAAATTTCGTGATTTTCAAACTTCATTTAAAATTTATACAATTTTTTAACCGTTCTACCTCACGATCTTCATGATGATCGGAGAACTAAATGTCGGAAATTTAGTTTCATTTCATGTACATGGTCTTAGAGATGTCTCATGAACATGAATATCATTTTTTCACCAATTTTACTCTATGATTTAATGCACTTGCAGTTCAAATCGGATGTATACGAAAAAAATTGCCTAGAATGATGTAAAATTGTTAAATATAGCAAACAAAGATAAAATTGTGCCAAATTTGAACATAAGTTTTGTAAATGTGTATGTTGATGATACAAAAAATTTGGAGCAAAGAAAGTGATTTTTTCTAATTTTCTTTGCTGAGAGCAAAAAAAAAGCACTCCGCAACGAATTTCTTTGCCGAGAGCCAGCCGCCTGGCTCTCGGTAAGGAAGTTCTTTGCCGAGTGTTTTTTCTTTACCGAAAGTTTTTTACTTTGCTTTCGGCAAAACCTTTTTTGCCAAGAGTATTTTGTTTGGCTCTCAGCAAAGCTTCGTGCTCTAGTCAAATGCGACGATTCCGGTAGTGATTGTATAGACACTCTACAGATAAAGTACAACAGAATAAAGAAGATATACCAGCAACACAAAGAACAGCTGCGCTATTGGGGCAGAATATCTATATACGCAATATAATGATGCTCTATGATCATCTGGAAGCTCATACATGCTCATCATTCACTATATATAGAACTAGAAGTTCTCCTTGTGGAACTCGAACTTGGTGTTTGATGAGGACTTCTGCGAGAACTCGAGCGCGAGGTCGCGCAGCTCCGTTGTCAGAGCCGGGGTACCGCAGTAGAACACTCCTGCAACATCAAAAAAATTTCGCGGTCTCCGTCGCATTCAACTCTGGTGCGCGCTAGCTGAGCCAGATTGAGAAGCATGGAGGGAATGAGAGACTTACCGATGCGCTTGCCGGGGTGCTTCCACTCGATGTGCTCGTAGACTTCGCTCCAGTTGGGACGGCCGAAGCTGGCCTTCACGCGGCTCTCGGAGACAACGTCGACGCCGTGTTTGGCGTGGTTGACCGACTGGAGAATGGCGATCGGGGCGGAGCGGGCGTCGCCTTCCTCGTGCATGGTGGTGCAGTGGCAGTGGAGCTCGATGATGCCCTGCTTGTCTGTCTCGGCCACCTCGTCCATGACGCTGCGGAACCACGCGAAGGTGCCTTGCTCCCGTGTCGTCCAGTAGAAGTAGGCCCGGCGCAAGTGCGAGGACGAGCCGGCCTCGAGGTCGACGTTCTGGCTCTGCTGCTGCTGCTGCCGCTGCCGCCGCCTCCTCGTGGTGCGGTCGTTGGCGGCGACGTTTTGATGGTGCTTCATGTCGTTGATGATGTCCTTGACGATGGAGATCATGGGCGTGGCGCCGATGCTCTGGCCGATGAGAAGCACCACGTCGTACTGCTTGTAGTCCTGCGCCGGCGCACCGTAGGGCCCGTCCATCCGCACCGTCGCCGGTGGTTGCCTGAGAGGATGCATGGTGAATTTGGGTGAGAAGAGGGATTTTTTAAGTGTGTGGATAGTATAGTAGTTGAAGGCTTGAAGGCGCCAACACCGCATATAATATAGGTAGTACTTATGTCCCCTCGCAAGACTTTATTTTACTATAATTAAATTATATCTGTATAAAGATAAGTTCTTATCAATATTTGAGATGACAATAATTTTAGATGACACCCAAAACTAAGGGTAGGGAGAGTTAGATATGCATTCTGAGAGTATATCGATCTAAATGACATCAGCGTGTAACTTTAGGAGTCAAATATACATTTTAAGAGTATGGGATCTAAGTAAAACACACAACTATACAAGTTTAAAAACCGACCATACACATCACAGCTCACTCACCGCGAGTTGTTCATGGTGTCATGGCGGTCGTACACCACCTCGACCTGGTCATTGGGCTTGCCCTTCGTCGCTGGTGCAAAGGTTTCCATGAGGTCGTGCGTCCAGTCGCCAAACACCCGTATGTGGACGCTCACATAGTCGTCTTGTGGTGCCGATGTGATAGAGAATGGATGCCTGCATACCAAGGTCCACAGCCCCGGTCAGCGTCTCACTCTATTTCAAATATATAGGTACATATTTTTGCTAGACATAATGTTATATCTAAATGCATAACAAATTTATATCTTCTTACAATTTGAAGAAACGGAGAGAGAGTAGTTACGTACCACTGGGCCGGCGACACTTTGGCGCACTTGACAAAGACGTACTGGCCGCTCTGGTACTCGAACCCCTGGGGCTTGGACAGGTGCAGTGACAGGACGTTCCCGGGGTACTTGACCACCTTGAGGATCTCCACCGGCCGCATGCGAGACCGCAGAGTCCGCGTCAACCGATCGCCGGCGTACATCACCATGGGTACAGCCAGGTACATCCACGTTGACTTCTTGTACCACTCCTTGGTCAGGTACAGGTAGTGGCCGTGCACGAGGAACAACGCGTACACCACCACGAAGCAGTGGTGCGTGTACCAGAACGCGTTGAACCCCGTCAGCCTCTTGAGCGGCCCGGGCAGCTTCACCGTCCCTCGCCGGAACCACGGCATCGCCAGCGTGAACGCCACCGCCATCAGCACCAGCATCACCAGCCCCGTCCACCCCTCGGTGCCCTTCACGAACCACCAGTAGTTGTCCGGCCGGGGAAACCCGAAGTACTGCCCCAGCGGCGCGTACTCGGCGTCCGTGGCGTGCAACAATCTCGGGAAGTCGCAGGTCAAGTGGGAGATGATGTGGAGCGCCGCGCCGACGGTGATCGCCGCGGCGACCACCTTGTGGAAGTTGAGGTTGTCGTCGAAGGGGACGACGCGGCCGGCGGCGGTGCGGGTGCGGATCCAGGTGATGGTGTTCCGGCAGACGGGGAGCAGGATGAGCGCCATGTTGAACTTGAGCGTCTCGGCGCCGCCCTTGGCGACGCAGACGCAGTACCCCATCACCTGGAACACGTAGCGGCGCCGGTACTGGACGAACTTCCAGGAGAAGAGCCCCACGCATATGGAGAGCCACAGCAGCATCACCCACACGCGCTTCCAGTTGTCCTCGAGGAAGCCCTGCGCCCGCCGGAGAAGGGTGGGCTCCGGCGTCAGCCGCCGCCACTTGCTGCGCAGCTGGCTCAGGCTGGGATAGGAGTACTCGTCCGAGTAGGAGGTGCCGCCGTGCTCCAGCTCGTCCAGAGCCTGCAGCAACTGGTACAATTCGATGTACCCCAGCCCGTGCGTGTCCAGCGCCTCCATGATCACCTGCGCGTACTTCTCGGCCTGCTTCTGGATATTCAGCAGCTTGTTCACCGACGCGCTCAGGTTGATGATCTGCTATGCATGGCAGGTCGGATCAAAAACGCATTTCGTGCTATAGCTGCTAGGCTGTGAAATGAATGTTGTGCGATGAAATTTACCTCTTTGACCTCCTCCTCACTGATCCTGCCGTCCGAGTCCTTGTCCACCCTGTTGGATTGGTCAACCGATCAGGACGCTATTAGTGAGAGCTTAATTATAACAGTGACTAAGGGAAGGGTTAATTACATGTCGAAGAAGGTCTGGAGGCGGCCGTCGAAACTGGTGTCGGTGATTTGGTCCCAGAACTCGAGCAGCACCTCCTTGTTGATGGTGTCGCCGGACATGTAGCGGCGGCGCAACAGCGCGTCGAAGAGCTCACCGGCGAACTCCGTCTACGGGGACGTTTTAGCTTCGTTCTTCCCGTCAGCCTTTTCTGCCTGCATTTCCTGTCCGTCCTTCCTCTCCTTCTCCTTCTTGTCCTTCTTGTCCTTGTCCTTGTCCTCCTCCTTCATCGCCTCCATCCCTGCGGTTGCAAACACGCAATTGATCAATCGATTGAGCATTCATATGTATGCTGTCGTGATGAGCAACTAGCTAGGAAAGATTGGTCCGACCGATGCACTGGCCGAACTGGTCACGGCGCAGGATGCCGCCCTGGTTCTTGGTGAGCTTGTCGAAGCGATAGTCGACGTCGGTCCAATCCTTAACGCCGTGGGCGCTGCCGATGAACCTGAGGTCCCTGAGCGCTTGCGCGGCCGTGATCTTGGTCTTGGACCGGTCGCCGAAGCGCCGGCCCCGATTGAGGTAGGTGATGCGGCGGAGCTCCTCCGACACCTGCTTGATCCACGACGACGCTTCGTCGACGGTCATCTCCGTGCAGCCGCCGTCGTCGGAGTGCACCACCGCGACCCGCGTGCTCTTCCGCGACGACGACGACGGCCGCTCCTCAGTCTTGGAGATCGGCCTCACCAAGTGGATTGCCGAGTCGTGGTCCACGTCGAGGGTGATCTCCACGCCGCTGGAGGTGTCGTCGTCGTCGGACGCTGGCTCCGCGAACCGAGTGCTCTTCCGCGGCCCGGACCGCTTCGTGCCCGATGGGCCGCGCCGCCCTTGCCCGCCCGACGGTGGCCCCTTCGCCGCGGGACGAGGACGCCTCCATGTCGTGTTCCACGACGAGGCGGGCGGCAACTCTGATCTGCTGTGATGATTACTTCCCGATCGACAAGAGGGACGGGTACGAACGCTCTACCTGACGGTTCCATTGGCGCGGTGGTCCCTCGAGCGAGTTTTATAGCGCGCGCGGTGCATGGTCATCTGAGGGGGAGTTGCTCAGTTGCTGTGGCGCGGTGAGGTGAGACCGTGAGAAACCCGGGGAAAGAATTAAAAAAAGAAACCGCGGTCTGTAGGTGGTTAACGCGGGAACGACGCTGCTCGGTAGTTAGAAATGCGATTCTTGAAGATATGATTCTGTCTCCAAGTGTATAAACAAATCCATCACAGCCACATACACACGGAATTAAGTCTCACGACTTGGCGGATTTTTTAGCAGACTGGACACCGGCATCGGAGGGTCAAGATATATAATCAGGTTACGGAATCAATCTCGGAAATGCAATGTGATATGGAGCTTACTGCACGTTAGGAGCAGGAGCTAACCTCACCTTCTGGTATCAAAGTCCTATATGCAGTAAAGCTAGATTTCGAAAATTGCACGACCAGCATGGCAGATTATGAGGAAACAACGTGAGCGAGGACAACCTGACCAAGCTGTTGGCCGAGTGCAAGGTGTTAGATTGATCTCTCCACCAATAGACCCAACGGCCTATTAGGCCCTTGACCCACGCTCTGATCGGGAGCGTCTAAAGGGGCTCCTATAGTTCTATATGTCTCGTGGAAGATGATGAGTGTTAAAACTTCCAGCCGATCTATTATTGATGGTTATTATTTTCTCATCAGCCCACCATATGACTATGAATTACAAAATGTTCCAACATTTTTTTAAAAACATGTTGCAACATTTTTCAACCAAAATGTTGAACCAACATTTTACATAAAAAGTTGAACCAACATTTCTCGAAAAGAGTTGTACCGATATTTGTTCAGAGAAAATGTTGGATCCAATATTTTTTCAAAATGTTTCACCAATATTTTCAACATTTTTCGTGAAAATGTTGATCAATATTTTTTCTGAAAATTTTCTACATTTTTCGTAAAAAAATTCAACATTTTTTTCTCTTCTTCCACCTCCTGAGGTCGGCGGCCGGCGGTGCGGCCCGACGAGGTCGCGCGCCGCGCGCGTAGGGCCACGGCGGTGAAGCCTGCCGGCCGCCGGTGGAGCTCGGGGACGACCATGGTGAGGCGCGGAGAGGCACGTCGGCCGGCAGGCAACGACAGCGCGGCCTCCCACACAGGCAGCGGTGGCGGGGAGGATGCGGGGAGCGAGGGAGGAAGAGTTAGGGTTTGGAGTTTTTGGGCCTCGTGGGTTGGTTGTTGGGCAACTAGTGGATTATAGTTTCATAAGATTCTACCTTCTGGAAGATATAAAAGGATTCCCCGAGCGTCCGGCCCAAGCAAGGTTGGTGAGCCCCTGTCGTGCAACGCCATATAGAGGAGGTGGGGGCCACAACACAAGGTACGAGGTTCACCGCCACCACTGTTCCCTATTCCTAACCCTAGTCCGATCGAGAGGGAGGCGCTGAAGCGATGGGAAGCCCACCGACGCCACAACTACCTCGCAGTCGCCCTTTACACCGACCGTCGCTGCCCGTGCACGGACCTTCACCTGCGAACCAGCGATGGCCAAGGTAAAGGACTAAAGGTACACACCCGACTACAGTTCATTCCCGCCCTATCTACTCCTAGTCGATCCGGTAATTCTATCAATGGTATCAAGAGCGTGTCTAGTGAGTAGATAGGTTTGGGAAAAGAAAAAGAAGAACACATAAAACATTCGATTTCGAATCAAATCAGAGAAAGCAACCCTATCCCCAGATCTGAGAAAGGAAAGGGCGGGAAGGAGGACCTACCAGGTGAGCCTCCGTCGTTGCGCGGGCTTGGAAACAGGGCACTGTCGCAAAGCTGTTCGACTGCGGCTCGCTCTCCCTCGCACGGAACGCAATGCCGGCGAAGGGCCCCGCGGCGGCGCCACCACCATCTCCGGCCGCCATGACCACTCTCCAATCTCTGGATCTCACATGGCGCGAGGCTAGGGGTGAGGGGAAGGGAGAAGAAGAGCGAAGAGGGGAGACGACCAGAGGCCTTGTGCCGGCAGCGCCACCCCTCGATGTCGCCGGCGAACGCGCCGGTCGCAGGGCTCCGCCGCCGCCGCTGCAGCAGTTGCGCGGTGTGAGAGGCGCGGGGGAGAAGAGAAACTGATCTAGGGCTTCAGGAGGGTGCAACCCGATGGTGTTTTGATCCGCCAGGATGCGAGGACTACCGTCCATCAGGTGATGGATGGCAAGGAACCACCGGCTGCTCGCAGGCCAAATTTGGCCAAGGTAGGATGGCGGCTCGGTCGTTGGCTGCCAGGCCAAAGGCCCACGCGCGCATGCGAAAGGAGGCCATGGGCCGATTTTAAGTCTGCGCCGCAACACAGTGTGTGCATAGTAACCTTTTATTATTTATTTTGATGTTTTTCAGAAGCATATTAGATGAATTATGTATAGTTTTTGATGTTTTATATCTAGTTATTGATTTCTACTCAAATTGAACCAACGAGATATTTGTTTAGAGATTATAAAAGTGAGAGCTATGCTTCTGAATAGTATGTTATTTTGTGAAATTTATTCATGCTTTCCGCTGTAAAAGTTTAAACTGTTGCTCCTTTTAATTTAATTCAAAAATTAAATTAAAGAGAAAAGTTGATTAGAGAGAAGTAAAGTCAAAAGAATGCTTCTGAAGGAGTACTAATTTCAGGTAGAGTTTTGGCAATTTTGTCAAGGTTTTGACCTCTACTCAATTTTGAACCAACAAGATAAATTGTTTAGAGAGTTAACGAGTGTAAAGAAATGTTTAGAAGTGTGATTGCTTCTCAAAAGAAAGAAAAGTTTACCACTGCAAATTAAAAGTTTCATGCTCTAATTAAATTGGAACCAACGAAAAAGTTCAATTAGAGAAGTAGAAAGACATTTATTTGAAGTTAATTATGTATTGTTATTTTTTTACCAACGTTGATGATAACAATATTATAATTCTATGAGTTTTACGTTTAAAGTTTAAGTCTCTGATTTATTTTTTTATGAAAGTGGCCGATTGTTTCAGAGAGCGGATAAAGATAGAGAAAAGTATTTTTCATGTTTCCGCAGCAATGATGTTGATTATCTTCTGAATTAAATTCGAACCAATGGGGGAATTTAATTTTGAGGAATAGTTTTCTAGTTTCTTAAAATTAATTGAGTTTTCCATGCATTCATTTTATTTCTGCCCAACAGTGATGTAAAATTAATCTAAAAGAATGATGTGTTATTCTATTTCTGCCCAACGGTGATATAGAATAAAGTTTAAATATTGATTATTGTTAACATTTTTAAAGACAAAAGATCTTCATGCTTTCATTCATGAAAGCATTAAGAATAGTGAGTTGAGTACTTGTGACTCAGAAGATGACAAAGTAAGAAGGCCATAGCATGAGGGACAACATGAGGGACTCTGTTCTCTTCAAAGAATGGCTTCAAAAGAGAAGAATTCTCGGATATTGATCCAAGAAAAGAGATAGATAACTCAGAGTCTTACTTGAGATTTTTTTCATGTACTCTCTGTCAAGAAGAATTTCTTTTCTATTCAGTCATTATAATAAGAGTTTTAATAACTCATACGCATGTTTAATTTGACCAACATTGGATTAAGCACATGTGTTATAGTTTATTTGAATTTATTTCTGAATTTGATTATTGAATACGAGCCAATCCTGGCATATATGTCCCTTTGAGGGAATTATCTCACATGGTGGGAAAAGTCTGTGATAGTCTCGCATGGCGAGAAAAGTTTGTGATAATACCCGCATGGTGGGAAAAGTCTTAGAAAGTACCCACATGACGTTGTAAAGTTGGCATAATGCTTATGTCAGACAATCCCGCATGGTGGGAAAGGTTTTGGCAAAGGACTCATCCTACATGGCAGGAGAAATTTGTCGTGACTCATGTGCTTATAGTGTATCCCACATCGGGACACAAAGGTTTTGGAGTAGCTATTATGCTATCCTAGTGTTGATTGTGGCTTCTACCGTGTCACAATCATTAAGCACTCAATGAGTTTAAAGGAAATAGAAAGTTATATGTGAGCCTAATAGATAAGAATGATATGCAAGCTTGACTTGCAAAAGTACTGATAATGAAGGACCCTGTTGAGTTCTTGAAGTGAAATGAGGAAAAGTGTACTCCCATATGAGTTAAGAAACAACTTTGTTTTGCATGACATAATCATGCAGATGAAGTAAGTAATGAAAGTTTCCTCATTCATAAGAGTTTTGAATGATTTTCGAAATTGTGACAGAAATGTTCATGCCACATTTCGAGGGGGGGAGATAGATTACGAAAGATACTCCCCTATACTTCAGATAATACGATGCATACTATGCATTGAAGGCAAAAGTGATCTATGCAAAAGAAAAATGTGATCACCGGGGGGAGTATGAACGTGATACTAACGTTACCGCTAAAGTAAAGAAATAGCTAAATTCCTGAACTTTTAAAGTTCCAATAGGAAGATAGCATAGCTAATTATTGTTGGTATTCATACTGGACGAGTTTCAAAATTGTTATTGCTGGTATTCATACTGGTCAAGTTTTAGAGTTATTAAAGCGATGCTTAAGGTGCTAAACCCAAATAAGAAAGTTTAAAGGAAAACCATATTTATAGAAGATGGAACAATCTGGGGGAGTGTGGTAGCTCGAGAAATTGACCTTGAGGAGAAGCAGGTGTGTGTTCCCACTCCAATGATTTAGGATTCAATTTCTCTCACTACTTACTGGTGTTGCACCAACAATGCTTGTTATTTTGGTGCCAGCACCTGTTGTTATTCCACCGTGGCAACAATAAAAGAAGATGAGGAACCTATTCTTCAAGATCCTACAGAAATTATTGCCACACAAGAGGGGAGAAACAGCGGCCTCAAGTTGAAGATGTGCTAGTAGCTGAGGCCTCACAAGGTTTCAAAGAGTTAATGTTGATGGTTCAATAACGCGCTAAGATTCACCGCAAGCTTACGGATCATGTAGTACCTTTTCCCTCAAGTATTACCCAAGGTTATCGAATCAGTGGAACATGTGCAACGCAAGATTCAATCCAATAAAGCGGAGAAACACTTTCTTTTGAGAGGTTGATTTGCATTTAATCTACTAAACACAAGAAGTAGCAAGAGAAAGCGTAGAGATAACCGATCTAGAGAGCCTAGATCATGCTTTTGTTGTATATCCGAACAAGATAGATGAAGATAGCAAAGCGAATCTCATAAAAAGTATCTTTAAATCGTAACCTCCGCTCAAACTCTCAAAGGCACCCACCGTACACGTTCTTGACATCCTGTCACGATGCCCCCGCTTCTTGTGTAGGTGAACCTAAGAGCACGCTCACAAGGAACGTGTTGAACCCACTTGGTAGATCCGGTATGCACCTCTAGCCATCGTGACTACAAGAGCACCCCGAGCAATCTGTCTTAAGAATAGAAGGAAGAAGCAAAACCAAGAGATAGCAAAATCATAGAAGAAGACACTTGATCACTAGAAATCGGATTCACTAGAAAACTTCACCATGAATGATTACATGAACAAGATCACCACCGGGATCCTACCTTGATCTTGATCCTAGCTCCGAAACTCCGACGTGGTCATCCTTGCAAGGTTATCACGTAGGCTAGGGAAACCCTAGACAACTAGCACGACCCTCCTCTCCGAGATGGTGTCCCTCTAGCTTATGTGCTCCTCAGCGGTGGATGACGAATGGTATGATGTGTGAGTCCTTGTGTGGGTCTTTAAATAGCTCGAGGTGGTGCTAGGTCAAAGGGGGCACCGCACCGAGGCGAAAATGGGCTGGGCCGGCTAGCTTGGGCCCATTTTGGTCCGATTCGGCTCCGGCTCGCTTCCCCAACCTTCTTGTGTAATTCTTGATTTCCACCCTTCTGCATGTGGGACCTTGACGTCATTTTCTCTATGAAATAGATAAGGGTACTTGTCGTGCAAGCTCCTGCATCTTCTGTTCAGGTCCCCGGAGTTTTATCACCTTATGCTTCGGTCTTTGGGTCTTTTGGAGTCATGTTCACTTCGAGTCTACACTTGTGTCGGGCTTCTTGATCTTCTCGTAATGTGTCTTAAGAACTTTACCCGAAAGTGCTCCTTTAAGCGCTAAAATCCTGTGTAAACACAAACATTCCAAAACCACATGCGGCTGCGAACTTGATATGTTAGGGGGGTTAGGATCATTAGTTTGGATATCAAATCAATACCAACATTGAAGGTAAACAGATAGCTAGGGCGACGGAAATCGACTGTCAACATCCCCCCATGCTTAAACCTTGTTCATCCTCCAGTAAGCCTTCAATGGATATTAGTGTTGCCTTTCATTGTTCACATCCTGCACTTGATCATACATGAGAAAACATAATGCTCTCAAAGTTTTATTCGTTAAAGTTTCATAATGTAACTAGCCTTCGTCTCTATGGAGGGTAGATTTTAATTAAGCTTATCCCACAAGTAATTAATCATGCTCTCAAGTTTAAACAAATCTCAAAATTTTTGAAATAAAGTGCAAGATGAAGAAAAATTACTAAACCAAGATCAATGATTTAAACCTCCTTGCATCTTGCTCATGAACTCTCATCTCATCTTGTCTCTCAAGCCTACTAGAACTACTTTTTTCCTCTCTCAAATATTAGTGGAAGGCTTTATTTGGAGCTTTGGGAAAGTGAATCCTAGCAAGATATTATAGTCAGGATATTATCAAAACAAGACAAACTTCTCAAGGATTTACCGAGCCTCGTCAAAAAGGTCATTGGAAAATAATGTTTTCAAGGAGGGGGAGAGATGAACACACACTTTTTGAGATAAGTGGACATGTGCAGATGGCAAAGAGTGATCCCGAGGCACAAACGAAGTTCTCGTTATCAGATTGCACATGGTTGGAAAGATGAGTATGGACCTTGATCTTGAATCTTCTTAAAATTCCTAATGCATCTAGAGAGCCAGAGAGCTTTATTTATTTATATTTTTTATATATACACATATTTTTTCTTTTTCTTCTTCCCCTTTTTTCTTTCATCATTTTTTCTTATCTCTTTTTTATATACTCCCCTGAACTCTGGACTACATTGGTACCTACCTTCTTGGCAGCCCCCCACCATGCTTAGACGATTGCACATCCTCGGGCAAAGAGGTGTGCCAAGGTAGGTACTGAAAATCCTATATTTTCCTGGAGAGGAACACTTGAAATCTTCTAGGGATCCTTCACGCACCCTTTATGTCATCCTGGAGGTCTCCCAAAATTATACTTCAATCCATACTCAAATAGTGGGTTGTGGTCAAGGATTAAACACAAAAACATATAATTTGGGTTTGTGGGTGGATATCCGACGTGGTTTGCAAAATTTCTGTTGTGAAAACTTACAATGCACAGATAGAAAAGACTAGCAATAAGATAGATACGCAAAAACGGAATGACCAGCTTCTTAGTCTCGAACCAGAGAAGTCTAGTCTTGAATCAATGCACCCAAAAATAAATCTTGTAAACTAAGGTTTTGCACTCAAGTGAATATAAGGCTTTGGATAGGTAGAGAAAACTGCAAGTGGTATGAATGACAAGGTTAGCATTGGCTTTAAGAACAAAAATAAATGATCTTTAATCCATTTAAAAATGAGAGCAAAGAAAAATACTATGGGTCTCAAGTTATCATCACCTCCAAAAAAGATTTAGCTAGTATTAATTTAAATTTCAGATCATATTAAAGAGAGCATTAGCTTAATCATGCATAAAGCAAGCACAAGAATGAACAAAGCAGCAACAATCATCATATATCAACATGGCATAATTTTCCATCCTCACCAAAGATCATAAGTAGGTAGTGAAATTTAATCATGGTGATCGTAAATAAAGACTACTACTACCACACACATGCTAAAGTTAAATAAAATAGAAAATGCTATGCACACACAAACTCACACACAAGCTGAAAAATAAAGAAAGGAAAAGAAAAAACAAACCAAGTGTGCAAGCATTTTGTTCTTGACTTCTTCTTCAGTCTTGTGGTGGGTGTTGTTGATATCCTTGCTCAAGTGCTTCCATTAATTTTCTGCAAAACAAGGTGTTGCTGCCCCCCATGCTTGTCCTTTGCATGTGCTAAAGATGCTTGTGAGTTATTGCCTTCCCGTGATGCATCAATGGACATTAGATGTTAATCAAACTCAAAAACCCTCCCTTGATCATGTTTTGATGCTAATTACTCCTCTAATTTCTAAATTTAAAAAATCAACTTAGAGCTAGCAATGAGTCCAAATATAATTTTATAGGAGTTTTTAGTCATCAAAAAACATTTGTAAGTCGAAAACTTTCCGACTACATTTATTTTTGGTTGCACCAGGATCATTTGCTTTCATTAATTAATAGCAAGTTCCTCCGGTTTGACCGTGGGGTTATGGGTTTAGGTTCTAATTTTGGCCAAACATTCGAGAGAGATTTTGAATAGATAAAATAAAAAGGGTCTTGAGAAAATTCTAGCTCTAGAGAAACCGGTAGAGTGAAATCAAACAAAAAATCAAATTCCTTAGGTTCACACGAGTCCTAGCATGCGTCAAAAGTTTAAAATAATTAAAGAATAACACGGGGCTCTACTCATGTGTTTTTACCATGTAAAACAAAATTGAACCTACCTTCATGGAGAGGATGGAAGGCTCCAATAGGATCTGAATTTTATGTTCTAGTTTCTCGAAAAGAAGCAAATAAATCATAGGATGGCTCATGTCATTGGTTTAAGATAGAAAAATCCAAATATAATAACCGAACAAATAAAAGGTTCTCCAAAAACTTGTTCAACCACTTAAGAGTTTATGTCTATGTTTTACGTAGCAAATTCTATGACCGACTTACTTGGAACTAAAAAAATCTTCAGGGTTGCACTCCCGGCAGATTTTATTCTTGATCGGGTTGTCCTCCCTGTAGCTTATTCTTGACTCGACAAACAGGTTGCCTCCAACAAAGTGCTTCGTTTATAGTCTATAGCTAGACTTCTCCTTTTCTTCACTTTGGATCAATGCTCTGAGGTGGCGTTGCAATCTTGGGTACCCACTTCTGCACCATCCTTGGCTTGGGCGCAGGCTTATTCTTCGGCTTAGTCATCTTTTTGTTCTTCACAGGCTGGCTTTGTTCTTTGGTCTTGGCGAATGCAACAACTTACTTGATCTCCTTCGCTTCCTTCTTCTTTGGCTCTTCCTTACTAATGCAACGATGAGGTGGAATATATTTAACATTGATCATGTTGCATACCTCGAATCGTGGACGAAATTTGAATACGCTCCTTGTGCCATTGATGTCGAACTTGATCTCCCCCTTGCCCACGTCGATTGTCACTCCAACGGTCTTGAGGAACAGCCTCCCTAGGATGAGTGACAGCTTCTCCCTTTCTCCCATCTCGAGAACCATGAAGTCGATGAGGATGAAGTGATCTCCAACTTTTACGGGTACATATTTGGCGATTCCCACGGGATAGCGAATAGAGTTGTCTCCCAACTCTAGACACATGGCCGTAGGCTCTAGCGGTAGGCGTAACTTCTCGAACATGTCTCTTGGCATGACACTCACCCTTGCTCCAAGGTCGCATAATGCCTTCTCGAACTTGAATGAGCCGATGAAACATGGGATGGTTGGACATCTTGATGTGATCTACCCCGAGTGTCGCCATCTCATAATTTTTGGCAAGTATGTCTTTGAAGTAGCGAGAATATGTTGGAACTTGAAGAGCGTCCATGAGCGGCATGTTGATACTTAACCTGCGTACCACTTCCACAAACTTTTCAAAGTGATTATCGATTTTACCTTGGAAGTAGTGTGGCTTTACTGGAGGCATCTTCATGTCTTGGCTCGGCATCTCAAACTCCGTCTCTTCTGAGGACCAGGTGTGTTCGAGGACCAGTGGAGGGTGGACTGATGCTTGGCTAAGTGTGCAGGTACATGTTGCAGCTTGACTTGTGTCGGTGCAGGTGAAGAACAAGCGCGAAAGGCCTTAGCCGTGGCGGCCTTCGGGTGATGGAGAGGCAAGTAGGCTTGGTTCGATGGACCCGGTGGCCGATGGGTCAAGTGTGAGCCGTGCGGTGCAAGACTGGCGGGCTGAAGTCGTGAACATGGGCCGGTGCAAGGTAGCGGATGGAGCCCGAAGCTTGCACGCGGGGTTTGTTGGTTTGCCCACATAACCATCGGTGGACAGTTTCTTGGTTTGGGTCGCAAAACCAAGTCCAGAGGCTCGAGGCGACGGAGACGGTGATCTGGGAGCTTCAGGAAGCTTCGAGGCGGAGGGCACGTGGCATGATCGCGGGGTTTGCATCGATGTGAAGCGAAGCCGCGGTGGAAGCGTGTTCGTCCGATGAAGACTTGACCAAAATGCCCCTGAGGGGTTGTATCTTCATTTCAAGTTGTAGGGGTAGTGTGGTCATTTACCTCCCTTCGATGGACTTTATATAAATAACGGAGAGGTGGATGGCATCTCTCTCTCTTGGACTCTAGGGTTTCCTCCCCCGGTAGATTGCTCTGAACTGCTTCTTTTCCCTCTGTATTCCTTAGGCTAGATTCTTGTATAGACTCTGACCTCTGGATGTATGGAAGCATTTGGCGTTGCGGTGATCTCCTAGTCCTCTGTGATTTTTGTGTCATTTTCAGTGCTATTTTGGGGAGTTTCGTTCTTCGCTCAATTCGGGGATTTGTGGGTGTTTTTCTTCGAATTTCTTTGAGGGGATCATGGGTGGATGCCTTGTGCATCTTTGTGTGTGATCTTGACCCCTCAAACGCCGGGGAAAGCCTTCGATTTGTGAGTTTTTGGCAGGAGTTCGAGTGCTTAGTGGTAGTTCATGTGATCCGCGATTCCCGGCGATTTAGTGGCTTAGAGGTCGAGATTTTTGGGGCATAGCTTCCTCTTAGGTTGCTTATCATCTCCCCCAAATCTTGTCTCAAGAGCTTTTGGCGTTTGGGAGATCCGGTGATGGATTTGGAGAGTTGACCTCGCGGGGTCGTGCAGTTTTCTGCTCTGTCCGAGCCTGGCGGACCGTCCACGAGTCCCATGCGGACCGTCCGTGAGGTATAGACAGCGGAGCTGTTCTTCATGTTCTTCGTTTGTTCTTCGCGTGGTTCGTTTCGA
Source organism: Cenchrus fungigraminus (assembly GCA_036936925.1). Classification (NCBI taxonomy): domain Eukaryota; kingdom Viridiplantae; phylum Streptophyta; class Magnoliopsida; order Poales; family Poaceae; genus Cenchrus; species Cenchrus fungigraminus. The sequence goes on from CM072779.1 coordinate 105,583,112, forward strand.
TCCGTTGGCTTCAGGCTTTTGTTTTGCAGGCAGTTCGCGGACCGTCCGCGTGGTCCTGTCGGACTGTCCGCGTTGGCCGGTTGTTTGTCTGGGGTGTGGCTTCCTTTTGTCTGGGGTGTCTAGTGACTTGGCGGACAGTCCGCGGTGCAAGGTCGGACCGTCCGCGTGAAGGGGTTTTTCTCCCGGACTTTCTGTTAGCTCCTGTGTCTATTTCGGACCGTCCGCGCCTACCTGTCGGACTGTCCGCCCTACCCTGGCGGACTGTCCGCGACAGCCTGGCGGACCGTCCGTCCTGGACGCAGGAACTAGTCCGGTTTGATCGGTTCCTTTGAGTCTTCTTTCGTGCTTCCATGTGTGCTTCAAGGAATCATTCCTAAGACATGTGGTTGATCCATAACCTTGTTGTCTTGGCGATTGGTGTTTGATTCGATCCATCTTTCGTGTGTGCTCGGATTTGAGTGAGGTCTTGGCCGAGTTCTTTTCGAAGAATTTTTGTTGGCTCCCATTCACTCCCCCCTCTCTGGTCGCCTATTCGGTCCTTCATCTTCGGTAGTGATCTCCGGAATAGTGGTCACCTTCTCCTTAGTGTGATCTTGCGCATCAGCGGCTAGCTTAGGCTTCCTTGCTCTAGCTGGATATTCAGGGTCCTCGTCTCCTTTCTCGAACGAGTTTGAATAGCCTTCGCCGTCTCGGGACCTTGGGGCTGTCCCGGTTATCTTCCTTCATTGGCCATTAGGCATCTGACAAGTTGTCCCACTTGCGTCTCTAGCGTCTTCATCATGTTGAGAACTTGATGGTGAGAGCTTCCGACCTCCGTCACCTTGCCATCTATATTCTCCAATACTTTGTCCATAGCCTCGAACTTAGTGACGGTGTCCTTGTTGATCTTAGCTTACTCGTCCATGAAATCCTTCAATTATATACAAAGTGGAACCGAGTTTTGAATGGACGAACTTGCATTAAATTGAGGTCGACCTTGCCCGCAGCGAAAGTTTGGCAAATCTCCTTTCCTCATGTAGTCGAGCACCTTTGCTTTCTCCGGACAATCTCTTTGGACACGGTCGTACTCCCCACACTCCTCGCATGTGGATCTTGCTTCGGTAGCCTTTAGGTCTTCAGCATCTTTCTTTTCTATCTCCATCTTCTCCAACCTCCTCATAAGTGAGTCGATCTTCATTTTAAGGAGTTCGGCTCGCATGTATTCATTGAAATGCTCCAAAGCTTCTATAATTGTCTTCGTTGGAAATTGAGCAAACGTATCAATCTTGTTGACAAACTCTGAGTCTTGCCCGGCGAATAATATTCCTTCATGAAGGTCCTCATCAATGCTTCCCAATTTAGTATCGACTCTGCCGGTAGAGTGTGAAACCAATGCAAAGCTTTTCCAAGTAGCGAGAACGGAAAAAGCCTTGCCCCATTTGATTTTGAGTCACCCCATCCACGTTGAAAGTCTGACATAGTTGAACAAACGCTTGGAGGTGAAGGTTGGGATCCTCTTTACTGGTGAAGGGCGAATGTTGTACCATGAGGATAGTTGAGGTCTTGATCTTGAACGGCCTTCCGATGTCTTGAAGGTTTATGATAGGTAGATCAACAATGTCTGGGGTGCATAGCTCCCCGATCTGGCGCTCCGGCTGTGGTTCTCCCATGGGTGGCGGTTGAGGTTGATCTCCCTTCGGACTTGGAGGTGGCGATTCCTTTGGAGATTCCATTGATCCATCAGCCTCGGCTTTTGGATCTACAATTTCAAATTTCTTAGCTTGTGTTGCACGTCTCCTTTGCCTGTAAAGTTTTTCTGGATCATCCACAAAATTTTTGAGTTTGTTGGAGAGGTAGCCGTCCATCTCCTATTAGGGTTAGCGATAAACAAAATATACAAAAATCTAAAAGAAAAATTATAAACTAGGGTTAGTTAAAAACTAGATTAGATTGATTTTTGAGAATGATTAAAATTAAGAGATGCAAAATAAAAACCAAAATCAAAAACTGAAAAATATTTATGAACACAATACTAGATTGGATCTTGATTACTTTCCCCGGCAACGACGTTAGAAAAGGGGCTTGTTGACGGTTCAATAACGCACCAAGATTCACCGCAAGCTCATGGATTATGTAGTACTTTTTTCCCTCAAGTATTACCCAAGGTTATCGAATCAGTGGAACATGTGCAACGCAAGATTCAATCCAATAAAGCAGAGAAACACTTTCTTTTGAGAGGTTGATTTGCATCTAATCTACTAAACACAAGAGGTAGTAAGAAAAAGCGTAGAGATAACTGATCTAGAGAGCCTAGATCATGCTTTTGTTGTAGCTCCGAACAAGATAGATGAAGATAGTAAAGCAAATCTCATAAAAAGCATCTTTAAATCGTAACCTCGGTCAAACTCTCGAAGGCACCCACCATACACGTTCTTGACATCCTGTCACGATGCCCCCGCTTCTTGTGTAGGTGAACCCAAGAGCACGCTCACAAGGAACGTGTTGAACCCACTTGGTAGATCCAGTATGCACCTACAAGAGCACCCCGAGCAATCTATCTTAAGAATAGATTGAGGAAGAAGCAAAATCAAGAGAGAGCAAAATCATAGAAGAAGGCACTTGATCGCTAGAAATCGGATTCACTAGAAAACTTCACCATGAATGATTACATGAACAAGATCACCACCGGGAGACACCCTTCCCCTATCAGACTAGTGTTTAGGGAGATTGGACCTTTTCTCGAGTGGGTGTAATTAAGAACTATTGGGAGGCGGGCAACCTTAATTTGTTGGGCCTCGGCCAACCTCTCGCCTGGGCCTGATGCATCATGATCTTTCTCCACTTTTAACAATCCTTTGCGATTAGACTCCCGAAGAAGCTTGTAAAGTTTTGTAGTTTTCTTGTGTCTTGGTTTAGTTGCACAGAAGCCCCTGAATATATTAGATCTTTTCAACCTAACCCAAGCCATGGTTTTTCAGATCTAGCACTGCCTTTTTTTGTTTTTATGAGCACTATTCAATGTGTCTTGCCAATCTTCCTGGCTAACCCCTATCATCTGGGGTTAACATGATCAGTAGCATTGCAAACTTTTTTAACTCATAGATCCTACGTTTTAGCTCAATTTCTGTCGGTTTTGTCTAGATTCAAAATAACTTAAATTATGCAGTAGAAGAAAGAATAATCATATTCTCTATTTTGGAATTTATTTAAAATATTAATACAACTAAGTACTTATATACTTTTTTTCTAATTAAAATCTTATTAGAGTTCAACCTCATGTTTTGATAACTAATGTAAACTTTTTTGATACTTATTTAAAGAACTCTTCCAATTAAAAGCTAATTAGAGTTATACCTTGCTTTTCATAATTTAATGTTAATTTGGCTAATATAGATATAAATGTGTTTTTGAATTATAATTTAGGTAGTTCAATATGAATCATAAGGTATCCACTTACATGTTCTCACATATGTTAATTTTCCAAACTACATGTTCAAAGTGGTATAAACTATGCATGAACTAAATTTTACTAAGCTTTATTTCATATTTTCATAATAGAAATATAAGTGAGTTAATTCTAACATAGCATATTTCTCTGAAATATCATTTACATCATTTCCAAATTAATATTTATGAATAACATAGTTGATTTCTTTTTATGATCCCAAATCTTTCAATAGTGTATCTTATCAACCAAAGCTTCATTTTAGTCGGTTGTTGCTATGTTGATCTTCTTTAATAATATTTATAGTTTTTTTAGCCAAGCTTGAGAGCTTTATCAAGTAGCAGGATTACAATCTTTATCGATTACCCTAAGCAATCATGCCAGGAAATCAGCAAGTCAAGACAATTCCGGTGATGACTCCAGGCAAAACTCCCACTTACAAAGGAAAATTTAACACCACTAAAAAACCTGCCTTGCTTTCGAATGTCTTGCCAGAAATCAGCTATAACACTCCGTTCGCCTTCTCCAGATTTTAGAAGACTTACTAGAGGGAGAGTATCCATCTCCAGGATCACCCTCTCATAACCTTGCGTTGCTGCAAAGAGGAGCCCGTTCCTTGCTGTCATTGCTTCTGTTGTGAATTCTCCGGAGGCGGCTCGGGGGAACCCTAGCCCCGCGCCGCTGGTCCCCGCCTCGGCTCCCGTCGGCGGCGGCGGCCAATGGCGGCGCCGCACAACCGCCCCCCTGTCTCCTTCTCCTCCTCCTCCTCCCTCCTCCCCTTCCCCTTCCTCCACACCACCATCGCTAGGTCGCGCCTCCGGTTGTCGTCGCCGGCGTCCCGCGTGCCCTCCCGGGGGCTCCTGTGGCGGCGGCGCCGCCGCGCCCTCCACTCCCGCCTCTCCCTCACCCCCTCCCTTCCTCCCCCTTCCTACCTTCCCCCAGCGTTGACCGACCGGCGGTGATGGCCTCCGGCCGGCGGGGGACTCGCCCGGCGCTGATCCGGCCATCCACGACGCGGATCCAGCCACCCCTGGCGTAGATCCGACGCCCAGCCGCGGGTCCGGCATTGGGTGGGCCGGCGGCTGCTCCCGATCGGCGCTGGCCGACGGACTATGCTTCGGCGGCGGGCTTGGGGCAGCCGCCTCGGTGGCCGGCGGGGCGGACGCGGCCGGATTGGCTTCATCGTGGCCGCAGTCGTGGGCCGCAGCGGCTCCGACTCATCAGCCTCGCCTGGGTCCCCGGCGGCGTTCCCGTCGCCGTCGCCGTCGCGGTGCCCGGTGCGGTGGCGTGCGGCGGGCCCTCCGTCTGGCGGCGGCCAGCGGCGTGGCCGTGGCCCTCCTCACCGGCGGCTGTGCTCCCGCCCTTCTGGTCCGCCGCTGCGGCGGGCCCTGCGGCTGCTGCCTCGTCATGGAAAGGGGCCAGGCGAGCAGGGTAGACGCAGTGCTCCACCTGCTGCCGAGCGCACAGCTGGGCCCGGCGAGCGAGCGCTTCGTGCTGGCCTCCGTCTCCTGCGTCCCGCTCCAACCCTCCCGTTCGTGTACGGCTTCCTCAACTGCTCCCACCAGAGCTTTGTCAGCTCCTGTGGGGATGCACCCGCTGCGGAAGGCCCCCCTCCCCTTGTTTTCTCCTTCCCTCGCGGCAGGCCCTGCTCCTGTCGCACCGGCCTCCTTCTCGATGTCCTCCGTTTTGGCCTCCTCGATGGCAGCCTCGGCTCCTCCTTGCCAACGTCTGCCGTTTGGGCCCCCTCCCCGCCGACCTCCTTGACTGCGCCTGCTGACCGTTCCCCGCCGTCGGCCGCGGCCCCTCCCGGGCGGCCGGCTTCCCCTGCCGGCGTCCTTCCCGCCGGCCCCCCTCTCCAGGCTCGCGGTTGCGGCCCCTACCCTCGTGCCGGCAGCCGCTGTGCCCTTCCCTCTGCTGGCGGCCTTGCCCCTTCCCTTGGTTGGCGGCCGCTGCCCTTCCTCCCGTCGACGGCCCCAGCTCCTCCCCCTTGTCGGGGCTCGCGGTCTGACGGCTTGTTTGCGGTCCTCCGTCGGGTTGCAGTCGGCGCCTCTGCGGTGAGGAGGCTGGGACGGCCCCGTTTGGTCCCTGGGGTGTTGTTACCGTTTGTCTTGGTTGCGGCGGTTCCCTGCACCGGTCCTTCGTTGCCAACGCCGAGACTTCCTGCTGCGTTCTCCATCGCCTTGCTCTCACCTTGTTTGCAGTGGCCGGCTGTGTGGATTGGCTTTCGAGGCCATGGCGAAAGCCTTGTCTAGCTTCTGCTAGGCCGACAATGGTTACGCTCCTTCCGTGACTAACCCTGCTGGGGCATTGTCGCGGCCTCCAAACGCCTTCGGTTGCCAGGTGAAGACTTGGCCTGCCCCCTTCGTGGGTGGGCGGACGATGGCGGCGGCGTCGTCGCTTCCTTCCTGAAGGCATCGTCTTGCGGAACCTCCACTTTGATCGCCGCTGCTCCAAGATGTTTGGCAAGCGGTGATGTGCGGGTCTTCTCAGTGTTCTTCTGTGCAGGCCCTCGTCGTCCTTGTGGGCCCTTCCGTTGTAGCCTTCTTTGCTTCCTAGTGGTAGTCTTTCTTGTGATGGTGGTGTGGATTCTTTTCTCCCTTTGTTTCAGTTTTAACCTTCTTGTTTCCTCGCTTTTTGGGGTTCTCTCATTGTGACGATTTGTAACTCTCCCTTCTCTTAATGAAAAACGTGCTTTGCACGTCTTAAAAAAAAGCAAGTAACATTTTGTAGCTACAGCCAGTAGGCGGCCATCACCATCACAGATAACCACGCCTCCACCCCCTGAAGAAGAATCGGTATAGGAAGCATCAATGTTAACTTTCCACCATCCCTGATCCGGTTTCTTCAGTTCCTCTTCGGTCTTCCTTGGACGGCCTCCCTGCCAAGATTTATGCACACAAGTTTTTCCACCAGCGCAGCAATGTGTTTCACTGCCACAAATGAGTTCCCTTGCTGCTTTCGATGCCTTCGCGCGTTTTAACCAGACCACAACGACCATGCTTCCCAGATGATCAGAGCAGCATCCCTCTCTGAACATCTATCGCCTGAGAGCAAGTCTGTCGCCCACGTCCTTGGGTGCAGCTCCGGTAATTTGCAAGCTGTAAACTCCCTCGCTGCTTGCCAGAAGTGTGTAGCGAAAGTACATGTAATTGCAACGTAATACAACAATTCTTCGGTCTCCCCGCAAGCTTCACAATGGTCCTTTCATGCGATGTGGCATCTCTTTTCGGTTCACCTTTTGTCGGTAGCAAATTGATAATATCTCTCCCCAAAATATGCGTACCTTTGGTGGAACTTTGAGTTTCCACAACTTCTTCCACCACTTAGGTACCAGGCTGTCATGTATTAATTGGAACATCGAGAACTATCCAACAAAATATAGTGCGACCATAAGAATTATATGATTTTGATCTTGGTTAATTAATTAAGGACTCCAGTATGAGGCAATTTTATTGAAAGGGCAAGAAGCAGCGAGGCGTTGATGGGGTATAGCCCGACCCTCATTACGTGAAAAACTCACATTGGTAACGGGCATAGATGGCTTTTAATAACAGGAAAAACGCACGTTACCGATCAAGCATTACAAATGAGTCAACAAAGGTAACGAGCATATGCCCGGTACTGATAACATGTATTTGTAGCGGGCGTCTAACAAAGACCATTACCACAACTAATTACCGGTCACCTGAAATGGTTGTTTCTTCGGGCCCACAGGGGCCTTTAGTAACGGGCACAGACACCGAGCCTGTTATTGATAACACGTATTTATAATGGGCGTCTAACAAAGATCGTTACCACAACTAGTTACCGGTCATCTGAAATGGTTGTTTCTCCGGGCCCACAGGAACCTTTGGTAACAGGCACAGAAACCAAGCCCGTTACACGAACTCAACATCAGAGACGCGGAAAATACTTTCATAATGCGTCTCCTCTTTCTCCACTAAAGGAGACGCGTTTGGTGTACGCGCGTCTCCTCTGTCTCGACGAAAGGAGATGTGTGCTATCTATGCGCGTCTCCTCTGTCTAGACGAAAGGAGACGCGTGATGTGAACCCGCGTCTGCTCTGTCTCGACGAAAGCGTCAACTTCTGAGCCCACCGGTCAGTATTAGTAACGGTCTTTTATGCAGTCCGTTACATTGTTGGCATACTTGTAACAGACAGTCCAAGTGAAGCATGTTACTCACTGGTTAGTTTTTGTAACGTGCTTTACTTAACGCACGTTACCGATACGTAGGCCACCCCTACAGTAACATGTCTGTTTTCTGGCTACATCCTGGAACCAGTCAGGATTTGACAGCCACCAGATCTGGGGCTGCATATGCATCCTGTAACCAACCAGGATTTGGCAGACATCACAGCAAGGAGACAACACAAACACATTCTCATCATATATATACACAAGCAAGATCACATATATACACAAGCAAGATCACATCAAGTTCCTCATCAGACATGCAACAAGTTTCAAGTTCCTTATTAGGGCTTGTTTGGATAGAGTTCTGAGAAAACTGTCTAAACCAGACAACAACATCTGACCCCAGCCAAGCAGTTTCTCAGGCAACAACACCTGACTAAACAAGTCTAAATGCAGTAAGTTTTAAGTTTCTGGCTACAATGAACTCACGGTGCACCATTATAGAAGTTACCCTTTCGGTCGAGGGTCTCCTTAAGAATATACTTGCACAGCATCTCCCGGACCGGTTTTAGATCTTCTGTAGAAACATTTAGGGCAGTTTTGAAATCCTGCAAAATACAATCATTATGAGAATACAAGTACAAATCTGTTTCTAAAATCAAATGGAGAATATGAGTAGAGACAAAGCTAGGCATTATCTACTTAGAACAATCTTCTTGATGTTAGGTAAGACTTCTAGTAGTCTTAACATATTGAATGCCACATGGGATCCACACAAAAAGGACCCCAATGGCTCCTGAGCGCACTGCATCGAGGTACAAAAATGAAAAGTTAATACAGTACCAAATAGGTATGAAGGGACCATAAAAAACTTCGGTCTTACAGGGACATTTGTTTTGTGATTGAGTGTAGGATTAGTTTTTGGCTTTTTCTTTCCTTTCATCATACCGCCCTTTGCTACTCACATATCAAAGGCCCTGCATGATCAGCAATACCGATTAGAAACACTAATATATTGCATTTTTGTGAACAAAATCTACAAGGTACTAACCAGTCCACAACAGCTCGGACATCCTAGAACTTTCGCGGGGGATGTTGTTTAGCAGAATCTAAATACCAAACCTCTTTGAACTGCATACAGATGATCACTGTTACGTACCCAGTAGCCACTGGGGTTGTAGGCACCCACCACGTAGTCGTTCTTCATTGCATTTGATATTGCTTGTACTACAAGGGAATAATTATGAGAGATCAGTGTGGTCGTGAAAATATGTGGATCCAAAAACCCAACACTGATCTGCATCTCCGCTGCCTTTTCCATCATTTTCCTAAAAAAATCCAATTGTTAGCATGCATGAACTTTGTGGTCAAAATTAAAGAAATATCTTTTTTGGTTTTAAGGCACTTACAATGTCCAGAACCTCAAGAAGGTAACATCTAGAGCGACCAGGGTTATAAGGTCATACACGCCACTGAATGCAATATTTAACATTAACTCACTATCACTTTGGAAGTAGACTTTAGCCACCTTTGCTGGAAAGTCAGGTTAATGTGTTCCATGATGTAAGCATGCAACCTGGCACAATTTGGTCCAGTAGCTTCTACGTCCACTTCTGACAATATAGGCACAGCAGGCTTGTATTTTGGATCATATTTTGTTCATAAACAGTTAAGAAGCTCATCTTTAAACAGAGGTTTCCTGGACCGCTTCTCCTTCTGCGGTGGCTGCTACTCAGACGGAGATTGCCTGTCCTCCTTCTCCTGTTGTGGCTCCTGCTTAGGCGGAGATTGCCTGGGCTCCTCCTCCTCCTGTTGCAGAGGCTGCTGTTGCGGCTCCTGCTTAGGCGGAGATTGCCTGGGCTCCTCCTGCTGTTGTCGATGCTCCTACTACGTAGTTTTACTGATCTGCTGCTGCTGCTGCTGAGCTTTCTCTTGCTGACGCTGAGCTGCAGTACCTCCATCTTATGATTACCCCTGCTACATGATGTGGGTGCAGAGTTAGGATTTCTCGTCATGGGTGGTACAAGGAATCGAGGATTTTGTTCTTTGATCATTGGATCCTTAAAAAGAGAGTCTCAGCTAGGGTTGTTACTTCATACCCTAATTGGTACACGCAGAGGGTAGTGACCCATATTGCCTCACAAATAAGTAGGTTGCACCACAGTGTACCCATCCTGTACCGGTACTGTATGGAGAGACTTTTGCAACTGGAAAATGGTTTTGAAATTCTGAAATTAGTTCAAAAATACTATAAAATAGTTTAGAAATTCTAGAAATACTAGAAAATGATTTAGAAATTCTCAAATTAGTTTAGAAATACTAGAAAATGGTTTAGACATTCTGAAATTAGCTTAGAAATACTAGAAAATAGTTTAGAAATTCTGAAAATAGTTTAGAAATACTAAAAAATGGTTTAGAAATTCTGAAATTAGTTTAGAAATACTAGAAAATGGTTCAAAATTCTAGAAATACAAGAGAATGATTTAGAAATTCTGAAATTAGTTTAGAAATACTAGAAATTAGTTTAGAAATACTAAAAAAAGTTTGAAAATTCAGAAATTAGTTTAGAAATATTATAAAATGGTTTAGAAATTCTGAAATTAGTTTAGAAATACTAGAAAATGGTTTAGAAATTCTGAAATTTGTTTAGAAATACTAGAAAATAGTATTGTAATTTTGGATAATATTTTTTCAGCTATGGCACAACAACTTAAGCGACCGTTGTACGTGCTTCCTAGGCTCCTTGACGAGAGGATCGACAAGGACCACCGGTCGTACCAGTCCGCTATTTTGCGGTACGACACTAGGCAATATGCATGCTCGAACTCTAGGGCAGTATATGCTGCTACACCCGAGATGGATTCCCATGTGCGTAGTACGATATCTGATTAAATATGTATTCATTAATATTTCTTTGAATGTTCCATTGCACTGACACCGATTACATTCTCTGGAGCAGGCTATGCGCAACAGGACTTCTTCCACTAGCGCGGTTGGTCGAGGGGGACCTGATGCGGGGCGCGCTTCGTCAGCAGGATTGCCACTCGTGGTTTGGGTTTGACTACGGCCTCGTCTGCGCACTCCTGGACCGGTGGCGGTCCAAGACGCACACGTTCCTTTCCCCTTCGGAGAGATGACGATCACTCTGGAGGACATGGCCCTCTTGCTTGGGCTACCGTGTGGTGGCCGGGCGAGGGGGCCGATCAACATCCCCAAGTCGTGGCGACAAGATTTGCTTTAGAGGTTCATGCTAGTGATTTGTAACCACCAAGCCGTTAGTCCAGCGAGGGACTTCGCCAATGTTCACAGACCCACACCTACTTGGTTGCGGCAGTACAGCGTACGTACCTTGATATCATTATTTATGATGTATAACTAATAGTGCAATGAATTTATCAAATTCTCTTTTTTATGCAGGTTGACTACATGCGAGATGACGTCAGCGACTATGTTGTCGCCAGGCACTTGGAGGCGTACCTGTTGTGGTTGTTTAGGTACGTCATGTTCTACGAATCCTAGGGAGATTTAATGATGAGGTACCTAATCCCCCAACCTCGGGCGATCGCCGACACACCTGAGGTCGAGGTCCCATAATTAAGTTGGGCGATGTAGTGTTGGCGGCGACGTACAGCGGTCTGTGCGCGGGCGTGGCAAAGGGCACGTCCATCGAGGGAATTTTCCTTGGATGTCCGCTGCTACAACACCTCTAGTCGTACGAGCACCTTCTCGTTGGTCGGCCATTTGTCAACCGAGATCGGTTCCAGGAGCTGGCGCCTGGCTACGACCCAGCCAATTGGCCTACCATGAGCTCCTTGTGGTGCCACCGACCCGTACATGCTTCTTACCTTCATTTGGGCAATTTTCATTACATTCACACAACTAACTTGTGGTTTGTTACGCAGCTCTCTTTCACACAGCAGACCAGGCGGTCGTACGCCGACTTCGTCGAGCAGATCGACAGCCTGACAGACTCCGATGTCATTTGGACGTCGTACACCGCTGACGTCATCGAGGCGCTCTCACCTCAGTGTCTCTCGTCGTTGTGCTATCAGGACCAGCAGTATTGGAGGACGAGGACACTAGTGGTGTACAACATCCACGTCGAGGAGTACCACGTGCGTCGTGTCATGAGGCAGTTCAGCTTATACCAGGAGTCACCCCTGCCAGTCGTACACACGGTCGACCCTACAGTGCACAAAGTAAGTTATGGTTAACTCTTTAAGTTTTCGTTCACGTAAAGTAAATTTAATTGCTGACAGATTCACTGCAATTGTGATAGGTCATTCAGGAAGGGTGTCAAGATGCATCGGTTCTGTTGGAGCCAAAGCTGCTCCTTCACATACAGGCTTGGGATCACACGTCCGAGGAGAACAATGTCATCAGCGAGCAACGACCCAGTTGATGGTTCAATAACGCGCCAAGGTTCACTGTAAGCTTACGGATCATGTAGTACCTTTTTCCCTCGAGTATCACCCAAGGTATCGAATCCGTGGAACAGTGTTGAACGCAAGACTCAATCTAATAACCAAGAAACACTTGCATCTTTAAGAAGTTTCAAATGCATCTAATCTACTAAGATCATTAGAGGCAGCAAGAGAAAGCATTGAGGTACCGATCTAGAGGGATCTAGATCGTGTTTATGTCGTAATTCCGAGCAAGATAGAAGAGAGTGTAAAACGAATCTCATTGAAAGCGTCTTTAAACCATAACCTTCGGTCAAACCCCCTAAGTCGCCCCGCCGTACTCGGTGTCAACATCCTGTCACGATGTTCCCCTTTCTTCGCGGTCGAATCTTAGAGCACACCCGCAAGGAGTGCGTTGAACTACTTGGTAGATCGGGTATGCACCTCTAGCCACCGCGGCTACAAGAACATCCCATGCAATCTATCTCGAGAATAGATTGAGGAAGAAAACACCCAAGCAAGAACAAGAATTGCAAACAAAGGTACTCGATCGCTAGGAATCAGATCCATTAAAACTCCATCAAAAGTGTATACATGAATAAGATCCAACCGGGATCCTACCTTGATCTTGATTCACGCCTCCGGAAGTCTGACGTGGTCTTCCTTGCAAGGTTCCCACGCGCGGGTAGGTAAACCCTAGACGACTAACACGACCCTCCTCTCCGGGGTGGTGTCCCTCAAGCTCCTCTGCTCCTCGGCGGCGAATGACGAATGACTTGATGGTTGCAACTTCGCACGGGGACTATAAATAGCCCGAGGATCATCTAGGTCAAAGGGGGCGGCGAACCGACATGAAAAAGGGCCAGGCCGGCCGGCCTGGGCCGACCGGCATAGGGCCTTTTCGGCCCGGTTCGCCCCCGGTTTTCTTCGTGAAGCTTCTCGTGACTACCTGAGTTTTTGACGAGTTGTATGTGGGTCCTTGACGTCATTTTCCTCGCGGTTTAGATGAGGGTGCTTTGCGTATGAACTCCCGCATCTTCCGTCTAGGTCTTCGACACTTCTCGGCTTCACGCTTTAGTCCTTGGTTCATTTGGAGTCATGTTCATCTTGTATCTTGACTTGTCCCAGGGTCCGTGATCATCTTGTAAAACTCTTGATGAACTTTACCCGGAAGTCCTCATTTAAGCTCTTGATTCCTGTGTAAACAATAAACTCCAAAAACCATGCGCGAGTGCGAACTTATCATATAATAGGGGTTAGGATCGTTAGTGTGAATATCAAATTAATACCAACATAGAGGGTAAACAAGTGGATAGGTTGACGGAAATCGACCGCCAACAGACCCCACGATGATGCAGCCTGGCAATCATACCTGTAGTGGTATATGGTGAGGACTCGGACGTGCGTGACGTACGTGCCACCCGAGCTTCCACAGGAGGGAGCCGACCCCTCGGCGGGTTACCCCATCCGACAGGACCAGAACTACGACACCGCGGTAAGCTTGTGACTAAAAATTCATCCTTCTTTGATTACTTTCGTTCATACTAATCCATATTTTTGTTTCACAGCAAGACGTGTTGCACGAGGTCTTTCAACTGGCGGAGACTGCACATTCGTCGGTGGTAGAGATGACAATCAGGCAGCATCAGCGGGTGTAGGAGAGGCAGATGGACGTCATCAGGAGGTACTTGCGCAGGGTGAACTTTTGCGAATACGATGCTGCTCTGGCTCCAGGTATCCCCTCGTCCTCCAGCAGCTCGGCCTCCACTGCTCATTCGTACGAGGCGCCATCATCCTCCACAAGGACGTTGTACTCTGCCACTATGTTGGCTCCGCCGTCTGCTACTTACGTGCCTCGGTCGTTTGCTATGCACACAACAAGTACATCTTCTTTTATTCATTCTAACTTGCACAACTTGCTATGTTATTATGTGTTGATGCTTTATATCTAATCCTATAGGGAGACCACCGATACCGACGAGAGCGGGACCTTCGTCTTGGGTACCGCCACCACCACCTGTTTTCCAGCCGCCTAGTCGGCCACCTATTTTTCAGTAGCCCGTCTTTGGTGACGTCCCTAATTCTATCTCCAAACAGCCTCGCTCTTCAAATGATACGTGCTGACCAAATTCTATTCAATGCAGGTTCCAATGCCGCCCACTCACCTGCCTCTGGAGGAGGAGATGACCACCTTTCGGCCTCCTTCGAAGACAACTTCGCGGAGGAGCAGCCACAGGAGGAGCTCGGAGCTACGCAGTTAGTAGGAGCACCACCTTTCGGGACCCAGCTGACGCAGTTAGTTGCGTCGATCGAGGAGGCAGCTACGGCGGCAGCGGTGGGCTTGGAGGCGGCGGCGGCAGGTTTGGAGGAAGAGGCGGCACCCCCATCACCAGGGTTGGTGGCTGACGACACGTCGGGAGCGGTGGCGGGCTTAGCGACACTACCCCCGGTCCGGACGTTGCACGACACCGCCAGCCTCCACCGGAGCCCCTCATGTACCCTACCCTTGACACGAGGGCAGCGCAGCAGGCAGCGAGGAAGGTTGCTAGGGGGCTGCCGCGACCATCGAAGCGCGGCTGTATATAGGGCTTGTATTCAGTTATATTTGTTGAAAAATATTTTATTGGTGAACAAACTACTTTTGTCCTTTTGATATTCGTATTACTAGGAGAAGGCTATCAAAAACACCAAATACTTGTGTCCTATCTATATTAGTATTAATTGAAAAATGCCAAATTGAATCACATTAAAAAACCACAAATGTTTCAAACGCTGTTTGAAAGGGCGCTGGAACCAGACCCACTTCAAACGGCGTTTGGTACCTCCTCAGCTGCCGTTTGAAACGACGTTTGGTTCCTGCATGCCAAACGCCGGCACTGGCACCCAACCGCTGATCTTCGGCCCCAAACGCTGTGTGAAACGGCGGCTTGTTCCTACCGCCGTTGTGTGCAGCATCTGGTTCCAAAAGCCGTTTTGAACGGTGGTTGTTGTATATTTTTGAAAATTTCTGATTCGAACATTTATTTTTTAAAAATCTTGAAAAAATATAAAAAATCATCAGATAGTCTCGCTCGCTTTCCGAGTCGACTCCGTCTACGGGGAACACATGCCTAATGCTCTATCGCACTCGGGCTCATGCTCAACCAGGCCGAGTCTTGGCCCAAAGAGGCACAGGACCAGAGCCTGAACATTCGTAACTATTTGTATACATACAATATGAATGAAATTTACACAGCATTTTGGTTTGTTTGGGATTTTTTAGAATTACACAGTATAACACAGACATTCATAACACATACGCACACGCACCTCTATGAACACATGTACGCAAACTCTACCCTTATGAGCACCTCTGAATGACCGAGCACCCGACAGATTTGGAGAACCCCAAGTCACCATTAGTGCCTCGTTGTTGACGGGAACGCCGCTTAACACTTAACACATAACGCTAGTAAATCCTGGGAAAACCTCAAGAAAAGGTGCGAGCACTAAGATTTGAACTCTGGTAGTGTCGGGGACAGCCATAGGGGTCCCCTAACTATGGGGGAGATTACCCTTCCTAAAAAATTGACATAAAACCACAAAAACGCTCCCCAAACCTCGGCGTGTCTTCCTCTCTCCTGTGACAAGTGTGTGGAGCTCGCCGTGGAAGAGGTGGACCCACAGGTCCCAGTGCGCAGGGATTCCTAAGAACCCCTCACAGACGGCGACGAAGGAGGCCGCCTGTGAGATGGCGTTGGGGGCGAAGTTGTGGAGCTCCACCCCGTAGTGCTAGCACAGCCCCTGCATGAACTTGCTCGCAGGGGCGTTGAAGCCACGCTCGTGCAGCCGCAGGAAGCTGACGATGTAACCCGGCGGAGGGTTCGGTTCCTGGTCCGACGACGGCGGGATCATCCACGCCGGGTTCGGGCCGTCGCCGGCCGGCGTCAGCTGACCGCCGAGCACCAGCCCCTCCAGTGACCGCCGATCCGCCGTTGACCGGGGCCACGGGAACGCGTCCAGCACTCGAATTGAAGACATGGCGGGGAAGGCGGAGGAGCGCGGGCGGCTACGAGAACGGAAGGGTGCGGACGGATCCGGGGCGGCGAGACGCACGGCGCAAAGGAAGATGAAGTGTGGGGAATGCGTGTGAATGGTAGAGGTAAGGAGTTCCTCCCCTGTTCTCCGCGCATTTTATAGAATCGGAAGGGGCGGAGTTCCCGGGAACACCGCGCGCGGCGGCAGTTAATGCGGCCGACACCCCACGACGCTGACGGCCGAGCCCCGTCGTGCCAAAACGGCTGCGCACACGCGCACGCGCCATGATTACCGCGCAATAACCCAGGGGACGCAACGCCCCGTCTCATCGCCTCCCCACGTCGTACCGCCTAAAAAGGAGCGCCCACTCCGCACGACCCGCGCCACGTCGATCATTTGTCAATAACGGGGGTTCCTTCTCGCGTAAGGATAGCCCCCCGTGAAGCCAGAGCCGAGAACTCGAGGGCTGGCCCCTCGAGGGCACGTGGTTAACGCCCTGATCTAGAGCAGGTTGCGGCCACAAGGTCACAGCCTACCGGTACGCCCTCAAAGAACGGACTCAAGGATTTCTGGGGTCCAGGCCCGCACGGATTTACTGATCAGCGGCTCGAGGCCCAGCCCTCAGAGGGAACGGTGGGCACCGCAGATGCAGCTCGATCTGGGGATTTACTGATCAGCAGCTCGAGGCCCAGCCCGCAGAGGGAACGGTGGGCACCGCAGATGCACCTCAATCTGGGGATTTACAGATCAGCGGCTCGAGGCCCAGCCCGCAGAGGGAACGGTGGGCACCGCAGATGCACCTCGATCTGGGGATTTACTGATCAGCGGCTCGAGGCCCAGCCCGCAGAGGGAACGGTGGGCACCACAGAAGCCCCTCGATCTGGGGATTACGGATCAGTGGCTCAAAGCTCAACTCGATGACAGTTCGGTAAGTGCCACAGATCGACCAAGGCGGGGGCACCCGGTGCCACCCCGCAAAGGCCCTACTAATCAGAGGTACGGAGCCTGACCCCCGACGGGTTCGAACAGGCGCCTCAGATTAACAGAGTCAGGGACGACCAGGGCGTGCGCGATCGAGCCAGTCCTCGAACTCAAAGGTTCGAGGGCGCCCCATAGTTCGTGTTCAAGGCCGAACGAGGGCAGCTAGTTGAGGGATCCCATCGAGGGAGAGCTTTCGCGCCCTCGGTCCTAATCGAACGGGACCGAGCCCTGCCTAGCATACCCACGTGAAGTGCTCTCATGGACGTGTCTCCGGACCACGAGCCGACCCTTATCGAACGAGGCACGTACGTCCACTTGAATTACCCGTCAACAGCTCAACGAGGGATCCATGACTCGCGGCCCGTTCGATGGGAAGCATGGATCACTTCCCCCTCCCCCCTGCGGAAGGGCGGCGAGGGGCGCACAAATAAGTCGAAGAGTTTGCCCCGATCGCCTCGTGTGGGCCCGGGCTCGGGGGCTCATCATACGGCTACACCTCCCGGACGTGTCTGACAAAAGTCACATTCCCAGCTCCTTCGAGGGCAGCGAGCGAACCCCCCGGGACTCGTCCCGGGCAGGGTTAACGCCGTTCCGCACGCGTAAGATCGCCGAAGCCGGCTGAAACAAACGCCTCACGGATTGACAGCTCAGCGTAAAAACCTTGCACGAGTGTGCATACTCCTCCAAGGCTTCAGGGGCTACACCCGCGGGTGCACTAGCGCGCCCCCACGGAACATCATACACATCCAGAATGGAAGAAAAGTCCTAACAGAGAGCTTTAGTCTTTGCGGGTCCCTCCGGATACCCCTGCAAAGGCTCGGGGGCTACTGTCGGGGACAGCCATAGGGGTCCCCTAACTATGGGGGAGATTACCCTTCCTAAAAAATTGAAACAAAACCACAAAAACGCTTCCCAAACCAGCCACAGCCCAAATGCGAATAAAGCCCACGGCCCAACAACCTCCATGGCCCATCAAACCGCCATTCCCAGACGCCCTCGAGCGAATCTCCGCCTCGCTCGAGGGTCGGACACCGCACGGCAAAACCTTGCCTCGCTCGAGGGCACGGCGCCCCTCGAGCGGATCTCCGCCTCGTTCGAGGGCTCTGGCCCCTCGAGCGAATCTCCGCCTCGCTCGAGGGATCCAGCCCCTCGAGCGAGTCTCCGCCTCGCTCGAGGCCTCCCCTCGACCCGTGGCACCTCACCTGCTCCCCCCGACCGGAGCATTAAATGCCCTGACACGCCGTGGGTGCCCGGGTCAAAAGGCGAATCCCCGCCACGCCGATTTCCTAACACGGCCTGGGAATCTGATCCCGGCGCTGTTCGAGCAACCCACCACTGTGCGGCCATCCCCGGCGCTGTACAGGTGCTGTGCGGGATGGCTAGTGTCATTCTTCGACATTGTGCCACCCGCTCCCGTCCTTCCTCCCCGCCATACCCCTCGAAAAGGGACGGCAACACCCTCGAGGAACGTACGGCTGCCGTCCTGATGCTCGCCCAGGACAGTGCCGTGACGCGGGGTGAGCAGAGCACATCCTCTCCATCACCTCCGACCCTGTGCAGGCATCCCCAGCGCTGTGCGGACAGCCCGTCACTGTGGAACCATGCCCGACACTGTGGAGCCCCATTCCGATGGGGCGCCACCACGCCGGGCCCTGTACAGCACAAGCGCCCTCATCAGCAAGACCCTCGAATTGATGTACGAACGGCAGCCAGACATGAACGCCGGATGGACTACCCTCGAAGCTGCTCCCCGGCGAATACAAAGCTGCCACGACACCCGCAAGTACTAAGACTCGTCAAGACATCGTCAGATCACAAGCGCTGTATACCAGTACTATAATACTGTGCAAAACCCCATGCGGCACATTTTGTAAGCCGCCTCCCCTTGGTCTATAAAAGGAGGAGGTGGTCACCCGGCCGCAGGGGGGACGATCGGCATCACCTCTCACCCACATTCACCCGCTCGCTCATTCCCTTGATATTGGCACTTTACCTCAATCATCTAGCAGGGACTTGGAGGCTTTTCCTCCTCTCCCGCCTAGCTTGTAGCCCCCCTCTACAGGCACCACGGTGCATTGCAATACAGCGCTCGAGCACAACCTGCTGGACGTACGGCCCCACGGCCGGAACTAGGATAAATCTGTGTCCCCGCATTGCTT
This sequence comes from Cenchrus fungigraminus, assembly GCA_036936925.1. Lineage (NCBI taxonomy): Eukaryota > Viridiplantae > Streptophyta > Magnoliopsida > Poales > Poaceae > Cenchrus > Cenchrus fungigraminus. The sequence continues at coordinate 105,602,232 of CM072779.1, forward strand.
AGCACCGACCATCGTGAGACCGATCACAGCGCATTTCACTAGTTAGTGTCGGGACTAATCTCAACACCGACAGTTGGTGCGCCAGGTAGGGGGCTCGCGCTGTGATCGACCCCTCACCAGAAGTCTCGATGGTGATTCGCACCGAGATGATGTCCCAGAGGTATGCCATGGGCAGCTCGGACCCTTTCCCTGTCGGATTCGAAATCCGGTTCGGGAGCCTGAACTTTCTGGCTACGGAGAACGGCTACCACATGCGCCTTACCAATGGAATGAACTCCACCTGTGGCAGTCAACCGGGCCGTGCCCGATCCCCGCCACGCTGACGACCGACGCCCCGGCGCCGGAACCCACGACGGCGGCTGCCTCGACGTCTCGACGCCGCAGATGCTCGGGTCAGCGCTCGCGCCAGGCGCGCACGGAGCGGCGCCGGGCAGCACGCGACGCGGCCCGGAGGGACGCACCACCGCCGAGCGACACGACGGCGCACCCTGAAGGGCAGCACGCGGCCGCGGGGCCGCAGTTCCCCCACGGGATGCACAACTCTGCCGCAACGTACGCCTCATCCGTCAGCACCGACATGGCCGCATACGAGGATCTCCCGGGCCATCACCTGCTGTCAATCTGGAACCTCATCGCCACCACCAACGACGAGTCGTACCGCAGCTCGGCCAGCGAACTGCCGCCCGCAACCTCGCACGGCTACGCGGAGTGGGACTTCTCCGGCGTACCGGACCCCGTGGTATTCCGGCGGTTCCTTGACGCCGTGGACTACTGGTTCAGTTGCTCCGACGACTCCAGCGAAGGGAGCTATGATCCCTCACGCGAGTGCTTCGTTGTCGCCATCAATGAGCATGCTGACGGCGCAAATAGAGCAGGCGACGGGGATGCGGCCCAGCATCCAGAGCCAAACCTGCCACCGGCCCCACCAGTGGGCAATGCGGATATTACTGCGCAGCTGGCCCAGGTGCGCGAGCTCGAGGCGAAGCTCACAGAGGAGTACCGGCAGGTGCGGCTCTTGCGTGCTACCATCACGGGGGAGGCCTCGGCGCGCGGCGAACGCGCCCGAGAAGCCGGGAGGCAAGCCCGCGAGCGCATCAACGCCGACTTCAACGTCGATGACCCGCACACGCCACCACGAGCCAGCCAAAAGGTCGTCGCGGCAGTGACACTGCTTCGGGCCATGCTCGAGCCGTCGACGCCCAAGGCGCGCAATCTACGCCACGAGGCGCAGGCCCTCATCGAGCAGGCGGCCGTGCAGCAAGCTGAGAGCTCCGCATCCCGTATGCGCAACCAGTCCAGTGCGCGAGGCGGCAGTAGCGCACAGGACCAAGAAGCATTCGTCCATGCGGACGGCGCGGCAAGGCAGCCAGCGAACCGGGGCAGGACGCCTGCCAGGGAGCGGATCCTCGACACGCGCGGCCAGGCTCGAGATGGTGATGCTCGCAACGTCCTGAACGCCAAGAGAAGGGGCGACGCGGAGGCAAGAACGGCAGCGGGCTACCACCCTCGACGTGGTGGTCGCTACGACAGCCGGGAGGACCGCTCACCGACACCGGAACCCCCGGGGACCCGCGTGTTCAGCCGGGAGATCCGCACGACGAATATCCCCCAGCGCTTCTGCCAGCCCACCACCATCACCAAATACACGGGGGAAACGGACCCTCGAGTCTGGCTCAATGACTACCGCTCGGCTTGCCAGCTGGGCGGCGCCACTAGCGATGCGGTGATCATCTGCAATCTACCACTACACCTTGCAGATTCAGCCCGGACGTGGCTCGAACATCTGCCAGCCAGCCAGATCCACGGCTGGGACGACCTGGTCCGCACGTTCGTGGGAAACTTCCAGGGCACGTACGTGCACCCCGGGAACTCCTGGGACCTGCGGGGGTGCACCCAGAAACCCGGCGAGTCGCTCTGGGACTTCATACGGCGCTTTTCCAAGCACTGTACCGAGCTCCCGAGTGTCGCCCAGTCCGAGATCGTGCATGCCTTCCTCGAGGGCACGACCTGCCGCGACCTTGTGCGCGAACTCGGGAGGAGCCCGCTGGTAGACTCCAACGAGCTGTTCGACATCGCCACCAGCTTCGCTTCTGGAGAAGAGGCAGTGGGGGCGATTTTCGATGGCAAAAAAGGCAAGCGTGCGGACGACGCGCCTGCGGAGGGCAGCAAGTCCAAGGAAGCCGCGAAGAAGCAGAAGCGGGGCAAAAAGGGCAAGAAGCCCCATCGCGACGCACGCGCGCAGGGGCACGGCGAGGATGACGACGAAGCCCTCGCAGTCGACCCTGCACGTAAGGGTCCTCGAGGCCCCCCTCGAGGCCCCGGCGTGTTTGACAACATCCTGAAGAAGCCCTACCCGTACCACAAGACCCCGGTCAACCACACCCTCGAGCAATGCGACATGCTTAAGAAGTACTACAGCCACGTCACTGCGAAGGAGGACGAGGCCAAGAAGGATGGGGGTGATGGAGGCGCCGACGGTTTCCCCGCAGTGGAGAACGTCTTCCTCATCTTCGGGGGGCCGACGGTGGACATGTCCACCAGCCAACGCAAGCACGAGCGGCATGAAGTTCTCGCCGCCGAGAAGGCCCCTCCCTCCTTCCTCGACTGGTCGGAGGAGGCCATCACTTTCAGCCGCAAGGACCACCCGAACCGCATCCCCAACCCGGGCCAGTACCCGTTGGTCATCGACCCCATCATCGGCAATTCACGATTCTCCAAGGTGCTGATGGACGGCGGCAGCAGCCTCAACATCCTGTACACACATACCCTACGATTGATGGGGATCGGTCTGGATTAGCTGCGGCCTAGCACAACGCCGTTCCATGGCGTCACGCCGGGCAAGCACGTCCAGCCCCTCGGACAGATCAACCTACCGGTCTGGTTCAGCACGCCGGACAATTTTCGCAAGGAGACCCTCACCTTCGAGGTGGTGGGGTTTCGGGGCGCGTACGACGCCATCCTCGGGCGTTCGTGCTACGCCAAATTCATGGCGGTCCCAAACTACACCTACCTCAAGATGAAGATGCCGGGGCCAAAAGGCGTCATCACCGTGGGCTCGTCGATCGAGCACGCATTCGACTGCGACGTCGAGTGCGTCGAGCATGCCGAGGCGCTCGCACTAGACGAGTCGCTCGTCGCGGACATGGAGAAGCTGGCCAACGAGGGCCCCGACTCCCCCACGAAACACGCGGGCAGATTCGAGGCTGCCGAGCAAACCAAGGAGGTACCCCTCGACGCCGCTGCCCCCGAGGGCAAGGTGTTGAGGGTCAGTTCCACCCTCGACCCGAAATAGGAAGTGGTGCTCATCGACTTTCTCCGCGCCAACGCAGACATATTCGCGTGGAGCCCCTCGGACATGCCGGGCATTCCGAGGGAGGTCGCCGAGCACTCCCTTGACATCCTACCTCACTCCAGAGCTGTGCAACAGCGCCTGCGATGCTTTGATGAAGAAAGGCGCCGGGCGATTGGAGTGGAGCTGCGAAGGCTCCATGAGGCCAGATTCATCAAGGAGGTGTCCCACCCCGAGTGGCTTGCTAACCCCGTATTAGTTAAGAAAAAGAATGGGAAGTGGCGGATGTGTGTAGATTACACCGGGCTAAATAAAGCATGTCCTAAAGTCCCTTTTCCTTTGCCACGGATCGATCAAATAGTTGACTCCACCGCGGGGTGTGAGTTGCTATGTTTCCTTGATGCCTATTCGGGTTACCACCAAATAAAGATGAAGGAGTCCGACCAACTCGCGACTTCTTTCATCACGCCGTTCGGCATGTTTTGCTACGTGACGATGCCATTTAGTCTTCGAAACGCTGGGGCTACATACCAGCGATGTATGCAACACGTTTTCGGGGATCACATCGGACGGACCGTTGAGGCGTACGTAGATGACATTGTCGTCAAAACCAGGAAGGCGGACGACCTGGTTAACGATTTGCGTGTTACGTTCGATTGCTTGCGGGCCAACGGGGTCAAGTTAAACCCCAAGAAATGTGTCTTTGGGGTGCCGCGCGCATGCTGCTGGGTTTCATTGTCTCCCAGCGGGGCATCAAGCCCAACCCCGAGAAGGTCTCGGCCCTTGACCGGATGGGGCCGATTCGGGACCTGAAGGGGGTGCAGAAGGTGTTGGGTTGTCTGGCCGCTTTAAGCCGCTTCATTTCACGACTCGGCGAAAAGGGCTTGCCCCTCTACCGACTCCTAACGAAGCACGAACGCTTTTCCTGGACCGTTGAGGCCCAGGAAGCCCTCGACAAGCTAAAAGCGATGCTTGCACATGCGCCGATCCTCACACCGCCTCAAGACGGCGAACCTCTGTATCTCTACGTCGCGGCAACCACCCAGGTGGTTAGCGCGGTCATCGTGGTGGAGAGAACAGAGGAGGGCCACGCCCTACTAGTCCAAAGGCCGGTATACTACATCAGCGAGGTGCTATCCGAGACCAAAGCGCGGTACCCTCAAATCTAGAAGCTACTTTACACAGTGGTACTCGCACGGTGCAAGCTGCGGCACTACTTCGAGGCCCACCCGGTCACTGTGGTCTCATCGTTCCCGCTAGGGGAGATAATCCGCAACCCGGATGCCTCAGGTAGAATCGCGAAGTGGTCCGTGGAACTAATGGGTGAAACTCTCACCTACGCGCCGCGCAAGGCGATCAAATCCCAAATTATTGCGGACTTCATCGCTGAATGGACAGACACTCAATTGCCCCTATTACAGATCCAAGCCGAGTGTTGGACCCTCTACTTCGACGGGTCGGTGATGGATACCGGAGCGGGCACGGGCCTGCTTTTCATTTCGCCCCTCGGAGAGCATATGAGGTACGTGGTGCGCTTGCACTTCCCCGTGTCGAACAACATGGCGGAGTACGAGGCGCTCCTTTGTGGCCTCCGAATCACCATCGAGACCGGTATCAAACGCCTCGACGTCAGGGGAGATTCACAGCTTGTGATCGATCAAGTCATGAAGAACACGAGCTACCACGATGAGAAGATGGAAGCGTACTGCAACGCCGTGCGTGCACTTGAGGACAAGTTCTATGGCGTCGAGCTCAACCACGTCCCCCGCAAGTACAACAAGGAGGCGGACGAGCTGGCGAAGATTGCCTCGGGGTGAATCACCGTTCCTCCGAACGTCTTTTCGCGAGACCTTGCCAAACCCTCCGTCGATCTTAGCAAGACCTCCTCGAGTCCGGAAGAACCCTCGGGGGCTCCCTCGAATCCAGCGGGTGCGGAACCCATGGACGAGGACCCCTCGAACGAGGAATTCGTACTCTCTTTACTCGAGGGGTACGGGGCTGACGAAGCCGAGGCCATCGAAATCAATACGGCCCTCCCCGCGGAAGACTGGCGAAGCAAGTACCTCGCCTGGATCGATCGAGGGGAGCTACCCTCGGATCGGACCGAGGCGAGACACATCGCCAGAAAGGCCAAGTCATTCACCGTGATTGGCGGAGAACTGTACAAGTGTGCCGCGTCTGGAATCCTGCAGTGATGCGTCCCCATCCCCGAGGGCCGCGAGTTGATCCGAGACATCCACGCGGGCGTATGTGGCCATCACGCAGCGCCGCGCACCCTTGTGGGCAACGCATTCTGCCAGGGTTTCTACTGGCCCATGGCGGTCGCCGACGCCAACGAAGTCGTGCGCACCTGTGAAGGATGCCAGTTCTACGCCCGCAAGACCCACCTTCCGGCTCACGCCCTTCAGACCATACCCATCACATGGTCGTTCGCCGTATGGGGATTAGACATCGTCGGGCCCCTGCGGAAGGCGCCCGGGGGCTACACGCATCTGTTGGTCGCAATCGACAAATTCTCGAAGTGGGTCGAGGCACGCCCCATTACCAACCTCAGATCCGAACAAGCCGTGTCATTCTTCACCGACATCGTCCACAGATTCGGGGTGCCGAACTCTATCATTACCGACAATGGCACCCAATTCACCGGCAGGAAATTCCTGGAGTTCTGCGACAACTACCACATCCGCGTGGACTGGGCGGCCGTCGCGCACCCGCAGACTAATGGCCAAGTGGAGCGCGCCAACGGCATGATTCTACAAGGCCTCAAGCCTAGGATCTTCGACAGACTGAGCAAGTTTGGTTGAAATTGGATTCAAGAGCTACCGTCGGTCATTTGGAGCCTCAGGACGACCCCGAGCAGAGCCACGGGATTCACGCTGTTCTTCCTCGTCTATGGCGCGGAGGTCGTCCTCCCCACAGACCTGGAATATGGATCGCCCAGGCTCAGGGCCTATCAAGAAAACTCGAACCAGCGGGCTCGCGAAGACTCGTTGGACCAAGTAGACGAAGCCCGCGATGTGGCGATGATGCACTCGGCGAGATACCAGCAAGCACTCCGGCGATACCAAGCCCAGAAAATCCGATGCCGTGACTTCAGCGAGGGCGACCTAGTGCTGAGGCTACGACAGGACAATCGAGGCCGACACAAGCTATCGCCGCCATGGGAAGGGCCCTACGTCGTCGTCGAGGTGCTCAAGCCCGGCACATACAAGCTTGCAAACGAGCAGGGTGAAGTCTTCACCAACGCTTGGAACATCCAACAGCTACGTCGCTTTTACCCTTAAAAAGTTCCAAGTCGATTTGTGCATATCCGACGCCCCAGTCGGTTGTATATACGTTAAGATTGTGAATAAAGTCAAGGGTGACTCGGCTTTCCTCCGAAAACCAAGTCCCCCTCGGGGGCTACTACAGGGGGCACCCCCCCTAAACGGTCCCATTTTTTCGCAAAAATCTTTTTTCCAAAAATGCTAAGCATGTCCCAACCCAGGAGCCTGGACAGAAAGAAGCAGGGCGCGAGCAGCCAAAAGGTAAAGACGGGTGAGTTAAGGACGGCCCACGCCTCCAGCAGGATACGGCTTCTCCTCCTCACCACTTTATCTTCAGGCTGCTCACGAAAACGATCGATCCCAGCTGAAATTTGCCTAGGTGACGGGAAAGGACATAACGGCATAAACAAAACAAGTCGCGCTTAACTTACAAACATCAAAAGTGAACTGTCTTATTACAAAAGCCACCTATCTCAAATTCTGACCACAACCTAAGGGCCTCAGCGCCCGACTACTTTCAGGGCTCGATGGGACCCGCGGGAGGAGCGTTCGGGAAGAGATCCTCCTCAAAGGCATCGGCGAGGTCCGCAACAGTGTTCGCGGCAGCAGCGTCGAGGCGGTTCACGATGGCCTGCGCCCCGTCATCATCAAGATCGTCCGCAACGATGTAGCCCGTGGCCAGCGTCGTAAGGTCAACGACGTAGTGCGACGTCACCACGCCGAGGGTCTTCTGGATGCCGAGGCGGAGGGCGCCTTTCATGCTCTCGGCAACGCGACCGCCCAGAGCCCGAAGGCGGCTCGCCACCGAGCTCCCCGACGGACCGGCACCCTCATCAATGCTCTGGCACGCTTCGAGGGCCGCCTGCTCCAGAAGTCCCAAATCCTGCTGGGATGAGTCGTAGGCCGCCTGGAGCACTCCCACCTGCGTCGCTGACTCCCCCAGGGCTTTCCGCAAACCTGAGAGAAAAAAGGGTAAGTCGAGAGCGGATCTCGGCAAACCTGGTCAACAAACAAAGGGCCGGAGGCTGCAACTCACCCTCAACCTCCTTCCTCTCCTTCTCGAGATCCGTACGCACCGCTTCGGCCTCCTGCTGCAACTGCAGGACCGAAGCATCCTTCTCCGCGCCAGTAGTTCTCAGGGCTCGGCGGCGACGCCCCCCTGGACCAACTCCCCGGTGAGCCGCTCGATCTCCGCCTCTCGAAGTTGGAGCGTAGCCCTGGCACCAGGCGCCGGCTGCTGCGACATCACGCAGCCATCGGGGCGCACCACCAGTACCCCGGGCGCGGGGCCGGGGGCTGATTCGACCACTGCCCACGCCCGACCCCCTCTGGGGGCAGAATCACCATCAGCAGGGGCCTCGGCCGCCCCACGGCCCTCGACCCCCCGGCTCGCCGCGCGAGCCCGCTCTCGCCCTTGATGGGGATCACGGGTAACCGCCGCCCGCGCGGCCTCCGCCGCCATATCCCCCCGCTGCCGTGGCCCCGTGGCCGCGATTGTGGCGCGCAACACTTCGCCTATCGCCACCGCGCCCGCCACCCGCGGCGTCCTCTCTGAGCGGGGCCTCGTCACTCGCGGCGCCCCCAGCTTGAGCGCCTTAACAGGCGCGAGGGCGGGAGTGGCGGGCGACGTCCTGTCAACGGGAAAGAGGAAAGGTGAGTGACCACATCATGGTATCAAGAACACGGGGGGAGGAACACAACGCACCTTAAACTGGAGAAACCCCGCTTGCGCTTCCTCTAGGGCTCGGGAGGCGCCGCCTCAGCACCTGTCGACGCCCTCGGCGGCGATCCTCCGACGGGCGGCACTGCGCCTGCCTCAGGGGTAGGCTCCCTGGCGACCCCCTCGACCCCTGGTGATGGGGGCGGCGCGGGTTCCCACCTGTCGGAGGTGGTCCGCTCCCCCTTGCTCTCCTCCTCGTCCGAATATGAGTTCACCGGCTCTGGCGGAGGGGAGAGGCCCTGCTGCTCCCGCAACAAGTAATCCTCGTTGTACCTATCGAGGTGCTTCTGCCTCCTGATCCTCTTCTCCTTCGCCCAGGCTGCCCGATCCTGCTCCCTCTGCTGCCTGGCGTGGTTGTCGGCCTACGACCGAGGCGTCGGCGGATCCGACGTGGGGACATTGACGCCCACCCCCTGTCGCCAGCAGCCACCGTTAGGCCAAACACGGAGATAAAGAGAGCAAAAGGTGAAGGGACGGTACTCACCTGGCCAGCGTTGGGGAGCATCGCAAACGACCACAGGTCGTCGTCGCTGTTCCGCATCGCCTTGGGGTTCACTGCGCGCCTCGCCCGCGTGGCCGCGTACCCCCGGGCGAGCGGCTCCTCCAGCAACCGCGAACGCGCTAAGGACATGGGGTTGGCCGCCTCACTCATCTCAAAGATGAGGAGTTCCCTATCCATGAGGGGAATGATCCACCGGTGATGGAAGTTGGCGATGATGGACGCCACCGTCAGCCCGGCGTTCGCCAACTGGCTTATGGCATTGGTGAGAGGCTCGAGCCTCCTCTGCCTCGCCGGGGGTGACACCCCGTACGACCACGAGGTTGGCCTCTCCTTCAGCACCTTCCCGGTGTACGGCGGAAGGCCAGCGCCGTCGTTGCGGAGGTAGAACCACCCCTTCTCCCAATCGGAGTTGTTCGACGTCATCGTGCACGGCAGGTACAACTCCCTCCGGGAGTCGCGCACCGAGAGCGTGAGGCCGCCGGCGCGGACTGCTCGGCGTGTCTTCCTCTCTCCTGTGACGAGTGTGTGGAGCTCACCGTGGTAGAGGTGGACCCACAGGTCCCAGTGCGCAGGGATTCCCAAGAACCCCTCACAGACGGCGACGAAGGAGGCCGCCTGTGAGATGGCGTTGGGGGCGAAGTTGTGGAGCTCCACCCCGTAGTGGTAGCACAGCCCCCGCATGAACTTGCTCGCAGGGGCGTTGAAGCCACGCTCGTGCAGCCATAGGAAGCTGATGATGTAACCTGGCGGAGGGTTCGGTTCCTGGTCCGACGACGGCGGGATCATCCACGCCGGGTTCGGGCCATCGCCGACCGGCGCCAGCTGACCGCCGAGCACCAGCCCCTCCAGTGACCGCCGATCCGCCATTGACCGGGGCCAAGGGAACGCGTCCAGCACTCGAATCGAAGACATGGCGGGGAAGGCGGAGGAGCGCGGGCGGCTACGGGAACGGAAGGGTGCGGACGGATCCAGGGCAGCGAGACGCACGGCGCAAAGGAAGATGAAGTGTGGGGAATGCGTGTGAATGGCAAAGGTAAGGAGTTCCTCCCCTGTTCTCCCCACATTTTATAGAATCGGAAGGGGCGGAGTCCCTGAGAACACCGCGCGCGGCGGCAGTTAATGCGGCCGACACCCCACATCGCTGACGGCCGGGCCCCGTCGTGCCAAAACGGCCGCGCACACGCGCACACGCCATGATTACCACGCAGTAACGCAGGGGACGCAGCGCCCCGTCTCATCGCCTCCCCACGTCGCCCACGTCGCACCGCCTAAAAAGGAGCGCTCACTCCGCACGACCCGTGCCACGTCGATCGTTTGTCAATAACGGGGGTTCCTTCTCGCGTAAGGATAGCCCCCCGTGAAGCCAGAGCTGAGAACTCGAGGGCTGGCCCCTCGAGGGCACGTGGTTAACACCCTGATCTAGAGCAGGTTGCGGCCACAAGGTCACGGCCAACCGGTACGCCCTCAAAGAACGGACTCAAGGATTTCTAGGGTCCAGGCACGCACGGATTTACTGATCAGCGGCTCGAGGCCCAGCCCGCAGAGGGAACGGTGGTCACCGCAGATGCACCTCGATCTGGGGATTTACTGATCAGCGGCTCGAGGCCCAGCCCGCAGAGGGAACGGTGGGCACCGCAGATGCACCTCGATCTAGGGATTTACTGATCAGTGGCTCGAGGCCCAGCCCGCAGAGGGAACGGTGGGCACCGCAGATGCACCTCGATCTGGGGATTTACTGATCAGCGGCTCGAGGCCCAGCCCGCAGAGGGAACGGTGGGCACCGTAGATGCCCCTCGATCTCGGGATTACTGATCAGTGGCTCGAAGCTCAACTCGATGACAGTTCGGTAAGTGCCACAGATCGACCAAGGCGGGGGCACCCGGTGCCACCCCGCAAAGGCCCTACTAATCAGAGGTACGAAGCCTGACCCCCGACGGGTTCGAACAGGCACCTCAGATTAACAGAGTCAGGGATGACCAGGGCGCGCGCGATCGAGCCAGTCCTCGAACTCAAAGGTTCAAGGGTGCCCCATAGTTCGTGTTCAAGGCCGAACGAGGGCAGCTAGTCGAGGGATCCCATCGAGGGAGAGCTTTCGCGCCCTCGGTCCTAATCGAACGGGACCGAGCCCTGCCTAGCATACCCACGTGAAGTACTCTCATGGACGTGTCTCCGGACCACGAGCCGACCCTTATCGAACGGGGCATTGACGTCCACTTGAATTACCCGTCAACAGCTCAACGAGGGATCCATGACTCGCGGCCCGTTCGATGGGAAGCATGGATCACCTCACCCCTCCCCCCTGCGGAAGGGCGGCGAGGGGCGCGCAAATAAGTCGAAGAGTTTGCCCCGATCACCCCATTTGGGCCCAGGCTCGGGGGCTCATCACACGGCTACACCTCCCGGACGTGTCTGACAAAAGTCACATTCCCCGCTCCTTCGAGGGCAGCGAGCGAACCCCCCGGGACTCGTCCCGGGCAGGGTTAACGCCGTTCCGCACGCGTAAGATCGCCGAGGCCGGCTGAAATATCGCCGAAGCCGGCTGAAACAAATGCCTCACGGATTGGCAGCTCAGCGTAAAAACCTTGCACAAGTGTGCACACTCCTCCAACGCTTCGGGGGCTACACCCGCGGGTGCGCTAGCGCGCCCCCACGGAACATCATACACATCCAGAAGGGAAGAAAAGTCCTAACAGAGAGCTTCCGTCTTTGCGGGTCCCTCCGAATACCCCTGCAAAGGCTCGGGGGCTACTGTCGGGGACAGCCATAGGGGTCCCCTAACTATGGGGGAGATTACCCTTCCTAAAAAATTGGCATAAAACCACAAAAACGCTCCCCAAACCAGCCACAGCCCAAATGCGAATAAAGCCCACGGCCCAACAACCTCCATGGCCCATCAAACCGCCATCCCTGGCCGCCCTCGAGCGACACTCCGCTTCGCTCGAGGGTCAGACGCCACATGGCAAAACCTTGCCTCGCTCGAGGGCAAGGCGCCCATTGAGCAGATCTCCGCCTCGTTCGAGGGCTCTGGCCCCTCGAGCGAATCTCCGCCTCGCTCGAGGGATCCAGCCCCTCGAGCGAGTCTCCGCCTCACTCGAGGCCTCCCCTCGACCCGTGGCGCCTCACCTGCTCCCCCGACCGGAGCATTAAATGCCCTGACACGCCGCGGGCGCCTGGGTCAAACGGGGAATCCCCGCCATGCCGATCTCCTGACGCCGCCTGGGAATCTGATCCCGGCGCTATTCAAGCAACCCACCACTGTGCGGCCATCCCCGGCGCTGTACAGGTGTTGTGCGGGATGGCTGGTGTCATTCTTCGACACTGTGCCACCCGCTCCCGTCCTTCCTCCCCGCCATACCCCTCGAAAAGGGACGGCAACACCCTCGAGGAACGTACGGCTGCCGTCCTGACGCTCGCCCAGGACAGTGCCGTGACGCGGGGTGAGCAGAGCACATCCTCTCCATCACCTCCGACCCTGTGCGGCCATCCCCAGCGCTGTGCGGACAGCCCGTCGCTGTGGAACCATGTCCAACGCTGTAGAGCCCCATTCTGATGGGGCGCCACCACGCCGGGCCCTGTACAGCACAAGCGCCCTCGTCAGTAAGACCCTCGAATTGATGTACGAACGGCAGCCAGACATGAACGCCGGATGGACTACCCTCGAAGCTGCTCCCCGGCGAATACAAAGCTGCCACGACACCCGCAAGTACTAAGACTCGTCAGGACACCGTCAGATCACAAGCGCTGTATACCAGTACTATAATACTGTGCAAAACCCCATGCGGCACGTTTTGTAAGCCGCCTCCCCTTGGTCTATAAAAGGAGGAGGTGGTCACCCGGCCGCAGGGGGACGATCGGCATCACCTCTCACCCACATTCACCCGCTCGCTCATTCCCTTGATATTGGCACTCTACCTCAATCATCTAGCAAGGACTTGGAGGCTTTTCCTCCTCTCCCGCCTAGCTTGTAGCCCCCCTCTACAGGCACCACGGTGCATTGCAATACAGCACTCGAGCGCAACCTGCTGGACGTACGGCCCCACGGCCGGAACCAGGATAAATCCGTGTCCCCGCATTGCTTAGCACCGGCCATCGAGAGACCGATCACAGCGCATTTCACTAGTTAGTGTCGGGACTAATCTCAACACCGACAGGTAGATAACATCTCACTGGACCGTCCTACCATTGGACTACAAGTCAATTCACTGGTTGAAACATTTGTAGCGTCGGGAAGCTGACAATGAAAATGATTTGCCAACCATACTTAGCACAATTTTTTATATGAATGTAATTCAAAAAGTGCTTTGAATGAGATTAAAATCTCTGACATCTTGCAATCTATCTGCCAAACTAGCTGTCCCTCGAAGTTTGATTATAGTTATCCACCTATAAAATCAGAAATCTTTGACCTTACCATCCAACAACCAAAACATTCACATTTGGTGCCATCACAGATTATTTGTGTGGAGTTATCTCCAGAAATTTCAGGAAAAGAAATTAAGAGCATGTGTGATTGAATGATTGTGTAGAACGTGCTAGGGGTTGAAGTTTCCAACCCCCACGATCCATAATAGTACTCTATAGCATAGCTCGTCAAAGAATAAATAACAAAAATATTGTACGAAAATGTTGGCAACACTTTTTTAAAAAATGGAGCAACATTTTTTGGAAAATGTTTAACCATAACAAAAGTTGAACCAACATAGTTGAGCCAAATATTTCTTCGAAAAAGTTGAATGCAACATTTTTTGAAATAAAGATACCAACATTTTTCAATCTTCTTCTCCAGATCTGACAGGCGGCACTACGCAGCCGCGGGCATGAGGCAGCAAGCCGGCTATGGCGGCAGCGCTCTGGTGGCGCGAGCTCGAGCTAAGGCAGCGGCGCAGGTAGGGGAGGGAGGCGGGACGGAGAGGATGAGGCTAGAGTTTAAGTATGATGAGGATCCAACAAATATGAATGTTTGCACGAATTTTAAATATTGAAAGATCTTCAAGAAGATAGGATTTTCGGGCTATACAGTGGCGCCCCCAACAACCCATGCCTAGCGCACGCTCCCTCTCAGCGGCCTGATGCCTTGTTTAGTTGGGTAGAAAAACTTACCGAAAATGTCACGTTAAGTTTACCAATGCTAATTAAGACTTAATATGATCTAATTATAAAATATACATCGATGGATTGGAAATCAGAAGGCTAATCTTTTTAAAAAAGTAATCAAGAGACTAATCTATTAAGTTTATTTAAGTCATCATTAGAAGATGTTTTTTATAGTACCATTTTGTCTAATCATGATCTAATTATGCTCAATAGAATCATCTCGCGAATTAACTCGTGAGTTATAAAATAAGTTTTGTCATTAAACTACATTTACTACTTTTAATTAGCTTTAAGATGCGAAAGGGTCTGTAGCCTAGTGGTTACAGGAGCCCCGGTAGCACCTGAGGTCCTGGGTTCGACTCCTCGTCGGAGCGAATTTCTCAGGATTTAATGACGTTTGTACTTTCAGTGGTAGGCGACGTTCCCGTCGACAGCGAGGCGCCTGTGGTGACTTCGTCAATCTTGAGGATTTGCCAGCCCAGTCTTCGAAGATGCTCCTAGGGGTAGGGTTTGCGCGCGTGTGTTCATAGGGATGAGTGTGCGTGCGTTGTGAGTGTCTCCGATGTACTGTGTAATTCGAAGAAAAAAAATTAACTTTAAGATATTGGATATGACGGATCAATAGTAGATAACTATATATAGTATATATATAGGAAGATAAAAGAGGGATTGAGATGACAAGTGGACCGTGAGAGGAAGCGCGGACTATTGAAAGCGGTGGCGATGAGGTGGAAGCGGGAATGGGATCTGCCGTTTGGAGACACACAAATCAGTGAATGGATCGGAGGCTGTTGAGTGTTGACATTGCTTTGTGCTCCGACGCGGGGATGGAAAGTGACGGAGGCAGTCCATTAAAAAATGTTCTCATATCCATATGTGCTATTAAAAATTTTCAGCACTCCTCACGTCACTCATTTTTTTCTCTCGAATTCCTAAAAAAATTCTCTCCATAACACTATCATCTAATTTGATGGAAACGGCAACTAAATCTTTTTTTAAAAATAAGAGCAGGAGCACTGCCATATCATTTAAGAAGAAGAAGCAATGTTACATAACGAGCCGAAGCGACACAACACCACAAACAAACTCACGCAAACACAACTCTACACCACCACCACCTGGGAGAGGAGCTGGACTCCTCCACGACGGGAGTATCACCCTCAAGCTGCACGCCCACGATCGTCGATCTCTCAGCTCCAGCGAAGCATCAGAAGAAAACTCCCAACGCGGCACCAATGAAAAACACTGATCCCGGCCACTCTGCGTGGGGGCCTTGCCTCTTCCACCGCCTCACTCCTCTGCCAAGGACTCAGATATCTGAAACCGCTTCGACAACACCCCTTCCACCCAACTATCACCGAGATCACCACTGCCTTGCGCGCTAACTCAAGGCCTCCAGCACCCATGGCCCCTCTGCTCCTTGCCGCCAGCACCAAGACCTTGCGCACCGCGACTTCCGCTGCGAACAGGCTATCCAGACCACCTCCAACACTACCACTTGCCGAGACGAGACTCCGAAAGCGATGCCCCCAAGGAGGATGCGACGCCAATGGCGCCGCCATCGCCGACCAGCAAACTGGACCGGGTTTTCACCCCGAGACTCCATGCTTCAGGACGCAGTGCCCCATGGTGTTGTCCCCAACGGGAAGAACGACACCCCCAAGGCCGCCGCCAACACCACCACCGGCACAAGTGCCGGTGAAGACTTTCGTCCGGGTCAACACCGCGCCTGACACACACTCTCAGCCAAGCAGCAGCGAACAAACACCCACCACCTCCACGCCTCCACTGTCGGAAAGATGGCTCGGTACATTCCGGCAATGCCGCCACGGGACCACGAGAACATACAACGCAAGCCACCCGGCTCTACCACCGCAACAGCACCGAATCCGCAGCCGAGAAGAAGAAGGGGGCACCACCAGCTCACCTCCAACCCCATCGCCCGCACGCAGATGTCCGCCGGCAACCCCTCCAAGCCACCAAAGCCAAGACGGCCAGCTCATCAGGAGCCCCTTGCACAGGGCCTCCCACAGCAGCCAACTGCCGCGCCAAGACCCACGCTAGCCGCCGCCGCCGCTGCCACCGTCGTCCCTGCGCGAAGGCGCACCGGTGCGCACCCGACCTCAGAACCGCCGGCCTTTAGCCACCCACGCCAGCCACCAGCAACCCAAAGCCGCCGCCACAGCTTCCGCCTCGCCAGCGCCGCCCGCGCAGGCCAAGGCCGCCGTCGCCGCCGTCTTCACGCTCCCGCAGCCGCCGCCGGACCCCCCGCCACACTCCACCACACAGCAGGACGCCCCCGTCGCACCCCCACCAGATCTGGCCCGGGCGACGCCGGATCTGGGGGGCCAGCCTCCACCGCCGCCGCCAGGACCACGCCGACAGGAGAGCTGACCGGCCAACAGATCTCGCCTCCCGCGTGAGGACCGCGAGCCAGCAGGGGGACTAGCCTCGCCGCCGCCTTCCTCAGGGCCCGCACGGACTCCCGGTGGCGCCCCCTCCAGCAGCGGCGAGGCAAAGGATAGGAGGGAGGTGAGAGGGTGGCGGCGCAAGGGTTGGCCCCCGAGTCGCCAGCGGGAGAGGCGACGCGGGGGAAGGAAGGATCCAGCGTCTCACAACTCACAACACAATCACAGATCACGGCAACTAAATCTGCAATGACTATTTTGTCCTCATCTACCTCCGCTTCTCCATGTCTGTCTCTACCATCATCGCCATTGCGGTCTAGTGGCGGTAGCGACACTGCAATAACAGTGTCAGTATCAGTGTCAGCAGGTAGAGACCCTCCTTATCGTGTTTCTTCCTCCGCTCCTCTTCTTTCCTCTCCTATTAAAAAGTCTCTCGATACCACTATCGTCTAATTTGATGGAAACGGCAACTAAATTTGTAATGACTATTTTGTCCTCATTTTCCTCCGCTTCTCCACACCTGTCTATGCCGTCATCGCCATTGCGGTCTCGTGGCGGTAGCGACACTGCAACAACAGTGTCAGTAGGTAGAGACCCTCCTCATCACGTTGCTTCCTCCGCTCCTCTTCTTTCCTCTCCTTCATGGTCGCGACGGCTGCTGCATCGGCGGTCCCCTCCGCTTACTTGTGAGTTGGGGCGTCGGGGGGAAGGGAGTGTAGCGACCGGTTGGAGATCGAAGCATGCGGGAGAGGGCCCACCTGTGTCATGTCCGCATTCTCCTCCATGTCTGCATTGGCTGTGTCGAGGGATATGAATGAAGTAGCTACCTCTAGGAATCTACCAACGACGATGAGGAAAGAAACAAGGCGGTGAGCGGCTTCTAGTGGCAGCACATGATGGTGGCGGGTGGCACCGATTGCACGATGATGTTCCGCCGGTGCGGGCGCATGAGGAGGACCCGAAGCGCGCAGCGAAGCGGCAGGAGAAGGAACACGATTGCGCCAGAAAGGCCGATTTGTCCACGTCCACCACGTGCTTGTCACCGCCCAAGCGGTCGTGTTCCAAGGGCCCTCTAACGCCTCCTCGACTGACGTTGGTGCCGCCTCCCGCTCCACTAGCGTCATTGCGGGCTAGAGTTAGTTGCCGTTTTCCCAAATTAGACGAAATAAAACAATAACTAGAGGTGGGGATGGAAAGTGATCGAGGCAATCCATTAAAATAAGTTCTCAAATCCATATGTGCTATTAAAAAATTTCAGCATCCCTCACGCCACTCAATTTTCTCTCTCGATACCACTATGGTCTAATTTGGCGGAAACGACAGTCGAACCCGCAATGACTATTTGCCCTCATTTTCCACCTTCTTCCGCTTCTCCACATTTGCCTGTGTTGTCATCACCATTGCGGTCGGGTGGCGGTAGTGACACTGCAACAACAGTGTCAGCAGGTAGAGACCCTCATCATCACGTTGCTTCCTCCACTCCTCTTCTCAAAATCAACACCAGGTCGCTGAGTAAATCCACGACGTACCCAACAAGCTTTGTAGCGCTCGAAAGTCCCACATTGAACTTATGCTTGAACACCCATTTGCCGGTAACCACGTTAGACCCAGGCCGTTCAACAAGTCTACCTTCATATATATGTATGATCCTCGGAGCCTCACCTAGCTGCCGTTAAGCGCATCCTGCACTATGTTTGTGGCACTTTGCACCTCGGTTTGCTCATTCGTCCTTGCACATAGACTGAACTGGTAGTTTACTCTAATGTTGATTGGGTCGGTTGTCCCGACACCCGTAGGTCCATCTCGGGTTATGCGGTGTTCCTTGGCGACAATCTGGTGTCATGGTCTTCCAAGTGTCAGAATACAGTATCTCGTTTCATTGCTAAGGCCGAATATCGAGTTGTTGCCAATGACGTTGTTGAAGCCACCTGGTTACGCCAACTCTTGTTTAAAATGCACAATCATTTGCGCAAGACAACCACGGTGTATTCTGATAACATCATCTCTGTATACATGTATGACAACCCTATTCAGCATCAACGGACCAAACACATTGAGATTGATCTTCACTTCGTCTGAGAGTGTGTTGCACTTGGTGATGTTCATGTTCTACATATGCTGACCACTTCTCAGTTCGCCGACATCCTCACCAAGAGCTGTCATCTTCGGTCTTCACTAAAGGTGGAAGATGAGAGCAAAATCGTCATTGCGGGCTAGAGTTAGTTTCCGTTTTCCCAAAGTAGATGAAATAAAAAAATGATTAGCGTGAAGGGTGCTACAACAAATATGTTTTTTTTTTCGAATTAACAAATCTGTTTTTTCAATGTGTAAGGGCAGTCCCAACGCGGTACTTATAGCCGTTTCTATCCCTAATAAATACAGTGACAACTTACCTATTTGCTGACGTTTGCTGAGGTGTCAAAGCAGTGTCAGGGGTTGAGTCCTGGACAGATCTGCAAGGGGGCTACCTAAGCAGTTTGCAGGTTAATGGAGAGGATGGAGAACTAAGAGCGTAGGTGGTAGTTCACGTGGTGAACTCGAAACACGACAAGTATGGCGAAGAGCACGGGGGCGCAAGGGTTTAGACTGGTTCAGGCCTCCGGAGAGTAAAACCCTACGTCCAGTTTGGTGGTGGATTATGCAAGAGAGATGAAGGTGTCCTCTCGAATGGAGTCCTAGGCCGCTTTATATGGGCAACGGGGTAGGGTTCCATTCGAGGTCGATGGACCCATATCTGGGTCGGTTACACGATGGAAGGCTATCCTCCCGGATTACAAGGAGTATCCCATGATACTCGGACCTACTAGCAGCGCCATGATACTCGGACCTACTAGCAGCGCCGAGCCGTGTGCTACAGCTTGCCTTGCACTCCAAGTACTGCGGATCCTCCGGGATCGGGATAAGGTTGCCCGGAGTCGTCGGGTCTGTAGATAAGGTCGTCGGGCCCACTTGCAGGTCAGCGGGGTTTCTGGCAGGTCGGGTCCACTTGGCAGCGACCTCTGGGACACTGATCGGTGGGGACGCATGAGTACCCATGTCTCTCAAGCCCCCGATCGACGTGTAGGCGTAGCAGTCGAGACGATGTCATGTCGAAGATTGGTGAAGACGTGGCATCGTCAAGGTTGTGTAGGGTGCACGGGGATCCAAAAAACAAAAACCCCTACGATACGCGCATGAAGTCGAACATCGAGCTCCTAGAGGGAATCCAGAAGGTCGAAGTGAAGGTAAGTCGGTAATCTTGAAGAATCGTCGACCTGACCTGGATCAGATGACAAAAAGAACCTCCCGCGACCTTCAGGAAGGTCGCAATGCCAACCGTAGGTAGGTCGAGCAGAGAAGTAATAGAAGTAGGCTTCCAGTAGGTCGATGTGACGTAGGAGAATAGGGCGTCGCAAGACGCACTAGTGTAGTAGCCCCCGAGCAGTAAAGCGACTAGGATGGCCGGTTTAATGCTCCAGAAGAGAAGAAAAAGAGAACTTAGGGCCTTCTGTTGCCATCATGATGCTCTGATGAACTGAGCCATATAGTCCAAAACCTCTAGAACCTTGATGAGAACGCCAAACGCCAAAGGATGACATGACTTGAGTAATGAGCGCACTGTACGGTCATGGGTCTGCTCCCGCGCATAGCGCAGGCCGCTGTCCATCCGCAAGGGACAAAAGCACCAGAATGAGTCAGGTAGGGGAAAGGTGTGCCAATGCCCCCCACAGGCGAACAATGACCTCATGCTGCACGCGGGAATAGTGACCTTGGGGATAAGGACGCTGCGCAAGCTGGCTTGCAGATAAGAATGAAGGCCAAGTGTCGCGGGTATAAATAGGTACCCATACCGTTGAGCAAAGAACCCAAGCTGCTTGTGAAGCCATGACAATACTGTGTAGTAATTTTTCAATTCCTTGGACTTGTGTCCGTTCACCAGAGCATAGAGCTAGTGCCGTTCATTCTTGGAGCTAGAAGAATGCTTGCGAAGCCGGAGGTACTCGATCATCCTCTTCTCCCGGGCCCACCGAGGAATCCAGGTGCAGCCTTACATGTTGAGGCCTGATGTGATGCTGGAGAACACCACGCTCCACCCGGAGAGGCCTGAGATGATGCTGGTTCCATTTGGAGTCTTGTGGTGAAGCTCAGACTTAATGCTGGGCACCATAGGAAACCTGTTGGAGCTCGAGTAGAGGTGGCTGTGTGGCAGCCGTCTCTACAGTGGTTGTAGAGGTCTTCAACTAGGTCCTGAAGCCAGAAGAAAACTTGCGATACGCCTTATTAGTGTAGACTATATCGCAAACACTTTATAGGGTAGCTCATGGCCTTTAATGTCTTTGTATCTTATAATTAGCCAAGGGCCAAAGTCCTTGCCGCTTATGAAGCTGTATGTACACATTTGTATGACAAATGGTATTTCCTAAGTAGATGTAGAGGCACCCGGGCAGCAATGGTATGGCAACCAAGGTCCCAGCAGGGCTATACTAGCACGCCTACCTTCAGAAGGCCTTAAGAAGCGTCAAATAGCCCGTGTCGACCTGAGTCAACATGGCTGTTGTGCAGTGACACAACACAGGGTGTCAACCTGAGAGTTGTAGGTCTAGGCGACCTAGAAGGCAGCAGGGCCTTAGCAACCTCGAGGAGGAGCTGTAGTTATGACCAGGAGGTCACCAACGGGCAGTAGGGCCTTTAAGCACGGAGCCGTTGGTGTAAACCCGCCGTTGTAGTCCGAGGTGACCTAAAAGGCAGCAGGGCCTTGGAGCCATGGTGTGAACCCGCCGTCGTAGGCCGAGGCGACCTAGAAGACAGCAGGGACTCAGAGCCATGGTGTGAACCCGCCGTCGTAGGCCGAGGAGACCTAGAAGGTAGCAGGGACTCGGAGCCGTGGTGTGAACCCGCCGTCGTAGGCCCAGGCGACCTAGAAGGCAGCAGGGACTCGGAGCCATGGTGTGAACCTGCCGTCGTAGGCCGAGGCGACCTAAAAGGCAGCAGGGACTCAGAGCCGTGGTGTGAACCCGCCGTCGTAGGCCGAGGTGACCTAGAAGGCGTCATCAACCTTGCAAAGGTGATGTGATAGACCTAAAGGTCATTAGGTGGTCAGGAGACCTTGAAGCAGATATTAGTTGTAGTATAGTAGGGGGCTTGATGTAGGGCATAACGGGTCCATGAGCGCTGGGCCGTTAATCACAAAGCCGGTGAGCCTAGATTCCCGTACAGCGCAAGCCGTTACTGCCTGTGACCGTTAGGCTGAAAGAGTGGTTGCAGAGGGATCTGTTGGGTCGCCGAGAGTCTCGCGGAAGAGACGTTTGGGCGCGGCGGCCCATAACACCGTTGGGGCCCATCCATAAAAGGCCGAGTGAGGGGCGAGGGACCCCACTCACTTCCATTTTCCCCAAGAGTTAGGGTTCCGCTGCCGCCGCGAGAGCACTTCGCGCGGATCCACCAGCGCCGCCGCATTTAGATCCGTCGTGCCGTGCGCAGCTGTATGCGCACGAAGTCCCTAGTGGTGTTTAGAGCTAGATCCACCAGCGTTGAAGAAGAAGAGATGGCTCCCGAGCTTGCACCCACACCGGAGAGCATCTGGGAGCCTTCGACGGTGATGGAGGAACAGCTCCAAGGTCTGGTGGAGCGCGGGCTACTGAAGTCGAAGGAAGAGGTGGGATGGAGGCCGGCGACCGGCGAGGCCTTCCCCACCGAGGGGACCTGCGAGACCGCCGCCTTCATCGCGCACGTCGAGCGCGGATACGGAGTCCCTACGGGTGACTTCTTCTGTGGGCTCCTCCACTGCTACAGGATCGACCTGGTACATCTCATCTCCAACGCCATCACCACGATCTCATCCTTCATCTACCTGTGCGAGGTGTATTTGGGGATACCGCCACACTTCTACCTGTGGTGGTACTTCTTCGAGCTGAAGAAGATGGGCAAGTCTGAGGTCGTGGGAAGCATCGGCTTCATGCTTTGACGCTACATGAAGTTGGTGTGCATCGAGATGGTGCTGCCGGGCAACACCTCGGGCTGGAGGCAGGGGTGGTTCTACATCGACAACCCGAAGCCGACGCTGTCGACAAGGTCGGGATACGCACCGGTGCCGGTGCCGGTGCCGGAGTGGTCCAATCAACTGACGTCACGGGAGAACGAAGCCATCAAGCCGCTATTGGATAACCTGGTGAGGTTGAAGGCGGAGGGGCTGACGGGCGGCACCGTGGCAATCAACTTCAGCCGGCGGCTCCTGCAACCGATCCAAGATCGGGTGCACCCAGCCTGTGAGTACTGGGCCCAGGGCGACCCCACCTGGGTGCGCAGCGCAAGGTCTCCAAGCAGGAGATGGTGGAGCGGGGTCAAGGACCTGTTCGCCGGACGGATCCGCAACCGGACGTGCCCTAAGGCGCTCTGCCTGAAGCGCCCCACCGAAGCCGTAAGTCGCCTTTGTCCGGTCGACCTTGATTTGTAGCTCATGTAGCTGGATGTTCGATGTTTGTGACAAAGGTCGTCTGATGCAGGGTCGTGAGGGCATGTACTGGTGCCCAGCTCCGCTTCCTGACGAGGATGAGCGGAGCTTCAAGGTCTGAGCTGCGGAGGACATCGGGGTACCTCCACAGCAGCACATCGACAACTACCTCTCTGATTCGACGGTGGAGGGTAGTGACGACGAAGATGCCACCGCGGGGAAGGCGGCAGAGACTACCGTGCCAACGACGCGGCGCACGCGGCTGGTCGCTGGCAAGATGGTGGCGTCCAAGGCCGCCAAAGTGGCAACCGCCACCCAGATGGCGGAGAAGAAGAAGAGGAAGAGGAAGGATGCCACCACATCGTCGGAGACGGTGACAGCCAGCGCTGAGGTCGAGACGGACGCTGGTGAAGATGACGACCCAAGGTCGCCCACCATGCCGGTCAAGCAGGGGAGGGAGAAGGTCCCCAAGGTCGTGGAGGAGGTACTCCCGAAGCCCAGCACCGGGGGGGGGGGCGAGCGACGTAGAGTCGCAGAAGAAGCTGAGGAAGGCTCCGCCCAGGCCAATAAAGCCCAGGTTGAAATCTGGTAGCAAGTAAGTCGACAAGCTTTAACCACTCATACTTGGCCTTGCACGTCCTTGTTGATGAATTTTGCTTTTGTCGCAGGGCGACCCCTGCTACCTCGGAGAGCGGCATGAATGCCTCAGGCCAAGAGGCCTTTGGTCACAAGGGAGGAAAGGCACCAGTGGAGCAGTCACCGACAACGTCGGCGGGGGACGTCTCGAGCCAGGGCCATGGGGACGACAACATCGGTGGCGACGAAGGTCGCCTCCGATGATGTGCAACAGGTTGAAGGTTTTCAGCAAGAGAACCTACTCATGACTGACCCGCCGCCAGCGCAAGAGGCGTAGGCTGGAGGAGGGAGCGGACCTAGCGAAGAAGATGAGGACAATAGGTGCCTCGACGCTGGGACCCATGGGAGGAGGACATTGCCACTGACCGCCGCGACCTTGATGAGTTCAAGGCGGCACAATAGACAATTGCACGGATGCTTGCGGTGAGTCCTTTCTTCTGAGGGAGACCGCCGCTTTGAATTCATCTTGTTATGTACGGAGCTGACGTTGTGTGGTGCAGTCACTCGCTGGGCGAGCGCAGAACCGGGTGAACCTAGTAAGAGAAGGCGCCAAGGCGCACATGGAGGCCACCGCGGCCCGGGAAGCCATACTACAGGCCAAGATCGATGCCGCGGCAGAGATCCAGCGTGTCAAGGACGCCATGGCCAAGCAGGCAGAGAGGGAGATGGCCGCTCTGAGGAAGGAGCTGGGAACCGCCAAGGAAAAGGCCAAAGACGCTGAGGGTGACTTCAAGATCATCGTGGATGGTATTTCTGGACATACTCCCGACCTTGATTTCTGAAGGTTGTATCATTCTCTAACCTTGGTTGTGATCTTTCCAGATGCCAAGAAGAAGGAGGCCGCCTTGAAGAAGGAACTCAAGGAGTCCAAGGAACAAGTAAAGAGCCTCAAGGAGAAGACCAAGGAGGCCCAGGACAGTGAGTATTACTTTTCTCGGAAAGCTGCATATGAGTGTGGTGTACATCGGGACCTGGAGATCGACCTCTCTCGAGCCATGTAGACCCTAATTTACCATCAAGAAATGACTGCAGATCTTGAGAAGCAGCTGGGCGACCTCAAGGAGGCCGCTGAGTACCTGATGGACATTTATGTCCCTTAGGAAGCGGAGGCAGAGCCCAAGGAGTTAGTCGCCCGTCTGGACGAAGCGGAGGGCCGGATGAAGACGTTGCTGCTGGATACCGGCAAGCTCGCTGTGGCCGCAGCTTAGCCACGGTGAAGTTCCACGAGCCGACGTTCGACCTGCAGAAGGTCGCTGCGGAAGTCGACTTGGCGGAGCTGGTGAAAGCTGAAGACATCCAGGCCGCCACAGAGGAGATCATCAAGAAGGTCGACCTCTGAAATTGTAGTCCAGGATGTATTAGACTGTCGATGTAAATAATGTCGTGAACCCTTTTGACTATGTATATAAACTTGCATGAATGAAAAGGTTCCTTTTTAATTAACTAGTGGAAGGGCACGTGCGGCACGCACGTGATATTAAAAGAAGTATATACAATATGTTTATGTAGATATAATGTGTTTGCAATTTTAATCAAATCTGAATCGCATGATAATAAATGTAGGAACACTAATTTATGATCTATATCAATTGTCACTCAACATAAATGTGGAACTCACTCTATATGCAAAGCACAAATACATTTAATTTGTAGTTCATGGATAATATCATTCTCATGAGTTGGAGCATTTGGATGTCCAGAAATGATTGGATCTTCCAAGGAATTGCACCCAGTATAATTGATGTCACTCGCTGGTTTAAGAGAGAATTCGCTCTAGTTATTCTTATAGCAAAACCACGATTTCAAGTTATGATGCAATCATGGCTAGACTCTTTGTAGCAATTATGCTTAGTTTTTTTATTTCCTTTTATGTTTCATGAGACCATTGTTTGACTCTCCCTTCCTTTAAGCATAAATATAAATATAATCAGGAAGGGAATTGGGATTCCCCTCCGGTTCCTTAAAAACAAGATGGAACACACTGTATTTTTTAAAAATAAATATTTTCAAAGATAAAAAATATATTCTTCTATGTGTCAATCAAAGTCTAGTATGTGATAGGATCCATAGTACTGAAGCATCATCACAACATAAGTAGAAAATATGCCTTGCAACATTCAAAAAAACAAAAGGAAAACATTATGGTGCCTTAAACTTTAATCAATCCGAAGTAATAAATAGGCATTTAGGAGTTACCCCGAATTTTAACTGCCATTGACTTTTCCTACCATGAAAATGAAATAAATTGATATTTTTTAATAATGAGAACCTAATATACATCCATTCAGCCTGCTACACTTTCTTTTAAAAAACCTACTATATTATTTAAACAAATAATATAGTACAGTGATACTTGCCGCATTGTGCCCATGCCTTCTTTTATCAACAATAGCGAGGTGCATCAGATAGCTTTTTGGCAAAAAGCACGTGCCCTAGCAACACCTCCAACGCCATGAGATGCACCGCAAGTCATTTGAACATATTATCGAGAATAATAGACTTGACAATTCAAAGTTCACATATATGAGAGAGAAGTTTGCAGTTTTGAGTATTTTTTTATATGTTCGCAGTTTTGATGGATAACTATCCATTATACATTAGCCGGATATGATCTTAGATTACACAAAGTAAATCACCAATTTATACCAGTCAAAAGATGAACAATTTTATAAAGGAGATCACGAGCGAATGTCTTTATCATTTGGAGCCTTCTCTCTGGGTCATACACAACAGATTTTAACCTATCAGGTTATGCCTTACTTCTAACAAATATCACTTTATGTATACCATCAAGTCACACGTCACAACGTCCAAAGGAGATGCCAACCAAATCATGTTTCACAATTTTCTATTGCCATATTACAGGATATAAAAACCAAAGATAAAGTCACGAGGTTTGCAAGAAAATGAACTTCAATTATGTGCCCTATCAATGCATAAACTTCACTTAAGAGTAACAGGATTTGCTAGCCTTTGCAAGAAAATGAACTTCAATTATGTGCCTCATAGCGTCCCTTCTAGAGCTGCTTCTGCTCTTGCCCACTGAAGCCTTCCCCTTCAGCTTCTTTGCTGTCTAGCTCCCACAGTAGTTGAGGGGGGAAAATAATAAAATTAAAGGTATAACCAAATGGTCTTGTCTGCCTCTGGAAACTAATCTCAAAGACCTAATGGACAAAAAAATAGTATAGGATCAATGCAGTATCTTGAAAGAAATTACTCTGACAGACAGGATTCATGTGTTCAAATATTGAGGTTAGCTATGTGATAAATTTTACCAAAATAATGTCAACAACGAGAGAGCAATGCAGTGAAACAACTCAATAACTGCAATAACATCTCCCATGGTACAAAAAAGAAAAAAAACATCAAACATCATTGGGTTAAGATACGAGCATTTTTCCTTGTTTTTCTCCACTAATGATTAACTTGTTCTACTTAACAAACTATTTTTCACCAATATAGGCAAACAGACATAAATATTACTATGGTTAAATAGATTTCAACAAAATTAAAAATATTTTCACCAAACGGCTTTATGTCGATAGACTTCAGGAACAAGATTGCAAATTGGGTGAGAATAAATTGGATGCATAGTGTTACCATCCCTTAAACATAGCACTAAGAGAATACTGTGATCCACACATCACCCTTCCCAGTGATGTGTATACAATACAACTTGAAGCATTCTCACAATAGAAAATTTAGGGAATCGATGCAATAAGGCCAAAAGGTTTGTTTCTGAGACCCTAACCACATGTTTTAGTGACAACTAATGAACCAAATTAAAGAGAATGACTGAAGATGCTTTGGCCTCTGAAAATTAATTTATTTTTTGTTGTACTCTGGGAGCATAGAAAGAAATTCATGAAACACGAGAAGAATAGTTTTATTTTCATAAAACTTTGACAGAATTCATGTAGAAATCAATACGAAACACGAGAAGAATAGTGTTATTTTCATAAAAATTTGACAGAATTCATGTAGAAATCAATACCTGCACAACGATCACACTGATTTTATAAGTGAACTCCCTTGCCAAATCCCTCTGCTCCTTTATTTCCTTTTTTGCAACCACATCTACAACAAAAGACCACGTTGCTGCCCAGAACATGTCAAACCTCATTCAGGAACTTCCCTGCTGTTGTGCTTCCATTGCTAGGAAAAATACAGACTCATACATGAATATATAACATCAGATCAGCACAAACCTCTTGGCGCCTTGGCGGTCACATGGGTTACAATATACACAAGACTAAGGTAATTGAACTGCAAGAGAATTTTCTCAATCATAGTTGCTGTATGAACAAATCATTCTAGCAAACTTGTGGCTGACACACAAAAAGGTTCTGAATCTAAAATTTCTTATCGTTTTTCAGTTCAAAAAGCTGACAGTGAACCAAAAGAACATGAATCAGATGACATTCATCCTACATTCAAGGTATCAGATATTGGAAATTTCAAGAGCCCTAAACAAATGTCTGTTTATAACAATTAAAGAAGCTTATTTGGAACACCATGTAACATTAAACCTAAGACCACAACATTAGTACTACTATAACTTTAATGAACCACTGAAGACCCATGCAGGATACATCTTTTCTATAAAAAACCTTGTAGGAGACAACTGTAACAGATTTATTATAGCTATTTATAAACTCATCATCAAAGTCAAAAAATACTTTTGAATAAAAATGCACATTATTTCCACATCGTGGAGTTGGAAAATAAGATAGACATCAAGAGGCCGCCCCTAAGTGAAATGGAATAGGCTCAATATGCATAGCTGAATGAAACATCAAAGCAGTGTATATTTTAAAAATCGGATGCCGTGCTCAAACCATTTTACAAAGGAATTGGTATCCTGTGTCATTTCAGGCATGGTTTTGCAATCAATCATCTTGTACTTGCATATATATAGATTTCAGACGAGCATTCATACCTGGTACACTGGTCAGGATGCTGCAGCCATTCTTCTTCAACTTCTTGGTCGCTGGCAGACCATTCTGAATGGTCTCCTTCTGGCAAAGGGCGGGCTGCCCAGCATTTGCCACCTCCAATTTGTTAATGCATCTACACATCTTGGATCTATCAGGACTTAACAAAAAATCAAATATTCAATACCCTCTGGAAAAGGCTATATTGTGAAAGAAGATTAATAAGCATCTAGTCAGTAGTTTAATACCATGCAACAACTCAAGTGGTGAGAGTGAGCAAGCAAGCTCGTAAGTGACACACATACCTCGTCGCCAAATCACCTAAATCACGGGTGGGATTGGTGGGTACGGGTGGGTGAGTAAGAAGTGGCGCGGGTGAAAAAAATCAGGTGTTTTGGGTGAAAAAATTGGTCAAATTTTTTCTTCTTCATCGTCGTTTTCGTCTAACTTTTGGTGGGCCTCGCCTGGCAGGTGGGTCCTCTGTGAGAGGTGGGTATGTTTTCGTTTGGGTGAGAATTATTTTCAATTCTTTCTGCTTTTATAGTATAGATGATTAACTTCACTAAGCAAGAAGGAATTGTAAGGGAATTTCAATTGTAACACCGGAATGTTAACAAAGTAAAATATGACTGGAACTCAGATCTGGGCTCAAGAGTATGACAAAAGCAAACACAGAACACTACAAGAGGCATAGCTGCAACACATGGGCACCTTGAGCAAGCAAAGCAATCGTTCTATGTGCAAAAATAAAAAAAACATACCATTCAAAGATCAAAGAAGGATTCTTCTTCAAAAAAAAAATGTCATTTAGGAGAAAATGGAAAACTACTGTAAAGAAGATGACCTTTCACTTGTTAGAGTATATACGTAGAGGACTCCTAGCCAATCTCTCAGATAACTATTGCCTTATTCTTCCTTCGGACTGTTCTGTAATAAAGACAAGGAGATCCAAATATTAACAGCATCATGTTTTTGCGAAAAAACATTGTACAGAGAAAAAAGATATTTGTTTCTATTGAAGTTTTGTCCGTCCAACATTCTTCATCACAATTGTCCAACATTATTCATCCCAATTGTCTATTTTTATTAGACAAATTTAAAAATATAGAAACGGTTACACAGTTTGTAAGCACAAACTATGAAAATTTTCAGATCCTTAAAATCAAATCAGTCTGAATTCTTTCTGGATCATTTGACAGACATGAGTGAGTTAGAAACTTAGGCTAAAACTGATAGACCACACATCTAGTTGTTTAAGCTGCAAATCTGGCATTAGCAGCCTAGCAGTCTCTGTTAAAAGGCATTTTACCATTTTAAAGCTAAATCCTCGAATTTAAAACATATGCAAATATCATCGTAAATTTAAAGAACTGTGTGCAGGTTCTCAAGTAGTGACATTGGTGGTCCATTTATTAGTTTCCATGCCCATACCGCAGACTATATGGCATTTTTAAGGCTAAAAATCAAAATATTGTAGTAATTGGAGATGGAAATATTCAGGATGTGAGGTCAGAAAATTAAAAAAACATTATTAGAATGAACAAATCGCAAGGCTGCTCAAAATTAATCATGTCTGCTTATATTACCTAGCAAAATCAATCACAAGGGAGAGGAAGGCCTTGGCGGAGAGGAAATCTTCCACAGCAGTCAGAATGATCTATTGTGGCTTGCCAGTTGACGAACGTGTGCCTGTCTGAAAATGTTCATTCTCTATAATAAATTATCAAGGTTTTGATATAAGAAGCACATCTAAAACATAGGCGCTAAAATTGCATTGACACAAAGTTGATGATAAATCACAGCAAAAACAGAATTATTTTTTTCTAAAACCTAACAACATAAATTAGTTGAGAGATAAGAAGCAAATCAATTACCTAGCTGCCGAACCATTTGCTCATGGCTGCGGAACAGCATCGGCAGGAAGCACCCGTAAGAGCTCAATGCATAATAGAAACAAAAGAATTACTTGAATGTAATGGCAGAACTGGACAAGTATTAGCTAAATTAGTTCCCAGATTAACCTATCTTGTTTTCACCGGCAGTGTACAGATCGGTGGTGCTTTTGGAGTAGGAGTAGCCAACGGCGAGTCCAAGAACAGTTGGCTACTGCAACCCAACCAGCCAATCAACATATCCCCATGATAGAAAAAAAACTACACATCAGAAATTCAGAACAGATTAACATAACAGAGTAGGCAAGGGCGACACCCATCGCCGAGGTTGAGCTCGTCGATGCGACTGTCCTCAAGGGTACGGCGCGCTCCCCGTGCCTTCCCCGCTGGCCCCAGCGTTACCGCTGCTCCCCACGCCGCCGGCGCCACTGCTACCATTGCAGCTCCGCCGCCACGACCAGCACACGCGAGAAGAGCTCCGCCGTCGCGGCCGTCGCGCGTGAGAGGAGCTTTACCGCGCGCATGAGTGCAGGGAGCAGGGGATACCGCGGCGCCATAGGATCAATGCATGACCTCTGTATGTACACTTTAGGTTGTAAAAATCATATTTCATAACAGAAAATTGCAGTTTCATGCTTATTCTAGTAATAAAAGCTCTATACAAGAAGTACCATTGCAGAGAAAGAAAATCTTTCCAGGGCACCAGAAGAAATGCAACAAAACTAAAATGAACTTTCACTGCATCAGATTATCTTATTTAATTTCCAAAGAGCTATAACCAAAAACATATAGGAAGTGCTTTTGATGAGCAATATATTCCAATCGTGCACTCTAGACTTAATTTTATAGAGATTTTCAATGAGATTTAGTTAACTATGCAGCAAATGTCTAGTATAATATATAAGGACTCATAATTGTCATGTAGTAAACTGCCTCCACATCCAAGTTAACAATTCAGAGAATAGATAAAATTAAGAATTGGATATTCAAATGTAGGCCCCCTTCAAGTTAACATTGTAGTTCCTATTTTTTTAAAAAAAAAAATAAGCCCAAAGTATGAAGATCCAAAAAACTGCAAGATTTATGTGCAGCCACTCATTACAAAAGTATCAATAGTCAGCAATTTGAATAAACACACAATCTGAAATGTGAGAATATTAATCAAAAAAATGGTGCGCAGCAAAATAACTATTTACCAATAACCAAGAAAACATTTCGTAGAGTGCTAACAAGACACAAAGTTTATAATATTGCTTACACAAAAAAAACTCAATGATTTTCAAAAAGAACAACACTCAATAATTTTTCTTGTTGTGCAAGCCAGACAGAGACATTTACCTCTTATATCACTTCATGAATTGCAGATGTCGGCTGTCAAAACAATTGAAGCCCATTAGCTTCGCAAACTTGCCCAAAATCTGCATTTTCTAAAAGGAAATAATTTACTGGGTTGATAGCTAGCAAGAATATAAATCAAACAATATAAACTGTGGTGTGATATATGATCCATTCCAAAACATCACGCTTAGGAATTATGAACGAAACTCAACACATTGGGTTTACTTGAACATAGGAATTTAATCCGATCAATTGTAAAAGAACAACAAAGCATTGTATACCATCCATGGTCAGCACCAACAATCCTTTTATTGTTCAATAATCCAATGCATTCAAAGCAAAGGCTATGATTGTGGCTTGTACCTAAATTATTTTAATTTTGCCTTTCCATGCCAATGCAAACAGAGAGTATAGTATATTTGGACCATTCATTTTATAATCAACTGTTGTCGAAATTTAAATCAGGGCATTTCCTCTCACATGTTTAAAACACACAAAAAACATCTGTAATCTAAATCCATATTGATAGTGTTCCAAAGAACTCCCCAATTTTTTCCGGCTGCATTAAGTCTATGAAAACATGAACATGCCTCAAAACCTAGACTTATAACACAATGCTCAATCTTATCTATTCAATTTAACATTCAAGCGACAGAGTTTACCTTTTGTTCCCCTTTTCTCCAAAAGTTCAATGCCTTATTTATAGCTCTAGGCATCTAGGGGCGCACATGCAACTTGAAAGAGTTTCAAACACAAACAAGTATGTATGCTTGTGCATCTTTCGAAGCTTGCATTCCCACCATGATCACTGGCATCTTCAACTGCAGCATACAAATTAAACAAGACAAATCAAAATGATGCTTCAACGATGTCGCCAAAACAGAGGGAAAAGAGAAGAAAGTGTATATAGAAAACAAGGTTAATGTCAGACACAAGAAGAATAGTCTGATAGATAGAATCAACTACATCAACAAAATTACCCCCAACAGGTGCAGACAGAGACCATTGATAATAACATGCCAAGTAACAATTGTGATGGTCGGGATGCATGATTAGTAGGGGCTTTGGCAACTCTTATTCATAAATAATTAGCAAGTGATTTGAAAATGCAAAATGGACTCATATAACATCAATACATTGGATGATTGACCATGCTCGCTGTTAACAAGCAGAGCTGAAGCTTGATAAGGCAAGTTACTTGCTGCTTTCATAGTATAGAACTTTGTCCACCATACTTAGCACCTACATAATGCAGTGAAAGTAGATACATGGCATATTGCCTAAAAGATTTGGTGATCAGAATGATGAGCATTGTTTTTTATAGACTATGGCTACACTAATCGAGAACTGAAAAGTATAATAGAAAGAAGTAAGCTCATGGGCACAAAAAGGCATCACATTATAACGGGACCTATAAATCCACACAAAGAAGATTTGTCATAACAATGACATTAGTGGCAATGGTAAAGATCCACACTTTTTCAGAGAAGAGTAATATAATGATAAAAATGGATCTAACATGCAACCATTGAACTTCATCTCCAAAAAGACAACAACTAAAGGAAATAAGTGAAAACAATAAACATGTGACAATTTCACATAGCAAGTAGCTCTCAGAAAATTAGTTCAATTAGTTCTTCATAACCATGCTTACTGAGCAATGTTAGAACTGGAACTAAATGTTAAAATTAGTTCTTCATAATCATGCTTACTGAGCAATGCTAGAACTGGAACTAAATGTTATGTAGAACTATAGAAGAGAGTAAAATAATGGATATTAGATGCTAGAAATGATTAAAAATAGAAGACTAAGACTGATAATATATTGATGATAAGAATGTACCTACTGTCAACATTCGGACCAAATGCAAATCAATAGGATAAGAAGTGGTGGTGGTTTTTGCAGAGAAGCTGAACTTTTAATGATCCTTACCATGGCATTTGAGTCAAGAATAAAATGACACCATCTATATTATTTGTGCAACAATAGTTTCTCCTACGAAATCAAATGGATGTACCAAGAATTAAAACAAATGCAATTGTTTCTCCTACGGCAATGCCAAAGTGAACACTGAACTGGAATTATTATATGTGTCACTGCCATACCTCTGGTTTGTTGGCAGAATAGGGTAAACCTAGAGCCAGTGGGTTGTGCAGCATTTCTTCCTGCGTCTTGATCTTCTTCCAGGAATTATATTCCAATCTCTGAATAAATTCTCTTCACATTTCCTCTTTGTTGATCACTTCAGCCAGTCACAGGAATCCCCAGATTATGCCTCTCTACCCTCTCCTGCAGTTTTAGGAACTATATTAATCTCTCCCGAAGCAGAAAAATACATAATTAAATATAATTCTAACAAACAATATATAATTCAGTCACGTGTGGATTATATTAAAGAAAAGGAAGACACATATAGTGATGACCATCACATTTAAAACGATAGCGTGAATGAAACTTGGATGTTCTAAGCATTTGACTGAAATCCAAGGGAATGTGTAATATTGTCTACCACTTTTTTTTTAAAAAAAATGAGGTTCTGCAAAACAACAAACAGATAGGTTAAGTGCTCTTCCATATGTACCAGGGAAAATTAAAGATGCCTTATATAATTTTTTCCCTGAGCACTCATATACTATTTGACAAAAGACAATTTCACACAAATCATATTCAACCATGCTACTTTGTTCATGATTTTAACCAATTCATTGATTGTCATATAATTCATAAAAAGGCTCTTATTATTTCCATTATAAATCCAAAAACTAAAAGTATGTGATTAATTAAATTAGATAACAAGTCTCTGTCCAGAAACTAAAAGTATGTGCGCATGAAAATTAGATATTGGCATTCGCATAACAGTAGACCTTAGTTCCTCTCCCTGTGGCCATATCCCTGTGGCCATATCCTTGAAAATGACAACAGGAACAATTCAACATCAGAAAATGCAACCACACAAGGCTAGGGATAGGAGGAAAGCAAAGGAACCCGCTAACCTTGGGAGCGAGAAGGGCATGCTGCCGGCCAAAAATGGATCCAGCCATGGAACAACATGAGCCGACCACTTGGGAACAAATTGGGGATCATTAGAGTCAATTGTACCCTTCCCGTCACACTGGAGTAGAGGAAAAGGAAATCCCAAAATTTAGATTGGAGTCCAGAATAAAAAAATCCTAAAACCTCACATAAGTAACAGTAGAGCCATGAAACACCGAACGCTCGCCTCCATGGCAATATGAGGCTTATAGCTTGCAGGGTCACCTGATCCTTGTGAAGCCTCCGCATCTCCACATCTATCGCCAACAGGCACATCCCAGTGCCCAATCAATCAATTATTGCAATAGGCGAACATGCAAAATATCAACAGACCAAGATGCGGGATTTCATTTTCCCTACAGGGGTGGAGGAGGCAGGATGCTACTCACATATCGATGATGATGTAGGGATCCCAGGAGACGGGCATGGGCACGGCGAGCTGTTCAGCCTCCGCGGCCCACTATAGACATTGACAGCTGGAGTGGAAGAGCACGGGCAGTGGGCGACGGGGAGCGCCCTTCCGTGCCCCTTAGCTGCCGCCGCCGCCTTGTTCCGCTGGTGGGTGGTGGAGGCGACTCGATGGTGGGCCGCACCGGCCAAGCTCCTCAGGCTCTGCTGGCTACCCTCCGCATCGGGAGCCCTTCGCGCAGCAGCTCGTCGTCCATTCGCGCAGCAGCCGGAGCTCTGGACGTTGGATCCAGCCGTTGCCTTGCCTCACCGTGGAGAGAGATGGAGAGGCCACCAGCTGCTGGCTCCTCGCCGACACGCCCGTGCCTGTCCACCGCGGCTCGAGGGAGTGGCCGACCGTTGCACTCGAGCCCAACCGCCGCCATCGCGCAGAGTCCGCCGCAACGCAGTCCTTGCTCGCAGCGTCGGCGTCATCGCCGGTGACAGCGTCTGTGGCGGCTGCTCCCCTGAGCCACCGACGGCGAGGAGGTCGGGCCGTCGCGTCAGATCTGGAAGCTCCGGCCACCCTCCGCGCCACGAGCTGTGCCTCCTCGCCTGCAACCACAAGGTCTCCCCCGCCTGGAGATGGGATGCATCCGCTGCGCCTGTTTCACCTGGATGAGGCCGACGTCGGGATGGAAGGGGAAGGGGATTGGGGGAGGGACGGAGAAAAGGGAGATCGGAGCGGAGGGGATGGGTTGGAGAAGGAAAGGAAACAACCGAGAGAGAATGCGAGATTCGCGGGCGGGATTGGATGGGTGCGCGGGCGGGTACGACGGGCGGCGCGGTGAGAAAAGTTTTAGGATTTCAGCGGAAACATTTTGCTTCACGGTTGGTTAGCCAAACCGGATTTTTACACTCGCGGATGAATCCGGCAGCTAGGAGCTTTATTATTTCTACCCTAATGACCTCCTTGTGATCTTTCGCAAAGCGGCGCAGCTTCTGCTTGACAGGCTTGGCTGTCTTGCTTACATCCAAGGAGTGCTCAGCCAGCTCCCTGGGGACACCCGGCATATCTGATGGACTCCATGCGAATATATCTGCGTTATCCCGGAGGAAACTGGTGAGCGCGAGTTCCTATTTGTCCCCAAGGCCATCGCTGATCACCACCATCTTCTCCGCGTCGGGCAGGCCGAGGCAGACTCTCTTCGTCGAAGGTGCGGCGTCCAGGGCGGTGTCGGTGCGTTGCTGCTCCGGGATGGTCAGGTCGCTCGGAGCGACCTTCTTGGCCTCAGCGACCAAGACTGCAGAGGCGTTGATGCAGGCAGAGGTCACGGCGATGTCGAGGGCCTCGGAGTCGCACTTGAAGGAGACCATGAGGTTGCCGTAGACGGAGAGGACCCCGTTTGGTGCTGACATCTTCAACACCAAGTAGGTGTAGTGCGGGATGGCCATGAATTTGGTCAGCATCGGGCGACCTAGGATCGTGTGGTGGGAGGACTTGAAGTCAGCGACCTCGAAGTTGAGGTACTCCGTGCGGAAGTTGTCCTCTGTGCCGAAGGTGACGGGGAGGGAGACCCGACCCAGGGGGTAGCCCGCTTTCCCCGGGACGGTGTCATAGAAGGGCTCGTCGCACGCCGTGAACTTGTCGAAATCGAACTTCATCTTCTTCAACGTCTCGACGAAGATGATGTTGAGTCTGCTCCCCCCATCGATGAGGGTCTAGGAGAGCAGGGCCCCCTCCACCGTGGGCTCGACGACGAGTGGGTAAGATCCGGGATCTAGGATGTGGACCTAGTGATCAGCTCTGGAGAACGTGATCGCCTACTCAGACCAACACAGAGGTGCTGTTGGCTGGGTGTGGGTGAGGTGGACCTCGTGCTTGTCCTTGTGGTAGCGCCTTCTGCTCACATGGGACTTGAGACCTCCGACAATCATGTTGATCGTGCAGGTAGGTGGCTGGAAGGGCCCGTTGGGGTTGCCTGTCGGAGGTGGAGGCGGCAGGTCGCGCTCGTCACGAAGAACTTCAGGAGGTGGGTCATCGCGGCGGTTGTCGCAACTATCATCGCGGCGGTCCCGGTCGTTACGATCGTTGCGTCGGTCCCGCCGGTCGTCGCGGCGGTAGTTGTTGCTATAGCGGCGTGAGAAAGATCGGTCGCCGTCTTTCTTGGATCGCTTGGGGTCCTCGAGAGTGCTGAAGGCCTTTAGAACTGCGAGCACTCACAGAGGGTATGATTGGACCCCTCGTGGAACCCGCAGAGGCTGTCGAGAGTTGCGTCGAACTCCTCCTGGTTGAACGTCGAAGGTCGACGCCCATCAGCCGCTAGCACCTCGGAAGGTCGCTTGCGCAACTTGGAACCAGAGTCCCCTGCTGCGCCGGATGTGCTAGCGTCACGCCCAGCGTCAGCGTCGAACTGGTTCACCATCACCTCTTCAGTGTCGATCAGCTTGTTGACGACCTCCATGAGGGCCTTGATGGTGGTGGCGCCAGACTCGTGGATCTTCTCAAAGAGCTTGCGATCTTTGATGCCCTTCTTGTAGCTCTCGACGATATGGTCATCTCTGACGCCAACATAGGTGTTGCGGTTCTCGAAGAACCAGTTGTTGTAGTCATGGAGCCGCTCCTTGGGTTTCATGACGATCCTCCCGAGGTTGAATGCGTTTCCAGGGCGATTGTAGGTCGCCTGGAAGTTCGAGGTGAAGGCCTGGGACAGGTCGGCCCAAGATTTGATGCTGCCAGGCGGGATGTTGTTGAGCTAGAGTGACAGAGCGTCGCCCATCACCAGCGGGAAGTGGGCTGCCATGTGGTCGAAGCCGCCACCAGCCGCCTTGACGGCGACGTAGTAGGTCAACAGCCAGATGTTGGGGTCGGAGCGCCCGTCGTACTTCTGGATGTTTGGCTTGAAGTTGTCGGGGTAGTCCACCGACCTGAGTCAGGGAGCCAGCGCGGGGAAGGCGTTGATGGCTATGTCGTCGATGCTGCCTCCAGCTTGAGCAGCGTCCCTGGGGGGACTGAACGCTGCGCGCGGGGAGAACGACCTGAGAACGTGGCTGGCGATCCCGATTGGCAGGGGCGACCTCCGGGTTGCCGTACTCGGCCTCGTACACGGCACATCGCTGGTTCTCGATGTCGTGGCGGTCGTGCTGCTCGCGCTCTATGATGCGATGTACGGCACCAGGAGGGTCGTACACACGGTCGTACTCCGCGCGATGGCGAAGCTCCCGCTCCTCGCGCTCACGGTGTCATTGGTCGATGTAGCCGCGGGCATCGTGGGCGCGCCTGTTGTTGTCGAGGTTGACGCGAAGGTCGCCATCCCTGGCGCCGTTAGCCGGGCGGTTCGGCTGCTCGGGGTTGTGCTGATCGACCTCCTCCTGGATAGGTGGAAGGTTGCTGCGCCGAGGTCGATGGAATTGACTGTGTGAGTGATGCGTCGATGAAGATACGGCATACTTGGAGGCCGCGCTCTTTTCTTCCACCAAGGCCGTGGCGACCCGAAGGTAGGCGATGGCCTCCTCGGCCTCAGGTGTCAGCTGAGCTTGCTGAAGACGCGTAATGGCAGCGCCCAGGTTGGCCAGGGGCTGTTGAATGTCGGGATCCCTGCCTCCTCGAACTCGAGGCGAAGGTCTCGAGTGCAAGGAGGTACTGCGCGACGCTGTTCTTCTGCACGTCGCTAGGCATGCAGGGCGTTCCCCTGGATGCGCGCTGCCTCCTCGGAGTCCGTCGCGCCATGGCGTGGTGGCTCGTTCTCCGAGACTATGAGCACCTAGCGGAAGACGATGTCTAAGTCATTGGGGGAGACTCGAACCCGGACTTTCTGGAACTCGCCACAGTTTGGGGACTGGGGTGGTCGTGTAGCGCAGCGGGGGCGCTCTTGGTCGATCTTCTTCCGCAGGCGACATCCGCGGAGAGTGTGCCTCGCACCCTTATGGTAGGTGCAAGCTACGTCGAGAAGGTCGCGCCGGGCGTGAGGTGCAAGCTTTAGGTCGCTAGAGGGCCGCCCAGATTGGATCTGGGGAGGCTTGGACATCTGGCTGAGACGGAGGCCAGGCGAAGATCGCAGGCCGAAGGGGAAGGTATCGTGGCGCAACATCAGCTGCGCCAATTTTTGAGCTCGCTCGCAGATCTCCAAGGTCTCCTCCGTCATGCTGATGACGCGCTCCATCCCCTGGACAAGGTCGTAGGGTCTGGGCGGGTGGGTCTCCGACACTAGATTGGAAACGGGGGTGGTGACGGGTGCCGTCGCGACCTGCTCTGCGGCCGTTGGAGGAGCTACGGCTGCCGGAACAGGGGAGGTCATCGTGAAGGAGCCGAAGCAGATCTCCACAGGGTTGGCTAGGATGGTCGCCATGCTTGTCGGGAAGACAACACCAGATCGGGCCACCATGCTGCACAGCGAGTTCCCGATCGCCCCTACATGGCGCGCCAACTGTCAGGGGTTGAGTCCTAGACAGATCTGCAAGGGGGCTACCCAAGCAGTTTGCAGGTTAATGGAGAGGATCGGAAACTAAGAGCGTAGGTGGTACTTCACGTGGTGAACTCGGAACACGACAAGTATGGTGAAGAGCACGGGGGCGCAAGGGTTTAGACTGGTTCAGGCCTCCGGAGAGTAAAACCCTACGTCCAGTTTGGTGGTGGATTATGCGAGAGAGATGAAGGTGTCCTCTCGAATGGAGTCCTAGGCCGCTTTATATGGGTAACGGGCTAGGGTTCCATTCGAGGTCGGTGGACCCATATCTGGGTCGGTTACAAGATGGAAGGCTATCCTCCCGGATTGCAAGGAGTATCCCATGATACTCGCACCTACTGACGGTGCCGAGCCGCGTGCTACAACTTGCCTTGCACTCCAAGTACTGCGGATCCTTCGGGATCGGGATAAGGTCGTTCGGAGTCGTCGGGTCTGTGGATAAGGTCGTCGGGCCCACTTGCAGGTCGGCGGGACTTCTGGCAGGTCGGGTCCACTTGGCAGCGACCTTTGGGACACTGGTCGGTGGGGACCTATGGGTACCTATGTCTCTCAAGCAGTTATTGCGGTGAGAGATAGAAATCGTTTCCTCAGTGAGAAACGACGTCTTCCCTAGTACCAAGACGCAAGGAAACGAGAGAAATCCTGTTGGGAAGAAACGACCGCTTCCCAACGTCATTCTCCGGATCCCCTGCGCTGCAGCCGTGCGCGCACCGACACACCACCGCCGAGCAGAGAAGAGCTCGCCGTGCCTCTGAGGCAGGACTACGGGAGGACGTCGCGCCGCTGTGCATCGCGATGGGGCGCCCGGACACTGCTGCGCTCGCGCTGGCCGCCACGCGCGTACCATCGGCCACACGGAGGATCCATGGCCAACGGCGGGGACGAGCTCGGGCGGTCGGTGGGAACGACAGAGTAGGGGAAGGAGCCGGCCGGAGAGATCGAGAGAGGGAGAGATGGGACAGAGAGAGCTCAGTCGGGGCTTGCCCCCGCTCCCTGTAGAGCATGAGCTCACCGCGGCCAACGCCTGCGGCCGGCGGGGAAGCTCGGCTGGGGATCCAGCCTGACGTCGCTCCCTATGCAGG
Organism: Cenchrus fungigraminus; assembly: GCA_036936925.1. NCBI lineage: Eukaryota > Viridiplantae > Streptophyta > Magnoliopsida > Poales > Poaceae > Cenchrus > Cenchrus fungigraminus. Next base: position 105,642,710 of record CM072779.1, read on the forward strand.
TGCTCGCCATGGCCCGTGCCTGTGCCCGGCGGGGGAGCCAGCTCGGTGGCGCTCCCTGCAGGAGAAGGAGCTCGCCATGGCCCACGCCCGCGCCTGCGCCTGGCGGGGGAGCTCGGTAGGGGAGCCAGCTCGCCGCCGCTCCTTGTAGAGCAGGGACTGCCGGCTGGAGAGATCGTGTGAGTGAGAGATGGGACAGAGGGAGCTCGGCCGGAGCTTGCCCCCGCTCCCTGCAGAGCATGAGCTCACTGCGGCTAGCGCCTGCGGCCGACGGGAAGCTCGGCTGGGGATCCAGCCTGCCGCCGCTCCCTGTGCAGGTGCTCGCCGTGGCCTGCGCCTGCGCCCGGCAGGGGAGCCAGCTCGGCGGCGCTCCCTGCAGGAGGAGCTCGCCGTGGCCCGCGCCCGCGCCTGGCGGGGGAGCTCGGCAGGGGAGCCAGCTCGTCGTCACTCCTTGCAGAGCAGGGACTTGCTGCGCCCGGCGCCTACGCCCGGCGGAGGAGCTCGGCTGGGGAACCAGCCCGCCGCCGCTCCCTTAGCAGGCGCTCGCCGTGGCCAGCGCCTGCGCCCGGCGGGGGAGCACGCGCGTCGCCGCGCCCACGACGGGCAGCAGCTCACCGCGTCTATGCCCGCACGACTGGAGCTTGGTCTGGAGTGGATTGGCGGTGAAGAGGATAACGCACAGAAGAGCCGGAGACTAGATAGAGGAAGACTATAGATAATTAGTCAATTTGTTGTCTGCAGTTTTGTAGAAAATTTTGCATTAGAAAAAATAGTTTCTTAGTACGATATCCTATACAATGAAAACTACAGTGATTTGTACCATTACAAGTTTACAACTGCCCTGATGGGATTTACCTCAAAGTTATGATTTGCGCCGCTCGTCGGAACGTGGCCAGTCCACCATCTGTCCTCTGCTTCCGCTGCACTCTCTGCCGTGAGGCGGGCCAACAAATATTCCTCCGCAAAAAGCAGCAAGCTGCGAAGCCTGCGAGCAGCCGAGCAACGAGCCCCATCCCGATCGGCCACCGCCTGCCGCCCTCCTGCGCCCTTCTCTCTCCTCCGCCTCCACCCAGGAGGCCAGGACCCAGCGCGCTCGTGAGGACGACAGGTGTCAGGCATGCGGCCGCCACGTCTCCACTCACTGCCCCACCGCCGCCGCCGCCGCCTCCTCCTCATCTACTACCTCGCTGCCGCTCCACTCCTTTCTTTCGCCATCCTGACGCCAGCCCTCGCCGCTGCCGTCGCCGACGCCGGGGCACCTCCAGGAGCAGCAGAAGGGGCCGATTCGGGCGGAGAAGGCCGCGTCATCAGGACCAGGATCAAGGCCGCCGTCGCCTGGCCCGCCATGGTACGTCGTCAGTCCTCGACCTCATACGACTCTGCTTCATCATGTGAACAATCCTTCTCTGATTGCCCTGAAAAATAGAGAAATTCTCTTTTTTTCCCCTGGTGTCCTCAACGAGAAAGTTGCGAGCTTCCATTCCAGTGGCCGCTGGCCTTCGGGGGGTTCTCGGCCCTCTGAAAACATTCCATTGTGTTGGTTCTGGTTGAGAACTCGAGATGGATCGGACCATACTCTGCTAAATCAACAACGATGCTTCCTCTAGCTAAGTGTTCAGCCACCTTGTTCCTGCAACAATTTTGGCAGTTCTTTTTTTTAGCATCAACAATTTTGGCAGTTGCCACCAGCCGCACCACTGATTGATTCCAATTAGTTAGTAATGGTATTGCCCCGTGTATGGTGGCTTATTCGGTGGAGGCCACATGGAAGTGTGCTGGCTATAGGTATTTTGGCACCTCGTGTCTGCATAGTAGCTTTAGAGTTTCGAATCCGCAAAAACTGACAAACTCGGTGGTCAAAGTTAATTTGTGCCATCGACGACAACAATGGCCATTGTAAACTTAATTTGTTGGACCTGACAGCTTAGTTTAATTGGTGTGTTAAAATTTCCTATCAGCGGTGCATCTTTGTCATAAGTAGTAGCTGACTGGAGGTGTGCAGGGCCGGCCAGGTAGCATGATGATACAAATTGGAACCAAATGTGTTAGCATATCCAATGCCTGGAACTTGTACTGATGAAGTTTCTTGAGCCAATGGGGCAGCTTCTGTTAGTGGAAAATAATTGTGCTATGTATTTCATAGTTCCATGCGAGTGATTACCCGTTTGATAGTACTAGCCAAGTGTTGCTACCACTTTCGGTCAAGGGACCTCATTTTTTTAAATAATCAGTGCTCCAGAAGTCATGCACTAAATCTGATGATGACAAGTGGCCCTGTACAGTTTCTAATTCTAGCTACATTGTTCAAGGGGCACGTAGCTACAACTTTTATGTTCATATGCAAAAGACAATAACTAAGAGTTTATTGCTCGTTCATTGTGGAACACAGGCGTGGCCACCAAAATGTACATGGTTGCCCTTACCAGACATTGGGAGGTGTCATTCGTATACTCTTGTTTCCAGATACCACAAGATTTGGAAGGCACGACTTTTTTCTACTGCTAGATACCTATTCTGAACTGCTGGACTGCTATATACTACTGTTAGTGTACCCTATTCTGAACTGCTGGACCATCTTATATGTTCATCTTCAGGACACAAAGGGTGTTGTTTCTGCAACAGAAGTTCTGAAGAAAGAACCAGTTAGCGATGTGATTGCTTTAAAGGATTCTATGAAGTACTTCGATGCAAATTTCTTCAACGATTCAAAAGTAAATTTGAATTGATCTCTTTGTAGCCTTTACATAAGGTTCATATGTTATCATTGGTGTTTAATCTATGCTGCTCTGCTTCTTGTAGCTACGTGAGATGGAAGATGGCGCAAAAGAACTTAATGTACCTGCATTCAGAGAAAATCGGAAATTGGTCGCCTCAGAGAATGGTGGATTGCATAACCCTTCTGTTCTACTCTTCAAATCATCATGGAGTGGTGATATCATTATAAGTGAGACTAGAACTTTCGACTATCCTCGTGCGCCTGCAGTACATCGTCCAAGAAATGATGAAGATGTTGCCTTTATGTCGGTCAGTTTTCTGAACCATCTTGTTGCACATTGGTTATACAGATTTATTCCTTCTCGAATAAAATGAAGAATATTTATGTCAGGTAATTGAGCTCGGGGAGCTTATTAGGACAAAGCAAATAACATCACGTGAACTTACGGATATATTTCTGAGGAGATTAAAGAGGTCCTCTGCGTTCCTAGTTTCCCTGCATTCTGCATAGGACTTGCGTGATTACAACATGTGGCTCACTAGTATCTTATTTCAATATTGTAACAGTTTTATATATCTATTAGGTACAATCCTGTTCTTGAATCTGTTGTTACTTACACTGAAGATTTAGCATACAAACAAGCAGAAGAGGCTGATGACTTGCTGGCACAAGGAAAATATCTAGGTATATAACTAATTAGCCTGCAATTTTGAAATATTATCTTCACTATTGGATGTATCTTTGGTCAACCTTTTCCCTTTGATTTCTTGGGATTATTACCTGGTGTATGTAGCTTCTCATAACAACTGATGGTCGCTTGGGTATTATCTCAGTACATGTCATTGCAGTTCCATGATTTCACATTTATGCTCATGTGACTGTTACCCTGACTGCCTGAGAATCTGTTGGAGAAAAAAGGTTAACAAGTGCCTTTTTTGTCCATATGCCTAATTATGCATGGTTCCTCTGTAGATCTATTGTCGTATTTAAACTACAAGTTTTTACTTCCTGCCAAATGTCATCCTCAAAAGTCAAAACTGACAAATCTTGGTACCAGGTCCTTTGCATGGTATTCCATATGGCCTGAAAGATATAATTGCGGTACCACATTACAAGACCACTTGGGGCTCAAGGACGTTCAAGAACCAAGTCCTCAGTATGGAAGCATTCGTGTACAAAAGGTTTGTTCGTTTTTCAGGTTATGCATCATGTTTTATGCTATCATGTGAGATCAGTGCAAATTACCTATCTTGCATGCCTGCCATTGTCCTTCAGAATGAAGTCTGTTGGAGCCGTCCTTGTAGCCAAGCTTGTTACAGGCTCGCTTGCCTATGATGATATATGGTTTGGTGGAAGGACACGAAACCCCTGGAACATTGAGGAATTTTCTACTGGTTCATCGGCAGGTCCAGCGGCTAGCACGTCTGCAGGTACGAATGGATGTGCATATTGTGAATTAGGAGCTTATAAAATATACTCTTCAAAGCTATAATTTTGCCCTGTGCTAGGAATGGTTCCATTTGCAATTGGTTCAGAAACCGCAGGATCCATAACATACCCTGCTGCTAGATGTGGGGTAACAGCATTGCGCCCAACATTTGGAACAGTTGCACGGACTGGCGTCATGAGCATCTCTGAGAGTTTGGTATTTGCATGCAAAACTCATTGTTGAAATGTTGACTTCATACATTTCGTTCCACTCTTTGTAGCGATGAGGTTCTGATTCTACAATTGCAGGATAAGCTTGGTCCTTTCTGCAGGAGCGCAGTAGATTGTGCTATTGTGCTAGACGCAATTCGTGGAAAGGATGCTGGTGATCCGTCATCTCGTGAAGTTGCTTTGGGCGATCCATTTCATGTCGACATCACAAAACTCACCGTTGGCTATCTTGATGACGCTGAAATGGAGGTAGTACATAGTTTTTGTCTGTCCATTGATCTGTGGTTTGTAGATTGGTCATTCGTTATCTGCTTCTCAAACATGATACATGTTCTTCTTGTTGTGAGCATACCCAGGTTGTCGATGTTCTTTCCTCTAAAGGTGTCAAGATGGTCCCTTTCAAGTTAAACTACACTGTAGAATCAGTTCAGTCCATCCTGAACATAACGATGGATGTCGATATGCTCACGCATTTTGACAACTGGCAGCGGGAAGGGCATGACGATGACTATGAGGCGCAAGACCAATGGCCAGTGGAGCTTCGTCGCGCACGGTTGATCCCAGCAGTTGACTACATACAGGTGCTTTATGAATCAAATTCAACCCTGGAATTGCCCGCTCTTATTCATGGGATCCGAGATTTATTATTGTTCGTCCTGGACATCCTATGAACAGGCGCAGCGAGCACGGGGCAAGCTGATCAAGGAAGTCAGAGATAGCTTCACTGTCGACGCGTTCATCGGCAACGTGACCGACTGGGAGCGCGTCTGTCTCGGAAACCTTGTCGGTATGCCGGTAGTCGTGGTGCCGACGGGCTTGAAGAGCATCGAGGACCCACCGAAAGGTGGCACAAGGAGAAGAACCACTGTGACGACGGGCATATATGCTCCCCCTGAACATGACCACATTGTAAGTTTCTAATCCTCTGGTAAACATATCAGATGTTCACACCATGCAAGAAACTTGTCGGTGCAGCAGCGACAGTGACTCCGTGATGTTTTGACTCCCATTTCCTCGCAGGCTTTGGCGCTGACCATGGCTTACCAGTCCGTCACCGATCACAACAAACGGCGGCCGCCGATAGATGATCTGGGGACGAATGACAGCATACACAGGTAGGGTGACCTGTTGGTGAAGTGAGTCTCTATATGGCAAGCTGAAAAGAGTTGTACAGTAGCAAGATTCAGGAAATTGGAAGGCCCCTGCCCCTAAAGGCCAGAAATTTGTTGCCATCTCGCGTTCCAGTGTATGTGCTGTGTGCTAGCCTGCTGCAATCACTCTACACAGGCTTTTCCTTTTGCTTGTATTTGTGCAGTTCGTTTTGTGCAGTTTGGCAAAAAAAAAAAAGAAAGAAAGCAAGACATGCATCTTGTTTCTTCATGCAGTTTGATTGATACCCTTTGAATGTCGTTGATCCGCCATCATTTATTGGCTGGGACGCGGTTGTTCTGGGCTTATGAATAGCCTAAATCCTTTTTTTTTCCCAACTAAGGAGCCTTTTGGCAAGGTTTTTTCAAGTGCTTCTCCACCGATTTCTACAGAAGTCCTGCCAAACACCTAACAAAAAACGGCTTTCAAACCGAAGTCATGCAGAAGCCGTTTTGCAATTGTACTAGGGAGGTGAAGCCAAAAATAGTGGCTTCTCGCGGCTTCTTCCCCACATGTGACATTAAGAACCCCTTTGGGACTCCTTTGGCAGAGCTGTGGTTGTGGCTGAAACAGCTATAGCTGTGGCTGTTATGGTAAAATGACTTTTTTAATGAAGTTGAAGCTATTTTGTAAAGTGTTTGGCAAAATAGTTATGATTGTGGCCTCTGTATTTTTAATGTCACATGTGGGAAAGAAGTCACGGGGAGCCACTATTTTTGACTTCACCTCCCTAGTACAAATGGCAAAATGGCTTCTCCGTGGCTTCAAGAAGCCGTTTTTTGGTTAGGTGTTTGGCAGAGCTTCTGTAGAAGCCGGTGGAGAAACACTTGGAAAAGCCCTACCAAAGGGCCCCTTGGCAGAGCTGTGGCTGTGGCTGCTATGGTAAAATGACTTTTTTGGTGAAGCTGAAACTATTTTGTAAAGTGTTTGGCAAAATGACTGTGGTTGTGGCTTCTCTATATTTTTAATGTCACATGTGGGAAAGAAACCGCGGGGAGCCACTATTTTTGGTTTCACCTCCCTAGTACAAATTGTAAAATGGCTTCTCCATGGCTTCAGGTTGGAAACCGTTTTCTGGTTAGGTGTTTGGCAGAGCTTCTGTAGAAGCCGGTGGAGAAGCACTTGGAAAAACCCTGCCAAAGGGCCTCTAAAAATACAGAGAAGCCACAACCATAACTATTTTGCCAAACACTTTACAAAATAGCTTCAGCTTCACAAAAAAGTTATTTTACTAGAGCAGCCACAGCCACAACTGAGCCCTAAGATGAGAGCCACACCGGTTTGCAAAATTGGGATGGACCGACCAAACTTTTATTGGGCTGCAAAGTTCTTTTCGGGCTTGCCCAGCCATGGTCGGTCTTTGTGGACCGGACCGCGAGGAGAACTTTTTTTAGTGTGTACGAAGGGGCGCGAAATGAAGCCCAGGGACGCAAACACTTGGCTCAGCCCATAAGAGATCCGGATCGTGGCTCCGATCGGACGGGGTGAAATTGGACTGAGAGATCGCAAATTCCAAAAAAGGAAAATAAATATCTCAGTCACGAATACTCCAGATTTCCTACGTAAACAAATCAGTGCAAATGGCCATGCGGATTCATTCCCAGATTTCAAACTGAAAATGAACAGTTTGCACGAGTACACGACAAAATCCCTCTCACCCTTTAGCGTCCACAGTGTTTGAACATCGTTCCAGCCGAGCCCGGCTGGAAAAACACCGCGGAGCGCAGGCAGCAACTGACACGAGGATGCCAACGCAACAGAGGCAGCGGTCAATTATTCGAGGCACCCATGGAGCTGAGGCATGGACGGACAGTATTCAACGACACAATGATCTCTCCAGGCTGAACGACGCGACTCCCAGTCCCAGGTCGCAGCTAACCGGCGACCTGGCCGCCGGCCGAATGCAGATCGAGCAGGGACGTCGTCATCGTCGTCGTCCTCCGGCCGGTCAGTTGCTGTTACTGGAGAGCGAGGTAATAAGCTCTGACGCTGAGTCCAAGCACATGCCTTGGAACGTGGACCAGCTGGGAGTTGGAGACGAACAACGCAACGACGTCTAACGACAATCCAGTCAGAGCCTGCTGCTATCCATGCGTGGAGGGTGACAGCGACGGGGATCCACGAATGGCGACGACGGCTGCACGCATCCGGCGGTCATGGCTGCGGCGGCGTCACTGTCAGTGCCAAAGAAGAATAGTCGGCATGCCGGACGACGATGCCGGCAGCGACTGACTGCGGCGTGCGCCTTGGTAATTGACTGGCGTTTTGCCGCCGTCGTCTTCCGCGGTGGCCGGCTGGCCGCAGCATGCGCGCGGTTGCAGACTTTGCAGGCGGTTGCGACTTCCGCATGGCTCGCGTGATAACAGCGCCCTCGAGCTGATAGTCCAAGCCTCCAAGGAGTGCTTGGTGTCCGTGTGAGTGTGACTGTGTGGCCAGGACAAGTGCCGGGACTTGGCAGCAATCGATCAGATAGACGGCAATGAGGAGAGGACGGACATGGCATGGTAGTTTTGCAGTCCGAGTAGTGGTTGTGTGCAGCACAAGGGAAGTGAAATGTGAAAGTCTAGAAGGGGCACATCAACATTCAACACCACCTCACCTCGTGCTCATCGATATTCTCCTCGCGTAATTGTAAAAAAAAAAAATCACTTCTCACATGAGATGTTCGACTTTAATTAGAAGTACTAAATATAGATTAATAACAAAATTCATTTCATAATTTATGATTCAAATCGCGAGATGAATCTAATAAGTTTAATTATGTCATGTAAATAATTTTTAATGAAGAATTAATTAGGCTTAATAGATTCGTCGAGACCATCTGTATAATTAATTTTATAATTTATCTATGTTTAATATTGCTAATTAGTGTTGAAAAGATGGCATCTCAAATTTTTTGCCAACCTAACAAGAGCCGAGTCTGAGAGTGTAGTACTTTACTAGCTACCAGGAAATATGCTCAGTTTATCCAAATTATTGTGACATCGTTATCAAAATTTCTACTACTATTTTCATGTTGCCTTTTGAAGAAAAGAGAAAACGACAGATCACTTCGACATCCTGTGCGTGCATGTATATTAAGTTGACTCACTTTTTATACTCCATATGTTCCAAATTATAAGTTGTTTTGGCAAATCTATATTCATCGTTGTTAGTATGTATTTAGACATAAGTATATATCCAGATGCATAACAAAATCATGAATCTTAAAATGTCAAAATGATCTAAAATTTAAAACGGAAAGAGTATATGCATAAACCAATGTACTCCCAGATTCAGAAGGAAGGACATGTTGCTCTTTCATGCACCCTTCCATGTATGGCAGATGAAGGGAAATGTTTGCAACACACGAGTTCAGGGCTGTCCCGGCGAAAATCGAGGCCTTGTACGGAACTTTAAAGTAGGCCTACTAGTCTAACAAATTGGAGCATAAATAACAGCTATTGTATAATGTATTATATAGCATGCGTGCCTTAGGGAATGGCAGCTCTCCTGGCGATGTCTCCCCATAGCCATGGCGGCCCCTGATTTTCCCCTCCGACGATCTCTTTAGTACGCCCGCCCTCTCTTGCGATGGATCCCTCTTCTCTGGATTCATCCCATGGCACTTCATTCTCGTCAAAGGTACGCTCTTCCTTCAGCCTGCCTGTTTGTTCGCCATCGCCAGATGATGCAAGCAGTTTTTGGCTTGTCGTCGCCTTCAGTCGATCCAGACTACGCCTAACGGCTGATTCTGTGGGTTTAATCCTTCAATTTGTTCTTGGTGGAAACGCGGATCTTTTCTCTGTGGTGGAACTTGAGAGCTAGTTGTTCAAGTTCTCTATTTTCAATCGTCAAGTTGGGCTCCATGTTTATGCTCTCAAGTCCTTTGCTTGAGATTCCTTGAAGCTATTTTTTTCATCTCTGGAATCCTTCGGGCCTTGCTAGAGCCAGGATCTCTTCCACCCTGGATTCAGGTCCTAGGTTCGATTGGATTCATACCAAATCGAGAAAAAATTTAAATCATATGCAGCTGCAGTCAGAAATGATACTTCCAACTCTCGTAAGCTGGATTCGCATCATCATTTTTCCGGAGACCGTTCTGGTGATCATCTTCGTCATCGGGGATCAGTTTTCTCAAGGATCAACTTTCGGTCAGTTCCGAATTCGAATTTGGAGCCTAATTTTCATCTGGGTTCTTCGCCTTCCTCCCATAATGGCGCGGGTTTCACGGAACATCAGTTTTTTTTCAAAAGCTGGGCCGTCAGTCTTATCTTGTCTGGGGCAAATTCCACTCCGCTAGGCAATGCAAATCCTTTGGGCTGGGGCAGGCCTTTCTGCAGTCGCTGTTTATCAAATTCGCATTATCGGCCCAACTGCACTTCAAGCACTAGATGCAACTCATGTTGTAGACTAGGCTGTGTTGCGATCTCTTGCAACTTTGCGCCTCGATTCCCTGACCTTAAGAAGGATGTGATCTTTTCTTCCCAATTGAGTAAGATTTCCTGGGATTCGGCAACTGTTGCTACCTGGTTTCGTGCGCAAGTGCCACAGACAGGTGTGCCTCTGCAGGTGTTTGCCCCTGCCTCTTTATCTTCAATTCCTTGCATTTGCCTTCACCTTCCTCTCAGCCATGCTATGCGTCACCTTCCTCCTCGGAGACGCTGCAACCTGCGACATCCACAACCAATGAGCCGCCTGTGATTCTTGAGCTCTGCACACCTAATCTTGAGCAAGAAGCACCTCCACCACCGCCACCACCTCCTGAGCGGCGCCCGTTCATCCCACACTCGCGTCAAGAAAACTCCAATGCAGCTACAGTACCCTCGTCAGGCGACGACGGGGTAAGCAGGATGACCTACCACTTTGTCGCTCCCACCCCTTTCATCCTACGTGGATTTCAGCGGGTGATGATCCCAAATCGCAAGTCGATGTCTCGGGTCATTCTTGGAAGGCCTGCTCGTCGCAATCCGGATGTCGCTATTGTCACTATCAACCCAATGCCGGCGAATCAGGTAGCCTTTGACAACATGAAAGATGTACTTCATGATTTCTTGCGCAATGAGGCTAGAGTTGGTTACACGTACATTCAGCCATGTCCTTTTGGTCAAGCTTATGTGAAGTTCAATTTCTTTCATGATCGTTATCAGCTCATCCAAAATAGTCCTCATCAGTTTGGTGATGTACATATTTCATTTGTTGAACATGACAGAGGTGTCAACCATCGTGCTGTCACTCTAAATCATGAGGTTTGGTTGATACTTTTGGGTCTGAACATCGACTTTTGGTCTGATGTTCATGTTAACACAGTTCTGGGAGATCATGGGCAAGTGATTGCATGGGAAGACCCCAATAATGTAGCTCAGGTATTGGTGAAAGTAAGGGTGGTCAACCTGGAGGAAATTCCCTAGTTTATTGTTGCAACAGAGAGGCCTGGATTCAATGGTGAATCCTAGACAATTCAGACATAGATAATCCAAGCTAGAATGCTTGGTGGAATGTCACCAAATGAGGATGTTCCACCAGGACCAGATGACATTCAGCCGGAGTTCTTTGATTTCTTTGGTTTTGGGCAGTAGGTTCAAGGACCTTTTCCACCACAGCATGATGAGGCTCCAGTGCAAGATGACCAGGAAGGTGAATGGGGACTCTGGCCTTAGGGCCCAGCAGGTGGTCAATAACTGGAAGATATTCAGATAGTTCAGGCTATCCCAGCTGTTCAGCCCTTGAACTTTGATTTAAATGAACCTTTGGAGCCACTTGAAGAAGATTTTGGTATTGTTGAAGATGTCATTGAGGTTAATGAGCAGGATCCACTTGTAGCTGTTGAACCAAGGGATGAGGATGTCATTTTAGCCAGCAGTGACTCTGAGGGGGCAGATGTGATTCCTCCAATGCCACTTCAGCATAAGGAAGCTCTTGATGTCAATGTCTTTATCCCAATGGACAAGGGCATCCCCTTACTATTGATTCTTGATGAAATTCAAGAACATGAACTGCTAAATAATCAAGATCAAGTTCAGATGGAAGATAATAATGTTCAGTTGGGCTTTGTGGAAATATTTCAAGAGAATTCAGACCCAATTTTCTTACAAAGACAAATGCTTTTTGCTGCTTAGCCTACTGAATTCTTCAAGCAGAACCCCGAGGCCATTAGGTTTTCAGCCAATTGGCTAGCACCAGGCCCAAGAGCTTCCTTTGTACAAGTACCCAAGGCATGGGCTGATTTCTTTACAATGATGTTGTTAAGCCCAAGAGATTTTCAATGGGCTAAGGATTTCTTAGTTTCACCTGCTTTGGCACATCTCTCTGCTAGCTCTCCTACAAGCACCATTCCCTTCTGTCTGCCAGCCTCTATGCCAAAATCTGGACAATAACTATGTGAGAAAAACTTACCTGCAACAACAACACCTGATCACCAGTCACCATAACACATAGCCTCTTCACTTGAATCTGAGCCTCCATCTCCTATTACACCACCTGAAAATCTCCACAACAAAGTTAGCTCATCCCCCGGTCCTTGGTCCAAAACTTTGTTGGATTTGGTAGCAAAAGGAAAATAGCCAGCTGATGTGTCTGATATCAAAACAAGGAGGAGCCTGAGACAAAGTAATTCATAAGGGCTACAAAGGCCCCCTTGTGACGAGGGCCTGGATTAGGGCCCCCTAAGCAACGAGATAATCACCTTGAAGATGGAGTCCTCTGACACCATTGACAATGCGAAGGCTAAGATCCAGGACAGGGAGGGATGCAGATCTTCGTCAAGACCCTCACTAACAAGACTTCCCCACTTCCGAGTATCTTCCGCCTCGCCCGTGTACGCCTTGTCCCCGAGTGCTCTCCGCCTCACACGAGAATGCTCCGTCTCCGAGTACACACCACCTCGCCTCCGACTACTCGTTCGCACGAGTAAATCTCCGTCTCCGACTAAGGCGGAGTCCCCACGGGGGAGCCGGAGCGTGGGACTGGTGCCCCACACGAATGTGGCGCCGCCCCAGCCCCCCAAGCTTCTTCGCAACAACACGCGTGATGCCGTTTTCCACGCCATGCAAAGTCCACAGCTAGCGCGACGGGAGGACGGCCGGGTCTGACAAGGGCTGTAATAGCGCACAGTGCACCCCCACGACCTCCGACATGCCGTCACATCCAACGCCAGCTGCACGCAACCCCCGTCAGAGCGTGCACTCGATTACCACCTACAGGCGCTTAGGCCATAACGTGGCGGGCCTAAGACGCGCTCAAGAAGGCTGAGTCACCGTATGAACTACTCGGAGGAGGTGCCAAGTGCCCGGAATCAACAGTGACGACAGCACACGCGGCGGCCTCCGACGACATCACAGCTCAGCGACCTCCCACGCCGCCTGACGGACATCAATGACGGAAAAGACTCCACAACGCCATAGTACTGTAGCTTATTTTTGTTTCCCTCTTTGCCCCTCTCCCTTGTGACTATAAAAGGGGGAGGAGTGCAACGTACGTAGAGACTGACCGATCACCAAGTTTGTAACCCCTACTACAGATACCCCTAGCATAGGAACACGAGTACTCGGAACTGGACGTAGGGTATTATTCCTCGGAGGCCCGAACCAGTATAAAACCCTTGTGTCTCTCGTGCCAACCATCCGGATCCGACACACGATTTGATACAAATCTACTGCCGGCGGTTGAGAACCCCGACAGTTGGCGCGCCAGGTAGGGGCACATCGTGTGTCTCGCCGAACTTCACCAGCGATCCAGATGGAGGGCCGTAGAGTCTCGCTGACTCCCGGCACGACCGTGCACTTCGGCTCCCTCGGCTTCGTTTACACCGGGCCGGCGGAGTCCATCGTCGGGAGGACTTTCTCCCGACCCGCGCGTCCCACCGCCACGATGACGGCGGCGGCGCGAGCAGCATTCGTCCGTGGCTTCACGGACGAATCGATCATGGCCATGCTAGGGCCTAACCCGACGCAGGAGCGCTTCAGGCTCGCTGCCTTCCACCTCACCGACCTCGCCTTCCAGGCCAGCGGGTCCGAGCCGCTGACCTTGGGGGAATTCACGGAGTGGTACGAAGCCCTGTACCCCCGCGGACAGCCAGGCCTCCCGGACGACCCGGTGACGGCCTACGTGAACGAGCTTCGGGCTTCGTACGTTGTCCCGGGCTCCGCGGCCCCGCGACGGGGGCCGCCGGCACCCCTCCCGGACTTCACGCGGGAGTGCAACGTCCTGGAGGCCCGCACCGCCACAAGCTCGACCGACGGGGAGGAAAACCCTCGTCACCGCAACGGGGACGCCCAGCGCCGGGCGCGCCTTGACGAGATCGCTGAGGCCAAGTGCCAGCTCGACGAAGAGCTAGCGAACCTCCACCAAGAGCTTAGCGTGGAGGACGAGCCCCAACAAAGCCGCTGGCGCGAGCAGCACCGCGAGCAGGAGGCGGAACAGCCGGTACCGCAAGCTCGTGCAGGGGCGCATGATGTGAACCGGCGCATCAACGAGGATGCCGCCGTCAACGATAACGGCACGCCACGCTTCATGCGTGCATCGCAGAACCTTGCGGCAGCGGCCATGCTCTTGCGTGGCTGCCCCGAGCCGGCCACGCCCGAGGAGAAGAGGGTTCGTCAGCAGCTCAAGACCCTCCTCGAGACGGCGGCCGCACAGCAGGCTGAGAGCTCAGCATCACGTGCGCGAGAGGCGCGAGGTACGCCGTCCGTATGACGGCAAGATCGATCCCCGTCAAGGCACCAAGCCGCTGGCGAACCATCAGCCAAGTCGCCACTGGGGCACAGCCGCGACGCTCACGACAGGCTCGAGGCTCGTCGTCGGGCCGCTGGCGACAACAACTATGACTACGGCTACAGCAGCAACGACGACGGCCGCAGCAGGCATGACGAGCACTGCTCAAGCCGACGGCATAGCCAGAGGCGTGATGGACACCACGACAGCGACGGAGAACGTGACAGCAGCTGGTCGCCCGACCCAAAGGGTCCTCGCGCCTTCGGTCGGAAGGTGCAGGACGCAAAGTTCCCTTCACAGTTCCGGGCTCCGATAGCAGTACCAAGGTACGACGGAGAGACCAACCCAAGCGTGTGGTTGGAGGACTACAGGCTCGCGTGTCAGGCGGGCGGAGCGACAGATGATCTGTTCATCATCAAGAACATGCCGCTCCACCTCGCTGACTCTGCGCGGACCTGACTCGAACACATACCACGTGGCAGGATCAACAGCTGGGCGGACCTACGAGAGACCTTCATCGGCAACTTCCAAGGCACGTACGCCCGGCCCGGCAAGCAGTGGGAGCTGCGCAACTGCAAGCAGCAGCCGGGGGAGAGCCTGCGCGACTACATCAGGCGCTTCTCTAGGCGCTGCACCGAGCTTCCCACCGTGACGGACAATGACGCCATTTCGACGTTCTAGAACGGCACCACCTGCACCACCCTCATCCACCGGCTAGGGCGAAGGACCCTGAGGACTACTCGGGAGCTCCTCGACATTGCAACCAACCACGCCGACGGGGAGGAGGCAGCGGCAACGTTGATTCCCCCTCCGGGTAAGGGGAAGCAAGTCGTGGACGCCGGTGAGGGGCCCTCCTCGTGGTCCAAGAAGAAGAAGAAGGGCGACAAGTGAGGCCGTGACGACAACACCGTTGTGGCAGTCGAGCGCAAGGCTACTCGCCCCAAGAACAATCAGAACGGCCTTCCGAGGGGTCATTTTGAGAGGCTCTTGGAGGTGCCATGCACCCATCACGAGACGTCTGTCAAGCACGCACTCAAGGACTGCTGTTTGATGAAGAACTACGTCAATGGCACGCTCAAGCCCAAGACAGCAGATCCCCCGAAGAAGGATGCGCCACCCTTCCCCGACAACGACGACGATGACGAGGAAGTGGTTTTCCCTCGTGAGGATGGCGCGGTCCACATGATCTTTGGCAGAGCATCAGCGCGACCGTCGAGGCGCAAGGAGAAGCTGATCCAGGGTGAGGTCTACAACACCGAGCCTGCGACGCCGGCGTACCTCAAGTGGTCGGACACCCCGATCACCTTCGACCGAACAGACCACCCCGACCATGTACCACAACTGGGAAACTACCCCCTCGTGGTGGCTCCACTGATCGGGACCAAGAGGATCCACAAGGTGCTGATGGATGGAGGGAGCAGGCTCAACATTCTCTACATGACGACGCTCGACAGCATGGGCATCTCGCGGTCCCGACTGCGCCCATCTCCGACTCCTTTCCACGGGGTCATCCCCGAGAAAGATGCACTCCCGTTAGGGCAGATCGATCTGCCCGTCACGTTTGGGACGTCGCGGAACTTCCGCACAGAAACCCTCACCTTCGAAGTGGTGGGGTTCTTGGGGACGTACCACGCCATCCTCGGGAGGCCGGCCTACGCGAAGGTATGGTTGTGCCCAATTACACGTATCTCAAGTTGAGGATCCCCGGTCTGAAGGGGGTCATCACAGAGGGGACTACGTTCCAGTACGCATACGAATGCGACACCGCGTGCTTTCAATTCGCTAAAACACTCATCCGGTCCGACAAGCTCCACGCCGAGCCTCCCTCCGAGGACCAAGATATCCCCAAGTCGTCCAAGCGAGCGGCCTGCTCTTTCGAGCCCGCCAAGGATGTCAAGGATGTGCTGTCACTGATGATGGCCGCACGCTCCATATCGGGACGACGCTCGATCCTAAATAGGAAAGTGCGCTCGTCGACTTCCTCAAAGCGAACCTCGATGTGTTCGCATGGAAACCCTCCGACATGAAAGGGATCCCGAGAGAAGTTGCCGAGCACAAATTGAACATCAAGCCGGGATCGAAACCAGTCAAGCAGCGCCTGCGCCGCTTCAACGACGACAAGTGCAAGGCCATAGGCGAGGAGATCAAGAAACTCCTTAGTGCAGGGTTCATCCACGAAGTGTTCCACCCCGAGTGGCTAGCAAACCCTGTACTTGTAAAGAAGAAGAATAAGAAATGGAGGATGTGTGTTGACTACACAAGCCTTAACAAGGCATGTCCCAAGGATTCGTTTCCTTTGCCTCGCATAGATCAGGTAGTCGACTCAACAGCAGGGTGCGAAACCCTCTGTTTTCTCGATGCGTACTCCGGGTACCACCAGATCGCGATGTGCATAGTGGACCAACTCGCAACGTCCTTCATCACTCCCTTTGGCGCTTATTGCTACAACTTGATGCTGTTCGGGCTCAAGAATGCGGGTGCTACGTTTCAAAGATGCATGCGACGCGTTTTTGGCGATCTCATAGGATGAATAATCGAAGCATACGTCGATGACATCGTGGTCAAGTCAAAGAAGACGGGCGATCTAATCCCCGATCTTATGGAAGTGTTCGCAAAGCTGAGGGAACACGGGGTGAAGCTAAACCCCGAGAAATGCATTTTTGGGGTTCCCAGGGGCATGCTCCTTGGCTTTGTCATGTCCGAGCGTGGCATTGAGGCTAATCTCGAGAAGATCTCAGCCATCACCAACATGGGGCCGATCCAGAACCTGAAGGGCGTACAACGTGTCACAGGCTGCCTCGCGGCTCTCAGCCGGTTCATCGCCCGACTCGGAGAGCGCAGCTTGCCACTATACCGCCTAATGAAGAAGTCCAACCACTTCACCTGGATGCCCGAAGCTCAGGAAGCGCTCGACAAACTCAAGAATCTCCTAAAGAGTCCACCAGTGCTCACGGCACCAATGCCAGAAGAGCAAATGCTCTTGTACGTGGCTGCAACGACGCAGGTTGTGAGCGCTGCTCTGGTCGTTGAACGAGAAGAGCCTGGGAAGTCACTTAAGGTGCAGCGGCCCGTCTATTTCATAAGCGAAGTTCTCTCCGACTCGAAGACCCGCTACTCTCAGATTCAGAAGCTTGTGTACGCTGTCTTGATCACCAAACGCAAGCTGCGGCATTACTTCGACCAGCACCCCATCACAGTGGTGTCCAAGTACCTCCTCGGGGAGGTGATCCAGAATCCTTAGGCCGAAGGGAGGATAGCTAAGTGGGCCCTCGAGCTGATGGGACAGAACGTGACTTATGCATCGCGTAGTGCCATTAAGTCACAGGTACTGGCAGATTTCGTCGCTGAATGGACGGAGATTCAGACTCTGCCGGCACCAATCGAGCACGAGACATGGACAATGTACTTCGACGGCTCGGTCATGAAGGAGGGAGCAGGGGCAGGCCTTGTCTTCATCTCGCCCCTGGGCGTGCGTATGGAGTACATGGTCCGACTGCACTTTCCAGCCTCCAACGACGTAGCCGAGTACGAAGCACTCGTCAACGGCCCTCGGATTGCGGTCGAGCTCGGAATTCACCATCTCGAAATCCGTGGGGACTCTGAGCTCGTTGTAGACCAAGTGATGAAGGAGAAGAATTGTGAACCCCAAGATGGCAGCCTATTGTTGAGCTGTGCGTCAGCTGGAAGACAAGTTCCATGGGCTCGAGCTTCATCATGTGCTGCGCGACAACAACAAAGCTGTAGACATCCTCGCCAAGGCAGCGTCAAGCCGCAAGCCCGTACCGCACGGTTTGTGTGCTAGAGATTAGCACGCACCGTTCGTCCGAGTAGATGGGGAGCAACAACCAGAGTCGGAGGAACCAGAAGTCATGGAGATTGATAAAGAACCAAACTTAGAAGATCCTGACTGGCGTTTCCCAATCCTCGAATGGTTAGTCGAGGGGCGGTTGCCCTCAGATCAAACGGAAGCACGTCGCATCTCGTGGTGGGAAAAATCTTATGTCCTTATCGACGGCGAGCTCCACAAGCGAGGAGCAGCAGATATACTCATGCGCTGTATTCAGAGAGATCAAGGCCGAGATCTGCTTCAGGAAATTCATGCCGGCACGTGCGGACACCACGCCGCCGCGAGAACCTTAGTCGGAAAGGCGTTCCGACAAGGTTTCTATTGGCCTACGGTGCTCGCAGACGCCAAGGACATCGTGCGTCGTTGTGCGGGCTGCCAGTTCTACGCTCGACAGACTCATCTCCCGGCGCAAGCACTTCAGAACATCCCCATCACGTGGTCGTTTGCCGTATGGGGACTGGACTTAGTCGGACCTTTCAAGCAAGCGCCCGAGGGTTTCACACACCTGCTCGTCGCCGTTGATAAGTTTTCAAAATGGATTGAGACACGACCCGTGACCAAGATCCGTTCTGAAGAAGCCGTGGCATTCTTTACCGACATCATTTACCGCTTCAGGATCCCGAATTCGATCATCACCGACAACGGCACACAGTTCACGGGAAAGAAGTTCCTCAAGTTCTGTGATGACAACAACATCCGCGTGGACTGGACTGCTATAGCACACCCAAGGGCCAACGGGCAGGCTGAGAGGGCCAACAGGATGATCTTACAAGGATTAAAGCCTTGAATCTTCAGACGACTTGAGAAGTTCCGAGCAAGATGGGTCGCCGAGTTACCATCCGTCCTGTGGAGCCTGCGCACCGCACCGAGTCGGTCCACCGGTGCAACACCATTCTTCAAGGTGCACGGGTCGGAAGCGGTTCTACCAACAGATATCGACTACGGCAGCCCAAGAGTCCGGGCGTACACCGAAGAAGGGAATCAAGTAGCACTCGAGGATGCGATCGATCAACTCGATGAAGCTCGCGATGTGGCACTCCTACATTCAGCCCGGTACCAGCAAGCCTTATGATGCTACCACGAGCGCAACATTCATGAACGACAGTTCCAAGTCGGAGATCTAGTACTCCGACGGGTCATGAGCAACAAGGACCGGCACAAGCTTGCGCCCCCATGGGAGGGACCGTACATCGTCGACCAGGTGCTCCGACCAGGAACATTCAAGCTCCGGCATGACGACGACATGATCATCAGCAACGCATGGAACATAGAACATCTACAACGTTTTTACCCTTAAGTAACATTCTTTGTTTCAGCTTATGATCAATGAATAATGCCATGTGTTTTTATTCTCGTTTCATAAGCTTCTCGATATACTTGTGTTGGCATCTTTCATATGTTTCAATGATATCTGAAGGCTGAGTGGCAAGTGTCCTTGCGCCCATGCAAAAACACTTACAACTCGGGGGCTACCCGGGGCACGATGTCCAACTTCCGTTTTCTCGTTTTCAAAACAAAAACTCTCCGACAACTTTGTCGTGACCAATCGCGCGAGCGAACGGTTCTTTTTGGCGGAACACCTTTTACCTCGCGAGGGGAAAGGATGTTGATTTGCGAGCATTTCGATGTTGTTGCTTGTCCAAGTCTTTTAGCACCTACGCCCCCGTGGCTACGGTACGAAAACTTGCAAGCGCAGCTCGGACCTACAGGTCGACGTCAGACTACTTTCAGAAGGAACACGGGTAACCGCTTGGGCTCCGGCTCAAAACGTCTTTTACGAAAAGCAGGCGAGTCTTTTCCTGAATGTTTCTAAGTACTCGGGGGCTACGAACGTGTGGCGTCACTTCGTGGCTCAGGTCGAGCTTTCCGACTCTTTCGCCCCCACAGCTGCAGAGAAAAGTTCGATCGGCCTGAGCATCTAAGTGACGCCACTTCGTTCTACAGTCGTCCGCGGGTACTCGGGGAATGTTTCAGGAGGCGACATTTTCAAAACAAAATGAAAGCTGTTCAGTACGGCGCGCATACAAGTTTTGTTTAAACTATTATACAACTTAATACATCTAATGGGAAGGCCCAGAGCCGGCTTCTGGTGTGTCTTTTGGAATCAGCTCCAGGTCCTTCATCGCGGTGTCGGCCATGGCTTGGGCAAGGGCGGCGCAATCCTCTTCGATCTTGTCGAGCTCCTCGTTCGAGAAGCCGGGGGCCCAACCGCTACTCAGCGCCTGAAGGTCCAACCCCTGGTAGTGCGAGCTGAACATGGAGAGGACCTGGTGCACCACCTGCCGAGAGGTCGACAGCTCTCTCTCCTTGACGAAGCCCGGCAGAAGATTGAGCTGATCGCCGAGTACCTGGGGAGGCATTTGCACGGGCGGGGCGCTGACCTCCGTCAAGATCATGTCAACGTGTCGGCCGAGCTTGGCGCGGTCCAGTATGTTCCTTTTGACCGCCTCCTCCGTCTCGTGCTGAGCCTTCCGATAATCCTCCAGCTCGACTTTGACCTCTGGAAACAGAGAATGAGTCAGAGTTGAGTCATGGGAAGCACAATCAAGAAGGAGTAAGGGGCCAGGATAAAAAGAACGTACTCGAGAGTTGGTCCGCCAGGTTCTTGGCCATCTCAGACATCTCATGGATTTTAAGTTCAACGGCGATGACCTCCTGTGCCTTCTCCGCCAGCTTGGCAGCCTGTGCAGTACGAGCTATGCGGATCCCTGTTAAAACCAAAAGAGTGAAGCAGCATCAGCAACGATTAATGCAGGGAAGGAAACGTCAAGAAGGTTGAGAACGCGAAGATGCTCACCCTAGATCTCCCGTGCCATCTGGCCATTCTCCTCACGGAGCCGGGTCCCCTCGTCGGTGGCCTCCTGCATCTTGGTGGAGAGGTTGCAGACCTGATTGTTCGCCGTCTTCAGGTCTGCCTCATAGTGCGCCAGGTCTTGCTGCAGGTCCGCCACCTTCTTCTCAAGCATCACCTTCTCTTCGGCAGCGGTCTGGGACGCGGCCTCGGCGGCAGCAGCGGCGGCAGCTGCATTCCGAGCTGTCTCGGCAGCAGTTGCGGCTGCGGTTCGCAGCTCCATGGCAGTGGCTTCCGCCTGGGCAAGCTTGGCCTCAAGGGCTTCCTTCTCCGACACGGCAGCATCCGCGGCAGACTGTGCGGCGACTGCAGGTCCTCAGCCGACTTTGCCGCGGTCTCAAGAACGGTCCTCGCTGACGCCTCGCTTGCCACCGCTCCAACAACCGCCAGACGGGCGGCAACCAGCTGCATCTCCAGCTGAGCCTTCTCGGCCCGGAGCTCCTCGATGGTGCGCGTCTTCCTGGCGCTGCAACTGGCGAGCACCTGGGCCGAGAAGAAGGTCAATCGAAGAAACAACTCAGAAATCGAAACACAAAGTCAAGAATTGAGCTCAACCAACTCACTGACGAGACCGGAACAACGAGCTCATTGATCGCCTGCTCCGCCCACTATAAACCCCACCTGAGGCGGTGGCGGGCCGTGGCTTCCTCATCCTCGTCGTCGCACGCCTTGGCGCCATGGGTTCCGGCCCACGGGGCGCACCCGAGACCAAGGCCATGCTCGCCCCCCTCAGGAGCCGAGAAGGGACGGGCTCCCGAGCTCTCACCAACCTCTCAGACGGTGATCGGAGAAGCGCTGGCCATCGCGTCCTCGAGGGAAGCAGGCGCCTGCGTGTCAAGAAGCAGCGAGTCTGCGACCTCGACCACCTCTGCGACAACGGCGGTGGGCTGGCGTGGCGGCTCAAGCGGCGCGAAGGAGTCCGGCATCATTCCTGCCGTCTGGGTCCTGGACGCCTCAGGGCTCGTCGCGACCTCCTCGACCGCCACCACCTCCTCGACCACCACGGCCTCCTCGACCGCCACAACGATCTCCGGGGCAGGCGGCACGGGCGCCTCAGCTGGCAGCTCCTCCGACGCCAGCAGGCACCGTTCCAGCTCGGCCGCATAGGCGGTTGTATCACTACCTGGGAGGTTCAACCCTCCCACATCGGTGGCCTCCGGGAACTACGAGGACGACGAGGGGGCCGCCACCTCCACAGCCTCGCCGTCACCCGCGCCCGACACCGAGGGTAGGCTCACCTATGGAGCCGCCTGCGCGACGGTGCCCTGATCGACGATAGGCGCCGCCGGGGGCTCGGATTGCTCGGGGGCTGCCTGCCCCCCGACCACGCCACCGTCCCCCAACATAGGTAGGGGCGCCGCCGCTTCGTGAGTCTCTGGCGCCACTGCTGCTTGCTCAGGGGCTATCTCTAGCACGGATGGGGCAGTCGAAGAGCGGGAAGCGGGTGAAGGAGTGCGCGGCGCGAGGCTGAGCGCACTGATGTCGGAACGACAGACACGAGAAGGGCAAATTGAGGACCAGGCGTGTCCGAGGACCAGTGGAGGGTCGCTCCTTAGTGATGAGTGATTGATAACGTTGTGTGGACTGATGCTAGGCTAAGTGTCCAGGTACAGGTTGCGGCTTGACTCGTGTCGGTGCAGGTGAAGAACAAGCGCGAAAGGCCTTAGCCGTGGCGGCCTCCGGGTGATGGAGTGGCAATTAGGCTTGGTTCAATGGACCCGGTGGCCGATGGGGTCAAGTGCGAGCCGTGCGGTGCAAGACAGGCGGGCTGAAGTCGTGAACATGGGCCGGTGCAAGGTAGCGGATGGAGCCCGAAGCTTGCACGCGGGGTTTGGTGGATTGCCCAAAAAACCATCTGGTGGACGGTTTCTTGGTTTGGGCCGCAAAACCAAGTCCGAAGGCCCGAGGCAACAGAGACGGTGATCCGAGAGCTTCGAGAAGCTTCGAGGCGGGGGGCACGTGGCGTGATCGCGGGGCTTGCGTCGATGCTAAGCAAGGCCGCGGTGGAAGCGTGTCCGCCTGATGAAGACTTGACCAAAATGCCCTTGAGGGGTTGTATCTTCATTTCAAGCAGTAGGGGTAGCATGGTCATTTACCTCCCTCCGATGGACTTCGTATAAATAGTGGAGAGGTGGATGGCATCTCTCTCTCTCTCTTGGACTCTAGAGCTTTCTCCCCGGTAGATTTCTCTGAACTACTTCTTTTCCCTTTGGATTCCTTAGGCTAGACTCTTGTACATAATCTGACCTCTGGATGTATGGAAGCATTCGGCATCCCAGTGATCTCCTAGTCCTCTGTGATTTTCGTGTCATTTTTGGAACTATTTTTGGGGAGTTTCGTTCTTCGCTCGATTCGTGATTTTGGAGGCATTTCCTCACGGATTTCTTTGAGGGGACCATGGGTGGATGCCTTGCGCATGTTTGTGTATGATCTTGACCCCTCAAACTCCATGGAGAGCCTTCGATTCGTGAGTTTTTGGCCGGAGTTCGTGTTCTTGGTGGAGTTCGTGTGATCCACGATTCCCGGCGATTTGGTGGCTTAGAGGACGAGATTTTTGGGGCATAGCTTTCTCTTGTGTTGCTTATCATCTCCCCAAATCTTGTCTCAAGAGCTTTTGGTGTTTGGGAGATCCGGTGATGAATTGGGAGAGTTGACTTCATAGGCTCGAGCTCTAGCAGCTCTGTCCGGGGCTAGCGGACAGTCCGCGAGGACCCCGTGGACAGTCCGCGCGTCCAGGAGTTCGTCGCGTGTTCTTCGTGTTCTTGCACGTCTTCGTTTCGATCCTTTTTAGCCCTAGGGTTTCCTTGCAAGAGGTTTGCGGACAGTCCGCGTGTTGGTCACGGACGGTCCGCGTGGGAAGTTTTGTCTGGGGTTTTGTCTGGGGTTTCCAGCGAGCTGGGCGGACGGTCCGCACTGCCCTCACGGACAGTCCACGACACTAGCGGATGGTCCGCAAGGCCTAGCTGGACAGTCCGTCTTTCCGGGTTTGTCTCTGGTAGCTCTACTGTTCATTTTGGTCAGTCCGCGCAGCACCTGCGGACAGTCCGTCGTACCCTAGCGGACGGTCCGCCCGTACTGCACGGACAGTCCGTGCCTGGCGTTTCCAGATTATGCCAAGTGCTTTGATTCTTGTCTAGTTGCTTCCGCTCTTTGCTCCTAGGCTTGTCTCTTGATCTTGTAGGCTTGTTTGTGTCCTGTTTGGAGCTTCCTTTGTGTGCGCGAGCGTTTGGAGTGGCAATCGGGGTATAGGCCGAGTTCGACCTAAGGGAAGAATTTTTATCGGCTCCCATTCACTCCCCCCCTCTCTGGTCGCCCTTTTCGGTCCTTCAATTGGTATTAGAGCCGGTTACGGATCTTCTTGATTCTAATTAGTCTAAGATCCAAAGATGGGCGATTACGGCAAGGGGTCGGGTCCTCCGCACTTTGATGGCAAGAATTACCCGATGTGGGAGAGGCGCATGGACGCGTTTTTGCGTAGGAAGGGAACTCTGATCTGGGAGGTCACTCAGAATCCTCATTATGTCATCCAAGATAGTTTTCTACTTCCAGGATCGCGGGACATGTTTGAGACCAATAGCAAGGCCGTTGATTACTTGTTCCGTGCTCTCTGTGCCTCGGAGTTTGATCGAGTGTACGGAGAGGATGTGGCCGGAAAGATTTGGCTCAAGCTGAAGAATGCTCATGTTGGCAATGCCCAAGTGCAAGCCCGTATGTTTACCACTTACCGGAGAGAGTACGAGAACTTCACTCATCTCTCCGGTGAGTCGACCGATGCTATGTTCCAGCACTTCACTTGCATAGTCAACAACATGAGGGCCAATGTGACAGTGCTCCCATACACGGATCATGATCAAGCTATCAAGCTTTTGCATACCCTGGATAGGTCTGTGTGGCAAGCCAAGATCGAGGCCATTGAGGAGTCGAGCGCGTATGACACGCTGTTGCTGGATGAGCTGTTCTCCAAGCTCAGGTCTTCAGAGGTTGATCGTGGCCTGAGAGCCAAGAGCGAGAGCCCCACTGATCCTTATAGTTTGGCTCTCGTCTCAGGATCGAGGACTAACACTAACTCTGTTGGCTTTTCTTTGTCTTGTCTTGTGTCCTTGCCAGATGAGGACTTTGAAGTGCTGAGCAAGGATGATCTCGCCTTGTTGAGCAAGAGGTTTGGGCGGATGTACGAGAACCGCAAGAATGCAAGGTGGAGCTCGGGGATGTGCTATCGGTGCGGGAAGCATGGGCACTTCATCACCGAATGCCCTGAAGCCATGGAGATCAAGAACGACTACAAGGGCAAGCCCAAGCACGACTACAACAAGCACCGCTCTCGGAATGACTACAAGGACAAGCACAAGGACAAGGGCGAGAGAAGGCACAAGAAGAGTGGCGGCCACAAGAAGAAGACCGCTCAAGCAATGGTGGCCGGAGCGAGCAACATCGACTCGACATCAAGTGATGCTTCTTCTGGTTCGAGCAGCGAGGAAGAGCAAGAAAGGTGCAAGGACAAGCGGCACATGGGCAAGAACATCACCGGCCTGAGCTTCGTCGCGCAAGGAGGCTTTTGCGGTATGGCGCATTCCAAGAAGGGTGGGAAGCACAGCTCGGATTCGAACTCCGATTCCGATGATGAGGTACGACAAGATCCCAACTTCTTGCTAGAGGAGAATGCTAGACTGAATGAGTTGCTTGACAACCGTAATGATGTGCTTAGAAAGACCAACAAGGAGAAGAGGGAATTTAGGTCTTTGTTGGGTGATGCTAAGGACAAGGTAGCTGAACTTGAATCCTTGCTTGTGGATGCTCGAAATGAGATAGCTGCTTTGAAATCTGCTCCTGTGGTGTCTGATGAGATTGATTGTGGTGACTGCTCAGTTTTTCTTGCTGATTTGACTGCTCTCAAGGAGAAGTATGCCTCTACTTTGGAGGAACTAGATGTGGTTAGGATTGAGTGTGATGAATTGAAGTCTAGGCCAGCTTTGTTAGGAGCTTGTACTTCATGTCCTATCTTGCATGCTAGGCTAGATGAATCTCACACTAGGATTATTTCTCTTGAGGCGGCATTGAAAGCTCCTCTTCGTACATCATGTTCTACCTATGAAATGCATGCTTTGAAAAACATGGAACTTGCACACTATGTTGATCGTCTGCAGGATGAAAATGATGAGCTTAGGAAATTGATGAGTTGGTTGTCTGGGCATGAGCCACAATTGAGTTTGATGTTGGCTCAGTTCAAGAGGTTTGATGGTCAGGCGTTGGGGGCTGACAAGAGTGGTGAGGGAGAAGAGAAAGTTGGAGAGAAACCCACACCATCCCACACCATACCCATGAACAAATATGCACCCAAGCCAAACCACTTGAGAAACAAGCTTGACACAACTCCAGACCCACAAGTGTTCCCCCAGAAAACAGAGAATTACCAGAAACCCATCAAGTTTGTGAGCAACCTGGGTAATGTCTTTGAGGGGAAGTCAGGAGAGAAAGGTGTTGAGAAGCCCACAGAGAAGCCACTGCCTAAGCCAGTGCCAATCCGCTTCCATTGTGAGTATTGTGGGAGGGATGGGCACAAGGATGAGTTCTATTTCCGGAGGAAGAGGGATGAGCGGTTTGCTAGGGAGATGGCAAACAAGGACAGGTATCACCTTGCTCATGGTGTGCCTGAGCCTCGTAGTGGGCCTCTACCTAGGGGTGAGGTGTATGTGGGCACAGTTCCCACTCATGGAGGTGGAGGTTTGTTTCCTCAGAGAGACAGGCGTGTTGGGTTTGGGCGTGGTGAGTTGGCTCGACGTGCTCCTTCTCGTGACCGTTACGAGTTTGGGAGGCACGATCGGAGCTTTGGGTCTCAGATGGACTACGGGCCACGTTTTTCCCCTAGTGGTGCGCGTACTCCTCCAGTGAGACATGACAGGTCCTTTGGTGGTAGGCGTGAGAGGGCTCCGCCTAGAGGTTTTGGGAGGATGGATTTTGCTAACCCTTCTTTTGAGCAAATGGCTCAGCACTGGTTTAACTCTTTTGGTACTAACCCCAGTGTTGAGTCGCTTGCTCATTCTCGTTCTCGTTTTTTATTGCAGGTGGGAGGCCTGGAGAACTTTTGGTTGATCGACTCCGGTTGCTCACGACACATGATCGGAGATCGTGGGTGGTTCTCCAGCCTCACCCCGGTGAGTACGAGGGAGTACATCACTTTCGGGGACAATGGGAGAGGACGAGTGCTTGCTGAAGGTATGGTGAAGGTGAGTAGCAAGGTGACCTTAAGAAGTGTGGCCCTGGTCAAGTCACTTGGTTTTAACCTGTTGTCAGTATCTCAATTACTTGACGAAGGTTTTGAGGTTCATTTTAAGTCGGGTGCTTCTCGTGTGCTTGATTCTCGAGGCGATCTTGTCTGTACGATCGTCCCCGAGGGTCAAATCTTTCGTGCCGATTTTTCCCAGTCTGTTGGTCCTCCTCGATGCTTTGTTGCTGGCGTTTCGGCTGAGCTTTGGAAATGGCATAGGAGGTTGGGACACTTGAGCTTTGAGTTGCTTTCCCGCTTGAGTGGTCTTGATCTTGTCCGAGGATTGCCTAAGTTGAAATTCGAGAAGGATTTGGTTTGTGCTTCTTGTCGGCATGGAAAAATGGTTGCCGCCTCTCACACCCCTCTGACTTCTGTCATGACCGAGCGACCTTATGAGCTGTTGCACATGGATTTGGTTGGGCCAGCTTGTGTTCGCTCTACTGGTGGGAAGTGGTATGTTCTTGTGGTTGTTGATGACTTTTCGAGGTACTCTTGGGTGTTCTCTTTGGAGGATAAGAGCGAGACATTTGGCTTTGTTCGGGACTTGATCTTGAGGTTGAAGAATGAGAGACATGGAGACGCCATTCGAGCTATACGCAGTGACAATGACACAAAATTTAAGAACTCTCATTTCGATACCTTTTGCAATGATCTTGGTCTTGATCCTCAGTACTCTTCTCCATACGTCGCTTGCCAGAATGGCAAAGTGAAGAGGAAGAACCGGACCCTTTGTGAGATGGCCAGGACAATGCTCGATGAGCATAGGACTCCTAGGTGTTTCTGGGCCGAGGCGGTCAATACCGCTTGCTATGTCTCAAATCGCATCTTCCTTCGTGCCTTTAAGAAGAAGACCTCTTATGAGCTGATGCATGGCCGACAACCCAAGGTGAGTCACTTTAGAGCTTTTGGCTGCAAGTGTTTCATTCGGAAGAAGGGCAAGTTGGATAAGTTTGAGTCTCGATGTTCGGATGGGATTTTCCTTGGTTATACGATTCATTCTAGAGCATATCGTGTGCTCAATCCTGACACTAACCGAATCATGGAGACTTGCGAGGTTACCTTCGATGAGACACAGCCATGTAGCTCTTCTGCTTTTGAGTGTGCAGGTGACGAGGAGATTGGAGCGAGGATCTTTGAGGATGAGAAGGACGGTGATGGAGACGACGACGATGATGGTGGTGACGCTCCAGCGGCTGATCGTATACGTGCTACTTCCACTACCACGACGACGATCGAGGACGGACCATCCGCTACACCCACTACGACTAAGGCTGTTCGAGTGGAGACTGCTGCTGAGGGGGAGGTTGTGTCCAGGCGAGAGGCTCCTTGGCGAGTACAAGTTGATCACCCACCGACGACCATCATTGGTGACCTTCATGAACGCACTACACGGTCGAGGTCAAGGAATACTTCTCATTTCGCTCAATCTGCTTTTGTCGCCTCTTTCGAGCCCAAAGATATTCGACACGCTTTGTCTGATGAGAATTGGGTGAATTCCATGCATGAGGAGTTGGAAAACTTTGAGAGAAACCAAGTCTGGGTGTTAGTCGATCCACCATCAAATTGCCGTCCCATAGGTACCAAGTGGGTGTGGAAGAACAAAGAGGGTGAGAATGGGATGGTTGTGAGAAACAAGTCGAGGTTGGTGGCGCAGGGGTTCAACCAGAAGGAGAGAATAGACTATGAGGAGACATTTGCTCCTGTGGCCCGTTTGGAGGCAATTAGGATCCTTCTAGCCTTTGCCGTGGCTAAAGGGTTCAAGTTGTACCAAATGGATGTCAAGAGTGCTTTCTTGAATGGGGTGATAGAGGAAGAAGTGTATGTGAGGCAACCCCCGGGGTTTGAGAGTGAAAAATACCCACACCGTGTATACAAACTCCAGAGAGCGCTCTATGGGTTGAAACAGGCACCTAGAGCTTGGTATGGCAGGTTGAGAGGCTTTTTGCTGAGTAAGGGGTTTGTGATGGGCACAGTTGATAAGATCCTGTTCCTCCTTAAGCATGGGAATGACAATTTGATTGTTCAAATATACGTGGATGACATAATCTTTGGTGGCTCTTCTCATGATCTTGTTGCCAGATTTGCAGATGACATGAGTAGGGAATTTGAGATGTCCATGATGGGCGAGCTGCAGTTTTTCTTGGGTCTCCAGATCAAGCAGTGCAAGGACGGGACCTTTGTACATCAGGTGAAGTACACCAGGGACATGGTGAAGAAGTTTGGCATGAACGACTCCAAGCCGCTGACTACACCAATGAGTACGACTACAGCTTTGGATGCGGATGAGGACGGCGAACCCGTGGACCAGAAGGAGTACCGGAGCATGATCGGCTCCCTCCTCTACTTGACGGCGACGAGGCCGGACATACAGTTCAGCGTGTGTCTGTGCGCTCATTTTCAGGCTTCACCGAGAACTTCACATCGGCAGGCCGTCAAGCGGATCTTCAGGTACTTAAACTACACTCCTGAGTTTGGTCTTTGGTACTCTGCCTCCTCGACACTCCGGCTTCATGGGTTTTCTGATGCGGATTTCGCTGGGTGTCGATTGGATTGCGAGTCCACTTCTGGGTGTTGTCAGTTCCTGGGTTCTTCTTTGGTCTCTTGGTCATCTCGCAAGCAATCGAGTGTAGCCCAGTCCACCACCGAGGCTGAGTATGTAGCTGCTGCTAGTTGTTGTTCCCAGCTGCTTTGGATGACATATACCATGAGTTATTTTGGAGAGGAGTGCTCCCAGGTTCCACTTTTCTGTGACAGCACCAGTGCCATAAGCGTAGCCAAAAATCCTGTCCTCCACTCCAAAATGAAACACATAGAAGTGAGGTACCACTTCCTGAGAGACAATGTGGAAAATGGAAACATATCTTTGTCCTATGTTCCTACCCAAGACTAGCTAGCTGATATTTTCACCAAACCACTTGACTAAGCCACTTTCACTAGCTTGCGGGGTGAGCTTGGGGTGTGCTTTCCTTTCTAGCTTGGGTCTTGGAGCTTCTCATGTATATATGTGTCATATGTTCATTTTGTTGCATTTCCTTCATGCATTTTATTTTCTGTACAAAACCTGGTAGGATAGCCATCTTTGGATCACTTGAGCTAGGATTGAGCTTCTCTTATATACATTGATCACTGATGTGCTATGGATAAGATATGTGCATGATTGGTAGCTTGTGGATGTGAATGCTATGCTCTTGTTGGTTTTGCCATGTATGTGTGATGAGATAGCATTTTGGTTGTGAAAATGATAAAACTGTCTCTCTCATGAGTAGATGCTTGTCTATGCTCAATTTGTGCTTAAATGCTTATATCATGCTCAGTTTGTGCTTGAGGATCATATTCTCTTTGCTTGGGGTCAAAGATCCTTTGTCATTGTAAATGTTTAGCCCTTTTGCTTGCTTGGGGAGGAGCATAAGCTTCTTTTTGCCGCAAAGGCACTTAATGTACCATGTTTAAACTTGAAAATGAAATTGGTGTATGAATTGCCTTATGCTTGAAAAATGAGCTCCTAATCATGTTTTTATGGCTTGATATTCATATCTTGGGTGCTAAACCGTAGCATGCTTGTCTACCATGAGAAGTCTCATTTTAAGAAGTGGACACATGGCTCGGTGGCTTTAACATGACTTGAGTAGCTTGTGGGCGTTTATAATGATCTTATAATGAGAATTTGTGATCTTGCATAAATTTTGCATGATCTAGTGCCTTTGTGTTCAAATTGGCATAAATAGGATCTTACTCATGAGATGCATGTTTCTTTGTAAAATTTTTTTGCTTAAAATTGCTTTTAGCCATGTCACATGCTTATATGTCTCTACCTTCTTGATGGCAATGTGCTAACTACACCATGTCTACTTTGCTTGCTCTATGTCTCATTTGTAGCATTTTGTTGTGCTCTTTGTATATTTGAGAAGCTTGGTAGACTGTATATGTGCTTTGACATGCATTTTTCATGAATACAAGGGGAAGAGTTTCATATACCTTGATTCTTGCATTGTCAACAAGGGGGAGAGTTTTGTGGAGAGTTATGCACATCTGGGGAGAATTTTCATGCATTGTGAATTTTTGTGGAAAATTGGTATGCATTTGTGAGATGTGGCATGTGAGGAGAAAAATTTGAGAAGAAGAGGTTGTATTTGCTCAGGGGGAGTTTGCATTTGTGCAGGGGGAGCTCCTTTGGTTTACCTGAGTTTTGTGCTTTGTGGTGTGCTCCTTGTGAGCTTTGTTTTTGTCTCGGCTGTGTTGAGCCGTTGCCCTTGTCTTAGGGGGCCGAGACTTGGATTGGTGAGTGATCTTGTTTTCGCTTATTTTTTAGCTTTGGATCACTTTTTTTGGAGGTTTGTGTTCGTGGTTGTTTTCTTTTCTTTTTCTCTATCATGGTTACTATGGGTGTTGTCAATGAACTCATCAAGGGGGAGATTGAGGACCAGGCGTGTCTAGGGATGGCAATGAGTCGGGTCGGGTGCGGGTGGAGCAAAACCCACCCATTATGACACCCATCACATTTAGCTACACCCACCCATTATCACACCCATGGGTGAGATTTCACACCCACACCCACACCCGCTGGGCACCCGCTGGGTCCATCGCATTTATAAATATGATGACATTATATCAAGTAATATAATAGAATAAAATCATGAAAGTCACAAATAGATAATTCTAACAAGCCAAACTTCCAACTTATAGTCACATAACGTCACATAAATGTTCATAGTTCCAGCGAGAAAGTAAATTAGTCATCATACTCAATACATCACATAAGCAAATATAGAATAAAGATTTAAACCTAACCTTAAGATTAAAAATACAAGGTATAGATTACAACATCAATCATCATAAATCTATCAAATAGGTTTAGTATCTATTAAAAAAATAAATATATTATTATTTCGGGCCCCATGGGTCACCCACGGGTTAAAATCTACACCCACACCCACTTAATACGGGTCGGGTTGGGTGTAGACCCATGGGTGAAATTTTGCACCCGCGCCCGCACCCATTGGGTGCGAAACCCGTGGGCACCCGCACCCATGGGTCCGACTGCCATCCCTAGGCGTGTCCGAGGACCAGTGGAGGGTCGCTCCTTAGTGATGAGTGATTGACAACATTGTGTGGACTAATGCTTGGCTAAGTGTGCAGGTACAGGTTGCGGCTTGACTCGTGTCGGTGCAGGTGAAGAACAAGCGCGAAAGGCCTTAGCCGTGGCGGCCTCCGGGTGATGGAGTGGCAAGTAGGCTTGGTTCGATGGACCCGGTGGCCGATGGGGTCAAGTGCGAGCCGTGCGGTGCAAGACAGGCGGGCTGAAGTCGTGAACATGGGCCGGTGCAAGGTAGCGGATGGAGCCCGAATCTTGCACGTGGGGTTTGGTGGTTTGCCCACAAAACCATCTGGTGGACGGTTTTTTGGTTTGGGCCGCAAAACCAAGTCTGGAGGCCCGAGGCGACGGAGACGGTGATCCAGGAGCTTCGGGAAGCTTCAAGGCGGGGGGCACGTGGCGTGATCACGGGGCTTGCGTCGATGCTAAGCAAGACCGCGGTGGAAGCGTGTCCGCCCGATGAAGACTTGACCAAAATGCCCCTGAGGGGTTGTATCTTCATTTCAAGCAGTAGGGGTAGCGTGGTCATTTACCTCCCTCCGATGGACTTCGTATAAATAGCGGAGAGGTGGATGGCATCTCTCTCTCTTTTGGACTCTAGGGCTTTCTCTCCCGGTAGATTTCTCTGAACTGCTTCTTTTCCCTCTGGATTCCTTAGGCTAGACTCTTGTACAGAATCTGACCTCTGGATGTATGGAAGCATTCGGCGTCCCGGTGATCTCCTAGTCCTCTGTGATTTTTGTGTCATTTTTGGGACTATTTTTGGGGAGTTTCGTTCTTGGCTCGATTCGTGATTTTGGAGGCATTTCCTCACGGATTTCTTTGAGGGGATCATGGGTGGATGCCTTGCGCATATTTGTGTATGATCTTGACCCCTCAAACTCTGTGGAGAGCCTTCGATTCGTGAGTTTTTGGCCAGAGTTTGTGTTCTTGGTGGAGTTCGTGTGATTCGCGATTCCCGACAATTTGGTGGCTTAGAGGACGAGATTTTTGGGGCATAGTTTCCTCTTGTGTTGCTTATCATCTCCCCCAAATCTTGTCTCAAGAGCTTTTGGCGTTTGGGAGATCCGGTGATAAATTGGGAGAGTTGACTTCACGAGCTCGAGCTCGAGCAGCTCTGTCCGGGGCTAGCGGACAGTCCGCGAGGACCCCGCGGACAGTCCGCGCGTCCAGGAGTTCGTCGTGTGTTCTTCGTGTTCTTGCGCGTCTTCGTTTCGATCCTTTTCAGCCCTAGGGTTTCGTTGCAAGAGGTTTGCGGACAGTCCGCATGTTGATCACGGACGGTCCGCGTGAGAAGTTTTGTCTGGGGTTTCCAGCGAGCTGGGCGGACGGTCCGCGCTGCCCTCACGGACAGTCTGCGACACTAGTGGACGGTCCGCAAGGCCTAGCCGGACAGTTCGTATTTCCGAGTTTGTCTCTGGTAGCTCTGGTGTTCATTTCGGATAGTCCGCGCAGCACCTGCGGACAGTCCGTCGTACCCTAGCGGACGGTCCGCCCGTACTGCACGGACAGTCCGCGCCTGGCGTTTCCAGATTGTGCCAAGTGCTTTGATTCTTGTCTAGTTGCTTCCGCTCTTTGCTCCTAGGCTTGTCTCTTGATCTTGTAGGCTTGTTTGTGTCCTATTTGGAGCTTCCTTTGTGTGTGCGAGCGTTTGGAGTGGCAATCGGGGTACAGGCCGAGTTGGACTTAAGGGAAGAATTTTTATGGGCTCCCATTCACTCCCCCCTCTCTGGTCGCCCTATTCGGTCCTTCACAAATCAAGAAGGCAGAAGAAAATCGAAGAACAAGATGACTTGATAGCGCGAAGCGACACTTACACGGAGGAGGTGATGTGGGCCCGCTTGACAGGCTTGGGGGCTATGCCGACGACTCGGGGGCTGACCTCTTGCCCCCTAGCAGGTCTGAGGGCGGGCTTCGGCTGTCACTCAGGGTGAGGGGAACCTGCAAGGGCGGGGCCCCGCCGCCGCGGATGACCAACGATTGGAGACGCCGCGGGGGTGCATTCATGTTCTCCCGCTGCGGCGCGGACGGGGCGAGCACCGGCGACGTCGATCTTGCTTTGGGGGGCGACCGTGTCCTCGGAGAGCCCGACCCCCGCCGCGACGAGTCGCCAGAAGGACGGCGGACGGACGAATCGTGATCCTCCGACCACCTGGACGAGTCATCTCGCCGCGGAGACCTCCTCCTCTCCCTCTGCTGCTCTTGGTCATCGGGGCCCGATCGGGAGTGAGTCACCCTCCGATCCTCTTGGTCCGGGCGCGGAGACGGGCGCGAGCCAGAGCTCGTCCCCTGTTCGTGGGCAGCAGGCTCCGGCCGCTGCCTCGAGCTGGACTCCGCGGCCTGCCGCTGGGGAGGAGGCGCCGGAGACGACAGCGCGCTCCAGTCAACGCTGGCGCCACCATCATCACCGGACCAGGGCGGCGAGGACGAAGGGTCCTTGTCTGAGGAGACGGTGCCCTCCCTCATCCTCCTACGCTTAGCGCGGCGGTCGTTCCGCTCGCGCTTTGCAATCTCCTTATCCTTGTGCTGGGCCTTGCGGTCGGCCCTCCTCCTGTCCGCGGTAGCCTGGGCGCGATTCGGCATCGCATCCTCAGGAAGAGGCGGCTTCGCGGGGAGAGGGGCCGCAGGCCTCAACTAAAGGCAAGGGAGAAAACAAGAAATCAACACAAGAAACGCAAGATAGTCGGAGCACCGATCAGAAGGAAGAAGAATTTACGTAATTCCTGGTCCCCTCTCGGGGGAGCATGTGTAGAAGTCGGGGTGGCGGCCACGAGAAGTTGGCCTTCCCGATTGCCTGCCCCACGCGAAGCTGGATCTCATCCAACGAAGGGAGCCGAGGAGCGGACACGGTCCCGATAAAGGGAGCCCTATCTGGCGTCATCTGGCAGATGCGCAGACGGCGTCGCTGGAGCGGGATGATCCCCAGCGCTTGGTACTGGCCAATGACGGCCGCCAAGTCAACCCCGGTGTCGCGCAGCTTGGTCAGCACCATCCAGCAATCCCTGAGCAGCCTCTCCTGCTCCGTCTCCGGGGGCCCGTAGCTCCAGTTCACCGGCGCCTCGGCGATTGACGAGCCGGTATACTTCGGCAGCGGATACTCGGGGCAGTCCTTGAGGTAGAACCACCCTTTGTGCCAGCCGCTGTTGGAGCTCGTCAGTGTGCTGGGGATGTACTCGTCGCTCCTCTTCGTCTTCATCCGAAGATTGGCACACCCGATTGTGGCCGGGAGCGACCTGTCCTTCAGGCACACGAACTTGAAGAAGTACCGGAAGAGGTGCCAGTGGGCGCCCACTCCCAAGTACCCTTCACATAGCGCCTCGAATGCTGCCATTTGTTGGATGCTGTTGGGGTTGAGGTGGTGGAGTTGCAGCCGGTACTCCGCGAGGACGGCACGGATGAACCGGCCGGCTGGAATGGTGAAGCCCCGCTCGTGGAATGTCACGAACGAGACCACGTAGCCGTCCGGCGGGTGCGGCACCGACTCGTTGCCTGGAACCTTCCACTCCTCGGAGGTGGTGAGGACCGGCAGTTGACCGGCAGCGACGAGTCACTAAGGGATCGAGCGAGAGACATTGGAGCGCGTCCAGTTCGACATGGTGTGTGTCGAGCTCGGGGGCGTGGGGCAGATGCAAGAAGCGGCGGCGGTGGTGCAAGGGTTGAGAGCAGATGAGCTAGCGACGACGACAAAGGCAGGGAATCAAGGGGAAAAAGAACGGAGCTCAACCGGTGCGCGGTTTATAAGGGGCCAACGTGGCTGCTAGCATTTAATGACCGGCCCCACTACGCCATAAAACCGCCTGTTTGGTGGGCACATTCCCCAAGGTGGCAGTGGCACGCCCGCGTGACGGTTCCATACCGAGCGGGCCCGCAGGTCTAAACCTGCCTCGCGTCGTCCCCTCCAACCGTCACCACCTCCACGTCAGCCATGACCGACGAAACGGACACAACAACCGATACACCCGTGACCGCCATGACTGAAGTCCCCAAGGCAATGACAACATTTCAAAATTCAAAACCCCATAAACGAGTCTACAACTCCCTCATGGGCTCAGGGGCTACATCCGGCGGATGCGCTCGCGCGCACCCGCCGAGTAAATCAGAGAACAAAAACTACAACATTTCCCTGATGTTGAGCCTGCGAGCGAGTCCTTGACTCCCACCACAGGCTCGGGGGCTACTGATGAGGGCCTGGATTAGGGCCCCCTAAGCAACGAGATAATCACCTTGAAGATGGAGTACTCTGACACCATTGACAATGCGAAGGCTAAGATCCAGGACGGGGAGGGATGCAAATCTTCGTCAAGACCCTCACTGACAAGACTTCCCCCACTTTCGAGTATCTTCCGCCTCGCCTGAGTACGCCTTGTCCCCGAGTGCTCTCCGCCTCGCACGAGAACGCTCCGTCTCCGAGTACACACCACCTCGTCTCCGACTACTTGTTCGCACGAGTAAATCTCCGTCTCCGACTAAGGCAGAGTCCCCACGGGGGAGCCGGAGTGTGGGACTGGGGCCCCACACGAAAGTGGCGCCGCCCCAGCCTCCCAAGCTTCTTCGTAACGACACGCGTGACGCCGTTTTCCACGCCATGCAAAGTCCACAGCTGGCGCGACGGGAGGATGGCCGGGTCTGACAAGGGCTGTAATGGCGCACAGTGCACCCCCCACGACCTCCAACATGCCGTCACATCCAACGCCAGCTGCACGCAACCCCCGTTAGAGCGTGCACTCAATTACCACCTACAGGCGCTTAGGCCATAACGTGGCGGGCCTATGAACTACTCGGAGGAGGTGCCAAGTGCCCGGAATCAACAGTGATGATAGCACACGCGGCGGCCTCCAACGACATCACAGCTCAGCGACCTCCCACGCCGCCTGACGGACATCAATGACGGAAAAGACTCCACAACGCCATAGCACTGTAGCTTATTTTCGTTTTCCCTCTTTGTCCCTCTCCCTTGTGACTATAAAAGGGGGAGGAGTGCAACGTACGTAGAGACTGACCGATCACCAAGTTTGTAACCCCTACTACAGACACCCCTACCATAGGAACACGAGTACTCAGAACTAGACGTAGGGTATTACTCCTCGGAGGCCCGTACCAGTATAAAACCCTTGTGTCTCCCGTGCCAACCATCCGAATCCGACACACGATTCGATACAAATCTACTGCCGGCGGTTGAGAACCCCGACACCTTGTGTCAACAAAAACGGTTTAGGTTGCACCATGGACCCTCCAACACTTTCACCATTTGTTATCAAGAACCTAGGCTCAACTTTTTGCGAGATTGACCCTACAAAGCTATCTGTGGAAGAGCTTTCCAAGACAAAGAAGATCGCAGCCCCTGGAGGGAAGAAGCAGAGCAAAACGAAGAACAACTATGAAGCAAACAATGATGATCTTAGCAAGACCAACAAGAAGAAGCCTAAGAAGTAGTGAGGAAACTCAGCCTCCTGGAGACCTTTATTTTGTTTCAGGTTTAAGCCCTTTATTTTGTGAATCTGTAATAATTCTATGTGACCAAAACTATGAAGCTTCAGGCTTTTACTATGTCCTAGTTGTACACATGCCTGCTAGTCTGCTTATGTGTTTCCATGCTTTTATGTCAACTAATCATGAACTCGTTACACCAAACTAGAAAATGGAAAGTGTTGTGCTGGAATGTTCGTGAGATAAATGCAAAAGAAAAGTGGGACGCAATTCGTTTTAGAATCTCTGAACGTGGTTGTTATGTTGTTTGCCTGCAAGAAATGAAAAGACAACATTTTGATCTCCAATTTATTAAGAAATTATGTCCATCATCTTTTGATGCTTTTGAGGACTTGCCATCTATTGGTGCTTCTGGGGGAATTATTACTATTTGGAAATCATGTCAATTCACTCGTTCTCTGGCTTTTAGTAATAATTTTGCAATTTTTTTGGACTTTCATTCAAACCATGATCAATCTGAATGGATTCTGACAAATATTTATGGGCCATGTACTCCTGAGGGTAAATTGGAGTTCATTCATTGGATTAAAAATATTTAGATGCCAGATGATATTGATTGGCTTGTAGTGGGTGATTTTGACCTCATCAGAGGCTTTGAAAACAGAAACAAACCAGGTGGAGATGTTCAAGATATGCTACTATTCAATGAAGCCATCAGTGCCCAGGGTTAGATTGAGCTGCCACTACATGGCACAAAGTTCACTTGGTCCAACAAGCAAGAATCACCATTGTTGGAAAGGCTGGACTGGTTTTTTAGTTCAAGTTCTTGGACTCTCAATTACCTAGATACTTCTGCTTATACTTTGGAAATGGAGCCTTCTGATCATGTTCCATGTATCATCAACATGAGCACGACAATTCCAAAATCTAACATTTTTAGATTTGAAAATTACTGGATGGAACATGAGCATTTTTTTGGAGGCTGTGGCACATGGGTGGTCAGTTCCAACAAATCAAACAGACTCAGCCAAAATCCTAACAGCTAAGCTCAAAAACCTGAGAAGAGTTTTGAGACATGGCAAGCTCACCTTTCTAATCTAAAAGCAAACATTCAGAATGTTAAACTAATACTAGTCTTCTTAGGGGTTCTAGAGGAATACAAAGATTTGTCTGTTTAAGAATGGAACTTCAGGTCTCTACTCCAGAAAAATATAACTCCCTGCTTAACCAACATCAGATTTATTGGAAACAGAGGGGAACAATCAAATGGTTAAAGTTTGGAGATGAAGGTACAAAGTTCTTTCATGCTAATGCAACAATCAGGAAGAGAAGAAGTTTAATTACAGCTTTGACAGATAATAATGGAGTCACTCATACCAACCATCACATCAAGGCAAATATTATTTGGGAATCCTTTAAAGAAAGACTTGGTTCTTCAGATTCACCTGAGATGCTTTTTGATTTATAACAACTTCTGCAAAAGTCAGATGTCCTGGATTCTCTGTCAGACCCATTCACACATGAGAAAATTGATGTAGTAGTTGCAAATCTCCCATCTGAAAGTCACCAGGGCCTGATGGTTTTAACATAGACTTTGTTAAAAAAACGTTGGCCCCTAATTAAGCAAGACTTCTACAAACTATGTGATGATTTTCATGATGGATCTGTTTGCCTTCAAAGCTTGAATGGGTCATATGTAACCCTGCTTCCAAAAGTGCATGTTCCTACAAAAGTTTCAGATTACAGGCCCATCTCTCTGCTGAATATCTCAACAAAAATCCTCACAAAACTCTTGGCAAACAGACTGCAAGAAGTTATCATGGAGTTAATTCACCAAAACCAATATGGTTTTATAAAATCAAGAACAATTCAGGATTGCATTGCATGGGCCTTTGAATATCTACATCTCTGTCATAAATCAAAGAAGGAGTTAATCATCCTGAAATTAGATTTTGAGAAGGCTTTTGACAAAATTGGGCATCAAACAATGTTACAAATAATGGAGCACAAAGGATTTAATGTGACCTGGCTACACTGGATGAGGTCCATCTTTAGCTCTGGTACATTAGTTGTTCTTCTTAATGGAGTACCTGGAAAAGTTTTTCATTGTAAAAGGGGTGTCAGGCAAGGAGATCCCCTATCACCACTGCTCTTTGTTCTAGCTTTTGACTTCTTGCAGACTCTGTTCAATAAAGCTAAGGATTTAGACCTGCTCAAATTACCCATTCCATTGGAATACACCAGGGACTTCCCAATCATCCAATATGCAGATGATACGCTGATTATCATGGAAGGGTGCGCTCGACAGCTTGTCTTTCTGAAAAGTTTATTGCAAACTTTTGCAACTTCCTCAGGTCTAAAAGTGAATTACTCTAAATCCATGATGGTGCCTATTAATGTAGATGATCAAAAAATGTAGATTTTAGCAAACACTCTGGGTTGTTCAATTAATGCTATGCCATTTACATACTTGGGGCTTCCACTAGGAACAACAAAACCAAAAGTTGCAGATTTCCTCCCTATAATCTCAAAGTGTGAAACACGGTTGGTTGGCATCTCAACATTCTTATCCCAAGCAGAAAGACTTCAAATGACTAATGTAGTTTTTTCAGCCTTGCCAACATTTCATTTATGCACCTTTGTTGACGTTTGATTATCGTTGTAAACTTCGATCCGCAAGTGTACGGATCACATGGGACCCATTTTTCTATAAGTGTAAACCCAAGGTATTGAATCCGTGGAACATGTGCAACGCAAGATCGATCCAATAAAGCAAAAAAGCACTTTGTTCTAGAGAGGTTTCAAACGCATCTAATCTACTAAAACATGAGAGGTAGCGAGAGAAAGCAAGAGGTAACCGATCTAGAGAGTCTAGATCGTGCATTTGTTGTAGTTCCAAGCGAGAGATGGAGATAGCAATAAGAATCTCATTAAAAAGCATGTGGCCTCCGTTCCAATCCTCGAAGGCACCTACCATACACGTGATCGACATCCTGTCACGATGCCCCGCTTCTTGTGTAGGTGAACCTAAGAGCACGCTCACGAGGAACGTGTTGAAAACACTTGGTAGATCGGGTATGCACCTCTAGCCATCGCAGCTACAAGAGCACCCTAGGCAATCTATCTTAAGTATAGATTGAGGAAGAAGAAAAACCAAGAGAAGACAAAACCGTAGAGAAAGCACTTGATTGCTAGAAATCGGATTCATTGAAACTCCATCATAAGTGTATACATGAATAAGATCCAACCGGGATCCTACCTTAATCTTGATTCAAGCCTCCGGAACTCCGACGTGGTCTTCCATGCAAGGTTCCCACGTCGGCTAGGGAAACCCTAGACAACTAACATGACCCTCCTCTTTGAGATGGTTTCCCTCTAGCTTCTCTGCTCATTGGCGGCGGATGACGAATGACTTGATGCGTGGCTCTTTGCACGTGGACTATAAATAGCCCGAAGGGGTGCTAGGTCAAAGGGGGCAGCGAACCGACCGACAGGAGGGCCAGGCCGGCCGGCCTGGGCTGACCGGCCCATGGCCTCATCGGCCCGGTTCGCCCCTGGTTTTCTTCCTGAACCTTCTCGCGACTTCCTGAGTTTTTGCCGAGTTGCATGTGGGTCCTTGACGTCATTTTCCTCGTGGTTTAGATAAGGGTGCTTGGCGTTAGAACTCCTGCATCTTCCGTCTAGGTACTCGACACTTCTCGGCTTCACGCTTTAGTCCTTGGCCCATTTGGAGTCATGTTCATCTTGTGTCTTGGCTTGTGCCGGGCTTCATGATCTTCTTGTAAAACCCTTGATGAACTTTACCCGGAAGTCCTCATTTAGGCTCTTGATTCCTGTGTAAACAATAAACTCCAAAAACCATGCGTGAGTGTGAACTTGACATATAATAAGGGTTAGGATCGTTAGTGTGAATATCAAATTAATGCCAACATTGAAGGTAAACTCATGGCTAGGTTGACGGAAATCGGCCGCCAACATCCCCCCATGCTTAAACCTTGATCGTCCTTGAGTAAGCCTTCAATGGATATCAGGGTTGCCTTTCAATGTTCAAACCCTGCACTTGATCATACATGAGAAAACATAATGCTCTCTAAATTTATATTTGTTAAAGTTTCATAATGTAGCTGGCCTTCATCCCTACGGAGGGTGGATATCAATTAAGCTCTTCCCACAAGAAGTTAAACATGCTCTCAAATTTTAAATGAATCTCAGTGACGAGGCCATGGACCAGGGCCCACCAAGACCGCTAAAAAACGTAGTACGGACCAACGTGCAGCGTACTTAGTGGCTAATACGGCGAGTATTAAGCCCCCGAGTACCTAGCAGTCCTACAACTTGTTTCCATCATGGGCCGGAAGATAGATGGCCCATGGCCACCAGCGCCATTTCCTCCGAGTACATGGCAGCCCATACGACGGGTCTTCACCCCCGTCTCTGACTACTCGCTCATACGAGTAGTTACCGCCTCCCATCCCTAACTACTCGTTCGCACGAGTAGTTTCCGTCATTGACCTGCGCAGGCAGGCAAAAGAGGCATGCCCCCCCCGTTGAGATCCCAGGATCTCCGCGCACAGTCCCTCACGCACCGCCATGCGTCCGCTCCACCACAGCGGCCCGCCCGGGTCAGGCTGATTCGGTGTCAGGAGGCGGATCCGTCCACCCTGCCACGAACGGCATAGTGTACGCCGTACCACGAACGGCGTAAGATGTGCTGAGCCACGAATGGCACAGTGCATGCTACACCCTAAGCATCGGAAGGCGCGGCGTAGACCACCTGCTCACACGAGTAGTTTTCCGCCTCCGACCAGTTTGAGACTTGACCTCCAAGGCCGCGGGTACACGGGCCCCGTCGATATCCCGTGATATCCGGGGGCGTTA
This sequence comes from Cenchrus fungigraminus, assembly GCA_036936925.1. Lineage (NCBI taxonomy): Eukaryota > Viridiplantae > Streptophyta > Magnoliopsida > Poales > Poaceae > Cenchrus > Cenchrus fungigraminus. The sequence goes on from CM072779.1 coordinate 105,685,282, forward strand.
GCCCGCGACCCGCCATGTGCCGGCCCCTCCGCGCCGGTCCGTCCTGACCAGGTCGATCTGGTGTCAGAGGGCGGATCCGTCTGCTCCTCCACAAACGGGGCAGTACGTGTCATATGAAGGACCGATTAGGCGAACCAGAGAGGGGGGAGTGAATGGGAGCCGATAAAAATTCTTCTCGAAGGAGATGAGGACTCCAACAAGACGAACACAGCTTCCAAATCACGTCTCCGACTCAACTACCCAAGTTGGCCAAGACCACGCAACCACTGGAGTGCTGCTGGTCCTAGGAACCAACAACCACCTTCACGGACTCGAGAACGCAGCGGAACAGCAACTCGAGCACCACTGACCTACACCGGTCAGGCCGGTGAGCACCATCGGTCAGACCGGTCCCTGCTGGCAAAATCTGAGAACTTCCACAGAAGGCCCCTACACCGGTCAGGCCAGTGTAGCTCACCGGTCAGACCGGTCCGAGCCAGGAAATCCCAAATCCTCCGAACAGGCCTACCGAGCTCCAAACTGACCCAAACTCGAAACAGCAGCAACACGGGACAACAACGAACTCACCCAGACGTTCACCCGAGGCAAAACCCACAGAGCCTCTGCACCGGTCAGACCGGTGAGCAGCACCGGTCAGACCGGTCAGGCTGGGCCGCTTGGGGATGAACAGCACCCGCGGGTCAACTCCCCCAAATCCAACTCCCGATCTCCCGAATCGCTCCACGGATTTGTGCAAGACTTTGGGGATAGTAGGAACACCTCATGGGCACTCCATAGCCAAGATTTGGTCCACCAAAACTTGCTAAATCAAGAGGAATCAAAAAATCCCACCAAGAACACCTCTAACCCTAGAGCCACGAAAAGCCCAAAATCGAGCCCCTTTGCTCACGGATTTGGGAGGGGAATCAAAGGGAAAAGAACCACGAGGGGTTCATGCATACATCCCCCACCAAATCCCAAAGAGAAAGGCCTCGAAATCGCTCCAAGAAAATCGCCAAGAAAGGGCTCCGAAAATCACCAAAAAGGAGAAACGGGAAAGACACATCCAAGACTTGAGGAACCACGCCGAATCATCTATACATACCAAAGAGGTTCATACAAGGTCTAGCTTGCCGCCCGATCATCCTTCCCTCTCACAAGATCTCACCATGAAGCTCTCAAGCTAGTCCTAAGAAAATCCTAAGGAAAATAGGAAAACCAAATGAGCTAGGGTTCCAAGAGATGGCTGCCATCCTCTCACCACTTGGGTTATATGGAGGCAACCGAAAGACGAAAATACCCTTACTAGCTAACTAGGGATACATGCCCCTCAAGGGCGAATTCGGAAATCTTTGCCTTCGCTCCATCGGACGGATGCCCAGCGACCGCAAACTTGCTTAGCCTCGACGCAAGCCTTGCGATCCCGACGCGTGTCCTCCGCTTCGAAGATTCCGGACTGCGTCGTCGCACACCGGTCAGACCGGTGCTCCTCACCGGTCAGACCGGTACCCACCGGTCAGACCGGTCAGACCGGTCTGGAGCTGCTGCACCTCCGTCTTCGGTTCTTCGGTCTTGGCTTTGTGGATCAACCAAGGAACCTAGTGGTTTTCTGGTGAACCACCGGAAACCCCGCGAACTCGGTATAGCCTCCGCCAATCACCACTCATGACTCGGCTCCCACGTAGTCCCGGCTCGACCTTGGTTTTGAGGCTCAACCAAGAAACCGTCGATGACTTCATCTTGCCGTTCTTGCCACCATGTGGCCCGCACTTGACCCCGCTGGCCACTGGGTCCCTCGAACCAAGTCTACTTGTCTTCTCCACACCTGGAGGCCTCACCGGCAACGACCTTTCACGCTTGTTCTTCACCTGCACCTGCACCAGTCAAGTCGCAACCTGCACCTGCAATACTTAGCCAAGAATCAGTCCACACCACGTTGTCAATCACTCATCACACCAGGAAGCGACCATCCACCGGTCCTCGAACCACACCTGGCTCTCAATCTCCCCCTTGATGAGTGCATTGACAACACACACGTTTTGGTAACCAAGAGAAAAGAAAAGGAAAAAGAAACGACTAAAAGAAACTCCAACAAGCGATCGAAAGCCAAAGAAAGGCAAAGAGCAAGATCACTTGAAGAAGACAAGTCTCGGACCCCTTAGGCAAGGGCAACGGCTCGACACATCCGAGACAAAACATGCTCAAGCAAAGAGCACAAGCCAACAATCCAAAGCTCGAAAACCACAAAGAGCTCCCCCTGCACACATGCAAGCTCCCCCTGAACCAATGCAACTCCCCCTGGACGAATGCATGCAAACCACCTCGCAAAACAGAGCAGCTGCTTCAGCTTTGCTCTGACCGGTCAGACCGGTCAACCACACCGGTCAGACCGGTGTGCTAGATCGCCCAGCACCTGAACCTCACACCGGTCAGACCGGTGTACCTCACCGGTCAGGCCGATGACCACCTGGGAAAAACTGGGAACTGCACGAGCTCAAAACTAGCTCGAAACCACTTGGAAACCTTCTAAATGCATGCAGCAAGACAAAACATGCTCAAACTTCTCCCCCTTGTTGACAATGCATGAATCAAGCCAAAAATGCAACCTAGAGCTTCTCAAATAGGCAAAATTCAACAAAGGATGCTACACATGTCCAAATGAGCAAGTTAGATACTCTATAGCTTCGTAATGACATCAACTACAAGATCACCAAGTTTCACAACCATTGGGCGAAGCTAAGATAGAATTGAGCAATTTTGCGAAAATTTACCCTCTCATGAGCAAAGTCCTAAACATGAGCAAAACATGTCAAAATGGCAAAGCCACACAAACTTCATACTAGGACAACCATTCTAATCATAAGACCATCATAAACACCCACAAGGACCTCATGTCATATCAAAGCCACCGAGCCATGTGCCTACTTCTATGTATGAGACTTCTCATTGGTAGGCATCATGCAACGATTTAGCACCCAAAGCAAATTAAAATTAGCACATATGACATGGGAGCACATTTTCCAAGCAATTTACATTTCATTTTCAGATTTGAAATTGGTACATGAAATGTCTTTGCGACAAAAAGGAACTTATGCCCCTCCACAAGATCAAGCATGGGGGCTAAACATTCATGATGGCAAATGAGCCTTTGGCCCCCATATGATCAAAATAAGCTATCCAACCACAAATTAAGCATAGCCAAGCCACAAAAACATGTCAAGATCATATAAAGGCATTTACTCACAAGAGAGCATACATATGAGATTTTTCAAAAAACATAGCCATCAACCATGGATATAAACCAAGATTATCAAGAGCTAAGCCAAACTAACCATAGCTTTCCAAACTAGCTCACAAAGACATATATATCATTCCATGGTGAACAATGTATATAGGAGAAGCCTTTCCTAAACAATGCATATGATACAAAATGCATGCAACCTAAGATACAAAGATGCCTATACATCATGTTACATATGCCATGCCAAATGCAAGAAATGCACAAAGGAAAGCTATACATATGCTACAAAGGAGCTCCCACACACCGACTCAAGAAATCAAACAAACACCAAGCTCCCCCCGCAAACGAGTGAAAGTTGCTTGATCTAAGGGTTTGGTGAAGATATCGGCTAGTTGGTCATGTGTGGGTACATGGATCAAAGCTATCTTCCCTTTCTCTACGTTGTCTCTCAGGAAATGATACCTCACTTCTATGTGCTTAGTTTTGGAATGGAGCACTGGGTTCTTTGCAACGCTTATGGCACTGGTGCTATCACATTGAAGTGGAACATGGGTATACTCCTCACCAAAGTCACTCATGGTGTATGTGATCCAAAGGAGCTGAGAGCAACAACTAGCTGCGGCCACATACTCTGCCTCGGTAGTGGATTGAGCAACACTCGACTGTTTGCGGGAAGACCAAGACACCAAAGAAGAACCCAAGAACTGGCAAGTCCCAGAAGTGGACTTCCTATCCAACCGACACCCGGCAAAATCCGCGTCCGAAAATCCATGAAGAGCCAAAGAAGAAGACGCGGAGTACCAAAGGCCAAAGTCGGGAGTATGTCGCAAATACCTGAATATGCGCTTGACTGCTTGCCGATGCGAAGTCCTCAGAGACGCTTGAAAACGAGCGCACAGACATACCGAGAATTGGATGTCCGGCCTCGTCGCCGTCAAGTAGAGGAGTGACCCGATCATGCTCCGGTACTCCTTCTGGTCCACATGTTCACCTTCCTCATCCGCATCAAGAGTTGTAGTCGTACTCATAGGCGTCGCCATGGCCTTGGAGTCCTCCATCTTGAACTTCCTCACAATGTCCTTGGTGTACTTAGCTTGGTGCACGAATGTTCCTTCCTTTGATTGCTTGATCTGTAGCCCGAGGAAGAACTGCAACTCGCCCATCATGCTCATCTCAAATTCCCTGCTCATGTCTTCTGCAAACCTTGCAACAAGAGAGTTAGACGAGCCACCAAAGACAATATCATCCACGTATACCTGCACAATCAGTATATCCCTGCCCTGCCTGAGGAGAAACAAGGTCTGATCGACCTTTCCCATCTCAAACCCTCTCTCAAACAGGAACCCCCTCAGCCTACCATACCAAGCTCTAGGCGCCTGCTTCAACCCATACAGCGCCTTCCTCAACTTGTACACCCGGTGGGGGTACTTCTCACTCTCAAACCCCGGTGGTTGCCTCACAAACACCTCTTCCTCCAACACACCGTTCAGAAAAGCACTCTTCACATCCATCTGGTACAACTTGAACCCTTTAGCCACGGAAAAGGCTAGAAGGATCCTGATCGCCTCCAAACGAGCTACAGGAGCGAAAGTCTCCTCGTATTCGATCCCCTCTTTCTGACTGTACCCCTGAGCAACAAGTCTCGACTTGTTCCTCACCACTTCTCCTTTCTCTCCCTCTTTATTTTTCCACACCCATTTTGTCCCAATCGGCTTACACCCTGGAGGAGGGTCAACCAACACCCAAACTTGGTTCCTCTCAAAATTCTCCAACTCCTCATGCATCGAATTAACCCAATTATGATCAGATAGCGTGTGTCCAATGTCTTTGGGCTCAAAGGTGGCAACAAAAGCAGCATGAGCGAAATGAGAATTGTTCCGAACCCTGAACCGTGTAGTACGTTCATTCATGTCGCCGATGATTCTCGAAGCTGGGTGATCCACTTGCACTCGCCGGGGAGGTTCTCGTCTTGATGCTACCTCGCCCTCAATAGCAGCTTCGCCTTGATCTGGGTTTGTCGTTGTAGGTGTGGGAGAGGGCCCGTTCATGATCGTCGTCGAAGTAGTAGGTACATGTTCAGCTGCGGGCACCACACCGCCATCTTCATCATCTCCATGTTCATGCTCCTCCTCCTGAAAGATCTCCTCGCCAAGTTCATCATCACCTGCACACTCAAAAACAAGCTGACTACGTGGCTGTGTCTCGTCGAAGGTTACCTCGCAAGTCTCCATGATTTGGTTAGTTTCAAGATTGAGCACACGAAATGCTCTAGAATGAGATGCATAACCAAAGAAAATGCCATCGACAGACCTAGCCTCGAACTTGTCCAACTTCTTCCCTTTCTTTAGAATGAAGCATTTACAACCAAAGACATGGAAGTGACTCACCTTGGGTGTGCGACTGTGCATCAACTCATAACAGGTTTTCTTCTTGTGAACCCTGAGGTAGATCCTGTTCGACACATAGCACGCGGTATTGACCGCCTCAGCCCAGAATCTTCTCGGAGTCTTATGCTCGTCGAGCATCGTCCGAGCCATCTCGCACAAGGTCCTGTTTTTCCTTTCCACAATGCCATTCTGGGGAGGCATATACGGACTCGAAAACTGATGTTCAAGACCCAAGTCATGGCAAAAGGTTTCGAAGCGAGAGTTTTTGAATTCCGAGCCATTGTCACTGCGGATCGCTCGTATGGCATCTCCGTGCCTCTCGTTTCTTAACCTCAAGACAAGATCTCGAACAAAACCAAACGTCTCCCCTTTCTCCTCAAGAAAGAACACCCACGCATACCGAGAGTAGTCGTCCACCACAACAAGGACATACCACTTCCCACCCGCAGATCGCACACGAGCTGGGCCAACAAGGTCCATATGGAGCAGCTCGCATGGACGCTCAGTCATCACATCGGTGAGGCGGGTGAGAAGAAGCTACCATCTTGGCATGCCTACACGGCGCACAAACCAACTCTTTCTCAAACCTCAACCGTGGCAATGCTCAGACCAAATTGAGTTTACTCAAGCGTGACAAAAGGTCAAAGCTCAAGTGACCCAACTTCCTATGCCACTTCCACAACTCACTCGAAGAACCAGCCAAAAAGCAACGCTCTACACCAGAAGACTGAGAGAAATCAGCTCGGAACAGTTGACCCTTGGGAACGACCATGCAAACAAGGTCCCCTCGAGAATCTAAAATCCAAGAACCACCAGGCCGAAACAACACCTCAAAGCCCTCATCCAATAACTGGGACACGGAAAGCAAATTGAACCCCAGCGATTGAACAAGAGCAACACGCCTGAGAGTGACCTTGTCACTTACCTTGATCTCACCTTCTGATAGCACACGCCCTCGCCCATTGTCCCCAAAGGTGATGTATGTCTTGGACACCACCGGGACGAGACTTAAGAACCACCCCTTGTCCCCGGTCATATGCCTCGAGCAACCGGAGTCAATCAACCAAACGTTCCTCAAGTCTCCCACCTGAAATTCAAAAGCGAGCACGTGAGTGAACAAACGACTCAGCAATGGGGTTAGTACCAAAAGTGTAAAACCAGTGCCGAGCCATTTGCTCCAAAGTGGGGTTAGCACAAACCAAATCATCACGCCTATCAAAGCTACCACCACGAACACCACCATGGTAACCACTACGAGGGAACCAACCCTCTCTAGCTGGAGGACGAAAGCCACGAAAGGAAAACCGTGGATCGTTCCTCCTCTCCATCTCAAAGCTACGACTCCTCCCACCCCCGTATTGAGCACGAGGTGGAGAATGCCTAGCAAACTGACCACCTGCAAACTTTCCAGACCAACCACCAGAACCACGACCACCAGAACCAAACCGAGCATCCTCACGAGCACGAAAACCAACTCGCTGTCTGCCCAGACCTGCACCGGTCTGACCGGTGTAGTGCACCGGTCTGACCGGTGTAGCTCGGCCAGCAGCACCACCTGCTGCCTTCCGGTCTCCCCAAGCCGGAACCGTCCTCACAATCGCCTTGGCCCTGGGCATCTGCATACGAGGCTCAGGTACACCATTAGAGGGGTGGTACCTATCCTTGTTAGCCCACTCTCTAGCCATTCTCTCCTCACGCTTCCTCTTGAAGCAAAACTCATCCTTGTAACCATCTCTCCCACAATACCCACAATGGAACTTCATGGGCTGTGGCTTAGGCTTTGGCTTGGGTTGGGGCTGCCCACTCGGTTTCTCACCCTTCTTCTCTCCTTCCTCACCTCCCTTTGGGCTCACAAACTTCACCGGTTTCTGGAAATCATTTGTTGGGTGAGGGAATATGGGTGGATCTGGAGTAGTGTCAAGTTTGTTTCTGAGATGGTTAGGGTTGGGCTCAAACTTGTTCTTGTGTCTGTTTGGTGGTGGGATAGGAATCTCTCCAACTCTCTCAACTCCCTCACCACTGTTCTCTCCAAGCTTGTCAGCCCCAAGTGCCTGACCATCATAGTGTTTGAAAGCCGCTATCATGATACCAAGCTGAGGCTCCTGACCCGACAACCAGCTCATACATTTCCTCAGCTCATCATTCTCATCCTGCAAGCGATCAACATAATGCGCAAGCTCCAAATTCTTAACCGCATGCAATTCACAAGTAGAGCAAGAAGTGGGAATAGGCTCTTTCAACTTAGCCTCAAGCGAAACAGTGTAAGCATGCATCTTATCAATCTTTCCATGCAAAACAGGGCAAGAAGTGCAAGCACCTAGCAAAGCAGGTCTAGACTTAAGCTCAGCCACTTCAACCCTAAGCATATCTAGTTCATCACAAGTAGAAGCATGCTTATCCTTAAGAGCAGTAAGATCAGCTAGGTACACAGAGCGATCACAACAATCAATCTCATCAGAAACCACAGGAGAAGCCTTAAGCGAATCAATCTCAAGCTTAGCATCTAGGTTCTGGGTTTCTAGCTCAGCCACACGGTTCCTAGCATCTTCTAGTGAGGCCCTAAGCTCTTTCCTCATCTTCTTGGCCTCTCTAAGCATGTCATCGCGATTATCAAGCAAGTGAACCAACTCATCATTCTCCTTGCGCAAAGAGGAGAGCTCATCACATACCCCGTCCTCGGAGTCGGAGTCCGAGTCACTCTGGTGACTCTTCTTCCTGCCGGAGCTACGAGCCATGCCGTAGAAGCCATCTCCCGCGAAGCAGCTCAACCCGCTCAAGTTCCTGGATGACTTCTTGTTCTTGCGCCGATCACCTTCATCTTCACTGCTACTCGAGCTCGAGGAAGAGTAGGCAGAGCTGGAGTCGACGTCGCTCTCTCCGACCATCGCTCGGGCCTTCCTGCCGCGGCCGTCCTTCTTCCTCGACCGTCGCTCGTCCTTGTGCTTGTTCTTGTGCTTGTGATCACGCCTCGATCGGTACTTGCCATCCTTGGTCGACTGGTGCCTGTAGTCGTCCTTGTAGCCGTCCTTGTTCTCCGTCTTCTCCGGGCAGTCGGCGATGAAGTGTCCTGGCTTGCCGCACTGAAAGCAAGTCCGTGTTGTCCTCCTCGTGTTCACCCGGTTCTCGTGCAGCCTCTCGAACCGCCTGGTCAGCAACGCCAGCTCGTCCTCTCCAAGCACGTCGAACTCCTCGTCTGGCAAAGACATCAAAGAAGACAGAGAGTACATCCTGGAGGATGCGTTAGCGTTAGACTTAGCTCCTTTGCCACCAACGAGAGCGAGACTATGAGAATCAGTCGGGCTCTCGATCTTGGCTGTCATACCACGGTCCAACTCAGCCGACTTGACCTTCGAGAACAGCTCGTTCACCATCAAGGTGTCATACTTCTCGGACTCAACAATAGCCTCAAACTTCCTGTCCCATACGGTACGATCCAACGAGTGCAAGAGCTTCACAGCTCTATCATGATCATCGTATGGGAGCACGGCCACGTTAGCTCTCATGTTGTTCACAACGACCGTAAACCGCTGGAAAAGGGCATCGACGGACTCGCCGGGGAGATGAGTGAAGTTCTCGTACTCTCTCCGGTAAGTCGCGTACATCCGAGCCTGAACCTGAGCATTCCCAGCATGAGCATCCTTCAACTGCTCCCAAATCCTACATGCTAAGTCCTCTGTCTGAACCTGATCGACTTCAGGCTGACACAGAGCACGAAACAAGTAGTCGACAGCCTTGTTGTTGGCTTCGAACATATCCCTCGATCCTAGAGCAAGGAAGTTCATCGGATGAACATAAGCTGTGTTCACTGTGACGTCCCAAAGGATCTGACCCTTTCCGCGGAGGAACGCTGCCATCCGCCTCTGCCACATCTGGTAGTTCTTCCCATCGAAGTGCGGAGGACCCGAACCCCGTTCCTGGTACGCCATCTTTGGATCTTAGACTGGTAAGAGTCAATAAAGACCCGAACCGGCTCTGATACCAATTGAAGGACCGATTAGGCGAACCAGAGAGGGGGGGAGTGAATGGGAGCCGATAAAAATTCTTCTCGAAGGAGATGAGGACTCCAACAAGACGAACACGGCTTCCAAATCACGTCTCCGACTCAACTACCCAAGTTGGCCAAGACCACGCAACCACTGGAGTGCTACTGGTCCTAGGAACCAACAACCACCTTCACGGACTCGAGAACGCAGCGGAACAGCAACTCGAGCACCACTGACCTACACCGGTCAGGCCAGTGAGCACCACCAGTCAGACCGGTCCCTGCTGGCAAAATCTGAGAACTTCCACAGAAGGCCCCTACACCGGTCAGGCCGGTGTAGCTCACCAGTCAGATCGGTCCGAGCCAGGAAATCCCAAATCCTCCGAACAGGCCTACCGAGCTCCAAACTGACCCAAACTCGAAACAGCAGCAACACGGGACAACAACGAACTCACCCAGACGTTCACCTGAGGCAAAACCCACAGAGCCTCTGCACCAGTCAAACCGGTGAGCAGCACCGGTCAGACCGGTCAGGCTGGGCCGCTCGGGGATGAACAGCACCCGCGGGTCAACTCCCCCAAATCCAACTCCCGATCTCCCGAATCGCTCCACGGATTTGTGCAAGAATTTGGGGATAGTAGGAACACCTCATGGGCACTCCATAGCCAAGATTTGGTCCACCAAAACTTGCTAAATCAAGAGGAATCGAAGAAATCCCACCAAGAACACCTCTAACCCTAGAGCCACGAAAACCCCAAAATCGAGCCCCTTTGCTCACGGATTTGGGAGGGGAATCAAAGGGAAAAGAACCACGAGGGGTTCATGCATACATCCCCCACCAAATCCCAAAGAGAAAGGCCTCAAAATCGCTCCAAGAAAATCACCAAGAAAGGGCTCCGAAAATCACCAAAAAGGAGAAACGGGAAAGACACATCCAAGCCTTGAGGAACCACGCCGAATCATCTATACATACCAAAGAGGTTCATACAAGGTCTAGCTTGCCGCCCGATCATCCTTCCCTCTCACAAGATCTCACCATGAAGCTCTCAAGCTAGTCCTAAGAAAATCCTAAGGAAAATAGGAAGGAAAATAGGAAAACCAAATGAGCTAGGGTTCCAAGAGATGGCTGCCATCCTCTCACCACTTGGGTTATATGGAGGCAACCGAAAGACGAAAATACCCTTACTAGCTAACTAGGGATACATGCCCCTCAAGGGCGAATTCGGAAATCTTTGTCTTCGCTCCATCGGACGGATGCCCAGCGACCGCAAACTTGCTTAGCCTCGACGCAATCCTTGCGATCCCGACGCGTGTCCTCCACTTCGAAGATTCCGGACTGCGTCGTCACACACCGGTCAGACCGGTGCTCCTCACCGGTCAGACCGGTACCCACCAGTCAGACCGGTACCCACCAGTCAGACCGGTCAGACCCACTGGTCATACCGGTCTGGAGCTGCTGCACCTCCGTCTTCGGTTCTTCGGTCTTGGCTTTGTGGATCAACCAAGGAACCCAGTGGTTTTTTGGTGAACCACCGGAAACCCCGCGAACTCGGTGTAGCCTCCGCCAATCACCACTCATGACTCGGCTCCCACGTAGTCCCGGCTCGACCTTGGTTTTGAGGCTCAACCGAGAAACCGTCCATGACTTCATCTTGCCGTTCTTGCCACCATGCGGCCCGCACTTGACCCCGCTGGCCACCGGGTCCCTCGAACCAAGCCTACTTGTCTTCTCCACACCTGGAGGCCTCCCCGGTAATGATCTTTCACGCTTGTTCTTCACCTGCACCTGCACCAGTCAAGCCGCAACCTGCACCTGCAATACTTAGCCAAGAATCAGTCCACACCACGTTGTCAATCACTCATCACACCAGGAAGCGACCATCCACCGGTCCTCGAACCACACCTGGCTCTCATCATACTACGGACGGCATGGGAAACGCTGTGCCACGAACGGCACAGTGTGTGCCACCCCCTAGCTCTCGAACGCTGTGGTATAGACCACTCCACCTCCACAGTACCCGGAAAAGACAAGCCCCTGTTCTACTGACAGGGGTAGGATACGAATCCTACTTCCCGTGCCCGACTAACTACTCGGAGAAGGGTGCGGGAAGCCCCAGAAACAGCTACTTGGGACGCACAATTCCTGGAAGACCTACACCGTCACCTGTGGCACCGTAATAGTTCTTCACCGCTCCGCCCTGACAGCCCGACGCGGGAGGAGGACGTCCTACGTTGTAGTCTAGCTTACACCCTCGATGTAACCCCCATGAACCTCTCCCTTATGACTATAAAAGGGGAGGAATGGGGCACTTGCAAGACACGCTCGTTTCCACCCTGACATGCACTTAGTATCGATATCTCATCTCATATACCCCCATAGACGCACTCACACTCACGTACGCAGAACCTGCTACAAGAACCGCATTCACGGCAGGGACTTGGGCTCGAAACCCTCTCCCGAATTGTTTGTATCCCCTACTACAAACCCCTGAGCATAAAGAACACCCCCTCTCTGACTGGACGTAGGGTATTACTCTCCGGAGGTCTGAACCAGTATAACCTCGAGTGTCTGTTGTGCAACCGTGCGGATCCATACATGCTGTTCTTATAAATTTACTTGCTGGCAGTAACAAAACCCGGCACTCAGAAATTTTGAAATGAAGTGCAAGATGAAGAAAAAGAGCTAAACCAAGATCAAAAATTTAAACCTCCTTGCATCTTGCTCATGAACTCTCATCTCATCAAGTCTCTCAAGCCTATTTGTTCTACTCCTCCCCTCTCAAAATATATATAAGTGGAAGGCTTTATATGGGGATTTTGGGAAAAGTTTAGTCCTACCAAGATATTATAATTGAGATATTATTAAAACAAGACAAGCTTCTCATGGTCTTACCGAGACTCATCAAAAAGGTCATTGGAAAATAATGTTCTCAAGGGGGAGAGAAAAATACACACACTTTTGAGATAGGTGGACATGTGCAAATGGCAAAGAGTGATCCCGAGGCACAAGCGAAGTCCTCGTTATCGGATTGCACATGGTTGGAAAGATGAGTATCGGTCTCGATCTTGAATCCTCTTGACTTGAAATTCCTAATGCATCTAGAGAGCCGGGGAGCTTTATTTTTTTTCTTTTTTTCTTTTTCTCTCTTTCTCTCATCTTTTTTTATATACACATACTTTTCTTCTCTCTCTTTTCTTTCTTTCTTTCATACTTCTTTTTCATTTTTTCATCTTTTTTTTCATTTTTTATACACTCCCCTTGAACTCTAGATTACATTGTACCTACCTTCTTGGCAACTTTCCCCCATGCTTAGACGATTGCACGTCCTCGGGCAAAGAGGTGGCGAAATTTTTGTGCCAAGTAGGTACTAAAAGTCCTATATTTTCCTAGAGAGAAACACTTGAAATCTTTTAGGGATCCTTCACGCAACCTTTATGTCGTCTTGGAGGTCTCCCGAAATCATACTTCAATCTTCGACACCTTCATTCTCGTGATCTTCCTTGAAATACTCATCCATACTCAAGAATTGGGTTGCGGTTAAGGAGGTGAACACAAAAAAGATGTTTTGGGTTTGTGGGTGGATATCCGGCGAGGTTTGCAAAATTCCCAATGTGGAAACTTACAATGCACGGATAGAAAAGGCTAGCATAAAGATAGATACGCAAAACGGAATGACCAGCTTCTTAGTCTCGGGCTAGAGAAATCAAGCCTTGAATCAATGCACCCAAAAATAAATCTTGTATACTAAGGTTTTGCACTCAATCAAATATAAGGCTTTGGATAGGTAGAGCAACATGCAAGAGGTATTAATGACGAGGTTAGCATTACTTTTAAGAATAAAAATAAATCATCTTTAACCCATCCAAAATTGAGAGCATGAGAACAACTATGGGTCTCATCATAACCTCCGCAAAGGATTAAGCTAGTATTTAATTTAATTTCAGATTTGCATTAAAGAGAGCACTAGCTTAATCATGCACAAAACAAGTACAAAGTTGAGCAAAGCGGCAATTGTCATCATATATCAACTTGGCATAATTTTCCATCCATATTAAAGATGATAAACCGATGGTGAAATTTATTCATGGTGATGGAAAACAAAAACTACTACTACCACACACATGCTGAAAATAAAAACTAATGCTACGCACACACAAATTTGCACACAAACTGAAAAATAAAGGAAAGGAGAAGGGGAAATAAAACCAAACTTGAAAGCATTATTTCTTCTTCCTTCCTTCACTCTTCCTCCAATGGTTGATCATCCGTCTTTATTATGAAACCAAGTTTGGAGTGCCTCGGAGTATATGGTGGTGTCGGGGTCGAACGGGTGGCTCCTCCGTGTGCCCTTGCGGTTCGGTGCACCGCATGGACGAGCTTCGTGTACTCTTCATGCCTCCAAGGAGCAGTGTGTCGCTCCTCGGTGGTGCCACGTCCTTCTCCATGCTTCGCGGGGGCTCGGAGATAGAGTGCCTCCACGAAGAGCTTGCAGACGGCACCCTTGATGATGATCATGTCTTCCTTCTGAGTATGACATTCATGGCTTTCCTTATCATGCCTTGCTGCACAAGCTCACAAACAACCTCCCCAGGGGTTTCTTGCCGGTGGAAATACGCACAAAGAAAGTATATGGAAGGGCAAGAATTATAATGATTTTTTGGGGATTTTTGGAGAAGGAAGCGAGGCACATATTTTTCTGGATGGTTTCTGGAACTTCTGGGCTATGAACTCAAGAACATGAACTAGCAAATGGATGAACTACTTACCAGACGAAGGGGAGCACCGGGGGCTGTTTAGAAGGGGCAGGCCGGCCGGCCTAGGCCGATCGGCCTAGGGGGCCTCCTGCTCCTCCCGTCTCCAATTTTCTCCAAGATGCTTCTTGCTCCCTTGTTGTCCTGTGTCCTCGTGCCCCACAAGAATCCACCGCCCAAACCCTCTCGGCCACTCCTTTGTTTTGAATAATGAGATCAATGCCTTCCTCCTTTACTTTGTGTCACTTCTAGTCTTCCATGCTTCATGTGCTTTCATTCCTGCAAAACAAAGTCATTGCTGCCCCCCCCCATGCTTGTCCTTTGCATGTGCCCAAGATGCTTTGATGATAAACCTTCCTGTGATGCATCATGGAGCACAAAGTGTTAAGCAAACTCGAAATCCTCCCCTTAATCATGTTTTGACGCTAACCACTCCTCTAATTTGAAAATTGAAAATTAACTCAGAGCTAGCAATGAGTCTAAATGTATTCTTAGAGGAGATTTTAGGCATCAAAAACATTTGTATGTCGAAAAACCTTCTAACTACTTTTATTTTGGTTGCACCGGGATCGTTTGCTTTCATTAATTGATAGCAAGGTCCTCCGGCTTGACCGTGGGTGTATGGGTTTAGGTCCTAATTTTGGCCCAACATGAGAGAGAGATTTTTGAATAAATAAAAACAATGGGGCTTAGAAAAAAAATCTAAATCTAGAGAAACCAGTGGATGTGAAGTTCAATGAAACCAAAAATCGAATTTCCTAGGTTCACGCGAGTCCTATCATGCGTCAAAGATTAAAAATCATTAAGGAACAACGCGGGGCTCTACTCGTGTGTTTTTAACATAAAAAACAAGCCAACCCTAACATCATGGAGAGGATGAAAGGCTTGGATAGGGTCTGAATTTTTGGTACTAGTTTCTCAAGAAGAGGCAAATAAATCATGGGATGGCTCATGTCATTGGTTTAAGATCGAAAAATCCAAATAAAACGACTAAGCAAATAGAAGGTTCTCCCAAAACTTGTTCAACCACTTAAGAGTTAATAAAATGTCTTGTGTAGCAAATTCTAAGACTCACTTACTTGAAATTTGAAAATCTTCCGGGTTGCCCTCCCGGCAGCCTTTATTCTTGATCGGGTTGTCCTCCCGGTAGCTTATTCTTGACTCAACGAACGGGTTGCCTCCCGCAAAGCACTTTGTTTATAGTCTATAGCTAGACTTCTTCTCTTCTTCACTTCGGATCAACGCTCTTTGTGGGCATTGCAATCTTGGGTACCCACTTCCACACCATCTTAGGCGCGGGCTTATTCTTCGGCTTAGTCATTTTTTTGGTCTTCATAGGCTGGCTTTCTTCTTTGGTCTTGATGGATGCAACATCTTCCTTGATCTCCTTCACTTCCTTCTCCCTTGGCTCTTCCTTACTAATGCGACGATGAGGTGGAACATATTTAGCATTAATCATGTTGCATACCTCGAAACGTGGTCGAAACTTGAATGCACTTCTTTCGCCATTGATGTTGAACTTGATCTCCCCCTTGCCAACGTCGATCGTCACTTCGATGGTCTTGAGGAATGGCCTCCCAAAGATGAGTGGCGGCTTCTCCCTTTCTCCTATATTGAGAACCACGAAATCAACAGGGATGAAGTGATCTTCAACTTTTACAGGTACATCTTCGACGATTCCCATGGGATAGCAAATAGAGTCTGTTGATGGTGGAAATTCAGCATTTCCAACCCTCAATATTCTAACATAAATGGAGGCATATGCATTATTTACTAGCATTTAGTTTTGAATAATGTAGTTCCACTTGTCCTTGTTGATTATTTGTATGTAGGAGATTTACCCCTTAAAAGAGATGGAAACTCAACTCCTATGAAGAAACCATGCCAACTCAACTGAGGAGGTGGCTGCCACCAAAGGAAACATGGCAAGACACGTCATCGATCCAGGGGAGGCACTCACCGACGAATCAGAGGACGCCACATGGACTTCACATGGATTAAAGGGCCCACCTCGGATACCAAATCAAGCCATGCACCGGGGATGGATCAGAGGGCCCACAAGGTAGTCAACCAGAGGAAGCACACCAGGTGGGGCCGCCCTAGGGGTTCGGCCGATCCTAGGATCGGCCGAACCGCCTTAGTGGCGTCCCATCCTGGCCTTCCACGTGGTTGCTCCTCATTGGTCACTTGCTGCAGTCCCGGGTGTTTAGGGGCCATTTGGGCGTCCGAGCAAGCCTTGTCTCCCTCTATAAATAGGAGGGGAGGGGCTCCCATTTCTCACACACCACTCTCTCATTCTCCTCTCACTTTTAGTTTCCAAGGCTAGGAGGTAGGCTAGAGTAGCTCTTCTTCAGGTTCCAAGTCCTCTTGGAAGTTTAGGTATGAGTTCTCTTTTATCTTTATTTCTTTGTATGACTTTGATCTACTTCAGTTATTCAGCTATTTCATATAAAGTCATGGTAGTTCATATTCTTGATGTGTTCTTGAGTTCATCCTCTGTTCATCATTTAGAGGCTTGTGTTCTTCATGAACACTACCTTTTGATCCACTAGAAGGATGATCAACTCCTTCCTTATGTGTTTGTTCATAAGTTAGAGGCTCGTGTTCTTCACGAACACGACCCTTTGATCTTGTTGATTAGACATAAGAGAGTTCATATCTATTCGTATGTCTAGCCTTAGTTGATCTTGTTAGATAGCATGAGAGTGTTGCATGGGGTCTGTGTTCAAGCTACGGTACTCGGTCTAGTTGACCAGTCTTCTGGTGGCTCTCACCCTGGGTCACAATAGCCCGGGCCGGGTGAAGTCTAGCAGCAACGTAGGCATGGTGCCTGGGTTGTCTGGCTACGATAGTTATGAGCATACCCCCCGTAACGAGAGGTCGGTCCTCAGGTGGTGACAGCCCTATTGGTTTCTAGGGCAACCTCCGCGTTGGGGTACCTGCTGTAGGAGTCTAAAGTCTAGTTTCGCAGAGTGCTGGTCGTCGCGGGCTAGCTCCCCGTTTGTACCTGGGTGTTGAACCATATTTCCCTCATGCAATACTCATGCTTATCTCTTGTATCTTCTAGCTTTGTATGTTAAGTACATTAGAACCTAGAGCTAACTCGTATGTTCCCCCTAAGCCGTAGTGTGCTAGAGTAGAGGTAGATTTGAGGTGTGTGTGTCACACTACCCCTTTTATCTTTTATCTTACCCCTACCTTTGAGTGTGCTTTCCCTATATCTATCTCTTGGTTTACATTCAGAGCAAAAGCATAAGTCTAAGATATCCGCCATTGCCTTCCTTGGATTCGATACCCTTGGAATACTCTCTTTCCTTGGGGAAATGCTACAATGGTTTATCTGTGCGCTTGCGGATTCGTTCATGATTGTTTAGATTAACCAATGGCAAGTCTCGATGTTCATGCTAACTGCGCCATTAGTTGTGACATTGGGAAATGCCAACAAGCATTTCTAGCGCTGACACTAAGGATGGATTTCCAATCTGTTCTTAAGTGATCGACGTTTAAAAATGTCAACAGAGTCGTCACCCAACTCTAGACACGTGGCCATAGGCTCTAGCTCTGGTAGGCATAGCTTCTTGAACACGTCTCTTGGCATGACTCCCACTCTTGCTCCAAGGTCGTATAACGCCTTCTTGAACTTGAATGAGCCAATGGAACACGGGATGGTCGGACATCCGTGGCCTCTTTGTTTATTGGGTCCTTGATATGCAATAGCGGCGCCGCATTCCTCGGACATCTTGATGTGATCTACCCCGAGTGTCTCCATCACATACTTGTTGGCAAGTACGTCATTGCCCATTAGGCGCCCGGCAAGATGTCCCACTCGTGTCTCTAGCATCTTCATCATGTTGAGTACTTGATGGTTAGAGCTTCCGACCTTTGTCACCTTGTCGTCTATATTCTCCAATATTTTGTCAATAGCCTTGAACTTAGTGACGGTGTCCTTGTTGATCTTAGCTTGCTCGTCCATGAATTCCTTCAATTGTATACGAAGAGGAACTGAATTTTGAATGGACGAGCTTGCATTAAATTGAGGTTTACCTTGTCCATAGCAGAAGTTTGGCAACTCTCCTTTCCTCGTGTAGTTGAGCACCTTTGCTTTCTCCGGACAATCTCCTTGGACATGGTCGTACTCCCCACACTCCTCACATGTGGATTTTGCTTCGGCGGCCTTTATAGCTTCTATCTTCTCTATCTCCATCTTCTCCAACCTCCTCATAAGTGAACTGATATGCCATTCAAGGAATTCGGCTCGCATGTATTCATTGAAATGCTCCAAAGCTTCTTCAATCGTCTCCATAGGAAATTGAACAAATGTATCAATCTTGTTGCACAAACTTTGAGTCTTGGCCGGCGAATAAAATTCCTTCATGAAGGCCCTCATCAATGCTTCCCAATTTAGTTTCGACTCCGCCGGTAGAGTGTGGAACCAATGCAAAGCTCTTCCAAGTAGTGAGAACCCAAAAAGCCTTGCCCTCATTTGATTTTGAGTCACCCCATCCACATTGAAAGTTTGACATAGTTGAACGAATGCTTAGAGGTGAAGGTTCGGATCCTCTTTACCGGTGAAAGGCGAATGTTGCACCATGTGGATAGTTGAGACTTTGATCTCGAATGGCCTTTTGACATCTTCAAAGTTTAGGATTGGTAGATCATCGATGTCCGGGGTGCATAGCTCCCCGATCTTGCGCTCCGGCTGCGATTCTTCTCCCATAGGTGGTGGTTGAGGTTGATCTCTCTTTGGACTTGGAGGTGGCGATTCCTTTGGAGATTCCGATGATCCTTCGGCCTCGGCTTTTGGATCTCCAAATTCCTTGGCTTGTGTTGCACGTCTCCTTTGCCTGTAAAGTTTTTCTGGATCATCCACAAAAGAAAATTTGGGTTTGTTGGAGAGGTAGCCGTCCATCTCCGGTTAGGGTTAGTGATAAACAAAATATAAAAAAATCAAAAAGAAAAGTCTAGAGTTAGTCAAAAACTAGATTAGATTGATTTTTGAGGATGATCAAAATTAGTGGATGCAAAAGAAAATAGAAAAGAAAAATTGAAAAATACTTACAAATGCGATACTAGATCGGATCTTGATTGCTTGTTCCCCGGCAACAGCACCAGAAAAAAGGGGCTTGCTGACGTTTGTTTATCGTTGTAAACTTCGATCCGCAAGCGTACGGATCACGTGAGACTCTTTTTCCCTTAAGTCTAAACTCAAGGTATCGAATCCGTGGAACATGTGCAACGCAAGATCGATCCAATAAAACGAAAAAGCACTTTGTTCTAGAGAGGTTTCAAACGCATCTAATCTACTAAAACATGAGAGGTAGCGAGAGAAATCAAGATGTAACCGATCTAGAGAGTCTAGATCGTGCCTTTGTTGTAGTTCCAAGCGAGAGATGGAGATAGCAATAAGAATCTCATTAAAAAGCATGTGGCCTCCGTTCCAATCCTCGAAGGCACCTACCGTACACGTGATCGACATCCTGTAGCGATGCCCCGCTTCTTGTGTAGGTGAACCTAAGAGCACGCTCACGAGGAACGTGTTGAAAACACTTGGTAGATCGGGTATGCACCTCTAGCCACCGTGGCTACAAGAGCACCATAGGCAATCTATCTTAAGTATAGATTGAGGAAGAAGCAAAACCAAGAGAAGACAAAACCGTAGAGAAAGCACTTGATTGCTAGAAATAAGATTCATTGAAACTCCATCGTAAGTGTATACATGAATAAGATCCAACTGTGATCCTACCTTGATCTTGATTCAAGCCTCCCGAACTCCGACGTGGTCTTCCATGTAAGGTTCCCACGTCGGCTAGGGAAACCCTTGACAACTAACACGACCCTCCTCTCCGAGATGGTGTCCCTCTAGCTTCTCTGCTCCTCGGCGGCGGATGACGAATGACTTGATGCGTGGCTCTTTGCACAGGGACTATAAATAGCCCGAAGGGGTGCTAGGTCAAAGGGGGCGGCGAACCGACCCACAGGAGGGCCAGGCCGGCCGGCCTGGGCCGACCGCCACAGGGCCACCTCAGCTCGGTTCGCCCCCAGTTTTCTTCCCGAAGCTTCTCGCAACTTCCTGAGTTTTTGCCGAGTTGCATGTGGGTCCTTGACATCATTTTCCTCGCGGTTTAGATAAGGGTGTTTGGCGTAAGAACTCCCGCATCTTCCATTTAGGTCCTCGACACTTCTCGGCTTCACGCTTTAGTCCTTGGCTCATTTGGAGTCATCTTCATCTTGTGTCTTGGCTTGTGTCGGGCTTCATGATCTTCTTGTAAAACCCTTGATGAACTTTACCCGGAAGTCCTCATTTAGGCTCTTGATTCCTGTGTAAACAATAAACTCCAAAAACCATGCACGAGTGCGAACTTGACATATAGTAAGGGTTAGGATCGTTAGTGTGAATATCAAATTAATGCCAATATTGAAGGTAAACTCATGGCTAGGTTGACGGAAATTGTGACAGAACCCCGCAAAATAATTCCGTATTATCGCCTAAGCCTGTCCACGTGGCCATTAAGCAATAATAAAGAACTATTCTGTCGCCTCTGTCGGGGCATGCCCGGTAAATCACTTACACAGGATCGAATTATGCGCTAAGCCCACACGAAGGCGGGACCAGAGTACAACATTACATTACATAAAAGTTCAGAAGTACTTAAAATTACAAACCAAGTTTTGAATACATAAAAGTAAACATGGTTCAGAGTTTTAGACAGCGGAAATTAAACTAAATGCATGATACACACAGGAGACCATCCATGCATATCACTCCTCATCATCGTTCTCCCATTCAAGTTCCCAACCATCTGGAATAGAACCAGGCCAGATGGGATTACCTGAAAACAACAACAAAAGCAAGGCTGAGTATACTAATACTCAGCAAGACTGACCCGTCAAAATAAAAGACACAGCTAGACATGCAAGGCTTTTTGGCTGGTGGGTTTGTTTTGCCAAAAGCAACTAAGAGTTGATCCATACTTTCAAATTTTAGCTCAAGTTCTAGTATGTTAACCATTCTAGGTAAGCACCTAGCTAAGCAAGCATGGTTGTACAAACAAGATTAATCATCTAACAATATTAATCCGAAATGTTCCATAAATAAACATGGGGTAGCCAGTGGTCAAGCCGACTCAGATAACGGCGAGTGACCGACGATCGATCGATTTATATCCTTGCAAGGTAAACCCAAGATACACGGAAGAAGGTAGACCAAGTGCAGTGTCTACCCCAACCAGGCGGTTCCCGTCATTCCCCAGATTAGGAAAAGATGATACAGTCCTAAGTACAAGGTTTACTGGTACGCCCAAACATGGCACGTCCAGAATCACACTTGCACTACCGGTAGCGAACCGGGAGACGCATCTCAAGATTAGTAGCAATAAAATTCCCGCACTGGTTCATTAGGTACTAGGCTTACCGGTCCCATTCCCGACAAGCACTTGGTACGTTCAATAGCTTAGACCAACACCATGCTACTCGGTCGAGACCGAACCCATTGCTCTTACCACATGAGCGAGTTAATTTATCCAACTTATGATTCCAACATAAGCATCCTATATCTCGCGAGCAGTGAGTCATTACTCGACTTGTACCGTGTCCTTAAAGCATGGCACTAGCGTTCCTAACATACTAGTAAAAGAGCATAGGAGTCCTAAGGATCATGCATCTAGGTTTCAAAGCAACTCCTGAAACTTAAATGCACAAAGTAACATTAAATGCTAAAAAGTAAAAGAGTATGAGTTTTAATCCAAAAAGGTTATATGTGACTCCGGTGCTTGCCTTCCTCTGACTCAACACTAGCCTTGGGCTCTTCTGGACTTTGGTCTAGGTCTTGATGAACACCCAACTCATTCACTTCACCATCTACCGTCCCGTCTCCCTCCTGGGTGAGTGTGTACGTCCCGTCTAGTAAATCTACACGTCACATGCATATGCATTAGGTGAGGGTGTGAGAGGTTAATTAAAGGTTAACTTTGATGGTGACTGTGTACATATTTAAGCAAACTAAAGTATTTAACTTCACAAAATAGTAAGGGAGTGTGATTAAACATTCAAAAACAGAACCATGACAAGCTTTATCAATTTTGACACCTTAAATTCATTTCTTTATTTAATTACATAAAACAAGCCTTTCAACCATAAATCCATATTAAAACAAAAACACCTCAAATGAGCCTAAGCTTTTGCATACAGCAACATATGCCTATTTTAAGCTCACAAACCAAAATCTAGCTTAAGATCATTTATATATTAATTTATAAGAAAAAGACCAAATTTTAGCCTAGTAAATCATCATTAATTCATATAAAAAGATTTACTGAACTTTTTGATCTCAACTTTCTCCTAGCCATCCTCTAGGTCAAAAATAAGTTTTTGGCCAAAGCTCAAGTATAAATCTTATTTATATTTTGAGTTATTAATTTATCACCCTACACAAGATTAAATCCAAATCACCTATTAAACAATTTCCTAAAATCATATCCATCCTACCAGAGGTACGATTCATCAAGAAAAAGCCCTAGGGTCCACTTGTGCTTAAAGAAAAGTTAACTAAAGGGGCTATAAAAATCATCAAGCTTAATCTAGCATAAAGCTTACATAAATCATAACTAAAAATCTACACATCAAACGCATTCCAACTTTGGTCACAAATCTAAACATACCATAAAGAGCAACATATCCAAAATTCATCTCCATATCACATGTATATTTTGAACTACACTAAAAACACCTCAAACTGAGTTTGAATTTTTAAAACAAAAACTACACAGAAAAACCCTATACATGCTTTCTAGAAAAGGTAGGTTTCTTCACCAGGAACCCAACAAAATTGGATTTGCATTTTTACAATTTCTCTACGATTTTTAATGTTTTTCAAAGTTGCAGCCGAAACCTACTAATCCCTTTTTCACCCTAGCCCCTAGAACAAGTTTCAGATATTACGCAGGGGTCCCTAGGTCACGAAAAACACCCTAGAACTATTGGGGAAGACACAAATCGGTCCCCGACCGGCCTTGGGCCTTGCCGGTGGTGATTTCCCGACCGGCCCTCACCGGGGATCGGCCGTGGGGGCCTGCGCACCCACCTTGGAGCGGTAGGAGGCGGCGGTGAGACCTGCAATGACGGGGAGGTGCGCCGGCGGCGTGCCGGCCTTGAAGCTCCCGCCGGGGCTCAAATTCCGGCGGCGGTGAGGGCAATGTGCGGCTAAAGGAGGTGGTGGAGCTTTGGGTGTGTCCACACGGAGGTGTAGGAGCTCGATTGTGGCTACGACTCGGCTTGGAGGAGAGCTATGCTGCGGCGGCCATGGAGGTGGCCGGCGGCGCCAATTTTTTGACAAGCGGCGAGCACGACGTCGAGCCGTTTTGACGCTAGGTCGACGACACGGCGCGGTGGGGCGAAGGATAGCGGGCGTGTGGGGACAGGGAGGCGGCCAGCTGGCCCGGCGCATGCGTGCAGGCCGCGCGGGCGGGCGCGCGCACGGGCGCGTGGCCCTGGCTCGGCGC
This sequence comes from Cenchrus fungigraminus, assembly GCA_036936925.1. Classification (NCBI taxonomy): domain Eukaryota; kingdom Viridiplantae; phylum Streptophyta; class Magnoliopsida; order Poales; family Poaceae; genus Cenchrus; species Cenchrus fungigraminus. The sequence continues at coordinate 105,709,120 of CM072779.1, forward strand.
TGGACCTCGCCTGAGCGCGGCGCACGGGAAAAATACGGGCGGAGGGACCACGGTGCACGGTCCACCGCGACGGGATCGAGGATCCGTACACCGGAGCGCGGAGTCGACGACACGCGGCAGACAGGCGACTCCAAAATTTGTCAACTAAGTTGAAATTCTCCAAAAATAGAAGTTGTAGATGAGTTATAGCACTACAACTTTCCCAAAGGGCGACCTATGTTTTGGTGAAAGGATTGACGGGAAAATCGTGATGAAGTTGCAGGAATTCTCGGCCCTGATACACTGTTCCTAGGAAATTCAATTCAGTTTTTGGCAAATTTACACTCAAAATTTGAATGTCCGCCAATTATGAAAATTGTGTTCCCGGAAACAACGAAGAACTTTTATATTGGCAGAATTTGAAGTTCTATAGAGAAATTTGGAGAACGCGCAAGAAAACCGAATCAACCTTTTTGGATCTATAGGGGTTTGACCAAGAATTTGAACTTTGACCAAGGTCTTTTGTGCAAAAGTGTGCAAGATCATGTCAAACATGTTTATGAGCCAATTAAACATGATTAACCACCCTAATTGAGGTATTTATCTTTAATAAACACCTGGGGTGTTACAGTCTACCCCCCTTAAAAGAAATCTCGTCCCGAGATTTGACAACAAGGTTAGAGGAAAACTTCCTGGGGAGATAACAGGCTTGATGAGAAAATCAATGTCGCTCGTGAGGGAGTGGGCGATGAATGTATACATGAAAAACTAAAACTATCAAGAACTGGAACACAAGGCAGACGTACAGTCCTACTGGAGTCCAGCAGATGGAATCAAACATCTCCAGAAAACGAGTCATGTTTGGCGACATCGGGTTGGATCCTTCTTGTGGTCTTCTTCTAAACTTCTTCTTTGGGTCACCGAGGAGACGAGGAAAAGCTTGCTCGACGAGGAATGACATACGTGGCGTGTAGGCTAAGAGCAGCCGAAGGGAGGGGAGAGCGACGGGGATATCGCTGATCGATAGAAAACTCCTCATATCTTGACTTATGGAGAACCTTGAATGCTTATGAAAAACTTTGCTCATCCTCTTTCAATTTAACTCGGCTGACTGGATTAAGTATTAGGCAAACTCTGAGATTTTGGAAAGAAAGAGACCAATCAAAAGGTTCCATAGAGATGTTTCTGAAGACGAAGTCTGGTAAACAATCATGTTGTGAAGCTCATTTACTAAGATTTCTGAACTTTACTTTTAGAAGAGCAACAAGGATTTCAACTCTGGGATTGTCTTTGGCTGTATAAATTGTCAAATGGCAAGAACAAGACTTTGGAGAATGATGTGCTGGGAGCTAGGAATTTTACTCTTGCTCAGGGTTATTCCTAATGAAGTATTTTAATTACTTTATGCACCACACCAGGGAGTAATGATTTTGAGCTGGAACTCATGCACTTGATGAGTCATGGGATGACAATGCTTATGCATATGGGAAATGACTCGTGCAACAATGGGACAAGGCTCATGACATGATGTATTAATGATGCCATCTGGATGATGCATATGTCATGATGCACAGTGAAAGATGCATAAGATGTGTATATGATGAGGTGCATGCATGATGATGCACATGTTTATGAATGCATGATGCATATGCTCATGAGATATGGTGCTCATGATGCAGTGTCAGCATGATTTGCATTATTCACGAAATTAGATAGTGGCTTGGAGGACTGAGAAATTAGGATCCGGAGTGAGTCGCATTCTCACAAACAAAGATACCTAGCGTGCTCCTAGTGGTAATCACATGGCTGCAGCACACATGATACACTAGGTTCCATCGCGGCACCTTCGTTCATGGATCAACAACATCACCACCATAAGGAGGATAGAGTAGAAAGGGTGAAACTTTCAGTGCGTATGCATGTTAGTCCAAGCCCATGTTTCCAGATGCACATGTCGTGTAATGCATTTCCATGCTCATGAATTATGTTGTTAGAGATGCAGCATATGCATGCTGGAATGACGCTCATTATGCATACCAACAGATTTTTGATGCCTTGTAACCATGTTCTCATTTATTTGTTTGTGAGCAAGCATAAGGATTTTTAGGTCAAGGGCTGAGAATTTATAGTGATCAATGTAGGGATATCGATGCAAGGAAAGTGGAGTGATCACCTTTACATAGCCATAGGAAGTTGGTGGATCGCCTCTAAATTGAAGAAAAGGTGTATAAGCAATCAGGAGAGTACAACGGGGTTCCACTTGACTCGGCAAGGATATGGGTATGCTTCTATTAGAAACCATCCTAAGAGAAGATGGAGATAGATGGATCTTGCACTGATTGTGTTCATCTGTGGATAGAAACTTCAAAAACATACGTGGAGTATTCTTCCACCACCTAAATATCATCATCTTTAGGCAGGGGATGTAAAATCTCGTGCCTTCCAATATTGGTATTCAACTTAGAGATAAAGCTGAGGCTATCATGCCTGAAAATTCAGATATCGCTTTGCTGTCAGGGCTGTTGGACAGCAGGCCGAGGGTCACTAAAAATTCTATATCTCTCAGCTCAAAACTGCAATGATGCTGAAATTTTACGAGCATGCAGAATATGAAATTCTAAACAACTTTGATATTCAAGGTTTGCTCTAGATTTCAAAGGAAGATGACCTAAAAATTTGAATTTCAGAGATCACTAGTTCTGAAATTCAGCAGGACAGAGACCTAATGTTTCGGGCATAACTCCCAAACTAAAAATCTAGTGACCTTGAGATTTCTACAGGAGGTAGATAGATACCTAAGGAGCATTTTTGGTATTCAACGGTTGAATTAAATCAACTTGGAAAAGGGTGTAAAAGGTCCATTTTCAGAGTGCTGTTGCCCAGAAATTTCAGCAGGGCAGAGCTTCACTAAAAAGATCATAACTCAAAAACTGAGTACCCAATTACCATAAAATTTTTACTGCATGATCTAAGCTAGATAATGAACATTTTTGCTATAGATTCTTTGGTCATAAACATTTAGGAACTATATGTAAAAATTTGAGTTTTCAGATTAACTCAGGAATTGGACAGCATTTCAGCATGACCTTGCCTAGCAAATTTGATCCTAACTTCAGTTTTAAGCATCCTAAAATCATGAGAAATTCAGAGAGCAACCTTAACTAGGTGATGAACAATTTTCCTAAAGAGCATCTGGCCAGAAATTTTCTAGATAATCCTTAGAAAAATTAGACAGCATCTAGTTACAATCTTTGCTTATCACTTCATCAAAGCATCAAACTAGCATGATTGGTCCTTAAGAAACACAAATTAAATAGAGACCAAGCAACACATAATTTAAGTTCAGTTTTGGTTTGATAGCTTTTACATGATGCAAAAAGCGTCCTAAACTTCCTCACAAAGCTTTTAAGCTCAAAAACGAAGTTAGTGCCGGTGGCAAGGCTTACATATACGTCTCTACTTATAATAGCTAGTCGAAAGCTATTCGTTTCTTAAATTACCGTTCCTAACAACCGTGGTTAGTGTACCTGCAGAAAATCACAGATATTCAAGACCTTTTGTGCCAGTACTCACAAAAGCGTCCACATTCATTACCGTTCACTATAGAAACGGTATCCATGCGTAAAGCCGCTGCATGGACAGCGTCGAACCTCGGACACCTCCGTTTGAATGGAGTTGTCCTTTCCGCCTATTGCGGGTTCGCACATGTATGGCAAAACATGGCTAGACACAGACGCGACGTGAGTGCCCATTGGAATAGGCCTCACTCATCCCTCACGGACTTTCCCGTGGTACCATCACGTATGGCAAAACGTGATGAACTAGTATGGTTGTGCATGAAAGTAAGTTTTGACAAGAATAAAATGTGCTGGAAGTCAGATTAGATACACCATAGAGTACTAGCCACCTGAAAGAACCCAAAAATTCCCTCTAGGGCCTCTCGGACTAGATTAGACCTTAACGTCCTACTCACTTAGCAAGATTATTAATCTTGGCAAATTTTATTCCAAAAACAAGTTTGTTAAGGTATTTTAATTACTCTGGTGCATAATCTCGCTCTGGTACCAGCTGTGACAGAACCCCCCAAAATAATTCTGTATTATCACCTAAGCCTGTCCACGTGGCCATTAAGCAATAATAAAGAACTATTCTGTCGCCTCTGCCGGGGCATGCCCGGTAAATCACTTACACAGGATCGAATTATGCGCTAAGCCCACACGAAGGCGGGACCAGAGTACAACATTACATTACATAAAAGTTCAGAAGTACTTAAAATTACAAACCAAGTTTTGAATACATAAAAGTAAACATGGTTCAGAGTTTTAGACAGCGGAAATTAAACTAAACGCATGATACACTCAGGAGACCATCCATGCATATCACTCCTCATCATCGTTCTCCCATTCAAGTTCCCAACCATCTGAAATAGAACCAGGCCAGATGGGATTACCTGAAAACAACAACAAAAGCAAGGCTGAGTATACTAATACTCAGCAAGACTGACCCGTCAAAATAAAAGACACAGCTAGACATGCAAGACTTTTTGGCTGGTGGGTTTGTTTTGCCAAAAGCAACTAAGAGTTGATCCTTACTGTCAAATTTTATCTCAAGTTCTAGTATGTTAACCATTCTAGGTAAGCACCTAGCTAAGCAAGCATGGTTGTACAAACAAGATTAATCATCCAACAATATTAATCCGAAATATTCCATAAATAAACATGGGGTAGCTAGTGGTCAAGCCGACTCAGATAACGGCGAGTGACCGACGATCGATCGATTTATATCCTTACAAGGTAAACCCAAGATACACGGAAGAAGGTAGACCAAGTGCAGTGTCTACCCCAACCAGGCGGTTCCCGTCATTCCCCAGATTAGGAAAAGATGATACAGTCCTAAGTACAAGGTTTACTGGTACGCCCAAACATGGCACGTCCAGAATCACACTTGCACTACCGGTAGCGAACCGGGAGACGCATCTCAAGATTAGTAGCAATAAAATTCCCGCACTGGTTCATTAGGTACTAGGCTTACCGGTCCCATTCCCGACAAGCACTTGGTACGTTCAATAGCTTAGACCAACACCATGCTACTCGGTCGAGACCGAACCCATTGCTCTTACCACATGAGCGAGTTAATTTATCCAACTTATGATTCCAACATAAGCATCCTATATCTCGCGAGCAGTGAGTCATTACTCGACTTGTACCGTGTCCTTAAAGCATGGCACTAGCGTTCCTAACATACTAGTAAAAGAGCATAGGAGTCCTAAGGATCATGCATCTAGGTTTCAAAGCAACTCCTGAAACTTAAATGCACAAAGTAACATTAAATGCTAAAAAGTAAAAGAGTATGAGTTTTAATCCAAAAAGGTTATATGTGACTCCGGTGCTTGCCTTCCTCTGACTCAACACTAGCCTTGGGCTCTTCTGGACTTTGGTCTAGGTCTTGATGAACACCCAACTCGTTCACTTCACCATCTACCGTCCCGTCTCCCTCCTGGGTGAGTGTGTACGTCCCGTCTAGTAAATCTACACGTCACATGCATATGCATTAGGTGAGGGTGTGAGAGGTTAATTAAAGGTTAACTTTGATGGTGACTGTGTACATATTTAAGCAAACTAAAGTATTTAACTTCACAAAACAATAAGGGAGTGTGATTAAACATTCAAAAACAGAACCATGACAAGCTTTATCAATTTTGACACCTTAAATTCATTTCTTTATTTAATTACATAAAACAAGCCCTTCAACCATAAATCCATATTAAAACAAAAACACCTCAAATGAGCCTAAACTTTTGCATACAGCAACATATGCCTATTATGAGCTCACAAACCAAAATCTAGCTTAAGATCATTTATATATTAATTTATAAGAAAAAGACAAAATTTTAGCCTAGTAAATCATAATTAATTCATATAAAAAGATTTACTAAACTTTTTGATCTCAACTTTCTCCTAGCCATCCTCTAGGTCAAAACTAAGTTTCTGGCCAAAGCTCAAGTATAAATCTTATACATATTTTGAGTTATTAATTTATCACCCTACACAAGATTAAATCCAAATCACCTATTAAACAATTTCCTAAAATCATATCCATCCTACCGTAGGTACTATTCATCAAGACAAAGCCCTAGGGTGCACTTGTGCTTAAAGAAAAGTTAACTAAAGGGGCTATAAAAAGCATCAAGCTTAATCTAGCATAAAGATTACATAAATCATAACTAAAAATCTACACATCAAACTCATTCCAACTTTGGTCACAAATCTAAACATACCATAAATAGAAACATATCCAAAATTCAACTCCATAGCACGTGTATATTTTAAACTACACTAAAAACACCTCAAACTGAGTTTGAATTTTTAAAACAAAAACTACACAGAAAAACCCTATACATGCTTTCTAGAAAAGGTAGGTTTCTTCACCAGGAACCCAACAAAATTGGATTTGTATTTTTACGATTTTTGTACGATTTTTAATGTTTTTCAAAGTTGCAGCCGAAACCTACTAATCCCTTTTTCACCCTAGCCCCTAGAACAAGTTTCAGATATTACGCAGGGGTCCCTAGGCCACGAAAAACACCCTAGAACTATTGGGGAAGACACAAATCGGTCCCCGGCCAGCCTTGGGCCTTGTCGGCGGTGATTTCCCGACCGGCCCTCACCGGGGATCGGTCGTGGGGGCCTGCGCACCCACCTTGGAGCGGTAGGAGGCGGCAGTAAGACCTGCAATGACGGGGAGGTGCGCCGGCGGCGAGCCGGCCTTGAAGCTCCCGCCGGGGCTCAAATTCCGGCAGCGGTGAGGGCAATGTGCGGCTAAAAGAGGTGGTGGAGCGTTGGGTGTGTCCACGCGGAGGTGTAGGAGCTCGATTGTGGCTACGGCTCGGCTTGGAGGAGAGCTATGCTGCGGTGGCCATGGAGGTGGCCGGCGGCGCCAATTTTTGGACAGGCAGCGAGCACGGCGTCGAGCCGTTTTGACGCTAGGTCGATGACACGGCGCGGTGGGGCGAAGGATAGCGAGCGCGTGGGGACAGGGAGGCGGCCAGCTGGCCCGGCGCATGCGTGCAGGCCGCGCGGGCGGGCGCGCGCACGGGCCTGTGGCCCTGGCTCGGCGCTGGACCTCGCCTGAGCGCGGCGCATGGGAAAAATACGGGCGGAGGGACCACGGTGCACGGTCCACCGCGACGGGATCGAGGATCCGTACACCAGAGCGCGGAGGCGACGACACGCGGCGGACAGGCGCTCGGCGCGCACGCGTGCGCGACGCAGGAGCGGTGCGACGTCGGCGTCCGACGTCAAATCTCATTTGATTTAACCATTTTCTACCAAGCAAAACTCCAAAATTTGTCAACTAAGTTGAAATTCTCCAAAAATAGGAGTTGTAGATGAGTTATAGTACTACAACTTTCCCAAAGGGCGACCTATGTTTTGGTGAAAGGATTGACGGGAAAATCGTGATGAAGTTGCAGGAATTCTCGGCCCGATACACTGTTCCTAGGAAATTCAACTCAGTTTTTGGCAAATTTACACTCAAAATTTGAATGTCCGCCAATTATGAAAATTGTGTTCCCGGAAACAACGAAGAACTTTTATATTGGCAGAATTTGAAGTTCTATAGAGAAATTTGGAGAACGCGCAAGAAAACCGAATCAGCCTTTTTGGATCTATAGGGGTTTGACCAAGAATTTGAACTTTGACCAAGGTCTTCTGTGCAAAAGTGTGCAAGATCATGTCAAACATGTTTATGAGCCAATTAAACATGATTAACCACCCTAATTGAGGTATTTATCTTTAATAAACACCTGGGGTGTTACAGAAATCAACCGCCAACAACCTTTAAGATGCATAAGACAGTTATTAAGCAAATTAACAAATACAAAAAACATTGCTTATGGAGAGGGGCTGACATCAATGCCTAAACTCCACCAAAGGCAGCATAGGAAATGGTTTGTATGCCAAAATCAGAAAGGGGGTTTGGGAGTGTTGCAACTAGACTCACACAATGATGCTCTGCTGTTAAAAACATGCACAAATTTTACAATAAAGTTGATACTCCTTAGGTTCACCTAGTTTGGGATAAATCCTACAACAGTGGCAAATTGCCCAATCACACTTTGAAAGGTTCCTTTTGGTGGAGGGATATCCTCAGGCTACTTGACAAATTCAAGAGTTTAGCCTCTGTCACTATAAATTTGGGGGATACATGCTTCCTCTGGCATGACTCCTGAAGTGGTTCAGTTCACAATCAAGTCTTCCCCCAGCTATTCTCTTATGCTAGATCATCATATATTACAGTCAACAAGGCTAGAGAAATCTCAGATGTTAGACAACTCTTTCATCTACCAGTTTCTCAAGAAGCATATGAGCAGTTGTTGTCTCTTACACAAGAATTAAATGGTCTACCAGAATCTGATCAGCAGGACATCTGGACTTACTCTTGGGGATCTCATATGTTCTTCCCAACAAAGGCTTACAAAAAAAACTCATTGGTACAAGGCAAGTTCACCCATGTTACAAATGGCTTTGGAAATGCTCTGCTCAGGAAAAACATAAAGTTTTCTTTTGGTTGCTTCTGAAAGATCGTCTCAGTACAAGAAATATTTTGAGAAGAAAAAAATAAAGTACTACCTTCCTATGATTGTGTTCTATGCCAACTGCAACTGGAAGAAACACTAGAACACTTGTTTCTAAATTGCCCATTCGCCGTCAATTGCTGGAATTTGCTACACTTACACATTATACAAGGTGATCCTTTTGAAGTTCTTCAGTCATTTCGGACTCAGCTAAATGTGGAATTCTTCATGGACATCATTATTGTCATGAGTTGGTGCATATGGATGGCAAGGAATGATTTCATCTTTAAAGGAATACAATCAAATCTTCAATCAGTTTGTGACAAGTTCAAGAAAGAATTTGCTCTAGTTATACTACGAGCAAAACCAAGACGCCAGCAGACAATGTTTACATGGATAGAAACAGTGTTGTAACTTTTCTTATTTTCTTTCACTTTTTTTTGTTTCTTTAATAACTGTTGCAAACTTTTCATTCCTATATTTTCAATATATAATCAGTAGGGGACCCCCCCCCTCCTGTTCCATCAAAGAAATGTATTATATAGCAACTTAATATATCCATATATCCTTTCTAACATTGAGTTAAATCCTCTAATCTTTGCTTTTTTCTACGTTTTTGAGAACCCGATTCATATTTTCTAGGCCGAGTGGTTTGGATCTTGAAATAATAGACACCTAGATCAATTGGTGTATATACGTACAAAAGATGAAAGGGACAAATTTAAAGGCGATTCTCATTAATCAACTTAACAACATACAAGAAGTCAAGAACTAGTCTATATGATCAATTGAAGAAAACAAATACCTTGTAGCTCATCCAGCTTAATTGTTTGCCTTTGATTCAGTACAAGGAACTAGGGCAGCAGGCTGGTCTTGAGGACTTAACTTGAAGGAACAAATGTCCAATTTGATGGCGTCAGGCTTCAGTTTGAGCGATCAAGGCGAGAATATGAAGACGAGGCGGTGGCGAACGATAATACAAAAATGAGGCGTTGGCAGACGAAAAGAAGCGGCAATTTGCTTTGTTCCCGAGTGCAAAGTGCAAAGCAATAGGATTAGTATTTGACCCAAAGATTATTAGACTGTCTCCAGCAACAGACTCAATCCCCATCTGCAAAATCTCGTGTTGAGGAAAGGGGAGCGAAGGCTACAGTAGCGAGCACTCCAGCATTATCGCTGCATCCCTCCCCGCATCGGTGAGGTAGTTGCCTCCCGCGGCCGGTCTGAGAAACCACAGGCGCCACGTTGCCGCGGATCCACCTCCGCCCCCGCCGCCGAACGAGCGTCGCGCCGCCGTGGTGGTCGAGGACCCGGAGCCCAACGACAAGAAGGCCCAAGCGCACCCCAAGGCCCCACCCCACCAATTCCAACCCAGCACCGGCCCCGTCCGCCCGCTCCTCGTCCTCGCCCTCCCGCTCGCCTTCCTGCTGCTCCTCCTCCTGCTCTACGGCGATGAGGACCACCACCTCGCCCTCCTCGCGGCCTTCGCCACTATCGCGCTCGGCCGCGTCGTGCGCGAGGGCGTCGAGTACCGCCAGGCCCTCCGCCATCGATCTCTCTCCCTACGATGTCTTCGCTCAAGGTGAGGTGAGGAACGGGTTCCCCTCGCCCTCCTCTCCATTTTTCTCTCCTTCCCGGCTGCCGTCGTGGCCAGTGGCGCCGGTGAGCGCCGTCGGCGGTCGGCCAGCTGGCCCAGATCCCCCTCCTCTGGTCAGCGACGGTTGGAGGTGGGAGGATGAAGAAGGAGAGAGAATCCCAGGAATGGGGATTCAAAGACCTCCATCTTCATTTTGCTGATCCATTTGGCGGTATTGTTGGAGCTGCTATAGTAGTCGTGCCTTCTTCAAAATGAAGATGCAACACACAATGTGCATGCTACTGGAGACAGTCTTAAACCTAATGGGCCGCGTTAGAACTTGAGGCCCCAGAAATTGGGGGCCTTGTTCGGTTGAACAGGTTGCATGCCCACGGGGACGGACCTGCACGAGTTCTTATAATTTTTGCGGGAATTTAATTGTCCTTGTCAAAATTCCTACTAAGTTTCTACATTCCCACATTGACGCACTTTATGAGAGGGCTAGTGGCGAAGCCAGCTTTAGCCCGGGGGGGGGGGCTCTTCCCTCTTCTTCTTCCTCTTCCTCCCTCATTTCCCCTCTTCTTCTTCCTTATTTCCTCACAAAAATGGAGGGGCGCTCAGGGTGGCTCATGGCAGAACCAGCGGTAGGGGGGCTTGAGCCCCGGCCACCCCACCGCTGGCTCCACCACTGAGAGGGCCATCTCAATAATATACAGTTTCGTTGCACCATTATCAAGGACTAAGAATTTAGCAATTTTGCCTGCCATAGGGACGAAACTCCTCGCTAATAATCTTATGAAACTATTCCTTATAATGACAATGCCAAGTCAGCAAATTTTTTGATGTGCTTACAAATTTAATGCTAATAAATTAAACTCAAATAAAACCTATTAAGATTGGCCTAAGATCGACTTAACTAATGGCACTTGGTTATTAACATCTGAACCCAAAAAAAAAATTACTTCTATCTAGGGTCTATCCCCTATCCTTATCTCCCAATCTGCAGCATCTCGTTAGTTTAAAGTTTAAACCCTCTCGAAACCTCAAACCAAAATCGTATACTATACATGCAACACGTAGCCAATCAAACCCTTTACCTTGTTTCAGATTCTGAGCGAAGAGAGACTGGGCCTGGCACTCTGGCACACACCGTCCATGCATCCTCTCTGATCTCTCCCCGGTAACGCAAAAGATTCCTTGGCCTTGGTTGAACAAACAGGGAATGCAAAACAGACAAAAGGTTGGCGCACGCTCGTTCACCTTCGTGTTGATGACTTGAGGTACGTCATGCAAATGGCATTGTTATGTGTGTGCGCGCGCGCGCGTGCCTAGAGGGCTACTCCTTGTGTGGCTCAACTCGGGTTTGAATATGCCCAATCCAAGGACAAGGAGGAGGATCCTGAAAAGCAGAGGATAGACTTGTTTTAGAGGGCCGAGGAACATGTGTTCGCGCGTCCATGCAGTAGCGCTGTGAAAGATTGGACTCGATGCATGAGATTCCTTGTGTGCGACGCAGCTGCAGGAATGCATGATGGATCATGCGAGAGAGAGAGAGAGAGAGAGAGAGAAAGGAAAATGCACGGTTTCCGGGGAGAGTCTCACCAGCGCGTGCGTGTGTGCGTACGTGTGTCGGTGTGTTGAGGGCCAGAGGGTGACACTCGTGTGGGTATTTGTGTTTGCCTTTCCTTGCTGTGGATACAAAGGGTTCAATTAGATCATCGAGGTTATCACTAGGTGGAAAACCCCAAACACCATAATTTGAAACAAAGAGAAGTACTTAATAAGATTATACGAGTACGTATACTAATTATGAATCATGAAAAAAGCACACAATACTACATTTCGAACATAATCCACAGGATGTCACGCAAAAGCAACCGAAGCAAGTAGGGATGCAAATTGGTACCGAATGGCTCGGTCGTCCATGTCGTAGCACTCTTCTTTAGACCATAGCTCAGTCCTAATTCAGGCCATCTAGTTCATGTAATCACAACAACCATGTAACTCACGCATTGAGAAAGTAAAACGGCTCCTCCGTTGAACGTTGTTGTAACATATTTTTTATCTTATAATACAATAATGCACAGTTCTTCTACGTATTAGAAAAAAATTGATACTTTCGAATGGTGTTTTTTTCTGATTAATCAGTATGACATGACACTCTAATTATTAATCGGTACGTACGTGGAATATGCGGGACTAGGACTATGTAGGGGCACCCTTGCGCGCTCGGTCGTGGCGTGGATGCGGACGCCGGCCGTGGGCGTGTCCGGGGCTGGAAAAAGGTAGGCTAGTCGTCGTCGCCGGCCGGGGACAAAGGCGTTCAAAAAGGGCGCTGTGGCCGGGGAGACCGCGGCGGCGTCGGCGAGCGCGCCGGCCGGCCGGCCACCACCAGTCCACCAGCTCCTCTATCACTCTCTACGCAGTAGCTCAGCAGTAAAAAAGTGCTCTTTCGCGCAGGGCCGTCCCTGGGGAAGGGCAAGGTGGGCGCTGCCCATGGGCCCCATGAGGCTGGGGGCCCACGGGGGTATAGATGTTTCCTGCGCTAGTATACCACCGTCCACCGTCCGTACAGTCGCCAGGCAGGAACGTATCGTATTCGCTAATCGCCAGGCACGCACGACGGACACGGACGAGATCGAGAAAGACGAGAAGATGAGGAGTGCGAGGCGGCGAGGCCCTGAGGGCGACGGGCAGGCCGACGGCGTCACAGCAAGCAGCGAGCCGCAGAGCCGGCGACTAGGGTATCGTCGACGACTCGACACCCGATTTGTCTCCCAGTCTCCCTCTCTGTTCGTATTGTACCGCCGTTCAAGCAGAAGGCCATCAAAGCATAAAGTTTGCTAATTGGGATTTAGGAATTGGGATCATATGAGGTCGAGGTCAGAACTCAGGAGGTGATCGTTAGTTTAATTGTTTCTCGATCGCAGACGACGAGGACGGCCTACTCTAATTATCCACGATAAAGGTATGGTCCGTATGGATTCGATTGCTGACTTTAGTACTAGTGTACAGATCGATCGTGCTTTTATTTGACGTAACCATCATAATTATTTTGCCATTTTTATCTTCTTTGATGTACTGTTATTATTACAAGAAAAATTAAACATATGCTATAAGTTATCTCTTATCAATAGTATTATATAATGTAATCGTTATATTAAAATATTAGATTGTTAGACTCTTATTGTCTTATACTCGCTCAAGGGCTCATGAAACTTGTGGGACGGCCCTGCTTTAGCGCAGGCAGCCCAGCACCCCCGCGCGGTAAGGGTAGTCCCGATGGAAGAAACTGACACGATTTCCATAGCATAAGAAATCATCTATAGAAACTATCTTCCACAGTGACAGTGTCTTCATGTAATAATTGTTTTCTCTTTCTTTTTCTTAACTCTAACTTTTTCCTTCAATAAGAGAGTGACATGAGTCCCCTAGAAACTAGTAGTTTCTTCCCAATAGTAATTTCATGGTTTCTTGGTGCATTGGTTTAAGAGAAGACTTGGTTTCTTCATGAAGAAACCATTTCTATGATTCTCCTTCTCTTTCCTCATTAACTAGGATGCCACATCACTATTTCAATTAATTGACAAGCTATTTAAGAGAGATAGAAACTACCATTAATGCACCATTAGGAGTGCCCTAAGAGGGTGTTTGGATCTCTTTAGTCACCTGACTAAAGTTTAGTCAGACTAAAAGTTTCTAGTCAGCCCCTGTTTGGAGAGGGACTAAAACTAATCAGCATTAAATTGTTCTCCCTCCCTCCACTTTCTCTTTCTCCTCTCCTATTCCCCATTCTTTCTCTTCTCTCCCTAGAATAATGATGAGAGAGTGTTTTAGTCAGTAGAAGTTGGGGTACCCTTGACTAGGGACTCACCCTTTAGTCAGAGGTGTTTGGAGGTTTAGTCCCCTAATAAAGTGACTAAAACTAGTCTCTACTCAGGTGGGATCCAAACACCCGGTCACGTCGTTGCAGGCTCCTCGCAGCTACCGTCACGGACACCCATGCATTCGCACGAGAGAGAGATTTTGACAGCGGCAGGCAGCCTAGCCGTAGCCCTTCTCATCTGGGCACTACTCACCACCTTGTGCTCCGCGCCACGCCGCTCGCCGCGCCGTAAAAAAGCAACTCGATTCTTTTTACCGCGCGTAGTATACGGCAGAGCTTTGGCTAGCTTCTCGATCGATGCGGGCGCGAAAAGACGCGTGGTCCTGGACGCCGCGCAGCGCCGCACCGTGCGCGCGCGGCACCCGGCGCCGGGGAAGAAAGACCAGCCGGCGACGGCGATGGCGCGGCGGGTCAGACGGGGAGAACGAAGGTTTGGGGATCTCGAGGCGTTGAGTGAAAAAGAAAAAGAAAAGGAAAAGCAAAACTGAGCAGTGAGAAGCAGCGGTGCAGTGGTTTGAAAAATCTTCTTTCCAAGCTTTTTGGTTACTTTTGTTTTTGTTGACTGGATTTGAAGGGACCAGTGGACGTAAAGCGACATGACGACCATCGCAAAGCTTATACATGAAGAAATAAAAAATTACAGTTGAGGGGCTGAGGGCAAGATAGCAAGATATTACAGTTGAGGGGCTGAGGGCCATCGTTTTCCATCGGTTGATGAGGAATTGTGTTGAGCAAAACTTGTGGGCAACAAACATAAAGAGGTCAATATTTTTCTTGAAAAAAAAGGTTCATTTTACTCTCCTCAACTGTCCACTTTATTTTTTTTTTCAATTTAATCCCTACACAAACATTATGCTCACTTTACTTCCCTTAATAACTATTTCATTTGATCCAATCTACTTGTAATTAGATTTTTTTTTCCTACGCGTACAAGTTGATTTCTAATTCCGAAATTTGTCAATTAACTTATAACATGATGCTCTATTTTAGAAAAATACTCTTTGTTAGAAAAAATACATTAGCAATTTTTCATGATTACTTTTTCAACAGTTTTCTATATCTTAGATCAATTTTGTATGAACTATTTGTAACATATGAAAATAACCTTGAAAAATTCTTAGTATAACTTTTTTATATAACCAATCATGTTTCGTTTGTACTCAAGAAATTTGAACTCAAAATTCAACTTATACATGAAGAAATAAAAAGACAAATCAAGTTTTTTAAAAATGAACCGATAGGAGAGCTACCTGCTATATATATAAAAAAGAAGAAAGGCAGACGGCCAAATGGAACTGTTCAGGGAAGTAAAGTGAGTTTCAATTTTGTTCAAAAGTTAAGCGGCGATCAATTTTGTACGAATTATTTCTAACATATGAAAATAATCATGAAAAATTCTTAGTATAATTTTGTTATATGAGCAATCATGTTATGCTTGTACTCAGAAATTTGAACTCAAAATTCAACTCATATATGGAGAAATAAAAAGAGAGAAATCTAGTTACGGGTAGGTTGGACCAAACGAAATAGTTCAGGGAAGTAAAGTGAGTTCAACTTCTGTTCAAGAGTTAAGTGGCGAAAGTGGATAAGGGTCGATTATACTTTTTTTAAGAAAAAAGAAACATAGTTGTTGGTGCCCTTAATTAGGATCTCTTGGTTGTCGTACGTCCCGGCCGGCTTGGTTCTCGTCACCTTACAGTAGTTTTCTTATCCTTTCTATATGATAGAAGCAAAGTAGTACCGGAGGTGCATAAAAATACCAATACCAACTACGGCGTCACCAGCTGAGTGTTCGAATCAGTATACTAATCGTCAATCAAGTAGCAGCGTCTTTCATCGGTCGTGTCACTTCCGTTGATGACTAGCATACTCCTACCCTCTGTCACTAAGACACTAATAACGCTACCTAAACCTTGGACCCTCTTTGAATACAACCAACCTTTGCTCTCACGGGAACGACGATCGATCGAGCGAGCTGCTACGCGACATCGATCAGAATCAAGAGTGGTTTGGCATTGCCAAGACGGCTGCTGTGGGTTTGGGTGAACCTCTATCATCAGTTTTCGTCACACAACCACCAGTGCCCATGCTGAAGCTGAACACACACACGCGCAAGCTGGTACCGACCTGACGACCGATGATTGGCGGGGCTCGCCGGCCCAACGACCACCGGACGCCGACCTAACAAACAACCTCACCAGCCACAGCTAGCCTCTCTTTCTCTTTACACTGCTCATTGACGAATGTTTTGGAAGCAAGCGGCGCGCATGGGACCCCTCGACTGCTGCTGCAAGCGTGCAGCAGAGTGATATGATCGAGCTGCTTGCTACCAGCACGAGCGCATGGTCGCCGGCGGGTGAGTCGATCAGTCACAGCTAGCAGCACACATTTTACACACAAACACTACTCGATCGGTCGGCCCTGTTCGTGTTGCTTTTCGCTGTTGGTTGGAGACTTGGAGTACTTGGACCCGCGTGCGTTGGCGGTTGGGTGTTGTCGACGGCGTAGTGGGGGTTGCTTTTGGGTTGGAGCAGCTCAACTCAGCCCTGCCCTTGTGTTCTAGAAGGGTTTTACCCAGCGGTGGAATAATCATATGATAAGGTTAATATATGTTTTTGTAGTACAATGTATGTACTCGTACGTACTTTTATTCCTGCTGGCACCATGCACGCGTTGTGTTCTCGTCAAGAAAAACTTGTAGCCTTATGGCCCACGGAGCAGGACTTCATTCCTCTTCTTAATCACATCTCTCTCTCTCTTTTTTTATCCTTTTATAATAAAAAAATGTAATTTGATTAGCACAGAGGTTCATAAGTTTTTTTTAATTACATAATACAACGCAGACACTCACAACACGCACGCACACTCACCCCTATGAATACACGTACGCAAACCCTATCCCTATGAGCACCTCCGAAGGACTGAGCACCGGCAGATCTACCACTTAATGCATAACGCCGGAAAATCCCGGAATAAATCCAGAAAAATGTGCGAGCACTAGGATTTGAACCCTGGTGGGTAGCGTCCCACTGGACCGTCCTACCATTAGACTACAAACCCATAAGTTCTCATATGCGTGACACCGGAAAAGTCGATTCGATCAGCCCCATAGGAAGTTCCAATGTGCGCCAACATAAAACGAGTTGGACCGACACGCACGAAAGTCCTATGCGTGCCAACCAAAAGCTGGGTTGGATCCTCATTATTCTCCAAGGAAAACGTAAAGAGCCAAGCAAGATCGGCAACAAATCTCCGCTTTTTCTTTAGCGGCCAACTAACATCAGAACGACTAAGTATATGTAACACTAAAACCTCACTTGGATCCAAAAAAAAAAAGGGCCTAGCAAAATGCACTATACCACCCTCCGAATATAGTAGAGCTGTCTATCATGTAATGGCTATAAACTTACTGCAAGAGCCTCATGTTCGGTGGGATTATATAAGTGCATTTAGAAAGAGTAAGTTTCACCCACTAGAGCTGCCACATTATCAGAAAACTTACTTTAGAAAGAAAAAAACACTTTTTTGGCAGATAGCTAGACATTATTCTGGTTGATGATATAACATGATTTTTTAAAAAAAAATCGAAAGACAATGTACAATTATTACCAAACACGGTAAGAGGAACTCTATAATTCTCATATGAACATGCATCTGCACAGAATGCCAACATGATCAACATGTACGTTGTTCACGTGAGTGCTCACGGAAAATCGGTTGGAGCAACACAATCAAAAAGTTTTTGTTGTCCGTCATAAGAAGAAGCCGATCAGTGTAGTATTTTGATTCCTTAATTATTGTTTGTTCATTATGCTTTGCAAATTGCAATACATGCAACCTTAAGGACTACCATAGTACCTATTCCTATGTAAATAGATACTCCTATTAATAGTGGCTCTTTGGGGTAGCACATAACGGTGGCATTTGAAGAGATATAGTATTTTTCTAATTTAATCACTAGGGATTGGAGAACAGAGAAGAGGACCAAAGGACGCATGCTTTCACGTGCACAAGATTCTTATGCTCGCTACCATAAAACTACAGGAATAAATGTAAATGAAGAAGTTTCCATGTGACAACAAAAGGCGCTTGGATTGAATTGAATCACACATATTAACCTCAAAAAAATATTGAATCACATAGACATAACATTTATGCATGAATGCAGAGAAGCTAGTAAGATCATAGCTTTTGCATGTGCCAACATCAGATCGATGTAGACGAAATTAATATTGTGCCAACAAAAAGCCACTAGGATCGGAGTTCCTATGTGTGTGCTAACATAAAGTTGGATCGCTACACTCAAAATAAAACAAGTAGAGGCGAGATCCGCAACAAACCATTGCCTTTTCCAGCGGACTCTAGTGTTAGAACCCTAGATGCCGACACAAGACATTACCACTATGATATGCACTATCAGATCACTACTAAGCATATTTCTAAACACCCCTCTAGTGATGAGCCACATCCTAGAAAAATGCATTAGAAAGACTAAGCTTAAAATTTAAGGAAAAATCACTTATTTTCCCCGCAACATTTCGGTAGATTATATACCATAAAAGTTTCAAAGATATGGTATCCTTGTTAGGAAACATAAAAAGTGAATATCAACAGTTCTCATATCCACACACATGGCAACAGAACGAAGACAACAAAATTGGTACACAGAAAGCTCATGTTCATGCCAATGAAATAAAAGGCAGCAGGATCGACACATACAAAGTCGTCATGCGTGCCAACGAAAAGCCAGCTGGATCGCCAAAACAATTTTTTTTGTTAGGCATGCTAACAAATGACCATTTGGACCGACGCAGAAGGTGAAACTGCGTGTACAACAGAAAGCAACTTCTATCATTACATAGGGAGTTCTTATACTTGGCGTCGTGAAGAAAAAGCCACTTTGATCCCCACACGAGAAGTTCCTACGTCCAAGAAGAATGTGAAGAGGTAAGGTTCGCAAACGGGCCTCCGCCTTTTTTGCCAGACAATAACGCCAGAACAGCACCAGCAGACACGAGCGTTACCGCAATGATATGCATTTTCACATCACGCTAAGTACTAGTACATTTGTAAAGCTTTCCCACATTCCTTGCAAAAAAGCATATTACCATCTCTGCGAATCGCCTATTTTCACAGAGTGTTAGCTGGGGCTAATATTGTAAACTTACTTCCAGATTGTAAACATGTTTATTTTTTTTAACACAGTCGGAAGGGTTTCGGTAAACTGCATATTGTGAGTGGGTGAACATTTCGGAAACACATTATTCATCGCCAAACTTTCCGGGGCGGGAAACTCAAGCATTCCCATAATCCTCTCCATGGAGCGCTAGCTCTTCCATTCATTAGCGCAACCACGGTACTGACTACAGAGGAAAAGATACTCCCTCCGTCCCGCAAAGACTATTCATATAGCTTTCAAAATTTGTCCCACAAAGAGTGTTCTTTTAACTCATATTAAATGCTCTTCTCATTAAACTAACACTAAGTACCAAAGAAATATTGCATTGAGAAACACATGGAGCCAATGAAATACTTATTTGATGTCTCTTTTCAAGTTCCAACACATGATTAATTAGAGGTAACAAAGTTATTTGTCACAATTACTAGTATGTTCTAAATTTTCTAAACGAACGGTCTTTGTGGGACGGAAGGGGTAGGTTTTAAGCACATGACGTCTCCGTTCATCCACGTACGACGCTCCCGAAGGAGAATTCAAAATTCCAGCACGGGGTGGATCATCCGTCGTTCGGTGCCGGGATCTCGGACGACCAGTCCACCACCCATCTCTCCGGCGGCCGTCTCAGTCGCCGGTCAAACTTTTTCCCGTTTCCCTTTCATGTGCCCGCCCTCTCGCTGTTTCTAAAAGAAAATTTCTGTCCGAGGCACGTCACGTATACGTGGTCACTGATCAGCTAGTCGGTCGCCCACTGACACTGGCCCCCGCCCAAGAGGTTTCCAATCCCGTCCCGTGCCACGAGCCCGCGCGACCCGCACGTGGGCACCGACTCACTGACAGCCTCGCTCGCATCTTTGAACGGACGACGTCGACAACCCACACGCCCCTCTCGCTCTAGGACACTTTCTCTCTCTACAGTGAGTGCCCTGGAAAGAGAGAGAAAAGAAATGGGGGAAGAGAGAGAGAGAAAAAAGAAAAAGGGAAGTCACGGAGAGCCAGGCGAGCCAGCTGCTAGATCCAGACGACGAGGCCGGAGGCCCCCTTAAAAAACCGCCGGTCAAAGTGTCAAACCTGCCACCACGCCGGTGGGCCCCCCGTGTGCCCCCACGGCCCCCCTCACTTTGCCTTCTTCGCTGCCGTGCCTGCCCTCTCTTATACCCACCACCCCACTCGTCGCCCCCACCTCCACTTCTTCCTCCTGGTCTCCCACTCACTCCTCCTCTTCGGATCGACCTCAGCTCGCCGCACAGCCATGAGGCACTGGAAGTCGCTGGTCCCCGCGCTCCACCTGCACGTCCCCGCCGCCGCCGCAGCGTCCTGCTTCCCGCACCCGCCGTCCCCGTCGCCCTGCTCCTCGCCGCCCCGGGATGAGGACACGGCCGACCTCCTCCTTCCTCCTCCGCCGCCGCCGCAGCAGCAGCAGGACGAGGAGAAGCAGCAGCGGGTGGTGCGGCTGGTGGGGTGCGACGGGCGGGTGCGGGCGTACCCGCCTCCCGTGACGGCGAGGGAGCTGATGCAGCAGCACCCGCGCCACCTGGTGTGCCGCGCCGACGCGCTGCTGATCGGGGAGAAGATCCCCGCCGTCGCGCCCGGGGAGGAGCTGCAGCCCGGGCAGGCCTACTTCCTCCTCCCCGCGCACCTCTTCCGCTCCGTCCTCTCCTTCGTCTCCCTCGCCTCCTCCCTGCTCCTGTTCCTCTCCACCACCGCCGGCGGCAAGGCCGCTGGCGCCGGCATCGGTGGCAAGCAGCAGGGCCGGCCGTTCGAGCTCCACCGCACAGCGTCGGGCACCCTGCAGATCAAGTTCTCCGACGACTTCCTCGTCGGCGGCGGGGCGGACGAGAAGCCGGCCGCGGATCAGGACAAGGCCAAGCCGAAGGCGCCCGGCCTGCTGCGCGGGGACGCGCGCCTCGCCAAGGACTACGAGGAGCTGGTCGGGTACAGCAAGTCCCGACGCTGGGCGCCCAAGCTGGAGACCATCGAGGAAGTGGTGGTGGTTGCAGCTGCCGCCGCCGCGGCTGTCGCCTCCGACGCCGGCGCCGGCGCCGCGACTGCACCCACCCCGGAGCGCAGCAGCAGGAGGAGCCGCGCGCTGCCGTTCCTCGGGCGCCTCGGCAGTCGGCGCCGGCGGGACGGCGCCTGCAGCGGCGGAAGCGCCGTCGCGTGCTCCGGCTAGCTACGGATCGGTTCGGTTCTGGTAGCTTTAGGTGTAGCCCGATCGACGACGAAGCCGCCGGCGGTGGCGGCCGTCGTCCGTCGTGATTTGTAATTAGGGGAGGCAACAAAAATTTTGGTGCTAATGGAATCTGTAAAAAATTTGGGGTGACGAGACTGATGGTGGCCGACAGATTTTCCTCCGCCGTTCCGCGTGCGCGCCCACGCGTGCCTCACACACTCACTAGGCCTGTTTTGAATTCCTGTAGCACACTGTAACACGTTTGTTTGTGGTAAATATTATCTTATCATGATCTAACTAGATTTAAAAGATTCGTGTCGCGTTATTTTTTACTTATATTTAATACTCCGAATTTATGTTTTTTATGTATTTAATGTGATGTGATGGAGAGAGAGTGAAGATAACGTTAGAATTTTTAGCAAACTAGCTGCTCGCTAATTCCGATGCCCGAGAAAAACTCCGCGGCGTTTCCTGTGTGCTCGCCCACTGTTACCTCCTGCTGCTGGCGACGAGAGCACGCAGAGTGGAGTGATCCCTTTCCTTCGTCCTCTCCGACGAGCAGGCTGTAGCGGTGGGATTGGAACTTCGGGAATTCGAATCGGACCAACCCATCTTTCAACAGCCTAGCTAATCATACGGTATCCATCCATCCCTCCATCCAGGCAGGATTACTGCGGGCGGGTGACGTCAGCTGGCATCCTGGTCTGGTGCAGCCGTGCAGGTGTCACGCAACGGAGCGGCGGCGGAGCCCGGTGGTGACGGGTCAAACAAACAAGCGGCGGTGGAGTGGGAGAGTGGAGTATCCTCTTCCGGTCATCAAGTTAGGCGGAGAGAGAGAGAGAGGTAGCAATCAATCCGGAGGAATCGTTGGATTCGGAGGAAGAATTGATCGGTAATACTCATCCGAAGCTAATCCACCAAGATTATATCCCTCCTCCGCTCCTCCATCAATCTCCTGCTGCCGGCGCTCCTCCGGGCAGCAAGCCAGCAAGGGAGGAATGTGATGCGAATATGCCCCCGGTGGCCATGGCGTAATCTCTGGGAGATCGATCAGGCATCTCTCTCTTTAGGCCAGAGTTGATTAGGAGGTGCCTTAGCGTGATTCGGGGGCGAGCTAGCACAGGATTAGCGAGGTGGAGGGCCCCCGCTACAAGCTGGTTTGACCGCGGTCAAACCAAAGCGAGCCCAATGCATCCATCAGGCAACTGATAATTAATTAGACAGCTAGCTAGGCAGCCCAATGCATCCATCAGGCACGAGCTCAGATTAGATTGAGTGAGAGAGAGCGAGGGAGGAGGCCAGGAGGAGGCAGCACGTTCGCCGAGGTAAACAAGTCGAGGAGGGGGCCCTGGCCTGCTGGCCAGGCAAGTGGCCATGGCTGGCGCATGCGACCTTGCAGCTCACCACGCCGGTTGGGACCGGGCCCGTGCGCGCGTTGGTCGCCGCGGACCACCCGGCGGAGGAGGTGAAGACGGAGATGCCATCACGTTCCTCCTACTACTGCGACGACGATCATCGCGGCGTAGCCGTGGGTGTTGCTGGCATGCGGGCCCGGGACGCGAACGCGAACGCGAACGCGAGTGCAGAGAAGAGAAGGTGGGGGCCCGGGCGTCGGTCGGTCGGTCAGCCACGGCCCACGGCTGGCTGTCGGCCGGCCCTACGGCCTACCCCGCCCGAGCTCTTGTTCCCGTTTACCACACGTGCAGCTATGCTGGTGTTGCGTTGCTTGCCCACTACTACTGCTGTTCGGAAAGGCCGGGGGACAAAAGAAGATCAAAGGATTTGCTTCACCAGAAGAAAAAGAAGATCGAAGGAAATGAAATTCCAAGATCACGCGGGCGCCGGAGCCCCCCAGATCGCAGAATGCGCGGCTCCCGCTCGCTTTGCTTCCTCGCTCAGCTTTGCTTTCAGAGGACAGAGGAGGAAGGTTTGACCCTGCCGGACGGTCAGAGATCGATGCGCTGCGTGGGGCCCACATGCAGCCGGTGATGGATGGATGTTCCGGGCGGGGCTCCGCTAATGTTTTATTTAGTTGTACTACTAATTTTGTTTACTAGCTGTAGTACTCCCTCTGTCCAACAATAAGCGCACTTCTAGAGTTTGAATGTGGAATTAGTGTAGATGGGAAATGACGATATTACCCCTACACTGTGAAAGACGGATGCCAGAGATGCAGCAGGCAGTGGCGACGTGGAGGTTGCAAACAATCGCAGCAGTACCTCCTGTAGAGTCCAGAGCCTTCCATGCTTCTAGACCAAGCTTGGGTAGTTCATTTTTTAATGAGTGTTGTGCACATGCTGGCATATAAAATCAAAATACCGTGTTCGTACCGTGCGTTTATTTTGAGAAAACTTTTGAACTCCAAAGATACATTTAAAGTGGGACGGAGGGAGTACGCATCAGCTTGAGCAGCCACTGCTGCACTGTGTCATTATCCAACCCCGCGCAGTAGTCAGTCAGCACAAGGCCGGTCAATGAGCAAGTGAGCAGTGCTAGTGGTTGATTACCAAATAGGCTTAGGAGCCACTCATTTGCATTGCACGCAAGCCCGGCCACTCGTTGCAATCAACAATAACCTACTAGACTACGGAGCACATAGAGAGAGAGAGAGAGAGCTGTAGATCCCTATGCTCGAGCTCTTTTTTAAAATATATATAAGTGTATTTCTATTACATGTAATGGTCTGACTTTCAAACCATGGTTTGTGATCCGCATACTGTTCATTTAGCTAGGACTACATATGTAGATTTTTTTTTGCGAACGCTGGTATGTACATACTACTTGCGAACGCTGGTATGTACATACTCCTATTTGAAATTTACATTCACTTCCTGAACTCGCAAAAGAAGATTGAATTATTCATTCATCCATTACTAATTTTTTCTTTTACCTTTACGAAAGCACAGAATGGCAAGCATACATCGGCGCGAAGCCTAGGCCCGCGCCACCTTGTTGTCAGCCAGACGTAAGGCTACTCGCACCGCTGGGCCGTGAAACAGGCCTGTAAAGAGAGCTGGACCCGCATGGCAGGACCCCTTTTGGCGTTCAGTAGCAAAAAACGCAGCGGTCGCTGCACCTCCAAAGCGAACTGCAAGTCAACAATCGTCTTCTTCCTCCCGTCTCTCCCTCCGAGATCCACCATTGCCACGCACCAAACAATCTCAACCCGACGGCCCGGAGGTGCGGCGCGAGCACCAGTGGCGGTGAGCTTCCTCCTCATCCTCCCTACCGGTGCGAGCCTCCTCCTCAGCCTCTCTCGGTGCGGGTCTGGATCTGACAGTCGATCCCTCGCCATCCTCGAGGTCGCTGCCGCCGCGGTCGGGGAGTGAAGGAGGCCGTCACATCGTCCTCGAGCTCGCCGTCGCAGTCGGGGGAGCGGAGGAGGTCGCACATGCCGTCCCGGAGCTCGCTGCCGCATCGAGCTCCAACGTGAGGCCTCCTGGATCTGCCGGCGCTGCCGCCTCCCGCCGGCTCAGCCTGCTGTAGCGGCGTCCTCCTCCCCCACCTCGACATCCTCCTCGACTGTCGGGCGGCCTCCTCTTCGCCCGAATCGACGTCTCCTGCTCCTCCCTCTCTCCAATTCCGTCGACGACGCCCTCTTCAGTGCGTGGCGGCCTCCTCGTTGTGTCCCCGTGCGCCACCGCGGCTGTCTCTCCCTCCTTTCCCCTACGAGGTGGAGGCGCGGGCCGGCTTGAAGCTTGTCGGCGGTGCGGCCTGGCTGCTCCACTTCCGGCGGCGAGGTCGAGTCCGAGGCCGACGGCGCGGCCTCGCTGATCCTCCGGACGGTGGAGCCAGGACAATTCCGAAGCGTGGCGCGAGAGGCCGGGCAAGGCAATGTGGCCCGCGGGGCCCGCGGAAAGAGAGCATACAGGCGGAGCGTAGAATCGCCAGGGAAACAGGTGCACTGTAGCCACCTAGAGTATCGAGATGGCTTTCCAGGTCTGCGGTGCAGCGCATCGACCGGCATATTTGCTGTTCCGAGGCTTTTCCAGGTCTGCGGTGCGACCAGCCTAAAGCTTGTTTTGGATACTGGTAGATTGAAATGAAATGAAAGACATCGAAGGAAAAAAACACAATTTTATTTTATATTAATCCCCTCATCCAAACAAGCGTCGTACCTTTTGGCCTCAAACTTGCGCCCCCCGTGTGCTTTGCTGTTTCTTTCGAACCGCGATCGACCGGATGGGGGTCACACAGCCTTTAATTTGTTTGGTTGGCTCCTCCGATCCATTATAGAAAAATAAAAAGGAAATGGAAATCGAAGATCATGTGGTTGCTTGCTTTGTTGGCTAGCTAGCTACCTTTGATTTGAGAATTGTGTGAGGAGCGATGAGCGAGTTTTGACCAGGCGGTCAAAGAAAGATGCATGGGCCGGCGTGGCCGCCGGCACTGGATCCGGGCTTCCGGCCTCCGATCCGCTGTATTTTATCTCTACTCGATCCCACGCACCATCGCATCGTTTGTTGACTGTATACTCATACTCTTGGACTTCGTTGTTTACCAACTTGAGCCACTGTGCCATTATCCAATTGTTACGCACGTATGGTGGCAGTCAGTCAGCTAGTCAATTAGTATTACGTTGCTTATCCGTGTAGTAGAGTTAAGTATAGAGCCTGATAGACGACAGTGTACTTAATTAGGGAGGTACACATGGCACCCACTACGTCAGAAACCATTTGTGCTGACGGCTAAAACGCCTCTGTGCTAGCGGACGCAACACCCGCCAGCAACTTAGAGTCAGCACAAATGGCCCTCAGTGCTGGCGGGCGCCTTACCTCACCCGCTAGCACTGAGGTTTTCTGTGCTGGTGGTGTGGTTATGCCACCCGCCAGCACAGAGCATTTCTGTGCTGGCGGGTGCTTAAGCCGCCCGCCAGGAACTATGTTTTTCCATTTTCTATTAATTATTCTGAATTTGTTTATTATTTGTATTTGTCCGCCAAATTCTCCTGTATTCATTAGTATTTGTATTTGTAGGCCAAATTCACCTGTATTTATTTGTATTTCTCCGTCAAATTCAAATGTGTCTATCAACCACATAATCCAAACTAGCATATAATACTACATAAGTCTCACATTATTAATCCACATATTGATATCCACATTTAAAATAGATAATCATCTACTGCACCCATCGATGTAACTTTTCGTGCTCTTCTAGAATCAACACTCCTTCGTCATCGAAGAATTCTCTCCGCTCATGGCAAATCTCATGTTGGAGGAACCTCGCCATGTCCGCACAAATGTTCTCGATGTCCTTGTGTCCCAGGCTCCCCCACGATCCCTCTATAGTAGGGAGCTGCACATACAGACAATAATTGAAGATTATTATGCATAATCATTAGGAAGTTAATTAGCACATGATTGTGTACTAGAGGCTTATGTCTTCAGGATTTGTCCGATACCTTCCATTATTTCTCAACATCTCGCACGCGTAATATCCACATAAGATACTGCCGGGAGGTTGCTTGTAGCAATGCAAACAAATAAAAAGCGATGAGAAATTATTAACAAACTGCACAACTATGAAAAATACCAATTTATTATGTTCTTACGTATTTGGCATGTCGTATTAACATCCTTTCCCTATTTGCAGGGTGCTCCCCACCATTTATTATGTATAGCCGATACGCGCTTTGAGGATACAAAGACAGAAGTTAGTGATACAATTTCAAGTATAGTCTATACATGCATTATTAAAGTACTACAATATGTTGCCTTACTTTTTTAGAATGTTAATGAATTCCCCGTAAACCTTCTCTTCGTAGTGTAATGAGTCGAAGATTCCTGCTTCTCCAAGCTTTTGGACAAAATGGTCTCTGAAAATAATTATGTTAAAATAATTAATATAAATAAACCACATATTAAATATATTTATATATAGTAATTAGAATTAGCTTACTGAAAATTGTAAGCACACGTGATGTGGCTCTTGTTCTTCCTTTTCTTCGTTATCTTTCCAATGTATACAGACATGTCGTGTTGTCTAGCTGTATGAAAATTTTTTATTACAGCTTGTTTCTCCTCTTCTGTCTCTGTTTCTTGTTCGATTTGTTTTTCGAATTCATCCCTGATTATGTGCGTGTGCGCCGACTTGCTCACTTGTTGCGGGTCAAGGTATGCTACCTTCCACCTCTCGCCGGTCTTCTTTTCATCCAACCCTTGCATCCTACAAAATAGATCGTTTAGGATGGTTATAGCAAAACTACACATATGGATTTGAAAATTGGTATGTGGTACATGCATGTTGACTTACATGCACCAAACGGTGACGAGATTCACATCAAGGCGTTCACGACGGAACATCGCGTGCAAATCCCGGAGATCGATTACCAACTTTTGCGACATCGGGCTACCGAACACCCACGTTGGGACATTCGCGGTAATAGTATGAATGTCTTGCTTCATGGCCAACATGATCCATCCATGCAGCTTATTCAGTTCTGACGGCCCCTCCAACAGTTGCCACCTATAATAGAATGGTTTGCCATGCACATAAACCTGGGGCACCTCTTCCGAATCAAATAAATTCAGTTGTTATCTTTTCTTTCGAACAGAGGTGCGAGTTGCAATTTTATCACTCATGCATGCACCTTTTTTCGTCTTCAGTACGTGTAAGAAGGTGTCAACTTGTGGTGTTTTCTTTTTTTGGTTCATATGAGGTTACCATACGGGGTACCACTGGCCTCTTGGTAGGTGAAGCTAGCGGGGAAGGTGAATTTGGTAAATTAACTTCAAAATTATCCACACCTGCACCCCTTTCTTCATCGTCATCGACAATTTCATGGACAGGTGATAGCACTGGCTGCTCGATCTCATTGTTACCTCCCTGCCCAACATCCATAGTCGTCGGTGGTTCCATGTTCTCGACTACATGCTACTGTGAGGGATTTGGCGATACATTAAGAATGATATCTCAATGATGCCATAGTATGTATTGGTTCCTTGCATCACCAAGGAGCTCGATCCCCTCATCGGTAGGGATATCAATCTCGCACGCCTCATCAGACACCGAGACAACTTGCACCCATGCATACTCTGCCGGGGGTGGATTCAGAAACGTATGACCCATGGGTGTCATGGCCGTTGCAACCTCGTGAAACTTCTCTTGTTTCCTTCCGTAAGGTATAACCAACTTGCATGGGGTATCCTCTGTTATGTCATCAATAGGATACTTGACATTGGCAATAAACCCAGCACTACTTGGAGGAAGGACGACGGTTCCACTCTGGGCATGTAGCAGGTTTGGTAGTCTATGTCCTTGAGCATCGGTTGCAGCCGATCTGGTGGCCTGCTGTTGGGATACGAAGAACTGTACCAACTCTTGTTTGACGATTTCTCTCATGTTGTTTTCAAGATCTTTCTTATAACGGTCGCGCTTCTTGTAGCTTGCTCTAGCTTCAGGAAATGATTTACCCCATGGTAAGGTAGATGACATCCCTCGAACATGGCCAGTGTGCTCAGGGGTTCCGATCGCGGTGGTTAGCATATCTTTCTCCCTATCAGGCTTGAAGAGGCCATACTTTTGCAAATCGGCGAGTTGTTCCAACTTCTCATAAATCTACTTTGTTGTGGGTTTCTTGAATGTAACCTTGCCTTCGGGTGTTACTGTTGGAATTCGAGCAAGGCACCAATTCTTGCTACGCTCATCCATGCCTTCAAACAATTCTGGTAAACCAGCTACCCTCCTCTCTTCTTCTATTTGCCTCCATTTTTGTAGCTTGGCAGCATATCCTCCCGAACCCAGGCGATGGGGGTTCTCAGCAGCTTTCTTAGCCTTCTCTATATTCTTTACTCTCAGCTTTTGCTTTCTCTGTTGTCTTCTGTTCTTTGAATTCTTCCCACACCGCTAGCGGAATGTTACCATAAACTGCCCTAGCATTCTTGCCTTTCTGAATAAATTCTGTATTAAGCGTAGACCTCCAAGTCCGTAAACATCTTCCAAGGAGGCCCTCAGCAAAACGTCTAGCCTCTCGCTCGGTCCCTTCAGGAAAAATAAACCTTTCCTTCAGTTTGGCCCACAATACATCCTTTGTTGCCACCGGCACTTTCTTCCAATTACTTGTTGTGATCCAGTTCCCCAATTGATCCCTGACAATTGCACCTGTGATGTTTCGAAATCGAGCATTTATCCCTTCAAGAAGGACGGGCTCATCTTTGGCTCCAAATTGTTCTATCACATATTGTCCTCTTTCAGGGATCTGGTTTCGTTTGCGTTTTCCACGTCCCTTCTTGGGGTTACTAGTAGAAGTAGTAGTAGCCGAAGGTTGTGGTCCTGAACCTTCTATCTCCTGTGCAGGAATAGTCAATGCTCTACGGCGACGTGTCAGGGATCGATCATCGTTCTACACACATACACATTATATTCAATATATCTCAATGTGAACAACAAACATATCAACAACATATGAATGTGTATGCAGACCTGTTCATCTACGCTTGGATTGTAATCAATGTCATCGTCATCTGCACGCCTACGAGGCCGTGGTACGCTAGGTTCGTACTCATCTGGAGTTAAATAGTCTTGAAATGGTTCTTCGTCTTCGTCCTCGGAGGATTCATGACTGACCGGTGTACAAGTTATCATTTAAAAAAATCCAAATATTATCCACAAATAACTATTTATCTAATATTCCTCAAAATTTTCTATTCCAAACTCCGGTGTACAAGTTATCATGACTAGTGAAAGATATTTTATGAATTTTTTATCATTATTTTTTCAATATTTTATGAACTCCAATGTACAAGTTATCACGTAGAAATAAAAAAAGACACTCCTCAAAATATAATATTCCCCAAAATATAATATTCCTCAAAATTATTTATACATTTTCTACACAAAAAACTACACTATAAATCATATCGAAATTTCACACATAATAGATAAACATATCTAATTTTGTCAATTCATAACGATAACTAATATTTATGTACACACAAATTTTTCACACTTAATAGATAAACATATCAAAATCTACACCATATACAATATGTTTCACAAGTTTACCCATCTATTTAAATTAAATTCATAGTCTTATGACACAAAGATAATTGAGACATCTAAACACAAATTAAATATTTATAAACATTTATAATAATACATATAACACAAATTAAGCATTTATAAACATTTCCAATAATACATTTGTAAAAAAATATTTGAAAAAAAACCCACCGGAGGGGGCATCCGGATCCGGCTGGTGAGGGGAGGAAAAGCCGGCCGCGCCTGGCCCTCGCCGGCGGCGGCGCCGGCGCGCGGGGACGAGGACGGCGGCGGTGCGCGGCGAGGTGTTGTCGGCGGCAGCGCTTGGGGCGGGTGCTCCAGCCGCAGCTAACGACAGGTCTTGGGGAGCGGAGGAGACGGCGGCGCCGCTTGGGGAGGATGCGGTAGCCGTTATTTTCGGCGGTGGCGCGGCTCGGGGAGGGGCGCGGCGCGACTCGAGTAGGGGCGCGGCGGTCCGGCAGCGCAGCTCGGGGAGGGGCGCGGGGAGGACGACGGCGGGAGGAGCGGTGGCGCTCCGAGGACGTGCGGCGGGAGGCCGCGACGCTCCAGGACATACGGCAGGAGGAGCGGCGGCGTGTCGGGAGGGAGATGCGGCGCGGCGGCGCTCGGGGAGGAGGACGGCGGCGCTCGGGGAGGAGGACGACGGCGAGGGGAAGAAACCGGTGCGAAAATTTGGCAGCTTGACGGCGTCGTTTCGTATTCGCGCCGGGACTTGGAAAATTTACAACACCGCGGGCGGATATATAGTTGGAAGCACCGCTGCCGGGCGTCTTAAGCGCCCACCAGCACTGTGAATTTCCAAAAAATTTAAAAAATTGAAAACTGCCCTAAACTTGTTTAATTTAGTCCCAAATTTCTAGAATTATTGTAAAACGATTCAAATTAAATTAGAGAAGGTTTTTTGCTCATAGAAAAGTTTTAGTTTCAAAATTTTAGTTCAAATGAGTCTCTTGGGTAAAACACCCTATAACTCTTACGGTGTTTCACCCAAGAGTCACATTTGAACTAACTTTGTAAAATCTTTAGTGTTCTGTGTCAAATAATAATTTCCATACTTACTATTTAACATTTCAGTAAACTTGTAGAAGTTTCAAATAATTTTGAATTAGTTTAGGCACACTTTCATTTTTTTTATTATTTCGGAAATGCATAGTGCTGGCGGTCGCTTATGTGAACCGCCAGCACTGTGAATTTTAAAAAAATTCAAAAAAATTGAAAACTGCTCTAAACTTGTTCAATTTTATCCCAAATTTCTAGAACTATTGTAAAACGATTCAAATTAAATTAGGAAAGGTTTTTTGCTCATAGAAAAGTTTTAGTTTCAAAATTTTAGTTCAAATGAATCTCTTGGGTGAAACACCCTATAACTCTTGCGGTGCTTCACCCAAGAGTCACATTTGAACTAACTTTGTAAAATCTTTAGTGTTATGTGTCAAATAATAATTTCCATACTTACTATTTAACATTTTAGTAAACTTGTAGAAGTTTCAAATAATTTTGAATTAGTTTAGTCACACTTTCATTTTTTTATTATTTCGGAAATGCATAGTGCTGGCGGTCGCTTATGTGAACCGCCAGCACTGTGAATTTTCAAAAAATTCAAAAAAATTGAAAACTGCTCTAAACTTGTTCAATTTAGTCCCAAATTTCTAGAACTATTTTAAAATGATTCAAATTAAATTAGGGAAGGTTTTTTGCTCATAAAAAAGTTTTAGTTTCAAAATTTTAGTTCAAATGAGTGTCTTGGGTGAAACACCCTATAACTCTTGCGGTGCTTCACCCAAGAGTCACATTTGAACTAACTTTGTAAAATCTTTAGTGTTATGTGTCAAATAATAATTTCCATACTTACTATTTAACATTTCAGTAAACTTGTAGAAGTTTCAAATAATTTTGAATTAGTTTAGGCACACTTTTATTTTTTTTATTTCGGAAATGCATAGTGCTGGCGGTCGCTTATGTGAACCGCCAGCACTGTGAATTTTCAAAAATTCAAAAAAAATTGAAAACTGCTCTAAACTTGTTCAATTTAGTCCCAAATTTCTAGAACTATTGTAAAACGATTCAAATTAAATTAGGGAAGGTTTTTTGCTCATAGAAAAGTTTTAGTTTTAAAATTTTAGTTCAAATGAGTCTCTTTGGTGAAACACCTTATAACTCTTGCGGTGCTTCACCCAAGAGTCACATTTGAACTAACTTTGTAAAATCTTTAGTGTTATGTGTCAAATAATAATTTCCATACTTACTATTTAACATTTGAGTAAACTTGTAGAAGTTTCAAATAATTTTGAATTAGTTTAGGCATAGTTTCGTTTTTTATTATTTCGAAAATGCACAGTGCTGGCGGTCGTGTTAAGCGCCCGCCAGCACCGTGAATTTTCAAAAAATTCAAAAAAATTGAAAACTGCCCTAAACTTTTTCAGTTTAGTCCCAAATTTCAAGAACTATTGTAAAATGATTGGAATTGAATTAGGGATGGTTTTTTGCTCATAGAAAAGTTTTAGTTTCAGAATTTTAGTTCAATGAGTCTCTTGGGTAAAACACCCTATAACTCTTGCGGTGTTTCACCCAAGAGTCACATTTGAACTAACTTTGTAAAATCTTTAGTGTTATGTGTCAAATAATAGTTTCCATACTTACTATTTAACATTTCAATAAACTTATAAAAGTTTCAAACAATTTTGAATTTGTTTAGGCACACTATGACAAACCCACCCGAGATAAGTCCGTACTATCACCTAGACCAATCCATTTGGTCATTAAGTGATAATAAAGAATCATCCTGTTGAGTGTTGCCGGGTCAAAGCCCGGTAAATCACTTGAATCAACACACAGATGATCGAACATGCATATATTAAAACTCCCACGAAGTAGAGTCCAGAGTACCATACAATTTGAGACTAATCTTCCCCGTAGGGTCATTTATTACAAATCATAGTTCATAACATGATAAACCGTGGTTCAGAGTTTTAAACAGCGGAAATAAACTAAGTAACGCGATCATCATCATAGGAGGTCATCCATGATGATTTTATTCAGCGTCCGACACCCACTGCAGCTCCCAACCGTGGGGTATCTCACCAGGCCAAACAACTTCACCTGAAAACAACATATATAGCAAGGCTGAGTATACTAATACTCAGCAAGGCTTATCCGTCTAAAATAAAAGACTTAACCTCTAATCATGCAAGGTTTTTGGCTAGTGGGTTTGTTTTGCCAAAAAGCTGGTAAGGAGTGAATCCTTACTTTCAATATTTTAGCTCAAATTCTAGTGGATTTAATCATTACTAAATAAGCAACTATTACAAGCATGAGTTGTGCAATACAATTTAATCAAACATCAAGTTTATCAATATTCCATCATAGAGGGATCACAATGGCTAGAGGGTTAAGCAATCTCAGATAACGGTGAGAGGCCGACGATCGATCGATTAATAACCTTGCAAGGTGGACCTAAACACACGGAAGAATGCATACCCCAAGAAGACCAAATAAACAACAAAAGGGGGTACACACCGACCAGGCGGTTCGCGTCAATCTTCAGTTCGGGAGCGGAACCTACATCCCTTGATACAAGGATTACTGGATCGCCCACACATGAACGTCCAGGCTCTCACAGGTACCACACTGTTGCAAGCAGGGGGCGTACCCCAGGGTAGTAGGGAAAGATTCCCTTACCGCGTCAATCGGGTACTAGGCTTACCGTACCCATTTCTGACAAGTGTTTAGTACGTTCAAACGCTTAATCTCTTAACCATTGGACCGAAGCCCAGAATCCCATGCTCTTACCACGTGAGCAATCCAATTTATCAAATCTTATGATTCCAACATAGGAACCTATTCTCACTAGCGAAGTACATCACTCGACTTGTACCGAGTCCTTAGTGCATAGCAACTAGCGACCTAGCATACTAGTAAAAGATCATAGGTACTTAGGGCATCATGCAACTAGGGTTTCAAATCAACTCCTGAAGGTAAATGCACATAGATATTCAAACATAAATTCAGAAGTTAAAAGGAAAACACATAGGTAAATGATAAACTAGTGCTTGCCTTCACTAGCAAAGTTAGTAGAAAGGTCTTCCGGACTTTGGTTCGGGTCTTGCTGCACTTCCACTTAGTTCACTTCTCCCTCGAATGGTTCGTCACCTCGTTCCGAGACAAGCTCGCTGCTACCGTCAGAAGGTTCTACACGGAGATGCACATGCAAGAATTAATTAGTGAAATTATTTTATTTTAATGACAACACACCACATGACAATCATAGGGTGCAGAGTTGGTCACATTCATCTAGATAAACATACATTCAACATACTTTTCCAAAGAAAAAGAAAAAGGCAAACAACCATTTATTAATATACTTTTTGATGGTGATTGTGTGCACGTTTATACAAACAAAACAAAATCACTTCACAACAGTAACTAAACTGTCACACATTCACTGAAAGTTGTTAACAAACCACTGAATTAAATATCTCAAGATCAACATGTGTATAACATACATTATCAAGCATTTTATAACTACTCAAACTACCACTAAGCATATAAAAAAAATCTAGCTCCTCTGGTCCTGATTTTTCTCATACAGCAAGATGACCACAAAACGTGCTCTCACACCAAAAATCATGCATAGGAAAAATCTAGATCAAATCTAACAAAAATAACAAAACCAGCCTAGTAATTAAAACACAATTATTCTAGGCAAAACTACTCATGCCAAGGGCCTCAAATTTTTACCAGAGAATAACATCACCCAAACAAGGGCCTACACCAAGGATCAAGTCCTAAATCTACACATAACTTCAAATATACACATGGATTTCCTTAGCATGCATAAATCAAGAACCTATTTTAACAGAGTCAAACCAGCACACAAAAATTACCAGAGGCTCAAATTATCATACACAGCTCAAGGGGTAAAAAGTAACCAGAGAGCAAACCTATACAGTGCTAGGAAAAAAGATGAAGCTACTACTAGCATAACAGCTAAATAAAGCATAACTCAAATTTTGCTCTGTAACTTTGTGCAAAATTTTATCAAGAGCTCATGAACATCATGTTCCACAACATATCCAAATTTCAAGTCAAACTCACATATAGAATTTAAACTACAACAACAACAGTTCAAACTGATTTTTCAAATTTATTCAAAAACTATTTAGAAAAACTATATACATGCTTTCTAGGAAAGGTAGTGCTCCTCACAAGGATTCCAAAGAGTCCTTATTTGAATTTTTCTGCAATTTTCTATGGATTTTAGAAGTTGCTAGACTGAGTTGTAAGAAAACTAAGATTAAGATCGTTACAAAAGGGTCTCTAGTTCACGGATAGGCCCCTGGACAGAAAAAGAACCTCACACAAATACGCTTGGCGCACCGGCCGGCGAAGGTGGCCGGAATCTGGTGAGGGGGAGGCCGGACAGTGCCGGGATGCGGCGGGGAGACGGTCCTCGACCTCTAGGGGTCCGATTCCGAGCACCGACAGGGCTGGGGAGCACGCCGGCGAGGCTACTCGGCGGCGCCCTGCGGCGGCAGCCGCTGGAACACAAGTTCCGGCGCGGCGGGGGTTTGGCCGGCTCAGGCGGGGGTCCGGGGAGCTTCAGGGGGAGCTTGTAGAGGTGGAGGATGGCTTGAGCAGCTGGCTCGGAGGCGGGAAGGGGAAGCTCGCCGTGGGTGCCAATGACGGACCAGCGGCGGAATTAGAGCATGGAGCGGAGGGGCGTGCGCGTGCGTGAGGAAACTCCGGGGGGTTTTTATACGCGCGCACGGCGACCTTGACGACTTGGACGTGTTGACGGAGGGGCGGTTGGTCGTGTCATGGGAACGTATGGCGGCGTCGTCGTTGGCTGGACGGCGCGACTGGGCGGCGCGGCTCGCTGGTGGTGGTGCGACACTTGTCGGCCGAGGGAAGGAGCGCGGATGGTCGGTTGGGCCTTGGGGTCCATGCGCACACACGGGGAGGCACGCCCCTCGGTGTGCGGGCCCAGCGGCGGCACATGCGCATGGCCCGGCGCCGACAGCGCGGCGTCGTGCGCGCTCTGCGCTCCAGAGCGCGGGATGCAGGGAAAAGTTCTGAGTAGCCCGGTTTGACCACAAAAAACTCTAGATTTTGCAACTATAGTGCACCATGGTGTAATTACAAAAGTTGGAGGTCTATCGATCCTCTACAACTTTCACAAAGACAAATAAGTAATTTGATCAATAGATAGTGCACAAAAGCCATGTCAACTTGAGGATTTGCTCGGCCCCAGGAAAACAGTAGACAGGAGCTTTGACCAAGATTTTGACCACTAAAACTTCAAAATCTCCAAGTCCACCCAAAAGCAAAAATGTGTCCCTCAAAATTCTGCACAACCTTTATTATGGTGGAATTTTGAGTGCTATGGAAGTTTTTGGAGAACGCGGCAAAAGTTCTAGACATAGAGATATGGCACTAGGTGTTTTGACCATGTTGGCTAGGGTTTGACTAGAGCTTGAACACTAAGGTCTGTTGACTTGGTCAAAGGGGTAATTAGCACTAATTATCACTAATTAAAACACGGGGTGTTACAGCCTACCCCCTTAAAAGGAATCTCGTCCGGAGATTCGAATTTAAAAGATAGGCGGGGAAAGGTTACGTACGATTTTGGCTTTGAAGAAAACCCGGATACTTAGTGTTGAGAAATTGCTCAGTTTCCAATGTAGCTTCTTCTTCAGTGTGGTGACTCCATTGTATCTTGTACATCTTCACCGTTTGTCTTCTTGTTTGTCTTTCTTATTGATCTAGCACTCTCATTGAGTATTCCACTAGTGATAGGTCATGTTCTATCTCTGCATTGGTCTTAGTGATTATTTGTGCTTCCGGTATTTGATTACACTTCTTCAACTACGAGACGTGAAACATGTCGTGTACCGCGGAGAGTCTGTCTGGGAGTTTAATATGATATGCAATCGTACCGAACTTCTCAGTGACTTCATAAGGGCCGATATAGCGTGGAGCTAACTTCCCTTTCACTCCGAATCTTTGTACACCTTTGGTTGGTGACACCTTTAAGTACACGTAATCACCAACTTCAAATTCTCTGGGTGCCTTCGCCTTGTCATGGTAGCTCTTTTGTCTCATTTGAGCGGCTCTCAAATTTTCTCTAATCACTTCCACCTTTTCTTCTGCTTCTTGTACTAGCTTAGGACCGAGTAATGTTCTCTCACCCGCTTGTGACCAATTCAAGGGGGGTGCGACATCTTCGTGCATACAAAGCTTCAAAAGGAGCCATTTTCAAACTAGCTTGGTAGCTATTGTTATAAGCAAACTCTGCCAAAGCTAAGCATTTGTCCCAAGTCTTGTCAAAGTGAATAACACAAGCTCTAAACATATCCTCCACTATTTGATATACTCTTTATGTCTGACCATCAGTCTGGGGATGATAGTTCGAGCTATGGATCAACTTGGTACCCAAGGATTCATGCACTTGTGCCCAAAAGTGAGCAAGGAATTGAGTGCCTCTGTCGGATAGGATATCTTTTGGAACACTGTGCAAGCGCACAATGAGGTGAACATAGATCTCTGCATAACGCTCGGCTGAGTAGGTAGTGTGGACAGCGATGAAATGAGCGGTCTTGGTAAGTTGGTCTACTATAACCCAGATGGAATCATATTTCTTGGGAGTGAGGGGTAAACCTACAATGAAATCCATACTTATGTCATCCCACTTCCATGCAGGTATAGACAAATGTTGCATTTGACCTACGGTCTTCAAGTGACTAGCCTTGATCCTTTGACAGGTGTCACATCCGGACACATACTTGGCTATTTCACCTTTCATATTTGACCACCAAAAATTTTCCCTAAGGTCTCGGTACATTTTGGTACTACCAGGGTGAATGGTGAATTTAGAGTGATGAGCCTCCTCTAAAATCTCCTTCTTTATTTTCGGATCCTGGGGAATAACTAATCTCTGATCGAACCATATCACTCCCTTCTCATCCTTCCGGAAACAAGCGTACTTGGGGTTTCCCTCAGATAATTTCTGGTTGATTAACTAGACACCTTCATCAGTGAGTTGAGCTAAAGCAATTCTCTCATGGAGAGGGGATTCTGTGGAGATGGCATATAGATTTACGTGCTCGACCATTTCTAGGTTAAGCTTCCTCATCTCTTCACATAAAATCTCATTATATGGCTCTACCATCATGCAGTTGCAATGCTTGCGGCTAAGCGCATCTGCAACCACGTTGGCTTTGCCGGGGTGATATTGGACTTCTAAATCATAATCCTTTATCAATTCCATCCACCTTCTTTGCCTCATATTCAGATCCGATTGGGTGAAAATATATTTAAGACTCTTGTGATCGGTGAAGATATTGCAGCGATTTCCCATCAAATAATGCCTCTAAATCTTTAAGGCATGCACAACCGCTGCTAGCTCAAGATCATGGGTAGGATAATTCTTCTCATGAGGTCGAAGTGCTCGCGAGGCATAGGCAATAACCCGGTTTTCTTGCATAAGCACACAACCAAGGCCAGTGCCTGAAGCGTCACAAAACACCTCAAACGGTTTCATCATATCTGGTTGTGCTAGTACAGGGGCTGATGTTAAGTGTTCTCTCAAGGTGTGAAATGCCTTGTCACAAGCTTCATCCCACATATACTTGACACCTTTCTTCAACAGTTCAGTCATGGGTTTAGCTATCCTGGAGAAATCCAGGATAAATCGACGATAATAGCCCGCTAGACCCAAAAAACTGCGAATTTGATGCACAAACTTGGGTGGCCTCCAATCCATGACCTCCTGCACTTTGCTAGGATCCACGAAGATACCATCCTTAGAAATAGTGTGACCTAAGAATTTCACACTATCCAGCTAGAATTCACATTTGGAGAATTTAGCATAAAGCTTATGATCTCTCAAACATTGTAAAACAATCTGGAGATGTTCTGCATGTTCTTCTTCATTCTTGGAATAAATCAGAATATCATCAATAAAGACCACTACGAACTTGTCCAATTCAGTCATGAAGACAGAGTTCATAAGGTACATGAAATAGGTGGGTGCATTTGTGAGACCAAAGGACATCACCAGAAATTCATAAAGACCATATCTGGTGGAAAAGGTTGTTTTCAGAATATCACTTGGTCGAATCTTG
This sequence comes from Cenchrus fungigraminus, assembly GCA_036936925.1. Lineage (NCBI taxonomy): Eukaryota > Viridiplantae > Streptophyta > Magnoliopsida > Poales > Poaceae > Cenchrus > Cenchrus fungigraminus. The sequence continues at coordinate 105,748,610 of CM072779.1, forward strand.
ATTTGATGATAACCAGATCGAAGGTCGATCTTAGAAAAGACTTTGGCACTGGCCAATTGATTGAAGAGAACATCAATGCGGGGTAAAGGATATTTATTCTTGATTGTCACCACATTGAGAGGACGATAGTCAACGCACATCCGCAAACTATCATCTTTCTTCTTCACAAAAGAGCGGGACTTCCCCAAGGAGAAGAACTTGGGCGAATATACCCCTTATCAAGCAATTCTTGCAATTGGATTTTCAACTCGGCTAACTCTTTAGGTGGCATACGGTAAGGTCTTTTTGAGATAGGTGCAGTGCCAGGTTGAAGCTCTATCATGAATTCGATGTCCCTATCTGGTGGCATGCCAGGCAAGTCATCGGGAAAAACATCCGGGTACTCCCATACCACGGGAATCTCTTCCAAAAGGTTGATAACAATCACATACGAACACGGGTGTACACCTTCCTTACTAGGTAAATACAAGGTGGTGTGACCAACGGTTGGGGAGCGGATCTCTATTACCCTCTCAAAAATATCCAGGATAACTTTATGTCGTTCCATCCAATCCATCCCTAGGATGACATCCATGCCTTCCAAACCCAGAATTATAAGGTCTGTGTTAACTATTCTGCTACCTAATTCCAATGGTACTCCTCTGGTCACCAGCTCAGAAGAAAATTTTCCTCTAGCTGTCTTTATCATAAATGCCTTATTGGTGTTGCAAGACTTTAGTCCCAAATTGCTTAGTGTCTTTCCATTCAGAAAACTATGTGTAGCACCAGAATCAAATAAGATCTTGATAGGTTTGCCTCGAATAGAGAATGTGCCCATCAACACTGGTGCTCCTTCTGGAATATCCACCACATAAGTGAAATTGAGTCTGCTCTGCTTGACTTGGGCAATTTGCTTCTTGCCCTTGTTGTTAGGTTTGGAATCTTGTCTCTAGTTCGGCTGATTAGGCTTGTTATGTTTATGGTCCTGGCGAAGGTGGGAGTATCTCTTCGCAAAGTATTCTGGACTACCACATTTGAAACAACTACGCCCATTGCTAGTACTATGAGGTGTAGGTATAGGAGGCTTTGGTGACTGCTGCAGGGGATTTGGGAAAAGAAACTTCTCCTGAAGTTGATCCTGGGATTGCTTAGCCACCCACCTTTCTGACTGTGGAGTCAACCGAAAGTCTGGTGAGGGCTTCTGCATCATGCAAAACTTTCGAATCTGCGCATTATTAGGTGTGAAGTTAGTCTTCCTCTTCCTTTCAGCTTGAGCCCTCTTCATGGCATCCTCCTGCGAGATAGCCTTATTCATCATCTCATGATAGCTGTCGAGCTCTACTAGATTCAGCAGTTCATACAAATCACTATTCAGGCCATCACGGAAACGCTCCATCTTCTTCGCATCAGTATCCACATGATAACCTCCATATTGGCACAGGATGCTGAACTTCTGTGCATACTGGTACACGTTATCTGACCCTTGCTTGAGAGCCAGCAACTCTCTCATTTTCCTGTCTGTGAGTGCTTTAGGGATGTGATGGTCTCTAAATGCCTTTTTGAACTCAGACCAGGTGATTTCATGCCTGGACTGCTGCATGGACTTGTAGTGTTCCCACCACATCAAGGCAGGACCACGCAGCTGCAATGCCGCAAAGCTGGCCTTGCATTCTTCTGAGCATGGTAAAGTGAACACCGTAAACATGGCTTCAATGGCCCAGACCCAAGCATCCGCATCAAGGGGTTCTTCCGCCTTAGTGAACTGCGGTGGCTTCATGGTCCGAAAATGCTCATACGTTGCCACTTGATGTGGTGCATCATTTTGATTCACCTGGGGCTGCTGCTATAGATGTAGAAGAATTTGGCGCAGACACTCAGTTTGAGTAGCCACGAATGCCTCCGAAAGGTTTATGTTCGGTGGTGTTGGGGGTTGGTTACTGCCACAAGAATCACCGAAACCACCAGGAGTACTGCGGGTCGAGCCCACCATCTGAAAAAAAGGATTGAGCTTTCATTAAACGCATATTCGTAAGCTTGTTCATACGAAGGTAAACAAGTAGAACATGCGCGACGAAAACTCAAACAGCCGAATTTCCAGCATATGATCATGACTCGAGAACCACAGCAATTGGGAAACTGGGGTTTGGCTTTGACAGTTGCAAACAAAAATTCACAACTCAAAAACTAGAGCCCCAAAAATTTCCAATTTTCACAGAAACTCTGTGAGATAGTTATGCACATTTTTGGTATCCAAGGGTAGATCTAGATCAGATAGGAACATGCTCGAAAAATCTTTCTTCAGAGTGAGGTTAACCAGGAAAAATAGCAAGATAGAGGTTCACTATTTTGAGCATAACTCTAGATTAAGAATTCCTAAAATCGTGAAAATTTCACGATGGATGCTTGACATGATGAGGAACAACTTTCGTAAAAGTTGCCTAGTCAGAAACATTTTGGATTTGGCTCTAAAACTTTATGAGCTGACTGCAGAAATTTTTTGGCAGAAACTACTTATGATCAAAGTGAGAGAAAACCCTGTCTAAGAGCAAGCAACATTTTAGAAGCATAGCACAAGAGTAGAACAACAAATTTTAGGTTCAACAAAATTTTATCATGACGCACACGTCTGTTGGCGTTTCTTAATATCAACACTGGGCGTCGTGGTAGCGTGAGCGTGTAAGAAACTCCCGGGTACACTGAAAAGTGCGAACGAATCCGCAAGCGCACGAATACACCGTTGTAGCACTTCTCCCTAGGGGAATGAGTATTCTCGTCGGGTTTCGTTCCCATAGGACGGAGAGTAACAAGAGAGGGTCTATCCAAGGACACCAGCTTTCACTGGGATAGGTTGGGATACAAGAAGCACTTCCTTAAGGGACTTAGCTCTCAAGATGTATTATGTCAGGTCTTAGTCATCTCCGCGGGGCGACAACACTCTAAGGTGCTGGCAAGCGAGCCCAACTCGGTACACGACGTAAGAGGGTTGACAAAGGGTCCAACAGGCTGTCACCACTGTGGCCTACCTCTATGCTACGATCGTACGTGGTCTTCGCAGGAAAACCAGGGCCCAGACACCACGTCTGTACCCCAGATAAATACTATAACGCAGTTACGTCTGTCGACCCGCAACTACACTATAGCAACCGTATAGATATGGTCCCACGAACAAAGGAAAGATCGGAATCAGATCATATCATTGAACTGGGAGCAAAAAGGAAGCTATGGATGCAGCTAAACGAGATACATCGGACTTACTTAACTAAACAGGATCAGAGCATGCAACAAGTAAATGAACTACGGCTCTGGCTCTAAAGGATCGAAGCCTTGTGTCATGAAGAACACAAGCCTCTAACTTATGAACGAGCCACGAACACAAGAACAAGTCAATCATGCATGATGTCCACTATAGTCTAAATAAGAAATGCTAAAATACTCACTTTGATCCAAATGAAGAACGAGCATTCACGAGGACATCAACTCACTCCTTACCCCTACTCTACCTCTCAACTAATCCTAATCTAGATCTCTCCTCATCACCATTCTACCACATAGAGGTGAGAATCACCTCTCATGGGCAGAATTGGAGAGAGGGAGAGAGAGCTACACAAGAGAGAAGTGGAACTTGAGAGCTTGGAGGTGTGTGAGAAATGGAGCCCCTCCCCTCCTATTTATAGACAAGGAGGAGGCTTGCTCCGGGGCTCAAAGTGCCCCTAAACACCTAGGAATGTACCCAAGGGCCAATGAGCAAGCATCATGTGGAGGGGGAGGATCAACCGACCCTAGGTCGGTTCGGCCGATCCTAGGGTCGGCTGAAACCTCTGGCCCTCCATCTGAGGTGTGCTTCGTCTGGCTCGCTTCCATGTGGGCCCTAGTGCCTCTCCTCCGTGCATGGCACGTTTTCTGGCGGTTTAGTTGGCAAAGTGGGCCCATGGATCCATGTGATGCTGACGTGACAGCGTATGATTCATCGAGAGTCCCTCAAATGGATTGGTGACATCATGGATCCAGGAGAATCCATGTGGCAACCCCTGATTGGCCAGCATTTGAGTGCCTTGGATTGGAGTGGAGTGAAAGTGTATGGATTCCTCCCATTTCTTATGCTAAATAGCTGCATTCGAATAGACATCGACACTGGTGGAAAGTATGAGTTTAAGCACCTATTTTAGTGTGGATGTGCAATTCATGCTCAAATTTGCAGGAGTTGACGGCCTTGAAAATGGCAAATATCGACCGTCAACAACACCCCCACACTTGACCTTTGCTCGTCCCGAGTGAAGGGGAAACAAAGCCAAGTGAGTCATGAATACCAAAGAGTAAGACAAACATAAGAGATATTCCAGGTTATACCTTGCTCCTGTGAACCTCTGTGTAGTGGCTATCATGTTCCCTTGGGTGATTGAAGAGTAGAACAGCTGTGAATCAAGTCACTTATGCACCTGATGATAAACACCTTGTGGTTTTGCAAGATTTTCATAAACAAAACTCTTGGTGGCTTTCTCATTTGATTCTCTCAGATCGCTCAAAGTGTATATGTCCTCACTAAGGCATTTGCCTTTCTTCATCCTACTTCTAATGATGGCTATATGTGGAGCTCAAGGTAGGATAAAGAGAAAGCATACTTGCATCACATATTTTGCAAAGTCAAAGACTGGATTCACAGAGAAAATCAAATCATACCATCAGATCAAGATGTGCACCGGTATGGCTATGGTGTGTATGGTAAGGTGGATACTAGGCCCGGAATGGGTGCTAGATATTACCATACATATATAAGGTGAGAATTGTGGGTTGATGGTAAGGTGGACACTAGCCCCAGAATGGACACTAGTTATTACCATCTATGATATAAAACTCCTTTTTGCATGATCTCATCTCTCCCCTATTCCTCCTTTATTTTGGACACGGGCTATTTTTCTTTTTTTTCATCATGCCTCGAGCATGTATCTTTCTCTTTTTTTATAGCCCATGTCTCTTTTTGAAGGACACTTCTGGAGAGAGATGTTATACCACATATGGAGCTTTATTTTTATGAAATGGATAAATGATACAATGCTAACTTCCAGTGTAGAAGCATAGCAAGGGGAAATATGTGGGGTGCACATAAATCTTGATCATGAAAGTAATGAAACGAATTCTCACAAGGGTCACAGAATTTGACAAAGCTCAAAGTAATAACAAGCAGCATATGAATCGAAGGTTTTTACCTACATAGATCATATGGCTCTAATGGGACGGAGGCATATCAAAGAGGAGCCTTTCCAAGAGGTTTTGAGTTTTTCAAAAATAAATTCCCCAAGAGAGTTAGTCATCAGAGCAAAAGATCATATCATCCAGCCATATCATATTTATCAATTACTTAGGTGAACATGCTTGTCCTTAAGAAGGTTATGGTTCACAAGTATCAGGCAGATAACAAGGAATAAAACATATGTGAGTCTAATCAGGTACAAACGAGCTGGGTGATCTTTAGCATCATCATTCGAGTTTTAGTTTAGAGATAGACATATATAGCTTATAAAACTCAGGAATGACAGAGAGTGACTTGTCGAGATGCAAACTGGTGCTATGCATGAGAGATGAACCGTGAGAGGCTCTCCACAGGAGTGAACTCGTGCGGGTCCCGTTCAGGTTCTCAGTAGTGATCGATCGTCTAGCGCGGAGTGCTCGCAGTGGGTACGTACGGAAACGTCGTGCCTGCATTGGGAGAGTCGTGGCTCTTCCCCCACAGTCTCGAATCTAGATGTCCTCTAAATCAAAGAGACCATAGTAATGACACAAAGGGTGGCTAAACCGGGTTACATGACCGGTGAGCCACTTTATTCAAATTCAAATGTTTCAAACAAAATGATTAGGCGCTTACACACATGCAAAGAAAATAAATGAAATAAAGGGAAACAAAGGGAAATCAAACCTAGACCTAGACGAGTGCATAATTAACTAAAGCTGGGGCTAATCTCCACTACTCAGCATCATAAAGAGCTGCATGCCCCGTAGCCGAGAACAACCTCCTCATCTTCGCACAAAGGCCGCGGCGAAGGTCACGAATGTCGTCTCTCAGCTCGGCCAGGTCCAACTTCTGCTCTGAGTAAGCAGTCCTGAGCTTCTTGTTGCTGGCCTCCAATTCCTTCATCAGTGGGGTTAGCTTGGCCACTGAGGAGAGCCTAGGGAGTTTCTCGGTTGCCCGAGTCCTCTCCCTGGACCTCCTAGTGTAGGGCAGAGGTGGCAACCCGTCGTCCAAGCCAAAGTCTGCCTCCTCTTCTGGCGGAACTGGAGTTGGGTGCGCTTCAGGAGCCTTCTCCTTGGGCAGTGCCGGCTTTATGGTCACCGGCGACTGCGGTGAAGGAGTGGACTGCACTGAGCTCGTCTGCCCTCCAGCTAGCGATGATCCAGGTGTGCTAGGTGGAGCGAGCGGCAACCCCCTGGGGCGAAGCTGAGCCGTGGTCGGCCTGCCGTAGGGGCTGGCCGCCCGTCTCATGTGCCTCTTCCCAGGCGAGGCAGAGCGCCTGGAATCCTTCCGCCCAGCGGGATGGTGGCGAGCGGAGGAATATCCAGGACACCGGCCACCATTGCGAGGTCCGCAGCGGGGGCAACAACGACAGAGGTCCGGGAACTTGAGAGCTTGGTGGTGTGTGAGAAATGGAGCCCCTCCCCTCCTATTTATAGACAAGGAGGAGGCTTGCTCTGGGGCTCAAAGTGCCCCTAAACACCCGGGAATGCAGCCAAGGGCCAATGAGCAAGCAGCATGTGGAGGGGGAGGATCAACCGACCCTAGGTCGGTTCCGCCGATCCTAGGGTCGGCCGAAACCTCTGGCCCTCCATCTGAGGTGTGCTTCATCTGGCTCGCTTCCATGTGGGCCCTAGTGCCTCTCCTCCGTGCATAGCACGTTTCCTGGCGGTTTAGTTGGCAAAGTGGGCCCATGGATCCATGTGATGCTGACGTGGCAGCGTATGATTCGTCGAGAGTCCCTCACATGGATTGGTGACATCATGGATCTAGGAGAATCCATGTGGCAGCCCCTGATTGGCCAGCATTTGAGTGCCTTGGATTGGAGTGGAGTGAAAGTGCATGGATTCCTCCCATTTCTTATGCTAAATACCTGCATTCGAATAGACATCGACACTGGTGGAAAGTATAAGTTTAAGCACCTATTCTAGTGTAGATGTGCAATTCATGCTCAAATTTGCAGGAGTTGACAGCCTTGAAAATGGCATATATCGACTATCAACAACGTCTTAAACGACCTCAGAAACCATGGATCTTAAAAGACGTAGTTAGTACCAGTGGCAAGGCTTATAATCGACTCTCCCTATATTAACTAGTCGATGCTACACGTCGTTCACATACGATCGTATAACGTGGTTAGTGAACCTGCAGAAAAGAACCTTCCGTGCCAGCACGTCACGGGAGCGTCCACATACATTACCATTCACTATAGGAATGGTACCCATGCATTTTGCACCGCATGGACAGCACCCAACCTGAGACACACCCCTTTTGAATGGAGGGTGTCCCCCTTCGCATGTTCGTAATGCGGAATCATGCACGCGTATAGCAAAACGTGGCGACATCACAACCCATGACATGTTCATCTTGAATAGAACATGGCATCCTTCGTATGACTTGCATACGGAACGCACACGTATAAAACACGTGCACATCCAACCGAGAAGATAGGATCCGTTGAATGGATTGCCCTATCAACCCTCGCATACTCGTGATGCGGCACAACCCACGTATGAAACACGTGGCTTAAGAAGTGCTGGAAGTTAGCATAATTAAACCATAATTATTTTAGCCACCTTAAAGAACCCAAAATTCCCTCTAGGGCCTCTCGGTCTAATCATTCCTTAATGATCCAACGTATTTTCAAAATCCAATCAATCTTGGCAAGTTTTAATTATAAATCATGTGATTAGTGTTAAACTAATTACTATGGTGTATACGGATGCTCTGATACCAACTGTGACAACCCCACCCGAGATAAGTCCGTACTATCACCTAAACCAATCCATTTGGTCATTAAGTGATAATAAAGAATCATCTCGTTGAGTGTTGCCGGGTCAAAGCCCGGTAAATCACTTGAATCAACACACAGAGGATCAAACACACATACATTAAAACTCCCACGAAGGAGAGTCCAGAGTACCTTACAATTTGAGACTAATCTTCCCCGTAGGGTCATTTATTACAAATCATAGTTCATAACATTATAAACCGTGGTTCAGAGTTTTAAACAGCGGAAATAAACTAAGTAACGCGATCATCATCATAGGAGGCCATCCATGATGATTTTATTCAGTGTCCGACACCCACTGCAGCTCCCAGCCGTGGGGTATCTCACCAGGCCAAACAACTTCACTTGAAAACAACATATATAGCAAGGCTGAGTATACTAATACTCAGCAAGGCTTATCCGTCTAAAATAAAAGACTTAACCTCTAATCATGCAAGGCTTTTGGCTAGTGGGTTTGTTTTGCCAAAAAGCTACTAAGGAGTGAATCCTTACTTTCAATATTTTAGCTCAAATTCTAGTGGATTTAATCATTACTAAATAAGCAACTATTATAAGCATGAGTTGTGCAATACAATTTAATCAAACATCAAGTTTATCAATATTCCATCATAGAAGGATCACAATGGCTAGAGGGTTAATCAATCTTAGATAACGGTGAGAGACCGACGATCGATCGATTAATAACCTTGCAAGGTGGATCTAAACACACGAAAGAATGCATACCCCAAGAAGACCAAATAAACAACGAAAGGGGGTACACACCGACCAGGCGGTTCTCGTCAATCTTCAGTTCGGGAGCGGAACCTACATCCCTTGATACAAGGATTACTGGATCGCCCACACACGAATGTCCAGGCTCTCCCAGGTACCACACTGTTGCAAGCAGGGGGCGTACCCCAGGGTGGTAGGGAAAGGTTCCCTTGCCGCGTCAATCGGGTACTAGGCTTACCGTACCCATTTCCGACAAGTGTTTAGTACGCTAAAACGCTTAATCTCTTAACCACTGGACCGGAGCCCAAAATCCCATGCTCTTACCATGTGAGCAATCCAATTTATCAAATCTTATGATTCCAACATAAGAACCTATTCTCGCGAGCGAAGTACATCACTCGACTTGTACCAGGTCCTTAGTGCATAGCAACTAGCGACCTATCATACTAGTAAAAGATCATAGGTACTTAGGGAATCATGCAACTAGGGTTTCAAATCAACTCCTGAACGTAAATGCACATAGATATTCAAACATAAATTCAGAAGTTAAAAGGAAAACACATAGGTAAATGATAAACCGGGGCTTGCCTTCACTAGCAAAGTTAGTAGAAAGGTCTTCCGAACTTTGGTTCGGGTCTTGCTGCACTTCCACGTAGTTCACTTCTCCCTCGAACGGTTCGTCACCTCATTCCGAGACAAGCTCGCTGCTACCGTCAGAAGGTTCTACACGGAGATGCACATGCAAGAATTAATTAATGAAATTATTTTATTTTAATGACAACACACCTCATGACAATCATAGGGTGCAAAGTTGGTTACATTCATCTAGATAAACATACATTCAACATACTTTTCCAAAGAAAAGGAAAAAGGCAAACAACCATTTATTAATATACTTTTTGATGGTGATTGTGTGCACGTTTATACAAATAAAACAAAATCACTTCACAACAGTAACTAAACTTTCACACATCCACTGAAAGTTATTAACAAGCCACTGAATTAAATATCTCAAGATCAACATGTGTATAACATACTTTATCAATCATTTTATACTCAAACTACCACTAAGCATATAAAAATAAATCTAGCTCCTCTGGTCCTGATTTTTCTCATACAGCAAGATGACCACAAAACATGCTCTCACACCAAAAATCATGCATAGGAAAAAATCTAGATCAAATCTAACAAAAATAACAAAACCAGCCTAGTAATTAAAACACAATTATTCTAGTCAAAACTACTCATGCAAAGGGCCTCCAATTTTTACCAAAGAACAACATCACCCTAACAAGGGCCTACACCAAGGATCAAGTCCTAAATCTACACATAACTTCAAATATACACATGGGTTTCCTTAGCATGCATAAATCAAGAACCTGATTTAACAGAGTCAAACCAGCACACAAAAATTACCAGAGGCTCAAATCATCATACACAGCTCAAGGGGTAAAAAGTAATCAGAGAGCAAACCTATACAGTGCTAGGCAAAACGATGAAGCTACTACTAGCATAACAGCTAAATAATGCATAACTCAAATTCTGCTCCGTAACTTTGTGCAAAATTTTATCCAGAGCTCATGAACATCATGTTGCACAACATATCCAAATTTCAAGTCAAACTCACATATAGAATTTAAACTACAGCAAAAATAGTTCAAACTAATTTTTCAAATTTATTCAAAAACTATTTAGAAAAACTATATACATGCTTTCTAGGAAAGGCAATGCTCCTCACAAGGATTCCAAAGAGTTCTTATTTGCATTTTTCTGATTTTTCTGTGATTTTCTATGGATTTAAGAAATTGCTGGACTGAGTTGCAAGAAAACTAAGATTAAGATCGTTACAAAAGGTTCCCTAGTTCACTGATAGGCCCCTGGACAGAAAAACAACCTCACACAAATACCCTTGGCACACCGGCCGGTGAAGATGGCCGGAATCCGGCGAGGGGGAGGCCGGACTTGGCCGGGATGCGGTGGGGAGACGGTCCTCGACCTCTAGGGGTCCGATTCCGAGCACCGACGGGGCTGGGGAGCACACCGGTGAGGCTGCTCGGCGGCAGCCGCTGGAACACAAGTTCCGGCGCGGCGGGGGTTTGGCCGGCTCAGGCGGGGGTCCGGGGAGATTCAGGGGGAGCTTGTGGAGGTGGAGGATGGCTTGAGCAGCTGGCTCGGAGGCGGGAAGGGGGAGCTCGCCGTGGGCGCCAATGGCGGACCGGCGGCGGAAGCAGAGCAGGGAGCGGAGGGGCGTGCGCGTGCGCGAGGAAACTCCAGAGGGTTTTTATACGCGCGCACGGCGACCTCGACGACTTGGACGCGTTGACAGAGGGGCGGTTGGTCGCGGCATGGGCACGTACGGCGGCGTCGTCGTTGGCTGGAGATTTATCGATCCTCTACAATTTTCACAAAGGCACATAGGTGATTTGATCAATAGATCGTGCACAAAAGCCATGTCAACTTGAGGATTTGCTCGGCCCCGGGAAACCACTAGACAGGAGCTTTGACCAAGATTTTTACCACTAAAACTTCAAAATCTCCAAGTCCACCCAAAAGCAAAAATGTGTCCCTCAAAATTCCGCACAACTTTTATATTGGTGGAATTTTGAGTGCTATGGAAGTTTTTAGAGAACGTGGCAAAAGTTCTAGATAGAGAGATATGGCACTAGGGGTTTTGACCATGTTGGCTAGGGTTTTGACCAAGGGTTTGACTAGAGCTTGAACACTAAGGTGCGTTAACTTGGTCAAAGGGGTAATTAGCACTAATTATCACTAATTAAAAACACGGGGTGTTACACACACTTTCATGTTTTTTTGATTATTTCGGAAATACACAGTGCTGGCGGTCGCTTATGTGAACCGCCAGCACTGTGAATTTCCAAAAAAATTCAAAAAATTGAAAACTGCGCTAAATTTGTTCAATTTAGTCCCAAATTTCTAGAACTATTGTAAAACGATTCAAATTAAATTAGGGAAGCTTTTTCATACTTACCATTTAACATTTTAGTAAACTTCATTTTGAATTAGTTTTGGCACACTTTCATTTTTTTTATTTCAGAAATTTCAGTAAACTTGTTGAAATTTCAAACATTGCAGTGAAGGAAATTTGACATTAATGAAAATTTGGCATACTCAATTTCATTACCAACATAGCATACATGTTTACAACACCATTGAAAGGCAGCATGCCATTACAACAGAAATACACAATAGGATACATATACAACTAAGTTGTTCATTACAAATGGCTTTCAATTTGTGACATTCTTGTCTTGCCTCCTGTCTGGAACCAATAAAAACGTCCCATTACCCATGAAAATGTTGCATAAGCTCTGACAAACTTCCATTCATAGACACCAGGTCCTGAACCACTTGATTTGCTCTCCCAAAAAATTCAGGGTCAAGCCAGTACTTGAAATCACAAGGATTATCTACATTTGAGCATTGCAAGAACCTTCTCCCTGCATCCACTCCAGACCAGCAGCAAGCCAACCGTGGGTATTGTCCATGGCGGCAAGTAAGCCCCGTTCTCACCACCATGCCTTCTTCTGAGTGTTGTTCCAGCAACAACTCGAGCTACCATTAACCAAAGAATTTATCATGAGATGCAAACAAGAACAGAATCGATTCAAACACCAAATTTGGGGTAGAATGGATGCCTCACCCCCATCTCTCGAAGCCTGTGATCTGATTCATAATGGCTAGTTCTTCCCTCCATCCCGTGCCTTGGTGTGCTCCTGTGCCTGCTTCCACGAGCCATCTGGCCGTCGGGCCGGAGGCGCAGGTACAACAGCGGGAGCAACACAGCTCTAGGGCGGGGCTCTAGGTCGGTGAGGCTCTAGGCGCGGGCGGCGGGAACAGCAGCTCGGCGAGGCTCTAGGCGCGGGCAACGGGAGCAACAACTCCAGGACGGGGCTCTAGGCGCGGGAGCAGCAACTCGATCTAGGGTGTGGGCGGTCGAGGATAACGGAGCTCAGTGGATAATGTGGCTCCTGGGAATATAAGCAGTGAAGTTTAGCGCTGGCGGGCGGCCTTAGGGCCCGCCAGCAGTGAAGGAGAGCGCTGGCGAGCGGCTTTAGGCTCCGCCAGCAGTGAGCCTTAGCGCTGGCGGGCGGCCTTAGTGCCCGCCAGTAGTTTAGTTCTACTATATAGCACGCCGAGCACATGAAAATTTTCTAAGTGCAGGCGAGACCTCGAAGCTACACCGTCGGGTTCGAAATTTCCCCCCGCTGCAGCTCCCTCCGCCGCGCGCCACAGCTCCTGCCTCCGCCGCAACATCTCCCTCCCGCTGCCGCCGCAGCTCCCTCCCGCCGCCACCCGCAGCTCTTTCCCGCCACTGGCGTAGCTCCATTAGCCGCCTTCCCCCATCCTCCCGCACAGATCCCCCTGCCGCTGCTGCCGCAGCAACTCCCTCCCTCCGCCGTGCCGCCGCAGCTCCCTCCCTCCGCCGCGACGCCGCTCCCTCCCGCCGCCACCACCGCTAGCGCCAGCTACCTCCCCCGAATATAGCGACACCCCGGCCCACGCCACCACCAGATCCGGTCCACCGCCGGCCACCGCCACCACCACCAGCCAGGGGAGAGGAAGTGAACGAGGAGGAGAGGGAGGAGGCCAGTGGAGGAGGAGAAGGAGATGGAGGAGGCTGAGGGGGAGGAGGAAGTAAAGGAGGGGGGAAGGAGGAGGAGAGGGAGGACGCTGAGGGTGAATAGGAGGGGTGTGTTCTGGCCGACGCCGTCCTCCAATCAACTGCACCCGTGGTGAGTGGTTTGAAAGCCTCCTCACGATTTCAGTTTTTTTAGTTACAAAGTAGTGATCAATTAGTGATGTTGGATGTTGACATTTCTTAACGCAATCACCTAAGAACAGGATTGGAACCCATCCTGGTAATAGCGCCAGAAATGCTGGTTGGTAAATCTTAACGTTACAGAGATCCGTAAGCGCACAGAAGTACCATTGTAGCATTTCCCCAAAGGAGTATTCCAAAGGGTATAGAATCCAAGGAAGACATTGGCAGAATGACAAGATCAACTCTATTGCAATGAGTATCATAGACAGAAATAAATCAGACACTCAAGTGCAGGGGTAAGGATATGATAATTGGGGTAGTGTGATCACACACACACACACTCTCTCTCTAAGGGTCCTAGGCATAGGAGGCGACACATGAGTTAGTTCTAGGTTCTAATATACTATACACATAAAGCTGGTAAGAACGAGTTAGATACACTAGCGTTGAAGAACATTGACTTGAGCACCCAGGTACCATGATGAGATAACCTCCCGTGTTGCTTCTGCACAAATCCGGTTGTTATATTTTAGACTCCTACAGCTTATCCGAACATGGGGGATTTCAGAGGACCAACGGCTGTCACTACTGCGGCCTACCCCAAGACAAACCGTGGGATAAACTCATAAGTAAGGTAGCTACGCAACCCAAGCACCATGCTTACGTTGTTAGCCAGACTTGACCGGCTCGGGCTATTGTGACCCAGGTCAAGCCACCAGATAAACCAGCCAATTACACTGAGTACCGTAGCTCAAGCACGGACTTCATACAACGCAATCATGTCATCTAATTAGATCAAACCAGGTTAAGTACACAAACAGATTCGTGTTTTCCTATGTCTGTTCAACTGGATCAAAGGGTCGTGTTCGCGAAGAACACGAGCCTCTAACTTATGAACAAACACCAGAAACATGTAAAAGTCACCCGTCAAGTGGATCGAAAGGCCTTGTTCATCAAGAACAGGAGCTTCTAAATGATGAACAGGTGAAGAACACATGAACAAATCACTCATGCATACTAACACAACTTTATATGAAATAGATAAATAACTGAAGTAGATCAAAGTCATACAAATGAAATAAGACACAAGACAACTCATACCTAGATCCCAAAGTAGACTTGGAACCTGAATTAGAACTACTCTAGCCTACCTCCTAGCCTTGAGACTAAAAGTGAGAGAGGTGTTGCAAGTGTGGATGTCTCATAAGTGAGCCCCCTCTCCTTCTATTTATAGGCCCGTGCACCGGCGAGGAATGGAGGCAAACACCCCGGGGATGGCGCCTAGGACCAATAGGGAACCACCACGTGGAAGCCCCTGAGTGGCGGCCACAAGGTCGGTTCGGCCGACCTGTGGGGTCGGCCGATCCCCTATGGGCCCCACTCGGGTTGTGCTTCCTCCTGGAGGCTGCCCTGTGGGTCCTTAGGTCGGTTCCCAGTGTCCACCCTGTTTTGACGCAGTTTGCTTGCCTTTGTGGGCCCATGGAGCCATGTGAAGTCCACGTGTCACACTCTCATTCGTTGGGGGTTGCTTCACTTGGATTGCTTGCATGTCATGCATGCATGGCTCCCTAGTTGGCAGGTTTGCATGCATGTCATGCATGCATGGCTCCCTAGTTGGCAGGTTTGCATGCATGGCATCCTTGTTGGCAGCCCACTAGGATGAGGTGATGTGGCATGGATCATAGAAGGTGAGTTTAGCACTCTTTTCTTGCTTATTTTCCTGCAATCAAATAATCTCCAAGGACAAGTGGAACTACATTATTCTTAACTAAATACGTGTAAGAAATGCCTTATGCTCTTTTATTCATGAATATATTGACGGCTAAAGTAGGCACTTGACAGCCGTCAACAACTCCCCCAAGCTAGCCTCTTGCTCGTCCCGAGCAAGAGATTAAGGACTTAGGTTGGTTGATCCGGAGTTGCTACGATGTTATATTCCTAATGTATAACAAGATACAGCTAGGTACTCTATCAAGAGTTGAAGAAGTTGGCATTGATCTTACCCTTCACTTGATTGATATGGGGCATGTAGCTTCACCTGCCTTGGGCGGTTGAAAGATAGAATGGTTGTATAAAGATTACTAATCACATGTACCTTGATCAGCTATCAATCCGGAGGTTTTGCAGGTTTTTCAAAAAGAAATAAAAGTTGCTCAATACTCTCGGATCGGTCAATGTGTATGATTCCTCACCAAGGCATTGATTTGCCTTCTTTCACTACCTACTCCTAATAAGCTGATATGTGGAGCTGTAGGTAGGGAAAACATGTGGCATACCTGTTCCTCATGTATTGTCGAGTCAAAAACCGGATCCTTGGGAGAACAAGTCATACACCCTGATCAAGATGTGCAGAAGTGTGTGTATGGTGGATGGATAGAAGGTGAGTTTAGCACTCTTTTCTTGCTTATTTTCCTGCAATCAAATAATCTCCAAGGACAAGTGGAACTACATTATTCTTAACTAAATACGTGTAAGAAATGCCTTATGCTCCTTTATTCATGAGTATATTAACGGCTAAAGTAGGCACTTAACAGCCGTCAACATTGGATCAAAATTCTATTGAGTTTTTGATGAATTAGTGATGCTAGATGAAATTTGTGATGAGTTTGTTGAACTAGAACAATATAATTTATTACTGACTCTGTTTTGACCCATTTCTCTTGTTGGGTAAAATATGTGTCTAGACACCGTGGGAAGAAAAATTTTGTGTGGCCCACCCTTCGTGTTGTGGCCTTTTCTTGCAGGTTTCTAGAAACCTCACCGTACAGGGGAGGTGATGTCGAAAATTGTGAATATACAATAAGCATTGGTTTATTTTTGCAGGGAAGGAGGAGTAGGTGTTGTTGCCTTGGAGGCCCCCGTCTTTCTTCCGCCACCGGCTCCTCACAGAAGGTGAGTTCAAACACATGCAACTTAGTGCAATCGTTCTATGATCGTTACTCTGCCCTAATACAAATGTAAAGTCTGATTGTTACTGTGCCCTAATACACTCGACTCTTATTTTGCAGGAGTAGAGGCCCTCAGAGCTGATGGCGGGGGGTTTCCACCGTCCAAACCTCGTTCTCTTTGAGGAGGAGGAGGTTAATGCGTATGATGCACACTACCTTGGCGTCATGGTACTTTTTAAGACCCGGCAAGGACGTGGCTTGGATACCATCAGTTGCAAGAAGATACATACAGCCATTTGTGATCAGATGGGTGTGGTGGTTCCTCTAGATAATATCTGGCACTACCTTCATGATTATGTGGCGGTGACCACTTCAATGGATGATTTGGACCGAATATTGAACTATTCATTGCTTCAAGTAGATGGACATAACCTCCAGATCTGGCCAATGACGGCATTTTATGGTTCCGCTGAATGTTCCCTTGATTCCACAATACCCTTCATCACGACGCCACCGGTTGCAGCCCCACACCCACCACAATCTGTGCATTGAGAGTCTTGAGAAATATTTTTTTCTTGTACTCTCTATGAAGAGGAATTTATTTCCAGTTCAGTCATCATGACAAAGTTGCAGTAAGTCATATGTATGTTTAATTTGACCAATGTTAGATTAAGCATGTGTGTGTTATAGTTTATTCAGATCTATTTCTGAATTTTGATGATTGAATATGCGGACGAGAGAGCCAATCTTGTTATGTATGTCCCTTTGAGGGAATTATCTCGCATAGCGGAAAAAGTTTGTAATAATACCCACATGGTGGGAAAATTCTGAGAAAATACCCGCATGATGGGGTAAAGTTGGCATAATGCTTGTGTTAGACAATCCCACTTGGTGGGAAAAGTTTTGGCAAAGGACTCATCCTGCATGGCGGGAGAAAGATATAATGACTCATGTTCTTATGGTATATCCCACACTGGGAGAGAAGTTTTGGAGTAGCTCCTATGCTATCCTAGTACTGATCGTACATATCGTATTATAGTTATTAAGCACTCAATGAGTTTAAAGAGAATAGAAAGTAACATGCGAACTTAAAGATAAAGAATGATATGCAAACTTGTTTTACAAAAGTACTGATATAAAGGACTCTGTTGAGTTCTTAAAGTGAAATGAGGAAAAGTGTACTCCCATATGAATTAAGAAACAACTTTGTCTCGTGTGATATATTCATGCAGATAAAGGAAGTAATGAAAGTTTTCTCAAAGTTTCGAAATTGTGGCAGAAAAGTTCATGCCACATTTCGAGGTGGAGAAATGTGATGCATACTATACATCCAAAGTAATCTATAAAAGATAAATGTGATTGTCTAGGGGAGTACGACGATCATAATAACGATACCCCTAAAGAAAAGAAATACCTAAAATCCTGGATTTTCACAAGTTCGATAGGAGGATAGCAATGTGACCAAGACAGTGATAGAACAAACCCAAATAAGAAATTTTAAAGATTCTCCATCTTTATAATAGATGAGAAGATCTGGGGAGCCATTTTGTAGGCCACCCAGATGAAAGAAATGGTAAGTTTAAAGATACACTATTTCTATAATAGATGGAAAGATCTGGAGGAGCCATTTTGCTGGCCATCCAGATAAAAGAAAAGTCTTTCTATTTCTAACGAGACACATTGTCTTCTTGGAATATGAGAGCAATCAGTGGGAGCATGGTGAGCTCGAGAAATTGACTTCGAGGAGAAGCGGGTATATGTGCTCACTCCAATGATTTAGGAGCTATTTTCTCAACACCCGTGACAACAATGAGTGAAGGCATGGAGCCTGTCCTTCAGGAGCCATTGAAACCCATTGTTGTACATAGGGAGAGCTGCAGCAGCCCCATATGGTAGATGTACCAAAAGTTGAGGCACACAATGTGCCAGAGGTTGAGGCCTCTAGAAGGTCTCAAAGAGTCAAAAGATCAGATATTACTGATGATTGCAAAGATAGAAAAGTTAACATGGAGGTTGACTTAACCTCATATAAAGAAACCATAAGAAGCGCTTGTTCGTTAAAAAGAAACTGTTGAATCCCGAGGAAGCTTGGGACTCAGAAGTAATTCTCAATGGAGCCAGAACAGTAGGCTATTGTAACGACGCGCCTATCCGAGGCCGGGCCCGCTTACGCCTGGCAGCTCTCTAGGACCCTAAGAATCTCCTCACAGACCAACACATGTCTTTTCTGCGCACTTTGTTCTCACTCATGCGCACCCGGGAAGGACTTCCCGGTCGGTCACCCATCGCTCCAGGCCAAGCACGCTTAACTTTGGAGTTTTTTGGTTATGGGCTTCCGAAAAAGAAGTTGCAACTTGTTGATATGAGTATCCTTATCAATCCTATTAAGTCTTGGGCCGGGATGTCACAGCTGTACTGGGTCTACAAGTCTTGATGTGACTCCAAAGGAAATATGTGAATAAGGAAAGTGCATCTTAAATCAAAAAGTTTTGTGTAAAGAGAATGAATGGACTATAATGAATCTAGTGGCACATCATGATCTGAGTTACATCAGATGAAAGTATTACATGGCACAACCTAAGGATTTTTGCCATAAAAGTAAAGGAAGACAAGGAATGTTGTCTAAAGAAGTTATTTATGAATGATAACATTCAAAGATAAAAGAATTGGTTGTTAATTTTGGGTTTAAAAGAGAATAAGAGGACAACATTTGTACAAAGTTACAGAATGGGAAATTCATTTCCTAATCTTCGTAGAAGAAGACTAAGAAGTCCTTGTCCTCAAAGTTCAAAAGGAAGTTCTCCGTGAATGTCTTTCACTAATAAGGATTGAGAGTCACCGAGATAAAAGAAAAAAGGTATTGGAACTTTCGCAAGAGGCATACTTAGAAAAGATGCAAAGATATATAGTATGCATGCGAGTAAACCTACGCCTGTTCCTATCATCAAGGGTAATGGATTTGGGAGCTTTTATGTTCCAAGAGTCAATATGAAATGGATTAAAGGAATATGGTACCATATGCTTCAGCTGTTGGAAGCTCAGTGAATGCAAAGGATAGAACTTACCCTGACATAGTTCATATATCCGGGTTGTTTTGGCAATGTACAGTCTAGATATAGATCACTGGAATGGAGTTAAGTGTATCAGTCTCATGCTAAGTTGAAAAGATCAAGTGCTCTCAAAAGGTAGTGAGTACAAAGATAGAATTTGTGAAATGTGTAGCGAAATCCACAATTATCGCTAACCTTCACACTTCGAGTTTTTGTGTGGAAAAGCTCCAAAGAGTAAAATAATTATCATCAATGTGATGTAAAGATGTGGTATAGCATGATACGAGGCTGAGGGACAGGCAAAATGGTTAATGGAATCTGTACCCGGAGTTGATAATGGTTGACAACAGCAATAACCATTGAAGTAGTTCACTCCTATGACAACAAGTCAAGTGTGCTGCCAAACACATTGACACAAAGTTATATGTTGTAAAGGAGTAAGTTCGAAATCACATTAAAGATATTGCGCATATAAGAGACAAGCAAGTGCTTGAGTATCCTCTTACGAAAAGTTTACTACCAAATGCGCTTAAAGAATACATATGCGACATTGGTCATAGTGTAGTTTACGATTTCAGACAATAAAGAGCCCAAGGCTAAAGAATCTGTTTCAGAACAGAGATGTGTGTTGTAGCTGTTAAATCTATCGGGAATTGACATGGATCGAGATTGACCGTGACGATAAAACATGCTCTATGCACTGATTTGTAATGGAATAAGAAAAGAGATTAAAAGTATATGGTGAGATCAAGGGGAGAATGTTAGGTTGATCTCTCCACTAATGGACCCAACGGTCCATTGGGCTCTTGACTTGCGTCCTGATCGGGGACGCCCAGCCCGTTAGAAGGCTGGTGGGCCCCTGTCGCGCAACACTATAAGAGGGAGTGGGGGCCACGGGCTAAGACACGAGGTTCGCCGCCGCCACTGTTCCTCCACTCCCAACCCTAATCCGATCTGAGAGGGAGACGCTGAAACGATGAGAAGCTCCACTCGCCACCACATTAGACCTCTACTCCGACCGTCGCTGCCCGTGAGTAGATTCTCACCAACAGAACCAGAGACGAGCAATACGGGAGGTCAAGATATGTCATTCACAGAGTTTACCCACTCGATCTACTCCTAACCGATCCACATAATCTAACATGAATCGGTGATGGAGTATGGTCCGCGACCATGTGAGGGCCCAAATCACCAAAATGCTTGCTTATCTAACACCTCTGCAATTGCTGTTGAGGATCGGAGCTTTGACCCGGCGGTCAAAGATGCATGCATTTCATGGGCCCGGCAAAGCATTGGATCGGGGCTTCTAGAATCATCATCCAATTGGCGAATACCACACACAGGAGTCGGTCAGTCCTCATGCAGTTAGTAGTAGTAACAATCCCATTTCATAGTCAGAAAACTGGATTTATTTTCACAAACTAGAAGAAACGTACAATTTGATAAAGTTACGGTAGTTGAACAAACAATGAATAATGTAACCACTCATTTCATAGTTTGAAAGCACCATATGATTCCAGTTTCGTTTGCATTTACGTTACCGATCTACTCCGTACGAACCAAACAACACCCATGTCAAAAACAAGATGAAAAAGTTACTGCCTTACTCGGATGTTGAGATCACGGTAATTTATCATATGCTGGAACATAAAACGGACTTTTTTTTTTGAGAATACATAAAATGTACATGACGAGTCAAATATAATGGTCTTTTGCAGTGAAGCACTTGAGTAAGCCACAAAACGATTTTTTTTTTTGGAACTCGTCATTTGCTTGGGCCGATCGATCCGACCTGCGTGGGGGCTCCCTATATGCCTCGTGGAAGATGTATAAGGGTTGAAACTTTCAGCCCATTAGGCCCATTATCTCATTCTTCTACCTCCCGCCGCCTCCTCGTTCTTCTTCCCCATCGCGCCGCTGCCCCCGCCGCTGCCTCCACCACCCACCCCGGCCGACGGCTCACCACCGCCGCGCCGCCCACCCACCACCCACCCCGCCCTCCAGCCCGCTCTTCCTAACCCAGTGCGCCTCGCCGCCCCCGCCGCCGGTCCCCTGCCCACCGCCATCCTGCCCTACCCGGCCGGCGGCGCTACCGCGCCGCCTCGCCTCCACCGCCGGCCGAACCGCGGCCACCGCCAGTCGATCCGACTCCCCCCCACATCCTCCCTTCAAGGTCCGCCGGACATGGAGGCCGAACCCCCGGAACCCTAACCCGAGAACCCTAACCCCTAAGGCCGCCACCTCGACCGCCGCCCCCGGCCGGCGGCTACCCACCGCCGACCGCCCCGCCCACCTCCCACCCCTCCGGCGAGCTCGCGGCGGCGGCGGCGCGCGGGCACGGGGAAGGAGGGAGTGAGGACGACGGAAGGTAGAAGATGTCCAGGAGCCGTCGGATCTCACGTTCGCACGAATCTTAAAGCGGAAGATCAAATAAAAAAATCTTCCGGAAGATATATATAGGTTTCCCGGCCTGCGTGCGTGCGGGTGGGTGGCGTGGGTCGCGCGAGACGTCGAATCAAGTTTGGTTGCATTGGTTGGTCCAGCCCACCGCAGCCCTGCTACTCTCTCTAGCAATGAATCAGCTCCATAATGTAAAAAAAAATCAGCTACGGTACGGTTATGATTTTGTAAAAAAAATAAGCTCCGGTACGGTTTGAGCCACATCACATCCAAGCTGTGTTGCACGTGTTGCCAAAGTGCCAATGACTTCTCTATCACCCGTGAAAAGAAAAGCATTTCCTTTCGCTTTCAGCCACTGCAAGAGGACTAAGACCATCCGCACCGGGGACGGAAAACCCCCGCCATCCCTTTTCCCGTCCTGGTTTCCAGGAAAATGCCCCGGAGCGGGGGACGGGATACGTCCCGGGAAAACCCAGTCGACCCAGGAATCCTCTAGATCCGGAGGGAGCAAGGACCTCCGCTAGCTGTCACATCAACGCGGGGCCCGTCGTCCCAACCACCGCGCGCCGGGAGATGGAAGCAGAGGAGGCTGCGGAGATGGAAGCAGAGCCCGCCGCCTGAGGAGGGGAGGCCGGAGATGCTGAGGCCGCGCCTCCGCCCGAGCTTGATGGCGAGGCGGCCGAAGATGGCCGGACCCGCGGAGGTGCTGCAGAGCCGGAGCCGCACCAGAGCCGGACGTGCCGAGGTCCGCCCGGGCAGCGTCGTTCGCCTCCCTCCTTCTGCTCGAGCTCAAGGTCGCCGGGGAAGATGGCTGCGCGGGGAGCAGAGGAGCTCCCTCCCGGCCCGCGCAGACGAGGCTCCTCCGGCCGGCCGCCAGTGGGACGAGGCGCGCACCCGGGAGCAGAGTCGCGCCGCCGCCGTCCTTGTGAGATCCGCCGCGCCCCAACCTTGCTCCGAGCCGGCAGCCCCAAGCCCTCGTGCCCCACCTCGCCACCTGACCGCCTTGCCCCGGATCGACGGCGAGGACGACGAGCTCCGCCGGCAGTGGAGGGAGGCCGCGGGACCTCGAGACCATCGCGTTGACCGGAGAGAGAGAGGGAGTCGACGTCGCGGAGGATCGCGATGTCTTGGGGCCGCTGCGAGGACGTCCCCCACCCAGACCCGCGCGTGGAGGACGGGAGGGCAAACCACGGCGTCGGCCGCGTGCTCCGCCGGGACCTCCACACTCGCCGGTGCCGCATCCGCCGCGCGCCGCCGCCGCCGCCTGGCCTCGCGCCAGGGAGGGCCCGCGCCCTCGCGTCGTGCAGGAGCCCCTCGCGCCATCGTCGACAAGCCGCCGATACGAGGACCCCATCCCTGCTCCTCCAGCACCGCGCAAGGGAGGCCAAGATCAACGGCCGCCACCGCGGGGCCCGTGCTGTTCGCCGGACGGAGCGGAGGTCAGGAGGGAAGGGAGGGAGGGAGGCAGACGGCTGCGCGTGCTAGCTCCGCTGCGGGGGAGCGTCGCTGCCCTGCCTGCTCCTCCCTTCCATGGTCGCGAGAGAGAGAGAGAGCAGGGCGTCGGGGAGGCCAGAGCGGGGGAGAGGCAGGCGGAACGAGCGAGGTGGAAGGGAGAGGGGGTTGGTGAGGGTGATAAAGGAGGGGGTGAGGCTGACGTGCGGGCCCCAATGTTAGTAGTTGAGATGGAGGAGAAATATAAGGGAAGATGGATGCGGGAGAAGTGGATATAAAGGAGAGAAACTCGCTGACCAGGCAAGAATATTCTGTTTTGGAGGAGAAGATGGAGTACAACGAGTGTGGATGGTCTAAGCACTCTCTTGGAGCCGTCCTCCCTGCTTGATGGTGATGGGCAGAAAAGGCTCTGCTTTTATATTCATTCAATCATCCAAAGAGGCGAAGGGAGGAGGGCGAAGAGAGGACGGCATGGAGGGAGCACCACACGGCGTCGTCATCATCGGCGGCGGCATCGCCGACCTCGCCACCGCTCTCGCTCTCCATAGGTGACATACTGGCACCACTTATTCACTTAAGAAACTCTTTCCGTCCCTTGCGATGATTTGAACTATACTTCTTTGAAATCTAGTACGAGAATAATCTAAGTATCAAATTCTCGATCGCATGGGAATCCATGTTTGTTCGATCGATCGAGTTTCCTTTTTCTGAATGACTGAGAACACCAATTGCATGCATGCCTGGTGCCGACTGCCGTTGCCTTACCTTTGCATACGACAGGAAAGGGATACATAGCCTTGTGCTGGAGAAATCGGAGACGCTGCGAGCGGATGGCGTCGCCATTACCATTCACGCCAACGGATGGCGTGCTCTCGACAGCCTCGGGGTTGGAACAGAGCTCAGGGAGCTTGCAATCCTCATTACTTCGTAAGATTACTGGGCCTTCTTGCTGATGCTATCTCTGCACATCGATCGGTTTTCTCCATATATGTTAAATATAATGCACCTAGGAACTGAATTCAGGTGTTTGAACATCACTTGTAACACACAAACAGAACTCCTCAGAGAAATCGACCTTCGATATATGTTTTAACGAATGAAAAGGTGATCATAAAATATATAGTATTGGTGGTTATGTTTCTGCAATGCAAAACATTTTCAGGGAGCAGAAAGTGTGGCCACAGCAGAACAAGACGATCCTGGCACCTAAAAGGTCAGTCGATACATATATACTCTAGCAGACCGAACAGAGCACAGCTAGCAGCCAATCTCATTTTATACAATTGCAGTAATCGGCTCTGCAAGTTAATTGGAAAACTAAGCCACACTGAGTAGAGCATCAGTGTACGTTAGTTGCTCACCAAGTAATGCATATGATTATTGCTAGCAAGGAGCTTCGATGCTTGAGAAGGAAGGACCTCGTCGAGACCCTAGCCAAGCACCTACCTGCAGGGGCAATCCGCTTCGGATGTCGCATCGCGGCAATCCAGGTGGCTGATCCCAGAAGCCATGGATCCATTCTGACCACGGTTGATGGCAGCACCATGAAGGCCAAGGTAATCGAGTTTGCACAGCACAATTAACCGCACCTGTGATCAGGTCCATTTCTCCTAATATAACTCTAAGCATGCAGGTTCTGATTGGATGCGATGGGGCCAGCTCAGCGGTAGCTAAATTCTTGGGGCTCAGCAGGCCCTCGCAGCTTCCCTGTCTGGGCATCCTGGGGTTGACAAGCTACCCTAAGGGCTCCTTTGGGAGCCAGGGGCAAACTAACCCAGAGAAACAAATCCCGCCGGGGGATTCCACCGGCCACAAGGTTTCCAGGGTGGTGCTCCCCTGCTGCTTCCCCACCACCTGCCGCCGTTTGGGAGACGGTGGAGGAGGTCCGCGAGGGGCTGTTAGCCCTGGCCGTGACCACTTTTTTTATATATAGAAAAGAATCAAAGCAAATGGGCAAAAAAAAAAGCATGTCAAGCCCCTGACCCGTGGCGCTGCCACCATATACTTTTTTAAAATAAAATACCAACCAAGAACACATAGCATACGGAGTAATCTCAAGTTAACTTCATCGCTTTTCTGTTTTTTCTTCTGTAACAGCCACAATGCATTTAGCAGATCATATCACTCACCATTATTACATTTGGATCCAGCTGAACTAAAATAAATATAACAGATGCTCTTTGCATGTTTTAAGCATCTACTTAACTAACTACAAAACTCTACTCTTAACTTAATTGTTGCCGTATAATCTAATTATTGTATAAGATATAGCTAGTAAATAAGCCAAGGACCTTCCCTCCAACATTCTTTCGCCTATTCATGTTTTCAACACTTTACTGTCCACAGATCCTGAAAAAAATATAAGGTCAGCAGAAATACACAATCAAGCACAAAATGTTCACTCTATTCATGTTTGGTGCATAAATATATGATCCTTAGAAGAATACAGTACACATGAATCAAAGTTCATATCTGTTGCAACATCGTGGCAATATAACCAGAGAAGATGCAAGATACTGGAAGAAAGGCATAAAATGGGGATCTGATGCAATCTTCACATGGGTATGGTCCACATTTGGGAGCTTCACAAATCTTTGTGTAAGTGTTGGAATTATATCGAAGACCTCCGTTATTTTTCTATGAATAGTCTCACCATTGTGCTGAAATTCCTTCTTTAGCCTATCAGTGCTAGCATTGTAAGCAAGCATGAACATGAACATCCCCAGCTGCTCCTCAACTTTAACACCACAGGTGTCATGCAATAAATTCTCTGCCTAAGATAATGTGCTGCAGCTCTAAATATCTCGTCGACGTCGTCGTTGCTCCTTTGGCGGCGTCAACGGCGCAGCTCCTCCCGGCGCGGTCTTGGCCCTCCCCCGCTTGGCGTTGGTGCGCAGCAGCTCCGGGCGGATCGTTGTTCCTGACGGCGCGGTACCGCGGTAGAGGCGGACAACCATGCGGCGTCAGAGCGCCAACCACGAAGATTTTACGGGCCTGAGTTCCTGACACCAGTGAAGAGATCGATAGGGTTCCAAGCGCTTACCTCAGGACCTCGACAGAGCTGATTCGGGCACGGCGGATCGGAGGATGGCGGCGGCTGCAGGAAAGATTCCGCCCTGCGCGAGGCGCTCCAGCCGGGGGATGAGCAAGAAGCGGTGGTGGACTACTGTCCGGCACTCTCTGGTGGAGGACACCGAGGCGGCGGCGGCTGGTTGGGGACGCCGACTAGGACGCGAAAGAGGGGAAGCTCGGGAGGGGCGGCGACGCTTGGTCGAAGGGGCAGCGCGGTGGAGTGGCGGCGCACATGGTGGAGTCGACGGGGAGGAGGCGTGGTGGAGGAAGTGACTCGCGACTTCGCGAGGAAAGGACGGGGTGGCGGCGCCAGGAGCCTCGAGGTGGGGAGCGAGCGCCCCGGGGGAAAGGGGTGGGTAGGGTTGAGACGTCCGGGGTCCGTGGGCTTCCAAATGACAGGGCAGTTTTGGCCCGGGTGAAAATCGACGTGGGAGTTTAGCCCTGGAAAGAGAGGTGGAACCCGGAGGGATTATGGGCTCCCAAAGGGGCCCTAAAGGGCATCCGTTCGGATCCGAGTACCTGCACATTTGGGCGACGGCTACGCTTTCGGACAGATACCCATCACTGAAAACATTGTCCATTTCTACGTGAACCTTTCCATTCCATCTTCAGGTACATAACATATACGTATACATATAAAGAGAATTGTGATTTCGAATTCGAAGATTCAAAACTCGATCGTGATTTAATTTGAGTTATGATGATCATCCCAGAGGCCACCAAGGACGCGAACAGAGGCAACAAAGACTACGCGCTCCGGAAGCTCCAGGAGAGCCGGTGCCCGGCCGAGATCGCGGAGGCGGTGCGGCGCAGCGACCCGGAGTCCCTGACGATCGTGACAAGGATGTGGCACCTGCTTCCATGGCGGCTGGTGCTCGGGAGGTTCCAGAGGGGCGCCGTGACGGTGGCCGGAGACGCCATGCACGTCATGGGCCCGTTCAACGGCCAGGGAGGCGCCGCCGCGCTGGAGGACGCCGTCGTGCTCGGCCGGTCCCTGTCGCTGGCCGTTTTGCCGGGAGATTGCGTCGACGATGCGGCGGCGGCGGATGATCACCGCGGGCTGCAGGAGAAGAAGATCAGCGCGGCGATCGGGAGGTACGTCCGGGAGAGGAGGCCGAGGGTGACGAGGCTGTCGCTCGAGTCGTTCGTCAGAGGAGCCTTGCTGGGAGCGAAGTCGCTTGTCAACAAGCTTGTCTGCACGGCCGTGTTGGCTGTTCTAGGTAGCAAGTCAGGTCAACATGCCAACTATGACTGTGGCCGTCTCTAGCTGGACCTCTGTTTCGGGTTTGTCTATTTGGGCTGTACGTTTCTTTTATCTCACTCAAAAAAAAAAAAGTACCCTACCGGTTCAAAAAAACATGAGGTCATGTTTACTACGAGTCCCGTAATGAATTTTTGTTTGTAAATTGAAAATGAGATGTCACAAGCGTATTTGGATACTAATAAAAAAAAGTTAATTATAGAATTTGTTTGAAATTGCAAGATAATATTCGTTATTAGAAATTGTTTACTGTAGCATGAAATTGCCTAATCGTGACATCATTAAATTCATTCGCGATTTTAGAGGTTTATGAAATGAATTTTGTTATTAATTCACATTTAATACTCCAAACATCCGATATGATAGATAATTTTTTTTTTGAACAAACTAAACCTGACTTCATCCTCTCAAAGGCTCGCCCGAAATGAAATGTCCCAAAAGAAGCATTAGCACTAGCGTTTAAACTACTATTTTCGTGACTAATTATGCATTTAAGCTCTGTTTAGTTCAAAAAATTCATCAACTACACGTCACATCAATCTTCAGATATTAATTAAAAGTATTAAATGTGAATTAATGATAAAACTTATTCCATAACTCATATCTTAAATTTCGAAACGAATCTTCGTTTCGAAAATTAAGATATGAGTCTTGCTATGATTAGACAACATCGTGCTACAATAATCAATCTTTAATAACAATTTAATTAGACTTAATAGATCATCTCGTAATTTCTGGTTCATTCGTATAATTATTTTTGTAACCAGTCTACACTCATTGCTCTTATGGCTCCGTTTGGATGTCGACATTGAAGGCCTTGATATTGAATTGAGTTCAATGCCAATTCGACTTCGATATTGAAATTGGTTCAATAGCAAAGTTATTGTTTGGGTGTAGATAGAATTGCTAGGTAAAATTGAAAAAAAGGCAAATGACAATTCAGTGTTTGGATGTACATATGGTGACATTGGCAATAGACTCACGTCATCTCCTCTCCGCTGCTACTCACCCACCGTCGTCTCCTCCTCTTCTTCCCTGCGGAGGAGAAGCTTGGGCTCACGCTGGGAGGTTGGGGGCCATGAAGGAAGAAGGGGGTCTCCGCTGACCTCAACCGCCACCCCTGTGAAGGAAGAAGAGGGGGCACTGCCGGCCTTGAGGAAGAAGAGGAGGCGCGACGGGTCAGTGCAGACACGACAACTCCTTATCACGGCCACGGTGGCCTCCAGCCGAACGCAGGCCGCCGCCGCCGCTGCTAGCCGTCCCTCCTCCTGGTCGCGCCCACGCAGCCACCGCCGACCGTCCCTCCGCCTGGCCGCGCCCAGACCGCCGCCGCTGACCTTCCCTCCGCCTGGATGCGCCTGGGCCGCTGCAGCCGGCCGTCCCTCCGCCTGGTCGCGCCCTATCCGCCGCCGCCGTCGTCGGTCGTTCCTCCGCCAGATCTTGAGAGGGGCAACGGAGAGGAAGTTGTTTTTTAGCAAGGGCGGGTGAGAGAGGTGCGGGGCGGCTAATGCCGCATAATATAGAGCGTGCGGGCTCCGAATCGAGAGAAGCAGCGCTCAGGTCAAACCAATGCCTCACGATATTGGTTCTCAATTCCGTTGCCCAATTCCACAGACATCCAAACGCTGGCATTAGTGGCTACAAATTCCGATTCCTAATTCCAGGTCTCAATGTCAACATCCAAAAGCAGCCTAATGGACTTTCGAAGAAGAAAAGGATAATCACTTATGCTGACCAAACCTATGGACTAATTATCATGCATAAAAAGTAAGAACAAAAAAAAAAGGAGAGAGCTATAGTATTCACCAGTTCCGGAAAACGAACTGAATCCTAAAAAACAAAAGGAAATAATAATAGAAAAAATACTGTCAGGAAACATCATCGTTCACCCCGCGGATTGTTCCACCCGACTACTCTACGGGTACGGGTATCGACTCCCCGGCGGCGGGTAGTAGTAGTACGGTGGCGCCCTGCCAGCGTCGTCGAGCTCGGGGTGCCGTGTCCCCGGCGGAGGATAGTACGAGCCGCCGGGAGGCGCCGGGTAGTACGATAGTCCACGGTCCGCCGTGCTCGGCGGCGGCGTAGGCGCCGATCTTGGATAGACTGGGTAGGCCGAGCCTGACTCTTGCGCATGCGGCGGCGGCGGGTAGGTGCTGACTGGAGGGGTCAAATTGGACGCCGCCGGTGGTGGTGGGTAACCGCTCGGCGGTGTCGGAGGGTGGGCGCTTGATGGCGGCGGCGGCGGGTAGGTGCTGGCCGGAGGGTTCAAATTGGACCCCGGTGGTGGTGGGTAACCGCTCGGCGGTGCCGGAGGGTAGGCGCTTGACGGCGGCAGCGGCGGCGGGTAGCTGGCGTACTGTGCCGGAGGCGCCGGACAGGCTGCGCAAGATGCGGGTGGTGGTGGGTATGCCGCCGTCCGCGGCGGCAGGTAACTGGTGTGCTCTGGCGGAGGCGCGGGGCAGGCAGTACATGACGCGGGCAGCGGCGGGTAGCTGCTGTTTGGCGATGGGAACTGCGGCGGATTAGGCGGTGGGGGAGGTGGGTAGCCGCTCGGCGGAAGCAAGTCTTGCAGCGGCGAGTAGAGAGGAGCGGAAGCCGGCGGCGACGGCGGCTGCGGAGGTGGGTAGCCGGCGATCTGTGGCGCGAAGTTCGCCGCCGATGGAGCTGGATACGGCGCGCTCGGCGGAGGCGCGCAGCAAAAGCTCGGATTTTGATCCGGCCGCGTGCCGTCAGGCATCGGGTAGAGCTGCGGCGGTGGACGGACGCCGGCGCCGGCGCCGGCGTGGCCGCCGCTGATGGCGTATGAGAAACTGAGCGTGCCGTTCGGCTTGCCGTCGGGGGCGCTCACCTGGTAGCTGACGTGCCGCAGCGCCGCGCCGTCGCCGGCTCCACCTCCGGGCGCCGCAAGGTCGGCCACCGGCACACTAGCCGTGCCGACGAGCTTGTTGCCGAGGAGCGGCACCTGCGCCTTGACCTCGAACTCCACCAGCAGCTGCTGCTGCGGGCCCCCGCCATCCCCGTCGAGCTCGAACGCGAACGCCGCGTCGTCCCAGTCCGGGTTCTCGCCGCCGTCGGCGTCGAGCGGCGTCTTCTCGCGGCGGCCCCCGAGGGACACCGCGGCGTAGAGCGGCGGCTTCTGGAACGGCACGAAGGCCCTGACGCCGCGGCAGGAGATGGAGCTGATGGTGATGCGCCGGCCGCCGCCGGCCGACGCCATGGCCCGGCTTCTTGGCTTCGGAGCTCCCGGTTCGCGGCGGTGGGGGACGAAGCTCTCTGAGGCCGCCGGCTTCGACGATGGATCTGATGATTGGTGTGACCTTGTGCTCTTGGTTTCTTGGATTGGATCTCGGTGCAATCAATTTGCTGATGCTATTGTTTGTTTGATGATAGGCGGGGGAGGGCAGATGGATGGTATCTGGCGTGACGGAACTGTTCTTGGCTGCAAATGGGCATTACTTCCATCTCTAAGGGCCTGTTTGGAATGGAGGATGAAAAAACACAGGAAAGGAGGAAAACGTAAGAATAGAAATGTGATGTGGTGCCAAAACAGAGGAATGAAAAACGTAGGAATTTCATATGAGTTGGTGTTTGGAACGCAGGAACTGAGGGGCATAGGAAAATTTGGAAGTGAGTAGTAATTACCTAATTTGGTTAAAATGGATGTAAATCATTTTTTTTCGTTTTCAAGTCATTATTAATAGGTAAGCTCGTTTAACTGTATATACGCACAAGATTTCACAAACAAATGGACCAACGATTGGCTACCCCATGTGTCAGTGAAGGACCTTGTACTATCTTATTCCTTTCCTACAGCAGCTTATCCTCTTCGTGTGGCCTGCGGGAGCTCTCGCATAGCCTGTCTTCTCCTCCCGCCGGTAATGGCTCGCAAGCTCGCAGCCTCACACCCGTCAGTCCTCCCCGTGCCGCGCTGCCGCTTGGCCCCGCCGGTCTTCCCCGCGCCGTGCCGCTTCTCGCCCCCGCGGCCATGGCTGCGGCACCGCACCAAGCTCGCCCCTGCGGCCATGGCTGGGGCTGCGTGCGGGAGCTCGCCGTGCATGCTGGTCGTGGCTGCGGTTATCCTCGCTTCTGTTCACGCTCTTTTCCCTCACACGCGCATGCGTCTCGAGCTTCCGTGAAAACTTTGAGTCAGAGTGGATGTTTTAATTCCTCCATTTTGTGAAGGAGAGCAAGCCTTTCCAGAGGAACGGGGAGCTCGATTCCTCCATCCCAAACGGTGGATGATGTCAGCAAAACAAAGGAATTCGATTCCTATGAAATTCCTTTGAAAAACCTCCATTCCAAACAGACTCTAAATCTGTTATTATTATTCTTATATGCTCTGTAGCTTGCAACTTGATTCCACCATAATCTGTCAAATCATAATTTATCTCAACTATGAGATCAAAGTATTTGAAACTCTTTGGTCCAAAAGCATAGTGTTATTTGAATCTTTTGGAAAAGAAATAAAGTAAGTTGGTAGTTTCTTTCTTTATTTTTCTATAAGGAACATGGTAGGAATAATGTTAGACTATGTTACTAATATTTTTAAGAGTAACTCCAACAGATCTTCTAAATTATTTTCTATCGCTAAAAAAATAGAAAAACGGCAAATACTTCGATCCAACAGGCTCGGTAAAAATGAGAATCGCAATCTCCCTCGCCATTCTTTTCCTTCCGCTCGCGACCTTTGGCGAGTGCGGCTGCCTCGCAATACCTCCGGATCCTGCGCCAGCGATCTCTCCTGCCCTCCTCCTTGCGCCAGCGATCCCTCACGCCCTCCTCCTCGCGCCAAAGTTCCAGTTCCTTGTGCGTCATGGAGGGTGAAGATGCGGCGGCAGCAGGGCGGCCCATTCCCCGATGACAAGCCTCGAAGAAGATATCAACGCGGCGGCGTAGTCGTCGGCCTGACGGTGTCTGCGCTTGCAGACGGGGACGAAGCCGTTCGGCCTCGCGGTGCCTGTGACCGACAGCGAATCGTACCGGTCAAGGCCGCTGGTGGAAGCCCACGCAGGAACGCCGTCCGCGGTGGCGCCGGCAGAGGCGGAGGCCGCCAAGTAGTGCGGCGCGTGGTGCTTGGGCGGCGAGACAGCTCCTCGCTCCCGGACAACAAGCCTCGACGAGGAGCTCGACGCGACGGCTGAGCAGCACTGTGCCTGCACCTGCTGCGGACGAGGAGGACGACGAGCCTCGTCGTGGCGGCGGGTGCGGACTTCGAGAAGTGGAAGGTGGCGCTGATGGAACCTCGTTCAGGCCGCATAGACACGTCGTCTGAGTCCGCCGCCGATTCCTGCCGTTGTCGTCTCCCCCGCCGCTAGTGAGCACACATCCGCGACCCACTTCACCTCCTCTCTCCGTTCTGCGCCTCGGCCGAGCTCATAGCCACCTGGAACCCCGGTAGTTGGAACGCCAAGAGCTCCTGTCCGCCATGACCGGAGCCCCCCTCCCCGCGCGGCGCCGAGGGCAAGGGTCAGAGCTCCTCGCGCCGCCGGCCGAGAGGGAGGAGCGTGTGCTGCCAGCAAGGAAGCCGGTGAGGAAGGGAGGAAGGGACCAGCGCCGGGGATCGATGGGTCGCGTCGCAGGGAGGACGGACGGGACCGGTCGGACCCGGACGGGAGAAGGTCGCAGGAAGGCGATAAGGTGGGAGAAAGAGGATACAGGTGGAACCCATGTGTCATTGAGTGGTGGTGGAATTTGGAAAAATAAAAAAATAACTAGTTTGTTGGATCATTTTGTAGAATTATGAAGTTTTCTATTTTTACAAAGAGCTAAATCTTCAAATTTAGCTAACAGAAATAAAAAGACAGTTGAAGTTGCTCTAAGATCATATACATACATGTGAGCTACTAATTGCATCCACAAAATATACTGCACATGATAAATAGGCTTGATTATTACACACCACACCTGTGTACATCATTTTTCTTTCTTACGATAAATATATGCTCAATTCATTATTATATTATTACATAGTATAAACTCTGGAAAAATAGGAAGATCAAACACGTCTAGATAGCATCTACCATTCGTCGTCCATTACCCATCTGACTCTTGATCCAGTGACGCACACGCACACCGCCGTGGTCCACGAGTCGATGTCTCATGGCTACACCTATCCTTTTCCTTCTTCCGTTTTTCTCCACGTGTAAACTAAGGGTCCGATTGTCAGCCTGCATAGGGTCGCACATGCCCGCCTATGGTCAGGGCCGGCACTGCATAGGACTAAACCTGGTTAACATAAGCCCATGGACAGCTCAAGTCAGGCTTGTCTCGGCATGTCGGCCCGTGATTGGTAGACTGCATAAGAATCTAGACATAATTGGAGTCTATCTCTTGATGTTTGGTAGATTGCATATGTTGGGTGAGCTCACTAGCTGCATAACCCAGGTGAGTTTACCATTCTTCTCTTCCCTCCTGAGCTCCTCCTCCTCAAGACCGCCGCCGCCAACCGAGCACCTTCCGCACGGCCGCCGCTGCTGTGACCGACTGGCCGGCAGATCCGACGGCTAGCGCAGTGCTGAAGTCGGCGTCTGCGAGCGCTTGCCTTCCTTTCCCCCATTGTTCTCTCCTGTTCTTTTTCCCTTGGTTGTACAGGTCATCTTCCCCACCTCCGACGAGAGACCCCGCAACAGCATCCTCGCTCACTGACGAAGGAGAGCGCATCGATTACAGCGGCGCACGCCTACCTTTCCTCCTCCGCCCTGAGCCATTGCTGTCAAATCCACCTCCTCCTGCAAATCTCGCTCTCCTCGTGCAAATCTCTGCATCGTCATCCTCGCTCACCGACGGATCCTCCCTGAAATACGACAGAAGCGGCAGCGGTGGAGGTCAAGAGCGAGGGTGAGAGCGAGAGAGGCCGCTCGAGCACCGCCGCCGCCCGAGTCATCCATCGAGCAGAGCACCACCACCACCTGAGTAGCGCCGCCGCCCGAGCCATACACCGAGCCAAGCACCGATGCCCGATTCGCCGATTTCTTCGCCCGTCGCGGGATAACCGGACTACCGGGAGCTTCACGACGTCGAGGCGCACCTTCACTACCAGTCTTCGTTGCCCATCCAACACTGGAGCACTGTCAATCGAGGAGTCCGAGTCACCGCCGGAGCTACACACCACCGGTTTCCCACGCTCGATTCGTTGCACCTGTATCTGCTTGAGCTCCACCTTGCCAACCCGCAGGTCCGCCGCCGGTCCTTGACGCCCCTCCATCACCGGAGCGTCGGTGGGGCATGAAGTCTAGGACGACCACCGTCTCCTCGTGGCGGGGAGCCATAACTCTATCAGCCGCCTGCACAAGTTGAGCTCGCGCGAAGCTCTGCTAAGCCTGCATAACCAGAAACCCAACTAGTTTTGGTTTCCCACTATGCAGGTCGTACATTGCCTTTTGCACAAACCCAAGCCTGGCTATCCTCCTATGCGGGCTGCCAAACACCAGTGAATTGCATTACACAAGCCTGGATAGTCCATATGCAGCCTACCAATCACCCCCTAAATGATGTCGGCACAAAGGCTCTCTTTCCTTCTCCACAAAGTGTTCCCCTCCCCTGCCTAGGCTCCCCCGCCTCTCCTCACTCAGGCGCCTCCCTCTCTCCCCTCCGATGACCTCACCGGCGGCAAGGAGGGCAGGGGGCTCCTCCCATCTGTAGATCTACTAGTATATTACCTATCTAGTTGCTTAGTTGCCTTTATGGTTTTTGTCCTCAGTGGTTTCTACTGTCTTGGTCGCGCCGCCGCCATCTCCATCGTCGCCGTTCTCGGCTACCTCGTTGCCAGCTTCTATGATGTCCAGGTATGTCTAAATAAAGTAGCTGATTCACCTTACCCTGCAGATCTCATCCCCGCTCCTCTCGTCTCGCCTCGCCCGCCTCGCCTCCCAGATCCGTCTGCCTCACCCCCATCTTGCTGCCTCCAATCTTGCAGATCCAGTTCATCCGGGCACAACTCCATCGGGTGCTGACCTGACGTCCTCGTCTCCATCCGGCTTCGACATCGAGCTCTATCCTATATCGCCGGCAATGACTCTCCTACATATCTTTCGGTCGCTTGGTGTAGACTCCATCTTCGGCTCCGTCGAGTCTTCTTCAACCAACGCTTGGCGTGGTCCCTCCATCCGGGTGTATGCACCTTTGGCGTCCCTACGGCCCACCGCCGACGAGCTCGACTTCGTCACCACTACTATTGTTGTTGTGTTCATCCGGTCTATGGACCTTTTTTGTAATTTGACCTTCTTTGAAGGACCATTCTGTAAGTTGATGCTTATACATATACATATATATATATATACCCTATATATATATAAATACCCTATATATATATGTATATATATATAGGGTATTTATATACTATACCTGGGTATGAAATAATATTCCATACCCGAGCCGAGTCGGACCGCGCGCCATCCCGGTGCCCCTGCACCGCGTATGGTTTTTCTTCAACCGGTTTTTTCGGTTTTTCCCACCGGTCCTCCCCCACGTCGCTACACATCGTGCATCCCACAAATCGGTCTGCAGTTTTCTCGAGACGACTCCATCCCCCACCGCCGCCGCCCACGGACCCCGTCCTCCTGCGCCCCGTTCTGCCACCGCCGCCGCGCACGCCCACGCCCCGCCCGCCTGCTACCCCAGACCCCCGCCTGCTCGCGACCCCGTTCCGTCGCCGCGGCCCCCGGTCATCCTCCAGCTCGGGTCGGCGACGAACACGCAACTCCTCACCATCAGCCTGCGCCTCCTCCAGCTGCGTGAGGTGCCCCCTCTGATTCGACCTGCCTAGATTTCTGTCGATTTCCGATCTGACCCACTGTCGTACCCCCCCTGTTGTTTCAGGATGCGCTTGCCCCCTTCTAGGTGGCGTCGGACAGACGTTGCTTCGGCAGCAGGGGCATCGTTGTTGTTGAGCATGTGGAAGTGGGGAATCGGCCAGCGGCGACGACATCGAATTGGCAGCTGCGGGGGATCGACCAAGGGAGACAACATCGAGGAAGCTGCTATGAGTTTTCTGGAGGTGAGCAACAGGATCCACATTACCGCATCAGACAGGATTTGTGGCTATCTGCTCCGCCGTGTAGCTTCGGGAGTTGCAATTGCGTACAGTGGTGGAATTCGATGTACCATACAGGGAAACCCCGTCTAGTTGTTTGATTTTTTGAGTGATTTATTTGATTCTTGATCCCAATTTTCTGCATCACCTACCAATTCAACGTGACTCTAGCTCTTAGTCCATCTGATTGATCCTGATGCATGACATCATTTATATTTCCAGAAATTTGCAGGTGCAGTGACTATACTAGCCAGCCAGTAATTTGGTACTAGGCTAAGCCCCTGGCTCATTTAATTGCCTAGCGCACTATATATGAAATCATATGTTTGGATCAATTGCACTGCTAATTTTCCCAAGTGTCCTAAACTCTAGAAAGGAAATAATTGTTCGTTGTACTGTAGTTTGTCTGATCAACATGGCTTGTTTCATCTAAATGCTTGTGACATGCCCTCTGCTTTTGGTTGATTGCTGTGTAGGCAAGCATCTTTGCTGCCCAATGTTCTGGCATGTGAACGTTGGAATGAAAAATAAGTAAAAACTGATCACATATATAGGGTACAGTCAAACTCTTCAGCTAGTCTTAATCTAAAAAAAATACTTCAGCTAGCGGAGGCACCGCCACTCTGAAAGTTAATCAGGTAAAGGGAGAGAGCTGCAATTGTATTTGGCCATTAGTGGCTTGGCCTATTTCTCCTTCAAAATTTTCTCATGAACCATTTCTAGCCTGCTGTTACCATGCAGTCTCGCACTTAGTATTTGCATTGTAGTCAGATCATGGCCTGCGGCCACCACCTCACTCACCCTTATGTTGCCGTGCTGACCACCGCAGTGGCTCGACGATGCAAGGTGCCGCTTTTGCCCTCGGCTGCCACATCACATTGGCGGTATAGAGGAAGATTATAGCCTTGCGGTGGACTCTGGTAGGATATGATTTTTGCCAATGGCAACTGCAATCTGGCTCTTCAACACAATTATCGTCTTTGTAATGTATAGGATATGATGATTTGTGTCTGTATGTTGGGGCTTAACGTGTGATAAATTTTGCACTGAATCTATATTTGGTTAAAATAAATGAATTATTTCTCTAAAGCCATCCTGATATGAGCCACTGTAGCCAGAGTGATTTATAGATTTCCTATTCTGATATTGGTATCCTAATTTCACTTCTCTGATAATCTCAGTGTTTAGTTTATTCCTACTGTTAAACTCCCGGGTGAGTGCAGATGTGTTCTGCAAACTGCTGCCTATTCATTTCTTTGTCTGTTACATGTGTGTTCTGTGAACTGTTGCCATTTTGGAATTATCTTTAAAAAAAATTGGTTACTAGGTCAAGGTTTGCAGTAAAGACTACCTCAGTGTCGATCCTATTGTTTGCTGATTAAACTAGCCTTTGGTTAGTTTTCTGAAACTATGTTAGGATATCCTCTTGTTAAACTGTCTATGCTGAACTTAGGCTAGGTCGTGTTTCGTGCTGGACCTTGGAGTCATGATTAGCTATATGTTTTGCTATATGTTTAGGCTATGTCGTGCTAGACCTTTAAGCTAATATCTGAGTGTCATGATTAGCTATATGTTTTGGTGCATCAATTCAGTGCTGGGAAAATTTGTATTTTTGTTTCACGTTTTGTACAGACATTGGTAATGCTGGCCGTCAGTGCCATGAGTTTTGTTATTTTATTAATGCCATTCGTTCAACCTTTCTTTAATTTTCACAGGTCTAATTCATTTCATTGGAGCAGCTGCAAGGGGACCACAAAAAGTGGGCTGGCTAACTGAGAACCGCATAATCGGTAGAATTCCCAACGTTCAGCACAATTTTTTTGGCTAATCTAGATTCATACAGTGGTAGAACTGCAAGTACCCTTTGCTCTTGCTTGATTGCCTGGTGTTGGTGGCGATGGTGTTTGTGATAGTAATGGTTAGGTTGAGTTAAATTGTTCAAGAATATTCACTCTCAGCTTTGCAAGCACTGTAATCAATGACAAAGCCACTCCAGTAAATTATTTAACAGTAAATAGTTTGCTCCATCTCTTTGAAATGTTTGCAACAAGATAATTCACAAAGCCTGCGATCTCCCTAGTTCGAGTATAGATGCTATGGCTATAAAACAATTCAGTTTCTATGCATTCTGATTCTCATAATGTGTGTTCTGAATTCTGATAGTTTGCCATTAATCTTCTCTATCATTTTATTTTTAGATTAGACGATTATAGCCATTGCTCCTCATAGTAATAATCTGATGTTTTATGCCATTTGAGTTTGCGTGTCCAAATACTATTTGCTAGCTCTGAAAAGATAGATGCATCACCCAATTTTCAGGACCATGAGATTATTTTGCCGTCAATGTAGAATAGTAATTTATTACTTTTCACTAATACAATTGAGATGACCAGCTTTCAGAAAATAATATATGCATTTTCAGTTGTAGCATCCATTGTACCATCTTCTTAAAATACTTTCCTTTTATGTTAACCTGCATTAAATTTCTGCTTGAATTTTGTAGTCCTGATTTATTGTCCAGACGACCTTTTATTGTTTACTCGTTCACTTATTTATGTTTCTCTGTTGTCACAGCAGAATAAGCTCTACAAAGACCCTGGGGAAGTAAGAGGAAGTGTCACAATGTTGAAACTGACATTATTCAGTTGAATGGAGTTCCTTTATGGACAAGACTAAAGTAGAGGATTCAGGGATTGAAATGGGATGGAACCAGAACAGATCCAACCTGAACGCACTCAAATAGCTAGCAAATCTGCGTGATTATGTTTCATTCCAGCTTAGATCTTTTTCAATATGAGTGTAGTGGATAGCATCATGTAGTAAAAACTTGCTTTTGTGACCATGTGACAAACAACTATTTTTCAATGATGTAATATCTAAGTTCTCCTCCAGCTATGTATTATTTCGTTCAAAAGATAATATTTCTACTCTCTACTTGCACATCAATACTGTTACATATTTTTCTTGATAACAACTAATTTTCCTATCAGACAATTTCAAGATCAAGAAAGAGTTATACTGGACACGAGTCTGTGGTCGTGCAAGACAATTTTCTCTAATAAATTAGTCTATGATTTACTTTTGTTTAAGAGAAAAAAGCCAGAATCCACAAGATATTTCCTGCTGGCCGTGTTCTCCGGATTGTACCAACCATATCTTTTTTAATAACAATACCAACCTTATCTCATGTGGTGTTGCAAAAAAATGTGCTGGGAGTTATGTGCTCGAACGCACGTGGCAAAAACTAATGGGAACGACCGAAAGAAAAAAAAAACCGGAAGGGGAACGACCGAAAGAAAAAAAACGGATGTGGACAGGCACAAACCGATGGGGAACGTCGGGAGAGAAAAAAAACCGGACGTGGACCGAAAGAAATAAAACGGATGTGGACATGCACAAACCGATGGGGAACGTCGGCAGAGAAAAAAAACCGGACGTGGACGGGGTTGTGCGTCCGCGCTGGGCGCGACGGTAGTACGGGGTGCTCGGGCTGGCTCGGGTATGGAATTACTATTCCATACCCTGGGTATTGAATAACGCTGGCATATATATATTTATATATATATATATATATATATATATAGTATATTTATATTCTATACCTTGGGTATGGAATAACTATTTCATACCCGAGCCTCACTCCTGCGCCAGCCCGGCTGCTCATCGCACCCGTCGGTGTCCAGTTTTTTTTTTCTTCCGTTTTTTCCCTTCCTTTTTCCCCTCCCCCCACGTTCCTGCGGTGGTTCTTTTTCCCTGCGGTCTTGCTCCTCCTTTTTCCTGCGCCGCCCGCTCGCTTCTAGTCGCCGGCGCCGGCGATTTCGTTCGTCACCGCCGACCCCCACCCCCATACCCCTCAAGCCCCGCTCACCTGCGATTCCTCCCCGCCGCCCCCGGCCCCATCCCTCCCCGGCCCCTCGCCGTCGTTCCCATCCACACCCCGCAGCTTGTGCCCCCGTCGCTCTACTGCTCCAGGTACCCAGCTCCGGCTCGCCGTCCCGTACTGTCGCCGCCGCCTCGTCTTCCCTCCCGCCGCCGCGCTACCCTGCCCGGAATGGGGGTTCTTCCTCACCTGCTTCCCCCTCTCCAGATCGAGATTTTGGACCGCTTATCCCCATCGGCCTGTGCATCCTCCAGTTGTGGGCGGGGTTCCAACGGTCATCAGCGCTTCGCCGTCGAGCTCCGGATCCTCCATCTCCAGTCAATTGGTACATGAGCACAAGGTTCTCACCCTCGCAGTTTTGTTTATCAGTTGGGCGTTTGGTTGTTTCCTACTTCGTGTGTATCCTGGTTATTCAATCCTAAGTTGCTCCCCTCTTTTCCAACAGGTTTTAGTCGAGAGATGAATGGATACTACAGACCTTGAAATTTCTTGCAAATATTCCATCTGCTATGGTTTATGGGATTGGGATATTCATTCCTGTATGCCTCAACCAGAGCAAAGTGAGTTTCTGTTGGAAAAGCTTACCCATTTAGTTGTCTGTGCATTTTCTACTGGGCAAATATTTGTAGCTCTTTTTCATAGCGTTCATGTGGACACAAGGTTTCCTCCTTAATTAATCTTAGGTTTTAGTTGATCTGAAGTAGTTAAATTCATTTGCCACTAGGCCTATTGCTAGTTAATTTATATTCCCAATTTCAATAAGTTTGGAAAGCATCTTGGCAAGAACTTGTATCAGTATTTGTGGCATATCATTTATATGTCACTAATTTGGCCTTCAACCTAAAGCAATGGAAACAAATCAAACAATGCAATGGATGCACAATATTCTGAGAAAATGCAGAGCAAGTAGAGGGAGCCTATGTCCCAAGGTGTTAGGAATTGGCCTTCAGCAGCCTCACTGGAGTGTGCTCCTGGCTGTAGATCAGGGACTGAGCCTTTTATTTTCTGTATATACGATACAAATGTTATGCACAGTTTGCTTATTACATGGTAAATGCTTATGAAAATTATCCGCATTTCTGGATTTGTATTCACATGTAAAACTGCACACAGTCACATGGACGTAGTAATGTTAGAAGCTCCTAACTTTTGTTTTGGTTCTAAGTTCATTTATTGGCTGGAAATTCTCAAATCCAATTATGATGTGACTTTCATTAGTAGAGAATAGTACAGTGTTCTACTGATTGTTCCATCTACTTTTTCATGTTTGTATGCAAACTGGTTCTCACTATCAGGTGGCTTTGTGAAACTTCCTTGCACATCCATGTTGTAGTTACAATGAGTTAAACTCAGTGTCTATCGAATTCAATGCGAATATAACTATATTGTTTAAGGTAACTAAGCAGGTCATCTCAAGTTAAATATTGTTTTCTCTGTAGCAACGCACACACATAATCCCAGCTGGCCTTCAAAAATTAGATTTTTGGTTGAGGGCTTGTATACATAATTTCATATATATCTCCCAGTTTAATTTCTTTTTGATAATAATGTTTCATTGCAGGCTTGATAAGCACAGTTTGAGGGTTAAAAATTAGCCTGTTGGTGGTTGGGTTCCTGCAGATGCACATTTGTACATTGCCGCTGTGCCACGGATTCACCTTCCAACCTTTCAGGGCTTTACCAGCCATCCTTTGTTTTTTCATGTCAGTTGTTTCAGCCTTTTGCATCCGTACCTCGATCTGCTGTTAATTCAGCATTCTTGCTCACTAATGGAGTCTTCTGGTGAGGCAGTTTATTCATGATACATTCTAATTTCCTTTGCATAGTTGGTAGATCATTCCGAGTTACATTTTCTTTATTGTATGTGTAGATCCAACGCCCCCCCCCCCATTCAGATGGTGTTCCTCGATCTTCAGCACCCCAGTGCTCATCTTCCAGGTCGCGTGCAGCAACATTCTTTTACTATTTAATAAGTTCTTTTTTGTGGATTCATACTTGTGTTTTAATGTGCCAGTGAGAACACCTTATGACAAATAGTTGTTCAATTTAGCCGTTAAAATTTTCATATTCCCTTTACTTCCATGGTCTCTTTTAATTTCTTGGTTTATTTTCTAACTACAGTTTATGTCAGGATGGAAACCGGTCAGCGGTTGGTGGATAGGATGCCTAGCAATCCCAGGACAATGGCATTCATTACCACACAAGAGAGGTATTCACATGTTTTGCTTAGCATCTCGATTTGTTTTCCACAGTGCATAATCCTGGTCCTTCATAATTGGTCAATCTCCTCCTTTTCTTTGAAGGTTCGAGGTTCCTCTACGCCCCGAGTTGTGGTCTGATTTTGCAGCTGGTGCTGTCCCTGCATCGGACTTACAGCAGCGCAACAACCCCCCCCCGCTCGCCAGCACGACAACGTTACTGGCCGCGGGAGGACTAAATCCGTCCGTCGAAGGGGCAATTCTTCTAATGTTCCGTCAGGCGTTGCTGGTGGATCCCATGTGAGGAAGAGGCGACGTACCACTACTCGCTCATCAGGGCGAATGGACTGCCCACCTGA
Source organism: Cenchrus fungigraminus (assembly GCA_036936925.1). Lineage (NCBI taxonomy): Eukaryota > Viridiplantae > Streptophyta > Magnoliopsida > Poales > Poaceae > Cenchrus > Cenchrus fungigraminus. The sequence goes on from CM072779.1 coordinate 105,791,689, forward strand.
TCAGTCGACACGGTTGACTGATTATTATCCTGCTCAGGGCGAAACAGAGGTACTGACAATCCACTATAATTCTAAGGTTCAGATATATACACCAGTATTTTTTGTCGTCCATTTGCATTATTACTGCTTGTTTTTTTTGGTGATTTCATATACCAGTCGTAAATCCATTGGCATTTATTTATTTTTTCACATCAGCTTGGTCGGGTACTCGTCCTGAAAAGCTGGCTAACAAGGCTAGAATTTTTGTGCTTACTAACATTAAAAATACATGCAAGAATAAACACATGCAAATTCCACATGAAAATAGGACCAATGAATAATACAATGTTACTTAGCTGAACTGAAGATGTAGATTTTTTAAAATCAATGCATACTGTTCTGAAAGCCACTCCAAAACCTGAGATCTTTACTTTAAATCTACGTTCACAGGTCTGAAAATCATTAATTCAACACCTGACATATCTTTGTTTAATGGAAAAGCATGGGAAACCTAGTAATAAAACTGTCTGCGTATATATAGACCTAAATATCCAAAATCAACAAAATGATACTAGAATTGGTACAAAACTTTAGTTGTATGGTGTAGATGCAGTAGTACTCAGTATATTGTAAGTTTGTCAAACTGTGCCATCTAATAGCACTATCCCTGTATCCTAGTGTAAAGCTAACCATTCATTAGCTGCTTTCTCCTATGTTTTCAATAGGCCGCATTTACAGGACTAAATTGAAAATAGAAAAAATGCAAAATCCATCCAAGCCTACTTACTCATGCATACTAGCAGATAGTTTTTTACTGTCAACTTGTTAAGTGATTGGCTGTGAAATTTGCTAGCATGACATTCACTTCAAATAAATGTGAGGTATATATGCATGACATGCAAATGATGTTTAGAGAGTTATATGCATCAAACAATCTGATTGTCAGTGCCCTTCTGCCGGCCGAACCCAAAAACCAAAATACTGCAGCTACTAGCAATATCTTATTTGATTTGCGTGCTGCAACGCAGTGTTGTCCCTGATCCGCTGAGGTTTATTATTCCTGATTTTACAGCTTCTAAATTATGTGCCTATTGCATTTATCAATTATGTATTAATGCCAGGTTCCGACAAGACCCAGCAGGTCTAGACAGCGCCCCCGAATGACTGGTGTTTGCCAAGCTGACCGTGATGGCCCGACCCATGTTCAGCCAGAATTGCCTCAGATTCACATCCCTCGTCTGACGGACCTGTTATCGGGATCACTCAGTTGCCTCCATGGCCCTCAACGGTTTGCATTTCATCAATTGTTTCAAGAGATTGATTCCACATTGATGGAGAACACAAGTGCCATCCAACTATCTACCGGGAACATTGTCAGAGCACCGTACCACCTCGCTGAAAAGTGTCGACCATTGTTGGAGGACCTTGTGCATGCACAAAGGATTACTGACCATGGCTCGGTCAGTGAGCAGTCACCGCCAAACCATGGATGCCGTCAAGATGTCAATATTCCAGCTGCTCATGGTACATCGTCTTGTGCACACAAAAAATATATTTCGGTTGTGCACTTAACAAATCGGTAAAATCTTTTCTCTTATGTTGCAGGTCACGTCCAGCATCAAAATTCAGTTCTGTCCCCAGTTGCCTCACCCCAACAGCAAGCTTCCAGGGACGGCAGTGCGCATTTTTCATCTCCCAGACCAAGTTAGATGCATTTTCTCTCTGCCAATGCTCTTTTATTTAATCCATCTCCTCTTTCGTATACTATTTTTCTGTTAACATTCCTAACCTGTACTGACATTGCTCTAAGTTTTGCTCCGTCTTACACAATATATGACTAGCATGCAGTTGTTATCCATTGCTTGTCCTGATCCCATCATTTCTGTCTCTTCCCCATCAATTTATTCTATGTCACGGTGATTCAAACAACATTTTCGATCTGCTGTTGCAGGTCATGTCCAACATCCAAATACAGTTCCGTCTCCATTTACCTCACCCCAACAGCAAGCTTCCAGGGAAGGCAGTGCTCACTCTTCATCTCCTAGCTCAAGTTAGATACATTTTCTCTCTGCCAATGCTCTTTTATTTCTTTTATTTAATCCATCCCCACTTTCTTATACTATTTTTTTCCTATCATTAATAACCTGAACTGCCTCTGCCATAAGTTTTGCTCCATCTTACACTATATACGACTAGCATGCAGTTGATTTCCATTGCTTATTCTGTTCCCATCATTTTCTTTTGTTCCCCATCAAATTCTTCTATACCACGGTTATTCAAACAACAATTTTCATCAGATTTGGTGAAACTGACTCCCAGACCATGTGTTGCAGATGACATGCTAGGACTAAATAGTATCTTTGATGCGATCTCTAATGATGAGGTTAGCGCTCGAAGTCCCGCTGTTCCAACGCCACCTTTCTCCGAAGACGACAATCTGGCCCCCCATGTTGTAAGTTGAATTGAGTCCCGTTTAACATCATTAATTTCATGCAAGTAATTTAAGTCATTGTTTCCACCATCCTTGTTTTTATCATTGCAAAACCTCCATCATCACACGTCACAAATCCCCAGACATCTGAGAATCTTGGTACAGAGAGTGAGCCTCCTAATCCCAAATGCCACCCACATAGTGAGGGGGCTCATGTCACAACTCCAGCTGGCCAAACAGCATCCCATGTCAGTGCTGGCATAGAATCCCCAAACCATAGGCCTGCAGGCAAACACATTACATTCAGGCATGTGAGATATGTTTCACCCTTCAAGGGTGGCATTTTCTTACGCCCTCCACCGGACGTGGGTCAGGCAATGAATTTGTTGGGATATCTATGTGCGGATGACTCTCCTTTCAGCAGGTTTGCCAAAAAGCTCATTTTCTATTTCTTTCTATAAAACCTACAATCTTAGCCCCTGTACTCATTTTTCAGCACAACAGTGATCCATTCTGGATCCAACCAAATTAGGGGTGGCGTCATTGCACGATCATTTGCCGACGATTCATTGCCAGATCCTGTATTCATGTCAGCCTTCGTTAAATGTGTTACCTATGATGACTATTTTGTTAGACCTGAATGCTATGGCTACAGAATCTTTCTTGGCCCCGAAGTTTCGGTATGCTGGTTCCTCCACTTTAGTTGTCATCATTTTAGTTTAGTTTCGATATTAGTAGTTCATGTAATGTGCAGTCTTTTCCTCTTGTAGGCGATTCTTAATGTTGAGTGCTCTAGAAGGTACACTTCTGTTCGCAAATATAGTCAGGTTGCTGCTGCCGCAGCTATTCGAGTGTGTCTCCCCTTTACGGACCTGAAGAGGGCAAAGATGGTACATGTGCTTGAATATTTTTTTGCACCCTATCTAGTATCTGCCTTGTGATTTTTTTCAGGTCAATTAGGTGTACTAATCTTACATTCTCCACTATTTTAGATTCTCCTACCTGTCCTACACCAGGACCATTGGTCTGTCTATTGTGTCAACTTTGTGCATACTCGCATAGATGTCCTCGACTCGAGGGACTATAATTTAGCTGGGATAAACAGCTGGCAGATGTACCATGGTCAACTGGGGAAAAAAATAATTGGCCGTCTTTCTGATGCATTGTCCATGGCAGCACCGCACAAGTTTGTGTGCTTCAAGAACTGGAGACATGTGCAAGTGAAGGTGCCTGTACATAAGGCACCGTCTGATAGCTCCTTCTTTGCAATGAAGTTCCTTGAGTGGTACGATGGGGATGGCCACGGAACAATACAAACAAATATTGATACTGTAAGATAATCTATCCGAATTTTCCCCATGTTTATTTATATCCGTTTCCATGTGCTCATGCATTTCTCTTTGCAGGGTCGTCCAAAAGAGTTGCGTGCTGAGATGTTGTATTATATAACATACCACTCGGAGAACAAAGTTTTTGGCGAGCTGCCTGAAGAACTACTTCAGTTTCGTATCGACGACCACCATCCCTATTTCTATTAGATCCCACCCTTCCCCACTCATTCATTCCCATGTAAACCCATGAACAAGTCGGGATTGTTGTGCTGTACAAATGTTGTTTTTCTCATTTGTTTGTACTTCCTTCTTATAATGAATATTGTTTACATTTGTATCCCCCTCCAACCTTATGCACAGTCATGTATTTTGTGCTGCGATTTTTTTTAAAAAATGCCTGTCCACATTGGGCGTTGTGGGTTGCGTAGCCCCCCTCCACCCACCTTATGCAGTCATGTATTATATGCCGCGATTTTTTTTTTAAAAAAATGCCTGTACGTTGTGGGTTGCAGCAAATAGTTCCCCTCCCACCGTATATGCCAAGTCTTGATATGAAAACGTACTATACAAGCTAGTCAGGTGCTCTATTCTCTTAGGAAGGATCCCAATCACATTGTTCTACTTCAAGCTCAAGTTCGACCGCTTGTTGGAAGCGCGGTGTGGTAACCTCTACTGGAAATCTGTTATGCTAGCACCAAGTGACACTCCCACCAAGATTTAGATATGTCAATTCACAGAGATCTTTCATGTTTGACATGTTTGGAGAGTTGCCATTTCGACAAAAATCAAAGTTTTGAATTGATGCCATTTTTCTAAATGTTTATGGTAATGGACCATGAAGATCCGTGTCCTTGATATACAAATCAGCTCCTCGACACAAAGCTACTTGTGTTTATTTAAACATTAACTTCTAAATACTATCAAGCATCTGGTGGAATTACATTTTGTTTTCGTACAGTACTTGGATTCTCTTTCAAACTCGATAAAAAAAACCACTTCGAGCGACATCTTTTACTGCCCTCATCGGTGTCACTTTGAACTTTTTTGCTTGCTGCTGACCTCCCCAACCTCCGTTTCCTCGTTAGCCTGCATACACCAACAACATATAATTAATGTCACATATTTTTCCCTACAAGATATTTAACTTGCCAGCGCTTCGCATCGCCAAGATCAAGCTCGGACTGCACCGTGACAATCACTCCCTCGGTAGTTCCATTCTTTGCCAGCTTGTCTGGCAGTTCCCCATCCACTAGGCATTGTTCTTCGTACTCAAACCCCATCATCATTTCTTTAAACTCTTTGTGCCTTGAACAAACCGGTACTGTGTCCTGCGCAACAACAAAGCTTATCAGAATGCATGAACCACAAAAGTGCACAACTAAATTGATCAATAATATGGTGCAAGATTAATGTACCTTCACCGGTTTTTTGCTGTTTTTCCTCAGCAATTCGTTGTATCGAGTTTGCTCTTTCATATCACTACTCTCGCATATATCTGGAACATCCCGCAAGACCCATTTGTTCTCGTAATAACCCCAGTATTCCTTAGCAGAACCGAACCTGGAATTAGACATCGAGGCTGATTACGATGGAGCTGTGAAGGTGGTGTGGGGATATTGTTGAAGCAACTTTTTTGATCCAGCACAAACAACTGATGTGACTTATATGCTGCCAAAGACACTATAAATAGAGTTCTACAGTTGAATAATTCACTCACTATTTGGAGTAATGGCTTGCATGTTCATCCTGGAGTAATAGATGCATGCTTGAACTTTACCATGCTATTTTTAGACTCCACTAGTTAAGGCATGCGCCACACTAAAATTTTCTCGCTCGGCCATCCTTCTCCCACGATTACGGCATGCTCTCCAGCTTTGGATCTTCGTTACATCCTCCAGATCGACCAAGTAACGACACCCAGCTATATATAGTCTCCACCATCGAACGATCACAGCCATGATGATAGTTCAATCATGGATTCAGATAGCCTATCCAAAAGCGTGCGTAGACGATTGCTATACAAAAAAGCTATTGGGATCGTCGGCGAAGGGAGCAAGTCTACCTCACTTCTCAAGACATGCACATCGCGTTTGGCCAGCATCTCGGATCATTTGAGTGCAAGTCCGGAGGTAACATAACCTAGCGAATTTCAAAATTACCGTTGATCATGTGGAGTACTTAACCGAGAGTCACAGGATCATTGGTTCTACGAGATGGAAGCTGCATACAAGGAATCCCATGTGAGTCGTTACTTAACAGCAGAATCTTAATTTTGTTCTACACACATGAAGTTTTGTTACACTTTACTATTCCTTCCACAGACTGGTGCAGTTTCATCGTGTACCAAGCAATCACCAGATTGGTTACGGAAGATGCGTCTCGATGCAGTCTCTAATGTGTACAATGATATGCCGGAAGCGGAGAAAAACAAGATTATTGCACGGTTCCCAAGCGACGAAGAGATGTCCGATGAAAACCACTGGTACAACCGCGCTTGCACAGATGTCTGGGATGACGAAATCGCTGAATGTTGTGACATATGTAGTTTCCAAGGACACACCCGTGCACAATGCCCATCCCCTAGGAAATGGAGGTTGCAGATAGGAGGCAAGTGCGACAAATAATTCGCAGCATCACCACTATCCAAGCCAATAAATTTGTGTTGCAACACTGGGCGTTTGGCATTTCCCAATTCTTAATTTGATGACTAATCGGGTCTGTCTGTTTTTAGTTACCAGTCTCAAATATTGCTGACACAAAAAAATGTAACCTTTTTAAGTACCGATGGAATAATTTAGTACGATTTCCCTGGTTGCAGCCCAATATATTGACTCACAATAACGATGTACGAAAAATGTTGAATCAATTTCACGAATTTTCGTGTTCCTGTCTACCCTCATAATATCACTATGTACATACATGACATCACGAAATCTAGACCCACATTTTCTGATTAGCTGTCTATGTCCATATCATCATGATCTTCTGATCCACTATCCAACTCATCGTAAAGTCTCGTTGGGGTCACGCTCTCTCGTGTTCTCGCCCTTTCGCTGCCCCCCTCACTTCCATCGGCCTGTCGAGCAATTTTACTCTTGTTCACAGCTCCAGGTGGCCTCCCTGGTCCTCTCTTGCTCCTCAAAGCTTCGAGGCGTTTCTGGTTGTGTGGCAAAGTTGGGCATGTCTGTGCGTTATGTGTTGTGTACTTGCCACACTCGTGACACCTTCTCGTCCCCAATTTTGGACCTTTTGCTCCAAGAGTAGCTGACTGCTTTTCTGTCTCCGTCATCTTTCGCCCCTTTGGTTTCGCCCGGACAGGTGGTTCCCTGCTTATATCTGCATTGCTGCCTTGATGAACCTGCATCAATTTCAAAGGGTACAAAAATCATATCTGTCCTTGCACCCTATCTCACCCTAGCAGCTGTTGTACTTAATATTTTGTTTTAGCAGTTGCTGGTCTACTTACAAAAATTCTCAATATCACATATGTGTCAACCTATAATTTCCAGTATATTATTTACCATATAGCACCTGCTTCTTCCCCTTGTTACTAGTTATTCTCAGTTCCACGAAAACTACTCTATCTTAAGCTACTTTAGTGTGACAGATTTAGCATGAGAGAAATTAATTAATAAAACATGCACAACTAAAATGACTAAAATTCCAATCTGACATGGTGTGGAACCTCAAATATCAGTCTGCTGGCATAACATGGATCAGCTAGAAAAGGATCCCAAGTTCCAATATAAAAGAGAAAGAAGTGCTGTCCAACTATAGCAGAAAAAAATTAATTAAACCTATTGAATATCAAATGTCGAAATGATAGGCAAACATATACCCCTAGTTTCAGATTGATACAGCAGCAACACCTCCATAGCAAAAAACAGTTTTTAACACTGAATCCCAAGGGACATGCAGCTGTAATGCTTGAACCAACCTCTTGGTTGCCACTCGTTACTCATTGTCAGTTCGTTGTAATTAGTAAATGACTGAATCAGCTATGTCTTCCAGAATAATATACATTATTTGCCTACTACAAGTTTAGCTATCAGATCTTAGTGGAAATAGTACCATTCATTTCGTAACAATTGCAACCCATTTAATGGACTTTTTATTCCTACTGATATGCTTACCAGGAATTTTAACAGTAATATTGGCAGTGTTTCACATGAGGGAATTAACATCTAACAGAAATCTAAATATTACAAGCTGATTATTGCAATCAAATAGTTGTGCTGACATTAGCTGCAGCCCACCAAATATAGTACACATTATGACCCCATACATGTGGCTGCGTTCCAAAACTTTGTTGTATCCTTCCACACACTACCCCATCTTCCGCCTGATCCAAAGAGTCATCCCCAGCCTGCAACAGAGATCGTACCGATTCTTAAACTCTAAATTAGATGTCATTTCTTTCAAATCAAATGCCTCCCCACAGTTTGGTTGTACCTGCCAGCTCCAACTTCCTAAATTTGCATCATCTACCACCGTTGCCGGTGATTTCCCCTTCTTCCTAGCACTTGGCCCAATGTCGGGTGGAATCTGTTGCAGCTCCTTGCATAGGGCGTCCAACCCTTCCAGGCCTCTCTCACAAGCTTGGCCTGACATATTCCCAGCTCGGACTACTTGCATAGCCTTGGTTATCAGCAGGTTTGTCCTATAGCTCTGTGTGTTGCCGTCTTCACCTACTAGGCGCAAGTCACACCTATCAAACTCCAAGTCCTTCCTTGCAAACCTTGTGTACCGTTTTGGGATGTAACGCACATGAATTTTATCAACTTGGAGCTGCATGAAGGCTCGCAATAGGTGCACGCAGAATAGACCTGCAAGGAAAATTTTCATGTTCATTTCTCATCTCAAGTTTAACAATTAATATTCCCCCACATTTCCCGCCCTTCTCCAGTACCTGTGTGTTCCCACTCCTTGCACTCGCACGTGTAATCCTCCCTTCCTTTGTCCACCCTAACTTTAAAGTGGTGTTGCCCCCAGGTTATCTTGCTGTGCTTATTTGTGTGATATACCAGGAAGTCATGCTCCCCACCCTCTGGGTCATCTGCAAATCCATATGCAGTGGCATTTACCATCCTTTCCTCAAACTCCTTGAATACACCCCGAGTGTACATCTTTGACAGTTGGACCTCAAACCTCCACTTCGTGTTCGACAGGGTCTTGCTCTGCACCAACAGCATAGTAGAATAAAAAAGATTTATTTCTAGGAACAAATGCTCCAATTATTTCCTAATGTTCAGAATTAGCAAGTGGTATGCTTACCGATGCTAGATATGTCTCTGTAGAATGCTTAATCATCCTAGTATGCATGAAATTCATCATTTGTTTTGCAAACCTATGTAAACATGTCCTCTTGTTCACAAATCCCTTCTTTATCAAGAAATTTGTGCATTCGCTGCGCTAAGTTGAAGCCATCCTTCCACAGTACTCATTCTTAAAATAGGCCGGTATAAAATCTTGCCGCTGTTGGTGCAAACTTTGGATTGTTGGATCCTCACGGAGACCAAACTCAGCTACAAGTTCATCCCATGCTGCCTCGAATTCAACCGGAGTTAGAGGGTGATTCAGGACGGAGTTGAATTTTTCCTTGAAGTCCCTATCTGCATGCTCCTTGAACAACACATTCAGGTTGGGCATCACCTTGTTGACCACATGCCATCGACATATCCTATGTCTAACCCCCGGGAACTCCTTAGCTATTGCCCCTTCCATCGCCTTGTCTTGATCTGTGCATATTTGTAACATGAACAATATCAGTAACATTTCCCAGTCCCACTCATCTCTTTCAGGCACCCTATTAACATTCGTATAACACCCTAATAAACAGCATAAATGACAGATTTCTTCTTACATGGGGCTTACCAGTTAGTATGCATCTAGTCCTGTTTGTACCCATGCACTTTTTGAAGGCTCGGAACACCCACTCGAATGTGTCTTGTGTCTCATCTCCAAGCAGAGCACAACCGAATATTGTGTTCTGTAGATGATGGTTTGCACCCACAAAGATTGCAAGTGGTTTGTCATAGAGGTTTGTTTTATGAGTGGTATCAAAAGTCACCACGTCTCCGAAATCTGCATATTCTCCTTGCATGCTCGCATGGCTCCAGAATAAGCTGTGTATTTCTCCATTGCTGTCAAGCTTCGGCGCCCACCGAAACTGAGTGTTCTGGGAATGGCAATCTGCGAAGAACTGTAGCAGCTTGTTTATGTCATTTGCATTTTCCTCCCTCACATTCGCTGCTCTCCTGTTTGCACAACAAAAACAAATAATCAATAACATTGTAAGCAGCATCGTCTCCTATAACCTTGCAGCAACAGGGCTTACCGATTTTGTAGGTCACGCTCTGTAAAGGGAACATTTCCCGCCCACCGTGCATCTCCCTAATTATGTTACTCACACTCGCTGGTGGGACATTACAATCCTGCAGCTGATCAATATACTTAAGGAAACCTGGATCTTTGACCTTGTGGGACCTATGATTTTTGGCAGCTTCAGGTGAAAGCAATGGGTGGTTGTGGACAAGGTTCACATAATCTACCACTGCTGCATCCAATTTCCGATACCGATCATATTCATAGCTCAGCTTCATCTTGACCATGCATCCGGACTTCGATGAAGTCTTGCTCCTCACCCGAGGAGAACCTGAATCCTTTTTATAGAATTCCCAATTTCCCTCACAACAGCACCTAATAATCCGAGAGTACGGTTTCTTGTTCCCCATGTTGAAACCAAAACCAGCTTGCAGAGCATACCGTCGGAAGAACCATGTGGCTTCATTGTCTGTCCTGAACCTCATGCCCCGCTTCGGTATGAACTCTGGCGGGATGTCATCTTTCTACAGTACAAAACGCAATCTGTCAACTCCCTCTGGTATATAAATGTCCGACCCTACAATACCCCTTGCAAAAAGAAATTTAAAGCTATATTGAATTCGAAATCAGTACTGATCACTTTGAATTCATTGATATCTTGCTACAGCCTTAATATATATTTCCCACAGCTCTGCAAACCAAGGCTGCGATGCAAAAGACCAACAAATGGTTTGCTGCGAACTGACATTAGCGTCTAGTTGCATAGGCTGTTTTATGAGCTGTGCTTTACTTACATTTTCAATTCAGTGAACTATTTACATGTATTATCATTTAGGGCTCCATTAAAAACAGGGGATGAGCACACATTCAAAATTTTATGTAAAGTGTGCCGTTAGTAGGCTGCTACGCTCAGATATGCACATTTTTTTGATAGCAAAATGACAAGTGAAAAATTCAGGTATTCAAATCACTGATACTTTACTCAAGTGCTACAAAAATTCAGAAAATAATCTTCCATGCACAGAAGTCATGAGAGCAATACATAATCCTGAATTACATATGTCATTTTCCAGTTATGCACTGAATTGTCCAGTGTGGAATGGCTCGTTCTTGGTGGTCAGTGCACTACCAAAAAAATTGATTGCAATACACTCAGTTTCCATGACTCCAAGGACACCCTACAGTTTAACAATCAATCCGCGGATGGACTGCTCCAAGCACGGTTAGCATGCTTTTCAATTCTACCAACAAAAACTTACATGTGTGAACCGTTGTTCCTCCTCAGGTGCATCAACTCCATCTGCCATCTCAGGTTCTACCGGCGTCAGCATTCCCCTTCTTGAAGTGCCAGCAGCGCTTGTGCCAGTTGCCGGCGGAGTCAGCACAATCCGCCCAGACGTCACGGCAGCACTTGTCCCAGCTTCATTACTCACTCCGAAATCCCTAGGTGGCGTCATGATTCCATGCCCCAGCAGCATATCCGTTGCCGTCGCCACTCCCGTTGAGGAGGTCGCACCCGTGGCCTTAGGTGCTTCACCCCCCGCCGAGGACGGCACCTGCGCCGAGCTACCTCCCGCTCCAGTAGCCGCACCTTGAATTGCATCGCCGTCTTCGTGAATTGGCCCACCGAATTCCAACCTCCTCCGATTCATACCAACAAGAACAGGAAGACCGGGGCCTTGAACGGTCCGGCCGCGCCTGATTCGGTCGATCCCGATTGGGATGCGAGCGAATTCACCTCTGGAGCCGCGGGTTCCTTGGCCAGCGCCGCCAATCGCCGGGCCGGCCAGCGCCGCGGAACGGATTGGAACTGCCGCTCCCTGTTTTCTTTGCGCTCTCACGAGGGTCCAGCGACAGGGGAGAGGTGGGCACGCGCGCTGGTCGGGGGGACCGGGAAAAACGGGAGGGGGGGTGGGGGGCGCGGGACAAGGGGCCACACGCGTGGACGCCGGGGTTACGGTGGCTCCCTCGGGTATGGAATAATATTCCATACCCAGGGTATATTTATATTATATATATATATATATCGAAATTAACCTCCTATCATGGGCGGTAGTTATCCATCCCTGGGTGGCTGCTACCCCATCTGCTTGCAACCGCTCGATCGACATGCGACGGCATCAGTGCTATCACAAGAAAGGATCTTTGCTTGCCGGCAACATCTACGACATCACTAACACCGTTTACTACCACGGGTGTGCTGCCAAGAAAGCCTTCCCTGGCCTTTGTCAGGTTGAGGTCATGCGCATCTGCATTTGGCCTCTGCATGCCTATGAATGGAGGGCAAAAACAACAGTTATCTCGATTGGCATCAGTGAATAAAAAACAAGTGATTGAGTTTGTAGTCCAATGGTAGGACGATCCAGTGGGACGCTACCCACCAGGGTTCAAATCCTGGTGCTCGCACCTTTTCCTGGATTTTTCAGGATTTACCGGCATTATGCGTTAAGTGGTAAGCGACGTTCCCGTCGACGACGAGGCGCCAATGGTGACTTCGGGAATCTCCAGATCTGCCGGTGCTCAGTCCTTCGGAGGTGCTCATAGAGGTAGGGTTTGCGTACGTGTATTCATAGAGGTGAGTGTGCGTGGGTGTCGTGAGCGTCTGCGTTGTACTGTGTGATTTAAAAAAAAGTGAATAAAAAACAAGGCTCGAGTGCCATGGTCCACTCACACAGTTGAAGGAGACAAATTTTTTTTTATTTGAAGCGTGAACTTCATCATTCATATAATTAAAAAATCATTACAATATGCTTCTTATTTTACAAAATATTTGTTATTACTGATTTTTATCATAACATTTGATCATTCAGCTTGTTCAAAAAATTGAATGCTAATTGTAGAGACGAATCTATTAATTCTCTATTTGTGTAATTAGTTTTATAATTAGGTTTCTAGATATATTCTTTTTGCTATGTATCTAAACATAATGTTATATCTAAGTGCATAGCAAAAAATAATGTATTTAGAAAAGTCAAAACGACAATTATTATGAAACGGAAGAAGTATTTAATTCTTCTCATTAACATCCGAAGCTTCGATGTGATAAAAATTAAACTTTAATCCCTAAACATTCGTATGAGTCAGTTCTGAGACAACCTACGTTCAAATAAAAAATTTCCTGCTGGACGTACTCCAGGTTAGCATGCATTGATGTGAAGGAAAAATGAAAAGCAGAATACACGCCAGAATACGGAAGCGAAACATTAAAAAAAAATGGGAGCATTCTTTTTTGCGTCTACTTGCACTCCAGCTCACCGCTGCTTGCATGCGTGTGTGACTGCACAAGCACAGCAACGCTTGCTGCTGCTCCTGCCACTGCCGGTCGTATACTGGGCCACCTGCCCACCTGCACGACGGCAGTGTACCCGAGGTCCGCCCCTAGACGCAAGGGTCACAGGAACTACGCGTGGCCAACAGATTCTAACGTCGCTCGTGAGCCGTCAACACACGTGTCCACACTAGATACCATGGGTAGCTACCATGGCTGGGTGGACATCTACCACCCGTGATAGAAAATCCTCTCTAATGTATATATCCGAGACACCTAGTTATTTTCGATATATATATATATATATATATTCTGCGGTCGGCCGCAGAATACCTTATTCTGTGGTTAGTCTAGTTGGCAGATCATGATTGGCTGCCCACCCTCCTGCGTGAGCACACACCATCAAAGAAACCACCGTCAGGAACCGGGGAGTTATTACCGCAATTGACGCCTACAGTTACTACGTAAATCAACATCAGTCAAAACTTCCGGATCGGTGACTTGTAAATACCGAATTAGTTTTCTAATCAAAATTGGTCTGCGTGCATGAGTAGCGCATGTGCATACGCAAGGCCCAGTAATTCTTTATTGCATCAGCCATACTAGAATGCTCGCGCTCCTACGAGCTAGCAAAAGGAACCAGTTACCATGTAATAGTGTACGACAATCTACGCATAGTAATCTATATTGGTAAATGACTTTTGTAATAGTAATTTGATTACTCCATATTGGTAAATGACTTTTGTAGTAACTCAACGGCATATTCTGGTAAAATTGACGCCTAATTACAGTATCTAGAATTCTGGTCATTGTACACTTGCATGAATTTTAGAAAACACTTGCATGAATTTTAGAATCCGCACAGTGGCACAAGAGACACTAGAGTTTATACTGGTTCGGGCCTCCAGAGAGTAACACCCTACGTCCAGTCTGAGAGGAGTGTTCTTTATGCTCAAATTCGTAGTAGGGGTTAAAAACTGGTCGGGAGAGGGTCTCGGTGCCCAAGTCCCTGGTGTGTGTGCGTGGTTCTTGTAGCAGAGTTCTGCGTACGTGTGGGTGAGTGTATGAGCGTGTTTGTGCGTCTATGTCTATGAACGGGACCCCTTCCTCCCCCTTTTATAGTCGCAAGGGTGAGGGCAAGGGGGGTAAAGTTGGAATGGAAATTAGATTACAGTGTAGGGTGTCCTCCTCCATGTCAGGCAACCGTCCGGACGTGATGAGTCGGCTTGGGACTGTAGCGGAGTGTTTGTTGACCGTATGGGCTTCCCGGATTCGCGGTTTCTGAGTAGTTGGCGCCGGAGGCTTCTCGGGCACGTCTCCGAGTAGTTTGAGGTGGTGGAACGTCAGCTCCGTCCTATGCTTCCGTCAACATAGTGGGCGAGCATCTTTCCGAGGCACTGTGGGACTCAGGTACGGAGGTGACAGGGCACACCGTGCCGGTCATGGCGCAATGGGCACCCCCATGCCTTCTGACACCTGACGCCCCTTGTTAGTACGGCCCGGTACGGAGTGGGTTGCACGTGGCGCCACGGGAGCGAGTGCGCGCGGAGGACCCGTCACATCAGGAGTGGGCCCCGCCTGTGGTTGCCTTCGCCACGAAGGCTGGGCCGGCCGGCGGCGGAGACTACTTGTGCGAACGAGTAGCCACGGAGGAGGCGGAAACTTGTTGGACAAGCCGCCACGTACTCGGGAACTTGTTGGACAAGCTGCCAAGTACTCGGAGGCGGGCGGTTCTTGCCTGTGCGCCCCGCCAAGGCTTGGACTTGTCGGAAACTGATCGTATGGGTCGCCAAGTGCTCGGATACGGGGTACTTGTCGTACAGGCCGGCAAGTATTCGGATAAGGGGTACTTGTCATACAGGCCGCCAAGTATTCGGAGTGTAGCCCGTACTTCTCCTTTCGGCAGCCGTGGTGGGCCCTGGTCTAGGCCCTCGTTAAAGCTTGTTGTGGGCGACCTCCATTGTCTTCCTCTGCGACGATGGCGGGGACCTCCACGTTGGCATCCGCCATGCTAGCGTGGATTCTACGGTGCTGGTGAGGTCTCTATGCGGCGCGGTAGCGAGGTCCGCGTGGCCAAGAGGCGGCACGCCGGAGAGCACCGCGGCCGGCCATTGGTGCAGTACGGTGCGGCGGCGAGCCCCGCGGCCGGCCATTGGTATCTCCGGTTGCTGTTGCGACGCCACGACACGCTCTTCGCCTCTGCCGCCCTTGGCGTCTCCCGCTGCTACTGCGCCACCACCGACGTCGGTTCCTGCGTCTGCGCATGCCTCGGTGGGAACACCGTCGACTGCAGCACCAGCGCCCCCACCTCCTCGTCCGCCGACAACATGGGGATGCGGAGCGGCACGAGCTTGCCCCCAGAGAAGAGCTCGTCGGCAGGGGGCATGGACACAACTCCGAGCGTGGAAGCCGTGGCTGCAGCACAGCAGCACGCGTGCGAACATGATGAGGCGGATGGTGCACTCCGACCGCGATGAGTACTACAGGCTCGACAGCACCCGCACCAGCTTCATCAGTCGCCGCGGCTGCTTCTTCCCGGTGTCCCTTGCTGCTGCTGCTGCCGCCTGCTGCTACTCTGCCTGTCCTCCTTTTCCTCTCGTGATGCTGCTGTGCTCGGGGCGGACCTGGGGCGCACCGTCGGCTTCGCTGTGGAAGGTGAAGGCGTCGAGAGCAGCAGGTCGAGCGGGAAGCAGAGGCGGTGGTGGTAGAGGAAGGGCAGCAACGCGAAGGTGAGGGGTAGCGACGCGACGCTGGTGGCGAGCTCCCAGAGCAGCGCATGCTACTCCTGCGACTGAACGATCGAGTAGAACGTGGCGAGGCGGCGCTCGGGCACCGGAATGGTCGCCGGCAAGGACGACGAGGTGAGGGAGGCTGATACAGATGGGGAGGAGAGGTTGGACAGGAGGGGCTCGATGCCGTAGCAGCTCAAGGAAGCAGGGGCCGAGGATGCAGCAGCGGGGGAGGTGGTGCAGCCGGCGGGAGAGAGACGCCGAGGCCCGAGAGAACAGAGATGAGGAGAGGAAAGAAATGAAAAAAAGAGAGAAAATAAACTAAAAAATGGTGGGTCCCACATTTTTTGTGGGAGAATTGGAGGCTCTCCAAGAATGGAGACTTGGAGCTAAAATTTGGAGGGTAATATAGGTCCATTTAAAAGCTCTACTAGAGTTGAACATTTGCACCAAAACTTTAAATTTTATAGTAGAGGCCCATTTGCAGGCCTCCATTGGAGTTGCTCTAAATGATGGGGCACCATATATTCATTGATGAGTCTGGCCAGGTGGGAAATGGAAATCCCGACACACCGATTCGGATTCCCTGAATCCGCAATCTTAGCACCAGCAGCCGAATTTCAACACACCGATACGACCGAAGCATGACACACCGATCCGACTACAACACCACTAGGGCCTCTTGTTGCGCCTTGGCAATCTTAGCACTATACTCCTCTGCAATCTTGCACTACAAGGAAAACGCCGACTAGTGACGCAAAAAAAGAGTGTTTCTCGTCATAAACCGCGATTTATGACGCCGTGTTGGCGGTCGATTTCCGTCAACCTAGCCATGAGTTTACCTTCAATGTTGATATTAATTTAATATCCATACTAACGATCCTAACCCCCTTGATATATCAAGTTCGTGTATGCATGTGGTTTTTGGAGTTTATTGTTTACGCAGGAATTAAGGACTTAAAAGGATGATTCCGGATATCGTTCATCGAGCACTTTCCAAGAGGATCATGAAGCCCGGAACAAGTCAAGACATGACGTGAACATGACTACAAATGACCCGAGGACCAAAGGACGAAAATGCAATTCTCCGGGGACTTTAGTAGAAAATGCGGGAGCTTGCGCGACAAGTACCCTTATCTATTTCGTGGAGAAGATGACGTCAAGAGCCCACATG
The DNA here is from genome assembly GCA_036936925.1 of Cenchrus fungigraminus. Classification (NCBI taxonomy): domain Eukaryota; kingdom Viridiplantae; phylum Streptophyta; class Magnoliopsida; order Poales; family Poaceae; genus Cenchrus; species Cenchrus fungigraminus. The sequence goes on from CM072779.1 coordinate 105,808,925, forward strand.
CAACTCGGCAGGAACTCCAAATAACACGAGAAGAATCCAAAAGAAAGTGGGGGACGAAATGGGCCGAAACAGGCCCAGGCTGATTGGAATGGGCCGATCGGCCTGGCCCATTTTCTCGGCCATTCGTCACCCCCTTTGACCTAGACCCCCTCGGGCTATTTATAGGTGCCACACCAAGAGCCACGTATCAATTCATTCGTCATTCGCCGCTGAGGAGCAGAGAAGCTAGAGGGACACCATCTCGGAGAGGAGGGTCGAGCTAGTTGTCTAGGGCTACCCTAGCCGACGTGGGAACCTTGCAAGGAAGACCACGTCGGAGTTCCGGAGCTAGAATCAAGATCAAGGTAGGATCCCGGTTGGTGATCTTGTTCATGTATCATTCATGGTGAAGTTAGCGATCAAGTGTCTCTTCTACGAATTCATTCTTCTTGGGTTTGCTTCTTTTCAATCTATTCTCGAGATAGATTGCTCGGGGTGTTCTTGTAGCCGCGGTGGCTAGAGGTGCATACCGGATCTACCAAGGATTGCGACATGCTCCTTGTGAGCATGCTTGTAGGTTAACCGCTGAAAAACCGGAACGTCGTGACAGGACGCCTGGATCAGGTGTAAGGCGGCACCACAGGGGATGGAACGGAGACCACGGTTTAAAGAGGCCTTTAATGAGATTCGTTTTCTACCTTCATCTCTTGTTCGGAACTACAACAAAGGCATGATCTACCTTTCTAGATTGGTTATCTCTATGCTTTCTCTTGCTACCTCTTGAGTTTTATAGATTAGATGCATTTGATCTTCTCTCAAAGATTCGAAGAGTTCTTTTCGCTTTAGTAGATTGATTCTTGTTTTACACACTATTCCACGGATTCGATACCTTGGGTTCACACTTAAGGGAAGAAGGGTCCCATGGCTCGTTCGCTTGCGAGTCGAAGTTTACAACGAGATTCAACCATTAACAAGCTGTCAAAACCCCCTTTTTCTGGTGCTGTTGCCGGGGAACAAGTAATCAAGATCCAATCTATTATCGTGTTCGTAAATATTTTTTTGTTTTCTTTTTGATTTTTCTTTTGCATCTACAAAGATTTGATCATTCCATAAATAAAAAAATCAATCTAATCTAATTTCTTTTTTAGTTTCTTTTTAGATTTTGTGTATATTTTGTTTATTGCTAACCCTAACAGGAGATGGACGGCCACCTCTCCAACAAACCGAAAAATTTTGTGGATGATCCAGAAAAACTTTACAGGAAAAGGAGACGCGGGACAAGCTAAGAAGCTGGAATTTGCGAATCCAAAAGCGGAAGACGGATCGTCAGGATCGTCGTCGGAATCTCCACCTCAAAGTCTGAAAGCACCACTAAGTCCGAGAGGAGATCCGTAACAACCGCCACCAATGGGAGATCCACAACCGGAACGCAAGATCGGGGAGCTATGCATCCCGGAACTCCGTGATATACCCGTTCTCAACCTTGATGACATCGCAAGACCGTTCGAGATCATGACTTCAACCATCTGCATGGTGCAACACTCGCCATTCACCGGTAAAGAGGACCCTAACCTCCACATTCAAGCTTTCGTCCAGCTTTGTCAAACTTTCAAGATGGATGGGGTGACTCAAAATCCATTGAGGGCGAGGCTTTTCCCGTTCTCGCTACTTGGGAAAGCTTTGCAATGGTTCTATACTTTACCGACGGACACGGTGCAAAATTGGGAAGCGTTGATGAAGGCTTTCATGAAGGAATACTATTCGCCGGGTAAGACTCAAAGCTTGCGTAATAAGATTGCTACTTTTACTCAATATCCTACGGAGACTATCGCGGAGGCTTTTGAGCGCTTCAATGTGTACATCCGGGCCGTGCCACATCACAAGTTCCCGAAGGAAGAACTCGTTCAAAAGTTCTATCAAGGGCTCAATATGGCATCGAGGACCGTAATTGATGCATCGGCGGGAGGATCTATCATTGAGCTTACTCCAACGGAAGCTTTCACTCTATTCAAGAAGGTTGTGGACAATGATACATGGGCGTCATCGGGACGCTTACTTCCGGTTCAGCCCACGAGCAATGTTAAGGGTGTTTTGCAGGTTGAAAAGGAGGATCTTCTCGAGGGAAAAATTGATTCGCTTATGAGGAGGATGGAGAAGATGGAAGTGGAAAAGAAAGAGGCTCAAGACCTAAAGGCCGCCGAAGCAAGATCCAAATGTGAAGAGTGCGGGGAGTACGGCCATGTCCAAAAAGAATTGTCCGGAGGAAGCAAGGATGCTCGACTACATGAGGAAGGGTGATTTGCCGAATTATCGCTACGGTTAAGGTAGATCTCAATTTAATGCAAGTTCATCTCTTCAAAATGTGGTGCCTCTTCATATACAATTGAAGGATTTCATGGACGAGCAAGCTAAGATCAACAAGGACACCGTCACTAAGTTAAAGGCTATGGACAAGATATTGGAGAATATTGATGGTAAGGTGACGGAGGTCGGAAGTTCCAACCAACAAGTGCTTAATATGATGAAGATGTTGGAGTCACAAGTGGGACAACTTGCCGGGCGCCTTCCGGCCAATGAAGGAAAGCTACCGGGGCAGCCCCAAGGGTCCGAGTCGGCAAAAGCTATTCAAACTCGCTCGGGAAAGGAGACCGTGGATCCTGAAAATTCAGCCGGAGCAAAGAAACCTAAGCAAACCGCCGAGATGGAAGGAAACATTAAGGAAAAAGTTGCTACTACTCCGGAGATAGTCACCGAAGAGCCGGAGTTTGAAATGCCAAGTGATGACACGAAGATACCGCCGCTAAAGCCACGCTACTTCTGAGGTAAAATTGATAATCACTTTGAAAAATTTGTGGAAGTGGTGCGCAGGTTAAGCATCAACATGCCACTATTGGACGCTCTTCAAGTTCCAACATACTCTCGCTACTTCAAAGACATACTTGCCAACAAGTATGAGATGGCGGCACTCGGGGGAGATCACATCAAGATGTCCGAGCAATGCAGCGCCGCTATTGGAAATCAAGGGCCGGCGAAGCAAAGAGACCCCGGATGTCCGACCATCCCATGTTCCATCGGCTCATTCAATTTCGAGAAGGCATTGTGCGATCTTGGGGCAAGTGTGAGCGTCATGCCAAAGGATGTGTTCGAGAAGCTACACCTACCGGAGGTAGAGCCCACGGCTATGAGTTTGGAGTTGGGTGACAATTCTATTCGCTACCCCACGGGGATCGCCGTGGACGTACCCGTGAAGGTTGGGGACTACATCATCCCCGTCGACTTCGTCGTGCTCGAGATGGGAGAAAGGGCGAAGCCGCCTCTCATCCTTGGGAGGCCATTCCTCAAGACCGTCGGGGCAACCATCGACATTGGCAAGAGGGAGATCGAGTTCAACATTAATGGCGAACGGAGTATCTACAAGTTTCGTCCACGCTCCGAGGTATGCAATATGATTAACGTCAAATATATTCCGCCTCATTGTCGCATTGTCAAGGAAGAGCCAAAGGAGAAGGAAGTGAAGAAAAGCAATGAAGTCAAGATTGTCGCGTCCGTCAAGACAAAGGAACAAAGCCCGCCTGTGAAGACCAAAAAGATGACAAGGCCAACTAATAAACCTGCGCCGAAGAAGATGGTGCAGAAGTGGGTACCCAAGATTGCAACGCCCGCAAAGAGCGTTGATCCGAAGTGAAGGAGTGAAGAAGTCTAGCTATGGACTCTAAACAAAGCGCTAGGCGGGAGGCAACCCGTTCGTCGAGTCAAGAACAAAGCTACCGGGAGGACAACCTGCTCAAGAATAAAGGCTACCGGGAGGGAAACCAGGAAGATTTTCAAGTTTCAAGTAAGTCGGTCATAGAATTTGCTACGCAAGACTTGGTATAAACTCTTAAGTGGTTGAAAATTTGTTAGAGACCTTAAATTTGCTCGGTTATTTTGTTTTGGATTTTTCTATCATAAACCAATGACATGAGCCATCCCATGATTTATTTGCCTCTTTTCGAGAAACTAGCACCAAAAATTCCAGCACCTATTAAAACTTCCCATCCTCCCCATGGTGGTAAGTTTGACTTGTTTTTCATGCTAAAAACACATGAGTAGAGCCCCGTGTTGTTCTTTAATAATTTTAAATTTTTGACGCATGGTAGGACTCGCGTGAACATAGGAAAATCGATTTTTGGTTTAACTTTGCATAACATCTACCGGTTTCTCTAGAGTTAGATTTTTCCAAAGCCTCTTTTGATTTTATTCATTCAAAATCTCTCTCTCATGTTTAGCCAAAATTAGAAACCTAAACCCATCACCTTACGGTCAAGCTGGAGGAGCTCGCTATCAATTAATGAGAGTGAGCGATCCCGGTGAACCAAAATCAATGTAGTCGGAAAACTTTCGACTTACAAGTGTTTTTGATGCTTAAAAACTCCTCTAATAATATATTTGGACTCATGTTAGTTCTGAATTAAAATTGAATTTTTGAAATTAGAGGAGTGATTAAGTGTCTAAACATGATCATGTGGGGTATTTGAGGTTAATTAACACTTAAGGACCCAGGATGCTTCATGGGAAGGCATAAATCATTAAAGCATCCTAGGGACTTGTCATGACAAGCATGGGGGGCAGCAAGCATCATGTTTTTGCAGGAATCAATGGAGGCACATGAAGCAAGGAGACATGGGAGACAAGAGTTGACACAAAGAAAAGGAGAAAGGAGATTAAGCTCATCATTCAAGGGAAAGGAGTGGATGAGAATGTTTGAGCGGTGGTCTAACGTGGAGCACGAGGCTAGGAGGTCCCAATGCACTAAAGAGCATCCCAGGAAAAAAGGAGAGCAATTGGGGGAAGAGAGGCCCTAGGCCGATCGGACTAGGCCGGTCGGCCTGGCTCCCTTTTTAAGCCCCCGGTGCTCCCCTTCGGATGGTAAGTCCTCCACCCCGTTGCAAGTCCCCAAGTTCATAGTCCAGGAAGCTCCCAAACTCTCCAGAAAAATTTGTCCTCCAATCCTTGGTCCAAAAATCCTGAAAAATTCACCACAATTCTTGTTCTTCCATATACTTTCTTTGTGCAATTTTTCTTCCGGCAAGAAACCCCGGGAGAGTTGTTTGAGTGTTCTTGCAGCAAGGAACCTTGAGGAAGACTGTGAACTTCATCCTTGGGAAGAAACGATCATCATCATCATTGAAGGCGCCGTCATCAAGCTCTTCGCGGAGGCACTCGGTCTCTGAGTCTCTGCGAAGCATGGAGGAAGATGTCGTGGCACCAAGGGGTGACATGTTACTCCTTGGTGGCATGAGGGATACACGAAGCTCGTCCATGTGGTTCACCGAACCGCGTAGGCATACCGAGGAGCCGCCACGATGATCGACGCGCTCAACCGTTCCTCCACCACACAAGAGCAAGCGCTCGAAATATGGCTTCACCATTATGTCGAAGGAAGAAGAAGAGAGGCTTGGTTTTCTTGAAGGAAGGATTGTGGCAAATGTTGATTTTGGTGATGATGCTCTACTCAAGTTGGGATTCCATTCGGATATTTATCAACTCTTAGATCACCTTGGGTGGACGCAATTTTCCAATGGAGTTACGGTACATGTGCACAAGGAACTTGCTCTTGAAATACTTATGACAATGAAGCCGGAGATCACGGAGGAAGGCGTGGCATGCCTTTCATTCCGTCTTGAAGATGTAGAGCAAGTGATCCCCTATGATTATATTAGAGAGTTGCTCGGTTTCAAGAAGAATGCACCGGAATTAGTTGAAGTCCAAGTGGGCCAAATTGAAGAATTTTGGGGGATGATTTCGGAGAAGGAGAATCGACAAAGAAATAGCATCAAGAATATTATTATCCAAGTCTTCCACTCATGGATGAGCAAGCGTATCATGGGAAGGATGAGAGAGACAAAGATCACCGACACGGAGTTGAATTGGCTATATGCGGGATCGGTGGCAAGACAAGAAATCAACCCGACATACATCATGATAAATCGGTGGGCTTGTGAAGCGGTCTCGGGAAGAGGAAGTATTGGTTCGGGTTGCTATTTGACAATGTTGGCTATTGCATTAAAGCCAACAATCCGAAGAAACCCACAACTTTTGCTTATTGGGACTTCATTGGGCATAGATTATTTGAGGCAAGGAAAGTATATAAGTGGAGATTCAGGGTGGCAGTGGTAAATATCCCTCTCCCGGATATGAAATTGAAATTATTTGTCGAAGGGAGAGAAGATTGGTTGGGAGATGAACCGCATGTGGCAGCCAAGAAGAGCAAGAGAGGAGTCATAATTGAAGAAGGGTCATCATCCGCAGCCCAAGGAGGACAAGGAGCCACATTCCAAGGAGCACCAAGTGGTAGTGTACCTACCGGGTGGACCGGAGCACCATATGGCGGAGTTCCAATGCCACATTATGGAGGGATTCCATCACCACAAGTTAGAGTCCCAATGCAGCCATGTGGGGTGTTCCAATGCAAGAATGGGGGAGTGGAATGCCTATGGGGCCTCCACCTCCAATGTATGGTCAACCGGGAGGCGCGCCGTACATAGTACCAAATGCGGCATTTGTTCAACCTTATTCACATTTAGTCCAACTGCAATAAAGTGCAGCCATCATTGGAGCTTATGTGGAGAGGAATATGCAAGACGCCGAGATCGTGCACTCGCACATGAACAACATGCAAGAGGGAATGGCGAACATCACCTACCAACTTGGGCGCTTACATCTAATGCCACCGGAGGAGTTTCATGGAGGACCGATGCAACATTATTATGAGCAAGGATACAACGAGCAACCACCGCAAGAGTGAAGATGAAGGAAGGAAGACACATGCAAGTTTGGTTTGATTTTTATTTTTCCCTTTCTTTTATTTTCAGTTTGTGTGCAAGAATGTGTGTGCGTAGCATCTTCTATTTTATTTGATTTCAGCATGTGTGTGGTAGTAGTAGTTTTCGTTTCCCATCGCCATGAATAAAGTTCACCATCGTTTTATAATTTTTAATATGGATGGAAAGTTGTACCATGTGATATGTGATGATCGTTGCCGCTTTGATCATGCCTAAACTTGTTTTATATATGATTAAGCTAGTGCTCTCTTTTAAAAACAAATCTGAAAATAAACTTAAATACTAGCTTAATCTTGTGTGGAGGTAACGATAATTTAAGTCCCATGGTGTTTTTCATGCTCTCATTTGTGGTTAAATCAAGGATGATTTCTTTTTATGCTTAAAATGATGCTAGCCTTATCATAATGACCACTTGCATTTTGCTCTACCCATCCAAAGCCATATTATGATTGAGTGAAAAACCTTAGTGTTTCAAGATTAATTTTTGGGTGCTTCAATTCAGATTTAGTTCTTAATGGTTCGAGTCTAAGAAGCTGGTCATTCCGTATTTTTGCATATCGATCTTTTTGCTAGCCTTTCTATCCGTGCATTGTGAGTTTCCACATTGGGAATTTCGCAAACTTCGCCGGATATCCACCCACAAACCCATATCATCTCTTTTTGTGTTCACCTCCTTGATCAAACCCAAACTTGAGTATGGATGAATATTTTGAGGAAGACTACAAGAAGAAGGCGCCATCAAGTGGAGATAACTTCGGGAGATTCCAAAAAGACCCGTAGAAGATTTCGAGTATCTTTCTCCATAGAAGATTCCAAAAATTTCAGTACCACCTTGGCATTTTCCTTACACCTCTTTTGCTCGAGGACGAGCAACGTCGAAGCATGGGGGGTTGCCAAGGAAGTACAAGTACTAGTGTAGTCTAGAGTTCAAGGGGAGTTAAAAAAATGAAAAATGAATGAAAAAGGAAAAATGATGGAGAAAAGAAAAGGTATGATGAAAGAAAAAAAATATAAAGGAAAAAGTATAAGGAGAAAAATAAAGGAGAAAAGAATATAAAGCTCCCCGGTTCTCTAGTTACACTTGAAAGGTTCAAAGAGCTTCAAGATCAAGACCCATACTCTTTTCCAACCATGTGCAATTCGATAACGAGGACTTTGCTTGTGCCTCGGGATCACTTCATTCCATTTGCACATGTCCACCTATCTAAAAGTGTGTATTTTTCTCACCCCCCCTCCTTGAAACATTATTTTCCAATGACCTTTTTGTCTAGGCTCGGTAATTCCATGAGGAACTTGTCTTGTTTTGTTTGCATTCCACTTATGAAATCTTGATAGGACTAACTTTCCCATAGCTCCATATAAAGCCTTCCACCAAATATTTGAGAGAGGAAAGGAGTAGTTCTAATAGGCTTGAGAGACAAGAGTACATGAGCAAGATGCAAGGAGGTTTGTTATTGATATTAGTAAAGCAATTTTTCTATCTCGTTCTTAATTTTCAAAATATCTAAGATTTATTTCAATTTTGGGAGCATGATTAATTACTTGTGGAAAGAGCTTTATTGATATCTACCCTCCATGAAGAAGAAAGCTAGTTACACTATGAAACTTTAACTTATATAATTTTAGAGAGCATTATGTCTTTTTCATATATGATCAAGTGCAGGTTATGAACATTGAAGGGCAACACTCATATCCATTGAAGGCTTACTCGAGGACGAGCAAGGTTTAAGCATGGGGGGATTTTGGTGGTCGATTTCCGTCAACCTAGCCATGAGTTTACCTTCAATGTTGGTATTAATTTAATATCCATACTAACGATCCTAACCCCCTTGATATATCAAGTTCGTGTATGCATGTGGTTTTTGGAGTTTAATTTATTGTTTACGCAGGAATTAAGGACTTAAAAGGATGATTCCGGATATCGTTCATCGAGCACTTTGCAAGAGGATCGTGAAGCCCGGAACAAGTCAAGACACGACGTGAACATGACTCCAAATGACCCGAGGACCGAAGGATGAGAAGGCAATTCTCCGGGGACTTTAGAAGAAAATGCGGGAGCTTGCGCGACAAGTACCCTTATCTATTTCGTGGAGAAGATGACGTCAAGGGCCCACATGCAACTCGGTAGGAACTCCAAATAACACGAGAAGAATCCAGAAGAAAGCGGGGGACGAACTGGGCCGAAACGGGTCCTGGCCGATCAGCCTGGCCCATTTTCTCGGCCATTCGTCGCCCCCTTTGACCTAGACCCCCCTCGGGCTATTTATAGGTGCCACGCCAAGAGCCACGTATCAATTCATTCGTCATTCGCCGCGGAGGAGCAGAGAAGCTAGAGGGACACCATCTCAGAGAGGAGGGTCGAGCTAGTTGTCTAGGGCTACCCTAGCCGACGTGGGAACCTTGCAAGGAAGACCACGTCGGAGTTCCGGAGCTAGAATCAAGATCAAGGTAGGATCCCGGTTGGTGATCTTGTTCATGTATCATTCATGGTGAAGTTATTATATCCGATTTCTAGCGATCAAGTGTCTCTTCTACGAATTCGTTCTTCTTGGGTTTGCTTCTTTTCAATCTATTCTCGAGATAGATTGCTCGGGGTGTTCTTGTAGCCGCGGTGGCTAGAGGTGCATACTGGATCTACCAAGGATTGCGACATGCCCCTTGTGAGCGTGCTTGTAGGTTAACCGCTGAAAAACCGGGATGTCGTGACAGGACGCCTGGATCAGGTGTAAGGCGGCACCACAGGGGATGGAACGGAGACCACGATTTAAAGAGGCCTTTAATGAGATTCGTTTTCTATCTTAATCTCTTGTTCGGAACTACAACAAAGGCAGGATCTACCTTTCTAGATCGGTTATCTCTATGTTTTCTCTTGCTACCTCTTGAGTTTTATAGATTAGATGCATTTGATCTTCTCTCAAAGATTCGAAGAGTTCTTTTCGCTTTAGTAGATTGATTCTTGTTTTACACACTATTCCACAGATTCGATACCTTGGGTTCACACTTAAGGGAAGAAGGGTCCCATGGCTCGTTCGCTTGCGAGTCGAAGTTTACAACGAGATTCAACCGTCAACACGCCGGTCGTTACAAAAACCCTCCATCATTAATTGAGCATCACAAACCGATATTAATGACGAAACCTTATTTCGTTGTGTAAAAAATTTAATGACGCGTGCAAATTGTCATTACAAAATGTCATAACTTCGTTCCTACAGGTTTGCCACGCTAGACATAATCTGATGTGGCATGCCAATTGTGACGCTACGTTGCGTCATAAAACGAATTTGGCCCGTTTGTTGCTGAGTTGAGCCCAAAACTGTTCATGTAGGCCGGTGTTGTTCAAATAGCCCAAAAAAGATTTTTGTGGACCCATTTGTTGTTGATTTGGGCACAAATTTGATTCTGGTGGGCTCGTTTTTTGTTGGGTCGAGTCCAACAATTACGCACATTGTTGACGGCCCTTTAAGTCACATTGATTTGACTAAAATTGACTTTTGGCCCAATTATAAGTGGGCTAAGCCCACTGAAGACCAACATAAAATTAACTAATCGTGCATCAATATTAATTGATTTCATTTCAATTCTGATCTTTTTTAGAATAATTCCGATCTGGTTGGCAAAATAGTAAACAACCCATATTTCATTATACAATAAAATAAACTCTTGTTTCCCATCAAGCACGACCATATTGTTCATCACATATCACAAACTATTACAGGATAACAGTCTCATAAGGAACATAGATTAACAAAGCTAAATCCAGGCCATAATCTCAAGAGACAGTGGAGCATTGATCTAATGATCTTAACCTCTTCATCTTTTATTGCTAAGCAGTAGAGGAAAGAGGTCTTCACTGTCTTCAGTTAGCTTCTGCAACCTCTTAATCTCAGCTGACTGCATTTTCAGAGTTGATTTTGATTCTTCGGTCTTCTTCTTCCAGCTACATAACTCTTTCTGGTGAGCAACAAACCATTGTCGAAGTTGCACGCCATCCTGATTGGGAGCGTCAACTCACTCTTCATCAACACTGCTGCAAAAAGATTTGGTACCCATTCTTGAGTATTCCACTACCTCGTTTTTAATTTGTTTGGGAAGAAGCATCATTGACTTGGCAGCTTCCATCTAGCAACAGTGGATCCCAAGTCAGATTAGGATCTTGTAATTGATTCGAACTAAGGAATCAAAGAAGGTATTAAGTTTGTTACCTTGGAACAGGTCTGAACAGGAGTGACTACAGATATTGACCCTTTGGCTCGCTGAAACAAATACAAGAACAAGAGGTAAGGGTTGAGATCATTAACAATCGTAGCAGAGGAAGCCGACCGCTCGCAGACCTTTTTAGTCACGACTCTTGCAACATATCTGATCGAGGAGGACTTGTCATTTCATCCTGCACCATACGTGGGACAACACAAGGACCATCTGGTCAATCTTATCGCATTGTGCAACCTTTCAACAACTAATCTCTTTCTCCAGATGCAGTTGATGCCTAAAACTATCAAAACTCAATGGTGATAACATCTACTTGGCATCAAACTCGCCATCTAAAGGGAATCTGTGTCCCTTCAGATGCAGCTGATGCGGTGTGAGTTGTTTAACATGACCTCCTTGTGTTGTACACCGGACAGTCCTGGAATGAACACAAATATGCACATGTCAGGCTCATCCCGTCGGATCGACCAGTTCATCATGTTTCTCAGTCTCCGAGGCTTGCGGGAATCATCAAGTGCAAATCCGGTCCATTCACCGACTTTTTCAGTCATGACTCACGTAGCATACCTGATCGAGGAGGACTTGACATGTCATCCTGCATCGTACGTGGGACAACACAACGACCATCCAGTCGATCTTATCACATTGTACAACCTTTCAGCAACTAATCTCTTTCTCCAGATGCAGTTAACGCCTAAAAATATCAAAACATAACGGTGGTAACATCTACTTTTCATCAAACTTTAGATGCAGCTGATGCGGTGTGAGTTGTTTCGCATGACTTCCTTGTGTTGTATACCGGACAGTCCTGGAATGAACTCATATATGCACATGTCGGGCTCATCCCGTGACACACGTGGTGCACACATGTAACTGATGTGCACCACTTAAGATTCTGACCTAGCTAGATTCATATAAGGCTTAGGCCTGACTATATTTCAAGCATCTCATGTTTTCCATAGCAACTTTACCAATGCCACATCGATCGAGCTCGCGTTCACGGTGTAGTGCTCAATAAATAGGTGAGTGCGGCACAATGTTCTTGAAAGGCAAGACCAACACTCATCAGTTCCCCATCTTGCATTTCTCAATTTTTATTCGGGGGTACTCGAGAGGTCATTTTCATGGCTAATCTTGTTTACTTTATGTATGCATGGTATTGAGATGGTTACATTGTTATCTTATTTAGGGTTTGTTCTTCGTTTGTGTATGCAGTACGTGGAGAATGGCCGGGTAAGGAAGGCACGGATCATAGAACTTGGAGGAGTCGGGGAAGTGGGAGCAATCGGTCGCAATGGCATCTCACCAGCACCCGATTCAGCCGCTGGCATCAGCACCGCAGCAGCACCCAACCCTAATGGAACCTCCACTTCCGCTGGCATCGGCACCTCAGCAACACCCGGCCCCAATGGCACCTCCACTTCAGTAGGCATCGTCACCTCAGCAATACTCGGGGGTGATGGCACCTCCACTTCAGCCGCTGGCAACGATAGCTCAGGATTAGTTGAACCTCATGGCACCACCTTTTCGCTCATGGCCCAGGCCGCCACCTCTGTGTTGCCTGTTAAAATGCCACCCGGCAGCCGGTGCTCATTGAACAAGATGAATCGCATAAGCTGAAATGGTCTGTGTTGTTTTGGCTTCAGTAGGCTGGGCCCGCCCGTGTTTTTCACGAAGGTATGTGGGTGTGCCCTTTCTACCAGAGGGGTCACAGGTAATGGACAATTCATGACATGCTGTTACATGTGCATTCCATCACCATTTGTCCTGCCTGGTTGTGGGATACAAGGGCAAGGCATCGCGCTTTGGAGGAGTATCTGCTCCAGGATACACGTTTTGCTACACTCAGTGCAGTGGCGGGATTCCCATGAGCTCGTGATGTTAGTAGTATGAGCCCATGATGGTAGTAGTATGTCGTTGTACTTCCGCCGATAGTGGATCGATCCATCCTAATGTGGAATCAATGCCTATGTATGCATTTGTGTCATTTGTATTTGGATTGTGTTGTTCGTAATAATAATGGTAATGTGTGTCTACTCCCTCGGTCATGTTGTAAGTTGTGCACACTGATGAGATTTATGGACCCTGTATAAATACAGTGAAAAAGGAAGTCAGTTCCCTTGATTTCTTAAAGACCAGTGTTGGGGATCTGGGGAGGGCCCCCCACTTCCAGGTGGGCCACCCCCGAGCCCAATAAATGGGCCCCCCATGCCGGGCCCACCGCACAGACCGCCAGAGGAAGTTGACCTCTCAGGAGAATTCAGAGGGAGAAGGCGCTGGAAAGAGCGAGGACATCGGAGAGGACCAGGCGGGGCCGTTCTGAAAGACAGCCGAGGCGTGGAGAAGTTCTGCCAGGATGGAAACAGAAGATTGCCGAAATACAAGATGGGCCCGAAGCGGGTCAGAGGAGGGGCCACATGATTGCGTGTGGTGTAATAAGAGGGAAAACAAGAATGCCCTCGATGAGGGGTATAGGGTTGCGAGTCCGTACCGGGGCCGTACCAGGGGTAGAACAGACATTGTACCGGAGGGTGCCTTTGAGGCCTATAAAAGGGGCGCCGACCCTGTGTATTCAGTTCAATTGCAATCTATTCACTCTACTAGTCAGTCAGTCCCCTAGTAGCACTCCTGAGTCGTTCCATATGATTCAAGAGCCCCACCCTTTACTGTTTGGGCTATCGTAACCACCAACAACCGGATGGTAGCAAAAGTCTGTTATGCAGTATTCTGTCAGACCAGATTAAACTGTAACTGGTACGCAACATTACAAGGCAAACCCAACATGTTACATTTTAGTAGTACACAATGATAAAACCCAACATCTTGAAAAAAAGTAGTAAAAGAAAAGATAAAATAGAGCCGAACATTAGTCGTTCTACACAATGAGACCGCATGAACAACAGGCGAAAGTCTGTTGTGCAGTATTCTATCAGACCGGATTAAACTATCACTCATATGCAACATTTTATAAGGAAAACCTAACATCTTAAACTTTAGTAATATGCAACGATAAAACCCAACATCTTGAAAAAACCGTAGTAAAAGAAATGATAAAACAGAGCCGCTTCTCTACTTCTTCTAATCCATCTACTAGTAGCAGTTACCACTAATCATGGCGCCGCTTTGGGTCAATGGTGCACCCTGTGCCTTGTCGCAGCTGCTCATGGACGAGGTAGTCATTCTGTTGCTGCCGTCCACGGAAAATGGCGGTGGACTACTACACCCTAGGCATCGACCGCGGATGAGGTTGTCCCTCCATTAGCGCCTCGTGGGGATGATGATGCCACTCCATGGCGGTCGGTCGAGCACGGCCTTGGCACCGCTCCATGGCAGATGATAACGACCGGTGGATGATGGCCTCTACTCGACGAGGATGGCAGAGATCGACTGCCGCCGACCGATGAGGATGAGAAAGGATGATGGTGCTTGGACAAGACAGTTCGCCGGCTACTGGCAGTGCTCTCGCGCCCCTGGCCCCTAGTACCTCTTGCCGACCTGCGAGGGGTGCAATGTTTCAGAGGCACCCCATCTTGGATTTCCATTTGTTCCACAAACTCTAAATCATCATAGGATGTGTCCACCAGCACCCGAATGGGGCTCCACTATGCCTCCTCTTCATCAGACCACTAGGGATCCTCCCTTTCATCAGAAGAAGAAGAGGATGTGGCTTGCGCCGTACCTCTAGGAGACAATGGCTCCATGGGGAAAGGAAGAGGGCGCTATGCGATAATGGAGTTTGTTGTTGGTTGCAAGAGTGTGTAGAGGAAGGGAAAGAGAACTGTGCTAGAATGGGGTTTGTTGTTGGTTGCAAGAGTGAGATACTTATGGGAAGAGGAACCCATTCAACCATTATTGACAAAATTTCCCCCGAAAAGATAACTTTTTCTATAATGTGAGAAATATTTGCTGAGAAAGGGGGAAAGTCCGTTCAGCGGAATGTTAACAGACCGGAAGAAATGTTGTACTCCCTCCGTCCCAAAATAATCGCATACTCCATATCACATTTTTCGAGGAGTCAAAATGTGCACTTATTCATCCCAAATTAAGCGACGTCTCAATTTTCGAGGAGTGAAAATATGCACTTGTTTGACTGCCTAGTTTATTATAATAGTAGACCAGAAGGTCCTTTTAGCAATACATTAGTATACCAGAGCTTTGTAACCCCTTCCGCTCACTCATCATTAGTCTTTCTTGGAGCTGTAACTCCTCCATTGTTCTTTCGCTATCCAATCAATGATGCCTCGTCCCTGGGCAAATCTTATTCCAGACATTGTTGTGAGCATCACCAATAAGATCAATGATTCAAGATATTTCATCATGTTCAAAGCAGTCTGCAAGGGTTGGAACTGCGTTCATTCAGGTGAGGCACGCCCGTTTGACCCTTGGATTCTGAAATCTGAATTTATCGGTGAATCTGGAGTAGTGACATTCACATTTGTCATGGATCTTCAGATTTTTAAGGTTTCCTTTCCTGCATTGGCTAGGAAAAGGACTATATTGATTGGTTGCGGCGGATCTGAATGCCTAGTCGGCTTAGATGACACAAATTAGAGCACCGCGCACATGTTGAATCCTTTATCTTCTTGGGAGCACATTCTCCTTCCTCGACTTCCGAAAATGGAGCCATATGGCTAGTCTCCAAGCTTGTATCTTGTGCCTTGAAACACCAGTTGGTGCAGTCATTTCTTGTGATAACTTTATTTTGGCCAGTAAAATCTTCTGCGGAGCTAGGGTCATTGCTCGTCTACATGTGACATTTGTGAAGCCAATCCGATTGGACTACAATTCCTTCGAAAGATTTCTGGTGTCGTTCTTCTGAACACATGTGGATCTACTTAGGGCATGGTCTTCCAGCACCTCCCCATCCTGTTGGACTTCAGTTGTCATGGGTTATTGGCATGAGCAACTCTTCTCTACTCGAAGGTCAAGACCAATTGTTCTTTGTTGTTCTAGAGGATAAAGAAGCTGAGATGGTGGAATTAACTTTGCATTCATTCATCTGGGACATTTGGCAGCCTATTCCCTGGGACAGAGCTCCTGAGTTCCAAAATAAGATTATCTTGTTTAGTCTTGACAAGTGCATGGTTACACAAGAGCATGCCATTTCTGGCTTGCCTGACTTGAGGGCAAATCACATTTACTTCCTACGAACTTATTAGCACGATGAAGAGGATCACTATTGGATCTACGAGTAGGGAATAGGTATTGTTCCAGGCGTCAACACTACTCCTGTGATCCAAATCAAGCAGGTTCCTGAGGATTGGATTTCATCATGAGGAACATGGTTGTTGCCTAGCTATGCGTAATGTGGATCTTTGATTATAAAACCATCTGTAACGCATTTCTATATATAACGTACAAATATCTATATTATTAGTCTTCCTCAATTATGCATGCATGAGTTTTAAATGGTAAATATGATGGAACAAGTTGCTACCACAATCAAATTCGCAATCACAGTAGGATACAAGTAGCTACGCATTAGTTTCCCAGGAAGGTCCTTCCATCAAAACATTAACAGACCGAACCTTCTCCTCGTCCATAACTTTGCCCTTCTCTGACTATTATTACAATACCTCCATTGTTCTCCCTCTACCTTCTTTTGTGCCTAGTTTCGCAGTTATGCAACGCATATGAATTCATAATGGTGAGCACGCTCAAATCACTTTGAAATAGATTAAAGAAAATCAGCATAATCAAAGATGGCATCTCATAGCTACTCATCACCACAAAATTCACACCACCAATAATAAGCAGCAAACATCATAAGATGATCTAGTGTAAAACACCAAAATACAATCATGATACCAAATCTGAACCGTCTACCTAGCAATAACACCACGAATCACATTATGCCTCATTGTTGTCCTTGAGTGACCTCTTATATGAGGCCTGTCGCAGCAATTCCTTCACCTTCTTCACCATGATCATGGCAGAATCCAGGTGCCCCTTCACTGTCTGCAGCTCAGAGACAGTCTCTTCACCGTCTCTTAGCCTTTGCACATTCTTCCTTCCACATCCTTGCATCGCTTTCAGCTTTTAAGTACCTATTGGATTCACCCTTTTCTGTAGGAGACAACAGAGCATGGTTTCTCATTTCCTCCTTAGCAGTTGTACATGCTTCTTGTCACAACCTTACTTCCTCTTCAGCTTTTCCCTTCATTTCCAGCAGTTTCTCTAGAACTTTTAGAGTCCTAATATCCCATTCAAGATCTATCACCTAAATGACGCACATTTCATCCCATCAATCTACAGTCACTGATTACATTCATATAATTAGTGATTGGCCACACTAACATCAAACACAGAAGAAAAATTTATTAGAAGTGAAACAAGTTATGGTTTACCTCGCAGCAGCATACATACCGACGCCTAGAGTTGGCGCCTGTCTAGACATACCTTAGATAGACAAGCAACCCGTCCTTGTACTCGTTTTCGTCAGGATAAAGAATGATAACTTCACGAGGACCAGGAGTCGGCAATCTGGGGCTATCAGAGTCTAATCCAAACACCTTCAAAATACATGAATGTAGTCTCTTAACCCAGATCCCCAAATCGACAAATCCAGAATTCCCCTTACCTAGGATGACAAGTCAAAGTAGCATGGCAAAACAGAGGACTGACTCTCCAGAGTGAGTCCTGCTCCTCGGTTCGCCGCTAGGGCTGCTACGATTCGTCATTCCCGCCACAGGCAATAGCAGATCTACACACCGATGCTAGCTCTAGTTTTTGCCACAAGCAACAGGAGCGTGGTGCCTATGAGTCTCTTGCAGAGTTGCAACAGTGTACGTCGTGTCATCGAGAGAAATGAGATATATACTCCATGAAACTTTTTTTGGCTACAGCGCTGTTGACGGCTGTTAAGTACCACTTTTATGTCGTCAACTCCTGCATAAAATGAATGGAAAATGATCTTCAACGCTAGAATAGGGCTTAAACTAATAATTTCCACAAGTGTTGGTGATTATGCAAATGCAGGAAATTAGCACTAGGAATGAGAGCAAAAGAACAAGTCTTTGATCTAAGTACTTGCTCAGCCAATGAGGGGTTGCCACATGGGATTCCCCTAGATCAATGACGTCATCAATCCAAGAGAGGCAAGCTCGACGAATCACGTACCGCCACATGGACATCACATGGATCCAAGGTCCCACTTACTATCCAAACCGCCAGGAAACTTGCCATGTAGAAGAGTGAGGGGGAATGCTTAGGGCCATGTCATGTTCATGACATCTTCCCCAAGAATGATCCTCAGTTGGTGCTTCTATTCTTCATTTAGAGTAAAGTGAGTATTCTGACATTTCTATTTAGACTAAAGTCGTATGCATGCATAGGTGAATTATTCTTGTGTTTTTCGTTCGTTCTTGATTTAGAGGCTCGTGTTCTTCAAACACAACCCTTTCGATCTAGTTGAACTGGATCATAAGTTTGCATTCCGTTTGTGTGATAGCTTGTCTATTAGAATAATGTTGATGCTCCTGCATTACTCTAGTTACACTAAAGTGTATCTGTGATCTTGCATAGTGATAGCTTTAACTTGAGCTAGTGCCAGTATCTCCCTCGCGGGTTCGTACTTCTGTATTTATACGGAGTGCAATAGTAGGGCTACCGGGACGTCAGATGGAGTCAGGCTATAGTAATAATCAGTGGTGTAGACCTGGTGTTTATACTATGTTTTATCCATCGGATACCACGTGCTCTCGCGTAATGATAGAGGTAGGCCGCAATAGTGACAGTTGTTGGACCCTTTAAAACCCTCCGCACCTAGGTACCGAGTAGGGACTCGAGGGCGGTACTTCCTTAGAACTTGAAAGCTAGGGAGGGTCGTCACCCATTGCGAGTGATCATACCAAAGAGATCATGCTAGACTCTGAATCCTATCAAGCAGATCCTTTGTACCTATCCTATCCTTAGAGGTTGTGTCCTTAGACCATTAGCTGAGCTAGGAGCCAGAGCTCATCCGTCCCGTGGATTCGATAACCCTTTGAATACTCCTTCATTAGTGAAGTGCTACAATAGTGTATCCGTGTGCTTCTGGATTCGTTCGCACTCGTCAGTGTACCTGGGAGTTCCTTACACGCTCATACTAGATGCACCAATAGTGGTGACGTTAAGAAACGCCAACAAGCACGAGCTTTTCTCCCACCAATTTACCAGAACCTCTCTGTGATGTACTGTTGTGTTTGAGCTGACGTGTCCGGTAACCTAGCGCGAGCAGCCGACCACATGGCATAGGCCGCAGCTGGTGTGGTGGGGGCGGTCGGCCACGTGGTGTTCGCGGCCAAGTGATTTGGCGCGGGCGGCTAATGGTGAGTGTTGACAGTCGATTTTGGCACACCTAGCTATGAGTTTACCATCAATATTTGCACATATTTGATATCCTAACTAACTGTACTAACCCCCTTGATGTAACAAGTTCAACACGAGCATGTGTTTTTGGAGTCTGTTGTTTACGTAGGATTTTAGCGCTTAAAGGACACTTCCGGGCAAAGTTCATGAAGCACTTTATGAGATGATAATGAAGTCCGGCACAAGTCAAGACTCAAAGTGAACATGACTCCAAATGCTCTAAAGGTCATCACGAGATTTGGAGATTTACCCACGAGATCAACTCAACTTGGGAGATATTCGCGCAGCCCAGAACAGCATGATCTTCCAATGCAGATTTGGCGACCAAACGGACTCTCATGGCAAAATGTTGAATACCAAAGTTATGGGCCTTGTCGAGAGCTTTGATTTGAACATATGGAAAGCCCAATTCGGATCAAGAAGCTAGGAGATATGGTCCCCGAAATCAGTGGCGTAGCCAAGGGAGGGCAGGCAGGGGCCATGGCCCCCCCTATGGTTTGAAAATTTGCACTAAAAAGCTCATTTTAGATCGAATTTTCAGATAAATTAGCATTGTTGGCCCCCCTCAGCAATGAAAAAAATCAATTCCTGGCTACGCCATTGCCGAAATGCCAGCTGCGCAGACAAGTCTGAAATCAGACAGATTATCTTCCGAGGCCGATTTGGGGATCTTATCTTCGTTTCTAAGGAAAGCAATGAATACCAAAGTTGTAGATAATTTCGTGCCACACAATTTAGACACCGAATTTGCATTATTTGGAGTCCAGACGTGGGAGATATTACATCGGGAAGGAAAGACTACGAATCAGGAAAATCTGGACGAGACTGATTTTATGGAAACCAAGTTTGCCTCTCTCCCAAGCAAGATCTCGTGCAAGGCAAGGTGGAGCACGCCCCAAGGCTCCACAAGGACATAAATACAACCCCCTAGGCACCCAAGGAGGGGGGTTGGATCAATCCATCTATTAGAGAGCTGCCAAATCGAAGGAGACACGCCGAAGGGAGCCGACGGCCACCGTGAGTCCTCGAGTTGCCTGGAAGATGGCCTAGCCCATGCCCTAGCCGCCATGGTTGGCCCTGCGTGGTGAAGCCATGATGGAGTTCCGGAGCCATGCCTTGAATTCATCAAGGCATTAGTACATTCAACATTCGACGGTGATATAAATCTTGTCCTTACTTTGATCTACTACGAGTTATGCTTATTCATATGTGTAGCTACCATATGTAACACCCTAATTTTGCAAAAATTTGATTTCAATAAAATTTGAATAGAAACAATGCTTTGAGTCTAAGGAATATAAGGTGTCTTTGAATCTTTAAATCTTTAGGCATTTAAATATATTATTGAAAATTAAATAAATAAATATAGGAGTTTACTGTTGCATACATGTTGGTGCATTGTTTTTGTTTGGTGGAATTCAAATTTGAATTTGAATTCTATGATTGAATATCCTTTTAAAAAAATTCAAAAGCTTTTCTTTTTAAACCTCTATACCTTCCTTCTTTCGGCCTGTCTTTGCTTTGAGCCCAGCTCGCCAAAGTTCACCGGCGCCCCTCCATCTCTTTCCGCGGTCCGCCTTGCGCCCCGGCCCAGTTGAATTTCTGGCCCAACGCCGGCCTGCGAACCCCCGCCTCCGCCGGAGTCGCTGACGAGCGGGTCCACCCCGTCGTCTCCTTCCTCCAGACGTCCCCGAGCCGGACTCCTCCGCCGCGGCCGTGCCCGAGTCCCGGTCTCCTCCGCCTCTGAGTCGCCCTGGCCCCCACGACAGCTCTGCACCGGCCCTATAAGAGCAGCAGCATCGAGCCGCCGTCCCCTCTAGTCCAAGAACCCTAGCTCCTGTGCCCCTCTGCGCCGCCGCGAACCCTAATCTGACCGCCGCCGTTGAATCGCCGCACCGCCGCTCTCCTGTTGACGAGAAGTGCCCTGGGAGCTTCTCAAGGAGGTAGGGAAGTCACCCGTGCCGCTTATAGTCGAAACCGCGCTTTGCTTCGGTCGGAAGTGCTCACCGGAGTACGAGCTCCGCCCCGCCGAGCCTAGCACCGCCGTCGTCGCCCGTTCTCCCTCCCTGAGCCCCAAGTTCACCTCGCCGTTGCACCCGCTTCTTCCCCGGCCAATCCGCGAAGTCAACCAAGCCCCCTAGCTCGAGTTCAAGCTGCGCCGGCGAGATTCCGGCCGCGCGCGGCCGCTCGCCGTTGCTCGCACCGCCGGCCGCCGCTTACGGATCACCGCGGCCCTCCGATCCCGATCCGGCGGCCGAGATCCAATCCAGCCGGGTCAATACCAGTCAACAAACCTAAAACCCCGCGTGGCTGTGATGTTTTGCAGAAAAGTCCCCAATCTTTTTAAATTCACATGCCGGTCCTTCCACCGTTCTAAGATCCTTACATCTAAGTCCCTCTCTTCATGTTTTAAACCCCGAGCTCTCTGGTTTTTGCGCCTGAGGTCCAGCCTTAAGTTTTTGCACCGAAACCCTCTAGTTTATATGTTTAATTATGTTTTAGCCCCTGTTTTCCTACAGTTAGGCCCATGTAACCTTAGATTCTTCACAGGTAGACCCTTGAACCTTCTTCTAGCCATATCTTCTCCGTTTTAACTCCGTTTTTAGCGTTCTTTATGTCCAAACGATCGTATCGAAGAGTAGAATAGCTTTTTACCCCTGTTTTGCTCTGATCATACTGTTTGGTGATTGTTTCTTATTTTGTTCCATTGTTTGCTTGTATGCACTTGATGTGATGCGTAGAGAACGTTTGGGCTGAAGTATTTGAAGACCAAGAAGCTCCAGTGTCTGAACAGCAACAGGGATCTGTTGAAGGCAAGTCTACCTTGATGCATACCTGTTTACCTATATAACATGCATTTAATTCACTGTTCTTACTTTTGCTTGTATTAAATTGATGGGACCCTATTAAGGACATGACTAGATTATTTTTATCCCTTTACCTTGATCAACTTGGGTTTTTAATTTAATTTGTTGGGTAACTCTTGCTATGCTTAACTTGGTGGATGGTATTAATGAACTTTGTGAAACTTGATTTATTTATGCTATACCTTCATTAATACAAGATCACCTTGTTTAATCGGAACATGGAGAACCACCCAGGAAAACAGTGCAACCACAAGACAAATGGCTCTGTCTTGGCTAATTAATTAGAAACTCTAGTTTGGGGTAATCTTACCGAAAGGGCAAGGGGCTCATAGGTTGTGTGATGGCTTGTCTAGCCAAGTGGTCGGCGTACCACTTGGGGGAGGGTTCATCCCCTTATGGGGAAACCTTAGCGGGTTACCACTTACTAGGGAATCGTTGTAAAGGCTTCGTAGCGTCCCTATGCAATCACACCTCGATAGTGTGGTCTGATGCCTAGCTAGCATCACGTGGTTGGGTTAAAGTTCCTAGAACTTTTACGCGACTTGTGGTGAAAGTGTACAACCTCTGCAGAGTGTAAAACTAATCGATTAGCCGTGCTCACGGTCAAGAGCGGCCTGGACCCTCACCTGATTAATCTATGGAAGTCAATGATTAACTTGATGCATCTATCATTATTTATGTTGTTTATTTCTCTTATGTTAATTGTGGGTTTGGTATAAACTTACATTTGCTAGGAATTATGCTGCTAATAAAACTTGACCAACTAAAATGCTGAATGCTTAACCTAGCAGCCTCCACTATAAAGTCTTGCATGTTATGTTATGTTTCCGCTTGCTAAGTACGGCATGTGCTCACGCTTGTTTTCATTATTGCAACGACACAACCCGGATGCTGTTCAGACTTGGAGAGGTTTGAAGATTTCCCTGGAGACTTCGACGACTTCTAGGCAGGTGTGCCACCAGTCAGCTGCCTGTGCTGTTGACCCTATCCGCTGCGTTGCTACTCATTAATATTAGTTCGTTTATGAGACATTTTGGTCTGTAATAAAGTTTAATACTCTCTTTACATTTTGGCACTGTGTTTTGGTTATCACTGAGTCGTTATATGTGTGAACTTTGATCCTGGCGCACATATAATATGAGCATTCGAATTTGTCCTTAAATTCGGGTGTGACAAAGTGGTACCAGAGCCGTGTTGACTGTAGGACGTTAGCCCAGTTAGAAAATGGTCGGATTTAAGGATTATAATATCTTAGAAGCCCTTCGCACTTCATGCTATGCTTTAATTCTATTTATATATACTTATCCTTGCTTTTACCCCATCCTTGATGTTCTACTTTTTCCTCCACCTTCCATTGGCTAATCTATTCACTCTATGTTCTCTTGTTCTTACTATAAGGAATCTTTAGCATTTGCTCTACTCCCTCTAATCTTTCTCTGTCTTCACTTTTCCCCGTTTATAATCGTTCTCAGTAATCCAGTAACTCCATCATGTTCAATCCAAAGATCTTTCTCAATAGGATATAGGATCTTTAAGTTCATTCTTAGTATAATCGATAGATACGAACGTCTTAACATGTGCTTAGTATAGAAGTGTGCTTGAATGCTTGATCTTGTGTTAATGATTGAGTTGGAATTTTGTTTGAGTGCAATGTGTTCTGGAGTGATGACCATAATGGCATTGGTTCTTTAGTAAAGTGTTAATTGGGTTTATCTTTGTCCCAATCCATATCTTTCTTGTCCTAATCTCTTTATCTCTATGCTCTACCCTAATACAATCTATTAAATCTCAATCTGCTCGCGGAGTTTTCTGAGTCAGCAGTACTGTTCTATTTTTATCTCGAGATACAGAACTCCAAATATAGTAAATCCAATTGGAAAAGTTCAGGAATTATATAGGAAGTTATCTGTAAAAATTTCAAAAATTTAGGAGTTATATACATAGAGTTATATACGAAACATTGGAGCTATCAGAATCTGTAAACTCAGCTGACCTAGACGTCTTGTTTATTTCATAACTAAAGCTACATACCTTGGATTGAGGTGATTCCAGTTGGAATGGTTCCGTAATTTCATTATACTTATATGGTTAAAATTTCATAATTTTTGGATTCCTATACTGAGAGTTACATCTGATTGTTTGGAGTCAACAGAATCTGTCCAGAATTAAAAGTCTTTACTACCTTGTCTTTCAGAGTTTTACTCTTGGTGCAAACATCTAAAGTAATGTACCTAACACTCAGATGGTGGAAACCAGGTCAGGATCCGAAATCGATCAACCCCTAGTGATTCGCCAAGGGAGGAGCAGTACATCTCAGGAACCACAAATGGATCCGGTTATGCGTCAGTTTCTGGAAGCCCAGACTCAGCTACTGCAGAACTTGACCAACACTGTGGCCAACATACAGGCTCTCGGCAATAATCAATCCCAGTAGCAGGCCCCAGTGAACAAGCATCGGGTGTTTATGAGCCACCAGCCACCCAGTTTCTCTCATGCTACTGATCCACTAGAAGCTGAAGACTGGCTGAAGACCATTGAGAAGATGCTTACCATTGCTCAATGTGATGATAGGGAGAAGGTCCTATATGCCTCAGGACGACTCCAAGGATCTGCATCGGCATGGTGGGATGCTTTTGTTGCTGCACATGCCAATCCAGATGCTATCACCTGGCAAGAGTTCACCACTAACTTCAGAAGCCGTCATATTCCTGCTGGTTTGATGAAGTTGAAAAAGAAAGAGTTTCTTGCTCTTAAGCAAGAAGGGATGTCCGTGGCTGAATTCAGGGATAGGTTCACAGAGCTGTCACGCTATGCTCCTGAAGATGTTAACATAGACAGGAAGAAGCAGGAGTTATTCCTGGAAGGATTAGCTGGACCACTTCAGTACCAGCTTATGTCTCATACTTTCCCGACCCTTCAAGAGCTTATTGATAGGGCCATAGGCTTGGAGGCCAAGCGCAGGGAATTAGGTGATCAGAAGAGGAAGGCTACTAGCTCTGGACAGTTTGAGAGCATCACTCATCCTTGCTATAATCCACAGCAGGGAGCACCACTCCGCTCTGGAGGTCCAAGTGGTAATCCTGGACAGCATCAGTTCCGGCTCAATACGCAACTGTTCCCGCACCCCATTCAGCAGCTACAACAATCCACTCCACATACTCCACGCACCAATGATCAGCAGCCTAGTCAGAACACCTCTGCAGAAGCCCCAGTGAGACCCAATGTACCCAACACACCCGTTGGTAACGCTTGCTTTAAGTGTGGAGAGGCTGGTCACTTTGCCAACAATTGTCCTCAGAGAAGTATCCAGAATACCCCAGTGCAGAGTCAGCAGATGAGGAATGGGAGCTAGACCCCACAGAGCACCAAGGGACGACATAGCCACATGCGAGGAAAGCTGAACCACATGAATGCTGAGATCACACAGGGAGTTTCCAATTAGCTTGGCATGTCCATCAATAGCTCAATCCCCTTATCTTTTTCCTTGGATTTTGGGGCCCAGCATTCCCAATCTTTCTTGATCCATCCGAATCTCGAGGACAAGATTCATTTTAAGGGGGCTAGAATTTGTAACACCCTAATTTTGCAAAAATTTGATTTCAATAAAATTTGAATAGAAACAATGCTTTGAGTCTAAGGAATATAAGGTGTCTTTGAATCTTTAGGCATTTAAATATATTTTTGAAAACTAAATAAATAAATATAGGAGTTTACTGTTGCATACATGTTGGTGCATTGTTTTTGTTTGGTGGAATTCAAATTTGAATTTGAATTCTATGATTGAATATCCTTTTAAAAAAATTCAGAAGCTTTTCTTTTTAAACCTCTATACCTTCCTTCTTTCGGCCTGTCTTTGCTTTGAGCCAAGCTCGCCAAAGTTCACCGGCACCCTTCCATCTCTTTCCGCGGTCCGCCTTGCACCCCGGCCTAGCTGAATCTGGCCCAACGCTGGCCCGCGAACCCCCGCCTCCGCCGCAGTCGCTGACGAGCGGGTCCACCCCGTCATCTCCTTCCTCCAGACGTCCCCGAGCCGGACTCCTCCGCCGCGGCCGTGCCCGAGTCCCGGTCTCCTCCGCCTCCGAGTCACCCTGGCCCCCACAACAGCTCTGCGCCGGCCCTATAAGAGCAGCAGCATCGAGCCACCGTCCCCTCTAGTCCAAGAACCCTAGCTCCTGTGCCCCTCCGCGCTGCCGCGAACCCTAATTCGGCCGCCGCCGTTGAATCACCGCGCTGCCGCTCTCCTATTGACGAGAAGTACCCTGGGAGCTTCGCAAGGAGGTAGGGAAGTCACCCGTGCCTCTTATAGTCGAAACCGTGCTTTGCTTCGCTCGGAAGTGCTCGCCGGAGTACGAGCTCCGCCCCGCCGAGCATAGCGCCGCCGTCGTCACTCGTTCTCCCTCCCTGAGCCCCTAGTTCACCTCGCCGTTGCGCCCGCTTCTTCCCCGGCCAATCCACGAAGTCAACCGAGCCCCCTAGCTCGAGTTCGAGCTGCTGTTGACGGTCAATATTTGCCATTTTCAAGACCGTCAACTCCTGCAAATCTGAGCATGAATTGAACATCCACACTAGAATAGGTGCTTAAACTCATACTTTCCACCAGTGTCGATGTCTATTTGAATGCAGGTATTTAGCATAAGAAATGAGAGGAATTCATGCACTTTCACTCCACTTCAATCCAAGGCACTCAAATGCTGGCCAATCAGGGGCTGCCACATGGATTCTCCTAGATCCATGATGTCACCAATCCATGTGAAGAACTTTCGACGAATCACACGCTGCCATGTCAGCATCACATGGATCCATGGGCCCACTTTACCAACTAAACCGCCAAGAAATGTGCCATGCACGGAGGAGAGGCATCAGGGCCCACATGGAAGTGAGCCAGAGGAAGCACACCCCAGATGGAGGGCCAGAGGTTTCGGCCGACCCTAGGATCGGCCGAACCGACCTAGGGTTGGTTGATCTCCTCCCTCCACGTGTCACTTGCTCATTGGCTCTTGGCTGCATTCCCGGGTGTTTAGGGGCACTTTGAGCCCCGGAGCAAGCCTCCTCCTTGTCTATAAATGGGAGGGGAGGGGCTCCATTTCACACACACCACCTAGCTCTCAAGTTCCACTTTCTCTTGTGTAGCTCTCTCTCCCTCTCTCCAATTCTGCCCATGAGAGGTGATTCTCACCTCTTTGTGGTAGAATGGTGATGAGGAGAGATCTAGATTAGGATTAGTGTGAGGTAGAGGAGGGGTAAGGAGTGAGTTGATGTCCTCGTGCATGCTTGTTCTTCATTTAGATCAAAGTGAGTATTTTAGCATTTCTTATTTAGACTATAGTGGACATCATGCATGGTTGCTTTGTTCTTGTGTTCTTAGCTCGTTCATAAGTTAGAGGCTTGTGTTCTTCGTGACACAAGGCTTCGATCCTTTCGAGCTAGAACCATAGTTCATTTACTTGTTTAGCATGCTCTGATCCTGTTTAGTTAAGTAAGTTTGCTGTATCTCGTTCAGCTGCATCCATAGCTTCCTTTCTGCTCCCAGTTCAATGATATGATCTGATTCCGATCTTTCCCTTGTTCGTGGGACCGTATTTATATGGTTGCTATAGTGTAGTTAGCGGGCTAGCATACGCTGCACTATAGTATTTATCTGGGGTACAGACGTGGTGTCTGGGCCTTGGGTTTCCTACGGAGACCACATACGATCGTAGTGTAGAGGTAGGTCGCAGTGGTGACAGCCTGTTGGACCCTTTGTCAACCCTCTTACGTCGCGTACCGAGTTGGGCTCGCAGGACAGCACCTCTGAGTGTTGTCGCCCCGCGGGGACGACTAAGATCTGACAGGAATACATCTTGAGAGCTAAGGCCCTTAAGCTTCTTGCATCCCGACCTATCCCAGCGAAAGCTGGTGTCCTTGGATAGGCCCTCTCTGGTTACTCTCCGTCCTAGGAATGAAACACGAAGGGAGTACTCATTCTCCTAGGGAGAAGTGCTGCAGCGGTGTATCCGTGCACTTGCGGATTTGTTCGCACTCGTCAGTGTACCCAGGAGTTTCTTACTTGTCTCACGCTACAAAGGCGCCGAGCACTGAGGATAAGAAACGCCAATAGCTGCACCGGCGAGATTCCGGCCGCTCGCCGTTGCTCGCGCCGCCGACCGCCGCTTGCGGATCACCGCGGCCCTCCGATCCCGATTCGGCGGCCGAGATCCAATCCAGTCAGGTCAATACCGGTCAACAGACCTAAAACCCTGCGTGGCTGTGACGTTTTGCAGAAAAGTCCCCAATCTTTTTAAATTCACATGCCGGTCCTTCCACCGTTCTAAGATCCTTACATCTAAGTCCCTTTCTTCATGTTTTAAACCCCGAGCTCTCTGGTTTTTGCGCCTGAGGTCCAGCCTTAAGTTTTCGCACCGAAGCCCTCTAGTTTATATGTTTAATTATGTTTTAGCCCCTGTTTTCTTACAGTTAGGCCCCTGTAACCTTAGATTCTTCACAGATAGACCCTTGAACCTTCTTCTAGTCATATCTTCTCCGTTTTAACTCCGTTTTTAGCGTTCTTTATGTCCAAACGATCGTATCGAAGAGTAGAATAGCTTTTTACCCCTGTTTTGCTCTGATCATACTGTTTGGTGATTGTTTCTTATTTTGTTCCATTGTTTGCTTGTATGTACTTGATGTGATACGTAGAGAACGTTTGGGCTGAAGGATTTGAAGATCAAGAAGCTCAAGTGTCTGAACAGCAACAGGGATCTATTGAAGGCAAGTCTACCTTGATGCATACCCGTTTACCTATATAACATGCATTTAATTCACTATTCTTACTTTTGCTTGCATTAAATTGATGGGACCCTATTAAGGACATGACTAGATTATTTTTATCCCTTTACCTTGATTAACTTGGGGTTTTAATTTAATTGTTGGGTAACTCTCGCTATGCTTAACTTGGTGGATGGTATTAATGAACTTTATGAAACTTGATTTATTTATGCTATACCTTCATTAATACAAGATCACCTTGTTTAATCGGAACATGGAGAACCACCCAGGAAAACAGTGCAACCACAAGACAAATGGCTCTGTCTTGGCTAATTAATTAGAAACTCTAGTTTGGGGTAATCTTACCGAAAGGGCAAGGGGCTCATAGGTTGTGTGATGGCTTGCCCAGCCAAGTGGTCGGTGTACCACTTGGGGGAGGGTTCATCCCCTTATGGGGAAACCTTAGCGGGTTACCACTTACTAGGAAATCTTTGTAAAGGCTTCGTAGCGTCCCTATGCAATCACACCTCGGTAGTGTGGTCTGATGCCTAGCTAGCATCGCGTGGTTGGGTTAAAGTTCCTAGAACTTTTACGCGACTTGTGGTGAAAGTGTACAACCTCTGCAGAGTGTAAAACTAATCGATTAGCCGTGCTCATGGTCAAGAGCGGCCTGGACCCTCACATGATTAATCTATGGAAGTCAATGGTTAACTTGATGCATCTATCTTTATTTATGTTGTTTATTTCTCTTATGTTAATTGTGGGTTTGGTATAAACTTACATTTGCTAGTAATTATGCTGCTAATAAAACTTGACCAACTAAAATGCTGAATGCTTAACCTATCAGCCTCCACTATAAAGTCTTGCATGTTATGTTATGTTTCCGCTTGCTGAGTACGGCATGTGCTCACGCTTGTTTTCATTATTGCAACGACACTACCTGGATGTTGTTCAGACTTGGAGAGGTTTGAAGATTTCCCTGGAGACTTCGACGACTTCTAGGCGGGCGTGCCACCAGTCAGCTGCCTGTGGTGTTGACCCAATCCGCTGCGTTGCTACTCGTTAATATTTGTTCGTTTATGAGACATTTTGGTCTGTAATAAAGTTCAATACTCTCTTTACGTTTTACCACTGTGTTTTGGTTATCACTGAGTCGTTATATGTGTGAACTTTGATCCTGGCACACATATAATATGAGCATTCGAATTTGTCCTTAAATTCGGGTGTGACACCATATGTCTTTAGTAGGATTGGATCTAATCTTGATGATTAGTCTTTGTCTTGCGGATTCATCGTAGTAGTGCACGAGAAGTCGGTGGGTGATTACCCTCGTGTGGTGACAGCATGCAGGGGGAAGGCCGAACGAACGTGTATTGTTGAGTAGGATCGATAGCAAGTACCATGGGAGCCATTGCGCGGCCACCAAGAGGAGGAGCTACGAGTAAGAGCACTTGGTGGGCGTTTAAGGTAAAGCTTTGGGGAACCTTAGGCTTCAACGCGCACCTTGCAAGGGCGCCCATGGGAAAGTTCTTAGAGATAACTCTTTATCATAGTATGAGATTAGATTGATCTCCATCTTGGCTGGAGTTGCAATTAGAAGATGGTAGGCTAGGGTTACCTTTGGTCGTGTTACCTTATGGCTACCGAATGCGATCATTCATCTTACACACTTATGTTCACCCTCTTATGCAATCTATGCTTAATGTTGGTATTAGGTCCTTTAGCTAGATAGAAGACCTTAGGTAGTTCAATGTCGATCCACGGATTGATAAACCTTGGGGGAATACTCTAAGGGAAGAGCTACAACCGACCCATGCGCTTGCGGATCGAAACTTGACGCGCTTTTGAGCCGTCAACAAGCTTTTCTGACGCCGTTGCCGGGGATCAGCAACACGAACCCTAGGGCGATCTATCTATCTTTTTGGGCTAACCCTAATTTTATTATTGCATATATATTATATCCTGTGTTTCTTGTTTGTGTCCATGAATGCAGGTAAAACCCTAGACACAAAGCGATCAAGGAGTTCTCAACATCCGTACTTCGACAAGTCCAATCTCGCTCAAGCAAGTTGATGGCTATGTGAAGACCCGCTCTTTAGTGGTAGGTGCTAACTTTTGTTAGTGGCCCAACATCCGCTATCGAGCCCACACTTAACAAGTAAAGATGAAAAAGGTATGTCACCATTTCAATTGATTTTGTCTAATGTCTCTTGGAGAGTTCCTTGTACAAGCTATAGGTGATGAATCAAGCCCCGAAGAAGTCGTGACATCCGATCATCAACATCTCTGGAAGGTTGTTGTTACGATCAAGTTTTTCACCCATAATCAGAGAGGTACCATCAAGAAAAATTGAAGATTATCAAGCTCCATCAAGTCTTCTTTCCAACGGATAAAAAATCGTTAATTTTGGACATCGGTACAAAGAGTTAAGGTAAAATCTTTCAACGCTACACATTTTGAAATTCTTCAGGACAGGTTCTAGTGCCAGAGTAATACGAGCATAGCTCTTTCATCCGGAGTCCGTTTGGAGTGAATGAGCACCCGTTGGAAAGGGAATTTGATACTCATTGCAATGGAGTGGAATCTTGGTACATATTCTGCACTGGATGAAGAGAAATTCGATGAAGAAGAGGCAGCAGCAAATGATAGAGAAGGCGATGACGAGGTACAAGGAAGATTAGAGAGCCTTGAGCCCCCTATGATCCGGACACCCTGGGTAATGCAAGAACAATGAAGGAGATACATCATTGGAGCCATGATACTCTCTGGTGGATCCAGTGTGATGAAGTTGAAGCCTAGAGATGCACAACACGATGCTCGAAGACAACAAGATCAAGGTCATCAACATCTTCGGATCAATTCACAAGAAGGGTACCGATTGCATCTAAATTCTGCAAGGCCTCTAAAGAAAGCAATAGAATATCTTTGGATATTAAGATGCCCATGAAATTCCGGTTCCAACGAATCAAAGACCAAGTCAATCGGAGATTCCTACAAGTGGTTATGGCCAAAACACCGAAGGTCGTGCGTTCTGAAATTCTCTGGACAGCACGCAGCGCAAAAGTAAAATGGGCATAATTTCTTTCTCCGAGGTTCGTTTAAGATGAATGACCATCGTTGGAGAGGTAATTTCATAAACTTTTCAATAGAACTATATTTTTGTATAGGTTCCATTCTGGACGCAGGGGAAAATCCATGAAGAAAGATGCAAAAACAACATGACGAGGATAATATAAGGACGACAACAATGGAGAGGAGCTTGGGCTGTGGTTTCGTCAAGCATACATGATTGAATTTCAGAAGCTTGGGACAAAATAAGGCCTCTAGGACGTTGGCAAATTAAGGCATGAGTGACAACATTCAACTCATGAAGATGTCAAGAGCGAACCACGATGGATTACGAAGGGCGACATCAATACAAGCTGCATGGACAATTCGAATTCTCGCACAAAGACCCATGGCTTCACGGCAATAAAAAGGTACATGAGAAAGTCGAGCTCTATGACTTTAAATGAAGCGCTTTGCGGGAGGCAACTCGATCTTTTCTTTTATCTATATTATTAAGATGACAGTCTATATTGTGCTCTTTATTCGAAAACTTCGAGTAACATTGTACCTTTGCTCTAATAAATATCACAACCACATGTTGTATGCTTTAAAAGATATTGGGGGAGCACTTTGTAGCTTGATCTCAGAAAACCTATAGACCCTTCTTGTGTGCTTATTAGTGTTTAAAGTCTTTTTCTTTTTGTCTTTTTAGAGAGAAATACGAAGGACAGCACACCCCCTTTGTTTCTAAACTTGTGGCTAGCAAACCTAGAATAATTTTCATTTTTTGTTTAGATCACCATATCATGTCATATCATTTTGTTCATTCACCTCATGTTGCACTTTATACCACTTTGTTCTCCACCTTGCATTGCATTTGCATTTCACATCAACACCTTTGTTCCATTATGCATAGGTTAGCTTGGCTTTTTCATAAAACTCTTTCATGAATGCTTTATTTCCATGATAGTGCCTAGCGCAAGGCATTTTTTTGTAATCTTGTGTAAACATGGTGTTTGAACTTGATTGCAGACAATCATCATTTGAGTTTTATAAGCTTTGTTGTTTTATATTGCATTAGGTTGGTTTATAAACTTTGCAATGCGCTTTAATTTTCTTGCGGCATGAAGAATTATTAACCTTGAAATGAACATAGTGTTTTGACCTTGGTTAAATCTTTATGGTTATATAGAAATAAAGCAATCTAGTTGTAAACATGGTGTTTAGAACTTGGTGCAAACATTGTCATTGTTTTTATCCCTTCCTTTCATTTGCATTTTTTTCACCTACACGCACGTACACTCATTAGGTTCTCTTTTCTTTTTACTAGGTAAGCTATGCCACAAGTTAAGATCTTAGGGATGTATTTGGTTTGTTGGCAATTGTTTCTACTCCCGACCATCACCCCGGGGGTAGAATGTGCATTTGATTTGTTTTGCAGGCATGACGAAGTGTTCCCATGAGTTCTTGACCAATTGCAATCAAAATCGTTAGTCATCTACAAGGCTTGAGAGGGAAGTCGCTGTTTCCATTAAGTTTGAGCACGTGTTTAGATATTTACAATGGAAGAAAAGTTAATATTCTGAAGCTCCTTCAAACCCTCTTTCCAACGCATCAAGGATCATCAATTTTGAAGACCCGTACAAGGAGATATGGTAGAAACATTGAGCGCTACGCGGTCTGAAATCAGCTTTGGACAGATTGCATCGCCGGAGTAAAATAGGCACAACTCTCTTGTTCGGAACCTGTTTCATGCGAATGATGGCTCGTTGGAAAGATAATTTCATGAACTTTAATTTGGAGTGGTGTTTCATTACATTTTATATTCTTAAATAGAAGAAAAATCTGTGGAAGATAAGGCAGCAACAAGAGCGGCAAGGAAGTTGGTGATGATGGTGTGAGAAAGGATTGGAACCATGGCTTGGTGATAATAAGAACAAGTTGGAGGACAATTGAGGCAACAAAGGCAAAGACGAGTGAAGATGATTTTTCAAACACATGGCAATAGAATTATGAGCATCCAACTTCTTCCACGCTTAGCAACATGCTAAGCATGGGGAAGGATTTGTGAGACGAAAAGGATAAGGCCACGTGGAGTACAAGGATCACCTTCGCCACAAGATGCTCATCATTCTTTTTCCATGCTAGCACAATGCTTAAGCATGGGGAAGGGTATGCTACACTTCATTGCGAGCATCAAAAAGGGACGGTAACTCTTCCTCAACTTTATCTTAGTTCATCTCTTTCTAAATGCTTGTACATATATGCCTTCAACCATAAACAACCTTTGTATTTATCTCTCGACCAATAACATGGCTACTAGGAGGACAACCTAGTTTTGTTAGTTTTATTCTTCAATAAATAAATCACCATCACTTTTGAGCTTACCACGATGATATCATTTGTATGCTTTGCTTATGGAAAAGTGATGAAAGTTGCCACTTTGTTTTACTTGCATGATGTTGTATATGACTTTACTTTTTGCTCTCTATTAAAACGAACTTAAATTGATTAAATATCGGCTCTTTCATTTGTGGAGGTTAAATGACTAATTTTTAGACCCACATACTCTATCTTGCTCTTTGATTTAAGTTTACCGATGACTTATGCCTTGTACTTGTTTTATTTAAAATCATTATGCTATCTACATTTGTGAATCTCTTGCAAGGCTCTACCTACCAAAGCCTATACACATACAAGTTCTTTCATGTTATAACCTTTAGTTTGCAAACTTATATCTTGATGAGTTGGATTAGGATTGATTTCTCTGGTACGAGACTAAGAAGCTGGTCATTCCTTTGTGTATCTTTTTCATGCTAGCCATCCTTGTCCATGAATTGTGAATTTCTACACTGGAAATTTCACAAACTTCGCTGGGCATCCACCCTAAACCCAAAACATCTTTTTGTGATTACCTCCTTGACCACAACCCAAATTGAGTATGGATGATCTTTCGATGAATTTTCTGAAGATTTTCTGGCAAAGATTTCAAGTTATATAACATATGGATGGACTCATCAAATGCAGAGTTTCGACATGGAGCATGCCCCTGAAGATTTCAAAAAATTTATAAAGGAACACAAGGATTTCGTACTTCTCTAGCAGCCGTAGGTCCCCTCACTTCTATGCTCGAGGACGAGCAATCATTTAAGCATGGGGGAGGACTGCTATAGCAAGTACTATGTTGCTTAAAAGTTCAGAGGAGCATAAACAAGAAGAGAAAAAAATGAATGATGAATGAAAAAAAAGAAGAGAGAAGAAAGAAAAAAATAGGAAAGAAAAAAAGAAAACAAGAGAGAAAAATAAAAATGCTCCTCAATTCTTTTTAGCTTTCATTTAAATCTTAGAGAGCTTTGAAGACAAGTCCATACTCAATCTTTTCCAACCATGTGCAATCCGATAACGAGAACTTCATTCGTGTCTCGGGATCACCCATTTGCAACTTGCACATGTCCACCTTTCTAAATGTGTGTGTTCCATCTCTCTCTTTCCAACATTTATTTTCCATGGCCTTTTTGACTAGTCTCGGTAATTCCAATAGATCTCTCTCTTAGTTTGATAATATTTCAAGTATAATATTTTGCTAGGATTGTTTTTACCTACCAAGCTCCACATAAGTTTTCCACTTTCATATATGAGTAGAATAGGTTGAGAATAATCTAGTGTAGGCTTGAGTGACTTGACGAGATGAGTGTTTCCATGAGCTTTTGCAAGAGAACCTCACTTATGTTAGATGTGCAACTTTTTGAAAACTCTTCACGATGCAACAAGGTAAAGGTTTGAAGTTTGCTTAAGTTTGAGAGTACTATATTTGTTTTATTGTGGCATGTTATTTAATGATAGTCTATCTTCCATGATGAATTAGTCGGTCAAAACTTGAACCTTAAATGCTAAATACTTGAGAGAGCAATATGTCTTGTTGTGTATAACTAAGTGCAGGGAAGACATTGAAGGGCAACGCTGATTTCTAAGTTAAGCAAAGATCTTCGACTTGCTCGAGGACGAGCAAGGTTTAAGCATGGGGGTATGTTGACGGTCGATTTTGGTACACCTAGCTATGAGTTTACCGTCAACATTTGCACATATCTGATATCATAACTAACTGTACTAACCCTCTTGATGTAACAAGTTCAACACGAGCATGAGTTTTTGGAGTATGTTGTTTACGCAGGATTTTAGCGCTTAAAGGACACTTCCGGGCAAAGTTCATAAAGCACTTTATGAGAAGATAATGAAGTCCGGCACAAGTCAAGACTCAAAGTGAACATGACTCCAAATGCTCTAAAGGTCATCATGAGATTTGGAGATTTACCCACGAGATCAACTCAACTTGGGAGATATTTGCGCAGCCCAGAACAGCATGATCTTCCAATGCAGATTCGGTGACCAAACGGACTCTAATGGCAAAACATTGAATACCAAAGTTGTGGGCCTTGTCGAGAGCTTCAATTTGAACATATGGAAAGCCCAATTCGGATCAAGTAGCTAGGAGATATGGCCCCCGAAATGCCAGCTGCGCAGACAAGTCCGAAATCAGACACATTATCTTCCGAGGCAGATTTGGGGATCTTATCTTCGTTTCCCAGGAAGGCAATGAATACCAAAGTTGTAGATGATTTCGTGCCATACAATTTAGACACCGAATTTGCATTATTTGAAGTCCGGACGTGGGAGATATGACATCAGGAAGGAAAGACTGCGAATCAGGAAAATCTGGACGAGACTGATTTTATGGAAACCAAGTTTGCCTCTCTCCCAAGCAAGATCTCGTCAAGGCAAGGTGGAGCACGTCCCAAGGCTCCCCAAGGACATAAATACAACCCCCTAGGCACCCAAGGAGGGGGGTTGGATCAATCTATCCATCAGAGAGCTGCCAAATCGAAGGAGACACGTCGAAGGGAGCCGACGGCCACCGCGAGTCCTCGAGTTGCCTGGGAGATGGCCTAGCCCATGCCCTAGCCGCCATGGTTGGCCCTGCGTGGTGAAGCCATGACGGAGTTCCGGAGCCATGCCTTGAATTCATCAAGGCATCTGTACATTCAACATTCGATGGTGATATAAATCTTGTCCTTACTTTGATCTACTACGAGTTATGCTTATTCATATGTGTAGCTACCATATGTCTTTAGTAGGATTGGATCTAATCTTGGTGATTAGTCTTTGTCTTGCAGATTCATCGTAGTAGTGCACGAGAAGTTGGTGGGTGATTACCCTCGTGTGGTGACAGCATGCCGGAGGGAAAAGGCCGAACGAACGTGTATTGTTGAGTAGGATCAATGGCGAGTACCATGGGAGCCATTGCGCGGCCACCAAGAGGAGGAGCTACGAGTAAGAGCACTTGGTGGGCATTTGAGGTAAAGCTTTGGGGAACCTTAGGCTTCAACACGCACCTTGCAAGGGCACCCATGGGAAAGTTCTTAGAGATAACTCTTTATCATAGTATGAGATTAGATTGATCTCCATCTTGACCGGAGTTGCAACTAGAAGACGGTAGGCTAGGGTTACCTTTGGTCATGTTACCTTATGGCTACCGAACGATCATTCATCTTACACACTTATGTTCACCCTCTTATGCAATCTATGCCTAATGCTGGGATTAGACCCTTTAGCTAGATAGAAGACCTTAGGTAGTTCAATGTCAATCCACGGATTGATAAACCTTGGGGGAATACTCTAAGGGAAGAGCTACAACCGACCCGTGCGCTTGCGGATCGAAACTTGACACGCTTTTGAGCCGTCAACAGTGAGATGGTGTGAGACCGCTAGATATAGTATTTCGAGAGAAAATATCAGATATATACATATAGGTTCATGAAAAAGTCACAGAATCAAGAGGTGGTGCAGTGGAAAACAATGTTGTGTTGTTCTTGTAGGTCTTCGGTTCGAACCCTCGCGATGGAGAATTATGTTTGCAACATTTTGATGGGGCGCTAGAGGTTGGGCTCCAGCTGTTTGAACTTACATGTGGGACCAAGGTTGGTTTATACTGCTGCTTGAACTTACATGTGGGATCAGTGTTGGTTTATGACGTTTTTGCTGAGCTTATGGCATCACAAAACCAGCATGGAACAGGGAATGCCCGACTACAGTAGCAACCATTATGACGATAGGTCTTTTTGTCACTAAATTTGCTCGGAAGTGAAATGTTATGACGAGATTAGTCAGAAATGTCATAAATCAATGATGCTAAAATGTGGTTGCGTCGTCACTAGTCAACATTTTTCTTGTAGTGTTAGCACCGCATTCTGGCGCACCCCTCGGGGAAAGACCCAATCGCCCCAAAAGACTAATCCAATAGGGGAAGGGTGGCTCTTCCTTTTAAGGTGGCTTCCTCCTCCCAAGCTAAGCAAGGTGGGATAATTCGGACGTGCACGGCTACCGCCTACACTGTTGTGCGCCTGGCCAAATTGTGCTCCCGCTGGGCCACGACTATCACCTACATACACTGTCGTGCGCCTGGCCAAACCGTGCTCCACGACTGCCGCCTACACTGTTGTGCACCAGGCCAAATCGTTCCCTAGGATGTCTTCATCATTCTCTCCTTCTTAACAAGGGTCCATTCCCTAGGATGTCTTCATCATTCTCTCCTTCTTAACAAGGGTCCAGCTTTGATACCAAATGATGAGTCTGGCTCAGGTGGGGTTAGATGGAAAGCCCGACACGCCGATCTGGATTCCCCAAATCCCGCAATCTTAGCACCAGCAGCCGAATTTCGACACACAAATCCGGCTACAACGCCACTAGGGCCTCTTGGTGCGCCTTGGCAATCTTAGCACCATACTCCTCAGCAATCTTAGCACCGCACTCCGGTGCACCCCTCGGGTGAAGTATCACCCCAAAAGACTAGTATAATAGGGGAAGGGTGACTCTCCCTTTTAAGGTGGCTTCCTCCTCCCAAGCTAAGCAAGGTGGGATAATTCAGGCCTGCACGGCTGCCGCCTACACCGTCGTGCGCCTGACCAAACCGTGCTCCACGGCTGCCGCCTACACTATTCTGCGCCTGGCCAAATCGTGCTCTCGCTGGGCCACGACTGCCGCCTACACTGTTGTGTGCCTGGCCAAATCGTGCTGCATGGCTACCACCTACACTGTTGTGCGCCTCGCCAAATCGTACCCTAGGATGTCCTCATCATTCATCTACTGTGCTTAATTGTCATCTCGTACTAGATTATCTTGTTCCTTTTATTTCTTGTCATTGAATAACTATCATCCATGTCTTATACTGTTATTATGTCTTTTATATACACCTCAAAAATATATAAAATATTTGGTTCAACAAGTTTTCAGAATTAATTCAACAATTTCATATGACATGTTGACATTGACGCTGCTCGTGACAAATTGCCAAAACACGTCTCATACACACTCGGACTCGTTTAACAAATTTATTGAACAATCAATGAAGTCTAACTAAACAATGTGTATTAAATATTTTCAAAATTTAAAAAGATATCAGTATATAAAAAAGACCTTAAACTAACATATTTTGACTCTAAAACAATCCATGGTTCTTCAAGCAGATTAGTTAAACTCTAAAGTTGAAAACAGCATTTCGACCCTACCATATTGTAAGCTAACCAGAAGCCGACATTTGTCAACCACGGTAAAGGCAAAGGCATGCCCTTCATGCATCGCAATTTCATCATATGATGAATCTCGAAGTGAAATATGTGGAGATTATTTATATAACCATATCTCTATAGCTCCATGAGATATTTCATATGTATAGGTAAAATATAAAGATGTGTCATAGAATATCAATACGTGTATTTGTGTTTCTAACCAAAATTTGACATACATTTTGGAGAGGGAAATTGCCAAGTAGGGATTTTTCAGCTATATGTTCATAACTTTATCGATGAATGGTTGTGTGCTTTCTGAACTCAACCGGGGTTAGGAATAGAGGGTAGCAGCATATCGTACTAGATCCGTAACCTATAGAAAATCAAGAAAGGACTGGTACATAACTTGTATGTAGGTTGGCGAGGCTACCTTCTGATCCT
Source organism: Cenchrus fungigraminus (assembly GCA_036936925.1). NCBI lineage: Eukaryota > Viridiplantae > Streptophyta > Magnoliopsida > Poales > Poaceae > Cenchrus > Cenchrus fungigraminus. The sequence goes on from CM072779.1 coordinate 105,848,948, forward strand.
TCAATGAAAGATTCTATCCAATTTTAGAATACTTTTTTCTTTTTTAGTCCCTTTAATCTATCTCTCTCTCTCTTTTTTTCCTCTAATTCTTTCCCTGGAAGCCGGCCATATATAGCTCTCAAGATGCTAGTGGTGACTTTGTCAATCTCAAAGATTTATCACCTCAGTCTCTTGGAGGTGTTCAGAACATGTTCAACATATTGATCTTTTTCTTTCCCCTTTATCCCCTATAGGGGAATCCCCTTTCACAATTCTGGATTTTGAAGATGAGTACTACAACATATCTCCTTTTCCTGTTTCTATCCACTTGATGTATGGGCCCTCCTGTCAGTGAGCATTCAATCTTATTCCTCCTCTCGACCTCTCCTTTGCCTCTCCTCGCCCGTAGCAGTGGTAGAAGCAGCGGTGGGTGTGCGCTCGAGTGTAAGCATCGATGGCGGGTGCAAGGACGGCTGTCGGTTGGGGCAAGGTTGAGCCTCCAGCAGGCAGCCTAGGGTGACTTGGCTTGTTGGAGGGGCGAGGGTGCCAGGGTGGGCGGTGGGCGGCCGACAGCGTGCTGGAGGTGGAGGGGCGAGGGCAGATGGTGGGCAATCTGGGCTTTTACACTGCCCTAAGAATGGCTTTCGAGCGAGCATCATTCGTTATAATGGCAAATATGTAAATCCTTCGGGCAATCTATGCATGCGATAGGAAGATGGTCAGGCCAGCCGACGCGACGACAGAAGGCAACTCCTGAAGCAGGGTGGGCTAATGCATAGGCGGTTGGTGCACGACGACACTCAGAGTAGGGTCGGCCAACACCCAGATGGCGGTGGCGATGCAAATGGTTGGGGTAGCTAAGCAATGGCGCACAAATGGCAAGGGCGGCGCGGATGGTGGGCATAGGACGGTGGTGCGGACGGTAGTGGCACTGCCGGCGAGGGCGAGCGGATCAACCAATAGACGCATCAGGCGGTCAAGCTTTGCCGTGTCTTGCAGAGCCACAGGCGATGGCACACAGATGGTAGGGGCGGCACGAACATAACGGCGGGCAAACGACGGTGGTGCGGAGGGCAGTGGCCACTACCGGAAACCGAGCCTTTGACGAGAGCCCTGGGCTGCCGAGAGCCACCAGAAAAACTCTCGGCAAAGAAAGCTTTTCCGAGAGCCCCCCAAAAAACTCTCGGCAAAAAGGAAACACTCGGCAAATAGGCCTCTTTGCCGAGAGCCCGGAGCTGGCTCTCGGCAAAGATTTATTTGCCGAGTGCATTCCTGGGGCTCTCGGCAAAGAAAAATTAAAAAAATCACTTTCTTAACTCCAAACTTTTTCTATACTCAACAAACACATATACAAAACTTATGTTCAAATTTGGCACAACTTTAACTCTGTTTGTTATATTTAACAATTTTACATCATTCTAGGAAATTTTTTCGTATACATCTGATATGAACTGCAAGTGCATGAAATCATAAAGTTGGTGAAAAAATAATATTCATGTTCATGAGACACCCCTAAGACCATGTACATGAAATGAAGCTAAATTTCTAACATTTGGTTCTCTAATCATGTTGAAGATCGTGAGGTAGAAAGATTTTAAAATTACATAAAATTCAAATGAAGTTTTAAAATTACGAAATTTGTCAAGTGCTCATGATATCGTATGTGGAGGTTATGGTAAAAAAATTGAGAATGTTTTGAACACTTGGACACGTACGCTGTTTTGAAACCGGTACATCTCACGAGAAGTGAATTTGAACTAATGTCATTAGATTTGGAGTCTTAGAGAAATTCAAATTTGAGTTTGACTAAAAAAACTTTTCAATAAGTAATATACAACACAATTGATGTCATGTAAAGTTTTGGAAAATTTTCGCATTTATTTGCTATTTTTAATAATTAATTGGATTAAAATTGTCTTTGCCTAGAGTATTCCTCTCGGCAAAGCCTTATTGGGCCAGCCGGCCCATCCACGCCAACCGGCCCATTATCCCCCACCCGCCCAAATATGGCCCACGCACCCTCCTCCTCTAACCCTACCTATATAGCTCCCTCCCTCCCACCCGCAGCCGCATCGCGCCCCCCGCTCTCAGCTCCTCCCTGCCTCTGCCGCCTCCACTCTCCCCGCCTTCAGATCCGCCGCCGCCGTCCTCCCTCCCCGCCTTCAGATCCGCCGCCGCCCACTCCTCTCCCTCCCCTCCGCCGCCATAGCCTCGCCATCCCCTTCATCCCCCCTCCACTCGCCCCTCACCTCGTTGCGAGGAGCAGCGGCAGGGCGAGGCGTGGTGGCGGCGGCCGCTGGTCTACTCGCGACGGAGGCGCGGTGGCGGCAACCGCGCTCCTCCACTCCAGATCTACAATGGTGGCGGTCGGATCAACGACGGCGGCGGTGCGACCTCCTCCTCCTGGTGCGGCGAAGCGGCTTCCTCCTCCTGGTGCGACGGCGCGGCCTCCTCCTCCTCTTGGTGCGGCGGATCTACGAGGCATCGACGCGGCGGCGGATATACGAGGTGTGGTAGTGGTGTGGTCTTTCTGGTGGTGGCGTGCGGCGGCGGTTGGGTGGTGGCGTGCGGCGGCGGTCGAGTGGTGGCGTGCGGCGGCGGCGGCCGAGTGGTGGTGTGCGGCGGCGGCCAGGTGGTGGTGGTGGCGGGCGGCGGTGGTAGTGCTGGCGGGCGGTGGTGGTGCTGCCAGCGGTGGTGACCAGCCGGCGAGGGCCGCAGTGCCTAGCCGGTGGGCCCGCGTGGATGGATTTTTTTGTTTTTTTAAAAAAAATTTGCCGAGAGTTATCTGAGCTTACGACACACATGTGCCATGGGGCCGGGATGCGGCTCTCGACAAAAAGCTCTTTACCGGTAGAATTTCGCCGAATGTGTTTTGCCGAGTGTTTCCTCTCGGTAAAGACGGTGCCGAGAGGAAACCACCCTTTGCCGAGAGCACCTGGCTCTCGGCAAAGGTGAGGATTCCGGTAGTGGGCACTACCGGCGAGGTCGAGCGGATCAGCCAACAGGGACGCATCGAGCAGCCAAGGTTTGTCGTGTTTTGCAGATCCTATGGCTGGAGAGGAATAAGAAGAAAGGTTGTGTCTTGCGGATCATGTGGCTGGAGAGGAATAAGAAGAAAGGGAGAAAGAAAGGGAGAGAGGTGATTTCCCTTTAGACCGTGTTTAGTTGGATCGAAATTTTTAGAGAAATTTTTGGAGTTCTCTTTCAAGATCTACTAGGAGTATTAAATATAGACTAATTAAAAAAATACACAAATGGACTAGAAATCGCAAGATCATTAAGCCTAATTAATCCGTCATTAGAGATTGGTTACTGTAGCACGACATTGTCTAATCATGACATAATTAGGTTCGTTAGATTCATCACAAAAACTAAGGTAGGAGTTGTGGAATGTGTTTTGTCATTAATCCACATTTAATACTCCTAATTAGTATCCGAAGATTAATGTGGCGGGCAGTTGGTGAAGTTTTGGAGAACTAGAAAGGGAAGAGTGAAAACTGGATTGAGAAAAAAATAGAGGGAAAAGGGGAATGAAAGGGGATTTGCCAGAGTTGGTAGGATTGCATGCATGTACATTAGCATTAAACTATTAAAGCATATGGATTGTTTTATGTGATTTCAAAAAAATGCTGCACTTGAAACTTGTTCTTGTGGCTCTTGTCGTTGACTTGGATCGTCCATTTTCAGAGAACTGGTGGATACAGCACCCTTTCTTCCTTGCACTTTTATACATGAGATTCTTGATACCCGCCGTGTGTTTTCCGGAGCTGTGATGCTCGTGCTATCTTTAGCCATGGCGATTCCCCTCCTCCGATCCATTCTTTGCACCCCGATAACAAGCACGATCGACGCGCTATAGCTCCTCCCTCCTATGGACAGCACGATGACGTCCGAAACGGGAAAACGAGGCGAGCTCCCCCTCCCTCCTCTCCCACCACCGTACCCCCGTCCCGGCCGCCGCTCTGCAGGGGCCGGCCCATGCGGGTGAGGTGATCGACGACGACGCGGCGGCGATCACCGGACCGGCGGCGGCGCCCCACCGGGCACGACGATGAAGGGGAGGTCCCTGTTCAAGAGCCCTCTCCCCCGCAGCTACCTCTCCGACACCGCCTCGAGCACCTCGTCGGCCGCCGTCGCCACCCACCGCGTCTACCAAGTCTGGAGAGGAAAGAATGTAATCAGATTGATTTCTCCCCCGCGCGTCCTCCCAGACGAATGCGATGAAATTCCTTCCCTGAAAATGCGTTCAATCATGGCCTGATGAGATTGGTATGCAGAGATTCCTCTGCGGCGGTCGGCTCATCTTCGGCCCGGACGCGAGCTCCATCGTGCTAACGGTGGCGCTCATCATGACGCCGCTCGCGCTCTTCGTGGCCTTCGTCTCGTTCCGGCTCGCCGACCTCATCGGGAAGCCGCTTGGCGCCGCCGTCCCGGCAACGGCCATGGCCGTCGGCGCATTCGTGAGTCCGTCGATCATATTGGTCGGTCGGTCCATATATATACATATATATAATTTAGCTGAAACCAACAAATCGATGGTGCTTGCAGGACGTGGTGGTGCTGGTGCTGACGTCGGGGCGGGACCCTGGGATCATCCCCCGGAACGCGCGGCCGCCGGAGCCCGACGACGCCGACAGCGCGGCGTCCCCGGCGGCGGCGAGCACCGCGCCGTCGTGGTCGCTCCCCCCGACGCGCGACGTGTACGTGAACGGCACGGTCGTCAAGGTCAAGTACTGCCACACCTGCATGCTCTACCGGCCGCCGCGCTGCTCCCACTGCTCCGTCTGCAACAACTGCGTCGACCGGTTCGACCACCACTGCCCCTGGGTGGGCCAGTGCATCGGCCGCCGGAACTACCGCTTCTTCTTCATGTTCATCTCGTCGACCACGTTCCTGTGCCTCTACGTGTTCGGCTTCTGCTGGGTGAACCTGTACCTCATCTCCCGGCAGTACGGCGTGGGGCTCGCCCGCGCCGTCGCCGACTCGCCGGTGTCGGGGTTCCTCATCGCCTACACCTTCGTCACGGCGTGGTTCGTCGGCGGGCTCACGGCGTTCCACTCCTACCTCGTCTGCACCAACCAGACCACGTACGAGAACTTTCGGTACCGGTACGAGGGCAAGGCCAACCCCTTCAACCGCGGCGCCGCCGCCAACGTCGCCGAGATCTTCTTCTCGCCGATTCCGCCGTCGAGGAACGATTTCAGGGCCAAGGTCTCTCCCGCCGACCCTGACGCCGCCGCGCTCTACTACCTCGGCCCGCTGTCGTCGGAGTCGAGGATCAGCTTCTACACCAGGGGCAGCCTCAGCTTCGACATGGTTAAGGCGAGCTTCGACCTCAACTACTCAGCCAAGCGCACCAGCGTCGCCTCATCCTCCGACTTCGGCGACATCTACGCCATGAACCAGGGCCACGGCGGTGGGCTCGACCGGATCTCCACGCACCAGCAGCCGCGGCACTCCATATTCGGCGGGCTTGGCAAGGAGAGCAGGAAGGTGGAGGAGGAAGCCGACGCCGTCACGGCGGAGCTCGGGGCGACGATGCAGCAGTACGGTGGCGCCGCCGGCCGGCCGCGCCGGAGGGAGTTCGAGGTGGTGTGAGCGCGGCCGGGGAAGGGATCGCGATTTGAGTGTACATGTTTTTCGTGTGATTGTGTACGTGTCCGTGTATATGTCGTAGCCTCAGCTTCGTGCTCCTGTTTGGAAATGCATGCATTCTACTTCCTGGTACGTACACTGTAGGTCAAGGCGTCATGTATGTATAGTTGTATATATACATGTATATATAGGCTGCCTATGCACATACATGCACACATGAGTTGATGTTTCCGAAGATGGTTGGAACCGAATGCTAGGTAGAAGATACACATGGTTGATATGGCTTCAAGCAACTCCAGCAATAACGCTAAAGTTAAGGCCTCCAAAAACTAAATAGGAGTTTTTTTCTATTTTTTTGATGGCTACAAAAATATCTTGAAGTGTCTCAATCCCCTCTAATCTAGTAGAACTATTTTTTATTTATTGAAGAAGAGTAAACTGCATTCACCATACAACAACTTATTAGGTGGGTGCACATTGGTTCAAGAACTTGTGAAATGGTCAATCTAGTACGATAACTTGACATGTGGGTGCAGATTGGTCTAATAACTTGTAAAATAATCAATTTAGTGCAATAACTTGGTAAATGAGATAAATTCACGACCAGACCCTAAACTTGGTACGGGGTGTCATCTAAGTTCCAAAACTCCCAAAACGCACATCTAAGTCCCCGAACTTGCTAATTGGATCACGCGAGGTCAAAAAACTCAATTAGCTGCGTTAAACTGCTTATGTGGAATGATGACCGTACGTTGATGTGGTCCTGACATGTGGGACTCAGATTTAGAACACTGCCTTTTATTTTTCTTCTTTCTCCCTGGCCGTCGTGGACTCGCTGAGCTGCGGCCTCGCGAGCAGGCAGGAGCAGCTCTGCCACAGTCTCGTGTGCGAGCGTGAGCGCTCCGTCGCGACCTCGCCAGCGGGCGGGAGCTGTCCGCCACAGTGCCTGGCCTTCCACCTCGACTCCGGCGACATCGTCATCGTCCCCCCGCCGCCATCTCCTCCTCGCGGGTTGGCGCGAGCTCGGCCACCGCGACACCTACATTTAGAATACCGCCTTTTTTCTTCTTTCTCTCTCTATCGCGGGCGGTTGTCGTGGCCTCGCTAAGCTACAGCATCACGAGCGGGCAGGAGCAGCTCCCCCACACCCTTGCGGGCGAGCACGAGCGCTCCGTCGCGACCTCAACTCCGGCAACATTGTCATCGTCCCCCGCCGCCATCTCCTCGCGGGTGGGCGCAAACTCGACTACCGCGACACTGCTTCCCGACTGGTGGGCTCCAGGACGACGAGCTCCGGACCCTCCGCTCACGCCAGGCAGCGTCCACCAACGGAGAGAGAAAAGAGACATAAGGCATGGATCTGACACGTGGGTCCCATATGTCAGGTCCACATCAGCGTTCGGTCATCATGCCACATATGTGGTTTAACGTAGTTAATTGAGTTCAGGAATCTATGTGTGCATTTTGAGAGTTTGGAGACATGACACGACCTTGAATTTATCTCTGGGTAAATTTGTGCAGTCCAAATATTATAACAAGTAATATATTTGCCGCCGAACTCAATATTTGACAATGAAAAATATAAGAGACTAGTTAGGAGTGAAGAAATAATCTCAATCATTTCCGAATACACCTTGCACGATATTATATTATTATAAAGACTGGCAGTTATGCACACTCCCTCCTCTAAATTCATCCGCTCGTATATTGGGGAAAGCTCTAACAATAGTCCAATGGACGGAACCTCTCCAAGATAACGAAGAGTTTGTTCTAAGAACGAAATTGGGATTAAATGGGCCGGTCAATTTCGACCGTTGCTGCCAAATTTTAGTAAGACAAGCATTGACAATGTGTGGTTCATCCAAAAATCATAGTTGCATTTCTTATGATGCAATATACAAATCAAAGTCAATATTGGTTATGTTCTAACATTACATTGCAATTAATCTAAAAATCATACTTGTGTTTCTTATGATGTGATATACAAATCAAGGTAAATATTGGCTTTGTTCTAACATTTCAATGTATAGTAGCCATATGCCCATATAGGTCCATACGTATGTCATACGCAGGAGTATTGTGGCCATTTATTTGGGTGAAATAAAACTTATGCGCGTCTAGAACTCTTTTCTGCCCCCCTGCAAACTGTATCGAGCATCTGGAAGCCGAAATGACTTCTGCACTAAGTAATCGAAATAGCTCCTGTACAACTCCTGCTTTTGTCATGGCCAAATCGTAGCGTCCTGTACCTCCTGGGCGACATCGACAACATCTGCACACACATTAAGAGTACTCTGTTTCTGCATGTTTTATTTGGGTATAGCAGTATTGGCAGAATTCATCATGTAGAAACGTTCTGTGGAGTAGAGAACTACTGGCTCCAGTACCACTCAACAAGCACCACAAAACGAAGTTGCCCCTTTTATATGAGTTCACCTGTTATTGGCATCTGACTGTGTCCAACCAACACAACATGTCCATCTCATGATGCAATGTGATAAACTGGCGGTTTGGCAAGCACTCATAAAGGCAAGAGCAGAGTGTTGCTAACCAATGCAGCCACTAATTCAGGAAAGTTGAGCACGATCAACAACGGTATCATTCACCTAGAGTAGAAGGGATTTAAAAAAATATCAGCTTTCTACGACTGAAATATCAGGAGATATTTCTCAGGCAGGAAAAAATTACATAGAAAATTTTCAGAAAAGATAATACTACTTTTGATTTGCTTATAGTCGAGCATGTTATGACGGCATTGCTCATACCTTTCCTGCGAATGTGCATTGCTCATACCTTTCCTGCGAATGTGCAATTCCGTAGCGGTGAAACCTCCAAGTGAAGAAAAGCTTGGCAATTGACCTTTTTCAGTCTTCTCCTTCTCCTACCTGGTTAAAAGTGAGATGATCAGTAGCTCCACACCTCCAATGCCTTGTAAAGATAAGAAATTTGTCAACTCCCATTGTCCATTCCTTGTACATCCAGCAACTGATGTTGTTGACAAAGATATGTTCATTTTAAACAATCAACACAGCAAATGACTACTCAAGTTCTTATAAGAACAAAGAGAAATTAGTGCACATCTTTGCTACTGGGTACAGACACTGTGGCTTGCTTGGGTTCCCTCCTCCCTGAAGGCTTTCTCAAGAAAGTACTGGACATGCGCTGCAAAGCCAACAAGATTTTCCAGAGAAAGCCTTCGAGGGAGAGAGAGACCCAAGAGCCATGCCAATTGTCACTCTTGGTTCTAAACTCAAGATGCAGACAACATTGATGGGATATGGAAATGGAAGAACTTAGCAGGCATTTATATAGTGCTCAGAAACTACAATGCATGATGTGGCTATCAAAAATTACTAAACTAATCTGACCGAGACAAGCAACAACTGGTGTATAATTAAAACAAGAAAGTGCTATTGTGATTACAGAGTGGTTTTTTTGAACTAAAATATTACAGAGTGGTAAAGTGATAAACATAGGCTCAACTGCCTAGAAAGAGACCATATACTTTACCTAGTGGAACAATCTTTTTAAGAAAGCTTTTGTCCAATGGTATCTGACTGTGCCCATCAATTGGTTACAATTGATTTCTACTTGTAGTTTGCCCACCATCATTCATGCCACCTCACCTAGTATCACAAGGCTAAAACAAAAGTAATCAGGTTTGCTTCAAAAGAAAGCTAAATACTCACTCTGATGTTTACCCAAGTTTTGTGTCAGACTTGACACCTATGCATGAGACAATAATATTACATGCCAACAGAAATTCTTGATAAGTTGAGTGGAGTTAATGCATTAGCCGCATCACAGGGTTCAGCCTTAACTAACTTCTTTGAGGATGCAATCAGAACTTTTATCAGTAAAGTATGTGCAGTTCCCTAAATATTAATCAGAATTGCCACGGAGTGGCTGCCCAATTAAAAGTAGCATGCTTGGCTAACTGTGTACAAAACTGAAAATGTTGCGGTGCAAGGAACTGGTCGTATGGTCACACTCACCACATAAACATACAACCTCAAGGAGAAATTGCGTAGCAGAGCCATACACAACTGAAGGTGTTGTTCTGAACCTAGCAATTCATTTTTGCATCTGCACAAGCAGAAGTTGAACCAGAGACAAATTGTATTCACCCACAGACATGTTAAACGAGAATTTGACAAGAATCTCAGATTGGATAGAAATATAGGGTATAGAAGTCCTAACTGACCCTTCCGTTTAAGGAGTAGCCAAACAGCTTCTTCACCAATAAAATAAGCACTAGGCAAAAGATCCACAAAGGTGTAGAACTAGAGCACAGATGGTACGATAAGTAGTTAATTGTCAATGTCAGAATCTCTAGAGGACATCTTTTGCTGTCCAGCATATCTATGATAAAGCAATAGAAGATTCTTGCAGTTGCCAAAGAAAATTTTACAGCAGTAACCTGTGGAAGATATGAAATGGTACTTTACATTGGATTTGCTTTATCATTTAACAAGCAAAAGAAAAATAGCTTGGCCACAACCATAAAAGAAGTGTTTTGGTTTTCCATTCTCAACAGATACCCTTTATAACTACATATTCAGTTATACTCCTATATGGTACTCTCTCCATTTCAAATTGTAGGGCGTTTTAGCTTTTTGAAATACATTATTTTTTACTATGCACCTAGATGCCTAGATACATAGCACAATCTATGTATCTAAAAAAGACAAAACAACCTACATTTTAGGATGTAGGGAGTAGATAACACAAAAAAGGCACAAAGATACAATAAATGAAATTTCATTTGCAGAATTCAATGATAATCTGAAAACGAAACTTCACATTATGATTATAAAAGAGGGAGCATTTAACTTTGACAATGGATGCATCATTACAAGCCTATTACTAGCAGATATATTCCTATGCCCTAGTTAAGGGTATGGTCTATATAAAATGCAGTGAATATGATACAGCTGATAAGGTTCTTGCCAACCCTTTAGCTTCAGTTTGTTCAATAGCCCTTGTCTCATGTTCTAAAAAGATGTGTTGCAAATTTAACAAATCATGGTGATGAGAACCTAGCAGTGGTGTAATTGGGATCCCTACAGGCTGGTGTTCTGATTCTGAACAATCCCTCTTGGTGCAAAGAGATTCTGAATTCTTAGACTTTTGGTTCCATAGTTCATTTCTTTGTGCTATTTGTGAATTAAATAACATAATGCATGCATGTAACATCATCATGAGGTCATCAGGTAATGCTTCATCTTCTTCAATATTTCATTATGTTTTAAAACTAAGCACCTAATGGGTTTGAGTTTCTCCAACAAAGATAATGCAAGATTTAATTGTTCAAAGACAACTGCAATCACAGGTGTTGGGGGTGCGCCTTAGGATACCTAAGGCTAGGGACCCCCATGTGTATAAAAGAGGCCCAAATAAGGGGTATAAGTGCGTATTTGTAAGGGCCAAAGACCTAATTGTAACATCCAGGGACTCAATTGTAATAGTTAAGGACCCAAATGTAATATTCAAGCCCACCGATGGAAATAATATAAACAGCCACCTCCTCTCTCCTAGGGTTTGAAAGGGAGGGCGCCTCCTCTTCCTATAAATAGGACCCAAGGGGTAGAAGAGGGGGGAGGCTCCTCTTCCTATAAATAGGACCCAAGAGGTGGAAGAGGGGAGAGCTTTGGCCATTGTATTCATTAATCTCATGTTCAATTGTCTCAAGTACTTTCATCATTCCTCTCTATCCGTCTGTTTGGGAATTCCTAAATCCCAAAAGTAAACACATTCACAACTGAAAATTTACGAATAGTTGAAGCTCGGGAATCAAGGAGAAGAATGTGTTGCTTAAAAGTGATAAAAAACACCACCGAGGGTGATGAGGTGAAAATGGTAGTGCCAAAAAATCATGCCCGACACTTTCAATCTTTCGAAAAATATTTTTGGTTGTGGTAATCGTGAACTTTGTTTCCTGCAGGCTGCTCACTCCAAGATTCCAAGATTTCGCTTGTTCTAGGATTTTGAGATTTTTTTTTCATTCCGAGATTTTGAGAGTTTGAGATTCCTAGATTTTGCTTGTTCCGAGATTTCGAGATTCTCGTTCTGAGATTCCGAGATTCTTGAGATTCTGGAAAATCACTTCCTAGGGTGATGGAAAGATCATACCTACAACAAAAATCATGTCTAGTAACTTCGATCTTTGGAAGAAATTTTTTGGCTATGGTAGTCATGAACTTTTTTCGTGTTTCGAGATTCCGAGATTCTTGAGATTCCGAGAAATCACCTCCTAGGGTGATGGAAAGATCATACCTACAACAAAAATCATGTCTAGTAACTTCGATCTTTGGAAGAAATTTTTTGGCTATGGTAGTCATGAACTTTTTTCGTGTTTCGAGATTCCGAGAAATCACCTCCTAGGGTGATGGAAAGATCATACCTACAACAAAAATCATGTCTGGTACCTTCAATCTTTGGAAGAAATTTTTTTTGTCGTGGGAATCTTTGCTTTCTTACTGTTTTCCTACTCGAGGTTAAGAACCTTTCCAGGAATATTCAACAAACCAGACTCTTGTCGGAATAGGTTAAAAACGCAAATATTTACTTAGAAAACATCTCTATTCTCCACTTGAGGTTCGCAAAAATTAGGAAGTTTATAAACATGAAAGATCATAAACCCCAAGTACAAAAATAACCAGAAGTTTTCATAGAAACAAGAAAACCAAATGAGCGAGCAAAGGTTTCTGAGATTTCGAGATTCTTGAGATTTCAAGATTTCTAAGATTTTAGGATTTCCGAGATTTTTGAGATTCCTAGAAATCACCTATTCTGAGATTCCAAGATTTTCGAGATTTTGATATTTCCGAGATTTTCTAGATTTCAAGATTTCTAAGACTTCTCTCATTCTGAGATTTCGAGAAATCACCTCCTAGGGTGATGAAAAGATCACACGGGCAACAAACATCATGTCTAGTACCTTCGATCTTTGTAAGAAATGTTTTGGCTATGGTAATCGTGAACTTTTTTCATGCATATTCTGAGATTCTGATATTTTTCGAGATTTCTCTCGTTCTGAGATTTCGAGATTTTTCTCGTTCCGAGATTCTGAGATTTTGAGATTTCTCTCGGATTCTGAGATTTTGAGATTTCTCTCGGATTCCGAAATTCTAAGATTTCTGAGATTTCGAGATTCTAAGATTTCGAGATTTTGAGATTCTGAGAAATCACCTTCTAGGGTGATAGAAATATCACACCAGCGACAAATATCATGTCTAGCACTTTCAAATTTTGGAAGAAATTTTTTGGCTATGGTAATCGTGAACTTTTTTCATGTTCTGAGATTCCGAGATTTTTCTTCTTCTGAGATTCCGAGATTTTTCTTCTTCTGAGATTCCGAGATTTCTTCTTCTTCTGAGATTCCGAGATTTCTTCTTCTTTTGAGATTCCGAGATTTTTCTTCTTTTGAGATTTTGAGATTCCGAAAATTTTGAGATTCCGAAATTTTGAGATTCCGAAATTCCGAGGGTGCTCAACGAAAATTTCTAGACTTTTGCGACTAAAAGGAATCCTTCGATTCTTGAAATCTCTTTTTCTGTCATGGTAATCGTGAATTTTATTTCGTGCGAGACCACGGTGGGCGCCACTGTTGGGATTTAGGAATTCCCAAACAGACGGATAGAGAGGAATGATGAAAGTACTTGAGACAATGGAACATGAGATTAATGAATACAATGGTCAAAGCTCTCCCCTCTTCCATCTCTTGGGTCCTATTTATAGGAAGAGGAGCCTCCCCCCTCTTCTACCCCTTGGGTCCTATTTATAGGAAGAGGAGGCGCCCTCCCCTTCAAACCCTAGGAGAGAAGAGGTGGCTGTTTATATTATTTCCATCGGTGGGCTTGAATATTACATTTGGGTCCTTAACTATTACAATTGAGTCCCTGGATGTTACAATTAGGTCCTTGGCCCTTACAAATACGCACTTATACCCCTTATTTGGGCCTCTTTTATACACATGGGAGTCCCTAGCCTTAGGTATCCTAAGGCGCACCCCCAACAACAGGTCCTAGCTAATATTTTCCTAAATGGTATCTGAACGGAAGAGTCAGTGTAAAAGCGCCAAAGCTCAACAGCTAGGCTCGTGCATGCATAGAGTCATAGAGACTTGCCATATGTCTGGCAGTTCAAAAGTGCTACAGATGAACAGCTACAGCTAAGAAGCCAGTAATTAATCAGAAACATTGCAAAATTAATTCTCTTAATTGAAGTGGACAGAACTACCGAATGGACATCAACAAGAACAGAGATCACTGAATGACCTACAACAAGTGTCCAGGTATAGATTGGGCTATCGGCCAATTCAACAAAGCAATTGGTCCGCAGTAGCAACTACTAGTACTCTCTCCTAGCAGCTAAAAGATCAACATCTCTCAGAACAAATTCTGCTGCCATGTCAACCCAAATTCCCCATCCTTTTCCGGGGTTCACTTCTGGACAAGATCAGATGCTCGAGTCAACTGAAATGTACCTTGTTAATCCAATAAGATGCATCATATTTCACTCCTGCGCCACGCTCTTGCCAACAATGCCCTTACCCTGCAAATGCTCCATCTCCGCCCCAGTAGACGCCACTGTGGGCAATGCATCGTAGGAGGAACCATTATGCCTCCTCCCCGTACCGGCGGCGCTGATGTCAACCCCGAACCACCTCGCCACCCCGAGCAGCACCAGGACCGCAACAGCGGCCACCACGATGCAGTGCACTGACAGGGCAAGGTCCATGACGGCGACAGCCCTGAGCCTGGCCTCCTCCACCTCGCATCGCGTAGCGGGCGCCGTGGCGCCACCGGCTTCCAGGAGGCGGTGGCACCCTGCGGGCACGCACTCGTCAACGTATAGGGTGAGCCCGGTCTGCGCCACCCAGAGCCCGCCCACGGCGCCCGCGCAGGCGAGCCCTGCCTCGGCGACGAAGTAGGCCGCCGCCGCCACCGTGCCCCTCGGCGCGGATGCGGAGAGCGACGAGGCGAGGGATGCCGCGGCGGCGGCGAGGAGGAGGAGGCGCGCGACGGCGAGCGCGTGCTGCTGGAGGTCGGAGGCCGGGATCGAGGCGGCGAGGAGGCCGGCGGCGCGGGCGAGGAGGAGGAGGGGCAGGGAGAGGAGGAGCGGGAGGTGAGGCGGGAGGAACGGGAGAGGGAGGAGCGGGAGCAGCGGCGGGAGGAGGAGCAGCTGGAGGAGCGGCGTGGGGGCCAGCGGGAGGAAGGCGAACGGGAGCGCGAGGAGCGGCGGGAGGAGGCAGAGGAGCGGGTGGCGGAGCAGACGGAGGAAGCGGAGGTGGAGGGAGGACGGGGAGAGGTGGGAGACGGCGGCGACGAGGAGGTGGGAAAGGGAGGCGGCGAGGAGGGAGAATGCGAGGGTGAGGTGGCACACGAGCAGCAGCGTCTCCGCCATTAGGGTCGGTCGCAGCGCGGTCGGGGGGTTCCCGAGGAGGAGGAGCGGAGGATGCCGGAGATTTGGGGGCGGGGGAGGGAGGTGGGGAGGTCGGCGAGAAATGCGGCGGGGCAGCCGGGCGGAGCGAGGGCACGGTCAACCGTTCCCCGAGGAGGACGGCGGCGGAGCACCGGGATTGCCGGTGGTTTTCGGAGTCCCGGAAGGGAGCCGAATTTTTTTTCCGGAATCACACAGCGTGAACTAACAAGATTGATTTCACCTAAAGCTTAGAGCTGTTCAATGTTCCAAAAAAATCGTAAATTTTTTTCCAAAAACAAATAACTTTTGGAAGGTTTTTTTATGAATTTGCAACATTTTCAACTTTTGGTGAGTTTGCAACTGAGTTGCACACTAAAACCCACTATCCACCCAAGCAGATGACGCTAGTTTTGTTCATACAATTGCCAATGCCAACTCTAGATTAACAATTGCGCTCTAGTACAATCAACAAACAAATTTATACAAGTTTGCCCCGAACCTCACGAGTTTGATTTACATCTCCGTGAATTTTCTAAGCAAAATGTTTCTTCTAACAGATGAGGCATCACAGTGTTCTTTTTCGGGACTTCAGAGTGCTTGTCTGACATTTTTTTTTTATCTCTAACTCAAACCATGCTAAGCTTATACATTGAAGCACAACTCTTAAACTGCTACACAGCTTAAGATAGGCACACTTGTACAAAACCAATTGTCAGTCTGTCACTACCTCCTTTGACAGGCATTTACAATACATTAAATTACAGACCAATTGGCCCCAAGTTCCTGAGTGTTTCTTTTTGTTACACAAATGGTGTATGGTTAATTTCAATGCAACCAACCTTTTAGTTCATCTGTCAAAAATCCAGGCCGAATTTTGGATATAACCTAATTTGTCGGATAGATCAAAACTAAGTTCTCCAAGCTTCCCAATATCACGCTGCATCTCAAGTTCTCAACGTCTCAAGTAAGTGATTATAAGTGGCAATCCACCTGCCACTGCTGTCAGCAAATGTAGAACGTGCCATCTGTGGCTTCTGAGCGTCCTCCTGGTAAAATTTGGCAGGCCAACTTTAGATGGAAGACAATGTGAAAAAAATTGTCCACGAAAAAAAAGGTGAAATTCAGTGATTGAGAGAATACCAGTTTTATGTAAAGTTATGCTCCGTTATGTTAACAATTCTGACAGACTTTCCTAAACCAGTTATGTGTATGGTTGGGCATGCCTTGGCTTGGCAGAGCCTGAGCACCAATATCACCATGAGGAAGAACCATCCATTGCAGAGTACCCCAACTGCCAAGGCTGATTTCTCAGAGGCTTTCTGTTCGAGCATGGATAGTTTGCTCTCTTTCATGGTGGTGACAAAACATTCAGTTCTTGCAAACAAAAGTATCTAGTACTTCACGAGGGCTGGTATCACAGCATAGGCGTCTGCTAAGCAATGGAAAAGCCAGTTCAGAAGTAGAGTGTCTGGTAAACTGACGAGTAGTTCAGCCTAAAAAAGAGCACACTTGTCAGAAAAAAAAAAGGCAATACAGATGAAAAAAAAAGTACCATTGATTATCCTTGTTAATTTGCATGTAGAAGTACCAATCTAGGTGTCTCCTCTTTAGCTCTTTCAAACAGTATATCAGAAAAATGGTTGATAGAAAGATTGGCTCTAAGCCACTAACCATTGACCTGTGTACCTAGATTAATGATCTCAATAATTTCAGCTATACGTGAAAGGGCTTCTAACATAGTGGTTAGAACACCTGAGTAGCACCCAGCAGGCGCGGGTTCGATCCCCCATGGAACCGAATTAAACAGGGCTGGAATAAAAAATATATATAAAAAATAGGTAGGGGTTTCCCTGCTGACTTCGGTCAAAAAGAATAATTTCAGCTATACAGATAATGGTGACGTAATTTAGTTTGACAACATTGTTCAACTGTGTTGGACATGCAATCTATAAAACCCCAAAATTTAATTTTATTATCGCATGATGATGCTTTGGCAGGTTTGTTTATCGTATTTTAACAATGATCACTAGTTCACTACAACCTGCCAACCTGATTTTCCTCACAGCTGGTCTGGGAAATTGGACACATGGATCTTTACCTTAATTTCTTTTCCAACGAACGATAGGGAATTCCGATGTGTTTCGGAAGTCATCGCTTCTGTCATGAGCCTAAATACTTTCTTGTTCATGTTTGTTTTCATGAATATGGTTTTGCCAGATGGATATACCCGACTGATACCAAGATCTGCTGCCATCCGCCTTACATATTGCTTTTTCAATAGCAACTGTGAGAAAAAGAGAGTAGCGCCCAACCGCATAAGCCACTGAACTCAAACCATCAAATCCAATCATATTAGCACTTTCCTACCTCCATATCACGGGGCCCCTTTCCATATCGTCGACGAAGATCTTCTGTGAACTGTATTAAGGTCCACAGATCTTTCTCTGCAGCTTTTGCTGCTTCATTGAGCAATTCAACAGGATTTTCCAGGTAACTAATGTATTCAGAAGAGAGATGAGGAGAAATGTTTATATCCAGCTGCTCGAAGAAAAGGGACAATCAGAAACAATGCTTTAATAAAATTGCAAAATATCATTATGTAATCCTTGCAAAAGAAAGCTATGCTGCCAAATTGAGAAGTATTTTCAGGTTCACCTGAACATCTTTGTAAGGAACCGGTACAAGGCAAAACTGATCAACCTGAAAATGAGGGAACAAAATAATATGAAGTGCAGAAGTTGCAGTAAGTACGAGATCAAAATGAGGGAAAGTCATTAGTAATGTGTGACTGAATAAATGAAGCACCTTTGATAAGCTGTCAAAAAGCATATCAAAGAATAGATCAATGCCAACATTTGCAACATCTCCAGATTGTTGGTCACCAAACAAACTTCCAAACCCCCTGATACCCATATCCTTCTCTGCGACATGGAAACCTTGGCCGAGCTCTGAATGCTCCTCAATAGCTCCAAGTCTATCCTGTAGATGGAAATGTTAAATCGCACATGTAGAAGGCTCTGATCTGCCGGTTATAAATGGACTCTTTTGGAGTTCAATTCTTGCTAAAGAAAAATAAGCCTCTTATGTATAGAGCCTCCCCAACAAATGGTTGTCAAAATAATTAAAAACCATCCCTCTGGCCAAAAAATACTTGACCTTTTGGACATGCCATGTTCTCCAGTGAGTAACTTCTGGCCATTATTTCTACTAGAATATATTTACACAATCCAAGAAATTTACAGACCATGAAAGTATTTTTTTAAGACACATGATTTTTCATGTTTCCAAACCAAACATTTAAAAGTAGTAATGAAAGTTTCTCAGGTCTGACCTGATCTTAATGAACCTTTTTTTTTGGGGGGGGGGGGGGGGGGGGGTCGATCTTAATGTACTTATGAAAACAAGTAAGTAACCAACGAAATAGCATGTTTCCTATCTTAATGACATTGCCTATGTGACTGCAGGAGGGGTTATCGACGGGGCAGTATTCTGAACTCTTGTGTGAGTAGGTCTCGTCTACAATTTCTTTTTCTTGAATAAGCAGGAGAATTGTGTGTCATTGCATTAAGAAGAAAATAGTCTTACAAACATCAACACACAAGTAATAAGGTACTAATGCCAGCTATTATGTCAGTTGATCTTAGCAACAACACAAGGAATGGACACAGAATATCTTTGAACAATCAAAGGTCAGGCTCAGGTTCTATTTGCTACTGGAACTTCACATCTTGTATAGGCCAAATATTCTTTGAGCATCAGATACAGTAAACACTGTGGGACAAAATAATGGATACAATAAGAAACTAAAAGGCATTGCTGGAGCTCACCGTTGCAACTCTTGAGAGCAAAGATTTATCTGTGTAGAAGAGGTATGCAAAACCTTCCCTACCCGATCGTCCTACTCTTCCTCGTAACTGAAGGAAAGGCAAAATAGTGAGCTTGAGATTTAGAGAGTAGAGACATGCATCTTATTAGAGTATCCATCAATTGAGAATGATTTGGCAATTAATCATACTGTAATGACCTAAGCTTTGAGACATTAAATAACTCTGCTAAAGGCAAAGAAAAGCTACAAGGAAAGAAAGCTACCTGATACAGCTGGGCGAGTCCAAATAGTTCTGCAAACTGGACAATCATTGTATTTGCGTTCGCAATATCTATTCCACTTTCAATAATATGCGTGCAGACAAGAATTTTCACTTCCCCGCTGCCAAACTTCTCCATTGCAAATTGTATGTTCTTTGACATTTTCTTTAGGAAATAAGTTTTAACAAGAAAATTAGTCAATAGTTAGCAACTGGGACACAAACACGTTCCAGGCAGAATATTTAGCAATTTAAGACGAAGATTTGAACGAAGTTGGCATGTTAAAGTTAAATAAATGAATCAAAGCAGAAATTGTTAAGAGCTATAGAAGAATGACAAAGGTCCCAGATAGAACATCCACTTGAATTATTTTGTACAATAACACCGTGGTACCATACTCACAATGGAAAAGGCAACATAAAAGGAATTTTTTGCTTTTTAATATAATGCAAGGCATACAATATAGATATTGTTTACTGAAGAGCAAGGAATTATGAAATAGGAACAGTAAACCAGATGTCCTGATTAACAGCTTAGTTAACCTACTTGTCCATGAGCAACAGCGATTGGTACACCTGGCAGGGAGTCCTTGAGAAACTGCAACACATCGTCTATTGCTGTTGAATGATGAAATCAAATATGAGAAAATGCATATGTATTTTTAAATGTGATAGTGCCCTGTTTTATCCAAAAAGTTCATACAGGTTATCCCTTATTATATAAGATCCAGTGCATAAAATAATATAGAGACAAATTATATTCATATTTGTACAACAGGACTTCAGCGGAACCAACGTAGTCCTGTCCATACTGTTCAACCATTCAAATGAGATATCTATTGAACAGGATAAATAATAAATACACTTAAACCAAGCCAGGTTTGTAGGCAGCATTTATCTGGTTGAAGCATAATTCAGTGAATTTCAAAAAGAAAACATAAACCAACCTAAGAGGAACTAGGTGGCTTTAAATGAAGGTGAAAATAGGCACCCAAATTCAAGAGGACTTGAAATTGGGTAGTCTGAACATCATCCACACCCACAACCAACTGGGCTAGTCTCAGTTCCTATAATTCAGTGAATTTGGCTCAACCAGGCCAATTGTTTCCCATGGTAAACAGGACAAATTTAAAGATCAGTAAACTGAGAATTGTTTAAAAAAAGCAAGTTTGTGATTCATGCAGTAATTATGAGGATCTATTATGAACAGAATCATCAGAAGATAACAAAACTGTGACCTTTTATTCGTGGTACAACATAGAAGACTTGACCGCCACGTTGCAGCTCAAACTTGATAGCTGATAGGGCCCTTTCTTTACTAAATGCTGACACATATGTCTTTACAGCTACTCTTTCAGGAGGTGGTGTAGACATTAAACTGAAAGTACAAATATACTTCAATACGAAAAACAGACAATGAAGTAAAAAAGTTGAGTGCAACTAATTAGGAAGAACCATGTAAACATAAATACCACAGGAATAACATTATCTATAATATATCAAGAAACCGCCAGGTAAGTAGTGTTGATTGTTGGCTAATTTATTGCAAGCTATAATAGTCCAATCATCCATGGAATATAATATGGACAAAAAACATACATAGAAGGGCCTTTATACACTTAACAGTACGCTTGTAGAGATATTTTACACCACCGCAAGAAGTTTCATTTGGAACAATAACGTTGAAGTGATAGCTATACAGTTACATCTATATTTTATTTTTATAAGTCCAGTGAGAAGTATCAGCACATCTGTAGGGAGTAAAGGGAGCAAAACTAGATCAGTTAGCAAGTAATATTAAAAATCTGAATTTCTTGTTGACGTCTAATGATAATCGCTAGGAATGGTCTTAAAGAACCCAAAAAAAAAAAAAACTAGTAACCATCACGTTATGCAATAAAGAATAAACCATCCCTGTTTAAACCCATAAAGAGAATATATTATTCCTCAACAAGGTAATAGTAACAAAAAAACATGGTACTGCGACCACACCTTACCTTGCATCTCGGAAACCAGTCAAAGCCAGATACAGGGTACGTGGGATGGGTGTTGCAGAGAGTGTAAGAACATCAATAGAAGACTTGTATGATGCAATCTTCTCCTTTTGCTGGACACCAAATTTCTGTAAAGAAGGAAGATAAAGTATGTGAGTATATATGCGTAAAAAATACGATAATGATTAAACGGACCAATTTTTTTCTTCAAGATGTCAATCACAACATTAATCTATGGTAAATTCGATCTAACATTTCAGAAAATTAGTTTTGTGAGCTTTGAGAAGAATGAAACCAATTTAGTTTTCAGATAATCAATTCTTTCCTTGGAATTTGCTTTTCATCCAAATTATCATAATCAAAGCAATGTATAACACCACCAGAGTAGAAGAGCAAAAAAAAAAACACAAATGATAACAAAAGCACTTCCAAAGGACAAAAAAAGACGAAAAAAAAGAAGATATAGTAAGATTCATAAAAGTACTTGTTCTTCATCCACAACTAGAAGACCAAGATTGCTATAGGCCATCCTTTCTGTAAGGAGAGCATGAGTTCCAACAATGATGTGCAAATCTCCATTCTTAATCTTTTTTATTATGTCATCTTTTTCATCTTTGGTCTGCAAAAAAAGGTATTGCCATGTTATGTAATGTAATTAAGTTGACCCCGTAAGCAAATAAATTTATATCTGCAACACACTTGACATCAACACAACACCATGATTCCAAAAGTTATGAATAATTATTAGAATTTCCTATCACTATTGGAAGAGACAGATGAGAAAAAAAGGCTTCATTAAAATATGTTTATGCACTAATCTGACAATTAATAACATTATGCGATCACTATTGGAAAAGACGGATGAGAAAAAAGGCTTCATTAAAATAGGTTTGTGCAATAATCTCACGATTAATAACATTCTGCAAAAACGCAGTACCACCCAGCTTTGTAATATATTATATAGCTTACCTTTTCCAGCTAATATGTAAGTCAGATTTATATGTATTTTCTTTTCCATGCCACATTAGACTAAGAATCAGGAGACTAATGCAACATGTTCAAGGATAAAAAATTAAACATAAACTTAGATTGTTCTGAAGCAAAAAGAATTTGAATGCATTGCATTGTAGGATGAACTGATTTCTGACATGGCATACCTGAGCGCCACTAAATATGGCAACCTTTATGTCCGGATAGCTGGCAAAACGCTCAGTCATTACATCATAATGTTGCTTGGCAAGTATAATCGTTGGCGCGAGAACCATAGCTTGATATCCTGCAGATACAACAATGAATATAGCACGCATTGCAACTTCTGTTTTGCCAAAGCCCACATCTCCACAGATTAATCTATCCATTGGTGTTTTCCTTTCTGTCAGATCTTTCTCAACATCTATAAAAGCCTGCCATCAGAGTGAACACCATTTAATCTAGCACTTCGATATTATTAAGAAATTTGCCTTGCAAATGGTAATATAACTTAATCAAACAGAAATTAAGAAAGCTCCATCATGCCTTTGTCATGAAAACAAGAAAATTATACCAGATGCTTTCCCAAAAAAGTAAGAAACAAGAAGGAAATATCAATGACATGCAACTATAAAAGTTTGGTCCAAGTCAGGACAATTTTCATGATAATGGTATTAGAATTTATCTCATTTAGATCCCAGTATCCCACGCAACAGGATAGTAATCCAAACAGCTCAAATGATTAGAATTCTAGGATATTACTAAATGAGATCATCAATTGTAAGAACAGAAACTATCAGGACAGTAGTACATACAATATATTAGGCCATATCTAGTAGAAATGATATCTCAGCTAGGAGGCTCGTCAGTCATAAGCCATATAAGCCTAACAGATATCTTACAGAGGTGCAAATAGATCTGAATGACTTCTACATTCAACCCCCAAAACATCAAATGCAAAAAATCAGGAAGCAATATAACTGCAGATTCTGAGGGCATAAAAGCGACCACAAGGAAACATGTATGTCAGTGAAAGGATAACTGTACTTTTCTGTTTCTACAAATTAAAAACATAAGTAATTTAACTAGCAATTTTTAGAAACATGTATGTCAGTGAAAGGATAACTGTACTTTTCTGTTTCTACAAATTAAAAACATAAGTAATTTAACTAGCAATTTTTTAGAAGGACAAGCAACTGCATTTGATTCAAGTAGACCTGGCATTGATCTGGAGTAGGCTCATAAGGAAATTCAGCAGCAAACTCGTCCATTGCCACAGGCTTCGGGTATGGAGGTCTGCTCTGCCTCATCCTTTGCAGGTACAACTCCATCAGGTTGACAACCATCTTCTGCACAGCAAGTTTCCCTTTGAGCCTCCGCTTCTCCCAGGTAGAAGGATCATTCAGTTTGCTCAAATTCCGTGGCCTCTTCTTCTCATGAGGCCTGAAAATGATATCAATCTGGATAAATGGTTAACGTGAATTTTTAATTTCCAGTACAGATCAAGGTAATTGCTTGTAAGTCATTACGTAGCACGAATATGTCCATTGCAACCAATCGAAATTGCAAATCCGCTGGACACTGCCATCCCAAAAATAGCAGTTCCAAATACCAATTGGCATTTTAAATTGGAGCACAATTTCGTTTCCGATTGGAAGGATTGTATAATGTGCAAATGGCACGTGGGTGAGGACCAAGGAGGGTGGCATACAGGTTGTATCTGTAGAGCATGCGTGCGGCCTGGTCGACAGCGAGCTTGGCCATGGCGTCGGCGTACTGGATGAAGACGTAGTCGACGCCGTCCTCGGCGCTGATGCAGGCGAACTTGCCGACGCCGACCTTCTTGTGCACGACGTACTCCCCGGGCTCCAGCTCCCGCGGGTCCACCCGGTGCCC
This sequence comes from Cenchrus fungigraminus, assembly GCA_036936925.1. Classification (NCBI taxonomy): domain Eukaryota; kingdom Viridiplantae; phylum Streptophyta; class Magnoliopsida; order Poales; family Poaceae; genus Cenchrus; species Cenchrus fungigraminus. The sequence goes on from CM072779.1 coordinate 105,872,892, forward strand.
CAGCGAGCTCCCCGCCGCCACCCCCTTCCTCCTCCGCGTCGTCTCCTCCTCATCGTCGCCGTCGGCCTCGGCTTCCCCCACAGCGCCGCCGCCGACGTCCCCGCGGAGCTGTCTGAGGCCGAGGCGCTGCTGGTCCCGGATCATGCGGAGGTAGGCCTCGGCCTGGGCCGGGTCGACGGGGGAAGCGGACGAGGCCGCCGCAGCCGAGGCGGCGTCGCGGCGGCGGACGATGGCGCGGAGGCGGTAGTTGACCTGGGAGATGTCGTCGGGGGCAACGGAGGTCGCGGCGGCTGTGGCGGTCGCCGCCAGCACGAGGCGCAGGCGGCGCGGCGGGGGCAGGCGGGGTTGGAAAATTCGAGCGGGCGGGCGGAGGCGGAGCAGGAGCAGGGGGTGGGGGTGGGGCGCCGCCGGAGGAGGGGCGCGGGCGGGTGGAGCAGCCATGGAGGGGCGGGGACGGGGACGCCGACGCCGAGGCTACGGGGAGGCGGGGGTCATCGGAGGGAGGGGAGGCGGAGGGGTTTAAGCCGCCGGGGCGGCGGAAGCGTGTGGATAGTGGCCTAGTAGTGGGACGGTACGAGAGGCGGGGGCAACGGATAATTCTATGGGGTTTTGCGACTTTGCGTGGACCGGGTGCACGGGCGGGAGATATTTGCCTCGTGGGTGTTGGACGAAATGGGCCCGAAGAAGACAAGGTACGAGAGAGGCCCAGCTGTTTGGAAATGGTGGTGAGAGGCTGAGAGGTGCTTTTTCTTGGCCCAGTAAGTTCGGATGGACCTGAGCAATTATGGGCTTATGGCCCAGTCTACCTAACGGCCCGACATGCCTGACCATAAAAGACTAAAGGCCTGATTTTTCTTAAACAAAGAAGAAGAGGCCTGAATATAGATAGAAAATTTTGTTATCAAAGTTCTTAAAAGGTCCCCCCGTTTGCCCTCCTCCCCGCGTTTCATGGGACGCGTGTCGCGCTCCCGCACCCCCGCCTGCCCCCGCTGCTCCGCACCCCAACTGGCTATTTTGCAAAACCTCCCTCTATTCTCTGAAAATTGCGAGAGTGCGAGGTCCCTTCCCCACCCCCACTTCCCTTCCCGAACCCTAACCTCACTCCTCCTCCCTCGATTCAGTGGTGCGCCCTCCCTTTCCAGTGACTCTCCCTCCTCCCCCCTCTCCCTCGGCCTCGGTCCGGCGGCCGGATCCAGCACTCCGGGGAGCGGCGGCGGCTATGTCTGGCTCTCCGGGCGGCGTCGGCGGCCAAGTGGCGGCGGAGCCAGCTCGCTGATGAGCCGCGTGCGCAGCGGGCGCAAGCGCGGGTGCTGGTGCTCTACACGACATCGCTGCGCGGGGGACGGCGCACGTTCACGGACTGCTCCGCGGTGTGCGCCATCCTATGGGGGTGCCGCGTCACCGTCGACGAGCGGGACATGTCCATGGACACTGCCTTCCGAAGGGAGCTCCAGGTGCTGCTTTACGTGCGCGGTCGTGCCTTCTCGCTCTCGCAGCTGCTCATCCGCGGCTGCCTCGTTGGCGGCGCGGACAAGGTGCGGCGGCTGCACGAGATGGGGCTGCTCAGGCGGCTCCTCGAGGGCGCAGCGGGCGAGGATCCGGCCGGCCTACATCTGCGACGCCTACGGTGGTGTTCGGTTCGTCACCAACAGCAAGGTCTTCGTCGAGGAGGAGGACCGCGTCGTCCGCTGGGGTGAGTGCAACGAGAACGGATTGGTACGCTGCACTAACTGATGTTCTTGATCACCAACAGAGACGCGATCTTTTCAGTTCCATTCATGCTACTAATTTAAGGGTTAGAGGTTGTAGAATCATTATCAGCAAAAAGAAAAGATTTGCTTCTCATGAAGGAGAAGAACGTATTGTTCTTGACTCCTTGCTGTGAAATTGCCATATGGTGATGGTGATTGGTGAATAAGAACTGGGCTTCTATGTATATGTATCTGATTCTGATCTGATGTATGAAGATTGACACTGCTGTTAGTGCAATTAATGTAAATACTAAAGTTTGCCTTTGGGGTGCTTACTTCCTAACCACTTATGCATTGCCTGGTAATTGACTTTGACAACACTAATGCTGCTTGGAAGAAATATGGTATATGCAAGTAAGAAAGAGCCTCATTGTCTATTGTCTCCACATTTTGAATCTGCCAAAGTCTCTTTGTCTGTTGCCTCTCATTTCAAATCTACCAATTAGCTCATATAGTTGAGCATGTGTATGATGAGTGTCTTTATGACTTCGTTATCTTTCTCAAATTATTGTTGCTGTCTTCATTTGCAGTGACTACAAGAGATGTTTTTTAGATGTACGGTTGGCTCTACTGTTTGCTCCTGGTGAGTAATGCTATATTTTCTTTGTTGGGTCTGCAGATTAGGCTGTCAGGTGGACATGGTATTTTCTTCTTGGTAAGTACACACCTTAGTTTAGGAGTGCATCTTTGATGGGTAGATTTAGATATAAGGTTCATGTGTTCCTGTTCTCTTAGGATGGTCTAGAAGTGCAAACTTTATATAGGTTGTTCTTTATTAGTCAAGAGAACATGTTCTAACACTTAGAAGTGATGCTTTATCATTTAAATAAATTTATTGATGTGTCCAGTTTTGTTTTAGTTCTAAAAGCATTGTTGTGAAATTTAGCATGTCTGTTCCTGCAATTTGGCATGTCTGAAACAAGTTCATTTGGTTTCAACTTGATAAATTTCTTTGCTCTGAACCACACTAAGATATTCTCTTTATTCCTATTGCAAGGAGTGTCTGTCTGCTGCTGCTTGAAGCTTGGTGTTGTTGTCTTCTCATGTGTGTCTATGTCTGCAGATATCTGTCTATTACAAGGGGTTTGATCCATTCGGCAAGACAGACCACGCCATCAACACCGCCATCTTCTGCCGTCCCGTCGTTGATTGTTGTAGCCTTTGCCTTCCAGGGTCCATCAAGGAGGCCAAGTCCAAGATCCAGAAATCCATCTCCACCAAAATGAGGGCTGTCCTTGTGGACTGGTTGGTAGAGGTGGCTGATGAATTCAAGCTTCAGGCAGAAACTCTTTACCGTGTGGTTTCATATGTTGAGTGCTTCCTCACAACGAATGTTGTTATTCGGGACAAGCTGCAACTGTTGGGTGCCACTGCATTGCTCATTGCTGCGTAGTGGAACTGAATTGTTTGTTTACCCTTTTTGTTTACCACATAAAACTACTCTCTGAGGTGCATATTTTGAAAGGTGCAGCAAATATGAAGAAATTGGCTACTTTTCACTACTTATTGTCATAGGCTATTATGCTTCAATGTTACTCTTTTATACAATTTCTTTTGTCCACAATATCCAACTGCAGCTCATAACATGTCCACAATATTAGTAGGGCGCGCAACGCACGCCGAATTGTCTAGTTTTTTACAATGGATAGAAAATCCAGCTTCTAGCTCTCCAATAAAGGAAATCAGTTCAAAATTATTAAAGATATGATCACAAACAAGTGAGTTTGTAAAGAAATGATTATTATGCTTCCGTTTCAAATTATGTTTCGTCCAATTTTTTATTTTAAATTTGACCGCTCGTTTTGTAAGAAATTATGTAAATATCACATTGTGTTTTACTTTATTAATAATTTTTTTCAAAATAATTTAGATATTACATCTCTTGATGTGATATATGCAAAACTAGGTGATACCTCGCGTGTTGCTGCGGAAATTTCAACAAAATTTGAAGATGCAATTTGAAAGTATAAACACTAAAATGATTGCATCGTAACATTTTTTGCAAACAACAATGTAAATGAAAACACATTCATTTTATTGAGAGAGAACTACTTAGAAATTTGTAGCATAGTACTAGCAAATACAAACACAATGCATAGCCGTAGAAAATTGTTAGACGATATAAATTCATAATTCTAATGGATGGTGATGTGGACAGCTTGTATGTTAAGAGAAGATCTAGTTGATGGTGACGTGGAAGTCTTACATGTTGAGAGAAGTCTATCCATGACTTGCAGAGGGGACGGCACGGGAAAAAGACGGAGGCGAACGACATGGGAAGGAAGGAGTCGTCACAAATGATTTCCTGCTTTTAGGTTGCAGGATGATATTTGGGTGCGGAAAGTGGTGGAAAGTCTATTTACAATTCTAGGGATAGTCAAATAGGTTGTTCCAATAATTTGATTACAATTCAGTCTAATTTCGAGGAAACGGAGTTCGGACAGATGTTTAGTACCTTATCACCTAATTCTTAGGTGACTGATGAACTAGTATTGCTACTTTAAAATTTTACCTTTTTCTATTTAAGCATTTCTTGTTTTTTCACTTATTTTTATTTAAGAAATTATTGTTTAAAAAAATCCTGCGGAATATCACTTAGTTCGAGCATCTTCAAAAATTTGTCAAATTTTACTCAGTAAATCTTGTGTTTTGCCAACTTTTAAAAAGACATGTTAAGTAAAAAAGAGTTCATCTTCAACAAATTAGCATAATTAACTTGTCAAATTCAGATCTAACTTATATTAAGAACTCCAAGAGAAAAACAAAATTTTGTTTATACCTTTTCACCTTTTGAAAATTTGAATCAAGAACTTTTTTATTCTTTATTTTTTAACTTGCATCAGGAATCTTTGTCTATTTTATATTTTCTTTTTTATACCCTTTCACCAGCCTGACGCATTAGAAACTTTTCTCTATTCTTTATGTTTTTATACCCTCCCACCTGCTTGACGCGGCAGCATCAGGAACCACTTTCTCTATTCTTTATTTTTTTATGGAGGCGACTACATAGAGAGGTCTCTCCATTTAGTCATACATGGAGAGCCCTTCTGGTTACTTTCTGCGACGCAAAATTAATTTCCTCAATAGAAAGAAGCACACAAGAGGAAGTAATTTTTAGTCATACATGGAGAGTCCCCCCAGGTTACTTCCTGCAACACAAAATTTATTCCCTCAACAGAAAGAAGCACACAGGAGAAAATAACTTATAGTCATACATGGAGAGTCCTCCCAGGTCGACGTAAAATTACTTCTCTCAACAGAAAGAAGCACACAGGAGTAAGTAACTTTGTGCCGCAGGAAGTAACTTTGTGTCGCAGGAAGTAACCTCAAAGGACTCTCCATTTAAACCTAAATGGAGAGATCTCTCTTAGACTTTGCGTTTTTTTATACTCTCCCACCTACCTGACGCGGCAGCATCAATAACCTTTCTCTATTCTTTATATTTTTTATACTGGGATTGGCTTTATTTTTTTATACTGGGATCGGCGTGAGATGAGTTTTGCCAAATTTATTCCGCTATTCTTTACTTCTTCCGTTCCAAAATATTTGCATTTCTAGGATTAGGCACAACAACGAAGGCAGATTGGAAATTACCAAAATACCCCTACTGATGTCTGCCTCTGCTATGAGTCTGTGACTGCTGTCGCTGTGCGCAGAGAAAAAAAAGTCCAGGCAAGATGCATGTCAGACAACGTAGAGAAGAAAATGGAGTGTTCTAGCTAAGGCTGCTAATGGTTTGAGAACCACTCCAAAGCCAAACCAAACTATATATAAAAGAAAATTAATTTGAAACCACACCAACCAAACCATTTTTCTTATATTTCCAAACCAAACTAACTAAGTGGTGTAAAAGACCACAAACCAAACCAAATCATATCTCAAACTGGTTCTATGTCACATAAAATCTATTTTTCATATATATCATATGTTTTTTAAAGATGGACCTATGTCGGGGTTCTCAACCGGCGGCAGTAGATTTGTAACGTGTCGTGCGTCGGACCCGGATGGATGGCACGGGAGACACAAGGGTGTTATACCGGTTCGGGCCTCCAGGGAGTAATACCCTACGTCTAGTTCTGAGTACTCGTGTTCTTATACCAGGGATGTATGCAGTAGGGGTTACAAACTTGGTGATCGGTCAGCCCCTCAAACGGTTGCGCTCCCCTCCCTTTTATAGATACAAGGGCGAGGGGCAAAGAGGGAAAACGTAAATAAGCTACAGTGCTACGGTAGTGGAGGGTCTTGTCCAACGTCGACGTCCGTCAGGCGGCATTGAAGGGTGCTGAGCTGTGGAGGCGCTGAAGACTGCCACGTGTGCGGGCGGCACTGTTTGTTCCGGGTACTTGGCGTCTCCTCCGAGTAGCTCCCTTGGTGACTCAGCCCATTTAAGTGTTGTTTAGGCCCGCCACGTTATGGCCTAAGTGTTGGTAGACGCCGCCTGTAGACGGTAATCGAGTGCCTGCTCTGACGGGGTGGCGTGCAGCTGTGTTAGATGGGACGGCGTGTTGCAGGTCGTGGGGATGCACTGTGCATCATTACGGCTCTTGTCAGAACGGGCCGTCCACCCGTCTCGCCAGCTGTGGTCTTTGCATGGTGTGGAAAACGGGCGCCCCGCGTGTCGTTGCGGGGGAGTCCGAGAGCTGGGGTGGTGCCACGTTCGTGTGGGGCCCCTGATTCGCGCTCCGACTTCCACATGTGGGCCCCGTCTTAGTCGGAGACGGAGGCTACTCGTGCGAAAGAGCAGTCGGAGGCGAGGCGGAGGGTACTCGGAGACGAGGCGTACTCGTGCGAGGCGGTAGATATTCGGAAGTGGGGAAGTCTTGTCAGTGAGGATCTTGACGAAGATCTGCATCCCTCGCTGTCCTGGATCTTAGCCTTGACGTTGTCAATGGTGTCAGAAGACTCCATCTCAAGGGTGATTATCCCGTTGCTTTAGGGGGCTCTAATCCAGGCCCTCGTCAACCCACATGTGGATCTAGCTGTACCAATTTGCACAAAGTAGCGGACTGACATTCTAAGATATTTTTAACAAATTTCAGTCAAATTCGTTGAAATTTTAAGATGTGAACGCGAGCTTTTAGTTTTAAGGTCCGGCTCTCGACGTGAGGCCCACGTGTGAATCTAGGTATGATAATTTGCACAAAGTAGCGGATTGTCATTCTAAAATATTTTCAACAAATTTCAGTCAAATTCGTTGAAATTTTAAGGTGTGGACGCGAGCTTTTAGTTTTAGGGTCCGGCTCTTGACGTGGGCCCACGCGTGGATCTAGGTATGATAATTTGCACAAAGTAGCATACTGTCATTCTAATACATTTCCAACAAATTTCATTCAAATTCGTTGAAGTTTTAAGGTGTGAACGTGATGTTTTAGTTTAGGGTCCGGCTCTCGACGTGGGGCCCACGTGTGGATTTATGTATGATAATTTGCACGAGAAAAGAAGTAGCAGAATGTCATTCGAAGACATTTCCAACAAATTTCAGTCAAATTCGTTAAAATTTTAAAATGTGAACGCGAGCTTTTAATTTTAGTGTCCGGCTCTCGACGTGGGGCCCACGTGTGGATTTAGGTATGATAATTTGCACGAAGTAGCAAAATGTCATTCTAAGATATTTCAAAAAAATTTCAGTCAAATTCGTTAAAATTTTAAGATGTAAACGCGAGTTTTTAGTTTTAGAGTCCAATTTTTGACTAGGTGACACATATAACCAATTCAGACCATTTCAAACATATCCAAACTATTACATTTGCTAAACCAAACCAAACCAAACCATTATATAAGTCATCACATTATTCACCAAACCAACCAACACCAATTAGAAAAATCAAACTATTAAATCCGGTTTCACTCCAAACCATTCCCAACCTTAGTTCTAGCGTGTTCCAACCAGACCTCCAGCCCACTGTCCACGTGTCCTCCATTCTTGTGTTCCAACCAGACCTCCAGCCCACTGTCCACGTGTCCTCCATTCTTGCGACCCACTGCTAGGCAGTGTTGGGTGAGCGTTGGTTAGAGGGAGTACTGCTGGTATACTAGAACAATCGGCGCCTATCAAGATCGCTAGGGAACAATTAGGAGCATAAAGAATCCCTTGTTTATAATAGGCAAACAAGGATTGTGCAATGCCTTTCACATTATCTCTACTTTACATTTGTTTAAGGTTACAAACGAAGGAACTTGTATTACGAGTTTTCTTGATCAGCGGATTTCAACGGCAGAAGCTATTTCTGCACAGAGAGCCCAGAATAGATGACTTGCATTGGATTGTTAGGAAATGTCCTCAATAGCCATTGGATTGTTAGGAAATGTCCTCAATAGCCATCTTGTTGCAAGCTTTATTTCTATAAAGCCCACACAAAACCTGCAAATAAGGAAAAACCAAAGTATTTAATGAGCTTAAATCTCCCAAGCAACCAGCTTCTTTGCATGTCAGCCCAGGAAACTGGGAAGTGGGAACCTGTCCCAATCAAAAAAACATCCCAGAGACTGCCCATTCAAAAAAAAAGCCCCCGTTGGCAACTGCCCATTAAAAAAAAGCCCCCATTGTTTGATATAAAAAATGGTCATTCAACATCATCAGGTTTACAAATTTTCTAAGAGTTAAGCCCACGCTTCCATCTCATTAGCATGAAGGCTTCATCTAAAAATTCTACCCCCAATCTCTATCATCATAGTAATCAACCACCACGGCTTTGGGTCTGCACACATATTACACAGGCTAGGTAATTGAATTTTCAAAGATGTGTCCCCTAGCCCGGCATCGTCCCAAAAGCGATTTACGTACAGATCATTTAGCATGAAAAAGGCACCCCCATTTAAAAAGATATTTAGCAAACAGGATCAGTGCTCTTGGCCTCGTGCAATGCAGGGAAACATTCCTTAGTTGATCACTCTCAGACTCTCTACCAAGAGTTTGCTCTATGTTGGCAAATAAACAAAAATGGTGATGCAGCAAAATTCAAACAATTAGGATGGGAAGATGATCACTACAGTAGCATAACTGACGAGGCCATGGACCAGGGCCCACCAAGAACCCTAAAAAAACGCAACACGGGCCCACGTACGGCATGCTCCGGCAGCTGACACAACGAGTGTTGCGCTACCCGAGTACGTGGGGCCCGTACGACTAGTTTCCGCCATGAGCCAGGGTACAGGGGGCCCGCGGCCACCCGTACCTCTTCCCCGAAGTACGCGGCGACTCGTACGACAAGTTTCCGCCCCAACTCCCGACTACTCGATTCGTACGAGTAGTTTCCGCCTTACGGCACGTGTGGTTTCCGTCACGCCGTCACAACTACTCGTTCGCACGAGTAGTTTCCGTCACCCACTCGAGCGGGCTACGCGGAGAATGCACGGGGTGCGCGGGCCCACCAGATCGAGATCTTGGGATCTCCACGCATGCTCCCCCACGCACCGCCACGCGTTCGCCCCGCCGCAGCGGTCCGCCCGGGCCAGGCCGATTCGGTGCCAGGGGACGGATTCGTCAAACCCCGCCACCATCAGCACAGTGGCCGCCGTACCGTGGACGGCGTAATGGACGCTGAGCGGTGTACCATATAGTACACGCTACACTCTAAGCATTGGGAGACGCGGTGTAGACCGCCCACTCACCCGAGTGGTTTCCCATCTCCGACCAGTTCAAAACTTGGCCGTCAAGGCCACGGGAGCGCAGGCCCCGTCGGCGTCCCGTGATACCCTGGTACGCGGCCCGCCACGTGTTCGCCTTCCTACACGGGTCCACCCTGACCAGGTCGATCCGGTGTCAGGGGACGGATCCTCCTGCCGCCCCCTAGCTGAGACGGTACGCATCGTACCACGGAGGGCACAGGAAATGCTGTGCCACCAACGTCACAGTGTAAGCCGTCACCTACCCGTGGAGCAGACTACCCCTGTCCTACGCTATCAAGAAAAGACAAGTCCCTGATCTCCTAACGGGGTCAGGACACGTACACTGCCTCCTGTACCCGACTAACTACTCGGAGGAGGGAACAGGGGGCCCCGGGATGGAGGCTTGGGACGCACGGGATCTGCACCGTCACCCAAGGCCCCGTAACAGTGCTTCGCCGCTCCTGCCGTCTGACAACCCGGAGCAGAGAAGGACGGTCTCGCACTGTACATTAGCTCACATATGCTCAAATGTAACTGCCCTGGACTCCTCCCTTGAGACTATAAAAGGGAGAGGCAGGGGCACTCTCAAAACAGGTTCGTCTCCACCTCCATACACACTTAGCATCGATATCCCATCTCATACAACGCAAGCCTCCACACTCACTCACATACGCAGACTCCTGCTACTTGAACCACTCGCACAACAGGGACTTGGGCTCTTCACCCTCTCCCGACCAGTTTGTACTCTCTGTTGCAAGCCCTTGAGCATAAGGAACACCCCCCTCTCACTGGACGTAGGGTATTACTCTCCGGAGGCCCGAACCAGTATAACTCTGAGTGTCTCCTGTGCTACCGTGCGGATCAGAACACGCCTCCCCTCGTATAAATTTACTTACCGGCGGTAACGAACCCCGACAGTTGGCACGCCAGGTAGGGGACTTCGCGTGTTTTCGACGTTCTTTTTAGGGTCCGCACGGCCCTTCCATCATCCGCTTCGACAAAAGCCTCCACCGAGCTGCCGCTGATGGACCCCCCGCGGGATCATCGGAGTCGCTCATGGTTGGGCTCGAGCTCCGGTTCGGAAGTTTGAACTTCCGGGCGACCGGAGACGGCTACGACATGCACCTTGTCAGCGAGGTCACCGACGCACCTGCTCCAACTCCCGCTCCGACCGCCCAGCCACGCCCACCTCGACACAAGAAGCGCTCAGGCAAGCGCTCGAAGCGTGCCAATGCGGAGCGGCGTAAGGCAGCACGCGCTAGCACCCCTCCGCGGGTCGAGGCTGGCGCGTCGCAACCCGCCGGCGCAGCAGAGGACTCTCTGCCGTCGGACTCTACGGTGCGCATCGCCAGGGAGAGCGCCCCGACGCCGCTGACCTATGGAGGAGGGTCCTACGCGGCGGCGGCATATTCCTCCTCATCAAGCACGGACCCGGCCGTATACGCCAACTATCCGCGCCATCGTCTGCCGGGCAACATGAAGCTGCCGGAGACCTCGCCCGACGAGCAGTACCTCGTGACCGACGGCACCGATGACATCTTGGGCCCAGACTGGGATTACTCAAGGCTTCGTGATGCCGACGCCTTCTGTCGTTTCCAAACGGCGGCTGACTATTGCTTCGGCTACTCCGACGACTCGGACGACGGGGGTTACGACCCTACGCGCGAGTGTTTCATCATCAACGCCCCGGTGGCGCCAGCACCGGTCCACACGCCGGATGGAGTGCTTCATTCCGCCCACAGTTCGACGGCGGACAGCGTGGCGGAGGCCCAGATTCCTGCCAACCCCGCCGCACAGCGCGCTCGACTGGACGAGTTGGAGGAAGCTCAGCGCCAGCTCGACGACGAGCGGGCACGACTCCACCAACAACTCGGGCAGGATCCAAACCCCACCCCCGTTCGTGTGCGGGCGAGGGATGTCCAGCAGCGCATCGTCAACGACGATCGAGATGTCATTGACGGCACGCCCATCTTCAAAAGGGCGTCGCAGAACCTGGCAGCAGCTGCGATCCTTCTCCGGAAGGAACCACGCCTCAAGAAAAGGAGATGCATAAGCAGATCAAAACTCTCCTCGAGACTGCTGCCGTGCAGCAGGCAGAGAGCTCCGCTTCTCGACAGCGAGGCTCGCAAGGTCGAGGGCACTCCGAGCCGCGGCAACCCGCGGCGCCGTCGCAGCAGCCGCGACGGTCCGAAGAGGTCAACGTACCAGTCAAGAGCCGACTAGGACCCCACCGCGACGCGCGCGACACCATCAAGGCGCGGCGGAGGGTCAACACGAGCCAGCACGATGACTACAGGGAGCAGCCTCGCAAGGAGTACAACCGGTGGCGCGGAGGCCGGTATGACAGCGACGAGGACCGGAGCAGGAGCGGTTCGCCTGACGCCCAAGGACCACGTGCCTTCAGGAAGAATGTGCGTAGCGCCCGCTTCCCTTCGCGCTTCAGGGCTCCGACCTCTGTGCCCAAGTACAACGGCGAGACCAACCCCAGCGTCTGGCTGGAAGATTACCGACTAGCGTGCAACGCTGGCGGAGCGCGAGATGACTTGTTCATCATCAAGAACCTGCCGCTACATCTCGCGGACTCGGCTCGTACGTGGCTCGAGCACCTGCCACGTGGCAGGATCGACAGCTGGTCGCAACTACGCGACGCCTTCGTCGGCAACTTCCAAGGCACGTATGCCCGACCAGGGAACCCTTGGGATCTGCGCAATTGCAAGCAGATGAAGGGCGAAAGCTTACGCGACTACATCCGGCGCTTCTCCAAGCGGTGCACCTAGTTGCCCAGCACCACCGACACAGACGTCATCTCCGCCTTCCAGAATGGCACCACGTGTGCCACGCTGATCCATCGGATCGGGCGGCGGAAGCCGCAATCTACTCGGGAGCTGCTCGACATCGCCACGGACCACGCCAATGGAGAGGAGGCCGTGGCGGCGACGCTCCGCCCTGGTACGAGCAAGGGGAAGCAGCCGGCCGAAGTTGGAGACGATCTGTCTGCACCAGTCAAGAAAAAGAAAAACAAAAATAAGAGGTACCGTGAGGATACCTTGGTGGCCTCTGTCGACCGAAAGACAGCAAAACCTAGGGGCAATCCCCCGACGGGCCACTTCGAGAAGCTGCTGAACGCCCCGTGCCCTAACCACGAGGGCCCAGTCAAGCACGCCTTCAAGGATTGCAACATGATGAAGGCCTACCTCGCTGGCACGCTGAAGATGCAGAACGACGCTCCGACTGGCGACGGAGGAAAGGACAAGGGCGACGACGATGCCGCCTACCCCCGGGAGGACGGAGCCGTGATGATGATCTTCGGAGGCTCGGAGGCACGGCTGCCCAGGCACCAAGAGAAGGTGGTACGACGAGAAGTCTACCAGCTCGAGCACGCAGCTCCGACTTACCTGAAGTGGTCGGAGATGCCGGTCACATTTGACCGACATGATCATCCTGATCATATACCACGACCGGGTAGCTACCCGCTTGTCGTGTCACCCTTGTTCGGCACCAAGCGTGTGCACAAGGTTCTGATGGACGGAGGCAGCGGCCTCAACGTCATCTACATGTCGACCCTAGATGACATGGGGATTCCGCGGTCCTGACTGCGGCCGTCTAAGGCGCCTTTCCACGGGGTCGTACCCGGAATGGAGGCGGTCCCACTTTGGCAGATTGATCTGCCCGTCACGTTCGGAGCTCCGAACAATTTCCGAACGGAAACCCTCACCTTCGAGGTGGTGAGATTCCCGGGGACGTATCACGCGATACTCGGAAGGCCAGCTTACGCTAAGTTCATGGCCGTCCCCAACTACACGTACCTCAAGGTGAAGATGCCCGGCCCAAGAGGCATCATCACAGCTGGTACAACCTTCCAGTACACATACGAATGCGATACTGAGTGCTTCCAGTTCGCTGAAGCACTGATCCGGTCCGAGAAGCTCGCCGCTGAGCCACCCTCCAAGGACCAAGAAATCCCCGAGACGTCTAAGCGCGCGGCCTGCTCTTTCGAGCCCGCCAAGGACGCCAAGGAAGTGCCCATCTCCGACGATGGCCGCATACTCCGTATCGGGACAGCGCTCGGTTCCGACTAGGAAAGCGTGTTTGTTGACTTTCTCCGCGCAAACCTCGACGTGTTTGCATGCAAACCCTCCGACATGCCGGGGATTCCAAGGGAAGTCGCCGAGCACAAACTTAACATTAAGCCCGGCTCAAGGCCGATCAAGCAGCGTCTGTGCCGCTTCAACTCCGACAAGTGCAAGGCTATCGGAGAAGAAATCAAGAAGCTTATTAGTGCAGGGTTCATCCGTGAAGTCTACCACCCCGAGTGGCTAGCCAACCCTGTACTCGTTAAGAAGAAGAATGGAAAATGGAGGATGTGCGTTGATTACACGAGCCTGAACATGGCATGTCCAAAAGATCCTTTTCCTTAACCGCGCATAGATCAAGTAGTCGACTCAACGGCTGGGTGCGAAACTCTCTGTTTTCTCGACGCTTATTCCGGGTATCATCAGATCACGATGGATCTGATCGACCAGCTCGCTACCTCGTTCATCACCCCGTTTGGCGCGTACTGTTACGTTTCCATGCCCTTCGGGTTGAAGAACGCAGGGGCCACCTTCCAGAGATGCATGCGTCACGTCTTTGGAGATCTCATCGGACGGCTGATCGAGGCCTACGTCGATGATATCGTAGTCAAATCAAAGAAGGTGGGCGACCTGATACCCGACTTGACCACGGTCTTCGAGAAGCTGAGGAAGCACGGCGTGAAGCTGAACCCCGAGAAGTGTGTCTTTGAGGTTCCCAGAGGCATGCTGCTCGGGTTCGTCGTGTCGGAGCGCGGCATCGAGACCAACCCCGAGAAGATCTCTGCGATCACGAGCATGGGTCCTATCAAGAATCTGAAGGGAGTGCAGCGCGTCACCGGATGCCTCGCTGCTCTCAGCAGGTTCATCGCCCGACTAGGAGAGCGCAGTCTGCCACTGTACCAGCTCATGAAGAAGTCGAAGCATTTTCAGTGGACGCCAGAAGCACAGGGAGTGCTCGACTCGCTCAAGAAACTACTCGAGAGTCCGCCGGTGCTCACCGCACCGGCCGAGGAAGAGCCAATGCTTCTGTACATCGCTGCAACGACCCAGGTCGTGAGCGCAGCGCTGGTAGTCGAGCGAGACAAGCCCGGCAAGATGCAAAAAGTACAGCGCCCAGTCTACTTCGTGAGCGAAGTCCTCTCCGACTCCAAGACACGATATCCGCAGATACAAAAGCTGATCTATGCCGTTCTCATCACTAAGCGAAAGCTCCGGCATTACTTCGACTCACACCGCATCACGGTGGTGTCCAAGTTCCTGCTCGGCGAAATCATACAGAGCCCAGAGGCAGAAGGCAGAATCGCCAAATGGGCCCTCGAGTTGATGGGGCAAAATATCGAATATGCGCCCCGCACCGCCATCAAGTCGCAGGCTTTGGTTGATTTCGTTGTTGAATGGACGGAGGTCCAGACGCCTCCCGCTCCCATCGAACATGAGACGTGGCTCATGTACTTTGACGGATCCCTAATGAAGGAAGGAGCCGGAGTCGGACTTGTGTTCATCTCGCCTCTGGGCGTACGGAAGGAATACATGGTCCGACTACATTTCGCGGCCTCCAACAACGTCGCAGAGTACGAGGCGCTCATCAACGGTCTCCGTATCGCCCTCGTGCTGGGAATTCGACGCCTCGACGTCAGGGGGGACTCCGACTTGGTCGTGGGACAGGTCATGAAGGAGAAAAATTGCATAAGTCCGAAGATGGCCGCCTACTGCCAGGCGGTGCGCGGACTGGAGGACAAGTTTCACGGACTCGAGCTCAATCATGTGCCACGCGAGTACAACAAGGCGGCTGACACCCTCGCAAAGGCAGCGTCGAATCGAAAACCTGTTCCGCACGGGGTCTTCGCGAGCGACCAGTACGAGCCATCTGTTCATTCCGAGGAGGACAAGACGCCAGAGCCGTCAACACAAGAAGTCATGGAGATTGATGGGGCGCAAGAGCCCAACCTCGAAGACCCTGACTGGAGGATTCCGATCCTCGAGTGGATGGTGGAAGGAAAATTGCCACCCGACAAGGAGATGGCTCGACGCATCGCCCGCATGGCCAAGTCGTACAAACTGGTCGACGGCGAGCTCCATCGAAAGGGCGCCCAAGGCATGCTCATGCGGTGCATCCTAGCCGACCAAGGCAAGGAGCTTTTGCAAGAAATCCATGCAGGCACCTGCGGGCATCACGCCGGCCCAAAAACCATCGTCGGAAAGGCTTTCCGACAAGGTTTGGCCTACCGCGGTAGCCGACGCGACTCGGATCGTGCGCAGCTGCGAAGGCTGCCAGTTCTACGCACGACAGACCCATCTCCCGGCGCAGACTCTGCAAACCATACCCATCACCTGGCCCTTCGCGGTCTGGGGGCTAGATATGGTCGGACTGCTGAGAAAGGCACCCGGGGGCTTCACCCACGTACTCGTCGCCATCGACAAGTTCTCGAAGTGGATTGAGGCCAGACCCATAACAAACGTCCGCTCCGAGGAAGCCGTCGCATTCTTCACCGATATCATCTATCGGTTTGGGATCCCGAACTCCATCATCACCGACAACGGTACGCAGTTCACCGGCAAGAAATTCCTCAAGTTCTGCGACGACAACCACATCCGTGTGGATTGGGCCGCCATCAGCCATCCGAGAACCAATGGGCAAGTCGAAAGGGCCAACGACATGATCTTGCAGGGTTTAAAGCCACGTATATTTAAGCGTCTCGAGAGGTTTCGAGCGACGTGGGCTGCAGAGCTCCCGTCCGTCCTGTGGAGCCTGCGCACCACGCCAAGTCGGGCTACCGGCTGCACGCCCTTTTTCCTTGTCCACGGGTCGGAAGCAATCCTCCCGACGGACATCGACTACGGCAGCCCACGGGTTCAGGCCTACACGGAAGAGGGCAATCAGGTCGCCCTCGAAGACGCCATCGACCAGTTGGATGAGGCACGCAGCGTCGCCCTTCTCCACTCAGCACAGTACCAGCAAGCTCTACGTCGCTACCACGAACGCAATATACGGGAGCGCGAGTTCCAAGTCGGTGACCTCGTCCTCCGACGAGTTCAGAGCAATGAAGGGCGACACAAGCTCTCGCCTCCATGGGAGGGGCCATACATTGTCGACCAAGTGCTCCGTCCGGGAACCTTCAAACTGAAGCATGAGGATGGCAGGGTCATCTCCAACGCCTGGAACATAGAGCAGCTACGCCGTTTTTATCCCTAAGTATTTACTTTGTTCTCATTTTATGATAATGCAAGAGCTCCGAGCTACTTTTTCTTCATGAAATGACATCTTTTCGCAAGCTTACATCTTTTACTCGAGTAAAATGTCTTTATGCTTATCTTATCCCATGGGCAAGTCTCTGACTTGTCAATGGGCTCGGGGGCTACCCGGGGGCTACGGCCCCCCTACCCTGATCGTTGCAAAACCTTTTTTCGATCAAAAAACATCTATGGTTTCTCGTATGATCGCCGCGGTACGCTCACTTTCCTTAAAAGGAGATGAACGATGATTCCAACGGTCACGAACCTGCGCTCGTCCGGGCCCCGAGTACTTATGCCCCCGCGGCTACGGTACAAAGACCCACAAGCAAAGTTTGTGATCTCGAGTTGTCGGTCACTCGCCCCTTCCAAGGAACTCCGAGTAACCGTTTCAAACTCTCAAGAGTATTCTTGTTTGCAAAAACATACACACGCACCCATCTTTCTTCGAAGTACTCGAGGGCTGCCCGCTCGAGTAGTAACGCTCCTAAACTAAGCTCGGTCGAGTCGCCTAGTTCCTACGCCTCTGCAGCTACGGAGCAAGACACCGTCAGCAAAAGTTTTAAGTGACTCTACTCAGTGCGCAAATCCTCTAACTACTCGAGAAAAGGGCAACCAACAATCAAAATGCTTAAAACTTGAAACAAAGACAGGCTCTTAACCCTCGAAGCCTGCCACAAACATCCGGCTCACAAACCTTTTACAAGCATAATTAAAAAGCCTCGGCGAGGCAACTTGTTCTTTGCAGGTCCAGGTCGTAAGGGGCATGATTCAGCATGGTTCTGGCGAGGTCGACAGCGTTTTTCGATATCGCCATACTGCGCGTTGGTATAGGCCCAGGTTGACTACCTGCGTTGTGTCGCTGCACAATGGTCGTGCCAACCCAGGTCGACACGGGCTCCCTGTCTTTACGGAAGGCCTCTCGAAGGACAGTGCACTAGTACCCTCCACTGGGACTATGGTATCCGTACCATTACAGCCCGGACGCCCTTTACAAACCACTAAAGTCGTGACACTGCTCATACAAAACTATATGTACAGCGTCATAAGCTACAAGGAGTTTGGCCCTTGGCCAAATTACAAGATACAAAGATCTTAAAGGTCCTGAATTACCTGCCGAAGTGCTTACGACTCAGTCTACACTAATAAGGCTTGTCGCAAGCTTTCTTCTAGCTTCAGGACCTACTCGACGACCTCTACAGCTACGGTGGAGGCAGCTGTCACACAGCTACCTCTACTCGTGCACCAACCGGTCTCCTGCAGCGCCCAGCATCAAGTCTGGGCTGCGTCGCGAGATCGCAGAAGGTCCGAGCTTTAACACCAACCTCGTCGGGCGGAGCGCAGCGCTCACCAGCATCACCTCAGGCCCGAAAGTGTCAGGGCCGACGATGCAGCTGCTGCTTCATTCTCCCCCTGGGCTCCCCGGCGAGACTGGGAGAAGAGGCCAATCGAGCTCTTCGAGCCTCGCAAGCATTCTTCTAGCTCCAAGCATGAACTGCATCACCTCTACACTCTGGTGGGCGGATAGAAGCCCACGGAGTGGCAATATTACTACACTGGGTCATCTTGGATCCCCTCTGAAGGTGGGTGTGGTTTGCTTCGAGCTTTGGACACCTATTTATACCAACAGGCGTCTGCGTTCAGTCCTACTCACAAGGCCGACTGACGTGGCGTCCTTATCCTCGACGACACTGTACCCCCGTGGGGCACGAGGTCACAGCTCGCCTGTGAAAAGCATCGGTGCACCTGACCCCGACCTGACAGCACACTGAGGCATCTTCGTCTTTTGCGGATGGCAGTAACCCGTGCTTCATAAGTATGCTGACCCGTGACCGTACAGTGCACCTGTGACTCTTGTCATGACAGACCTGCCGCCTGCTACCCTCTGCAAGGTTCTGGAGCTCTTGTCCTCTAGCATCAATCCTACAAGAGCATCAGTCTCCCAAACAGAAGTCTCCGACTTACTCAAGACTCCAACATTTAACCCCACACACAAGTCTCCGACTTGTCCGTGGGCTCGGGGACTACTACCCGCGGGTCCACTCGCGCGTCCCCACCAGAGAAGACACAGCAAAAATCTCCTCGTCTCCGTGACAGTTGATCCTGGGAGCGAGTCTACGACTCCCCCACCAGGCTCGGGGGCTACTGACAAGGTCATGGACCAGGGCCCACCAAGACCCCTAAAAAAACACAGCACGGGCCCACGTACGGCATGCTCCGGTAGCTGACACAACGAGTGTTGCGCTGCCCGAGTACGTGGGGCCCGTACGACTAGTTTCCGCCATGAGCCAGGGTACAGGGGGCCCATGGCCACCCGTACCTCTTCCCCGAAGTACACGGCGACTCGTACGACAAGTTTCCACCCCAGCTCCCGACTACTCGATTCGTATGAGTAGTTTCCGCCTTACGGCCGCGGAAGCTCACTCGCACGAGTGGTTTCCGTCACGCCGTCACAACTACTCGTTCGCACGAGTAGTTTCCGCCACCCGCTCAAGCGGGCTTCGCGGAGAATGCACGGGGCGCGCGGGCCCACCAGATCGAGATCTTGGGATCTCCGCGCACGCTCCCCCACGCACCGCCACGCGTCCGCCCCGCCGTAGTGGTCCGCCCGGGCCAGGCCGATTCGGTGCCAGGGGACGGATTCGTCAAACCCCGCCACCATCAGCACAGTGGCCGCCGTACCGTGGACGGCGTAATGGACGCTAAGCGGTGTACCATACAGTACACGCTACACTCTAAGCATTGGGAGACGCGGTGTAGACCGCCCACTCACCCGAGTGGTTTCCCATCTCCGACCAGTTCAAGACTTGGCCGTCAAGGCCACGGGAGCGCAGGCCCCGTCGGCGTCCCGTGATACCCTGGTACGCAGCCCGCCACGTGTTCGCCTTCCTACACGGGTCCGCCCTGACCAGGTCGATCCGGTGTCAGGGGACGGATCCTCCTGCCGCCCCCTAGCTGAGGCGGTACGCATCGTACCACGGAGGGCACGGGAAACGCTGTGCCACCAACGGCACAGTGTATGCCGTCACCTACCCGTGGAGCAGGCTACCCCTGTCCTACGCTATCAAGAAAAGACAAGTCCCTGATCTCCTAATGGGGTCAGGACACGTACACTGCCTCCTGTACCCGACTAACTACTCGGAGGAGGGAACGGGGGGCCCCGGGACGGAGGCTTGGGACGCACGGGATCTGCACCGTCACCCAAGGCCCCGTAACAGTGCTTCGCCGCTCCTGTCGTCTGACAACCTGGAGCAGAGAAGGACGGTCTCGCACTGTACATTAGCTCACATATGCTCAAATGTAACCGCCCTAGACTCCTCCCTTGAGACTATAAAAGGGAGAGGCAGGGGCACTCTCAAAACAGGTTCGTCTCCACCTCCATACACACTTAGCATCGATATCCCATCTCATACAACGCAAGCCTCCACACTCACTCACGTACGCAGACTTCTGCTACTTGAACCACTCGCACACCAGGGACTTGGGCTCTTCACCCTCTCCCGACCAGTTTGTACTCTCTGTTGCAAGCCCTTGAGCATAAGGAACACCCCCCTCTCACTGGACGTAGGGTATTACTCTCCGGAGGCCCGAACCAGTATAACTCTGAGTGTCTCCTGTGCTACCGTGCGGATCAGAACACGCCTCCCCTCGTATAAATTTACTTGCCGGCGGTAACGAACCCCGACAATAACCCATACCGAAACTCCATTTTAGCTTAGAATGTTCAGGTTCTTATTTAACTGAAAATAAACCTGATGACAGAAGCAACCACTTAATCTGCCACACTCACACAAAACGGCAATTCACATAGCAGATACATGTGCAATTCATACATATGTCAAACAAACCGTAACTCCAAATACTAAAACCATCCATGTATTGTATTCTATTTCTTTGGCCAATGGTAAACTTTTTCATCTACGGTTTGTAAAAAATAAAACCAAGCCAAGTAACCGCATCTCCGATTGTTTTTTTCTTCTGCAGAACGAACTTGATCACACTAATTGCATCTACTCCTACGGTTGTTATCCAAACAATATAATGGACAAGAGAGATAGTCAAAATCTATACCAATTTTTTTGTGTGTGCAATGATTATGGCAAAAGAAACATTTCAGGAAATAGCTATCCTCTCATATATGCAAAGTGTCATTTGTTATGTAACAAAAATAACACCAGACAAAGCTCATAAGTGAAATCGAAAGGGGGAAAATGTAGGCTTACCTCTTCAATTGTATCATGCTCCAGTCAAAACTGATATCAATTTTTTGTGTTCCTGCAACGACAGAAATGTAAGCTAACAGTCACGCCATTTAGAAAATCCTTTCTAGACTGTTATTTAAAGCATGACTAAATTCAGAATCAGAACCTTAGTGACTTGGCAAGCACAATCACTCAGAATGCCAACTAATGCAGTAATGCTGACAGGTACACATCAAGCTAACCATACATTATTAAAATTGAGAATAATACTATGTAATAGAAGAAACATCACTCACCTTCTCTTCAGAAGACAACAAAGATGGTTCATCAGCAGTTACCTAAGCAAAAAGAGGAAAAACTATAAACCTCATAGCCAGCTGATATATAATTCAAAAGAACTACAGAGTATTAATCAAATTGAGCATTATCATCAGAAAGCATCCATGCAAAAAAAAAAATCCAGAAGAACTCATGGTAACCGATTAAGTTATAACTGAAACACAATTTCAATGAGAGTGTAAAGGCTTCTGAAAATACCTTAAGAATCAAATCATATATATGTATGGCATGGTATGATAAGTCTCTAAGTCACATAGCGTTACCTATGTCGATCCGAAGTTGTCACCTAAATAGTTAAGTGATCGGAAGTTCGGAACATATAAATGTTTAGTTCACTTATACGCTGATGGGCGCTGCTAATGTTTAGGTCCAGGTGCAGTGCTGGAAGTGTGATCACCCGTACGTGCCTCTGAAGAAACAAACGACATCCTTTCTTAGACAAGGTGGCACTGTAAGCATTTTATCAAACACATGATGAGGAAGGAAACGCAAAGAAAAAAGCTGCAGGCACCTCACATTCCCCTGATGCCGGCCATTCCAAATCTCGGGTACTGATGCTACGATGGCTCTCCTCCTCTGCAAGAACAGGAAACCAAACAAATCACATATTAGGACAAAGCATGGCAGATCTGACGCATAAGAAAAGAAGTGAAATACAAGAAAGGAACGGAGTTCACGGATCTGCACAGTTTGGAGAAGATTTCAAGCATCAGCTCCTTGCTGCTGGATCTGCGGAGGGAGGGAGGAGGCGGGGAACTCCGCCTCGCAGCTGGTCGAGGAGGTGGGGAACTTCGGCGCAAGGAGCTCCTTCGACCGCAACAGGAGCAGGGGCGTGTGCGCTTCCTCGCAGCCGCCGCCGGGGAGCGGGGCCACATGCACGTCCTTGTCGCCGCCGCCGCCGGAGCTCCATGGACGCTGGCCGTCCTCGTCCAGGTCCGCCGCGGGAGTGGTCTGTTGGTTCCCGCCGCTATCGATTTGCGGCCTCCGGAGAGCCGAGGCCAGCAGGTGGTGCCCACCTGTGTCCATCATCCACATAGGGAGAAAGGGGAGGGTAGGAGAGGGCTGCAGAGGTGGTAGCAGCTTTGGAGAGCCCTGCGAGTAGGGAACAGGGAGGGAGAAGCGACGGCTTGGAGGAGGAGAGAAGAGCGAGAGAAGCGGGCGGGGAGGAGGGCAGGAGGGAGATGCGGCGGCCGGGGAGTGAGGTTAGGGTTCGGTGCGCCTGCGCGGGGGTGGGGTGGGGGTATTAGGCGGGGGTAGGGTGGTGGGAGGGTGTGTTCGCAAAAGTGACCGGGGGTGTTTGTAGAAACTACACCTACATCGAATTTCCGCTTTTTCGAGTAGAAATAAATTTTAGTTGAAGGGCTTATGTGAAAAATATATGAATGTGGTTTTGTGCGATATGAACGTTCTGGAACAATTCGATATTCGTAGCAAATCTGAAGGTGTTTTTGCAAAACATCAAAACGAGGCGTGGCGAGCATCGGTGGCCTGCTCTGGTGCGGGGAATCGGTAGGAGCTTTTCATTTCCTGATTGAGTGGTTAATTTGGGAAAAAATTTGAATCACAAAAGTGTACTTAATACAGAAGGAGTATTTTCTTTATACTGGGATCGGCGTGAGGTGAGTTTTGCCAAATTTATTTTTACCAAATTGATTTATCAAACTTAATTTTTTATGTTTTACCGAAATTCATGTTTTATCAAAATTAAATAGATGTCAAAATTAGTTTGCCAAACTGACGCTGCTCTTAGGTGATTGATGAACTTTAAGCTCTTTACCCAACGGGATATCACCTTGATCTTTACCCAACCAAATTCAAAATACACCTAAAAGTTTTGGTAATCAGTTGGTTCATCACCACGTTTTTTTGATATTTTAAAACCAAATCCATAGCTAAAACTTTTGGTTATTGTGACATTTTTAGCCAAACCCATAGCTAAAATTTTAGTTATCAGTTGGTTCATCACCAAGAGTTTTGACATTGCCAATGTTTTTACCCAAATTCATAGCAGGTTACTGGAAACTACTTAAGGTTCGTCACCAAGAATGTTGTAAAAAAAAGGTTCGTAGGTTCGTCACCAAGAATGAGTTTTGATATGCCATGATACGCCAATGTTTTTAACCAAATCCGTAGCAGATTACTAGAAACTTCTTAAAGATAAAGATGTAGGTTGCCACATTTTGCCACTAAACAAAATTTTTATTCTCATTTTAATCAAGTGGTACCTAGTAAATTTCTTTTGACACATTTTGGCATGCTCTGATTTTTTTGATTTTTGGCAAACCTATCATTCTGGCTGGAAAATTCTGTGCCACCGGAGGGAGCACTACCTTTATGTAATACACATCGAGATGGTCCTGGTCTCCTGGATGGATGTATGACTATCTCATCTGTCATCTCTCATCCACCCCCGGAAGCTCCGTGACGAAGATTTCTTTTAGTAACACCACGTTTAATTTATCTTATTTCTTTTTGAGAAACCAGAGTGTTCTCGATTATATCTATATGTACATCAGATATTCAGATGGCACATCGACCTTTCAAAAGTACAGCCGATTTGACTCCCAAACTAGCTAGTAGTAGACACTAGTGAAAGCAGTAAGTAAACCCAACTCGACGCAGATTAACCAAGCAATCAGTAGAATCAAGCACTGTTGCTCCTTAATTCAGCGTGGTTCCTCTTGAAGAGCCTGGGGATGACGGCCTCCCTGCTCCGCTCGATCCCCGGCGTCTCCACGCCCACGTCCTTGAGCGTCACCGCCTTCTTCGTCCTGCACAATCAAAGCGATCAGATGATCTCTCTCTGGAACGGAATGAACTTAATACTCCTACGACAGCGGCAGAGCGCGGCGACGACAGACGTACGGGTACTCGGCGACGGGGTCGGCGACGCCGGCGGTGAGGCTGCGGTCGTCCTGCACGTGGGCGACCTTGCGGAAGAGCGACCTGTCGACGAAGCGCTCGCCCTCGTCGACCGCCAGCTCCGGCGCCGCCACCTCCGGCACCGTCTCGCGCTTCTTCTTGTCGACGCGGACGTTGGGCGCGTGCGCCAGTTGCTGCTTCGCCGTGCTGAGGCCCAGCGTCACCGACAGCGCGATCAGGCCCAGCGCCACGTACACCGGCACGTAGTCGCCACGGGGGACCTTGCTGCCGGCCTTCGCGCCGCCGGGGCGCGCGGCGGTCGCCGTCGCGGCCGAGCGGGACTGGAGGACGGTGGGGCGGTTCTGCTGCAGCGCCGCGCGTAGGCCGGACGCGGCGGCGGCGGCTCGGGACGCCATGGACATGGCCGGCGAGAGTGCGCACTGCGCTGCGAGCGAGTGTGTGTTGTGTTTGCTTGCGACGGAACGGAAGGCCAGTAAACTGATGCTTCTGAAGTTCTGATGATTCGGCTGAAGAAGGGTGGGCTCGCGGTGGCGGCTTTTTATGCGGGCGGGGAAGAAGCGTCTGGAACCGGCGGGAGCCAGGTGGCGCGGGAGGCAGCGGGACGTGTCGGGGCGCCGGGACACGCGGCGGGGCGGGGAGGCGCCGGCGTGGCCCTCCCTCCCGGGCTGGAAGCAGCTGGAAGACGACATGGACACACGGTACTGGTCGGTCGTCGCATGGCTGTGCGAGAGTACGTGCCGGTCTCGGTTGGGGCGCCGGAGGTGGCTGGCCGCCCCAGCTCGGAGCCCGGCCGTTGGATTGGAACAGCCGGACCCGTGCACGCGCACCCACGGCCGCGGCCGCGGCCGTTCCCGGTTGCCACTCCACTCTCCACCAAACCGGTCACTCGAACCGGGTTTACCGCAGTTACCGTTCAAAACCGTACAAATTCAAAAATCTAATTCAAAACCCAGTGTAATCGGTTTAGTTTGGTATACCTTGCGATTTGACCGGTAAACCGGTCGTCGAACAAAAACCGAATCAGTAAAGAAATTGATGTGTTTTCAAATTTGGATTTAAAAAATTAGAAAATAAAAAGAAAAATTTTTAAAAAAATTTCAAGGTGTGTAGAATCTAATGGTGTCATTTTTTTCAAATATTAGTGTATTTAATATTTTTTTACGGGCAATAGAAGTTGAACCGACCAATTTTTTTCCTTTTTCTTTTTTACTTGAACTTCTAATGCCTGCAAAATATACTAAATGAACGAATATTCGAACAATTCTGACACCATTAGATCCTTCGCACCTTGATGTATTTTTGGGAAATTTTTTAGATTTTTTTCTTTTTTAATTGAAATTCAAAAATTTGAATTTGGGCGGTTGGTAACCGGACGGTACCACAACCGGTCCGGACCGGTTTGACTGGTAACCGCGGTAAACCGGCCGGTTACCAACGGTTTTGTAAACCCTGCTCCCCACCGGTTGCTGTTAAATTTCTTTTTTCACTTCTTATATGTGTGCCACTCTCACTCACTCCGGGTAACTCTAAGTTTATCTAATCCATGTTTTGTCTAGTCTTGAGGTTCTTCAAAAAAAATTTCTCTCTTAATCTATTTACCCTAAATTATACTTCACTTTAATTTTGTTTAAAGTCAAACTTATCTAGTTTTAGCCAAATATAATACATCTACAATAAATTTGAGTTAGGTCAAAACAAGTGTAAGGTATAATTCGAACGGTACTAAAACCTACTCCTATTTCAAACTGTAGACCATTCCAAATTTTCTAGATATTTTTTTCTATTATGCATTTAGATATGTCATGTTCAAATACATAGCAAAATCTATGTATCTTGAAAAAAAATCAAAACGACCTGCGATTTGAAATGAAGAGAATAGAATTAAGAAGATGACTGCTCGGTTGGCACTACAACACATTGGTCTTAATTCTTTGACATTTCATTTATGGCCTATGCCTCGTAATAAAAGATGTCTCGTGACGAAAACAAGTTTTTTCATCATAATACTTCTTTTTTGTTTGACTAATTTACGATGTTCATTTATCATTATTTTGACCTCTACAAAACATTATAAAAAGTGGATAACCTTATGAAGTTTTGCTCGTTTGTCACGAGAAATTCACAACAAAAGGTCATTTTTCTTGTAGTATAGTTTTGCATTACAAGACAAACTCTTAAGGTAATAAGTACTACCAAAGTACAATCAACAACTCAATTGCTATCAGGTCTTGGTAATCTGACTTCCTCCCTCGAAATAATCTAAAACAGCTGCAGAGAGTTTTCGTTGTGCTATAAACGTTGTAATGTACTAGGAAAGTGCATGTACGTTGCTACGAGCAACAAAACATTTATACCCCAATATGCATATAATTCAACAAGACTAATAATGTGAAAATAAACATATATGTCAACAAGACTAATAATGTGAAAATAAACATATATGTCAAATTTATATTTTTTATTTAATGAGTGTGTTGCTATGGGCGTACAAAATTTTAATGAAATACTATTTAACAGAAGTATACATAAGTATGAAACATATCTGATGATAAGGCTATGTTAGGTATATATGATGGTGGCCAATGAAGCTAAAGCTACAGAATGCAAAAACACAGCCTCATTTGCAAATTGACTGTGAACACTGTCATTAGAAATCACCAATGGAATGAAAATTAAAACTGGATGGAGCAATTCAAAGTTGGCATCATATTTCACATGGTAACAAACATTACAACAACTGTCGATTGCCATCTTTTGAGGGGTGGCCCTAATTTTGAACAATAACACGTATGTAATAAGCACACCTGACAAAGAATAAAAGATAATGGTAGAGCAATTGGTTTAATGCCTTACTCTTTTGGAAATATAATAAAACTGACCAAAGGACATGGAAGATGGTTAATACAGATCAGATGTAACTGATACACCAATTCCTTATTGCCTTTCTACACCCTCAACAACAGCATCAATTATTATTTTTATTTTGCAGACCCACCACCCTCATCTGTGCAATAGTATCATATAGGCACTTCTATATATGTCCAATGGTGAAATGACTTCACCAGCCTCCACAATAGGTAGATTCCGCCTGCAACACGGCAGCAACTAATTTTGATATGTCCCTGCCTATGTGGTCGTGTTCAGTGTCCAGGACAAGAATGGGAGCTTGGCATGGACCTCCTATGTTTCTTTCTTGCACAGTGTTGCCCAAATATATAAGATCTCAACACTTATCTGTCAAAGAGCATATCAATCATGTATCCTGGGAATCGTATGCACTATAGGATAGGCTTCAACTGTCGAAATTTCTAAACTAATAGTCACACAATGTATCTGGCATTTACAGTGAGAAAGAATGTAAGAAACCAAATTAAAGAAATCATGATTCCTAATTTCTGTGAAGCTTTACTGAATTACCTGGCATGTCTGAGACATGAAGAGAATTAGATCTCACATGTGTAACAAAGAAATTTGTACAGTAAAAAGAAATGACCATGGAATGAATGTGTAACAAAGAAATATGTACAATAAAAAGTAATGACCCCGGAATAAATGTTAAAAGGAGCTCGAACCACATAAGGCCAAAGGTAGCAGTAGGGAACAACAATCGTGACTTATCTTTCAAATATATTTCACAAACATGTATTATTTGCATGTTGTGCTGATTCCCAGTTATAGCCTGATTGAACTGACATAGGGATGTTGAAACCATACTAAACTGGTTTATTTCTGCAGCTAGAATAGGAGATAAAGGAACATTTATCTAGTATAGGGATGTTAAAACCAGAGTTTCAACATAAGAAATATATACTGAAAATAGATGTGGTCCTTCAGTGCGATTGTCACTCCTCTAACTCCGAGTGGATTCAGCTCCAAAACATAGCTAGGGAATGGAACAACACCTAGAAAAACATACTGAAAATATCAGAAAATAGCTACAATGATAATGTCGAAATAATTACATATCAAGCGGTACGGACATTAAGTATCTACATAAGAACAAGGTGACGAAATAACCTCCAAGTTGTTGCATGTCACGTCACATTCAACATGAACCCAAATCTGGTAATCATCACAACAGAGAACAGACCTAGCAAGAAGTTTCTATCAGAATCAGTTGACGGGGCTAAGTCAAGAGATGATGTCAATATAAACATTTAACAATGTCATGCAACAGGACATTAATTGCCCTCAAGGATATAGAGGAACTACCTGTTGCTACTTATTTATACAGCATCAAAGAAAAAAATCCGTGCATAATTTCTCCTTCATACAATTGTCACTGCATCAAAGAAAGTAAAATACTGAGCTGTGGTATGATTGATTTAAAATATTGTGGGCATATATGTTGAACAAGATTTAGCGAATCATGCAAAGAATCAAGGCGCCAATGAAACCACCATCTGCTCACCTATGCATATCCAGAGGCCAATCAAAGATGAACCTAAAGCAAGATACTTAATGAGATATGCAATGACAAGACTATTAGTAATAAGAGAATGCAAGATTATATCCTGTAACACAAACCGTCCATCCATATATCCAAGAGTAATTGCTGTCATTAACCAATCATATGTTCAAAAATAATGTAGATCAACAAAAGCCATCCTTCGGAGCTCTTGAGAATGTTTCATGACAGTATCACAGTCCCTTTCAGATATAAGATCCTCAAATTGACTGAGCACGAAGAATAGTTTGCCAGTGGCTTAAAAGGTTTGAAATAGAGCTGGATTGCTCAACTCTGAGATCGATAAGAAAGGCATGTTTAGGATTAAGAAAGCGATAGTTCATTGACAGCATGAACATTTGAACAGTCTTGTTGGTCGACTGCCATGTTAAAATGTGACTTCAATGATAGAACATTAATGTCTCCACACTACCCATTCACACTGCTGCATCTCACCAAGAATAGCATATCCTAGAAGCTTAGAAGCATGGAGTAAGAAAAATTTAAAGTTCAAGTGCATATACTTGTTCTTGTAGGATACGTGACTTTCAGGGAAACTGGATAAGAATTTGCTTTATATTGGCCAGAACTGCTTCAATTTCAACAGCCTGTAGGAAATAAACTTTAACAAGCAGTGTTAAGCTGATAACTTTTTTTTTTGCATAGTATAGCAGTGATTGTCTGACCTTGCTTAATTTCAAATATTGAGTAGGTAAGCTCCCCACTGAATTCATTGTGCGTGGTAAACCCACAAGTACGTGTAGACTTCAATTATTTTGAGGAACTCAGAAAAGGTCTATTTAAGAAAATCAAATGCAGCAAAAGAAGAAATGAATATATTTTGGTTGTTACTCTGAAGTTATTTCTCTGAAGAAAGATATTACAGTGAAGCATCCTTCCAACTCGCGGTTATTACCGTACGTACCTAGCTGCTGCCACCCTTCGCCTGCTGGTATTGACGCCATAGCTGCGAGCGGGGGTGAGGTCAGTGAGGGTTATACATAGAGCAAATTGAAAAAGTTGTGAGTTCCAGTTCCCACGCAGGAACAAAATCTTGCGACTAAATCAAGATGACAAACACAAAGATTCAGATTCAGCTATTGTACCCGCTGCCCGACGGTCCTCACAGCCCCCACGACCACCGTCCAGTGCACGCTGGCCACCGCTTCTCACCCAAGACCACTGGACCATCGTTGGGGCTGGACGGCGGCGACCGCCACGCACTGCCTGTTGGCCCATCTATGAAGGCCGCGAGCAAGGGACGAGCAGTAGTTGCAGCCGCTGCCGCCGACCCGCCTGGTGGAGCAGCAGCCTCTAGAGATGGTCGACGCCGCCGGCTGACCGATTCATCTCCAGATGCGCCGCCGCCGTGTAGCAGATGCACCAGTGCCCAGATGGAGCGTGGGGGAGGCAGGGTGGATCAGGAAAGAGGTGTGCGCGACGACGGTGAGCGGACGGGCGCGGAGGGGTCGCGGTGGCGGCGAGCGGACGGGAGCGGAGGCACGGTGGCGGCGTGCGGGGGAGGGGGAGGGGGAGGCAGAGGCGGTGTGGGGACGTGCGTGGAGGGGGAGTTAGAATCGAACAGTGGGAATCGAACTGCAGCGAGAGTACGGGAAGGTCTTACGGACGACACAGATAGGACGTAGAGGCAGACAGGCGATTGAAAGTACGATCAAGTTTTTTCCTTATTGTTAATTTTTTTTAGAGTAGAGATATAAAAGTTGTAATGTACAGCAAACAGTAAATATCACGTATTTCCAGATGGCACACTCCCATTGGCCGACTTTTTGGCGCGTACAGGAGAAACCAACCGCGGACCTTTCCCGCGCTCGAGCCACCGGCGACCGCTATGCAACGGGCCAACGGTAAAAAGAAAATCCTATATTATCACTCAGCCCCCTACAGAATAACGTAATACCCTAAGACCAAACAGCCGAGCACAGTAACACGAGCGGAAAGAGAGGACAACGCCGGTTTCGCCAAAAGCCCCTGTAGACAAATAAAATCACGTCGTGGCCCCCACCCTGCTCAACCCGACATCCCCGCCTCGATCCCCAAATCCCCGAACCCTAGCTCGCCGGAGCCCGCGCTCTCCGGCGACTACTCCGGCCAATTCGTAGCGGACGCCGTTTGATGCGTCCAGGGAATAGGGGCTGATTTTCTCTGGTCTGTTTGGTTTCGATGGCCGCGCAGCCACCGCCGGCGCCTCCCGCCGTGGAGGCGCGCTTCGCGGATCTCTGCAAGGTCAGATCTCTCGCGCCCCTCCGCCCGCCGGTGTGGTTTTTCCTGCGTTCTGAGGTCTTACGGTTTTAGGGGTGGGTGCTCTGGTGCAGGAGCTGGGACTGGGCGAGGGCGTCGCCGGCGAGGCCGCGGCGCTGCTGGATGAGGTGAAGGGCGCGCTCCTCGCGGCGCCTTCGGTCGGAGGAAGATCGGTGAGGGACACCGCCTTCTGTGGCTTAAACCTTCGATTCCTCTGTCTCGCGTGCTAATTAGAGCGTGAACGGATACGGACCATTGCAGGCTAAGGAAGCGGAGAGGCTCTGCTTCGCATTCGTGCTGTACTGCGCTGTGAAGCTGAAGGGGCGGAAGGAAGGCTCTGGGGTCAGGCTGTGTGAGATCTTGAAGAGCTGCAAGCTCAAGTGGGTGATGCTTCGTTACGATTATTTGAGTTTTATGCTTGTTATCTATAGGGTTTCAAGTTTTATTGAGTTGGTTGGGCTTGCCTTTGGTTTTGGTTTGGTGTGCAGGTATGACGATTTCTTCAAGGAGATGCAGCAGCTTGGTCTGAAGATTGAGAAGATCTCAGAGAGCCGTTATGGCCGGGATTGGGAAGGTCAACTCGAGGTGGGTTGATAGCTGGCCTTGTTTTGTTTTTAAAAGATGGAGATTCTGGGAGGCCCTAACTTTCTTGTTTCTGTATGGGGCTTTTGACTTGTGAAATCAGCTGAAGCAGCTGGAGGGTTTGGTTAACCTGTTGGCCGATGCAAGCAGGTAATATTGTGCCATGCCTTATACACAATTTGACAATTGCAAAATTGTTGATGGTTTTTCTTTTCTTGTATTGATATGTGATGCTCATTATTTGTGAGAATGCGTAACTAATCAAAACTGCTGGCCCACAATTCATAACAACTTGGTTCGTGTGTTTTCTTATTACCATCATTGTTATGATATGCCAGGTTCTATCGTAAGGCATATAATGAACTATTCTCAAGTGCAAGTACTGATCAGGAGCCTGGATTAGCAACAAGTACTCCTGATTATATTCTTTTTGGGTGGCATGTCTTCTTAATGCTTCGTTCAAGATCACCGGAAATGTTTAAGGATTTAGTATCCTGCATCCATGGATTGGTTGCTGTATTGGTGAGTTTGCTTTTCTTCCTTCCGTTTCGTTATTGATTGTTGAACTTTGACTCCCTTAATACTGTGAGTTGCTATTTGTTTTTTTAAGTAACCACAAAACTTTTTGGTGAAATGCAGGCCATACTTTTGATTCACATGCCTGCTAAATTGAGGAGCTTCACGATTGAAGGCTCTTCTCACTTAAGTAATTGTTCTCCACATCTTGTCAATTGCTCCGTCTGAATCTATATTGTTATTCATTCAGCATATAACACATATTTATGTTTGTTTGTATCCAGTCAAACAAACTGAGAAAGGTGTGGATATTATTGCTTCATTATGTCATAATTATCATACTTCTGAAGAATGCTTGAAAGAAATGATGGGCAAATCTCACGAGGCAATAGAGGACTTCTTCGGCATTAAAGCATTAAGTGCTTCAAAGTACAAAACAGAAAATTTGGATAAAATAGACACAGGCATGGAATCCTCCTTCTCCCTTGCGTGTGGCTGTGTGCGTGCATGCATACTAAACTGTTGTTATTTGTAGGAAGGTAGGATGCGTGTATACCGTGGTCGATGTATTGCAATGAGCCCCTAGGGCGGTATATATGAGAGTACAAGGCTTGGAGGGCAAGGCACCTCCCCTAGAGATAAGGAAGGCTATCACGGGATTACATCAATCCTAAACTACCATATCTGGAGTTGCCTAATATACTCTAACATCCCCCCGCAGTCGTAGCGGCAGCAACACGAACAGTCAGACTGGAGAACAATGGAGATGTATCCCCCTTGCAGTCGGAACGTCGGTGCGAATGCTTTGACTGGAGACTCATGCAGACGATAGCCCTTTAATGCCATAGTAGCCGAAGTTGAGGTGGACGTGGTCGAAGTCGTGGAGGGGGCGCGGGTCGAAGCGTCGTCGAGGTGCTCGACTACACAAACTCAGCAGCTTCTTTGCCGAAGACAGCAACAGGACGGTCGCGCGGTTTGCGACTTAGGTCACGCTCAGGACAGGGGTGGCGACGGTGCAGGTTGCAGCAAGTGTCGCACTCAGATCAGGGGTGGCGACGACGTCTTCCTTCAGGAACATCGGCGGCGATGTCCGCGCGAGGACGGCTGGAGGCGCGGAGGCGGATCGAGCGCCTGCTTGACGATGACCGGCGGCGAGTGGCGCCACCGCCTAGGAGGCGGCGACACCAATAGGGTGGCTTGACCACGAGCATCGTCGCTGCAGCCTGGAAGGCGCAGCAACAACCTCGTCCTTCGGGAGTGTCGACGACGAAGCGGCGACGAACGGCAGGGCGACGCAAACCCGATAGTGAATCGGGAAAAACTAAGAAAAAAAAAATTAACAAGCAGTAGACAGTCCTCTGGTACAATCTCGGGTGCGCGTAGCAGTTTCCCTGTCACCTCCTTCACCTTATCTCTTCCATCGGTCAAGACAGAGAGAGGCAGGGGAAAAGGAGGGGACGAGCCCGAGCGACGCCTCTGCTCCAGATGCGCGGCGACGGCGACGGCGGCGCGGGGGAGAGAGGGCCGGCGAGGGAGGGCGGCGCTGCGGCCTGGCGGCGATGACGCTCGACGGTGCTCGGCCCATCCGCCCGTCGGCGTAGTCCGGCTGCTCCCCTCCAGTCGCGGCGCACTGCGCAGGCGGCTCTGGGAGGGGCTCCTCCCCCTCGGCGGTCGTGCACGCGCGCTCTGCGCAGGCCGTGCGGCGGCGGCAGCTGGGTGGGGGGAGGTTAGCGGGAGACGCGGAAGGGGCGGGGAAGGTCGACGCGGTGCCGAGAACGACGATGCAGAGGCGGCGGCGGCCCAAGGCGGAGCCATGGCGACGACGGCGAACGGCGCAGCCACAGCGACGGGTAGAGGTACGACGACGGCGGCGCGGATCAGAGTGATCTGAGGCGCATCCTAGGAGGGCGCGGCCCCCGGCGGAGATCGATCTCGATCTCCCCGGGGGCGGCGCGGGAGCAGCGGAAGCGGCGGCGGCTAGGGTTAGGATCTAAACCTAGGCGACTGATACCATGTAGGAAGGTAGGATGCGTGTATACCATGGTCGATGTATTGCAATGAGCCCCTAGGGCGGTATATATGAGAGTACAAGGCTTGGAGGGCAAGGCACCTCCCCTAGAGATAAGGAAGGCTATCACGGGATTACATCAATCCTAAACTACCATATCTGGAGTTGCCTAATATACTCTAACATTATTCACACATTTTAATTAGCTGAAGTGTTGTCTCCCCCCCCCCCCGGCCCCGCCCCCCCCAAAAAAAAACTGGAGTGTTATATTAATGTTGTACTACAGGTGGTCTGATGTGCTTCAAAGGTCTCATCGATGAGGAAAGTTTCCAGCAAAATTTGGAAAAATTGGAGAAACTATGTAATTCCAATAGTGGGGAAGGGGAACTTGATTTGAAACTATTTTTGAGCAATGACTATGTTCCCTCCTCCGACAACACATCTGGGGCCTCCACTAATTTAGGATGTTCAAAGGTATCCCAAACGGTTCATAACCATTTTGTTATCTAGGCTGAATTCCTTTTGTGGATTATTTCAGTAGATTCATTTTCTTCTTTTGCAGCGCGCATTCGAAACATTAGCGTCACCCACAAAGACAATAAAGAACATGTTGACTGTCCCTTGTTCCCCTTCATCACCTGCCAGTTGTGGTTCAGTCAAGATTGTGCAAATGACACCGGTAACTTCTGCCATGACGACAGCTAAGTGGCTTCGTGAGGTGATATCTTCATTGCCAGAGAAACCTTCTCCTAAGCTTCAGCAGTTGCTGTCATCATGTGATAGGGATTTGACTAATGATGTGACTAAAAGGGTCAGCGTAGTTTTGGAAGCAATTTTCCCGACCAAGTCTTCTGCAGATCGGGGTGGTTCAATAGGTCTCAACTGTGCAAATGCATTTGACATCCCATGGGCAGAAGCAAGAAAAATGGAGGCCTCCAAGTTGTATTATAGAGTATTGGAGGCAATCTGCAGAGCTGAGTCACAGAACAGTAGTGTAAATAATCTTACTCCATTGCTGTCAAATGAGCGTTTTCACCGATGTTTGATTGCATGTTCAGCTGAGCTAGTATTGGCAACACATAAGACAGTCATCATGATGTTTCCTGCTGTTCTGGAGAGTACTGGTCTAACTGCATTTGATTTGAGCAAAATAATTGAGAACTTTGTTAGACATGAAGAAACCCTTCCAAGAGAATTGAAAAGGCACTTAAATTCTTTAGAAGAACAGCTTTTGGAAAGCATGGCATGGGAGAAAGGTTCATCATTGTATAACTCACTGATTGTTGCCAGGCCATCTCTTGCTTCAGAAATAAATCGTCTTGGTCTTTTGGCTGAACCAATGCCATCTCTTGACGAATTAGTGGTAAGGCAGAATTTTCATGTTGAGGGCTTGCCAGCTACACCATCTAAAAAACGTGCTGCTGCGTCAGGTACATTGCTACTCAGGCTTAGTTTAAAGTTTCTTTGATTAGTTGTTCCAATTCCCAAAGGCGCTTCTCCTTGTTGAGTTTCTGCATGCTACTTGAAGTTTGTTCATCATCCAATCAGTTTGATTGCAGTGTTTTGTGCTTTATTTGATTGGACAATGTGTCACGTGTCTGGTTATATAACTAGGCAAGTAGCAGTCATTGTCTTACCGATTTGGTTGCACAATGTTTTGCAGTCTGTGTTTCAGTAACTATATCGTCACTGCTATTTTATCGACAGAAGCTTTCATGAATTATGAGACTGGTATTAGAATTGTGTCATGAAGGTCTAGATTATCTGTACTGCTTTAAGGGAAAAAATGGTAAAGGGTAATGTGCACTGAAATGCTATGGTCTGGAAAAATGAAACGGTACCTTGGTATTGTGAAACAGCGCTCTGCCCAGTGAAGCTTCACGCGAAACTTTTTTTGTTTGTAGCAGTACAATGTATTCTTAGTGTAGAGTATGGTTCCTGAGCATGGTCATTGGTCAGTCATTTATTACTGCAGAAGGTATCATGATCTCAAGTTGCAGTCTAGGATCTATTTCCTATTATGCTATAGTTTCATAGATCTGATACATTCTTGAACAAAAGAAGCTTATTTGTATGGTGTGTTTCCAAGTGGGGTCCATTTAGGAATTCCAAGGTTCAATTACCTTAATTCTTACTACTCCATCCCAGAATATAGCTACTTCTGCCATTCAAGATCTATCCCATAATATAGCTATTTTTAAGTTACCAAGTGGGTTATTTGGTATGACATGTCTAAAATAGCCTCCATACATGCAAATCAATTATGGCATGCAGATTTGCATGCAAGCCTCCCACCAATTAGATATTAAAGGTATAATTATGCTGTGATCAATGAGAACTAATGAAGGGCAATATGGACTTCTATCTTATATCCTTAATCTGTCTGAAAACTCTAAAAGTAGCTATTAGATTGCAATCTTTTGAAACAAGCAATTCTCAGATTTCATTTTGTTAGTCCATATTGATTTTGGGCTTCTAGCTCTTCTCGCTCTTTACCATCACCTTGTTTCTTGCAGATGATAACACTGATCCTCGATCACCAAAGAGACTATGCAATGAATCCAGGAACACAGTAGTAGAGCGCAATTTGCAGACACCACCACCCAAGCAAAGCCACAGCATGCCAACTAACTTGAAAGCAAAATGCCAACCACTCCAGTCCACATTTGCAAGGTTTGGTCACACATTTTAGTTATACTGGAAGTCTAGAACGCACACTCTACTTTCCTTCAGAAAACAAAAATATTGATTTACCACTTGTCTACTGCAGCCCAACTGTCAGTAATCCTGTTGGTGGGAACGAAAAATGTGCTGACATAACGGTTCAGATATTCTTTTCTAAAGTATGGATCTTGTAACTAGAACTTCGTTTGTATGATTTATCTTCTTTTTAAAGTTCTAATGGCTCCATCTTGTTCAGATTCTGAAGTTGGCTGCTATTAGAATAAGAAACTTGTGTGAAAGGGTTCAATATGTGGAACAGACAGAGCGTGTCTACAATGTGTTCAAGCAAATTCTTGATCAAAGGACAGCATTGTTTTTCAATAGACACATTGATCAACTTATCCTTTGCTGCCTTTATGGTATTGCAAAGGTATCATTCATGTTAATTTAATGAACTTTCTGTTATTACTTCCCTCTTATTTGGGCTGACCATGCCTTCTCTGACAGGTGTGTCAATTAGAACTGACATTCAGGGAGATACTCAACAATTACAAGAGAGAGCCACAATGCAAACCAGAAGTCTTTTTGAGTATCTATGTTGGGAATAGGAATCGCAATGGGGTATGTACCTTGGCTTTGATATTTCACCTTTTATCTCACAGTTTTCTCATGATTTTGGTTCCTCTTATTGCTCCTTTTAATGACAGTTTTTCCTATCAACAGGTACTAGGATCACACCATGTTGATATCATTACCTTTTACAATGAGGTGTTTGTTCCAGCAGCCAAGCCTTTCCTGGTGTCATTCATCGGTTCTGGTACTCGTCCAGAAGACAAGAAGAATGCTAATAGTATGTGCTGTACCTGCTTTCTCATTTGAACTGCTATTCCTTCACCTTAACTGATGTCATCACTTTTGCTTAGGCCAAATATTTGGGTCACCCAAGCCATCACCTTTCCCAAATTTACCAGACATGTCCCCAAAGAAAGTTTCATCTTCTCATAATGTTTACGTGTCTCCTTTGCGGCAAACCAAGGTATTTTTCTCATTCTATATCGCATCGCTTTATTTTGTCTATTTGCTCATTTATTACTGTTGGAGTATAAGTGAATTGCCCACCTTTCCCCATCAGCTTAAGCTTTTGGGTTGAACTGGTTGGTGCATGCAACTCAATATGGTACCAGAGCCAGAGGTCTCGAGTTCGAATCCTGGCGGGCGCGTTAATTAAAATAATTACAGCCCACTCCGATATCCACATATGCGGCCTGGGGGAGCCTGCACGTGAGGGGGAGTGTTGGAGTATAAGTGAATTGCCCACCTTTCCCCATCAGCTTAAGCTTTTAGGTTGAACTGGTTGGTGCATGCAACTCAATAATTACTATCAAGTAAGCTGACTCATTTAACCACAATCTGTCTTTGTAAGGTAGTAATGTTTGAAATGCTATTTTAGTATAGCATATGCATGCTTAAAATTCTACAATATTGGTAACAACAACAACAAATCTTTGACCCAAGCAAGTTGGGTAGGCTAGAGATATCAACTCATAATAAAAGAATGATGAAACCCAGCAAGAGCCACAACACAGTATGTCATGCAGATGAATACCCACAGTTTTGCTACGTCACTCCTTACTTGGTATTAAATGACGGGGACAATTCTTGAGATGCAGATCATCTTAATTCCTAGGGTAGGAGTACTTTTTGCGACAACAGCTTGTTGTCCCTACATTTCATTTTGTTGTAAGTAACTTAAGACTAGTCAATTGCTCAATGCTATGAGGGTGGGTGTTACTGCCACCTTATTATCCATTTCATGTCACAATACAATGATCTATGGGCATCTGAATATCATTTTCATTAACCATGGGCTATAGTAA
Organism: Cenchrus fungigraminus; assembly: GCA_036936925.1. Lineage (NCBI taxonomy): Eukaryota > Viridiplantae > Streptophyta > Magnoliopsida > Poales > Poaceae > Cenchrus > Cenchrus fungigraminus. Next base: position 105,911,332 of record CM072779.1, read on the forward strand.
TGTTATCAGATCTTTAGCACTTCACTCTATGCTGCAGTCCTTCTCCAGTAACACATTCTTCTCTGTGCCACTTGTCAGATGGATTTGCTGCTTTCACCAAGTTCCAGGAGTTTTTATGCATGCATTGGTGAAGGCACCCATGCTTATCAGAGCCCATCGAAAGATTTGGCTGCTATAAATAGCCGCCTAAACTAGTATGATAGCTTAAAACGACACTTTGTATGTACAAGATTTTTATGTTTACAACACTAATCAGCATCACTTCATTTTGTGTTGATTCTGCAGTAATGGGCGGAGAATAAACACTCGAATAAACTTCGACATGGTGAGCGACTCAGTGGTAGCTGGTAGTTTGGGCCAGCCAAATGGTGGTTCTACCTCCTTGGATCCTGCAGCTGCATTTAGCTCCCCATCAAAGAAGAGAAAACCAGATACTTGATCAAATAAATGTCAACTTCTGTCTGTACATAGCTCACAATTCCACAGCAGAATTTCTTCTGAATAAGTGGATTAAGAGGAATGCTTTAACTGTACATGTATGTGATAGTGAGTAGTAGCAGCTTACAGGCAGTAGACCGTTTCAGATTAGCTTCGAGGTTGTATCATCATTTGCCTGCTGATTGAACGCAATTAGATTGTAGCATCTGTGGTGTAGAATGCTAATGAACCTTATAGTTTTTACTAAATTGACTTGCATTTGATGTACCAAATCTTTGTCCTGGCTCTTGAAAGGTTTTCATCAGGGGTCTATTTGGTTCTGATAGTACTGCAATTGATTCATATGTTTTAAATGTTTAACTTGGATTCAAAACCTAAATTATTTTCCTGACTAGGAATAGTCATCACGAGTATCAGCTTGCTCCTCAGATAGTTTATTATTTGACCATTTTAGTTTCTCACTTTGCAAGTACTTTTTATCTGTTTCTGCTATCGTTCTACTATGCACTTCCAGCTTCTTAATCAGATTAATCATTCTATATACGGTGCACTGCAAGTGATTTTACATGTGCGGCTTCTCCTTCAGGTATGTCTCAGGTATTGGTGTTTTATGAGAGATTTTCTGTAAAATTGCTGTTGTGGTGAAAAATGTAACAGTGCTGTTTGACTACATTAACCTTTTCCTGCTTTGAAATTTAAAACCGTCTTGATGTCTTCACTTGCACAACCAGAGTGATTGGTTTTCCACATCATTCAATCCTTTTCTCAGGACATGAGGGACAAGTTATGGTTGACAGTTAGAAATCTTATCCAACAAGATAGATGTTCATTTTGTTATCCCGAAGTGTAGAAAGGTGGGATTGGTTTAACTGGATGGATGTATTGCATTGAGGCCTCGGCCGATATATATGAGAGTACAAGGCTTGGGGTGGAAGACACCCCGGATACATATGGCAGTCTAAGATAGGAATATCTAAACTACCAATTATACTCTAACATCCCCCCGCAGTCACAGCGGGAGCACTGCAGACGGTGAGACTGGAGAAGAAGCCGAAGGCAAAAGCCGACGGACTGACATCCCCCCGCAGTTGGAACGTCGGTGCGGTGCAGACGCTGCGACTGGAAGAAAACCGACGAGTAACTCATGCGGATGGTAGCCCTTTGTGCCGATGTCGATAAACCGAACTGGAGGGTGAATAGCCGTGGTCGATGATGCCGTGCGTAGGGTAGCCGTGGTCGACGTGGAGCTGTCGAGGTTGCCGAGGGTAAGGAGCCGCACAGGAAGCCGCGGACGCTCGAGGAGGCGTCGTGAAGACAGTGGCGCGAAGGGACAGCCACCAAGGACGAAGACGGTGACGCGTCGAGGCAGTCGAAAAAGGGGTCGATGCCGAAGTCGATGCAGTCAGGAGCCGACAGGCGAGACGTTCACGAGTTTGCCAGGCCCGGAAACGCCTCGGGGACGATGGCACGCACTGGTGTTGCCAATACCGGACGTGCGAGGGAGGGTGCACCACCAAGTGCCGTCGTCTAAGGGACCAGCAGAGAAGGCCTCCACGACGGCCGCAGACACAAAATGGCGGAGTAGAAGATGCCAATGCAGCCCGCTGTTGCTGGAGTAGACGAAGGGGTAGAAAAGACGGCGACGCTGGCGACGAGGTGGTGCTGGACGAAGCGAAGAGGTGAACCCGGACGATCTGGCGCATGGCCTGATGATCCGGATGACGCGGCGGCGGAGCTCGAAGAAGACGGTGAAGAACCCGAACATCCTGATGAAGACCGTGCATGCAAGATGCGCACTAACGTAGTCGTACGAGACAGAGGACGATGATGCCGCGCAAGACGAAGTCGTGGCGGAGAAGTCAGAGACGGCCAGCATGGGATCGTGTCGCGGAGGGGCCTGGCGGCGCTGCGAGAGGGCCCCTACACGCACCGCACGCCAGCCCGGGCGACACGGGTGAAGAACAGCCGGTGATGATGTTGAGGAAGAAGCACGCGGTCGACGGGTGGTGGGCGACTCAATCTCGATCAGTGATCGAGCAAAAATCAGAGAAATTACCAAAAGAAATCAACAGCAGCATCTCGTGTAGACCTCGGGGTACACCTAGCACATGCACTTCATCCTTATCTCTCTCCTTTCCTCCCACGGTCAACACGCAATAGAGCCTGTGCTGCCGGCCGTGTGAGAGATCAGAGAGAGAGAAGATAGGATAGAGACGGCCGGCAGATGGCGATGGGGTTGGTCGAACGGAGCAAAGCCGCACCGGGCTGGTCGTGGTGAGGGGGTCCTCGCCGACGGAACCGCATCAGGCATGCGGCGCATCTCGTCGTCCTGCCCGCGAGAAGCAGAGGAGAAGGGCGAGGCGGAGCTGCACGGCCGGGTGCAGAGCGAGGCGACGCGGTCAGCGATGGAGGGCTCCGCGCGACTCGGATCCGGGTGGGGAGGTCGAGCCGACGAAGGGGACGGGGCGGAGCGAAGGTGCCGTCGTGGAGACCGTCGGGGACGAGATGGACGCGCTGCGTGAAGACCCCTGCTGCCACCACGGCAACACGGGCAGGGCACGGGCGTCGGAGGTTGACCGCGGTTGCCACCACGGCACCGCAGGTCGGGATCGACGGCGATGGATTCCATGGCGGATGATGAGGTACACCATGATCTACTGCTGTTGGACACTGGAAGGCGGCGGACTAACTTGATCCGCCACGGAGATCGACGAGGGCGCGGCCCCCGGCGGAGGTCATGGGCAACCTCCCCGGGGGCGCGTTAGGAGGCTGTCGAGGGGGCGCACTCGAGGCACGTCGTGGAGGACGGCCGGCCGGCGGCGCGAAGAAGGCAGTGGCGCGGCCGGCGGTAGCGGAAGATTGGTTTAGGATCTCAAACCCTAATCTCGTGATACCATGTAGAAAGGTGGGATTGGTTTAACTGGATGGATGTATTGCATTGAGGTCTCGGCCGATATATATAAGAGTACAAGGCTTGGGGTGGAAGACACCCCGGATACATATGGCAGTCTAAGATAGGAATATCTAAACTACCAATTATACTCTAACACGAAGAATCTGAGATTGCATCTTCTTATACAGGTGAGATAAAGAGAGCATGACACATCATTACCATTTAAAACATTGGCTCCTGGAAGGTCAGATGATCTACAAAGATACTTGCCACCCCATTGGAGTGAGATCAGCAGCACCAGCACATCAAGGGTCATTCAGCTACATCTGTCATCGCATGTACGATAGAGCCCAGCAGCCCCTATGGTGGCCACGAGTTGCTCTTAAACAGCACCTGCTCCTAAAGTTTTGTGCTGCACATATTTCATCTGGTTGTATTGATAAGGACCGTGAAGCCTCCCTTCTGGTACCTTCGTATACACACAACTTATGAGTTGCTGACATGGAGTCATGTCTGCATGATGGCAAATGTCTGCAGCTGTGGAATGAGATCGGAGTGCAAAGCATGATTTGTACAGAGCATGATTTGAGCAGCTCTGTGACCGGAGTGCAAATATGAAGGCCTTGCGATCACTTTGCAAAGCCACAATTGTTCTGCTTGCTCTTGCTTGTGAACTTCAAAGATCCATTCTCCCAGTGGTTTTGCCAAGATAAAAGCCATTTTCAGTTGATGTCGCCTCCCTGACATATTTGCAGATTGGTATTTGTTGCAGTTGCGCTGCTTAAGTTTTGGAGCAGAACTCATTGCTACAGCATGGTCAGTTTCAGGCAATACTCAACAGAACTGCTTTTTGCCAGGAAATGAAGGACAAAGGGTGATAGGATGATAATCAAATTCATTTCTCTGTATACAGGCAGCAGAATTTGGAATTAGCTTTAACATTCTCTTCCTCAGCTTATTTGAATGAGTTGTAACTTCTGAGCTGTGTACAATGCTAACTGACCGTAATTTTTGAGCAATTTGCTAGCTTTTGGTGTATGAAATCCTTGTCCCAACATTTGACATGTACTTTTCATGGGTGTCTTCAAGTACTATTTCATTTGACTCGTATCAATTTAATCTTCTACATAAACTATACTGCATATTCCTTACTTTTGGAATGTGCTATGCTATTATGGTATATGCTCGCCAGATAAGCATTGGAAAGGTTATCTGTGTACAAGCAGCATAATTTGGAATTAGCTTTGAGACATACCATTTCCTTCCTCAGCTTATTTGAACGAGTTGTAAGTTCTGAGCTGTGTACGATGCTAACTGACCTCAGTTTTGTAACTGAGCAATTTGCTGCTTTTGGTGAGTACTATTTCAGCTGGCTCGTATCAGTTTAATTTTCTACAGTAACTATACTGAATCATGTTCCTTACATTTGGAATGTGCTATGGTATTATCGTATATGCTCTCCAGATAAGCATTAGAAAGGTTTTCACTTTATGAGCACTTTCTCTAATGCTCCTTTCTTACTGTATTCTTCCAGCTTCTCCATGGTCTATATGGTTCCATTTCAGTGCGTTGCAAGTGATTTGACATATGCAACTTCACCAGGTATTACTTAGTTTCTCTGCATGTCTTTCTGAGATAACTGTAAATGCATTTAGTATGTTAGTTGTTGAAGGAAACTACTAGTTTTGTGATGAATAAATCTAATGGTAGTGCACAACTCTATTGCCTGTGCCATTTAGTTCAGTACCATCACAAATATTGCGAAAGTTGGAAAATATCATTCACTGTCACTGATTGTTTTTCCAGCATACACATCTTTGCATTCGCACAGAGCTAATTAGTTCTTTCCACACTTCCAGTTTTTGTATCCCCTGCTGTTTTAAGTTTTTTGACGTGCACACCCATAGTGATCAGTTTTCTGCATCATTCTGTTCTGTTCTGTTCTCAGATAATTCTTATGGGCTTCATTCAAGAACATGTTACACTTGTCAAAATTACATTTCATTCGTAAGATAAAGACATTGAACAAATGGAACTTGTAGTTTGTTAGCTTCTGCCAATTAGTTCTCAGCAACATGAAATAGTTATTAATTAAAGATGAGATCTCGTTCCGGTGATTCCATAAGGTTCTGACATTGCCTCTTTCTGCAGGTGATATTTGACATTGCGACTCTTTCTGCAGGTGATATTTGAAGCCTGACATCTTGAACCATCTGGCTCCTGGAACTTCAGACGGAGGAAAGCTGCTGACAACTGCCATTTTGGGAGTGAGATTATCATCAGCATCAGCACAGCGCCACAGCGCCTTCAGCGACAGCCGGCATCACCATGTACAGGCTCGATGGGTCCACCAGCTCAGGTGATGGCAGAGGCCTGAAGCTGCTCTCGAACAGCAGCTGCTCCTTCAGTTTGTCCAGCGCTTCTCGCATCCAGTCATAACGACAGAGACCGTACGCCTCCTCGACTGGTACCTGAACATATATGCACAAATTCATGGAAGAACTCTATGAGCTAGCTGCTGATTTGAAATCACGTCTCCAGATGAAGTTTACAGCTGTGGAATGACATGCTCACCCATCTCCTGCCATGGGTGACCTGCTCAGGCCAGATCTCCAGCAGCTCCGTGACCTGGAGTCCAAAAATGAGGCCCTTGCAAGCCCCTTGAATGCCGCAGCTGTTCTGCTTGCTCTTGCTCTTGAAGATCCATTCTCCCAGTGGCGTTGCCTGAATTGGAGCATTTTTTTTCAGTTAGCTATTTACATACTGATTGTTACATTTGGGTCCAAACATTTGTTGCTTAAGCTCAAATTCAGTCTAAAAAATGCACAGAAGTAAAGAGTGCTGCCGTGTTCTCAATGGCATATTCTTTCTCTGAAGTAAACGTGTGAATCACCCATCACCGTTGGCAATAATGCTGCATATCTGGTACTCCCATGTCAGCACATGAAAATCATGTGCACGGGTTGATGGTGGCAGTGCAGCATGTGGGTTGTTGGCCACCTACCATTGGTGCATTTGTTCCAACTGGATTAGAAGTATCAAAGGAAACATCCCCAGATTGGGCCATGCTCCTCATGCAGGACATCTTTTGCAATGGTTTCGAATCTTGAACCCTAAAGATAAAGGTCGACAACCAGCCCCCCCTCCCCCCCCCCCCCCCCCCCAAACACACACCCACCCATGAATTGTGCACTATAGTTTTTTTCACGAAGAAATTTTCCTTATATGTAAAAACATTCAATAAAACTATATTGCATTTCGTGGCCTATGAGAGGATGAGCTTTTCACTTTTCTGAGCTGCTTGCCACTTAGCAATGGCCATTCTGTCCTCCACATACCAAAGTGACAGGCATGAAAGCAACCCATGGCCATGAGCATCCAACCATATCTGCTGCATTCGGAAGGTAACCGCAAAAATCCAAACGCGTCACGGCACTAAGCCCACGGACAGAACCTATCACGCATGACGCATGCATGAATAATATATATACTCTAATCCAGCAACTAATAATATTAATTATATGTCATTAAATTAATGAAAGAGGCGTGCCACGTCAGGAGTAGGTCAAGGCCACCTACGCTGATAATGCCCTTGACGCCTGCTTCCTCGAAGGCCTCCCTGCACGCAGCTTCGTCGATGCTCTCGTCGTCCTCCCATCCACCCTGCAGCATGGCAGACGACGTCAGAAGCTAAAGATTTTTCTGTGTGTCCATGGCGATTCCTTCCCTATCCGCCGGTCGGGCACTTGATGTATAATTGACATGGCGAGAGCTTGTTTTTTAGCTTGAATCATTGAGCAATTATGCTGATTCTTTTACAGGATTGATTGAATGAAAGGGTGTGTGTGATCGAGCAGGATGCATGATCATGTGATTCTGCTGCCTCACCTTTGGGAAGATGAGATCGCCTCGCTTCGGCGTCGAGATCATGAGCACCTGCAGCCTGCCTAGCACATCCTGGCACCTGCTTTCTTCCCCATCCTCCTCTCTGAGCATGTATGGGATGCATCTGGCAGAAGGAGAGTAAACAAATAAAGATCAGCCAAGAGAAGCATGTAAGTGAGAGACAAGCCTTTGTATAATATTGTCGTTTCGGAATGAACAATTACTTCTTCAGCACAGTGAAAGCCTACATGCTTGTTCCAAAACTCTTCAATTGTTATTTCATGTGACCTTTGAGTATTGGGGAGAGTCATATGTAATTAACTCCTTTTCTTTCTAACAAATGATTTGTTTAGTTTATGCTTAGCTTTGAACTAACGCCTCATCATCAATCAATGCAAATGTTCAATTGACAAGCTAAGGTATATCTACCCGGAGACAAGGCGATAGCATCCTTCGTAGCGCTGATGGAGCCGTCCCTGCCTTGCGCAAACCATGGTGCTTGTCGTCGACGGTGCCGGCGCTGGCGCCACCGCAGGGGCTGCCATCTTCTCTCTTCTCGTCCACAGGAGCAATCTCTTTGTCAACTGAACAAGAACCTACGCACACAACTACAAATCCAGGTCACAACCTATATATGCGCCCAAACTATAAGTTGTAGATGAACATATATAGCAGGGGATTAGCAAGCCCACCTCAAGTAGACAAACCCAAGAGCGATTCAAACTCTCCTTCATCAAGCCCGCCAGAAGCTGGTACCCTTCCTGATGCCACAAGCTTCTCCCAGCTGCATGCCACTGACCCCAAGAATCTCTCCCTTTGCATCACTCGACTGGCCCTGATGCAATTGGCGGCTCAAGGCTTGGAGATATGGCTGCAAGATAAGGTGCCCAGATGGAGGAAATTGGAACCCAATTCCCCTGGAATCTAATGCTTCTATCTGCTGCTACCTACACACCTTAAATTATGTAGCTAGATACCAGGCTAGAGCTCTGGAATTGAGCCAAAGAGAGATTATATATACAAAGTACCCAGAGATGGCCTTCTTGCTCCTTGTGATTCTTGGATCTATTTATAGGGAGAGGATGGAGGTGTCTCTTGGGACTAATTTGCGTTGAACCCCTTGGTTTATCTGTAATATCGGATTTGGCCCGGCCTTTAGCTTATTTCCTCAGCTGGTCAATGGGTTGATGGGTTTTTCTTGTTGTGTCAACCAAACCATCCTTGCATTGCCAGGAAACCTCCAATATGGACAAAGCAGTTTCCTTAGTCATCTGTGTTGCCCTTTGGAGTTTACTGTTCTTGTAGGTAGAAGTCTGGTTTTGTTTGTAATATTATTATAAATAACCAAACCGACGAATATTTTGGTCCAGCTGAAGTACATATGTTAGCTCAACTATTAAGCAAAAGTGTTATCTATCTTACAATTCATGAGCACATGCCACATCAGAAATTTCACACAGTGAGTTGCATGATTTTCAGTTTAATTTCAATAATAAAAATAAGGATGACGATGATGATGACGATGATGATGATGATGATGATGATGATGATGATAATAATAATAATAATCCAAATGGGTATGGAGGAGAATGAATACTCAACCTGATGGAGTCAAATTCTTTTGGTGGATCGACAAGGCGATTGAGCATCGTTTTTGAAGGGAAAAGTTTTGGTAGTATATATGGAGCACCGTAAAATACATTTTGATAAAATATGGACTTCTCAATATATTAGTAGTATGTTACCGGTTACAATAGACTAATCATCAAGAGATGTTGTGGTCATATGCAAGTCATCAACAAGTCATTTTCTAAGAAAATAAGTCCACTATTCTCTGCTGTACCTTTTTTACCAGTCACTAGCTAGCTAGTGTCATGCTAGTGCCTAGTGAAATGGAGCAGTGGGTATTTTATCTGAACTGTAATTTAATAACGGGAGGAAGCTTCTTGACACCTTCTCAACCCCATTTAAATGTTAAGCAAGATGCAAAAAAATTGCAGATTAAATAATAATAAATACACCGTTTGTCTTATCCCTTCACTGTCTTATCATTCATCCGTCATGTGGCTGGAAGGGTAGATTACTGTTTTCCCCACTAAGTTTGAAAAGATGAAGGTTGCTTCCTAGCCTCTGTGAGCCTCTTTGATCAACATGATGGTAATAGGGCGGTTGAGAATTGTTTTTTTTTACGAACGGTTGAGCATTAACATGACAAGAAATGCACATTATGTTGTACTAACCCCTTTGTGCATTTGCACATTTACCATTATAAACAAGCCCCTGGAAGCTGAGTTTTGGCCAGATGGTTGCACATCGAAATATTGATCCACAATAACCTCAAACCAAGCGCCGCCTTAAACTGAAGAATGAATGTAATAAAACTTTAAGAACAACCATTTCACATGCCACATTATATTACCACTAGAGGTTATAACACAAATAACCAATAATCGAACCATTCTTTGGATCACAAATGCCTGCAAATTTTTGAGTATGTTAAATTGGTGTGCATATATGGGATTTCTACACATCATCACCTCCTTTGGAAACAGGGCAAGTTTTAATAGATATCAATGACAAATGAAAAATCTTCTCCATGCATGCAACCAACAACCGCACATACATATCATGGACTTCAAGGAGAAGACGACGCGGAGACGGAAGCCTTTGCATGCACACGAGGTTATATGATATCATAGATTCATAGGAGTGCCTGCTGCAACTTGGCCACTGCTACGCAAAACGGCAGCTGATCTTTTGACGGCTTCTCATCAGGCTGTTTCGTCCACTAATCAATCTGTGCAGCAGTGCACGCGCACCCTCTTGTCCTCTATCGTGATTGTCTACTTCTCCTTTGACTGCCCCCAAAACTAAACAAGATGTCCTGGAGCAGACAGAGGATAGACTTGTTGAGAAATTTCGCGCGGTAGACCCGTTCAACTCATGATGTGCACGGCTCTCTCCTCCGTCTTCAGCAGCTAGCGTTACGCTTTGGATCGATCTTATATTGCAGAGCGCGCGATCGAGCACATGGACAGGAAAAGGACACCAAAGCTTCTGCCTTTTTTATTTTTATTTTTCTGAACTTTGGCTCTTCTTTCGCACTGCTTGGACATAATATTGTGGCCTTCATTTTATTACAAATTGTTCACTCGCGTTGCATAAAAAGGACAAATTATGTGCGGTTTAAAATGCATGAGTTCTCTCAGTTTTTTATGTCACGTGTGCTGCGGTAGCTATGTATGAGTGAGCAGTGGCGAAGCCAGGATCGAGCCCCGGGGGGGCTCTCCTGTGTTTTTTTCACCTCCGGCTCCTCCTTTCTTCATTCTTTTGCTCAAAATCTCTAGGAGGGGCTGAGGGGGGGCTTCACAGCATTTCCGGCGGTAGCCGGGGCTCGAGCCCCGGCCGCCCCGGTGTTGGATCCGCCACTGTGAGTGAGGTAGAAGTTCAGAGATTTTTTCGATATGCGTAAGTGGGTTTTCTTCTCACTACAATGCAAGGACTGAATTGTTTCTAAAAAATTTCGGTTCCTGCGAAGAACTGAATTGTTTCTAAGGAAACCTTACGGGGACAACTAGTTTTCTGCTACTCTTGCATGTTTCGGTTCACTCTCACTGACATTTGGGCTACTCTATGGCCCTGCTTGGTTTGAGGTTTTAGTGTTAGTTTTGTGCAAAATAACACCAAACTAACACCTGAGATCCAAGCATATGTGTTATTTTGCTGTTACTTGGGACTAACACCCTAAAAAAAACTAACATCCCTAGGAGGTGGTAATTGGTGTTAGTTTTAGTGGGACCCACCTCAATTTACTCCTTTCCCCCCTCTCTCGGATCCCATCCGCCCCCGCACCGGTTCGCATCGAGAAAAAAAGGGAGCGCCGCCGCCGTGCGGCCTCCCCCGGCGCTGCCACCCTCCTTTCCTCCAACCACCACCTCCGTCGCCCTTCTTCCCCAGCGCCGCCGCCTCCTACTCCAACACACAGTGCCGCCGCCTCCTGCCCAGCTCCTTCCCCAGCGCCGATGGACGGGGACGGGTTCGACTTCTTCTCCCAGGAATCCGCCGGCGGCAACACGTGGATGGCCAGTGCAAGCGGCCACAGCGGCGCCGCCTCCTTCAGCACCGGAGTTGAGGGATTTGACCTCAACTCCCAGGCGGCGGACGGGTTCCCCCATCTTGGTGACTATGGGGCCTTCCTCCGGGGCGACGGCGACCAACTCCTCGGTCGCGGCAGGGGCTCAGGCCTCCCTCCCCAGCCCCCCCGCGCTCCGCGCTCGCTTGGTGTGCCGAACCAGCGTGTCGGAGGTGGTTCTGCATCTGGATGGACGGGGCGAGTTCCACAGAGCGCCCGTCATCTCAACTTTGGTGCTTCATCATCGTCGGTAGCTGGTCGCGGGGGGCAGGGCGTCGTGTCGTCGACGAGTACAGGTGCCGTTGGCCATCAGCGCGCCAACATAGCCCCGACAGCACCTGTCTCCGCTCCAACTCGTCGCCGTACTGCCCGCTCCAACACCTCACAGCGTGGAGGCGGCGGCCAACGCGGACGTGTGAGCCGTCCCCCTGCACCAAGGAATGGTGCCATCAACATCAGTGATTCCGGCCAATCCATCAACGACGACGAGGAACTTTCTGATGGCGTGGAGGAATTTGGCAGCGGCGTCGGCAACCCGGTGAGGCAACGCACTTGAGCATATTGGTCTGATGAAAATAATGCATGCTTGTTAGAATTGGCTATAGTGCAACGTAGAGCAGGAACATATACTGGTGCTGAAATGACTACTGAAGGGTACAGAGCTGTTATAGAAGGCTTGAAAGCAATGAGGGGCTTGGTTCACGATCGTGATCAAGTCAGGAATCAACTCCGCATACTTAAAAAAGTTTACTCATTTTGGTGCTACTTGGAGAAGCACACAGGGTTAGGGAGGAAAAATGATAGGACTATTGATGCTGATTCTTTATGGTGGAAAACTAACACAAAGGTACAATTCTAAATGTTTGCTCTCTTGTTCCCTTTTTTTTGAGATGATCTGGTGCTATTTGTAACTCTAAATGCTGTACTATATATCCAGTTATATACTAAACTAGTATTACCCAAAGCTTCCATAGTATGAGTGCTCTTGGATTGCCATTATTTGCACACTGCATTGTATCCATTGGTCAATCCAAATTTGTTTGAAGTTAATCAACAAATTTATTTCCCTTTCTTGTCAATCCACTGGACCGAGATAATTCTTGCAAAGTATCCATAAAAGTTCCTCACATAATAATTAAACTGAAACTTGGGAGCTTTCACTGCTTCAGACTTGAAATTTTTGGATTGAAAGATAGCAGTCCAAAACAGCAGCTCTGGTAGTTCTTCAATTGAAGTTTAAATGTGCAAACTTACTTATACTGACTCAGGCTGAGGTAGCAGTCCAACACATAATAATTATATAATCTATTTTGCAAAGAGGTTCTGCTGTTACTAGTAGCTCTGTTGAGGTTCAGGCTTCAGCCAAAAACACACAGTCAGATGCCTGAACTAACCTTTTTTAATGCAACTGAACTGTCAAAATGTAACTGGAATGGCTGGATTGGCAGTTTTTTTTTATCGTAACAATTTAATTTGCTTGTTGAGGTGGATGCACTTATGTTACGCAAATAACCATATGCATGCAGTCAGTAAAGAGCAATTAAATTCATGCTTTGTAGAGAACTGTAATAAACTGTGTAAAACTGATTCTGCAAGAAAGTATGCTAGCACGCCTTTCTAATATGCTGGTGGCTCCTTTGAGATCTGAGAATTGAGATAGTAATGCACTTGGGGTATTACTGCACATTTTTTAGGTAAGCTGGTTGAGTGCACTTAGGCCTGTATAGCAGTATAACTGTACTGTAGAGAGATGTTCATCCAAGTAAAACATTCAGGGTCAGTGATGTTGAATAGGACCATATAAGTAAATCGTAATATTTGAATACGAGGCAAGCCATTAGAGCCTGGATAAGCAGACCAGGTTCATCAGCTCAAAATTCATTTCAGCTGTTATAATTTATGAAACCTGAGTCATAGCAAACTGATTACTAACCAGTAGAAGAAAGGTTGCTTGCTTTCGCATTGGAGCCAGCAATCGTAGTAGTAGTGAATTCTAGATAGTATACCATTAAGCACATTTTTCAATTAAGAAAGAAATTATGCACAATAGTCAGGAGGCCATAATAAACAAATTTGCAGATCAAATGCCATGTTGGCAGCATCATATCCATGCAGCAGCAATAATCAGAATCAATTCCTAGTTCCATCTGCCAAGTACCAGAGATATCGCTTAGCAGTGTGCTAAGTCTGAATTATAGATAGTACTATATTGATTAAATTGTCTCGCTTTTCCTTGCCATGATATTGATTAAATTGTCCTGCTTTTCCTTGCTGCAGAAACAACCATACCTAAAGAAGTTACAGTGGGGTCCTCCAGCAAACTTAGATTTGCTTGAGCTACTGTATAGTGATGTTGTTGTGGATGGTAGCTCAGCCTTTGTCCCAGGAGATGACTTTGGAGAGGAACCATATGAGGATGAAGGGGAAGAAGAGGCTGATGAACAAGAGCCTATTGTCACCCCAAGTACTAGGAGTACAAGCAGCCAGAGGAGCAAGAGGTCTGCATGCAGTAGTAAAAGTACTTTGAGCAGTCCGGTCAAGAAGATCAAGAGCCCAATGGTTCGATATGTGAGGGATATAGCAAATACATTCAAAGAGTCTGTCAATGTAAACACCGAGCAACTGAAGAGAAGAGTTATTCAGAAAGAGGCTTACTCAGTGAAGAACTGTCAGGACCTGGGGTGGGAGTGTGGCATTGAGCAAACTGAACAATCTATATTTGCAATGTCCAAGATGTTTGAGTCTGAATACCAGAGGCAATTCTTTTGTGGCCTACCAACACCAGCGCTTAGACTGAGTTACTTCAAGAAATGGAGCAGGGACAACAGTTTGGAGTAGTTAGGAGTTTGGAGTGTCATCTACTTCTTGCTGATTATCTATGTTTGACCATAACTATCTATGTGTGACCATAACTATCTATGTGTGTGTGGAACTATTTATGTGTCTGTGTTGAACCATCTATGTGTCTGTGGTGAACTATCTATTGTGTTGAACTATATCTATTTTGGTGCTTCCACTATCTGTGTGTTACTTTGGAGCATTTCCTTCCAATATTTGTGGCCTACTAACATGTTTTCTAATTTCTGAATATTACAGGACATGATGGATGAGGGCAACATGATTGATGAGGGCAACTTGATGGATGAGGGCAGCACCTCGTCTAGTGAGGATGAGATTGTGTCCATTTGCCGCAAGAATTTGAAGGATACCCAGAATGTTATTGCGCAAATGGTCCCTATTTTGGGTATGTATTCTGATCACTACTTCTGGAGACTTCCCTACAGGACCGAAGGAGATAGCGGGATTGTGTGGGTTATGAGGACACTAGCACGAGAGCCTTTTTGCTACAACATGTTTCGAGTAGAGAGACCATTATTTAACAGATTGCATAATACCTTAGTCCAGTCATATGGGTTGAAAGACAGTAGCAGAATGTCATCCATAGAGGCTTTAGCTATGTTCTTATGGATAATTGGGGCACCACAATCTGTTAGACAGGCAGAAGACAGATTCAGAAGGTCTATGGAGACAATAATCCGAACTTTCAACAGAGTTCTCACATGTGTCCTTAGGTTAGCTAAAGACATAATTGTACCTAAGGACCCAACATTTTCGGAGGTGCACCCACACTTAGAAAATCCCTCCTTTTGGCCACACTTCAATGATTGCATAGGAGCTATCGATGGAACCCATATCAAGATGGTGGTACCAAATAGGACCAAGATTCCACACTTGAACAGACATAATGAAACAAGTCAGAATGTTATGGCTGTATGTGACTTCGACATGAGATTTACCTTTGTTTTGGCGGGATGGCCTGGTTCAGCTCATGACATGAGGGTTTTCAAAGATGCTATGACTACTCATCATGACAAATTCCCACATCCACCACAAGGTTTGCTTCTGCATTTGTTTAAATCGCAATTGTTCATTTCATTCTTAGTGTTTAATTATTTGTTCTCCTTGTAGGTAAATACTACGTGGTTGATGCGGGGTATACAAACCAGACGGGGTACCTTGCACCATATAGATGTACACGGTACCATGTCGAGCAATGGCAAAATGGCCATCCGCCAACAGGTATGAAGGAAACCTTTAACCATGCACATGCTCAAGTTAGGAATGTCATTGAATGATCTTTTGGAGTGTTGAAGATGAAATTTAGGATTTTGTTGAACATGCCAAGGTTTCCAGAGAGGAAGCGAACTAGAGTAATTGTTGCTTGTATGGCACTTCACAATTACATTAGAGAGAGCAGAATTGAGGATAGGGATTTCCAGAGATGTGATGGTGATGCAAATTTTAATCCAATGCCTAACCAAGGTGATCCATCGTGGCCAAATGACGAACCTCTTGTTGAAGATGCCAACATGAATGCCTTCCGCGATGAACTTGCTAGTGCATTGTTTAATTGAGTGAAAACGTGTATGGAGTATGGACTGCAATTGTTATTTTTCTTTGAGGTACTTCATATTTGTATGTTTGAGTGAGATAATTATGTCACTTGAGTGTGATGGCATTCTCACTCAATGCTGTTCACATAACTCTCTTCTAGTGCTTCCTGGAACCCCTGTTTTGTTTCTCGTTGTGGCTGCTGCATTCCATATCATTTTAATGTTCATGAGTGTTATCGCCGGTTTGCATGTCAACTTTCACAGGAATTCAAATTCGCAAGCATGTGTAGTGAGCAAGAAATTCAATTTTTTAAAACCCCCTTTCCCATGTACGGATTGCAATTTTCTAAGCTAATGCTGATTTGTATGCTATATAATTTCAGCATCCTGAAGGCTTTGGAGGAATCAATCATCAATCGCCTTCTCGTGTTGCCTTTTGATTTCTGTGCATTTTTTAAAACTGGAAACGGTCTGCACAGATGTTTCTGCGATGCGCTGAATTTCTTTTTGTGAGATGCTGTACAAGTTCACCTACACTGTCACGTCGGCCACACAGAGGGCACACAGAGGGCAACACGGGAGGCTTCAGCAAAAAATCGCGCACATGAGACAGATTTGGATCCTCAAATATTTGCAAAAGTAGAATTAAATGCAAACTAACACCCTCATCCAAGCATCTAAGGTGTTAGTTTTTTAGATGTTAGTTGGGAGTGCAAAAGAGTAACACTAGCACTAACACCAGCCCCAAAGAACCAAGCAGGGCCTATGTCACTGTTAGTGGGCCAGATTGACATGTTTTGCATCGGTTACAACACGCGTTCCATATTTTGTTTCCATTTTTTTTACAATTTTTCTGTTTGAGAGTTATTGTTGTAGACAAATATTTCTATATCCCATTGGAAAATATTCACACTTCCAATTCCAAAATATTTACACGACCACAAATTGATCTTCTAGAATAACTTAAGAACTAGAATTACGGTGATAAAGAAAAATGTTGCATGCACATATATGTGCATCTGTCAGGGTATACTGTGCCACGTGCGAGAGCGATACCTCCAACACACGTTGCTGCCTAGTACACTGAAAATCGGAGCCACCCGGTCGAAGTACTAGCTACTCCCTCCGTCCCAATAAAAGAGTCGCCGGGAGAATGGAAGCACAACCAATGCAATGGGAGAAAAGACAGTGGTACCCCTAAATAGCAATGATTTCTCATATGACAGATTTGGCTGGACCTGCCATTAATGGTCCGAAGACTGCTCGCATGCCACACACAACAACAATAAACAAATTGTACATGCTACAAGAATGTTTCTCCCAATGTTTAGCTAAGCATCATTAATAAACAAGAAAAATTATACAGGTCCACGCCTTCCATAAGATTACATCCAAGATTATAAGGTAAGAACTTCAGCAATTCGTTATCTAGTTCATCAAAGAAAAACACCAATTTTCATTTTCAGAGTTGGTTTCACAAAGGCACAAAAGGCATATACAGACTATAGGAGCATGATTCTAGAAACCTTATGTACTAATTTTTCTTTGCTGCATGATTCTAGAAACCACCAAAATCTTTTTTTTCTTGGAAAGTTCTCACTTCCTCATATTTGCATCGACGAGTTCTACTAGGAAGCATATACAGACTACAGGAGCAAGGACGTACGGGATCGAACTGCGACAGGTCGGAGCAGCGTCGTGCTTGGATCCTCCTCCGTCGGAGGTGTCGCGTCGAGGGGCTGCGCTCCCGTGGCCCCGCGCTGGCCTCGCCGGAGATGCGGACGCCGTGCTCCCGTGGCCCCGCGCTGGCCTCGCCGGAGATGCGGACGCCGTGCTCCCGTGGCCCCGCGCTGGCCTCGCCGGAGATGCGGACGCCGTGTGTCGCCGCCGGCGCGCAGAGTAGGAGCGAGGAGCTTGCGCTCCCGGCTCCTGTGGCCCCGCGCACGAGGATCTCGGTGGAGGAACGAGCAGATGACGCAGGAGGCGAGGATCTGGGCGGAGGACGGCGCAGCAAGCCAAGATCCCGGTGGAGAGCGCAAGAGGATTTCGGTTGGCGGAGGCTTTTTTTTTTGGAAATACTCCGTCTCCTGCCTGCGTGTGGTGGTGGGATCCTGAGATGACCGGATGAGGACGGAGTTGCCTGGAAAGCCAGCGGCACATGTTGCTGTGCAGCTAGGAGTAGGAGCGTGCATAGGCGACGACACTTTTTTTGGGACAATATACTGTAGCTTCCGCGACTGATTTTCTGGGACGGAGGGAGTACGTCGCAACTTGATGCTTTTGTTCCATTCCATGACCTGACTACCCACTGGCACCGATTGAGAGCCACTGTATACGCAGTGAGAGCTCAAGTTTTCTGCTTGGCTTTATCTCTCACTATCGAGGATGAATTGAAGGTGACTAGACAAAGATGTCCTTTTCCGTTCGTTCTCTCTTCTTTCTTACACAAAAAAAGCTAGCTAGGCCCTTCCATATTCCATTATTTATGTACGTGTTCTCGCATTCAACTGCAGCTGCTTCCATCTTTTCTTGCACCTTCCTTCCTCTGCATGCTTTGGTATCGAGCTCTTTTAGTCAAATTGCGAAAGAATGAAGATAAACTACAGCCTCTCCTTTTTTACAGCGAAGTTTCTGTTGACGCCTTTCCGGAGCCAATAAGCACGCGGAGGAGCTCCTTGCCGCACCTCTGCGTAGGGCGGTCAGACCGCGTTGGAGGGGCGGTCAGACCGGGGTCGCCGGGTTCACCGGCGAGAAACCAACGAACGCCCACCCGGGAGGGACCCCGTCGGGGCAGGCGCACCTTGGGTTGTCCTAGGCTCGGCAGACCAGCTAGGACGTCCTCTCATGCCGCGGAGGTAGTAGAGGAACAGAACATGAGGTTGGAAAAGTAAAGGGAAAGAAAGGTAAAAAAGATAAAAGTGTAATTGATAGATTCGATTGTGGATGATCCCCTCAATCAGCCATGACCCTTTATATTTATAGGGAGGGGAGGTCTTGCCCCATTAGGAGTCAAAACTCTTACAAAGGCGTGTCAAAATACAACTCCTAGCTCGTATTTGGCAGGGTAGGGCGGTCTAACCGGCCCAGGGACGCGGTCTAACCGCGTGCCCGACGTGCAGACCTTCCGGAAACCATATCTCCCTCATCCGGACTCCGAATTGGACGTTCTATATATGGATCTTGATCTACTCGACGAGTCCTATCCAATGATGAAGTCCAAATTGCCTTTTAAGGACTTTGATCAGGGCGGTCTAACCGGGTATGCCATACCGGTTAGACCGGCCTACCCAAACCTGCCAATTTTGGGTGTCAACATATGCCCCCCCTGTTTTATGGCAAAGCTTGCGTGCCAGAAAACATTCACAAAGATCAAAATTGGCTGAAGACGATGATCAATAATGCATCACCCATATGTAAACTATATATGAATACTATTGTAACCAAAATTAAATCCTAGTAATTACAATATGTATAAAACTAATATTTCGGCTTTCTGAACATCAAATCTAACAATTGAAGCTCTGATTTGGCCATGGCGGCCAATTGCAACTCCTTGGTATACCACAAGCATATTGATAGTTGTAAAAAGAAAACCAAGTATTATACCAAAAGTATGGACTATAATTATTTATACCTGAATATGCAGTCCATGACACATGCATCGATGGAATAAATGATGAAGACCAATGTGATGACCGTCGATGCTTCTTTGCTTTTGGTGATGAAGAATTCCACCTTTGCTCTCCTAACCGATTGTTTTGCTTTTGCTCGGCTATCCTTTGATATTTATGCAACAATTCAGCAAAACTTGGCTTCTTCCTCATCACCTTGCTCGTTGGCATGAAATTTGCAGCTCCACCATATTTTCTGGCAAGACCGGTCAGACCGGTTGGGACACCAGTTATACCGGTGCCTTGAGAACTGTCCACTTTGAGATCATATTGCCCCCCAGCCGAACATGATTGTTGTTCAGCCATATTATTTGCGGCATGCTTATCATTAGGGGCAATTTGATCAGTAGAACTAGCCGATAATTTTTCAATAGTCGGCTTTTCTATGTCTAGTGTCAAATCTGAATTTTTATTTAATCTACCGTCCTTTTTGACACGATAGACTTGTTTGGTCACCTTGCGCTTATTTTTCTGTGTCGACCGATTCTTATGATCAAAACGGTCATTACACATAGGTGATGGCTCATTAATTACCGGCTCCCTATGGGTAATATGATTTGGACAAAAATAACCAGGAGACGGTATATATGAATTATAATACCATGGAGGACAAAAATAATGCATATTAAAGTAAGGTTCCCATGGCATAGGCAGTGATAATCCATATGGAGGAAACAACATTGATTTGTGGGAGTTACTCCATTGCCGATTCTTGTTATGGAACTTCACTCTAGGAGAAGGTTTTGGGCGTTTAGAATTTTTAGACCGACTAGCACCATTGACATTATTTTGTGTTTGAGACTTAGCCGGAAGTTTCTCATTAGACTTCGGCTTTTCTCTTTGATGCTTATGACGGTCTTTGGATTCAATTGTTTTCCAAACACCAATCTCGGGTTTTTTCAGCTTAACCATCTTTGGTTTAGATTTATTTTGCGAAACCCTAGATGAGGCGGTTAGACCGGGTTGCCCCCCGGTTAGACCGGTTTGGGCACCAGTCAGACCGGTCGCGGCGCAACCGGCATCGTTGCCTTTGTTTTGTTGCCCCCCGAGCGTCGAAGTACCAGATGTAACCTCTATGCTCTTGTTAGGGGATTTTGGTTCAACAATTTCGGCTAGAGACGGCCGACTTGTTTCTTGACCAACAACATCACAATTTGGCAAGGTTTTGCAAGGAATAATAATATCATTAGTCGGCTTTTCAACAACCGACTCTGGATTAACAAGAATTGACTCTGAACTATCCTCTTTATCAATCAAAGATTTAAGATAATAATTTACAAATTCGGATAGTTCATCAGATAAGTTACCTGAGGATTGCATCTCTTTCAACGTGTCGATGGTGGATGGTGGCTGCCACTCCTTAATCCGGATGACACCTTGCTCCGTCTTGCGAAAACAGTAAAGGAACAATCTTTTATCCGCCAAGCAACACTCTCTCATGTATTCCTCGCATAACTTGACGCTAAGGTCTGATAGATCAGCCATGATAGCCAGATCTTCGTTCCCCAGCGGAGTCGCCAATTTGTTGACGCCTTTTCGGAGCCAACAAGCACTCGGAGGAGCTCCTTGCCGCACCTCTGCGTAGGGCGGTCAGACCGCGTTGGAGGGGCGGTCAGACCGGGGTCGCCGGGTTCACCGGCGAGAAACCAACGAACGCCCACTCGGGAGGGACCCCGTCGGGGCAGGCGCACCTTGGGTTGTCCTAGGCTCGGCAGGCCAGCTAGGACGTCCTCTCATGCCGCGGAGGTAGTAGAGGAACAGAACATGGGGTTGGAAAAGTAAAGGAAAAGAAAGGTAAAAAAGATAAAAGTGTAATTGATAGATTCGATTGTGGATGATCCCCTCAATCGGCCATGACCCTTTATATTTATAGGGAGGGGAGGTCTTGCCCCATTAGGAGTCGAAACTCTTACAAAGGCGTGTCAAAATACAACTCTTAACTCGTATTTGGCAGGGTAGGGCGGTCTAACCGGTCCAGGGACGCGGTCTAACCGCGTGCCCGGCGTGCAGACCTTCCGGAAACCATATCTCCCTCATCCGGACTCCGAATTGGACGTTCTATATATGGATCTTGATCTACTCGACGAGTCCTATCCAATGGTGAAGTCCAAATTGCCTTTTAAGGACTTTGACCAGGGCGTTCTAACCGGGTATGCCATACTGGTTAGACCGGCCTACCCAAACCTGCCAATTTTGGGTGTCAAACCAAACGAATTTCCTATCGCTGGTGTCATAATCCACCCAGACTGCAGGTGATAACATTATTTCGGTTTCAACTCCAACCAAGAAAAAAGCCCTGCTGGCCTCCTTTTACACCACCCACCGAAGGTGCAATATAGGTAGGTGACAACTTTAATCTATCTATATACCCAACCAATGTTAGATCACTTGAAAGTTAGCCCTGGTGCTGCCCTGGAGGAGGAAGAGTGGGAGACCTTAAACACTTGCTCACTGATGCGTAATTGTGAGACATTTTTGGTATTCCCTCTTCCATTATGTGGGTTTCTCTTCTCTTACCCTGACATCTACAGAGGCCTCCTATATATGATGCATGGTGGCCGGTGGGAAAGGGTTGAAGTAGCGGTTTCTGGCGACACACGAAAATGCCTTGACTCTCTCGTCATCCTTGGCGCATGGTGCATCTGAAAGCACGGCCTCCTATATATGATGCATGGTGGCCGGTGGGAAAGGGTTGAAGTAGCGGTTTCTGGCGACACACGAAAATGCCTTGACTCTCTCGTCATCCTTGGCGCATGGTGCATCTGAAAGCACCGCAATGATTGTGTCTTTAATGAGGTTGCCCCGAGTGTTGACATTGTTTTGAGTTGAGCTAAGGATGAAACCCAACTATGGGCCATGGCTGGAGCTAAGGGTCTCTCCTTGCTCTTGGTCAGGGGAGTTGTTGGTTAAGTTGATGCTCCAGGTATTGGGTGTCTTAGTTTCTGTTATCGTTGATGTAATCTCCTCCTATAGTGCAAGGTGGGTGTTGGGTGTGTTTGGGTCTTTCTGTACAACTCATTTCTTCTATTATTAGTACAATGATACATAGTTCTCCTACGTGTTCGAGAAAAAAGATCACTTGAAATCAGCATGTGGCCCTGAAGCTTTGGCTCTTCAAGAAAGAACTAGAGTAGTAGTGTTATCCCTCATGCAAGAAATGATTTCAACACAAAAATGAATGCACTAGGCACACTACCAATTTTGCACTGAAAGAAGGGTGACTATAGAGAGAAAATTGAGTGACTAATTAATTGATTGAGAATAATGGATAGAAATGATGCCTCGGGCACAATAATTTCTATAGTGTAGTGTCCATATGACATGTCATGTCATGGAAACTACTTGATAGTTTCTTGGGTTAAAATTACCCTAAGTGCGGTAGCTATTTGTAGGTATGTTGCCTGACAGTTAACTTTTAGTTAAAGTCAGATGATAACAATATCAGGAAAGGTAGAAGGACAACAAATCCTGCCTTGCCGGAGAAAGCACTCAGCCTCTTATATTAAGGGTGTGTTTAGTTGGTTGGATGAAAATTTTGGGATCTTTTTTAATGTCCATTCGAGATAATAAACATAGACTACTTACAAAACTAATTACATGTATGGACGTGAAATCTCGAGTCGAATCCATTAAGTATGATTAATGTGTCATTAGATATTATTTATTGTAGCACGATATTGTCTAATCATGACATAATTAGGCTAGTTACATTCATCTCGAAAATTAAGATAGAGGTTATGGAATGAGTTTTGTCATTAATCCATATTTAATACTCCTAATTAGTGTCCAAAGATTGATATAACGGGTAGTTGTTGAAAATTCAGAGAACTAAATATGGTATAAGAAAACATCAAATACAAAGCAACTTCTTTTTGAATTACCGAAAGCCAAATGTTCTGTATGACCCAACGCTTTACTACAGAAACTCAAGTGCTAGATGGCAAAAGTTTGATGCTTTAATCTGTTGCACGTCTTTTCTTAAAAAAAACCTGTTGCACGTGAAAGGATAAGAAAGGAAGTGTGGCACGTGCCAATTTCCTTTTTCCTGGACACGTGTCCGGCCGATCCAGTTGAATCAAAGCATAGAAGAAGGCGATTTTAATGTGATAGCACGTACGGCACTTCTTCAAAGAAACGTGCTGTATATATCATTTCTGATGAGGATTAGGAAAAACGTGAAAACTTTTTATTAGTTTGAACTCAGGAGAATGGAGAGGATTGCGAGTGGTTTTCAGTACTTGTAGGGAATTTAATCCATATCAATCATCTCTAATTATCTACAGTCCCTTCAAATCGAAAAAGCACTAAGAGAAGTTTGGTTTGAGGAGCCACTACACCTCATCCTAGATGATGCCATCCATCATAATGAGTCTGTTCTATGAATTTTGGTGGGATTGCTCTGTCCCCTCATGTTCACTCTAATTTATTATTACTCCTCCGTTTCAAATTACTATTTATTTTAAAAATTTTATACACATAGTTTTTGTTATGGATCTAGATGTATGCATGTCTAATATGTAATAAAACACTGGTAGAGCCTCAGCCTTTAGTCCTGGTTGGTAAGAGCTATAGGGCTCTAAAGGCTAACCGGGACTAATTGTGAGAGATAAAAGCCCCTCCTCTCCTTAGTCCCGGGTAAATGAACTTTGACTAAAAAGGGTCTTTAGTCCCGGGTGGTATTACCACTCGGGACTAAAAGTATTTTCCAAAAATAAAAAAACTACCCTGCCCGTGCCCCCATTTGATCCCCATTCTCATCCCCATCCCGTACCCCTACCTTTCATCTCGGAGCTCGAGCTCCAAATGAAGAACAATAACTTCACAAACTTCACAATTGAATCAATTACATTCAACACATGTTAAAATAGATCGAGCTCATTCCACCATCACACAATCTCATATCACCATCATACATGCACAAGAGCTAGCTGATTTAACACAAGTAAATTACATGCATAAGAGTAAATTACGGAGCACACAATGCATAAGATCTGATTCAACATAACTCACGAGTTCAATTTAATTTGCAACTCAATTCACCAACAAAAATCGCTAAAAATCATTCACAAAAATTCTTGCCTGCCCGTGCCACCTCGTCGGCTGCCCACGCCATGCCGGCCTGACCGCGCCGGCCTCCCACGTCGGCCTGGCTGCGCCGCCTCGTCGCGTCGGCCTTCCACGCTGGCTTGACCGCGCCGCCGCGGCAGGTAGATGGAGGAGAGGAGAGGATGGAGTTGGGAGATGGAGGTGAGAGGGAGGGAGATCGAGGTGAGGAGATAAGGATGGATTGTGTGGCTATGACTGGGAAATATATATATATATATATATATATATATAGAGAGAGAGAGAGAGAGGAGAGGCCAGTGGGTGATAGGGCGCGGAGGCTTTTGTCCCCGGTGGTGTTTCCACCCGGGGCTAAATATTTAGTCTCAGGTGGTGTCTCCACCCGGGACTAAAGGGGTATCTTTTAGTCTCGGGTGGAAACACCACCCGAGACTAAAAGCGCATGTTGCTTCTTAGCGTTTGGGTGCGAAATTTTTATTCTCGGTTGGTGTTTCCAACAGGGACAAAAGGGTAGGGGGCTCTCACAATCGTTTTAGACTACATCGATGCAAACCCTTTAGTCCCGGCTCCAAGTTTCAACTGAGACTAAAGAGTGGTACCAAAAGTCGTTTCTCTACCAGTGAAAGCTATGTACTACGTAGACAAACTAAAATTAGTAGTAATTTAGGATGGAGGGAGTAGCTTGTATGGAGTGAGCTGGCGATGGATGGACTCATTTCATTGCACAAACCAAAATAAAGTGAAAGCCATAAATGAACCACCCCATTTCTCAAACTAATAAACACCTAGTAAGATTATGATAGATATAAGGGTATGTGCTAGAGCTTCGTCTAATTCTTGTTTGTAATATAGGAGCTGCTTCTACGAGAGAAGTGATTCCGTGGTTGAAAGTGATTCTCTGAGCATGTGTTTGGATGGAGAGACGAAGTGGGACGGAACAGGATGATCCCACTTTGTCCCCCTGTTTGGTTAGGAGACCGGTGGGACGCGGACGTCCCCAGGAGGGAATATACCTCCCAAATGTGGGATGCCCCCGTCCCACCAAAACTGACAGACGGAGTCGTCTCCTGGCTCTGCACGAGACGTCGTCTCTGCGCAAGCGTGGCTGGGGCGTTTCGCTGCCGGTGGCGTGGAGGAGTTGTGCGTGCCGAAGAAGGGCGCCACAGACATGGTTGTCATCACGGCGAGCGGGATTGTCGGGGTGCCTAGGGTGCTCGCTGAGCTCATGGCCACCGAGAAGCGTGCGGATAGTGCAATGCACGTACAAGTTCGTATTATCTCGATGAAGCACAGGGCAGCCTCAGCGGCGTGAACGTGGCTCCAGGTAGCCGTGGGGTTGAGCTCCCCAAGACGACTGCAGACCGAGAGGCAGTCCGAGTGAACTGTGCTGCGCGGCCAGGGCGGCCGTCGGGCGAGATCTAGTGGCGCGAGGTCCCCTGGCGGTGCCGACGCCCATGTCTGACAAGTAGGGCTAATAAGTAAGAGTGTTAAATTCGTCATCCATCCCATCATCTCGATTCCTCGTATCAAACACAGAACTAGGATGGATCTATCCCTTTCAACCAAACATGAAACAGAATTATCTCATCCCAAGAAATGGGGACAAGACCATCCAGTTCCACATTGTCTCCCAACCAAACACATGCTAACTTAAACTCTTAAAATCAGGATGGGAAATCACTTCACATAAGCAGAGAAGCCATTCTTTTTAGTTTCCAACCTCTGAATCACTTGCATAATAAGCAGAGAATCACTTCTTTTCGAAAAGCTGTTTGGTAGAGTTTCTGCTGGTAGAGAACTAGCTCAGTGAGCTCTGCCAAACACACCTAAGGACCTGTTCTTTTGGTCACAAAGGAACAGTGAAAAACACTATTTACCTATCAGATCTTCTCTCACAAGAAATATTATTTCAGCACTATTCATTTGAAACTTCACTATTTCTTTTCACCCAAAAGAACGAGCCCTAAGTCAATAAGAATCGCTTATGTGATTCTTCTTCTAACATACTTGACGTTGAGACAGGAAAAGCTAATTGGTTTTAGCTTAATTTTGTTGTCTGAGGACGTTGACTAAATGTGACTCGGGTGGCATTGCTGAGAGTGGCTGACCCACCTCGCCTACAGAGACATGTGAAGAAAAATATAAATCACCTATTATAGACTAGTAGCAGTCACTCGTCCTCCCATTGACCAGACTTTGGAAGATTAATTATAGGGTTCACTTAGACGTTACTTGACGCTGGTCTATGCACCGGCTCGTGGAAAGTTAAAGCACCTCTGTCGTTGTGTGAGAAAAGTACGCAGGTTATCCCGTACGGACGGTGTCCACTCTGCTCTTTTTTGCACAAAAGGCACGAAATTGTACACACGTGGTAGGAAGAATTAAACAAGCCTGGTTTAAGCATTAATCCCCATTTGTAAATATATATGAGATATCAGACAAGTCTCTAGTACTGTTCCGTCTACAAAATAGCATGAACAAAGCTGTAATCCTCTCGGGTGTCTTAAACCCTATTCATAATAAAGAGGAATTTTATAATGATTTGTAAAAAAAAAATAGCCCGGAAGAATCGCTATGATCTTCGTCAGATTAAGTTCTAGCAAAAATTGAAAGTACCAACTCATACGGTCATACCTTGTGTAGCCATTGTAACGTAACTTACTTGATAATGTATCTTCTCAAATTACCAGCTATACAAAATAGTACTCGCCAAGATATTTTTTTAAAAAAAATACTCGCCATGATAATTTACCAAATCAGTTAGATCTTCTTAGCACTTCACACGTTTATAAATTTGTCACCGAAAAACCTTTTTACTGTAGTCAAGCGAGGACGATGTCATAGAAAACGGTCTCCCTATCGATGGATCACCGGATGTCTGGATTACGTGCGAGGAACCCGTGACCCGACCCGTCTGTGGCGCCTCTCGCGCCCGTCCCCCTCCTCCCCCCGACCCCGCCGCCACCGGCCGTGGCCGCCGGCTCCGGCGCCCCCCCGCTCCAACCCTAGCCGGATCCGCGACCTCCTCGGCGCCCCGGTCCCGTTCGTACCATCCTCTCCCTCCCTCGTGCTCCGTGCACGGAGATCGGCCTGCGTCCACCCGCGCCGCTGCCGCCGCTCTGGGGGCCGTCGCCGGCCGCCGGTGGCCCGCCGGCAGCTCCACGCCGTGGCCGGTAGCCCCTCTCCCCCCCCCTCCCTCTCATGGTTGTGCTCGAGCTGCAGGAGGCCGACGGCGCGCCCGTGCCTCTGGCCCGGCTGGCGGCGTCCGCCCTCGCCGGCGCCGGCAGGGGTGCCCTGCGACGCGCGCCGGCCGCGACTGGGGCCCGGCCGGCCGCGGCCTCCCCGCCGGCCTCCTGGCTGGCCCGCGCCGGTGCTGCCCCTGTGGCCGCGGCGGCGACTGGGGCCCGGCCAGCCGCGGCCTCCAGGTCGCCCCGTGGCCGGCCGGCCGCGGCTTCCCCGCCGGCCTCTTGGCCGGCCCGTACCGGTACTGCCCCTGTGGCTACGGCGGCCGCTGCCGGCGGTCGGCACCTGGGCGCAGGTGGCTTGCCGGCGGCGGCTGCCCCTGGCCGGCTGGTCGCTGCGGGCGCGATGGGGGAGCAGCGGCCGGGCGACGCTGCCCTGTCGGCTGCTGCTGCCCCGGGCCGGCCGGCCGCTACGGCCGCTGCGGGAGGCCAGCGGCGGGGCGACGCAGGTGACCCGCCGGCTGCTGCTCCTGCCTCGTCTCGCTTCGACGAGCTCGACGATGGTCTCGACGTGGCCTCGCCACCGCCGGTCGAAGCCGTCCCCTCCCCCTCACCCCTACTACTCCCGGTCGTTCCTCTCCCCCCCTACCGTCGGGCCGGTAGGCTCTTCTACGGTGGTGGCGCCCATGGGCGAGGTCGACGCCCTCGCCGCGCTCGCCGCCGTCCTGGGCCTCTCCCCCACCACGGCCGCCGCGCTCGCCGCCGCCGGGCCGGCTGCGGTTGCCTCCGCCCTCCGCGTGCTGGAGGTGTGCGCGGGGCACGGTGGCGGCAAGGTGCCGCCCGCCCCCTCCACCCCCTCTGCCTGTCCGCGTCCTCTCCACGAGTTCGAGGCGTGCCCGGGGCTCGTCGGCGGCAAGGCGCCGCACTCCCCCTCCACCCCCTCTGCCTGGCCGCGTCCCCTGGAGGCGGCGGGCACCAACCGCCTACCGCCTGTCTCTGCTGCAGGTGCCGGAGCGCGTTCTGTAGGGCCGGTGGATGGCGGCCCCTCTGGACCCCGTCCGCCTCTGGTCGTGCCGGTGGGGAGGTTGGAGCCAGGCTCGGCGGAGCCCGGCCCCTCCACTCCCTCCTCCCGGGAGCTCTGGGACCTTGAGGCTTCGGGCTCCTCCGCCTCGGGCTCCTACTCCTCGGTGCCGCGCGGTCGCCCCCCCTCTCCCACCTTCTCGGAGCAGGTACGGGTGGGCGGCATTCCGGTGCCCGAGTGCACCCCCTCTCCGCCTCCGCACCCGTCTCGGTCACACCTCCGTGCTCCCCCCGCACTGGTCGCCTCCGCCGCTGCTGAGCTTTCGTCGACGACCGCGCCGCGGCCCGTGGCCGTTTCCGCCAGGGGGATCCTGGGCAAGCGGCCGCTGTCCCCACCTCCGCCACCTCCTCGGCGGCGAGCCAAGGCAGGGGGGGCGGCCGTGCTGGCCGTCCTGCTGGACCGCCCGCGGCCGAGCCTCGCCGTGTTGGGGGGGGGCAGCCGTGGGGCCGCCACCGCCTCTCGGCGGGCACGCCCGGGGGCCCCGGGTGGACGCCGACGGCTTCGTCGAGGTGCGGTCACGCAAGC
Organism: Cenchrus fungigraminus; assembly: GCA_036936925.1. Taxonomy (NCBI): domain Eukaryota; kingdom Viridiplantae; phylum Streptophyta; class Magnoliopsida; order Poales; family Poaceae; genus Cenchrus; species Cenchrus fungigraminus. The sequence goes on from CM072779.1 coordinate 105,940,597, forward strand.
AGCTGCGTGCGGAGCGGTCGCCGCCGCCTCCGCCACCTCCACCTCCGTCCTCCGTCCCCCCGGATCTGGTGGGGAAATGCTTCAACTGCTTCAGGGAAGACCACATCGCCGCCTCCTGCCCTCACGCGCCGCGCTGCTTCCGGTGCCACCAGCTCGGACACCACGAGAGCTCGTGTGGGCGCCCGAAGGTCTCCCTGGTGACGGTGGAGGGCGCCCGTCCACGTCCGGGAGGTCGCACCCCCTCCCCACCCATGGTCGCTTCGCGCCCGGCCGGCCGCTCCCCGCCCCACCTCGCGCTGCGTAGGGGAGGGGAGCCCGGCCGCCTCTGCCTTCGCCTCTGCAGCAGAGGCAGGAGGCGCGGCCCCCGCCGCCCCCGGAGCCCCGTCGTCGCCCTGCTCCGCCGGCCCATGACCCACCGCCTCCTCCCCCGGAGGGGCGTCGTCGCCCCCCTCCGGCGGCCCGTGACGCCCAGCCGCCACCACCGCAGGTGGCCCGCGGCGCCTCGGGACGACGCGCCGCCGCCGCCTCATCGTGCCGCGGCCAGGGCAGGCGAGGTGGCCTGGGGGGCGCCGCCCCGTCCTCCGCTTCCCGCGGAGGCCTCCGCTGCGGTCCCGCTCTCGGGGCCATGGATGGCCGCCCCCCGCCTCCGCCCCTTCCCCCCCGACGCCCCTGGGGCACCCTTCACGTCGCCCGCAGCTGAAGTCGTGCATTGTCACATGCATTCCTGAGGTCGAGGCCAACAAGGTCGCTTTGGAGTGCGCTCTGGTCGCTATGGTCGCGGGCACTCGTCCGTTCGCCTCTACGACGGACGTGGTCGCCTACCTCACCGGCCGCTTGGGCGTCCAGTCGGGGACGTACATGCCCTACCCTTACCACCCCGAGGACTTCCTCATCGTCTTCCAGGACTCCTCTAAGATGCTGCGGGTTCTTCAGGCGCCCACCCCGGATGGACCCTTTCGCCTCACCTTCCGCCGGTGGCGGCGGGAGAACTGGGCGGTCGACGCGGCGCTGCGATACAAGGTGCGGGTGGGCATCAAGGACGTGCCTGCGCACCTGTGGCTGCGTACCACGGCGCAGGACATCCTCAGCTCCTCCTGCACGGTCATCAACCTGGCTCCTGAGTCGGAGTCGAAGGCCAACCTCAAGGAGCTCATCGTCCTGGGCGGCTGCATCGACCCGGACTTGATCCCGGTGCAGAAGGACATGCTGGCAACGATCGAGTTCCCTGGGTTAGGCGCCGCCCAGCCCTGCCTGCGCTACTAGGCGACGATCGACATCGTTGAGATCATCGACACTCTGGCTCCTCCGGCTGATGGGGCTCCCCAGTCGGGAGGGCCGGATGGTGGCCCTTCTGGTACTTCTGATCGCTCTTTTGCTCCTCCGCAGCCGGGGCCCTCGGCCGTCGGGGGCGCTGCCGCGCCGTCGCGGGCCCCGAGGGGGGGGCCTCTACCCGAGTCTGACGGGCAGTCTGGTCGTGTCGCAGGGGGTGCGTGGACCCGCCTGCTGGGGTGCCCCCACCTCTGCCCCTCCGCCGGTCCTTCCGGCTCCCTCCTAACCCTACTGGGCGCTACAGGGCATCCACCGCCCGCCTGTCGTCCCGCCTCGGCCGTCTCGTCTCTCCACCACTACTACGCCATTTGGCGCTCCTGCTGCCCCTTCTCTACTCGGGCGGTCGAGGTACGTGCGCCGCCGGTGGCGGCCCCGCTCACCCGGGCTTCCTCTGCCTCCACTTCAGTTCCGGTCGCGCGACACCTCTACTGTGACGAGTACACGCGGCCGGAGCACCTCCCTCCTCTTCGCGAGTCGACACCGCCCAGGAGCTTCACCGACGACCCGATGCTTCTTGAGGCGGCGCTTTTGGTCGCCTCTTCTGCTTCGCCTGCTCGCGCCGTGGGCGCCGCCGACGCTGCCGGCCGCGGCCTGGATGCCGCAGGTCCCGACCTGGCCGCCGCCAGCTAGGTTCCGCTAGCTGCCAGCCTGGGCCCGACCGCTGCCGGCCGTTGCCCGGTCGTTGCCGGCCGTTGCCCGCCCGCGGCTGGCCGTCGCCCGGCCGCGTCTGCTTGCAGCCCGGCCGCTGCCGGCCGCAGCCTGGCCACGGCTGGCCGCCGCCCGGTCGCCGCTGGCCGTCGCCCGGCCGCAGCCTGGCCACTACCAACCACTACCTGGTCGCTGCTCGGGGCAGCCTGGCCGCTGCCGGACGCGGCCCGGCCACACTTGGCCCCAGTTTGGCAACTGCGGCCTCCGCCGGCCTCTGCCTAGCCTCGGCTGGCCACGGCCGCCCTGCTGCCGCCTCTGGTCTGGCCGCGGTCGGCCTTGGCCCGGTTGCCTCTGGGCTCGGCGCGACGACGGCTGCCCACGTCTCGGCCGTGCCAGACGCAGCCTCCGCGCGTGGGGGGGGGAGAGCTCTGCCCCCCTTGCATGGTACCGGTGGCGGACGTCTTCCGTAGGCTCCTCTCCCCCTGGCGGCCCGCCAACTGACGTTGCCCGAGGCCCCTTTGCCCGGCTCTTCCCTCGTGGTCGCCCCGCCTCTGCTCCGGTCGCCTTCTGCTTCTCCGGCCCCCGCCGAGTCGTGTCCCTCTACCCCTCGGCACTCGCCGGACGTCTCTCCGGTGGCCGCGGAGCTGTCTCCTCCCTCCCAGGCTCCCAGGTCGCGCTCCCCACCCCTTGCTGCGAGTGAGGGACCTTCTCAGGGAGACCTCGAGTCGTTGGTGGCGGACTTCTGCGCCTCTCTGCAGCGGCCACCCCCGCCCCTGGTTCTGGGGGCTCCGCGCCGTCGCCGTGCGAAGGCCTGCCCGCCACTCGCCATGCTTCGCCGCAGCAGTCGTCTCGCCGCGGTTTCCAGGGCCCGGGGCCCGAACCCGGTCACCGCGGGGCAGAACCTGCTGATGCGAAAGCTGGGAGTCGTTGGGCCGCGCGAGGCACCCGACGCTACCGCGTTCCAGCGCTACACCAGGCTCTTCGCTGTAGGCCTATCGGAGGAGCACTGCAGAGCTATCCGAGAGCTCTTCGGCGCCCAGGTCGAGGGGTCCTTCCAGTGCTCCATGCTGGAGGACGACAAGTTCCAGGCGGCTGTTCGTGAGCTCTTCCCCGAGGAGCAGCTGGTCGTCGACGCGCAGGCGTGAGCCTGTGTTATTCGCGAGGTCGTTTCTTTTGTGTTTAAATGGAAGTAAACCTAGCTGTTTGGAATGTCCGTGGACTTAACCAGCGTGCTAGACGCTCGACGGTCCGCGAGTTGGTAGCTTCCGAGCGTGTCTCTCTTCTTTGTCTGCAAGAGACTAAGCTCGCGGTTGTACCCCCTTCCTTCATGCTTGATATGTTAGGACTCGACTTTGACTATGTTGCGTTGCCGGCTGCGGGCTCCCGCGGTGGCATTCTGGTCGCTTGGCGCAAAGACACCTGGCTCGTCTCCTCCCCCTCCACAGGCACTCACCACGTTACGGTGAAGGTTGCGCTGCTCTCCGCACCCTCTCAGTCCTGGTGACTCTCCTCCGTTTACGGCCCGCAGTCCGATGCGGATAAAGGCTCCTTCCTCGCTGAGATTCGTACCCTCCATCCGACGCTCTCTGGACCTTGGGTTCTTTGCGGGGACTTTAACCTCATCTATCAGGCGGCCGACAAGAACAATGGCCGCCTTTCGCGCAGAATGATGGGTCGCTTCCGTCGTTTTCTTAACGACCTTGAGCTTCTTGAGCTGTATCTCCAGGGCCGTCTCTTCACCTGGAGCAACGAGAGGTCGCATCCCACCTTGGAGCGTATCGATAGAGTTTTTTGTCTCCCAGGACTGGGAGTTTCTTTTCCCCTCCTCCGCTGTACATGCTGTCTCATCTAGGTATTCCGATCATGCTCCCCTCATCCTCCTTCTCGACTGTGGGGTGCATTCTAAGAAACGCTTCACCTTCCAGGCCTAAGGTCGAAGGCTTCTTGGATACAGTCAAGGCGGTCTGGTCGGGGCCGCGCCCTGATGTTGACCCGCTCCGTATGATCGACCACCTCCTTCGTGAGACAGCGAAGGCGCTGGTAAAATGGAGCTCCAAGGCGATTGGTAGCATTCGTCTGCAGATCCAGATTGCCAAGGAGGTCATTTTCCGTCTTGAGGTCGCGCAGGATTCACGGTCGCTCTCTCCTGAGGAGATTTCCTTACGGCGTTTTCTCAAACTACGCTACTTAGGCCTGACCTCGCTGCAGCGAACGATCGCTCGGCAAAAGTCCAGCCTCAGGTGGCTGCGTGAGGGGAACGCCAACACTAAACTTTTCCACCTCCATGCCAACCACCGCAGAAGAAAAAATTTCATCCCCTCCCTTTTGGTCGATGGTCGTTCAGTTTTTCGGGAAGAGGACAAGGCTTCTGCAGCCTTTGACTACTTCAACCGAATTCTAAGTGCCCACCATAAGCGTTCTTGCGCCCTCGACTTTGAGGAACTGGGACTCCCGCGGATGGATCTGGAGGACCTTGGTCTTCCCTTCTCGGAGTCCGAGGTCTGGGAGGTGATCAAAGACCTCCCACTGGACAAGGCCCCCGGCCCGGATGGGTTCACGGGTCGCTTCTACCGATCTTGCTGGTCGATCATCAGGGGTGATATGCTGCGGGCATTCAACGCCCTCTCTGACATGGACTTCCGCAGCTTTCACTACCTGAACGGTACCCTCCTCACACTCTTACCAAAAAACCAGACCCGGTCGCACTTTCTGATTACCGACCCATCAGTCTAATCCATAGCTTTGGGAAACTTTTTTCCAAAGTAGCTGCTAACCGTTTCGCCCACACCTCTCTTCTCTAATCTCGTCCAACCAAAGTGCCTTCATCAAAGATCGCCTCATACATGACAACTTCCGCTACGTCCTTGGCACGGCGAGAGCTCTTTCTAATGAAAAATATGCTTTACACGCCTTAAAAAAAATTATAGAAAACAATGAACAGACGCCTAAAAATGCTGGTCGATCGGTCATGAGCTCGTCTACCGAAACACATCTGTTTGGTATTTTGCGTGACGCGGCGCACGAATGTTCAGAATAGCACGTACACGTACACACACATACGTATATGTGGCCGTACGTGCACACTCTGCACAGTCCAACACATACGGACAGTATACGTACCCTGTCGGAGGCGAAGTGAATTCAGAGTCAAAGCGGAGAAGTTTCCGGCCGGGCTTCACCTCCCAGCTCCAGCTCTGACCGACCGACCGGCCGGCTCCGGCGATTCCACGGCAGGCGCTGCGGATCTGCGGGCGCACGCGCAAAGCCACCGATCAGCTAACCGTGACTGACCACGACGACGACGACCGCCGGCCGGCGTCTCTCGCCGGCGGGTCAGCTTCTCGGTCGGTCAGGTCAAGGGGGAGGAAGAGTCCTGGGCTTCGCACATGCAGGCCCGGCTCTCACTGACTGACTGACTGAAACGGCCAGCGACCGTGTCTGAAACTGAAGGAATTCAGAGAACAACCCCCCATCATCCGACTGAAACACTGTCAATGCCAAACAAGGATCGGGAGCGTTTCGCAAGCCGCCGAAATTCGGTCGCGAGGATTCGACCAGCGTTTGGGCAATTTCTGCGAAAATCCGTTGGGAAATTTCTATGAAGATTGATGTGGTGCACATCAGAATTTGGTCGCTTTGGCCTAGTGGTGCACATGCAATTTTGACCAAAGGACAGTTGTATTCAACAGATGAGAGGTGCGCGTCAGATTGCCTAAACAGAGTAACAATTTGATCATTTATACATCGGGAAACATTGTATTCAACAAAACCGTGCAAAAACTAACATTCTGATGCCTTAACACCAGTTGGTAGTCAAAGCGAATCACGGAGGAAAGCAAACAGCAGCAGCAAAGGGTTAAAGGATACAACATCCTCAGTTCCTCCCATTCTTGAAACGTACCATTCTGATATTCTCTAAGCAGTTACTTGCGGCATATATGCACAAAAGACACGAATTCATACAATCCACATTAAGATAATAATATCTTAAACTCTAAACATTAAACCCTAAACCTTGAACCCTGAGCGGTTACTGACCCAAACTTATTAGGGGGTCTTTTAGCCGTTTGTCCAGCCTAACTCACTACATATGTCATATATTTCATTCACTACCATGCACAAGCCAATTAACCACTAGTCTGAGCCATGATTTCTATGAGGCACATAGCCCAGAGGCAGAATGAGACCATCAGTTCACCATAAGCTTCTAAGATCCTCGCAGTTGGGGACAATTGTTCCTCCAGTGACCAGTCATGCCACAATGGAAACAATTTTTCGGAGATGGCTTAGGACATTCCTTGATCCAGTGACCCTTACCACATCCGAAGCAGATGCTATCTGAGCATGGAGTCATGGGATTACGGGTACTGTAAGGTGTCTTGGGCGATTTTGTGGGTGTTCTTTCCACCGTGGCAATTGGTTGGTGCAACATACTTGGTGATCCCTGATGAACTGCAGCTCCGGGTGTTGCCTGAGGTGTGGGCACAACGTCATTGTTGACAATATCAAACAGCCACTCACTGTCTTTGTGTTGAGCGGGATTGACTGATCCATTTGCATTGTTGTCTCCCACCTGAACTAGGTTGTTCCCATGAACTTCCTTCTCAGCAGCCTTGTCCTTCAAATCCTTATCAGCAGCATAGACATGGACTGGAACCTCATAAGTGCATTTACATGAATCTTTGTCGCATTACTGTTTATTTTACAGGGACATACCAAGCAAAGAACAATCATCAGTGATTCTTATCTATCATGGCAATCCATCTCGTCAATCGTCACAAGTAAACAAATAATAGAAGGATTGGTAGGTCCACAGATTAGATAGCTTGTTTATATTTTTCATTGAACATTTAGACCGAACTGGATGATTTTAAAAGTGATAAAAAATTCACATGAAACCTATAAAATTGCTCCGCAAAGAATTAGAGACAGAATTATGGTCATAAACCATCCACGTTCTATTACTGGTCATGGATAGTAATAAATTTATTATTCATGCTAGCTTTCAGTATGGAATTTTAAAAAGGAATTGCTAAATGACTACTGGATGTACTTATTTAGGGAAAAAAGACATCAGGTCTTAAAAGTTCGCATCTGGTGCAAGATGCCCAAGATCAAATAATGCAAACAGGATCTTGCTCTTGCTCGTGAAGCTTGATCAATGGCATGTAGATTAAAATTTTGGATTGTGAGCCCAACATCAAGTTACGGCTAGTTTCTAGAAAGGCTAAGAGTTGCTACAACTGTGATTTTGAAAGGTTGCTTAACAAATCTACAGTTTCTAAACAATTCAATAAGCCACAAAAAGATTATTTCAATGAAGCTTATCTGACAACACATCTAAGATCTATTTCGGGGAAAGGTGTTGGAAATTTTTAATTTATGTTCTTGATGTTATGTTGCTATCACCTATGCCCTAATAAATTGGCTTGTAACTGCCCTAAACTTGCAGGACCAGTTAGGTTTTGTCAATAGAATCTAGTGAATAGTATAAAAAAGTAGAAGTCTTAGCATTCAGTGTTCATAAAATAGAAAATGAAGTAATATTCTAGCATTACTACTAGAAGAAAAACATATGTTCTGTTTTAAAAAGAAAATGAATAGGATGATGTCTGTAAAACATGGAATGGGATGGGCAGCCAAGAACTCCTAGGGCTGAAATCTGAGTGGGTGGGGGATTAAACAGGCTATCTGCCACCTGGCTCTAGCAGGCTTGGTATACATGTTATGCAACTGTAGGATTGCATCAGCAACTTCACTAAAATATATATTGTTAATATGCAGCGGTACATGTCACTTCATAGTTTAAATTCTGAATAAAAAGAGAGAACCATTTGAATCCTTTTCTCCCACGATTTATTTGACTACTTTTCTTGGGACTAGTGCTAAAAAAGAAAACTGTATGATACTCCCTCTGGTCGGATAAACATGATGTTCTGACTGGAGGGTGTGCAAAGCACAACATGTTTTCTCGGGTGGGGGTGGTATTATACTATCTCAGGAGCTAGAATATCTAGTTAATAAAGGAAACTGTAACAGACTACTACCAAATAATAACACCAAGACACACTAAAACATTTAAAGAGAAACAAAAAGTCAGAAAATATTTAGTATTTAGTCTATTTACCATAAGAAACATTACCTTGGGTATAGGACATACATAGCAGTCTTCACCGTTCACTTCCAATACTTTGCACTTCCCTAATGTACACTTGCAGGTTGGCCGTTCATCATTGGATCTAGTTGTTATGGCCAGTTGACTGGGCCAAAGCTCACGGGTACTGTAGCGTGAACAGTACCGCGAGTAGGGATAGGATTAGTGTTAAGATAGGGATAAGTTAGATTGGTTTGTTAGGATATTTACTTGAGGGTCAAGTCAGGGATCTCTATAAAAGGAGACCCTATTGTATCAGTTGAGGGTAAGCAGAAAGATAATCCTAAAGAGTTCAGAGCCTCCAAGGGAGGGCGAACCTAGGTGTTATCGATCTGCTATCGTGTTCTTAGTCCACAAAATAATCCATAACATCTCTGGTATCAGACGGGACTTTCCTCGGATCTTCCCCTGCGCTAGATTAGATTGATTCCATCAGTCTCCTTCTCCACCAATTCCATACGCCACAAATCGCCGCCACCCTCCTGTCATCATGGGAGAACCTGCTGCTGCTTGGCTCCAGCGGATCTTTGCCAAGATTGACGCCATCGGCACATCTCCTTCACCCCCGGCGGCCATCAGGACTCCTTCGTCGCCTGCAGTGGCAGAATTCGAGGAGTGGTGGCTGCAGTTTCGCAAGACGCTGAGATCTTCTACGCCAGCGAGACCCCAACCTGCAGCATCGCCGGCCTCGGCGTCCACTGCCGCGCCACGGGCGGCCACGCCTTCCGCGGCGCCGGCGTCGTCCTCGACACCTCCAGCAACGGTCGCACGGGTCGAACCGGCGACAGACTGCGTGCCTCCACCGGCGCCTCGCCTTGTCGAGCGGACGACAGCCCCGTCCTCTGTGTCCGCGACGCCCGCAGCATCTTCAGGCTGCAACGTTGCGGCACCTTCACCAGCGACGGTCGTCCCGGTGACGCCCATTCTCGCGGCGCCTTCTGCGTCACGCATCTCGGCGACCCTCGCGATGCCTGTCACGGCAGCGGCCGTCCCCGTGACGCTTTCCACGGTGCTCGTTCCGGCGGCGCCCGCGGAGCTCGTCCCGGCGGCACTTGTTCCAGCACCACCTCCCTCGCCTGAGCCATATGGTGCCCCGACCAAGCCTCCGGCAGTGCCGTACGCGGCACCGACACCGACATCTCCACCAACAATCTTGTCATCTCCATCGGTGTACATCTCCAGCGCCTTTCGTTCCTCTGCTCCGATTCACAACTCGGGCGGCGGGACCTCAAATTTCCGAGGCGGTGGACGCGACGGCAAGGGCCAGCCACCTACTGGCGGCGGCAACGGTGGTACCGGCGGCAGCAACAGCACAAACCCTAGCAGCGCAAGCAACGCCGCGGGTGCTAGCCAGGCGCCTTCGGGCCAGTGGCCTTCTGTTTCTCGCTCGTGGGCTGGGTCCATTCTGTGGCCCGGTTCAGACCTTTCCACGGTGGCCCAACAACGTCCTCAGGCCTCCACGGTCCAACAACAGAAAATGCTGCTTCTCGCGTTGGATCTGCAAGCCTTTCCTCGCGAGTCCTTCGCAAACCTGGCGGCCAGCGCACCTGACAAGATCAACGCCGCCACCTCCGCCGTTTCCGCGGCGCCTGCGGCCCCGATGGCAATGGGCCCTCCGAGCGCGGCACCCATTTCCGCAACCGGTGAGGCCACGGCATCGGTCCCGGCCTCCACGCCCCCCGTCGTGCCTTGCGCGGTCCCGCGTCCCGGCCCACAGCAGCCACGCCGGGCCCCCGATCCCCTGCGCCAACCACAGCTCCGCCTTCGGCATCCGCGCCACGCGCGGCCTCGTCTCTGGCGCGGCCGCCATCTGCCGTACCTCACCGATGTCGCCAGGGATTCAACCGCTGGCTTACGGCGGCGCTCCTCCGCCTCCGTGCCGAGCGGCGTCTATGGCACCTCTGTTTCGCCCCCCAACTCAGGAGGCCAGCCGCCACCAGCAGCCGTGCCTCACGCGGCCGCGGCGTCTTCTGCCACGACTCGTGCGACTTCATCACTCGCGGCCCCGGCGTCCGTTCTCGCGCCACGGTCGGCTCCGACATCGTCTTCTGCCGCGCCATGGGCAGCCCCGCCCTCCGCGGTGCTCGTTTCCGCGCAGTCTCCCTCGACTGTGCCATACGGTGGAGGTCAATCACCGTGCAAGTCGCCCAAGCAGCACACCTCCCCAGACGTCCAGGAGCTGTTAGCAGCTCCGCACCTATCGGCAACCTCACCGACCTGCAACGACTATGGGGCCCAACACTGGCGACGCAATCAGCTTCATCGGTCGTCCATGCATCAGCGTCCAGTATGCCAGGCGCGGCCACCTCCACCGGCGCGTCTCCATCAGGCAGCTCTGCTTCGCGCTTCAACCCCACTGGTGCCTCTGGTTGCAACCGACGCCGCTGCAGCAATGGCACTGGTGGCCATAACACCGGTGGTCAGCCCAGCGGCAGCAGCAACCAGGCATCCAACACTGGCGTCCAAGGCTCATCTGCTGCTGACGAGCTGTCGACCTATTCATACAGACATGCAGTGCCAATACCGTCGTCGCAAGCTGCACCTCACAGGGGAGCCCTTCAAAGCACCTCTGGAGCTTCTTTTTCTGCAGTGTCAAGGCCAGGCAAGCTGGGTTTCTCTGCAGCAAGTTGGGCGAGCACCTCCTTCAGCACCTAGAACCATAGTCCTCGTCTTCGTCGTTAACAACGTTTCAACATTGGCAGCGTCCCAACTCGAGGACGAGTTGTCTTCGAAGGGTGGTGAAGTGCTCCTCTCGGTCGCACGCCGTCTCCGCCATGCACGGCCCTGTCCTCCAGCTGCAACTCAGGGGATAATATTAGCGGTCGCCGACCTCTGCAACTCCATCAGGCTCCAACATCTTCACCTCATCACTGGGCCATTATCAGTGTTTGATTGGGTGTACTGTGCATTTCCAGTTACCCTTCTTCGTCAGGCTATGGAGCATATTCAGGACACGGCGTCTGTGCTCTTCACTTCGCCATCAGCTGGAGTTCGGCATCTCCAGGTTCATCTGTGGCAGGAGTTGGGGTCCTCTTCAGATGGGCCAGGGTCAGCTGCGCTCTTGTCACAGCATCTTGGGAGCAGCTGGCCTACTGTTGTTGTGTGGTGCCTCCAACACACGTCGATGATTTCCCCCTTTTCAGCAGGCAACCTTCTTCGACAGCCAGACTAAGAGTCCACCTTCACCATCAATCAAGGTTTAAAGATTTCAGCAATGGTGGTATCCCAGCTCGAGGACGAGCTGTCTTCGAGGGGTGGTGAAGTGTTATGGCCAGTTGACTGGGCCAAAGCTCACGGGTACTGTAGCGTGAACAGTACCCGCGAGTAGGGATAGGATTAGTGTTAAGATAGGGATAAGTTAGATTGGTTTGTTAGGATATTTACTTGAGGGTCAAGTCAGGGATCTCTATAAAAGGAGACCCTATTGTATCAGTTGAGGGTAAGCAGAAAGATAATCCTAAAGAGTTCAGAGCCTCCAAGGGAGGGCGAACCTAGGTGTTATCGATCTGCTATCGTGTTCTTAGTCCACAAAATAATCCATAACACTAGTCCCTCGGGGGCTCACTTTAACCACAGCTCTAGAGCCAGCACCTTGTGCATGAACTGGAGTTGCAGTGCCAGCACATTGGAATGTGGAGTTAAGTGGAGCCTGGGGGCTGACATTTATTGGAGTTGCAGCACCAGCACCAAGGAGATTAACATTATTAACTGGTGTTGTAGGTACAGGCACATGAACTGGAGTTGCAGTGCCAGCACCTTGGAAAGTGGAATTACGTTTAACTGGTGTTTTAGGTACAGGCACATGAACTGGAGTTACAGTGCCAGCACCTTGGAAAGTGGAATTAAGTGGAGCCTGGGGGCTGACTTTCATTGGAGTTGTAGCAGTAGCACCAGCACCTTGGAGATTAACATTATCAACTGGTGTTCTAGGTTCAGGCAAATGGTTGCTTGGAGTGTTGAACACACAAGGATTGCTTGGTTTAGGATGGCTCCTAACAGCAGGCTGTGATTCAGGACTCAGACCAACTTCTTCGCATAGAGCAACATACTTGCACTTCTGAAAAGTAAACACTTTGTCAATATATATGCAATTACTGTAATGATATGAACAGACATAAATATTTGCGAGTCAAAATCCTTTACAAGTTACTAGAAAGACATTGCATAACTGATTAATACTAACTCAATTCTAAGAAGAATAAAGCAAAAGTAAAAATAGTGGGACTCAAGTTGGAGCATCTCTAAACAATGGAATGAATTTGTACAAACTTTTGTCCATTAAGAGTAACCAGCACCTTCAGAAAAGGATAATAATGTAAACAATAGGTGAGTGTCTTTAGAAACATCAACACAAAACTATTTTATCTTGGGAAACTAGGGGTTATAATTGTATTTTCTCAAAGATATGTGTAAATATTTCGAAAAATGCAAGGACATGGACACATGGTTATGAGATAAAACTTGAAGCTAAAACTATGAGTTTTGAAGAATTTGTATTATGATATTTATGTTTGGACACCACCGAAGCAGGTTGCAGTTAGGGTTTTGAGAGATTGATTTGTAATGAAGATCAGATTGGGGTAAAAAGAGAACTTACAAACAACTCCTAGAGTCTAAAAATAAACAGTTAACATCATTTTGATTGTACATTCACATAAACAATAACCATATAGATCACTGCTGCAACACGATAATACTACTTTATCGCCTACTACATTTTGTACCCTGCATGCGCATAATATGGTTGGGTGGTGGAAATATTAGTTAACGATCTAAAGATTCAGACAACAGTGCCACATGTTTTATCGAATGCGGGCCACAGCATTAACGATAACTTCTTTCATATTGAAGTGACACAGAACCTTTGCTAAACTTAGCAATAATAACTTTGGTAAAAAAAGGGTTGGCATCATCTGCATAAAAATAAAATAACTACTATATCCAATGTGTACATAGTCACACAAAACAAAATTGCTGACAAGGTCATCTAAATTCTCTTCCAAAGAAAACTAGTAGATGAAATGGATCAGCGATGGAGCAGATAAATTCTGTAGCAAACTGAATCTCATCTAAATCTCTCTTTACAGGCAACTCGGGATACCAGCACCCCCCAATTTCAGCCCACCTGGCCAAAGGGACAGATTACTACAAAATTGAGCCCAGATAAGCTGCAATTTCCCCTGGGACCACTACATTCCAATTTCCAATCAACTTGACAAGCAGAACCCTCTGCTCATTCAGAAAAAAGGAAGCAGCTTGGACATCACCAAGGCACCAAGACAAGCAAAACACCTGCAAGACCTAGGAATCCAGCATTCTGCTTCCCCCAAGCCCCCAGATTCTGATAACTTCAAATCTGCCTATTTTATCGGAACACATTTCACCCCAATTTTCAAAAACCCAAATTTCTACATCTAAGCAGTATATCCTGCCCACGGACTAAATTTCCCCGCCCAAAGCAGTCTCAGAAACCACCATTCCCTGCAAAAAGGAGCAAGAATCGAGGGGACAAAGGATCTTTCGGAATGAGTTTAAGCGGTGTAGTAGTTTAAAATTAGGTAAGGGTGAATGAATAATTATGGCATCCTATATCATCAATTTTGACCACTATACACTGACGTGCAGTATCACCAATTTGACAACTGTACAGTATACATGAATTGGTGAAAAAAAATGAGATCCAGTTTTGCAATAATATCAGAGGGCATAACAAGAACTTCATGTTGAAGTGACACACAACCTTGACACGCAGAGTGGCCAGGATCAGTGATTTTCATCAGCGCTGCGACAGGGTGTCCTGCTGATGCTCCTTTGGGTCAGGGGATTGGACGACCGTGGGTGTGGCTTGAGGGTGATTTCCCATGGTGGTGGAGTTCGAGGTGCTGCTCAGGCTTGCAGTGGGCCGCGGCTTTTGGCGTGGCATAGCATCGGCGACGATGGTGCACTTCGCGGCGGCTTCTTTCGCCTCCTCTCCCAGTTTGTGTGGTGGTGGTGTAGTGTTTTGTTGGGTGTGTTGCTTGCGTGCGTTATTTGTGGTGGTGGTGTTCGCTTCGGCACGTTATGTACGAATGCTTCTTCTTCTTATATGATGTGGCAGTGCTCCTAACTTTTATTTAAAAAAACCTTGGCTAAACATAGAATAATAATAAATTTGGTCAAATAAAGGGTTGCTATAATCTGCATAAAAATAAACTTGTTTAGCCAAGATGTACTACTATACCCAAGGTGTACACAGTTACACTAACAAACTTGCTGATCAAGGTCATCTAAATTCACTCCCAAAACTAGTACTAAATTCTGCAGCAAACTGATTCGCATCTGAAGCTCTCTTTAAAAAGCAACTGGGGATACCAACCACACAATTTCAGCCTACCTGGCCGAAAGCGACAGATTTCTGCCAAATTGAGCCCAGACAAGCCGCAATTTCCCCTGGGACCAAACTCGATAACCAGAAAAAGGAAGCAGCTTGGACATCACCAAGAGCTACAGGAACCCAAGAAACAGTTCCTGCAATCCAGCATTTTCCTCCCCCCAACTCTAATAACCTCAAATCCGCCTATTTTATCTCGATACATTTCACCCTAATAAAAAGAATCAAATTTCCCCCATCTAAGCAGTAAATCCTCCCGACGGATTGAATTTCCACCACCGAAAGCAGTCTCAGAAACCACCCTTTTCCCCAAACGGGGCAAAATCAAGGGACAAAAAAGGATCTTTCGGAAGGAGTGGGGAGGCTCACCGGCTGCGACGAGCAGACGTACGTCCACCGGCCCTCCTCGTCTCGACGCACCGCGCACTCGCCGCGCCGGCAGACGCACGGCGGGGCCCGTCGCTTGGCCTCGTAGCCCCGCTCAATGTCGTCCACGGCGCTAAGGATGTCTTCGTCGAACTCCAGGTCGTCACCCGCGCCGGCGCCGGCGTCCGCGAAGTCCAGCTGCCGCCTCACGGGGGCGCTGCGGGGGGCCGCCGCCGCCACCGCCGGGGAAGGGAGAGTGGGAGGGGGAGTCGGTGGTGTTGGAGGGCAGCAGGAACCGACGCTCTCCGGGTAGCTGTGGGTGGTGGTGCTGCTCATTGCCGCCCCGCCCTCGCCGTCGCTACGACGCTCTTCGCCCCGCCGCGGATGATCACATCTTCCTCTGTCTCTCTCTAGGGAAACTCCTCTCTCTCTCTAGCTTGTTGCCGTTGGAATGGACAAAAACAGAGTACATTGACAGGGTACAGGGTTTTCAGGGCTTTTTTTTCGCTGTATTGTCAGAGCAACTCCAGCAGATGGAGTAAATTTGATCCCCTATATAAAGTTATTGGGGGTGGAGTAAAAATATTATCATCCCTAAAACACAATTTGCTCCAGCAGTTTCCCTATTCTCCTCCCCAACTCGTGGGTCCCACCGCGCCACCTCATCTTCTCCTCCCCTCCCCAAATCTGGAATCTTTGGAAACCGGGCATCGAGCACCACCGCCGCGCGCTGGAGCGCTGCCTGGCGGACGTGGAGTCGCTGCTCTCCGGCGCCGAGAGGATGTTCCGCGCGGAGGGCGAGATCGGCCGCGCCGTCGTCGGGCGGTGGGTGACGCGCGCCGGGTGTGCCGCGGCCCACGCGCATCGCGTCCTCGCCGGCTTCCGGCGCGAGGCGGCGCTCCGCGAGGCCCGGGCCGGCGAGCCCTTGGCGCGCAGGGCGCGGCGGTACTTCACCCGCGACAGCCCGCTCCTGCTCCGCCTCAAGCTCTGCTGGGAGCTCAATCGCGCGCTCTGCGAGGTGGACGACTGCCTCGACGAGATGCCCGGCGGCCGCCGCAGGGACGAGGCGGGCAAGGAGGCGGTGCTGCGGGCTGCTCGTCCGCGCGCCGCCGAGGCGTCCTCCGAGTCCGACGCCGCCGCGGCGCCGCCCTTGTGCGACGGCAGCTTTTTCTTCTTCTTGACGGCGGCGTGCTTCTTCCGGATGCGGAACTCGCCGGAGGTGCCCACGATCTGCGCGGCCGCGTCAAAGGGAAATGAGTACACAATGCTGTTGCGAATCACACTTTGAGAGTGCAACGGGATGGAATGGATGCAGCATCGGATTTGGATTGGACGGAGGTGTGTGTGGAGCGTACAGTACCTTGCAGCAACGGGATGAATAGATGGATAGTAACTAAATTCTTTTTCTGTAGCATGGGTAGTCATGAAACATGAATCACCTTGGATGTTATGCAACTTATATGAATCTTGGAAGAAGTTTTTGGGTCAAGAAATCCTTTAACGCTATTCCAGATCAGCTTGAATCCACTGCCAGCATTCACAACATACATCTGATGTAGTGTCTGCAAATTATCTTCAGTTAGAAAGCCTGCTCAACCAGAAAACAATAGGCCACAGCAAATGCATTGAAAGGCAAATATACCTCAGGATAGTAGTCACTTTCTATTCTCTGCATTCGTTGAACAAGCTCCCTTGCAGTTTTTGAGAAATTCTTAAACCCCTGCAACAGCAGGAAGAAACTGAATCGACGACAAATCTGACAGTACTGACACCATAGACATGAAAAACTGAATGTTGCGGCTCAATCACTGCGCCATTAGCATACCACACCATGGACATCCAATACGGTAGTAGTGGAATCAATGTTTCTCTTGGCTGCTAATGTGCAGGCAGGGAACTTCTCTCTGAATGCTCTCTCAAACTCCTGCACATGGTACTTGATGTACCGGTCCACCGAGGTGATCTGCATGAGCTTGTTAGGATCAACCTTGCCGAGCCTCTCGATGTACACTGGCCGGCCTTCCCGGTCGACGCCATGGTAGCCCTGAGGGTAGTACCGGAGAACATCATCGAGCTCGCTGAATTCAAAGTCCTGGCAGTAATTATTCGAATTTCCATCAAGAACAAACCAAAAATCAAGGAATGTTTGACAACTTGTGAAATGGAATTGTGACTCTGAAGTCTCTGGTCACCTCCAAGATTGCGTCGGCTCCAAATTCTTTCCTCCATCGCAGCATCTCCGCCCACATTTGCGTTGCCTTCTCGGAATCGAACTTCCTGGCCTTCAGAAACCTGCACTGATCATCACATTAGACAAGAGGGATTTACTAGGGGCAGATGAGGAATTGCTAAAACGAGGATTTCCCCTCTCTCCAAAGTCCAATCGGACCTCAGCATCATGTGGTAGTCGTCGTGCTTGTCGGGGAGTAGGCCGTGCTGCGCGGCGAGGCAGTCGCGGAACGCGGCGACGGCGCGCTCCTCCTCGGCGTCGTGGACGTCCTCGATGGAGACGGCGGCGGGGAAGCGGAAGTCGGTGACGCGCCGCCTGCCGCGCTTCTTCCGGAGCGCGTGGATGGCCTTCCGCGGCAGCGACCCGATCTTCCGCCGGCGCCGGTCGTCCTCGGAGTTGGGGTCGCACAGCGATATCTTGTGCTCATCGGCATGGCTCACTGCAGAGCGCAGAACAGCCGCGTCAGTTCCCCTGCTTCAGCCAGGAAAATGCAGGTAGGATGCCAGCTTTTGCCCGAGAGGGCAGCAGGATCGCGTTGCTACCTGACATTGTTGTGATTCCGCCGCGTCCAGTTCGAGATTGCGCGCAGCACCCCGAAGCTCTCGAGATCAAATGGCAAGAAGCCGAGGCGCTGCTGCGGGAGGCGCACTTCCACGAGGACGCGTGCGGCGGCGGCGCCAACCCGTTCGTCGTCGGTTTCCACGGCGTTGTGCTCTAGGTCATCTGCGGCGCCGGCGCCCGCGTCCCTGTGCAGTCCGTGGCGGGAGCAGCGGTGGAGGAGGCCGCTCCTGCGCGCGCGCGACCCTCCAGCTCGGGGCGCTCCCCGCGGGTCCCGCCACACCGGCACGGCGAGGTACCGCCGGAGACCCTCCAGCTCGGGGCGCTCCCCGCGCCCAGCCGTCGCCGCGAACGGCTTCTTCGAGGTCGTGCTCTGTTGTTGGAGTTGAGATGGGACGGGGGCGGAGGAGGAGGGAGCGGTGGCGGGACCCGCGGCCGCGCGGGGGCGAGGGGAGGGAGAAGGAGACGGCGGCGGCGGCCGCGGTGGCCGCCATGGCCGGCCGCGGCGGGGCGGGGCGAGTGGGGGGAGGTGTGGAGGCAGGAGGAGCCTTGGGGAGAGCGGGTCCCACATATAGGGGGTGGAGGAGAGATTCCCTCTATAGAGGGGATGGAGAGAGGTTTTTAGTCAATGGAGAAAAAAAGGGAGGGCTACAGGGAATCTGCTGGAGAAGGTTTCATCCCCTATATGACTCATTTTTTGCTATTGGGGAGGGGATAGAGAAGCTGCTGAAGTTGCTCTCACAACGGCCATTTTGCGTAGATCGATAGATCACGCAACCACAGTTTTTGCGGTACAGAAAGTAGTCCTATACTCCAATAAAATCTAGATTTTTTTTTCAATTTTCACTCATGAACTAGCACACAAATTTGATTTTCAAATTTAAACTACAAAATCAGACATAAAAGACCATCCAACTATTAAATCCAGGTAGGTATGATCATTTCAATGGTTTTGGAGGTGATTTTCCATTTTGTGAAAATGTTAAAAAATATTTTCATCTAAAAAATCATAACTAATTCATTTTAAATAAGAAAACATATGGAACTTATACCCCCAAAGTTTTATAACGCTTCCATGGAACTTCAGTATTGGAAGCGAAAACAAATATTTTTACTATGGCTCCTATATAATACTGTCCGTGTGTTGTAAACAGAATGCGAGCCCGTTTCAAAAAATAAACATAAACGTGAGAGAACGTATGAAAAATGAAACGAACTTGAGAGGTGGATGCACTTTGTAGATGCGATCGTTACTCGTGTAGTGTATATGTTATGTATCCTATTAGTAGTAATAAGATAAGAATGACACAGCGAACGGGCTTGTAGTTCAACGGTAGGACGGTTCAGTGAGACGCTACCCACCAGGGTTCAAATCCTGGTGCTCGCACCTTTTTCTGGATTTATTCCGGGATTTTCCAGCGTTATGCATTAAGTGGTAAGCAACGTTCTCGTCGACGACGAGGCGCCAGTTGTGACTTCGAGAATCTCCAGATCTGCCGGCGCTCAGTCCTTCGGAGGTGCTCATAGGGGTAGGGTTTGCGTGTATTCATAGGGGTGAGTGTGCGTGCATGTTGTGAGCATCTGCGATGTACTGTGTCACCCCCTGTGAACACACGTACGCAAACCTTACCCCTATGAGTACCTCTGAAGGACACACGTACGCAAATCTTACCCCTATGAGTACCTCTGAAGGACTGAGCACCGACATAATGTCGGAAAATCCCGAAATAAATCTAGAAAAATGTGCAAGTACCAGGATTTGAACCCTCGTGGGTAGCGTCCCACTAGACCGTCCTGCCATTGGACTACAACCCCATTCAAAAATAATAATAAATAAAATAAAATAACATCAATTAAATCACCTCCGGTGTGAGAAAAGGAACCAAACAATTCATGATCATTTTACTAGGCCATGTTTTTAAGCTACAACCCATCTAAAGTCGGGATTCCTATATATCTTCCGAAAGGTAGGAAGCACATGAAACTTCCAATCTTTAAGATTCGTGCGGTCACTGTGGACCGTACGATCTCCTTCTTCTCCCCGTCGCTAGCTCCGCGTCACACGCGCGCGCCGCTTGTTGGGGTTAAAACCGTCCTCGAAGGGAGGTCAACATCCAAAGGAAAAGGAAAACAGGCGGGAGGAAATAAAGCCAAGTGAGGGGGGGGGGGAGTCCCCTCTCTCAACCCCTTTGGGTTGCTTATATAGCTGAGGAGTGGGGTGGCATTTTAGCCCCCAAGCCCCTGGTGGGTACAAAATTACAACCGAGCCCCTATTTTTTTACAATGGGCCGAATAGGGGGTGCCTAGAGAACCATTTCCCCCAACACTGCTGCCGGTCGCCGCTTGCATGCATGCCAGTGAGAGCCGAGGAGGGTGGGAGGTGGCGGGGTGGTCGGCGGCGGGTTGCCGCCGGCCGAAGGCGGCGGTCGAGGCGGCGTCCTTAGGGTTAGGGTTTCGGGGTTCGGGTTTGGGGGTCCTCCATGTCCGGCGAACCTGGAAGGGGGAGGTGGGGGGAGCCGGAGGACCACCAGTGGCGGCGGTTCAGCCGGCGGCGGAGGCGAGGCCCGCACCACCGACCGGGCGGGGTCGGACCGGCGGTGGGCCAGTGACCGACGGCAGGGGTGGCGAGGTGCGCCGGGTTAGGAAGGGCGGGGTCACCGGCGACAGTGGGTCGCAGGCGGGTGACGGGGAGCCGCCGGCCGGGGTGGAGGACGAGGTGGCGGGGGTAGTGGCCGGCCAGGCGCGAGGAGCGGTTCGGGTTAGGAAGGCGCGGGGTCACCGGCGGCGGTGGGTCGCGGGCGAGTGGCGCGGCGGCGGGGAGCCGCCGACCGGGGTGAGGACGAGGTGGCGGGGGCGGGAGTCGTGGGGGAGAAGGGGTGAGGGAGGAAGAAGAAGGTGGGTGGTTGGCAAGTTTAGTGGGCGGTGGTAGGCTGGAAGTTTCATTGCTTATGCATATTCCGGAAGCCATCACCCACCCCCACCATAAGGGAAGGAAGTCCTATGTACGTACCTTCCGGAAGATTTTTTCTTATACAACTATAACCTACCAGGAGCCCAAATAACAACCCATCTAGCCCAATAACTGCAAACTCTACCTCACCTTCTTTCACCTCCCCGCGCCGCAGCCGCCCGGTGCTCGCGCCGCCGCCTAGTGTCCGCCCCGGCGCGACGTCCACGCGCCCTACCGCGGCCGCCCCGACCCTCACCGCCGTGCGTGCCGCCGCGGCCGGCCCGCGCGCCATCGCGCGCCGCCCGAGCTCCATGTAGGGTTGAAAACTGACAGGATGAATTCCGTACCGCCCCGTCCCTTTTTCTGCATTTGACCCGCCTGTTTTCGTATTTACGGACAAATTCGGTAACGAGATGGGAGGCGGTTGAGGGTCTGTCCCACCCGTTTTTGCAGGATCGCGTATTTAGCCAGGATGAACCCGTTTTTACCCCGTATTAGATAAATACGGGATGGACTTAATATGTATTAGTATGTATGTATAGCTTTTTTATGGACTAAAGATCATGCTAACCACGTGTTCCACAAAAGATCACTAGTCTGAGAGTCTTTAAAGGTTTCAAAACGTAGTTGGCAACTAGCAAAGCAACATAAATTACAATGTCACGTACATATGTTATCGACTATTCCGGAACCGGTCTCGTTTTCAGTGATAAAATGTGATAACGGAAACGAGAGAGGGGTTTTTCCCGCCCGTTCCTGTCTGTTTTCATCCCTAGCTCCATGACCGCGCCCTCCCGAGCTTCACGACCGCGCAGTCGGTGCACGGCCTGGCCGGTGCCGGATGTATGTTTTTTCTTTTCCAAAAAAATGTTGTAATATTTTGTAAAATATTGACGAAAAATGACATAAAATGTTGAGAAAAAAATGGTGTAACATTTTTAAAAAATGTTGTAATATTTTTTATTTAGTAGTCATACATTAACAATCTTTGATGAGTTATGATGATCTAAAAGTTCATATCTTTATCCACCTTCCGGTAGCTATACACATAGGAGCGCCCCCCAAACCCACACCAGTTCACCACCATGAAAAACGTCATGCTTGTTCTCATTATGGGCTTCAGATTATACAAGTTCGCGTCAATTCTGAAAGCCCGCCAAGCCTGTTGACTGTACGCCTGAAACGAGGCCCAAGTTGAATTCTGGACCTAAATGCGCAAATATTCCACTTCAATCGGTAACGAAGACTTTTTGTCAAAAAAAAAAAGAGAAAAAGGTTGGTACCGAAGGACAGACGATGACGATGCTGGTTGGTAACCGTCGTTGCCACGTACTCACCACCACTCTGTCGGTACTCTCTCTCTCGGCAGTGCATGGATGTTACGACGATTTGTGATTTCCAATTTGACAAGTACTCGTAGTTGGTTTTAGACACACGATGTAGACCAAGTTTTTTTTTTGCAAGTACACTTCATCACTAGCTCCTGTGTGTTGTCACTAATATATATATATATATACACACACTCACCAACATTTGTAACTTTAATTTTTCGCCAAAACTGATGTTAATTTAAGTGTACGCCAGTGTTTCAACTCAACCACGGTTCTTACATTGGTGTTGGTGACGACATACCCTCCACCCCAGAATAAGTGGTCTTTTAGGTTTGAAATTTGGAAAAAGTCTAGATAACCCCCACCTATGGGGGTTAGATCACATCACCCCCCAACCTATGAAACCGGATGTTTTACCCCCCGAACTATCCAAAACCGGACAAATCACCCCCTGAGGCAGTTTTGGACGGCAGTTTGCTACAGTAAAGTCGGTTTTGTCTTTTTTTCTTTTTTGTTATTTCGGCTGAATCATTGAAAAAGCATAGTAAATCACAGAAAAATCATAAAATGGATGAGTAGATCTACATAGTGAACATATAATATGGAATGTTTTAGAACATTTTTTTTGCTATAGCTTTAGATCTATACTTTTCTGTAATTAATTCATAGCTCTAAAAAAATGTTCTAAATCATTTCATATTATATATTCACTGTGTAGATCTACTCATGTGGAGTCTAACAAAATTGGATTTTCCATTTTACGATTTTTCTGTGATTTACTATGATTTTTCAATGATTCAGCCGAAATAACAAAAAAGAAAAAAATACAAAACCGCCGTTACTGTAGCAAACAGACGTCCAAAACCGCCTCAGGGGGTAATTTGTCCGGTTTTGGATAGTTCGGGGGGTAAAACATCCGGTTTCATAGGTTGGGGGGTGATGTGATCCAACCCCCATAGGTGGGGGGGTTATCTAGACTTTTTCCTTTGAAATTTTGTCCACAAAGAGTGTAACTTTAGATGACTCTCGTCTAATTAAAACAACAGTCACACCAATAAAAATAAATGTACGGAGAAGTGTATAGAGCCAATCAAATGATTTATCGATGTTATTTTTTCTAGTTCCAATGCATATGCATTTGTTCAGGTCCATGGAAAACCAAACAAACAACACATCCTTCAACCACAACTAATATGAGTTATTATGGAAAACATGATCATTTCTCATAACTATTATTATGACTAAAATGACAATTAGGGAAAACAACGTCTGTGTATGAAATTGGTTATAATGACAATTATTATGAGCCTGATTGGTTCGAGGTCAAAGTTGCCTGACCAAAATTTTGGTCATTTTAAATTTTGATCACCAATTTTGACAATTCAATTGAACTGTGGTGCAAAAGATGAACCTTTTTAGCCATCCATTCATTTAGATTATTGAAATTAGTTAAGATTTTGAATTGGTGGTCAAAATTTGAAATGGCCAAAATTTTGGTCGGGCAATTTTGGCCTCAGACCAATCAGGCCCTATATGACGGAGGGAGTAAAAACATAACTTTTATCTCTCCATTTTTAAGCATATAATGTTTAAAGCCAGTTTAATATAAATTAATTAGATTGTCCTAGATGGCATGTGTTAAGAACGGATGAATTAGTTGGAGTTGATTTTTTTATAAAGATTCGAACAAAGAAAGTGGATTATTTATTACTTATAAAAAAGACGACATTGCTATTATTGACATATATATTTCAGGAGCATTAAAGAAGAATATTGTTGCTAGGACATACTATAGCATCTACTTTTGCTGATCATACTAGACCCACAAGCAATGGCCGATAAATAATTAAATTTGTTACTATAGTCATCCGTTGCAAATATAATGAAGGCCGCCCGGCGCCGTGTGTACAAGTGGACGAGATTATAGTTTAAGAGACGACTGGTTAGTTCTCACTACTCCTTTTTTTTTGAGATTACACAGTACAACGCAGACGCTCACAACACGTACGCACACTCACCCCTATGAATACACGTACGCAAACCCTACCCCTATGAGCACCTCCGAAGAACTGAGCACCGGCAGATCTGGAGATTCTCGAAGTCACCACTGGCGCCTCGTCGTCGACGGGAACGTCGCTTACCACTTAAAGCATAACGCCAGAAAATCCCGAAATAAATCCAGAAAAAGGTACGAGCACCAGGATTTGAACCCTGGTGGGTAGCGTCCCACTGGACCGTCCTACCATTGGACTACAAGCCCATTCGCTAGTTCTCACTACTCCCTCCGTCCCACAAAAAAGTACAATCCTAGCTTTTGAAAAAAATCCCACAAAAAATGCAATTCTAGAAAATAGATCTAATTAGTTGCCTAATTAAACAACTAGATCCGATCTGCATGTCAAAACTTACTGCATTTGGCTAACAAATAAGGGTATTGAAGTCTTTTGATGTCACCAGATTGCACTTTTTTGTGGGACGGAAGGAGTAGATTACTACTTGCAGTGACATCAGTTGTCTGTGCGAACTCGCTCCCAGCCCGGGAATATTCGAACGCGGTTTCAGTTCAGGTAAACGACAAATGCTGTGTCGTTGGTATACATGAATTATGGATAGATGATGACTGTCGTTAGTTGTTTTTTACTATTAGTACGTACGTGATCGATGATGCATGTGTAATTAAGCAAGTTTTCAGGCCAACACTTTGCAACTCCAACGAAGGTGTCCGATTCCTGGCTTGGATTCTTGCTCCTATATTTTGTCAGTTCCTCAACGTGCAAATGTATGAAAATAACCATGAGTTTGTTCAAAGTATCTATCTAAAAGACTATGAGATATTATTTGTCAGGGCACAAATTTTGGACATGGAAGACAACTTGTAGGAGGGAACCAAAAGGTCAAATTTGTTATAGTTGAACTGCACCAATTTCAATAGCTTGGTAATTAACCAACAAAAGTGGATCCTCAAGTCTGAGTAAACTAAATAAAGGACTTAACTAGTGAAAGGAGCAACAACTCAGTGGTTAGTACAAGTAGTTTGAGTTCGACTCCTTCTGAGAGTGAATTAAACAGATCTGAAATAAATTTTTTTTTATAAAAAGTAGGTTGGGGGCTTCCCATCCTGATCTCCGTAAAAAAAAAGACTTAATTAACTATTGATATTTCAGCCTTTGTTTTTAGTACATGATGGGCTATGTCTATGCGAATCTTTTGAGCAACATGCTGCCATGCTGGAAGTCTCTCCCAATATTAAAATAGTTTTGTTATTAGATAGGCCATGCTATTGTCCGAGCTAGAGGAACACTACCTACTCTGTTATCCGCAACCACAATCCACAAGATGTTAAACTAGTGATCCATTGCAACCTGGCAATCTTCAACGGTCGGCATGGAATTAATTAGGAGTTAGTTTCATATATAATGGTGATCAAACTACGTATACTGTTACTCACTAATGAATTGATCTCTTACCAAGTTTTAGCAAGCTTCCAAATCAGAAAGCAGATGATGTGGCTTATAGTGGTCGCAAGAATATGCCGACATACCGGAAAGCATCACAGAGTATGGGACATTGGGCACAGACCGTTTGTCAGTTTGTGAGAACCCACGTACGATCCGTACGATGTTAATCTCTAGGTTGCTTTTGTGCCGGCTGATTAATTAAGTATATGCAACTTAATTAGTCAGCTCTGTCCCTTTCATCTAAGCTGATCACACCATGTGCGTGCGTCTGAGCTGTGCTGTGATGGAGTGATAGAACCGGCCGGCAAACAAGTATGGTGTTTGGTTTGAGAATGGGATAGATGGTGATGGATCATCTGATGATGATACCTTACCTCGCTCTGAATATAGCACGCTTGTTTGGTTCGAGAAATACGGCGTGGTCGATCCAACACCATACCATTCCGATCCCTTGTACGCATATATGGGTATTGCGTTTTATGATCACCACACCATTAAAATTATATAGATGGAGAAAAAGATGACTATGTAAAAATTAAAGATGGACATGGGTAAGCCCAGAGAGATCAAAATTAAAGGTGCGGATGAAAAGCGTCTGCCGTCTGGAGTCTACCATCCCCAGTTTTCTTGACGTCGAAGAAACTAAGGTCATGCATGAAGATCAGGACTGAACACACGCATGACAAATACTCCATGACCTCTGGAAAGGAATTGATCATCTCACCACATGGTTGAGACGTAGCTTGGAATGGATGTAGACAGTGGCGTAGCTAGGATCCGAAGGCAGGGTGGTCCAACATGCTCACCGGCAAGCCTAGTTGCCTATGCTGACTACCACTGTCATGCTCGGCTGCTCATGGTGAGTCGTGAATCACAGAAATATACGAATGAGAAAGCTGAAATGCTAAATTGCAGATGAAGAAATGGTGATATTTTTTTCTTAGTCGGAAAAGACATTAAGAGTAATGAGCTATGACAGAAATTCCAGGGTGTTCCGTGGCCCAACCGGACCACCCTGTAGCTCCGCCCCTGGATGTAGAGTTCTTCTGAATATTGTCTGGGAACGACGAAGAACTTCCTTACCTTATTCAAGTTCTCTCCCCAAGAAGATTTCTGGAAATGTCAAACAGTGTCGTCATCTCGACACATGGACCCCTGTTGGTTTGTTGCACCAACCCCCTTACAGGATGACTCATTAATCACTAAATATTTCACAAAAAATATATGTAAACACAGTTTCACTACTAGAGAATCGATCTTTGGTCATGGGAAAAAAAACATATTAGTACCGGTTTTTTTTGGCTCCAGTACTAATGTGAAGATTAGTACCGGGTGGGAAGACAGGCACCCGAGCGCCCCACTGTGACTCACATTAGTACCAGGTCGAGACTACACCTGGTACTAATGTGTCACATTAGTACCGGGTGGTGTCTAGACCCGGTACTAATGTGTGGCAACCATATTAGTACCGGGTCTAGACACCACCCGGTACTGAAGTAGACACATTAATACCAGGGAGAAAGAACCCCCGGTACTAATGCCGTGCGCCGACCCCCCGTCTCGATCTCTCCCCACGCAGCTCTTTTTCTTTCCCTCTCTTTCTCCCTGCCTTATCTTCCTCTCCTTCTCTCTATCCATTCATTCTTCCTTATCCGTTCCTCACCTCCTTCTCTGTCTCTGCAGATCGGGAGGCGCGGCGGGAGGTTGGCCAGGCACCGGTGCGGCCCCTCCGTGGGCGCGGTAGGCCGGCCAGGTCGCCGCCAGCACAACCCCTGGTGGCGCGGGCGCGGTAGGCCGGCGCGGCCGATGGCTGGCGCGAGGGGCCACGGCCTCCCGGCGCGGAGCACGGCCGGGCGGGCGGGCGCGGCCACCCGCCGGCGCGAGAGGCCACGGCCTCCCCGACGTGGAGCACGGCCTGGCCGGCGCGGAGAGAGGCGGTGGGCGTGGGGGCGTGCGCACCGTCAAGAACCAAGCGCGGCGGCGGTCTGGAGGTGTTGTGGATCCTGGATGTGAGTTCTTGTGAGATGTGAGTTCCTGATGTGAGTTCTTTTGTTGTGAATGGAATCTTAGTGTTGCGAATCTTGTGAAATTATGAACCTTGTGGTGATTTGAGTTGTGAATCATCTTGTGTTGTGTAAATCTTGAGATGATGAATGAGATGAGATTTGTATGTGAAATAAAGATGAGATGGGGTGAGAAAAGAAAAAAAAGAAGAGAAAACATGAGACGGGGACGGACGGTAGGGGACGGACGGACAGCGACCCATATTAGTACCGGGTCAGACTCCACCCGGTACTAATGTCACATTAGTACTGGGTATGTCGACCCGGTACTAATGTGATCTTCACATTAATAACGGCTGGCCAGTACCGGTTCCACAACCGGTACTAATGGCTTTTTGGAACCGGTAGTAAAAGCCGTTTTCCTAGTAGTGTTTTCATGAACAGCTAGTACTGGTTCGAAAAATCGAAAAGCCTGCGATGCGATAATTTTCTCAACGATTTATCGTCATGTACTGTACACATTATAGTAATATACAAGTTCAATCATATGTCAACTGTTGTATATATAGGTTGCGATTCCATTTGCCTTATCAAGTGTCACATGCGTCGGTACGGTTCATGAGAGGTGTGAGTCGTGTGACCACTGCTAGCTCTGACGAAATGCATAATTAAATAGACTAATAGGCGCTACTATTCTGCTCATGTCATCGATCAAATGCCATTTCGTGAAGCTTGCAGAAATCATTTGCGGTTCCCTAACAAGCGGATCGAGTCGACCTACCCACCCGATTGCTTACATCTACATTACCTCACCATTGCACAATCTCTTGCTTTTGTAAACTATACATCTAACAGTGGTTGCAAGATCCTTCATTATCAAATATTTTCAATATCCCGCAGGCATTCCTCGACAATTATTTGCAATGAAGAGGGGCATCTTTTCTATGAAAACCATGCTTAATAGACATCAGACCAAACCAAATCACACAAAAAGCGTCCTCATGCCCCGAAATCGAGCGATCATATCGATTTGTCTCACATCACAGCACATCCACTGTCCCTATCTAGTTAGTGGCATAGCTACTGCACTTCACCAACAAAATGTACATACAGTGCTAGACTTCTAGGCTTCGATCTTTGCTATACTTATTTCAGGTTGGATGCAAGCATGCTAGCATTTTGCGACTGCTTTGCTTCGATTTGCAGCAATTTATACATAATATACGATCCTGATGATACTTTAGAAAGGCCTTTTTTGGATCCAAATCAAAAGGGTTTGGTACAAAATTTGAACAGAAATATCTAACCGTACGTGGCCCTAGCAGGTGGTCCGTAGTGACCAAGGGCAGTGCACGTACGTTGTGGGCACACATGGCATTTTTTTCTAAACAAGTTGGGTTTTAAGAGTGAATCAAGTAGTGGATCAATATATAATGCGCTGGGCGTTGAGAGATACAATGAGAGTGTGAGGAGATCGATATATTCCAATACTTGCTAATTTGCTTTATTCATGCACCAGTACACTCGGCATAGAGAAGGACTAGCTTGCTAACAAATCTTACCTAACCGAGCAAACAAGTATACATGTGCATGAAGGATCTTTGAACATTTTTCAACATGTAGTAATTGAGTGACAAGGTGTGAGAGCCAATCATGTGTGCAAGCTTTGCGATGAATTTTATCCAGGATATGATCAGCGCCATTGCTGCTAGAGCCGTTAGTGTTTAACTCAGTCTTCCGTGTGGTTACAGTCCTTTTCCACGGGAGATATATAGGAACACAATTTTTTTAAGTTTCGCCCAGGCTTCATTATATTTGATTCCTGTGTGCGTCACTGCTTACCAAAGTGCAATGGAACTTTTTTGGAAGTCCAATCACTAACTCAGCGGTCTGGTTAATTATGAAGTGTGGAGAAAATTTGCAAATGCAAACCATGAGATCAAAAATTATCACCACATCATGGTACCTACTACTAAATCTATAACAACTATATAGGTGAGACCCACTACAAGTCATGGATAGATTTCTCTCAACATGCAAGCATTTCACGTCACCATCCACTATACGATATGTCACCATCCATTATACGTCATGTCACCATCCACTAGATCATATATTTATGTGTTCAATTAATTTTGTGTGGTTAATATCAAGCCTTTGTGAGTAGCATGCTACAAAATTTCTGTAGTAGAGAAAAAAATGTAGGATCAATAATTTAGAATGGTTTTCTCTCAACAATTATCACGCTTCCATGTATAATGTTGTTTTAAAAAAATATTGTCATGAAATCACTTTGGTGTTCCTACTTTCACATTGCACTTTAAAATTTTGTTTAAAAAATTTCCGCAGCATCGTGCGGGGTATCACCTAGTTAAAGAAAGTTCCTGGTCATCTGGATAGGACCAAGGAAAATCGTGTCATTAGCAATGGTCAGCCATCCACGAGCTTAATTCTTACTCGAATTAAAACATCAAGTACCGAGTACTGGTCCTTAGCTTGACAAAAGAAAATAAGAGTATCGAATACTATTGCAATATTCTGTTGTACAGCAGGCTGGATATGCTAGACCGGTTTGGTGTGCAAAAGCAGATGATGCCAGATACAAAAAGTGAGGACCCCCATTTCCAATCGTTAGCACTACCCCTAAAGTAGTATTCTGTAAAACTCTCTTCTCTTAATGAAAAATGTGCTTTGCACATCTTAAAAAAACATTTTCTCTCCCATCGTGGACTTATGGTCGTTGCTCGCAGCATGATCACCATGTCCTCCTAGAGACCTATACACTACAACACTCCTAGTTGTGCAGAACCTTTAGTCCCATAAGCTAATGAAATTGTTAATGAATTTACAGGAAAAAGTCCAGCAGGATTAAGAAAACTACTAGAACCATAGAGGTGGCTTTTGGTCCTAAGTAAGGAACCCATCCAAATTTTTTCAACCAATTTTAAGATAGTTTTAACATGATCAATAAAACTAGGCATAATGATGGAGGATATTTGGTTTGTGCTCCTAAGGATCACATTATGTTTTATTATGAGTAAGAATGTAGTTTTTATAGGACCGCAAAATATAGTAAGGATGTACATATTTATGACTGCTGTAAAAGAAGTACCCCCTCCGCTTTATGAAGAAGTGAAGTTTAAGAAAAGCTAATTAGTTTCCATATGAACTAATTATCTTATTATAAACATCATGACTTTGAGCTCGAGGACATGAAAATTGAGCGGCAAGGCATGATTTGAACGTGTATGCAGGACTGGTGCACAGGGGAGGTAAAGGGTTCTCTAATTTAGCCTAACAAATTTAAAGATCAGACTTTATAAGGGCTGGGCCATAATACTATACAATTTTGAGCTAAAAACAAATATGTTTTCATTGGATTGTGAAGATTGAATTTGGACCATGATCCATTACAACTCCTAGAGGTGCCATGGATTTCTGTTCGTATGTGGTTATAATGCTATATCACGCATGGACGACGCTGCAGTTTGAGATGCAACTAGGATACGCCTGATGAGAAATTTTAGAGTGTTTGAAATTAATGAGAGTTGTTCATCCAATACAATCTTATGGTGGAAGTACCAGAAAGCATCATAAAATACCAAAGATAATAAGAAGTACCTTTCAGTAATTGTAAACCAAGCTTACGTTAGATAGTGATGGTCCTTTTTGTGAGTTGTTGGTTGTGTTTTCTTGCGTGGTCTTTATCATGATTGTTCTTTCAAACTTCTTCTCTTTTTAATGAAAAATGTGTTATACACATCTTTAGATGAATTTTGTCCACACCACGCAGTGGAATGGTAAGCCAGATGTTGACTAAATTGAGATAAAGTAACTAAAAGGTAGAAAAGTTGCATGCTCATAGTCATGAATAAGACAAGATTAGTAACTAGGAATTATCAACTAACAAGCTATAAAAATAAGAACCATGCATACAACTCTAAAAAATGTCTTAATTGAGTATGATAAATCTTCATTGTACGAGAAAATTCGTAAAAAGGACAAACCGGTGTATAGTAAATAGGACCCATTAAATAATGTTGACCAACTACACTGGTAGCTGTCAAGGCAGTCCCAATGGTAAAAATTATATGCAATGTCCAAGAAGAATATGTGAGCACAAATCATCTCTATAAATTATCTCACATAATGGTGAAGTCTTTGCATAATATATCAGAGTTTTTTCAATCTTCCATTGGTATCCTCCCAATTGTGATTTTCTAGTTTTTGGTGTATCGGTCAACACGAGGAGATGGTTTCTCTAGGGGGGAATGTCTTTTTAAAATTTTCTTCTCTTTCTTTATTAATGAGACTACCATGTCAGATTTTTGCTTAGATGGTAGGTCAATTAATTGGGATACAAATCACCATTAATATCCCATTAGACTGCCCTTAGAACATGAGTCACGTGTGGGCACCATTCGCCGAGGAGGAGATGAGACAACGGCTAGTGGAAGCGCCTAAGAAAGTCGGGGCCGTGTCGTGCTGGCCGGTTTTCGGATGCAGAGGAATCGCATACGGTGCAGGCACGGTGCACAGCTCATAGATGCTAGTGACCATTTCCATAATGAAAACGTTCAAATTACACCCATAATTATGATCAAAATACAAATAACTCCTAGAGTCCAACTAACTATAAATTTAATTTAATTTAGGAGGTGTTTGGATCTTAGGCAAATGTATAGTCCTTATCACATTGGATGTTCAGATCCTAATTATGAGAACTAAACAATTGTAAAATTATGGAAGCCGTGACTCATTCGCAAGACAAATCGATTTCAATTAGTTTTGTAATTAGTCTATGTTTAACACTCCTAATTAGTAATAAAACATTTGATGTGACATGGACTAAACTTTAGGAGGTGGAACCAAATAGAACCTTACCCCTTAGCACAATTTCTCTTTTTTGCTTTTCATGCACAAGTGAGTCTTAAGTTCAAATTTTGCAAGATGATAAATATATTATGAATTATTATTATTTGATAAATAGGATATTTAATAATAAAATTTACCCTACAAATGCAAAAAAATATAAAGTTATGATGTAAAATTACAAAATATTTTTAAATATAGATTATGATGCTTAGTACCCCTTGCAAAGTTTCAAATTAAAATTTAACTTGTGTACTTAGGAAAAAAGGACAAATTTCATTCTGAAGTGAGTTGAACTAAATAGCATAATTCAAGGAGTAAATTGAACCAAAACATGGTTTAGAGGTTATTTGAACTTTCATAATTTTCTATGGGAGTAATTTAAAATTTTCCTTATTAAGACACGACGGCTGGGTCTGACGAACAAATGAATTGTGGTAAATAAATAGTTGGACGCAAGCTCCGACCCATGCAGCGACGTGTACGCCTTGGTTTGAGGAAAAAACAAGTACATAAGCTGATTCTCTCTAAACTAAAATTTAATCGTATCATTGTGTATTTGTGTTTGCTATAATGAGATTTTTGAAATGAAAACTACTCTTAAATATGATTGGTTGTTTTTTAACTGCTGGAGTAGTGGAGTACATATGCTGCTTAAAACAGTGTAAAGTTAGCATCTTGACCCCCTTCGCTAAGCTCCGCTTGCTCCATAGCCTACGAACTTCCGACATCCATAGCATTGGTAGACAACGTGCCTATCGATAGCAAGATGTCAATGGCGACTTCATCAATCTCGAGGATCTGCTGCTTCAGTCTCTCCGAGGTGATCATAGAGGTAGACTTGCATATGTGTATTCATATGAGTAAGTGTGTCGTGTGCGTGCGTGTATCTAAGTGTTTATGTCTGTATTTTGTTTCAAAAAAAGAAGATAAATTTAGAGTGCTTGTGAAAATGAGAGCCATCTTTTTTTCAAATCGAACCATGGAAATAAGGAAAATATCGTGAAGTGCCCAAGGAGAAGTACCAAAAATTACCAATTTGGTGGGACCAAGTACCCAAAATATTGAGAAATTACCATAAGACTTTTTTTTTAATTATGTCTAAATCTATTCATTTTTAAATCTATTGCCCAATAAATATACGATGCTAAAAAGCGTAAGGTGCGAGTGTTCACACCCTCTTCGTCAAGCTCCGTTTGTTCCATCGCTTGCTAACCACCACCTTCCGTCCTATATTTTGTTAATACAAAGCAAATCATATGTACTCCCTCCATCCCAATAAATAAGTCATCCTAGAAATTTTAGGACAGATTAAAAAAAGGTAAAATGACCTTCGTTGCCCCTGTTAAGAAGTCAAACTCTATTTTTTCTTTAGCAAATGTGTGCCCATTTAAACTTCAGTTTTTCTTTCGAAGGTGAGCTACATTAGTGCACCTTCATAAATGCAAGCATGTCTAGAGATGAAGCGATGCTCATTCTTGCTGTGCTGGCGTTGAGGCTCCTGACAATAGCTTTGGCTAACGACTCTTGTTCTGACTTCTCACAGCTTTGGTAATGCCTCTTATTCTGATTTTTTGTTCTTTTCCTTCATATTTCTTATGTCTTATGATGTCAATATTGTGTGAAGATGAGGGTGGTGGTACAGTGGGGTGAGAGGTGAAGGCGAGAGGAAGGTGATGAAGTGGGTGTTGCTTCTTGGAGACTTATAATAAGTCCTGCCATATTGAATGGGACAAAACTATTTAGGAGCACTAAACATAATTTAATCATAAAAATAATTGCATAAGCACTAGACTTTTTTGCGAGATAAATCTAATGAGCCTAATTAATTCATGATTAGCATATATTTACTGTAGCATCATATTGTCTAATTATGGCTTAATTGGGCTTAATAGATTTGTCTCGTCAAAAGCCTAGGATTATGAAATTCATTTATCATTGATCTACATTTAATACTCCTAATTAGCCTCCTAACATCTGATGGGACGGGAATTATTACTGCAGGAAGTAAACGGGGTCCAAGTAATGTTCTTCATTACTTGCACGAGTAGACATCCATTTTTTTATATAATAATTTCTTCTTCTGCTTAAGAGGGAGATTAAATGCTTGTAAAGGAGGCGTAGGCCTGTAATTGAGGATCACCAGGGGTACAATCGCAATGCATCAATAGAAACTATTTAGCATTGTGGTGAGGATGCTGTCATGCTGGTGGACCCAGCACAGAGGAAGGCGACCAGGCAGAGGGAACCTGTTGTGGAACACACACAAAGAAAAGAGTATGGCTGCTAGAGTTTCTCTGACTTTAAGTTAGTTGGTGTTGGTCTGCATGGTAGTGACTCAACAACACCTATCTTAAAGACTGGGAAGGCTTGTCTGAGGTTAAGCACATTTACAAAATTGTTGGATGATGCTCCGATGGGTTAAATTAATTAACTTAAGATTCAACTTAAGATCTATTCATAATTTTAGGATGATTTCAAGAAATAGATGACTTGGTGATCTTTTCTATGAAGGAACAAACTAGAAATGCTACAAGAACAAATTATTTTTATATGATCATTTTATTTGAAGGTAGCCTTAAGTATTTATTAATAATATTTGATGATGTTATTATTATTTTGACATTTTGTATCACTGAGAAAATCTCAGGACCGGCCATGTGGGTAGATTCCACCACAAGAAATCTAATCGGTTAAGCTATGCTCAATTTGTAAAAGTATCATATTATCGACCCTGTTGATTCCACAAGCAACATGTATTATGAATATGTGGCAGTATTACCAAATCAACATAACCCACAAGCGAATGATATGATCCATCATGTTGCTTGACTTTATGGCTCCTCCATCTGTCCCAAATTACCATTCGTTTTGGCTTTTTTAGCTACCTTCATAGACTTTGCTATGCATCTAGATATATGGTATGTTTAGATACATAGCAATAGTGATGTACATAGAAAATCAAAATGAATAGTAAATTGGAATGGAAGGAGTATCTCCTATGTAGGTACAGCTGAGAACAAAGCAAGGACCATGCACTGAATGGATTAACGAAGTATATTAAGTATTGTACTACTGAGGTATGTGTTGCTTCTATGTGAAAAATATTGTTTGCATTAGCACTAAATTGTCATTTTTTGTCGGTTTGCTCCAATTTAAGTGCGTGCAAGTACATCAGTGTCAATTTTATAAGTCTTAGGGTATAAAAATGTTATGGCCAACGCCAACGATGGAAACATACTCATTCCATGTATTAAAAATGGTTGTTTTAATTTTATTCTAAGTCAAATTATCTTAAGTTTGATCAAATCTGTATAAAAATATCAATATAGTTATGATACAAAATAAGTATCATTGTTAGACTTACCATGATATATATTTTACTGTATACCTATTTGTTGTCATGAATGTTGATACTCTAAAAGTTGTTGAAAGTTAAGATAGTTCGAACAATACTAGAATTTGGACATCGAGTACAAAATTGACATATTAACCCTTAGAGGTAACTTATTACATTAGGTTCCATCGCAGCACGTTCCCATACTACATCTCTCTTGAAATAATAGGGATTCTAACTCTGCCTATGTGCACAGCCAGAGTACCCGGTGTACCTAATATTTTAGGATGGAAATACTTGCTGTGTCCGAAATGTAGGTCATTTAGTTTTTTTAAGGCAAAATACTCAATTTGATCTCTGAACTTTGCATGAAGGGTCAACTTCGTCTTTCAACTTTTAAAGTGGCCAATTTGAGTCAAACTCGTCCTTGTGTTGATGTGGTACTCTATGTTAGCATTAGATTAATGCCAAAAGTCCATTTTACTCTTGGCTCATCTATGTCAAACATGTATGTGCTCATCTATATAATCTATATAGAGCACCCCACTAAGGATCATAGCTCTATTTCTCTCAACATCTAAGCTATCCACGTCATAACCCACTATACGTAATGTCACCATCCAGTAGACCATGTATTTGTGCGTTCAACCAATT
Organism: Cenchrus fungigraminus; assembly: GCA_036936925.1. Lineage (NCBI taxonomy): Eukaryota > Viridiplantae > Streptophyta > Magnoliopsida > Poales > Poaceae > Cenchrus > Cenchrus fungigraminus. The sequence continues at coordinate 105,976,857 of CM072779.1, forward strand.
TTCTGTGTCTAATATATAGCATGTCTTTGTGAGTACAAGTGATGAATCATTTAAGAGTGGTTCTCTCTCAACAAAATAAACATGCTCTCATGTATAATATTGTTTACAAAAGAATATTGTCATGCAATCATCTTGGTGTTTCTACTTTCGCATTTCACCTCAAAAACTTGTTTAAAATATTCACGCAACAACGCACTGGGTATCACCTAGTACTCTATTAATTAATGCATACACATAACAATATATATTTTAAAACTAACACAACATATTGTTTCTAAAAAGTGTATCTACCTGTCAGTGTTTTAGACACCGAGCCTACGACGGGGTACCCGAAGTAGTAGATTGTGCGGTGGGGCTCGCCGAGATCAGGAACACGATGGTGAGACACGGGGCACCCAATTAGATAGGTTCGGGCCGCAATGTGCGTAATACCCTATGTCCTGTATGCTGCGTGGCTCTGTATTGATTGCGTATGCTTTGAGAGGGGTCACTACCTCGCCTTATATACCACGGGAGGCAGGGTTACAAGTCGAATTGGTACAAGAGTACTATTCGAGTAGGACTCGGAGTAGCCTATACAGGGTATGGAAAGCTATCCTAGTCATAGTACAAGTCCTTGTCCGTCTTGTCTTGCCTTGTGGTCCACGGTACCAGCACCGTGGCCCACTAGTCGAGTAGTCCAGGTGTATAGGAACTCATCTCCCGGGTATGGCCCACAATGTGTTGGTGGGCCCAGGGATGCCCGGTCGACAAGCCCCCGAGTACTTTGTAGTCGAGGGCGATGCTTCAAGTAGTCTTGAAGGTCTCCACGAGTAGTTCCCAAGCGTCCCCGAATTCTACAGGCTTCAATCTTCAATAGTACTTGAATCATCACGAGGCTGGAAGGTACTCCAGCTAACTCCACGAGTAGTCTTGAAGTCTTCTCGAATTGTTCCCAAGCGTCCCCGAGTACTTCCCTTGAAGGTCTTCAATAATACCCGCTTCGTTCTTGAAATCTTTGCATCAAAGATCCATATGGAAATGCGATTACTAAAATCGCATTCCATATGGAATGTAGCCCCCGAGCCTTAGGTCGAATCTAGGATTCAAACTGAGGGTCAATTTTGAACTCTTTGATCTTGCTCCGAAAAATCCGCAGAAAATCCGAAGAAAATAAATATAGGAATGCGATTTGCAAAAATTCGCATCCTATATGGATGTAGCCCCCGAGCCTTAGTTCGAATTGACAATTCAAGCTGAGGGTCAATCTGTAGTCTTCGTCAAATAATTCCGTAAAATCCTGAGAAAAACTGAAGGACACGTGGCACGGAGCCCCCGAGCCTTGAGTTGAGTACTTTCTCGAATTGAAGGGTCCAATCTGACTGTAGAATAGTGGCCTGAATTCAGTGAACTGTAGCTGAGTAAAATCCAATTCCATCGAGTAGTCGAGCTCCCGAGATAGAGCCGAGCAGGTCTTGGATTATAGTCCTCTGACTTAGCCAAAATTTTACCTGTGTGTAACCAATCTGTTTGAATACGAAGGGTCACCAGGTCGAACCGTTAGGGTTTTGACTTTATAAATACCCGAAAGGGTATCCCTTAAGGTTTCACTGCTTCCATTCGCCCTTAGATCCAGAAATCCTTAGCATCCATAGCCGCCGCAGAGTTCGAGCGTCCATACTGCCAAGAGTTTGCGCCTCCACCCCCTCGCAGCCCCCGAGTCGATGCGAAAGAAAACTCTCGTGGTTGACAGGATGAAGCCAGCACCGTCCAAGGGTCAGAAGAAGAAGTCCGACCGCGGCAAAAATCAGTTGCCGGAGCCGAAGTACAAGACGATGGTAATCACGAAGCCCCCAAGCCAGGCCGTCTCTTGGAAGAAATCCAAGATGAGGGAAGAAGATATTCAGGCCCTCGAAGCTGGTGGGTTGCTGCGTGAGAAAGCAATTGCCGGTTGGAGTTCTGCCGCCGGAGATGCATGGCCGATGGAGAAGAGCCCGGATGAGATCCCGATGTTCGGCCATTTTGTCGAGCGTGGGTTGACGCTGCCGTCATCAGATTTCTTCCGTGGCTTCCTCGACTTCTTCAAGCTGGAGCACGTCCACCTCAACCCCAATAGCATCTTCCAGATTGCAGTGTATGTGCACTTCTGCGAAGCCTTCCTTGGAATCCGCCCTCACTGGGCCTTATTTAGGAAGATCTTTCGTTTGAAGCCGCAGCCCAACGCCAACTTCCCAGTTGTAGTCGGTGGAGCTGGTGTGCAGATGCACCAGAAGGCGCAGGAATTGTACTTCAAGTATGACTTAATTGACTCCAATCAAGATTGGAAAAACAAGTGGTTCTACATCGAGAACGCTCCGCCTCTGCTGCCGAAGCCAAGTATGTTCGCGCCAGTATACGACAGGCTCTGGAAGGATGAACCAACGATGCAGGAGTGCATCCAGATCCCTGAACTGCTGGCGAAGATTGCGCAGAAGAAAGCGCAGGGCTTGACAGCTGAACGGGTAGCCTTCAGCTTCATGAAGCGACGGGTACAACCCTTGATGTAGCGGGAGCATCTCGGGTTCGAGTACATTGGAGCTGATGATGGCTCAAGGCTATCTTCAGAAGAGATCAGTGATGATCTTGTGATGGAGCGGCTGCAGAAGATCTTCAAGAATCTTCACGGAATTCCTGCAGCCGTCCAGGAGTACAGTGCCGACAACCCTCCACGTCTGGTGAGTCTCCAAGTACTAGCTCCCGAGTACTTATTGAAAGTAGTCGAGTAACTAACATTTGCCTTGTTTGCACATGAGGATGTCGTGAAGTTTGTGTCCGACCCTCCTCCTCGTCCTGAGGATCCACTGCAAGTGCCGGAGGAAGAAGCAACAGGAACGGAAGCTCAAGCCCCCGAGAGTAGTCGATCTGCTCAAGGGGAAGAAGAAGAAGTCTTGGTGGAGGACGCCTCCTGAAGCGATGATGACGGCCTAACACTTCAACAGCGCTTTGAAGTAAAGGGCCGCTATGGGTACTCTAGGGCGCCCTTCCCCAGTGGCCTCACCGCGGGATCATCGAAAAGACCAGCATCATCTCTCACAGATGATGTGACTCTGCCACCGCGGAAGAAGAGGACCACGGTGGGGAAGCGGGCCGTAAAGAAGATGACAGGCCTCCCCGCCATTATAGTAAGTGTTGGAGAACCAATAAGTAGTCGATTTCGTATTGAGGACTTGTTCTCTGCTGTAATGCCTTGACTTTTGACTTGCGCAGGTTATTGAGAGTGCAACCAATGTACCCTCAAATAGCCCCCCAAGAATAACAAAACCCGAGGTGGTTCCAGCGTCAGCCGTGGAGACGGTGGCACATGAGCAACAAGAAGCCGCGGTACCAGGAAGTGTGCCGCCGGTGGAGAGTGTGCCAGAGGTGCCGGCAGCGCCTTCTTTCTTCGACATGCTAGGGCCGAAGGTCTCGGTGCCTCGAGCTGCTCTGTAAGTACCCGAGTACTTATTAATATTATGTACTCTACTTTTGCTGACCAACTTGTTGATACAGAAAATCCACTGATGTGAAGTGGGGCGCCTCAGGAAGTAGTGCTGCTGGAGGAGACCAAACTCCTCAAGAGCAACAAGAAGATGTACTTCCAGAGTGCCAAGAAGTACCCGCAGAAGCTGAAGCTACCCAAGCATTGCGCACCCTTTGGAGCGATGTGACCAAGGCAGCGGTGGAGGCAACTTCCAGGCCCAGGGCTCAACAACTCGAAGATATTGAAGCCGTGGTAAATGAGGCCCTGGAGGTTGATCCTGAAGCCGTGCTGCGCCATGAAGAAGTCCCAGCTGCTGAAGCCCCCGTGCATCATGTTGATGCACAACTGGCGCTGGAGGACAACCCAGAGAACCGCATAGTGCCGCATGAGCCACTCATTGAAGACCCGGCTCCTCTGCGTAGTGCTGCAAAGTACTCTGCAGCCAGTACAAGTACTTAGCCCATGGCCGAAGACTTGATGCCATACGACAACTCATGGCTGGACGAGGACAACTTGCACGCGCATGCTGAGATGTTCCGCGGTGTAGAAAAGCTCCTTGCAGTAAGTTGTTTTTCGCCCTTGCAGGAAGTAGTCAAGCAGTCGAAATGCAAGACTCGCCTGCTTGAGCAACACACGGCTGACATTGAAGAAGTCACACAGCTCAGAGAAGAACTTAAGCAGCAGAAAGCTTTGTCTCTGAAGCTGCAAGAAAAGCTTGATGCCAACACCGCCGAGCACCACAACGAGATCCAGAAGCTGACGGCAAAGAAGGATGATGTTGTTGGTAAAAACAAGTCTCTGCGCCTGAAGAATAAAGGTGAGTTCCCTTTCTGAAATCATCATTGAGTACTTTTGTTCTTGCACATTGCATCTGATAAGTAGCCTTGAACCCTTGCAGAGCTGACGAAAGAGGTTGACAAGTTCAAGAACAAGGCACTGGACTGGCAGCTAGCCTTTAACCGTGAAGAATCAGCTCACATGGATCTCAAGGAGGACTATAAGGTGCGGTGCTTTCAACTTGAGCGTGAAATGGAGATCCGCCTAGCGGGCTGGAATGATTTGTTGACTTGCATACAGTTGCTCAAGACCAAGATCGAAGAAGCCGAAGCCCTGCGCTCAGAGTTGAAGGCCTTGACAGAAGTAGCCGAGCCAGTGGCGAATCTTTTCGAGCCCAGAGTCATTGGAGTTCAACCTCGACCACTTGTGGAGAGGTTGAAAGACACGCCCAAGAAGATTCTAGAGTACGCTCAGAGGCTGGCTTGCACGATCCCGAACCAAGTCTTGAGCTTCATCAAATCCTTCTATGCCGAGGCTGATCTCACAGTCATCATGAACGGCAGATCTGGAGATTGCACCGACGATCGGCTCAACGAGTTGATGCAACAGACTTCTCCAATTGCGGAAGCAGTCTCCAAGTGTCGGTGTTTTAGACCGGCAACCTACCAAGGGGAGTACCCGAGGTAGACGTTTGTGGCCTCGCCGAGATCGGGAACTCGAAGGAGAGACACGTGGCACACAATTTAGACAGGTTCAGGCCGCGAGGTGCGTAATACCCTACGTCCTGTATGCTGCGTAGCTCTGGATTGATTGGGTGTGTTTACAAGATGATGCGGATGAAGAGATAGGGGTCCCTGCCTCGCCTTATATAGTCCGGGAGGCAGGGTTACAAGTCGGTTTGCTAGAGGAGTACTAGTTGTGTACGGCTAGGAGTACTCTACATGGATCCGGACATGTCCAGCCTCCTAACCGAGTACTAATCCTCTGTAAGCCTTGCGCTCCACGCCAGTAGGTGTAGTGTAGCCCAAGTCGGGTAGTCCCAGGGGCGCACGGAGTAGTCGGTCCCAGTGCCCACCTGCGTAGTGGGCCCAGGGATGTCCATACGACAAGCCCCCGAGTACTTTGTAGTCGAGCAGGATGTCTTCGAGTAGTCTTGATGGCCTTGGCGAGTAGTCCTTGAGCGTCCCCGAGTTCCACAAGCCGAAAGTCCTCAAGAGTGCTTGAATTATCTCGAGGCTGGAAGGTACTCCAGCTGATCTTTGAGTAGTCTTGAAGTCTTCTCGAGTAGTTCCCAAGCATCTCCGAGTGCTTCTCTCGAAGGTCTTCAATAGTACTCATGTTGTCTTGATGAAGAACCATATGGAAAATGCGATTCGGAGAATCGCATTCCATATGGAATGTAGCCCCCGAGCCTTAGGTCGAATCGCAGATTCAAGCTGAGGGTCAATCTAAAGTTCTGCCAATCTTATCCCGAAAAATCCGGAGAAAAAACCGAAGAACATGTGGCACGGAGCCCCCGAGCCTTGAGTCGAGTACTTTCTCTCGAATTGAAGGGCCATCTTGACTGTAGAATGTGTCCTGAGTGGGATCTTGATCTGGTGTAGCCCACTGAATCCGTCGGACGTAGTCGATCCCCCGAGATTGAGAGCGTCGAGTACTGGAATATGAAGAGTCAGGCTGCCGCCGCTGAGTCACCCGCCTGGCGCTTATCTGTCCGTTCAGAACTGAGCCGCCGGATGGGTTATAAATAAGCGGTGAGCCCCTTAGGGTTTTTGCACTCCCAGCAGTTGCATTCACAGATTAGATCTGCGCTCCCGCTCCTCTGCTTCTCTGTCACCGCCGCCGCCGCGAGCGTAGATTAGATCTACTTGCGCCCGCTGCCGCAGTCTGCCCACCTCCGTAGCCCCCGAGCGAATGCGAGTGAAGACACCCGTAACTTGGAGGATGAAGGCTTCCCCAGCGAAAAGCTCGAAGACCGACGCGTCGAAGAAAAGGAGCCGCGATGAGGCCGGAGACGCCGACCAGTCGTCGTCGTCGCCGCCTGCCTCCCCTTGCCCCAATCCGGCAAAGGAGTGGAAGAAGGCGAAGTTGAAGACCGAGGACCTCATCGCCCTGGTCAACAGCGGGTTCCTCCGCGAGAAGGAAGTGGATCTGTGGCGTACTACCACCGGCGACCCATACCCGATGGAGAAGAATCCGGACGAGATACCAATGTTCACCTGGTTCGTGGAGCGTGGACTCGCGCTGCCGGCAAGCGATTTCTTCAAAGGGATGCTCAGGTACTATGGCATCGAGTACCTCAACCTCAACCCCAATAGAATCTTCCACACTTCCATCTTTGTGCATTTCTACGAAGCTTTTGTGGGGATTAAGCCCCACTGGATCTTGTTCCGGAAATTCTTTCGGGTGAAGCCGCAACTGAGCACTGATGACCCGTGAGTAGTCGGAGGTGCCGGGATTCAGATGCGTGAAGACGCTACCGGCCAGTACCTGCCGTACAAGCTCATTGATTCCAACCAGGACTGGAAGGCGAGGTGGTTTTATATCACCAACCACCACCCCGAGCTGCCGAAGCCGAGCGGGCGTCAACCGAAGCATGCGCCGTGGTGGAACACGGAGCCCACCATGCAGGAGGGTATCCAACTACCCCCGCTGCTGAAGAAGATCAAGGCCTTGCGGGAGGCCGGACTGAGGGCCGAGCACGTGGCCTTCAGTTTCATGAAGAGGAGGGTGCAGCCACTGATGGCGCGAGACACCCTCGGGTACCAGTACACCAGCGACGAGGATACGTCTCGGATGCCTGGCTTCGAAGTCGAGGATGACGTCATTGTTGAGAGGCTGGGCAAAATCTTCAAGGATATGCCCCCGTACACACCGTGCCAGGTGCCAGAGTACTTCGCAGCACGGCCGCCAAACCAGGTCAGTAGTCGTGACATAAGCCCCCGAGTACTGATTTGCTTGACGTAGTCGTACTCATGCTTGCTTGATGTTGTAGGATGATGTGGAGAAGTATGTCTCCGTCCCACCCTCCCCTCCGCGACTTGAGGGATAAGTGCAGGGGAAGGGAGAAACCAAGACGAAGGAGCGCCGCGAAGTCGGTGAAGGCGACGATGCCGTCATTATTGAAGACAGCTCTGATGACGAGGATGAAGAGATGCTGCAGCAGCGGTTCCAACTCTGCTCAAGGTTCAGCCGAGCTAGGATGCCGAACATCCCGGTCATCGAGAAGCCATCTAGCCTGGGGGCTAGCTTGCCGGCGCCGCCTAGGAAGCCGCGCAATGTGGCGCAGAAACGCGCCATGAAGAAATTGAAGCTGTCAGAGGCCACCATGCCAGAGGTAAGTAGCACGACTAGTGTAGTCGAGTACTGCCGATAAGTAGTCTGGTGCTGACAATATGACTTGTATTGCTGCAGGACATCCCCTCCTCAGATCTCATTGATCAGGGTGATGAGGATGTCTGGGAGACAGTGGGGGCGTCAGCTGAAAGGAGCATTAGCCCGCCTTTGGCTACTGAAGATGTCGTGCCAGAAGGGGCGCAACAGCAGGCTGGTTCCGTGGAGCCGTAGGTGTCAGCTGAAGAAGCCCAAGACCCACATCCGGCTGCGACTATGGAGCAGCCAGAGGAGACCCCTGTGGAGGCCGGAGCTACGAGCGAAGCTGGCATAGTTGATATCGCCAGTATACTGGGCGCTCCGACCGTGACCGTGGTGCGGTCAACTCTGTAAGTTCTCTGAACTCTCGAGTAGTCGTGTAGTTGACAAGCTTATTGCGACTAACTGAACACTTCATGATGCAGAAAATCCACGGACTTGTCGTGGGATGGTGAGGATGCCAGCACTCCAGCCGATGGAGAAGACCGCTCGGCAGAGGTGCGTGAACCCACGCCACCACCTCAAGCTGGAGCTGCAGTGGGGCCGATACTTAAAGAGGCTACTCTGGTTGAAGGTACACATCCAACCACCGTGAGTAGTAATTATGAAGAGTAGTCGTAGCCATGTCTAACTTGTTGAATTGATCCTGACAGGAGCACAAGCCAAGGAAAACACGATCCCTGAAGCAGTAGCCATTGAGACGACTGCTGAGGAGACATTGGCCGCAGAGCCAGTCGTTGAAGTGGCGACGACAGCAGCCCCCGAGCCGGAGACTACGGTAGCCCCCGAGCCGAGCGCGGAAGACCGGGCTGATCCGCACCCCGAGGTGAGTACTGACGTTGTCGTCCGCGAGGCGATCATAGAAGAAGCTGCGCCGCTCCGCTCGGTGCCCATGCCAGAGACGGGATCTTCAAGCCGCGGAGGTCTTGAGTTGCTGGACGATGATCTCATTGACCCGGCCTTTGTGTCGCTGGGCATGGAATCGTTGCGCCGGATAGAGAACTGGATCAAGGTATGCTGCAAATACCTTGAGTTCACTTGCCTTCTGAATATTGAGTATTGATTATCTGCTGTGTCTTGCGCAGGACTTGGTGGAGAGATCCCGTCAGAAGACCGATCTTCTGAAGGGGTATGGTGACACGGTCCTTCGCGCCGAAGCCTTGGAGAAGGAGCTGGACAAGTCGAAGAAGCATTCAGCGCTGCTCCAGTCCAAACTTGACGGTGCCTTCGCCCAGTACCACAACGAAGTACAGGAGATGCAGGCGAAGAGGGACGAACTGATCCAGACGAACAAGTTGTTGCGCCAGAAGAACAAAGGTTTGTCTTCCGCCAAAGCCACCGAGTACTTATTGTAGTACGTGTGAGTAGTCTGACCTTGTAATGAGTTGTCTGCAGATCTTGAGGCAAAGGTTGACCAGCTGAAGGCGTCGGAGATGAACCTCAAGAACATTGTGTACCGTGAAACCGACAAGAGAGAGGTACTTGAATATGAGTACGCTCAGTTGCGCCATGAGTGTATCAAACACATGGAGCTCCGTGAAGCCTCAGATTGTGACCATGTCAATTGTTATAAATCTCTGCAGAAGCTCAATGAAGACTGCGAGAAGCTTCGAGGTCAGCTGAAGGAACTTGAGGAAGCCGCGCTGCCCATTGCGAGGCTACTGGTGCCACATCCGGGCGGACCCAGGATAGCCCCACTGGTAGACAGGCTGAAGGAAGCCCCCGGGTGCTTGGCGACATATGTCAAGCATCTGGCGAAGTCCATCCCAAACCAGGTGTTGGCGTATATGAAGTCGTACTTCCCAAAAGCACCTGTGGATGTGGTAGCCGGTGGACTTGCGGCAAACTGCAGCGATGAGCAGTACAAGGCTATCCTCGAAGAGATGGCGCCCATTGCAGAGCAGGTGGCGGAGAAGCTGAATCTCCAGTAGATGTACCTGTAGAGGTAGCTTAGGGTAGTTCATGTAAAACAAACAAAGGAGTCAAAGACTTGTTTGAAATATCAATGAAAGTTGTCCACTGCTTGTATATGTAATGAGTACTCGTGGCCGCCACTTGCAGCGAAGTACGCGGAGTACCAAGCCGTGGGAGTAGTCGTGAGTAGTAGTACTCAGTATGATCTGCCTAAGTAGGAGACACAGTAAACAAGTTGAGTAGAATCGAACTTTATTACTGATGAAAAAGGTACACCTGGGTGGCCAGGGCCATTGACAGGTGAGTAGTCGCCAGGACCCGTAGGCCGCCTACGGCTGAGTGTTTGCTAGGGCCCTTGAGCCGCTTACAGCTGGAGATCCGTTAGTAGCCGTATAGGCTGGATCTATAGAGTACATGGTCCGTAGACCGCCGCCAAAGTCCTTTTGCTCTGAGCAGCCCAAGATCCGTTAGTAGCCGTCGACGCTGGATCTTGGAGAGGAGTAGTCCGGAGACTTGTGCTAGGACCGAGAGGCCGCTTACAGCGAAGAGTCCGTGAATAGCCGTATAGGCTGGACCCGTAGAAGAGTAGTCGAGCGACTACGTGTAGAAGCGACACAGCTGGTCGACATTCCACGAGTTGCTGATGTCGTCGCCTTCAAGTGTTTAGAGGCGATAGGAGCCTGGTCCGGTCACCTTGGAGACTGAGAAGGGACCTTCCCATGGCGAGCTGAGCTTGTGTAGTCCGTCCGTGTTCTGGATGCGACGGAGGACTAGATCGCCGACGTTAAAGGAGCGTTCCTTGACGTTGCGATCATGGTAGCGCCGGATACCCTCTAGGTACCTTGCTGACTGGACGAGGGCAGCGCAGTGTGCTTCTTCGAGGTTGTGGATGTCAACCCGTCTTCTATCTTCTGAGATGCCTTCGTCGTATTGTTCTACTGCCGGGGATTCCCATATCACGTCGGCGGGTAGAATAGCTTCGGAGCCATAGACCAGGAAGTAGGGCGACTGCCCTGTTGGCTTGGTAGGTTGAGTACGAAGCCCCCAGAGTGCATTGGGTAGTTCCTTGATCCACTTGCCTCCTTTGGTGTTAGCTGCGTCGTGCAGTCGCTTCTTGTGGGTGTCGAGTACCATCCCGTTGGCGCGCTCAACTTGGCCGTTGGCACGGGGGTGGGCGACTGAGACGTACCGGACGTCAATCCTGCTGTTCTCGCAGTACTCCCAGAACTGATGGTTGTTGAAGTTGGAACCCAAGTCTGTGATGATGCGATGGGGTAGCCCGTAGTGATGCACGAGTTCATCCAAGAAGCCGAGTACTCTGTCGGCCTTTGGGCAGGTAACTAGCTTGACTTCGATCCACTTGGTGAACTTGTCGATAGCCACCAAGACTCTGTTGAATCCTCCTGGCGTAGTTGGTAGAGGCCCAATCATGTCGAGCCCCCAGCAGGCAAAGGGCCAGGTCGGTGGTATGGTGACTAGCTTGTAGGCCGGGACGTGTTGCTGCTTGGCGAAGAATTGACATCCTTGGCACTTTCGAACGAGTTCTTCAGCGTTGGCCAGAGCTGTGGGCCAGTAGAAAGCTCGTCGGAAAGCCTTGCTCACCAGCGTGCGAGAAGACGCGTGGTTGCCGCAGACGCCCTTATGGATCTCCTCCAAGATGTCCTTGCCTTCATCCCGGGGTACGCACTTCATGAGTACTCCAGAAGTGGCACCCCGCCTGTAGAGCTTGTCTCCGACGAGTACGTAGGTCTTGGCTCAGCGGACGAGTTGTTCGGCCATGTTCTTGTTGGAGGGAACCTTCTGCTCGCAGATGTAGTCGATGAAAGATTGTCTCCAGTCCACGTCGATCATCATGACCTCCTGACCGGGCTGTGGTGGCACAGGGTCAGTGGTCGTTGGTGCCGGTTCCAGGATGGATGGCGCGTGAAGCTCGTGGACGAAGATTTCGACGGGTACTTGTGCGCGAGTGGAACCAAGCTTCGACAGGACGTCTGCTGCAACGTTGTTGTCGCGGACGACGTGGTGGAACTCGAGACCATAGAATTTGTTCTCGAGCTTGCGGACTTCAAGATAGTAGGCGTCCATGTTCTCCTTGTTGCGATCCCAAGACTTGTTGACTTGGTTGATGACCACTGCGGAGTCGCCGTAGACTAGTAGTCGCTTGATGCCCAATGAGATTGCGAGGCGGAGCCCGTGCAGTAGGGCCTCGTACTCGGCTTCATTGTTTGAGACCTTCCAGAAGATCTGCAGGACGTACTTGAGTTGTTCGCCCTTTGGAGAAATCAGGAGCACTCCTGCACCTGCGCCTTCGAGCTTGAGTGAGCCGTCGAAGTACATCACCCAGTGCTCTGGTCGCTTTGTAGGAGTTGGTAGCTGATTCTCCCGCCACTCTGCCATGAAGTCGACTAGTGCTTGAGACTTGATAGCTGTGTGTGGCCTGGAGTTGATGTTGAGGGCGCCAAGTTCGACCGCCCATTTAGAGATTCTTCCAGTAGCATCTGGATTGCGAAGTATGTCACCGAGCGGATAGTCGGTGATGACAACAATCGAGTACTCCTGGAAGTAGTGTCGTAGCTTCCGCGAGGTGATGAGTACTGCGTAGAGTAGCTTCTGGACCAGCTGGTACCGTGCTTTGGACTCTGACAGAACCTCGCTGACGAAGTAGACTGGTCGCTGGACTGGGTAGGCGTGGCCTTCTTCCTGCTGCTCGACAACGATGGCAGTACTGACCACGTGAGTAGTCGCAGCGAGGTAGAGCAGCAGCTGCTCCTTTTTGTGAGGAGCTATGAGGACCGGTGGTTTGGACAAGAAGTCTTTGAGCTGCGTCAGAGCTTGATCAGCCTCCACGGTCCACACGAACTTCTCTTGGTGCTTGAGTAGTTTGAAGAAGGGTAGTCCCCGTTCTCCGAGCTTTGAGATAAATCTGTTTAGCACCGCCATGCACCCAGTCAGCTTCTGGACATCCTTGATGCAGGTTGGAGCTTTCATATTGGTGACGGCGGAGATCTTCTCGGGATTGGCTTCGATGCCGCGATGGCTGATGATGAAGCCGAGTAGTTTCCCAGATGGTACGCCGAAGACGCACTTGTTGGGATTGAGCTTCCATTGGTACTCACGCAAGGATGCGAAAGTCTCTTCAAGATCGGCGATGAGCGTGTTGGAGTTTCTGGTCTTGACGACCACGTCATCCACATAGGCTTTGACGTTCTTGTTGAGCTGCTTCTTGAAGCAGGCCTGGATAGCTCGCTGTTAAGTAGCACCGGCGTTCTTCAACCCGAACGACATTGTCATGTAGCAGTAAGCGCCGAACGGGGTGATGAACGCGGTCTTCTCCTGGTCTTCTTCCTTGATGGCGATCTGGTGGTAGCCGGAGTAGCAATCGAGGAAGCAGAGCAGGTCGCAGCCCGCCGTGGAGTCGATGACTTGGTCAATCCGTGGCAACCCGAAAGGGTCCTTGGGGCAATGCTTGTTGAGGTCGGTGTAGTCGACGCACATCCTCCACTCGTTTGTGTTCTTCTTGCGGACGAGGACGGGGTTGGCGAGCCACTCAGGATGGAAGACTTCTCGAATGAAGCCAGCTGCGAGTAGTTTGGCAAGTTCCTTCTTGATGGCATCCCGTCGGTCGTCGGCAAAACGGCGGAGGTGTTGTCGCTTGGGGGTAGCTTTAGGGTCGACGTTGAGTGAGTGCTCGATCAGCCTCCTGGGCACACCTGGCATGTCCGCTGGCTTCCACGCGAAGATGTCTCGGTTAGCTCGAAGGAAGCTGATGAGCGCGTCTTCCTATTTCGGGTCGAGGCCCGCCCCGATCATGGTAGTCTTGCTGCTGTCACCCGTCCCGAGGTCGATGGCCTTCACCTGTACTTTCTCTGTTGGCTGAGGCTTGTTTGCTGTGTCGGTCTTCTCAGGTATCTCGAGTTCTGTCGGGGCAAGCTTCTTGGACGCAGCAAGGATCTCCATCATTGCGTTGGGTACTTGATTTGTCGCTGCGAGCTCCACGGCTTCGGTGTCGCAGTCGAAAGAAATCTTCAAGTCCCCTTGCAGTGTGAGTACTCCGGCAGGACTTGGCATTTTGAGTACCAAGTAGGTGTAGTCAGGCACCGCCATGAACTTGGCGATGGCTGGTCTGCCGAGGGTGGCATGGTAGGAGGTCTCGAAGTCCGCAACCTTGAACTTAATGTACTCGGTGCGGTAGTTCTCCCTTGAGTCTCCGAAGGTAACTGGTAGGACCACTGAGCCCAGTGGTATAGCCGTGTTACCGGGAATGATGCCGTAGAAGGGTGACGCGCTTTTGGTGAGCATGTCAGTGATGTCGAGCTTCATCTTCTTCAAGGTCTTGGTGAAGAGGACATTGAGTCCGCTCCCACCGTCGATGAGTACCTTGTTGAGTCTGGAGCCCGTGACTACTGGTTTCAGGACGAGTGGGAAACACCCTGGCTCAGAGAAGCTTGTCCATTGATCTGCGTGGGAGAAGGTGATTGGTACCTCCGACCACCTTAGAGGTGTCGGCACCGCTGGTTCAATGCTTAAGACTTCTCGTCGAGTGAGCTTTTGAGATCGTCTGGTGGGTAGTCCGCCGAAGAGGACATTCACCATCTTGTCGGGTTCTTGGAAGTCGCCGTTGCCTTCATCGACTTTCTTTTTGCCCTTCTTGTCATGAGGAGGCCGTGGCTCGGGAATATCCTTGAGTGCTCGCCGGAGCTGGTAGCACTGACCGGTTGTATGATTGCCATCCAGATGCCACGGGCACTTCTCTTTGAGCAAGTCTCTGAAGCCGCCGGAGGTCTTTTTGGAGTTGTCCTTCGCAGGGCGTTGTATAGCCGCGACTGTGTTGTCTGGCTTGCGCTTGCGGTTAGGACCCGAGTAGTTGTTGCTGTTGTGACCCCCTTTATCCTTGTTGTTGTTATTGCCGCCGTGTTGTTTTTACTCTTGCCGCGAATGGAGTCGTACTTGGTGTTCGCCTTGTCCTCTTCGTCTGCCCATGATGTGATCATGTCCTTGAGCTTGGTGATGGAACTCAGGCGGCGGCGATCGAAGTCTTCGAAGGTGCGATGGTGATAGAGCCCGTCTTGGAAGAGGTCGATGACTTCTTTGTCGGTGACGTCGACTACGGTCGCGCACTTGTCGAAGAAGCGACGCATGTACTGGCGGAGTGTCTCGCCTTGTTCCTACTTGACCATCGCCAAGTCCATGCGGGTACCCGAGCACCCCATGGCGCCCGTGAAGTTGCTGGTGAACTGAGCCTTCAGCTTGTCCCACTCGTCGATCGAGTTCTTTGCGAGTGACTCGAGCCATGTGAGTGGGGCTTGATCCAGACAGAAGGGAAAGAAGAGGCATTTTGTGTTGTTGTTTCCACCAACGTTTTCGATGGCCAGGGCATAGCACCTGAGCCACTGAACTGGGTCTTGCTTCGCATCACACTTGGTGATCCCGAGAGGTTTGAATTTCTCAGGAAGGAGCAGGTTGCGAAGTCGTGCAGAGTAGGCGGGGAAGCCATCGCTGTCGCTTGCTTCAGTAGCCTTCTTGCGGCGGATCTCATCGATCCTGTGGCGAGCGTTGTAGCTGCCGCGTGTGTTGCCGGTGGCATGGTTATTCGCGTGGCCTCGGCCTCCACGATCGCCGCCGCCACCAGCTCTTTTGCCGGCGCCATGGGACGAACTTCGGCCACTGCTGCCGCCACCACCGCCGCCGCCGCGACTACCGCCGGCGCCGCCGCGACTACCGCCGGCACCGACCTGGCTGTTGCCGCCCTGTGAGGGTCCTCCCGCCGAGGCTCTAGAGTGGTTAGGATTTGGCTGGTGTTCGCCACGAACGCGGTTGCGTCCGCCGTCTGCTGGGCTGCGACTAGTGGCTTCGTGGTTTCCAGTGGGGGGAACTAGGGTGACCCTGTTGTCGATCCGCATGAAGTAGGTGTCTTCAGCAAGCTTGGCGATGAGTTCGCCTGCACGGTGCCCCTGAGCTGTTCGTGCTATCGTAGTGATAGACATGAGGCATTGCTCAGGGGTGGTGTGCACCCGGTTTTCGACTTCATCCAGAGCCTCGGTGAGGTTCCGGATGGGAAAAGCTTCTCGGAGCCACCTGCGCCGATCAGCTCGTCTTCTGTTGCGCTCGCGCCGAGCGTTCTTGGCCTCGGTAGTCTCGTCTGGGGTGCATTGGCTGATTCCTCGTCAGCTGAGATGTCGTCGAGGTACCGATCGGGCCGGCTTCCTGAGGTTCCAGTTTCCTCGGCCGCCATGAAGACCTCACGGTCAGGAGTGCAGAGGCCGGAGTCGGTAGTCGCCACCTCGGTGGGGGTGTGCTCGTCTTCGTTTGGAGCCAGCGGGATCCCCTCCTGGAAGGGGAGTGTCTTGAGGTAGGCGACGCAGCGCGTGTTGTCGTCAGTCAGGTCTGCGGGCTTGCAGTCGGGCTAGTAGACGAATCTGCCGGCGGGAGTAGATGTAATGACCAAGCCAGCGGCAGGGCCTGACAGTGGCTCCTCGAGTGCGTTGAGCTCGGACTCGATTGGGTTCGAGCCGAAATCGAACTCGTAGGAAGAGTCCGAGTTGTAGCCGGGTACGGCGTTGGAGTCCGAGGAGTACTCGGAGACAATCTCCTTGCCGGCCCGACGTGCGGCGAGGGCTTCCGCGTGGGCCCTGCTAGAGTTGCAGAGGCCGTACGGGAAGTGGTCATGGAGAAGGACCGTTTCACACGATGGCTCAGGAGCGGGCTCGCATGATTTGATCCATGGCGACGTCGAGTTCGAGTTGGGATCGGATCCAATCTCGCAGTCAGTGACTTGGTTGCAGAGCGAAAATTCACCGAATTTTTCGACGAGTGGACCCGTGATGGCTTCGGGAAGCGTCACGAGTCCGGTCTTCGGGTCCGGGGTCATGGTGAGGTAGCGCTGGAACGATCTAGCGCCGTCAGCGGTGCAGACCCAGGAGCCGAAGACGAAGGTGTCACCGCGGTTGAAAGCGGTGGTTGGCTTGATGACGATTGAAGCCGTCAAGTTCGCCATGTGATCTTCGACGAGATCCCCTACCTGGCGCGCCAGTTGTCGGTGTTTTAGACCGGCAACCTACCAAGGGGAGTACCCGAGGTAGACGTTTGTGGCCTCGCCG
This sequence comes from Cenchrus fungigraminus, assembly GCA_036936925.1. Classification (NCBI taxonomy): domain Eukaryota; kingdom Viridiplantae; phylum Streptophyta; class Magnoliopsida; order Poales; family Poaceae; genus Cenchrus; species Cenchrus fungigraminus. Next base: position 105,993,495 of record CM072779.1, read on the forward strand.
AGATCGGGAACTCGAAGGAGAGACACGTGGCACACAATTTAGACAGGTTCAGGCCGCGAGGTGCGTAATACCCTACGTCCTATATGCTGCATAGCTCTGGATTGATTGGGTGTGTTTACAAGATGATGCGGATGAAGATATAGGGGTCCCTGCCTCGCCTTATATAGTCTGGGAGGTAGGGTTACAAGTCGGTTTGCTAGAGGAGTACTAGTCGTGTACGGCTAGGAGTACTCTACATGGATCCGGACATGTCCAGCCTCCTAACCGAGTACTAATCCTCTGTAAGCCTTGCACTCCATGCCAGCAGGTGCCGTGTAGCCCAAGTCGGGTAGTCCCAGGGGCGCACGGAGTAGTCGGTCCTAGTACCCACCTGAGTAGTGGGCCCAAGGATGTCCGTACGACACCAAGTTCATTGATCTCCGTTAGATGTACCTGTAGAGTAGAAACACTAGGGAAAAACAAGTGTAATCCCGAACAAGTGTTTATTTAATATAATTGAAAACTTGAGTAAGTCAATTATCTGGATCCCTTGTATGCTTATGTTTTGGCCAAGTACTCGAGTTGGTGGTGAGTGTGTGGCTGCAAAAAGAGATACGATACACGAGTAGAAGTACTCAAGTGTATACATGTTCCGAAGAACGTTAGCTTAATCATGACGAGTTGAACACCTTAGCTGTAGCAGCGTAAAAAAAGGCTTTGTCATGAAATAAGCTAAGAGTAGTAACACGTCGATGTAGAGTAGCAACTTGAACTAAACACATTGTACAGAGTTTACAATGTCTTAAGTACCTCTGAGGCTAGCTAGCCTAGTGAGAGAGTACTCGAAAAGAACTTATTCATAACGAGTTGAACACCTTAGCTGTAGCAGCGTGAAAGAAGGCTTTGTTATGAACAAGTAAAGGACAGTAACAAGTCGGTATAGAGTAGCAACTTTATTACTGAATACATTGTACAGTGTTTACAATGTCTTAAGTACCTCTGAGGCTATGAGCCTAGTGAGAGAGTACTCGCAAGGATGTTCCGAAGAACGAGTAAGACCGTAGGGGACAGTGTGATGAACTCATCCTTGCTGTAGCAGCAACTTGTATGAGAGTTCCACTGAGACCCTACCAGAAGGGTGTTACTCTAGGTCGAAGCCTCTTATTGAAAAAATAGGAACATGGACAACATGTGCCACTTATTGCCCTACACGATACAGGATCGTCTGGAGAGAGTTATCATGACTCCTTACAAGGTCGCATAATGAGACTGCCTGGAGAGGGTTGATGAAGCCCCCTGCGGGTGCTCGCAGCTGAAAGCCACGAGAAGATACAACCGAAACTGTCTGGAGAGGATTATCTTGATCCCCGACGAGTGGTGACAACTGTAGCTGTCTGTTGAGTGGTTGCAACTGAAGCTGCCTGGAAAGGGTTGATGAAACCCAATACGAGTTGTTTTACAGCCTTAGCCGTCTGGAGAGGGTTGCTGAGACCCCCTACGGGTAGAAACGACAAAGCTGGTCGATATTCCAAGAGTTGTCGACTTCCTCGCCTTCTAGAGTTTGAAGACGATATGAGCCTGGGCCAGTAACCTTTGCAACGGAGAAAGGCCCTTCCCATGGCGAGTTGAGTTTGTGTAGTCATGCCGTATTCTGGATGCGACGGAGGACTAAGTCACCAACATTGAAGGAGCATTCCTTAATGTTGCAGTCATGATAGCGGCGAATCCTCTCAAGATATCGAGCGGATTGAACAAGTGCGTTGCATCGAGCTTCCTCGAGACTGTCGACATCCATCTATCTTGTTTCTTCAGCTACGCCTTCTTCGTATTGATCAACCGTTGGAGAACGCCACATGACATCAGCAGGCAAAACGGCTTCAGAGCCGTAGACCAGGAAGTAAGGTGACTGCCCTGTGGGGGTAGTTGGCTGAGTGCGTAGCCCCCAGAGTGCATTGGGTAGTTCCTTGATCCACTTGCCACCCTTTGTATTTGCAGCATCATACAGTCGCTTCTTGAGAGCATCTAGTATCATCCCGTTGGTGCGTTCCACTTGGCCGTTGGCACGTGGGTGAGCAACGAAGACGTACCGGACATCGATTCCACTGTTCTCGCAGTACTCCGAGAACTGGTGATTGTTGAAATTCGAACCCAGGTCTGTGATGATGTGGTTAGGGAAACTATAGCGATGTACGATTTCATCCAAGAAGTCGAGGACACGATCAGCCTTGGGACAGGTGACAGGCTTGACCTCAATCCACTTGGTAAACTTGTCGATAGCCACCAGAACTCTGTTGAATCCCCTTGGCGCATTTGGGAGAGGACCAATCATATCCAGCCCCCAGCAAGCGAAAGACCAAGTTGGTGGTATCGTGATGAGCTTGTAGGCAAGAACGTGTTGTTGCTTGGTGAAGAATTGGCATCCCTGGCACTTCTTGACTAGTTTCTCTGCATCAGCAAGAGCTGTAGGCCAGTAGAAAGCACGTCTGAACACTTTTCCCACCAAGGTGCGGGAAGAAGCGTGATTGCCACAGATTCCTTTGTGTGTCTCCTCCAAGATTTCCTTGCCTTCTTCGCGAGAAACACACTTCATGAGTATATCAGAGCTCGCGCCTCGCTTGTAGAGTTGATCTCTGACTAGAACATAAGCCTTGACGCGGCGTGAAATGTGCTCGGCTTCTGACTTGTCTTCTGGAATCAGCTGTTGTTTAATGTAGTCGATGAAGGGAGTTCTCCAGTCCACATCAATCATAAGCACTTCTCGATCAGGTTGAACCGAAGTAGTCGTGGGTGCAGATGATTGTTCCAGAATTGATGGTTTGTGGAGTTCATGGATGATGATTCCAGCTGGCACTTGAGCTCGTGTAGATCCTAGCTTCGACAAGACATCCGCAACAACATTGTTGTCACGGACCACATGATGGAACTCGAGACCATGGAATTTGTTCTCAAGTTTGCGTACTTCCTGACAGTACGCGTCCATATTGTCAGCATTACGATCCCAAGAATAATTAACTTGATTGATGACCACCAAAGAATCACCATAAACAAGTAGTCGTGTAATGCCAAGAGATACTGCGAGGCGAAGACCATGCAGTAGAGCCTCATATTCAGCTTCATTGTTTGAGACCTTCCAAAAGATATGCAAGACATATATGAGTTGCTCACCCTTGGGAGAAATCAGAAGTACCCCAGCACCAGTGCCTTCCAATTTGAGGGAACCGTCAAAGTACATGACCCAATGTTTTGGACGCTCAATTGGAGTTGGGACTTGATTTTCCCGCCACTCAGCCATGAAATCAACCAAGGCTTGAGACTTGATAGCAGTGCTAGATTTGAACTCGAGTGATAGAGCGCCAAGCTCTACAGCCCACTTAGAAATCCTTCCTGTGGAATCCCGGTTGTGCAATATCTCTCCAAGCAGGTAGCTAGTGACCACATAAATCTTGTACTCGTCGAAGTAGTGGCGAAGCTTCCGTGAAGTAATCAGAACCGCATAGAGTAGCTTCTGTACCAGAGGGTATCGAGCCTTGGACTCTGAGAGTACTTTACTGACGAAATAGATAGGCCTCTGGACAGGGTAGCCATGGCCTTCTTCCTGCCGCTCAACGATGATAACAGTACTGGCGACATTAGTAGTCGCAGCAATGTAGAGCAAGAGCTCTTCATTGGGCAGAGGAGCTGTAAGGACTGGAGGCTTGGATAAGAACTCCTTGAGCTGAGAAAGAGCTTGATCAGCTTTAGTTGTCCACGTAAACTTCTCGTGCCGCTTGAGTAACTTGAAGAAAGGAAGACCCTGTTCTCCAAGTCACGAGATAAAGCGATTGAGTGACGCCATGCAACCGGTAAGCTTCTGGACATCCTTGATAGTAGTCAGAGCTTGCATGTTGGAGATGGCAGTAATCTTCTCGGGGTTTGCTTCGATGCCACGATGGCTGATGATGAACCCGAGTAGTTTTCCAGATGATACGCCAAAGACGCATTTATTTGGGTTGAGCTTCCATTGGTACTCGCGTAGCGAAGCGAAAGTTTCCTCAAGATCTGCGATAAGCATGTCTGGATCCCTAGTCTTGACAATGACGACGTATGCTTCCACGTTCTTGTGAAGCTACTTCTTGAAGCACGCTTGGATAGCCCTTTGATATGTAGCACCAGCATTTTTCAACCCGAAGGACATTGTTGTGTAACAATAAGCACCAAACAGGGTGATAAATGCGGTCTTCTCTTGATTAGATTCCTTGATTGCAATTTGATGATAGCCGGAGTAGCAATCCAGGAAACAGAGTAGAGCACAGCCCGCCGTAGAGTCAATGACTTGATCAATCCACGGCAACCCGAAAGGATCCTTGGGGCAATGCTTGTTGAGATCAGAGTAGTCGACACACACCCTCCAATCGTTAGAGTTCTTCTTTCTGACGAGCACAGGGTTAGCGAGCCATTACGGATGAAAGACTTCCCGGATGAAGCCAGCCGCGAGTAGTTTAGCGAGCTCTTTCTTGATAGCAGCCCTGCGGTCATCAGCAAAGCGACGAAGGTGTTGTCTCTTGGGGGTAGCGTTAGGATCGACGTTGAGTGAGTGCTCGATCAACCTCCTGGACACACCTGGCATGTCAGATGGTTTCCATGCAAAGATATCACGGTTAGCCCGAAGGAAGTTGACAAGCGCGTCTTCCTATTTAGGATCAAGCTGTGCACTGATCATGGTCGTCTTGCTGCTGTCACCAGTACCAAGGTCAATGGCTTTGAGCAGGACGTCACCAGATGGTGCAGGCTTGTTGTTGTTGTCGGTCTTTTCAGGAATCTCCAGCTCGCTCGGAGCAAGCTTTTTAGCAGCAGTGAAGACTTCCATCATTGCATTGGGTACTTGAGTAGTCGAGGCAAGTTCTACAGCTTCTGTATCGTAGTCGTATGAACACTTCAGATCCCCTTGCAATGAAAGAACTCCTTTGGGGCTCGGCATCTTGAGAACCAAGTACACATAGTGCGGGATAGCCATGAACTTAGCGAGACCAAGCCTGCCAAGGATAGCATGGTAAGAGGTCTCGAAGTCAGCAACCTCAAACTTGATGTACTCGATGCGGTAGTGATCCTTGGTCCCAAAGGTTACGGGTAGTACAACTGAACCCAAAGGAACAGCTGCGTTGCCCGGGATGATACCATAGAACGATGAGTTGGTCTTGGTAAGCATATTGGTGATATCCAGGTCCATCTTTTTCAAAGTCTTGGCAAACAGGACATTGAGACCGCTGCCACCATCAATAAGAACCTTGGTAAGCCTGGAGCCTGCCACCACTAGATCCAGAACGAGAGGATATCGTCCTGGCTCAGAGAAACTAGTCCATTGATCTGCCCTTGAGAAGGTAATGGGGATTTCAGACCACTTGAGAAAAGTGGGAGCTGTTAGTTGGATGGACATAATCTCCCTGAGAGCTAGCTTTTGCATGCGCTTGGTTGGAATTCCACCAAATATGACATTGACAGTGTTGGAGGGGTTCTGAAACCCAGTGTTTTTGTCTGTGTTAGCCTTCTTCCCCTTGTGTTTGCGGAATCGCGGGTTTGGGTGCGTTGGTTCGGGTGTGTTCTTCAACGCACGTCGAAGTTGGTAACACTACTCTGTAGTATGATCGCCCTCTGGGTGCCATGGGCATTTCTGCTTGGTCAATGTTGCCAAATGAGGATCATCTTCAGGCTTGGCGGTAGTTTCCATGGCTGCAACAGTGTTCTCGGGCTTGCGCTTGCGATTGGGATTGCTCGAGTAGTTATTCCCCTGGCGGTTGCCCTACTATTGCTTGCCACTGCTGCTTCCTCCAGCATTGTTGTTGTTGTTGTTGTTCTGGTTGTTGCGAAGATGCTTGAACCGATTCCGAGCCTTGTCTTCCTCGTCCGCCCAGTGAGTGATCATCTCCTTGAGCTTGGTGATGTTGGCTGGGCGAGCACGACTGAACTCTTGGAAAAGCCTATCGTCATAGAAACCATCCTGGAAGGTATCGATGACTTCTTTCTCGGTGACATCAACAACAGTAGCCCTTTTCTCAAAGAAGCGACGCATGTACTCGCGAAGAGTCTCGCCTTGTTTTTGCTTGATCAGGGCAAGGTCCATCCTGGTACCATGACGGCCCAAAGAACCAGCGAAGTTGTTGGTGAAGCGATGCTTGAGTTGTCTCCAGTTGTCGATGGAGTCACGTTTGAGGGACTCAAACCATGTGAGGGGCTCTTGCTCGAGGACAAAAGGGAAATAGATACACTTGGTATCATCATTGCCTCCAGCATTGGAGATGGACAAAGCATAACAGCGCAACCACTGCCTTGGATCTTGTTTGCCATCATACTTAGAGATGCCATAAGGCTTGAATTTCTCCGGAAGAAACAGAGCTTGAAGTCGAGCAGAGAAAGCAGGAAAAGAATCAGAATCATTGTCCTTGAGCTTCTCACGCTCAGCGCGTCTGGCGTTGATAGTTGTACGAGCGTCGTAGCGAGAGTCTCCTGACTTGCTGTTGACACTACCATCGTCGCCCTTGCCCTTGTTGCTAGCTTCCGGACGTGTGCGATTAGGAGTAGGAGTAGTACGATGAGCACCCCCACTGCTGCCATGGTGACTAGGAGCATTGGTATTCTGACGTAGCATAGTGTAGGCTAGTTCAGCCAGCTTTGCGATTTCAGCAGCCGCCCTGTCACGAGGCATAGAGCGACCGAGTAGATTGATCGCGTTGATAGCTTCCTCTGGAGTACGATATTCACGAGTAGCTACCGCATCCAGAGCCTCTTGAAGATTACGGGTAGGCAAAGCTTCCGTGAGTTCCCGACGAAGGGTTGCACGATCAGCATTGCGTTGGCGACGTGCAGTCTTGGCCTCCGCGGTTTCATCAGCGGGAGCATTGGCAGAGAGTTCATCATCAGATACATCATCTAGGTAACGATAATTGGCACGATGCTCTTGCGGAGTAGTTGCATCAACAACGAACACTTCTCGGTGCGATGAATAAGTACCCGTACTCTGAATGAGCTCAGTATCGGTGTCATAATCAACAAGCTTGATGCCTTCCTGGAAAGATAAGTTGTCGAGACAGGCGATAAAGCGCTCCTGATCATCCAAGGTGAGATTAGCAGGCACATGCTCAGGCCAGTAGACGAATCTACCCTCAGGTGTCGATGTGATCACCAGTCCTTGAGCAGGGCCAGACAGTTCAACAGAATCTGAACCATAGTCGAACTCGAACTCAGATGAGTCCGAAGAGTAGTCGAAGTTGCCGTCCAAATCGGAAGAGTACTCGAGCATGATCTTCGGGCCAGGGCACATGAGGCGCTTCAATGCGGCTTGGTAAGCAGCACTGACATGGCGATGACCGAAGAGAGGTGGTGCTGGAATGTTATCCAAGCTGAGCGCAAGCTGTGTAGCTGAAGAAAGCAACTCAGGCTGGATAAGAGGCGAAGTCGAGTTGTACTCGAACTCCGACTCGAGTTCTCTGAGCGGGTCAGAGATCGAAATTTTGCCGAAATTTTCGACGAGTTTCTCCATCGAAGCTTGCGTAAGCGTCGAGGACTTGAGCTTTGACTCCGGAGTTGGCGCTAAGAAACGCAGGAACGATCCGGCACCGTCAGCAACGCAAACCCAGGAGCCAAAAACGAAGGTGTCGCCTTGCTGGAAAGCGACGGTCGGCTTGATGGTGACAAGAGCCATCGAGTTCGCTAGTGGATCAACGATTAGATCCCTACTTAGCGCGCTAGCTGTCAGTGTTTTAGACACCGAGCCTACGACGGGGTACCCGAAGTAGTAGATTGTGCGGTGGGGCTCGCCGAGATCAGGAACACGATGGTGAGACACGGGGCACACAATTAGACAGGTTCGAGCCGCAATGTGCGTAATACCCTACGTCTTGTATGCTGCATGGCTCTGTATTGATTACGTATGTTTTGAGAGGGGTCCCTGCCTCGCTGTATATACCACGGGAGGCAGGGTTACAAGTTGGATTGGTACAAGAGTACTATTCGAGTAGGACTCGGAGTAGCCTATACATGGTATGGAAAGCTATCCTAGTCATAGTACAAATCCTTATCCGTCTTGTCTTGCCTTGTGGTCCACGGTACCAGCACCGTGGCCCACTAGTCGAGTAGTCCAGGTGTATAGGAACTCATCTCCCGGGTATGGCCCACAATGTGTTGGTAGGCCCAGGGATGCCCGGTCGACACTACCCATACTATTTAAAGTCATGCATATGGTCATACCAATTTGATAAGCAAAAGATATGTACTCAAACAAGTACTTACTCATATTTTTGTGGTATATATACAAGTCAATGTGTGAGTATGTTCTAAAATCAACATGTGCTCACATACTCGTGATACGTTATACATGATCCATGTATGTACTCATACTCCCTAAGCATACATATATGTATCCTCATATTCATTTTGGGATCATACATTATTGAAATTCTAAAGGTGAAAATTAAAGATAGAATAGAGCCAAGGGTAAAATGGACCTTTTGTATTAGTTTCATACCAATATGGAGCCACATATTAGTACAAGGATGAGTTTGATCCAATAAAAGTTGAGAGACTAAATTGACTGATTTGAAAGTTGAGGGACGGAGTTGACCCTCTATGCAAAGTTCAGGGAACAAGATGTCGTACAAACATCTATGGGCCCACCCTGCGGGTTGTATGGCCCACCGACAGGCCTGTACACCGGGATGTATTTGGTATGAAGACTTATGTATAGGGCGACATACTCTACATGGAAGACCAAGGACTAGTAGTAGATTAGGAAAGTACTCGGTAGGCTTGTCTTAGTCGTACTCGACTAGTAGTCTTGTAATCTTACTAACTTGTAATCCAACCCCCTCATGCATATAAGGCCGGGCAGGAACCCTCTACAAATCAATCTAATACGTAGCACACAAGACGTAGGGTATTACGCACATTGCGGTCCAAACCTGTCTAAATCGTGTGTTCTGTGTTCACCTTCGAGTTCCTAATTTCGGCGACTTCCTCAACTAAACCCTACCTCAGGGCACCCTCTCGGTAGATTGCCGACACAAGATGCCTATTTTGCCATTTTTAAAATTAGTAACTTTATGTATCTAGACATAATGTATATCTAAATGCATAGAAAAACCTATGAATCTAATAATGCTAACCAAGGTTAGTAGTACTTAATTAAGCCTTGCATGCACTGAAATAATGAACATCATCCATATTCTAGGTTTTATTGATTCCTTCCCTAAAACAATGTGATATGTAGTTGGCCCATAAAAGTTTACCTATATATGTATTGTTTTTTACACTTTTCACTGCCTTTGACGTGCGGCTTGATTAATACTCCCTCCGTTCCAAATTATAGGTCGTTTGACTTTTTAACTCCAAGTTTGATCGCTCGTCTTATTAAAAAAATTTACAAATATAGTCAAATTTAAGTCATTCTTGAATTTTTTTATTAGTAAAGCAAGCCACAACAAAAAAATATGATATTTTGCACAATATTTTGAATAAAACGAATTGTCAAACTTAGAGTAAAAAAGTCATACGAGCTATAATTTGGAACGGAGGGATTGTTTTGTAAGATTAATTTCCAATAAGACATATAAGAAAATTATAATCTTACACAAATAAGACATGTAAGATTAAAGAAGATGGCCGGGGTAGCGTACGGACAGATTTTAAAGTTCCAACAACTTGAGTCAACGTATACAATCATATAACACGTGCATTCAGCATCAAAATCAACTTTCAGCACTAAAAATCAACTTTTTCCATGACTAATAAGGAAGTGGCCTTGGCGCAGCTACTGTTCTAGCTAACTGAGATTCTTAGCTAACTCAAGAGTCAAGTCACCTGTCTGTCTCCCCATGCGCGTTGACTCTAAGGTGTAGTTAACTGAATCATGTGGCCCTGTTTCTGCGCAGAGCACTAGAGGACCCAAAGAAAGATATCTGTAGTCGTCTTATACCCGTGTATATTTATGAAGTAGAAACAAGCTTTATGCCATTAATTACTAGGTATGATAAAATCTACACTATCAATAATTTTCATGATTCCAAACTAAATAATCACATCGATAGTTAAAGTTTACAAAGTTTAACAAGAACGAGAACAGAAAGAAAAAAAATTTCGTTGTCTTTGCTCAGGGCGGGGGGGGGGGGGGGGACCCATCAAATGTAATGATTGCCTAAGGAGAATATACTAGCAGTAGGATTGGGTAGTTCTATCTCAGGGATTGTGTAACAAATTTGACATAAAAAACAACTTTTCATCTGTTCAGGGAAAAAAACCTAGTGGCGTTTTGGTAACAAGTATAGCGGGAGTAGTAGAACAAATTTGCCCTTTTTTTGTAAGGCTAGAAGGAGAAGGAAAAGAAAATCCGACTTGACTTACTATTTGAGTGTCTGACAAATAAACTTCCCTTTGTTTCCATTTGTGCTCATTAGGAGGAGTGTTTTGGTGGTCCAGTCTGCTAGCTAAGCTAATAAGGGCCCTATTGGGAAACTGAAAACATACAGACATATAATAGATAAAAGCAATATTAAAACACGATAGTGATGCTTCTCATGCACAAGTAGAGATGTTTATTTGAAAGACATTGGAATTTTATTAGAACCTCATCAACTAAGTACTACTATATATATGAACCTCTTAATTAATTACTTTTGGAACTCAAGGGAATTAATTACGTACGTATATATGGTCATCTCTAGCTTTGAGCAGCATACACGCATATACTAGCTAAACAACACGAGGAAACACAGAAACAGAAATAGAATATCAGGTAGAGAATAAATTAATTGAAGTCCATCCAAAGCCCTATACGTACTGATATATGGAGTTAGTTAGGCTTCTATCGAAAATATTAAATCCCACGTGGCTGACCAGCCGGCCGGTCACGGTACGGCTGAAACAAACCAGCCGGGGGGGCAATCGGTCGATCGATACATGAGACCCTGACCGGCCGTTGCTCTCCCTCCACACGCAGCAGCAACTAACACCCTTGACGCATCGACGGCTGTCGTCGATCGATCTCTCGTCGGATTCGAACGGACCAAGCGCGCACCACCGCCAGATTCTATTCTACTTGTAACCACGCGAGAGAGCCCGCAGCTAGCTAGCGCGGAGTAGCTGCGAGCGAGCGAGGGAGCAGAGCACATCTCGCAAGTGCGGGCTGCCCCGACGACCGTGGCTCCCGGTGGCACCGTGGCCACGCGACCCAACTAACCCCGGCTCGGCAGGCAGGGCGCGCGTGGCGGGATCGGTTGGCACACGCGTCGCGGGCGCCACCACCTCCCCGTCGCGTGGCCGCCCATCCGCCCGTCCAACTGACCTAACCCCGCCTCGCCCCCCACACTTGGCCTTCCACACCTATATAACAACCCCGCATGCCCCATCTGCCATTACAGCTCTCGATCGCTCCCAGCAGCCATCATCACCTGCCTCCAGAGCTCTCCCCCTCTCTCTCTCGTCGAGCCGTCGGTCGAGTAGCACTGTGCCCTGCCGCCTCTGGTACAACGCGAGAGAGCAGTAGGAAGAGGGAGATGGCCGGCGCGACGGTGACCGTGGAGGAGGTGAGGAAGGCGCAGCGCGCGTCCGGGCCGGCCACCGTGCTGGCCATCGGCACGGCCACGCCAGCGCACTGCGTCTACCAGGCCGACTACCCCGACTACTACTTCCACGTCACCAAGAGCGACCACCTCACCGACCTCAAGGAGAAGTTCAAGAGGATGTGTGAGTACCTTTTACCTCCATCGATCGATCGCCGTCGCCACTTACCTCTCCCTCTTCCCTTCGCGCCAACACTAGCACTAGCCTGCCTGCATGCAAGCTCGTTGGGTGTGCGCGCGTGCCTCCATGGATTAACTGCTTGCACTACTCGACGATCGTAATTCTTCGTTAGGTGTTGGTGTGGTTAAATCGATCAAACACGTACCTACATGCATGTTTGGAATTTATTTGACCAGCTGTAAAATCTGAAAACGCTAGCAGCGTGTACTGCGGAGGAGTCAAGTCTTTTCTTCAGTTCACGTACTGCTGACTAGAGTTAGACGATGAAGTCTTTGATTTTTTTTTCACCGGCGACACGAAAAGTTCCCTCTGAGATGATGTACAACAATATAGCTAAATAAATAGACTTTGAATAATTTATTTAGGACGTACAGAGGATCTATCAAAATATAGCTGAAGACTTTTTTTTCTGCTCTTTTTTACAAATGAGCCGGCCGGGTAAAAGTTCTAGAGGGTAACTAATTAACTGGTAGGAAGGCTATCTAAACTTCTAGTACACCATGCATAAAACCCTCGTGTTCCAGGATTTCAGGAAAATAACATGAACACACAACAAGCATGGGCACATATATGGGATGGAAAAAAGGAGGGTCAACCGGCCAACACCGATTAACTAAATACACTAGAATTACGATTATTAACTACAAGTCAACTTTGTTAATTACTCTCGATCAGTTTGTTAGTAATTATGTTGAGTTCACACTTAATATATATAACATGCAACTGGCCTGTAATAAACTAGTAGTAACATATGCTTGAGCGGCATCTAGTTCCGGCAACATGAGCTGCGAGCTGCCGATTCCGGCGCTTGGCGCCTTGCCACGAACATGGCACGCCGACGCCAAGAAGCTGTAGATCCATGCTGCACGGCCGGCCGTGCAGCACCTTTCGCCCCCCTCTCCCTAGCTTGTTCTTTTTTGTGTGTCAAAAATTAACCTTTCTGTTTTTTGTAATGAGGAAAGTACTAAATCAAAAGTAGGAGAAAGAATAATTGAACCTAAAGCAGGCGTGCGCACGGGACAGGACATGACTGGAAGTAAAGCCAAGCTTTCGTTCCACATCAAGCTGGTTGATCGATCGATCGAGCTTCAGCTCACATGGCCATCTTCCAAGATTTCGACAGGGGGCTGACAGTTACTGTAGTGTGCACACACTTCACACTTCTTGCTAGTTGCGGACTTGCGGTCTCATTTCAGCGTCGTCATACTCACCAAACAGCAGAGAATTGAAGCGACCAGGAAGCGTCCACCAGAACGGCTTCCATTTGTGGACGCTGACGTGACATGGTGCACCAAGAATAGGTTGGCCGGGCTGGCCCACGGGGCAGACAGACAGCAACGGCATGCCCATGAGATCGACTTGGAGATGTCGATCGTCTCTTCCCTCTTTCTCCAGCGTATGCGTGGGCTGCGTGGCTAGGGACTCCACCACTTGACGCCACTGATGGCCTGCATCAGTGGAAACCCCCGGTTGACCTATACGAGATTATTTTACCATTAACCGCTTGCTTTTTTTCTTTTGCTAAACGCAATAACGTGTAAATTTCACACCTAACCACTTTAATTTACTGTTTTTACTCCCATCGCTATTTAACCTGTCGCTGTATGTAGTAGCTGATGACATCGTACGTGTTGCCTGCCTTGGCGTCCGTGCGCTGGCGGCGTCGCCGTCGCCGTCGCCGTCGCCGTTCGTCGATCGTCCTGGTTTTTCTTGTTTCTCCCCGCTGATGAAAACGTGTGTACGTGCAGGCGACAAGTCGATGATCCGGAAGCGCTACATGCACCTGACGGAGGAGTTCCTGAACGAGAACCCCAACATGTGCGCGTACATGGCGCCGTCGCTGGACGCCCGCCAGGACATCGTGGTCGTGGAGGTGCCCAAGCTCGGGAAGGCAGCGGCGCAGAAGGCGATCAAGGAGTGGGGCCAGCCGCGGTCCAAGATCACGCACCTCGTCTTCTGCACCACCTCCGGCGTCGACATGCCGGGGGCCGACTACCAGCTCACCAAGATGCTGGGCCTCCGCCCCTCCGTGAACCGCCTCATGATGTACCAGCAAGGGTGCTTCGCCGGCGGCACGGTGCTCCGCGTCGCCAAGGATCTCGCCGAGAACAACCGCGGCGCGAGGGTGCTTGTGGTGTGCTCCGAGATCACCGCCGTCACGTTCCGGGGGCCGTCGGAATCCCACCTCGACTCGCTCGTCGGTCAGGCGCTGTTCGGGGACGGCGCCGCCGCGGTGATCGTCGGCGCCGACCCCGACGAGAGCGTCGAGCGGCCGCTGTTCCAGCTCGTGTCGGCGTCGCAGACGATCCTCCCGGACTCGGAGGGCGCCATCGACGGCCACCTCCGGGAGGTCGGGCTCACGTTCCACCTGCTCAAGGACGTGCCGGGGCTCATCTCCAAGAACATCGAGCGGGCGCTGGAGGAGGCGTTCAAGCCGCTGGGGATCTCCGACTGGAACTCGGTGTTCTGGGTGGCCCACCCCGGCGGGCCCGCCATCCTGGACCAGGTCGAGGCCAAGGTGGGGCTCGACAAGGCCCGGATGCGCGCCACCCGGCACGTCCTCTCCGAGTACGGCAACATGTCCAGCGCCTGCGTGCTCTTCATCCTCGACGAGATGCGCAAGCGCTCCGCCGAGGACGGCCACGCCACCACCGGCGAGGGATTCGACTGGGGCGTCCTATTCGGCTTCGGCCCAGGCCTCACCGTCGAGACCGTCGTCCTCCACAGCGTTCCCATCGCCGCCGGAACCGCCGCGTGATCATCGGCTCATCTCCTCCGATCGATGACCATTCGCCTACGCCCCCAGCAACACTTGTGTGGTCATCATTTGCCGCGTCCATCACGCAAATAACGTACCCTACTTTCTGTACCTGTCAACATATTACTCTTTATTTTGCATGTACCTGTCGTCGCGCACACACATATATACATATACATATGTATGCAAAGTGAGCTAGCTCGAGGGTAAAACCGTTAGAGAGAGTGCCATTTTAGTGTTAAATCATGGGTGGTGAGGTATTGTAATACCTGTGTAAAACAAAGCTTGGCTGGTTTTCCATTTTATTTGTTGGTGATAAGCAATAGCTGGCATTATTATAGTTTTCCAATCAATTCGACTTTATAAAATTCGAGAGGCACACATCATTGTTACCTCTTCTGAAATTGTCGATGATGCGAGGCCATTAGGGGTGACACATAATTGTGCATATGGATACAAGCGGGGTGAGTAGTTTTGCCGCGAACCCGTTGAGTCAGCCGGCGCCGCCAACCTGTAAAATCCGTGCCACGAATCCGCGTATGTGGCGTGGTCCATGCATGTCCGCGCTGCCCAGCGGCGCCGCGAGCCGCGCCACTCACGGACGCTCATGGAAGACATTTGTGCAGGAAGAATCCAAGCATATCCTAGTTACTCCTGTGCTTTTTGTTAATCAAGGGTGATTAAGAACTAGAAAACAACATTATTGACACATTCGAAAAGGCACACCTACGACAAACAACAACGACGTCGCGCCTCCCTGCGTGTCTCTGCACCACACTGCAGAATCACAACAACAACCACATCCCCGTCACAGCCTGCTGCTACGTACGGCCAAGAACAAAGAGGTCAAATCGAAATGTCTTCTGAAGCCACCCATCTGTTTGAGGAGCTTTTTCCAGCTTTTGCTTCTTTATGAATTTTCAAAAGCGAAAAGCTCTTCCAAACGTGATCGCTTCTCTAAGCCTGCAATAACTTAGAAACTGCCGGTTGAACTAAGGTCTTTTTAGTTCCTTGAAATCTCACCAAAATTCTCACTTAGAGGACCGTGTCAGTTCATTTCTTCTCTTTGTGCACACAACTCAATGCAAAAAATTTCACCTATTTCACCAAAATTTCGGTCAACTAAACGGGGCCTAAATGCAAGGAGTGAGGTTGGGGTCACTTCCTGAGCTTCTTCACGAACCGTTGTATCCCTGTCCCTTCTCCACGCGGACCGACGGTGCTCCTCCCTGTTGACTGCGACGAGCCCCCTCGCTGTCGCTGGCTGTGCCCTCGCGTTCAAGGTTCTAGAGCTCAACCATGCTGGTGGTGGTTGTTGCCTCCGGCCCTCCATCCTGTGAGGGAGCTTTATCATGAAGACAGAGAACTCATCCAGCAGTGACTCCTATGCTATGGAGCATTGCACGTGAGGTCAACCGGATCTACGCATGGGGATTTTTTTTAACGTCTCAAGTAGCTCACCTATGATTTTGCAATAGATGATCTTTGGTGCTACATGGCTTATTCGAGATGTTTCCGCTTAATTTTTTTTAGTTGCTCGCATGGTCTTTTTTTTCTGTTGTATTAATAGTAAAAGGATCGAGGGCCCGTAGGGGATGAATATGAGTCTTCTTTAAATTTATAGAACAATTAAAACAAATCTTAGCCTAGAAAGTTAGTGTTGTCTATCTACAAAATTTATGCGTATTAACTAAGCACACTAACAAGTAGAGATCTTAGCAATGAGCAAACTAACAAGGAAAAACATAACAACTAGCACACTAAGACTACAAAACAACCTAGGCAAAGATATGAAGAGAAACAAAGCCACACAAACAACTAGAGCAAGGAACTTAAAAAACTCAAGGTAAGTGCTCAAATTTAAAAAAATGCTCAAAGGTAAATGGATGGACAAGAGGCAACCATATTTTTTCTGGTGGTATCGAGGAGTTGACGCTCCCCCTATTCCATGTTGAAGCACCCACTAAGGGTGTAGCTCCTCCTCAAGTCACAAAGACTTGAGTGCTCACTAAGAATATCCAATCTCCATCTCCAGAATGACGGATTTCAAAGTGTGCACAACAGATCCTTCTTGGGGCTCCTACAATCTCCAAGAGCTCACAAGAACTCCACAATCACCAAGACCGGCTAGGAGACGTTCTCCAAGAGTAACAAACACCAACACCTCACTTCATCTCTAATAAGCTAAGCCATGACTTGGATGCACACTTGCCACTCACAATCACTAAGAGAAGTCCTTAATCTAGCAAAGAATGAATCACAATTAAGCATTAGCACTTCCTCTCTCTCTCTCTCTCTCTCTCACACACACACACACACACACAATGGCTCATTGAAGTCTTCAGGGTGTCAAGGGAAACTCAGATGACCTGGGGAGGAGGTATATATAGGCTAGGCAAGCTTGGCTAGCCATTAGAAAAGTTATGCTGAAAAAAGCATATCATCGGATCAACCAACGTTCTCCTCCCAAGGTTTCTTTTTATCTGGTCACTCACAGAGCTAGAAAATAGCTGTTGAAAAGGCTTGCACATAAAGTTACTCTTGTGCTTAGACTGACGCACCATCGGTTCATCCAATAGTGCACTCCAAAATGTCAAACCTCTCTAGTGAGTTGAATTGTAATTATGCTTGCAACGATGCTCATCCTCCAGTTACTCCAATGCACGTTGGTTGATCCGGTGCTGAAGTTTGGATGCCAAAAACTCTCTGAAGTTGAGTTGTAATTTTGCTTAGACCGACACCTGGCACAAAATTGATCCGATGTTGATGTCAGTTCATCTGATGGTGCCAACTCAGTTTCAAGTACTTAGAACATTGATCCGACGCAACTAGAAAAGTGACCGTCAGTTCATCTGATGGCGCCATTTCATTTTCAACTCACCCAATTCGATCTTCTTTGACTTTTTCTTCGATTCCATCGCTTCTTCTGATGTTTCATGAATACCTTGAGTTGTCGAGAGCCTGAGATAACGAAGTGTGCAACACTTCCATGGATAGTATTGCTTGGTCAAGTAACTAATGTTCAAAGCCCCTCTTGACGGTACATTCATGAGCTAGAAACTAGTAAAACCTATACTACACCAAGTGTCCTTCATCTCCTTGTGGCACTTGGTATTAGAAAGATCCTTGGGCTTTGTCACACCCGGTTTCAAAGGAAAAACCAGATGCATAAATACATGTGCGCCAGGATCAAATTACACACATGTAACGACTCAGTGAATACCAAATACAGTGCCAAAATGTAAAGGGATTATTATATTTATTACATGACTGAAAGTCTCATAAACGAACCAAATAAACGAGTACTAGCAGCAGAAAAGGACGTCTCCACAGGCAGCTGACTGGTGGTACGCTCTCCTAGAACTCATCGAATCACCAGGGAAATCCTCAAATCTTTCCAAGTCTGAGCAGCAATCCAGGAGTGTAGATGCAATAAATAAACAAGCATGAGCACATGTCGTACTCAACAAGGGGAAAATGATATAATAAACATGCAAGGCTATATAAGTGGTAGATTGATGGGTTTAAGCAGTTAGCATTTTAGTTGGCCAATTTTATTAAGCATCTATTTTACTAGCAAGTTAAGTGTATACCATCTCACAGTTAATATAAAACATCATCATCATAAAGTTAATGCAGCAAATTAATTTCAACTTTTGATAAGATTATAATGTGAGGGTCCAGGATGCGCATGACCGTGAGCACGACTAATCGATTAGTTTTACATTCTGCAGAGGCCCTACATCTTTACCCACAAGTTGTGTAAAAGTTGTTGGGAATTCGAAAATCCCCAGACAGTAAAGTGAAAAAGGTACTGCCAAAGGCTCTTTATCTCTGAAAAAGGTGATCCCTTTACACGGAGGCATGGGGGCTCCTTTTATAGTGCCCGAGGGTCACTTTTACATTCCAATTCTACCCTTAACAATGATGTATATAGAAGGAAAGCTGAGGGTACATTCGTCCGCAGCAATCACGGGGACTTCATCTAAATTACAAATTTACCCTAACGTGTTCCAGCTTCTCTCTTCTTGCGTAGTCAAGCTTCTCACGTTTCTTTGTGTCTTCCCAATTACGCCATTGACTGAATCAACTCTGGCTTTCTAGAATATCTTCACGAGCCTTAGGAATCTTCAATCATTAGCCTCGGAAAAAGACTCCACCATCTCTTGCCGTTCTTTTGCTCTTTCATGAGTCCTTCGAAATGGAGAAGTTTCTTCGGAACTCCCTATTTCCTGAACATAACACAAAGTACTCAAGAACAATAGGAATCCTGGTTTCTTAGGAATTCTGAGGGTCAGCATCATATTTGGGTATGAAAAATCATCTTATCAGATTATTTTACTAATAGGAAATCTTTCTCTAAACATGGAAAACAACGATTCTTGCTATATTCAGAAATCTGTGAAACTTCGGAACTTCTCGGAACTTCCTGTTCACTCATTATCCCTAGGATGCGTGTCTTCTTAGAATTCTCGAGGGTGGCATCTTTTAGCTGATTCCCAACAATAGCCCCTCGGGGAAGTGGGTAGACTCCGACGACCTGTTTCCACGTGAAAATTTGACGGATTAGGTAAAAAACGTCACCCTCGGGCGTCGGAGGAGACACACGTCATCGTTCTATTGGCTGTCATTTCGTTTCTCGAGGTTGCTTCTCGATGCGTCTCTCCGTTCCTATAAATAGAGGGGTCGCGGTGACTTTCGCTTTCACCGCTTCGTAGCTTTTGGATTTTCTGGGAATTTTTTCAAGCTCTTGGGATTTTTGAGCTTCTATCTTTCTGGATTCTTCTTCTTTGCTTCCCCGAAGGTAATGTGATTGTTTTTACCTTACTTTTATTCTGTTTATTAGTGATAGGCTTGGTTTTTTAATTCTGCTGTTCTATGTTTTCTGGTTTTTGTGATTGTAGGTGGCTCGTACCAAGAGTACCGCTAGGCCAATGACGGAAGAGGAGATTGCTCAGGCCGCTGCCACCTTGGGTTCTGATATTCCGAAGTCCTCTGAAACGCCTTCTTTAAGTGTTACACCTTCACCCCAGAATCCTGAAGACACTACTTCTATTGAGGAAGGAGAGGTGAACTCAGGCGAGGATTCTGGTACTGAGGAGGATATTTCTCAGGTTGAGGTTGAGATGGAGGAACTGATGCCTCCGAAGGTGGCCTATCCACCTACTTTTGTTTTTGGGAAGTCTCAAGTGACTCCCGATTTGATCAAGGATTTTGAAGATGCGAATTTCTTTCCCGCTGGTTGTGGTCGGGCGCCGACGGATGAAGAGATTCCTCTACCACAGCCTGATGAGATTGTGCTTTTCAGGGATTTTTTTACTGTTTGTCTCAGATTTCCGTGTGACGAATGGCTTCCCTCGATCTTGGATCGATTTCAAGTGAAGATGCACCAGCTTACTATTGGTATTTCTTAATGTCACCACTATGGCGCCGGGATAGCGTGAGCGTGTAAGAATCACCCGGGTATACTGACGGGTGCGAACGAATCCGCAAGCGCACGAATACACCGTTGTAGCACTTCACCTCAGGAGTATTCCCAGGGGTATCGAATCCAAGGAATGGTATGGAGGACTCTACGAATGACTATCCAAGGGAACACAGTCCCTGCTGAGGTAGGTGAGTGATGTGAAGTCTCCTGTAGGTTCTCGACTCTAGAGAGGAACAAGCTCGGATAAGATCTCGCTTCAGACACCGGCCCCTCCTGACTATAACAGTTGGTTCACGGCAAAGGGTTGCCTACACGCTGTATCCGAACGTGGGGGATTTCAGAGGGTCCAACGGTTGTCACTACCGCGGCCTACCCCAAGACAAACCGTGGGATACAGGGCATTCGAAGGATAACCAGTAGTCTAGACACCACGTCTACACCGCTGACTACTACTATAGCGCGGCTACGTCTGACGTCCCGTAGAAACACTATAGCACTCCGTATAAATACGAAGCGATGAACCCGCGAGGTTGAGCTAGACCTTACTCATCATTGAATCGATTCACGTGAGGAGATATGATTGATACTTGGTCTAAATCAGATATGCATGAGTTCACTACACTCTAATAGACAGGCAATTATACAAACGATGCAAACTTATGCGATGATAACAGAAGATCTAGGGTCGTGTTCGTGAAGAACACGAGCCTCTAACTTATGAACAAACGCAAAAGTATGAATTACTTGCTCGTCAACTAGATCGAGGGGGCACGTTCACGAAGAACGTGAGCCTCTAAATGATGAACGAACGAAGAACTCAAGGACAACTCATTCATGCATGAGAACCACTTTAGTCTAAATAGAAAATAATGAAATACTCACTTTAGTCTAAATGAAGAACAACATCGCTCACGAGGTACAAGGGGATGATGGATGATGAACGGATCATCACCACCTCACCTCTACTCATCCACACACTCCTCTCTACCTAGCACCACCTAGTCTAGATCCTCCACACACACACTCATGGTGGGATGAGGTTTCACCTCCACCAAGAGAGAATGAGAGAGGGAGAAAGAGGCAAAGGTGAGAAATGGCTTCAAGTGTGCTTGACCTCTTCGTACCCCCTCTCCTCCTATTTATAGGCCTGTGCAACCGGCGTGAGAGCACCCAAACACCCCGGGGATGGCCTCTAGAACCAATGACCGAGCACCACGTGGAAGCCCCTGAGTGGGCGCCACAAGGTCGGTTCGGCCGACCTGTGGGGTTGGCCGACCCCCTGTGGGCCCCACTCGGGGTGTTCTTTCGTGTGGTGGCTGTCCTGTGGGTCCTGAGGTCATTTCCCGGTGTCCACATGGTTTGGAGGCAGTTTACGCGCTCTGGTGGGCCATAGGATCCATGTGATGCCTGCATGGCGGCTTCTGATTCGCCGAGGCTTCCTTCCTTGGATTGGTGATGTCATGGATCCAGGAGATGCTTGCATGCAGCCTCTCATTGGCTGAGCCTATCTTGCTAGGATCATGAGGGTGTCTTTTGTCTTCATTTCTTATGCCAAACACCTGCATTCAACTTAGCATAGCCACTGGTGGAAATTGTCAGTTTAAACCCCTATTCTAGTGTGGATGCTTAGTTCTTATGATAAAATGCAGGGATTGATGGCCCTAAATTAGGTACTTTACAGCCGTCAATACTTACACCCAACTCCTTTCTAGAACTTTCAAAATTCTTCTGGATTCAGAAGACTTTCGAGGCTCATATAAGCGCTGATGTCTTTGCGAGGCTCTTTGAGCTCCATATTCAACGGAAGATTATCAAGCTAGATGATGACAACTTCTACGAAGCTCATTATGGCTGTAGTACTTTTAATACTCGCAGAAAGAATGCGAGTCAAAAAATTGAGAGAATTCAGCTTGCTCCTTGTAGCAACGACAAATGGGTCGATGACTGACAGAGGTTCTGGTTCTATGTAAAGGTTGATATGGCTAAGGAGAAGGGCCTCGCTGATCCTTTGAATCCTTTTTACACACCCATAGGGCCAATGACTGCTGTTTCAATGGCTCCCTTCAATCGCAAGTCTCAAGATTTCAAGAAGGGCGAAGACATGTTCTTCTTTGCTTGCACCATCCTCGGCGGGTGGGATGTGATTGAGGAATATGTTGCTGCTAGCATATGGCCGTTATCTTTTGGGTGGAAGCCTAAGAAAATCGTATATCTTTCGATGGATTGGGCGCTGTGCAAGGTTCCTTTTTCGAGATTTGACCTTTGCCTTCCTGAAGGTCAGTCTCTGGAGGATTTTATCTATCTCGTGGAAGAATTGGTAGTTGATATGGTTGGGAAATGCTATTTCACTGAGTAGAAGCAGTTCAAAAACATTGTGAAACATAAGAGGCGAGTGAACCGTGTGTTCTCTGAACTTGGTGCGGAGCCGGCTTTGCGCCCGAGGCCTCCTGGTCCCAAGAAGTTGATGCAGGCACCAGGTGTCACTAGGTCCGTTACCATAGGGGCTCCTGTGAAGCCTCGGAAATGGAAAGGCTCCAAAGCCTTGGCAGCTTCTGAGAAGACTTTGGACAAGGCCTCTGAATCTAGCAAGGTTTCTGGGAAGACCAGAACTTTGGAAATTTCGAAGAAGAGAAAGCTGATTTCTGGAAGCTCTCCTTCGCCTTCCCAGATTTCTGAAGCTGAGAAAACTGTTGCAGCTGGTTTGGCGGAGCTTAAGAAGAAGAAAGGCAGTGTGAAGGTTATCTCTTCTAAGCCTCGCACTCGTATTGCATCTGCTCTGTCGGATGATGAGGAAGATGACTGCCAAAATTCAGGTGAAGCTTCGTTCTGTTGTGAAGTAGTTCCATGCCATGCCGTGTGTTCTCCTTCTTAGGAAAGTACTTTTGTTGCTATTGATTCTCTTTCAGATAAGGAGCCTGCTGTTGTTGAGGCAATTGGCGAGTCTAGGAATTCTGAGATCTCCAAGGCTTTGGAAAAGGAGATTGTGATCTTAGAAGATAAGACTGGTGATGATGATGCTTCTCCTAAATTTATGGTTGATCTTAAAAAAACCATGCAGTGAGGTCCTTCTTCTGACTTTCCCCTTCTTATTCAAGGTTGGCAAGATGTTCCTGTGAGCGAGGGTGTTCCTCCTGAAACCTATGGATACAACCAAACTTTTGGTACAAATTTGAAGGGTAAGTTGATGTTTGTTGGTGGTGCTGGGATTGGGCGGGATGATGATCCTTATAGCTTTGATATGCTATGGCATGCTCCAGGATCGCTTGCTGCCTTCGCAAGCTCATCTGGAGGCGAGGCTCTGAAGAAACCCTCATTCTCCAGTCAAGATTTAGAGAAAATTCCTGATTGCCAGATGGACACTGTTCACGATAACGCTCATGCAATCGTGAAGTCAGCGCATGAGGATGTGGGAAACTATTTTGATCCTGCAGGTGCGTGGGCTTCGGCTTCTGTGTACTTCCTTTTTCTTTGATTTTTGTTTTTGCTAATTTTTTTGTTGTTTATAGTTTTTGAAGATGCTCTACGAAGGTTTCCTGCGAGGGACTTGTCTATGATCAGCACCACGCTTGGTTTGAAATCCGTGATTGCTGGGAAAGTTGCTTCTGAGAAGACTCATGCAGACGAGAATTATGCTCTGGAATTACGTGGTAAAATCTTGAGCCTTGAGCGAGATTTATCCTCTTCTAAGAAGTTATCCCAAGAACGTGAAATCATGAACAAGACTTTGACGGAGATGGTAGATGTTGCTAAAGAAGGGAAAAAGCATGCTGATGATGCTTACAATGGTCTGAATATTGAACATGCGAAGCTTCAGCAGTCTCATACCAATAATTTGAAGATTCTTGAAGAACTGTGCGGGACTGTTGAACGAGATGCGAACCAGATTTCAGATCTTAAGGCAAAGAATGCCGAAGCTATGGAGCAAAACACAGATCTTGCTAAGGCTAACAGAGAAAAGGATCTGAGAATTCTTTCCTTGGAAAAAGAGCTCGCTGAAAGGATTAAGCTTATGAATGATGGGGCGAAGCAGATTAAAAAGAACTTTGAATTTCTGTTTGAGAAGTATAGCGAAGCTCTTGGGGAGTATGGTGCTAGACCCAATCCTTTTCCAGATGCTGAAGATCCTCAAGCAGTTGTTGACTGGCTGGTAGAAGAATTCGAGACTCTTCCTGAATTGATTGGCTCTGCCAGTGACTTTGCCACAACTTTTTGCTCCGAGAGTCTTCTGAAGCTTCTTGAGATTAAGGATTGCACTGATCTTGTGAAATTTTGCTCTTCTGGCCTTGAGTTTCCTTCCGCGTCTAGTGTGTCGCTAATTCGCGCAAATGAAGATGTACGGAATATTAAGAAGAATTTTGTTAGGAAGTTCTGGATGGTCGGAGGAAAGGAATTTGCTAAGGAGCTGGCTCGTGAGAAACTTGCTAAGGTGAACTTTCTATTTGCCAGCTTCGGATCTGATTCTTTGGTTTTCTTGTATATGTTACGCTTTGCTTGCTAAAAGTAGTTTTCTCCTTTTTTCTGAGATTCTGGAAGATGAAGCTTGGGAAGAACTGAGGGTGGCGTTGGAGGAGGATCCTAAGAACGATGCTGAGAAGGTCGGTGATGAAGGGACTGTGGGCGATGGTGATGTTAGGATGAACATGCCGCAGGTTGATCAAGGACAATCTTAGGATTATGATAAGTGAGGAATTTTAGTTTTTTTGTGATGTAGATGAAAACCTTGTGACACATGGTTCCTGTGCAGGTCCTTGAAGGGGGGCCTGCACAGGATGTTATTCTGATCCGTATGTATCATGAACGGGTTATGGCTAGCGGTGCTTCTTGCCGTTTTTATAAAGAAGCTCACCCTGAAAGCTCCTTTAGAGATTTTTGTATCTTTTGTTGTGAATATTTTTCGATGCACCACTTTCCCATGGGTTGGTTTTTTTCGTCACGAGATTACTTCGCTATTTCGAGGCTAGATGAAGATGTTGTACGCTCCATGAAGACGGAGACCCTTAGCCCCTTAGCTGTGGACGATGACTTTGCATATGTTTGTGATATTTGCTGAACAGCGAGGCTCTAAGCCTGGTCATGTGCTTGAGCTTCCTTTGTAATTTTCCTTGATGTGTATTGTTGTATGAACCTGTTGTAATGAAATGATGCCCTTCGCGGTACGGAAAAGCAATTTTGAAAAAACTATTTTTTTGCAAAAAACGTCACCCTCCCTATCTTGGATTTTGTAGCGCGAGAATGTATCATTTCATTGGAAAATCCTGAATTTTGTAGCTTGCTTCGGAAGTTTCAACAAAAAATTTGTAAAAGGAGCCTATAAGTCGATAAAACTTGTACAGAGTTTTATGGACTTAGCTCTTTTTGATCGAAATCAACGTTGATATGGCAACTCTTGGTTGCCTTCAACGCGTGCTGTGAAGTGTTCTTTTGTGAAGAAAGATTCTTTAAGAATCCGAATTGCACAAGAATGCGTTGTAAGGAAGATTTGTGAAAGTTGGAATATAATCCATACTCTTTCTGTAGTAATTAGAAACGATAGAGTCTATAATAGGGCCACAACCTTTGTTGCCTCAGGTCCTTGTGATTTTCATGGTTAATCACTCATTCTGGAATATAGCCGCAACCTTTAGTTGCCCTCGGCCTTCGTGATTTTCATGGTTAATCACAATTTCTGGAATATGGCCGCAACCTTCAGTTGCCCTCGGCCTTTAGTTGTTTTGATTTTGCGAGAATGACAGTATAAAACATGTTTAGGGGAAACTTCTCTTTCATTAATGACATAAAGAAAATTTACACAAGACCCGCCTCATTAAAAACCTTGCCTCCATGATGGAGTTCCCCTTGCAAGGAAAAGAGTACGGTCCCTTTAGGTAAAAGTAAAAATGCAGGAAAAGTAAAGTTCTTTTTTCCCTCGATGCTGTTTATAGATTCACAGGCCGAGGTTTTTTTTACATTTTCCTTAACTTAGCCTAAGATCTAATTAAACTCCTAGTTCCATCTTTTCTTATGGGTAGTACCTTTTTAGGCTGTCCACATTCCATGAATGTGGCAACTCCATTCCCAGCTCATCAGTTAGGCGGAAAGAACCCGGCCTATTGCTCTCTTTCACTATGTATGGGCCTTGTGAAGCTTCTTGTAACTTCCCCGGATTCTCCCAATCCTTCTTCCTTTTGATAACCAGGTCCCCAACCTTGATTTCCTTCCTTACAATTTTCTTATCTTTCCACTTCCTAGTTTCTTGTTGATATTTTTCCAAGTTCTGAGCGGCTTCAAGGATATCTAGCTCGATCATGTCTTTTTCTAATTTTTCAGTTTCCTCAGAATTTTTGGACTTTCTGATAGCTCTCAAACTTCCATTTTTGATTTCTTCTGGGGTCATGGCTTCGGTTCCATATAATAGATGAAAAGGTGAGAACCCCGTGGCTCTTGAAGTAGTTGTATTGTGAGACCAGATGACCATTGGTAATTCATCTACCCACTTGCCTTTCTTTTGGTCAAACAAGCATTTCTTGACACCTGTGAAGATGATTCTGTTTGCCCTTTCTACTGCACCATTTGATTGAGGGTGATAAACTAAGGAAAACTTGACCTGTGTGCCTATGGTTTTGTAGAATTCTTTGAAGGTATAGCAGTCGAATTGTTTCCCATTATCTACGGTGAGTTCCCTTGGAACTCCAAATCTGCAAATTATGTTTTGCCAGAATAATTTCTGCACTGTGGCCGTGGTGATGTTTGCTAATGGTTTTTCCTCAATCCATTTGGTGAAGTAGTCCACGACTACTACTGCGAATTTGCAATTGCCTTGTGCTGTGGGTAATGGCCCTACCAGGTCCATTCCTCATCTTTGTAATGGCCATGATGGTGAAATGAGTTGAATTGGAAGCGAAGGTGTTTTCTGCTGTTTGGCAGTCTTTTGACATGCTTCACATTCTTGAACCAGCTTTTTTGCATCCACGATCATGGATGGCCAGAAGAATCCTTACTTTATTGCTTTTCCAGCAAGTGCCCTTGTACCAATATGAGCTCCGCAAAATCCACTGTGAATTTCTGCCAGAAGTTCTTTCCCTTCCTTGAAAGTGATGCATCTCAGCCAAGGTTCAGAAATCCCTGATTTGTACAACTCCCCATCTACTATGGTGTAGCCCCTTGTCCTTTGTCTGAGTCTGTTCAATTCAGTTTCGTCGGTGGGTTCATAGTGATTTCTCAGGTATGCCATGATCTGAGCTCTCCAATCGGATGGTTCTATGAGATTCACCATTCTCTCTTCTTGCTCTTTTACTGAAGGGGATGTGATAATCTCAAAGAAAACATCTGGAGGTAGAGGTTGGTTATGAGCTGCAGCTTTTGCTATCTTGTCTGCCTCGTCGTTTTTAGCCCTTGGGATGTGTTGCACGGTGTATCCCTTGAAATACTTCTCCATTTCTCTGACTTTTTTTAGATACTTGATAAGTTCCGGATTTCTTGCTTCGCTTTCTTTCTCGACATTTTCTTGAACCACTTTGGAATCTGATCTGATGATGAATGTTTGCTGGCCTAGAGCTTTCATCTTTCTGAGTGCCAGCAACAAGGCTTCATATTATGTGGTGTTGTTGGTGGAAACAACTTCATCTGGAAAGTCTAGCCTTGCTGCGTATCTTATTTTGATACCCGAGGGTGATGTAACTATCGCTGAAATTCCCACACCTTTTCCGCACCATACCCATCACAGTAGATTACCCATGGCACTTGTTCGTAGCTGTTGCTTTCTATTGTTGGTGAAGTCCTGTCCACAACAAAGTCAGCGAGGACTTGAGATTTTATTGCGCTTCTTCTTTCGAAATCCACTACATATCCGGACAGCTCCGTGGCCCACTTCGCAATTCTTCCAGTTGCATCTTTGTTTGTGAAAAGATCATTTAGTGGTTGATTCGTGATAACACGGATTTGATGCCCTTCGAAGTAGTGCCTGAGTTTTCTTGCTGCCATGACAACTGCATATAGGGCTGGACGAAAAGCTCGAAACTCGTTAGCTCGCTCGAACTCACTCGTTAGTTGCTCAGCTCGGCTCGGCTCGTTTAGAAATTTGTAACGAGCCGAGCTCAGGATTTAGCTCGGTATGATAACGAGTTGAGCTCGAGCTGGCTCGCGAGCCGCTCGCGAGCCTTAACGAGCCAAAGCCAATACAGCAGCATGTAGCACTGAGCAAGTAGCCCACGAATGTATTTAAGCCCAGCGTTGGTCACGGCCCATGTTTCCTTTGACTTAGGTCTCTACCAACTAGACTATATCCATCCTTTGACATCACACGCACAGGCGTACAGGCTGGCAGCGCACCGCGCAGGCGCGCTGCGGTGCAGGCGCGCAACAACGATGACGCCGAGCCAGCGCCCACGGCCCGCCTCGCTCGGTGGTCCCTTGCACAGATGCCGGTAACCACCACCGCCCCGAAGCTCCAATTTTTTACTGTAATTTTTGGCTATTGACTGTGAATATGTGATTTATAACTGTTAACGAGCTGACTCACGAGCTTAACGAGCTAGCTCGAGCTCGTTAACAAGCCGAGCCGAGCTGGGTTTCTAGCTCGCTAAGATAACGAGTCGAGCCGAGCCAGCTCGTTATCTAAATGAGCTAGACCGAGCCGAGCCTTAACGAGCTGAGCCAGGCTCGATAGCCAGCCCTAACTGCATAAGCAACTTTTTCTAGTTCTGAGTAGAACAATTTTGATCCCGAGGGAGCTTCGGAGGCAAAGTAGATTGGCACTTGCTTCAATTTCCCGTTTTCTTCTTTCTCCTGAACGAGGACAACACTTACAGCTGAGTTGGAAGCTGAAAGGTATAATAGGAGAGGTGACTTTGGCTCCGATGGGCATAATTTTGTCATGTTTGTCAGATATTCCTTAAGATCCTTGAATGCTTGACTCTAGGCTTCGCTCCACTAGAAGTTTTTGGAACTTCGGAGAAGTTGGAAGAATGGCAAGCTTCTTTCTGCCGCCCTGGGAATGAATCTATTTAATGCTGCCACCCTTCCTGTCAATTTTTGTATATCCTTGATCGAAGCTGGCTCTTGCATATCCACAATTGCTTTGATTTTGTCAAGATTGGCTTCGATGCCTTTTGTTGACACAAGACATCCTAATACCTTTCCTTTCTGAATACCAAACACACATTTCTCCAGATTCAGTTTGAGATTTGCTGCTCTTAGGTTTGCGAAAGTTTCTGCTAAATCTCTGATGTGATCACATCTTATTATGCTTTTTACGATGATGTCATCAACATATGCTAAGTTGTTTCTCCGAAGTTGACAATGTAGCACAATTGCTATCATCCTCAAGAATGTGGATACTGCGTTTTTCAGCCCCTCTGGCATTCTCACAAAGCAATATGTTCTGAATGGAGTTATGAAACTAGTTTTCTCCTCATCCTCTTTTCTCACCCTAACTTGGTGATATCCGGAAAACATATCTAGAAGTGATAGCATTTCACAGTTTGCAGCGTCGTCCACTACTCTGTCTATTCTTTCTAGTGGATAATCATCTTTCTTATAGGCCTTGTTTAGATCTGTGAAATCTACACACATTCTCTTCCATTCTTTTTCTTGACTGGCACCGTATTGGCCAACCATACTGGGTAGATTACTTCTCTGATGACTTTGGCATCTAGTAGTCTTTGGACTTCTGCCTCCACAACTTTTACTTTCTCTTCAGACATTTTCCTGAGTTTTTGTTTCTTTAGATGGATTCTATCATCTGTGTCAAGGATGTGCTCGATGATATCCCGATCAACACCTTGAAGATCCTTCGCTGACCAGGCGAAGACATCTTTCTTTTTGTTCAGGAAATAAATCAGCTCTTCTTCTTCTTGAGGACTGAGATCTACCCCAATTGTGACTGCCCTGTCTGGCAAGCCATCCAAGAATACTTTCTTTGTTTCCCCATCTGCACTTATTTCGATCTTCTCTTTGTCTCTTTTGGCTTCGGTATAGGGTTCTTCCTTTTCTTCTTCATTTGACAGGTGATGAACATTCTTTTGTCCAGGTGTGTTTCCTCCTTCAATTCTTCTTGCCTCGTTCTGGTCACCGAAAATTGTGATTGTGCCATGAGGAGCTGGGATTTTCATACATAGGAAGAGTTGTCTGAATACATCATCAAATTTGTTGATAAATCCTCTTCCGAAGATAGCATTGTATGGATAGTACATATCAACAATATCAAACATGATATGCTCTGTTCTTGCATTATCCAAGTTCCCAAATGATACTGGTAAGGAGATCTTTCCGTTGGATCTGATTTGTTTTCCTCCAAAACCAAGTAGTGGCTTTTCTGGTGGTGCTAGCATGTGAGGGGCGAGGCTCATTCGTTGAAAAGTGTTGGTGAAAATGATATCCGCTGAACTTCCATTATCTATCAAGACTTTTCCTATGATCCATCCGGCAATATTTACATCAATGACCATCGCATCATTGTGGCAAGTTGATTTTAGCTTGAAATCTTTCTCAGTGAAAGTTATTGGAACTTTTGCCCATTCTGGCCTTGCTGCTGGACTATCATCAATGATTATGTTGATTTGTCTGAAATAATCATTTCTTTGCCTCTTGGTTTCGAATTCCATGGACGATCCTCCAGTTATTGGCATGATCATCCCGAAGGAAGGCAAAGCTCTTGAGCTGTTTTGGGGGTTACTTGCTTCGATCTTTGGAGTTTGGGCTGGTGGTGGTGGTAGGGCTTCTTTTATTTGAAGTGGTTGAGCTTGCTCAATGACTTGTATGGCTTGAGTTTGCGGAAAAACTTGCTGCAAAGCTTGGCTTTGGGGAATTTGGGGTTGGTGAAAAAATTGCTGCGAGGGTTGCGGCTGTGAAAATTGAGTTTGTGGATAGAATTGTGGTGAAGGTTGCCAGCTTGTTTGTTGTGGTTGGATGAAGGACTGGGTTTGAGGGAAAGGTTGTTGTTGCCAAAAGGTATGCTGCATTGGCTTGGGTTGTGCGGCCATTATCTGGGCTATGCGCTGCTGGTCCTTAATTCTTTGGAAATTCTTTTTGGTTTCTAGGCATTCCTCGGTGCTATGACCCCTGCCATGATATAGACATTGGAAATGTGGATCTCTGCTGTCATGGTTTTGTAGCTTCGGAGGTGCTCTACCTCGCCCTCTTCCTCTTCCTCTTGCGGAATGGCCACCTCGTTGGCTGTTTTGGTTGTGATAATCTTGGCTTTGCGTTGGGTTGTTTGGTGCGTTATCTTGTACATTCATGATGGGTTGATGTCCAGTCCAGTTGTTGCCTTTCTGGGATTGCCTTCGTTGATATCTTTCTGCCACTCTTCTTCTGTGATCTTCACCAGATTTGCAATATTTTTCTAATTCTTTGAACAATTCTTCCATGGATTTAGGATCCAACCTAGAGAAGTGACCGGTTGTTTGCCCCGGGGTTAGACCGCTTATGAGAGCAGAGTTTGTTGCTTTGTCATCAGCATCTGGAGTTTGAGACTTCAATTGCATGAATCTTCTGACGAATTCTGCGAGTGGTTCCTTGTCTCTTTGTTTGCACTGATATAGATCTGCTGTCTTTGTGGTAGTGTGATGAAAAGATTGGAAAACTTGAAGGAATTTGGCCTTTAGGTCCAGCTAGCTGTACTCCGAGTGAGGTGGTAAAAGCGAGTACGAATTCAGTACTGGGCCTTCGCATGCAATGATGAAAGATTTTGCCAAAGCTACATCATCTCCTCCTGCTGAAGCTACTGCAGGCTCGTAGCTCATGAGGAATTGTTTGGAATTGCCAAAGCCATTGAACTTTGGAAGTGTGACAGGCTTGTACTTTGATGGCCATGGAGCTGTTTGGAGACCCACGGAGAGCGGAGAATTTAAATCGTTGAACTAGGCAATTCCGTTGTTTGTTGGTTCTGGGATTTCTGTGAACATGAGGTTTTCTTTGATTAGCTGATTTTTTGTTGCGGAGTTTGGATCTAGTGCGATTCGCCAAAATGAGTTGTTTTCTGTATCGGACATATCGTCAAGCTCTTTCTGCAATTGCATTATCTCTCTTTTGGCTTGCTCTAGTTTCTGCAACTTCTCGGTGGCCTGCTTCTTCGCCTTGAGCTGCATGGCTAATATTTCTTTCTGTCTTTTCAGTGTTTGGACTTGTTTCAATGCGATTTCAAGCTCTTTGTCTGGCACTTCGTGTTCATCATGCTTGGTACTGGCTTCCGGTATCTCTTGTGGTTCCTTGTCTTTCTCGTTTCTGTTGCCTTGTGCATTCTGGACTTGTTCTGGATCTTGTGTGGTGTTGGTTTTGGATTGAGGAATGAGGCCTTGCTATGTATATTCTTGGTTGTCTTCGTTCTCAGGATCTTGAGTGTTGGGTTTCTTGATCTTCTTTGGTGGTGTCATCGTGGGTTTCTAACGGCTGAGAACACGGTGGGCGCCAATGTTGGGAATTCGAAAATCCCCAGACAGTAAAGTGAAAAAGGTACTACCAAAGGCTCTTTATCTCTGAAAAAGGTGATCCCTTTACACGGAGGCATGGGGGCTCCTTTTATAGTGCCCGAGGGTCACTTTTACATTCCAATTCTACCCTTAACAATGATGTATATAGAAGGAAAGCTGAGGGTACTTCGTCCATGGCAATCACGGGGACTTCATCTAAATTACAAATTTACACTAGCGTGTTCCAGCTTCTCTCTTCTTGCGTAGTCAAGCTTCTCACGTTTCTTTGTGTCTTCCCGATTACGCCATTAACTAAATCAACTCCGGCTTTCTATAATATCTTCTCGAGCCTTAGGAATCTTCAATCATTAGCCTCGAAAAAAGACTCCACCATCTATTGCTGTTCTTTTGCTCTTTCATGAGTCTTTCGGAATGGAGAAGTTTCTTCG
Organism: Cenchrus fungigraminus; assembly: GCA_036936925.1. NCBI lineage: Eukaryota > Viridiplantae > Streptophyta > Magnoliopsida > Poales > Poaceae > Cenchrus > Cenchrus fungigraminus. The sequence continues at coordinate 106,026,261 of CM072779.1, forward strand.
GAACTCCCTGTTTCCTGAACATAACACAAAGTACTCAAGAACAATAGGAATCCTGGTTTCTTAGGAATTCCGAGGGTCAGCATCATATTTGGGTATGAAAAATCATCTTATCAGATTATTTTACTAATAGGAAATCTTTCTCTAAACATGAAAAACAGAGATTCTTGCTATATTCAGAAATCTGTGAAACTCCGGAACTTCTCGGAACTTCCTGTTCGCTCATTATCCCTAGGATGCGTGTCATCTTAGAATTCCCGAGGGTGGCGTCTTTTAGCTGATTCCCAACAAAAGTTCTGAAGAACTTTGAACTTAACCACGCGCTGCTGATCAGGCAACATACCACGCTACTGAGGTGTGATTGCATAGGGATGCTACGAGGCCTTTATAAAGATTCCCTAAAGAGTAGCGACCCACAAGGTTACCGGATCAGTAGCGAGGTATAAAGCTCCCTAGCGGGTAATGTGTCTTAGCAAAGCCCAACTCCCCACTAGTGAGGACCAGGTGTGTCCGAAGACCAGTGGAGGGTCGCTCCTTAGTGATGAGTGATTGACAACGTTGTGTGGACTAATGCTTGGCTAAGTGTGCAGGTACAGGTTGCGGCTTGACTCGTGTCGGTGCAGGTGAAGAACAAACACGAAAGGCCTTAGCCGTGGCGGCCTCCGGGTGATGGAGAGGCAAGTAGGCTTGGTTCGATGGACCCGGTGGCCGATGGGGTCAAGTGCGAGCCGTGCGGTGCAAGACTTGCGGGCTGAAGTCGTGAACATGGGCAGGTGCAAGGTAGCGGGTGGAGCCCGAAGCTTGCACGCGGGGTTTGGTGGTTTGCCCACAAAACCATCAGGTGGACGGTTTCTTGGTTTGGGCCTCAAAACCAAGCCCGGAGGCTCGAGGTGACGAATACGGTGATCCGGGAGCTTCGGGAAGCTTCGAGGCGGAGGGCACGTGGCGTGATCGCGGGTTTTGCGTCGAGTTGAAGCGAAGCCGCGGTGGAAGCGTGTCCGTCCGATGAAGACTTGACCAAAATGCCCCTGAGGGGTTGTATCTTCATTTCAAGCAGTAGGGGTAGCGTGGTCATTTACCTCGCTCCGATGGACTTCGTATAAATAGCGGAGAGGTGGATGGCATCTCTCTCACTTGGACTCTAGGGCTTTCTCCCCCGGTAGATTTCTCTGAACTGCTTCTTTTCCCTCTGGATTCCTTAGGCTAGACTCTTGTACAGACTCTGCCTCTGGATGTATGGAAGCATTCGGCGTTGCGGTGATCTCCTAGTCCTCTGTGATTTTCATGTCATTTTCGGGGCTATTTTGGGGAGTTTCGTTCTTCGCTTGATTCGGGGATTTGAGGGCGTTTTCCTTCAGATTTCTTTGAGGAGATCATGGGTGGATGCCTTGCGCATCTTTGTGTGTGATCTTGACTCCTCAAACGCCGTGGAGAGCCTTCGATTCGTGAGTTTTTGGCCGGAGTTCGTGTTCTTGGTAGAGTTCATTTGATCCGCGATTCCCGGCGATTTAGTGGCTTAGAGGTCGAGAGTTTTGGGGAATAGCTTCATCTTGTGTTGCTTATCATCTCCCCCAAATCTTGTCTCAAGAGCTTTTGGCATTTGGGAGATTCAGTGATGGATTTGGAGAGTTGACCTCGCGGGGTCGGGCTATTTCTGCTCTGTCTGCGTGTCGCAGACGGTCCGCTCGAGGGTCGCGGACGGTCCGCGAGGAGCGTGCGCGCCTAGGGTTCGTCCTGTGTTCTTTGTGTTCTTGCGCGTCTTCGTTTCGATCCGTTTCGGCCCTAGGTTTTGGTTGCGCGAGGTTTGGCGGACAGTCCGCGAGTGCTTCACGGACGGTCCTCGTGGCTGAGATTTTGTCTGGGGTGCCTCGAGGTTTGTCTGGGGTTTTCAGCGAGGTTGGCGGACAATCCGCCTAGTCCTCACGGACGGTCCGCGACACTGGCGGACAGTCCGCGTGAGCCCCTCGGACGGTCCGAATTTCAGGGTGCGCTACTGGAGGTTCTGGTTGCTTTTACGGACAGTCCGGCGTGACCTCTCGGACGGTCCGTGCCCTCCACGCGGACAGTCCGCCCGGTCACCCCGGACAGTCCACCAGGGACTTCGCAACAGTGCCTAAGTCTTTTGGTTCTTGCTTTGGTGCTTCCGCTCTTTGCTCCTAGGCTTGTCGGTTGGTCTTCTAGGCTTGTGTGTGCCTTGTTTGGAGCTTCCTTTGTGTGCGAGAGCTCTTGGAGTGGCAATCAGGGTATAGGCCGAGTTCGACCTTCAGGAAGAATTTTTATCAGCTCCCATTCACTACCCCCCTCTCTGGTCGCCCGATTCGGTCCTTCAATTGGTATCAGAGCCGGTTACGGATCTTCTTGATTCTAACTAGTCTAAGATCCAAAGATGGCCGATTACGGCAAGGAGTCGGGTCCTCCGCACTTTGATGGAAAGAATTACCCGATGTGGGAAAGGCGCATGGGCGCGTTTTTGCGAGGGAAGGGAACTCTTATCTGGGAGGTCACTCAAAATCCTCAATATGAAATTCCAGATAGTTTTCTGCTTCCAGGATCGCGGGACATGTTTGAGGCCAACAGCAAGGCCGTTGATTACTTGTTCCGTGCTCTCTGTGCCTCGGAGTTCGAGCGAGTGTACGGAGAGAATGTGGCCGGAAAGATATGGCTCAAGTTGAGAAATGCTCATGTTGGCAATGCCCAAGTGCAAGCTTGTTTGTTTTTCACTTACCGGAGAGAGTACGAGAACTTCACTGATCTCCCCGGTGAGTCGACCGATGCTATGTTCCAGCGCTTCACTAGCATAGTCAACAACATGAGGGCCAATGTGACAGTGCTCCCATACACGGATCATGATGAAGCTATCAAGCTTTTGCATGCCCTGGATAGGTCTGTGTGGAGTGCCAAGGTCGAGGCCATTGAGGATTCGAGCATGTATGATACGCTGATGCTGGATGAGCTGTTTTCCAAGCTCAGGTCTTCAGAGGTTGATCGTGGCTTGAGAGCCAAGAGCGAGAGCCCCACTGATCCTCATAGTTTGGCTCTTGTCTCTGGGTCAAGGTCTAACGCTAACACCGGTGGTTTCTCTTTGTCTTGTCTTGTGTCTTTGCCAGATGAGGACTTCGAGGTGCTGAGCGAGGACGATCTCGCTTTGTTGAGTAAGAGGTTTGAGCGGATGTACGAGAACCGCAAGATTGCAAGGCGGAGCTTGGGGATGTGCTATCGGTGCGGGAAGCACGGGCACTTCATCAACGAATGCCCTGAAGCCATGGAGATCAAGAACGACTACAAGGGCAAGCCCAAGCACGACTACAACAAGCACCGCTCCCGGAACGACTACAAGGACAAGCACAAGGACAAGGGCGAGAGAAGGCACAAGAAGGGTGGCGGCTACAAGAAGAAGACCGCTCGAGCGATGGTGGCCGGAGCGAGCGACATCGACTCGACATCAAGTGATGCTTCTTCCGACTCGAGCAGCGAGGAAGAACAAGAAAAGCGCAAGGACAAGTGGCACACGGGCAAGAACTTCACCGGCTTGAGCTTCGTCGCACTAGGAGGCTTTTGCGGCATGGCGCACTCCAAGAAGGGTGGGAAGCACAGCTCGGATTCGAACTCCGATTCCGATGAAGAGGTACGACAAGATCCCAACTTCTTGCTAGAGGAGAATGCTAGGCTCAATGAGTTGCTTGATAACCGTGATGATGTGCTTAGAAAGACCAACAAGGAGAAGAGGGAATTTAGGTCTCTGTTGGGTGATGCCAAGGATAAAATTGCTGAGCTTGAATCCTTGCTTGTGGATGCTAGAAATGAGATAGGCTCTTTGAAATCTGCTCCTGTGGTGTCGGATGAGATTGATTGTGGTGACTGTTCAGTTTTTCTTGCTGATTTGACTGCTCTCAAGGAGAAGCATGCCTCTACCTTAGAGGAACTAGATGTGGTTAGGATTGAATGTGATGAGTTGAAGTCTAGGCCAGCTTTACTAGGTGCTTGTACCTCATGTCCTGTCTTGCATGCTAGGCTAGATGAATCTCACACTAAGATAGTTTCTCTTGAGGCGGCATTGAAAACTCCTCTTCCTACATCATGTTCAACCTGTGAAATGCATGCTTTGAAAAACATGGAACTTGCACACTATGTTGATCGTCTGCAGCATGAAAATGATGAATTGAGAAAAATGATTGGGTGGTTGTCTGGGCATGAGCCATAATTGAGTTTGATGTTGGCTCAGTTTAAGAGGTTTGATGGTCAGGCGTTGGGGGCTGACAAGTGTGGTGAGAAGAGTGGTGAGGGAGAAGAGAAAGCTGGAGAGATCCCCATTCCACCACATACCACACCAATGAACAAATTTGCACTCAAACCAAACCACGTCCGAAACAAGCTAGACACAACACCTGATCCACCAGTGTTCCCCCACAAAGCTGAAAACTACCAAAAACCCATCAAGTTTGTGAGCACCCAGGGGAGTGTCTTTGATGGGAAGACAGGAGAGAAAGCTGGAGAGAAGCTTGTAGAGAAGCCATAGCCTAAGCCAGTGTCGATCCGCTTCCATTGTGAGTATTGTGGGAGGGATGGACATAAGGATGAGTTCTGTTTCCGGAGGAAGAGGGATGAGAGGTTTGCTAGGGAGATAGCAAACAAGGATAGGTACCACCTTGCTCGTGGTGTGCCTGAGCCTCGTAGAGGGCCTCTACCTAGGGGTGATGTGTTTGTGAGGACAGTTCCCACTCGTGGAGGTGGAGGTGGAGATGTGTTCCCTCAGAGAGATAGGCGTGTTGGGTTTGGGCGTGGTGAGTTGGCTCGACGTGCTCCTTCTCGTGACCGTTACGAGTTTGGGAGGCACGATCGGAGCTTTGGGTCTCAGATGGACTACGGGCCACATTTTCCTCCTCATGGTACGCGTACTCGTCCTGTGAGATGTGACAGGTCCTTTGGTGGTAGGCGTGAGAGGGCTCCGCCTCGGGGTGTTGGTAGAATGGACTTTGCTAACCCTTCTTTTGAGCAAATTACTCGACACTGGTTTGACTCTTTTGGAACTAACCCAAGTGTTGAGTCGCTTGTTCATTCTCGTTCTCGTTTTTGATTACAGGTGGGAGGCTTGGAGAACTTTTGGTTGATCAACTCCGGTTTCTCAAGACACATGACCGGAGATCGTGGGTGGTTCTCCAGCCTCACCCCGGTGAGTACGAGGGAGTACATCACTTTTGGGGACAATGGGAGAGGACGAGTGCTTGCTGAAGGTATGGTGAAGGTGAGTAGCAAGGTGACCTTAAGAACTGTGGCCCTGGTCAAGTCACTTGGTTTTAACCTATTGTCAGTATCTCAGTTACTAGACGAAGGTTTTGAGGTTCGTTTTAAGTCGGGTGCTTCTCGTGTGCTTGATTCTCGAGGCGATCTTGTCTGTACGATCGTCCTCAAGGGTCAAATCTTTCGTGCCGATTTTTCCCAGTCTGTTGGTCCTCCTTGATGCTTTGTTGCTGGCGTGTCGGTCGAGCTTTGGAAATGGCATAGGAGGTTGGGACACTTGAGCTTTGAGTTGCTTTCCCGCTTGAGTGGTCTTGATCTTGTCCGAGGATTGCCTAAGTTGAAATTCGAGAAGGATTTGGTTTGTGCTTCTTGTTGGCATGGAAAGATGGTTGCCGCTTCTCATGCCCCTCTGACTGCGGTCATGACCGAGCGACCTTGTGAGCTGTTGCACATGGATTTGGTTGGGCCAGCTCGTGTTCGCTCTGCTGGTGGGAAGTGGTATGTTCTTGTGGTCGTTGATGATTTTTCGAGTTACTCTTGGGTTTTCTTTTTGGAGGATAAGAGCGAGACATTTGGCTTTGTTCGAGACTTGATCTTGAGGTTGAAGAATGAGAGACATGGTGATGCCATTCGAGCTATACGCAGTGACAATGGCACGGAGTTTAAAAACTCTCATTTTGATGCCTTTTGCAGTGATCTTGGTCTTGATCATCAGTACTCTTCTCCATACGTCGCTTGCCAGAATGGCGTAGTGGAGAGGAAGAACCGGACCCTTTGTGAGATGGCCAGGACGATGCTTGATGAGCACAAGACTCCTAGGCGTTTCTGGGCCGAGGCGGTCAATACCGCTTGCTATGTCTCAAATCGCATCTTCATTCGTGCTTTCAAGAAGAAGACCTCTTATGAGCTGATGCATGGCTGACAACCCAAGGTAAGTCACTTTAGAGTCTTTGGATGTAAGTGTTTCTTTTTGAAGAAGGGCAAGTTGGATAAGTTTGAGTCTAGATGTTCGGATGGTATTTTCCTTGGTTATGCGATTCATTCTAGAGCATATCGTGTGCTCAACCTTGACACTAACCGAATCATGGAGACTTGCGAGGTTACCTTCGACGAGACACAACCATGTAGGTCTTCTTCTTTTGAGTGTGCAGGTGACGAGGAGATTGGTGCCAGGATCTTTGAGGATGAGAAGGATGGAGATGGAGACGAGGATGAAGATGATGGTGGTGCTCCCGTGGCTGATCGTGTACACGCTACTTCCACTACTACAACGACGATCGAGGATGGACCATCCCCTACACCCACTACGACTGAGGCTGTTCGAGTGGAGGCTACTGCTGAGGGGGAGGTTGTGTCCAGGCGAGAGGCCCCTCGGCGCGTACAGATCGATCACCCACCGACGACGATCATAGGTGACATCCATGACGCACTACATGGTCGAGGTCAAGGAACACTTCTCATTTCTCTCACTCTGCTTTTGTCGCGTCGTTTGAGCCCAAAGATATTCGACAAGCTTTGTCTGACGAGAATTGGGTGAATTCCATGCATGAGGAGTTGGAGAACTTTGAGAGAAACCAAGTCTGGGTGTTAGTCGATCCACCACCAAATTGCCGTCCCATAGGTACCAAGTGGGTGTGGAAGAACAAAGAGGGTGAAAATGGGATGGTTGTGAGAAACAAGTCGAGGTTGGTGGCTCAGGGGTTCAACCAGAAAGAGGGCATAGATTATGAGGAGACATTTGCTCCTGTGGCCCGTTTGGAGGCAATTAGGATCCTTCTAGCCTTTGCCGTGGCTAAAGGGTTCGTGTTGTACCAAATGGATGTTAAGAGTGCTTTCTTGAATGGGGTGATAGAGGAAGAAGTGTATGTGAGGCAACCCCCGGGGTTTGAGAGCGAGAAATACCCACACCGTGTATACAAACTCCAGAGAGCGCTCTATGGGTTGAAACAGGCACCTAGAGCTTGGTATGGCAGGTTGAGAGGCTTTTTGCCGAGTAAGGGGTTTGTGATGGGCACAGTTGATAAGACCCTGTTTCTCCTTAAGCATGGGAATGACGTTTTGATTGTTCAGATATACGTGGATGACGTAATCTTTGGTGGCTCTTCTCATGATCTTGTTGCCAGATTTGCAGATGACATGAGCAGGGAATTTGAGATGTCCATGATGGGCGAGCTACAGTTTTTCTTGGGCCTCCAGATCAAGCAGTGCAAGGACGGGATGTTTGTACATCAGGCGAAGTACACCAGGGACATGGTGAAGAAGTTTGGCATGAACGACTCCAAGCCGCGGACTACACCGATGAGTACCACTATGGCTTTGGACGCGGACGAGGACGACGAACCCATGGACCAGAAAGAGTACCGGATCATGATCGGCTCCCTCCTCTACTTGACGGCGACGAGGTCGGACATACAGTTCAGTGTGTGTCTGTGCACTCGTTTTCAGGCTTCACCAAGGACTTCACATCGGCAGGCCGTCAAGCGGATGTTCAGGTACTTGAACTACACTCCTGAGTTTGGTCTTTGGTATTCTACCTCCTCGACACTCAGACTTCACGGTTACTCTGATGCTGATTTTGCTGGGTGTCGATTGGACCGTAAGTCTACCTCTGGGTGTTGTCAGTTCCTTGGTTCTTCTTTGGTCTCTTGGTCATCTCGCAAGCAATCCAGTGTAGCCCAGTCCACTACAGAGGCCGAGTATGTAGCTGCTGCTAGTTGTTGTTCCCAGCTGCTTTGGATGACCTATACCATGAGTGATTTTGGTGAGGAGTGCTCCCAGGTTCCACTTTTCTGTGACAGCACCAGTGCCATAAGCGTAGCCAAAAATCCCGTCCTCCACTCCAAAACGAAACACATAAAAGTGAGGTACCACTTTCTGAGGGACAATGTTGAGAAGGGAAACATATCTTTGTCCTATGTCCCTACCCAAGACCAGCTAGCCGACATATTCACCAAACCACTTGATCAAGTCACTTTCACTCGCTTGCGGGGTGAACTTGGGGTTTGCTTTCCTTTCTAGCTGAGTCTTGGAGCTTCTCATGTATATATGTGTTATATGTTCATTTTGTTGCATTGCATTCTTGCATTTTACGTAGGATAGCCATCTTTGGATCACTTGTGCTAGGAAAAGCTTCTCTTATATACATTGATCACCGATGTGCTATTTGTGAGACTTGTGCATGTTTGGTAAATTGTGGATGTGAATGCTATGCTCTTGATGGTTTTGTCATATATTTATGTTGAGATAGCTTTCTTTTGATGAAAATGCTAAAATTGTGTCTCTCATGAGTAGATGCTTGTCGATGCTCAATTTGTGCTTAAATGCCTATATCATGTTTAGTTTGTGCTTGAGAATCATGTTCTCTTTGCTTGGGGTCAAAGACCTTTTGTCAATGTAAATGTTTAGCCCTCTTGCTTGCTTGGGGAGGAGCATAAGCTTCTTTTTGCCGCAAAGGCACTTCATGTACCATGTTTAAACTTGAAAATGAAATTGGTGTATGAATTGCCTTATGCTTGAAAAATGAGCTCCTAATCATGTTTTTATACTTTAATATTCATATCTTGGGTGCTAAGCCGTAGCATACTTGTCTACCATGAGAAGTCTCATTTTAAGAAGTACACACATGGCTCGGTGGCTTTAACATGACTTGAGTAGCTTGTGGGCGTTTATAATGATCTTGTGATGAGAATTTGTGATCTTGCATAAACTTTGGATGATCTAGAGTATTTGTGCTCAAATTGGTATGGATAGGATTTTGCTCATGAGATGACGATTTCTTTGTGAAAATTGCTTGAAAATTGCTTTTAGCCATGTCACATACTTATGTGTCTTTACCTTCTTGATGGCAATATGCTAAATACACCATATCTACTTTGCTTGCTCTATGTCTCATGTGTAGCATTTTGTTGTGCTCTTTGTATATTTGAGAAGCTTGGTAGATTGTATATATGCTTTGACATGCATTTTTCATGAAAACAAGGGGAACAGTTTCATATACCTTGATTCATGCATTGTCAACAAGGGGGAGAGTTTTGGGGAGAACTTGTATGCTTTGGGAGAATTTTGTGGAAATTTGGTATGCATTTGCATGTGAGGAGAAAAATTGAGAAGAAGAGGGTGCATTTGCTCAGGGGGAGTTGCATATGTGCAGGGGGAGCTCCTTTGATTTGTGTCTGAGTTTTGTGCTTTGTGATGTGCTCTTAGTGAGCTTTGCTTTGTCTCGGCTGTGTCGAGCCGTTGGCCTTGTCTTATGGGGCCGAGACATGGATTGGCGGGTGATCTTGTTTTTGCTTGTTCTTTGGCTTTAGATCACTTGCTTGGGAGGTTTGTGTTCATGGCTGTTTTCTTTTCTTTTTCTCTATGTGATTTCTATGGGTGTTGTCAATGCACTCATCAAGGGGGAGATTGAGGACCAGGTGTGTCCGAAGACCAGTGGAGGGTCGCTCCTTAGTGATGAGTGATTGACAACGTTGTGTGGACTAATGCTTGGCTAAGTGTGCAGGTACAGGTTGCGGCTTGACTCGTGTCGGTGCAGGTGAAGAACAAGCGCGAAAGGCCTTAGCCGTGGCGGCCTCCGGGTGATGGAGAGGCAAGTAGGCTTGGTTCGATGGACCCGGTGGCCGATGGGGTTAAGTGCGAGCCGTGTAGTGCAAGACTGGCGGGCTGAAGTCGTGAACATGGGCCGGTGCAAGGTAGCGGATGGAGCCCGAAGCTTGCACGCGGGGTTTGGTGGTTTGCCCACAAAACCATTAGGTGGACGGTTTCTTGGTTTGGGCCTCAAAACCAAGCCTGGAGGCCCGAGGCGACGGAGACGGTGATCCGGGAGCTTCGGGAAGCTTCGAGGCGGAGGGCACGTGGTGTGATCGCGGGGTTTGTGTCGAGTTGAAGCGAAGCCGCGGTGGAAGCGTGTCCGTCCGATGAAGACTTGACCAAAATGCCCCTGAGGGGTTGTATCTTCATTTCAAGCAGTAGGGGTAGCGTGGTCATTTACCTCCCTCTGATGGACTTCGTATAAATAGCGGAGAGGTGGATGGCATCTCTCTCACTTGGACTCTAGGGCTTTCTCCCCGGTAGATTTCTCTGAACTGCTTCTTTTCCCTCTGGATTCCTTAGGCTAGACTCTTGTACAGACTCTGTCCTCTGGATGTATGAAAGCATTCGGCGTTGCGGTGATCTCCTAGTCCTCTGTGATTTTCGTGTCATTTTCAGGGCTATTTTTGGGGAGTTTCGTTCTTTGCTTGATTCGGGGATTTGAGGGTGTTTTCCTTCGGATTTCTTTGAGGAGATCATGGGTGGATGCCTTGCGCATCTTTGTCTGTGATCTTGACTCCTCAAACGCCGTGGAGAGCCTTCGATTCGTGAGTTTTTGGCCAGAGTTCGTGTTCTTGGTGGAGTTCGTGTGATCCGCGATTCCCGGCGATTTAGTGGCTTAGAGGTCGAGATTTTTGGGGCATAGCTTCATCTTGTGTTGCTTATCATCTCCCCAAAATCTTGTCTCAAGAGCTTTTGGTGTTTGGGAGGTCCGGTGACGGATTTGGAGAGTTGACCTCACGGGGTCGGGCTATTCCTGCTCTGTCCGCGTGCCGCGGACGGTCCGCTCGAGGGTCGCGGACGGTCCGCGAGGAGCGTGCGCGCCTAGGGTTCGTCCCGTGTTCTTCGTGTTCTTGCGCGTCTTCGTTTCGATCCATTTCGGCCCTAGGTTTTGGTTGCGCGAGGTTTGGCGGACAGTCCGCAAGTGCTTCACGGACGGTCCGCGTGGCCGAGATTTTGTCTGGGGTGCCTCGAGGTTTGTCTGGGGTTTTCAGCGACGTTGGCGGACAGTCCGCCTGGGCCTCACGGACGGTCCGCGACACTGGCGGACAGTCCGCGTGAGCCCCTCGGACGGTCCGAATTTCGGGGTGCGCTACTGGAGGTTCTGGTCGCTTTTACGGATAGTTCGCCGTGACCTCTCGGACGGTCCGCGCCCTCCACGCGGACAGTCCGCCCGGTCACCCCGGACAGTCCGCCAGGGACTTCGCAGCAGTGCCTAAGTCTTTTGGTTCTTGCTTTGGTGCTTCCGCTCTTTGCTCCTAGGCTTGTGTGTGCCTTGTTTGGAGCTTCCTTTGTGTGCGAGAGCTCTTGGAGTGGCAATCGGGGTATAGGCCGAGTTCGACCTTCGGGAAGAATTTTTATCGGCTCCCATTCACTCCCCCCTCTCTGATCGCCCGATTCGGTCCTTCAACTAGAGCAGGTCTATACCCCATCTGCTGCCGCCCTTGTCCTGTCGGTAAGGCTACTACAACATTAGGGTTTCTAATTATTCAGCCAAGCCAGAGCCATATAGCCTTATGGTTGCACTATTGTCCTAGGTGGTTCTCCATGTTCCAGTTAACAAGTCCGGTCTTATAATTAAATTATCTTGAAGGAACATAGAGTATAAAAGAGTGACCATGTTGTTTATTACCAATCTAGTTAAGCAAACTAAGCAGCAACTACCATCAAGATTAATTAAGCAACCCGGTTACAATGCAATGGTGAAAAGAAACTATCCGTCGTCCTTAACAGGTATCCATCAAAATTAATGCAAAGCAATAAATAAGTAAAGTGATTAAATGCATGTTTATATAGGATAAAACATGTATGATCAAGGACACTTGCCTTCCACAAGATCCGAAAACTGTTCAGAGTCTTCAGAGCCTTCACCTTCAGGAAATCCCTCGAACTGCTCGTTCTCTACGCACCACACATTCACATGCAAAGAAGCAATACAATAAAATAAGAAACAGTACACAAATCATTGCAAATAAAATAAAAACAACACTAAACTAATCTACTTACAAGACAAATGTGTGGATATAAAGAACACTAAAAACATACTTAAGACAGTCAAGATGTGAGCTAAACAAGGTATAGGACTTATTTGCAAAAAAACATAGCTTCCAAGGGCCTAAACAGAAGAAAAAGGATCTAATTCTAAACAACTTCGTATTGCGTAAGACTTTTGGTGCAAAAGGGATAAAACTAAGGGTCTCTTATGCAAAACATGCGGCGCGGTAGCATGGTTGACCGGTAAGCTCCAGATTGACCCAAGCGGACGCGATCCAGGTCGTTTTCTCGCCGATGGACGGTTGGCGGCACTGGCTGCGCACGACGCGGTGACGACGGGTGGTGCGCGGTGGCGAACTCGCCAGCGCATCTCGAAAATGAGGTTCCGGCCACCATTTTCATTACGGTTTGGCCCTAGATGTAGTTGGGAGCACTACGAACGCATCCAGGGGGGTCATACGGCGGCCGAGGAAATGATGGCAGCGGGCAGCTCCGGTGAAGTAGGCGACAAGGAGCACAACAACTCCAACAAGCTTCTGCGGGTGGTGCAAGTCACAAGGACAAACATGAAAACATGGGGAGCTTCCTTACTCTAACACCAACCTCATGGTGTTGTCCTAGTCAATGGAGACGCAGTGGAGATGGAGATCAACGGTGGCGGCACGAGCGCTAGGGTGAGAGCTCAGGCGGTGGCTCATGTGCTTGCAATAGGGGAGAAAGGAACTTGTGGAGGGGGCTTGTGGATGGTGGAGGTGGGGCGCCTGTTGACGGTAATTAAGTACCATTTTTATGGCTGTCAACTCTTGCATTTTGACACAAGAATTGCACATCAACACTAGAATGTGAGCTTAAACTAATAATTTCCACAAGTGGTGATGTCTATTCGAATACATATATTTAGCATAGGAAATGAAAGGAATCCATGGACATTTAATCCAAGCAATTTAGACTGCAGCCAATGAGAGGCTGCAACATGGGATTCCCCTAGATCGATGACTTCATCAATCCATGTGAAGCACTTTTGACGAATCACATGCTGCCACATGGACATCACATGGATTGAAGGGCCTAATTACAACCCAAACTGACTCCAAACTCCACGTGCACCTGGAACCGCCTTTGGGACCCACATGCCAGCCACCTGGAGAAAACACAAGACGCCACATGGTCCCCTAAGATCGGCCAATCCTAGGATCGGCCGAACCGACGTTTGATTGGTTCATCCTAGCCTTCCACGTGGTGCTCCCTGATTAGTCCTAAGCGGCGTCCCGAGTTATTTTGGAGCACTTTGAGCCTCAGAGACAGGATGTCCTTGGCCTATAAATAGAAGAGGAGGGGCCTCATTTCCAACACATCTCTCAAGCTCTCAAGCCTTCACTTGCTCCCTTGTGTAGCTCTCCCTCTCTTCCTTTCTGCCTATGTGAGGTGATTCTCACCTCTATTTGGTGGAGTCGAGATGAGGTGAGATCTAGACTAGGATTTAGTTAGATAGAGTAGGAGTGAGGAGTGAGATGGAGTTCTCGTGGATGATTTTGTTCTTCATTTAGACCAAAGTGAGTATTTTGACATTTCTTATTTAGACTAAAGTGGCATTCATGTATTGGATGATATGTTCTTATGTTCTTAGCTCGTTCATGATTTAGAGGTTTGTGTTCTTCGTAACATAGGCGGGTCTACCACGTATTCATGGGTATTCAGTTGAATACCCAAACTTTTTGAAAAACAAATTGATGTATACAATATATAACATGTATATTTATCAAAAGAAAATGAAAGAAGCAATTCTAAACATAGGCTTTGCAGAATGACAGCGTCGTGGGCGCACGCACACTGCTGCACCGTCGCTCACCAGGATCCAGGCCGTCGGCGCACGCATACCACCGCACCGCATCCCAATCCGCACGCACGACGGTAGCGAGGCAGCAATGGTGCCTGTCCACAGTCCGTCGGTCTGGCGAGTCCTCGAAACACCCACCCTGTCCTCAAGTCCTTATCTATGTCTCTGACCGGCCGACACCCCGTGACCGTACTGCATTCCAAATAATAGCCAGCGCTCGGTGTCGACGGCCGTCCCGATCCACTCCTGCCTGTGCCCGCGCCGGGCGGAAAACTGGCCTAGCGGCGGAAAGGGCGGCGAGCCGGCGACCGCACTCCAGTCCGGCTCCCAACCTCGTGGCTTCTGCTGTCCTGTAGCACCCTCACTTCGTCGTCTGTTCAGACTTCAGTGGCGGGGTAGGTGGGGCTACTGACCACTGTTTGTCTGGTTTGCTTGTTAATTTGTGAATTGTGATCATTCTAGAGCAATACAATGGCTAGAATTAGAATTATTTCTGGAATTTGTGATTGCAATTTCAAATTTAAATCATGAAGAGGAAGGCAGTAGTGCTACTACCGATTCAAGGTATTTTATAAGATGTCTTTTCATTTTGCTCTTTTCATTTCACATGTTGCAACTTGGATATGTTTATCGTTTAGTACATCTATTATCTCTCTGTGTCGAACAATTTCAAGTTATGATAAATGTTATGATTTTGGTACTTAATTATGTGCTATAAATTGAACTTTTTTTGAGCGGAAATATAATTTGAACTTTAGGCTGCCCAAAAGAAAATTTTGCCCTTTGAAAATTTTGAATACCCAAACCTCAAATCCTGGGCCCGCCCCTGCTTTGTAACACATCGCTTCGATCCTTTAGAGCTTGCGCATTAGTTCAAGTATCTGTTTGCATGTTTGATCCTATTTAGTTTAGTAAAAGTGTTGGAACTAGTTTGCTCCCATACCTTCCTATTGCAACGGAACTCGATGATTAGTACAATCTGAGTCATTCTCGCAGGTTCGTCGCTTCGTACTTGTACGGAGTGCTTTAGCATTGTTGCGGGTCGACAGACGTAACCGTGCTCTAGTAGTAATCAGTGGTGTAGATGTGGTGTCTGGACTGCATGTTATCCTTCGAATGCCCTATGCCCCATGTATAGATAGAGGTAGGTCGTGGTAGTGATAGCCGTTGGACCCTTCGTACTCCTCTGCGTTCGCGTACCGCATAGAGCCAAAGGCCGGAACCACCTGTGCCTTTTAAAGCCAGGAGGGACCGGTGCCCGAAGCAAGATCCATAACTGCTACATCTATCTACAGAGTTAAGCCCATCAAGAAGTGCTTCTTACCTCCCACCCAGCAGTATCTTGGTGTCCTTGGGTAGACACCCAATTGATTACCTCACCGTCCTTTGGTTCGATAACCCTTGGAATACTCCTTCCCTAGGGAAGTACTACAACGGTATTTCCATGCATTTGCGGATTCATTCCTACTCGTTGGTGTACCCAGTTGTTCTATTTGTTCCCTAAAGGTGTACAACTTTTGGCGACATTAAGAAATATCAACAAGCATTTCTGGCATTGTTGCCGGGGACGACTGTTGTTAATCTTCGGACCCGTCTACCCTCGTATCTTTTATCTTTTCCTTTTTTTCTACCCCTACCACTGTTATCCATGGAAGGTTATCCTTGTACACACCTTTTACCCTCTAAGAGTGAATCTTTAGAGCCATCCTCGTCGGAACCTATTCCTTCATCCGGCTGTTGGATTCGCCCCTCTCTCATGAAGCTAATTCGGGAAAATTCCTTCTCGGGGTTAAATCATGAGAACCCTTTCGACCATGTGATAGACTTTGAGCATTTGATTGCTACCTACGGTAAAACCGGGTTATCACCAGATGCTCTTAAGAGGAGATTTCTCCCGCTATCCCTCTCTGGGGAAGCAGAGATTTGGCATCATTGTTTTGGTAGAGACTACCCTATATGGGTGAGTTTGAAAGCAGCTTTCTGTTCCTGATTCTTCCCATTGCGACGTGTCATCTCATTAAGGACAAAGATCCTTAGTTTCAAGCAAGGTAAGGAGGAATCGCTAGGAATGGCATGTAGTCATTTCGCCTCTTTGGTGGAGACGTGCCCAGTCCTCTACATCCCTGACTGGATGTTGCTCCAACACTTCTGCTATGGGCTACATAGGGTGTCTTATCTCTTCCTTGTGGGACTCATCTTCCTCGTTCTCATGGCTAGAGCCTTGCCTCGTGCTTCCTGCTTCTCGTGCGGCTGGAGCTCTTAGCTTGGAAGTCAGGATACTTGCTCCTTCCTGTTCGCCAGTCTACTCTCCACTACGAGCTTCCTTCCCTACGAGCACAAGCTGGTGGCTGCCCTTTGCCGCGAGCTCCAGCAAGCGCGGGCGCCATCGTGAGCTCCGGCCGCTCGATTTGCACCACCGCCGCCTTGTTTCGTGCTGCTCTTGCCCGATTAACACGCGTCGCAGCCTAGTTTCGCGCCGCTTGGCCTTCCTTGCCTGCAGCTGAACGGGACATCCCGCCAATGTCGCGCCCCCTGCCATGCTCACTCGCCAATGCAGCGACGTCAGTCGAGCTCCCCCGCGCCCACACGGTGGAGATGACATTAGGGAACTGTCGTGTGTGGACGGATCGATCAATGACGCCCGCGCGGGCAGACTCACGCGAGGGGAGGCCCACTGGACCGCGGGAGGACGATGGGGAAGGCAGAACAGGTACAACGGTGGGTATAACAAGCCTCGGTGAGAAAATAATTATGTTTTTGACAGAAACGCTCTCCAAATTGTGATTTTTTTGGTCCTTCTATAGTCATTCCACCCTATCCACTCCTAAAAACATATGACGGGTGAGTCCGGCGTGAGAGGTACGGTGGACTCGATTTGGGTGAGAAAAGTTTTCAATTGTTTCCGCTCTTTATAGTATAGATTATTATTCTCTCGGTGCTGTTTCATTAAAATGCGAGGTGCACATGCGTCCCCTGTGTAGCGAACATGGCCTCATATGCCATTAGTTCGAGTTTGATTTTGGTGATTCATGACAACATGATCATTGGGACTAACCTTATTGTTTTAGCATGTCTTTGTAGACACTTCTAGGTCCCAAGGATGCAAGAAAACCATATGCCAAATTGAGAAGATAGTGTATTTTTCAAGGGTCAAAACCGAGCAAGAAAAGGAAAAGAAAAGACACCGTCGGATGAACCGACGGTCCCTCAAATACAAGCGTCGGTGCAATCGTCGGACGAGTTGGTACACAGGGTCAAACCCTAGGTACCGTCGGATGAACCGACGGTCCATTATTTAGTAGCGTCGGACGAGTTGCAGAGGAAGAGCAAGGAAGACAGTAGCACCGGATGATCCGACGGTCTGAGTGGGGACCCCGTCGGTCTATCCGACGCTCAGTTTGAATTCATACAGAGACGCGCCAAGACGAAGCCTTCAGCACCGGATGATCCGACGCCTTGGACAAGGAGAAGCGTCGGTCTATCCGACGGTCGATTGGAAGCTAACAGAGGCGACTTGAGCGCGGAGTCTTCAGCACCGGATGATCCGACGCACCGTCGGTGCATAGCGTCGGAGCAGTTGTGTCAGAGAACCTCAACGGCTAAGTGACGTGGGAGGGGCACCGGATGAACCGACGCCCTGGAAAATATAGCGTCGGATCATCCGACGGTACCTTTTTCAGTGGACGTTAGCCAACGGCTAGTTTGATGCCTTGGGCTATTTATACCCCCTCCACTCACCCATTTGAGAAGGCTGGATTGTGTGGAAGTGCAGGAGAGTTCAAGACACCTAGAAGATCATATCCAATCCATCCAAGTGCTTAATTGCTCATCCATAGACTTGCATATGCTTAGTGTATGTGCTTAGTGCTAGGCTTAGCTTAGAGCTGAGTGAGTGCAAGGTTGTGCCAACCTTGTGAGGTGATTCTTGAGTGAATCCAGTTGTACAAGGTTCGCCGGAAGCCTTGGGGCCTAAATGGCTCACCGGCAATCGTCATCGACCCTCCGGCTTGGTGTGGAGCGGCGAGGACACTTTGTGCGGGGGACGTGGAGACCCCCTTCCTTGGTGGAGAAGCTCCTTAGTGGAGGCGGCATCAAGGTGACCAAGGGAGCTTGACAAGTGCCTAAGTGGCTAGCCTTTGTGGCAAGTCAAGTTGGTGCTCTTGGGAGACACTTGGTGACCGAGAAGCAATACTCTTGTGTGAGTGCTTCAACAACGTGGACTAGGGGTGGCTTAGTGCCTACCGATACCACGGGATAAATCGCGTGTCAAGAGTTTGCTTCCTCTCATCCCCTTTACGTTTCCGCATTTACTCTATTGCAATCTTTGCTTGCCTTTACTTTCCTAGAGTAGTATCTTGCTAGGAATGGCTATAGGTTGCAAACCTTGTTTTGGGATGGGAGTTTCACACTAGAACAACCTTAGTTGCACATATAGATAGTATGTTCTAGTTTACTTTTGAGTAAAATTTAGTGAGCCATAGGTTAAGGTTTTAAGTTGCCTAATTCACCCCCTCCCCCTCTTAGGCTAACGGGCATCCGATTCCTTACACCCTGGTCAGCACTTGACGGCCGCGATGACTCGGCAGCAGATTCATCATCTAACTTCGTCGTCGTCAAGCTAATTCTGTAAGTCGGCGAGATAAGATTCACTCACAGCTGGCTTCATCACAGCAACTCGGCGTGCACCCTGGTGGCGTCGTTCCTCTCTACGTACGCGCCGACCAAGCATCGTCGTCGTGCGTCCTCGGCGACAGACTCAGGATCCTGCGCGCGGAAGACGCACACTGGTCACAGCTTCCGCTCGCTGTTCTGTCCAAAATCTCATCTACACCAGCGCTGCGAGTACATGAAGAATACGACCTGTAGATTCCGACCTCCACGCGCATGTGGCCAATAGAATCAGTCTACAACACGTATTCCGTAACAGAGAATATTTCCTTCTATTCTTTTAATTTCGTTCATATATCTGATCTCTTGTGCTGAATCTATTTGGTCGGTGAGACTATTCTAATCTATTGTTTAGGTAACTTGGTGCATGCATGCAAATGCTACTACTACGATCCCCGGATGGCTGTCAGCAAGCACCACGACCTGCTCAAACACGGCAGCGACCACCACAATTCGGCGACTGGTGACGAGGCCGGCTGCTCCTGCAGCCAGCATGGCCGACCTCTCCAACTCGGAGTCAACATTGAGACTTCATGAGAAGGTGCCTCTTGGGGCACGACGATGATCACAACGTCCTACATACGGCACTGTCGATCACCTCGATGACTCGGCACGACACCGGCTTGCCTCGGTGGCCTACTGCATCGTCGACATCCTCGGCGCGTCTCGAGCTCGCACGGCTCCAGCCCGCCGACCACACTCGGTGCAGGCACCTCGACAACTTAGCGCAACTCCGTCCGCATCCACGATCACGTTCTGACTTCGGCTACGACTCCACAAGCTAAGTGCTAGTTTCAATTAAATATTCTTACGGCGATCATCTCGGTCTCCGTGACTTTTGCCGACCTGCTTTACATACTTTTTCTTGCTTTATTTTCTCTCCCCCTTCGACACGCTCGGGAGCTTAGCTTGCCAATCTAAAGGTCGCGGACCTGAGGGACTTAATTAACTTCTACGCATTCTCCCTTTAAATGCCTCTTACTCGCTATGCGCATTCTTAAGTCGTGTGGTTGCGAGACCTTGGGTCTAAGGCCCCCCTCCGCGCGCTGGCTGCACCTAAACCTCCACGCCGAGCCGTGCAGCCGGTAAGCCGTTCCTCCACTGAGTTGGGTTAGCGGAGGGGACACGTTTTGCAGCTTCATAGCTTTTGCGTTCGCATAATTTGTGCCTGGCACGATAAGGGGAACTCTTTCTTAAACAAAACACATTGCAAGTATGTTTTATGCTCAGACTAAATTTTCATTATATTTACGGATTGATACACCGACCTGCGTTTATCTTGTTTCACAGGCCTAGCTCTACGATGACCCGGTATGTCTCCTAGCAACCTTTGTGGCTCACGATGGGATGCGACTCAGCACTTCTACGACTTGTTTGGCTTCCACGCTCGGGGGCTGATCGTCTTCTTCAGGTCGCTAGACCTCCCGGCGGCTCTGTCATCACCCCCTTTAGGTCTTCGGACCTCCCGGTGGCTCCGTCGTTGCCTTTTTCAGGTCTTCGGACTTCCCGACGGCTCCGTCATCGCCTTTTTCAGGTCTTCGGACTTCCCGACGGCTCCGTCGTCACCTTCTTTAGGTCTTCGGACCTCTCAGCGGCTCTGTCGTCGCCCTCCTTAGGTCTACGGACTTCCCGGCGGCTCTATCGTCGCCTTCTTTAGGTCTACGTACCTCCGAGTGGCTCCATCGTCACCTTCTTTAGGTATTCGGACCTCTCAGCAGCTGTGTCGTCACCTTCTTTAGGTCTTCGGACCTCTTGACGGCTCCGTCGTCGCCTTCTTTAGGTCTTCGGACCTCGCGGCGGCTCTGTCGTCACCCTCTTTAGGTCTACGAACCTCCCAGCGGCTCCGTCGTCATCTTCTTCAGGTCTTCGGACCTCCCGGCGGCTTCGTCGTCGCCTTCTTTAGGTCTTCGGACCTCCCGGCGGCTCCGTCGTCGCCTTTTCAGGTCTTGGGACCTCCCGGCGGCTCCGTCGTCACCTTCTTTAGGTCTTCGGACTTCCCAGCAGCTCCATCGTCACCTTCTTCAGGTCTTCAGACTTCCCAGCATCTCCGTCGTCGCCTTCTTTATGTCTTCTGACCTCCCAGTGACATTGTCGTCGCCTTCTTTAGATCTTCGGACCTCCCGGCGGCTCCGTCCTTGCCTTCTTTAGGTCTTCGGACCTCCCAGTGGCTCCGTCGTCACCCTCTTTATGTCTACAGACCTCTCGGCGGCAGCGGCTCCGTCGTCACCCACTTTAGGTCTACGGACCTCCCGGCGGCTCCGTCGTCACCTTCTTCAGGTCTTCGGACCTCCCGGCGGCTCCGTCGTCACCTTTTTCAGGTCTTTGGACTTCTCGACGGCTCCGTTGTTGCCTTCTGCAGGTCTTCGGACCTCTCGGCGGCTCCGTCGTCACCTTCTTTAGGTCTACAGACCTCCCGGCAGCTCCGTCGTCATCTTCTTCAGGTCTTCGGACCTCCCGGCGGCTTCGTCGTCGACTTCTTTAGGTCTACGGACCTCCCGGCGGCTCCGTCGTCACCTTCTTCAGGTCTTCGGACCTCCCGGTGACTCTGTCGTCACCTTCTTGAGGTCTTCGGACCTCCCGGCAGCTCTGTCGTGGCCCTCTTTAGGTCTATGGACCTCCCGGCGGCTCTGTCGTCGCCTTCTTCAGGTCTTCGGACCTCCCGACGGCTCCGTCATCAGCTTCTTTAGGTCTTCGGACCTCCCGACGGCTCCGTCGTCGGTTTCTTCAGGTCTTCGGACCTCCCAGCGGCTCTGTCGTCGTCCACTTTAGGTCGTCGGATCTCCCGGCATCTCCGTCATCGACCACTTCAGGTCGCCTGACCTCCCGGCGTCTCCGTCGTCGACCACTTCAGGTCTTCAGACCTTCCGGCGGCTCCGTCGTCGACTTCTTTAGGTCTTCAGACCTCCCGGCAGCTCCGCCGTTGCCTTCTTCATGTCTTCAGACCTCCCGGCGGCTCCGTCGTCAGCTTCTTCATGTCTTCGGACCTCCCGGCGGCTCTGTCGTCGGCTTCTTTAGGTCTTCGAACCTCCCGGCGGCTCTGTCGTCAGCTTCTTCAGGTCTACGGACCTCCCGGCGGCTCCGTCATCGCCTTCTTCAAGTCTTCAGACCTCTCGGTGGCTCTGTCGTCGCCTTCTTCAGGTCTTCGGTCCTCCCGGCGGCTTCGTCATTGGCTTCTTTAGGTCTTCAGACCTCCCGGCGGCTCCGTCGTCACCTTTTTCAGGTCTTCAGACCTCCCACCGGCTCTATCGTCGCCCTCTTCAGGTCTATGGACCTCACGGCGGCTTCGTCGTCGTCTTCTTTAGGTCTTTGGACCTCCCGACGGCTCTGTCGTCGCCCTCTTTAGGTCTACGGACCTCCCGGTGGCTCCTTCGTCACCTTGTTCAGGTCTTCGGACCTCCCGGCGGCTCTGTCGTCACCTTCTTTAGGTATTCGGACCTCCCAACGGCTCTGTCGTTACCCTCTTTAGGTCTACGGACCTCCCGCCAGCTTCGTCATCGGTTTCTTCTGGTCTTCGGACCTCCCGGCGGTTCCGTCGTCGGCTTCTTTAGGTCTTCGGACCTCCCGGCGGCTCCGTCATAGCCTTCTTCAGGTCTTCGGACCTCCCGACGGCTCTGTCATTGCCCTCTTTAGGTCTACAGACCTCCCGGTGGCTCCGTCGTCGCCTTCTTCAGGTCTTCGGACCTCCCGACGGCTCTGTCGTCGGCTTCTTTAGGTCTTTGGACCTCCCGGCGGCTCCGTCGTCGCCTGCTTCAGGTCTTCGGACCTCCCGGCGGCTCCATCGTCAGCTTCTTCTGGTCTTCGGACCTCCCGGCGGCTCCGTCGTCGACTTCTTCAGGTCTTCGAACCTCCCGGCAGCTCCGTCGTTGACTTCTTCAGGTCTTCGAACCTCCTGGCGGCTCTGTCCTCGCCCTCTTTAGGTCTACGGACCTCCCGATGGCTCTGTCGTCACCTTCTTCAGGTCTTCGGACTTCCCGGTGGCTCCGTCGTCGGCTTCTTTAGGTCTTCGGACCTCCCGGCAGCTCCGTCGTCGCCTTCTTCAGGTCTTCAGACCTCTCGGCGGCTCCGTCATCGCCTTCTTTAGGTCTTCGAATCTCCTGGCATCTCCTTCGTCGTCCACTTCAGGTCTTCGGACCCCCCGGCGGCTCCGTCGTCGCCCTCTTTAGGTCTTCGGACCTTCCGACGGCTCCGTCGTCGCCTTCTTGAGGTCTTCGGACCTCCCGTCGGCTCTGTCGTCACCCTCTTTAGGTCTACAGACCTCCTGGCATCTCCGTCGTTGCTTACTTCAGGCCAGCGGACATCGCTGTAGCTCTAGCAGTTGGCGCACCTTTCCCCTACTTGACGACATCATGGTGCCTCTTGTCTCTTACGAGCGGGTGGTGGTCTGTGTCTGCATGGGTATCACCATGACCGTACAGTGCGCTTGTGACTCAGGTCATGACAGCTTTCGACATTTGGCATCTTCCCGAAGATTCGAGGTGTTTTACTCAGTTGGTCAGAGCATCGTGCTGATAGCAGAAGGCCATAGGTTCTTCTTTGGACCACCAAACTGATCATACTGAGCGCTTTACTGCTCGAGGGCTACTCCATGAGTGTGTCTTGTGACGCCCTCTGATTTCTATGTCGCTTCGACCTATCGGAAGCCAGCTTCCTATATTTCGGCACTCGACCTCTCTACGTTCACGGCCTTCTTCAGGTCGACGTTCAAGGACTTCACCTGATCCAGGTCAGGTCGGCAGATCCACAGTTTGAATAGCTTGTCTTCTGCTTCGATCTCCTAGAATCTCCAGCAGATCGACGTTCGACTTCACGCAAGATTGAAGGAATTTTTTCTTTTTGATCACCGTGCACCCTTATCGACCTCGATGGTGCCAAGACTTCAGCCTGCTTCTTCAAGCTTCATCATGACTTCATCAAGATCGTTGTGCCTACACGTCGATCGGGGGCTTGAGAGACATGGCTACCCATGGGTCCCCACTGACCAGGGTCTCAGCCGTCCCCGACAGGTGGGTCCGACCTATCAGACGACCCGCCGACCTGACATGCGGGTCCAATAATGTAAAAATACTTGGTGTACAAGTCAACACAGTCCAGAAAGTTTAAGACAGTTCGGATAAGCCTTCCATATTGTAATCAAGGATAGATAGAAACCGACTTGTAGCCCAAGGTCGTCGGCCAATATAAGGCGGCCTGGGGCTCCCTCCTCGGGGGCAGATCTCTCTCGCATAATTCCACTACCAAACTGGATCTAGGGTTTACTCTCCGGAGGCCCGAACCAGTATAAATCGCCGTGTTCCTCGTGTCTCGCCGAGATTTCTGTGTGCATCCCGTGCATAACCATCTACGCTCTTAGTTCCTGGATCCCTCCTTTAACTTGCAAACTGCTTGGGTAGCCCCCTTGCAGATCTATCCAAGTCTCGACCCCTGACAGTTGGCGCACTAGGTAGAGGTGGATGAAGGACGAGATGGTGGTGATGGCATTGGGGACGAGGTGTACCAGGTCAATCCTATAGTAGTGGAGGAGCCCACGGAAGAAGTCACCTGTGGGGACTCCGAATCTGCGCTCAATGTGCGTGACGAAGGCAATGATCTCGCCAGTCCCCTCGGTGGGGAAGGCCTCGCCGGTCACCGGCCTCCAACCCACCTCCTCCTTGGGCTTCAGCAGCCCGCAGGCCACCAGACCATGGAACTGCACCTCCGTCACAATCGAGGGCTCCCAGATGCTCTCCGGCGGCAGCGCAAGCTCGAGAGCCATTTCTTCTTCTTGAATGCCGGTGGATCTAGCCCTATGTACCACGAGGGATTTCACGCGCATACGGCGGCGCGCGGCAGGACAGATCTAAGCGCGGCGGCACCAGCGGCCTTGCGTGGAATGCTCTAGTGGCAGAAGCAAAACCCTAAGTCGGGGCGGAAATGGAAGTGAGTGGGGTCCCTGGCCCTTCACTCGGCCTTTTATAGATGGGCCCCAGCGGCGCTGTGGGCCGCCGCGCCCAACGTTTCTTCGTTTCGGCGAGTTTCTCAGCAACCCAACGGATCTCTTTCCAACGACTCTTCGGCCTAACGGTAACAAGCAGTAACGGCTCGCCCCTTGCGGGAATCTAGGCCTGCTGGCTCCGTGGTTAACAGCCCAGCGTCCATGGACCTATCATGCCCCACATCAAGCCCCCCACCATACTACAAACGATATCTGCTTCAAGGTCTCCTGACCGATGGACAACATTTGGGTCTATCACATCACTTCCGCAAGGTCGATGACGCCCTCTTGCCTTTTAGGTCGCCTCCGCCTACGATAGTGGGTTCACACCAACGGCTCCTAGGCCCTGTTGCCTCCTAGGTCGCCTCTGCCTACGACGGCGGGTTTACACCAACAGCTCCTAGGCCCTGCTGCCTCTTAGGTCGCCTCCGCCTACGACAGCGGGTTTACACTGACGGCTCTGTGCTTAAAGGCTCCACTGCCCGTTGGCGACCTCCTGGTCATAACTACAGCTCGTTCTCAAGGTTGCTAAGGCCATGCTGCCTTCTAGGTCGCCTTGACCTAAAATTCACAGGTTCACACCCTGCACTGTGCCACTGCACAGCGGCTGTGTTGATTCAGGTCGACACAGGCTATTTGTCGCTTCTTAAGGCCTCCTGAAGGTTGACATGCTAGCATAGCCCTGCTGGGACCTTGGTAGCCATACCATTGCCGCCTGGGCATCTCTACAACTACTTGGGAAATACCATTTGTCATACAAATGCATACATAAAGCTTCATAAGCTGCAAGGACTTTGGCCCCTGGCCAATTACAAAATACAAAGACATTTTTGGCCCTGAGCTACCCAATATAATGTTTGCGATACAGTCTACACTAATAAGGTGTATCACAAGTTTTCTTCTAGCTTCAGGACCTGGTCAAAGACCTCTACAGCCGCTTGTTGGCGTTTCTTAACGTCACCACTAGTTGCGCACCTAGAGGGAGCGTATAAGAACAACCGGGTATACCGCAAGTGCACGGAAATACTGTTATAGCACTTCCCCAAGGAAGGAGAGTATTCCAAGGGTATGTGTACTATCTCCTACTCTAGTATAGATGGTCCAAGGACACGAAACTCCAGCTGGGATAGATATGGGTAGAGAAGCACTTCCTTAAGGGACTTAGCTCTCAAGATGCATCTGTCAGGTCTCAGTCATCCCCGTGCGGCTACTACACATCAATGTGCTGGCAAGCGAGCCCAACTCGGTACACGACGTAGAGGGTTGACAAAGGGTCCAACAGGCTGTCACCACTGCGGCCTACCTCTACGCTACGATCATACGTGGTCTTCGCAGGAAAACCAGGGCCCAGACACCACATCTGTACCCCAGATAAATACTATAGTGCGCTTATGTATGCTAGCCCGCTAACTACACTATAGCAACTGTATAGATACGGTCCCATGAACAAGAGAAAGATCGGATTCAGATCATCTTATCATTCATTGAGCTACGAAGCAGAAAGGAAGCTATGGATGCAGATAAACGAGATACAGCGGACTTACTTAGCTAAACAGGATCAGAGCATGCAAACAAGTATATGAACTATGGATCTGACTCTAAAGGATCGAAGCCTTGTGTCACGAAGAACACAAGCCTCTAACTTATGAACAAGCCACGAACACAAGAACAAATCAAGCATGCATGGTGTCCACTATAGTCTAAATAAGAAATGCTGAAATACTCACTTTGATCTAAATGAAGAACATGCATCCACGAGGACATCAACTCACTCCTCACCCTATCCTACTTATAGAGGAGGGGGTGGCTTGCTTTGGTGCTCCAAGTGCCTCCACTTTTTCAGCTTCCCTGGGCGCGACCAATAAGTGCTTGACACATGGCAGTGAAGAACCGGGCCAAAACTGGAATATTCCTTGAAGAACCGGACATTCCTTTGCGGACTGGTTGCTGAGTGGTACTAAAAATAGGTAAACCAGGGCGGTCAACAGCCGGACCGGCGGCGGACCAGCGCGAGCCGCGGACCGACTCGCCCTGCGCTACTCCCCTTCCGACACCTGTCCGGGCGGGGCAGCTTCCCGCGGAAGCTACTGTGCGCGCGGGCCGTGCGGGGCACGCCGCCCACTCGCGTGGTGCCACATCGCCCGGGCCCTGTTCTCCCGCCTGCTGCGCGCTGCGATCCGCGGCAAAGGCAGCCGGCCCCTGGGATGTTTACGCGTGGCGGCTGCTGGCGCAATCCGCGCCCGCGCAGGCCAGCGCATCAATCCGCAAGCGGAGGCAGCTAGCCAGTCCGGCTTTGCCACGTGGCACGCACACGGACGTCCCCCGCGCTGCTTTTGCATGGTACGGTAGCACGTGACGTCAGCATTGCGTCAGCATTTGTCCTTTGTGTATCTCCTCCATACGAACTCCGATGTAGGCATATAATATGTCCATTTCGATCGTCTCGACGAGCCTGTCGCAATGGTGCTGTTCAAATTAGCATTTGAGGTTGTTTATGATGACATCCTTTAATAGCCATTGGACTACTTGCTCTCAATTGTATTGTTTAGCACGTGTTTCGGTGCATCCTGCAACAAAAGCTAGAAAC
Source organism: Cenchrus fungigraminus (assembly GCA_036936925.1). Taxonomy (NCBI): domain Eukaryota; kingdom Viridiplantae; phylum Streptophyta; class Magnoliopsida; order Poales; family Poaceae; genus Cenchrus; species Cenchrus fungigraminus. The sequence continues at coordinate 106,053,363 of CM072779.1, forward strand.
ACCAACACTTTTGGAAATCATCAGTATCAAGCCCTATTCTAGTGTTGATGATCCTTTTACTATTATTTTATGCACGTGTTGACGGTGTAAAAGCAGCACTTTTCGACCGTCAACAACACCCCCACACTTGACCTTTGCTCGTCCCGAGTCAAGGGAGTCAGATCAAGGTGAGACATGATATGCAAAGGTATGAAGCGAGCATAAGAGATATTCCAAACCATACCTTGTACTTGTGAACTCTGAAGTGTCTATCATGCTATCTCGGGTAGTTGAGGAATGGAACGGTCATGAATCAAATCACTCCTGCTCATCATGCTAAGTAACTTGGGATTTTGCAATAAGTTTTCAAAACAAACCTTTGCTTAGCTTTTCATTTGATTCTCTCAGATCGTTCAATGTATATATGTCCTCACCAAGGCATTAGATTGCCTTTCTTCACCCTACTTCTAATGATGGCTATATGTGGAGCTCAGGGTAGGATAAAGGATAAGGCCACTACAAGAAACTATTTAATCCGTGACGAACTTTCTGCGACGTTCTCAGAAAACATCACGAAGAGCACTGCGTCTGCGACGTATTTCTGTTTTTCATCACGGATGTGCACTGATGGATATTGAAGCCCAGAACCCTGCGACGATTTGTTAAATTCATCACGATTCTACAACGTATTCCGATTTTTCGTCACGGATGTGCATTGATGGATATTGAAGCCCAAAACATTGCGACGATTTGTTAAATTCGTCGTGATTCAGCCCACAATGCTACGACGTTACAGCACATTCGTCGCGATCAACAAATTAAAAAAAAATAGTCATATTATGAATGGAAAAAATTGATAAATTGAAACAAAACCTCAAAAATTGTGAGAGAGCTAGGAATTGAACCTAAGACCTTAGGTACACCTAGCACCCCACAAACCATTGTGCTACAAGTTTCATTATCTACTCTTTTGATCTTCAACTTATTTGTACTCACATCCCTGCCACATCACCAATTAAAAAAAACAATGCGCTAAGGGGGGAGAATGACTCGAACCTGCGACCTCAGTTCCCACAGTTTTTTAGCTAAGTATTTTTATTGTTTTATACTCAATTAACTACAAAATAATCAAAAAAATGTGCAGGGGCGGGGATTCGAACCCAGGTGGTGGTAGACAAAGGTCTAGCAGCTTTACCACTGCACTACACCAATGTTAGTGATTATGTATGGTATAATAATTTTTTATATATTCATTGTCATCAATAAATAATGAAAAAAAGGAGTACAAGGTGTGAAAGCGGAGGATCGAACCCACGACCCCAAGTCCACGATCCGCAGCTCCAACCCACTGAGCTACTCTACAGTTTTTGATTTAGTAGAGCACTTTTATTGTTCTGTATTAAATCTAACCACAAGAGTAATAGGGTTCGCAGAAAAATAAAAAGTTGTGTCAAATTTGAGAGGATACAGGGCTCGAACCCACGACCTCAAACTTAGGGAGCACAACTCCCACCACTAGGCCACTCCAACAATTGATGTCACTTGGGGATAGTTCTCTTATATAGAGGTTTGTCAAGATTCGCGACCACGTGGCACGCTCAGCCAATCATGTTTCCCCACGTGGCCAGGCAGAGATGAAGAACACGTGATTATCATATTTCTTTTTTTAATCTAGAATTAAAACTTGTTTCTCCCACGTAAGATCTTCAAATTTGATGGTTCTTTTTTTCAAATTTTTCTAAAATTGACCTTTTCTTCGAGGATGTTTTGTTTGTATAGAAATCATTATTTATCAAAAATTTTGTAGGCAACTTGCATTTCTTCCAAAAAGTGATACCTACGAGTAAGATTTTTTTACACTAGATGATGTCAAAAGGAAGAGTGATGAATACCAAAGTTTCATATTTCCTCAATATCTACAACTTTTATTTAGGTCATTTTGTCATTTTCAAAAGTGCTAATAACATGTAGTACAAATTTGACAAGCCTCTAACATTGTTTCTTAAATAATGTGATGAACTATCTAGTTTATGGACAATGTATACTCCAATTTTCACAAAATCTTATGAAACTTTTTTGTCAAGCTTTTACATCTATAAAATGATTCTATGCCAATTTACATAATTTTTGGATAATGTTTAGGTTTTATTATCATTATTTTATAACAAGGTGACTAGTAAAAGTTCGAGTTTTCCCTACAAATCAATTTAATTTTTCGACAATATTCTAGACATGGACTAGAATGGAACATGGAAGCTTAAGTATGATTTTTGTGGAATTTTTGTAGTTTTATTTGTGGTACACATAGATCAACTAGAAATCACTCTCGGTAAGCACGTAGAAATTCAATTAAATGATAGAAAATAGAAAATCTATTCAGAAAATCTTGAAACACCTAGAACTAAACTTAAATGTTGTCTGATACATATGAAAAATGTATTGGGGGTATATAAGGTTATTAATTTTCAAGTTACTTAATAAAGGTGTCTTAATTAGGTATTTAAAAATAGAAAATCAACTTTTTTTAAGAAAAAATGGTAATGTAACTTCATATTTGCTAATGTTATGGTCAACATAAGGTTGTGTCCAAAATTTAGATGCATACGAGTCCAAAATAATTATGAGGTATTCAAATCTCAAAGTTTGACTTTGAGTTTTAGAAAACTATAAGAAGGATGTATCCATTTGTAAACAATGTAGGTTCCGCCGTTATCGAAATCATTTGAAACTTTTATGTAAAGTTTAAACAACCATAAAATGATTCCGTGTCAATTTTTAGAATTTTTGGAGAAGTTTTAGATATTATTATCATTATTTTATAACAAGGTGACTAGTACAAGTTTGAGTTTTTCATATAAGTAAATTGAATTTTTTGTCAATCTCTTAGATGTGGGCTAGAATGGACCATAGGCACCTAAATACAATTTTTTTGAATTTTGTTAATCTTATTAGAGGTACATATAGGTCAATTTGGAAATACTTTCGGTAAACATGTAGAAATTCATTTAAATGACAGAAAATAGCAAATCTACTTGAAAAATCGTGAAACTCCTAGGTGACAACTCATATGTTGTATGTCGCATGTGAAAATGTTTTGAGGGTATGTAAGACAATATTTTTGCAGGTTAGTTTACAAGGGTGTCTTAATTAGATATTTAAAAAATAGAAAAATAACTTTTTTGTATGAAAATTGGAAATCTAAATCCCCAAATACTAATAGGATGGTAAGGTTGAGGTTTCATCCAAACTTGAGGTGTCCATGAGGTAAAAAAGTACTTGAGTGTGTACAAACTTTAAAATTTAAGTTGAGTTGTATGGAACAATGTGATGAACTATCTAGTTTATGAATGATGTATACTCAAATGTTCACAAAATCTTATGAAATTTTCTTGTCAATGTTGTACATCCATAAAATGATTCAATGTCAAGTTACATAATTTTTGATAAGTTTTAGGTATTATTATCATTATTTCATAACAAGGTGACTAGTAGAATTTTGATATTTCCCTACAAGTAAATTGAATTTTTCTTCAATCTCCTAGATGTGGCCTACAATGGATCATATGCGTCTAAATATATTTTTTTGAATTTTTTTTGAATCTTATTAGAGGTACATATAGGTCAATTTGGAATTACTTTCGGTAAACCTGTAGAAATTCATTTAAATGATAGAAAATAGCAAATGTAATTGAAAATTCTTGAAACTTTTAGGTGATAACTTATATGTATCATCTTCAATATAAAAAATATATTGATACGTATAAGATAATTATTTTTGTGTGTTACTTCATAATAATACATACTAAAATGAAAAATAAAAAGAAAAATATTAGGCGAAGGATAAATGGACCAGGCCCGTATCAGCCTAAAAGGCCCAACTATTCTCACCCGTTCATCTCCGATTCAACGGATCTGATCGCATTCTCGTAGTATATAACCACTCGCATCCATCCTAACCCTAGCCTCCTGCTCCTCATTCCCCAGTCACCTGGCCGCTGCCCGTGGCTCTCCCTCCTCCCCCCGTGGCTCTCCCTCCTCCCCCTTCCCCACGGTAGCTCTCTCCACCTCGGCCTCGGGGTCCCTCCTCATTCCTCCTCTTCCTCTCACCGCCGTCGCCTCCTCAAATCTGCTGCGCTCACAGCTCGCCACTCCTCTAGGCAGATCTCTCTCAGGTGCTTCCCCGAGCAGCCACCCGCGCCACGCGATCCGGCGGCTCCGGCCTGCCCCTTCGCTCCGTCCTCGCGGGGCGCGGACCCTTCTCGTCCGAGGCCGCGACGACCCCGGGCCCTACGGTTGCGATAGCTACGGGCGAGGAGGATGGCGACGACCTGCGCAATCGCATCTTCCGGCTGGGCCTGGAGAAGCGCAGCGCGACGGCGGCGCTCGAGAAGTGGTTAGGCGAGGGACGCTCCACCCCCGCAGTGGAGCTCCGCCGCATCGCCCGCGACCTCAGCCGCCTCCGCAGCATCCTGGGTGTGGTGGCCCTTCTCCGCCGCGGCTCACGTGGCGGTGACATCCCGATTCCCGGCTCCCCCGAGCGGCGGTGGTGGCGCGCGTCTCTCGCGGTGCTTGTGCTCCTCCCGACCAGCAAGAGTACGCCCCATCTCCTCCCTCTCCCTCTCCCTCTCGCATGATTTGGTGGCTCGATCGGTGCGAGCTCGGCTGTCTAGTGCTTAGAATGCTCGATTCTCTGGTAATCCGGTATGTGCCGTAAGATTCCCCAACAATTTCGTGGCCTGTGTTTGGATCTCTGGTTGTGGAACCGGGCCTGAGGCTGAGGGAAGAAACCACTTTACTCCGGATTGGGTTGCACAGGAATTCCAATAGGGTTACCTGCTCTCTGACATCTCTGCGGATCCGAACATCTCGGTCATCATTTGGTAGCGGATTCTGTTCAGTGGACAACTAATTCAGTCTATCAATCCACGGTTCTAGTTGTGTGCTCCTGCTAGTCATTTATTATTCAGCGCGTTCATGTCCAAAAATATGATTTGAGGGTTCCCTCATGCCCCGTGGTAAAGTTGATCAGAAATACTGTAATTGAACAGTTTTCGTCCATTTTGTCAAGTCATAAGAAATGTTATATGTTCTGATGCAAGTGTAAAATGGTTGTAGAACTATCTGAACATGGCTGTGTTTTCCTTTATCTCCACGCGGTTGCCTTCCACATTCATTTTGAATTTTTCTGGACGTTGTTGTGCTGCAAGTATAAAATCTGACACAAACTGTTTCACTAGGAATCAACGTTCTGTCAATTAAATTTTTCTCTATATTTGTTGTTTTGCCATTAGCTAACTGATATTAGTTGTCATGTTTCTTTGGCTACATAATGAGCCAGCTAGTTGGTGCTAGCTGCTTGTGATTGATATTAGTTGTCAATGCTCTACAACTTTTTTACAGAAGACATCTTATTGTCATAACCTGATCTGGTTCTTGGGTCAAATTAATTTTGGTGCATCTTAACTATAATATGATCAATACTGAATGAAGCTAATGGGTTGATTTGATTTGAATTTAACATGGATTACCAGCCATACTAGCCATACTAGTACATATATGTAGCCATGCACGATCGATATATCTTAGTAAGCACAATATTTTGGTGTGCTGATAGCTTGTATGTATGTAGTTTCCTACTTAAGTGTTGTTGAGAATTCAGAGATAGTCACATAATTCTTTTTTTTTGCGGGCATCAGGCACATAATTCAGTTGCATTATTGATGCTCTTAATTATTTTTATTAGGAGTTTTGAATTTCTGAACAAGTCAAAGCAGTAGCTAGCTGTGTATATTAAGTGACTTGATGCATTACTAACTACCAATGTATGATTTGTAGCTAGTTGTGTATACTAAGTCACTTAATCCCCTTGTATTATTTCCACCTTGGAATTAATACAAGGCTGCCGAACAAGGCCTTTTACTTCACCTTTTACTTGCAAGGTGATTATATACCTCACCTTTAACTTGCAAGGTGATTCTATACCTTCAGATATTCCTCCATTGTCGACTCTTACATTATGCTTTAGATTTCCCATACAAACATTTCTCTGAAACTCAAAAGGTCAGGATCGAACTATCTCCAAAGCCTACTAACAGAGTTCACCATAATACTTTTTAAAATAGCCTTATTTTCATCAGAATAAATTTTGCTTTTATAATATTTTTTGGGCCCGGCTCATATTCTGATGCTACAATTATATTTTGTCCTAGAACAGTTCATGTTCTATTCTATCTCTACTCTAATTATAGTTACTTGTTTTTCAGGAGAGCAGTAGCAGCTTGGCACGACAATAGCTGGGAACTCTCAGCTAATGTAGCCTCTACTCTCGAGTGCAGGTGATTGTTGTGGCAGCTCAGTTCAGAGTAGCAAAGAGTCTCTTTTATGTTATAGTGCTTTGTCTAGTTAACCTGTATTTATTCAATCTCTTGAGCACTAGTTTATTCTGTGGCTTAGCTTGATCATTTGTGTTGGGCTTAAATTAACAGCTCTAGTTTGAATATGTGAGATGTCGCTTTCATGTAACAGGAAATCATCTTTGCCATGCCTTTGTTTATTCAATAAATGCATGTGGTAGCTCTCACTATATTGGATGATAGCAGTTTCTGTACAACAGTTCAACTTATTTCATATATTCATGTCTCCTTTTATATTTTCAGAGATGAAAGCTCATATGTCTCATAGTAGTATTGTAAACAACTCACATAATGGTTAAAATATGTCTGCCCTTGTACTCCTTTTCTTACAAAATTATATATATTTTTTATTTGTGTTGATATTGCTATCTGTCACTTCTGAGATGTTACTTGCGATTGCCTGTAGGATGTCATCGTCCGTGGCTGCAAGGCATGCAACTCCTACAGTCAAAGACACATGTATTTCCTGTACCTATGAGATAAGGTTTTGCTCTTTTTCCTCCTATTGATGTTGGAGTTTTGATTGGTTGACTCCATGTGTTGTACAGGAAACTATTGCTCATAGATTGAAAGTGTTGCAAGATGGAGGTTTGAGCTGCAATAGATGCTGATGTGTTCTTGCAATGTATTTTCCTGGGCAGATACATAAAGTTACATTACTGATTTGTTGTATTTGATTGCCATCGAATTCTGATTCAAAAACTGTACAAAATTATGAAGAAACTGTACAAAATTATGAAGATGTTGTTATGGGCTTTTTTGCTAATTTTATGCTGCAATTATAATTCTGAAATGGGCCTTGTGGGCTGGAATAGTAATCTGAACCGGGCTGCCACGTAGGCTGCCATGTCATCATTGTCCATGTACGTTGCCACGTCATCGTGGTCCATGTAGGCAGCCACGTGTCATCGACGTAGGTAGCTACGTGTCATCCACATAGGCAGCCACGTGTCATCCACGTAGGCAGCCACATCAGCAGCAACGTCAGTGTCCACATCATCAGCCACGTCAGCGTCTATGTCAGCAGCCACGCTAGTGTCCATGTTGGCAGCCATATAATGATCCATGTCAGCAGCAATCCGTGACGATTATTTTCGTCGCTAAAACTGGGCTTTGGGTTGGGCTGCATGGGCCTCGGGCTACTTCGTGACGATCCAGATACGTCACGGATTGCGACGTTTAGTAAGGAACGTCGACAGGTTTAATCAATGACGCTCATTCCACCACGAAAATTCAAATCGTCGCGGATGCTGATTTGCGACGAATTTTATTTAATCCGTGACAGAATGATTGCGTCACAGATTAAATGATTTCTTGTAGTGGGCATACTTGTATCACATATATTGCAAAGTCAAAGACTGGATCCACAGAGAAAATCAAATCATACAATCAGATCAAGATGTGCACGTGTATGGATATGGTGAGCATGGTAAGGTGGATACTAGGCCCGGAATGGGTGCTAGATATTACCATACATATATGATGAAAGCTGAGGTGATGGTAAGGTGAACACTAGCTCCGGAATGGATACTAGTTATTACCATCTAAGATATGGAACTCCTATTTGCATGATCTCATCTCTCTCCTATTTCTCCTTTATTTTGGACATAGGCCATTTTTTTCTCTTTTTTTTCATCATGCTTTGAGCATGTGTCTTCTCTTTTCTTTTCTCTCTTTTTTTCTCTTTTTTTTCATAGCCCATGCCTCTTTTGAAGGATACTTTTGGAGAGAGATGTCACCCCACATATGGAGCTTTATTTTTATGAAAGAGATGAATGATACAATGCTAACTTCCAGTGTAGAAGCATAGCAAGGGGAAATAGGTGGCGTGCACATGAATCTTGATCATGAAAGTAATGAAAAGAATTCTCGCAAGGGTCACAAAATTTGACAAAGCTCAATGCAATAACAAGCAGCATATGAGTTGAAGGTTTTCAACTATATCATATGGCTCTAGTGGGACGGTGGGATATCAAAGAGGAGCTTTGCAAAGGGTTTTCATGATTTTCAAATAAAATTCCCAAGCACTCAGACATTCAGAGTGAAGATCATATCATCAAACCATATCACAAATGTCAACTACTTAGATAAGCATGAGTTCCCTAATGATATTTGTTCACAAGCATCAAGATGATAAGTAAGGAATAAAACATATGCAGGCCAACCACAGGAATCATGTAGAGCAAGCATAGCACAAACCACTGAGTTGATATAAAGGATATGAATTGAAATTCAATCAAACTCATGGATAGAATAGAGTGAGATAGAGGGTGCACATACCATCGCTTCTGAAGGATAAGAGATCAAGAAAGACCAGTGATGATTTGGCTGACCAAAAGGCAGCCGGCTCACTCCAGTTTACCTTGCTCTTGTCATGAAGGCGTAATCGATGTTGTGCAGCGCCTGTGTGGGAGTTCTCGAGTGGATATGTCGATGATGAGCCCGAGAGGACTCCCCCACACTGGTGGTTGATCCTAGTGCTGTTCTTCAAATGACAAATGAAAACAAAGGATGGACTCTACTGGTTCGAGAACCATGGAGCCTTTATTCAAATTCAAATATTTTTGTTATTTTTGTTTTTATTGTCACCATGTCATTTGCTCAAAAGGGTTAGGCCAAGATTACACTTCATACACAAAGGGGAATATACTTACCTTGGACCTTTGAGAGGTCATGTGTACCACCTTTGCATGTCGTGCAACATAAATCTGACACCTCAACTTACCTTCCCATCTGAATTTAGCTCAATGACTTACCCATTCAAGTTTGACAATTTTCTGCAAGGGTTAGTCAGCATATATGCAACCAAGATCTATGAAGATATACTCTAAGGTTCATCAATCAAAACTCGACACCATGTCTTGTTTTGATTGAAGAAGACAATTTTAACCAAAGCACCATGCTTAATTTAGAACAGTCTATGAATGTAGGCTCGAGCATACATCCAAACTAGAGCATATGAACAAAGATAAAGGAAGCATGAAAGCATGATCAAGCTATCATCAACAAGGGACATAAGCATGAGCGTAAGACGGTGAACCTCGGGAACCTCCCAGAAGGGCTTTGTTTAATGTCAAAAGCAGGATTCACCTAGCTAGTGGGCAAGATGCAAGAGCTGACATCACCCTCACACCAGGATAAGATTTGGTAGAGGAGGAACTTTACTCAGGATGCTCACATATCTCTCCCACACTTGAAGTTTGCATTGCTAGGCAACAAAACTCAAGTGTGTGGTGATCAAGCTTCCTTTTGTAAACGTTCCCTCACCAAAGTGTATCTAGGTGTTGCAACTGATGTGGCTCACATGTTCGTAGGCATCACCTGTCCATCTTTCTTCTCAATCTCCACCTGAAAGGTTAGTGACCAAAAATACCCGAAGGACAACTTATCCTAAAAACATGTTCTTGCTTTTATTTGAAAAGGGAAATGAAACCTATGCTTATCCAAGCTATCTCCTGGGAGTGCTTTGTTTATTTAAGGTCATAAGCTCGACCATGGGAACTTCATCTTGCAGCTATCGTTGGTGGTGTCGTTCTCGTCTCACCACCAATCCTTGATGTATCAGTGAAACTTTAGCTACAAGGTTAGTGCCACAATGCACACACGAAATCTGATATGCTTATGGTAAACATATACATCTACAACCAACCTTCTGAACTTTCTACAAAAGAGGACCATAAGGTGATTGCAGCCCTCACATGTGCTCAGCGCACTAAGCAAGTCTGACTTTGGAGGGACATGATGCGAGCATGGTCTGTATGGTGAATCAAGAATGAAGCTACAATGCTCGTGTGTGGAACCCTTTCCTCCGGACTCCAGAGTCAGTGCCTCGAAAGGTTCCATGGCCCATGAATTCTCCATCTCAAGAGAGTCATTGTGGAAGCTTGATGTTGACTCTCGATCAAGATCGAAAGCAACATGATACGGGCCAGCGGGAAGAGGCTGAAACTCGGTCGAGAGTGGTGACGATCGTTCACCTTCACAAAAGTGAAGAGAGTCTCCCGAGTCATTCTCATGAGGGGTAGAACATTCTACAACCTTAATGAGAACAGGCTCGGATGATGCGAACGGAGATGTATGTGTCATCTTCTCGAGCGGGTTCTGCTGGGGAAGAGGCTTTGCGATAGGATGTCCCGGATAAGGGGTAGCAGTGGCAGAAGCGATTTCCCTAAGCTTATCATCTAGGCTCCCTAAAAGATGTATCGAAGAGCTGCTCTAGAGGGGAGCCTAGGAGAAGATTGAGATCAAGGATATCGAAGATGTGAAAGTCTAAGGTAGCCTCGATCCCGTCTATGATAAGCGGCACGGCACTTGCAATCCCCCGACATTCAAGAACGTGTCCAAAGGGACAAGTCTTGGGAAGCATGTCGGAAGGTGCTAGTGGGACTCTACCCAAAAGAGTTTCCGCTAAGTGCCATGGCAAAATGTTAACCTCCATGAGGGGGTTACAATGGGCCTCTACGACAGTGCCTCTAATAGAGCAAGGGACAACCAGAGAAGGTGAACTATTCCAAGTTGCCTCAGAAAATCGTGTCACTCCCTCTGACCATTCCTCCCTCATGGCCTCCTCAGGATATGCTTCATCAGGAGGATCAGGAGGTAGGGGAGGCACCGTAGGCCTAAGGGAAGGTTCTGTCGAAAGATTTCTAGAATGATTGGTATGGACAGAATAAGGATCCTCCCCTAATTGGGCATCAACAGAATTCGAGGTGTCTGAAGGATTTCTAGATGGGTCATCCTCGAATTTGCAAGTGAACACCGAAGGTTGAATTTCTTCTTCCTTTGGTGTTCGGGGTTCAGGAGAGGGCTCAACAGACAAGTCTTGGGATTCGGAAGATGAAGGCTCAGACTTGGATGTTGAGGGACTCTCATGGCTCGACTCAGATTCCTCTCGATAGGATCTGGGATCGACTTCGAAGTAAGAGTTCAGGAAATCCATACCTTCAGCTGGTCCTCTTTCAAGAAATGGTTTTCCGCGGTCGGGACGACAGACAGACCTTTTGTCGAGACCATCATAAAAATTGCGAAGCAACTGAGAATCAGGTATCGACAATGGCGGTCCATAGTACACTAAGCATGTAAATCTAGCCCAGGCCATGTCTATCGTTTCCTTCTCTTTCTGTCGAAAACAATGGATATCTTCCCGTAGAGCAGCAACACGAGATGGAGGGAAGAACTCAAGACAAAACTTGTCTCTAAGCTCTCCCCAACTATCGTTCATGCTACCTACGGTGTATGTGTACCATTGTTCCGCCTTCCCTACAGGAGAGTACGGAAACAACTTCCACTTGAAGGTATCCAATGTCATACCCATAGTGTAGATAAGAGAACACAAGTTCTCAAAGTCACGAAGACGGTCATATGGGTTTTCGCTCGATACACCAGAGAAGATAGTGTACCAAACGACATCGATAGTCACAGGGAGGGGCTCATAGCCGAATGTGAGGAAAAGACGCACAGAAGGTGGTGGCTCTGGGAGCTCATCCCTGGGGGTAGTGATGCTTTTACAGGAAAGCTTCACCATGGGTAGCGGGGGTAAAGGTAGAATAAAAGAAACAAAAAGGATATCTCAATGGGTAACGGGGGGTGAAGGTAGAAGAAAATGAAAAAGATAAATACGAGGACCACTAGGTTCGAAGATAGATACAGCAACCGTTCACCGGCAACAGCGCCAGAAATGCTTGTTGGCATTTCTTAACGTCACCACTAGTTGCGCACCTAGAGGGAGCGTATAAGAACAACTGGGTATATCGCAAGCGCACGGAAACACTGCTGTAGCACTTCCCCAAGGAAGGAGAGTATTCCAAGGGTATCGAATCCAAGGAACAGTGTGTACTATCTCCTACTCTAGTATAGATGGTCCAAGGACACCAAACTCCAGCTGGGACAGATATGGGTTGAGAAGCACTTCCTTAAGGGACTTAGCTCTCAAGATGCATCTGTCAGGTCTCAGTCATCCCCGCGGGGCGACTGCACATCAATGTGCTGGCAAGCGAGCCCAACTCGGTACACGACGTAGAGGGTTGACAAAGGGTCCAACAGGCTGTCACCACTGCGGCCTACCTCTACGCTATGATCGTACGTGGTCTTCGCCGGAAAACCAAGGCCCAAACACCACGTCTGTACCCCAGATAAATACTATAGTGCGGTTACGTATGCAAGCCCGCTAACTACACTATAGCAACCATATAGATACGGTCCCACGAACAAGGGAAAGATCGGATTCAGATCATCTTATCATTCATTGAGCTATGGAGCAGAAAGGAAGCTATGGATGCAGATAAACGAGATACAACAGACTTACTTAGCTAAACAGGATCAGAGCATGCAAACAAGTATATGAACTATAGATCTGGATCTAAAGGATCGAAGCCTTGTGTCACGAAGAACACAAGCCTCTAACTTATGAACGAGCCACGAACACAAGAACAAATCAAGCATGCATGATGTCCACTATAGTCTAAATAAGAAATGCTGAAATACTCACTTTGATCTAAATGAAGAACAGGCATCCACGAGGACATCAACTCACTCCTCACCCTATCCTACCTAGCACTCTAATCACACACACAACTCATGGGAGAGGTGAGAACTCACCTCTCCAAGAGAGAATGAGAGGAGAGGGAGAGAGGGATGTGTCTCAAATGGGAGCCCCTCCCCTCCTATTTATAGAGGAGGGGGTGGCTTGCTTTGGTGCTCCAAGTGCCTCCACTTTTTCAGCTTCCCTGAGCACGACCAATAAGTGCTTGACACGTGGCAGTGAAGAACTGGGCCAAAACTGGAATATTCCTTGAAGAACCGGACATTCCTTTGCGGACTGGTCGCTGAGTGGTACTAAAAATAGGTAAACCGGGGCGATCAACAGCCGGACCGGCGGTGGACCAGCGCGAGCCGCGGACCGACTCGCCCTGCACTACTCCCCTTGTGATACCTGTCCGGGCGGGGCAGCTTCTCGCGGAAGCTGCTGTGCGCGCGGGCCGTGCGGGGCACGCCGGCCACTCGCGTGGTGCCACATCGCCCGAGCCCTGTGCTCCCGCCTGCTGCGCGCTGCGATCCGCAGCAAAGGCAGCCAGCCCCTGGGATGGTGACGCGTGGCGGCTGCTGGCGCAATCCGGCGACCGCGCAGGCCAGCGCATCAATCCGCAGGCGGAGGCGGCTAGCCAGTCCGACTTCGCCACGTGGCACGCACACGGACGTCCCCCGCGCTGCTTTTGCATGCTACGGTAGCACGTGACGTCAGCATTTGTCCTTTGTGTATCTCCTCCATACAAACTCTGATGTAGGCATATAATATGTCCATTTCGATCGTGTCGACGAGCCCGTCGCAATGGTGCAGTCCAAATTGGCATTTGAGGTTGTTTACGATGACGTCCTTTAATAGCCATTGGACTACTTGCTCTCAATTGTACTGTTTAGCACGTATTTCGGTGCATCCTGCAACAAAAGCTAGAAACACCAACACTTGTGGAAATCATCAGTATCAAGCCCTATTCTAGTGTTGATGATCCTTTTACCATTATATTATGCAGGTATTGACGGTGTAAAAGCAGCACTTTTCGACCGTCAACACCGCTGTAGAGGCAGCTGCCAGACAGCCTCCTCTACTCGTGCTTCAATAGGTTTCCTGTGGGGACCAGCATCACCTCTGGACTCTCCTGGTGGAGCATTGTGGCCTCCAGCATCACATCAGGCCTTCGCGTGTAAGGCCCGTCGACGCATGTACTGCCCCATGCTGCACCTGGATTCCTCGGTGGGCGCGGGAGAAGAGGCTGATCGAGTTCTCCGAGCTTTGCAAGTATTCTTCTAGCTCCAAGCATGAACGGCATTAGCTCTATGCTCTGGTGGATGGATGCAAGTCCACGGGATGGACAAATTACTACACAACATCGCCATGGCTCTCGGAAGCAGCTTGAGTGCTTTGCTCGATGGCGTGGGTACCTATTTATACCCGCAGCACTCGGCCTTCGATCTTATCCGCAATTCAGCTTGCGCGGCGTCCTTATCCTCAAGGTCACTATTCCCGTGTGAAGCACGAGGTCACTGTTCGCTCGTGGGGGGCATTGGCGCGCCTTTCCCCTACCTGTCTACATCCTGGTGCTTTTGTCCTTTGCGAGTGGACAGCGACTTGTGCCTTACGTGGGAGCAGGCTCGTGACCGTACAGTGCGCTCGTGACTCAGGTCATGGTAGCTTTCGGCGTTTGGCTTCTTCCTCAAGATTCCATGTTTTTTTCCTATTGGCTCAGTTGGTTCGAGCATCATGCCGACAACAGAAGGCTGTAGGTTCTCTTTTTCTTCTTTTCTAGAGCATCAAACCGGCCACTGTAGTCGCTTTACTACTCGGGGGCTACTACACGAGTGCGTCTTGCGACACCCTCTTCCTTCAATGTCACATCGACTTCATGGGAGCCTGCTTCCATTACTTCTCTGCTCGACCTACCTACGGTTGGCATTGCGACCTTTCTGAAGGTCGCGAGAGCTACTTTATGCACCTGATCCAGGTCAGGTCGGCGGTTCTTCAAGGTCGCCGTCTCGCCTTCACTTCGACCTTCTGGATTCCTATTTCAAGAGCTCGATGTTCGACTTCGTGCGCGCATTGGAGGGGTTTTTCTTTTTTGGATCCCCGTGCACCCTACACGACCTTGACGGTGCCATGTCTTCGCCATGTTTTGACATGACCTCGTCTCGGCCGCTACGCCTACATGTCGATCGGGGGCTTGAGAGACATAGGTACCCCTAGGTCCCCACTGACCAGTGTCCCAGTGGTCCCTGCCAAGTGGACCCGGCCTGTTAGAAGCTCCGCCGACCTACAAGTGGGCCCAAGGACCTTAACCACAGACCCGACGACCACGGACGACCCCGAGCGACCTTATCCAGATCCCGGAGGATTCGCGGTACTTGGAGTGCAAGGCAAGCAGTAGCACGTGGCTTGGCACCGCTGGTAGGTCTGAGTATCACGGGATACTCCTTGTAATCCGGGAGGATAACCTTCTATCTTGCAACCGACCTCGAATGGAAACCCTAACCCGTTCCCCATATAATGCGGCCTAGGACTCCATTCGAGGGGATACCTTCATCTCTCTCGCATAATTCCACCACCAAACTAGACATAGGGTTTTACTCTCCGGAGGCCTGAACCAGTCTAAACCTCGTGTCCCCGTGTTCTTCGCCATACTTGCTGTGTTCCGAGTTCATCACGTGAACTACCACCTACGCTCTTAGTTCCTAATCCTCTCCATTAACCTGCAAACTGCTTGGGTAGCCCCCTTGCGGATCTGTCCAGGTCTCAACCCCTGACAAGCCGAGATGCTAGCACAATGTGCTGAGAAATCTAAGCCGTCCAATGCAAATATCTATCTTGCACAATAGACATGAGGGGGATAAATTGAATGATCAGCATGATATCACCATTTAGGATAAGCCTCGTCTGCAGTAGAGGGACTTTGTGTCCCTAGAACATGGGCTTGCTTGCGAATATGCCACACGTTAGTGAGGTGAGGTCCTCTGCAATAACTAAACATTAACAATTTCCTGACCGTACATATCTATAAGCATAGTAAGATTCCAAACAAGAACAAAAATGATGAGATTAAGTTGGTTTGTTGTATATTTTGTAATCTTTTGGAATTAGATTTGTATGTGATGCATGAAGAACGAAACACAACAATAAACGCGATGATGAACACAATATGCGCACAATTAACAATGACACCTACTATCGAAGATCAGTAATTATCATGGAAGTTATAAAGGTATTGTCAAACATAATGGTTTCATTTTAGAAGATATAAGGTATATTCAAGCAATAATATGTCATAGGAGACATGATACAATATCTATATATAAGAAACATCATATGTATTTGTCGGGATCCCAAGTTGGAGAGAGAGAGATAGATAGATAGAACCGGCCGCCATGCACCCTCAATAAAGAAGGGGCCACCGGTGAGTAGGAAGAAGAAAAAGAAAAAGACATCGGTCACCGATCGTGAGGAAGAAGGGAGTTTCGAACGGGATGAAGAAGGGGGTGCACCCAAATCGAAAGAGAGGGGGACCTGCGCTGCTATTGCTTGAGCCCACTCAAGATTTAGAGGAAGCTTCAAGGTCTCCTACGCTGACAACCAGCGCTACCACGAGGTACGATGAGCTTGCTGAAGGAGTTGGCTCCTCGCATGGGGAAGTGGAGCACCCAACTCTACGTGAGGTCAGCACCTGAGCCAAACTCAGGAGCCGCAAAATCAACACGATGGAGTTCGACCATCGAGAGTGGGTGGAGCGAGAGGCTTTGTCGGTTGAGGTAAGGACTAAGTGATGATAGGGTGAACAATTATTTCAGTCCAAATATGGAGCTGCAGAGCTTGGCATTATATGCAAGAGTGCAGTGGAGCGTCGAATCACATTCGTTATTGGGTGAGTTTTCGTCCACGAATTAAAACAGCATCCAAATAGCAGAATTCGAGTGTATCAATACCAGTTCTGAATTTCAGGCTCCAATATCTACATCAGTGTTAGTGATTACAAAAAGATAAATAACGAATTAAGGGGGATAAAGAAATATACAATGCTAGCATAGCATTTTTAAAAATATAGTTTATCAAATCTAGCCGCGCTATTAGCGTGGGCCAACTTGCTAGTTTGCTTTATGGAACAGTAGAGATCCCTTACAGGTTCTTTTAACATATGAGCATTTGAATGTACTTTTTTTGTTCTATTGTTGACACTACAATGGTTTCTGGTGCATTTGTGTGAGGCAAGGGCATGTTGAAGGCTGGCATTATTAATTAAGTTCACTTTACAAAGACTCTGTTATATATTTTCTCTGACATATCACTTTTCAATTTCTGAACTCTTCTGGAAGTAGGCATGGAGAAGAATGTCAGCTAACTGAATAAAATACTATTGTTCTTGAAATTACGTCCTTCCTTAAGTAGAGATAACAGCATGTTTAGGTTTAAACATAGCTGCATTTAATTAGTCATTGTTTGAAATGAAATTAGTATCAAAGTGAAATTAGCATGGTGAGTAGCTAGGTCTGAGATCATGATTTTTTTTGAAACCATAAATATTATTTGATCATGTAGGTAAGAAAATGACTTGCCAATTCCTTTTATAAATAAAGTCTATCAGTTTGAACTGATCTAATAAAAGAATTTTTCAGTAGATGAGGAATCTTTTCACTGTTTATATACAACTGGAAAGGAAAGGCATAAATGCATATATATTATATCTTTGTAACATCGAGGCTGCAGTGTTCTTGTCCATTGCAGAGCAATATAGCAAATAAAACAATTGGCAGTTTTTAACTTATAAATTTCATCCTGGAAAAAGTTTTTTAGACGGTTTCCAGATAACACCATAACTTCATACTTACTTTTTTTTGTAGTGTTGGGTAAGATGATAGCACAGTAGTGCATTTCTCTGTCTTCCTGGGCTTAGAAAGCTTTTAACATGCTACTGTGCGTCATTTGCAGAACAGCCGCGTGTCAGATTGATTGGGTAAACCATATTGCTATTGTGTATCATGTGTGGACAGTAACAGAGAGCCATTGCTAATCCGATGTGTCAGCATGATTGGGGCGAGCCATATCCACATTTGTGTTCATTCATCAGTACTGCTTTTCGGTTTTTTTAATGTTCATGAATAATGTCAACTTGGTTAATCACTGTTCCTAATTAATCTCATGTTCGGTGTTGCAGGTTACTCGCATGAGTACTGGGTAACATATATACTTTCACTTCGATCAGACATCAGAGGTAACCATCTTACATAGCTGAATACATGTTTTTGTCTTTTGAAAAGGAGACAAGCAGTTGATCTTTCAAGGAAAATAAGGAGATGATTAACTTGCTTCTCTTTCAGGTAATGCATCCTTGTGGCCAAGCATTTCGTATACATGTTCCTGCCAGGCATCTCACATTATGTCACCACATGCCTTACCAATTTACCATAAGTACGCTGATGCTATTATGCCTGATGGTCGAGATGATTAAAAAAATCAGTTATCATAGCAGATTTGGTGCTTGTTTGATTTATTTCCTAGATCTAATTGTGTGCGCTTGTGTAGATAATTGTGTAATGAGCTGATGAACACTGAAGTGGTTGTATTTGCACTGAAGCAATGGTGAAATGTTCCCATTTTTTAAACACTTTAAGTACTATTTGTGAAATGAGAATAATTGTGTTCATGGAACTTGCCCCGAGAAATATTGAAATTTACAATATTCCACTTAAATTAAACTGACATACTTATAGATATTGACTCTTTTCATATAGATATTGTGTTGCCCAGATCAACACATGGGCACATTCCTATATAGAGATTGATTCCGCCGTTTTGGACACGGGATGACGTGCCCGTAGCAACACACGGGCAAATTCCTAGTAGAACACAAATTTTGTAAAAGCATATATTTTGAGTACTCTTTCTTAGGCTCAATTTATAACCGAACATTGCAAACATAATAGTAGTATGAATTTGAAACTTACCTGTATGACTTTGAATATTTGTCTCATTTGTTAATATGCAAGGATATGTATTTGTTAATATGTGAATGTTTTTAATAAGAGTAAAATGCATCGGAGGTCCATCAACTTGTAAGAAGGTGTCACTTAGGTCCATCAACTTTGAAAATGCATTTTTAGGTCCATAAACTTGTTGAGTCGTTCACCGCAGGTCCATAACTGTCCACATATGCTTCAACTGGTGACATGACATGATGACTTGGCTAGAAGAAGCATATCCTAGTTGAGGCATTTCATCGATCAGCTTATAAGTGACACATGCTTGATATTTACGAAGCTAAATGACAACAGCCTACTCCTGTCGTACACGCGAGGAGGCTACCGTTATTCAACCCAAGGAATGTCTAAGTATATGTGTCGCCCATTTGTAACCTACTCATTGAAATGCCTCAGCTAGAAAATGCTTCTTGAGCCAAGTCATCACGTCATGTCACCAGTACAAGCATATCTGGACAGTTATGGACCTGTGGTGAATGACTCAACAAGTTCATGGACCCAGAAATGCATTTTGAGAGTTGATGGACCTAAGTGACACCTCCTTACAAGTTGATGGACCTCCGGTGTATTTTACTCTTTTAATAATATGACATGGAACTTATTATTATTTTTACCTTCAGTTGAAAAAAATGATCCAGCCTCCAACGTTTGTCCTAGTCCCCCCCCCAATCAAGGTCATTTTGGCTTTTCTAACGTCTTAGTTTTTGTTATATGTTTAGATGTATAATAGTAATATCTAGAGTTAAATGCACCAGCAGCCCTTAAATTTGTCTCGAGGTGTCACTTAGGTCCACGAACTTGCAAAATAAAAATCCGGCTCCCCAACTTGATAAGTTGTGCCACTTAGGTCCATACCTCTTCGGTGGTCTTGCATATATGCAAAAAGACTCTTAATTTTTTATCTTCTTTTCCATCCACGTCCTTCATCTCATCTCTCTCTCCGCACGATCCTCCCGTCCTGCGTTGGGCTGCTGCCATCTACCCCCGTACCGAGCCGTCTGTGCTCCCGCCACCATCCCTCCTGCATGGGGGCGTCGCCCTCCTATGCTCCCGCCGTCATTCCTCCCGCATAGGGCCGACGCCCTCCCCTGCGTGGGCCGTCGTCGTTTGCCCCCATGCTGAGCTGCCGCTGTGCCATCCGCTTGCACTTCCTCTACCATCTCTCCCGCACGGGGCCGACCCTCCCCTGCGCAAGGCCGCCACTTCCTGCCCCTGTGTCGAGCTGTCTCCGTGCCATTCGCCTATGCTCCTAGAGGCAGGGGCTCCACGGGAGGGCAGCCATGGCGAGCGGTGGCACACATGCAGCCGCGGCATTTGAAATCCCCAGCGCCAGGAGTCAAAGTCGTAGCCAATAGGTGGTTGAGGGGTAGCTGGGGGTGTGGCGGGGGCATGGGAGCCGGTGATTTGAGCATGGTGGAGCGGAGGCATGGGATTCGATCGGCGGACCTTCACCGTCGCCGCAGTCCTTCCTGCAAAGTAGCCACATAATGAGCAATGGTGGCCGACCGCCGTCGTCCAGGTCAAGTGGAAGCAGGCGGAAACACAACACAGGGTGCTTCTGCGAGCGATGTCCATGAGCACGGTCGGGGCATGGCGACCATGTTCATGTCATTTGGGGGGAGAGACGATGAGAAGGATGAGAAGGATGTAAATGGAGAAGAATGATAAAATTGAATAGTCTTTTTGCATGTATAACCACCGAAGGGGTATGGACCCAAGTGGCAGAACATAACAAGTTTGGAGTGCTGGATTTTGATTTTACAAGTTCGTGGATCTAAGTGGCACCTTGAGACAAGTTCATGAGTCGCTGGTGTATTTAACTCTAATATCTATAAATCTAGAAAAACTAAAACAACCTACAATTTGGACTGGAAGCACCAAATAATTGAGCATGCAAGGCATGACATTCCTATCATTCGAGCGCCGGAGCACATGACACTTATATGCCGGCAGCCACGAAATCTTTAGCTCAAATGAACTGTGTTTTTTACCAGCTCGATAAATGCTCGAGTCTAATCACGATGTGGTGCTGGTTCTTAAAGCATTTGTATAGGACGTTGGGATAGTTCCAATAATGTTGCATAGATATAAGGTCAATGATGTCAATGATATGTTATTTGAAATATAACGTTAAAGCCTTTTCACTACTAGGGAAAGAGCCTTCGATACTAGGTTTCAACCCCCTTTAGTACCAGTTGTGCAACCGGTACTACCAAATCGATACTAAAGGAAAACTCTTTGGTACCAAGTGAAATAACAGGTACTAAAGGGGAGATTTTAGTACCGGGGCTCTCCCCAACCAGTACTAATTTACCTGCTACATCACTCCTCATTTCACTTTTCCTTTCCTTTCCTTTTCTTTTCTCGTTGTCTTCAAGAATCACAATCACAAATTTCTTGCACAAGAATGACAACACAAATTTGACAACAAGAATCACACATATTTCTCAACAAGAATTAATTACAATCAATTATTCATAAGAATCGCAAAATCAATCACACATACATCTCGCAAGCATCACAAATTCATCTCACAAACATTTCAAGATTCACAAGCATCACAAGGAGGGGCAAGCGCGGTTGCCACCGTCGGGTCCCCGCGCCCCCACTGGCTTATCGTGCTGCTAGGTAGTCATGCCTCTGCAGAGGAGGCCACACCGTCAGAGGGACCCCACGTCTCCACTATGAGGCTAGCCATGCCCAGGCCAGCGTCGCCCGAGTCTACAGAAGGGAGTCGTGCCACCAACCGGGCCCTCACTCCCTTGCACTCCCGCACTGAGCAACAAGAGAGAGAGAGAGAGAGAGAAGCGGGGGGAGGGCAGAGTGTTGGTGGGGAGAGGGATGGTGTGGTGGTGGCTAGTGGGATCAAGTAGATACAGTGTTCGTGGTGAGAGAAAAAGTGTTGGACTGGTGGGTGAGCTAGCGATCTAGAGGATGGACATAAATACCGGGGTAGGTCTCGCACAGTACTAATGGTTCCCTTTAGTACCAGGTGAATACATTACTTGGTACTAAAGGGAGGCACATGCTTTAGTATTTGATTCCTTCACCATTGATACCAAGTGATTCCTTCACCCGATACTAGAGCGGGTCATGGGGTGTGCTTCGGCGGTACACTCACTAGACTTGGTACTAATGCCAACATTAGTATCAAGTCAGAAAATGAATTGGTACTTTGACCGAGGATAAAATATCAGTTTTGTAGCAGTATTTATAGTGTTAGTATTATATCTTTGTCGTGCACTACAAAATCCGCCACTAAAGCTTAGTGTCTCATGCATATTCTGAACTTGCTTAATTTCAATCATCTTTTTCTTCTACCAGATTACCACAATAGACTCATCAAGTTAAGGGCTCAACCTTTATAAACTCTAGAGAAATTTGGACATACCAGAATCCAAGATTGTGCCCATTACTTGTACCGGAGATCTAAACACGAATTAAGGATGTCGAGCTAAATCTGTTAAAAGTCCATCCACATTCATTCAAATGCAACTTATTTGAGCTCTGCTAGTGCTAGATGCGCGCAATCTTATTTTAGATACAACTTATTTGTGCTCTGCTAGACGCACAATCTTCTTATTTTAGATGTTATGAGCTACTGAGCTAGTCTTGGTTCTGCCTGCGAGGGACCTTGAGCACCATTGTCTCGAAGGTGAGCCCCGGGCCAAGCCCCAACACCACGCCCCACTCGCTGTCCTCACCACCACCTTGGCGGCGACGCCGCATCTCGTCCAGAACAAAGATGATCGTCGCGCCAAGCATGTTGCCGTACTCACTTAGCACATGGCGGCTAGCCGCCATCTTCTCGGGCTGCAGCCTGAGAGCAGCCTCGTAGTTCTCCAGGACCGCACGGCCGCCGGGGTGCGCCGCCCAGAAGAAGTCGTTCCAGCCGCCTCCTCCTGCGAGTCCCAGCGGCGCCAGCGCATCCATCAGGCATCGCTCGATGCTGTCACGCACCTGACCCGGGAGCTCGGCGGATAAGTGGTACTCAACGCCACTCTCCCTGACACGCATCGTGACAGTGCGCTCCGTCCCCGGCAACGTCGCCTGCGCGGCGGCGACCATGTGGAAGGCGACGCGCTCGACAGCAGTTACCGGCTCGGCGCCGATTATCACGGCCCCCGCGCCGTCGCCGAACAGGGAGTGGACGACAAGCACGTCGAGGTGAGCCTCGTCGGGGGCGTGGAAACCACCGACGAAGGCGTCGGCACTGGCGGCCAGCACGCGCGCCCCGGGGTTGCTCTCGGCGATATCCTTGGCGAGGCGGAGCACGGTGCAGCCGGCTGAGCAGCCGTGGAGGTAGAGCACGGTGCGCTGCACGGTGGGGCGGAGGCCGAGGAGCGCCGCCATGCGGAGGTCCGGTCCTGGCGAGACGGCGCTGGAGTTGGTGCTGAGGATGATGTGCGTGATGTCGGCGGCCGGACGGCCCCACTCCGCGATCGCCTTCGCCGCCGCGGCCGCGGCGAGCTCCGGCACGGCGTCGTCGGCGATCCTCATCCGTGCGCTGAGAGACGGCACGGCGCGGTCCACGAAACCCGGGTGGCTGCTGATCATCTCCTCGGTGTGGTGCAGATGGCGCTTCCTGATGCCTGAGTTCTCACCTGCACGCGAATTGAAGCCGGGATTTGTTGCAAATCGAGCGAGGCAAATCTGTGTGCCACGGCAAATTCTCCTAGTGAAGGTATTATTGTAAGTTTTGATCAACATGTACGTACAAATTCTCTTCATCCTGGCCTTGAGCTTGGCGAGGTGGTCGCTCCTAGTGACACGGAAGTACCAGTCGGGAAACTCCTCTTGGAGCACGCAGTTCGCCGGGTTCGCGGTGCCTATGGCCAGCACGGCCGCCGCCCGGTTCTCATCAAGGATGGTGGCCACCATGGTCGCTCGCCGTTGAGAAGAAGTTGTGCTCGATCGTTCGTGAGACGTTGAGATGAGAAGACAGGGACGGCATGTTTTATGGACCTGTTTGCTTCCCAGCCAGCACGTTTTATGGACCTGCTTTGCTTTAGGGACCAGCACGTTTTATGAACCGGGGGTTTCTAAGCGCCTCAACTACCTACTGCTAACAATGTTGACAGAGCACTGTTCTGGGTGTGGAGCACTGTAGCGGTGGCAACTTGTGGTTGGCAACCAAGTAGCCTCTATATATTAGTATAATTTGGCAAGAAATTAGTCTATCAACCCGTGCTTCTGCACGGATAGTAATTTAATTTTAAGAGGAGATAATTATTAATTTAATTTTAAGAGGAGATAATTATTACTACCTCTGTCCTTAAATATATGACGTTTAGGATAAGAAAGTTAGTTCATTTTGAACTAACTTTCTTGTCATAAACGTCATATATTAAAAAACGGAGGGAGTAGAAGTTTATAGAGAATATATGAGCCTACAACCAATTATTTTTTTATTTATGTACCTCCCACTCATATAGTTATTTTTCATATATCTTTATCTGAATGTGATATGCTATAGTTGCTAATTACTCTTTATGAAACCTATCTCAATTCGTACACCTCCAAGCATTTTTTATATGTGCTTAGTGGTAACCTTAGCTTGAACAATATGTTTGATATGGAAATGGAGCGTTACACGTATAAATGGATCCATCTTGCATGGATACCGTGCCACTCCATTTCCCCCCTCCACTGAAGTTTTCTTATGTTTATGTACTCGTAAAAAAGGATTTCTTCTTCACCATTAGTTGAAAGTTTTAAACCCATTGAAGTTCCATTGTAGCTCCTCTTTAGACTTCAGGTATCTGAATTTTGGCTTCCCTTCATGTTGTTACTATATATATGATGGCAAAAATTTGTATGCCCTGCCTAAGACATATCTGTTTTTTTTCAGGTTTTAACATACATAACGATTTAAGTTAATATATATTATTTATACACACATATAGCTGTGTTATATAATGATTGACTTAGAAACCTATATGAATCACGAAGCCAAAGCTTCAATAAGAATTAAAAAGCAGACAATGAAAGGAAAACAAACCCCTATTAATTTTTATTCCTATATATTAATATATACTCCCTCTGTTCCTAATTATAGGTCGTTTTGGTTTTATTAGATTCATAGATGATGTTATACATTTAGATATACATTATGTCTAGATGCATAATAATATCTATGAATCTAGGAAATCTAAAACGACCTATAATTAGGAGCGGAGGGAGTAGTGTCGGTGTCCGGATTTGCACCGGCACCAACTAGTAATTAGCGCTGGGATTAGTCTCTCGATGGTCGGTGCTAAGCTAAAGAAAGACGGGGTTTATCCTGGTTCCGGCCGCGCGACCGTACATCCAGCAGGGTGTGCTTGCGCACTGTATTAACTTGCACCGGGGATGCCTGTAGAGGGGGCTACAAGCAAGGTGGGAGAGGAG
This sequence comes from Cenchrus fungigraminus, assembly GCA_036936925.1. Lineage (NCBI taxonomy): Eukaryota > Viridiplantae > Streptophyta > Magnoliopsida > Poales > Poaceae > Cenchrus > Cenchrus fungigraminus. The sequence goes on from CM072779.1 coordinate 106,078,661, forward strand.
GAAATTCCCCCAAGTCCCAGCTACGATGATTGAGGCTAGTGCCAATATCGGGAATGGGATGTTGTGCTGTGAGCGAGTGAGTGTGTGATCGTGTCTGGGCGTGCCCGCGCAGGGGCGTCTGCCTCTCCCTTTTATAAGCCAAGGGAGGGCAGTTACAGTAGGGCCGCACAGTGGTCTGTACGGCGGCCGTGTACTAACAGATATGGCGCCGTCGGTCTTGTCCCCGCACATTCTGGCTCCTGGCGCGAGTTGGTAGCGAGCTCCTGCTTCCGCGGGCGGCATGACGGCTCCTGTTGCTTGTCGGGCTGTGACTTCGAGGGGGATGCTCCTGCTAACTCGAGGGTCCGGTCGCCGGGGGAAGGACGGGAGTTGGTGGCACAGGGTCGTGGGACATCACCGGCCTGTCCGCACAGTACTGTGCAATCTGTCGCACAGCGGCAGGGATGACGGCACAGCACCGGGGATGGCCGCACAGCACCAAGGTTGGCCGCATAGCGCCAGGGATGGCCGCGTGACGCCGGAGTTGGCGGAGGAGACGCAGCGCACGTCGTCCGTACGGCGGTGCCGGTCAGCAGGTGTACTAGCGCGCAGTCTGTACACGTTTCGAGGTACCCCCATGCCCGTTCGAGGGTCTCACCACTGGGGGAGGACAGGAGTAGGTAGCACAACAACACGGACTGACGCCGTCCTGTCCTCACAGTGCCGCGCAGCGCTCGCACAGGGCCTGGAGTGGCTACACAGTGGTGGTGTCAGGCGCCAAGGCCCCGTCAACCGTGCAGCATGGAGGGGGATTTGCTTTTGACCGGGATGTGCCGTCATGGATCCGGCATTTAATGCTGTCACCAGATAAGAAGTGGGGAGAGGTGCCGCAGATCGAGGGGTGGCCTCGAGCGAGGCGGAGCTGGTCGCTCGCTCGAGGGGGGTCGAGCCCCTCGAGCGAGACGGAGACCTGCTCGAGGGGTCAGGACCCTCGAGCGAGACGGAGATCCGCTCGAGGGACCAGGATCCTCGAGCGAGGCAGAGAACGGGGGCGATGGCGGATCTTCTTGATGAAAAGCCTCGGGCTGCTATCGGGTCGTAGTAGGCCGTGGCCTGCTGCGTACCTCGCTTCCTTTTCTGTGTTTTGTGGGGATTAACCCGTACGTCATTGTGTTTAACGAGGGTGATTACTCCCTTAGTTAGGGACCCCTAATGACCGTCCCCGACAGTAGCCCCCGAGCCTTTGCGGGAGTGGGAGCCATTCTGGCAAAGGATGTTTCCCTCGGATGCTACGTGCGGGTTCCTCCCCCTTTGATCGTGCATGTTTTTTCCGTGGGGGCGCGCTAGCGCACCCGCGGGTGTAAGCTCCTGAAGCCCTACAGGAGTGCGAGCACTCGTGCAGGGGTTGAAAGCGTCGGGTGACGGGCTCTCCTTGCGTTTGTTTCGGCCGGCCTCGGCGGTATTTCATCCGGCATCAGTGATCTACGCAGGTGGGGAGGCGTCGAGTTTACCCAAGACGTTCTCGGGCAGGTTTGCCCATTTGTTCGGGGCCCAACCCTCTCACGTATTAGCAGGGCCGGGTGAGATGATCATCGGGATGGTCTAGGTGCGAGGAGCCCCCGAGCCCTGGCCCAAACAGGGACGATCTGGTGCAGTCCTCGACTTTGTTGCTACGACCCTCACCTCCCTTTCGCAGGGGGGAGGGGTGAGGCAACCCATGCTGCCCTCGAGCGGGCGGCGAGTTGTTAACGGATAGTTCAAGTGGACGTCCGTGCCCCGTTCGATAGGGGTCGGCTCGTGGTCCGGAGACACGTCCATGCAAGTGCTTGTAAAGGTTTGCTAAGTAGGGCTCGGTCCCGTTCGATGGGGGCCAAGGCCGCGGAAGCACTCCCTCGATGGGATCCCTCGATTAGCTGCCTTTATCCCGGCCTTGAACACGATATGTGGGGCGCCCCCGAACATCACATTCGGGGACAGGCTCGATCGCGTGCGCCCTGATCGTTCCTGACTCTGTTGATCTGAGGCGCCTGTTCGAACCCTTCAAGGTTCAGGCTCCGTACCCCTGATCAGTAGGGTGTTTGCGGGGGTGCCGCGCGCTCCCGTCTTGGTGGACCTGTGGCGCTTGTCGAACCACCGTCGGGCCAAGCTTCGAACCACTGATCAGTAACTCCTTGCGTCGAGGAGCATCTGCGGCGCCCGTCGTACCCTCAGTGGGCCGGGCCTCGAGCCGCTGATTAGTAATGATTTGGGGGTTCAAGTCCTAGGTTCCCCTCAAGTTTGCTGTCGAGGGTGTGCTTGATCGGTCGCGGCCCTGTGGTCTTGAACCCCTCGAACCAGGGCGCCCGTCGCACCCTTTCGAGGGGCCGGGGTTCGAAACCCTGGCCTAATGATTCCTGGAGCTTTCCTTTCATGAGAAGGAATCCCCTGGCATTTGGAATTCAGCCAGGGGTCGGTTGGTCGCCGCGCCCGCTTGGTCGTGGCTGAGGTGGCACAACGCAGGCGACGTTGGCACGCCTTTTCAGGCGAAACGGCATGGGCAATGTGTGAACGTGAAAGGACATGGCGTTGTGCTCCTTGGTTTACCGTGCGGTAATTATTGCGCACGCACGCGCACGCTGCGGCTTCAGGGTAGTGGGGCCCTGCCGTCAGCGACGGGCGGCACCCACCGCATTAGTTGCGATTCCCGCCGCACCGCTGGGGAGTCCGTCCCCTGCCTACTCTATAAAAGCAGAGGATGTGGGGAGGAGTTCCTTACCTTAGCCATTCGCAAGCGCCACTTCCTCTTCACCGCCCCCGTCGTAGTGTGCTCCGCCGCTCCAGATCCGCGCGCGCACGCCTTCTCCGTTTCGCCTCCCGGCACCCACCTTGCACCCTCCGCCCATGGCCGCGATCAGGTATTGGAGGCTGCACCGTGGTCCCGGTCGTCGGTGGATCAGCAGGCCATGGAGGGGCTGGTTCTCGGCAGTCAGTTGGCGCCGGTCGGCGATGAGGCGAACGCGGCGTGGACAATTCTGCCGGCGTCGCACCTGGAGCCATCTCCGCCACCGGGTTACGTCGTGAGCTTCATGCAGCTGCACAAGCGCGGATTCAACGACCCCGCAAGCAAGTTCATGAGGGGGTTGTGCTACCTCTACGGGGTGGAGCTTCATAGCTTCGCCCCCAATGCCATCTCGCAGGCAGCTTCCTTCGTTGCCGTTTGCGAGGGATTTTTAGGAATCGAGGCGCACTGGGATCTGTGGATCCACCTCTTCCGAGGTGAACTCCACACGCTCGCCACGGGGGAGAGGAGGACGCGCGGGGCCGTCCGTGCTGGCGGTCTCACGTTCGCGGTGCGCGACTCCAGGAAGGACCTGTACCTCCCCTGCAGCATGACGTCGAACAACTCCGACTGGGAGAAGGGGTGGTTTTCCCTGCGCAACGACGGCGCCGGGCTCCCGCCGTACACCGGGAAGGTGTTGACGGTGAGGCTAGATGTGTGGGCGCACGGGGTGTCGCCTCAGGCGGGGCAGAAAAAGCTCGAACCCCTCACCGACACCCTGCGCAAGTTGGTGGATGTCGGGTTGACCGTGGCGGCCGTCATCACGAACTTCCACCTCCGGCGGGTGATCCCTCTCATGGAGAGGGCGCTCCCCATCTTCGTGATGAGGAGCGACGCCGGCCCCGCGGCCCTGGCGAGCTCGCGGCTGCTGGAGGAACCGCTCACGCAAGAGTACACGGCCGCTAGGGCGAGGCGTACAGTGAACCTCAAGGTGGTGGCTCACAGTGACGACGACCTGTGGTCGTTCGCGATGTGCCCCGATCCGGGCCACCGCGAGATGGTAGGATTCGACTGCCTACTTTGCTTGCATTGTCCCGGTGCTCGTTCTAACGGCGGTCGGGGTGATAGGGAGTGCACCTCAGTGTCCCCTCATCGGACTCGGCAACGCCTAGGTCACACGCCGCTAATCGTGCCAGACAACAAAGGCAGAAGGATAAGGCAGACCGGGCGAGGGAAAGGAAGACGAGGAGGTAGGAGCACGTTGATGCATTCAACGAGGAGTACCGGGTGCGGGAGCAGCAGGACCTCTCCCCCCCGCTAGAGCCGATACACACGGATTCAGATCAGGATGACAGCGACGGGGAGCGGGCCATCTCTGACAGGTGGGAGGAAGCGCCGGCCCCGTCGCCGAGGGACGAGGAGGCCCTCGTTGTGCCTGCCTCTGAGGCAGGCTCGGCGCCCCTCGACGAGGGCGCATCGTCTAGGATGCCCGCTAGGTTAGGGGCAGTGCCCCCGGACCCCTCGAGGAAGCGCAAGCGGCGCGTCTACGGCCTTCGGTGAGCCGCATTTCGCTCTCCGTGTTCTTGATATCATAGATTTGTCCGCTGACCCCTTCGTTTTGATTTTACCAGTGTGGCGCCTGCTGTTCCCAGCCTCGCGCCCGCCAAGGTGCTCAAGGTGGGGGCGTAAGACGCACCGCGCATGACGAGGTCTCGGTCGATGAGGACGTCACAGTCGGTGGCAGCTGCAGCGGCGACGAGTGGGGCGCCGCGATCGGGGGTTGCAGCCGTGGAGTCGCGGCGACGAGAGGAGGTGGCGGTAGAAGCCCTCCACGCGGCGATGGTCCGAGGGACCCAGCGGGGGCGGGAGCAGGCCCTCGCCACAAGCCGGGAAACAGAAAGCCATGGGGGGTGCGGCTCCTGCTGTTGGTGATTCGACCCTCGCTAGGGATCAGGTGATGGTGGCGGCTGCGCCAGCCCTCGGGTCTGTGCCCGAGGTACTGGTGGTGCGGCCTGATGGCTATGTGGTGCCACAGGCGCTAACGACCGGCGCCGGGGCGTCGACGTCTGGTGCCGGGGTCCCAGCGTCCAGCGCCGGGGTGCCGCAGTGGGAGCTGAAGCTCAACCTCCCCGGGGTTCCACCAAGCCTGGTGGAAGAAGCGAAATCAGAGAGATCTGTTGCAGGAGTTCAAAGGCCTTGGCTCCTCCCTGCAGAATGCCCTTATTGCCGCCCTCCAGATCCATGGGGTAGGTCTCTCCAGGTCTTTCGGGTAAGTGTGCTTGCTTGAGCGCCGCTTAGCTCTTTTTTCTTCGTTCGTGCGATCTTCATTCGACTCTCTTTCCCTCTTCTCCCCCATCTGCAGGAGCTGCAGAGGCAGGCAGGTGAGAAGATTGCCTACATTGCCGAGCTGTGCTCCGAGATCGACTGGCTTCAGACACAGAACGATGGCCTGGACGCGATGGTAGAGGCACTGCGGACGGACAATGGCTGGTTCGAGTACAACCTCCTCCGCGCAGAGGAGGAGCGTGACCCCAGCGGACCGCGGCGGTGCAGAAGGCCAAGGAGGCCAAGGAGCTGAGCGCCACGCTCCAAGGGAAGGAGGAGGCGCTGGTGGCGGTGAATGAAGAGCTTCGGAAGGCACACGCGGTGCATGCCGAGGCCCAGTCCTTGCTTGCGTATAGGGAGAGAGCCCTTACCGAGGCGCGGGCTCAACTCCAGCAGGACCACGCGACCCTCGAGGGAGCGAGGTCCTGGCAGACCCAGGCCGAGCAAAAGACCCAAGAGGTCGAAAAGCTAAGCGTTGCTCTGCGAGAGAAGAGCGAGGCGCTCACGGGGGTCGAGAGCCAGCTCCAGAAGGAGCGCGTGGCACGTGAGGAGGCACATGCCCAGCTTCAACAGGAGCGTGCAGCGCTTGAGGAGGCCAGGTTCGTGCTTTAGTAGGAGCGTACAGCGCATAAGGAGGCACAGTCCCAGCTCCAGCGAGAGCGTGCGGCGCTCGAGGAGGCCAGGTCTATGCTCCAGCAGCAGAACGCAGAGGTGGCGGCGGCGAACACCCAGGTCCAGCTCCGGCAAGTGGCAGTCGAGCTGCTCACCCGGGCACTGGTTCAAGAGTGTGCTACCACCGACGCCCTTCAGGCCGCCGTTGAAGAGAAGGACGCCTCGATCCTGCAGCTGCAGCACGAGGCTGGAACCATGCGTACGGAGCTCGAGATGGAGAAGAGGCAGACCGAGAGTAAGTCATAGCCCCCGAGTCCCTAGTCATTTTAAGTTCATCAAGATCCGCTCTTGACGCACTTTTCCTTGTTCCAAGGCTACGGAAGGCCCTGGGGGAGTCGCTGACGCAGGCAGAGGCACTCCAGGTTGCCTATACCTCGTCTTAGCGGGAGTTCGAGGCTCTTGAGGAGGCGGCCCTCGAAGTGTGCCGGGAGATCGAGGGGGGTGTCGGCTCGTCGGGGAGCTCGATGGCGAGCTGTATCAGGGCTCTGGGCAACCGTGTCATTGAGCGCGTGAAGGGCGCTCTTCGACTTGGCATCCAGAAGACATTAGGCATGGTGTCGACGCATTACATCATTGACCACGTGGTGTTGGCTACAGGCTACGTTGTTGCGGACGACCTCGACGACGACGGGGTGAACGCCGCCATGGATCAAGCCGATGCTGCCGCTGCTGGTGCCGCCGCTGAGCTCGCCGACATGTTCGAGGAGGACCTCTTCCTAGATGCTGCTGAGGGTAGGGATGCCGTTGCCGCAAGCCCTGGTGCACCCTGAAAGAAGCCGATTGCGGAAGCCCGCAGGTTGCAGTTAGGATTCGAGCCGAGCGGCTCCTGTAATTGAACAAGTTGTCTTTTAAGTATGTAAACTTGTGTGCGACTCGTTCGTGTATGCTATTGCGATTTCCTCGTAGCTTAGAGAGACTTTGGCTGGGGTCGATCACGCTCACGAGTGACTTGGGGATAAAGTGGCGAGAAGGAGAGGCCATGTGCTGCTGGAGGCGTAGGCGGTCCCGGACTCGTCCGACTCTAGCCTTAGTTACCCGTGCCCTGCTTTAGTTTTTCTAAGTATTCGAGGCCCTGCACACTTGGCATTTTCGAAAGAAAAAAGGCGTTTGCAAGAAAAAATGGGACCGTTCAGGGGGGTGCCCCCCATAGTATCCCCTGAGAGGGACTTGGTTTTCAGAAGAAAGCCGAGTCTCCCTTATCTTTATTCACGACCTTAGTGTATATACAACTGACTTGGGCGTCAGATATATACAAAATGACTTGAAACTTTTAGGGGTAGAAGTGATGTAGTTGTTGGATGTTCCAAGCGTTGGTGAAGGTTTCACCCTTCTCGTTTGCGAGCTTGTACGCGCCGGGCTTGAGGACCTCGACGATGATGTATGGCGCTTCCCACAGTGGCATGAGCTTGTGGCGGCCCTAATTTTTCTGCCGGAGCCAGAGTACCAGGTCTCCCTTGTTGAGGTCTCGAGGCCGGACCTTTCGCGCTTGGTAGCACCGCAGGGATTGCTGGTACTTTTCTGAGTGCAGGATCGCCACGTCCCGGGCCTCGTCGACGCAGTCCAGCGAGTCTTCGCGATCTTGCTGGTTCTGTCTCTCTTGGTAGGCTTTGACCCTCGGGGACCCGTAATCCAAGTCCGTGGGGAGGACGGCCTCAGCGCCATAGATGAGGAAGAACAGGGTGAAACCTGTGGCTCTGCTTGGGGTGTTCCTGAGGCTCCAGACGACCGACGGCAGCTCCTGGATCCATTTTCGGCCAAATTGATTGAGCTTGTTAAAGATCCTTGGCTTTTGGCCTTGTAGAATCATGTCGTTGCCGTTGGCACGTTCCACTTGGCCATTGGTCTGCGGGTGTGCTATAGCTGACCAATCCACACGGATGTGGTAGCCGTCACAGAATTCTAGGAACTTTTTGCCGGTGCATTGGGTGCCATTGTCCGTTATGATGGAGTTCAGTACCCCAAACCGGTGGACGATGTCCGTGAAGAACAACACAGCCTGTTCAGACCTGAGGCTGCTGATGGGGCGGACCTCAATCCACTTGGAGAACTTGTCAATGGCCACCAATACGTGGGTGAAGCCCCCGGGCACCTTCCATAAGGGCCCAACCATGTCCAATCCCCACACGACGAAAGGCCACGTGATGGGGATGGTCTGCAGCGCGTGAGCCGGAAGGTGAGTCTTGCGGGCATAGTATTGGCACCCTTCACAGGTGTGTACGACCTCGTTGGCATCAGCGACCGCCGTCGGCCAGTAGAAACGTTGGCGGAATGCCTTGCCTACGAGGGTGTGCGGAGCGGCGTGGTGGCCACACTCGCCGGCATGGACGTCTTGAATCAACTCCCAGCCTTCAGGGATGGAGATGCACTATTGCATGATTCCCGAGGTGCTGTGCTTGTACAGTTCGCCGTCAATGACGATGAAGGACTTGGCCTTCCTGGTGATCGTCTTACCTCGGTTCGATCCGGGGGCAACTCCCCCCGGTCGAGCCAGGCAAGATATTCGTCGCGCAAGTCTCGCGGAGGGGGCGGGAGCTCATCGATCTCCATTGCCTCGGCTTCGTCCGCCTAGGACCCTTCGAGGTCTGTGGTCTCGGGTTCCCCGTTCGATGGGTCCTCGTCCATGGGCTTGGCGCCCGTGACCTTCGAGGGGCCAGCCCCCGAGGCCTTGCCAGAAACTTTGGCGGGCTTGTTGAGGTTGATGGAGGGCTTGGTGAGGTCGCGGGAGAAGACGTTCGGGGGGATGGTGATTCACCCCGAAGCAATCTTGGCCAGCTCGTCCGCCTCCTCATTGTACTTGCGCGTGATGTGATTGAGCTCGAAGCCAAAGAACTTGTTCTCAAGCTTGCGCACCGTGGCGCAGTATGCCTCCATCTTCTCGTCGTGGCAGCTCGCGTCTTTCATCATCTAGTCTATGACCAATTGAGAATCTCCCCGAATATCAAGGCGCTTGATGCCGAGCTCGATGATGATGCATAGGCCGCTGAGGAGGGCCTCGTACTCCACCATGTTGTTCGACGCGGGGAAGTGTAAGCATACCAGGTATCACATATGTTCTCCGAGGGGTGAAACAAAGAGCAAGCCTGCACCTACGCCCGTTTTCATCACTGAACCATCGAAGTACATGGTCCAGCACTCAGCTTGGGTCTGAGGTGTGGGTAGCTGAATGTCGGTCGACTCAACCACGAAATCCACCAAGACTTGCGATTTTATTGCCTTTCGTGGTGCGTAGGTGAGAGCTTCACCCATGAGCTCCACGGACCATTTCACTATTCTACCTGAGACGTCCTGATTGTGAACGAATTCTCCCAAGGGAAAAGAGGAGACCACGGTGACAGGGTGAGCCTCGAAGTAGTGCCGCAGCTTGCGCCACGCGAGCACCACCGCATAGAGCAGCTTCTGGATCTGAGGATATTGCGTCTTGGTTTTAGATAGCACTTCGCTAATGTAGTACACCGGCCTCTGAACAGGCAGGGCGTGCCCCTCCTCTGTCCTCTCCACGACGATGACTGCGCTGACCACTTGGGTCGTGGCGGCGACGTAAAGATAGAGGGGTTCACCTTCCTGAGGTGGCGTCAATATCGGGGCGTGGGCGAGTGTTGCCTTCAGCTTGTTGAGGGCCTCTTGGGCCTCGGTGGTCCAGGAGAAACGCTCGCTCTTCCTTAGAAGTCGGTACAGGGGTAAGCTCTTCTCACCGAGACATGAGATAAAGCGACTCAGAGCTGCGAGGCAGCCCAGGACCCTCTGTACTCCCTTCAAATCGCGTATCGGCCCCATCTGCTCAAGGGCCAACACCTTCTCTGGGTTGGGCTCTATGCCTCGCTGGGAGACAATGAAACCCAAGAGCATGCCACGCGGCACCCCGAAGATGCCTTTTTCGGGATTTAACTTAACCCCGTTCGCAATCGAACGCAATGCGCAAATCGTTCACCAGGTCGTCCGCCTTCCTGGATTTCACTACGATATCGTCGACGTATGCGTCAACGGTCTGCCTGATGTGATCCCCGAAAACGTGGAGCATACATCACTGGTATGTCGCCTCAGCGTTTCGGAGACCAAATGGTATTGTCACGTAGCAAAACATACCAAATGGCGTGATAAAAGAGGTCGCGAGCTGGTCGGACTCTTTCATCTTGATTTGGTGGTAACCGGAATACGCATCAAGGAATCATAACAATTCACACCCCACAGTGGAATCAACTATCTGATCAATTCGTGGCAAAGGAAAGGGAACTTTGGGACATGCTTTATTTAAACCGGTATAATCTACGCACATCCTCCACTTCCCATTCTTTTTCTTAACTAGTACAGGATTAGCTAGCCACTCGGGATGGAATACCTCCTTGATGAATCCGGCCTCCAAGAGCTTGCGCAGCTCCTCTCCAATCGCCCGGTGCTTCTCCTCGTCAAATCGTCGCAGACGTTGAGACACCGGCTTGGACTAGGGCAGGATATTAAGTGAGTGCTCGCGCGACCTCCCTTGGAATGCCCGGCATGTCCGCGGGACTCCACGCAAAGATGTCAGTGTTGGCGTGGAGAAAGTCGACCAGCACCACTTCCTATTTCGGGTCGAGGGTGGAGCTAACCCTCAAAGCCTTGCCCTCGAGGGCACTAGGGTCGAGGGGTACAGCCTTGGTGTGGTTTGCGGCCTGGAAGCTGCCGGCATGCTTGTTGGTGGAGTTGAGGGCCTCGTTGGCTAGCTTCTCCAGGTCCGCCATGAGGGCCTCGTCATGAGCAAGCACCTCAGTGTGCTCGACACACTCGACGTCGCATTCGAATGCGTGTTCGAATGACGGGCCCACCGTGATGACACCCTTCGGCCTCGGCATCTTGAGCTTCAAGTTTGTGTAGTTCGGGACCGCCATGAACTTGGCGTAGTAGGGTCGGCCAAGGATGGCGTGGTATGCTCCCCGAAACCCGACCACCTCGAAGGTGAGGACCTCCTTGCGGAAGTTGCTCGGCATGCCGAAGCAGACAGGTAGGTCGATCTGCCCGAGAGGCTAGACTCACTTGCCCGGCACAACGCCATGGAACGGCGACTTGCTGGGCCACAGCTTATCCAGACCGATCCCCATGAGCTCCAAGGTGGAGGAGTACATGATGTTAAGGCTGCTGCCCCCGTCCACCAACACCTTGGAGAACCACGTGTTGCCGATGATGGGATCGACGACAAGCGGGTACTGTCCCGGATTGGGGATATGATCCGGGTGGTCTTCGCGGCCAAAGGAGATCGTCTCCTTCGACCAGTCGAGATACGACCGCACGGCCAGGTGAACGGAGTAGACCTCTTGACGTTCACGCCTGCGCTGCCGCGATGTCATATTGACCGTCGCCGCCCAAAGATGAAGAATACGTTCTCCACCTCTGGGAAGCCATCCTTGCCCCCATCACCCGCATCCTTCTTGGTATTGTCCTCCTTCGCAGCGACTTGGTTGTAATACTTCTTGAGCATCTCGTACTGCTCGAGGGTGTGGACGACCGGGGTCTTGTGGTACGGGCTGGGTTTCTTCAGCATATCGTCGAACACTCCTCCTTGAGGGGGCCCTCGAGCCCCCTTGTTGGTAGCATCAAAGGCGTGGACCTCCTCGGAGCCCTCGCCTTGCTCCATGGGCTTCTTGCCCTGGTTCTTCTTGCCCTTCTTGCCCTGCTTCTGCTTCTTCGAGGCATCCTTGGGCTTGCTGCCCTCCGCAGGCGCATCCTCTGCTCGCTTGCCCTTCTTGCCATTGAAAATCACCCCCACCGCCTCTTCTCCAGAAGCGTAGCTGGTGGCGATGTCGAACAGCTCGTTGACGCTGGTGGGAGGGTTCCGCCCCAACTCGCGCACAAGGTCCCGGCAAGCCATGCCCTCCAAGAAGACGTGCACGACCTCAGACTCACCGACGCTCGGGAGCGCGGTACAGCGCTTGGAGAAGCGGCGGATGAAATCCCTCAAGGACTCACCGGCCTTCTGGGAACAACCTCGAAGGTCCCAGGAGTTCCCAGGGTGCACATACATGCCCTGGAAGTTGCCCACGAATGTCCTGACCAGGTCATCCCAGTCGTGGATCTGGTTCGTGGGCAAGTGCTCGAGCCATGTCCGTGCAGAATCTGCGAGGTGCAAAGGCAAGTTGTGGATGATCATAGCATCGTCGGTGGTGCCGCCTAGCTGGCACGCTAGGCGGTAATCATTGAGCCATACCCGAGGGTCCGTCTCCCCTGAGTACTTGTTCACGGTTGTCGGTTGGCAGAAGCACGGAGGGATGGGGGCTGTTCGGATCGTCCGGCCGAACACACGCGTGCCTGGCGGCTCCGGTGACGGGCTCTTGTCCTCCCAGCTGTCGTAATGGCCGCCACACTGAGGGTGGTAGCCGTGCGTCGTTGCGGCGGTGTCCTGCTTCTTTTTATTCAGGATGTTGCGAGCGTCGCCATCGTCGGCCTTGCCACGCGTATCCCGAATCTGCTCCTTGGTGGGCGTCCTCTAGTTGCCCTCGTGGACCGTGGGTGCCCGGTGCGGAGTGTGAACCGAGGCCTCGGGGTCCCTACTGCCTTCTCCAGTTTTTATGCTGGACTGCTGGCGCATGCGGGACGCGGAGCTCTCAGCTTGCTATACCGCAGCCAACTCGATGAGGGCCTGCGCCTCGCGATGCAGGTTGCGTCCCTCGAGTGTTGATGGCTCAGGCATAGCCCGAATCAGCGTTGCCGCAGCGCTGAGCTTCTGGCTGGCCCTCGCCAAGGTTGGCAGGCCGTCTACGTCGGCATCAGCGTTGATGCGTTCGCGAGCTACGCGCCCCGCGGCGCGCGTCCCGTGTGATGATGGGCCAGCCCGGTCTCCCCCGAGCGTGGCATTCAGCTGCCGCACTTGCTCGTGCTCTGCGTCGAGCTTTGCCTCCAGTTCGCGGACCTGGGCCAGCTATGCAGCGCGCATTGCGTCATGCGGCGGCGTCCCCACGGGCGGGTTCGATGCCTAGTTGTGCGGACTGCCGGGTCACCCGCTCCTCCTCCTCCGTCTTCGCCCTCGCCGATGACGATGACGAAGCACTCGCGGGTGGGATCGTAATCCCCCTCGCTAGAGTCATTAGAGCAAGTGAGGCAGTAGTCTGCCGCGGCCTGAAACCGCCTGAGTGCGCCGGGGTCCCAAAGCCCGGAGTAATCCCACTCCGGTTCCCCGTGCCCGCGCTCGTGTTCCTCGCCGTCGGAGTCGCGGTAGGATTCGTCGGGCGAGGTGGCGATGAGGTTCTGGATTGACTTGAAGTGGTGACCCGGAAGGTCCTCGTACGCAGCTAGATTGGTACTGACCGACGAGGAGTACGCCATGGATGCTGTGCGCATCCCGTGGGGAAGCTGCGGCTGCGTAGCCGCGGCTCCTCCGCAGGATGTGTCATGGAGCCCGCCGGTGGAGGTGCGTCGTCTTGTACCATGCCTGCAGGTGGGAGCCCGCCGGCTTCGACCCACTAGGGGATGCCAGTGCGTGCCACCCGGCGTCGCTCCGCACGCGCTCGTCATGAGCGCTTGCCCGAACGTTTGCGGCGTCGGGGTGACGGTAAAGCTGGCACTACTACTGGTGCAGCCGTCGTCCCTGGTGGTGCTACCATGATTGCGTCCCTATTAAGGATACGCATCAGGTAGCCATTACCAGTCACCTGGTAGTGGATGCTCCCGAACCAGATCTCGTATCCGGCCGGGAACGGGTCGGAGCAACCCCAGGCGGGCCTCTCCGACGTGTGCTCGGTGACGATCACCATCGAGAGAACGGGTCGACGATCTCAGCGCACCCCCTACCTAGCGCGCCAACTGTCGGTGTCCGGATTTGCACCGGCACCAACTAGTAATTAGCGTAGGGATCAGTCTCTCGATGGTCGGTGCTAAGCTAAAGAAAGATGAGGTTATCCTGGTTTCGGCCGCGTGGCCGTACATCCAGCAGGGTGTGCTTGCGCACTGTATTAACTTGCACCGGGGATGCCTGTAGAGGGGGCTACAAGCAAGGAGAGAGAGGAGGAAATTCCCCCAAGTCCTAGCTATGATGATTGAGGCTAGTTCCAATATCGGGAATGGGATGATGTGCTGTGAGCGAGTGAGTGTGTGATCGTGTCTAGGCGTGCCCGCGTAGGGGCGTCTGCCTCTCCCTTTTATAAGCCAAGAGAGGGCAGTTACAGTTGGACCGCACAGTGGTCTGTACGGCGGCCGTGTACTAACAGGTATGGCGCTGGTGGTCTTGTCCCCGCACGTTCTGGCTCCTAGCGCGAGTTGGTAGCGAGCTCCGGCTTCCGCGGGCGGCATAACGGCTCCTGTTGCTTGTTGGGCTGTGACTTCGAGGGGGGTGCTCCTGCTAACTCGAGGGCCCGGTCGCCGGGGGAAGGACGGGAGTTGGCGGCACAGGGTCGTGGGACATCACCGGCCTGTCCGCACAGTACCGTGCAATCCGTCGCACAACGGCAGGGATGGCGGCACAACACCGGGGATGGCCGCACAGCACCAGGGTTGGCCGCACTGCGCCAGGGATGGCCGCGTGACGCCGGAGTTGGCGGAGGAGACGCAGCGCACGCCGTCCGTACGGCGGCGCCGGTCAGCACGTGTACTAGCGCGCAGTCTGTACACGTTTCGAGGGTACCCCATGCCCGTTCGAGGGTCTCACCACTGGGGAAGGACGGGAGTAGGTAGCACAGCAGCGCAGACTGACACCGGCCTGTCCTCACAGTGCCGCACATCACTCGCATAGGGCCCGGAGTGGCTACACAGTGGTAGTGTCAGGCGCCCAGGCCCCGTCAGCCGTGCAGCATGGAGGAGGATTTGCTTTTGACCGGGATGTCCCGTCGTGGATCCGGCATTTAATGCCGTCGCCAGAGAAGAAGTGGGGCAAGGTGCCGCAGATCGAGGGGTGGCCTCGAGCGAGGCGGAGCTGGTCGCTTGCTCGAGGCGGCTCGAGCCCCTCTAGCGAGACGGAGACCTGCTCGAGGGGCCGGGACCCTCAAGCGAGACAGAGATATGCTCGAGGGACCAGGATCCTCGAGCGAGGCAGAGAACGGGGGCGCTAGCGGATCTTCTTGATGAAAAGCCTCGGGCTGCTGTCGGGCCGTAGTAGGCCATGGGCCCACTGCGTACCTCGCTTCCCTTTCTGTGTTTTGTTGGGATTAGCCCGTACGTCATTGCGTTTAACGAGGGTGATTACTGCCTTAGTTAGAGAACCCCTAATGACAGTCCCCGACAAGTAGTCATCACTACCGGAATCGCCGCCTTTGCCTAGAGTCCGTAGCTTTGCCGAGAGCGAAATAAAAAACTCTTGGCAAAGACCTTCTTTGCCGAGAGCTAAACAAATAACTCTCGGCAAACAAAAAACACTCGGCAAAGAGGCTTTTTTGCCAAGAGCCCCACAAAAAACTCTCCGCAAAGAGGAAACACTCGGCAAATTTTTTTAAAAAAATCACTTCCTTAGCTCCAAACTTTTTGTACCCTCAACATACGCATATAAAAAACTTATTTTCAAATTTGACATAATATTAACTCTGTTTGCTATATTTAATAATTTTACATATTCTTGGTAGTTTTTTTCGTATACGTTCGATATGAACTGCAAGTGCATGAAATCATAGAGTAAAGTTGGTGAAAAAATGATATTCATGTTCATGAGACATATCTAAGACCATGTACATGAAATGAAGCTAAATTTCCAGCATTTGGTTCTCTGATCATGATGAAGATCGTGAGGTAGAAAGGTTTTAAAATTTTATAAAATTCAAATGAAGTTTCAAACTCATGAAATTTAGCAAGTGCTCATGATATCATATGTGGAAGTTGTGGTAAAAAATTGAGAATGTTTTGAACACTTGAACGCATACGCTGTTTACAAACCGGAACATCTCACGAGAAGTTTCTACGAATTTGAACTAATATCACTAGGTTTGGTGTCTTAGAGAAATTCAAATTTGAGTTTGACTACAAAAACTTTTTTATAAGTAATATACAATATAACTGGTGTCATGTTAAGTTTTGGCAAATTTTCACATCTTTTTCTATTTTAGAATTAATTTTGAGTAAAATTGCCTCTACGGATAGCGTTGCTCTCGGCAAAGAGGGTGTCTTTGCCGAGAGCCGGTTTTTTCGCTCTCGGCACAGCTAGCCCAAAATCGGCTCACAAACCAAAATTGGCCCACCAGCCTACCACCGTCCCTTGCCCCTCTCCTGTATATATTGGCGCCCGCTGCCCTTCTCCCCTAACCCTAGCTCGCGCCCGCACCCCCCTACTGTCCCCCAACACCGATGCGCACCCCCTCCTCTGCCTCCCCTCCCCCTCCGCTCGCTGCCGCCGCCAACTCTCCTCTCTCTCCCTCAACCCACCGCATCCTCCCGCCCCTCCTCCGCGGCGCATCCGGTGCGCCCTCCTATGTGTGTTGCCCCTCCTCTCCCCCTCCGCTCACTGCCTTTCAGCCTAGCAAAGAAGAGTGGTGGCGGGGCGAGATGTGGTGGTAGCCTTAGCGGCAGGGACCCGGCGGCGGAGCTCCTCCCCCGGCACGGTGGCGGCGGATCCAAGCGCGGTGGCGGCGGAGGAGGTCGAGGCGGTGGTGGATCTGCGTGGCTGCGGCGGGTCGCCGACGGATCTGTGTGGCCGCGGTGGGCTAGCGGCGGATCTGTGTTGGCGCGGCGGCAAATCTGCGTCCACCAGGTTCTCCCTCTCTCTCATCTCCCTCCTCTCTGTTGGTGCTACTGATGGTGGCGGGTGGTGCTAGTGGTGGCGGTGGATGTTTTGGCGGCAGCAGGCAGCGTTGCTAGTGGCGGCGGCGGCGGCGGGCGGTGCTGGTGGTGGTGGCGGCGGCGGGCGATGCTAGTGCTAGTGGTGGTGGCGGCGGCGGGCGGTGGTGGTAGTGTTGCTAGTGGCGGCAGCGGCCGGGGGGGGGGGGACGGCGGCCGGTATGTGGCCCGTTGGCCGGCGGATTTGAATTTTTTTTTGTTTTGGAAAAATTTCTTTACTGATAGCCATCTGGCCTCACGGCACACGTGTGCCGAGAGAGTCTGAGGTGGCTCTCGGCAAAGAGGCCTTTGCCGGCCCAGCTGTGCCGAGTGCCCTTTGCCGAGAGTTTCCTCTCGACAAAAGCACTGCCGAGGGTAAAGTGGCCTTTGCCGAGAGTAGCGGTGATTCCGGTAGTGAGTAGTGAGAGGTATGTTTTCTCATGTATTGGGTTATACTCATTCTTCGAGTCATTCTCACTAAGCCAGAGTGGTATGAATAAACTATCATAGTTTAGCCATTTGTACATATCTATATGTATAAATTTCTTGTCAAGTGGTTCATAGAACAGTTTTGAGTGCTGACCAAAATTGATCACCCAGCCCTGGATGCACGATCTCTACTCTGCAGACCCTGTGAGCGATCCCTGCTCTGCAAACCCTATGACAGCAGCAAGCCCGGCCATGCTAGCATGCACAGCGTCACAGCTCTTCTCTATGGAGGCTGTACGCATATCTGGCTACAAGTCATTCGGATTAGATTGTTCCCTTTTTAACTCCTATGTCCCGTGGAAGAGAACGGGAGAAAAAGAAAGACCAAGCTGGAGGGCTCACCTGATCAGATCGGTTGATCCTTTTCCTTCTTTTGTCCATGAATGAGAAAAACATGGAGAGAGATCTAAGGTCTCGTCATGGGTATCCTAACAGGCGAGAGGAGTTGACATCTCGTAAGGATCCTCCTTACTGCCTGGTTCAGCTACATGAGTAGGGCTGGACGCCAGCTCGGCTCGACTCAGCTCGGCTCGGTGGATTTTTACACTGGTGGAAAAACAGCCTTCCGTCCCGGGTGGGAAAGGCTTTAAGTCTCTAAAGCCCACCCGGGACGAAAAGGGAGAGACAAAAGGCCCCCCTTTGTCACCGGCTCGGGACAAAAGGGGAGGGCACACCAGCGCCTGTGCGCCACCCCTTTAGTCCCGGGTGGTAGCCCCGCCCGGGACAAAAGGGGAGGGCACACCAGCGCCTGTGCGCCACCCCTAAAGACCCGCTGTCTTTTTTTATTCAATTCCAATTGTTCTAATAATGTTATACGCGTATATTCTCATGTATTTGGGTGTAATTTACGTGTACATATAAATGTTTGAACTAATTATACGTGTCTACTATACGTACTATATGAAGAGAATAAACTTATATATAAATATATACACACATTATATTACATCGAAAGCATAGATAGTATTTTCTGAAAGTAGTATATATATACATCAAAATACCGTTTCATTCTAATTCTAGTCTAAAGTTCCACCAGAGGTGCTAATTAAACTTTATCAATTCGATGACCGTCATAGTGATTTCTGCCTTGTGGATTAATCACCTGGTCTATTATGAATCTGCAGAGACTTTCTTGAATCACCAAGAGTCGGTCATTCTCAATGATTGCGTCCCTAATCATATTGTTCTGTAATGTGCAAATAATTTAATATATTACACACAAGAATTAAATATATAAGCGGTTAGAAAAAATATATTATTAATTGGTCTAAAATAATACTTACAGTATAATCTGACGGGTCTGCCTCGCAGAAATTGTGGATGAACTCACACACATAGTATGCACATAAATGTGTCCCTTGTTCCTGTCTCATACACTAAATCGAAGAAGATAATTATGAAAAATTAGTGTTATACATTTTTAATTTGCCCAAGCTGAAGTTGTTATTTGGTTTACGTACCGGAAAATTTGTAGAGAAGTTTATTCTAGGTCTCCATTGTCCAGGGTTGACAGCTTTGAATTTTTCCCAAGCTCTGGCAGAAAATAATGAAAGTTAGAGCTAGATAGTGTTAGTAAAAGCACACTATTGCATAAAAGGGAACGTATGGATAGAATTATTACTCTTGAAACATATCTTGAAGGTCCAAGTATTTGTTCGGATCTCTTCTCAATGAATCAAAGACAAGGACATTACTTCTGTTGACATCAATTATGAGAAGAATCTAATGGAAACTATATATACATAGAAGCTCAAAAGATTAGAACTAAATAATGTTAACTAAGATAATTAGAAATGCGAACCCTTAGCAATTAAGATGGTAATCGCACTTACTCAAAGTTGTAAGGTAGAAGTATCAAATCTTTGTAATGCAAATTACACAAGGTCCTTAGGATTGTTTGGAATGTTGTTTCTGGTTGGAGCTTTACTTGATCTTGATTAACTAAAGATGGGTCCATGAAACCTATTCATTGGTAACCATTCTTCCGCATGTTATGCATTTCCAGGCTACAGAAAATGAAAGACAAAGTTAATAATTAGAGTATGCATTAATTTGTTAATTAGGGTATGTATTGCACCGTCACTTACAGGCACCAGGCCATGACAAGATCGGTATTCAAGGAGTCAAGATGGTAAATTTCATAAATATCCTTGAATTGCAGCCAGACCAACTTCTCGCCTTCACCAGCAAAATCTCCCGGTGTAACAAGCATGCCAATCATCTCCAGCCCCGCCTTAGACGTCTTCATGTAGAAGTCATGCAATCTGCGCATCTGAGTAGGGAGTTTCTTCACGAACTCAGGCCTGACAAAAGATTTCCCATGCTCGTAGTGCCATCTAGGTACAAAGTTTTTGTCCCGAGGAGGTGATTCGTGGTCGAGAACATATTCTTGTGGGAGCCCTGTTGCTTCTTGCATTTGAATGACATTTGCTAGTTGTTTTGTGTCCATAACTGCAAGAGCTCGTTCAGTTGCAGTGAGGCCGGAGGCGACGTAAGTCTGTACTCCTGACGTCGACGCTTCTGTTGCCTTCTTCGTTGAAGGCTCTTTCGCTGACATCGACGTTTGTGTTGGCTTCTTCGTTGAAGGCTCTTTCGTCGACGTCGACGTTTGTGCTGCCTTCTTCGTTGAAGGCTCTTTCGTCGATGTCGACGCTTGTGTTGCCTTCTTCTTCTTCCTATAATCCTGTGGCATCGTCGACCCCGGTACTTGATCGATGTAACTATTTGGTGACCCTCCTTGTCTCTTCTTCTTTAGGGACTTGTGCAGCGACTGGTCATAATCACTTAGTAGGGGTTTTATAATTTCTTGTCTCTTTTCTGCTTCCTTCTTCTCTATGAAAGCTTTGAGTTTCTGCGGACGATCTTTATTCTTTTCTGCTTCCATTTCTTCGAGCCGTTTTTGTTTAGCAGCCTCTTTATTCCCTTCAATCCACGCCTTCAGTTGCTTATCACACTCTGCCTCATTTTCTGATGCTGTCATGTCATATGGCAGCTTCCTTTTAACAGGCAGCTTTTTCCCTTTCTTCTTCGGGGGATCCGGATTTGGCACGGGCATGGACGCGGTAGATTTTGATCGGGACCGCCTCTTGGCAGGCTTTGGTGAAGGCTGCTTTGGTGGTGATTGCTGACGATCGTCATCGCTCGCGGCAGGAGAATTCCCCCATTGTGGAGACGGTGAGCTCCAATCATTCGGCGTCGACCGGCCCGGTGACGGCCCGGGAGATGCTGCCTGCTGCTCGGCAACACTCGGAGGGATCGTTGTTGGCCCGGGAGATAGTGGCTGCTGCTCGGCAACACTCGGAGGGATCGGTGGCGGCATGTTAGGTATTATAATGTAATGTTTGAGCCACAATATGATACTGTGAAGCGCATCGTGGAGTGTCCTTTCCCCGTCACCTCCTTGGATGTCTAGCTCTATGTCGTTAAACTTTCGGTCAACAATCTCCTCCAAACCAACTGAGGCGTAGCCAGCTGGAATCTCCATGCCGTGGCTTGTATGTCCTGGGAGATGTGCTAAAGCCATTCCGTACGCCACCTATATATATGTAGAGAAATGATGAAGTTATTAAATACCTGAGACATGCATCAAAGGTTGAGATAATTGCACGTATAATCAGGTTTATACCGTCATTGTGATGTTGCCGATCGGCTTGTGCAGCTCACATGCGGTGTGCTGACAGAGTTCATCCACAGGGTACCGTTCGTTGTCCTCTACTTGAACTTCTTCTTGGTTTGCCGCCCTTTATTCTTCGGGGGCCTCTGTGGAAGCACAGCTGCTTTTGCGAGTGGAAGGGCTAATGACGGGATCCACTGGTGCTTGGGGCAGTGCTCCAGCAGGGGTGATCTGAGCTACCGCGGCGGCCACTCGTCGTTCAATCTCTGTATTCATTCGTTCTTCTTGATCTTTAAGTCTTTGCTCCATCATTTCACGCCACCGCCCCTCTTCACGCTCCCTTCTTCTTTTGCGGCTTCTGTAGGTGTCGGCGCTTCCCTTGAAAGCAAACTTCCACAGGACTACCCCGTAGCCCCTGCAACGTCCTGGGTGTTCCGGATTCCTGAGCGCCAAAGTGAGCTCATCCATGTCTCCGTCAGGAACCAATCTGCCCGCTTTGATGTCTTCATTCTTTTTGATTATCTCATGTGCCGCCTCCCGTAATGTGGGTGGGAATTCGAGGGAACCATCATCAGGGTTCAATCTTCCACCGCGGGCATAATACCAATTCTTCGATCGTTCTTCCCAGTCAAAGACCGCTGGTACGATACCTTTGTTGAGGAGGTCTTGTTCAATCTTCCGCCACTTGGGTGCTGCAACCGCGTAACCACCACGACCAAGACGATGGTTGTAATCCGTCTTCTTACTGGCACTTTTCTGAGCTCGTGCGCTCTTGTTGGCGAATTCTTCACTATTCTTGTAATCCACAAAGGACTGCCAGTGATCCTTTAGCTTGGGATAATCATCAAAATTTGGAGTTCGATTCTGCTAGATATAATCTCTGTGCAGCTGCTTCTTGAAACTCTGCAATTGAGTTGCCATCTTCGTGAGAGTCCACTGCTTCACAAGGTTTGCGTTCACGCCCAGTGGAAGTGTGAAGTGTTTTAGGATATCATCCCATAACATATTCTTAAGTGAATCCGGAACCACCCATGGATTATCTTCCCTTCCCTTCCATTCTCTATATGATATGGGCATGTTGTCCTTCACAATAGCACCGCATTGGGACACAAACTTGTCCCTGACCTTCTTTGGTTCCCATGGCTGGCCAAGCTCGTTCACTTCAGTGATATGAAACTTCACATCATGATCGACGATTACTTTTGTACGGCCTCTCTTAGTCTTTTTGCTTGTCGAGGTTGAAGCCTACAAGTTGCGAATTTGTTATTCACGCGGGGTTCCAGAATGATATATATACCTCGTTGTTAATGCATTTATGGATTTGTTAATGCATGATATATATACCTCGTTGGAACCTTCTGCATTAACTATGAAAAGGTCTTCATTATTGTCCTCGTCGCGGTTGTCAATGTCCGCGGTGCGGGAGTCGATGTCCGCGGTGCGGGTGTCGATGTCCCCGGTTATGTTGAGGAACGCGTCCGCCTGGCTACGCTCCTCCTCGGTGAAGGTTGGGACCTCGGTATTTGGACCCCCAGCAATAAGGCTCTCCATCAGCCGGTCCTCGTCCTCAATGTTATCCATAACTAGAAATTTCTGAAAACATAAATGAACTTCTGAGCACATAAATGATTTTCTGAGCACATAAATGATTTTCTGAATACATAAATTAATTTCTGAATGCATAAATGATTTTCTGAGCACATAAATGAAATTCTGAATACATAAATGAAATTCTGAATACATAAATGAATTTCTGAATACATAAATGATTTTCTGAGCACATAAATGATTTTCTGGATACATAAATAATTTTCTGCATCCATAAATGATTTTCTGAGCACATAAATGATTTTCTGGATACATAAATGAATTTCTGAATACATAAATGATTTTTTGAGCACATAAATTATTTTCTGAATACATAAATGAATTTCTGAATACATAAATGAATTTCTGAGCACATAAATGATTTTCTGAGCACATAAATGATTTTCTGGGCACATAAATGAATTTCTGAATACATAAATGATTTTCTGAGCACATAAATGAATTTCTGATTACGTAAATGATTTTTGAATACATAAATGATTTCTAAGTGTCGGGCGAGAGTCGAGCGAAACTACCTAAGTGTCGGGTGGGAGTCGAGCGAGACTACCTAAGTGTCGGGCGGGAGTCGAGCGACACTACCTAAGTGTCGGGCGGGAGTCGAGCGAGTCGGGCTGGAGTTGAGTGAGACTACCTAAGTGTCGGGTGGGAGTCGACCGAGTTGGGCGAGAGTCGAGCGAGACTACCTAAGTGTCGGGCGGGAGTCGAGCGAGTCAGGTCAGAAAACCTAAGTGTCGGGCGGGGTCGAGCTAGTCGGGCGGGAGTCGAGCGAGTCGGGCGGGAGTCGAGCGAGAATCGAGCGTGTCGAGCGATACTACCTAATCGTCGGGCGAGCGAAAAAATTAATATCTCTAAATACATATTTCATCTCTAAATACTTTTCATCTCTAAATACATATTTCATCTCTAAATTCAAATCTAAAATCTCTAAATTCAAATCTAAATATATAATTCTAATCTAAATTCATAAATAAATTAATTGAAAACATTAAAAAAAATTACTGACGTCAGCCATCAGGGACTGATGTCAGCAGATCCCCTCACCAGTAGCGACGGCGGGCTGAGGGGGGCGACGACGTCGGCGGCCGGGAACGGCGGCAGGCGACGGCCGGGCGCGGGGGAGACGGCGGCCGGGCGTGGGGGCCGGCGCGGAGACGGCGCCCGGGCGCGGCGGAGCGGGGTCGACGGGCGGCTGGGAGCGGCGGCGGCGGAGCGGGGGCGACGGCGGCCGGGAGCCGGCGGCGGGCGACGACCGGGCGCGGCGGAGAAGTCGACGGGCGTGGGGACGACGGCCGGGCGTGGGCGGGGTCGACCGGCGGCGTGCGGACGACGGCGGCCGGGAGCTCCGGCGGCGGCGGAGGGCGCGGGGCCGGCCGGACGTGTCGATGGCCGGTCGCGGGCAGGGACGCCGGGGTGCGACGGGGCCGACGACGGCGGGGTGCGAGCTTCGACGATGACGGAGGCAGGGGCAACGGCGGGGGAAGACGACGGCGGCAGAGATCAGCAGGGACGCCGGACGACGAAGTGTAGTGAAGTGGAGGAGTTGGGGAAGAAGGGGTGGATCCGTGGGATATATATCCCCTTCTTTAGTCTCGGGTCGTAATCAGACCCGGGAGCAAAGAGCCTTTAGTCCCGGGTGGTGATACGACCCGGGACTAAAGGCCCCCCTTTTGTCCTGGGTGGTATCTCCACCTGGGACTAAAGGCCCCTTTCGCGCGGGAGGGTCGCAAGGGCAAAATTTCGGCCTTTTGTCCCGGGTGGTGTTGCCACCCGAGACTAAAGGCCCCCTTTAGTCTAGGGTCGTAACACCACCCGGGACTAAAGTGTAATTTTCAGCGGGAACTGTTTTTCCCCTCCCATTTCTTTTCTCATTTTAACATTCTATCTCTTTGAAATCAAAAAAATATAGTATCTTTTACTATTTTTTCATGCAAAATTATATTTAGTTAAAATATAATAAACTGTACTTTGCTATGCAAAATTATATTTTAGAGTTGTAAACATTCACTTCCAATTTTCATTTACAATATTGATGTGCATTCCCAATAAAATTCAATTAAACCGAAAAAATAGTAAATTAATTCAAAAAAAATCTCAAACTTGGTGGGTCAATCTCACATGACATATTCAAGCTTCATAAAAATTTTGAGACCGATACAACACTGCAAAGTGCATGGACTTCAGAATCGTTAAGACATAAGTTGTATAGACATGGTTCGATAAAAGGTTCTATATAGTTTTGTGAAGCACGTGCACTCCATCTATGTCAAAATGGTTTGAAATTTTTTTGGTTGTCATTTACACTCAAAATATTAGCTCACACAAGATCTTAGATTTTTCTGATGACTAAATGTATTTTAGGTTTTTTCTTCGTGCTAAAAGAGCTAGAATATTGTGAATTACACATCAATAACTCAAGAATTATGATTCGGCTTCCAGATAAATTAGACTCCTAAGGCACAAGAGAACTTGTGGCCAAGTTTGGCACCATTCTGGATCGTTTCAGGGGTGCTCTCAGCTCAATTTTTAATTTCTAGGTGATGTCACACGAAAATTCAATTAAACCGAAAAAATAGAAAATTAATTCAGAAAAATCTCAAACTTGGTGGGTCAATCTCACATGACATATTCAAGCTTCATAAAAATTTTGAGACTGATACAACACTGCAAAGTGCATGGACTTCAGAATCGTTAAGACATAAGTGGTATAGACATGGTTCGATGAAATGTTCTATATAGCTTTGTGAAGCACATGTACTCCATCTATGTCGAAATGGTCTGAAATTTTTGTGGTTGTCATTTACACTCAAAATATTAGCTCACGCAAGATCTTAGATTTTTCTGATGACTAAATGTATTTTAGGTTTTTTCTTCGTGCTAAAGGAGCTAGAATATTGTGAATTACACATCAATAACTCAAGAATTATGATTCGGCTTCTAGATAAATTAGACTCCTAAGGCACAAGAGAACTTGTGGCCAAGGTTGGCACCATTCTGGATCGTTTCAGGGGTGCTCTCAGCTCAACTTTTAATTTCTAGGTGATGTCACACGGAAATTCAATTAAACCGAAAAAATAGTAAATTAATTCAGAAAAATCTCAAAATTGGTGGGTCAATCTCACATGACATATTCAAGCTTCATAAAAATTTTGAGACCGATACAACACTGCAAAGTGCATGGACTTCAGAATCGTTAAGACATAAGTGGTATAGACATGGTTCGATGAAAGGTTCTATATAGCTTTGTGAAGCACGTGTACTCCATCTATGTCGAAATGGTCTGAAATTTTTTTGGTTGTCATTTACACTCAAAATATTAGCTCACGCAAGATCTTAGATTTTTCTGATGACTAAATGTCTTTTAGGTTTTTTCTTCGTGCTAAAGGAGCTAGAATATTGTGAATTACACATCAATAACTCAAGAATTATGATTCGGCTTCCAGATAAATTAGACTCCTAAGGCTTGTGGCCAAGTTTGGCACCATTCTGGATCGTTTCAGGGGTGCTCTCAGCTCAACTTTTAATTTCTAGGTGATGTTGCACGGAAATTCAATTAAACCGAAAAAATAGTAAATTAATTCAGAAAAATCTCAAACTTGGTGGGTCAATCTCACATGACATATTCAAGCTTCATAAAAATTTTGAGACCGATACACAATTGATTTGATCAATAATCATTACATTACGACATTAATCTCAAGCACGTAAGTACGGTGTCTCTTCACGTCCAAGCAATATGCTTGGGTCAACTTCGACAGCGAACGGAGGCATGCCATCAAACTGATCATAATCATCAGATTGATCTGTTTTGTCCTTGACTCCCACGATTACTCTTTTACCTGGAAGAACTATGTGACGCTTTGCCTCTTGTGGTCCTGCTCCTTGGGGATTTTTATTCTTCGGTATGCTAGTCATATCCTTCACATAGAAAACCTGATGCACATCTTTGGCAAGCACGAATGGATCATCTTTGAACCCAATCTTGGTAAGGTCCACTATTGTCATTCCATATTCATCTTTCTTTACGCCATTCAGGTTTACCCATTGGCAAAAAAATAGAGGGATGTTCATTGCTCCGTACTCAAGCTCCCATATCTCTTCTATGATACCATAATAGCAGGTCTTGCCCCCATCTTTTCCGATGACGTCCATACGGACACCACTATTTTGGTTTGTGCTTTTGCGATCTTGAGCTCTCGTGTAAAAATTGTAACCATTCATATCGTAAGCTTGAAATCTTGTAATTGTGCTACAAGGTCGCCTGGCTAACAAAGCTAGTTGTGGATGAATCGTTGAGTTTCCGATTAGTTGTTCACTCAATCATGAGGGAAATGTTTCCAAGTGACGGCGTGCAATCCAGACTGGGGATTTGGTTGGATTTTGAGAAGCAATAATCTGCTTGTGTTCCATCCTATACGGAGTCACCAGTGATGATTGTTGCAGGACTGTTAGGTGTGCTTTATGGAACAAATCAGTATTATTGCTCAAACTTGATTTTCTTCTGACGGTACCCTTTCCCTGTAGCCTCCCCTCGTGTCGTGATACTGGAAGCCCAATCGAGTCAATTATGTCGACAAAATCAACACAAAACTCAATGACCTCCTCAGTTCCATATCCCTTAGCAATGCTTCCTTCCGGACGGGCACGGTTTAGAACATATTTCTTGAGGATCGACATGAACCTCTCAAAAGGCCACATGTTGTGAAGGTATACTGGACCGAGAATAGTAATTTCTTTCACAAGGTGTACCAGGAGGTGCGTCATAACATCGAGGAAGGAAGGTGGAAATGCCAACTCAAAGCCGACAAGACATTGAACTGCATCATTCTGTAGCTTTCCTAGCTTGGCTGGATCGATTGCCTTCTGTGAAATTGCATTAAGAAATGCACAAAGCTTTACGACCAGTAATCATACATTCTCTGATAGAACACCCCTCAACGCAACTGGAAGCAACTGTGTCATCAACATGTGACAGTCGTGGGCCTTTAGATTTGTGAACTTCTTCTCTTTCATATTTATGATCCCCTTTAAATTCGATGAGTAGCCAGACGGAACCTTAATACTGTTCAGGCAATCAAACACGCTTTCCTTCTCTTTTTTGGTGAGAGTGTAACTAGCAGGACCATAGTAATCAACATCATCATCATCCTCTTCTGGATCAGTTTCATCATCACCCTCCCGCGGAACTTTGGGAATCTTATGAAATTCTTTCATGTCCTCTCGTGCTTCGTTGGTATCCTTCGGGTTACCGTAACAACCCATGAAGCCTAGCACATTCACGCAAAGATTCTTCGTAAGGTGCATCACGTCAATTGCGTGTCGGACCTCAAGGCTACGCCAATAAGGTAGCTCCCAAAATATAGGTTTCTTCTTCCACATTGGTGCACGCCCGTTGGCGTCAGTTGGAACAGGTTCACTACCGGCACCCTTTCCAAAGACTACCCTTAGATCATTTACCATCTCAAATACGACATCTCCATTAAAATGGGGTGCCTTCGTACGATGGTCAGCCTTCCCTTTCCAATGCATCCCTTTCTTCCGTAAGGGGTGATTAGTTGGAAGGAAACAACGGTGACCATTATACACGACCTTCTTACAGTTTTTGAGATGAATACCTTGTGTTCTATGTAAACAGTGCGTGCATGCCCAATATCCCTTGTTTGTCTGCCCAGAAAGGTTACTTAGGGCAGGCTAATCATTGATGGTTATGAACAATAATGCTCGTAGATCGAAGTTCTCTTGCCTATCCTCATCCCACACACGTACGCCCTCTTCCCGCCATAGCAGTAATAGTTCATCGACCAACGGTCTTAGGTACACATCAATGTCGTTGCCGGGTTGTTTTGGACCTTGGATGAGCACCGGCATCATAATGAACTTTCGCTTCATGCACATCCAACCAGGAAGGTTGAACATGCATAGGGTCACAGGCCATGTGCTATGACCACTGCTAAACTCCCCGAATGGATTGAAACCATCCGTACTTAAACCAAACCTTATGTTCCTTTCCCCGTCCTCAGAAAATGTCTTGAATTCTCTATCAATCTTTCTCCACTGAGACCCATCAGCTGGATGTCTCAGCAGGTTGTCTTGCTTACGTTCCTCGGTGTGCCATCTCATCAACTTAGCATGTGCTTTGTTCCGGAACAAACGCTTCAAACGTGGTATTATAGGAAAATACCACATAACCTTCGCCGGAACTTTCTTCGTCTTGTCACGGTGGCCCTGAAGATCACCAGCATGTTCATCTCACCGAATCTTATAACATAGCGCTTTGCACACAGGACAAGCATCCAAATTCTCGTAATCCTTACCTCGATATAGGATGCAATCATTAGGGCATGCATGGAACTTCTGTACCTCCAACCCAAGAGGGCACACAGTCTGTTTTGCTTCATATGTGGTGGACGGTAATTCATTGTTCTCCGGAAGCTTGTCCTTCACAATTTTTAGCATCCCTTCAAATGCCTTATCAGACACACCATGTTTTGCCTTCCATTGCAGCATTTCTATTGTAATACCAAGCTTTTTGTGACCTGGCTTGCAATCTGGGTATAACGGTTTTCTGTGATCTTCGATCATACGTTGGAACTTTGCCTTTTCTTTTTCGTTTTCACAGTCCCTTTGTGCATCCTGTAGAACCTGGCCGAGATCATCAGCAGGCCCGTCAGCATGTGTTGGTAACTCTTCTTCGTCAGCATCTTCCATTAAAGTATCTGCAAAAGCTTGACCTGCGGCCAAGTCCGGAATACCCTCCTCCTCCTCTTCTTCGTCGTCTTCCATCACAACCCCTCTTTCACCGTGCTTGGTCCAAACCACATAGTTCGGCATGAATCCGTATTTCAACAAGTGGAGGTGAAGTGTGCCCGGGTCATGGTAGTCTCTTTCGATTCTGCAATCGGAGCATGGACAACACATGAACCCACTCGCATCCTTGTTTTTTTCGCCACTTCGAGAAAACCATGCATGCCGGTAATGTACTCCGTTGACCGTCTGTTGGTGTTGTACATCCATTGCCTGTTCATCTGCAACATATTAAGTGAAAAATATCCATGTTAATTCTACAACACTATCCCTAGGTATCCTTTTCTAATAACTAAATTAATAAATTCTATTTTCTCTAATATTAAATATAGCTAGCTAAAAGTAAAATTTATATAAAAACAAAAAAAAATCTTAGTACAAATGAATGAAAGAAGATAATCATAACAAATGAAAACTACTTATTACCAAGTCTAAAGTATGCTAATATAAAAACTACATCTCTTAGCTCTTAAATCAAATTTTCTATTTTCTTAATTATGGCATAAATTTTAAGTATAAAAAATATACACTATCCCTAGGTCTCATTTTCTAATAACTAAATTAATAAATTCTATTTTCTCTAATAATAAATAAAGCTAGCTAAAAGTAAAATTTTTATAAAAACAAAAAAAATCTTAGTACAAATGAATGATAGAAGATTATCATAACAAATGATAACTACTTATTACTAAATCTAAAGTATACTAAAAACCTCATCTCTTAGCTCTTAAATCAAAATTTCTATTTTCTCCTTCTCTAAATCATAACACGAAATTTAAACACAACAAATGAATGGAGGATGAAGAATAATACCTTAGCAACACCTTGGAGGTGAGAAAACTCCACAAATTGATGACGAAAAATTTGGGTAGCACCTCCCTAGGTTTGAGGCGCCATGGAGCTGAGAGGAGCTTGCTCTTTGAGCTCTCGGTGAAAAATGGTCGGGCAGGGAAGAAGAAGGGAGCGTGCTGTCGATTTTGTATAGGGGAGGCCTTTTGTCCCGGTTGGTTTTACCAACCAGGACAAAAGGCCTCTGAAGGCCGGTCCCGCCAACCCTACCACCCGGGACTAAAGGCTGGCCCCAATCATTGCGGCCGTGGAGGGCTGGCCTTTAGTCCCGGCTTGGATTACCAACCGAGACTAAAGGGTCGCCCCCCAATGACCCTATTGTTTTTTTAGTTTAGTATATATTAAGGTCTCCAAAATCTGTGATAAAGGCTGATATTAAGGCTTAATCAATACTTTGGAGGTGAGAACCCTAATATTAAGGTTTCCAATAAATTAGTCACTGGACTAACATCAATACTTAAGGTCTTAACAAAAAATATAAAAAAGTTCGTACATCAATACTTAATTAAGGTCTTACAAACATAAAAAGTTCATACATGAATACTTAAGGTACGGTCTTAACAGAGATAGAGGGGTGCATCAATGCACGACACATATTTCATACTTCATTCTTCTTCCTTAGAAAGTCCATATAGTTGAAGTCTCCGATCTTGAAGTCGAGAACTTCAGCGAAATATGCCAGAGAATAGATCAGTGCACTCTCTATCGCTTCACAATTACGGTCACAGGGACTTCCATAAATTTGAAATAGTGGTGGTGAGGAAAACTGATATGGCCTGTAAAATGAAAGATGAGCCTGATACTTCCAATTTCTTGTTTGTATAGCATTTGAATCTGTGTATGAAAATCCCACAACATCCATCACTTGCTCTAGAATTGCATAAAAGCTCATTGCCGCAAAGGTTTGACCAAACATGTCCTACAGTTAAGAATAATGTTATTACGACACATTAAAATGCTGAATAAGAAGATTAAAAAAATTTAAATGGTGCTCCATACCATGTCATGTTCATTTAGCCGACAAAGTCTCTCTGCGGTCGTGGTGACACTTTCTCCTTCCTCGTGTGACTTTATTAGAAAATAAGAGTAATCTGGCACAAAATACCCATTAGCGTTTAGTTGTTGTAACCATGCCTGCACAGTGGTCCTTTCATAAGTCCTCTTAACCAGTGTAGGGGTACCCCACCGAACAATCGATACCATTTGGATGGGTTCTGAAGACAGCGGGGAGTGATTTTGTCCTTGAACGGCTATATCAAACGAGATTTTTAATTGTATGCAATTGTTTGGACCGATAATGGCGCATTGTGTAACAAGAGGGGTACCACCTAAATTTTCAACAACATGTGCGAGCCACTGCAAATGATTGAGAACCTGCATTGTATGAAAATAATATTATTATCCGTGTGTACTACGTAAACATCAAATTTATACAACGAAAGAATATTACTATGTTGGGACGAGGTCCTTGGCTTCGATCACTAGTAGGTAACTCAATCACACCATGGGTGAAGTGTATGCCTGGACGACGAGCCAAAGGTGGCCGGTCATCAAAACTGATTCCACGACCGCCGCCATGGCGACCTCCACGGCGACCACCGTGACCAGAATAACTTGCCATAGTTATTCTGGACTACTCTGTAATATATATAAAACAATGCTTAAATAAGAGAATGCTTAAATCTATTCTATATAAAAACATAATATATAAGACCTATTTTCTCATTTTCTAATAACTAAACAGATAAGTGCAAGAGCTCGTTCAGGTGCAGTGAGCCCGGAGGCGACGTAAGTCTGTACTATACCTTTTCTAATCACCCCGATCATTTAGGAAGTACAACCTCACCTCACCATCATATACACGCACCTCGCTCTCCCACTTATAGTACGTCGCCAAGCTACAGCCCTGCATCTCCTACCTGGCTACAGCCCAACATCACCGAGCCACGTATAGCCCCAGCTCGTAGGTGATGTTGGACTGTAGATAGCTAGGATGTAAGGCTACTGGTACAGAACATCCAACCTACTGTATATATGGAAATAAGAAAAAAATAAGAGAATGCCTAAATGTATTCTAAATAAATACAAGAAATACTTAACAAAAATGAATTAAATAGGTAGGTAGTATATTTTCATTTGGTAATGACCATTTTTTTAATAAACTAACTTCTAATAAATTAAGCCAAATGTAAAATTAAATGCATCTCTCATCTAAAAGTTAAAATCAATTATCTCTATAGCAAAAACTATAAAATTAGAGGATAAATCCCTATGTGAAACTATGCTTAAAAAATATGTGAAACTAAATACAATGTTAGCTAAATCTAAAACATCTGAAAACATCATCTCTTAGCTCCTCCTACCACCTAAAAATCTAAATCCATATTTTCTCCATTTCTAATCATAAAAACGAAATTTAATCATAACAAATGGAGGAATGATGAAGAATCAAACCTTAGCAACACTTTGGAGGAGAGAAATCTTCACAAATTGATGACGAAAAAATTGGACATCACCTCCTAGGAGAAGAACTAGCTAGCTCTTCACAAACTATGTCTTAAGCTCTTGGGTGAAAATGTGAACTCGGGCAAAGGAAAAAGAAGGGAGGCAGGGATATATAGGCACACCCTTTAGTCCCGGGTGGTATTACCACCCTGGACTAAAGATGAGACTTTAGTCTCGGGTGGTAATACTACTCGGGACAAAAACTTTAGTCCCGGGTGGTGTTACGACCCGGGACTAAAGGCTAACCCTTTAGTCTCGGGTCGTAATACCACCCGGGACTAAAGTCTGGCGCCAATAATTGCGGCTCGGAGCCGTTGGATGCCAGGGCTTTAGTCCCGGGTGGTATTACCACCCGAGACTAAGGGGGGGGGGGGGCGGTGCAAACAGCCTTCCGAGGCCACGTCGCCCCAAAAGCATTTGTCCCAGTTCCAAGGTTGAATCTGGACAAATGCTTGGGAACAAAGGTCGTTTTTCCACCGGTGGCAACAATTTTTGCTCGTTTCACTAATGAGCTAGCTTGAGCTAGCCCGCAAGCTGCTCATGAGCTAACCAAGCTAGAAGGTCAAGAGTTCAACGAAGGAAACCAGAAGAAGCTCATCTGTTCACTTGCTCTGTTCTCCATAAAGTTCTATCGGCTCTGCTCATGTTTTGATTCTATTCGTTTAATTTGCTCATGATCACCTAGGGGAGAAAGATTTCCCTTCCCTGCCAGTTGATGCATCCATCCTTTGATCTTCTTGACATCGCCCAATGAATGAGAAATGCGATCATGCGCAGGCTGTACAGCTACCAGTTGATTGCTTCTAGTTCTCGTACAATTTTTTTATCATGCAACTATTTTTTTCCTGCTAGTGACTATAATTTTTGTGTTTCAAATATACTAAGATACAAATCTAATAAACATTCATTCGGACTCGCAAGCCAAACAAGCTCGCTCGAGTTGTTAATGAGCCAAGCCGAGCTGATCTTTTTGCTCGTTTTGTTAATGAGCCGAGCCGAGCTGGCTCGTTTGACTAACAAGCCAGACCAAGCCAAGCCGAGCCGAGCTGGCTCGGCGTCTGTCGGGGTTTGTCACCGCCGGCAAGTAAATTTATACGATCGTGTGTCTGGGTCCGGATGCTAGCACAAGAGACACTAGGGTTTATACTGGTTCGGGCCTCCGGAGAGTAATACCCTATGCCCAGTTTGAAGGGAGTGTTCTTTATGCCTGAGTTCGTAGTAGGGGTTACAAACTAGTCGGGAGAGGGTTTCGGAGCCCAAGTCCCTGGTGCGAGTGCGAGGTGGTTCTTGTAGCCTAAAGGAGTACATGTGGTGTTGTTGGTTGTGTTTGCTTGCATCTACTTCTGACTCCTTCCCTCCCCTTTTATAGTCACAAGGGGGATAGGGAAGAGGGGTAAAAAGGGTACAAGAGTTTATGTTAAAGTGTCGATCGTCCTTCCCCACGTCGGGCGGCCGTCCAGACGTGGTGAGCAGCCATGTAATGTAGTGGGGTGGTTGTTGACCGTATGGGCTCCCGAGAATGGCGGGTTCCGAGTAGTTAGCACGGACGACTCCCCGAGTGCGTCTCCGAGTGGTTCAGCATAGTGGGACGTCACTTTCGTGCTCCTGTTCCCAGCAGCGTAGTAGATATGTGTCTTTTCGGGGTACGGCAGAGCTCCTGTGTGGACGGTACGATGCACACTGTGTCGTTCGTGGCGCAATGGGTGCCCACACCTTCTGACACCGGGTGTCACGGGAGCGGGCATGCGCGGAGGACTTGTCACATCGGGAGTGGGCCCCGCCCATGGCTTGCTTCATCGCGAAGATTGTCCCAGTCGGGTGCGGAAACTACTCATGCGAATGAGTAGTCATGGCCGGGATGCAGAAACTTGTCGTGCGAGCGAGTGGTCATGTCGGAGGTCGGAGGACGGAGAAGTAGTCGTGTGAGCCGCTAAGTACCCGGAGACTTGTCGTACGAATCGCTAAGTACTCGAAGACAGAGGTAACTTGTTGTACGGACCGCCAAGTACATAGATACAAAGGTACTTGTCATACGAGCCATCAAGTACTCGGAGTGTAGTCCGTATTTCCTCCTTCTTGGTAGTCGTCGCGTTGGTGGGCCCTAATTTAGGCCCTCGTCATTAGCCCACGAGCCTTGTGGGGAGTCAAGGACTCGCTCCCAGGTTCAGTGGTCATAGTGGTGGAGGGATAAGTTGCGGTTTTCCGGTGGAGACGTGCGAGCGCACCCATCGGGTGTAGCCCCCGAGCCCACGAGGGAGTTGGAGACTCGCTCATGGGGTTCAAAGTGTTAACGCTGTGGAGGTTTTGTCCCATTGCATGTTGCTTGGGATGTGCGTCATGGCGGGGAGAGTGGGCGGAAGTTTCGCACCGGTTAGGCTCGCGGACCTACCTCGGGGCAACGGAATGGTATGCGCGTGGGTGCCAGTTTCGCCAGGGGGCGCGCCTTTTGAGGGTCATCGCTTCAGCATCGTGGGGCGTGCGGCCCGAACATGGGCCCCAGCTTTAAATGCTGCCGCCCGCACTGCTCCTCCTTCCTTTATACGCAAAGGCCACCAGTTGGGATTCAATCTTCTTCCTCGCCTTCTCCGCAGCAGCCGCCGCAGCCCTTCTTCTTCACCCTCGCATCTCCCGCGCCAGTGCCTCTTTCTTCTTTTGAATCCAACCTCGAGCCCCGCTTCCTCCCATCACCATGTCATCCTGGATGCGCTCCTCCACCACCTTCACGTAGCTCGACCAGCTCGTCGCCAATGTCATGCTACCGGTGCTCACCGGAGCTGAGGAGTGGATGCTTCCCGGGCTCGAGGACTCCCCCAGCCCCCGTCGGGGTACGTGGTCTCCTTCGTGGCCTTCCACGAGCACGGCTTCTCCGTCCCCGCTTGGCGGTTTATCCGCGCCATGCTTCATCAGTACAGGCTGCAGCTGCAGCACCTCAACCCCAATGGGATCCAACAGATGGCGGCGTTTGAGGTGCTCTGTGAGGGGTACCTGGGCGTGGAAGCCTACTGGCATTTGTTCTGGTACTTCTTCATGTTCGTGTGCTTGAAGGACGGCACGAGCCCAGTGACGATCGCGTGCGCCACTCTCCGGGCGAAGCTGAAAGGACCTTGGTGTCGCCTAGAGGGGGGTGAATAGGCGGACGACCGAATTAAACTTTTCTTCCCCGCAAACTTGAACTGCCAGGCTTCACCGGTCAGGCCGGTGCGCCTCACTGGTCAGACCGGTGCTGGCACTGCTTCACAGGAGGGCACCGGTCAGACCATTGCCCTTCACCGGTCAGACAGGTGGAGCACAAAGCACCTGCAAAAATAGCTTCGAGTTCCTCTTGACTTCTAGCACGAACCAAACTCGGTGAGTGGCCTTGGTAGATTATCTCAAGTAGGGTAATGATCCCTGCACACACAAATAGCACACCCAAGTAGATCGAAGCGGAAGCAAATCAAATATGCTAGAAAACAACTTAGAGGAGGGAAACCACAATGAGACGCAAGGATTTGTTTCCCGAAGTTCACTTCCACCAAGGAAGCTACGTCTCCGTCGAGGAGCTTGTAAGGGATTCGAGTTCTCAACTAACTCTACCCACAACAAGCCGGGTCTCTTTCAACTACTTTCCTCGATTCCACTAAGGTGATCTTTTCCACGAAGAGGAAAGATCACAGCCCTTACAAACTTGCTGCTGCTCACCACAACTTGGGAGCTAGCCGGCGACGCCTAGCCGTCTAGGAGGCAAACCTCTAAGAGTAACAAATGCTTTAATGCTTGTAGACGTGAAACTCAAGTGCTCAAGCTATGGGAATGCTTTTGTCAGCTCACAAAGGCTCTCTTAAGCTCACTCTCGCAACCCAACTCAAAGATATGGCTTGAATCCACAAATCTCACAAAGAGGCAAGTTCACCAAGAACAGCAGCCCACCAAAGAGGAAGGCTTGGGGTACTTATACCCCTCAACAAAGAAAACTAGCCGTTAGCTGTCGGGCAGCACCGGTTAGACCGGTGCTCCTCACCGGTCAGACTAGTGTTTGAAAACTAGCCGTTGGGCCTAGTCACACCAGTCAGACCGGTGCCATTCACCGGTCAGACCGGTGAAGCTCGAGACACCCCCAAAACCCTTTCTATCACTCTAACACTTCACCAAAGAGATGAAGTGGCTCAGGTTAGGTTAGGAGGGGTTGTTAGCACACTCTAAGGCTCTCAAGGCTATTTCTCACAAAGGTTTTCTAAGAGCACTTGACTTGGTCACAAAGCGAAAGTTGCATCCCTCTTGATAGTATGACATACCTATACTCAAGATAAATAAAAACACCTTGTCAACTTCTTGAGCTTGAATGTCTTCAATCTTGCCATACTTGATCAATTTCCACTTGAGGGCTTTCAACTTTAGCCAATGTCTTGAGCACATCCATACTTGAGCTAGTGACTTAAGATCTTTCCATATAGCATAGAAATGCACACTTAGATTCTTAAGTCACTCCATATTGCCAATCATAACATGTGAGTGAGTTGCAATGCTTTCCTCGGTTACAGCTTGGATTTGATACTTGAAGACCCCACGGATACTAGAACTTCACCTTAGCAAAACACAAATGGCGGCCTAGCTAGGACCCCAAAGATTGCTTAGTCCCTCACCCTAGTCATCTCGGTTGATCTCTTCATCACTTATCCAATCCACGTTGAGTTAGGTTTTGCTTCATCCCCAATTAGTCTTCATTTGAAATCTCGCTTCAAATGCTTGCTCTTGATTGACAGCGAATATACAAGCTTCCAATTAAGGACCATAAAATCTACACTCATCCTTGTGTCCTCTTTTATTTACCACATGAAGCCTTGCATTTAATTTAGAGAGAATTACCATCTTCTCTTCCTATGATCCTTGTACTTTAATCAAGCTACAATATGTACCAGAGACAATGAATTGACCTTCTCAAGATACTCCTGATATTTATTTTCCTTTGTTGCTTGATATTTTCCACTATGCCTTAGGATCACACATATATTTGTCTTCTCCAATGTGATCCATATAATATTCATTCACCAATATATATCCCAACAATAACTCATGAATATATAAATAAGACCTGCTCACAATCTTAGACAAATATGTTAGACCTTTAATCGCTTTGTCTTTCAATTCACCATAATCCACTTAGGGGCCTAGATGCACTTTCAATCTTCCCCTTTTTGGTGATTGATGACAACTCGATTAAAGCTTACAAATATTTCGTTAAAGAACATTTCTATTCTTAGATATAGCTACAGCTCCCCCTTAATTTGTGCTTTGAATGGAATTTCAAAAATTTGGCCTCAAATGCCAAAAGCACAAATTTGGGAGAAAAGCATGAGAGCTCCCCTTATATCTTAGTATCAGTGGAGTGCAACATGTGTGAGTGACAAAATAAAATATGTGATGCATATGACAAGATAAGCACAAAGCAAAATAACAAGTGTGCTGGCTGAGCGTCACCGGTCAGACCGGTGACCCTGACCGGTCAGACCGGTCAGGCCTGTGTTGACATTTCTTAACGCAATCACCTAAGAACATGTTTAGAACCCATCCTGGTAATAGCGCCAGAAATGCTGGTTGGTAAATCTTAATGTTATAGGAGTCTGCAAGTGCACGGAAGTACCATTGTAGCATTTCCCCAAAGGAGTATTCCAAAGGGTATCGAATCCAAGGAAGGCATTAGCGGAATGACAAGATCAACTCTATTGCAATGAGTATAGATCATAGACGGAAATAAATCAGACACTCAAGTGCAGGGGTAAAATATGATAATAGGGGTAGTGTGATCACACACACACTCACTCTCTCTCTAAGGGGTCCTAGGCATAGGAGGCGACATACGAGTTAGTTCTAGGTTCTTATGTACTATACACATAAAGCTGGTAGGAACAAGTTAGATACACTAGCGTTGAAGAACATTGACTTAAGCACCCAGGTACCATGGGGAGATAACCTCCCGCGTTGCTTCCGCACAACTCCGGTTGTTATATTTTAGACTCCTACAGCTTATCCGAATGTGGGGGATTTCAGAGGACCAACGGCTGTCACTACCGCGGCCTACCAAAGACAAACTGTGGGATAAGCTCATAAGTAAGGTAGCTACGCAACCCAAGCACCATGCTTACGTTGTTAGCCGGACATGACCGGCCCGGGCTATTGTGACCCAGGTCAAGCCACCAGATAAACCAGCCAATTACACCGAGTACCGTAGCTTAAGCACAGACTTCATACAACGCAGTCATGTCATCTAATTAGATCAAACCAGGTTAGGTACACAAACGGATTCATGTTTTCCTATGTCTGTTCAACTGGATCAAAGGGTCGTGTTCGCGAAGAACACGAGCCTCTAACTTATGAACAAACACCAGAAACATGTAAAAGTCACCCGTCAAGCGGATCGAAAGGCCTTGTTCATCAAGAACAAGAGCCTCTAAATGATGAACAGGTGAAGAACACATGAACAAATCACTCATGTATACTAACACAACTTTATATGAAATAGATAAACAACTGAAGTAGATCAAAGTCATACAAATGAAATAAGATACAAGAGAACTCATACCTAGATCCCAAAGTAGACTTGGAACCTGAATTAGAACTACTCTAGCCTACCTCCTAGCCTTGAGACTAAAAGTGAGAGAGGTGTTGCAAGTGTGGATGGTTCATAAGTGAGCCCCCTCTCCTTCTATTTATAGGCCCGAGCACCAGCGAGGAATGGATGCAAACACCCCGGGGATGGTGCCTAGGACCAATGGGGAGACACCACGTGGAAGCACAGGAGAGGTCGAGCCAAGGTCGGTTCGGCCGACCTGTGGGGTTGGCCGACCCTCTGGTGGGCCCCCTGGCTCGTGCTTTCTCCTGGTGGCTGTCCTGTGGGTCCTTAGGTCGGTTCCCGGTGTCCACCCTGTTTTGGCGCGGTTTGCATGCCTTTGTGGGCCCATGGATCCATATGACGTCCACGTGTCACACTCTGATTCGTCGGGGGTTGCTTCACTTGGATTGCTTGCATGGCATGCATGCATGGCTCCCTAGTTGGCAGGTGTGCATGCATGGCATCCTTGTTGGCAGCCCACCTAGGATGAGGTGATGTGGCATGGACCATAGAAGGTGAGTTTGACACTCTTTTCCTGCTTATTTTCCTGCAATCAAATAATCTCCAAGGACAAGTGGAACTACATTATTCTTAACCAAATACATGTAAGAAATGCCTTATGCTCCTTTATTCATGAGTATATTGACGGCTAAAGTAGGTACTTAACAGCTGTCAACAACTCCCCAAGCTAGCCTCTTGCTCGTCCCGAGCAAGAGATTAAGGACTTAGGTTAGTTGATCAGGAGTTGCTACGATGTTGTATTCCTAGTGTATAACAAGGTACAACTAGGTACTCTATCAAAGGTTGAAGAAGTTGGCATTGATCTTACCTTACACTCGATTGATATGGGGCGTGTAGCTTCACCTGCCTTGGGCGGTTGAAAGATAGAATGGTTGTATAAAGATTGCCAATCACATTTACCTTGATGAGTTATCAATCCGGAGGTTTTGCAGGTTTTTCAAAAAGAAATCAAAGTTCCTCAAATGATACTCTCGGACCGCTCAATGTGTATGATTCCTCACCAAGGCATTGTTTTGCCTTCTTTCACTACCTACTCCTAATAAGCTGATATGTGGAGCTGTAGGTAGGGAAAACATGTGGCATACCTATTTCTCATGTATTGTCGAGTCAAAAAACCGGATCCTTGGGAGAACAAGTCATACACCCTGATCAAGATGTGCAAAAGTGTGTGTATGGTGGATGGATAATGAACTCCTCTTTGCATGATTTTACTCTCCTCCCTTTTTGAAATTTTTGAGACTTGGGCTATGTCTATTTACTCTCTTTTTTTATATGCATGCCCTTGAGCATGTTTCTTTTTTTTATGAAATAGCCCAAAGTCCTTGCTGAATATTTTTGGAGGGAGAGTAATCATGGAACATGCACAGAGCTTTATTTTGTGGAATGGATGGGGAACGGATGAAATGATGGTTGCTAACTTTCAGTGTAGAAGTTTCGCATATGGTGGTGTGTACGTGATCTTGATCATAGGAGTATGACAAGTTTACTCGCCGAGGGTCACAGCAATTCGACAAGACTCAATGAAGAAATCAAGTAGCATATGTGGAGGTTAACAGAAGCTATGATCTACATATGGCCTTGGATAGGAATTTCTTATCATTGAGGAACTTATCATTTTAACATTTTTTAAAAGAAAACTCCGGATATCAAACATCACTTAGTACTAGCTCATAGCAACTCTATTGTACCATATCATATCTTGCAACAACTTAGGCAAAGATCATGCTTTTTGCTACCCACAAATTTCAAGCTCAGGTTCGATCATACTAGCCAACAAACTCAAAACTTGGATAGGATACTAAGTTGTAAGCAAGGCATACAAGAGGAATAAACAAAGCAACTATTCATCATTTCAACCATGGAGAATAAGAACACTCTTACCGCGCATATGAAAACAAACTAATTTAGGAAAGCAAATAAATATCTTTGGTCTTTTTAAACTTTTGTTTTCAAATTTTTATGTGTTTTTAGCATACGGGGTTCTGAAAACAATAGAAGATACAAGTTACCTCAGAATGGGGGTCCTCCCCCAAGCTAGCTTCAGGCTCACTGCTGTGGAGGGTGGTATCCCATCCACACGTAGTAAGCCCTCTGCTCCTCTAGCTGTCGCAACTATCTCTGCTCCATGGTGTGAATCGTCTCGCCAGTCATACACTGCCAGTCCTGAGTGGACTCAGCCTGCTGGTGCATTGTCTCCTCCATGGTACCGACACGGATGTTGAGCTTGCTCATCGCTGAGTGAGGGTGGCCCCACAAGATGACGAGCGCAACCCGGACGATGAGGATGAGTCCCCGTAGGTAGCACCGGCGGGCCGAACCCACTCGCCACTCCCTGCACTAGCCCAGGTTGAGCTACTCGCACCCGACTGACACATGGGTTGGTCCCAACCGGGGGCATATCCGGGTGTAACTCCAGACATGCACCCAGCCGAGGCCCATGCGCCAGACAGCAGTGGGGTAGGCTGAGGCTGTGGCTGAGGTGACGGCTGTGGTGATGGTTGTGGCGGCGGATGTTGTGGCAGTTGCTGTGCTGTCGCTGCCCTCCTCGATGCACTCCTAGTGACCCTATCTCCAGAAACACTAGAACGATGAGGTTCCTCAAGAGGAACGGTCAGTGGCCCTTGGCCGTAAAAACGGAAATCCGGGTTAGGTAACCGAATCTGGTTTCCGTGGCCAGGGTAAAAGAAAACCAAGGAATCATCTAGGCCCTTTTTAAGAGTATGTCCTTGAATCAGATACGCCTCATCTATCATGGCCCGGGGAGAATCAATGTAGGGAACGTTAGCCCCTAGTGTAATCCTAAGACTCGAAATGATACGTGTGATCAGGGACGTACACTCAATAGAACCCGTCATCCTAAAATTTGTCAACCACTGCTGAATCATAGCTTGCACTGGGGAGATTTTGATCCGTCTGATCATGGCATATAATATCCTCATCTCGCCTGTGTGCACGGTTCGAACATCATCCCTTGGAAAGAGAGTGATGGCGAGCCACTTGTGCCACAGTCGGAGAGTGGGATGCGTGATATCGTTGCACCGAGGTGCTAACTTGCCATGGACAGGCCGACCAGAAATCTCTTCCCTAAAACTATCTTGAATAAAATCACTGCAAGCTTGGTCGAGAGAAATAGCACAACGACGATGAAAACCAAGAGCACGACTAAGATCATGCCATGAGACTCGATACGACGTTCCATGGAAACGAAACGTAATACCGGTCTCATCCTCCCGAAGAGTACAGAGGAACTGGATGGTGAGAGGCCTAGAACCGATCTCCCACATCGGAACAAAGTTCTCCCAACCAAGAGCATGCCAAATGGAATCGAACTCGGAGTCCATACCTATTTTCTCGAGAAGGGCCGAGTCGAACTCCTTGGTGTTGGCGAAGACTCGATCCTTGATGAGAGCATAGGCTTGTCTCTCCTGGTCGTCCCTTAAGTCGATGAAGGCGGCATCGGTGTTGATCACCCCTTCAGCTTGTGGCATGGGTAGCTCCTCCTCTTCCTCTTCTTCACGGTCGGTTGACATTGGACTTGGTGTAGCTCCGGAGTGGTGAGACGAGCCCTCTCTATCTCTAGAACGGCGTGAGCGGGTCACCTTCCGGTACGCACCGACAATCCAACTCATCTTGCACAACAATGGGACAACACGAGCAACTCGGTGATGGGTTAGTGAAATCGAAATGAAATCCTTACCGAGCTTGCTCCACCAATATTCAATATTTAGCGACAAAAATTTGAGAGAGTGCTTGACACTTCGACTTGAGCAAGAAATCCAAGAAAACCAATGAGCAAGAGCAAAGAGGGAGAGAGGGTGATGGAAATGAGTGAATGGGTGAAGAAACCCCTCAATCCCCCTTCTATTTATAGGCAACCGAGCCAAGCACCAGGGTAGAGGACAAGGGCAACGGCTAGGAGCCGTTGGAAGAGGCGGGGCCCACATGACTGTTGGCCAGGGTCGGCCGACCCCTAGGGTCGGTCGACCCCCTGCCGGGCCCGCCTGCTTCCATCTTTTTGCAACGGCTCTCTAACGGCTACCTGATGTCCTGCCCAGATATCTAGGTCCAGATTCACCCAAAATGTTGCTCGAAAAATTTTTCTAGGACTTTCCGCTCAAAAATTTATTTTCAGAATTTTTATTTGAGAAGGGAAATTTGGCTAGAAAAATCTAGCATGCAGATGCAAGGTTGGAAAATTCAAATATGCATTTGGAAAAATTAAATAAAATTGTGGAAGGGAAATATGAGATAAATACCAATTTTACCTTTTGGCAAAAAGGACTCATCTTTTTAAGTCTGAGAGCGAGACTTTTCTCGGCGATCAATTCCACTCGTCACCCCATTCCCGAGAAATTGATGGAGATGACTTCTGTATTTTCTGCCACACTCTTCTTGTGTTTCTTAGGCTTTGTTGGAGTGATGCGAAGTCGCGGGGGCTGTGGTTCCATCCATGCCCCTGATTGCTCATTTTTGCCCTGAAGTGTATAGCATTTCTCTTTTGTTGCCTGAAATCGGAACATCAAGTTCTTCTTCCCAATGCGGAATCAGATCGTTCCGGCTCTGACATTGATCATTGCGTTGGCGTCACTCAGGAACGGTCTCCCAAGAATGAGAGGCATTCCCTCATCATCTTGCATATCAAGGACCACGAAATCCGCAAAGATGCATGAACCTTGGATGAATACAATAAGTTCTCTACTATCCCCTCTGGATGTCGGATCGATGCATCAGCAAGTTGGACGACTGTCGCAGTTGGAGTTAGAGCTGGATACCCCAATTGTTCAAACATGGCCTTGGACATAAGGTTAACACTTGCACCAAGGTCACAGAGAGCATGCTTAATCTTCTGGTAATATATCTTGCAGGTGATAGCCGGATAGCCAGGATCTTTCTTGTGTGTGATTGTTGAAGATTCCCAAGGGTCAAGTATTTTTTGTATAGGTTTCCCTGCATAGTCAGTGGCTTGTGCCCGCCTAGAATGCTTACCCCATCTGGTGGATACTACACAAACATCTTCACAGGAAGATACAGGTTGTCCCAGAATCTTCCCGTCTTCAGCAGAGGGAACCAAAGCAGCTAATTGAGCCAACTGGGTTTCTATCATCTTATTAAAACTCAACTGGTTTTTAAGAGCAGATGAAAGGCTATCAATTTTAACATTAAGGCTCTGAAAAGCCTTATCATAGGCAGCTGTTTTCTTATTAAAATCTTCATTAATCTTAGCTTGCCCAAAGACTAGATCTTTCAAGGAAGGTTGGTTTGGGTTGAAAGAATTACCTTGATTACCTCCTTGATAATAAGGGCGCGATTGATTCCACGTTTGACCTCCTTGTGGACGATAACCGTTGTTGTTGCCGTTCATGTACATCACATCCTCCTGGGTAGCCGGGCAGTAATTTTCGGAATGCCCA
This sequence comes from Cenchrus fungigraminus, assembly GCA_036936925.1. Classification (NCBI taxonomy): domain Eukaryota; kingdom Viridiplantae; phylum Streptophyta; class Magnoliopsida; order Poales; family Poaceae; genus Cenchrus; species Cenchrus fungigraminus. Next base: position 106,122,979 of record CM072779.1, read on the forward strand.
GTATTACCACAGACTTCGCAACTCATGCAAGCATCCATAGCTTGAGTAGTGGTGGCCATGGCGGCCTTCTCATTGGCTAGATCATCCATTCTCTTCATCATTAGGTCCATCTTGGCGTGCAACATATCCGCTTCCTTGACGGTATGTGTACCCCTTTGACGTGGCTGGAGTCGATCATCACTCCACCCTTGATTGGTAACCATCTTCTCAATCAGTGTAGTAGCTTCAGTAATAGTAAGAGAGAAGAAGGCCCCTCCAGCTGCAGCATCAATATGGCCTCAGGCTGTCAGAGTCAGCCCATTATAGAAACTCTGAAGAATAAGCCAGTTGTCCATCCCATGATGAGGACACGACAGGATGTACTCCTGGAGTCTCTCCCAAGCTTCTGAGATAGTCTCATTTGCCGCTTGCTGGAAACTTGAAATTCGCCCCCGAAGGACATTGGTTTTGCCCAACGGAAAGAACTTAGCGAGGAATGCTGCGGAGCACTTTGCCCAAGTGTTAATCTCTGCACGGTTAGCATCGAACCACTTCTTCGCCTTTCCCAGGAGTGAGAAGGGAAACAGTCAGCATCTTCCTCCACTCCTCGTATAGTGAAGGTACTGCATAGTTCCAGGAACTGCTGCAGGTGGGCGCTCGCGTCTTCATTAGACTTGCCATAGAATGGGCTAGCCTGTACCATCGTAATTAAGCCAGTCTTGATCTCGAAGTTTCCATTCCCAGTGTTGATCACAGGGCCTGTCAGTACCTGGTCAGCAGAGGGAGCGGAGTACTCGCGGAGAGTCTTCTCGACAGGGTTGGCCTTGGAAGTTGATGTGGATGGCACAAAGGAAGTTGGGTCGACTTCCGAACGTTCACACGAAGGAGAACCGAAATGAGTTCGTGCCTTCCTTACGAGTGACTCAAGATCTTTAGTAAAATTCGACAGTAAGTCGAAACCAGTCATGCACTACCTGTCTTCATCATCAATAGACAAAGAAGACAATCCATGTTAGCCTGCATTGAGAACTGTTTTGTTCCTGTCATGATTATAAACATATGCAAAGTGTTGATATGTCATCCTTAAGCCTTCCCCGGCAACAGCATCAGAAATGCGTGTTGACATTTCTTAACGCAATCACCTAAGAACAGGTTTAGAACCCATCCTGGTAATAGCGCCAGAAATGCTGGTTGGTAAATCGTAACATTACAGGAGCTCGCAAGCGCATGGAAGTACCATTGTAGCATTTCCCCAAAGGAGTATTCCAAAAGGTATCGAATCCAAGGAAGGCATTGGCGGAATGACAAGATCAACTCTATTGCAATGAGTATAGATCATAGACGGAAATAAATTAGACACTCAAGTGTAGGGGTAAAATATGATAATAGGGGTAGTGTGATCACACACACACACTCTCTCTCTAAGGGGTCCTAGGCATAGGAGGCGACATACGAGTTAGTTCTAGGTTCTTATGTACTATACACATAAAGCTGATAGGAACAAGTTAGATACACTAGCGTTGAAGAACATTGACTTAAGCACCCAGGTACCACGGGGAGATAACCTCCCACGTTGCTTCCGCACAACTCTGGTTGTTATATTTTAGACTCCTACAGCTTATCCGAATGTGGGGGATTTCAGAGGACCAACGGCTGTCACTACCGCGGCCTACCACAAGTCAAACTGTAGGATAAGCTCATAAGTAAGGTAGCTACGCAACCCAAGCACCATGCTTACGTTGTTAGCCGGACTTGACCAGCCCGGGCTATTGTGACCCAGGTCAAGCCACCAGATAAACCAGCCAATTACACCGAGTACCGTAGCTTAAGCACAAACTTCATACAACACAGTCATGTCATCTAATTAGATCAAACCAGGTTAGGTACACAAACGGATTCATGTTTTCCTATGTCTGTTCAACTGGATCAAAGGGTCGTGTTCGCGAAGAACACGAGACTCTAACTTATGAACAAACACCAGAAACATGTAAAAGTCACGCGTCAAGTGGATCGAAAGGCCTTGTTCATCAAGAACAAGAGCCTCTAAATGATGAACAGGTGAAGAACACATGAACAAATCACTCATGTATACTAACACAACTTTATATGAAGTAGATAAATAACTGAAGTAGATCAAAGTCATACAAATGAAATAAGATACAAGAGATCTCATACCTAGATCCCAAAGTAGACTTAGAACCTGAATTAAAACTACTCTAGCCTACCTCGTAGCCTTGAGACTAAAAGTGAGAGAGGTGTTGCAAGTGTGGATGATTCATAAGTGAGCCCCCTCTCCTTCTATTTATAGGCCCGAGCACTGGCGAGGAATGGATGCAAACACCACGGGGATGGCGCCTAGGACCAATGGGGAGACACCACGTGGAAGCACAGGAGAGGCCAAGGAAAGGTCGGTTCGGCCGACTTGTGGGGTCGGCCGACCCCCTGGTGGGCCCCCCTGGCTTGTGCTTTCTCCTGGTGGCTGTCCTGTGGGTCCTTAGGTCGGTTCCCACTGTCCACCCTGTTTTGGCGCGGTTTGCATGCCTTTGTGGGCCCATGGATCCATGTGACGTCCACGTGTCACACTCTGATTCGTCAGGGGTTGCTTCACTTGGATTGCTTGCATGGCAGGCATGCATGGCTCCCTAGTTGGCAGGTGTGCATGCATGGCATCCTTGTTGGCAGCCCACCTAGGATGAGGTGATGTGGCATGGACCATAGAGGTGAGTTTGGCACTCTTTTCCTGCTTATTTTCCTGCAATCAAATAATCTCCAAGGACAAGTGGACCTACATTATTCTTAACTAAATACGTGTAAGAAATGCCTTATGCTCCTTTATTCATGAGTATATTGACGGCTAAAGTAGGTACTTAACAGCCATCAACAGCCCGACCAGTACTCAGACTGGATGGCCACCGGTCAGACCGGTGACCCTGACCGGTCAGGTCTAGTCAACGCACAAAGCAAAAAACCGTGCGTGCTATCTGGGCTCGAGCAATCAGAGCGGGGTTGCAAGCCGGTTTAGATCACCATACCCCATTTAGCCAACACAAACAATTCACCATACACAACGTGCATCATAATCTAGCATAAGGTCACCTAATATTACATAAATGAGTTCAACACACATGAAAACACTCATACAAGGTTCTCAAGTCCACAAAGAAATGAAAATCCAACTTTTATTACACGGCTGCTCTCATCAGCCGGCACCGGTCAGACCGGTGCAGGCAATCGGTCCAACCGGTGACCACAGACTTGCTGCACTAGCTACTGAAACTGTAAGTTTTCAATCCAATCTTCTCCCCCTTTATCATCAAGCATCCAAGAAGGGCCTGGAGAAGGTGTAGCTACAGCTGATCAATCCCAAGTCGACCATCCGGATCCAGCCCCTATTTTAGAGATAAGCGAGGCAATGCATAGAAGATGTAAGAAAAGAAATCTTGGGAAGGGTCTATTTTTGATAAAGAATCTAGAGAAGTATCAATCATACCTTGTGGTGGAGAAGGAGGAGGCTGAGGATAGGTCCATCCAAATATGTCGGTAGATATGTGACTAGCCCAATCTGGAGGAACCTCAGGAGCCTCACGAGCATCAATCGGCTGAGAAGTCCCTGCTGAATCAAATGGAGGAGGTGGTGGAGCCGAAGAACTTCCTTCACCTGACTCAAATAAGAAGCTGCCATATTGATCCACCAATCCCGAATTTGCCATGCTTCTTATTCTCTCCTCAAATGTGGCTATAGGAACCTCAGGTGGAATAGGAGATATGGGAGAGCGAGGTGGCTTTAGTCCAAAGTGTGCATGCAACAATTTCATAGAATCCCTCTCCTTCTTTCTTTCTCTTCTTTCTCTTTGTTGTGCCACTTCAATGTCATGCTGGCTCTTGCACATACCAAAAAGAAAGTTTATAAATTTACACATTGGAGAGGTGGTTTTTTAGGTCTGTACTGCTGCTCAGGCCTCCACCGGTCAGACCGGTGACAGTCTGGGCAGCAGGCTGCTGCTGCTGCTCCGGCAGAAACTGCTCCCAACCTTGTCCTTCTTCTTCTCTAATTTCTGGTTCATGCTTAGGAGATGGAACTATCAGAAACTTAGTAGGATTGGGCCTAAATGGTTTATGCTTGACATCCTTAGGAAACCCAATCTTAGAGACTTTTTCCACCATATACATGATTTCTTGCCAAATGAAATCCCCCACACTAAATGAAGTGCCCCCGGTCGCAAAGCAATCATCAAATTCTTCGTAAAGTTAGACACATCGGAGGGGTTGTCATCCCTAGGAGTAAGTGACACACGAAGGAGCCTATTCAAAATTGAATAGTAGGTATAGAGGTCCTTCACATGTCCCACTTTTGCTCTCTTATCCCTAGGATACATGAAACACATAGCCTCCGGCTCAAGCAGACCATCAGCTTCGGATAATCCTTATCCTTAGGATCAATGTTGAAAAGAGCTAAGAATCTAGTGAAGCGAATTCCATACTTCACTCCATTTGACATCCAAAGCATAGCTCTTTCTCCATCCTTATATCCAAAGTGCACTGTGGCATAAAACTGAGCGATTATCTCTCTATTCCAATCATACCTAAATCCCATGATATCTTTCACCCTTTGTTGCTCACAAACTCTAATGATCTCATTGAAGATAGGATCATTTTCCACTCCATAAAGTCCCAATCCACATATTGTGCCTGATGGGTGATCTTGGGCTTCTTTATGATCACTGAAATGTAATAGTCCTACTGAAACTGAGCCCAAAAGCTATTGTCTGAAGGTGTCATGTCACTAGCATAAGGATTTATGTCCCTCAACTTCTTCAACCTTTTTGTTTTCCCTGAACCATGAAAATTTTCTTCTTTGTTGGGAAACATGTATATGGGCTTAGTGATCCTTAGCCCACCATGACCACTGTCATCATCATCAGCATCATCCTCATCCATAGGATCATCACCCTCATCTTGCTCTCGGCCCCCTGTGTCATCATCCTCACCCTCACCGATATACTCTTATTCATCTATGATGGCCGGTACCTTGCCATGACTGGTAACCTCATAGGCCTCAGTGTATGTCTCATCCTCAATATCATCATCACTGCTTGCCTCTAGGGAACCACCAACAATATTTTCAGCCCTTTCTTGAGACGCACGGGGTCTCAAAGTCCTCCCACTGCCACTGGCTCCAGGCAAAGTACCTTGAGTGATCCCTCTCCGAGCAATCACATCCTCTTTTTAGCACCTTCCTTAGCTCTTGGCATAGCTGCTGTCTTGGGTCACAAAAGAATTGACAGAAGTGTATAAGACACCATGATTGATATTGAAAAGGATATGAAATTGAAATTCTCAGTTTCGAGTAATTGGGTCAGTTCTGGACGCCACCGGTCAGACCGATGGGGCCACCGGTCAGACCGGTGCCTGCCAAAACAGAGCTAATGGCTCTAACTGTCAATCTCAGCTGTTTGACTAGATAAGATATGATAAAAGATGAATAATAGACATTCCTAGATAGATAATGGTCAAATACACGAAGAAAACGAAATTTAGGGTTGGATGGGCCGCACCGGTCAGACTGGTATGCTCACCGGTCAGACCGGTGAGAGCCGTCCACCCCCAAATTTTGAATCCTCACAATGTATCCAACAAAAAGCTATGGATCTATAGGTATGTCTTCTATATGTTGCTAGGAGATGTTCTACCAAAGGAATCCTTAAACTTTCAAAGGAGTAGAGAGATCGGGCAAAAGAAAGTTTTAGATACCTTTGGAGAGAAGAACTCGATTTCAAACTGAGGACCAGAGTGTCCGATGGCTAGTGGTTGACCACTCTCTAGTGATGAGTGATTGACAACGTTGTGTGGACTGACGTTGTGCTCTATCTTGTGGATGTAGGCTGCGGCTTGATGTGCGTTGGTGCAGGTGAAAAACAAGCGCGAAAGGTCTTAGCCTTGCGGGGCCTCCGAAGGACTGGAGGGACAACTAGGCTTGGTTTGATGGACCCGGTGGCCAGACGAGATCAAGTGCGAGTCACATGGTGCGAGAAGAGCAAGTCGAAGTCGTATAGCGGGTTCGTTGGTTGATCCGAAAGCTAACATGGAGCCGGAGCAGACGTGGCGACCAAGTCGAGGAGCTCCGCGTGGAGGCTGCACCAAGCTCGCGGGGTTTGCAGCTGTTCGCCAAAAGATCACTGGGTTCGTCAGTTGCTCCAGAAAGCTGACCCGAGGTTCCGGTGCGGCCAAGGCACTAGAACCGGTCTGACCGGTTTGGGAAACCGGTTTGACCGGTTTCGTCGTGGCGTGGTCGGAAGTCGTCGAAGCGGAGGACATGCATCGGGATCGCATGCTTGGCGTCGAGGCTATGCGAGGTGTGATTGCTGGGCGTCCGTCCAAAGGAAAGGCTGTCAAATTTCCAAATATGCCCTTCGAGGGGTTGTATCACCTAGAGGGCATTCTAGTCATTAACCCCCACCGGAGGACCTCATATATAAACCGAGTGGAAGGGTTGTGGCAATAATTGTTGGGTATTTTAGCACCACACGAAATAAATCCGCAAGCGCATGGATACCGTTGTAGCTTTCACCTTAGAGTATTCCAAGGGTATCGAACCAAAGGAATAGTGTGCACTAACTTCGTACTAGTCAGTCCAAGGACACACCCAGATAAAAGGCAAGGATAGAGAGGATTCCTAAAGATAGCACTATAGATGAGATTAAAGGTCGATCTCTAGATAGAACTTGGCTTAGGGTACCGATAGCCCTGACTTAACAGGCGACTCTGGTACGTGGATCTATGTGGAACGGAGCTCTGACTATATCCAGCTGCGGTGGATCAATGAGGGCTAGACGGGCTGTCACCACCACCTGGACTGATTCTACCTAACCTTGGGATAAGCCGAACGAATGATAACCGGTAGCGTGACACAATGTCTACGCTGTGGTTACTGCCGTAGCCAACGGACTACAACACTCTGTACTTATAGAACTACGATCACGAAAGAGAACTGATCTCACTTACTATAGGTACTACTAGCTTATACTAAAGGCATACGAGAGAGCACTCGACCCCGTACTGTGCTTCCAACGTATACGAATGACTTGCAGCAGTCGAACGCATAAACCCAGGATCTACACATTAGCAGAGGAAAAAGTCTACTCATGTAACCTAGCATAAACTATTAGAAAGGAATCACAAACACACTTTATTCTAATTAGAGCATGTAAGCACATCTACTTTATTCTAAAAGACTAGTCATACAAATAGGATACAAACTTGTGCACCTAATCAACTAGATCGAGGGGGTGTGTTCGTGAAGAACACGTGCCTCTAAATGATGAACAGGTGAAGAACCCAAGAACATATCACTTGCACTTTGGTCTAAATAGAAAATGCAGAAATACTCACTTTACTCTAATTGAAGAATGAGCATCCATAGAGGTACATCCCTTTCACTCTCTCCCTAGCTTTGATCTAATCAACTACTCCACACTTACACTCTAGAAGGAGGAGAGGACAGCCTCTCCTCTCAAGAGAGAAAATGAGAGAGGAGGAGAGGAGTTGTCTGTCCTATTCTCTACCCCCTCCACTTCTATTTATAGGCCAAGGAGAGTAGGAGGAGATCCCTTGGCTGCCATGGGCGCCACCAATAGGGTGGTGACACATGGCGAAGAGGAGTGGAGGCCAAGTAGCTTGCAAGAGAAGTAGCTTTTCGGTAGGATCCTGAAGGAATATTCGGGCACACACCTAGGACCACCTTTGCTTCTTCACGACAAGCCGACACGTGGAAGGGCGACACGAGGGGCCGCAAAATGGGGTTGGGCGACCTGGGGGTCGGCCGACCCCCAGGTAGCTCCCCTCACGCTGCCTTTCGTCTAGGTTACCAGGTGGGTCCCAAGGTGGGTATGGGGGTGCATGCGGTATTTTTAGCCATTTATCTCGTGGTTGTGGGCCCTTGGATCCGCGTACTTGTTGGCATTTCTTAACGTCACCAATAGTTGCGCACCTAGAGGGAGCGTATAAGAACAACCGGGTATACCTCAAGCACACAGAAATACCGCTGTAGCACTTCCCCAAGGAAGGAGAGTATTCCAAGGGTATCGAATCTAAGGAACGGCGTGTACTATCTCCTACTCTAGTATAGATGATCCAAGGACACAAAACTGATTGATAGGATAGGTAGAATGGATCTGCCTCGACCGAGTGCAGAGTCTAGTTACAGTCTCTCAGGTATAGCAGTCACTTCGGGCACTAGGCACATCCTAGGACAATGTGCTGGAGCGAGCCCAACTCGGTACGTGACGTAGAGGGTTGACAAAGGGTCCAACAGGCTGTCACCACTGCGGCCTACCTCTACGCTACGATCGTACATGGTCTTCGAAGGATAGCTTATGATCCCGACACCACGTCTACACCACTTACTATTACTACGAATCCGCGAGGGAGATACTGGCACTAGCTCAAAGGATGCTCTATCACTCATGCAAGATCACGAATGCACTTTGATCTAACTAGAAACATGCAGGAGCTTCACTTTACTCTAATAGACAAGCTGGCAAGCTAGATGCAAACTTATGATCTAAGTCTACTGGATCGAAAGGGTTGTGTTTGAAGAACACAAGTCTCTAAACCAAGAACAAACAAAGAACACAAGAACAAAGCAACTAAGCATGCATATGACTTTAGTCTAAATAGGAAATATCGAAATACTCACTTTAGTCTAGTTGAACAACAAAGGTACCGCTGAGGATCGTTCTTCAGGAAGATGTCATGAAGAACATGACATGTCCTCAAGCCTCCCACCTCACTTCCTAGCACTAATCCTATACAAAGAGCTCTCCTCTCCTAAAGAGAGAGGCTCCAAGCCAAAATGAAGAGGAGGAGAAGTGTGTTCCAAAAGTGAGCCCCTCCCCTTCTATTTATAGGCAAGAGGGGAGCTTGCTCCGGGGCTCAAAGTGCCCCAAAACGCCCGGGATCGCAGCAAGTGACCAATCAGGCAGCAGCATGTGGAAGGTGGGGATCAACTGACCCTAGGTCGGTTCGGCCGATCCTAGCATCGGCCGACCCTCCCGGGAGGCCGTCTGGCCTGTGCTTCCTCGGGGTGGCTGCCATGTGGGCCCTGATGCTTGTCCTCCGTGCATGCCAAGTTTCCCAACGGTTTTGGGGGATAAGTGGGCCCTTGAATTCATGTGATGTCCATGTGGCACTTCGTGATTCGTCGAGCTTGCCTCTCTTGGATCGATGACGTCAGTGATCCAGGGGAATCCTAGGTGGCTTCCCCTCATTGGCTGGTCTTGAAGTACTTGGATCAAAGACTTGTGCTTTTACTCCTCTTTCTAGTGCTAATCACCTATATTTGCATAATCACCAACACTTGTGGAAATGATTAGTTTAAGCGTTATTCTAGTGTTGACGATCATTTTCCATGCCAAAAGGTACATGTTTGACGGGTAAAAAGTGGGTGGAAAACAACCGTCAACAAATACCCCCACACTCGACCTTTGCACGTCTCGAGTGAAGGGAAGAACAAGATCAAGGTGAGACATGATATCCATAGGTGTGAAGTAAGCATAAGAGATATTCCAAACCATACCTTGCACTTGTGAACTCTGTGAAGTGTCTATCATGCTATCTTGGGTAGTTGAAGAATGGAACGGTCATGAATCAAATCACTCCTGCTCATCATGTCAAGTAACTTGGGGTTTTGCAATAAATTTTCAAAACAAACCTTTCTTAGCTCCTCATTTGAATCTCTCGGATCGCTCAATGTGTATATGTCCCATAGTTTTAAATAGCGGGCTATAGCGCCGCTATAGCACTGCTATAGCGCCGCTATAGCACTGCTATAGCATTTTTAGAGGGTCCCCGCTACGCTATTTGTATTTTTGCCGCTATGGCAGCTATGGATGCTAAATCGGGCTATAGCTGTGCTAAACGCGTAGCTTTAGCGCCGCTATAGCCTTAGCCTTATCTCAGTGCTGCAATTGTGACCTTTTGGACAACTAAATATTTGAATTGTATGAATCTTGTTGTACTGTCAACTTAAGTAATGTTCCAGCATCTCTAGACACATATTTATGCTTATGATATTTGCTAATTACTGTATTTTTCATCTATTACTTGTATTTGTCATGGTTTGATAGTAAATCGCTATTTGCAATAGCCCGCTATAGCCTCCGCTATAGCTTCTTAGCCTCGGGAAAAAAGATGCCGCTATTTGCCATAGCCCGCTATTTAAAACTTTGATATGTCCTCACCAAGGCATTAGATTGCCTTACTTCATCCTACTTCTAGTAATGGCTATATGTGGAGCTCAGGGTAGGATAAAGGATAAGGCATACTTGTATCACACATATTGCAAAGTCAAAGACTGGATCCAGAGACAAAATCAAATCATGTGCACGTGTATGGGTATGGTGAGTATGGTAAGGTGGATACTAGGCCCGGAATGGGTGTTAGATATTACCATACATATATGATGAAGGCTGAGGTGATGGTAAGGTGGACACTAGCTCCGGAATGGATACTAGTTATTACCATCTAAGATATGGAACTCCTTTTTGCATGATCTCATCTCTCTCCTATTTCTCCTTTATTTTTGGACATGGGCTATTCTTTCTTCTTCTCTCTTTTTTTTTCTTTCATCATGCCTTGAGCATGTGTTTTTTTTCTATCTTTTTTTTCATAACCCATGTCTCTTTTTGAAGGATACTTTTGGAGAGAGATGTCACACCACATATGGAGCTTTATTTTTATGAAATGGATGAATGATACAATGCTAACTTCTAGTGTAGAAGCATAGCAAGGGGAAATAGGTGGTGTGCACATGAATCTTGATCATGAAAGTAATGAAAAGAATTCTCACAAGGGTCACATGATTTGACAAAGCTCAATGCAATGACAAGCAGCATATGAGTAGAAGGTTTTCAACTATGAACATCATATGGCTCTAGTAGGACGGTGGCATATCAAAGAGGAGCTTTGCAAAGGGTTTTCATAATTTTCAAATAAAAATCCCAAGCAATCAAACATTCAGAGAGAAGATCATATCATCAAACCATATCACAATCATCAACTACTTAGATGAGCATGAGTTCCCTAATGATATTTGTTCACAGGCATCAAGATGATAAGCATGGAATAAAACATATGCAAGCCAACCACAGGAAACATGTAGAGCAAGTAGAGCACGATTCCATGAGTTGATTTAGCAGATAAGAATTGAAACTCATTCAAACTCATAAGTCAGGGAGAGTGAGATAAAGGGTGCACATACCATCACTCCTGAAGAAAAGGGGATCAAGGAGGACTAGCAGTGGTTCTGCTGACCCATGGGGCAGCCGGCTCACTCTAATTTACCTTGTCCGTTGTCATGAAAGTGCAGTTGAGGTTGTGCAACGCCTGTGTGGGAGATCTCAAGTGTGTATGTTGATGATAAGCTTGGGAGATCTCCCCCACACTTGTTCATGGACCTGGTGTTGTCTTCAACCCAAAAGAGAAAAAACAAAAGAGGGACTCCACCGGTTCGAGAACCAGGAAGTCTTTATTCGAAAAGCAAACATATTTTTTCTTGTTTTTTTACTCACCATGAACCTAGCTCAAACAAGGCTGACATGTCTTGGCTTACCTTCCCATTTGAAGCAAGCTCGATGACTTACCCCATTTGAACCAGAAAGCTTGTTAGGTATTTTAGCACCACACGAAATAAATCCGCAAGCGCATAGATACCGTTGTAGCTTTCACCTCAGAGTATTCCAAGGGTATCGAACCAAGGGAACAATGTGCACTAACTTCGTACTAGTCAGTCCAAGGACACACCCACATAAAAGGCAAGGATAGGAAGGATTCCTAAAGATAGCACTATAGATGAGATTAAAGGTCGATCTCTAGATAGAACTTGGCTTAGGGTACCAATAGCCCTGACTTAACAGGCGACTCCGGTACGCGGATCTATGTGGAACGGAGCTCTGACTATATCTAGCTGCGGTGGATCAACGAGGGCCAGACAGGCTGTTACCACCACCTAGACTGCCTCTACCTAACCTTGGGATAAGCCGAACGAATGATAACCGGTAGCGTGACACAACGTCTACGCTGTGGTCACTGCCGTAGCCAATGGACTACAGCACTCTGTACTTATAGAACTACGACCACGAAAGAGAACTGATCTCACTCACTATAGGTACTACTAGCTTATACTAAAGGTATACGAGAGAGCACTCGACCCCGTACTGTGCTTCCAATGTATACGAACGACTTGCAGCAGTCGAACGCATAAACCCAGGATCTACACACTAGCAGAGGAAAAAGTCTACTCATGTAACCTAGCATAAACTATTAGAAAGGAATCACAAACACACTTTATTCTAATTAGAGCATGTAAGCACATCTACCTTATTCTAAAAGACTAGTCATACAAACAGGATACAAACTTGTGCACCTAATCAACTAGATCGAGGGGGCGTGTTCGTGAAGAACACGTGCCTCTAAATGATGAACAGGTGAAGAACACAAGAACATATCACTTGCACTTTGGTCTAAATAGAAAATGCAGAAATACTCACTTTACTCTAATTGAAGAATGAGCATCCATAGAGGTACATCCCTTTCACTCTCTCCCTAGCTTTGATCTAATCAACTACTCCACACTTACACTCTAGAAGGAGGAGAGGAGAGCCTCTCCTCTCAAGAGAGAAAATGAGAGAGGAGGAGAGGAGTTGTCTGTCCTATTCTCTACCCCCGCCACTTCTATTTATAGGCCAAGGATAGTAGGAGGAGCCCCCTTGGCTGCCATGGGCGCCACCAATAGGGTGGTGACACGTGGCGAAGAGGAGTGGAGGCCAAATAGCTTGCAAGAGAAGGAGATTTCTGGCAGGATCGTGAAGGAATATTCGGGCACACACCTAGGACCGCCTTTGCTTCTTCACGACAAGCCGACATGTGGAAGGGCGACACGAGGGGCCGCAAAATGGGGTCGGGCGACCTGGGGGGTCGGCCGACCCCCAGGTAGCTCCCCTCGTGCCGCCTTTCGTCCAGGTGACTGCCAGGTGGGTCCCAAGGTGGGTATGGTGGTGCATGCGGTATTTTTAGCCATTTATCTCGTGGTTGTGGGCCCTTGGATCCGTGTACTGGCTCCTGATTGGTCGAGAGTGTGTTTCTTTGGATCGATTAAGTGTCATGCACACGTGGCATCCAACGTGGCAACACGTCGCCACGTGGTCTGGTGTGGGTCCCACCGGGCCCACGTATCAAGATGGTGATCTTGTCTTGTGCACATCTCTTTCATCCGGACTCAGAAGTAGACATATGAAATATCCATTTCGATTGTCTTGACGAGCCCGTTGCAATGGTGCAGTCCAAATTGGTATTTAATGTTGTTATGGATGACGTCCTATATAAGCCATTGGATCACTTGCTCTTAATTGTATCATTTATCACGTATTCTGGTGCATCCTGCAACAAAAGCTAGAAACACCAGCACTTGTGGAACTTGTTAGTATAAAGCCCTATTCTAGTGTTGATGATCACTTTCCATTCATTTTATGCAGGAGTTGATGGCATAAAAGTGGTACTTGACAGCCGTCAACAGCCATCTCTTGGGCTTTAGGGTATTCATTTGCTCTTAGCATTTTCTCTTTTTAGCTTCCTATTTTCTCCTTAGGCTAGCATGAGAGCTTCATGGTGAGATCTTGTGAGAGGGATGGATGTACTGGCGGATGCTAGACCTTGTATGAACCTTTCATGGTATGTATAGAAGATTCAGCGTGGTTCCTCAAGTGCTCTTTGTGTTCATCCAGTTTCTCTTTTTTGGTGATTTTCGGAGCCTTTTCTTTGGAATTTCGTGGAGAGGATTTGAGGGTGTTTCCTTTGGGTTTTGTTTGTGGGGATCATGTATGAGTACCTTGGGTACCTTTGCTTGGTGATCTTTGTCCCACAAACACCCCGGAATCCCTTGGATTTGGTGGTTTTTGGATGAACTCGGGAAAAGGTGTTCTTGGCGGTTGACTTTCGATTCCTCCCTTTTGGATGCATTTCGGGATGGATCCTTTGAGATAGAGGTTTCCCAAGAGGTAATCCACCTTCCCCTGAAGTTTGGTTGCAATCTATTGGGTGAATCGGGAGATCGGTTGGTTCAAAGAAGATGTGGTTTCCACGGGCTGCGTTTTTCCCATCTGTCTGGGTGAAACCGGTCTGTCCGGTTTGGGAAAGTGGTTTGACCGGTTTGGTCAACAGTGTAGTTTTGAGGAGATTTTTGGTGGACATGTTTGTTGTGACCAGAAGAACCTATGGTTAAAATCTCATCAAGTTTCAACTCCGTTTGCTCTAGTTTTGGATTTTTGGAGGAACTCGAAGTGAACCAGGAAAACAGGTCTGACCGGTTTGCTAAACCGGTCTGACCGGTTTGGTCAAAAGTGTGTTTTGGAGGAGATCTTCTGGGAACAAGTTTTCCTTTGGTAGAAGAAGCTCGGGTCCAAGTTTTGTCGCGTTTGGAGTTCGTTTGCTTGGTTTTTGGCCTTGTTGATCTTTGGGGGATTTCTGGGCAAAACCGGTCTGACCGGATTGCCAAATCGGTCTGACCGGTTTCACCATGTGTGTGAGAGGCTAAGTGTTGGAAAACCGGTTTGACCGGTTTGAGTATCCGGTCTGACCGGTTTGTAGCTGGAGCTTTGCTCGAGTTGTTTCCTGCTGCGTTCTCAAGTGTTTTCGGTGGTGTGCTAGTTCCTAGGTCTAGCAGCGCTTCAGTGGTTGTGTGGATCTGGCTAGCGAGGTGTTGAGGACTCCGGAGTTGTGTTTGGGACCATAGGCCGAGTTCTTCTTTGGAGATGAATTTTTATCGGCTCCCATTCACTCTCCCCTCTCTGGTCGCCATTCTGGTCCTTCAATTGGTATCAGAGCCGGATACGGATCATTGAGACCTTGACCGGTTGAGATCCAAAGATGGTGGACTATGGGAAGGGTTCGGGTCCTCCCCACTTCGATGGGAAGAACTACCAGATGTGGGAAGCCCGGAAGGGCGCGTTCACGCGTGGAAAGGCTCAGCTGATTTGGGATGTCACGGTTGACGAGAACTATGTCATACCGGAGACGTTCTTATTGTGAACAATATGAGAGCCAACATCGACGAGCTTCCATACAATGATCATGATAGAGCTATCAAGCTCACACGTTGGATCTTGATGTATGGGGAGCGAAGGTTGAGGCTATTCAGGAGTCCAGTGTGTATGAGACCCTGACGGTGGACGAGCTGTTCTCTAAGCTCAAGTTTCCCGAGGTGGACCGTGACCTGAGAGTCAATAAGGGCAAGGGTCCTACTGATGATAGCCTTGCGCTTGTAACAGGACCGAGAACTAACTCTAATCAATCCTCTAGGATGTTCTCTCTGTCTGCACTTGTGTCTTTGCCAGATGAGGAGTTCGAGGCTCTGGATGATGAGGATCTTGCTTTACTGACCAAGCGGTTTGGGCACCTGAACGAGATCAGGAAGAACTTCAGGCGGAACTCTGGGATCTGCTACAAGTGTGGGAAGCACGGGCACTTCATCGCCGAGTGCCCTCAGGAGATCGAGTCCAAGAATGAGTACAAGCACCGCCCGAAGATTGAGAACAAGCATCGCTCGAGGTGTGAACACAGCCACAAGCACGAGGACAAGGATGAGCGGAGATTGAGGAAGGGTGGTGACTAGAAGAAGGCAAGGGCTCGAGCGAAGATCGAAGAACCAAGTGACACGGACCTCGACTCCGATGGCACTTCCTCAAGCTCGAGCAGTGAAGAAGAGGACCGCGGAAAGCGTAAGAAGAAGAAGAAGGCTTCCTTCAAGAACCTCACCGGCTTGTGTGTGATGGGTCATAGCACCAGCAGCAAGTCAAGCAAGAAGAGTGGCCCGGGCAAGTCAGACATCGACTCCGACTCTGAGGAAGAGGTAACTCCTAACCTTGCTTTCCTGCTTAAGGAGAATGCGGAGTTGAATGAATTGCTTGATAATAGGGATAGCGTGCTTGGGGATGCAAAGAAAATGAGAAAAGAGCTTAGGGCCTCGCTTGAGGAAGCTAGGGAGAAAGTAGCTGAGTTAGAGGCTACGCATTTGGATGACATGCTTGCTATTGATGCTTTGAAATCTGCTCCTGTTGTTACCGATGAAGTTGATTGCAGTGATTGTTCAGTTTTCTTGTCTGACTTGACTGCTCTAAAAGAGAAGCATGCCCTCACTATTGAGGAACTAGATGTGGCTTGGGTTGAGTTGGTTGAATTGAAAGCTAGATCAAATTTGCTTGGTGCGTGTAAATCTTGCCCTGTGTTGCATGCTAAATTGCATGAATCACATGCTAGGATTGTTTCCTTAGAGGCTGAGTTGAAAGTTCCTATTCCTACCTCTTGTTCTACATGTGATTTGCATGCTGAGAAAAATCTAGAACTTGCACAGATTGTTAACCAACTGCGGGATGAGAATGAAGGGTTGCGCAAGTTGGTGGGTTGGTCGAGGTCACAGGAGCCACAATTGGGCATGTTGGTGGCTGAGTTTAAAAGAGCAGATGGTCGTGGTCTAGGTTTTGAGAAGTTTGGTGAGAGTGGTGGTAAGAAAGAGAAGGAGATACCTACCAAACCTATCCCACACAACACCTAGTCGAGTGAGCAAAACGAGAAGAAACCTTGTGAGAAGCCGAGAGAAACTAATCCACAAGAGAACCCAAAACCAGTGAGGTTTCAATGTGGATATTGTGGGAAGACTGGTCACAAGGATGGGTTTTGCTACAAGAAAAAGAAAGATGAGAGGTTGGCTAAGGAATGGGCAAACAAGGACAGGTACCACCCTTTTCATTGTGTACCTGAGCCTTGTATGCCACTACCTAAAGGAGAGGCGGTAGTGAGGTCTATACCAGCTTGGGGTGGTAGGAGAGTTGCTGATCGGAACCGTGTTGCTGGCAGGGAGAAACCAGTCAGACCGGTTAGGGAAACCGGTCAGACCGGTTCACCCCAGAGAGGTGGTCTGTTTGGTTTTCGTGACCGTGGTGTTGATCGGTTTGGTTCAGGTGATCATGATACAGGCGGTAGGCGTGTTGAGTCAGGTCGTGGTTGGTTTGCTGGACGCTCTCCACCTCGAGGTCGATATGAGGATGGGAGAGACCGTTGCAACTTTGAGTCTCAGAGGGGCTACGAGCCACATTTCCCCTTTCGTGGTGATCGTACTCCTCCAGTGAGACGAGAGATGGTGCAGAGTGGGGGTTGTAGTTTTGGAGGACATGATAGGATGTATGGTGCTAACCCCACGTTTGAGCAAATGGCTCAACACTGGTTTGAATCTTTTTGTACTAACCCCAGTGTTGAGATGTTTGCTCACTCTCGCTCCCATTTTTTATGTGCAGGTGGTAGGCTTGGAGAACATTTGGCGGATCGACTCCGGTTGTTTGTCTCATGACCGAAGTTCGGGGGTGGTTCTCAAGCCTCATCCCAGTGGTGTCTTTGGAGCACATCACTTGTCGGGATAGTGGACATATGTTGACTGAAGGAGAGCTTCAAGTAAGTGAAAAGTCGTTTGATCGTGTTGTTTCTTTTGGTCTTTGTGAGTTGCCCTTTAGTTTAAGGCTTTGCTCTATCACATGTGTTTAGGATGAGCTTCATATGCCCTTTGATCCTAATGCATGTGTTTAGGGGGAGCTAGTGAGCTTGCTTGTTCTTTGCTCTATCACATGTATCTCGGGTGAGCTTTGTATGCTATTTGGATCTTGTGCATGTGTGTAGGGGGAGCTTGCTAGCTTTGCTTGCTTTTTGCCTCTTTTGGTGTTGAGTTGGTTCTTGGGAGCTCACTTTGTAGCATATGTATCATACATGTTTACTTTGATGTATAGCATGCATGTTTAATTTCATAGAGTAGCCATCGTTGTATCTTGATGTATAGTTTTGCATCTTTGTAAGATATGTTGTGCATTGCATTTGTATCATATGCATTGGCTAGGAATGGCTTCTCCTATGTACATGGATCCCTATGATATGTTATGTTTGAGCTTGTGGGTATGCTAGATTGATATTTGGGATGGTAAGCTATGCTCTTGATAGTTTGGTTGTATATTCATGATGAGATAGCTTACTTTTGACAAAAATGCTAGATAGGCTCTCTCTTGTGAGTTTAAGGCTTTGCATGATCTTTGTGTGCTTTGGTGGTTTACATCATGCTTAATTCATGGACGGATATCATGTGCTTTTCACTTGGGGTCAAAGACCCATTTGTCATTATCAATGTTCAGCCCATGTGTTACCTTGTGGAGGAGCATAAGCTTCTTTTTGCCGCAAAGGCACTTCAAGTACCATTTTGTGCTTAAAAATGAAAAATGAAATTGGTATGAAATGCTTGTGCTTGAAGTTATGCTCTCACTTGTTTCATGTCATAAATGCTTTAAATCTGAATTAAATATGGGTGCTAAACCGTTGCATGATGTCTACCATGAGAAGTCTCATTTTAAGAAGTAGACACATGGCTCGGTGGCTTTAACATGACATGAGATGCTTATGGGTGTTTGTAATGATCTTGTGTCAAGGATATGTGACCTAGCAAGAAGTTTGTGTGATTTAGATTCACTTTGGCATGTTTAGCTCATGTTTAGGTCTTTGCTTATGAGAGGGAAATTTTTTGCAAAAATGCTAAATTTTACCATGGCTTGAACTTGTGTGTATGCAACTGAACATTCTTGATGGCTGTGCTAATTCGGACCTTTGTCAACTCTAAGTAGTCCATTTGCTTGCTCCTAGCACATTTTATGGCTCTATGTCCATTTGAGAAGCCTTTAGTTGAAATTTTCATAGAAATGCCTTGATTCATGCATTGTCAACAAGGGGGAGAAGTTTGGGCATGGAAAAGTTTTCTGGAAGCATTTAGAAGGTTTTCATGCATTTTCGGGCTGCATTGGAGCATTTTTTTCTGACAAGAAAACCGGTCTGGAAACCGGTTGGACCGGTTTGGAGACCGGTTTGGAAGTTGGTGTCAGAAGCCGGTTTCACCGGTTTGGAATCTGGTCTGACCGGTTTGGTTGCTGCTGCTCAGTAAGTTTGCACGCATTGATTCAGGGGGTGTTGCATTTGCTCAGGGGGAGCTGCATGTGTTCAGGGGGAGCTCCTTGTGTTGTCTGAGTTCTTGCTTTGGTTGGTTTGCTCCGTGTGAGCTTTGCTTTGCTCTTTGAGAGCTTTGGTGGTGTTTGTCTCGGTTGTGTTGAGCCGTTGCCCTTGCCATAGGGGACCGAGACTTGGATTGCAAGTGATCAGGGTTTGTGTTGTTTGGTTTTTAGATCACTTGTTTGGTGGTTTTTGTTTGTCTCTCGTTTTTACTTTTCTTTATGATTATGATTATGTGGTGTGTTGTCAATGCACTCATCAAGGGGGAGATTGAGGACCAGAGTGTCCGATGGCTAGTGGTTGGCCACTCTCTAGTGATGAGAAATTGATAACGTTGTGTGGACTGATGCTGTGCTCTATCTTGTGGATGTAGGCTGCGGCTTGATGTGCGTTGGTGCAGGTGAAGAACAAGCGCGAAAGGTCTTAGCCTTGTGGGGCCTCCGAAGGACTGGAGGGACAAGTAGGCTTGGTTCGATGGACCCGGTGGCCACACGAGATCAAGTGCGAGTCACATGGTGCGAGAAGAGCAAGTCGAAGTCGGATAGCGGGTTCGTTGGTTGATCCGAAAGCCAACATGGAGCCGGAGCGGACGTGTCGGCCAAGTCGAGGAGCTCGGCGTGGAGGCTGCACCAAGCTCGCGGGGTTTGCAGCGGTTCGCCAAAAGTTCGCTGGGTTCGTCGGTTGCTCCAGAAAGCTGACCCGAGGTTCCGGTGCGGCCAAGGCACCAGAACCGGTCTGACCGGTTTGGGAAACCGGTCTGACCGATTTGGTCGTGGCGCGGTCGGAAGTCGTCGAAGTGGAGGACACGCGTCGGGATCGCATGCTTGGCGTCGAGGCTACGTGAGGTGTGATTGCTGGGCGTCCATCCGATGGAAAGGCTGTCAAATTTCCAAATATGCCCTTCGAGGGGTTGTATCACCTAGAGGGCATTATAGTCATTAACCCCTACCGGAGGACCTCATATATAAACTGAGTGGAAGGGTAGTGGCAGCCATCTCTTGGGCTTTAGGGTTTTCATTTGCTCTTAACATTTTCTCTTTTTAGCTTCCTATTTTCTCCTTAGGCTAGCATGAGAGCTTCATGGTGAGATCTTGTGAGAGGGATGGATGTACGGGCGGATGCTAGACCTTGTATGAACCTTTCATGGTATGTATAGAAGATTCGGCGTGGTTCCTCAAGTGTTCTTCGTGTTCATCTCGTTTCTCTTTTTCGGTGATTTTCGGAGCCTTTTCTTTGGAATTTTGTGGAGAGGATTTGAGGGTGTTTCCTTTGGGTTTTGTTTGTGGGGATCACGTATGAGTTCCTTGGGTACCTTTTCTTGGTGATCTTTGTCCCACAAACTCCCCGAAATCCCTTGGATTTGGTGGTTTTTGGATGAACTCGGGAAAAGGTGTTCTTGGCGGTTGACTTTCGATTCCTCCCTTTTGGTTGCATTTCGGGATGGATCCTTTGAGATAGAGGTTTCCCAAGAGGTAATCCACCTTCCCCCGAAGTTTGGTTGCAATCCGTTGGGTGAATCGGGAGATCGGTTGGTTGGAAGATGAGGTGGTTTACGCGGGCTGCGTTTTTCCCGTCTGTCTGGGCGAAACTGGTCTGACCGGTTTGGGAAACTGGTCTGACTGGTTTGGTTAACGGTGGAGTTTTGAGGAGATTTTTGGTGGACATGTTTGTTGTGACCAGAAGAACCTATGGTTAAAATCTCATCAAGTTTCGACTCTGTTTGCTCTAGTTTTGGATTTTTGGAGGAACTCGAAGTGAACCAGGAAAACCGGTCTGACCGGTTTGCAAAACCGGTCTGACTGGTTTGGTCAAAAGTGTGTTTTGGAGGAGATCTTCTGGGAACAAGTTTTCCTTTGGTAGAAGAAGCTCGGGTCCAAGTTTCGTCGCGTTTGGAGTTCGTTTGCTTGGTTTTTGGCCTCGTTGATCTTTGGGGGATTTCTGGGCAAAACTGGTCTGACCGGATTGCCAAATCGGTCTGACCGGTTTCACCCTGTGTGTGAGAGGCTAAGTGTTGGAAAACCGGTTTGACTGGTTTGAGTATCCGGTCTGACCGGTTTGTAGCTGGAGCTTTGCTCGAGTTGTTTTCCGCTGCATTCTCGAGTGTTTTCGGTGGTGTGCTAGTTCCTAGGTCCAGCAGCACTTCAGTGGTTGTGTGGATCTGGCTAGCGAGGTGTTGAGGACTCCGGAGTTGCGTTTGGGACCATAGGCCGAGTTCTTCTTTGGAGAAGAATTTTTATCGGCTCCCATTCTCTCCCCCCTCTCTGGTCGCCATTCTGGTCCTTCAATTGGTATCAGAGCCGGATACGGATCATTGAGACCTTGGCCGGTTGAGATCCAAAGATGGCGGACTGTGGGAAGGGTTCGGGTCCTCCCCACTTCGATGGGAAGAACTACCAGATGTGGGAAGCCCGGAAGGGTGCGTTCATGTGTGGAAAGGCTCAGCTGATTTGGGATGTCACGATTGACGAGAACTATGTCATACCGTAGACGTTCCTGTTGCCTGGGAGTAGGTATATGTTCGATGCCAACAACAAGGCCGTGGACTATCTCTACCGTGCTCTTTGTGCATCCGAGTTCAGTAGGGTGTATGGAGAGAAGTTGGCAAATCGAATATGGACCCAGCTGAGAAACGCACATGGTGGAAATAGTCAAGTGAAGGCGCGTCGCTTTTTGACCTACCGGAGAGAGTACGAGAACTTCACTCATCTCCCTGGAGAGTCTGTGGATGCCATGTTCGAGCGCTTCACGCTGATTGTGAACAATATGAGAGCCAACATCGTTGAGCTTCCATACGTTGATCATGATAGAGCTATCAAGCACTTACACGCGTTGGATCTTGATGTATGGGGAGCAAAGGTTGAGGCTATTCAGGAGTCTAGTGTGTTTGAGACCCTGACGGTGGACGAGTTGTTCTCTAAGCTCAAGTCGTCCGAGGTGGACCGTGACCTGAGAGTCAATAAGGGCAAGGGTCCTGCTGATGATAGCCTTACGCTTGTAACTAGACCGAGAACTAACTCTAATCAATCCTCTAGGATGTTCTGTCTGTCTGCTCTTGTGTCTTTGCCAGATGAGGAGTTCGAGGCTCTGGATGATGAGGATCTTGCTTTACTGACCAAGCGGTTCGGGCGCCTGAACGAGAACAGGAAGAACTTCAGGCAGAACTCTGGGATCTGCTACAAGTGTGGGAAGCGCGGGCACTTCATCGCCGAGTGCCCTCAGGAGATCGAGTCCAAGAACGAGTACAAGCACCGCCCGAAGATTGAGAACAAGCATCGCTCGAGGCGTGAACACAGGCACAAGCACGAGGACAAGGATGAGCGGAGATCGAGGAAGGGTGGTGACAAGAGGAAGGCAAGGGCTCGAGCGAAGATCGAAGAACCAAGTGACACGGACCTCGACTCCGATGGCACTTCCTCAAGCTTGAGCAGTGAAGAAGAGGACCGCGGAAAGCGTAAGAAGAAGAAGAAGGCTTCCTTCAAGAACCTCACCGGCTTGTGTGTGATGGGTCATAGCACCAGCAGCAAGTCAAGCAAGAAGAGTGGCCAGGGCAAGTCAGACATCGACTCCGACTCTGAGGAAGAGGTAACTCCTAACCTTGCTTTCCTGCTTAAGGAGAATGCGGAGTTGAATGAATTGCTTGATAATAGGGATAGCATGCTTGGGGATGCAAAGAAAATGAGAAAATAGCTTAGGGCCTCGCTTGAGGAAGCTAGGGAGAAAGTAGCTGAGTTAGAGGCTACGCATTTGGATGACATGCTTGCTATTGATGCTTTGAAATCTGCTCCTGTTGTTACCGATGAAGTTGATTGCAGTGATTGTTCAGTTTTCTTGTCTGACTTGACTGCTCTAAAAGAGAAGCATACCCTCACTATTGAGGAGCTAGATGTGGCTAGGGTTGAATTGGTTGAATTGAAAGCTAGATCAAATTTGCTTGGTGCGTGTAAATCTTGCCCTGTGTTGCATGCTAAATTGGATGAATCACATGCTAGGATTATTTCCTTAGAGGCTGAGTTGAAAGTTCCTATTCCTACCTCTTGTTCTACATGTGATTTGCATGCTGAGAAAAACCTAGAGCTTGCACAGATTATTAACCAACTGCAGGATGACAATGATGGCTTGCGCAAGTTGGTGGGTTGGTTGAGGTCACAGGTGCCACAATTGGGCATGTTGGTGGCTGAGTTTAAAAGAGCGGATGGTCGTTGTCTGGGTTTTGAGAAGTTTGGTGAGAGTGGTGGTAAGAAAGAGAAGGAGATACCTACCAAACCTATCCCACACAACACCCAGTCGAGTGAGCAAAACGAGAAGAAACATTGTGAGAAGCCGAGAGAAACTAATCCACAAGAGAACCCAAAACCAGTGAGGTTTCAGTGTGGATATTGTGGGAAGAGTGGTCACAAGGATGGGTTTTGCTACAAGAAAAAGAAAGATGAGAGGTTGGCTAAGGAATGGGCGAACAAGGATAGGTACCACCCTTTTCATGGTGTGCCTGAGCCACGTATGCCACTACCTAAAGGAGAGGCAGTAGTGAGGTCTATACCAGCTTGGGGTGGTATGAGAGTTGCTGATCGGAACCGTGTTGCTGGCAGGGAGAAACCGGTCAGACCGGTTAGGGAAACCGGTCAGACCGGTTCACCCCAGAGAGGTGGTCAGTTTGGTTTTCGTGACCGTGGTGTTGATCGGTTTGGTTCAGGTGATCGTGGTACAAGTGGTAGGCGTGTTGAGTCAGGTCGTGGTTGGTTTGCTGGATGCTCTCCACCTCGAGGTCGATATGAGGATGGGAGAGACCGTTGCAGCTTTGAGTCTCAGAGGGGCTACGAGCCACATTTCCCCTTTCGTGGTGATCGTACTCCTCCAGTGAGACGAGAATTGGTGCAGAGTGGGGGTTGTAATTTTGGAGGACATGATAGGATGTATGGTGCTAACCCCACGTTTGAGCAAATGGCTCAACACTAGTTTGAATCTTTTTGTACTAACCCCAGTGTTGAGATGTTTGCTCGCTCTCGCTCTCATTTTTGAGGTGCAGGTGGTAGGCTTGGCGAACATTTGGCGGATCGACTCCGGTTGTTTGTCTCATGACCGGAGTTCGGGGGTGGTTCTCAAGCCTCATCCCAGTGGTGTCTTTGGAGCACATCACTTGTCGGGATAGTGGACATAGGTTGACTGAAGGAGAGCTTCAAGTAAGTGAAAAGTTGTTTGATTGTGTTGTTTCTTTTGGTCTTTGTGAGTTGCCCTTTTAGTTTAAGGCTTTACTCTATCACATGTGTTTAGGATGAGCTTCGTATGTCCTTTGATCCTAATGCATGTGTTTAGGGGGAGCTAGTGAGCTTGCTTGTTCTTTGCTCTATCACATGTATCTCGGGTGAGCTTTGTATGCTATTTGGCTCTTGTGCATGTGTGTAGGGGGAGCTTGCTAGCTTTGCCTGCTTTTTGCCTCTTTTGGTGTTGAGTTGGTTCTTGGGAGCTCACTTTGTAGCATATGTATCATACATGTTTACTTTGATGTATAGCATGCATGTTTAATTTCATAGAGTAGCCACCGTTGTATCTTGATGTATAGTTTTGCATCTTTGTAAGATATGTTGTGCATTGCATTTGTATCATATGCATTGGCTAGGAATGGCTTCTCCTATGTACATGGATCCCTATGATATGCTATGTTTGAGCTTGTGGGTATGCTTGATTGATATTTGGGATGATAAGCTATGCTCTTGATAGTTTGGTTGTATATTCATGATGAGATAGCTTACTTTTGACAAAATGCTAGATAGGCTCTCTCTTGTGAGTTTAAGGCTTTGCATGATCTTTGTGTGCTTTGGTGGTTTACATCATGCTTAATTCATGGATGGATATCATGTGATTTTCACTTAGGGTCAAAGACCCATTTGTCATTATGAATGTTTAGCCCATGTGTTACCTTGTGGAGGAGCATAAGCTTCTTTTTGCCGCAAAGACACTTCATGTACCATTTTGTGCTTAAAAATGAAAAATGAAATTAGTATGAAATGCTTGTGCTTGAAGTTATGCTCTCACTTGTTTCATGTTATAAATGCTTTAAATCTGAATTAAATATGGGTGCTAAACCGTTGCATGATGTCTACTATGAGAAGTCTCATTTTAAGAAGTAGACACTTGGCTCGGTGGCTTTAACATGACATGAGATGTTTATGGGTGTTCGTAATGATCTTGCGTCAAGGATATGTGACCTAGCAAGAAGTTTGTGTGATTTAGATTCACTTTGGCATGTTTTGCTCATGTTTAGATCTTTGCTCATGAGAGGGAAATTTTTTGCAAAAATGCTAAATTTTACCATGGCTTGAACTTGTGTGTATGCAACTGAACATTCTTGATGGCTGTGCTAATTCGGTCCTTTGTCAACTCTAAGTAGTCCATTTGCTTGCTCCTAGCACATTTTATGGCTCTATGTCCATTTGAGAAGGCTTTAGTTGAAATGTTCATAGAAATTCCTTGATTCATGCATTGTCAACAAGGGGGAGAAGTTTGGGCATGGAAAAGTTTTCTGGAAGCATTTAGAAGGTTTTCATGCATTTTCGGGCTGCACTGGAGCATTTTTTCTGAAAAGAAAACCGGTCTGGAAACCGGTCGGACCGGTTTGGAGAACGGTTTGGAAGTTGGTGTCAGAAACCGGTTTGACCGGTTTGGGAATCCGGTCTGACCGGTTTGGTTGCTGCTGCTCAGTAAGTTTGCACGCATTGATTCAGGGGGTGTTGCATTTGCTCAGGGGGAGCTGCATGTGTTCAGGGGGAGCTCCTTGTGTTGTCTGAGTTCTTGCTTTGGTTGGTTTTTTCCGTGTGAGTTTTGCTTTGCTCTTCGAGAGCTTTGGTGGTGTTTGTCTCAGTTGTGTTGAGCCGTTGCCCTTGCCATAGGGGACCGAGACTTGGATTGCAAGTGATCAGGGTTTGTGTTGTTTGGTTTTTTTATCACTTGTTTGGTGGTTTTTGTTTGTCTCTCGTTTTTACTTTTCTTTATGATTATGATTATGTGGTGTGTTGTCAATGCACTCATCAAGGGGGAGATTGAGGACCAGAGTGTCCGATGGCTAGTGGCTGGCCACTCTCTAGTGATGAGAAATTGACAACGTTGTGTGGACTGACGCTGTGCTCTATCTTGTGGATGTAGGCTACGGCTTGATGTGCATTGGTGCAGGTGAAGAACAAGCGCGAAAGGTCATAGCCTTGCGGGGCCTCCGAAGGACTCGAGGCACAAGTAGGCTTGGTTCGATGGACCCGGTGGCCAGACGAGATCAAGTGCGAGTCACATGGTGCGAGAAGAGCAAGTCGAAGTCAGATAGCGGGTTCGTTGGTTGATCCGAAAGCCAACATGGAGCCGGAGCGGACGTGGCGGCCAAGTCGAGGAGCTCGACGTGGAGGCTGCACCAAGCTCGCGGGGTTTGCAGCGGTTCGCCAAAAGATCGCTAGGTTCGTCGGTTGCTGCAGAAAGCCGACCCGAGGTTCCGGTGCGGCCAAGGCACCAGAACCGGTCTGACCGGTTTGGGAAACCGGTCTGACCGGTTTGGTCGTGGTGCGGCCGAAAGTCGTCGAAGCGGAGGACACACGTCGGGATCGCATGCTCGGCGTCGTGGCTACGTGAGGTGTGATTGCTGGGTGTCCGTCCGATGGAAAGGATGTCAAATTTCCAAATATGCCCTTCGAGGGGTTGTATCACCTAGAGGACATTCTAGTCATTAACCCCCACCGGAGGACCTCATATATAAACTAAGTGGAAGGGTTGTGGCAGCCATCTCTTGGGCTTTAGGGTTTTCATTTGCTCTTAGCATTTTCTCTTTTTAGCTTCCTATTTTCTCCTTAGGCTAGCATGAGAG
The DNA here is from genome assembly GCA_036936925.1 of Cenchrus fungigraminus. Taxonomy (NCBI): domain Eukaryota; kingdom Viridiplantae; phylum Streptophyta; class Magnoliopsida; order Poales; family Poaceae; genus Cenchrus; species Cenchrus fungigraminus. The sequence continues at coordinate 106,149,881 of CM072779.1, forward strand.
CTTCATTGTGAGATCTTGTGAGAGGGATGGATGTACGGGCGGATGCTAGACCTTGTATGAACCTTTCATGGTATGTATAGAAGATTCGGCGTGGTTCCTCAAGTGTTCTTCGTGTTCATCTCGTTTCTCTTTTTCGGTGATTTTCGAATCCTTTTCTATGGAATTTCGTGGAGAGGATTCGAGGGTGTTTCCTTTGGGTTTTGTTTGTGGGGATCACGTATGAGTACCTTGGGTACCTTTGCTTGGTGATCTTTGTCCCACAAACTCCCCGGAATCCCTTGGATTTGGTGGTTTTTGGATGAACTCGGGAAAATGTGTTCTTACCGGTTGACATTCGATTCCTCCCTTTTGGATGCATTTCGGGATGGATCCTTTGAGATAGAGGTTGCCCAAGAGGTAATCCACCTTCCCCCGAAGTTTGGTTGCAATCCGTTGGGTGAATCGGGAGATCGGTTGGTTGGAAGAAGAGGTGGTTTCCGCGGGCTACGTTTTTCCCGTCTGTCTGGGCGAAACTGGTCTGACCGGTTTGGGAAAGTGGTCTGACCGGTTTGGTCAACGGTGGAGTTTTGAGGAGATTTTTGGTGGACATGTTTGTTGTGACCAGAAGAACCTATGGTTAAAATCTCATCAAGTTTCGACTCCGTTTGCTCAAGTTTTGGATTTTTGGAGGAACTCGAAGTGAACCAGGAAAACAGGTCTGACCGGTTTGCTAAACCGGTCTGACTGGTTTCGTCAAAAGTGTGTTTTGGAGGAGATCTTCTGGGAACAAGTTTTCCTTTGGTAGAAGAAGCTCTGGTCCAAGTTTCGTCGCGTTTGGAGTTCGTTTGCTTGGTTTTTGGCCCCGTTGATCTTTGGAGGATTTCTGGGCAAAACCGGTCTGACCGGATTGCCAAACCGGTCTGACCGGTTTCACCTTGTGTGTGAGAGGCTAAGTGTTGGAAAATCAGTTTGACCGGTTTGAGTATCCGGTCTGACCGGTTTGTAGCTGGAGCTTTGCTCGAGTTGTTTTCTGCTGCGTTCTCGAGTGTTTTCGGTGTTGTGCTAGTTCCTAGGTCCAGCAGCACTTCAGTGGTTGTGTGGATCTGGCTAGCGAGGTGTTGAGGACTCCGGAGTTGCGTTTTGGACCATAGGCCGAGTTCTTCTTTGGAGAAGAATTTTTATCGGCTCCCATTCACTCCCCCCCTCTCTGGTCGCCATTCTGGTCCTTCAGAAACCAATGAGCCACCTTAGATCCTTCCTCAGCAGCCCTAGGGGGTTCTTTTCCACGGAGGAGAAGTGGTTTTCCTTGGTTGAAACCCTAGATCTCCATGGGAGGTGCTTGGAGGTGGAAGAGGAGTGGAGAGAGGAAGCCACGGGATAGAGGAGAGAGAAGGAGGGTAAAAGTAGATATTCTTTTACTGTGCACTCATGAGTGACTCCCGGGCGCCACCAGTCAGACCGGTGGGAGGCACCGGTTAGACCGGTGACCCCTTTTGGTTCAACCAGAGGTGCTTTATCGGTAGTACCGATCCAGGGCCAGAAGTTCCGAAGATTTTGATAATTCAAATAGAGAGTCCTTATCGGTAGTACCGTCCTTGGCTCAGAAGTTCCGTACCATCCTTCCAATTCTTGAGATTTTGCCTTTGAAAACTTCACCTGATAGTTTGATTAACTTCTTTCTTTCCACTTATGATCCAAAAGAGAGAAGATGTGCCTTTAGGGCTCCACCGGTCAGACCGGTGGTAAGCACCAGTCAGACCAATGCTCCCTTAGGACAACCCTGATCTGATTTTGCAGAATTTTGATCCTTACTCCTTTACAAAGATTGGATAGAAGATATTGACAAGATTTTGATCCAACTTTTGACGGATCTTAAAAGAATATAAAACAATCCAATTTATTTGATAATCTTGATTCTTCCAAGTGAGAGAGATAGATAAAGAGACTATTACGGACTTGAGAAAATCTTCTTATTCATGACTAGCCATAAAACAATCATGGAGAACAATAGTCACAAATAAGTCGATCGGGTCACAAAGACCAAGAACCAAATTTTTTTCAAATTTCACACTTCCTACACATGCAAGTTGATTTTTCAAAAATCTGTCCTATAACATAAAGTGCATGTTTCCACTTCAATCAAATAGCCGTTCTAGCATATTTAACTCATACCCTTGACCACAAGACACAAAGTCAAGTGAACGCAAAGGTATCAACCAAATATCTAGAGAAGCACACAAAATTCACTTGAAGCAATTACATGCTAAAGAAGACACACTAGCATGATATTATGGCCTAGATGCATTACAATAAATAAAGGAGATTCGGAGAACATACCTTTCCCTTAGGCCAATTTATTCGTGCATATTTTCTATTTTAGTAGTTGCTAGCTCTTACTTGAATTCTTGAGAAAAGTGATTACTAAGAGCTTGCTTAAGGTGCACGGATACATGAGACTACAAGATCACTAGAAGAAATTGTTAGTCCCACAAATGACACAAGTAATGAAATGAGCTCCCCCTAAATTAGTGCATAGAGATATCTTGAATTTCTCGATCATTGCACATTATTCAATTAAGAATATGGAGTGGCTCATTCATATACTTGGTCATGACACATGAATGATAACACTGTTGAAATGTGTCAAGATACTCATACCATTTACTCATGATCACCAAGAGGATGTCCTTTAACAATTTTGAGACATCTTGTGCACACCGGTCAGGCCGGTGCAGGTCACCGGTCAGACCGGTGGGTGCTGGTCCGACATGGGAAGTAGGTCGTGTCATCCGGTAGCACGCCGGATCACCCGACTAAATTTTCGGGTGACTGCCAGTGAATTCTGGGTGATCCCACCGGGTCATTCGGCACCAGCCAGAACAGGCTCAGCACCGGTCAGACCGGTGAGTACCACCGGTCAGACCGGTGACAGCTGTCCCAGCACCCTTGATGATCTTGTTTGCCTTGCTTTGAGATTTTGTGAAAATATTACATTTTTGGTACCTCTATATAAAGCAAGACATTTGCTCTACTAGAGAGCCATTAAAAGCATCAAATGGAATGAGAGGATAAATTTCATAGAAATTGTCAAAGTCACTTCCTCATGCTTCACTAGTCCAAGACTTGTGACACTTGAGAGTTCACAAAGAACTGAGAGTGTCCTAGACATACACTTTAGAACAAGTTACCGAGATGCCATTGAACTTAAGGATTCTAACTCTAAAGCCTTCCACATGGTCATATCATCAACTTAAGATTTCTTTTCACTTAGCCATGTGTTCAATGCATCTCTAAGTTTTTGCAAGCTCAAGAAGCATTCTTTGGTACCCAAAACTTGTTGGGTCCTATAGGGTTAGTCACAAGATGCTTAGGGACCCAAATGACCCTTATGCTAGTTTGAGGTGAATTAACCACTCTTGTAGCATAAATACTATTTTTATCTTCCCTGAGCTTATTGAAATCATAATGGACAAGGTTTGATTTAGGAATGTTACCATTTGGGCAATCTTTTCCCATGTGACCCTTTTGACGACATGCATAGCAAATGCAGCTTTTGTCCCTGTTGGCCACACCATTCATTGTAATTTCTTGTCCTTGCTTGCTTCTGAGCATTGATCTTGGAGAAGGGGTCTTTCTTGCCTTGTTGCTTTGAGGAGTGGTTGACATTGCCGGCACCGGTCTGACCGGTGGGGTGCACCGGTCTGACCGGTCACGGTCAGTGCCACCCTTTGCTGCAGCATTTGGGCAAGCGTCGGCAAAGTGTCCCTTCTCTCTGCATTTGTAGCACACTCTCCACTTGTTTGAGCTTCTTTGCTTCTTAGAGAGTGTACCTTGTGTCCCGTGCTTGGTTGGGCAATAGGGAGCAAAGTGTCCCTCTTTTGAGCTCTCAAGGCACTTGTTATGCCCAACCTTGCTCTTTTCTTGAATCTTGTTCTTGCTGGTCTTGATGTGTTGTTGAGGAGTTAAGTAAGTGACATTTGATCCCTTCTCAAGCTTCTTCACAATGTTTTCACGGTTATCTTGAGAAAGTTGCACTTGACTCTTCCCTTTCAACACATACAATTTTCTTTTAAGTTTTTCGACCTCTTGCTTGAGTTCTTCATTTTCTTTAGCAACGAAGTCATCACAAGATTCTACAAGTACATGCTCAATGCTAGATTGGCTTGCTTGAGAGAAACAATCATTAGTGCAAGACAAATCAATTTGAACTTGTGAGCATGTGCATGTGTGAGATAGAGGTTGCATAAATTTTACCAATGAAAGCACAACATCATGAGCTATCTCTAGTGATGCATAAGAATCTACAAGCTTCTCATGAGAACACTCAAGTTCCTTGTGCTTTGCTTGTAGAGCCATATGCTCACTAGTGAGCTTCCCTAATTTTTCTTCAAGCACTTCATTTTCTTGATCCGCTGCAGCTACGCAAGCAAAGGATTTGATGACCTTATCATATTGCCTAGAGAGTGAATCATACTTACAAACCAAAGAGGCATTCTCGGATTTGAGAGTCTCAAGTTCCTTAGACAAGGAGCTTAGAGCTTCTTTCGTCTCAATCTATCCTCCTTTGGTCTTCTTCTTCTTTTCCTTCTTGGCCATCAAGCAAGTGTTGGTGCCTCTGACCGGTGTGCCTTCTTGGCACAGGTCTGACCGGTGAGATGCACCGGCCTGACCGGTCCCTGCAGAGGGACAATATCTTTGCTTCTTTGGCCTTCTCCTTGCTTGAGAGGTGACACTTGAGGCTCAATGTTGTTGAATGAAGACTTTGAGCACTCCTCAAGTGCCTTCTCCATGGTTTGCTCTTGATCGATGCATTTGAGCTTTTCATATTCTTCTCGAAGCATTTCCCAAATGGTGTGTGCGTCAATCTCAATCTTTTCATAGATAAATTCCTACACACCATTACTCAAAGTACTACAAATGTAGCTAAATACTCAAGAGTTGCATTGCCAACACTCTAAGTCCTCTAGGGATGATTTTGACAAGTCAATTTTGTTTTCCCTAAGGTGAGGAGGTAGAATACTAGCAATAACAACTTTCTCGGCAAGTGGACCCATGGTCCTAATATGATTGAGTACATGAATTGACCAAGAAGCATAATTTGAGCCATCTAGAGCTAGAGACTCAAAATGTACCTCACGAGTTGTCAACATCGTCAAACTCCAAGCGGTTAAGCTCGAATCGAAGCACTCATCTTTGATACCAATTGAAAGGACCTTGATGTCGCCTAGAGGGGGGGTGAATAGGCAGACAACCGAATTAAACTTTTCTTCCCTGCAAACTCGAACTGCCAGGCTTCACCGGTCAGGCCGGTGCGCCTCACCGATCAAACCGGTGCTGGCACTGCTTCACAGGAGGGCACAAGTCAGACTGTTGACCTTCACTGGTCAGACCGGTGGAGCACAGAGCACCTACAAAAACAGCTTCGAGTTCCTCTTGACTTCTAGCATGAACCATACTTGGTGAGTGGCCTTGGTAGATGATCTCAAGCAGGGTAATGATTCCCGCACACACAAATAGCACACCCAACTAGATCGAAGCGGAAGCAAATCAAATATGCTAGAAAACAACTTAGAGAGGCAAACCACAATGAGACGCAAGGATTTGTTTCCCGAAGTTCACTTCCACCAAGGAAGCTACGTCTCCGTTGAGGAGCTTGTAAGGAATTCGAGTTCTCAACTAACTCTACCCACAACAAGCAGGGTCTCTTTCAACCACTTTCCTCGATTCCACTAAGGCGATCTTTTCCACGAAGAGGCAAGATCACAGCCCTCACAAACTTGTCACTGCTCACCACAACTTGGGAGCTAGCCGGCGATGCCTAGCCGTCTAGGAGGCAAACCTCCAAGAGTAACAAATGCTTCAATGCTTGTAACGCAAAACTCAAGTGCTCAATCCATGGGAATGCTCTTGTCAGCTCACAAAGGCTCTCTTAAGCTCACTCTCTCAACCCAACTCAAAGATATGGCTTGAATCCACAAATCTCACAAAGAGAGGTTGGGGAGAGCCACTAAGGCTTTAGGCTTGCAAGAAATGACTTAGAAGCTCAGCAAGTTCACCAAGAACAGCAGCCCACCAAAGAGGAAGGCTTGGGGTACTTATACCCCTTGTTGACGTTTGAAACACATGTTGCATTTCGATCCGCAAGCGTACGGATCACGTGTGGCCTTTTTCACTCGGGGGTGACCCAAGGTATCAATCCGTGGATCGGAAGCAAACTACCTAGGGTTCTCCATCTAACCGGTCTAATGCTATTTGAAGCATAGATTGCATAAGGGTTTAACATACAAACATGGGTGGATGTATGGATCACATTCGATAGCCAAAAGGTAACACGCCAAAAGGTAGCACTAGCCTACCGTCTCCTAGTTGCTACTCCAACCAAAGTGATAAACTAACCTAAACCTCATACCATGATAAGGAGATATCCATTGCACGTTCGTTCGGTGCTTTTCCTATATCCTACTGTCACTACGGAAGGTAGTCAACACTGAACAACAACTCGTAAGTCTGTGCACCACTTCGATGTATCCGCAAGACATAGATTAGATCTATTCCTACTAAGATCATATGGTAGCTACACACATGAATGAGAGAAGGCATACAACGAAGTAGATCAAAAGTAGACACAAGATTAGATTGATATCACCGTCAAAAGTACGTGTGCCTTGATGAATCCAAGGCATGGCTCCGGAACTCCACCATGGCTTCACCACGCAGGGCGAACCATGGCGGCTAGGGTCTAGCCTAAGCCATCTCCTAGGCAACGTCGAGGACTCGCTGCGGCGACGGCTTCCTTCGGTGAGTATTCCTTGATTCGGTGGCCCTCTGATGAATGGATGTGGCAGCCGTCGGAGGCAGGCAATATAAATAGACCGAGGAGGGTCTAGGACAAGGGGGGGGGGGGCGAACCGGCACGGAAACAGGGTAGGCTGGCCGGCCTAGGCCGACCGGCCTGGGCCCTTTTCGACCCGGTTCGGCCCTGGTTCGCTCCCCGACACTTCTCGTGTCTTCATGAATATTTGCCGAACTTCATGTGGGTCATTGTCATCATTTTCCCCGCGGTTTAGATAACGGTAGTTGGCGCGCGAACTCCTACATCTTCTGTTCAGGTCCTCGGAGTTTCACGGCTTCGCGCTTCGGTCCTCGGGATATTTGGAGTCAGGTTCACTTCGTGTCTTGACTTATGCCGGGCTTCGTGATCTTCTCATAAAGTGCTCGATGAACTTTACCCGGAAGTGCTCCTTTAAGCACGTAAATCCTGCGTAAACATTATACTCCAAAAACCACATGCAAGTGTGAACTTGTTACATCATTAGTATGCCTAGTGGCGGGTTAGTTATAATTCAAAGATCAAACCAAAGTGTAACAAGTGCTCTTGGTTGACGGAAATCGACCGTCAACATACCCTCATGCTTAAACCTTGCTCGTCCTCGAGTAAGCCTTAAATGGATGTCAGTATTGCCTTTCAATGTTCATACCCTGCACTTGATCATACATGAGAAAACATAATGCTCTCCAAGTTTATATTTGTTAAAGTTTCATAATGTAACTAGCTTTCATCTCTATGGAGGGTAGATATCATTTAAGCTCTTTCCACAAGTAATTAATCATGCCCTCAAACTTTAAATGAATCTCAGAAATTTTGAAATAAAGTGCAAGATGAAGAAAAAGAGCTAAACCAAGTTCAAAAATTTAAACCTCCTTGCATCTTGCTCATGAACTCTCATCTCATCAAGTCTCTCAAGCCTATTTGTTCTACTCCTTTCCCCTCTCAAAATATATAGTGGAAGCTTTATATGGAGCTATGAGAAAGTTTAGTCCTACCAAGATATTATAGTTGAGATATTATCAAAACAAGACTAGCTTCTCATGGTCTTACCGAGACTCGTCCAAAAGGTCATTGGAAAAATAATGTTCTCAAGGAGGGGGGAGAGATGAACACACACTTTTAGATAGGTGGACATGTGCAAATGACAAAGAATGATCCCAAGGCACAAACGAAGTCCTCGTTATCGGATTGCATATGGTTGGAAAGATGAGTACGGGCTTGATCTTGAATCCTCTTGAAAACTCGAAAAGCACTAAACATAGCTAGAGAACCGGGGAGCTTTATTTTATTTTTTTTCTTTCTTCTTTCTTTCTTTTTCTCATCATACTTTTTCTTCTTTATCATTTATCATTTTTTTCTTTCATCATACTTTTTCTCTTTTTTTATTTGCTCCCCTTGAACTCTAAACTATACTAGCACTTCCTTGGCAACCCCCCAATGCTTAGACGTTTGCTCGTCCTCGGGCAAAAGAGGTGATAAATATGCCAAGGTAGAAATTGAAGCTCTCATATTTTCTTAGAGAGAGATACTCGAAAATCTTCTAGGGACCTTTTTGGAAGTCTCCCAAAGTCTTGCTTACTTGATGGCACCTTCCTTGTAATCTTCCTCGAAATATTCATCCATACTCACATATTGGGTTGTGATCAAGGAGGTGAACACAAAAAAGATGTTTTTGGGTTTTGTGGGTGGATATCCGGCAAGGTTTGCGAAATTTCTAATGTGGAAACTCACAATGCACGAATAGAAGAGGCTAGCATAAAGAAAGATATGCAAAAACGGAATGACCAACTTCTTAGTCTCGGGCCAGAGAAATCAAGCCTTGAATCAATGCACCCAAAAATAAATCTTGTAAACTAAGGTTTTTGCACTCAATTGAATATAAGGCTTTGGATAGGTAGAGAAAAATGCAAATGGTATCAAAAACAAGGTTAGCTTTTAAGAAAAAAAATAAATGATCTTTGATTCATTCAAAAATGAGAGCAACGAAAAATACTATGGGTCTCAAGTTATCATAACCTCCACAAAAGATTAGGCTAGCATTAATTTAATTTTCAGATCATATTAAAGAGAGCAGTAGCTTAATCATATACAAACTAAGCACAAGAATGAGCAAAGTGGCAACGATCATTATATATCCATAAGTAAGAGCATACAAGATATCATCATGGTGAGCATAAGGTAATGGTGATTATTGTTGAAAACAAAAACAAACCTATATTGTACTCCTAGTAGCCATGTTATTCTATAGAGAGATTTACAAAGGTTGCATCTAAGGTTGTGGAAAACATATATATGTACAGACATATAGAAAGACAAGGACAAAAAGATAGTTGAGGATTTGTTACTGTCCCTTGATGCTTGAAGTGTAGCATGGCCTCCCACATGCTTAAACATTGTGCCTAACATGGAAGAAGAAAATCAGCATCGCGTGGTCATTGTGATCCTTGTACTCCATGCGGTCTTCTTATATCCACCAAGTCCTCCCCCATGCTTAGCATGTTGCTAGGCATGGAAGATGATGAACCATTTGTAATTCTTGAAGTCCTACCGCCATGTGAGTCAATCATCGTCACACTCTTCACTTTGTTGCCTTGATCATCCTTCAACGTCTGCCCTTTGTCACGAGCCTTGTCCCCAATTGTTTCTCTAGCCATCTTCGCCTCCTTCATGTTGTCTCCCATCGCTGGTTCATCTTCCACAAATTTTTCTTCTACTTTTAGAACAGAATATGTACAGAACCATTGCTCCATTGCGAAGTGCTTAAAATTGTATTTCCAACGAGTGGTCATTCATCCCAATCGGACTCCGAACAAGAGAGTTACGCCCTTTTTATCTTGATAGTGTAGGTTGTCCCGAGCTGATTTCAGAACGTGTGATGCTCAATGATTTGGTTGTAACTCTTTGCACGGGTCTCCTAAAATGTTGAATCTTGATGTGTTGGAAAGAAGACTTGACGGAGCTCCTGAATATCCAATTTTTCTCTCTTGTACATCTCTGAACATGTGCTCAATCTTGATGAAAACAGCGGTGCTCCTTTCGGGATTTCAGAGGTGTTGACGATCATTTATTTCAATTTTTATTACGAACTCATGGGAGTGATTCTCCATGCCTACAAAACAATTCTAAAGCACAAAGTACCCCCAAGGTGACGGTTGATAATACTCACTCTATGCCAACAAACCAAAGACATCCCCAAAGATCTTAACTTGTGGCCTAGTTAATCTAGTGAAAGAAAAATTAAGAACCTAACCGGTGTACGTATGTGCTAGTGTGCATATGAATGAGAGGATGGTATATAAATAAAGACAATATTTACACCTAGTTCTAAGCGCCATGCTTACAACTAAGTTGCTGAACTTTCCATAGCCATAAGGATTTATTAACTAAGGTGAAAACATCATGTCTATCCCGAGATCAATAACTCCATATAGCATAAGAAAAACAAAGCGCATTGCAAACTTATAGACCAATCAATGCAAAAATGGAAGTTAGCAAGGTTTATTAAACTAAATGATGATGGTCCGCAAACAAGTTTAAACACCACGTTTACACAAGATTGCTATGGAAAAAGCCACGTGTGAAGCATTATCATGGATATGAAGGCATACATCATTAAGTGTAGACATCAACCAAGCCAACTATATGCAAAACATGTATGGAGTGCAAAAAGAATGGTGGTGGCAAGATGCAATGCATATGCACAAAAATAAAAATGATCATGATGTGGAGAAGGTCTAAAAAGAAAATCTAAACCTAGATTAGCTAGCCACAAGTTTAGAATCAAAGGGGTGGTAAACTTCATATTTCTCTCTAAAAAGACATAAGGAAAAAACTCTCTAAACACTAATAGGCACACAAAAAGAGTCTACAAGCTTTCCAAGATCAAATAACAAAGTGCTCCCTCAATAGGGATTAGGACAAACAACATGATGTTGTGGCATTTATTAGAGCAATGGTACAATGTTACTTGATGGTTAAGATAAAGAGCACATTGTAGATGGTCATATTATATATATAAGTAAAAGAAAACGGGTTGCCTCCCGCAAAGCGCTTCATTTAAAGTCATAAAGCTCGACTTTCTTATGTACCTTCTTGTTGTCACGAAGCCGTGGTCCTTCATGCAAGATTTGAAGATGTCCATTCAGCTCTGATCCACTTCCCATGCTTGACACGATCATTTTGCTTGATGAGAGGCTTGCTCGATCGTCTCTTGCATCATCATCCCTTCCTTCTCTTTGTTCATCGTCGCTGCCTCTCCTTTCACAATTTTTCCTCTCTGTCCAGATCAGACCATGTAGCAAACAACTTCTCCGATGCGTGGTGCATGAAATTGTCTTTCCATCAAGTTTTTATTCACTCCCAACGGACTCCAATCGAGTGAGATGCGCCCGTTTTACTCCAACGCTGCAATCTGTCCAAATTGATTTTAGACTGCGCAGCGCCTAATGTTTTTGCCATATCTTCTTGTACGGGTCTTCAAATTCATTGATCTTGGAAATGTTGGAATTGGAACTTTATGGAGCTTCTGATTTTCAATTTTTGCCTGTTTCTACATATCTGATCAGGTGCTCAAAACTGATGGAAACAACGACGTCGCTCTCTAGATTCGGGGAAGGCGATGCGCGAGTTTGCAATTCTTTGGGGAATGGCTCCTCTTCCTCTTGACTAAGGTTCAATGACCTGCATGGTTAGTGAAACTCGGGTTTTCCCTCGACACACGCTCTTTTAAGGTTAGGAACTTGACCAAGCACAAAGCAAGTCCAAGATTTGCAAGACATAGAATAAACATACGCAACCACAACAACAATTTTAAAATTGGATGAACAAAATGTGATTAAAGGTTGCATAAGTTTCTTGCTCAGCGCTAAGGCTCTCATTAGGCATAGGTTCATTAGGCATGCAAATTAACAAAGTTAAAGCACAATATAACCTCTTTATCATTCTCAAGAAATTCTAGCATATCATGATCATCAAAGGTGTAAGGCATAGAATTAAATCATACTATTGGATATGAGCAAGAATATATCGAAAGAAAGATATCATCTCCAAAAGTACCTTGAGAGTTTAATATGTACCTTAGCCTTCGAGCTTTTCATCATGAGTGGTCCTCTGGAGTTGAAAGCGAACAATCCTTGATGATCGGAGGTGGCTCGTGTAGACTTCTTCAATCTCTCCCTTCGTGCCACATGTCATCGAGGTTGCTTTATGTAGGATCACTCCTCTTCATTTGTGGGCTCACACATCTCTTAAATGCCTTCATGTAACTCTATGAGCCTTCGTGCGAGAGCCCAAAGTGTCTGTGCCATTGGATGTTGTCCTTTGTGTGTAATCCTTCGTGGTTTGCTCCAAACATCTCTTTGCGATGGATGTCGCCAACTTGTGCCTTCATTTGCCAATGCTCTAGGGGTCTTTGTTTTGTTCTAAGTCTCTGAATTTCTTCATGTGTGGTCTAATGGAAGCGTTGCCCAAGCTCCTCTTCATTGTTGTCGTCGTCATCTCCACTCTCTTGTTCTCATCGTACTACTGCTGCCTCTGCCTTGTGGATTTCTCCCTGTGCGAATAACAGAACATATACCAGAATATAATTCTATTGAAGGGTTTATGAAATTACCTTTCCAACAGGTACTCATTCATCTTAATCGGAGTTCATAAGAGGGAGTTATGGCTATTTCACTTCAGCTTTGCTTGCTGTCCAGAAATTTTCAAGACGTGCAACCATCGGTGATTCGGCCATATCCGCTTGTTGGAACCTCCGATTGACTTGATTCTTGACTCGTTGGAAGCTTAACTTTGTGGAGCTTCTAAATATCCAAAGATATTATGTTGTTCTTCCCATGAGGCTGTGCAAAAATTGATGCGAACAGGAACTTCGAAGATGTTGACGAGCTTGATCTTGTGATCTTGGGGGCATCGTGATTGCTTCTAATACCTATTGCTTGATCAAACAAATTTCCACAAAGCATTAGTCTTAAAATTTTAATTTTCATGTTGACTTACCTTGTTTATCATCTCTGGTGTAGGGTGTGGGCTCTATAGCAGATGATGGGCCACTAACAAAAGTTAGCACCTACCACTAAAGAGCGAATCTTCATGTTTGTTGAAAGTGAATCTTGTGTTGTTGAAGTGTGGGTGTAGAGAACTCCTCGAACGTCTTGTGTCTAGCTTTTGACCTGCTTTCAAGGACACAAAGAAGAAAACAAGTGTATATGCAATAATAAAAGTTAGGGTTAGTCAAATAGAAAGGTAGATCACCCTAGGGTTCGAGTTCCAATCCCCGGCAACAGCGCCAGAAAAAGGGCTTGTTGACGTTTGAAACACATGTCTCGTTTCGATCCGCAAGCGTACGGATCACGTGTCGCCTTTTTCACCCGGGGGTGACCCAAGGTATCAATCCGTGGATCGGAAGCAAACTACCTAGGGTTCTCCATCTAACCGGTCTAATCCTACTTGAAGCATAGATTGCATAAGGGTTTAACATACAAACATGGGTGGATGTATGGATCACATTCGATAGCCAAAAGGTAACATGCCAAAAGGTAGCACTAGCCTACCGTCTCCTAGTTGCAACTCCGGCCAAAGTGATAAACTAACCTAAACCTCATACCATGATAAGGAGATATCCATTGCACGTTCGTTCGGTGCTTCCCTATATCGTACTGTCACTACGGAAGGTAGTCAACAACGAATGACAACTCGTAAGTCTGTGCACCACTTCGATGTATCTGCAAGACATAGATTAGATCTATTCCTACTAAGATCATATGCTAGCTACACATATGAATGAGAGAAGGCATGCAACGAAGTAGATCAAAAGTAGACACAAGATTAGATTGGTATCACCGTCAAAAGTACATGTGCATTGATGAATCCAAGGCATGGATCCGGAACACCACCTTGAATTCACCACGTAAGGCCAACCATGGCGGCTAGGGTCTAGCCTAAGCCATCTCCTAGGCAACGTCAAGGAGTCCCGGCGGCAACGGCTTCCTTCGGTGTGTATTCCTTGATTCGGCGGCTCTCTGATGAATGGATGTGGCGGCCGTCGGAGGCAGGCGATATAAATAGACGTAGGTCAAAGGGGAGGCCGAACCGGCACTGAAACAGGGTAGGTCGGCCGGCCTGGGCCCTTTTCGGCTCGGTTTGGCCCCGGTTCACTCCCCGACACTTCTTGTGTCTTCATGAATATCTGCCAAACTTCCTGTGGGTCCTTGACGTCATTTTCCCATGGTTTAGATAAGGGTAGTTGGCGCGCGAACTCCCGCATCTTCTGTTCAGGTCCTCGGAGTTTCACGGCTTCGCGCTTCGGTCCTCAGGTTATTTGGAGTCATGTTCACTTTGTGTCTTGACTTATGCCGGGCTTCGTGATCTTCTCATAAAGTGCTTGATGAACTTTACCCGGAAGTGCTCCTTTAAGTGTGTATATCGTGCGTAAACATTATACTCCAAAAACCACATGCAAGTGTGAACTTGTTACATCATTAGTATGCCTAGTGGCGGGTTTGTTATAATTCAAAGATCAAACCAAAGTGTAACAAGTGCTCTTGGTTGACGGAAATCGACCGTCAACACCCCTCAACAAAGAAAACTAGCCATTAGCTGTCGGGCAGCACCGGTCAGACCGGTGTTCCTCACCGGTCAGACTAGTGTTTGAAAAACTAGTCATTGGGCCTAGTCACACTGGTCAGACCGGTGCCCTTCACCGGTCAGACCGATGAAGCCCGAGACACCCCCAAAACCCTTTCTATCACTCTAACACTTCACCAAAGAGATGAAGTGGCTCAGGTTAGGTTAGGATGGGTTGTTAGCACACTCTAAGGCTCTCAAGGCAATTTGTCACAAATGTTTTCTGAGAGCACTTGACTTGGTCACAAAGCAAAAGTTGCATCCCTCTTGATAGTACGGCATACCTATACTCAAGATAAATAAAAATTCCTTGTCATCCTCTTGAGCTTGAATGTCTTCAATCTTGCCATACTTGATCAATTTCCACTTGAGGGTTTTCAACTTTAGCCAATGTCTTGAGCACATCCATACTTGAGCTAGTGACTTAAGATCTTTCCATATAGCATAGAAATGCACACTTAGATTCTTAAGTCACTCCATATTGCCAATCATAACATGTGAGTGAGTTGCAATGCTTTCCTCGGTTAAGACTTGGATATGATACTTGAAGACCCCACGGATACTAGAACTTCACCTTATCAAAATACAAATGGCGGCCTAGCTAGGACCCTAAATATTGCTTAGTCCCTCACCCTAGTCATCTCGGTTGATCACTTCATCACTTATCCAATCCACATTGAGTTAGGCTTTGCTTCATCCACAATTAGTCTTCATTTGAAATCCCGCTTCAAATGCTTGTTCTTGATTGACAGCGAATATGCAAGCTTCCAATTAAGGACCATAAAATCTACACTCATCCTTGTGTCCTCTTTCATTTACCACATGAAGCCTTGCATTTAATTTAGAGAGAATTACCATCTTCTCTTCCTATGATCCTTGTACTTTAATCAAGCTACAATATGTACCAGAGACAATGAATTGACCTTCTCAAGATACTCCTGATATTTATCTTCCTTTGTTGCTAGATATTTGTGAAGGACCGAATAGGCGACCAGAGAGGGGGAGTGAATGGGAGCCAATAAAAATTATTTCCAAGAACTTGGCCTATGTCCCAATCGCAACTCTGAGGATCACACACGATCAAGCGGGAGCAAAATTAAACCTGTCTCGAACCTTGGGAACAAAGCACGGAAGCCTAGGAATTAAAGCGGAAGCAAACACGAAAGAGTTCGAGCATCAAAGCAAAAGGCTGAGTCCTACCGGATCATCCTGTCACTTGGGCCGGATCACCCGTTAGCCTCCAGAGCCGGTCCGGGTCACCCGGGCACAAGTGGCCGGATCACCCGAAACAGCCCAGAAAACAGCCCACGAAATCGCCTCAAACTTTCGATCGATGGATCTCTCAAACCACTTGGAGTCTTGAGACGAAATTTTGGGGAGATGATGAACACCCTAAGAGGATGCTATGCCCCAAAAATCTTGGCCTCAAACATCCTACAACTCCCGGAATCACGGATCTTAGCCAAGAACACTATGAACTAGGGTTCATCCGAAAATCAACGAATCAAAGCCTAAATCCGGCGTTTGAGGGGTCAAGATCATCCACAAAGAGGCACAAGGCACTCACCCATGATCCCCTCAAAGAAATCCGGAGAGAAACGGCCTCAAATCGACGAATCGAGCGACAAACAAAATACCCAAAAATAGCTCCGAAAATGACACGAAAATCACAAAGAGCTAGGAGAGGGAAATCATCACAATGCCGAATTCTTCCATACATCCAGAGGTCAGATTCTATACAAGAAATTGTCTAGCCTATGGATCGAAGAAAATGGAAGCAAATCATCCAGGGGAGAGAGAGCTAGGGCTAGAGAGAGAGAGATGCCATCCACCTCTCCGCTATTTATACGAAGTCCACCGGAGGAGGCAAATGACCACGCTACCCCTACAACTTGAATTGAAGATACAACCCCTCAGGGGCATTTTGGTCAAGTCTTCATCGAGCGGACACGCTTCCACTGCGGCCTTGCTTAGCATCGACGCAAGCCCCGCGATCACGCCATGTGCCCCCCTCCTCGAAGCTTCCCGACGCTCCCGGATCACCGTCTCCGTCGCATCGGGCCTCCGGACTTGGTTTTGAGGCCCAAACCAAGAAACCGTCCACCGATGGTTTTGTGGGCAAACCAACAAACCCCGCGTGCAAGCTTCGGGCTCCATCCGCTACGTTGCACCGGCCCATGTTCATGACTTCAGCCCGCCAGTCTTGCACCGCACGGCTCGCACTTGACCCCATCGGCCACCGGGTCCATCGAACCAAGCCTACTTGCCACTCCATCACACGGAGGCCGCCACGGCTAAGGCCTTTCGCGCTTGTTCTTCACCTGCACCGACATGAGTTAAGCCGCAACCTGTACCTGCACACTTAGCAAAGCATCAGTCCACACAACGTTGTCAATCACTCATCACTAAGGAGCGACCCTCCACTGGACCTCGGACACACCTGGTCCTCAATCTCCCCCTTGATGAGTGCATTGACAACACCCATAGAAATCACATAGAGAAAAAGAAAAGAAAATAGCCACGAACACAAACCTCCCAAGCAAGTGATCCAAAGCCAAAGAACAAGCGAAAACTCGATCACTCACCAATCCAAGTCTCGGCCCCCTAAGACAAGGGCAACGGCTCGACACAGCCGAGACAAAACAAAGCTCTCAAAGAGCACATCCCAAAGCACAAAACTCAGGAAAAACAAAGGAGCTCCCCCTGCACATATGCAACCTCCCCCTGAGCAAATGCAACCTCTTCTTCTCAATTTTTCTCCTTACATCTCACAAATGCATACCAATTTTCCACAAAAATGTCCCAATGCATGAAAATTCTCCTCAAATGCATAAACATCTCCCCCTTGTTGACAATGCATGAATCAAGATATATGATGCTCTTCCCCTTGTTTTCATGAAAAATGCATGTCAAAGCACATATACAATCTACCAAGCTTCTCAAATATACAAAGAGCACAACAAAATGCTACACATGAGACATAGAGCAAGCAAGGTAGACATGGTGTATCTAGCACATTGCCATCAAGAAGGTAGAGACATATAAGCATGTGACATGGCTAAATGTATTTTTAAGCAATTTTCACAAAGAAACAGTCATCTCATGAGCAAGACTCTTTCTATACCAATTTGAACATAAAAGCACTCGATCATCCAAAGTTTATACAAGATCACAAATTCTCATCATAAGATCATTATAAACGCCCACAAGCTACTCAAGTCATGTTAAAGCCACCGAGCCATGTGTCTACTTCTTAAAATGAGACTTCTCATGGTAGACAAGCATGCTACGGTTTAGCACCCAAGATATGAATAACAAACCATAAAAACATGATTAGGAGCTCATTTTTCAAGCAAAAGGCAATTCATACACCAATTTCATTTTCAATATTTAAACATGGTACATGAAGTGCCTTTGCGGCAAAAAGAAGCTTATGCTCCTCCCCAAGCAGGCAAAAAGGGCTAAACATTTACAATGACAGAAAGGTCTTTGATCCCAAGCAAAGAGAACATGATTCTCAAGCACAAACTAAACATGATATAGGCATTTAAGCACAAATTGAGCATAGACAAACATCAACTCATGAGAGACACAATTTTAGCATTTTCATCAAAAGAAAGCTATCTCAACACAAATATATGGCAAAACCATCCAGAGCATAGCATTCACATCCACGATTTACCAAACATGCACAAGTCTCACAAATAGCACATCGGTGATCAATGTATATAAGAGAAGCTCATTCCTAGCTCAAGTGATCCAAAGATGGCTATCCTACCAGGTTTTGTACAGAAAGTAAAATGCATGAATGAAATGCAACAAAATGAACATATGACACATATATACATGAGAAGCTCCAAGACCCAAGCTAGAAAGGAAAACACACCCCAAGCTCACCTCGCAAGCGAGTGAAAATGGCTTGATCAAGCGGTTTGGTGAAAATGTCAGCTAGCTGGTCTTGGGTAGGGACATAGGACAAAGATATGTTTCCCTTCTCAACATTGTCCCTCAGGAAGTGGTACCTCACTTCTATGTGTTTTGTTTTGGAGTGGTGGACAGGATTTTTGGCTACGCTTATGGCACTAGTGCTGTCACAGAAAAGTGGAACCTGGGAGCACTCCTCTCCAAAATCACTCATGGTATATGTCATCCAAAGCAGCTGGGAACAACAACTGGCAGCAGCTACATACTCAGCCTCGGTGGTGGACTGGGTTACACTCGATTGCTTGCGAGATGACCAAGAGACCTAAGAAGAACCAAGGAACTAACAACACCCAGAAGTTGACTTGCGATCCAATCGACACCCAGCGAAATCCGCATCAGAAAAGCCATGAAGCCTGAGTGTCGAGGAGGCAGAGTACCAAAGACCAAACTCAGGAGTGTAGTTCAAGTACCTGAAAATCCGCTTGATGGCCTGCCGATGTGAAGTCCTTGGTGAAGCCTGAAAACGAGCGCACAGACACACGCTGAACTGTATGTCTGGCCTCATCGCTGTCAAGTAGAGGAGGGAGCCAATCATGCTCCGGTACTCCTTCTGGTCCACGGGTTCGCCGTCCTCGTTCGCGTCCAAAGTCGTAGTCATACTCATCGGTGTAGTCAGCGGCTTGGAGTCGTTCATGCCAAACTTCTTCACCATGTCCCTAGTGTACTTCGCCTGATGTACAAAGGTCCCGTCCTTGCACTGCTTGATCTGGAGACCCAAGAAAAACTGCATCTCGCCCATCATGGACATCTCAAATTCCCTGCTCATATCATCTGCAAACTTGGCAACAAGATCATGAGAGGAGCCACCAAAGATTATGTCATCCACGTATATCTGAACAATCAAAAGGTCATTCCCATGCTTAAGGAGGAAAAGGGTCTTATCAACTGTGCCCATCACAAACCCCTTACTCAGCAAAAAGCCTCTCAACCTGCCATACCAAGCTCTAGGTGCCTGTTTCAACCCATAGAGCGCTCTCTGGAGTTTGTATACACAGTGTGGGTATTTTTCACTCTCAAACCCCGGGGGTTGCCTCACATACACTTCTTCCTCTATCACCCCATTCAAGAAAGCACTCTTGACATCCATTTGGTACAACTTGAACCCTTTAGCCACGGCAAAGGCTAGAAGGATCCTAATTGCCTCCAAACGGGCCACAGGAGCAAATGTCTCCTCATAGTCTATCCCCTCCTTCTGGTTGAACCCCAGCGCCACCAACCTCGACTTGTTTCTCACAACCATCTCATTCTCACCCTCTTTGTTCTTCCACACCCACTTGGTACCTATGGGACGAAAATTTGGTGGTGGATCAACTAACACCCAGACTTTGTTTCTCTCAAAGTTTTCCAACTCCTTATGCATGGAATTCACCCAATTCTCGTCAGACAAAGCGTGTCGAATATCTTTGGGCTCAAACGACGCAACAAAGGCAGAATGACCAAAATGAGAAGTGTTCCTTGACCTCGACCGTGTAGTACGTTCATGAAGGTCGCTAATGATGGTCGTCGGCGGGTGATCAATTTGTACTCGCCGGGGAGCCTCTTGCCTGGACACTACCTCCCCCTCAGCAGCAGCCTCCACTCGAACAGCCTCAGTCGTAGTGGGTGTAGGGGATGGTCCGTTCCTGATCGTCGTCGTAGTAGTGGATGCAGAAAGTACACGATCAGCCGCGGGAGCACTACCATCATCATCATCCTCGTCTCCATCTCCATCCTTCTCATCCTCAAAGATCCAGGCACCAATTTCCTCATCACCTGCACACTCAAAAGCAGAAGAGCTACATGGCTGTGTCTCGTCGAAGGTAACCTCGCAAGTCACCATGGTTCGGTTAGTGTCAAGGTTGAGCACACGATATGCTCTAGAATGAATCGCATAACTAAGGAAAATCCCATCTGAACATCGAGACTCAAACATATCCAACTTGCCCTTCTTCAGAATGAAACACTTGCAACCAAAAGCTCTAAAGTGACTCACCTTTGGTTGTCGGCCATGCATCAGCTCATAAGAGGTATTCTTCTTGAAAGCACGAAGGAAAATGCGATTTGAGACGTAGCAAGCGGTATTGACCGCGTCGGCCCAGAAACACCTAGGAGTCCTATGCTCTTCAAGCATCGTCCTGGCCCTCTCACAAAGAGTTCGGTTCTTCCTCTCCACAACGCCATTCTGACAAGCGACATATGGAGAAGAGTACTGATGATCAAGACCAAGATCACTGCAAAAGGCATCAAAATGAGAGTTCTTGAATTCTGTGCCATTGTCACTGCGTATAGCTCGAATGGCCTCACCATGTCTCTCATTCTTCAACCTCAAGATCAAGTCTCGAACAAAGCCAAATGTCTCACTCTTATCCTCCAAAAGAAAAACCCAAGAGTACCTCAAAAAATCATCAACAACCACAAGAACATACCACTTCCCACCCGTAGAGCGAACACGAGCTGGCCCAACCAAATCCATGTGCAACAGCTCACAAGGTCGCTCGGTCATGACAGCAGTTAGAGGGGCGTGAGAAGCAGCAACCATCTTTCCATGCCGACAAGAAGCACAAACCAAATCCTTCTCGAATTTCAACTTAGGCAATCCTCGGACAAGATCAAGACCACTCAAGTGGGAAAGCAACTCAAAGCTCAAGTGTCCCAACCTCCTATGCCATTTCCAAAGCTCGGCTGACACGCTAGCAACAAAGCATCGAGGAGGACCAACAGACTGGGAAAAATCGGCATGAAAGATTTAACCCTCAGGGACGATCATACAGACAAGATCGCCTCGAGAATCAAGCACACGAGAAGCATCAGCCTTAAAACGAACCTCAAAACCTTCGTCAAGTAACTGAGATACTGACAACAGGTTAAAACCAAGTGACTTGACCAGGGCCACAGTTCTTAAGGTCACCTTACTACTCACCTTCACCATACCTTCAGCAAGCACTCGTCCTCTCCCGTTATCCCCAAAAGTGATGTACTCCCTCGTACTCATCGGGGTGAGGCTGGAGAACCACCCATGATCTCTGGTCATGTGTCTTGAGCAACCGGAGTCGATCAACCAAAAGTTCTCCAAGCCTCCCGCCTGTAATAAAAAACGAGAACGAGAATGAGCAAGCGACTCAACACTGGGGTTAGTTCCAAAAGAGTCAAATCAGTGTCGAGCCATGTGCTCAAAAGAAGGGTTAGCAAAGTCCATCCTACCATAACCCCTAGGCGGAGTCCTCTCACATCTACCACCAAAGGACCTGTCACATCTCACTGGAGGAGTACGCGCACCACGAGGAGGAAAATGTGGCCCGTAGTCCATCTGAGACCCAAAGCTCTGATCGTGCCTCCCAAACTCGTAACGGTCACAAGAAGGAGCACGTCGAGCCAACTCACCACGCCCAAACCCAACACGCCTATCTCTCTGAGGGAACACACCTCCACTTCCACCTCCACGAGTGGGAACTGTCCTCACAAACACATCACCCCTAGGTAGAGGCCCTGTACGAGGCTCAGGCACACCACGAGCAAGGTGGTACCTGTCTTTGTTTGCCATCTCTCTAGCAAACGTCTCATCCCTCTTCCTCCAGAAATAGAACTCATCCTTATGCCCATCCCTCCCACAATACTCACAATGGAAGCGGATCGGCACTGGCTTAGGCTGTGGCTTTTCTACAAGCTTCTCTCCAGCTTTCTCTCCTGTCTTCCCATCAAAGACACTCCCCTGGGTGCTCACAAACTTGATGGGTTTCTGGTAGTTCTCAGATTTGTGGGGGAACACTGGAGGATCTGGGGTTGTGTCAAGCTTGTTTCTGAGATGGTTTGGCTTGGGTGCAAATTTGTTCATGGGTGTGGTGTGTGGTGGAATAAGAATCTCTCCGGCTTTCTCTTCTCCCTCACCACTCTTCTCACCACACTTGTCAGCCCCCAACGTCTGACCATCAAACCTCTTGAACTGAGCCAACATTAAACTCAATTGTGGCTCATGCCTAGACAACCACCCCATCATTTTCCTCAATTCATCATTTTCATCCAGCAGACGATCAATATTGTGTGCAAGTTCCATATTCTTCAAAGCATGCATTTCACAGGTTGAACATGATGTAGGAAGAGGGGCTTTCAATGCCGTCTCAAGAGAAACAATTCTAGTGTGAGATTCATCTAGCTTAGCATGCAAGATAGGACATGAGGTACAAGCACCTAGTAAAGCTGGCCTAGACTTCAATTCATCACACTCCACCCTAACCACATCTAGTTCCTCAAGAATAGAGGCATGTTTCTCCTTGAGAGCAGTCAAGTCAGCAAGAAAAACTGAGCAATCACCACAATCAATTTCATCCGACACCACAGGAGCAGACTTCAAAGCAGCTATTTCATTCCTAGCATTCACAAGCAAGGATTCAAGCTCAGCTACCTTGTCCTTAGCATCACCCAACAGATACCTAAATTCCCTCTTCTCCTTGTTGGTCTTTCTAAGCACATCATCACGGTTATCAAGCAATTCATTGAGCCTAGCATTCTCCTCTAGCAAGAAGTTGGGATCTTGTCGTACCTCTTCCTCGGAGTCGGAGTTCGAGTCCGAGCTGTGCCTCCCACTCTTCTTGGAATGCACCGTGCCGCAGAAGCCTTGTGCGACGAAGCTCAAACCGGTGATGTTCTTGCCCGTGTGCCGCTTGTCCTTGCGCTTCTCTTGCTCTTCCTCACTCCTCGAATCGGAGGAAGCATCACTTGATGTCGAGTCAATGTCGCTCGCTCCGGCCACCATCGCTAGAGCGGTCTTCCTCTTGTGGCCGCCACCCTTCTTGTGCCTTCTCTCGCCCTTGTCCTTGTGCTTGTCCTTGTAGTCGTTCTGGGACCGGTGCTTGTTGTAGTCGTGCTTGGGCTTGCCCTTGTAGTTGTTCTTGATCTCCATGGCTTCAGGGCATTCGACGATGAAGTGCCCGTGCTTCCCGCATCGATAGCACATGCACGAGCTACGCCTTGCATTCTTGCGGTTCTCGTACATCAGCCCAAACCACTTGCTCAACAAGGCGAGATCGTCCTCGCTCAGCACATCAAAGTCCTCATCTGGCAAGGACACAAGACAAGACAAAGAGAAACCACCAGAGTTAGTGTTAGTCCTCGATCCTGAGATGAGAGCCAAACTATGAGGATCAGTGGGGCTCTCGCTCTTGGCTCTCAAGCCACGATCAACCTCTGAAGACCTGAGCTTGGAAAACAGCTCATCCAAGGTAAGTGTATCATACGCGCTCGACTCCTCAATTGCCTCGACCTTGGCTTCCCACACAGATCTATCCAGGGCATGCAAATGCTTGATAGCTTGATCATGATCTGTGTACGGGAGCACTGTCACATTGGCCCACATGTTGTTGATGATGCAAGTGAAGCGCTAAAACATAGCATCAGTCAACTCACCGGGGAGATGAGTGAAGTTTTCGTACTCTCTCCGGTAAGTGGTGAACATCCGGGCTTGCACTTGGGCATTGCCAACATGAGCATTCTTCAACTTGAGCCAAATCTTTCCAGCCACATCCTCTCCGTACACTTGATCGAACTCCGAGGCACAGAGAGCACGGAACAAGTAATCCACGGCCTTGCTGTTGGCCTCAAACATGTCCCGTGATCCTGGAAGCAGAAAACTATCTGGGATGACATAATGAGGATTCTGAGTGACCTCCCAGAAAAGGGTTCCCTTCCCTCGCAAAAACGCGCCCATGCGCCTCTCCCACATCGGGTAATTCTTGCCATCAAAGTGCGGAGGACCCGACCCCTTGCCGTAATCGCCCATCTTTGGATCTTAGACTGGTTAGAATCAAGAAGATCCGTAATCGGCTCTGATACCAATTGAAGGACCGAATAGGCGACCAGAGAGGGGGGAGTGAATGGGAGCCGATAAAAATTCTTTCCAAGAACTCGGCCTATATCCCAATCGCAACTTCGAGGATCACACACAATCAAGCGGGAGCAAAAATTAAACCTCTCTCGAACCTTGGGAACAAAGCACGGAAGCCTAGGAATTAAATCGGAAGCAAACACGAAAGAGTTCGAGCATCAAAGCAAAAGGTTGAGTCCTACCGGATCATCCTATCACTTGGGCCGGATCACCCATTAGCCTTTAGAGCCGGTACGGGTCACCCGGGCACAAGTGGCCAGATCACCCGGCCCCCTCCGGATCACCAGGGCACAAGTGGCTGGATCACCCGAAACAGCCCAGAAAACAGCCCATGAAATCGCCTCAAACTTTCGATCGATGGATCTCCCAAACCACTTGGAGTTTTGAGACGAAATTTTGGGGAGATGATGAACACCCTAAGAGGATGCTATGCCCCAAAAATCTTGGCCTCAAACATCCTACAACTCCCAGAATCACGGATCTTAGCCAAGAACACTATGAACTAGGGTTCATCCGAAAATCAACGAATAGAAGCCCAAATCCGGCGTTTGAGGGGTCAAGATCATCCACAAAGAGGCACAAGGCACTCACCCATGATCCCCTCAAAGAAATCCGGAGAGAAACGGCCTCAAATCGACGAATCGAGCGACGAACAAAAATACCCAAAAATAGCTCCGAAAATGACACGAAAATCACAAAGAGCTAGGAGAGGGAAATCATCACAACGCCGAATTCTTCCATACATCCAGAGGTCAGATTCTATACAAGAAATTGTCTATCCTATGGATCGAAGAAAATGGAAGCAAATCATCCGGGGGAGAGAGAGCTAGGGCTAGAGAGAGAGATGCCATCCACCTCTCCGCTATTTATACGAAGTCCACCGAAGGAGGCAAATGACCACGCTACCCCTACAACTTGAATTGAAGATACAACCCCTCAGGGGCATTTTGGTCAAGTCTTCATCGAGCGGACACGCTTCCACCGCGGCCATGCTTAGCATCGACGCAAGCCCCGCGATCACGCCACGTGCCCCCCGCCTCGAAGCTTCCCGACGCTCCCGGATCACCGTCTCCGTCACATCGGGCCTGCGAACTTGGTTTTGAGGCCCAAACCAAGAAACCGTCCACCGATGGTTTTGTGGGCAAACCAACAAACCCCGCGTGCAAGCTTCGGGCTCCATCCGCTACCTTGCACCGGCCCATGTTCATGACTTCAGCCCGCAAGTCTTGCACCGCACGGCTCGCACTTGACCCCATCGGCCACCGGGTCCATCGAACCAAGCCTACTTGCCACTCCATCACCCGGAGGCCGCCACGGCTAAGGCCTTTCGCGCTTGTTCTTCACCTGCACCAACACGAGTCAAGCCGCAACCTGTACTTGCACACTTAGCAAAGCATCCGTCCACACAACGTTGTCAATTACTCATCACTAAGGAGCGACCCTCCACTGGTCCTCGGACACACCTGGTCCTCAATTTGCCACTATGGCTTAGGATCACACATATATTTGTCTTCTCCAATGTGAGCCATATAATATTCATTCACCAATATATATCCGAACAATAATTCATGAATACATAAATAAGACCTGCTCACAATCTTAGACAAATATGTTAGACCTTTAATCGCTTTGTCATTCAATTCACCAAAATCCACTTAGTGGCCTAGATGCACTTTCAGAAGCAGGGGAGGCTGGTCGACTACATCCCTGGCTCGCTAACAAGCTCCAACAGCGGCTGGCACCGGGAGTGGTTCTATCTCAAGAATGACCCACAGAATCCGCTCCCGGCGTACAATGGTGAGTGGATTGATCGAGCGCCCGAGAAGTGGAAATACGGGCCGGAGAAGGTGGAGTGGGAGAGGCTCCTCCGAAGCGGTTGGAATGCTCTCAAGGTGCTTCGCACCTGTGGAGTGGATTTGGCAGCTGTCATCGGTAGCTACCACGTGAGGGGGATCGTCTCGCTCCGATGGCGGGCTCTTTGCATCTTCGAGATGACCCCTGATAAGGCTCCCTTCGTGGGGACGGTGACGGCCGACCCCCTGCCCTCACTGGACGAGATCTAGTACCGGGTGGCGCAAGCGGTAGGGAACACGAGGGTCGTCTGGCCGCCATCCCAGCTGCTGCCAATGCTCCCTGAGGTGGGCACCATGTCTCTGGTGAGTTTTGTTTATTCCTTTCAATCTGCTCGGGCTTTCTGTCGGTTTCTGATCTCGTATTTGTTAGATGTCGGCCACGCTCGCTCCCTCCGCACAGACTCCCCTTCCCGACGACCGGGCATGGAACCGCATGATCGCTAAGATGGAGAAGAGGCGGGCGGACCACCGGTCGGGGTGGAAGCAGTCGGAGATCGACAAGCGATCTCGGAACGAGCACCGTGCGAAGTGTCGTAACACTTAGGATGAGGACATCTCCTAGGACGAGGATCCCTCGCCGGCCCCTGCGAACACTGAGGATGAGGACTCCGAGGTTGACTGGAGTGACGTGGAGTCGTCTCCCAAAGCGCCGTCGTCCTCTGTGGCAGAGCCTCCGCCTCCACCGATGGCCACGGAGGCCAGCTCAAGCCAGCAAGCATCACGGCCTGGCCGGGAACAAGGCAGGGGCTCCGTGGTGCATACGTCGTACCGATCTTCTCGGGGAAGCTAGTACGAAATCCGCACTCGTCACCCCCACGCGACTGTCGCGCCTTCGAGGAGACTCCTCATCCCACCCTTCCTCCGGTGACCCGTCGCGCCGGAGGTCGCACTCCCCTGGGAGGCATTCGACGTGGGAGGATAGGGCCGCACCGAGGACTTCTCCCCCACATAGGGCACGAGGAGGGGGACAGGACGCCCCCCCCACACCGGCTCCGGTTGGTGATTGTTCAGGGCAGTGGCGTACCTGCTGCACAGGTTCCCATCCCGCCTACGATGGGCAAGAGGTCGGCCCCTCCTCCGAGTTCGACCCCCACGGCCTCCAAGCGAGCCCGCGTCATTTCGTCAAGGTAAGTTCCGTCTCACTGGTTCCCAACTCGATGCTGCGCCGCTCGGGCCTTTTCGCACTTTCCGTGTTCTTGTTTAATATACTTTCAGCTTTTCTACCTCAGCCGCACCCCGGTTGATAGGCTGCCTCCGGCGCCCCAGAAGTTGTTGCGCTAGGGTGCGCAGGTGGTCCTTCGAGCGCCCCCACCAGCTGCCTCACCTCCTGTCCCTCCGTCAGAACAAGTCAGCGGGGAGCCGGCCGGGATAGCCGCAAACTCGGGGGCGATGGTTCCCCCAAGAGGTGCCGAGAGCCCTAGGAACAGCAGCTTGTCGCTAGGCCAGATGGGTATGGGGGCCGTCTCCTCGGAAGAGGAGGTCTCTGCTCGTCAGGCCGAGCTAGAGAAATGCTTGTCGGGATCCGAGACGCTGGCTCCCGAGTCGATTGCCCTGACCGTCATTGCCGTCACCGATGTGGAGGAAGCCGGTGACGTCTCCGGGGAGATTCCGGTCGTGACTCCTATTGTCATGGTTGAGGGGACTGGCGCTGCTGCCCCGGGATCCGGCACCACCTCTCCTCCGAGGGATGTTCCTGTTGAGGTGGCAGACCTGCTAGTTGGATCACCTACGGCCGGTGCTGCGTCTCTCCTCAGGGCCCCAAAGGTTGTGGTTATTGAGCAGTCTCCTCCTCTCGCCGCGCGAGACACCGCGAGCCCTTTGGTGGAGGCAGACGGTTCACTGCCAGCTGCCACTCGGGAGGCTGGCGAGCACTCGGGAGGGCCGGCGGCGGATGGTTCGCTACCGACTGCCGCTCCGGTGGGCAGCAAATACTCGAGTGGCCTTCCGTCGCCCGCCCTTGGCTCGTCGGAGATGACGCTGGTGGAGCCTCGTCAACTCTTGCTCGTGCCAGTCTTGCGGGGAGAGGAGGCTCGTGTCGATTTTGTCACCGATGATGGCGCGGAGTCCTTAGCCCGCAAACTCCTCGAGAGAGGCATGCGGCAGACTGAGCGGGCGTACGAGGAGATGATCCTTCCTGCCACGAGGGTAAGTCTCCAATCCCCTACTCTGCCTTTCATTAGCCCTTCGATCTCATTGCCTACTGAGCATGGAGCCTTCCATGTGTAGGATCTAGGATACCGACTAGAGGGGGGTGAATAGGCGGATTAAAATCTAAAACCACAATACTAGAGAAATTTAATTAGAACCACAGGGAGGATTAAATCTCTAGCTATACTAAGCCTATGTTGAAGGTTTGCAACCTAGGATGACAAGAATATGATTCAATCTCTATGAAGATAAATGCTCAAAGTAAATACTTGAAAGTAAATTGAGCAAGAGGATCAACGAACACAAGAGACGAATTTTATCCCGTGGTATCGATGACTTGCCGGTCACCCCTAATCCACATTGAGATGGATTCAATGTTCAACCTCTCCTCTATCAAGTCACCACTTGATCTTTGAGCCGGTTAGAACCAAAGAACTGCTCCAAATCTCTTTTCCACTAGAGTTGCTCTTCACCACTCCGGCGAGGTGAGCACAAGACCTCTCACACCAATAGATCCGGAGCCACGCACAATCTTCTTGCGAGCTTCCACGGATTCACCAACACCAAGCCGTCTAGGAGGCGGCAACCTCCAAGAGTAACAAATCAACCACGCTTGATGATTCCCTAGTGCCACAAAGATCAAAGCCTTGATGCAATGCACTAGATGCTCTCAATCTCACCAAAGATGCACCTCTAAGCAAAGTGAGTGAGAGAGGGCAGGGAGAGGGATCAACAATGGTGTACAAGCCTTTCAAAGTGCCAAGAGAGACTCTCCCACCCCGGGCATGGAGTATATATACTCCCTTCCCACGAAACTGGCAGTTATGTTTAAAACAGTTCAAAATGCGTGCCTCGCGGACTGTCCGCGACGTCATCACGGACTGTCCGTGTTTGAATTTCAACGGTAAAAACATGAAGTCAAACGGTGTCAGAGGTGACCGTTGGACCGGGCGGACCGTTCGCCAGGAGCCCGCGGACCGTTCGCCTGGTGCCCGCGGACCGTCTGCCCGGCACCCCCGAGCCAGCAACCTTTCTATTAGGTTCGAAACAAATAACAGAACGTCTGCCAGTGCCTCGCGGATTGTCTGCCCCAAACTGAATTTTCTCGAAAAACTTCGCCCAAAAACATATATATTTTCAATAAAATTTATCTCTCACGAACTGTCCGCCCCTAGGACCCGGACTGTCCGCCCCAACCGCAGAAAGCTGATTTTCTCAAGATTTTCAACAAAGCCTCTTTCAACTTTTGAAAATGCCACTCATCTAAATGCAAATCATGCAAGTCCTTGATCAAAGTGGCACTATGGAAAGTCAAGCTAATGAAATTGATCCCTCTTGATAGTACGGCTATCTAGCCTATCAATCCGGTCATTTATCATCCTCTAATCACCTCATGACCGGTAAACATAAAAACCCTATCTTTATAACTTTGCCTTGAGCTCCTTTTCATCCGAAGCACACATGGCTTCTTCTTTGCATATTTCATGAGCTCAACTCTTCTCCGGACTAACCTATTCTTATATCTCAAAAGAAATGTTAGTCCATGATGATTGTCATTAATTACCAAAACACAATTTAGGGGCCTAGATGCCTTCACCGTGGCGTAGGAGCTCGCCGGATGTAGCACCGAGAAGTCGCGCACCATCGAGCTACTTTGGGCCGAGAAGATGCAGCTGGAGATGTAGCTGGCCGCGACTCGCCTCATCGCTGCGGCGGTCGAGGCCGGCAAGGCGACAGAGAGGGCCGCCCTCGAGGCGAGAGTGAAGTCCGCGGAGGGCCGGGCTGCTACCGCCCAATCGGCCGCTGATGCCGCCGTGTCGGAGAAGGCCTCCCTGGAGACGAGGCTGGTCGAGGCGGAGAAGACAGCGCTGGAGCTGCGATCGGTCGCCGAGGCCGCCGACCGTACTACCAAGCAGGAGAAGGCGGCGCTTGAGGTGAAGGTGGTGGAGTTACAGGGGAGCCTGGGCCGTGTTGAGACCGACCTCTTGGCAGTCCGCGAGCAGGTGACCACCTGACCACTGATGGAGACAGGCTCCGCGAAGTCACCGAGAAGCAGGCGCTGGAAATTCCTTGTGAGTGGTTCGGAGGTTCAGAAACATGTAGTTCATTTGCAGGTGTTACAAATGCAGATCCCGACCCAAAGAAAAAGAAAGTACCTCAGGATTACCCTTCCAAGAGAATAATTCCATTGCTTTTAACATATGAATCCCGATGATCTCCACACCATCATTTGGGAAAAATATAAGTAATGATACCCACTGGAATACTCTTGGGGGAAATGCTACAATGGTATATTCATGCACTTGCGGATTTGTCTTCGTAAAAGCACAAAAACATATACTACCAACAAAGTAGATCTTGGCACGTGTCACCAGGTTCACATGAAACCGACGCGTGACGCAAAGGAATGCCAACAAGCGTTTCTAGTGCCATTACTGGGGATACAAACCTGGTAATAATGATGTTAAGAAATGTCAAAACAAACCACTATATATCATCCTGTGATGGATTTATTGCAGCATGTTCAGACCAGTCTTCACACTAACATCAAAGCCTTGGGTGCTAGGTTCATTGACTTCACTTCAGAGTATCATCAACACCTAGTGGACAAACAACAGAGTCTTGACAATGATTTCAACACCTTATCCCCTACCTCCTCAGGTTTCAGTGATCACATCTACAACATCTACCCAGCTCCTATGCCACCTCCTTTGTTTTATCCACATCAGCCATTTTTATCCTCCACCACCACGTCAGGATGATTAGCTATCTTTTGGTATTTGATGCCAAAGGGGGAGAAATATGGAGGGGTGATTGATGATATCTTCAGGTGAGGTCATGTTGTGTGTTGCATTTTTGTTGAACCATGCACTTGTCTTTCATTCTTGCATTTCTTGATTGCATGGACCTGGTTTGTAATAATTATGCTCTTCTGTGTGTCGCTTAAATGGTACTAGAATCTATGTGTGAAAGTTGTGATGAACTATGTTTTTTTTCTTATCTCTCTATCTTAGTTATTGGTTCCAGTACCTTTTGAAATTTGAGGCTAATCCTTGTTGTTTATATCTATGTGTATGGGAGAGTCCATCAACTTTTTGTTTTATATTTAAGCATATGTGAGAAAACAAATTTATATTATATGCACATATGTTGGGGGAGTTCCTTCTATACTTCTTGAATTTTGACATCATCTACTCAAACCTATCTCATGAATACATTGAAATGGGTAAGTGACTTCAAGAGTCACTCTCAAGTGTACCTTATGCTTTGTCTATAAAGTTGGCTTGAACCTCCTTTATTATCACTCACTCCTTTGTATGGTTTTCATCAATTACCAAAAAGGAGACATTGAAAACACCTAGACTCCTAATTTGTGTTTCGATAATTAATGATGACCTTTGTGGACTAACAACTTCATCGAGTATGAAAGTATAGGTTAGTACCCAAGTTGATTTGAGCTTCATGGATGATATGGTTATAGCTCGAATGATTTTTATCTTCGAAAGCCCAAGGCAAAGATATATGTTAGGTTTTCTATTTTACCTGTGAAGAGGTGATTCGAGGATGGGAATTGACTGCACTAATAGATAGTCGTATTATTAAGAGGGATCAACTTCTTTTGCTTGGCGGTTCTACAGCGCCACTTCGATAAAAAGAAACTTGGATGGCTTTGCATTTAGATGAGTGGCATTTGAAAAATCAAGAGGAGAGTTGTTGAAAACCTTGTGTAAAAGGCGTTCTCAGTGTCGGGGATAGATAGTCTGAATAAAGGCCTCGTACTATCCATATTGGATATGTAAATCATCTGAAACTTTGACCTTGTGGGGTTTTCGTGTTTGTAGAGGTTGGACGGTCTGAGCCCTTCTAACTCTACCTCGAGGCTTGTGGGCTCACACGGTTTGATAAGATGAAGGATTTGCTAAGGCACCATTTGAGTCGATGCTTTGTGTGTTGCGCGTATGAAGTCAAGGTTTGGACGGTCTGAACCATGGTTTTAGACATTCTGAATTGGTGATTGTTTTTTCTCATAGAGTGGTGTCTTGTTGTTCCAGAGGTCAGACAGTCCAGCAGACAACGGTCGACTCCTCATCCTGGAATAGACAGTTCGTCCAGTTGGTCGTGCCGATGGCCAGCACTACTGCGGTGGTTGGGTGGCTGCTCTAGCAGAGACTCTTGGAGAACACTAACAAGATCGACGGTTGCAGCCATAGTCATCGTGGTCACCACCGCTGGCTTCCCTAAGGTGCCGAGATTTTCTTGTGGTATGTTCTCAGCGTGAGAGACTCGAGACACGAGCATACTATAGGAGAACGTCTTGGATTTAAAATAGTGACATTAAGGTTGTACGCATTTCGAGCACCGTCAGTGGTGTGTCCCCCGTGGCATGGACCTACCGGTGTGGCGCCCCGCGTGGGCTCTTTGCAGTCGGCACCGCAGCTCCCCGTGTGGGGGTGATGGCAGCGGTGGCTGGCAGCCCTGTGGTGCGAGGGCTCGCATGGGTGTCCTAATGCGGTGCTCTACACAGGTGCTCACCAGATACACCTTGGCTCCCTGTGGTAGAGGCGACGACTGTGGCTGCCGGAAGCCCGGCAGTGCGGGGACTCGCATGCATTCCCGGTGGCGTGCAATACAACACAGGCCAACGGGTGCCGAGGCCGTCCTTTAGGGTTCGGACCAACCATTTCGAGTCATCAACATTACTCAGAATAAAAGGAAAACTAACATTTCTTACTAACATATGTTTATCAATAACCTAGTTCGACTTGTATCTCTCAAATTATTATTTCAGGGATGAGAACCTTCATATGGAGGGAAAACATGCAAAACTGTAAGATGAACACGAAGAATGACACACTGTGCACCGCAAAAGGATCCTTGGGCCAAACCCTGAAGCAAATGAAGTCAAATCAAGTGGGGCCCACAAGATACACGAGACCTAGGAGCCCACAAGCTCACCAGCCAAACCAGATGGCCCATATCAGCCAGGCCTGGTTCGGCTGAACCAGGGCTGAAGTCGGGCACACCAAGTTTTGATGCCAAGAATCTCCCACGCAAGCCAAAGGCGGTGGAGGTCGAGTTGGTACCAAAAAGCCTCAACAACCGCCTCTCCACCCCTATATAAGGAGGCCTCCAACCCCTCTTCAACACACACCACACAAAGAGCCTCTCTCCCTCTCTCATTTGTATTCTAGTGCTTCTCGGTAGTGGAGCTTACGCTATAGCTTTCTCGCTAGTAGTGTTGAATAGTGCTTCAGGTCTGTTGGCTCCAACCTTTGGCCTACGGTATGGATTTGTACTATACTTGTCTCTCCCGTATTTATATAGAGCTTGTTATTTATGCTACTCTTAGAGTATGATAAACCTACTTATGTGCTCATTCATGCTATACTAGCATGTTTAGTATAGATTTACCATATTATATCGGTGGGGTGTGCCTTCGGGCTTGCTCTAGCTTTAAGCCTGATGGTCGTTATGGTTCGGATGCCGGAGGGGCTAGAGTAGTGATCACGGTTGTGGCTGTGGTGCCCAGGTGTCATAGGTTCCACAATAGATGACTGTATCCCACGATCCGTGGGGTAGGTGTACGAGTGGTGATAGCCCCGTACATCCCTTGTATTCCCCCACGTTCGGGTATAGTGTCAGAATTCTGAAAGATATCGCTCCTGGCAAAGACCAGGGGTGGTATTCTCCTCGGTGCAGTATGATAGGTCTACTAACCATATGATGTATACCTTTGCTAGTAGATACGACCTGAAGGACCACTCTAGTATCTGCTCCTACTAACCTATAGGTGTATTTCTTTATTCTTTTGTTCTTTATTCTTTATCTGAGATGATGACCACTGTGTGTGTCACATTACCCCTCATAGATATATATTGCTTATCACTTACCACTGTCATAATGCTTTGGTACGCTATACTTATTCATATTTTCTTGGATATGTACTCGATAATGCATATGCAATCCCCACGCCATCCTTTGGGAAAATATAAATAACGATATCCTTGGGAATACTCATGGGTGAAATGCTACAATTGATATACATATAAAAATATAAATATGTATCTATGTGCTTGCAGATACACCTTCCACATCATCAACAAGGCTCGTCTCTTGGTAATGTTATTGGGTTCTAGATCTGGTAGCAATATCAGAGATGCCCACTCACCATATATAAATAAAGGGTGTTTCTGGCATCTGTCACACCCTGAAATTTCCAAATTTCAGGATGTGAATTAGAAGAAAAATTAAATAACAATTTTCTCACAACTTTAAAATTTTTCCAACATTTATTTTCTTCATAGGAAATATAGTATAGGAAAATGCATTGTTTGATTTTCTGAATTAAATAAATTGATTATGCGAGTGTTGCATACATGCCAATGCATCTGGTATTTCATGAGTGCAAAGCTTTTAAAAATGCGTTTAAGTGTTGACCAAACCCTCCCGAGAATTTTCCGGATTCTTCTGGAATTAATTCTCATTTTCCTTGAGCTAATTCTATTTATTAGAAGGCTCTAAAATGTTTTTCATGAGCTCTAAATATTCTATTTGGGTTGTTCGTGTCTGAATCTATCTCTGGGAATTTTCCTAGAATTTTTAGGATTTTCAGAGTATTTTTCGTGCCTTTAATGAATTATCTAGCTATTTCTAGATTATTCTTTTCACGAAAATAATTTCTGAAAATGAAAAGGAATTCTTTTTCCTTCCTTCACTTTCGGCATGCGGCCACTTTCAGCCCAACCTCTAAAAGTCCACCGCCGCTCCTTTTTCTCCTTGGCCCGGCGCAGCCCAACTCCACCCCGCGACCTGCCAAGGCGAAGTCTGTTTTTGCCCCTCGTTCTCCCTGGCCTGTTCATCTGTTCACCTCGACCTAGTCCTACACCGACCCGCTCTGCCAACCCACGTCCCGGCCCGGCCGCGGCCCGCCAGGTCCATCCGGCCGGAGGCCAGAGCGCGCACGGCCAGGCCGCCGCCGCCGACCCTTTTCCTCGGCGTCCGTGCGCCGCACGACAACCTCCCGCGCGCCTATAAGGCCGCTGCCCTGTGCCCTAGATGCACGCCCTACTGCCCGCCACCTCGCGCCCTTGCCCTGTGCCGCGCAAGCCGCGCCGCCCCGCTTCGTCGTCCGAGCCAGAGCCGGCCGCCGGTCCGCTCGCCGGGCGCCGCCTCCGTCGGTCTCCCGGGGAATCGAGCACCACCAGGAGCTCCGCGAGGCCAAGCTGCACCTCCTCCACAGCTTCCCGTCGCCGGCCGGCCACTAAAACGGCACCACCGCTTGAAGCCGCCGCCGGCCACCGCAATCCCCGTCGCCGGTCGTCTCCCGTCACCTCTCCGTCCGCGGTGAGCACGCCCACGAATTCCCCTCGACCTCCTCTCTCTTCCGCCCCACTTGCTCGAGCCCCTCGCACCCTAGGTCACCGGAGCCGTCGGCCACAAGAGCCGCCGACCTCCCCTGTCCGCCTGTGTCGTGAGGAGGAAGATGACCCTTTTGCACATGACCCCCGGGAAATTCCTATAATCCATAGATCCAATCTATGTGTCTTGCCCCTCTTGCAGAAACACCCCTGGATCTATTAGATTCCCTAGATTCCATCCACCCTAAAGATCTTGCAAGTAATCCCTCGGGTTTATATACATAATTATGTATATGCCCCTGGTTTTTCCCAGATAAGACCCTGGAAGTTTTGAAAACTTGCCAGCAAGTCCCTAGAGCTTCGTTTATCCATATCTTTCATGTTTTAGCTCCGTTTTTATCCGTTCAAGTTGCGTTAGGTTCATAATAATGTAAAGTACATGTTCGTGGTGAGTTTTCTTGATGAATGTTTTCTGAAAATTAATTTAATATTAATTTTGATTAATGCCTAGTTATACATGCCTTTTATAAATAATGGCAATATAGTGCTATACACCATTTTTCATAATTAATATTAATTTGATTAATGATTATTTCATGTGCTTTTGTAAATAAAATATAATTAGATCTTTTACCTGGTTTTTCATAAACCAAATGTTAATTTGTTTAATATTTAATTAACTTTTCTAAATAAAAGTTGATTAGGCTTTTACACCGATTTTATAAATAAATATTAATTTGATTAATGCTAATGCCATAATGTTTTCAATAATAATATGATCTACTCGAATCATGAAGTTACATTTAGGTTATTCATATAGTTTATCTTTTATAAGTTAAATGTTTAATTGGTATAATTTATATATGAATCTTTTTAAATAAAATTTGACTAGATTTTTACTCCGGTCTTTTGCAAATAAAATATAATGCTGCAATAATTCCAATTTAGGGTATTTTCTTTATGAAATATCCTTTACATATCTTTTGCTAATTAAAATAAACCTAGCTCATAGTTTGTTCTCTCATATATGCAAATCGATCGTTAGTCGTTCTTTATCAAGCTCTGTCTCAGTGTGTCTCTGTTGTAGAGCTAATCTTCTTTCAAGCTCGAGATCTTTTGATCCTAGTTCATGCTCAAGCCTAGTGTTCTTCATAAAGTTAACCAAGCCTTTCCTTATCTCAGCACGATCTGTGTGCTTCAGTGATCCATATAATCGAGCCTATCCTTTAGTGTGTTCTTTTAAAGCTTTTCTTTTGCTTTGGTGCATTGTTCTTAGTTTTCTTGTTTGATTGCTTTGTATGCTTGTGCCCGATGATTGATGCGAGTAGAAGGAACATGGTTCGAGAGCAGTGAAGAGCAAGAAGTTGAAGAATTCTGAGCAGCAACATTACTCTGGTTAAAGGCAAGTGTGTCCTTGTTCTTTTGTCCTAATAACTGTGTTTAATCACACTGCATATGCTTGCATTTAATTTGATGGATCCTATTAAGGTTTATCCTAGTCTTTATGATCATTCCTTGTCAACCTGGGTTTACCTTTATGTTGGGTAGCTATGCTTAGTTGCTCTACCTTGGTTTGTGGTGGTTCTAATGAACTACAATGATAAACATGACTTTCTTATGTTGTACCTCTGGTTAATACAAGATCATATGATTAATTGGAATATGGAGCGACCACCCAGGAGAACAGTGCAACCACAAGGACTAAATTGCTCTGGTCTTGGATGAGTAATTAGGGAAGTCTTGTGTGGCCATTAATCGCATAGTAGCTTGGGTACAGAGGAATGCTTTTAAGGCTCTTCTATTCCGAGTAGATATTGGAACGGAAGTACTCTATGGCTGACCGTCCGTGAATAGAAGTGTGGTACGAAAGATAGCCTTTATGGCATATGCTGCTATGGACTAATACACATGGGAGGACTCTTTGTAAAGGCCTCATAGCACCCCTATGCAATCACACCTCGGTAGTGTGGTATGATGCTTGGCCGGCATCACATGGTTGGGTTCAAAGTTCTTCTGAACTTTTACGTGACTTGTGGTGAAAGTGTACAACCTCTGTAGAGTGTAAAACTAATCGATTAGCCGTGCTCACGGTTAAGAGCGGCCTAGACCCTCACATGATAATTGAACTCGAAGATGGACTTAAATCGTGGTTTCTGGTTATGTTAGCCATATGCTTATGGCGTATCTCTATATGTTAATTGTGGGTTGGTATATACTTATACTTTATTAGTAATCAGATGCTAATAAAATTTGACCAACTAAAAGTGCTTAATGCAGTCAACCTGTCAGCCTTTCCTTGTCAAGCCTCTGCATTCATACTTTCCCCACACTTTCTGAGTACGACATGTGCTCACCCTTGCTATAAACAATGTTGCTCAGAAAGAGGAAGCTGCTGTGAAGATGTTGTGA
Source organism: Cenchrus fungigraminus (assembly GCA_036936925.1). Taxonomy (NCBI): domain Eukaryota; kingdom Viridiplantae; phylum Streptophyta; class Magnoliopsida; order Poales; family Poaceae; genus Cenchrus; species Cenchrus fungigraminus. The sequence continues at coordinate 106,187,921 of CM072779.1, forward strand.
AGATGTTGCTGGTGCTAGGCGTACGCAACCCCCAGTCAACTGCTTGTGGATGTTTGGTGCCTTCATTTCTAGGATTTAAGCGTAATACTCTGATAATCTTTCTCTTTCTTTACGTGATACTGTACTGTTATTCACTTGTGTCAACTATATGCATGAAACTTGATCTTGGCATGCATATAGGATTGCACTTGGTTTTCTTTGGAAAAACAAGTGTGACAGCATCGTAGCTGGAGATTCAACCGAGTTGCAACATTAGAAATGCCAACAAGCATTTCTGACACTGTTGCCGGGGATGGCATTGATTCATCTGCATTTATCGATACATATTCTCAGCTATATGTTTAAGTGTGTAGCTATTTCTTATACAGACTAAACTTGATGTTTGTTTTCACCTTATTGGATTAAGAACAGGGTAGTGTATGAACGGTTTCGACTTGCAAGAAAATTTTGTTGAAAATCTGAAACATATTGTGAGAAGGGTTCAGCCTCGCGCCAACCCCATCCCCGACATTGCTACGACAGATGAACCAGTGGAACAGCCACCAGTTGATATGGCCCAGAAGACTCTGCGTGAGTTCTCTATTCCCTCCGCTGACAACGTGGCCACTGGTCCCATTGTCAACGTGGGTGATAGGAACTTCGAGCTGAAGACAAATCTCATTAACATGGTGTAGGCTAGCCCGTTATGTGGCAAGACTATCGAGGACGCAAATACTCATCTCCAACAATTCCTTGCTCTGTGTGAAACTATCGTCATACAGGAGTCAGTCATGATGCAATCAGACTCCGTCTGTTTCCTTTCCCCCTCCTGGGAAGGCGAAATCGTGGTTCTACAAAGACAAGGATGCTGTGAACACGTGGGAAAAGTGCTCCCTAGCATTCCTCGCCAAGTTCTTCCCATCGGGCAAAACCAACCCCCTTCATGGGAAGATATCAAGCTTTCAGCAGATAGCACAGAGACTATCCCAAAGGCGTGGGAGAGGCTGCAAGATTACATCCTTGCCTGCCCACACCATGGAATGGAGGAGTGGTTAGTCCTCCAAAGCTTTTACAATGGGCTAACATCATCATCATGTGCCCATCTTGATGCTGCTGTTAGAGGAGTCTATCTCAACTTATATATCGCCAAAGCTAAAGACATTGTCGAGAAGATGGTCTCCAATCATGGTTGGAGTGAACAGCAACTCTAAGCCCGTACGCGGGGCATGCACAATGTTAAGGAAACAAACATCTAGCCGCTAAGCTTGATCTCCTTCTGGAGGGTATGGAAGACCAGGAGAGATCCATGGAATCCGGACCCAAGCATGTGCAACCACTCGACTCGCACTACACATGCGAAGTTTGTGGGGGATGGAGGACACTCGGGGAATAACTGCCACGAGACCCGTGAAGAACTATCGTTCATGAAGAACTACAACAACAGGTATCGTCCCCAAGGAGGTCAAGGGTGAAGCCGGTTAAGGTATTGGTGGTGAGAGATAAAGTGTTGGACTAGTGGAGAGCTAGCGAGAGGGTGGACATAAGTACCGATACTAATACCAACATTAGTACCGGGTCAAAAATGAACCAATATTGTGGCCCGTGATAAAAGATCAATTATGTAGTAGTGTTTATGGTGTTAGTATTATATCTTTGCCATGTACTACAAAATCTGCCACTAAAGCTTAGTGTCTCATGCATATTCTGAAGTTGCTTAATTTCAGTAATCTTTATCTTCCACCAGACTACCAAAATAGACTCATCAAGTTAAGGGCTCAACCTTTATAAAATCTAGAGAAAGTTGGACAGTGGCGTAGTTAGGATTTTACCACAGGGTACGCCGCAAAATTTTTCCCATATATACAATCCATATATAATTCCGTAAGCAATTTGTAATTACCAAAATTAACATATCGAATCATAAGTTGAATACTTGAGCTAAAAGGTTAGCCGCAATATAAAGAAATAGTCCAAATTATGCATAAAAAATTTCCACACATTTATAATATAGTTCAAAGATGATTACCACGCTACTCCTTGTTTAGCCCGCGCTTTCTAAGTGTCATGAAAGTCTGGATTATATCACCTTCTTTCACTTCATAAAAAATATTCTGCGCAATGAATGTGACGAGGCAATCATCCAAAAGAGTATCACACAACTTATTTCTTTTCTTACTTTTGACTAAAGCCGATGCTCGGATGCTGAATATGAATGATTGAATGGAAGATTGGATTGATGTGTGCATCTATACCTCCACAGCCGTAGCGTCGCTTGGCGCTGGCAGATGGGCGCCGGGCGGCGAACGACCGGAGACCAGACCGCCGGAGAGACAGCCGACAACCCCCAGAGGCATCCATGGGCCCGTGCGGGCTGTGCGATCGAACAAGACCTCCAAAAACTATAGGCCTCCAATTTTACAAAGTATCATAGGTATATATAATAATCATGGGCTTTATTTCAATTAGAAAATCACTTAAATATATCTTCTACGGCCCAAAACTTGGCATGCCTAGTGCCTACAACAAAGTCAGTCACGATCGTGACTTCCTTCCAGACTTCTGAGGCCCCCCGGCCACTCTTAATTTTTACATAACCCTTCATTGCCTGGAGTCCTCGGCGGCGGATCAACTTCCAGCCAGAGCCGCCTCGCCCTGATTTTTTACGTAACCCCTGCTCGCCCTCGCCGCTCACCAGTCGTCGACACTCGACGGTGCTGCCGTTATTCACAAGACCTCGTCGCCATCTAGACCCAGATCGGAGACGGAGATTGTCTGGTAAATTCCATGCCTAGTCTGTATTTTATCTAGTTAATCTATATGCATTGTTCTTGTACCCAAATTAATCTAGTTTAATTGTTCCAACTTGCTAGTCATGTCTTCTTCAAATCGGATTAAAAAATTTGAATCGGGCCATCAAAAGCGTAAGAAAACGCAAAAGAATGAGGAATTAACTCAATCTCTGAAAGGATCTATGGAGAGATTCGAACTGGGCCTCGATTTGGTATTAGATATAGGCCTCCATTTAGTGGTTCGAACTGGGCCTCGAATTTTCCCGGGACGCCGCTGCAACCCGACAGGGATCAGCGGACGGGCGCCGGGCGGAAGTCTAGGAACCCGGAGGCGCGATGTGGCGAAAACGAAACATTGAATTGCGGCGTTTATGTACTATGTACATCTTGTTTCATATGGGGTTTTTTTTTTGCATATTGACTATTGGGTTGTGAGCTCTATTAGCTAATGGGCCAAAATCTACAGGGTATGCCATGACCCACCTGGCATACCCTGTAGCTACGCCAATGAAGTTGGACATACCTGAGTCCAATATTGTGCCTATTATTTGTACCGGAGATCTAAACTCGAACGGAGCTGCTAGCGCCCGGACGTCCAATCCGGGTGCTAGCACCCGAACGGTGGGGCCCACACACCCGCTACATCAAGAGATATATCTGCAACATCGAAATGCAACATCAAAAATTATGTTGAAAATTTGTTGTCAACCATTGTTGATGATGAGGGAAAAACCTACCGCAACATCCTTCGTGTTGCATGAAACATTCAAATCTCATGAAACATCTAAATGAAAACACAAAATCTAGATTGAACACTTGCAACATGTGTCCAAAAAGCTTGCAACATCTAGACTTACTTTGCAACATCCACATAGAAATTTTTATCAAACATTTAAAATATTTGAAACATGCACTTACAACATGCAGCAAAACCTTGCAGGAGGAGCATTGCACAATGAGATCCAACACTAGGAGCCAATGGAGCAGGAGGATGGTCACGGGCTCGTGCCCAGCGCGGCACGCCCATGGCCGCGCGGGAGCGAGGAGACGGCGTGCGCCCGCACTCCGGCGATCGTGTGGCTGCTCGGTGGCACACACGGTGCGGCAAGTGCGGCTCGCTCCCCGGGCGGCGGCGCGGGACCATGACGAGGAGCGGATGCCCGCTCCGGCGGCGTGGGACCACGACGAGGAGCGGATGGCGACCCTGCGCGGGGAGCAGCGGCCTGCGCCGGTCCGTTCCACGGCTACTTGCGCTCTAGCCCGCAGGACGTCCAGCGGATTCTCCCAGAAAAATCAAGCCCGCGAGTGGGAGATCGAGACGTGGCAGAGAGAGAGCTGCACGGAGAAAAGTGAGAGAAAGCGGCAGGGAGAAGAATGAGTGGAGAGAGGTGGAGGCAGAATGAGTAGATGAGGAGCGGTGGTGTGCGGACTTTGCGTTGGATATTTTCAATCCGTCCCGACGACCGCGTTATAGCATTACCGAAACATGAATCGAGGATATCGAGCTAAATCTGTTAAAAGTCCATCCACACTCATTCAAATGCAACTTATTTGAGCTCTACTAGATGCACCCAATTTTATTTTTGAAGCAACTTATTTGTGCTGTGCTAGACGCGCAATCTTCTTAACTTGGATGTGATGAGCTAGTCTTCGTTCTGCCTGCCAGGGGCCTTGAGAACCATTGTGTCGACAGTGAGCCCCGGGCCAAGCCCCAACACGACGCCCCACTCGCTGTCCTCACCACCACCTTGGTGGTGACGCCGCATCTCGTCCAGAACAAAGATGATCGTCGCGCCAAGCATGTTGCCGTACTCACTCAGCACATGCCGGCTAGCCGCCAGCTTCTCCGGCTGCAGCCTGAGAGCGGATTCATAGCTGTCCAGGATCGCACGGCCGCCAGGGTGCGCTGCCCAGAAGAGGCCGTTCCAGCCCCCTTCTCCAGCGAGGCCCAGCGGCGCCAGCACATCCACCAGGCACCGCTCGATGCTGCCGCGCACCAGACCCGGGAGCTCGGCGGACATGTGGTACTCAAAGCCACTCTCCCCGAGACGCATCCTGACTGTGTGCTCCGTCCCCGGCAACGTCGCCTGCGCGGCAGCGACCATGTGGAAGGCGACACGCTCGACGGCTGTTACCGGCTCGGCGCCGATGATCACTGCCCCCGCACCGTCGCCAAACAGGGAGTTGACGACGAGCACGTCGAGGTGAGCCTCGTCGGGGGCATGGAAGCCGCCGCAGACGATGGCGTCAGCGCTAGCGGCAAGCACGCGCGCCCCGGGGTTGCTCTCGGCGATGTTCTTGGCGAGGCGGAGCGCGCTGCAGCCGGCGGAGCAGCCGTGGAGGTAGAGCACGGTGCGCTGCACGGTGGGGCGGAGGCCGAGGAGCGCCGCCACGCGGAGGTCCGGGCCCGGCGAGACGGCGCTGGTGTTGGTGCTGAGGACGAGGTGCGTGATGTCGGCGGCCGGACGGCCCCACTCCGCGATCGCCTTGGCCGCTGCGTCCGCGGCGAGCTCCGTCACGGCGTCGTCAGTTATCCTCATCCGTGCGCCGAGGGACGGCACGGCGCGGTCCAGGAAACCCGGGTGGCTGCCGATCATTTCCTCGGTGTGGTGCAGATGGCGCTTCCTGATCCCAGAGTTCTCACCTGTGCAAATCCAGGCAAATCTGTGCTATATGGCAAAACAGTTGAACGTATTATTGTAACTTTTGATCGGCATGTACGTACAAATTCTCTTCATCTTGGCCTTGAGCTTGCCGAGGTGGTCGCTCCTGGTGACACGGAAGTACCAGTCGGGGAACTCCTCCTGGAGCATGCAGTTCACCGGGTTCGCCGTGCCTATGGCCAGCACGGCGGCCGTCCGGTTCTCATCGACGACGGTTGCCACCATGGTCGCTCGCCGGCGAGAAGTCGTGCTCGGTCGTTCGTGTTCGTGAGACGTAGATGAGATGAAATGTGCATAGGATCGAAAATTTCTTGGGTACATATAAAGGCACTGGAAAGAACAGAAGAAGTGCGTTGGTAGTTGCGCAGCAAGCAAATTAGCTCCCAACAATACGACTGTTCGTGGGCGCTGCGACACTTTGTTAGTTGATCAGAATTAAAAATAGTAATATACTATGTTAACTGATCACTGTTAGTCTACAAAAATGTGAGGATGATGAGACAACACGTTTTATATTTGTTGTGCTGGCATGAAATTGTTTATCAACTACTGTCTAATTGTATCAACTAGCAAGTTGGCTTGCACAAATGGCGTGGGTAGCTAGTATATTTATTGATAATATTTGAATATGAAGAGAGGTGCTTATAGTTGAGATTTGAGAATATTTGCAAATAATTTTATTAGTTAAGTTATTATCATTTTTTGTCCTAATAGCTCAACTCAAGGTATTGTTTGTACTTTTTTATATCATATTCTATGACATATCTGTGAATTAAGCGTCACTACAAGAAACTATTTAATCCGTGACGCAATCATTCTACCGCGGATCGTTGAAAATTCGTCGCAAATTAGGGTCCGCGATGATTTAAATTTTCGTGGTGGAATGAGCGTCATTGATTAAAGTGGTTGATGTTTCTTAATAAATCTAGTGACGTATCTGGATCGTCACGGAGTAGCCCGAGGCCCATACAACCCAACCCCTAGCCCACTATCTGTGACAAAATAAATCATCACGATGCTGCTGACTTGGATGCGACATGGATGCTGACATGGATATGACGTGGCTGTTGACGTGGTTGCCGACATGGCTGTTGACGTGGCTGCCGACAGTGACGTGGTTGTGAACTAGGATGTTACATGGCTGCGAATATGGATGCTAGGTGATGATGTGGACAATGACGAGAATGATGACATAGCATGGTGGATTTTAATTTAAATCTACATTTTCATTTTCATTTCAGCTCATTTCACATACACCCCATTAAACCAATCCATTTTTATTTCAGCAAATCAAAATAAAAAAACCAACCCATGTAATCAAAGAAGATTAAAAATCTCTTTACAAGGATAAATTATAATCCAACATCTCATTACAACAGATGAAGCATCTCATACAATGTCAGTTTTTTTAACATCTCATCAGCACGAAATCAGCTTAACTCAATTAATATAGCAAAAAAGTAGGTTCAAGCAGCTTGTATTGCATCTTTCTCATCTTGTAATTGTAGACCTGCACATGACATAGAACACATAGTAAGGACAACTGATGCATTACTTTTCTACTAAACAAAAATTACTTTTTTGCTAACATGATAAGTGCTAAGCTCCCAAGCAACAGACAAGACACGAAATACTAGAACTCAAGAACAAAAACACCTACTTATAATGAGATTTATTTACCTAAACATATGAGCCCAAGCTCATAATTTTGTGCACACAACAAACTGAAGTGAACATAAAGGCATCACATCAGATACAATAAGATCATGCCCAAGTTTTCATCCAACATTATAGTTAAAATACTCTAGCATCAAAAGAAATCATATTCAGAGAGGTATCAATACTAAGTGAAGCATTGCAGCATCCATATGGCAATCAAAATTATATGAACAAAGAAGTACAAGTACTGAATAGATGAGTATTATTTATCAATATGGTGTGGATACGAGCTCGATGTAATTTCTAGGTTCTAATCTAATCATGTTATGAAATACTAAGCATGGTTGATTCCTCAAAACAAATTAAGCATGATTAGTATGTACAAGTGTTTCACATATCAAGTTTTTTATTACTAACATATAGGAGTACTTTTCCTATATGGCTGGAATACACTTACAGTTAATGATATATCAACTCCTGTCCTCATGTACTCTACATCTTCAAATGGACCAGAATTTGGCTCTCCATCACTAGCAATCATGATAGCCTGCAGAGCAATAGTGTAAGTAAGCAAAGACTACAAAAATGAAGTTTCAAATGCAGAGCTCACAACCATGTGCATGGCGGCCAGACATGAGTAGTGAGCATCTAGCAATCTAGCACAAGCAGCTAGCACCAATAAGCTAGAGGTAAGCACAAGCATACAACATTACCAAGTCCAAGCACATGTAAGCAAGAGTAGAGGACCGAGGTGAAGGAAGAGCAAAGAAGGGGGCAGAACGGATACCTCGCACAGATTAAGAGTAGAGGACCGAGGTGAAGGAAGAGCAAAGAAGGGGGCAGAACGGATACCTCGCACCCATGAGCCGATGTCAAGGAAGAGCACTCGAAAGGAGGTGGAGCAGAGGAGGTAGCCACGAATCGATGGGAGCTCCACGCCACCAAGCAGCTGTGCTGTCGCAGGAGCAGACCGCCATTCCTTCAGAGCCTGTAATGGTTGGGGTTAATTGAAACAATGAGCCTCTTAAATTTTAAAACAATGAAGAAACAATGAGCCTCTGCTAACAAAAAATTGATAATACCATCAACCAACAGATATAATGTGGTTTACATCCATAGGTACTAATTACATCCAGCAAATATTCAATTCATCACAAGTTCACACTAATTGGGGTATAGTATTAACCAGCAGACTTTCATTATTCTTCAAAACATGATACTGGAACCAATACGGCAGAAAACAAATGCATTGCAGCTGATATTTAGTAACTTTATTGAGCAGAAAATATGAATATCCATTAGCAAACTGAGAGACATGGGTACCCATGGGTCCCCACCGACCAGGGTCCCAGGGGCCCCTGACAAGTGGACTCGACCTTCCAGAAGATTCGCCGACCTTACAAGTGGGCCCAACCACCTTATCCACACTGCCGAAGACCGCGGGCGACCTGATCAGGATCCCGGAAGACCCGCGAAGCCTTGGCATGCAAGTCAAGACACGGCGACCTGGCGCGCCGCCGCCTGTAGCTCCGAGTATCACGGGATACTCCTTGTAATCCGGGAGATAAGCTTCCCACAGTTGTAACCGACCAAGACACGGGTCAACCGACCTGTGCATGCAAACCCTAACCCGTCCTCCCCATATAAGGCGGCCTAGGGCTCCATGCACAGGGACAACTCATCTTCAACCTCGCATAATCCACCACAACTGGACGTAGGGTTTTACTCTCCGGAGGCCTGAACCAGTATAAACCGTTGTCTCCCTGTTCCTCGCTGTCATACTCACCTAGTTCCGCGTGCACTCCATGCATAACCACCTACGCTCTTAGGTCCTGATTCTCCATTAACCTGCAAACCACTAGGGCAACCCCTAGGGATCTGTCCAGGTCTCATCCCCTGACAGTTGGCGCGCCAGGTAGGGGCGATCGAGAACTCGCTGTGCAGCATGGTGGCCCAATCTGGCGTCGCCTTCCCGGCGAGCATGGCGGCCTTCCTCGCCGACCCCGTGGAGATCTGCTTTGGATCTTTCACGGCGACCTTACCTGCTCCGGCAGCTTCGACTCCCCCAGCGACCTCCGAGAAGGTCGTCACGGCGTCCGCCGCTGTCCCTGTTTCCGATCTAGTATGGAGAATGTGTATCGATTACACCGATCTCGACAGGCACTGCCCTAAAGACCCCTTCCCTCTTCCGCGCATCGACCAGGTCGTGGACTCCACGGCCGGAAGAGTACTCCTCTGCTTTCTCGACTGCTACTTAGGGTATCACCAGATAGCCCTGAAGGTCTCTGACCAAGACAAGACGGCGTTCATAACACCCCATGGCATCTACTGCTATACGGCCATGACCTTCGGCCTCAAGAACGCTGGCGCGACCTACCAGAAGGCAATACAGAAGTGTCTGGCCAGCCAGATCAGCAAGAACGTAGAAGCCTACGTCGATGACGTGGTCATCAAGACCACCGACGAGGACAAGCTCATAGCTGACCTCGCGGAGACCTTCGCCAACCTCCGCACTTACCGCTGGAAGCTCAATCCAGAGAAGTGCGTCTTCGGTGTCCCGTCCGGCAAGCTCCTGGGCTTCATGGTTAGCAACCGGGGTATCGAATCCAATCCCACCAAGGTGGATGCCATCCTCAAGATGAAGCGACCTACTGGCAAGAAGGACGTCATGAAGCTCACAAGCATGATGGCAGCCTTAGGCCGATTCATTAGCAAGCTCGGAGAGAAAGGCCTGCCCTTCTTCAAGCTGCTAAAAAAGGCGGACAAGTTCGCCTAGACCGAGGAGGCGGACCAAGCTCTTGTGCAACTCAAGACCTTCCTCACGACGCCCCCGGTTATGGTGCCCCGGCACCCAAGGAGCCTTTACTGCTCTACATCTCGGCGACCACCCTCATGGTCAGTGCCGTCCTGGTGGCTGAGCGACCTGAAGAGGGGCACTCTTACCCCATCCAGTGACCTATATACTACGTCAGCGAGGTCCTGTCTGACAGCAAGACCAGGTACAGCCAGCCCCAGAAGATGCTCTACGCGCTACTCATGACTTCACGAAAGCTCCGGCACTACTTCCAATCCCACAAGATCAAGGTCGTCTCGGCCTTTCCCCTTGGCGAGATCCTACGGAGTCGTGACACCTCTGGGCGCGTCGTCAAGTGGTCCATCGAGCTAGGCAAGTTTGACCTAGAGTTCTGCCCCAGGCAGGCCATCAAGTCCCAAGTCATTGCAGACTTCGTCTCAGAGTGGACAGAGATCCAGCAGCCTCCGCCGCCGGAGCGACCTGAGCATTGGAAGATGTACTTCGATGGTTCCCTGAACCTCGAAGGAGACGACGCGGGCGTCTTGTTCATCTCCCCTAAGGGTGATTACCTCAAGTACGTCCTGCAGATCCACTACAAGGCGTCCAACAATGACGCCGAGTACGAGGCCCTCATCCACGGGCTCCGCATCGCCGTCTCCCTCGGGATCAAGCGCCTCCAGGCCTACGGCGACTCCAAGGTCGTCATCGACCAAGTCAGCAAGGACTCCGAAGCTAGGAAAGATACGATGGATGCCTACTGTGCTGAGGTGCGCAAGCTCAAGCGTCACTTTGAAGGGCTCAAGTTCCACCACGTCTGCCGCAACAACAATGTCGCGGCCGATGTCCTCTCCAAGCTTGGCTCCAAGCGTGCACTGGTTCCGGCTGGTGTGTTCGTCCAGGACCTACGCAAGTTGTCCATCAAGCTCATCCCCGACCTAGAGTCGCCTGATGACGAGCTTACCTCGCCCAAAGGTCGCGAGATCCTTATGATCGACGCAGAAGATGACTGGCGCCTCGACTTCATTGCCTTCCTCCTCGAGCATCGAGTACCTGAAGACAAAGCAGAGCAAGAAAAGATCACAAGGCGTAGCGCCAACTACGTCGTCGTTGGCAAGGAACTCTACCGGAGGCCCGCCTCCACTCGAGTACTGATGAAGTGCATCCTACGATCTGAGGGCCTCAGGCTCTTGGATGAGATCCACGGCAGTGAGTGCGGCAACCACGCCACCTCTTCCAACCTGGTAGGCAAAGCCTTCAGATCCGGCTTCTACTAGCCCACGGCCATGGCTGATGCCCAGGAACTCATGCGTCACTGCAAGGGATGCCAGTTCTTCGCTAAGCAGCAGCACCTCCCGGCTCAGGCCCTGAGGACCATCCCTCCGTCATGGCCCTTTGCAGTGTGGGGTCTCGACTTTGTGGGACCCTTCAAGACTGCCCCTGGCGGCTACAAGCACATCATCGTGGCAGTGGATAAGTTCACCAAGTGCATCGAAGTCCGTCCCGTATCCAGCGTCATGTCAAAAGAGGCGGCCAAATTCATCGAGGAAATCACCCACCGCTTTGGGGTGCCAAACAGGATCGTCACCGACCTCGGCACGGCCTTCACAGGAGCCAAATCCTGAGACTTCTATCAAGATAGCCTGATCGACATATACTACTCCTCGGTGGCGCACCCACGATGCAACGACCAGGTAGAACGTGCTAATGGCATGGTCCTACAGGCCAGCAAAGACCGCATCTTCGACGGCTCCGCGCCCTACGCTACAAGGTGGCTCTCAGAGCTCCCTCACATCCTCTGGGGTCTCAGGACCCAAGTCAGCTCGGCTACAGGGTACTCACCCTTCTTCCTGGTCTACGGGTCAGAGGCCATCCTTCCCACCGACGTGGCCTTCGGTGCTCCTCGCATCCAGAACTTCGACGAAGGAGAAGTAGAGCAAACACGCCGGCTCGACCTCGACAGCGTCGAGGAACATCGTGTGGCCGCGCTCATGAGCCACACCCGCCACGAGCAACAGCTACGTCGCTACCACGACCGTAATGTGCGGGAACGTTCCTTCAACGTTGGCGACCTAGTCTTACGATGGATCCAGTAGACCAAAGATATGCACAAGCTCTCTGCGCCTTGGGAAGGCCCCTTCATAGTTAAGGAGGCCATTGGACCGGTGACCTATCGCCTTCAATGGGCCGATGGCCAGGGTGTCCCGAACCCCTAGAACATCAAGCATTTACGTCGCTTCTATCCTTAGGAGCCTTGTATCACAATAAAGTTATGTACCCTACCCTTTGTAATTCAATATATATATAAAGTTTCCTCTTTTGACCTGCTTTTTTTTTCTGTTCACCCCTCCCCTTCGACACGCTCGGGGGCTTGGCTCTAAGCTTGGCCCTCCACGCTCGGGGGCTTGGCTTCGCCAACCTAAGGGTCACTCGACCCGGGGTTTTTACCTTTCCCTTTACCAGTGTTCTCTTACCATAGCTTCTTATGCATTTTATAAGTATTCCTAGGTCGTGGGGTTGCTTGACCTTGGGTCCCCGACCCCCTCCGCGCGCTGACCGCACTTAAGCCTCCCACGTCGAGCCGTATGGTCGGTAAGCCGTTCCTCCACTGAGTTGGGTTAGCGGAGGAAAAGGGGTCTCGCAATTTTGTTACCTTTGCGTTCTTATAAATAGTATGCCAAGTCAAATAAGGGATCACATGACATGCCTTTTTCATTCATGCAAATGTTTATATTACATCAAAAGGGTCTGCGACCCATTGTTACTAACTATTTGCTACGGTCTGAGTTACATCTCCAGGTCTATCTTCTTCATAATTTCCTCTGCAGCGGCTTGGATATCTTCGCTGCCCACCAGCTGCGCCAAGGCGAGCTCCTCCTTGACCTTCTCAAGGTCGAACGACGGCTCATGGTGCTTCACCGTGGCCAGCGTGGTAGCAGCGGCGAGCTTGCCACTGTCTATCAGCAAGGTCTTTATGCGACCTTCCGCGTCCTCCAACCGCTCGACGAGCCCTTGCGGACCGCCCTCGACCTTAGGGGCGTACATGTCCGCAAGGTACTCGGCGGCCTCCTTGAGGTCATCCAGCTCCTTCTCCAGATCTGCAGTCATCTCTTGATGATCAATAAGGGTTTGCATCGCCCGGCCAAGGTCGATCTCTAGATCCTTGTGCGCCCCAAATTCATAAGTAGCTTTACGGGTGAAGTAAGACTCACTGGCGACGACCTCCTTGTGCTTCTCCTTGAGGACCTTCACCTGCTCCTTTGACTCCTTGAGGTCCTTCTTCAAGGCAGTCTCCCTCTTCTTGGCCTCTGCAAGTGTCGAGGTCAAGAACGTGTCACCACGATGTTTAAACATAAAAGACCAAAAGGGCGCCCCTCAATGTACCTGCGGTGGCGATCTTCAGATCGTCCTTTGTTTCCTTCGCCTTCAGCTTTGTAGCTTCAAGCTCCCGCTTCAAGGCCTCGATGGCCTGGTCCTTCAAGATCGCCTCGTCCTTGAGGCTCCTTATTTCCTTCGCGGCCTCAGTCTTGGCCTGAAGCACGGCCTCCCGTGTCGTGGCCAGCTCCGCGTGAAGATTGGCGCCCTCCGTTAGCAGGTTCGCCCTCTTCTGCGAGTGCTCGGCAAGAGTCTGCAACAACACATCAAGATCGTCAAAACATTACGCCTGAGCAAACCTAAGATGCAGCCCCAAAGGTAACATCAGCTCACCATGAGCGTCCTGCTGATGGTCTTTGCCGCCTCCGTGATGGTCACCTGCACCGCCTTAAAGTCATCAAGGTCCTTGGCATCGGCCCAGACGTCATCCTCCCACGGAGTACCGGCATAGAGGCACCGTTTCCGTTCGGCTTCCCCGCTTCCACCTCCGGTTTCCGCCAGTCGCGCCTCGGGCAGGCTTGACTCGGGCGGGTCTCGCTTGCGCAGGTCTTCCTCCTGCTGGGCATTGTCAGTGGTGACCTTGGCAGCTTCCAACGATGTCATCTCCATGATTTCAGGGGCCTTGCTGGTAAAGTCCCCACCTGAGGTTGCCGGCGACTGCCCCGCCGGCAACTTCTTGATCTTCCGCCCAATGGCCCCTTGGCCTGAGGTGTTCTTGCTGGTACCCGATGCGGCGGGAGTCCCCCTGCCCAGGATGCAAAAGTTCATCAGCTCTGATGTACTCAAAGACGAAGAATAGCTTAAAATCAAGCTCAGTAACATACCCGCTGTCGGTCTTCAGCTTAAACGACAATGGCCTGGGCGGTGCCCGCCTTGGCTTCTTCTGTGACCCCTGGTCGCTCACACCCTCCGCGCTCGGTTTCAGCCACTGCTCGCCTACAAGGCCGAGCGCAGCGTCATCTTTTCCCGAGGCCGCCATGTCGCCTGACTCTCCGGCGACGTTGCGCGACCCCGCATCGTCCTGCTCCTCGAAGATGTCCTCGGTGTTAGTCGTTGCCGTCTCCGATGACGCAGTCACGTCCTTCCTCTTCCTCTTCTTCTCCGCCTCAATGGTGGCAGAGACGATCTTGGCACCCTTGGTCGCCGGGATCTTGCCAACGACAGACCGCGTCCGTCGGGTCATCGGTGCGGAGCTCGCCACGTGTGCATCTTCATCATCACTACCCACCGACGAGTCGGAGAGGTAGTTCTCCAATAATTCCGGCGGCGGAGCCTGCACGTCCTCCACCGCCCGGACCTTAAAACTGCGCTCGGCTTCATCCGCGAGCGGAGCTGAGCTCCAGAACAAGCCCTCACGACCCTGCAACAGGCGAGCTTCATCTTAGAACCAGAGGAATACAAAAATAGCAATGGAATCAAGGTCGAATATCGACGTACCACTTCGGTGGGCTGCTTGAGGGAGAACACCTTGGGACACGTCCAGTTCCGGATCACCCCATTGAAGAGTTCCTTCACCCGCGCCACCATCTCCTCCTCGGAGACCTTGCGCTGTGCTACCCGGGTTGGGTCGGTCTGGCCCCAGTACTCGTAGGCCGGGTGCACCCGATCCTGGATCGGCTGCAGCAGCCTCCGGCTGAAACTGATGGCCACCGCCCCGCCGGTCAGCCCTTCTTCCTTACGAGTCTTGAGGTCCTCCAGCAGCAGCTTGATGGCGTCCATCTCCCACGACGTTAGCTGGTTGGTCCATTCTGGCACCGGGACCGGCGCGAGCCCCGACCTGGTCGCCAGCGCTGGTTTGGGGTTGTCGATGTAAAACCAGCCCCGCCTCCAGCCTTGGGTGTTGTTCGGCAGCTCCATGTCGATGTACACCATCTTCATGTGACGGCGTAGCATGAAGCCGACAGCGCCGACGACGCCGTTCTTCCCCGTTTTCTTCACCTCGAAGAAATACCGCCACAAGTCGAAATGTGGTGGTATCCCCAGGTACGCCTCGCACAGGTGGATGAACGAGGATACCGTGGTGACGGCGTTGGGGACGAGATGCACCAGGTCGATGCGGCAGAAGTGGAGAAGCCCGCGGAAGAAGTCACCCACCGGGACTCCAAAGCCGCGCTCGACGTGCGCGACGAAGGTGACGGTCTCCCCAGTTCCCTCGGAGGGGAACGCTTCACAGGCAGCGGGCCTCCAGCCCACCTGCTCCCTGGGCTTCAACAGCCCGCGGTCCACCAGCTCCTTGAGTTGCGCCTCCGTCACCGTCGAGTGCTCCCACACCTTCTCCGGGGCCGGCACAAGCTCTGGGGCCATTTCCTCTTCCTCGAAGCCGGTGGATCTAGCTCTAAACACCACCAGGGACTTCTGGCGCATGCGGCGGCGCTAGGCGCGGTGGATCTAAGCACGGTGGCGCCGGCGAATCTGTGCGCTAGAACTTCTGGCGGTGAATTGGAAACCCTAGCGGCGCGGGGAATGGAAGCGAGTGGGGTCCTCGACCCTTCACTCGGCCTTTTATAACTAGGCCGCATCAGCGCGGTGGGCCGCGGCGCTCTAAACTTCCCTTCGAATTCGACGGCTTCACCGGTGACCCAACGGATACATTACCTAACGGCTCTTTCAGCCTAACGGCTACAGGCAGTGTCGGCTCGAACTGTGCGGGAATCCATGCCCTTTTTTTCTACCCAACGGCCCGGCGTCCATGGACTCGCTATGCCTTACTTCAAGCCCCCTCCCCATCATCTTCTTCAAGGTCTCTTGGCCTCTGACGACCTCCAGGTCTACAACGTTACCTTCACAAGGTCGACAGGGACTATCGCTTGGTAGGTCGCCCCAGTCTTTAATTATGGGTTTATACCTATGTTTACTCACTCACGACCTCCGGGTCAAGTAGCACCTCTCTGAGGTTGCTAAGGTCCTGCTACCTACTAAATTGCCTTAATGGCCCTACCAACAGTCCTGTGCTTAATGGCTCCACTGCCCGTTGGCGACCTCCGGGTCAAGTAGCACCTTCCTAAGGTCGCTGAGGTCCTGCTACCTACTCACATTGCCTTAAAAGGCCATACCAACGGCCCCGTGCTTAATGGCTCCACTGCCTGTTGGTGACCTCTTGGTCAAGTGGCACCTCCCCGAGGTCGCCAAGGCCCCGCTGCCTCCTAGGTCGTGCAGACCTAGGGTTTCCAGGTTGACTACCTGCGTTGTGTCACTGCACAACGGCCGTGTTGACTCAGGTCGACACAGGCTCCTTGTCTCTACGAAACGCCTTCCGAAGGTCGGCGTGCTATTTCAGCCCTACCGGGACCTTGGTATCCATACCATTGCAGCCTGGGTGCCCTCACAAACACCAAAATCATGACATTCCTCATGACAAAATCATATTTACAGCTTCATAAGCTATGAGTTTGGCCCTTGGCCAAATTACAAGATACAAAGATCTTAAAGGTCCTGAATTACCTTCCAAAGTGCTTACGACTCAGTCTACACTAATAAGGCTTGTCGCAAGCTTTCTTCTAGCTTCAGGACCTACTCGACGACCTCTACAGCCACTGTGGAGGCAGCTGCCACACAGCCACCTCTACTCGCGTACCAACCGGTCTCCTGCAGCGCCCAGCATCAAGTCTGAGCTTCGCCGCAAGATTGCAGAAGGTTCGAGCTTTAACACCAACCTCGCCGGGTGGAGCGCAGTGCTCACCAGCATCACATCAGGCCTGAAAGTGTCAGGGCCGACGATGCAACTGCTGCTTCATACTCCTTCCGAGCTCCTCGGTGAGGCTGGGAGAAGAGGCCAATCGAGTTCTTCGAACCTCGTAAGTATTCTTCTAGCTCCAAGCATGAACTACATCAACTATACACTCTGGTGGGCGGACACAAGCCCATGACATGGCAATATTACTACACTGGATCATCTTGGCTCAGCTCTGAAGATTGGTGCGGTTTGCTTCAAGCCTTAGATACCTATTTATACCACCAGGCACCTGCCATTCAGTCTTATTCGCAAGGCCTACTTGCGTGGCGTCCTTATCCTCAAGATCACTGTACCCTCATGGGGCACGAGGTCACTGTTCGCCCGTGAAAGGCATCGGCGCGCCTGACCCCTACCTGACTACACACTGGAGCACCTTTGTCTTTTGCGGGTGACAGCGACCTGTGCTTCATGAGTATGCTGGCCCATGACCTGTGCTTCATGAGTATCTTGTCCTTTAGCGTCGACCCTACAAGAGCGTCAGTTTCCTAAACAGAAGGTCGTAGGTTCGGTTATTCTTCTTCTTCTTCTTTGGAGCATCAAACTGGCCATACTGGTCGCTTTATTGCTCGGGGGCTACTACACTAGTGCGTCTTCGACGCCCTATTTTCTTCAGGTCGCCTCGACCTAATGGAAGCTCGCTTCCATCATATCTCCGCTCGACCTACCCTCTGTAGGCTTACTGACCTTTCTGAAGGTCGTGACTGCTACTACGATATGCCTGATTCCGGTTAGGTCGGCGGTTCTGCAAGATCTACGCCTCGTCTCCACTTTGACCTCATGGACCTTCAACCCAAAAGCTCGACGTTCAACCTCGTGCACACATCAGAGGGGTTTCTTTTCTTTTTTGATCCCCGTGCACCCTTCACGACCTCGACGGTGTCGCGCCTGGCTGCTCTTCGACACGACCCTGCCTCAGCCGCTACGCCTACATGTCGATCGGGGCTTGAGAGACATGGGTACCCATGGGTCCCCACAGGCCAGGGTCCCAGGGGCCCCTGACAAGTGGACCCAACCTTCCAGAAGATTTGCCGACCTTACAAGTGGGCCCAGCGACCTTATCCACACTGCCGAAGACCGCGGGCGACCTGATCAGGATCCCGGAAGACCCGCGAAGCCTTGGCGTGCAAATCAAGACACGGCGACCAGGCGCGCCACCCCCTGTAGCTCCGAGTATCACGGGATACTCCTTGTAATCCGAGAGATAAGCTTCCCACAGTTGTAACCGACCCCGACACGGGTCAACCGACCTGTGCATGCAAACCCTAGCCCGTCCTCCCCATATAAGGCGGCCTAGGGCTCCATACACAGGGACAACTCATCTTCAACCTCGCATAATCCACCACAACTGGACGTAGGGTTTTACTCTCCGGAGGCCTGAACCATTGAGAGCCAGGTGTGGTTCGAGGACCGGTGGATGGTCGCTTCCTGGTGTGATGAGTGATTGACAACGTGGTGTGGACTGATTCTTGGCTAAGTATTGCAGGTGCAGGTTGCGGCTTGACTGGTGCAGGTGAAGAACAAGCGCGAAAGGTCATTGCCGGTGAGGCCTCCAGGTGTGGAGAAGACAAGTAGGCTTGGTTCGAGGGACCCGGTGGCCAGCGGGGTCAAGTGCGGGCTGCATGGTGGCAAGAACGGCTAGATGAAGTCATGGACAGTTTCTTGGTTGAGCCTCAAAACCATGGTCGAGCCGGGACTACGTGGGAGCCGAGTCATGAGTGGTGATTGGCAGAGGCTACACCGAGTTCGCGGGGTTTCTGGTGGTTCACCAGAAAACCACTGGGTTCCTTGGTTGATCCACAAAGCCAAGACCGAAGAACCAAAGACGGAGGTGCAGCAGCTCCAGACCGGTCTGACCGGTGGGTCTGACCGGTCTGACCGGTGGGGAGCACCAGTCTGACCGGTGTGCGACGACACAGTCCAGAATCTTCGAAGCAGAGGACACGCGTCGGGATCGCAAGGCTTGCGTCGAGGCTAAGCAAGTTTGCGGTCGCTGGGCATCCGTCCGATGGAGCGAAGACAAAGATTTCCGAATTCGCCCTTGAGGGGCATGTATCCCTAGTTAGCTAGTAAGGGTATTTTTGTCTTTCGGTTGCCTCCATATAACCCAAGTGGTGAGAGGATGGCAGCCATCTCTTGAACCCTAGCTCATTTGCTTTCCTATTTTCTCTTCCTATTTTCCTTAGGATTTTCTTAGGACTAGCTTGAGAGCTTCATGGTGAGATCTTGTGAGAGGGAAGGATGATCGGGCGGCAAGCTAGACCTTGTATGAACCTCTTTGGTATGTATAAATGATTCGGCGTGGTTCCTCAAGGCTTGGATGTGTCTTTCCCGTTTCTCCTTTTTGGTGATTTTCGGAGCCCTTTCTTGGCGATTTTCTTGGAGCGATTTCGAGGCATTTCTCTTTGGGATTTGGTGGGGGATGTATGCATGAACCCTTCGTGGTTCTTTTCCCTTTGATTCCCCTCCCAAATCCGTGAGCAAAGGGGCTCGATTTTGGGGTTTTTGTGACTCTAGGGTTAGAGGCATTCTTGGTGGGATTTCTTCGATTCCTCTTGATTTAGCAAGTTTTGGTGGACTAAATCTTGGCTATGGAGTACCCATGAGGTGTTCCTACTATCCCCAAAGTCTTGCACAAATCCGTGGAGTGATTCGGGAGATCGGGAGTTGGATTTGGGGGAGTTGACCCGCGGGTGCTGTTCATACCCGAGCGGCCCAGCCTGACCGGTCTGACCGGTGCTGCTCACCGGTCTGACCGGTGTAGAGGCTCTGTGGGTTTTGCCTTGGGTGAACGTCTGGGTGAGTTCGTTGTTGTCCCGTGGTGCTGTTGTTTCGAGTTTGGAGCTCGGTAGGCCTGTTTGGTAGATTTGGGGTTTCCTGGCTTGAACCGGTCTGACTGGTGAGCTACACCGGCCTGACCGGTGTAGGGGCCTTCTGTGGAAGTTCCCAGGTTGTACCAGCAGGGACCGGTCTGACCGATGGTGCTCACCGGCCTGACCGGTGTAGGTCAGTAGCACTCGAGTTGCTAGTTCCGCTGCGTTCTCAGTTTCGTGAAGAAGGTTGTTGGTTCCTAGGACCAGTAGCACTCCAGTGGCTGCGTGGTCTTGGCCAACTTGGGTAGTTGAGTCGGAGACGTGATTTGGAAGCCGTGTTCGTCTTGTTGGAGTTCTCATCTCCTTCGAGAAGAATTTTTATCGGCTCCCATTCACTCCCCCCTCTCTGGTTCGCCTAATCGGTTCTTCAATTGGTATCAGAGCCGGTTCGGGTCTTTATTGACTCTTACCAGTCTAAGATCCAAAGATGGCGTACCAGGAACAGGGTTCGGGTCCTCCGCACTTCGATGGGAAGAACTACCAGATGTGGCAAAGGCGGATGGCTGCGTTTCTCCGCGGAAAGGGTCAGATCCTTTGGGACGTCACGGTGAACACAGCTTATGTTCATCCGATGAACTTCCTTGCTCCAGGATCGAGGGATATGTTCGAAGCCAACAACAAGGCTGTCGACTACTTGTTTCGTGCTCTGTGTCAGCCTGAATTCGATCGGGTTCAGACAGAGGACTTAGCTTGTAGGATTTGGGAGCAGTTGAAGGATGCTCATGCTGGGAATGCTCAGGTTCGGGCTCGGATGTATGCGACTTACCGGAGAGAGTACGAGAACTTCACTCATCTCCCCAGCGAGTCCGTCGATGCCCTTTTCCAGCGGTTTACGGTCGTTGTAAACAACATGAGAGCCAATGTGGATGTGCTCCCATACGATGATCATGATAGAGCCGTGAAGCTCTTGCACTCGTTGGATCGTACCGTATGGGACGGGAAGTTTGAGGCTATTGTTGAGTCCGAGAAGTATGACACCTTGACGGTGAACGAGCTGTTCTCGAAGCTCAAGTCGGCTGAGTTGGACCGTGGTATGACAGCCAAGATCGAGAGCCCGACTGATTCTCATAGTCTCGCTCTCGTTGGTGGCAAAGGAGCTAAGTCTAACGCTAACACATCCTCCAGGATGTACTCTCTGTCTTCTTTGATGTCTTTGCCAGACGAGGAGTTCGACGTGCTTGGAGAGGACGAGCTGGCGCTGCTGACCAGGCGGTTCGAGAGGCTGCACGAGAACCGGGTGAACACAAGGAGGACAGCACGGACGTGCTTTCAGTGCGGCAAGCCAGGACACTTCGTCGCCGACTGCCCGGAGAAGATGGAGAACAAGGATGGCTACAAGGACGGCTACAGGCACCGGTCGAGCAAGGATGGCAAGTACCGATCGAGGCGCGATCACAAGCACAAGAACAAGCACAAGGACGAGCGACGGTCGAGGAAGAAGGACGGCCATGGGAGGAAGGCCCGAGCGATGGTCAGAGCGAGCGACGTCGACTCCAGCTCCGCCTACTCTTCCTCGAGCTCGAGTAGCAGTGAAGATGAAGGTGATCGGCGCAAGAACAAGAAGTCATCCAGGAACTTGAGCGGGTTGAGTTGCTTCGCGGGAGATGGCTTCTGCGGCATGGCTCGTAGCTCCGGCAGGAAGAAGAGCCACCAGAGTGACTCGGACTCCGACTCCGAGGATGTGGTATGTGATGAGCTCTCTTCTTTGCGCAAGGAGAATGATGAGTTGGTTGACTTGCTTGATAACCGCGATCACATGCTTAGAGAGGCCAAGAAGATGAGGAAAGAGTTTAGGGCCTCACTAGAAGATGCTAGGAACTGTGTGGCTGAGCTAGAAACCCAGAACCTAGATGCTAAGCTTGAGATTGATTCACTTAAGGCTTCTCCTGTGGTTTCTGATGAGATTGATTGCTGTGATTGCTCTGTGTACCTAGCTGATCTTACTACTCTTAAGGATAAGCATGCTTCTACTTGTGATGAACTAGATATGCTTAGGGTTGAAGTGGCTGAGCTTAAGTCTAGACCTGCTTTGCTAGGTGCTTGTACTTCTTGCCCTGTTTTGCATGGAAAGATTGATGAGATGCATGCTTACACTATTTCGCTTGAGGCTAAGTTGAAAGAGCCTATTCCCACTTCCTGCTCTACTTGTGAATTGCATGCGGTTAAGAATTTGGAGCTTGCCCACTATGTTGATCGCTTGCAGGATGAGAATGATGAGCTGAGAAATGTATGAGCTGGTTGTCGGGTCAGGAGCCTCAGCTTGGTATCATGATAGCGGCTTTCAAACGCTATGATGGTCAGGCACTTGGGGCTGACAAGCTTGGAGAGAACAGTGGTGAGGGAGTTGAGAGAGTTGGAGAGATTCCTATCCCACCACCAAACAGATACAAGAACAAGTTTGAGCCCAAGCCTAACCATCTCAGAAACAAACTTGACACTACTCCAGATCCACCCATATTCCCTCACCCAACAAATGATTTCCAGAAACCGGTGAAGTTTGTGAGCCCAAAGAGAGGTGAGGAAGGAGAGAAGAAGGGTGAGAAACCGAGTGGGCAGCCACAACCCAAGCCTAAGCCTAAGCCACAGCCCATAAAGTTCCATTGTGGGTATTGTGGGAGAGATGGTCACAAGGATTTGTTTTGCTTCAAGAGGAAGCGTGAGGAGAGAATGGCTAGAGAGTGGGCTAACAAGGACAGGTACCACCCCTCTAATGGTGTACCTGAGCCTCGTATGCAGATGCCCAGGGCCAAGGCGATTGTGAGGACGGTTCCAGCTTGGGGAGACCGGAAGGTTGCAGGTGGTGCTGCTGGCCGAGCTACACCGGTCAGACCGGTGCAGGTCTGGGCAGACAGCGAGTTGGGTTTCATGCTCGTGAGGATGCTCGGTTTGGTTCTGGAGGTCATGGTTCTGGTTGTTGGTCTGGAAAGTTTGCAGGTGGTCAGTTTGCTAGGCGTTCTCCACCTCGTGCTCAATACGGGGGTGGGAGGAGTTGTAGCTTTGAGATGGAGAGGAGGAACGATCCACGGTTTTCCTTTCGTGGCTTTCGTCCTCCTCCAGCTAGAGAGGGTTGGTTCCCTCGTAGTGGTTACCGTGGTGGTGTTCGTGGTGGTAGCTTTGATAGGCGTGATGATTTGGTTTGTGCTAACCCCACTTTGGAGCAAATGGCTCGGCACTGGTTTTACTCTTTTGGTACTAACCCCAGTGCTGAGTCATTTGTTCACTCACGTGCTCGCTTTTGATTTTCAGGTGGGAGACTTGAGGAACGTTTGGTTGATTGACTCCGGTTGCTCGAGGTATATGACCGGAGACAAAGGGTGGTTCTCAAGTCTCGTCCCGGTGGTGTCCAGGACATACATCACCTTTGGGGACAATGGGCGAGGGCGTGTGCTCTCAGAAGGTGAGATCAAGGTAAGTGACAAGGTCACTCTCAGGCGTGTTGCTCTTGTTCAATCGCTGGGGTTCAATTTGCTTTCTGTGTCCCAGTTGTTGGATGAGGGCTTTGAGGTGTTGTTTTGGTTTGGTGGTTCTCGGATTTTAGATTCTCGAGGGGACCTTGTTTGTATGGTCGTTCCCGAGGGTCAGGTGTTTCGAGCTGATTTTTCTCAGTCTTCTGGTGTTGAGTGTTGTTTCTTGGCTGGTTCTTCGAGTGAGTTGTGGAAGTGGCATAGGAAGTTGGGTCACTTGAGCTTTGACCTTTTGTCTCGCTTGAGTAAACTCAATTTGGTCCGAGGATTGCCACGGTTGAGGTTTGAGAAAGAGTTGGTTTGTGTGCCGTGTAGGCATGCCAAGATGGTAGCCTCTTCTCACCCGCCTCTCACCGATGTGATGACTGAGCGTCCGTGCGAGCTGCTCCATATGGACCTTGTTGGCCCAGCTCGTGTGCAATCTGCGGGTGGGAAGTGGTATGTCCTTGTTGTGGTGGACGACTACTCTCGGTATGCGTGGGTGTTCTTTCTTGAGGAGAAAGGGGAGACGTTTGGTTTTGTTCGAGATCTTGTCTTGAGGTTAAGAAACGAGAGGCACGGAGATGCCATACGAGCGATCCGCAGTGACAATGGCTCGGAATTCAAAAACTCTCACTTCGAAACCTTTTGCCATGACTTGGGTCTTGAACACCAGTTTTCGAGTCCGTATACGCCTCCCCAGAATGGTGTGGTGGAAAGGAAAAACAGGACCTTATGCGAGATGGCTCGGACGATGCTCGACGAGCATAGGACTCTGAGATGGTTCTGGGCTGAGGCGGTCAATACCGCGTGCTATGTGTCGAACAGGATCTACCTCAGGGTTCATAAGAAGAAAACCTGTTACGAGTTGATGTACGGTCGCACACCCAAGGTGAGTCACTTCCATGTCTTTGGTTGTAAATGCTTCATTCTGAAGAAAGGGAAGAAGTTGGACAAGTTCGAAGCTAGGTCTGTCGATGGCATTTTCTTTGGTTATGCATCTCATTCTAGAGCATTTCGTGTGCTCAATCTTGAAACTAACCAAATCGTGGAGACTTGTGAGGTAACCTTCGACGAGACACAGCCACGTAGTCAGCTTGTTTTTGAGTGTGCAGGTGACGACGAACTTGGCGAGGAGATCTTTCAGGAGGAGGAGCATGAACATGGAGATGATGAAGATGGCGGTGTGGTGCCCGCAGCTGAACATGTACCTACTACTTCGACGACGATCGTGAACAGGCCCTCTCCCACACCTACAACGACAAACCCAGATCAAGGCGAAGCTGCTGTTGAGGGGGATGTAGCATCAAGGCGAGAACCTCCCCGGCGAGTGCAAGTGGATCACCCAGCTTCGAGAATCATCGGCGACATGAATGAACGTACTACACGGTCGAGGGTTCAGAACAATTCTCATTTCGCTCATGCTGCTTTTGTTGCCACCTTTGAGCCCAAAGACATTGGACACGCGTTATCTGATCATAATTGGGTTAATTCGATGCATGAGGAGTTGGAGAATTTTGAGAGGAACCAAGTTTGGGTGTTGGTTGACCCTCCCCCAGGGTGTAAGCCGATTGGGACAAAATGGGTGTGGAAAAATAAAGAGGGAGAAAAAGGAGAAGTGGTGAGGAACAAGTCAAGACTTGTTGCTCAGGGGTACAGTCAGAAAGAGGGGATCGACTACGAGGAGACTTTCACTCCTGTAGCTCGTTTGGAGGCGATCAGGATCCTTCTAGCCTTTTCCGTGGCTAAAGGGTTCAAGTTGTACCAGATGGATGTGAAGAGTGCTTTTCTGAACGGTGTGTTGGAGGAAGAGGTGTTTGTGAGGCAACCACCGGGGTTTGAGAGTGAGAAGTACCCCCACCGGGTGTACAAGTTGAGGAAGGCGCTGTATGGGTTAAAGCAGGCGCCTAGAGCTTGGTATGGTAGGTTGAGGGGGTTCCTGTTTGAGAGAGGGTTTGAGATGGGGAAGGTCGACCAGACCTTGTTTCTCCTCAGGTAGGGCAGAGATATCCTGATTGTGCAGGTATACGTGGATGATATTGTCTTTGGTGGCTCGTCTAACTCTCTTGTTGCAAGGTTTGCAGAAGACATGAGCAGGGAATTTGAGATGAGCATGATGGGCGAGTTGCAGTTCTTCCTCGGGCTACAAATCAAGCAATCAAAGGAAGGAACATTTGTGCACCAAGCTAAGTACAACAAGGACATTGTGAGGAAGTTCAAGATGGAGGACTCCAAGGCCATGGCGACGCCTATGAGTACGACTACAGCTCTTGATGCGGACGAGGAAGGTGAACACGTGGACCAGAAGGAGTACCGGAGCATGATCGGGTCGCTCCTTTACTTGACGGCGACGAGGCCGGACATCCAATTCTCGGTATGTCTGTGCGCTCGTTTTCAAGCGTCTCCGAGGACTTCACATCGGCAAGCAGTCAAGCGCATTTTCAGGTATTTGCGACACACTCCCGACTTTGGCCTTTGGTACTCTGCGTCTTCTTCTTTGGCGCTTCATGGATTTTCAGACGCGGATTTTGCCGGGTGTCGGTTGGATAGGAAGTCCACTTCTGGGACTTGCCAGTTCTTGGGTTCTTCTTTGGTGTCTTGGTCTTCCCGCAAACAGTCGAGTGTTGCTCAATCCACTACCGAGGCAGAGTATGTGGCCGCAGCTAGTTGTTGCTCTCAGCTCCTTTGGATCACATACACCATGAGTGACTTTGGAGAGGAGTATACCCATGTCCCACTTCAATGTGATAGCACCAGTGCCATAAGCGTTGCAAAGAACCCAGTGCTCCATTCCAAAACCAAGCACATAGAAGTGAGGTATCATTTTCTGAGAGACAACGTAGAGAAAGGAAAAATCGCTTTGATCCATGTACCCACACATGACCAACTAGCCGATATTTTCACAAAAACCCTAGATCAAGCAACTTTCACTCGTTTGCAGGGGGAGCTTGGTGTTTGTTTGATTTCTTGAGTTGGCGTGTGGGAGCTCCTTTGTAGCATATGTATAGCTTTCCTTTGTGCAGTTCTTGCATTTGGCATGGCATATGTAACATGATGTATAGGCATCTTTGTATCTTAGGTTACATGCATTTAGTATCATATGCATTGTTTAGGAAAGGCTTCTCCTATATACATTGTTCACCATGGAATGATATATATGTCTTTGTGAGCTAATTTGGTAAGCTATGGTTAGTTTGGCTTAGCTCTTGATAATCTTGGTTTATATCCATGGTTGATGGCTATGCTTTTGAAAAATGTCACTTGTATGCTCTCTTGTGAGTAAATGCCTTTACATGATCTTGACATGTTTTTGTGGCTTGGCTATGCTTAATTTGTGGTTGGATAGCTTATTTTGATCATATGGGGCCAAAGGCTCATTTGCCATCATGAATGTTTAGCCCCCATGCTTCATCTAGTGGAGGGGCATAAGTTCCTTTTTGTCGCAAAGACATTTCATGTACCAACTATAAATCTGAAAATGAAATGTAAATTGCTTGGAAAATATGCTCCCATGTCATATGTGCTAATTTTAAATTTGCTTTGGGTGCTAAACCGTTGCATGATGCCTACCAATGAGAAGTCTCATATATAGAAGTAGGCACATGGCTCGGTGGCTTTGACATGACATGAGGTGCTTGTGGGTGTTTATGATGGTCTTATGCTTAGAATGGTTGTCCTAGCATGAAGTTTGTGTGGCTTTGCCATTTTGACAGGTTTTGCTCATGTTTAGGACTTTGCTCATGAGAGGGTGATTTTTCGCAAAATTGTTCAATTCTATCTTAGCTTCGCCCAATAGTTGTGAAACTTGGTGATCTTGTAGTTGATGTCATTACGAAGCTATAGAGTATCTAACTTGCTCATTTGGACATGTGTAGCATCCTTTGTTGAATTTTGTCTATTTGAGAAGCCGTAGGTTGCATTTTTTGCATTTTTGGCTTGATTCATGCATTGTCAACAAGGGGGAGAAGTTTGAGCATGTTTTGGCTTGCTGCATGTATTTAGAAGGTTTCCAAGTGGTTTCGAGCTATTTTTGAGCTCGGGCAGTTTCCCAGGTGGCATCGGCCTGACCGGTGAGGTACACCGGTCTGACCGGTGTAGTTCCCAGGTGCTGGACGATCTTGTCCACCGGTCTGACCGGTCAGAGCAAAGCTGAAGCGGCTGCTCTGTTTTGCGAGGTGGTTTGCATGCATTAGTCCAGGGTGAGTTGCATTGGTTCAGGGGGAGCTTGCATGTGTGCAGGGGGAGCTCTTTGTGGTTTTCGAGTTTTGGATTGTTGGTTTGTGCTCTTTGCTTGAGCATGTTTTGTCTCGGATGTGTCGAGCCGTTGCCCTTGCCTAAGGGGTCCGAGACTTGTCTTCTTCAAGTGATCTTGCTCTTTGCCTTTTCTTTGGCTTTCGATCGCATGTTGGAGTTTCTTTTAGTCGTTTCTTTTCTTTTCCTTTTCTCTTGGTTACCAAAACGTGTGTGTTGTCAATGCACTCATCAAGGGGGAGATTGAGAGCCAGGTGTGGTTCGAGGACCGGTGGATGGTCGCTTTCTGATGTGATGAGTGATTGACAATGTGGTGTGGACTGATTCTTGGCTAAGTATTGCAGGTGCAGGTTGCGGCTTGACTGGTGCAGGTGCAGGTGAAGAACAAGCGCGAAAGGTCGTTGCCGGTGAGGCCTCCAGGTGTGGAGAAGACAAGTAGGCTTGGTTCGAGGGACCCGGTGGCCAGCGGGGTCAAGTGCGGGCCGCATGGTGGCAAGAACGGTAAGATGAAGTCATGGACGGTTTCTTGGTTGAGCCTCAAAACCAAGGTCGAGCCGGGACTACGTGGGAGCCGAGTCATGAGTGGTGATTGGCGGAGGCTACACCAAGTTCGCGGGGTTTCCGGTGGTTCACCAGAAAACCACTGGGTTCCTTGGTTGATCCACAAAGCCAAGACCGAAGAACCGAAGACGGAGGTGCAGCAGCTCCAGACCGGTTTGACCGGTGGGTACCGGTCTGACCGGTGAGGAGCACCGGTCTGACCGGTGTGCGACGACGCAGTCCGGAATCTTCGAAGCGGAGGACACGCATCGGGATCGCAAGGCTTGCGTCGAGGCTAAGCAAGTTTGCGGTCACTGGGCCTCCGTCCGATGGAGCGAAGACAAAGATTTCCGAATTCGCCCTTGAGGGGCATGTATCCCTAGTTAGCTAGTAAGGGTATTTTCGTCTTTCGGTTGCCTCCATATAACCCAAGTGGTGAGAGGATGGCAGCCATCTCTTGGAACCCTAGCTCATTTGCTTTCCTATTTTCTCTTCCTATTTTCCTTAGGATTTTCTTAGGACTAGCTTGAGAGCTTCATGGTGAGATCTTGTGAGAGGGAAGGATGATCGGGCGGCAAGCTAGACCTTGTATGAACCTCTTTGGTATGTATAGATGATTCGGCGTGGTTCCTCAAGGCTTGGATGTGTCTTTCCCGTTTCTCCTTTTTGGTGATTTTCGGAGCCCTTTCTTGGCGATTTTCTTGGAGCGATTTCGAGGTCTTTCTCTTTGGGATTTGGTGGGGGATGTATGAATGAACCCTTCGTGGTTCTTTTCCCTTTGATTCCCCTCCCAAATCCGTGAGCAAAGGGGCTCGATTTTGGGGTTTTCGTGACTCTAGGGTTAGAGGCATTCTTGGTGGGATTTCTTCGATTCCTCTTGATTTAGCAAGTTTTGGTGGACCAAATCTTGGCTATGGAGTACCCATGAGGTGTTCCTACTATCCCCAAAGTCTTGCACAAATCCGTGGAGTGATTCGGGAGATCGGGAGTTGGATTTGGGGGAGTTGACCCGCGGGTGCTGTTCATACCCGAGCGGCCCAGCCTGACCGGTCTGACCGGTGCTACTCACCGGTCTGACCGGTGTAGAGGCTCTATGGGTTTTGCCTCGGGTGAACGTCTGGGTGAGTTCGTTGTTGTCCCGTGGTGCTGCTGTTTCGAGTTTGGATCTGTTTGGAGCTCGGTAGACCTGTTTGGTAGATTTGGGGTTTCCTGGCTTGAACCGGTCTGACCGGTGAGCTACACCAGCCTGACCGGTGTAGGGGCCTTCTGTGGAAGTTCCCAGGTTGTACCAGCAGGGACTGGTCTGACCGGTGGTGCTCACCGGCCTGACCGGTGTAGGTCAGTAGCACTCGAGTTGCTAGTTCCGCTGCGTTCTCTGTTTCGTGAAGATGGTTGTTGGTTCCTAGGACCAGTAGCACTCCAGTGGCTGCGTGGTCTTGGCCAACTTGGGTAGTTGAGTCGGAGACTTGATTTGGAAGCCGTGTTCGTCTTGTTGGAGTTCTCATCTCCTTCGAGAAGAATTTTTATCGGCTCCCATTCACTCTCCGCTCTCTGGTTCGCCTAATCGGTCCTTCAACCAGTATAAACTCTTGTCTCCCTGTTCCTCGCTGCCATACTCGCCTAGTTCCGCGTGCACTCCGTGCATAACCACCTACGCTCTTAGGTCCCGATCCTCCATTAACCTGCAAATCACTAGGGCAACCCCCTAGCAGATCTGTCCAGGTCTCATCCCCTGACACAAACATAGAAACAAATCATGGGCTACATTAAGTACTAGCATCAAATGTTCAAATAACACAAGCTCACTCATTTTTCTTCATAAGCGCAAGGACTCATATGTCTACAGAAGCGCAAGGACTCATATTTCTACACTTTTCACATACTGCAGTTCCACATAGTGCAAAATAATTATATGTAGAAAGCGAAGTACTTCTGATCTCTTCTGAACACTTCTCTCATGTATTCAATGCACACACAAATCAATAGTATTGAAATCAAAAACAACACAGATCAAACTAACTAGTACCTTCTTGTGGAACAACAGTTGTAGAATATCAGTACACCACAGACTACTAAGCAGTTACCCATTTTATAAGCTAACAACTAAAGGAGTAAGCAATCCTGAATCAAATTTGTAATTTTCAATGCACCATCATCTCTACTTTTTGTTCATGATTTTGCTGCCCAATAAACGTTCATCTATACCAGCTTATAGTTGAGATAGTTTAGCAGCATACAAATGTGCAGATCAAGAATGGAGAGGATTGGAGATTGGAGGGATACTCAAATTGATGGTGAGGGAATGAATCATGGAGGCACCGAGAACTCGATTTGTAGCGGGGGTGGGGGGGCGATGAGTGGCAGCTGGCCTCTAAACCCATCGTCACCACGCCTGGACTCCGAGGGCCTAGCACACTCGTGCACGGTGCCTTCTTCCCCTTGTCCTTCTGTGCCGTCTTGGCCGCCATCGTCTTGGCTGCGAGACGCTGTGCGCCACCCCGTGCCTTGAATCCGCACCGGCCTAGCCCCCTCCCGCATGCGTGTGGCCGCTGGGGCTAAGTCGGCCATAGGGCTGGGGTGGGGCCGCCTCCAGGCAGTGATGGGGCGCGACGGCCGGGTCCGCATAGCTGCGGGACGGGCTGCTGCCATCGCTGAATAGTGGAGCAGCGCCACCCTCACCTCGCACCGCCACGCCGGGCTAGGGGGCATCGTGGATCTGAGAGAGGGAGAGGACATGAAGGTAGGCAGTGGGTAGGGGTGGGAGAGGAGGAGGGAGCGGCGGGGGGATGGGTGGGGAGAAAAGGGGAGCTAAGCTTGGAGCGGCACTGCAAGGGGAGAGTAGGCAGCGGGATTGGGAGGGGAGAGGAGGAGGAAGGGCGACAGGATTGGAAGGGGAGTGGCGAGGGGACAACGAGGGAGTAGGGTTTCGGGAGGGATGGTTATTTATACAAAGCGCGGAGTATCTGAGTCGTTCAATTGATCCAACGGCTAAAATTAATGTCTTTTTGGGCTGTAGTAGTTAGATGGGCCGAAATCAAAGATTTTGGGCCGAAATCAGTCCTGTTATAATGCACTTCACATTTCAATATTTTTTGTTTTCTTTTTTTTAAAGCACCTTGTGAAGTAAACAGTAAAATAATATATCTTGTATGCACAAATTTGGTCACAACCTTATATTTAGTATAATATTAGCAAATACGAAGTTACATCACCATTATTTCTTCAAAAAAGTTGGTTTTTGATTTTTAAATACCTAATTAAGACACTTTATGAGGTAACTTAAAAAGTAATTACCCTATATACCCCCAAGCCTAGCTCCCCATTTCTCCCCAAAACATTTTTCACATGTAAAATATAGCATATAAGTTGTCACCTAGGAGTTTCAAGAATTTTCAAGTAGATTTTCTATTTTCTATCATATAAATGAATTTATGCGTGTTTACCGAAAGTAATTCCAAATTGACCTATATGTACCTCTAATAAGATTAAAAAAATTTCAGAAAACGCATATGGTCCATTCTAGGCCACATCTGGGAGATTGAAGAAAAATTCAATTGACTTGTAGGGAAACCACAAACTTCTACTAGTCACCTTGTTATAAAAATAATGATAATAATACCTAAATCTTACCAAAAAATTATGTAACTTGGCATTGAATTATTTTATGGATGAACAAGCTTGAAAAAAAGTTTAATAAGATTTTGTGAACATTTGAGTATACATCATTCATAAACTAGATAGTTCATCACATTGTTTCATAACACTCAACTTAAACTTCAAAGTTTGTACACACTAAAATACTTTCTTACCCATGGACACCTCAAATTTGGATGCAATCTTACCCTTACTGTCCTACTAGTATTTGGAGATTTAGATCTTCAATTGTCATGCGAAAAAGTTGTTTTTTCTATTTTTTGAAAAAAACCAAATTAAGACACCCTTGTGAAGTAACATGAAAAAAATTTATATTGCATACCCTCAAAACATTTTTCTAATGTAACATACAACATATAAGTTGTCACCTAGGGTGCGGCCGGCCGTGGCCGGAGCGCGGCCAGCGTGCAGCTAGGTGCAGCTGGGCCGTGGCCGGCTGGGTGCGGCTGGGCGCAGCTGGGGCGTGGCCAGCGCGCGGCCGGGGCTGGCCGGGGCCAGAAGGGGCGAGGCCGGGGCCGGCCGGGTGCGGGCCCGGCCGACCGCTACCATCTTTTTCCGGGTTTGATGTTTTTTCAATTTTTTCCATTCATAACATAACTATTTGTTATTTGTTGATCTTTTTTTAGATTCTATTCATTTCAATTTTTTTCCATTCATAAAATGACTATTTGTTATTTATTGATTTTTTAAAATTTATCATTTTTTCCATTCCTAACATGACTATTTGTTATTTGTTGATCGCGATGAATCTGCTAAAATGTCACAGCGTTGTGGGCCGGATTGCGACGAATTTAACAAATCATCGCAGTGTTCTAGATTTCAATATCCATCAGTGCACATCCGTGACGAAAAACAGGAATATATCACGGAAGTAGTGCTCTTCGTGATGTTCTCTGAGAACGTCCCAGAAAGTTTGTCACAGATTAAATAGTTTCTTGTAGTGCATTCCTCATAGCGTGTGTTGTCCCTCTTATTGAACACTACCAGCATCTTGCTATATGAATATGTATAAAAGTCAAACTTTGATTTTGAATTGTTTTTTTTCCAATATGACACTGTCACTGTGACATCACCAATATGTTTGTCACTATATTGTTATTCTGGTCTTCTAAACTTATCAGGTCTCTGCATACTGGGCATACACCGACCACAATATTAATGCTGACATCACCATTTGCTACTTCTCATTCTCTCTACTGGTAATTGTCATACCTTGATGGTAATAACAACATGCCGTTTTAGGTTGATACTCGACTTGGTGATCCGGTTGGGATCACTTCATGTCCTAGATAGTACTACACAAATGAGCTTGTGCATACACTCATTATCATTGCACTCTCCAAAGTCAAGACACTTTCTCATCACTTTCTAGATGCTTAAAGTTTCCAAAATCTTAAAAGCTCACCTATATAGTTTGTCATGATTGTTTAATTAGTCACGTGAAAATTTTTTGCTGACTCTCGCATCATCTCTTAGCCTCTTAGGAGGGTTCGGCCTCTCGCTGCAAAAAAAAGTCCTGCATCACCTAGCCATACACCATCGCTAGCGGAGGTGGCGGCCTCTCCACCCTTCCTCCTCCTCTCTAGTCTCTGCTATATTTTCTTCTTGTCCTATCTTAGGCCTATCTTCCCTGCGTGACTACATGGATGCGCTCGTGCTCATCGGCTGGTAGCAGCCCTAATTGGTGGTGTTGCAAACTGAGGCATTTGAGGAAGGTCACTGACAAGCCCAGCACTTATCCTCCGGACTACATCCTCTCTCTCTCTCTCTATCCTAATCTATTCTAAGGTGGAGCTTCCTCTCCTCTCATCTGGTGTCTGGAATGAGGGGGTGGAGACCTTCTTATATAAGGTGGAGAGATGGTGGAATATGAAGCACTAGGTCATGGAATATGAAGCATCCGCCGCACTATAGAGAGACGGTGTGGTTTATAAATAGACGGGCGACCCGGTAGGGTTTCCCATTAACATCTGCTGCAGAGCAAACACCCAAGTCCCTACCTCTTCCGCATCCGCCACCGTCGCAGTTGAGAATCCGCACCACGGTCCCTCTCCACCCCGCAGCCCCCGAGCGAATGCGAGTGAAGACGCTCATGACCAAGTAGGAGCTAGTGAGAGCTGCAGGCATGGACCTCACCCCTGACGGCGACAGGCGGTGCTGGGAAGGGGGAACAGATTTCAAGTCTTCGAGAGAAGAGGAACAGAGGGGAGGGAGTCTTTTTTTTAATGGTCGGTGCGGTCTCCAGACCGCGCGCGCGGAGGCTGATGGCCAGGGGCCGCGGTCAACAGGAGCCTTGGTTGAAACGGAAGGACCCAACTAAGCTGTTGATAGCCTTGGACATTAAACTCACTGAAACCGAGCAAGCACTATTCAAGTTATGCACTGCAATCACAGTTGGCAATGGCAACAAAACAATTTTCTGGAAAGATAGGTGGTTAAATGGCTGGGCACCGCAGGAAATTGCTCATGAATGTTTTAGGTTTGCATGGAGGAAAAACCACACGGTGGCTGCAGCTTTGCCTACTCGCAGATGGATGAGAGGCCTCCGTAGATTGGACTCGGCAGAGGGGTTGAGGCAGTTTGTCGATCTTTGGACGCAGCTATCCCAATTTTAACTTAGCTCAGAGGAAGACACGATCACATGGCGCTTCACGTCCAATGGATGCTACTCAGGGAGCTCGGCCTACAATGTGCAATTCCAGGGGATAGTAAAAGATGGGCCTTGGCAAACCGTTTGGAAGGCAAAGGTTGAGAACAAATGCCGCTTCTTCATCTGGTTGCTCATGCTGTCTAGGCTGCCACCGGCGGATCACCTCACCAATTACGGTGGCCAGACGAGCACAGTCTGCACCCTCTACCGCACAACTCCAGAAACACACCTGCACATGGTCGCCAAGTGTTCCTACACGAAGTCGGTGTGGCAACAGATTGCCCTCAGGTTCAACATTCAACAGCCTATTCATCATCCTAGAAACATGAGGCGTTGGTGGCGTTCGGTGCTTAGGCAGGAGGCCGCCGATAGAGACAACCATTTGCAGGTGATAATCTACACGGTTTGGAACATCTGGAAGGAAAGGTGTCGTAGGGTCTTTCAGAACATCGCCATTACTGCCGATCAGCTAGCGGGCTTAATCAGGCTTGACGTCCTCGCGTACAGAGAAGCAAACAGAGTTGTTCAGTAAATAGGGCTGTTTCATTGTTTCCTTTGTTGCTGCTTAGCACTATATCCTCTTGTGCCTGGTCCTTTTTCGGGCTTGTAGAAACATACAAATTGCTGTCTACTTCTATAATGAAAAGGTAGAGCACCTACCATGTTCTCCTCAAAAAATGTGGAGAATGAA
This sequence comes from Cenchrus fungigraminus, assembly GCA_036936925.1. Lineage (NCBI taxonomy): Eukaryota > Viridiplantae > Streptophyta > Magnoliopsida > Poales > Poaceae > Cenchrus > Cenchrus fungigraminus. Next base: position 106,223,009 of record CM072779.1, read on the forward strand.
GCCACTTTCCTATCATCAACAGATGTGCACGCATCAAACATACACTGGACCACTACAAATCAGGTTCAGCTTAAATGTAGAACAAAAACACAAATATATACACTTTGAAACTGGAACATCAATTCTGACATTGAAATGGGGGCATCCGTGTTTAAACAGGCATTTCCCACAAACTGCTAACAGAAAAGATACATGGACAAGCAGTTATATTTCTAATAACTTAATTTAAACAAGGGAATCTTTATATACATGCCAGCTTTCCAAAAGTAAACATCTACCATGTACATGAAATCTCTGAATGGGTGATGCTACATAAAAAGTGGTGCAATTTGTTCATTGCTCTGAAGAATCTCCCCCAAACCTTGAATTGGATGGCCATCTTCTCTGACTAATTTCATCATAGAGCATATAAATCGAGTAGTCCCATTCAAGTATCAATGCATCCAGATAACCATGAGAGACTATGGAATTAGCACATGGGTCTTGCCTGCAAGCTGAGCGAGAATATGAAGCTCCAAGGCCAAATTACATACAAACAAGATCAGCAAGTCAAAGGAGCACATATAACATATTGGAGCCTTCAGATCAATATTTCAACAGGTTAATCCATGGAAACAATAGCTAGAAAAACAGAAGTATATGCATAGCGCAAAAGAATCTTAGGTCAAGGTACAGAAAAACGTTTTGTTTACTAATGTGATTTTAAATCATCCGCATTAGCAGTTTTAATCTCCTTTTATTTGTTGCTATCAACTGAAGAGTAATAGTATGTAATTGGAAGGTAAATGACACATTATTTAACTGTTGTACCTTCATATAACTAAACGCTGACGGTGATCAATTGTGGAGCAGATTATTAATCTATCAAAACATATAGCTAATCTAGCATTATCATTATTGGCTCCTGCTCATCGGTCAGAATGGGCATCAACAGCAGTCAATCTAGAGAAATTTCTTCACAAGCTATGGATTATCCAAACTGCAGCCAAAACCACACCAACAACTTAATTATGAATTAAAAATAATTATCACCTTGAAGCTGTGACATATCAAATGAAAATTCAGTGTTGCTAAAGCGCCAACCAACAGATAGTTAGACAAGATGGCATCCTAAAATGAGATTAAACTGCTGAATTTGGAGTAAATAATACTAATCACTACTAGCTACCTACCACATATCCCTTTTCTTATGAATGGCAGATACAAACTTTCGTGTTAATAGAAAAATTGGTGTATGATGTCCAGATGAGTGCTGCTATATGTCCAACAGATTCATCGAACCCATATCCGAGATCCGACCAAAACACAACACGACCATATAGTGTAGTGGCTGAACTCAACATGGCCAACTCTACTGTAGCCATGTCCTCTCATTGATGCATGCAGATCCAAATACATAAAACAGAGCATACGAATAGCAGTCCAAATTAAAGTGGAAGGGACAAACAAATCTGCCAGAAAAATATAGTCAGGTGCAGGCAAGATCAACACACGATCTTTTGAAACAATAGTGGCCCTGTTTGGATCCCATGGCTATTTTTAGCTCCTCTCTTTTGGGAGCCAAACAGGATAGTTATTTCAGAGATATTTGCAACTATCTCACCCCAAAAAATTATCCCCCAAGGAGCACTAATTGAGGCTATTTGGGGTGGGGCCCAAGGGGTAAGAGGGGTAGTTTGTGCTCAAATGATTGGGAAAGTGCATTAAATGTCAAATAGCTATCGGATCTGAACAACTCAAGGGCTATTTCATTTTAGGGCTACTTCCTTAGGCTAAACTTTAGCCCTCAAAATAGCTCATGGCTAGTTCTCCAATCAAGCCCAGTGTTGAGCCGAACAACCAAAGCGAAACTAGACTGGATTAAGTGGCTGTTGCTATTAAGCGTGTTAGTTATGCCAAGAAACAGAGGTAGAGCAAATTTTGGGTAGCAAGTGTTCATAAAACTCAGTATACTTTGCTAATTCTCCTGACTTTAGTTGGTGCTCTTCCTGATCTCTGCTAGCCCAATCCGGCCTTCTTTCCTACATCCAAATTACTAACAGAAAACACTGAACTAAGAAACATGAAGTGATAGTCAAGAGTCAAAAGTGCCAGAAACATAAGCTCCAAAACAATATGAAGGTAAAAAGTGCACTGACTATTTTTATTTCTTACTACCTGATCTGAAGTCAACCACCATATCATGCTTTATTTCTTATTATACAGAAATAGCCGACAAACAATATAGTTAAGAAGAAAAAAATGCTGCATAGTGTGTAGCGCTATGCCATATATATCCTCTTAGGTAGCACTGAAACCTGGAATTCTGGAAATACTTTCAGGTCAATTAGATGTTGAGCAACTAGCTGGGTTAGCTGCAGACAGGGGGAAAGCATATCAAGCTAAATCTTCAGGTCTAGACACCAAAACAACACTACTGATTTTTGTCTAATCCAACATATTACACATCTATGATTTTTTTGGATCTCTAACCATCATCATTCCATTAATGCTATAATGCTGACACTATATAGAAGGACATGATATTAACAGTAGTACCATCTCAATTAGACAGAGATTGCTGGATGCCATTTCACATGCAAAGCACAAAAATATGTCCAAATTTTACTTCTACCGAACATGTACTGCCATCATGCTTTGTTCTGAAGTCTTATCATCCACCTAGCATTAAAACGAGCACTCACACCTGTGTATAAATCTGCAAGGAATGACCAAACAAAAAACTTCACCAGGAATTAGTCATGAACGATGTACTCATTATCTGTTGAACATGAATCCATTTCATAAACGCACATGATTGGGGTAAGTGCAATTTTGTTTAGACCTGGAAAAGCATCGAGCTTCCAAGAAATACTATAATGCTGAATCTATTTTACTATATCGCGCACATGTCAACTGCAATCATCTTCAAGATACTGGAAGGTCTGTCAACCACTGTAGCATCAGTATTACTTGGGCTTCTTATACTTCTAGCCTCAGGTAGCTTTGGACGACCACCTGCAATAATCTTTCGTATCATCAGCATGTAATAAGCAGTTATTGTTTCGAGGAAGGATTTTTAGATACAGTTAGGGCTATAACCTACTACACTTCTAAAAGATGGTAATTGTTGTCCGGAGACCATTTGCGTATAATATCTTTTACAGGTGCCGTTAATTAAAAAGTGTGCAAACCCAGGCATTCTTGTCTCTGGAACTGTTATCAGTATCTACGGCTTGTGACGTCATTTTCTCTACTATGGAAGAACTCAACAATATATTCTATTTATCATTAGAAGAATAAATTCAAGTATGGGTTAGTCTGACTAATAAGATAATGATCAAAATAGATGATCAAGAAATGGTATATGATAATCAATTGGCAGAATGAAATTACGTCATACAAGAAAAGATCAAAACACATTGAAGATTGGCATTCCAAAAACTATCCACAAACATCAGTTAGGGCAAGAGCAATAAAGAGCAGATCTCTATCACGTGAACCTACACATGGATATGAACACAAAAGTTGAGGTATGTATCAAGTGGAGCCTCATTTGTGTACAGACGCATATAAAGTTCCAAATCATTTTTAGAGTAACATGAGGCATATAAAGTTCCCGTCTCACCACAGAACAACCTACAATGTTCTTTTGAAATATTGAAGGCATTAGGCATACTATACACTACTACACAAATTAAAGTAACAGAATCCAATAATACGAAAAAAAGGAATCTCTAAACCATGAAACTGAATTAGGACTACTGGAAAATTAATCATGAACAAATATTTGCACCAGCCCTCATACACACCTGAAAAATCTGAAACCTCACTATTTATTCACGTGCATATCCCTAGTGTGTTGCCTTTTGCATTCTTTGGGATAAGTGTATTGGTTGCGTGTGCAAATCGATTTCATTGTGTGCTGGGGCTTGACCAGGAGCCATCCCACCCAACCCCGAGCCGTACCACCACAGCCATGCGGCGTCGCCTGCTATGATGGCCCCGCCCAAGCTCCTTCACCGCCCCCACGTAGCCTCCCCCACCTCCTCCGTGCCTCGCTCCTGCACCCACAACTCCCCGCAGCCTCAGTCAATGCCCGCTCACCACCAGCGTCCAGATCCAGATCCACCTGAAGACTGGCCCAAGACCCCCCCTCCCGCTGCTGCCGCCTAGATCCCGCATGACGGACCTGCTCGACAACTTCATCGTGCTTCCAACTCCAGATTCCGCATGGAACCCGCCTACCTATGCGGACATCGTCCACCGCCCGCCTGCGGCCTCGTCACTGCCCCATCAACCTCCCTGGTGCCAGCTCAGATCCATTATTAGGGTGCCTCCAGGGAGCAACTACCACGCCGCCTGCTCCACTCCCCACTTCAATGCGTGACGGGACAGGCCTTTGCGCCGTGCCGTGTCTCCGCGCTCTCAGCGTGCACGCCAGCCACCGCTGGCCTGCACCACGCCAGCTTACGAGCCGGGCTGGACCCGTGTCAGAGAGCGGCAATGGCGAAGGAAGTTCCAGAGCGACCCTGGAGCACCGGATCCTACTACGTATTCGCATTCAAGACCTTCTACGGCGGCTGGACACCAGCATTCACGTCGCTCCCACTGGCCACCGCTGGATTCAATTCCAAAGCGCCCTCCAAGGTTGCATTCCTCTGCAAGACCCAGGGGTGGTGCTTTCGGTGCCTGTGAGGACATGTGTGGTCCGAGGACCGGTGGAAGGTCGCTCCTTAGTGATGAGTGATTGACAACGTTGTGTGGACTGACTCGTGGCCTAGTATTGTTGGTGCAGGTTGTAGCTTGATTCATGTGATCCAGGTGAAGATCAAGTGCGAAAGGTCTATGTCTGTGTGACCTCCCAGGAGCAGAGAGACAAGTAGGCTTCGATCGAGGTACCCGGTGGCCGACGGGATCAAGTGCGGACCGTACACTGGCAAGAAGAGCAAGACGACGTCGAGAGGGATGGAGCCAGTGCAAGGTAGCAACTGACAACTGAAGCTTGCACACGGGGTTTACAGTGGTTTGGCCAAAAAACCACTGGGTTGCTTGGTGTTGATGTTTGATTATCGTTGCAAAGTTCGTTTGGACTTCCAAGCGGACAAATCCTCCGTCGTAGTCAAGGGACCCTTCTTCCCTTGAGTGGTGAACCCAAGGTATCGAATCTGTGGAACAATGTGTAATGCAAGATCCAATCTAATAAGTGGAAAACACTTGACCTTGAAAAGGGGTTTTGCATCTAATCTATGGAAGAACCATGAAAACACATCTAATCTACTAAACACCAGAGGTAGAAAGAGAAAGAGAAGGGAGGTAAAACCAATCTAGAGATTGGATCGGGTCTTTTGTTGAAGTTCCAAAACCAAGAAGAATAAAGCAAACGAATCTCATTAAAAGCCTCTTTAAATCGTGGCTTCCGTTCCAACCCTCAAAGGCACCTACCGTACACGTGATCAACATCCTGTCATGATGTCCCGCTTATTGCGTAGGTGAACCTAAGAGCACATTCACGATGAACGCGTTGAAAATGCTCGGTAGGTCAGGTATGCACCTCTAGCCACCATGGCTACAAGAACATCCTATGCAATCTATCCGCGGAATAGATTGGAGAATAAGAAAACCCAAACGAAGACAAAGTCGAAGTGAAAGCTGTTGATCGCTAGAAATCAGATTCAATCTTGCAAATTCAACATGAAGTATAGTACATGGACAAGATCACCACCGGGATCCTACCTTGATCTTGATCCTAGCTTCTAGAACTCCGATGTGGTCTTCCATGCAAGGTTCCCACGTCATCTAGGGAAACCCTAGTCAACCATCTCGACCCTCTCCTCTCCAGAAGGGTGTCCCTCTCTTCTCTGCTCCTCGGCAGCGGATGACGAATTGCTTGATGCGTGGCTCGAGGCACGGGGACTATAAATAGCCCGAAGGTCATCTAGGTCAAAGGGGGCGCGAACCGGGCCCGGAATGGGCTGGGCCGACCGGCCGGCCTGGGCCCATTTCAGCCCAGTTCGGCCCCGGCTTCCTTACAGACGCTTCTCGCGACTTCCTGACTTTTTGTACAGTTGCATGTGGGTCCTTGACATCATTTTCCTCGCGGTTTAGATAAGGGTGCTTGGCATATGAACTCCCGCACCTTCCATCTAGCTCCTCGACACTTCTCAGCTTCACATTTTAGTCCTTGGTTCATTTGGAGTCATGTTCATCTTGTATCTTGATTTGTCCCGGGGTCCATGATCTTCTTGTAAAACCCTTGATGAACTTTGCCCGAAAGTCCTTGTTTAGGCTCTTAATCCCTGTGTAAACAATAAACTCCAAATACCATGCACGAGTGCGAACTGGACATATAATGAGGGTTAGGATCGCTAGTGTGAATATCAAATTAATACCAACATAGAAGGTAAACATGTGGCTAGGTTGACGTAAATCGACCGCCAACATCCCCCCATGCTTAAACCTTGCTTGTCCTCGAGTAAGTCTTCAATGGATATCAGTGTTGCCTTTAAATGTTCATACCCTGCACTTGATCATACATGAGAAAACATAATGCTCTCTAAATTTATATTCATTAAAGTTCCATAATGTACTAACTTTTATCTTTATGGAGGGTAGATATCATTCAAGCTCTTTCCACAAGTACTTGATCATGCTCTCAAATTTTAAACAAATCTCAGAGATTTTGAAAAATAAAGAATGAGATAAAGAGAAAAATTGCTTTACCAAGATCAAAAATAACCATCTTGCACTTTGCTCATGTACTCGCATCTCATCTTGTCTCTCAAGCCTACTTGTTCTACTCCTTTCCTCTCTCAAAGTATATGGTGGAAAGCTTTATATGGAGCTATAGTATAGTTTAGTGCTACCAAGATATTATAGTCGAGATATTATTAAAACAAGACTAGCTTCTCATGGTCTTACCGAGACTTGTCAAAAAGGTCATTGGAAAAATAATGTTCTCAAGGAGGGGGGAGAGAAAAATGGCGAAGAGTGGTCCCAAGGCACAAACAAAGTCCTCGTTATCAGATTGCACATGGTTGGAAAGATGAGTATGGGTCTTGATCTTGAATTCTCTTGAAAACTCAAAAAACACTAAACATAGCTAGAGAACCGGGGAGCTTTATTATTATATTTTTTTCTTTCTTCTTTCTTTCTTTCTTTCTTTTTCTCATCATATTTTTTCTTCTTTATCATTTTTTTCATCATTTTTTTTCTTTCATCATACTTTTTCTCTCTCTTTTTTTATTTGCTCCCCTTGAACTCTAGACTATACTAGTACTTCCTTGGCAAGCCCCCATGCTTAGACGTTTGCTCGTCCACAGGCAAAAGAGGTGATAAATATGCCAAGGTGGAAATTGAAGCTCTCATATTTTCTTAGGGAGAGATACTTGAAAGATCTTCTAGGGATCCTTTTGAAATTCTCCCTTACTCACTTGAAGCACCTTCCTTGTAATCTTCCTCAAAATATTCATCCATACTCATATATTGGGTTGTGGTCAAGGATGTGAACACAAAAAAGATATGTTTAGGTTTTGTGGTTGGATATCCGGCGAGGTTTGCGAAATTCCCAATGTGAAAACTCACAATGCACGGATAGAAGAGGCTAGCATAAAGAACGATACGCAAAAACGGAATGACCAGCTTCTTAGTCTCGGACCAGAGAAATCAGGCCTTGAATTAATGCACCCAAAAATAAATCTTGTATATACTAATGTTTTGCACTCAAGTAAGTTTAGGCTTTGGATAGGTGGAGCAAAATGCAAGCGGTACTCATGACAAGGTTATCATAACTTTTTGAGAATAAAAAGGTTCCTTGATTTATTCAAAATTGAGAGCAACGAAAAAGGACTATGGGACTTGAGTTATCATAACCTCCGCACAAGATTTAAGCTAGTTTTTAATTAAATTTCAGATTCATATTAAAAGAGAGCACTAGCTTAAACATGCATAAAACAAGCACAAAGATGAGCAAAGCGGCAATTTTCATCATATATCAACATGGTATCAACTTATTGTCTTCACTAAAGGTGATTATCATGGTGGCAAACTTTATTCATGTTGATTTAGAGCAAACACTACTACTAACACACATGCTGAAAATAAATAAAAACTGAAAATGTTACGCACACAAATTTGCATAAAAGCTGAAAATAAAGAAAAGGAAAGAGGGAAAATCGAACCGAAGTTGAAAGCATTAATATTTCTTTTCCTCCTCCTTCTTCATTCTTCATCTTACGGTGGTTGATATTGATGATCTTGCTTGTAGCATGGTTGCGCCGGTCCTCCTCGAAATTATTCCGGCGGTGATATGTGAAGGCGACCAACTTCATAGGCAATGTTTGCGGTCTCTTCTTCCATTTGTCTTGCATTGTTTTGGATGGGGTGCAATGAAAACTTTGTTAGGAACCATGTATGGTGGAGGATGTGGTGGCGTGGCTGCCCCACTCCCCCATGCTTGCATTGGTATACTTCCTCTATATGGTGGTGGCATCGGAATCCCTCCATGTGGTTGTTCATTATCTTGATGTGCATCCTCTCCTTCGTCTTGGGCCACGGAGGATGATCCCTCTCCCACAATTTTCCTTTTTAATCTTCTTTGCCGGTACAAGAAATCCTTCCTCTAACCAATTTTGTCTTCATTCAATCTCAACCTTATGTTGGGAAGAGGAACATTATCTTTGTCAACTTGTACCTTCTCATCTCATCTCCACTAATGAATTTTCGTTGCTTCATGTACTTGATCCCAAAGAAATCCCGACAAGGAGAAATTTTGGGTTCCTTGTTATCTTCTCCCGAAATCATTCCCCAAAAATCCTTCTAACATATTTTCTTGGACATCAACGTGCTCCGGGCTTCCTTCTTGTAACCGAGTAGTTCTCCAATATATCTCTGGGCAGACATCTCTGGTCTTGTCTACAGTGGCAAATTTTTGCCTCGATGCAATGATATTGTGCATCCCACTCTCCGTTTGTGGGACAAGTGGCTCGCCATTACTCTCTTTCCACGAGAGGATGTTCGGCCCGTGCACAGCGATGAGATGATGCTATTATACGCTGCTGTTAACCAGATCAAGGTCTCTCCTGTTAAAGCTATAATTCGGTAGTGGATGATGAATTTCAAGATGATAGGTCCTATTGAGTGTACGTCTTTGATGACTCGTATTGCTCTCAGACTCGGGGTTTTTAACGGGAATCCCGTACCCTTCATCGGGACGCCCCGAGTTCTCATTGATGAGGCATCCTTGATCCAAGGGCATATACTCAAGAGAGGCCCAAATGATTCTTTGATTTTCTTCTTCCCGGGTTATGAAAATCAAATCCCGTTAACTAACCCGGGGTTTCGATTGTATAGCTCGGAGTCACTAACCATTCCCCTTGTTACACAAGAGGAAAGTTGTCGTACTAGTGTTTCAGGCAGGTCCGGAAGCGCGGCAAAGAGAGCACACATGCAGCAGCAGCAGCAGTCACAGCCACCACCATAGCCACAGCCACAGCCTGCTGCACCACCGGTGGCAGGAGGGGCCCCTGCGGGGTACATGTTCGGGGTTACCCCTGGATATGCGCCTAGTTGGGATCAGCCCACATACCAGCCGAGTGCGAGTGGCGCAGCTTGGGCGAGTGCGAGCGGTGCTCAGTGGGCTACACCCGCTAGTTCCAGCTCCGGTGGTCTACCTCCGTCTTCATCCTTCCGGTGGCACTCCTCAGTCTCTGCACGCGATGCTCAGCTCGCGCAGCAGATGGGAGAGCTCACCGTCCAGGTCACGGGATTGGAGGAGACGCTGAACACCCACGTCGAGTCTACCTCAGCGTGGCAGCGTCATGCTGGTGAGAGGATCGAGGCCATGCAGCTGGCTCAGCAGCGACACATGGAGGAGCAGAGGGCTTACTACGCAAGTCAGGGATTCTCTCCCTCCTCCGCAGTGAGCCTGAAGTTAGCTTGGGGGAGGACCCCATCCTGAGGTAACTTGTATCTTCCTTTGTTTTCAGAATACCTTATGAGAGACATAGGTATCTATGGGTCCCCACCGACTAGGGTCTCAACCGTCCCCGACAGGCGGGCCCGACCTGCCAAAAGACCCGCCGACCTGACATGCGGGCCCAATGACGTAAAGATACTTGGTGTACAAGACGAGACAGTCCAGCTTGGGTAAGCTTTCCATGTTGTAACCGACTAGGATAGATGAAAACCAACTTGTAGCCCAAGGTCATCGGCCAATATAAGGCGGCCTGGGGCGCCCTCCTTGGGGGTAGATTTCTCTCGCATAATTCCACTACCAAACTAGACATAGGGTTTTACTTTCCGGAGGCCCGAACCAGTATAAATCGTCGTGTTCCTCGTGTCTTGGCGAGATTTCCGTGTGCATCCCGTGCATAACCATCTACGCTCTTAGTTCCTCGATCTCTCCTTTAACCTGCAAACTGCTTGGGTAGCCCACTTGCAGATCTGTCCAGGTCTCACCCCCTGACAGTTGGCGTGCCAGGTAGGGGTGATCAGGAGCTTTTCGTGCAGCGTGATAGCAGCTCGCTCCGGCGACCTTTTCCGCGGCGACACGATGGATTTCCGGCGTGCTACCCACCCACCCACACCCTATGATAGCTTCGTCGCGGGCAGATTCCATCAGCTGCATCCACGTCGTCGCCGGGCTAACTAGCAATTCGACGGATTTGCTCTGTTCCAATCTGGTCGACATGGCGGCGTGGCTTCTGTGCTATCGCTTCTCCTACGTGTCCGTCTCCAACTTTCCAGCCCCGGTGCACTACCAGCCCTGGTCTCCCGCGGCCAATGACGGGTCAACAGCAACATCTCCGCCGGTCATCATCGATCGATTGTTGAAAAGATACATCTGCAAATATGTAAGGTCAGCAGTGGGCCCGGAGCTCTATCCGCCAGCATCAACTTTGCGTCGACCTGCGGGTGGCCAGTGGCCACGAAACAAAAATCAATCTACACGAATCCTACGGGAATAGGGAAGTCGATTCCTTTTCTGTTTCTATTTTCTCTTTCCTTTGTTACCTCATCTCGTATTAGCCTCCAAGGATTATTCTAATCAATCGGCTTTTTTTTCTTTCTAACGTGAATCACATGATGCATGTGAAATCTTCCGGTGCTAACCTGCTGAAGCGTCTACGCGACCGCTCGAGATGGCCGACGTCATCAAGCAACAGCCAGACCTGTTGCACTACGCACGAAGCTCCTGGCATACCAGCGCCGACCTCTTCGGCGACGACACGGAAGACTCCCTCATGGCGCGCAGAAATTTTTCGTGTCCGTCCACCCACCCAACGATCTACGACGGCGTTCACAATGTCCTGCTGCATCTGCATGCGCCCAGGAAGAATACATCTGCAGCGAAAATCAAGGTCGGCGGCAGGCCTTGAGGCACCCTCTATAGGTCAACTCGATCTCCAGCAGGGGCGGAGTTGAGCCTAAGGCCACTAGGGCCATGGCCCTAAGCGTGGGCCGAAAAAACACTTATACCCCCTGTAGTTTTCCAAAAGTCCCCTGTCTTTGTCGGCCCAATTTAATTAGCGGCCCATGAAAACTACTGCCTCTTTCGTCTGGCCTGCCTTGCTTCCTCTCTCTGCGCTCGGCCGAAACCTCCCTCGCGCTAGCGCTCGCAAAAACAATAGCGGCGGCGGCGGCGCCCTGGCGGGCAGCACAGGGCAGGGCGGGGCGGCGACGGCCTGACGGGCAGCGCAGGGTGGGGCGGCCGGCCATCTCCATCTTCGCCGGTCACCACGCGTCCACGCCGCGCCGGACGTCGCCCAGGGACCAGCGGCCAGTGGCCATCTCCATTCTCCATTCTCCAACCAGGTCAGATTTGTTTTTCAATTCCCAGTCGGCCTCGGCCAATCCGCTGTCCATGCATACTTTTGAGATTATTTATGCACTATTTTCTAAATTGTAGATTAACTTTGCTCAATGTTAATGAATAAGAGGACTAAGTCTTTGAGATTTTTTTCTCCTGCTATGTATGTACTGTAATTCCACAAGGCAACTAAGCCAACCATGTGTTCTTGACGTTCATCCAGAATCAGGCATTTAAAAATTTACAACTTCACATGTGTAGACTCGGGTGTCCTTTTTATTGTGATATGCGACGAGTCGATGATGAACAATACCTGCACTAGTTAGGTATTTATTTTATCAAATTTGTTGTACAAATAAATCTTAAATTGTGATGTAGTAGTCTAAATTGTGCATTTTAAGCACTTGTATCGTTATATGAACTATCACTATTGTGGTTATTGCTATTACGTGGACGACACTGAGATTAGGTGTGATTTAAACACTTACTACTAAGTGGCCCTAGGCGTCGAAAACCGCCAGCTCCGCCACTGATCTCCAGGCGCGTGTTCAGTCCGTGTCCACCACGTGCGATGAGTCAATCTCCAAGATGTCTACGTGAACAGGGAAGCTTTTCCTTTTTTTTTATTTTGTTGCTTCTGTATTCCATCTCGAGAGCTCGTGCGTTTGATTAGCCAGCAAGGTTTATTCTAATCTATTTTCCTGTACGTGATGCATGCATGCAACTCGTCGGGCGTGTATGGCATAAAGATCGTGCGTTCCAGCGCACTCGGAGGCGACCTCAACATGATGACCGCGACGACTCGGCAACGAGTGCTAGGGCTCGGCTCTGGCCAACACATCGCCGACTACCTAGACTCGGTGATAGCTGGTGTTCGTCAATACGTCCCCAACCTCTTTGCCGTCTACCTCGACAGCACGGTGAATTTCTTCCGACCTCTGGGTCTGGTGCTCTAGATGCAACTCGGCGTCATCGACACATGTGCGTGTCGGTACAGGGCTCTTGCAACACGTCGTGTGCATGTATGCAGGCATGGAGTTGGATCGATTTGCGCCAGCATCAAATCCCTAGTTTTGCATGTCCGTATGCAGCCTGACCAATCAATCTACAAGTGCAAGAGGGGCGTAATTTGTTTTTCTTCTTTATTATCCAATCTCCTTTCTTTATTTGGCCTGCACAGTTTATTCTAATCTGTTATTTTTCCCTAATGCATGCGTGCATGATTCGTTCATGCACGGCCAAGTCACCACTGACAGATGGCCTGATCGGGTTGCCCACGCACGTCTGCTGCGCTCGGTGGTACTACGCCCCTCTCGTCACTGCTCCTGCAGTCTCCTTCGTCAACAACGGACCGCCGACTTCCGACGGATCATCACGCGCACGCCGACGACCTCATCGATGTTTCGACAAGTTCGGCACGACTCTAGCTCGCACCGACGACCACGTCCCGCCATGGGGACGCACAAGCTAAGTGTTATTTGTAATTAAATATATTACGGTTTCAATTTCTTTCGCCGACCTGCTTTACATGCTTTTTCCTGCTTTATTTCCCCCCCCCCTTCGACACGCTCGGGGGCTTGGTATAGCCGACCTCGATACGCTCGGGGGCTTGGCTTTGCCAATCTAATGGTCGTCAGACCTGAGGGACTTAATTAACTTCTGTGCGTTCTTCCTTTAAATGTCTTTTACTCATTATGCGCATAGACGGATATCTGCTTCAAGGTCTCCTGACTGAGTAACGACCTCCGGGTCTATCGCATCGCCTCCACGAGGTCGATAAGGCCCCGCTGGCTCCGTGCTTAATGACTCCACTGCCCGTTGGCGGCCTCCGGGCCAAGTAGCTCCTTCTTGAGGTGGCTAAGGCCACGCTGCCTCCTAGGTCGCCACGACCCATAGTGATAAAATATCACACCGATGACTCCGTGCTTAATGGCTCCACTGCCCGTTGGCGGCCTCCGGACCAAGTAGCTCCTCCTTGAGGTCGCTAAGGCCCTGCTGCCTTCTAGGTCGCGTAGACCTAGATTTTTCAGGTTGACTACCTGCGTTGTGCGATCGCACAACGGCCGTGACGATCCAGGTCGCCACGGACCATTCGTCGTTTCTTGAGGCCTCCTGGAGGTCGGCGTGCTAATGCAGCCCAGCTGGGACCTTGGTAGCCATACCATTACCGCCCGGGCGCCTCTACATCTACTCGGACACACCATTTGTCATACAAATATGTATATAAAAGGCTTCAATAGCTGTAAGGACCTTGGCCCTTGGCCGTCGTCGTCCTCTCTAGGTCTACGGACCTCCCGGCGGCTCCGTCGTCGCCTACTTCAGGTCGCCAGACCTTCCAGCGGCTCCGTCGTCGCCCACTTCAGGTCCCTAGACCTCTCGGCGTCTTCGTCGTCGCCCACTTTAGGTCGCTAGACCTCCCGGTGTCTTCGTCGTCACCCACTTCAGCTCGCTAGACCTCCCGGCGGCTCCGTCATCGTCCACTTTAGGTCGCCAGACCTCCCGGCGTTTCCGTCATCATGCCCTACTTCATGCCCCCATACACTGCTTCTGCTAACATTTGCTTCAAGGTCTGTTGGCCCGTGAGAGGCATTGGCGTGCCTTTCCCCCTACCTGACTGGATTCTGGAGCATTTTTGTCTCTTGCAGTTGACAGTGACCTGTGCTTCGCCTGGAAGTCGGTCCATGACCGTACAGTGCACTCGTGACTATGGCTGTGTCAGCCTCGGTGACTGCTAACCTCTGCAAGATTCTGGGGCTTTTGTCCTATTGCGTCGACATCACAAGAGCATCTATTTCTTGAGTAGAATGTCGTAGGTTCGGATTACTTATTTCTTCTTCTTCTTCAGAGCATCAAACCGGCTATCCTGGTCGTTTTACTGCTCGGGGGCTACTACACTAGTGCGTCTTTCGACGTCCTATTTTCCCCAGGTCGCCTCGACCTAACGGAAGCCTGCTTCCGCTATTTCTCCGTTCGACCTACCTGCGGTGGCCTTGGTGACCTTTCTGAAGGTCGTGGCAGTTACTTCATCATACCAGACCTAGTCAGGTCGGCAGTTCTTCAAGATCTACGCCTCGTCTTCACTTCGACCTCCTGGTTCTACGTCCCAGGAGCTCGACGTTCTACTTCGTGCGCGCATCAGAGGATTTTTATTTTTTGGATCCCCGTGCACCCTTCACGACCTCGACAGTGCTGCGCCTTCGCTATTCTTCCACACAACCTCGCCTCGGCCGCTACGCCTACACGTCGATCGGGGGCTTGAGAGACATGGGTATCCATGGGTCCCCACCGACCAGGGTCTCAACCGTCCCCGACAGGCGGGCCCGACCTGCCAGAAGACCCGCCGACCTGGCATGCGGGCCCAAGGACGTAAAGATACTTGGTGTACAAGACGAGACAGTCCAGCTCGGGTAAGCTTTCCATGTTGTAACTGACTAGGATAGATGGAAACCAACTTGTAGCCCAAGGTCGTCGGCCAATATAAGGCGGCCTGGGGCGCCCTCCTTGGGGGCAGATCTCTCTCGCATAATTCCATTACCAAACTAGACGTAGGGTTTTACTCTCCGGAGGCCCGAACCAGTATAAATCGCCGTGTTCCTCGTGTCTCGCTGAGATTTCCATGTGCATCCCGTGCATAACCATCTACGTTCTTAGTTCCTCGATCTCTCCTTTAACCTGCAAACTACTTGGGTAGCCCCCTTGCAGATCTGTCCAGGTATCACCCCCTGACACCTTATAAATGAAAAAGATCTGCAAAAATAAAAAGACCAAAAATATTTATTTGCTTTCATCATCATCATTTGCTTAGTTTGCTTTGATATGCATAGTAAGAATGCTTTGCCTCTATGGTTGAAATGATGAATAGTTGCTCTGTTTATTCTTCTCGTAGGTCTTGCTTACAACTTTGTATCCTATCTTAGTTTTGAGTTTGCTGGCTTGCATGCTCAAAACTTAGCTTGAAAACTATGGGTAGCAAAAAGCATGATCCTTGCCTAAGTTGTTGTGAGACATGATATGGTTTAATAGAGTGCTATGATCTTGTGCTTAGTGATGCTTGACATTCGGAGTTTTCCTTTTTGAAAAAAATAAAAAAAACATGATGAGTTCCTCAATGATGAGCATTTCTTATCCACGGCCATATGTAGATTCTAGCTCTTGTTAGCCTCCACATATGCAGCTTGTTCTCTCATTGAGGTTTGTCAAATTGTTGTGACCCTTGTTAGAACTCATACTCCCCTGATCAAGATCACGTACATGTTCATGCTAAAACTTCTACACTGGAAGTTAGCATTCATCATTTGTTCCATTTACTCATGCATTCTTCCACAAATAAAACTCTATGCATCTTTGTATCATTCATCCCTCTCCAAATATCTCCAATAGAGACAAAGGGCTAGCTAAAAAAAGAGATAAAGAAAAAAAAAGTATGCTCAAAAGCATGGCAAAAATAAATAAAGAGAGCTAGCCTAAGTCTCGAAAAATTCCTAAAGGAGAAAAAGGGATTAATATGTGCAAGAGAAAGAGTTCCACCATATAGATGGTAATAACTAGGACCTACTCCGGGGCTAGTGTCCACCTTACCATCAATCCCTCATTTTCTCATATAAAGCATGGTAATATCTAGCACCCATTTCCGGGCCTAGTATCCACCTTACCATGCTCATATCCATCACACACATATGCACATCTTGATCAGGATGTATGTTTGTTTCTTCCAAGGATCCTGAGGACCAGGTGTGTCCGAATACCAGTGGAGGGTCGCTCCTTAGTGATGAGTGATTGAGAACGTTGTGTGGACTGATGCTTGGCTAAGTGTGCAGGTACAGGTTGCGGCTTGACTTGTGTCAGTGCAGGTGAAGAACAAGCGCGAAAGGCCTTAGCCGTGGTGGCCTCCGGGTGATGGAGAGGCAAGAAGGCTTGGTTCAATGGACTCGGTGGCCGATGGGGTCAAGTGCGAGCCGTGCAGTGCAAGACTAGCGGGCTAAAGTCGTGAACATGGGTCGGTGCATGGTAGCGGATCGAGGCTGAAGCTTGCACGCGGGGTTTGTTGGTTTGCCCACAAAACCATCAGGTGGACGGTTTCTTGGTTTGGGCCGCAAAACCAAGTCCGGAGGCCCGAGGCGACAGAGACGGTGATCCGGGAGCTTCGGGAAGCTTCGAGGCGGGCGGCACGTGGCGTGATCGCAGGGCTTGCGTCGATGCTAAGCAAGGCCGCGGTGGAAGCATGTCCGCTCGATGAAGACTTGACCAAAATGCCCCTGAGGGGTTGTATCTTCATTTCAAGTTGTAGGGGTAGTGTGGTCATTTACCTCCCTCCGGTGGACTTCGTATAAATAGCGGAGAGGTGGATGGCATCTCTCTCTCTTGGACTCTAGGTTTTCCTCCCCCGGTAGATTGCTCTGAACTGCTTCTTTTCCCTCTGTATTCCTAAGGCTAGATTCTTGTATAGACTCTGACCTCTGGATGTATGGAAGCATTCGGCGTTGCGGTGTTCTCCTAGTCCTTTGTGATTTTCGGGTCATTTTCAGGGCTATTTTTGGGGAGTTTCGTTCTTCGCTCGATTCGGGGATTTGAGGGCATTTTCTTTCGGATTTCTTTTGAGGGGATCATGGGTGGATGCCTTGCGGATCTTTGTGTGTGATCTTGACCCCTCAAACACCGGGGAAAGCCTTCGATTTGTGAGTTTTGGCCGGAGTTCAAGTTCTTGGTAGTGGTTCGTGTGATCCGCGATTCCCGGCGATTTAGTGGCTTAGAGGTCGAGATTTTTGGGGCATAGCTTCCTCTTGTGTTGCTTATCATCTCCCCTAAATCTTGTCTCAAGAGCTTTTGCCGTTTGGGAGATCTGGTGATGGATTTGGAGAGTTGACTTCGTGGGGTCGAGCTTTTTCTGCTCTGTCTGCGCCTGGCGGACTGTCCGCGGGTCGCGTGCGGACTGTCCGCGTGACTGCAGTTCGTCGCGTGTTCATCCGTGTTCATGCACGTTCGGGTTTCGATCCGTTTCGCCGCTAGGGTTTTGCTGCAAGTGGTTTTCGGACTGTCCGCGTGTGCTGGCTGGACTGTCCGCATGGTGTTTATTTTTGTCTGGGGTGGCTCGAGGTTTGTCTGGGGTGTCCAGCGAGTTTCGCCGGACTGTCCGCCTGGTGTGGCCGGACTGTCCGCGGTGTGCCGGACTGTCCGCGGGGCTTGCCCGGACTGTCCGATTTTTCCCGTTGCAGCACTGGAGGTTCGAGGTCCTATTTCAGACTGTCCGCCGAGGGTCTGCGGACTGTCCGCCAAGCTTGCGGACTGTCCGCCGTACTCGTCCGGACTGTCTGGCCAAGACTTCGCAGATTTGGCTAACTCCCTCTGTTCTTGTCTTGTGCTTCCGCGGTTTGATGCCAAGAATTACCCGATGTGGGAGAGGCGCAAGGGCGCATTTTTGCGAGGGAAGGGAACTCTGATCTGGGAGGTCACTCAGAATCCTCATTATGTCATCCCAGACAGTTTTCTGCTTCCAGGATCGCAGGACATGTGTGAGGCCAATAGCAAGGTTGTTGATTACTTGTTTCGTGCTCTCTGTGCCTCGGAGTTCGAGCGAGTGTATGGAGAGAATGTGGCTGGAAAGATTTGGCTCAAGTTGAGAAATGCTCATGTTGGCAATGCCCAAGTGCAAGCCCGTTTGTTTTCCACTTACCGGAGAGAGTACGAGAACTTCACTCATCTCCCCGGTGAGTCGACCGATGCTATGTTCCAGCGCTTCATTAGCATAGTCAACAACATAAGGGACAATGTGACAGTGCTCCCATACACGGATCATGAGTGACAGTGCTCCCATACACGGATCATGATCAAGCTATCAAGAGTGCCAAGGTCGAGGCCATTGAGGAGTCGAGCGTGTATGATACGCTTATGCTTGATGAGTTGTTTTCCAAGCTCAGGTCTTCGGAGGTTGATCGTGGCTTGAGTGCCAAGAGCGAGAGCCCCACTGATCCTCAGAGTTTGGCTCTTGTCTCAGGATCAACGTCTAACGCTAATTCTGGTGGTTTCTCTTTGTCTTGTCTTGTGTGTTTGCCAGATGAGGACTTTGAGGTGCTGAGCGAGGATGATCTTGCCTTGTTGAGCAAGAGGTTTGGGCGGATGTACGAGAATCGCAAGAATGCAAGGCGAAGCTCAGGGATGTGCTATCAGTGCGGGAAGCACGGACACTTCATCGCCGAATGCCCTGAAGCCATGGAGATCAAGAACGACTACAAGGGCAAGCCCAAGCACGACTACAACAAGCACCACTCCCGGAACGACTACAAGGACAAGCGCAAGGACAAGGGCGAGAGAAGGCCGAAGAAGAGTGGCGGCTACAAGAAGAAGATGGCTCAAGCGATGGTTGTCAGAGCGAGCGACATCGACTCCACATCAAGCGATGCTTCTTCCGACTCGAGCAACGAGGAGGAGCAAGAAAGGCGCAAGGACAAGCGACACACGGGCAAGAACTTCACAATCTTGAGCTTTGTCGCACAAGGAGGCTTTTGTGGCTTGGCGCACTCCAAGAAGGGTGGGAAGCAGACCTCGGATTCAAACTCCGACTCCGAGGAAGAGGTACGACACGATCCCAACTTCTTGCTAGAGGAGAATGCTGGGCTCAATGAGTTGCTTGATAACCGTGATGATGTGCTTAGAAAGACCAACAAGGAGAAGAGGGAATTTAGGTGTTTGTTGGGTGATGCTAAGGATAAGATAGCCGAGCTTGAATCCCTGCTTGTGGATGCTAGAAATGAGATAGGATCTTTGAAATCTGCTCCTGTGGTGTCTGATGAGATTGACTGTGGTGATTGCTCAGTTTTTCATGCTGATTTGACTGCTCTCAAGGAGAAGCATGCCTCTACTCTTGAGGAAGTAGATGTGGTTAGGATTGAGTGTGATGAATTGAAATCTAGGCCAGCTTTGTTAGGTGCTTGTACCTCATGTCCTGTGTTGCATGCTAGGCTAGACGAATCTCACACTAGAATAGTTTCTCTTGAGGCGGCATTGAAAGCTCCTCTTCCTACATCATGTTCCACCTGTGAAATGCATGCTTTGAAAAACATGGAACTTGCACACTATGTTGATCGTCTGCAGGATGAAAATGATGAATTGAGAAAAATGATGAGGTGGTTGTCTGGGCATGAGCCACAATTGAGTTTGATGTTGGCTAAGTTCAAGAGGTTTGATGGTCAGGCGTTGAGAGCTGACAAGTGTGGTGAGAAGAGTGGTGAGGGAGAAGAGAAAGCTGGAGAGATTCCTATCCCACCACATACCACACCAATGAATAAATTTGCACCCAAGCCAAACCACCTCAGAAACAAGCTAGACACAACATCAGATCCACCAGTATTCCCCCACAAGTCTGAGAACTACCAGAAACCCATCAAGTTTGTGAGCACCTAGGGGAGTGTCTTTGGTGGGAAGTCAGGAGAGAAAGCTATTGAGAAGCCCACAGAGAAGCCACAACCTAAACCACAGCCTAAACCACAGCCGATCCGCTTCCATTGTGAGTATTGTGGGAGGGATGGGCATAAGGATGAGTTCTGTTTTAGGAGGAAGAGGGATGAGAGGTTTGCTAGGGAGATGGCAAACAAGGATAGGTACCATCTTTCTCGTGGTGTGCCTGAGCCTCGTAGAGGGCCTCTACCTTGGGGTGAGGTGTATGTGCGTACAGCTCCTACTCGTGGAGGTGGAGGTGGTTTTCCTTAGAGAGATAGGCGTGTTGGGTTTGGGCGTGGTGAGTTGGCTCGACGTGCTCCTTCTCGTGACCGTTACGAGTTTGGGAGGCACGATCAGAGCTGTGGGTCTCAGGTGGACTACGGGCCACGTTTTCCCCCTCGTGGTGCGTGTACTCCTCCAGTGAGATGTGATAGGTCCTTTGGTGGTAGGCGTGAGAGGGCTCCGCCTAGAGGTTTTGGTAGGATGGACTTTGCTAACCCTTCTATTGAGCAAATGGCTCGACACTAGTTTGACACTTTTGGTACTAACCCCAGTGTTGAGTCGCTTGCTCATTCTCGTTCTCATTTTTGATTGTAGGTGGGAGGCTTGGAGGACTTTTGGTTGATCGACTCCGGTTTCTCACGACACATGACCAGAGATCGTGGGTGGTTCTCCAGCCTCACCCTGGTGAGAACGAGGGAGTACATAACTTTCGGGGACAATGGGAGAGGACGAGTGCTTGCTGAAGGTATGGTGAAGGTTAGTAGCAAAGTGATCTTAAGAAGTATGGCCCTGGTCAAGTCACTTGGTTTTAACCTGTTGTCAGTATCTCAGTTACTAGACGAAGGTTTTGAGGTTCGTTTTAAGTCGGGCGCTTCTCGTGTGCTAGATTCTCGAGGCGATCTTGTCTATACGATCGTCCCTGAGGGTCAAATCTTTCATGCTGATTTTCCCAGTCTGTTGGTCCTCCTCGATGCTTTGTTGCTGGCGTTTCGGCCGAGCTTTGGAAATGGCATAGGAGGTTGGGACACTTGAGCTTTGAGTTGCTTTCCCACTTGAGTGGTGTTGATCTTGTCCGAGGATTGCCTAAGTTGAAATTTGAGAAGGATTTAGTTTGTGTTTCTTGTCGGCATGGAAAGATGGTTGCTGGTTCTCACGCCCCTCTGACTGCGGTCATGACCGAGCGACGTTGTGAGCTGTTGCACATGGATTTGGTTGGGCCAGCTCGTGTTCGCTCTGCTGGTGGGAAGTGGTATGTTCTTGTGGTTGTTGATGATTTTTTGAGGTACTCCTGGGTTTTCTTTCTGGAGGATAAGAGTGAGACATTTGGCTTTGTTCGGGACTTGATCTTGAGGTTGAAGAATGAGAGACATGGTGATGCCATTCGAGCTATACGCAGTGACAATGGCACGGAGTTTAAGAACTCTCATTTCGATACCTTTTGCAGTGATCTTGGTCTTGATCATCAGTACTCTTCTCCATACGTCGCCTGCCAGAATGGCGTAGTGGAGAGGAAGAACCGGACCCTTTGTGAGATGGCCAGGATGATGCTCGATGAGCATAGGACTCCTAGGCGTTTCTGGGCCGAGGCGGTCAATACCGCTTGCAATGTCTCAAATCGCATCTTCCTTTGTGCTTTCAAGAAGAAGACCTCTTATGAGGTGATGCATGGGCAACAACCCAAGGTGAGTCACTTTAGAGCTTTTAGTTGTAAGTGTTTCATTCTGAAGAAGGGCAAGTTGGATAAGTTTGAGTCTAGGTGTTCGGATGGTATCTTTCTCGGTTATGCGATTCACTCTAGATCATATCGTGTGCTCAACCTTGACACTAACCGAATCATGGAGACTTGCGAAGTTACCTTCGACAAGACACAGTCATGTAGCTCTTCTACTTTTGAGTGTGCAGGTGATGAAGAAATTGGAGCGAGGATCTTTGAGGATGAGCAAGATGGAGATGGAGATGAAGACGATGATGGAGGTGATGCTCCCGTGGCTGATCGTGTATGTGCTACTTCCACTACTACTACGACAATCGAGGATGGACCATCCCCTACACCCACTACGACTGAGGCTGTTCGAGTGGAGGCTGCTGCTGAGGGGGAGATCGTGTCCAGGTGGGAGGCTCCGCGACGTGTACAGATTGGTCACCCACCGACGACGATCATTGGTGACCTTCATGAATGCACTACACGGTTGAGGTCAAGGAATTCATCTTATTTCGCTCACTCTGCTTTTGTCACCTCTTTTGAGCCCAAAGATATTCGACACGCTTTGTCTGATGAGAATTGGGTAAATTCCATGCCTGAGGAGTTGGAGAACTTTGAGAGGAACCAAGTCTGGGTGTTAGTCGATGTTGACACATTTTATCTTATATATTTATAAGTCAACCAAACATGAGAAAAGGGCATACTTGTTAATACCAACTTAGAATAGGGTGTCACTTACAGGTTTCCTGGAGTTTTGGAGAATTCTATGTCTTGCAGGGACTAATCAGAAAAATCAGAAAAAGAACAATTCTAGAAGACTCCAGAGGACTCCGGAACTCAACGTGACTTGGCATCCAAGAAAGAAGCATCTGGAAGGGGCAAGGACCAACCAGGCCGAAGCAGACCCCGAGGGGGGCCCACCCTAGGCCGATCGGCCTGGTGGTGGGGCCGGTCGGCCTCGCCTGGGCGCCAAGTCAGCCCTACTTCTGGAATGTTCTTCCACCGCCTATGAGGATCAATCTACACCGTAGGTTAGCTCGGTTTGATCGTACGACGCATGACACCTCCTCAGGATTATATAAGCAGCCCCCTGAGCCCCCTAGCAAAAGGAGAATCTGGCCTCAGTTCATACACCAGATCAAGTCAACAAGTCAGAGATACTACGCCCTAGAAACACCATATAGCGAGAGTAGCTAACTAGTCTAGATCTAGGGGGAGGCAAGGCGTCTACTTGGCTCCTGATCGTCTAGAAGCTGGTCGAGATACTGATCTAGCTTCGCTCTTGTAAGTTCTTCTTTATAAGTTCTTCTACATTTGCTGTAGAGACATATGTTCTTATCAATGATTATATTCGAGATTATATGCTTTGGTGTTTATTATGATTACATGTTTAGCATAATTGATTTACCTTTATATTCGTGTATGGAGTCGTATAGCCCTCACCTGGATCATCTGTTAACATGGGTGAGTGGTAAAGATAGTGTAAGCGTGGTGCTTATACTGTATTTACCTGCGATTGCACCCTACATGCCGGGTCATGTGGTAGATCGTGGTGGTGACAGCACTATTGAGTCCTTTGTAATCCACCCCCCCCCCGTGTGTAGGACTAGTGGAGCCTTATACTATTTGGGTTGTTTCAAGTTTAGACCTTGATCCTCCTTGGTAGTCTCCCCATGCATAAGGATAATAGTTCTTCTTCCATGATTGTTAAATGTATTGCACTAATCATAGTATGCATAGACGTATAGTTTAGGGTTATCGAGGAGTATCCTCGCTAACTAGGCTGTGAATACGCTTCTGTTTCTATATTGACACTTTCTGGTGGTTCACTATGTTATGACTTGATCAATGCTATCATTATCATTATCTTTATGTGACTTATACCTGTTTATAGTAATTGATATATTTTGGCCACTCTACATTACACAACTGAGAGATATGCATGTATTTGTTATTATAGATAGAAGACTTCTTTCCCTATGGTAGAATATAAATACGATACCTGGTTTTACTCCTGGTTAAAATGCTACAATGGTATATTCATATCTGTGCGCTTGCGGATACCCATTTATATATATTTTCTTATCTAGAGATCCAAGACATATGTAAGAGTACCAATCCATGCATTTTAGTGGCACTTCTGTCAGGGATGACAACCTAGATCGAGTTGTGCTATGACCTGTAGCGGATTTATCTTTTAGTTTATCTGAAAGCAACATCTGATATACACTTAGCATCATGTTAAGATATACCTTTGCATTTCTGGCACCGTCGATAGTGATGGATTTTATATCTATTTCTAGTCGATGACGTTAGCAATGTCAATAAGCATTTTTGGCGCCGTTGCCGGGGAAAGATAGTCTGTAGCCTAAAAAAATATATAAATTTAGTAATAGCATACATGCATCTCTCACACGTAATGTATCGAGAACCCAAATTATCATTGCTTAAACAGGACCCTTGTTCTTTCCACTTTTGTCTATCTGATTTCAGGGTAATGTATGAATAAGAATCTTCCAGACAACTTCGTTTCAGATCCAGAGAAAATCCTAAGGAAGGCAAGGCCAAAGCCCAAGTCTCGACCCACGACCTCTGCCTTGGAAGATTTAATCATGCGAAGCTTAACACCCATGTTTAAAGTAATGGCAACCAAGACCCTTTGCGAGTACTCCGCACCGACCCCGGACAACATTCGTACTGGTCCGGCAGTCGCTGTGGGAGACATAGCTTTTGAGCTCAAGCCTGCACTGATCAACATGGTACAAGCTAGCCAATTTTGTGGAAAAGCTCATGAAGATGCCAACGCACACCTTCAACATTTCTTGGAGATATGTGGCACCTTCACGATCAAAGATGTGCCAAGTGATGCAATCCTACTTCGCTTATTCCCATTCTCACTCTTGGGGCGAGCAAAGCAATGGTTTTACTCCAACAAAGACAAACTTACAACTTGGACACTGTGTTCTACTGCCTTTCTGGCGAAGTTCTTTCCTATAGGCAAAACCAATGCCTTACGGGGGAAAATTTCAAGTTTCCAGCAGCAACATGACGAATCTGTTCCTGAAGCGTGGGAGCACTTCCAAGACTACATCTCAGAATGTCCACACCACGGAATGGAGAACTGGTTGCTCATGCAGACCTTCTACCATGGGCTCACTACCAACACCCGTGAAACGATGGATGCTGCAGCTGGAGGTGCTTTCCTGTCCCTTACACTTACTCAAGCCACTAACCTTGTGGAAAAGATGGCGTCCAATCAAGCTTGTAACGAGGAACGTCAACCCCGCAAGAAAGAAAGAGGAATGTACCAGCTCAAGGAGGTAGACATGTTGTCTGCCAAAATGGACTTAATTATGAAGAGGCTTGAAGACAAAGCCCCTGAGAAGAAGGAAGTCATGCAACTCTTCGAATCCCGCATGACCTGTGAAGAGTGTGGAAACACTGGACACTCGGGCAATCAATGCCCTCAGCTGGAGGAGGACGTGAATTACATCAACAACAACAACCAATATCGTCCCCAACAAAATCAAGGATGGACCCAGCAGAGGCCCCACTACCCAGGTAACTATTCAGGTAACTATCAAGGTAATAACTCTTCCAATAATTTCCCACCTTTAAGAGAGTTAGTCCAAAACCAGGGTAGAGTTATGGATAATCTGTCTAATAAGTTAGCTTCCAATGATAAAATGTTAGAAACTATTAGTGATAAAATGGAAAGCTTTTCTTCTACCATTAAGAACTAGCATAGTTTTAATAAAATGATAGAATCTCAGATATCTCAGCTGGCATCATCTGTTCCCACGGCTAACCCAGGTAAGATTCCGGGCCAGCCGGAAGAATTAAAATCTGCAAATCTTGTCGATATCTATTATGCAGGTTTGTGCTCTAATAAGACAGAAGAAGGCCCAAAGTGGACTGACTGGGGCATGCCCGCCAAGAGAGGAGATCCAGGGAGGCCCGTCATCACCATCACTATTGGAGCCTACACTTTCGAGAATGCACTTTGTGACTTTGGGTCTAGCGTCAACATAATGCCCAAGGTAATATATGAGAAAATCAATGGTTCACCTTTATTATACACAACCATGTGCTTGTAGCTTGCAGACCTGTCACTATGCTACCCTAAGGGC
The DNA here is from genome assembly GCA_036936925.1 of Cenchrus fungigraminus. Taxonomy (NCBI): domain Eukaryota; kingdom Viridiplantae; phylum Streptophyta; class Magnoliopsida; order Poales; family Poaceae; genus Cenchrus; species Cenchrus fungigraminus. Next base: position 106,249,065 of record CM072779.1, read on the forward strand.
ATCCTAGATGACATATGTCTAGGGGTAGGAAGCTCCTACGTAGCTGCCGACTTCGCTGTTGTCGAGACTGGGGGAAGTGAGAACGCCCCAATCATTTTGGGACGTCCTTTCATTGCCACAGTTAAAGCCATCATCTACGCCGACACCGCGAAGATCGTCTTCACCATCAACGGGAAGAGGGAGAGATTCAGTTTCAAGAACAAGATCCTGAGAACTCCTGCACACCCCCAATAGCCTTACCCTCAAGAGTACAAGCCAGCTGTCGAGAAGAAAAGGAGAGATAGAAGGAGGAACAAGAAGAACAATCAACCTCGACCACACGTGGAGGAAGTTTGGATGATCAACAGATTCAATCAAAAAACGAGAACCTGTTTCCTTCACCACTGCTGCCAAAGCTAGACGACCCTGGAGTGCCATCAATCCACTGCTCCATCAATCAATGGAACTTCCAGCGAGTTGTCTATGACACGGGATCGGGCATCAACTTAATGTCTAAGGTAACTTATGAATTAATATACGGTGACCTGCCTTTGTATTCCAACTATATAATGCTGCAGATGGCGGACCAATCACACCGATTCCCGAAGAGAATTGCACGAGATGTACCTGTCAAGATAAAGGATCACTATGTCCTTACTGACTTTGTAGTCATGGACATGGGAGATGAAGAGCAAGATCCTCCCATAGTACTTGGGAGACCATTCCTGAACACCACAAGAGCGATCATCTACATCAGGACGGGCGAGATCCACTTCCAGTTCAGAACTGAGAAGGTACGCTGCTACTTTAATACTTATACTAACTCTGAGCAGCCCAAGAAGAACAAGACGTGGAGACGCCTTCAGAAATTTCAACGCAAGCTGAACACGAAGTTGACGGACATCAAGAACATTGAAGAAGAGATTAAAGAGAAGTCCGCTCAGCTCCTACCAAGAACTCCGGACCTGTTACCCCAGAAAGGTCTCCACCGAAGAAACAAGTTTGGAGGAAGAAAGACAAGAGTACACCTTCGAAAGACCAACCACTACCCGTGTCACCAATTGATCAATCATCGGCTACTACATGTACGCCACTCGTTAAGATCATTGAAGGCACCATACCAGACACGACATTCCGACGAGGTGTCATAGATGAAAGCACGCCATGGGAGTAAGTACTCAAAATTCTCACCGAGAGGTAACTCGGTATTTATCTGAATATTTATTTTCTGCACTGCATATTTAAATTAGCATATTTCCTTTAGCATATTTACTTACCTATACCTGCATTAGAAAAAGACCATAAATATGTTTTCTACATTTGCATCTGTTCCTTAAGGCCCCATGTAGTCCGTACCGTGGTGGCATAAAAAAATAAAATATTGCATTCACATGTTTTTGCTTTAGCATCCCTTTTGCATATAAAAATTTACAAAAATATGTGGGCACATGAAGGTCCACACTTTTCAGAAAAACCCAAAAAGAAGTGGGCACATGAAGGCTCACAACATAATCCTGGAATTTGTCCCTTCGGGTATGTGCGAGATTAATATTTACAGGGAGAAATTAAGGAAGACCTGAAGGCAAACAAGTTCCAAGGATTAATCAAGGACTACTTCAAGATCCAGCTTGGGGGAGAGCACCCCTAGTTATCACGATAAGTATCATTATCCTATGTTTTTAATATTAGCTAGTTATATGTTTGCCTAGAGTTAAAGAGTCTTAGTTAAAAGTCTTAGTGTGAATAAATGCTAGAGTCTGCTAGTTGGCTTTTCTCTTTAATAATGATCTTGATGATTTATGCTTGGAAATGATGAATAGTTGCTCCGCCGTAATTCCTCTTAAATACTTAGTTTTTAGACCTAGATTCTCCTAAAGCTTTAAATGCTTAATTTGCTCTAAACCCAAAACCCGTGGGAAGTACATGCTTAATCTGAGTCTAGGCTTTGAAAGATGATTCATGAAAAGTTGAGCTGCTGTTTATCATATTCCTAGAGAAACTTGATTCCTGGTTTTCCTTTTAAAATCATGAAAAATCTTACATGATGAGTTCCTGTGTTTATGATCCTTGAGAGCTTGTCATACACATCAAGATCATTCCACTCCACCAATTATGCTGCTTCTAACCCAGAAGTATGCATTCTCCATAATCCATCAAGCCACAAGCCATGTTATAAAATAGCTTATGCAACTCTTGGATATGTCTCTCTCAATATGTCAAAAAGATTCTGGGGCTACATTCGAAAAAAAAGAGAGAAGAGAAAGAAAAAGAGAGAGAAGAAAAAGTGAGATGAGAGAGGGAGAGAAAAGGACAAGTGTCATACTAGGTGAGAAGGGCCTACCTCCCTAAATAATAAATTTAGAGATGAATAATGAACACAAGTCCGAGGGCGAGAAGAGCACACATCTCTAAGGAGAGAGAAAAATGGACAAAAGTCCAGGGCGAGTAGAGCCCACCTCTCCAAGAATGGAAAGCCCAGATCTTAAAGTCTAGAAGAGAGATGTAGTCCAAGAGCTTAAAAAAAAGAGATATTAGAAAAAGGCTAAAGGCTTACCACCTTTCACCCTCATCCATTAAACACTATCATCACACCATACATATCTTGCCAAGTGTGACTCCATACTTGAGAGGGTCATACACAGGATCTCTGAGTTTTATTTGAAAAATTTTGCAAAGCCCCAGGATGATAGTTGATCAAAGAATTTGAGATATACTACTTGACTTGATTGTTCTTTTAATTGCTTAAGATTTATGAAAAGGCTATGCACCATGGTTCAAGGTAAGATGGAGCAATTTTGTTGAGGAGAATTTATTTTTGAAAATCATAGTACTTTTGAGGCGTGAAAGCGTTGTAGCAACTCCTGATCCTGCTATAGCATAGCTTTGCTAGGGACTAGCAAAGGGTAAGCTTGGGGGAGTTTGTTGACACATTTTATCTTATATATTTATAAGTCAACCAAACATGAGAAAAGGGCATAATTGTTAATACCAACTTAGAATAGGGTGTCACTAACAGTTTTTCTGGAGTTTTGGATAATTCTATGTCTTGCAGGGACTAATCAGAAAAATAGGAAAAGGAACAATTCTAGAAGACTCCAGAGGACTCTGGAACTCAACGTGACTTGGCATCCAAGAAAGAAGCATCTGGAAGGGGCAAGGACCAACCAGGCCGAAGCAGACCCCGAGGGGGGCCCACCCCAGGCCGATCGGCCTGGTGGTGGGGCCGGTCGGCCCTCCCCGAGCGCCAAGTCAGCCCTACTTCTGGAATGTTCTTCCACCGCCTATGAGGATCAATCTAAATCGTAGGTTAGGTCGGTTTGATCGTACGGCGCATGACACCTCCTCAGGACTATATAAGCAGCCCCCTGACCCCCTGGCAAAAGGAGAATCTGGCCTCAGTTCATACACCAGATCAAGTCATCAAGTCAGAGATACTACGCCCTAGAAACACCATATAGCGAGAGTAGCTAACTAGTCTAGATCTAGGGGGAGGCAAGGCGTCTACTTGGCTCCTGATCATCTAGAAGCTGGTCGAGATACTGATCTAGCTTCGCTCTTGTAAGTTCTTCTTTATAAGTTCTTCTACATTTGCTATAGAGACATATGTTCTTATCAATGATTATATTCGAGATTATATGCTTTGGTGTTTATTATAATTACATATTTAGCATAGTTGATTTACCTTTATATTCGTGTATGGAGTCATATAGCCCTCACCTAGATCATCTGTTAACATGGGTGAGTGGTAAAGATAGTGTAAGCGTGGTGCTTATACCGTATTTACCTGCGATTGCACCCTACATTCCGGGTCGTGTGGTAGATCGTGGTGGTGACAGCACTATTGAGTCTTTGTAATCCACCCCCTGTGTGTAGGACTAGTGGAGCCTTATACTATTTGGGTTGTTTCAAGTTTTGGCCTTGATCCTCCTGGGTAGTCTCCCCATGCATAAGGATAATAGTTCTTCTTCCATGATTGTTAAATGTATTGCACTAATCATAGTATGCATTTACGTATAGTTTAGGGTTACCGAGGAGTATCCTCGCTAACTAGGCTGTGAATACGCTTCTCTTTCTATATTGACACTTTCTGGTGGTTCACTAGGTTATGACTTGATCAATGCATTATCATTATCTTTATGTGACTTATACCTGTTTATAGTAATTGATATATTTTGGCCACTCTACATTACACAACTAAGAGATATGCATGTATTTGTTATTATAGATAGAAGACTTGTTTCCCTGTGGTAGAATATAAATACGATACCTGGTTTTACTCCTGGTTAAAATGCTACAATGGTATATTCATATCTGTGCGCTTGCGGATACCCATCTATATATATTTTCTTATCTAGAGATCCAAGGCATATGTGAGAGTACCAATCCATGCGTTTTAGTGGCACTTCTGTCAGGGATGACAACCTAGGTCGTGTTGTGCTATGAACTGTAGCGGATTTATCTTTTAGTTTATCTGAAAACAACATCTGATATACACTTAGCATCATGTTAAGATATACCTTTGCATTTCTGGTGCCGTCGATTGAGATGGATTTTATATCTGTTTCTAGTTGATAACGTTAGCAATGTAAACAGTCGATCCACCACCAAATTGCCGTCCCATAGGTACCAAGTGGGTGTGGAAGAACAAAGAGGGTGAGAATGAGATGGTTGTGAGAAACAAGTCGAGGTTGGTGGCTCAGGGGTTCAACCAGAAAGAGGGCATAGACTATGAGGAGACATTTGCTCCTGTGGCCCGTTTGGAGGCAATTAGGATCCTTCTAGCCTTTGCCGTGGCTAAAGGGTTCAAGTTGTACCAAATGGATGTCAAGAGTGCTTTCTTGAATTGGGTGATAGAGGAGAAGTGTATGTGAGGCAACCCCCGGGGTTTGAGAGCGAGAAATACCCACACCGTGTATACAAACTCCAGAGTGCGCTCTATGGGTTTAAACAGGCACCGAGAGCTTGGTATGGCAGGTTGAGAGGGTTTTGCTAAGTAAGGGGTTTGTGACGGGCACAGTTGATAAGACCCTGTTTCTCCTTAAGCATGGGAATGACCTTTTGATTGTTCAGATATACATGGATGACATAATCTTTGGTGGCTCTTCTCATGATCTTGTTGCCAGATTTGCAGATGACATGAGCATGGAATTTGAGATGTCCATGATGGGCGAGTTGCAGTTTTTCTTGGGACTCCAGATCAAGCAGTGCAAGGACGGGACGTTTGTACATCAGGCGAAGTACACCAGGGACATGGTGAAGAAGTTTGGCATGAACGACTCCATGCCGCTGACTACACCGATGAGTACCACTACGGCTTTGGACGCAGACAAGGATGGTGAACCCGTGGACCAGAAGGAGTACCGAAGCATGATCGTCTGCCTCCTCTACTTGACGGCGACGATGCTGGACATACAGTTCAGTGTGTGTCTGTGCGCTCGTTTTCAGGCTTCACCGAGGACTTCACATTGGCATGCTGTCAAGCAGATTTTCAGGTACTTGAACTACACTCCTGAGTTTGGTCTTTGGAATTCTGCCTCCTCGACACTCAGACTTCACGGGTACTCTGATGCTGATTTTGCTGGGTGTCGATTGGACCGCAAGTCTACCTCTAGGTGTTGCCAGTTTCTTGGTTCTTCTTTGGTCTCTTGGTCATCTCGCAAGCAATCCAGTGTAGCCCAGTCCACTACAGAGGCCGAGTATGTAGCTACTGCTAGTTATTGTTCCCAGCTGCTTTGGATGACCTACACCATGAGTGATTTTGGTGAGGAGTGCTCCCAGATTCCACTTTTCTGTGACAACACTAGTGCCATAAGTGTAGCCAAAAATCTTGTCCTCCACTCCAAAACAAAACACATAGAAGTGAGGTACCACTTTCTGAGGGACAATGTTGAGAAGGGAAACATATCTTTGTCCTATGTTCCTACCCAAGACCAGCTAGATGACATTTTCACCAAACCACTTGACCAAGTCACTTTCACTCGCTTGCAGGGTGAACTTGGGGTGTACTTTCCTTTCTAGCTGGGTCTTGGAGCTTCTCATGTATATATGTGTCATATGTATCATTTTGTTGCATTCCTTTCATGCATTTTAATTTCTATACAAAATCTGGTAGGATAGCCATCTTTGGATCACTTGTGCTAGGAAAAGCTTCTCTTATATACATGAATCACTGATGTGCTATTTGTGAGATATGTGCATGTTTGGTAAATGGTGGATGTGAATGCTATGCTCTTGATGGTTTGCCATATATTTATGTTGAGATAGCTTCATGTTTGTAAAAATGATAAAATTGCCTCTCTCATGAGTAGATGCTTGTCGATGCTCAATTTGTTCTTAAATGCCTATATCATGTTTAGTTTGTGCTTGAGTATCATGTTCTCTTTGCTTGGGGTCAAAGACGCATTTGTCATTGTAAATGTTTAGCCCATTTGTTCACTTTGGGAGGAGCATAAGCTTCTTTTTGCCGCAAAGGCATTTCATGTACCATGTTTAAACTTGAAAATGAAATTGGTATGAATTGCCTTGTGCTTGAAAAATGAGCTCTAAGTCATGTATTTACGTTTTGATAATCATATCTTGGGTGCTAAACCATTGCATGTTGTCTACCATGAGAAGTCTCATTTTAAGAAGTAGACACATGGCTTGGTGGCTTTAACATGACTTGAGAAGCTTGTGGGCGTTTATAATGATCTTGTGATGAGAAATTGTGATCTTGTATAAACTTTGGATGATCTAGTGTGTAATGCCCTGGGTTTTCAAAAACAAAAAACCCAGCATTCTATCTCGTGATAGTCCCTGGATCAGGCGCTATCACGCAGAGGCTTTCATCACAGGTAAATATCACAGTCATACAACAAAATAAAGCATCAGAGTACGAATAATAATCTGATTATTACATGTCCTGAATAATCGGAGTACATCAATACACGCCTCTTGGCGGAACAACAGAAATAAGAGCCTATGCAGCGGTAGCTAGCTTCCAAAAGGTGTCTCCGTCTTCAGTCATCTCCCACAGTCATCCTTGAGCGAAGCGTCGTGCCCCCTCAGTCGTATTATCCGTCGGCGTTGTTGTCGTAGTCAGACTCGTACCCTGCAAGCTCAGGGGCTATCCCCAAGGATCGGGATAGGTCCACGTCACCAGCCGTATGCAAGCTTTAAGTGGCCTACTTCTAAGGGTAAAGAAGGGATCAAGGAAATAGCTGGGTTTCCTATGCAGCAGCAGCATCATAAATAGAGTAATATCTCCATAATCCCACCAAATCCCATATCTCTCATCCGCAAACGGATACATCTGGTCACCCAGATCACCGTCTCCATCACCTATCTGCATCTAGGGTCGGTGCGAGAACTCCCACTCCTCACACCTCAATGGTTGCACCCGGATCCGCGAGGCAGAGGGAGCAACTCTCCTCTCCCCGAGAACAACCATGGCTCACCAATACACTCTCATCCTATAAGGGGGAAGGTAGAAATCCCAAAACGTAAGAGTCGGAGAAACAACGGGCATGTCCATAACCGAGGACGCGGCTATACGTACATATCTAAACTCTACAGAGCGTGTACACCAGTACCCAACTCGGAATAGTACCCAGACGGTGTACGGCCGACCGAGCCTACCCTACCGAACGAACACCTTGGAGTTACGATTCCATCCTGCATCTGGGTCTCGTTGCGGTCCTTCGCAAAGGAACGCTCCAGAACTGTGAAAATGCCCCCGTGTGGCCGCACGGGGAGCGCCCAAAGGGAAGGGACTTCACCCTAACCCTCTCACTGATACCCTCTATCCTACTGGCAGGTATGGCATCGCACTTGCTAGGGTCGAACGGCCCTATCCCCACTCTCGGCGAGGTGGTGTGTACGAAAGTCCTGTGTAACAGGCGACCCAATCGGTTTCAGACCGGGGCGAGCTCCTATCCTCCAAGTCATCACAAAATCCCCAACACCTGTGCTCCTAAAACAATGTACCCGCCATAGGCACCAAACTGGGCAACGTCCGAGAAGACGATCCCTAGCCCCCGATCCCAGATCGGGTTGTCTTGAGCTCACCCCCGCCAAAATATCCCAAAACACCTTCTCCTGCCGGTTTTCCCCACACACGCCAAGAAACTACCACAATAATCCCAACACATGCATAGCAAGCTCAGCACATCATCTAGCATAAGTAAAGCAGTAGTAGTTGGTCAATCAAGGACAAGTATGTAAAAGAGGCTATGCACGGGTTCATCATATCCAACACTATGCAGTAAATAAATCACTAGCAGTTCTAATAGCCATGCCTAATGGGCATTCAAAGAATGGTCAGGAGTGAACCTGGGTGCGGGTAGTCGTCGTAGCCGAGGTCGTCGTTGTAGTCCTGGTTTAGCTCTCCGGCTCCGGCGGCTCCTAGAATCGTATTTAAATAAATAACTCGATAACTAATTGCAATAAATCCAAGAGAAGGAACAAATAAGACCCAAAAAGAGGCAAACTCTAGCCTAGCGCGGAGTTTGGATTTTTAGAAGATTTTCAGAAGAAGTTTTGTATTTTTCGGAGTTAACACGGATTTAAAATGAATTTCCAAAGATTAAATAGATTTCTGAAATTAAAATACGTATACACAATAGCATTAACTTTAGGCTATCTAAAGGCTAACTCAAACAGACTTTAGGGGGGCTTGAGGCCAACTGTAGGCCAGCTCAAACCGCACCCGTGGCGGCCACGTTGCGGCTTAAAGCCGGCGCGTGCCTGCGTGGGCGGCCACGTGGCCGGCACGCGTGGCGGAGCGCGGTGGGTCCCTGGCGATCCGCTGCAGCTCAGCGCGGCGCGGGCGAGCGTGTGGCCGGGCCGTGAGTGGCCGGCCACACGGGATCCGCCCGGATCCTCTGCGTGCACGTGCGTGTGTGTGCGAGCATGGGGTGCAAAACCCAGGGGTTTGGGGTCGCCGGCGGTAAGTGTTCGGTGAATTGCTCCTAAGGAGCAGCGGCGCGGGCAAGGGCTCGCCGGCGGCAAGGTGTCCCCGGCTGACCTACAAACGGCAGGGGGCTAACGTGGTGCACCAGGTGGTTAAGATCGTGCAGAAAAAGAACGGCCTTGGGTCGGGGTTCGGTGCGGCGGCATGACAGGGGGCCACGGCGGCGACGAGCTTGCGCGGGCGCACGGCGGCGAGCTCCGGCGTCGACGTGCGTGTGCCCCAAAAGCACAGAAACACGCATGCGTGCAACACGGGAATGCAAAGAAACAAAGACTGGGGCTTTTAGCCCCTTTGCCTATGTGCTAAGCGCCGGTGCGGCCATGGCTTGGCGGCGGCGACAGCGACACGGCGACGGTGCAGTGTGCGACGGATCAAGGGCGCGCCGGCGGTGTCGACGGCAGCCGTGTGCGTGGGTGCACAAGTTGGTGCCACACCGGGCCGGCCAAAGGCCAGACCTTCTCCCCCCGTGCGCGCGCACAGGCGCGTGAGCTCTGGCTCATCCGCGACACAGGGGAGGACGGCGACGGCGAAACGGCGGCGTTCGTGTCTACGGGTGTCAAGGCAAGCGGCAGAGGCGAGCGCGCGCACGTGGTGAAGGCGGCGGCACCTGCAAGAGATCCCAGCATGGCACGAAGGCCGGCTTCACACAACAGCGTGCGCGGCGGCAGCGGCAACGCGGACTGGGCATTCCCCCTCGGTTCGAAGGCCGGGACCTCAACAGATGAGCGGGAGTGCGCGGCCTCACCTCAGTGGCCGCTGGCCGAAGTGCAGGCGTCGGTGTAGAGAGGCGGAGCGGGGTCGTCGGCGAGGAAGAAGACGGGCGGCGCCGAGCAGAGGAAGAAGAGGAAGCAGGGGTGTCGCGGTCCTTGGCTTCCCGGCGTCCCTGGGCTTCCACGGGCGGTCCTCCGGCTTCGCAGCGGCGGCGGCGAGCTCGCGGACGACCTCCGGGCTCCCTTCTCTTCCCCCCTTCTCCTTCTCCTCCTGCGGGGTCTGGTGAGTGGCGAAAGGGGACACTCCCCGGCGGCTAGGGTTGGGAGGCCCTGGGGCTGCGGCGGCATCCTATTTATGGGGCAAGGTGCGGAGCGGGGGCACATGGACGGCCGGGATGCAAAGGAGGGGCGCGGGGCGTGTCGCGACGGCGCCATGGGCGGCGCGGCGGCGCTTTGGCGCTCGCGGCGTCAGGCAAAGTGCTAAAGGAGGGAGACGGGGTGACGTCGTGCGGGGCCAGCTTGGCAGCGGCTCGGTGCAGGGGAGGTAGGTGGTACACGGGCCGACGCTGGAGTGGGCCGCGGTGGGCTGGACCTGTGAGCAGTGCGGGTTTTAGGTATTCCCGGGAAAAGAGTAGAGGGGCCTCTAGTAGACTTCCGGTGTGAAGTTGCGGCCCAAGACTGGTTGGTCTCCTTCCCCTTTTCTAATTAGTCTATTCCTATTTCTAAACTTGATTCAAATTTGAATTAGGATTCAAATTTTAATCACACTCAAATAATTCCAAATAAAACCAAATAAACTCCAAAGTTCTCACACTAGCATTTTATATTCCTTAGGAAATTTTTAATTAGCTCAAAAATAAATCTAGGAATTTAGGAGAGAAATAAGAAGACATCCTTAATTTAATTATCAAACACTCAAATAATTCACCAAAAATATTAAATCCTCATTTTTAGAATTAACATTCCATAATAAAATTGCGGGATGTTACAGACTCCCCCCCCTCAAAAGAATCTCGTCCTCGAGATTAAGATCTTACCTCCATCTCGAAGAGGTGCGGGTACTTCTCCCTCATGACCGACTCTTTCTCCCACGTCGCTTCTCGCTCGGTGTGATTGCTCCAAAGCACCTTGCAGAAGCGAGTGGTGGTACTCCTGGTAGCCTTCTCAGCCCAATCCAGAATCTTCATCGGGTACTCCAAGTACTCCAGGTTGTCTTGCAAGTCGATAGCATCAGTGGAGACATGCTTGTCAAGCTTCGGGTCGAGGCAGCTCCGGAGTTGCGATATGTGGAACACAGGATGCACTCCGGCAAGATCAGACGGTAACTCCAGCCTGTATGCAAGTTTCCCCACCTTTGCCACAATCTGGTAGGGTCCAACGAACCTCGGGGCTAGCTTCCCTTTCACATGGAACCTCTTCGTGCCTCTAAGCGGTGACACTCTCAGAAAGACGTAGTCACCAACTTCGAAGGAGACATCCCTTCGCTTAGGACCAGCATAGCTGTTCTGCCTGCTCTGAGGTATCTTCAGGTTCTCTCTGACCTTGGCCACATTCTCCACAGCCTCAACAATGGAAGCAGGACCGAAGAAGATCCTCTCCCCCACCTTAGACCACATCAGCGGGGTCCTACACTTTCTGCCATACAGAGCTTCAAAGGGTGCCATTTGCAAACTTGCTTGATAGCTGTTGTTGTACGAGAACTCAGTGTAGGGCAGACTCTTCTCCCAATCGTTGTTGTAAGTCAACACACAAGCTCTCAGCAGATCATCTAGAACCTGATTCAGTCGTTCAGTCTATCCATCTATCTGAGGGTGGAAAGTTGTACTGTAGTCCAAGTGAGTGCCCATTGAATCGTGCAGACTCTTCCAGAACTGAGCTGTGAACTAAGCACCACGATCGGACACAATGGTGCGGGGTGCACCATGTAACCTCAAGATATGCTCTACGTAGAGATCGGCCAACTGACTCACAGAGAACTTGTTCTTTACCGGAAGGAAGTGTGCTACCTTGGTCAAACGGTCCACAATCACCCATATCGAGTCATTCCCCTTCTGAGTGCAGGGTAAACCCACCACGAAGTCCATGCTGATATCATCCCATTTCCACTGAGGTATCGCAAGTGGCTGTAGCAATCCGGCGGGTCTCTGATGTTCTGCCTTCACTCTCTGACAGGTGTCGCATCGGGCAACATACTCAGCTATGTCCTTCTTCATATTCTCCCACCAGAATCGACACTTCAGGTCTTGGTACATCTTGGTGCAACCGGGGTGAATGGAATACTGAGAATCATGTGCTTCCTTCAGAATCATCTTCCGGATATCCTCACCATTGGGCACACATATGCGATCTTTCAACCACAACGTGCCTTGCTCATCAATGCGGTAGTCAGGGGCCTTGCCTCTCGTCAGAAGGTCTTTCACTTCTTCGATCTCTGGACACTTCTTCTGGGCTTGCCTGATCTGGTCTTCTAGGTTGTACTTCACCCTCAACTCGTTGAGCTGACCCTTCTAGACGATGTCAAGCTGCAATCGCTCCATCTCCTTGTACAACTCTGGCTGTTCCTTCTGTACCATCAGGTTGTTGCAGTAACTTCTTCGGCTCAAAGCATCAGCCACGACATTCACCTTGCCAGGATGGTAGTGAATGTCGAGGTCATAGTCCTTTATCAGCTCTAGCCATCTCCGCTGCCTCAAGTTCAACTCCGACTGGGTGAAGATATACTTCAGACTCTTGTGATCCGTGTAGATATCACACTTGTTGCCCATCAAGTAGTGCCTCCATATCTTCAAAGTATGAACCACAGCTGCTAACTCAAGGTCATGTGTCGGGTAATTCTCTTCATGCTTCCGAAGCTGCCTCGATGCATAAGCGATCACCTTGCCTTCCTGCATCAGTACACAACCAAGACCTTGCCTCCAAGCATCACAGTACACCACAAAGTCCTTGTTGTCATCGGGAAGTGTCAACATAGGAGTTGTGGTGAGTCGGGTCTTGAGCTCTTGGAAGCTTGCTTCACACTTATCTGACCACACGATTGGCGTGTTGTTCCTTAGCAACTCGGTCATTGGCTTCGCAATCTTGGAGAAGTTCTTGATGAAACGGCGGTAGTACCCCGCCATCCCGAGAAAACTCCTGATCTCTGTCACTGTCTTGGGCGACTGCCACTTCGACACAGCTTCAATCTTCGAGGGATCAACTGCAACTCCCTCACCTAACAACACATGCCCAAGAAAAGCCACTTCCTCTAGCCAGAACTCGCATTTGCTGAACTTGGCATACAACTGATTCTACCTCAGCTTCTCCAGCATAATCCTCAGATGCTCTTCATGCTCTTCTGCAGTTTCCGAGAAGACCAAGATGTCATCAATGAAGACCATGACAAACTTGTCCAACTCGTCCATGAACACCTTGTTCATCATGTTCATGAAGTAAGCAGGGGCGTTTGTAAGACCGAATGATACGACAGTGAACTCATACTGCCCGTACCGGGTCACAAACGCGGTCTTGTAGATATCCTCGGGGCGAATCTTCATCTGATGGTAGCCGGATCGAAGGTCAATCTTGCTAAAGTACTTGGCCTTCTTCAACTGATCAAGCAGGTCATCAATGCATGGCAATGGGTACTTGTTCTTGATGGTTACCGCATTAAGAGCACGGTAATCGACACACAGCCGTTGCGTCCCATCCTTCTTCGGCACAAACATCACTGGTGAAGCCCAAGGTGATGCACTCGGTCGGATGTACCCCTTCTCACGGAGAGCTTCCAACTCCTCCTTCAGCGTTGCCAGCTCTAACTTGCCCATTCTGTAAGGACTCTGTGCCACGGGTGCTGTACCTGGCACCAGGTTGATCACAAACTCCACGTCGCGGTCTGGTGGTAACCCCGGCAGATCATCAGGAAAGACAACAGGGTACTCACAAACCACTGGAACATCAGCCACTGTCTTCGTAGAGAGGTTGTACACGGCTGGTACTTTCGAGACTTCAGCGGCTCGAATGTGATCTTCGTTCCCTTCGGGTGCATCAGGGTCACTTGTCGGGGTGACGAGGAGATTACCCCTTTGTGAGCGGTGATCCAATCCATGCCTAGAATAACATCAATCCCATTGGACTTCAGCACGGTCAGATCTCTGAGGAACTTGTGACCCTTGATGAACATCCCCACCCCTTTGCATAGCAGGGTGCACTTAATATCTCCGAGCGGTGAGCTCGTTATAATGGGTTTTGGTCGGGGAGTCATGGGGAGAGACAGTTTGTTTACAAAGTTAGAGGACACATACGAACTAGTTGCACCAGTGTCAAACAGAATCAAAACTTTAGCACCACAAACTAAAAACTCACTGATCACGACGTCAGGAGCGTCGGCAGCCTCCTCCTCAGTCAGGAGGTTGAGCCTTTCGCGATCAGCGGCCGGCTGGGGAGCAGCCTGAGGTGGCCTCCCTCCTGGAGCTGGTGCCCTGGCAGGTGTAGCAGCGGTCTTCTTGCTGGGGCACTCATATGACTTGTGGCCTTGCTTGCCACAGGCGTAGCACGTCAGGGTGAAACCTCCGGTGCTGGGTCTCGACATGCTCTGCTGCGGTCGGTTGTAGCCACCACCCTACTGCTGGTAGTTGCTCCTTCCTCCTGGGTGCGGTGCACGGTTCCCTCCGAAGCCACATCTGGGTTGGTTGTTCCCCGGGCAGTAGCTCCCTCAGAGCAGGTTGCTCTGCCCACTCCTCGGCCTCTGGAAGGATCAGTCGCCATGGTCCCGATCTCCAAACCTCTTCTTGCCCTTCATGCGCTCCTCATGCCCCCTTCGTTCTTCCTCGAGCGCGATAGCCCTATTCACCAGGTGGCGAAGGGACTTGTGCTCACTGGCCTTCAAGCCCTGGCGGAGACCATGATGGAGGCCTCACAGAAACCAGAACTGCTTCTTGTCGTCGGTGTTGGTGTCGTCCGGGGCATAGCGCATCATCTTCATGAAGTGCCTCTCGTACTCCTCCACCCTCATCGCACCCTGAGTCATTGTGCGGAACTCCTGAGCCTTCTGGATCATGAGCTCCTTCGGCAGGTACTGCTCACGGAACACCTCACAGAACTCTAGCCAGGTGATGAACGCTGGGTTCGGGTGACTCCCGGAGTAGTTGTCCCACCAAGACTTGGCAGGACCCTCGAGCTGGTGGACGGTGAGAGCGACACACTCCTCGTTGGTGTAGGCGGTGAGGTCGAGCTTCGTCTCGATCACGTGAAGCCAGTCATCGGCCTCGAGAGGATCATCCGAGTAGCTGAAGGTAGGGGCCTTCAGACGAAGGAACCTCTCGATCTTCCTGGCGAAGTCCTCATTCGCGGGGATGTGGAGGTTCCCTCCGACTCGGTTCTCGATGGCGTCGGCCATCCTCTGCATCAGCTGAGTCTGCAGGGCCATCACCTCAACCAAGTTAGGCAGTGGCGGTGGTGGTGGCGGTGCTCCTCCACGGCCACGACCACGCCCACACCCCTGGGGAGCTGGTTGTGGCTCAGGCTCTCCTTCGGCTTCCTCCTCTTCTCCGCCTTCCGCATCGTCTTGTCTGATGGGCGAAGGTGGTGGTGGTGGCACCACAACGCCTCAGCCACGTCCTAGGACAGGCACATGTCCATGACCACGAGCGCATCCACGTCCACGTACGGGAGCACGGCCACGTCCACGGCCACAGACAGGCGGGGCTTGCTCTTCCTCGGCATCTGCCTCCTCGAGGCGAGCCAACAGACGACCGGACCTCCTGATGGACATCTTACTGAAATAAGACCAAGGATATAGGAAAGCTTTAGATACGTCACTCACCAACAAATTGAGTCTGATATACAAGCATGAAAATATTTCTACTAATCTAAATCCAACACTCAATAAGAAGAAGCAATAAGAACGAACAACTCCATTAAGACCAAACAATCAGCATCCATTATGAGTACATAAGTTTCCTCGAGGCTGACTCAAGCCTTGGAGGTCACACACAAATGCGATCTAATATAGCATTACATGATCTCAAAAGGGTGTGCACATCTAGGTGTGAAAAGACTCATAACTCATCATGCACCGGAACAGGCTCTCGGCTGCATGGAACATCTCATGGAGACTACCTATCTTACAACTCTACTCTTATTAGCATGGTCATGCTCCGGCACGCTACTCGAAGCGGGCCTTCTTGTACCTCATAGGGTAACGGTCCTCCTCGGGGAAGTCTCTGGGGAACATCCGTGACAGCCTGGCGTGAGCAGCCCTCACCTCCTGGGTCTCAACCGGAGTGGGCATGTCAGCCAGGGGACACAAGGGAAGCTTGAGGGCGGACGGGTGGAGCCTGAAGGTCTCCTTGCGGATCGCCCACTGGTGCTCGGGGGGTAGTAGACTGTTCAGCTCCTGAAGCTCGTCCACACGAAGTGAGTCAGCGTCCTCCCAAGTCCTCAGCATCCTCTTGCACTTGTCCAGCAGGAACACAGAAGTCCTGGTGAGTGCGGCAATGTTGGCGGTGTTGGAGTAGTGGTCCTCCACCAGTTCGGCCACTCTGGCCTTCTCACGAACCAGGTTGCGCCCCTGGGCGGCGAACTGAGCATCCTTCTGGTTCAGCTTGGCGAAGAGATGGGTGAACCTGGCCTCCTGCTTGCGTAGATCCTCCTGAGCGTAGATCTTCTTCTCTCGAGCGATCACCCTCTCAGCCTCTGCCTGCACCGCCAAAGAGTTGGCGTGGCGTAACCCTCACTCGAGCTGCTTGACTCACTGGCGAAGGGTGAGGTTCTCCACGAGCAAACTTTGGGTGCGGGGCTGAAGCTCCTTCAACTCCAGAGTGGTGTACTCCAGCCTGCTGAAGAGTGCACTCGTCTGCTCGCTCAGTCGGCAGGCGTGAGTGTCGAGGTCGATGAGGTAGCTACCAGTGGTGACGAGCGTGTCGTCAGTCTCACGTAGAGGTCCCTGAACAACCTCCTCCTCGTGGAGCACCGACGGGTCTGGCAGCCCGTTCACGATCGGAGCCACCAGGTGATAGTCCTGGGGAATCAGCCGCAGGTCCCCAGTCCTGTAGACGTCGCAGTACCTAGCCAGCAGGTGGTGAAGTACGTGGCTGCAGGTGGTGTCCACAGCGTTCCTGACGTTGAGTCCTGTGCTGTGCTCGAGCATCCCGGGGAAGCCTGGAAGCGCCGGGTGGGGTAGGATGGCCACCGTGCAAAGCACTAGTGGGCCTGACAGCGTGCAGACGTCCTCGGCATGGTAGGTGACGTGCATAGGGGGAATCCCCAGCCTGAGGACGACCCGGTCAACCCAACTAGCGAGTCTCTCCATGTGCTCTGGGAGCAACTCCACCTCCTGACGAGCCATCTCCTGTGACACGGAAGAGATTTCTAGTTAGCGCAGGTGAGATAGAACTTTTCAAAAGAAGGATAAGTTTTGTAATATAAGTCAAGAATGGTATATAGCAAAAGAGTTTCGTTTAGAGTCCTAATTTCTAACGACCATTTCTGAGGGCACGTGCTACGGTCAAGTATGGCTCTGGTACCATCTGTAACGCCCTGGGTTTTCAAAAATAGAAAACCCAGCATTCTGTCTCGTGATAGTCCCTGGATCAGACGCTATCACGCACAGGCATTCAAAACAGATAAATATCACAGTCATACAACGAAATAAAGCATCAGAGTATGAATAATAATCTGATTATTATATGTCCTGAATAATCGGAGTACCTCAATACACGCCTCTTGGAGGAATAACAGAAATAAGAGCCTACGCAGCGGTAGCTAGCTTCCAAAAGGTGTCTCCATCTTCAGTCATCTCCCACAGGCATCCTTGAGCGAAGTGTCATGCCCCCTCAGTCGTACCATCCGTCGGCGTTGTTGTCGTAGTCGGACTCGTACCCTGCAAGCTCAGGGGCTATCCCCAAGGATCGGGATAGGTCCACGTCACCAACCGTATGCAAGCTTTAAGTGGCCTACTTCTAAGGGTAAAGAAGGGATCAAGGAAATAGCTAGGTTTCCTATGCAGCTGCAGCATCATAAATAGAGTAATATCTCCATAATCCCACCAAATCCCATATCTCTCATCTGCAAACGGATACATCTGGTCACCCAGATCATCGTCTCCATCACCTATCTCCATCTAGGGTCGGTGTGAGAACTCCCACTCCTCGCACCTCAATGGTTGCACCCAGATCCGCGAGGCAGAGGGAGCTACTCTCCTCTCCCCGAGAACAACCACGGCTCACCAATACACCCTCATCCTATAAGGGGGAAGGTAGAAATCCCAAAATGTAATAGTCAGAGAAACAACGGGCATGTCCATAACCGAGGACGCGGCTATACGTACAGATCTAAACTCTGCAGAGCATGTACACCAGTACCCAACTCGAAATAGTACCTGGACGGTGTTCGGCCGACCGAGCCTACCCTACCGAACGAACACCTAGGAGTTACGATTACATCCTGCATCTGGGTCTCGTTGCGGTCCTTCGCAAAGGACCACCCCAGAACTATGAAAATGCCCCCGTGTGGCCGCACGTGGAGCGCCCAAAGGGAAGGGACTTCACCCTAACCCTCTCACTGATACCCTCTATCCTAGTGGCAGGTATGGCATCGCACTTGCTAGGGTCGAATGGCCCTATCCCCACTCTCGGCGAGGTGGTGTGTACGAAAGTCCCGTGTAACAGGCGACCCACTCGGTTTCAGACCGGGGCGAGCTCCTATCCTCCAAGTCATCACAAAATCCCCAACACCTGTGCTTCTAAAACAATGTACCTGCCATAGGCACCAAACTGGGCAATGTAGGCCAGCTCAAACCGCACACGTGGCGGCCACGTTGCGGCTTAAAGCTGGCGCATGCCTGCGTGGGCAGCCACATGGCCGGCACGCGTGGCGGAGCGCAGCGGGTCCCTGGCGATCCGCTGCAGCTCGGCGCGGCGCGGGCAATGTTGACAATTCTTAACGCAACTTCCAAAGAATGGATCTAGAAACCATTCTAAGCAATGGCGCAAGAAACGTGATTGGTATAAGAGCCTACAGAAATATTATGATAGATAATCCGCAAGCGCACGGATACCGGTGAGCATTTCACCCGGGGTGATGGGTTTTAAAATATCGTATCCACAGGGAAGATGGATGGATGTAACAACAGACATAGGGATGGCAATAGATTACTTTATGGACTTTGATGGAATGGCACATACTTTAACAGGGGTAAGCCAAATAACAAAGTAATGATAAATAGACAGGCAGAGGCACATGTGGAGCATAGCATAAATTATTCCTAGTCTAGATTAGAATTGGATTTACTTAAGAGAGACAATTCTATATAGCATACAAAGACTGAGTTTGTTCATCTATTCTAATGTAGCATATCATCATATATAGCATAGTCATGGATAAGTGTGAACACCCCGACGATTACCCAAGAGAATCAAGGACGAAACTTGATCTTCCCAAGAACCATTGTTCGACTAGTCTTATACTCGGGGGGTGGACTACAAAGGACTCAATAGGCCTGTCACGCCCACGATCTACCACACGACCCGGAGTATAAGGTGAATCCGCAAGTAAATTATATCTAAGCACCATGCTTACATACTTTCTACTAACTAGCATATGCGCATAAAATACTAGGAGCTCTACGAATAAGTGCGTAGACTTATCACTGATCATGACTATATCAAATATACTACTAGAATAAAGTAAGAACTTAGCAATTGCACACATAATATTGAAATAGCATAAAGTCATTGAGAAACAATATAAGAACTGAATCTTGATAACTTACAGATCTGAACTGGGGCAAAGCTCAACTCTACTCGAATCTGACTCTCTATCTAGAACTAGGTTCTTGATCTAGAAATTAGATCTTGAACTATGAAGTAGCTATCCTATCTCTGATGTATCCTCTTCTTCTCTTGTCTTGGCCTGATGATGATGATCTTCTGAGAGATGCATACCATGCCCTGAGGGGGTCTGGGGTTGCTTATATAGTCCTGAGGGATAATCCGTCACCGTAGGATCAAACCAACCTAAACAAGTGGTTTTGATTAACCCTAAGAGGCGGTGGAGGAACCTTCCCGAAGCAGGACCTGATCGGGGCCAGGAGGGGCCCGATCGGCCTCCCCACTAGGCCGGTCGGCCTGGGCTGGGCCCAGGCCGGGCTCCGCCTTCGCGTGTGGGCCTCTTGTCCCTTCTAGATGCGTATTTTCTGGGAGCCCACTTCGGTTGAGTTCGGGAGCCTTCTAGAATTCATTCTTTTCGCCATTTCCTGAATAGTCCCTGAAAATATATAATTCACCAAAACTCGTGGAATTCATTAGTCCAAGGCCCTATACTACTGTTGATTTATCTTTTTGGTCCTTTTTCATGTATTGTTGATGCATAAAAATAAGAGTTAGTGAGCAACAACAACTCCCCCAAGCTAACCTCTTGCTAGTCTCTTAGCAAGACTCAGTGTTACCACAATAAATTCTTTTCCAAGGTAGGATGAAAAAGTCAGACTTTTAAAACCTGCTTATATCTGCTTGAGAACATGGGGCTTTTATCTGTACTTGGGTCTTGAGCAGTTGAAGGATATAACAATTAAGTCAAGCACCATGTCTCAAGTTCATGGTTTCACTAAAATTCTGGAGTTTTGCAAAAGGTATTCAAGTTAAAGCTCAGAGTACTCCTGTATGACAATCTTGATATGATAAAATTTTGAAAACTTTCAACTTTAGCCTGCTTTTGCTTCTTTTGTTCCTGAAATATATCTCTCTTTCTAGCAATAATCTTAAGAGAACCTTGGGTTACATGACATTAGGAGAGGTGGGCCCTACTCACCCCGGACTTTTGTCCATTTTTCTCTCTCCTTAGAGATGTGGGCTCTTCTCACCCTCGGACTTGTGTCCATTATTCATCTCTAATTTATTCTTTTTAGGGAGGTAGGCCCTTCTCGCCTAGTAGAACACTGTTTGTTTCTCTCCCTCTCTCATCTCACTTTTTCCTCTCTTTCTTTCTTTCTTTCTTTCTTTCTTTTTTTTTATGTCATGCCCAAGTCTCTTTGAAAGCATAGAGAGATATAAAACTGGAACACTTTTAGCAAATTTTCAACAAGGCTTTCTCTTTTTTTTTAACAGGACATAACGTCTTATGTCATACAGGAGACTCGTTATAAATAAATCTTATGATTAAAAAGTGAATCTCCAGAATTTAGTGTTACTTTGAACAAGATAAACAGCAGCTCAACTTAATCATGTCAATCAATCAATCACCTAGACTTAGATCAAGAAATTGCTCCCACAAGAATCTCAAACTCAAAGCATGTTTCAAAAATCTAAACAATTGTATCCATGTCTTGGGAGAACTTCAAACGATGGTAAGCTAGGCATTTGCAGAAATGAAGAGCATTTGTTTATCATGTCCATTTAGCATACTTCTCCAGTTCTTTATTTATTTTAAACAATGGAAATTTTTATTTTATTTTATTATTATTTCAAACTTATCGAGCTAAACAAAAAACTTAAAATATAAAATATATAAAAAATAGATAGTGATACTTACCTTGGGGGCTTCTCTCCCAAGCTGCTTGATTCTACATCCCCCATTGGCGAAATCTCCTTGCCAGTAGTTCAGAGTTTGCATCTGCGGTTTCTTGTATGTCTTCTAATCGTTGTCCCGCCTGGTCCATCCACTGTTAATGTTGACGTAACATGTTGGTGTGGATATCCTGAGTGTTCATTTGCGTCCTCATGTTGTCATGGACACCTTGGCGGAACATCACAGTGTACTGATGGTCGAATCCTGAAAAAGAGTTACGGGCAGGTACAAAATTCGAAGATGATGCGTAAAACCTGCCACTTCCAAACTCCTGTCCTCCGAGGTTGCTTCGTCCCTGCGGTGGTAAATCTCCTCCTTGGTACGCGCGACGAGGGTATGTTGGCACGAAGTTCTCATATGATCGATACGTAGTGTCTTGGGGCAGTGGGTCAGCTCCGGTGTAGTTTGATGATGAAGCTCGAGCTGTCGTTCGTGGAGGTCGCTGCTGAACCGGTTGTGCCTGCTTATCAATCAGAAAAGATTGCACAGAATATATACCCAATCCCGGGTTAGGTAACGGGATTGCGTTCTTATGGTGGATGTAATGCAATTTTTCTTGAATTCTCTTGACCCATCTTCCTTGGCGGAAGTAATCGTAGCCGATGATCTCACGAGGAGTGTCAATGTCGATGATAGTGGCATCTCCAAGGATGCCCAAGTCATCGGCTATCCGGGTGATCAGAGAGGTGCAGCTTACGTCTCCAACTAGGTTGGGGAATGAAAGCCAGTGCTCTACTAGCATCTTGAGAGGGGACACAGCTTGTCTTTTCAGGGCAGCATAAATCAGCTGCATATCCCCTACTCTCACGCTGATATTATCATTGCGTGGAAAAAGAACAAGGCTTATCCAGTTGTGAAAGAATCAGAGAGTGGGATGCTGAATGTCGTTGGTGCGCTGTTTGTGTGTGTTCTCTTTCCCTGTAACGTCCGTCCAGAGGATTAGCCTATCAAAATCTTCAAGAGATGAGTCTAAATCTAAGGCACATCCTTCTGCGAACCCTAAGGCATTGCTCAGCTTTCTCCAAGATAGAGTGTGCTCTTGACGGAATAACCGAAAGGTTACCCCATCGTTAGAGGATTTCAAAGTGCAAAGGAACTCTAAAGTGAGGAGTCGGCTACCCCTTTTAGAAGTGTTATAAAAAGAGGTCCACCCCAACAAAGCAAGAATTTGGCTGAACTCAGAGTCCAAGCCTGCTTCTTGCATAAATTCTTTGCTAAACATGGGTGTAAGGACAAAAGAACGTTTCTTCAGTTTCTCATACCGTTCCTTCTCTTCTCCTCTCCTGATGTGCAAATGCACATCAGCGGTTAGGATCTTTCCTTGTGATTGCGATGCTGACGGAGAGGGGTTAGAGACCGGTGAGGGAGACTCCTGAGAGTCTACACTCATCGACCGTCGGGAGCTGGCTCTGGAGCTAGAGCGTCCAAGGATTCTCCCGAACATGGTGTCTAAGGTTTTCAAGAAAAGTTTAGAGCTAGACTTCCCTTAGATTTCTTCTCCACTCTCTTCCTAAACTTCCTTTCTCTTGATACAGAACTGCAAAGGCTCGAAGGTGTGGTTTTCTGGGCTGTTGAGTGTGTGAAAAACTGGGCAGGAGGTGGCTATTTTTATAGGGCCAAGGGGGGTGGCCGGTCGGCCTGCTGGTGGGGCCGGTCGGCCCTACCTGCCCTCCACTCGGGTGCTCTCTCCTCCATCCATTTCCTGCTGTCTTCCAACGCTAGAATAAATGCCTTGTGAGTGGGAAAAAGAGGTGCTAGTGGAAGAAGTGATAAGATAAGGTAGGTAAAGATTTGATGTATATTCCTATGACATGTGGGTCCCAAGCATAAGGGTAATAGCAAATATAACAGCAAAAATATGGTAGTAAAAATATATTTTTATGCCACCACAAAAAATTATTATACGGGTTTTGACACACCGTAAAAATTATTTACCACGGGGCGTGAAAAAGTTTTTACTATAGCAAATGTGAAATTCAGAAATATATTTTTGTGTTTTTACCGGTTACCTTTGGCGAGGGTTCGGGACTTCCGAGTCTTCTAATCTTCAGATGCATTCTCCGTCTTCAGAGATGACGGTCCTTCTGACGATGTCTTTTCTTGATCGATTCTGTTCGCGTTGATGCTGAGCTCTGGTCTGGGTTTGAAAGCAAACTTCTCCTCCCTTCCATTGATCTCAAATGTGATCTCTCCTCCGCCTACATTGATGTGTGCATTGGCGGTGCTCAGGAATGGTCACCCGAGAATCAGTGAAACCCTGGAGTCCGGGTGCATATCCAATACCACGAAATCAACTGGCACCAAGAACTCTCGGATTTTCACTGGCACATTCTCAACGATTCCTGATGGGTAGCGAACTGATTGATCTGCCAATTGGAGACACATTGATGTTGGAACCAAGGTAGGGTGCTTGAGCTTGTCGAAGACAACCTTGGGCATCACACTGACACTTGCTCCAAGATCACAGAGTGCATTGTTGAAGTATTGATTTCCAATGGAGCACTCTATAGTGGGGCATCCTGGATCCTTTTTCTTGATGAGCGATGTGTTCAGGATTGCCGCACTACATTCTTCGGTCAACTTGATGATCTCCGTAGTTGGCAAAGGTTTCTTCTTATTCAGGATGTCTCAGATGTACTTGGCATATGTCGGAACTTGCATGGCATCCAATAGAGGTATGTTGACATAAAGCTTCTGGATGACTTCGACGAACTTCCCGAATTGATCATCAACTTGAGGTTTTCTCACTCTTCTTGGATATGGTATGAAGTTGGTGTCGTGGAAATCTTGTCTTGCTGAGTCTTGTTCTTCTTGCACAACTTCTTCTACGTTATTATCCTTCTCTGGAGCTTCGGCTGGTGCCACAGTTGCAGGTGCTGTGTGTGTTCTAGCCGGTGGTCTTGCTGTGCCCTTGGTATATGGTGGATCTATTGTTTGCTTGCCACCACTTGTTCGGACATTAAATACCTGCTCAGGGTTAGTGGCAACAGGTGCAACAGCAGACAATTTTGATAGCTTTGATTCTAGTTTAGCATTAAAGACAGCTTGATCTTTTAAGATTTCAGAAAAATTATCTATCTTAACATTTATGTCTTCTAGAATCTTATCATTAGCAACAAGCTTCTTAGAGAGATTATTGGTTATTTTATCCTGTTCTTCAATTAACTCTCGTAGCGAGGGTCGCTTGGAATTATTACCTGTATACTTACCTACGTAAGTCAGTCGTGGTTGTAGGTCTTTTTCTTGGGTTGGTGCTGACTTGTGAACCACTAAGCTTGAATTTCTTGAAGTATTCATCGAATCTTGTAAAGCTTGTCGATCCTTCTTGAAGTTGGCTCGTTCCTCAAGCCTGTTCAACAGCACGTCCATACTCGTTGATAGTTCTTTCAACTCTTCATCTTCTTGTACTTCTTCACTCTGATGACATTGTTGAGTGTTCTTCTGGGTCCAGCCTTGATTTTCAAATATCTTCTGCATAAGTGTATTGGCTTGTCTCGTAGTGAGTGACAAGAATGATCCTTTAGCAGCTGCATCTAGATGCTCAGACGCTTTTTGATTTAATCCATGGTAAAAGCTTTGTAGGAGCATCCATTCTTTTATTCCATGGTGAGGGCAATCTGATATATATTATTGCAAATGTTCCCATGCCTCTGGAATTGACTCGCCTTTCTGCTGCTGGAAATTGGTGATTTTTCCACGTAAAGCATTGGTTTTGCCTGTGGGGAAAAACTTTGACAGGAAGGTTGTAGAACATTCCTCCCATGTGTTGATTTCATTGGAGTAGAACCATTGTCTCGCCATTCCCTTTAGTGAAAATGGGAATAAGCGGAGTAGGATCGTTTCCTTGGGAATGTCTTTGATGGAGATGGTGACGCCTTTCTCCAAAAAGTTCTGAAGATGAGCACTTGCATCTTCATGTACCTTTCCACTGAATAAATCAGCTTGCACCATGTTGATGAGGCTAGGCTTAAGCTCGAATTCATGATCAATTGTTGGTCCAATGCGAATGTTATTGATGTTTGGAGCAGAGAATTCCAACAATGTCTTCTCAGCCATGGCTTCAGAACTTGGTGTAAAGCTTCCTTGGTTGATTTGACTCGAATTATTGAAGTGTGGTGAATCACAATCAAACCTGTTAATACCCTGCATATAAGATAGACAAAAACAAACAAGGGTAATTCTATTTAAGCAGAGGTGCCAAATTACAAAGTCTCATTAAAGTATCTAGCCATCGATTTTCTAAAGGTAGCCATCCAATCTTCCCCGGCAACGGCGCCAGAAATGCTTGTTGACAATTCTTAACGTAACTTCCAAAGAATGGATCTAGAAACCATTCTAAGCAATGGCGCAAGAAACGTGATTGGTATAAGAGCCTACAGAAATATTATGATAGATAATCCGCAAGCGCACGGATACCGGTGAGCATTTCACCCGGGGTGATGGGTTTTAAAATATCGTATCCACAGGGAAGATGGATGGATGTGACAACAGACATAGGGATGGCAATAGATTACTTTATGGACTTTGATGGAATGGCACATACTTTAACAGGGGTAAGCCAAATAACAAAGTAATGATAAATAGACAGGCAGAGGCACATGTGGAGCATAGCATAAACTATTCCTAGTCTAGATTAGAATTGGATTTACTTAAGAGAGACAATTCTATATAGCATACAAAGACTGAGTTTGTTCATCTATTCTAATGTAGCATATCATCATATATAGCATAGTCATGGATAAGTGTGAACACCCCGACGATTACCCAAGAGAATCAAGGACGAAACTTGATCTTCCCAAGAACCATTGTTCGACTAGTCTTATACTCGGGGGGTGGACTACAAAGGACTGAATAGGCCTATCACGCCCACGATCTACCACACGACCCGGAGTATAAGGTGAATCCGCAAGTAAATTATATCTAAGCACCATGCTTACATACTTTCTACTACCTAGCATATGCGCATAAAATACTAGGAGCTCTACGAATAAGTGCGTAGACTTATCACTGATCATGACTATATCAAATATACTACTAGAATAAAGTAAGAACTTAGCAATTGCACATATAATATTGAAATAGCATAAAGTCATTGAGAAACAATATAAGAACTGAATCTTGATAACTTACAGATCTGAACTGGAGCAAAGCTCAACTCTACTCGAATCTGACTCTCTATCTAGAATTAGGTTCTTGATCTAGAAATTAGATCTTGAACTATGAAGTAGCTATCCTATCTCTGATGTATCCTCTTCTTCTCCTGTCTTGGCCTGATGATGATGATCTTCTGAGAGATGCATACCATGCCCTGGGGGGTCTGGGGTTGCTTATATAGTCCTGAGGGATAATCCGTCGCCGTAGGATCAAACCGACCTAAACAAGTGGTTTTGATTAACCCTAAGAGGCGGTGGAGGAACCTTCCCAAAGCAGGGCCTGATCAGGGCCAGGGGGCCCGATCGGCCTCCCCACTGGGCCGGTCGGCCTGGGCTGGGCCCAGGCCGGGCTCCGCCTTCGCGTGTGGGCCTCTTGTCCCTTCTAGATGTGTATTTTCTGGGAGCCCACTTCGGTTGAGTTCGGGAGCCTTCTGGAGCCTTCTAGAATTCATTCTTTTCGCATTTTCCTGAATAGTCCCTAAAAATATATAATTCACCAAAACTCGTGGAATTCATTAGTCCAAGGCCCTATACTACTGTTGATTTATCTTTTTGGTCCTTTTTCTTGTATTGTTGATGCATAAAAATAAGAGTTAGTGAGCATCAACAGGCGAGCGTGTGGCCGGGCCGCGAGTGGCCGGCCGCACGGGATCCGCTCGGATCCTCTGCGCGCACGTGCGCGTGTGTGCGAGCGTGGGGTGCAAAACCCTAGGGGTTTGGGGTCGCCGGTGGTAAGTGTTCGGTGAATTGCCCCTAAGGAGCAGTGGCGCGGGCAAGGGCTCGCTGGCGGCGAGGTGTGCCCGACTGACCTACAAACGGCAGGGGGCTAACGTGGTGCACCAGGTGGTTAAGATCGTGCAGAAAAAGAACGGCCTTGGGCCGGGGTTCGGTGCGGCGGCGTGACACGGGGCCACGGTGGTGACGAGCTTGCGCGGGCGCACGGCGGCGAGCTCCGGCATCGACGTGCGTGTGCCCCAAATGCACAGAAACACGTGTGCGTGCAACACGGGCGGTCCTCCGGCTTCACAGCGGCGGCGGTGAGCTCGGGGACGGCCTCCGGGCTGCCTTCTCTTCCCCCCTTCTCCTTCTCCTCCGGCGGGCTCTGGTGAGTGGAGAAAGGGGACACTCCCCGGCGGCTAGGGTTGGGAGGCCCTAGGGCCGCGGCGGCGGCCTATTTATGGGGCAAGGTGCGGAGCGGGGGCACGTGGACGCCCTTGATGCAAAGGAGGGGTGCGGGGCACGTCGCGACGGCGCCATGGGCGGCGCGGCGTCGCTTTGGCACGCGCGGCGTCAGGCAAAGTGCTAAAGGAGGGAGACGGGGTGACGTCGCGGGTGACGCAGGCGTGACGTCGTGCGGGGCCAGCTTGGCAGCGGCTCGGCGCGGGGGAGGTAGGTGGTACACGGGCCGGCGTTGGAGTGGGCCGCAGTGGGATGGTCCTGTGAGGAGTGCGGGGTTTTAGGTATTCCCGGGAAAAGAGTAGAGGGGCCTCTAGTAGACTTCCGGTGTGAAGTTGCGGCCCAAGACTGGTTGGTCACCTTCCCCTTTTCTAATTAGTCTATTCCTATTTCTAAACTTGATTCAAATTTGAATTAGGATTCAAATTTGAATCACACTCAAATAATTCCAAATAAAACCAAATAAACTCCAAAGTTCTCACACTAGCATTTTATATTCCTTAGGAAAATTTTAATTAGCTCAAAAATAAATCTAGGAATTTAGGAGAGAAATAAGAAGACATCCTTAATTTAATTATCAAACACTCAAATAATTCACCAAAAATTTTAAATCCTCATTTTTAGAATTAACATTCCGTAATAAAATTGCGGGATGTTACATAGTGTATTTGTGCTCAAATTACCATGGATAGGGTCTTGCTCATGAGATGAATGTTTCTTTGTGAAAATCACTTAAAATTACTTTTGGCCATGTCACATGCTTATATATCTCTACCTTCTTGATGGCAATGTGCTAACTACACCATATCAACTTTGCCTCCTCTATGTCTCATTTGTAGCATTTTGTTGTGCTCTTTGTATATTTGAGAAGCTTGGTAGATTGTATATGCTTTGACATGCATTTTTCATGAAAACAACGGGGAGAGCATCATGATATCTTGATCCATGCATTGTCAACAAGGGGGAGAAGGTCATGCATTGGGAGATTTTGCAGAAAATAGATATGCATTTGTGAGCATCATGATATCTTGATCCATGCATTGTCAACAAGGGGGAGAAGGTCATGCATTGGGAGATTTTGCAGAAAATAGATATGCATTTGTGAGATGTTGCATGTGGGGAGAAAATTTGAGAAGAAGATGTCGCATTTGCTCAGGGGGAGTTTGCATATGTGCAGGGGGAGCTCCTTTGATTTGCCTGAGTTTTGTGCTTTGCGTTGTGCTCTTTGAAAGCTTTGGTTTGTCTCGGCTGTGTTGAGCCGTTGCCCTTGCCTTAGGGGGTCGAGACGTGGTCTGGCGAGTGATCTTGTTTTTGCTTGTTCTTTAGCTTTGGATCACTTGTTGGAGGTTGGTGTTCATGGCTGTTTTCTTTTCTTTTTCTCTATGTGATTTCTATGGGTGTTGTCAATGCACTCATCAAGGGGGAGATTGAGGACCAGGTGTGTCTGAAGACCAGTGGAGGGTCGCTCCTTAGTGATGAGTGATTGACAACGTTGTGTGGACTGATGCTTGGCTAAGTGTGCAGGTACAGGTTGCGGCTTGACTCGTGTCGGTGCAGGTGAAGAACAAGCGCGAAAGGCCTTAGCCGTGGTGGCTTCCGAGTGATGGAGAG
The DNA here is from genome assembly GCA_036936925.1 of Cenchrus fungigraminus. Taxonomy (NCBI): domain Eukaryota; kingdom Viridiplantae; phylum Streptophyta; class Magnoliopsida; order Poales; family Poaceae; genus Cenchrus; species Cenchrus fungigraminus. Next base: position 106,278,185 of record CM072779.1, read on the forward strand.
GCAAGTAGGCTTGGTTCGATGGGCCCGATGGCCGATGGGGTCAAGTGCGAGCCGTGCGGTGCAAGACTAGCGGGCCGAAGTCGTGAACATGGGCTGGTGCAAGGTAGCGGATCGAGGACGAAGCTTGCACGCGGGGTTTGTTGGTTTGCCCACAAAACCATCAGGTGGGACGGTTTCTTGGTTTGGGCCGCAAAACAAAGTCCGGAGGCCTGACGAGACGGAGACGGTGATCCGGGACCTTCGGGAAGCTTCGAGGCGGGGGGCACGTGGCGTGATCGCAGGGCTTGCGTCGATGCTAAGCAAGGCCGCGGTGGAAGTGTGTCCGCTCAATGAAGACTTGACCGAAATGCCCCTGAGGGGTTGTATCTTCATTTCAAGTTGTAGGGGTAGTGTGGTCATTTACCTCCCTCCGGTGGACTTCGTATAAATAGCGGAGAGGTGGATGACATCTCTCTCTCTTGGACTCTAGGTTTTCCTCCCCCGGTAGATTGCTCTGAACTGCTTCTTGTCCCTCTGTATTCCTTAGGCTAGATTCTTGTATAGACTCTGACCTCTGGATGTATGAAAGCATTCGGTGTTGCGGTGTTCTCCTAGTCCTTTGTGATTTTCGGGTCATTTTCAGGGCTATTTTTGGGGAGTTTCGTTCTTCACTCAATTCGGGGATTTGAGGGTGTTTTCTTTCGGATTTCTTTGAGGGGATCATGGGTGGATGCCTTGCGCATCTTTCTGTGTGATCTTGACCCCTCAAACGCCGGGGAAAGCCTTCGATTCGTGAGTTTTTGGCCGGAGTTCGAGTTCTTAGTAGTGGTTCGTGTGATCCGCGATTCCCGGCGATTTAGTGGCTTAGAGGTCCAGATTTTTGGGGCATAGCTTCCTCTTGTGTTGCTTATCATCTCCCCCAAATCTTGTCTCAAGAGCTTTTGCCATTTGGGAGATCTGGTGATGGATTTGGAGAGTTGACTTCACGGGGTCGAGCTTTTTCTGCTCTGTCTGCGCCTGGCAGAATGTTCGTGGGTCGCGTGCGGACTATCCGCGCGACTGCAGTTCGTCGCGTGTTCATCTGTGTTCGTGCGCATTCGCGTTTCGATCCGTTTCGCCGCTATGGTTTTGTTGCAAGTGGTTTGCGGACTATCCGCGTGTGCTGGCCGGACTGTCTACGTGTTGTTGATTTTTGTCTGGGGTGGCTCGAGGTTTTCTGGGGTGTCCAGCGAGTTTCGTCGGACTGTCCGCCTGGTGTGGCCGGACTGTCCGCGGCGTGCCGAACTGTCCGCGGTGCTTGCCCGAACTGTCCGATTTTTCCCGGTGCGGCACTGGAGGTTCGGGGTCCTATTTCGGACTGTCCGCCGAGGGTCCGCGGACTGTCCGCCAAGCTTGCTTACTGTCCGCCGTACTCGTCTGGACTGTCCGGCCAGGACTTCGCAGATTTGGCTAAGTCCCTTGGTTCTTGTCTTGTGCTTCCGCGGTTTGATTCAAGTCCTGTCTCTTGATCTTGTGAGCTTGTTTGTGCCTTGTCTAGTGCTTCTTTGGTGTGTTGGAGTACTCGGAGTGGCAATCGGGGTATAGGCTGAGTTCGACCTTCGGGAAGAATTTTTATCGGCTCCCATTCACTCCCCCCCCCTCTCTGGTCGCCTATTCGGTCCTTCAGATCCGGTCTTTGACTTAGCAAAATATGAGAGACATGTCGCATTTCTTCCCTACCTACAGCTCCACATAAGCCTATTAGGAGTAGGATGTGAAGAAAGGCAGCATTGATGCCTTGGTGAGGAACCATACACTTTGAGCGATCCGAGAGTATCATTTGAGGAACTTTGATTTTCTTTTGAAGAATTTGCAAAACCTTCGGATTGATAGCTGATCAAGGTATGAGTGATTATGCACTTGCTATATAACCATTATGTCTCTCAACCGCCTAAGGCAGGTGAAGCTATTTGCCACATGTCATCAGGTGAATGGTAAGAACATTGCCAACCTGTTCAACTCTTGGTAGAGTACTTTGTTGTATGTTTGTCATAAGCTAAGAATATGGCATTGTAGCAACTCCTGATCAACCAACCTAAGTCCCTAATGTCTTGCTTCGAGACGAGCAAGAGGTTAGCTTGGGGGAGTTTGTTGACGGCTGTTAAGTACTACTTTCAGCCATCAATATTCTCACATAAATGGAGGCATATGCATTATTTACTTGCATTTTGGTTTGAATAATGTAGTTCCACTTGTCCTTGGAGATTATTTGTATGTAGGTGAAATAACCATTAAAAGAGATGGAAACCCACCTTCTATGGAAGAAACATGCCAACTCAGCTGAGGTGGTGGCTACCACCAAGGAAACATATGGCATTCCACGTCACTGATCCAAGGGTGGCACTCACCGACGAATTAGAGAGCGCCACATGGACTTCACATGGATCAAGGGGCCCACCTCGGATACCAAAACAAGCCATGCACTGGGGAAGGATCAAAGGGCCCACTGGTCAGCCACCTGGAGAAAGCACAGCCGAGATGGCTGCCCTAGAGGTTCGGTCGAACCGACCTAGGGTCAGTTCATCTCGGCCTTGCACGTGTAACTTGCTCATTGGTCCATTGCCTCACTCCCTGGTGTTTTGAGGCCATTTGGTGCTCGAGGCAAGCCTCCTCCTTTCCTGTAACTAGAAGGGGAGGGGCTCCCATTTCTCACACACCACTCTCTCATTCTTCTCTCACTTTTAGTCTCCAAGGCTAGGGGTAGGCTAGAGTAGCTCTTATTCAGGTTCCAAGTCTACTTTGGAGTCTAGGTATGAGTTCTCTTTTAGCTTTATTTCATTGTATGACTTTGATCTACTTCATTTATTCAACTATTTCATATAAAGTCATGATAGATCATATGCTTGATATGTTCTTGAGTTCATCTCTTGTTCATCATTTAGAGGCTTGTGTTCTTCGTGAACACTACCTTTTGATCCACTTGAAGGATGATAAACTCATTCCTTATGTGTTTGTTCATAAGTTAGAGGCTCGTGTTCTTCACGAACACGACCCTTTGATCTTGTTGATTAGACATAAGAGAGTTCGTATCTGTTCATATGTCTAGCCTTAGTTGATCTTGTTAGATGGCATGATAGTGTTGCATGAGGTTTGTGTTCAAGCTACGGTACTTGGTCTAAGTTGACCAGTCTTCCGGTGGCTCTCACCCTGGGTCACAATAGCCCGAGCCGGGTGAAGTCTAGCAGCAATGCAGGCATGGTGCTTGGGTTGTGTGGCTACGTTAGTTATGAGCATACCCCCTGTAACGATAGAGGTAGGCCGCAGTGGTGATAGTTGTTGGACCCTTTGGAACCCTCCGCGCTAGGTATTGTTGTAGGAGTCTAAAGTATAGTTTCACAGAGTGTTGGTCGTCGCGGGCTATCTCCCCATTTGTACCTGGGTGCTGAACCTTACCCTCTCATGCAATGTTTCATGCCTATCTCTTGTATCTTCTAGCTTTGTATGTTTAGTACATTAGAACCTAGAGCTAACTTGTATGTTCCCCCTATGTCATTGAGTACTAGAGTAGAGGTAGATCTGAGTGTGTGTCACACTACCCTATCATATCTTTTATCTTACCCCTGCCTTTGAGTTGTTGTTTCCTATATCTATCTCTTGGTTTACATTCAGTGCAAAAGCATAAGTCTATGATATCCGCCATTGCCTTCCACGGATACAATACCATTGGAATATTCTCCTTCCTTGGGGAAATGCTACAATGGTTTATCTGTGCGCTTGCGGATTTGTTCATGATCGTTTAGATTTACCTCTGGCAAGTCTTGGTGTTCACGCTAACTCGGCGTCGTTAGTAGTGACGCTAAGAAATGCCAACAAGCATTTCTGGCACCGTTGCCGGGGATGGATTCTAAATCTGTTCTTAGGTGATTGCGCTACGAAATGTCAACACCAAGTATCGGGAACTCCCTCTTGTCGTACCGTATTGCACAACGTCGTGAAGCGTTGGATATGTCTATATGGATTGTCTGTCTCCGTCCCTCGGAACGGATTATTTTCTGCCATCTTGATGATTCGAGCCTTGATTTCGTACCTTGTGGCTTCGAGAATCGAATTCGACTCTTGTACCTTGATATCCTCACATCGAGGTCTAGCATAGTTCCTTAGTGATTTTTCTGGTTCCTCCAAAGGATTTCCAGCGAACGCCATCTAGACAATCAAAAAAAACAAAAGAGTGTTTTTCTAGAATACAAAGGTTAGGTGTTAGTAATCAACAAAATCAATGAGAGATTAAACGAAGTAATCTGGCTTGCTCCCTAGCAACAGCGCCAGAAAAAGGGGCTTGTTAACGGTTCAAAACCACGTTCAACTTCACTGCAAGTACACAAAGTGACTTGGTGCCTTTTTCACCAACGGAGGGGACCCCCAAGGTTCTTGTCATTCTATGGAGCAAGGGAATTACTTGCGTTTAACGTAACACTAACTTAGTTGATTAAGGACTTAAAGACGCAAAGATTAATCTATAAAGTAAAGACAAACCAACCCTAGATTGTGTTAAAGAGAGAGAAAGGTGGTTCACGAGTATGAAGAATGTATGCCCATGGAATCTAGGTACTTGAGATGCAATCACCCAAAACATGACAAAACCCCGATCCAATCTATCTAAGCATGTGAACAAAGAATTAGGCGTTTCCCTTCCCTCGTACATGTCACTACGCAAAGGTAATCGATACTAATCCTAATGAACACGGTATGTTGACGTGATCTACGGGAGCAACCCCGAAGGCATGGTAGCTAACCTTAAACATTAAGCATCATCAACAAAAGGTACGATAGATATAAGATCCAAACGAGAGTGGGTGACTACATATCAAGATCCATTACAACTCCATGGACAAACGATTACTTTACCCCATCAAGACGCTAGGCATGGCACCGTTGAACATGGTGGATGCGCCCGATGGAGTCCGTTTCTCGGTGTCCTTCAACTCCGGCAGCGCCGTGGTAGGGCTTCAGCGTCCTCTTTCCTCGTGGTAACCTCCCTTGACCTCGGTGATGATCCTCTTGAATCCTCACCCTCTCGATCAACCCTCTTCCTTGTGGTTGATCTCCCGAGGCTTCTCTGGTCGTCTTTCGCGAATGGCTTCCCTCCCTAAACAATTAGGCTTCCGCGATCTTATCACCGAAGAAAGGTGACGGCGAACCGACCCCGAATGGGGGTGGACCGACCGGCCTGGCCCATTCCCATCCCGGTTCGCCTCCATCTTTTGCCACGTGTCATCTTTTGCACTTTGGGATTTTTCCTCCTTCGGATATGGGCTTTGGACGTCGTTATCCCCGCGACCAATTTAAGGGGTCTTTACGCATGATCTTTAGGTCTTTTCACCTTGGTCCTCAGAGATTCTTCATTGAAGCGCATTGGTCCTTGCCCCTTTGGAGTCAGGTTCACGCACGGTCGAAGCCTCCCGATCATCATGTAAATTGTCCTCCGAACCGAGTGCATCTCTTCTCATTTAGTGCATGCATTCCTGCGTAAATATTATACTCCAAAACGCACATCCAACGATGAACTTGTTATATCATTAGTATGCCTAGTGGCGTGTTAGTTCCAAAATGAAATCCATACTATAACATAACAAGTGTTCTTGGTTGACGGAAATTGACCGCCAACACCTATCAACAGAGATCCTTTCATGAGTATTTGTGACAAAGTAAAACTAAATATGATACTCGATCATCGACTGGGTTGAGATCGAGATCATTGAGTCCTTTAAGCAGAATGCATGTCAATTTAATATCTTGGTTCATTTTAATAATAACAGTGGATAAAAGTATGATCAAGGGGGTGTTGTTGGTACTTGCCTTAATCCAAAGAGGGGGAAAACTATAGAATTGTCTTGAGTTTCCTTGTCTTGATCTCGATTGTCTTCTCGAGGTTTGCTTGATCTTTCAATGAATCACACTCGATCTATAGTAACGTAGTTATACATATGAATATAAATCAACCAACAATCATAGCAGGCATCAAACATAACTTAGAGAGATAAGAATGTGATCTAAGGAACTAGTGCGAGACCTTAAGATCGAAAGTGATGATCGTGACGTGAGACGATCGAACCGGTCGCATAAAATATGGACCTTTTATAAAAGAAGGGGGGTGCTTAAGCTATCTAGGGTCGAGGAAGATGATATTTCATGTGTCTAAGATAGGGTTTGGCTTCTATGGGCTTCTAGTATTTTTAGGAATTTTGGTGGAATTTTTGGAATCAAGGATATGAAAAAGTGGATTTTTGTGTACTCTAAAGAAACTTTTCTATAGGTTGAAAAGATTAAAATAAAATCTAAATATCTAGAAATGTGCCAAAATGAATTGGATAGCATTTCTAGGGTTTTTAGGGCCTCTAAGATTTATGGTGAATTTTTGGGAATTTTTGGAAAATTCTAAGGTGGCTAACTAACACTCGGTGTGCACTGAGCTGTGTGGCTGTAGCAAAAACAAGGCGGCTGAGTGGCTGATAGGTAGGGCCGGGGGCTGATGTGGCGCGGCTGGCGTGGGCGTCCATGTGGCCGTCCACGTGGTGCACCGCGCTGGCGTGGGGTGCGTGTGTGGCACCTATGTGCCTATGGTCCACTGGACCGGATGCACACGGGGAGAAAGAGAAGAGGCGGACAGAGGGGTGAACGGCATCTCGGCCGGGCCCACGCGTCAACGAAGGGAGGCGGGACGGTGACGCACGGCGACGGGCGGCACCACCCTAGATCAACACAGGCATAACGACAGAAACAAAGAACTCGCCGGAGTTCTCGCTGCCGGCCGCTAGGAGGGGTCTCCGGTGATGAGAAGCGGTCCTAGGGCGTGGTGCGACACGACGGAGCTAGAAGGGGTGATGTGGGGGTGGGAGATGACACGGCGGTGTAGCGCGAGATCGCCGGAGTGGCGGCGGCGCTCAGTGGAAAAGGGGAACAAGGCTGGGAGGGATCTAGTGCTCTTGTGGGTGGATGTGCACGTGTGCGGGCGACTTGTGAGTGCGGAGAGGGTGCCACCAGGTTGTGCGGTGGCCGGAGCATGGCCGGAGGCTTCGCCAGAAATTCAGCAGCACCACGGCTATGCGGCGGCGGTGCAAGGGAGGGAAAGAGAGGGGAGAGACGGCGCGGACAGCATAACGGTCGAACCTGGAGGGGTTCAGCACGGCGACAGGCTCAATTCCGGCAGCATAACGGTCGGAGTTGGCCGTTGCTGATGATGGTGGGCGGCAGAGGGGAATGAGCAGGGGCTGGGTTGCCTATAGCACTACAGAGAGAGCTGGCTGTGGTGGAGCAGAGCCTTGGCGGCTAGGAGCTCGTCGGAGTCCCCCTTGACCTTAGCCAGGGCTAGCTCCAGCGAGGAAGTGACAGCGGCGGTGTGCTCCTGCCGGCGGAGCAGGGCTTCGCCAAGAGGGAGGAAGGGAAGGGCTGTGATGGTGTGGCGTGTGATGTGAGGATGTGAGGAGCTCAGTGAGGCTCCGTGTCCTATTTATAGGCTGGAGAAGGGAGAGGAGGTGGCCGGAGGAGCTTGGATAAGCTCGGCAGCAGATGGGGGTCGTGGCGCCGAGGCGGCGGGTACGGCACTAGGGAATTACTTGTGTTTAACGTAACACTAACTTAGTTGATTAAGGACTTAAAGATGCAAAGATTAATCTATAAAGTAAAGACAAACTAACCGTAGATTGTGTTAAACAGAGAGAAAGGTGGTTCATGAGTATGAAGAATGTATGCCCATGGAGTCTAGGTACTTGAGATGCAATCACCCAAAACATGATAAAACCTCGATCCAATCTATCTAAGCTTGTGAACAAAGAATTAGGCATTTCCCTTCCCTCGTACATGTCACTACGCGAAGGTAATCGATACTAATCCTAATGAACACGGTATGTTGACGTGATCTACGGGAGCAACCCCGAAGGCATGGTAGCTAACCTTAAACATTAAGCATCATCAACAAAAGGTACGATAGATATAAGATCCAAACGAGAGTGGGTGACTACATATCAAGATCTATTACAACTCCATGGACAAACGATTACTTTACCCCATCAAGACGCTAGGCATGGCACCATTGAACATGGTGGATGCCCCCAATGGAGTCCGTTTCTCGGTGTCCTTCAACTCCGGCGGCGCCGTGGCAGGGCCTCAGCGTCCTCTTTCCTCGTGGTGACCTCCCTTGACCTCGGTGATGATCCTCTTGAATCCTCACTGTCGGTGCAATGAATCGGTAGTCCACCACGGGGTAGGCTATGGTGGTAGATTGTTTGGTGGGGATCGCCGAGACTGGAGCTAGATGGTGTACAAAGGACACAGGGTTTATCCAGGTTCAGGCCGCCGGGAGGCGTAATACCCAACGTCCTGTGCTCGGTGTGTTGTATTGATGGTTCCACGATTGGGAATCAGACGGAGTTGTCTTTGAGGGGGGTCCCTGCCGCCCTTATATAGCCTGGGGGGTAGGGTCTACAGATCTCAGAGAATCTATAGCTAACTGATTACAAGATTGGCCTTCCGGCTCAAGCAATTTCTTTCCTAACTAACCGATCTTGGTTCATGGGAGGATATCTCCTCAGGCGCCGCCTCATCCTGATCTGTACGCCGCACTGTATCCCCACTCGGGTGGGCCCATACGTATATGTATACACGTCATGAAGCCCCTCCGTGTGGGACTCGGGGGGTATATCTCCCACAGCAGTCCCCGAGCGCTTCTTAACCAGACTGCAACTTCGATCTTCAGCTCTATGCATCTTCTCGTGTACTTTCGCCATTAGCCGAGTGCTTAATGCCCTTCGTCCGAGTGCTTTGGACGTCGTCTGATCTGACCTTCGGTGCAGCCGAGTGGTCTTGAAGTTGAAACTCGTGGTTGCCGGGTGGTTGAGGAGATCTCTTCACCATGTTTGTGATTTATTCAGATCATCTGGGATTGGAGATTGTACACTTTCGTCGAAGACGAAGTGTACACACTTAGTCCCCGAGCCTACATAAAGATTGAAGAGGTTTATCTAGGGTCAAAAGAGAATCAAAGCGACCGCTCCCTGATGTCTTCTATAATGGGTGCCCCTTTGGAAAAAAGGGTACCTCTGATCGCCTACCGTATCCCCGCCCCTGACTTTAGTCAATGAGACTTTGTCTCGGCATGATCCCGGGTGATCGCGGTGGTAGGTTTTAACCACTGGATGGGCGCATCTCCAGATGCACCCATTAGAGTAGTCCCCGAGGTTCGGATTAGTTAAAGTAACTATTTCAAAGCTCTAAAAAGGGTTTAGTTCGGTATTACCATCATCCCATTTGGGAGAGTACCACTCGGATCATCTGACCCGGTACGGTGTTTAGTTAGAGCTCCGGCCCTATGCCAAATTTGCCGTATGTCCCACCGGGTTTTCACAGAGCACTCGCGTGAGGTCACCTACCCTAGTCATCATAATCGTGACTTCTGAACAGCTTTGGCCTGTGTATGGCATGCCTCCGGGAGAACACTCATGAGCTAGCAGATTTTTGAAACTCTCTTAGGAGTTATAACCGAATTTTCGAGGGCGGGTTATCTGATAACCTGGCAGTACGTGACTCTGGGTCACGGCCTCTGAGTGGTTTAAGCCAACCAATGATTTTTGGAAGGCCATTTTTAATTTTAAGGGTGTCTTCCTGTATAAGGGAAGGTTTTAACCCCTCGGCCCAATTAGAGCCACGGCCTGTTAAGGCCTAGTAGCCGGAATCGGAAGCGTCGCGGATAAGGCTTGAGCTGGCACACCGTACACGAGTCGTACTTGCGAGTTTCTCGCGAGAAGAAATCTCCCGCGTCGCGGCGACGCGTCCGCACGGGTGGTGGGGCCCGCCACGACCATCGTTCCGTCTGCCGCATTTAAGGCAGTCCAGAGGCATGGTTCGCCACGTGCTCATGCAGTCACGTCGCTTCGCTGCCCATAGGAAACCATGCAGCCGCCCTTCTCTCTTCCTTCTCCGGCCGCTCCGCCTCCGATCCACCGGATCCGTCGCCGTATTAGCTCGATCCGCACCGGATTTAGCTCTGGTGAGGCCGCAGATCTTGATCCGCCACCACACCGCATCTAAGCCGCAGCTCTCGGGGAGTCCCCGAGCGTAGCGAAGGGTGTAGACCGCTCCCCGCCCAAGTCCCCGAGCGCAGCGAGGATGACATCCGGTGGATCTCGCCGGCATTCCAAGAAGTCAAGGTGTGGCGCCTCCGAGGCGAGGTGCTCGCCATCTCCGTCGTCATCGTCCCCGCTTTCGCCGCTGATGCGGAGCGAGGAGTGGGTGCTCTCCGTCTCCATGACGGAGCGCCTCACCACCCTGGTGTTGGGGGGTGTGCTGCTCGAGTCCGCCGTCGAGGGATGGCGGCCTGCTGCGGAGGAGGAGTTCCCCACGCTGTCGACCGATGACGCCGTCGACTTCGAGTCGGCCTACCTCCGCGGGTTCGGCCTCCCTGCGCATCCCTTCTTCCTCGGTCTGCTCTACTACTACGGTTTGGAGCTGTGCCATCTCAACCCCAACTCCATTTTGCACATATCCATCTTTGTGCATTTGTGTGAGGCGTTTCTTGGAATCGCCCCGCATTTCGATCTTTTTCACTATTTCTTCTGGGTGAAGCCCCACCCAAACACCAAGAAGCCCCAAGTGGTGGGCGGCGCCGGATTCCAGCTCAAGTAGAGGCACTCTGCCGAGTACATTCCGGTGCCGCTCGTCAGCTCCAACAAGGGCTGGCACTCGGAGTGGTTCTACACCACCAACCATGCTCCGGCGGTGCCCTGCAACATCGACGCGCGGTCGACTCCTCTCCCATGCTGGGATGAAGAGCTTGACCAGGTGGAGATGGGGCAGGTGTCCGTGCTGCTGGAGCATATCCGGAAGCTGAAGGAGGTCGGGCTCACTAGCATCGCGGTGATGGCGAGCTTCACCGTCTGGTGCACGCAGCCGCTCCGGGACAGGGTGCGCCCGGCGTACGAGTATGCCGGCGACGACCACGACACGGCGCGGCAAGCGATAGAGCCGAGGAGAGTGATGGAGCTGAAGGAGCGCGTCCATCAGTGCTTCGTTCCTGGCACCGTCATCTCCAACCGCGGCGCGCCGAAGCCGTTCAACCTGGCGAACTATCCGCCTGAGGTAATGGTTTTTTCTTTTATAGGGTGCCCATTAGCCACCAGATGTTTGATGAAATGGTTCTGTTTGTTTGTCTGCGAAATTGTAGGATCGCAGGGCTTTTGTCTTTGTGGCGCCTGTGCCCGGCTCATTGGCCGGGCAGGGTCCTTTGGCCGGTCGCCTTGGCGAGCTGCAGCGGATGGAGCGTGCCAGGGCTCACGTCACGGGTGGCGGTGAGGCGATCCAGCCTGAGCCCTGTCGGCCCATAGCGCCTGCTCCGGAGGAGAAGCGTGCCGCACCGGCCGGCAAGGGCAAGGAGCGCAAGGGCAGCCGAAATCCCGAGTCACGGCGTGCGCCCCCTGGGTCGCTCAAGATCGACGAACCAGAGGTGCGCCGACGCAAGCTTGTGCTGTCGGAGGACGAGGAGGAGGAGGTTCCCCTCTCCTTTGACATCGGTGAAGCTCCCTCGGTGATGACGACTCAGGCAGCGCCGGCGCCTACCGGTCACTTCACTTCTTCTCTTCCTTCTCAGCCATCGGGCCCAGTGCCACCAGTGGCGGACGCTGCGCGCTCCAACCCTCAGACTGCACAGGCTGCCGCTGCAACACCGTTACCAGCACCTACGGCGGCGGTCAGTGGGGTGAAGCGATCTGCCTCCTCTGGCAGCAGTTTTCTGCGTCGTACCCGTGTCCGTGTGTCCTCCGAGTAAGTTTTCTTGAAATCGTCCATCCTTGTTTTTTGTTCATTAGGTTGGAAAGCGATCTTTTTGTCTTGTTTGTACGAATAGAGATCCCTGCGACCTCCCTTCTGAAGTCGCCGAGTCATCCCAGCCGCCTGCCGCCCCGGTGTCACCGCGCCCGAGTGCTTCTGATGGGCACCCGGCTGTTGCGCCGGGGGTTCCTGATGCTGCAGCTATGGCTGCTGATGCTGCTGTTCGTGACTCCAGTCCCCAGCGTGGGGCTGGACACGTTGCAGCTCCCGGCGCTGCTGCGGCTAAAGCCTCTGGTATCGAGGAGATCCAGCAGGAGCTCTCTCAGCCGCGTCTCAGCCCGCCACGCCCTAGACGCATCGCCCAGGTGCATGGCACTCGTGTGGATGAAGTGCTTGGGGGTCCAGCGATCGACACCGAGAACCGCGTGGAACTCGTCGTCATTGCGCGGAGGACCCTCCAGCTTGCCGAGGTAATTCTTTCTTCCTCTTATTGTTGTGAACGCTTGCTAGCTGTAGTTGGTTGATCTCTTGCTGTATCTTGACAGACCGTGGCCTCGGAGTCTGCGCGCAAGAGCGCTGTGCTCGAGCGCGACGGCACCGCTACTGATCTGAACACCACTCTACGCGCCCGGTTGGAGCGTCTCGAGCAGCAAGCAGTCGCTCAGCAAGACAGCAGCAACCGAGAGGTGGAGAGGCTGCGTCCGGAGAAGGCGACTGCCGAGGTGAGCGAGGCAACGCTCCAGGCGGCGGCGGAGGAAAACCAGCAAGGTATGTTGATTATGTTTTGCTTTTGTTTCGCCGTTGCCCGAGTACTTCGTGTTGATTATGTCTTGGCGACAGCTCGGGCCAAGGCGGAGAAGGAGCTCATATCCCTTTGGGGCCGCATGAAGAAGCTCCGGCAGGACGGCCAGGAGGCGTGCAGGCAGGCTGTTGTGGCGAGAAAAGAGCTATCGGTTGGTTACCTTGCACTCCTGTGTTATCCCTGAAAGTTCGTCAATAGGTGCTCCCGACGTTGAGCAGATTTCCGGCAAAAACAATTTGCCCAATATGTAGATCTCGAGGCCCGCTCGCATCGGAGAGGGCTCAATTCAAAGCTCTCGGCGAAGCGCAGCGCCCCATGCTGGATGAGCTTGCGCCCCTTGCTGAGTCCTCCTCCGTGCGACAGTTCGGTGATCCGGTGGTGCGTCCACCAACCCTTCTAGAGCGTGCCCAGGCGGCGGCGGCACGCTTCCCCGGCTATCTTCGCGAGGTCGGCGTGGCAAGTGCCAGCCACCGCCTCACCATCTTCCGCTCCTTCTACTCCTCGATCAGCGTGGATCGCTTCCGTGGTGGCTTTGCTCGCGGAACGTCACCATAGCAGGCTGAGCGACTGCTGGAGGAGGTGAAGGACACGGCGGAGCAGCTTGCTGACGACGTCGTGGCAGCGGCTGATGAAGAAACTGTTGGTGATGCCCTCCTGTCCCAGCCATAAAAACTTTAAAATTTAAAAGTTGTAATACTCTGTGGTGCTGTGGGTGCACCAGTACTTTGGTTCGTTGACATTTGGTAGTTTTAAGTAGGCGCTTTACTTTGATGGTATCTTTGTACTGTTAATTTCTCCGGTAGTTAGTCTATTACGGGAAATCATAGGCTCTTGGCCTTAGTTTCCTAGCACAGAGGGTGTACTCTCATACACGCATAGTACCTTAGCTTGGCAAAAACCTCGACCCACGATTTAAGATGTATGCTACCGAGTACTTTATGAGTCGTAAGATCCGTGTTAGATGAGCGTTTATTTAGTTTTAACATGGAAAACTTTGTTGTATGTAAAGCAGTCCCCAAGTTTCAGAATTGAAACTTGGGTGAGAAAAGGGCATGTGAGCAGATGTAAAAGTGAAGTATAGAAACTTCATGAGACATGAAACTGAATTCATTGCCACAGACTGCTAACATGGATAACATATAAAAGACTTTGAACAGAAAGTGATACATAGCTTTATTATGGGTAGAAGAAGCGTAGGTGCTCGATGTTCCATGAGTTGGGCACATCCAAGCCGTCCGCCCGCATCAGCCGATAAGCACCCGGCCTACTGATTTCCTTCACTATGAATGGCCCCTCCCATGGGGCTGCTAACTTGTGCATGTCCTTCTTGCTTTGGATCCTGCGTAGGACCAGATCTCCGACGCAGAAAGCTCTTTCCTGCACATTTTTATCATGGTAACACCGCAAGGCTTGGGCGTACCGAGCTGCCTGAATCGTTGCCGCGAGCCGTCCTTCCTCGATGCTGTTGATATCCTCAATCCGCGCCTTCTCAGCCTCATTTTCGTCATATACTTCAACTCTTGGTGCATTGAACATGAGGTCGGTGGGGAGCACCGCCTCAGATCCATATACCAAGAAGAAAGGAGTATGACCAGTAGCACGACTCGGCTGTGTCCGTAGTCCCCAGAGTATTGCAGGGAGTTCGCGTAACCAGCGGGTCGTGTACTTTTTCAGGCGATTGAAGATGTGTTTCTTGAGTGCTTTGAGCACCGCTCCGTTAGCTCGCTCAACTTGACCATTGGCGCGTGGGTGCGCGACTGAGGCGCGTGCCACCTTGATGAGGAGTTCATCGCAATATTCCTGGAACTCCTTTCCTGTGAAGTTAGTACCCGGGTCGGTTATTATCCTGTTAGGGACACCGAATCTATGCACGATTTCTCCTATGAACTCGGCTGCCTTGGCAGCTGTGAGCGCCTTGATTGGCTTGACCTCTATCCATTTGGTGAACTTGTCAACTGCTACCAGGATATGGTTGTACCCTCCGGATGCTTTCTTGAAAGGCCCGATCATGTCGAGTCCCCAGCACGCGAAGGGCCATGAAACGGGTATCGTCTGCAGAGCTTGGGCTGGAACGTGTATTTGTTTCGCGAAGAATTGGCATCTCTCGCAACGTTTCACCAACATCTCAGCATTTGCGACGGCCGTGGGCCAGTAGAAGCCAGACCGGAAAGCTTTTCCAACAATGGTTCTTGCTCCGGTGTGGTTGCCACACATGCCACCATGAATCTCCGCTGGGAGTTGTCGTCCTTCTTCCTCCGGTATGCACTTCTGGAGTACTCAGGACTGTCCGCCTCGGCGATACAGGTTGTCGCCGATCAGGACATAGTTCTTGCTCCTGCGACTGATCCGCTCGTGCAACGCTCGTGTCTCCCTTTCCTGATCTGGTAAAGGATTCGGGAGCGTGCCGTCCTTGATGTACTCGGCCATCTCTGAGATCCACTCGGGTTGTGGCTCAATCATTAGGACTTCACCGAGTCCTTCTGATGGATCGACTTGCGCATCGGGGTTCTTGATGGAAGGCTTGATCAGGTCTTGAACAAAGACACCCGGTGGTACCTGGGCTCTTGTGGATCCCATATTTGCCAGCTCATCGGCCGCCTTGTTATCTTCACGGAGTACGTGCTGAAACTCTAGGCCGTAGAACTTGCCTTCGAGTTTGCGGATCTCCACACAATATGTGTCCATCTTCTCGCTAGTCTGGTTCCACTTCTTGTTAACTTGGTTCACCACCAAGGCAGACTCGCCCCTGACCATCAAGTATTTTATCCCGAGTGATACGGCGATACGGAGCCCATGGAGGGCCGCCTCGTACTCGGCCGCGTTGTTCGAAACCTTGAACATGACCTGCAGCACGTATCGCAGTTTCTCTCCTGTTGGGGAGATGAAAATTATGCCGGCCCCGCCTCCTTGAATCCTGAGTGATCCGTCAAAGTACATGGTCCAGTACACAGGTTCAGTGGCAGTGGATGGCGTCTGGATCTCCGTGTATTCCGCCACGAAGTCAGCGAGTACCTGCGACTTGATCGTGTTGCGCGGTACGAAAGTTATGTCGTGTGCGGCCAGCTCGATAGACCACTTCACGATCCTTCCCATGGCATCTCTGTTGTGCAGGATGTCGCCTATGGGGTAGTCAGAAACTACGACGATTTTATGAGCTTCGAAGTAGTGCTTCAACTTGCGTGCGGTGATCAACAGTGCGTATAGCAGTTTCTGCACCTCATTGTACCGCACCTTAGAGTCGGTCAGTACCTCACTTATAAAGTAGACCGGCCTCTGGACGGCGTAAGCATGTCCTTCCTCTTTGCACTCTACAACTAATACCGTGCTGACCACGTGCGTGGTAGCCGAGATGTAGAGGTAGAGAGTTTCCCCCTATTCTGGTGCTGTGAGGATGGGGGCCTTTTGCAGATAGCTCCTGAGTTCCAGGAAAGACTTCTGGGCCTCCTCATCCCACTTGAAATCATCGTTTCGATGCTTGAGGAGCTTGAAGAAGGGTAGTCCGTGTACACCAGGTCGAGAGATGAACCGGCTGAGTGCTGCCATGCACCCGACCAGCTTTTGTACATCCTTCTGGCATCTAGGGGGCTTCATCTGAGTGATCGCGTGGATCTTTTCTGGGTTTGCCTCTACGCCGCGGTTGCTTACAAGGAATCTGAGTAGTTTTCCTGAGGGAACACCAGAAATGCACTTTTCCGGGTTAAGCTTCCACCGGTAAACTCTCAGGTTAGCGAAGGTCTCAGCTAAGTCCTTGATAAGATTATCGGGGTCTCGAATCTGGACCACGATATCATCTACGTATGCTTCACAATTTATGCCGATTTGTGTTTTCAGGCATGCCTGGATGGCACGCTGATACGTCGCACCGGCGTTCTTCAGACCAAAGGACATTGTCAAGTAACAGTACGCGCCATGGGGCATAATGAACGACGTCTTGATTTGGTCTTCGACCTTCAGGCTAATCTGGTGGTAGCCTGAATAGCAATTGAGGAAACAGAGCAGGGCATAGCCCGCTGATGAATCAACGACTTGGTCTATTCGCGGGAGGGTGAAGGGGTCTTTGGAGTAGTGTTTGTTGAGATCAGTATAATCAACGCACATTCTCCATTGCTTATTCTTTTTGGATACAAGAACTGGATTAGCCAGCCAGTCTGGGTGATACACCTCTTTGATAAACTTGGCAGCTAACAGTTTCGTAACTTCTACCCCTATTGCCTCCTTGCGGTCAGCCGCGAACCGACGAAGCTTTTGCTTGATCGGCTTAGCATTCGGGTCAACCTTCAAGGAGTGCTCGGCGAGCTCTCTAGGCACTCCTGGCATATCAGCTGGTTTCCAGGCGAATATGTCGGAGTTAGCGCGCAGGAACTCAACAAGCACACTTTCCTATTTAGGGTCCAGGTTGGCCCCTATGGTCACCGTCTTTGACGGATCCTCAAGGTTAAGTGACACCTTCTTCACGGCCTCCTTCTCCCGCTGGATCACCTCCGTTGCTGGCTTCTTGGTCGGGATCTCCAGATCTACCAGGTCGAGCTTGCTGGCAGCCGCTAGGACTTCAGTAGTGCACCTGGAGAGGTCTAGGGTGGCAGCGATGTGGAGGTTCTCCTTCTCACAGGCACTGGCTATGTTGGAGTCACCTTTGAGGGTAATGACCCCGTTTGGCGCAGGCATCTTCAGCACCATGTAGGTATAGTGGGGCACCGCCATGAATTTGGCTAGCGTCGGCCTGCTGAGTATGCCATGATAGGCTGTCTCGAAGTCCGCCACTATGAAGCGGACGTACTCTGTCCGGTAGTTCTCGATCGTGCCAAAGGTGACTGGCAGAGAGATCTGACCGAGTGATACTGAAGGATCTCCGGGTACAATCCCGAAGAAAGGCTTGTCGATCGGGCTCAAGTCCAAGGGAGTGAGGCCCAACTCCTTGAGCGTGCTGGCGAACAATATGTTGAGGCCACTGCCTCCGTCCACCAGCATCTTGCAGAGTCCCACGTTGTGAATCGTAGGCTTCAACACGAGGGGGTATCGCCCGGGCCTGACGACGGCCTCCAGGTGGTCCTCCCTACTGAAGGTGACCGGGACTTCCGACCACCGCAGGAACTGGGGCGTGCCATGCTGGGCCGCGTACACTAGTAACCTGTATGTGAGCTTTGCCTTGCGCTTCCCCTCGATCTGGTCCGGGCCGCCGTAGATCATGTTGACCGTACGGTCGGCGACCTGGAAGTCTTCCTCATCATCATCCGCTGGGGGAGCGCGCTTTCCCTTTCCCTTCTCATTCTTGGAGGGGCCTTTGGAGCGTCCCTTGCCGGAGAAGTAGTTCTTGAGGCTGAAGTAGTCGCGAGCCGAGTGCTTGTGGTTCTTGTGGTACGGGCATTGCATGTCCAGCATCTTCTGGAACTCAGATGGGTCAATGCGCTTCGGGGTGGACTCTACAGCCACCACGACCTCAGTCGGCTTGCGCCTCCTGTTGCGCTGTGCGTCCTGCTGGGAGGTCTCTCCCTCTTGGTTCGGATCGTGGCGTGGTCGACGCGGACGTGGGGAATCATCGTCTTCCCAGTGAGACTTGATGTGCTTCAGCTGCTCGCGTTCTGCCTCTTCACCGTCAGCTTCCTTGTTAGCTATGGCGAAGAGCTCGTTTACGGTCCTCGGGGGCTTCTGGGCCCACTTATTCACTAGCTTGCCGTAAGCCAATCCTTGCTGGAAAGCACTGATGATGTCGTGCTCCTCGACGAAAGGAAGAGAGTTCTTCTTCTCGGAGAAGCGCCGAATATACGAGCATAGTGACTCGTTCTTACGCTGCCGGATCTGGTCTAGCATCCTCCTGTTCCCCGGCCTCTCCCATGTGCCGGAGTATTGGCTCGTGAAGAACTTGCAGAGGTCGTCCCAGGACGTAATGGAGTTCTGCGGGAGCCCCGCGAGACTGTTTCTGCACCCCTTCGTGAGCATTATGGGCAAGTAATTTGCCATCACGTCGGCGTTTCCTCCCGCAGCCTTGACCGCGGTGGAGTAGATCTAGAGCCATTGCGCGGGGTCCGACGTGCCGTCGTACTTGTCGACGTCGGACAATTTGAAACCTTGGGGCCATGTCACTCGACGTAGCCTTTTTGAGAGGGAGAGGAAGCCGTCGTAGGATGGGACACCCTCTCGACCTCCACGGTCTCCGTCGACCGGTTGCTCGTAGGAGCTGTAGCTATCCCCGGACTCCTCGTAGGAATCCGAGTAGTAGTCTTCATACACGCTCTGCGAGTCGCCGCGTCTTTCTCGGCGATGAGGGGCTCCATGCTCCCTGTCGTAGTCGTTGCGTCGCCTCGACTCCTTACGGCGGCGCTCCTCGCGGTTGCGGTTGATCGTGGTCCTTGCGTCGCGGCGGCGGAGTCGGTCACGCAAGTCTTCACCTTCATCACGTCGCGCTCTTTTGTGGCGCGAGTGGCGGGTACCCTCCGTCTCCCCCTGCCCCACTGGCGGGGAGGGATCGACGCGGTTGTGCTGGGTCGCAGCGGCCTACACCAAGGCCCGTATGCCCCCAATGTCCAGCGTATTTGGAGGCAGCCTCTCAACCGCCTCATTTAGTACAATGAGATTTGCTTTGGGGTCGCGTAGACCTTGTGCCCATCGTAGTCGAGGGTGAAGTCATCCTCGAGCCTTCGGGGCGGAATTCTGCTTGAGCGGCGGGTGCGGCGCCGCCGTCTGTTGCGGCGCGGGCGGTCGGAGCTTTGAAAGTCCTCGTCCTCCTCCTTGTCGCCCGGGGCCTCTTGGTGCTGTCGCGCTCGGTCCGCATTCTTCCGTAATCGTTCGGCCTTTTGTGTGGCCGTCTCGTTATCCTGAGTGCGCTCGTCCTCGGAGATTGCCGGCAGAGCCCCTGGTGCTGCCGCGTAGACAAAGGCAGGCGACCAGCTTCCGTCGGACAGATCCGAGGGTGAGCTTGTAAAGCTGAGCAGGACCGTGTCGTCGTACCCACGGGAGGGAGAGCTTCCGTCCAGGCCGAGAGCCACCTCGAGGGACGCAAAGGACCCATCCAAAACGTACTCGGGGCCAGATCGCCCAGCAGATCGGTCTGAGTGGCGCTCACCCTTTGACTCATCCATGGTCCAGTCGCAGAGTTGTCCGTCCTCTTCCTCTTCCAGTATGGGGAGGAGGGACGCGTCGCAGTTGGCCTCTCATATGGGGGAGAGAACCACGTTCACGAAGCGCGGCGAATCATCATCCGAGTAGTACTCGACTGGTTTGGGCGCATGATTCACCGCTAGGTTCTGCTTTACCTCCTCCGTGATTACGGAGGCGGCGGTGCTCTTCAACCCGAAGGGAAAGCACTCGGACTGCGGGGTACCCAGGGTTGCCTCGCAGATGGCGATGGTCTCAGCCATGTGACTAATGACCCGGTCGAAAGATTCAACCAGATCGTTCGCGGGAGGGTTCGATGACCCTTCAACCGTCAGATCTTGAACCGAGAGGGTTGGCCCCCGGGCTTGCTGCGACATGCTGAAAAGCACTCGGCAGGCTTTGGGCTTGTCCAGATTAGATCTGGTAGCCGGTCTTCCCCTCGCGGGCGGTGTGGAAACCGCTCCTGAAGGCTTTTCCGTGGTGATAACGGTGTCGGAGAGAACGCATGGGATCTCTCCGATGATGACGTGACCCTGAGGAGGAGTCACACAGCCGGCTGCCTACTCGTCGACGGTGGAGACGGGATTGAGGCTCCCGAAAGGGATTCCCGCTCCCAACGCAGTGAGGGCAAGGCAACTAGCAGGGATCTTGACTGCGGCCATCAAGCTCGCCAACTATCGCGGCGAACCCCTACCTGGCGCGCCAACTGTTGGTGCAATGAACTGCAGTCCACCATGGGGTAGGCTATGGTGGTAGATTGTTTGGTGGTGTTCGCCGAGACTGGAGCTAGATGGTGAACAAAGGACACAGGGTTTATCCAGGTTCAGGCCGCCGGGAGGCGTAATACCCTACGTCCTATGCTCGGTGTGTTGTATTAATGGTTCCACGATTGGGAATCAGATGGAGTTGTCTTTGAGGGGGTTCCCTGCCGCCCTTATATAGCCTGGGGGCAGGGTTTACAGATCTCAGAGAATCTATAGCTAACCGATTACAAGATTGGCCTTCCGGCTCAAGCAATATCTTTCCTAACTAACCGATCTTGGTTCATGGGAGGATATCTCCTCAGGCGCCGCCTCATCCTGATCCGTACACCGCACCGTATCCCCACTCGGGTGGGCCCATACGTATACGTATACACATCATGAAGCCCCTCCGTGTGGGACCCGGGGGGTATATCTCCCAAACCCACCCGCTCGATCAACCCTCTTCCTTGTGGTTGATCTCCCGAGGCTTCTCTGTTCATCTTTCGCGAATGGCTCCCCTCCAAAAACAATTAGGCTTCCGTGATCTTATCACCGAAGAAAGGTGGCGGCGAACCGACCCCGAATGGGGGTGGGCCGACCGGCCTAGCCCATTCCCATCCCGGTTCGCCTCCGTCTTTTGCCACATGTCATCTTTTGCACTTTGGGGTTTTTCCTCCTTCGGATATGGGCTTTGGACGTCGTTACCCCCGCGACCAAGTTAAGGGGTCTTTACGCATGATCTTCTGGTCTTTTCACCTTGGTCCTCGGAGATTCTTCATTGAAGCGCATTGGTCCTTGCCCCTTTGGAGTCAAGTTCACGCACGGTCGAAGCCTCCCGATCATCATGTAAATCGTCCTTCGAACCGAGTGCATCTCTTCTCATTTAGTGCATGAATTCCTGCGTAAACATTATACTCCAAAACACACATCCAACGATGAACTTGTTATATCATAAGTATGCCTAGTGGTGGGTTAGTTCCAAAATGAAATCCAAACTATAACATAACGAGTGTTCTTGGTTGATGGAAATTGACCGCCAACACCTATCAACAGAGATCCTTTCATGAGTATTTGTGACAAAGTAAAACTAAAGATGATACTCGATCTTCGACAGGGTTGAGATCGAGATCATCGAGTCCTTCAAGCAGAATGCATGTCAATTTAATATCTTGGTTCATTTTAATAATAACAGTGGATAAAAGTATGATCAAGGGGGTGTTGTTGGTACTTGCCTTAATCCAAAGAGAGGGAAAAACTATAGAGTGGTCTTGAGCTTCCTTGTCTTGATCTCGATCGTCTTCTCGAGGTTTGCTTGATCTTCCAATGAATCACACTCGATCTATAGTAACGCAGTTATACATATGAATATAAATCAACTAACAATCATAGCAGGCATCAAACATAACTTAGAGAGATAAGAATGTGATCTAAGGAACTAGTGCAAGACCTTAAGATCGAAAGTGATGATCGTGACGTGAGACGATCGAACCGATCGCATAAAATATGGACCTTTTATAAAAGAAGGGGGTGCTTAAGCTATCTAGGGTCGAGGAAGATGATTTTTCATGTGTCTAAGATAGGGTTTGGCTTCTAAGGGCTTCTAGTATTTTTAGGAATTTTGGTGGAATTTTTGGAATCAAGGATATGAAAAAGTGGATTTTTGTGTACACTAAAGAAGCTTTTCTATAGGTTGAAAAGATCAAAATAAAATCTAAATATCTAGAAATGTGCCAAAATGAATTGGATAGCATTTCTAGGGTTTTTAGGGCCTCTAAGATTTATTGTGAATTTTTGGGAATTTTTGGAAAATTCTAAGGTGGCTAACTAACACTTGGTGTGCACTGAGCTGTGTGGCCGTAGCAAAAACAAGGCGGCTGAGTGGCTGACAGGCGGGGCCGGGGGCTGACGTGGCGCGGCTGGCGTGGGCGTCCATGTGGCCATCCACGTGGTGCACCGCGCTGGCGTGGGGCGCGTGCATGGCACCTATGTGCCTATGGTCCACTGGACCGGGTGCACGCGGCGAGAAAGAGAAGAGGCGGACGGAGGGGTGAACGGCGTCTCGGCCGGGCCCACGCGTCAACAAAGGGAGGCAGGACGGCAACGCACGGCGACGGGCGGCACCACCCTAGATCAACGCGGGCACAGCGGCAGAAACAAAGAACTCGCCGGAGTTCTCGCTACCGGACGCTAGGAGGGGTCTTCGGCGATGAGAAGCAGTCCTAGGGCGTGGTGCGACACGATGGAGCTAGGAGGGGTGATGTGGGGGTGGAAGATGACACGGCGGTGTGGCGCGAGATCGCCGAAGTGGCGGCGGTGCTCGGTGGAAAAGGGGAACAAGGCTGGGGGGCATCTAGTGCTCTTGTGGGTGGATGTTGAGGACCATGTGTGGTTCGAGGATCGGTGGATGGTCGCTTCCTGGTGTGATGAGTGATTGACAACGTTGTGTGGACTGATTCTTGGCTAAGTATTGCAGGTGCAGGTTGCAGCTTGACTGGTGTTGGTGCAGGTGAAGAACAAGCGCGAAAGGTCGTCGCCGGTGAGGCCTCCAGGTGTGGAGAAGACAAGTAGGCTCGGTTCGAGGGACCCGGTGGCCAGCGGGGTCAAGTGCGGGCCGCACGGTGGCATGAACAGCAGGATGAAGTCGGTGGACGGTTTCTTGGTTGAGCCTCAAAACCAAGGTCGAGCCGGGACTTCGTGGGAGCCGAGTCATGAGTGGTGATTGGCGGAGGCTACATCAAGTTCGCGGGGTTTGCAGTGGTTCACCAGAAAACCACCGGGTTACTCGGCTGAGCCACAAAACTGAGGCCGAAGACCGGGCGTGGCTGTCAGGCCAAAACCGGTCTGACCGGTTTGGGAAACCGGTCTGACAGGTTTGGGGTCGCAGGGCGCCGGAAGCTTCGAAGCGGAGGACACACGTAGGGATCGCAAGGCTTGCGTCGAGGCTAAGCGAAGTGCGGTCGCCGGGCATCCGTCCAATGGTGTTACGAAGACAAATTCCCAAAGTGCCCTTGGTGGGCATGTATCCTAGTTTAGGCTTTAGGGGTATTTTAGTCTTTCGGTTGCCTCCATATAACCCAAGTGATGAGAGGATGGCAGCCATCTCTTGGAACCCTAGCTCATTTGGTTTTCCTATTTTCCCTTCCTATTTTCCTTAGGATTTTCTTAGGACTAGCTTGAGAGCTTCATGGTGAGATCTTGTGAGAGGGAAGGATGATCGGGCGGCAAGCTAGACCTTGTATAAACCTCTTTGGTATGTATAGATGATTCGGCGTGGTTCCTCAAGGCTTGATTGTGTTCTTCCCGTTTTCCTTTTTTGGTGATTTTCGGAGCCTTTTCTTGGATTTTCCGTGGGCAAGTTTTGGGGGCATTTCTTTGAGGGATTCTTGTTGGTTGTCACATATGAGGACCGTGTGCTTCTTTGCTTGGTGATCTTGCTCCAACAAACCCTCCGAAACGGCTTCAATTTGGTGGTTTTCGGTGGATTCCATGGGAAGGTGTTCTTGAGGGTTGACTTCTGATTCCTCTTGATTGAGTAGGTTTTGGGGACCGAGCTTCTAGCCAAAGGTAGCCCACGAGGTACCCCAGCTATCCCCAAAGTCTCACTTGAATCCGTGGAACGAACCGGGAGATCGATCGAGGTGAAGGCTAGGTTTTTCCCGCGGGCTAAGTTCTTCCCGACTGTCCAGGCAAAACCGGCCTGACCGGTTTCCCAAACCGGTCTGACAGGTTTAGCCCTAGTGGGCTGTCGTGGGGATTTTGAGCAGGAGAGTCTTGTGCTGGCTATGGCTTTTCTAGTTCAAAGGTGGAGAGGTTCTTGAGGTGTTTTAGGGCAGTTTTGGCCTCGAAGGTCTTTTGGGGATTTCCTGGACAAAACCGGCCTGACCGGTTTGCCAAACCGGCCTGACCGGTTTCCCCTGCCTGTGAGAGGCTAAGTCCCAGAGAATCGGTCTGACCGGTTTCAGAAACCGGCCTGACCGGTTTTGGTTGCCACCAGCAGTTTCGAGTTGTTTTCCGCTGCGTGTTTCGAGTGGCTGTTGGTTGGATCTTGCTCCTAGGTTCAGTAGCACTCCAGTGGCTACGTGGACTTGGCAAGAGAAGCTTGCGGAGGTGTCCGAGTGAAATTGGGTTCATAGGCCGAATTCTTGAGTAGAATTTTTATCGGCTCCCATTCACTCCCCCCTCTCTGGTTCGCCGTTCCGGTCCTTCAAGTGGTATCAGAGTCGGTTCGGGTCTTCATTGACTCTTACCAATCTAAGATCCAAAGATGGTGTACCAGGAACGGGGTTCGGGTCCTCCGCACTTCGATGGGAAGAACTACCAGATGTGGCAGAGGCGGATGGCAGCGTTCCTCCGCGGAAAGGGTCAGATCCTTTGGGACGTTACGTTGAACACAGCTTATGTTCATCCGATGAACTTCCTTGCTCCAGGATCGAGGGATATGTTCGAAGCCAACAACAAGGCGGTCGACTACTTGTTTCGTGCTCTGTGTCAGCCTGAATTCGATCGGGTTCAGACAGAGGACTTAGCTTGTAGGATTTGGGAGCTGTTGAAGGATGCTCATGCTGGGAATGCTCAGGTTCAGGCTCGGATGTACGCGACTTACCGGAGAGAGTACGAGAACTTCACTCATCTCCCCGGCGAGTCCGTCGATGCCCTTTTCCACCGGTTTACGGTCGTTGTGAACAACATGAGAGCCAATGTGGCCGTGCTCCCATACGATGATCATGATAGAGCCGTGAAGCTCTTGCACTCATTGGATCGTACCGTATGGGACGAGAAGTTTGAGGCTATTGTTGAGTCCGAGAAGTATGATACCTTGACGGTGAACGAGCTGTTCTCGAAGCTCAAGTCGGCTGAGTTGGACCGTGGTATGACAGCCAAGATCGAGAGCCCGACTGATTCTCACAGTCTCGCTCTCGTTGGTGGCAAAGGAGCTAAGTCTAATGCTAACACATCCTCCAGGATGTACTCTCTGTCTTCTTTGATGTCTTTGCCAGACGAGGAGTTCGACGTGCTTGGAGAGGACGAGCTGGCATTGCTGACCAGGCGGTTCGAGAGGCTGCACGAGAACCGGGTGAACACGAGGAGGACATCACGGACGTGCTTTCAGTGTGGCAAGCCAGGACACTTCGTCGCTGACTGCCCGGAGAAGATGGAGAACAAGGACGGCTACAAGGACGGCTACAGGCACCGGTCGAGCAAGGACGGCAAGTACCGATCAAGGCGCGATCACAAGCACAAGAACAAGCACAAGGACGAGCGACGGTCGAGGAAGAAGGATGGCCGTGGCAGGAAGGCCTGAGCGATGGTCGGAGCAAGCGACGTCGACTCCAGCTCTGCCTACTCTTCCTCGAGCTCGAGTAGCAGTGAAGATGAAGGTGATCGGCGCAAGAACAAGAAGTCATCCAGGAACTTGAGCGGGTTGAGCTGCTTCGCGGGAGATGGCTTCTGCGGCATGGCTCGTAGCTCCGGCAGCAAGAAGAGTCACCAGAGTGACTCAGACTCCGACTCCGAGGATGAGGTATGTGATGAGCTCTCCTCTTTGCGCAAGGAGAATGATGAGTTGGTTGACTTGCTTGATAATCGCGATCACATGCTTAGAGAGGCCAAGAAGATGAGGAAAGAGCTTAGGGCCTCACTGGAAGATGCTAGGAACCGTGTGGCTGAGCTAGAAACCCAGAACCTAGATGCTAAGCTTGAGATTGATTCGCTTAAGGCTTCTCCTGTGGTTTCTGATGATGTTGATTGTGTTGATTGCTCTGTGTACCTAGCTGATCTTACTGCTCTTAAGGATAAGCATGCTTCTACTTGTGATGAACTAGATATGCTTAGGGTTGAAGTGGCTGAGCTTAAGTCTAGACCTGCTTTGCTAGGTGCTTGCACTTCCTGCCCTATTTTGCATGGAAAGATTGATGAGATGCATGCTTACACTGTTTCGCTTGAGGCTAAGTTGAAAGAGCCTATTCCCACTTCTTGCTCTACTTGTGAATTGCATGTGGTTAAGAATTTGGAGCTTGCGCATTATGTTGATCGCTTGCAGGATGAGAATGATGAGCTGAGGAAATGTATGAGCTGGTTGTCGGGTCAGGAGCCTCAGCTTGGTATCATGATAGCGGCTTTCAAACGCTATGATGGTCAGGCGCTTGGGGCTGACAAGCTTGGAGAGAACAGTGGTGAGGGAGCTGAGAGAGTTGGAGAGATCTCTATCCCACCACCAAACAGACACAAGAACAAGTTTGAGCCCAAGCCCAACCATCTCAGAAACAAACTTGACACTACTCCAGATCCACCCATATTCCCTCACCCAACAAATGATTTCCAAAAACCGGTGAAGTTTGTGAGCCCAAAGGGAGGTGAGGAAGGAGAGAAGAAGGGTGAGAAACCGAGTGAGCAACCCCAACCAAAACCAAAACCAATCCGGTTTCATTGTGACTATTGTGGGAGAGATGGTCACAAAGGGGAGTTTTGCTTCAAGAAGAAGCGAGAGGAGAGAATGGTAAAGGAGTAGGCAAACAAGAACAGGTACAACCCATCTTATGGTGTGCCTGAGTCTCGTATGCCACTACCTAGGGGTAAGGCCATTGTTCGCACAGTTCCGGCTTGGGGAGAAAAGAGTGCTTTGGGTGGAAGGAACCCTGCTGGAGGAGTTAAACCGGCCAGACCGGTTTGGAAACCGGTCAGACCGGTTTGGGCTGATCGGACAGCGAAACCGGTCAGACCGGTTCCAGAACCGGTCAGACCGGTTTGGAGACAACAGGGTGACCAGTTTGGTTTTCGTGCTCAGGATGAGGCTCGTTTCAGGTTCTTTGGTCGTGGTTCTGGTGGTTGGTCTGGAAAGATTGCAGGTGGTCAGTTTGCTAGGCACTCTCCACCTCGTGCTCAATACGAGGGTGGAAGGAGTCATAGCTTTGAGATGGAGAGGAGGAATGATCCACGGTTTTCCTTTCGTGGCTTTCGTCCTCCTCCAGCTAGAGAGGGTTGGTTCCCTCGTAGTGGTTACCGTGGTGGTTTTCGTGGTGGTAGCTTTGATAGGTGTGATGATTTGGTTTGTGCTAACCCCACTTTGGAGCAAATGGCTCGGCACTGGTTTTACTCTTTTGGTACTAACCCCAGTGCTGAGTCGTTTGTTCACTCACGTGCTCGCTTTTGAATTTCAGGTGGGAGACTTGAGGAACGTTTGGTTGATTGACTCCGGTTGCTCGAGGCATATGACCGGGGACAAGGGGTGGTTCTCAAGTCTCGTCCCGGTGGTGTCTAGGACATACATCACCTTTGGGGACAATGGGCGAGGGCGTGTACTATCAGAAGGTGAGATCAAGGTAAGTGACAAGGTCACTCTCAGGCGTGTTGCTCTTGTTCAATCGCTGGGGTTCAATTTGCTTTCCGTGTCCCAGTTGTTGGATGAGGGCTTTGAGGTGTTGTTTCGGCCTGGTGGTTCTCGGATTTTAGATTCTCGAGGGGACCTTGTTTGCATGGTCGTTCCCGAGGGTCAAGTGTTCCGAGCTGATTTCTCTCAGTCTTCTGGTGTGGAGCGTTGCTTTTTGGCTGGTTCTTCGAGTGATTTGTGGAAATGGCATAGGAAGTTGGGTCACTTGAGCTTTGACCTTTTGTCACGCTTGAGTAAACTCAATTTGGTCCGAGGATTGCCACGGTTGAGGTTTGAGAAAGAGTTGGTTTGTGCGCCGTGTAGGCATGCCAAGATGGTAGCCTCTTCTCACCCGCCTCTCACCGATGTGATGACGGAGCGTCCATGCGAGCTGCTCCATATGGACCTTGTTGGCCCAGCTCGTG
Source organism: Cenchrus fungigraminus (assembly GCA_036936925.1). Taxonomy (NCBI): domain Eukaryota; kingdom Viridiplantae; phylum Streptophyta; class Magnoliopsida; order Poales; family Poaceae; genus Cenchrus; species Cenchrus fungigraminus. Next base: position 106,306,388 of record CM072779.1, read on the forward strand.
TGCGATCTGCGGGTGGGAAGCGGTATGTCCTTGTTGTGGTGGACGACTACTCTCGGACGATGGCTCGGACGATGCTCGACGAGCATAGGACTCCGAGAAGGTTCTGGGCTGAGGCGGTCAATACCGCGTGCTATGTGTCGAACAGGATCTACCTCAGGATTCACAAGAAGAAAACCTGTTTCGAGTTGATGCACGGTCGCACACCCAAGGTGAGTCACTTCCATGTCTTTGGTTGTAAATGCTTCATTCTGAAGAAAGGGAAGAAGTTGGACAAGTTCGAGGCTAGGTCTGTTGATGGCATTTTCTTTGGTTATGCATCTCATTCTAGAACATTTCGTGTGCTCAATCTTGAAACTAACCAAATCGTGGTGACTTGCGAGGTAACCTTCGACGAGACACAGCCACGTAGTCAGCTTGTTTTTGAGTGTGCAGGTGATGACGAACTTGGCGAGGAGATCTTTCAGGAGGAGGAGCATGAACATGGAGATGATGAAGATGGCGGTGTGGTGCCCACAGCTGAACATGTACCTACTACTTCGACGACGATCGTGAACGGGCCCTCTCCCACACCTACAACGACAAACCCAGATCAAGGCGAAGCTGCTGTTGAGGGGGAGGTAGCATCAAGGCGAGAACCTCCCCGGCGAGTGCAAGTGGATCACCCAGCTTCGAGAATCATCAGCGACATGAATGAGCGTACTACACGGTTGAGGGTTCGGAGCAATTCTCATTTCGCTCATGCTGCTTTTGTTGCCACCTTTGAGCCCAAAGACATTGGACACGCGCTATCTGATCATAATTGGGTTAATTCGATGCATGAGGGGTTGGAGAAGTTTGAGAGGAACCAAGTTTGGGTGTTGGTTGACCCTCCTCCAGGGTGTAAGCCGATTGGGACAAAATGGGTGTGGAAAAATAAAGAGGGAGAGAAAGGAGAAGTGGTGAGGAACAAGTCGAGACTTGTTGCTCAGGGGTACAGTCAGAAAGAGGGGATCGACTACGAGGAGACTTTCGCTCCTGTAGCTCGTTTGGAGGCGATCAGGATCCTTCTAGCCTTTTCCGTGGCTAAAGGGTTCAAGTTGTACCAGATGGATGTGAAGAGTGCTTTCCTGAACGGTGTGTTGGAAGAAGAAGTGTATGTGAGGCAACCACCGGGGTTTGAGAGTGAGAAGTACCCCCACCGGGTGTACAAGTTGAGGAAGGCGCTGTATGGGTTGAAGAAGGCACCTAGAGCTTGGTATGGTAGGCTGAGGGGGTTCCTGTTTGAGAGAGGGTTTGAGATGGGGAAGGTCGATCAGACCTTGTTTCTCCTCAGACAGGGCAGAGATATCCTGATTGTGCAGGTATACGTGGATGATATTGTCTTTGGTGGCTCGTCTAACTCTCTTGTTGCAAGGTTTGCAGAAGACAAGAGCAGGGAATTCGAGATGAGTATGATGGGTGAATTGCAGTTCTTCCTCGGGCTACAAATCAAGCAATCAAAGGAAGGAACATTTGTGCACCAAGCTAAGTACACCAAGGACATTGTGAGGAAGTTCAAGATGGAGGACTCCAAGGCCATGGCGACACCTATGAGTACAACTACAGCTCTTGATGCGGACGAGGAAGGTGAACACGTGGACCAGAAGGAGTACCGGAGCATGATCGGGTCACTCCTCTACTTGACGGCGACGAGGCCGGACATCCAATTCTCGGTATGTCTGTGCGCTCGTTTTCAAGCGTCTCCGAGGACTTCGCATCGGCAAGCAGTCAAGCGCATATTCAGGTATTTACGACACACTCCCGACTTCGGCCTTTGGTACTCTGTGTCTTCTTCTTTGGCGCTTCATGGTTTTTCAGACGCGGATTTTGCCGGGTGTCGGTTGGATAGGAAGTCCACTTCTGGGACTTGCCAGTTCTTGGGTTCTTCTTTGGTGTCTTGGTCTTCCCGCAAACAGTCGAGTGTTGCTCAATCCACTATTGAGGCAGAGTATGTGGCCGCAGCTAGTTGTTGCTCTCAGCTCCTTTGGATCACATACACCATGAGTGACTTTAGTGAGGAGTGTACCCATGTCCCACTTCAATGTGACAGCACCAGTGCCATAAGCGTTGCAAAGAACCCAGTGCTCCATTCCAAAACCAAGCACATAGAAGTGAGGTATCATTTTCTGAGAGATAACGTAGAGAAAGGAAAAATCGCTTTGATCCATGTACCTACACATGACCAACTAGCCGATATTTTCACCAAACCCCTAGATCAAGCAACTTTCACTCGTTTGCGGGGGGAGCTTGGTGTGTGTTTGATTTCTTGAGTTGGTGTGTGGGAGCTCTTTTGTAGCATATGTATAGCTTTTCTTTGTGCATTCCTTGCATTTGGCATGGCATATGTAACATGATGTATAGGCATCTTTGTATCTTAGGTTGCATGCATTTTGTATCATATGCATTGTGTGGGAAAAGCTTCTCCTATATACATTGTTCACCATGATATGCTATATATGATCTTGTGAGCTAGTTTGGTGTGATATGGCTTAGTGTGGCTTAGCTCTTGATGATCTTGTTTTATATCCATGGTTGATAGCTATGTTTTTGAAAAATGTCATATATATGCTCTCTTGTGAGTAAATGCCTTTATATGATCTTGACATGTTTTTGTGGCTTGGCTATGCTTAATTTGTGGTTGGATAGCTTATTTTGATCATATGGAGCCAAAGGCTCATTTGCCATCATGAATGTTTAGCCCCCATGCTTCATCTTGTGGAGGGGCATAAGTTCCTTTTTGTCGCAAAGACATTTCATGTACCAATTATAAATCTGAAAATGAAATGTAAATTGCTTGGAAAATGTGCTCCCATGTCATATGTGCTTAATTTACTTGCTTTTGGGTGCTAAACCGTTGCATGTTGCTTACCAATGAGAAGTCTCATACATAGAAGTAAGCACATGGCTCGGTATGCTTTGACATGACATGAGGTGCTTGTGGGTGTTTATGATGGTCTTATGCTTAGAATGGTTGTCCTAGCATGAAGTTTGTGTGGCTTTGCCATTTTGACATGTTTTGCTCATGTTTAGGACTTTGCTCATGAGAGGGTGATTTTTCGCAAAAATGCTCAATTCTCTCTTAGCTTTACCCAATAGTTGTGAAACTTGGTGATCATGTAGTTGATGTTCATACGATGCTGTAGAGTATCTAGCTTGCTCATTTGATCATGTGTAGCATCTTGTGATGAATTTTGTCTATTTGAGAAGCTCTAGTTGCATCTTTTCAAATTTTGAGCCTTGATTCATGCATTGGCAACAAGGGGGAGAAAGGTTGGTTGAGAAAAGTTGCATTGCATCCCTAGAACATATTTCAACAGTCAAGGGGGAGCTTGTGCATTTCTTTTGCATTTTTGGTTTTTGGGGGGTGTTTCTGCAGAGTTAAACCGGCCCGACCGGTTTGGTGGAACCGGCCTGACCGGTTTGTGCCCAGGGTTGGCACATGTCCAGGGGGAGTATGCATATGTGCAGGGGGAGCTCGTGGTTGCTTTGGTGGTTTGTGCTCTTTGCTTGAGCTTGTTTTTGACTCGGTTGTGTCGAGCCGTTGCCCTTGCCTAAGGGGACCGAGTCTTTCCTCTTTCAAGTGATCTTGCTCTTTGCCTTTGTTTGGCTTTCGATCGCTTGTTTGAGTTTTCTTTTAGTCGTTTCTTTTCTTTTCCTTTTCTCTTTGGTTACCAAATGTGTGTGTTGTCAATGCACTCATCAAGGGGGAGATTGAGGACCATATGTGGTTCGAGGACCGGTGGATGGTCGCTTCCTGGTGTGATGAGTGATTGACAACGTTGTGTGGACTGATTCTTGGCTAAGTATTGCAGGTGCAGGTTGCGGCTTGACTGGTGTTGGTGCAGGTGAAGAACAAGCGCGAAAGGTCGTCGCCGGTGAGGCCTCCAGGTGTGGAGAAGACAAGTAGGCTTGGTTCGAGGGACCCGGTGGCCAGCGGGGTCAAGTGCGGGCCGCAAGGTGGCATGAACAGCAGGATGAAGTCGGTGGACGGTTTCTTGGTTGAGCCTCAAAACCAAGGTCGAGTCGGGACTTCGTGGGAGCCGAGTCATGAGTGGTGATTGGCAGAGGCTACATCAAGTTCGCGGGGTTTGCGGTGGTTCACCAGAAAACCACCGGGTTACTCGGCTGAGCCACAAAACCGAGGCCGAAGACTGGGCGTGGCTGTCAGGCCAAAACCAGTCTGACCGGTTTGGGAAACCGGTCTGACCAGTTTGGGAAACCGGTCTGACCGGTTTGGGGTCGCAGGGCGCCGGAAGCTTCGAAGCGGAGGACACGCGTCGGGATCGCAAGGCTTGCGTCGAGGCTAAGCGAAGTGCGGTCGCCGGGCATCCGTCCGATGGTGTTACGAAGACAAATTCCCAAAGTGCCCTTGGTGGTCTTGTATCCTAGTTTAGGCTTTAGGGGTATTTTAGTCTTTCGATTGCCTCCATATAACCCAAGTGGTGAGAGGATGGCAGCCATCTCTTGGAACCCTAGCTCATTTGGTTTTCCTATTTTCCCTTCCTATTTTCCTTAGGATTTTCTTAGAACTAGCTTGAGAGCTTCATGGTGAGATCTTGTGAGAGGGAAGGATGATCGGGCGGCAAGCTGGACCTTGTATGAACCTCTTTGGTATGTATAGATGATTCGGCGTGGTTCCTCAAGGCTTGATTGTGTTCTTCCCGTTTTCCTTTTTTGGTGATTTTCGGAGCCTTTTCTTGAATTTTCCGTGGGGAAGTTTTGGGGGCGTTTCTTTGAGGGATTCTTGTTGGATGTCACGTATGAGGACCGTGTGCCTCTTTGCTTGGTGATCTTGCTCCAACAAACCCTCCGAAACGGCTTCAATTTGGTGGTTTTCGGTGGATTCCATGGGAAGGTGTTCTTGAGGGTTGACTTCCGATTCCTCTTGATTGAGTAGGTTTTGGGGACCGAGCTTCTAGCCAAAAGTAGCCCACGAGATACCCCAGCTATCCCCAAAGTCTCACTTGAATCCATGGAACGAACCGGGAGATCGATCGAGGTGAAGGCTAGGTTTTTCCCGCGGGCTGAGTTCTTCCCGACTGTCCAGGCAAAACCGGCCTGACCGGTTTCCCAAACCGGTCTGACCGGTTTAGCCCTAGTGGGCTGTCGTGAGGATTTTGAGCAGGAGAGTCTTGTGCTGGCTATGGCTTTTCTTGTTCAAAGGTGGAGACATTCTTGAGGTGTTTTAGGGCAGTTTTGGCCTCGAAGGTCTTTTGGGGATTTCCTGGACAAAACCGGCCTGACCGGTTTGCCAAACCGGCCTGACTGGTTTCCCCTGCCTATGAGAGGCTAAGTCCCAGAGAATCGGTCTGACCGGTTTCAGAAACCGGCCTGACCGGTTTTGGTTGCCACCAGCAGTTTCGAGTTGTTTTCCGCTGCGTGTTTCGAGTGGCTGTTGGTTGGATCTTGCTCCTAGGTTCAGTAGCACTCCAGTGGCTACGTGGACTTGGCAAGAGAAGCTTGCGGAGGTGTCCGAGTGAAATTGGGTTCATAGGCCGAATTCTTGAGTAGAATTTTTATCAGCTCCCATTCACTCCCCCCTCTCTGGTTCACCGTTCCGGTCCTTCAGATGTGCACGCGTGCGGACGACTTGTGAGTGCGCAGAGGGTGCCACCAGGTCGTGCGGTGGCCGGAGCATGGCCGGAGGCTTCGCCAGAAATTCAGCAGCGCCACGGCTATGCAGCGGCGGTGCAAGGGAGGGGAAGAGAGGGGAGAGACGGCGCGGACAGCATAACGGTCATACCTAGAGGGGTTCAGCACGACGACAGGCTCAATTTCGGCAGCATAACGGTCGGAGTTGGCCTTTGTCGATGATCGGGCGGCAGAGGGGAATGAGCAGGGGCTGGGTTGCCTATAGCACTACAGAGAGAGCTGGCTGTGGCGGAGCAGAGCCTTGGCGGCTAGGAGCTCATCGGAGTCCCCCTTGACCTCAGCCAGGGCTAGGTCCGGTGAGGAAGTGACAGCGGTGGTATGCTCCTGTCGGCGGAGCAGGGCTTCGCCGAGAGGGAGGAAGGGAAGGGTTGTGGTGGTGTGGCATGTGATGTGAGGATGTGAGGAGCTCGGTGAGGCTCCGGGTCCTATTTATAGGCCAGAGAAGGGAGGGGAGGTGGCCGGAGGAGCTTGGATAAGCTCGGCAGCAGATGAGGGTCGTGGCGCCAAGGCGGCGTGTACGGCGCAAGGGGGGCAGGGTGAGAGAGGGCAGTATAGGAGGGGGACAAGAGTGTGGTCGCTTCCGGTGGTACGGGTAGGTGCGGTGCACGCTGTGGCTACGATCTTGGAGCAACAGAGGGCGAGATCGAACGACGGCAACACTCTGGAGCTTGGCGTGGACGGCGATCGTGGCGCGAGCGGTGCAGGCGGATGAAAGGCCGGGGAGGAGTTCAAGTGGCACGAGAGTGTTGCCGTGGTGCTGAGGTTTGCGGCGCACATCTTGGGTGGATAAGAGAGGCGCCCGGCAAGGGGATCGAGAGGGGTACGGCCGCCGTGGAGCTCCAGGGCGTAGTACGACGTCATGGCGGATTGCGATGTTGGGGCTGAGCGAGTCCCTCAAGCTGTCAAAAGTTGTGGTGCAGAGTCGGGCGAACGCGGCGCGCGCGCGAGCAGGGCGGCGGGGGTTGGAAAAGGTGGCGCGCGGGAGGAAGACGGCGTCAACCAGGCGGGGAGGTGGGCTACTGCTGGGCTGAGGTGGGCCGCGTACACGCGAGGGAAAACGAGGTGGGCTGCGCGAGGAAAAGAGATGGAGGGGGTGGGTTTAACTTTACTGGGCTGGGAAGAAGGGTACCTGTCCCACTAGTGGTTTAAAAGGATTTCTAATTGTTTGGACTTGAGTTTGAATTCAAATTTGAATTTGGATTTCAAATTTGAATGGACGTAGATGTGTAGGTGCTCTAGAAATTCCTTAGGGAAAGTTAGAGAAGAAATTTGGGGTGAGAAAAGATGTTAGCCACTCAAAATGCATATGGACCCTAGGGTTTGATTTTTGAAAGTGCATTGACAATAAGGAAAAATGCAAGGGCTTGTGTGTGAAGTTGCTATATGTTTTTAGAAAAAAATTTGGGGCTATTTTTAAAGGTTTTGAAAAATCGGGATGAGACAGCCCAGGCCGCCACCTCTGTTGTTGCCCGTTGAAAAGCCACCCCCACGGCCAGTGCTCATTGAATAAGATGAATCGCATGACCTGAATAGTCTGTGTTGCTTTGGCTTCAGCACGCCGGTCCAACCCGTGTTTTTCACAAAGGAATGTGGGTGTGCCCTTTTTGCCTGAGGGGTCACAAGTAATGGACCATTTGTGACCTGATGTTACACACGCATAACATCACCATTTCACTTGCCTGACTGTGGGATACAAGGGTGAGGCATCGTGCTTTGGAGGAGTATCTGCTCTAGGATACACGTTTTGTTGCACTCCGTGCAGCGGCAGTATTGCCATGAGGCCGTGATGATAGTAGTATGTCGTGATGGTAGTAGTATGTCGTGATGGTAGTAGTATGAGCCGTGATGGTAGATTGCTAGTAGTAAGTCGTTAAGAGTATGTCGTTGTACTTCCACCGATAGTGGATCGATCCATCCTCATGTGTAATCAATGTGTATGCATGCATTTGTCTCGTAATGTCATTTGTATTTGGATTGTGTTGTTTCTAATAAAAATGGTAACATATGTCTACTCCGTCGGTATAAATTCAGTGAAACGGAAAGTCTGTTCCCATGATTTCTTAAATACCGGATGAACACAAGGCGAAAGTTCGTTTTGTAGCAAACATCATAAGATGATCAGGTTGCTACAAGTTTCTCAACTCATCACAACAAAGTTCACACCACCAAGTAGCAAACATCAACATATCGACAATTCTCCCCGCATATGATAAAACCCAACATCTTGTAAAAATAGTAGTAAAAGAAAAGATAAAACAGAGTCGAACAGTTGTCGTTCTACGCAATGAGACTGCATAAACAACAGACGAAAGTCCGTTGTGCAGTATTCAATCAGACTGGATTAAAGTGTCACTGGTACGCAACATTTTATTAGGAAAACCCAACATCCTACAATTTAGTAGTATGCAATGATAAAACCCAACATTTTGAGAAAACAGTAGTAAAAGAAATGATAAAATAGAGTCACTGCTCTACTTCTACTAATCCATCTACTAGTAGCAGTTACCACTAACTGTGGCGCTGCTTGTTGGTCGATGGTGCACCCGGCACCTTGTTGCAGCTGCTCACGGACGATGTAGTCATTCTGTGGCCGCCTCCCATGGAAGATGGTGGCGGACCACCCCGGGCATCGACTGTAGATGAGGTCGTCCCTCCATTAGCACCTGTCACACCCGGCCCAATTTGGATCGCCCATGAGTGGCCCATGAGTGCAGGTGCGCATGTTTAGTACCACATTGCTAGTTGAGTAATGGTGGAGCCAACTTATAAGCCTTTGTCTACCAGCCATAGCACCTTCGGGTTAACCCTTTTACACGAAGCAAGGACGAAAGTGTAAGAAGGGTGCTATGTGTACGCGTGCTGGCCCCTACGGAAGGGCTGGGGGTGATGGTGCCGCTCCATGGCGGTCGGTCGAGCTTGGTGGATGATGGCCTCTACTCGATGAGGATGGTAGAGATTGACTGCCACCGACCAATGAGGATGAGATAGGATGATGATGGCACTTGGAGAAGACAGTTCGTCGGCTTCTGGCGGTGCTTCCATGCCCCTGACCCCTAGCAGCTCTTGCTGACCTGCGAGGGGTGCGATGTTTCAGAGGCACCCCATCTTGGATTTCTCATGGTGGATGGTGGCCTCTACTCGACGAGGATGGTCGAGATTGACTACCGCCGACCAATGATGATGAGATAGGATGAAGGCGCTTGGAGAAGACAGTTCTCCAGCTTGTGGCGGTGCTTCCACACCCCTGACCCCTAGCAGCTCTTGTTGACCTGTGAGGGGTGCGATGTTTCAGAGGCACCCCATCTTGGATTTCCATTTGTTCCACAAACTTCGAATCATCAGAGGATTTGTCCACCAGCACCCGAATGGGACTCTGCTCTACCTCCTCTTCATCAGACGACTGGGGATGCTCCCTTTCATCAGAAGAAGAGGAGCATGTGGCTTGCGCCGCACCTCTAGGAGACAATGGCTCCATGGGGAGAGGAAGAGGGCGATGTGCGAGAATGGAGTTTGTTGGTGGTTGCAAGAGTGGGAGAGGGCGCTGTGCAAGAATGGGGTTTGTTGTTGGTTGCAAGAGTGGAATATTTCTGGGGACTGGAAGAAACGTTGTACTACCTCCGTCCCAAATTAATCACATACTGTACTCCGTATCTTAGTTTTCGAGGAGTCAAAATGTGCACTTATTCGTCCCAAATTAAGTGCACGTCTCAACTTTCGAGGAGTGAAAAATATGCACTTGTTTGACTTCGATTGTCATGGGTTATTGGCATAATGTGGATCATTGATTATGTAACCATCTGTAACACATTTCTATATATAACATACAAATATCTATATTATTAGTCTTCCTCAATTATGCAGTGCATTAGTTTTAAATGGTAAATATGATGGAACAAGTTGCTACCACAATCAAATTCGCAATCATAGCTACTCATCACCACAAAGTTCACACCACATATAATAAGCAGCAAACATCATAAGATGATCCGGTAGCAAACACCAAATACAACCATTATACAAATCTAAACCATCTATCTAGTAATAACACCACGAATCACATTATGCCTCATTGTTGTTCTTGACTGACCTCTTATATGAGGCCTGTCACAGCAATTCCTTCACCTTCTTCACCACAATCGTGGCAGAATCCAGGTGCTTCTTCACCATCTGCAGCTCAGAGGCAGTCTCTTGAATCACCCTGTTAGCCTTTGCACATTCTTCCTTCCACATCCTTGCCTCGCTTTCAGCTTTTAGGTACCTGTTGGCTTCACCTTTTTCTGTAGGAGACAATAGAGCATCGTTTCTCATTTTCTTTCCTGTCTCAAACAGGTTACGGGTTAACTCCTTGTAGTATCGCACCATCGTCTTCGGCTCATCTGCTTTGACATTGGCCTCCTCCTTAGCAGTTGTACATGCTTCTTTACACGACCTTGCTTCATCTTCTGCTTTTCCCTTCATTTCTAGTAGTTTCTCTAGAACTTTTAGAGTCCTAATATCCCATTCTGGATCTATCCACCTAAATGACGCGCACTTCATGCCATCAATCTGCAGTCACCGATTTCGTTCATATAATTAGCGATTGACCACACTAACATCAAACGCAGAAGCAAAATTTGTTAGAAGTGAAACAAGTTATCATTAACCTCACAGCAGCATACATACCGACGCCTAGGGTTGGTGCCTGTTCAGTCATACCTCAGATGGACAGGCAAACCGTCCTTGCACTCGTTTTCATTAGGATCTAGAACGATAACTTCACAAGGACTAGGCGTCGGCGATCTGGGGCTATCAGAGTCTACTCCAAACACCTTTAAAATACATGAATATAGTCTATTAACATAGAATGATCGGTCAAAGTAGCATGGTAAAACAGAGGACTGACCTGACCGGAGCGAGTCCTGCTCCTCCATTTGCCGCTAGGGCCGCTACGATTCGCCATTCCTGCCACAGGCAAAAGTAGATCTACGCACCGACGCTAGCTATAGCCTTTGCCACAAGGAACAAGAGCGTGGTGTCGGCGAATCTCTTGCAGAGTTGTAGTAGTGTACACCGTGTCGTCGAGAGAAATGAGATATATTCACTTGTCTGCGGGAAAAAAATTTTTGGCTGCAGCGCGGGCTTTTCTCCTGCCAACTTACCAGAACCACTTTGTGCTGTTGTTGGGGCTGACGTGTTCAGTTATCGCGAGGCGCCTAGCCACATGGAATAGGCGGCACTTGGAAACAAGCAGTTACACAATTATTACTCCTGAAGGTCCTCCCTGCAAAACATCAAAAGATCGGACCTTCCTCGTTCCTAACTTCCCCCTTGTATCACTATATTATTACGATATATCCGTTGTTCTCCCTCTACCTTCTTTTTTGCCTAGTTCCGCAGTTATGCAATGCTTATGAATTTAGAATGGTGATTAGGAGTATGCTCGAATCAATTTGAAATAGATTAAACAAAATCGGCATAATAAGATGGCATCTCATAGGAACTCATCAACACAAAGTTCACACCACCGAACATCATAAGATGATCATGTAGCAACAAGTTTCTTGGCTCATCACAACAAGATGATCAGGTAGCAACAAGTTTCTCAACTCATAACTACAAAGTTGACACCACCAAATAGCAAACATCAACATATCGGCAAATGGTAGAAAAAACTAATACAAATATCTGTTTGGCTCAAATAACACAAACTGCATCATGTCTTAGTGGTAGTGCTGCCTACCCCTTCAGAATAAAGGTCATGGGTTTGACCTTTGTTGCTGACGTTGCTTCTTTTTTTTGTTTTCCTCCTTTTTTGTCACACTAAATTGTGGTCTTGTGGGACCTTGCTTTTTTTTACAGACTGGAATAGGTGACACTTCGAAACAAGCAGTTACGCATTTGTTATGCAGGAAGGTCCTCCCTGCAAAATATCAGCAGACCGTAGCTTCCTCGTCCATATCTACCTCATCCATAAAGTCCGTTCTGTAGTATTCAGTCGGACAGGATTAAACTCTCACTGCTACGCAATGAGAAAACCCAACATCTTACAATGAAAAAAGAGTAGTAGTAGTAGTGGTGGTGGTGGTAGTAGTGGTGGTAGTAGTGGTGGTAGTGGTGGTAGTAGTAGTAGTGGTAGTGGTGGTAGTAGTGGTGGTAGTGGTGGTGGTGGTAGTAGTGGTGGTAGTAGTGGTGGTAGTGGTGGTGGTAGTAGTGGTGGTGGTGGTGGTGGTGGTGGTGGTAGTAGTAGTAGTGGTAGTGGTGGTGGTGGTGGTGGTGGTTGTGGTAGTGGTGGTGGTGGTAGTGGTAGTAGTGGTGGTGGTAGTGGTGGTCGTGGTGGTGGTGGTGGTGGTCGTAGTGGTCGTGGTGGTAGTAGTGGTAGTGGTAGTGGTGGTAGTGGTGGTGGTAGTAGTGGTGGTGGTGGTAGTGGTGGTGGTGGTGGTGGTGGTGGTGGTGGTTGTGGTGGTGGTGGTGGTGGTGGTTGTGGTGGTGGTAGTAGTGGTAGTAGTGGTAGTGGTAGTAGTAGTGGTAGTGGTAGTAGTGGTAGTAGTAGTAGTGGTAGTGGTAGTAGTGGTAGCAGTAGCAGTAGCAGTAGAGCCGCAGCAGCAGCAGCAGCAGCAGTAGCAGTAGTAGTAGTAGTAGTAGCAGTAGTAGTAGTAATAGTAGTAGTAGCAGCAGCAACAAGTTTTTGCTATCCTACGAGTACCAAACATCGTAAGAGCTCAAGAGTAACCATTCTTCCCAGCTCATCTTGAAGCAGAGGCCGCCTGCGCACCGATGAGCTCAAGAGTAGCCAACACCAAAATACAAGCATAAGGCACAATGTTCAGAATACATGATCGACACAATGTTCACAAACATCTAATTAGCCTTGCCACCGAGGCTACCCATTTATAATCATAACGATTGCTGGGACTTCTCTAGCTCATTTCTAGCCTCCTGCAGCTTTGAGGTTCATGTTCTCTTTTTCCAACAGGGATATATTCTCTTACATCAATTGGCAAGCCACTTTTAATAGATCAGTATGATCCTTCTGTAACTCATTATATTTTTCCAGCGCGGCTTTCTCCTGTTGTAACAGCTGCTGTAACGTTTGCTTATATAGGCCCTTGTATAGTACACCCTCTTGTAGTGCTTTTAGCTCAGCGGCATTGGCTTGAATCTCCTGCAGAATCTAGTAAAATACAAGAGCCTATAAATCCATCAAACGATGCAAATTGGAAACTAACTGAATCTAACACATATGAGTTGTGCAAAGGATAAGAATCATGGTAGAATCTAGATGTCCCTTCACAGTCTGCAGCTCAGAGATAGTCTCTTCAATCGATCAATCCATAAAATGATGCAAATTGAAAATATAAGGACCTATCAATCCTATCAACTATGCACCTCCAGAAAAATCCATAAAACAAGTGGCATGAAGAACATCCAGAAGCTACTAAAATACAAGAACCTATCGTAAGATGATGTAAATTGAAAACTAACTGAATCTAACACCTATGAATTGTCTATAGCCTATCAACTTCTAACACCAATCGAAGTGCAAATCTAAGGGTACGATGAAATCTGAATCTAACATATATGATCATCAATCCTCCAGATCCCTAAATCTCGATATCCCCAAACCTAGGAAGATAGGAGAACATATAGCGGCTCAAACCAGAGGACTGACCTCGTTGCGCTGTTTCATCCTCTCGTTACTTGGATGAGGACCAGGTGTGTCCGAAGACCAGTGGAGGGTCGCTACTTAGTGATGAGTGATTGACAACGTTGTGTGGACTGATGCTTGGCTAAGTGTGCAGGTACAGGTTGCGGCTTGGCTCGTGTCAATGCAGGTGAAGAACAAGCGCGAAAGGCCTTAGCCGTGGCGGCCTCCGGGTGATGGAGAGGCCAGTAGGCTTGGTTCGATGGACCCGGTAGCCGATGGGGTCAAGTGCGAGCTGTGCAGTGCAAGACTGGCGGGCTGAAGTCGTGAACATGGGCCGGTGCAAGGTAGCGGATGGAGCCCGAAGCTTGCACGCGGGGTTTGTTGGTTTGCCCACAAAACCATCAGTGTACAGTTTCTTGGTTTGGGCCGCAAAACCAAGTCCGGAGGCCCGAGGCGACGGAGACGGTGATCCGGGAGCTTCGGGAAGTTTCGAGGCGGGGGGCACATGGCGTGATCGCGGGGCTTGCATCGATGCTAAGCAAGGCCGCGGTGGAAGCGTGTCCGCTCGATGAAGACTTGACCAAAATGCCCCTGAGGGGTTGTATCTTCTATTTGAGTTGTAGGTGTAGCGTGGTCATTGAGCTCCCTCTGATGGACTTCATATAAATAGCGGAGAGGTGGATGGCATCTCTCACTCTTGGACTCTAGGGTTTCCTCCCCCGGTAGATTGCTCTGGACTGCTTCTTTTCCTCTGTATTCCTTAGCCTAGATTCTTGTATAGACTCTGACCTCTGGATGTATGGAAGCATTCGGCGTTGCGGTGATCTCCTAGTCCTCTGTGATTTTCGTGTCATTTTCGGGGCTATTTTTGGGGAGTTTCGTTCTTCGCTCGATTTGGAGATTTGAGGGCATTTTCCTTCGGATTTCTTTGAGGGGATCATGGGTGGATGCCTTGCGCATCTTTGTGTGTGATCTTGACCCCTCAAATACTGGGGAACACCTTCGATTCATGCGTTTTTGGTTGGAGCCCGAGTTCATGTTGGTGGTTCGTGTGATCCGCGATTCTCGGCGATTTAGTGAGTTAGAGGTCGAGATTTTTGGGGCATAGCTTCCTCTTGTGTTGCTTACCATCTCTCCTAAATCTTGTCTCAAGAGCTTTTGCCGTTTGGGAGATCCGGTGATGGAAAGGTGGAGTTGACTCCCGAGCTCGAGCAGTTTTCTGTTCTGTTCGTGCTTGGCGGACGGTCCGCGAGGCCCTGGCAGAGTTGGTGTTCCTCACGTTCTTCGCTCGTTCTTCGCGTTCTTTGTTTTGATCAAGTGGTTTTTGGTTTGGGTGTTGCAGGAGGTTTGCGGACTGTCCGCGTAGCCCGGTCGGACCGTCCGCGAGGCTCGGTGTTTTGTCTGGGGTGGATTGTGGTTTTTCTAGGGTGTCAAGCGAGTTTGGCCGGACTGTCCGGCAGGGGTGGCCGGACTGTCCGCGAGGTGCCGGACCGTCCGCGGTGCTTGCCCGGACTATCTGAATTTCCTCGGTGTGCTACTGGAGGCTTGGTGCGTTATTGCGGACTGTCCGCCGTGTCTACACGGACTGTCCGCGAGCTACACGGACTGTCCGCCATATCCTTGCAGACCGTCTGCCTAGGCCTTCGCAGATTTGGCTAAGTCCTTTTGTTTCTTGTCTTGTGCTTCCATTCTTTGCTTCTAGGCTTGTCTCTTGGTCTTGTGGGCTTGTGTGTGCCTTGTCTAGAGCTTCTTTGGTGTGTGTGAGTACTCGGAGTGGCAATCGGGGTATAGGCTGAGTTCGACCTCCGGGAAGAATTTTTATCGGCTCCCATTCACTCCCCCCCTCTCTGGTCGCCTATTCGGTCCTTCAATTGGTATCAGAGCCGGTTACGGATCTTCTTGATTCTAACCAGTCTAAGATCCAAAGATGGGCGATTATGGCAAGGGGTCGGGTCCTCCGCACTTTGATGGCAAGAATTACCCGATGTGGGAGAGGCGCATGGGCGCGTTTTTGTGTGGGAAGGGAACTCTGATCTAGGAGGTCACTCAGAATCCTCATTATGTCATCCTAGACAGTTTTCTGCTTCTAGAATCGCGGGACATGTGTGAGGCCAACAGTAAGGCCATTGATTACTTGTTCCGTGGTCTCTGTGCCTCGGAGTTCGAGCGAGTATACGGAGAGAATGTGGCAGGAAAGATTTGGTTCAAGTTGAGAAATGCTCATGTTGGCAATGCCCAAGTGCAAGCTCGTTTGTTTTCTACTTACCGGAGAGAGTACGAGAACTTCACTCATCTCCCCGGTGAGTCGACCGATGCTATGTTCCAGCGCTTCACTAGCATAGTCAACAACATGAGGGCCAATGTGACAGTGCTCCCATACACGGATCATGATCAAGCTATCAAGCTTTTGCATGCCCTGGATAGGTCTGTGTGGAGTGCCAAGGTCGAGGTCATTGAGGAGTCGAGCGTATATGATACGCTTACGCTTGATGAGCTGTTTTCCAAGCTAAGTTCTTCAGAGGTTGATCGTGGCTTGAGAGCCAAGAGCGAGAGCCCCACTGACCCTCATAGTTTGGCTCTTGTCTCAGGATCAAGGTCTAACGCTAACTCTGGTGGTTTCTCTTTGTCTTGTCTTGTGTCTTTGCCAGACGAGGACTTTGAGGTGCTGAGCGAGGATGATCTCACCCTATTGAGCAAGAGGTTTGGGTGGATGTACGAGAACCGCAAGAATGCAAGGCGGAGCTCGAGGATGTGCTATCGGTGCGGGAAGCACGTGCACTTCATCACCGAATGCCCTGAAGACATGGAGATCAAGAACACCTACAAGGGCAAGCCCAAGCACGACTACAACAAGCACCGCTCCCGGAACGACTACAAGGACAAGCGCAAGGACAAGGGCGAGAGAAGGTCCAAGAAGAGTGGCAGCTACAACAAGAAGACGGCTCGAGCGATGGTTGCCAGAGCAAGTGACATCGACTCCACATCAAGCGATGCTTCTTCCGACTCGAGCAGCGAGGAAGAGCAAGAAAGGCGCAAGGACAAGTGGCACACAGGCAAGAACTTCACCGGCCTCAGCTTCATCGCACAAGGAGACTTTTGCGGCATGGCGCACTCCAAGAAGGGTGGGAAGCATAGCTCGGATTCGAACTCCGACTCTGAGGAAGAGGTACAACATGATCCCAACTTCTTGCTAGAGGAGAATGCTGGGCTCAATGAGTTGCTTGATAACCGTGATGATGTGCTTAGGAAGACCAACAAGGAGAAGAGGGAATTTAGGTCTTTGTTGGGTGATGCTAAGGACAAGATAGCTGAGCTTGAATCCTTGCTTGTGGATGCTAGAAATGAGATAGGCTCTTTGAAATCTGCTCCTGTTGTGTCTGATGAGATTGACTGCAATGATTGCAATGTGTTTCTTGTTGATTTCACTCCTCTCAAGGAGAAGCATGCCTCTACTCTTGAGGAACTAGATGTGATTAGGGTTGAGTGTGATGAATTGAAATCTAGGCCAGCTTTGTTAGGAGCTTGCACTTCATGTCATGTGTTGCATGCTAGGCTAGATGAATCTCACACTAGAATAGTTTCCCTTGAGGCGGCATTGAAAGCTCCTCTTCCTACATCATGCTCTACCTGTGAAATGCATGCATTGAAAAACATGGAACTTGCACACTATGTTGATCGTCTGCAGGATGAGAATGATGAGTTGAGGAAAATGATGGGGTGGTTGTCTGGGCATGAGCCACAATTGAGTTTGATGTTGGCTCAGTTTAAGAGGTTTGATGGTCAGGCATTGGGGGGTGACAAGTGTGGTGAGAAGAGTGGTGAGGGAGAAGAGAAAGTTGGAGAGATTCCTACTCCACCACACACCATACCCATGAACAAATATGCACCCAAGCCAAACCACCTCAGAAACAAGCTTGATACAACTCCAGACCCACCAGTGTTCCCCCACAAAACAGAAAACTACCAAAAACTCATCAAGTTTGTGAGCACCCAGGGGAGTGTTTTTGGAGGGAAGTCAGGAGAGAAGGCTGTTGAGAAGCCTGTAGAGAAGCCACAGCCTAAGCCACAGTAGATCCACTTCCATTGTCAGTATTGTGGGAGGGATCGGCATAAGGATGAGTTCTATTTCAGGAGGAAGAGAGATGAGAGGTTTGCTATGGAGATGGCAAACAAGGACAGGTACCATCTTTCTCGTGGTGTGCCTGAGCCTCGTAGAGGCCCTCTACCTAGAGGTGAGGTGTTTGTGCGTACAGTTCCCACTCATGGAGGTGGAGGTGGTTTTCCTCAGAGAGATAGGCGTGTTGGGTTTGGGCGTGGTGAGTTGGCTCGACGTGCTCCTTCTCGTGACCGTTACGAGTTTGGGAGGCACGATCGGAGCTTTGGGTCTCGAATGGACTACGGGCCATGTTTTCCCCCTCGTGGTGCGCGTACTCCTCCAGTGAGACGTGACAGGTCCTTTGGTGGTAGGCGAGAGAGGGCTCCGCCTAGGGGTTTCGGTAGGATGGACTTTGCTAACCCTTCTTTTGAGCAAATGGCTCTTCACTAGTTTGATTCCTTTGGTACTAACCCCAGTGTTGAGTCACTTGCTCATTCTCGTTCTCGTTTTTTATTGCAGGTGGGAGGCTTGGAGGACTTTTGGTTGATCGACTCCGGTTGCTCACGACACATGACCGGAGATCGTGGGTGGTTCTCCAGCCTCACCCCAGTGAGTACAAGGGAGTACATTACTTTCGGGGACAATGGGAGAGGACGAGTGCTTACTGAAGGTATGGTGAAGGTGAGTAGCAGGTGACCTTAAGAAGTGTGGCATTGGTCAAGTCACTTGGTTTTAACCTGTTGTTAGTATCTCAGTTACTTGACGAAGGTTTTGAGGTTCGTTTTAAGTCGGGCGCTTCTCGTGTGCTTGATTCTCGAGGTGATCTTGTCTGTACGATTGTCCCCGAGGTTCAAATTTTCCATGCTGATTTTTCCCAGTCTGTTGGTCCTCCTCGATGCTTTGTTGCTGGCGTTTCGGCCGAGCTTTTGAAATGGCATAGGAGGTTGGGACACTTGAGCTTTGAGTTGCTTTCCTGCTTGAGTGGTCTTGATCTGGTCCGAGGATTGCCTAAGTTGAAATTCGAGAAGGATTTGGTTTGTGCTTCTTGTCGGCATGGAAAGATGGTTGCTGCTTCTCACACCCGTCTGACTGCGGTCATGACCGAGCGACCTTATGAGCTGTTGGACATGGATTTGGTTGGGCCTGCTCGTGTTCGCTCTGCGGGTGGGAAGTAGTATGTTCTTGTTGTGGTTGATGATTTTTCGAGGTACTCTTGGGTTTTCTTTCTGGAGGATAAGAGCGAGACATTTGGCTTTGTTCGGGACTTGATCTTGAGGTTGAAGAATGAGACACATGGTGATGCCATTCGAGCTATACGCAGTGACAATGGCACGGAGTTTAAAAACTCTCATTTCGATACCTTTTGCAGTGATCTTGGTCTTGATCATCAGTACTCTTCTCCATACGTCGCTTGCCAAAATGGCGTAGTGGAGAGGAAGAACTAGACCCTTTGTGTGATGGCCAGGACGATACTCGATGAGCATAGGACTCCTAGGCGTTTCTGGGCCGAGGTGGTCAATACCGCTTGCTATGTCTCAAATCGCATCTTCCTTCGTGCTTTTAAGAAGAAGACCTCTTATGAGCTGATGCATGGGCGACAACCCAAGGTGAGTCATTTTAGAGCTTTTGGTTGCAAGTGTTTCATTCTGAAGAAGGGAAGTTGGATAAGTTTGAGTCTAGATGTTCGGATGGTATTTTCCTTGGTTATGCGATTCACTGTAGAGCATATCGTGTGCTCAACCTTAACACTAACTGAATCATGGAGACTTGCGAGGTAACCTTCGATGAGACACAGCCATGTAGCTCTTCTGCTTATGACTGTGCAGGTGACGAGGAGATTGGAGCTAGGATCTTTGAGGATGAGCAAGATGGAGATGGAGATGAAGACGATGATGGAGGTGATGCTCCCGTGGCTGAGCGTGTACGTGCTACTTCCACTACTACGATGACAATCGAGGATGGTCCATCCCCTACACCCACTACGACTGAGGTTGTTCAAGTGGAGGCTGCTGCTGAGGGGAGATTGTGTCCAGGTGAGAGGCTCCCCGGAGGATACAAGTGGATCACCCACTGACGACGATCATAGGTGACCTTCATGAATGCACTACACGGTCGAGGTCAAGGAACACTTCTCATTTCTCTCACTCTACTTTTGTCGCTTCTTTTGAGTCCAAAGATATTCGACACACTTTGTCTGACGAGAATTGGGTGAATTCCATGCATGAGGAGTTGGAGAACTTTGAGAGAAACCAAGTCTGGGTGTTAGTCGATCCACCACCAAATTACCGTCACTTAGGTACCAAGTGGGTGTGGAAGAACAAAGAGGGTGAGAATGGGATGGTTGTGAGAAACAAGTTGAGGTTGGTGGCTCAGGGGTTCAACCAGAAAGAGGGCATAGATTATGAGGAGACATTTGCTCCTGTGGACCGTTTGGAGGCAATTAGGATCCTTCTAGCCTTTGTCGTGGCTAAAGGGTTCAAGTTGTACCAAATGGATGTCAAGAGTGCTTTCTTGAATGGGGTGATAGAGAAAGAAGTGTATGTGAGGCAACCCCCGGGGTTTGAGAGTGAAAAAAAACCACACCGTGTTTACAAACTCCAGAGAGCGCTCTATGGGTTGAAACAGGCACCGAGAGCTTAGTATGGCAGGTTGAGAGGGTTTTTGCTGAGTAAGGGGTTTGTGATGGGCACAGTTGATAAGACCATGTTTCTCCTTAAGCATGGGAATGACCTTTTGATTGTTCAGATATACGTGGATGACATAATCTTTGGTGGCTCTTCTCATGATCTTGTTGCTAGATTTGCAGATGACATGAGCAGGGAATTTGAGATGTCCATGATGGGTGAGCTGTAGTTTTTCTTAGGCCTCCAGATCAAGTAGTGCAAGGACGGGACGTTTGTACATCAGGCGAAGTACACCAGGGACATGGTGAAGAAGTTTGGCATGAATGACTCCAAGCCGTTGACTACACCGATGAGTACCACTACGGCTTTGGATGCGGACGAGGACGGCGAACCCGTGGACCAGAAGGAGTACCGGAGCATGATCGGCTCCCTCCTCTACTTGACGGCGACGAGGCCGGACATACAGTTCAGTGTGTGTCTGTGCGCTCGTTTTCAAACTTCACCGAGGACTTCACATCAGCAGGCTGTCAAGCGGATTTTCAGGTACTTGAACTACACTCCTGAGTTTGGTCTTTGGTATTCTACCTCCTCGACACTCAGACTTCACAGGTTCTCCGATGCTGATTTTGCTGGGTGTCGACTGGACCGCAAGTCTACCTCTGGGTGTTGTTAGTTCCTCGGTTCTTCTTTGGTCTCTTGGTCATCTCGCAAGCAATCCAGTGTAGCCCAGTCCACTACAGAGGCCGAGTATGTAGCTGCTGCTAGTTGTTGTTCCCAGCTGCTTTGGATGACCTACACTATGAGTGATTTTGGTGAGGAGTGCTCCCAGGTTCCACTTTTTTGTGACAGCACCACTCCAAAAACCCTGTCCTCCACTCCAAAACAAAATACATAGAAGTGAGGTACTACATTTTGAGGGACAATGTTGAGAAGGGAAACATATCCTTGTCCTATGTGCCTACCTAGGATCAGCTAGCCGACATTTTCACTAAACCACTTGACCAAGTCACTTTCACTCACTTGCGGGGTGAACTTGGGGTGTGCTTCCCTTTCTAGCTGAGTCTTAGAGCTTCTCATGTATATATGTGATATATGCTTCTTTTTGTTGCATTCTATTCATGCATTTTACCTTCTGTACAAAACCTGGTAGGATAGCCATATTTGGATCACTTGTGCTAGGAAAAGCTTCTCTTATATACTTTGATCACTGATGTGCTATATGTGAGATATGTGCATGTTTGGTAAATGGTGATGTGAATGCTATGCTCTTGATGGTTTTGCCATATATTTATGTTGGGATAGCTTTATTTTTCTGAAAATGCTAAAATTTGTGTCTCTCATGAGTAGATGTTTGTCGATGCTCAATTTGTGCTCAAATGCCTATATCATATTTAGTTTGTGCTTGAGTATCATGTTCTCTTTGCTTGGGGTCGAAGACCTATTTGTCATTGTAAATGTTTAGCCCATTTGTTCACTTTGGGAGGGGTATAAGCTTCTTTTTGCCGCAAAGGCATTTCATGTATCATGTTTAAACTTGAAAATGAAATTGGTGTATGAATTGCCTTATGCTTGAAAAATGAGCTCCAAATCATGGTTTATGCTTTAATATTCATATCTTGGGTGCTAAACCGTTGCATGTTGTCTACCATGAGAAGTCTCATTTTAAGAAGTAGACACATGGCTCGGTGGCTTTAACATGACTTGAGTAGCTTATGGGCGTTTATAATGATCTTGTGATGAGAATTTGTGATCTTGCATAAACTTTGGATGATCTAGTGTATTTGTGCTAAAATTGCTTTGGATAGGGTCTTGCTCATGAGATGAATGTTTCTTTGTGAAAATTGCTTTTAGCCATATCACATGCTTATATGTCTCTACCTTCTTGATGGCAATATGCTAACTACACCATGTCTACTTTGCTTGCTCTATGTCTCATTTGTAGTATTTTGTTGTGCTCTTTGTATATTTGAGAAGCTTGGTAGATTGTCTATATGCTTTAACATGCATTTTTCAAGAAAACAAAGGGAAGAGTTTCATATACCTTGATTCATGCATTGTCAACAAGGGGGAGAAGTTATGCACATTTGGCGAGAGTTTTGTATGATAGGGGGAGAATTTTCATGCATTGGGAGATTTTGTGGAAAATTGGTGGAAAATTAGTATGCATTTGTGAGATGTTGCATGTGAGGAGAAAAATTGAGAAGAAAGAGGTTGCATTTGCTCAGGGGGAGTTGCATATGTGCAGGGGGAGCTCGTTTGGTTTTCCTGAGTTTTGTGCTTTGTGATGTGCTCCTTGTGAGCTTTGTTATTGTCACGGCTGTGTTGAGCCGTTGCCCTTGCCTTAGAGGGCCGAGACTTGGTTTGGTGAGTGATCATTTTTTCGCTTGTTCCTTGGCTTTGGATCACTTGCTTGGATGTTTGTGTTCGTGGTTGTTTTCTTTTCTTTTTCTCTATGATGGTTATTATGGGTGTTGTCAATGCACTCATCATGGGGGAGATTGAGGACCAGGTGTGTCCGAAGACCAGTGGAGGGTCGCTCCTTAGTGATGAGTGATTGACAACGTTGTGTGGACTGATGCTTGGCTAAGTGTGCAGGTACAGGTTGCGGCTTGACTCGTGTCGGTGCAGGTGAAGAACAAGCACGAAAGGCCTTAGCCGTGGAGGCCTCTAGGTGATGGAGAGGCAAGTAGGCTTGGTTCGATGGACCAAGTGGCCGATGGGGTCAAGTGCGAGCCGTGCGGTGCAAGACTGGCGGGCTGAAGTCGTGAACATGGGCCGGTGCAAGGTAACGGATGGAGCCCAAAGCTTGCACGCGGGGTTTGTTGGTTTGCCCACAAAACCATCAGTGGACGGTTTCTTGGTTTGGGCCGTAAAACCAAGTCCGGAGGCCCGAGGCGATGGAGACGGTGATACGGGAGCTTCGGGAAGCTTCGAGGCGGGGGGCACGTGGCGTGATTGCGGGGCTTGCGTCGATGCTAAGCAAGGCCGCGGTGGAAGCGTTTCAGCTCGATGAAGACTTGACCAAAATGCCCTTGAGGGGTTGTATCTTCTATTTGAGTTGTAGGGGTAGCGTGGTCATTGACCTCCCTCCGATGGACTTCATATAAATAGTGGAGAGGTGGATGACATCTCTCTCTTTGACTCTAGGGTTTCCTCCCCCGGTAGATTGCTCTGGACTGCTTCTTTTCCTCTGTATTCTTTAGGCTAGATTGTTGTATAGACTCTGACCTTTGGATGTATGGAAGCATTCGGCGTTGCGGTGATCTCCTAGTCCTCTGTGATTTTCGTGTCATATTCGGGGCTATTTTTGGGGAGTTTCGTTCTTCGCTCGATTCGGGGATTTGAGGGCGTTTTCCTTCGGATTTCTTTGAGGGGATTATGGGTGGATGCCTTGCGTATCTTCGTGTGTGATCTTGACCCCTCATACGCCGGGGAACACCTTCGATTCGTGCGTTTTTGGTCGGAGCCCGAGTGCATGGTGGTGGTTCGTGTGATCCGCGATTCCCGGCGATTTAGTGAGTTAGAGGTCGAGATTTTTGGGGCATAGCTTCCTCTTGTGTTGCTTACCATCTCCCCTAAATCTTGTCTCAAGAGCTTTTGCCGTTTGGGAGATCCGGTGATGGAAAGGTGGAGTTGACTCCCGAGCTCGAGCAGTTTTCTGTTCTGTTCGTGCTTGGCGGACGGTCCGCAAGGCTCGTGCGGACGGTCCGCGAGGCCCTGGCAGAGTTGGTGTTCTTCGTGTTCTTCGCTCGTTCTTCGCGTTCTTTGTTTTGATCTGGTGGTTTTTGGTTTTGGTGTTGGTGTTGCAGGAGGTTTGCGGACTGTCCGCGTAGCCCGGTCGGACCGTCCACGAGGCTCGGTGTTTTGTCTAGGGTGGCTCGTGGTTTGTCTGGGGTGTCCAGCGAGTTTGGCCGGACTGTCCGCCAGGGGTGGCCGGACTGTCCCCGAGGTGCCGGACCGTCCGCGGTGCATGCCCGGACTGTCCGAATTTCCTCGGTGTGCTACAGGAGGCTCGGTGCGTTATTGCGGACTGTCCTACACTGACTGTCCGCGAGCTGCACGGACTGTCCGCCGTACCCTTGCAGACCGTCCGCCCAGGCCTTCGCAGATTTGGCTAAGTCCTTTTGTTTCTTGTCTTGTGCTTCCGCTCTTTGCTTCTAGGTTTGTCTCTTGTTCTTGTGGGCTTGTGTGTGCCTTGTCTAGAGCTTCTTTAGTGTGTGCGAATACTCGGAGTGGCAATCGGGGTATAGGCTGAGTTCGACCTTCGGGAAGAATTTTTATCGGCTCCCATTCACTTCCCCCCCTCTCTGGTCGCCTATTCGGTCCTTCATTGGATGTGGCGGCGCAACCATCTTCCCTTCGCCGCTAGGATCCGCCATTTGTGCCAAAAGTCTCACCTTCGAATTGCTGATCTGCGTAGCAAAAGTCGAGAGTTTTTGCGAAGTAAGTGAAGCGTTTCGCCTTTGAAATACCGATTTATATTAAAGACTCATCTAAAATTTACAGGTGGGACCTGGTCAATGTAAAAAATTCCCTTTCGAGTGGTAATAGGTTCGACCCACGGGAGGAGCACATTTTCTCCTTGTTTTACCACCATCTTTATCTGCTTTAACTTACATGGGGCATGCAAAATAATATAAACACAAATAAACAAATATAAAGAATCTTCTTGGCTCAAATAACACAAACTGTATCATGTCTCAGTGGTCGTGCTGTCTTTCCCCTTCAGAATCAAAGGTCTTGGGTTCGGCCCCCAGCTATTGACATTGTATCTTTTTAATTTTCCTCCTTTTTTATCAGACTGACTTGTGGGACCCTATTAAATTTTATGACGAGTTGGAACACTCTATTTTTTAAAAAATACTTACATGTGGGACCCAGTAAAATTTTATGACGAGTTGGAATACTCTATTTTCGAAAGAATGCTTATATGTGGGACCATTCCGAATTTTATGGCGACTTGGAACACTCTATTTTTAAAATAATGCTTACATGTGGGACCAAAGTTGGTTTATGACGCTGTTGCGGAGCTTATGACGTCACAAAATTAGTTTGGAACAGAGAATGCTCGGCTACAGTAACGACCGTTTTATGACGAAAGTTTTTGTTGTCACTAAATTTGCTCGGAAGTTAAATTTAATGACGAGATCAGCCAGGAATATCATAAATCAATAACGTTAAAATGTAGTTGCGTCACTAGTCGGCACATTCCTTGTAGTGTGAGCGGTTGTGCTCAAGGCAGAACCCTCGGGTCCTGAATCGAAGCGGGGATCGAGCGAGAGATTGACGGGTGCACGCGCGGGAGAGAGGGAGGGAGTGGGGAAGGGCAGTCACCGAGGCAGCAGCGTCGGCGGGGGCGCGGGGAGAGCGGCGGAGAGGGACAGGACAGGGACAGGCAGGATGGGTGTTGGGGATCGATTGAATCTGAGGGGATATATAAGGCAACGTGTGGAGGGGGAGGGTGTTTCCGGAAAATTGCAAATGCCAGTGTCTTTTATGCTTAAAGTACAAGCATTCGAAGGCATTTCTTGGAAAAATGCCTCTGTTCTTAGCCGGAAGTTTTGCAAAACACTCCGAAATAGTGTACGTATTTAGGTGTTTTTTAGTTTCGCCTCCAAATGCAACATTTTCAGTGGTGATTTTAGAAAAACACCTTTATGCAACAAGTAATTGAGGCATTTTAAGAATTCTGG
Source organism: Cenchrus fungigraminus (assembly GCA_036936925.1). NCBI lineage: Eukaryota > Viridiplantae > Streptophyta > Magnoliopsida > Poales > Poaceae > Cenchrus > Cenchrus fungigraminus. The sequence goes on from CM072779.1 coordinate 106,332,095, forward strand.
TTGTGTTGTAGTGCAAGGAAATACCTATAAATTTAGATAAGGCAAATTAATATCCTTCAAGTTGATCGGGAAAGGAGAAAACAGATGGTATTGCATGTTGTTTGCTCCGCTGAATTACTGACAAAGCTAGCTAATTTTAAGTTGAGTGTGGCCTCCTATAAGTCACTGCCTAGTAGCGTAGTAGTACGTGCGTTTGACACTACACTATGGCATCTCTCTAACAGAAAGAAAAATCCGGAGTAAGCTCCAATTCATAGAACCCATACGAACGGCGTGATCCAGGCTAGCATTTGTTTCCATGTGAATACTCACACACACACATGGTTGTTAGCAGTTAGTCGGCCCGGCGCCGGCAAGACAGCATGCATGTGAAACACCGGATACTATTATTCTTGGTATTCCATGTTTATATGTTGTGCACACTGTTGTATCGATGACACGAGCTCAGCTTCCTATCGCCAATCAATTAACCAGTCAATCACCATGGCTGCATGCGAGCCTGCGACCACACTCCTCAATGAGGTCCGTCAGGCCCACCGTGCCGATGGCCCCGCCGCCGTGCTGGCCATCGGCACGGCAGTTCCGGCGAACTGCGTCCGCCAGGACGAGTTCGCCGACTGGTACTTCTGCGTCACCAAGAGCGACCACCTCGCCAACCTCAAGGCCAAGATGAAGAGGATGTGTACATACTGAGATTTCCATTCTGTTTGATTGATCAAACCATTTGCTCGGAAACAGAAAGATCTTTTGATTTGTTGCTGCGACGTCAAATTAATTCTTACGTGTGTTCTCTCGCAGGTGAGAAATCAGGCATCACGAAGCGCTATTTCCACCACAACGAGGAGACGATCGGCGCGCACCCGGAGTTCTCGGACCGCGCGGGGGCGCCGTCGCTCGCCGCGCGGCTGCTGGTCTCCGCGGCCGCCGTCCCCGAGCTCGCCGCGGCCGCGGCGGAGAGGGCGATCGCGGAGTGGGGCCGCCAGGCGGCCGACATCACGCACCTGGTCGTCGCCACCAACTCCGGCACCGGCGAACCGGGCGCCGACCTCCGCCTCGCGGCGCTCCTGGGCCTCCGCCCGACCGTGCGCCGCACCCTGCTCTATCTCCACGGCTGTTCCGCGGTCTTCACGGCGATCGGCCTCGCCAAGGACGCCGCCGAGAACAACCGCGGCGCCCGCGTGCTCGTGGCCTGCGCCCACGCCGCCGTCCTCCCCTTCCGCGGCCCCGACGAGGCCCGCCCCGACGCCCTCGTTGCCATGGCCCTATTCGGCGACGGCGCCGGCGCAGCCATCGTCGGCGCCGACCCGAGCCCCATCGAGCGCCCCGTGTTCCACGTCGTGTCGTGCTCGCAGGCGACGCTGCCGGGTACGGAGCACGCCGTGGCGATCAGCCTCGGCGAGAGTGGCGTCGACTACCGCATGTCCGTCGAGGTGCCGGCGCTCGTCCGCGGCGGCGTGGAGCAGTGCCTGGCAGAGTCCATGGCGCCGCTCGGCCTGGCGAACGCGAGCGGCAAAACCGCCGGCTGGAACGGCCTTCTCTGGGCGGTGCATCCTGGCAGCCAAGCGCTGTTGGACAGCTACGAGGCCGCCCTGGGTCTGGAGACCGGGAAGCTCGCGGCGAGCCGGCGCGTGCTGAGCCCGTACGGCAACATGTTGGGCGCGACGGTCATGTTTGTCCTGGATGAGATACGGCGGCGGCCGCCAAGATGGTGGGAAGAAAGGAGAGGAGTGGCAATGGGTCATCATGTCAGGACTCGGGCCGGGGCTCACTGTTGAGACAATAGTTACGCACATGCCACCACCGACTGGAGGAAGGAAGACTAGCTAGCTAGTAACCTGGTTTGGGTGTCACAAATAACTTCAAAATAAAAGCAAATTTATAGAAAGATAAATGAGTATTGTTTAAAATCTCGAGCTACTGGTTTGACTTGCATCAATGAAAATACTGGAGGCCAAACCGTTCTAGTAAAGGTTGTTCTTAGACCAAAAGCTAGATAAAGGAGAAACAAGTCAACAACCACCCTCCCTGAGACTTATCGCCTGGTTACACTGCTCTGGTGTGCTTGCAGAGCTGCTTTTTTTTTTTTGCATCGATCAATGATGTCAGTTGTTTTTTACTATTCAGTTTTTGCTAAGATATTCAGATATATAACTGACATTTTCTGTCGTCATTTGAGCTGATCTTAGCACACATACGTTATCTTTTAACAGATGTGCCGCCTCGGCTGAACTCTCTACATGACAATGTCTAGTGACGGATCTATGAATAAATTTAGGAGGGCTTTCTTCTCTTTCTTCTTCCTCTAGCCCCTCCTTCCCTCATTGTTTTTCCTCAAATTTATATGAGAGGTTTAAGGAGATTCTATTAGATTTCTAGCGGTAGGGGGGGCTCGAGCCCCGCCCGTCCCACCATTAGATCCATCTCTGACAATGTCTAATGGCTAAATCGGCCCAACAGAGCTAACCCTTTGAGCCAAAAGAAGGAGCAATGCCCCGCTTCCGACTCTTCGAGCCAAATGCCTTAATATAAATCTCAAGTGGGGATGCTCTTCCCTAAAAAAAATCTTGTATGTCTGACATTTAACAATACAGTTAAGATATTGTTGTTTTCATGTGTTTTTTGTCAAATGCATGAGGTAAAATTGACATACAAGCCACAACTTCATTAATAAATTATAGCAAAATTACTACATAACAGTATATTTAGTTACTAAAGAACCCACAGGTCTAAAATGATAAGTACATATAGATAATATTCTGCAGTGCGATGACAGTATATCTACAATTCTAGCATTGGTCGTTTAATATTTCACCACGAAACAGAAATTAGCGACGCGGATAAAGCTAGCCGCGGCAGTATTCTAAAGATCATCTCCTGAAGAGTATTTGGACGATCCTTTATAAAATCATACCCCTTGCCGCAATAATATTCTCTATTTTCATCCCCTAGTCTTCGCTCGTCAGGTGGTCTCACATGTCTCTTTTTTCCAACACAGCTCTCCCCACCATTACCCTGACCACAACCACACGCGCACACACCGACATTGTAGCCCCTTTGTCTCTCTCGTCCCCTTTCTCCGCCGAGGTGCTAGCTGCCGGGGCTCCTCTCCCCCGATGCCATTCTTGCCACCCCTCCGCCCCCTGGCACCACCTTGCGGCCCCACCACCCCGACTACTTGTGCGACTGCCACCGGAGCGCTTGTCGGCCAAAATCTGACCCTGCGACGGCTGGTGCCAGGAGAAGTGTGGTCGGATCATGGCCGAGAGGTAGAATAAGTGGTCCCGGCACCACAGAGCTCCGGCTGTCGACGCCACAAGGGCGCCGCCCCGGAGGAGCTCTAAGCACAGGATGCCGAGGTCGGCCGCGCCCGTACCATACTCACAGACGAGCTCCGCGTCGTACGCCCGCTTGAGAAGCTTAGATTCGCTTCCACCAACCTTGGCCCCGCCATCTCCAGATGTTCTCGAGCCCCGGTAGCCCGTGTGAATCTGTTGCCTCGAGTGCTGGTGCTAGCGCGGCGACACCAGCAATTCCCTGGAGTACACCAACTCTGGTGTTGTTGTGTGCGCGACACCGTGCTCGGGGTCTCTGTCAACCATATACCCCTGGGTACCTATACAAGGAAGAATACGAACTCATACCATAAATCCTTGTAATCCTACTAGGACTCGTACCATGTAATCCTACTAGGACTCCTATCTTGTAACCGACTAGGAACCCGCCCCTGAACTATATAAAGGAGGGCCGGGTACCTAGGAGGACGGGCCAACACCTCAAGGTGAATCCCCCAACCCCTCCGGGGAACACCCAAGTGCAGGGCGCCATACATGATACTCCAAACAGGACGTAGGGTCCGCTACTCCAGCGGCCCGAACCTGTATAAATCTGTGTCCCATGTCCTCGCGCGTACCTTCGAGTTCCAGGTCTGGCGATCCTCCACCGCACAATCTACTACCTCGGGTACCCCCTTGGTAGGCTCAGTGACCAAAATACTGACAGCTGGCGCGCCAGGTAGGGGTGATTGTCAAGATCATCAGGAGAATTCGAAGGACCTCGTCATCAAAATTCTACTGCTGTGGCGTGGTTATTCATCTACAACAACTCGTCACCTCGCCGCCAGTCGTCACGTATCATCGAATTCGATGCAGTTTCAGCATACACTGAGCTCTCGTCCAAGACCGAGTTCGACTCGAAATCAAAGCCGAACTTCAATCGGATTGCTGAGGGATTTGGCCGCGGCAGCAACTTCTTGTCATGGACGGACTACAACTCCTATTGGTTTCCGATTTGTTTTTGTCCCGGTCAAATCCAAAGTCAAAGCGAGCTACTAGGGTACGGACAAGGCAACAACCATGACCGCACTTCACGTGAAAGGAAAATTTGAGGCTCAATGCTACCCGCATGTGCAAACGTACCATGGAAGCTCTCAAGATCATTGCTTGGTGCACCGGAAGGCGTACGCAAGCTCTACTGCGTCGACTTCCGTGTGCATCGATCTGCCCTCAACATACTCGAGTACAATTACATCGACGCACTCACCGTCAACGACTTCAACTACTCGAGTACAACTACGTCGCGGCTCGACTACTCATCGTCTGGTTGCATCAGCTCTACTACGCCTATGCCGTGCATCCGGACGCATCGCCTCGCCACTCGACTTCTCGTCGGTCGGTCGCACTGGCTCTCGCCGTGCGCCCGGTCACTCTGTCTCGCAGCTCGACTACTCATCGTCTGGTTGCACCGGCCCTACTGCGCCTATGTCGTGCATCCGGACGCGTCGCCTCGCCACTCGACTTCTCGTCGGTCGGTCGCACTGGCTCTCGCCGTGTGCCCGGTCACTCTGTCTCGCAGCTCGACTACTCATCGTCTGGTTGCACCGGCCCTACTGCGCCTATGCCGTGCATCCGGCCACGTCGCCTCGCCGCTCGACTTCTCGTCGGTCGGTCGCACTGGCTCTCGCCGTGCGCCCGGTCACTCTGTCTCGCGGCTCGACTACTCATCGTCTGGTTGCACCGGCTCTATTGCGCCTATACCGTGCATCCGGACGCGTCGCCTCGCCGCTCGACTTTCGTCGGTCGGTCGCACTGGCTCTCGCCGTGCGCCTGATCATCTCGTCTCGTGGCTGCACCGGCTCTACTTCATCTACGTCGTGCACCACCTCGACATCGTCTTGTGGTCACACCAACTCGTCGTGGACTATTTCGGCTACTCTTCTCGGCTAGTTTCTACTAGAAAACTAGTCGAGAACGGCTTCTACGCCCCCCACAACTAGTCGGACCCGCCTCCGACTAGTCGACTTCGTCAACACTCGTCCACGAGTTCATTCAAAACCCGCTTCGGTGGTACAAGCCGACTTCGGTCGCATCTCCAGACCGCTCCTGCGGTATCAGTAAGTCATTTGTTTTAAATGATCACTTTTCTTCTTCTTCTTTGGCTTGTTTTGCGCATGCAGGACAACACGCCAAGGACTACTTATTGGTATACGCTTCTCAACGGATTTTTCCACAAGAGCTACACTATGCTGACTACTCTTGGGACATATCAACAAGTCACCACGAGCTCACTCTATCAACTCGGGGGCTTTCCCAAGGAGGCAACTTCTAAAGTCCGCTCCGCGCGGCAATCTAAAGTCGACTTACTCAAGTCGCATCTCAAAGACGACTTCTTCAGTTGCAACCTCAAAGTCCGCTCCGTGCGGCACAAAGTCGACTTACTCAAGTCGCATTCTTAAAGTTCACTCCGCGTGGCAATCTAAAGTCGACTCTGGTCGCACCTTCGCCTGCTCCGACGGCATACTACGTGTGTAAGCTTCGATGGAACCTAGCTGTAAGTGGCCCTCGCGTCCTAGCAACGATGGTACCTAGCTGTACGCGGTCTTCACTCTTCGTACCATGGGTCTAAAATGCATGGCCCTAAGTACTCTCGCTCTGCCCAACTTACCCTGGGTCTCCCTGTTATCATGCCGATCCATACTCTAAGACCTCCCTGTCACCATCCGATCCTTACTCCGGGTTCCTGCTTCTATGCCGATCCCAGGCTATAAGTGATTCTCAGGTCCAGGCGATTACCTAGCGGTATCCGGTTTCCTGATCCAGGTGACTACTCAGCTGTAGGAGCTTTTGGGTTTGAGCTACAAGCGGCTTCGGCTGTGACTACCCGTAGGGGGTCTCAACAACCCTCTCCAGACGGCTTCGACTGTAAAACGACTCGTATTGGGTTTCAATAACCCTTTCCAGGCAACTTCGGTTGCAACCACTCAACAGACAGCTACGGTTGTCACCACTCGTAGGGGATCAAGATAATCCTCTCCAGACAGTTTCGGTTGTACCTTCTCATGGCTTTCGGCTGTGAGCACCCGCAGGGGGCTTTGTCAACCCTCTCCAGGCAGTCTCATTCTGCGACCTCGTAGGGAGTCATGATAACTCTCTCCAGTGATCCTGTATCGTATAGGGCAGTAAGTGGCACATGCTGTCCATGTTCCTATTTTTTAAGAGGCTGCGGCCTAGAGTAACACCCTGCTTGTAGGGTCTCAGTGGAACTCTCACACAAGTTGCTGCTACAGCAAGGAGTAGTTCATCACACTGTCTCCTACGGTCTTACTCGTTCTTCGAAACATTCTTGCGAGTACTCTCTCACTAGGCTCATAGCCTCAGATGTACTTAAGACATTGTCAACTCTGTACAATGTATTCAGTACAAGTCGCTACTCTATATCGACTTGTTACTGTTCTCTACTTGTTCATAACAAAGCCTTCATTACGCTGCTACAACTAAGGTGTTCAACTCGTTATGAATAAGTTCTTTTCGAGTACTCTCTCACTAGGCTTGTTAGCCTCAGAGGTACTCAAGACATTGTCAACACTGTACAATGTGTTTAGTACAAGTCGCTACTCTATATCGACTTGTTACTGTTATCTACTTGTTCATAACAAAGTCTTCATTATGCTGCTACAGCTAAGGTGTTCAACTCGTTATGAATAAGTTCTTTTCGAGTACTCTCTCACTAGTCTCATAGCCTCAGAGGTACTTAAGACATTGTCAACTCTGTACAATGTATTCAGTACAAGTTGCTACTCTATATCGACTTGTTACTGTTCTCTACTTGTTCATAACAAAGCCTTTATTACGCTGCTACAGCTAAGGTGTTCAACTCGTTATGAATAAGTTCTTTTCGAGTACTCTCTCACTAGGCTTGTTAGCCTTAGAGGTACTTAAGACATTGTCAACACTGTACAATGTGTTTAGTACAAGCCGCTACTCTATATCGACTTGTTACTGTCCTTTGCTTATTCACGACAAAGCCTTCTTTTACGCTGCCACAACTAAGGTGTTCAACTCGTTGTGAATAAGTTCCTTTCGAGTACTCTCTCACTAGACTCATAGCCTTAGAGGTACTTAAGACACTATTACTCAATAGTGTATCCACGCATTGTTCTCGACGCAATGTGTTTTTTCTAGGCGGCTCCGGAGGCAAAATAATTCGTTTTTTCTGTTTTTTATTTCACTTTTTTGCCTTCCGGAACGTGCTTTTTTGGCTTTTCAGCATTGTGTTTCATGCTTGGCTCGAAGTACTCAAAGTCCGCTCCGCGCGGCATAAAGTCGACTTACTCAAGTCGCATTCTAAAAGTCTGCTCCGCGCAGCACAAAATCGACTTCGGTCGCATTTCAAAGTCCGCTCCGCGTGGCATAAAGTCGACTACTCTAGTCGCATCATAAAGTCGACTACTCTAGTCGCATTCTAAAGCCCGCTCCGTGCGGCAATCTAAAAGTCGACTTCGGTCGCATCTAAAGTCCGCTCTGACGGCATAAAGTCGACCCCGGTCGCATCTAAAGTCCGCTCTGACGGCAACATTACCACTCGAAGACGACTCGAGTAGTCTATGCTACTTCTCAAGTACAACGGCTTCACGCCAAATTACTACTCAGAGACAACTTCAGCATGCTCCGTTCGTTCTTCAACTCGGGGGCTCAACTCCAATTACTACTCGACGTGGCTCATATAGCTCACTTGGCTCATAATCTCACGGGGCTGGATGCTACAAGAGTACTCGGATGATGGTTTTTGCGAACTGAAGACCCTTGGATTGATCATCTAATCACTTCAAGGCTCAGGGGCTACTATGCTACAACCATCAACCTTTTTTTCAAAGACGGAAGATGCAGATTCAAGATTGACCCTCAGCTTGATTCTTCAATTCAAACTCAGGCTCGGGGGCTACACTCCATATGGAGTGCGATTTTTGCAAATCGCACCTCCATATAGATCAAGACTTCAAAATAAGATGGGTATTTTTTGGAGACTTCTTGGGTTAGAACTCGGGGACGCCTGGGAACTACTCGGGGATGATTCAAAAGTACTCATAGACGAACTAAGAGCACATTCCACTCTTTCGGAAATTCAAGTACTATTGAAGACTTCGGCTAACAGTACTCAAGACGATCAGAAACTACTCGACGAAGCTTCAAGACTACTCGAATTCGCTGCTCAAGACTACAAAGTGCTCGGGGGCTTGTCGACCATATACCCCTGGGTACCTATACAAGGAAGAATACGAACTCATACCATAAATCCTTGTAATCCTACTAGGACTCGTACCATGTAATCCTACTAGGACTCCTATCTTGTAACCGACTAAGAACCCGCCCCCTGAACTATATAAAGGAGGGCCGGGTACCTAGGAGGACGGGCCAACACCTCAAGGTGAATCCCCCAACCCCTCCGGGGAACACCCAAGCGCAGGGCGCCATACATGATACTCCAAACAGGACGTAGGGTCCGCTACTCCGGCGGCCCAAACCTGTATAAATCTGTGTCCCATGTCCTCACGCGTACCTTCGAGTTCCAGGTCTGGCGATCCTCCACCGCACAATCTACTACCTCGGGTACCCCCTTGGTAGGCTCAGTGACCAAAACACTGACAGTCTCCACCACGCACTTACTCCAGGTCACCAGTGCCAGAGTACGGCTGTCCTCGAAGCTTCACTACGGCAAAATCCGCTTCCGTCTCGGGCCGTGCGACGCTGAATGATCTGCTTGACATCAACAGCGCCTGCGGCAGCAGTGAATCCGACTGCCCCTTGTGCAGGCACAGCGGAAGGATCCTTGGTGCATCGTGGGGGAGACAGAGAGCACGAGCACGAGAAAGCACGCGTCCGCAGTGGCGTGGGCGAGGCACAAACGGTGGCGAGGCATTGCGAGACGCGTGCGGGAACGTCAGTGGGTGCCACCGCTGTCATCGCGTCGGCAGCGAAGCTGCAAGAGGCTGACGGGATCTTGCCAAATTTCTCTCGAGCCTGTTTCGTCGATCTACCAGAGGAGGGAGCAGACGTGCGGTGTCAAGGCGCAAGGGGATGCTGTGGTCGCAGCAATGTCGAGGGGCAGGGGAAAGGCGGGCAGGAGGAGGAGGAGGTGCAAGGGGGAGGGGGCGAGGTGATAGAGGTGAAAGGAGAAGGCCGCCACATGATTGATTTGAGGGAGAACCGGACACTCTGGGATTTGAGGGAGGGAAGAGGCATCCCGAAAGGTACGAGGTCCTTTCTGGGAGGCTGCTGCAGCAGTTCCAATGGAGGAATCCCCTATATTTACGGGTTCGGGGTGGGATAGCGGGTATTGTTGCAGTTAGCCTAATGGTGACCCCATGAGGACGTGTCGCCCGTGGAGCACTGCACCAGGCCGACCTCTCGTGCCATGCAGATGCCATGCATAGTTACCTCGTGCAGCTCAATAGAGGGAGAGAGGAAGAAGAAAGCGTGTTATTGGACGGACGGACCACAACAATTACAAATATGGATGGAATGCTAGTTTCAGTTAATGATTCATTCTTTCAATGGTATTTTACGTGACAGAGATCTTTCGATGGTATTTTCCAGAAATGATGTTTTTTCAGTGCTACACAACCATTTTTCCCAAGAAAATATGGCACGCGTCTAAAATCAAGGAAATGCATTAGTATGTTTATAAAGCCTCATAGTTACTTGGAAACCAACTATCCAGCTAACTGGTACCTTGCTATCTAATCTCAACAAATTGAATGCAAAAGACCTTAGGTTAGTCTCAATGGTAGGGTCATCAACAATTAATAGATTGCCACATAATCTTTTTTGATGACATGACACCAAATTAATGAAGGGAGAGAAGATCACAGGGTTATGGTGATGACCTTAGGTGGGAGTTACCAATACTCATGACCCTGCATTGAGAGAAGATCACAGGGTCATAGTGATGACACATGCAAGATTTAAATGTTGCATTCTATCTATGAAACTGTGCTCATGAACCTGTGCATTAAAAGTGACAGAGTCATTATGCTGAAAAGCTGATGTGGCAAACTTGGTAATTGTGCCCATGACACTGCCACTAAGATTGGCCTAATGTTAAGTGCATTTACCCACCACCACACATTATTCCTTCATAGCAAAATTATTAATCCCTCAGGCCAGTCTCAGTGCATGATTTCATCGTACTATTACCAAGACTGCCACATCACCTTTTGAAGTGAATGAAACTCACTCTCAGTGCACAGTTTCATTGCACAATTTCATAAGCATCTTGCAATATTTAATTTTTGCATAGAGTTAATGATCATATGTGTCATGTGATGAAACTATAACACCCTCAATGCAAGTTTGATTATGTTTCATGGGACTAGGTAAGTGTGCAATGTGAGTTTCATGGTGATGCAACTCTTATCACACTACGTGGTTTTCACGCTAATAGAACGAACAAAATGAATTGTAATATGCCCTATTTGGTTGCAATAGCAGCATATGCAACCAAATTATTTCCTCACACAAGTGCTGCGAAAGATCGTGCTGCAATAGGCTGTAGCGACAGTGGTCTTTTTGTGGTTGCAAAAGTTTTTCTATTGCAACACAATGCAGCGTTGCAACTAGCATCTACGAGCACGCTCGTGTTGGTTGTAAAGTATTCTATTGTGACGCATCTGGTGTTGCCATAGGTGCAATTGCATCATGCCAATCACATTGCAATTCAAAAAACCTTGCATTACAAAGTCTTGTATTGCTACGCTCTAATTGTGGTTGCTATAGGGGAAGCACCTCTATTGCCACGAAAGTTATTTGGGTGCAATATGTGATTTCCTGTATTACCACGAAATTGATTTCGGTGCTATAGGTAGTGTTCTCTATTGCCACGAAATTTGCTTGGTTCTATATGAGGTTCCCTCTATTACCACATAGTTGATTTCAGTGCTATAGGTGGTGTGCTCTATTGCCACCAAATTTGTTTGGGTGCTAGAGGTAGACAACTCTATTGCCATGAATTATGGATGGTTGTTATATGTAGAATATTCTATTACCACCAAAATCGTTTGGAGGCTATAGGTGGAGCACGCTATTGCCACCAAATTTGATTGGTTGTTAGATGTCTTCTCCGTTATTGTTTCGAAAACATTATGGTTGGAAAAAGTTTATGTCTCTATTACCACCATAATTAACACAACTATAAACACTTTCACAGCTCAAACCATATAAGGAACTTTATTTTCATGTTGCGCATATATTAAAAAGTCAATCCAATTCTATACATATATGAGCCAAGCCCATTTTAACAGCACAAAATAAAAATAGATAGCCTAATCACTTTTGAGCTACCATACACAAATATACTGGCAGAATCTAAATCATTGGTACAAATCACACAAAAAAACCACCATGTATATTATCATTTCTGCCTTCTGCTTGTTCCTGCTTAGCATTTTATCCTCAATCAACTTCTAATTCCTTGCTCCTTCCTACATCTAGTCCTCAACCTAAAAAGGACATGTCACAAAAAATTAAAACCCCTGAAGTAAAGTATCATAACAAAAAAGAGTTCACCAGGTTTTACAATGATAATGATAAAAGAAAGGAACCAACGGTTAGAACACTGTAGCATGAAAATGACATCTCATATGAAATAAACATTAAGCAGTTTCTGCCATCATCGAAATACACAAGGACAACAATAGAAATTGTAATGTAGGCAGCATAAGGATATGTGGTAGCACTCAATGTATCCATGCATTGCAAAATGATGAAACACTGAATTCGACATCAACTACAGGGAAATATTTTTCGTGCCACGGGCATATGTTGACCAAAAGTATAGAATCATACTGAATGGACAGACTTAAATCAACAAAAAACTTAGGTGCTGAAGCACAAATGAACATTGTAGCATCCTAATGCCCCCAGTGACCCAATCCAAAATGAATTAATTCCATAGCACCAATTACAGATGGTAAGCACATGACAGCGTTTCAGGTGATAACTTTTTGGGCCACAAAATCCAAACATTGTCAACAAAATTGTTGGGGAATCTTATGATACATACTGGCTAATCAATCCATCGAAACACTAGACAGTAGGTACAGTAGGTCGCACCAATCAAACCACCAAATCACGAGGGAGAGGGAAAGAAGATCCTACTTTGTGTGGGAGCTGAAGGAGCACAAGCCTCGTAGAAGATGACGCTGCCCCATGGCTTTGCGTGTCACAGCAGAGAAGCACCAGCGCTCCCAGGCTGCTGCAGTGGTGATGCTCGACAGCACCTCGACACCTCCACTAGCTAGTAAAAGAAACAAATTAACTCTATAAGATGGCCGTCATGTTCAAGTTATCATAACAGAAAAAGAACTAGCTAGTACTGATAGAGCTACCAATTCATCAAGCTGCCTATCTCTAGTATTGAACTGAAAAGAACTTTCAAGTTAAGGCAGAGCACACATTCATAGTTATCCGAACTTGTAAACAGCTCAATACTGAAAATACTGGAAAGGCTATAGCAGAAAGTTGTCAAAACTGAAAATAGCAATGATGGAAGTTGCAATAATGTACTCTACTCCTATATGTAGTTCAATCAAACTTGATCAAGTAAACTAGAGAATCATTCTGTCTTGAATTGCCCTTTGTAAAATCAGAAACTGAGTAGAAATCATATGTGGGTTCAGTTTGGTTCAGAAAAAGTAAAGTGCTGCTAGAATTATTTGGTTCCTACATGAGAGACAAAGTATGCACTAACCTTCTAGATTTTTGCATGGAAGTGGCACTTGACAGAATACAAGCTGGTACTAGTGCAAAACGAGATTGATACAAACATGCACATGGTGCCTGCTAAAGTGCAAAATTTCTATTCCTCACTTCATAATCATAGATCATGCAACATATACCTTTGTTTATCTTCAATTGCAAACCCAACTTTTTGTGAATATGAAGCTGAGTTCGATACTTGAGAACATTAGCAGATGCAAGGTGCAAAACTAAGGATTAAGAATAGCTATTGAGATGGACACCGTAACCAAGTCAATTAGTACAGTCGTACTATTAGTTTGACAAGCAACAAAGATGTGAATGCACAATTCTTTCATTTCATCAATGTTCATGTGATATTAATGCAAACATTATTTATCTGAAATGAGACACGGAATACAATGATAGTGTTAAATCCTAATTGCTTGAAGAAACACACATCTGCAGACTGCAGCTATGAATTATCCCATCTTTGTACAAGAGCATTTGACAAACAGATGGCGTGTGCGTGCATGTGAGCAAATCAGTTAATCAGATAAACCTGAAGTGTATTGAGTTGTTGCAGCATTGGGTGGCAGTGTTCACGGAGGAGACGGGAGAGCAAATATGAGTTGGGGAGAAATTAGAGAACAAACCTGAGAGAGATGGACATGAACCACCGTCACATGTAAGCCAGGCCAGGCAGTCACCACATCCATGGGTGGACGCAAGAGGTAGACGACCGTAGCAGGACCTCCATGTCGTCGATCTATGAGGTGAGGAGTCGCTGGCCGCTGGCTCTGGGGGAGGCATCATGGGTGCCGCCACGCGCTGGGGATAGAGGGGGCTGCTCCTAGCTCGCGGGGCCAGAGGCGCCGGGTCACGCTGCTGCCGCACGACACGTGGTGGAGGAGGCAGTCGATGACGGTGAACAAGACGAAGGAGATGCCGCCTGTGGCGCTGACGGCGTGCGCCTTGGCCATGCCGGCACCGGCCCCTGGTGCGTTCTTGGCGCCCGCATGGCCTGCTGAGCGCCCTTCACCAGGCCGCGGCGCCACTGTGACCGCCGCCGCCACCCAGGAGCCGCGCGACGGGAGAGGCGGCGGCGAGCACGGCCCCCGCTGTGGCAACCGAGCACCGTCCCCGCCGCCGCGTAGGAGCAGCGCGGCAAGCGCAAGGACCGGGAGGAGGAGGCCGGAGGAGTGCGGGCTGGACGGGGCCGGGTCGGAGCCGGCAGCGCGCGAGGCTGGAGTTGGATTGTAGGAGGCGCCGGCTGCGGGGAAAGGAGGGGATCTGAGATCTGAGGGAGGGAGGGAGGCGAATGGGAAGGGAGGCGGTGGATGAGGAGTTGTCGAATTACTGATCTGATCTGAATCGTTGGTTTGAAGATAAACAATATAGATGAGTTGGACCTTAACCGAATCGGCCCAGTTTAGCTCTTTCAGCCCGTTTCGCCAAAATAATTAGTTATTTTTATTTCTTACTTATGAGTTATGACTAAAATTGAATTACATGCACTTCTTATAAGATTTAAAAAATATGTGAAAAATTATATTTGGGTTCATATGTTTTACTGTAGTCCATGTGCCAAAGATAGATGAATAATTCAATTTTTTGTTAGGAATAATTCAGCCATTAATCTCCAAATAACCATAGAATAATTGTAATAATATCTTAATATGTTCAAAACTTTTCACAAATTGACAGGAAAACATATTTTAAGAATATAATATTATCATAAAAAATCAGATTGTTTTAGCAAAGTTAGACTATAGATGTTTACAAATGGGTACATCTCTCACATACTTTCCTATAACTATAGTGTAACCTTTGACGTTTTCACACCTAATAACATTGTTGAACACGTATGCATCTCAAATTTGGACACAACCTTATTTTTGTCTTATGAGGAAATATGAAGCTATATTTGCAATTGTTATTCAAAAAACATGTTATTTCTATTTGTTACTTGGGTGAAAGAAAACAAGATATATATACAAGATCCAATAATAGCAATTCACATACAAATAAACACGTTATACGGAAGAGCGTGATTTTAGAAAAAATTAGAAAAAAGGACTATCGGATTTGGAATCTGTTTGTTAGAAAAATACATGTTACAAGTTTTAATTCCAAATCAAAAAGAAAAAGACCAACAAATCTGTGTGTTCTTCATCTAAATCCACGTGGCATAATATAATTGGTCCGAACAACTTGGAAAATATAAAGCTAAATTAGCAATTAGCCATTGGCAACCTTTTTTATTTATTCATATTTTCTAGACACCAATTTAAAAATTTTCAAAATATTGTACAAAATGACATGAAAATATATTTGAAGTCTACAATCTTGCTAAAAAATTAGATGATTTTAACAAAGGCAGAATATAGATTGTTCACAAATGGGTACATCTCTCATGTAGTTTGTTATAACTCAATTGCTATGTGAAACCATGATATTTACATTTCTACTTAGATTGAAGAAACTAATCAGTTTGTGAAAAAGGTACAAGATAATAGCTAATATGCAAACTAACACTATTGGATGAAAAAGAGTGTGAAAAATTCAGAAGAAAGAATCATCAAATTTGAAGTTATTATGAGCGAAACATACAAGATTTAATTCTTGATCTCAGTGCAGTTATTGCTAATATACCATCCTTCACATTGCAAATCAAAAAACAAGTTTGTAGCTTAGTGGTTGATGTTCTTATTCCTGAACCTGAGGTCCTTGGTTCAATTCCCTAGCATCACTTTTTTCAGAATTTTTTTACAATAAAATATAAAAAGAAAAGAAAAACCCCACAAAAGGAGAGAACCTAGGATTTGAACCTAAGTAATTGGGTTTGAGAGTTGAGTTCCTTACCACTACACTACACATCATGTTGTGATGAAATACATTATTTTTTATATACATAATTGTAAAGAGTGAATTCCAAAAAAATGACAACTACAAGCAAAATATTTTTTACTCTCAATGAGGTCAAATGGAAAAGTGATGAATACCAAAGTTTCATATCTCATCAAGATCTACAATCTTTATTTTGGTCTTTTTGTCATTTTCGAAAGTGGTAACAACATGTAGTACAAATTTGACAAGTCTATGACATAGTTTCTTATACTATGTGAGTGAATCTAGGATTAATGACCAAAGTATAGTACCACTTTCTCAAATGAAAAAATAACCTAAATAAAGATTGTGGATCTAGATGAGTTATAGAACTTTGGTATTCATCACTTTTTCAGCTACATTCATTTAGTGTTCCAAAATCTTGCTTTTAGTTATCAATTTTTCAAATTCAAAATCTAAGGTTCTTGGTTCCATTCCCTAGCACCAGTTTTTTTAAGAATTTATCTTTTTTCCCTACCGATGGATGGTGATGTAGCGCATGCGGCTTGTGATGTGGTGTTGGTGCTGGCTGAATTTGTATCATACAAAATATTAACAAAGTACAATTTCATCACAATTAATTGAGTAGCCTAGTGGTAGGTGTGTTGCCTCATGAGCTAAAGGGTGCAGGTTCACATCTTAGTATTGATAATTTTTTTATTTACTCAAATTTTCCTACATAGTGATTTGACAAGGTAAAAATTACAAAAAAATGTTCGAAAACATATTTTAAGTCTATAATCTTGATAAAAAATTAGATGATTTTAACAAAGTGAGAATATAGATTGATCACAAATGTCATTAAAAAGTTTCATAATTTGATAGAGCATGATTTTAGAAAAAATTAGAAAAAATAATCTTCATAATTGGAGTAGGGGAGAAATAACAGATACAAGTTTAAATTTCAGATTAAAAGAATAATTATGAACAATTTGTGTGTTCTTTAGTCTGGCTACGTAGCACAACGAGATTGGCCTAATCGGGTGCACGCAGATCGCTCTAGGCTTGTTTTCTCCCAGGTTCGATTCCACTATTACCATTATGTATAAAAAAATAATGTATTCCGTCACAACATGATGTGTATTGTAGCGGCAAAGTGCTCAACTCTTGATCCCAAAATCTTCTATTCGAATCCCATGTTCTCTCCTTTTTTGGATTTTTCTTTTTTTTCTATTTAATTGCACCACTATGAATAACATTTAAAATAAATATCTTATATATACACTAATATATTTTTTAAATATAATATAATACATATAATTTTTTTTATAATTTTTGTTAATTTTTGAACTCATTAACTATTTTCAATGTGAAGTTTGAATATTTCAAAATTTGTATTTAAAAAAATACAAGTTCAAGCTAGATTTGATACTCGAAATGATTTCATCTGAAAAAAATCACAAATATAAATTTGTAGAAGTCATCAAGATCTATCACTTTTCTTTTGGTCATTTTTTTATATGACTTTTTTTGGTCGGTTCTAATTTTGAATTTCAAATTTTAAAACCTCGAAGAGAATTTTGAGGTATGAAGTAATTCAAATGAAAAAGTTATCAACAATAAAACTGTGTAACTCATCAAGATCTACAAACTTTATTCAAGTCATTAATCCATGTGACAAAGTTTGAATAATCCAAATTTTAAATTTCAAAAATTGACAACTACACGCAATATTTTGGAACACTAAATGATTTTAGCTCATAAAGTACTGAATACCAAAGTTTCATAACTCATCAAGATCTATAATCTTTATTTAGGACATTTTTGCATTTGAGAAAGTGGTAGTATACTTTGGTCATTTATCCTACATTCACTCACATGGTATAAGAAACTATGTCATAGACTTGTCAAATTTGTACTACATGTTATTATCACTTTCAAAAATGACAAAATGACCTAAATAAACATTATAGATCTTGATGAGACATAAAACTTTGGTATTCATCACTTTTCGGTTTGACACCATTTAATATAAAAAATCTTACTTTTAGTTGACATTTTTGAAATTCAAAAATTACATTCTTTACTATTATGTATACAAAATAATAATGTACTCCATCACAACATGATGCGTATTGTAGTGGTAAGGCGCTCAACTCTTGAAACCAAATGATTTGGGTTCAAATCCCAAGTTTGCTCCTTTTGTGGGTTTTTTCTTTTCTTTTTCTATTTTTATTGCATCACTGTGAATAACATATGAAAATAATTATCTTATATGCACTAATATATTTTGTAAAATAATATATAAATATAATGTTTTTACAAATTATGTTAATTTCGTACTATTTTCAATGTGAAAAGTTTGAATAATTCTAAATTTGAATTTCAAAAAAATACTGGTTCAAACCATGTTTTGATAGTATAAATAATATGATATCAACCTTCTTAAGAACTGAAGTCATAGCGTAGTGGTAAGATGTGGGAGTCTTAGCCCCAAGGCCTGGGTTCGAATCCCATCTCCGCGCAATTTTTTTTAATTTTCCTTAAGTCTGCGTGGCTATGGTGCGGCCGGGCATGGATGGGGTGCGGCCGGCGGTGGCTAGGGTGAGGCCGGCTGTGGTTGTGGTTTTTTTTACGTTTTGGGTTGCGTCCGGGCATGGATGGGGTGCGACCGGCTATGGCTGTGCCTGGGGTGCGGACGGCTGTTGCCAGTGGACCTGGCCGGGGCCGCTGAGTGGCCGAGGTGTGGCCGGGCGTGGTTGGGGTGCGACCAGCTATGGCTAGGGCATGGCTAGGCATGGCTGGGTGCGGCCGGCTGTGGTTGTGGTTTTTTTGGCTGGGTGCGGCCGGGCGTGGCTGGGGTGCGACAAGCTGTGGCTAGGGCGCGGCCAGGCATGGCTGGGTGCGACCAACAAATTTTACACAGTTTTTTTGTTCCAACGCCCAAAATATGTTGCAATAGACCCTAAATGGATGCAATAGGCACAATCGCACTATGTAGGAGTTCCAAATTTGAAAATAATTTACTATTTTCCATAGTTTAAATAAATGTACCTGTGTTTATAAAATTTAATTCCAATTTGAACTATTCATGTGGTCTCCGTCCTAATCCAGATGGTTATAAATCTAGCTTATATAAAATACTTCGCTTATCATTTTCACAAAGGTGTTGTAGCTCAATGGTATATGTTGCCTTTGTCGAATTTAAGATTCTGGGTTTGATTCCAGCCATTGACATACTTTTCAAAATTTTTAGTTTATTACAGATGTCACGTAAATATGATTTTTGGATAACTTATTTCAAGTATTCTTTATCCTAATCAAGATGGATATAACTCTGGCTTATATGAAAAAACAATTCATGGTATTTTGACATAGGAATTAGATCGGGTCGGGGGCGCAGCCGGGCGTGCGGCCGGCTGTGGCTGTAGTTCTTTTGACGTTTTCAAGTGTTGTGGAAATTTTACACAGTTTTTTTTTTGTTGCAACACCCAAAATATGTTGCAATAGACCCTTAATTGATGCAATAGGCACAATCACACTATGTAGGAGTTCCAAATTTGAAAATAATTTACTATTTTCTATAGTATAAATGAATTTACCTGTGTTTATAAAATTTAATTCCAATTTGAACTATTCATGTGTTCTCCGTCCCAATCAAGATGGTTATAAATGTAGGTTATATAAAATACTTCGCTTTTCATTTTCATAAAGGTGTGGTAGCTCAATGGTATATGTTGCCTTTGTTGAATTTAAGATTCTGGGTTTGATTCCAGCCATTGACATACTTTTCAAAAATTTTAGTTTATTACAGATGTCATGGAAATATGATTTTTTGATAAGTTATTTCAATTATTCTCTATCCTAATCAAGATGGATATAACTCTAGCTTATATGAAGAAAAATTCGTGGTATTTTGAAATGGTGTAGTAGTATTTCCAACCAATTGCAACACAAATCCTCAAAATGGATGCATTAGCATAAACCTGTTGCAACACAAAAAATAAATATTGCAACTTAAATTTTGTGTAGTAATAGACACGCATATTACAATCAAATCACTGTTTCGGTGCCATAGTACCCCCTATTGCAACCAAATTAATGGTGTTGCCTAAACGTTTTGTGGCAATAGGGGGAAAACCACGAAGTGTCACCTCTCTCTTCATAATTAGAGTGCCAAGTCATCAAAACTGCTTATGTAGCATAGAATTTAATGCCCATAAAATTTCACATGACACCATTGAGACTGACCTCAGTCTCATTTAAGAGTCTTTGGAACCAATGAATCGAAAAAGCATGAATGGAAGAAAACGCAGGAATAGAAGAAGACGTAGGAATATGATGGTAGTGTAGTGGTAAAACAAAAGAATGAAAAAATATAGAAAATAACTTATATGAGTGTTTGGAACATAGGAATTTTTGATACTGCAATTACAAAGCATGTGAATGATGAATGGGTATTAGTGATTTAGTGTTTAATGATTTTGTTAGGTGCATTGTTTTCATCCACTTGCATTGCATGTGGGACCGTTGGTGCATGAACTCCACTCTCTCTCTCGGGATGATGGGGTCCAAGATCATTCTTTAGGTTCAGGCGAAAACTTTTCTTTCTGATCTCTCTCGGTTCTTCTTAATCTTGAGTGCGAGCTGCAAGTTAGATATATACTATTGCAAGTCAATGACATGTGGGGTTCACATGAGTCAATGGCATGTGAGGTCAATGGTGTATATCTAACTTATAGATCTTTCAATGGTATGGATCCAATTATTCGAACTTTTTTAACTTTTGATCAATAATAATATGTGTAAATGTAATTTTCTTGAAATAGAAAAGATTGCATACTCAACTATAATAGTAGGTTTCACGATAGCATTTTATAATATTATTAGTCTCCATGATTGTTTTTTCTTTTGGTTCCTAGTTAAAATTGAAAACGTTTGATTCTGAACAAATCTAAAGGTATCTGTATAATAGACTGAGGGAGTGTTAAATTAGAGTAGAATAGTCAATTGTCTCTCCAACTCGTGAAATTAGCTTGTGGCTATGCATTCCCTAGCTATCAAGATTTCATTAGCTAGCATTGTTTTAGGATGTTTGCCTTAGCCAGCTAATTGGATTAGCTAGATGGATCCAAAACAGGACAAGGAAATGTTAGAAGTTCGTTCGAGCCCACCCAGGCCTACTAGGCCTTACAAATTATTGGTCGGTCGTTCGAACCATCATCACGGATTCACGACCCAAAATACAGAAACATGGCAATGCTTGCCTGTGCCGAATGAATGAATAATGGTGAGGACCAGGTGTGTCCGAGGACCAGTGGAGGGTCGCTCCTTAGTGATGAGTGATGGACAACATTGTGTGGACTGATGCTTGGCTAAGTGTGCAGGTACAGGTTACGACTTGACTCGTGTTGGTGCCGGTGAAGAACAAGCGCGAAAGGCCTTAGCTGTGGCGGCCTCCGGGTGATGGAGTGACAAGTAGGCTTGGTTCGATGGACCCGGTGGCCGATGGGGTCAAGTGCGAGCCATGCGGTGCAAAGACTAGCGGGCTGAAGTCGTGAACATGGGCCGGTGCAAGGTAGCGGATCAAGGCCTAAGCTTGCACACGGGGTTTGTTGGTTTGCCCACAAAACCATCGGTGGACGGTTTCTTGGTTTGGGCCGCAAAACTAAGTCCGGAGGCCCGAGGCGACAGAGACAGTGATCCGGGAGTTTCGGGCTTCGAGGTGGGGGGCAAGTGGCATGATCGCGGGGCTTGCGTTGATGCTAAGCAAGGTCGCGGTGGAAGCATGTCCGCTCGATGAAGACTTGACCAAAATGCCCCTGAGGCGTTCTATCTTCATTTCAAGTTGTAGGGGTAGCATGGTCATTTACCTCCCTCCGATGGACTTCGTATAAATAGCGGAGAGGTGGATGGCATCTCTCTCTCTTGGAATCTAGGGTTTCCTCCCCCGGTAGATTGCTCTGGACTACTTCTTTTCCTTTGTATTCCTTAGGCTAGATTCTTGTATAGACTCTGACCTCTGGATGTATTTGCATTCAGTGTTGCGGTGATCTCCTAGTCCTCTGTGATTTTTGTGTCATTTTCGGGGTTATTTTTGGGGAGTTTTGTTCTTTACTCGATTCGGGGATTTGAGGGTGTTTTCCTTCGGATTTCTTTGAGGGGATCATGGGTGGATACCTTGCGCATCTTTGTGTGTGATCTTGACCCCGCAAATGCCGAGGAAAGTCTTTGATTCGTGAGTTTTTGGGCGGAGTCTGAGTTCTTGGTGGTGGTTCGTGTGATCCGCGATTCCCGACGATTTAGGGAGTTAGAGGTCGAGATTTTTGGGGCATAACTTCATCTAGTGTTGCTTCACATCTCCCCAAAGTCTTGTCTCAAGAGCTCTAGCCGTTTGGGAGATCCGGTGATGGATTTGGAGGGTTGACTTCGCGGGGTCGAGCTGTTCCTGCTCTGTTCGTGAGCCGCAGACAGTCCGCGTGACTATGGCGGATAGTCCGCAGGACGTTTGTTCGTCGCAGTTCGTCACGTGTTCGTGTGCATCCGCGTTTCGATCCATTTCTAGCCTAGGGTTTTGTTGCAAGTGGTTTGCGGACAGTCCATGAGTGCTTTACGAACGGTCCGCGTGGCCAAGTTTTTGTCTGGGGGTAGGGTTGTTTTGTCTGGGGTTTCCAGTGAGTTGGACGGACGGTCCGCGCTGCCTTCACAGACGGTCCGCAACACTGTCGGATAGTCCGCGTGCCCCAGCCGGACAGTCCGATTTTCTCGGTGCGTCTCTGGTGGTTCTGTTGCCTATTTCGGATAGTCCGAGCAGGACCTGCGGACAGTCCGCCGTACCCTAGCGGACGGTCCGCCTGTACTGCACGGACAGTCCGCGTTGGCTGTTTCCAGAATTGGCCAAGTGCTTTCATTCTTGTGTTGTGCTTCCGCGGTTTGTTTCAAGGCTTGTCTCTAAGACTTGTGGGCTTGTGTGTGCCTAGTCTAGAGTTTCTTTGGTGTGTGCGAGTACTCAGAGTGGCAATCGGGGTAAAGCTGAGTTCGACCTTCGGGAAGAATTTTTATCAGCTCCCATTCACTCCCCCCCTATCTGGTCGCCTATTCGGTCCTTCAATTGGTATCAGAGCCGGTTACGGATCTTCTTGATTCTAACCAATCTAAGATCCTAAGATGGGCGATTATGGCAAGGGGTCGGGTCCTCCGCACTTCGATGGCAAGAATTACCCGATGTGGGAGAGGCGCATGGGCACGTTTTTGCGAGGGAAGGGAACTTTGATCTGGGAGGTCACTCAGAATCCTCATTATGTCATCCCAGACACTTTTCTGCTTCCAAGTTCGCAGGACATGTGTGAGGCCAACAGCAAGGTCGTTGATTACTTGTTCCGTGCTCTCTGTGCCTCGGAGTTCGAGCGAGTGTACGGAGAGAATGTGGCCGGAAAGATTTGGCTCAAGTTGAGAAATGCTCATATTGGCAATGCCGAAGTGCATGCCCATTTGTTTTCTACTTACTGGAGAGAGTATGAGAATGTTGGCATTTCTTAACATCACCACTAGTTGTACACCTAGGGGGAGCGTATAAGAACAACCGGGTATACCGCAAGCGCATAGAAATACCGCTGCAGCACTTCCCCAAGGAAGGAGAGTATTCCAAGGGTATCGAATCCAAGGAACGGTGAGCACTATCTTCTACTTCTAGTATAGATGATCCAAGGACACAACACTAATTGGTAGGATAGGTAGAAAGGCTCTGCCTCGACCGAGCGCAGAGTCTAGTTACGTTCTCTCAGGTATAACACTCACTTCTGGTACCAAGCACAAGGCCTTTGTGCTGGCTCGAACCCAACTCGGTACGCGACGTAGAGGGTTGACAAAGGGTCCAACAGGCTGTCACCACTGCGGAGAAGCAGCACAAGAAAAGACTAGCCAGAGTAACAGACCCGTGGGCTGTCCATACCAGTGGACACAAACTATAGCTATAGGTTTAACACTCTGCAGAGGTTGTACAACTGGACCCGCCGGATAGGGCAGAAACGGATGCCTCTGTTCCACATCCCTACCTAACGACTGGAGACCTAGCAGTGGGTGGCACTCTCCTGCCTCTCCAAGCCTGACTCGTCCTGAACTGGGGCGCGAAACTTGCCAGCAGGGCCTCGGAGCTGTGAGACCATCCCCGGAGGAGCCGGGGCGACGTCTACTCGGGGGGTATAACCCGTCCCCCTCACACGACCACACCGGTCCACCTACAGGCTGGATGCCATCCACCTACTAGTTCTCGGACCGAACCCCGCCCATAACAAGGCGAGCGGTTTGTACGAAAATAGCCCAAAGATCACGGTTAAACTGTCGATCGGTCCTTAATTGCAGGAGCAAGCACTCACCAACTCCAACCGTCCGACACGCCGCTAGGGTGAGAGGCCAGGTCGCATCTCCCCTAGACAGGTGTTCACAAGTAACCAAGTCGGCTTGCTCTCGCGGTAACACGTCAAGGATACACACGCACCCAAAACACACGCTAGAACACCGAGATATCCCAATCTCAGTCCCAACCAGAAATCCATCCATATCACGAAGTGGTAAAATATATGGGTAGTAAATATAGGGTACTAGCTAGGGGTCTGTAGCTAGTCCCAAAGGTAGGAAGTTCAAGGAACAGGGTATATCAAATCCAAGGCATGGCTAAAAGATTGTCTATGCATTTCAATCATCCAAAGCATCATAAATAAAGCACTAGCAACTAAATAGCATGCATGGGATCTACGTGGTCGGGAGTGACATGACACCTGCGCGGTAGTCGTCGTAGAGTAGTAGAGGTTGGGCCCTCCCTTCGGGTCCAAGGTCTTCCCAAACGTCACAGCTCGGGTCGTCGTCGCAGCTCGGGTCTTCAAACATGATCACAAGCCTACACGAGATGCGACGCGGAAATAAATAACGACAATCATCTAGGCAATAACTCCAAATAACATCAATTCAGAAGAACCAAAATAAATCCGAACTAGCTACAAGCAGCACTAATTAATTTAAGGAAAATAAGGTAATTAGTTTTATACTAAAATAGTTTTAAGCTACTAGCTTTGTATACTAGGAAACAAGTTAGAGAGAAGGGTTAGTTCAAGGTTGGGTTGCCGATCAAAGGCTAAGGGTCTGGTGATCGTGCTTGCAAGGTGTTAGCGCGACTGGCGGTCGCAACAAAACAGAGGTTCAAAAGATGATGTGAGAGCAACAAGGTGAAGCGAGCTAGGTAAGGCATTATCAGGCCAAGGTGTGCGGCAACAGCACAAGGAGAAGGAAGGATCGACTTGAAGTCGATTAAAAGGGTGGTGATACGGTAAGGCGTGCTCGGGAGCGCGGTGGAGCAAGTGCTAGCAATACGGCGATAACCATGGCGTAGTATCTAGGTTGCAACGCGGGGTTGCTGTGCTTTGAAGTAGAGGCCTCTGCTCTTGGCACAGCCGTCCATCACGCGCGGCGTTCTGGGTACTAACACTTGGTACGACGCGTACTACATGGCTCAAAGCAACGCAGAGAGGAAGCAGGTTTGCGACACAAAGTGGTGGTAGCGGTGCAAGCAGGGAAAGCTATGAGAACACGACTCTGGGATGTAATTCGTGTCTGCATCACGTCAGTGGCTAGTTGCGGGGCTCCGGCGTCCCAGACCCACAATAGCGCAGTGGCGGTAGCGGCCACGAATCCTACTCCAAGTACGCAGGGCAAAACAGGGTTTGGTTTAAGGGCAAGAGAGGGTAAGGATAGGGTAGCAGCGAGCGTCTCGAAATTATGAAACCAACGCAAGTGGTTTCATAATTTTCGGAGCTCCAGATAATTAGTTATGAATTTTCAAAGATTAAAGGTTTTATAAAATAATTTCCAAATTCATTTATAAAACAGAAAAGGGGTTTTTATTTTGAAATTAGGATGATGTCAGCATGACGTGGGCATGACGTCAGCAGCAGGGTTAGTGGGCCGTTATTGGGTCGAAAGTGTCAGTGGGCTGAATTCGGCCCATTTGGAATTAGCCTGCTGGGCCACAAGACTCAAGTTCATTAGTCCTCCCTGGACTAAATTCAGAGCGCACTGGTTAAAAGAGAGCAGGCCGCGTTGGGCTTAAGTGGGTTGCTTGGCCCAAAACTATCTCAGGTTCCCACCAGAGAAGTCTGGTGAGTCACCTTGAAGACTTCTGGGGCGCGAAGGTGCCCCTTCGCCACAAGCGCGCACCGGCGCGCCCTGGCTCAAGTCCGGCGGTGACGGCGAGCGGTGTTCGACGGCGGTGACAGTTCCAGCGTCCAAGCAAGCGGTCTCCAGTGACCCTTAGGTGCACGTGGTTACTCCGGCGCGGCTGCAGCTCCTGGAGTGGAGCTCCTTGGCCGGCGCGGGATGACTCAGCGGCGCTCTCGGTGCGGTGTCGTGGCGACGCAGTGTCGCGGCGAGAGCACGTGCGAAAATGGTTCAAAAACGGTGCGGGGGCGTGCACATTCCGCGGCGAAAGCAGGGCCAGCACTGGGAGGTGCTTGGCATGGCACACGCATAGGCTCAGGCCGTGCCTGGCTGCGACATGGCCGAAACGCATCGCGGCGGCGACGGCGACGCGCATGGCTCCAGCATCTGCGACTCGTTCAAGCGCCCCTGATCATACGCTGGGGTGCGCTAGATTCTGGAGCACTTGCGCATACACACTCACCTGAGTGCAGCGGCGAGATTAAAGATGGCAGGGCGCGGTCGTGGCGTCCAGGTGCACCACGGCGGCGGCTCTGCGGAACGCTCTCGGCTCGACGGCCGGAGAACAGATCAGGCGAGCAAGGCAAGGCTGCTGCGCCCAGACAAGCGGCTCGAAGGCCACGATCACAGGCAGGACAAAAGATGGCGAGGACCGGCGCGTTGCGGGGGTGCATCGTGGTGGCGCGCTTGCGGAGGTGCGCGGCTCGAAGGCCGGCGGCGCGGCGCAAGGGCGCGCTCCCACAGGTGAAGAAGAAGGGGAGGTGTGGTCTGGCTCACCGAGGGGCGGAGGTGTAGTCGATGCAGTGACGGCCGCGTCGGGGAAGAGATCGACGGCGACGGTGAGGTGTGGCGGTGGTGCATCGTGCTCCTCTGCTCCGATCTCCGCCTGCTCGTGGACGGCCTTCCTCATGACCCGTCCGGCTCCGGCTTGGTGTGCTCCGTCTTCGGCAGTTCGGCGCGGTGGTGGTGCGCCTCCGTCTTCTCTCCCTTCCCCCTCCTTCTCCTCCTTTCCTACCTCGGCGGTGGATCTGGGAATGGGGAAAAGTTCCCCAAGTGGCGACGGGGTCTCGAGGGGCTTGGCCTCGGGGGTTTTGTGCGCGCACCAGGTCAAGGCGACCGGGGCGCAGCGCGGGCCAGGGCTGTTCCCTCCCCGCTACCTTGGCGGTGAAGGAACAAAGCGCGGGGGGCTGGCTTGCGTGCGGGATTTGCCAGGGGAAATTCCGTGGTTTCGCGGGGAAGGAAAACGTGTGGGTCCGCCTCGGCGTGCGGACCAGCTGCTCTGCTTGCGCGCCTGCTTGGCCGGGCAGCACGGCTTGGTGCGCGGGCGTGCGGAGCGGCGCGGCATTGCGGTGCGGTGGCACCTGGTCAAGCCGGAGAGAGGGGAAGAAGAAGAACAAGAAAGGCCGGGCCCCACTTGTCATCGAGACGAAGCCGGTGGGAGTGTTATGCGGGCTTAAGTGGGCCGCCTCGGTTTGCTGGGCTGAAGAGGAGGGTGACTAGGGGGATCATGCCGAAAGATGAAGGGGTTTAGCTAGACTTCAGAAGAGGTTAGCTGGCCCATCAGTTAGTATAGGACTGAGAAATAGTTTTGAATTTAGGGTTTAAACCATAGTTTGAATTTGAATACTTTCAAATTCAAAACACACTCAAATAAAATCCAAATAAAATCCATAAAATCCAAATCACATCTAAACCATAATTTGAAAATAATTTTTATATGATTTTTATTTTATATGGATTTAAGATGAGAGGCTAGCAAATTGGGATTAAATTTGGTAGCACACAAGTTCAAACAAAAAGTTTAAAATTTTTGTGAAAATTCATACTTGAGAAAACATTCAAAATTCCGGGATGTTACATACCTCTACGCTATGATCGTACGTGGTCTTCGAAGGGTAGCTTATGGTCCAGACACCTCGTCTACACCACTTACTATTCCTACGAATCCGCGAGGGAGATACTGGCACTAGCTCAAGGTATGCTCTATCACTCATGCAAGATCACGAATGCACTTTGATCTAACTAGAGACATGCAGGAGCTTCACTTTACTCTAATAGACAAGCTGGCAAACTAGATGCAAACTTATGATCTAAGTCTACTGTATCGAAAGGGTTGTGTTCGAAGAACACAAGCCTCTAAACCAAGAACAAACGAAGAACACAAGAACAAAGCAACTAAGCATGCATACGACTTTAGTCTAAATAGGAAATATCGAAATACTCACTTTAGTCTAGTTGAAGAACAAAGGCACCACTGAGGACCGTTCTTGAGGAAGATGTTATGAATCATGACATGGCCTCAAGCCTCCCACCTCACTTCCTAGCACTAATCCTATACAAAGAGCTCTCCTCTCCTAAAGAGAGAGGCTCCAAGCCAAAATGAAGAGGAGGAGGAGAAGTGTGTGTTCCAAAATGGATCCCCTCCCCTCCTATTTATAGAGGAGGGAGAGGCTTGTTTCGGGGCTCCAAGTGCTCCTAAATGCCCGGAACTGCAACCAGGGACCAATCAGGGGGCTGCCACGTGGAAGGCCGGGATCAGCCGAACCAAAGGCGGTTCGGCTGATCCACGGTTCGGGCGAAGCCAAGGGGCCACGTGGCGCCCTGTGCTTCTTTGTGGTGGCTGACTGGTGGGCCCTGATGCTTGTCCTCCGTGCATGCCAAGTTTCCCGACGGTTTTGGGAGATAAGTGGGCCCTTGAATCCATGTGATGTCCATGTGGCGCTTCGTGATTCGTCGGGCTTGCCTCTCTTGGATTGATGACGTCAGTGATCCAGGGGAATCCTAGGTGGTATCCCCTCATTGGCTGGTCTTGAAGTGCTTGGATCAAAGACTTGTGCTTTTACTCCTCTTTCTAGTGCTATTCACCTGTATTTGCATAATCACCAATACTTGTGGAAATGATTAGTTTAAGCCCTATTCTAGTGTTGAAGATCAATTTCCATGCCAAAAGGTATATGTTTGACGGGTAAGAAGTGAGTGAAAATCAGCCGTCAATAAATACCCCCACACTCGACCTTTGCTCGTCCCGGGTGAAGGGAAGAACAAGATCAAAGTGAGACATGATATCCAAAGGTATGAAATGAGCATAAGAATATTCCAGACCATACCTTGCACTTGTGAATTCTGAAGTGTCTATCATGCTATCTTGGGTAGTTGAAAAATGGAACAGTCATGAATCAAATCACTCCTGCTCATCATGTTAAGCACTTGGGGGTTTTGCAATAAATTTTCAAAACAAACCTTTGCTTAGCTCCTCATTTGATTATCTCAGATTGCTCAATATATATATGTCCTCACCAAGGCATTGGATTGCCTTTCTTCACCCTACTTCTAATGATGGCTATATGTGGAGCTCAGGGTAGGATAAAGGATAAGGCATACTTGTATCACATGTATTGCAAAGTCAAAGACTTGATCCATAGAGAAAATCAAATCATACAATCAGATCAAGATGTGCACATGTATGGGTATGGTGAGTATGGTAAGGTGGATACTAGGCCCGGAATGGGTGCTAGATATTACCATACATATATGATGAATGTTGGTAGATGGTAAGGTGGACACTAGCTCCGGAATGGATACTAGTTATTACCATCTATGATATGGAACTCCTTTTTGCATGACCATCTCTCTCTTTTTCCTCCTTTATTTTGGACATGGGCTATCCTTTCTTTTTTTTTCTTTTTTTTCATCATGCCTTGAGCATGTGTCTCTTTTTTTTCATAGCCCATGTCTCTTTTTGAAGGACACTTTTGGAGAGAGATGTCACACCACATATGGAGCTTTATTTTTATGAAATGGATAAATGATACAATGCTAACTTCCAGTGTAGAAGCATAGCAAGGGGAAATAGGTGGTGTGCACATGAATCTTGATCATGAAAGTAGTGAAAAGAATTCTCACAAGGGTCACAGAATTTGACAACGCACAATGCAATAACAAGCAGCATATGAGTAAAAGGTTTTCAACTATGAATATCATATGGCTCTAGTGGGACGGTGGCATATCAAAGATGAGCTTTGCAAGGGGTTTTCATGATTTTCAAATAAAATTCTCAAGCACTCAGACATTCAGAGCGAAGATCATTTCATCAAACCATATCACAAACGTCAACTACTTAGACAAGCATGAGTTCCCTAATGATATTTGTTCACAAGCATCAAGATGATAAATAAGGAATAAAACATATGCAAGCCAACCACAGGAATCATGTAGAGCAAGCATAGCACACATTGCTGAGTTTGGTTTCAAAGGATATGAATTGAAGTTAAATCAAACTCATGGATAAGATAGAGTGAGATAGAGGTTGCACATACCATCGCTTTTGAAGGATAAGAGATCAAGGAAGACCAGTGGTGATTCGGCTGACCAGAGGGCAGCCGGGTCACTCTAGTTTACCTTGCTCTTGTCATGAAGGCGTAGTCGATGTTGTGCAGCACCTGTGTGGGAGTTCTCTAGTGGAGATGTGATGATGAGCTTGAGAGAACTCCCCCACACTAGTGGTTGACCCTGGTGCTGTTCTTCAAACGAAAAGTGGAAACAAAAGAGGGACTCTACCGGTTCGAGAACCATAGAACCTTTATTCAAATTCAAATATTTTTGTTTTTTTATTTTTATTGTCACCATGTCATTTGCTCGAAAGGGTTAGACCAAGATTACACTTCATACACAAAGGGGAATATACTTACCTTGGACCTTTGAGAGGTCACATGTACCACCCTTGCATATTGTGCAACATGAATCTGACACCTCAACTTACCTTCCCATTTGAATTTAGCTCAATGACTTACCTATTCAAGTTTGACAATTTTCTGCAGGGGTTAGTCGGCATATACACAACCAAGATCTATGAAGATATAACTCTAAGGTTCATCAATCAAAACTCGACACCACGTCTTGTTTTGACTGAAGAAGACAATTTTAACCTAAGCACCACACTTAATTTAAAACAATCTATGAATGTATGATGCATCACTCATTCAAACCAGAGCATATGATCAAAGATAAAGGAAACATGCATGCTTGATCAAGCTATCTTCAAAAGGGACATAATCATGAGCATAAGACGGTGAACCTCAGGAACCTCCCGTAAGGGCTTTGTTTAATGTCAAAAGCAGGACTTACCTAGCTAGTGGGCAAGATGCGAGAGCTGACATCATCTCCACACCAGGATAAGATTTGGTAGAGGGGGAACTTTACTCAGGATGCTCACATACCTCCCCTACACTTGAAGTTTGCATTGCTAGGCAACAAAACTCAAGTGTGTGGTGATCAAGCTTCCTTTTGTAAACGTTCCCTCACCAAAGCTTATCTAAGTGTTGCAGCTGATGTGGCTAACATGTTCGTAGGCATCACATGTCCATCTTTCTTTTCAATCTCCACCTGAAAGGTTAGTGACCAAAAATACCCGAAGGACAACTTATCCTAAAAACATGTTCTTGCTTTTTATTTGAAAAGGGAAATAAAACCTAACCTAATCCAGGCTATCTCCTGGGAGTGCTTTGTTTATTTAAGGTCATAAGCTCGACCATGGGAACTTCATCTTGCAGCTATCATTGGTGGTGTCATTCCCGTCTCACCACCAATCCTTGATGTATCAATGAAGCTTCAGCTGCAAGGTTAGTGCCACAGTGCACAGATGAAATCTGCAATGCTTATGGTAAACATATGCATCTATAATCAACCTTCCAAACGTTTTGCAAAAGAGGACCAGAAGGTGGTTGTAGCCCTCGTACGTGCTCAGCGCACTAAGCATGTCTGACTCTAGAGGGACATGATGCGAGCATGGTCTGTATGGTGAGTCAAGAATGAAACCACCATGCTCGTGCGTGGAATCCTTTCCTCCGGACTCCAGAGTTAGTGCCTCGAATTGTTCCATGGACAATGAATTCTCCATCTCAAGAGAGTCATCGTGGAAGCTCAATGTTGACTCTCGACCATGATCAAAAGCAACATGATACGGGCCAGCGGGAAGAGGCTGAAACTCGGTTGAGAATGGTGACGATCGTTCGCCTTCACAAAGGTGAAGAGAGTCTCCCGAGCCATCCTCATGAGGGGTAGAACATTCTACAACCTCAGTGAGAACGGGCTCGGATGATGCGAACGGAGATGTATGCGTTATCTTCTCGAGCGGGTTTTGCTGGGGAAGAGGCTTCGCCATAGGATGTCCCGGACAAGGGGTAGCAGAGGCAGAAGCGACTCCCCTAAGCTTATCATCTAGGCTCCCTAAAGATGTATCGAAGAGCTGCTCTAGAGGGGAGCCTAGGAGAAGATCGAGATCAAGGACATCAAAGATGTGAAAGTCTAAACTAGCCTCAATCCCATCTATGATAAGCGGCACGGCACTTGCAATCCCCTGACATTCAAGAACGTGTCCCAAGGGACAAGTCTGGAGGAGCATGTCGGATGGTGCTAGTGGGACTTTGCCCAAAAGAGTTTCCGCTAAGTGCCATGGCAAAATGTTAACCTCGATGCTGGGGTTACAATGGGCCTCTACAGCAATGCCTCTAATAGAGCAAGGGACAACCAGAGATGGTGAACTATTCCAAATTGCTTCGGAAAATCGTGTCACTCCCTCTGACCATTCCTCCCTCATGACCTCCTCAGGATATGCGTTAGGAGGATCAGGAGGCAAAGGAGATAGCGTAGGTCTAGGGAAAGGTTCTGTCAAAGGATGTCTAGATGATCCAGCATGGACAGAAACGGTTTCCCTAAGCTCTTCTTCTTCTGGGTTTCCTTGAGATTTAGCAAGAAGTTTTTCTAAGGGGAAACCTAGGAGAAGATCAAAATCCATGATGTCATAGATGTGGAAATCCAATCGCACCTCTATGTCATCAATGGTGATCGGCACGTCCCTAGCAATCCCCCGACATGGAAAAACACAGCACCACCTGGGACTATGGAAAAGTCCATCGGTCAGGATCAACGGCATGTCACCCACCAGAGTATCCAAAAGGGTCTCTGGGATGATGCAAGCCCCAACAATAGGGTCATGGACAGCATCTACGGTGTTTCCTCTCATGGAACAGTGGATGATCGTGGAAGTTGAGCTAACCCGAATTGCTTCGGATGTATGCTTCTGAGGTGACCAATCCACTATCGTCCCATGATTCCAAACTTCATCGAGGACCTCATAAAGGTCCAATGATGCCGTAGGCTTCTCATGCCAAGAGTGATCTGAGGCATTTCTGATGTTTCGAGAAGGATCATCCTCAAATCGGGAAGAGAACTCCGAAGGTTGAATTTCTTCTTCCTTCGATGTTCGTGGTTCGGGAGAGGGCTCAACAGAGGAATCAAGGAATTCAGAGAACGAAAGCTCAGATTCGGCTATTGAGAGACTCTCATGGACCAACTCAGACTCCAGATGGGGCTCGTTGTAAACGATATGGGAAGAAGAGGTTTCTAAGAAGAACTCTACGATCTCTCTTGTTTCCACTAGAGTTTGGTTTTCGAACGAACCTCCAGCTAAAAGGTCGAGCTCTCGTGCAGATTCCATGTCTATACGAGTATAAAAGGTATATGTCGCTATATCAATAGGTATAGACATGTCTGGGCTAGATGTCAGAAGACGTAGGAACCTAGCCCAAGCTGCACCTATGGACTCACCCTCTAATTGCTGAAAGTCAAGGAGTTCACACAGCAAGAGCTCTATGCGTTCATAAAGGGAGAACGAGTCACAAAAGTTTTCTCGTAGTTCTCCCCAATTATTCACATGCTCTGCTGTGTGGGTGTACCATTGCTCTGCTCTATCTAAGAGAGAGAAAGGGAACAATTTCCACCTTAAAGTTTCTTGTGTCATGCCTGGAATTACCAAGCACAAACACAAGTCCTCGAACTCCTCTAAATGAACATTGGGATCATCACTGATCGCTCCAGAGAAAGGTCGATTCCGAACCATGGCTATAAAGTCGGGACGAAGCTCGCAGCAAGATGAGGAAATTGATGGTTGCTCTAAGACGAACTCGCCCCTTGGGGTAGGGAGGCTTTGACAGGAAGGCATCTCAAAGGGTAACGGGGGTAAAGGTAGAAGAAAAGAAACAAAAAGGATAACTCGATGGGTAACGGGGGTGAAGGTAGAAGAAAACGAAAAAGCTAAATACGAGGACCACTAGGCTCGAAGATAGATACAGCAACCATTCCCCGGCAACGACGCCAGAAATGCTTGTTGGCGTTTCTTAACGTCACCACTAGTTGTACACCTAGGGGGAGCGTATAAGAACAACCGGGTATACCGCAAGCGCACGGAAATACCACTGCAGCACTTCCCCAAGGAAGGAGAGTATTCCAAGGGTATCGAATCCAAGGAACGGTGAGCACTATCTTCTACTTCTAGTATAGATGATCCAAGGACACAACATTGATTGGTAGGATAGGTAGAAAGGCTCTGCCTCGACCGAGTGCAGAGTCTAGTTACGTTCTCTCAGGTATAACACTCACTTCGAGCACCAAGCACAAGGCCTTTGTGCTAGCTCGAGCCCAACTCGGTACGCGACATAGAGGGTTGACAAAGGGTCCAACAGGCTGTCACCACTGCGGCCTACCTCTACACTATGATCGTACGTGATCTTCGAAGGGTAGCTTATGGTCCAGACACCTCGTCTACACCACTTGCTATTCCTACGAATCCGCGAGGGAGATACTGGCACTGGCACATGGTATGCTCTATCACTCATGCAAGATCACGAATGCACTTTGATCTAACTAGAGACATGCAGGAGCTTCACTTTACTCTAATAGACAAGCTTACAAACTAGATGCAAACTTATGATCTAAGTCTACTGGATCGAAAGGGTTGTGTTCGAAGAACACAAGCCTTTAAACCAAGAACAAACGAAGAACACAAGAACAAAGCAACTAAGCATGCATACGACTTTAGTCTAAATAGAAAATATCAAAATACTCACTTTAGTCTAGTTGAAGAACAAAGGCACCGCTGAGGATCATTCTTGAGGAAGATGTCATGAATCATGACATGGCCTCAAGCCTCCCACCTCACTTCCTAGCACTAATCCTATACAAAGAGCTCTCCTCTCCTAAAGAGAGAGGCTCCAAGGCAAAATGAAGAGGAGGAGGAGAAGTGTGTGTTCCAAAATGGAGCCCCTCCCCTCCTATTTAAAGAGGAGGGAGAGGCTTGCTTCGGGGCTCCAAGTGCTCCTAAATGCCCGGAACTGCAACCAAGGACCAATCAGGGGCTGCCACGTGGAAGGCCGGGTTCAGCCAAACCAAAGGCGGTTCGGCCGATCCACGGTTCGGCCGAAGCCAAGGGGCCACGTGGCGCCTTGTGTTTCTTCGTGGTGGCTGACTGGTGGGCCCTGATGCTTGTCCTCTGTGCATGCCAAGTTTCACGACAGTTTTCGGGGATAAGTGGGCCCTTGAATCCATGTGATGTCCATGTGAGGCTTCGTGATTCGTCGGGCTTGCCTCTCTTGGATTGATGACGTCAGTGATCCAGGGGAATCCTAGGTGGCATCCCCTCATTGGCTGGTCTTGAAGTGCTTGGATCAAAGACTTGTGCTTCTACTCCTCTTTCTAGTGCTATTCACTTGTATTTGCATAATCACCAACACTTATGGAAATGATTAGTTTAAGCCCTATTCTAGTGTTGATGATAAATTTCCATGCCAAAAGGTATATGTTTGACGAGTAAGAAGTGAGTGAAAATCAGCCGTCAACAGAGAACTTCACTCATCTCCCCGGCGAGTCGACCGATGTAATGTTCCAGCGCTTCACTAGCATAGTCAACAACATGAGGGCTAATGTGACAATGCTCCCATACAGATCATGATCAAGCTATCAAGCTTTTGCATGCCCTGGATAGGTCAGTGTGGAGTGCCAAGGTCGAGGCCATTGAGGAGTCGAGCGTGTATGATACGCTTACGCTCGATGAGCTGTTTTCCAAGCTTAGGTCTTCGGAGGTTGATCGTGACTTGAGAGCCAAGAGCGAGAGCCCCACTGATTCTCATAGTTTGGCTCTTGTCTCAAGATCTTGGTCTAACGCTAACTCTGGTGGTTTCTCTTTGTCTTGTCTTGTGTCTTTGCCAGATGAGGACTTTGAGGTGCTGAGCGAGGACGATCTTGCCTTGTTGAGCAAGAGGTTTGGGCGGATGTACGAGAACCGCAAGAATGCAAGACAGAGCTCGGGGAAGTGCTATCGGTGCGGGAAGCACAGGCACTTCATCGCCAAATGCCCTGAAGCCATGGAGATCAAGAATGACTACAAGGGCAAGCCCAAGCACGACTACAACAAGCACCGCTCCTGGAACGACTACAAGGACAAGGGCGAGAGAAGGCCCAAGAAGAGTGGCGACTACAAGAAGAAGACGGCTCGAGTGATGGTTGCCGGAGCGAGCGACATCGACTCCACATCAAGCGAGGCTTCTTTCGACTCGAGCAGCGAGGAAGAGCAAGAAAGGCGCAAGGACAAGCGGCACACGAGCAAGAACTTCACCGGCCTAAGCTTCGTCGCACAAGGTGGATTTTGCGGCATGGAGCACTCCAAGAAGGGTGGGAAGCACAGCTCGGACTCGAACTCCAACTCCGAGGAAGAGGTACGACATGATCCCAACTTCTTGCTAGAGGAGAATGCTAGGCTGAATGAGTTGCTTGATAACCGTGATGATGTGCTTAGAAAGACCAACAAGGAGAAGAGGGAATTTAGGTCTTTGTTGGGTGATGCTAAGGATAAGATAGCTGAGCTTGAATCTTTGCTTGTGGATGCTAGAAATGAGATAGGCTCTTTGAAATCTGCTCCTGTTGTGTCTGATGAGATTGACTGTGGTGATTGCTCTGTTTTTCTTATTGATTTGACTGCTCTCAAGGAGAAGCATGCCTCTACTCTTGAGGAACTAGATGTGGTTAGGATTGAGTGTGATGAATTGAAATCTTGGCCAGCTTTGTTAGGTGCTTCTACCTCATGTCCTGTGTTGCATGCTAGGTTAGATGAATCTCACACTAGAATAGTTTCTCTTGAGGCTGCTTTGAAAGCTCCCATTCCTACATCATGTTCTATCTGTGAAATGCATACTTTGAAAAACATGGAACTTGCACACTATATTGACCGTTTGCAAGATGAAAATGATGAGCTTAGGAAATTGATGAGTTGGTTGTCTGGGCATGAGCCACAGTTGAGTTTGATGTTTGATGAGTTCAAGCAGTTTGATGGTCAAGCGTTGGGGGCTGGCAAGAGTGGTGAGAAGAGTGGTGAGGGAGAAGAGAAAGTTGGAGAGATCCCTACTCCACCACACACCATACCTATGAACCAATATGCACCTTAGACTAACCACCTCAGAAACAAGCTTGATACAACTCCAGACCCACCAGTGTTCCCCCAGAAAATAGAGAATTACCAAAAACCCATCAAGTTTGTGAGCAACCTGGGTAATGTCTTTGAGGGAAAGTCAGGAGAGAAAGCTGTTGAGAAGCCCACAGAAAAGCCACCGCCTAAGCCACAACCGATCCGCTTCCATTGTGAGTATTGTGGGAGGGATGGGCATAATGATGAGTTCTGTTTCAGGAGGAAGAGAGATGAGAGGTTTGCTAGGGAGATGGCAAACAAGGACAGGTACCACCTTTCTCATGGTGTGCCTGAGCCTCGTAGAGGTCCTCTAACTAGGGGTGAGGTGTATGTGCGTATAGTTTCCACTCATAGAGGAGGAGGTGGTTTTCCTTAGAGAGATAGACGTGTTGGGTTTGGGTGTGGTGATTTGGCTCGACGTGCTCCTTCTCGTGACCATTACGAGTTTGGGAGGCACGATCGGAGCTTTGGGTCTCAGATGGACTACGGGCCACGTTTTCCCCCTCGTGGTGCACGTACTCCTCCAATGAGACGTGATAGGTCCTTTGGTGGTAGGCGTGAGAGGGCTCCGCCTAGAGGTTTTGGTAGGATGAATTTTGCTAACCCTTCTTTTGAGCAAATGGCTCGACACTGGTTTGAATCCTTTGGTACTAACCCCAGTGTTGAGTCGCTTGCTCATTCTCGTTCTCTTTTTTTATTGCAGGTGGGAGGCTTGGAGGACTTTTGGTTGATCAACTCCGGTTGCTCACAACACATGACCGGAGATCGTGGGTGGTTCTCTAGCCTCACCCCGGTGAGTACGAGGGAGTACATCACTTTCGGGGATAATGGGAGAGGACGAGTGCTTGTTGAAGGTATGGTGAAGGTGAGTAGCAAAGTGACTTTAAGAAGTGTGGCCCTGGTCAAGTCACTTGGTTTTAACCTGTTGTCAGTATCTCAGTTACTTGACGAAGGTTTTGAGGTTCGTTTTAAGTCAGGCGTTTCTCGTGTGCTTGATTCTCGAGGTGATCTTGTCTGTACGATCGTCCCCGAGGGTCAAATCTTTAATGCCGATTTTTCCCAGTCTATTGGTCCTCCTCGATGCTTTGTTGCTGGCGTTTCGGTCGAGCTTTGGAAATGGCATAGGAGGTTGGGACACTTGAGCTTTGAGTTGCTTTCCCGCTTGAGTGGTCTTGATCTTGTCTGAGGATTGCCTAAGTTGAAATTCGAGAAGGATTTGGTTTGTGCTTCTTGTTGGCATGGAAAGATGGTTGCTGCTTCTCACGCCCCTCTGACTGCGGTCATGACCGAGCGACCTTGTGAGCTGTTGCACATGGATTTGGTTGGGCCAGCTCGTGTTCGCTCTGCGGGTAGGAAGTGGTATGTTCTTGTTGTGGTTGATGATTTTTCGAGGTGCTCTTGGGTTTTCTTTCTAGAGGATAAGAGTGAGACATTTAGCTTTGTTCGAGACTTGATCTTGAGGTTGAAGAATGAGAGACATGGTGATGCCATTCGAGCTATACGCAATGACAATGGCACGGAGTCTAAAAACTCTCATTTCAATGCCTTTTGCAGTGATCTTGGTCTTGATCATCAGTACTCTTCTCCATACGTCGCTTGCCAGAATGGCGTAGTGGAGAGGTAGAACCGGACCCTTTTTGAGATGGCCAGGACGATGTTTGATGAGCATAGGACTCCAAGGCGTTTCTGGGCCGAGGCGGTCAATACCGCTTGCTATGTCTCAAATCGCATCTTCCTTTGTGCTTTCAAGAAGAAGACCTCTTATGAGCTGATGCATGGACGATAACCCAAGGTGAGTCACTTTAGAGCTTTTGGTTGCAAGTGTTTTATTCTGAAGAAGGGCAAGTTGGATAAGTTCGAGTCTAGATGTTCGGATGGTATTTTCCTTGGTTATGCGATTCACTCTAGAGCATATCATGTGCTCAACCTTGACACTAACCGAATCATGGAGACTTGCGAGGTTACCTTCGACGAGACACAACCATGTAGCTCTTCTGCTTTTGAGTGTGCAGGTGACGAGGAGATTGGTGCGAGGATCTTTGAGGATGAGAAGGATGGAGATGGAGACGACGACGATGATGGTGGTGATGCTCCCGTGGGTGATCGTGTACATGCTACTTCCACTACTACGACGACGATCGAGGATGGACCATCCCCTACACCCACTACGACTGAGGCTGTTCGAGTGGAGGCTGCTGCTGAGGGGGAGGTAGTGTCCAGGCGAGAGGCTCCCCAGCGTGCATAGATTGATCACCCACCGACGACGATCATAGGTGACCTCCACGAACGCACTACACGGTCGAGGTCAAGGAACACTTCTCATTTCGCTCATTCTGCTTTTGTTGCGTCGTTTGAGCCAAAAGATATTCGATATGCTTTGTCTGACGAGAATTGGGTGAATTCCATGCATGAGGAGTTGGAGAACTTTGAGAGAAACCAAGTCTGGGTGTTAGTCGATCCACCACCAAATTGCCGTCCCATAGGTACCAAGTGGGTGTGGAAGAACAAAGAGGGTGAGAATGGGATGGTTGTGAGAAACAAGTCGAGGTTGGTGGCTTAGGGGTTCAACCAGAAAGAGGGTATAGACTATGAGGAGACATTTGTTCCTGTGGCTCGTTTGGAGGCAATTAGGATCTTTCTAGCCTTTGCCGTGGCTAAAGGGTTCAAGTTGTAACAAATGGAAGTCAAGAGTGCTTTCTTGATGGGGTGATAGAGGTAGAAGTGTATGTGAGGCAACCCCTGGGGTTTGAGAGTGAGAAATACCCACACTGTGTATACAAACTCCAGAGAGCGCTCTATGGGTTGAAACAGGCACCTAGAGCTTGGTATGGCAGGTTGAGAGGGTTCTTGATGAGTAAGGGGTTTGTGATGGGCACAGTTGATAAGACCCTGTTTCTCCTTAAGCATGGGAATGACCTTTTGATTGTTCAGATATACGTGGATGACATAATCTTTGGTGGCCCTTCTCATGATCTTGTTGCCAGATTTGCAGATGACATGAGCAGGGAATTTGAGATGTCCATGATGGGCGAGCTGCAGTTTTTCTTAGGACTCCAGATCAAGTAGTGCAAGGACGGGACATTTGTACATCAGGCGAAGTACACCAGGGACATGGTGAAGAAGTTTGGCATGAACGACTCCAAGTCGCTGACTACACCGATGGGTACCACTACGGCTTTGGATGCGGATGAGGATGGCAAACCCGTGGACCATAAGGAGTACCAGAGCATGACGGCGACGAGGCCGAACATACAGTTCAGTGTGTGTCTGTGTGCTCGTTTTCAGGCTTCACCGAGAACTTCACATCGGCAGGCCGTCAAGCGGATTTTCAGGTACTTGAACTACACTCCTGAGTTTGGTCTTTGGTATTCTGCCTCCTCGACACTCAGACTTCATGGGTACTCCGATGCTGATTTTGCTGGGTGTCGATTGGATCGCAAGTCTACCTCTGGGTGTTGCCAGTTCCTTGGTTCTTCTTTGGTCTCTTGGTCATCTCGCAAGCAATCTAGTGTAGCCCAGTCCACTACAGACGCTGAGTATGTAGCTGATGCTAGTTGTTGTTCTGAGCTACTTTGGATGACATACACTATGAGTGATTTTGGTGAGGAGTGCTCCCAGGTTCCACTTTTTTGTGACAGCACTAGTGCCATAAGTGTAGCAAAAAACCCTGTCCTTCACTCCAAAACGAAACACATAGAAGTGAGGTACCACTTTCTGAGGGACAATGTTGAGAAGGGAAACATATCTCTGTCCTATGTCCCTACCCAAGATCAGCTAGCCGACATTTTCACCAAACCACTTGACCAAGTCACTTTCACTCGCTTGCGGGGTGAACTTGGGGTGTAATTTCCTTTCTAGCTGGGTCTTGGAGCTTCTCATATATATATGTGATATATGTTCACTTTGTTGCATTCCATGCATGCATTTTACTTTCTGTACAAAACCTGGTAGGATAGCCATCTTTGGATCACTTGTGCTAGGAAAAGTTTCTCTTATATACTTTGATCACAGATGTGCTATTTGTGA
Organism: Cenchrus fungigraminus; assembly: GCA_036936925.1. NCBI lineage: Eukaryota > Viridiplantae > Streptophyta > Magnoliopsida > Poales > Poaceae > Cenchrus > Cenchrus fungigraminus. Next base: position 106,373,459 of record CM072779.1, read on the forward strand.
GATGTGTGCATGTTTGCTAAATGGTGATGTGAATGCTATGCTCTTGATGGTTTTGCCATATACTTCTGTTGAGATAGCTTCATGTTTATGAAAATGATAAAATTGCCTCTCTCATGAGTAGATGCTTGTCTATGCTCAATTTGTGCTTAAATGCCTATATCATGCTTAGTTTGTGCTTGACTATCATGTTCTCTTTGCTTGGGGTCAAAGACCTTTTGTCATTGTAAATGTTTAGCTCATTTGCTCACTTTGGGAGGAGCATAAGCTTCTTTTTGCTGCAAAGGCATTTCATGAACCATGTTTAAACTTGAAAATGAAATTGGTGTATGAATAGCCTTATGCTTGAAAAATGAGCTCCTAATCATGTTTTTATGTTTGTGATATTCATATCTTGGGTGCTAAACCGTAGCATGTTGTCTACCATGAGAAGTCTCATTTTAAGAAGTAGACACATGGCTCGGTGGCTTTAACATGACTTGAGTAGCTTGTGGGCGTTTATAATGATATTGTGATGAGAATTTGTGATCTTGTATAAACTTTGGATGATCTAGTGCAATTGTGCTCAAATTGCCATGGATAGGGTCTTGCTCATGAGATGAATGTTTCTTTGTGAAAATTGCTTAAAATTGCTTTTGGCCATGTCACATGCTTATATGTCTCTACCTTCTTGATGGTAATGTGCTAACTACACCATATCTACTTTGCTTGCTCTATGTCTCAATTGTAGCATTTTGTTGTGCTCTTTGTATATTTGAGAAGCTTGGTAGATTGTATATGCTTTGACATGCATTTTTCATGAAAACAAAGAGAAGAGTTTCATATCCCTTGATTCATGCATTGTCAACAAGGGGGAGAGTTATGTACGATTGGGGGAGAAGTTGTGTGCATTTGGTGAGATTTTTGATGCATCGAGAGATTTTGTGGAAAAGTGGTATGCATTTGTGAGATGTTGCATGTGAGGAGAAAAATTGAGAAGAAGAGGTTGCATTTGCTCAGGGGGAGTTTGCATATGTGCAGGGGGAGCTCCTTTGGTTTGCCTGAGTTTTGTGCATTGTGGTGTGCTCCTTGTGAGCTTTGTTTTGTCTCGGCTGTGTCGAGCCGTTGCCGTTGTCTTAGGGGGCCGAGACTTGGTCTGGCGAGTGATCTTGTTTTCGTTTGTTCTTTGGCTTTGGATCACTTGTTGGAGGCTTGTGTTCGTGGTTGTTTTCTTTTTTTTCTCTATGATGGTTACTATGGGTGTTGTCAATGCACTCATCAAGGGGGAGATTGAGGACCAGGTGTGTCTGAGGACCAGTGGAGGGTCGCTCCTTAGTGATGAGTGATTAACAATGTTGTGTGGACTGATGCTTGGCTAAGTGTGCAGGTACAGGTTGCGGCTTGACTCGTGTTGGTGCAGGTGAAGAACAAGCGCGAAAGGCCTTAGCCGTGGCGGCCTCTGGGTGATGGAGTGGCAAGTAGGGTTGGTTCGATGGACCCGGTGGCCGATGGGGTCAAGTGCGAGCCGTGCGGTGCAAAGACTAGCGGGCTGAAGTCGTGAACATGGGCTGGTGCAAGGTAGCAGATCGAGGCCGAAGCTTACACGCGGGGTTTGGTGGTTTGCCCACAAAACCATCAGGTGGACGGTTTCTTGGTTTGGGCCGCAAAACCAAGTCCGGAGGCCCGAGGTGATGGAGACGGTGATCCGGGAGCTTCGGGAAGCTTCGAGGCGGGGGGCACGTGGCGTGATCGCGGGGCTTGCATCGATGCTAAGCAAGGCCGCGGTGGAAGCGTGTCCGCTCGATGAAGACTTTACCAAAATGCCCCTGAGGGGATGTATCTTCATTTCAAGTTGTAGGGGTAGCGTGGTCATTTACCTCCCTCCGTTGGACTTCGTATAAATAGCTGAGAGGTGGATGACATCTCTCTCTTGGACTCTAGGGTTTCCTCCCCCGGTAGATTGCTCTGGACTGCTTCTTTTCCTCTGTATTCCTTTGGCTAGATTCTTGTATAGACTCTGACCTCTGGATGTATGGAAGCATTTTTAGGCTATTTTTGGGGAGTTTTGTTCTTCGCTCGATTCGAGGATTTGAGGGTGTTTTCCTTCGGATTTCTTTGAGGGGATCATGGGTGGATACCTTGCGCATCTTTGTGTGTGATCTTGACCACGCAAACACCGGGGAAAGCCTTCGATTCGTGAGTTTTTGGCCGGAGTCCGAGTTCTCGGTAGTGGTTCGTGTGATCCGCGATTCCCAACGATTTAGGGAGTTAGAGGTCGAGATTTTTGGGGCATAGCTTCATCTAGTGTTGCTTCACATCTCCCCAATGTCTTGTCTCAAGAGCTCTAGCCGTTTGGGAGATCTGGTGATGGATTTGGATGGTTGACTTCGTGGGGTCGGGCTGTTCCTGCTCTGTTCGTGAGCCGCGGACAGTCCGCGTGACTATGGCGGACAGTCCGCAGGACGTTTGTTCGTCGCAGTTCGTCACGTGTTCGTGTGCATCCGCGTTTCGATTCATTTCTGGCCTCGGGTTTTGTTGCAAGTGGTTTGCGAGTAGTCCGCGAGTGCTTCACGGACAGTCCGCATGGCCAAGTTTTTGTCTGGGAGTAGGGTTGTTTTGTCTGGGGTTTCCAACGAGTTGGACGGACGGTCCGCGCTGCCTTCACATACGGTCCGCAACACTGGCGGACAGTCCGCGTGCCCCAGCCGGACAGTCCGATTTTCTCGGTGCGTCTCTGGTGGTTCTGTTGCCTATTTCGGACAGTCCGAGCAGGACCTGCGGACAGTCCGCCGTACCCTAGCGGACGGTCCGCCCGTACTGCACGGACAGTCCGCGCTGGCTGTTTCCAGAATTGGCCAAGTGCTTTGATTCTTGTGTTGTCCTTCCGCGGTTTGTTTCAAGGCTTGTCTCTAGGACTTGTGGGCTTGAGTGTGCCTAGTCTAGAGATTCTTTGGTGTGTGTGAGTACTCAGAGTGGCAATCGGGGTATAGGCTGAGTTCGACCTTCGGGAAGAATTTTATCGGCTCCCATTCACTCCCCCCCTCTCTGGTCGCCTATTCGGTCCTTCAAATGGCCCGTCCAAATAGTAATTTGCAAGTTGGGTTGGAAAAAATCTTGGACATGTATTTTACACCTGGTCTGCATTTAACACCCACCTTCCAAACGGATCCTTAGTGTTTTGTCTCGAAAAAAACAAATACGGCCTTGTATGATATGTAACTCTTTTTATAAAACATAAAATTTAAACGGAGAGACTTCTCCATTTAAGTTTAAATGGAGAGCCTTCCGAGGTTACTTCTTGCGACACAAAAGTTACTTCCTGTGACACAAAGTTACTTCCCACGACACAAAGTTACTTCCTTCTGTGTGTTTCTTTTTGTTGAGCGATGTTATTTTGTGTCGCAGGAAGTAACCTGGGAGGGCTCTCCATGTGTGACTAAAAGTTACCTCCTCTTGTATGCGTCTTTCTGTTGAGAGAAGTAATTTGTGTCGCGGGAAGTAACCTAAGAGGGTTCTCCATATATGACTAAATGGAGAGACCTCTCCATGTAATCGCCTCATTTATAAAAAATAAAGCTGCAATAATGCAGTAGCTCATCCCTCACTACTGAAAAACATGACATTCGTCCAAAATGTTAGTACGGTCGCATTTTTGACCGGTAGTAACGTGAGATTTAGTGCCGGTCAAGAAGCATGGTGTCATTGGAGCCCCATTATCTAGTACCAGTCTGTAGCCTTAGCATGTACTAAATGACAACATATGACTTGGCGGAGCACCATTTTAGTATCAGGTGGTAACATTGACCCTAAATGCACCAAAAGGATTTTAGTACTGCGTGGGACCTCCCACCGGTACTAAAATCTTCCCTCCACCCACCACTAATGTTAAATATCCTAAGTTCTGATCTTCCACCACCACATCCTCTCTATCTCTCATGCCTCTCTCCGCCGCAACCCGCAAGCGACCTGTGGTCGGTGTGCGAGAGGTTGGCGGCCGGCCACAGGCCTCCCAGACCGACACCGCCGTGGAAGGCTGCAGGCACTGGCGGCCATGGTACGGGGCCGCAGGTGCGGGAGGCCGCGGGCCTCCCAGGCCGACGCCAGTATGAAAGGCTACAGGTGCGGCAGCCACGACCCCGGGGCCGTAGGCGCCGGCGGCCTCGGGCCTCCCCGACTGACATCGGCGCCTGGCCCCAGGAGGGCGCCACGTGGTCCCTGATCACTGCCACTGCGAGGGCGCTGGCATCCGGCTCCGAAGGGCGCTGAGGACCAAGTGTGTCCGAGGACTAGTGGATGGTCATTTCTCAGTGATGAGTGATTGACAACGTTGTGTGGACAGACTCTTGGCCTAGTATTGCTGGTGTTGAATGCAGCTTGGTTTGTGTTGTTGTAGTTGAAGAACAAGCGTGAAAGGTCTTATCTAGAGTGGCCTTCGGGTGATGGAGAGACAAGTACGCTTGGTTCGAGGGACCCGATGGACAACAGGATCAAGTGCGGTCCGCATGGTGAAAGAAGAGCAAGACGATGTCGTGAATATGGAGCCGATGCAATGGCGGCGGCCAAGTCAAGGAACGAGGTAAGACTGAGTAGACCATCCGGGAGCCGGAAGTGAAAGGCTTGATGTGGTCGAAGCTTGGTATGGTGAGGTCGTGCCTTATACACGAGATTTGTTGGTTTGGCCACAAAACCAGCCCACGACGGTTTCTCGATTTGGTCCTCAAAACTGAGTCCAAGGGCTCGGTTGAGGACCAGTGGAGGGTCGCTCCTTAGTGATGAGTGATTGACAACGTTGTGTGGACTGATGCTTGGCTAAGTGTGCAGGTACAGGTTGCGGCTTGACTCATGTCGGTGCAGGTGAAGAACAAGCGCGAAAGGCCATAGCCGTGGCGGCCTCCGGGTGATGGAGAGGCAAGTAGGCTTGGTTCGATGGGCCCGGTGACTGATGGGGTCAAGTGCGAGCCGTGCGGTGCAAGACTGGCAGGCTGAAGTCATGAACATGGGCCGGTGCAAGGTAGCAGATGGAGCCCGAAGCTTGCACACGGGATTTGTTGGTTTGCCCACAAAACCATCAGGTGGACGGTTTCTTGGTTTGGGCCTCAAAACCAAGCCCGGAGGCCCGAGGCGACGAAGACGGTGATCCGGGAGCTTCGGGAACCTTTTGTCATTGTAAATGTTTAGCCCATTTGTTCACTTTGGGAGGAGCATAAGCTTCTTTTTGCCGCAAAGGCAATTCATGTACCATGTTTATACTTGAAAATGAAATTGGTGTGTGAATTGCCTTATACTTAAAAAATAAGCTCCTAATCATGTTTTATGTTTGTGATATTCATATCTTGGGTGCTAAACCGTAGCATGTTGTCTACCATGAGAAGTCTCATTTTAAGAAGTAGACACATGGCTCGGTGGCTTTAACATGCTTGAGTAGCTTGTGGGCGTTTATAATGATCTTATGATGAGAATTTGTGATCTTGAATAAACTTTGGATGATCTAGTGTATTTGTGCTCAAATTGCCATGGATAGGGTCTTGCTCATGAGATTAATATTTCTTTGTGAAAATTGCTTAAAATTGCTTTTGGCCATGTCACATGCTTATATGTCTCTACCATCTTGATGGCAATGTGCTAACTACACCATGTCTACTTTGCTTCCTCTATGTCTCATGTGTAGCATTTTGTTGTGCTCTTTGTATATTTGAGAAGCTTGGTAGATTGTATATATGCTTTGACATGCATTTTTCATGAAAACAAGGGGAGGAGTTTCATATATACCTTGATTCATGCATTGTCAACAAGGGGGAGAATGTGTATGATAAAGAGAGAAATTTTCATGCATCGGAGTTTTTGTGGAAAATTAGTATCCATTTGTGAGATGTTGCATGTGAGGAGAAAAATTGAGAAGAAGAGATGTTGCATTTGCTCAGGGGGAGTTTGCCTATGTGCAGGGAGAGCTCCTTTGGATTTGCCTGAGTTTTGTGCTGTGTGATGTGCTCTTTGAGAGCTTTGTTTTGTCTCGGCTGTGTCGAGCCGTTGCCCTCGTCTTAGGGGGCCGAGAATTGATCTGGCGAGTGATCTTGTTTTTGCTTGTTCTTTGGCTTTGGATCACTTGTTGGAGGTTGGCGTTCATGGCTGTTTTCTTTTCTTTTTCTCTTTGCGATTTCTATGGGTGTTGTCAATGCACTCATCAAGGGGGGGACTGAGGACCAGGTGTGTCCGAGGACCAGTGGAGGGTCGCTCCTTAGTGATGAGTGATTGACAACGTTGTGTGGAATGATGCTTGGCTAAGTGTGCAGGTACAGGTTGCGGCTTGACTCGTGTCGGTGCACGTGAAGAACAAGCACGAAAGGCCTTACCGTGGCAGCCTCCGGGTGATGGAAAGGCAAGTAGGCTTGGTTCGATTGACCCGGTGACCGATGGGGTCAAGTGCGAGCCGTGAGGTGCAAGACTGGCAGGCTGAAGTCATGAACATGGGCCGGTGCAAGGTAGCGGATGGAGCCCGAAGCTTGCACACGGGGTTTGTTGGTTTGCCCACAAAACCATCATGGGGACGGTTTCTTGGTTTGGGCATCAAAACCAAGCCCGGAGGCCCGAGGCGACGGAGACGGTGATCCAGGAGCTTCAGGAAGCTTTGAGGCGGGGGGCACGTGACGTGATCGCAGGTTTGCGTCGATGTGAAGCGAAGCCGCGGTGGAAGCGTGTCCGTCCGATGAAGACTTGACCAAAATGCCCCTGAGGGGTTGTATCTTCATTTCAAGTTGTAGGGGTAGCGTGGTCATTTACCTCCCTCCGATGGACTTCGTATAAATAGCGGAGAGGTGGATGGCATCTCTCTCTTGGACTATAGGGTTTCCTCCCCCGGTAGATTTCTCTGGACTGCTTCTTTTCCCTCTGTATTCCTTAGGCTAGATTCTTGTATAGACTCTGACCTCTGGATGTATGGAAGCATTCGGCGTTGCGGCGATCTCCTAGTCCTTTGTGACTTTCGTGTCAGTTTTGGGGCTATTTTTTGGGTGTTTCGTTCTTCGCTCGATTCGTGGTTTCTAGGGCGTTTTTTCTCGGATTTCTTTGAGGGGATCATGGGTGGATGCCTTGCGCATCTTTGTGTGTGATCTTGACCCCTCAAACGTCGGGGAAAGCCTTCGATTCGTGAGTTTTTGGCCGGAGCCCAAGTTCATGGTGGAGGGTCGTGTGATCCGCGATTCCCGGTGATTTAGGGAGTTAGAGGTCGAGATTTTTGGGGCATAGCATCCTTGCGTGACGCTTCTCATCTCCCCAAAATCTTGTCTCAAGAGCCCTAGCCATTTGGGAGATCCGGTGATGGATTTGGAGAGTTGACTCCCGAGCTCGAGCAGTTTTGGTTCTGTTCGTGTGCGGCGGACAGTCTGCCAGGTGCGCGTGGATAGTCCGCGAGGGGGCCAGTTCGTCTTAGTTCGTCGCTTGTTCGTGCGCATTCTTGTTTCGATCTGTTTCTTCCCTAGGGTTTGGTTGCAGGCGGTTTACGGACAGTCCGCGGGGTGTTGCCAGACAGTCCGCCAGGTCGAGGTTTTGTCTGGGGTGGTTCGAGGTTTGTCTGGGGTTTCCAGCGAGGTTGGCAGACAGTCCGCCCAGGCCTCACAGACAGTCCGCGACACTGGCGGACAGTCCGCTTGGTCCCGACGGACAGTCTGAATTTTCCAGTGCGTCTCTGGTGGTTCTGTTGCGTTTTTCGGACAGTCCGAGCAGCACCTGCGAACAGTCCGCCGTACCCTAGCGGACGGTCCGCCCGTACTGCACGGACAGTCCGTAGTGGTCGTTTCCAAAATTGACCAAGTGGTTCGATTCTTGTCTTGTGCTTCCACGGTTTGCTTCAAGGCCTGTCTCTTGATCTTGTGAGCTTGTGAGTGCCTTGTTTAGTGATTCTTTGGTGTGTGCGAGTACTCGGAGTGGCAATCGGTGTATAGACTGAGTTCTACTAGCGGGAAGAAATTTTATCTGCTCCCATTCACTCCTCCCCTCTCTGGTCGCCTATTCGGTCCTTCAATTGATATCAGAGCCGATTACAGATCTTCTTGATTCTAACCAGTCTTAGATCCAAAGAAGGGCGATTACGGCAAGGGGTCGGGTCCTCCGCACTTTGATGGCAAGAATTCCCCGATGTGGGAGAGGCACATGGGCGCGTTTTTGCGAGGGAAGGGAACTCTGATCTGGGAGGTCACTCAAAATCGTCAATATGTCATCCCAGATAGTTTTCTGCTTACAGGATCGCGGGACATGTTTGAGGCCAACAGCAAGGCCGTTGATTACTTGTTTCGTGCTCTCTGTGCCTCGGAGTTCGAGCGAGTGTACGGAGAGAATGTGGCTGAAAAGATTTGGCTCAAGTTGAGAAATGCTCATGTTGGCAATGCCCAAGTGCAAGCCCGTTTGTTTTCTACTTACCAGAGAGAGTACGAGAACTTCACTCATCTCCCCAGTGAGTCGACCGATGCTATGTTCCAGCGCTTCACTAGCATAGTCAACAACATGAGGGCCAATGTGACAGTGCTCCCATACACGGATCATGATCAAGCTATCAAGCTTTTGCATGCCCTGGATAGGTCTGTGTGGAGTGCCAAGGTCCAGGCCATAGAGGAGTCGAGCGTGTATGATACGCTTATGCTTGATGAGCTGTTTTCGAAGCTCCGGTCAGCAGAGGTTGATCGTGGCTTGAGAGCCAAGAGCGAGAGCCCCACTGATCCTCATAGTTTGGCTCTTGTCTCAGGATCAAGGTCTAACGCTAACTCTGGTGGTTTCTCTTTGTCTTGTCTTGTGTCCTTGCCAGATGAGGACTTTGAGGTGCTGAGCGAGGATGATCTCGCCCTATTGAGCAAGAGGTTTGGGCGGATGTACGAGAACCGCAAGAATGCAAGGCGGAGCTCGGGGATGTGCTATCAGTGCGGGAAGCACGGGCACTTCATTGATGAATGCCTTGAAGCCATGGAGATCAAGAATGACTACAAGGGCAAGCCCAAGCACGACTACAACAAGCACCATTCCCGGAACGACTATAAGGACAAGCGCAAGGACAGGGGCGAGAGAAGGCCAAAGAAGAGTGGCGGCTACAAGAAGAAGATGGCTCGAGCGATGGTTGCCGGAGCGAGCGACATCGACTCCACATCAAGCGATGCTTCTTCTGACTCGAGCAGCGAGGAGGAGCAAGAAAGGCGCAAGGACAAGCGGCACACGGGCAAGAACTTCACCGGCTTGAGCTTCGTCGCACAAGGAGGCTTTTGCGGCATGGCGCACTCCAAGAAGGGTGGGAAGCACAGCTCGGATTCAAACTCCGACTCCGAGGAAGAGGTACGACACGATCCCAACTTCTTGCTAGAGGAGAATACTAGGCTCAACGAGTTGCTTGATAACTGTGATGATGTGCTTAGAAAGACCAACAAGGAGGGAATTTACGTCTTTGTTGGGTGATGCTAAGGATAAGATGGCCAAGCTTGAATCCTTGCTTGTGGATGCTAGAAATGAGATAGGATCTCTAAAATTTGCTCCTGTGGTGTTTGATGAGATTGATTGTGGTGATTTCAGTTTTTCTTGCTGATTTGACTACTCTCAAGGAGAAGCATGCCTCTACTCTTGAGGAACTAAATGTGATTAGGACTGAGTGTGATGAATTGAAGTCTAGGCCAGCTTTATTAGGTGCTTGTACCTCATGTCCTGTTTTGCATGCTAGGCTAGATGAATCTCACACTAGAATTGTTTCTCTTGAGGCGGCATTGAAAGCTCCTCTTCCTACATCATGTTCTACCTGTGAAATGCATGCTTTGAAAAACATGGAACTTCCACACTATGTTGACCGTTTGCAGGATGAAAATGACGAGCTTAGGAAATTGATGAGTTGGTTGTCTGGGCATGAGCCACAATTGAGTTTGATGTTGGCTCAGTTCAAGAGGTTTGATGGTCAGGCGTTGGGGGCTGACGGGAGTGGTGAGAAGAGTGGTGAGGGAGAAGAGAAAGCCGGAGAGACTCCTACTCCACCACACACCATACCCATAAACAAATTAGCACCCAACCCAAACCACCTCAGAAACAAGGTTGATACAACTCCAGAAACTAGTGTTCCCCCAGAAAACAGAGAATTATCAGAAACCCATCAAGTTTGTGAGCAACCTGGGTAATGTCTTTGAGGGGAAGTCAGGAGAGAAAGCTGTTGAGAAGCCCACAGAAAAGCCACCACCTAAGCCACAGCCGATCCGCTTCCATTGTGAGTATTGTGGGAGGGATGGGTATAAGGATGAGTTCTGTTTCAGGAGGAAGAGAGATAAGAGGTTTGCTAGGGAGATGGCAAACAAGGACAGGTTCCACCTTTCTCGTGGTGTGCCTGAGCCTCGTAGAGGGCCTCTACCTAGGGGTGAGGTGTTTGTGAGGTCAGTTCCCACTCGTGGAGGTGGAGGTGGTTTTCCTCAGAAAGATAGGCGTGTTGGGTTTTGGCGTGGTAAGTTGGCTAGACGTGCTCCTTCTCGTGACCGTTACGAGTTTGGGAGGCACGATCGGAGCTTTGGGTCTCAGATGGACTACGGGCCACGTTTTCCCCCTCGTGGTGCGTGTACTCCTCCCGTGAGACGTGACAGGTCCTTTGGTGGTAGGCGTGAGAGGGCTCCGCCTAGAGGTTATGGTAGGATGGACTTTGCTAATCCTTCTTTTGAGCAAATGGCTCGACACTGGTTTGACTCTTTTGGTACTAACCCCAGTGTTGAGTCGCTTGCTCATTCTCGTTCTCGTTTTTAATCACAGGTGGCAGGCTTGGAGGACTTTTGGTTGATCGACTCCGGTTGCTCACGATACATGACCGGAGATCGTGGGTGGTGCTCCAGCCTCACCCCGGTGAGTACGAGGGAGTACATCACTTTCGGGGACAATGGGAGAGGACGAGTGCTTGCTGAAGGTATGGTGAATGTAAGTAGCAAGGTGACCTTAAGAAGTGTGGCCCTGGTCAAGTCACTTGGTTTTAACCTGTTGTCAGTATCTCAGTTACTAGACGAAGGTTTTGAGGTTCGTTTTAAGTCGGGTGCTTCTCGTGTGCTTGATTCTCGAGGCGATCTTGTCTGTACGATCGTCCCCGAGGGTCAAATCTTTCGTGCTGATTTTTCCCAGTCTATTAGTCCTTCTTGATGCTTTGTTGCTGGCGTTTCGGCCGAGCTTTGGAAATGGCATAGGAGGTTGGGACACTTGAGCTTTGAGTTGCTTTCCCGCTTGAGTGGTCTTGATCTTGTCCGAGGATTGCCTAAGTTGAAATTCGAGAAGGATTTGGTTTGTGCTTCTTGTCGGCATGGAAAGATGGTTGCTGCTTATCACACCCCTCTGACTGCGGTCATGACCGAGCGACCTTGTGAGCTGTTGCACATGGATTTGGTTGGGCCAGCTCTTGTTCGCTCTGCTGGTGGGAAGTTGTATGTTCTTGTGGTTGTTGATGATTTGTCGAGTTACTCTTGGGTTTTCTTTTTGGAGGATAAGAGCGAGACATTTGGCTTTATTCGCGACTTGATCTTGAGGTTGAAGAATGAGAGACAGGTGATGCCATTCGAGCTATACGCAGTGACAATGGCACGGAGTTTAAAAACTCTCATTTCGATGCCTTTTGCAGTGATCTTGGTCATGATAAACAGTAGTCTTCTCCATACGTCGCTTGCCAGAATGGCGTAGTGGAGAGGAAGAACCAGACCCTTTGTGAGATGGCCAGGACGATGCTTGATGAGCATAGGACTCTTAGGTGTTTCTGGGCCGAGGCGGTCAATACCGCTTGCTATGTCTCAAATCGCATCTTCCTTCGTGCCTTCAAGAAGAAGACCTCTTATGAGTTGATGCATGGACGACAACCCAAGGTGAGTCACTTTAGAGCTTTCAGTTGCAAGTGTGTCATTCTGAAGAAGGGCAAGTTGGATAAGTTCGAGTCTAGGTGTTCAGATGGTATCTTTCTCGGTTATGCGATTCACTCTAGCGCATATCGTGTGCTCAACCTTGACACTAACCGAATCATGGAGACTTGCGAGGTTACCTTCGATGAGACACAACCATGTACCTCTTCTGTTTTTGAGTGTGCAGGTGACGAGGAGATTGGTGCGAGGATCTTTGAGGATGAGAAGGATTGAGATGGAGATGAAGATGATGATGGTGGTGATGCTCCCGTGGCTGATCGTGTACATGCTACTTCCACTACTACGACGACGATCGAGGATGCACCATCCCCTACACCCACTACGACTGAGGCTGTTCGAGTGGAGGCTGCTGCTAAGGGGGAGGTCGTGTCCAGGCGAGAGGCTCCCCGGCGTGTACAGATTGATCACCCACCGACGACGATCATAGGTGACCTTCATGAACGCACTACACAGTCGAGGTCAAGGAATTCTTCTCACTTTGCTTATTCTGCATTTGTCGCTTCGTTTGAGCCCAAAGATATTCGACACGCTTTGTCTGACGAGAATTGGGTGAATTCCATGCATGATGAGTTGGAGAACTTTGAGATAAACCAAGTCTGGGTGTTAGTCGATCCACCACCAAATTGCCGTCCCATAGGTACCAAGTGGGTGTGGAAGAACAAAGAGGGTGAGAATGGGATGGTTGTGAGAAACAAGTCGAGGTTGGTGGCTCAGGGGTTCAACCAGAAAGTGGCATAGATTATGAGGAGACATTTGCTCCTGTGGCCCGTTTGGAGGCAATTAGGATCCTTCTAGCCTTTGCCGTGGCTAAAGGGTTCAAGTTGTACCAAATGGATGTCAAGAGTGCTTTCTTGAATGGGGGTGATAGAGGAAGAAGTGTATGTGAGGCAACCCCCGGGGTTTGAGAGCGAGAAATACCCACACCGTGTATACAAACTACAGAGAGCGCTCTATGGGTTGAAACAGGCACGAGAGCTTGGTATGGCAAGTTGAGAGGGTTTTTGCTGAGTAAGGGGTTTGTGATGGGCACAGTTGATAAGACCCTGTTTCTCCTTAAGCATGGGAATGACCTTTTGATTGTTCAGATATACGTGGATCACATAATCTTTGGTGGCTCTTCTCATGATCTTGTTGTCAGATTTGCAGATGATATGAGCAGGGAATTTGAGATGTCCATGATGGGTGAGCTGCAGTTTTTCTTGGGACTCCAGATCAAGCAATGCAAGGACGGGACGTTTGTACATCAGGCGAAGTACACCAGGGACATGGTGAAGAAGTTTGGCATGAACGACTCCAAGCCGCTGACTACACCGATGAGTACCACTATGGCTTTGGACGTGGACGAGGATGGTGAACCCGTGGACCAGAAGGAGTACCAGAGCATGAACGGCTCCCTCCTCTACTTGACGACGACGAGGCCGGACATACAGTTCAGTGTGTGTCTGTGCGCTCCTTTTCAGGCTTCACCGAGGACTTCACATCGGGAAGCCGTCAAGCGGATTTTCAGGTACTTGAACTACACTCCTGAGTTTGGTCTTTGGTATTCTGTCTCCTCGACACTCAGACTTCACGGTTACTCCGATGCTTATTTTGCTGGGTGTTGATTGGACCGCAAGTCTACCTCTGGGTGTTGTTAGCTCCTTGGTTCTTCTTTGGTCTCTTGGTCATCTCGCAAGCAATCCAGTGTAGCCCAGTCCACTACAAAGGCCGAGTATATAGTTGCTGCTAGTTGTTGTTCCCAGCTGCTTTGGATGACCAACACTATGAGTGATTTTGGTGAGGAGTGCTCCCATGTTCCACTTTTCTGTGACAGCACCAGTGCCATAAGTGTAGCCAAAAATCCTGTCCTCCACTCCAAAACAAAACACATAGAAGTGAGGTACCACATTCTGAGGGACAATGTTGAGAAGGGAAACATATCTTTGTCCTATGTCCCTACCCAAGATCAGCTAGCCGACATTTTCACCAAACCACTTGACCAAGTCACTTTCACTCGCTTGCGAAGTGAACTTGGAGTGTGCTGTCCTTTCTAGCCGGGTCTTGGAGCTTTTCATGTATATATGTGTCATATGTTTCATTTTGTTGCATTCCATTCATGCATTTTACTTTCTGTACAAAACCTGGTAGGATAGCCATCTTTGGATCACTTGTGCTAGGAAAAGCTTCGCTTATATACATTGATCACCGATGTGCTATGTGTGAGATATGTGCATGTTTGGTAAATGGTGGATGTGAATGCTATGCTCTTGATGGTGTTGTCATATACTTATGTTGAGATAGCTTCCATTTGATGAAAATGCTAAAATTGTGTCTCTCATGAGTAGATGCTTGTCGATGCTCAATTTGTGCTTAAATGCCTATATCATGTTTAGTTTGTGCTTGAGTATCATTTTCTCTTTGCTTGAGGTCAAAGACCTTTTGTCATTGTAAATGTTTAGCCTATTTGTTCACTTTGGGAGGAGCATAAGCTTCTTTTTGCCGCAAAGGCATTTCATGTACCATATTTAAACTTGAAAATGAAATTGGTGTGTGAATTGCCTTATGATTGAAAAATAAGCTCCTAATCATGTTTTATGTTTGTGATATTCATATCTTGGGTGCTAAACCGTAGCATGTTGTCTACCATGAGAAGTCTCATTTTAAGAAGTAGACACATGGCTCGGTGGCTTTAACATAACTTGAGTAGCTTGTGGGCGTTTATAATGATCTTGTGATGAGAATTTGTGATGTTTAATAAACTTTGGATGATCTAGTGTATTTGTGCTCAAATTGTCATGGATAGGGTCTTGCTCATGAGATGAATATTTCTTTGTGAAAATTGCTTTTGGCCATGTCACATGCTTATATGTCTCTACCGTCTTGATGGCAATGTGCTAACTACACCATGTCTACTTTGCTTGCTCTATGTCTCATGTGTAGCATTTTGTTGTGCTCTTTGTATATTTGAGAAGCTTGGTAGACTGTATATATGCTTTGAGATGCGTTGTTCATGAAAACAAGGGGAGGAGTTTCATATACCTTGATTCTTGCATTGTCAACAAGGGGGAGAAGTGTATGATAAAGGGAGAAATTTTCATGCATTGGAGTTTTTGTGGAAAATTATTATGCATTTGTGAGATGTTGCATGTGAGGAGAAAAATTGAGAAGAAGAGAGGTTGCATTTGCTCAGGGGGAGTTTGCATATGTGCAGGGGGAGCTCCTTTGGATTTGCCTGAGTTTTGTGCGTTGTGATGCGCTCTTTGAGAGCTTTGTTTTGTCTTGGCTGTGTCGAGCCGTTGCCCTTGTCTTAGGGGGTCGAGACTTGATCTGGCGAGTGATCTTTCTTTGCTTGTTCTTTGGCTTTGGATCACTTGTTGGAGGTTGGCGTTTGTGGCTATTTTCTTTTCTTTTTCTCTATGTGATTTCTATGGGTGTTGTCAATGCACTCATCAAGGGGGAGATTGAGGACCAGGTGTGTCCGAGGACAAGTGTAGGGTCGCTCCTTAGTGATGAGTGATTGACAATGTTGTGTGGACTGATGCTTGGCTAAGTATGCAGGTATAGGTTGCGGCTTGACTCGTGTCGGCGCAGGTGAAGAACAAGCGCGAAAGGCCTTAGCCGTGGCGGCCTCCGGGTGATGGAGAGGCAAGTAGGCTTGGTTCGATGGGCCCGGTGACCGACGGGGTCAAGTGCGAGCCGTGCGGTGCAAGACTGGCGGGCTAAAGTCATGAACATGGGCCGGTGCAAGGTAGCGGATGGAGCCTGAAGCTTGCACGCGGGGTTTGTTGGTTTGCCCACAAAACCATCAGGTGGACGGTTTATTGGTTTGGGTCTCAAAACCAAGCCCAGAGGCCCAAGGCGACGGAGACAGTGATCCGAGAGCTTCGGGAAGCTTCGAGACGGGGGGCACGTGGTGTGATCGCGGGCTTTGCGTCGATGTGAAGCGAAGCCGCGGTGGAAGCGTGTCCGTCCAATGAAGACTTGACCAAAATGCCCCTGAGGGGTTGTATCTTCATTTCAAGTTGTAGGGGTAGCGTGGTCATTTACCTCCCTCTGATGGACTTCATATAAATAGCGGAGAGGTGGTTGGCATCTCTCTCTTGGACTCTAGGGTTTCCTCCCCCGGTATATTGCTCTGGACTACTTCTTTTCCCTCTGTATTCCTTAGGCTAGATTCTTGTATAGACTCTGACCTCTGGATGTATGGAAGCATTCGGCGTTGTGGCAATCTCCTAGTCCTTTGTGACTTTCGTGTCATTTTCGGGGCTATTTTTGGGGGGTTTCGTTCTTTGCTCTATTCGTGGATTTGAGGGCATTTCTTCTCGGATTTCTTTGAGGGGGTCATGGGTGGATGCCTTGCGCATCTTTGAGTGTGATCTTGACCCCTCAAACGCCGGTGAAAGCCTTCGATTCGTGAGTTTTTGGCCGGAGCACGAGTTCATGGTGGATGTTCGTGTGATCCGCGATTTCCGGTGATTTAGGGAGTTAGAGGTTGAGATTTTTGGGTCATAGCATCCTTGTGTGAGGCTTCTCATCTCCCCAAAATCTTGTCTCAAGAGTTCTAGCCGTTTGGGAGATCCGGTGATGGATTTGGAGAGTTGACTCCCGAGCTCGAGCAGTTTTGGTTTTGTTCGTGTGCGGTGGACAGTCCGCCAGGTGCGCGCGAACAGTCCGCGAGGGGGCCAGTTCGTCACTTGTTCGTGCACGTTCTTGTTTCGATCTATTTCTTCCCTAGGGTTTGGTTGCAGGCGGTTTGCGGACAGTCCGCGGGGTGTTGCCAGACAGTCCACCGGGTCGAGATTTTGTCTGGGGTGGCTCGAGGTTTGTCTGGGATTTCCAGCGAGGTTGGCGGACAGTTCGCCCAGGCCTCACGGACAGTGCGCGACAGTGGCGGACAGTCCGCTTGGTCCCGACGGACAGTCCGAATTTTCCAGTGCGTCTCTGGTGGTTCTGTTGCGTTTTTCGGACAGTCCGAGCAGCACCTGCAGACAGTCCGCCGTACCCTAGCGGACGGTCTGCCCGTACTGCACGGACAGTCCGCACAAGTCGTTTCCAGAATTGACCAAGTGGTTCGATTCTTGTCTTGTGCTTCCGCGGTTTGCTTCAAGGCCTATCTCTTGATCTTGTGAGCTTGTTAGTGCCTTGTTTAGTGATTCTTTGGAGTGTTCGAGTACTCGGAGTGGCAATCGGGGTATAGGCTGAGTTCGACCATCGGGAAGAATTTTTATCGGCTCCCATTCATTCCCCCCCTCTTGGTCGCCTATTCGGTCCTTCATCGGCGCAATGGAGACAAGATCCGATTGCGACAGGAAGGTTCGAAGCAGGAGACACACGGCGTGATCACAGAGCTTACATCAGAGGGAAGAAAGGCCGCGGTGATGTATGTCCGCTCGATGAAGATACCTATAGCTTTCCAGTATTGCCTCTGATGGGTGTGTATCTTATTTTCATGTTGTAGGGTAGTTTAGTATTTCGCCTCCACCAAGTGACTTGATATAAATAGGACTCTAGGGGTGGATGGATGCTATGTCTTGGAACCCTAGCTCATTTTCTTTCGGTAGGCTAGCCAAGTCCATAACGTTGGAGAGTTGAGAGGAGGAGGTCTCTCCACTTCTTGTTCTCCACTTTTTCAGTGGGTAGGATGCAGGGAGGAGGCTAGCCTCACTTAGTAAAGAATCAGTCCTCTGATGTATGGAAGATTTGGCATTGTTTACTTGTCTTATCTTTGATTCCCGAGTGGTTTTCTTTTTTGTGATTTTTGGAGTCTTTTTTGTTGAATTTCGAGTTCATCAATTTGGAGGTGTTTCCACAGGGATATCTTTTAGGGGATCATACATGAGTTCTTTGTGACTCTTTTATTGGTGATCTTGCACCCTCAAACCTCAAAATTCACTCTCAATTCGGAATTCTTTGAGTCAACTTGAGGTTTTTGTGTTCATCGCTTTAATTCGTGATTCCGCATGATGAAGTAGGTTTGGGGACTTGATCGTTTAGGAAAAGGTTGTCCTTGAGGCAAATCTACTCTCCCCAAAATCTCACTTCAATCCGTTGCATGAGTTGAGAGATCGATTGATTTGAGGAGAAGTCTTCTTTCTTGTGTTCTTAACCTAAATCAATTTTTTGGTGGTGAAGGCTTGATCTTTTAGAGATCTTTTGGGAAAAGCTTATTTGTGTTGTTGTGAAACCATGATTTAAATTTTGTAATTTTTGGAGGTCGTTTTTGGACGTTTTTGACTGGTACAATAGGTTCATTGTGTAGTAATGCCTGTTCTCTTCTCCTCCCATTCTCCTCTAGATATGGTTCAACAGAACTGGTGGGGCCGATGTTGGTGGCTAGCTCCGTGGCCAATAGCTTCAGATCTGACATTGTGGCTGCCGAATTCGTCTTTTCTTGTGTAGATCTACGCGGTGCGCTGTTGGAGGTCGATTTCCATCAACCAAGAACACTTGTTATATTATGGTTTGAACTTCATTTTGGAACTAACCCGCCATTAGGCATACTAATGATATAACAAGTTCACTGTTGCATGTGCATTTTGGATTATAATGATTTTCCAGGAATTCATGCACTTATTGAGGGGAGATGCACCTAGTTCGAAGGATGTTTTGCAAGTCAATCAAGGAGCTCCGACCGTGTGCAAACTTGCCTCCAAAGGTGGCAAGGACCAATGTGCTTTAATGTAGTATTCCTGAGGATCGAGATGAAAGATTGGAAGTTCATGCGTAAAGACCCCCTAACATGGTCGTGGGGATAACGGCGTCTAAAGTCCACATCCGAAGGAGCAAAAAGCCCAAAATGCAAAAGATGACACATGGAGCAAGAAGAGCTAAAACCAGGCCGAGGAGGGCCCAGGCCGGCCCACCCCATTCTGGCGTCGGTTCATCGCCCCTTTCTTCAATGTCAAGTACGTGGAACCCTAAAAGCCTGCCGAAGCCGCCATTCGCAGGGGAGAAATAGAGAAGCCTCGGAGATCGACCACAAGGGAGAGAGTCGATCGAAGGAGAAACCATTCGGGAGAAATCATCACCGAGGTCAAGTGAAGTTGCCACGAGGAAGGAGGACACCGAGGCCTTGCCACGGCACCGCCGGAGTTGAAGGACAACGAGGATCGAGCTTCATCAGAGGCATCCACCATATTCAACGGTGCCATGCCTAGCGTCTTGATGGGGTAAAGTTATCATTTGTCCATGGAGTTGTAATGGAACGTGATGATGCTTAATGTTTAAGGCTAGCTACCATGCTTTCGGGGTTGCTCCTGTAGATCGCATCAACATACTGTGTTCTTTAGGCTTAGTACCGATTACCTTCGCGTAGCGACATGTACGAAGGAAGGGAAACAGCTAATCCTTTGACCACATGCTTAGATAGATTGGATCGGGGCTTTATCATGTTTTGGTGATTTCATCTTCAAGTACCTAGACTCCATGGGCATACGTTCTTCATACTTGTGCACCTCTCATATCTCTTTAACGTAATTTAGATTGCTTTACTAGTTTGTCTTTAGTTTATAGCTTAAGCGTTATATCATAGACTTCAATGAACTATATTAGTGCTAGGTTAAACTCTACCAATCCCCTTGCTACTTGGGTTGACAAGAACCTTGGGACTCTCCTAGGTGAAAAAGTCTACAAATGATCCGTGCGCTTGCGGTGAACCTTAGCGCGTTATTGAACCGTCAACAAGCCCCTTTTCCTGGCGCTATTGCCGGGGAGCAAGCCAGTTTGCTTCATTTAATCTTTCATTAATTTTGTTGATTCTAACATCTAACCCTAATGTTCTAGAAAAACACTCTTGTTTTCTTTTTGTTTTTGTTGTCTAGATGGTGTTCGTCGGACACCCTTTGGAGGAACCGGAAAAATCACTAAGAGATTATGCTAGCCCCCGATGTGAGGACATCAAGGTACAAGAGTCGGATTCGATTCTCGAAGCGACTAGGTATGAGATCAAGGCTCGAATCATCGAGATGGCGGCAACTAACCCGTTCCGAGGGGTGGAGACGGACAACCCATATAGACATATCCAACACTTCACGACATTATGCAACACGGTACAACAAGAGGGAGTACTCAATGCTTGGTTTCAATGGAATCTCTTTCCCCACTCACTTGCCGCTGAAGCAAAGAAGTGGTATTCATTTGCGTCCTTTGAAGTCGAGGGAAATTGGAATCGATTGATGAAAAAATTTTGTGCCAAGTTTTTCCCTATAAGCAAGATCCAACATATAAGGAGGCAAGTAATTACTTTTAAGCAAGGAGAAGAAGAAGGGATAGATCAAGCGTGGAATCGTTTCAATGAGCTAGTTGAACAAAGACCAAGACTCGGATTTCCCGGTGATGTACTTTTGCATACATTTTCCTTTTCCCTAACCCCTAGTACTCTTGTATAGGCTACTCCGAGTCCTACTCGAATAGTACTCTTGTACCAATCTGACTTGTAACCCTGCCTCCCGTGGCATATAACGCGAGGCAGGGACCCCTCTCGAAACATAAGCAATCAATACAGAGCTACGCAGCATACAAAACGTAGGGTATTACGCACATTGCGGCCCGAACCTGTCTAATTGTGTTCCCCGTGTCTCACCATCGTGTTCCTGATCTCGGCGAGCCCCACCGCACAATCTACTACTTCGGGTACTCCGTCGTAGGCTCAGTGTCTAAAACACTGACAGCTGGCGCGCCAGGTAGGGGGTCTCGTCGTTGATCCACTGGCGAACTCGATGGCTCTTGTCATCATCAAGCCGACCGTCGCTTTCCAACAAGGCGACACCTTTGTTTTCAGCTCTTGGGTTTGCGTTGCTGATGGCACCGGATCGTTCCTGCGTTTCTTAGCGCCAACTCCGGAGTCAAAGCTCAAGTCCTCGACGCTTACGCAAGCTTCGATGGAAGAACTCGTCGAAAATTTTGGCGAAATTTCGATCTCTGACCCGCTCAGAGAACTCGAGTCGGAGCCCGAGTACAACTCGACTTCGTCTCCTATTCAGCCTGAGTTGCTCTCTTCATCTTCACAGCTTGCGCTCAGCCTGGATAACATTCCAGCACCACCTCTCTTCGGTCATCGCCATGTCAGTGCCGCTTACCAAGCCGCATTGAAGCGCCTCATGTGCCCTGGCCCGAAGATTGTGCTCGAGTACTCTTCGAATTCGGACGTCAACCTCAACTACTATTCGGATTCATCTGAGTTCGAGTTCGACTACGGTTCGGATTCTGCTGAAGTACAAAACTGTCTGGCCCTGCTCAAGGACTGGTGATCACATCGACACCTGAGGGTAGATTCGTCTACTGGCCTGAGCATGTGCCTGCTGATCTCACCTTGGATGATCAGGAGTGCTTTATCGCTTGTCTCGACAACTTACCCTTCCAGGAAGGTGTTAAGCTTGTTGATTATGACACTGATATTGAGCTCGTTCAGAGTACGGGTACTTATTCATCGCATTGAGAAGTTTTCGTCGTTGATGCAACTACTCCGCAAGGGCACCATGCCAATTATCATTTTCCGGATGATGTATCTGATGACGAACTTTCTGCCAATGCTCTTGCTGAGGAAACTGCGGAGGCCAAGACTGCACGTCGCCAACGCAATGCTGATCGTGCAACCCTTCGTCGGGAACTCGCGGAAGCTCTACCTACCCGTAATCTTCAAGAGGCTCTGGATGCGGTGGCTACTCATGAATATCGCACTCCAGAGGAAGCTATCAACGCGATCAATCTACTCGGTCGCTTTATGCCTCGTGACAGGGCGGCTGCTGAAGTCGCAAAGCTGGCTGAACTAGCCTACACTATGCTACGTCAAAATACCAGTGCTCCTAGTCACCATGGCAGCAGTGGAGGTGCTCATCGTACCACACCCACTCCTCAATGCACATGTTCGGAAGCTAGCAACAAGGGCAAAGGCGATGATGGCAGTGTCAACAGCAAGTCGGGAGACTCTTGCTACGACGCTCGCACAACAATCAATGCCAGACGCGCTGAGCGTGAGAAGCAAAAGGATGCTGATTCTGATTCTTTCCCTGCTTTCTCTGCTCGACGTCAAGCTCTGTTTCCTCCGGATAAATTCAAGCCTTACGGTATCTCTAAGTATGATGGCAAGCAAGATCCGAGGCAGTGGTTGCGCTGTTATGCTCTGTCCATCACCAATGTCGGGGGCAATGATGATACTAAATGTATCTATTTCCCTTTTGTCTTGGAGCAAGAGCCCCTCACATGGTTCGAGTCTCTCAAACGCGGCTCCATTGACAACTAGGGACAACTCAAACATCGCTTCACCAGCAACTTCGCGGGTTCTCTGGGCCGTCATGGTACTCGGATGGACCTTGCCCTGATCAAGCAAAAACAAGGCGAGACTCTTCACGAGTACATGCGCCGCTTCTTCGAGAAAAGGGCTACTGTTGTTGATGTTACCGAGAAAGAAGTCGTTGATACCTTCCAGGATGGTTTTTATGACAATAGGCTTTTCCAAGACTTCGGTCGCGCTCACCCAGCCAACATCACCAAGCTCAAGGAGATGATCACTCACTGGGCGGACGAGGAAGACAAGGCTCAGAATCGGTTCAAGCATCTTCGCAACAACCAGAACAACAACAACAACAATGCTAGAGGAAGCAGCAGTGGCAAGCAACAGCAGGGCAACCGCCAGGGTAATAACTACTCGAGCAATCCTAATCGCAAGCGCAAGCCCGACAATACTGTTGCAGCCATGGAAACTACTACCAAGCCTGAAGATGATCCTCACTGGGCAACATTGACCAAGCAAAAATGCCCATGGCACCCAGAGGGCGATCATACTACAGAGCAGTGTTACCAACTTCGTCGTGCGTTGAAGAACACACCCGAACCAACACACCCAAACCCACGGTTTCGCAAACACAAGGGGAAGAAGGCTAACACGGACAAAGACACTGGGTTTCAAAACCCCACCAACACTGTCAATGTCATTTTCGACGGTATTCCAACCAAGCGCATGTAGAAGCTCGCACTTAGGGAGATTATGTCCATCCAACCAGCAGCTCCCACTTTTCTAAAGTGGTCTAAAACCCCCATTACCTTCTCGAGGGCTGATCAATGGACTAGTTTTTCTGAGCCGGGATGATATCCTCTCGTTCTGGATCCAGTGGTGGCAGGCTCATTTATAGTGGCAGCGGTCTCAATGTCCTGTTTGCCAAGACTTTGAAGAAGATGGGCCTGGATATCACCAATATGCTTACCAAGACCAACTCACCGTTCTATGGTATCATCCCGGGTAACGCAGTTGTTCCTTTGGGTTCAGTTGTACTACCCATTACCTTTGGGACTAAGGATCACTACCACACCGAGTACATCAAGTTTGAGGTTGCTGACTTCGAGACTTCTTACCATGCCGTCCTCAGCAGGCCTGGTCTCGCTAAGTTCATGGCTATCCCGCACTATGTGTACCTGGTTCTCAAGATGCCGAGCCCCAAAGGAGTTCTCTCATTGCAAGGGGATTTGAAGCGTTCTTACGACTGCGACACAGAAGCCGTAGAACTTGCCTCGACTACTCAAGTACCCAATGCAATGATGGAAGTCTTCACTGCCGCTAAAAAGCTTGCTCCGAGCGAGCTGGAGGTTCCTGAGAAGACTGACAACAACAACAAGCCTACACCATCTGGTGACGTCGTGCTCAAAGCCATTGACCTCGGTACTGGTGACAACAGCAAGACGACCATGATCAGTGCACAGCTTGATCCCAAATAGGAAGACGCGCTCGGCAACTTCTTTCGGGCTAACCGTGAGATCTTTGTATGGAAACCATCTGACATGCCAGGTGTGCCCAGGAGGTTGATCGAGCACTCACTCAACGTCGATCCTAACACTACCCCCAAGAGACAACATCTTCGTCGCTTTGCTGATGACCGCAGGGCTGCTATCAAGAAAGAGCTCGCTAAACTACTCGCGGCTGGCTTCATCCTGGAAGTCTTTCACCTGCAATGGCTTGCTAATCCTGTGCTCATCAGAAAGAAGAACTCCAATGATTGGAGGATGTGTGTCGACTACACTGATCTCAACAAGCATTGCCCCAAGGATCCTTTTGGGTTGCCACGGATTGATTAACTCATTGACTCTACGGCAGGTTGTGCTTTACTCTGTTTCCTAGATTGCTACTCCGGCTATCATCAAATCGCAATGAAGGAATCTGATCAAGAGAAGACCGCATTCATCATCCCGTTTGGTGCTTATTGTTACACAACAATGTCCTTCGGGTTGAAAAATGCTAGTGCTACATATCAAAGGGCTATCCAAGCATGCTTCAAGAAGCAGCTTCACAAGAATGTGGAAGCATACGTGGATGACGTCGTTGTCAAGACTAGGGATCCAGACAAGCTTATCACGGATCTTGAGGAAACTTTCGCTTCGCTACGCGAGTACCAATGGAAGCTCAACCCCAACAAATGCGTCTTTGGCGTATCTTCAGGCAAACTACTCGGGTTCATCATCAGCCATCGTGGCATCGAAGCAAACCCTGAGAAGATTACTGCCATCTCCAACATGCAAGCTTCGACTACTATCAAAGATGTCCAGAAGCTTACTGGTTGCATGGCGTCACTCAATCGCTTCATCTCACGACTTGGAGAACGGGGTCTACCTTTCTTCAAGCTACTCAAGAGGCAAGAGAAGTTTACGTGGACAACTGAAGCTGATCAAGCTCTTTCTCAGCTCAAGGAGTTCTTATCCAAGCCTCCAGTCCTAACAGCTCCCTTGCCCAATGAAGAGCTCTTGCTCTACATCACTGTGACTACTAATGTCGTCAGTACTGCTATTGTCGTTGAACGACAGGAGGAAAGCCATGGCTACCCTATCCAGAGGCCAGTCTATTTTGTCAGTGAAGTACTCTCAGAGTCCAAGGCTCGCTACCCTCCGGTACAGAAGCTACTCTATGTGGTTCTGATTACTTCACAGAAGCTCCACCACTATTTCGACAAATACAAGATTTTTGTGGTCACTAGCTACCCGCTTGGCGAGATATTGCACAACCGGGACTCCACAGGAAGGATTTCTAAATGGGCTGTAGAGCTTGACGCTCTATCGCTCGAGTTCAAGTCTCGCACTGCTATCAAGTCTCAAGCTTTGGTTGATTTCATGGCTGAATGGCGGGAAAATCAAGTCCCAACTCCAATTGAGCATCCAGAACATTGGTTCATGTACTTTGACGGTTCCCTCAAGTTGGAAGGCACTGGTGCCGGGGTACTTCTGATTTCCCAAAAGGGCGAGCAACTCAAATATGTTTTGCAGATCTTCTGGAAGATCTCAAACAATGAAGCTGAATATGAAGCTCTACTGCATGGTCTTCACCTTGTAGTCTCTCTTGGCATTACACGACTACTTGTCTATGGTGATTCTTTGGTGGTCATCAATCAAGTCAATGATTCTTGGGATCGTAATGCTGAGAATATGGATGCGTACTGTGAGGAGGTACGCAAACTTGAGAACAAATTCCATGGTCTCGAGTTTCATCATGTGGTTCACGACAACAATGTTGCTGCGGACGTCTTGTCGAAGCTGGGGTCTACACGAGCTCAAGTGCCAGCTGGAATCTTCATCCACGAACTCCACAAACCATCAATTCCGGAGCAATCATCTGCACCTGTGACTACTTCAGTTCAACCTAATCGAGAAGTGCTTATGATTGATGTGGACTGGAGAACTCCTTTCATCGACTACATTAAATATCAGTTGATTCCTGAAGACAAGTCAGAAGCCGAGCGCATCTCACACCGTGTCAAGGCTTATGCTTTAGTCGGAGATCAACTCTACAAGCGAGGCGCAAGCTCTGATGTACTCATGAAGTGCGTTTCTCGTGAAGAAGGCAAGGAAATCTTGGAGGAGACACACAAAGGAATCTGTGGCAATCACGCTTTTTCCCGCACCTTGGTGGGAAAAGTGTTTAGACGTGCTTTCTACTGGCCTACAGCTCTTGCTGATGCAGAGGAACTCGTCAGAAAATGCCAGGGATGCCAATTCTTCACTAAGCAACAACACATTCCAGCCTACAAGCTTATCACGATACCACCAATTTGGCCTTTTGCTTGCTGGGGGATGGATATGATTGGTCCTCTCCCAAATGTGCCAAGAGGATTCAACAGAGTTCTGGTGGCTATCAACAAGTTTACCAAGTGGATTGAGGTCAAGCCTGTTACCTGCCCCAAGGCTGATAGAGTCCTTGACTTCTTGGATGAAATCGTACATCGCTATGGGTTCCCAAATCGCATTATCACAAACTTGGGTTCGAATTTCAACAATCACCAGTTCTAGGAGTACTGCGAGAACAGTGGAATTGACATTCGATACGTCTCTGTCACTCATCCACGTGCCAACGACCAAGTGGAACGCGCCAATGGGATGATACTCGATGCTCTCAAGAAGCGACTGTATGATGCAGCAAATACCAAGGGCGGCAAGGGGATCAAGGAACTACCCAATGCACTGTGGGGCTGCGCACTCAGCCTACTACCCCCACAGGGAAGTCACCTTACTTCCTGGTCTACGGCTCTGAAGCCGTTTTGCCTGCTAATGTCAAGTGGCGTTCTCCGACGGTTGATCAGTACGAAGAAGGCGTAGCTGAAGAAACAAGACAGACAGATATCGACAATCTCGAGGAAGCTCGCTGCAACACACTCGTTCAATCCGCTCAATATCTTGAGAAGATTCGCCGCTACCATGACTGCAACGTTAAGGAACGCTCCTTCAATGTTGGTGATTTAGTCCTTCGTCGCATCCAGAACACGACAGGACTACACAAACTAAACTCGCCATGGGAAGGTCCTTTCTCTGTTGCAAAGGTTACTGGCCAAGGCTCATATCGTCTTCAAACTCTAGAAGGCGAGGAAGTTGACAACTCTTGGAACAACGACCAGCTTTGTCGCTTCTACCCGTAGGGGGCTTCATCAACCCTCTCCAGGCAGCTTCGGTTGCAACCACTCAACAGGTAGCTATGGTTGCCACCACTCGTAGGGGATCAAGACAATCCTCTCCAGACAGTTTCGGCTGTATCTTCTCGTGACTTTCAGCTACGAGCACCCGTAGGGGGCTTCATCAACCCTCTCTAGGCAGTCTCATTCTGCGACTTCGTAGGGAGTCATGATAACTCTCTCGACTCTGTGTCGTGTAGAGCAATAAGTGGCACATGTTGTCCATGTTTCTACTTCTTAATAAGAGGCTTCGGCCTAGAGTAACACCCTTCTGGTAGGGTCTCAGTGGAACTCTCATACAAATGGCTGCTACAGCAAGGATGAGTTCATCACACTATCCCCTACGGTCTTACTCGTTCTTCGGAACATCCTTGCGACTACTCTCTGTTGAGGGCTGTTAAGTGCTACTTTTAACCGTCAACACCTGCATAAAATAAATGTAAAAGGATCATCAACACTAGAATAGGGCTTGATACTGATAGTTTCCACAAGTGTTGGTGTTTCTAGCTTTTGTTGCAGGATGCATCGAAATACGTGCCAAATGGTACAGTTGAGAGCAAGTAGTCCAATGGATATTAAAGGACATCATCATAAATAACCTCAAATGCCAAAATGGATTGCACCATTGCGACAGGCTCGTCGAGACGATCGAAATGGACATATTATTTGCCTACTTTGGAACTCGGGTGAAAAAGATATGAAAGGGGCAAAATAAAATGAGGTGCTGACGTCATGCTGGCATCAGCATGACGCCAGCACCTCGTCCACCGTACGCCAGCCGTGCGGGAAGGCACCAGGCGGCACCACGTGGCGGGCAGCCACGGGCCGCAGGTCACACCGCAGCGCGTCACGCGCGCGCACGCCTGGACCGAGTGCCAGGCCACGCGGCGGCCTGCCGATCGCCCCGCGCTGGACACGCGGCGCCCAGCGGTTGGAGCGACGCGGTGCGGGGGGATGCCGCAGGTGTGCGGGACGCGGTCTGGGCCACTGGGCCAGACGCGTGGCGCGCTAGGATTGGAGCGCCCTGAGTCGGTTGGCCGGTTCTGCTGGTTTTTGACCCAGTTCGACCGGTTCAGCTGCGGTTCTTCACCTTTTCCTCCGGTTTAGGGGCATAGGATGCCGGTTTTCTCCGGTTCTTCAGCCCACCGACTCCAGGTGTCGTGCGCCGTGCGTTTCCCCTCCGAGGAGGCCGCTAGATGCGCCAGGAAAGAGGAGGAAATGATGCTCAAACACCCCCAAGTCTCCATCCACACTTGCTTATAAATATGAGGGAAGGGGTAAAGAAAGGGACACACCACTTCACCCAAGAATGAGAGCTTCCCTTCAAAGGAGAGGCCTCTCTTTGGTAGATTAGAGAGTAGGAGAGTGAGAGAGTGATTTGTATCTCTATGGATGCTCGTTCTTCAATTAGAGTAAAGTAAGTATTTTTGCATTTTCTTTTTAGACTAAAGTCTGAGTGATATGTTATTGTGTTCTTCGCCTGTTCATCATTTAGAGGCGCGTGTTCTTCACGAACATGCCCCCTCGACCTAGTTGATTAGGTCCACAAGTTTGTATCTCGTTTATATGACTTGTCTATTAGAATAAAGTGGATATGCTTGCATGCTCCAATTAGAATAAAGTGTGTTCGTGATTCCTTTCTAATAGTTTATGCTAGGTTGCAAGAGTAGTCTTTTCCCTCTGCTAGTGCGTAGATCCTGGGTTTACATGTTCGTCTGTTGCAAGTCATTCGTGTACATTGGAAGCATAGTACGAGGTCAAGTGCTCTCCTGTATGCCTCTAGTATAAGCTAGTAGTGCCTATAATGAGTGAGATCAGTTCTCTTCCGTGGTCGTAGTTCTATAAGTACAGAGTGCCGTAGTCCGTTGGCTACGGTAGTAACCACAGCGTAGACATGTTGTCACGCTACCAGATATCATTCGTTCGGCTTATCCCAAGGTTAGGTAGAGGCAGTCCGGGTGGTGGTGATACCCCGTCTGGCCCTCATTGATCCTCCACAGCTGGATATAGTCAGAGCTCCGTTCCACATAGATCCGCGTACCGGAGTTGCCTGTTAAGTCAGGGCTATCGGTACCCTAAGCCAAGTTCTATCTAGAGATCGACCTTTAATCTCATCTATAGTGCTATCTTTAGGAATCCTCTCTATCCTTGCCTCTTATCTGGGTGTGTCCTTGGACCCACTATACGAAGTTAGTACACACACATTCCCTTGGATTCGATACCCTTGGAATACTCTGAGGTGAAAGCTACAACGGTATCCGTGCGCTTGCGGATTTATTTCGTGTGGTGCTAAAATACCCAACAAGCTTTCTGGCACCGTTGCCGGGGAACGGTTGCTGTATCTATCTTCGTACCCAGTGGTCCTCGTATCTTTTGTTTTTCTTTACTTCTACCTTTACCCCCGCTACCCATGGAGAAGCCATCTTTTTACGGCATCTCCACCTCAACTTACGAGTTCAATGATCCATCCACTTCTTTATCCAACCATGAAATTCGTTTTCGCATTATGTGTGAGGTTCAGGATCGACCCTTCCTTGGAGCAGTCAATGAAGACCCCTACTTTCATTTGGAAGAATTCGAGGAACTGTGTTCACGTCTAGTTTTCCCAGGCACGACACAGGAAACCATAAGGTGGAAGTTGTTTCCTCTCTCTCTTATAGAAAGGGCGAAGCAATGGTACACTGACACCGTAGAAAGTGTTAATGGTGATTGGGGCAAACTTCGAGATAACTTTTGCAAATCATTCTCTCTCGCGGAGAGGACGGTGCAATGGAATACTCATATGGCCTCTCTCCCAGTGGATATTCTCAAATTCGAGCAATTGGAGGAGGAGTCTATAGGAGCAGCGTGGGCTAGGTTCATGCGCCTTTCGACATCTGGACCTGGCTTGTTTCTACCTGATGATGTACTTTTGTACGCCTTTTGCATGGGTTTAGACTTCGACACTACCCTAGATCTTGACATTGCTACTGGAGGTTCGTTTGCACACAAAACTCTAGCGGAAGGAAGAGCAATCCTGGACAGCCTCTTAGAAAACTCTTTC
Organism: Cenchrus fungigraminus; assembly: GCA_036936925.1. Lineage (NCBI taxonomy): Eukaryota > Viridiplantae > Streptophyta > Magnoliopsida > Poales > Poaceae > Cenchrus > Cenchrus fungigraminus. Next base: position 106,403,272 of record CM072779.1, read on the forward strand.
TTCCCTATCGACCATAACGAACCACACCAGGACTCAAAGTCGATCCATGAGAGTCTCTCAACATCCGAATCCGAGCCTTCGACTTCCATATCTCAAGAATCGTCTGTTGAACCCTTACCTGAACCAGGAACAATGGAGGAAGAAGAAATTCAACCTCCAAAGTTCCTTCATCAATTCGAGGATGACCCTTTTGAAAATATCAAGAACACCTCGAATTTCTTAGATAACCCAATAGGGAAGGAGCCTTCTTCTGTCCAAATCCATCCAGCTAGAAATCATTTGACAGAACCTTCCCCTAGGCCTACGGTACCTCCTTTTCCTCCCGATCCTCCAAACGAAACATCTATCATGGAGGCCATGGAAAAGAAGTGGTCGACTGGGGTGGGACATTTTTCTGAAGCACTTTGGATTAGTTCACCCTCTACGATCATTTCTTGTTCCATAAACGGGATTATCGTAGAAGCCCATCTTAAGCCCACTATGGAGGTTAATGTCATGCCATGGCACCTAGCGTACACTCTTTTGGGCAATGTTACGCTAAGACCATCCGACAAGCTCCTCAAGAGTTATCCCTCTGGACACATTCTTGAGTGTCGGGGGGTTTCATGTGCTGTGCTGCTCTTGGTAGACAAGATCAAGGTTAATCTAGACTTCCACATCTTTGATGTCCTCGATCTTGATCTCCTCCTAGGCTCCCCTGCAGAAAAACTTCTCGATACATCTCTAGGGAGCCTAGATGAAAAGCTCAGGGAAGCCGCTTCTGCCGCCACTCCCTTGTTTTCAGAAAATTTTGTGGAGAAGCCTCATCCCAAGCATAACCCACTCAAGGAGATGATGCATGTATCTCCGTTCGCATCGTCCGAGCCCATTCTCACTGAGGTTGTAGAATTTTCTACTCCTCAAGAGTATGACTCGGAAGACCCTCTTCACCTTTGTGAAGGCGAATGATCATCATCACTCTCGACCAAGTTTGAGCCTCTTCCCGCTAGCCCATACTATGTTGCTCTCGACCTTGATCGAGAATCAACAATGAGCTTCCATGATGAATCTCTTGAGCTGGAGAATTCACGGGCCATGGAAATCTGTGAGGCGCCGACTCTGGAGTCCGGAGGAAAGAATTCCATTGACAAGATTGGTAGCTTCACTCTTGATATATTTCAGGAACCATGCTTGCATCACACCTCTCCAGAGTCATCCATGCTTAGTGCACTGAGCACGCATGAGGACTACAACCACCTTATGATCCTCTCCTGTAAAAAGTTTAGAAGGTTGGTTGTAGATGCATATGTTTATCATAAGCATTGTAGATCTCGTGTATGTTCTGTGGCATTAACCTTGCAGCTAAAGCTTCACTGACACGTCAACAATTGGTGATGAGATGGGAACGACATCAACAATGATAGCTGCAAGAAGAAGTTCCCAGGGTCGAGCTTATGACCATAAAGAAAGCACTACCAGGAGATAGCCTAGATTAGGTTTGTTTTGTTTCCCTTTTCAAATAAAAAGCAAGAGCTTGTTTTTAGTATAGGTTGTCCTTCGGTTATTTTTGGTCCTAATCCTTTCAGGTGAAGATTATAAAGAACGACGGACAGGTAGCACCTAAGAACATGTGAGCTGCATCATCTCAACACTTTGGTAAGTTTTTGGTGAGGGAACATTACAAAAGGAAGCTTGATCTCCACACACTTGAGTTTTGTTGCCTAGCAATGCAAACTTCAAGTGCGGGGGAGGTATGTGAGCATCTCGAGTAAGGCTCCTTTCATCCGAATCTTATCCTGGTTCGGAGATGAGTTAGCTCTTGCATCTTGCCCAACTAGCTAGGTACGTCCTGCATTTGACTTTAAACAAAGCCCTTCCGGGAGGTCGCCCGATGTTCACCATCTTATGCTCATGTTTATGTCCCTTTGAAAATGCTTGATCATGCTTTCATGCTTCCCTTTATCTATGTTTGTAATGCTATGGTTTGAGTGCATGTTTAGCTACGTGCGTTCATAGGTTGTTTTAAATTAAGCATGGTGCTTAGGTTAAAACCATCTTCTTCAATCAAACAAGACATGGTGTCGAGTTTGATTGATGAACCTTATAGTTAATGCATGCATGGATATTGGTTGTATATGCAGACTAACCCTTGCAGGAATTTTGAATTCAAATGGGGTAAGTCATCAAGCTTGATTCAAATGGGAAGATAAGCCAAGGCATCTCAGCCTTGTTTGAGGTATCTCATGGTGAATATAAAAAAACAAAAAAAATATATTTGAATTTGAATAAAGGCTCACTGGTTCTCGAACCAGAAGAGTCCATCTTTTGTTTTTCCTTTGTTTGAAGACAGCACCAGGTACATGAACAAGTGTGGGGGAGATCTCCCAAGCTTATCATCGACATACACACTTGAGATCTCCCACACAGGCATTGCACAACATCGATTGCACTTTCATGACAAGGGACAAGGTAAACTAGAGTGAGCCGGCTGCCCCTATGGGTCAGCCGAATCACCACTGGTTCTCCTTAATCCCTATATCCTTCAAGAGCGATGGTATGTGCAATATTATCTCACTCTCCCTGATTCATGAGTTTGAATGAGTTTCAATTCTTATCTGGTAAATCAACTCATAGAATCGTGCTCGACTTGCTCTACATGTTTCCTGTGGTTGGCTTGCATATGTTTTATTCCATACTTATCATCTTGGTGCTTGTGAACAAATATCACTAGGGAAAGCATGCTCATCTAAGTAGTTGATGCTTGTGATATGGTTTGATGATATGATCTTCTCTCTGAATGTTTGAGTGCTTGGGAATTTTATTTGAAAACTCGAAAACCCTTTGCAAAGCTCCTCTTTGATATGCCACCATCCCACCAGAGCCATATGATGTTCCAATTGAAAACCCTATACTCATATGCTGCTTGTTATTGCATTAAGCTTTGTCAAATTGTTGTGACCCTTGTGAGAATTCTTTTCATGCTTTCATGATCAAGATTCATGTGCACTCCATGTTCCCCTTGCTATGCTTCTACACTGGAAGTTAGCATTGTATCATCTATCCATTCTACAAAAATAAAGCTCCATATGTGGTGTGACCTCTCTCTCCAAAAGTATTCTAAAAAAAAGAGAGAGACATGGGCTATGCAAAAAAAACCATGCTCAAGGCATGAGTCAAAAAATTGCTCAAAGCATGAAAAAAAAAGTGAAAAAAAGAGATAGCCCATGTCCAAAAGAAAGAAGAAAAAGGAGAGAGATGAGATCATGCTAAAAGGAGTTCCATAACTTCGATGGTAATAACTAGTATCTATTACGGAGCTAGTGTCCACCTTACCATCTACCAACATTCGTCATATAGGTATGGTAATATCTAGCACCCATTCCGAGCCTAGTATCCACCTTACCATACTCACCATATCCATACATGTGCACATCTTGATCTGATTGTATGTTTTGATTTTCTCTGTGGATCCAGTCTTTGACTTTGCAATATATGTGATACAAGTATGCCTTAACTTTTATCCTACCCTGAGCTCCACATATAGCCATCATTAGAAGTAGGGTGAAGAAAGGAAGTCTGATGCCTTGGTGAGGACATATACACATTGAGCGATCTGAGAGAATCAAATGAGAAGCTAAGTAAAGTTTGTTTTAGAAACTTATTGCAAAACCCCAAGTTACTTGACATGAGGAATAGAAGTGATTTGAGTCATGACCGTTCCATTCCTCAACTACCCAAGATGGCATGATAGACACTCCACAGAGTTCACAAGTACAAGGTATGGTTTGGAATATCTCTTATGCTAGCTTATACCTTTGGATATCATGTCTCACCTTGATCTGTTGCCCTTTACTCGGGACGAGCAAAGGTCAAGTGTGGGGGTGTTGTTGACGGCTGTTAAGTGCTACTTTTAACCGTCAACACCTGCATAAAATAAATGTAAAAGGATCATCAACACTAGAATAGGGCTTGATACTGATAGTTTCCACAAGTGTTGGTGTTTCTAGATTTTGTTGCAGGATGCACCGAAATGTGTGCCAATTGGTACAGTTGAGAGCAAGTAGTCCAATGGATATTAAAGGACGTCATCATAAACAACCTCAAATGCCAAAATGGATTGCACCATTGCGACGGGCTCGTCGAGACGATCAAAATGGATATATTATTTGCCTACTTCGAAACTCTGGTGAAAAAGATATGAAAGGGGCAAAATAATATGAGGTGCTGACGTCACACTGGCATCAGCATGACGCCAGCACCTCGTCCACCGTACGCCAGCCGTGCGGGAAGGCACCAGGCTGCGCCACGTGGTGGGCAGCCACGGGCCGCAGGTCGCGCCGCAGCGCGTCACGCGCGCGCGCCTGGACCGGGCGCCAGGCCACGCGGCGGCCTACCGATCGCCCCGCGCTGGACACGCGGCGCCCAGCGGTTGGAGCGACGCGGTGTGGGGGGGATGCCGCAGGTGCGCAGGACGCGGTCTGGGCTGCTGGGCCGGACGTGTGGCACGCTAGGAGTGGAGCGCCTTGAGTCGGTTGGCCGGTTCTGCTGGTTTTTGACCTAGTTCGACCGGTTCAGCTGCGGTTCTTCACCTTTTCCTCCGGTTCAGGGGCATAGGATGCCGGTTTTCTCCGGTTCTTCAGCCCACCGACTCCAGGTGCTGTGTGCCGTGCATTTCCCCTCCGAGGAGGCCGCTAGATGCGCCAGGAAAGAGGAGGAAATGATGCTCAAACACCCCCAAGTCTCCATCCACACTTGATTATAAATATGAGGGAAGGGGGTAAAGAAAGAGACACAACACTTCACCCAAGGATGAGAGCTACCCTTCAAAGGAGAGGCCTCTCTTTGGTAGATTAGAGAGTAGGAGAGTGAGAGAGTGATTTGTATCTCTATGGATGCTCGTTCTTCAATTAGAGTAATGTAAGTATTTTTGCATTTTCTTTTTAGACTAAAGTCTGAGTGATATGTTCTTGTGTTCTTCGCCTGTTCATCATTTAGAGGCGCGTGTTCTTCACGAACACGCCCCCTCGATCTAGTTGATTAGGTGCACAAGTTTGTATCTCATTTGTATGACTTGTCTATTAGAATAAAGTGGATATGCTTGCATGCTCTAACTAGAATAAAGTGTGTTCGTGATTCCTTTCTAATAGTTTATGCTAGGTTGCATGAGTAGTCTTTTCCCTCTGCTAGTGCGTAGATCCTGGGTTCACACGTTCGTCTGTTGCAAGTTGTTCGTGTACGTTGGAAGCATAGTACGGGGTCAAGTGCTCTCCTGTATGCCTCTAGTATAAGCTAGTAGTGCCTATAATGAGTGAGATCAGTTCTCTTCCATGGTCGTAGTTCTATAAGTATAGAGTGCCATAGTCCGTTGGCTACGGCAGTAACCACAGCGTAGACGTGTTGTCACGCTACCGGTTATCATTTGTTCGGCTTATCCCAAGGTTAGGTAGAGGCAGTCCAGGTGGTGGTGACAGCCCGTCTGGATCTCATTGATCCTCCGCAGCTGGATATAGTCAGAGCTCCGTTCCACATAGATCCACGTACCGGAGTCGCCTGTTAAGTCAGGGCTATCGGTACCCTAAGCCAAGTTCTATCTAGAGATCGACCTTTAATCTCATCTATAGTGCTATCTTTAGGAATCCTCTCTATCCTTGCCTCTTATCTGGGTGTGTCCTTGGACCGACTATATGAAGTTAGTACACACACGTTCCCTTGGATTCGATACCCTTGGAATACTCTGAGGTGAAAGCTACAACGGTATCCGTGTGCTTGCGGATTTATTTCGTGTGGTGCTAAAATACCCAACACTCTCGCACTAGGCTCATAGCCTCAGAGGTACCTAAGACATTGTAAACTCTATACAATGTATTCAGTAATAAAGTTGTTTATCCTATATATCGACTTGTTACTGTCCTTTACTTATTCACAACAAAGTCTTGTTTCACGCTGCTACAGCTAAGGTGTTCAACTCGTTGTGAATAAGCTCTTTTCGAGTACACTCTCACTAGGCTTATAGCCTCAGAGGTACTTAAGACATTGTAAACTCTGTACAATGTACTAGCTTATTTCACGACAAAGCCTTCTTTTACGCTGCTACAGCTAAGGTGTTCAACTCGTCGTGATTAAGCTAACGTTCTTCGGAACACATATACACTTGAGTACTTTTACTCGTGTATCGTATCTCTTTTGCAGCCACACACTCAATACTAGCTCGAGTACATGACCAACACACAAGCATACAAGGGATCCAGATAATTGACTTACTCAAGTTTTCAATTATATTACATAAACACTTGTTTGGGATTACACTCGTTTCTCCTTAGTGTTTTACTCTACAGGTACATCTAACGGAGATCGATGAACTTGGAGACTGCTTCCGCGATTGGAGAAGTCTGTTGCATCAACTCATTGAGCTTATCGTCGGTGAAATCTCCAGATCTGCCGTTCATGATGACCGTGAGATCCGCTTCAGCATAGAATGACTTGATGAAGCTCAAGACCTGATTGGGAATAGTGCATGCCAGCCTTTGAGCGTACTCCAGGATCTTCTTCGGCGTGTCCTTTAACCTCTCCACCAGTGGACAAGGCTGAACTCCAGCAACCCTGGGCTCAAAGAGATTTGCAACTGGTTCGGCTGCTTCCGTCAAGGCTTTCAACTCTGCACGCAGGACTTCAGATTCTTCAATTTTCAACTTGAGCGACTGCATACATGTCAACAGGTCATTCCAGCCCACTAGGCAGATCTCCATCTCACGCTCAAGTTCGAAGCACCTCACCTTATAATCACCCTCTAAATCCATGCGAGTTGATTCTTCACGATTAAAGGCCAGCTGCCAGTCCAGCGCCTTGTTCTTGAACTTCTCAACGTCTTCAGTTAGCTCTGCAGGAGATCAAGGCCACTTATCAGATGCAGCATGCAAGAACAAAGTACTCTATGATGAATTCAGAAAGGGGGAATACATTTATTCTTCTGGCGTAGAGACTTGTTTTTACCATCAACGTCATCCTTCTGAGCCATCAGCTTTTGGATTTCATTGTGGTATTCAGCGGCGTTTCCATCAAGCTTCTCTTGCAGCTTCAGAGACAAAGCTTTCTGCTGTTTGAGTTCTGCTCTGAGCTGCGTGACCTCTTCGATGTCTGCCGCGTGTTGTTCAAGTAGGCAAGTCTTGCGCTTCGACTGCTTGACTACTTCCTGCAACAAGCAAAGCAATACAAGAGTCAGAGACAAGTAATCTTTGACTACAATTACTCTACAAGAGACTACAACTTACCGCGAACAGCTTCTCAACGCCGCGGAACATTTCAGCATGCGCCTGAAAGTTATCCTCATCCAGGCATGAGTCGTCGTACGGCATCAAGTCTTCAGCCTTGGATTGAGTACTTGTGCTTGCTGCAGAGTACTTCACAGCGCTGCGCAGTGGAGCCGGGTCTTCAATGAGTGGCGCATGTAGCATTATGCGGTCCTCTGGGTTGTCTTCAAGCGCTAGTTGCGCATCTATTTGGCGCATGGGGGCTTCAGCAATCGGGACTTCTTCGTGGCGCAGTCCGGCTTCTGGATCAGTTTCCAGGCCTTCATTCACCACGGCTTCAATATCTTCGGGATGCTGAGCCCTAGCCTCGGAAGTCACCTCCACTACTGCTGGCATCATCTGTGCCGCATCAGTTTCAGCGGGTACTTCTTGGTGCTCTGGAAGTACATCTTCTTGTTGCTCTTGAGGAGTCTGCTCTTCCTCAGCAAGACTACTTCCAGAGGCGCCCCACTTTACATTAGTGGATTTTCTGCATCAACAAGTTGGTCAGCAAATTCAGAGTAAACAAAATTAATAAGTACTCGAATACTTGAGTACTTACAACGCAGCTCGAGGCACCGAGACTTTCGGCCCTAGCATGTCAAAAAATGAAGGCGCCGCCAGCACCTCTGGCACACTTTCCACCGGCGGCACACTCTCTGGTACCGCGGCTTCTTGTTGCTCGTGCACCACCATCTCGACGGTTGACGCTGGAACCACCTCGGATTCTGTTGTTCTTGCGGGACTACTCGAGAGTACATTGCCTACACTCTCGATTATCTGCGCAAGACCAAATGCAAGGCATTACAGCAAGCAAACAAGTATTCAACATGATATTGGCTACTTAAAGTTCTCAGATCTTACTGTAATGGATGGAAGGGTCGTGATCTTCTTCACATCTCGCTTTCCCACCGTGGTCCTCTTCTTCCGCGGTGGCAGCGTCACATCATCTGCGAGAGATGATGCTGGCCTCTTTAAGGCTCCTGCGGTGAGGCCACTGGGGATTGGTGCCCCAGAATACTCGTAGCGGCTGTTCACTTCAAAACACTGTTGAAGTGTCTGGCCGTCATCGTCGCTTGAGGAGGCGTCCTCCACCAAGACTTCTTCTTCTTCCCCTTGAGCAGATCGACTACTCTCGGGGGCTTGAGCCTCAACTTCTGTTGGCTCTCCTTCGGGCGCTTGTAGTGGATCCTCAGGATGAGGAGGAGGGTCGGACACAAACTTCAAGACATCCTCTTGTGAAACACAGCAAATATTAGCTACACGACTACTTATAATAAGTACTCTGGGGCTAGTTCTTGGAAACTCACCATACGCGGAGGGTTGTCAGCACTATATTCCTGGACGGCTGCAGAAATTCCGTGAAGATTCTTGAAGATCTTCTGCAGTCCCTCCATCACAAGATCATCGCTGATCTCTTCTGAGGACAGCCTCGAGCCATCATCAGCTCCAGTGTACTCGAACCCGAGATGCTCCCGCTGCATCAAGGGTTGTACCCGTCGCTTCATGAAGCTGAAGGCTACTCTTTCAGCAGTCAAGCCTTGTGCTTTCTTCTGCGCAATCTTCTCCAGCAGCTCTGGAATTTGAATGCACTCTTGCATTGTTGGTTCGTCCTTCCAGAGCATATCATACACCGGCGCGAACATGCTGGGCTTCGGCAGTTGAGGTGGGGCATTGTCGATGTAGAACCACTTGTTCTTCCAGTCTTGATTTGAATCAATCAAGTCGTACTTAAAGTACAACTCCTGCGCCTTCTGACGCATCTAGACACCGGCTCCACCGACTACTACTAGGAAGTTGGCGTTGGGCTACGGCTTCAAGCGGAAGATTTTCCTAAACAGAGCCCTATGTGGGCGGATTCCAAGGAAAGCTTCGCAGAAGTGCACATACACTGCAATCTGGAAGATGCTATTTGGATTGAGAATTGAGATGCACGTGCTGCAGCTTGAAGAAGTCAAGGAAGCCCCTGAAGAAGTCCGATGATCGCAGCGTCAACCCACGCTCGACGAAGTGGCCAAACATCGGGATTTCATCTGGGCTTTTCTCCATCGGCCAAGCATCTCTAGCGGCAGAACTCCAGCCAGCAATCGCTTTCTCATGCAGTGACCCGCCGGCTTTGAGTGCTTGATATCTTCTTCCCTCATCTTGGATTTCTTCCAAGAGACGGCCTGGCTTGGTGGCTTTGTGATTACCACTGTCTTATACTTTGGCTTCGACAACTGATTTTTGCCGCGGACGGACTTCCTCTTCTGACCCTTGGATGGCGCTGGCTTCATCGTGTCAGTCACGAGAGTCTTCTTTCGCATTGACTCGAGGGCTACAAGGGGGTGGAGGCGCAAACTCTTGGCGGCATAGACGCTCGAACTCTGCGACGGCTAAGGATGCTAAGGCTTTCTGGATCTAAGGGCGAATGGGAGCAGTGAAACCCTAAGGGTTACCCCTTCGGGTATTTATAAAACCAAAACCCTAACGGTTCGACCTGGTGACCCTTCGTATTCAACAGATTGGTTTCACATAGGCAAAATTCCGGCTAAGTCAGAGGAATAAAATCCAAGACCTGCTCGGCTCCATCTCGGGGGCTCGACTACTCGATGGAAATGGATTTCACTCAGCTACAGTTCACTGAATTTAGGCCACTATTCTACAGTCAGATTGGACCCTTCAACTCGAGAAAGTACTCGACTCAAGGCTCGGGGGCTCCGTGCCACATGTCCTTCAGTTTTTCTCAGGATTTTTCGGGATTATTTGACGAAGACTACTGATTGACCCTCAGCTTGAATTATCAATTCGAACTAAGGCTCGGGGGCTACATCCATATAGGATGCGATTTTTAAAAATCGCATTCCTATATTCAGAGCAAGATCAAAGAATAGAAGATTGACCCTCAGCTTGAATCCTGGATTCAACCTAAGGCTCGGGCGCTACATTCCATATGGAACGCGATTTCAGTAATCGCATTTCCATATGGATCTTTGATGCAAAGATTTCAAGAACGAAGCAGGTATTATTGAAGACCTTCAAGGGAAGTACTCGGGGACGCTTGGGAACAACTCGAGAAGACTTCAAGACTACTCGTGGAGTTAGCTGGAGTACCTTCCATCCTCGTGATGATTCAAGTACTATTGAAGATTGAAGCTTGTAGAACTCGGGGACGCTTGGGAACTACTCGTGGAGACCTTCAAGACTACTTGGAGCATTGCACTCGACTACAAAGTACTCAGGGGCTTGTCGACCGGGCATCCCTAGGCCCACCAACGCACGTGGGCCATACCCGGGAGATAAGTTCCTACACACCTGGACTACTCGACTAGTGGGCCACGGTGCTGGTACCGTGGACCACAAGGCAAGACAAGACGGACAAGGACTTGTACTAAGACTAGGATAGCTTTTCATACTTTGTATAGGCTACTCCGAGTCCTACTCGAATAGTACTCTTGTACCAATCCGACTTGTAACCCTGCCCCCCATGGCATATAAGGCGAGGCAGGGACCCCTCTCGAAACATAGGCAATCGATACAGAGCCACGCAGCATACAGGACGTAGGGTATTATGCACATTACGGCCCGACCCTGTCTAATTGTGTGCCCCATGTCTCACCATCGTGTTCCTGATCTCGGCGAGCCCCACCGCATAATCTACTACTTCGGGTACCCCGTCGTAGGCTCGGTGTCTAAAACACTGACAATCACTGACTCGTGACGCAACCTAGTTTTGTCGTCATTGATTTATGACATTCCTGGCTGATCTCGTCTTTAAATTTCACTTCTGAGCAAATTTAGTGACAAAAAAACTTTCGTCATAATGGTCATTACTATAGCCGAGCATTCCCTGTTCCAAGCTAGTTTTGTGACGCCATAAGCTCCGCAACAGCGTCATAAACCAACTTTGGTCCCACATGTAACCATTACTTTAAAAATAGAGTGTTCCAATTCATCATAAAATTCAGAAGGGTCCCACATGTAAGCATTCTTTCGAAAATAGAGTGTTCCAACTCGTCATAAAATTTAATAGGGTCCCACAAGTCAGTCTGATAAAAAGGGAGGAAAATTAAAAGGATACAATGTCAATAGCTAAGGTCGAACCCGGGACCTTTGATTCTGAAGGGGAAGGTAGCACTACCACTGAGACATGATACAGTTTGTGTTATTTGAGCTAAGAAAATTTTTTTATATTTGTTTATTTGTGTTTATATTATTTCGCATGCCCCGTGTAAGTTAAAACAGATAAATATGGTGGTAAAACAAGGAGAAAATGTGCTCCTCCCGTGGGTTGAACCTATTACCACTCGAAGAGGAATTTTTTACATTGACCAGGTTCCACCTGTAAATTTCAGGTGAGTCTTTAATATAAATCGGTAATTCGAAGGCGAAACGCTTCACTACCTTCGCAAAGACTCCCGACTTTTGCTACGCAGATCAGCAATTCGAAGGTGAGACTTTTGGCACGAATGACAGATCCTAGCAGCAACGGGAAGATGGTTGCGCTGCCACATCCAAGCAATGAGAGGATGAAACAGCATGACGAGGTCAGTCCTCTGGTTTGAGCTGCTATATGTTCTCCTATCTTCCTAGGTTTGGGGATATCGAGATTTAGGGATCTTGAGGATTGATGATCATATATGTTAGATTCAGATTTCATCGTACCCTTAGATTTGCACTTCGATTGGTATTAGAAGTTGATAGGCTATAGACAATTCATAGGTGTTAGATTCAGTTAGTTTCAATTTACATTGTCTTACGATAGGTTCTTGTATTTTAGTAGCTTCTAGATGTTCTTCATGCTACTCATTTTATGGATTTTTCTGGAGGTGCACAGTTGTTAGGATTGATAGGTCCTTATATTTTCAATTTGCATCGTTTTATGGATTGTTCGATTGAAGAGACTATCTATGAGCTGCAGACTGTGAAGGGACATCTGGATTCTACCAATATTTTTATCCTTTGCGCAACTCATAGGTGTTAGATTCAGTTAGTTTCCAATTTGCATTGTTTGATGGATTTATAGATTCTTGTATTTTACTAGATTTTGCAGGAGATTCAAGCCAATGCTACTAAGCTAAAAGCACTACAAGTGGCTGTACTATACAAGGGCCTATATAAGGAAACCTTACAACAGCTGTTACAATAGGAGAAAGCCGCGTTGGAAAAATATAATGAGTTACCGAAGGAGCATAATGACCTGTTAAAAGTGGCTTCTCAATTGATGGAAGAGAATATATCCCTGTTGAGAAAAGAGAACATGAACCTCAAAGCTGCATGAGGCCAGAAATGAGCTGGAGAAGTTCCAGCAATCGTTATGATTATAAATGGGTAGCCTCGGTGGCAAGGCTAATTAGATGTTTGTGAACATTGTGTCGATCATGTATTCTGCAAGTGTCATTTTCGTATTCTGAACATTGTGTTGATCATGTATTCTAAACATTGTGCCTTATGCTTGTATTTTTGTGTTGGCTACTCTTGAGCTCATTAGTGCGCTGGCGGCCTCTGCTTCAAACTACTACTACTACTACTACTACTACTACTACTACTACTACTACTACTAGTAGTAGTAGTAGTAGCAGCAGCAGCAGTAGCAGCAGCAGCAGTAGTAGCAACAGTAGTAGCAGTAGTAGCAGGAGCAGTAGCAGGAGCAGCAGTAGCAGTAGGAGCAGTAGCAGCAGCAGCAGTAGCAGGAGCAGTAGTAGCAGCAGTAGGAGTAGTAGCAGCAGCAGCAGCAGTAGGAGCAGTAGTAGTAGTAGCAGTAGTAGTAGTAGCAGTAGTAGTAGTAGCAGTAGTAGTAGTAGCAGCAGTAGTAGTAGTAGTAGTAGTAGTAGTAGTAGTAGTAGTAGTAGTAGTAGTAGTAGTAGTAGTAGTAGTAGTAGTAGTAGCAGTAGTAGTAGTAGTAGTAGTAGTAGTAGTAGTAGTAGTAGTAGTAGTACTGCAACGCATATGTGAAAGCGTTGCAGCCCAAGCCCCTATTGACGTTGTCTTCCACGTAGGTGCAGAATGCTGGGTGATACGAGCGAAACGTGCTGATGTGGCGAAAGTATCTTGTGTGATGGAGGCAATGCTCTATGGCCAAGGAAGGGAGTCACGCTCTGAAACTGTTCCACTTATAGAAGCAAACCCTAATGGCTTCTCGCTACTGCTCAAATATGCTAGGGAAGGATCACTCCCGGAGGAGGCTGATTTATGGGACACTCCTGCCAACGCCTGGCCTTATATACTCTGGGCCGCCGACATGTACCAAGTTGAAAGGTTGAAGCTGCACTCTGCGTCAAAGATGTGGGATATGGCAAGCGAGGAAACTGTGACCTCATTTCTATGATGGGCAATTCAAGCTAAATGGCACACAATTGCAGGACAAGTGCGTGTCTCTCTTAGAGTGAATCTTTCCTCACGAAATACTCACATATGATTGGGCGGTCGTATGCACTGATCTCCCCGAATTTATGCACGATCTCTGTAGAAGATTACCTGAAAGGTTGTACCAGGGTCCCCTGTAGTTTGTAGTTTTAATATTTTATTTAAGTGTGTTTAGTCATGTAATAAATAGTTGAAATGGGTATGTTAATTTGTTGCAGTGAGTCCATTTGTAATGCAATAATCGGATCATCCGTCAAACGTAAATATGAAGTAGAGTATAGTCCTGTGTGTGTTTGTCAATTCCATGATCCATGGTGGCACGGACAACCAATAGTCAACAACTTGCCTCTCTGCGTATGGTCACTGACATTTGGGTCCGACACCCAAGCGGTCTTTCGTTTGGGTCACTGACGTTTGGGTCCATGATCCAAATTCTTCTGTTTCCCGCTCTGGAGCAGAGAGGTCGGACATGAAATTTTGAATTCCCCGCTCCTCCTCCTGATCCTCCCCGTTATATATAAAACAAAGAGGGAAACCAGGCCTCCCAATTACCTCCTTGTAATTTTTCAAAATCAAGGGATCTTCTCCTCTATCTCCGAAGAGACCTAGTAGATCTGCAGCGGAAGCAGCAATGGCGACCTAGCTACCAACGACGCCTTCCTCTGCTACGAGCAGTCGGCTTCCTCTGCTATGAGCAGCGGCCTTCCTCTGCTACGAGCGGCGGCCTTCCTCGGCAACGTCCTTGAAGCTGCGAGATGGTTCAAACCCATTGCTCCATCGACTCCCCCGAGGCTCACCCTAGCGGCCACAAATCTGCAATAGTTGCGAAGAACAATGTGTTTAAGGCGCAAGTTCGGGCTGCTAAATCGAAATGACATTCGGCACCTTCTTCCCTTCCTATTCGTTAGGTCTGCGGGCTCCTCCCTATATTGATCGATTCAATTAGATTGCTTCCCCATGCTCTTTGGCAATAATATTCTTTCATGTTTGGGTGATTGTGGATCTACTGTACTCTATCACAAGAGTTTGTTGGAAGTCATTTTATTTGAGGTTCGTAGAAATTTGTAGATGAAATTATTAGACTGCTTCCGCATGCTCTTTGCCTTTGAATATTGTTGTTGCATGCTTGGGTGATTGTGGATCTTCTGTTCCCTATTGCAAGAGATTGTTCGAAGCCGACATATTTGAGATTTGTAGAAATTAAAGGATAAAATTATTATATTGCTTACCCATGCTCTTTGGCTTTGCATATTTTTGTTGCATGCTTGGGTGATTATGGATTGGGTGTTATCGTTCATGTACCACATTGAACTTAATAGATGAAATTGCTTTCGATTGCCAATGATCTCAACCCTTATCTCTTGTTCTTGTACTTGTTTCAGTGGGACAAAGGGTCAACATCTGTAGTCGCTCATGTTCAGACATGCCCCAAGGTAGTAAACTTAATTAACATCTTCTTTGCTTCCGATTGTGAAAGATCTCAACCCTTTCCTATTGTTCTTGTACTTGTTTTAGCAAGCCAAAAGGTCAACATCTGTAGCCGCTCCTATTCAGACCTGCTCCAAGGTAACAAACTTAAGACCTTTGTTTCCTTAGTTCGAATCAATCGCAAGATCCTAATCTGACTTGGGATCCACTGTTGCTAGATGGAAGCTACCAAGTCAATGATGCTTCTTCCCGAACAAATTAAAACAGAGGAGTACTCAAGAATGGGTACCAAATCCTTATGT
The DNA here is from genome assembly GCA_036936925.1 of Cenchrus fungigraminus. Classification (NCBI taxonomy): domain Eukaryota; kingdom Viridiplantae; phylum Streptophyta; class Magnoliopsida; order Poales; family Poaceae; genus Cenchrus; species Cenchrus fungigraminus. Next base: position 106,418,612 of record CM072779.1, read on the forward strand.
ACTAGTGTTGATGAAGAGCGAGTTGATGCTCCCAATCACGACACGGTACAACTTCAACAACGGTTTGCTGCTGACCAGAAAGAGTTATGTAGCTTGAAGAAGAAGACCGAAGAATCAGAATCAACTCTGAAAATGCAGTCAGCTGAGATTAAGAGGTTGCAGAAGCTTACCGAAGACAGTGAAGACCTCCTTCGTCTACTGCTTAGCAGTAAAAGATGAAGAGGTTAAGATACTTAGATCAAATCTCCAATATCTCTTGTGATTATGGCCTGGATTTAGCTTTGTTAATCTATGTTCCTTGTGAGACTGTTATCTTGTAATAGTTTGTGATATGTGATCAACAATATGGTCGTGCTTGATAGTAAACAATAGTTTGTTTTATTGTATAAAGAAATATGTGTTGATTACTATTTTGCCAACTGGATCAGAATTATTTAAAAAAGATCAGAATTGAAATGAAGTCAATTAATATTGATGCACGATTAGTTAATTTTATGTTGTCCTTCAGCGGGCTTAGCCCACTATTTATTGGGCCAAAAGTCAATTTCATTGAAATTAACATGACATATAAGGTCGCAAACAATGTGCGCAATTGTTGGACTCGACTTAACAAAAACGGGCCCAACCTAATCAAAATTGTGGTCGAAAAAACAACAAATGGGCCCAACAAAATATTTTTAGGGCTATCTGCACAACGTCGGCCGACAGTAACAGTGCTGGGTTCAACCCAACTTTAAACAGGCCAAATTCGTGTTATGACGCAAATGGTTCATCACAATTGGCATGCCACATCAGATGTCATATCAGTCTATGTCCAGCGTGGTAAAGATGCATGAACGAAGTTATGACATTTTGTAAGTACGATTTTATACGCGTCATTAAACTCATGACGCCGCGAAATAAGGTCTCATCATTAATCACGGTTTGTGACGCTCGATTAATGACGGAGGGTTTTCGTAACACCCAGCGTCATTAATCACGGCTTATGACGAGAATCGCCCTTTTTTGCGTCACTAGTCGGCACATTCCTTGTAGTGAATCTAGAGACAACCGGGGAGGTCCTCCAAAAAACTCTTTAGCAAAGAGGAAGTGGATCCGGACCATGTGGCTGAAGCGAAGAGGATTATGGGAATCAAGCCCGAGGCATCACCAGTCACTCGCCTCACTGAAATTTATGCCATAGGATCTGATGAAGAGGAGAAGACATCGCCGTGTATAGATTGCAAGGTTAACAACATTGATTGCAAGGCGTTATGCGAAATTAGAGCACAAGTAAGTGTCTTGTCTTCTAAAATTTTTGATGAAAATCATGATCGCACCATTGACCTAGTTCCAACCTCTATGAAATTAATCATGGGAGATGGTAGGATTGTTAAACCTCTTGGAATTGCCCGTAACATAGAAATTTTAATTTCCGAAAAATGCATTCCAACTGATTTCTTCATTGTTGATGTCTACTATGATAAAAATGATCATGTAATTCTTGATAGACTATTTCTCAAGTTAGTTAATGTCGTTCTAGATGTCGGAAAAGGAAAAGTAACAATTAATCTTGATGAGGACAATCATACATATAATTTTCTTCCCGCTTCTAGAATTGCCTCACCCCTACCTCTTGATGACGAAGAGGTAGGGAGCCTTCATTTTGTTGAAACTTTTAGGGATTCGCTACAAAAAGCAATGGAGAATGAATCGAATGATGAGCTAGATGAAGAATTAGCAGAAGCAACTAAAGGACTAGAACCACAAGATGGAAGACTTGAGGAGGATAAATTCGAGGATGTCGGGGAAATTAAACATGAGGAACCACAAGTACCGAAGGTGGCTCTCGAACCATTGCCCAAGGGATAGAAATAGGAATTTTTGGGGCCAGACAAGACCTATCTCGTGATTGTGAGCGAAGAATTGAGTCCCGAGGAGAATGACATGTTGCTGAATTTATTGAAAAAGCACAAGAAGGTGATGTGATATTCAATAAATGACCTCAAAGGACTTAGCCCAACATTTTGCGCTCACCGTATACATATGGAGGATCAATGCAAGCCAGTTGTGGACCATCAAAGGAGGTTAACCCATGCCATGCGAGAGGTGGTGAAGAAGGAGGTTATCAAGTTGTTGGACATCGGAATCATTTACCTAGTGCCGCATAATGAATGGGTGAGCCTCGTACATTGTGTGCCGAAGAAAGTAGGTTTGCCCGTGGTGAAGAATGAGAAGAACGAATTAATACCGCAAAGAACAGTGACCGGATGGAGGATGTGTATCGACTATCGAAAATTGAACAAAGCAACGAAGAAGGATCACTTCCCCCTACCGTTCATCGACGAGATGCTTGAGAGGTTAGCAAATCATGCATATTTTTGCTTTCTTAATGGATACTCGGGGTTCATGCAAATTCCTATTCACCTGGATGATCAACGCAAGACAACATTCACTTGCCCTTATGGAACATTTGCATATAGAAAAATGCCCTTTGGTTTATGTAATGCTCCAACCTCTTTTCAACGATGCATGATGGCAGTATTTTCGGAGTTCATCGAGGAAATTGTCGAGGTATTTATGGATGACTTCTCCATCTATGGTAAAACTTTTGCAGATTGTTTGGCAAACTTGGACAAAGTTCTCACGAAATGTGCGGAGGTTGACTTGGTGCTAAATTAGGAGAAATGTCACTTCATGGTGAAGCAAGGTATAGTGTTGGGACACGTGATATCCGAGAGGGGGATTGAGGTGGACAAAGCTAAGGTTGAAACGGTTGAGAAACTTCCACCACCGACGGATATCAAATCTTTGAGGAGCTTCTTGGTCCATGCGGGATTCTATAGGAGATTCATCAAGGATTTCTCAAAGATTACCAAGTTGTTGACTAATCTTCTCCAAAAAGATGTGCCATTCAAATTTAATGAGAAGTTCTTGCAACATTCTGGACACTAACGAGATTGGAGTCAACCCTTTGAGATCATGTGCGTTGCTAGTGACTATGCCATTGGAGCCGTGTTGGGACAACGAAAAGAAGGCAAGGTACATGCTATATATTATGCTAGCAAAACCCTTAATGGATCTCAATTAAATTATGCAACAACGGAGAAGGAATTGCTTGCGGTAGTATTCACTTTCCAAAAATTCAGATTGTATATTGTGAATTCTAAAGTAATTATCTACAACGATCACGCGCCAATCAAGTATCTCTTGTCCAAAAAAGATGCCAAGCCAAAGTTGATTCGGTGGATCCTTCTCTTGCAAGAGTTCGACGTGGAGATTCGGGATAAAAAGGGGTTGGAAAATGTTGTGGCCGACCATCTATCAAGGATGAATCATGAGGATGATAAAGAACCCATCGAAGACAAGATGAGAGATGATCACCTTTATCAAATCCTCGACAAAGATACTTGGATGATCACCATTATTCGAGCTATACGAAGAATGTCGCTCGATCACTTAGACAAGAATGCTCAAATAAGGGTGATTGCCGAGAGCCGAAAGTATTTTTGGGATGCAGCTTACCTCTTTAGGCTCAGAGCGGATGGAGTCTTGTGAAGGTGCATAACAAGAGAAGAAAGAGGTGAGATATTAAGGAAGTGTCACTCGAGCGAATATGGAGGACACTATGGACATTTTAGGACTCAAGCAAAGGTATGGGCTAGTGGATTCTATTGGCCGGAGATGCATGAAGATTCAAAAAGGTATGTTGCTTCTTGTCCGGAATGTCAAAGAACGGTGAATATATCTCAAAGAAATGTTATGCTGTTAAATTATAATTTGCAAATTGATCTATTCGACGTGTGGGGAATTGATTTCATGGGGCCTTTCATAAATTCAAATGGATATGAGCATATTTTAGTCATGGTTGATTATGTATCCAAGTGGGTAGAGGCCATCCCTTGTCGAAGAGCTTCAATGGAAGAATCTATATCAATGATCAAGAATGTTATATTCCCGCGCTATGGAGTCCCGCGAGTTTTGATAAGTGATGGAGGAACACACTTCACGGGAAATAGTTTCAAAAAATGCTTGTCCAAGTTAGGGATCGAGCATAGAGTGGCCACGGCTTACCACCCACAAACCAATGGTCAAGCAGAAAGTTCAAATAGACAACTCAAGAGTATTCTTAATAAGACTGTTGAGAAGGGAGGTAAAGATTGGTCGAAAAAGTTGGATGGAGCACTATGGGCATACCGGACGGCGCATAAGACACCAATAGGTATGACACAATATCAATTCGTTTATGGTAAATCTTGTCATTTGCCTTTGGAACGAGAGCACAAAGCATATTGGGCGATCAAAGAAATGAGTCTCGACGTGGATGCCGTGAGGATTAAACGAAGAATTCAAATAAGTGAATTAGAAGAGATGATTCTTAAATCTTATGAGAGCACGAGCATCTACAAGGAAAGAATGAAGCAATGGTATGATAAGAGACTCCGAGGAAAGGAGTTCAAAGAGGGTGACAAGGTCCTCCTCTACAACTCAAAGTTCAAGATTGAGGCAAATTAAAAAGCAAGTGGGGTGGACCATACGTCGTCCACTCGGCCTTACCAAACGGATCAGTAACGATTATGGATATTAAAGGAGATCAATATGTGGTGAATGGAAATTATTGAAGGTTTTCTTGAGCCCAATGTTGTGCCCATCGACTACATTGACATCTACACCATGGAGGACGAGCCCGAGCGTCAAGCCTAAGACGTAAAACAAGGTAACTTTTCTGTAAATAAATTTTTGTTTTCTTTTTGTATTTTTTATTGAGTCCTTTTTGCGATTTTTAGCTGAAACTTTTCACCACATAGGCTAGTATGCGCGAAACAAAGAGGCCCACAAAAGATGGGCCGGGGCGGCCCAAAACAGGGACCAGGCCGGTCCGACCAGACTGGGCGGCCCAGGGCTTCTGCGCGTTTCCGCCTGTTTTTCTCTAGGGCATGTCTCGTTTTATTTCCTATCTTTGCCGACCATTTTAGGAACTACAAAATTAGGAAGGGTAGGGTTTCGTCTGAGTTTTCCCAGGCTATTTAAGGACGCATGGGTGGAGCTCGAGATTTGCATCTTATTTGCAATCTTTCACCTCCACGAAAGCATTCAAAGCACCCATGGCGAGCCCGAGCAGCACCAAGGAGAAGGAGGAGATCAAGGTAGCAATAGAAGAAGAAACACGCCTCTCCTCTCCGACGTCGGCAACCAAAGAACTTCGTCGGTGTGCGATGGTGCCGACGCCCAAGGAAGAAGTGAAGAGGACCGCACAGATCCGTTGTGGAGGTCGTGTCCCGACAAAGCAAATCGCTAGCCGCAATCCAAGGGGAGAAGAGAAGAAGAAGAAGCCTGCTACTCCCGTGTGCCGCTTGGACAGGCTCTTGGGGATGAAAAAGAAAAAACTACAAGGAGAAGACTACCGAGCCGGCGGATGTGTACGGGGATAGCGACTTCTCTGATGACCGGAGCCCGAGCTCGTCGGCGGCCAGTGGAAGGAACGACAATGACCTCTACTATTGGGAGGAAGTGCCTAAAGAGGAGCCTGACGACCGCCACGAGCAAGCTGAAGGAGGTGATCCTGATGGTGGTGACAACCCGAATGATGGAGATGATGGAAGCAACCACGACCCATCCGAGGAGCATCAAATGTGTTGTGCGGCTTGCCTTAATGCCATCGTGGACCTCTACACTTCTCTCGATGAGTGCCTCCACCCATGGAGGCCATGCGACAAAGGATTGAAAACCTTGAGCGTGTGGTCGAACACGATTTCAAGTTCCTTAACCGGAATGTGAGGAAGCTTTTCGGAATGCACGGGAGCCTAAAGAAGAAGTGGTGCTCATCTTGTGGGAAGTTTCATTAGGAGTAGTGGCTAGGTTTCCTCCCTCTTGTACTTTTGTAAAATTATGACAAGGGCGTCGTAAGATCTAAGTGTGGGGGGAGCTCTTTTAAATTTTTGCTCAAGTGGTGATAGGTCGAGTCATAAAGTCGAGTCAAGTTTAAGTCTTGTTTTTAAATTTTTAGCTCGTGATGTGTCTTAAATTAGCGTTGAGTCAATAAAAAAGAGTCTTATATGTTTTGTCTCGTGAAAGTCTTTTATTTCTTTCACTTGTTATTTCTTTCTTTTATCCTTATTATTTGAGCATGAGCATTGTGAATGATTGTTTATCGTGGTGCTTAGTGGAAGTTTACCTTTGAAAGTATCCATACTCAACTTTGATCTAGGACCTTGCTTTGGCTATTCTTTGAGTAATACTAATATTGGAGGTGTTTATTTCTGAAAATTATGAAAAACCCCATACAATGAAGGTTAGCAATTTCTTTCTCCAAGTTAAGAGACAAGTTTATCCTATACAAAGCCTACATTATATATATATATATATATATATATATATATATACTCCACCATAAGTGTTGATTAGCATGATGAGTTGAGTTAGGACTTTTCTCTCTTAGGAGATCTAATTTCGAGCAATGGTCATGTCCTTGATGTTATATCTTTTATTGCTAGCCTCGTCATACATTCGGTAACGGGAACTTCACATTGAACGCCCCGTACATCACCAGATTCCATACCCAAAACCATAAACATCTTTTTATCATCTTATTCCTTAAACACAACCCATGCCCGAAGATTCGTTCTACTTTAGGCAAGAATTTATTTAATATTCAGATTGTTATTCATGTCAAAAAGACGAGCGAAAGGCTTCAGAAAAGAAGATAAAGATGTGGAGGAAAGAAGAAAATAATATATATGTGTATATGTGCGTGCACACACAAGAAAAGAAAAAAAGAGAAGAAAGACAAAGACAAAAAAGAGAAAAGAGGAAAAGGAGAAAATTCACGGCAAGACAAGAAAGGTATAATGAGGGATGATATGTCAAGTGAAGATCAAGAGAAGTGCAAGGAAGGATGCAAGGATGTTGAGAATGAATCTTCGATATTCCATACCATGTGCAATCCGACATCGAGGACATCATTAGCACCTTGAAGTCATTATTCTTTTTTGCTTTGCACAAGTCCACCATTCTAAATCTTCTCATCCTTGATACCCTTACATTATGGTTTAATTCTCATGATCATTGGCTCGAAAGGTGAACGACCACTAAAGGATTTTCTTACCTTGATAATATTTGTGTTAACTTCACTAGCCATACCTATAGCTCCACCTTACATTATAAATGAGAGACTTGTGGCAGGTGAGAGCTTATGAAATTATCTAGGACAACCACATTAAATGAGTGACATGTGAGAACTTGGAGGAGGACTTTGTCTAATACTTCATGCAGGAATTTTATTTTTTAAAAGCTCGCGAAAACCCTCTGATGGAAGTAAGAAAGTAAGTATGGTTGGAGATGAGGATCTCTAGTGAAAGGTATGAGTTGTGGGGTAAGTCTTGAATTGAAAATTTTCTAAACACCCATGTTTACATTATGATCTTTGTCTCATGGTTTTTTATATTAAAGATGAAGGATTGACTAACTTGTAAGGAAAGATTCGATGAAGCACGTTTCAACTCCTTGGATGAACAACTTGTGAGCAACTTGCTCGAGGACGAGCAAGATCTAAGCTTGAGGGGATGTTGGCGGTCGATTTCCATCAACCAAGAACACTTGTTATATTATTGTTTGAACTTCATTTTGGAACTAACCCACCACTAGGTATAGTAATGATATAACAAGTTCACCGTTGCATGTGCATTTTGATAATGATTTTGCAGGAATTCATGCACTTAATGAGGGGAGATGCACCTAGTTTGGAGGACGTTTTGCAAGTCAATCAAGGAGCTCTGGCCATGTGCAAACTTGCCTCCAAAGGTGGCAAGGACCAATGTTCTTCAATGAAGTATTCCCAAGGACCGAGATGAAAGATCAGAAGTTCGTGCATAAAGACCCCCTACCTTGGTCGCGGGGATAACGACGTCCAAAGTCCACATCCGAAGGAGCAAAAAGCCCAAAATGCAAAAGATGACACGTGCAGTAAGACGAGCCGAAACCGGGCCAAGGAGGGCCCAGGCCGGCCGGCCCACCCCCTTCTAGCGTCGGCTCGTCACCCCCTTTCTTCGGTGTCAAGTACGTGGAACCCTAAAAGCCTGCCGAAGCCTCAGAGATCGACCACAAGGGAGAGAGTGGATCGAGGGAGAAAACATTCGGGAGAAATCATCACCGAGGTCAAGGGAGGTTCCACGAGGAAGGAGGACGTCGAGGCCCTGCCACGGTGCCGCTGGAGTTGAAGGACAACGAGGATCAAGCTTCATCGGAGGCATCCATCATGTTCAACGGTGCCATGCCTAGCGTCTTGATGGGGTAAAGTTATCGTTTGTCCATGGAGTTGTAATGGGACTTCATGTCTAGTCACCTATCTTTTTTGGATCATATATCTATCATACCTTTGTTGATGATGCTTAATGTTTAAGGCTAGCTACCATGATTTCGGGGTTGCTCCCGTAGATCGTGTCAACATAATGTGTTTTTAGGCTTAGTATCGATTACCTTTGCATAGTGACATGTACGAGGGAAGGGAAATGGCTAATCCTTTGACCACATGCTTAGATAGATTGGATCGGGGCTTTATCATGTTTTGGTGATTGCATCTTCAAGTACCTAGACTCCACGGGTATGCGTTCTTCATACTTGTGCACCTCTCATATCTCCTTAACATAATTTAGATTGCTTTACTAGTTTGTTTTTAGTTTATAGATTAAGCCTTATATCATAGACTTCAATTAAATAGATTAGTGCTAGCTTAAACGCTAGCAATCCCCTTGCTCCTTGGGTTGACAAGAACCTTGGGACTCCCCTAGGTGAAAAAGGATACAAGTGATCCATGCACTTACGGTGAACCTTGACGCGTTATTGAACCGTCAACATGCGCACCTGCACGCGGTGGCGTTAAGATAACAATACTTTTTTTCAAAAAAATATTGCTATCTAAGATAGCAACATTTTTCAATTATTGTCACTTCAAAAGTTGACGGAGAGAAAGCGTTCGTGTACTCTCGTGTGATATTCAAGTAGATAAGCCCCTGTCACCAACTTTCCCAACTTCTACTACACAGCTAATTCAACATGCATACAAACCTTACCCTGCACCTTCCGCAATATAACAAATGTATGTACTTGTGAATGTGCTATCTAGCTAAGATGACACTTGCATCAATATAAACTTACCATCAAATTTATAACATATATGTAAATACACTCTAATAATGAGTTGATGCATGACCAAACATATGTCATGACATTTATGGGAAGTCCACAGGGATTCATTCCTCTTTACATCACCTGCAACAACTTTGACATAATTGTCGTTGCTTAATTGTTGGGACCTTGATTCCGATCAATGACCAAAGTACAACTGCTAGTACCTATTGGATTTTGATGGAAGAACATGAACATCAAACCAGAAGATGAGTGGATCCACTTGTCACTCGTTCCAGGTCTGGGTTTAATTCCTCAGCTGAACCAATTCAGAAGGCTCCTATTTGTTGTTCGGTTAAATCCAAAACCAATCCAGGGCACCGCGCACCATTACAGACTCATCTCTTGTTGGACTCTGTAAGTCTTGATTCTACTATAAGCTGAAAATCAATGCTCTAGCCATTCTACCTTATCTGAACTTGTGTTTAATTTGTATTTAATTTAAATCATGAAACTTTGAGATGCAGCAGTGCAGGAGGAAAGGAATAAATGATGTCGTCTTCATGGATCCTCTAATGATAAATCAGGTCATGGTCAGTGATAGGGAGGCAGCCACATTGGACACTTTATATATGTTTCTTGAGAAACACCAATCCAAGGGTACCATACTTCTGGCATACAACTTCGGGTGAGCAACGTGTATCTCATCTATTTATCTTTTTCAAATGACATTGCATATATATTTCAAGAAACAAATACTTCTACACGTATGGACAGCTTCCACTGGATTCTTTTTGTCGTTTGTCCGTCTTTGAGCAAGGTCTTCATCTATGACTCTTTGAGGGCAACTTCAGATAAAAGCTTATACCAAGATGTCGTAGAGATGATAAAACTTGCATGGACTCGCCTCTGTGTAGAGCACTGAGGAAATTCAAAGAGAACCTTTATTTCAACTATGATTTCCCTGTATGTGTATTCTAGTCCGCAGATCTCACATCTTACAATATAATTAAACATATTTCATAACTTTGTTTTCGCATATGTGCAGTTGTTGTCGGTCGATTTCCGTCAACTAAAAGCACTTGTTACACTTTGGTTTGAGCTTTGAATTATAACTAACCCGCCACTAGGTATACTAATGATGTAACAAGTTCACACTTGCATGTGGTTTTTTGGAGTATGTTGTTTACGCAGGATTTAAGCGCTTAAAGGAGGTCTTTCGGGCAAAGTTAATCGAGCACTTTATGAGAAGATAATGAAGCCCAGCACAAGTCAAGACACGAAGTGAACATGACTCCAAATGACCCGAGGACCAAAGCATGAAGTCGTAAAAGTCCGGGGACTTGGAGGTTTACCCACGAGATCGACTCAGTCCGAGAGATATTCGCGCAGCCCAGAACAACATGATCTTTCGGTCGGTGCAGATTCGGAGACTTAAACGGCCTCTAATGGCAAAAGTTTGAATACTAAAGTTATGGGTCTCGATGAGAGCTTCGATTTGGACATATGGAAGGTCTAATTCGGGTCAAGAAGCTAGGAGATATGGACCCCGAAATACCTGTTGCGCAGATAAGTTCAAAAGCAGACAGATTATCTTCCGAGGCCGTTTTGGGGATCTTATCTTTGTTTCCAAGGAAAGCAATGAATACCAAAGTTGGAGATAATTTCGTGGCACACAATCTAGACACCGAATATTCATTATTTGGAGTTCGGACGTGAGAGATATGGTATCGGCAAGGAAGGGTTGTGAATCAGGAAAATCTGGACGAGGCTGATTTTATGGAAACCAAGTTCGCTTCTATCCCAAGGAAGATTTCGTGCAAGGAAAGGTGGAGCTCGCCCCAAGGCTGCCCAAGGGCATAAATACAACCCCTTGGACGTCCAAGAAAGGGGATCCATTCACGAGAGAGCCGCCGAAACAAGGAGATACACCGAAGGAAGCTAACGACCACCGCAAGTCTTCGAAGGTACCTAGGAGATGGTTTAGGCCACCCCTAGCCGCCATGGCCCCCCTGCGAGGTTGCGCCATGGTGGAGTTCGGGAGTCAACCCCAACATTCGTCGGGGTATGTACACACACGATGGTGATATCAATCTACTCTTTATTCTAGTTGTCTCGACTTTGGCCTACTTCAATGCTTTCTTTCTCATATGTGATGCATCCATATGTTTATAGTAAGATTAGATATATTCGTGGTTATTAGTCTACATGTTGCGGATACGTTGGGGTAGCGTGTTTTAGCTAGATGGTTGATTACCGTCGTGTGGTGACAGCATACGGGAGGGAAAAGTTCTAGCGATGACATGATGTGGAATAGGATCGTTGGCGAGTACCACGGGAACCGGTGCGCGACCACCAAGAGGAGGAGCTATGAGTAAGAGCGCTTGGTGGGCATTTGGGGTAAAGCTTTGGGAAACCTTAGGCGTCAACGCGCACCTCGCAACGGTGACCTTGGGAAAGTAGGCCGCTTGCGAGCTGCCTTTCTGTGAGATGATTCCGTGTACCTTTAGTTGAGATGCAATCTATGTTTTGATCATCTTTTTGACTAGAACCGTGCCTAGAGACGATAGGCCCTGGCTTCTTGGTTGTGTTATCTCATCTATGGCTGTGAATGTGATCAACACTTATACTTCATTCATATCTTTCAAGTGTTACCTTCATATGCAATCTTCACATCATGATTAGGATAGGTTCGATAGATTAGATGGTAAATCCTAGGTAGTTCTTTGTCGATCCACGGATTGATAAACCTTGGGGGAACTCTGAGGGAAGAGCTACAACCGACCCGTGCGCTTGCGGATCGAAATTTGACACGTTATTGAACCGTCAACAAGCTTTTCTGGCGTCGTTGCCGGGGAAACACTTGTTATCAACATTTGTGAGCTTCTTATATATATATATATATATAGGCCAGCGCTATTCCATACCCAGGGTATGCAATAGTTATTCCATACCCGAGACCCCTCCCACGCGCCCACTTCCGTCCGCCGGCTCGTCCGCCCCGCACGCAGCGCACGCACCGTTTTTCTCACGCGGGCGCTCCTATATGGGCCTTCCTCCTGCACGCAGGTGGCACACAACCACCCACTTCTCGTTTTTTTTTTCACATCGTTTAGGAGGGCGCCGGGCAGGTGAGTTATGCAGCTCAACTAAAAAAATTCAGACCTTTTCTCCGTGAGCCGTGCACTGCCTTAGTTATTTTGATCACATCGCATTTGCATCACGGTCCCAACGATGTAACAAATATGGTAAGTATTCTTTTTGTTCAGTGGAAGACACCATGACAAATTTTTCTTTCCAATCAGAATTCATTTTCTATTTGTAACAACTAATTTTTTCTACTCCCGGACAATATATAGCCTAATCATAAATACTACCGTGCGTTCAGAAAAAACACTTCGAAATTTGCTCATTTTAGCATAGATTAATTTTCTGTTCACAATAATGTTGTGTGCGCGCATACAAGTGAACCAAATAAAACATATGCATACAGTGGCCTTCTACATCAGGCAATCAGATGATTTCTTTTCAATACATGTGTAAGGATAGGAAGAACCACATTATTATAGGCAAACAAACGGATTTCTGAGAAACACTGAAACATCTATCATGAATTTTTCTACTCTTCCGTTGAGCCTTCATCATCTGACTTCAAACAGCTTGTTGGAATGTCTCCCGTAGTGCAAACAAAAGGCAAGCCTGTTTGTTGTAACCAATCCACTCTGATGCAACATTGGAGCTGTAGGCAGATAACAAGAGTTCAGAACAAAGCATACTTGCTAGTTAAAGATTCTGCAGAATAGTAGCATGCCCAATAGGTAAAATATATAATCCTTTGCCAAATTACAGGGCACCAGTGCTTTCAACTGTCAGAGCACCCATGAAACATCTAGGGCTCTGGTTTCAAGTGCTCGTTTGTGCACAATCCTTGTGAGCCTGCTGCTGCCATCTCGTTTGTGCACATTAAAAATACTTCTGGAATAGATTATTAAATTATGATTTGAATAAACCAAATAACTAGTATGGCTGGACCCAGGGTCAGTTTAGGGAATGCACTAACTGACTTTTCCCAGGGTTCAGAGACAAACATAGCACCATGTCATTTCATCTATTGCTTTCAGCATAAACTTGTGACATATTCGAATTTCAAAATTGGAAACAACATGTTGAATTTTATCAATACCTGATGTGATTCTCTATCTGAGGGTGGCAACAAGTCAGTGACTAATGAGAGTATAAACTGAAGAGCCTAGTCTATAATCAGGAAGCCTGAACTATAACAGTCACAGAAATGTAATTACTATATCACTGTATTACTGAAACTGAAGCTGTAACATCAATTGTGCACCAATTTAAGCCATCAGTTAATGTAGCTAATCATGAATTAAAAGTTCCACATATACAACTCAAAAATATGACCTAAGCCTAAAATTCAATAATCAATATACATAACTTAAGAAGAAGAGATGGTACAGACAGAATGTCAGAAAACTAACCAAAGGCTAGCTGGTTCAGTTAGCAAATAACGAAACTGGCACTCTGATCCACCCTTTACTTCAAACCTTAAAAAGATATTAACAAATAAAAATATTAATCCAAGAATACAACAGTGTTCAGAAAACATATAAGCAAGAACCAAAACAAAATCGTGGCATATAAAGAACAGACTAACAACAATATGACACCAAAATGAACTAGCAGACAGTAATCTGGAGAACCGCAGGAAAGTTTTGCAGGAAGGATGATCCAAGGGATCAGCAGTTCAACACCTCAATAAAGGGTACTTTACATATTTAAGAATAGCAAAAAAAACCAAAGGCTAGTTCATATAGGATTTGACACTCCCATCAGCCCTTGACTGGACACTTGAACTAGTAATCGTAAAAAAAACAAATCAATAGCAAGGAGAAAGGAGTTTGTAGGACATATCTCATGGAAGAACAAAACAAACGAATGGGAGCTGATGAAAAGACTTTCGATCATGGGATACCAAATCATAGCCCTAAGAACATGGAGGTTCCACAAGAATATGATCCTAGCATTCAACACCTATTTAGAGGGTGATCTAGAGGCTGTGTCAAAACTGGCAGAGGTTAGGGGATTCACAGTACATTGCTTGCCGTTTGCTTGTCGCCTCCAGCTAGTTGGTAAGAATAGGCGTCAGCAGCAGCCAGCAGGATTGATCTTGTCATCCTTGCCAAAAAAAAATTCATGGAATAAATAGCCACTACCAACCAAGCCATACCAACAAATGTACTTCCCAACTTCAGGTCATGGCGTATCATGTATAAAATGAAAAATAAGAATAGCGGAAGATAAAGCACTGCTAAGTGGCAGCCAATCTAATTGCGATTAGAAAGCAGCAACAAAGTCACCGGATAATCAACTCCTCAGGGAAAAAACACTAATAAGGTGTTGAATCGTGCCATATACGTGGGATCACGATTTCGTTTCCATCATAACCGATGTGGTCCCAAAAGGTATTGGAAAATCCCACAACCTGAACTGCAATACCCAAAATTAAAGTCAGGGACTTCTCAGTACTAGGGTCATTACATGGATACTGAAATAACCAAACGCCTAACAGAGGAAAAAAGAGGCTAACTAGTAATTTGATTCAACACTTATTGATAGCAGAGAAAGTGGATCTGTGATTGAGGGAATTGGAGGATGGATGGAAAAATCGGAGGAATTGAATGATTTGGAACACGGGATTTGCTATTTGTTGCTGAGGTAAAGGGCAGCTAATTGGAACATCTTGGTCAATATATTAAGACCGAGCGGACAGGGGAAAGACGGAAAGGTCATGAACAGTTCAGCGATCTCACCAAAGAAAGGACACCAGATGAGGAGATCGTAGCAGGGAGCTCTCACCCGACGAACCTGCATGACGGAGCACCACCGGCACTAGGACTAGGGATGATGGAAGAACGCAAACGACATAGGGGAGCTCCTCCGGACGGCGGATGCCACCACCAGTGAGGTTGGAGTCGAGTGGAGCAGCAGGAGACCGAGGGCGACGAACCGGTTGGGCAGGGGCCGATGGGGTCGAGCTGGAGGAGTCGGAAGTCGATGGCGACAAACTGGATGCGCATTTGTGCCCCGACCTGATCTAGAGGAGGCGCAGGTCGATGGCGAGGAGCTGCTTGTTCGTCCCCCGACCCGAGCTGAAGGAGGCGGTGGCTGATGGCGAGGAGTTGCGCGCTCGTCCCCCGATCCGAGATGGCGGAGGCAGAGGTCGGCATGGGGGC
The DNA here is from genome assembly GCA_036936925.1 of Cenchrus fungigraminus. Taxonomy (NCBI): domain Eukaryota; kingdom Viridiplantae; phylum Streptophyta; class Magnoliopsida; order Poales; family Poaceae; genus Cenchrus; species Cenchrus fungigraminus. The sequence goes on from CM072779.1 coordinate 106,433,965, forward strand.
CGGGGGCGGCGGCGACACAACGGGATCCAGGCATGCGGTGGACTGGGGCAGAGGTGAATGGTCGGGGTTGCGAGCTGGCGGGCGGTCGGGCGCGGCTGTGATAGGACGGCATCGCAGGCGGGCGGGGCGAGGGCGCCGGCGGTGGCTGAACGGAATCGTAGGAGGACGAGGGGCATGGGCGGCGGTGGAATGGAATGGGGATCAGAAACAGCCGACGATTTTGACCCAGATATGCAGCGACGTGGGCGGACTCGGGGAAAAGAAAAAAACCGGAAAAAGGAACCACCGGGGGACGCGGGGTGCGCCGGAGCGGGTGGCGCGTGGAAGGTTGGAGTCTAGCTCGGGTATGGAATAGTTATTCCATACTCAGGGTATAGAATATAACTACTATATATATATATATATATATATATATATATATATATATATATATATATGCCATCAATCATAGGTTGGAAACCTTCGTATATCTCTCTTGTTAATAACATGGCTACTAGGAGTACAACCTAGATTTGTTTTTATTTTCAATAACTGACAATCACCATCACCTTGAGCTCAACACAATGATATTCTTAAATGATCTTGCTTATGGAAAAGTGATGAAAGTTGCCGCTTTGTTTTACTTACACAATGTTACATGTGACTTGACTATTTGCTCTCCATTAAAAGGAACTTAAATTGATAAAATACCGGCTCTTTTATTTGTGGAGGTTAAATGACTAAATTTTAGACTCATATACTCTATGTTGCTCTTTGATTTAAGTTTACCAATGACCTTATATCTTGTATTGTTTTATTTAAAACTTTATTTTTATGCTATCTACATGCGTGAACCTCTTGCAAAGTTCTACTTATCAAAGCTTTTACACATGTATGTTCTTTCATGATAAAACCTTTAGTTTGCAAACTTATATTTTGATGAGTTGGATTAAGATTGATTTCTGTGGTATGAGCCTTAGAAACTAATCATTCCATTTTGCGTAACTTCTCATTGCTAGCCTTTTTGTCCATGCATTGTGAGTTTCTACACTGGAAACTTCGCAAACCTCGCTGGGCATCCAACCTAAACCCAAATATTTTTTTTGTGACTACCTCCTTGACCACAACCTATCACTGAGTATGGAAAAATATCTTGTCCAAGATTCAGAAGATTAATGAGTGCCCTTTCAAGAAGATCAAGACCGAGAGGTGCCCATAAAGTGTGGAAGCCCCTCTAGAGGAATAAATTAATTTTTCTGGAGATTGGATATTTTGATACTCACATCAAAATTATATCATTGTTCCCTTTTATGCTTGAGGACGACCATCATCTAAGTATGAGGAGGAGCCATCACATTGAGCCATCGCATTATTTCAGAGGAGCATCTATGGTGCAAGAAGTTATGAGGAGCAAGAAAAAAAGAAAAAAAGGCAAAAAAAGAAAGAAGAAAGAAGAAGAAAAAAGAAAAATAAAGAAGAAAAATAAAAAAAGAGTGCTCCTCAGTTCTTCGAGCTTCATTAAAGTTCAAAGTGCTATCAAGATTAAGGATTGATCCACACTCAATTTTTCTAACCATGTGCAATCTGATAACGATGACTTCATTCGTTCCTTGGGATCATCCATTTGCCACTTGCGCATGTCCACTTATCTAAATGCGTGTGTTCCACCTCTCTCTCCCTCCAACATTATTTTCCATGACTTTTTTGACAAGTCTCAATAAATCCAATAGACTTCTCTCTTAGTTTGGCAATATTTCGGATATAATGTTTTGCTAGGATTATTTTTACCCACCAAGCTCCACATAAGCCTTCCATTTACATATATGAGTAGAATAGGTTAAAAATAATCAAGTATAGGCTTGAGTGACTTGTGAGATGAGTGTTTCCATGAGCTCTTGCAAGAGGACCTCACTATGTTGGATATGCACCTTTTTGAAAACTCTTCACGATGCAACAATGTAAAATATTTGAAGTTTGCTTAAGTTTGAGAGCATTATATTTGTTTTATTGTGGCATGTTTTTTATTGCTAGTCTACCTTCCATGATGAAAGTAGCCGGTCAAAACTTAAAACCTCAATGCTAAATAGTTGAGCGAGCAATATGTCTTGTTGTGTATGATTGAGTGTAGGGAAGATATTGAAGGGCAACGCTGATTTCCAAGTTAAGCAAAGATCCTGAACTTGCTCGAGGGCGAGCAAGGTTTAAGCATGAGGGAGTTGTTGGCGGTCGATTTCCGTCAACTAAAAGCACTTGTTACACTTTGGTTGAGCTTTGAATTATAACTAACCCGCCACTAGGTATACTAATAATGTAACAAGTTCACACTTGCATGTGGTTTTTTCGAGTATGTTTTTTACGCAGGATTTAAGCGCTCAAAGGAGAACTTTCTGGCAAAGTTCATCGAGCACTTTATGAGAAGATAATGAAACCCAGTACAAGTCAAGACATGAAGTGAACATAACTCTAAATAACCCGAGGACCAAAGCATGAAGCCGTAAAAGTCTGGAGACTTGGAGGTTTACCCACGAGATCAACTCATCCTGAGAGATATTCGCGCAGCCTAAAACAACATGATCTTTCATTCGGTGCAGATTCGAAGACTTAAACGGCCTCTAATGGCAAAAGTTTGAATACCAAAGTTGTGGGCCTCGATGAGAGCTTCGATTTGGACATATGGAAGGCCCAATTCGGGTCAAGGAGCTAGGAGATATGGCCTCCGAAATACCTGCTACGCAGATAAGTCCGAAATCAGACAGATTATCTTCCGAGGCCGTTTTGGGGATCTTATCTTCGTTTCCAAGGAAAACAATGAATACCAAAGTTGGATTTAATTTCGTGGCACACGATCAAAACACTGAATTTGCATTATTTGGAGTCCGCACGTGAGAGATATGGTGCCGGCAAGGAAGGGTTGTGAATCAGGAAAATCTGAACGAGACTGATTTTATGGAAACCAAGTTCGCTTCTATCCCAAAGAAAATTTCGTGCAAGGAAAAGTGGAGCTCACCCCAAGGCTCCCCAAGGGAATAAATACAACCCCCGGACGTCCAAGAAAGGGGATCCATTCACGAGAGAGACACCGAAACAAGGAGATACACCGAAGGAAGCTGACGGCCGCTGCTAGTCTTCGAAGGTACCTAGGAGATGGTTTAGGCCACCCCTAGCCGCCATGGCCTCCCTGCGAGGTTGCGCCATGGTGGAGTTCGGGAGTCAACCCCAACATTCGTCGGGGCATGTACACACACGATGGTGATACCAATCTACTCTTTATTCTAGTTGTCTCGACTTTGGTCTACTTCAATGCTTTCTTTCTCATATGTGATGCATCCATATGTTTATAGTAAGATTAGATATATTCGTGGTTATTAGTCTACATCTTGCGGATACGTTGGGGTAGCGTGTTTTAGCTAGTTGGTTGATTGCCCTCGTGTGGTGACAGCATGCAGGAGGGAAAAGTGCGATGACATGATGTGGAATAGGATCGTTGGCGAGTACCACGGGAACCGGTGCGCGGCCACCAAGAGGAGGAGCTACGAGTAAGAGCGCTTGGTGGGCGTTTGAGGTAAAGCTTTGGGAAACCTTGAGCGTCAACACGCACCTCGCAACGGCGACCTTGGGAAAGTAGGCTGCTTGCGAGCTGCCTTTCTGAGAGATGATTCCGTGTACCTTTAGTTGAAATGCAATCTATGTTTTGATCACCTTTTTGACTAGAACCGTGCCTAGAGACGATAGGCCCTGACTTCTTGGTTGTGTTATCTTATCTATGGTTGTAAATGTGATCAACGCTTATAATTCATTTATATCTTTCAAGTGTTACCTTCATATGCAATCATCACATCATGATTAGGATAGGTTCGATAGATTTGATGGTAAATCCTAGGTAGTTCTTTGTCGATACACGGATTGATAAACCTTGGGGAATTCTGAGATAAGAACTACAAACGACCCGTGCGCTTGCGGATCGAAATTTGACACGTTATTGAACCGTCAACAGCAATGCGCACAACCTTCAGGTACCAATCTATGCGGATACTATGTATGCGAGTTCCTGCATATCTTTTCAAACTACGCTAATGGTAACGACCTTGAAGAAAGGGTGCATACACAAAATTGAATGACACATGCATGTATTACTTATTTGTTCATATTTTTTGTTGTACTAGTTCTTATTCTTTGTTCATATTCTTTTGTAGATTGACTACATCAAGGAGGGACTTCTCGAGTCAGAAAAAATCCGGTTAATTGTTGACAGTTGAAACACGTGTCGCGTTTCGATCCGCAAACGTATGGATGACGTGTAGTCTTTTTCACTCGGAGTGACCCAAGATATCAAACTGTGGATCTAAAGCAAACTACCTTGGGTTTTCCAACTAATCTAACCAATCTATCCCTACGTGAGGTGTTGATTGCATGAGAGAGGTAAACCTACTACACCAGTCCGTGCTGGACCGACAGCAACAAACAGAAGGCCACTACACCCCGTCGGCCGTAGCGGACGGAGCTACCGAAGTGAGAGCGGCCACCACACCCCATCTCCCAAACCCAACCCTCGCTGTGTCCCCCAGTGCAATCGACCCCCGCCGCCTCCGCGCGCAGGCGAGGTGCCTCTTGCCCTGCATAAACACCGCCCAGAGCGGGGACGGCAGCGGCGACGACAAGCAGATCAAGTCGCCCAAGAAGTGCCGGAATGCTGGATCGAGCTGTGTGTCGACAGATCTCGCCATCGCGAGGTGGGCCATGCCGACGGGTAAGCTGTCAGTCTTGACATTGCTTCACCGTGCAATTGCTTGCTCATGCCAGATCTACTCATCTTGCATGTTGGTGGTGGCCGGAGGAGCGACCAAGAGACCGCGCCAGGGATGGGGAGCTCCGGGCGGCGCGAAGAGCCCGAGCTCGCAGGCTCGGAGTGGACAGCAAGGGGAGGGAGAGCCCAAGCTCCGAGCGGCGGCAGAGCCCGAGCTACGGGTGGACGACCTTGATCCGTCGCGGGGACCAGCGGCGACAGGCCAACAATGAGCGCATCACCCTAGTCTCACCTGCCCCCACGACTCGGAGTCACTGTCCCCATCCCTTGCCACAACTACACCCCCGTGCTCGATCGGCAAAGGGCGGACACATGCGCGTAGGACTCATTTGTTTTCATTTCAAAGCCATAGCTCGAATGGCAAATATTGCTACATTGGAGATGCGGATGCAATGGATAGTCCACTGCTCCAGCTGCAAAATATCCATAGTTGTGCATCAGGTGGATACAACTGGTTATTGCAATATATTTTACAAGAAGCAGATTATTGCTTCAAGGAACAGTCCACTTCCATTCTACTTCTGTATCCACAATGAGACGATTGTTGCTTGAAGTTCTGATAATAACAACTATACTACAAGAACATTACGCTGACATAGTTATGTTAGTAGCATACTTTCCACTTCTGAGATCGGCCATAATATTTTCTTGCTTACAACAGTTATGCCACAAATTTATTTGATTTGTTTATACAATTATACACCATATAGTTTTCACTTTGACTTGCTTTGCAGCACAATAGTCTCTTCATACACCTTACCTATAAGGCTGTAAATGCCGGTAACCAAAGGTCATCTCAGAATTACGATTCATTTTACTAAGATTCATATAGGTTTCAATCTTCTGGTCATGCTACTTCTTATTCTCTGATTACTTTAGAAATGTGAGAAATACCACCTTTCTTTGATTTCTTGTGTATGCAGCTGATTATGAGTGTAAGGTCTGATTGATTGAGGCAGCCCTACGAGCTGCATTGTAAGGTCATCGCTGCGAGCACTACCATGGCTTGGTGATGGGACAAGGTGGTACCTTCCTGATTTGGTCGAGTGTCCCTAGAGGCTTTGGCGGCCGCGACATAGTGGCAAGCCACCGACATCCTGTGAGTTTTCCCTGTTCCTCTCTGCAAGTGCGATGTGTGATGCTCTCCAATTAGCTGCTACATGATATAAGATTCATATTAGCTGCACAATTATATGTATAAGATTCATATTAGCTGTGACATCCGGTAAGATTCATATATAGTTACTGGACCACCTAAAAAACTACTGACCATGCTCTCCTTTCTGTCTGCTTGAACTGAATGCCAACCAAGTAGGACCTACAGAAGCTGCTGACAATTACATAACCGTCGTGAGGTTGCATCAGCTTTTTTTCCCTGCAGTTCAAGAGAATTACATTGTAGATTGCCCAGTCCTATTGGAAATAGGATGGAAGAAAAAATATGCATAGAATTAAGTAATTAATGAATTTCATATGCCTTTATCTGATGACATAGTTCTCCATTACAACCTTCTTTTTCGTGATCAGCAATTAAGATAGCTTTAACCAACAAGTACATATGTGTATTATCAACACTGCACGGCCAATCGAACACTCTAGTTAATGTGGTCCCTTATTCCTCATCTCCTCTTAATTTACTAAAAGTATAAGAAGAATTGCTGCTTTTTTAAGTAGGATAGATACTTACATATGTATGCCCACGCATTGACAAAGAAATAAATATGGTTCCGCTGTAAAAAATGTATATGGAAAATGTATTCACTTCTCTTAGCTGCAAAAAAGAGTAGGTTGACCTAGTAGAATTAATAGATTGACATTGACCACTATTGTCATACCAAAATGTAGAGATCTAACCTTGATACTTGTATGGTAGCATCCATCAGCAATAACAATATTGCAACGCTGTACTTTAGTGAGAGTCTTGATTTCCAAAAATATGATCTTGTTGTTTGATGCCTTTTCCCTCTTCGTTCAAGGGCATTCCACTGGTGATGGTCTCTTGAGAAATGTGGTTTCCAGGATCAACAGGTAAGTTGATATTGTATCAAAAGGCTCATCATTTATTTCTGTACCACAATTATTAGTTTCATCAGCAAGATGAAAGGATAGAGAATTATTGGGCTTACCATATGGAATTGTGTCCATATAACTCAAACATAAACTGAATACTCTATCCTTTCCATCTATAATTCTGGTTGTCAGATAGGAATTAGTACTGCATATGCAGCTAGGTCATGGCAACATACTCACCTCTAGGTTACTGATATTATACCTGCACATCTATAAAGTGCATGAACAGTCACATGGCATGTATCCTCAACCACTGTAGCTACTATATGTGTAGTTCGGTTATACCTACAGGCTTAGCTTCAAGTTTGTAATATATTCTATTTTGATGGGGCTGCTTGTACCTCTTTTCTAATACTTTCATAAGAAATTGCATGTACATATCTGGCTTATTCAATATTGTATCATTTACCCTACTCAAACGTGTACAGTTTACATCTTATGTTGTTATGCAACATTGTAATTATTTAACAATGTACAGTTCCTTTTTTGTTGTTCTATAATATTAGTTTGTAGTATTATAATGCCCGGCGGCGCGTGAACTCTACCAGTCGATGGGCGGCGGCGTGATCGACGACGGCGGGCCGATCGACGACGGCGGGGTGTCGCTGTGAGGACGGCGGAGGCGCGATCGACGACGGCGGGGCGGTCGACGACGGCGGGGCATCGCTGCGAGGATGGCGGAGGCGCGATCGATGACGGCGGGGCGGTCCATGACGGTGGGGCATCGCTGCGAGGATGCCGTAGGCGCTCGCGATCTGATTCAATCTCTACGAAGGAAATTTGACGTAGCGCCAGATTGGGGTGCGGTGCGGTTTGCCCTCGAGGAAATTTGACGTAGCGACGCGGAGCGAGGCGCGAGGCCGCGGGATCTGCGGGCTGGTGGGGTTGGGAACGCGAGGCGCGATGTGGAAGGCCGCGGAGCGGAGGTGCGAGGCACAGAGCGGAGGGACGCTGAGCGACGTTTTGTGAAATCTTGATTCTTTTTAGTAGTAGAGATATAATATTAGAGATGATATTATATTAATACATATATACGTATGCATATATAGTATTGTCTCAAAATATTTTATATGGCACATGACTTTATATTATAGCGTATTAGGTATTAGGATTAATATAAGTAAATCAAGCAAATACGGTAGAATAAATAAATCAGAAAAGAAAAAAATGGAAAAAACATTAGTACCGGCTGGGAAAAAGAGCTGGTACTAATGCGTCCCCTACCACGTCGTGGGGGGCGGGGCACATTTGTACCGGCCCTCATCCCCAACCGGTACTAATGTGCACATTAGTACCGGTTTTGACTTCACAGTAGTACCGAAAGAACTATGTCAGTTTGGAAACAGGTACTAAAGGGGGATACCAACCGGTTAAAAAAGTGTTTTCCCTAGCGGTGACTGTTGATAAGAATCTGTCGCCACAGGTACAGGTCTCGCTTGAAAGCTAGCTGTTGGTTGCTTTTATTTGAGAAAGGATTACTATCTATGCACACAAAGATCAGGAAGAGGATCATCCATCGGTTGTTGGAACTAATTAAAAAGCAATGCGGCAACGACAGCAGAAGCAAACGTCCATGGGAAAGATCTGAAGTTCTGGAAACATGAACATTATGCTATCTAGATTTGGGTCTGTGCGCCTTATGTTGGAGGCTATATTTGATCCTTATAATTGACTCATGGCCTGATTAATGATTTGACCTATACACAGACCCAGAAGGACAGAATCATATGCAGGCACAGCTTTGCTTTTTTTGCTCCGGACAGACTCATGGCAATATGTAAAGCAACCCCTCTTAGGTTTGTTGGAATGATATATCCAGAATTCTGGTTGAATGACATGAAAACTTTCTCTAAAGCTCCCTATCATTTTGTGGTAGGTGTGAGCTGCATGCTTACTCTGCCTGCTAGCTCATAGTGACATAAACATGAGTTTTTGCATTCCTTTCTGCAAACAAATCATTAGGATTTTTCTGTTTCAGTATATAGCTAATTTAGAGCACAATGATTTTCTTTACAAACTTGATTTTTACTACCCCCAGCATGGCTCTTTATAGGATCTTTCTCACGGTACTTAAAAAGAACCGAAAGGTACTTGGAAGTACTCGTGATACTTACAGGTACTTTTCTTTCTAATCCTTCTTGAAAAAGAATTCAATAGATTTATACATAATTAAAATGAGATATCATAGTATTTTCTCAATATGTTTTAGTACTTCATGGTACTTCATTATACTTGTACTTCCACCGTTATATTTTGTCGGACAGACGGCTTTTATTAATTTCAACCATTCTAAAATTTCTGACTGTTATGCATATACTTCAAATCTATAAAGAAGCTTAACTAGATTATGATATATTAAATTCACATTATATATTGTGCTAATAAATAGGGGTAATCAATATCATTTGACCTTCTTGTTAATCTATCCTAAAATTCTCAGTATGACATGTTTTTTTGGACGGAGGGAGTACATATTATGCTTTAAATATTGCCTCAAGAGGATCTACATAATATGACTCAACATTCCCCAAATGGCATGTAGAAAAAAGCACCTGCTCTAATCCTTTTCCTATAGACTCTAATAGTGGAATACACTGCACGAAAAGGTAGATATCATATGGCCATAGTGACCACATTGTTAATTAATGAAAGCGCCTATGTAGCTATAAACTTCTCTACAAATTTTCCGGTACGTAAACCAAATAACAACTTCAGCTTGGACAAATTAAAAATGTATAACACTAATTTTTCATAATTATCTTCTTCAATTTAGTGTATGAGACAGGAACCAGGGACACATTTATGTGCATACTATGTGTGTGAGTTCATCCACAATTTCTGCAAGGCAGACCCGTCAGATTATACTGTAAGTATTATTTTAAACCAATTAATAATACATTTTTTCTAACCGCTTATATATTTAATTCTTGTGTGTAATATATTAACTTATTTGCACATTACAGAACAATATGATTAGGGACGCAATCATTGAGAAGGACCGACTCTTGGTGATTCAAAAAAGTCTGCGGACTCATGATGGACCAGGTGATTAATCCACAAGGCAGCAATCACTATGACGGTCATCCAATTCATAAAGTTTAATTAGCACCTCCGGTGGAACTTTAGACTAGAATTAGAATGAAACGGTATTTTGATGTATATATATACTACTTTCAGAAAATACTATCTATGCTTTCGATGTAATATAATGTGTTTATATATTTATTTATAAGTTTATTCTCTTCATATAGTACGTATAGTAGACACGTATAATTAGTGCAAACATTTATACGTACACGTAAATTACACCCATATACGTGAGAATATACGCGTATAACATTATTAGAACAATTGGAATTGAAACAAAAAAAAAATTCACAGCGGGGTCTTTAGTCCCGGGTGGTAATACCACCCGGGACTAAAGGGGTGGCGTACAGGCGCTGGTGTGCCCTCCCCTTTTGTCCCGGGTGGGGCTACCACCCGGGACTAAAGGGGTGGCGCACAGGCGCTGGTGTGCCCTCCCCTTTTGTCCCGGGCGGGGCTACCACCCGGAAATAAAGGCCACCTTTTATTCTCAGTTGCCCACCCGGTGACAAAGGGGAGGGGGCTTTTGTCTCTCCCTTTTCGTCCCGGTTGGTCTTTAGAGACTTAAAGCTTTTACCAACCGGGACGGAAGGGTGTTTTGCCACCAGTGTATCTATACTATAAGGAGCGAAGACAATTGAAAATTTTTCTCACCCAATTCGGGCCCGCCTTACCCCTCACGCCGGACCCACCTGTCATATGTTTTTGGAAGTGGATAGGGTGGAAGGACTATGAAGTACCAAAAAATCACAATTTGGAGAGCGTTTCTGCCAAAAACGAATTATTTTTTTCACCTAACGCTATCATACCCACCACATACCCATTGCGTCCAAACTAATTCTTTTTCTCACGAACCCAAACTAATTCTTTTTCTCACGCCTTAAAGCTCGCTGCTCCGAGGCAAGGCGGCGATCCACCCTGACGAGATGTACGGGGAAGTGGACACGTTCCCGACGCCGTGGTGGGACATGGGGCTGGGCTGCCGTATTACTGACCGTCTGGTGCCGGAGCGTGGCCGGGGCGCCGGGCGCGATCCAGTCAAATGGTGGTCGGGGACGACGGACGTGGCGACGCGACGCAATGCAAGAGGGCGTGGCGTGCCTTGGGCTATATCGCTCCTGCCATGGATCGACCCGATCGAGGGCCGGCCACGGCGTTTTGCTGCCTCATCGCCATCGACAAGGGCCCGAGCCCCGAACGCCGAGGTCAGTAAGACTATGCCGTGCGCCGCCACGGCCTGGCTTGGAACGATGAACTTGTTGCTTTCCAGCCTCGAGGCGTACGTCCAACCGGTCCACACTAGCACTGTACGTCGTCGTAGAAGGGAACCCGCTGCTGTGGCGGCGCCTCGTCATGAAGCCGCTGCTCAGCCACTGGATCACGGAAGAGGCCCCTGCTCGTGTTGACCGACGACGCTGCAGCCTGCAGCTTCTTCTCCCACCCCGGCGGGCGTGGCCCTGCAGCATCAGCTGCCGCACGACCTACGTACCAGTCGGCTGCTACGCAGAAGTATGCTTGGCGTCTGCATCATGCTGACTATATGTGGTGCCCGCTCTCGCTTTTGAAGCCTTGAAGGTCATGAACGGTGTCTTTTGGTTACTACTGCTCGATCAGAGGTTCAGTGCTAAATGTCTCCCACATCCCCCTGCTAGCTCTCAGCTAATTCTTTTCTATCCTTTTTTTTGGTAATAGTCAACGCGCGATTTGTGCTAATGAATGTGAGCATTTTCCAGATGTATTTACGATTGAAATTTCAGACAAGTTCATAGATCGGTCTCTTGTGACATGCAAAGTGTTTTTTCCACCCAATTGTCTGTTTTTCATGGACTATCTGCGAATCTGTCTCTTGATTCGTATCGAGGATGTTGTAAACCAAGTTATTTCCAGATTTAAGTTGCATCCAGGTTTGTTCCAAATTTTACCGTACAATTACAGGGTTGGATACTTATCAAGCAATCAATGGGGGGGGGGGGGGATTTATCTGAAAGTTGTGGTCTCTGTACCAACGTCGGGTAACATTAGGGTGCTTGAGGGTTGTGTGATTTCTACATTAATGTTTTCTGGTTGTCACCATTGATAGTCTTTTCAAAGAAAATAAGAGGAATGGTATCTACTTCTGATCCTAAGGACATATATTAGTTCCATTGGGCAAAATGAGCTGATAGAACCTGAATTTCTACAAGAACACATTCCTCTTGGAAATCTCTATATTTTAGTGGGTTCGTTGACACATAATTGCCTATTCTCAGGATAAACAAACTAAATTATACTAATGCATTTTTAAGTTGTAACACATAAAAGCTTGCATAGCAATAGTAATATGACATTTTTGTTATTTCATAACAAACATAATAGAACGTGAACAAATTATAATTGTTATCACGATCCATTTATTTTAGTATCCTCAGTAGAATATAAGGCTGATTGAAGATTCCGCTAAAGGGTAACATGTTTATCATGTGATATACATGTGACTATTCTACTCATTAGATTTATCATCACCGAGCTAAATTTTTCCGGTCATGCCTTATACACCATCTAAATACAATTTCAGGTAGACTAACAGAAGTATGAGAAAAGAATAGTAAAAGGAAGCATCTGAAAACGTCATGAATTTTTTTGTAAGAAACAATTTCAGAAGACTATACGGTGGTGTTAATTATTTGGTTGAAATGCACCTAGGTGATTAATTTAAACTTTGCTTCATAACTTATTACATTAGTTCAATAAAAATATTTTAATCAGTCCTTTTCTATGACTATGAAATCCCTTTTAATAGATTTACAAAAATAATTACGCTAATTCAAAAATAAACCATTTATATTGATTGAAAAGAAATGGTACTACAATGTCTATTTGATAAATATAAAATATGTTTAAACGATTTTCTCGTAAACACGTGTGTGCTGCACGTACACTTTACTAGTAATTTAAAATGGGCCTACTATGACATTGACAATATGTGGCGGAGAATATCAATAATGGAGTCTTTTTATGTGGAAGAAAAAAAGAAAACGAGACGTCAGCTACACATCACATTATTTTTGTCCTTGGGTACGGATGGACAAAAGAGGTTCAAAGCCCTCAAGCTGGCTCAGCTCGGCTAGACTGGACGCGGCTCACTAACGAGTCGAGCTGAGTTTAACTTTTACCAACTTTTGACAAATAATTAGTAAAATTATTTAGCAATTAACATTATATGTTAAGAGAATTTGAGATTCAAAATTTATTTTGAAAGACTTTTCCTCATTTCAAATACTCCGTAGCTTATTAATTTATCAAATTAGCAAGCCAACCTCTTGGTAGCGGCACGTCACATGCCAAAAGAAGCACAAATAATAGCAGCCAAACAGCATTCAATGATGATTTGGACACAAAGAAAAGCCAGGGCATTGACACCAACTCGCCTTTTATGAGGATGGACCACACGTCAATATTCCTAAAATATTTATAGGGTTCCAAATAAAAGGAACAAAGTATAGGAAAACTTTCCATATGATTATAAATGTTGCCACCCTTTCCTTATGCAGGCCTTACGCTTGGTAGTTCAATAACCTTTCGTCACTGATTATTTGAACTGTAGTGTCTCATTTTGTAGCGAATATGACCTCATATGCCATTTGTTCAAGTTTGATTTTGGTAATTAATGACAATATGATGAATGAGACTAACCATATTGTTTAGTATGTCCTTGTAGACATTTCTAGGTCCCAAAGATGAAAAAATGCTATATGTCAAAATGAGAAGATAGTATATTTTTCAAGGGTCTAAACCGTGGAAGAAAAAGAAGAGAAATGACACCGTCGGATGAACCGACGGTACCTTGGAAGAAGGCGTCGGTGCAACGGCCAGATGAAGTGGTACACTGCGGAGGAAGACTCAAGTCAGCATGGACCACTGGATGAATCGACGCCCCCAGTTTTAGTTGCACCGGATGAATTCCTAGAGAAGAAGCAGCTAGGTTAGTAGCATCGGATGAACCGACGGTGTAGTAACGGTTCATCCGGTGGCCGTGTGTTTGCTAACAGTAAGGTTCTGGCCGCGAAGTCTTCAGCACCGGATGAACCGATGGTCACAAGGACACAAGCAACGGTTCATCCGACGGCTACGAAGAAGCTAACAGTAAGGTTTTGGCGAGGAACCCTTCAGCACCGGATGAACCGATGGTGCGTCAGTATAAGCGTCGGATGATTTGCGTCAGCAGAGCTGCAACGGCTAAGTGACGTGGATGGGGCACCGGATGCACCGATGGCCCTGAAATACTAGCATCGGTTCATCCGACGCTATACTTTTCAGTGGCCGTTAGCCAACAGCTCTTTGGACGCCTTGGGCTATTTATACCCCCTCCACTCACCCATTTGAGTAAGCTGGATGCTGAGGAAGACCAGAGGAGTGCAAGACACATCAGAGATCATATCCATGCCGTGCTAGTGCTTAAGTGAACATCCAAAGGCTTTGCACATGCTTGGTGTGTGTGCTTAGTGCTAGGTTAGCTTAGAGCTGAGTGAGTGCAAGGTGTGCATACCTTGTGAGGTGATTCTTGAGAGGATCAAGCTGTACAAGGTGCGTCGGAAGCCTTGGAGCTTAGGTGGCTCTCCGGTAAACGTCTTTGACCATCCGGCTTGGTGTGGAGCGGCGAGGACACTTTGTGCGGGGGACGTGGAGACCCCCTTCCCTTGGTGGAGAAGCTCCTTAGTGGAGGCGGCATCAAGGTGACCAAGGGAGCTTGGCGAGAGCCTTTGTGGCAAGTCAAGTGGTGCTCTTGTAAGAGACTTGGTGACCGGGAAGCAATACTCTTGTGTGGAGTGCTTCAACAACGTGGACTAGGGGTGACTTAGTGCCTACCGATACCACAGGATAAATCGTGTGTCAAGAGTTTTCTTTCTCTCATCTCCTTTATGTTTCCGCATTACTCTCTTGCAATTCTTGCTTGCCTTTACTTTGCTATAGTAGTATCTTGCTAGGATTGGCTATAGGTTGCAAAACTTGTTTTTGGATGAGAGTTTCACACTAGAACAACCATAGTTGCACATCTAGATAGCATGTTCTAGTTTATGTTTTATGCAAAGTAGTGAAAGCCATAGGTTATGTTTTTAAGTTGCTTAATTCACCCCCTCCCCCTCTTAGGCTACGAGCATCCAATTCCTTACACATTTCCAAAGTTCTAGTTACATTGCATACCAAGTTACCAACTAATCTAAGACCCACATAACTCAAATGCATGGAACCTCACATAGCTATACATACTGTTTTGGTGGTTGGTCACCTCACTTCACATCATTACAAGATTTTCCATGTTTTATAGGTATGGCTGAAAATGTTGTATTGGACATGTTGTCCAAAGCAACTCTAGCTACAAATAAAGTGCATGATGCACCTTCCTCAAAAAAGAAGTGCATGATATATATGTATCACTATATTGTTCTCGCTCCAACATGAACAACAATGTGGTGGTTTGGAACAGTTGGTAGCTACAAACACCTTCAATTATATTCGAATTATACTACGAACCCTCAAGTGTCGAACATCTTTCATGTCAGGGAAAATATTTTAGACCGGCTGGTAATAAACAACAAGAAGTAAGCCCCGTCTTAGAGAGAACAGAGCTGCTAACGCTCTAACGTCCGATTCCGAGGTTAGCGCCAGATGGTTCGCAGCAACTAAAGAATTCCCTCTGCAACATACGTCTTATGTTGCATGTAACAACAAAAGAAAAGGAAAGTTGTGTACAAAGCTTCGAACAAATGTAATAATCCCGTTGCAACATTTTACCTTTCAAAAATACTTCACTGCACAACAATTCAATTGTAGTTGCAAGTGGCATCATGAGACAACTACTGCAACGTCTAAACATAAATCATTGAACATAACAAAACTGAAGCGATAATCAAACATCTCGAATAAGCAATACAATATCAAAGTTTACATATTGCAAAAACTTGGATCAACCAGTGCAACATGACAAAGCTCATACGTGCAACACAGAAAATCAAAGCAATGAAACATCTCAAAATAAGCTATGTAGTGTCAAATATCATCTATTTGAAACATCTAGGCCCTTCCGCACCTTTGGTAATGGTGTGTTTCGGTGATAAATAATGATTGTTTACTTGTGACTAATCCTTGTTTTGAGATATATATATTGGGTTTTATGACATGATATATATATATAGGGTATTTATATTCTACACCCTGGGTATGGAATAAGAAATAGTTATTCCATTCCCGAACCAGTCTCCTGCTTCCCGCGCGCCACCCCTACCACACATCCCGTCCGGTTTTTCATCGTTTTTTTGTTTTCCCCGTCCTCCCACGTTCCGCGCTAATCTTGCGGTAGTTATCTTTTTCCCCGGTGTCGATTCGGTTCCGCCGCCTCCCACGACTCCCGTCGTCAGTCGACTGCGACCGGCCACCGCACCCCGCGTCCAGCTTGCCTCCGACCCCGACCCTGTCCCCGTCCCCTCGTCGCCGCTCACGCCCCGACCGCCTCCGATCCCGCATCCTCGCCGCCGTCTCCGGACCCCCGCACCCTCTACCGCACGCGTCGGCCCCTTCTGTCGCCGCGCCCCCCGTCCACACGGCCGCCGCCGCCTCCACCAGCTCAGATCGGGGGAGGAACGCGCATCCCCTAGCCATTGGCCACCGCCTCCTCCAGCTCGGGTCGGGGGATGAAGACGGAGCTCCTCGCCATCGGCTTGCGCCTCCTCCAGCTCAGGTCAAGGCACGAACACACATCCAATTCGTCGCCGTCGACCTCCGGCTCCTCCAGGCTCCAGCTCGACTCCATCGGCCCTTGATCAACCGGTTCGTCGCCCTCGGTCTCCAGCTTGACTCCAACCTCACCGCCTGGTATTCCCTAATTATAGATCTGCATCCGCTCCGGCCGTTCATCGTCGTCATCTCCCTGCTCCGTCCTGGAGTACCGAGGTGGCGGCGCCATGGCTAGTTGTGGGAAACGGGAGCTCCGTCTGCGAGCGGCTGTGGAATACTGGAATCCATGTTCGTTCCATGGATGACGTGGGTCCATACGAGCTGCTCTACAATCAGACAGCCTAATGCCAAAGGTAACACGATCTCATCCCCAATCATCTGAAGCCGCTTGCTGTCTCAGGGATGATTTCTTGGGATGAGACTACGCCGATTCCCTTGTTGCGCAAATAAGACACTCCATCCTCATCATCACCCATAAAATTCTCTACTTTATTTGACTGATGAATTAAAACCAAAGCTCTCGACTTGTTTCAGATCTGAGACACTAGAACATGCGTATAAGATTTTCACCGTGATGACACAGAATTGCAATGAACGGGTGATAGTAACAGGTATGCGTGTCTCTGTTTCTGTGTATATTCTGAAATTCATCCTGATTTGACCCAGATATTTTTTGATGTTTAGTACTGGGTG
This sequence comes from Cenchrus fungigraminus, assembly GCA_036936925.1. Taxonomy (NCBI): domain Eukaryota; kingdom Viridiplantae; phylum Streptophyta; class Magnoliopsida; order Poales; family Poaceae; genus Cenchrus; species Cenchrus fungigraminus. The sequence continues at coordinate 106,451,306 of CM072779.1, forward strand.
CAGTTGTACTAGAATTGCTCTTAATTTTTTATCCAACAACATGCTTTCTGGAAAATGGTATGAGCAGAACTATTTCATTTTATTTTACCTCCCGCATGGCATGTGTTATGCAAATTGCTGTCTTGTGGGAATAATTTGTTTTAAATGAATACTAAATTTGCAGTAAAGGGCGGATTAGATTGTTGATAGCATTGCTTTGCTAAGTGAACTAGCCTTTGCTTAGTTTTCTAAAATCCTGCTGTCACTATTTCTCTTCTTGATTCTCAATTTAATTATATTGAACTTCAGGCTTAGGTGCTCTTTCTGCTACTGGATTTTGTGCGACTAATGATAATGCTAGATTAGCTATATATTTTGATGGATTAATGATCTGGTCCACAATTCATCTAAAAAGCTTCTGCTTTTAGTTACACGGAGGTACAACAATTTCTAGTGTTTTCATTCATCAACTAGTCATAACATTTTTATTTTTGATGAAATATTAGTTTGGTACACATGCTCTTAGTCTGGTAGTCAATAGCTTTAAATTTGTTTTCGTCTAGTCAATTATGATATAATCTTGATTGTCTTAGTCTCATATGCAGAGAATTGTGTTCCACTTTCAGAAACTGACTAAAGAAATAATCTTTATTAAATTACGGGCGTGGTTGATAAATCCACAAGCATGACTATTCCAGTTGCATGTAGCACTAGACAAGGCAGCATTTTGCATGTTGCTTTGAGGCAACAAATTATTTAAAATGCACCTCTGCATCTCTGAAGCCAAGAAATTGAATCTGTAGCTATTGGTTTCTTCATACATCGATTTGGGATGCTTTCTTCTTCGGTCTCTCTTCAGGATGATTGCTATTGTGGTGTCTTTACCTTAATTGATATATAGAAATAACAACAAGTTCTTTATTAATTAATTAGCTTGGCCATAAGTGTAAGCAACATTCCATTATTGTAATCAGTCTGTTCTTCTGCTCCCATTCAGTTTGGTTTGTACCTTGCATGCGATGTATTCTGCAAACTGCTGCTTTCCTGGGATTAATTTTTTTAATCGATTAATAGTATATTTTTAGTAAAGTCTGATCGGAGTGTCACTTCCATTGTTTACTACATGAAGGATCCTTTGTTTAGTTTTCTGAAATGGTTAGTTTTCTGAAATCCTTGGAGTACCTCTTCTTAAACTGCTTATAGTATTGAACTTTAGGCTAGGTCGTATCTTAGATGGATGTTGCGCTGGGCGGTGGGGCAAGTACCTGCCTACCTAAAGAGGACGGTGGCTGCGGCATCCCAACCACCTCCCCTGCTTGTGCCTGCCCAGAGTGCACGACCGACATCATCTCCGATGACCGACTTGATGGTTACATGGTTGGCACATAAGATGTGTTCCACGAATTGCTGCCAAGGTAATTTTTTCTTGTGCACCTCCAGTTATAGTTTTTGCTTTTGCTGAATAAGTGGCAAGGTAAATAATTTGCCATCAAGATACCTGAAGACATAAGTGTAATAAGTTCCTTGAAGCTTTCAGTTCCACAAATAAATCCGTCAGTTTTTAGTTCTACAAATAAATTTGCCAGGTGAACCTTCTGGCTGATATTTCTTTTTTTCAATCCATTCAGAAATGCCGACTATGAGCATGGAATTGTACTCTATTTTGTATAAACCTCATCCTGGACACATCTGACAATGCTGACTATGAGCATGGAATTGAGAACTTGACGTGTTGTAGTGTTCTGCATGCTCTGCTCGTGCTTGTATTGTATAGTTTGTAGATTATACTGTATAGCTAATTTTCCTTAACTATCATGTGTTTTAGTTAACTATCATATATGCGTGTTGTATTTACTCAATCTTCTTGCAGTCTACTGATGTAATTAGGACAAATTTCAGATTATATTCCAGCAACAAGTCTTTTAATTGTGGGACACTAGATCAAAGTAATTGATTTATAAGTCAATGACCCCTTGATTGAATGTTGATGGTGTCACCAATGATCTCGAATGACCCAATGATTGAATGTCGATTATATTTTGGGTATGGTTTGATGACTCTGGAGTTTTTTCTGCAGCTCTGTAGCAGATCACGTTGGTGCAGTGCAACAAGGGGCAGGGTGTAATCGACAAGTGCTCATGGTGGTGTTCCTCTGCAGTCCTGCTAGTTTGTGCATATATGTACACAAGCACTTAGTGATTGCTTGTTCTGATAATGTGTTTCTGTGCCTGCTCTCTATTCCTTAATTTTTCTTATGAGAGTGGAGCTAAGATATAATTCTGTCATGGTTGTATGGTGGAGCTCTTGCTTTAAAATATTGTGTGTTTACTTTTCCATGATTATATCCAAACACAAGCAGTTTTTCAAACCTAGTTTATTTTGATTTTGTGTTCCTGATGCCGCTCTGGCCACCAGTTGAAGTGCAAAATAGATAAAGGTTAATATAAAAATAGGACTGATTCTTTTACTTTCTCCATTTTCAGCTGCATCATCCATACCTTGTAATCCATGTCTGCATTATTTTTAGTTCAGTTCAGCTAGTTGTCAGTTGTCACTATGCCATACTGTTTCATAAATGTTTCTGAAATTTAAACTTGTTTAATTTTGTTGTGAAAAATGGACCAGCTTGTATGTCTTATATGCAGTCTTGCATAATCTTTCTGCTAAGTATTATGCTCTAATATATATATTCGTACAGTATCTCTTAATGAACCCCAATGGAGTTTTTTAATTATTATATGCTTTTAATTTTTCAGACTTATTTGGGTGCACACGCTGCTGCATCTTTGATGGAAGTAGGCCTGATGGAGGATACGAGCAAGCATGCCAGCAAACTAAGAACAGCTCATCGACTCGTCCTAATTTCATCTACATCCATCTTGGCTAATACATTGAGCTGTCCAGTCTTCCTACCAGGTTCGATGCCATAATCATGTGCGGTGTGTGGAGCTGGAGTAACCTTCCGGAGTCCTCCCCAGTCCAAGCAATCTTGTTCTGTCTGGACACTTTGATTTTTTTGATCTTCGACTGTCGAGTGCCTAAAATTTCTGTGGGGTTCAGGTGTGTTTGTGTTGGGAATATCATGTCAGAATGCTTTTAAAATGAGCTTGCAGTCACAAAAGAGATACTGTAACGATGCCTGTAAATCTGTAATGTGATCTTAACCCTTCTTATAGCGTGATGACTTGTATGCCAATCAACAACTGGCTAGATTCAAGATATGACCATTGACATGAACTGGTTGTCGCAAAACTCTAGCTCTGATGGCCATTTACATGTACTCTATTTTTTTTATGTGGTACCCATGACTGAGGACAAGATAAAAAAAGTTCGTTATAATGATGCTGAATTAGGAGAGAAAAACTCACTATTGCTCAGTTCGATTAATAATGAATGCTTAGGTAGTCTATTAAAAAATAGAGAATGTGGATCTCCTTGCTATTTTGCTTGCTGCCTTTTTAGTTTTGTACATATGCTCCTGGAGGTGACGTGCATGTGCTTTTTGGTCATGGGTGTGCAGAACCAGCAATACGTGGCGCAGGCCACAAAATCAGTTTTGATCGGGCTGAAAAAAAGCAAACAAACCAACTCGGATTCTCTCAGCTGCAAAACTGCATCTGCAACAACCCCACGCGCTGAAAAAATTAGGAACCGGACAAAGGTGGAGACGTGGGGGGCTCCGATGGGAAAAAGAACCAGAGTAGGCGCGCGGGGAGCGCGAGGGCGGACCGCGCGGGTTGGCTCGGGCATGGAATAATATTCCATACCCTGGGTATGGAATAACGCTACCCTATATATATATATATATATATATATATATATATATATATATATATATATATATATATATATATATACTGACTTTATAAATGGTTGTGGGTTAGGGGGTGATTGGTTTCCTGGTCGTGGCCCAACCAGGCCCGCCAGATGCAGGCTCACAATGTTTGGTCTCCTGGTCCACCTGTGGAGCCAGGCTCTGCCCGTGCAAAATAGCCCCACGACCAGGCTCTGGAGGAACGACAGATTTGAGTGTTTCCGCAGAGCTTGGGTGTCTTGAGCTCGAGCGTCGTTCCATCACAGAGAGGGATGATGCGAGAAACGAGGCAAAGCAGGCCAAACAATCAATGTCTTAGCAGAACCTGGTCACGCGCAAACATGTAACCAATCACCTACCCATGCATGCACAGAACCTGGCTGACGAGAACCTGGTTGTTCGGTACGAGCCAGGTCAGATCGGACTAGGAAACTAATCACCCCCTTAATGTGACAAGCCCAAGGCTCTTTCTAATACCAAGTGTCACAATGGCCTTGTAATGGCCCGTCTCCAGCGGCTCGTTCCAGCCCAGCACCCCCCTCCACCTCCGTGTCTCACCGATGTGAGGGCCCCGCATGTCATCCCCAACCCCGGGCGGGCACGAGTCAGACTCCAGCACAGGCTCGGTCGTGTTCCGCACATGTGTCTCCGTCTCGGCCTTGGGCCCGCATCCCAGGGTGCTGTTGATATTTCTTAACATCACCAAAAGTTGTACACCTTAAGGGAATGAATAACAACAACTGGGTGCATCGATGAGTACGAATGAATCTGCAAGCACATGGAAATACTGTTGTAGCACTTCCCTAGGGAAGGAGTATTCCAAGGGTTAGCGAACCAAAGGACGGTGAGGTAGTCTATTGGGTTTCTACCCAAGGACACCAAGCTATTGCTGAGATAGGTGGGAGGTAAGAAGCACTTCCTGATGGGCCTAACTCTGTAGATAGATCTGGCAGTTATGGATCTTGCTTTGGGCACTGGCCCCTCCTGGCTTTAAAAGGCTCAGGTGGTTCCGGCCTTTGGCTCTATGTGGTACCCGGACGTGGAGGAGTACGAAGGGTCCAACTGCTATCACTACCGCGACCTACCTCTATCTATATGTGGGGCACAGGGCATTCGAAGGATAACCCGCAATCCAGACACCACGTCTGCACCACTGATTACTACTAGAGCACGGTTACATCAGTCAACCCGCAACAATGCTAAAGCACTCCGTACAAGTACGAAGCGACGAACCCGCGAGAACGGCTCAGATCGGACTAGTCATCGAGTTACGTTGCAACAGGAAGGTATGGATGCGAACTAGTTCCAACACTTTTACTAAAGTAAACAAGATCAAACATGCAAACAGATACTTGAACTAATGCGCTAGCTAGAAAGGGTAGAAGCGATGTGTTATGAAGAACACAAGCCTCTAAATCATAAACAAGCTAAGAACATATCATCTAATACATGAATGCCACTTTAGTCTAAATAAGAAATGTCGAAATACTCACTTTGGTCTAAATAAAGAATAAAGGCATCCACGATATCTCCATCTCACTCCTCACTCCTACTCTATCTAACTAAATCCTAGTCTAGATCTCACCTCATCTCTACTCCACCAAATAGAGGTGAGAATCACCTCACATAGGCAGAATGGAAGAGAGGGAGAGCTACACTCCCCTTCTATTTATAGGCAAAGGACATCCTGTCACCGAGATTCAAAGTTCTTCAAAACACCCCGAGAAGCTGCTTAGGACCAATCAGGGAGTACCACGTGGAAGGCCAGGATGAACCTACCAAAGGTCGGTTCGACAGATCCTAGGATCGACCGATCCTGGGGGGCCACGTGGCGTCCTTTGTTTTCTCCAGGTGGCTGGCATGTGGGTCCCAAAGGCGGTTCCAAGTGCACGTGGAGTTTGGAATTGGTTTGGGTGGTAAGTGGGCCCCTCAATCCATGTGACGTCCATGTGGCAGCATGTGATTCATTGAAAGTGCTTCACATGGATTGATGAAGTCATTGATCCAGGGGAATCCCATGTGGCAGCTTCTCATTGGATGGAGCCTGAACTGCTTGGATTAAATGTGCATGGATTCCTCTCATTTCCTATGCTAAATAACTGCATTCGAATAGACATCACCACTTGTGAAAATTATTAATTTAAGCTCCTATTCTAGTGTTGATGTGCAATTCTCATGTCAAAATGCAAGAGTTGACGGCCATAAAAATTGTACTTAACAGCCGTCAACAACACCCCCACACTTGACCTTTGCTTGTCCCGAGTAAAGGGAAACAAGATCAAGCGGGGCATGAATACCAAAGGTATAGAACAAGCATAAGAGATATTCCAAGGCATACCTTGTTCCTGTGAACTCTGTGGAGTGTCTATCATGTCTTCTTGAGCAATTGAAAAGCAGAACAACCATGAATCAAGTCACTCTGCATCTAATGACAAACATCTTGGGGTTTTGTAATGTTCTTCATAAACAAAGCTCTTGTGCAACATTCTCATTTGATTCTCTCAGATCACTCAATGTGTATAAGTCTTTACCAAAGCATTTCACCTTCTTTTCTCTCCTACTTCTAATGATGGCTTATGTGGAGCTCAGGGTAGGATGAGAGAGGAAAGCATACTTGCATTACACATATTGCTAAGTCAAAAACCGGATCCAAGGAGAAACTCAATTCACACAATCAGATCAAGATGTGCACAAGTGTTTATGGCGGTTATGGTAAGGTGGACACTAGGCCCGGAACGTGTGCTAGTTATTACCATATTTGACAGGCGGAGCGGTTGACTCCAGCTTCTCATTGGACAATGACATACCAAAGAGGAGCTTTGCAAGAGGTTTTATTTTTTTAAAAAAAATAAATAACCCAAGAAGTTGAACATTCGAGCAAACGATCATGTCATCAAGCCGTATCGCACTCGTCAAATGCTTGGATAGGCATGTTGTCCTTAAGACGGATATTGTTCACATGCATCAATATAGCTAACGAGGAATAACACATATGCAAGTCAACCTAGGCATCATATAAAACGGGGTAAGCATAGCATGAACTTCTGAGTTTTAATTATAAGAAATCAGCAATCATGGGTCATAAAACTCAGGAAGGAAAATGGAGTGTGATGTAGAGGTGCAAACCAGCATTGTGCAAGAAGTTGAACCATGAAGGGCTCTCCACAAAAGCAGACTCGTATGGGTCCCGTTCAGGTTCTCTGTATATGGTCGATCATCCAGCGTGGTATGCTCGCAATGTGGGTATGAATATGCATCGTGCCTGCTCTAGGGGAGTCGTGGTCCCCCCCCACTATCTCATACCTAGGTGCCTTTCTACAACAAACATTCCAAAGTGATGACACACAATGAGGCTAGATCGGGTTATGTGACTGGTGAGCCAACTTATTCAAACCAAATGTATCGAAATAAATAGACGCTTACAACCATGATGGAAAATAAAATGTTCAGAAGGGAAACAAATGAAGTAACTGAAAAGGGAAATTAATGCAAGGGAAATAAACCAAGACCTATACTAAGCGCTTATATGGAAACTAAATGGGGGCACCCCTCTACTCAGCAACGAGAAGCTCCTTCCCCTCAGCTACTGCGAGCCTCTACAACTTATGGCTCATGTCCTCACTGCGCTGATGAAAAAAGCGCCTGAGCTCTCGATACTCTTCCCTCTGCTGCGTCAACCCTTCAACTAGCTTCTCATGCTCCAAGTAAAGATCAGCCAACTTGGACACCACCTTTGCCAGCGTAGGAGTCTTCTTAGACTTGCTCTTATCTAGAATAGAAGCAAGGATCTTGGTAAGCTCTCACTCCCAACGCGGTGGGTAACGAACTGGTGTCCTGTAGCCTCCAGTTGGCGTCTTCACTCCAAAGCTCCGGACACAGGTCTACGGCAGCGAGAACTCATCCCACACATCCTGCTCATACCTATTGCAGAATGCTTCACCCAACTTGCTGAAGTGTGAGCCAACATAGTGCTCATTGGGCTTCAACAGCGGTCCTGGACGGTCATCGAACAACACTCGCTTGCACATTGAAGTTCCTCCCGAAGTGGACGACCAGGCAGGGAAGGTTGGTGGTGAGGAAGAGTGTCACACCTGTTTTTCTAAAGAAAACCAAGTGCTAACCTATATGCATGCCAGGATCAAGTTTCATGCATATAGTTGACATAAGTGAATAACAAAAACAATATCACGTAAGAAAAGCAAAGATTATCAGAGATTTACGCTTTATCCTGGAAACGAAGGCACCAAACTTCACAGGTAGACGACTGGGGGCTGCGTACGCCTAGCAACAACACCATCTTCAACAGCTTCACACATCTTCTCCTTCTGAGCAGCAGTTTAGCAAGGTTGAGTACACTTATGGTTGGTACTCAGTAAGGCCACAAGAAATAACCAGAATTCAATTTAAAGTCCATCTTTAATTATATTAATCATGTGAGGGTCCAGGCTGCTCTTGACCGTGAGCACGGCTAATCGATTAGTTTTACACTCTGCAGAGGTTGTACACTTTCACCACAAGTCGTGTAAAAGTTCAGAAGAACTTTGGACCCAACCATGCTGTGCAAAATTAGGCACAATACCACACTACCTAGGTGTGATTGCATAGGGACGCTGCGAGGCCTTTACAAAGATTCCCTAATGTGAAGCAACCAGCGAAGGTTCCAAGTCGTTGCAGAGTATAAAGTCCCCTAGTAGGTACCGTGTCTTAGCCAAGCCCAACTCCCTACTAGAGAGAGTCTATACCCCACTGGCGCTCCCCCTTGCCCTTATCAGGTAAGGCCACCCCAACATCAAGGTTTCTAATTATTCAGCCAAGATAGAGCCATATGTCTTTTGGTTGAACTATTTTTCTGGGTGGTCGCTCCATGTTCCGATTAAAGCATCGTATTCTTGTAAATAAAGCATAGGTAGAAGGATGGTTAGGGACACTTGCCTTTCTCCAACGAAAAGCTACTCTTACTACTCTTCAGCTCGTGCTTTCTTGGAACTCTTTATCTTCAAAGCAAACGAACAACGATCTTCTACTCGAAGCAATCATCAGGCACAAACATACAAAGCAAAACGACAAGTACAACTAAGAACAATGCACGAATCAAAAGAAAAGCATTAAAAGAGTGCACTAAAGGATAGGCTCGATTCTATGGTCACGAAACGCTGAGAACATAACTAAGGTTGAAAAGACAAAAGCTATCGAGAGATTTTTATCAAGCAACAAGAGACTATGAGCTTAGTTTATTTTAATTAACAAAATATATGTAAAGGATATTTCATAAAGAAAATACCTTAAGTTGGAATTAAAGCAGATTAAACTTTATTTATAAAACCGGTGTAAAGAACTAGTCAACTTTTATTTATAAAGATTCATATATAAATTATGCCAATTAAACATTTAATTTAGAAAAACTAAACTATATGAATCTTCTAATCGTAGGTTTATGATTCGAGTGGATCATATTATTATTGAAAACATCATGGCATTGGCATTAATCAAATTTATATTTATTGCAAAAACCGGTGTAAAAGCCTATTCACTTTTAATTATCAAAAGGTTAATTTAAACATTAAACAAATTAACATTTGGTTTATGAAAAACCGGGTAAAAGATCTAATTAGATTTTATGTATAAAAGCATGTGGAATAATCGTTATTCAAATTAATATTGATTATGAAAAACGGTGTATAGCTCTATATGGATTTTATTTAGAAAAGGCATGTTTAATAAGCATTAATCAAAATTAATATTAAATTTATTTTCAGAAAACAAAGTATGATGAAAACTCACCACTAACGCGTACTTCATGTCATTATGAACCTAACGCAACTTGAAAGGATTAAAACGGAGCTAAAACGGAGAAACTACGGAGAAAACAAGGTACAGGGACCTATTGGCAAGGTTCAGAAACTTCCAGGGACTTTACTGTGAAAAACCAGGGGCATATACATGATTATGTATATAAACATGAGGGCTTTCACGCAAAAACTCCAGGATGGATTTATGTGCAGAGGTGGGATCTATCTAGGGGTTTTCTAGAAAAGCAGCAAGACACATGAAAAGACCTAAGGATTAAAGGAGATCTTCAGGGGGTGTTTCGCAAAACTGCCATGTCTTATCTTCTACCTCCGGACAGAGCTCGCACAGGCGAACAGGGATCTCCCGCGCGGCGGGACAGGGGTACTCCGGCCGCCTAGAGTTCGATTGAGAGGCGCATGGGATAGAGGAGGGTAGGGGACCTCGATTGAAAGCTCACCCGTGTTGGAGAAGGATGGGCGCGGCCGGATTTCGGGGATGAGCGGACGACGGGTGGAACTTCGGACGCGGCTCCGGCCTCCAGGTCGTTGCGGTGCTCCAGGGGGTCCCCGGCGTCGGTAGGATGCTCCTCAGGAGCAGCTCGTCGTTGCGCAGCTCCTAGGGGTCGCGGCTCCATCCAACGGTGCTCCCTCGCACAGCAATCGGAGATGGCGGCGGCGGCGAACCAGAGCTCCGGCGCGGCTGCAACGGCGAGGCGGCGCTGGGGCAGGGACGGCGCGGGAGCAGGCAGGACGCGCGGGCGGAGGCTCCGCTCCTTTATAGGCGCGCGGACCGGGGTCGTGGCGCGCACGGACGCCGAGGAAGAGTCCGGCAGCGGCGGTGGTCCTGGCCGTGTCCGCCACGGACACCTGCGGCGGCCGGGACTGCTGCTGCGGCTGGATGGGCTGGATGGGCTGAAACAAGAGTTGGGCCGAGGAGTCAAGGGACATCCACCGGACTTTGAATGGCTGGGCTTCAAGTAAAGCGGCCGGGGTAGGAAGTTGAGCAGGCCGGGGGAAAACAAGGGGCACGAGCAGACTTTCGCGAACAGGGCTCGGCCCAAAGAAAGGAAAGGTTTTTTATTTTCCGAAACTAATTTTCAATGCGAAAACAATTCCAGAACTATCTAGAAATTGTTTAGAGGCACGAAAATTACCCAGAAAACCCCAAAAATTTCAGGAAAATTCCCAGAGCTAGATTGGGACATGAACAACCCAAATAAAATATTTAGAGCTCATCAAAAAGATTTTAGAGCCTTCTAATAAATAGAAAATGTTCCGAGAAAAATGAGAATAAATCCCAGAAAAATCCGGAAAATTCTCGGAAGGATTTGGTCAGCACCTAAACGTGTTTTTAAAACATTTTGCACTCATGAACACCAAGATGCATTGGCATGAATGCAACACTCACACAATTTTATTTAATTTGGAAAATCAAACAAAGACTTTTTCTTATTCTATATTTCCTATAAAGAAAATAAATGTTGGGAAAATTTTAAACTTGAAAAAAATTGTTATTTAATTATTATTCCTATTCACATCCTGAAATTGGAGATTTCAGGGTGTGACAAATCTACCCTCTTAAAAGGAATCTCATCCCGAGATTCGAAGAGAGAAGAAACAAGGAGTAGATAGACAAACAAGAATATTGTTGCTGAGGTAGACAGGCGGTCATCCTCTTTTGTCTTCAGAGTGTAGGATCTTCAGTATTCACCTTTCTTAGTCATCGAGGTTTTCATTAGAATGAGCTAGATAAGATAATAGCAAGCACAAGGTAGGAAGGAAGGTAGAGTGAGATCTTCTTTTCTTCAACTTGCTCACTTGGTGACTGTGATAGTAGCATTTGCTTGTTGACGTGGGCTTCGATTTTCATCTTCTGATGTCCTTCATTTGATCAGGTGGAGAGAAATAGAGATAACAAGGATGTGAGAGGTACAACAGAAGAACCCAGCTAGGCAACTGATGTTATTGCGGATATAAGACCCACAATACATCAACACTCACTACAAAGAACCAACTCAAACATTGTCATAAACAATCATGATCATGCAAGTACTGAATTTCACCACTCAACACACAGTCAAGGGAACGAGGCTAAACGTTGTTAATAAGGTCAGTGGGCATCCTCCTAATAGATTTGATGTAACTCCCAGTAAGGATATCCATAAATAATGAATTCCTCACAGATCATGGAGTACGAGATTATGAGTTCATCCCAACTGGAATCACCTTAATCAGAGGTTTAGAACTCGGGATATAGATTAATCAAGATGGGTATTTCAGCAGTGTTGACAGATTCTGAATGTTCCACTAATTCATGTGTATCTCTCTTGATACAGAACGAATACTGCTGAATTTTTGAGAGAAATTGACCCATGAAATTCTGGAACTAACCCAACTGATTTCATGTCAATCGGAGTTCTGTAGCTTGAGAAAGAATTAAAATAGTAACGATGTGTCAGAGAGCTGCGCAAACAGATAGAATATCAAGGGTAACAATTCCACCAATAAATCAAAGGGGGTGTCATTGCTTGAGAGAATGCACAGGCGAGATCGAAGAAGTATTCAAGGAGAGTGAAGATAAATATACAAGAATTCATGGTAGAGAGATAAGAAAATGGTTAAGATGTGAGATCATTCATCAGAGATCAATGATAAGGTAAGAATGAGATATAGGACAAAAGAGACCTTAAGAAATGGTCATTGCTAACTAGGCTTACGTCCTACAGTCGATACAGCTCTGATACCACTCTGTCACACCTATTTTTCCAAAGAAAACCAAGTGCTAACATATATGCATGCCAGGATCAAGTTTCATGCATATAGTTGACATAAGTGAATAACAGAAATAATATCACGTAAGAAAAGCAAAGATTATCAGAGATTTACGCTTTATCCTGGAAACGAAGGCACCAAACTTCACAGGCAGACGACTGGGGGCTGCGTACGCCTAGCAACAACACCATCTTCAACAGCTTCACACATCTTCTCCTTCTGAGCAGCAGTTTAGCAAGGTTGAGTACACTTATGGTTGGTACTCAGCAAGCCCACAAGAAATAACCAGAATTCAATTTAAAGTCCATCTTTAAGTATATTAATCATGTGAGGGTCCAGGCCGCTCTTGACCGTGAGCACGGCTAATCGATTAGTTTTACACTCTGTAGAGGTTGTACACTTTCACCACAAGTTGCGTAAAAGTTCAGAAGAACTTTGGACCCAACCATGCTGTGCAAAAGTAGGCACAATACCACATTACCTAGGTGTGATTGCATAGGGACGCTACGATGCCTTTACAAAGATTCCCTAATGTGAAGCAACCCGCGAAGGTTCCGAGTCGTTGCAGAGTATAAAGTCCCCTAGTAGGTAACGTGTCTTAGCCAAGCCCAACTCCCTACTAGAGCGAGTCTATACCCCACTAGCGCTCCCCCTTGCCCTTATCAGGTAAGGCCACCCCAACATCAAGGTTTCTAATTATTCAGCCAAGATAGAGCCATATGTCTTGTGGTTGCACTGTTTTTCTGGGTGGTCGCTCCATGTTCCGATTAAAGCATAGTGTTCTTGTAAATAAAGCATAGGTAGAAGGATGGTTAGGGACACTTGCCTTTCTCCAACGAAAAGCTACTCTTACTGCTCTTCAGCTCGTGCTTTCTTGGAACTCTTTATCTTCAAAGCAAACAAACAACGATCTTCTACTCGAAGCAATCATCAGGCACAAACATACAAAGCAAACAAACAAGTACAACTAAGAACAATGCACGAATCAAAAGAAAAGCATTAAAAGAGCGCACTAAAGGATAGGCTCGATTCTATGGTCACGAAACGTTGAGAACGTAACTAAGGTTGAAAAGACAAAAGCTATCGAGAGACTTTTATCAAGCAACAAGAGACTATGAGCTTAGTTTATTTTAATTAACAAAATATATGTAAAGGATATTTCATAAAGAAAATATCTTAAGTTGGAATTAAAGCAAATTAAACTTTATTTATAAAACCGGTGTAAAGAACTAGTCAACTTTTATTTATAAAGATTCATATATAAATTATGCCAATTAAACATTTAATTTAGAAAAACTAAATTATATGAATCTTCTAATCGTAGGTTTATGATTCAAGTGGATCATATTATTATTGAAAACATCATGGCATTGGCGTTAATCAAATTTATATTTATTGCAAAAACCGGTGTAAAAGCCTATTCACTTTTAATTATCAAAAGGTTAATATAAACATTAAATAAATTAACATTTGGTTTATGAAAAACCAGGTAAAAGATCTAATTAGATTTTATGTATAAAAGCATGTGGAATAATCATTATTCAAATTAATATTGATTATGAAAAACGGTGTATAGCTCTATATAGATTTTATTTAGAAAAGGCATGTTTAATAAGCATTAATCAAAATTAATATTAAATTTATTTTTAGAAAACAAAGCATGATGAAAACTCACCACTAACGCGTACTTCATGTCATTATGAAACTAACGCAACTTGAACAGATTAAAACGGAGCTAAAACGGAAAAACTACGGAGAAAACAAGGTACAGGGATCTATTGGCAAGGTTCAGAAACTTCTAGGGACTTTACTGTAAAAAACCAGGGGCATATACATAATTATGTAAATAAACATGAGGCCTTTCACGCAAAAACTCCAGGATGGATTTATGTGCAGAGGTGGGATCTATCTAGGCGGTTTTCTAGAAAAGCAGCAAGACACATGAAAAGACCTAAGGATTAAAGGAGATCTTCAGGGGGTGTTTCGCAAAACTGCCATATCTTATCTTCTACCTCCGGATAGAGCTCGCACAGGCGAACAGGGATCTCCTGCGCGGCGGGACAGGGGTCCTCCGGCCGCCTAGAGTTCGATTGAGAGGCGCATGGGATAGAGGAGGGTAGGGGATCTCGATTGAAAGCTCACCCGTGTTGGAGAAGGACGGGCGCGGTCGGATTTCGGGGATGAGCGGACGACGGGCGGAACTTCAGACGCAGCTCCGGCCTCCAGGTCGTTCCGGTGCTCCAGGGGTCCCCGGCGTCGGTAGGATGCTCCTCAGGAGCAGCTCGTCGTTGCGCAGCTCCTAGGGGTCGCGGCTCCATCCAACGGTGCTCCCTCGCACGACAATCGGAGATGGCGGCGGCGGCGAACCAGAGCTCCAGCGCGGCTGCAACGGCGAGGCGGCGCTGGGGCAGGGACGGCGCGGGAGCAGACAGGACGCGCAGGCGGAGGCTCCGCTCCTTTATAGGCGCGTAGACCGGGGTCGTGGCGCGCACGGACGCCGAGGAAGAGTCCGGCGGCGGCGGTGGTCCTGGCCGTGTCCGCCACGGACACCGGCGGCGGCCGGGACTGCTGCTGCGGCTGGATGGGCCGGATGGGCTGAAACAAGAGCTGGGTCGAGGAGTCACGGGAGGTCCACCAGACTTTGAATGGTTGGGCTTCTAGCAAAGCTGGGCCGGGGTGTTTAGTTGATCAACCGGGGGAAAACAAGGGGCACGAGCAGACTTTCGCGAACAGGGCTCGGCCCAAAAGAAAGGAAAGGATTTTTATTTTCCGAAACTAGTTTTCAATGTGAAAACAATTCCAGAAAAATCTAGAAATTGTTTAGAGGCACGAAAATTACCCAGAAAACCCCACAAATTCCAGGAAAATTCCCAGAGCTAGATTGGGACACGAACAACCCAAATAAAATATTTAGAGCTCATGAAAAGATTTTAGAGCCTTCTAATAAATAGAAAATGCTCCGAGAAAGATGAGAATAAATCCCAGAAAAATCCGGAAAATTCTCGGAAGGATTTGGTCAGCACCTAAACGTGTTTTTAAAACATTTTGCACTCATGAACACCAAGATGCATTGGCATGAATGCAACACTCACATAATTTTATTTAATTTGGAAAATCAAACAAAAACTTTTTCTTATTCTATATTTCCTATAAAGAAAATAAGTGTTGGGAAAATTTTAAACTTGAAAAAAAATTGTTATTTAATTATTATTCCTATTCACATCTTGACATTGGAGATTTCAGGGTGTGACAAAGAGCCTCAGCGGGACGGCCAGACTGGGGAGTCGGCAGGACCCTTCTTTGCGCTCTTCATGCTCCTACCCCTTCCCGACATCTTGCCCTCTGGCGATTCAACCTCCCAAGGAAATGGTTCCTCAGCCACCAAGTCCTCAAGGTTGATGGTACGAGAGGAATTCCCTTCCCCAGGCCCGTAGCGGGACGCTGACCAGTGGAGATGAATGAAGCCCTTGTCAGCCATTGAGGTGATGGGTTGATGGAGGAGAGGTGGAGGAGATGGGTTCTTGCACGACTCGAAAAAGGGAGACGCGCATGTGAAAGTGGAAAGGCGACGAAGGCTTCCCTGGATTAGCCGATCCATGGATCGGCCGACCCTAGGTGGGCCCCGTTGGACTTCCACTTCCTCGTGTGGGCTCCAACCGGCTAGGAGGTCACATGCCCAGGTGGGTTTCCAGAGCTAACAAGTTGGGCTTAGGCTAAAGCTAGGATAAGGATAGAGTTGATGAGTCAACTTTTACTTTATAATAACTTTTGGCTAAGCCATTATATGATCATAAAGGTTATCCCGGAGGGCTCACCTTGACAACATACCTTAGTCCACCATAGGTGTGATTGCCGTCCAGCGGAAATCATGAAGTTTCCACTGCATTGCCACAGTGGTGCTGTCGTTTGTACCTCTTTCGCTTACTTCCTTGTTGCTTTCATCATATCCTTTCTCCTGCAAGATTAGTGCCCAAGAGATACCCGAATGATAATTTTCTTAAGAGATCAAATAAATGAAGATCAAGAATATTCAGATCAGGGGTGTCTCATGGGTGATCTCCTCTCTCAACCCAGTGTGTCTCTCTTGTAGATCATGTTGTGTGGCGATGAAGTCTTGGCTGCAAGGTTAGTGCATATATGCAAATGTTGACGGTCAATTTCCGTCAACCAAGAGCACTTGTTACACTTTGGTTTGAGCTTTGATTTATAACTAACCTGCCACTAGGCACACTAATGATGTAACAAGTTCGCATTTGCATGTGGTTTTTAGAGTGTGTTGTTTACGCAGGAATTAGGTACCTAAATGAGGACTTCCGGGTGGAGTTCATCTAGCACTTTGTGGGAAGATCATGAAGCTCGGCACGAGTCAAGACACGAAGTGAACATGACTCCAAACGACCCAAGGACCGAAGCATGAAGCTGTGAAAGTCCAAGGACCTAAACAGAATATGCGGGAGTTCGTACGCCAAGTACCCCTATCCAAACCGCCGGGAAAACAACATCAAGGACCCACAAGGACTTCAGCAAATATTCAAGAAACCACGAGAAGCATCGTGGAGGAAGATGGGCCCGAACCGGGCCGAAACAGGCCTGGGCCGGCCGGCCCATGCTGACCGGCCTAGGGTGTTCCGGGCTCGGTTCGGCCTCCCCTTTGACCTACACGCTCCTCGGCTCATTTATACCCCCCGCCTCTGACGGCCGCCACATCCAATCATCAGAACTCGGTGAAACCTAGAAGTGAGCATCGGAGGAAGACGACGGCGGCGGAGTCCTCGAAGTTGTCTAGGGGATGGCCTAGGCCAACCCTAGCCGCCATGGCCGCCCTGCGTGGTTGTGCCATGGTGGAGTTCCGGAGCTAGTTGAGGTCATCAATGGTATGTACTCGGTGGTGGTGACCCAAACACATCTACTATTATGTGAGCAATTGTAATCTTGTTTTCCGATCTTTAAGCGAGTCCATGTCTCCATCTTTACTTTCTACGTATCATGAATATGTTTGATCCTTAGTCTTATGCATGCTTAGACTATATAGCAGACTTTACGTAATCGTGGTGATAAGGTCTAGTGTGTTGACCCTTCATGGTTGGTAGACATGTCCTTGTGTGGGCACGCCCGTGGATCCCCCGCTTCATTAAGGGAGCATCGTGACAGGGTGATTTCCCCCGAACGAGCAGATGCTTTGCGGGACGTAGGCCGGAGGTAGGAGTTTAAGGATGCTTTTAGATGAGATGCTTGGTTGCTGCTCGTTTGCCGGAACTACAACTAGAAGGCGATAGGTTTAGTCATCCCCTTGGTGACGCTTTACCTCACCAATGTTCGTGTATGTGATCAACCTTGAGCTATCATACACGTATCTCTTAAAGGTTACCTTATATGCAATCTACGCCTCATGTTAGGTTAGTCCGATAGATTAGGTAGAGATCCTTAGCGGTTTGCTTCCGATCCTTGGATTGACAATCCTTGGGGGGGACCCTCCTTGGTGAAAAGGCACCAAGTCACTCGTACGCTTGCGGTGAACTTCAACACGATTTTGAACCGTCAACAAGCCCTTTTTCTAGCACCGTTGCCGGGGATCGGCAACTCGAACCCTAGGGTGATCTACCTTTCTATTTGACTAACCCTAACTTTTATTATTGCATATACCCTTGTTTTCTTGTTTGTGTCCTTGAAAGCAGGTCAAAAGCTAGACACAAGACGTTCGATGAGTTCTCTACATACACACCCCAACAAGATGATTGCAACATGAAGATTCACTCTTTAGTGGTAGGTGCTAACTTATGTTAGTGGCCCATCATCCGCTATCGAGCCCACACCCTACACAAGAGCATGTGAATAAGGTAAGTCAACATGTCAATTAAAATTTTAAGACTAATGTTTTGTGCAGATTTGTTTGTTCAAGTAATATGTATTAGAAGCAATCACGATGCTCTCGAGATCACAAGATCAAGCTCTTCAAAGTTTCTGTTCGCATCGATTTTTGCACAGTCTCATGGGAGGAACAATAGGGTATCTTTGGATATTTAGAAGTCCCACGAAGTTACGCTTCCAACGAGTCAAGAATCAAGTCAATCGGAGGTTCCTACAAGCGGATATGGCCGAATCACCGATGATTGCACGTCCTGAAAATTTCTGGACAGCAAGCAAAGCTGAAGTGAAACAGCCATAACTCCCTTATTTGGACTCCGATTAAGATGGATGAGTACCCGTTGGAAAGGTAATTTTATAAATTTTTCAATAGAATTATATTTTGGTATATGTTCTATTATGTATACAGGGGGAAATCCAAAGAAGACGCAGCTACAACATGATGAGAACAAGATGGCGAAGGTTAGGACGACAACAACGAAGAGGAGCTTAGGGAATGCTTCCGCTAGACCACTCATGAAGAAATTCAGAGGCTTGGAACAAAACAAAGACCCCTGGAGCATTGGCAAATGAAGACACGAGTTGGCGGCATCCGACGCAAGGAGATGTTTGAAAAAGGCCACAATGTACTACACACATAAGACAACATCCAATGGCGCGGATATTTTTGGGCTCTCACATGAAGGATGATGGTACTACATGAAGACATTTAAGATATGTGTGAAGCCCCACAAATGAAGAAGAGGAGTGATCCCACTCAAGGCAACTTTGATGACATGTGGCACAAAGGGAAAAATTGAGAAAAGTCTACGCGAGCCACCTTCGATCATCAAGGATTGTCCGCTTTCAACTCCGGAGGATCACTCACGATGAAAAGCTCGAAGGCTAAGGTACACATTAATCTCTCAAGGTACTTTTGGATATGATATATTTCTTTTGATATATTCGTGTTCTTATCCAATAGTATGTTTTGATTCTATGCCTTGCGCCTTTAATGATCATGTTGATAGGCTAGAATCTCTTGAGTATGATAAAGAGGCTATGTTGTGCTTGAACACCTTTGATTTATTTGCCCAGTGAACCCATGCCTAATGAGAGCTTTAGCGCTGAGCAAGAAACTTATGTTACCTTTAATCACAACATGCTTTGTTCACCAAATTTAAATTGTAGTTATGATTGCATATGTTTGTTTCACACTTTGCAAATCTTGGACTTGCTTCGTGCTTGGTCAAGCTCATGACCTTAAAAGAGTGTATGTTGGGAGAACACCCGAGTTTCACTAACCATGCAGGTAATTAAACCTTAATCAAGAGGAGGGAAGCTATGCCCCGAAAGAATCACGAGCTAGAACATCTCCACCACCGAATCTCGAGTACGGACGTTGTTGTTTTGATGAATTTTGAGCACCTGATCAGATATGTAGAAGAAGGAAAATGTTGAAAATTAGAAGATCCATCAAGTGCCGATTCCAACGCCTCCAAGATCGATGGATTTGAAGACTAATAGAAGGAGATATGACAAAAACATTAGGGGCTGCACAGTCTGAAATCAGATTTGGACAGATTGCAGCATGGGAGTAAAACGAGCATAACTCGCTCGTTCGGAGTCTGTTGGGGGTCAACAAAGACTTGATGGAAAGACAATTTCATGCGTCATGCATTAGAGAAATTGTTTGCTACATGGTCTGGTCTGGGCAGAGAGGGAAATTCATGAAAAGAGGAAGCAGCGACGAAAAGCAAAGGAGAAGAAGGTGACGATGATGCAAGGAAACGATCGGGCAAGCCTCTCATCAAATAAAATGATCGTATAAAGTATGGAGAGTGGATCAAAGCCACATGTACACCTTTAAATCTTGCATGAAGGACCATGGCTTCGCGACAACAAAAAGGTACGTAAGAAAGTCGAGCTCTATGACTTGAAAAGAAGCGCTTTGCGAGAGGCAACCCGTTTTCTTTTGTTTATATATATATATATATATATATTGTACCATTGCTCTAATAAATACCACAACACCATGTTGTTTGATTTAATGCTATTGAGGGAGTACTTTGTTCTTGATCTTGGAAAACTTGTAGACCTTTTTGTGTGCCTATTAGTGTTTAGGTTCGTTTTCTTTTGTGTCTTTTTAGAGAGAAATATGAAGTTGGCACCATCCTCTAACTCTAAGCTTGTGGCTAGTTAATTTAGGCTAACTCTTGCATTTGTTTTAGACAACCACCATATCATGTCATTTTGTTCATCCACATTGCATTGCATTACATGCTTTGTGTTGATCTAACTTTTTGCCCAACCAACCTAAGCCTACCTATAGCCCTACCAAAACCCATAGCCAACAAGGGTAGGGTTGACTTGTGTTGATTGGCTTGCACTATTCCAGTTGGCCAAGCCCACCTCTATCCCTTGCTCTAACTAAAAGCTTTAACTAGCCCTCCTATGAGAAAACCTTTCACACCTTTAGTCCTGCTAAAACCATTGGTTTGTTTTTCATAAAAAAGACTCTTAGCACCACCTTAGATAGAATTTCTATGCTTGACTCCCTCTCTTCAAAATTCTTATTTGAAGCTAAAAATATAGGATACCCATAACCTACCCTTAAAACCTTGTTAGTTTGGTTGTTTGATCTTTTCAACCATTGCTAACATTTGCTTGTACCAACTCTTTGCATTTGCATTTTGTATCCCCCTCATTGACATCTTCCGCTTTATGATAACTTGGTCTTTTGTGAAACTTTATGATGAATGCTTTCATGTTTATGATAATGCTTCTTAAGGGCATTGTTCTTTTTTTTTGCAATCTTGTGTAAACATGGTGTTTAGATATGATTGGAGACCACCATCATTCAGTTTTTCATACCTTGCTATCTTGTTGCATTGGTTGGTTTATAAACTTTGCAGTGCGCCCTACTTATCTTACACTATAAGGAATTGTTAATCTTGGAATAAGCATGGTGTTTTGACCTTGGTTAATAAATCTTTATGGCAAAGGAGAAGTTTGGCAACCACTTTGTAAGAATGTACCTTAGAATTTGGTGTAAACATTGTTTTATCTTTATACCATCCTATCATTTGCATTCACCCTTGCACACATGTACGCCCACTAGGTTTTTAATTTTTCACTAGATTAACTATGTCACAAGTTAAGATCTTAGGGGATGTCTTTGGTTTGTCGGCATAGAGTGAGTATTCCGGACTGTCACCTCGGGGGTACTTTGTGCTTTAAAATTGTTTTGCAGGCATTGTGAACGAGGCTTGTGAAAAAGGGTGAACGTTGGAGGACAATCAAACAAAGTGAAGAGTATGATGATCCACACATGGCGGTAGGACTTCAAGATGGTTCATCATCTTCCATGCGTAGAAACATGCTAAGCATGGGGGAGGATTTGGTGACATGAGAAGACCGCATGGAGCAAGGATCGCGATTCTTCTTCCATGTTAAGCACAATGCTTAAGCATGGGGGAGGCTGCACTACACTTCAAGCATCAAAGGACGGTAACAAATCCTCAACCCTCTTTTTGTCCTCGTCTTTCTATATGCTTGTACATATGTTTATGCCTTCAACAAACTTAGATGCAACCTTTGTATATCTCTCTATAGAATAACATGGCTACTAGGAGTACAACCTAGGTTTGTTTTTGTTTTCAATAATAATTACTGTTACCTTGTGCTCACCATGATGATATCTTGTACGCTCTTACTTATGGATATATGATCATTGTTGCCACTTTGATCATTCTTGTGCTTGGTTTTTATATGATTAAGATAGTGCTCTCTCTTTTAATATAAATCTGAAATTTGTTTAATGCTAGCCTAATGTTTTGTGGAGGTTATGATAACTTAAGTCCCATAGTTCTTTTTCGTTGCTCTCAACTTTGAATGAATTGAAGAACCTTTTTATTCTCAAAAAGTTATGCTAACCTTGTCATGAGTACCTGTTGCATTTTGCTCTACCCATCCAAAGCCCAAACTTACTTGAGTGAAAAACATTAGTATATACAAGATTTATTTTTGGGTGCATTGATTCAAGGCTTGATTTTTCTAGCTCGAGACTAAGAAGCTGGTCATTCTGTTTTTGTGTACCTATCTTTATGCTAGACTTTTCTATCCGTGCATTGTGAGTTTCCACATCGGGAATTTTGCAAACCTCGCCGGATATCCAACCACAAAACTCAAATATATCTTTTTGTGTATACCTCCTTGACCACAACCCAATATATGAGTATGGATGAATATTTTGAGAAAGATTACAAGGAAGGTGCTTCAAGTGAGTAAGGGAGACTTCCAAAGGATCCCTAGAAGATTTTTCGAGTATCTCTCTCTAAGAAAATATGAGAGCTTCAATTCCCACCTTGGCACATTTATTATCTCTTTTGCCCTAGGACGAGCAAACGCCTAAGCATGGGAGGGTGCCAAGGAAGTGCTAGTATAGTCTAGAGTTCAAGGGGAGCAAATAAAAAAAAGAAAAAAAAGAAAGAGAAAAAGTATGATGAAAGAAAAAAAAGAAAAAGTATGAAGAGAAAAAGAAAGAAAGAAGAAAGAAAGAAAAAAATAAAATAAAGCTCCCCGGTCTCTAGCTATGTTTAGTGCTTTTTGAGTCTTCAAGAGGATTCAAGATCAAGACCCATACTCATCTTTCCAACCATGTGGAATCTGATAACGAGGACCTCATTTGTGCCTCGGGATCACTCTTTGCCATTTGCACATGTCTACCTATCTAAAAGTGTTTGTAATTTTTCTCTCCCCCCTCCTTGAAAACATTAATTTTCCAATGACCTTTTGACGAGTCTCGGTAAGACCATGAGAAGCTTGTCTTGTTTTGATAATATCTCAACTATAATATCTTGGTAGGACTAAACTTTCCCATAGCTCCATATAAAGCCTTCCACCAAATATTTGAGAGAGGAAAGGAGTAGAACAAGTAGGCTTGAGAGACAAGATGAGAGTTCTTGAGCAAGATTCAAGGAGGTTTATTATTGATCTTGGTAAAGCAAAGTTTTCTTCATCTCATTCTCTATTTTCAAAATTTTTGAGATTTGTTTAAAAGTTTGAGAGCATGATCAACTACTTGTGGAAAGAGCTTAAATGATATCTACCCTCCATAGAGATGAAAGCTAGTTACATTATGAAACTATAACATATAAACTTGGAGAGCATTATGTTTTCTCATGTATGAACAAGTGCAGGGTATGAAAATTGAAAGGCAATGCTGACATCCATTAAAGGGCTTACTCGAGGACGAGCAAGGTTTAAGCATGGGGGTATGTTGACGGTCAATTTCCGTCAACCAAGAGCACTTGTTACACTTTGGTTTGAGCTTTGTTTATAACTAACCCGCCACTAGGCACACTAATGATGTAACAAGTTCGCACTTGCATGTGGTTTTTGGAGTGTGTTGTTTACGCAGGAATTAGGTACCTAAATGAGGACTTCCGGGTGGAGTTCATCTAGCACTTTGTGGGAAGATCACGAAGCCCGGCACGAGTCAAGACACGAAGTGAACATGACTCCAAACGACCCAAGGACCGAAGCATGAAGCTGTGAAAGTCCAAGGACCTAAACAGAAGATGCAGGAGTTCGTACGCTAAGTACCCCTATCCAAACCGCAGGGAAAACAACGTCAAGGACCCACATGGACTTCGGCAAATATTCAAGAAAGCACGAGAAGCATCGTGGAGGAAGATGGGCCTGAACCAGGCCAAAACAGGCCTGGGCCGGTCGGCCCATGCCGACCGGCCTAGGGTGTTCTGGGCCCGGTTCGGCCTCCCCTTTGACCTACACGATCCTCGGCTCATTTATACCCCCGCCTCCGACGACCGCCACATCCAATCATCAGAACTCAACGAAACCTAGAAGTGAGCACCAGAGGGAGACGACGGCGGCGGAGTCCTCGAAGTTGTCTAGGGGATGGCCTAGGCCAACCCTAGCCGCCATGGTCGCCCTACGTGGTTGTGCCATGGTGGAGTTCCGGAGCTAGTTGAGGTCATCAATGGTATGTACTCGGTGGTGGTGACCCAAACACATCTACTATTATGTGAGCAATTGTAATCTTGTTTTCCGATCTTTAAGTGATTCCATGTCTCCGTCTTTACTTTCTACCTATCATGAATATGTTTGATCCTTAGTCTTATGCATGCTTAGACTATATAGCAGACTTTACGTAATCGTGGTGATAAGGTCTAGTGTGTTGACCCTTCATGGTTGGTAGACATGTCCTTGTGTGGGCACGCCCGTGGATCCCCCGCTTCATTAAGGGAGCATCGTGACAGGGTGATTTCCCCCGAATGAGCGGATGCTTTGCGGGAGGTAGGCCGGAGGTAGGAGTTTAAGGATGCTTTTAGATGAGATGCTTGGTTGTTGCTCGTTTGCCGGAACTACAACTAGAAGGCGATAGGTTTAGTCGTCCCCTTGGTGGCGCTTTACCTTGCCTATGTTCGTGTATGTGATCAACCTTGAGCTATCATACACGTATCTATTAAAGGTTACCTTATATGCAATCTACGCGTCATGTTAGGTTAGTCCGATAGATTAGGTAGAGATCCTTAGTGGTTTGCTTCCGATCCTTGGATTGACAATCAGTGGGGGGACCCTCCTTGGTGAAAAAGGCACCAAGTCACTCGTACGCTTGCGGTGAACTTCAACACGGTTTTGAACTGTCAACAGCAAACACTTGCCCAAAAGATGGTATAGGAAAAACACACATGGTCGTCCCAAGGAGACTGAAAAGAGATCCTAGGGTGATCTAAGACTCATGAAGCTATAGCACAACGGACGATGAACCTCGGAGATACAAGGGTGAGCACTTAGTGTGAACCAGTGCTCGCAAAGTGAAAACCGATCTCTGAGTAAGATCAACTCAGGAACGTACAGGCCTCGAGAAAGGATAGAATGAAGCTCTATAGACCTGGTGCACGTTCAAGAGTTGAGATCCGTGTGTGAAATGAGTATTCGCAACTCATCCTCACCTTAAGTAGAAAGCTTGATGTTCCGTCAAAGCGACAAAGCATTTTACAATCTAACCTAAGCTTCCAACTAGAGGTTATGGATAAACTGAGAAGCTCAGCTCCCATTGGGCATCGATCAAGTCATGGAGTATGATAGGAATGGTGATTCCTTTGACTGATCGGCATCGATCGAAAATTGAGTTTAAGATGAAAAGTGAATTCACTCAATTTGATCCGGAAGTGATCATGCTCCCTTGGTCTAATGAATTAATCCCATGGATTATGAAGCAGGGACCAATGCCTTAGCCTGAACTTTAGTGCAAAGGTACCTCCATTCGAACCGAGACATAGGAACATGATATGCCTACCGTACTCTCCTTAAGAGATCATAACTAGGATTAAACATGTCATCCTGGCCGGGGATGACCGTTCTTTCCCAATTATTACCTCCATCCTCCCTCGAGACAAGGTCTTGGGGAGAGAATCTAAGAAGAGGTACGAGAGGGGAACCTAAGGGTAGGATCCGCACTAGGCGTTCTTTCCTTTAGACTCCTGCTATTCAGGAATGGTATCTTCAGCCAGAGTTTGGAAAAAGTGGATATGAAAACTCGAACTCGACTGATGATAGATCTACGTAGCTCAATGTTTTCTCTGATTGGGACTTCGTCAGACAAGACAAAAGGGTTGTTGAAATCTTGGAGGTTTGCCACGATCTTCATCCCCTCGCCGGGATTCATAAGCGCAAATGAGCCTCCAGAGAGAGCATCAAGCTGCATGGCATTTATCCAATTCCCCAAAAAAAGACACCTATCCAAGAGAAAAAAAATGAAAAGGCAAAACAATTTGAGGATGACAAATGGGGACCTTGAATAAGGCGCAGGCTCATTAATAATTATGTAACTGTGTTAAATACTTAGACTCATTCCATCATCATCTTCCGGGTCCTGTTTAGTCTTCAAAATTTCTCCAACCATTCGTCGCATCAAACTTCGAATACTACTTAAGAGTATTAAACGTGAATTGATGACAAAACTCATTCTACTACTCTTCTCCTCAAATCGTGAGACGAATGTAACGAACCTACTTCTGCTATAATTATACAACATAATGATATGGTAAACAATCTCTAATGACAAATTAATTAAGTTTAATAAATTCATCTCACGATTTTTCGTCCATCTATTTAATTAGTTTTATAATTAATCTACATTGATTATCCCTAATAGGTCTTGAAAGGGATCTCCAAAAAAATTACCAAATTTTTGAGAAACTGAACGGAAACCAAGACAGTCCCATCCGTCTTGACCACACATGAAATGGAATGATCTCATTTCCGTCCAAACACACGCATAGGTCCCTATCAGTAATCCGGAAGTTCAACTGAGGGTGGTTACACATACAAGTTCTTGTTGCTGTCCAAATAGAAGTTCTTGTTGCTGTCCAAATAGAAGTTTTGCAGGTTTCAATGATCTTCATGTTCTTTGCTACACATCCTCAAGAATGCATTAGTGAATGACGATGTAAATTATTAGAGTACATTTTTACATATTTGACGTTCTTTTCCCGTGGTGGTGGGTGATTGCGTGATATATGGATAAAAACAGGAGAACTATTTTTTTCAGTATATTTCAAGGATGAATATAGAGGGCTATGTTGCAGTTAATGTCATTTAGAGGTAAATTTTTATAAAAGAGCACTAATTTTTTAAGGTGAAAAATAAAGAACATTGTTGCAGATTGTTGCGGGTAGTCTAATCTTGTAAAAAGAAAAATCACAATTCTCATGAAGCACCTTCTATCCTTCACTGTATGAACAGTATGTATATAGCACGTGCGTGTCGCACGTGCGTGTCGCACGTGCATTGTTACTGGTTCTTGTAAGTCACCGTAAGCAACAACGTAGGTAGATTGGAATAGAAAAAACAGATTAAAGAAAATAAAAAGCCATGACGACTCCCCTATTCTCGTAGACATCTTGGAGATTGACTCGTCCTTGATGACGTGCACGTGGTGGTCACAGACTGAACACGAGCCTGAAGATCGAGTTGGCCTAGAGAGGGTGCCTTGAGGCCTGCCACCAACCTTGATTTTTGCTGCAGATGTATTCTTCCTAAGCGCATGCAGATGCAGCAGGACATTGTGAACGCCGTCGTAGATCGTTGGGTGGGTGGGCGGACGCTAAAAAATTTTCTGCGCGCCGTTAGGGACTTCTCCGTGTCGTTGCCGAAGAGGTCGCCAGAGTGAACTGCCATCACGCTGCACGAAGAGCTCCTGATCACCCCTACCTGGCGCGCCAACTGTCAGGGGTTGAGACCTGGACAGATCCGCAAGGGGGCTACCTATGCGGTTTGCAGATTAATGGAGAGGATCAGGAACTAAGAGCGTAGGTGGTAGTTCACGTGATGAACTCGGAACATGGCAAGTATGGCGAAGAACACGGGGACACGAGGGTTTAGACTGGTTCAGACCTCCGGAGAGTAAAACCCTACGTCCAGTTTGGTGGTGGAATTATGCGAGAGAGATGAAGATATCCCCTCAAATGGAGTCCTAGGCCGCCTTATACGGGGAACAGGCTAGGGTTTCCATTCGAGGTCGGTTGCATGATAGAAGGTTACCCTCCCGGATTACAAGGAGTATCCCGTGATACTCGGACCTACTAGCGGCGCCAAGCCGCGTGCTACTGCTTGCCTTGCACTCCAAGTACTGCGGATCCTCCGGGATCTGGATAAGGTCGCCCGGGGTCGTTCGTGGTCGTCGGGTCTGTGGATAAGGTCCTTGGGCCCACTTGCAAGTCGGCGGAGCTTCTAACAGGCCTGGTCCACTTGGCAGGGACCGCTGGGACACTGGTCGGTGGGGACCCAGGGGTACCCATGTCTCTCACGACTGTATCACAATATTTGTCCATAACGCAATGCTTTTGATTTCTCTTGTTGTCTTCTCCCTTCTGTCAACCTCGCACCTTCTTGTTTTTGGAGCATACTTCCAATTTATTGTAGCCATTTATGACCACCTGCTTTATCATTGTTGTCTGCTACCTCATTTCTTCTCTAATCAAAGCAGTTGTATCGTGTTGGTCGCTATATATGAAGCCATTTTCTCGCTTTTGCGTCGCCATTGTCTCGAAACCCCATATGGTCGATGTCAAACCACACTTAACATCTTCTTTGTCAAATTACTGCTATGCAAACCTACATGCATTGCTGATCAAATCTATATTACCTTATCATCTCTTATAGCATCTAATTTTTTTTGTCTCCATCACGGCCATAGGTTTGTATGTGCCCGAATATGAGAGACATGAGTACCTATGGGTCCCCACCGGCCAGGGTCCCAAAGGCCCCTGACAAGTGGGCCCGACCTTCCAGAAGTCTCGCCGATCTTACAAGTGGGCCCAGCGACCTGATCAAGCTCCCAGAAGACCCACGAAGCCTTGGCGTGCAAGACAAGGACACGACGACCTGGCGCGCCGCCGCGTGTAGCTCCGAGTACCACGGGATACTCCTTGTAATCCGGGAGATAATCTTCCTGTAGTTGTAACCGACCCCGACACGGGTCAACTGACCTGCGCATGCAAACCCTAGCCCGTCCCCCCATATAAGGCGGCCTAGGGCTCCATGCACAGGGACAACTCATCTTCATCCTCGCATAATCCACCACAACTGGACGTAGGGTTTTACTCTCCGGAGGCCTGAACCAGTATAAACCCTTGTCTCCCTGTTCTTCGCCGCCATACTCGCCTAGCTCCGTGTGCACCACGTGCATAACCACCTACGCTCTTAGGTCCCGATTCTCCATTAACCTGCAAACCACTAGGGCAACCCCCTAGCGGATCTGTCCAGGTCTCACCCCCTGACAGTTGGCGTGCTAGGTAGGGGCGATCGGGAACTCACTGTGCAGCATGGTGGCCCAATCTGGCGTCGTCTTCCCGGCGAGCATGGCATCCTTCATCGCCGACCCCGTGGAGATCTGCTTTGGATCTTTCACGGCGACATCTCCTGCTCCGGCAGCCTCAACTCCTTCAGCGACCTCTAAGAAGGTCGCCACGGCACCCGCCGCCGTCCCCATTCCCGATCTAGTGTCAGAGACCCACCCACCCAAACCCTGTGACCTCGTCCAGGGGATGGACAACATCATCGGATCAATGAGGGAAACCTTGGAGATCTGCGAACGAGCACAACGCTCGGTGCAGGCAGCACAACTTCACGACGCGTTCCCCTTCGGCCTAGTCGTCGACCTCGAAGATCTGCGAACGTGCTCAGCGCTCGGCGCAGACAGCACTATGCCACGATGCGTTCCCCTTTGGTACAAGATCTGCGCCCGGCCTTCGCCTGAGCCAACTCACTACGCCTCCTCAGATCCAATCTGGGCGGCGACCTTCGCACAACCCAAGATCTGCGCCTCGCGCCCGGCGCGACCCCCTCGACGTGCCCTGCACCTACCACAAGGGTGCAAAGCACACCCTTCGTGGGTGCCGCCTGCGGAAGAAGATCGACAACGAGCTCCCCCGCCGAACTAAGTGACCTACCCAGTCTCCAGACTGCGGGAAGTTCCAGAAGGTCCGGGTTCGTATCACCCCGAACGACCCAGAAATCGTCTTCTGTCAGGTGATGGTGATCTCGGAGAACGAGCCACCATGCTTGGGTGCGACCAACTCTCAGGAGGCGGCCCGCATCCAAGCAAACTCCCGCCGCGCTGAGCGACGTGCGGAAGAGCAGCGGTGTGCCTTGCCCTGCGCTCGCGACCTACGCCTGGAGTTTGAGGAAGCCGGGATCGCGACCTTCAACAGCCCCCAGGCCAACCTGGGTGCGGCCATTAGTCGGCTCCAGCAAGTCCAATCACCGGAAGCTGAGTAGGCTCTCGCGTACCTCCGGGTCGCCAATGCCCTGGTGGAGGAGAAGAGCACGGCCTCTAGGTCTGCCGCATCATCCTTCACACGCCACTCGCGCAGTCGATCCCATCAACCTACGCGCAGCCATCTCTCCCCCGTCCAGGAGGAGGTCGCTCAGCACAACCCTGAGCAACCCGCTGCTGCCCGCGACCTTCGCGTCAACCTCAACGCCAATAGGTGCGCTCGCGACGCCCGCACCGTCGTCGACAAACGCCACCGGGAGCGTGAGGAGCGTGAGCTCCGCCGCCGCCTGGACTACGATCGCGAATACGGTGCCCCAGGTGGCGTCCATCGCATCATGGAGCGCGAGCTCCGCGATCAGCACGAGATCGAGAATCAGCGACGTGCCAAGTATGACGCTGACCACGGCGATCCCGCTGTCGTCCGGGTCGACTGGGACCGGCAGCCACGTTCCCAGGTCGTCGTCCCGGAGCGCAGCATCCACTCTGCACCACGAGACGTCGCTGCGGCAAGAGGCACCAGCGAAGACCTTGCGCTCAACGCCTTCCCGGTGCTGGATGCCCGCTTCAAGAGGGTGGAGTACCTTGACAACTTCAAGCCCAACATCAAGCCATATGATGGGTGCTCCGACCCTAGCATCTGGTTGTCGACCTTCTACGTCACCGTTAAAGCGGCCGGTGGCGACTTCGACCACATGACGGCCTACTTCCCGTTGGTCATGGGCAAGTCCCCTTCGCTGTGGCTCAACAACCTTGAGCCCGGCAGCATCAAGACTTGGGCTGATCTGTCCCAGGCCTTCACAGCGAACTTCCAGGTGACCTACGATCGCCCTGGGAACGCCTTCAGCCTAGGGCGGGTCGTGCAGAAGCCCAAGGAGCGGCTCCGTGACTACAACAACTGATTCTTCGAGAATCGGAATGAGTGCGTCGGTGTCAGGGACGACCAGATCGTCGACAGCTACAAAAAGGGGATCAAAGACCCTAAGATCTTCGAGAAGATCCATGAGTCCGGTGCCACCAACGTCAAAGAGTTGATGATCATCGTCAACAAGCTGATGGACACGGAAGACGCCCTCCAGAACCAGTTCGACGCTGGTAACGCCGGTACATCTGGTACCGCGGCAGACAAGCTCCGCAAGCGACCTTCCGAGGTCCTGGCGGTCGATGGGCGGCGAGGCTCGTCCTTCAACCAAGTGGAGTTCGACCTGGTGCTCGACAGCGTCTGCGGGTTCCATGAGGAGGAAACCCACACCCTCCGCGACTGCTCTCAGTTCAAGAGGGCCTTCAGCTCCTCCTTGGACCCCAAGTGACCCAGGAACGACAGCGGGCGACGTGACAACCGCCCCTACAACAACAACTACCGCCGCGACGACCGGCGAGACCGCCGCGACGACCGCCACGACGAGCGGTACGACGATCGCCGCGAGCAACCTCGTAGTGACGCACCTCGCAACGACAATGCCCCAGTGGCTCCCCGTGATGAGGCGAACCTGCCCCCTCCGCCATCTTCGGGCAACCCCAACGGGCCCTTCCAGCCTGCCACCTGCGCGATCAACATGATCATCGGCGGAATCAAGTCCAGCACCAGCAGGAGGCGCTACCAGAAGGACAAACGCGACGTCCACCTCATCCATACTCAGCCAATCGTGCCCCTACGATGGTCTGAGCAGCCGATCACATTCTCCAGAGCTGATCACTGGGTTCATATCCTAGACCCCGGGTCCTACCCGCTTGGCCTCGAGCCTACAGTGGATGGAGCCCTGCTCTCCCAGACCTTGGTTGACGGAGGCAGTGGCCTCAACATCATCTTTGTTGACACCCTCAAGAAGATGGGCTTCGACTTCAACAAGATGACGGAGTGCGACGAGCCCTTCTATGGCATCGTCCACGGGAAGGCGGCCCTACCCCTGGGTCGAGTCTCCCTCCCGGTCACTTTCAGTACGGAGGCGAACTTCCGCACGGAGTACCTCAACTTCGAGGTCGCCAACTTCAAGTCCTCCTACCATGCGATCCTAGGTCGCCCAATGCTAGCCAGATTCATGGCCATCCTGCACTACACCTACTTGGTGTTGAAGATGCCGGCTCCACATGGGGTCCTCTCTGTTAAAGGGGACCTCATCATCTCCTTCAGGTGCAACACGGAGGCCCTCGACCTCGCCGCGACCTCCGCCGCCACCGAGGCCTCCGCGGTCTTGGTGGATGAAGCCAAGAAGGCTGACCCTGTCGACCAATCTATTCCAGAACAGAAGCGCACCGAGACCGCCCTGGACGCGGCTCCCTCGACGAAGAAGGTCTACCTCGGCCTTACCGACCCAGAGAAGACGGTGGTGATCGGCGACAGGCTCGACCCCAAATAGGAACTCACGCTCACCAGCTTCCTCCGGGATAACGCCGACATATTCGCATGGAGTCCATCAGATATGCCAGGTGTTCCTAGGGAGCTGGCTGAGCACGCCTTAGATGTTAGCAAGACGGCCAAGCCTGTCAAGCAAAAGCTTCGCCGCTTTGCGAAAGATCGCAAGGACGTCATTAGGGTAGAGCTAATAAAGCTCCTAGCTGCCGGATTTAACCGAGAGTGTAAAAACCCGATGTGGGTCGCCAACCTGGTTATTGTACCAAAGAAAACCGGTCAATGGAGAATGTGTATCGACTACACCGATCTCAACAGGCACTGCCCTAAAGACCCCTTCCCTCTTCCGCGAATCGACCAGGTCGTGGACTCCACGGCCGGGAGCGTCCTCCTCTCCTTCCTCGACTGCTACTCAGGGTATCATCAGATAGCCCTGAAGGTCTCCGACCAAGACAAGACGGCGTTCATAACGCCCCATGGCATCTATTGCTCTACGGCCATGACCTTTAGCCTCAAAAACGCTGGCTCGACCTACTAGAAGGCAATACAGAAGTGTCTGGTCAGCCAGATCAACAAGAACGTAGAAGCCTACGTCGACGATGTGGTCGTCAAGACCACCCATGAGGACCAGCTCATAGCTAACCTCGCGGAGACCTTCGCCAACCTCTGCACTTATCGCTGGAAACTCAACCCAGAGAAGTGCGTCTTCGGTGTCCCGTCCGGCAAGCTCCTGGGCTTCATGGTCAGCAACCGGGGCATCGAAGCCAACCCCACCAAGGTGGATGCCATCCTCAAGATGAAGCGACCTACTGGCAAGAAGGACGTCATGAAGCTCACAAGCATGATGGCGGGCTTAGGACAATTCATTAGCATGCTCGGAGAGAAAGGCCTACCCTTCTTCAAGCTGCTAAAGAAGGCGGACAAGTTCGTCTGGACCAAGGAGGCGGACCAAGCTCTTGAGCAACTCAAGACCTTCCTCACGACGCCCCCGGTAATGGTGCCCCCGGCACCCAAGGAGCCCTTACTGCTCTACATCTCGGCTACCACCCTGGTGGTCAGCGCAGTCCTGGTGGTTGAGCGACCTGAAGAGGGGGCGACCTTACCCTGTCCAGCGACCTATCTACTACATCAGCGAGGTCCTATCTGACAGCAAGACCAGGTACAGCCAGCCCTAGAAGATGCTTTACGTGCTACTCATGACTTCGCAAAAGCTCCGGCACTACTTCCAAGCCCACAAGATCAAGGTCGTCTCGGCCTTTCCTCTCGGCGAGATCCTACGGAGTCGTGACACCTCTGGGCGTGTCGTCAAGTGGTCCATCGAACAAGACGAGTTCGACTTGGAGTTCTGCCCCAGGCAGGCCATCAAGTCCCAAGTCATAGCAGACTTCGTCTCTGAGTGGACAGAGATCCAGCAGCCTCCGCCACCGGAGCAACCTGAGCATTGGAAGATATACTTCGACGGTTCCCTGAACCTCAAAGGAGCCGGTGTGGGAGTTCTATTCATCTCTCCTAAGGGCGACTACCTCAAGTACGTCCTGCAGATCCACTACAAGGCGTCCAACAACGGCACCGAGTATGAGGCCCTCATCCACGGGCTCTGCATCGCCGTCTCCCTTGGGATCAAGCGCCTCTTGGCCTACGGCGATTCCAAGGTCGTCATCGACCAAGTCAGCAAGGACTCCGAAGCCAGGAAGGACACCATGGATGCCTACTGTGCTGAGGTGCGCAAGCTCAAGCGCCACTTCGAGGGGCTCGACTTCCACCACGTCTGCCGCAATAACAACATCGCGGCCGATGTCCTCTCCAAGCTTGGCTCCAAGCGAGCACTGGTTCCGGCCGGTGTGTTCGTCCAGGATCTGCGCAAACCATCCATCAAACTCATCCCCGACTCAGAGTCGGTCGATGACGAGATCACCTCGCCTACAGGCCACGAGATCCTCATGGTCGACGCAGAAGATGACTGGCGCCTCGACTTCATTGCCTTCCTCCTTGAGCATCAAGTACCTGAGGACAAGGCAGAGCGAGAAAAGATCACGAGGCGTAGCGCCAACTACATCATCATCGGTCAGGAACTCTACCAGAGGTCCGCCTCTATTGGAGTACTGATGAAGTGCATCCTACGATCTGAAGGCCTCAGGCTCTTGGACGAGATCCACGGCGGTGAGTGCGACAACCACGCCGCCTCTGCCAACCTGGTGGGCAAGGTCTTCAGGTCTGGGTTCTACTAGCCCACGGCATTGGCTGACGCCTAAGAACTTGTACGTCGCTGCAAGGGGTGCCAGTTCTTTGCCAAGCTGCAGCACCTCCCGGCTCAGGCCCTCAGGACCATCCCTCCGTCGTGGCCCTTCGCAGTTTGGGGTCTCGACTCTGTGGGACCTTTCAAGACCGCCCCTGGCGGCTACAAGCACATACTCGTGGCGGTGGATAAGTTTACCAAGTGGATCGAGGTCCGTCCCGTATCCAGCGTCACATCGAAAGAAGCGGCCAAATTCATCCAGGAGATCACCCATCGCTTCGTGGTGCCAAATAGGATCATCACCGACCTTGGCACGGCCTTCACAGGGGCCAAATTCTGGGACTTCTGTCAGGACAACCTGATTGATGTATACTACTCCTCGGTGGCACACCCGCGGTGCAACGGCCAGGTCGAGCGGGCCAACGGCATGGTCCTACAGGCCATAAAAGATCGTATCTTCGACGGCTCAGCGCCCTACGCTACGAGGTGGCTCTCAGAGCTCCCTCACGTTCTCTGGGGTCTTAGGACCTAGGTCAGCTCGGCTACAGGGTACTCACCCTTCTTCCTGGTCTATGGATCTGAGGCTATCCTCTCCACCGATGTGACCTTCGGTGCTCCTCGCATCCAGCACTTCGACGAAAGAGAAGTAGAGCAAACACGCCGCCTCGACCTCGACAGTGTCGAGGAACACCGTGTGGCCGTGCTCATGCGCCACACTCGCCATGAGCAGCAGCTACGTCGCTACCACAACCGCAACGTGTGGGAGCGTTCCTTCAACGTCGGCGACCTAGTCCTGCGGCGGATCCAGAACACCAAGGACATGCACAAGCTCTCTGCACCTTGGGAGGGCCCCTTCATAGTCAAGGAGGTCATTGGACCGGCGACCTATCGCCTCTAATGGGCCGATGGCCAGGGCGTCCCTAACCCCTGGAACATCGAGCACTTACGTCGCTTCTATCCTTAGGAGCATTGTATCACAATAAAGCTATGTATTCTACCCCTTGTAATTCAATATATATATATATGAGGATGTCTCTTTCAGCTCATTTGTTTTCTGTTTACCCCTCCCCTTCGACACGCTCAGGGGCTTGGTTTAAAATTGGACCCCTCACGCTCGGGGGCTTGGCTCTAAGCTCGGCCCTTCACGCTCGGGGGCTTGGCTCTGCCAACCTAAGGGTCGCTCGACCTGGGGTTCTTCAACTTTCTATCCACCAGTGTTCCCTTATCACAGCTTCTTATACAATTTATAAGCATTCCTAGGTCGTGGAGTTGCTTGACCTTGGGTCCCTGACCCCCTCCACGTGCCGGCCACACCTAAGCCTCCAACGTCGAGCCGTGTGGTCGGCAAGCCGTTCCTCTACCGAGTTGGGTTAGTAGAGGAAAAGGGGTCTCGCAACTTCGTTACCTTCGTGTTCTTATAATGAGTATACTAAGTAAAACAAGGGACCACAAAAAGCTACCTTAACATGCCTTTTTCATTCATGAAAATGTTTATATTACATCAAAAGGGTCCGCGACCCGTTGTTGTTACTAACTGTTTACTACTACTAAGCTACCCGTGCAGGTCTATCTTCTTCATAACTTCCTCCGCGGCGGCTTGAATATCTTCGCTGTCCACCGCCTGCGCCAGGTCGATCTCCTCCTTGACCCTCTCGAGGTCGAACGACGGCTCGGGGTGCTTCACCACGGCCAGTGCGGTGGCAGCGGCAAGCTTGCCACCGTCCATCAGCAAGGTCTTTATGCGACCTACCGCACCGTCCAACCGCTCGACGAGCCCTTGTGGTTCGCCCTTGACCTTAGGGGTGTACACGTCCATGAGGTACTCGGCGGCCTCCTTGAGGTCGTCCAGCTCCTTCTCCATATCTGCAGTCATCTCTTGATGATCAATAAGGGTCTGCATCACCCGGCCAAGGTCTATCTCTAGATCCCTACGCGCCCCAAATTCATAAGCAGCTTTACGGGTGAAGTAAGACTCACTGGCGACGACCTCCCTGTGCTTCTCCTTGAGGATCTTCACCTGCTCCTTCGACTCCTTGAGGTCCTTCTTCAAGGCAGTCTCCCTCTTCTTGGCCTCTGCACGCGCCGAGGTCAAGAGCGGGTCAGCACGACGTGCTTTCACAACAACACAAGGGCGTCCCACGGCGTACCTGCAGCAGCGACCTTCAGTTCGTCCTCCGTCTCCTTCGCCTTCAGCTTTGCAGCTTCAAGCTCCCGTTCAAGGCCTTGATGGCCTGATCCTTCGAGATTGCCTCGTCCTTGAGGCTCCTTACTTCCTTCGCGGCCTCCACCTGGGCCTGAAGTACGGCCTCCCGGGCCGTGTCAACTCCGCATGAAGATTGGCGCCCTCCTTCAACAGGGTCGCCCTTTTCTGCACATGCTCAGCAAGAGTCTGCAAACCACTCATTGAGATTGTCAAAACATCGCGTTGGAGCGAACTCAAGATGCAGCTCCAAAGGTAATGCCAACTTACCGCGAGCGTCCTGCCAATGGTCACCTGCGCCGCCTTGAAGTCTTCAAGATCCTTGGCGTCGGCCCAAACGTCATCCTCCCACGGAGTACCTTCGTAGAAGCAGGGTCGCTCGTCGGCTTCCCCGCTTGCACCTTCGGCTTCCGCTTGCTGCGTGCCCAGCAGACTTGACTCCGGTAGGTCCTGCTGGCACGGGCCCTCCACCTGCTGCGCGACCTCCGCAGCGACCTTAGCTGGTGCCGATGGTGTCGTCTCCACGGTCTCAGGGGCCTTACTGGTGAGGTCCCCGCCTGAGGTCGCCGGCGACTGCCTCACTGGCAACTTCTCGGCCTTCCAGCCAAACGCCTCTTGGCCTGAGGTGTTCTTGCTGCTCCCAGAAGCAGCAGGAGTCGACCTGCACAAGGTGTACATGCTTGTCAGCACCGACTACTCAACACACCTGCCAGAAATGAAAAACATCATAAATCAAGCTCAACAAACATACCCGCTGCCGGTCTTCAGCTTCATCGACATTGGCTTGGGCGGCGCCCACCTTGGCTTCTTCTGCGACCCCTGGTCGCTCATGCCCTCTGCGCTCGGCTTCTGCTGCTGCTCGCCGGTAGCCGCGGGTGGAGCATTGCTTTCTCCCACGGCCTCCACGTCGCCTGACCCTCCGGTGACGTCGCGCGACCTTGCATCATCATGCTCCTCGAAGACGACCTCGGTGTCAGTCGTTGTTGTCTCTAACGACGCGGTGATGACCTTCCTCTTTCTCTTCTTCTTCTCCACCTCGATGGCGGCGGAGATGATCTTAACGCCCTTGTGCGCCGGAATCTTCGCGGTGGCCTGCCGCGTACGGCGAGTTGTCGGCACAGAGCTCGCCACAGGCGGATCCTCGTCATCACTACCCCCCATCGATGAGTTGGAGAGGTAGTTCTCCAACAACTCCGGCGGTGGAGCTCTCACGTCCTCCGCCACCCGGACCTTGAAACTGCGCTCCCCCTCGTCCGTGAGGGGAGCTGGACACTAGAATAGACCTTCACGTCCCTGTGAAGCAGTCGGCCTTCATTTTAGCACAAGAGGAATACAACAACAATAAAGAAACTAAGGTTGATTAGCGACATACCACGTCTGTCCGGTTCCGGATCACCCCGTTGAAGAGCTCCCTCACCCGCGCCACCATCTCCTGCTTGGAGACCTTTCGCTGCTGCACACGGGTCGGGTCGGTTTGCCCCCAGTACTCGTAGGCGGGGTGCACCCGATCTTGGATCGGCTGCAGCAGCCTGCGGCTGAAACTTATGGCCACCGCTCCGTCGGTCAGCCCCTCCTCCTTCCGTTGCTTGAGGTCCTCCAGCAGCGGCTTGACAGCGTCCATCTCCCGCAACGTAAGCTGATTGGTCCACTCAGGCACCGGGGTCGACGCCAGCCCCGACCTGGTCGACAGCGCTGCTTCGGGTTGTCGATGTAGAACCAGCCTCGCCGCCAACCCTGGGTGTTGTCCGGCAACTCCATGTCGATGTACACCGTCTTCATGTGACGGCATAGCATGAAGCCCATGGCGCCGATGACGCCGTTCTTCCCTGTCTTCTTCACCTCGAAAAAATACCGCCACAAGTCGAAATGTGGCGGTATCCTTAGGTACGCCTCGCACAGGTCGATGAACGAGGATACCGTGGTGATGGCGTTGGGGACGAGATGCACCAGGTCGATGCGGTAGAAGTGGAGAAGCCTGCGGAAGAAGTCGCCCGCCGGGACTCCAAAGCCGCGCTCAACGTGCGCGACGAAGGCGACGGTTGGCAACGGGTACATACCCGCTGGGTATTGCTTTGCCACACCCGCACCCACCAGCTGAGATCTTACCCGCTACAATACCCACACCCACTCGCGGGTACAACATCTTACCCACACCCAC
Source organism: Cenchrus fungigraminus (assembly GCA_036936925.1). Taxonomy (NCBI): domain Eukaryota; kingdom Viridiplantae; phylum Streptophyta; class Magnoliopsida; order Poales; family Poaceae; genus Cenchrus; species Cenchrus fungigraminus. The sequence goes on from CM072779.1 coordinate 106,490,254, forward strand.
ACCCACACGGGTATTTTTACCCGACGGGTAACCTGTACCCGATGGCACACCCGCATGAATCACCACATCAGAATACAAGTTCTTGAGTTCAACACATATACATGTCCTTGACTCAAACAAAGATGCACAAATAGTTCATTCTTCACTTGAAGAAAAGTTACTGAATTGTAACGATTGCTAGCTACAAGGAAGAAATATTTAAGTACTCCTTGTTCACACTTCACATGTGCATCCAGATCGATGTACAGCAAGCACAAAGTCCTATGACTATCCCTGACACAAATTAAATGGCAGCTGCATAGATGGCTTGACAACCCGTCGAGTGGCAGCGGGGCAGCTTGCTTCTTCTTGGCTGCACCAACACGAATGTTTTTTCAGATCTGAAGCACGAGCTGCGCCAGAAGTGGCACTACTAGAGACGGACTCTAGCGGGAGAGGGAGCTTCAGTGCCTCACCGGTTGTCCTGGTGTGCGGTGCTAGCTGCCGTTGATGGAACAAAGGGCGACGGGCAAGAGTGAGAAGCAGCAAGCAAGTCACGGTGGCGGCGGCTACCAGGGAACGGAAGGGAGGAGAGGAGTGGAATGGGAATAGTTCTAGGGTTTCTGAGGATTGCTTCCACTATATATATATATACACTAGTCAGAAGTAATGGGCTATGGAGTATATGGGCCACTAATAGGCTGAATGTACATGGGCCTACGGGTATATTTTACCCACGGGTAGACGGGTATGGATAGTACATAGCCGTACCGGTACCCGCTCTACCCGCTGGGTAGAGGTTTTCACCCATTAGTATACCCACGGGTGGAGATATCCTCCCACACCCGCCTTTTTAGCGGGTAAAACACATCGGGTACTCGGGTTTCGGGTACCCATTACCATCTCTAGAGGGGAACGCTTCGCCGACGGTGGGCCTCCACCCCACCTGCTCCCTGGGCTTCAGCAGCCCGTGCTCCACCAGCTCCTTGAGCTGCGCCTCCATCACCATCGAGTGCTCCCACACCTTCTCCGGGACCGGCGCAACCTCTGGGGCCATCTCCTCTTCCTCGAAGCCAGTGGATCTAGCTCTAAATACTACCAGGGTCTTTTGGCGCATACGGCGGCGCTGGGCGTGGCGGATCTAAGCACGGCGGCGCCGGCGAATCTACGCGCTAAGACTTCTGGTGGCGGATTGAGAACCCTATCTCTTGCGGGGAATGGAAGCGAGTGGGGTCCTCGACCCCTCACTCGGCCTTTTATAACTGGGCCGCGTCAGCGCGGTGGGCCGCGGTGCTCCAAACGCCCCCTCGAATTCAGCGACATCACCGGCGACCCAATGGATACATCGCCCAATGGCTATTTCGGCCTAACGGTGACAGGCAGTAACGGCTCGAGCCGTGCGGGAATCCATGCCCGTTGGTTTTGCGCCCAACGGCCCAGCATCCATGGACTCGCTATGCATTACTTCAAGCCCCCTCCCCACAATTTTCCTTAAGGTCTTTTGGCCGCTGACGACCTCCGGGTCCATGATAACACCTTCACAAGGTTGACAGGTACTACCACTTGGTAGGTCGCCTCAGCTTTAACGATTCGGGTTCGTACCTTTGGGCTTCACTGCCCATTGGCGACCTCCAGGTCAAGTAGCACCTCCCCGAGGTCGCTAAGGTCCTGCTACCTATTACATTACCTTGATGGCTATACCAACGGCCCCGCGCTTAATGGCTCCACTGCCCGTTGGTGACCTCTTAGTCAAGTGGCACCTCCTCGAGGTCGCTAAGGCCCCGCTGCCTCCTAGGTCGTACAGACCTAGGATTCCCAGGTTGACTACCTATGTTGTGCCACCGCACAATGGCCATGCCGACCCAGGTCGACACGGGCTCCTGTCTCTACGAAAGGCCTCCCGCAGGTCGGTGTGCTATTACAGCCCCGCTGGGACTTTGGTATCCGTATCATTGCAGCCCGGGCGCCCTTATAAACTACCAAAGCCATGACACCGCTCATGCAAAAAACTATATTTACAGCTTCATAAGCTACAAGGAGTTTGGCCCTTGGCCAAATTACAAGATACAAAGATCTTAAAGGTCCTGAATTACATTCCAAAGTGCTTACGACTAAGTCTACACTAATAAGGCTTGTCGCAAGCTTTCTTCTGGCTTCAGAGCCTACTCGACAACCTCTACAGCTACTGTAGAGGCATCTACCACATAGCCACCTCTACTCGCGCACCAACCGGTCTCCTGCAGCGCCCAGCATCAAGTCTGAGCTTTGCGGCAAGATTACAGAAGGTCCGAGCTTTAACACCAACCTCGTCGGGTGGAGCGCGGTGCTCACCAGCATCACATCTGGCCTGAAAGTGTTAGGGCCGACGATGCAGCTGCTGCTTCATACTCCTTCCAGGCTCCTCGGTGGGGCTGGGAGAAGAGGCCGATAGAGTTCTTCGAGCCTCGCAAGCATTCTTCTAGCTCCAAGCATGAACTACATCACTTCTACACTCTGGTGGGCGAACACAAGCCCACGGCGTGGCAGTATTACTACACTGGGTCATCATGGATCCCCTTTGAAGATTGGTGCGGCTTGCTTCAAGCCTTGGGCACCTATTTATACCGGCCGACGTCCGCATCAAGTCTCACCCGCAAGGCCATCCTGCGTGGCGTCCTTATCCTCAAACGACACTGTACCCACATGGAGCACGAGGTCACTATTCGCCTATGAACGACATCAGCGCGCCTGACCCCTACCTAACTGCACACTGAGGCAGCTTTATCTTTTGCGGACTACAGCGACCCGTGCTTCATGAGTAGGCTGACCCGTGACCGTATATTGCACCCATGGCTCTGGTTGTGACAGACCTGTCGCCTGCTACCTTCTGCAAGATTCTGGAGCTCTTGTCCTCTAGTGTCGACCCTACAAGAGCATCAGTTTCCCCAACGGAAGGTCGTAGGTTCAGATTCTTTTTTCTCTTCTTCTTTTGGAGCATCAAACCGGCCATACTAGTCGCTTTACTGCTCGGGGGCTACTACACTAGTGCGTCTTCGACGCACTATTTTCTTCGGGTCGCCTCGACCTAATGGAAGCCCGCTTCCATCACATCTCTGCTTGACCTACCCCTAGTAGGCTTGTTGACCTTTCTGAAGGTCGTGGCTGCTACTACAATGTTCCTGACTCAGGTCAGGTCGGTGGTTCTGCAAGATCTACGCCTCGTCTTCACTTCGACTTCATGGTACTTCGACCCAGAAGCTCAACGTTCAACTTCGTACGCGCATCGGAGGGGTTTCTTCTTTCTTTTTGATCCCTGTGCACCCTTCACGACCTCGATGGTGCCACGCCCTGCTACTCCTTGACACGACCCCGCCTCGACCGCCACGCCTACACGTCGATCGGGGGCTTGAGAGACATGGGTACCCATGGGTCCCCACCAGCCAGGGTCCCAACGGCCCCTGACAAGTGGCCCCGACCTTCCAGAAGACTCGCCGACCTTACAAGTGGGCCCAGCGACCTGATCAAGCTCCCGGAAGACCCGCGAAGCCTTGGCGTGCAAGACAAGGACACGGCGACCTGGCGCGCCGCCGCCTGTAGCTCCGAGTATCACGGGATACTCCTTGTAATCCGGGAGATAATCTTCCCGTAGTTGTAACCGACCCCGACACGGGTCAACCGACCTGCGCATGCAAACCCTAGCCTGTCCCCCCATATAAGACGGCCTAGGGCTCCATGCACAGGGACAACTCATCTTCATCCTCGCATAATCCACCACAACTGGACGTAGGGTTTTACTCTCCGGAGGCTTGAACTAGTATAAACCCTTGTCTCCCTGTTCTTCACCGCCATACTCGCCTAGCTCCATGTGCACCACGTGCATAACCACATACGCTCTTAGGTCCCTATCCTCCATTAACCTGCAAACCACTAGGGCAACCCCCTAGCGGATCTGTCCAGGTCTCACCCCCTGACAGAATATAATCAAGTATTTCCTCCCAGGCCCTCTACCCATGTTGTATCTTTCACTTCCTATCTTAAAGAAAATCTAAGAGATATGGGCATTCTTTGTATGCTTGTTGCCGCTTGCTCGCCTTATCTGCTTGACTCACGTTGCAAGGTGAGATCCCATGGGAGCGCTTGCTTTCCTTGCCATTGCTCGCATTGTAGCTCGATCTAGCAGTGTCCTAGATGCTCGATCAAAAGTAGCAGAGGTCCATCCGGCCATGGTGGAGGTCAATCTGGCAGCAGTGGAGGTCGAATCGACGACATCGTATGCCAAATTGACAGGAGCTAGCGGAGGTCTCGATTTAGTGGTTTGATTTGGTTCTCGTGCACTTATATTTTATGGTGACGGGGCTTGTTTCAGTAGATGCGGTGTTGATTTGACAGTCTCCTGCACCGCAAGTATTTTTATAGCTCGATCCAGCACGTCGTAGCTCGATTTGGCAGTAGAGAAGGTCGATCCAACTACGGTAGAGGTCAGTGAGACATCAACGGAGGTCGAATGGATAGCAGAGATTGATTCAGGGCTAAACAGTTTGGTTCTAGGATGGTAGAGCTTGATTTATGGTTCTAGTACGCTTGAATTTAACGACGGTGGAGCTCATTTCGGTAGTTGCCGCATCGATTCGACAATCCCCTGCACCGGCATGGATTTTCTTGTCGAGCTGGGCAAACTTGTCGAGCAAACAAGTGAGGCGAGCCGAGCCACGGCAAGCATACCAAGCGTGCCCTTAATCCAAACATCCCTATCATAATCTAAAATATATACTTAGTTCGTTAATTGAAGTTAGAATTGTATTTATATATATATAAATATATTCTATAGAAAATTTTTACAAAGTATAACATCCAATAAGGTCAATAGGTTGTTGACGACTGTTAAGTACCACTTTTAGCCGTCAATATTCTCACATAATTGGAGGTACATGCATTTATTACACGCATTTTATTAAGATTAATGTAGTTCCACTTGTCCTTGGAGATTTTTTGAATGTAGGTGAATTAAGTATGAAAAGAGATAGAAACTCACCTTCTATGGAGTGATCCATGCCACCTCAACAGAGGAGATCGCTGCCACATGGATCTTAGGTGGCAAACATGTCACTGATCCAAGTGAAGCACTCGTCAACGATTTAGAGAGCGACACATGGAATGACATGGATCCAAGGGCCCACCAAGGACTCTAATCGCCAAGAATCTTGCCATGCACAGAGGATGGATCATGGGGTTGTTGACACTTCTTAACACAATCACCTAAGAACAGATTTGGAATCCGTCCCCGGCAACGACGCTAGAAATGCTTGTTGGTGTTTCTTAACGTCACCACTAGTTGTACACCTAGAGGGAACGTAAGAGCAACCGGGTATACTACAAGTGCACGGAAATACCGCTGTAGCACTTCCCCAAAGGAGTATTCCAAAGTGTATCGAATGCAAGGAACGATGTGCACTACCTTCTATCCTAGATGAACGGTCTAAGGACACCAAGCCCCAGCTATGGTAGAGAGATGATGGGGAGGATCCTGCTGATAGCGTACAGAGTTGAGGACAGTCTCTCGATTAGGAACTCTCGTTTCGGGCGCAAACCTCCCGCGTTGCTTCTGCACAACTCCGGTTGTTAGATTTTAGACTCCTATAGCTGTATCCAAACGTGGGGGATTTCAGAGAGTCCAACGGCTGTCACTACCGCAGCCTACCCCAAGACAAACCGTGGGATACAGGGCATTCGAAGGATAACCCATAGTCTAGACACCACGTCTACACCACCGATTACTACTATAGCACGGTTACGTCTGCCGGCCCGTAACAACACTATAGCACTCCGTATAAATACGGAGTGACGAACCCACGAGGGAGAGACCCGAACTTACTCAGATATACGCTATCCTATGCAAGGGATCACAGATGAACTTGATCTAGATTAGGATATAGGAGCATCTACTTAACTCTGATCAGACTGATATGCATGCAAACGGGATACAAACTTATGCGCTTATAACAGAAGATCAAGGGTCGTGTTTGTGAAGAACACGAGCCTCTAACTTATGAACAAACACAAAAGTATGAGAAACTCGCTCGTCAACTAGATCAAGGAAGCGTGTTCGTGAAGAACACGAGCCTCTAAATGATGAACGAACGAAGAACTCAAGAACACCGTATGAATGACACTTTAGTCTAATTGGAAATGTCGAAATACTCACTTTGCTCTAATTGAAGAACAAAACATCCTCTCCAACACCACACTCTACCTAGCACCTACTCTCACCTACATGGATCAACTCATTTGATCCATGAAAGATCACATGAGGGAGGAAACTGAAGGACCGAATGGCGACTAGAGAGGGGGGGGGGAGTGAATAGGAGCCGGTTAAAAATTCTTCCAAAGAACCCGGCCTATGCCCCACTCAAAACCCGGTCACACACAAGCAATGAGTCGAATCAATCACCAATCGCCAAAGCAACAAGGTTATGGATCAACCCCAAGCCTTAGGAATGATTCCTTGGAGCATACGCGGAAGCACGATTAAAGAAGAAAAGGAACCGATCAATCCTTGCTAGTTCCTGCGTCCAGCACGGATGGTCCGCCTCGCAGCCGCGGACGGTCCGCCTGGATGGGGCGGACGGTCCGCCAGGTAGGCATGGACAGTCCGAAATGGACGCAGAAGCTAACAGAAACTCTAGAGGAAAAACTGACCCGCGCGGACGGTCTGGCTTGGCCTCGCGGACGGTCCGCCAGTGTCGCGGACTGTCTGCTTGGCCTAGTCGGATGGTCCGCGAACCCCTGCAACAAAGCTCCGAAAACAAAACGGATTGAAATGAGTCAAAACAAGAACACGCGAAGAACTTTGACGAACTAAACAAACTCGCCTGGGCGCGGACGGTCCGCACGGACCAGGCGGACAGTCCGCCCTTCACGGACAGAACAGAAACTGCACAAACTCGAGAAGTCAACCCTTCAAACTCATCACCGGATCTCCCAAACGGTTTGAGCTCTTGAGACAAGATTTGGGGGAGATGATGTGCGTCACTAGGTGAAGCTATGCCCCAAAAATCTCGGCCTCTAACTCACTAGAACGACGGGAATTGCGGATCACACGAACTCAACCAAGAACATAGGCTCCAACCGAAAACACTCGAATCAAAGAGGTTTCCCGGCGTTTGAGGGCACAAGATCAATCACAAAGGTGCACAAGGCATCCATCCATGTTTCCCTCAAAGAAATCCGGGAGAAACACTCTCAAATCCGTGGAATCAAGTGAGGAACAAAGGGACCAAAAATAGCACCAAAAAGAGCCACGAAAATCACAATGCCGAATCTTCTATACATACCCGGAAAGGTTCACAAGGTCTAGCATGCCGCCCTAGCATCCATCCCTCTCAACAAATTTCACATGAAGCTCTCATGCTAGCCTAGAGAAAAGGAAGGGAAAAAGGAATGGAAAATAAGAAAATGGTGGGGGGAAATGAAACCCTAGCGTCGCGGAGAGAGAGCTCATCCACCAACACCCTTGGCTTATATATCGGGTCCCGTCGGTGTGGTAAATGACTCGACTACCCCTAACACTTCAACTGGTGATACAACCCACGTAGGGGCAATTGGTAATCTTGTGGGTCTTGCCATCGGACGGCCACGCCTTCACCGCACCCCGCGTCCTCCCAACGCAAGCTGTGCGATCCTGCCGCGTGTCCTCCGCCTCGAAGCTTCCCGACGCGCCCGGATCCCGTCTCCGTCGCGTTGGGCCTTCGGACTTGGTTTTGAGGCCCAAACCAAGAAACCGTCCACCGATGGTTTTGTGGGCAAACCACCAAACCCCGCGCGCTCGGCCCGGCCTCCCGCCAAGCCCCTTGACTCGGCCGCTACCGTGCGCCGGCTCGATCGTCCTCGACTTCGTCTTGCTCGTGTCGCCACCATGTGACCCGCACCTAGTCCCGCTGTCCACCGGGTCCCTCGAACCGAGCCTACTTGTCTCTCCTTCTCCGGAGGCCCCTCAAGGCTGAAGACCTTTCGCACCCGTTCTTCACCTGCAACAACACGAACTAGGTCGCAGCCTACACCTGCAACACTGAGCCAAGAGTCAGTCCGACACCCGTTGTCAATCACTCATCACTAAGGAGCGGCCATCCATCGACCCTCGGACGCTCCTGGTCCTCAATCTCCCCCTTGATGAGTGCATTGACAACACACAACGCGAATGAAATTCAGAGAGAAAATAAGAAGAAAGAAAAACAAGGAAGCTCAACCACATGACCAAAACCAAAGAAAGGCAAAGAAAGGTCACAAGCCGAGCAAAACACAAACTCAAGCACTCCACACTTAACACCAACAAGAAAGCTCCCCCTGCACAAATGCAAGCTCCCCCTGAACATGTGGATGCAAAAACACTTCTTCTCCAAATTTTAGATGCATTTCTGAATTTTTTATCAACAAACTTCTTCTCCCCCTTGTTGACAATGCATGAGTCAAGTATGGTATGAAAATGCACAATGCATGTCAAAGCATATAAACATCTACTCGAGCTTCTCAAATAGGCCAAATTTAGTGTCAAAGGCTATAAATGAGACAAAGAGCACATAAATGGATCATAGCATAGGCAGAGCATTGCCACAAAGAATATACTGAAATGTACGCATGTGACAAAGCAAATTTTCAGATTTAGGCATTATTATCAAAAGATGGCTCACCACAAATGCAAAAGCCTATCCATGCCATATTCTAGCCTAAACATGCACTTCATCCAGAGATTATACAAGGATATCAAATTCTTAGCAAAAGATCATTGTAAACGCCCATAGAGCAAAACATGTCATGTCAAAGCTCATGAGCCATGTGTCCACTTCGGGGAGACTTCTCCACTGGTGAACATCATGCAACATGTTTGCACCCATATGTGAAAGATAAAGCATTTTAAGCACATAACATGATGGATGGAGCATTTTTCATATATTTCAAGGCATTTTCACTTCATTTCAAGATTAATTCATTTCATGGTACATGAAGTGCCTTTGCGGCAAAAAGAAGCTTATGCTCCTTCATAGATGCAACATAGGCTAAACATTCACAATGATATCGGCCTTTGGCCCAAATGCAAGAAAAAGGCATCCAAGCACAATCTAAGCATGAGAAAACACATCTAGACCAAAAAGTGACATGGATACACTACTACACATGGGTGGAGCACATTTCATAGAATTTAGTCAAGATTTGCAACTTATTCCAAAAGAGGCTATCTCACAACACATATATCTCAATTATCCCAAGAGCATAGCCTCACATTACCATTTCTCCACAAAAGTGACCAATATCTCACAAATAGCCTAAGATACTCAAACAGGGCATATAGGAGAAGCTCATCATCCTAAAATGCAAGATGATACGAATGCAACATGATATGGAACAAAATGGCTATCCTACCAAGTTTTATACATCAAGCAAAGCATATATGTACATCAAAGTAAAGCATGGTATGATACATATGATACAAAGACAAACTCCCCAAGAAACAACTAAAACGGGCAACAAACCCCGAGTTCCCCCCGCAAGCGCACAAAGGTAGCTTGGTCGAGAGGCTTTGTAAAGATGTCTACTAGCTGATCTTGGGTAGGCACATGGTTCAACACTATGGTTCCCTTCTCAACATTGTCTCTCACGAAATGATACCTCACCTCTATGTGTTTGGTTCGGGAATGAAGCACTGGATTTTTGGCTACGCTTATGGCACTGGTGCTATCAGAAAGAAGTGGGATCTGGGTGCACTCCTCACCAAAGTCTCTCAAGGTAAATGAAATCCAAAGAGCTGGGAACAACAAATCGCGGCTGCAACATACTCTGCCTCGGTGGTAGACTGAGCTACACTTGACTGCTTGCAGGAAGACCAAGAAACCAACGAAGACCACAAAAACTGACAAGTGCCAGAAGTAGACTTCCTCTCGACTCGACAACCAGTGAAATCCGCATCCGAAAAACCATGAAGCGAAAGAGTCGAGGAGGACGAATACCAAAGGCCAAGACCAGGGGCAGACTGCAAGTACCTGAAGATCCTCTTGACGGCCTGTCGATGCGAAGTTCTTGGTGAAGCTTGAAAATGAGCGCACAGACACACGCTGAACTGTATGTCTGGCCTCGTCGCCGTCAGGTAGAGGAGGGAGCCGATTATGCTCCGGTACTCCCGCTAGTCCACTGGTTCCCCGTCCTCGTCCGCGTCCCAAGTCACCGTACTGCTCATCGGTGTCGACATGGGTTTCACATCATGCATCTTGAACTTCCTCATCATGTCCTTCGTGTACTTGGTTTGATGCACGAACGTCCCATCCTTCACTTGCTTGATCTGCAGCCCGAGAAAAAACTGCAACTCGCCCATCATGCTCGTCTTGAATTCCCTGCTCATCTCATCTGCAAACTTGGCAACAAGGTTATGTGACGAGCCACCAAAGACAATATCATCCACGTAAATCTGCATAATCAACAAGTCATTCCCATGCTTGAGGAGAAACAAGGTCTTATCCACGGTACCCATCACGAACCCTCTGCTCAACAGAAAACCTCTCAATCTCCCATACCAAGCCCGGGGCGCCTGCTTCAACCCATACAACGCCCTTTTCAACTTGTACACTCTATGTGGATGCTTCTCACTCTCAAACCCCGGTGGCTGCTTCACATACACCTCCTCCTCTATGACCCCATTCAGAAAAGCACTCTTCACATCCATCTGGAACAACTTGAACCCTTTAGCCATGGCAAAGGCTAGAAGGATCCGAATTGCCTCAAGACGGGCCACAGGAGCAAAGGTCTCCTCATAATCGATCCCCTCCTTCTGATTGTACCCCTGAGCAACAAGTCGAGACTTGTTCCTCACAACCATCCCATTCTCACCCTCTTTGTTCTTCCAAACCCACTTCGTTCCTATAGGATGGCAATTTGGAGATGGTTCGACTAACTCCCACACTTGGTTTCTCATAAAGTTTTCCAACTCCTCATGCATGGAATTCACCCAGTTTGCGTCAGATAAAGCATGTCCAATGTCCTTGGGCTCGAAAGTGGCAACAAAAGCAGCATGAGCGAAATGGGAGGAATTCCTGGACCTTGACCGTGTAGTGCGCTCGTCGATGTTCCCAATGATCTTTGACAGTGGGTGCACTTCTTGAACTCGCCGGGGAGCCTCTCGCCTCGAGACTGCCTCCCCCTCAACACCAGCTTCTCTCACTTGCTCTTCCTGTCGATGCATCGTCGTCGATGAGGTAGACGGTCCACCATCTGCCGTGGATGTCGGGGAAGTAGCAGGTACACGCTCAGCTTCAATCACACGGTTCTCTCCATCATCGTCTCCAGCTTCATCCTTCTCCTCTTCAAAGAGGGTCTCAGCCATCTCCTCATCACCTGCACACTCAAAGCCAAGAGAGGTACATGGCATTGTCTCATCGAAGGTAACCTCGCAAGTCTCCATGATTTTGTTAGTTTCAAGGTTAAGCACTCTATAGGCCCTAGAATGATTAGCATATCCAAAGAAGATCCCATCACTAGACCTAGCCTCAAACTTATCGAGTTTTCCCTTCTTGAGAATAAAGCACTTGCAACCAAACACTCGAAAATGACTCACCTTGGGTGCTCGACCATGCATAAGCTCGTAACATGTGTTCTTCTTGAAAGCTCGCAACAAAATCCTGTTAGAGACATGGCACGCGGTATTGACCGCCTCAGCCTAAAACCTCCTAGGAGTCCTATGCTCATCAAGCATCGTCCTAGCCATCTCACAAAGAGTCCGATTTTTCCTTTCCACGACTCCATTTTGAGGGGGCACATAAGGGGTCGAATACTGATGTTCAAGACCAAGATCACTGCAAAAGGCGTCAAAACGAGAGTTCCTGAACTCAGAGCCATTATCACTGCAGATAGCTCGAATGGCATTCCCATGCCTCTCGTTCTTCAACCTAACGATCAGATCTCAAACAAAATCAAAAGTCTCACTCTTATCCTCCAAGAAAAACACCTAGGCATAGCGAGAGTAATCGTCCACCACAACAAGGACATACCACTTCCCACCCACCGAGCAAACTCGAGCTGGCCCAACAAGGTCCATATGCAACAGCTCTGTCGGACGCTCGGTCATGACAGCGGTCAAGGGTGGATGGGGAGTGGCTACCATCTTGCCATGCCTACACGGAGCACAAACCAAATCCTTCTCAAACTTCAACCTCGGCAATCCTCGGACGAGGTCAAGACCACTCAAGCGGGAAACCAAATCAAAGCCCAAGTGGCCCAACCGCCTATGCCATTTCCACAAATCACAAGAAGGACCGGCCACGAAACAACCAGCAGAACCGAAAGAACGAGAGAAATCAGCCCTGAAAATCTGACCCTCAAAACCCACATCGAGCAACTAGGAAACCAAAAGCAAATTGAAGCCCAAAGACTTCACAAGAGCAACCCGCTTCAATGTTACCTTATCACACACTTGCACCACACCCTCAGAAATCACCTTCCCTCGTCCGTTGTCCCCAAACGTGATGTAGATCTTCTCCTTCACGGGGGTGAGGCTAGAGAATCACCGCCTATCTCCGGTCATGTGTCGGGAACATCCGGAGTCAATCAACCAAATGTTCTCCAAGCCTCCTGCCTATAGTCAGAAACAAGAACGTGAATGAGCCAACGACTCGACACTGGGGTTAGCACAAAGAAAGTTAAACCAGTGCTGAGCCATCTGCTCAAAAGAGGGGTTAGCAAACATCATTCCTTTGCCACCAAACTTCCCATGTCCCATGGGAGGAGTACGAACACCACGAGGGGGAAAACGTGGTCCGTAGTTCCTCTGGAACCCAAAACTGTGATCATCTCCCTTGAACTCGTATCGAGGACGAGTAGGGGGACGTCCAGCAAAACCACCACGAGCTTGACCAAACCTCTTATCAACACGCACACCACCATCTCTCCGATCAAACCGCTCACCACCAACTCTCTGTGGAAACCGAACACCTTGAGCCCCAACTCGACCAACACTCCTCACACTTCCCATAGCCCGTGGAAGTGGCACTCGAGGCTCAGGCACGCCATGAGACTGGTGGTACCTGTCCTGGTTCGCTTGCTCCCTAGCAAGCCTCTCATCCCTCTTCTTCTTGTAGCAAAACTCTGCAAGGTGCCTCTCCTTGCCACAATACTCACACTTGAAGGGGATGGGTTTTGGCTTCTCACTGGACCTCACACCCTTCTCACTCACAAACTTCACTGGTTTCTGGAAATCATTGGCTTTGGATGGGAATTTGGGTGGATCTTGGGTTGTGTCAAGTTTGTTGCAAAGGTGGTTTGGCTTAGGTGTAAAGGAGTTCTTGGGTGCTTTTGGGAGTGGAACTTGGATGTCTCCGATCATCTCAAACTCGGAAGTGGACTCAACACACTTCTCGTACACACTCTCCCCACTGTTCTCTCCCACTTTCTCACCCAACTTCTCAAACCCCAAACCACGACCATCGGTTCTCTTGAACTCCTCAATCATGATACGCAATTGAGGTTCACGCCCGGACAACCAACCCAACACCTTCCTCAAATAATCATTCTCCTCATAGATGACATCCAAACGAGAAGTAAGCTCAACATTTCACACACTAACATCATCACAGCTAGAACATGCATTCACAACAGGAGATTTCAAAGATGCTTCCAAAGAATTAATGGTAGAACGAGCATCAACAAGCTTAGCATGCAAAGTAGGACATGATTTACAAGCACCAAGCAAAGTGGGTCTAGCCTTAAGCTCATCATACTCAGTCCTAAGAGCATCTAGTTTTGCCATGGTGGAAGCATGTTTTTCATTAAGCACTTTGATCTCATTTAACCAAGCATCACATTCAGAGCATTCAACTTCATCCGAAACAGTAGGAGCAAGTTTCAAAGAGTCATTCTCAAGTTTCAAGTCAAGCAACTTAAACTCTAACTCTCCTACTTTCTCACTAGCATTCTCAGGTTGAGACCTAAGATCCTTCCTCATTTTCTTAGCCTCTCTAAGCACACTATCTCGGTTATCAAGCAACTCATTCAACTTAGAGATCTCAGCAAGCAAGGAGTCGGGGTCACGGTTTACCTCATCCACGGAGTCAGAATCTGAGTCTTCCTTTTCGCTCTTCTTGCTACTTGAGCTATGTGCCATGCCACAAAAGCCCTCAAGTGCAACGCAACTCAACCCGTTGAAGTTCCGGCTCACATGCCGCTTGCCCTTGCGCCGCCCGACGTCTTCATCTTCACTACTTGATATTGATGGTGATTCGCTTGAACTTGTGTCGACGTCGCTTGCACCGGCCACCATGGCTCTTGCCTTGTCCTTCTTGTGGCCGCCACCCTTGCTCGACCTTCGCTTGTCCTTGTCCTTACTCTTGGACTTGTAGTAGTGCTTGCTCTTCGATGAATGCTCTTCTTCACGCCTCAGATGCGCCTTGTACTCGCTCATCTTGTGCTTGTTCTCCTCCACCTCGGGGCATTCTACGATGAAGTGGCCGTGCTTGCCACACTTGAAGCAAGTCCCCGAGCTTCGCCTTGCGTTCCTCCGGTTCTCATGCAACCGCTCGAACCTCCTTGATAGCAAGGCGAGGTCATCCTCACCCAACACATCGAACTCCTCATCTGGCATAGACATGAGAGAATACAAGGAAAACTGGAGAAAGGAGGGGTTAGTGTTAGCCTTGGTCTTTGATCCGCCCACGAGAGCAAGACTATGTGAATCAGTCGTGCCCTCATGCTTGGACTGCAACCTCCTATCGACCTCGGACGACTTGAGCTTAGAAAAGAGGTCATCCAACTCAATGGTCAATTATTGCCCGGACTCCTTGATGGCCTCAACCTTAGCCACCCAAACCTCACGATCCAAAATATGCAAGAGTTTCAATGCTTGATCATGCTCGGTGTAAGGAAAAACATCCACATTAGCCTTCATGTTGTTCACGATGGCGGTGAATCTCTGAAACATAGCATCGATGTCCTCACCGGGGAGTTGAGTGAAGTTCTCATACTCCATCTGGTAAGTGACAAAGAGGCGAGCCTTCACATGGCTATCACCACCGTGAGCAACCAACAACTTCTCCCAAATTTTCCAAGCAAGATCCAAATCACGAACACGCTCAAACTCGGGATCGCACAAACTTCGGACCAAATGATCAACGGCTTTTGCATTCGCCTCATACTTGGTCTTTGCATTAGGGTCGGTCACCATAAGCGTATGGATATCCGGAGGAATCACATAAGTCTTGTCAAGCACAACAAAATCCAACAACTTGCCACGAAGAAAAATCATCATACGAGTCGACCACTTGTGGTAACTCTTCCCATCGAAGTGCAGAGGACCGCCCCACTCTACGTACGCCATCTTTGGATTCTAGACTTGCTACAGTCACGAGAATCCGGCAACTGGTTCTGATACCAATTGAAAGACCGAATGGCGACCAGAGAGGGGGGGAGTGAATAGGAGCCGGTTAAAAATTCTTCCAAAGAACCAGGCCTATGCCCCACTCAAAACCCGGGCACACACAAGCAATGAGTCAAATCAATCACCAATCGCCAAAGCAACGAGGTTATGGATCAACCCCAAGCCTTAGGAACGATTCCTTGAAGCATACGTGGAAGCACGATTAAAGAAGAAAAGGAACCGATCAATCCTTGCTAGTTCCTGCGACCAGCACGGATAGTCTGCCTGGCAGCCGCGGACGGTCCGCCTGGATGGGGCGGACGGTCCGCCAGGCAGGCGCGGACAGTCCGAAATGGACGCAGAAGCTAACAGAAACTCTAGAGGAAAAACTGACCCGCGCGGACGGTCCGGCTTGGCCTCGCGGACGGTCCGCCAGTGTCGCGGACTGTCTGCTTGGCCTGGTCGGACGGTCCGCGAACCCTCTGCAACAAAGCTCCAAAAATGAAATGGATCGAAACGAGTCAAAACAAGAACACGTGAAGAACTTCGACGAACTGAACGAACTCGCTTGGGCACGGATGGTCCACAGGGACCAGGCGGACAGTCTGCCCTTCACGGACAGAATAGAAACTGCACGGACTCGAGAAGTCAACCCTTCAAACTCATCACCGGATCTCCCAAACGGTTTGAGCTCTTGAGACAAGATTTGGGGGAGATGATGTGCGCACTAGGTGAAGCTATGCCCCAAAAATCTCGGCCTCTAACTCACTAGAACGACGGGAATCGCGGATCACACGAACTCAACCGAGAACATGGGCTCCAACCGAAAACACTCGAATCAAAGAGGTTTCCCGGCGTTTGAGGGCACAAGATCAATCACAAAGGTGCACGAGGCATCCATCCATGTTTCCCTCAAAGAAATCCGGGGAAAAACACTCTCAAATCCGTGGAATCAAGTGAGGAACAAAGGGACCAAAAATAGCACCAACAAGAGCCACGAAAATCACAAAGCTGAATCTTCTATACATACCCGGAAAGGTTCACAAGGTCTAGCATGCCGCCCTAGCATCCATCCCTCTCAACAAATCTCACATGAAGCTCTCATGCTAGCCTAGAGAAAAGGAAGGGAAAAAGGAATGGAAAATAAGAAAATGGTGGGGGGAAATGAAACCCTAGCGTCGCGGAGAGAGAGCTCATCCACCAACACCCTTGGCTTATATATCGAGTACCGCCGGTGTGGTAAATGACTCGACTACCCCTTACACTTTAACTAGCGATACAACCCACGTAGGGGCAATTAGGTAATCTTGTGGTCTTGCCATCGGACGGCCACACCTTCGACGCACCCCGCGTCCTCCCGATGCAAGCTGTGCAATCCCGCCCGTGTCCTCCGCCTCGAAGCTTCCCGACGCGCCCGGATCCCGTCTCCGTCGCGTTGGGCCTTCGGACATGGTTTTGAGGCCCAAACCAAGAAACCGTCCACCGATGGTTTTGTGGGCAAACCACCAAACCCCACGCGCTCGGCCCGGCCTCCCGCCAAGCCCCTTGACTCGGCCGCTACTATGCGCCGGCTCGATCGTCCTCGACTTCATCTTGCTCATCTCGCCACCATGTGACCCGCACCTAGTCCCGCTGTCCACCGGGTCCCTCGAACCAAGCCTACTTGTCTCTCCTTCTCCGGAGGCCCCTCAAGGCTGAAGACCTTTCGCACCCGTGCTTCACCTGCAACAACATGAACTAGGCCGCAGCCTACACCTGCAACACTGAGCCAAGAGTCAGTCCGACACCCGTTGTCAATCACTCATCACTGAGGAGCGGCCATCCATCGACCCTCGGACGCTCCTGGTCCTCAGAAACAAGTGTTTCTGAAGAGGAGGAGGAGAATGGGATGCCTCTATTCTAGCCGCCTCTCCTTCTATTTATAGGCCCGTGTCACTACGCGAGAACACCCCAAGCACCGCGGGAATGCCCTAAGGATCCAATGGGGAGACGACACGTGGAAGACGGGCGCGAACCGCCTTAAGGTGGGGTCGGCCGACCTGTGGGGTCGGCCGAACCCGGGTCGGCTCCGATTGCGCCGCCTTTCGTCTGGGTGACTGCTTGGTGGGTCCTCAAGGCGGTTCCCGATGTATGGGTCGGTTGGAGGCGGTTTGCTCGGGTTGTGGGCCCTCGAATCCGTGTACTGGCTCCTGATTGGTCGAAGGTGTGTTTCCTTGGATTGGTGATGTGTCATGGACACATGGCATCCAACGTGGCAACACGTCGCCACGTGGTCTGGTGTGGGTCCCACTGAGCCCACATATCAAGATGGTGATCTTGTCTTGTGCATATCTCTTTCATCCGGACTCAGAAGTAGACATATGATATATCCATTTCGATCGTCTCGACAAGCCCGTCGCAATGGTGCAGTCCAAATTGGCATTTGAAGTTGTTTATGATGACATCCTTTAATAGCCATTGGATCACTTGCTCTCAATTGTACTATTTGGCACGCATTCGGTGCATCCTGCAACAAAAGCTAGAAACACCAACACTTGTGGAAATCATCAGTATCAGGCCCTATTCTAGTATTGATGATACTTTAACATTTATTTTATGCAGGTATTGACGGTGTAAAAGTAGCACTTAACAGCCGTCAACAACTCCCCCACACTTGACCTTTGCTCGTCCCGAGTGAAGAGAGTCAGATCAAGGTGAGACATGATATCCAAAGGTATGAAGCAAGCATAAGAGATATTCCAAACCATACCTTGTACTCATGAGCTTATGAAGTGTCTATCATGCTATCTTGGGTAGTTGAAGAATGGAACGGTCATGAATCAAATCACTCCTGCTCATCATGTCAAGTAACTTGGGGTTTTGCAATAAATTTCCAAAACAAACCTTGCTTAGCTCGTCATTTGATTCTCTCAGATCGCTCAATGTGTATATGTCCTCACCAAGGCATTAGATTGCCTTTATTTACCCTACTTCTAATGACGGATATATGTGGAGCTCAGGGTAGGATAAAGGATAAGGCATACTTGTATCACATATATTGCAAAGTCAAAGACTGGATCCATAGAGAAAATTAAATCATACAATCAGATCAAGATGTGCACGTGTATGGATATGATGGGTATGGTAAGGTGTATACTAGGCCCGGAATGGGTGCTAGATATTACCATACGTATATGATGAGTGTTGGTTGATGGTAAGGTGGACACTAGCCCCGGAATAGGTACTAGTTATTACCATCTAAGTTATGGAACTCCTTTTTGCATGATTTTCTCCGCTCTCCTTTTTGAAATTTTCGAGATATGGGCTATCTCTCTTTTCTCTTTTTTTTCTTTTTTTAGATCATGCCTTTTTGACCATGTCTTTCTCTTTTTTTTATATATAGCCCAATCTCTTTTATAGATATTTGGAGAGGGATAAATCATGGAACAATGCATGGAGCTTTATTTTGTGGAATGGATTGAATGATACAATGCTAACTATCAGTGTAGAAGCATAGCAAGGGGAATATGGTGGTGTGCACATAAATCTTGATCATGAAAGTAATGAGGAGAATTCTCACAAGGGTCACAGATTTTGACAAAGCTCAATGCAATAACAAGCAGCATATGAGTATAAGGTTTTCAACTATGAACATCATATGGCTTTGGTAGGACTGTGGCATATCAAAGAGGAGCTTTGCAAAGGGTTTTATGATTTTTCAAATAAAATTCCCAAGAACTTAAACATAAAGAGCGAAGATCATATCATCAAACCATATCACAAACATCAACTACTTAGATAAGCATGAGTTCCCTAATGATATTTGTTCACAAGCATCAAGATAATAAGTAAGGAATAAAACATATGCAAGCCAACCACAGGAATCATGGAGAGCAACCAAAACACCGATATTTGAGTTTGATTTATTGGATAAGAATTGAGGATCATTCAAACTCAAAGGTAGAGAGTGAGATGAAGGGTGCACGTACCATCGCTCCTGAAGGATATGGGGAACAAGGGAGGCCAGTGGTGATTCGGCTGGCCAAAAGGCAGCCGGCTCACTCTGGTTTACCTTGCTCTTGTCATGAAGGTGTAGTCGACGTCGTGCAGCCCTTTGTGTGGGAGTTCTCAAGTGGATATGTTGATGATGAGCTTGAGAGAGCTCCCCCACACTGGTGCTTGTACTGGTGCTATTCTTCAAGCAAAAGTGAAAACAAAAGATGGACTCTACTGGTTTGAGAACCATAGAGCCTTTATTCAAAAGCAAATATTTTTGGTTTTTTTATTTTAATTTATTGTCACCATGTCATTTGCTCGAAAGGGTTAGACCAAAATTACACTTCATGCACAAAGGGGAATATACTTACCTTGGACCTTTGAGAGGTCATATGTACCACCTTCGCATGTTGTGCAACATGAATCTGACACCTCAACTTACCTTCCCATTTGAATTTAGCTCAATGACTTACCCATTCAAATTTGACAATTTTCTGCAGGGGTTAGTCCGCATATATGCAACCAAGATCTATGAAGATATAACTCTAAAGTTCATAGTCAAAACTCGACACCATGCCTTGTTTTGACTGAAGAAGACAAATTTTAACCTAAGCACCATGCTTAATTTAAAATAGCCTATGAATGAGCGTCGACCATACATTCAAACCAGGTTATACAGACACTGAAAAAGGAAGCACTTAAGCATGATCAAACTATTTTCAAAAGGGACATAAGCATGAGCATAAGACGATGAACCTCGGGAACCTCCCGGAAGGGCTTTGTTTAATGTCAAAAGCAGGACTTACCTAGCTAGTGGGCAAGATGCAAGAGCTAACATCATCACCACACCAGGATAAGATTTGGTAGAGGAGAAACTTTACTCAGGATGCTCACATACCTCCCCAACACTTGAAGTTTGCATTGCTAGGCAACAAAACTCAAGTGTGTGGTGATCAAGCTTCCTTTGTAAACGTTCCCTCACCAAAGCGTATCTAGGTGTTGTAAATGATGTGGCTCACATGTTCGTAGGCATCATCTGTCCATCTTTCTTTTCTATCTCCACCTGAAAGGTTAGTGACCAAAAATACCCGAAGGATGACTTATCCTAAAAACATGTTCTTGCTTTTATTCAAAAGGGAAATGAAACCTATGCTAATCCAGGCTATCTCCTGGTAGTGCTTTGTTTATTTATTGGTCATAAGCTCGACCATGGGAACTTCATATTGCAGCTATCGTTGGTGGTGTCATTCCCGTCTCACCACCAATCTTGATGTATCGGTGAAGCTTTAGCTGCAAGGTTAGTGCCACAATGCACACATGAAATCTGATATGCTTATGATAGACATATACATCCACAATCAACCTTCTAAACATTCTACAAAAGAGGACCATAAGGTGATTGCAGCACCCACGTGTGCTCAGCGCACTAAGCAAGTCTGACTCTGGAAAGACATGATATGAACATGGTCTATATGGTAGATCAAGAATGAAGCTACCATGCTCGTGTGTGGAATCCTTTCCTCCGGACTCCAGAGTCAGTGCCTCGAAAAGTTCCATGGCCCATGAATTCTCCATCTCAAGAGAGTCATCGTGGGAGCTCGATGTTGACTCTTGATCATAATCGAAAACAACATAATACGGGCCAGCGGGAAGAGGCTGCAACTCGGTCGAGAGTGGTGACGATCGTTCGCCTTCACAAGGGTGAAGAGAGTCTTCCGAGTCGTACTCATGGGGAGTAGAAGGCTCTACACCCTCATTGAGAACAAGCTTGGATGACACAAACCGAGATATACTCATCGTCTTCTCGAGTGGGTTTTGCAGGGGAAGAGGCTTCGCCAAAGGATATCCCAGACAAGGGGTAGTAGTGGCGGAAATAGCTCCCCTAAGCTTACCATCTAGGCTCCCTAAGGATGTACCAAAGAACTGTTATAAAGGGGAGCCTAGGAGAAGATCGAGATCAGGGACATCGGAGATGTGAGAGTCTAAGCTAGCCTTGATCTCGTCTATGATCAGCGGCACGGCACTTGCGATCCCCCGACATTCAAGAATATGTCCAAATGGACAAGTCTTGATGAGCATGTCGGATGGTGCTGGCGGAACGTTGCCCAAAAGAGTTTCCGCTAAGTGCCATGGCAAAATGTCAACCTCCATGATGGGGTTATTATGGGCCTCTACGACAGTGCCTCTACTAGAGCAAGAAACAACCAGAGAAGGTGAACTATTCCGAGCTACCTCAGAAAATCGTGTCACTCCCTCTGACCATTCCTCCCTCATGGCCTCCTCAGGATATGCTTCGTTAGGTGGATCAGGAGGTAGGGGAGGCACCGCAGGCCTAAGGGAAGGTTCTGTCAAAAGATTTCTAGAATGATCAGTGTAGACAGAATAAGGTTCCTCCTCTGATTGGGCATCAATAGAATTCGAGGTATCTAAAAGGTTTTCAGAAGGGTCATCCTCGAATTTGCGAGTGAACACCAGTGGTTGAATTTCTTCTTCCCTTGGTGTTCGCGGTTCAGGAGAGGGCTCAACAGACAAGTCTTGAGATTCAGAAGGTGAAGACTCTGACTTGGATGTTGAGGGACCCTCATGGCTCGACTCGGATTCTTGGTTGGGTTTGTTGTGATCAATAGCGACAGAAGGGTTTTCTAAGAGGGAATCTAAGATCTCTCTTCCTTCCCTTGGAGTTTTTTCCACAAAGAAACCTCCAGCAATAACGTCTGGATCGAGGGCGGAATCCATGTCTAGACCCATACAAAAGATGTACAATGACACATCGATGGGTAAAGACGGACCAGGTGTCAACACCAAAATGTGTAGGAACCTAGCCCATGCCGCTCCTAGGGACTCCTCTAATTTCTCGAAATCGAGGATACTTATTGGAAGAGAAGCTACACGAGTGTACCATTGCTCCATCCTCTCCATGGGAGAGAACGAGTGACAAAAGTTATCTCAAAGTTCTCCCTAATCACCATTCACACTTTCTATAGTGTGGGCGTACCATTGTTCCACCTCTCCTATGAGGGAGAAAGGAAACAACTTCCACCTCACGGTGTCCTGTGTCATACCTGGCATAGCCAGACTAGAACACAGTTCCTCAAATTCCTCGAAATGGAGGTAGGGGTCTTCATTGATTGCACCAAAGAATGGTCGATCCTGAACCGTGGCTAAAAAGCCAGGGGGGAGTTCATAGCCGGATGATGAAGATGATAATGACTCTTCGAACTCACCCCTAGAGGTAGAGAAGCTTTGAAAGGAAGGCATCTCAAAGGGTAGCGGGGGTAAAGGTAGAAGAAAAGAAACAAAAAGGATATCTGATGGGTAACGGGGGTGATAGTAGAAGAAAACAAAAAAGATAAATACGAGGACCACTAGGTTCGAAGATAGATACAGCAACCATTCCCCGGCAATGGCGCCAGAAATGCTTGTTGACACTTCTTAACGGAATCACCTAAGAACAGATTTGGAATCCGTCCCCGGCAACGACGCCAGAAATGCTTGTTGGCGTTTCTTAACGTCACCACTAGTTGTACACCTAGAGGGAACGTAGGAGCAACTGGGTATATCGCAAGCGTACGGAAATACCGCTGTAGCACTTCCCCAAAGGAGTATTCCAAAGGGTATCGAATCCAAGGAATGATGTGCACTACCTTCTATCCAAGATGAACGGTCCAAGGACACCAAGCCCCAGCTATGGTAGAGAGATGATGGGGAGGATCCTGCTGATAGCGTATAGAGTTGAGGATAGTCTCTCGATTAGGAACTCTCGTTTTGGGAGCTAACTTCCCGCGTTGCTTCTGCAGAACTCCGGTTGTTAGATTTTAGACTCCTATAGCTGTATCCGAACATGGGGGATTTTAGAGGGTCCAACGGCTGTCACTACCGCGCCCTACCCCAAGACAAACCGTGGGATACAGGGCATTCGAAGGATAACCCGTAGTCTAGACACCACGTCTACACCACCGATTACTACTATAGCACGGTTACGTCTGCCGGCCCGTAACAACACTATAGCACTCCGTATAAATACGGAGCAACTAACCCACGAGGGAGAGACCCGAACTTACTCAGATATACGCTATCCTATGCAAGGGATCACAGATGAACTTGATGTAGATTAGGATATAGGAGCATCTACTTAACTCTGATCAGACTGATATGCATGCAAACGGGATACAAACTTATGCGCTTATAACAGAAGATCAAGGGTCGTGTTCGTGAAGAACACGAGCCTCTAACTTATGAACAAAAACAAAAGTATGAGAAACTCGCTCGTCAACTAGATCGAGGAAGTGTGTTCATGAAGAACACGAGCCTCTAAATGATGAACGAACGAAGAACTCAAGAACACCATATGAATGACACGTTAGTCTAATTAGAAATGTCGAAATACTCACTTTGCTCTAATTGAAGAACAAGACATCCTCTCCAACACCACACTCTACCTAGCACCTACTCTCACCTACATGGATCAACTCATTTGATCCATGAGAGATCACATGAGGGAGGAAACAAGTGTTTCTAAAGAGGAGGAGGAGAATGGGATGCCTCTATTCTAGCCCCCTCTCCTTCTATTTATAGGCCCGTGTCACCACGTGAGAACACCCCAAGCACCACGGGAATGCCCTTAGGATCCAATGGGGAGATGACACGTGGAAGACGGGCGCGAACCGCCTTAAGGTGGGGTCGGCCGAACCCGGGTCGGCTCCGATCACGCCGCCTTTCGTCTGGGTGACTGCTAGGTGGGTCCTCAAGGCGGTTCCCGGTGTATGGGTCGGTTGGAGGCAGTTTGCTCAGGTTGTGGGCCCTCGAATCCGTGTACTGACTCCTGATTGGTCGAAGGTGTGTTTCCTTGGATTGGTGATGTGTCATGGACACATGGCATCCAACGTGGCAACACGTCGCCACGTGGTCTGGTGTGGGTCCCACTGAGCCCACATATCAAGATGGCGATCTTGTCTTGTGCATATCTCTTTCATCCGGACTCAGAAGTAGACATATGATATATCCATTTCGATCGTCTCGACGAGCCCGTCGCAATGGTGTAGTCCAAATTGGCATTTGAAGTTGTTTATGATGACGTCCTTTAATAGCCATTGGATCACTTGCTCTCAATTGTACCATTTGGCACGCA
Source organism: Cenchrus fungigraminus (assembly GCA_036936925.1). NCBI lineage: Eukaryota > Viridiplantae > Streptophyta > Magnoliopsida > Poales > Poaceae > Cenchrus > Cenchrus fungigraminus. The sequence goes on from CM072779.1 coordinate 106,514,700, forward strand.
TTCGGTGCATCCTGCAACAAAAGCTAGAAACACCAACACTTGTGGTAATCATCAGTATCAAGCCCTATTCTAGTGTTGATGATCCTTTTACATTTATTTTATGCAGGTATTGACGGTGTAAAAGTAGCACTTAACAGCCGTCAACAGGGGCCCACAAACCAGTCACTGGGAAGAAGCACAGGACGACGCGTGGCACGAGAGGGTTGGCCGATCCTAGGGTCGATCGAACTGCCTCTGCTATGTTTCATCCTGGCCTTCCACGTGCTGGTCCATGATTGGACACTTGCTGCATCCCGGGGTGTTTTGGTGACATTTGGTGCACGAGGACACCATGGCCCTTGCCTATAAATAGAAGGGGAGGGGCTCCCATTTCTCACACCCACACTAGACTCTCATCTCTCACTTTTAGTTTCCAAGCCTAGGGAGTAGGCTAGAGTAGCTCTTATTTAGGTTCCAAGTCTACTATGGGATCTAGGTATGAGTTCTCTTGTATCTTTATTTCTTTGTATAACTTTGATCTACTTCAGTTATTCAGCTATTTCATATAAAGTTATGTTTTCTCGAAAGACGTAGGAGAACTGCACTTCATTATATTATGAAGAAGTTCATATAAAGTTATGGTAGTTCATATGATTGATATGTTCTTGAGTTCTTTGTTCGTTCATCATTTAGAGGCTCGTGTTCATCAAGAACACTACCTTTCGATCCACTTGAAGGATGATTTACTCATACCATTTGTGTTTGTTCATAAGTTAGAGGTTCGTGTTCTTCATGAACATGACCCTTTGATCTTGTTGATTAGACATAAGAGAGCTCATATATGTTTGTATGACTAGCCCTGTTTGATTTAGTTGGATTGCATTGTTGTGTTGCATGAAGTTTGTGTTTATGCTACGATACTCGGTCTAAGTCGGCCAGTGTTCTGGTGGCTTCACCCTGGGTCACAATAGCCTGGGCCGGGTGGAGTTCAGTAGCAACGTAGGCATGGTGCCTGGGTTGTGTAGTTATGTTAGTTATGAGCTTGCCCCCTGTAATGATTGATGTAGGCCGCGGTAGTGATAGCCGTTGGACCCTTCGTAACCCTCCATGCTGGGGTATTGCTATAGGAGGCTAAAGGATAGATTTCCACTTGTATGCATAGCATCACGGTGCTATCTCCCCGTTTGCACCTGGGTGCTGAACCTTTGATCATGTAATGTTTTGTGCATCTTTCTTGTATCATCTAACTCTTGTATGCTTAGCACATTAGAACCTAGAGCTAACTCCATACAGTCCTCCCTATGCCACATTGTTCTTTTGTAGGAGATGAATCAATGTGTGTGTCACACTACCCTATTTTATCATTTATCTTACCCCTTTATTTGAGTTGTTGTCTCTTTCTCTATCTCATGGTTTATATTCAGTGCAATAGCATAAGTCTTGATATCCGCCATTGCCTTCCACGGATTCTATACCCTTGGAATACTCTCTTCCCCGGGAAAATGCTACTATGGTATATCTGTGCGGTTGTAGATTCGTTCATGATCGTTAGGAATACCTATGGCCAGTCTTGATGCTCGCTCTAACTCAATGTTGTTAGTGGTGATGTTAAGAAACTCCAACAAGCATTTCTAGTGCTATCACTGGGGATGGATCCTAAATCCGTTCTTAAGATGGATGCGTTAAGAAATGTCAACAAGCATTTCTAATGTCGTTGCCGGGCAAGGCACAAGATTATCATGACTATGCTTTGCATCTGTTTATAAAACTTGAGTAGGGTAGATCAACTCTCAATGCAGGCTAACCTTTATTGTCTTCTTTGTCTTTGGATGATGAAGACAGGTAGTGTATGACTGGTTTCGACTTACCGCCAAATTTCACAGAAGACCCAGAGTCACTAGTGAGGAAAGCTTGATCTCATTTCGACTCTCCTCGCTGTACTCGTTCGGGAGTCGATCCAGCTTCCTTAGTGCTATCCACATCAAACACTCTGGCCCACAAGACACTTCATGAGTACTCAGCTCCTTCAGCTGACCAGGTGCTGCAAGGCCCTAAGGTGGCATTTGGGACTGAGCACTTTGAAATCAAGATGGGTTTAATCACGATGGTACAGGCTAGCCCATTCTGCGGCAAGCCAAACGAGGATGTGAATTCCCATCTTCAGCAGTTCCTTGATCATCATCAGGGGTGCAAATGTGGATGCAATTCGTCTTCGATTGTTCCCATTCTCTCTCTTGGGAAAGCCAAGCAGTGGTTCTATGCGAATCGTGAAGCTATCAATACATGGGGCAAATGTTCAGAAGCATTCCTCAAGAAGTTCTTTCCGTTTGGTAAAACCGATGCCCTTCGAGGGAGAATTTCTAGTTTCCAGCAAGCAGCAAATGAATCTATTCCAGAGGCTTGGGAAAGGCTTTAGGAGTAAATCCTGACCTGTCCTCGCCATGGGATGGAGCATTGGCTTATTCTTCAATGTTTCTACAATGGACTGACTCCGACAGCCCGTGTCTCACACATATTGATGTTGCTGCTCAAGCAACCTTTTTCTCACTCACTGTTGATAATGCAAAATCACTTCTTGAGAAGATGGTTTCCAACCAAGGGTGGAGTGATGAACGACTCAAATCACGTCAGAGGGGTACTCATACTGTAAAGGATGTAGATATGCTTACTACCAAGATGGATCTTCTTATGAAAAGATTGGATGGCTATACCAGCGAGAAGGTGCCATGGCCACCACTACTCTGCCTATGGATTCTCATATGACTTGTGAGGTCTATGGTAACACTATGGTTTCAGGGAATTACTACCCTGAAACTCAGAAGGATGTGATGTACATGAATAGCAATAACAATGGTTCTCGTCCCCAAGGAGGCCAAACGTGGAATCAACAATGCCCTTTATACCAAGGAGGTAACCAAGGTAATTCTTACAATTCTAACTAGCTCTCCTTAAGAGATTGTTGACGGTTGAAACACATGTCGCATTTCGATCCGCAAGCGTATGGATCACGTGTGGCCTTTTTTCACTCAGGGTGACCCAAGATATCGAACCGTAGATCGAAAGCAAACTACCTAGAGTTTTCCAACTAATCTAACCGGACTAACCCTACATGAGGTCTTCATTGCATATGAGAGGTAAACCTAATAGATATGAGTGATAGCATATAGGTTGATCACATCCACAAACATAGGCAAGGTAAAGCACAACCATACACTACAAGAAATTCGTTGACTAGTGACGCAACCACATTTTAGCATCATTGATTTATGACGTTCCTGCCTGATCTCGTCATTAAATTTCACTTCCGAGCAAATTAAGTGACAAAAAAAACTTTCGTCATAACGGTTGGTACTGTAGCCGAGCATTCCCTGTTCCAAGCTAGTTTTGTGACACCATAAGCTCTGCAACAGCGTCATAAACCAACTTTGGTCCCACATGTAAGCATTATTTTAAAAATAGAGTGTACCAAGTCATCATAAAATTCGGAAGGGTCCCACATGTAAGCATTCTTTCGAAAATAGAGTGTTCCAACTTGTCATAAAATTTTGCAAGGTCCCACATGTAAGTATTTATTTAAAAATAGAGTGTTCTAACTCGTCATAAATTTAATAGGGTCCCACAAGTCTGTCTGATAAAAAAGGGAGGAAAATTAAAAGGATACAATGTCAATAGCTGGGGTCGAACCCGGGATCTTTGATTCTGAAGGGGAAGGCAACACTACCACTAAGACATGCTACACTTTGTGTTATTTGAGCCAAGAAGATTCTTTATATTTGTTTATTTGTGTTTATATTATTTTGCATGCCCCATGTAAGTTAAAGCAGAGAAATATGGCGGTAAAACAAGGATAAAATGTCCTCCTCCCGTGGGTCGAACCTATTACCACTCGAAGGGGAATTTTTTACATTGACCAGCTCCCACCTGTAAATTTCAGGTGATTCTTTAATATAAATCGGTAATTCGAAGGCGAAACGCTTCACTATCTTCGCAAAGACTCTCAACTTTTTCTACGCAGATCAGCAATTCGAATGTGACATTTTTGGAATGAATGGCGGATCCTAGCGGCGATGGAAAAAAAAGAGAACATGAACCTCAAAGCTGCAGGAGGTCAGAAATGAGCTAGAGAACTTTCAGCAATCATTATGATTATAAATGGGTAGCCTCGGTGGTAAGGCTAGTTATATGTTTGTGAACATTGTCTCGATCATGTATTCTGAACATTGTGCCTTATGTTTGTATTTTGGTGCTACTACTACTACTAGTACTACTACTACTGTTGCTGCTGCTACTGCTGCTGATGCTGCTGCTAATGCAGCTACTACTACTGCTGCTACTACTACTGCTGCTACTACTACTGCTGCTACTACTACTGCTGCTACTACTACTGCTACTACTACTACTGCTGCTACTACTACTACTGCTCCTACTACTACTACTGCTCCTACTACTGCTACTACTCCTACTACTGCTGCTGCTACTACTACTGCTGCTGCTACTACTGCTGCTGCTACTACTGCTACTACTACTACTACTGCTACTACTATTGCTACTACTACTACCACTACTACTACTACTACTACTACTGAGCCAAACAGATATCTTATATTAGTTTTTTGTACCATTGTCGATATGTTGATGTTTGCTACTTGGTGGTGTCAACTTTATTATTATGAGTTGAGAAACTTGTTGCTACCTAATCATCTTGTTGTGATGAGCCAAGAAACTTGTTGCTACATGATCATCTTATTATGATGTTTGATACTCGGTGGTGTGAACTTTGTAGTGATGAGTTCCTATGAGATGCCATCTTATTATGCCGATTTTGTTTAATCTATTTCAAATTGATTCGAGCATACTCCCAATCACCATTCTAAATTCTTAAGCGTTGCATAACTGCAAAACTAGGCAAAAAAAAGGTAGAGGGAGAACAACAGATATTCCATGTGGGAGCCACCTCGAGGTAACTGGACATATCAGCCCCAACAATAGCATAGAGTGGTTCAGGTAAGTTGGCGGGAGAAAAGCCCGCACTGCAGCCAAAAAAAGTTTTCCCGTAGACAAGTGTATATATCTCATTTTTCTCGATGACATGGCATACACTAATGCAACTTTGCAAGAGACTCACCGGCACCACGCTCTTGTTCCTTGTGGCAAAGGCTAGAGCTAGCGTTGGTGCGTAGATCTGCTCTTGCCCGTGGCGGGAATGGCGAATCATAGCGGCCCTAGCAGCGAACGGAGGAGCAGGACTCGCTCTGGTCAGGTAAGTCCTCTGTTTTACCATGCTACTTTGACCTGTCATTCTAGGTTAATAAGACTATATTCATGTATTGTAAAGGTGTTTGGAATAGACTCCGATAGCCCCAGATCGCCAACGCCTGGTCGTCGTGAAGTTATCATTCTAGATCCTAATGAAAACGAGTGCAAGGACGATTTGCCTGTCAATCTGATGTATGACTGGACAGGTGCCAACCCTGGGCGTCGGTATGTATGCTGCTGCGAGGTAAACGATAACTTGTTTCACTTATAACAAATTTTGCTTCTGAGTTTGATGTTAGTGTGGTCAATCGCTAATTATATGAACGAAATCGGTGACTGCAGATTGATGGCATGAAGTGCGTGTCGTTTAGGTGGATAGATCTACAATGGGATATTAGGACTCTAGAAGTTCTAGAGAAACTAATGGAAATGAAGGGAAAAGCAGAAGAGGAAGCAAGGTCATGAAAAGAAGCACGTACAACTGCTAAGGAGGAGGCCAATGTCAAAGCAGATGAGCTGAAGACGATGGTGCGATACTATGGGGAGGTAACCCATAACCTATTTGAGACAAGAAAAAAAATGATGCTCTATTGTCTTCTACAGAAAAGGGTGAAGCCAACAGGTACTTAAAAGCTGAAAGCGAGGCAAGGATGTGGAAGGAAGAATGTGCAAAGACTAACAGGGAGATTCAAGAGACTGTCTCTGAGCTGCAGACGGTGAAGAAGCACCTGGATTCTGCCACGATTGTGGTGAAGAAGATGAAGGAATTGCTGTGACATGCCACATATAAGAGGTCACTCAAGGACAACAATGAGGCATAATGTGATTCATGGTGTTATTGCTAGGTAGACAGTTCAGATTTGTATCATGCTTGTATTTTGGTGTTTGCTACCGAATCATCTTATGATGTTTGCTGCTTATTATATGTGGTGTGAACTTTGTGGTGATGAGTAGCTATGATTGCGAATTTGATTGTGGTAGCAACTTCTTTCATCATATTTACCATTTAAAACTAATGCACTGCATAATTGAGGTAGACTAATAATATAGATATTTGTATGTTATATATAGAAATGTGTTACAGATGGTTACATAATCAAAGATCCACATTATGCATAGCTAGGCAACAGCCATGTTCCTCGCAACCAAATCCTCTAAAAGTCCATGACGAATGAATGCAGAGTTAATTCAACCATCTCAGCTTCTTTCTCCTCTAAAACAACAATGAACAATCGGTCTTGACCTTCGAGTAGAGAAGAGTTGCTCATGCCAATAACCCATGACAACTGAAGTCAAACAAGTGCATATTTTTCACTCCTCGAAAATTGAGACATGCACTTAATTTGGAACGAATAAGTGCACATTTTGACTCCTCAAAAAATGGGATACGGAGTATAGTATGCGATTATTTTGGGACGGAGGGAGTACAACATTTCTTCCGGTCCGTTAGCATTCCGCCAAACGGACTTCCCCCTTTCTTTGCAAATATTTCCCACATTATAGAAAAAGTAATCTTTTCAGGGGACGTCTTGTCAATAATGGCTGAATGGGTTCCTCTCCCGCTAAATATCCCACTCGTGCAACCAACAATAGACCCCATTCTCGCATAGCGCCCTCTCCCTTCCACTCCCCGCTCTTGCAACCAACAACAAACTCCATTCTCGCACATCACCCTCTTCCTCTCCCATGGAGCCATTGTCTCCTAGAGGTGCGGTGCAAGCCACATCCTCCTCATCTTCTGATGAAAGGGAGGATTCCCAGTCGTCTGATGAAGAGGAGGTAGAGCAGAGCCCCATTCGAGTGCTGGTGGAGACATCCTCTGATGACTCGAAGTTTGTGGAACAAATGGGAATCCAAGATGGGGTGCCTCTGAAACATCGCACCCCTCCTAGGTCAGCAAGAGGTGCTAGGGGTCAGGGGCGTGGAAGCACCACCACTAGCCAGCGAACTGTCTTCTCCAAGAGCCATCATTCTATCTCATCCTCATCGGTCGGTGGCAGTCAATCTCTGCCATCCTCGTCGAGCAGAGGCCATCATCCACCATTGTTGGCGTTTCTTAACGTCACCACTATGGCACCGGTTAGCGGGAGCGTGTAAGAGACACTGGGTATACCGCAAGCGCACGGAAATACCGCTGTAGCACTTCCCCAAGGAAGGAGAGTATTCCAAGGGTATCGAATCCAAGGAACGGTGTGCACTATCTCCTACTCTAGTATAGATGATCCAAGGACATAACACTGATTGATAGGATAGGTAGAAAGGATCTGCCTCGACCGAGCGCAGAGTCTAGTTACGGTCTCTCAGGAATAACACTCACTTCGGGCACCAGGCACATCCTAGGACAATGTGCTGGAGTGAGCCCAACTCGGTACGTGACGTAGAGGGTTGACAAAGGGTCCAACAGGCTGTCACCACTGCGGTCTACCTCTACACTATGATCGTACGTGGTCTTCGAAGGATAGCTTATGGTCCAGACACCACATCTACACCACTTACTATTACTACGAATCCGCGAGGGAGATACTGGCACTAGCTCAAGGTATGCTCTATCACTCATGCAAGATCACGAATGCACTTTGATCTAACTAGAGACATGAAGGAGCTTCACTTTACTCTAATAGACAAGCTGGCAAACTAGATGCAAACTTATGATCTAAGTCTACTAGATCGAAAGGGTTGTGTTCGAAGAACACAAGCCTCTAAACCAAGAACAAACGAAGAACACAAGAACAAAGCAACTAAGCCTGCATACGACTTTAGTCTAAATAGGAAATATCGAAATACTCACTTTAGTCTAGTTGAAGAACAAAGGCACTGCTAAGGATCGTTCTTGAGGAAGATGTCATGAATCATGACATGGCCTCAAGCCTCCCACCTCACTTCCTAGCACTAATCCTATACAAAGAGCTCTCCTCTCCTAAAGAGAGAGGCTCCAAGCCAAAATGAAGAGGAGGAGGAGAAGTGTGTGGTACAAATGGGAGCCCCTCCTCTCCTATTTATAGAGGAGGGGGTGGCTTGCTCTTTGTGCTCCAAGTGCTCCACTTTTTCAGCTTCCCTGGGCGCAGCCTATGATAGCATGACACGTGGCAGTGAAGAACCGGGCGAGAACCGGAATATTCTGGGCAGAACCGGACATTCCTCTGTGATCTGGGCGCTGAACCAGTGTTAAAGGGGTGAAAACCGGGCCAAACCGGCCAGCAGACCAGCCACAGACCACGACCTCAGCTCCTTCCTGCGTACGGTTCTGCGCCGCCTCCACTCGCTCCTGTCCGTGTGCGACGCGTGTCCCGGGCGGAGCAGTCTCCCGCGCGCGGCGCTGTGCGCATGCACACGGCTGGCGGCAGCAGCGCCCGGCCACTAGGATCACGCCACATGGCCAACCAGGATCTCCCGTGCATGCTGCGATCCGTGTGAGCGCCCCCGGGCTAATGGTCTTCCGCCACGTCACCCTATTGATCCGCGTGCGCGCTGATGTCAATGATCCCTGGAGGGTGGTGGCCACCAGTAGAAAGGCGCCATGTGGCTGGTCCTGCGCAGCGCATGCGCGCCTGCGGGGGAATCCTGGGAGGAGCCGAAACCCAACCAGGTGCTGCCACGTGTCGCACATGTATGCGTGGACCTGACGGCTGTGGGCCCCGGGTGACGTCAGCTATCTTGTCTTTTCTATATCTTGTGCATACGAACTCCGATGAAGGCATATAATATGTCCATTTCGATCGTCTCGACGAGCCCGTCGCAATAGTGCAGTCTAAATTGGCATTTGAGATTGTTTGTTATGACATCCTTTAATAGCCATTGGATCACTTGCTTTCAATTGTACCCTTTTGGCACGTATTTCGGTGCATCCTGCAACAAAAGCTAGAAATACCAACACTTGTGGAAATCATCAGTATCAAGCCCTATTCTAGTGTTGATGATCCTTTTACCATTATATTATGCAGGTATTGACGGTGTAAAAGCAACACTTTTCAACCGTCAACAACCATGCTCGACCGACCGCCATGGAGCGGCACCATCATCCCCAGGAGAAGCTAATGGAGGGACGACCTCATCTGCGGTCGATGCCCGCGGTGGTCCACTGCCATCTTCCATGGGCAGCGGCAACAGAACGACTACCTCGTCCGCGAGCAGCTGCAACAAGGTGTCGGGTGCACCATCGACCAAGAAGCAGCGCTACAATTAGTGGTAACTGCTACTAGTAGATGGATTAGAAGTAGACCAATGACTCTGTTTTATCATTTCTTTTACTACTGTTTTCTCAAGATGTTGGGTTTTATCATTGCGTACTACTAAATTGTAAGATGTTGGGTTTTCCTTATAAAATGTTGCGTACCAGTGACACTTTAATCCGGTCTAACTGAATACTGCACAAAGGACTTTCGCCTATTGTTCATGCAGTCTCATTACGTAGAACGACTACTGTTCGGCTCAATTTTACCTTTTCTTTTACTACTATTTTTTCAAGATGTTGGGTTTTATCATATGCGGGGAGAATTACCGATATGTTGATGTTTGCTACTTGGTGGTGTGAACTTTGTTGTGATGAGTTGAGAAACTTGTAGCAACCTGATCATCTTATGATGTTTGCTACAAAACAAACTTTCGCCTTGTGTTCATCAGGTATTCAAGAAATCAAGGGAACATACTTTCCGTTTGCACTGAATTTATACCGAGGGAGTAGACACACATTACCATTTTTATTAGAAACAACACAATCCTAATACAAACGACATTACGAGACAATTGCATGCATATGCATTGATTACACATCAGGATGGATCGATCCACTATCGGTGAAAGTACAGTGACATACTCTTAACAACAGACTACTAACAATCTACCATCACGGCTCATACTACTACCATCACGACATACTACTACCATCACAGCCTCATGGCAATCCTGCCACTGCACAGAGTGCAGCAAAACGTGTATCCTGTAGCAGATACTCCTCCAAAGCGCGATGCCTCGCCCTTGTATCCCACAGCCAGGCAGGCGAAATGGAGATGTTATGTGCGTGTAACAGCAGGTCATGAATGGTCCATTGCCTGTGACCCCTCATGCAAAAAGGGCACAACCACATTCCTTCGTGAAAAACATGGGCTGGACCGGCCTGCTGAAGCTAAAGAAATACAAACCATTTCAGGTCATGCGATTCATCTTGTTCAATGAGCACTGGCCGCGGGGGTGGCATTTCAACGGGCAACAACAGAGGTGGCGTCCTGGGCCACAAGCGAAAAAGTGGTGCCATGAGGTTTAGCTGATCCTGAGCTACCATTGGGGCCAGTGCTGCTGTGGTGCCGATGCCAGCGGAAGTGGAGGTGCCATTGGGGTCAGGTGCTGCTGCTGCGGTGCTGATGCCAGCGGAAGTGGTGTTGCCATTGAGGCCGGGTGCTGCTGCAGTGCCGATGGCAACGGCTAAACTGGGTGCTGGTGAGGTGCCATTGCGCCCGACTGCTCCCACTTCCCTGACTCCAAGTTCCAAGCTCCGTCCCTTCCTTGCCCGACCATTCTCCACGTACTGCATACACAAACAAAGAAAAAAGACCGTCTCAATACCATGCATACATAAAGTAAACAAGATTAGCCAAGAAAATGATCTCACCCTTGTATCCCACTGAAGTTGAGAAATGCAAGATGAACGGTGTGCCGTACTCGCCTATTTATCGAGGACTACGGCGGGCACGTGAGCTCAGTGTAGCAAATGCAAGACTATGGAAAATGTGAGATGCTTGGAATATAGTCAGGCCTATTTAGGTCTATTTAGGTCAGAATCTTTAGTGGCGCACATCGATTACATGTGTGGACGATGGGTATCACGGGATGAGCCCGACGTGTCTAGGTATGTGTTCAATTCCGGACTCTTTGGTCTAGACCGCAAGAAAGTCTTGCGGACAACTCAAGCTGCATCAGCTGTATCTAATGGCTATCTCAACTGCATCAGCTCATGTCGCATCAAGTGCGAGACAACTCTCTACCATTTGTTTATGAAAAGTTTTAGGTGTCAATTGCATCTAGAGAAACAGATTGGTTGCTGTAAGGCTGCACAAGGCAATCAGATCGACCGGATGGTCCTTGCATTGCAACACGCACAGTGCAGGATGATTTGACAAGTCCTCCTTGATTAGGTACACTGCATGAGTCGTGACTGAAAAGGTCTACGACTGGTCTGCATTCGCACTTGATGATTCCCGCAGGCCTTGGAGACTGAGAAACATGATGAACTTGTTGATGCGACAAGGACAAAATGGAATAAGCTGGGAATTGGAAAAGAAATATATGTTTGTTTGTGTGTGTGTGTGTAATATTAACATGCATATAAGCATAGAAGGGCATTTTGAATGGGCATTTGGGGATGACACGCTCTCACAAGTTGTTCCACGTGTCGATCATTGAGAATTGTAGTTAAGGACTGGCACCGGGTGTTAACTGACAAACTTGTGTGCACACCTGCTCTGAACAGACGTGTTGATCATTGTGAATCTCACTTAAGGTCTAGAACTGTGAAGTTCATGACCCGAACGTGGCGACACCCGCACTGAAGGGAGCGTCCATTCTCTGGGTGGTAACTGATGTTCACGAACAGACATTTTGGAACGACACATTCACTCCCACTACTAAAATAAGAGACAGTTTATGCACGAGATGATCATTGCAGGCCATTTGTGTTCACGACTTTAGACGCTAAAATATGTCCTTCCATGCAAGTCGACTTCTCATTCTCAAGCTAGGAAGCGAAAGCAGAAGGAACCGCGGGCCAGTACAAGGAATTCGTTACATTCATGGTGGGAGGCCATCAGTGGAGGCTACGTTGCTATCCTACAGGTATGAATGATCATCAGTGGATGGATGTTCCAGACAGCATTGCCGTCGTCCTCGTTCCTGTGCACAAATCCCAAATGGTACGTGTCTCGCTGCTGCTATGAATACACACACTCACACATGGCAATACAGTCGCATTATGTCAAGCTGTGTCTGCTTCCTTCGACGTAGGTGCGAGTATTATTGCGTGCGATGGCTGGAGACCCAAACGATGAAGATGATACGTTTCAAGTTCAAGCTGCAAAAGAAGTGGTTTTCACTAATCGGGATCTACAAGAAAGAGGCTTTGCATCTCTGGTGGAACATCATGACATTGATCACGTGATCTCCTATGAAGATCGCATACACATATCATGTGGTGTTACAGTACTGGAGGACTTGAAGTTCCTCCTCCATCAGTACAAACAAGCATATGCAAAAGCGTTGCAGCCTAAGCCCCTGTTGATGTTGTCTTCCACGTAGGTGCAGAATGCCAGGTGATACGAGCGACATGTGCCGATGTGGCGAAAGTATCTTGTGTGATGGAGGCAATGCTCTACGGTCAAGGAGTGGAGTTAATCTCTGAAATTGATACACTTATAGAAACAAACCCTGATGGCTTCTCACTCCTGATCAAATATGCTAGGGAAGGTTCACTCCAGGAGGAGGCTGATTTATGGGACACTTATGCAAACGCCTGGCCTTATGTACTCTGGGTCGCTGACATGTACCAAGTCGAAAGGTTGAAGCTGCACTGTGTGTAACATCCCTGATGTTTTTGAATAGTAATCATGTGTTTTAGTTAATCCTAAGCATAGTTAACTAGGTCAAACTTTTCTTAGATGGTCAAACCCCTAGAACTCCAAACCTGTCTGTAGTGTCTTGGCCATATCTCAAGCTTTTGCTTAAACACTGATGTGGAGGGTGTCCGAGGACCAGTGGAGGGTCGCTCTTTAGTGATGAGTGATTGACAATGTTGTGTGGACTGATGCTTGGCTATGTGTGAAGGTACAGGTTGCGTCTTGACTCGTGTTGGTGCAGGTGAATCACAAGCACGAACGGCCTTAGCCGTGGTGGCCTCCGGGTGATGGAGAGGCAAGTAGGCTTGGTTCGATGGTCCCGGTGGTCGATGGGGTCAAGTGCGAGGTGTGTGGTGCAAAACTGGCAAGTTGAAGTCATGGACATGGGCCAGTGCAACGTGGTGGTTTGAGGTCGAAGCTTGCACGCGGGGTTTGCTGGTTTGCCCATAAAACCATCGGTGGACGGTTTCTTGGTTTGGGCCGCAAAACCATGTCTGGAGGACCGATGCGATGGAGATGGTGATCCGGGAGCGTCGGGAAGCTTCGAGGCGGGGAGCACGTGGCGTGATCGCGAGGCTTGCGTCGTGTAACACCCTAAATTTCCATCATTAAAATAATGTAGCAACATGGTGTTTTAGTTTTTGTTTTCTAAGGAAATAATAATTTATCAATTAAATTTGGCTCTAAAATATTTAAATATCATTTTGTATAATTTTAGAAGCAATAAGTGCTTGTGCATCATATTTTGGTTGCATGGTGTTTAAGTGATGGAGTGAAGTTTTAAAAGTTTTCTTAATTTTTGTTTGAAACTTTGAAAAGATTTTGAAAAGTGTTTAAGGTTTAAAAGAAAAAGGTTTTGCAAAAAACCCCCCCAACCTTTCCTTCTCTCCCTTCCGCGTTTTCAGCCCAGCCCAGCTCTTCCCTCTCTTCCCGCGGCCCGCTTCTTTTTTCCTTTTCCTTTTTCCTCAGCCGGGCCAACATCACCGCAGCGGCCCATCATCTTCTTCCGGCCCGTTAACCTCTGACGGCCCGCTCTGCCTCCCCTCTCTCCTCTCGCTGATAGGTGGGGCCCACCTGTCGGGCTCACCCTCTTCCTCCAACCGCTCCCCTGTTTTGCCCCCGCCGAGCGCCGCCGGCCAAATTCTGGTGCCCCTCGCCCTCCCCGCCTTTAATCCCCGCCATCAAGAGCAGCTAAAGCACTGGCCGCCTCTCCCTCCTTAACTCCCACCCGTTACGCCTAATCAAACCCCCCCTTGAATGCCATGAAACCGCCGCCGCCATGGCCCTCAATGGCCATTAATGGCTAGTGCCCGCCGGAACCTCTCCCCCTCCATTCTCCCCTCTATAAAACCCGAGCTCGAACCCTACGTGCCTCCTTTCGCTCTCCCAAGCCCCACTTTCCTCTCCACCTTCGTGTGCGCGCCACCGTCAGAGATTTCCGGCCGCCGCACCATTGCCGACGCCTGGAGCATCTCGTCGCCGGTGGACGCCTTCTCGGAGCTCCCTCTTCCTCCTTGTCGCACGCGTCACCTGCACGAGGACCCGGCACCTTGGAACTCTCCTTCCTCGCCGAACCAAGCCGCCGGACCGGAGCACCCTGACCGCACCCGCCGCCGTCGATCTTCCTCGCTGCTGCTTCCCCGTCGCCCGCTTCTGCACCCAGGGCTTCGCGTCGAGGTGAGGAACTCGCACCCTTCAAAATTCACCCGCTCCCGTGCCTTCTTCCACCCTCGCGTGCTCGCCGGACTTGAGCTGTCCGCCATTGCCGCCGCGGTGTCCTCTCCGCCGCTCTAGCCACCTCCACGAGCCCGTGGTTGGGGTCACCTCTCGCTCCTCTTCGTTTTGGTGTTTTTTCCCGTCCGATTTGGAGCCCGGGAGGCCGTTTTGGCCGTCGCCGGTGAAGCTCCGGCGAGCCTGCGCCGTAGCGCTGCCCGGCGCCGCCGCACTTTACCATCCCACCGCCTGTAGATCACCGTGGCCACCCGATCGGAGATCAACGGCCCCAGATCACCCAGCCGCCCGGGTCAAACAAGACCATACCGGTCAACCCAGGCGTGCGCTGGCCGTTTTGCAAAAAGAGCCCTGCACTTTCTAATATCACAGATGTACCCTTCCACCAGTTAAAATCCTTACGTTCAGGTCCTTTCTTTTATGCTTAACCCCTTGATCTTTTAAGTTTTCCCCCGGCCGTCCACGTCATGACCGACGGCCCAGATCTGCCCCAAGCCAAGTCAAATCCGTCGTGTACCGGTCAACCCAGAGCTGTCCATGGTCTTTTGCAGAAAAGCCCCCGAGCTTCTCCTTATCACAACCAGGTCCTTCCACCTATAGAAATCCTTACACCTAGGTCCTGTTTTTATCGTTTTAGCCCCTGAGCTTTTCGGTTTTAGCGTCGGCCATCCTGGTTAGGTTGTTTTACACTGTAGACCCTCGGTTTAGTTGTGGGTTTAGGTTTTAGCCCCTGGTTTCTTGCAGTTAAGTCTCTGAACCTTGTTTTGGCTATATCTTTTGCGTTTTAGCTCCGTTTCCACCGTTTCAAGTTGCGTTAGGTTCATATCAACTCAAACTACGTGATAGGACCAATGTTGAACATGTTCTTTGTTTTATAATTTATTTAAATATTAAATATGATTAAATCCTTATACACATGCTTTTCTAATTAAAATCTAATTAGAGTTCAACACGTGTTTTCATAAGAAAGTTAATATGATTAATACTAGTTAAATATTTCTTATAATTAAAAGTTAATTAGATGTATACCTCGGTTTTCATGATCAAACTTAAATTGATTAATGTTTATGCAATTTGCTTTCTAAATAAAAGCAACATAGGCTATATCCCGAGTTTTCTTAATTAAATGTTAATTTGATTAATATGAATATAAATGTGTTTTTAAGTTATAATTTGATTAGTATAACTCAAAATATAAAACTAAATGTCTAGATGCTTTTACATACTGCTTTTAAATTAAATGTTTAATTTGCATAAATCATACTTGAATATTTATAAATAAAATTGGACTAGGTTTACATCGTCTTTTAAATATAAAATAACTTGCTTAATTATAAATAGGGTATTTCTTTGAAATAACCTATGCACATGATTTTTACTTAATTAAATGATACCTAGCACATAGCTAGCTCTTGTATGTGATCATCCAAATCTCCCGATAGTTCCGAGTGTTTTTACGTTTGCGTTCCTAGAGCCAAAGCTTGTCCTCTCTTGAATCTTTTCATGCTTGGTGTATTGTTTTATTTATTGAATGTATTCTTGTGTGCTCGTAGACATCGTGCCAGTTTCAAGTGAGCAGCCAGTTGGAGTGGATCAAGAGCAAGTTTTTGAAGAAGAACCCCAGTGTTTAAGCAAGGAAGGCAAGTGGACTTCTCCCTCTGCATATTCCTCTTTGTCCTAAATAATTACATGTTAATTAATATTTACATTTAAATGTTGTATTGCATAAATTTGATGGGAAATCACCTTTTTAAGGACATGACTAGATTTTATCCCCTTTACCTTGGACAACCCTTTTAAATAAATGTTTTGGGTAGAAATGCTTAGTTGCTATACCTTGGGATGGTTCAAATGAATCTTTGCAAAATGATGAATGTTGATCATGATAACTATGGTGAAGATGATGCTTTTGGTTAATAACAAGATCATATGGTTTAATCGGAACGTGGAGAACCACCCAGGAAAATAGTGCAACCACAGTCCATATGGCTCTGGCTTAGCCAATTAATTAGGTGTGTGAATGTACTGATGACCTTATCCGAAAGGAGCAGAGGGGGATCGGGGTTGAAGGGGTATAGCCCCGTTCTTTTGGGGTAGCAGCCTTTACTAAGGTGCTGACCACTAGGGAGGGTTAGGGTTCGCCCTGATCTGTAACTATGCGGGTTGTTGGTCTTTTGCATATCTTTGTAAAGGCTTCATAGTGGACCCCTAGCCACTCACCTCGGAAGTGTTTAAGGGTCTGATCAACTCGGGCAACATGGGGAACACGAGCTGTGGTGAAAGTGTACAACCTCTGCAGAGTTAAAACTGATCGATCAGCCGTGCTCACGATCAGGAGCGGCCTGGACCCTCACATGATTAATGAACTTAAAGATGGAATTAAATTGTGGTTTATGTATGGGTTGAGATGGAAAGTTTTATAAAGTCTTTTTAAGTGGGATGGTATAAACTTACACCTAGTAAATAGGTGCTTGCTAATAAAATTTGACCAACATTAAAAATGCTAACCGCTGCAAACCTTAGCCTATCTTTGATAGCCTTGCATCTTTCCCCCACTTGCTGAGCTCCAACCATAAGTGTGCTCACCCTTGCTTACCCGCTATTCAGAGGAGAACACTGGAGAAGAGTACTTCAGCGACTACGATGAGTTCTGAGGCTTGCGTGTCCCCAGTCATGTGCCTGTGGAAGCTGAAGACGGAGTTGCTTCGTCTAGTTATCATTTGTTCGTTTTAAAGACCTTCGAGTCTATCGTCTGAGTGTAATAAAGAGATAATGTAATGGTTTAACTCTTGTACGTTTTTAATGTTGTTTATTGATACTTCACTCATGACGTCTATCATATGTGTGTAAACTTGATCCTGGCGGACATATGAGATGCATTTGGTTTTCTTCGGAAAATCAGGTGTGACACGTCGAGGCTAAGCAAGTCCGCAGTGGAAGCGTGTCCGCTCGATGGGAATATCTGAAGACTTGACCATATTCCCCTGAGGGGTGTGTATCCTCTCTTTAAGTTGTAGGGGTATCATGGTCATTTGCCTCCTCCGGTAGACATCATAGAAATAGCGGAGAGGTGGATGGCATCTCTCTCTCTTGGACTCTAGGGTTTCCTCCCCCGATAGATCGCTCTGGACTGCTTCTTTTCCCAGTATTTCCTTAGGCTAGATTCTTGTACAGACTCTGACCTCTGGATGGATGGAAGCATTCGGCGTTGTGATGATCTCCTAATTCTTTGTGATTTTCGTGTCTTTTTGGAGTTATTTTTTTGGGGTGTTTCGTTCTTCGCTCGATTCGTTGATTTGAGGGAGTTTTCTCACAGATTTCTTTGAGGGGATCATGGGTGGATGCATTGTGCATCTTTGTGTGTGATCTTGACCCCTCAAACGCCGGGAAATCCCTTCGATTCGCGAGTTTTGGTTGGAGCTCGAGTTCTTGGTGTTGCTTCATGTGATCCACGATTTCCGGTGATTTAGTGAGTTAGAGGCCGAGATTTTTGGGCATAGCTTCATCTAGTGACGCTTCTCATCTCCCACAAATCTTGTCTCAAGACCTCAAGCCGTTTGGGAGATCCGGTGATGGATTTGGAGAGTTGACCTTGCGGGGTCGTTGAGGACCAGGTGTGTCCGAAGACCAGTGGAGGGTCGCTCCTTAGTGATGAGTGATTGATAATGTTGTGTGGACTGATGCTTGGCTAAGTGTGCAGGTACAGGTTGCGACTTGACTCGTGTCGGTGCAAGTGAAGAACAAGCGCGAAAGGCCTTAGCCGTGGCGGCCTCCGGGTGATGGAGGGGCAAGTAGGCTTGGTTCGATGGACCCGGCGGCCGATGGGGTCAAGTGCGAGCCGTGCGGTGCAAGACTAGTGGGCTAAAGTCGTTAACATGGGTCTGTGCAAGGTAGCGGATGGAGCCCGAAGGTTGCACACGGGGTTTGTTGGTTTGCCCACAAAACCATCGGTGGACGGTTTCTTGGTTTGGGCCGCAAAACCAAGCCCGGAGGCTTGAGGCGATGGAGACGGTAATCCGGGAGCTTCGAGAAGCTTCGAGGCGGAGAGCACATGGCGTGATCACGGGGTTTGCATCGAGGTGAAGCGAAGCCGCGGTGGAAGCGTGTCCGTCTGATGAAGACTTGACCAAAATGCCCCTGAGGGGTTGTATTTTCATTTCAAGTTGTAGGGGTAGCGTGGTCATTTACCACCCTTCGATGGACTTCGTATAAATAGCGGAGAGGTGGATGGCATCTCACTGGCTTGGACCCTAGGTTTTCCTCCCCAGGTAGATTGCTCTGAACTGCTTCTTTTCGTCTGTATTCCTTAGGCTAGATTCTTGTATAGACTCTGACCTCTGGATGTATGGAAGCATTCGGCGTTGCGGTGATCTCCTAGTCCTCTGTGATTTTCGTGTCATTTTCGGGGCTATTTTTGGGGAGTTTCGTTCTTCACTCGATTCGGGGATTTGAGGGCGTTTTCCATCGAATTTCTTTCAGGGGATCATGGGTGGATGCCTTGCGCATATTTGTGTGTGATCTTGACCCCTCAAACGCCGGGAAAGGCCTTTGATTCGTGAGTTTTTGGCCGGAATTCAAGTTCTTGGTGGTAGTTCGTGTGATCCGCGATTCCCGACGATTTAGTGGCTTAGAGGTCAAGATTTTTGGGGCATAGCTTCCTCTTGTGTTGCTTATCATCTCCCCCAAATCTTGTCTCAAGAGCTTTTGGCGTTTGGGAGATCCGGTGATGGATTTGGAGGGTTGACTTCGCGGGGTCGTGCTGTTCCAGCTCTGTTCGTGAGCCGCGGACAGTCCGCGGGACTAGGGCAGACAGTCCGCAGGACATTTGTTCGTCGCAGTTCCTCACGTGTTCGTGCGAGTCCGCGTTTCGATCCGTTTCAGGCCTAGGGTTTTGTTGCAAGCAGTTTGTGGACAGTCCACGTGTCCCTCACGGACAGTCCGTGTGGCCGAGTTTTTGTCTTGTCTTGTGCTTCCACTGTTTGCTTCTAGGCTTGTCTATTGATTGTGTGGGCTTGTTTGTGCCTGGTCTTGAGATTCTTTGGTGTGCGCGAGTACTCGGAGTGGCAATTGGGGTATAGGCTAAGTTCGACCCTCGGGAAGAATTTTTATCGGCTCCCATTCACTTCCCTCCCTCTTGTCGCCTATTCGGTCCTTCAATTGGTATCAGAGCTGGTTACAGATCTTGATTCTAACTAGTCTAAGATCCAAAGATGGGCGATTACGGCAAGGGGTCGGGTCCTCCGCACTTTGATGGCAAGAATTACCCGATGTGGGAGAGGCGCATGGGCGCGTTTTTGTGAGGGAAGGGAACTCTGATCTGGGAGGTCACTCAGAATCCTCATTATGTCATCCCAGATAGTTTTCTGCTTCCAGGATTGCGAGACATGTGTGAGGCCAATAGCAAGGCCGTTGATTACTTGTTCCGTGCTCTCTGTGCCTCGGAGTTCGAGCGAGTGTACGTAGAGAATGTGACCGGAAAGATTTGGCTCAAGTTGAGAAATGCTCATGTTGCCAATGCCCAAGTCCAAGCCTGTTTGTTTTCTACTTACCGGAGAGAGTACGAGAACTTCACTCATCTCCCCGGTGAGTCGACCGATGCTATGTTTTAGCGCTTCACCAGCATAGTCAACAACATGAGGGCCAATCTGACAGTGCTCCCATACACAGATCATGATCAAGCTATCAATCTTTTGCATGCCCTGGATAGGTCTGTGTGAAGTGCCAAGGTCGAGGCCATTGAGGAGTCGAGCGTGTATGATACGCTTTCGCTTGATGAGTTGTTTTCCAAGCTCAGGTCTTCGGAGGTTGATCGTGGCCTCGGAGCCAAGGATGAGAGACCGACTTTCTCCCATAGTCATGCTCTAGTCTCCAGACCTGGACCAAGGACTAATGCTAACCCATCCTCCAGGATGTATTCTTTGTCTTCTCTTATGTCCTTGCCAGACGAGGATTTTGATGAGCTTGGAGAGGACGAACTGGCGCTGCTAACCAGGAAGTTCAAGAAGCTGCACGAGAACCGCGTGAACACAAGGAGGATCACACGAACGTGCTACAGGTGCAGGAAGAAGGGACACTACATCGCTGAGTGCCCACAGGAGGTCGAGCCCAAGAATGAGATTAAGCACCGCCCGAGGATCGAGAACACGCACCGCTCAAGGCGTGAACACAAGCACAAGTACAAGGACAAGGACGAGCGGAGATCGAGGAAGGGTGGTGAAAAGAAGGAGGCACGAGCTCGAGTGAAGACTGAGGAGCTAAGCGACTCGGACTCCGAGGACACATCTTCGAGCTCGAGTAGTGAAGAAGAAGACGGTGAGCGCAAGAAGAAGAAGAAGAGTTCCTTCAAGAACCTCACCAGCCTTTGTATGATGAGCCACAGCACCGGCAGTAAGTCAAGCAAGAAGAGTGGAAAGGATGAGTCCGACGTCGACTCCGACTCTGGGGAAGAGGTAACTCCTGATCTTGCTTTCCTGCTTAAGGAGAATGCAGAGTTGAATGATTTGCTGGATAACCGTGATGAGGTGCTTAGAGAGGCTAAGAAGAAGAGGAGAGAACTTAGAGTCTCTTTAGAGGAAGCTAGGGAGAAGGTAGCTGAGTTAGAGGCTAGGCATCTTGATGACATGCTAGCTTTGGATGCTCTTAAGGCTTCTCCTATTGTTAGTGATGAGGTTGACTGCACTGATTGCAATGCTTTCTTGGCTGATTTGACTATGCTCAAGGAGAAGCATGCCTCTAAGTTGGAGGAACTAGATGTTCTTAGGGCTGAACTTGATGAGATGAAATCTAGGAATTCTTTGCTAGGTGCTTGCACTTCTTGCCCTGTTTTGCATGGTAAACTATATGAGTCTCATTCTAGAATTGTTTCTCTTGAGGCTGCTTTGAAAGCTCCTGTTGCTACTTCTTGTTCTACTTGTGATTTGCATGCCGAGAAAAATCTATAGCTTGCACAAATGGTTGATCGGCTACAGAATGAGATGATGGGTTGTGCACGTTGTTGAGTTGGTTGAGGTCACAGGAGCCACAACTTGGGAAGTTGGTCGCTAAGTTTAAGAGAGCGGATGGCCATGGTTTGGGTTTTGGGAAGGTTGGTGAGAATGGTGGTAAGAAAGAGCGAGAGATACCAAACAACCCCATCCCACAAAACAACCATCCGAGTGAGCGGTGTGAGAAAGAGGAAAACTCACTGCCGAGAGGAAACCCAAAGCCAAGGGCAATCTTATTCCATTGTGACTATTGTGGGAAGGATGGTCATAAGGAGGAGTTTTGTTTCAGGAGGAGAAGGGATGAGAGGTTTGCTAGGGAGATGGCAAACAAGGACAGGTACCGCCCTTCTCGTGGTGTGCCTGAGCCTCGTGGAGGGCCTCTACCTAGAGGTGATGGGTTTGTGCGTACAGTCCCCACACGTGGTGGTGGAGGTGAGTTTCCTCAGAGAGGTAGGCGTGTTAGGTATGAGCGTGGTGTGTTTGCTGGATGTTCTCCACCTCTTGGTCGATATGAGGATGGGATAGACCGTCACAGCTTTGAGCCTCAAAGGGGCTATGGTCCATGTTTTGCCTATCGTGGTGACCGTACTCCTCCAGCGAGACGTGAGGTAGTTAAGCGTGGTGGTCGTAGTTTTGGTGGACGTGATAGGCGTGATAATGCTAACCCCACTTTTGAGCAAATAGCTCGACACTGGTTTGACTCTTTCTTTGCTAACCCCAGTGTTGAGACATTTGCTCGCTCTCGGTCTCGTTTCTGATTTTGCAGATGGGAGGCTTGGAGAACATTTGGTGGATTGAGTCCGATTGGTTGTCCTATGATCGGAGTTAGGTGATGGTTCTCCAGCCTCATCCCCGTGGTGTCTTTGGAGCACATCATTTTTGGGGAAATGGACGAGTGTTAACCGAAGGAGTGTTTCAGGTAAGTATTGGAGCCAGTTGCTTTTGTTGCTTCTTTGGGTCTTTGTGAGTTGCCCTTTTTAGTTTGAGGCTTTGCCCTATCGCATGTGTTTAGGATGAGATTTGTATGCTCTTTGGTCCTAATGCATGTGTTTAGGGGGAGCTTGTGAGCTTGCTTGTTCTTTGCCCTATGACATGTACTTTGGGTGAGCTTTGTATGCTCTTTGGCCCTTATGCATGTGTTTAGGGGGAGCTTGCTAGCTTTGCTTGCTTTTTGTTTATTTGGTCCTTGGGAGCTCACTTTGTTGCATATGTATCATTTTGTTGCATTCCATACATGCATTTTAAATTCTGTACAAAACCTAGTAGGATAGCCATCTTTGGATCACTTGTGCTAGGAAAAGCTTCTCTTATATACATTGATCACCGATGTGCTATATGTGTGATATGTGCATGTTTGGTAAATGGTGGATGTGAATGCTATGCTCTTGATGGTTTTGCCATGTATTTATGTTTTTACTTTCTGTACAAAACCTGGTAGGATAGCCATCTTTGGATCACTTGTGCTAGTAAAAGTTTCTCTTATATACTTTGATCACAGATGTGTTATTTGTGCGATATGTGCATGTTTGCTAAATGGTGATGTGAATGCTGTGCTCTTGATGGTTTTGCCATATACTTTTGTTGAGATAGCTTCATGTTTATGAAAATGATAAAATTGCCTCTCTCATGAGTAGATGCTTGTCTATGCTCAATTTGTGCTTAAATGCCTATATCATGATTAGTTTGTGCTTGACTATCATGTTCTCTTTGCTTGGGGTCAAGGACCTTTTGTCATTGTAAATGTTTAGCCCATTTGTTCACTTTGGGAGGAGCATAAGCTTCTTTTTGCCGCAAAGGCATTTCATGTACCATGTTTAAACTTGAAAATCAAATTGGTGTGTGAATTGCCTTATGCTTGAAAAATGAGCTCTAAGTCATGTCTTTATGTTTTAAATTTCATATCTTGGGTGCTAAACCGTAGCATGTTGTCTACCATGAGAAGTCTCATTTTAAGAAGTAGACACATGGCTCGGTGGCTTTAACATGACTTGAGTAGCTTGTGGGCGTTTATAATGATCTTGTGATGAGAATTTGTGATCTTTCATAAACTTTGGATGATCTAGTGGATTTGTGCTCAAAGTGCCATGGATAGGATCTTGCTCATGAGATGATTGTTTCTTTGTGAAAATTGCTTAAAATTGCTTTTAGCCATGTCACATGCTTATATGTCTCTACCTTCTTGATGGCAATGTGCTAACTACACCATATCTACTTTGCTTGCTTTATGTCTCATTTGTAGCATTTTGTTGTGCTCTTTGTATATTTGAGAAGCTTGGTAGATTGTATATATGCTTTGACATGCATTTGTCATGAAAGCAAGGGAAAGAGTTTCATGTACCTTTATTCATGCATTGTCAACAAGGGGGAGAATGTGTATGATAAGGGGAGAATTTTGTGGAAATTGGTTTGCATTTGTGAGATGTTGCATGTGAGGAGAAAAATTGAGAAGAAGAGGTTGCATTTGCTCAGAGGGATTTTGCATATGTGCAGGGGGAGCTCCTTTGGATTTGCCTGAGTTTTGTGCTTTGAGCTATGCTCTTTGAGAGCTTTGGTTTGTATCGGCTGTGTTGAGCTGTTGCCCTTGCCTTAGGGGGGCGAGACTTGGTCTGGCGAGTGATCTTGTTTTCGCTTGTTCTTTGGCTTTGGATCACTTGTTGGAGGTTGGTGTTTGTAGCTGTTTTCTTTTCTTTTTCTCTATGTGATTTCTATGGGTGTTGTCAATGCACTCATCAAGGGGGAGATTCAGGACCAGGTGTGTCCAAAGACTAGTGGAGGGTTGCTCCTTAGTGATGAGTGATTGACAACATTGTGTGGACTGATGCTTGACTAAGTGTGTAGGTACAGGTTGCGGCTTGACTCGTGTCATTGTAGGTGAAGAACAAGCGCAAAAGGCCTTAGCCGTGGCGGCCTCTGGGTGATGGAGAGGCAAGTAGGCTTAGTTCGATGGACCCGGTGGCTGATGGGGTCAAGTGCGAGCCGTGCGGTGCAAGACTGGTGGGCTGAAGTCGTGAAAATGGGCCGGTGCAAGGTAGCGGATGGAGCCTGAAGCTTGCACGCGGGATTTATTGGTTTGCCCACAAAACCATCGGTGGAAGGTTTCTTGGTTTGGGCCGCAAAACCAAGCCCGGAGGCCCGAGGCGATGGAGACGGTGATCCGGGAGCTTCGGGAAGCTTCGAGGTGGAGGGCACGTGGTGTGATCACGAGGTTTGCGTCGAGGTGAAGCGAAGCCGCGGTAGAAGCGTGTCCGTCCGATGAAGACTTGACCAGAACACCCCTGAGGGGTTGTATCTTCATTTCAAGTTGTAGGGGTAGCATGGTCATTTACCTCCCTCCGATGGACTTCGTATAAATAGCGGAGAGGTGGATGGTATCTCTCTGGCTTGGACCCTAGGTTTTCCTCCCCCGGTAGATTGCTCTGAACAGCTTCTTTTCATATGTATTCCTTAGGCTAGATTCTTGTATAGACTCAGACCTCTCGGTGTTGTGGTGATTTCCTAGTCCTCTGTGATTTTTGTGTCATTTTCAGGGCTATTTTTGGGGAGTTTCGTTCTTCGCTCGATTCGAGAATTTGAGGGTGTTTTCCTTCGGATTTCTTTGAGGGGATCATGGGTGGATGCCTTGCGCATCTTTGTGTGTGATCTTGACCCCTCAAACGCCGGGGAAGGCCTTCGATTCGTGAGTTTTTGGCCGGAGTTCAAGTTCTTGGTGGTAGTTCGTGTGATCCGCGATTCCCGGCGATTTAGTGGCTTAGAGGTCGAGATTTTTGGGGGATAGCTTCCTCTTATGTTGCTTATCATCTCTCTCAAATCTTGTCTCAAGAGCTTTTGGCGTTTGGGAGATCCGGTGATGGATTTGGAGGGTTGACATCGCGGGGTCGTTCTGTTCCAGCTCTGTTCGTGAGCCGCGGACAGTCCGCGGGACTGGGGCGGACAGTCCGCAGGACATTTGTTCGTCGTAGTTCATCACGTGTTCGTGCGAGTCCGCGTTTTGATCCGTTTCAGGCCTAGGGTTTTGTTGCAAGCAGTTTGCGAACAGTCCGCGTGTCCCTCACGGACAGTCCGCGTGGCCGAGTTTTTGTCTGGGCTAGCTCGAAGTTTGTCTGGGGTTTCTAGCGAGGTGGACGGGCGGTCCGCGCTGCCTTCACGGACAGTCCGCGACACTGGCGGACAGTCCGCGTGGCTCAGTCGGACAATCCGAATTTCTCGGTGCGTCTCTAGTGGTTCTGTTGCTTATTTCGGACAGTCCGGGGATGACTGGCGGACAGTTCGCCGTACACTAGCGGACAGTCCGCCCGTACCAGCCGGACAGTCCGCGCCTGGTGTTTCTAGAATTTGCCAAGTGCTTTGGTTCTTGTCTTGTGCTTCCGCTGTTTGCTTCTAGGCTTGTCTCTTGATCGTGTGGGCTTGTTTGTGCCTGGTCTTGAGATTCTTTGGTGTGTGCGAGTACTCGGAGTGACAATCGGGGTATAGACTGAGTTCGACCCTCGGGAAGAATTTTTATCGGCTCCCATTCACTCACCCATCTCTGGTCGCCTATTCGGTCCTTCAGTTGTGCTGTTTCTGCTCTGTCCGCGTCTTGCAGACTGTCCGCCCGAGAGCCGCTGACTGTCCGCGTGGTGTGTGTTCGTCAGGTGTTCGTCCGTGTTCGTGCGCGCTTGTGTTTTGATCTATCAGGTTTGGAGTTTTCGATTGGGTGTGGTTTGCCGGACTGTCCGCCAGGTGGGGCCGGACTGTCCGTGAAGGCCAGACTGTTCGCGGTGCTTGTCCGGACTGTCCAATTTTCCTCGGTGCGCTACTGGAGGCTCGGTGTCCTTTTTCGGACTGTCCGCCGGGGGTTCACGGACTGTCCGCCAGGCTTGCGGACTGTCCGCCGTACCCGTGCGGACTGTCCACCCTGGACTGCGCAGATCTGGCTAAGTCTTTTGATTCTTGTCTTGTGCTTCAACTCTTTGATTCAATGTTTGTCTCTAGGACTCGTAAGCTTGTGTGTGCCTAGTCTAGAGCTTCTTTGGTGTGTGCAAGTGATCGAAATGGCAATTGGGGTATAGGCCGAGTTCATCCTTCGGGAAGAATTTTTATCAGCTCCCATTCACTCCCCCTCTCTCTGGTTGCCTATTCGGTCCTTCACCGAGCCGCCACGCATTGACGCCGAGCTCGCCAGAGCTGGAGCAGAGGCGGGTGCGCCGCCCTACCTCGTTGCCGGCCCTCGCCGGAGACGCCTCCGACCCCCACACCGCTGCCAATCGACTCTAGGTAAGCTTCCACGCCACCCTAGGCCGCTTGTTGGCCAGCACCGGCCGTCCCCTCACAGGCGGCGAGCTCCCCTGTGCCGCTGGGGACCCCTGTGTAGTGATTGGAATCTTTCCAGGGGCGTTAGTGTAAATACCAAGGGCATATGTGTGAGCCTTCGAATCTTTCCAGGGGCTGTTCTGAAAATAGATTCTTCAGATCTAGGTTTAAAAGGCTGAAACTTGTAAAATTCATAGAAAATCGTAGAAAAATCAGATTGAGGCAAACTCAAAGGTTCTGGAATCGTAGAAAGCATGTAGAGGCTTTTGATGCTTAGTTTTTAAACTAGATTCAAATTTCAGTTTGACATGTTTTTGTTGTAGTTTAAATTATATATTTTTGTTTGAGCTGATTTTTGGATATGTTATGTGTATGCTAGTTTCTAGCTCTATGTCAAAAGTTTGCACAAAAATTCCTTCTAGAAAAATAATTATGATTTATTTTGTGTCTCTGTGTATGAAAGCTTGTACATTTTTGTTGGAATATTTCTGTGCATCTTTTGTAGCCTAGCGTTCTGCAGTATCTTGTTCATGTATATGTGTACCTCTTTTGATGAGTTGGATGCTTTTCAACATGTTTAACCTGCTCAAATGATTTTTGGTTGTGTTTTTGAATAGATTCAAATAGGCAAGTTATGCTGCATGTTAGGCCTATTTTTTTGGTATGGTTGCTTTTTATGTCCCGATGGACTTGTAGCAGAAGATTTATCCCTAAAATAGTTATATATTTCTCTGCCTAAATTCTGTTTGTAATGCTAGGCTGAGTTTTGTTATTTTTGTGTACATTAGTATAATTAGCTTCTGGAGCTAAATTTTTGTGTGTGAGCTAGATATGCTTTTTACATGTCTCTGTAGAATTTGCAGCTCCAGATCATGCTTAGATCTTTTTGTATGTTTTATTTATGTTCTCAGCAGTGGCATGTTGCATATTTTTGTGTAGCTTGGTTTATTAGGTTTCTGTGGCTAAATTTTTGTGAGTAGCCTAATGTTGCTCCAGAGTGGTTGTGTGCAAAATTTCAGTGCCAGCTCATGTGTAGATTTTCCTGAGTGATTTATGCATGTTTGTGGTAGCTAGGGCTTGTTATGTCGGTTCGTGCTTAGGTGGTAGTTCTTTGGTATGGTTTTTGATCAGTAGCCCTTGTGCAACCCCTTTTTCGTTTGTGAAGTGTGTTTGGCTCAGTGTATATAGATGTGCACACAATCACCATCAAATAGGAATAATATATCACACCTTTACACTCTTTTTCTTTTATAAAGAAATAAGTGTTAAATCTTTATCTAGGTGAATGTGGCCACTCATACACCACGAGTTTTACTTCAGTTTTCAGAAATGTAAATGTTACTTGAGAACACCAATTAATGTTGCATATGCATCCCTCATGTAGAACTCCCCAACGGTAGCTATGTGACCGTGCCGGACAGTGGAGAGGAAGGAGGTGACGGGGAAGTGAACTACGTGGAAGAACAAGGTCCCGAGGAGCCCCAGGCTGACTTTGCTGCTGAAGGCAAGCCCCGGAGCATGACCTAACTTTTCTAAATTATGCAACTATCTATGTTATGTTTGTGCATTTACGTTTCAGGAGTTGAATTGAAACCATAGATGCATGATCCCAAGGTACGTGTGCTCTATACTAGTACGCTAGGTCGATAGTTGCCATGCTCTAAGGACACAATACAAGTCGAGTGATGTTCGTCACTCGCGAGATATAGGTTCTTATGTTGGAATCATAAGACTTGATGAACTGATATGCTCATGTGGTAAGAGCATAGGATTTCGGGCTCCGGTCTAGTGGCTTTCGTAGGTTAAGCGTTTGAACGTACTAAGCACATGTCGTGAATAGGACCGGTAAGCCTAGTACCCAATTGGCACGGTAAGGGATCTCTTTGCTATAACTCTTGGGTTTCACTCCTGCCCGCGGCTTAATTGTGATACAGTGGGTGAGTCTGGCCGGTCGTAGACTGCGGTTCCAGATAGCTGGGTATCATGGAGCTTAGCCTTTGATCCCGACCCGAGGATTGACGGGAACCGCCTGGTTGGTGCATACCCCACCTCTTTTTGGTTTTAGTTGTCATTTTTGGGGTATGCATTCTTTCGTGTGCTTAGGTCCATCATGCAAGGTTTATAATCGATCGATCGTCGGCCTCTCACCGTTATACTGAGATTGCTTAACCAACTAGCCATGATGATCCCACATTATGGAACTATGGATAATATTGATGCTTGGATAATTTGTATTGCACAACTTATGCTTGTCATAGATGCTTACTTTGTAATGGTTAAATAGTAGAACTTGAGCTAAAATTTTGAAAGTAAGGACCTACTCTTTGTTGCTTTTCAGCAAAAGAACCCACTAGCCAAAAAGCCTATCATGTCTAGAGGTTGGTGATGTAGTTATCACCCGACGGGTAAGTCTTGCTGAGTATTAGTATACTCAGCCTCGCTTTATTTGTTGTTTTCAGGTGATGCTTTAAATGATGTGTGGCCTGGAGAGATCCCTCCTGGTTGGGAGCTGGAGTGGGTGGACGATGATGAGTGATGCATTTATGGACGACCTCCCATAATGTTTCCGCCGTTTAGTTTATTTCTGCTGTTTTAAACTCTGGACCTTTTATATATCATGTTTCGAACAATGGTTTGTAATAATGGACCCCCTGTGGGATGACTTGTCACAATTTGGTTAATGTTCTTTGGACTCGCCTTCGTGTGAGTTTTAATGCATATGTGTCGATCCTTCATTCTTATGTAAGTGATTTCACCGGGCATGACCCGGCAGATACGACAAGTTTGTTCTTTATTATTGCTTAAGGGCCAAATGGATTGGTTTAGGCAATAATACGAAATTAATTTGGGCAGTCTGTCACATTGTGGGTCAAAGATGTGGGACATGGTAAGCAAGGAAACTGTGACCTCATTTCTATGATGGGGAATTCAGGCTAACTGCACACAATTGCAGGACAAGTGCATGTCTCTCTTAGAGCGAATCTTTCCTCACACAATACTCACATATGATTGGGCAGTCATATGCACTGATCACCCAGAATTTATGCGTGATCTCTGTAGAAGATTACATGGAGGGTTGTACTAGGATCCCCTATAGTATGTAGTTTTATTGTTTTATTTAAGTGTGTTTAGTCATGTAATAAACAGTTGAAACAGTACGTTAATTTGTTGCAGTGAGTACATTTATAATGCAATAATCGGATCATCCGTCGAACGTGAATATGAAGTAGAGTATAGTCCTGTGTGTGTTTGTCAATTCCATGATCCATGGTGGCACGGACAACCCACAGTCAACAACTTGCCTCTCTGCGTATGGTCACTAACGTTTGGGCCCGACACCCAAGCTGTCTTTCGTTTGGGTTACTGACGTTTGGGACTATGATTTAAAGTCACTGACGTTTGGGCACATTCCTTGTAGCGATAGGGGTAACTAGGCCTATCGCCTTCTAGTTGTAGTTCTAGCTAAAGAGCAACGAACCATACATCTAATCTAATAGCATCCTTACCTACCTCCGGCATACCTCCCGAAGATATCCGCCTTTCGTGGCCATCACCCTGTGACGGTGCACCCTTAATCGTGCATGGAATCTAAGGGCACACCCAAGTGGACGTGTCTACAAACCATGAAGGGCCGACATACTAGACCTAATCACCATGATTACATAAAGTATGCTATATAGTCTAAGCATGCATAATACTAAGGATCAAATCATATTCATGATAAGTAGAAAGCATAGACGAAGACATGGAATCGCTAATAGATCGGAAAACATGATGAATATTGCTAACATGATAATAAATGTGTTTGGACCATCTCCACCGAGTACATATACCATTGATGACCTCAACTAGCTCCGGAACTCCACCATGGCACAACCACGCAGAAAGGTCATGATAGCTAGGGTAGGCCTAGGTCATCTCCTAGACAACTTCGAGGACTTGCGGCGGCCGTCGTCTCCCTCTAGTGCTTGTTTGTAGGTTGCGTCAAGTTGTGATGGATGGATCCCCCTCCTTGGGCACCTAGGGGGGTGTATTTATGCTCTTGGGGAGCCTTGAGGTGTGCTCCACCTTGCCTTGAATGAGATCTTCCTTGGGAGAGAAGCGAACTTGGTTTCCACAGCCTCGTCCAGATTTTCCTGATTCGCAGCGCTTCCTTGCCAGCACCATATCTCTCACATACAGACTCCAAATAATGCAAATTCGGTGTCTAGATTGTGTGCCACAAAATTATCTCCAATTTTGGTACTCATTACTTTTCTTTGGAAACGAAGATAAGATCCGCAAAATGGCTTCAGAAAATAATCTGTCTGATTTCAAACTTATCTGCGCAGCAGGTATTTCGGGGGCCATATCTCCTAACTACTTGACCTGAATTGGGCCTTCCATATGTCCAAATCAAAACTCTCATCGAGCCCCACAACTTTGGTATTCAAATCTTTGCCATTAGAGGTCGTTTAAGTCTCCGAATCTACACTGAAAGATCATGCTGTTCTGGGCTGCGCGAATATCTCTCGAGCTGAGTTGATCTCGTGGGTAAACCTCCAAGTCCCCGGAGTTTTACGACTTCATTCATTTGTCCTTGGGCCATTTGGAATCATGTTCACTTCAAGTCTTGAGTGTGCCGTGTCTTCATTATCTTCTCATGAAGTGCTTGATGAATTTTACCCGGAACTACTCCATTAAGCCCTAAAATCCTAATTAAACAACATACTCAAAAAACCACATGCAAGTGTGAACTTGTTACATCATTAGTATACCTAGTGGTGGGTTAGTTATAATTCAAAGCTCAAACCAAAGTGCAACAAGTGCTTTTATTTGATGGAAATTGACCGCCAACATACCCCCATGCTTAAACCTTACTCGTCCTCGAGTAAGCCTTTAATGGATATCAGTATTGCCTTTCAATGTTCATACTCTACACTTGATCATACATGAGAAAACATAATGCTCTCCAAGTTTACATTTGTTAAAGTTCCATAATGTAACTAGCTTTCATCTCTATGGAGTGTAGATATCATTTAAGATCTTTCCACAAGTAATTAATCATGCTCTCAAATTTTAAACAAATCTCAGAAATTTTGAAAATAAAGAGCAGGATGAAGAAAAAATTGCTTTACCAAGATCAATAATAAACCTCCTTGCATCCTGCTCATGAACTCTCATCTCATCTTGTCTCTCAAGCCTACTAGGACTACTTCTTTCCTCTCTCAAATATTTGGTGGAAGGCTTTATATGGAGCTATAGGAAAGTTTAGTCCTACCAAGATATTATAGTTGAGATTTATCAAAACAAGACAAGATTCTCATGGACTTACCGAGACTCATCAAAAAGGTCATTGGAAAAATAATGTTCCAAGGAGGGAGGAGAGAAAAATACACACACTTTGAGAAAGGTGGACATGTGCAAATGGTAAAGAGTGATCCCGAGGCACAAACGAAGTCCTCGTTATCGAATTGAACATGGTTGGAAAGATGAGTATAGGTCCTCATCTTTAAATCCTTTTGAAATCTCCAAACGTAGCTAGAGAACCGGGGAGCATTATTTATTTTTTCCTCCTTTTTTTCTTCTTTTTTTCTTGCTTTTCTCATCATACTTTTTCTCTTTTTTATCACTTTTTTACTCCCCTTGAACTCTAGACTACACTAGTACTTCCTTGGCAACCCCCCTGCTTAGACGTTGCTTGTCCTCGGGCAAAGAGGTGATGATTGTGCCAAGGTAAGTGCTGAAATTCTTGTATTTTCTTGAAGAGAGATACTTGAAACCTTCTAGGGATCCTTTCATGGAGGTCTCCCAAAATTTTACTCCAATTGACGACACCTTCGTTGCTTGTAGTCTTCCTCGAAATATTCATCAGTACTCAAAGTTTTGGATTGTGGTCAAAGAGGTATACACAAAAATATATTTTGGGTTTGTGGGTTGATATCCAGCGAGGTTTGCAAAATTCCTGATGTTAAAACTCACAATGCACAGATAGAAAAGGCTAGCATAAAGATAGATACACAAAAACGGAATGACCAGCTTCTTAGTCTCGGGCCAGAGAAATCAAGCATTGAATCAATGCACCCAAAAATAAATGTTGTAAACTAAGGTTTTTGCACTGAATGAATATAATGCTTTGGATAGGTAGAGCAAAATGCAAGTGGTATCAAAGACAAGGTTAGCACATCTTTTAAGAACAAAAATAAATGATCTTTCATTCATTCAAATATGAGAGCAACGAAAAATACTATGAGTCTCAAGTTATCATAACCTGCACAAAAGACTTGGCTAGCATTGATTTAATTTTCAGATCATATTAAATAGAGCACTAGCTTAATCATATACAAACCAAGCACAAGAATGAGCAAAGTGGTAACAATCATAATATATCCATAGGCAAGAGCATACAAGATGTCATCATGGTGAACACAAGGTAACGATGATTATTGTAAAAAACAAAAACAAAATCTAGGTTATACTCCTAGTAGCCATGTTATTCTATAAAGAGATATACAAATGTTGCATCAGGGGTTGAGGAAAGCATATACATATGTACAGACATATAGAAAGACAGGGACAAAAAGAGGGTTGAGGAATTGTTACCGTCCCTTGATGCTTGAAGTGTAGCGTAGCCTCCCCCATGCTTAAGCATTGTGCTTAACATGGAAGAAGAAAATTAGCATCCCGTGGCAACCTTGATCATTGTACTCCATGCGGTCTTCTTATGTCCACCAAATCCTCCCCCATGCTTAGCATGTTGCTAGGCATAGAAGACAATGAACCATCTTGTAATTCTTGAAGTCCTTCCGCCATGTGTGAAGATCATCATCATACTCTTCACCTTTGTTTCCTTGATTGTCCTCCAACGTTCACCCTTTGTCACATGCCTTAGTCCCAATCATTTCTCAACACATCTTCACCTCCTTCCATGTTGTCCTTTATCGTTACTTCAACTTCCACAAATTTTTCTTCAACTTCCAGATCAGAACATGTACAGAAATATTGCTCCATTGTAAAGTTCTTTAAATTATCTTTCCAACGAGTGGTCATCACTCCAATCAGACTCCGAACAAGAGAGTTACGCCCTTTTTACTCCATCAATGCAAACTGTCCCGGGCTGATTTCAGAACGAGCGACACCCAAAGATTTGGTTGTAACTCCTTGCACGGGTCTCCTAAAATGTTGAATCTAGATATGTTGGAAAGAAGACTTAATGGAACTCCTGAATATCCAAATTTCCTCTTTTGTACATCTCTAAACATGTGCTTAATCTTGATGAGGACAGCGGTGTTTCTTTCTGGATTTTGGAGGTGTTAACGATCTTAATTTCATCTTTTACCACAAACTCATGGGAGTGATTCGCCATTCTTGCAAAACAACTCTAAAGCACAAAGTACCTCTGAGGTGACAGTTGGGAATACTCATTCTATGCCGACAAACCAAAGACATCCCCTAAGATCTTAACTTGTGGCATAATTAATCTATTGAATGAAAAATTAAGAACCTAATGGGTGTACGTGTGTGCAAGTGTGCATGCAAATGATGGGGTGGTATAAAAAACAATGTTTACACCAAATTCTAAGCTCCATGCTTACAAAGTGGTTGCCAAACTTCTCCATTACCATAAAGATCTATTAACCAAGGTCAAAACATCATGCTTATCACAAGATTAATAATTCTTTATAGTGCAAGAGAAGGAGAGCGCATTGCAAGGTTTATAAACCAGCCAATGCAAAATGATAGCAAGGTATATGAAACTGAATGATAGTGGTCTTCGATCATGTCTAAACAGTACGTTTACACAAGATTGTAAGAGAAAAATGCTATACCAAGCACTTAACATAGATAAGAAAGCATTCATCATAAAGTTTCACGAAAAGACCAAGCTAACATAAAGCGAATGATAACAATGAGGTGGATGCAAAATGTAAAAACAAAGTATTACCACAAGCAAACATCAGCAAGGTTTGAAAGATTTCTGATATGGTCCACAATAAGCAAAGTACAACGCTTGGCCTTCACTTCATACAAAGTAAGCATTGTTATCAAGAAAATCGTCCATCGAAAAGAATAAATCTACCAAACTAATAAGGTTTAAGGGTAGGATATGGGTATCTTATATTCTTTGCTCAAAAAAGAATTTTGAAGAGAGAAAGACAAGTTTAGAAATTCTATCTAAGGTATGCTAAGAGTCTTTTTAGGGAAAACAAACCTATGGTTTTATGATGACTAAAGGTGTGAGAGGTTTTCCTAAGGATTTTATAGGGAGGCTAGTCAGAGTTTTTAGTTAGAACAAGGGATAGAGGTGGGCTTGGACAACTGAAATAGTGCAAGCCAATCAACACAAGTCAACCCTACCCTTGTTGGCTACGGTTTTTGGTGGGGGCTATGGGAAGGCTTTGGTTGGTTGGACAAAAAGTTAGATCAACTCAAAACATACAATGCAATATGACATGGATGAACAAAATGACATGATATGGTAGTTGTCTAAAACAAAAGCAAAAGTTAGCCTAAATTAACTAGCCACAAGCTTAGAGTCAAAGGGTGGTGCTAACTTCATATTTATCTCTAAAAAGACACAAATAAAAAGACTCTCTAAACACTAAGAGGCACACAAAAAGGGTCTACAAGCTTTCCAAGATCAAGAACAAAGTGCTCCATCAATAGCAATTAAATCATACAATATGGTGTTGTGGTATTTATTAGAGCAATGATACAATGTTACTTGATGGTTCAGTTTAAGAGCTTAATGTAGATGGTCATATTATATATATATATAAACAAAAGAAAATGGGTTGCCTCCCGCAAAGTGCTTCATTTAATGTCATAGAGCTCGACTTTCTTACATACCTTCTTGTGGTCACGAAGTCATGGTCCTTCATGCAAGATTTGAAGGTGTCCATGCAGCTTTGATTCACTCTCCATGCTTGACATGTTCATTCTCGCTCAATGGAAGACTTGCCCGATCATCTCTTGCATCATCATCCCCTCCTTCTCCTTTGCTCTTCGTCACTGCCTCTCCTTTCACGAATTTTTCTCTCTGTCTAGATAGGACCATATAGCTAACAATTTATCTGATGTGTGGCGCACAAAATTGTCTTTCCATCAAG
The DNA here is from genome assembly GCA_036936925.1 of Cenchrus fungigraminus. NCBI lineage: Eukaryota > Viridiplantae > Streptophyta > Magnoliopsida > Poales > Poaceae > Cenchrus > Cenchrus fungigraminus. The sequence continues at coordinate 106,550,628 of CM072779.1, forward strand.
TCTTTGTTGACCCCCAACGGACTCCGATCGAGTGAGTTACGCCCGTTTTACTCCAACGCTGCAATCTGTCCAAATCTGATTTCAGAATGCGTAGCGCTAGCGCCTAATGTTTTTGCCATGTCTCCTTGTACGGGTCTTCAAATTCATCGATCTTGGAGGCGTTGGAATTGGCACTTGATGGAGGTTCTGATTTTCAAATTTTGTCTTCTTCTACATATCTGATCAGGTGCTCAAAACTGATGAAAACAGCGACATCATTTTCGAGGTTCGGTGATGGAGATGCTTAAGCTTGCAATTCTCTTGGGGCATAGCTTCTTTTCTCTCGATTAAGGTTTAATGACCTGCATGGTTAGTGAAACTCGGGTTTCCCCCTGACACACGCTCTTTTAAGGTCACGAGCTTGACCAAGCACAAAGCAAGTCCAAGATTTGCAAGACGTAATATAAACATATGCAATCATAACCACAATTTAAATTGGATGAACAAAATGTGATTAAAGGTAGCATAAGTTTCTTGCTCAGTGCCAAGTCTCTCATTAGGCAAAGGTTCACTAGGCAAGGAATTAACAAAGTTTAAGCACAACATAGCCTCTTTATCATTCTCAAGAAATTCTAGCCTATCAACATGATCATCAACGGAACAAGGCATAGAATCAAATCATACTATTGGATGTGAACACGAATATAACAAAGGAATATAATAATCACCAAAAGTACCTTGAGGGTTTAATGTGTACCTTAGCCTTTGAGTTTTTCATCATGAGTGGCCCTCCGGAGTTAAAAGCGAACAATCCTTGATGATCGGAGGTGGCTCGCGTCAACTTTCCTTAATTCAAATTGGCCTTCATGCTACACGTCATCAAGGTTCCTTTGTGTAGGATCACTCCTCTTCTTCGTTTGTGGGGCTTCACACATGTCTTAAATGTCTTCATGTAGGTCCATGATCCTTCATGTGAGAGCCCAAAGTATTCACACCATTGGATGTTGCCTTTTGTGCGTAATCCATCGTGGTTTGCTCCAAACACCTCCTTGTGTCAGAAGTCGCCAACTTGTGCCTTCATTTGCCAATGCTCTAGAGGTCTTTGTTTTGCTCCAATCCTCTGAATTTATTCATGTGTGGTCTAATGAAAGCGTTGCCCAAACTCCTCTTCGTTGTTGTCGTCGTCATCTCAACTCTCTTGTTCTCATCGTAGTACTGCTGCCTCTGCCTCGTGGATTTCTCCCTGTGTACATAGCAGAACATATACCAAAATATAATTGTATTGAAAGATTTATTAAATTACCTTTCCAATGGGTATTCATTCATCTTAATCCGAGTTCAAATGAGGGAGCTATGACTGTTTCACTTCAGTTTTGCTTGCTGTCCAAAAATTTTCAGGACGTGCAACCATCGGTGATTCGGCCATATCCGCTTGTAGGAACCTCCGATTGACTTGATTCATGACTCGTTGGTAGCGTAACTTCATGGGGCTTCTAAATATCCAAAGGTATTATGTTTTTCTTCCCATGAGCCTGTGCCAAAATTGATGCAAATAGAAACTTCTTGCGAATTGGTCCGAAGATATTGACGATTTCGATCTTGTGGTCTTCGGGGCATTATGTCACGCATCCTTCGGCTTTGTGTCATCGTCATTGCTGCACCAGAGAGTAGCATGGGAGCAATAGTGCATATATTCATGATTTTGCTTTAGCCAAAGTGACGGGTACTCCTTGCGCGATGTGGTTGCTTCCAATGCCTATTGCTTCAACAAACAAAACTCCACGGAACAATAGTCTTTAAAATTAATAGACACGTTGACTTACCTTGTTTATCATCTCTCGTGTAGGGTGTGGGCTCGATAGCGGATGATGGGCCACTAACAAAAGTTAGCACCTACCACTAACGAGTGAATCCTGATGTAGCAATAATCATGTTGGAAGTGAACCTTGTGTTGTTGAAGTGCGGGTGTAGAGAACTCATCGAACATATTGTGTCTACCTTTGCACCTGCTTTCAAGGACACAAACAAGAAAACAAGCATATATGCAATAATAAAAATTAGGGTTAGTAAAAAAGAAAGGTAGATCACTCTAGGGTTCGAGTTGCCGATCCCCGGCAATGGTGCCAGAAAAGGGCTTTTGACGGTTGAAACACGTGTCGCGTTTCGATCCGCAAGCGTACGGATCACGTGTGGCCTTTTTCACTCGGGGTGACCAAGGATGTTGAATCGTGGATCGAAAGCAAACTACCTAGGGTTTTCCAAGTAATCTAACCAGTCTAACCCTACATGAGGTGTTTATTGCATATGAGAGGTGAACCTAATAGATATGAGTGATAGCATATAGGTTGATCACATCCACAAACATAGGCAAGGTAAAGCGCAACCATAGGGGTCACTAGGCTATCGCCTTCTAGTTGTAGTTCCAGCTAAAGAGCAACGAACCATGCATCTCATCTAATAGCATCCTTAAACTCCTACCTCCGGCCTACCTCCCGAAGACATCTGCCTTCGTGGCCATCACCCTGTCACGGTGCACTCTTAATCGTGCGGGGAATCTAAGGGCACACCCAAGTGGATGTGTCTACAAACCATGAATGGTCGACATACTAGACATAATCACCATGATTTCATAAAGTATGCTATATAGTCTAAGCATGAATAAAAAAGGATCAAATCATATTCATGATAAGTAGAAAGCATAGTCAGAGACATTGAATCGCTAATAGATCAGAAAACATGATGAATATTTCTAACATGATAATAAATGTGTTTGGACCATCTCCACCGAGTACATACCATTGATGACCTCAACTAGCTCTGGAACTCCACTATGGCACAACCACGTAGAGAGGCCATGACGGCTAGGGTAGGCCTAGGCCATCTCCTAGACAACTTCGAGGACTCGTGGCAGCTGTCGTCTCCCTCCGATGCTTGCTTCTAGGTTTCGCCGAGCTGTGATGGATGGATCCCCTCCTTGGGCGCCTAGGGGGTTGTATTTATGCTCTTGGGGATCCATGACGCGTGCTCCACCTTGCCTTGCATGAGATCTTCCTTGGGAGTGAAGTGAACTTGGTTTTCATAAAATCAGCCTCGTCCAGATTTTCTTGATTCGCAGTCCTTCCTTGCCGGCACCATATCTCCCACGTGCAGACTCCAAATAATGCAATAGGTGTTTAGATTGTGTTCCACGAAATTATCTCCAACTTTGGTATTCATTACTATCCTTGGAAACGAAGATAAGATCCCCAAAACGGCTTCGGAAGATAATCTGTCTGATTTCGAACTTATCTGCGCAGCAGATATTTCGGGGGGCCGTATCTCCTAACTCCTTCCCGAATTGGGCCTTCCATATGTCCAAATCAAAGCTCTAATCGAGGGCCACAACTTTGGTATTCAAACTTTTGCCATTAGAGGCCGTTTAAGTCTCCGAATCTGCACCTAAAGATTATGCTGTTCTGGGTTGCGTGAATATCTCTCGAGCTGAGTTGATCTCGTGGGTAAACCTTCAAGTCCCCAGAGTTTTACGACTTCATGCTTTAGTCCCTGGGCCATTTGGAATCATGCTTACTTCAAGTCTTGACTTGTGCCAGGCTTCATTATCTTCTCATGAAGTGCTTGATGAACTTTACCCAGAAGTACTCCTTTAAGCGCAAAAATCATGCGTAAACAACATACTCCAAAAACCATATGCAAGTGTGAACTTGTTACATCACTAGTGTACCTAGTTGCGGGTTAGTTATAATTCAAATCTCAAACCAAAGTGTAACATGTGCTTTTAGTTGATGGAAATCGACCGCCAACAGAGATCTTGTTTTCGGGCAGGCTAATATTAATGAAGGTGTTACTAAAAAGTTAGCTGCCCTTGATAAATCTTTGGAGAACCTCAATGTTAAGCTTGATAGTTTTCTTCTGCTCAAAAGAGTCAGCTAAGTTTTAACAAGATGATAGAAACTCAAATAGCTCAACTGGCTGCTCTTGTTCCTTCTGTTGAAAATGCAAATGTGGTGACCACGAGGGGAGGAAAATCCACTTGAGACCCGCCTTATCCTAACCATGTAGGAACAGACAAGAAGAGCACAAGAGAAGTTGAGGACTTCAACAGCGGTTCATCCGACACGGAAGAACCCTCGCAGGTAAGGAAGGTGCCAACCAAGGAGAAGTCGCCCGAAGGGACAACGACACGCCCAGATTTTGTAGTAGCCAATATAATCTCATTCCCCCAGAGGAATAGGAAGGCGACAGTGGACGAACAATTCAACCGCTTCATGGACATGATCCAGCAGGTCTATATCAACGTCCCCTTGCTTGAGGCAATATGTGTACCCACATATGCGTGTTAGCTCAAGGACATCCTCACTAAGAAGCGAGTCCTGCCTATGATAGAGGTGGTACGGCTCACTGAGGAGCGTAGTGTAGCTATACTCAATCGCCTTCCTGAGAAGAAAAAAAATCCAAGGTGTCCCACAATCACTTGCATGATTGGGACACAATGTTTTGACCATGCTCTCTGCGACCTTGGGGCTAGCGTCAGCGTCATGCCCAAGGTAGTCCTTGATCGACTTAATTATACGGATCTGTCCCCAACCACTTTGCAGCTGCAACTAGCCGATTCATCAGTTCGGTACCCCACGGGGATAGCAGAGGACATTCCAGTAAGGGTTCAGGACTACTTCATCCCCATTAACTTCGTGGTACTTGACATGGAAATTGACAAGGAAGTGCCGCTCATCCTCGGGCGACCATTTCTGAGCACGACTGATACACAAATTGATGTTGGTGCCGGAGTGATCCGTCTCCGTATAAATGGCAAGGAGGAGAGGTTCGAATTCCATCCAAGAAAGGAACAATGATCAATGATAAAGGATTCGCAGACTCCCCACGCTTCAACTTGAGAGGTCGGAACAATACGACAAGAAGTGGACAGCCTCATCACGTTCATGAAGAACTTTTGGAAGGAAGAACAACAATGTATGAGTGTAGGACAAAGGAAGTATTGGAAATATCAATCCCAGCCCATAGAACCTCCTTCTGCACCGAGAAACAACAGACTGTCAAGAAGGTGTGGAGAAGGGTGGATAGGAAGCCAGTTCCTGCATCAATAGAAACGGCTACCTTATTACCAAGGTAAGTAAAGTGAAGAAGAGTCTAGCTCCAAGGACTTAAAATAGTAAGCCCTACGCCGACAGGTAGATTCAGTAAGTTTCCTTTACTTTTCGTTTCAATAAAAACTCTGTTCCTTAAAGGAGTAAGCTACCTTTAGCTCTATGGCCTCTACATTGTTGGAGCAAGCTCTTGGGTGCTGTCCATCTGGACACTCCTCGAGCTTGTACCCTGGTACTAACCTGTAGCCAATATGGTCCTCCTACTTCGTCCTTCAAGCGGAACCCTTCGGCCTCTGCCCGAGATGCTTATCTCGTGCAGCAGCTTAGAGAGCTCACCGTCCAGGTCTCAGGAATGGAGGAGTCGCTGAACACGCACATCCAGTCCACTCAGGATTGGCATCAACAGACTGGCAAGAGGATCGACACCATTCAACAGATGCAGCAGTGGCAGATAGAGGAGCAGAGGGCTTACCACGTGAGTCAGGGGTTTTCTACCATCCACCGTAGTGAGCCTGAAGCTAGCTTGGGGGAGGACCCCCATCCTGAGGTAACTTGTATCTTTACTTGTTTTCAGAATCTCTTATGATAAAAAACCCATAAAAATCTGCAAAATTAAAAAGACCAAAAATATTTATTTGCTTTCATAATTAGGTTTGCTTTAGTTTGCTTTCATATGTCCGGTAATAATGCTTTGTCTCCATGGTTGAAATGATTAATAGTTGCTCTGTTTATTCTTCTCATATGTCTTGCTTACAGCTTAGTATCCTACCTAAGTTTTGAGTTTGTTGGCTTGCATGATCAAACCTTAGCTTGAAACTTGTGGGTAGCAAAAAGCATGATCCATGCCTAGCAAAAAAGGAGCACCGGGTACCTAGGAGGATCAACCAACACACAATCCCTCCGGGGGCAACACCAAGTGCAGGGCGCAATATACTACACCAAATAGGACATAGGGTACGCTACTCTGGCTACCCGAACTAGTATAAATCTGTGTCTTGTGTCCTAGCGCATGCCTTCGAGTTCTAGGTCATGGCGATCGTCCACTATCTACTCTCCGACGGGTACCCCCTATGGAGGTTGCCGGATATAAAACTCCGAAAACGCACTTAAAGCATATGGGAATGCGATTACGAAAATTGCATCCCATATGGATGTAGCCCCCGAGCCTTAGTTCGAATTATGAATTCAAGCTGAGGGTCCATTTGAAGTTTCCTCTAATTAATCCCACAAAATCCGAAGAAAAAACCGAAGGACACATGGCACGGAGCCCCCGAGCCTTGAGTCGAGTACTTCTCGAGTTGAAGGATCCAAACTTGACTGTAGAAAGTGGCCTGAGTTCAGTGTGCTGTAGTGGAAAGAAATCCCAATCCATGGAGTAGTCGAGCCCCCGAGACATAGCAGTGTAGGTCTTAGAAGTTCGAAAAGGCCCACTGACTTAGCCAAAAAAATCACCTGGTACGAATCCAATCAGTTGAATGCGAAGAGTCACCAGGCTGAACCAGTAGGGTCTTAGGTTATAAATACCAAGGGGGTATCCCCTAGGGTCTCCACTGCTTCCATCTGCCCTTAGATCTGGAAATAGCTATTGCCGCCGCTGCCTCCACTGAGAGTTGAGCGCCCACGTCGTCAATCACCACCGACTCCACGACTTCGCAGCCCCTGAGCAGATGTGATCGAAGACGCTCGTGACTAGAAGATTGAAGAGAGGGATGTCCAAGGAGCAGATGGAGAAAAAGAGGAGATCTAGCCGCGGCAAATCGCAGTTGCCGGAGCCAAAGTTCAAGACGGTGGTGATCGATAAGCCTCCAAGTCAAGCCTGCGCCTGGAAGAAGTCCAAGATGAAGGAAGAAGACATCAAGGCTCTTGAGAACGCCAGCTTGCTGTGTGAGAAATCAGTTGCCGGATATAACTCCACTGCCGGGGATGCATGGCCCATGGGGAAAAATCCAGATGAGATTCCGATGTTCAGCCACTTCGTCGAGAGTGGATTGATGTTGCCGGCTTCGGATTTCTTCAGAAGCTTCCTCAACTTCTTCAATCTGGAGCACATGCATCTGAACCCAAACAACATCTTCAAGATCGCAGTGTATGTGCACTTCTGTGAAGCTTTTCTTGGTATTCGCACCCACTGGGCATTGTTTAGGAAAATCTTTCGATTAAAACCACAGCCCAATGCAAATTTCCCACTAGTAGTCGGAGGGGCAGAAATCCAGATGCGCCAGAAAGCACAAGATCTATATTTTAAGTATGAGTTGATAGATTCCAACCAAGACTGGAAGTCGAGGTGGTTCTATATTGAAAATGCTCCACCTCAGCTTCCCAAGCCTAGTATGTTCGCTCTGGTGTACGAGAAAATCTGGAAGGATGAGTCGATGACTCAGGAATGCCTCTAGATCCCAGAACTGCTGGCGAAGATCATTGAGTGGAAAGCGCAAGGCTTGATAGCTGAGAGGGTAGCCTTCAACTTCATGAAGCACCGCATACAACCCTTGATGGAAAAGGAACATCTTGGGTATGAGTATACAGGCCTAAATGATGGATCGAGGATGTCTGCAACGGAGATCTGTGATGATCTGATTATGGAGAGGTTGCAGAAAATCTTCAAAAATCTTGATAGAAAACTGGCGGTTGTGCAGGAGTTTAGCGCCGATAATCCTCCACGTTTGGTGAGTAATCACAATCCAGCCCCCGAGTACTTATTTGTAAGTAGTCGTAGACTGATAGAATTGCCTTGTCTTGTTGTAGGAGGATGTTCTAAAATTTGTGTCCATACCACCTCTTCATCCCTGCGAGGTGGAGCAAGTGCAGGAAGAGGGGCCTTCATAGGTCGAGGTCCAAGCACCCGAGGGTAGTCATCTAGCCCTTGAGAAGGAGGAAGTGTTGGTAGAGGACGCATCCACCAGTGATGACGACGAACAGACGTTGTCCCAACGCTTTGAGGTGAAGTCACATTATGGGTACTCCAGGGTACCCATCCCTAGTGGTCTTTCCATGGGAACCTTGAAGAGGCTGACGTCATCACTTATCGAAGATGTGGTGGAACCACCACGGAAGAAGAGAACCACAGTTGGGAAGCGTGCCGTGAAGAAAATCATGGGCACATCATTGCCAACTATTGAGGTTAGTTGCTGAAATGAGTAGTCAATATCTTGTTGAGTACTCAGAATCTTATGTGTTGACTTGTAAGTGTGATTGCAGGGTACAACGAGTACTGCTCAAGGTGTTGAAGCCAAGCAAGAATCGTTGCCAGGAGCCCGCAAAATCTTGGAGACTGAGGATGTTGGGTCCTCGCTGCCTACGGGGATACCCGTAAGTAGCCTTGAAGCACCAGTTGGACCCGAGATGGTTCAACCAGCATCCGCTGAGCCCGTGGTGATGGAGCAGCACGAAGCTGAGATACCAAGAACTGCGCCGCCGGCAAAAGATGTCCCGACGATGCCCGAGATGCCCACTTTGTTCGATCTGCTGGGACCGACGATTGTGGTGCCTCGTGCAAATCTGTAAGTACTCGAGTACCTCTTGTACTTGATAATATAGATGTTGACCAACTTGTTGATGCAGGAAATCGACGGATGTGAAGTGGGGAAATCCGAAAACCAGCACTGCTGTGGAGAGACAAAACCAACCAACTGAGCAGGAGGATAGCCCCAGGAACCCCAAGACAAGTCCGCAGATGATGTTGCGGCAGCAGATACTGACGCCACATAAGGTTTGCATCTGCTTTGGAGGAAAGTAGTCAAATCTGTAGTTGTTGTAGTCCCTAGGCCAGAGATTAATCAACTTGATGATATCGAAACAGTAGTCAATGAAAGCCTGGAGGTGGATCCAGAGGCCGTCCTGCACGAAGAAGATACTTCAGTTGTGCAAGCCCTCGTGCGTCAGATAGATGCATGACTACTTCTTGAGGAGATCCTAGAGGGTCGCGTAGTGTCGCACGAGCCAGAGATTGAAGACCCAACTCCGCTACGCAGCACTGCTATGAACTCTGAGGCTGGAACAAGTACCCGAGCCAGGATAGAAGAGCTGATGCCATATGATGACTCATGCCTGGATGAGGGCAACTTGGTTATGCGCTCGAAAATGTTCCGCAGCATCGAGAAACTGTTCATGATAAGTTGGATACTTGATCACTGGTATCTGACTCTTGTGCGTTGATGTCTTGCAGGAAGTTGTCAAGCAGTCCAAACATAAGACTCGGCTACTTGAACAATATGCCGCAGACATTGAAGAGGTCATGCAGCTCAGAGAAGAACTTAAAGACTAGAAGTCACTGGCTCTGAAGATGCAGGAGCATCTTGATGCCAATGCCGCTGAGTACCACAACACGCTTCAAGAGATGACAGTGCAGAAAGATGATGTCATCAGGTAGAACAATTCACTACGCCCGAAGAATAAAGGTAATCCTCATGCCTGGACGTGCTGTCGAGTACTTATTACGTGTAGATTGCACCTTGATAAGTTGTCATGGTCCTGTGCAGAGTTGGCTGACGAGGTTGAGAAGTACAAGCAAAAAGCCATTGATTGGCAGTTAGCTTTCAACCGCGAAGAGTTTGCCCGCCTGGATCTTAAAGTGGATTGTATGGTGCGCTGCATGGAACTTGAACGTGAGATGCAGCTGCGCCTTGATGGATCATGTGACTTTCTGACTTGTATGTAGTCCTTGAAGAACAAAATTGAAGAAGGAGAAAGTCTGCGCCAGGAATTGAAGGCTTTGACGGAAGCAGCAGAGCCTGTGGCGAATCTGTTCGAGCCCAGAGTAGCAGAGGAGCAACCATGACCACTTGTGGAGAGGCCGAAGGACACACCTGGGAAAATTCTGGAGTATGCACACCAGCTGGCCTGCACGATCCCGAACCAAGTGCTCAGCTTCATCAAGTCCTTCTACCCGGATGCAGATCTGACAGTCATCATGGGCGGAAGATCTAGCGACTGCTCTGATGACATGCTGAACGAGTTGATGCAGCAAACATCTCCCATCACAGAAGCCGTCTCTAAATATATGAACTTGCGTTAGATGTACCTACAGGGAAAGCACTGTAGGGAGCAATTGTAATTCCGAACAAGCTTTTGTGTTATGTAAAATATAATCGAAAAACTCTGAAGTAATCAATTATCTGGATCCCTTGATTGCTTACCTAGATGCGGTGTACTCGAGACTAGGATTGTGAAAAATCCAATGAGTATTAGCTACAAAAAAGAGATACAATACCCAAGTAGAAGTACTCGAGTCTAGATATGTTCCGAAGAACGTTAGCTTAATCACAACAAAAAGGAACCCCGTAATAAAAAATAAGGCTTTTGCTGCAAAGTAAGAAAAAAATATAGTAACAAGTCGATATGCGGGATAATCTCTTTATTATTGTGTGGAAATAATTGTTACATTGCGTCGAGTACAATGTCTGGATACACTATCAAGTACAATGTCTTAAGTACTATTGAGGCACAGAGCCTAAGAGATAGTACTCGCAAGTTCTGAGGAACGAGTAAGACCGTAGGAGACAGTGTGATGAACTCTTCTTGCTGTAGCAGCAACTTGTGTTAGAGCTGCACTAATACCCTACCAGGAAAAGGTGTTACTCCCAGGCCGCAGCCTCTAATTAGGGAGGACATGGACAGCATGTGCCGCATGCTGTCCTATACAGCACGGAGCCATCTAGAAAGGGTTATCATGACCCTCGGTCAAGGACCGTTAGGAAAGCAGCCGCAAGGACTTGTATTGCAGCCGAAGCCGCTTGGAGAAGGTTGTCATGACCCCCAGAGTAGTCGCGATGACAACGGGTAGAATCGACAAAGCTAGTCGATGTTCCAGGAGTAGTCGATTGCCTCACCTTCAAGTGTTTGGAGGTGATATGAGCCAGGGCCGGTGACCTTCGTGACATAGAAAGGGCCTTCCCATGGCGAGTTGAGCTTGTGAAGTCCTGCCGTGTTCTGGATGTGACGGAGGACTAAATTGCCAACGTTAAAGGAGTGTTCCTTGACATTGCGATCATTATAGCGGCGGATCTTCTTGAGATATCTGGCTGATTGAACAAGTGCGTTGCAGCGAGCTTGTTCGAGACTATCGACATTTGTTTGTGTTGTTTCTTCAGCTACACCTTCTTTGTATTGATCAACCACCGGAGATCACCACATAACATCAGAAGGTAAGATGGCTTTAGAGCCGTAGACCAAGAAGTAGGGTCATTGCCCTGTGGGAGCTGTAGGCTAAGTGCACAGCCCCCAAAGTGCATTGGGTAGTTCCTTGATCCACTTGCTGCCCTTGGTGTTTGCAGCATGGTACAGTCATTTCTTGAGGGCGTCGAGTACCATCCCGTTGGCACATTCCACTTGGCCGTTGGCGCGTGGATGAGCAATGGAGACGTACCGGACATCGATCTCGCTATTCTCGCAGTACTCCTAGAACTGGTGATTGTTGAAACTTGAACCCAGGTCTGTGATGATGCGGTTGGGAAAATGATAGTGATGCATAATTTCATCCAAGAAGTCGAGGACTCTGTCAGCCTTCCGGCAGGTAACAGGTTTGACCTCGATCCACTTGGTAAACGTGTTGATAGCTACCAGAACTCTGTTGAATCCTTCTGGCGCATTTGGTAGAGGCCCAATCATGTCGAGCCCTCAGCAGGCAAAAGGCCGGGTTGGCGGTATCGTGATGAGCTTGTAGGCTGGGACGTGTTGTTGCTTGGTGAAGAACTGACATCCGTGGCACTTTCTAACTAGTTCTTCTACATCAGCGAGAGCTGTAGGCTAGTAGAACCCTTGTATAAAAGCTTTCCCCACCAAGGTGCGGGAAGAAGCGTGGTTGCCACAGACCCCCTTGTGTATCTCCTCCAAGATTTCTTAGACTTCTTCACGAGAAACGCACTTCATGAGTACATCGGAGCTTGCGCCCCGCTTGTAGAGTTGATCCCCAACTAGTGCATAGGCCTTGACGTGGCAAGAAATGCGCTCGACTTCTGATTTGTCTTCAGGAATCAGCTGATTTTTGATATAGTCGATGAAAGGAGTTCTCCAGTACGCATCAATGATGAGTACTTCGCGATCAGGCTAGGCTGGACCAAGATTAGTAGTCGCGGGTGCAGATGATGGCTCTGGAATTGAAGGCTTGTGGAGCTCGTGGTCAAAGATTCCTACTAGTACTTGAGCATGTGTAGATCCCAGCTTCGACAAGACGTCCGTAGTAATGTTGTTGTCGCGGATGACATGGTGGGACTCAAGACCATGAAACTTGTTCTCAAGTTTGCGTACTTCTCGACAGTACGCGTCCATATTTTCGGCATTACGATCCCAAGAGTCATTGACTTGATTGATGACCACCAAGGAGTCACTGTAAATGAGTAGTCACTTGATGCTGAGAGAAACTGCAAGGCGGAGGCTGTGTAGCAGAGCTTCGTATTCAGCGTCATTGTTAGAAACCTTCCAAAAGATCTGCAAAACATACTTGAGTTGCTCGCCCTTGGGGAAGATTAGTAGTACTCCAGCGCCGGCACCTTCCAGCTTGAGGGAACCATCAAAGTACATGACCCAATGCTCTGGACACTCAGTTCGAGTTGGGACTTGATTCTCCCGCCACTCGGCCATGAAGTCGACCAAGGCTTCAGACTTGATAGCAGTGCGAGACTTGAACTCGAGTGATAGAGCACCAAGCTCTACTGCCCACTTGGAAATCCTCCTTGTGGAGTCTCGGTTGTGCAGTATTTCGCCAAGCAGGTAGCTAGTAACCACAGAGATCTTGTACTCGTCAAAGTAGTGGCGGAGCTTCCGTGAGGTAATCAGAACCGCATAGAGTAGCTTTTGTACCGGAGGATAGCGATCTTTGGACTTTGAGAGGACCTCACTGACAAAGTAGACCGGCCTCTGGACGGGATAGGCGTGGCCCTCCTCCTGCCGCTCGATGATGATGGCTGTGCTGACCACGTTAGTAGTCACGGCAATGTAGAGGAGTAGCTCTTCCTTCAGCAGAGGAGTTGTGAGAACTGGAGGGTTAGAGAGGAAATCATTTAGTCGTTTGAGTGCTTGATCAGCTTCAGCAATCCACACAAACTTCTCCTGCCACTTGAGTAGCTTGAAGAAAGGTAAACCCTGTTCTCCAAGTCATTAAATGAAATGATTGAGTGCCGCCATGCACCCGGTGAGCTTCTGGACATCCTTGATAGTAGTCGGAGCTTGCATGTTGGAAATGGTGGTGATCTTCTCAGGGTTTGCCTCAGTGCCATGATGGCTGATGATAAACCTGAGTAGTTTCCCCGATGGTACGCCGAAAACACAATTAAAGTATATGGGAATGTGATCTTCCAGTCTTGGTTGGAATCTATCAACTCATACTTAAAGTACAGATCATGTGCTTTCTGGAGCATCTGGATTCCTACCCCTCTGTTGGCGGTCGATTTCCGTCAACCAAGAAAACTTGTTATGTTATAGTTTGGATATCATTTGGAACTAACCCGCCACTAGGCATACTAATGATATAACAAGTTCACCGTTGGATGTGCATTTTGGAGTATAGTATTTATGCAGGAATTCATGTGCTAAATGAGAGGAGATGCACTTAGTTCGGCGGACGATTTGGCAGTCAATCAAGAAGCTTCGATCGTGTGTGAACTTGCCTCCAACAGTGGTAAGGACCAATATGCTTCAATGAAGAACTCCCGAGGATCAAGATGAAAAGACCGGAAGATCATGCATAAAGACCCCTTAACTTGGTCGCGGGGATAACGACATCTAAAGCCCACATCCGAAGGAGGAAAACCCCCAAAGTGCAAAAGACGACACGTGGCAAAAGACGGAGGCGAACCGGGCTAGGGATGGACCTGGCCGGTCGGCCCAGGCCGGCTGGCCCACTCCCATTCTGGGTCGGTTCGCAGCCGCCTTTCTTCGGTGATAAGTACATGTGTCGGTGTCCGGATTAGCACCGGCACCAACTAGTGATTTGCCTTGAGATCAGCTCCTCGATGGGCGGTGCTAGCTACGGTGACACGGGGTTTATCCTGGTTCTGGCCACGTGGCTGTACGTCCTGCAGGGTGTGCTTTCGCACTTGTATTAGCTTGCACCGGGGGTGCCTGTAGAAGGGGGCTACAAGCACGGTGGGAGAGGAGGTAATTCCTCCAAGTCCCGGCTAAGTGATTGAGGCAGGTGCCAATATCTAGAGTGAGGTGGCGAGTGGTACGCGGGAGAGTGTGTTGCGTTGTCGTCGCGCTGGGGGCTCTGACTCTCCCTTTTATATGCCAAGGGAGGGCAGTTACAGGGGTGCCGCATTGCAGCCGGCACAGTGGCCGCGTACTAGTAAGTATGGTGCCGGCGGTCTTGTCCCGCGTGTCATGGTTCTTGGCGCGAGTTGGTGGCGCCCTCCGGCTTCCGCGGGCGGCGTGGTGGTCACTGTGACCTGTCCTGCTTTGACTTCGAGGGGCAGCCCTGCTGGATCGAGGGCCTATTCGCCGGAGGAAGGACTGGAGTTGGTGGCGCGGGATGGCGGCGCATCACCAGCTTGTCCGCACAGTGTCGTGTGTGCCGTCGCACAGTGGCAGGGATGGCGGCCCAGTGCTAGGGATGGCCGCACAGTGCCCGGGGCAGTCGCACAGAGCCCGGGATGGCCAGGCGGCACCGGAGTTGGCGGAGGGGAGGCGGTGCACGCCGCTCGTACGGCAGCGCCGGTCAGGGCGTGTATCCGCTCGTTGTCTGTACTCCTTTCGATGATGCCCCCATGCCTTTTCGAGGGTCTCGTCGTAGGGGGAGGACGGGGGTAGGTAGCATAGTGGCACGGAATGACGCCGGCCTGTTCGCACATGGCCGCGCGGCGCCCGCACAGGGCCAGAGATGGTCGCACAGTGATGGGTTAGGCTGCACAACGGTGGTGTCAGGGGTTCTGACTATGTCAGGTGCACGGCGTGGGGGAAGGTTGTCCCTTGACTTAGGCATCCCACCGGGCATTAAATGCCACTGTCGGGCGAAGCGGGAGCGGCTGTCCGTTCGGGGGGGTCCGAACCCTCGAGCGAGGCGGAAATCCGCCCGAGGGGTCGGGGCCCCCGAGCGAGGCATGGATCTGCTCGAGGGGCCAGAGCCCCCGAGCGAGACGGAGATCCGCTCGAGGGACCAGAGCCCTCAAGCGAGGCGGCCAAGCGGGCCTTCCTTGGTGCAGGCTGCCGCTGGGCCGTGGCAGGCCATGGCAGGCCGTGGGCCCGTGATGTCCTATGACCAAGGATTGGGACGTAGACAGTCCCTGGTCGGTTTTGCGTTTAACGAGGGTGATTATCCCCTAAGTTAGGGGACCCCTAATGACCGCCCCCGACAGTAGCCCCCGAGCCTTTGCTGGAATGAGGACCGTTCCGGCAAAGGATGCCGCTCTCGGGTGCTGTGAGCGAGTCTCGTCCCCTTTGATCGTTCACGTTTTCCTGCGGGGGAGCGCTAGGGTAATGTGGCTCGCCTTGCATTTGTTTTTGAAGGACCGATTAGGCGAACCAGAGAGGGGGGAGTGAATGGGAGCCGATAAAAATTCTTCTCGAAGGAGATGAGAACTCCAACAAGACGAACACGGCTTCCAAAACACGTCTCCGACTCAACTACCCAAGTTGGTCAAGACCATGTAGCCACTGAAGTGCTACTAGTCCTAGGAACCAACAACCACCTACACCTACTCGAGAACGCAGCGGAAAAACCAACTCGAGCAGCTACTGGGCTACACGGGTCAGGCCGGTGAGCAGCACCGGTCAGACCGGTCCCTGCTGGCAAAATTTGAGAACTTCCACAGAAGGCCTCTACACTGCTCAGGCCGGTGTAGCTCGCCGGACAGACCGGTCCAAGCCAGGAAATCCCAAATCCACCAAACTGACCTTCCGAGCTCCAAACAGGACCAAACCCGAAATAGCAGCAACACCAGACAACAGGGAACTCACCAAGACGTTCACCCGAGCAAAACTCAACAGAGAGTCTGCACCGGTCGGACCGGTGAGAGGCACCTGTCAGACCGGTGTGACCTAAGCTCTCGGGATGAACAGCGCCCGCGGGTCAACTCCCCCAAATCCAACTCCCAATGTCCCGAATCGCTCCACGGTTTTGCACAAGACTTTGGGGATAGTAGGAACACCTCATGGGCACTCCATAGCCAAGATTTGGTCTACCAAAACTTGTCAAAACAAGAGGAATCGAGGAAATCCCACCGAGAACGTCTCTAACCCTAGAGCCAAGAAAACCCCAAAATCGAGCCCCTTTGCTCACGGATTTGGGTGGGGAATCAAAGGGAAAAGAACCACAAAGGGTTCACACAACATCCCCCACCAAATCCAAAAGAGAAAGGTCTCTAAATCTCTCCAAGAAAATCGCCAAGAAAGGGCTCCGAAAATCACCAAAAAGGAGAAACGGGAAAGACACATCCAAGCCTTGAGGAACCACGCCGAATCATCTATACATACCAAAGAGGTTCATACAAGGTCTAACTTGCCACCCGATCATCCTTCCCTCTCACAATATCTCACCATGAAGTTCTCAAGCTAGTCCTAAGAAAATCCTAAGGAAAATAGGAAGAGAAAAATAGGAAAGCAAATGAGCTAGGGTTCCAAGAGATGGCTGCCATCCTCTCACCACTTGGGTTATATGGAGGCAACCGAAAGATGAAAATACCCTTACTAGCTAACTAGGGATACATGCCCCTCAAGGGCGAATTCGGAAATCTTTGTCTTCGCTCCATCGGACGGATGCCCAGTGACCGCAAACTTGCTTAGCCTCGACGCAAGCCTTTCGATCCCGACGTGTGTCCTCCGCTTCAAAGATTCCGAACTGCGTCGTCGCACACCGGTCAGACCGGTGCTCCTCATCGGTCAGACCGGTACCCACTGGTCAGACCAGTCAGACCCACCGGTCAGACCGGTCTGGAGCTGCTGCACCTCCATCTTCGGTTCTTCGGTCTTGGCTTTGTGGATCAACCAAGGAACCCAGTGGTTTTCTGGTGAACCACCGGAAATCCCGCGAACTCAGTGTAGCCTCCGCTAATCACCACTTATGACTCGGCTCCCACGTAGTCCCGGCTCGACCTTGGTTTTGAGGCTCAACCAAGAAATCATCCATGACATCATCTTGCCGTTCTTGCCACCATGCGGCCCGCACTTGACCTCGCTGGCCACCGGGTCCCTCGAACCAAGCCTACTTGTCTTCTCCACACCTGGGGCCTCACCGGCAACGACCTTTCGTGCTTGTTCTTCACCTGCACCAACACCAGTCAAGCCGCAACCTGCACCTGCAATACTTAGCCAAGAATCGGTCCACACCACGTTGTCAATCACTCATCACACCAGGAAGCGACCATCCACCGGTCCTCAAACCACACCTGGCTCTCAATTTTAGCCGGCATCGGCAATCTACGTAGGAGGGGAGGCATAATGTCGACCGAAGGTGTTTCGGATAGGCTGACCGTTTTCGGGGGCGTAACCCTAGGTGGGTTGACGCGGCGATCATCGGGTAGTCGTGGTGCAAGGAGCCCCCGAGCCCTGGCCCATTCAGGGGCGATCGGGTAAAGACTCTCGGCTTTGTTTTACGACCCTCATTGCCCTTCCGCAGGGTAGAGGGGTGAGGCAAACTGTGCTACCCTCGAGCGGGCGGCGAGCGACGGTTACCTCGGCGAGCTGTTAGCGGATAGTTCAAGTGGGCGTCCGTGCCCCGTTCGATAGGGGTCGGCTCGTGGTCCGGAGGCACGTCCATGTGAGCACTTGCAGAGGTTTGCCAAACAGGGCTCGGTCCCGTTCGATGGGGGCCGAAGGCGCGGAAGCACTCCCTCGATGGGATCCCTCGATTGGCTGCCTTTGTCTTGGCCTTGAACACGATATGTGGGGCACCCCTGAACTTCGCGCTCGGGGTCAGGCTCGATTGCACGTGCCCCGATCGTTCCTGACTCTGTCAATCTGAGGTGCCTGTTCGAACCCGTCGAGGGTCAGGCTCCGTACCTCTGATCAGTAGGGCATTTGCAGGGGGCACCGGGTGCTCCTGCCTTGGGAGATCTGTGGCGCTCACCGATCTATCATCGAGTCGAGCTTCTAACCACTGATCAGTAAACCCCCAAGCCGAGGGGCATCTGCGGCGCCCATCGTGCCCATCGTACCCTCAGCGGGCTGGGCCTTGAGCCGCTGATCAGTAGAGCCCTGTGGGCCTGAGCCTCGGGCTTTCTCGAGTTCGTTCTCGAGGGTACATTGATAGGTTGCGGCCTTGTGGCCTCAACCTACTTCGGATTGGGGCGCCAGCCTTATCCCCTCAGGGGGACGGGCCTCGAATCGCTGGCTCGAGGTTACCGGGGGCTTTCCTTTTGTGAGAAGGAACCCCTGGCGTTCGAAATTCGTCCGTGGGATGGTTGGCCGCTGCGCTCTGCCAGCCATGGCTGACATGGCGCGGGGCGTGCGGAGAGGGTGCGCCTTTTTAGGTGACGTGATGTGGGCGACGTGTGATGGCGAGGAGACAGGATGCTGCGTCCCTTGGATTACCGTGCGGTAATCATGGCGTACGCGTGTGCACGCGGCAGTTTCGGCACAGTGGGGCCCTACTGTCAGCAACGAGGGGTACCTACCGCATTAACTACCACTGCCTGCTGTGCTTCCAGGGACTCCGCCCCTTCCTACTCTATAAAAGTAGGGGGCGTGGGGGAGTTCCTTACCTTTGCCATTCGCACCCGTCCCTTGCTCTTCGTTCTCCTCAGCGCCGCCCGCTCCGTCGCTTCGGATTCGCTCGCGCCCCGCCGCCCCGCATTAGGTCGCGCTCCACCGCTCCTTCCACCATGTCTTTGATCCGAGGGTTGGAGGCGTTCCCGTGGCCCCGGTCGACGGTGGACCGACGGTCGTTGGAGGGGTTGGTCACCGGTGGTCAGCTAGCGCCGACCGGCGAGGAGGCGAACCCCGCATGGATCGTCCCGTCGTCGACGCACCAGCAGCCGGCTCTGCCACCCGGTTACGTTGTCAGCTTCATGCAGCTGCGCGAACCCGGCTTCAACACCCCCGCGAGCAAGTTCATGCGGGGGCTGTGCTACCACTATGGGGTGGAGCTCCACAACTTCGTCCCCAACGCCATCTCTCAGGCAGCCTCCTTCGTCGCCATCTGCGAGGGATTCTTAGGAATCCTCACGCATTGGGAGCTGTGGGTTCATCTGTTCTGCGGCGAGCTTCACACGCTCGCCACGGGGGAGAAGAGGACGCACCGGGCCATCTGCGCCGGCGGTCTCACGCTCTTGGTGCGTGACTCCTGGAAGGAGCTGTACCTGCCGTGCATGATGACGACGAACAACTCCGACTGGGAGAAGGGGTGGTTCTACCTACGCAACGACGGCGCCGTCCTTCTGCCGTACACCGGGAAGGTGCTGACGGAGAGGCCGATCTCGTGGGCACATGGGGTGTCGCCCGCGTCGAGGCAGAGGAGGCTCGAGCCTCTCACCAACGCCCTGCGTCAATTGGCGAACGCCGGGCTGACCGTGGCATCCGTCATCGCCAACTTCCACCGCCGGTGGGTGATCCCTCTCATGGAGAGGGAACTCCCCATCTTCAGGATGAGGAGCGACGCCAATCCCGCGGCTCTGGCATGCTCGCGGTTGCTGGAGGAGCCGCTCGCCCAGGCATACGCGGCCACAAGGGCGAGGCGCGCGGTGAACCTCATGGTGGTGCCGAACAGCGACGATTACCTGTGGTCGTTCGCGATGCTCCCGGACGTCGACCAGGTGAGTGTCAATTCTTTGTCTTCATTTTCTTTATCCCCGTGCTTGATCTGATAGAGGTTGCTGGCAGTAGGGGGTGCACGTCGACATCCCCACATCAGATCCGCCGACGCCCTGGTCGCAGGCCGCCAATCGCGCTAGGCAGCAGAGGAAGAAGGACCAGGTGGCCCAAGCGAAGGAGAAGAAGATACGAAGGCAAGAGCACCTCGATAGGTACAATGAGGAGTACCTGTTGTGGGAGCAGTAGGGTCTCTCCCCCCCGCCGGAGCTGATAAACACATCTTCGGGCGAGGAGGAGAGCGAGGGGGAGCGGAACATCTCCGACAGGTGGGAAGCCGCGCCGCCCTCATCGCCAGGGGTTGAGGGGGTCCCTACAGAACCGTCCCTCGGGGCGGACACGGTGCCCCTTGTCATGGGGTCGCCGCCGAGGGTGCCGGCTGGGTCTGGGGAGGCGCCCCCAGAGCCCTCGAGGAAGCACAAGCGGGGCTTTTCTAGCATAAGGTGAGTTTCCTTTTGCTCTCCGTGTTCTTGATATCATGTATCGGGTCGCCCACACTTCCTCCCTTCCGTTGTCAGGACGGCGCCCACTGTCCCTGGCCTCGCGCCCATCAAGGCACTCAAGGTGGAGGCGCAAGACGCGCCGCGCGCGGCAAGGCCCCGCTCGGTGAGGACATCACGGGCGATGGCGGGTGCGGCGGCGGAGGCGTCGCAAGTCGCGACCGCGGCCATGGGGCCGCAGCGGCGGGAGAAAGCGGCGGTAGAGGCCATGCAGGCGGCGATGACCCGCGGCGCCCAGCAAGGGCGAGAGCGGGCCCGCACGGTGGGTCGGGGGGCAGAGGGCCGCGGAACGGCCGAGGTCCCTGCTGATGGTGATTCCACCCCCTCCGGGGGTCGGGCGGAGGTAGCGGTTGCATCAGGCCCCGGGCTCGCGCCCAAGGTGATGGTGGTGCAGTCCGACGGCTGTGTGACATCACAGCTGCCGGTAACCGGTGCCGGGCCATCGACGTCCGGTGTCGCGGCCCCAGCGCCTGGTGCGCTGCAGTGGGAGCAGAGACTCCGCCTTCCCGGAGTGCCGCGGAGCCTGGTGGAGGAGGCGAGGTCGGAGAGGGCATTGTGGCAGAAGTTCTGCGCTCTCGGTGCCTCCCTTCAGGCTGCTCTGGCTAAAGCGGTCTAGCTCCATGGGGGCCGGTTGCTCCAGATTTTTCAGGTAAGGATGCTTACTTGAAAACCTTTCGCTCCCCTTTCCCTCGCTTGTGTGTTTTTCGTTTGGTTTTTATTCCTCGTTTTTTCTTCGCTATCTGCAGGAGCTACAGGGCCAGGCGGGCGAGAGGTTTGCTTGCATTTCCGAGCTGAGCTCCAACCTCGATTGGTACCGGACGCAGTGCGAGGGCCTGGACGCGATGGTGGAGGACGGACAACGGCTGGCTGGAGTACAACCTCATCCGCATGGAGGATGCTCACACCGACCAGCGGTCCGTGGCAGCGCAGAAGGCCAAGGAGGCCGAGGAGCTGAGGGCTGCACTCCAGGGCAAGGAGGAGGTGCTGGCAGCGGTGAATGAGGAGCTGCGGAAGGCGCGCGAGGCTCTTGCTGAGGTCCAAGCCGCGCTGGCGCAGAAGGGGACGGCTCTTGTTGAGGCGCGGGCCCAACTCCAGCAGGACCGCACGACCCTCGAGGGGGCGAGGTCCTGGCAGACCCAGGCCGAGCAAAAGACCCAGGAGGTCGAGAAGCTAGGTGCTGCCGTACAGGAGAAGGTCGAGGTGCTCTCCGGGGTGGAGGGCCAGCTCCAGCAGGAACGCGTCGCGCGCGTGGAGGTGCAGACCCAGCTCCAGTAGGAGCGCGCCACGCTCGAGGATGCCCGGTCTGCCCTTCAGCGTGAGCGCTCGGCGCGGGAGGAGGTGCAGTACCAGCTCTGTCAGGAGCGTGTCGCACTCGCGAAGGCCAGGGCCACGCTTCAGCTTCGGGAGGTGGAGACCGAGCGGCTTACCGGAGTGTTGGTCCAGGAGGGCGTCACTGTCGAGACCCTGAGGACTGCCGGTGCGGAGAAGGATGCTTCGATCCTGCAGCTGCGGCAAGAGGCTGGAGCTGCGCGTACGGAGCTCGAGACGGAGAGGAAGCAGGTCGAGGGTAAGTCGCAGCCCCCGATCCTTTTATTTGTTGTTTGGGTTCGTCGAGATTCGCTCTCGACTCACCTTCCTTTTTTTTCTCCAGGACTGCGGAAAGCCCTGGGGGAATCTGCGACGCAGGCAGAAGCGCTCCAGGCGGCCTACACTTCGTCCCAACAAGAGTTGGAGCTTCTAGAGCAGGCGGCCCCCGAAGCGTGCCAGAGCATCGACGAGGGTATCGGCTTGTCGGGGAGCTCGCTGGCGAGTCGCCTTCGGGCTCTGAGCGGCCGCGTCGTCGAGCGCATGAAGGGCACCCTCCGTCTCGGCATCCAGAAAACCCTCGGTGTGGTGTTGACGCACTACATCATCGACTTCGTGGTGCTGGCCACGGGGTATGTCGTCGCGGACGACCTTGATGGTGACGAGGCGCAGGACGCCGTGGACTAGGTCGACGCTGCCGCTGCAGACGCCGCTGCGGACCTTGCCGACGCGTTCGAGGAAGACCTCTTCCCGAACGCTGCCCCCGCGGGTCCCTAGCTCACCCAGATTTACCTTTTAGCTACTTGCATCCTTCCTTTCTCTGTCTGGGCTACCGAGGCATGACACGCTTATCATTTTCAGAAGAAAAGGTTTTTTCGAAAAAATGGGACCGTTTAGGGGGGTGCCCCCCATAGTAGCCCCCGAGGGGGACTTGGTTTTCAGAGGAAAGCCAAGTCTCCCTTGTCTTCATTCACGACCTTAATGCATATACAGCCGACTTGGGTGCTGGATATGTATAAGATGACTTGGAACATAAGGGTAAAAGCGACGTAGCTGTTGGATGTTCCAAGCATTGGTGAAGACTTCGCCCTTCTCGTTCGCGAGCTTGTATGTGCCGGGCTTGAGGACCTCGGTGACGATGTACGGCCCCTCCCATGGCGGCGTGAGTTTGTGGCGTCCCTCGTTCTTCTGTCGGAGTCGGAGCACCAAATCCCCCTTGTTGAGGTCTCGAGGCCGGACCTTGTTCGCTTGGTAGCGTCGTAGGGATTGTTGGTACTTCTCGGAGTGTAGGACTGCCACGTCTCAGGCCTCGTCGATGCAGTCCAACGCGTCTTCGCGATCTTGTTGGTTCTGCCCCTCCTGGTAGGCTTTGACCCTCGGGGACCCGTAGTCCAAGTCCGTGGGGAGCACAGCTTCCGCACCGTAGACCAGGAAGAACGGGGTGAGACCTGTGGCCCTGCTCGGGGTGTTTCTGAGGCTCCAAACGACTGATGGCAACTCTTGAATCCACTTCCAGCCAAACTGGTTGAGTTTGTTGAAGATCCTTGGTTTTAGGCCTTGTAAAATCATGCAGTTGGCATGCTCTACTTGGCCATTAGTCTGTGAGTGTGCCATGGCTGACCAATCCACGCGGATGTGGTAGCTGTCACAGAATTCTAGGAACTTCTTGCCGGTGAATTGGGTGCCGTTGTTCGTTATGATGGAATGGAGTACCCCGAAGTGGTGTACAATGTCTGTGAAGAACAGTACCGCCTGCTCGGACCTGAGGCTGCTGATGGGGCGGACCTCGATCCATTTCGAGAATTTGTCGATGGCCACCAGTATGTGGGTGAAGACCCCGGGCGCCTTTCGCAAGGGCCCGACCATGTCCAGTCCCCACACGGCAAAAGGCCATGTGATGGGGATGGTTTGCAGCGCGTGAGCCGGGAGGTGGGTCTTCCGCACGTAATACTAGCACCCTTCGCAGGTGCGCACAACCTCATTAGCGTCGGCGACCGCCGTCGGCCAATAGAAGCGCTGGCGGAACGCTTTGCCCACGAGGGTACGCGGAGCGGCGTGGTGACCGCAATCGCCCGCGTGGACGTCCTGGATCAACTCCCATTCCTTGGGGATGGAAATGCAACGCTACATGATCTCCGAGGCGCTGCGCTTGTACAGCTCACCGTTGATGATGACGAAGGACTTGGCCTTCCTGGCGATACGCCTTGCCTCGGTTCGGTTCGGGGGCAGTTCCCCCCGGTCTAACCATGCAAGATACTCGTCGCGCTAGTCCCGCAGAGGGGGCGGGAGGTTGACGATCTCCATCACCTCGGCCTTGTCCGCCTAGGACCCTTCAAGGTCCGAGGTCTCGAGTTCCCCATTCGCGGGGTCCTTATCCATGGGCTCGGCGCCCGTGTGCCCCGAGGGGCAGCCCCCGAGGCTTTTTCGGAAGCTTCGGCGGGTTTGTTGAGGTCGATAGAGGGCTTGGCAAGGTCGCGGGCAAAGATGTTCGGGGAACGGTGATCCGCCCGAAGCAATCTTGGCCAGCTCGTCTGCCTCCTCGTTGTGCTTGCGCACGATGTGGTTGAGCTCGAATCCAAAGAACTTGTCCTCGAGCTTTCGCACCGCGGCGCAGTACGCCGGTCAATGACCAGCTAAGAATCTCCCTGAATGTCAAGGCGCTTGATGCCGAGCTCAATGGCGATGCGTAGGCCACTGAGGAGGGCCTCGTACTCTGCCATGTTGTTCGACGCGGGGAAGTGCAAGCGCACCAAGTACCGCATGTGCTCCCCAAGGGGCGAAACAAAGAGCAGGCTAGCGCCTGCACCCGTTTTCATTACTGAACCATCAAAATACATGGTCCAGCACTCAGCTTGGATCTGAGGGGTGGGTAGCTGAATGTCAGTCCACTCAGCCACGAACTCCGCCAAGACCTGCAATTTGATTGCCTTTCGCGGTGCGTAGGTGAGTGCTTCACCCATGAGCTCCACAGACCACTTTGTTATCCTACCCGAGACGTCCTGGTTGTGGACAATCTCCCCCAAAGGGAAAGAAGATACCACGGTGACAGGGTGGGCCTCGAAGTAGTGCCGCAGCTTGCGCCGCGCGAGCACCACCGCGTAGAGTAGCTTCTGGATCTGGGGGTATCACGTCTTGGTGTCCGACAACACTTCACTGATGTAGTAGACCGGCCTCTGGACAGGCAGGGCATGGCCCTCCTCCATTCTCTCTACAACGATGATCGCGCTGACCACTTAGGTCATAGCGGCAACATAGAGATACAACGGCTCACCTTCCTGGGGCAGGGTCAGTATTGGAGTGTGGGCGAGCGTTGCCTTTAGCTTGTCGAGGGCCTCCTGAGCCTGGGTGGTCCAGGAGAAGCGCTCGCTCTTCCGCAGCAGTCGGTACAGGGGTAAGCCCTTCTCGCCGAGACGTGAGATGAAACGACTCAGAGCTGCAAGGCAGCCCAGGACCCTTTGTATCCCCTTTAGGTCGCGTATCGGCCCCATCCGCTCGAGGGCCGACACCTTCTCCGGGTTGGGTTCTATGCCTCGCTGGGAGACAATGTAACCCAAGAGCATGCCATGCGGCACCCCGAAGACGTACTTTTCAGGATTTAGCTTAACCCCATTTGCCCAGAGGCAATTGAATGCAATGCACAAATCGTTCACCAGGTCGTCCGCCTTCCTGGACTTAACTACGATGTCATCGACATATGCCTCAACGATCCGCCCGATGTGGTCCCCGAAGACGTGGAGCATACATCGCTGATATGTTGCCTCGGCGTTTTGGAGACCGAATGTCATCGTCACGTAGCAAAACATACCAAATGGTGTGATAAAGGAGGTCGCGAGCTGGTTGGACTCCTTCATCTTGATTTGGTGGTAATCGGAGTACGCATCAAGGAAGCATAGGAACTCGCACCCCGCGGTGGAATCAACTATTTGATCGATCCGTGGCAAAGGAAACAGAACTTTGGGACATGCTTTATTTAAACCCGTGTAGTCAATGCACATCCGCCACTTCCCATTCTTTTTCTTAACTAGTACAGGATTAGCTAGCCACACTGGATGAAACACCTCCTTGATGAACCCGGCCTCTAAGAGCTTTCGCAACTCCTCTCCAATCGCCCGACGCTTCTCTTCGTCAAATAGTCGCAGACGCTGAGAGACCAGCTTGGAGTTGGGCAGGATATCAAGTGAGTGCTCGGCGACTTCCCTCGGAATGCCCGGCATATCCGCGGGACTCCACGCAAAGATGTCGGTGTTGGCGCAGAGAAAGTCGACGAGCACCACTTCCTATTTCGGGTTGAGGGTGGAGCTGACCCTCAGCACCTTGCCCTCGGAGGTACTAGGGTCGAAGGGTACAGCCTTGGTGTGCTCCGCGGCCTCGAAGCTGCCGGCGTGCTTGTTGGTGGAGTCGAGGGCCTCGTTGGCCAGCTTCTCCAGGTCCGCCACGAGGGCCTCGTCATGCGCGAGCGCCTCGGCGTGCTCAATGCACTCGACATCGCATTCGAATGCGTGCTCGAACAACGGGCCCACCATGATGACTCCTTTAGGCCCCGGCATCTTGAGCTTCAGGTAGGTGTAGTTCGGGACCACCATGAATTTGGTGTAGCAGGGCCGGCCAAGGATGGCATGGTATGCTCCCCGGAACCCCACCACTTCGAAGGTGAGGACCTCCTTCCGGAAGTTGTTTGGCGTGCCGAAGCAGACAGGCAGGTCGATCTGCCTGAGGGGCTGGACTCGCTTGCCCAGCGCAACACCGTGAAACGGCGACCTGCTGGGCCGCAGCTTGTCCAAACCGATCCCTATGAGCTCCAGGGTGGAGGAGTACATGATGTTGAGGCTGCTACCTCCGTCCATCAACACCTTGGAGAACCGCGTGTTGCCGATGATGGGGTTGACGACAAGCGGATACTACCCCGGATTGGGGATGTGATCCGGGTGGTCTTCACGGCCAAAGGAGATCGTCTCCTCCGACCAGTCGAGGTATGACGGGACAGCGGGGTGAACAGAGTAGACCTCTCAACATTCCCGCCTGCGCTGCCGTAACGTCATATCGACGGTGGCGCCCCGAAGATGAAGAATACGTTCTCCACCTCTGGGAAGCCGTTCTTGCCCCCATCGCCCGCATCCATCTTGGTGTTGTCCTCCTTCGCGGCGACGCGGCTGTAGTACTTCTTGAGCATGTCGCACTGCTTGAGGGTGTGAGCGACAGGGGTCTTGTGGTATGGGTAGGGCTTCTTCAGCATGTCGTCGAACACTCCGCCTCGAGGGGGACCTCGAGCCCCCCTGTTGGCAGTATCAACCTCGTTGACTTCCTCGGAGCCCTCACCCTGCTCCATGGGCTTCTTGCCCTGGTTCTTTTTGCCCTTCTTGCCTTGCTTCTACTTCTTCGAGGCCTCCTTGGGCTTGCTGCCCTCCACGGGCGCGTCTTCAGCTCGCTTGCCCTTCTTGCCGTCGAAGATCGCCCCCACCGCCTCCTCTCCGGAGGCGTAGCTAGTGGTGATGTCGAACAGCTCATTGATACTGGTGGGAGGGTTCCGCCCCAACTCGCGCACGAGGTCCCGGTAGGTCGTGCCCTCTAGAAAGGCATGCACGACCTCGGACTCACCGACGCTTGGCAGCTCGGTGCAGCGCTTGGAGAAGCGGCAGATCAAATCCCTCAAGGACTCACCGGCCTTCTGGGCTCAACCTCTGAGGTCCTAGGAGTTCCCAGGACGCACGTATGTGCCCTGGAAGTTGCCCATGAACGTCCTAACTAGGTCATCCCAGTCGTGGATCTGGTTCGTGGGCAAGTGTTTGAGCCACGTCCGCGCAGAGTCTGCCAGATGCAGCGGCAGGTTGCGGATGATCATGGCGTCGTTGGTGGCGCCACCCAGCTGGCATGCCAAGCGGTAGTCGTTGAGCCACACCCGGGGGTCTGTCTCCCCCAAGTACTTGTTCACGGTCATCAGCTGGCGGAAGCGCAGGAGAATCGAGGCCGTGCGGATCGCCCGGCCGAACACGCGCGTGCCCGACGGCTCCGGCGACGGGCTCTTGTCCTCCCGGCTGTCGTACCGCCCCCCACGTCAGATGTTGTCGCCGTGGGATCTAGTGGCATCCTACTTCTTCTTGTTTAGGATATTGCGGGTGTCACCGTCGTAGGCCACGCCGCGCGTGTCCTGTATCCTATCCTTGACAGGGGTCCTCTAGTTGCCTTCGTGGACTGTGGGTGCCAGAGGCGGGGTGTGGACCGATGCTTCCGGATCCCGGCCACCTCCTCCAATCTTCACACTGGAGTGGTGGCACATACGGGAGGCGGAGCTTTCGGCTTGTTGCACCTCTGCTTGATCGATGAGGGCCTGCGCCTCGCGGCGTAGGTTGTGTCCTTGCGGCGTCGATGGTTCGGGCATGGCCCGAATTAAGGTCGCCGCAGCTACGAGCTTCTGGCTAGCCCTCGCCAAGTTCGGCACCTCGTCCATGTCGGCGTCGGCATTGATGCGCTCGCGGGCCACGCGACCCGCAGCGCGTGCACCCTGTGTCGAGGGGCCGGCCCTATCTCTCTCGAGTGTGGCCTTGAGCTGCCTCAGCTGCTCACGTTCTGCATTCAGCTTTGCCTCCAGCTCGCGTAGCTAGGCCATCTGCGCGGCGCGCACCGCGTCGGGTGGTGGTGGCGGTGTCCCCACGGGTGGGATTACCACCACGGTGTTGCGGACTGCTGCATCACCCGCCCCGACGCCTGCATCTTCGCCTTCGCCGAGGACGACGACGAAGCACTCGCGGGTGGGATCGTAATCCCCTTCACTGGAGTTGTCGGAGCAGGTGAGGCAGTAGTCCGCTGCAGCCTGAAACCGCCTGAAGGAGTCGCGGTTCCAGAGACCGGAATAGTCCCACTCTGGCGCCCCGCGCCCACATCCGCACTCCTCACTGCCGGAGTCACGGTAAGACTCGCCGGGCGAGGTGGCGACAAGGTTCCGGATGGACATGTAATGATGGTCCGGAAGATCCTCATACGCGGCCAGGTTGGTGCTGACCGAGGAATAGTACGCCATATTCGCGCTTCGCTACCCGTAAGGGAACTGTGGCCGCGCAGCCACAGTCTCCCCGACAAGACGCGTCATGGCGTTCGTTGGTGGGGGCGCACCTCCTTGTCTCGCGGCAATAGGTGGGAGCTCGCCGGCTTCAACCCCCTGGAGGTAGCCAGCGGCCGCCACTTGGTGTCGCTCCGTGCGTGCTCGTCGTGAGCATCTCCCTGAGCGCTTGCGGTGCCGGGGTGGTGGCGGAAACACCGCCGGTATTAGGGTAGCCGACGTCCCGGGCGGCACCGCCCTGAGCGCATCCCTGTTGAGGACACACATATGGTAGCTGTTACCAGTGGCCTGGTAGTGGATGCTCCCCAACCAGATCTCGAATCCAGCCGGGAACGGATCGGATTGACCCCAGGCGGGCCTCTCCGACGTGCGCTCGGTGATAATCACCATCGAGAAGTCAGGTGGATGATCTCAGCGCTCCCCTACCTGGCGCGCCAACTGTCGGTGTCCGGATTAGCACCGGCACCAACTAGTGATTTGCGCTGAGATCAGCTCCTCGATGGGCGGTGCTAGCTAAGGTGACACGGGGTATATCCTGGTTCCGGCCACGCGATCGTGCGTCCAGCAGGGTGTGCTTTCGCACTTGTATTAGCTTGCACCGGGGGTGCCTGTAGAAGGGGGCTACAAGCACGGTGGGAGAGGAGGTAATTCCTCCAAGTCCTGGCTAAGTGATTGAGGCAGGTGCCAATATCTAGAGCGAGGTGGCGAGTGGTGCGCGGGAGAGTGTGTTGCGTCATCGTCACGCTGGGGCCTCTGCCTCTCCCTTTTATAGGCCAAGGGAGGGCAGTTACAGGGGTGCCGCATTGCAGCCGGCACAGTGGCCGCGTACTAGTAAGTATGGCGCCAGCGGTCTTGTCCCATGCGTCATGGTTCCTGACGCGAGTTGGTGGCGCCCTCCGGCTTCCGCGGGTGGCGTGGCGGTCACTGTGACCTGTCCTGCTTTGACTTCGAGAGGCGGCCCTGCTGGATCGAGGGCCTATCCGCCGGAGGAAGGACTGGAGTTGGTGGCGCGGGATGGCGGCGTGTCACCGGCTTGTCCGTACAGTGCTGTGTGTGCCGTCGTACAGTGGCAGGGATGGCGGTACAGCGCTGGGGATGGCCGCATAGCGCCCGGGGCAGTCACACAGTGCCTGGGATGGCCAGGCGGTGCCAGAGTTGGCGGAAGGGACGCGGCGCACGCCGCTCGTACGACAGCACTGGTCAGGGCGTGTATCAGCTCGTTGTCCGTACTCCTTTCGAGGATGCCCCCATGCCTTTTCGAGGGTCTCGCTGCAGGGGGAGGATGGGGGCAGGTAGCACAGTGGCACGGAATGACGCCGACCTGTTCGCACAGGGCCGCGCGGTGCCCGCACAGGGCCAGAGATGCCCGCACAGTGACGGGTTAGGCTGCACAGCGGTGGTGTCAGGGGTTCTGACTGTGTCAGGTGTGCGGCGTGGGGGAAGGTTGTCCCTTGACTTAGGTGTCCCACTGTGGGGCCGGGCATTAAATGCCGCTATCGGGCGAAGCGGGAGCAGCTGTCCATTCGAGGGGGTCCGAACCCTCGAGCGAGGCTGAAATCCGCCCGAGGGGTCGGGGCCCAAGAGCGAGGCGTGGATCTGCTCGAGGGGCCGGAGCCCCCGAGCGAGGCGTGGATCTGCTCGAGGGGTCGGAGCCCCCGAGCGAGGTGGAGATCCTCTCGAGGGACTGGAGCCCTCGAGCGAGGCGGCCAAGCGGGCCTTCCTTGGTGCAGGCTGCCACTGGGCCGTGGCAGGCCGTGGGCCCGTGATGTCTTGTGACCAAAGATTGGGACGTAGACAGTCCCTGGTTGGTTTTGCGTTTAACGAGGGTGATTATCCCCTTAGTTAGGGGACCCCTAATGACCGCCCCCGACAACATGCAACCCTAATTGTTGGGGAAAGGAGCCATTCATGAAAGCCGAACAGAGAAGCCTCGAGAGATCGACCACAAGAGAGAGGGTTAATCGTCGAGGGAGTGAGCATTCAAGAGAATCATCGCCGAGGTAAAGGGAGGCCACCACGAGGAAGGAGGACGCCGAGGCCCTGCCACGGCGCTACCGGAGTTGAAGGACACCGAGAAATGAGCTCCATTGGAGGCATCCACCATGCTCAACCGTGCCATGCCTAGCGTCTTGATGGGGTAAAGTTATCGTTTGTCCATGGAGTTATAACGGAACATGATGTGTAGTTACCTATCTTGTTTGGATCTTATGTATATCATACCTTTGTTGATGATGCTTAATGTTTAAGGCTAGCTACCATGCTTTCGGGGTTGCTCCCGTAGATCACGTCAACATACCGTGTTCATTAGGGTTAGTATCGATTACCTTCGCGTAGTGACATGTACGAGAGAAGTGAAACGTCTAGTTCTTTATTCACATGCTTAGATAGATTGGATCGGGTTTTTATCATGTTTTGGGTGATTGCATCCTCAAGTACCTAGACTCCATGGGCATACGTTCTTCATACTTGTGAACCTCTTATCTCTCTTTAACATAATCTAAGGTTAGATTGTCTTTACTTATAGATTAATCCTTATATCATGAAGTCTTTAATCAACTAAATTAGTGTTAGGTTAAACGCTAATAATCCCCTTGCTTCGTGGATTGACAAGAACCTTGGGGTCCCCCCTTGGTGAAAAAGGCACCAAGTCACTCTGTGTACTAGCGGTGAACTTGAACGCGGTTTTGAACCGTCAACAAGCCCCTTTTCTGGCGCTGTTGCCAGGGAGCAAGCTAGTTTACTTCGTTTAACCTCTTATTGATTTTGTTGATTACTAACACCTAAGCTTTGTGTTCTAGAAAAACACCCTTTTTGTTTTTGTCTTTGATTGTCTAGATGGCGTTCGTTGGAAATCCTTTGGAGGAACCGGAAAAATCACTAAGAGACTATGCTAGCTCTCGATGTGAGGACATCAAGGTACAAGAGTCGGATTCGGTTCTCGAAGCAACAAGGTACGAAATCAAAGCTCGAATCATCGAGATGGCAGCAACTAATCCATTTCGAGGGATGGAGATGGACAATCCATATAGACATATCCAGCGCTTCACGACACTATGCAATACGGTACAGCAAGAGAGAGTCCCATATGCTTGGTTTAAATAGAATATTTTTCCCTACTCACTTGTCTATGAAGCAACAAAGTGGTATTCATTTGTGTCCTTCGAAGTCGAGGGAAATTGGAATCAATTGATAAACAAATTTTGTGCGAAGTTTTTCCCTATAAGCAAGATTCAACATATAAGGAGGCAAGTGATAACTTTCAAGCAAGGAGAAGAAGAAGGGATTGATCAAGCATGGAATCGTTTCAATGAGCTAGTTGAACAAGGACCAAGACTCGGATTTCCTGGTGACGTACTCTTGCATACTTTTTTCTTTTCCCTAACCCCTAGTTGCATGGAACATGTTCAAATGTGTGCAGTAGGGGATCTCATGGAGAAAACACTCACGAAAGCTGCCCAACTTCTAAAAAAATAAGCAAAGCGGCGGCCATGCGAAGAGATTGGGAAACTCGACTTTCGGGAAAGCCGGAATGCGACACAAGTGTGGGACCACTTGCTGCAATTTTTAGAAATACGGCCCCGGAAGAGAAGAAAGAGGAGCCAATAACGAAAAAGGTTGAAAAAGCCAAACATGAGGAAACTAGAACTATCCCGGGGAGTGATCACGCCGAGACAAGCAAAGCAAGTGAAAGAACTATGTCAAGTGCAAAGCCACTAAGGGAGTTCGAGCAAATGGATTGGGTCCCAATTGATTTTGGAGAAATCTTTGACAAGAGAAGACCGTTCCCTAATCAAAAGGGGATGGCAAAAGCTTTGGAGATAGACTTCCTGCCGGAGAAACAAGTGGAACATCCATACAACCTAGAGACAACCGGGGAGGTCCTTCAAAAGCTCTTTATCGAAGAAGAAGTTGATCCGGATCATGTGGCCGAAGCTAAAAGAATTATGGGAATCAAGCCCGAGGCATCACCATTCGCTCGCCTCGCTGAAATTCTTGCCATAAGATCCAATGAAGAAGAAAAGACATCGCCGCGTATAGATTACAAGGTCAGCAACATTAATTGCAAGGTGTTATGCGACATTGGAGCACAAGTAAGTGTCTTAAATTATAAAATTTTTGATGAAATTTATGACCACACCATTGACCTAGTC
Organism: Cenchrus fungigraminus; assembly: GCA_036936925.1. Classification (NCBI taxonomy): domain Eukaryota; kingdom Viridiplantae; phylum Streptophyta; class Magnoliopsida; order Poales; family Poaceae; genus Cenchrus; species Cenchrus fungigraminus. The sequence continues at coordinate 106,583,452 of CM072779.1, forward strand.
CCAACCTCTACTAAATTAAGTATAGGGGATGGTAGAATTGTTAAACCTCTAGGAATTGCCCGTGACCTAGAAGTTTTAATTTCCGGAAAATGCATTCCAATCGATTTCTTCATTGTTGATGTCTACTATGATAAAAATGATCATGTAATTCTTGGTAGACCGTTTCTTAAGTTGGTTAATGCCGTTTTAGATGCTGGAAAGGGAAAAGTAAACATTAATCTTGATGGGGATAATGACACATACAATTTTCTTCCCGCTTCTAGAATTGCCTCACCCCTACCTCTTGATGACGAAGAGGTAGGGGGCCTTCGTTTTGTTAAAACTTTCAGGGATCCGCTACAAAGAGCAATGGATGAGCTAGATGAAGAGTTAGCGGAAGCAACCAAAGGACTAGAACCGCAAGACAAAAGCTTAGAGGAAGAAAAATTTGAAGACCTTGGAGTAATTGTACACGAGGAACCACAAGTACCGAAGGTGGATCTTAAGCCATTGCTCAAAGGATTGAAATATAAATTTTTGGGGCCGGACAAGACTTATCCCGTGATTGTGAGCGGCGAATTAAGTCCTGAGGAGAATGATATGTTGCTGAATTTATTGAAGAAACACAAGAAGGTGATGCGATATTCGATAAATGACCTTAAAGGACTTAACCCAGCATTTTGCAATCACCGCATAACTATGGAGGATCGATCAATGCAAGCCCGTAGTGGACCATCAAAAGAGGTTAACCCATGCCATGCGAGAGGTGGTGAAGAAGGAGGTTATCAAGTTGTTGGATGCCGGAATCGTCTACCCGGTGCCGCATAGCGAATGGGTGAGCCCTGTACATTGTGTGTCTAAGAAAGGAGGTTTGACCGTGGTGAAGAATGAGAAGAATGAATTGATACTGCAAAGAACCGTGACTGGATGGAGGATGTGTATTGACTATTGAAGGACCGGATGGCGACTAGAGAGGGGGGGAGTGAATAGGAGCTGGTTAAAATTCTTCTAAAGAACCCGGCCTATGCCCTACTCAAAACCCGGTCACTCACAAGCAATGAGTCGAATCAAACACCAAAGCAACGAGGTTATGGATCAACCCCAAGCCTTAGGAACGATTCCTTGAAGCAAACGCGGAAGCACGATCAAAGAAGAAAAAGGAACCGAACAAACTTGCTAGTTCCTGCGTCCAGCACTGACGGTCCGCCTGACAGCCGCGGACGGTCCGCCTGGGTGGTGCGGACGGTCCGCCAGGCAGGCGCGGACAGTCCGAAATGGACGCAGAAGCTAACAGAAACTCTGGGGAAAATCAGGACCCGCGCGGACGGTCCGACTCAGCCTCGTGGACAGTCCCGCTGTGTCGCAGACTGTCTGCTCGGGTGGGAGGGACAGTACGAAAACCCTCGGCAAACCCCAGACAGAACCCCAGACAAAAACTCCACCACGCGGACAGTCTGTGAGCACCACGCGGACAGTCCACCAACCTCCTGCAACAAAACTCCGGAAACAAAACGGATCGAAACGAACCAAAACAAGAACACGCGAGAAACTTCGACGAACAGGACGAACTCGCCTGGACGCGGATGGTCCGCAAGGGCCCTGCAGACAGTCCGCCCTTCACGAACAGAGCAGGAAACAGGGAGCTCGAGAAGTCAACCCCACAAAGCCATCACCGGATCTCCCAAACGCTTTGAGCTCTTGAGACAAGATTTGGGGGAGATGACGTGCGTCACTGGGTGAAGCTATGCCCCAAAAATCTCGGCCTCTAACTCACTAGAACGACGGGAATCGCGGATCACACGAACTCAACCAAGAACATGGGCTCCAACCGTAAACACTCGAATCAAAGAGGTTTCCCGGCGTTTGAGGGCACAAGATCAATCACAAAGGTGCACGAAGCATCCATCCATGTTTCCCTCAAAGAAATCCGGGGAGAAACACTCTCAAATCCGTGGAATCAAGTGAGGAACAAAGGGACCAAAAATAGCACCAAAAAGAGCCACGAAAATCACAACGCCGAATCTTCTATACATACCCAGAAAGATTCACAAGGTCTAGCATGCTGCCCTAGCATCCATCCCTCTCAACAAATCTCACATGAAGCTCTCATGCTAGCCTAGAGAAAAGGAAGGGAAAATAGCAATGGAAAAAGAGAAAACGGTGGGGGAAATGAAACCCTAGAGTCACCAAGAGAGAGCTCATCCACCAAGACCCTTGGCTTATATATCGGGTCCCGCCAGTGTGGTAAATGACTCGACTACCCCTTACACTTCAACTGGCGATACAACCCATGTAGGGGCAATTAGGTAATCTTGTGGGTCTTACCATCGGATGGCCATGCCTTCGCCGCACCTCGCGTCCTCCCGACGCAAGCTGTGCGATCCCGCCGCGTGTCCTCCGCCTCGAAGCTTCCCGACGCGCCCGGATCCCGTCTCCATTGCGTTGGGCCTTCGGACTTGGTTTTGAGGCCCAAACCAAGAAACCGTCCACCGATGGTTTTGTGGGCAAACCACCAAACCCCGCGCGCTCACCCCGGCCTCCCGCCAAGCCCCTTGACTCGGCCACTATCGTGCGCCGGCTCGATCGTCCTCGACTTCGTCTTGCTCGTCTCGCCACCATGTGACCAGCACCTAGTCCCGCTGTCCACCGGGTCCCTCGAACAGAGCCTACTTGTCTCTCTATCTTCCGGAGGCCCCTCAAAGCTGAAGAGCTTTCGCACCCGTTCTTCACCTGCAACAACACGAACTAGGCCGCAGCCTACACCTGCAACACTGAGCCAAGTGTCAGTCCGACACCCGTTGTCAATCACTCATCACTGAGGAGCGGCCATCCATCGACCCTCGGACGCTCCTGGTCCTCAATCTCCCCCTTGATGAGTGCATTGACAACACACAACGCGAATGAAATTCAGAGGAAGAAAATAAGAAGAAAGAAAAACAAGGAAGCTCAACCACATGACCAAAACCAAAGAAAGGCAAAGAAAGGTCACAAGCCGAGCAAAGCACAAACTCAAGCACTCCACACTGAACACCAACAAGAAAGCTCCCCCTGCACAAATGCAAGCTCCCCCTGAACATGTGGATGCAAAAACACATCTTCTTCAAATTTTAGATGCATTTCTGAATTTTTCATCAACAAACTTCTTCTCCCCCTTGTTGACAATGCATGTCAAAGCATATAAACATCTACTCGAGCTTCTCAAATAGGCCAAATTTAGTGTCAAAGGCTATAAATGAGACAAAGAGCACACAAATGGATCATAGCATAGTCAGAGCATTGCCACAAAGAATATATTGAAATGTAAGCATGTGACAAAGCAAATTTTCAGATTTAGGCATTATTATCAAAAGATGGCTCACCACAAATGCAAAAGCCTATCCATGCCATATTCTAGCCTAAGCATGCACTTCATCCAGAGATCATACAAGGATATCAAATTCTTATCAAAAGATCATTGTAAACGCCCATAGAGCAAAACATGTCATGTCAAAGCTCATGAGCCATGTGTCCACTTCGGGGAGACTTCTCCACTGGTGAACATCATGCAACATGTTTGCACCCATATGTGAAAGATAAAGCATTTTAAGCACATAACATGATGGATGGAGCATTTTTCATATATTTCAAGGCATTTTCACTTCATTTCAAGATTAATTCATTCCATGGTACATGAAGTGCCTTTGCGGCAAAAAGAAGCTTATGCTCCTCCATGGATGCAACATAGGCTAAACATTCACAATGATATTAGCCTTTGGCCCAAATGCAAGAGAAAGGCATCCAAGCACAATCTAAGCATGAGAAAACACACATAGACCAAAAAGTGACATGGATACACTACTATACTTGTGTGGAGCACATTTCATAGAATTTAGTCAAGATTAGCAATTTATTCCAAAAGAGGCTATCTCACAACACATATATCTCAAATATCCCAAGAGCATAGCCTCACATTACCATTTCTCCACAAAAGTGACCAAAGTCTCACAAATAGCCTAAGATACTCAAATAGGGCATATAGGAGAAGCTCATCATCCTAAGATGCAATATGATACAAATGCAACATGATATGGAACAAAATGGCTATCCTACCAAGTTTTATACATCAAGCAAAGCATATATGTACATCAAAGTAAAGCATGGTATGATACATATGATACAAAGACAAACTCCCCACGAAACAACTAAAATGGGCAACAAACCCCAAGTTCCCCCCGCAAGCGCACAAATGTAGCTTGGTCGAGAGGCTTTGTAAAAATGTTTGCTAGTTGATCTTGGGTAGGCACATGGCTCAACACTATGGTTCCCTCTCAACATTGTATCTCAGGAAAGGATACCTCACCTCTATGTGTTTGGTTCGGGAATGAAGCACTGGATTTTTTGCTACACTTATGGCACTGGTGCTATCACAAAGAAGTGGGATCTGGGTGCACTCCTCACCAAAGTCTCTCAAGGTGTATGAAATCCAAAGCAGCTGGGAACAACAACTCGCGGCTGCAACATACTCTGCCTCGGTGGTAGACTGAGCTACACTCGACTGCTTGCGGGAAGACCAAGAAACCAACGAAGACCCCAAAAACTGACAAGTGCCAGAAGTAGACTTCCTCTCGACTCGACAACCAGCGAAATCCGCATCCGAAAAACCATGAAGCGTAAGAGTCGAGGAGGACGAATACCAAAGGCCAAGACCAGGGGCAGACTGCAAGTACCTGAAGATCCTCTTGACGGCCTGTCGATGCGAAGTTCTCGGTGAAGCTTGAAAACGAGCGCACAGACACACGCTGAACTGTATGTCTGGCCTCGTCGCCGTCAGGTAGAGGAGGGAGCCGATCATGCTCCGGTACTCCCGCTGGTCCATTGGTTCCCCGTCCTCGTCCGCGTCCAAAGTCGCCGTACTGCCCATCGGTGTCAACATGGGCTTCACATCATGCATCTTGAACTTCCTCAGCATGTCCTTCATGTACTTGGTTTGATGCACGAACGTCCCATCCTTCACTTGCTTGATCTGCAGCCCGAGAAAGAACTGCAACTCGCCCATCATGCTCATCTCGAATTCCCTGCTCATCTCATCTGCAAACTTGGCAACAAGGTTATGTGACGAGCCACCAAAGACAATATCATCCACGTAAATTTGCACAATCAACAAGTCACTCCCATTCTTGAGGAGAAACAAGGTCTTATCCACGGTACCCATCACGAACCCTCTGCTCAACAGAAAACCTCTCAATCTCCCATACGAAGCCCAGGGCGCCTGCTTCAACCCATACAGCGCCCTTTTCAACTTGTACACTCTATGTGGATGCTTCTCACTCTCAAACCCCGGTGGCTGCTTCACATACACCTCATCCTCTATGACCCCATTCAGAAAAGCACTCTTTACATCCATCTGGAACAACTTGAACCCTTTAGCCATGGCAAAGGCTAGAAGGATCCGAATTGCCTCAAGACGGGCCACAGGAGCAAAGGTCTCCTCATAATCGATCCCCTACTTCTGACTGTACCCCTGAGCAACAAGTCGAGACTTGTTCCTCACAACCATCCCATTCTCACCCTCTTTGTTCTTCCAAACCCACTTGGTTCCTATAGGATGGCAATTTGGAGGTAGTTCGACTAACTCCCACACTTGGTTTCTCTCAAAGTTTTCCAACTCCTCATGCATGGAATTCACCCAGTTTGCGTCAGATAAAGCATGTCCAATGTCCTTGGGCTCGAAAGTAGCAACAAAAGCAGCATGAGCGAAATGGGAGGAATTCCTGGACCTTGACCGTGTAGTGCGCTCGTCGATGTTCCCAATGATCTATGAAAGTGGGTGCACTTCTTGAACTCGCCGGGGAGCCTCTCGCCTTGAGACTGCCTCCCCCTCAACACCAGCTTCTCTCACTTGCTCTTCCTGTCGATGCGTCATCGTCCATGAAGTAGACGGTCCACCATCTGCCGTGGACGTCGGGGAAGTAGCAGGTAGACGCTCAGCTTCAATCACATGGTTCTCTCCATCATCATCTCCAGCTTCATCCTTCTCCTCTTCAAAGAGGGTCTCAGCCATCTCCTCATCACCTGTACACTCAAAGCCAAGAGAGGTACATGGCATTGTCTCGTCGAAGGTAACCTCGCAAGTCTCCATGATTTTGTTAGTTTCAAGGTTATGCACTCTATAGGCCCTAGAATGATTAGCATATCCAAAGAAAATCCCATCACTAGACCTAGCCTCAAACTTATCGAGTTTTCCCTTCTTGAGAATAAAGCACTTGCAACCAAATACTCGAAAATGACTCACCTTGGGTGCTCGACCATGCATAAGCTCGTAACATGTCTTCTTCTTGAAAGCTCGCAACAAAATCCTGTTAGAGACATGACACACAATATTGACCGCCTCAGCCCAAAACCTCCTAGGAGTCCTATGCTCATCGAGCATCGTCCTAGCCATCTCACAAAGAGTCCGATTTTTCCTTTCCACGACTCCATTTTGAGGGGGCACATAAGGGGTCGAATACTGATGTTCAAGACCAAGATCACTGCAAAAGGCGTCAAAATGAGAGTTCCTGAACTCAGAGCCATTATCACTGCGGATAGCTCGAATGGCATTCCCATGCCTCTCGTTCTTCAACCTCACGATCAGATCTCGAACAAAACCAAAAGTCTCACTCTTATCCTCCAGGAAAAACACCCAGGCATAGCGAGAGTAATCATCCACCACAATAAGGACATACCACTTCCCACCCATCGAGCGAACTCGAGCTGGCCCAACAAGGTCCATATGCAACAGCTCTGTCGGACGCTCGGTCATGACAGCGGTCAAGGGTGGATGGGGAGTGGCTACCATCTTGCCATGCCTACACAGAGTACAAACCAAATCCTTCTCAAACTTCAACCTCGGCAATCCTCAGACAAGGTCAAGACCACTCAAGCGGGAAACCAAATCAAAGCTCAAGTGACCCAACCGCCTATGCCATTTCCACAAATCACAAGAAGGACCGGCCACCAAACAACGAGCAGGACCGGAAGAACGAGAGAAATCAGCCCTGAAAATCTGACCCTCGGGGATGATCATACAAACAAGATCACCTCGAGAATCCAACAACCGAGACTCACCAGACTTGAAACGAACCTCAAAACCCTCATTGAGCATCTGGGAAACCGAAAGCAAATTGAAGCCCAAAGACTTTACAAGAGCAACTCGCTTCAATGTTACCTTGTCACACACTTGCACCACACCCTCAGAAATCACCTTCCCTCGTCCGTTGTCCCCAAACGTGATCTAGATCTTCTCCTTCACGGGGGTGAGGCTGGAGAACCACCGCCTATCTCCGGTCATGTGTAGGGAACATCCGGAGTCAATCAACCAAATGTTCACCAAGTCATAAACAAGAACGAGAATGAGCCAACGACTCGACACTGGGGTTTGCACAAAGAAACTTAAACAAGTGCCGAGCCATCTGCTCAAAAGAGGGGTTAGCAAACATCATCCCTTTGCTGCCAAACTTCCCATGTCCCATGGGAGGAGTACGAACACCACGAGGGGGAGAATGTGGTCCGTAGTTCCTCTGGAACCCAAAACTGTAATCATCTCCCTTGAACTCGTATCGAGGACAGGTAGGGGGACGTCCAGCAAAACCACCACGAGCCTGACCAAACCTCTCACTAACACGCACACCACCATCTCTCTGATCAAACCGCTCACCACCAACTCTCTGTGGAAACCGATCACCCTGAGCCCCAACTCGACCAACACTCCTCACACTTCCCACACCCCGTGGAAGTGGCACTCGAGGCTCAGGCATACCATGAGACTGGCGGTACCTGTCCTGGTTCGCTTGCTCCCTAGCAAACCTCTCATCCCTCTTCTTCTAGTAGCAATACTCCGCAAGGTGCCTCTCCTTGCCACAATACTCACACTTGAAGGGGATGGGTTTTGGCTTTGGTTCTGGCTTCACACTGGACCTCACACCCTTCTCACTCACAAACTTCACTAGTTTCTGGAAATCATTGGCTTTGGATGGGAATTGGGGTGGATCTTGGGTTGTGTCAAGTTTGTTGCAAAGGTGGTTTGGCTTAGGTGTAAAGGAGTTCTTGGGTGCTTTTGGGAGTGGAACTTGGATGTCTCCGATCATCTCAAACTCGGAAGTGGACTCAACACACTTCTCGTACACACTCTCCCCACTGTTCTCTCCCACTTTCTCACCCAACTTCTCAAACCCCAAACCACGACCATCGGCTCTCTTGAACTCCTCAATCATGATACGCAATTGAGGTTCATGCCTAGACAACCAACCCAACACCTTCCTCAAATAATCATTCTCCTCATAGATGACATCCGAACGAGAAGTAAGCTCAACATTTCGCACACTAACATCATCACAGCTAGAACATGCATTCACAACAGGAGATTTCAAAGATGCTTCCAATGCACTAATGGTAGAACGAGCATCAACAAGCTTAGCATGCAAAGTAGGACATGATTTACAAGCACCAAGCAAAGTGGGTCTAGCCTTAAGCTCATCATACTCGGTCCTAAGAGCATCTAGTTTCACCACGGTGGAAGCATGTTTCTCATGAAGCACTTTGATCTCATTCAACCAAGCATCACATTCAGAGCATTCAACTTCATCCGAAACAGTAGAAGCAAGTTTCAAAGAGTCATTCTCAAGTTTCAAGTCAAGCAACTTAGACTCTAGCTCTCCTACTTTCTCACTAGCATTCTCAAGTTGAGACCTAAGATCCTTCCTCATTTTCTTAGCCTCTCTAAGCACACTATCTCGGTTATCAAGCAACTCATTCAACTTAGAGATCTCAGCAAGCAAAGAGTCGGGGTCACGGTTTACCTCATCCTCGGAGTCGGAATCCGAGTCTTCCTTCTCGTTCTTCTTGCTACTTGAGCTATGTGCCATGCCACAAAAGCCCTCAAGTGCAACGCAACTCAACCCGCTGAGGTTCCGGCTCACATGCCGCTTGCCCTTGCGCCGCCCGGCGTCTTCATCTTCACTACTTGAACTTGATGGCGAGTCGCTTGAACTTGTGTCCACGTCGCTTGCACCGGCCACCATGGCTCTTGCCTTGTCCTTCTTGTGGCCGCCACCCTTGCTCGACCTTCGCTTGTCCTTGTCCTTGCTCTTGGACTTGTAGTAGTGCTTGCTCTTCGATGAATGCTTGTCTTCACACCTCGGATACGCCTTGTACTCGTTCATCTTGTACTTGTTCTCCTCTGCTTCGGGACACTCTGCGATGAAGTGGTCGTGCTTGCCACACTTGTAGCAAGTACCTGAGCTTCGCCTTGCGTTCCTCCGGTTCTCATGCAAACGCTCGAACCTCCTAGATAGCAAGGCGAGGTCATCCACACCCAACACATCGAACTCCTCATCTGGCATAGACATGAGAGAAGACAAGGAAAACTGTCGAAAGGAGGGGTTAGTGTTAGCCTTGGTCTTTGATCCGCCCACGAGAGCAGGACTATGTGAATCAGTCGTGCCCTCATGCTTGGATTGCAACCTCCTATCGACCTCGGACGACTTGAGCTTAGAAAAGAGATCATCCAACTCAATGGTCAAGTATTGCCCGGACTCCTTGATGGCCTCAACCTTAGCCGCCCAAACATCACAATCCAAAATATGCAAGAGTTTCAAAGCTTGATCATGCTCGGTGTAAGGAAAAACATCCACATTAGCCTTCATGTTGTTCACGATGACGGTGAATCTCTGAAACATAGCATCGATGTCCTCACCGGGGAGTTGAGTGAAGTTCTCATACTTCATCCGGTAAGTGACAAAGAGGTGAGCCTTCACATGGCTATCACCACCGTGAGCAACCAACAACTTCTCCCAAATTTTCCAAGCAAGATCCAAATCACGAACACGCTCAAACTCGGGATCGCACAAACTTCGGACCAAATGATCAACGGCTTTTGCATTCGCCTCATACTTGGCCTTTGCATTGGGGTCAGTCACCATAAGAGTATGGATATTCGGAGGAATCACATAAGTCTTGTCAAGCACAACAAAATCCAACAACTCACCACGAAGAAAGATCATCATACGAGCCGACCACTTGTGGTAACTCTTCCCATCGAAGTACGGAGCACCACCCACTCTACGTATGCCATCTTTGGATTCTAGACTTGCTAGAGTCACGAGAATCCGGCAACCGGCTTTGATACCAATTGAAGGACCGGATGGCGACTAGAGAGGGGGGGGAGTGAATAGGAGCCGGTTAAAAATTCTTCCAAAGAACCCAGCCTATGCCCTACTCAAAACCCGGTCACTCACAAGCAATGAGTCGAATCAAACACCTATCACCAAAGCAACAAGGTTATGGATCAACCCCAAGCCTTAGGAATGATTCCTTGAAGCAAACACGGAAGCACGATCAAAGAAGAAAAAGGAACAAAACAAACTTGCTAGTTCCTGCGTCCAGCACTGACGGTCTGCCTGACAGCCGCGGACGGTCCACCTGGGTGGTGTGGACGGTCCGCCAGGCAGGCGCGGACAGTCCGAAATGGACGCAGAAGCTAACAGAAACTCTGGAGAAAATCAGGACCCGCGCGGACAGTCCGACTCAGCCTCGCAGACAGTCCGCCTGTGTCGCAGACTGTCTGCTCGGGTGGGACGGACAGTCCGAAAACGCTCGGCAAACCCCAGACAGAACCCCAGACAAAAACTCCACCACATGGACAGTCCGTGAGCACCACGCGGACAGTCCGCCAACCTCCTGCAACAAAACTCCGAAAACGAAACGGATCGAAACAAACCAAAACAAGAACACGCGAGAAACTTCGACGAACAGGACGAACTCGCCTGGACGTGGACGGTCCGCAAGGGCCCTGCGGACAGTCTGCCCTTCACGAACAGAGCAGGAAACAGGGAGCTCGAGAAGTCAACCCCACAAAGCCATCACCGGATCTCCCAAACGCTTTGAGCTCTTGAGACAAGATTTGGGGGAGATGATGTGCGTCACTGGGTGAAGCTATGCCCCAAAAATCTTGGCCTCTAACTCACTAGAACAACAGGAATCGCGGATCACACAAACTCAACCAAGAACATGGGCTCCAACCGTAAACACTCGAATCAAAGAGGTTTCCCGGTGTTTGAGGGCACAAGATCAATCACAAAGGTGCACGAAGCATCCATGCATGTTTCCCTCAAAGAAATCCGGGGAGAAACACTCTCAAATCCGTGGAATCAAGTGAGGAACAAAGGGACCAAAAATAGCACCAAAAAGAGCCACAAAAATCATAACGTCGAATCTTCTATACATACTCGAAAAGATTCACAAGGTCTAGCATGCCGCCCTAGCATCCATCCCTCTCAACAAATCTCACATGAAGCTCTCATGCTAGCCTAGAGAAAAGGAAGGGAAAATAGTAATGGAAAAAGAGAAAACGGTGGGGGAAATGAAACCCTAGAGTCACCAAGAGAGAGCTCATCCACCAAGAACCTTGGCTTATATATCAGGTCCCGCCGTTGTGGTAAATGACTCGACTACCCCTTACACCTCAACTGGCGATACAACCCACGTAGGGGTAATTAGGTAATCTTGTGGGTCTTGCCATCGGATGGCCATGCCTTCGCCGCACCCCGCGTCCTCCCGACGCAAGCTGTGTGATCCCGCCGCGTGTCCTCCGCCTCGAAGCTTCCCGACGCACCCGGATCCCGTCTCCGTCGTGTTGGGCATTCGAACTTGGTTTTGAGGCCCAAACCAAGAAACCGTCCACTGATGGTTTTGTGGGCAAACCACCAAACCCCGCGCGCTCGGCCCGGCCTCCCGCCAAGCCCTTTGACTCGGTCGTTACCGTGCACCGGCTCGATCGTCCTCGACTTTGTCTTGCTCGTCTTGCCACCATGTGACCCGCACCTAGTCCCGCTGTCCACCGGTTCCCTCGAACAGAGCCTACTTGTCTCTCCATCTCCCGGAGGCCCCTCAAGGCTGAAGACCTTTCGCACCCGTTCTTCACCTGCAACAACACGAACTAGGCCGCAGCCTACACCTGCAACACTGAGCCAAGAGTCAGTCCGACACCCATTGTCAATCACTCATCACTGAGGAGCGGCCATCCATCGACCCTCGGACGCTCTTGGTTCTCAACTATCGAAAATTGAACAAAGCAACAAAGAAGGATGACTTCCCCCTACCGTTCATCAACGAGATGCTTGAGAGGTTAGCAAATCATGCATATTTTTGCTTTCTTGATGGATACTCGAGGTTCATGCAAATACTTATTCACCTGGATGATCAACATAAGACAACATTCACTTGCTCTTACGGAACATTTGCGTATAAAAGAATGCCTTTTGGTCTATGCAATGCTCCAGCCTCTTTTCAACGATGTATGATGGCAGTATTTCAGAGTTCATCGAGGAAATTGTTGAGGTACTTATGGATGACTTCTCCGCCTATTGTAAAACTTTTGCAGATTGTTTGGAAAATTTGGACAAAGTTCTCACTAAGTGTGCGGAGGTTGATTTGGTGCTAAATTGGGAGAAGTGTCACTTCATGGTGAAACAAGGAATAGTGTTGGGACACGTGATATCCGAGAAAGGGATTGAGGTGGAGAAGGCTAAGGTTGAAACAGTTGAAAAGCTTCCACCACTGATGGATGTCAAATCTTTGAGGAGTTTCTTGGGCCATGCGGGATTCTATAAAAGATTTATCAAGGATTTCTCAAAGATCACCAAGCCGTTGACTAATCTCCTCCAAAAAGATGTGCCATTCAATTTCAATGTGAAGTGCTTGGCGGCATTCCAGACACTAAAGAGAGCTCTTGTAACCGCACCTATCATTCAACCGTCCGATTGGAGTCAACCTTTTGAGATCATGTGCGATGCTAGTGACTATGCCGTTGGAGCCGTGTTGGGACAACGAAAAGAAGGCAAGGTACATGTTATTTATTATGCTAGCAAAACCCTTAATGGAGCTCAATTGAATTATGCAACAACGGAGAAGGAATTGCTTGTGGTAGTGTTTGCTTTTGAAAAATTCAGATCATATATTGTGAATTCTAAAGTAATTGTCTACACCGATCATGCGGCAATCAAGTATCTCTTATCTATAAAAGATGCCAAGCCAAGGTTGATTCGATGGAACCTTCTCTTGCAAGAATTTGATGTGGAGATTCGGGACAAAAAGGGGTCGGAAAATGTTGTTGCTGACCATCTATCAAGGACGAATCATGAGGATGATAAAGAGCCCATTGAAGATAAGATGTGGGACGATCACCTTTATCATATCCTTGACAAAGATACCTGGATGATCAACATTATTCGAGCAATACGAAGGATGCCACTTGATCATTTAGATAAGAACACTAAGAGGAGAGTGATCGCCGAGAGCCGAAAATATTATTGGGATGCACCTTATCTCTTTAGACTTGGAGTGGATGGAGTCTTACGAAGGTGTATACCAAGGGATGAAAGAGGTGAAATATTGAGGAAGTGTCACTCGTACGAAAATGGAGGACACTATGGACATTTTAGGACACAAGCAAAAGTATGGGCTAGTGGATTCTATTGGCCGGAAATGCATGAAGATTCAAAAGGTATGTTGCTTCTTGTCCGGAATGCGAAAGAGCAGGGAATATAGTTCAATGGAATACTATGCCTTTAAATTATAAGTTGCAAATTGATCTATTCGATATATGGGGAATTGACTTCATGGGGCCCTTCACTAATTCAAATAGATATGAGCACATTTTAGTTATGGTTGATTATGTATCCAATTGCGTAGAGGCTATCCCTTGTCGAAGAGCTTCAACGGAGGAATCCATATCAATGATCAAAAATGTTATATTCCCACACTATGGAGTCTCGCGAGTCTTGATAAGTGATGGAGGAACACACTTTATGGGAAATAGTTTCAGAAAATGCTTGTCCAAGTTGGGGATCAAGCATAGAGTAGCCACGGCTTATCACCCACAAACCAATGGTCAAGCGGAAACTTCAAATAGGCAACTCAAGAGTATTCTTAACAAGACCGTTGCAAAGGGAGGTAAAGATTGGTCAAAAATGTTGGACGGAGCATTATGGGCATATCGGATGGCACACAAGACACCAATAGGTATGACACCATATCAATTTGTTTATGGTAAATCATGTCATTTTCCTTTGGAGTTAGAGCATAAAGCATATTGGGCGACCAAGGAGTTGAATCTCGATTTCGATGCTGCGGGAATCAAACGAAGAATTCAAATAAGTGAATAGAAAGAGATGATGCTCAAAGCTTATGAGAGTGCAACCATCTACAAGGAAAGAATGAAGAGATGGTATGATAAAAGGCTTCGAGCAAAGTGTTGGCGGTCGATTTCCGTCAACCTAGCCATGAGTTTACCTTCAATGTTGGTATTAATTTGATATTCACACTAACGATACTAACCCCAATTATATGTTAAGTTCGCACTCATGCATGGTTTTTGGAGTTTATTGTTTACACAGGAATCAAGAGCCTAAATGAGGACTTCCGAGTAAAGTTCATCAAGGGTTTTATAAGAAGATCATGGAGCCCGGCACAAGCCAAGATACAAGATGAACATGACTCCAAATGAACCAAGGACTAAAGTGTGAAGCCGAGAAGTATCGTGGACCTAGACAGAAGATGCGGGAGTTCATGCGCCAAGCACCCTTATCTAAACCGCGAGGAAAATGACGTCAAGGACCCACATGCAACTCGGCAAAAACTCAGGAAGTCGCGAGAAGCTTCGGGAAGAAAACCGGGGGTGAACCGGGCCACATATGCCCTGGGCCGGTCGGCCCAGGTCAGCTGGCCTGGCCCTCCTGTGGGTCGGTTCAACGCCCACTTTGACCTACCACCCACTCGGGCTATTTATAGTCCCCGTGCGAAGTGCCAACCATCAAGCCATTCGTCATTCGCCGCCGAGGAGTAGAGGAGCAAGAGGGACACCATCTCAGAGGGGAGGGTCGTGCTAGTTGTCTAGGGTTTACCTAGGCGGCGTGGGAACCTTGCAAGGAAGACCATGTCGGAGTTCCGGAGGCTTGAATCAGGATCAAGGTAGGATCCCGGTTGTGATCTTATTCATGTATACATTTATGATGGAGTTTTAATGGATCCGATTTCTAGCGATCGAGTACCTTTGTTTATGATTCTTGTTCTTGCTCGGGTGTTTTCTTCCTCAATCTATTCTCAAGATAGATTGCATGGGATGTTCTTGTAGCCGCGGTGGCTAGAGGTGCATACCCGATCTACAAGTAGTTCAACGCACTCCTTGTGAGTGTGCTCTAAGATTCGACCGCGAAGAAAGGGGAACATCGTGATAGGATGTTGACACCGAGTATGGCGGGGCGACTTAGGGTGTTTGACTGAAGGTGAAGGTTTAAAGACGCTTTTAATGAGATTCGTTTTGCATTCCTCTATCTTGCTCGGAACTACAACATAAGCGCGATCTAGGCTCCTCTAGATCAGTTACCTCTATGCTTTCTCTTGCTACCTCTCATGATCTTAGTAGATTAGATGCATTCGAAACTTCTTCAAGATGCAAGTGTTTCTCGGTTATTAGATTGAGTCTTGTGTTGCATTGTTGGCGGTCGATTTCCGTCAACCTAGCCATGAGTTTACCTTCAGTGTTGGTATTACTTTAATATCCATACTAACGATCCTAACCCCCTTGATATATCAAGTTCGTGTATGCATGTGGTTTTGGGAGTTTATTGTTTACGCAGGAATTAAGGACATAAAAGGATGATTCCGGATATCGTTCATTGAGCACTTTGCAAGAGGATCGTGAAGCCCGGAACAAGTCAAGACACGACGTGAACATGACTCCAAATGACCCGAGGACCGAAGGACGAGAAGGCAATTCTCCGGGGATTTGAGCAGAAAATTCGGGAGCTTGCGCTACAGGTACCCTTATCTATTTCGTGGAGAAGATGATGTCAAGGGCCCACATGCAACTCGGCAGGAACTCCAAATGACACGAGAAGAATCCAGAAGAAAGCGGGGGACGAACTGGGTCGAAATGGGCCCAGGCCGATCGGAATGGGTCGATCGACCTGGCCCATTTTCTCGGCCATTCGTCGCCCCCTTTGACCTAGACCCCCCTCGGGCTATTTATAGGTGCCACGCCAAGAGCCACGTATCAATTCATTCGTCATTCGCCGCCGAGGAGCAGAGAAGCTAGAGGGACACCATCTCGGAGAGGAGGGTCGAGCTAGTTGTCTAGGGCTACCCTAGCCGACGTGGGAACCTTGCAAGGAAGACCACGTCGGAGTTCCGGAGCTAGAATCAAGATCAAGGTAGGATCCCGGTTGGTGATCTTGTTCATGTATCATTCATGGTGAAGTTATTATATGAATCCGATTTCTAGCGATCAAGTGTCTCTTCTACGAATTCGTTCTTCTTGGGTTTGCTTCTTTTCAATCTATTCTCGAGATAGATTGCTCGGGGTGTTCTTGTAGCCGTGGTGGCTAGAGGTGCATACCCGATCTACCAAGGATTGCGACATGCTCCTTGTGAGCGTGCTTGTAGGTTAACCGCTGAAAAATTGGGACGTCGTGACAGGATGCCTGGATCAGGTGTAAGGCGGCACCACAGGGGATGGAATGGAGACCACAGTTTAAAGAGGCTTTTAATGAGATTCATTTTCTATCTTCATCTCTTGTTCGGAACTACAACAAAGGCATGATCTACGTTTCTAGATCGGTTATCTCTTTGCTTTCTCTTGCTACCTCTTGTGTTTTATAGATTAGATGCATTTGATCTTCTCTCGAAGATTTGAAGAGTTATTTTCACTTTAGTAGATTGATTCTTGTTTTACACACTGTTCCACGGATTCGATACCTTGGGTTCACACTTAAGGGAAGAAGGGTCGAATGGCTCATTCGCTTGCGAGTCAAAGTTTACAATGAGATTCAACCGTTAACACGTTGTCAAACCCCCTTTTTCTGGTGCTGTTGCCGGGGAACAAGTAATCAAGATCCAATCTATTATCGTGTTCGTAAATATTTTTCGTTTTCTTTTTGATTTTTCTTTTGCATCTACAAAGATTTGATCATTCCATAAATAAAAAAAATCAATCTAATCCAATTTCTTTTTTAGTTTCTTTTCAGATTTTGTGTATATTTTGTTTATTGCTAACCCTAACAGGAGATGGACGGCCACCTCTCCAACAAACTGAAAAATTTTGTGGATGATCCAGAAAAACTTTACAGGCAAAGGAGATGCGCGGCACAAGCTAAGAAGCTGGAATTTGCGAATCCAAAAGTGGAAGATGGATCGTCGGGATCATCGTCGGAATCTCCACCTCAAAGTCCGAAAGCACCACTAAGTCCGAGAGGAGATCCGCAACAACCGCCACCAATGGGAGATCCACAACCGGAACGCAAGATCGGGGAGCTATGCATCCCGGAACTCCGTGATATACCCGTTCTCAACCTTGATGACATCGCAAGACCGTTCGAGATCAAGACTTCAACCATCCGCATGGTGCAACACTCGCCGTTCACCGGTAAAGAGGACCCTAACCTCCACATTCAAGCATTCGTCCAACTTTGTCAAACTTTCAAGATGGATGGGGTGACTAAAAATCAATTGAGGGTGAGGCTTTTCCCATTCTCGCTACTTGGGAAAGCTTTGCAATGGTTC
The DNA here is from genome assembly GCA_036936925.1 of Cenchrus fungigraminus. NCBI lineage: Eukaryota > Viridiplantae > Streptophyta > Magnoliopsida > Poales > Poaceae > Cenchrus > Cenchrus fungigraminus. Next base: position 106,601,005 of record CM072779.1, read on the forward strand.
TATACTTTACCGACGGACACGGTGCAAAATTGGGAAGCGTTGATGAAGGCTTTCATGAAGGAATACTATTCACCGGGTAAGACTCAAAGCTTGCATAATAAGATTGCTACCTTTGCTCAATATCCTACAGAGACTATCGCGGAAGCTTTTGAGCGCTTCAATGAGTACATCCGGGCCGTGCCACATCACAAGTTCCTGAAGGAAGACCTCGTTCAAAAGTTCTATCAAGGGCTCAATATGGCATCGAGGACCGTAATTGATGCATCGGCGGGAGGATCTATCTTTGAGCTTACTCCAACGGAAGCTTTCACTCTATTCAAGAAGGTTGCGGACAATGATACATGGGTGTCGTCGGGACGCTTACTTCCGGTTCAGCCCACGGGCAATGTTAAGGGTGTTTTGCAGGTTGAAAAGGAGGATCTTCTCGAGGGAAAAATTGACTCGCTCATGAGGAGGTTGGAGAAGATGGAAGTGGAAAAGAAAGAGGCTCAAGACCTAAAGGCCGCCAAAGCAAGATCCACATGTGAAGAGTGTGGGGAGTACGGCCATGTCCAAAAAGATCGTCCGGAGGAAGCAAGGATGCTCGACTACATGAGGAAGGGTGATTTGCCGAATTATCGCTACGGTCAAGGTAGATCTCAATTTAATGCAAGTTCATCTCTTCAAAATGTGGTGCCTCTTCGTATACAATTGAAAGATTTCATGGATGAGCAAGCTAAGATCAACAAGGACACCATCACTAAGTTCAAGGCTATGGACAAGATATTGGAGAATATTGATGGCAAGGTGACGGAGGTCGGAAGTTCCAACCAACAAGTGCTTAATATGATGAAGATGTTGGAGTCATAAGTGGGACAACTTGCCGGGCGCCTTCCGGCCAATGAAGGAAAGCTACCGGGGCAGCCCCAAGGGTCCGAGTCGGCAAAAGCTATTCAAACTTGCTCGGGAAAGGAGACCGTGGATCCCAAAAATTCAGCCGGAGCAAAGAAGCCAAAGCAAACCGCCGAGATGGAAGGAAACATTAAGGAAAAAGTTGCTACTACTCCGGAGATAGTCACCGAAGAGCCAGAGTTTGAAATGCCAAGTGATGACACGAAGATACCGCCGCTAAAGCCACACTACTTCCGAGGTAAAATTGATAATCACTTTGAAAAATTTGTGGAAGTGGTGCGCAGGTTAAGCATCAACATGCCACTATTGGACGCTCTTCAAGTTCCAACATACTCTCGCTACTTCAAAGACATACTTGCCAACAAGTATGAGATGGCGGCACTCGGGGGAGACCACATCAAGATGTCCGAGCAATGCAGTGCCGCTGTTGCAAATCAAGGGCCGACGAAGCTAAGAGACCCCGGATGTCCGACCATCCCATGTTCCATCAGCTCATTCAATTTCGAGAATGCATTGTGCGATCTTGGGGCAAGTGTGAGCATCATGCCAAAGGACGTGTTCGAGAAGCTACACCTACTGGAGCTAGAGCCCACGGCTATGAGTTTGGAGTTGGGTGACAATTCTATTCGCTACCCCGCGGGGATCACCGTGGACGTACCTGTGAAGGTTGGGGACTACATCATCCCCGTCGACTTCATCATGCTCGAGATGGGAGAAAGGGCGAAGCCGCCTCTCATCCTTGGGAGGCCATTCCTCAAGACCGTTGGGGCAACCATCGACGTCGGCAAGGGGGAGATCGAGTTCGACATTAATGGCGAACGGAGTATCTACAAGTTTCGTCCACGCTCCGAGGTATGCAATATGATTAACGTCAAATAGGTTCCGCCTCATTGTCGCATTGTCAAGGAAGAGCCAAAGAAGAAGGAAGCGAAGAAAAGCAATGAAGTCAAGATTGTCACGTCCGTCAGGACAAAGGAACAAAGCCCGCCTGTGAAGACCAAAAAGATGACAGGGCCATCTAATAAACCTGCGCCGAAGAAAATGGTGTAGAAGTGGGTACCCAAGATTGCAACACCCGCAAATAGCGTTGATCCGAAGTGAAGGAGTGAAGAAGTATAGCTATGGACTCTAAACAAAGCGCTTAGCGGGAGGCAACCCATTCGTTGAGTCAAGAATAAAGCTACCGGAGGACAACCCGCTCAAGAATAAAGGCTACCGGGAGGGAAACCCGGAAGATTTTCAAGTTTCAAGTAAGTCAGTTATAGAATTTGCTATGCAAGACTTGGTATAAACTCTTAAGTGGTTGATCATTTGTTAGAGACCTTAAATTTGCTCGGTTATTTTGTTTTGGATTTTTCTATCATAAACCAATGACATTAGCCATCCCATGATTTATTTGCCTCTTTTCGAGAAACTAGCACCAAAAATTCCAGCACCTATTAAAACTTCCCATCCTCCCCATGGTGGTAAGTTTGACTTGTTTTTCATGCTAAAAACACACGAGTAGAGCCCCGTGTTGTTTTTTAATAATTTTAAATTTTTTGACGCATGGTAGGACTCGCGTGAACATAGGAAAATCGATTTTTGGTTTAACTTTGCATAACATCTACCAATTTCTCTAGAGTTAGATTTTTCCAAAGCCTCTTTTGATTTTATTCATTCAAAATCTCTCTCATGTTAGCCAAAATTAGAACCTAAACCCATCACCCTACGGTTAAGCCAGAAGAGCTCGCTATCAATTAATGAGAGTAAGCGATCCCGGTGAACCAAAATCAATGTAGTCAGAAAATTTTCGACTTACAAATGTTTTTGATGCTTAAAAACTCCTCTAATAATATATTTGGACTCATGTTAGTTCTGAATTAAATTTGAATTTTCGAAATTAGAGGAGTGATTAAGTGTCTAAACATGATCATGTGGGGCATTTTAGGTTAATTAACACTTAAGGACCTAGGATGCTTCATGGGAAGGCATAAATCATTAAAGCATCCTAGGGACTTGTCATGACAAGCATGGGGGCAGCAAGCATCATGTTTTTGCAGGAATCAATGGAGGCACATGAAGTAAGGAGACATGGGAGACAAGAGTTGACACAAAGAAAAGGAGAAAGGAGATTAAGCTCATCATTCAAGGGAAAGGAGTGGATGAGAACGTTTGGGCGGTAGTCTAACGTGGAGCACGAGGCTAGGAGGTCCCAATGCACTAAAGAGCATCCTAGGAAAAAAGGAGAGCAATTGGGGGAAGAGAGGCCCTAGGCCGATCGGACTAGGCCGGTCGGCCTGGCTCCCTTTTTAAGCCCCTGGTGCTCCCCTGAGAGCCAGGTGTGGTTCGAGGACCGGTGGATGGTCGCTTCCTGGTGTGATGAGGGATTGACAATGTGGTGTGGACTGATTCTTGGCTAAGTATTGCAGGTGCAGGTTGCGGCTTGACTGGTGCAGGTGCAGGTGAAGAACAAGCGCGAAAGGTCGTTGCCAGTGAGGCCTCCAGGTGTGGAGAAGACAAGTAGGCTTGGTTCGAGGGACCCGGTGGCCAGCGGGGTCAAGTGCGGGCCGCATGGTGGCAAGAACGGCAAGATGAAGTCATGGACGGTTTCTTGGTTGAGCCTCAAAACCAAGGTCGAGCCGGGACTACGTGGGAGCCGAGTCATGAGTGGTGATTGGCGGAGGCTACACCGAGTTCGCGGGGTTTCTGGTGGTTCACCAGAAAATCACTGGGTTCCTTGGTTGATCCACAAAGCCAAGACCGAAGAACCGAAGACGGAGGTGCAGCAGCTCCAGACCGGTCTGACCGGTGGGTATCGGTCTGACCGGTGAGGAGCACCGGTCTGACCGGTGTGCGGTGACGCAGTCCGGAATCTTCGAAGCGGAGGACGCGCGTCGGGATCGCAAGGCTTCCGTCGAGGCTAAGCAAGTTTGCGGTCGCTGGGCATCCGTCCGATGGTGTGAAGACAAAGACTTCCAATTTCGCCCTCGAGGGGCATGTATCCCTAGTTAGCTAGTAAGGGTATTTTCGTCTTTCGGTTGCCTCCATATAACCCAAGTGGTGAGAGGATGGCAGCCATCTCTTGGAACCTTAGCTCATTTGGTTTTCCTATTTTTCCTTCCTATTTTCCTTAGGATTTTCGTAGGACTAGCTTGAGAGCTTCATGGTGAGATCTTGTGAGAGGGAAGGATGATCGGGCGGCAAGCTAGACCTTGTATGAACCTCTTTGCTATGTATAGATGATTCGGCGTGGTTCCTCAAGGCTTGGATGTGTCTTTCCCGTTTCTCCTTTTTGGTGATTTTCGGAGGCTTTTCTTGGCGAATTTCTTGTGGCGGTTTTGAGACCTTTCTCTTTGGGATTTGGTGGGGGATGTATGCATGAACCCCTCGTGGTTCTTTTCTCTTTGATCTCCCTCCCAAATCCGTGAGTAAAGGGGCTCAATTTTGGGGTTTTCGTGGTTCTAGGGTTTGTGGTGTTCTTGGCGGAAATCCTTCGATTCCTCTCGATTCAACAAGTTTTGGTGGACCAAATCTTGGCTATGGAGTACCCATGAGTTGTTCCTACTATCCCCAAAGTCTTGTGCGAATCCGTGGAGTGAATCGGGAGATCGGGAGTTGGATTTGGGGGAGTTGACTCGCGGGCGCTGTTCATCCCGAGCTGCCCAGGCACGACCGGTCTGACCGGTGATCTTAACCGGTCTGACCGGTGCTAGCCCTTGGTGGGTTTTTGTCTCGGGGAACAGCCTTGTCCGTGTGGTTTTGTCCCGTGGTTCTGCTGGTCAGTTCTTGGCGTGCTTGGAGTTGTTTTGCTAGGTTTTGTGAGGGGTTCTTCTTCCTCACAGGTTGTGTTTCGTGGTGGTTTTTGTTCCAGGGCCTAGAGGAGTTACTGAGGCTTCCTGGAATGTTTGCTGTGCGGCTACTGTAGCCACCGGCCTGACCGGCTCTGTCCACTGGTCTGACCGGTGTCACCGGTCTGACCGGCGCAGGCCATCGGTCTGACCGGTGTAGCACAGGCAGCAAGCCGTGCAAGTTTCCGCTGTGTGGTTTGGTGAGTTTTGGCTCGGAAGGTTGAGTGTTGGTTCCTAGGACGAGTAGCACTCCAGTGACTATGTGGTCTTGACCAACTTGGGTAGTTGAGTCGGAGACGTGTGTTGGAAGCCGTGTTCATCTTGTTGGAGTTCCCATCTCCTTCGAGAAGAATTTTTATCGGCTCCCATTCACTCCCCCCCTCTCTGGTTCGCCTAATCGGTCCTTGAATTGGTATCAGAGCCGGTTCGGGTCTTTATTGACTCTTACCAGTCTAAGATCCACAGATGGCGTACCAGGAACGGGGTTCGGGTCCTCCGCACTTCGATGGGAAGAACTACCAGATGTGGCAGAGGCGGATGGCAGCATTCCTTCGCGGAAAGGGTCAGATCCTTTGGGACGTCACGGTGAACACAGCTTATGTTCATCCGATGAACTTCCTTGCTCCAGGATCGAGGGATATGTTCGAAGCCAACAACAAGGCTGTCGACTACTTGTTTCGTGCTCTGCGTCAGCCTGAATTCGATCGGGTTCAGACAGAGGACTTAGCTTGTAGGATTTGGGAGCAGTTGAAGGATGCTCATGCTGGGAATGCTCAGGTTCAGGCTCGGATGTACGCGACTTACCGGAGAGAGTACGAGAACTTCACTCATCTCCCTGGCGAGTCCGTCGATGCCCTTTTCCAGCGGTTTACGGTCGTTGTGAACAACATGAGAGCCAATGTGGACGTCCTCCCATACAATGATCATGATAGAGCTGTGAAGCTCTTGCACTCGTTGGATCGTACCGTATGGGACGGGAAGTTTGAGGCTATTGTTGAGTCCGAGAAGTATGACACCTTGACGGTGAACGAGCTGTTCTCGAAGCTCAAGTCGGCTGAGTTGGACCGTGGTATGACAGCCAAGATCGAGAGCCCGACTGATTCTCATAGTCTCGCTCTCGTTAGTAGCAAAGGAGCTAAGTCTAACGCTAACGCATCCTCCAGGATGTACTCTCTGTCTTCTTTGATGTCTTTGCCAGACGAGGAGTTCGACGTGCTTGGAGAGGACGAGCTGGCGTTGCTGACCAGGCAGTTCGAGAGGCTGCACGAGAATCGGGTGAACACGAGGAGGACAGCACGGACGTCCTTTCAGTGCGGCAAGCCAGGACACTCCATCGCCGACTGCCCAGAGAAGACGGAGAACAAGGTTGGCTACAAGGACGGATACAGGCACCGGTCGAGCAAGGACGGCAAGTACCGATCGAGGCGCGATCACAAGCACAAGAACAAGCACAAGGACGAGCGACGGTCGAGGAAGAAGGACGGCCGCGGCAGGAAGGCCCGAGCGATGGTCGGAGCGAGCGACGTCGACTCCAGCTCTGCCTACTCTTCCTCGAGCTCGAGTAGCAGTGAAGATGAAGGTGATCGGCGCAAGAACAAGAAGTCATCCAGGAACTTGAGCGGGTTGAGCTGCTTCGCGGGAGATGGCTTCTGTGGCATGGCTCGTAGCTCCGGCAGCAAGAAGAGTCACCAGAGCGACTCGGACTCCGACTCCGAGGATGAGGTATGTGATGAGCTCTCCTCTTTGTGCAAGGAGAATGATGAGTTGGTTGACTTGCTTGATAACCGCGATCACATGCTTAGAGAGGCCAAGAAGATGAGGAAAGAGCTTAGGGCCTCACTAGAAGATGCTAGGAACCGTGTGGCTGAGCTAGAAACCCAGAACCTAGATGCTAAGCTTGAGATTGATTTGCTTAAGGCTTCTCCTGTGGTTTCTGATGAGATTGATTGCTGTGATTGCTCTGTGTACCTAGCTTATCTTACTACTCTTAAGGATAAGCATGCTTCTACTTGTGATGAACTAGAAATGCTTAGGGTTGAAGTGGATGAGCTTAAGTCTAGACCTGCTTTGCTAGGTGCTTGCACTTCTTGCCCTGTTTTGCATGGAAAGATTGATGAGATGCATGCTTACACTGTTTCGCTTGAGGCTAAGTTGAAAGAGCCTATTCCCACTTCTTGCTCTACTTGTGAATTGCATGCGGTTAAGAATTTGGAGCTTGCACATTATGTTGATCGCTTGCAGGATGAGAATGATGAGCTGAGGAAATGTATGAGCTGGTTGTCGGGTCAGGAGCCTCAGCTTGGTATCATGATAGCGGCTTTCAAACGCTATGATGGTCAGGCACTTGGGGCTAACAAGCTTGGAGAGAACAGTGGTGAGGGAGTTGAGAGAGTTGGAGAGATTCCTATCGCACCACCAAACAGATACAAGAACAAGTTTGAGCCCAAGCCTAACCATCTCAGAAACAAACTTGACACTACTCCAGATCCACCCATATTCCCTCACCCAACAAATGATTTCCAGAAACCAGTGAAGTTTGTGAGCCCAAAGGGAGGTGAGGAAGGAGAGAAGAAGGGTGAGAAACCGAGTGGGCAGCCACAACCCAAGCCTAAGCCTAAGCCACAGCCCATAAAGTTCCATTGTGGGTATTGTGGGAGAGATGGTCACAAGGATGAGTTTTGCTTCAAGAGGAAGCGTGGGGAGAGAATGGCTAGAGAGTGGGCTAACAAGGACAGGTACCACCCCTCTAATGGTGTACCTGAGCCTCGTATGCAGATGCCCAGGGCCAAGGCGATTGTGAGGACGGTTCCGGCTTGGGGAGACCGGAAGGCTGCAGGTGCTGCTGCTGGCCGAGCTACACCAGTCAGACCGGTATACTACACCGGTCAGACCGGTGCAGGTCTGGGCAGACAGCGAGTCGGGTTTTGCGCTCGTGAGGATGCTCGGTTTGGTTCTCGTGGTCGTGGTTCTGGTGGTTGGTCTGGAAAGTTTGCAGGTGGTCAGCTTGCTAGGCGTTCTCCACCTCGTGCTAAATACGGGGTTGAGAGGAGTCGTAGCTTTGAGACGGAGAGGAGGTCCAATCCACGGTTTCCCTTTCGTGGCTTTCGTCCTCCTCGAGCTAGAGAGGGTTGGTTTCCTCGTAGTGGTTACCGTGGTGGCGTTCATGGTGGTAGCTTTGATAGGCGTGATGATTTGGTTTGTGCTAACCCCACTTTGGAGCAAATGGCTCGGCACTGGTTTTACTCTTTTGGTACTAACCCCAGTGCTGAGTCGTTTGTTCACTCACGTGCTCGCTTTTGAATTTCAGGTGGGAGACTTGAAGAACATTTGGTTGATTGACTCCGGTTGCTCGAGGCATATGACCGGAGACAAGGGGTGGTTCTCAAGTCTCGTCCCGGTGGTGACAAAGAAGTACATCACCTTTGGGGACAACAGGCGAGGGCGTGTGCTGTCAGAAGGTGAGATTAAGGTAAGTGACAAGATCACTCTCAGGTGTGTTGCTCTTGTTCAATCGCTTGGATACAATTTGCTTTCTGTGTCCCAGTTGTTGGATAAGGGCTTTGAGGTGTTGTTTCGACCTGGTGGTTCTCGGATTTTAGATTCTCGGGGGGATCTTGTTTGCATGGTCGTTCCCGAGGGTCAAGTGTTCCGAGCTGATTTCTCTTAGTCTTCTGGTGTGGAGCGTTGCTTTTTGGCTGGTTCTTCGAGTGAGTTGTGGAAGTGGCATAGGAAGTTGGGTCACTTGAGCTTTGACCTTTTGTCTCGCTTGAGTAAACTCAATTTGGTCCGAGGATTACCACGGTTGGGGTTTGAGAAAGAGTTGGTTTGTGCGCCGTGTAGGCATGCCAAGATGGTAGCCTCTTCTCACTCACCTCTCACCGATGTGATGACTGAGCGTCCATGCGAGCTGCTCCATATGGACCTTGTTGGCCCAGCTCGTGTGCGATCTGCGGGTGGGAAGTGGTATGTCCTTGTTGTGGTGGACGACTACTCTCGGTATGCGTGGGTGTTCTTTCTTGAGGAGAAGGGGGAGACGTTTGGTTTTGTTCGAGATCTTGTCTTGAGGTTAAGAAACGAGAGGCACGGAGATGCCATACGAGCGATCTGCAGTGACAATGGCTCGGAATTCAAAAACTCTCGTTTCGAAACCTTTTGCCATGACTTGGGTCTTGAACACCAGTTTTCGAGTCCGTATACGCCTCCCCAGAATGGCGTGGTGGAAAGGAAAAACAGGACCTTGTGCGAGATGGCTCGGACGATGCTCGACGAGCATAGGACTCCGAGAAGGTTCTGGGCTGAGGCGGTCAATACCGCGTGCTATGTGTCGAACAGGATCTACCTCAGGGTTCACAAGAAGAAAACATGTTACGAGTTGATGCACGGTCGCACACCCAAGGTGAGTCACTTCCATGTCTTTGGTTGTAAATGCTTCATTCTGAAGAAAGGGAAGAAGTTGGACAAGTTCGAGGCTAGGTCTGTCGATGGCATTTTCTTTGGTTATGCATCTCATTCTAGAGCATTTCGTGTGCTCAATCTTGAAACTAACCAAATCGTGGAGACTTGCGAGGTAACCTTCGACGAGACACAGCCACGTAGTCAGCTTGTTTTTGAGTGTGCAGGTGACGACGAACTTGGCGAGGAGATCTTTCAGGAGGAGGAGCATGAACATGGAGATGATGAAGATGGCGGTGTGGTGCCCTCAGCTGAACATGTACCTACTACTTCGACGACGATCGAGAACGGACCCTCTCCCACACCTACAACGACAAACCCAGATCAAGGCGAAGCTGCTGTTGAGGGGGAGGTAGCATCAAGGTGAGAACCTCCCCGGCGAGTGCAAGTGGATCACCCAGCTTCGAGAATCATCGGCGACATGAATGAACGCACTACACGGTCGAGGGTTCGGAACAATTCTCATTTCGCTCATGCTGCTTTTGTTGCCACCTTTGAGCCCAAAGACATTGGACACGTGTTATCTGATCATAATTGGGTAAATTCGATGCATGAGGAGTTGGAGAATTTTGAGAGGAACCAAGTTTGGGTGTTGGTTGACCCTCCCCCAGGGTGTAAGCCGACTGGGACAAAATGGGTGTGGAAAAATAAAGAGGGAGAGAAAGGAGAAGTGGTGAGGAACAAGTCGAGGCTTGTTGCTCAGGGGTACAGTCAGAAAGAGGGGATCGACTACGAGGAGACTTTTGCTCCTGTAGCTCGTTTGGAGGTGATCAGGATCCTTCTAGCCTTTTCCGTGGCTAAAGGGTTCAAGTTGTACCAGATGGATGTGAAGAGTGCTTTCCTGAACGGTGTGTTGAAGGAAGAGGTGTTTGTGAGGCAACCACCAGGGTTTGAGAGTGAGAAGTACCCCCACCGGGTGTACAAGTTGAGGAAGGCGCTGTATGGGTTGAAGCAGGCGCCTAGAGCTTGGTATGGTAGGTTGAGGGGGTTCTTGTTTGAGAGAGGGTTTGAGATGGGGAAGGTCGACCAGACCTTGTTTCTCCTCAGGCAGGGCAGAGATATCCTGATTGTGCAGGTATACGTGGATGATATTGTCTTTGGTGGCTCGTCTAACTCTCTTGTTGCAAGGTTTGCAGAAGACATGAGCAGGGAATTTGAGATGAGCATGATGGGCGAGTTGCAGTTCTTCCTCGGGCTACAAATCAAGCAATCAAAGGAAGGAACATTTGTGCACCAAGCTAAGTACACCAAGGACATTGTGAGGAAGTTCAAGATGGAGGACTCCAAGGCCATGGCAACGCCTATGAGTACGACTACAGCTCTTGATGCGAACGAGGAAGGTGAACACGTGGACCAGAAGGAGTACCGGAGCATGATCGGGTCACTCCTCTACTTGACGGCGACGAGGCCGGACATCCAATTCTCGATGTGTCTGTGCGCTCATTTTCAAGCGTCTCCGAGGACTTCGCATCGGCAAGCAGTCAAGCGCATTTTCAGGTATTTGCGACACACTCCCGACTTCAGCCTTTGGTACTCTGCGTCTTCTTCTTTGGCGCTTCATGGATTTTCAGACGCGGACTTTGCCGGGTGTCAGTTGGATAGGAAGTCCACTTCTGGGACTTGCCAGTTCTTGGGTTCTTCTTTGGTATCTTGGTCTTCCCGCAAACAGTCGAGTGTTACTCAATCCACTACCGAGGCAGAGTATGTGGCCGCAGCTAGTTGTTGCTCTCAGCTCCTTTGGATCACATACACCATGAGTGACTTTGGTGAGGAGTATACCCATGTCCCACTTCAATGTGACAGCACCAGTGCCATAAGCGTGGCAAAGAACCCAGTGCTCCATTCCAAAACCAAGCACATAGAAGTGAGGTATCATTTTCTGAGAGACAACGTAGAGAAAGGAAAAATCACTTTGATCCATGTACCCACACATGACCAACTAGCCGATATTTTCACCAAACCCCTAGATCAAGCAACTTTCACTCGTTTGCGGGGGGAGCTTGGTGTTTGTTTGATTTCTTGAGTTGGCGTGTGGGAGCTCCTTTGTAGCATATGTATAGCTTTCCTTTGTGCATTTCTTGCATTTGGCCTGACATATGTAACATGATGTATAGGCATCTTTGTATCTTAGGTTGCATGCATTGTTTAGGAAAGGCTTCTCCTATATACATTGTTCACCATGGAATGATATATATGTCTTTGTGAGCTAATTTGGTAAGCTATGGTTAGTTTGGCTTAGCTCTTGATAATCTTGGTTTGTATCCATGGTTGATGGCTATGTTTTTGAAAATTTCATATGTATGCTCTCTTGTGAGTAAATGCCTTTACATGATCTTGACATGTTTTTGTGGCTTGGCTATGCTTAATTTGTGGTTGGATAGCTTATTTTGATCATATGGGGCCAAAGGCTCATTTGCCATCGTGAATGTTTAGCCCCCATGCTTCATCTTGTGGAGGGGCATAAGTTCCTTTTTGTCGCAAAGACATTTCATGTACCAATTATAAATCTGAAAAATGAAATGTAAATTGCTTGGAAAATGTGCTCCCATGTTATATGTGCTAATTTTACTTTGCTTTGGGTGCTAAACCGTTCCATGTTGCTTACCAATGAGAAGTCTCATATATAGAAGTAGGCACATGGCTCGGTGGCTTTGACATAACGTGAGGTGCTTGTGGGTGTTTATGATGGTCTTATGCTTAGAATGGTTGTCCTAGCATGAAGTTTGTGTGGCTTTGCCATTTTGACATGTTTTGCTCATGTTTAGGACTTTGCTCATGAGAGGGTGATTTTTCGCAAAATTGCTCAATTCTATCCTAGCTTCGCCTAATGGTTGTGAAACTTGGTGATCATGAAGTTTATGTCATTACGAAGCTATAGAGTATCTAACTTGCTCATTTGGACATGTGTAGCATCCTTTGTTGAATTTTGTCTATTTGAGAAGCTTTAGGTTGCATTTGTTGTATTTTTGGCTTGATTCATGCATTGTCAACAAGGGGGAGAAGTTTGAGCATGTTTTGGCCTTCTGAATGCATCTAGAAGGTTTTCAGGTGGTTTCGAGTCTTTTCTGGGCTCTGTTGTGCACCGGTCTGACCGGTTGAGGTCACCGGTCTGACCGGTCAGAGTGCTGGTCCTGTTCACATGTTGAGCACCGGTCTGACCGGTGGTGTCGACCGGTCGACCGGTCAGAGCTGAGCTATTGCAGCTGCTCTGTTTCGTGAAGTGGTTCGCATGCATTTGTCCAGGGGGAGTTGCATTGGTTCAGGGGGAGCTTGCATGTGTGCAGGGGGAGCTCTTTGTGGTTTTCGAGCTTTGGTTTGATGGTTTGTGCTCTTTGCTTGAGCATGTTTTGTCTCGGATGTGTCGAGCCGTTGCCCTTGCCTAAGGGGTCCGAGACTTGTCTTCTTCAAGTGATCTTGCTCTTTGCCTTTTCTTTGGCTTTCGATCGCTTGTTGGAGTTTCTTTTAGTCGTTTCTTTTCTTTTCCTTTTCTCTTGGTTACCAAAACGTGTGTGTTGTCAATGCAATCATCAAGGGGGAGATTGAGAGCCAGGTGTGGTTCGAGGACCGGTGGATGGTCGCTTCCTGGTGTGATGAGTGATTGACAACGTGGTGTGGACTGATTCTTGGCTAAGTATTGCAGGTGCAGGTTGCGGCTTGACTGGTGCAGGTGCAGGTGAAGAACAAGCGCGAAAGGTCGTTGCCGGTGAGGCCTCCAGGTGTGGAGAAGACAAGTAGGCTTGGTTCGAGGGACCCGATGGCCAGCGGGGTCAAGTGCGGGCCGCATGGTGGCAAGAACGTCAAGATGAAGTCATGGACGGTTTCTTGGTTGAGCCTCAAAACCAAGGTCGAGCCGGGACTACGTGGGAGCCGAGTCATGAGTGGTGATTGGCGGAGGCTACACCGAGTTCGCGGGGTTTCCGGTGGTTCACCAGAAAATCACTGGGTTCCTTGGTTGATCCACAAAGCCAAGACCGAAGAACCGAAGACGGAGGTGCATCAGCTCCAGACCGGTCTGACCGGTGGGTATCTGTCTGACCGGTGAGGAGCACCGGTCTGACCGGTGTGCGACGACGCAGTCCGGAATCTTCGAAGCGGAGGACACGCGTCGGGATCACAAGGCTTGCGTCGAGGCTAAGCAAGTTTGCGGTCGCTGGGCATCCGTCCGATGGTGCGAAGACAAAGACTTCCAATTTCACCCTCGAGGGGCATGTATCCCTAGTTAGCTAGTCAGGGTATTTTCATCTTTCGGTTGCCTCCATATAACCCAAGTGGTGAGAGGATGGCAGCCATCTCTTGGAACCTTAGCTCATTTGGTTTTCCTATTTTTCCTTCCTATTTTCCTTAGGATTTTCGTAGGACTAGCTTGAGAGCTTCATGGTGAGATCTTGTGAGAGGGAAGGATGATCGGGCGGCAAGCTAGACCTTGTATGAACCTCTTTGCTATGTATAGATGATTCGGCGTGGTTCCTCAAGGCTTGGATGTGTCTTTCCCATTTCTCCTTTTTGGTGATTTTCGGAGGCTTTTCTTGGCGAATTTCTTGTGGCGGTTTTGAGACCTTTCTCTTTGGGATTTGGTGGGGGATGTATGCATGAACCCCTCATGGTTCTTTTCTCTTTGATCTCCCTCCCAAATCCGTGAGTAAAGGGGCTCAATTTTGGGGTTTTCGTGGTTCTAGGGTTCGTGGTGTTCTTGGCGGAAATCCTTCGATTCCTCTTGATTCAACAAGTTTTGGTGGACCAAATCTTGGCTATGGAGTACCCATGAGGTGTTCCTACTATCCCCAAAGTCTTGTGCGAATCCGTGGAGTGAATCGGGAGATCGGGAGTTGGATTTGGGGGAGTTGACTAGCGGGCGCTGTTCATCCCGAGCTGCCCAGACACGACCGGTCTGACCGATGATCTTAACCGGTCTGACCGGTGCTAGCCCTTGGTGGGTTTTTGTCTCGGGGAATAGCCTTGTCCATGCGGTTTTGTCCCGTGGTTCTGCTGGTCAGTTCTTGGCGTGCTTGGAGTTGTTTTGCTAGGTTTTGTGAGGGGTTCTTCTTCCTCACAGGTTGTGTTTCGTGGTGGTTTTTGTTCCAGGTCCTAGAGGAGTCACTGAGGCTTCCTGGAACGTTTGCTGTGCGGCTGCTGTAGCCACCGGCCTGACCGGCTCTGTCCACCGGTCTGACCGGTGTCACCGGTCTGACCGGTGTCACCGGTCTGACCGGTGTCACCGGTCTGACCGGCGCAGGCCATCGGTCTGACCGGTGTAGCACAGGCAGCAAGCCGTGCAAGTTTCCGCTGTATGGTTTGGTGAGTTTTGGCTCGGAAGGTTGTGTGTTGGTTCCTAGGACCAGTAGCACTCCAGTGGCTATGTGGTCTTGACCAACTTGGGTAGTTGAGTCGGAGACGTATGTTGGAAGCCGTGTTCATCTTGTTGGAGTTCCCATCTCCTTCGAGAAGAATTTTTATCGGCTCCCATTCACTCCCCCCCTCTCTGGTTCGCCTAATCGGTCCTTCATCCCCTTCGGATGGTAAGTCCTCCACCCCGTTGCAAGTTCATAGCCCCATGTTCATAGTCCAGGAAGCTCCCAAACTCTCCAGAAAAATTCATTCTCCAATCCTTGATCCAAAAATCCTAAAAAATTCACCACAATTCTTGTTCTTCCATATACTTTCTTTGTGCAATTTTTCTTCCGGCAAGAAACCCTGGGAGAATTGTTTGAGTATTCTTGCAGCAAGGAACCATGAGGAAGACCGTGAACTTCATCCTTGGGAAGAAACGATCATCATCATCATCGAAGGCGCCATCGTCAAGCTCTTCGCGGAGGCACTCGTTCTCCGAGTCTCCGCGAAGCATGGAGCAAGATGTCGTGGCACCAAGGGGTGACATGTTACTCCTTGGTGGCATGAGGGATACACGAAGCTCGTCCATGTGGTTCACCAAACTGTGTGGGCATACCGAGGAGCCGCCACAACGATCGACGCACTCAACCATTCCTCCACCACACAAGAGCAAGCGCTCGAAATATGGCTTCACCATTATGTCGAAAGAAGAAGAAGAGAGGCTTGGTTTTCTTGAAGGAAGGATTATGGCGAATGTTGATTTTGATGATGATGCTCTACTCAAGTTGGGATTCCATTCGGATATTTATCAACTCTTAGATCACCTTGGGTGGACGCAATTTTCCATTGGAGTTACGGTACATGTGCACAAGGAACTTGCTCTTGAAATACTTATGACAATGAAGCCGGAGATCACAGAGGAAGGCGTGGCATGCCTTTCATTCCGTCTTGAAGATGTAGTGCAAGTGATCCCCTATGATTATATTAGAGAGTTGCTCGGTTTCAAAAAGAATGCACCGAAATTAGTTGAAGTCCAAGTGGGCCAAATTGAAGAATTTTGGGGGATGATTTCGGAGAAGGAGAATCGAAAAAGAAATAGCATCAAGAATATTATTATCCAAGTCTTCCACTCATGGATGAGCAAGCATATCATGGGAAGGATGAGAGAGACAAAGATCACTGACATGGAGTTGAATTGGCTATATGCGGGATTGGTGGCAAGACAAGAAATCAACCCGACATACATCATGATAAATTGGTGGGCTTGTGAAGCGGTCTCGGGAAGAGGAAGCATTGGTTCGGGTTGCTATTTGACAATGTTGGCTATTGCAGTAAAGCCAACAATCCGAAGAAACCCACAACTTTTGCTTATTGGGACTTCATTGGGCATAGATTATTTGAGGCAAGGGAAGTATATAAGTGGAGATGAGAAGAAAGGATTCTGGGTGGGAAATTGAAATTATTTGTCGAAGGGAGAGAAGATTGGTTGGGAGATGAACCGTATGTGGCAGGCAAGAAGAGCAAGAGAGGAGTCATAATTAAAGAAGGGTCATCATCCGCAGCCCAAGGAGGACAAGGAGCCACATTCCAAGGAGCACCAAGTGGTAGTGTACCTACCGGGTGGACCGGAGCACCATATGACGGAGTTCCAATGCCACATTATGGAGGGATTCCATCACCACAAGTTAGAGTCCCAATGCAGCCATGTGGGGGTGTTCCAATGCAAGCATGGGGGAGTGGAATGCCTATGGGGCCTCCACCTCCAATGTATGGTCAACCGGGAGGCGTGCCGTACATAGTACCAAATGCGGCGTTTGTTCAACCTTATTCACATTTAGTCCAACCGCAACAAAGTGCAGCCATCATTGGAGCTTATGTGGAGAGGAATATGCAAGACGCCGAGATCGTGCACTCGCACATAAACAACATGCAAGAGGGAACGGCGAACATCACCTACCAACTTGGGTGCTTACATTTAATGCCACCGGAGGAGTTTCATGGAGGACCGATGCAACATTATTATGAGCAAGGATACAACGAGCAACCACCGCAAGAGTGAAGACGAAGGAAGGAAGACGCATGCAAGTTTGGTTTGATTTTTATTTTTCCCTTTCTTTTATTTTTTGTTTGTGTGCAAGAATGTGTGTGCGTAGCATCTTCTATTTTATTTGATTTCAGCATGTGTGTGGTAGTAGTAGTTTTCGTTTCCCATCGCCATGAATAAAGTTCAGCATCGTTTTATAATTTTTTATATGGATGGAAAGTTGTACTATGTGATATGTGATGATCGTTGCCGCTTTGATCATGCCTAAACTTGTTTTATATATGATTAAGCTAGTGCTCTCTTTTAAAAACAAATCTGAAAATCAACTTAAATACTAGCTTAATCTTGTGTGGAGGTAACGATAATTTAAGTCCCATGGTGTTTTTCATGCTCTCATTTTTGGTTAAATCAAGGATGATTTCTTTTTATGCTTAAAATGATGCTAGCCTTATCATAATGACCACTTGCATTTTGCTCTACCCATCCAAAGCCATATTATGATTGAGTGAAAAACCTTAGTGTTTCAAGATTAATTTTTGGGTGCTTCAATTCAAATTTAGTTCTTAATGGTTCGAGTCTAAGAAGCTGGTCATTCCGTATTTTTGCGTATCGATCTTTTTGCTAGCCTTTCTATCCGTGCATTGTGAGTTTTCACATTGGGAATTTCGCAAACCTCGCCGGATATCCACCCACAAACCCATATCATCTCTTTTTGTGTTCACCTCCTTGGTCAAACCCAAACTTGAGTATGGATGAATATTTTGAGGAAGACTACAAGAAGAAGGCACCATCAAGTGGAGATAACTTCGGGAGATTCCAAAAAGACCTGTAGAAGATTTCGAGTATCTTTCTCCATAGAAGATTCCAAAAATTTCAGTATCACCTTGGCATTTTCCTTACACCTCTTTTGCTCGAGGACGAGCAACGTCTAAGCATGGGGGGTTGCCAAGGAAGTACTAGTGTAGTCTAGAGTTCAAGGGGAGTTAAAAAAAATGAAAAATGAATGAAAAAGGAAAAATGATGGAGAAAAGAAAAAGTAAGATGAAAGAAAAAAATAAAGGAAAAAGTATGAGGAGAAAAATAAAGGAGAAAAAAATATAAAGCTCCCCGGTTCTCTAGTTACACTTGAAAGGTTCAAAGAGCTATAAGATCAAGACCCATACTCTTTTCCAACCATGTGCAATCCGATAACGAGGACTTTGCTTGTGCCTCGGGATCACTTCATTCCATTTGCACATGTCCACCTATCTAAAAGTGTGTGTATTTTTTCTCTCCCCCTTCCTTGAAACATTATTTTCCAATGACCTTTTTGACTAGGCTCGGTAATTCCATGAGGAACTTGTCTTGTTTTGTTTGCATTCCATTTATGAAATCTTGATAGGACTAAACTTTCCCATAGCTCCATATAAAGCTTTCCACCAAATACTTGAGAGAGGAAAGGAGTAGTTCTAGTAGGCTTGAGAGACAAGATGAGTTGAGAGTACATGAGCAAGATGTAAGGAGGTTTGTTATTGATATTGGTAAAGCAATTTTTCTATCTCGTTCTTAATTTTCAAAATATCTAAGATTTATTTCAATTTTGGGAGCATGATTAATTACTTGTGGAAAGAGCTTTATTGATATCTACCCTCCATGAAGAAGAAAGCTAGTTACACTATGAAACTTTAACTTATATAATTTTAGAGAGCATTATGTCTTTTTCATATATGATCAAGTGCAGGTTATGAACATTGAAGGGCAACACTGGTATCCATTGAAGGCTTACTCGAGGACGAGCAAGGTTTAAGGATGGGGGGATGTTGGCGGTCGATTTCCGTCAACCTAGCCATGAGTTTACCTTCAATGTTGCTATTAATTTAATATCCATACTAACGATCCTAACCCCCTTGATATATCAAGTTCGTGTATGCATGTGGTTTTTGGAGTTTATTGTTTATGCAGGAATTAAGGACTTAAAAGGATGATTCCGGATATCGTTCATCGAGCACTTTGCAAGAGGATCATGAAGCCCAGAACAAGTCAAGACACGACATGAACATGACTCCAAATGACCCGAGGACCGAAGGACGAGAAGGCAATTCTCCGAGGACTTGAGCAGAAAATTCGGGAGCTTGCGCGACAAGTACCCTTATCTATTTCATGGAGAAGATGACGTCAAGGGCCCACATGCAACTCGGCAGGAACTCCAAATAACACGAGAAGAATTCAGAAGAAAGCAGGGGATGAACTGGGCCGAAACGGGCCCAGGCCGATCGGAATGGGCCGATCGGCCTGGCCCATTTTCTCGGCCATTCGTCGCCCCCTTTGACCTAGACCCCCCTCGGGCTATTTATAGGTGCCACGCCAAGAGCCACGTATCAATTCATTCGTCATTCGCCGCCGAGGAGCAGAGAAGCTAGAGGGACACCATCTCGGAGAGGAGGGTCGAGCTAGTTGTCTAGGGCTACCCTAGCCGACGTGGGAACCTTGCAAGGAAGACCACGTTGGAGTTCCGGAGCTAGAATCAAGATCAAGGTAGGATCCTGATTGGTGATCTTGTTCATGTATCATTCATGGTGAAGTTATTATATGAATCCGATTTCTAGCGATCAAGTGTCTCTTCTACGAATTCGTTCTTCTTGGGTTTGCTTCTTTTCAATCTATTCTCGAGATAGATTGCTCGGGGTGTTCTTGTAGCCGCGGTGGCTAGAGGTGCATACCGGATCTACCAAGGATTGCGACATGCTCCTTGTGAGCGTGCTTGTAGGTTAACCGCTGAAAAACCGGGACGTCGTGACAGGACGCCTAGATCAGGTGTAAGGCGGCACCACAGGGGATGGAACGAAGACCACGGTTTAAAGAGGCTTTTAATGAGATTCGTTTTCTATCTTCATCTCTTATTTGGAACTACAACAAATGCACGATCTACCTTTCTAGATCGGTTATCTCTTTGCTTTCTCTTGCTACCTCTTGTGTTTTACAGATTAGATGGATTTGATCTTCTCTCAAAGATTCGTAGAGTTCTTTTCGCTTTAGTAGACTGATTCTTGTTTTACACACTGTTCCATGGATTTGATACCTTGGGTTCACACTTAATGGAAGAAGGGTCCCATGGCTCGTTCGCTTGCGAGTCGAAGTTTACAACGAGATTCAACCGTCCACATGCACATGTTCGACGGATTCGATACCTTGGGTGATACTCGAGGGAAAAAGGTACTACATGATCCGTAAGCTTGCGGTGAACCTTGGCGCATTATTGAACCGTCAACAAGCCCTTTTTCTAGCGCTGTTGTCAGGGAACAAGTAATCAAGATCCAATCTAGTATCTCGTTTGTAAGTATTTTCAGTTTTCTTTTTGATTTTCTTTTGCATCTATTAAACTTTGATCATCCTCAAAAACCAATCTAATCTAGTTTTTGACTAACCCTTTTTATAGTTTTCTTTTCTTTTTAGATCTTTTGTATATTTTGTTTATCGCTAACCCTAACAGGAGATGGACGGCTACCTGTCCAACAAACCAAAAAATTTTGTGGATGATCCAGAACAACTTTACAGGCAAAGGATACAGAAAGCACGAGCTAGGAAACTGGAGATTGTAGATCCAAAATCCGGAGCCGAAGGATCGTCGGGATATCCAAAGGAATCATCACCTACAAGTCCGAAGAAGGAATCACCACCTCCAAGTCCGAGGAGCGATCAACCTCAACCGCCACCAATTGCACAAGAAAGGAAGATTGGGGAGCTTTGCATCCCAGAGCTCGTTCATCTTCCCATCCTCAACCTAGCCGACATCAGAAGACCGTTTGAGATGAAGACTTCAACCATCCGCATGGTGCAACATACACCTTTCATGGGTGAAGAGGATCCTAACCTTCACATTCAAGCGTTCATTCAACTTTGTCAGACATTCACGATGGAAGGGCTGGATCAAAATCAATTGAGGGCGAGGCTTTTTTTGTTCTCACTACTTGGAAAAGCCTTGCAATGGTTCTACACTCTACCGGTGGAGACAGTGCAAAATTGGTAAGTGTTGATGAGAGCTTTCATGAAGGAGTATTATTCACCGGGTAAGACTCAAAGCTTGCGTAATAAGATTGCTACATTTGCTCAATATCCAACGGAGACTATCGCGGAAGTGTTGACATTTCTTAACGTCGATCACTTAAGAACAAATTTGGAATCCATCCTTAGCGTCGGCGCTAGAAATGCTTGTTGGCATTCCCCAATGTTACAACTAATGGCGCAGGTTAGCGTGAACATTGAGACTTGCCATAGGTTAATCTAAACGATCATGAACGAATCCGCAAGCGCACAGATAAACCATTGTAGCATTTCCCCAAGGAAGGAGAGTATTCCAAGGGTATCGAATCCAAGGAAGGCAATGGCAGATATCTTAGACTTATGCTTTTGCTCTGAATATAAACCAAGAGATAGAGATAGGGAACAACACACTCAAAGGCAGGGGTAAGATAAAGGATATAAGGGGTAGTGTGACACACACACCTCAAATCTACCTCTACTCTAGCACACTACGGCTTAGGGGGAACATACGAGTTAGCTCTAGGTTCTAATGTACTAAACATACAAAGCTAGAAGATACAAGAGATGGGCATGAGTATTGCATGAGGGAAACATGGTTCAGCACCCAGGTACAAACCGGGAGCTAGCCCGCGACGACCAGCACTCTGCGAAACTAGACTTTAGACTCCTACAGCAGGTACCCCAACACAGAGGTTGCCCAAGGATCCAACAAGGCTGTCACCACCTAAGGACCGACCTCTCGTTACGGGGGGTATGCTCATAACTATCGTAGCCAGACAACCCAGGCACCATGCCTACGTTGCTGCTAGACTTCACCTAGCCCGGGCTATTGTGACCCAGGGTGAGAGCCACCAGAAGACTGGTCAACTAGACCGAGTACCGTAGCTTGAACACAGACCCCATGCAACACTCTCATGCCATCTAACAAGATCAACTAAGGCTAGACATACGAACAGATATGAACTCTCTTATGTCTAATCAACAAGATCAAGGGGTTGTGTTCGTGAAGAACACGAGCCTCTAACTTATGAACAAACACATAAGGAAGGAGTTTATCGCCCTTCAAGTAGATCAAAAGGTAGTGTTCACGAAGAACACAAGCCTCTAAATGATGAACAGAGGATGAACTTAAGAACATATCAAGAATATGATCTACCATGACTTTATATGAAATAGCTGAATAACTGAAGTAGATCAAAGTCATACAAAGAAATAAAGAGAAAAGAGAACTCATACCTAAACTTCCAAGAGGACTTGGAACCTGAAGAAGAGCTACTCTAGCCTACCCCCTAGCCTTGGAAACTAAAAGTGAGAGGAGAATGAGAGAGTGGTGTGTGAGAAATGGGAGCCCCTCCCCTTCTATTTATAGGTAAGGACAAGGCTTGCTCGGACGCCCAAATGACCCCTAAACACCCAGGAGTGAAGCAAGTCACCAATAGGGAGCTGCCACGTGGAGGGCCAGGATGGAACCCCCTAAGGCGGTTCGACCGATCCTAGGATCGACTGCCCCCTAGGGTGGCCCCACCTGGTGGCCTTCCTCTGGTTGGCTGCCCTGTGGGCCCTCTGATCCATCCCCGGTGCATGGCTTGATTTGGTATCCGAGGTGGGCCCTTTGATCCATGTGAAGTCCATGTGGCATCCTCTGATTCGTCGGTGAGTGCCTCCCCTGGATCGATGACGTGGATTGCCATGTTTCCCTTGGTAGCAGCCACCTCCTCAGCTGAGTTGGCATGGTTTCTTCATAGAAGTGGAGTTTCCATCTCTTTTAAATGTAAATCACCTACATACAAATAATCTCCAAGGACAAGTGGAACTACATTATTCAAACCTAAATGCTAGTAAATAATGCATATGCCTCCATTTATGTGAGAATATTGAGGGTTGGAAATGGTGAATTTCCACCGTCAACAAACTCCCCCAAGCTAACCTCTTGCTCGTCTCGAAGCAAGATATTAGAGACTTAGGTTGGTTGATCAGGAGTTGCTACAATGTTGTATTCTCAACTTATGGCAAACATACAGCAAAGTACTCTACCAAGTGTTGAACAAATTGGCAATGTTCTTACCTTTCGCCTGATACGTGGGGCATATAGCTTCACCTGCCTTGGGCGGTTGAGAGATAGAATGGTTATATAGAGAATGCATAGTCACTCATACCTTGATCAGCTTAGCAATCCGGAGGTTTTGCAAATTTTTTCAAAAGAAAATCAGAGTTCCTCGAATGATACTCTCGGATCGCTCAAAGGTGTATGATTCCTCACCAAGGCATCAATGTTGCCCTTCTTCACATCCTACTCCTAATAGGCTTTACGTGGAGCTGTAGGTAGGGAAGATGTGGCATACTTGTCTCTCATGTTTTGCTAAGTCAAAAACTGGATCCTTGGAAGAAACAAACATACATGCTGATCAAGATGTGCATATGTGTGTGATGGATATGATCATAGCAAGGTGGATACTAGGCTCGGAAATGGGTGCTAGATATTGCCATGTTTTATATGAGGGAATGAGGGATTGATGGTAAGGTGGACACTAGCCCCGGAGTAGGTACTAGTTATTACCATCTATATGGTGGAACTCTTTCTCTTGCACATATCAATCCCTTTTTCTCCTTTGAAATTTTTCGAGACTTGGGCTAGCTCTCTTTATTTATTTTTGCCATGCTTTTGAGCATGCTTTTCGTTTTCTCTTCTTTTTTTTAGCTAGCCCTTTTTCTCTATTGGAGATATTTGGAGAGGTATGAATGTTGCAAAGATACATAGAGTTTTATTTGCGGAAGAATGCATAAGCAGTATGGAGTAAATGATGAATGCTTAACTTCCAGTGTAGAAGTTTAGCATGAACGTGTACGTGATCTTGATCAGGGGAGTATGAGTTCTAACAAGGGTCACAACAATTTGACAAAGCTCAATGAGAGAACAAGCTGCATATGTGGAGGCTAAGAACTAGAATCTACATATGGCCTTGGATGGGAAATTCTCATCATTGAGGAACTCATCATGTTTTGATTTTTCAAAAAGGAAAACTCCGGATGTCAAGCATCACTAAGCACAAGATCATAGCACTCTATTCTACCATATCATGTCTCACAACAACTTAGGCAAGGATCATGCTTTTTGCTACCTATAGTTTTCAAGCTAAGGTTTGAACATACAAGCCAACAAACTCAAAACTTAGGTAGGATACAAAGTTGTAAGCAAGACATACGAGGAGAATAAACAGAGCAACTATTTATCATTTCAACCATAGAGGCAAAGCATTCTTACTAAGCATATCAAAGCAAACTAAGCAAATGATGATGATGGAAGCAAATAAATATTTTTGGTCCTTTTATTTTGCAGATTTTTTTGGATTTTCATTTATAAGATATTCTGGAAATGAAGGAAGATACAAGTTATCTCAGAATGGGGGTCCTCCCCCAAGCTAGCTTCAGGCTCACTGCGGAGGAGGGAAGAAGAAACCCTGACTCGCGTAGTAAGCCCTCTGCACCTCCATGTATTGCCGCTAATCCTGCTGCATGGCTGCTATCCTCTCACCAGCCTGACGCTGCCACGCTGAGGTAGACTCGACGTGGGTATTCAGCGTCTCCTCCAATCATGTGACCTGGACGGTGAGCTCTCCCATCTGCTGTGCGAGCTGCGCATCACGTGCAGAGGCGGAGGAGGGTCGCCGGAAGGGCGAAGACGGAGGTGGACCACCGGAGCTAGAACTAGTGGGTGTGGCCCGCTGAGCTCTGCTCGCACCT
This sequence comes from Cenchrus fungigraminus, assembly GCA_036936925.1. Lineage (NCBI taxonomy): Eukaryota > Viridiplantae > Streptophyta > Magnoliopsida > Poales > Poaceae > Cenchrus > Cenchrus fungigraminus. The sequence goes on from CM072779.1 coordinate 106,625,311, forward strand.
GCCCAAGCTGTGCCACTCGCACTCGGCTGGTAGGTGGGCTGATCCCAACCAGGTGCATATCCAGGGGTAACCACGGACATGTACCCCACAGGGGCACCTCCTGCCATCGGTGGTGTAACAGGCTATGGCTGAGGCTATGGTGGTGGTGTCAACTGTGAATGCTGCTGCTGCTGCATGTGTGCTCTCTTCGCTGCGCTCCTGATGGACCTGCCTGAAACACTAGCACGACGGCTTTCCTCTTGTGTAACAAGGGGAATAGTGAATGACTCCGAGTTATACAATCCAAACCCCGGGTTAGGTAACAGGATTTGGTTTGCATAGCCTGGAAAGAAGAAAGTCAAAGAATCATTTGGGCCCCTCTTGAGTATATGTCCCTGGATCAGGTATGCCTCATCAATGAGAACTCGGGGCGTCCCGATGAAGGGTACGTGATTCCCTCTAAGAACCCCGAGTCTGAGAGCAATACGAGTCACCAAAGCCGTACACTCAATAGGACCTATCATCTTGAAATTCGTCATCCACTGCCGAATCATTGCTTTAACGGGAGAGACCTTGATCTAGTTGACAGCGGCATATAATAGCATCATCTCATCGCTGCGCACGGGCTGAACATCCTCTCGTGGAAAGAGAGTAATGGCGAGCCACTTGTGCCACAGGCGGAGAGTGGGATGCACAATATCGTTGCACCAAGGTACAAACTTGCCACTGTAAACAAGACCAGAGATATCTGCCCATAAAGATTCCCAAACATAACCCTCACAAGCTCGCTTCAAAGAGACAGCACAATGAGGACTAAAACCAAGAAGACGACTAAGATCCTTCCAAGAAAGACGATAATCGGTCCCGAAAAGACGAAACTCAATGCCATCCGGGATCTCAGTAAGAGAGCAAAGAAACTAGATGGTGAGGGGCCGAGAGCCAAGCTCTGTGACCATCACAAACTCCTCCCAACCAAGAGCATTCCAAATGGAAGCGAACTCGAGATTCATACCTGTTTTCTCCATGAGAGCCGGGTCGAAGTCCCTGGTGTGGGCGAAGACTCAGTCCTTCAAGAGAGCATAGGCTTGCTCCCCTCGATCGCCCCGCAAGCTGAGGTAGGGGGTGTCGTCGACGACCTCCTCCGCGGCTTGTGGCTCAGCTTGCTCTTCTTCATAATCCATCGTTGATGGGCTAGGCGTCGGCTCAGCGGGGGTAGATGCACTTGTGCTTGCCCGTGAACGGGGAGCATGAGCGCGTCACCCTCCAAAGAGTGTTCGCCGTCCAATTCATGCTAGCACAACAACAAGAGAGAATAAGAGCAACTCAGTGATGGGTTAGTGAAATCGAATGAAGTTCTTATCGAGTTTGCTCCACCAACAACAATATTTTCAGCAACACAATAGAGAGACCACTTGACGATCCAATCTCGAGCAAGAAATCCAAGAAAACCAAGAGAGCAAGGAGTAAAGAGGGGAGTGTGAGTGAAGAGTGTTGAATGGGTGAAGAACACCCCCGCTCCCCCTGCTATTTATAGGCAAATGCGCTGGGCATCCAGACATAGTCATTGGGCAACGGCTAGGAGCCGTTGGAGCAAGGTGGGGCCCAGCAGCCATTGGACTGTTTCGGCCGAACCTAGGGTCGGCCGACCCCAGGCCGGGCCCACCTACCCTCTGCCCTGGCCAGTGGCTCCCCAACGGCTAGCTGGGGGCCTGCCTGAGTGCCTCGGCCCAAATTCCCTCGAAATATTTTTCAAATGACTTTTCTTGAATTTTCAAACTCAGAAATGATTTTCAGAATTTTATTTGGAAAAGGGAAAAGGGCTAGATAAATCTAGCATGCAAATGCAGAGTTTTGGAAAATCAAATATGCAATTTTGGAAATGAAAATTTTGGAAAGGGAAATATGAGATAAATACCAACTTTAACCTTTTTGGTAGAAAGGACCCATCATTTTTAGTCTGACAAGTTGGACTCTTCTCAGCAATCAATTCCATTCAGCACCCCACTCCTGAGAAGTAGAGTTGGTGCCATCTCAATCTTCCGCCATTCTTTCCGAATTTTCTTTAACCTCTTTGACGGAGATTTCTTCCATGGGGTTGAAGGCTCCGTCCTTCCCCCAAGCTGCTCAACACTATCTTGCACCAAATAGCATTGCTCTTCTTTGTCCTGAAACTTGAACTTCAAGTTCCTCTCCCTAATGCGGAAATGAATGATACCGGATCCCACATTGATTCTAGCTCGGACATCACTGAGAAATGGTCGCTCAAGGATGAGCGGCATTCCTCCCTCGTCATCCATGTCAAGGACCATGAAATCCGCGAAGACATAAGAGGCCTTGACCTTAACCAATAAACTCTCAGCAGTTCCTTCTGGATATCGGATCGTTGAATCGACGAGTTGGATAGTCCGTGCTATTGGAGAGAGAGCTGGATATCCCAGTTGCTCGAACATGGCCTTGGACATGAGATTAACACTTGCACCAAGGTCACAAAGAGCATGCCTGATCTTCTTGTAATAGATTGTGCACGTGATAGTTGGGTAGCCTGGATCTTTCTTGTGCACCACTGCTGATTCTTCCCATGGATCAAGAATTCATTGAATGGGCTTTCCTGCATAGTCAGAAGCATGTGTCCTCCTAGGTGGCTTACCCCACCTGGTTGACACTACACTAACATTTTCACAAGAGGATACGGGTTGCCCCGAAATCCTCCCATTATCAGGAGATGGAACCAAAGCAGCCAGCTGAGCCAACTGGGTTTCTAACATTTTGTTGAAACTCAGTTGACTCTTCTGAGCAGATGAAAAACTATCAAGCTTAACGTTGAGGCTTTCCATAGTTTTATCAAGGGCAGCTAGCTTCTTGTTAATACCTTCATTAATCATAGCTTGCCCAAAAACAAGATCTCTCAAGGAAGGTTGGTTAGGATTGTAAGAATTACCTTGGTTACCTCCTTGATAATAAGGGCGTTGTTGATTCCACGATTAGCCTCCTTGTTGAGGTGGACGATAACCATTGTTATTGCCATTCATGTACATCACTTCCTCCTGAGTCTCCGGACAATGGTTGCCTGAGTGCCCAGTGTTGCCACAGACTTCACAAGTCATGTGAGAGTCCACAGGCAGGGAAGTAGTGGCCATGGCAGCCTTCTCGCTGGTGTAGTCATCCAATCTCTTCATAAGAAGATCCATCTTGGCAGTAATCATGTCTGCTTCCTTAACAGTATGAGTACCCCTCGGTCGTGGTTCGAGTCTTTCATCACTCCACCCTTGGTTGGAGACCATCGTCTCCATGAGTAATTTAGCATTGTCAACAGTGACTGAGAAGAATGCTCCTTGAGCAGCAGCATCAATTTGGCCTCGGGCTGTCGGAGTCAACCCATTATAGAAGCTTTGAAGAATGAGCCAATCTTCCATCCCATGATGAGGACAGGCCAGGACATACTCCTGAAGCCTCTCCCAAGCCTCTGGAATAGATTCACTTGCTGCTTGCTGAAAACCAGAAATCCTTCCACGAAGAGCATTGGTTTTACCCAATGAGAAGAACTTCTTGAGAAATGCCTCTGAACACTTACTCCAAGTGTCAATAGATTCCCGGTTCGCGTAGAACCATAGCTTAGCCTTTCCCAAGAGGGAGAATGGAAATAGCCGTAGACGAACAACATCCATATTTGCACCCCTGATGATGAAAGTGCTGCACAGCTCTAGGAATTGCTGCAGATGAGCATTGGCATCCTCATTTGGCTTGCCACAGAATGGGCTAGCCTGTACCATCGTGATTAAACCCGTCTTGATCTCGAAATTTTCAGTCCCCATTACCACCTCAGGGCCTTGCAGCACCTGGTCAGCGGAAGGAGCTGAATACTCACGAAGTGTCTTCTGGGCCATAGCGTTGGACGTGGATGGTACAAAGGAAGCTGGTTCGCCCTCCGGACGAGTACGACGAGGTGAGCCGAAATGAATTTGAGCTTTCCTCACAAGTGACTCGGGATCTTCAGTAAAATTCCCCGGTAGGTCGAAACCAGTCATACACTACCTGTCTTCATCATCCAAAGATAAAAGAAGACAATCAAGGTTAGCTTGCATTGAGGGTTGTCCTAACCTACTCAGAGTTTATAAATAGATGCAAAGCATAGTCATGATAATCCTGTGCCTTCCCCGGCAACGGCACCAGAAATGCTTGTTGACATTTCTTAACGTCGATCACTTAAGAACAGATTTGGAATCCATCCTTAGCGTCGGCGCTAGAAATGCTTGTTCGCATTCCCCAATGTCACAACTAATGGCGCAGGTTAGCATGAACATTGAGACTTACCATAGGTTAATCTAAACGATCATGAACGAATCCGCAAGCGCACAGATAAACCATTGTAGCATTTCCCCAAGGAAGGAGAGTATTCCAAGGGTATCAAATCCAAGGAAGGCAATGGTGGATATCTTAGACTTATGCTTTTGCTCTGAATGTAAACCAAGAGATAGTGATAGGGAACAACACACTCAAAGGCAGGGGTAAGATAAAGGATATAAGGGGTAGTGTGACACACACACCTCAAATCTACCACTACTCTAGCACACTACGGCTTATGGGGAACATACGAGTTAGCTCTAGGTTCTAATGTACTAAACATACAAAGCTAGAAGATACAAGAGATGGGCATGAGTATTACATGAGGGAAACATGGATCAGCACCTAGGTACAAACGGGGAGCTAGCCCGCGATGACCAGCACTCTGCGAAACCAGACTTTAGACTCCTATAGCACGTACCCCAACACGGAGGTTGCCCAAGGATCCAACAGGGCTGTCACCACCTGAGGACCGACCTCTCGTTACGGGGGGGTATGCTCATAACTATCGTAGCCAGACAACCCAGGCACCATGCCTACGTTGCTGCTAGACTTCACCCGGCCCGGGCTATTGTGACCCAGGGTGAGAGCCACCAGAAGATTGGTCAACTAGACCGAGTACCGTAGCTTGAACACAGACCCCATGCAACACTCTCATGCCATCTAACAAGATCAACTAAGGGTAGACATACGAACAGATATGAACTCTCTTATGTCTAATCAACAAGATTAAAGGGTCGTGTTCGTGAAGAACACGAGCCTCTAACTTATGAACAAACACATAAGGAAGGAGTTTATCGCCCTTCAAGTAGATCAAAAGGTAGTGTTCACGAAGAACACAAGCCTCTAAATGATGAACAGAGGATGAACTCAAGAACATATCAAGAATATGATCTACCATGACTTTATATGAAATAGCTGAATAACTGAAGTAGCTCAAAGTCATACAAAGAAATAAAGATAAAAGAGAACTCATACCTAAACTTCCAAGAGGACTTGGAACCTGAAGAAGAGCTACTCTAGCCTACCCCCTAGCCTTGGAAACTAAAAGTGAGAGGAGAATGAGAGAGTGGTGTGTGAGAAATGGGAGCCCCTCCCCTTCTATTTATAGGCAAGGACAAGGCTTGCTCGGACGCCCAAATGGCCCCTAAACACCCGGGAGTGAAGCAAGTGACCAATAGGGAGCTGCCACGTGGAGGGCCAGGATGGAACCCCCTAAGGCGGTTCGGCCGATCCTAGGATCGGCCGCCCCCTAGGGTGGCCCCACCTGGTGGCCTTCCTCTGGTTGGCTGCCCTGTGGGCCCTCTGATCCATCCCCAGTGCATGGCTTGATTTGGTATCCGAGGTGGGCCCTTTAATCTATGTGAAGTCCATGTGGCGTCCTCTAATTCGTCGTTGAGTGCCTCCCCTGGATCGATGGCGTGGATTGCCATGTTTCCCTTGGTAGCAGCCACCTCCTCAGCTGAGTTGGCATGGTTTCTTCATAGAAGTGGAGTTTCCATCTCTTTTAAAGGTAAATCACCTACATACAAATAATCTCCAAGGACAAGTGAAACTACATTATTCAAACCTAAATGCTAGTAAATAATGCATATGCCTCCATTTATGTGAGAATGTTGAGGGTTGGAAATGGTGAATTTCCACTGTCAACATGAAGCTTTCGAGCGTTTCAATGAGTACACCCGAGCCGCGCCACATCACAAGTTCCCCAAGTTGGACCTCGTTCAAAGGTTCTATCAAGGTCTCAATCTAGCATCGAGGACCGTAATTGACGCATCGGCGGGAGGATCTATTATTGAGCTCACTCCGATGGAGGCATTCACTCTTTTCAAGAAGGTTGCGGATAATGATACATGGGCGTCATCCGGACGCCTACTTCCGGTTTAACCCACAGGCAATGTTAAAGGTGTTTTGCAGGTTGAAAAGGAGGAACTTCTAGAAGGAAAGATTGACTCACTCATGAGGAGGTTGGAAAAGATGGAGCTAGAAAAGAAAGCGGCCCAAGACTTAAAGGTCGCCGAAGCAAGATCCACGTGTCAAGAGTGTGGGAGGTACGACCATGTCCAAAAAGATTGTCTGGAGGAAGAAAAGGTGCTGGACTACATGAGGGAAGGAGATTTTCCAAACTTCCGCTACGGGCAAGGTAGACCTCAATTTAATGTAAGTTCATCTATTCAAAATACGCTACCTCTTCGTATACAATTGAAGGCTTTCATGGACGAGCAAGCAAAGATCAACAAGGACATCGTCACTAAGTTCAAGACTATGGATAAAATATTGGAGAACATCGATGGCAAGGTGACAGAGGTCGGGAGCTCCAACCATCAAGTGCTCAACATGATGAAGATATTGGAGACGCAAGTGGGACAACTTGCCGGGCGCCTAACCTCTAATGAAGGAAGATTGCCGGGGCAGCCCCAAGGTCCCGAGACGGTGAAGGCTATTCAAACTCACTCGGGAAAGGAGATGGAGGATCCTGAACTTCCAGCCAGAGCAAGGAAGCCTAAGCCAACCATCGAAGCGGAGGATCACACTAAGGAGAAGGTGACTACTATTCCGGAGATTGCTACCGAAGAGCCGGAATTCGAAATGCCAAGTGATGACAGGAAGATGCCTACACTAAAGACACACTACTTTCGAGGTAATGTTGATAGTCATTGTGAAAATTTTGTGGAAGTGGTGCGCAGGTTAAGCATCAACATGCCGTTGTTGGATGCTCAAGTTCCTACATATTCTCGCTACTTCAAAGACATACTTGCGAACAAGTATAAGATGGCAACACTTGGGGCAGATCATGTCAAGATGTCCAAATAATGTAGTGCCGCCATTGCCAATCAAGGGCCCGAGAAGCAAAGAGACCCCGGATGTCCGACCATCCCATGTTCTATTGGCTCATTCACGTTCGAGAAGGCATTATGCGACCTTGGAGCAAGTGTGAGTGTGATGCCAAGAGATGTGTTCGAGAAGCTACGTCTACCACTAGAGCCTACGGGTATGTGCTTAGAGTTGGGTGACAACTCTATTCGCTATCCCGTGGGAATCGCCGAAGATGTGCCCGTGAAAGTTGGAGATCACTTCATCCACATTGATTTCGTGGTGCTCGAGATGGGAGAAAGGGAGAAGCCGCCTCTATTCTTAGGGAGGCCTTTCCTCAAGACCGTCGGGGCAACGATCGACATTGGCAAGGGAGAGATCAAGTTCGACGCCAATGGCACAAGGAGCATATTCAAGTTTCGTCCACGTTTCGAGGTATGCAACATGATCAATGTTAAATATGTTCCACCTCATCGTCGCTTTAGCAAGGAAGAGCCAAAGAAGAAGGAAGAGCCCAAGAAGAAGGAAGCAAAGGCAATCATATAAGTCATTGCATCCGTCAAGACCAAAGAACAAAAGCCGCCTGTGAAGACCAAAAAGATGACTAAGCCGGAGAATAAGCCCGCGCCCAAGATGGTGCGAAAGTGGGTACCCAAGATTGCAACGCCCGCAAAGAGCGTTGATCCGAAGTGAAGAAGAGAAGAAGTATAGCCATGGACTATAAACGAAGCGCTATGCGGGAGGTAACCCGTTCGTTGAGTCAAGAATAAGTTGCCGGGAGGACAACCCGATGAAGAATAAAACTGTCGGGAGGGCAACCCGGATTATTTCCGATTTCAAGTAAGTTGGTCTTAGAATTTGGTACGCAAGACTTGTATAAACTCTTAAGTGGTTGAACTTATTTTTGAGACATTTAATTTGCTAGGATGTTTCATTTGGATCTTATTTGACAATAAACCTATGACATGAGCCATCCTACGATTTATTGCCTCTTATCGAGAAACCAACACCAAAAATTCAGAACCTACGCACACCTTTCATCCTCTTCATGATGACAAGGTTAGTTTGTTTTACATCATAAAAACACACGAGTACAGCCCCGTGTTGTTCCTTAATGATTCTTAACTTTTGACGCATGGTAGGTGTTGACACTCAAAATTGGCGAAAGCCGGATCAGGCTGGGCCAGGCGGTCAGATCGGGTCACTCCGGCGGTCTGACCGCGTGCCCTGTATCCGGTCCGGCACAAAGGTCGCCAGGCGGTCTGACCGCCTCCCCTAAGTGGTCTGACCGGGTCTCCCCGAGTCCGACCCGAATTAGGGATTTTTAGCTATTCCCGAGTTGTAAAGAGTTCCTTGTAGGGCAAGACCTCCCCCCTATAAATATAAAGGGGTGTGGCCGATTGAGAGCTACCATCCAATCGAATTATCAATTTACACTTTATTTTCTCCAAACCCTAGCTTTTCCAACCTCCTTGCTCTCCTCCTTCGTCTCCACGGCGGTTGAGGAAGTTCTGAGTGGCCTTGCCGATCTCAAGACAACCCTAGGCGCGTTTCTCCCGACGGGGTCCCTCCCGAAGCGACGAACTTAGGCTTTCGGCGACATGCCTGTCCAAGGCGGTCAGACCGCATACCCCAGGCGGTCAGACCGGCCCGTGCCAGGTGTTTTGACGAGTTGATTTTCGACGTCTGCGCGAACTAGCGCACTCGTGTGTTCGGCCAGAAAAAGCGTCAACAATAAATCTAAGGACGATGTGACACCTCATCGGCCATTTTTTGAACTCAGGGCGATTCTTACTTAGAAATTGGCCATATCACCTTCAAGCGTCTTGCCATACACTTGGGTGGAATTTCTTCAAGTATCTTCCATTAAGAGCCCGGGGTAGCTGTTGTCCTTGCAAAGTTTCCACCATATAAGAATTTCCAGAGTAAACTCTCACAATCCTATATGGTCCTTCCCAACTTGGAGACCACTTGCCGAACTTGTTACTCTTAGATCCTATAGGTAAAATAGTCTTCCAAATCAAATCACCTATCTGAAAAGACTTGGCTTTTACTTTCTTGTTGTATGCTCTAGCAACTCGCCTCTTATCTTTCTCAATTGCTTCCAAAGCCTCCAATCGCTTGTCGGTCACTTCATCAACATTGTCCATCATCAAAGCATAATATGTATCAAAATCAAGATCATTTTGCTTTGCAAGTCTATATGCGCCTAGATTCACCTCAACAGGTAAAATGGCCTCTTGACCATACACAAGCTCATATGGAGTAACTTTAGTAGCACCATGTCTAGAAATACGATGAGCCCATAAAGCTTCAGATAATACCTCATGCCATCTCCTAGGATTATCTTATATCTTCTTCTTAATTAGCTTAATTAAAGTTTTGTTGCTAGACTCGGCTTGACCATTAGCTTGAGCATAATATGGGGATGAATTGAGCAACTTAATACCATAAGAATTGACAAAATCACGCACCTCTTTAGCAATAAACGAAGTACCTTGATCTGTAGTCAAAGTTTGCGGAATACCAAATCTATGAATAATGTGCTCTGTAATAAACTCAATTACCTCTCGATGTGTCAAATTCTTGAGAGGTATAGCTTCAGTCCACTTGGTAAAATAATCAGTAGCCACGATCACAAAACAATGCCCTTTTGACGAAGGTGGATGAATCTTGCCAATGAAATCCAAACCCCATCTTCTGAAAGGCCAAGCCTTAATAATCGGATGCATCAACGCAGCAGGCACCAACTGAATATCCCCATGCTCTTGACACTCTTTGCATCCTTTGTAATACCGAAAACAATCAGCTATCATAGTAGGCCAATAAAAACAAGCTCTCCTGAGGAACCACTTCATCTTAGGAGCCGATTGATGAGTACCACAAATCCCTTCATGAACTTCCGCCAAAGCTAACCTTGCTTGATCAGGACCTAAACACTTTAAAAGCAAATCATTTGCGGTCTGATGATATAACTCACCATCATCTAAAACAAACTTCAGAGCCCACCGTCGGACTTTTTGGTCACTTGTACCTTTAGGATCCTGCAAATACATAATCAAAGGCTTTCTCCAATCATCTACTTCGTCCTCAACAGTTTTGGAAGAAACAATGGCTGAAGTGATTTTTTCCTCTGCAGGGCGGTCAGACCGGCCTGACAGGGCGGTCAGACCGGGTGGAGGATGCGGTCTGACCGCCTCCTCCAGGGCATAACCCTCGGCTTTGCTAAACATCGGTTTTCATTCTTGAAAATTTCGTTTCTGAACATCATGATCAGATGCTTGCTGAGCCAGAGCATTTGCCCTTGGATTCTCCTCCCGTGGCACATGATTAATCACAAATTCATCCATACAAGATATGATGTCTAAACATTTATCAAGATAAGCATTTAAAGCACCATTTAAACATTGACATACCTTAGATACTTGCTGTACCACTAACAAGGAATCACCATATGCTTCTACATGTTTTACTCCCATATCATGTAAAATTTGCAAACCGAACAAGAGAGCCTCATATTCGGTTTGATTGTTAGTACAATCTTGATCTAATCGGTTAAGAGCTTCAAATAGCCCCATTGGGTGAAATAATAATAACTCCAACACCACAACCACTTCTACAAACCGATCCATCAAAATGCAACATCCATGGAGTAAAAGTTAGATAACCGACATCTAAATTAGGTTACTCATTAATTCTATGTTCTACAATAAAGTCGGGCACAATTTGACCTCTCATTGATTTGATTGGTTCACAATGTAAATCATATTCAACAAGAGCATAAGCCCATTTGCCGACTCTACCACTTAGAATAGGTTTTTGCAACATATATTTAATTATGTCGGTTTGACAAGCCACATAGCAAGTGCTTGATAATAAATAATGCCTTAACTTGGTAGAAGCATAATATAAAGATAAACATAACTTTTCAATAAAAGTGTACCTCGTCTTAGCATCTAATAATCTCCTGCTTTCATAAGCAACAACATACTCCTTGCCATCGGTCTCTTGAGTCAAAACAGCCCCAATAACGCTTTCCTCAGCCGCCACATATAGTCTGAAAGGAACACCACTCTTGGGTGCTTGAAGGACAGGCGGCGTAGTTAAATAATCCTTGATCTCATCAAAAGCCTCTTGCTATTTTGCCCCCCAAGTAAATTCTGAACCAGCTTTCAATCGAAGTAAAGGAACAAAAGCATTCACCTTCCCAGACAAGTTACAAATGAATCACCTCAAATAATTTACCTTGCCCAAGAACTTTTGCAAATCCTTCTTACAAGTAGGAGCTTGAACTTTTTTAATCGACTCAATCTTTTTGGGATCAATCTCCACACCTTTCTCATGCACAATAAAGCCCAAAAACTTGCCAGCCGACACACCAAAGGCACATTTGAGTGGGTTCATCTTTAAGTTATATTGACGCATTTTTTCAAATACTAGTCTTAAATCGGCTAAATGAGAATTTAAACCAGCCGATTTGACAACAATATCATCGATATAGACTTCTACTATTATACCAAGCAAGTCATGAAAAATCAAATTCATAACCCTTTGATAAGTAGCACCAGCATTTTTCAAACAAAAAGTCATGACTACCCACTCAAACAAACCTACAAATCCTGGACATATGAAAGCCGTTTTGGAGATATCCTCTTCGGCCATAAAGATTTGATTATACCCAGCATTACCATCAAGAAAGCTAAGAATCTTATGTCCAGATGCAGAATTAACAAGAAAGTCAGCTATAGGCGTAGGATATTCATCTTTAGGAGTAGCTTTATTAAGATCTCTAAAGTCTATGCAAACACGAAGCTCTTTAGTTTCTTTTTTCTCAACAGGCACAATATTAGAGATCCAATCAGCATATCGACAAGGCCTTACAAAATTAGCAACAAGCAACCGATTGATTTCTTCTTTCACTCGGTCATATATATCAGGGTTAAAATTCCTATGAGGTTGCTTATAAGGCTTAAAACCAGGTTTAATAGGCAAATTATGCTCAACTAAATAACGACTTAAACCAGACATTTCAGTGTAATTCCATGCAAAGCAGTCGACATACTCTTTCAACAACTTTATTAATTCTGATTTAAAGACAGGATCAAGATTCTTGTTTACAAATGTCGGCCTAGGTACAGTGCCATCACCAATGTCTACCTCCTCAAGAGGATCAGCCGACGTAAACCCTTGTCCTAGCTTCCCCAAATCATCCAAGTCATCAATGGCCTCACACGTATCGTTCTTATGCGCCCGATAGTGATCAATCCTTTGCTGCAACCACTCTTTAGTTGAACTCATTGATTCACTTGAAGTGGTTTAGCTGATTTTCGATCGGCTTTATGACAGCAGGGATGAAACCATCCTTGGAACAGCTTACAAACTCATAATCAGTTAAATCTAAGCCAGATAGACGTTTTACATCATCATGCACATTTATAGAATGACTATCAGCTACAGCTACACAAGTAGAATTATCTCCATGCACAACTTCTACCTCATCGCCTACCCATTGTATTAAAAACTGATGCAAGGTAGAAGGCACACATCTATTTGCATGAATCCAATCACGACCAAGGATTAAGCTGAAGTTACCTTGTGTCTCAGCAACGAAGAAAGCTGTAGCTAGCGTCTTGCTTCCAATGGTGAGCTCCATGGAGATAACGCCTTTGGCACCTATCGGCTCGTCTCCTCCCACACCGCTGACGGTCATGTTGGTCTTGATCAACTCATCATCTGAACCTCCAAGCTTCTTGAATAGAGAATACGGCATCAGGTTGACAATCGCACCTCCATCCACCAGCATCCGAGAGATAGGCTTCCCTTTGATGTGACCTCTCATATACAAAGCCTTCAGATGATTATCAGTGTATTTAGGCATCTGGAATACAACATCCTTTGGCCCAATATCAAGATGAGCGAAATCCTCCTCTGAAGGTGCAGAGCCATCCACGAATAAATGAACCACATTAATGTCAAGGTTCATACGCTCTGGAGAAGAACTGTAATCAACGAGCTGCTCGTCGTCTTCTGATGCTGGCACCGACGACAACCCATCGTTGCAAACCATGGCAGCCGAAGAAGTGAAACTGGGTGGTGTCTCTGGAAAACCCGGTCTGACCACCTCCAGGGCCGGTCTGACCACAGGGGCCGGTCTGACCGCCTGGTCAGCCGGTCTAACCGCCTCTACTAGCGGTTGGACCTCCACATGCGGTTTGACCGCATCCTCTTGCCGTTTGACCGCCTCAGCCTGTGATGTAGCTTTAGCTCTCCACTCTTTCCCTTGTGGCACCATGGGTCTGTAATTGTTGAACATCTCATCTCTCTTTGTTTCCATCTCCTTTTCTTTCTTCTGCCGGAACCTCAATCTTTGAAGCTTCCTCCTTTGAGTATGAGTCAATCCAGGAGGACACCACCTTGGCAAGAAGTTATTGGATTTGGAACCACTCCCACTGGCCTCATGATCATTAGCAGCACATCCTTTCTGAGCAGATGTCATAACATGATTGTTTAGCACAATCGGTCTTTTGCCACTTTTCTCAATAGGAACATCCATTGTCCCAATCTGTATGATGTCTTGGCCAGTAGTCCTCTCTGGATCAATATCCATCTTTTGAAACTCCTCCTCTCTGATCTTGGGCTTGTACACTTGTCGCGGAGGAGATTGAACATCTTTTCTAGGTAGGGCGGTCTGACCGCGTGTGGGGGGCGGTCTGACCGCGTTGGCCTGCCAGGCGGTCTGACCGCGTGTCGGGGGTGGCCTGACCACGTTGGCCTGCTGATGCTACCCTGACCAACGTGGAGCCCAACGATCTTGTGTAGGTTGTGAAATCTGATCCAGTGCTGGTCTTCTCGGCCCTCCCCATCTAGGATGGAAGGACTGCTGATAAGGCACCCACATCACTCCATTGTCATCATAAACCGGGCGAGGTTGATTTGAAGGCGCCCATTGTGGAGTAAAGTGTTGCCCCTGCTGCGATGATTCACCTTTGAATCTTGTAGCTGCTCTCGAAGGCGACGAAGGCCTCTCTTGATGTGGAGGTGATCTCATCCTTTTTCTAAATGGCCGATCACTTGTAACAGCCTTTTGTTTAGAGTACTTGTCAAATAGCATATCAAATGTGACTTTTGACTTTGAAATGCTTTCCTGATTCTTAGCAACATTAAGCTTCCAGTTTCCAATTTCCGGCCGTTTTGGAATAAGCATTTTTGGCCGACCATGGGGAGGGGTGGTCTGACCGCCCTGGGGCACCAGTCTAACCGCCCTAGGCTGACCAGGCTCGGTTATTTGTTGACCAGATGACGTGGACGATCCTTGCCCCCCATGTCTAGAGGCTTTGATGGTGATCTTGAATGTCTCTCTGCCATCAGGGGTCTTTTCACATGAAACTTCTCTCACCAGCTCTTTTCCCCTCAAGTCGGGCTTAGCTTCCCCGACTACCACATTCTTGCCTTTAGTTGCTTCGACTTGATGCGGTCGAATCAACACTTTAGGTTGCTGCAGATCCATGGTATTGATAGGAAAAGGCTGCTTGTCCACTTGCATCTCATGAAGCATCAAACGACCTTCATTTATGGCCGATTGAATCTAACGACGAAACACATTACAATCGTTACTAGCATGAGAATAAGAGTTATGAAATTTTCAATATGCACGTCATTTAATTTCATCAAGTGGAGGCATAGTATGAGAAATTTTAATGTTTCCAAGTTTAACTAATTCATCAAAAATACGATCACACTTAGAAACATCAAAGGTAAATTTCAATTCTTCTTGCCGACCTTTAGTAGCCGGCTTAAGTGATGCACAAGAACTAGGTTTAGCCTTAGAAGACCACACAAATTTAGCAACATAAACCTCACCCTTGTCATTCGAGCTATCAGAATCATATTCAACCAAATGCATGTTAGACCGACGAGGTTTATAGTTTTCTTTTTCTTTATTCAGTTTAATTCTTGTGCCATACCTCTTACAAGAACAGTAGCAAGAGAATAAAATTCTACACCTTCTAACTTTTCTCTAAGAGCAGATCTTAAATCTTTAGCAGCAAGGTCAGCAAGGTCAAAATCAGAAAGTGCAAGATTAAAACAACGGTTTTTAACTTCTTTAAAGCGCTTAAGATAATCAGAAACTGACTCATCTTTGCCTTGTCTAACCGTTGTTAAATCTGTTAACTTTAATTGATAGCTCCCACTAAAGAAGTGATCATGAAACTTTTGTTCTAATTGATCCCATGAATCAATAGAATTAGGAGCTAATGAAGAAAACCAAGCAAAAGTAGTACCAATTAATGATAAGGAAAACAAGCGTACTTTCAAAGAATTATAGGTACCAGCTTCACCTAGTTGAGCAGTATATTGACTAATGTGTTCCCAGGTTGTGCGGTTATCATCACCACTAAATTTAACAAAATCAGGCATACGCCAACCAGGGGGAAAGTTTACATAATCAAACTCGGCTCTATAGGGTTTTTGATAAAGCTTAGAATTACCAAAGTCAATGCTGAGTTTATTTTTCATCATATTACCTACTTCCTCATTAAATTGAGCAAATTCATTCCTAGCAGCTAATTGAGATTGCATTGGAGCTGACATATTAAATCTACTCACATGGGGTTGATTAGGATTTTGAACACGATGCATGTTAGAAAACACATCATTAGGCACACCATAAGATGGAGCAACATTAGGTATAGGTGGTGATGTGTGAGCAATAGTACTGAACGCATAAGGTGCAATACTGACATTACTACGCCTAGGAATCTGAGTATTAGGCACAACTGACAAAGGCATCGGCTGTTCTGGCTGCAACACCATCTGGCCGGATTGGGCGGTTAGACTGCCTACAGGGGGCGGTCTGACCTGGGTCGGCTGGGTGAATGGTGTTTGCTCAGGATAAA
Organism: Cenchrus fungigraminus; assembly: GCA_036936925.1. Classification (NCBI taxonomy): domain Eukaryota; kingdom Viridiplantae; phylum Streptophyta; class Magnoliopsida; order Poales; family Poaceae; genus Cenchrus; species Cenchrus fungigraminus. The sequence goes on from CM072779.1 coordinate 106,641,342, forward strand.
ACCTTGTCGGCATACCGTACATAAATGTATCACCTGAAGAATTAGGTGCTGCCAACATGGTTTGGTGCAAGACCCCATGTGTATCAACTTGAGGGATTGAATCATCAGTAATATCAGAACTAATACGTTTACCCTCTACTTTTTCAAGGCGAGTAATAACACTAGGCACTAGATTATTCTAATCACTAAATGCACGATCAAACTTTTTAGATATAGAAGATAACTGTGTAACTAGATCAGGTGGAGTTTGGCTTACAGTGGGTATTACCTCAACCTTGTTGTTGTTTAGCGTGATCGCCGGCATCTCAAAGTCTTGTGCTAAGGTCACCTTGCCTGCACGATCTTTCTTGGTGCCAGAGAGAAACTGCTTCTTGATGTAGTCTTGAAGCTCCGTGTACTTCCTCTGGTCCTCTTCGCTGAGTTCTTCGATGTTCACCATAATGAGGCTCTTGGGATCAAGTTCACAACGCGCTCCCATACAACGACTGACAAAATGGTTATAAAAACCTGATCTGTCCCCAACGGAGTCGCCAAAAATGTGTTGACGCTTTTTCTGGCCGAACACATGAGTGCGCTAGTTCGCACGGACGTCAGAAATCAACTCGTCGAAACACCTAGCACGGGCCGGTCTGACCGCCTGGGGTACGTGGTCTGACCGCCTTGGACAGGCGTGTCGCCGAAAGCCTAAGTTCGTCGCTTCGGGAGGGACCCCATCGGGAGAATCGCACCTAGGGTTGTCCTGAGATCGGCAAGGCCACTCAGAACTTCCTCAACCGCCGTGGAGACGAAGGAGGAGAGCAAGGAGGTTGGAAAAGCTAGGGTTTGGAGAAAATAAAGTGTAAATTCATACTTCGATTGGATGATAGCTCTCAATCGGCCACGCCCCTTTATATTTATAGGGGGGAGGTCTTGCCCTGCAAGGAACTCTTTACAACTCGGGAATAGCCAAAAATGCCTAATTCGGGTCAGACTCAGGGAGACCCGGTCAATCCGCCTAGGGGAGGCAGTCAGACCGCCTGGCGGTCTTTGCGCCGGACCGACTACAGGGCACGCGGTCAGACCGCCTGGGTGACTTGGTCTGACCGCCTGGCCCAGCCTGATCTGGCTTTTGCCAATTTTGAGTGTCAACAGTAGGACTCGCGTGAACCTAGGAGAATCGATTTTTGGTTTCATTCAACTTGATATCTACCGGTTTCTCTAGAGTTAGAATTTTTCCAAGCCACTTTTATTTTTGTTTATTGAAAACATCTCTCTTATGTTTGGCAAAAATTAGAACCTAAACCTATACCCCCACGGTCAAGCCGGAGGAGCTCGCTATCAATCAATGAAAGCAAGTGATCCCGGTGTAACCAAAATCAATGTAGTCGGAAAATTTCGACTTACAAATGTTTTTGATGCCTAAAAACTCCTCTAAAAATACATTTGAACTCATTGATATCTCTAAGTTAATTTTTAATTTTTGAAATTAGAGGAGTAATTAGCATCTAAACATGATCAAGGGAAGGTTTTAAGCTTAATTGGATTTCTAGTGCTCCATGATGCATCACGGGAAGGCCTCATCATTTGGGCATCTTGAGCACATGCAAGGACAAGCATGGGGGGGAGCAAGGCTTGATTTTTGCAGGATATGGATGAAAGCATGGGAGGCAAGGAAGCATGGAAGTAACACAAAGTAAATGATCAAGATGGAGGACTTCATCATGCAAGAAAAAGGAGTGGCTGGGAGAAATTGGACGGTGGATGGCGTGGAGCATGACTACACGAGACAATGATGCATCAAACAACAAGTGGGAGAAAGCAGAGCCAAAACAGAGGGCAGGGGCCCTAGGCTGGTCAGCCCAGGCCGGCCGGTCGGCCCAGGCCGGCCGGCCTGGCCTATTTCTTAGCCCCCGGTGCTCGTCTTCCTCAGGTAAGTCATTTGCTCCATTGCTAGTTCATGTTCTTGAGCTCCTAGTCCTGAACCTCTAGAAACACCTTCGAAAAATTTGTTCTCCACTCTTGAGTCCAAAAATTCAGAAAAATTCGTCACAATTCTTGCCCTTCCATATACTTCTTTTGTGTGCATTTCTACTGGCAAGAAACCTCCGGGAGAGTTTGTTTGTGACTTTGTGCAGCAAGAAAAAAATGAGGAAGGCTTTTAGCAAGGCCTTTGGGAGGAAGACACAATCGTCATCGTCGAAGCCGCCATCAATAAGTTCTTCGCGGAGGCACTCAATCTTCGAGTCGCCGCGAAGCAAGGAACAACATGTGGCACCATCAAGGAGCGATACCATGCTTCTTAGTGGTAGAAGACACACGCGAAGCTCGTCCATGTGGTACACCGAACCGCAAGGGTACACGGAGGAGCCACCCGTCTAACCTCGTCGCTCGACTCGTTCATCCACTCCACCACCATACACTCCACGACGTTCCAAGTATGGAGTTTTCATGATGATGGAGGAGGAGGAGGAGAGGCTTGGTCGCCTAGAGAAGAGGATTGTGCCCAACGTTGACTTCGACGATGATGCCCTCCAAGTGTTGGGATTTCTTCTGGATATTTATCAAATGATGAATCACCTTGGTTGGGGGCAATTTTCCGATGGAGTAGGGGTGAGCTTTCATATGGAGCTTGCCATGGAAATTCTCATGACGATGGCACCGGTGATTAATGAAGGGGTGCCATCCCTCTCATTTCGACTCAAGGATGATGAGCAAATAATTTCTTATGAGCAAATTAGAGAATTGCTCGGTTTCAAGAGGGAAGCCCCGGAGCAAGTGGATGTTAATGAAAGTGTATTGGAAGGATTTTGGAGTATGATTTCGGGAGAAGATAACCAGAAAAGAAATAGCATCCGGAATCCCATCATCCAGATATTTCATTCTTGGATGAGCAAATGGATTTTGGGAAGAATGAGAGAGTCCAAGATCACCGACATGGAACTTAATTGGCTTTATTCAGCATTGATTGCGAGGCAAGCTATTGATCCATCATATATCATGATCAATCAGTGGTGTTTCGAGGTAACTTCGGGGACTGGACATATTGGTTCAGGATGCTATCTCTCTATGATAGCAATTTCTGTGAAACCAGGAATTCCAAGGAACCCAAAATTCCTACTTGCGGGGAATTCACTTGGGATTGATTACATGAAACAAGGAAAATATATTAGTGGAGATGAAAAGAGAGGGTACAAGGTGGCAAAAGTTAATGTTCCTCTCCCGAATATGAGGCTGAAATTATTTATTGAAGGGAGAGAAAATTGGTTAGAAGAAGGAATTGTTGTGCCGGCCAAGAAGAACAAAGGAGGAAGAATTATAGAAGAGGGATCGTCCTCCGCAGCCCAAGATCAAGGAGGGGCTGCATATCATCAACTATATGGAGGGATTCCTATGCCGCCACCCTACTACAGAAGTGTGCCAATGCAAGCATGGGGGAGTGGTGCAGCCACGCCGCCACCTCCTCCAACATATTGTTCACCAACTTTTGTAGTGCCAAATGAAGCATTTGTGGCACCGTATGCAAGTATGCCCCAGCCCCAACAAAGTGCAGCCATCATCGGGGTATATATGCAAAGGAATGTACAAGACATCGAGAGGATCCGGACTCATGTTGACCATTGGCATGAAGGAACGGCAGGGATTGCCCATCAATTAGGACGTCTTCAAATTGTGCCGCTGGATCAATTTCATGGAGGGGCTATGCAAACATATTATGAGCAAAGATTCAACGGAAGTCAACCGACGGAGCAAGAGCAAACGGATGAGGAATGAAGGAAGAAGGAAGGGATGAAGTTTTTTAAGTGTGGTTTGATTTTTCCTTTTCCTTTTCTTTATTTTTCATCTCGTGTGCATTTATGTATGTGTAGTATTTTCTTGTTTTTATTTAATTTCAGCATGTGTGTGGTAGTAGTAGATTTGTTCTCCGTCGCCATGAGTAAGTTTCACCACCGTTTTTATGATCTTTAATATGGATGGAAAATTGTACCATGTTGATATGTGATGATCGTTCCCGCTTTGTTCGATCATATGCTTGATTTATACATGTTTAAGCTAGTGCTCTCTTTAAATATGAATCTGAAATTTAATTAAATGCTAGCCTAATCTTGTGTGGAGGTTATGATAACTGAAGTCCCATAGTTCTTTTTCATTGCTCTCAATTTTGAATGAATCAAAGAACCTTTTTATTGTTAAAAAGTTATGCTAACCTTGTCATGAGTACCGCTTGCATTTTGCTCTACGTATCCAAAGCCTAAATTTACTTGACTGCAAAACATTAGTATATACAAGATTTATTTTTGGGTGCATTAATTCAAGGCCTGATTTCTCTGGCTCGAGACTAAGAAGCTGGTCATTCTGTTTTTGCGTATCGTTCTTTATGCTAGCCTCTTCTATCCGTGCATTGTGAGTTTTCACATTGGGAATTTCGCAAACCTCGCCGGATATCCAACCACGAAACCCAAAATTATCTTTTCTATTATCACCTCCTTGACCACAACCCAATATATGAGTATGGATGAATATTTCGAGAAAGATTACAAGGAAGGTGCATCAAGTGAGCAAGACATTGGGAGATTTCGAAAAAAGATCCCTAGAAGATTTTCGAGTATCTCTCTCTAAGAAAATATGAGAGCTTCAAATTCTACCTTGGCATATTTATCACCTCTTTTGCCCGAGGATGAGCAAACGTCTAATCATGGGGGGGTTGCCAAGGAAGTGCTAGTATAGTCTAGAGTTCAAGGGGAGCAAATAAAAAAATGAATGAAAAAAATGATAAAGAAGAAAAAGTATGATGAGAAAAAGAATGAAAATAATAATAATAATAGTAATTAAGCTCCCCGGTTCTCTAGCTATGTTTAGTGTTTTTTGAGTTTTCAAGAGGATTCAAGATCAAGACCCATACACATCTTTCCAACCATGTGCAATCCGATAACGAGGACTTCGTTTGTGCCTCGGGATCACTCTTTTGCCATTTGCACATGTCCACCAATCTAAAAGTGTGTGTTCATCTCTCCCCCTACTTGATAACATTATTTTTCCAATGACCTTTTTTTATGAGTCTCGGTAAGACTGTGAGAAGCTAGTCTTGTTTTGATAATATCTCAACTATAATATCTTGGTAGGACTAAACTTTCCCATAGCTCCATATAAAGCTTTCAACTATATACTTTGAGAGAGGAAAGGAGTAGAACAAGTAGGCTTGAGAGACAAAGATGAGATGAGAGTACATGATGTTGATGGTCAATATTTGCCATTTTCAAGGCCGTCAACCCTCTTACGTCGCGTACCGAGTTGGGCTCGCTTACCAGCACCTTGGAGTGTTGTCGCCCCGCAGGGATGACTGAGACCTGACAGAATACATCTTGACAGCTAAGTCCCTTAAGGAAGTGCTTCTTGTATCCTAACCTATCCCAGCGAAAGCTGGTGTCCTTGGATAGACCCTCTCTAGTTACACACCATCCTAGGAACGAAACCCGACGGGAATACTCATTCTCCTAGGGAGAAGTGCTACAACAGTGTATCCGTGCGCTTGCGGATTCGTTCGCACTTGTCAGTGTACCCGAGAGTTTCTTACACGCTCACGCCGCCATGGTGCCTAGTGGTGACGTTAAGAAACGCCAACAAGCATTTTTGGCGCCGTTGCCGGGGAACGGCTGTTGTTAACCTTCGAGCCCGTCTATCCTCGTATTTATCTTTTTTCCTTTTTCTTCTACCTTCACCCTCGTTACACTTTTTGAGATATCCCCTTTTGTTTTCTTTACTTCTACCTCTACCCCCGCTACCCATGGAAGGTTATCTTTGTAAACACCTTCCACCTTCGAGGAGTGAACCCTCAGAGCCATCTTCGTTAAGACCCACTCTTACATCTGGCCTTTGGCTTCGCCCCTCTCTCATGAAGCTAATTCAGGACCTATCCTTCTCGGGGTTAAGTCATGAGAACCCCTTTGATCATGTGAGAGATTACGAGCATCTGATTGAAACTCAGGGTAAAACCGGAGAATCACCGGATGCTCAGAAAAGAGAGTGTTTCCTGCTATCCCTCTCCGGGGAAGCACGGGATTGGCATCGTTGTTTTGGTAGAGACTACCTTACTTGGGAAAGGTTGAGAGCAGCTTTTTGCTCCCATTTCTTCCCAATACGACGTGTCATCTCGTTAAGGGCAAAGATTCTCTGTTTCTAGAAATGTGAGGAGGAATCACTAGGAATGGCATGGAATCGTTTCGCCTCCATGGTGGAAGATTGCCCAATCCTCTACATTCCCGACTGGATGTTGCTTCAGCACTTCTGGTTTGGATTGTGAAAGGATGACGCCATGAGGCTTAATGCTCTCTCAAGAGGATCCTTTATGCACCTAGATGCTGTTGAGGGAAAAGAGATCCTGGATAATCTCTGAGATTTCAGCTTCCCTTGCATCCCGATCAATGAGGCACCCACCAGAGGAAATGTTAAGCCACCTAGATCCATCGTCAGTCGAGTCTGAGATTTCATATCCATTCTTTCTGAGCTCTGGCTGAAGATGTCATTCCAGAATGGCAGGAGTCTAAGGGAAAGATTTCGTGGCGCGAGATCTACCCTTGGGTTCCCCTCTCATGCATCTTCTTAGACCTTCTCCCCGAGACTTTGTCTCGTGGGAGGACGGAGAGAGTAGTTCGGAAAGAACAACCATTCCCGGCCAGGATGACTTGTTCGATCCTCACTATTATCTCCTAAGGAGAGTATGAGAGTGTAACACCCGGTTTCAAAGGACAAACCGAATGCACCCTTTATGCATGCCCAGGATTAAATTCATGCATAAAGTCACATCATCAGTGTAATATCATAGAGTATATCATTACAATGTTTAGATTACAAAATGACCAGAGGGTCTAAACAGAAAATTACACATCAGATACCTATCGCAGCAGAGAAGGCACCATCTTCCACAGGAACGTCGACTGGGGGCACACCAACCTAGAACTCTAGGTCTTCATGATGTAGTTCCTTCTTCTGACTTCTGTCTCTGAGCAGCAGTAGGGAGAGAACAGCATGGGTTGAAAGGGAAACGGTGAGTGCACCTGGAGGCGTGTACTCCACAAGTGGAGGGAAAATTATGCATAACATGCAGGGTTAAAGCAAGGAAGGCTTTATTTGGTGGACTGCAAAGCTCATGTTTTAGTTGGTCAAATTTTACTTAAGCACCTAAGAGTTATTGTGTATAAAACTTCCCAAATCATTCAAGGCACAGGCACCCACCTGTCCTGATCCTAGGGTTAAAACATCTCATAACTATAACCAGATCCCAAATCATAGTTCCACCACTGTGATCCATCCAAACTAACTAACCATGTGAGGATCCAGGCCGCTCTTGACCGTGAGCACGGCTGTCATGACAGTTTTAGTAACACTCTACAGAGGTTGTACATCTTTACCCACGAGTCGCGTAAACGTTCAGAAGAACGTTAAACCCAACCATGCTGTGCTTGCAAGGCACTTTCACACTTCCTTAGGTGTGATAGCATAGGGACGCTACGAGGCCTTTACAAAGGATCTCCCAGTCGCAAGATCGCCTAGCTAGGTTTCCCCGGTCTGGCGTACATGGACAAGTCCGTAGACGAGCACATACCCATAGGGCCCCATTTGCATCCATGTGGTTCCACTCCGCCTCACCAATGGCTCTCACAAACTGGGAGAGTTCCTAATTAATTGGCCAAGACCAGAGCCATATAATGCTCATGGTTGTACGGGTAAACCTGGGTGGTCGCTCCATAGACCGGTCCTTTATAGATGGCTCGAGCAAGTCTACCACAACCAGCGGGTCAACACCCGACAAGTAAAGCCCTACCAGGAACAAATCAACTGGTATGCCAACTTTCATCACCACCATCAAACCACTTGCTCCAGCCCCTAAGGTTGCATGTTTCTATAAAAGAGATTACCATCCCACATGTTGCATAGTTTATAGGTCAAATTAATTAGCCACCAACCCATGTTGAGCAAAACTAAGCAAGATTCTACCCATCATAGGTAACCTCTAAGGGTAAGCAAGGAATGTCATGGAAATCTAGTAAAGAGTCCTTAATAGGATTCCCATCAAATTAGACATCTAACGCAGAAAGCATAAATAAAAGGTGATTATAATGTATAAAAGTAAAGGTACAAAATAGCAAGATGTTCAAGGACACTTGCCCGTTTCCCGATGTTCCACTGCTCAGAGATGTTCCTTCACGCGCAGCAATCACTGAAACAACACAATGCCACACTAAGAACAAAGCACCAGACAATAAAACCATTTGAGAAAAGCGTACTACTAGCTAACGCGAGCTGGCTACGAACAAGAGAGCACATGAAAGGCTAAAGCGAAACTACGGGTAAAAAGGGCACAACTATCGGTAAAGTTTGTATTATACAAAAGAAGGAACTATATGCTTGATTTATTTTATTTAAACAAAACATGTATGGAGGATATTCCGAAGAAATAACCTTTGTTGGAATTAATTAAAATTAAATTTGATTCCAAAACACATGTTGATTCTAGTCATATTTTATTTATAAAGGTTTATTTGAATTTATACCAATTTAACATTTATCTTTATAAAAGAAACTTTATGTGAGAGCAACTAACGAGCTAAAACATGTGCCGGGTTGAGCTAAACAAGTTATAAGAAAAACATATTTATGTTCAAATTAATCATGTTAACTTTTGTTTAAAGAAAAGCGAAGGTTAAACCTATATTTGATTTTATTCAAAAGAGTTCGAATTGGACATTAATCAAATTAATATTAACTTTAATTTTGAAAAACATGAAACATGGTGAACGTCGCTGCTAACACGTGCGCTACGACGAAACGAAGCTAACGCAACTTGAACGAGTCGAAACGGAGCTAAAACGTGAAAGATATGGGGTTCTGAAGGTTCTAGGGACCTAGCTGCGATTATCTAAAGATTACAGGGGCTAAAATAGAAGATATGCAAGACACAGGAATTTGTGCTCGCGAAACTAAAGAAACTGAGGGTTTAGATGTAAAAGGGCTCGGTCTGGACTGATCTGCAAAAGGTGGGATGTTTTTGAGGGTGTATGTGCAAAAGGGCTATGACACATAGAAGGTTAGTGAGATTCCCTGGTTCTGCAGGGGGTTATATGCAAAACTGAGGCTGATGGGGCAGGTGAGGCTGATGCGGCACCACGTGGCGCGAGCCGGTTGGCTGGATGCGCTTATGTGGCGATGACACGGCTGTGGACCGGCCGTGGACCGCGGTCCATGGGTCCACCGTGGACCACACGAAGGGGTATGCCCCGGTTTAATCTGGGCCACCCGCGCGGGATCGAACGGCTGGGGAGCGCCGCTCGGCTTCGGTCGCCGGAGCAAGGCAGGAGACGGCGGTGCTTCGCTGGAGCATCGCCGGAGTTGTGGGCGCCGGCGCTACAGGACACCGTTTTGCATGCGGTTTGAACCGGGAGGAAGAGGATGACTGCGCGGAGCTCACCACGGGTTCGTGGTCGACAGAGCGGCGGCAGAGGACGCGTGCGGCTGCCGGAGGCGGACAGGGTCGCAGGCGCTCGTAGATGAGGGGGTTGCGGCCTCGGCTTCGTGCTCCTGGGCATCGCAGTGGGGTCTTGGTGGTCCTGTGTGAGCAAAGGAGGAAGAGGGAGGGGTAAGGGAGGACCAAAGCGGGGAAAGGCAATGGCGGCGGTGCTCCTTACCGCGGCGGCTCCGGTGGTGAATTGGAGGCGGCGGCGCTTGAGCGAGGGGGAGCTAGCGGGGAGGCAAAGGAGAGGGGCAGGGCTCGAGGTTTCCGTCTTATAGAGGAGGAAGGGGCAGTGAGGACCGGGGATTGGGGCGCGGTCATCGCGGGCGTGATGGCCGTGGCCATGGCGGGCCGGGGCGCCTACCATTCTTGGCTCGGGCGTACCTGGACGGGGTTTTGGGCAAGGGGGAGGCGCGTGAGGGGGCAGGAGCGGGCCCAAGCGGCCGGAGTTGCGGCGAGGGGCGCGGAGTGCTCGGGGATTCAAATCCCAGGCCGGCAGTGCTGTTCGGTTCGGAGCAGAGGAGGGGAGGAAGGAGGATGGTGGAGGTGGAGGCGCCGACATTTGGGGACAGGGCGTCAGTGAGAGAGAGGGTGGGGATGGGTCGCGGGCCTAGATGGGTCGGCCTGGTCTGGTGGGCTTGCGGGAGAGAAGGGGGAGGTGTGGTGCTGGGCCTGCATGATTTGTTTGGCTTTGCCCGATAGAGAAAAAGAAAAGGGGATGAGAGCTGGGCTGTTTGGGCCGAGAAGAAGAGGGGATTGGGTTGGATTGGATCAAGGGTTTGGGCCCAAAGGAGATTAGTTGTAGATGCTTATATATATATATATATAGAGAGAGAGAGAGAGAGATGAGCTAGAGAGAGAGAGAAAGAGAAAGAGAGATATGAACTGGGTTCGAATTTTAGAGAGAGAAGAGAGGACCTCTAGGTATAGATAGAGAGGAAGAGAGTAATAGAGATAGAGAGAGATATATTTGGTCTAAGACAGACTTAGAGAGAGAAAGAGGGAGATGGGTTTAGACAGAGGAGAGACAGTTCTTGGTAGAGAGAGATTGGTCTTGTTTAAAGAGAAGATTGGGAGAGATTTACAGATCAAGATCATAGAGATACAAGGGTTAAACTAAAAAAATCGAACCTATTCGAGTTTGAAACTCAAATTCATTTTTCACACAATTAAACTATGCATTACAACATGAATGCAACAACCACATATTTATAACCTATGATTCATTTATTTAATTTAGAAAATATTATTTATTTTGAATCATTATACACACTCTCTATTTAAAGTCTAACAAATTTTAATAAAATTTTTAAATCCTAGCCAAATTGCAAACTAGGGTGTTACAGAGAGGCTTATTGTGTTTCTATGTCAAGGTTTGAGCTGAAGTGCTTTGCACTGAAGTTTCGTATAAACCAAGACATCAGTCTCTGCTTTATAATCCATTGGATTCATCCATCAAGACCGAAGGAGCACGATCATCTACCGATCGAATGGAGTGCATCACTTTTATCTTGAGCACATCGATCGATGCCGATCAATCAGGAGAAGCTTGCACTTCGTATCTTATGCCTGACTTGATCGATGCCCAATGGGAGGTGCACTTTCTAGTTTATCCATAACCCCCATTGGAAGCTTAGGCTAGACTTCAGAATGTTTTCATCGCCCTGATGAGGACATCGAACCCTCTGCCTAAGGCAAGAGCGAGTTAAATCTTGCTCTTCGTCCGAACTCTGGTTCCTGATTGTACACCGGCCTCTGGAAGTCCATGCTCTATCCTCTCTGAAGGCCGAGTGTCTTTCCGAGCTTGAGTTCACTCGGAGATCGGTACCTATTGGTGAAGCACTAGCCCCAGTGCTCCATTTTTCGTCTCCGAGTTCCGCGACCCCAGTGCTATAGTCCTCGAGTCCCATGACCACCTCAGGGAATGCCTTGGCCTCTCTGGGATGATCATGCTTGCCCTCAGCCTTATTATACCTTTTTGGGCTCGAGTTTGTATATGCACTACCCATTGTAGATCAGAGCTTATCATCATATCAACATTATCTGCAAGGAGATGATCATAAGTTGAGACAGGAGATCACAAGACACCCACATCCTGAGTACTCCTGGGACGCATCTCATTTCCCCAGGAAGAATTATCCCTCGGCTATCTTGTGGATCACGGTCATGCAGGAGAAAGAAAGTGCCAAGATGAAGAGGAGTAGGCAAAAGGTCCACAGGAAGGCAGCACCATTGGGGCAACCCGAGCGCTTCGTGACTACCGTCGGAAGCGCCTACACTTTTGACGAACCGAGTATGTCGCCAAGGTGGCTTCCCCCAGATTCTCTATGGTTATATCATGGTTTGGCCAATGTTGGTATATAGTGGAGGATGAATTTTCAACCTTAACCTTATCCTAGCCTTAAGCCTAAGCCAATCTTTCCATCTCGGGGAATCCACCTGGGCTGTCGATCCTGAGACTTGCTGGATCATGTGTTGACCAAAATGCCCTTGCATGGGCTTGTGTTGTAACTCCTAGTGTAGGGGCACTTCGGTCTTTTGTCCGGAGGGCTCTATATGTAGGAGGAGTGGCTGGTTGGGCAGCCATCTCTTTTGGCTAGGTTAGGTGGGTGTGCTCCTTCTTCTTGGAGTGCTCTTGGTGAGAGGTAGAGAGGAGAGAGTGGCTCTTTGTTTGAGCTTTTTGCCATCCAAGATTTGTGATTCTTGGGAGTGGCTTGTAACCGGATATGGCTACATGATTCATAGTGATTTCTCCATCTTAATCTTGTGCCAAATCCTTTATTCCCGTGGCTTTTTCTTTTATGCCATTTTCGGAGGTATTTTCGGAGCCCTTTTCTTGGGATTTTCGTGAGGAGATTTTGGAGGAGTTTCTTTGCGGGATTTGTAGTGGGAATCACACATGAGGACGTAGTGCCTCTTTTCTTGGTGATCTTGCCCCTCCAAACCCGTGGAAAGGCCTTCGATTTGGTGGTTTTTGGATGAACTCGGGAAAAGGTGTTCTTGGTGGTTGACTTTCGATTCCTCCCTTTTGGATGCATTTCGGGATGGATCCCTTGAGATAGAGGTTGCCCAAGAGGTAATCCACCTTCCCCCGAAGTTTGGTTGCAATCCTTTGGGTGAATCGGGAGATCGATTGGTTGGAAGAAGAGGTGGTTTCCGCGGGCTGCGTTTTTCCCGTCTGTCTGGGCGAAACCGGTCTGACCGGTTTGGGAAACCAGTCTGACCGGTTTTGGTCACAGTGGTCGTTCGGGAAGATTTTTGGTAGACGGGTTGTTCTCTGTCTAAGAAGTCCTCTGGTCCAAGTTTTGTCGCGTTTGGAGTTCGTTTGCTTGGTTTTTGGCCTTGTTGATCTTTGGGGGATTTCTGGGCAAAACCAGTCTGACCTGTTTGCCAAACCGGTCTGACCGGTTTGGTCAAAGGTTTGTTTTTAGGGAGATCTTCTGGGAACAAGTTTCCTTTTGGTAGAAGAAGCTCTGGTCCAAGTTTCGTCAAGTTTCGAGTTCGTTTGCTCTAGTTTTGGGATTTTGAGTTTGAGCTCCCTGGGCGAAACCGGTGTGACCGGTTTGGGAAAGAGGTCTGACCGGTTTTGGTGTGTTGGATTTTGGTTAAGTCTGGCAAAACCGGTCTGACCGGTTTGGCAAAGAGGTCTGACCGGTTTCGGGTGACTTAGTCGTTTTCTCCCCTTGCAAAACCAGTCTGACCGGTTTTACTCTGGCAGCAGGTGCTCAAGTTGTTTTCCACTGCGTGTTTTCGAGTGTTGCTTGGTGGAGTCTTGTTCCTAGGTCCAGTAGCACTCCAGTGGCTATGTGGATTTGGCAAGAGAAGCTTGTGGAGGTGTCCGAGTGATTTTGGGTTCATAGGCTGAATCCTTGAGTAGAATTTTTATCGACTCCCATTCACTCCCCCCCTCTCTGGTTCGCTGTTCCGGTCCTTCAAGTGGTATCAGAGCTGGTTGCGGGTCTTTGTGACTCTAACCAGTCTAAGATCCATAGGGCGACAAAAAGAGAAGGGGTGCTTTGTCTTGCGGTTTTGGTTTGCGCGATTTGAGCTTGTTTTCGGCAAATCCTAACCGGTGCTTTGAGTATGGCACCAAGCTCTTCTCCTTGCGGTTCTTTGAGCTGGACAAGTATGGAGGTTGAGGCGGAAGCCGGAGTGGAGGAGATGATGTCCCTCATCGAGGACTATCAAGATGGTGACCTCAAGAAGGGCGAGCTCTACCGCAAGCTAAGAGACATGAACCAAGGTACGCTTGCTAAAGGCATCTTGATCCTATGCGATAGGTTGAATGATTGTGAATGTGATTGTGAGGATTTGCATAGGAGAAACATAGATTTGTGTGATGCCTTGCGTAGGAAGAATGAAAAGATGAAATGTTCCCTTGCTAGGTTGAAATGCGGTATGGCTCATTGGAAATCATGTGCTTTGAATTCTTGCACTTCTTGTAAAACCATGCATGCTAAGAATGATGATTTGAACTCTTCTCTTGCTAGCTTGAAATCTGAAATTAAGTTGTTGAGATTCAATGCTTCTTTGCCATGCAAATCTTGTGATGCTTTGCTTGTTCAAATTGAGGTGCTAGAAGGAGATATGTTCGAGTTTGCTAGTGAATGTGGTAACTTGAATGATGATCTTGCTAAGGCTAGAAATGAGATTGCTTCGTTGAAGTTGGATGCCTCTATGCCATGTGCTTCTTGTGAGTCTTTGCTTGCTGATTTTAATCAATTAAATTTGACTCACACCACATGTGTAGATGAACTTGAGCATGCTAGGGCTGAAATTTGTGAGTTGAAGCCTATGCCTTGTAGCAAGTGCTCTTTGCAAGATGTAAATGATGTTGCTTGTTCATGTGATTTCTTTTGCACCTCTTGCATTGATTTGGAAAGTGAAGTTTTGGTATTGAAGAAAATGCGCGATGATATGAGCGCCAAGTTGGTTGAGCATAATGAGATGAGTGCCAACCTTGAGGAAGAGAATGAACTCTTGCGTACCACATATGCTAAGTGCATTGAAAAAGAAATTGATAATTTGAGAAATATGACATGTGGTACTTGTGAGAGCCTCAAATTTCAAAATGAGGTTTTGCGCACAAGATGCAAGAGTCTTTGTGCTAAGGGTTTGGATTCTCACAATTCTTGTCACTCCGATGTTGATGCTTCTAAATTAGCTTCTTCTCAATCGGAGTCGACTTCCTCTCTTGAGCGTGAGTCTTTGGATGGTAGCAAGTGTGCTAGTGCTTCGGATAGCTCTCCCACAGCTACTCCTAAGCTTGTTGCTTCTTCCGGTGTTGCCCAAGGTGATTCGAATGGCAAAGGTGCTTCTCATATTTTTGGAACTCATGTTCCTAAACCGAAGTTCCAATGCACTTTTTGCAAGAAGGATGGGCATACCGTTGAGTTTTGCTTTCGCCGTGTCAAGCACGAGCGACGTGTGCGTGCCAAAGCTTTTAAGAAGCCACATAGCCTTTCTCATGGCATGTGTGATTCTAATGTTGGCACCAAGTCGAGTGTTGAGGTTGATGCTTCTTGCTCTAAGTCCCAAGGGACTTCTCACTTACAAGAGAATGGTGATTCGTCCACTCGGACCGTGCCTCCCGATAGGCCTTTGTACCATTGCTCTCATTGTGGGAAGGATGGACATCAAGAGAGCTTTTGCTACCGCCGGGCAAAGAGAATGCGGCGAGCCAGTGCTTCTAGGCCTTTGTTTGTTCATAGCCCTTCTCATGGCATGAACACTTGTGCGCCTAAGAAGGCACGATTTGTGGATGGGTTTTATGACACTCTATCTAGTGAGTTAGGTCATGCTCATGGACATGTTTCTAGTGTTTCTTGTGTTAGTCCACGACATGCTTTCCATGGTGCTTGTGTTAGTTCTTCTCCTACGATCCCGAAGGATCTTTGCCTTTTTGCTTGTGGTAGCACTCGGTTTTCTTCACGAGTGGCTCCTTTGAGGCATGGTTCTAAGGGTGTTCGAAAACCTTTTCATTCGAACCGGCATTTGCATCATGCTAACCCACATGATAAGTTGAGTGCATCATTTACCCGTATGACCAAGTATTGGATTCCCAAGTATGTGCTTGCTAACCCTTTGGGATCCAAGACTCGGTCTTTTTCGTCTCCTTGTGTGTAGGTATGGAGACGCGGTTGGAGAACATGGGTTGGATAGTACTTGATCTTTGGACATGAGTGGATCAAGACAGGATGGTTCTCCACACCGCTTTGGATGGCTCTTGAAAGCCTTTGTACACATGTATAGTGAGTTTTCTTTTCCCTTTGTGCTCACTTGTATATACTTGCGTCTTGCTTGTGTGTAAACCATGGTAGGCTAGCCACCTTGTTCACGATAGCCTTGTGATCTTGTATACCTATATTGCTGTCTTTTGTATGATATTGTGGTGGATGATATAGATGAACATCATGTCATGCTTTATGGTTGCTCTATGGTGGTTATGTCATGTTGTTCATCCATATCATTTTTGTCTAGCTCTATGGTATCCTTTCTTGTTAGCATGTGTGTCCCCCATGTATACCTTGTCATGCTAGCTTTGTAATATATGTTGGTGGTTGATCCAAATGAACTTGTTTCATGCCTTTATTTAGTTCTTTTATCATATTTGGCATGGTGTTCATTTGTATCGTTTTGGTTAAGCTAGTTGTATAGGTTTGCACCTTGATGACATGCTTGTTAGCCCATGCTTGTATTCATATATGTGAAATCATGTTACAATGCTTTATTTATCTTGTTTCGTATTGTAAATGCATTGTGTAGCATATTTTGGGAGTTCTTTGGGTTTTGGGCTTGCTTTGTCTTCGGGTTGTGCTTTGTTCCTCTTTTGGTTTTCTCCCTTTTCGGTTGGGTTTAGAGCTTCTCTTTTGCTCTTTCTTTTCCTAGTTCTTGCTTTGCTAGTTGTCTTCGGTTAAGGGGGAGCTTGGCTTCACTCGTTAGGGGATTTGTTTTTGAGGGTGTGGCTTTTGGTAGCCATTTGTGATCTTTCAATTGGTATCTTTTCTATGGTACTCAATTGGGATCTTTGGAGGTTCTTCTCTCGCTCTGAGCGTTTCTTCGTTTGTGTTGCCCCGTGTGAGGTTGTTTGTGTGTGCGCTCTGGCTTGGGAAGTTAGGAGTGCTTCGGGTGGAAGAGACCCTACTGGCCGGGATAAACTGGTCGAACGGTTTTGAATCCGGTCGGATCGGTTTGGGTTGTCCGTACAGGCAAACCGGTCAGACCGGTTCCAGAACCGGTCAGACCGGTTTGGAGGCAGTAGGGTGAGCAATTTGCGTTTTGTGCTCATGGAGCTAGTCGGTTCAGGTCCTTTGGTCATGGTTCTGGTGGTTGGTCTGGAAAGTTTGCAGGTGGTCAGTTTGCTAGGCACTCACCACCTCGTGCTCAATACGGGGATGGGAGGAGTCGTAGCTTTGAGATGGAGAGGAGGTCCGATCCACGGTTTTCTTTTCGTGGCTTTCGTCCTCCTCCGGCTAAGGAAGGTTGGTTCCCTCATAGTGGTTACCGTGGTGGTGTTCGTGGTGGTAGCTTTGGTAGGCGTGATGATTTGGTCTGTGCTAACCCCACTTTGGAGCAAATGGCTCGGCACTGGTTTTACTCTTTTGGTACTAACCCCAGTGCTGAGTCGTTTGTTCACTCACGTGCTCGCTTTTGAATTTCAGGTGGGAGACTTGAAGAACATTTGGTTGATTGACTCCGGTTGCTCGAGGCATATGACCGGAGACAAGGGGTGGTTCTCAAGTCTCGTCCCGGTGGTGACAAAGAAGTACATCACTTTTGGGGACAATGGGCGAGGGCGTGTGCTGTCAGAAGGTGAGATTAAGGTAAGTGACAAGATCACTCTCAGGCGTGTTGCTCTTGTTCAATCGCTTGGATACAATTTGCTTTCTGTGTCCCAGTTGTTGGATGAGGGTTTTGAGGTGTTGTTTCGGCCTGGTGGTTCTCGGATTTTAGATTCTCGGGGGGATCTTGTTTGCATGGTCGTTCCCGAGGGTCAAGTGTTCCGAGCTGACTTTTCTCAGTCTTCTGGTGTGGAGCGTTGCTTCTTGGCTAGTTCTTCGAGTGAGTTGTGGAAGTGGCATAGGAAGTTGGGTCACTTGAGCTTTGACCTTTTGTCTCGCTTGAGTAAACTCAATTTGGTCCGAGGATTGCCATGGTTGAGGTTTGAGAAAGAGTTGGTTTGTGCGCCGTGTAGGCATGCCAAGATGGTAGCCTCTTCTCACCCGCCTCTCACCGATGTGATGACTGAGCGTCCATGCGAGCTACTCCATATGGACCTTGTTGGCCCAGCTCGTGTGCGATCTGTGGGTGGGAAGTGGTATGTCCTTGTTGTGGTGGACGACTACTCTCGGTATGCGTGGGTGTTCTTTCTTGAGGAGAAAGGGGAGACGTTTGGTTTTGTTCGAGATCTTGTCTTGAGGTTAAGAAACGAGAGGCACGGAGATGCCATACGAGCGATCCGCAGTGACAATGGCTCGGAATTTAAAAACTCTCGCTTCGAAACCTTTTGCCATGACTTGGGTCTTGAACACCAGTTTTCGAGTCCATATACACCTCCCCAGAATGGCGTTGTGGAAAGGAAAAATAGGACCTTGTGCGAGATGGCTCGGACGATGCTCGATGTGCATAGGACTCCGAGAAGGTTCTGGGCTGAGGCGGTCAATACCGCGTGCTATGTGTCGAACAGGATCTACCTCAGGGTTCACAAGAAAAAAACCTGTTACGAGTTGATGCACGGTCGCACACCCAAGGTGAGTCACTTCCATGTCTTTGGTTGTAAATGCTTCATTATGAAGAAAGGGAAGAAGTTGGACAAGTTCGAGGCTAGATCTGTCGATGGCATTTTCTTTGGTTATGCATCTCATTCTAGAGCATTTCGTGTGCTCAATCTTGAAACTAACCAAATCGTGGAGACTTGCGAGGTGACCTTCGACGAGACACAGCCACGTAGTCAGCTTGTTTTTGAGTCGCAGGCGGGAGGCTCGGAGAACATTTGGTTGAGATCGGGGGTGGTTCTTCGGCCTCATCTGGTGGTGTCAAGGAAGTACATCACCTTCGGGGAGGATGGACAAGGACGTGGGATTTCTGAATGAGTGGTTAAGGTAAGTAGATTTGGGACCTTGAAGTGTGTAGCTCTGGTCAAGCTACTTGGTCCTTTTGCTCCTTACTCATGTGCATAGGGTGAGCTTTGTATGCTCCTTGGCCCTAGTGCATGTGCTTAGGGGGAGCTTGTGAGCTTGATGTGCTCTTTGCTCTATCACGTGTGCTTAGGGTGAGCTTTGTATGCTCTTTGGCCCTAGTGCATGTGTTTAGGGAGAGCTTGTGAGTTTTGTTCTTCTTTGCTCTTTTGCCGGTGGTGTCGAGCCCTTTGCCTCCCCTTGAGGAGCCGGTCGTTTGTGAGCTTTGTGTGTGGGAGCTCCTTTGTAGCATATGTATAGCTTTCCTTTGTGCATTTCTTGCATTTGGCATGGCATATGTATCATGATGTATAGGCATCTTGGTATCTTAGGTTGCATGCATTTTGTATCATATGCATTGTGTAGGAAAAGCTTCTCCTATATACATTGTTCACCATGATATGCTATATATGATCTTGTGAGCTAGTTTGGTGTGATATGGCTTAGTGTGGCTTAGCTCTTGATGATCTTGATTTATATCCATGGTTGATAGCTATGTTTTTGAAAAATGTCATATGTATGCTCTCTTGTGAGTAAATGCCTTTATATGATCTTGACAAGTTTTAGTGGCTATGCTATGCTTGATTTGTGGTTGGATAGCTTATTTTGATCATATGGGGCCAAAGGCTCATTTGCCATCATGAATGTTTAGCCCCCATGCTTCATCTTGTGGAGGGGCATAAGTTCCTTTTTGTCGCAAAGACATTTCATGTACCAATTATAAATCTGAAAATGAAATGTAAATTGCTTGGAAAATGTGCTCCCATGTCATATGTGCTTAATTTACTTGCTTTTGGGTGCTAAACCGTTGCATGTTGCTTACCAATGAGAAGTCTCATACATAGAAGTAAGCACATGGCTCGGTATGCTTTGACATGACATGAGGTGCTTGTGGGTGTTTATGATGGTCTTATGCTTAGAATGGTTGTCCTAGCATGAAGTTTGTGTGGCTTTGCCATTTTGACATGTTTTGCTCATGTTTAGGACTTTGCTCATGAGAGGGTGATTTTTCGCAAAAATACTCAATTCTCTCTTAGCTTTACCCAATGGTTGTGAAACTTGGTGATCATGTAGTTGATGTTCATACGATGCTGTAGAGTATCTAGCTTGCTCATTTGATCATGTGTAGCATCTTGTGATGAATTTTGTCTATTTGAGAAGCTCTAGTTGCATCTTTTCCAAATTTGAGCCTTGATTCATTTATTGGCAACAAGGGGGAGAAAGAACGGCTGAGAAAAGTTGCATTGCATCCATAGAACCTATCCCAACAGTCAAGGGGGAGCTTGTGCATTTCTTTTGCATTTTTGGCTTTTGGGGGGTGTTTCTGCTGAGTTAAACCGGCCTGACCGGTTGTGGGAACCGGCCTGACCGGTTTGGTGGAACCGGCCTGACCGGTTTGGGAAACCGGTCTGACCGGTTTGTGCCCAGGGTTGGCACATGTCCAGGGGGAGTATGCATATGTGCAGGGGGAGCTCGTGGTTGCTTTGGTGGTTTGTGCTCTTTGCTTGAGCTTGTTTTTGACTCGGTTGTGTCGAGCTCGTGGTTGCTTTGGTGATTTGTGCTCTATGCTTGAGCTTGCTTTTGACTCGATTGTGACGAGTCGTTGCCCTTGCCTAAGGGGACCGAGTCTTTCCTCCTTCAAGTGATCTTGCTCTTTGCCTTTGTTTCGGCTTTCGATCGCTTGTTTGAGTTTCTTTGGTCGTTTCTTTTCATTTTCCTTTTCTCTTTGGTTACCAAAACGTGTGTGTTGTCAATGCACTCATCAAGGGGGAGATTGAGAGCCAGGTGTGGTTCGAGGACCGGTGGATGGTCGCTTCCTGGTGTGATGAGTGATTGACAACGTTGTGTGGACTGACTCTTGGCTAAGTATTGCAGGTGCAAGTTGCGGCTTGACTGGTGTTGGTGCAGGTGAAGAACAAGCGCGAAAGGTCGTTGCTGGTGAGGCCTCCAGGTGTGGAGAAGACAAGTAGGCTTGGTTCGAGGGACCCGGTGGCCAGCGGGGTCAAGTGCGGGCCGCATGGTGGCAAGAACAGCAAGACGAAGTCGTGGATGGTTTCTTGGTTGAGCCTCAAAACCAAGGTCGAGCCGGAACTTCGTGGGAGCCGAGTCATGAGTGGTGATTGGCGGAGGCTACACCAAGTTCGCGGGGTTTCCAGTGGTTCACCAGAAAACCACTGGGTTACTTGGCTGAGCCAGAAAGCCAAGGCCGAAGACTCTGTGTGGGTGTCAGGCCAAAACCGGTATGACCGGTTTGGGAAACCGGTCTGACCGGTTTGGGGTCGCAGGGCACCGAGATGCTTCGAAGCGGAGGACACGCGGCATGATCGCAAGAGTTACGTCGGTGGTACGCGGGCTTGCAGTGGATGCGCATCCGTCCGATCGTGCTAATCATGTGTTGACCAAAACACCCTTGCATGGGCTTGTGTTGTAACTCCTAGTGTAGGGGCACTTCGGTCTTTTGTCCGGAGGGCTCTATATGTAGGAGTGGCTAGTTGGGCAGCCATCTCTTTTGGCTAGGTTAGGTGGGTGTGCTCCTTCTTCTTGGAGTGCTCTTGGTGAGAGGTAGAGAGGAGAGAGTGGCTCTTTGTTTGTACTTTTTGCCATCCAAGATTTGTGATTCTTGGGAGTGGCTTGTAACCGGATATGGCTACATGATTCATAGTGATTTCTCCATCTTAATCTTGTGCCAAATCCTTTATTCCCGTGGCTTTTTCTTTTATGCCATTTTCGGAGGTATTTTCGGAGCCCTTTTCTTGGGATTTTCGTGAGGAGATTTTGGAGGAGTTTCTTTGCGGGATTTGTAGTGGGAATCACACATGAGGACGTAGTGCCTCTTTTCTTGGTGATCTTGCCCCTCCAAACCCGTGGAAAGGCCTTCGATTTGGTGGTTTTTGGATGAACTCGGGAAAAGGTGTTCTTGGTGGTTGACTTTCGATTCCTCCCTTTTGGATGCATTTCGGGATGGATCCCTTGAGATAGAGGTTGCCCAAGAGGTAATCCACCTTCCCCCGAAGTTTGGTTGCAATCCTTTGGGTGAATCGGGAGATCGATTGGTTGGAAGAAGAGGTGGTTTCCGCGGGCTGCGTTTTTCCCGTCTGTTTGGACGAAACCGGTCTGACCGGTTTGGGAAACCAGTCTGACCGGTTTTGGTCACAGTGGTCGTTCGGGAAGATTTTTGGTAGATGGGTTGTTCTCTGTCTAAGAAGTCCTCTGGTCCAAGTTTTGTCGCGTTTGGAGTTCGTTTGCTTGGTTTTTGGCCTTGTTGATCTTTGGGGGATTTCTGGGCAAAACCGGTCTGACCGGTTTGCCAAACCGGTCTGACCGGTTTGGTCAAAGGTGTGTTTTTGGGGAGATCTTCTGGGAACAAGTTTCCTTTTGGTAGAAGAAGCTCTGGTCCAAGTTTCGTCAAGTTTCGAGTTCGTTTGCTCTAGTTTTGGGATTTTGAGTTTGATCTCCCTGGGCGAAACCGGTGTGACTGGTTTGGGAAAGATGTCTGACCGGTTTTGGTGTGTTGGATTTTGGTTAAGTCTGGTAAAACCGGTCTGACCGGTTTGGCAAAGAGGTCTGACCGGTTTCGGGTGACTTAGTCGTTTTCTCCCCTTGCAAAACCGGTCTGACCGGTTTGAGAAACCGGCCTGACCGGTTTTACTCTGGCAGCAGGTGCTCAAGTTGTTTTCCGCTGCGTGTTTTCGAGTGTTGCTTGGTGGAGTCTTGTTCCTAGGTCCAGTAGCACTCCAGTGGCTACGTGGATTTGGCAAGAGAAGCTTGTGGAGGTGTCCGAGTGATTTTGGGTTCATAGGCTGAATCCTTGAGTAGAATTTTTATCGGCTCCCATTCACTCCCCCCCTCTCTGGTTCGCCGTTCCGGTCCTTCAACCTCGCAATGGTGGCCGGTGTCCTGGATGTTCCTCCGCTCGCCACCATCCCACTGGGCGGGAGGATTCCAAGTACGCCACCCTCAAGGCGCTCCACCTCGCCTGGGAAGAGGCACATGAGATGGGCGTCCAGCCCCTACGGCAGGCCGACCACGGCTCAGCTTCGCCCCAGGGGGTTGCCGCTCGCTCTACCTAGCACAGCTGGATCATCGCTAGCTGGAGGGCAGACGAGCTCAGCGTAGTCCACTCCTTCACCGCAGCCGCCGGTGACCGTAAAGTCAGCACTGCCCAAGGAGACGGCTCCTGAGGCACGCCCAGCTCCAGTTCTGCCAGAAGAGGAGAAAGACCTTGGCATGGATGACGGGTTGCCACCGCCGCCCAACACTAGGAGGTCCAGGGAGAGGACTCGGGCAACCGAGCAACTCCCTAGGCTCTCCTCAGTGGCCAAGCTGACCCCGCTGATGAAGGAATTGGAGGCCAGCAACGAGAAGCTCAAGACTGCTTACTCAGAGCAGAAGTTGGACCAGGCCGAGCTGAGAGATGACATTCGTGACCTTCGCCGTGGCCTTTGTGCGAAGATGCGGAGACTGTTCTTGGCCACGGGGCATGCAGCTCTCTATGATGCCGAGTAGTGGGGATTAGCCCCAACTTTAGTTCATTAGGCGCTAGTCTAGGTCTAGGTTTGATTTCCCTTTGTTTCCCTTTTTATTTCATTTATTTCCTTTGCATGTGTGTAAGCACCTAATCATTTTGTTTGAAACATTTGGATTTGAATAAAGTGGCTCACCGGTCATGTAACCCGGTTTAGCCACCTTTTGTGTCATTACTTGGGTCTCTTTGATTTAGAGGACATCTAGGTTGGAGACAGTGTGGGGGAAGAGCCACGACTCTCGCAATGCAGGCACGACGTTTCCATACGTACCCACTGCGAGCACTCCGCGCTAGCCGACCGATCACTACCGAGAACCTGAACGGGACCCGCACGAGTTCACTCCTGTGGAGAGCCTCTAACGGTTCATCTCTCATGCATAGCGCCAGTTTGCATCTCGACAACTCACTCTTTGTCATCCCTGAGTTTTATAAGCTATATCTATCTATCTCTAAACTAAAACTCGAATGATGATGCTAAAGATCACCCAGCTCATTTGTACCTGAGTAGACTTACATATGTTTTATTCCTTGTTATCTGCCTGATGCTTGTGAACCATAACCTTCTTAAGGACAAAGCACGTTCACCTAAGTAATTGACGAGTATGATATGGCTGGATGATATGATCTACTGCTCTGATGACTAACTCTCTTGGGGAATTTATTTTTGAAAACTCAAAACCTCTTGGAAAGGCTCCTCTTTGATATGCCTCCGTCCCATTAGAGCCATATTATCTTTGTAGGTAAAAACCTTCGATTCATATGCTGCTTGTTATTACTTTGAGCTTTGTCAAATTCTGTGACCCTTGTGAGAATTCTTTTCATTACTTTCATTATCAAGATTTATGTGCACCCCACCTATTTCCCCTTGCTATGCTTCTACACTGGAAGTTAGCATTGTATCATTTATCTATTTCATAAAAATAAAGCTCCATATGTGGTGTGACATCTCTCTCCAGAAGTGTCCTTCAAAAAGAGACATGTGCTATGAAAAAAAAAGAAGAAAGATACATGCTCAAGGCATGATGAAAAAAAGAGAAAGAATAGCCCATGTCCAAAATAAAGAAGGAATAGGAGAGAGATGAGATCATGCAAAAAGGAGTTCCATGTTATAGATGGTAATAACTAGTGTCCATTCCGGGGCTAGTGTCCACCTTACCATCTACCCACAGTTCTCACCATATATATGTATGGTAATATCTAGCACCCATTCCGGGCCTAGTATCCACCTTACCATACACATCATAGCCATACCAGTGCACATCTTGATCTGATGGTATGATTTGATTTTCTCTGTGGATCCAGTCTTTGACTTTGCAAAATATGTGATGCATGTATGCTTCCTCTTTATCCTACCCTGAGCTCCACATATAGCCATCATTAGAAGTAGGATGAAGAAAGGTAAATACCTTAGTGAGGACATATACACATTGAGCGATCTGAGAGAATCAAATGAGGAAGCCATCAAGAGTTTTGTTTGTGAAATAACTTGCAAAACCCCAAGGTGTTTATCATCAGGTGCATAAGTGACTTGATTCACAGCTGCTCTACTTTTCAATCACCCAAGGGAACATGATAGCCACTACACAGAGATTCACAGGAGCAAGGTATGACTTGGAATATCTCTTATGTCTGTCTTACTTTTCGGTATTCATGACCCACTTGGCTTTGTTTCCCCTTTACTCGGGACGAGCAAAGGTCAAGTGTGGAGGTGTTGTTGATGGTCAATATTTGCCATTTTCAAGGCCGTCAACTCCTGCAAATTTGAGCATGAATTGCACATCCACACTAGAATAGGAGCTTAAACTCATACTTTCCACCAGTGTCGATGTCTATTCGAATGCAGGTACTTAGCATAAGAAATGGGAGAAATTCATGCACTTTCACTCCACTCCAATCCAAGGCACTCAAATGCTGGCCAATCAAGGGCTGCCACGTGGATTCCCCTGGATCCATGATGTCACCAATCCATGTGAAGGACTCTCGACGAATCATACGCTGCCACATCAGCATCACATGGATCCATGGGCCCACTTTGCGAACTAAACCGCCAGGAAACGTGCCATGCACGGAGGAGAGGCATTAGGGCCCACATGGAAGCGAGCCAGAGGAAGCACAGGCGAGATGGCTGGCCGAGGGTGTCAGCCGACCCTAGGATCGGCCGAACCGACCTAGGGTCGGTTGATCTCCCCCTCCACGTGCTGCTTGCTCATTGGCCCTTGGCTGCATTCCCGAGTGTTTAGCGGCACTTTGAGCCCCGGAGCAAGCCTCCTCCTTGTCTATAAATAGGAGGGGAGGGGCTCCATTTCACTCACACCACCAAGCTCTCAAGTTCCACTTCTTTCTTGTGTAGCTCTCTCTCCCTCTCTCCAATTCTGCCAATGAGAGGTGATTCTCACCTCTATGTGGTAGAATGGTGATGAGGAGAGATCTAGATTAGGATTAGTGAGAGGTAGAGTAGGGGTAAGGAGTGAGTTGATGTCCTCGTGGATGCTTGTTCTTCATTTAGATTAAAGTGAGTATTTCAGCATTTCTTATTTAGACTATAGTGGACATCATGCATGATTGATTTGTTCTTGTGTTCGTGGCTCGTTCATAAGTTAGAGGCTTGTGTTGTTCATGACACAAGGCTTCGATCCTTTAGAGCCAGAGCCGTAGTTCATTTACATGTTTGCATGCTCTGATCCTGTTTAGTTAAGTAAGTTCACTGTATCTTGTTTAGCTGCATCCATAGCTTCCTTTCTGCTCCCAGTTCAATGATATGATCTGATTCCAATCTTTCCCTTGTTCGTGGGACCGTATCTATATGGTTGCTATAGTGTAGTTTGCGGGTCGATAGACGTAACCGCACTATAGTATTTATCTGGGGTACAGATGTGGTGTCTGGGCCCTGGTTTTCCTGCGAAGACCACGTACGATCGTAGCGTAGAGGCAGGCCGCAGTGGTGACAGCCTATTGGACCCTTTGTCAACCCTCTTACGTCGCATACCGAGTTGGGCTCGCTTGCCAGCACCTTGGAGTGTTGTCGCCCCGCGGGGATGACTGAGACCTGACAGAATACATCTTGAGAGCTAAGTCCCTCAACGAAG
Source organism: Cenchrus fungigraminus (assembly GCA_036936925.1). NCBI lineage: Eukaryota > Viridiplantae > Streptophyta > Magnoliopsida > Poales > Poaceae > Cenchrus > Cenchrus fungigraminus. The sequence continues at coordinate 106,667,613 of CM072779.1, forward strand.
TGCTTCTTGTATCCCGACCTATCCCAGCGAAAGCTGGTGTCCTTGGATAGACCCTCTCTGGTTACACACCGTCCTAGGAACGAAACCCGACGGGAATACTCATTCTCCTAGGGAGAAATGCTACAACGGTGTATCCGTACGCTTGCGGATTCGTTCGCACTCGTCAGTGTACCCGGGAGTTTTATACACGCTCACGCTGCCACGGCGCCCAGTGGTGACGTTAAGATACACCAACACATGAGCAAGATGCAAGATGGTTATTTTTGATCTTGGTAAAGAAATTTTTCTCTTTATCTCATTCTTTAGTTTCAAAATTTCTGAGATTTATTTAAAAATTTGAGAGCATGATCAATTACTTGTGGAAAGAGCTTGAATGATATCTACCCTCCATAAAGATAAAAGTTAGTACATTATTGAACTTTAATGAATATAAATCTAGAGAGCATTATGTTTTCTCATGTATGATCAATTGTAGGGTATGAACATCGAAGGGCAACTCTGATATCCATTGAAGGCTTACTCGACGAAGAGCAAGGTTTAAGCATGGGGGGATGTTGGCGGTCGATTTCCGTCAACCTAGCCATGAGTTTACCTTCAATGTTGGCATTAATTTGATATTCACATTAACGATCCTAACCCTCATTATATCTTAAGTTCGCACTCGCGCATGGTTTTTGGAGTTTATTGTTTACACATGAATCAAGAGCCTAAATGAGGACTTCCGGGTAAAGTTCATCAAGGGTTTTATAAGAAGATCATGGAGCCCGGCACAAGCCAAGATACAAGATGAACATGACTCCAAATGAACCAAGGACTAAAGCGTAAAGCCGAGAAGTATCGAGGACCTAGACGAAAGATGCGGGAGTTCATGCACCAAGCACCCTTATCTAAACCGCGAGGAAAATGACGTCAAGGACCCACATGCAACTAGGCAAAAACTCAGGAAGTCGCGAGAAGCTTCGGGAAGAAAACCGGGGGCGAACCGGGCCGAGGATGCCCTGGGCCGGTCGGCCCAGGCCGGCGGGCTTGGACCTCCTGTGGGTCGGTTGTTGGCATTTCTTAACCTCAACACTAGGCACCGTAATAGCGTGAGCGTGTAAGAAACTCCCGGGTACACTGACGAGTGCGAACGAATCCGCAAGCGCACGGATACACCGTTGCAGCACTTCTCCCTAGGAGAATGAGTATTCCCGTCAGGTTTCATTCCTAGGATGGAGAGTAACTAGAGAGGGTCTATGCAAGGACACCAGCTACTGTTGGGATAGGTAGGGTTATGAGAAGCACTTTCTTAAGGGACTTAGTTCTTAAGATGGATCTATCCGCTATTAGTCCTCCCCGTGGGGTGCCAGCCCATCCTAACTTTTTATGGAGAGGCCAATGTACTAGCAATGGGGCCCGACACGGTAGGCAGGCGCGGAGGGTTCCAAAGGGTCCAACAGGCTGTCACCACTGCGGCCTACCTCTATCGTTATGCGAACGCATGCGGTCTTCGTTGGATAACCAGAGCCCAGACACCACGTCTGTACCCCAGATAACTATTATAGCGCGGTTACGTCTATCGACCCGCTAACAACACTATAGCAACCCGTATAAATACGGAACCACGAACTAGAGAGAGAATGGAATCAAATCATACTAGTCATCAAGCTACGGAGTAGAAAGAAAGCTATGGATGCAAACAAATGAGATACAGCAGACATACTCAGCTAAACAGGATCAGAGCATGCAAACAGATATAAGGACTAAGGAACTAGCTCTAAAGGATCGAATCCTTGTGTCACGAAGAACACAAGCCTCTAACTTATGAACAAGCCAAGAACACAAGAACAAATCAAGCATGCATGATGTCCACTATAGTCTAAATAAGAAATGCTGAAATACTCACTTTGATGTAAATGATGAACGAGCATCCACGAGAACATCAACTCACTCCTCACTCGTACTCTACCTCTCAACTAATCCTAGTCTAGATCTCTTCTCAACACCATTATACCACATAGAGGTGAGAATCACCTCACATGGGTAGAATTAGAGAGAGGGAGAGAGAGGTACACAAGACAGAAGTGGAACTTGAGAGCTTGGTAGTGTGTGTGAAATGAGGCCCCTCCCCCTCTCTTTATAGACAAGGGAGTGGCTTGCTCCGGGGCTCCAAATGCTCCAAAACACCCCGGGATGCAGCCAAAAACCAATGGGAGAGAACCACGTGGAGGGCCTGGATGAACCGGCCCTAGGTCGGTTCGGCCGAACCTAGGGTCGGTCGGCCCCCTCGAATGCACCCTAGCCCGTGCTTCCTCTGGCTCACTTCCATGTGGGCCCTGATGCTCCTCCTCCGTGCATGGCATGTTTCCTGGCGGTTTAGTTAGCAAAGTAGGCCCATGGATCCATGTGATGCTGATGTGGCAGCGTATGATTCGTCGATAGTTCTTCACATGGATTGGTGACATCATGGATCCAAGAGAATCCTTGTGGCAGCCCCTGATTGGCCAGCACTTGAGTGCCTTGGATTGGAGTAGAGTGAATGTGCATGGATTCTTCTCATTTCCTGTGCTAAATACCTACATTCGAATAGACATCGACACTGGTGGAAAGTATTAGGTTAAGCTCCTATTCTAGTGTGGATGTGAAATTCATGCTTCAATTTGCAGGAGTTGACCGCCATAAAAATGGTATTTAACAGCCGTCAACAACACCCCCACACTTGACTTTTGCTCGTCCCGAGCGAAGGGGAAAACAAAGCCAAGTGGGTCATGAATACCAAAGAGTAAGATAAACATAATAGATATTCCAAGTCATACCTTGCTCTTGTGAACCTCTGTGAAGTGGCTATCATGTCTCCTTGGGTGATTGAAAAGTAGAACAGCTGCGAATCAAGTCACCTATGCACCTCATGATAAACACCTTGGGGTTTTGCAAGTTTTTCATAAACAAAACTCTTGGTGGCTTCCTCATTTGATTCTCTCAGATCGCTCAACGTGTATATGTCCTTGCCAAGGCATTTTCCTTTCTTCATCCTACTTCTAATAATGGATATATGTGGAGCTTAGGGTAGGATAAAGAGAAAGCATACTTGCATCACATATATTGCAAAGTCAAAAATTGGATCCACAGAGAAAATCAAATCATACCATCAGATCAAGATGTGCACTGGTATGGCTATGGTAGTATGGTAAGGTGGATACCAGGGCCGGAATGGGTGCTAGATATTACCATACATATATGATGAGAACTGTGGGTTGATGGTAAGGTGGACACTAGCCCCGGAATGGACACTAGTTATTACCATCAAGATTATGGAACTCCTTTATGTATGACCACATCTCTCCTTTTTCCACCTTTATTTTGGACATGGGCCATCCTTTCTCTTTTTTTCATCATGCTTTGAGCATGTGTCTCATTTTTTTTCATAGCCCATGTCTCTTTTTGAAGGATTGTTTTAGAGAGAGAGGTCACACTATATAGGGAGCTTTTATTTTCATGAAATGGATGAATGATACAATGCTAACTTCCAGTGTAGAAGCATAGCAAGGGGAAATAGGTGGGTGCACATGAATCTTGATCATGAAAGTAATGAAAGGAATCCTCACAAGGGTCACAGCATTTGACAAAGCTCAGTGCAATAACAAGCAGAATATGAGTAAAGGGTTTTCAACTATGAACATCATATGGCTCTAGTAGGACGGTGACATATCAAAGAGGAGCCTTTCCAAGAGGTTTTATATTTTTCAAAAGAAATAACCCAAGAGAGTTAGTCATTAGAGCAAAAGATCAATCATCCAGCCATATCATACTCGTCAATTACTTAGGAAAGCATGCTTGTCCTTAAATGATTATGGTTCACAAGCATCAGGTAGATAACGAGGAATAAAACATATGCAAGTCTACTCAGGCATCAAGCAAGCTGGGTGATCTTTAGCATCAACATTCGAGTTTAATTTATAGGGTTAGACGGATATAGCTTATAAAACTCAGGAATGAGAGAGAGAGTTGTCAAGATGCAAACCGGCGCTATGCATAGGAGTTGAACCGTGAGAGGCTCTCCACAGGAGCGAGCTCGTGCAGGTCCCGTTCGGGTTCTCTGTAGATGATCGGTCGGCTAGCGCGGAGTGCTCATAGTGGGTACGCATGAAAACGTCATGCCTGCATTGGGAGAGTCGTGGCTCTCCCCCACACTATCTCGAACCTAGATGTCCTCTAAATCAAAAGACCAAAGTAATGACACAAGGGTGGCTAGACTGGGTTACATGACCGGTGAGCCACTTTATTCAAATCCAAATGTTCTAAAAGATAAAATGATTAGGCGCTTACACACATGGAAGGAAATGAAATGAAATGAAGGGAAATAAACCTAGACCTAGACTAGCGCCTAATAAACTAAAGTTGGGGCTAATCCCCACTACTCAGCATCATAGAGGGCCGCATGCCCCGTAGCCGAGAACAGCCTCCTCATCTTCGCACAAAGGCCGCGGCGAAGGTCGCGCACATCGTCCCTCAGCTCAGCCAGGTCCAACTTCTGCTATGAGAAAGCAGCCCTGAGCTTCTCGTTGCTGGCCTCCAATTCCTTCATCAGCGGAGTCAGCTTGGCCACTGAGGAGAGCTTAGGGAGTTGCTCGGTTGCTCGAGTCCTCTCCTTGGACCTCCTAGTGTAGGGTGGCGGTGCCAGTCTGTCGTCTAGGCCAAGGTCTTCATCCTCTTCTGGCAGGACTGGAGTTGGGCGTGCTTCAGTAGCCTTCTCCTTGGGCAGCGTTGGCTTTATGGTCACCGGCGGTTGCAGCAAAGGAGCAGACTACGCTGAGCTCGTCTGCCCACCAGCTAGCGACGATCCAAGTGTGCTAGGTGGAGTGAACGACAAACCCTTTGGGTGAAGCTGAGCCGTGGTTGGCCTACCGTAGGGGCTGGGCGCCCGTCTCATGTGCCTCTTCCCAGGTGAGGCGGAGTGCCTAGATGGTGGCGTGCCCAGAATCCACCCGCTCGGTGGGATGGTGGCGAGCGGAGGAACATCTAGGACTCCGGCCACCATCGCGAGGTCCGCAGCAGGGGCGGCAATGATGGAGCCTCCAGCCCCGGGATCGATGGACGAGGTGGAGCCGTTGAAGGGAACAACACTCCTTCCGGCCATGGGTGCAGGGATGAGCTGAGGATGGTGAGGTGGAGGAGATGGGTTCTATGCGATGCGAAACTCGTCGTGCGGCAGGGAGAAGGTTTCTGGAGGAGAACAAGATGCACACGCGAAAGAAGAAGGGATGCGGCGTCACCAGGGCTTCGGCCGAACCAGGGTTCGGCCGAACCAGGGTTCGGCCGACCCTAGGTGGGTCCCTCTGGCCTTCCCCCTTCTCGTGTGGGCTCAAGCAGGCCTCAGGACCAAAGGCCCGGGTGGATTCCCCGAGATGGAAAGGTTGACTTAGGCTAAAGCTAGGATAAGATTGGGGTTGAATGATCAACCTCTACTATATAATAACTTTGGCCAAGCCACTAGTATAACCATAGATAATCTGGGGAACTTACCTTGACAACATACCTGATCCATCAAAAGTGTAGAAACCTTCGATGGGGACGAAGCATTCACCGTGTCGCCACGATGGTGTTGTCTTCCTGTGGTCCTTTGCCTTACTCCTTTTTATCTTGAAAATTTCTTTCTCCTGCATAGTCAGTGTTCACAAGATACCTGAAGGATAATTCTTCATAGGGAAACAAAATGAGTCCCAAGAATACTCAGAGTGTGGGTGTCTTGTGATCTCCTGACTCAACTCATGACCATCTCCCTTGCAGATAGTATGATGTGATGATAAGCTCTGATCTGCAAGGTTAGTGCATATACGAACTCGAGCCCAAAAGATATATCAAAGCTGAAAGCAAGCATGATCATCCCAGGGGGCCTAAGCAGCTCTGGGGTGGCCATGGGACTCGAGAGCTATAGCACTAGGGTAGCGAAACTCGGAGATGAAAAGATCGAGCACTGAGGCTAGTGCTCCCACAACAGGAACCGATCTCCGAGTGAACTCAAGCTCAGAAAGACACTCGGCTTCCAAAGATGGTAGAACATAAACTCCAACGGCCGGTGCGCGATCAAGAACCAAAGTTCAGGTGAAGAACGAGATTTAACTCGCTCTTGCCTTAGGCAGAGGGTTCGAGGTTCTCATCAGAACGATGGGAACATCCCGAGGTCTGGCCTAAGCTTCTAATGGGAGGTTATGGATAAGCTGGAAAGTGCAACTCCCATTGGGCATCGATCAAGTCAAGCATAGGATATGAAGTTTCAGCTTCTCCTGACTGATCGGCATTGATCAATGGGCTTAAGATTTGAAGTGAATGTACTCCATTTGATCGGTACATGATCGTGCTCCTTCGGTCTAATGAATAAATCCAATGGATTATAAAGCGGAGACTGACGTCTTGGTTTATACGAAACTTCAGTGCAAGACACTTCAGCTCAAACCTCAACGTAGGAACACAATAAACCTCTCATACCCTCCTTAGGAGATAGTAGTTCGGATCGAGCAAGTCATCCTGGCCGGGAATGATCGTTCCTTCCAAACCACTCTCTCCATCCTCTCGCGAGACAAAGTCTCAGGGAGAAGGTCTAAGAAGATGCACAAGAGGGGAACCCAAGGGTAGATCTCGCACCACGAAATCTTTCCCTTAGACTCCTGCTATTCAGGAATGACACCTTCAGCCAGAGCTTAGAAAGAGTGGATACGAAGTCTCGGGCTCGGTTGACGATGGATCTAGGTGGCTCAACATTTCCTCTGGTGGGTACCTCATTAACTGGGATGCAAGGGGAGCTGAAATCCCGGAGAGTCTCCACGATCTCTTTTCCCTCGACAGCATCCAAGTGCACAAAGGATCCTTCGGAGAGAGAATTAAGCCTCATGTCATTGTCCTTTCGCAATCCAAACCAAAAGTGCTGGAGCAGCATCCAATCGGGAATGTGAAGGACTGGGCAATCTTCCATCGCAGAGGCGAAACGATTCCACGCCATTCCTAGTGATTCCTCCTCACATTGCTCAAAACTGAGAATCTTAGTCCCTAACGGGATGACACATTGTATCGGGAAGAATCGGGGGCAGAAAGTTGCTCTCAAACTTTCCCAAGTAAGGTAGTCTCTACCAAAACAACGGTGCCAATCTTGTGCTCTCCCAGAGAGGGATAGTGGGAAAAACTCTCTTTTCCGAGCATCCGGTGATTCTCCGGTTTTACCCTGAGTTTCAATCAGACGCTCATAGTCTCTCACATGATCAAAGGGGTTCTCATGACTTAACCCCGAGAAGGATAGGTCCTGAATTAGCTTCATGAGAGAGGGGTGAAGCCGACATCTAGATGCAAGAAAGAGTCTTCACAAAGATGGCTCTGAGGGTTCACTCCGTGAAGGCGAAAGGTGTTTACAAGGATAACCTTGCATGGGTAGCGGGAGTAGAGGTAGAATTAAAGAAAACAAACAGCATATCTCAAAGGGTAATGGGGGTGAAGGTAGAAGAAAAAAAAGGAAAAAGATAAATACGAGGATAGACGGGCTCGAAGGTTAACAACAGCCGTCCCCGGCAACGGCGCTAGAAATGCTTGTTGGCGTTTCTAAACCTCAACGCTAGGTGCCGTAATAGCGTGAGCATGTAAGAAACTCCCGGGTACACTGACGAGTTCGAACAAATCCGCAAGCGCACGGATACACCGTTGCAGCACTTCTCCCTAGGAGAATGAGTATTCCCGTCGTGTTTCGTTCCTAGGACGGAGAGTAACCAGAAAGGGTCTATCCAAGGACACCAGCTACTGTTGGGATAGGTAGGGATATGAGAAGCACTTTCTTAAGGGACTTAGCTCTCAAGATGGATCTGTCTGCTATTAGTCCTCCCCGTGGGGTGCCAGCCCATCCAAACTTTTTAGGAAGAGGCCAATGTACTAGCAACATGGCCCGACATGGTACACAGGCGCGGAGGGTTCCAAAGGGTCCAACAAGCTGTCACCATTATGGCCTACCTCTATCGTTACGCGAACGCATGCGGTCTTCGTACGATAACTAGAGCCCAGACACCATGTCTGTACCCCAGATAACTACTATAGCGCGGTTACGTCTGTCGACCCGCTAATAACACTATAGCAACCCGTATAAATAAGAAACCATGAACTAGAGAGAGAACATAATCAAATCATACTAGTCATCAAGCTACGGAGCAGAACGAAAGCTATGGATGCAAACAAACGAGATACAGCAGACTTACTCAACTAAACAAGATTAGAGCATGCAAACAGATATAAGGACTATGGAACTTGCTCTAAAGGATTGAAGCCTTGTGTCACGAAGAACACAAGCCTCTAACTTATGAATGAGCTAAGAACACAAGAACAAATCAAGCATGCATGATGTCCACTATAGTCTAAATAAGAAATGTTGAAATACTCACTTTGATCTAAATGAAGAACGAACATCCATGAGGAAATCAACTCACTCCTCACTCCTACTCTACCTCTCAACTAATGCTAGTCTAGATCTCTTCTCAACACCATTCTACCACATAGAGGTGAGAATCACCTCCCATGGGCAGAATTAGAGAGAGGGAGAGAGAGCTACACAAGAGAGAAGTGGAACTTGAGAGCTTGGTGGTGTGTGTGAAATGAGCCCCTCCCACTCTATTTATAGACAAGGGAGTGGCTTGCTTCGGGGCTCCAAATGCTCCAAAACACCCCGAGATGCAGCCAACAACCAATGGGAGAGAGCTACGTGTAGGGCCAGGATGACATGGGCCCATGGTCGGTTCGGCCAAACCTAGGGTCGGCCGACCCCCTCGGGTGGCCCCCTGGCCCGTGCTTCCTCTGGCTGGCTTCCATGTGGGCCCTGATGCTCCTCCTCTATGCATGGCATGTTTCCTGGCGGTTTAGTTAGCAAAGTGGGCCCATGGATCCATGTGATGCTGACGTGGTAGCGTATGATTCGTCGATAGTTCTTCACATGGATCGGTGACATCATGGATCCAGGAGAATCCATGTGGCAGCCCCTGATTGGCCAACACTTGAGTGCCTTGGATTTGAGTAGAGTGAATGTGCATGGATTCTTCTCATTTCCTGTGCTAAATACCTGCATACGAATAGACATCAAAACTGGTGGAAAGTATTAGTTTAAGCTCCTATTCTAGTGTGGATGTGCAATTCATAATTCAATTTGCAGGAGTTGACGGCCATAAAAATGGTACTTAAGAGCCGTCAACATCGGTTCGCCGCCCCCTTTGACCTAGCAATCATTCGGGCTATTTATAGTCCCCGTGCGAAGTGCCAACCATCAAGCCATTCGTCATTCGCCGCCGAGGAGCAGAGGAGCAAGGGGGACACCATCTCGAAGAGGAGGGTCATGCTAGTTGGCTAGGGTTTACCTAGCCGGCGTGGGAACCTTGCAAGGAAGACCACATCAGAGTTCCGGAGGCTTGAATCAAGATCAAGGTAGGATCCCGGTTGTGATCTTATTCATGTATACATTAATGATGGAATTTTAATGGATCTGATTTCTAGCGACCGAGTACCTTTGTTTATGATTCTTGTTCTTTCTTGGGTGTTTTCTTCCTCAATCTATTCTCGAGATAGATTGCATGGGATGTTCTTGTAGCTGCGGTGGCTAGAGGTGCATACCCAATCTGCCAAGTAGTTCAACGCACTCCTTTGAGTGTGCTCTAAGATTCGACCATGAAGAAATGGGAACATCGTGACAGGATGTTGACACCGAGTACGGTGGGGCGACTTAGGGGGTTCGACCGAAGGTCAAGGTTTAAAGACGCTTTTAATGAGATTTGTTTTGCTTTCCTCTATCTTGCTCGGAACTACAACATAAGCGCGCCCTTCTAGATCAGTTACCTCTATGCTTTCTCTTGCTACCTCTCTTGATCTTAGTAGATTAGATGCATTCAAAACTTCTTCAAGATGCAAGTGTTTCTCGGTTATTAGATTGATTCTTGCGTTGCACATGTTCCATGGATTCGATACCTTAGGTGATACTCGAGGGAAAAAGGTACTACATGATCCGTAAGCTTGCGGTGAACCTTGGCGCGTTATTGAACCATCAACACAAAGGAATTCAAGGAAGGTGACAAGGTTCTCCTCTGTAACTCAAGGTTCAAGATATTCGGAAAAGGGAAGTTAAAAAGCAAATGGGATGGACCGTATGTGGTTCACTCGGTCTCGTCAAAAGGAGCGGTAACAATCATGGACGTGAAAGGAGATCAACATGTGGTTAATGGTCAACGATTGAAGGTTTTTCTTGAACAAGACATCGTGCCCATCGACTACATTGATATATACCACATGGAGGACGAGCCCGAGCATCAAGCCTAAGACGTAAAACAAGGTAATTTTTCTGTAAGTAAATTTTTGTTTTTCTTCTCGTATTTTTGTCGATCCTTTTTGTGTGTTTTAGCTGGACCTTTTCACCACCTAGGCTAGTGTACACGAAACACAGAGGTCCATAGAAGATGGGCCACGGGGGCCCCAAACAATGGGCTGGTCGGCCGGCCCAGCACCCCCTGCCTCGGTTTCCCCCCGTTTTTCTCTAGGACGCGGTTCAGGTTATTTCCTTTTCTTGCCTACCTTTTTACAAGCTACAAAATTTGGTAAGGAAGGGTTTCGTCCGAATCTTCCCGGGATATTTAAGGACGCATGGGGAGCTCGAGAATTGCATCTCATTTGCAATCTCTCACCACCACGAAAACACCCAAAGCACCCATGGTGATCCTGAGCAGCACCAAAGGGAAGGAAGTGGTGAAGGCGACAATGGAAGAACAAGCACACCTCCCCTCTCCAAAACCGGCAACTGAAGAGCTTTGTCAGTGTGCTATGGTGCCCAAGCCCACGGAGGAAGTGAAGAGGACCGCACGCATTCGTTGCGGAGGGCGTGTTCCAACAAGGCAAATGACTAGCTGAAATCCTTGGGTTGAAGAGAAGAAGGAGAATCCCGCTACTCCCATACGCTGTTCGAAGAGGCTCTTAGGGATGAAGAGGAAGAATTACAAAGAGAAGACCCCCGAGCCGGCGGAGATATACGAGGATAGCGACTACTCCGATGACCGGAGCACTACCTCATGGGCGACCGGCGGTAGAGATGGTAATGACCTCTATGTTTGGGAGGAGGTGCCCAAGGAGGAGCCAGAAGACCACCACGAGCAAGGCGAAGGAGGCAACCCAGACAGCAGCGATGATCCGGATGAATGAGACGACAGAAACAACAACGATCCGGTGGAAGAGCACCATATGTGTTGTGCGGCTTGCCGCAATGCTATAGTGGAGCTCTTCACTTTCCTTGATGAGTGCTTCCACACCATCAATGCCATGTAGCAAAGGATTGAGGATTTAGAGCGTGTGGTGGAAGATGACTTTAAGTTCCTTAACCGGAGTATAAGGAAGCTCTTCGGGATGAACAAGAACTTCAAGAAGGAGTGGTGCACCTCGTGTGGAAAGTTTCACTAGGTGTAGTAGTTAGCGTGTTTCCCCTTTGTACTTTTTGTAAAATTACTACAAGGACGTCGTAAAATCCAAACGTGGGAGGGGGGGAGCTAGCTAGCTTCTCTTTTTAAATTTTTTTGCTTAAAGTGGTGTTTGGTCGAGTCTAGTTTGAGTCAAGTGTGAGTTTTGCTTTATCTTTTTGGCTCGAAAGTGTCTTAATTTAGTGTTGAGTCAAGAAAAAAGAAATAAAAAGTGTCTTATGCAAGCCTCTTGTTTCTTTTCTTGTTATGTATTTACTTTGTCTTTGTTATTCGAGTATGAGCTTGGTGATTAATCGTTTGCCGTGGTGCTTAGTGGAAATTTACTTTTGTAAAGCACCCATATTCAAACTTTGATGTAGGACTTTGCTTCATCTATGCTTTTAGTAATACTAACATTGGAGGCTTGAATTTCTGAAAATTAAGAAAAACACCTTGCTATGAAGGTTAGCGATCCCTTTCTCCAAGTTGAGAGGTAAAATCTATCCTATACAAGGCCTATATATATATACTCCACCATAAGTGTTGTTTAGCATGATGAATTGGGTTAGGATTTTACTCTCTTGGGAGATCTAATTTCGAGCAATGATCATGTCCTTGATGTATATCTTTTATTGCTAGCCTCATCATACATTCGGTAACAAGAACTTCACATTGAATGCCCCGTACATCGCCGGATTCCATACCCAAACCCATAAACATCTTTTTATCATCTTATTCCTTGAACACAACCCATGTCCGAAGATTCATTCAATTTTTAGGCAAGGTTTTTGTAACGCCCAGGGTTTTCAGAAACGGAAAACCCAACATTCTATCTCGTGATAGTCCATGGATCAGACGCTATCACGCACAGACATTCATCACAGATAAATAGCACAGTCATACAGCGAAATAAAGCATCAGAGTACGGATAATAATCTGATTATTACATGTCCTGAATAATCGGAGTACATCAATACATGCCTCTTGGCGGAATAACAAGAATAAGAGCCTACGCAGTGGTAGCTAGCTTCCAAAAGGTATCTCCAACTTCATTCTTTCCCCACAGGCATCCTTGAGCGAAGCACGTGCCCCCTCAGTCGTACCATCCATCGGTGTTGTTGTCGTAGTCTGACTCGTACCCTGCAAGCTCAGAGGCTATCCCCAAGGATCGGGATAGGTCCACGTCACCAAACGTATGCAAGCTTTAAGTGGCCTACTTCTAAGGGTAAAGAAAGGATCAAGGTAGCAGTTGGGTTTCCTATGCAGCAGCAACATAAATGGAATAACATCTCCATAATCCCACCAATTCCCAAATCTCTCATCCGCAAACGGTTACACCTGGTCACCCAGATCACCGCCACCATCACCTATCTCCATCTAGGGTCGGTGCGAGAACTCCCACTCCTCGCACCTCAATGGTTGCACCCGAATCTGCGAGGCAGAGGGAGCAACTCTCCTCTCCCGGAATACAACCACGGCTCACCATACACTCTCATCCTATAAGGGGGGAGGTAGAAATCCCAAAACGTAAGAGTCAGAGTATACAACAGGCATGTCCATAACCGAGGACGCGGCTATACATATAGATATAAACTCTGTAGAGCGTGTACACCAGTACCCAACTCGAGATGGAGCTCAGTCGGTAGCGATCCGACTAAACCCACCCTACCGGACGAACACCTAGGAGTTACGATTCCACCCTGCATCCGGGTCTCGCTGCAGTCCTTCGCAAAGGACCGCCCCAGAACTGTGAACATGCCCCCGTGTGGCCACACGGGGAGTGACTACAAAGGGAAAGGGTCCTCACCCACTTCCCTCCCACTGATACCCTCTATCCTACTAGCAGGTATGGAATTGCACTTGCCAGGGTCGACCTGACCCTATCCCCACTCTCAGTGAGGTGGTGTGTATGAAAGTCCCGTGTAACAAGGCGACCCACTCGGTTTTAAACCGAGGCGAGCTCCTATCCTCCCAGATCGGGTTGTCTCGAGATCACCCCTGCCAAAATATCCCAAAACGCCTTCTCCTGCCGGTTTTTCCCCACACACGCCAAGAAACTACCACAATAATCCCAACACATGCATAGCAAGCTTAGCATATCATTATGCGTAAATAAAGTAGAAGTAGTAGGTCAATCAAGGACAGGTATGTAAAAGCGGCTATGCACGGGTTCATCATCTCCATCACTATGCAGTAATAAAGCACTAGCAGTTCTAGTAGCCATGCCTAATGGGCATTCAAAGATGGTCGGGCGTGAACCTGGGAGCGGGTAGTCGTCGTAGCCGAAGTCGTCGTCGTAGTCCTGGGTCGGCTCTCCGGCTCCGGTAGCTCCTAGATTCACGAATACAAATAAATATCGGTGCTAAATTGCAAAAAACACCAAAAGAAGAAGCAACAAGGGCCAAAAGAGAGCAAACACCTAACTAACAGGTGCGTCATGTTTTTAGAAAGATTATGAAAGTGGTTTCATATTTTTCGGAGCTCGTACGAATTAGTTATGAATTTTTGAAGGTTAAAACCATTTCTGAAATTTTAATTGTGCATATACAAAACACTTAACTCTTAGCTAGCTGAAGGCTAGCTCTACCTAGCTGCAAGGTGGCTCTAGGCCGGCTGTAGGCTAGCTGCACATGCTCATGTGGCTGCCACGCGGCAGGCTTTAAGCCAGCCGCTGACTACGTGGCAGCTGACTAGCGCGCGGCGCAAGGGATACGGAGGGATCCGGTGCGACGTGCGGCTGTGTGGGCGGACATGTGGCTCCGCTGTGATTGGAGGGGTGCAAAAGATCTGGCGATCCAGTGTGGCTTGCGGCGGTATGGTTGCTCATGTGCAAGAATCCCCCAACAGAGCCGGAAAAGGTGCTAGGTGTTCGAGCATTTGCCCGAGAGAGAAGGGCGGCGTGGCAGAACTCAGCCGGCGGCGATCTTCCTAGCGACCAGCGGACAGGGTTCACGGCGGGGCTCAGGGGGTCCTAGGGTTCCCATCTTGGGCATAAAAGGCTCGGCCTTTGGCCGGATTTTGGCGGAGGTGCACGCAGCGGCGAAGGGCAGAACGGCGGCGCGGATTAGAGCGGCTGCGCGGGCTCAGGGGGTTTGGACGCCGGCGTGCTAGCCCGCAAGCTAGAGCGCGAGTGTGTTTTGGGAGTGTGCGCGGCTGTAAGGCTCGGCCTTGGGCCGGCTTTGGCATTGACACGCACCCCGGCGAGGTGCAGGGCGGCGACCGGAAACAGTATGGCAGTGAGAAACAAGGCGGCGGCGCGGTCGGAGAAACAACGGTGCAGAACAGGGAGCGGTAGTGTGAATGGCACGAGAGCTCAGGTGAGCGCGTGCGCGTGCTGGGTGTGTGTGCACGGGTGTAGATCTGCCAAAAAGCAAGGCCTTGCCTCCCTGCGTGTGGGTGCGCGCGTGTGAATGTAGAGCGGCTCCGCCACGACGGTGCGACGAGTGCAAGCCGGCGGCCTGGGCCGCGGCGGTACCCTACTCGGTGCGCGTGTCTGTGAGAAGAAGCGACAGTGATGTAGTCGCCGGCGCGTGCGCGTGAGTACGCGTGTGCGCGGGGGTGTGCACCCGCATGCGTGGGAGGGTGAAAGGCCGGAGCTTTGGGACGGCGGTGCCGTGGTCAGAGACCGTCGATGCGATCATCACGATCGTGCGGTTCAGGGACAGGAGAAAAGGGGGCTGTGAGGTCCAGCGGTGAGCGGCGCGCGGCGACGACAGCGGCGACACCTGCAAGCGTTTCGCTCAGCTCGAAGGCTGGCCCACAGGTCGACGGCGGTATGCACGGTGGCGCGAAGCTGGCGGGCAAGAACAAGGCGAACGGCGAGATCATCCTCCCCACGGCGCGAAGGCCGGGTGCTCACAGAAGAGAGAGGGAGAGGATGGGCTCACCTTGGTGACCCCCGGGTCAAAGTGGAGCGCGTTGGAGCAGAGACGGCGGCGGAGCGGGGCGGCGGCGCTGTAGGGGAAGTAGAGGAGGTGCGCGGCGGTGCAGACGTCCTTGGCAAAGGCGGCTCGAGCTCCGGGGACGGCGTCGTGATACATGCGCTGACAGCTCCAAGCTTGGCGTCGCGGTATAAGGCGGTTGCCGGCATTCGCAGCAGCTCCTGGACGGCGGCGTGCCTTGGCTCGCCGCGGCTTCCTTGTGCAGCAGCTCCGGCTTCTCCCGGGCGTGACGGCGCCGAGCTCCTTCTCCCTCTTCTCTTCTTCTACCTCGACTCCTTCTCCCTTCTCCTCCCCTGCCTCTAGGTCGCGGTGGCAGACTTGGAGAAGTTTCCCCTGGGGTGGCTAGGTCAGGGAGGAGGGCTGCGGCGGCTTTTATATGCGAGGGCTAGGGCACCGGGGTCAGCTGCGGACAGCGGGGATCCTCGGCGTTTGCGCTAGGGCCACGCGGCGCGCATCAGGAGGTGCAAGGCAGGGCGGGCAGCGGCGGAGCGGTGTCGCTGTCGTGCGAGCGTCAGCGGGAGGAAAGGGAAAGGGGAACAGGGATGACTGGCTGACGTGCGAGGCCCACGTGTCGGCGACACAAAAAGAAAGGGTTGGTGGGAGCTGGGCCGAGAGAGCTAAGCGGGCTGGTGGGTTTAGGTGGGCCGGCGGTGAGAAACTAAGGGGCCTCCGATGGACTATAACAAGCTGAGCTAAGGGGTTGGTTTAGGCCCAACAGGGTAGGGGTGTTTTCCTATTTTTCCTTAACTCTAAATCCTAAATCTATTTCAATTCAAATTTGAATTCTAAATTCAAATTTGAACAGCACACAATTAAGATCCAAATAAAAAGCATAAACTCCAAAATTATCACACTAGCATTTATATTTCCTAAAAATTATTATTTAGCTCAAAGTAAATCTAGGAATTTAGGGGAGATTCAAAGAAGACACTCTTAATATTTTAAGCATGCACTCAAATTCAAGCAAAAATTTTGAAATCCACATTTTTGAATAAAATAACATTCCGGAAAACTCCGGGATGTTACAATTTTATTTTAAATTTAGATTGGTATTCATGTCAAAAAGATGGGCGAAAGGCTTCAGAGAAGAAGATAAAGATGTGGAAAGAAGAAGAAGAATATATATATATATATATATATATGTGTGTGTGTGTATGTGTATATGTGTGGGCGCGCACACAAGAAAAAAGAGAGAGAGAGAAGAAAGAAAAAGAAAAAGAAAAGAAAAGAAGGAAAAGGAGAAAAATCCAAGGCAAAGCAAGAGAGGTATAGTGAGGGATGATAAGTCAAATGAAGATCAAAAGAAGTGCAAGTAAGGATGTGACGATGTTGGGAACGAATCTTTGATATTCCATACCATGTGCAATCCGATATCGAGGACATCATTAGTGCCTTGAAGACATTACTCTTTTTCCCTTTGCACATGTCCACCATTCTAAATCTTCTCATCCTTGACACCCTTACATTATGGTTTAATTCTCATGATCATTGGCTTGGAAGGTGAACAGCCACTAGAGGATTTTCCTAGCTTGATAATACTTGTGCTAGCTTCACTAGCCACACCTATAGCTCCACCTTACATTATAAATGAGAGACTGGTGGGAGGTGAGAGTTTATGAACTTATCTAGGATAGCCACTTTAAATGAGTGACATGTGAGAACTTGGAGAAGGACTTTGTCTAATGCTTTGTGCAGGAATTATATTTCTAAAAGTTTGTAAAAACCCTCCGATGGAAGTAATAAAGTAAGTATGGATGAAGTTGAGGATCTCTAGTGAAAAGGTATGAGTTGTGGGGTAAGTCTTGAATTGGTAATTTCTAAACGCCCATGTCTACATAATGATCTTTGTTTCATGTCTCTTGTATTAAAGATGAATGATTGACTAACTTGAAAGGAAAGAATTGACGAAGCATGTTTGAACTCCTTGGATAAACAATTTGTGAGAAACTTGCTCGAGGACGAGCAAGATCTAAGCGTGGGGGGATGTTGGCGGTCGATTTCTGTCAACCAAGAACACTTGTTATGTTATAGTTTGGATATCATTTTGGAACTAACCCGCCACTAGGCATACTAATGATATAACAAGTTCACCGTTGGATGTGCATTTTGGAGTATAGTATTTATGTAGGAATTCATGTGCTAAATGAGAGGAGATGCACTTAGTTCAGAGGACGATTTGCAAGTCAATCAAGGAGCTCCGACTGTGTGCAAACCTCCCTCCAAAGGTGGCAAGGACCAATATGCTTCAATGAAGAATTCCCGAGGACCAAGATGAAAAGACCGGAAGATCATGCATGAAGACCCCTTAACTTGGTCGTGGGGATAACGACGTCTAAAGCCCACATCCGAAGGAGGAAAAACTCCAAAGTGCAAAAGATGACACATGGCAAAAGACGGAGGTGAACCGGGCCGGGGACGGACCAGGCGAGCTGGCCCACCCCCATTCGGGGTCGGTTCACCGCCGCCTTTCTTCGGTGATAAGTACATGCAACCCTAATTGTTCGAGAAAGGAGCCATTCATGAAAGACGAACAGAGAAGCCTCAGGAGATCGACCACAAGAGAGAGGGTTGATCGAGGGAGTGAGCGTTCAAGAGAATCATCGCCGAGGTCAAGGGAGGCCACCACGAGGAAGGAGGACGCCGAGGCCCTGCCACGGTGCCGCCGGAGTTGAAGGACACCGAGAAACGAGCTCCATCGGAGCCATCCACCATTCTCAACCGTGCCATGCCTAGCGTTTTGATGGGGTAAAGTTATCATTTGTCCTTGGAGTTGTAACAGAACTTGACGTGTAGTCACCTATCTTGTTTGGATCTTATGTCTATCATGCCTTTGTTGATGATGCTTAATGTTTAAGGCTAGCTACCATGATTTCGGGGTTGCTCCCGTAGATCACGTCAACATACTGTGTTCATTAGGGTTAGTATAGATTACCTTCGTGTAATGACATGTACGAGGGAAGGGAAATGTCTAGTTCTTAGTTCACATGCTTAGATAGATTGGATCGGGGTTTTATCATGTTTTGGGTGATTGCATCTTCAACTACCTAGATGTTGACACTTCGTAGCGCAATCATCTAAGAACCGATTTAGAATCCATCCTTGGTGATGGCGCCAGAAATGCTTGTTGGCATTTCTTAACATCACTACTAATGATGCCGAGTTAGCGTGAGCATCAAGACTTGCCAAAGGTAAATCTAACGATCATGAATGAATCCGCAAGCGCACAGATAAACCATTGAAGCATTTCCCCAGGGAAGGCGAGTATTCTAAGGGTATCATATCCATGGAAGGCAATGGCGGATATCAGGAATTGCTACGATGTCATATCCTTAACTTATGGCAAAATACAGCAAAGTACTCTACCAAGAGTTGAACAAGTTGGCAATGTTCTTACCATTCGCTTGATGACATGGGGCATACAGCTTCACCTGCCTTAGGCGGTTGAGTGACAAAATGGTTATATAGTAAATGCATAATCACTCATACCTTGATCAACTATTAATCTGGAGGTTTTGCAAATTTTTCAAAAGAAAATCAGAGTTCCTCAAATGATACTCTTGGATCGCTCAAAGTGTATGGTTCCTCTCCAAGGCATTAAGTTGCCTTTCTTCACATCCTACTCCTAATAGGCTTATGTGGAGTTGTAGGTAGGGAAGAAATGTGGCATACTTCTCTCTCATATTTTGCTAAGTCAAAAATCGGATCCTTGGAAGAAACAAACATACATCCTGATCAAGATTGTGCATAAGTGTGTGATGAAAATGAGCATGGTAAGGTGTATACTGTTGGTATTTCTTAACGTCACCACTATGGCGCTGGGATAGCGTGAGCATGTAAGAATCACCCGGGTATATTGACGGGTGCGAACGAATCCGCAAGTGCACGGATACACCGTTGTAGCACTTCACCTCAGGAGTATTCCCAAGGGTATCGAATCCAAGGAACGGTATGGGGGACTCTACGAGTGACTATCCAAGGGTACACAATCCCTGCTGAGGTAGGTGAGTGATGTGAAGTCTCCTGTAGGTTCTCGATTCTAGAGAGGAACAAGCTCGGATAAGATCTCGCTTCAGACACTAGCCCCTCCTGATTATAACAGTTGGTTCACAGCAAAGGGTTGCCTACACGCTGTATCCGAACATGGGGGATTTTAGAGGGTCCAACGGCTGTCACTACCGCAGCCTACCCCAAGACAAACCGTGGGATACAGGGCATTCGAAGGATAACCAGCAGTCTAGACACCACATCTACACCACCGACTACTACTATAGCACGGCTACGTCTGACATCCCGTAGAAATACTATAGCATTCCGTATAAATACGAAGCGACGAACCCATGAGGTTGAGCTAGACATTACTCGTCACTGAATTGATTCGTGTGAGGAGATATGATTGATACTTGGTCTAAATCAAATATGCATGAGCTCACTATATTCTAATAGACAGGCAATCATACAAACGAGATGCAAACTTATGCGATGATAACAGAAGATCTAGGGTCGTGTTCGTGAAGAACACGAGCCTCTAACTTATGAACAAATGCAAAAGTAAGAATTACTTGCTCCTCAACTAGATCGAGGAAGCACGTTCATGAAGAACACGAGCCTCTAAATGATGAACGAATGAAGAACTCCAAAACAACTCATTCATGCATGAGAGCCACTTTAGTCTAAATAGGAAATAATGAAATACTCACTTTAGTCTAAATGAAGAACAACATTGCTCACGAGATACAAGGGGTCGATGGATGATGAACGGATCATCACCACCTCACCTCTACTCATCCACACACTCCTCTCTACCTAGCACCACCTAGTCTAGATCCTCCACACACACACACTCATGGTGGGATGAGGTTTCACCTCCACCAAGAGAGAATGAGAGAGAAAGAGGCAAAGGTGAGAAATGGCTTCAAGTGTGCTTCACCTCTTCTTACCCCCCTCTCCTCCTATTTATAGGCCTGTGCAACCGGCGTGAGAGCACCCAAACACCCCGGGGATGGCCTCTAGAACCAATGACCGAGCACCACGTGGAAGCCCCTGAGTGGGCGCCACAAGGTCAGTTCGGCCGACCTGTGGGGTCGGCCGACCCCCTGTGGGCCCCACTCGGGGTGTGCTTTCGCGTGGTGGCTGCCCTGTGGGTCCTGAGGTCGGTTCCCGCTGTCGACGTGGTTTGGAGGCAGTTTAGGCACTCTGGTGGGCCATGGGATCCATGTGATGCCTGCATGGCGGCTTCTGATTCGCCGAGGCTTCCTTCCTTGGATTGGTAATGTCATGGATCCAGGGGATGCTTGCATGCAGCCCCTCATTGGCTGAGCCCAACTTGCTAGGATCATGAGGGTGTCTTTTCTCTTCATTTCCTATGCTAAACACCTGCATTCAACTTAGCATAGCCACTGGTGGAAATTGTCAGTTTAAACCCCTACTCTAGTGTGGATGCTTAGTTCTTATGATAAAATGTAGGGATTGACGGCCCTAAATTAGGTACTTAACAGCCATCAACAACTCCCCCACACTTGCCCTTTGCTCGTCCCGAGCGAAAGGGAAGATCATATGAGTTTAAACCAAAGGTATAAAACAAGCATAGGAGTTATTCCAGGTCATACCTTGCTCTTGTGAACTTTGTGGATTGGCTACAATGCCATCTTGGGTAGTTGATAAGAGGAATGACCATGAATCGAGTCTCTTAAGCACCTGTTGGTCAGCACTTGGGGTTTTCTTGATAATTTTTAAAGAAAAAGAACTGCTCTGCCCTCCTTCTTTGATTCTCTCGGATCGCTCAATGTGTATATGTCCTCACCAAGGCATTAGATTGCCTTTCTTCACCCTACTTCTAATAATGGCTGTATTTGAAGCTCAGGGTAGGATAAAGGTAAAGCATACTTGTATCACATATATTGCAAAGTCAAAAACTGGATCCACAGAGAAAATCAAATCATACAATCAGATCAAGATGTGCACATGTATGGGTACGGTGAGTATGGTAAGGTGGATACTTGGCCCGGGATGGGTGCTAGATATTACCATACATATATGATGAATGTTGATTGATGGTGGACACTAGCCCCGGAATGGATACTAGTTATCACCATCTAGATTATAGAACTCCTTTTTGCATGATTCTCCCTTTTCTATAAGAAATCTTTTGAGAGCATGGCTATCTCTATACTTTCTCTCTTTTTTTTATTTCAACACTGGACCTTCATGTGTCCATATTTTTTTTCGATAGCCATGTCTCTTATGTAGCAAAAACTAGGAGGGAGAGATCAACACATATGGAGCCTTATTTTTACAAAATGGATGAATAATACAATGCTAACTTCCAGGGTAGAAGCATAGCAAGTGAAATAAGGTGGCGTGCACATGAATCTTGACCATGAGAGTAATGAAAAGTATTCTCACAAGGGTCACAGAATTTGACAAAGCTCAATGCAATAACAAGCAGCATATGAGTATAAGGTTTTCAACTAAAAACATCATATGGCTTTGGTAGGACGGTGGTACATCAAAGAGG
This sequence comes from Cenchrus fungigraminus, assembly GCA_036936925.1. Classification (NCBI taxonomy): domain Eukaryota; kingdom Viridiplantae; phylum Streptophyta; class Magnoliopsida; order Poales; family Poaceae; genus Cenchrus; species Cenchrus fungigraminus. The sequence continues at coordinate 106,689,500 of CM072779.1, forward strand.
AGCTTTGCAAGAGCATTTTTTTCGAAAACAAAATTATCCCAAGGGCCAGAACCAACAGAGTTAAGATCATGTCATCAAGTCATATCTCACTTGCCAACTACTTAGATAAGCATGTTTTCCTTATGATGATATTGTTCACAAGCCTCAAGGTTATAAACGAGGAATAAAACTTACACATGTCAACCCTAGGCATGGAGTAAGCATTACCATAGATTTCTTAAGTTGATTTATGGAGAATTTATCAGGCATGAGCGTTCAAACTCAGAAACCATGGTGAAATGAGGAAGAGATGCAAACCAGCGCTGGTTTTTGTGTGGACCAGACGGGGATTCCTGTGATGCGCATGAATGCATGTCTCTTTCAGGTTCTCTAAGCGTGGTCGACCGTAAGAGCTGTGGGAGCGTAGTGTGGGTGCAATAATGATCCGTCGTGTTCGCGTTTGGAGAGTGTAGCTCTCCCCCACACTATTTTGTACCTGGGTGCAGTTCTTCGATACAAAAAAGCAAAAGCAAAAATAGCTAACACATGAGTGACTCAACCGGGTTACATGACCGGTGGAGCCAGGATTTATTCATTCAAGTTCACTACTAGTAAAGAAATAGGCGCTTACACAAATGATGGGAATAATGGAAATAAATGGAAGGGAAATAAATTAAACCTAACTAAGTGCCTATGAAGGGAAATAAAAGTGGGGCACGACACTCTACTCAGCATCATAGAGGTCCTCGTGCCCCGTGGCCACAAAGAGGCGCCTCATCTTGGCACACAGGCCACGGCGAAGATCGCGGAGGTCATCTCTAAGCTCGGCGAGATCCACCTTCTGCTCCGCACTGATGGTCTTCAGCTTCTCACACTCCGTGCCTAGTTCCTCCACTAGTGGGGTTATCCTGGCTGCAGTGGGAGTCTTAGGAGATCGCTCAGGCACCCGAGTCCTCTCCCTCGACTTCCTAGATGCCCGTGGTGTGGAACTACTGCCCAACTCAAATTCTTCATTGGTTTCCTACAAAGTCGGAGGTGCATGGCTGCTCTTCCTGCTGGTGCTATTTGGGCTAGCGAACCTAGGCTTCCCAGGCTGAGAGACTGTTGGAGGCGACGATGGCACAGCAGGGGTCGAACGGCCTCTCACTCCGGAGGCTCCCGGAATGTTGAGCCGAGGTGGTGGAACCACCACAGGCGGCAGAGTTGCTGTGGGTCATGGCCGAACCTCCACCTTCCTCTGGTAGGGGCTGCTGGCACGCCCCTGTGGCTTCCTCGCTTTCTCGAGCGAGGCAGATCGGCCGGAAGTGCGTGGAACTGGGGGTGTGAAGGGCGGCACAGCCATCCCCTTGAGCTCCGAAGTTCCGTCGATGGTGGAACTCGGTCCTTGGTTCCCAACCAGAGGACGGGAGGCGAGCGGCGACACCTCGAAGATGCATGCGACCTCCATAGGTGCCACCCCTGTGGGAGATGCAGTAATGGTAGGGACATCCCCCTCAACGGGTTCACCGGAGGAGGGTGCTGCGGCGAAGGGGACAAGGCTTTTGTCGGTCATGAGGACTGCCGCAACGGCGAGCGAGGGAGGTGAGCAGGGGAGGTAGGGGTTTTGTGCGACGCAAAACTCCGTCACACGGCGAGAGAAGGGTTTCTGGAGGACGAAAGAGTGCGCACGTGAAAAACAAGAGGCGGCAGCGGCCTTAGTGGGTCGGCCGACCTAGAGGGTCGGCCGAGCCCATCTGGGGTCCGCTGGGCCTCTGCTTTGGTGTGTGGGCTCTGGCGGGGCTCAAGGTCTCTGGGTCAGGCAGCCCACCAATTCTAAGGTCAGAGGCTTCAGCAAGGGCTAGAATGGAATTTCGGGCATAATACTACCTTCTACCCCAAACAACTTTACTTAAACCTCTTTATACCTTAATAGCTCAACTTGGGGATTTTACCTGAACCCATACCTGGATGAAGAGTCATTGTTGCCCTCTTGCTCATATCGTCCATTTTCTCTGATGATATCCTCCTGCTCTGCTCTGTGGTCCTCCTTGCAGGTTTCTTTATGATAGGATGCATTTTCTTTCCTGCATGGTTAGTGCATATGTACGATGCAAGCTGTATATATGGTGAAACAGAGATGATCCTCACAACCATCCCAAGGGGACTATGATGGGTAACCTTAGGAAGGCACCGCAGCTAGCAAGGCTATAGCACTACGGATGAGAGATAATAGAGGTGCTGGAGTTGAGCACAAAATCCGGGCCTAAGGCCTAGAGTGCTCTAAGAGTGAAGCTTTCACCTCTAGAACTCAATGATGATCGGACCCCAGATTGAGTGAGTGAAAGTTTATGGGTCGAACGATCACTTGAGTTGAAGGTCAAGAGTGACGGACTTGCTAGTTCATCCTCTCCTTGGGTTGACAAAGGACCTCACCCTCACCTAAGTGGGATGACACATAAGTTAACCCAAGCTTCTGACGGAAGTGTAAAGGATAGATGTGTAACCACACTCCCGCAGGGCATCGATCAGGTCAAGAAGTGAAGAGTAGGATTTGCATCCACTTGATTTGATCGGCATCGGTCTTAGCTGAACTTAAGATGATGAGATGGATTGCCCAACTAGACCGGATATTAGTTCACGCTTTCGCAAGCCTAAGATATGGAAGTTTTACTGCACCAGGGCTCGTGTCTTAGCTTAACCCTTAGTGTGGCAGCACTTTGGATTGAGCCTTGACATGAAGCACAAAAACCTTCTATCGTGACCTCCCCTGGAGAGTTGCGGGCAAGGTTGAAGTGATCGTCCCCACCAGGAACGATTCTTCTTCCTTGACTACCACTCTCCTCCTTCCCTCGAGACTAAGTCTCGAAGGTCGGGTTTTAAGAGAAGAAATGATAGGGGAATCTAGGGGTAGAATTTGCACTAAGTGCTCTTTCCCATGGATTCCTGCCAGTGAGGAGTGATATCTTCGACCAGAGCATAGAGAAATTTGGCATGTTAGCTCAGGCTCTCTCGAGGATTGGCTTAGCCATTTTGACATTTTCTCGTTTGGCTACCTCATCACTCGAGTCAGGTGGGGAGCTGAAATCTAAGACTTCTCCTAGAATTTCTAGTCCCTGTTCTGGCTCTAAGAACACAAAGGCGCCTCCCGAAATGGCATCAAGCGTCATGCCACAGTCTCTTCGTAAACCATACCGGAAATGCTGCAAGAGCACTGGGTCGGGTAGACCAAGGATCGGGCACGTTTCAACCAAAGAGGCAAAATGATGCCATGCCATGCCTAAGGTTTCCTTCCCTCTTTGTTTGAAACTGAGGATTGCCATTCTTAAGGAAACAATACGCCGCAGCGGAAAGAATCGAGTGCAAAAAGATGCTCTTAATTCCTCCCAGCGTAGGTGGTTGCAACCGAAACAATGGTACCAAGATTTTGCTTCCCCAGAGAGGGAGAACGGAAACAGGTTCCTCTTAAGAACATCTTGTGTTGCCCCGGTTTTACCCTGGGTGGAACACAATTGCTCAAAGTCTCTTACGTGATCATAGGGATTCTCATGACTCATCCCCGAGAAGGGTTTTTCCTCAACTAGCTTCATGAGAGATGGGTGAACCATACAAGGTGTTAGCAGAGCGGGTTGTCTCCAGAAAGTTGATTCCATGGTTTCACTCATAATGGGCGGAAGGTGTGTACAAGGATAACCTTCCTGGGATAGCGGGGGTAAAGGTAGAAACAAAAGAAAAACAAAAGATACGAGGATAGTCAGGTTCGTAGATTCTCGACAACCGTTCCCCAGCAACGGCGCCAGAAATGCTTGTTGGTATTTCTTAACATCACCACTATGGTGCCGGGATAGCGTGAGTGTGTAAGAATCACCCGGGTATACTGACGGGTGCGAACGAATCCGCAAGTGCACGGATACACCGTTGTAACACTTCACCTCAGGAGTATTCCCAAGGGTATCGAATCCAAGTTACGGTATGGGGGACTCTACGAGTGACTATCCAAGGGTACACAATCCCTGCTGAGGTTGGTGAGTGATGTGAAGTCTCCTGTAGGTTCTCGATTCTAGAGAGAAACAAGCTCGGATAAGATCTCGCTTCGGACACCAGCCCCTCCTGACTATAACAGTTGGTTCACGGCAAAGGGTTGCCTACACACTGTATCTGAACGTGGGGGATTTCAGAGGGTCCAACGGCTGTCACTACCGCAGCCTACCCCAAGACAAACCGTGGGATACAGGGCATTCGAAGGATAACCAGCAATCTAGACACCACGTCTACACCACCGACTACTACTATAGCACAGCTACGCCTGACGTCCCATAGAAACACTATAGCACTCCGTATAAATACGAAGCAACGAACCAGCGAGGTTGAGCTAGACCTTACTCGTCGCTGAATCGATTCACGCGAGGAGATATGATTGATACTTGGTCTAAATCAGATATGCATGATCTCACTATATTCTAATAGACAGGCAATCATACAAACGAGATCCAAACTTATGCGATGATAACAGAAGATCTAGGGTCGTGTTTGTGAAGAACACGAGCCTCTAACTTATGAACAAACGCAAAAGTAAGAATTACTTGCTCGGCAACTAGATCGAGGAAGCATGTTCATGAAGAACGCGAGCCTCTAAATGATGAACGAATGAAGAACTCAAGAACAACTCATTCATGCATGAGAGCCACTTTAGTCTTAATAGGAAATAATGAAATACTCACTTTTGTCTAAATGAAGAACAGCATCGCTCACGAGATATGAGGGGACGATGGATGATGAACGGATCATCACCACCTCACCTCTACTCATCCACAAACTCCTCTCTACCTAGCACCACCTAGTCTAGATCCTCCACACACACACACACACACTCATGGTGGGACGAGGTTTCACCTCCACCAAGAGAGAATGAGAGAGAAAGAGGCAAATGTGAGAAATGGCTTCAAGTGTGCTTCACCTCTTCTTACCCCCCTCTCCTCCTATTTATAGGCCTGTGCAACCGGCGTGAGAGCACCCAAACACCCCGGGATGGCCTCAAGAACCAATGACCAAGAACCACGTGGAAGCCCCTGAGTGGGCGCCACAAGGTCGGTTCGGCCGACCTGTGGGGTCGGCCGACCCCCTGTGGGCCCCACTCGGGGTGTGCTTTCGCGTGGTGGCTGCCTTGTGGGTCCTGAGGTCGGTTCCCGGTGTCCACGTGGTTTGGAGGCGGTTTAGGCGCTCTGGTGGGCCATGGTGATGAGCCCATGACTCCTCAAATTATTTCATTGGTTACTTATGAAAACAAGTGCAAGGTTTCAAATATTTCAGCCATTGATAATAATGTGCAAAGTTCGCTACGGCTTGGTGAATTCTATTTTGTTGTGAAACAAGAAGATATATTGGAAGAGAAAGGCCTAGGCGGTGCATCTAGGTTTGTGCCACATGTGTTTATTTTCAAAGGGTCTAATTTATGCAAGCGTGAGGAGAAGATATTACAGCAAAATGGCTCCATGCATGTTGAGTTCACGCAGGAAGCACCAAGTTGATGGACTTGGCTTGAAAGAATGCCTAATAAAGTGTTTTGCATCATTGCCAGATTATTTATACTATTTCTATGTATTAGACTCATAGCCATGATGTGTTACGTCTTTTAATTAGCAGTCATAGAGTCTGGTGTGTGGCGTGTGTGAGTTGGTCAAACTAGGTTGTGGGCCTTGTGCCGAGTCCAAACTGGAGTCCATGCCTGCGCGCATGTATTAGAGGGTCTCGTTCCCTGGTATGGGCAGGTTGGTTTTTATCGTGTGTTTTTGTCGAGGGTTTCTCCTCTGGAGCGAAGAGGCGGCGCTGCTTCTTCCTTGCCGTGGCGACGGCTGCCGATCCTTAAGGGTTTGTGAAGAACTGCGTGATCAGGATCTTCCCTGGGTGCGCTGGTTCGATCTCATCGGGATCTCATCTTCTGATTGTGGTTCGTCGAGGCCACGGGTGGGAGAATTATCTAGGCTTGGATTGCATCTACTGTAAGCCAATCCCTCTATCATTGCTACTGCTTGTGTTGGTGATTAATCAACCGAATTATCCGTCTTTTGGATTATACTGCTGTTATGTTTGCTACTTGCATTCTCGGGAAGCTGCTCCAGTCATTGGTTGGGAAGATCCATTAAATTGAGTTTGCCGTAGGACAAGATTGCATTGGAATATTGCTGCTCTCATTTATAATTAAATATTCTACTTATCCATTGTCATATACGGCTGCTATACTACTAAAAGATCACAATACTTTTGGGGTTCTGAATTGTGAATTCAGTTAACACAATTTTAGTCATTGTTGTGCCGTGAAAGATTGGGATAAATTATTGGACCTTGTAGGCGTGTCCTTATCACATGGGATCCATGTGATGCCTGCATGGTGGCTTCTGATTCGCCGAGGCTTCCTTCCTTGGATTGGTGATGTCATGGATCCAAGGGATGCTTGCATGCAGCCCCTCATTGGCTGAGCCCAACTTGCTAGGATCATGAGGGTGTCTTTTCTCTTCATTTCCTATGCTAAACACCTGCATTCAACTTAGCATAGCCACTGGTGGAAATTGTCAGTTTAAACCCCTATTCTAGTGTGGATGCTTAGTTCTTATGATAAAATGCAGGGATTGACGGCCCTAAATTAGGTACTTAACAGCCGTCAACAACTCCCCCACACTTGCCCTTTGCTCGTCCCGAGCGAAAGGGAAGATCATATGAGTTTAAACCAAAGGTATAAAACAAGCATAAGAGTTATTCCAGGTCATACCTTGCTCCTGTGAACTCTGTGGATTGGCTACAATGCCATCTTGGGTAGTGATATGAGGAATGACCATGAATCGAGTCTCTTAAGCACCTGTTGGTCAGCACTTGGGGTTTTCTTGATAATTTTTAAAGAAAAAGAACTGCTCTGCCCTCCTTCTTTGATTCTCTCGGATCACTCAATGTGTATATGTCCTCACCAAGGCATTAGATTGCCTTTCTTCACCCTACTTCTAATAATGGCTGTATTTGATGCTCAGGGTAGGATAAAGGTAAAGCATACTTGTATCACATATATTGCAAAGTCAAAAACTGGATCCATAGAGAAAATCAAATCATACAATCAGATCAAGATGTGCACATGTATGGGTACGGTGAGTATGGTAAGGTGGATACTAGGCCCGGAAATGGGTGCTAGATATTACCATGCTTTATATGATAAAAATGAGGGATTGATGGTAAGGTGGACACTAGCCCCGGAGTAGGTACTAGTTATTACCATCTATATGGTGGAACTCTTTTTCTTGCACATATCAATCCCTTTTTCTCCTTTTGGAATTTTTTGAGACTTGGGCTAGCTGTCTTTATTTTATTTTGCCATGCTTTTGAGCATGCTTTTCTTTTTTTTTCTTCTCTTTTTGTTAGATAGCCCTTTGTCTCTTTTGGAGATATTTGGAGAGGGATGAATGATGCAAAGATGCATAGAGTTTTATTTGTGGAAGAATGCGTAAGCAAATGGAACAAATGATGAATGCTAACTTCCAGTGTAGAAGTTTTAGCATGAACGTGTACGTGATCTTGATCAAGGGAGTATGAGTTCTAACAAGGGTCACAACAATTTGACAAAGCTCAATGAGAGAGCAAGCTGCATATGTGGAGGCTAACAAGAGCTAGAATCTACATATGGCCTTGGATAGGAAATGCTCATCATTGAGAAACTCATCATGTTTAGATTTTTTCAAAAGGGAAAACTCCGGATGTCAAGCATCACTAGGTACAAGATCATAGCTCTCTATTATACCATATCATGTCTCACAACAACTTAGGCATGGATCATGCTTTTTGCTACCCACAGTTTTCAAGATAAGGTTCGAACATGCAAGCCAACAAACTCAAAACTTAGGTAGGATACAAAGTTGTACGCAAAAAATACGAGAAGAATAAACAGAGCAACTATTCATCATTTCAACCATAGAGGCATTCTTACTATGCATATCAAAGCAAACTAAGCAAACTTATGATGAAAGCAAATAAATCTTTTTGGTCTTTTTATTTTTGCAGAATTTTATGGATTTTCATTATAAGATATTTTGAAAACAAAAGAAGATACAAGTTACATCAGGATGGGGGTCCTCCCCCAAGCTAGCTTCAGGCTCACTGCAGTGGAGGGTAGAAGAAACCCTAACTCGCATAGAAAGCCCTCTGCTCCTCTATGTGTCGCTGCTACACCTGCTGCATGGTGTAAATCCTCTCGCAAGTCTGACACTACCACATTGAGTTAGCCTCAACGTGGGTGTTCAGCGTCTCCTCCAATCCTGTGACCTGGACGGTGAGCTCTCCTAGCTGCTGCGCGAGCTGAGCGTCTCGTGCAGAGGCCGAAGTGTGCCGTCTGAAGGACGAAGACGGAGGTGGACCACCGGAGCTGGAACTAGCGGGTGTAGCCCACTGGTCCCTGCTCGCACTCACCCAAGCCGAGCCGCTCGCACTCGGATGGTATTCAGCCTGGTCCCAACAAGGTGTATATCCAGGGGTAACCCCGAACATGTACCCCGCAGGAGCCCCTCCTGCCACCGGTGGTGTAGTAGGCTGTGGCTGTGTTGGTGGCTATGACTGTTGCTGCTGCATGTGTGCTCTCTTTGCCGCGCTTCTGGTGGACCTGCCTGAAACACTAGCACGACGGCCTTCCTCTTGTGTAACAAGGGGAATGGTCAATGACTCCGAGTTATACAATCGAAACCCCGGGTTTGGTAACAGGATTTGACTTGCATAACCCAGGAAGAAGAAAGTCAAAGAATCATTTGGGCCTTTCTTATGTGTATGCCATTGGATCAAGTATGCCTCATCAATGAGAACTCGAGGCATCCCAATGAAGGGGATGGGATTCCCGCTTAGAACCCCAAGTCTGAGATCAATACGAGTCACCAAAGATGTACACTCAATAGGACCTATCATCTTAAAATTCATCAACCACTACCGAATCATAGCTTTAACGGGGGAGACCTTGATCTGTTTAGTAGCAGCGTATAGATTCATCAACTCATCATTGCGCATGGGCCGAACATCCTCTCGTGGAAAGAGAGTAATGGCGAGCCACTTGTGCCACAATCGAAGAGTGGGATGCACAATTTCATTACACCGAGGCACAAATTTACCGCTATAAACTAGACCAGAAATATCTCACCAGAAAGATTCTCGAACAAAACCCTCACAAGCCTTCTTCAAAGAAAGAGCACAATGATGATTAAAACCAAGGAGACGACTAAGATCTTTCCATGAAACTCGGTAATTGGTCCTAAAAAGATGAAACTCAATACCATCGGCCACCTGTCTTCTCCATGAGTGCCGGGTCGAAGTCCAGGTGTGGGCAAAGACTCGATCCTTTAGGAGAGCGTAGGCTTGCTCCTCTCGAGCACCTCGCAAGATGAGGTAGGGGGTGGTCGTCGACGACCTCCTTCACTGCTTGTGGTTCGGCTTGCTCTTCTTCATAGTCCATCGTTGATGGGCTCGGCGTCGGCTCAGCGGGGACGGATGAACTTGCGCTTGCCCGTGAACGGGAGCGGGTCACCCTCCGGAGAGCATTCGCCGCCCAACTCATTCTAGCACACAACAGGACAACAAGAGTAACTCGGTGATGGGTTAGTGAAAAAAAATGAAATTCTTACCGAGCGTGCTCCACCAATAGCAATACTTGCAGCAACACAATAGAGAGAGTACTTGATGAATCAAACTTGAGCAAGAAATCTAACAAAACCAAGATAGCAAGGAGTAGAGAGGGGAGTGTGAGTGAAATGAGTTAAATCGGTGAAGAACACCCCCTCTCCCCCTGCTATTTATAGGCAAACAGGGTAGGCACCTCGGGGTAGCCAAGGCACAACGGCTAGGAGCTGTTGGAGCCGGCTGGGCCCCGCTAGCCGTTGGCCGGGATCGGCCGAACCAACGGTCGGCCGACCCAGGCTCGGGCCCGCTAGCGGCATGCTTTGGCTGGCGGCTCCCCAACGGCTAGCCCATGGCTTGTCCTGGTGCACCGGCCAAAATCCGCCAAAAACATTTTTCAATTGATTTTTCTTAAATTTTCAAACTCAGAAATTATTTTCAGAAATTTTATTTGAAAAGGGAAAATGGGTAGATAAATCTAGCATGCAGATGCAAGGATTTGGAAAAATCAAATATGCAATTTGAAAAATCAAATAAAAATTTGGAAAGGGAAATATGAGATAAATATCATCTTTAACCTTTTTGGTAGAAAGGACTCATCCTTTTTAGTCCGACGAGTTGGACTCTTCTTAGCGGTTAATACCACTCGGCATCTCCCACTCCTAAGAAGTAGAGGGTGATGCCTTCTCAATCTTCCGCCATTCTTTACGAATTTTCTTTTGCTTCAATTTTGACGGAGGTTTCTTCTTTGGGGGTGAAGGCTCCGTCCTTGGCGACAGCGCCAGAAATGTTTGTTGGCATTTCTTAACATCACTACTAACAACGTCGAGTTAGTGTGAGCATCAAGAATTGCCAAAGGTAAATCTAATGATCATGAATGAATCCGCAAGCGCACAGATAAACCGTTGATGCATTTCCCCAGGGAAGGAAAGTATTCCTAGGGTATTGTATCCGTGGAAGGCAATGGCAGATATGAAGACTTGTGCTTTTGCACTGAATGTAAACCAAGAGATAGATATAGAAGACAACAACTCAAAGACAGGGTTGAGATAAATGATATGATGGGGTAGTGTGACACACACTCAGATCTACCTCTACTATAGTACACTACGGCTTAGGGGGAACATATGAGTTAGCTCTAGGTTCTAAGGTACTAAACATACAAGTTAGATGATACAAGAGATAAGCATAAAGCATTGCATGAAAGGTAAGGTTCAACATCCAGGTACAAACGGGGAGATAACCCGCGACGACCAGAACTCTGCGAAACTATCCTTTAGACTCCTACAGCAATACCCTAGTGCGGAGGGTTTCAAAGAGTCCAACAGCTGTCACCACTGCGGCCTACCTCAATCGTTACGAGGGGCATGCTCATAACTAACGTAGCCACACAACCTAGGTACCATGCCTGCATTGCTGCTAGACTTCACCCACTCGGGCTATTGTGACCCAGGGTGAGAGCCACCAGAAGACTGGTCAACTTAGACCGAGTACCGTAGCTTGAACACAAACTTCATGCAATACTAACATGCTATCTACCAAGATCAAACTAGGGCTAGTCATACGAACGGATACAAACTCTCTTATGTCTAGTCAACAAGATCAAATGATCGTGTTCGTGAAGAACATGAGCCTCTAACTTATGAACAAACACATAAGGAATGAGTGTTGACGGTCAATATTTGCCATTTTCAAGACCATCAACTCCTGCAAATCTGAGCATGAATTGAACATCCACACTAGAATAGGTGCTTAAACTCATACTTTCCACCAGTGTCGATGTCTATTTGAATGCAGGTATTTAGCATAAGAAATGGGAGGAATTCATGCACTTTCACTCCGCTCCAATCCAAGGCACTCAAATGCTGGCCAATCCGGGGCTGCCACATGGATTCTCCTGGATCCATGATGTCACCAATCCATGTGAAGGACTCTCGACGAATCACACGTTGCCACGTCAGCATCACATGGATCCATGGGCCCACTTTACCAACTAAACCGCCAGGAAACGTGCCATGCACGGAGGAGAGGCATCAAGGCCCACATGGAAGCGATCCAGAGGAAGCACGGGACAGGGGGCCACCCGAGGGGGTCGGCCGACCCTAGGTTCGGCCGAACCGACCTAGGGTCGGTTCATCCTGGCGCTCCACGTGTTGTCCTCCCATTGGCTCCTGGCTACATTCCCGGGCGTTTAGGGGCACTTTGAGCCCCGGAGCAAGCCTCCTCCTTGTCTATAAATAGGAGGGGAGGGGCTCCATTTCTCACACACCACCAAACTCTCAAGTTCCACTCTCTCTTGTGTAGCTCTCTCTCCCTCTCTCCAATTCTGCCCATGAGAGGTGATTCTCACCTCTTTGTGGTAGAATGGTGATGAGGAGAGATCTAGACTAGGATTAGTGAGAGGTAGAGGAGGGGTAAGGAGTGAGTTGATGTCCTCGTGGATGCTTGTTCTTCATTTAGATCAAAGTGAGTATTTCAGCATTTCTTATTTAGACTATAGTGGACATCATACATGATTGATTTGTTCTTGTGTTCGTGGCTCGTTCATAAGTTAGAGGCTTGTGTTCTTCGTGACACAAGGCTTCGATCCTTTAGAGCCAGAGCCGTAGTTCATTTACTTGTTTGCATGCTCTGATCCTGTTTAGTTAAGTGAGTTTGCTGTATCTTGTTCAGCTGCATCCATAGCTCCCTTTATGCTCCCAGTTCAATGATATGATCTGATTCCGATCTTTCCCTTGTTCGTGGGACCGTATTTATGTGGTTGCTATAGTGTAGTTGGCGGGCTAGCATACGCCGCACTATAGTATTTATCTGGGGTACAGACGTGGTGTCTGGGCCTTGGGTTTCCTACGAAGACCACGTACGATCGTAGCGTAGAGGTAGGCCGTAGTGGTGATAGCCTATTGGACCCTTTGTCAACCCTCTTACGTCGCGTACCGAGTTGGGCTCGCTTGCCAGCACCTCTGAGTGTTGTCTCCCCGCGGGGATGACTAAGATCTGACAGGAATACATCTTGAGAGCTAAGTCCCTTAAGAAAGTGCTTCTTGTATCCCGACCTATCCCAGCGAAAGCTGGTGTCCTTGGATACACCCGCTCTGGTTACTCTCCGTCCTAAGGGAACGAAACCCGACAGGAATACTCATTCCCCTAGGGAGAAGTGCTAGAACGGTGTATCTGTGCGCTTACGAATTCGTTCGCACTCGTCAGTGTACTCGGGAATTTCTTACACGCTCACGCTGCCCACGGGGCCCAGTGTTGAGGTTAAGAAAAGCCAACAAGCATTTCTGGTGATGTTGCCGGGGACGGCTGTTGTTAACCTTCGAGCCCGTCTATCCTCGTATTTATCTTTTTCTTTTTTTCTTCTACCTTCACCCCCATTACCCTTTTTGAGATATCCCTTTTTGTTTTCTTTACTTCTACCTCTACCCCCACTACCCATGGAAGGTTATCCTTGTAAACACCTTCCACCTTCGAGGAGTAAACCCTCAGAGCCATCTTCGTTAAGATCCACTCTTACATCTGGCTTATGGATTCGCCCCTCTCTCTTGAAGCTAATTCAGGACCTATCCTTCTCGGGGTTAAGTCATAAGAACCCCTTTGATCATGTAAGAAACTACGAGCATCTGATTGAAACTCAGGGTAAAACCGGAGAATCACCGGATGCTCGGAAAAGAGTGTTTCCCGCTATCCCTCTCCGGGGAAGCTCGGGATTGGCACCGTTGTTTTGGTAGAGACTACCTTACTTGGGAAAGGTTGAGAGCAGCTTTTTGCTCCCACTTCTTCCCAATACGACATGTCATCTCGTTAAGGGCAAAGATTCTTTGTTTCAAGCAATGTGAGGAGGATTCACTAGGAATGGCATGGAATCATTTCGCCTCCACAGTGGAAGATTGCCCAGCCCTCTACATACCCGATTGGATGTTGCTTCAGCACTTCTGGTTTGGATTGCGGAAGGATGATGCCATGAGGCTTAATGCTCTCTCCGGAGGATCCTTTGTGCACCTAGATGCTGTCGAGGGAAAAGAGATCATGGATAATCTCTGAGATTTCAGCTCCCCTTGCATCCGGACAATGAGGCACCCACCAGAGGAAAAGTTGAGCCACCTAGATCCATCATCAGCCGAGTCCGAGATTTCATATCCACTCTTTCTGAGCTCTGGCTGAAGATGTCATTCCTGAATAGCAGGAGTCTAAGGGAAAGGTTTCGTGGCGCGAGATCTACCCTTGGGTTCCCCTCTCGTGCATCTTCTTAGACCCTCTCCCCGAGACTTTGTCTCATGGGAGGACGGAGAGAGTAGTTCGGAGAGAACGACCATTCCCAGCTAGGATGACTTGTTCGATGCTCACTACTATCTCCTAAGGAGGGTATGAGAGGCCCATCGTGTTTCTACGTCGAGGTTTGAGTTGAAGTGCTTTGCACTGAAGTTTCGTATAAACCTAGACATCGGTCTCTGCTTTATAATCCATTGGATTCATCCATCAGACCGAAGGATCACGATCATTTACCGATCGAATGGAGTGCATTCACTTTTTATCTCAAGCACATCGATCGATGCCGATCAATCAGGAGAAGCTTGCACTACGTATCCTATGCCTGATTTGATCGATGCCCAATGGGAGGTGCGCTTTTCAGTTTATCCATAACCCCCCATTGGAAGCTTAGGCCAGATTTGGGAATGTTTTCATCGCTTTGATGAGAACATCGAACCCTCTGCCTAAGGAAATAGTGAGTAAATCTTGCTCTTCGTCCGAACTCTAGTTCCTGATGGTACACCGACCTCTGGAAGTCCACGCTTTATCCTTTTGAGAGCCGAGTGTCCTTCCGAGCTTGAGTTCACTCGGAGATCGGTACCTATTGGTGAAGCACTAGCCTCAGTGCTCGATCTTTTCATCTTCGAGTTCCACGACCCCAGTGCTATAGTCCTCGAGTCCCATGACCACCTCAGGAAAGACCTCAACCTCCCTGGGATGTTCATGCTTGCTCTCAGCCTCGATATACCTTTTTGGGCTGGAGTTCGTATACGCACTGCCTTTGCAGAGCGGAGCTTATCGTCATATCAACATCATCTGCAAGGAGACGGTCATAAGTTGAGATAGGAGATCACAAGACACCCACACCTTGAGTACTCCTAGGACTCATCTCGTTTCCCCAGGACGAATTATCCTTTGGGTATCTTGTGGACCGTGGTCATGCAGGAGAAAGAAATTGCCACGATTAAGGGGAGTAAGCAAAAGGTCCACAGGAGGACAGCACCATTGTGGCGACACGGACGCTTCGTGACTATCGTCAGAGGTGCCTACACTCCTGACGAACCAAATATGTCGCCAAGGCGATTTCCCCCAGATTCTCTTTGGATATATCATGGTTTGGCCAAGGTTGGTATAGAGTGGAGGATGAATTTTCAGCCTCAACCTTATCTTAGCCTAAAGCCTAAGCCAATCTTTCCATCTCGGGGAATCCACCTGGGCTATCGATCCTGAGGCTTGCTGGAGCCCACACGAGAAGGGGGAGGACCAGAGGGGCCCACAGGGGGCCGACCGAAACCCTGGTGCCGCCTCTCCCCTTCTTCTTTCGCGTGTGCGTCTCATTCTCCTCCAGAAATCTTCTCCTTGCCGCCCGACGAGTTTTCGCATCGCGAATTCCATCTCCTCCACCTCACCATCCTCAGCATCACCGCATCCATGGCCGGAAGGAGTGTTGTCCCCTTCGACGGCTCCACCTCGTCCACCGGCCCCGGGGCAGGAGGCAACCCCTCCATTGTTGCCGCCCCCGCTGCGGACCTCGCAATGGTGGCCGGTGTCCTGGATGTTCCTCCGCTCGCCACCATCCCACCGGGCGGGAGGATTCCAGGCACACCGCCCTCAAGGCGCTCCGCCTCGCCTGGGAAGAGGCACGTGAGACGAGCGGCCAGCCCCTACGGCAGGCCGACCACGGCTCAGCTTCGCCCCTGGGGGTTGCCGCTCGCTCCACCTAGCACACTTGGATCATCGCTAGCTGGAGGGCAGACAAGCTCAGCACAGTCCGCTCCTTCACCACAGCCACCGGTGACCATCAAGCCGGCACTGGCCAAGGAGAAGGCTCCTGCAGCACGCCCAGCTCCAGTTCTACCAGAAGAGGAGGAA
This sequence comes from Cenchrus fungigraminus, assembly GCA_036936925.1. Classification (NCBI taxonomy): domain Eukaryota; kingdom Viridiplantae; phylum Streptophyta; class Magnoliopsida; order Poales; family Poaceae; genus Cenchrus; species Cenchrus fungigraminus. Next base: position 106,705,211 of record CM072779.1, read on the forward strand.
GACATTAGCCTGGACGACGGGTTGCCACCGCTGCCCTACACTAGGAGGTCCAGGGAGAGGACTCGGGCAACCGAGCAACTCCCTAGGCTCTCCTCAGTGGCCAAGCTGACCCCGCTGATGAAGGAATTAGAGGCCACCAACAAGAAGCTCAGGGCTGCTTACTCAGAGCAGAAGTTGGACCTGGCCGAGCTCAGAGACGACATCCGTGACCTTCGCCGCGGCCTTTGTGTGAAGATGAGGAGGCTGTTCTCGGCCACGGGGCATGCAGCCCTCTATGATGCTGAGTAGTGGGGATTAGCCCCAGCTTTAGTTCATTAGGCGCTAGTCTAGGTCTAGGTTTGATTTCCCTTTGTTTCCCTTTATTTCATTTATTTCTTTTGCATGTGTGTAAGCGTCTAATCATTTTGCTTAAAACATTTGGATTTGAATAAAGTTGCTGACCGGTCATGTAACCCGGTTTAGCCACCCGTTGTGTCGTTACTTTGGTCTCTTTGATTTAGAGGACATCTAGGTTTGAGACAGTGTGGGGGAAGAGCCACGACTCTCCCAATGCAAGCACGACGTTTTCGTACGTACCCACTGCGAGCACTCCGCGCTAGCCGATCGATCACCTACCGAGAACCTGAACGGGACCCGCACGAGTTCACTCCTGTGGAGAGCCTCTCACGGTTCATCTTCCATGCGTAGCGCCGGTTTGCATCTCGACAACTCACTCTCTTTCGTTCCTGAGTTTTATAAGCTATATCTGTCTATCCCTAAACTAAAACTCGAATGATGATGCTAAATATCACCCAGCTCATTTGTGCCTGAGTAGACTTACATATGTTTTATTCCCTGTTACCTGCCTGATGCTTGTGAACCATAATCTTCTTAAGGACAAGCATGTCTACCTAAGTAATTGATGAGTATGATATGGCTGGATGATATGATCTTTTGCTCTGATGACTAACTCTCTTGGGAAATTTATTTTTGAAAACTCAAAACCTCTTGGAAAGGCTCCTCTTTGATATGCCTCCGTCCCATTAAAGCCTTATGATCTCTGTATGTAAAAACCTTTGATTCATATGCTGCTTGTCATTACTTTGAGCTTTGTCAAATTCTGTGACACTTGTGAGAATTCGTTTCATTACTTTCATGATCAAGATTTATGTGCACCCCACCTATTTTCCCCTTGCTATGCTTCTACCCTGGAAGTTAGCATTGTATCATTTATCCATTTCATAAAAATAAAGCTCCATATGTGGTGTGACATCTCTCTCCAGAAGTGTCCTTCAAAAACAGTCATGGGCTATAAAAAAATACATGCTCAAGGCATGATGAAAAAAAAGAGAAGAGAAAGAATAGCCCATGTCCAAAATAAAGGAGGAATAGGAGAGAGATGAGATCATGCAAAAAGGAGTTCCATATCATAGATGGTAATAACTAGTGTCCATTCCGGGGCTAGTGTCCACCTTACCATCAACCCACATTTTCACCATATATATGTATGGTAATATCTAGCACCCATTCCGGGCCTAGTATCCACCTTACCATACACACCATAGCCATACCGGTGTACATCTTGATCTGATGGTATGACTTGATTTTCTCTGTGGATCTAGTCTTTGACTTTGCAAAATATGTGATGCAAGTATGCTTTCTCTTTATCCTACCCTAAGCTCCACATATAGCCATCATTAGAAGTAGGATGAAGAAAGGAAAAATGCCTTAGTGAGGACATATACACCTTGAGCGATTTGAGAGAATCAAATGAGGAAGCCACCAAGAGTTTTGTTTATGAAAATCTTGCAAAACCCCAAGGTGTTTATCATCAGGTGCATAAGTGACTTGATTCACAGCTGTTCTACTTTTCAATCACTCAAGGGAACATGATAGCCACTACACAGAGGTTCACAGGAGCAAGGTATGACTTGGAATATCTCTTATGTCTGTCTTACTTTTCAGTATTTATTACCCGCTTGGCTTTGTCTCCCCTTCACTCAGGACGAGCAAAGGTCAAGTGTGGGGGTGTTGTTGACGGTCAATATTTGTCATTTTCAAGACCGTCAACTCCTGCAAATCTGAGCATGAATTGAACATCCACACTAGAATAGGTGCTTAAACTCATACTTTCCACCAGTGTCGATGTCTATTTGAATGCAGGTATTTAGCATAAGAAATGGGAGGACATCATGCACTTTCACTCCACTCCAATCCAAGGCACTCAAATGCTAGCCAATCCGGGGCTGCCACATGGATTCTCCTGGATCCATGATGTCACCAATCCATGTGAAGGACTCTCGACGAATCACACGCTGCCACGTCAGCATCACATGGATCCATGGGCCCACTTTACCAACTAAACCACCAGGAAACGTGTCATGCACAGAGGAGAGGCATCAGGACCCACATGGAAGCGAGCCAGAGGAAGCACGGGCTAGGGGGCCACCCGAGGGGGCCGGCCGACCCTAGGTTCAGCCGAACCGACCTAGGGTCGGTACGTCCTGGCCCTCCACGTGTTGTCCTCCCATTGGCTCCTGGCCGCATTCCCGAGCGTTTAGGGGCACTTTGAGCCCCGGAGCAAGCCTCCTCCTTGTCTATAAATAGGAGGGGAGGGGCTCCATTTCTCACACACCACCAAGCTCTCAAGTTCCACTCTCTCTTGTGTAGCTCTCTCTCCCTCTCTCCAATTCTGCCCATGAGAGGTGATTCTCACCTCTTTGTGGTAGAATGGTGATGAGGAGAGATCTAGACTAGGATTAGTGAGAGGTAGAGGAGGGGTAAGGAGTGAGTTGATGTCCTCGTGGATGCTTGTTCTTCATTTAGATCAAAGTGAGTATTTAAGCATTTCTTATTTAGACTATAGTGGACATCATGCATGATTGATTTGTTCTTATGTTCGTGGCTCATTCATAAGTTAGAGGCTTGTGTTCTTCATGACACAAGGCTTCGATCCTTTAGAGCCAGAGCCGTAGTTCATTTACTTGTTTGCATGCTCTGATCCTGTTTAGTTAAGTGAGTTTGTTGTATCTTGTTCAGCTGCATCCATAGCTTCCTTTCTGCTCCCAGTTCAATGATATGATTTGATTCCAATCATTCCCTTGTTCGTGAGACCGTATTTATACGGTTGCTATAGTGTAGTTGGTGGGCTAGCATACGCCGCACTATAGTATTTATCTGGGGTACAGACGTGGTGTCTGGGCCTTGGGTTTCCTATGGAGACCACGTATGATCGTAGCGTAGAGGTAGGCCACAGTGGTGACAGCCTGTTGGACCCTTTGTCAACCCTCTTACGTCGCGTACCGAGTTGGGCTCGCTTGTCAGCATCTCTGAGTGTTGTCACCCCGCGGGGACGACTAAGATCTGGCAGGAATACATCTTGAGAGCTAAGTCCCTTAAGGAAGTGCTTCTTGTATCCCGACCTATCCCAGCGAAAGTTGGTGTCCTTGGATAGACCCTCTTTGTTTACTCTCCGTCCTAAGGGAACAAAACCTGACGGGAATACTCATTCGCCTAGGGAGAAGTGCTACAACGGTGTATCCGTGCGCTTGCGGATTTGTTTGCACTCGTCAGTGTACCTGGGAATTTCTTGCACGCTCACGCTGCCCACGGCGCCCAATGTTGAGGTTAAGAAACGCCAACAATGAGTAAATAATCCTTCAAGTGGATCAAAAGGTAGTGTTCACGAAGAACACGAGCCTCTAAATGATGAACAATGGATGAACTCAAGAACATATCAATCACATGATCTACCACAACCTTATATGAAATTGCTGAATAACTGAAGTAGATCAAAGTCGTACAAAGAAATAAAGATGCAAGAGAACTCATACCTAGACTCCAAAGTAGACTTGGAACTTGAATAAGAGCTACTCTAGCCAACCCCCTAGCCTTGGGAACTAAAAGTGAGAGGAGAATGAAGAGAGTGGTGTGTGAGAAATGGAGCCCCTCCCCTTCTATTTATAGGCAAGGAGAAGGCGTGCTTCGGGGCTCAAACTCCACCAAAACACCCGGGGATGCAGCAAGTGAGCAATGGGGAGCAACCACGTGGAGGGCCAGGATGGACGGCCATTAGGTCGGTTCGGCCGATCCTAGGATCGGCCGGCCCCCTAGGGGTCGCCACCTAGCCTGTGTTTTCTCTGGGTGGCTGACATGTGGGCCCTTTGATCCTTCCCCCTTGTATGCCAAGTTTCCTGATAAGTTGGAGCTATACATGCCGTTGGGGAAGCTACGGGTTCACCCATACCCATACCTGTAGATTACCCATTCCTAATTATCAATAGGATAATCCCCATTGGATATAGATAATCCAATGGGTAAGTATCCAAGTCAAAGCACCCAACAGGCCAACAGTCGCTCGCTTGTCCTCTCGCATGTCCTCTGGGCTGGGGCAGATGACCTCGGCTTCGACTCCGGGTGGTGCACCGACTCCTTGACCTTGCTTGCCCTCGATGTCGTACGTCTTGTACACCAGCAGCGACTTCCTCCGCTGTAGCTCGGCATCATCCAGCGCTGCCACCTTCTTGGCCGCCAAGACCATGGTGGTGGTGTCATCCAGCACGGCTACGGATGGAGTTGTACTACCCACTGAGGTTCACAGATGCTACTGGAGCGCTTCAACTGCCCAGTGTCGGTGCCGGCGCCGCCGTCGGTCGGACGGTCGCGATGGTGATCCCGTATGAGGCAACGTAGGACGCGCTATAGGACTGGGCGCAGGTTTAGCCTCGGCATCATGTGGGCACCATCCCCGCTGCCGGCGATGCTCTTCGGCTCTTGATGCTCCCACAACGCTCCACCGACGGCGGCGTTAGGCGCGTCCACAAGCTAACGCTCCGGCCCCCTTCACCACCCTTGATGGCGCATGCGCCGGCGGTGGCTGCGCGTAGCTAACGTTGTAGCACTGGATGTCCGCCGCACCCGTCGTGCCGCCGACCCGCCATACATGTTGCTCCTCTCCGCGCACAACATTGACCGTTCCATTGGCATCTCTCCCTCCCTCTCGCTCTACTTCACTTCCTCGGCGAGCTCTGCTTTGTGACAACTGACAACCAAGCAATGGTGAGGCCGGTAGTGCGACCTCGTTCCTAGTCTTAGCATGGGGATGCGGCCACTCGACCCGTGGCCAGGCGGTGGCGCTCAACGATGTAGTCGTCGACATGGCGTCGCTGGCAGCCGGATCGCCTGTCGTCGCGGCGGCGGCGGCAAGGCACGTCGTCTCGAGGCCCGAGCGCTACGTCAACACCGGTGTGGAGCAGCTGTGGGTGAACGAATAAGCATGACTAATAATTGGGTAATACCCATGGTTATCTTACCCATAACCATAAGTAATTGGGTAATCCATACCCTCCCCATACAATGCGGATGTGGATTTGGGTACCGGGATTGGATGCCTAGTGGTATTGTTAGTTGGAGCTCTGGTGGGCCCATGGATCCTTGTGAAGTCCATGTGTCACTCTCTAATTCATCGGTAAGTGCCTCCCTTGGATCAGTGACATGGATTGCCATGTGTTTCCTTGGTGGCAGCCACCTCCTCAGCTGAGTTGGCATGGATCTTCCATAGAAGGTGGGTCTCCATCTCTTTTCATGCTTATTTCACCTACATACAAATAATCTCCAAGGACAAGTGGAACTACATTATTCAAACCAAAATGTAAGTAAATAATGCATATGCCTCCATTTATATGAGAATATTGATGGCTGAAAGTAGCACTTAACAGCCATCAACACAAGACTCCATGGGCATACGTTCTTCATACTTGTGAACCTCTTATCTCTCTTTAACGTAATCTAGGGTCAGATTGTCTTTACTTTATAGATTAATTTTTATATCATAAAGTCTTTAATCAACTAAGTTAGTGTTAGATTAAACGCTAGTAATCCCCTTGCTCCATGGATTGACAAGAACCTTGGGGGTCCCCCCTTGGTGAAAAAGGCACCAAGTCACTTCGCGTACTTGCGGTGAACTTGAACGTGGTTTTGAACCGTCAACAAGCCCCTTTTTCTGGCTTCGTTGCCAGGGAGCAAGCCAGTTTACTTCGTTTAATCTCTCATTGCTTTTGTTGATTACTAACACCTAACCTTTGTGTTCTAGAAAAACACCCTTTTTGTTTTTGTTTTTGATTGTCTAGATGGCGTTCGTTGGGAATCCTTTGGAGGAACCGGAAAATCGCTAAGAGACTATGCTAGCCCTCGATGTGAGGTCATCAAGGTACAAGAGTCGGATTCGGTTCTCGAAGCGACAAGGTACAAAATCAAAGCTCGAATCATCAAGATGTCAGCAACTAATCCGTTCCAAGGGATGGAGACGGACAATCCATGTAGACATATCCAGCGCTTCACGATACTATGCAATACGAAACGGCAAGAGGGAGTCCCCAATGCTTGGATTAAATGGAATCTTTTTCCCTACTCACTTGCCGATGAAGCAACAAAGTGGTATTCATTTGCGTCCTTCGAAGTCGAGGGAAATTGGAATCAATTGATAAACACATTTTGTGCCAAGTTTTTCCCTATAAGCAAGATTCAACATATAAGGAGGCAAGTGATAACTTTCAAGCAAGGAGAAGAAGAAGGGATCAATCAAGCGTGGAATCGTTTCAACAAGCTAGTTGAACAAAGACCAAGACTCAGATTTCTCAGTGACGTACTCTTGCATACTTTTTCTTTTCCCTAACCCCTAGTTGCATGGAACATGTTCAAATGTGTGCAGGAGGGGATCTCATGGAGAAAACACTCACGGAAGCTGCCCAACTTCTACAAAAAATAAGCAAAGCGGTGGCCATGCGAAGAGATTGGGAAACATGACTTTCGAGAAAGCCGAAATGTGACACAAGTGAGGGACCACTTGCTGCAAATTTCAGAAATATGGCCACAGAAGAGAAGAAAGAGGAGCCAATCACGAAAAAGGATGAAAAAGCCAATCATGAGGAAACTAGAATTATCCCGGAGAGTGATCACGCCGAGACAAGCAAAGCAAATGAAAGAACTATGTCGAGCCCTTAAAGGAGTTCGAGCAAATGGATTGGGTCCCAATTGATTTTGGAGAAATCTTTGACAAGAGAAGACCGTTCCCTAATCAAAAGGGGATGGCTGTTGACAGTCGATTTCCGTCAACCAAGAGCACTTGTTACACTTTGGTTTGAGCTTTGAATTATAACTAACCCACCACTAGGCATAATAATGATGTAACAAGTTCACACTTGCATGTGGTTTTTGGAGTATGTTGTTTACGCAGGAATTAGGTACCTAAACAAGGACTTCCGAGTGAAGTTCATCAAGCACTTTATGAGAAGATCACGAAGCCCGGCACGAGTCAAGACATGAAGTGAACATGACTCCAAATGACCCAAGGACCAAAGCATTAATATTGTTGACGGTCAATTTTCGTAAACCAAGAGCACTTGTTACACTTTGGTTTGAGCTTTGATTTATAACTAACCCGCCACTAGGCACACTAATGATGTAACATGTTCGCACTTGCAGGTGGTTTTTGGAGTGTGTTGTTTATGCAGGAATTAAGTACCTAAATGAGAACTTCCGGGTGGAGTTCATCTAGCACTTTGTGAGAAGATCACGAAGCCCGGCACAAGTCAAGACACGAAGTGAACATGACTCCAAATGACCCAAGGACCAAAGCATGAAGCCGTGAAACTCCGAGGACCTAACAGAAGATGCGGGAGTTCGTGCGCCAAGTACCCTTATCCAAACCGCAGGGAAAACGACGTCAAGGACCCACATGGAGTTTGGCAAATATTCAAGAAAGTGCGAGAAGCATCATGGTGAAAGACGGGCCCGAACCGGGCCAGAAAGGCCCTGGGCCGGCCGGCCCATCTCGACCGGCCTGGCCCATTTTTGGCCTGGTTTGCGACGCCCTTTGACCTACACGCTCCTCGGCTCATTTATACCCCTTGCCTTCGACGGCCGCCACATCAATTCTAGAACTCAGCGAAACCTAGAATTGAGCACCAGAGGGAGACGACAGCGGCGGAGTCCTCAAGGTTGTCTAGGGGATGGCCAAGGCCAACCCTAGCCGCCATGGCCGCCCTACGTGGTTGTGCCATGGTGGAGTTCCGGAGCTAGTTAAGGTCATCAATGGTATGTACTCGGTGGTGATGATCCAAATGCATCTACTATTATGTGAGCAATGTTCATCATGTTTTCCGATCTATTAGCGATTCCATGTCTCCATCTATACTTTCTACCTTTCATGAATATGTTTGATCCTTAGTCTAATTCTAGATTAGACTACATAGCATGCTCTATGTAATCGTGGTGATTAGGTTTAGCTTGTGGACCCTTCATGGTTCGTAGACAAGTTCATGTTTGAGCGCGCCCCTAGATCCTCCACTTCATTAAGGGAGCATCGTGACAGGGTGATTTCCCCCGAAAGAGTGGATGTCTTCGGGAGGTAGGCCGGAGGTAGGAGTTTAAGGACGCTAGTAGATGAGATGCTCGTTTTGTTGCTTGTTTGCCGGAACTTCAACTTGAAGGAGCTAGGCCTAGCTCCCCCTTCGGTGGAGCTTTACCTTAGCCGTTGTTCATGGATGTGATCAACCTTGTGCTATCACTCATATATATCAAGGTTTACCTCTTTGTATGCAATCAACGCTATATGTTAGGTTAGATTGACTAGATAAGGTAGAGACCCCTAGCGGTTTGCTTCCGATCCTTGGATTGACAATCCTTGGAGGACCCTCCTTGGTGAAAAAGGCTCCAAGTCACCCATAGGCTTGCGGTGAACTTCAACACGGTTTTGAACCGTCAACAAGCCCTTTTTCTGGCGCCGTTGCCGGGGATCGGCAACTCGAACCCTAGGGTGATCTATCTTTCTTTTGGACTAACCCTAATTTTTATTATTGCATATACCCTTGTTTTCTTGTTTGTGTCCTTGAAAGCAGGTCAAAAGCTAGACACAAGACGTTAGATGAGTTTTCTACATGCACACTCCAACAAGATGATGAAGATTCACTCTTTAGTGGTAGGTGCTAACTTTAGTTAGTGGCCCATCATCCGCTATCGACACCATACACAAGAGCATGTGAACAAGGTAAGTCAACGTGTCAATTAAAATTTTAAGACTAATGTTTTGTGGAGATTTATTTGTTCAAGCAATAGGTATTGGAAGCAATCACGATGCCCCCGAAATCACAAGATCAAGCTCTTCAACATCTTCGAAGTTTCTGTTCGCATCGATTTTTGCACAGTCTCATGGGAAGAACAACAGGTTGGATATTTAGAAGCCCCATGAAGTTACTCTTGCAACGAGTCAAGAATCAAATCAATCGGAGGTTCCTACAACCGGATATGGCCGAATCACCGATGATTGCACATCCTGAAAATTTCTGGACAGCAAGCAAAGCTGAAGTGAAACATGCATAACTCCCTCATTTGGACTCCGATTAAGATGGATGAGTACCCGTTGGAAAGGTAATTTTATAAATTTTTCAATAGAATTATATTTTGGTATATGTTCTGTTATGTATACAGTGGGAAATTCAAAGAAGAGGCAGCTGCAATATGATGAGAACAAGATGGCGAAGGTGAGGAAGATAACAACGAAGAGGAGCTTAGGGAATGCTTCCATTAGACCACTCATGAAGAAATTCAGAGACTTGGAACAAAACAAAGACCCCTGGAGCATTAGCAAATGAAGACATGAGTTGGCGGCATCTGACGCAAGGAGATGTTTGAAAAAGACCACAATGGACTACACACATAAGACAACATCCAATGGCGCGGATATTTTTGGGCTCTCGCATGAAGGATCATGGAACTACATAAAGACAATTAAGACATGTGTGAAGGCCCGCAAATGAAGAAGAGGAGTGATCCTACTCAAAGCAAATTGATGACATGTGGCACAAAGAAAAAAAAATTTAGAAAAGTCTACGCAAGCCACCTTTGATCATCAAGGATTGTCCGCTTTAAACTCCGGAGGATCACTCACGATGAAAAGCTCGAAGGCTAAGGTCAAGCTCGTGACCTTAAAAGAGCGTGTGTCAGGAGAAAACCCGAGTTTCACTAACCATGCAGGTCATTAAACCTTAATAAAGAGAAGAGAAGCCAGGCCCTAAAGGAATTGCAAGCTCATGCATCGCCTCCCCCGAAGCAAAGGAGGAGAAGGTGACGATGATGCAAGGAAACGATCGGGCAAGCCTCTCATCAAATAAAATGATCGTGTGAAGCATGGATAGTGGATCAAAGCTGCATGGACATCTTCAAATCTTACATGAAGGACCATGGCTTTGCGACTACGAGGAGGTACGTAAGAAAGTCGAGCTCTATGACTTTAAATGAAGCGCTTTGCGGGAGGCAACCCGATTTCTTTTGTTTATATATAAATATTATGACCGTCTACATTATAATCTTAAACTGAAACATCAAGTAACATTGTACCATTTCTCTAATAAATACCACAACACCATGTTGTTTGATTTAAATGATATTGAGGGAGCACTTTGTTCTTGATCTTGGAAAACTTGTAGACCTTTTTGTTTGCCTATTAGTGTTTAGTGTCATTTTCTTTTGTGTCTTTTTAGCGAGAAATATGAAGTTGGCATCATCCTTTAACTCTAAGCTTGTGGCTAGTTAATTTAGGCTAACTCTTGCATTTGTTTTAGACAACCACCATATCATGTCATTTTGTTCACCCATGTCATATTGCATTGCATGTTTTGTGTTGATCTAACTTTTTGTCCAACCAACCTAGGCCTACCCATAGCCACCACCAAAAACCGTAGCCAACAAGGGTAGGGTTGACTTGTGGCCAAGCCCACCTCTATCCCTTGTTCTAACTAAAAACTTTGACTAGCCCTCCTATGAGAAAACCTTTCACACCTTTAGCCCTACTAAAACCATATGTTTTGCTTTTCATAAAAAAGACTCTTAGCACCACCTTAGATAGAATTTCTATGCTTGAGTCCCTCTCTTCAAAATTCTTATTTGAGCCAAAAATATAGGATACCCATAACCTACCCTTAAAACCTTGTTAGTTTGGTTGTTTGATCTTTTCAACCCTTGCTAACATTTGCTTGTGCTAACTCTTTGCATTTGCATTTTGTATCCCCCTCATTGTCATCTTCCGCTTTATGATAGCTTGGTCTTTTTGTGGAACTTTATGATGAATGCTTTCATATCTATGTCAATGCTTGTCGACATGCGTTACTCCTTTTTGCAATCTTTTGTAAACATGGTGTTTAGACATGATTGGAGACCACCATCATTCAGTTTTGCATATCTTGCTATCTTGTTGCATTGGTTGGTTTATAAACTTTGCAATGCGCCCTACTTATCTTACACTATAAGGAACTGTTAATCTTGGATGTTTTGACCTTGGTTAATAAATCTTTATGGCAAGGGAGAAGTTTGGCAACCACTTTGTAAGCATGAAGCTTAGAATTTAGTGTAAACATTGTTTTGTCTTTATACCATCCTATCTTTTGCATTCACGCTTGCACACACGTACGCCCACTAGGTTTTTAATTTTTCACTAGATTAACTATGCCACAAGTTAAGATCTTAGGGGATGTCTTTGGTTTGTCGGCATAGAGTGAGTATTCTCGACCGTCACCTCGGGGGTACTTTGTGCTTTAAAATTGTTTTGCGGGCATTGTGAATGAGGCTTGTGACAAAGGGTGAATGTTGGAGGACAATCAAACAAAGTGAAGAGTATGACGATCCACACATGGCGGTAGGACTTCAAGATGGTTCATCATCTTCCATGCCTAGCAACATGCTAAGCATGGGGGAGGATTTGGTGGACATGAGAAGACCGCATGGAGCAAGGATCGCGGTTCTTCTTCCATGTTAAGCACAATGCTTAAGCATGGGGGAGGCCGCGCTACACTTCAAACATCAAAGGATGGTAACAAAACCTCAAACCTCTTTTTGTCCTCGTCTTTCTATATGCTTGTACATATGTTTATGCCTTCAACAACCTTAGATGCAACCTTTGTATATCTCTCTATAGAATAACATGGCTACTAGGAGTACAAGCTAGGTTTGTTTTTGTTTTCAATAATAATCACCATTACCTTGTGCTCACCATGATGATATCTCGTATGCTCTTACTTATGAATATATGATTATTTTGCCACTTTGATCATTCTTGTGCTTGGTTTTTATATGATTAAGCTAGTGCTCTCTCTTTTAATATGAATATGAAATTTATTTAATGCTAGCCTAATCTTTTGTGGAGGTTATGATAACTTAAGTCCCATAGTTCTTTTTCGTTGCTCCCAACTTTGAATGAATCAAAGAACCTTTTTATTCTCAAAAAGTTATGCTAACCTTGTCATGAGTACCGCTTGCATTTTGCTCTACCTATCCAAAGCCCAAACTTACTTGAGTGCAAAACATTAGTATATACAAGATTTATTTTTGGGTGCATTGATTCAAGGCTTGATTTCTCTGGCTCGAGACTAAGAAGCTGGTTATTCCATTTTTGTGTATCGATCTTTATACTAGCCTCTTTTATCTGTGCATTGTGAGTTTCCATATTGGGAATTTCGCAAACCTCGTCGGATATCCAACCAAAACCCAAATATATCTTTTTTGTGTTCACCTCCTTGACCACAACCCAATATATGAGTATGGATGAATATTTTGAGGAAGATTACAAGGAAAGTGCTTCAAGTGAGTAAGGGAGACTTCCAAAAGGACCCTTAGAAGATTTTTCGATATCTCTCTCTAAGAAAATATGAGAACTTCAATTCCACCTTGGCATATTTATCACCTCTTTTGCCTGAAGACAAGCAAACGTCTAAGCTTGGGGGGGTTGCCAAGGAAGTGCTAGTATAGTCTAGAGTTCAAAGGGAGCAAATAAAAAAAGAAGGAAAAATAAAAAAAGAAAGAGAAAAAGTATGATGAAAGAAAGAAAAAATGAATGAAAAAAATGATAAAGAAGAAAAAGTATGAAGAGAAAAAGAAAGAAAGAAAAAATAAATAAAATAAAGCTCCCCGGTTCTCTAGCTATGTTTACTGATTTTTGAGTTTTCAAAAATGATTCAAGATCAAGACCCATACTCATCTTTCCAACCATGTGCAATCTGATAACGAGGACTTCGTTTGTGCCTCAGGATCACCCTTTGCCATTTGCACATGTCCACCTATCTAAAAGTGTGTGTTCATCTCTCCCCCTCCTTGATAACATTATTTTTCCAATGACCTTTTTGACGAGTCTCGGTAAGTTCATGAGAAGCTTGTCTTGTTTTGATAATATCTCGACTATAATATCTTGGTAGGACTAAACTTTCGTATAGCTCCATATAAAGCCTTCCACCATATTTGAGAGAGGAAAGGAGTAGAACAAGTAGGCTTGAGAGACAAGATGAGATGATAGTTCATGAGCGAGATGCAAGGAGGTTTATTATTGATCTTGGTAAAGCAATTTTTCTTCATCCCGCTCTTTATTTTCAAAATTTCTGAGATTTGTTTAAAATTTGAGAGCATGATTAATTACTTGTGGGAAGAGCTTAAATAATATCTACCCTCCATAGAGATGAAAGCTAGTTACATTATGAAACTATAACACATATAAACTTGGAGAGCATTATCTTTTCTCATGAATGAACAAGTGCAGGGTATGAGCATTGAAAGGCAATACTGGCATCCATTAAAGGCTTACTCGAGGACGAGCAAGGTTTAAGCATGGGGGTATGTTCACGGTCAATTTCTGTCAACCAAGAGCACTTATTACACTTTGGTTTGAGCTTTGATTTATAACTAACTCACCACTAGGCACACAAATGACGTAACAAGTTCGCACTTGCATGTGGTTTTTGGAGTGTGTTGTTTACGCAGGAATTAAGTACCTAAATGAGGACTTCCGGGTGGAGTTCATCTAGCACTTTGTGAGAAGATCACGAAGCCCGGCACAAGTCAAGACACGAAGTGAACATGACTCCAAATGACCCAAGGACCGAAGCATGAAGCCGTGAAACTCCGAGGACCTAAACAGAAGATGCGGGAGTTCGTGCGCCAAGTACCCTTATCCAAACCGCGGGGAAAACGATGTCAAGGACCCACATGGAGTTCGACAAATATTCAAGAAAGCACGAGAAGCATCGTGGTGAAAGACGGGCCCGAACCAGGCCAGAAGGGCCCTGGGCCGGCCGGCCCATGCTGACCGGCCTGGCCCATTTTCTGCCCAGTTCGCAACGCCCTTTGACCTACACGCTCCTCGTCTCATTTATACCCCCTGCCTCCGACGGCCACCACATCAATTCATCAGAACTCAGCGAAACCTAGAAGTGAGCACCGGAGGGAGACGACGGCGGCGGAGTCCTCGAGGTTGTCTAGGGGATGGCCTAGGCCAACCCTAGCTGCCATGGCCGCACTGCATGGTTGTGCCATGGTGGAGTTCCGGAGCTAGTTGAGGTCATCAATGGTATATACTCGGTGGTGATGATCCAAACACATCTACTATTATGTGAGCAATGTTCATCATGTTTTCCGATCTATTAGCGATTCCATGTCTCCGTCTATACTTTCCACCTTTCATGAATATGTTTGATCCTTAGTCTAATTCTAGATTAGACTACATAGCATGCTCTATGTAATCTTGGTGATTAGGTTTAGCTTGTGGACCCTTCATGGTTTGTAGACACGTTCATGTTTGAGTGTGCCCCTAGATCCTCCACTTCATTATGGGAGCATCGTGACAGGGTGATTTCCCCCCGAAAGAGTGGATGTCTTCGGGAGGTAGGCCGGAGGTAGGAGTTTAAGGATGCTAGTAGATGAGATGCTCGTTTTGTTGCTCGTTTGTCGGAACTTCAACTAGAAGGCGCTAGGCCTAGCTCCCCCTTCGGTGGAGTTTTACCTTAGTCGTTGTTCATGGATGTGATCAACCTTGTGCTATCACTCATATATATCAAGGTTTACCTCTTTGTATGCAATCAACGCTATATGTTAGGTTAGATTGACTAGATAAGGTAGAGACCCCTAGCGGTTTGCTTCTGATCCTTGGATTGACAATCCTTGGAGGACCCTCCTTGGTGAAAAAGGCACCAAGTCACCAGTAGGCTTGCGGTGAACTTCAACATGGTTTTGAACCGTCAACAAAGATGTGAAACTCCGAGGACCTGAACAGAAGATGCGGGAGTTTGCACACCAAGCACCCTTATCTAAACCGCAGGGAAAACGACGTCAAGGACCCACATGCACTTCGGCAAATATTCAAGAAAGTGCGAGAAGCTTCGGGAAGAAAATCGGGGCCGAACCAGGCTAGAAAAGGCCTGGGCCGGCCGGCCCATGCCGACCGGTGCACCCCCTTCCGGCGCTGGTTCGGCCTCCCCTTTGACCTACACGCTCCTCGGCTTATTTATATCCCCTGCCTCTGACAGCCGCCTGATCCATTCACCAGAACTCGGCGAAACCTAGAAGTGTGCACCAGAGGGAGACGACGGCAGCAGAGTCCTCGAAGTTGTCTAGGGGCTGGCCTAGGCCGACCCTAGCCACCATGGCCGCCCTGCGTGGTTGTGCCATGGTGGAGTTCCGGAGCTACGTGTTCATCATTTTAGGTATGATCTCGGTGGTGATGGTGTAATACATACTTTCGTGTGAGCAATGATAATCTTGTCATCCGATCTATTAAGGGACTCCATGTCTCCGTCTTTACTTTCTACCTTTCATGAATATGTTTGATCCTTAGTCTAATGCCGGTTTGGACTACATAGCATGCTTTATGTAATCATGGTGATTAGATCTAGTATGTTGACCCTTCATGGTTTGTAGACATGTCCATGTATGGGCACGCCCCTGGATCGCCCGCTTCATTAAGGGAGGATTGTGACAGGGTGATTTCCCCTGAAAGAGTGGATGTCTTCGGGAGGTAGCCCGGAGGTAGGAGTTTAAGGATGCTTTTAGATGAGATGCTTGGTTTGTTGCTCGTTTGCCAGAACTACAACTAGAAGGCGATAGACTTAGTCGTCCCCTTGGTGGCGCTTTACCTTGCCTATGTTCATGTATGTGATCAACCTTGTGCCATCACATATACATCTTTAAAGGTTACCATATATGCAATCAACGCTTAATGTTAGGTTAGTTTGGCTAGACAAGGTAGAGAACCTTAGTGGTTTGCTTCCGATCCTTGGATTGACAAACCTTGGGGACCCTCCTTGGTGAAAAAGGCACCAAGTCACCCGTACGCTTGCGGTGAACTTCAACACGGTTTTGAACCGTCAACAAGCCCTTTTTCTGGCGCTATTGTCGGGGATCGGCAACTCGAACCCTAGGGTGATCTACCTTTCTATTTGATTAACCCTAATATCTTTATTGCATATACGCTTGTTTTCTTGTTTGTGTCCTTGAAAGCAGGTGAAAAGCTAGACACAAGATGTTCGAGGAGTTCTCTACACCCGCACTTCAACAACACAAGATTCACTTTCAACGAACATCAAGATTTGCTCTTTAGTGGTAGGTGCTAACTTTGGTTAGTGGCCCATCATCCGCTATCGAGCCCACACCCTACACAAGAGCACGTGAACAAGATAAGTCAATATGTCAATTAAATTTTTAAAAACTAATGCTTTGTTGGGATTTGTTTGATCGAGCAATAGGTATTGGAAGCAATCATGATGCCCCCGAGATCACAAGATCAAGCTCTTCAACATCTTCAAATTTTCTGTTCGTGTCAAGTTTTGCACAGCCTCATGGGAAGAACAGCAAAATATCTTTGGATATTTAGAAGCCCCACGAAGTTATGCTTCCAAAGAGTCAAGAATCAAGTCAATCGGAGGTTCCTACAAGCGGATATGGCCGAATCACCGATGGTTGAACATCCTGAAAATTTCTGGACAGCAAGCAAAGCTGAAGTGAAACAGCCATAACTCCCTCATATGGACTCCGATTAAGACGAATGAGTACCCGTTCGAAAGGTAATTTCATAAAACCTTCAATAGAATTATATTTTAATATATGTTTTGTTTTGTATACAGGGGAAAATACACGAGGAAGAGGCAGCAGTAATACGATGAGAACAAGATGGTGAAGATGAGGACGACAACAACGAAGAGGAGCTTGGGGAATGCTTCCATTAGACCACACATGAAGAAATTCAGAGGCTTGGAACAAAACAAAGACCCCTGGAGCATTGGCACATGAAGACACAAGTTGGCGACATCCGGCGCAAAAAGATGTTTGGAGCAAAACACGAAGGATTACACACAAAGGACGACATCCGATGGCGTGGATACTTTGGGTTCTCACACGATGGATCATGGAGCTACATGAAGGCATTTAAGACATGTGTTAAGCCCCTCAAACAAGTGAAGAGGAGTGATCCAACACAAAGTAACCTTGACGTCTGTTGACGGCTGTTAAGTACCACTTTCAGCCCTCAATATTCTCACATAAATGGAGGCATATGCATTATTTACTTGCATTTTAGTTTGAATAATGTAGTTCCACTTGTCCTTGGAAATTATTTGTATGTAGGTGAAATACCCATTAAAAGAGATGGAAACCCACCTTCTATGGAAGAACCATGCCAACTCAACTAAGGAGGTGGCTGCCACCAAGGGAACACATGGCATTCCACGTCATTGATCCAAGGGAGGCACTCACCGACAAATCAGAGAGCACCACATGGACTTCACATGGATCAAGGGGCCCACCTTGGATACCAAATCAAGCCATGCACCAGGGATGGATCAGAGGGCCCACAGGGTAGCCACCTAGAGGAAAACCACCCCAAGTGGGGGGCCTAGGGGGCCAGTCGATCCTAGGATCGGCCGAACTACCTTAGTGTCACCCCATCTTGTCCCTCCACATGTCACTTGCTCATTGGTCCATTGCCTCACTCCCGGGTGTTTTGAGGCCATTTGGTGCCCGAGGCAAACCTCCTCCTTGCCTATAAATAGAAGGGGAGGGGCTCCCATTTCTCACACACCACTCTCTCATTCTCCTCTCACTTTTAGTTTCCAAGGCTAGGGGGTAGGCTAGAGTAGCTCTTCTTCAGGTTCCAAGTCTTCTTTGGAGTCTAGGTATGAGTTCTCTTTTATCTTTATTTCATTGTATGACTTTGATCTACTTCAGTTATTCAGCTATTTCATATAAAGTCATGGTAGATCATATGCTTGATATGTTCTTGAGTTCATCCTTTGTTCATGATTTAGAGACTTGTGTTCTTCATGAACACTACCTTTTGATCCACTTGAAGGATGATAAACTCATTCCTTATGTGTTTGTTCATAAGTTAGAGGCTCGTGTTCTTCACGAACACGACCCTTTGATCTTGTTGACTAGACATAAGAGAGTTCGTATCTGTTCGTATGTCTAGCCTTAGTTGATATTGTTAGATGGCATGAGAGTGTTGCATGAGGTTTGTGTTCAAGCTACGGTACTCGGTCTAAGTTGACCAGTCTTCTGGTGGCTCTCAACCTAGGTCACAATAGCCCGGGCCGGGTGAAGTCTAGCAGCAACGCAGGCATGGTGCCTGGGTTGTGTGGCTATGTTAGTTATGAGCATACCCCCCGTAACGATAGAGGTAGGCCGCAGTGGTAACAGCTGTTGGACCCTTTGGAACCCTCCGCGCTGGGATACTTGCTGTAGGAGTCTAAAGTCTAGTTTCGCAGAGTGCTGGTCGTCGCGGGCTAGCTCCCCATTTGTACCTGGGTGCTGAACCTTACCCTCTCATGCAATGCTCATGCCTATCTCCTGTATCTTCTAGCTTTGTATGTTTAGTACATTAGAACCTAGAGCTAACTCGTATGTTCCCGCTAAGCCGTAGTGTGCTATAGTAGAGGTAGATCTGAGTGTGTGTCACACTACCCTATCATATCTTTATCTTACCCCTGCCTTTGAGTTTGTTGTTTCCTATATCTATCTCTTAGTTTACATTTAGTGCAAAAGCATAAGTCTATGATATCCGCTATTGCCTTCCATGGATACGATACCCTTGGAATATTCTCCTTCCTTGGGGAAATGCTATAATGGTTTATCTGTGCGCTTGCAAATTCGTTCATGATCGTTTAGATTAACCTTTGGCAAGTCTTGATGTTCATGCTAACTCGGTGTCGTTAGTTGTGACGTTAAGAGATGCCAACAGGCATTTCTTGGTGTTAGTTGTGACGTTAAGTGACGGTGCTAAGAAACACCAACAAGCATTTCTGGTGTCGTTGCCGGAGAAGGCACAGGATTATCATGATTATACTTCGCATCTGTTTATAAACTATGAGTAGGTTAGGACAACTCTCAATGCAGGCTAACCTTGATTGTCTTCTTTTATCTTTGGATGATGAAGACAGGTAGTGTATGACTGGTTTCGACTTACCAGAGAATTTCACTGAAGATCCCGAGTCACTTGTGAGGAAAGCTCTAATTCATTTCGACTCACCTCGTCGTACTCGTCTGGAAGGCGAACCAGCTTCCTTTGTACCATCCATGTCAAACGCTATGGCCCAGAAGACACTTCGTGAGCACTCAGCTCCTTCTGCTGACCAGGTGCTGTAAGGCCCTGAGGTGGCGATGGGGACTAAAAATTTTGAGATCAAGACGGGTCTAATCACGATGGTATAGGCTAGCCCATTCTGTGGCACACCAAATGAGGATGCCAATGCCTATTTGCAGCAATTCCTAGAGCTATGCAGCACTTTCATCATCAGGGGTGCAAATATGGATGATGTTCGTCTATGACTGTTTCCATTTTCTCTCCTGGGGAAGGCCAAGCAATGGTTCTATGCGAATCGTGATGCTATTAACACTTGGGATAAGTGTTCAGAGGCATTCCTCAAGAAGTTCTTCCCATTGGGTAAAACCAATGCTCTTCGTGGAAGAATTTCTGGTTTTCAGCAAGCAGCAAGTCAATCCATTCCAGAGGCTTGGGAAAGGCTTCAGGAGTATGTCCTGGCCTGTCCTCACCATGGGATGGAGGCCTGGCTTATTCTTCAAAGCTTTTATAATGGGTTGACTCCGACAGCCCGAGGCCATATTGATGCTGCTGCTCAGGGAGCATTCTTCTCACTCACAGTTGATAATGCTAAATTACTCATTGAGAAGATGGTTTCCAACCAAGGGTGGAGTGGTGAAAGACTCCAACCACGACCGAGGGGTACTCATACAGTCAAGGAAGCAGACATGATTACTGCCAAGTTGGATCTTCTTACGAAGAGATTGGATGACTACACCAGCGAGAAGGCTGCCATGGCCACCACTACTCTGCCTATGGATTCTCATATGACTTGTGAAGTCTGTGGCAACATTGGGCACTCAGGAAATTATTGTCCGGAGACTGAGAGCCATGTGTGGTTCGAGGACCGGTGGATGGTCGCTTCCTGGTGTGATGAGTGATTGACAACGTGGTGTGGACTGATTCTTGGCTAAGTATTGCAGGTGCAGTTTGCGGCTTGACTGGTGTTGGCGCAGGTGAAGAACAAGCACGAAAGGTCATTGCCGGTGAGGCCTCCAGGTGTGGAGAAGACAAATAGGCTTGGTTCGAGAGACCCGGTGGCCAGCGGGGTCAAGTGCGGGCCGCATGGTGGCAAGAATGGCAAGATGAAGTCATGGACGGTTTCTTGGTTGAGCCTCAAAACCAAGGTCGAGCCGGGACTACGTGGGAGCCGAGTCATGAGTGGTGATTGGCGGAGGCTACACCGAGTTCGCGGGGTTTCCGGTGGTTCACCAGAAAACCACTGGGTTCCTTGGTTGATCCACAAAGCTAAGACCGAAGAACCGAAGACGGAGGTGCAGTAGCATCGGACCGGTCTGACCGGTGGGTCTGACCGGTCTGACCAGTGGGTACCAGTCTGACCGGTGTGCGATGATGCAGTCCGAAATCTTCGAAGCGGAGGACACGCGTCGGGATCGCAAGGCTTGCGTCGAGGCTAAGCAAGTTTGCGGTCGCTGGGCATCCGTCTGATGGTGCGAAGACAAAGATTTCCGATTTCACCCTTGAGGGGCATGTATCCCTAGTTAGCTAGTAAGGGTATTTTAGTCTTTCGGTTACCTCCATATAACCCAAGGGGTGAGAGGATGGCAGCCATCTCTTGGAACCCTAGCTCATTTGGTTTTCCTATTTTCCTTCCTATTTTTCATAGGATTTTAGTAGGACTAGCTTGAGAGCTTCATGGTGAGATCTTGTGAGAGGGAAGGATGATCGGGCGGCAAGCTAGACCTTGTATGAACCTCTTTGGTATGTATAGATGATTCGGCGTGGTTCCTCAAGGCTTGGATGTGTCTTTCCCGTTTCTCCTTTTTTGGTGATTTTCGGAGGCTTTTCTTGGTGAATTTCTTGTGGCGTTTTTGAGACATTTCTCTTTGGGATTTGGTGGGGGATGTATGCATGAACCCCTCGTGGTTCTTTTCCATTTGATTCCTCTCCCAAATCCGTGAGTAAAGGGGCTCAATTTTGGGGTTTTCGTGGTTCTAGGGTTCGTGGTGTTCTTGGCAGAAATCCTTCGATTCCTCTTGATTTAACAAGTTTTGGTGGACCAAATCTTGGCTATGGAGTGCCCATGAGGTGTTCCTACTATCCCCAAAGTCTTGTGCGAATCCGTGGAGCGAATCGGGAGATCGGGAGTTGGATTTGGGGGAGTTGACCCGCGGGCGCTGTTCATCCCGAGCTGCCCAGGCGTGACCGGTCTGACCGGTGCTCTTGACCGGTCTGACCGGTGCAAGCCCCTGGTGGGTTTTGTCTCGGGGAACTGCTGTGTTCGTGTGGTTTTGTCCCGTGGTCCTGCTGGTCAGTTCTTGGCCTGTTTGGAGTTGTCTTGCTAGGTTTTGTGAGGGGTTTTCCTTCTTGGCAGGTTGTTCTTTGGTGGTGGTTTTTGTTCCAGGGCCTAGAGGAGTCACTGAGGCTTCCTGGAACTTTGCTGTGCATCTGCTGTTCGCCACCGGCCTGACTGGCAGAGTCCACCGGTCTGACCGGTGCCATCGGTCTGACCGGCAGGAGCCATCGGTCTGACCGGTGTGGCACAGACAGCAGGCTGCTCAATTTTTCCGCTGTGCGTTTGGGGTGTTTGGTTCGGTTGGTTGAGTTGTTGGTTCCTAGGACCAGTAGCACTCCAGTGGCTACGTGATCTTGGCCAACTTGGGTAGTTGAGTCAGAGACGTGTGTTGGAAGCCGTGTTCATCTTGTTGGAGTCTCTATCTCCTTCGAGAAGAATTTTTATCGGCTCCTATTCACTCCCCCCTCTCTGGTTCGCCGTTTCGGTCCTTCAAGTGGTATCAGAGCCGGTTACGGATCTTTGGATTCTAACCAGTCTAAGATCCAAGGATGGCATACCAGGAACGGGGTTCCGGTCCTCCGCACTTCGATGGCAAAAACTACCAGATGTGGCAGAGGAGGATGGCGGCGTTCCTCCGCGGTAAGGGTCAGATCCTTTGGGACATTACGGTGAACACAGCTTATGTTCATCCGATTAACTTCCTTGCTCCAGGATCGAGGGATATGTTTGACGCCAACAACAAGGCGGTCGACTACTTGTTTCGTGCTCTGTGTCAGTCCGAATTCGATCGGATTCAGACAGAGGACTTAGCTTGTAGGATTTGGGAGCAGTTGAAGGATGCTCATGCTGGGAATGCTCAGGTTCAGGCTCGGATGTACGCGACTTACCGGAGAGAGTATGAGAACTGCACTCATCTCCCCGGCGAGTCCGTCGATGCTCTTTTCCAGCGTTTTACGGTCGTGGTGAACAACATGAGAGCCAATGTGGCTGTGCTCCCATACGATGATCATGATAGAGCCGTGAAGCTCTTGCACTCGTTGGATCGTACCGTATGGGACGGGAAGGTTGAGGCTATCCTTGAGTCTGAGAAGTATGACACCTTGACCGTGAACGAGCTGTTCTCGACGCTCAAGTCGGCTGAGTTGGACAGTGGTATGACAGCCAAGATCGAGAGCCCGACTGATTCTCATAGTCTTGCTCTCGTTGGTGGAAAAGGAGCTAAGTCTAACGCTAACACATCCTCCAGGATGTACTCTCTGTCTTCTTTGATGTCTTTGCCAGATGAGGAGTTCGACGTGCTTGGAGAGGACGAGCTGGCGTTGCTGACCAGGCGGTTCGAGAGGCTGCACGAGAACTGGGTGAACACGAGGAGGACAGCACGGATGTGTTTTCAGTGTGGCAAGCTGGGACACTTCGTCGCCGACTGCCCGGAGAAGATGGAGAACAAGGACGGCTACAAGGACGGCTACAGGCACCGGTCGAGCAAGGACGGCAAGTACCAATCAAGGCGTGATCACAAGCACAAGAACATGCACAAGGACGAGCGACGGTCGAGGAAGAAGGACGGCCGCGGCAGGAAGGCCCGAGCGATGGTCGGAGCGAGCGACGTCAACTCCAGCTCTGCCTACTCTTCCTCGAGCTCGAGTAGCAGCGAAGATGAAGGTGATCGGCGCAAGAACAAGAAGTCATCCAAGAACTTGAGCGGGCTGAGTTGCTTCGCACGAGATGGCTTCTGCGGCATGGCTCGTAGCTCCGGCAGCAAGAAGAGTCACCAGAGCGACTCGGACTCCGACTCCGAGGACGAGGTATGTGATGAGCTCTCTTCTTTGCGCAAGGAGAATGAGGAGTTGGTTGACTTGCATGATATTCGCGATCACATGCTTAGAGAGGCCAAGAAGATGAGGAAAGAGCTTAGAGCCTCGTTAGAAGATGCTAGGAACCGTGTGGCTGAGCTAGAAACCCAGAACCTAGATGCTAAGCTTGAGATTGATTCGCTTAAGGCTTCTCCTGTGGTTTCTGATGAGATTGATTGCTGTGATTGCTCTGTGTACCTAGCTGATCTTACTGCTCTTAAGGATAAGCATGCCTCTACTTGTGATGAACTAGATGTGCTGAGGGTTGAAATGGCTGAGCTTAAGTCTAGACCTGCCTTGCTAGGTGCTTGCACTTCTTGCCCTGTTTTGCATGGAAAGATTGATGAGATGCATGCTTACACTGTTTCGCTTGAGGCTAAGTTGAAAGAGCCTATTCCCACTTCTTACTCTACTTGTAAATTGCATGCTTGGAAAAATCTGGAACTTGCACATTATGTGGATCACTTGCAGGATGAGAATGATGACTTGAGAAAAATGATGGTTTGGTTGTCGGGTCATGAACCGTAGCTTAGGATGATGATTGAGGCATACAAGCGCTATGATGGGCAAGCGCTTGGCTCGGAGAAAGTTGGAGAATCCAGTGGTGAGGGAAGAGAGAAGATTGGTGATATCCAAACTCCACCAAAAACCTTCCACAAAAATGCCTATGCTTCTAAGCCTAACCCACTGAGAAACAAACTTGACACAACCCCAGATCCTCCCATATTTCCCCACTCCACAAATGATTTCCAGAAACCTATCAAGTTCAAGAGTAACTTGGGGAATGAGTTCTTTGGGAAAGAGAGTGAGAAGCCGAGTGGAGAGAAACCAAGTGAACAGCCCCATCCCAAGCCTAAACCTAAGCCCGTGCGGAGCCTTCACCCCCAAAGAAGAAATCTCCATCAAAGAAGCAAAAGAAAATTCAGAAAGAATGGTGGAAGATTGAGATGGCACCACCCTCTACTTCTCAGGAGTGGGGTGCTGAGTGGAATTAACTACTAAGAAGAGTCCAACTCGTCAGACTAAAAATGATGGGTCCTTTCTACCAAAAAGGTTGAAGCTGGTACTTATCTCATATTTCCCTTTCCAAAATTTTATTTCCAAAATTGCATATTTGATTTTTCGAAACCTTGCATCTGCATGCTAGATTTATCTAGCCCTTTTCCCTTTTCAAAATAAAATTTCTGAAAATAATTTTTGAGTTTGAAAAAACTTTAGAAAATCATTTGGGAAATTTCTGGAGAAAACTTTGGCTGGTGCACCTGGGCATATCTTTATATAGTTGTTGGTGGCACACCTGCCAAAGGGGGCCAGCCTCGAGCCCACACCCGGGCCGGCCGAACTAGGGTTCGGCCGAACCCTGGCAATGGTCAGGCGGGCCCAGCTTTGGCCAACGGCTCCTAGTCATTGTGCAATGGCTAGTCCGCGGTGTGCTGCCCCTTTCCTCTATAAATTTGACCCGAGAGGGGGTGTTCTTCACCCATTCAACTCATTTCAACTCACACTCCCCTCTCTACTCCTTGCTCTTTTGGTTTTCTTGGATTTCTTGCTCAAGATTGGATCATCAAGTGTTCTCTCTATTGTGTTGCTGAAAGTATTGCTATTGGTGGAGCAAGCTCGGTAAGAATTTCATTCGATTTTACTAATCCATTACTGAGTTGCTCTTGTTGTCACTTGTTGTTGTGCTAGCATGAATTGGGCGGCGAACACTCTCCGGAGTGTGACACGCTCCCGTTCGCAGGCAAGAGCGAGATCATCCACCCCCGTCGAGCCGACGCCGAGCCCATCAACGATCGATTATGAAGAGGAGCAAGAAGAGCAAGCTGAGCCACAAGCGGCGGAGGAGGTCGTCAATGACACCCCCTACCTCAGCTTGCGGGGCACTCGAGAGGAGCAAGCCTATGCTCTCCTAAAGGACCGATTCTTCGCCCACACTCAGGACTTTGACCCAGCCCTCATGGAGAAAACATGTATGAATCTCGAGTTCTCTTCCATTTGGCACGCTCTTAGTTGGGAGGAGTTTGCGCCAGTTACAGAGCTTGGCCCTCGGCCCCTCACCATCCAGTTTCTTTGCTCTCTTTCCGAGATTCCGTATGGCATTCAGTTTTGTCTTTTTGGGACCGATTATCGTGTTTCTTGGAAGGAACTTAGTCGTCTTCTTGGTTTTAGTACTCGTTGTGCTGTTTCTTTGAAGAGGGCTTGTGAGGGTTTTGTTCGAGACTCTTTCTGGGCAGACATCTCTGGTCTTGTTTACAGTGGTATGTTTGTACCTCGGTGCAATGATATTGTGTATCCCACTCTCCGTTTGTGGCACAAGTGGCTCACGATTACTCTCTTTCCACGAGAGGATGTTCGGCCCGTGCGCAGCGATGAGCTGATGCTATTATACGCCGCTGTTAACCAGATCAAGGTCTCTCCTGTTAAAGTTATGATTCGGCAGTGGATGATGAATTTCAAGATGATAGGTCCTATTGAGTGTATGTCTTTGGTGACTCGTATTGCTCTCAGACTCGGGGTTCTTAGCGGGAATCCCGTACCCTTCATCAGGACGCCCCGAGTTCTTGATGAGGCATACTTGATCCAAGGGCATATACTCAAGAGGGGCCCAAATGATTCTTTCACTTTCTTCTTCTAGGGTTATGCAAATCAAATCCCGTTACCTAACCCGGGGTTTCGATTGTATAGCTCGGAGTCACTAACCATTCCCCTTGTTACACAAGAGGAAAGCCGTCGTGCTAGTGTTTCAGGCAGGTCCACCAGAAGCACGGCGAAGAGAGCACACATGCAGCAGCAGCAGCAGCAGTCACAGCCACCACCACAGCCACAGCCTGCTACACCACCGGTGGTAGGAGGGGCCCCTGCGAGGTACATGTTCAAGGTTACCCCTGGATATGCACCTGGTTGGGACCAGCCCACCTACCAGCCTAGTGCGAGTGGTGCGGCTTGGGTGAGCGCAAGCGGTGCTCAGTGGGCTACACCCGCTAGTTCCAACTCCGGTGGTCCCTTCATCTTCGTCCTTCCGACGGCACTCCTCAGCCTCTGCACGCGATGCTCAGCTTGCGCAGCATATGGGAGAGCTCACCGTCCAGGTCACAGACCTAGAGGAGACGCTGAACACCCACGTCGAGTCTACCTCAGCGTGGCAGCGTTAGGCTGGTGAGAGGATCGAAGCCATGCAGTAGAACCAGCAGCGATACAAGGAGGAGCAGAGGGCTTACTACGTGAGTCAGGGATTCTTCTTTCCTCCTCCGCAGTGAGCCTGAAGCTAGCTTGGGGGAGGACCCCCATCCCGAGGTAACTTGTATCTTCCTTTGTTTTCAGAATACCTTATAAATGAAAACCCAAAAAAATCTGCAAAAATAAAAAGACTAGAAAGATTTAATTGCTTTCATCATCATCATTTGCTTAGTTTGCTTTGATATGCATAGTAAGAATGCTTTGCCTCTTTGGTTGAAATGATGAATAGTTGCTCTGTTTATTCTTCTCGTATGTCTTGGTTACAACTTTGTATCCTACCTAAGTTTCGAGTTTGTTGGCTTGCATGTTCAAACCTTAGCTTGAAAATTGTGGGTAGCAGAAAATATGATCATTGCCTAAGTTGTTGTGAGACATGATATGGTATAATAGAGTGCTATGATCTTATCCTTAGTGATGCTTGACATCCGGAGTTTTCCTTTTTGAGAAATCAAAACATGATGAGTTCCTCAATGACGAGAATTTCCTATCCAAGGCTATATGTAGATTCTAGTTCTTAGCCTCCACATATGCAGCTTGTTCTCTCATTGAGCTTTGTCAAATTGTTGTGACCCTTGTTAGAACTCATACTCCCCTGATCAAGATCACGTACACATTCATGCTAAACTTCTACACTGGAAGTTAGCATTCATCATTTCTTCCATTTTGCTTATGCATT
Organism: Cenchrus fungigraminus; assembly: GCA_036936925.1. NCBI lineage: Eukaryota > Viridiplantae > Streptophyta > Magnoliopsida > Poales > Poaceae > Cenchrus > Cenchrus fungigraminus. Next base: position 106,732,618 of record CM072779.1, read on the forward strand.
CTTCCACAAATAAAACTCTATGTATCTTTGTATCATTCATCCCTCTCCAAATATCTCCAATAGAGACAAGGGGCTAGCTAAAAAAGAAAGAGAAAAAGAAAAGCATGCTCAAAAGCATGGCAAAAATAAAATAAAGAGAGCTAGCCCAAGTCTCGGAAAAAATTTCAAAAAGAGAAAGGGATTGATATGTGCAAGAGAAAGAGTTCAACCATATAGATGGTAATAACTAGTACCTACTCCGAGGCTAGTGTCCACCTTACCATCAATCCCTCATTTCCTCATATAAAGCATGGTAATATCTAGCACCCATTTTCGGGCCTAGTATCCACCTCGCCATGCTCATATCCATCACACACATATGCACATCTTGATCAGGATGTATGTTTGTTTCTTCCAAGGATCCGGTTTTTGACTTAGCAAAATATGAGAGACAAGTATGCCACATTTCTTCCCTACCTAGAGCTCCACATAAGCCTATTAGGAGTAGGATGTGAAGAAAGGCCACATTGATGCCTTGGTGAGGAACCATACACTTTTGAGTGATCTGAGAGTATCATTTGAGGAACTCTGATTTTCTTTTGAAAAATTTGCAAAACCTCCAGATTAATAGCTGATCAAGGTATGAGTGATTATGCATTTGCTATATAACCATTCTGTCTCTCAACCGCCTAAGGCAGGTGAAGCTATATGCCCCACGTCATGAGGTGAAAGGTAAGAACATTGCCAACTTGTTCAACTCTTGGTAGAGTACTTTGCTGTATGTTTGACATAAGTTCAGAATACAACATTGTAGCAACTCCTGATCAACCAACCTAAGTCCCTAATGCCTTGCTTTGAGACGAGCAAGAGGTTAGCTTGGGGGAGTTTGTTGACAGCTGTTAAGTACCACTTTCAGCCCTCAATATTCTCACATAAATGGAGGCATATGCATTATTTACTTGCATTTTGGTTTGAATAATGTAGTTCCCCTTGTCCTTGGAGATTATTTGTATGTAGGTCAAATACCCATTAAAAGAGATGGAAACCCACCTTCTATGGAAGAACCATGCCCACTCAGCTGAGGAGGTGGCTGCCACCAAGGGAACACATGGCATTCCACGTCATTGATCCAAGGGAGGCACTCACCGAAGAATCAGAGAGCGCCACATGGACTTCAGATGGATCATGGGGCCCACCTCAGATACCAAATCAAGCCAAGCACCCGGGATGGATCAGAGGGCCCACAGGGCAGCCACCCAGAGGAAAACCACCCCGAGTGGGGGGCCTATGGGGCCGGCCGATCCTAGGATCGGCCGAACCGCCTTAGTGCCGCCCCATCTCGTCCCTCCATGTGTCACTTGCTCATTGGTCCATTGCCTCACTCCCGGGTGTTTTGAGGCCATTTGGTGCCCGAGGCAAGCCTCCTCCTTGCCTATAAATAGAAGGGGAGGGGCTCCCATTTCTCACACACCACTCTCTCATTCTCCTCTCACTTTTAGTTTCTAAGGCTAGGGGGTAGGCTAGAGTAGCTCTTCCTCAGGTTCCAAGTCTTCTTTGGAGTCTAGGTATGAGTTCTCTTTTATCTTTATTTTATTATATGACTTTGATCTACTTCAGTTATTCAGCTATTTCATATAAAGTCATGGTAGATCATATGCTTGATATGTTCTTGAGTTCATCCTTTGTTCATCAATTAGAGGCTTGTGTTCTTCATGAACACTACCTTTTGATCCACTTGAAGGATGATAAACTCATTCCTTATGTGTTTGTTCATAAGTTAGAGGCTCGTGTTCTTCACGGACATGACCCTTTGATCTTGTTGACTAGACATAAGAGAGTATGTATCCGTTCATATGTCTAGCCTTAGTTGATCTTGTTAGATGGCATGAGAGTGTTGCATGAGGTTTGTGTTCAAGCTACGGTACTTAGTCTAAGTTGTCCAGTCTTCTGGTGGCTCTCACCCTGGGTCACAATAGCCTGGGCTGGGTGAAGTCTAGCAGCAACGCAGGCATGGTGCCTGGGTTGTGTGGCTTTATTAGTTATGAGCATACCCCCCGTAACGATAGAGGTAGGCCGCAGTGGTGATAGTTGTTGGACCCTTTGGAACCCTCCACACTGGGGTACTTGCTGTAGGAGTCTAAAGGCTAGTTTCGCAGAGTGTTGGTCGTCACGGGCTAGCTCCCCGTTTGTACCTGGGTGCTGAACCTTACCCTCTTATGAAATGCTCATGACTATCTCCTGTATCTTCTAGCTTTGTATGTTTAGTACATTAGAACCTAGAGCTAACTCGTATGTTCCCGCTAAGCCGTAGTGTGCTAGAGTAGAGGTAGATCTGAGTGTGTGTCACACTACCCTATCATATCTTTATCTTACCCCTGCCTTTGAGTTTGTTGTTTCCTATATATATCTCTTAGTTTACATTCAGTGCAAAAGCATAAGTCTATGATATCCGCCATTGCCTTCCATGGATACGATACCCTTGGAATATTCTACTTCCTTGGGGAAATGCTACAAGGGTTTATCTGTGCGCTTGCGGATTCGTTCATGATCATTTAAATGAACCTTTGGCAAGTCTTGATGTTCACGCTAACTCAGCGTCGTTAGTTGTGACGTTAAGAGATGCCAATAGGCATTTCTTGGTGTTGTCACTAAGGACGGATCCCAAATCTGTTCTTAAAGTGAAGGCGCTAAGAAACACCAACAACATCATGTGGCACAAAGGGAGAAATTGAGAGAAGTCTACGCGAGCCACCTCCGATCATCAAGGATTGTTCACTTTCAACTCCAAAGGATCACTCACGATGAAAAGCTCAAAGGCTAAGGTACACATTGACCTCTCAAGATACTTTTGGTGATGATAATGTCCCTTTGATATTTTGATGTGCATCCAAAAGTATGATTCGATTCTATGCCTTGCACCTTTGATCATGATAGGCTAGAATTACTTGAGAATGATGAAGAGGCTATGATGTGCTTAAACTTTGTTAATTCTTTGCCTAATAAACCTATGCCTAATGAGAGCCTTAGCGCTGAGCAAGAAACTCATGCTACCTTTAACCACAACATGCTTTGTTCATCCAATTTAAATTGTGGTTGTGGTTGCACATGTTTTCTTTAGAACTTGCAAATCTTGGACTTGTTTTGTGCTCGGTCAAGCTGGTGACCTTAAAAAAGCAAATGACAGGGGAAAACCCGAGTTTCACTAACCATGCAGGTTATTAAACCTTAATCAAGAGTAGGGAAGCTATGCCCCGAAAGAATTACAACTTGAACATCTTCATCACCGAAACTCAAAAACAACATTGCTGTTTTAATAAATTTTGAGCACCCGATCAGATATGTAGAAGAAGGCAAAAGTCAAAAATCAGAAGCTCCATCAAGTTTTGATTCCAACGCCTCTAAGATCGACGAATTTGAAGACCCATACAAGGAGATATGGCAAAAACATTAGGCGCTGCGCAGCCTGAAATCAGATTTGGACAGGTTGCAGTGTTGGAGTAAAACGGGCATAACTCACTCGATCGGAGTCCGTTGGGGGTGAATAAAGACTTGACGGAAAGACAATTTCATGTGCCATGCATCGGAAAAGTTGTTTGCTACATGGTCTGATCTGGGCGGAGTGGAAAATTCGTGAAAGGAGAGGCAGCGACAAAGAGCAAAGGCGAAGGAGAGGATGATGATGCAAGAGATGATCGGGCAAGCCTCTCATCAAGAAAAATGATCGTGTCAAGCATGGAGAGTGGATCAAAGCTGCATGGACATCTTCAAATCGTACATGTAGGACCATGGCTTTGCGACCGTGAGGAGGTACGTAACAAAGTCGAGCTCTATGACTTTAAATGAAGCGCTTTGCGGGAGGCAACCCGTTTTCTTTTGTTTATGTTTATATATATATATATATATATATATGACCGTCTACATTGTGATCTTAAACTGAAACATTAAGTAACATTGTACCATTGCTCTAATAAATACCACAGCACCAAGTTGTTTGATTTAATTGCTATTGAGAAAGCACTTTGTTCTTGATCTTGGAAAACTTGTAGACCCTTTTTGTTTGCCTATTAGTGTTTAATGTCTTTTTCTTTTGAGTCTTTTTAGAGAGAGCTATGAAGTTGGCACCATCCTTTGACTCTAAACTTGTGGCTAGTTAATTTAGGCTAACTCTTGCATTTGTTTTAGACAACCACAATATCATGACACTTTGTTCATCCATGTCATTTTGCATTGCATGTTTTGTGTTGATGTAACTTTTTGTCCAACCAACCTAAGCCTACCTATAGCCCCACCAAAAACCCGTAGCCAACAAGGGTAGGGTTGACTTGTGTTGATTGGCTTGCACCATTCCGGTTGGCCAAGCCCACCTCTATTCCTTGCTCTAACTAAAAACTTTAACTAGCCCTCCTACGAGAAAATCTTTCACACCTTTAGCCTTCCTAAAACCATAGGTTTGTTTTTCACAAAAAGACTCTTAACACCACCTTAGATAGAATTTCTATACTTGACTCCCTCTCTTCAAAATTCTTATTTGAGCCAAAAATATAGGATACCCATACCTACCCTTTAAACTTTGTTAGTTTGTTTGATTGATTCTTTTCGGAAAATCTTTCAAACCTTGCTAATGTTTGTTTGTGCTAACTCTTTGCATTCGCATTTTACATCCACCTCATTTTCATCATCTTTATGAGAGCTAGGTCTTTGTGAAACTTTATGATGAATGCTTTCATATTTATGTTAAATGCTTGGTACGGCATTTTACCTTTGCAATCTTGTGTGAACATGGTGTTTATACATGATTGAAGACCACCATCATTCAGTTTTATATACCTTGCTATCATATTGCATTGGTTGGTTTGAAAACTTTGCAATGCGCCCTACTTTTCTTGCACTATAAGGAATTACTAATCTTGGGATTAGCATGGAGTTTTGACCCTGGTTAGTAAATATTTATGGCAAGGGAGAAGTTCGGCAACCACTTCGTAAGCATGGAGCTTAGAATTTGGTGTAAACATTGTTTTGTTTTTTTATATCATCCTTTCATCTGCATGCACCCTTGCACACACGTACACCCTTTAGGTTTTAATTTTAACTATGCCACAAGTTAAGATCTTAGGGGATGTCTTTGGTTTGTTGGTATAGATTGAGTATTCCTGACCATCACCTCAGGGGTACTTTGTGTTTTAGAATTGTTTTGCAGGCATGACGAATCGCTCCCATGAGTTCGTGATAAAAGTTGAAATCAAGATCGTCAACACCTCCGAAATCCCAAAAGAAGCACTGCTGTTTTCATGAAGATTAAGCATATGTTCAGAGATGTACAAAAGAGAAATTGGGATATTCAGGAGCTCCATTAAGTCTTCTTTCCAACGCATCAAGATTCGACATTTTAGGAGACCCGTGCAAGGAGTTACAACCAAATCTTTGGGTGTCACACGTTTTGAAACCAGCCCGGGACAGCTTGCACTCACGGAGTAAAAATGCCATAACTCCTTTGTTCGAAGTCCGATTGGGATGAATGACCACTCGTTGGAAATATAATTTCGAGCACTTTGCAATGGAGCAACAGTTCAGTACATGTTCTGTTCTGGAAGTATAAGAAAAATTCATGGAAGATGAACCAGTAATGAGGGACAACATGGAATGAGGTGAAGATGGTATAAGAAACGATTGGGACAAAGGCTTGTGACAAAGGGTGGACGTTGGAGGATAATCAAGGAAACAAAGGTGAAGAGTATGATGATCCATGCATGGCGGTAGGACTTCAAGAATTACAAGATGGTTCATCTTCTTCCATGCCTAGCAACATGCTAAGCATGGGGGAGGACTTGGGGGACAAGTGAAGACCGCGTGGAGTTCAAGGATCACGGTTGCCACGAGATGCTAATTTTCTTCTTCCATGATTAGCACAATGCTTAAGCATGGGGGAGGCCACACTACACTCAAAGCATCAAGGACGGTAACAATTCCTCAACTCTCTTTTTGTCCTTGTCTTTCTAAATGTCTACACATATGTTTATGCTTTCCACAACCTTAGATGCAACCTTTGTATATCTCTCTATAGAATAACATGGCTACTAGGAGTACAACCTAGGTTTGTTTTTGTCTTCAACAACAATCACAGTCACCTTGTGCTCATCATGATGATATCTTGTATGCTCTTACTTATGGATATATGATGATTATTGCCATTTTGATCATTCTTGTGCTTGGTTTTTATATGATTAAGCTAGTGCTCTCTTTAAACATGATCTGAAAATTTAAATCAATGCTAGCCTAATCTTTTGTGGAGGATATGATAACTTGAGACCCATGGTATTTTTCAATGCTCTCATTTTTGAATGAATCAAAGATCATTTATTTTGTTCTTAAAAGATATGCTAACCTTGTCTTTGATACCACTTGCATTTTGCTCTACCTATCCAAAGCCTTATATTCAATTGAGTGCAAAAATCTTAGTTTACAAGATTTATTTTTGGGTGCATTGATTCAAGGCTTGATTTCTCTGACTCGACACTAAGAAGCTGGTCATTCCATTTTTGCGTATCTATCTTTATGCTAGCCTAATCTATTCATGCATTGTGAGTTTCCACATCGGGAATTTTGCAAACCTCGCAGGCTATCCACCCACAAACCTAAAATATCTTTTTGTGCATACCTCCTTGACCACAACCCAATATATGAGTATGGATGAATATTTCGAGGAAGATTACAAGGAAGGTGCCGTCAAGTGAGCAAGACTTTGGGAGACTTCCAAAAGGATCCCTAGAAGATTTTCGAGTATCTCTCTCCAAGAAAATATGAGAACTTCAATTTCTACCTTGGCATACTTAGCACCTCTTTTGCCCGAGGACGAGCAAACTTCTAAGCATGGGGGGTTGCCAAGGATGTGCTAGTATAGTCTAGAGTTCAAGGGGAGCAAATAAAAAAAAGAGAAAAAGTATGATGAAAGAAAAGAAAAAAATGATGAAAAAATGATAAAGAAGAAAAAGTATGATGAAAGAAAAGAAAAAATGTTGAAAAATGATAAAGAAGAAATGTATGATGAGAAAAAGAAAGAAAGAAAAAAGAAAGAAAGAAAATAATAATAAATAAAATAAAGCTCCCGGTTCTCTAGCTACATTTGGAGATTTCAAAAAGGATTTCAAGATCAAGACCCGTACTCATCTTTCCAACCATGCAATCTGATAACGAGGACTTTGTTTGTGCCTCGGGGTCACTCTTTGCCATTTGCACATGTCCACTTATCTCAAAGTGTGTGTATTTTTCTCTCCCCCCTCCTTGTAACATTATTTTGACGAGTCTCGGTAAGTCCATGAGAAGCTTGTCTTGTTTTGATAATATCTTGACTATAATATCTTGGTAGGACTAAACTTTCCCATAGCTCCTTATAAAGCCTTCCACCAAATATTTGAGAAAGGAAAGGAGTAGAACAAGTAGGCTTGAGAGACAAGATGAGATGAGAGTTCATGAGCAAGATGCAAGGAGGTTTATTATTGATCTTGGTAAAGCAATTTTTCTTCATCCCGCTCTTTATTTTCAAAATTTCTGAGATTTGTTTAAAATTTCAGAGCATGATTAATTACTTGTGGGAAGAGCTCAAATAATATCTACCCTCCATAGAGATAAAAGCTAGCTACATTATGGAACATTAACAAATATAAACTTGGAGAGCATTATGTTTTCTCATGTGTAATCAAGTGTAGGGTATGAACTTTGATAGGCAATACTGACATCCATTAAAGGCTTACTCGAGGACGAGCAAGGTTTAAGGATGGGGGTATGTTGATGGTCGATTTCCGTCAACCAAGAGCACTTATTACACTTTGGTTTGAGCTTTGAATTATAACTAACCCGCCACTAGGCATACTAATGATGTAACAAGTTCACACATGCATTTGGTTTTTGGAGTATGTTGTTTACGAAAGAATTAGGTACCTAAATGAGAAGATCACGAAGCCCGGCACGAGTCAAGACACGAAGTGAACATGACTCCAAATGACCCAAGGACCAAAGCATGAAGATGTGAAACTCCGAGGACCTGAACAGAAGATGTGGGAGTTTGCACGCCAAGCACCCTTATCTAAACCGCAGGGAAAATGACGTCAAGGACCCACATGCACTTCGGCAAATATTCAAGAAAGTGCGAGAAGCTTCGGGAAGAAAACCGGGGCCGAACCCGGGCCAGAAAAGGCCTAGGCCAGCGGGCCCATGCCGACCGGCCCACCCCTTTCCGGCACCGGTTCGGCCTCCCCTTTGACCTATACGCTCCTCGGCTTATTTATATCGCCTGCCTCTGACGGCCGCCTGATCCATTCACCAGAACTCGGCAAAACCTAGAAGTGAGCACCGGAGGGAGACAACGACGGCGGAGTCCTCGAAGTTGTCTAGGGGATGGCCTAGGCCAACCCTTGCCGCCACGGCCGCCCTGCGTGGTTGTGCCATGGTGGATTTCCGGAGCTACGTGTTCATCGTCTTAGGTATGATCTCAGTGGTGATGGTGTAATACATACTTTCATGTGAGCAATGATAATCTTGTCATCCAATCTATTAAGTGACTCCATCTCTCCATCTTTACTTTCTATCTTTCATGAATATGTTTGATCCTTAGTCTAATGCTGGTTTATACTACATAGCATGCTTTATGTAATCATGGTGATTAGATCTAGTATGTTGATCCTTCATGGTTTGTAGACATGTCCATGTATGGGCACGCGCCTGGATCCCCCGCTTCATTAAGGGAGCAACGTGACAGGGTGATTTCCCCCGAAAGAGCGGATGTCTTCGGGAGGTAGGCCGGAGGTAGGAGTTTAAGGATGCTTTTAGATGAGATGCTTGGTTTGTTCCTCGTTTGCCGGAACTACAACTAGAAGGCGATATACTTAGTCGTCCCCTTGGTGGCGCTTTACGTTGCCTATGTTCGTGTATGTGATCAACCTTGTGTCATCACATATACATCTTTAAAGGTTACCTTATATGCAATCAACACTTAATGTTAGGTTAGTTTGGCTAGACAAGGTAGAGAACCTTAGCGGTTTGCTTCCGATCCTTGGATTGACAAACCTTGGGGACCTTCCTTGGTGAAAAAGGCACCAAGTCACCCGTACGCTTGCGGTGAACTTCAACACGGTTTTGAACCTTCAACAATGGCAAAAGCTTTGGAGATAGACTTCCCGCCGGAGAAACAAGTGGAACATCCATACAACCTAGAGACAACCGGGGAGGTCCTGTAAAAGCTCTTTAGCGAAGAAGAAGTTGATCCGGGCCATATGGCCGAAGCTAAAAGAATTATGGGAATCAAGCCCGAGGTGTCACCATTCGCTCACCTCGCAGAAATTTTTGCCATAAGATCCGATGAAGAAGAAAAGACATCGCCGCGTATAGATTGCAAGGTTAACAACATTAATTGCAAGGCATTATGCGACATTGGAGCACAAGTAAGTGTCTTATCTTCTAAATTTTTTGATGAAATTTATGATCACACCATTGACCTAGTCCCAACCTCTACTAAATTAATTATGGGGGATGGTAGAATTGTTAAACCTCTAGGAATTGCCCATGACCTAGATTTTAATTTCCGAAAAATGCATTCCAACCGATTTCTTCATTGTTGATGTCTACTATGATAAAAATGATCATGTAATTCTTGGTAGACCGTTTCTTAAGTTGGTTAATGCCATTTTAGATGCCAGAAAAGGAAAAGTAACCATTAATCTTGATGGGGATAATCACACATACAATTTTCTTCCCGCTTCTAGAATTGCCTCACCCCTACCTCTTGATGACGAAGAGGTAGGGAGCCTTCGTTTTGTTGAAACTTTTAGGGATCCGCTACAAAGAGCAATGGAGAATGAATCTAATGATGATCTAGATGAAGAGTTAGCGGAAGCAACCAAAGGACTAGAACCGCAAGACAGAAGCTTAGAGGAAGATAAATTTTAAGACCTTGGAGAAATTGTACACGAGGAACCACAAGTACCGGAGGTGGATCTTAAGCCATTGCCCACGGGATTGAAATATGAATTTTTGGGGCCGGACAAGACTTATCCTGTGATTGTGAGTGGCGAATTAAGTCCTGAGGAGAATGATATGTTGCTGAATTTATTAAAGAAACACAAGAAGGTGATGGGATATTCGATAAATGACCTTAAAGGACTTAGCCCAGCATTTTGCACTCACCGCATACCTATGGAGGACCAATGCAAGCCCGTAGTGGACCATCAAAAGAGGTTAACCCATGCCATGCGAGAGGTGGTGAAGAAGGAGGTTATCAAATTGTTGGATGCCGGAATCATCTACCCGGTGCCGCATAGCGAATGGGTGAGCCTTGTACATTGTGTGTCTAAGAAAGGAGGTTTGACCGTGGTGAAGAATGAGAAGAATGAATTGATACCGCAAAGAACCGTGACCGGATGGAGGATGTGTATTGACTATCGAAAATTGAACAAAGCAACAAAGAAGGATGACTTCCCCCTACCGTTCATCGACGAGATGCTTGAGAGGTTAGCAAATTATGCATATTTTTGCTTTCTTGATGGATACTCGGGGTTCATGCAAATACTTATTCACCAGGATGATCAACATAAGACAACATTCACTTACCCTTACAGAACATTTGCGTATAGAAGAATGCCTTTTGGTCTATGCAATGCTCCAGCCTCTTTTCAACGATGTATGATGGCAGTATTTCAGAGTTCATCGAGGAAATTGTTGAGGTACTTATAGATGACTTCTCCGCCTATTATAAAACTTTTGCGAATTGTTTGGCAAATTTGGACAAAGTTCTCACTAAGTGTGCGGAGGTTGATTTGGTGCTAAATTAGGAGAAGTGTCACTTCATGGTGAAACAAGGAATAGTGTTGGGACACGTGATATTCGAGAAAGGGATTGAGGTGGACAAGGCTAAGGTTGAAACAGTTGAAAAGATTCCACCACCGATGGATGTCAAATCTTTGAGGAGTTTCTTGGGCCATGCGGGATTCTATAAAAGATTTATCAAGGATTTCTCAAAGATCTCCAAGCCGTTGACTAATCTCCTACAAAAAGATGTGCCATTCAATTTCAATGAGAAATGCTTGACGACATTCCGGACACTAAAGAGAGCTCTATTAACCGCACCTATCATTCAACCGCCCGATTGGAGTCAACCCTTTGATATCATGTGCGACGCTAGCGACTATGCCGTTGGAGTCGTGTTGGGACAACGAAAAGAAGGCAAGGTACATGCTATTTATTATGCTAGCAAAACCCTTAATGGAGCTCAATTGAATTATGCAACAACGGAGAAGGAATTGCTTGCGGTAGTGTTTGCTTTTGAAAAATTCAGATCATATATTGTGAATTCTAAAGTAATTGTCTACACCGATCATGCGGCAATCAAGTATCTCTTATGTAAAAAAGATGCCAAGCCAAGGTTAATTCGATGGATCCTTCTCTTGCAAGAATTTGATGTGGAGATTCGGGACAAAAAGGGGTCGGAAAATGTTGTTGCCGGCCATCTATCAAGGATGAATCATAAGGATGATAAAGAGCCCATTGAAGATAAGATGAGGGACGATCACCTTTATCATATCCTTGACAAAGATACCTGGATGATCAACATTATTCGAGCCATACGAAGGATGCCACTTGATCATTTAGATAAGAACGCTCAAAGGAGAGTGATCGCCGAGAGCTGAAAATATTATTGGGATGCACCTTATCTCTTTAGACTTGGAGTGGATGGAGTCTTACGAAGGTGTATACCAGGGGATGAAAGAGGTGAAATATTGAGTAAGTGTCACTCGGGCGAATATGGAGGACACTATGGACATTTTAGGATGCAAGCAAAAGTATGGGCTAGTGGATTCTATTGGTCGGAAATGCATGAAGATTCAAAAAGGTACGTTGCTTCTTGTCCGGAATGCCAAAGGGCAGGGAATATAAATCAAACGAATGCTATGCCTTTAAATTATAACTTGCTAATTGATCTATTCGATGTATGGGTAATTGACTTCTTGGGGCCCTTCTCTAATTCAAATGGATATGAGCACATTTTAGTTATGGTTGATTATGTATCCAAATGGGTAGAGGCTATCCCTTATAGAAGAGCTTCAATGGAGGAATCCATATCAATGATCAAAAATGTTATATTCTCACGCTATGGAGTCCCGCGAATCTTGATAAGTGATGGAGGAACACACTTTATGGGAAATAGTTTCAAAAAATGCTTGTCCAAGTTGGGGATCAAGCATAGAGTAGCCACGGCTTACCACCCACAAACCAATGGTCAAGTGGAAACTTTAAATAGGCAACTCAAGAGTATTCTTAACAAGACCGTTGCAAAGGGAGGTACAGATTGGTCGAAAAAGTTGGACAGAGCATTATGGGCATATCAGACGACACACAAGACACCAATAGGTGTGACACCATATCAATTCGTTTATGGTAAATCATGTCATTTGCCTTTGGAGTTAGAGCATAAAGCAAATTGGGTGACCAAGGAGATGAATCTCGATTTCGATGCCGCGAGAATCAAACGAAGAATTCAAACAAGTGAATTGGAAGAGATGAGGCTCAAAGCTTATGAGAGTGCAACTATCTGCAAGGAAAGAATGAAGAGATGGTATGATAAAATGCTTCGAGCAAAGGAATTCAAGGAAGGTGACAAGGTTCTCCTCTATAACTCAAGGTTCAAGATATTTGGAAAAGGGAATTTAAAAAGCAAATGGGATGGACCGTATGTGGTTCACTCGGTCTCGTCAAACGGAGCGGTAACAATCATGGACGTGAAAGGAGATAAATATGTGGTTAATGGTCAACAATTGATGGTTTTTCTTGAACAAGACATCATGCCCATCGACTACATTGATTTATACCACATGGAGGACGAGCCCGAGCGTCAAGCCTAAGATGTAAAACAAGGTAATTTTTCTGTAAATAAGTCTTTGTTTTTCTTTTCGTACTTTTGTTGAGTCCTTTTCATGATTTTTAGCTAGACCTTTTCACCACCTAGGCTAGTGTACATGAAACACAGAGGCCCGCAGAAGATGGGCCACGGGGCCCGAAACAGGGGGCAGGCCGGCCGGCCCATGCCGACCGGCCCAGCACCCCCTGCCTCGGTTTCTCCCTGTTTTTCTCTGGGATGTGGTTCGGGTTATTTCCTTTTCTTGCCAACCATTTAGGAGCTACAAAATTAGGCAAGGAAGGGTTTCGGCTGAATCTTCCCGGGATATTTAAGGACGCATGGGGAGCTCAAGAATTGCATCTCATTTGCAATCTCTCACCTCAACAAAAACACCCAAAGCACCCATGCCGATCCTGAGCAGCACCAAGGGGAAGGAAGTGGTGAAGGCGATAATGGAAGAAGAAGCACGCCTCCCCTCTCCAACACCGGCAACCGAAGAGCTTCGTCGGTGTGCTATGGTGCCCAAGCTCAAGGAGGAAGTGAAGAGGACTGCAAGGATTTGTTGCGGAGGGTGTGTTCCAGCAAGGCAATTGGCTAGCCGAAATTTGTGGGTTGCAGAGAAGAAGGAGAAGCACTCTACTCCCGTACGCCGTTTGAAGAGGCTCTTAGGGATGAAGAGGAAGAATTACAAAGAGAAGACCCCCGAGCCAGCGGAGATATACAGGGATAGCGACTACTCCGATGACCAGAGCCCTAGCTCGTGGATGGCCGATAGTAGAGATGATAATGACCTCTATGTTTGGGAGGAGGTGCCCAAGGAGGATCCGGAAGACCCCCACGAGCAAGGCGAAGGAGGCAACCCAGACGGTGGCGACGATCCGGACGACGGAGACGACGGAAGAAACAACGATCAGGTGGAAGAGCACCATATATGTTGTGCGGCTTGCCGCAACGCTATAGCGGAGCTCTTCACTTCCCTTGATGAGTGATTCCACACCATCAACGCCATGCAGCAAAGGATTGAGGATTTAGAGCGTGTGGTGGAAGATGACTTTAAGTTCCTTAACCATAATATAAGGAAGCTCTTCGGGATGAACAAGAACTTCAAGAAGAAGGAGTGGTGCATCTCATGTGGAAAGTTTCACTAGGTGTACTAGTTAGCGTGTTTCCCCCTTTGTAGTTTTTGTAAAATTACGACGAGGACGTCGTAAAATCTAAGCGTGTGGGGAGCTAGCTAGCTACTCTTTTTAAATTTTTTTGCTTAAAGTGGTGTTAGGTTGAGTCTTTAAATCGAGTCTAGTTTGAGTCAAGTGTGAGAGTCAAGTGTGTGTTTTGCTTTATCTTTTTAGCTCGAAAGTGTCCTAATTTAGTGTTGAGTCAAGAAAAAAAGAAATAAAAAGTGTCTTATGCAAGCCTCTTGTTTCTTTTCTTGTTATGACTTTACTTTATCTTTGTTATTCGAGTATGAGCTTGGTGATTAATCGTTTGCCGTGGTACTTAGTGGAAATTTACTTTTGTAAAGCACCCATAAATGTAGGACTTTGCTTCATCTATGCTTTTAGTAATAATAACATTAGAGGCTTTAATTTCTAAAAATTAAGAAAAACACCTTGCTATGAAGGTTAGCGATCCCTTTCTCCAAGTTGAGAGGTAAAATCTATCCTATATATATATATATATATATATATATATATATATATATATATATATATATACACTCCACCATAAGTGTTGTTTAGCATGATGAATTGGGTTAGGATTTTATTCTCTTGGGAGATCTAATTTCGAGCAATGATCATGTCCTTGATGTATATATTTTATTGCTAGCCTTGTCATACATTCGGTAACAGGAACTTCACATTGAATGGTCCGTACATCGCCGGATTCCATACCCAAACCCATAAACATCTTTTTATCATCTTATTCCTTGAACACAACCCATGTCCGAAGATTCGTTCAATTTTTAGGCAAGGTTTTATTTTAAATTCAGATTGGTATTCATGTCAAAAAGATGGGCGAAAGGCTTTGGAGAAGAAGATAAAGATGTGGAAAGAAGAAGAAAAAATATATGTGTATGTGTATATGTGTGTGCGCGCACACAAGAAAAAAAAGAGAGAGAGAAGAAAGAAAAAGAAAGAGAAAAAGAAAAGAAAAGAAGGAAAAGGAGAAAAATCCAAGGCGAAGCAAGAGAGGGATAGTGAGGGATGATAAGTCAAATGAAGATCAAAAGAAGTGCAAGGAAGGATGTGACAATGTTGGGAACGAATCTTTGATATTCCATACCATGTGCAATCCGATATCGAGGACATCATTAGTGCCTTGAAGTCATTATTCTTTTTCCCTTTGCACATGTCCACCATTCTAAATCTTCTCATCCTTAATACCCTTACATTATGGTTTAATTCTCATGACCATTGGCTTGGAAGGTGAACAACCACTAGAAGATTTTCCTAGCTTGATAATACTTGTGCTAGCTTCACTAGCCACACCTATAGCTCTACCTTACATTATAAATGAGAGACTTGTGGGAGGTGAGAGTTTATGAAATTATCTAGGATAGCTACTTTAAATGAGTGGCATGTGAGAACTTGGAGAAGGACTTTGTCTAATGCTTTGCGCAAGAATTTTATTTCTAAAAGTTTGTAAAAACCCTCCGATGGAAGTAAGAAAGTAAGTATGGATGAAGTGGAGGAACTCTAGTGAAAAGGTATGAGTTGTGAGGTAAGTCTTGAATTGGTAATTTCTAAACACCCATGTCTACATTATGATCTTTGTTTCATGTCTCTTATATTAAAGATGGATAATTGACTAACTTGAAAGGAAAGAATTGACGACGCATGTTTCAACTCATTGGATAAAAAGTTTGTGAGAAACTTGCTCGAGGACGAGCAAGATCTAAGAGTGGGGGGATGTTGGCAGTCGATTTCCGTCAACCAAGAACACTTGTTATGTTATAGTTTGGATATCATTTTGGAACTAACCCGCCACTAGGCATACTAATGATATATCAAGTTCACCGTTGGATGTGCATTTTGGAGTATAGTATTTATACAGGAATTCGTATGCTAAATGAGAGGACATGCACTTAGTTCGGAGGACGATTTGCAAGTCAATCAAGGAGCTCCGACCGCGTGCGAACTTGCCTCCAAAGGTGGCAAGGACCAATATGCTTCAATGAAGAATTCCCGAGGACCAAGATGAAAAGACCGGAAGATCATGCGTGAAGACCCCTTAACTTGGTCACGGGGATAACGACATCTAAAGCCCACATCCGAAGGAGGAAAAACCCCAAAGTGCAAAAGATGACATGTGGCAAAAGACAGAGGCAAACCGGGCCAGGGATGGACCAGGCCAGTCGGCCCAGGCTGGCTGGCCCACCCCCATTCGGGGTCCGTTCGCCACCGCCTTTCTTCGGTGATAAGTACATGCAACCCTAATTGTTGGGGAAAGGAGCCATTCGCGAAAGACGAACAGAGAAGCCTCGGGAGATCGACCACAAGAGAGAGGGTTGATCGAGGGAGTGAGCATTCAAGAGAATCATCACCGAGGTCAAGGGAGGCCACCACGAGGAAGGAGGTCGCCGAGGCCCTGCCACAGCGCCATCGGAGTTGAAGAACACCGAGAAACGAGCTCCATCGATGGCATCCACCATGCTCAACTGTGCCATGCCTAGCATCTTGATGGGGTAAAGTTATCGTTTGTCCATGGAGTTGTAACAAAACTTGATGTGTAGTCACTATCTTGTTTGTATCTTATGTCTATCATACCTTTGTTGATGATGCTTAATGTTTAAGGCTAGCTACCATGCTTTCGGGGTTGCTCCCGTAGATCACGTCAATATACCGTGTTCATTAGGGTTAGTATCGATTACCTTCGCGTAGTGATATGTACGAGGGAAGGGAAACATCTAGTTCTTTGTTCACATGCTTAGATAGATTGGATCGGGGTTTTATCATGTTTTGCGTGATTGCATCTTCAAGTACCTAGACTCTATGGGCATACGTTCTTCATACTTGTGCACCTCTTATCTCTGTTTAACATAATCTAGGGTTAGATTGTCTTTACTTTATAGATTAATCTTTATATCATAAAGTCTTTCATCAACTAAGTTAGTGTTAGGTTAAACGCTAGTAATACCCTTGCTCCGTGGATTGACAAGAACCTTGGGGGTCCCCCCTTGGTGAAAAAGGCACCAAGTCACTCTGTGTACTTGCGGTGAACTTGAACGCGGATTTGAACTGTCAACACCCTCCGACTACTACTGGGAAATTTGCATTGGGTTGTGGTTTTAACAAGAATATTTTCCTAAACAATGCCCAGTGGGGGCGGATACCAAGAAAAGCTTCGTAGAAGTGCACATACACTGCAATCTGGATGATATTGTTCGGGTTTAGATGCACATGCTCCAGCCTGAAGAAATCGAGGAAGCTTCTGAAGAAATCCGAAGTCGGCAACATCAATCCACACTCGACGAAGTGGCTGAACATCGGAATCTCATCTGGATGTTTCTCCATGGGCCATGCATCCCCGGCGGTGGAGTTCCATCTGGCAACTGCTTTCTCAGGCATCAAGCCAGCGTCCTCGATAGCCTTGATGTCTTCTTCTTTCATCTTGGACTTCTTCCAGGCGCAGGCTTGACTTGGCGGCTTATCGATCACCACCATCTTGAACTTTGGCTCCGGCAACTGGGATTTGCTGCGGCCAGATCTCCTCTTTTTCTCCATCTGCGCCTTGGACAACCCGCTCTTCATTCTTCCAGTCATGAGCGTCTTCGATCGCATCTGCTCGAGGTTTGCGAAGTGGTGGAGTCAGCAGCGATTGACGACGTGGGCTCTCAACTCTCAGTGGCGGCAGCAGTGGCAATAGCTATTTCCAGATCTAAGGGCTAATGGAAGCAGTGGAAACCCTAGGGGATACCCCCTTGGTATTTATAACCTAAAACCCTACTGGTAAAGCCTGGTGACTCTTCGCATTCAACAGATTGGATTCGCACCAGGCGATTTTTTCGGCTAAGTCAGTGGGCCTTTTCGAACTTCTAAGACCTACACTGCTCTGTCTCGGGGGCTCGACTACTCCATGGATTGGGATTTCTTTCCACTACAGCACACTGAACTCAGGCAACATTCTACAGTCAAGTTTGGATCCTTCAACTCGAGAAGTACTCGACTCAAGGCTCAGGGGCTCCGTGCCACATGTCCTTTGATTTTTTCTTCGGATTTTGTGGGATTAATTGGCAGAAACTTCAAATAGACCCTAAGCTTGAATTCATAATTCGAACTAAGGCTCGGGGGCTACATCCATATGGGATGCAATTTTAGTAATCGCATTCCCATATGCTTTTTCTTCGGGATTTCTACGGATATTTCAGAGTAAGATTTACAAGAGCTCTCAGTTTGAATCTCTGATTTGACCTAAGGCTCGGGGGCTACATTCCATATAGAATGTGATTTAGTAATCGCATTTCCATATGGATCTTTGACGCAAAAATTTCAAGAATGAAGTGGGTATTATTGAAGACCTTCGAGGGAAGTACTCGGGGACTGTTGGGGATCAGCTAAAAACCGCCACCCTCAGAGTCTCCCGAGAAGACACGCGTCACTAGAAAAATCGGCAAACAGGAAGTTACGAAGTAATCGCAGATATCTGAATATAACAAGGGCCACTGTTTTTCATGATTGGAGAAAGATTTTCCACAAATAAAGTTATCTGATGAGATGAACTTTTATATATAAATGTAATACTGACCCTCGGAATTCCTGAGAAACTAGGATTCCTCTTGTTCTCGTATACCTTGTGTGATGTTCAGGAAACAGGGAGTTCTAGGAAAACTTCTCTACTTCGAAGGAATCAGGAAAGGGCAACAGATTGGCATGAGAGAGCAGGGTCTCTTTCCGAAGGTGGTGATTGGTGATTCCCGAAGCTCATGAAGATATTCAGGAAAGTCGAGGCCGACTCAGTCAATGACGTATGCTAGAAGACACAAGGAAACGTGAGAAGCTTGGCTATGCAAGAAGAAAGAAGCTACATCACGATAGGGCATGTTTGTAATTTAAATAAGACCTTCGTGATTGCCGCGAACAAATGTACCCTCATGATTTCCTTCTATATACATTAAAGATAAGGGTAGAATTCAAATGTAAAAGTGACCATCGGGCACTATAAAAGGAGCCCCCATGCCTCCGTGTAAAGGGATCACCTTTTCCAGAGAGAAGGACCATTTGTCAGACCAACTTTTACTTTATTGTCTGGAGATTTCGGAATTTCCAACAGGGACGCTTGGGAACAACTCGAGAAGACTTCAAAACTACTCATGGAGTTAGCTGGAGTACCTTCCAGCCTCTTGATGATTCAAGTACTATTAAAGACTGAAGCTTGCAGAACTCGGGGACGCTTGGGAACTCCTCGCAGAAGCCTTCAAGACTACTTTGAGACATTAAACTCGACTACAAAGTACTCAGGGGCTTGTTGACCGGACATCCATGGTCCACAATCTAGATGGGCCAAGCTTGGGAGATAGGCCTGACTACTTGGACCTCACGACTAGTGGGCCACGGTGTAAGACTGGCGTGGACCACAAGCAAGACAAGAATGGACATGACTTGTACTAGATTAGGATAGCTTCTCATCAACTGATATAGGCTACTCCTAGTCATACTCAATTAGTACTCTTGTACCCAAACCGACTTTTAACCCTGCCTCCCTTGCAATATAAGGCGAGGCAGGGAACCCCCCTCAAGAACATACATAATCAATCAAGAGCCACGCAGCATACAAGACGTAGGGTATTACGCATACTGCGGCTCGAACCTATCTAATTGTGTGCCCCGTGTCTCACCATCATGTTCTTAAACTCGGTGAGCCCCACCGCACAATCAACTACCTTGGGTACCCCTTGGTAGGCTCGGTGTCTAAAACACTGACACTACCATCATAATCAGAGGGTGAGCGTTCGTTGCTATGCTGCTGACCGGGGGAGATCGTCCCCGGAGCCGGGACAAGACTCACGGTATCATTTTGCGACTGCAAACTTATTCGAGGTTACTTCTGACAGGTTACTACCACCAGAATCGGAGGGCGAGCATTCATTTCTATGCTGAACCCCCAGGCATCTGAGTAGTGAATTTGGATATTCGACCGGGCCCAAACGTAATATTTGTGTCAAAACATCAAACGCTACAACCGTCGACAATCCCATGCGACCGCCAACTTGGCTCGTGCTTTTATCCGGCACGTTGTTACACTGGGAGCGACGCCGTTCCAAATACATCACCACAGAAGAGCGGAATTCCAGCTTGGATGAGCTTCATCCCGGCTATGATTCTCGAATCACTGTCCAGCTTCGAAGCCCGATGTACCGTAGCTTGGGTCCCGCCAATGCTTCTGATATGTTGTATACCGAAGTCGGCATCCGTTTTCCGTCTGGGAGGACTTCTTGCGCCAGCACGATTGTTGGCGGTCGATTTCCGTCAACCTAGCCATGAGTTTACCTTAAATGTTGGTATTAATTTGATATTCACACTAATGATCCTAACCCTCATTATATCTCAAGTTCGCACTCGCGCATGGTTTTTGGAGTTTATTGTTTACACAGGGATTAAGAGCCTAAATGAGGACTTCCGAGTAAAGTTCATCGAGGATTTTACAAGAAGATCATTAAGCTCGGCACAAGCCAAGACATAAGATGAACATGACTCCAAATGAGCCAAGGACTAAAGCATGGAGCCGAGAAGTATCGAGGACCTAGACGGAAGATGTGGGAGTTCATGCGCCAAGCACCCTTATCTAAACCACGAGGAAAATGACGTCAAGGACCCACATGCAGTTCGGCAAATAATCAAGAAAACACGAGAAGCTTCGGGAAGCAAGATGGAGACGAACCGGGCCAGAATGGGCCCAGGCCAGTCGGCCCAGGCCGGCCGGCCCAGTGTTGACGGTTGTTATCCACTCATTTTATACCCGTCAACATGTACCTTTTGGCATGAGAAATGATCATCAACACCAGAATAGGGCTTAAACTAATCATTTCCACAAGTGTTGGTGATTATGCAAATACAGGTGATTAGCACTAGAAAGAGGAGTAAAAGCATAAGTCTTTGATCTAAGTACTTCAAGCTCAGCCAATGAGGGGATGCCACCTAGGATTCCCCTGGATCACTGACGTCATCAATCCAAGAGACTTATCCCCCAAAACTGTCGGGAAACTTGGTATGCACGGGGGAGTGACTTCAGCCACCAGGAGAAAGCATGAGGCGTCACGTGGCCTGGGGGCTTTGGCCGAACCTAGGATCGGCCGAACGTGGTTCGGCTGATCCTGGCCCACCACGTGGCAGCCCCTGATTGGTCCCCTGTTGCGATTTCGGGCGTTTTGGGGCACTCTGAGCCCAGGAGCAAGCCACCTCCTCCTCTATAAATAAGAGGGGAGGGACTCCCATTTGAGACCCACACTTCTCCTCCTCCTCTTCATTTTGGCTTGGAGCCTCTCTCTTTAGGAGAGGAGAGCTCTTTGTATAGGATTAGTGCTAGGAAGTGAGGTGGGAGGCTTGGGGCCATGTCATGTTCATGACATCTTCCTCAAGAACGATCCTCAGCGGTGCTTTTGTTCTTCACCTAGACTAAAGTGAGTATTTCGACATTTTCTATTTAGACTAAAGTTTTATGCATGCATAGTTGCTTTGTTCTCGTGTTCTTGGTTTGTTCTTGGTTTAGAGGCTTATTTTCTTCGAACACAACCCTTTCGATCTAGTAGACTTAGATCATAAGTTTGCATCTTGTTTGCTAGCTTGTCTATTAGAGTAAAGTTGATGCTCCTGCATATCTCTAGTTAGATCAAAGTGCATTCGTGATCTTGCATGTGTGATAGAGCATACCTTGAGCTAGTGCCAGTATCTCCCTCGCGGATTCATAGTTTCGTATTTATACGGGGTGTTATAGTCGGGCTATTGGGACATCAGACCGTGTCCTGCTATAGTAGTAGTCAGTGGTGTAGACATGGTTTCTGGACCATAGGTTATCCTGCGAATACCAAGTACATTCGCGTAACGATAGAGGTAGGCCGCAATGTTGACAGCCTGTTAGACTCTTTGGAACCCTCCGCGCTTGTGTACCGAGTAGGGCCCCTTTGCCAGAACCTATTGCCTAGCCTTAAACAGCTAGGGTGGGTTGGCGCCCAAAGTGAGTGTTATACCTGAGAGACCGTGCTAGACTTTGTGCTCGGTCCAAGTAGATCCTTTCTACCTATCCTATCAATCAGTGTTGTGTCCTTAGACCATCTATACTAGAGTAGAAGATAGTACACATCGTTCCTTGGATTCGATACCCTTGGAATACTCTCCTTCCTTGGGGAAGTGCTATAGCGGTATTTCCGTGCGCTTGTGGTATACCCGGTTGCCCTTATATGTTCCCTCTAGGTGTACAACTAGTGGTGACGTTAAGAAACACCAACACCCAGCCCATTCTGGGCCCTGTTCGCCTCCCCTTTTGACCTAGCACCCCTTTGGGCTATTTATAGTCCTTGTGTAAAGTGCCATGCATCAAGTCATTCGTCATTCGCCACCGAGGAGCAGAGAAGCTAGAGGGACACCATCTCAGAGAGGAGGGTCGTGCTAGTTGTCTAGGGTTTCCCTAGTTGACATGGGAACCTTGCATGGAAGACCACGTCGGAGTTCTGGAGCTAGGATCAAGATCAAGGTAGGATCCCAGTTGTGATCTTGTTCATGTATCATTCATGGTGAAGTCTTTATGAATCCGGTTTCTAGCGATCAAGTGCCTTCTCTACGGTTTTGTCTTCTCTTGGTTTTGCTTCTTCCTCAATCTATACTTAAGATATATTCCTTAGGGTGCTCTTGTAGCCGCGGTGGCTAGAGGTGCATACCCGTCTACCAAGTGTTTTGAACATGTTCCTCGTGAATGTGCTCTTAGGTTCACCTACAGAATAAGCAGGACATCATGACATGATGTTGACCACGTGTACGGTAGGTGCCTTTGAGGTTTGGAACGGAGGCCACGATTTAAATATGCTTTTTATGAGATTCACATTGCCATCTTCATCTCTCGCTTGGAACTACAACAAAGGCATGATCCAGACTCTCTAGATCGGTTATCTCTTTGCTTTCTCTCGCTACCTCTCATGTTATAGTAGATTAGATGCGTTTGAAACCTCTTTAGAACAAAGTGCTTTCTCGCTTTATTGGATTGAATCTTGGGTTGCACATGTTCCACGGATTTGATACCTTGGGTTTACACTTAAGGGAAAAAGGGTCCCATGTGATCCGTACGCTTGCGGATCAAAGTTTACAACGATAATCAAATATCAACAATGGCGCTAACGGAGAATCATGTTGCCGCGATGTAGAGGAGGAGAAGCTCCCCTGGACCCGGGCCGACGATGTAGCAGATCGAGGGCGAAGCTTGCACGCGGGGTTTGTTGGTTTGCCCACAAAACTATCGGTGGACGGTTTCTTGGTTTGGGCCGCAAAACCAAGTTCGGAGGCCCGATGCGACAGAGACGGTGATCCGACAGCGTCGGGAAGCTTCGAGGCGAAGGGCATGTGGCGTGATCGCGGGGTTTGAGTCGATGCGAAGCAAAGCCGGGGTGGAAGTGTGTCCGCTTGATGAAGACTTGACCAAAATGCCCCTGAGAGTTGTGTATCTTCTATTTGAGTTGTAGGGGTAGCATGGTCATTTACCTCCTCTGGTGAACTTCGTATAAATAGCGGAGAGGTGGATGGCATCTCTCTCTCTCTCTCTCTTGGACTCTAGGGTTTCCTCCCCCGGTAGATCGCTCTGGACTGCTTCTTTTCCTCTTTCCTTAGGCTAGATTCTTGTATAGACTCTGACCTCTGGATGTATGGAAGCATTCGGCGTTGCGGTGATCTCCTAGCTCTTTGTGATTCTCGTGTCATTTTCAAGGCTATTTTTGGGGAGTTTTGTTCTTCGCTCGATTCATGGATTTGAGGGTGTATTCTCTCAGATTTCTTTGAGGGGATCATGGGTGGATGCCTTGTGCATCTTTGTGTGTGATCTTGACCCCTCAAACGCCGGGAATCCACTTCGATTCGTGAGTTTTTGGTCGGAGCCTGAGTTCTTGGTGGTGGTTCGTGTGATCCGCGATTCCCAGTGATTTATTGAGGTAGAGGTCGAGATTTTTGGGGCATAGCTTCATCTTGTGATGCTTCTCATCTCCCCCAAATCTTGTCTCAAGAGCTCTAGCCGTTTGGGAGATCCGGTGATGGATTGGTGAGGTGCTCCTCTCGTGCGCGTGCTGTTTCGGCTCTGTTCGTGAGCCGCGGACAGTCTTCGGGGCTGTGGTGGACGGTCCGCGAGGTCTGTGTTTGTCGCAGTTCTTCACGTGTTCGTGCACATTCGTGTTTCGATCCGTTTCGCCACCAGGGTTTTGTTGCAGGAGGTTTTGCAGACAGTCCATCGGTCAGTGACGGACGGTCCGTGTGGGCGAGTTTGAGTTGGTTTTTCAGGTGGCGTGGCCGGACGGTCCGCAAGGTCTTCACAGATGGTCCACGACACTGGCGGACAGTCCGCGTGGCTCTGTCGGATATACCGATTTTTCTCGGTGCGCTACTGGAGGTTCTGTTGCAGTTTTCGGACAGTCCGTACGGCCGGTCCAGACAGTCCGCTTGAGACTAAAGGACAGTCCGCCCGTACAAGCCGGACAGTCCGCACTGGCTTTTCCAAAATTGGCCGAGCGCTTTGATTCTTTTCTTGTGCTTCCGTGCTTTGATTCAAGGCTTGTCTCTAGGACTTGTGGACTTGTGTGTACCTAGTCTAGAGCTTCTCTGGTGTGTGCGAGTACTCGGAGTGGCAATCGAGCTATAGGCCAAGTTCGACCTTCGGGAAGAATTTTTATCGGCTCCCATTCACTCCCCCCTCTCTGGTCGCCTATTTGATCCTTCAATTGGTATCAGAGTCGGTTATAGATCTTCATGATTCTAACTAGTCTAAGATCCAAAGATGGGTGACTATGGTATGGGGTCGGGTCCTCCGCACTTCGATGGCAAGAATTACCCGATGTGGGAGAGGCGCATGGGCGCGTTTTTGCGTGGGAATGGAACTCTAATCTGGGATGTCACTCAGAATCCTCATTATGTCATTCCAGATTGTTTTCTGCTTCCAAGATCGCGGGACATGTGTGAGGCCAATAGCAAGGCCGTTGATTACTTGTTCTGTGCTATCTGTGCCTCGGAGTTTGAGCGAGTGTACGGAGAGAATGTGGCCGGAAAGATTTGCCTTAAGCTTAGAAATGCTCATGTTGGCAATGCCTAGGTGCAAGCCTATTTGTTTTCCACTTATCGGAGAGAGTACGAGGACTTCACTCATCTCCCCGGTGAGTCGACCGATGCAATGTTTTAGTGCTTCACCAGCATAGTCAACAACATGAGGGCCAATGTGACAGTGCTCCCATATACGGATCATGATCAAGCTTTTGCATGCCCTGGATAGGTCTGTGTGGAGTGCCAAGGTCAAGTCCATTGAGGAGTCGAGCGTGTATGATACACTTTCGCTTGATGAGCTATTTTCCAAGCTCAAGTCTTCGAAGGTTGATCGCGGCTTGAGAGCTAAGAGCGAGAGCCCCACTGATCCTCATAGTTTGGCTCTTGTCTCAGGATCGAGGACTAATGCTAACTCTGTTGGTTTGTCTTTGTCTTGTCTTATGTCTTTGCCAGATGAGGACTTTGAGGTGCTGAGCGAGGAAGATCTCGCCTTGTTGAGAAAGAGGTTTGGGCAGATGTACGAGAACTGCAAGAATGCAAGGCGGAGCTCGGGAATGTGCTATCGGTGCGGGAAGCACGGTCACTTCATCGCTGAATGCTCTGAAGCCATGGAGATCAAGAACGACTACAAGGGCAAGCCCAAGCACGACTACAACAAGCACCGCTCCCGGAACGACTACAAGGACAAGCGCAAGGACAAGGGCGAGAGAAGGCCGAAGAAGAGTAGCGGGTACAAGAAGAAAACTGATTGAGCGATGGTTGCCAGAGCGAGCGACATCGACTCCACATCAAGTGATGCTTCTTCCGACTCGAGCAGCGATGAAGAGCAAGATCGGCGCAAGGACAAGCGGCACACGGGCAAGAACTTCACCGGCCTCAGCTTCGTCGCACAAGGAGGCTTTTGCGGCATGGCGCACTCCAAGAAGGGTGGAAAACACAGC
Source organism: Cenchrus fungigraminus (assembly GCA_036936925.1). Taxonomy (NCBI): domain Eukaryota; kingdom Viridiplantae; phylum Streptophyta; class Magnoliopsida; order Poales; family Poaceae; genus Cenchrus; species Cenchrus fungigraminus. Next base: position 106,758,645 of record CM072779.1, read on the forward strand.
TCGGATTCGAACTCCAACTCCGAGGAAGAGGTACGACATGATCCCAACTTCTTGCTAGAGGAGAATGCTAGGCTGAATGAGTTGCTTGATAACCGTGATGATGTGCTTAGGAAGACCAACAAGGAGAAGAGAGAGTTTAGGTCCTTGTTGGGTGATGCTAAGGACAACATAGTTGAGCTTGAGTCCTTACTTGTTGATGCTAGAAATGAGATATGCTCTTTGAAATCTGCTCCTGTTGTGTCTGATGAGGTTGATTGTAGTGATTGCAATATTTTTCTGGCTGACTTGACTACTCTCAAGGAGAAGCATGCCTCAACTCTTGAGGAACTAGATGTGATTAGGGTTGAGTGTGATGAATTAAAATCTAGACCTGCTTTGTTAGGTGCTTGCACTTCCTATCCTATGTTGCATGCTAGGCTAGATGAATCTCACACCAAGATAGTTTCTCTTGAGGCGACATTGAAAGCTCCTCTTCCTACATCATGCTCTACCTGTGAAATGCATGCTTTGAAAAACATGGAACTTGCACACTATGTTGACCATTTGCAGGATGAGAATGATGCGTTGAGGAAAATGATGGGGTGGTTGTCTGGGCATGAGCCACAATTGAGTTTGATGTTGACTCAGTTTAAGAGGTTTGATGGTCAAGCGTTGGGGGCTGACAAGAGTGGTGAGAAGAGTGGTGAGGGAGAAGAGAAAGCTGGCGAGATTCCTATTCCACCACATACCACACCCATGAACAAATTTGCACCCAAGCCAAACCATCTCAGAAACAAGCTTGACACAACCCTAGATCCACCAGTATTCCCCCACAAGTCAGAAAACTACCAGAAACCCATCAAGTTTGTGAGCACCGAGGGGAGTGTCTTTGGTGGAAAGTCAGGAGAGAAAGTTGTTGAGAAGCCCATAGAGAAGCCACAGCCTAAGCCACAGCCAATCCGCTTCCATTGTGAGTATTGTGGGAGGGATGGGCATAAGGATGAGTTCCGTTTCAGGAGGAAGAGAGATGAGAGGTTTGCTATGGAGATGGCAAACAAGGACAGGTACCACCTTCCTCATGGTGTGCCTGAGCCTCGTAGAGGGCCTCTACCTAGGGGTGAGGTGTTTGTGTGGTTTGTTCCCACTTGTGGAGGTGGAGGTGTGTTACCTCAGAGAGATAGGTGTGTTGGGTTTGGGCGTGGTGAGTTGGCTAGACGTGCTCCTTCTCGTGACCGTTATGAGTTTGGGAGGCACGATTGAAGCTTTGGGTCTCAGATGGACTACGGGCCACGTTTTCCCCTCGTGGTGCGCGTACTCCTCTAGTGAGACGTGACAGGTCCTTCGGTGGTAGGCGTGAGAGGGCTCCGCCTAGAGGCTTTGATAGGATGAGTTTTTCTAACCCTTCTTTTGAGCAAATGGCTCGACACTAGTTTGACTCCTTTGGTACTAACCCTAGTGTTGAGTTGCTTGCTCATTCTCGTTTTTGTTTTTTATTACAGGTTGGAGGCTTGGAGGACTCTTGGTTGATCGACTCCGGTTGCTCACGACACATGACCGGAGATCGTGGGTGGTTCTCCAGCCTCACCCCGGTGAGTACGAGGGAGTACATCACTTTCGGGGACAATGGGAGAGGATGAGTGCTTGCTGAAGGTATGGTGAAGGTGAGTAGCAAGGTGACCTTAAGAAGAGTGGCTTTGGTCAAGTCACTTGGTTTTAACCTGTTGTCAGTATCCCAGTTGCTTGACAAAGGTTTTGAGGTTCGTTTTAAGTCGGGTGCCTCTCGTGTGATTGATTCTCGAGGCGATCTTGTCTGTACAATCGTCCCCGAGGTTCAAATCTTTCGTGCCGATTTTTCCCAGTCTGTTGGTCCTCCTCGATGCTTTGTTGCGGGCGTTTCGGCCGAGCTTTGGAAATGGCATAGGAGGTTGGGACACTTGAGCTTTGAGTTGCTTTCCCGCTTGAGTGGTCTTGATCTTGTCTAAGGATTGCCTAAGTTGAAATTTGAGAAGGATTTGGTTTGTGCTTCTTGTCGGCATGGAAAGATGGTTGCTGCTTGTAACACCCTAATTTTACAAAAAATTGTTTTAATAAAATTTGAATAGAAACAATGCTTTAGGTCCAAAGAATATAAGGTGTCTTTGAATTTTTAGGCATTCAAATATATTTTTGAAAATTAAATAAATAAATATTGGAGTTTAATGTTGCATACATGCTGGAGCATTGTTTTTGTTTGGTTGAATTCAAATTTGAATTTGAATTCAAAATGTTTGAGTGCTTTTAAAAATTCAAAAGCCTTCTTTAAGTCCCTTAAACCCTATCTCGATCTTCTTCTAGCCATATCTTCTTCGTTTTAGCTCCGTTTTTAGCATTATTTGTGTCCAAATGATCATATCGAAAAGTAGAATAGGATTTTGCTTCTATTTTGCTTTGATCTTACTGTTTGATGATTGTTTCTTATTTTATTCCATTATTTGCTTGTATGTACTTGATGTGATGCGTAGAGAAAGTTTGGGCTGAAGGATTTGAAGACAAAGAAGCTCAAGTGTCTGAACAACAACAAGGATTTGTTGAAGGCAAGTCTACCTTGATGCACACCCGTTACCTATACAACATGCATTTAAATCATTGTACTTACTTTTGCTTGCATTAAATTGATGGGACCCTATTGAGGACATGACTAGAATATTTTTATCCCTTTACCTTGATCAACTGGGTTTACTTTAATGTTGGGTAGTTCTCGCTGTGCTTTACCTGGTTACATGGTGGTATTAATGAAACTTTATGAACTTGATTTATTTATGTTATACCTTCATTAATACAAGACCATATGTTTAATTGGAACATGGAGAACCTCCCTGGACAACAGTGCAACCACAAGAGCTAAATGGCTCTGGCCTTGGCTAATTAATTAGTGACCCTGGTTAGGAGTGGCTTTACCTGATAAGGACAAGGGGCGGCGGTACTGTGGGGTATGGACTCGCTCAAGCGGGGAGTTGGGCTTTGCTAAGACACGGTACCCGCAAGGGGACTTTATACCTTGCTAACTGATCCAGTAACCTTGTGGGTTGCAACTTCCTGCGGAAACTTTGTAAAGGCCTCGTAGCGTCCCTATGCAATCACACCTCAGTAGTATGGTATGATGCTTGGCCAGCATCGCATGGTTGGGTTTAAAGTTCCTAGAACTTTTACGCGACTTGTGGGTAAAGATGTACAACCTCTGCAGAGTGTTTAAAACTAATCGATTAGCCGTGCTCACGGTCAAGAGCGGCCTGGACCCTGACATGATTAATCTATGAAAGTCAATGATTAACTTGATGCATCTATCTTTATTTATGTTGTTTATTCTCTTATATTAATTGTGGGTTTGGTATAAACTTACACTTGCTACTAATTATGCTGCTAATAAAATTTGACCAACTAAAATGGTAAATGATTTAAACCATCAGCCTCCACTATAAAGCCTTGCATGTTATGTTATGTTTCCGCTTGCTGAGTACGGTATGTGCTCACGCTTGTTTTCATTATTGCAACGACACAATTCTGATGCTGTTCAGACTTGGACAGATTTGAAGATTTCCCTGGAGACTTCGATGACTTCTAGGCGAGCGTGCCACCAGTCAGCTGCCTGTGGTGTTGACCTCATCCACTGCGTTGCTACTTGTTAATAAATAGTTTGTTTATGAGACATTTTGGTCTGTAATAAAGTTTAATACTCTCTTTATGTTATGGCATTGTGTTTTGGATATCACTGAGTCGTTATATGTGTGAACTTTGATCCTGGCGCACATATAATATGAGCATTCGAATTTTCCTTTAAATTCGGGTGTGACGAAGTGGTACCAGAGCCGTGTTGATTGTAGGATGCTAGCCTAGTTAGAAAATGGTCCTATTTAAGGATTATACTATCTTAGAAGCCATTCTTGCATTATGCTTGCTTTATTTCTAATAATATCATCCTTGATTTACCTCATCCTTGATCTCTATTTGGTTCTCTTCTTTCTAGTACCTATTCTTGGCATCTATCTTACCCATCACATGTTTCTTTTTAGATGGTTCGTCAGTTGCAGACATCACGTTCAGGCTCTTCCCAGTTTCCCCGCCATTTGGAGGATCAAGATTATTACTATTACCCTATGGAAAGTAGAGAGCATGAAGGGGATACTGACGAAGAGATACTGAAGGAAGCACCACCTGCAATGCCGTCTCCAACACCTACTCCAGAAATCATTCCAGTATCTGATGATGAAGAACCAGAGGAGGAACCAGCTGAAGAACCTGAGGAAGACCCAGAAGAGTTGGTCCCAGAGGAAGAAGAAGACCCAGAAGAGGAGATTCCAGAGGAAGAGGATGGTGATCAAGATCATCAAGATCAGATGGAGGAGCAAGAGGAGCAAGCTGAGGAAGTAGGATGGAAGGTGATCCGCTACAAGAAAAAGGGAAGAGGCATTCTTATGGCTGACAATCTAAGGAGGACAGTGTACCATTTGGCCTATGGTGAAGATCCAATTTACTTCTGTGAGAAGTGGACTCATCCTTGGTTTGAGCCTCACTGGGAAGTGACAGTCATCATTTATAAAAGAGTTGAAGACTATGGACCTATGGAGATATCCAGACAAGATGATGTTGCTGCCAGAGATACTATGGAAGCTGGAATTGCTGAAGCTGCTAGAAGAGCACTCTATGTTCTCTCTCACAGGGAGCATTCTGAGTTGATACACACTCGCAGTTTGTACACTCCTTACAGAGCTAGTGGTGAAGCCAAGACCTATATTGCATCAGCTAATGGTCACAGTCCCACCATAGACAACCTCCGTGGGTTACTAGCTGCTGTCAACACTGCTTTGGATGACACCAACAACATGCTTGCTGCAGCTCAATAGAAGATCTATGACACAGAGATAGAGAAGCATCAGCTATAAGCTATGCTAGCAGGAAGGGAGTCTCCTGTGATCCATGACAGCAAATTGGAAACTCATCACTCTCCATCACCCAAGAGGCCTCGCTACAACTCCCCAGACGCCCGCACTGAAGAGCTTCCTTAGGAACTTGGAGCTCTTAAGATTAGGATCTTTGTAATCGTTAGTTCTAAATGATCATTTAAGTGTGCTAGTCTAGTGGTGTGTTTGAGTGCTTGATCTTGTGTTAATGTTTGAGTTGGATTTTGTTTGAGTGCAATGTGTTGTGGAGTAATGACCACAATGACATTGGTTCTTTAGTAAAGTATTAGTTGGGTTTGTCTCTGTCCCAATCTATATCTCTTAATCTCTATGCTCTACCCCCAATGCAATCTAGTAAATCTCAATCTGTTCACGGAGTTTTCTGAGTCAGCAGTACTGTTCTATTTTTATCTCGAGCTAAAGAACTCCAAATACAGTAAATCCAATTGGAAAAGTTCAGAAATTATATGAGGGTTCATCTGTAAAAATTTCAGAAATTTAGGAGTTATATATAGAGAGTTATATACGAAACTTTGGAGCTATCAAAATCTGAAAACTCAGCTGACCCAGACGTCTTGTTTATTTGATAACTAAATCTACAGAGCTTGGATTGAGGTAATGCCAGTTGGAATAGTTCCGTAATTTCATTATACTTCTCTAGTTAAAATTTTATAATTTTTGGATTCCCGTACTGAGAGTTAAATCCTGTTGTTTGGAGTCAACAGAATTTGTCCAGAATTGAAAGTCTTTACTGCCTTGTCTTTCAGAGTTTTACTCTTAGTGCAAACATCTAAAGTAATGTCCCTAACACTCAGATGGTGGAAACCAGGTCAGGCTCAGGAGTCAATCAACCCGCAGTGACCCGTCCAAGGTGAGGTAGTGGTTCCAGCAGTGCACCTCGTCAACTACAAATGGATCCGGCCTTCTAGCAATTCCTGCAGGCCCAGACCCAGCTACTCCAGAACTTGACCAACACTGTGGCCAACATGCAGGCGCCAGGCAATAACCAACCCCAGCAACAAGCCCCAGTGAACAGGCATAGAGTGTTCATGAGCCATCAGCCACCAGTGTTCTCTCATACTACTGATCCGCTCGAAGCTGAAGACTGGCTGAAGACCATTGAGAAAATGCTGACCATTGCTCAATGTGATGATAGGGAGAAAGTCCTATATGCCTCAGGACGACTCCAAGGATCTGCATTAGCATGGTGGGGTGCTTTTGTTGCCGCCCATGCCAATCCAAATGCTATTACCTGGCAAGAGTTTACCACCAACTTCAGGAGTCACCACATTCCTGCTGGTGTACTGAAGCTAAAGAAAAAGGAGTTTCTTGCTCTTAAACAGGAAAAGATGTCTGTGCCAGAATTCAGGTACAGGTTCATGGAATTGTCTCGCTACACACCTAAGGATGTGGATACTGATAGAAAGAAACAAGAGCTATTCTTGGATGGATTAGCTGGACCACTTCAGTACCAGCTAATGTCCCATACCTTCCCGACCCTTCAAGAGCTTATTGATAGGGCTATAGGCTTGGAGGCCAAGCGCAGGGAATTGGGTGATCAGAAGAGGAAGGCTACTAGCTCTGGATAGTATGGGAGCATCACTCGTCCACGCTATAATCCACAGCAGGGAGCACCACTCCGCTCTGGAGGTCCAAGTGGTAATCCTGCACAGAATCAGTTCCGACGCAATACACAACCATTCCCGCACCCCATTCAGCAGCTACAACAATCCACTCCACATGCTCCATGCTCCAACGATCAGCAGCCTAGTCAGAACACCTCTACAGAAGCCCTAATGAGACCTAATGTACCCAACACACCCGTTGGTAACACTTGCTTTAAGTGTGGAGAGGCTGGTCACTTTGCCAACAATTGTCCTTAGAGAAGTATCCAGAATACCCCAGTGCAGAGTCAGCAGATGAGGAATGGGAGCCAGACCCCACAGAGTGCCAAGGGACAACATAACCACATGCGAGGAAAGCTGAACCACATGAACGCTGAGATCACACAGGGAGTTTCCAATCAGCTTGGTATGTTCACCAATAGCTCAATCCCCTTATCTTTTTCCTTGGATTTTGGAGCCCTGCATTCCCAATCTTTCTCAATCTTTCCGAATCTCGAGGACGAGATTCATTTTAAGGGGGTAGGATTTGTAACACCCTAATTTTACAAAAATTTGTTTTAATAAAATTTGAATAGAAACAATGCTTTAGGTCCAAGGAATATAAGGTGTCTTTGAATTTTTAGGCATTTAAATATATTTTTGAAAATTAAATAAATAAATATAGGAGTTTAATGTTGCATACATGCTGGAGCATTGTTTTTGTTTGGTTGAATTCAAATTTGAATTTGAATTCAAAATGTTTGAGTGCTTTTAAAAATTCAAAAGCCTTCTTTAAGTCCCTTAAACCCTATCTCGATCTGGCCTATTTTTGTTTTCGGCCCAGTTCAAGAAGTCCATCGAAACCCCTCGTTCACTTCTGCCTGCTTGCTTCTGCCCCGGCCCAACTTAGTTTCCGGCCCAGCACAGCCCGCCAGCTTCGCCCCGCTGCTGCCGCTGACTGGTGGGGTCGGGATGTCATCCCCAACCCCGAGTCGTTTTCACCCCGGACTCGTCTCCTCCCGCGCCGCCGTGTCCGAGGTGAAGACCTGGCCGCCACTGACTCTGAGTGGCCCGCCCCTGTACACTCCGCCTGGCCTTTATAAGCCCTAGAGCCCCACCGTTTCTCCCCCAATCCAAGCCGCCGCCGCCTTGAGCTTCCACAGCGCTGCGCCAGAACCCTAAACAGCCGCCGCAACTGATCCGCTGGACCGCCGCCGCTTCCTTAACGAGAAGACCGCCAGGAGGACTGCAAGGAGGTGAGGAAGATGCGGGTGCTACATGTTTTCGTCGGGACGCCCTGTGTTTCGAGAACAAGCTCGCCGGAGTTGTGTTTTCTGCCGCCGCCGCTGCGTCGAGCCGTGCATCGTCGCCGTGCGCCGTCTCATCTCCCCGAAACCCTAGATCGAACTGCCGTAGCCCCAGCTACCTTCCCGGCCCAACCCCGAGGCTAATCGAGCTCCCTAGCCCAATCCCGAACGACCTCGCCGGCGTTGCCTTGCTGCTCCGCCGCATGCCGTCGACCGCGCCGCCGGCCACCGCTTGCGCAGCATCCCCGCCCTCCGTTTCCGATCTAACAGCTGAGATCAGAGCCGACCCGGGTCAATACCGGTCAACAAGTCGAACACCCCATTTGATTGCGCTATTTTGCAAAAACAACCCCGACCTTTTCAAAATTCCAAGCCGGACCTTCCACCATATAAAAACCTTTGCAGTTTAGTCCTTTTTCTTTTGTTTGAACCCCTGGTTTTTATAAAAATAGCGCCCGAGGTCCAAAACTCTAGTTTTTCACCCCAGCCCTTCTGTTTTTAAGTTTCTTTATGCTTAAGCTCTCGGTTTCTTGCAGATAGACCCCTGGAACCTTAGATTCTTCACAGTTATGCCCATGTATCTTCTTCTAGCCATATCTTCTTCGTTTTAGCTCCGTTTTAGCATTCTTTATGTCCAAACGATCGTATCGAAGAGTAGAATAGCTTTTTGCCTCTATTTTGCTTTGATCTTACTGTTTGATGATTGTTTCTTATTTTATTCCATTGTTTGCTTGTATGTACTTGATGTGATGCGTAGAGAACATTTGGGCTGAAGGATTTGAAGACCAAGAAGCTCAAGTGTCTGAACAGCAACAAGGATCTGTTGAAGGCAAGTCTACCTTGATGCATACCCATTACCTATACAACATGCATTTAAATCATTGTACTTACTTTTGCTTGCATTAAATTGATGGGACCCTATTGAGGACATGACTAGAATATTTTTATCCCTTTACCTTGATCAACTGGGTTTACTTTAATGTTGGGTAGTTCTTGCTATGCTTTACCTGGTTACATGGTGGTATTAATGAAACTTTATGAACTTGATTTATTTATGTTATACCTTCATTAATACAAGACCATATGTTTAATTGGAACATGGAGAACCACCCTGGACAATAGTGCAACCACAAGAGCTAAATGGCTCTGGCCTTGGCTAAGTAATTAGTGACCCTGGTTAGGAGTGGCTTTACCTTATAAGGACAAGGGGCGGCGGTACTGTGGGGTATGGACTCGCTCTAGCGGGGAGTTGGGCTTTGCTAAGACACGGTACCCACTAGGGGACTTTATACCTTGCTAACTGATCCAGTAACCTTGTGGGTTGCAACTTCCTGGGGAAACTTTGTAAAGGCCTCATAGCGTCCCTATGCAATCACACCTCGGTAGTGTGGTATGATGCTTGGCCAGCATGGCATGGTTGGGTTTAAAGTTCCTAGAACTTTTACGCGACTTGTGGGTAAAGATGTACAACCTCTGCAGAGTGTTTAAAACTTATCGATTAGCCGTGCTCACGGTCAAGAGCGGCCTGGACCCTCACATGATTAATCTATGAAAGTCAATGATTAACTTGATGCATCTATCTTTATTTATGTTGTTTATTCTCTTATGTTAATTGTGGGTTTGGTATAAACTTACACTTGCTAGTAATTATGCTGCTAATAAAATTTGACCAACCAAAATGCTAAATGCTTTAAACAATCAGCCTCCACTATAAAGCCTTGCATGTTATGTTATGTTTCCACTTGCTGAGTACGGCATGTGCTCACGCTTGTTTTCATTATTGTAACGACACAATCCGGATGCTGTTCAGACTTGGAGAGATTTGAAGATTTCCCTGGAGACTTCGGCGACTTCTAGGCGAGCGCGCCACCAGTCAGCTGCCTGTGGTGTTGATCTCATCCACTGCGTTGCTACTCGTTAATAAATAGTTCGTTTATGAGACATTTTGGTCTGTAATAAAGTTTAATACTCTCTTTACGTTATGGCATTGTGTTTTGGATATCACTAAGTCGTTATATGTGTGAACTTTGATCCTGGTGCACATATAATATGAGCATTCAAATTTGCCTTTAAATTCGGGTGTGACACTGCTTCTTACGCCCCTCTGGCTGCGGTCATGACCGAGCGACCTTGTGAGCTGTTGCACATAGATTTGGTTGGGCCAGCTCGTGTTCGCTCTGCGGGTGGGAAGTGGTATGTTCTTGTTGTGGTTGATGATTTTTCGAGGTATTCTTGGGTTTTCTTTTTGGAGGAAAAGAGCGAGACATTTGGCTCTGTTCGGGACTTGATCTTGAGGTTGAAGAATGAGAGACATGGTGATGCCATTCGAGCTATACGCACTGATAATGGCACGGAGTTTAAAAACTCTCATTTCAATACCTTTTGCCGTGATCTTGGTCTCGATCATCAATATTCATCCCCATACGTCGCTTGCCAGAATGGCATAGTGGAGAGAAAGAACCGGACCCTTTGTGAGATGGCCAGGACGATGCTCGATGAGCATAGGACTCCTAGGCGTTTCTGGGCCGAGGCCGTCAATACCGCTTGCTATGTCTCAAATCACATCTTCCTTCATGCTTTCAAGAAGAAGACCTCTTATGAGCTGATGCATGGACGACAACCCAAGGTGAGTCACTTTAGAGCCTTTGGTTGCAAGTGTTTCATTCTGAAGAAGGGCAAGTTGGATAAGTTTGAGTCTAGATGTTCAGATGGTATCTTTCTCGGTTATGCGATTCACTCTAGAGCATATCATGTGCTCAACCTTGACACTAACCGAATCATGGAGACTTGCGAGATAACCTTCGACGAGACACAACCATGTAGCTCTTCTGCTTTTGAGTGTGCAGGTGCCGAGGATATTGGAGCGAGGATCTTTGAAGATGAGAAGGATGGAGATGGAGGTGAAGACGAGGATGGTGGTGATGCTCCCGTGGCTGATCGTTTACACGCTACTTCCACTACTACGCGACGATTGAGGATGGTCCGTCTCCTACACCCACTACGACTGAGGCTGTTCGAGTGGAGGCTGCTGTTGATGGCGAGGTCGTGTCCAGGCGAGAGGCTCCCCGCGTGTAAAGGTGGATCACCCACCATCTACTATCATAGGTGACCTTCATGAATACACTACACGGTCGAGGTCAAGGAACACTTCTCATTTAGCTCACTCTGCATTTGTCGCTTCGTTTGAGCCCAAAGATATTCGACACGCTTTGTCTGATGAGAATTAGGTGAATTCCATGCTTGAGGAGATGGATAATTTTGAGAGAAACCAAGTTTGAGTGTTAGTTGATCCACCGGCAAATTGTCGTCCCATAGGTACCAATTGGGTGTGGAAGAACAAAGAGGGCGAGAATGGGATGGTTGTGAGAAACAAGTCGAGGTTGGTGGCTCAGGGGTTCAACCAGAAAGAGGGTATAGATTATGAGGAGACATTTGCTCTTGTGGCCCATTTGGAGGTAATTAGGATCCTTCTAGCCTTTGCCGTGGCTAAAGGTTTCAAGTTGTACCAAATGGACGTGAAGAGTGCTTTCTTGAATGGGGTGATAGAGGAAGAAGTGTATGTGAGGCAACCCCTGGGGTTTGAGAGCGAGAAATACCCACACCGTGTATACAAACTCCAGAGAGCGCTCTATGGGTTGAAACAGGCACCGAGAGCTTGGTATGGTAGGTTGAGAGGCTTTTTGCTGAGTAAGGGGTTTGTGATGGGCACAATTGATAAGACCCTGTTTCTCCTTAAGCATGAGAATGACCTATTGATTGTTTAGATTTACGGGGATGACATAATCTTTGGTGGCTCTTCTCATGATCTTGTTACTAGATTTGCAGATGACATGAGCAGGGAATTTGAGATGTCCATGATGGGCGAGCTGCAGTTTTTCTTAAGACTCCAGATCAAGCAATGCAAGGATGGGACATTTGTACATCAGGCGAAGTACTCCAGGGACATGGTGAAGAAGTTTGGCATGAACGACTCCAAGCCACTGACTACACCGATGAGTACCACTACGGCTTTGGATGCAGATGAGGATGGCGAACCAGTGGACCAGAAGGAGTACCGGAGTATGAACGGCTCCCTCCTCTACTTGACGGTGACGAGGCCGGACATACAGTTCAGTGTGTGTCTATGCGCTCGTTTTCAGGCTTCACCGAGGACTTCACATCGGCAGGCCGTCAAGCGGATTTTCACGTACTTGAACTACACTCCTGAGTTTGGTCTTTGGTATTCTGCCTCCTTGACACTCAGACTTCATGGGTACTCCGATGCTGATTTTGCTGGGTGTCGATTGGACCGCAAGTCTACTTCTGGGTGTTGCCAGTTTCTTGATTCTTCTTTGGTCTCTTGGTCATCTCACAAGTAATCCAGTGTAGCCCAGTCCACTACAGAGGCCGAGTATGTAGTTGCTGCTAGTTGTTCTTCCCAGCTCCTATGGATGACCTACACTATGAGCGATTTTGGTGAGGAGTGCTCCTAGGTTCCACTTTTTTGTGACAGCACTAGTGCCATAAGTGTTGCCAAAAACCTAGTCCTTCACTCCAAAACGAAACACATCGAAGTGAGATACCATTTTCTGAGGGACAATGTTGAGAAAGGGAACATTTCCTTGTCCTATGTACCTACCCAAGATCAGCTAGCCGACATTTTCACTAAACCACTTGACCAAGTTACCTTCACACGCTTGCGAGGTGAACTTGGAGTGTGTTTTCCTTTCTAGCTGGGTCTTGGAGCTTCTCATGTATATATGTGTCATATGTATCATTTGTTGCATTCCATGCATGCATTTTACATTTCTGTACAAAACCTGGTAGGACAACCATCTTTGGATCATTTGTGCTAGGATGACCTTCTCTTATATACTTTGATCACTATGATGTGCTATATGTGAGATATGTGTATGCTTTGGGAATGGTGATGTGAATGCTATGCTCTTGATGGTATTGTCATATATTCATGATGAGATAGCTTCCTTTTTTCTGAAAATGCAAAAATTGCTTCACTCATGAGTAGATACTTGTCTATGCTCAATTTGTGCTCAAATGCCTATATCATGCTTAGTTTGTGCTTGAGTATCATGCTCTCTTTGCTTGGGGTCAAAGACCCATCTGTCATGGTAAATGTTTAGTCCATATGTTCACTTATGGAGGAGCATAAGCTTCTTTTTGCCGCAAAGGCATTTCATGTACCATGTTTAAACTTGAAAATGAAACTGGTGTATGAATTGCCTTATCCTTGAAAAATGAGCTCTAAATCATGTCTTTATGTTTTGATGTATATATCTTGGGTGCTAAACCATTGCATGTTGTCTACCATGAGAAGTCTCATTTTAAGAAGTAGACACATGGCTCGGTGGCTTTGACATCACATTTAGTAGCTTATGGGTGTTTGCCATGATCTTGTGATGAGAAGTTGTGATCTTGTATGAGCTTTGGATGATCTAGTCTATTTTTGCTCAAATTGCCATGGATAGGGTTTTGCTCATGAGATGAATGTTTCTTTGTGAAAATTGCTTAAAATTGCTTTTGGCCATGTCACATGCTTATACGTCTCTACCTTCTTGGTGGCAATGTCCTAACTACACCATATCTACTTTTCTTGCTCTATGTCTCATTTGTAGCATTTTGTTGTGCTCTTTGTATATTTGAGAAGCTTGGTAGATTGTATATATGCTTTGACATGCATTTTTCATGAAAACAAGGGGGAGAGCTTCATGATATATTGATTCATGCATTGTCAACAAGGGGGAGAATGTGTATGATAACTTGGGGAGAATTTGTATGCATTTGTTAGATTTTTGCATGTGGGGAGAAAATTTGAGAAAAGAGGTTGCATTTGCTCAGGGGGGGTTTGCATCAGTGCAGGGGGAGCTCCTTTGGTTTGCCTGAGTTTTGTGCTTTGTGGTGTGCTCTTTGTGAGCTTTGTTTTGTCTTAGCTGTGTTGAGTCGTTGCCCTTGCCTTAGGGGGCCGAGACTTGGTCTTGCGAGTGATCGTGTATTTCGCTTGTTCTTTGGCTTTGGATCACTTGTTGGAGGTTTGTGATCGTGGTTGTTTTTTTTCTTTTTCTCTATGTGATTTCTATAGGTGTTGTCAATGCACTCATCAAGGGGGAGATTGAGGACCAGGTGTGTCTGAGTACCAGTTGAGGGTCGCTCCTTAGTGATGAGTGATTGACAACGTTGTGTGGACTGATGCTTGGCTAACTGTGCAGGTACAGGTTGCGTTTTGACTCGTGTCAGTGCAGGTGAAGAACAAGCGCAAAACGCCTTAGCCGTGGCGGCCTCCGGGTGATGGAGAGGCAAGTAGGCTTGGTTCGATGGACCCGGTGGCTGATGGGGTCAAGTGCGAGCCGTGCGGTGCAAGACTAGCAGACTGAAGTCATGAACATGGGCCGGTGCAAGGTAGCGGATCGAGGCCAAAGCTTGCACACGGGGTTTGTTTGTTTGCCCACAAAACCATCGGTGGACGGTTTCTTGGTTTGGGCCGCAAAACCAAGTCCGGAGGCCCAATGCGACGGAGACGGTGATCCGGGAGCTTCGGGAAGCTTCTAGGTGGGGGCACGTGGCGTGATCGCAGGGTTTGCGTCGATGCGAAGCAAAGCCGTGGTGGAAGCGTGTCCGCTCGATGAAGACTTGACCAAAATGCACCTGAGGGGTGTGTATTTTCTATTTGAGTTGTAGGGGTAGCGTGGTCATTTACCTCCTCCGGTGAACTTCGTATAAATAGCGGAGATGTGGATGGCATCTCTCTCTCTTGGACTCTAGGGTTTCCTCCCCCGCTAGATCGCTCTGGACTGCTTCTTTTCCTCTACTTTCCTTAGGCTAGATTCTTGTGTAGACTCTGACCTCTGGATGTATGGAAGCATTCAGCGTTGCAGTGATCTCCTAGCTCTTTGTGATTTTCGTGTCATTTTCGGGGCTATTTTTGGGGAGTTTTGTGCTTCGCTCGATTTGTGGATTTGAGGGCGTTTCTCTCAGATTTCTTTGAGGGGATCATGGGTGGATGCCTTGTGCATCTTTGTGTGTGATCTTGACCCCTCAAATGCCGGGAATCCCCTTCAATTCGTGAGTTTTTGGTCGGAGTCTGAGTTCTTGGTGGTGGTTCATGTGATCCGCGATTCCTGGTGATTTAGTTAGTTAGAGGTCGAGATTTTGGGGCATAGCTTCATCTTGTGACGCTTCTCATCTCCCCCAAATCTTGTCTCAAGAGCTCTAGCCGTTTGGGAGATTCGGTGATGGATTGGTGAGGCGCTCCTCTCGCGCGCCTGCTGTTCCAGCTCTGTTCGTGAGCCGCGGACAGTCCGCGGGGCTGTGGCGGCCGGTCCACGAGGCCCGTGTTTGTCGCAGTTCGTCACGTGTTCGTGCGCATTCGTGTTTCGATCCGTTTCGCCCCCAGGGTTTTGTTGCATGAGGTTTTGCGGACAGTCCATCGGTCAGTGACGGACGGTCTGCGTGGGCAAGTTTGAGTTTGTTTTTCTAGTGGCGTTGTCGGACGGTCCGCAAGGTCTTCACGGACGGTCCGCGACACTGGCGGACAGTCCGCGTGGCTCTGTCGGACAGTCTGATTTTCTCGGTGCGCTACTGGAGGTTCTGTTGTAGTTTTCAGACAGTCCGCACGGCCGGTCCGGACAGTCCGCCTGAGACTAGCAAACAGTCCGCCCGTACAAGCCGGACAGTCCGCGCTGGCTTTTTCAGAATTGGCCGAGCGCTTTGCTTCTTGTCTTGTGCTTCTGTGCTTTGATTCAAGGCTTGTCTCTAGGACATGTGGACTTGTGTGTGCCTAGTCTAGAGCTTCTCTGGTGTGTGCGAGTACTCAGAGTGGCAATCGGGGTATAGGCCGAGTTCGACCTTCGGGAAGAATTTTTATCGGCTCCTATTCACTCCCCCCCCTCTCTGGTCACCTATTCGGTCCTTCAACGTCGTCGATGTAAGCTTCCATATCCCTTCCGACTTGATCTGCGAAGACCTACCTAACGAGCCGGACGAACATGGCTCCCACGTTGCATAACCAGAAAGGCATTCGCGTGAAGCGGTATGTCCTGAATGAGGTGATGAAGCTAGTGTGTGGCTCGTCCTTCTTGGCCATCCTGACCTGGTGGTACCCCGAGTGGGCGTCGAGGAAGCATGAACGCTCACACCCTGCCGTGAAGTTGACGATCTGGTCGATGCACGCTAACGGGTAACCTTCCTTGGGGCACACCTCGTTGAGGTTGGTGAGGCCGACACTCATCCTCCACTTCCCGTTGCTCTTCTTCACCAACACCGGGTTTGCCAGCCATTCCACGTGAATGTTCTCCCGGATGATCTTTGCCTCAAGTAGCTTCCGTACTTCCTCCCGTGTGGCTTCCTTCCACTCCGCGGACATCTTTCCCACCTCTTGCTTTCGCGACTTTTCCTTGGGTTCGATGTGGAGGGGTTGCTCGATGAGTTTTCAGATCGCCCCCGTTCGGTCGTGGGTGTCTTCCCACAAAGTCACCTCCTTGAGGCCTTCCCCTTGGCGCGCTTTCGGGACGTAGCGGGTGGACAGAGAGGAGGCAGCTTCTTGTTCGTCCTCCGGGAGCAGGGCATTGACCTCCCGCTACCCCGGAGCCCACCTGATGTCAATCAGTCAGGACGTCTTTTGGTCCCCTAACACCTTGATGATCCCGCACAGTCCTGACATTTTCATGCGCAGGAAACTGTGGTGTGGCAACACGTAGAAAGTGTTAAGAAGCCGCCTTCCGAAGATGGTGTTGTACTGATACGAGGTGTTCACGACGTCGAATACGATGTCCTCCATCCGGGCGTAGCCTCCATGCCCGAACGACACCAGCAACGTTATTTGACCCAGCGTCTCCACTATTCACCCACTGAACCCCCGCACCATTTGTGATGTCGGCAGCTCCATCTCATCGAACACACGGATGAAGAGGATGTCGGCCGAACTGATGCTGTCGATGAGGATCCAGTGGAGTTCCACTCCGTTGACATTGGCAGAGATCACAAAAGCATCTTCATGCGGGTGGAAGGGGGTGTTGCAGTCCTCCGCATCGAAGGTGATAGGCACCGTGGCGTAGGTGGGGAGCTGTAGCGGTGGGATAGCGAGGACGTGATGTACCCCGCCGCTATCGTCTCAACTCCTGGGGCCGAGAGGACCCCCCGAAGATTGGGAGGATGACACGATGGGGTGCCATGATGTGTTGCACGTCTCATGCTTCGGCATCCTCCTTTGGGGGGCCGAGATCGTTCACCCTCCGGGAACCCCTGCGGGCGGCAGAAGATATGCCGGAGGGTGCGCCCATGCCGCCGGCAGCGACGGCACAGGAGGTGGTGCCCACATGGGGGTAGTATGCAATACGGGCCGTTCCCCCAGCCCCTTTTGAGAGACCGCCACTGCCTATGGCCGAGCATTCTCGTGTGTAGTGCCCTTCCCATTCCCTGTGGACGATGCAGAAAGGTTTCGACCATTTCGTCCGCAGGAGGGATTGCTTCATCTTTGGGCTAGCCCCCCGAGGGGGCCTGGACTCCCCAGACACCTTCTGCATCTTTCGATCTTCCCGGCGCTCCTCTCGGCTGTCCACCTGTCGTTCCCCCCTTTGGGGGTGTCAACGTTGTGGACTTCTCGGGTCAGTCGTGGCAGTAGATCCCTCTTTCGGCGGGGCTCATCCCGTTCGGAGCGCCGCTCCCACTCCCGCTCCTTCGTCCTCCGGTCTTCCTGGTAGGGGCGATGCTCCCCGGTCTACTTCCTCTGCCTCTCCCGGAGCTCGTCATCTTCCGTCCGTGCGTATTCCTCCATCTTCCTCATCAGCTCAGAGATCATCTGAGGGGGCCGCCGGGATAGAGTGACCGGAGCGAGCCATGAAGAAGCCCCTCCTGGGCCGCATCGATGATGGTACGCTCACTCAGCCCGCCGGCCTGGCACTTGACATTCACAAAGCGACGGACGAAGCTTCGGGGGGTCTCATTCCTCCCCTGTTTCACTGCAAACAGGTGCCCAGATGTGACCGGGTCATCATACTTTCCTTGGAAATTCTCCAGCATTAGCTCCCGGAGCTGCTCCCAGGAGCAGATCCTCCCGGCCTCCAGGGTGATATGTACCAGGTGCACGCGATCCCGATAATAGCCATCACAAAGCTCTTGGCCATGGTAGATTCATCTCGCCCCATGGACTGGATGGCTACCTCATAACTCATGAGGAACACAGCCGGGTCAGTCTTGCCATTGTAGGGGGCTATTTGGGACATCTTGAAGGCCTTTGGCTAGCTAGAAGACTGGAGAGCCGAGGCCAGAGGTGACTTGGGGTCGTGGATGCCTCCACGCTTCGGGGGCGTCTCGGTGCAGTCCGGCTCCGAGGATCGGGGCAGCTCTCAGATACTCTTCCCAGAATTCGCCCAGAGTGTCTTCCCGGCCTCGAGCTCTTCAAGAAGCTTCTTCAGCTCTCTCGCCTTCCGGTTCGCGTCCGCCCTTCTCCAGAGGTACTCTACCTCCCTCCTTCTAGCCTCCCGGTCGACCTCCTCTTGGGTTGTAGAGTCTTGTCGCTCGGCTTCCTTCCTCATCCTCAGAATCTGGTCCTGGAGATCTTCCACATCCCTTTCCGCCCGAAGGGCCTCCAACTTCTCCTCAGAGGTTCCGTCGCCTTCTTCCCGAACCGGGGGCGGGTCGCCGCCCCCTACTAGATCTTCCGTTGCCTCCTCCCGAAGGTCTTCCAACTCGGCCCCGTCGGGGTCTCGGGGTTTCTCCGAGGAACCCGGAAGAGGAGCTCCGGAGGCGTCAACCTCGACCGGAGGCTGCTCGTCTCGGGACTCCCTTTCCCTTCTTCTCTGCCGGAGCCATCTTGGCTTTTCTCAGTGACACACGTCCCCACGGACGGTGCCAACTGTTCATGGTTACGATAGCCCAAACAGTAAGAGGTGGGGCTCTTGGACCGTTGAGAAACCAAGTTGAGATGTGCCTTGGTTTGTATGTGTTCAGTGATTAACCGGATGATTTGAAGCTTTTGTGTAGTGTTGTGTTGTGTGTGTTCTGTCGTTTGTGCATGTGTGTTTACCATGTTGCCTTAGTGGTGCGTTGTCAATGCACGCGTGATGAGTGGTTGACAACGTTGTGTGGACTGACTCTTAACCTAGTATTGCAGGTGCAGGTTGCGGCTTGGTTTGCGTTGGTGCAGGTGAAGAACAAGCGTGAAAGGTCTATGTTTGTGTGACCTCCGAGGAGTGGAGAGACAAGTAGGCTTGGTTCGAGGGACCCGGTAGTCGACGGGATTAAGTGCGGGCTGCATGGTGGCAAGAAGAGCAACATGAAGTCGTGTACAAGGAGCCGGCGCAGGGTAGCGGCTAGCAACCGAAGTCTGTGCGTGGGGTTTGTTGGTTTGGCCACAAAACAAACACCGAGCCAGGACGACCGTGGCGGCCAAGTCATGAGTGGGATTAGCGTGGAGGTCGCACCAAGTCCGCGAGGTTTGCAGTGGTTTGGCCACAAAACCACTGGGTTACTTGGATGAGCCACAAAGCCAAGACTGAGGACTCGACGGGGCGAGCCGGCCTGCCTAGGGCGGTCTGACCGCCTGGTCAGGGAGGTCTGACCGCCTGGCCAGGGAAAGACAGCGGGCAGGGCGGTCTGACCGCCCAGGAGGGGCGGTCTGACCGCCTGGGCCACAGCGTGTCGAGAAGCTTCGAAGCGGAGGACGCGTGGCGTGATCCTGAGGATTGCGTGGAGATGAAGCAGATTGCAGGCGTCTGTCCGATGGAGAAAATCATGTGATGACCAAAACGCCCTTGCATGGGCTTGAATTGTAACTCCTAGTGTATGGGCACTTCGATCATTTGTCCAGAGGGCCTATATATAGGAGGAGTGGCTGGTTGGGCAGCCATCTCTTTTGGCTAGGCTAGGTGGGTGTGCTCCTTCTTCTGGGAGTGCTCTTGGTGAGAGGTAGAGAGGAGAGAGTGGCTCTTTGTTTGAGCTTTTTGCAATCCAAGATTTGTGATTCTTGGGAGTGGCTTGTAACCGAATATGGCTACATTATTTATAGTGATTTCCCCTTCTTCATCTTGTGCCATATTCTTTATTTCCTGCGTTTTTCTTTTTAGGAGCTATTTTCGGAGCCCTTTTTCTTTGGATTTTCGTGGGGAAGATTTGGAGAAGTTTCTTTGCGGGATTTCTAGTGGGA
This sequence comes from Cenchrus fungigraminus, assembly GCA_036936925.1. NCBI lineage: Eukaryota > Viridiplantae > Streptophyta > Magnoliopsida > Poales > Poaceae > Cenchrus > Cenchrus fungigraminus. The sequence goes on from CM072779.1 coordinate 106,778,608, forward strand.
ATCACACATGAGGACGTGGTGCCTCTTTTCTTGGTGATCTTGCACCTTTAAACCCGTGGAAAGGCTTTCAATTTGGTGGTTTTCGGAGTTGCCCGAGTTCTTGAGGTAGAGGCGCAAGATTTGCAATTCCCCATGATTGAGAGCGTTTTGGTGGATATCCTTTGAGGGAGAGGTTGTCCAGGAGGTAACCCATCCATCTCCAAAGTTTTGCTGCAATCCGTTGGGTGAATCGGGAGATCGATCGAGGCGAAGTTGAGGGTTGACCCGCGGTTCTTGTTTTCTGGGGGAGGGCGGTCTAACCGCGTGGGGGATGTGGTCTAACCGCCCCGGGACCTTCTCGGAGAAAGTTTGGCTTTTCGAGGAGTTCTTCTGGGAGCAAGTTGGCCTTGATCAGAAGAACTCATGGTTAAAATCTCAGCTCGTTTCGAGTTCGTTTGTTCTAGTTTTTTACCTTTTCTTGGAGCCAGCCAGAGGAGGTCTAACCGCCCCAGGGAGGCCGCCTCAGGTAGCCCCTGGTACAAATTTGGTTTTTCCAGGAGATCCTCTGAGAGCATGATGGCCATGATCAAAGAAAGCTATGGTTGAAGTTTGAGCAAGTTTCGAGTCTGTTTGCTTCGGTTTCGGTCGATTTGGTGTTTCCTGTCCAGGGAGGTCTGACCTACCCCTTATGCGGTTAGACTGCCCCCTACCGGACAAAAGTGGTTTCGACATTTCCGAAGTGTATTTTGGTCTCTGTAGTTTTGGTTTGAGGTGGGACTTGTTCCTAGCATCAGTAGTATTCCAGTGACTACGTGATCTTGGCAAGCAAGAGGTTTGGAGTTGGAAGTGTTTTTGGGTGGAGGCAAGATTTCTGAAGAGGGAGGTCTGACCGCCCCTGGATCGCAGTCTGACCGCCCCTTGAAGAAGTTTTGCTTTTTGGTTGGATTTCTCTGTAAGCCTGTTGGTCTTGACCAGAGGAAGCCATGGTTCAAACCTGAGTGGATTTTGAGTTCGTTTGGGTTGTTTTTGAGCAAGTTCTTCGTGACTCTTGTAGGGAGGTCTGACCGTCCTGGCATAGAGGTCTGACCACCCTACCCTGGAGCGAGATCGTTTTGTGTTGTCCGCTGCGTGCTCGATCTCTTTGGGTTGGATACTTGCTCCTAGGTCTAGTAGCACTCCAATGGCTACGTGGATTTGGCAAGTGAGGTTGTTAAGGCTTTGGAGTTAGTTTGGGACCATAGGCCGAGTTCTTGCTCCGTGTGAGAAGAATTTTTATCAGCTCCCATTCACTCCCCCCCCCTCTCTGGTCGCCATTCCGGTCCTTCAATTGGTATCAGAGCCGGTTACGAGTCTTTGCGACTCTAACCAGTCTAAGATCCAAAGGGCGATAGAGAAAAGGGGTGTTTTTGCTCGCGGCTTTGGTTTGTGCACTTTGAGCTTGCTTTCAGCTAATCCTAATCGGTGCTTTCAGTTATGGCACCTAGTTCTTGTCCGATTGGCTCTTTGTCCTTAGGTGGTTCCTTGAGCAGGAGGGGTTTGGATAAGAGGACGATACACAAGAAGAGCAGGATGGGTGACTCGGACTCCGACTCCGAGGATGAGGTATATCGTGATCCCGACTCTATGCATAGGGAGATCACTAGGCTAGAGAAGCTCATTGATAATCGTGATAAAATGCTTAGAGAGGCTAAGAAGATGAGAAAAGAGCTTAGGACTTTGCTAGAAGAGGCTAGAGAAAAGGAGGTTGATCTAGAGTCCAAGCTTCTTGATGCTAGGCTAGAAATTGAGTCTCTTAATGCTGCTCCTTCTTTTTGCACTATTTGTGATGCTTCTCTTGCTAGATTGGATGTGTTTAAGAGCAAGTATGCCTCGAGAGTTGAGGAACTAGATGTGGTTAGGGCTGAGCTCGTTGAGTTGAAGTATAGACATGCTTTGATAGGTGCTTTTACTTCTTGCTCTGCTTTGCATGATAAACTAGATGATGCTTGCCATACTTCTTGTGATGATGCTTTGCTTGATGTGAAGGATGCTAGTTGTTCATGTGATCTCATTTGCACATCATGCATTGATTTGGAAAGTGAAGTGTTGGCTTTGAAGAAAATGCGTGATGATATGAGCGCCAAGTTGGTTGTGCATGATGAGATGAGTGCCAACCTTGAGAAAGAAAATGAACTCTTGCGTACCACATATGCTAGATGCATTGAGGAGGAAATTGATAATTTGAGAAACATGACATGTGGTACTTGTGAGCACCTCAAATTTGAAAATGAGGTTTTGCGCATAAGGTGCAACAATCTTTGTGCCAAGGGTTTGGATTCTCGCATTTCTTGTCACTCCGATGTTTATGCTTTTGCTTCTTCTCAACCGAAGTTGACTTCTTCTCTTGAGCGTGAGTCTTTGGATGGTGGCACGTGTGGTGGTGCTTTGGATAGCTCTTTCATAGCTACTCCTAAGCTTGTGGCTTCTTCCGGTGTTGCCCAAGATGTGTCCGATGGCAAAGGTGCTTCTCACATATTTGGAACTCATGCTCCCAAACCGAAGTTCCAATGCACCTTTTGCAAGAAGGATGGGCATACCGTTGAGTTTTGCTTTCCCCGTGTCAAGAACGAGCGACGTGTGCGTGCCAAAGTTTTTAAGAAGCCACGTAGCCTTTCTCATGGTACGTGTGATTCTAATGTGGGCACCAAGTTGAGTATTGGGGTTGATGCTTCTTGCTCTAAGTCCCAAGGGACTTCTCACTTACAAGAGAATGGTGAATCGTCCACTCGGACCGTGCCTCCTGATAGGCCTTTCTACCATTGCTCTCATTGTGGGAAGGATGGGCATCAAGAGAGCTTTTGCTACCGTCAGGCAAGGAGAATGTAGCGAGGAGGTGCTTCTAGGCCTTTGGTTGTTCATAGCCCTTCTCATGGCATGAACACTTGTAAGCCTAAGAATGCACAATTTGTGGACGGGTTTTATGACACTCTTTCTAGTGAGTTAGGCCATGCTCGTGGACATGTTTCTAGTGTTTCTTGTGTTGGTCTACGACATGCTTTCTGTGGTGCTTGTGTTGGTTCTTCTCTTGCGACCTCGAAGGATCTTTGCCTTTTTGCTTGTGGTAGCACTCGGCTTTCTTCGCGAGTTGCTCCTTTGAGGCATGGTTCTAAGAGAGTTCGAAAGCCTTTTCATTTGAACTGGCATTTGCATCATGCTAACCCACATGATAATTTGAGTGCATCGTTTACCCGTGTGACCAAGTATTGGATGCCCAAGTGTGTGCTTGCTAACCCTTTGGGATCCAAGACTCGGTCTTTTTAGTCTCCTTGTGTGTAGGTATGGAGACACGATTGGAGAACATGAGTTGGATGGTACTTGATCTTTGGACATGGGATGATCAAGACAGGATGGTTCTCCACACCGCTTTGGATGGCTCTAGAAAGCCTTTGTACACATGTATAGTGAGTTTTCTTTTCCCTTGTGCTCACTTGTATATACTTGTTGCATGCTTTGATCTTGTGTCATGCTTGTGTGTAAACCATGGTAGGCTAGCCACCTTGTTCATGATAGCTTTGTGATCTTGTTTATCTATCCTGCTATCTTTGTATGATATTGTGGCGGATGATATCTATGAACATCATGTTTTATGGTTGCTCTTTGTGGTTATGTCATGTTGTTCATCTATATCATGTTTGGCTAACTCTATGGTACCTTTCTTGTTAGCATGTTTGTCCCCCATGTATATCTTGTCATGCTAGCTTTGTAATATATATTGGTAGATGATCCATATGATCTTGTATCATGCCTTTTGTTTAGTTCTTGTATCATGTTTGGCATGTTGTTCTTTGGTATCATTTTGGTTAGGCTAGTTGTATAGTTATGCATGATGTTGACATGTCTGCTAGCCCTTGCTTGTATATGTGGAATCATGTTGCAATGCTTTATTTATCTTGATTAGTATTGTCAATGCATTGTGTAGCATGTTTTGAGCGTTCTTTGGGTTTTGGGCTTGCCTTGTCTTCGGGTTGTGGTTTGTTCCTCTTTTGGCTTTCTCCCTTTTTCGGTTGGTTTTAGAGCTTCTCTTTTGCTCTTTCTTTTCCTAGCTTTTGCTTAGCTAGTCGTCTTTGGTTGAGGGGGAGCTCGGCTTCTTCAATGGGGAATTTGGTTTAAAGGTGTGCTTTGGCTTTTGGTAGCCATTTGTGATCCTCCAATTGGTACCCTTTCTATGGTGCTCAATTGGGATTTTTGGCGGTCTTGCAATTGGTATCTTTTGTATGGTACTCAATTGGGATCTTTAGTGGCTCTTCTCTCGCTTGGAGCGGTTCTTACTTGGTGTGTCCCCTTGTGATCCTTCTTGTTGCTAAGTTGAGTTCCGTGTCTCCCCATGCTTTTTGCATTGCATATGTATCATGTATCATGATGTATAGACTTTGGTAGGCTTTACATTCATGTCTTGCATTGTGTCATATATCATATTGCATTTGATGTACATATCTACCTTTGTTGCTTTTGTATCATATGCATGGAAGGTTGAGCTTCTCCTATACACCATGAATACTATGATATGCTATTTGTGAACCTTTGAGCATGTTTGATATGACTTGATGATGGATAGCTATGCTCTTGATAGTTTTGCTATATTTGCATGTGAGGTGACTAATTTTTGAAAAATGCTAGATAGGCTCTCTCTTGTGAGTATAAGGCTTTGCATGATCTTAGTGTGCTTTGGTGATTTATATCATTCTTAATTCATGTTTGGATATCATGTGCTTTTCATTTGGGGTCAAAGACCCATTTGTCATTATGAATGTTTAGCCCATGTGTTACCTTGTGGAGGAGCATAAGCTTCTTTTTGCCGCAAAGGCACTTCATGTACCATTTTATGCTTAAATGTGAAAAATGAAATTGGTATGAAATGCTTTGCTTGAAATTATGCTCTCACTTGATCCATGTCATAAATGATTTAAATCTGAAATTATATGGGTGCTAAACCGTTGCATGTTGTCTACCATGAGAAGTCTCATTTTAAGAAGTAGACACATGGCTCGGTGGCTCTAACATGACATGAGATGCTTATGGGTGTTTGTAATGATCTTGTGTTGAGGATATGTTACCTAGCATGAAGTTTGTGTGATCTAGATTCTCTTTGGTATGCTTTGCTCATGTTTAGGTCTTTAGCTCATGAGAGGGAATTTTTTTCGCGAAATTGTGTATCTTGATCATGGCTTGCTCATATGCTTCTATAGCTTTACTATCTTGATGGCTATGCTTCTATGCAGCTTTGGAATGTCTAGCTTGCTCATTTGCTCACTTGTAGCATTTTGTAGTGCTCATTGTCTATTTGAGAAGCTCTAGGTTGACATTTTTGCGGAAATGCCTTGTTTCATGCATGATCATAAATGAGGAAAAGTTTGTGCATGGAAAATGCATCCGGGCATGTTTAGAAGGTTTTCAGACCGTTTCGGCAATTTTCAGAGCAAAATTTGGAGGGGTGGTCTTTTGGTGCGGTTTGACCGCCCTGTATATGATAAGTCCGGGTGAGCGGTCTAACCTCCCTGGGGGGCGGTCTAGACGCCCTGGGCAGACTGGGCAGTGTTTGCTCTTTGTCTTGCATTGGCATTTTTGCATGCATTTGTTCAGTGGGAGTTTGCATTTGTTTAAGGGGAGTTTGCATGTGTGCAGGGGGAGCTTCTTTGTTTGCTTGAGTTGTGTTTTTGGTGGTTTGCTCTTTGCTCTTTTGCATGTGTTTAGGGTGAGCTTTGTATGCTCTTTGGCCCTAGTGCATGTGTTTAGGGGGAGCTTGTGAGCTTGGTGTGATCTTTGCTCTATTGCATGTGTTTAGGGGGAGCTTTGTATGCTCTTTTGGCCCTAATGCATGTGTTTAAGGGGAGCTTGTGAGTTTTGTGCTCTTTTGCTCTTTTCCGGTGGTGTTGAGCCCCTTTGCCTCTTCCTGAGGAGCCGGTGGTTGATTTGAGTTGTTGGTCCTTCCATGATCGGTGTTGAGCCCTTTGTGCCTCTTCTTGAGGGATCATGCGTTCTTGTCTCGGTTGTGTCGAGCCGTTGCCCATGTCTTTGGGGAACGAGATTTTTAGTGGTGGTGGCATTTGTGGTTTCTCTCATGCCAAGTGTCTTTGTTCTTTGCCTTTGTGTGGCTTTCATTCACTTGGATGAGGTTTTCGGCCTTTGCCCTCTCAAACTATTTCTTTGTGCTCGCAAGTTGTCAACCCACTCCTCAAGGGGGAGAAATTTCGAAAATCAAGTTGATATGAACCTTGATTTGATGGTGATGAGCGGTTGACAAGTGCTTTGTTAAGAGCTGAAATTGGTTTGATGGCTTTCGGGTTTTGCCTGTAGCTCTTGTGGGTTGCTTGACTCTTTAGTGGTGTTTAGCCTTTGTGCATCCTTTGGTGCTGAGAGTCTTTGGTTGGAGCTCTTCTCATTTCAAGTTGCCTCGTGTTTGCTTTTTCTTGGCTTTTGAGCACTTGAATGAGTTTTCTTTTGCTTTCAAACCATCTTGTGTCAATGCACTCATTAAGGGGGAGATTGAGGAACCAAGTTGAGATGTGCCTTGGTTTGTATGTGTTGAGTGATTGACCGGATGATTTGAAGCTTTGTGTAGTCTTGTGTTGTGTGTGTTGTGTCGTGTGTGCATGTGTGTTTACCATGTTGCCTTAGTGGTGTGTTGTCAATGCACTCGTGATGAGTGGTTGACAACGTTGTGTGGACTGACTCTTGGCCTAGTATTGTAGGTGCAGGTTGCGGCTTGGTTTGCGTTGGTGCAGGTGAAGAACAAGCGCGAAAGGTCTATATCTGTGTGACCTCAAAGGAGTGGAGAGACAAGTAGGCTTGGTTCGAGGCACCCGGTGGCCGACGGGATCAAGTGCGGGCCGCATGATGGCAAGAAGAGCAAGATGAAGTCGTGTACAAGGAGCCGGCGCAGGATAGCGGCTAGCAACCGAAGTTTGCGCGCGGGGTTTGTTGGTTTGGCCACAAAACCAACACCGAGCCAGGATGACTGTAGCGGCCAAGTCATGCGTGGGATTGGCGTGGAGGTCGCACCAAGTCCGTGGGGTTTACAGTGGTTTGGCCACAAAACCACTGGGTTACTTGGCTGATCCACAAAGCCAAGACCGAGGATTCGACAAGGCGAGCCGGCCTGCCTGGGGCGGTCTGACCGCCTGGTCAGGGAGGTCTGACCGCCTAGCCAGGGGAAGACCGCGGGCAGGGCGGTCTGACCGCGTGGGCCGCAGCGCGTCGAGAAGCTTCGAAGCGGAGGACGCGTGACGTGATCGTGAGGCTTGCGTGGAGATGAAGCAGATTGCGGGCGTCCGTCCGATGGAGAAAATCATGTGATGACCAAAACACCCTTGCATGGGCTTGAATTGTAACTCCTAGTGTAGGGGCACTTCGGTCATTTGTCCAGAGGGCCTATATATAGGAGGAGTGACTGGTTGGGCAGCCATCTCTTTTGGCTAGGCTAGGTGGGTGTGCTCCTTCTTCTGGGAGTGCTCTTGGTGAGAGGTAGAGAGGAGAGAGTGGCTCTTTGTTTGAGCTTTTTGCCATCCAAGATTTGTGATTCTTGGGAGTGGCTTGTAACCGAATATGACTACATTATTCATAGTGATTTCCCCTTCTTCATCTTGTGCCATATTCTTTATTCCATGCGTTTTTCTTTTTAGGAGCTATTTTCGGAGCCCTTTTTCTTTGGATTTTCGTGGGGAAGATTTGGAGAAGTTTCTTTGCGGTATTTCTAGTGGGATCACACATGAGGACGTGGTGCCTCTTTTCTTGGTGGCCTTGCCCCTCTAAACCCGTGGAAAGGCTTTCGATTTGGTGGTTTTTGGAGTTGCCCGAGTTCTTGAGGTAGAGGTGCAAGATTTGCGATTCCCCATGATTGAGAGCGTTTTGGTGGATATCCTTTGAGGGAGAGGTTGTCCACGAGGTAACCCATCCATCCCCAAAGTTTCGCTGCAATCCGTTGGGTGAATCGGGAGATCGATCGATGTGAAGTTGAGGGTTGACCCGCGGTTCTTGTTTTCTGGGGGAGGGCAGTCTAACCGCGTGGGGGACGCGGTCTAACCGCCCCGGGACCTTCCCGGAGAAAGTTTGGCTTTTCGAGGAGTTCTTCTAGGAGCAAGTTGGTCTTGATCAGAAGAACTCATGGTTAAAATCTCAGCTCGTTTCGAGTTCGTTTGGTCTAGTTTTTGACCTTTTCTTGGAGCCAGCCAGAGGAGGTCTGACCGCCCCAGGGATGCCGCCTCAGGTAGCCCCTGGTCAAAGTTTGGTTTTTCCAGGAGATCATCTGAGAGCATGATGGCCATGATCAGAGAAAGCCATGGTTGAAGTTTGAGCAAGTTTCGAGTCCGTTTACTTCGGTTTCGATCGATTTGGTTTTTCCTGTCCAGGGAGGTCTGACCGCCCCCTTATGCGGTTAGACCACCCCCTGCTGGACAGAAGTGGTTTCTAGATTTCCGGAGTGTATTTTGGTCTTGGTAGTTTTGGTTTGAGGTGGGACTTGTTCCTAGCATCAGTAGTATTCCAGTAACTACGTGATCTTGGCAAGCAAGAGGTTTTGGAGTTGGAAGTGTTTTTGGGTGGAGGCAAGATTTCTGAAGAGGGAGGTCTGACCGTTCCTGGATCGCAGTCTGACCGCCCCTGGAAGAAGTTTTGCTTTTTGGTTGGATTTCTCTGTGAACCTGTTGGTCTTGACCAGAGGAAGCCATGGTTCAAACCTGAGTGGATTTTGAGTTCGTTTGGGTTGTCGAGCAAGCTCTTGGTGTTTCCTGTAGGGAGGTCTGACCGCCCTGGCATAGAGGTCTGACTGCCCTACCCTGGAGCGAGATCGTTTTGTGTTGTCCGCTGCGTGCTCGATCTCTTTGGGTTGGATACTTGCTCCTAGGTCCAGTAGCACTCCAGTGGCTACGTGGATTTGGCAAGTGAGGTGCTTAAGGCTTTGGAGTTAGTTTGGGACCATAGGCCGAGTTCTTGCTCCGTGTGAGAAGAATTTTTATCTGCTCCCATTCACTCCCCCCCCCTCTCTGGTCACCATTCTGGTCCTTCAACCGTATAGAACAGTTCAGGAGAGCTACTAGGGGACTGAGTGACTAGTAGAATGAATAGATTGCAATTGAACATAATACAAAAGGTTGACGCCTTTTTTATAGGCCTCCAAGGCCATCTCGGTACAAAGTCTGTTTTACCCCCGGTACGGACACACTTCCTTTATACCCCCGTCAGGGGCTCTCTAGTCTTTCCCCCTCCCGCTACGCGACACAAGCCCATGTGCCCTTACAACACCCTAATAGTGGCCTACCCCACTCACGACTGGTCCTCCCAGGGGCCTCCCGATCTCCGGTGCTCCTCCGGACGCTGGGTACGGAGATCCTCCACGGCATTCTCCTTTCACCCCTTGGCTTTCGTCCCTCTAGTTCTGGCTACTTCCTCCAGGACGGTCGTCTTCTTCGTGGTGGGCTCAAGCAGCAACCCCGGGCGGGGGGCCACATTGTCGCATCCGCTGAGAGTCCCCATGGTCGTGGGGGCCCCCTCCCTAGATCCCCAACAATGAGCATTTCCAATCAAGGCCATATGTAGATTCTAGCTCTTGTTAGCCTCCACATATGTTGCTTGTTCTCTCATTGAACTTTGTCAAATTATTGTGACCCTTAGTTAGAAACTCGTCATACTCCTATGATCATGATCACGTACACGGTCATGCTAAACTTCTACACTGAAAGTTAGTATTCATCATTCCATCCACCTCTGCATTCTTTCATAAAAATAAAGCTCCGCGCAATATTGTATCATTTCATCCCTCTCCGAATATCTCCAAAAGAGACAAGAGGGCTAGCTGAAAAAAAGAGAGAGCATGCTCAAAAGCATGGTAAAAAGGAAAATAAAAGAAAATAAACGAGCCCATGTCTCAAAAATTTCAAAAAGGAGAAAGGGATTGAATTTTTCAAAATAGAGTTCCACCATATAGATTGTAATAACCTTACCATCACCCTCATTTCATATAAAATATGACAATATCTGTCACCCATTCCGGGCCTAGTATACACATTGCCACATTTCCCATCATCATACACACACATGCACATCTTGATCAAGTTGTATGACTTGTTTCTTCCAAGGATCCGGTCTTTGACTTAGCAACATATGAGATACAAGTATGCCACATTTCTTCCCTACCTACAGCTCCACATAAGCCTATTAGGAGTAAGTGGTGAAGAAAGGCAATGCAATTCCTTGGTGAAGAACCATACATATTGAGCTATCCGAGAGTATCATTTGAGGAACTCCGATTTTCTTTTGAAAAACTTGCAAAACCTCCGGATTGACTGTTGATCAAGGTATGAGTGATTAAGTAATATCTATATAACCATTTTATCTCCCAACCGTCCAAGGCAGGTGAAGCTACATGCCCCACATCATCAAACGAATTGTAAGATCATTGCCAACTTGTTCAACTGTTGTTAGAGTACTTTGGTGTATGCTTTCCATAAGTTAAGAGTACAACATTGTAGTAGCTACTGATCAACCAACCTAAGTCTCTAATGTCTTGCTTCAAGATGAGCAAGAGGTTAGCTTGGGGGAGTTTGTTGACGGCTGTTAAGTACCACTTTTAGCTGTCAATATTCTCAGATAATTGGAGACACATGCATTTATTACGCACATTTTATTATGAATAATGTAGTTCCACTTGATTATTTGAATGTAGGTGAATTAAGCATGAAAAGAGATGGAAACTCACCTTCTATGAAGTGATCCATGCCACATCAGCTGAGGAGATGGGTGCCACATGGATCTTAGGTGGCAAACACATCACTATTCCAAGTGAAGCACTCATCAATGAATCAGAGAGCGACACAGACATCACATGGATCAAGGGCCCACCAGGGACTCTAACCACCAAGAATCTTGCCATGCACGGAGGATGGATCATGGGGCCCACAAACCAGTCACAGGGAAGAAGCACAGGACGATGCATGGGCCGATCCAAGGATCGGCCAAACTGCTTCTACTGCGTTTCATCCTGGCATTCCACGTGCTGGCCCAAGATTGGTCACTTACTGCATCTCGTGGTGTTTTGGTGACATTTGGTGCCCGAGGACACCATGTCCCTTGCCTATAAAATAGAAGGGGAGGGACTATCATTTCTCACACCCACACTTGACTCTCCTCTCTCACTTTTAGTTTCCAAGGCTAGGGAGTAGGCTAGAGTAGTTCTTATTCAAGTTCCAAGTCTACTTTGGGATCCAGGTATGAGTTCTCTTGTATCCTTATTTCTTTGTATGACTTTGATCTATTTTAGTTATTCAACTATTTCATATAAAGTTATGGCAGTTCATATGATTGATATGTTCTTAAGTTCTTCGTTCGTTCATCATTTAGAGGCTCATGTACATCATGAACGCTACCTTTCGATCCACTTGAAGGATGATTTACTCGTACCTTTTGTGTTTGTTCATAAGTTAGAGGCTCGTATTTTTCACGAACACGACCCTTTGATCTTGTTGATTAGACATAAGAGAGCTCGTATCTGTTTGTATGACTAGCCCCGTTTGATCTAGTTGGATTGCATTGTTGTGTTGCATGACGTTTGTGTTTATGCTACGGTACTTGGTCTAAGTCGGCCAGTGTTCTAGTGGCTTCACCCTGGGTCACAATAGCTCGAGCCAGGTGGAGTTCAGTAGCAACGCAGGCATGGTGTCTGGGTTGTGTAGCTGCGTCAGTTATGAGCTTGCCCCCCTCCCCGTAACGATTGAGGTAGGACGCGGTACTGACAGTCGTTGGACCCTTCACAACCCTCTGCGCTGGGGTATTGTTGTAGGAGGCTAAAGGATAGATTTCCGCTAGTATGCGTAGCGTCGTGGTGCTATCTCCCGTTTGTACCTAGGTGCTGAACCTTCGATCATACAATGCTTTGTGCATCTTTCTTGTATCATCTAACTCTTGTATGCTTAGCACATTAGAACCTACAGCTAACTTCGTACAGTCCTCCCTATGCCATAGTGTTCTTTAGTAGGAGATGAATCAATGTGTGTGTCACACTATCCTATCTTATCATTTATCTTACCTCTGTATTTGAGTTGTTGTCTCTTTCTCTATCTCATGATTTATATTCAATGCAATAGCATAAGTCTTGAAATCCGCCATTACCTTCCACGGATTCAATACCCTTGGAATACTCTCTTCCTTAGGGAAATGCTACAATGGTATATCTGTGCGCTTGCAGATTCGTTCATGATCGTTAGGAATACCTATGGCCGGTCTTGATGCTCGCTCTAACTCGATGTAGTTAGTGGTGACGTTAAGAAACGCCAACAAGCATTTCTAGCGTTATCATTGGGGATGGATCCTAAATTCGTTCTTAAGATGGTTACATTAAGAAATGTTAACATAGGTAGATAAGAAAATTTAAACTTTAAACTCAATGTACTATATTCTATATATATATTAGAATTGTATATATCTTTCCATCTTTAATTTCATTTTTTTTCTAATGTTCGGACTTGGGAGGGTGAGATGGACTTTTTTGAACTCAGGGTACTCCATTCACATATTGAATCTTTGTTTCCTTTTTAATTCTGAATTTGTCTTTTTTTAATGTTGTTTCTTTGATTTAATCTAGACCTTCAGATCATCATTAAATCTAAGGGTGGATATCCTTCTCTTTTTTGAATTAATGTGGGAATTTTAGACCTTCTCGACAAACATGCGTGGTGACTTCTTTTAACTCTGTTGTATTAAGATAATAGATGTAGGTTTTGAAGAACTTAACAGGCAAATCAAGAGGCATATAGAGGAGTAAGAGAAATAGACCTTATGAAGGGAAGCACGAACAACATCCTCAACGTCCTCCTCGTCCTTCCTTGCTTTGTCCCCGTGGCCTGCAGTGCCTCGAATGTAGTGTGGGGACATGGTGGTCATTATCGTCCTCGACGTCGGTCCAAGACTTGTGGTGAGCAGTGCGGGCGCTAAGAAGACCTCCTTCTGACGCGGCTCCTGCTAGCTGCTACTCCCTCCGTCCTTAAATATATGATGTTTAGGACAATAAAATTGGTTCATTTTGAACTAAATTTTTTGTCCTAAACGTAATAAATTTAAGAGCGGAGGGAGTACATTGCCCCGTCGTTGTGCTTCTTCCTCAAGGACGATGACGGTGCGGGCAGGGACTCTGAGTGTCGTGAACACGTTGCCGATGTTGAGCTACGAATGGGTCGGCATGGATCGGAAAAATGTTGGACAGGACGAGAACAGAGATGACTCGGAGATTACCTCGGCGGGATGTCAGCGGCGGCGGCTGTTGAAGAGGGTGGAGCGCAGGAGATCCGTGTAGTGTGTGATGGGGAGTTGATGGCATCGATCCAACAGTGGCGACGACCTGCAGAGACCCGAAGAGACGCGGCAGGGTGTCGACGGCGTCTATCCGACAGCGGGCCTCCAGCATTAGAAGTTTCAGCATAAACCAAATGTTGCAATTTGCAAATTCAAGGCTGATAAACATTGTTTTCTGTTTTCCAGAATTATTCCTCCGCATCTTGCAGCATGTGGCAGGGCGTCGACGGCGTCGATCTGGCAGCGGGCCTCCAGCTTTAGAAGTTTGAGCAGAAACCCAATACTGTAATTTGCAAAATTCAAGGGTGATAAACATTGTTTTCTGTTTTCCAGAATTAAGCTTTAGAAGTTTGAGCAGAAACCCAATATTGTACTTTGCAAAATTCAAGATAAACATTGTTTTCTGTTTTCCAGAATTAGTCCTCCGCATCTTGCAGCATTCTTTTCACGTAAGAAAGTAAGCCAGTGGGGTTATGATTTCTGGAATTAGTCCTCCGCATCTTGCAAAAGTAAGCCGGTGGGGATTAAGATTGACTAATTTAGAAAATTTTTGAACTCCGGCTTCATTGGGGAGAAGATTTTTGAAACTTGTCATGTAAATTCACTCAAACGAGGAATCGAACCAAGGTCTTCTACTTGCGACCACCTCAGCCTCCTCTAACTAACTAAGCTAGCTAGAAGACCATTGATAACATTATTTTCACATGAATACACATATCCGCAGATGATGTCATGCAACATGCATCCATGTGCGCTCAAATCAATGTTTGTATCTCCCTTGAATTTGCTCAACTGTCTAATCACAGTTTGTTGGCAAGTTTGATCGGATGATGGAAAATACTGTTGGAGGGTCACATGTGTTTAGTTTGGAAACACAGGGAGGGACATGGTTGTGTTCAGACTGGGATGGTGCCAGACTCTGTTTTTGCACGGTAAAGAGAAATGGAACGGCGTGGCTCACACGACATCAGCAAGTGAGATGGGTTTGCACATGATCCTGTTTGGAAAGTTTGAGCAATAAACACATGCCAGAATGCGTACAACCTTCAGGACACTATTTAATATACGTATCCAAGAGGTTTCTCTTGTATCATGCTCGTGTCTCGAGTCTCTGTCACGTCGAGAACATACCAAGAAAATCTCAGCAGCTTAGGGAAGCCGCGGGCAGCGATCGACGACGACGATGGCTGCTACCGCCGGTCTTGTCAGCGTTCTCCCGGAGTTTCCGCTGGCGCAGCAGCTCAACCACACCGCGGCTGTGCTGGCCATCGGCACGGCCAACCCGTCGAACTGTATATTCCAGGATGAGTACCCCGACTGGTACTTCCGCGTCACCAAGAGCGACCACCTCACCACGCTCAAGAACAAAATGAAGCGAATTTGTACTGATTACAACTAAAATTTATCAATCCAGCATACGACTTCTCCAGATTTGCAGCATATCAATCACTTCTTCATGTGCCTGCAGGTGAGAAATCTGGCGTCAAGAAGCGTTATTTCCAGTACATCGAGGAGACCCTCGCCGGCCGGCCGGAGTTCCTGGACCCCGCGCTGCCCTCGCTAGACGCACGGCCGGCCGCTGTAGCGGACACGGTACCGGAGCTCGCCGCGGCAGCAGCGGCGAGGGCTATCGCAGAATGGGGCCGCCCCGCCGCCGACATCACCCACCTCGTGATGAGCACCAACTCAGGCGCCAGCTCGCCGGGCGCTGACCTCCGCCTCGCCGAGCTCCTTGGCCTGCGCCCGACCGTGCAGCGCACGATGCTGTACCTCCACGGCTGCTTCGGCGGCTGCAGCGCGCTCCGGGTCGCCAGGGACCTCGCCGAGAACAACCGCGGCGCGCGCGTGCTCGTGGCCGTCAGCGAGCTCAGCACGATGCTATCCTTCCGGGCTCCCTTGGAGGCCCGCCCCGAGGCCCTCGTCGTGTCAGCTCTGTTCGGCGACGGTGCCGGCGCCGTCATCGTCGGCGCCGGCCCGACGGAAACGGTGGAGCGCCCCATCTTCTACATGGCGTCCGCCGCGCAGGCCACGTTGGCGAGGACAGAGCGCACCTTGTTTATGCAGCTCGGGAACGCAGGCTATGATTTCGGCTTGTCCGCCAATGCGCCAACGCTGGTCCGCGACAACATCGAGCGGTGCGTGTCCGACATGAAGGCCCCGCTGGGCCTCGCCGTCGAAGGCGGCGGTGGCTGGAACGGCCTCTTCTGGGCGGTGCATCCCGGCGGCCGAGCGATCTTGGACAGCTGCGAGGCCGCGCTCGCGCTGGAGCCCGAGAAGCTGGCGGCCTCCCGGCATGTTCTGAGCGAGTACGGTAACATGCTCGGCGCGACGATCATCTTTGTTCTGGACGAGATCCGACGGCGCCGCAGCCAAGCCGATGTTTACCACAACGAAGCGGACGTGTTTGGCTCTGAGTGGGGCCTCACGCTCGGCATCGGGCCAGGGGTCACCATTGAGATGATGTTATTACGTGCCGCCGGTGAAAATCAACACTAGCTAGTTTTATTCGTCAGTTATCAGTCTTTTCATACATACAGTACCAAACAATACTTTACTAATGAACAGGGTTTTAATTACCGTTGGTAACCAGTCGGTTTACCGCGGTAACCGGTGATACCGCTTCGGTTCGGTAGCAAAACCAACCGGTAACCGCTACCTAACTGAACCTATCTAACCGGCCCGACCGGTATACCGGTCGGTAAGACCGGTATACCGGTCCGGTTTTCTCAGTTCAAAAAACCGCTACTGTAGAGGTAAATTAAACCCTGCTAATGAAGCAAGTGTTTGCCAGTTGAATCTCAAGGTTTAGAATTGGAAGTGAAGATTCAGCGGAGGTGTGTGCCCGTACGGAGGTCACGCGGACTCACCGTATTGGGTGCACGAAAATCTAAGTGTAGTTAATTAGTTACTTGAAACACTAATATCTTTATAATAATTCAATTAAATTATAATCTGATTGTATATTAATGATTCTTGCAATTAAATGTACGAAACAAGATATCACTTGACTATATTTCGTCACAAAAATAAGAATAGCATAGTTACCATGTTTCGTCACAAAAACGAAAATAACATACTTGATCATGTTTCGTCACAAAATAAAAATAATATAATTGCTATTTTTATTTTGTGATGAAAGTGAAACTTAGTTAAGTAATATCTTATTTCGTATATTAAAATTCGATTGCATTTAAATCTACAAAACAAGATATCATTTGACAATATTTCGTAAAAAAAAGTAAATTCTATATATTTGATAAGGTTACAATCCAAATATAACTTACATATGATTTCATCATTCTCATGATTTGATTATGATCAAAATTTGACATGGTTGAATGCGCTCCAAACCAAACATTTAAGAAATTTTATTATATGTTATTATTGTTTTGTGAGGAAATATGGTCAAATGATATCTTGTTTTGTAGATTAAATTGCAAAAAATATTAATATGCAATCGGATTTTAATTTAGTTAAATCATTTAAATTATATGTTATTATTGTTTTGTGAGGAAACATGGTCAAATGATATCTTGTTTTGTAGATTAAATTGCAAAAAATATTAATATGCAATCGGATTTTAATTTAGTTAAATCATTTAAAAGATATTAGTCTTTGAATACAACTAATCACTCATTTTTGAATTCCGTGCCACCAATCACACCCCTCCGTCCGGGCTCACCTCTGCCTAATTGGATATCCGTTTAGAATTCGGATGGTAACATTTATGAAAAATACACTACATTTTCACATAAAAAAGTTTTAGACTACATTTTCACATAAAAAAGTTTTGTGTGAGAGAGAGACGAGGCAGCATGAAGCAATTTAAAAAAAAATTATCAGTCATGCACACACTAGTAGCGAATTGCTCTTTAGTCCTGGGGAGGATTTCACATTAGTACCGGTTATTTTTTACCCCGGTTGGGAAGGGGGCCCGACGCGCCCACCAGAGACACACATTAGTACCAGGCCGGGGCTAGAGCCGGTACCACATTAATACCTGCTCCAGCCCTGGCCCTGTACTAATGTTCCTTGCATAAAAAGTCAGCTTCTTCTTCCAGCCCGAGCCACTCTCCCCTCCACTCTCCAACTCGAGCTCCAACTCCTCCATGACGCCCTAGGGGAGTTTTTGACCGATTTGCGGCGATTTCACTCATTGAAGTGGTCTAGAGGTTAGTTACTTCATCCTCCCTTGATTCATGCTTATTTTGTTGAGTTTTATTGGTTTAAATGAGAGTATTTTTGCACTTTATAATGAGTTAGGAATGAGGATTTTTTCTATTTATATGCACTTTTGTATACGCTCTAATAGAGTTGATTGCAAAGGATGTGCTGTGTTAGTTGGATGAGATGTTGTATGTGACGATTGAATTTTTTTAGTAATAATTATTTATTTGAGCATATGACATAATTAAATATATAAATAGTTTTAGAATTACTAGACATAATTTTAGAATTACTAGAAATGCTAGAATTTTTTGGATGGGTTAAATAATTTATTAGTATAGATGTCTACTACTGCTGGAGGGAATGGGGATGATGGTAGTCGCGATCGTCATTCTTCACACAGTGGAAAACCAAATTAGGACCTCTTGATAAACCGAAGAAAATAAGCACGTTGGAGAGAGGAATGCTTCGTTGTTTGCAAGGAAAACATGTAGCTGCTATTGCAGCAGGGCAGGAACCTCCTTTTGATGGCATTTATGCTCCACCAGTAGACCTGGGTGTTGGAGATCCACCGAGTAGTACTAAACCACATAGCAATTCCAAGAAAGCTAAACCTTCGTCATCACGTCACAAGGATGGCTAAAGTTTCTTATGTTGTATCATGTATTAGTGTTTCATATGTCGTACTTTAAATTTGTGTATGACCTTCACTTAAGTTTATTGTGTTGTATCGTGTGGATTGGGTATGAACACATTAAATTTGTGTAAGATCTCTATTTAAGTTTGTCATATTGTATCGTGTGGATTGGAAATGAACACTTTAAATTTGTGTATGACCTTTTGTTTCAAAATACTTAAAAATTGTTTGGTGGTACTTTATAGATGAATCGGCAATGGATGTACCCTGACAATGGAATCTCCAGTGAATACATTAATGGGTTGCGTGAATTTCTAGATGTCGCGGAAGCAAACAAGCCCCCGTCTGGTTTCATTATTTGTCCATGCAAAATGTGCAAAAATCAGAAGGATTACTCATCGATAAAGAGTCTTCACGATCACCTATACAAATGGGGATTCATGCCAAATTATTTTGTTTGGACAAAGCATGGGGACAGGCAGGGTTATAATGGAAGACAATGAATAGGAAGATGATCGTGTTCCAGATTGGACTCAAGAAGGTGTCTTTGCAGATGATCCAATGGGAGAGGAGTACATGGGAGAGACTGAAGAAGCTCTAATTGCAGATGATCCTCTCGACGATCTAGGTCAGGTGTTGCGCGATGCAAAGTAAGACTGCGAAAAGGTGAAAGAGTCAAAAAAGTTTGACGTATGTTGGAAGATCACAAGAAACCGTTGTTCCCAGGTTGCAAAGAGGGGCAGAAGAAGTTGAGTACCACTTTGGAAATGCTGCAATGGAAGGCTAAACATGGAGTTTCCGACAAAGGCTTCGATGAGTTAATGATGATCGTCAAGGACATGCTTCCAGAGGAGAATGAATTGCCGGAGTCCACGTACGAAGCTAAAAGGTTGTTTGTCCTCTGGGTTTGGAGGTTCAAAAGATACATGCATGCCCTAATGACTTGGCACACTTGATTTCCGGAAAGAAACCAAATGCATCTCATATGTGTGCCAGGATCACAATTTCACACATATGATAGACATAACGAGTGTAATATCAGATACAATGCTCAAAACATACAAAAGAGGTTTATTAACTTTTATTACAATCATGGATAGACACGAAGGTCATTACACGAACATCGATAGCTATGACGACGCAACTCCGTCTTCAGCTACACAGGCATCTGACAGGGGCAAACGCGTGCCTCAGAACTCATCGTAGTCGCTGAAGTACTCCTCACCAGTGTTCTTCTCTGAATAGCGGGTAAGCAAGTGTGAGCACACTTATGGTTGGAGTTCAGCAAGTGGGGGAAAATCCAAGGCTATCAAGGGTAGGCTAAGGTTTTGCAGCGGTTAGCATTTTTGAGTTGGTCAAATTTTATTAGCAAACGCCTATTTACTAGGTGTATGTTTATACCATCCCAAAAATTAAGCATTTAGAAAAAAACATTATCTCAAAACCATATAAACCATGATTTAATTCCATCTTCAAGTTCACTTATCATGTGAGGGTCCAGACCGCTCTTGACCGTGAGCACGACTGATCGATCAGTTTTAACTCCGCAGAGTTTGTATACTTTCACCATAGCTCGTGTTCCCCATGTTGCCCGGGTTGATCAGACCCTTAAACACTTCCAAGGTGAGTGGCTAGGGGTTCACTACGAAGCCTTTACAAAGATATGCAGAAGACCAACAGCCCGCATAGTTACAGTAGTAGAGCGGACCATAACCCTCCCTAGTGGACAGCACCTTAGCAAAGGCTGCGGCCAAGAGGGCCGGGCTATACCCCTTCAACTCTGACCCCCTCTGCTCCTTTTGGATAAGGCGATAATTCCACACACCTAATTAATTGTCTAAACCAGAGCTATATGGACTGTGGTTGCACTGTTTTCCTATGTGGTTCTCCATGTTCCAATTAATTCATATGATCTTGTTATTATCCACATCTTCACCAAGGTTTCCATGATCAACATTTATAAAGATCCATTTCAACCATCCCAAGTTAAGCAACTAAGCATTATCTATCCCAAAACATTTATTTAAAACAGGGTTGTTCAAGGTAATAGGGATAAAATCTAGTCATGTCCTTAAAAAGATAATTTCCCATCAAATTTATGCAATACAAAAATAAAAGTAAACTTTAATTATCATGCAATTATATAGGACAAAATAGAACATGCAGGGGGTAAAGACCACTTGCCTTTCTTTCTTAAAAACTGAGATTCTTCTTCCTCAAAAAGTTGCTCTTGATCCTCGATCGGAAACTCGGCACCCACTGGCACGATATCTACGAGCACACCAAAAATCATACAATAAAAAGATAGTACATCAAACATTCTAAAAGACTAAAACAAGCTTCTAAAACTAACAAGCACTAAGAGACGATCGCAAGGACACCAAAAACACCTAAAACGGATAAAAGACACAAAAGATACACCCTATACAAGGTTCAGGGGCTAAACTGTGAAAAAACAAGCTAACAGGGGCTAAACTGAAAGAACTGAGGGCCTAAACCTAATTATGTATATAAACCCGAGGTTTATAACGCAAAAGAGCAAGTCTAGGACTACAGTGATTTTAAGGTCGTCATCGACCAAGTCAGCAAAGACTCTGAAGCCAGGAAGGATACCATGGATGCCTACTATGCTGAGGTGCACAAGCTAGAGCGCCACTTCGAGGGGCTCGAGTTCCACCACGTCTGTCGCAACAACAATGTCGCGGCCGATGTCCTCTCCATGCTTGGCTCCAAGCGAGCACTGGTCCTGGCCTGTGTGTTCGTCCAGGATTTGCGCAAACCATCCATCAAGCTCATCCCCGACTCAGAGTTGCCTGATGATGATATCACCTCGCCTGCAGGCCGCGAGATCCTCATGGTCGACGCAGAAGGTGACTGGCGCCTCGACTTCATTGCCTTCCTCCTCGAGCATCGAGTACCTGAGGACAAGGCAGAGCGAGAAAATATCACGAGGCGTAGCGCCAACTACGTCATCGTCGGTCAGGAACTCTACCGGAGGTCCACCTCTACTGGAGTACTGATGAAGTGCATCATACGGTTTGAGGGCCTCAGGCTCTTGGATGAGATCCACGGTGGTGAGTGCGGCAACCATGCCGCCTCCGCCAACCTGGTGGGCAAGGTCTTCAGGTCTGGGTTCTACTGGCCCACGGCCTTGGCTGACGCCCAAGAACTTGTACGTCGCTGCAAGGGGTGCCACTTCTTCGCCAAGCAGCAGCACCTCCCGGCTCAGGCCCTCAGGACCATCCCTCCGTCCTGGCCCTTCGCAGTTTGGGGTCTCGACTCTGTGGGGCCTTTCAAGACCGCCCCTGGCGGCTACAAGCACATACTCGTGGTGGCAGATAAGTTCACCAAGTGGATTGAGGTCCGTCCCGTATCCAGCGTCACGTCGAAAGAAGCAGCCAAATTCATCGAGGAGATCATCCATCGCTTCGGGGTACCAAATAGGATCATCACCGACCTTGGCACAGCCTTCACAGGAGCCGAATTCTGGGACTTCTGTCAGGACAGCCTGATCAATGTGTACTACTCCTCGGTGGCACACCCGCGGTGCAACGGCCAGGTCGAGCGGGCAAACGGCATGGTCCTACAGGCCATAAAAGATTGTATCTTCGACGGCTCAGCACCCTACGCCACGAGATGGCTCACAGAGCTCCCTCACGTCCTCTGGGGTCTCAGGACCCAGGTCAGCTCGACTACAGGGTACTCACCCTTCTTCCTGGTCTATGGATCAGAGGCTATCTTCCCCACCGATGTGGCCTTCGGTGCTCCTCGCATCCAGCACTTCGATGAAGGAGAAGTAGAGCAAACACGCCGCCTCGACCTCGACAGTGTCGAGGAATACCGTGTGGCTGCGCTCATGCGCCACACTCGCCACGAGCAGCAGCTACATCGCTACCACGACCGCAACGTGCGGGAGCGTTCCTTCAACGTTGGCGACCTAGTCCTGCGACGGATCCAGCACACCAAGGACATGCACAAGCTCTCTGCACCATGGGAAGGCCCCTTTATAGTCAAGGAGGTCATTGGACCGGTGACCTATCGCCTCCAATGGGCTGATGGCTAGGGTGTTCCTAACCCTGGAACATCGAGCACTTACGTCGCTTCTATCCTTAGGAGCATTGTATCACAATAAAGCTATGCATTCTACCCCTTGTAATTCAATATATATAAAAAGATTTCTCTTTCAACTTGTTTGTTTTCTGTTTACCCCTCCCCTTCGACACGCTCGGGGGCTTGGTTTCAAACCGGACCCCTCACGCTCGGGGGCTTGGCTCTACGCTCGGTCCTTCACGCTCGGGGGCTTGGCTCTGCCAACCTAAGGGTCGATCGACCTGGGGTCTTTACCTTTCTATTTACCAGTGTTCCCTTACAACAATTTCTTATGCACCTTATAAGCATTCCTAGGTCGCGGGGTTGCCTGACCTTGGGTCCCTGACCCCCTCCGCGCGCCGGCCGCACCTAAGCCTCCAACGTCGAGCCGTGTGGTCGGCAAGCCGTTCCTCTACCGAGTTGGGTAAGCAGAGGAAAAGGGGTCTCGCAACTTTGTTACCTTCAAGTTCTTATAACGAGTATACAAAGTCAAATAAGGGACCACAAAAATCTAACTTAACATGCCTTTTTGATTCATGCAAATGTTTATATTACATCAAAAGGGTCCGCGACCCGTCATTGTTACTAACTGTTTACCACTACTAAGCTACCCCTGCAGGTCTATCTTCTTCATAACTTCCTCCGCGGTGGCCTGAATATCTTCGCTGTCCACCGCCTGCGCCAAGTCGATCTTCTCCTTGACCTTCTCGAGGTTGAACGACGGCTCGTGGTGCTTCACCACGGCCAGCGCGGTAGCGGCGGCAAGCTTGCCACTGTCCATCAGCAAGGTCTTTATGCGACCTACCGCGCCATCCAGCCGCTCGACGAGCCCTTGTGGTTCCCCCTCGACCTTAGGGGCGTACACATCCACGAGGTACTCGGCGGCCTCCTTGAGGTCGTCCAGCTCCTTCTCCATATCTGCAGTCATCTCTTGATGATCAATAAGGGTCTGCATTGCCCGGCCAAGGTCGATCTCTAGATCCCTGCGCACCCCAAATTCATAAGCAGCTTTACGGGTGAAGTAAGACTCACTGGCGATGACCTCCTTGTGCTTATCCTTGAGCACCTTCACCTGGTCCTTCGACTTCTTGAGGTCCTTGCTCAAGGCATTTTCCCTCTTCTTGGCCTCTGCAAAAGCCAAGGTCAGGATGGATTCATCACGGCGTACTCACATAACAACCCAAGGGCGCCCTACGACGTACCTGTGGCGGAGACCTTCAGCTCGTCCTCCACCTCCTTTACCTTCAGCTTTGAAGCTTTAAGGTCCCGCTTCAAGGTCTCGATGGCCTGGTCCTTCAGGATCGCCTCGTCCTTAAGGCTCCTTACTTCCTTCGCGGCCTCTAACTTGGCTTGAAGCACGGCCTCCCGGATCACTACCAGCTCTGCGTGGAGGTTGGCGCCCTCTTTCAGTAGGTTCGCCCTTTTCTGCGAGCGCTCAGCAAGGTCCTGCAAATAACACATCAAGGTCGTCAAAATGATGCGCCTGGGCAAACCCAAGATGCAGCCCCAACGGTACAACTAGCTCACCATGAGCGTCCTGCCAATGGTCTTCGCTGCCTCCATGATGGTCGCCTGTGCCGTCTTGAAGTCTTCAAGGTCCTTGGCGTCGGCCCAGACGTCGTCCTCCCACGGAGTGCCTTGATAGAGGCAAGGTTGCTCGTCGGCTTCCCCGCTTGCACCTCCGGTTTCCGCCGGCCGCGTGCCTAGTAGACTTGATACTGGTAGGTCCTGCTGGCGCGGGCCCACCACCTGCTGTGCAACCTCCACAGCGGCCTTAGCTAGCGCCGATGGTGTCGTCTCCACGGTCTCAGGGGCCTTACTGGTGAAGTCCCCGCCTGAGGTCACCGGCGACTGCCCCACCGGCAACTTCTCGGCCTTCCACCCAAAGGCCTCCTAGCCTGCGGCGTTCTTGCTACTCCCAGAAGCAGCAGGAGTCACCCTGCCCAAAGTGTACATGTTCGTCAGCACCGACCTACTCAACACACTCATAAAAAGATGAAAAACATCATAAATCAAGCTTAGCAAACATACCCACTGCCGGTCTTCAGCTTCATCGACATTGGCTTGGGCGGCACCCGCCTTGGCTTCTTCTGCGACCCCTGGTCGCTCACGCCCTCCGCGCTCGGCTTCTGCTGCTGCTCGCCGGTAGCCGCGGGTGGGGCATTACTTTCTCCCATGGCCGCCACGTCGCCTGACCCTCCGGCGACGTCGCGCGACCTTGCATCATCACGCTCCTCGAAGACGACCTCGGTGTCAGTCGTGGTCGTCTCCAATGACGTAGTGATAATCTTCCTCTTCCTCTTCTTCTTCTCCGCCTCGATGGTGGCAGAGATGATCTTGACGCCCTTGTGCGTCGGAATCTTTGCGGTGGCCTACCGCGTACGACGAGTCATCGGCGCGGAGCTCACCACGGGCAGATCTTCATCATCGCTACCCCCAACCGACGAGTCGGAGAGGTAGTTCTCCAACAACTCCGGCGGCGGAGCCCTCATGTCCTCTGCCACTCGGACCTTGAAACTGCGCTCTCCCTCGTCTGCGAGGGGAGTCGGACACCAGAACAAACCTTCATGACCCTGTGAATCAGACGACCTTCGTTTCAGAACAAGGGGAATGCAATAATAGAGAAGTCAAGATCGATCAGCGACACACCACATCCGCGGGCCGTGTGAGGGAGAATGCCTTGGGGCATGTCCGGTTCCGGATCACTCCGTTGAAGAGCTCGCTCACCCGTGCCACCATCTCCTGCTTGGAGACCTTTCACTGATGAACGCGGGTCGGGTCGGTTTGCCCCCAGTACTCATAGGCGGGGTGCACCCGATCTTGGATCGATTACAGCAGCCTCCGGCTGAAACTAATGGCCACTGCTCCGCCGGTCAGCCCCTCCTCCTTCCGTTGCTTGAGGTCTTCGAGCAGCGGCTTGACGGCGTCCATCTCCCGTGACGTAAGCTGGTTGGTCCACTCAGGCACCGGGGTCGGCGCGAGCCCCGACCTGGTCGGCAGTGCCGGCTTGGGATTGTCGATGTAGAACCAGCCCCGCCGCCAGCCCTGGGTGTTGTCCGGTAGCTCCATGTCGATGTACACCGTCTTCATGTGACGGCGTAGCATGAAGCTGACGACGCCGACGACACCGTTCTTCCCCGTCTTCTTCACCTCGAAGAAATACCGCCACAGGTCGAAATGTGGTGGTATTTCAAGATATGCCTCGCACAAGTGGATGAATGAGGATACCGTGGTGATGGTGTTGGGGACGAGATGCACCAGGTCGATGCGGTAGAATTGGAGAAGCCCGCGGAAGAAGTCGCCCGCCGGGACTCCAAAGCCGCGCTCGACGTGCGCGATGAAGGCGACGTCTCCCCGGTTCCCTCAGAGGGGAATGCTTCATCGACGGCGGGCCTCTACCCCACCTGCTCCCTGGGCTTTAGTAGCCCGCGCTCCACCAGCTCCTTGAGCTGCGCCTCAGTCACCGTCGAGTGCACCCACACCTTCTCCGGGGCCGGCGCAACCTCTGGGGCCATTTCCTCTTCCTCGAAGCTGGTGGATCTAGCTCTAAATACCACTAGGGTCTTTTGGTGCATACGGCGGTGCTGGGCGTGACGGATCTAAGCACGGCGGCGCCGGCGAATCTACGCGCTAAAGCTTCTGGCGGCGGATTGGGAACCCTAGCTCTTGCGGGGAATGGAAGCGAGTGGGGTCCTCGACCCCTCACTCGGCCTTTTATAACTGGGCTGCGTCAGTGCGGTGGGCCGCGGTGCTCTGAACGCCCCCTCGAATTCGGCGGTATCACCGGCGACCCAACGGATACATCGCCTAACAGCTATTTCGGCCTAACGGCTACAGGCAGTAACAGCTCGAGCCGTGCGGGAATCCATGCCCGTTGGTTTTGCGCCCAATGGCCCGGTGTCCATGGACTCGCTATGCCTTACTTCAAGCCCCCTCCCCACAATTTTCTTTAAGGTCTCTTGGCCTCTGACGACCTCCGGGTCCATGACAACACCTTCATAAGGTCGGCAGGTACTACCGCTTGGTAGGTCGCCTCAGCTTTCACGATTTGGGTTCGTACCCTTGGGCTCCACTGCACGTTGGCGACCTCCGTGTCAAATAGCGCCTCCCCGAGGTTGCTAAGGTCCTGCTGCCTATTACATCGCCTTCATGGCTATACCGACGGCCCCGCGCTTAATGGCTCCACTGCCCGTTGGCGACCTCTTGGTCAAGTGGCACCTCCCCGAGGTCGCTAAGGCCCCAGTGCCTCCTAGGTCATACAGACCTAGGTTCCCCAGGTTGACTACCTGTGTTGTGCCACCGCACAACGGCCATGCCAACCCAGGTCGACACGGGCCCCTGTCTCTACGAAAGGCCTCCCGCAGGTCGGCGTGCTATTACAGCCCCGCTGGGACTTTGGTATCTGTACCATTGCAGCCTGGGCGCCCTTATAAACTACTAAAGCCATGACACTGCTCATGCAAAACTATATTTACAGCTTCATAAGCTACAAGGAGTTTGGCCCTTGGCCAAATTACAAGATACAAAGATCTTAAAGGTTCTGAATTACCTTCCAAAGTGCTTACGACTAAGTCTACACTAATAAGGCTTGTCGCAAGCTTTCTTCTGGCTTCAGGGCCTACTCGACGACCTCTACAGCCACTGTGGAGGCAACTGCCACACAGCCACCTCTACTCGCGCACCAACCAGTCTCCTGCAGTGCCCAGCATCAAGTCTGAGCTTCGCGGCAAGATTGCAGAAGGTCCGAGCTTTAACACCAACCTCGCCGGGTGGAGCGCGGTGCTCACCAGCATCACATTAGGCCTGAAAGTGTCAGGGCCGACGATGCAACTGCTGCTTTATACTCCTTCCGGGCTCCTCGGTGAGGCTGGGAGAAGAGGCCGATCGAGTTCTTCGAGCCTCGCAAGCATTCTTCTAGCTCCAAGCATGAACTACATCACCTCTACACTCTGGTGGGCGAACACAAGCCCACGGCGTGGCAATATTAATACACTGGGTCATCATGGATCCCCTCTGAAGATTGGTGCGGTTTGCTTCAAACCTTGGGCACCTATTTATACCGGCAGGCATCCGCATCAAGTCTTACTTGCAAGGCCACCCTGCGTGGCGTCCTTATCCTCGACGACACTGTACCCTCGTGGAGCACGAGGTTACTGTTCGCCTGTGACAGGCATCAGCGCGCTTGACCCCTACCTGACTGCACACTGAGGTAGCTTTGTCTTCTGCGGGTGATAGTGGCCCGTGCTTCATGAGTATGCTGGCCCGTGACCGTACAGTGCACCCATGCCTCTGGTTGTGACAAACCTGTCGCCTGCTACCTTCTGCAAGATTCTGGAGCTCTTGTCCTCTAGCGTCGACCCTACAAGAGCATCAGTTTCCCCAACAGAAGGTCGTAGGTTCGGATTCTTTTTCTCTTCTTCTTTTGGAGCATCAAACCGGCCATCCTGGTCGCTTTACTGCTCGGGGGCTACTACACTAGTGCGTCTTCGACGCACTATTTTCTTCGGGTCGCCTCGACCTAATGGAAGCCCGCTTCCATCACATCTCTGCTCGACCTACCCCTGGTAGGCTTGTTGACCTTTCTGAAGGTCGTGGCTGCTACTACAAACATTCCTGACTCAGGTCAGGTCGGCGGTTCTGCAAGATCTACGCCTCGTCTTCACTCCGACCTCATGGTTCTTCGACCCAGAAGCTCGACGTTCAACTTCGTGCACGCATCAGAGGGGTTTCTTTCTTTTTGATCCCCGTGCACCCTTCACGACCTCGACGGTGCCGCGCCCTGCTACTCCTCGACACGACCCCACCTCGGCCGCTACGCCTACATGTCGATCGGGGCTTGAGAGACATGGGTACCCATGGGTCCCCACCGGCCAGGGTCCCAGAGGCCCCTGACAAGTGGGCCCGACCTTCCAGAAGACTCGCCGACCTTACAAGTGGGCCTAGCGACCTAATCAAGCTCCCGGAAGACCCGCGAAGCCTTGGCGTGCAGGACAAGACACGGCGACCTGGCGCGCCGCCGCCTGTAGCTCCGAGTATCACGGGATACTCCTTGTAATTCGGGGGATAAGCTTCCCGCAGTTGTAACCGACCCCGACACAGGTCAACCGACATGCGCATGCAAACCCTAGCCCGTCCCCCCATATAAGGCGGCATAGGGCTCCATGCACAGGGACAACTCATCTTCATCCTCGCATAATCCACCACAACTGGACATAGGGTTTTACTCTCCAGAGGCCTGAACCAGTATAAACCTTTGTCTCCCTGTTCTTCGCCGCAGTACTCGCCTAGTTCCGAGTTCACCACGTGAACTACCACCTACGCTCTTAGGTCCCGATCCTTCATTAACCTGCAAACCACTAGGGCAACCCCCTAGCGGATCTGTCCAGGTCTCACCCCTTGACAGGCTGAGTCCCGACCATCTAATAGAACAAAGCTGAACTCAGAGCAGAATAAAGCAAAAGGGTACAATTTTAACAAAGGACAAATAAGATAGATTTTTAGGTGGAATTAAGATTTATTTTTGAAGAGCTGACACAGCTTTCTAGAAAGTGAGTCCTTATTTCACCATTTCTATCTAAGGCTGTGTCCAACAGTCAGCATAGCTCTAGTACCACTCTGTCACACCTGATTTCCGGAAAGAAACCAAATGCATCTCATATGTGTGCCATGATCACAATTTCACACATATGATAGACATAACGAGTATAATATCAGATACAATGCTCGAAACGTACAAAAGAGGTTTATTAACTTTTATTACACTCATGGATAGACACGAAGGTTGAGGACCAGGTGTGTCCGAAGACCAGTGGAGGGTCGCTCCTTAGTGATGAGTGATTGAAAACGTTGTGTGGACTGATGCTTGGCTAAGTGTGTAGGTACAGGTTGCGGCTTGACTCGTGTTGGTGCAGGTGAAGAACAAGAGCAAAAGGCCTTAGCCGTGGTGGCCTCCGGGTGATGGAGAGGCAAGTAGGCTTGGTTCGATGGACCTGGTGGCCGATGGGGTCAAGTGCGAGCTGTGCGGTGCAAGACTAGCAAGTTGAAGTCGTGAACATGGACCGGTGCAAGGTAGCGGATCGAGCCCGAAGCTTGCACACGGGGTTTGGTGGTTTGCCCACAAAACCATCGGTGGACAGTTTCTTGGTTTGGACCGCAAAACCAAGTCGGAGGCCCGATGCGACGGAGATGGTGATCCGGGAGCGTCGGGAAGCTTCGAGGTGGGGGGCACGTGGCGTGATCGTGGGGCTTGCGTTGAGGCTGAGCAAGCCTTGGTGGAAGCATGTCCGCTCGATGAAGACTTGACCATATTGCCCCTGAGGGGTGTGTATCTTCTATTTGAGTTGTAGAGGTACCGTGGTCATTTGCCTCCTCCGGTGGACCTTGTATAAATAGCGGAGAGGTGGATGGCATCTTTCTCTCTTGGACTCTAGGGTTTCCTCCCCCGGTAGATCGCTTTGGACTGCTTCTTTTTCCTCTGCTTTCCTTAGGCTAGATTCTTGTATAGACTCTGACCTCTGGATGTATGGAAGCATTCGGCGTTGTGGTGATCTCCTAACTATTTGTGATTTTCGTGTCATTTTCGGGGCTATTTTTGGGGAGTTTCGTTCTTTGCTCGATTCGTTGATTTGAGAGTGTTTTCTCTCAGATTTCTTTGACGAGATCATGGGTGGATGCCTTGCGCATCTTTGTGTGTGATCTTGACCCCTCAAATGCTAGGAAATCCCTTCGATTCGCGAGTTTTTGGTTGGAGCCCGAGTTCTTGGTGGTGGTTCATGTCATCCGCGATTCCCGGTGTTTCAGTAAGTTAGAGGCCAAGATTTTTGGGGCATAGCTTCCTCTTGTGACGCGTCTCATCTCCCCCAAATCTTGTCTCAAGAGCTCTAGCTATTTAGGAGATCTGGTGTTGGAAAGGTGGAGTTGACCCCCGCGGGTCGCGCATTTCTGCTCCTGTCCGCGTGTCCCTGACGGACTGTCCGCGGGCTGCTGGTCAGCACGAGTGTTCTTCAAGTTCTTCGTGTGTTCTTCCGAGTTCGTGTTTTGATCTAGTGCCACAAGTGGTTTTGGTTGCACGGAGTTTGCGGACGGTCCGGACTTGAGTGTCGGACAGTCTGTGAAGGTGCGGACAGTCCGCGGTGCTTTCCCGGACAGTCTGATTTTTTGGGGCGCGTCTCTGGTGGTTCTGTCCGCTTTAGCGAACAGTCTGCAAGGTCCTTGCGGACAGTCCGCCCAAGCCTCACGGACAGTCCGCCCGTATACCCCAGACTGTCCGCCAGGTCTGTTGCAGACTTGCCTCCTTTGGTTCGATTCTTGTCCGGTGCTTCCGCTCTTTGCTTTGTGAGTTGTCTCTAGGACTTGTAGGCTTGTGTGCCCCTAGTCTAGAGCTTCTTTAGTGTGTGCGAGTGATTGGAGTGGCAATCGGGGTATAGGCCGAGTTCAACCTTCGGGAAGAATTTTTATCGGCTCGCATTCACTCCCCCCTCTCTAGTCGCCTAATCGGTCCTTCAATTGGTATCAGAGCTGATTACGGATCTTCGTGATTCTAACTAGTCTAAGATCCAAAGATGGGTGACTATGGTAAGGGGTCGGGTCCTCCGCACTTCGATGGCAAGAATTACCCGATGTGGGAGAGGCTCATGGGCGCGTTTTTGCGTGGGAAGGGTACTCTGATTTGGGATGTGAATCAAAATACTCATTATGTCATTCCAGACAGTTTTCTTCTTCCAGGATCGTGGGACATGTGTGAGGCTAACAGTAAGGCCGTTGATTACTTGTTCTGTGCTCTCTGTTCCTCGGAGTTTGAGCGAGTGTACGGTGAGAATGTGGCCGGAAAGATATGGCTTAAGCTCAGGAATGCTCATGTTGGCAATGCCCAGGTGCAAGCCCGTTTGTTTTCCACTTACCGGAGAGAGTACGAGAACTTCACTCATCTCCCCGATGAGTCGACCGATGCTATGTTTCAGCGCTTCACCAGCATAGTCAACAACATGAGGGCCAATATGACAGTGCTCCCATACACGGATCATGATCAAGCTATCAAGCTTTTGCATGCCCTGGATAGGTCTGTGTGGAGTGCCAAGTCGAGGCTATTGAGGAGTCGAGCGTGTATGATACCTTGTCGCTTGATGAGCTGTTCTCTAAGCTCAGGTCTTCGGAGGTTGATCGTGGCTTGAGAGCCAAGAGCGAGAGCCCCACTGATCCTCATAGTTTGGCTCTTATCTCAGGATCAAGGACTAATCCTAACTCTGTTGGTTTTTCTTTGTACTGTGTTGTGTCCTTGCCAGATGAGGACTTTGAGGTGCTGAGCGAGGATGATCTCGCCTTGTTGAGCAAGAGGTTTGGGCGGATGTACGAGAACCGCAAGAATGCGAGGAGAAGCTCGAGGATGTGTTATCGGTGCGGGAAGCACGGGCACTTCATCGCTGAATGCCCTATAGCCATGAAGATCAAGAACGACTACAAGGGCAAGCTCAAGCACGACTACAACAAGCACCACTCCCGGAACGACTACAAGGACAAGCGCAAGGACAAGGGTGAGACAAGGCCCAAGAAGAGTAGCAGGTATAAGAAGAAGACGGCTCGAGCGATGGTTGCCGGAGCGAGCGACATCGACTCTACTTCCAGCGACTATTCTTCTGGCTCGAGCAGCGATGAAGAGCAAGATCGGTGCAAGGACAAGTGGCACACGGGCAAGAACTTCACCGGCCTCAGCTTCGTCGCACAAGGTGGATTTTGCGGCATGGTGCACTCCAAGAAGGGTGGGAAGCACAGCTCGGATTCGAACTCAGACTCCGAGGAAGAGGTACGACATGATCCCAACTTTTTGCTAGAAGAGAATGCTAGGCTGAATGAGTTGCTTGATAACCGTGATGATGTTCTTAGGAAGACAAACAAGGAGAAGGGAGAGGTTAGGTCCTTGCTAGGTGATGCTAAGGACAAGATAGTTGAGCTTGAGTCTTTGCTTGTTGATGCTAGAACTGAGATAGACTCTTTGAAAACTGCTCCTGTTGTTTCTGATGAGGTTGATTGTGGTGATTGCAATGTTTTTCTGGCTGACTTGACTGCTCTCAAGGAGAAGCATGCCTCAACTCTTGAGGAACTAGATGTGTTTAGGATTGAGTGTGATGAATTGAAATCTAGACCTGCTTTATTAGGTGCTTGCACTTCTTGTCATGTGTTGCATGCTAGGCTAGATGAGTCTCACACTAGGATAGTTTCTCTTGAGCCAGCTTTGAAAGCTCCCATTCCTACATCATGCTCTACATGTGACAATGGCACGGAATTCAAGAACTCTCATTTTGATGCCTTTTGCAGTGATCTTGGTCTCGATCATCAGTATTCTTCTCCATACATCGCCTGCCAGAATGGCGTAGTGGAGAGGAAGAACCAGGCCATTTGTGAGATGGCCAGGACGATGCTCTTGATGAGCATAGGACTCCTAGGCGTTTCTGGGCCGAGGCGGTCAATACCGCTTGCTATGTCTCAAATCGCATCTTCCTTCGTGCTTTTCAGAAGAAGACTGAAGGACCGGATTGGCGACAAGAGAGGGGGAGTGAATGAGAGCCGATAAAAATTCTCTCCTTGAAAGAACTCGGTCTATATCCTGATTTTCATCCCAAATGCACCTCGTGTCTAATCGTCAAGATGACACTAGTCAACTCGTGACATGCTCACCCTAGGAACGACTAGACACGCTCAAGACGTAGCGGAAGCCAACACAAAGTGAGGTATATAAAAGCTTTCACACTAGAGATTAAGACAAGCCACTACTAACCACTTACTTAACTAAGCATGCAGGGATTAAATAAATATTAACTCATTCGACCAGGCAACAATATTCACACGCATATTCATAATTCATGGGAAGAAAGAAATTAAACAATTAACAATCACAAGGAAAAATTGATTTATTCACTGACCCATGAAAGCAAACTCCAGATGCTAAACAAGATTAACTAAAGGCTCTACCGACAAAGCAACTAGTAAAGCAGACATATTATTCGGAGCTCAAGTAAATAATTCACAAAGCAATGATTACTTGATCATTGCACTATCATTTGCCAGCAACTAGTTTACCTGCAATCTATAACTCCTATATAGGAGATTCTCACTAGGGAGTTCTCTCAACATGCAAGCATGCCACCTCAACAGCCCCACTAAGACCATGACATCTAGTGGTGGGCCCCATTGTTTGAACTAGCTAAAAAATGTTATAACTCAAAAATCAAAAAACCAAATTAAATTCTGATTACACCATTGGATTCCTTTTAATAAATCCTTCAAAACAAGATCCCATATGAATATATTTTGATAAAATGACAAATATGCCTCATCGATGGTAGTTGGTATAGAGTAAAGTGAAAAATAAAAAAAAGAATGAAAAAAAGGAAAAGGAAAAAGAAGAAAGAAAAAGAATAGGAGGGTGACAGTAATATTCTAACTCATAGATTTCTCCTACATACTCGCGGCAATGCGCAGGGAATTGAGGAATATAAAGGAATAGCAGCGTAGATAGTTCTAGCAGAAACATAACAATCAGATCTTTTTTCATTTGACATCATGAAATATATCCATTTTTATACTAAATAGCTATTCCTTATATATTTCATTGCATAAGTTACACTCTGACAACTAGATTAATACTAACAGCAATCCTCAGCAATAATATAAATTCAATTATTGTATAAGTACCCGCAGCAACACGCGGGGAATTCCTCTAGTTACGTGATGATCACGACGAGCTGAACTGACGGCCTGCTGCCTGCAGTGCCTGGTGATCTGCTCAAAGTTGCCGGCCTGCTGCTCCCTCCTCACGCATGCTCCTGCCTGCACCTTGTGCCTGCTGCTACTTGCTGATCTGATCTTGGGTGCGCTGCTTCCCTGTGCTTGCTGCTTGGCAAAGCTGATGGCCTGGTGCAGCCGCTGGGTGTGTGTAGCTGGCCGGATGGGTGCTGCACCACGCCGCCTGCGTGCTGGCCTGTTGCGCTCGCGGTTGAACGCCTGGCTGGAGTGCTCCGCACACGTGGGCTGCTGGTCCAAGAGTTAACCGGCCTGCAGCTGCTTGCCGGCCCGCGTCCGCTGCTGCCGGCCTGCGCGCACCGCGTCGCGTGCTGCCCGACGCGCTCGGCTCCTTAGCAGCAAAGGAAGAACAGAGAACAAACACCAAGAAAAGCTCCCACCTTCAAATCAAAAGTACTTCCTCGATACTCAGCGGAAACAAATGAAACTTGTGCCAAATAAGCATCTCCACGAGGGGAAGCGAATCCATGAAGTAGATATAAGAAAGCTCAAGTATTCATCGCGGATTTTGGAGTCAACCGAAACCCTATCAAGAATTCGTTTTTGGGCAAAACTTCAAATCCAAGCCGAATCCGTGCGGGATTTGAAAATGGATCATAAGAGAGATGCTCACAAAGATCCTAGCAATAATTCTCTCAAAGAAATCTTACTCGAAACGGCTTCAAATTCGACAAACGAAAATTGTTCTGAAAATACCTCCGAAAATCTCGAAAAAGAAAAATGTATGGAATAAAAGATTTGGCACAAGATTAAGAGGAAAGATTTCACTATGAATCACTTGTCCAATCGGTTACAAGCCACTCCAAGAAATGCAAATCTTGGATAGTAAAAGCTCTAAACAAAGAGCTAACTCTCCCCTCTCTCATTCTCTCTTAAGAGCACCCCAAAAAAGAAAGAGCACTTCCACCACTAGCCAAAGAGATGGCTGAAAATTCAGCTCCCTCCTCCTATATATATGCCCTCCGGAACAGACCGAAGTGCCCCTACACTAGGAGATACAATACAAGCCCTCACAGGGGCATTTTCGTCAACACATGAAGTTCTCCATCGGATGGCCGCACATCTATTGGGCCTTCGCGTCCTCCCGACGCAAGCACCTCGATCATGCCGCGTGTCGCCCGCTTCGAAGCTTCCCAACGCACCCGGATACCGTCTCCGTCACGCCGGGCCCTCGGGCTCGGTTTTGAGAGCCAAACCGAGAAACCCTCCTCCTGATGGTTTTGTGGCCAAACCACCAAACCCCGCGTATAAGCTTCGGTCGTTAGCCGCTACCTTGCACCAGCTCAGTGTTGGTTTTGTAGCCAAACCAACAAACCCCGCATGCAAACTTCAGTTGTTAGCCGCTACCTTGCACCGGCACCATGTCCACGACTTCGTCTTGCTCTTCTTGCACCATGCGGCCCGCACTTGATCCCGTCGGCTACCGAGTTCCTCGAACCAAGCCTACCTGTCTCTCCACTCCTCGGAGGCCACACAGACATAGACCTTTCGCACTTGTTCTTCACCTGCACCAACACAAACCAAGCCGCAACCAACACCTGCAATACTAGGCCAAGAGTCAGTCCACACAACGTTGTCAACCACTCCTCACGAGTGCATTGACAACACACCACACATAGAGAGTTACACAACCGACAACACAACGTGACGAAATACACTCAACACAAAGCCTCAAAACATCCTGTCAATCTCTCATCATATACGAACCAAGGCACATATCAACTTGGTTTCTCAAAGACCTCTTATGAGCTGATGCATGGACGACAACCCAAGGTGAGTCACTTTAGAGCTTTCGGCTGCAAGTGTTTCATTCTGAAGAAGGGCAAGTTGGATAAGTTTGAGTCTATATGTTCAGATGATATCTTTCTCGGTTATGTGATTCATTCTAGAGCATATCGTGTGCTCAACCTTGACACTAACCGAATCATGGAGACTTGCGAGGTGACCTTCGACGAGACACAACCATGTAGCTCTTCTGCTTTTGAGTGTGCAGGTGATGAGGAGATTGGAGCGAGGATCTTTGAGGATGAGAAGGATGGTGATGGAGACGACGACGATGATGGTGGTGATGCTCCAGTGGCTGATCGTGTACATGCTACTTCCACTACGACGATGACAATCGAGGATGGCACTATGACTGAGGCTGTTCGAGTGGAGGCTGCTGCTGAGCGAGAGATTGTGTCCAGGCGAGAGGCTCCCCGGCGTGTACAGGTGGATCACCCACCGACGACGATCATAGGTGACCTTCATAAACGCACTACATGGTCGAGGTCAAGGAACACTTCTCATTTCACTCACTCTGCTTTTGTTGCTTTGTTTGAGCCCAAAGATATTCAACACGCTTTGTCTGACGAGAATTGGGTGAATTCCATGCATGAGGAGTTGGAGAACTTTGAGAGAAACCAAGTTTGGGTGTTAGTTGATCCACCACCAAATTATCGTCCCATAGGTACCAAGTGGGTGTGGAAGAACAAAGAAGGTGAGAATGGGATGGTTGTGAGAAACAAGTCGAGGTTGGTGGCTCAGGAGTTCAACCAGAAAGAGGGCATATATTATGAGGAGACATTTGCTCCTATGGCCCGTTTGGAGGCAATTAGGATCCTTCTAGCCTTTGTCGTGGCTAAAGGGTTCAAGTTATACCAAATGGACGTGAAGAGTGCTTTCTTGAATGGGGTGATAGAGGAAGAAGTGTATGTGAGGCAATCCCCGGGGTTTGAGAGTGAAAAATACCCACACCGTGTATACAAACTCTAGAGAGTGCTTTATGGGTTGAAACAAGCACCGAGGGCTTGGTATGGTAGGTTGAGAGGCTTTTTGCTGAGCAAGGGGTTTGTGATGGGCACAGTTGATAAGACCCTGTTTCTTCTTAAGCATGGAAATGACCTTTTGATTGTTCATATTTACATGGATGACATAATCTTTGGTGGCTCTTCTCACGATCTTGTTGCCAGATTTGCAGATGACATGAGCAGGGAATTTGAGATGGCTATGATGGGCGAGCTGCAGTTTTTCTTAGCTCTCGATCAAGTAGTGCAAGGACGAGACGTTTGTTCATCAGGCGAAGTACACCAGGGACATGGTGAAGAAGTTTGGCATGAACGACTCCAAGCCGTTGACTACACCGATGGGTACCACTACGGCTTTGGATGCGGATGAGGATGGTGAACCTGTGGACCAGAAGGAGTACCGGAGCATGATCGGCTCCCTCCTCTACTCGACAGCGACGAGGCCGGACATACAATTCAGTGTGTGTCTGTGCGCTCGCTTTCAGGCTTCACCGAGGACTTCACATCGGCAGGCCGTCAAGCGGATTTTCAGGTATTTGAACTACACTCCTGAGTTTGTTCTTTGGTATTCTGCCTCATCGACACTTGGACTTCACAGGTACTCCGATGCTGATTTTGCTGGGTGTCATTTGGATCGCAAGTCTACCTCTGGGTGCTGCCAGTTTGTTGGTTCTTCGTTGATCTCTTGGTCATCTCGCAAGCAATCCAGTGTAGCCCAGTCCACTACAGAAGCCGAGTATGTTGCTGCAGCCAGTTGTTGTTCCCAGCTTTTATGGATGACCTACACTATGAGCGATTTTGGTGAGGAGTGCTCCCAGGTTCCACTCTTTTGTGACACCACCAGTGCCATAAGTGTAGCCAAAAACCCAGTCCCTCACTCCAAGACTAAACACATCGAAGTGAGATACCACTTTCTGAGGGACAATGTTGAGAAAGGGAACATATCCTTGTCCTATGTACCTACCCAAGATCAGCTAGCCGACATATTCACTAAACCACTTGACCAAGTTACCTTCACACGCTTGCGAGGTGAACTTGGAGTGTGTTTTCCTTTCTAGCTGGGTCTTTGAGCTTTTCATGTATATATGTGATATATGTATCATTTGTTGCATTCCATGCATGCATTTTACTTTTATGTACAAAACCTGGTAGGGTAGCCATCTTTGGATCATTTGTGGTAGGATGAGCTTCTTTTATATACTTTGATCACTATGATGTGCTATATGTGAGATATGTGTATGCTTTGGGAATGGTGATGTGAATGCTATGCTCTTGATGTTTTGCCATATATTCATGATGAGATAGCTTTCTTTTGTTGAAAATGCTAAAATTGCTTCACTCATGAGTAGATACTTGTTTATGTTCAATTTGTGCTCAAATGCTGTTGATGCTCACTAACTCTTATTTTTATACATCAACAATGCAGGGAAAAGGACCAAAATAATAATTCAACAGTAGTATAGGGCTTTAGACTAATGATTTCCACGAGTTCTGGTGAATTATATAATTTCAGGGACTACTCAGGAAAATACGCAAGGAATCAAAACTAGAAGACTCCAGAAGACTCCCGAACCCAAAGTGACTTGACTTGCAAGAAATAGACTTCTGGAAGGAGCAAGGACCCACCACGCCAGAACAGGCCCCGAGGAGGGCCCACCCCAGGCCGATCGGCCTGTCGGTGGGGCCGACCACCCCCCCCCCCCCCGGGCGCCACCTCAGCCCTACTTCCGGAAGGTTCTTCCACAGCCTATGAGGAGAAACCTAAACCGTCTATTAGGTCGGTTTGATCGTACGGCGCATAGCACATCCTCAGGACTATATAAGCAGCCCCCCTGACCCCCTCTGGAGGCATCTGGCATCTGATCTATCATCCCATCTCAGATCATCAGGCCAAGACAGGAGAAGAAGAGGAGACACAAGAAATAGGATGGCTACTTCATAGTTCTAGATCTAGTTCTTAGATCTAGAACATAGTTCTAGATAGAAAGTCAGATTTGAGTAGAGTTGAGCTTTGCTCCAATTCCAGATCTGTAAGTCATCAAGATTCAGTTCTTATTTTGTTTCTGAATGAATTTGTGCTATTTCAATATTATGTATGCAATTGCTAAGTTCTTACTCGAGTATGCTAGGTAGTAGAGATTATGTAAGCATGGTGCTTAGATATGATTTACTTGCGGATTCACCTTATGGTCCGAGTCGTGTGGTAGATCGTAGGTGTGACAGGCCTATTGAGTCCTTTGTAATCCACCTCCCGAGCATAAGACTAGTCGATAATGGTTCTTGGGATGATCAAGTTTCGCTCTTGATCTTCTTGGGTAATCTTCGGGGTGCACAAATTTACTCATGATTATGCTATATGTGATGATATGCTATGATAGAATAGATGAATAACTAGTCTTTGTATGCTATATAGAATTTGTGCCTCTTTTGTTATCTAGTTCTAATCTAACTACACTACGTGAAAACCTCAAATAGGTCACGCAACATTTGTAACGGGCCTTTAACACCCGTTACATGGACCCCATCTGTAACGGTTGTTGTTCGGCGCCCGTTACGCATAAGCGTGGCAGGCTCGATCCCGACGTGGCCAACATAGCGCCTATTACCAATGAGGACTTCCAGTAACGGGCTTCTTAAACGCCTGTTACAATTATTCTTTGTAACGGACGTTAAAATGCGACTGTTACGAAAGTTAAACCTATCGGTAACAGGCTCTTTAAGTCCGTTACCGATCACTACCATATCGGTAACGTCCTTTTAAGTCTGTTACTGATGACAATTTGACGCTCGTTACTAGACTTGGAGCTCAAAAATTGAAGTCCATTAGCACTGTCACTGCCGTCAAATATTTGACTATGTCATCATAGAAAATATTGGATATCACACAAACATATAATCATGTCTCTTAAATAAGCTGCAAAACCACAAGTACACATAGATAGTAGTCATAAGAGCATATTCTACATATTTAAGATGCATATATAGCTAGCATCACATGTTCACATATGACATGCATAATGTTCAGAACAAACAGATTCACATGATCACATCTGACGTGCATCAGCAGGGGCACTAGTTAGATGGCTTCTTTTGTGCTAAGCCTCAAGTTCAGCTATCTTTGCCTCTAGTTTTACAAGTCTTTCCTGCAGCTCAGCATTCTTCTTTGCAGCTTCGGCAAGTTCAATATCCTTCATCTTCTGTGCGCCTTTAAGCTTCTCCACCTCAGATTCTAGTATTTTCTGACCATTTGCTAGGAGAATTATGTCATCCACAGCCTTGTCATCCATCCTTCTATCCACCTTGTCAAGTACTTTCCAGATGCAGTGAAGATCCTCCTGAGTAACAACACATTTCTACAACAAAGGCAAATTGATGCAAGTTTCATAATTAGATTACCAAGTTTAATATCATGAAAGATGTAACTGGTCAAACAAGAAAGTTGTTTAGCTGTAACTGGGTTCAGAGCTTGGTTGATCCCGTGGATTTGTTTCCAGATCATGTCAATGTCCTCCCAAGCTACAGCGCCTCCCTAAAACAAAGGCACTGGATGTTTAGTTAATAAAAGTTGATGTAGCATGGAGATTCAGAAATTGAAGTAGTATATAGAATAAGTTCAACAATTTTGTGAGCAGCATATGATGAGTACCATGTATTAAATTTCAAGCATAACAAAATTTCTACTTGAAAGGTTAATAATTTTTCCTCCCGAGTAACAACACATTTCTAAAACAAAGGCAAATTGAAGCAAGCTTCACAATTAGATTGCCAAGTTTAATATCATAAAGTTGTAACCGGTCAAACAAGAAAGTTGTTTAGCTGTAACTAGGTTCAGAACTTGCCTGCTGCTTCTCTTTACCAATGTCATCCTTCTTCATTCTTTCCATCCTGTTTAGGAATGTGCAGATGTAGTCTAAGGTTTTCTTGAGCTTGTCGATTTCTGTCCAGATCCTGACAATGTCATGTGCAAGTACAACAACTTCCTAAAACAATAGAAAATTGATGCATTGGAACCATTGATCAGTGAAGGCACTGGATGTTCAGTTAATAAAAGTCGCTGAGCATGAACATTCAGAAATTGAAGCAGTATACAGAATGAGTTCAACATTTTTGTGAGCAGCATATGATGAGTACCAAGAATTCAATTTCAAGCATAAATGTAACTTCAAGCATACCAAACTCGAGGAAGGCTCGGCCTCTGCCTGCCGGGCATCACCGGAGTGCACCCCCTTGGCACTTGCGTGCGTGTACAACCTCCTTCCCCTGGCCGATGGAGAACCGACCTCTTCGCTGTGGAACCTCACTCTCTTGACGGGGGCGGCGGGCGGGGCCTTCTCCTCCTCGCTGCAGAACCTCCCTCTTGAGTCGTGGCGGGGGAACGACTGCTTTCCGCCGGCCATCTCTGCGACGAAGACGAGGAAGGAGAAGGGGATCAGAGAGAAGGCGACGGAGATGAGGAAGGCAGAAGGGTTGAGAAGGAAGGTAGAATGGCAGATCAAGTGGCAGGGGAGAGTGACTTTTGGTCAAACATTGGGAACAAAGGATACGTGGATAAGCCAAACCTCATCTCTAATTCACGGGGGCGGCGCGTGGGGCCGGCTCCTCCTCATCGGTTTGGAGGGGCAAATGCGACGCGGAATAACCATCCCGCGTAGTCTCCTTTGTATCTGTCTTGATTGACAGGTCAGCCCGATCTCTCAGGGCTCCCATTTCGATATACAGGCATAATCAACAAAAAATCTTTTGAGACAAAACAGAAATAATATAGATAAAGATGACTTGTCCACATATATAGATAAAGATTACTTGTCCACAAAGATCCACACAGATATACATAATTATTACAAACAGTTAACTTGTCCATCTAGCTAGGCCTTAACTTGCCCGTCACATTTTTACAATGGTCATGCTATCTGACCATGCACATCAACAAAAGCATGCCCCCTTCAACATCAACAAAAGCATGGTATCTTCAACTAAGGTTTGCTTTTTTTGCAGCCTCTTCAAATGCAACCAAGGTATCTTGAAACACATCGAGCGCATCTTCCATGGGCTGCAGATTTTGTTCAGCCACAAACTTGTACTGCCTCATGAATGCAGACTTTGTGAGAAGGATGTGCATTTCTTCCTTAATATTATCAACCCCAGGTTTCACATATTCCGAGACAGTGTCATGCCATTTTGATTCCTATGGAATGAAAAACATAGGAAAGTTGCTACATTGATCATTTGGATGAACCATAGGAATGAGAAGATTGAGATAGACAAAGGAACAAGCTAGCCATTTCATAGGAACAAGTTGCTACATTGATCATGTTAGAAATCCTACAAAATCTCTATGAAACAAGCCATTTCATAGGTACAAGTAGATCAAGCTCAAGCTCAAGCTGCTCCATTTATAGAACAAGTAAAAGGCACTGTGATTTAGAGAAACTTGCCTCACCGTCATCGTGGTAGTTGCCAGCGTCGGATATGAGGTCCTCGACACCTTCGCCGCTCCCTCAATCCCTCGCCGTCGTTGCAAGACATTTGCCGTCGCAGACGTGAGGCAGGCGCCTTGCCCTCTTCGCTGCCCCCTCGCCGGCACGCTCCACCCTGCCGTTGCTTGCCCCCTCATCGGAACCCGAGAGGATCCAGTCGATGATGCTCATCTCCGGCTTTGGGTTC
Source organism: Cenchrus fungigraminus (assembly GCA_036936925.1). Classification (NCBI taxonomy): domain Eukaryota; kingdom Viridiplantae; phylum Streptophyta; class Magnoliopsida; order Poales; family Poaceae; genus Cenchrus; species Cenchrus fungigraminus. Next base: position 106,821,043 of record CM072779.1, read on the forward strand.
ACTGCACCGCCGCTTGGCCACTCTCCGACGGTCATCGTCGTCTTCGTCTTCGCCGCAATCTCACCGGCGCGCGCGTGGATCCAGTTGCGGCACCGCATCACGTTCGGCTTCTCCTCCTCGATACACAGTGCGTGGGGTCGTCCGCTGCTTGGCCCCTCGCCGGCGCTCATCGTCGTGTCCCCGTCTCTGCTTACCTCGCCGACGCCGCCTCCGCTCACCTCCGCTAATCCCTAGTGAGAAATTAGGAAAGCGTCGTGTGTGCTGCGCTTATCCATTCGGGATCTTATATTCATTTTCCAAAATTGAGAGCCATTGCCGACGTAGGTTCGAGAACCCACATCACCTTAGTTGTCACGTGGGGGCGGGCAGGCAACAGTTATCTTTTTATATAGGCTGCTGATGCTGACACGTGGGCCCGACACTATTTTTTTGAAATGAAACTTGCTTCCCTCAAATATTGGAGCCCATAAAACAGCACTTATAAATTCATTAAAAATACGAACAATTAGTAGTTGGTCATTTAGTATTCGAATAAAATATCAGCAGGCACACTTGTGTAACCAAAATTATCAAAATTCGAATTTTTATCTCATGTTTGGGATATAATAATTCTAATAACGTATTAGGTTCGTCTCAAAATTCTACAAATTGAGTTGGCAACATAATTTAGGTCCCTAAACTTGTCATAAAAATTTCAACTGGTTTCTAAAAAGGAAGATCATACTTGTGTACAAATGTGTACATCTCTCACATAGTTTCCTAGAATGTTACTTCGACACTGAAGTTTTCCACACTTTACAACATGTTCGAACTCATATACATTTGAAAATTTAACACAACCTTGTGTCCACCTTAACAATACGAAATACAAAGTTTCATTAGTAATGGTTGTGTAAAACAAATATTATTTCTATCTTCTACTTATCAAGTATAAGATAAGGCATAAAAACATTACTAACGAAAAGGAAATATACACTAAACAATAAAATTAATGAAAATATGGCGATTTTAGAAAAAATAAGAAAAAACAATCATCAAATTTGGATTACGTATGACCGAGAAATACGTGACACAAAATTTGGTTCCAGATTAAAAGGAGAAAGGAGAATTGTTTCCTTTGTGGTCGGTTTCCAGCGAATAGAGGTATTAATAAATTAAAATAAGCTATTTGAACAGTCTTTGCATTGGAAATTGAAAAGAGGTATTAAAATAAGGTATATGAACAGTCTTTACGGGACGGAGAAAAAAAGTCTTTTGTCAAATGCGACGCTGGTTAGTGGACACGCGTCGCCGCAGTGTACCGCGTTCCGAGGTGTAGTGGCGTGTCGTAGTGGGAAGACTGGCCACCTGACGGTTCCCCATCTTGTCATATAAATGCCTGGCCGGCCAAGAGCTTTCTTCCATAAACTTCAAGCGCGCCACCAAGAAAACCCCAGCACCACCGTCTCCGGTCACCAAGAGCTTCTTCTTCCTCAAGCGCGCGCATGGCATCGTCGTCGAGCGAGCCATCGAGGAAGCGGGGAAGGGAGGAGGACGACAACGACGACCGTCGTCTCATCCAGGAGGCGCTGGCACCGCCGGCTGAGGAGGCACCGGCACCACCGCCCGTGCAGCCCTCCTCTCTGAGTTCACAACTAGTTTTGGACAACATTTGGTCCGTCCAACTCTTGGCTGAAGCTTTCAGGAAGCTTCAATAGGTGGGCGTTAAGCTCGGCGTGCCACGACCCAACGATCCGCTGCAGAGGTCTGTGAAGGATTTCGCCTTCAAGATCCATTGGTTGGCTGAGGACCTTCAGAGAGTCGTGGTCTGGGGCGACGGCGACGGCGGCAACGGTGACGACGGCGGCGACGGCGACAATGGCGGCTACGACGGCAGTGACGAACGCGGCCTCGGCGGCTCCAACTCCGACTCCGACGGTGGGGCTCCTCCGGCGACGGCGACAAGTCTTCCTACCTTAGCTTAATTAATTTGTTCCTCCTCTGTGTGTTTGTCCTCCTCTGTTTGTTCGTGGAACTCTGCTTGTTCCTCCTGTGTGTTTGTTGAACTTGTGATGAACTACATCTAAGTGGTAGGGGAGAGGAGCTTTTGGTCAAACATTGGGAACTCTGCTTGTTTGTCATGAACATGTTCCTCTGTTAATATGTGTTCCTCCTGTGTGTTTGTTGAACTTGTGATGAACTACATCTAACAATGGCAGAGTGGCAGGGCAGAGTGGCAGCGGGGCAACAATGAATTGCAATGTTTGTTACTCTATTTGTTAGTGAAAAGATTCTGAGTTTCGAAATGCGGGTGCATGCTGGTTAATTTCACACTGAAATGTCAACACAGATGAATTGATGAAATTTGTGATATGTGACACATTAAGATTCATGACCCAATTGTCATTCCATTCCATTTTGTTCATTCATACATTTAAGTTTGTCATCTGTGACAAATTTTTCATTCCTCATTCACACAGATAAAACAAATTAAAGCACCACTTTTCACATCACAATTACTTCTTTGCAGCATACATCCCCAGTAAACATCCAAATACTACACAAACATCACCACAATAATCAAGTTCATCTTCCAAATCACATTGTCCATCTTCTCCTCCAGTGCTTTCTTCCTCTGCTTGTCGTCCGGTGCTTTCCTCTGATTGTCGCTCCCAAGTTGACAATCCACTGAATCAACTACTTCATCAATCACGTCTGCCCAGTTCGACGGTCGAAAAGATATGATGCCAGCATCCTTCAGCATCTGGAGATACTCCTTCTCGAAACGGTAATATCCACAACGCTTGGGGAACTGTGCAAATCAAAAGCACATAAGAACCCTAACTCAGATTTGGGAAACCACAGCTCAGACTACTCACCGCATTCCTCGCACACTTGAAATAAAGACGACCATGGTTTTCACCTTCCTTCTGCGTCCTCCCCTCCACCACTCGAGCCATACCATAGTCCGGGCAAGGACCAGTGGGAAGCCGCTTAGCTCACCGACTGGATCCAAGCCGATGGAGTGAATGAGGCTGCCCCGGCCACCTTGAAACCTGCTCCTGCCACGTCCACCTCCAGAAGAATCGGTGTAGTGCGACATGTGCGCGACGGTGGGTAAAGGAAGGGCGGGCGGCGGTGGAGCTCAGAGCGGGGAAGAAGAAGCAGGGAGCTCAGAGGTCAGAGCGTCGTGTGTGCTGCGCTTATCCCATTCGGGATGTTATATTCATTTCCAAAATCGAGAGTCATTTCCGACGCGGGTTCGAGACCCCGCATCTCATTTGTTGTCAGGTGGGTTCAGCCGGCCAGGCAACGTTATCTTTTTTATATAGGCTGCTGACGCTGACACGTGGGCCCGACACTAATTTTTTTTGAAATGAAACTTGCTTCCCTCAAATATTAGAGCCCATTAAACAACACCTAAAAATTCATTAAAAATATGAACAATTCATAGTTGATCATCTAGTATTCGAATAAAATATCAACTGGCACACTTGTGTAACCAAAATTATCAAAATTCAAATTTTTATCTCATGGTTGGGATATAATAATTGTAATAACGTCTTAGGTTGGTCTAAAAATTCTACAAATTGACTTGGCAACATAATTTGGGTCCGTAAACTCGTCATAAAAATTTCAAATGATTTCTCCAAAGGAAGATCATACTTGTGTACAAATGTGTACATCTCTCAAATAGTTTCCTAAAATGTTATACTTCAACACTGAAGTTTTCCATACTTCACAACATGTTCGAACTCATAGACATTTGAAATTTTAACACAACCTTGTGTTCACCTTAACATTACGAAATACAAAGTTTCATTAGTAATGATTGTGTAAAACAGATATTATTTCTATGTTGTAATTGTAAGAAAATAAGATAAAGTCGTATAAACAACATCCAGGAAATGAACGAAGTTATATACGAAACAATGTCATAAATGAATATAAGTTGATTTTAGAAAAAATCAGAAACAAATATCATCAAATTTGGGTTACGAATGACGGAGAAATACGTGATTCAAATCTTGATTGCAGATTAAAAGGGGAAAAGCGATCTGTTCTTCATTCGAATATTACTGGATCCGCGTCTCCTTTGTTGCTCTTCCATAAATTCACACAGATACTACGAGCAACATAGATTTGATTTGCAGGTGCAAAAGGAAAACATAGATTTAGTTTCTTATTGCCCATTCGAGCTTCACCATTTCACGACGGAGTCTACAGGCTTCGGTGCAATACAGAGCAATTTCCTCAAATCCTTTATCCACGCCGCAGCCGTTGCCTGCGCAAGGCTGATCTCCACGCACTTGTGCCGGCAGCGGCAGCGGGTCTCCCCAAATGCGCCACGTCGTCCTCCAAATAGCTTTCGCGGCCTTCTTGCGCAAAGGCAAACAACCCTCGTTGCTCACCCATGTTGTCGTCTCGCTGCCGCCCGCGACCCGCCTCATGTACCGCTTCGCGGTGTCGTCGGCGGCGGCACCGCCATTGTCCCTGTATAGCAAGATGGCGTACAGATAGGCTGCCGCATCATGCCCACCATCGGCGGCGCGCCGGAGATCATCGCTTTGCCTGTTTTCCATGAACACGGCGTTGATCCCGGAGTAGAAGCAATCCCCCGGATTGCCGAGATCGGTCAGCATAGCAAGGAAGGCTGTGTAAGCGGTGAGGTCGTCCCACATCCAAGCAATCTCATCTCTTATCGCCTCTATCGACAAACGCCGACCGACGTCGCGGTGGCTGCACAGGCGACGCATGGTTGAGCAGTTACCTCGTAGGCTGCGGAGGTCAGCCAAGGGCCGCTCCGAGGTTGCACCGACAAGTGCCGCAATCTCATTGTGGACCTCCTGAGGGAGGTCCTCCAGCAGCGACGGCTGGTGCGGCCTGCTAGGCATCTCCGAAAAAAATGGCAACCACCGTTTTCTCGTCCCTAATCTCCTGCCCCCGCGTAGAGAGAGAACGCGCCGAGGAATGAGGACGATGAGGAGTGTATGCAGTTGTGGTTTTTTCACGGGTATCTGAAGGGGCCAGCAGGGCAACAGTTTTTATCGAGGAGTCAAACTCTTTGAAGTTGGACCAAATATAGACCAAATAATAACATTTCACACAATGGAGAGTTGTTGGCGACGCGGGTTGGTGAACCTGCGTATTCTTTGTTGGGCGGGTAGGGTTATCTTTTTTATATAGGTTGCTGACGCTGACGCGTGGGCCCGACACTATTTTTTTTGAAATGAAACTTGCTTCCCTCAAATATTAGAGCCCATTAAACAGCACCTAAAAATTCATTAAAAATACGAACAATTCGTAGTTAGTCATTTAGTATTCGAATAAAATATCAGCAGGCACACTTGTGTAACCAAAATTATCAAAATTCGAATTTTTATCTCATGGTTGGGATATAATAATTGTAACAACGTCTTAGGTTGGTCTAAAAATTCTACAAATTGACTTGGCAACATAATTTGGGTCCCTAAACTTGTCATAAAAATTTTAAATGGTTTCTCAAAAGGAAGATCACACTTGTGTACAAATGTGTACATCTCTCACATAGTTTCCTAGAATGTTATACTTCAACACTGAAGTTTTCCATACTTCACAACATGTTCGAACTCATATACATTTGAAATTTTAACACAACCTTGTGTTCACCTTAACATTACAAAATACAAAGTTTCATTAGTAATGGTTGTGTAAAACATATATTATTTCTATGTTACTTGTAAGAAACAAGATAAAGGTGTATAAACAAAATCCAGGAAATGGAGTTATATACGAAACAATATCATAAATGAATAGAAGTTTATTTTAGAAAAAATCAGAAACAAATATCATCAAATTTGGATTACGAATGACGGAGAAATACGTGATTCAAATCTTTGATTGCAGATTAAAAGGGGAAAATGAAGCGAATCGTTCTTCATTCGAATAGAACTAGCCCCGGCCTGACACGTTTTCCTAATAATATTGGGCCTTTCAGTTTTAAGGCCCACACACGCCCACTCGCGCTAGGGTTAGTAGGGAAAGACGCCTCCCTCACGCAGTCGCCTCCTCACTCTCCCCTCGCGCCGTCGTCTTTCTCCCCCTCGCGCCGCCGCCGCTTCCTCCCCCTCGCCCCCTCCGCTGCCGCTTCCTCACCCTCGCCTTCCTCCCCTCACCCCCTCCCCCTGCGACGTGACGCATGCTACACACCTTCGCTGAGACGCGCGCCACACCACCCCTCACCTTCCAGCAACGATGACTAGGAGAAGGAGGAGGGATCCAGCGCACGAGGTCGACGCGAGGACGTGGCGACTAGAGATCCCTCCGCTCTGACAGTGACAAGGTGAACTGCATGCTAGAAATCCCTCCTACATCATTAAGATACATTCTTGACTATGCTCACCAGTAGCGTAGCCACATTGGGGCCAGCTGGGGCAGCCGCCCCAGCTAATCTGCCCTAACTCGACTATGTTCCTTCTTCTCTGACGATATTTTTAAGCCTCGGTAGTATTTCTAGATGGCGCCATGACTCATAGGACCTTAGTACTTGCTAATTTGTGTCTTTGTTCTTCAAATTTAAGACTACATTTTGAAAATTTTCGCTAAAATTTGTGCAACTGCAGCATATAGATGTGTGAATTGGTGTGTGTTTCATTTTGGTTTGGTCCGTCATTAGGTGTCGCCCCAGCTAATTTTTTTTTCTGGCTCCGCCGCTGATGCTCAGTTAGGGTTTCGAGTTTCAAAATGTATACTTAGCATTTCCCTTTCGACTCACTGTTATATTTGGTTTTGCTCTTGTTCCATATGTACATTTGGGCATTCTCTCCAAGTTGAATAAGTACCTCATCAGCAACAGAGGCAGCGAGCATCTTCCTCTTTAAAATGGTAAGGTCGTATTGCCTGAACTAATTTTTTGGTTGCTGAATATTGCATTTATGTTAATGGTTTACACTAGAACCAATGAGATTATAGTGGGCTAAACTAGTTACTGTAATTATTTTCTCATTTGTATGGTCTTGTACACAGTTCTGTGGGTGTTGATTAGATAAATGCTTAGCTGTTATGCATGGTTAACTAAAAATGTGCTCTACTTGTCTCCTGTTGTAGCATGTCTCCTGGGAGAGGTAGTAGTATGGTCTACTTTTTGTGCTATTCTTCGACACTGAGTTGACCTTTCTCATAATCCCTTGACAATTAATTCACAGGATAACTCTGTCGAGGACTGCCGACATGGGCAATTTGAAGAAGATGCATATAATGAAGAAGATGGATATGCCACTGCTAGTGAAGAACAAGAGCAGGTGGGTGGGGCTACGAGCCGAGCCAGAGTGCTAAGGACAGCGACAAAGTGGTCAAGAGACAAAATGGTAGTCACTGAGGTTGAGAGAGGGGGATGCCAGTACCATTGACACAAAAGCGCAGGTTCAGGGCGCTTGCAGGGCTCATCGCTAGACAATAGATACCTTTGGATTTGCCAGAAATAAAAAAACTAAGCGATGAACAAAAGTGGTACTTGTTTGAAACCTATATGCAGAAACACTTGGAGTTCCAGGAAGACTTGAAAGAGCAGGCATTCAAGATTTTGTGGAAGATTGCAGCCAAGGCATGGAGACAATTCAGATTTCAGCTTAGGCGAGATTTCATCAGAAAAGGACTCGAGCCATTTGGAAAGCACGACTTTATCAAGCCGGAAGAGTGGACAGAGTTTGTGAAACAGCAGGAAACCGAGGAAGCCTCATCTGTTAGTGGCAAGTTCAAGTCACTTCGAAGCCTGAACACAAACGAGCACAGCATGGGTCCAGCTGGTTATTGTGGAAAACTACCACTGTGGGAGGAAGAGGACAGGAAATTAGCTGCGGCTGGGATCGCCAACCCATATGATGCCATCACTGATGATCGTTCTAGGAATTGGATGCGAGCAAGGAGTAAACTAGTGGTGAAAGACGGTGTTGCCGAGGTAGTGTTCAACAAAGTAGCAAATGAAAGTGTGGCTGCAGCCATCATGGAAAAGAATGCACATGCATAATCTTTAGGAATGACTTCATGGCTGAGGGAGAATGATGTGCTAAGTCAGTGCTTGGGCTGCCCCGAACAACCAGGTCACGTGTGTGGTGTCTCCAACTACCAGGGCTAGAAGTTTGCATGGCCTCAGCACGCTTCCATGTACAGGAAGAGGAAGAGGGCCAGTACTAACTCATCAGTTGATAAGCAACAGATGAAGGAAGAAATCAAGCAAGAACTCAAGGCTGAGATGGAGAAGGATATGCTTGACATGATGGCACGAGGGTACCAGGTGGTGTTTGCACCAGTGTCCAATCGCACAAGCCCTTCACCCGCCGGACTGAAGAGCAGCTGTGTGTCCGCAGATAATGTAGGTTTGATCAACGGCACTACCGAGTTGTCGACAGAGGTACTGCAAATTGCTTCCCCCACACAGGAAGACCTTATAGGCACATTGACTGAACCCACAAACTGTGGCCTATGGATCATATTTCACGGTGTTGAATGTGAAGCTGCAATTAGTGTGGTTCAACCAGAGTAGACTACGCTACACACAGTCCTGATTCATGAAGACTATGCTGTGGTCAAAGTGCTGCATGTATATTCTGTCTTTAGTGATCACGTGCTGGAACACCCTCCTAATGACGAGGTGACGACACTTGGACAAGCTCTACACCAGAGGATACAGTGGAAGATGTGTCACATTCACATCAAGGGAGCACCAATTGCAAAATATTGTTCGTACACTATGGTACAGTTTCCTTCTGGTTCACAGACTACAGGACAAAACCCAAACCCAGAAACGCAAACTACAGAATAAAATTCCCCACCTGGTAACCCACCTCCTTCTCCTCGTCCACACCCAGAAACGCAAATTACAGAACAGATTCATTCCCAACCTGGTAACCCACCACCTCCTCCTCCAGACCCAGAAACGTAAATTATATCCCCACCTTCTCATGAAAGAACAAAACCTCCATCCCCAAAAGAAAGTGCTCAAAACAATGATGCCAAAGCAGGAGCCCAGAGTCATGTGTTGGCTGATGCCGAGAAATCTATCGACGACAGTTCGAAGAAAGCTGCAGGTACATTTGGGCCCAATATCTCTGCAATAGCTGCTGGTCAGAGACCACCTGAGAAACCTTCTTCAGTCATGTCAAAGCAGCAGGAAAAGAAAGTCACTGAAAATAAAAGGTCTACCAGAAAGCGATCCGAGAAACCTTCTTCAACCATCTCAAAGTAGCAGCAATACAAATTATTGAAAATAAAAGGTCTCAGAAGCCTACCACAAAGCCTTCTTCAGCCATCTCAAAGCAGGAGGAAAAGAAGCCTGCCAGAAAGCCATCTGAGAGAAACGCTAAGAAGAAGACGGCCAATGTTGCTATGACTCATATTAACCCAAACTACAAATTTGGAAATGCAATGCTCAGTGCTGCTGAACTCAACCATCCGGATACTGCTCCTCCTTCTGTCACTGATCTCCACAATTTCTACATGGGATGTTGTAAGGACAATGATGAGTCTCTGATTCAGGGCATAATATGGCCCAAGCACGGCTGGTGGCCTGTGAGAGAAGATGAAAAATACGAGCTGTTGTTTGTAATCATCAGCGACTTGTACGATCTCTTCAACTTGGATGCTTTGGATATGGAACTTCTCCGCTGTTTCATCCTGTAAGTTGCTTGAAAATTTAATCTGCTTCTCACTAATCATTTTCTATTTAAATGTGCTTTCTACCTCAGTTCATCTTTACTATGTATTTTGCCTCCTTACACTTTGTTTTTTCTTAATATTAGGAATATGGCTCTAGAAGTACGATAGAAGAAGGAACCCGTTGCCTTCCTTGATCCTGAATGCTTTAGCAAGTCAAATATACAAAATAACAGGGACTTTTTTGTGTCCTATAAGAAGCGTGCCTACCAGTCATATGCTAAAAAGAGAGTCATCATTTCCTACTATAACACTGGGGAGCACTGGATTGCAGTGGTGATCTTTCCAAAGCAGAAGACGGTCTTGTATCTTGATTCATATAGGATGCTAGACACTAATTTCTCTCAGTTGGTACTTGCCATTGATGAGTAAGTTCTTTTTCTTTCTTAACCTACAAACTTCCTTAACAAACTCTGCGGAGTTTATTAATGGTGCCCTAACCATTGTTGCATGTTTTGTTGTAGTGCTTGGAATAGTTACTGTGATGACAACAAGTTGCCCCGCTGCGCCTTGAACCATGAGAAGGCTTTTGATGTACGTATTACTTAGTATTTCCTGCCTGTGGAAGCTAGTACTAAAGCTTGAGTTTATTTCTTCTCACCACTGTTTGTCTATGTATATTTATCACAGTGCCACCAACAACCTTACAAATCTAGAGTCTGCGGCTTGTATTGTGCCTATCACATGCTTACAGTGAAAAATAAATTCAAGGACCCTAAGGTACTTTCTTGGGATCTGCAATTGTAACACCTGCAACTGAGCACAGTTCTTGCTTATTAGCACTGCACATGTTTGGTAACCACCTGTGTGCTGACTGCTGACATTGTTATATTCAGGAATTTCACATACCTACTTGTCAGCTGCACCGAGACACGCTGCTCCACATTAGGGAAAGAACTGCCTCATTCCTCATGGACCAGGTGATCGCACCCTCAGGAAAATTTCACATTAATGATGCTATGATGGCTCGCATTGTATTAGATACCAATCCTCATGGCCAGTGATGATATTGTTGTGAACCTTACTTAGCTTGTTAGAAGAGGATACTGAATGCCTGAATTTTGACAGATTATGCATGTGAATCTTGTGGATTTCTATTCAGTTTGTGGAGTTTTGTGAATGTGGATGCTGGACCTAATTTTTGTGAAAGTAGGCAACGCGTCTCCTTTAGTCGAGACAGAGGAGACGCAAGTTCACAGTACTCGTCTCCTTTGGTCGATTAGAGGAGATGCACGTACACAATAGGCATCTCCTTTGGTCCAGACAGAGGAGACGCACATACACAATACGCGTCTCCTTTGGTCCAGACAGAGGAGACGCACGTACACAGTACGTGTCTCCTTTGGTCGAGACAGAGGGAGACGCGTACTGACAAGATGCGTCTCCTTTGGTCAAGACAGAGAGAGACGCGGGTTCACAGCAGGCGTCTCCTTTCGTCGAGACATAGGAGACGCGCACTGACAAGACGCGTCTCCTTTCGTCCAGACATAGGAGACGCGCACTGAGGAGACGCGTCTCCTTTCGTCCAAACAGAGGAGACACGCACTTACACGACACGTCTCCTTTTGTCAAGACATAGGAGACGCGTCATTTTCTGCGTCTTCGATGTTGAGTTCATGTAACGGGCTCGGTTTCTGTAGCCGTTACCAAAGGTCCATGTGGGTCCAGAGAAACAGACATTTCAGGTGACTGGTAACTAGTTTCGATAACGGTCTTTGTTAGACACCCGTTACTAATTCGTGTTATGAGTAACGGGCTCAGTGTCTGCACCCGTTACCAAAGGCTCCGATGGGCCCGGAGAAACATCCATTTCAGGTGACCGGTAAGTAGTTGTGGTAATGGTCTTTGTTCGATGCCCATTACAATTACGTGTCATCAGTAACGGGCATCGGCCTGTTACCTTTGTTGGCTTATTTGTAACGCTTGATCGGTAACGGGCGTTTTGCCCGTTACCAATGGCCATCCGCGCCCGTTACCAATGTCTATTTTTTCACATAGTGCTAGGAAGTAGTATATTCTATGTTCCACGTGTGCCTCTACCTGTCTGAGTTATCAATATTTATATAATATTATTATTGGCTTATCCCTGTTAAAGTATGTGCCATGCTATCAAAGTCTCATATAGTAGTCTACTGCCATCCTTAGTCTACCGATAAATCCATCCCGTCTTCTCTGTGGATACGATATTTTTAAAACCCATCTCCCCGGGTGAAGTGCTCACCGGTATCTGTGCGCTTGCAGATCATTAATTTCTCTGTAGGCTTAATAAATACCAACAAGCATTTCTGGCGCCGTTGCCAGGGAAGATTGGATGGCTACCTTTTGAAAATCGATGGCTAGATACTTATGATGACATTGTAATTTGGCACCTCTGCTTAAACAGAATTACCCTTGTTTATCTTTTTCTATCTTATTTATAGGGTATTAACAGGTTTGATTGTGATTCACCACACTTTGATCATCTGAGTCAAATCAACCAAGGAAGCTCTACACCAAGTTCCTAAATCCATGCCTGAGAAGACATTGCGAGAGTTCTCTGCTCCAAGCATCAAGAACATTCGTACTGGACCAACACTTCAAGTCAATCATGATTTTGAGCTCAAGGCTAGCCTCATCAACATGGTGCAAGCTAATCCATTTAGTGGAAAGGTACATGAAGATGCAAGCACTCATCTCCAAAACTTTTTGGAGATAGGCGCCACCATCTCCATCAAGAACACTCCAAAGGACACGACCCTACTCCGCTTATTCCCATTTTCACTAACAGGAAGAGGGAGACAATGGTTCTACTCCAATGAAGAAGAAATAAACACATGGGAGAAATGTTCTACAACCTTCCTATCAAAGTTTTTCCCCACAGGCAAAACCAATGCCTTACGAGGAAAAATTACCAACTTCCAGCAGCAGAAAGGCGAGTCAATTCCAGAAGCATGGGAACGTTTGCAAGAATACATATCAGATTGTCCTCATCATGGAATAGAAGAATGGATGCTCTTACAAGGATTCTACCATGGACAAAACAAAAAAGCGTGTGAGCATCTAGATGCAACTGCTGGAGGATCATTCTTGTCACTCACTCCGGGAGAAGCTGACATACTTATGCACAAGATATCAGAAAATCAAGGCTGGACCCAGAAGAACACCCAACACTGTCATCAGAGTGAAGAAGTACAAGAAGATGAAGAATTGAAAGCAGTATCAACTGGGATGGACGTGATGTTGAACCGGCTTGAGGAACGAGCCAACTTCAAGAAGGATTGACAAGCTTTACAAGACTCTATGAATGCTTTAAGAAATTCAAGCTTGGTAGTCCACAAATCAGCACCAACCCAAGGAAAAGACCTACAACCACGACCGACTTACGCAGGTAAGTATCCAGGTATTTAATGTCCGAACAAGGGGTGGGAAGCAAACAACCGATCCACCATATCCAAAGGGCGCAGCAAGACCGTCGGCTAGAACACCTACAGCACCTGCAACCTCTGCATCACCTGTAGCACCAGCCGAAGCTCCAGAAGAGAAGGATGATGACGTAGAAGAAGTTGTGCGAGAAGAACAAGATCCAGCAAGACAAGACTTCCATGACACCAACTTCCTACCATATCCAAGAAGCGTGAGAAAACCTCAAGTTGATGATCAATTCGGGAAGTTCATAGAGGTAATCCAGAAGCTTTATGTCAACATACCTATACTAGACGCCATGCAAGTCCTGACATATGCTAAGTACATCCAAGACATCCTGAATAAGAAGCGACCTCTGCCAACTACGGAGATCATCAAGTTGACTGAAGAATGTAGTGCGGCAATCCTGAACACATCACCCATCAAGAAAAAGGATCCATGATGCCCCACTATAGAGTGCTCCATTGGAAATCAATACTTCAACAATGCACTCTGTGATCTTGGAGCAAGTGTCAGTGTGATGCCCAAGGCTATTTTCGACAAGCTCAAGCACCCTACCTTGGTTCCAACATCAATGTGTCTACATTAGCAGATCAATCAGTTCGCTACCCATCAGGAATCGCCGAGAATGTTCCAGTGAAAATCTGAGAGTTCTTGGTGCCAGTTGACTTCGTGGTATTGGATATGCACCCAGACTCCAGGGTCTCACTGATTCTCGGGCGACCATTCCTGAGCACCGCCAACGCACGCATCAATGTCGGTGCGGGAGAGATCACATTCGAGATCAATGGAAAGGAAGAGAAGTTTGCCTTCAAACCCAGACCAGAGCTCAGCATCAACGCGAACATGATCGATCAAGAGAAGATATCACTAGAAGAACCATCATCTTCGAAGACGGAGGATGCACCTGAAGATTAAAAGATTTGGAAGTCCCGTTCGAGGACTTAAACTACGAACCCTCGCCGAAGGTAACCGGTAAAAACACAAAAATATTTTTTTTCTGCATTTCCATATTTACTACAGTAAAAACTTTTTCACGCCCCATGGTAAATAATTTTTACGGTGTGTCAAAACCCGTATAATAATTTTTCATGGTGGCATAAAAATATTTTTACTTTCATATTTTTGCTGTTATATTTTCATGCATATTATTTACCCTTACACATGGGACCCACTTGTCATAGGGATACACATCAAATCATCACTTTCTTTCACCTTTTTCCTCCACCAGCCTCAATTATTCCCACTCAACATCCACTTATTTTGGTGTGGGATTGCAGCAAGAAATGGACGGAGGAGAGGGCACCCGAGTGGGGCCCACATGGGGCCGACCGACCCCACCACAAGGCCGACCGGCCTCCCCCCTCGGCTCTATAAAACCAGCCACCTCCTGCCTATTTCTTCATACATTCACAAGCTCAGAAAACTTCATTTCGAGCTATTGTAGTGCTGCCACGACAGTAAGGAGGTTTAGGAAGAAAGTAGAGGAAAAATAGAGAGGAAGTTCTTCTAGGGGAAGTTTTTGCACTAATCACATTCATATATACCCTTGTGTGGAAGTTCTTTTTTCTAGACAAACACCATGTTCGGGAGACTCCTTGGACGCACTGGCTCCAGGACCAACTCCCGACGATCAATGAGCATTGACTCTCAGGAGTTCCCCTCACCCATCTCCAATCCCTCACCGTCGGCACCACCGTCGCAAAGGAAGATCCTAACCAGTGATGTACATCTTCACATATGGAGAGGGGAGGAAAAGGAGAGGTATGAGAAGTTGAAAAGACGTGACTTTATCCTCACACCTATGTTTGACGAGGAGTTCATGCAAGACACAGGTATGAATACCGAGTTTGCCCAAATGTTTCATTTACTAGGATGGACTACCTTTTACAACACTTCAGAACGGGGTTGCCGTCTCCTCACACTAGAATTTCTGTGCACCTTAACAACTGCTGATGGCGGAGTAACCTTTCGGCTCTTCCGTCAAGAATACACTTTGTCTTGGAGGAGGCTAAGCAACGCCCTGGGGTTTGCACAAGGATGCACTTTAGACATAGACACGGCACTTGAAGATTTTGATACGCTGCATTTTTGGGCAGACATTTTAGGGAGACAGAATGCACATAGACCACACACTAACGATACAGCATCCCGCTCTCCGTTTCTTTCATAAGTGGATAAGACTTACTTTCTTTCCACGAAATGACAACATCAGCGTGAGAGTGGCAGACATGCAACTCATGTACGCTGCTATAAAAAGAAAAGTTGTCTCCCCTGTAAAGCTGCTAGTAGAGCACTGGTTTTCACTCCCCAACCTAGTTGGAGAAGTGAGCTGTACCTCTCTAATCACACGAATAGCCGATGATTTGGGCATTCTAGGAGATGCTACCATCATCAACATTGACACTCCTAGAGAGCATTCTTCTATATGCAAATGTTCCATAAGGGCATGTGAATGTTGTCTTATGTTGATCATCCGGGTGAATAGGTATTTGCATGAACCCCAAGTACCCATCAAGAAAGCAAAAATATGCATGATTTGCTAACCTCTCAAGCATCTCGTCGATGAATGGTAAGGGGAAGTGATCCTTCTTTGTTGTTTTGTTCAATTTCCGATAGTCAATACACATCCTCCATCTGGTCACGGTTCTTTGTGGTATCAATTCATTCTTATCATTTTTCACCACGGTCAAACCTCCTTTCTTTGGCACACATTGTACGGGGCTCACCCATTCGCTATGCGGCACCAGGTAGATGATTCCGGCATCCAACAACTTGATAACCTCCTTCTTCACCACCTCTCGCATGGCATGGGTTAACCTCCTTTGATGGTCCACTACGGGCTTACATTGATCCTCCATAGGTATGCGGTGAGTGCAAAATGCTGGGCTGAGTCCTTTAATATCATTTATCAAATATCCCATCACTTTCTTGTGCTTCTTTAATAAATTCAGCAACATATCATTCTCCTCGGGACTCAATTCATTTCTCACAATCACGGGATAAGTCTTGTCCGGGCCCAAAAATTCATATTTCAATCCTTTGGGCAGTGGCTTAAGATCCACCTCCGGTGCTTGTGGTTCCTCATGTACAATTTCTCCAAGATCTTCAAATTTATCCTCCTCTAATCTTCCGTCTTGCGGTTCTAGTCCTTTGGTTGCTTCCGCTAGCCCTTTATCCAATTCATCATTAGATTGATTCTCCATAGCTCTTTGTAGCAGATCCCTGAAAGTCTCAACAAAACGAAGGCTCCCTAACTCTTCATCATCAAGAGGTAGGGGTGAGGCAATTCTAGAAGCAGGAAGGAAATTGTATGTGTGATTATTTTCATCAAGATTAATAGTTACTTTTCCTTTTCCGGCATCTAAAACGGCATTAACCAACTTAAGAAAAGGTCTACCAAGAATTACATGATCATTCTTATTATAGTAGACATCAACAATGAAGAAATCGGTTGGAATGCATTTTTTGGAAATTAAAACTTCTAGGTCACGAGCAATTCCTAGAGGTTTAACAATTCTACCATCTCCCATAATTAACTTAGTAGAGGTTGGAACTAGGTCAATGGTGTGGTCATGAATTTCATCAAAAATCTTAGAAGACAAGACACTTACTTGTGCTCCAATGTCGCATAATGCCTTGCAATTAATGTTGTTGACCTTGCAATCTGTATGTGGCGATGTCTTCTCTTGTTCATCAGATCCTATGGCAAAAATTTCAGCAAGGCGGGCAAATGGTGATGCCTCGGGCTTGATTCCCATGATTCTTTTAGCTTCGTCCACATGGTCCGGATCAACTTCTTCTTCGCCAAAGAGTTTTTGAAGGACCTCCCTGGTTGTCTCTATGTTGTATGAATGTTCCACTTGTCTTTCCGGTGGGAAGTCTATCTCCAAAGCTCTTGCCATTCCTTTTTTATTAGGGAATGGTCTCCTCTTATCAAAGATTTCTCCAAAAACAAGTGGGATCCAATCTATTTGCTTGAACTCCCTTAGTGGCTTCGCGCTTGACATAGTTCTTTCATTTGCTTTGCTTGTCTCGGCGTGATCACTCTCCGGGATAGTTCTAGTTTCCTCATGTTTGGCTTCTTCAACCTTTCTTGGGATTAGTTCCTCTTTCTTCTCTTCCGGAGCCGTATTTCTGAAAATTGCAGCAAGGGGTGCCACACTTGTATCACATTCCGGCTTTCCCGAAAGTCGTATTTCCCAATCTCTTCGCATGGCTGCCGCTTTACTTATTTTTTGTAGAAGTTTGGCAGCTTTCGTGAGTGTTTTCTCCATGAGATCCCCTCCTGCACACATTTGAACGTATTCCATGCAACTAGGGGTTAGGGAAAAAAAGAATGTATGCAATAGTATGTCACCCGGGAATCCGAGTCTTGGTCCTTGTTCAACTAGTTCATTGAATCGATTCCATGCTTGCTCAATCCCCTCTTCTTTTCCTTGCTTGAAAGTCATCACTTGCATCCTTATATGTTGAATCTTGGTTATAGGGAAGAATTTGGCACAAAATTTCTTTACCAATTGATCCCAATTTCCCTCGGCTTCGAAGGACGCAACTGAATACCACTTTGTTGCTTCATCGGCAAGTGAGTAGGGAAAAAGACTCCATTTAAACCAAGTGTCGGGAACTCCCTCTTGTCGTACCGTGTTGCACAATGTCGTGAAGCGCTGGATATGTCTATATAGATTGTCTGTCTCCACCCCTCAGAACGGATTAGTTGCTGCCATCTTGATGATTTGAACTCTAATTTCGTACCTTATCGCTTCGAGAATCGAATCCGACTCTTGTACCTTGATGTCCTCACATCGAGAGCTAGTATAGTCTCTTAGTGATTTTTTCGGATCCTCCAAAGGATTTCCAACGAACGCCATCTAGACAATCAAAAATAAAAAACAAAAAGAGTGTGTTTCTTGAACACAAAGGTTAGATGTTAGTAATCAACAAAATTAATGAGAGATTAAACAAAGTAAACTGGCTTGCTCCCCGGTAATGGTGCCAGAAAAAGGGGCTTGTTGACGGTTCAAAACCGCGTTCAACTTCACTGCAAGTACATAGAGTGACTTGGTACCTTTTTCACCAAGGGAGGAGACCCCCTAGGTTCTTGTCAATCCACGGAGCAAGGGAATTACTTGCATTTAACCTAACACTAACTTAGTTGATTAAAGACTTTATGATGTAAAGATTAATCTAAAAGTAAAGACAAACTAACCCTTGATTATGTTAAAGAGAAAGAGAAAAGTGGTTCACGAGTATGAAAGACGTATGCCCATGGAGTCTAGGTACTTGAGATGCAATCACCCAAAACATGGTAAAACCCCGATCCAATCTATCTAAGGATGTGAACAAAGAGTTAAGCGTTTCTCTTCCCTCGTACTAGTCACTACGCGAAGGTAATCGTCTCTAACCCTAATGAACACGGTATGTTGACGTGATCTACGGGAGCAACCCCGATGGCAATGGTAGCTAACCTTAAACATTAACCATCATCAACATGAAGGTATGATAGATAAAGATCCAAACAAAGAGTGGGTGACTACATGTCAAGATCCATTACAACTCCATGGATAAACGATTACTTTACCCCATCAAGATGCTAGCCATGGCACCGTTGAACATGGTGGATGCCTCCGATGGAGTCTGTCTCTCGGTGTCCTTCAACTCCAGTGGCGCCGTGGCAAGGCCTCGGCGTCCTCCTTCCTCGTGGTGGCCTCCGTTGATCTAGGTGATGATCCTCTTCGATCTTCACCCTCTCGATCAACCCTCTTCCTTGTGTTTGATCTCTCGAGGCTTCTCTAGTCGTCTTTCGCTAATGGCTCCTCTCCCCAAACAATTAGGGTTCCACGATTTTATCACCGAAGAAAGACGGTGGCGAACCGAGGCGAAAAGTGGGTGGGTCGGCCGGCCTGGCCCACTTCCGGCCCGGTTCGTCTCCGTCTTCTGCCACATGTCATTTCTTGCACTTTGGGGTTTTCCCTCCTTCGGATATGGGTTTTGGACGTCGTTATGTCTGCGACCAAGTCAAGGGGTCTTCACGCATGATCTTCCGGTCTTTTCACCTTGGTCCTCGGAGATTCTTCATTGAAGCACATTGGTCCTTGCCACCTTTGGAGTCAAGTTCACGCACGGTCGGAGTCTCTTGATCATCATGTAAATCGTCCTCCGAACCGAATGTATTTCTTCTCATTTAGTGCATGAATTCCTGCATAAACATTATACTCCAAAACACACATCCAACGATGAACTTGTTATATCATTAGTATGCCTAGTGGTGGGTTAGTTCCAAAATGAAATCCAAACTATAACATAACAAGTGTTCTTGGTTGACGGAAATCGACCGCCAACAGAAACCTGTGGCTCCGGAACATATCGTGATCAAATTGGTGAACCACATTGGAGCTCTTGTCAGGGATCACATCCCAACAAGCATTCCATATTAGAAAGCTGCTGATGCTCCTCCAGCTCCGGTACCTGGAGTAATGGAAGGTGATGATGAGAATGCAGAACAGGCACTGGTCGTGCGGGAAGATGTGGTCGCAGACACGGACAAGGACATGATTTGGAAACAAGAGTTAGCTCACTTTGCATTCCCGGACTTGAATGAAGACCAGCTGGCAACCGTGCGTTATTGGGTGATGAAAAAGGGTGCAATTGCCTTCCAGTCGTACAAGAAGTGTCTGACCAAAGACTACATTAAGAAGGGGACGACACCAGATTTCCAACAGAAGGGATTAGGGAAGTTAAGAGATCACTGTGATGCATTTGTGTGGCACAAGGAATCGGCAGACGCCATCAAGATGATTGAAACCAACACCGTCAATGCACGTAAGAAGAAAGAATTTCATACGCTCGGGCCCGGAGGTTACAAGAAGGCCATTCCCAAATGGGATCGGGAGCAATAAGAACTAGTAGCTAGAGGAATCATACCCGCAACTCTAGATTGGGCCGAGCGGGTAAAGCATTATTATTTTGCACATGGTGGCAAGCTCAATCCCGAAGATGGATCTTTGTTACCGGGCGATCAAATAAGAGATACAACTACAAGGCTTGTTGAGTTAATACGGCAAGCGGCGGAAGGATCTTTCGTGCTTGATCGAGAGAATGACGAGCTTACTATGGCACTAGGTACAAGAGAACACCCTGGACGTTGCAGAGGCAAAGGTGTTATTCCATGGAAATATGCATTTCAGGAGCACATTGATTCCTACAGAAGTCGTGAAAGAACTAAGGAACAACATGCACGACAGATACGAGAGCTGCAACAGCGCGTCTTTATCAATGAGAAAAAAATGGAAGACATCATCGACCAGCGTGTGGGACTTGCTCTTAGCAAGCAATCAAGTCAGCAAGCACCTGCAGCTTTAGGGTCGCATCATGATGAAGTCAGCCCAACCAACAAGCGTAAAAGTAGTGTCACTTCCACAGAAGCATCTCCAACCGCTACGGAAGTAGCTGCCCCGTTAGAACAACGCCACTACCCCGTGGACGACATCACTGCGAGGTCCACATGTGACATTCTGTTTCAAGTCAGAAACAAGAGGATTCTGGTGGCGTACGGTGTGGCTGAGGTGCCGTAGCCAGGGGATATATTTTTGAACGTCTATTATTCCAGTCACGGGTGCACCAAAGTCTTTCTGGATCGAGTGGTTGATACCTGGGATGACCTCGACTTGGAGTTCCCGGGAGCTGATGATTCAAATTCTCTAGGGGAAGCAGTACACAGTTGGATTTTGTGGCCCAAGGATCTCATAGAGATAATGGAAGAGAACACAGCAGCAGTCCAAGATCAGCTACCACCTTCACCAGCTAGAAGGGAACACAGCAGCAGTCCAGAACATGATGCAGCTAACGGGGGAAGTCCGGAACATGCTACTCCTCCTCCTCCTTCTCCTGCAAAGAAGGAGGGTTCCAAACGAGGACATCCTTCTCCTCCTCCAAAGAAGCAGGGTTCCAGAAAAGGACATCCTCCTCCTCCTCCTCCTCCAAAGAAGCAGAGGATACCCAAGGAGAAGTCACCTCCACCGAAATTATCTTACGAGAAGACGCAAGAGGAACTGGATGCGTCAGTGCGGGAGGAGCTGGACAGACAAATATGCAAAAATAAGATGCCTGCACCTGAGAAACCATTTGACATGTACAAATTTCATTACTTCACGAAAAAATGGATGAAGAAAAAAAAGGAAAAAGCCGGAGCAACCTACGTTGTCTGACTATGATCGCATGGCGCTCAAATTCCAGAAAGCCAGTAAGGCGTAGAAAGTTGGGAAAGTTGTTCCACAACTAGGGACCCAATCAAAGTAATCTGTCTCGGACCTAAAGGTGCTCTCAGATGCGGAGCGTGGATTGCATGAATTTGGTTTGGACGCAAAACTGACACCTGCTCAAATTCTAGGCATTGCTGAAATTGAAAAGCACCCAGGGTCAGTTAGACGTGATTATGTGCCTGGGATGCCGCTTGTCTGGGAGCGATTGTTGCAGGACCTTCCAATTAGGATGTATGCTCTGCACAAATGGCACATGCAAACGGCGGGACAAGGGGTTGAATTTATCGAAGTTAAAATTGAAGACCATCATTTTTTCTGAGGTCGCACCACTTTCCCTATTCCCATGAAGGAGTTCTGGTTCCTATTCAATATGGATGCAGTGGACGTCTCCTTCGTCACTTGCTGGGTTCTGTAAGTATTTGTTGTACCATAATCTTAGAATCACCGCCGTTGGGATCTGAAATCCCAAACAGATGAAAAGGAGAAGAAAGAAGGAAGAATACCAAAATGAACTAGAGAGACAAATGAATGCAGGGACAAGAGTCCCTTTCCTCCACCCGTTGGGGTCCTATTTATAGGAAGGGGGGAGGTGGGTGTTTTTATTATTTCCATCGGTGGGGTCAAGAATTACATTCAGGTCCTCGTTATTTACACTTGAGGTCCTTGACCATACAAATGAGTCCCTAGACATTACTACTAAGTTCTCAGACCTTACAAAAATGCCCTTATACCCCTTTTTGGACCTCTTTTATACAAAATGGGGGTTTCTAGCCTTAGGCCCCCTAAGGCGCACCCCAACAGTAGCCCCTCAACTATTTGGTCTTGGCCGGTACTACAAGACCTAATAGTTGCTTTTTGTTTAAAAGAGGCCCTATTACAATTCAAACTTCAATTGAAAGGAATGTCCTTTACAACCTCCCGTGTGCACCTCACTAAAAACTACATCCCAAAAACCTAATGGGAAAAAAGGTATGGAGAAAAGAGTATGCACATTATCGGGTTTTCAAGTTCCAACTCCAAATACCATGCCTCTGAGTGTCTTGATCTGGGGTTTCATTCCTGAGCTTTGACCAGGAGACATTGCTTCAAAAGTTGATGTAGTCGATGCCGAAGGTAGCTTCAATATCTTCAAGCCTTCTCTCATGAGCACCAGACAACTAGGATGAATTGGTTCACCAATACACCCCCACCCTTCTTGGCTGGTGTTCATGAGAGAAGACCCTCAAGCCGATGGAGTGCGAAACTGGAGTTTGATGAAGACGATGTCGAGGTTGATGGCCATGTAGAGGATGACAGAGATTCCTGGTGTAAGCCCCTTTAGGTGATATCGAGGTAGATGACGATGTCGAGGTCGACCAATATTTCGGGGGGCGTGCCCCTTGAGGCTTTGTTGATGTTGATATAGATTCCTGGGGCGAGCTCCTTGAGCCGATGTAGCCGAAAACGCGAATTTTGACAATAGCTCTTAGAACCAAGAGGTTAGATAGTTCTGAAAAATAGTGAGAAAAAATAGCCTTTATGGAAGACCAGGTTAGCAAATTTTCTAAAAGAAATAATAGTTAAGCAATGAGCACTTTAAAGGATACATCCTATCAACCAAGATGACGATATTAGTAATACTTGCAAGAATATTTTTTTCTGTTTATTTGATGCATGCACACAAAACCAACGTGCCTCAGATTCATGGTGGAAAGTTAATTTAGCATAGTTTTACATTACGGTGCCTTTGGCATGCATAGAACAGAATTTTGCGAGGTGGATGAAAATCGGTGTATTATTATGTAATGATGATGACATGACGTTATTCGTGAGCATCTTCGGTGAAGTGTGCTCATTCTCTCAATGCATAGCATCATGTTTTGATGAAGTGTGGACATAAAAAATAGTCCGAACCATGGTTGCTGCTGGCCTTCCAGAACTACTGATGCTGCCGAGGCTCTTAAGCCCACCTAAGGATATGTATAGTTTGTTTTTTGGACGTACTTTGGCATCACGTACACGAGGAACTTTGTGGTTTCAGATGCATGTATGGAGTTTAGGAACGGCGGTCAGCTGCTTTGCTTGCTCGATGTTGCAGCGTGCGCGCTCGAAGTTGACGAGTTTGCGATGTTGTGCTGCTTGGCTCGTGGAGCTTGATCGACTTGCATTCCGTGCACTCATAGCAGCTTCGTGCCATGGATTGGACAGCAGCCTCGAAGCTGGCTATCTCTAAAACATGGTCAACAAAAACTCAAACTCTCGAGTCATGATTCCATGCTTAAGTTCCCAGATTTCTTCATTTGCTTCCGAAGTTTCAATGTTTCCATTCTCTAAGATGATAGCTTCGAGACGTCCCCCCTCATCCTTTAGCCTGGGGTACTGAAAGAAAATAAAATGGACAACATGCAGGAAGTTTTGAGGACTTAGCGTCCTCAGGTGTCAGAACAAACTTCGTGTGTCGTTAGGAAACGACTGCTAGCCTCGAGTACCAGAAAATTTTGCCATTCTATTCGAAGCTCTCAGAAAGTGAATAACTTGTAGATGAAACGTTTTAGTACCCTCGAGCTTTGAAAAGATTAAGGAACGTCTAGATTAAGGAAAGGAAATGAAGTTTTAACAAAACAGCTAACCTCGAAAAATTTCCAAAATACTCACCGGTTCATTACTCGAGGCCAGATATGCCTCCAAAATGATATTATAAGACTACTCCTAGCTTCGAGTGATGAGTTGTTGAAACTTTTCTCTAGAAAGCTCATGTTCACCACCCTTGTTTTGTGACGACTCGAGGCTGCCCGCCCCTTGAGTTTTCAAATCTCTTACAACTTTCTTACCCGCAAAGGGACCAAGTCTCCAAGAGTGAGGTCCTGAGGGTGGTGGTGCCGGGTTTCAGTAGAAGAAAAGTTCGTGTGAACTAGTAGCTGGCGTCACTCGTTGGAAACTGAAAGAATGGACGAATTCGGGAGTCTCGGTGTCCTGCCACACCACTCGAGGCCTATGTTTTCGGAATGTGGCCGCAACATCTGTTGCAGGCTCTTGTGGTTTTCTTGGGTACCACGTTTTTTGGAAATATGACCGCAACATCTGTTGCCTCAGGCTCTTGTGGTTTTTTTTGGGTAACCACGTTTTTTGGGAATATGGCCGCAACATCTGTTGCCTCAGGCCCTTGTGGTTTTCTTAGGTAACCACATTTTTTGGGAATATGGCCGTAACTTCTGTTGCCTCAGACCCTTGTGATTTTCTTGGGTAACCACATTTTTTGGGATTATGGCCACAACTTGCCATTGCATTCTTGTGACATCCCGGCCCAAGGCTTAATAGGATTGATAAGGATACTCATACCAATAAGTTGCAACTTCTTTTCCGGAAGTCTATCTCGAAAAACTCCAAAGTTAAGCGTGCTTGGCTTGGAGCGATGGGTGACCGACCGGGAAGTCCTTCCCGGGTGCGCATGAGTGAGGATAAAGTGCGCAGGAAAGACATGTGTTGGTCTGTGGGGATATTCTTGGGGTCCTAGAGAGCTGCCAGGCGTAGGCAGGCCCGGCCTCGGGGAGGCGGGTCGTTACAATTGGTATCAGAGCCGACTCTCGCGGTTTCACGGGCGCGTGCGGTCGCAGTTGCGCAGGCATGGTGTGCATGGCTGGTGTGGGCCCGGAGTGGTCACACAGCATGGCACATGCGCTGGCACTGGATCCACGGACGTGGCCAAGAGAGGACGTTCCTGACTTGGGGTTGATCGACGAGGACGTCGATCTTCTAAGGGGGGTGTATGTGACATCCCGGCCCAAGGCTTAATAGGATTGATAAGAATACTCATACCAACAAGTTGCAACTTCTTTTCCGTAAGCCCATCTCGAAAAACTCCAAAGTTAAGCGTGCTTGGCTTGGAGCGATGGGTGACCGACCGGGAAGTCCTTCCCGGGTGCGCATGAGTGAGGACAAAGTGCGCAGGAAAGACACGTGTTGGTCTGTGGGGATATTCTTGGGGTCCTAGAGAGCTGCCAGGCGTAGGCGGGCCCGGCCTCGGGGAGGCGGGTCGTTACAATTCTGGCCTTGAGAAATGTAATATTACAGAAAAATGTAAACTTGTGGGTCGTCACCCATCTTTTTGCGAGATTAATACGAGTCTTAAACTTCAGACTTGTAATTTTTCTGGTTTATGCATGGGTAATGCGTTCATGCAGTGCAATGTTTTTGATGCATATTGATGCGTATGAATGAAATGCTTGGATGTGCATAGATTTATCTCATAGCAGAGGAGAATTTTCAACAGAATAGTATCCTAAATTGCCTTGATAAGCTTCCGAAGGTTATAACTTAGTGATTTGAAAACCATTCTTTTCATAAGAGTTCATTAACCAATGAATACCAATAGAGATAATCCCAATGAATGGTGAAAGCCAGGTGTTGAGATAATTACAATAGATGACGAAATCCAAATGTGTATATGAACCAAAATATCATGTCCCAATTCGATGAAAGCCAATATACCTGTAAAGGATAAAACATTGGTATTTTTGAAGGATGTTTCGATCAGAAGCATAATATCATCACAAATAAAGAGATAAGTCGACAAAAGCTTGATCGAAAGGTTTTGTGGACTTACTTTCAGTTTTAGTTGATATAGCAACTCTTGGTTGCTTCGATTATTAACTTTGCACTTAGCTGTATGGAGGAATTTTTTTTAGTAAAAACGAACTATATTCCAAAGTGTTTAACGGTATTCTGGATAGCTTGGGTAATTAGATACGTACGTAAAGCAAGAACAATCACATGATTGCCAAAATTAACTTTTACAGGCAAAGGAATACTCAAATTGGTGAAACCCTGCAAGTTAGCAAAAAACATCTAAGGAATAGAAATGAGTTTCTAAGCGTAGCCCCTCTAGTGCTTTAGAAAAAAAAGCTTTTAACCGTGTACATAGCAAAAAAAAATCTAAGGAATAAAAATTTCTAAGCTTCTAAAAGAGGTGACAAAATGCAAGTATGACTATAATGCATTTTTTCAAGGATACGACCTGCAAAATAGATATATTAGAGATACAAGTATAGCAATATAAATAGCGTGCACACATTTTCTAAAACTTAGATGACTAATCAGAGGTGCATGGCGCAGTCAGAATTTTGCTCCCATGCTGAATGGAGCTTCGAGTGTGAAAATCTTCCAGAACTTTCTCACAAATATCAGAAATTATGACTTTTTAGCAGGAAAATTAAAAATTGAAATATTCCCTGAAAACTCGTCTGGTCTTCACTCGAGGTTAGATACAGCCTTGAAACATGGAAACCTTTCCTACCCTGGCTTCGATTCTCATTCCACTGCGTGGTCAAAGAATTCGACGGGTTTATAAACTTTGGTTTTTTTTAGAACACTTATCGAACCATGCTTTCTACTAGGAGAGAGGGTAAAACTTGAATATCCCCTTGGAAAAGTGGCTGATAGTCACCCGAAGCTAGATATGCCTCAGAAAAGCTGTTTTTTATATGCTCCTAGCTTCGATAATGAAAATTTTCAAAAAATTTTATGTAAACAAGAAAACAAGATTTGTACCACAAAGTTTTTTTTTTGCTACTCGAGCTTCATAAAAGGTGAGAAGTTTTAGAAACCAAAACATTTGGTAACCTTGAGCAGGCAAACTCTCAATAGATCTTTAGAAAACAAGACATTTATCGGAAGGAACTAAACTGGAAAATTTCATAAAAACCCGAATTTCATAAAAACTCGAGTTTCATGAAAACCCGAGCTTCCTCAAAAACGACTCGGAGACTTCAAACACAGTGATGTCAGCTCTGAAAATGCTGATGTCACTTGTGATTTTAGGGAACAAGTAAATTAACCACCGCGAGTATTACGAATCCCGGAAACCCTTTCTTTGTACTCCCTCCGTCCCAAAAAGAATGTCATTCTAGAAATATTAGGACAAATTATTAAGGAGGTGAAATGACTATGATTGCCCCTATTTATTTACCATATTTGGTGCTAATTAATTGTTGCATACCCACATGCACATGCACACATGCCAACTTAAGTAAAACGTCATTCTTTTTGGGACAAAATTTGAATCCCAAAACGTCATTCTTTTTGGGACGGATGGAGTAGGCAAAAAGGTGCCTTCAGCTTGAGACCGTGGAAGTTCTGAGATTCCGCTTGTTTTGAGATTCCAAAATTCTTTAGCCTCCTTGCCTAGAAGATAAAATTATGATGAAGAGATTCTTTAGCCTCGAGTAATCGAGTATACCTGAAACGCTACCCTCGACTTCAAGGCTTTTTTTTTCTCTTTTGTTTGGGCGTTCCCATGATCCTCAACAGTGTTTTTATCTGCCATCCGTTTTGGTCTGGATGCACTGACGTACACAAAAAATAAAGTTAGTTACTTTTGCAAAATCAAATAAAATATACCGAATGTAACAAGATGGGAGTATTTTATTTGACGAAGTCAACAATTACCCTCGTGATCTAAAAAAATCAGCTGAGAGCATGATAACCTGATTTTCCTGCAGCTCTCAACCTTGATGTTCTTGTAAAATGTGTGTTCCACAAAATTGATAAATCACTAACGAGGGTGCTGAGATGATAATGACTATGGCAACGATCATGGCTAGTACCTTCGATCTTGGAAAAAAAACTCTTTGTTGTGATAATCATGAACTTTATTTCCTTCAGACTGCTCATTCTGTGATTCCAAGATTTTGCTTGTTCCGGGATTTTGAGATTCCGAGAATCTGCTCATTTTGAAATTTCAAGATTTCGCTTGTTCTAGGATTTTGAGATTCCGCTCAATGTGACCAAATCTTTAAAAAATTTTACGTCCGAAGAGCTTGAGTGGATGCTTTCACACATTTCCTAAGTATATGTGAGCCACGGATGATGAGGTGTTATTTCCTTTTTTCTCTTTTCTTTAGTTTGAAAAAAAATTGGCGTCATCATGAGTAGAAGTCCCCAAAAACTCTTGGAAGGCCCCGTTTAGTTTCCCAAAAAGTCCTAAAATTTTCGCATCGCAGACCGTGCCATCTCTCACAGAACACGCTTCCTAATGCAAAAAAAATTCATCACTTTTGCCAAATTTTCACTGAACTAAATGGTGCCTTATCTAACTGCCGGAGAAGCTTAGACTCCAAAAACTTTTGGTTCCTTGTTATTTTTTTCACCACCAAGGGTGATGGAATGACCATGACACCAACAAAAATCATGTTTGGCACTTTCGAATTTTGGAAGAATATTTTTTGTTGTGATAATCGTGTACTTTGTTTCCTGCGCTATCTTCACAAATTCGTACGCTGGCTTTCATGAGCCTCGGATCAAGAAATAAAGTCCCAAAATCCTGAATTTTTTTTCTTCTCTTAGATTCCTGAAACTCAGATTCCCGGAACAATCAGATTCCCAGAACTCCCAGATTCTTTGGAACCAATCTTTTTCCTCAAAGAACAAAAAACGAAGGAAATTTGGATTGCACGGGGATTTTACTTTTCCGAGCGTCAACTAATTCAATAAGTCTATGTATAAAAGATAAAAATTTGTAAATATGTAAGATATTATAAAGGATACACCCTGCAAGCATAAATGTTAGTATAGATAACATGTATATTATTGTTCTATGATTTCTCACTTGAGGTAGCCAGGTTTCGAGATTCCGCTCGAAGTTGCGAGATTCCGAGATTCCGTTCGTTCCGAGATTTCGCTTGAGGTTGGCGAGGTTCCAAGATTTCGTTTGTTCTTGGATTTCGAGAGATTCCGAGATTTTTCTTCTTCTTAAATTCCAAGATTTTTTCTCCTTCTGAGATTCTGAGGGTTTTCACTTTCCATGATTCCAATATTTTTCTTTTTCAGAGATTCTGAGATTTTGCTGATTCCGTTATTCTAAGATTACGAGATTTCCCTCGTTCCAAGATTCCGAAATTTCACTCGTTTGGAGATTCCGAGATTGAGATCATCATAGCGTCATTTCTGAGTTTTATTTAACTCCGAAGATCACCATATTGCTTGGAATTCGGCGAGCTTTCTCTTGATGATCTTCGCACGAAATGACGTCACCTTCCGAGGCACCCATTTCTCCCTTGTTCTGGTGATTCCGTCAAGTGACGTCAGCCTCCCTTTGACATAGTTGTTCCTATCAACTTGACTTATTCTTTTTCGATCCTCGCAACACTCCGAGGCTCACACATAGCTAGGAAACGTGTGAAAGCAGCCATTCAGGACCCTCGAACGTGGAGGTTTTCAGAGATTTGATCCCGGCCCATGGAGAGAAGTCTTGGAGTTTCAGCCAGCGAGTGCAAAGGTTAAAAAGATCACCAAACACTTGGCCATTCAATGTCCGAAGCTCCAAGGTATCACCGTAGCCCGCTTAACTTTGGCGAGAGACTTAACTTTCTTGGAGTTTCTCCTGGAAAAAAGATTACTTTGCTATGAATCACCATCGAAGGTGATGAGCTGGTGATAACGGCGCCAACAATCATGCCTAGTAATTTCGATTTTTTGAAAAATCTTTTTGGTTGTGGTAATCGTGAACTTTTGTGTCGTGCAAAAAAACCACGGTGGGTGCCACTGTTGGGATCTGAAATCCCAAACAGATGAAAAGGAGAAGAAAGAAGGAAGAATACCAAAATGAACTAGAGAGACAAATGAATGCAGGGCCAAGAGTCTCCTTCCTCCACCCTTGGGGTCCTATTTATAGGAAGGGGGGAGGTGGTTGTTTTTATTATTTCCATCAGTGGGGTCAAGAATTACATTCAGGTCCTTGTTATTTACACTCGAGGTCCCTGACCATACAAATGAGTCCCTATACATTACTACTAAGTTCTCAGACCTTACAAAAATGCCCTTATACCCCTTTTTGGACCTCTTTTATACAAAATGGGGGTTTCTAGCCTTAGGCCCCCTAAGGCGCACCCCCAACAACCGCTCTAGCCATTTTATACTGTACTTGAACTTCTTTTTTTTGTATCATGCAGCATGGAGATGCAAGCTTGCCGAAGGCTTGGACTACACGACATCGGCTTCATGGATCCTCAAATGCTAAACGAGACGCTTGTCTGTGATTTCCAAGCGCCTACTGTGGAGACCTTATTCACATTTCTGGAAAGGCAACGCTTCAAGGACTACATACTTATTCCATACAACTGCCAGTGAGCAACATTTTTCTTAACTCTTTATCTGTTTCAAAATACATTCAATATTTCAATTAACTGATTCTTCCCAAAAATGTATTGACAGCTTCCACTGGATTCTCATTATTATTATACCTAATTTAAGTCTTGCCCACATATTTGACTCTATTGACAGATATAGTCAATGGTACGAACCTCTCGTATAATTGTTGAACGCTGCATGGGATATGATCCGTGTAAAGTGGGGGGGGGCTTTGAAAGAGAAACTTCAATTCTACCATGATTTCCCGGTACGTGTTTTCTTCACTGATCTCATGTCACATTTTTCAATACTAGTTAACAAATATATCTTAAGTTTTATTTTCACATATGTGCAGTGCCTGAAACAGCCACATGGTACCAATCTATGCGGATTCTATGTATGTGACTTCATCCATCACTTTGCAAGTGGTAGCTTCGGCTCCTTCAGTGATAAGGTGCGAACACAAAAATGCAGACAAACATATCCCTAGTTCTTATTGTTCATATACTTTTTCTAACAATTAATAACTTCTTTTGTAGATTGCTAACATCAAGGAAGGATTACTTGAGACACAAATAATCCGGTTAATTCAAGAACAACTCTGCGGATTTATTCTAGACGAGGTGATTAATCCCACGGGAGAGTTTCATGCCGGTGACTCAATAGTAATATTGAGCAAAGAAGACACTGCTAGCATTGCTAATGAAGCTCAGCAAAGAACCGACAAGAACAAGGACAAAGACGTCAATAAAGAAGGATCTTCTTCTAAGGACAAGAACAAGGAGGGCGATAAAGAAGCAACTTCTGCTAAGGACAAGAAGAAGGAGGTCGAGAAAGAAGCAACTTCTTCTAAGGCCAAGAAAAAAGACGTCAAGAAAGTAGGAGCATCTTCTAGGGTCACTACCGGAGCACATATACCAAAATATTGCTCTATTGAAAAATTTATAAAATTACCTTTCCAACAGGTACTTATTCATCTTAATTGGAGTCCATATGAGGGAGTTATGGTTGTTTCACTTCAGCTTTGCATGCTGTCCAGAAATTTTCAAGACGTGCAACCATCGGTGATTCGGCCATATCCACTTGTAGGAACCTCCGATCGACTTGATACTTGACTTGTTGGAAGGGTAACTTCATGGGGCTTCTAAATATCCAAAGATATTTTGTTGTTCTTCCCATGAGACTGTGCAAAAATTGATGCGAACAAAAACTTCGAAGATGTTGACGAGCTTGATCTTGTGATCTTGGGGGCACTGTGATTGCTTCCAATACCTATTGCTTGATCAAAGAAATCTCCACAAAATATTAGTCTTAAAAATTTAATTGACACGTTGACTTACCTTGTTTATCATCGCTCATCTAGGATGTGGACTCGATAGCGGATGATGGGCCACTAACAAAAGTTAGCACCTACCACTAAAGAGTGAATCTTCATGTTTGTTGGAATGCGGGTGTAGAGAACTCCTCGAACATCTTGTGTCTAGCTTTTCACCTACTTTCAAGGACACAAACAAGAAAACAAGCGTATATGCAATAATAAATATTAGGGTTAGTCAAATAGAAAGGTAGATCACCCTAGGGTTCAAGTTGCCGATCCCCGGCAACGACACCATTGTTGACGATTCAAAACCGTGTTGAAGTTCACCGCAAGCGTACGAGTGACTTGGTGCCTTTTTCACCAAGGAGGGTCCCCAAGGTTGTCAATCCAAGGATCGGAAGCAAACCACTAAGGTTCTCTACCTTATCTAGTCAATCTAACCTAACATGTAGCATTGATTGCATACAAAGGATAAACCTAAAGAGATATTCATCAAGTGTATAGGTTGATCACACCCAAGAACAACGGCTAAGGTAAAGCTCCACCGAAGGGGTAACTAGACCTAGCGCCTCTAGTTGAAGCTCCAACAAATGAGCAACGAATCGAACATCTCATCTACTAGCATCATTAAACTCCTACCTCCGACCTACCTCCCAAAGACATCCGCTCTTTCGGGGGTAATCATCATGTCACGATGCACCCTTAATGAAGCGGGGAATCTAGGGGCACGCTCAAACATGAACGTGTCTACGAATCATGAAGGGTCGACATGCTAAACCTAATCGCCACGATTACATAAAGCATGCTACATAGCCTAACCAATGCATTAAACTAGGGATCAAATCACATTCACGATAGGTAAAAAGCATAAACGGAGACATGGAATCGCTAATAGATCGGGCAACATGATGAACATTTCTCACATAATAATAGATGCGTTTGGATCATCACCACCGAGTACATACCATTGATGACCTCAACTAGCTCCGGAACTCCACCATGGCACAACCACGCAGGGCGGCCATGGCGGCTAGGGTTGGCCTAGGCCATCCCCTGACAACTTCGAGGACTCCGCCGCCGTCGTCTCCCTCCGGTGCTTGCTTCTAGGTTTCACCGAATTCTGGTGGATGGATGAGGCGGCCGTCAGAGGCAGGGGATATAAATGAGCCGAGGAGCGTGTAGGTCAAAGGGCGTCACGAACCGGGCCTGAGACACCCTAGGCCGGTCGGCATGGGCCGGCCGGTCGGCATGGGCCGGCCGGCCCAGGCCCTTTTCGGCCTGGTTCGGGCCCATCTTCCTCCACGATGCTTCTTGCACTTTCTTGAATATTTGCCGAAGTGCATGTGGGTCCTTGACGCAAACTCCCGCATCTTCCGTTCGGGTCCTCAGAGTTTCATGACTTCATGCTTCAGTCCTCGGGTCATTTGGAGTCATGTTCACTTCGTGTCTTGACTTGTGCCGGGCTTCGTGATCTTCTCATAAAGTGCTCGATGAACTCTACCCGTAAGTCCTCATTTAGGCGCTTAAATCCTGCGTAAACAACATACTCCAAAAACCACATGCAATTGTGATCTTGTTACATCATTAGTATGCCTAATGGCGGGTTAGTTATAATTCAAAGATCAAACCAAAGTGTAACAAGTGCTCTTGGTTGATGGACATCGACCGTCAACACACCCCCATGCTTAAACCTTGCCCGTCCTCGAGTAAGCCTTCAATGGATATCAGTATTGCCCTTCAATATTCATACCCTGCACTTGTTCATACATGAGAAAACATAATGCTCTCCAAGTATATATTTGTTAAAGTTTCATAATGTAACTAGCTTTCATCTCTATGGAGGGTAGATATTATTTAAGCTCTTCCCACAAGTAATTAATCATGCTCTCAAATTTTAAACAAATTTCAGAAATTTTGAAAATAAAGAGCAGGATGAAGAAAATTTGCTTTACAAGATCAATAATTTAAACCTCCTTGCATCTTGCTCATGAACTCTCATCTCATCAAGTCTCTCAAGCCTATTTGTTCTACTCCTTTCCCCTCTCAAAATATATAAGTGGAAGGCTTTATATGGAGCTTTTGGGAAAAATTTATTCCTACCAAGATATTATAATCGAGATATTATCAAAACAAGAGAAGCTTCTCATGGTCTTACCGAGACTCGTCAAAAAGGTCATTGGAAAAATAATGTTCTCAAGGAGGGGGAGAGATGAACACACACTTTTAGATAGGTGGACATGTGCAAATGGCAAAGAGTGATCCCGAGGCACAAGCGAAGTCCTCGTTATCGGATTGCACATGGTTGGAAAGATGAGTATGGGTATTGATCATAAATCCTCTTGAAAACTCAAAAATCACTAAACATAGCTAGAGAACTGAGGAGCTTATTTATTATATATATATTTTTTCTTTCTTTCTTTTTTTCTTATCATACTTTTTCTTCTTTATCATCATTTTTTTTCTTTTTTTACTTTTTTTCATCATACTCTTTTTTTATTACTCCCCTTGAACTCTAGACTATACTAGCACTTCCTTGGCAACCTTCCCCCATGCTTAGACGTTTGCTCGTCCTCGGGCAAAAGTGGTGATAAATATGCCAAGGTAGAAATTGAAGTTCTCATATTTTCTTGGAGAGAGATACTCGAAAATCTTCTAGGGATCCTTTTGGAAGTCTCCCAAAGTATTGCTCACTTGACGGCTCCTTCCTTGTAATCTTCCTCGAAATATTCATCCATATTCATATATTGGGTTGTGGTCAAGGAGGTGAACACAAAAAAAAGATATTTTTGGGTTTTGTGGGTGGATATCTGGTGAGGTTTGCAAAATTCCCAATGTGGAAACTCACAATGCACAGATGGAATAGTCTAGCATAAAGAAAGATACGCAAAAACGGAATGACCAGCTTCTTAGTCTCGAGCTAGAGAAATCAGGCCTTGAATTAATGCACTCAAAAATAAATCTTGTAAACTAAGCTTTTTGCACTCAATTGAATATAAGGCTTTGGATAGGTAGAGCAAAATGCAAGTGGTATTAAAGACAAGGTTAGCATATCTTTTAAGAACAAAATTAAATGATCTTTGATTCATTCAAAAATGAGAGCAACGAAAAATACCATGGGTCTCAAGTTATCATAACCTCCACAAAAGATTAGGCTAGCATCAATTTAAATTTCAGATCATATTAAAGAGTGCACTAGCTTAATCATATACAAACCAAGCACAAGAATGTGCAAGGTGGCAACGATCATCATTTATCCATAAGTAAGAGCATACAAGATATCATCATGGTCAGCACAAGGTAACGGTGATTATTATTGAAAACAAAAACAAACCAAGGTTGTACTCCTAGTAGCCATGTAGAGAGATATACAAAGGTTGCATCTAAGGTTGTGGAAGGCATATACATGAACAGACATATAGAAAGACAAGGACAAAAAGAGGGTTGAGGAATAGTTACCATCCTTTGATGCTTGAAGTGTACCACGGCCTCCCCCATGCTTAAGCATTGTGCTTATCATGGAAGAAGAAAATTAGCACCCCGTGGCAATCATGATTCTTGAACTCCACGCGGTCTTCACTTGTCCACCGAGTCCTCCCCCATGCTTAGCATGTTGCTAGGCATGAAAGATGATGAACCATCTTGTAATTCTTTAAGTCCTACCGCCATGTGTGGAGATGATCATCATACTCTTCACTTTTGTTGCCTTGATCATCCTTCAATGTCCACCCTTTGTCACAAGCCTTAATCTCAATCGTTTCTCAACTCGTCTTCACCTCCTTCCATGTTCTCCTTTATCGTTGCTTCTACTTCCACGAATTATTCTTCAACTTCCAGAACAGAACATATACTGAACCATTGCTCCATTGTAAAGTGCTTGAAATTATCTTTCCAACGAGTGGTCATTCACTCCAATCGGACTCCGAACAAGAGAGTTACGCCCTTTTTACTCCATCAATGCAAAACTGTCCCGGGCTGATTTCAGAACGTGTGACGCCCAATGATTTGGTTGTAACTCCTTGCACGGGTCTGCTAAAATGTTAAATCTTGATGCGTTGGAAAGAAGACTTAGTGTAGCTCCTGAATATCCAAATTTCCTCTTTTGTACATTTCTGAACATGTTCCTAATCATGATGAAGAGAGTGGTGTTTCTTTCGGCATTTTGGAGGTGGTGACGATCTTAACTTCATCATTTATCACAAACTCATGGGAGTGATTCGCCATGCCTGCAAAACAATTCTAAAGCACAAAGTACCCCCGAGGCGATAGTTGGGAATACTCACTCTATGCCAACAAACCAAAGACATCCCCTAAGATCTTAACTTGTGGCATAGTTAATCTAGTGAAAGAAAAATTAAAACCTAATGGATGTACGTGTGTGCAAGTGTTTATGCAAATGAAAGGATGGTATAAAAACAAAAAAATGTTCACACCAAATTCTAAGCTCCATGCTTACAAAGTGGTTGCCGAACTTCTCCCTTTCCATAAAGATTTATTAAGCAAGGTCAAAACACCATGCTTATCCTAAGATTAGTAATTCCTTATAGTGCAAGAAAAGTAGGGCGCATTGCAAAGTTTTCAAACCAACCAATGCAATATGATAGCAAGGTATATAAAACTGAATGATGTGGGTCTCCAATCATGTCTAAACACCATGTTTACACAAGATTGTAAAATTAAAATGCCCACGAAGCATACATATAAAAGCATTCATCATAAAGTTTCACGAACACCAAGCTAACATAAAGCGGAAGACGACAATGAGGTGGATGCAAAATGCAAATGCAAAGAGTTAGAACAAGCAAATGTTAGCAAGGTTTGAAATATTTCCGATATAGCCCATAAAAAGCAAAGGACAAAGCTTGGCCTCCACTTTACGAAGTAAGCATTATCATCAAGAAAATCACCCATCGAAAAGAATCAATCAACCAAACTAACAAGGTTTAAGGGTAGGTTATGGGTATCCTACATCTTTTGGCTCAAATAATAATTTTGAAGAGAGGGAGTCAAGTATAGAAATTCTATCTAAGGTGGTGTTAAAAGTCTTTTTATGAAAAACAAACCTATGGTTTTGGGAAGGCTAAAGGTGAGAAAGATTTTCTCATAGGCGGGCTAGTCAAAGTTTTTAGTTAGAACAAGGGATAGAGGTGGGCTTGGCCACAAGTCAGCCCTACCCTTGTTGGCTATGGTTTTGGGTGGGGGCTATGGGAAGGCTTTGATTGGACAAAAAGTTAGATCAAAACAAAACATGCAATGCAATGCAATGTAGATGAAGAAAATGACATGATATGGTGGTGATCTAAAAGTTAGCCTAAATTAACTAGCCACAAGTTTAGAGTCAAAGGATGGTTCAACTTCATATTTCTCTCTAAAAAGACACAAAAGGAAAAGAACCTAAACACTAATAGGCACACAAAAGGGTCTACAAGTTTTCCAAGATCAAGAACAAAGTGCTCCCTCAATAGCAATTAAATCAAACAACATGGTGTTCTGGTATTTATTAGAGCAATGGTACAATGTTAATTGATGGTTCAGTTTAAGATCACAGTGTAGACGGTCATATTATATATATATATAAATAAAAGAAAACGGGTTGCCTCCCGCAAAGCGCTTCATTTAAAGTCATAGAGCTCGACTTTCTTACGTACCTCCTCGTGGTCGCGAAGCCATGGTCCTTCATGTAAGATTTGAATATGTCTATGCAGCTTTGATCTACTCTCCATGCTTGACACGATCATTTTGCTTGATGAGAGGCTTGCCCGGTCGTCTCTTGAATCATCATCCCCTCCTTCTCCTTTGCTCTTCGTCGCTGCCTCTCCTTTCATGAATTTTCCTCTCTGTCCAGATCAGACCATGTAGCAAACAACTTCTCCAATGCGTGGCACATGAAATTGTCTTTCCATCAAGTGTTTATTCACCCCCAACGGACTCCGAACGAGTGAGTTATGCCCGTTTTACTCCAACACTGCAATCTGTCTAAATCTGATTTCAGACTGCGCAGCGCCTAAGGTTTTTGCCATATCTCCTTGTACGGGTCTTCAAATTCGTCGATCTTGCAGGCGTTGGAATCGGCACTTGATGGAGTTTCTGATTTTTCAACTTTTGACTTGTTCTACATATCTGATCAGGTGCTCAAAATTGATGAAAATAGCAACGTCCGTACTCGAGATTTGGGGAAGGCGATGCACGAGCTTGCAATTCCTTTGGGGCATGGCTTCTCTCCTCTTTATTAAGGTTTAATGACCTGCATGGTTAGTGAAACTTGGGTTTTCTCCCAACACACACTCTTTTAAGGTCACGAGCTTGACCAAGCACGAAGCAAGTCTAAGATTTGCAAGGCGTATGGCAAACAAATGCATACATAACCACAATTTAAATTGGATGAACAAAATGTGATTAAAGGTAGCATAAGTTTCTTGCTCAGCGCTAAAGCTCTCATTAGGAATGAGTTCATTAGGCAAGTAATTAACAAAGATTAAGCACATCATAGCCTCTTTATCATTCTCAAGAAATTCTAGCCTATCATGATCATCAATGGTGCAAGGCATAGAATCAAAACATACTATTGGATAAGAACGTGAATATATCAAAAGAAATATATCATATCCAAAAGTACCTTGAGAGTTTAATGTGTATCTTAGCCTTCGAGCTTTTCATCGTAAGTGATCCTCCGGAGTTGAAAGCGAACAATCCTTGATGATCGGAGGTGGCTCGCGTAGACTTTCCTCAATTCCTTCCTTCGTGCCACATGTCGTCAAGGTTTCTTTGTGTAGGATCACTTCTCTTCACTTGTTTGTGGAGCTTCACACATGTCTTAAATGTCTTTATGTAGCTCCAAGATCCTTCGTGTGAGAATCCAAAGTATTCGCGTCATTGGATGTCGTCCTTCATATGTAATACATCGTGGTTTTCTCCAAACGTCTCCTTGCGTCGGATGTTGCCAACTTGTGCCTTCACTTGCCAATGCTCCAGGGGGTCTTTGTTTTATTCCAAGCTTCTAAATTCCACCATGTGTGGTCTAATGGAAGCATTGCCCACACTCCTTTTTGTTGTCCTCGTCTTCATCTCCACTATCTTGTTCTCATCATGTTGCTGCTGCCTCTTCTTCATGGATTTTCCCTTGTACACATAACAGAACATATATACCAAAATATTGCTATATTGAAAAAATTATAAAATTATCTTTCCAATGGGTACTCATTCATCTTAATTGGAGTCCATATGAGGGAGTTATGGTTGTTTCACTTCAACTTTGCATGCTGTCCAGAAATTTTCAGGATGTGCAACCATCGGTGATTCAGCCATATTCGCTTGTAGAAACCTCCGATCGACTTGATACTTGACTTGTTGGAAGCGTAACTTCGTGGGGCTTCTAAATTTCCAAAGATATTTTGTTTTTCATCCCATGAGACTGCAAAAATTGATGTGAACAGAAACTTCGAAGATGTTGACGAGCTTGATCTTGTGATCTTGGGGGCACCGTGATTGCTTCCAATACCTATTGCTTGATCAAACAAATCTCCATAAAACATTAGTCTTAAAATTTTAATTGACACGTTGACTTACCTTATTTATCATCGCTCATCTTGAGTGTGGACTCGATAGCGGATGATGGGCCACTTACAAAAGTTAGCACCTACCACTAAAGACTGAATCTTCATGTTTGTTGGAATGCGGATGTAGAGAACTCCTCGAACGTCTTGTGTCTAGCTTTTCACCTACTTTCAAGGACACAAACAAGAAAACAAGCGTATATGCAATAATAAAAATTAGGGTTAGTCAAATAGAAAGGTAGATCACCCTAGGGTTCGAGTTGTCGATCGCCGGCAACGGCGCCAGAAAAAGGGCTTGTTGACGGTTCAAAACCGTGTTGAAGTTCACCGCAAGAGTACGGGTGACTTGGTGCCTTTTTCACCAAGGAGGGCCCCCAAGGTTTGTCAATCCAAGGATCGAAAGCAAACCACTAAGGTTCTCTACCTTATCTAGTCAATCTAACCTAACATGTAGCATTGATTGCATACAAAGGATAAACCTAAAGAGATATTCATGAAGTGTATAGGTTGATCACACCCAAGAACAACGGCTAAGGTAAAGCTCCACCGAAGGAGTAACTAGGCCTAGCGCCTTCTAGCTGAAGCTCCGACAAATGAACAACGAATCGAACATCTCATCTACTAGCATCCTTAAACTCCTACCTCCGGCCTACCTCCCGAAGACATCTGCTCTTTCGGGGGTAATCATCCTGTCACGATGCACCCTTAATGAAGCGGTGAATCTAGGGGCACGCTCAAACATGAATGTGTCTACGAATCATGATGGATCGATATGCTAAACCTAATCACCACGATTATATAAAGCATGCTATATAGCCTAACCAATGCATTAGACTAGGGATCAAATCACATTCACGATAGGTGAAAAGCATAAACGGAGACATGGAATCGCTAATAGATCTGAAAATACGATGAACATTGCTCACATAATAATAGATGCGTTTGGATCATCACCACCGAGTACATACCATTGATGACCTCAACTAGCTCCGGAACTCCACCATGGCACAACCACGCAGGGCGGCCATGGCGGATAGGGTTGGCCTAGGCCATCCCCTAGACAACTTCGAGGACTCCACCGTCGTCGTCTCCCTCCAGTGCTTGCTTATAGGTTTCTCTTAATTCTAGTGGATGGATTAGGCGGCCGTCAGAGGCAGGGGATATAAATGAGCCAAGGAGCGTGTAGGTCAAAGGGCGTCGCGAACCGGGCCCGAGACACCCTAGGCCGGTCGGAATGGGCCGGCCGGCCCAGGCCCTTTTCGGCCCGGTTCGGGCCCATCTTCCTCCACGATGCTTCTTGCACTTTCTTGAATATTTGCCGAAGTGCATGTGGGTCCTTGACGTCGTTTTCTCCGCGGTTTAGATAAGGGTGCTTGGCGCGCAAACTCCCGCATCTTCCGTTCGGGTCCTCGGATTTTCACGGCTTCATGCTTCGGTCCTTGGGTCATTTGGAGTCATGTTCACTTCGTGTCTTGACTTGTGCCGGGCTTCGTGATTTTCTCATAAAGTGCTCGATGAACTCTACCCGGAAGTCCTCATTTATGCGCTTAAATCCTACGTAAACAACATACTCCAAAAATCACATTCAAGTGTGAACTTGTTACATCATTAGGATGTCTAGTGGTGGGTTAGTTATAATTCAAAGATCAAACCAAAGTGTAACAAGTGCTCTTGGTTGATGGAAATCGACCGTCAACAACAAGTTAACAAATATATCTTAACATTTATTTTGACATATGTGCATTGCCTGAAATAGCCACTGGGTACCAATCTATGCAGATTCTATGTATGTGACTTCATCCATCACTTTGAAAGTGGTAGCTTCGGCTCCTTCAGTGATAAGGTGCAAACACAAAAATGCAAACAAACATATCCTAGTTCTTATTGTTCATATACTTTTTTCTAACGATTAATAACTTCTTCTGTAGATTG
This sequence comes from Cenchrus fungigraminus, assembly GCA_036936925.1. Classification (NCBI taxonomy): domain Eukaryota; kingdom Viridiplantae; phylum Streptophyta; class Magnoliopsida; order Poales; family Poaceae; genus Cenchrus; species Cenchrus fungigraminus. Next base: position 106,862,277 of record CM072779.1, read on the forward strand.
CTAACATCAAGGAAGGATTACTTGAGACACAAAGAATCCGGTTAATTCAAGAACAACTCTACGGATTTATTCTAGATGAGGTGATTAATCCCACGGGAGAGTTTCATGCCGGTGACTCAATAGTAATAGTGAGCAAAGAAGACACTGCTAGCATTGCTAATGAAGCTCAGCAAAGCACCGACAAGAACAAGGACAAAGACGTCGATAAAGAAGGATTCTCTTCTAAGGACAAGAACAAGGAGGGCGATAAAGAAGCAACTTCTGCTAAGGACAAGAAGAAGGTGGCTGAGAAAGAAGCAACTTCTTCTAAGGCCAAGAAAAAAGACATCAAGAAAGTAGGAGCATCTTCTAGGGTCACTACCAGAGCACATCAACGATGAGAAGGGGCTTAACGCTGCGTATTTGATTAGTACAAATGAACTAAACAAATATGTCTAAATACGTTCAAATACAAAACAAACTAAAAAGAAATAAAAAGGAAAATTAAGAAAAACACATTAGTACCAGTTGGGGATACCAGCCGGTACTAATGTGGAGGCCGCCACGTCGCCCGGTGGAGGCCACATTAGTACCGGGTGGTATCCCCAACCGGTACTAATATCACATTAGTACCAGGTGAGGAGAACTGGTACTAAAGTTGCCTCCACATTAGTACCAGTTGGACTGTACCGGTTCCAAAACCAGTTTTGGAACCGGTACAGAAAGTCCCTTCCCTAGTAGTGATTGACGCCTCTCCATGCACGTGCGTAAGTGTGTGTCATGTATATACTCGATACCTCCATCCTTCAATAAACTAACTAACATCATATATTAGCAAAAGAAGGTAGTATATCTTTTTTGAGGCTCTCGGATCACCGTCTCCGTCGCATCGGGCCTTCGGACTTGGTTTTGAGGTCCAAACCAAGAAACCGTCCTCCGATGGTTTTGGGGCCAAACCACCAAACCCCGCGTGCACGGCCCAGCCTCACCCAGCCAAGCGTCGAGCTCGCCAAGCCTTTCACCTCCGGTGCCCGGACGGTCTACTCGGTCTTGCCTCGTCCTTGACTTGGCCGCCACCAATGCACCAGCTCCATGTCTATGACTTCAACTCGCTCTTCTTGCACCATGCGGCTCGCACTTGACCCCATCGGCCACCAGGTCCATCGAACCAAGCCTACTTGTCTCTCCACTCCTCGGAGGCCACACAGGCATAGACCTTTCACGCTTGTTCTTCACCTGCACCAACACGAGTCAAGCCGCAACCTGCACCTGCAATACTCAGCAAAGCATCAGTCCACACCATGTTGTCAATCACTCATCACCAAGGAGCGACCCTCCACTGGTCTTCGGACGCTCCTGGTCCTCAGCCTTGTTTATGATTATTTAGATGACCCTATGTTTGGTCTGGTCACATTCAGACAATAGTTAAGAATGTCAAAGGGGTTGTTGCCCATAATTTCAGCAGAGGAATGCAGCTTGGAACCTTGGTCATAGTGCTTTGAAGAAGATCATTGTGGCACTACACATGCTTGCATAGGGTCTAGTCGAATCTCTCGATGAGAGACTTTACATAGGGAAGATCACCATCGTTTAGAGTTTGAGGGAGTTTGTCAAAGTTGAGATTGAGATTTTTTGGGGGGTAGCAACACTTGTAAGCACCAAATGAGCTTGAAACTAAGCCTTATGCAAATGGGTGCGGCAAAGGGGTTCCCGAGGATGCTTCGATGCAGTGGAAGACTTATCTTGCAACATGGCATGTGCAATTCACTAGTCATATTGTCACAATCCAACAATCATTTTAGAAGCAATTTCATCACATGATCCATGATTTTGGCATGAATCTTTGGGTTTATTGGCTCTCACATGACATCAATGTCCTCTAAAGGTCCACCTGTGAACTTTGAAAGTCAATGGCCATGAGTACACAATGGTTCTCCTTTGTGGAGACAATGATAAATTCAAAAGGTAACATGACAACACACTTTGCGAAGGTTCAAGAAGCTTTGAGGAAGGATGATGAGAGAGTTGGTAAGGTGTTACAGTCTCAATTTGCAAGTGTCTGTTGTCCTTCTTCATTCTAGGGTTAGAAGACCCTGTGGTGTATCATGACATCATGCACAACATGATAATAAAGAATGAGAAGGGTCAGTTGGAAGTTCTAAATGACCATGTGGGAACACTCATGTAACCCAAGCAAAGTAAAGATTGAATCCAAAAAGTCCTTGAAATGCATCAAAAGATACAAGACCATGAGGCATATGATAAACTTCATGATGAGCTCACTGAGCATTTGTTGCAAATTTGTGGGCAATAGATTTCTCTATGTTTCCTCATATTTATGTGGATCATTTGATGCATTTGGACCCATATTGTGTTTAAATTCCATCTCGACGTAGAAGATGCATGCTACAAAGCCCTACTGATCTAAGATAGTAATATGGGACTAGACATAAATAATGGACTAAGTTTTATCAATTTCCCTTCGACAAAAGAAACATATTGCTCAAATTTTCAAATCAAGATTTTTATTAAATTGAATATAATTAATGTATGAAACTTAAGAAGGTATGTTTCTTCTATTTCTGAGGCTTGCGTAGTTAGGGTTAGAAATACTTTATGTGTTCCCTAAGCCTCTATGTATGATACTTCAGGGGGGTTTATTAATGTTGAAGTTAATCAAAGGAAAAAAATTAGCTTTTTGGATTAGTTTTCTTTTCCTAAGAATGCATTCCTAGCAATGTTTTTCATTATGAGAAGTTACTTATTTATGACATATAGAGAAGACATATCTTTGTGCCCCTCTAGCTAGCTAGTTTCTTGTTGGGATGTTGTCGTTGCAATATCTATTAATCTCCCACCGATGCTGACTTTAATTTTCAACCAATCCAGTCTCTCTCTTTCTCTTGCCCCTATGTCAAACCATTTCTAGTCGGTGGCATCACCTTTGAACCCCCTTAATTGGAATCTCCCCTTCATTTTTGATGGCATATTTTTAGAGGCCATGGTCCATGTGGTGGAGATGAATGGGCATGGACGATTGACTAGGGGACTTTTACAGCTCATCTGCGGAGGGTTTTTGCATATTTTTAAATTTTCTATTATCCTTTCCTTGCTTGTTGTTTCTTTTGTTTTTATGAAAATTGTTTATTCTCCTTTTCTCAAACTTTTGCAGGTAACTAGCAGAGGTACCCATGTTACACGCACGGGTCTAAACAATAAAATAAAAATAATTTTGACCAATATCTGTTATTATTTATGATATTGAATACATAAATACACAAAATAAACAAATGAAGCTAATGTCATCATACTTGTGACCTGTTTCTACTCACAATAAGTTGAAGAAACATGAAAAAATCAAGTTTCTGGGTCAAACAAGCCTACTTGGTCGTGCCGTTGAAGAGGGGAGGGGGCTCGGAGATGGAGATCAGGGGATACGAGAGCACGTCCTTGACAGAGTTGTAGAAAGAAACAAATTAAGCAGAGCTCCAGTTACCTGGATCTGGATGGTGGTGATGATGAGCTCCAGTGATGTGCGGTTGGTGGAGGTGCCTTCAATGCTCAACAGTGATGAAGAGGATGAGACACTCGAGGTGGATTCGGAGGTTGGAGTGGCAGCATGTTGCAATTGTGCCATGAGATAGCCCTCGCCAAGGGTGTCCCTCTCGTGAGCATCCACAGGTAGGGATAGGTGCGCCATCCATGGGAGTGGGATGGGAAAGACTGTTGGCATTTCTTAGCGTCGATCACTTAAGAACAGATTTGGAATCCATCCTTAGCGTTAGCGCTAGAAATGCTTGTTGGCATTCCTTAACGTCACCACTAACGACGCCGAGTTAGCGTGAACATCAAGACTTGCCAATGGTAAATCTAAACGATCATGAATGAATCTGCAAGCGCACAGATAAACCATTGTAGCATTTCCCCAAGGAAGGAGAATATTCCAAGGGTATCGTATCCGTGGAAGGCAATGGCGGATATCATAGACTTATGCTTTTGCACTGAATGTAAACCAATAGATAGATGTAGGTAACAACAACTCAAAGGCAGGGGTAAGATAAAAGATATGATAGGGTAGTGTGACACACACTCAGATCTACCTCTACTCTAGTACTCTACGGCATAGGGCCATAGGGGGAACATATGAGTTAGCTCTAGGTTCTAATGTACTAAACATACAAAGCTAGAAGATACGAGAGATAGGCATCAAACATTACAAGAGAGGGTAAGGTTCAGCACCTAGGTACAAAGAAGGAGATAGCCCGCGACGACCAGCACTCTACGAAACTACACTTTAGACTTCTACAGCAATACCCCAGCGCAGAGGGTTCCAAAGAGTCCAACGGGCTGTCACCACTACGGCCTACCTCTATCATTACGGGGGGGGTATGCTCATAACTAACGTAGCAACACAACCCAGGCACCATGCCAGTGTTGCTTCTAGACTTCACCTGGCCCGGGCTATTGTAACCCAGGGTGAGAGCCACCAGAAGACTGGTCAACTTAGACCAAGTATCGTAGCTTGAACACAAACCTCATGCAACACTATCATGCCATCTAACAAGATCAACTAAGGCTAGACATACGAACGGATACGAACTCTCTTATTCTAGTAAACAAGATCAAAGGGTCGTCTTCGTGAAGAACACGAGCCTCTAACTTATGAACAAACACATAAGGAATGAGTTTATCATCATTCAAGTGGATCAAAAGGTAGTGTTCATGAAGAACACAATCCTCTAAATGATGAACAAGAGATGAACTCAAGAACATATCAAGTATATGATCTACCATGAATTTATATGAAATTGTTGAATTACTGAAGTAGATCAAAGTCATATAATGAAATAAAGATAAAATATAACTCATACCTAGACTCCAAAGAAGACTTGGAACCTGAATAAGAGCTACTCTAGCCTACCCCCTAGCCTTGGAAACTAAAAGTGAGTGGAGAATAAGAGAGTGGTGTGTGAGTAATGGGAGCCCCTCCCCTTCTATTTATAGGCAAGGAGGAGGCTTGCCTCGGGCGCCAAATGGCCTCAAAACACCCGGGGATGCAGCAAGTGACCAATGAGGGGCAACCACATGGAGGACCAGGATGGATGGCCACTAGGTCGGTTCGGCCGATCCTAGGATCGGCCGGCCCCCTAGGGTCGCCTCCTAGCCTGTGTTTTCTCTGGGTGGCTGACATGTGGGCCCTTTGATCCTTCCCCCGTGCATGCCAAGTTTCCTGATAAGTTGGAGCTCTAGTGGGCCCATGGATCCTTGTGAAGTCCGTGTGTCGCTCTCTGATTTGTCGGTGAGTGCCTCCCTTGGATCAGTGACGTGGATTGCCACATGTTTCCTTGGTGGCAGCCACATCCTCAGCTGAGTTGGCATGGTTCTTCCATAGAAGGTGGGTTTCCATCTCTTTTAATGGGTATTTCACCTACATACAAATAATCTCCAAGGACAAGTGGAACTACATTATTCAAACCAAAATGCAAGTAAATAATGCTTATGCCTCTATTTATGTGAGAATATTGATGGCTGAAAGTAGTACTTAACAGCCGTCAACACTGAGGTAGACTCGACGTGGGTGTTCAGCGTCTCCTCCAATCCTGTGACATGGACGGTGGGCTCTCCCATCTGCTGCGCGAGCTGAGCATCACGTGCAGAGGTTGAGGAGTGCTGCCTGAAGGATGAAGACGGAGGTGGACCACCGAAGCTGGAACTAGCGGGTGTAGACCGCTGAGCACCGCTCGCACTTGCCCAAGCCGCGCAACTCGCACTCGGCTGGTAGGTGGGCTGATCCCAACCAGGTGCATATCGAAGGGTAACCCCGAACATGTACCCCGCAGGGGCCCCTCCTGCCGCCGGTGGTGTAGCAGGCTGTGGCTGTGGCTGTGGCTATGGTGATGGCTCTGACTGCTGCTGCTGCTGCATGTGTGCTCTCTTCGCCGCGCTTCTGGCGGACCTGCCTGAAACACTAGCATGACAGCTTTCCTCTTGTGTAACAAGGGCAATGGTTAGTGACTCCGAGCTATACAATCGAAACCCCGGGTTAGGTAACGGGATTTGATTTGCATAACCCGGAAAGAAGAAAGTCAAAGAATCAATTAGGCCTTTCTTAAGTATTTGCCCTTGGATCAAGTATGCCTCATCAATGAGAACTCGGGGCGTCCCGATGAAGGGTACGGGATTCCCGCTAAGAACCCCGAGTCTGAGAGCAATACGAGTCACCAAAGACATACACTCAATAGGACTTATCATCTAGAAATTCGTCATCCGCTGCCGAATCATAGCTTTAATGGGAGAGACCTTGATCTGTTTAGTAGCAGCATATAAAAGCATCAACTCATCACTGCACACGGGCCGAACATCCTCTCATGGAAAGAGAGTAATGGCGAGCCACTTGTGCCACAAGCGAAGAGTGGGATGCACAATATCATTGCACCGAGGCACAAATTTGCCACTGTAAACAAGACCAGAGATGTCTGCCCAGAAAGAGTCTCGAACAAAACCCTCACAAGCCTTCTTCAAAGAAAGAGCACAACACTGATTAAAACTAAGGAGACGACTAAGTTCCTTCCAAGAAACATGGTAATTGGTCCAGAAAAGATGAAACTCAATAACATCAGCCACCTCGGCAAGAGAGCAAAGAAACTGGATGGTGAGGGGCCGAGAGCCAGGCTCTGTAACTGGCGCAAACTCCTCCCAACCAAGAGCATACCAAATGGAAGCAAACTCGAGGTTCATAGCTGTTTTCTCCATGAGAGCCGGGTCGAAGCCCTGAGTGTGGGCGAAGACTTGGTCCTTCAGGAGAGCATAGGCTTGCTCCTCTCGAGCACCCCGCAAGCTGAGGTAGGGGGTGTCGTCGACGACCTCCTCCGCTGCTTGAGGCTCAGCATGCTCTTCTTCATAATCCATCGTTGATGGGCTCGGCGTCGGCTCGGCGGGGACGGATGAACTCACGCTTGCTCGCGAACGGTAGCGTGTCACCCTCCGGAGAGTGTTCGCCGCCCAATTCATGCTAGCACAACAACAAAGGGACAACAAGAGCAACTCGGTGATGGATTAGTGAAATCGAATGAAATTCTTACCGAGCTTGCTCCACCAATAGCAATACTTTTAGCAACACAATAGAGAGAACACTTGATGATCCAAACATGAGCAAGAAATCCAAGAAAACCAAGAGAGCAAGGAATAGAGAGGGGAGTGTGAGTGAAATGAGTTGAATGGGTGAAGAACACCCCCTCTCCCCCTGCTATTTATAGGCAAATGCGTCGGGCATCCAGACATGGCCGTTGGGCAACGACTAGGAGCCGTTGGTACAAGGTGGGGCCCAGCAGCCGTTGGGCTGCTTTGGCCGAACCTGGGGTCAGCCGACCCCAGGCCGGGCCCACCTGCCCCCTACCTTGGCCAGTGGCTCCCCAATGGCTAGCTAGGGGCCTGCCTGAGTGCCTCGGCCCAAATTCCCCTAAAATATTTTTCAAATGATTTTTCTAGAATTTTCAAACTCAGTGTTGGCATTTCGTAGCGTCGTCATCCTAAGAACAGATCTGGGACCCGTCCTTAGCGACAACACCAGGAAATGCCTTTAGGCACCTCTCAATGTCACAACTAATGGCACCGGGTTAGCGTGAACATCGAGACTTGCCAAAGGTTAATCTAAACGATCATGAACGAATCCGCAAGCACACAGATAAATCATTGTAGTATTTCCCTAAGGAAGGAGAGTATTCCAAGGGTATCGTATCCTTGGAAGGCAATGGCGGATATCTTAGACTTATGCATTTGCTCTGAATGTAAACCAAGAGATACATATAGGGAACAACCACTCAAAAATAGGGGTAAGATAAAAGATATACGGGGTAGTGTGACACACACACTCAAATCTACCTCTACTCTAGCACACTACGGCTTAGGGGGAACATACGAGTTAGCTCTAGGTTCTAATGTACTAAACATACAAAGCTAGAAGATACAAGAGATGGGCATGAGTATTGCATGAGAGAGATAAGGTTCAGCACCCAGGTACAAATGAGGAGCTAGCCCGCGACGACCAGCACTCTGCGAAACTAGACTTTAGACTCCTACAGCAGGTACCCCAGCGCGGAGGTTGCCCAAGGATCCAACAGGGCTGTCACCACCTGAGGACCGACCTCTATCGTTACGGGGGGTATGCTCATAACTATCGTAGCCAGACAACCCAGGCACCATGCCTACGTTGCTGCTAGACTCCACCCGGCCCGGGCTATTGTGACCCAGGGTGAGAGCCACAAGAATACTGGTCAACTAGACCGAGTACCGTAGCTTGAACACAGACCTCATGCAACACTCTCACGCCATCTAACAAGATCAACTAAGGCTAGACATACAAACAGATATGAACTCTCTTATGTCTAATCAATAAGATCAAAGGGTCGTGTTCGTGAAGAACACGAGCCTCTAACTTATGAACAAACACATAAGGAAGGAGTTTATCACCCTTCAAGTGGATCAAAAGGTAGTGTTCACGAAGAACACAAGCCTCTAAATGATGAACGAAGGATGAACTCAAGAACATATCAAGAATATGATCTACCATGACTTTATATGAAATAGCTGAATAACTGAAGTAGATCAAAGTCATACAAAGAAATAAAGATAAAAGAGAACTCATACCTAGACTTCCAAGAGGACTTGGAACCTGAATAAGAGCTACTCTAGCCTACCCCCTAGCCTCAGAAACTAAAAGTGAGAGGAGAATGAGAGAGTGGTGTGTGAGAAATGGGAGCCCCTCCCCTTCTATTTATAGGCAAGGACAAGACTTGCTCGGACGCCCAAAGTTCCCCTAAACACCCGGCAGTGAGGCAATGGACCAATGTGCAACCACCACGTGGAGGGCCACGATGGGGCGCCACTAAGGCGGTTCGGCCGATCCTAGGATCAGCCGGCCCCCTAGGACGGCCCCACCTGGTGTGCTTCCTCTGGTTGGCTACCTTGTGGACCCTCTGATCCATCCCCGGTGCATTGCTTGATTTGGTATCCGAGGTTGAAGGACCGATTAGGCGAACCAGAGAGGGGGGGAGTGAATGGGAGCCGATAAAAATTCTTCTCGAAGGAGATGAGAACTCCAACAAGACGAACACGGCTTCCAACTCACGTCTCCGACCCAACTACCCAAGTTGGCCAAGACCACGCAGCCACTGGAGTGCTACTGGTCCTAGGAACCAACACTAAACCTTTCGAGCCAAAACTCACCAAACCACACAGCGGAAACTTGCACGGCTTGCTGCCTGTGCTACACCGGTCACACCGATGGCCTGCTCCGGTCAGACCGGTGGACAGAGCCGGTCAGGCCGGTGGCTACAGCAGCCGCACAGCACACGTTCCAGGAAGCCTCAGTGACTCCTCTAGGCCCTGGAACAAAAACCACCACTAAACACAACCTGTAAGGAAGAAGAACCCCTCACAAAACCTAGCAAAACAACTCCAAACACGCCAAGAACTGATCAGCAGGACCACGCGACAAAACCACACGGACAAGGCTATTCCCCGAGACAAAAACCCACCAAGGGCTAGCACCGGTCAGACCAGTCAAGAGCACCGGTCAGACCGGTCGTGCCTGGGCAGCTCGGGATGAACAGCGCCCGCGAGTCAACTCCTCCAAATCCAACTCCCGATCTCCCGATTCGTTCCACGGTTTTGCACAAGACTTTGGGGATAGTAGGAACACCTCATGGGTACTCCATAGCCAAGATTTGGTCCACCAAAACTTGTCAAATCAAGAGGAATCGAAGAAATCCCACCAAGAACGCCTCTAATCCTAGAGCCACGAAAACCCCAAAATCGAGCCCCTTTGGTCACGGATTTGGAAGGGGAATCAAAGGGAAAAGAACCACGAAGGGTTCATGCATACATCTCCCACCAAATCCCAAAGAGAAAGGCCTCGAAATCGCTCCAAGAAAATCACCAAGAAAGGGCTCCGAAAATCACCAAAAAGGAGAAACGGGAAAGACACATCCAAGCCTTGAGGAACCACGCCGAATCATCTATACATACCAAAGAGGTTCATACAAGGTCTAGCTTGCCGCCCGATCATCCTTCCCTCTCACAAGATCTCACCATGAAGCTCTCAAGCTATTCCTACGAAAATCCTAAGAAAATAGGAAGGAAAAATAGGAAAACCAAATGAGCTAGGGTTTCAAGAGATGGCTGCCATCCTCTCACCACTTGGGTTATATGGAGGCAACCGAAAGACGAAAATACCCTTACTAGCTAACTAGGGATACATGCCCCTCGAGGGCGAAATTGGAAGTCTTTGTCTTCGCACCATCGGACGGATGCCCAGCGACCGCAAACTTGCTTAGCCTCGACGCAAGCCTTGCGATCCCGACGCGTGTCCTCCCTTCGAAGATTCCGGACTGCGTCGTCGCACACCGGTCAGACCGGTGCTCCTCACCGGTCAGACCGGTCAGACCCACCGGTCAGACCGGTCTGGAGCTGCTGCACCTCCGTCTTCGGTTCTTCGGTCTTGGCTTTGTGGATCAACCAAGGAACCCAGTGATTTTCTGGTGAACCACCGAAAACCCCGCGAACTCGGTGTAGCCTCCGCCAATCACCACTCATGACTCGGCTCCCACGTAGTCCCGGCTCGACCTTGGTTTTGAGGCTCAACCAAGAAACCGTCCATGACTTCATCTTGCCGTTCTTGCCACCATGCGGCCCGCACTTGACCCCGCTGGCCACCGGGTCCCTCGAACCAAGCCTACTTGTCTTCTCCACACCTGGAGGCCTCACCGGCAACGACCTTTCACGCTTGTTCTTCACCTGCACCTGCACTAGTCAAGCCGCAACCTGCACCTGCAATACTTAGCCAAGAATCAGTCCACACCACGTTGTCAATCACTCATCACACCAGGAAGCGACCATCCACCGGTCCTCGAACCACACCTATCTCTCAATCTCCCCCTTGATGAGTGCATTGACAACACACACGTTTTGGTAACCAAGAGAAAAGGAAAAGAAAAGAAACGACTAAAAGGAACTCCAACAAGCGATCGAAAGCCAAAGAAAAGGCAAAGAGCAAGATCACTTGAAGAAGACAAGTCTCGGACCCCTTAGGCAAGGGCAACGGCTCGACACATCCGAGACAAAACATGCTCAAGCAAAGAGCACTAACCATCAAACCAAAGCACGAAAACCACAAAGAGCTCCCCCTGCACACATGCAAGCTCCCCCTGAACCAATGCAACTCCCCCTAGACAAATGCATGCGAACCACTTCACGAAACAGAGCAGCTGCAACAACTCAGCTCTGACCGGTCAGACCGGTCGACACCACCGGTCAGACCGGTGATCAACATGTGAACAGGACCAGCACTCTGACCGGTCAGACCGGTGACCTCAACCGGTCAGACCGGTGCACAACAGAGCCCAAAAATGGCTCGAAACCACCAGAGAACCTTCCAAATGCATTCAGTAGGCCAAAACATGCTCAAACTTCTCCCCCTTGTTGACAATGCATGAATCAAGCCGAAAATGCAAAAAATGCAACCTAGAGCTTCTCAAATAGACAAAATTCAACATAGGATGCTACACATGTCCAAACGAGCAAGTTAGATACTCTATAGCTTCGTAATGACATAAACTTCATGATCACCAAGTTTCACAACCATTGGGCGAAGCTAAGATAGAATTTAGCAATTTTGCGAAAATCACTCTCTCATGAGCAAAGTCCTAAACATGAGCAAAACATGTCAAAATGGCAAAGCCACACAAACTTCATGCTAGGACAACCATTCTAAGCATAAGACCATCATAAACACCCACAAGCACCTCATGTCATGTCAAAGCCACCGAGCCATGTGCCTACTTCTATATATGAGACTTCTCATTGGTAGGCATCATGCAACGATTTAGCACCCAAAGCAACTTACAATTAGCACCTATGACATGGGAGCACATTTTTCAAGCAATTTACATTTCATTTTCAGATTTATAATCGGTACATGAAATGTCTTTGCGACAAAAAGGAACTTATGCCCCTCCATAAGATGAAGCATGGGGGCTAAACATTCATGATGGCAAATGAGCCTTTGGCCCCATATGATCAAAATAAGCTATCCAACCACAATTTAAGCATAGCCAAGCCACAAAAACATGTCAAGATCATGTAAAGGCATTTACTCACAAGAGAGCATACATATGAAATTTTTCAAAAACATAGCCATCAACCATGGATATAAACCAAGATTATCAAGAGCTAAGCCAAACTAACCATAGCTTACCAAATTAGCTCACAAAGACATATATGTCATTCCATGGTGAACAATGTATATAGGAGAAGCCTTTCCTAAACAATGCATATGATACAAAATGCATGCAACCTAAGATACAAAGATGCCTATACATCATGTTACATATGCCATGCCAAATGCAAGAAATGCACAAAGGAAAGCTATACATATGCTACAAAGGAGCTCCCACACGCCAACTCAAGAAATCAAACAAACACTAAGCTCCCCCCGCAAACGAGTGAAAGTTGCTTGATCTAGGGGTTTGGTGAAAATATCGGCTAGTTGTTCATGTGTGGGTACATGGATCAAAGCTATCTTCCCTTTCTCTACGTTGTCTCTCAGAAAATGATACCTCACTTCTATGTGCTTGGTTTTGGAATGGAGCACTGGGTTCTTTGCAACGCTTATGGCACTGGTGCTATCACATTGAAGTGGGACATGGGCATACTCCTCACCAAAGTCACTCATGGTGTATGTGATCCAAAGGAACTGAGAGCAACAACTAGTTGCGGCCACATACTCTGCCTCGGTAGTGGATTGAGCAACACTCGACTGTTTGCGGGAAGACCAAGACACCAAAGAAGAACCCAAGAACTGGCAAGTCCCAGAAGTGGACTTCCTATCCAACCGACACCCGGCAAAATCCGCGTCTGAAAAACCATGAAGCACCAAAGAAGAAGACGCAGAGTACCAAAGACCGAAGTCGGGAGTGTGTCGCAAATACCTGAAAATGCGCTTGACTGCTTGCCGATGCGAAGTCCTCGGAGACGCTTGAAAACGAGCGCACAGACACACCGAGAATTGAATGTCCGGCCTCGTCGCCGTCAAGTAGAGGAGTGACCCGATCATGCTCCGGTACTCCTTCTGGTCCACGTGTTCACCTTCCTCGTCCGCATCAAGAGCTGTAGACGTACTCATAGGCGTCGCCATGGCCTTGGAGTCCTCCATCTTGAACTTTCTCACAATGTCCTTGGTGTACTTAGCTTGGTGCACAAATGTTCCTTCCTTTGATTGCTTGATTTGTAGCCCAAGGAAGAACTGCAACTCGCCCATCATGCTCATCTCAAATTCCCTGCTCATGTCTTCTGCAAACCTTGCAACAAGAGAGTTAGACGAGCCACCAAAGACAATATCATCCACGTATACCTGCACAATCAGGATATCTCTGCCCTGCCTGAGGAGAAACAAGGTCTGGTCAACCTTCCCCATCTCAAACCCTCTCTCAAACAGGAACCCCCTCAACCTACCATACCAAGCTCTAGGCGCCTGCTTCAACCCATACAGCGCCTTCCTCAACTTGTACACCCGGTGAGGGTACTTCTCACTCTCAAACCCCGGTGGTTGCCTCACAAACACCTCTTCCTCCAACACACCGTTCAGGAAAGCACTCTTCACATCCATCTGGTACAACTTGAACCCTTTAGCCACGGAAAAGGCTAGAAGGATCCTGATCGCCTCCAAACGAGCTACAGGAGCGAAAGTCTCCTCGTAGTCGATCCCCTCTTTCTGACTGTACCCCTGAGCAACAAGTCTCGACTTGTTCCTCACCACTTCTCCTTTCTCTCCCTCTTTATTTTTCCACACCCATTTTGTCCCGATCGGCTTACACCCTGGGGAGGGTCAACCAACACCCAAACTTGGTTCCTCTCAAAATTCTCCAACTCCTCATGCATCGAGTTAACCCAATTATGATCAGATAACGCGTGTCCAATGTCTTTGGGCTCAAAGGTGGCAACAAAAGCAGCATGAGCGAAATGAGAATTGTTCCGAACCCTCGACCGTGTAGTACGTTCATTCATGTCGCCGATGATTCTCGAAGCTGGGTGATCCACTTGCACTCGCCGGGGAGGTTCTCACCTTGATGCTACCTCCCCCTCAACAGCAGCTTCGCCTTGATCTGGGTTTGTCGTTGTAGGTGTGGGAGAGGGTCCATTCTCGATCGTCGTCGAAGTAGTAGGTACATGTTCAGCCGCGGGCATCACACCGCCATCTTCATCATCTCCATGTTCATGCTCCTCCTCCTGAAAGATCTCCTCGCCAAGTTCGTCGTCACCTGCACACTCAAAAACAAGCTGACTACGTGGCTGTGTCTCGTCGAAGGTTACCTCGCAAGTCTCCATGATTTGGTTAGTTTCAAGATTGAGCACACGAAATGCTCTAGAATGAGATGCATAACCAAAGAAAATGCCATCGACAGACCTAGCCTCGAACTTGTCCAACTTCTTCCCTTTCTTCAGAATGAAGCATTTACAACCAAAGACATGGAAGTGACTCACCTTGGGTGTGCGACCGTGCATCAACTCATAACAGGTTTTCTTCTTGTGAACCCTGAGGTAGATCCTGTTCGACACATGGCACGCGGTATTGACCGCCTCAGCCCAGAACCTTCTCGGAGTCCTATGCTCGTCGACCATCGTCCGAGCCATCTCGCACAAGGTCCTGTTTTTCCTTTCCACCATGCCATTCTGGGGAGGCGTATACGGACTCGAAAACTGGTGTTCAAGACCCAAGTCATGGCAAAAGGTTTCGAAGCGAGAGTTTTTGAATTCCGAGCCATTGTCACTGCGGATCGCTCGTATGGCATCTCCGTGCCTCTCGTTTCTTAACCTCAAGACAAGATCTCGAACAAAACCAAACGTCTCCCCCTTCTCCTCAAGAAAGAACACCCACGCATACTGAGAGTAGTCGTCCACCACAACAAGGACATACCACTTCCCACCCGCAGATCGCACACGAGTTGGGCCAACAAGGTCCATATGGAGCAGCTCGCATGGACGCTCAGTCATCACATCGGTGAGAGGCGGGTGAGAAGAGACTACCATCTTGGCATGCCTAAACGGCGCACAAACCAACTCTTTCTCAAACCTCAACCGTGGCAATCCTCAGACCAAATTGAGTTTACTCAAGCGAGACAAAAGGTCAAAGCTCAAGTGACCCAACTTCCTATGCCACTTCCACAACTCACTCGAAGAACCAGCCAAGAAGCAACGCTCCACACCAGAAGACTGAGAAAAATCAGCTCGGAACACTTGACCCTCGGGAACGACCATGCAAACAAGATCCCCCCGAGAATCTAAAATCCGAGAACCACCAGGCCGAAACAACACCTCAAAACCCTCATCCAACAACTGGGACACAGAAAGCAAGTTGTATCCAAGCGATTGAACAAGAGCAACACACCTGAGAGTGATCTTGTCACTTACCTTAATCTCACCTTCTGACAGCACACGCCCTCACCCATTGTCCCCAAAGGTGATGTACTTCTTTGTCACCACCGGGACGAGACTTGAGAACCACCCCTTGTCTCCGGTCATATGCCTCGAGCAACCGGAGTCAATCAACCAAATGTTCTTCAAGTCTCCCACCTGAAATTCAAAAGCGAGCACGTGAGTGAACAAACGACTCAGCACTGGGGTTAGTACCAAAAGAGTAAAACCAGTGACGAGCCATTTGCTCCAAAGTGGGGTTAGCACAAACCAAATCATCACACCTATCAAAGCTACCACCACGGTAACCACCACGAGGGAACCAACCCTCTCTAGCTGGAGGAGGACGAAAGCCACGAAAGGGAAACCGTGGATCGTTCCTCCTCTCCATCTCAAAGCTACGACTCCTCCCACCCTCGTATTGAGCATGAGGTGGAGAACGCCTAACAAACCGACCAGCTGCAAACTTTCCAGACCAACCACCAGAACCACGACCTCCAGAACCAAACCGAGCATCCTCACGAGCACGAAACCCGACTCGCTGTCTGCTCAGACCTGCACCGGTCTGACCGGTGTAGTGCACCGGTCTGACCGGTGTAGCTCGGCCAGCAGCAGCACCTACAGCCTTCCGGTCTCCCCAAGCCGGAACTATCCTCACAATCGCCTTGGCCCTGGGCATCTGCATACGAGGCTCAGGTACACCATTAGAGGGGTGGTACCTGTCCTTGTTAGCCCACTCTCTAGCCATTCTCTCCTCACGCTTCCTCTTGAAGCAAAACTCATCCTTGTGACCATCTCTCCCACAATACCCACAATGGAACTTTATGGGCTGTGGCTTAGGCTTAGGCTTGGGTTGGGGCTGCCCACTCGGCTTCTCACCCTTCTTCTCTCCTTCCTCACCTCCCTTTGGGCTCACAAACTTCACCGGTTTCTGAAAATCATTTGTTGGGTGAGGGAATATGGGTGGATCTGGAGTAGTGTCAAGTTTGTTTCTGAGATGGTTAGGCTTGGGCTCAAACTTGTTCTTGTGTCTGTTTGGTGGTGGGATAGGAATCTCTCCAACTCTCTCAACTCCCTCACCACAGTTCTCTCCATGCTTGTCAGCCCCAAGTGCCTGACCATCATAGCGTTTGAAAGCTGCTATCATGATACCAAGCTGAGGCTCCTGACCCGACAACCAGCTCATACATTTTCTCAGCTCATCATTCTCATCCTGCAAGCGATCAACATAATGTGCAAGCTCCAAATTCTTAACCGCATGCAATTCACAAGTAGAGCAAGAAGTGGGAATAGGCTCTTTCAACTTAGCCTCAAGTGAAACAGTGTAAGCATGCATCTCATCAATCTTTCCATGCAAAACAGGGCAAGAAGTGCAAGCACCTAGCAAAGCAGGTCTAGACTTAAGCTCAGCCACTTCAACCCTAAGCATATCTAGTTCATCACAAGTAGAAGCATGCTTATCCTTAAGAGCAGTAAGATCAGCTAGGTACACAGAGCAATCACAGCAATCCATCTCATCAGAAACCACAGGAGAAGCCTTAAGCGAATCAATCTCAAGCTTAGCATCTAGGTTCTGGGTTTCTAGCTCAGCCACACGGTTCCTAGCATCTTCTAGTGAGGCCCTAAGCTCTTTCCTCATCTTCTTGGCCTCTCTAAGCATGTGATCGCGGTTATCAAGCAAGTCAACCAACTCATCATTCTCCTTGCGCAAAGAAGAGAGTTCATCACATACCTCATCCTCGGAGTCAGAGTCCGAGTCACTCTGGTGGCTCTTCTTGCTGCCGGAGCTACGGGCCATGCCGCAGAAGCCATCTCCCACGAAGCAGCTCAACCCGCTCAAGTTCCTGGATGACTTCTTGTTCTTGCGCCGATCACCTTCATCTTCACTGCTACTCGAGCTCGAGGAAGAGTAGGCGGAGCTGGAGTCGACGTCGCTCGCTCCGACCATTGCTCGGGCCTTCCTGCCGCGGCCATCCTTCTTCCTCGACCGTCGCTCGTCCTTGTGCTTGTTCTTGTGCTTGTGATCGCGCCTCGATCGGTACTTGCCATCCTTGCTCGATCGGTGCCTGTAACCGTCCTTGTAGCCGTCCTTGTTCTCCGTCTTCTCCGGGCAGTCGGCGACGAAGTGTCCTGGCTTGCCGCACTGAAAGCACGTCCGTGCTGTCCTCCTCGTGTTCACCCGGTTCTCGTGCAGCCTCTCGAACCGCCTGGTCAGCAACGCCAGCTCGTCCTCTCCAAGCACGTCGAACTCCTCATCTGGCAAAGACATCAAAGAAGATAGAGAGTACATCCTGGAGGATGCGTTAGCGTTAGACTTAGCTCCTTTGCCACTAACGAGAGCGAGACAATGAGAATCAGTCGGGCTCTCGATCTTGGCTGTCATACCACGGTAGAACTCAGCCGACTTGAGCTTCGAGAACAGCTCGTTCACCGTCAAGGTGTCATACTTCTCGGACTCAACAATAGCCTCAAACTTCCCGTCCCATACGGTACGATCCAACGAGTGCAAGAGCTTCACGGCTCTATCATGATCATTGTATGGGAGAACGTCCACATTGGCTCTCATGTTGTTCACAACGACCGTAAATCGCTGGAAAAGGGAATCGACGGACTCACCGGGGAGATGAGTGAAGTTCTCGTACTCTCTCCGGTAAGTCGCGTACATCCGAGCCTGAACCTGAGCATTCCCAGCATGAGCATCCTTCAACTGCTCCCAAATCCTACAAGCTAAGTCCTCTGTCTGAACCCGATCGAATTCAGGCTGACACAGAGCACGAAACAAGTAGTCGACAGCCTTGTTGTTGGCTTCGAACATATCCCTCGATCCTGGAGCAAGGAAGTTCATCGGATGAACATAAGCTGTGTTCACCGTGACATCCCAAAGGATCTGACCCTTTCCGCAGAGGAACGCCGCCATCCGTCTTTGCCACATCTGGTAGTTCTTCCCATCGAAGTGCGGAGGACCCGAACCCCATTCCTGGTACGCCATCTTTGGATCTTAGACTGGTAAGAGTCAATAAAGACCCGAACCGGCTCTGATACCAATTGAAGGACCGATTAGGTGAACCAGAGAGGGGGGAGTGAATGGGAGCCGATAAAAATTCTTCTCGAAGGAGATGAGAACTCCAACAAGACGAACACGGCTTCCAACTCACGTCTCCGACCCAACTACCCAAGTTGGCCAAGACCACGCAGCCACTGGAGTGCTACTGGTCCTAGGAACCAACACTAAACCTTTCGAGCCAAAACTCACCAAACCACACAGCGGAAACTTGCACGGCTTGCTGCCTGTGCTACACCGGTCACACCGATGGCCTGCTCCGGTCAGACCGGTGACACCGGTCAGACCGGTGGACAGAGCCGGTCAGGCCGGTGGCTACAGCAGCCGCACAGCACACGTTCCAGGAAGCCTCAGTGACTCCTCTAGGCCCTGGAACAAAAACCACCACTAAACACAACCTGTAAGGAAGAAGAACCCCTCACAAAACCTAGCAAAACAACTCCAAACACGCCAAGAACTGATCAGCAGGACCACGCGACAAAACCACACGGACAAGGCTATTCCCCGAGACAAAAACCCACCAAGGGCTAGCACCGGTCAGACCGGTCAAGAGCACCGGTCAGACCGGTCGTGCCTGGGCAGCTCGGGATGAATAGCGCCCGCGAGTCAACTCCTCCAAATCCAAATCCCGATCTCCCGATTCGCTCCACGGTTTTGCACAAGACTTTGGGGATAGTAGGAACACCTCATGGGTACTCCATAGCCAAGATTTGGTCCACCAAAACTTGTCAAATCAAGAGGAATCGAAGAAATCCCACCAAGAACGCCTCTAATCATAGAGCCACGAAAACCCCAAAATCGAGCCCCTTTGCTCACGGATTTGGAAGGGGAATCAAAGGGAAAAGAACCACGAAGGGTTCATGCATACATCCCCCACCAAATCCCAAAGAGAAAGGCCTCGAAATCGCTCCAAGAAAATCACCAAGAAAGGGCTCCGAAAATCACCAAAAAGGAGAAACGGGAAAGACACATCCAAGCCTTGAGGAACCACGCCGAATCATCTATACATACCAAAGAGGTTCATACAAGGTCTAGCTTGCCGCCCGATCATCCTTCCCTCTCACAAGATCTCACCATGAAGCTCTCAAGCTAGTCCTACGAAAATCCTAAGAAAATAGGAAGGAAAAATAGGAAAACCAAATGAGCTAGGGTTTCAAGAGATGGCTGCCATCCTCTCACCACTTGGGTTATATGGAGGCAACCGAAAGACGAAAATACCCTTACTAGCTAACTAGGGATACATGCCCCTCGAGGGCGAAATTGGAAGTCTTTGTCTTCGCACCATCGGACGGATGCCCAGCGACCGCAAACTTGCTTAGCCTCGACGCAAGCCTTGCGATCCCGACGCATGTCCTCCCTTTGAAGATTCCAGACTGCGTCGTCGCACACCGGTCAGACCGGTGCTCCTCACCGGTCAGACTGGTACCCACCGGTCAGACCGGTCAGACCCACCGGTCAGACCCACCGGTCAGACCGGTCTGGAGCTGCTGCACCTCCGTCTTCGGTTCTTCGGTCTTGGCTTTGTGGATCAACCAAGGAACCCAGTGATTTTCTGGTGAACCACTGAAAACCCCGCGAACTCGGTGTAGCCTCCGCCAATCACCACTCATGACTCGGCTCCCACGTAGTCCCGGCTCGACCTTGGTTTTGAGGCTCAACCAAGAAACCGTCCATGACTTCATCTTGCCGTTCTTGCCACCATGCGGCCCGCACTTGACCCCGCTGGCCACCGGGTCCCTCGAACCAAGCCTACTTGTCTTCTCCACACCTGTAGGCCTCACCGGCAATGACCTTTCACGCTTGTTCTTCACCTGCACCTGCACCAGTCAAGCCGCAACCTGCACCTGCAATACTTAGCCAAGAATCAGTCCACACCACGTTGTCAATCACTCATCACACCAGGAAGCGACCATCCACCGGTCCTCGAACCACACCTGGCTCTCAGAGGTGGGCCCTTTGATCCATGTGAAGTCCATGTGGCGACCTCTGATTCTTCGGTGAGTGCCTCGCCTGGATCGATGACGTGGATTGCCATGTTTCCCTTGGTGGCAGCCACCTACTCAGCTGAGTTGGCATGGGTTCTTCATAGAAGGTGAGTTTCCATCTCTTTTAAGGGGTAAATCACCTACATACAAATAATCTCCAAGGACAAGTGGAACTACATTATTCAAACCTAAATGCTAGTAAATAATGCATATGCCTCCATTTATGTGAGAATATTAAGTGTTGGAAATGGTGAATTTCCACCGTCAACAAACTCCCCCAAGCTAACCTTTTGCTCGTCTCGAAGCAAGACATTAGAGACTTAGGTTGGTTGATCAGGAGTTGCTACAACGTTGTATTCTCAACTTATGGCAAACATACAGCAAAGTACTCTACCAAGAGTTGAACAAGTTGGCAATGTTCTTACCTTTCACATGATACGTGGGGCATATAGCTTCACCTGCCTTGGGCGGTTGAGAGACAGAATGGTTATATAGAAAATGCATAATCACTCATACCTTGATCAGCTTAGCAATCCGGAGGTTTTGCAAATTTTTCAAAAGAAAATCAGAGTTCCTCAAATGATACTCTCGGATCGCTCAAAGGTGTATGGTTCCTCACCAAGGCATCAATGTTGCCCTTCTTCACATCCTAGTCCTAATAGGCTGTATGTGGAGCTATAGGTAGGGAAGATTTGGCATACTTGCCTTTCATATTTTGCTAAGTCAAAAACCGGATCCTTGGAAGAAACAAACATACATCCTGATCAAGATGTGCATATGTGTGTGATGGATATGAGCATGGCAAGGTGGATACTAGGCCCGAAAGTGGGTGCTAGATATTGCCATGCTTTATATGAGTGAATGAGGAATTGATGGTAAGGTGGACACTAGCCCCGGAGTAGGTACTAGTTATTACCATCTACATGGTGGAACTCTTTCTTTTGCACATATCAATCCCTTTTTCTCCTTTGAAATTTTTCGAGACTTGGGCTAGCTCTCTTTATTTATTTTTGTCATGCTTTTGAGCATGCTTTTCTCTCTTTTTGTTTCTTTCTCTTTTTTTATGCTAGCCCTTTATCTCTATTGGAGATATTTGGAGAGGGATGAATAATGCAAAGATACATAGAGTTTTATTTGTGGAAGAATGCATAAGCAGTATGGAGCAAATGATGAATGCTAACTTCCAGTGTAGAAGTTTAAGCATGAACATGTACATGATCTTGATCTGGGGAGTATGAGTTCTAACAAGGGTCACAACAATTTGACAAAGCTCAATAAGAGAACAAGCTGCATATGTGGAGGCTAAGAACTAGAATCTACATATGGCCTTGGATGGGAAATTCTCATCATTGAGGAACTCATCATGTTTTGATTTTTCAAAAAGAAAAACTCCGGATGTCAAGCATCACTAAGCACAAGATCATAGCACTCTATTATACCATACCATGTCTCACAACAACTTAGGCAAGGATCATGCTTTTTGCTACCCACAGTTTTCAAGCTAAGGTTTGAACATACAAGCCAACAAACTCAAAACTTAGGTAGGATACAAAGTTGTAGGCAAGACATACGAGGAAAATAAACAGAGCAACTATTCATCATTTCAACCATAGAGGCAAAGCATTCTTACTAAGCATATCAAAGCAAACTAAGCAAACGATAATGATGAAAGCAAATAAATATTTTTGATCTTTTTATTTTTGCAGATTTTTTTGGATTTTTATTTATAAGATATTCTGAAAACAAAGGAAGATACAAGTTACCTCAGAATGGGGGTCCTCCCCCAAGCTAGCTTCAGGCTCACTGCGGAGGAGGGTAGAAGAAACCCTGACTCGCGTAGTAAGCCCTCTGCACCTCCATGTATTGCTGCTGATCCTGCTGCATGGCTGCTATCCTCTCACCAGCCTGACGCTGCCATGCTGAGGTAGACTCGACGTGGGTGTTCAGCATCTCCTCCAATCCCGTGACCTGGACGGTGAGCTCTCCCATCTGCTGCGTGAGCTGAGCATCGCGTGCAGAGGCTGAGGAGTGTCGCCGGAAGGACGAAGACGGAGGTGGACCACTAGAGCTGGAACTAGTGGGTGTGGCCTACTGAGCTCTGCTCGCGCCCGCCCAAGCCGTGCCACTCGCACTTGGCTGGTAGGTGGGCTGATCCCAACCAGGTGCATATCCAGGGGTAACCCCGGACATGTACCCCGCAGGGGCCCCTCCTGCCATCAGTGGTGTAGCAGGCTGTGGCTGAGGCTGAGGCTGTGGTGGTGGTGGTGGCTGTGACAAGTTAGTACCATGGTACAAACTCAAGGAATGTCCTGATGGACATCACTCCTGAGCTCGCCCCAGTGAGAATACAGAGAACACAAAGCAGAAGTAGATTGCTTTTCCTGAATCAGAATTTTATTGTACTGGAAAATGAGGATAACTTACTGAACTTACCTGTCGGCACAGAGCTCATTATTTTAAGTCTTTAGAGCTAGACTTGGTTCCAAAGTTCTCACCTGGGCAGTGGGCAGCCATTTCCTTCGGAGGAGAAGTCGGCTTCCTACTCACCCTCCGCCACATCTTTTGAGTGTTGTGTGGGTTGTGATGTGTAGGAGGTGGTCTCTTGGACTGGGACTGAGACTTCCAATACTGTTTCTATCCCATGCTCGTGAGTTGGTGTTCTTCCTTCCAAAAATTCTTCATGAATGCAATGAGGTTGTCCACTTGCCGTGGTGGCACTTCGACCTCTCGTGCCGGGGTGTCGGAAGTTGGTAAATCCTTGATCATCGAGCATTGTTCTTTTCTTGGACGAAACTCAAACCTCTCCTCTTTGTCATTGATGTAGAGACGGATCACACTAGCCCCCACATCAATTTGTGCATCAGCTGTACTCAGAAATGGTCGCCCAAGTATGAGCGGCACCTCCTTGGTGATCTCCATGTCTAGCACCACAAAGTCAACGGGAATAAAGCAATCTCGGACTTTCACTAGAATGTCCTCAGCTACCCCCGCGGGATATCGGACTGAAGAATCGGCCAGCTGCAGCTGCAAAGTGGTTGGAGATAAACTTGTGTAGTTAAGTTGATCAAAGACTACCTTAGGCATGACGCTGACGCTGGCCCCCAAGTCACAGAGAGCATGGTCGAAACGTTGGGTCCCAATCATACAAGTGATTGTGGGGCACCCTGGATCCTTTTTCTTCTCAGGAAGGCGGTTGAGTATAGCAGCACTGCACTCCTCCGTGAGTCGTACTACTTTCGTTGTGGGAAGGGCTCGCTTCTTGGTTAAGATGTCCTTGAGATAACGCGCGTAAGTGGGAACGCGTATTGCCTCAAGCAATGGGACGTTGATATAAACTTTCTGAATCATGTCCACAAAGCAATTGAACTGTTCATCTATTGTTGCCTTCCTGCTCTTTTGAGGGACTGGCATCACATTGGCTTCTATGAAACCCGGATGTGCCGTCACTCCTACAGGTGCTTTATCTGTTGGTGGCACCTTCCTTACCTGGGGGAATTCTTTTGAGTCGGATGAATCCTCATGGATATTCTCAACTTTTGTTATGCCTTTCTTATCTGTCCCTACATGGTTAGGATGCGGTGGATCTCGAGTGGATTTACCTCCTCTCGTGGTTACCGCATTTACATTTTCAACAGAGGGAATAGAAGCGGCCAGCCGGGCTAGCTGGGTTTCTAAAATTTTGTTGAAACTTAGCTGACTCTTCTGAGCAGAAGGAAAACTATCAAGCTTAACGTTGAGGCTTTCCACAGTTTTATCAAGGGCAGCTAGCTTCTTGTTAATACCTTCATTAATCTTAGCTTGCCCGGAAACGAGATCTCTCAAGGAAGGTTGGTTGGGATTGTATGAATTATCTTGGTTACCTCCTTGATAATAAGGGTGGTGTTGATTCCACGATTAGCCTCCTTGTTGAGGTGGACGTTAAACGTTGTTGTTGCCATTCATGTACATCACTTCTTCCTGAGTCTCCGGACAGTAGTTGCCTGAGTGCCCAGTGTTGCCACAGACTTCACAAGTCATATGAGAGTCCATAGGCAGAGAAGTGGTGGCCATGACAGCCTTCTCGCTGGTGTAGTCATCCAATCTCTTCATAAGAAGATCCATCTTGGTAGTAATCATGTCTGCTTCCTTGACAGTATGAGTACCCCTCAGTCGCGGTTGGAGTCTTTCATCACTCCACCCTTGGTTGGAGACCATCTTCTTAATGAGTAATTTAGCATCATCAACAGTGAGTGAGAAGAATGCTCCTTGAGCAGCAGTATCAATATGGCCTCGGGCTGTCGGAGTCAACCCATTATAGAAGCTTTGGAGAATGAGCCAATCCTCCATCCCATAGTGAGGACAGGCCAGGACGTACTCCTGAAGCCTTTCCCAAGCCTCTGGAATAGATTCACTTGCTGCTTGCTGAAAACCAGAAATCCTTCCACGAAGAGCATTAGTTTTACCCAATCGGAAGAACTTCTTGAGAAATGCCTCTGAACACTTACTCCAAGTGTTAATAGCCTCACGATTCGCGTAGAACCATTGCTTAGCTTTCCCCAGGAGGAAGAATGGAAACAGCCGTAGACGAACAGCATCCATATTTGCACCCCTGATGACGAAAGTGCTGCATAGCTCTAGGAATTGCTGCAGATGAGCATTGGCATCCTCATTTGGCTTGCCACAGAATGGGCTAGCCTGTACCATCGTGATTAGACCCGTCTTGATCTCAAAATTTTCAGTCCCCATTGCCACCTCAGGGCCTTGCAGCACCTAGTCAGCGGAAGGAGCTGAGTACTCACGAAGTGTCTTCTGGGCCATAGTGTTGGACGTGGATGGTACAAAGGAAGCTGGTTCGCCCTCCGGATGAGTACAACGAGGTGAGCCGAAATGAATTCGAGCTTTCCTCACAAGTGACTCGGGATCTTCAGTAAAATTCCCCGGTAGGTCGAAACCAGTCATACACTACCTGTCTTCATCATCCAAAGATAAAAGAAGACAATCAAGGTTAGCCTGCATTGAGAGTTGTCCTAACCAACTTAGAGTTTATAAACAGAAGCAAAGCATAGTCATGATAATCCTGTGCCTTCCCCGGCAACAGCGCCAGAAATGCTTGTTGGCGTTTCATAGCGTCGTCATCCTAAGAACAGATCTGGGACCTGTCCTTAGCGACAACACCAAGAAATGCCTTTAGGCACCTCTCAATGTCACAACTAATGGCTGTAACATCCCTGAAATATGGATGTTTTTCCATGAGTGATTTTTCGCAAAATTTTAAAACTTTTTGTTTGAACTTGTGTGCTACCAAATTTGATCCCAATTTGCTAGCCTCTCATCCCAAAATTCCATATAAAATAAAACCATATAAAAATTATTTTCAAATTAAGCTGTAATTGTGATTTGGATTTTCTTGGATTTATTTTGGAGTTCAATTGTGTGGAGTTTGAATTTGAAAGTAATTCAAATTCAAACTATAATTGAAACTATATTTAAAACTAATTGCAAAGGCTAACAACTAACTTGGGCCTCAACCTCAGCAGCGGAAGTCCATCAGCAGCCCCTCAATCCTTTTTCCAGGCAACGGGCTGCACCCCTATCTTCTCTGCACACAGGCCCACCTAACCGGCCCAGCCAGCCCGCCAGTCACTCACCTCCCTTCTCCCTCTGACCCGCAGGCCCCACCCGTCAGCGGTGCCTGTGGTTCTTTCTTCTACCTCCGGCCATACAGGGCACGGCGCCGCGCATGCACGCCTAATGGGACAGGCTCCCCGGGCTGATTCCGAGCCGGTGCGCGCCCGTGAGCCCTCCAGAGTCTTCCTCCAGGGGGAAATCCCTCTTCTACCCCTGCGTCGCGCCTCCAAACCCTAGCGCCGCACCCTCTGATGGCCGCCACGCTGCCCTCGAGGCACGGACGCCAAGGATGGACGGCGGGCGGAGCTTTGCCCCTGCCTCACCTTGCCGCGCCTTTAAACAGGGGGGTCGCCCGACCTTTCCAACCCTAGCCGCCACCAGTGCCTTTCCCCCTTGCGCCATCGCCTCTGCCCAATGCTCTGCGCGCCGCACCTATGCTTGCCTCGCGCCGCGCCATGGGGAAGCCGCCGCACACCGGAGTAGCTGAGCCGCGCCGCGGTGCCCTGAGTCCGCATCCTCGCCGCCCAGGACCACCAGCCGCTCCTGTCCCTTTTGCGCCGCCACTAAATCAGAGAAGCAGAGAGAGGAAAAGCAGAGGAAGAAGAGAAGAAGGGGAAAGGAGAAGGGGAGCGGAGCACCACCGCGCCGACGCCCAGGGACGAGTTGCCGTGAACCACGACGCTGCCGCGAGGAGCCGAGGGCGCCGCCGTCCAGGAGCGTCGCGCCGCCCGAAAGGACGCCGAGTACGCCGACACCACGCCGTGGACGCCGTCGCCGACCAGGAGCGCCACGACGATGCCAAGGACCAGGAGGCCGTGGAGCTCTGGAGCACCGTCGAACCTCACCGCCGGGAGTACCACGACGACGTCGACGACCACGTGCTCGAGGAAGCCCAGTCGAAGGTCGACGCCGACGCCGTCCGCGAGCTGTACCGCGACGTCAAGCCGACCTGCTCCCCATCGCCACGGCCACGACCTCTCCCTGCCTCGCCGTGACCCCCACGAGCCCGCTGGTGAGCAGCCGCACCAAGCCGCCCCTTTTCCCTGCTTGTCTGCCTGTGTTGGCCGGCCGTCGAGCCGTGGATTTTGGATGCTCTGTTTTCTGTGGAACGCAAGCGCTCAAACTGCCTTGTCCATAGCTGCACGTTCGCATGCACACAACCTGCTCGACGTTTTGTGCAAGAGCCAAGAACTTCACGTGCAAGCTTTCTTTTCCCTCCCTTGCACCATCCATAGGCGCCGCCTTACTTGCGTATGTTGTTGCCGGCCTTCGAGCCGCCGAGCTGGAGCTCGCCGCCGTGTCCCAAAGCGCGCCGTCGCCCTTTTCCTTGTTGCCGACAAACCAACCCGTGACCACCCCGTCTATGTTCGGTCTTCGCACCGCGTAGGCGTCGACGGGTGCCTGGCTGTCGAGCCGCTTTGCAGGAGCCGTGCGCCGCAGCGCTGGACCGCGTCGTGCCGTCGCACCGCCAAAACTCGCCAGGCCCGTGCTCGTCGTTGTGCTGTGAACCGGCCTTCGTGTCAAGGTGTCCTTCTTGCAGGAGAACACGCCACCACTGCCGCCGCAGCCGAACCTTACCGTCGGCGAGCCTTGCCGCCCTGCCATTCCTTTGGGGTTTCCCATCGAGCATCTGGCGTGCATCCTTTTTCTCGAACCCTGAGTGTTGCCACACGTTGGGCCACATGAACGCAACCACACCGAGCCACAGAGGATCTCAGGTCCCGAGCTGAGTGAACCACAGGAGAGTTCGAGGTGCAAACCTGGACTTTCTCGAGTGAAACCAGTTTGGGCTTCGGCCCACGGAAGCCATCTCGGCCCGAACCTAACCAGGCCGTACCAAGCTTAAGTTCGAGGACCTTCTCTGGACTTTGGGAGCCTTGGGCCGAACCGGGCCAGGCCATTGGGCCACTACCACTTCTGGCCCACTAACGGCCCACTAACTCGCGACGTGGGCCCATCGCTGACGTCATGGTGACATCAGCAGGTTTTTAATAAAATCCTTTTCTGTTTTGATAAAGGTTTTAATAAATGTTTTATAAATCCTTTTCCCCTTCTAAAATCATAACTATTTACCGGGAGCTCCGAAAAATATGAAACCAATTGCGTTGATTTCATAATTCCGAGACACTCGCCGCTATCCTGTCCTCTTGAACCGAGCCCTTATATCCTCGCGTTCTTAGTGTAGAATTCGTGGCCGGTGCCCGCCACTACGCTATGTGGGTCTGGGATGCCGGAACCCCGCAACTAGTTATTGGCGTGTCGCGGACAGGAATCCTACCCCATGATCGCATCGCTTACCTTTCCTACACCGCTACCTCTGCTTTGTGCTGCTTCACGCATAACCCGCTCCCGCCCTACGTAGCTACGTGTTGTGAAGCGTGTACCGTGCCGTGTGCTTGAAACCAGGATGTCGCCCGTGATGGACGGCCGTGTCGTGAGCAGAGGCCTCTGCTTCACGAACGGCAACCCCGAGCCGCAACCTAGCTGCCTCGCCATGGACGTTGCCGCATCGTGAGTACATGCCTCGTAGCGCTCTTAAGCATACCTTTCCGCTTTGTCACCAGATATCGGTTACAAGTTGATCCGTTCCTTCCCTTTGAGCGGTCACATCATATCGTGGCATGGTAATGACTTTTCTATTTTATCTTTGGCTCGCTTTGCTATCACCATCCTTTGAGCTACCGTTTTGACCCTCCGTGAGCTTAAACCTTACGAGAGCCAGATCTCAGTCTTTCAAACAGCACCTAATGCATGTGTTCTTGTAGGCCATGGACATGCTAGCTTGTTCCCTGTTCCACCGAATCCTTTCAGTCCAGACAACTAGCAATTGTGGCGCTAATGCTTTTCCAATCCTTCGCCAAGCTCTGGCTGGTGAGGCCGAGTGCTGTGACCTTGAGCAGCTAATCCATCCTGCTCAATCTCTCCAATCTAACCTACGGGACCCACAAGCTGACTTGTGGGGTCAGGTTGATCTCTGGCCTTTTCCTTTTGACTTGGTCAACAATGATTGTTGACTAGTCAACTTACCATGCAGGCCAGCCCAAACCCAGCTTATGGTTCTCTAACTTGCTGACTTATGTTTTCTGTGCTTTATCGCAATTACTTACAAATCATAAAATGTTTCTTCATTTGAAAATCCATAATAAATTGCTTCTACCTTAGAAAAATATGAAATCAGTTTCTTTATTCTTCTAAAATCATGAAGCACCCGCTAGACTAGCTTTTGGAGTTATTTGGTTCTTTATTGCTTCTCTTTGGAGTTATTTGCATCTAGACACCGTGTTTATTTATATTTGCGAATCTAGGAATTCCTGGAGCCGAGGAGTCAAGCCACAAGATCAAGAACAACTACGGAAACTACTACGGCTACCTGCACACAGGTGTTCACGCCCGACCATTCTTTGAATGCCCATTAGGCATGGCTATTAGAACTGCTAGTGCTTTACTTACTGCATAGTGATGGATTTGATGAACCCGTGCATAGCCTCTTTTACATACTTGTCCTTGATTGACCTACTACTACTACTTTACATATGCGTGATGATACGCTGAGCTTGCGATGCATGTGTGGGATTATTGTGGTAGTTTCTTGGCGTGTGTGGGGAAAACCGGCAGGAGAAGGTGTTTTGGGATATTTTGGCGGGGGTGAGCTCGAGACAACCCGATCTGGGATCGGGGGCCAGGGATCGTCTTCTTGGACGTTGCCCAATGAGGTGCCTATGGCGGGTACACTATTTTAGGAGCACAGGTGTTGGGGATTTTGTGATGACTTGGAGGATATGAGCTCGCCCCGGTCTGAAACCGAGTGGGTCGCCTGTTACACGGGACTTTCGTACACACCACCTCGCCGAGAGTGGGGATAGGGCCGTTCGACCCTAGCAAGTGCGGTACCATACCTGCCAGCAGGATAGCGGGGTATCAGTGGGGGAGAGGTGGGAGTGAGTCCACCCTCTCAGTGCGACTCCCGTGTGGCCACACGGGGGCATTTTCACAGTTCTGGGGTGGTCTTCTGCGGGGGACCGCATCGAGACCCGGATGCAGGATGGAACCGTGACTCCTAGGTGTTCGTTCGGTAGGATGGGCTCGGTCGACTTGCTACCGTCGGGTGCCATTCCGAGTTGGATACTGGTGTACACGCTCTGCAGAGTTTAGATCTATACGTATAGCCGCGTCCTCGGTCATCGACATGCCCGTTGTTTCTCTGACTCTTACGTTTTGGGATTTCTACCTCCCCCTTATAGGATGAGAGTGTATGGTGAGCCGTGGTTGTATTCGGGGAGAGGAGAGTTGCTCCCTCTACCTCGCGGATCCGAGTGCAACCATTGAGGTGCGAGGAGTGGGAGTTCTCACACCGACCCTAGATGGAGATAGGCGATGGTGACGGAGATCTGGGTGACCAGGTGTATCCGTTTGCGGATGAGAGTCATGGGAATTGGTGGGAATTGGAGATTCTATTCTTTATGAGATGATGCTGCTGCTGCTTAGGAAACCCCAGCTCTTACCTCATACCTTTTTATACCATTAGAGGTAGGCCACTTAAAGCTTGCATACGGTTGGTGACGTGAACCTATCCCATTCCTTGGGGCTAGTTTATGAGCGTGCAGGATTGGACTTGAAGTGAAAGACCACTTTCGAAGAATCCATGGAGGAAGGGTTCGTCGCTTCGCTCAAGGATGCCTGTGGTGAAGATTGAGGATGAAGCCCTGAAGCCTTAGCTACCGCTGCGGAGTTTCTTCTTGTTGTTTAGCCCAAGGGGCATGTACTTAAAATCGTATACCGAGTTGTAATCGGTTGTAAATACTATGTTTTGTACTCTGAATTCGTTGTATGACTGTGATATTTATCTGTGATGAATGCCTGTGCGTGATAGCGTCTGATCCAGGGAATATCACGAGACAGAATACTGGGTTTTCTGTTTTTGAAAACCCAGGGCGTTACAATGGCACCGAGTTAGCGTAAACATCGAGACTTGCCAAAGGTTAATCTAAACGATCATGAACAAATCCGCAAGCGCATAGATAAACTATTGTAGCATTTCCCCAAGGAAGGAGAGTATTCCAAGGGTATCGTATCCGTGGAAGGCAATGGCGGATATCTTAGACTTATGCTTTTGCTCTGAATGTAAACCAAGAGATGGATATAGGGAACAACACTCTCAAAAACAGGGGTAAGATAAAAGATATACGGGGTAGTGTGACACACACACTCAAATCTACATCTACTCTAGCACACTACGGCTTAGGGGGAACATACGAGTTAGCTCTAGGTTCTAATGTACTAAACATACAAAGCTAGAAGATACAAGAGATGGGCATGAGTATTGCATGAGAGAGATAAGGTTAAGCACCCAGGTACAAACGGGGAGCTAGCCCGCGACGACCAGCACTCTGCGAAACTAGACTTTAGACTCCTACAGCAGGTACCCCAACGCGGAGGTTGCCCAAGGATCCAACAGGGCTGTCACCACATGAGGACCGACCTCTATCGTTACGAGGGGTATGCTCATAACTATTGTAGTCAGACAACCCAGGCACCATGCCAGTGTTGCTTCTAGACTTCACCCGGCCCGGGCTATTGTAACCCAGGGTGAGAGCCACCAGAAGACTGGTCAACTTAGACCGAGTACCGTAGCTTGAACACAGACCTCATGCAACACTCTCATGCCATCTAACAAGTTGGTTCCCCTTCCGGACGAGTACGACGAGGTGAGTTGAAATGAATTCGAGCTTTCCTCACTAGTGACTCGGGATCTTCAGTGAAATTCTCACCAGTCATACACTACCTGTCTTCATCATCCAAAGATAAAAGAAGACAATTAAGGTTAGCCTGCATTGAGAGTTGCCCTAACCTACTCATGATTTATAAACAGATGCAAAGCATAGTCATGATAATCCTGTGCCTTCCTCGGCAACAGCACCAGAAATGCTTGTCGGCATTTCTTAGCGTCGATCACTTAAGGACAGATTTGGAATCCATCCTTAGCGTCAGTGCTACAGATGTTTGTTTGCATTCCTTAATGTCACCACTAACGATGTCGAGTTAGCGTGAATATCAGGACTTGCCAAAGGTAAATCTAAACGATCATGAACGAATCCGCAAGCGCACAGATAAACCATTGTAGCATTTCCCCAAGGAAGGAGAATATTCCAAGGGTATCGTATCCGTGGAAGGCAATGGCGGATATCATAGACTTATGCTTTTGCACTGAATGTAAACCAAGAGATAGATATAGGTAACAACAACTCAAAGGCAGGGGTAAGATAAAAGATATGATAGGGTAGTGTGACACACACTCAGATCTACCTCTACTCTAGTACTCTACGGCATAGGGGGAACATACGAGTTAGCTCTAGGTTCTAATGTACTAAACATACAAAGCTAGAAGATACAAGCGATATGCATGAAACATTGCATGAGAGGGTAAGGTTCAGCACCCAGGTACAAACGGGGAGATAGCCCACGACGATCAGCACTCTGCAAAACTATACTTTATACTCCATGTTGACGAGCAAGCTAAGTCTCTAATGTCTTGCTTCGAGACGAGCAAGAGGTTAGCTTGGGGGAGTTTGTTGACGGTTGAAATTCACCATTTTCAACCCTCAATATTCTCACATAAATGGAGGCATATGCATTATTTACTAGCATTTTGGTTTGAATAATGTAGTTCCACTTGTCCTTGGAGATTATTTGTATGTAGGTGATTTACCCCTTAAAAGAGATGGAAACTCACCTTCTATGAAGAAACCATGCCAACTCAGCTGAGGAGGTGGCTGCCACCAAGGGAAACATGGCAATCCACGTCATCGATCTAGGGGATGCAGTCACTGATGAATCAGAGGACGCCACATGGACTTCACATGGATCAAAGGGCCCACCTCGGATACCAAATCAAGCCATGCATCGGGGATGGATCAGAGGGCCCACAAGGCAGCCAACCAGAGGAAGCACACCAGGTGGGGCCACCGTAGGGGTGCGGTCGATCCTAGGATCGGCCGAACCGACCTAGGGGGCTCCATCTTGGCCCTCCGCGTGGCAGCCCCCTATTGGTCCATTGCCTCACTCCCGGGTGTTTAGGGGCACTTTGAGCCTCCGAGCAAGCCTTGTCCTCGCCTATAAATAGAAGGGGAGGGGCTCCCATTTCTCACACACCACTCTTTCATTCTCCTCTCACTTTTAGTTTCCAAGGCCAGGGGGTAGGCTAGAGTAGCTCTTATTCAGGTTCCAAGTCCTCTTGGAAGTCTAGGTATGAGTTCTCTTTTATCTTTATTTCTTTATATGACTTTGATCTACTCCAGTTATTCAGCTATTTCATATAAAGTCATGGTAGATCATATGTTTGATATGTCCTTGAGTTCATCCTCTGTTCATCATTTAGAGGCTTGTGTTCTTCGTGAACACTACCTTTTGATCCACTTGAAGGGTGATAAACTCCTTCCTTATGTGTTTGTTCATAAGTTAGAGGCTCGTGTTCTTCACGAACACGACCCTTTGATCTTATTGATTAGACATAAGAGAGTTCATATCTGTTTGTATGTCTAGCCTTAGTTGATCTTGTTAGATGGCATGAGAGTGTTGCATGAGGTCTGTGTTCAAGCTACGGTACTTGGTCTAGTTGACCAGTCTTCTGGTGGCTCTCACCCTGGGTCACAATAGCCCAGGCCGGGTGGAGTCTAGCAGCAACGTAGGCATGGTGCCTGGGTTGTCTGGCTACGATAGTTATGAGCATACCCCCCGTAACGATAGAGGTCGGTCCTCAGGTGGTGACAGCCCTGTTGGATTCTTGGGCAACCTCCGCGCTGGGGTACCTACTGTAGGAGTCTAAAGTTTAGTTTCGCAGAGTGCTGGTCGCGCGGGCTAGCTCCCCATTTGTACCTAGGTGCTGAACCTTATCTCTCTCATGCAATACTCATGCCCATCTCTTGTATCTTCTAGCTTTGTATGTTTAGTACATTAGAACCTAGAGCTAACTCGTATGTTCCCCCTAAGCCGTAGTGTGCTAAAGTAGAGGTAGATCTGAGTGTGTGTGTCACACTACCCTTATATCTTTTATCTTACCCCTGTTTTTGAGTGTGTTGTTCCCTATATCTATCTCTTGGTTTACATTCAGAGAAAAAGCATAAGTCTAAGATATCCGCTATTGCCTTCCACGGATACGATACCCTTGGAATACTCTCCTTCATTGGGAAAATGTTACAATGGTTTATCTGTGTGCTTGCGGATTCATTCATGATCATTTAGATTAACCTATGGCAAGTCTTGATGTTCACGCTAACCCGGCGTCGTTAGTTGTGACGTTAAGAAATGTCAACACTCCTACAGCAATACCCCAACATGGAGGGTTCCAAAGGGTCCAATAGCTATCACCACTGCGGCCTACCTCAATCGTTACGGGGGGCATGCTCATAACTAACGTAGCCACACAACCCAGGCACCATGTCTGCGTTGCTGCTAGACTTCACCCTGCCCAGGCTATTGTGACCCAGGGTGAGAGCCACCAGAAGACTGGTCAACTTAGACCGAGTACCGTAGCTTGAACACAAAACTCATGCAACACTATCATGCCATCTAACAAGATCTAACTAAGGCTAGACATACGAACGGATATGAACTCTCTTATGTCTAGTCAACAAGATCAAAGGGTCGTGTTCGTGAAGAACACGAGCCTCTAACTTATGAACAAACACATACGGAATGAGTAAATCATCCTTCAAGTGGATCAAAATGTAGTGTTCACGAAGAACACAAGCCTCTAAATGATGAACAAGAGATGAACTCAAGAACATATCAATCATATGATCTACCATGACTTTATATGAAATAGCTGAATAACTGAAGTAGATCAAAGTCATACAAAGAAATAAAGATAAAAGAAAACTCATACCTAGACTCCAAAGTAGACTTGGAACCTGAATAAGAGCTACTCTAGCCTACCCCCTAGTCTTGGAGACTAAAAGTGAGAGGAGAATGAGAGAGTGGTGTGTGTGAAATGGGAGCCCCTCCCCTTCTATTTATAGGCAAGGAGGAGGCTTGCCTCGGGCACCAAATAACCTCAAAACACCCGGGAGTGAAGCAAGTGACCAATGAGCAGCTGCCACGTGGAGGGACGAGATGGGGCGGCACTCGGCCATTCCTAGGATCAGCCGCCCCCCTAGGCCCCCCACTCGGGGTGGTTTTCCTCTGGGTGGCTGCCCTGTGGGCCCTCTGATCCTTCCCCGGTGCATGGCTTGTTTTGGTATCCGAGGTGGACCCCTTGATCCATGTGAAGTCCATGTGTCGCTCTCTGATTCGTCGGTGAGTGCCTCTCTTGGATCAGTGACGTGGATTGCCACGTGTTTCCTTGGTGGCAGCCACCTCCTCAGCTGAGTTGACATGGTTCTTCCATAGAAGGTGGGTTTCCATCTCTTTTAGTACTTATTTCACCTACATACAAATAATCTCCAAGGACAAGTGAAACTACATTATTCAAATCAAAATGCAAGTAAATAATGCATATGCCTCCATTTATGTGAGAATATTGATGGTTGAAAGTAATACTTAAAAGCCGTCAACAAAGACCTCCATGGATGGCTTGAGGATAGTGCGCCGCCGTGTAGTGGGGCGACCTCATGGAAGTGAATCTCCTTTGTGGATTCCACCAAGGTGCCGAGGGTTACTGTCACCTTCCCGCTTCGCCGAACCTTCCATCTCTTGCTGAAAAAGAACCTTGAGGAGGAGGAGCTAGCATCAAATGGATTTATAGCTACCACAATGATAAAAAAGGAAAACGTACGTTGATCGATCGTGCCTAATTGGATGTGTGGCTCCAAGGAAATAAGAAATTGAAAAGTGTGTGATTGAAGGGTTCCAAAAGGAAACACTATTGCGGTTGCCTAATGTACAGAGCAAACAATTGAATGATTGGTTAGGAAAATAATCAAATGATTGATTTATTAGGAACCTAATCAATTGACTGATTCACTGATTGATTGATTTACATTCAATCGAGGAAGTGATTGAGGGGTTTAAAAAATCAGCGATTAGAAAACTAATCAGCCAATTGATTGATTGATTTACTTTCAATCAAGGAAGTGACTGAGGGGTTCCAAAACGAAACACGACCACGTGATTGCCTAATGTAGGGGGGGGGGGGTTAAAAACCAGAAAAATATAGCACAGTAACAAAAAAAGAGAGTAGAAGGGATTTAGAACACCTGAAGTACAACGAAATGACTCCCCCCTTCATCTCAATTTTTGGTTGTTTTTGGTAAGGTCACGCAGAGCACGTGGGTCCTCTTGTAAGAAGTATGTGAGTACAACTTTGAGTGGGAATTGACATCATATATATACTCCCTCCATCACATCTTAAGATTTTTTAGGACAGATTAACTAAGGATGTGGGCAAATGTCTTATATACCCTTAGCTAATGATATTTTTTTTTGAACCGGGGAGCAGTGTCCCCATTCCCACTCACTGACTCAGGGAGCGGAAATTCGTGGGCACGGGATTCGAACCCGGGTGGCCGAGCTCCCTGTGGGAGTCACTGACCAAGTGAGCTACCGCTCACTCCCTCCTTAGCTAATGATATGACGAGGCAAGTTTTTCAGTTAAAAGTGAAACATTTGACAAGTTTTTAATTGAGTTGATTGATTATTTGTCAAAAACTCCTAGAACGTTTTACATTTAGGGACAAACTTTGAACCTTTGGATGTCTTATATTTCACGACGGAAGAAGATAAATCCTTTGCGTCCCTCTCACTACTCGTTGCTCACTGACTTATCAATCTCGGCAAGGATGCATTGTTATCTATTTTGACCATGTATAGCATTTGGGTATGTTTTTCCTCCAAACTTGCATTATATCTTTAATGGAGATAATTGTTTTCCATTCTTGATCGATCGCGCACCAAGCATTATTGATGCCCATTCCTTCACCTATGTACTTGGATTAGTTCCACATGCGAAACAGTATGGGAGTGAGATGTGCATAGATGCTGTTTCGTTTGGTAGTGAGAGATACACTCCCTCGTACTAAATTACGATTTTTTCAATTTTTTAAATATATAGATTTCACTATATATATTTTTTTGATAAGGATTTCACTATATATTTGGATATACATATGTCTAAATTTATATAAATTTTTTGTATTATTGAAAAAAGATAAAATGAATAGTAATTTGGAATATGTGCTTATACTGCATACGGTGCTTGTATGGCATACGGACGCCGAAATTAAGTGTAGCAACGAAAACGTCGACATATCGTGCATGTAGGTCCAAAATGGTACTTGCTCTTTATTAAATTGTGCAGACTGCAGAGCCTTGATCGGCGTGGACAAATACCAGCCACAAGTCGATCGAAGAGTTACATGTGCAACACATGCCGCGGCGATCATAAGCTCCGGCCACAAAGCTAGCACTTGTCCTTAGACGTTAAGTAGCCTATCAAAAAGCTTGATGATTTTTCTCTATTTTGGCTGAGACGAACGTAGCAGGAAATCCGAGAACAGTACTCACAGGCTTCTTTAAGGCCCGGTTGAAACCACCCTTCTGATCCAAAGTCTTAAGTACCAAATCAAGCCTATCGGAGCTCAGTGCTGCTCCTGCTCTCGAGCCTTGCCATCATGTCTCAGCAAATTTCTCCACCGGTAGCGCCACTGCCACCCGGCCCCCAAGCGGCGGCGCCGCCCACCTCGTCGGACCATGCCAACGGCCGACACAGCGGCGCACCGGCGTCGGCTACTTCGGTTAATGACAGGTAACCATAGCGGTTCATAATTAACCAACAGGGGGGCTCGATCGTTTCTTTTGCTCACTACTTGTCTAACATCGACTAGCGCTCGATCGTTTCTTTTCTCCAACCCAACAGCGC
This sequence comes from Cenchrus fungigraminus, assembly GCA_036936925.1. Classification (NCBI taxonomy): domain Eukaryota; kingdom Viridiplantae; phylum Streptophyta; class Magnoliopsida; order Poales; family Poaceae; genus Cenchrus; species Cenchrus fungigraminus. The sequence continues at coordinate 106,900,228 of CM072779.1, forward strand.
GCCCCCTCGACCATCAGTACTGCAGGTGGAGAAGCTCCGGCGGGAGCAGCAAGCCGACGGCCCGGCGTGCGTGCTCGCCATCGGCACGGCGAACCCGGCGAACTGCATCCCGCAGCACGAGTACGCCGACTGGTACTTCCGGGTCACCAAGAGCGATCACCTCACCCACCTCAAAGACGCCATGAAGAAAACATGTAAGAAGCACGCCACCGTTCTCAAGCATTCTCATTATTTTAGCAACACACGCTGCTCAGCTCAGGTGATGACATATGACCACTACGGGAATATGTAGCTTTGCCGAGTGCCAGGTAAAGCCACAAAATACCCGGCAAAAGCTTTACCCAGTGTAACACTTTGCAAACATCACATGGTACAAATTTACTTGACAAAGTGCTCTTTGTCGAGTGTTTTTTGTCGGGCACTTGGCAAACACACTTTGTGGAGTGTTGGATCAACTCTTGGCAAAAAAAAAAGTACGGGGACGGTGAGGAGACGGTTACTTTGTCTTTGCCGAGTGCAACAACTGAGAAACAAGATTTTGCCGAGAGTTAGGGCAAAAACACTCGGCAAAGCCTCAGTCTTTGCTGAATGTTTATTATTTGCCGAGTGTCATGTTACTGTTTGCCGAGTATTTTACTTCATCCACTCGACAAATCACACTATTACAAAATATAGATATTATAACACACTCGGACACATTCACTAATATGTTACTATGTAGTTGGATTAGTTCTTTGCTAAGTGTTTTCTATAGGCTCTCGGTAAGAAGGGGGTTTGCCGAAATGCGAGTGTGTGATGAAAAACACAGGGCAAACTAACACACACTCGACAAACAGGGGTTTCCGGTAGTGACTTTAGTAGAAATATATATAATCCAGTTTTTGTCGCGCTATATTTTGGGCCTCTCTATTTGTATTTCCCACTAAACCATCGAGCTCATGTTGCATATAACCAAATCTCGTATGAAGAAAAATCAATGAAGCTACCCTCCTTTCTCGCCATGGACATGTTTGAACGAAGCATCGCTAACTAGGATGCTAATAATTGATTTCGATGATTTAGGTGAGAAGGTGGGTGTCAAGAAGCGCTACTTCCAAGTCACCGAGGATCTCCTTCGTGCCCACCCGGAGCTCCTGGACCCTGCACTCCCATCCATCGACGCCAGGCTCCAAGCCGTCGCGGACGCTCTGCCCGAGCTCGCCGCGGCAGCCGCGGCGAAGGCCATCGCCGAGTGGGGCCGCCCGGCCAGCGACATCACCCACCTCGCGTCAGCACCAGCTCCGGCGCCCAGATGCCCGGCGTCGACGTCCGCATCGTCTCCCTCCTGGGCCTCCACTCCACCGTGCGCCGCACCATGATCTACTTCCAGGCGTGCACGGGGGGCGCCGCGGCGCTCCGCGTCGCCAAGGACGCCGCTGAGAACAACCGCGGCGCGCGCGTGCTCGCCGTGTGCGCCGACGCGCTCAGCGCGATGGCGTTCCACGCCCCCGACGCGGAGGCCGCGCGGCCCGAGGAGGGCTCCCTCGCGCACGCCCTCTTCGGCGACCGCCGGCGCCGTCGTCATCGGTGCCGACCCCAGCGCGGCGGAGCGCCCCGCGTTCGAGATGGTGTCCGCCTCGCAGGCCACGATCCCGGGCACGGAGCGCCTCGTCACCGGCGACCTCGGCGCGGCCGGCGTCGGCTACAGCCTCGCACCGCTTGAGGTGCCGGCGCTCGTCGGCGAGAACATCGAACAGGTCCTTGCCGCCGCCGTGGCGCCGCTCGGCGGCGTCGTCGCGAGTGGCGGGTGGAACAGCCTCTTCTGGGTGGTGCACCCGGGCAGCCCCACGATCACGGACAGCTACGAGAAGGTTCTCCACCTGGAGCCCGGGAAGCTGGCGGCCAGCCGACTGGTGCTCAGCGAGTACGGGAACATGATTGGCCCGACGGTGATCTTCGTCCTCGACGAGGTGGTACGTCGCCGCCGCCGGCGGCTGCTGGACCGTGAGGGTGAAGGGCAGTGGGGGCTCCTGGTGGGGCTCGGGCCGGGGTTCACGGCCGAGGTGATAGTGTTGCGCGCATGCAAATGACTTCACGCCGCGGTAAATAGAGCTGCAACGCCATAGGCCACCGCGAAATGTTGCTGCGCCGATTCCACTTGATTCGTCATGTTTTTTTTTTCCTCTGGTGTCAACACTCAAGGCTGCCCTGTGCCCCGTTCTAGTCCCTTCTCCTAGAAGTCTCCCCTCCCTCCCGAATCCCCGCGCCGCTTCTCTCACCGGGCCCCTCCCTTCCTCCCCGCCGGCGACCTTGCCGGCGGCGAGAAGGGCAGGGAGCCCACCGAATCGTTAGATCTAGTGCTCCTATACCTTCTTCTAGTAGTTTTTTTCCCCGTTTGGTGCCTATATGGCTATTGCCCTTCGTGGTACTCGCTACCCGGGTCGCGCCGCTGCCGTCGCCGTCGTCGTCCTCACCGGCTTCCTTGTCGCCGCCGTCACCGCAACTCAGGTTAGTATTAATAAAATAAATCCGCTTCCTCACCTCCCTCGCCCTTTCCTCCACAGCACGGATCCCCGTCTCCCCCTTCCACCTCGCCAGATCCGTGCTCCTCCTCCACTGCTCGCCTCCGCCTCCGCCTCCGCTTTGCAGCCACCTCTACAGCCGTTTCAGCTCAACAAGGCAACAACACATCTGGTGTTGGCTCGACGTCTTCGCCACCATCTGGGATTCGACCGGGAGCTCCTTCATCAATCGCCGGCGACGGGTATCCATCTACTTTTCGGTCGCACGATGTGTTCTCCCTCGGCTCCGTCGACCCTCCTACAACCGATGCAGGGTGCGGTCTTCCATCTGGGTGTATGCGTCTCAGACGCCTCTACGACCTCCACCGGCGAGCTCGCCGTCGCCGATGCCCCTGGTGTACTAGTTGTTCTTATCTGGTCTATGGACCTACATGTAATTCCGGTCTTCTTAGAGGACCTTGCTGTAATTTGGCTGCCTAAATATCAATATATTTGCAGTTTGTCAAAAAAAAACACTCAAGGCTCAACAGTACTCGCTCTGATTTTATAAATGTAGTTGTTTTGGACAAGATTTAGGTCAAATATTAGAAATATAAATCATAAATAATTTTTAAGTCGTGGAGGAAAATGTGAAAACCATACAAAAGATTTGTCCTCAAAAATATTTTCATAAAAATATACTCCCTATGTATCTATTTACATGTCGTTTCCCACAGCTTTGACAAGATTAAGGAAGTTATGTGGTTACCCTTTTACCCTTTGGTCTTTTGTTCATTCCAACGCCGAGCTTGACGGATTCGCTAACTCGGAGCGGCCTGATGAAGGTGCTGATGCGCCACTAGACGAGTTAGGACCTAGGAGATGGTCTCGACATTAGCATCCAGCGCCGTTACTGTCGGCGAGGTCATGGCTGCCGGAACAGCTTGAGCCGTTGAGCCTAATGGAGAGGCAGGAGTTTGGCTACTAGCCTGCTACCTTCGTTGACTAACATGTGACTCCCAGGAGGGTGACGGCGGCAGCAGCGGCTTCCAAGCGGTGCCGGCACGGGAGGCAGGGGCGGCGGTGCTCATAAGCTAGGGGTAAAATTGATAATATACTCTTCCTCTAAACTACCAGCGTCAAATATTTCGATCCTTTTCACTATGAACTAGAGGCGACAAATAAAAAGATACGGAGGGAGTACATATATATTTTTTAATAAATATTTTTATAAAAAAGATAAGTCAAAGTTGTACTTTGGAGAACGTGTTGCTGTCCTAAACGACTTCATATACCAAACTGGAGGGAGTATATTGTATCAGATTTATTTCTCCTCAGATGCTTGATTTTTATGATTCTCTCAATCACTTTTGTGTCAACCATTGGATCTTCAACAAATAGTTAGATTCATATGGGTCTTCTTTCCTTTTATCAGGCTTGCATCACATCCCGCACGCGCATCCGAACCCTGTAACCCATTTGGGGGAGCCGAAGGCTCGAGCTAACGCAGTAACACTGAAGCTTCCCATCTTCTTTTTCCATTTCGCTTCTGCCCGTCCTCGTGTTCGTCGTAGTGGCGGGCGGTGCAGAGGCAATTCGGCGTTTCAAGTAGGCGACGAGGGAGCGATTGGATCATGCACTATAAGGAACTCTCATGCATCTGTCATTACCAGCTACTTCAACCAAAGAAGGCTGCTCACTAATGGGTGTTCATCTTGCAATCGACGACCTACTTTGTGTAACACCCTAAAATTCCATCACTAAAATTTGCTTAAGTAACATAGTGTATTAGGATTAGTCTTAAGGACTTAACTAAATTGCTAATTAATTTGAGCTCTAAAGTAATTAAATTTAATTTGAATAATTTAGAATCAACAAGTGCTTGTGCATCATTATTTGGCTTTGCATGGTGTTTATGAGTGCTAGTGTGAAGTTTTAAAAGTTTATAAAATAATTTGAAGGTTTGGAAAGTTTTGAATTTGACTTGAGTTTCAAAAGGATTTGAATAAAAGGTTTGAAAAAGGAAAAGAAAAAAACAAACCAACCTTTCTTTACCCCTTCTTCCCTTTCGGCCCAACCCCGCCGGCCATCCCCTCTTCCGGCCCAGTTTCCCTCCACGTGGTCCACTTCTTCTTCTCCCTCCCTTTCTCTCATTGATCGCCCGGGCCCGCCTGTCGGCAGTTTCTTCTCCCTCTCGCCCCCTTTCCCCTGCTTCACCACCGTGAAGACCGCCGCCCTGCCCCGCGCTCCCTCGCCTTCCCCCTTCCATTCCAGAGCCACAATCAAGGGCAGTAAATCCCGCAGTCCACGTAGCCATCAAAATCCCCTTCCGTTTCCCTTCTTTCCGCCTCCATAACGCCCGGATGTGCCGCCGGCCATCTATGGCAAGCGCCGCCGCCAGAGCTCCCCTTTCCGCTTCCCCTTCCCCTCTCTGGCCCTACAAAAACCCGTGCGTGAGCTCCTGCTTCACCCTTTGCTCACACGCGCCTCCTCCTCACGCACACACACCTCCACTCCTACACTGTGCCGCCGCCTCTGTTCTTCACCGCCGCCGGAGGAAAATCGTCGACGGTGAAGTGCCGGCCCTCTCCCTTCCTCTTTTCTGTGCTCGAAGCTCACTGAGCTCTCCCTCTCTTTGCTCCAGGGGCACATCTCTGTCACGGGATCGAGCTGCGCCCTGTTCTCGTCCGCCGGAGCGCCGCCGGAGTTCGCCGTCGTCGTCGAACCTCTACATCACCACCCCTTCTTCACCAGTAGCCCTGCTCGTTTCGTCTCTGCGTGGTGAGCAACTTCGCCCCACCTTTTTCCCTCTTTTTCAAGCACCGCAGTCCCGGCACATGCTCGCAGGAGTAGCCGTTCCACCCCCTTCCGGCGCCGCTCGCCGTGGGCACCCGTGCTACTTTCCCAAGTGCCTGGCCAGATGCGCAAGCTCCCCCGCTTCGCGTAGCACCTGGCCGCACTCGATTTTGTGGCCGGGAACGCTCTCCCGAGCTCACACCGGCGAGTCGCCGCCGTGCGCCGCCGCGCAATTCCTCCCTCCGGCGAAACCCGCCGCTGCTCCCTGCTCACGCGTCACCGTGACCGCCGGATCTCAGATCGACGGCTCTGATCAGCCGCAGCCCCGGGTCAAACAAGACCATAACGGTCAGCGCCCGGTGTTCTTCGTTAAGAGCCCCTGCGTTTTTATCTTTTCACATCCATACCCTTCCACCATCGAAAACTCTTACAGATAGGTCCTTCCTTTTATATTCCAGCCCCTGACTTCTCTGGAAAATAGCACCTGAGGTCCTTTTTTACCCTTTTTCACATATGAGCCCCTCTGTTTATATGTGTAATTACGTTTTAAGTCCCTAGTTTCTTTCAAATAAGCCCAGAGAACCTAGTTTTCTTTCAGAAAGGCTCTTGTATTTTGTTTTAATCATAACTTTCTTGTTTTAGCTCCGTTTTTCACGTATAATATATCGAAATGATCATATCAGTGAGTAGAATCTTTTTATCAGCATGTTCTTAGTATATAGCACTGTTTGGTGTACTGTTTTATTTATTTATTGTGTGTTCATGTTTGTGCGTAGATATCGTGCCTGTTTCAACTGAGCACCCTGTCGGAGAAGATCAAGAAGAACCTTTCTTCGAAGAAGAGGATCCCCAGTTTGTAGAGGAAGGCAACTGGACTTCCCCTTCTGCAGTTTCCTCTTTGTCCTAAATAACTGCATATCCAAATAATGTTTACTTTTATTTGTTGCTATGCATAAATTGATGGGAAAACCACCTTTTTAAAGACATGACTAGAACTTTACCCCTATCACCTTGATCAACCTTTTTAATAAATATTTTGGGTAGATGAATGCTTAGTTGCTATACATGGGATTGGTTAGAAGAGGTTTTATGATAAAGACTTTCATGCTTATGAAATGTTGGTTATGTTTAAAGACAAGATCATATGAATTAATTGGAACATGGAGAACCACCCAAGAAAACAGTACAACCACAGTCCATATGGCTCTGGCTTAGCCAATTAATTAGGTGTGTGAACTATCTGACGACCTTTCCCGAAAGGGGCACAGGGGGCCGGAGTTGAAGGGGTATAGCCCGGTTCTTTTGGAGTAGCAGCCTTTGCTAAGGTGCTGACCACTAGGGAGGGTTATGATCCGCTCCGCTGCTGTAACTGTCGTAGGTTGTTGGTCTTTTGCATTGTCTTTGTAAAGGCTTCGTAGTGAACCCCTAGCCACTCACCTCGGCAGTGTTTAAGGGTCTAGCTAACCCGGGCAACATGGGGAACACGAGCTGTGGGTAAAGTGTACAACCTCTGCAGAGTTAAAACTGATCGATCAGCCGTGCTCACGGTTAAGAGCGGCTTGGACCCTCACATGATAATTAAACTTAAAGATGAATTCAAATTGTGGTTCCCTATGGTTTTGAGATATGGTTAGAAATGTTTAATCTTTGGGGTTGGTATAAACTTACACTTAGTAATAGGCTTGCTAATAAAAGTTGACCAACATTAAAATGCTAACCGCTGCAAAATCTTAGCCTATCCTTGATAGCCTTGCATGTTTTCCCCCACTTACTGAGCTCCAACCATAAGAGTGCTCACCCTTGCTTACCGCTGTTCAGATGAGAACAACAGTGAGGAGTACTTCAGCGACTTTGAGGAGTTCTGAGGCATGCGATCCCCCAGTCATGTGCCTGTGAAACACTACAAGAAATCTTTCATCTTATGACATTTTCATCCATTTGTAATGTCACAAGTTGAGTGTCTATAATGACAACTTGTGACATTTATGCTGTGGTTTTATGACATAAAAAACAGTTATGATATCAGAGTTGATGTCATAACTGTTTTCTGATGTCATAAAACCACTGCATAAATGTCACAAGTTGTCATTATAGACACTCAACTTGTGACATTACAAATGGATGAAAATGTCATAAGATGGAAGATTTCTTGTAGTGAAAGTTGAAGATGAAGTCATCCGTTTAGTTATCATTTGTTTTATCGGACCTTCGTGTCCACTGCTTGAGTGTAATAATGGATAATGTAATGGTTAACTCTTGTACGTTTGATTACAGTTATGGTATTACACTCTTTTGTCTATCGTATGTGTGTAACTTGATTCTGGTGCACATATGAGATGCATTTGGCTTCTTTACAAAAATCAGGTGTGACACTTTGTTTTGTCAATTCACATTTTGGTCATTGTACTTTATTTATTTCATTTTAGTCCTCGAGCTTGCTAAAAACTGAGGAGAACTCTCTGTATCGGGTTATGGAGGATATGAACTCATAAGTCTAGGTTTAGTTCAGTAGTTGTAGTCTGTCGCTGTCGCTTCGTCGGTGTCCTGGATCAGTAGCTGAACCTTGTATCTTGCTTTGATTCAGTATCTACAGTTGCTGTTGTAGCCCAGTTCGAGTTTCCTCTTGTTGTTCTATCTGTTCTGCGGTATCTAGTGATCCTATTCTTGTTCGAATCCGTTCGGTCCTCACAATTGGCATTCAGAGCAAGGCTTTCCTTGGCGAGATCCAATCACTTCCACAACCTATTCCTCGATTCTTGTCCGATTGGCGCGGTGAGAGGTGGTTGCGGCTCAACCATGGAAAACCCCACCCTCCCACTCAGATTCGAGGAAAAGACCCAATTTTCCCCAAAATTAGTGAGTGATTCTAGAGAGGGTTGCTAGGCACTTGTTCAGTGTAAAATTCTGGAACCTGACTGGAATTGGCTCACGGAGGCGAAGGAGGGGAATTGCTCTTTGGTGCGGGTTGCCAAGCTAGTCTTGGTGTAAAATTCCTTAGCCAAATCCGCTATTCCAGGCGGCGGTAGAACTTACTGGTGAATCTTGTGGGGGAGGGTTAACCCTGAACCGAATTCACTAGTACAAGATGGTAGAAGTGGGAGAAGGAAAGGGAGCCAACGAAGAAGCACCATATGATCTCGATATGCATCAGTAGCTAGTAGCTGAGGTGGATGGTCTAAGGAGAACATTTGATTCATTCACGAAGAAACAAGAACAACACAATGATTCTATGCTCGTCGACATTGACCAAATCATGAATTACATGACAAAAGTGGCTGCTCGAGTAGGTGTGACATCATTGGAGGACAAGGGTTCCAATGTTAAAGGTAATGATTTTTCTGAGGCCTTTGCTCCAAACCCATTCCAGCACAACAAAAATGTAGATGCTCACCTCCATAAGTCAACCCACATTCCTAATGTTGCTACTCAGAAGCAAATCTATGTACCACCTCCCGTAGTCAATGTGCACTATTATGATCCCGAGGAATTAGATTGGCTGCACAGAAAGCCACTTGCACCTGCTAATCACCATGAGGGGAATTGGTCAACACAAGGTCGTGACTATCATGATGTTGAGTATTTATGGGAGGATTGTCCTTGGACACCACAGGAAATAGAAGCCTTTAACCCATTCCCATCCCACCCACCCGTCTACAATTAGAAACCTCAACTCATTCATACCCAAATCTATAAACAGCAACCTCCACAACAGCAAACTAGACAACCAACCCCAAATACCTTCCACCAGCCAAACAATTTCAACAACCAAATCCAAATTCAGCACAAAGTGATAGCCAAACACCCAAAATTATCTTTTCCTGAATTTGAGGGCACTGATCCTGATGGATGGATCAGGAAAGTAGAAAAGTATTTTGAACTGGTGGGAGTACCTACTGAAGATAGGGTGCAATTAGATGTCTTATGCATAAAAGGCAAGGCTGAATATTGGTGAGGACCTATGTGGTCCGAGGACCGGTGGATGGTCGCTCCTTAGTGATGAGTGATTGACAACGTGGTATGGACTGATTCTTGGCCTAGTATTACAGGTGCAGGTTGCGGCTTGATTCACGTGGTGCGTGTGAAGAACAAGCACGAAAGGTCTATGTCTGTGTGACCTCCGAGGAGCGGAGAGACAAGTAGGCTTCGTTCGAGGGACCCAGTGACCGACAGGATCAAATGCAGACCGCATGCTGGCAAGAAGAGCAAGATGAGGTCGGGAACATAGAGCCGGTGCAAGGTAGCAGCTAACAACTGAAGTTTGCACGCAGGGTTTGTTGGTTTGATCACAAAATCAGCACCGAGCCGGGACGACTGTGGCAGCCAAGTCATGAGTGGGATTGGTGTGAAGGTTGCACCAAGTCCGCAAGGTTTGTAGTGGTTTGGCCACAAAACCACTGGGTTACTTGGCTGAGCCACAATGCCAAGGCCGAAGACGTGACGGGACTTGACAGCCAGCCCAGGCTGGTCTGACTGCCCAGGAGGGGTGGTCTGACCGCATGAGCCGTGGTTCGTCAGGAAGCTTCGATGCGGAGGAAATGCAGCTTGATTGCAAGGCTTGCGTGGAGTTGAAGCGGGTTTGCGGTTGACGAGCATCCGTTCGATGGAGATCCGATCAGATTACCAAATTTGCCCTCCGGGGGCGTGTATCTTACTATTAAGTAGTAGGGGTAGTTTGGTCATTCGACGCCGCCCATATATACTCTTTGGAGTGGGAGATGGCAGCCAACTCTTGGAACCTTAGTTCATTTGCCCTTTGGTTTTTCCCCTTTTCTCTTAGTTTTCCCATAGGCTAGCATGAGAGCTTCATGTTTCATCTTCCATATAGATAACTATTCCTCTGTAGTAGAAACATTCTTTTCTTGCAACAAATATGTATATGTGTGCATACAAATCAAATATTTAGATATCTATTTTGTTTCCAAACTTATTTATCCTTTGTCAGTTTAAATAGAAAAATACATGTACTCAACACGTATTGGAATATAAAAATTACATGTGAATATAAATGTTGATAAGCATTAGTGTAGGCCGGCTAGGCATGGCTTGCTACTTGCGCTTGGAAACAGGCACACACCTAATGCATATATGTTCAGGGTGCAAACTAGATCAAACCAGATGTGGATATATATAGTAATTGTTCATTTGGATTATAAATTAAAACTAGATATGTGATTTTGTTGCATGGTAAAATATGATTGTACTTATTTCGTCTCTAGCAGTCAAGCTTATAAAAAAAGAAGTACAAAATGAGTGAGGGTCGACAGGTTCGAACAGAACCCAAACACCTGAGAATTCCCACCAGGCAGGCTAAAGCCTTCCAATTATGTTTAAATTACTTCACAATTCACAGTAATCAAGGAAATCTAAGAAGAAATTTGTAACATATTCACATCAATTACACAAAATCCACCAAAAATGAACTAATGGCGGCAACCGACGGTGGCAATCAGCGCTCGGTGATGACCCAGCGCCGACGACGATTGGCACATGTCCAGGCCACACCCCCACAATGGCGGCGGTTGGCGACTGGCGGCGATCAACTTGTCTCCGAGTAGCATGTGTGGGGAGAGGAAGGGGCGGAGGCAGGAGGGGAGGGAGAAGTGTGGCACAACCAGCATAAAGGAAGCTTTAATTTATGTCAAAGCTCACCAAAGGAAAAGGGTGCACACAAGCGTAAACAAGAACGGCGGTGGGGCCGAGGAAGAGAAGATTGAGAGGTGAATGTGAGGCCATGGCAGAGATGGTGGTGAGGTTGGGAAGGTGTGCATGACAGCAACCGGGGTTAGGGTGGCGCGGGCGTGGCGACACGGCCGGGAAGCACAGAGGCAGTGGAGGATGATGTCACAAGATAGCACGTGGATAATATTTTCTTCCGTTACCTAGTAATAATATATACATATATATAATATATATATATATATATATAATATTAAAGTAAGAAACTAATCCTTCACGCGTTCTACCCTTTAATTTTCATCCGTCAACACTCTCCCCTCGAACTCTCTCCGTCTCTCGTGGGTAGGCAGGACTCGGAAGCAGCCGGAATAAGATAATCCCTTGCCCTTGCATGTCCCCTTCATGTCCGTCTACTTCGATCATGGCACAGCAAGGGAAAACGAGCACCGGAGCTGCTGGACGTAATCCCAACCCTGTTGTGTCTCCCCTCCGTATCCCGTGTCCGTCTGCTTTGGCCATGGCGCGGCAAGGCAAAAACGAACACCGAAGAAGCTCGCAAGGCTAGCTGTGTAGCCTGTAGGCCTGTAGGCCTACTGCTCGATGTGTTGCATGCGCCCCAGAACACATCATGATTCATGAGGGCGCGGAGCTCCAGCCCGGAGGCCCTACCTGCTCCCGGGCGAGCTCCAGCCCGGTAGCAGTAGGTCTCAAAGCTGCGCTCCTGTCCGTGGCTTCAAAGGCTCTTGCATGGACATGCTGGTGTTTGCCGATTTGCGTGATGAAGGAGCAAGCTGCAGAGCAAGAAGGGGATGTTCTGCTTTTGTTCGCTTGTGGTGCGTGAGGAGGGGATAGCCAAGCCAGTTACGTCCGATTGCTTGGGGGAGAGAGCATCACATGGTTGCTATAAGCAAGCTATAGCTAATGTCGTGCTGGTTGGATTGGAATTTTGTGTTAGGGGAAATTAGGCTGGGTCTGCACGTATTAGGGATCTGGTGCTTGTGTGTTTCAATTCAGTTGACGAAGAAGCTACTAGCAAATCGGCGCAAGCCTGCAGCCTTCCCACATTAGTTATTTTGTTAAATACACCAGTGGTCTTTGAACTTGTTCCGAGGTGTCACTTAGGTCCACGAACTTGCAAAAATTTTAACACCCTGAACTCGTTAAGTTGTGCCACTTAGGTCCATATTGCTTTGTCAGCCTTTCTTTGCTGATGTGGAATGCTTGTGTGGCAGCCAATTTTACACTATCCCCCTCATCCTCTCTCTCCTCTACTAAATTGACCATTCTTTATCCTCTTCTTCTCCCTCTCTATCCCCTTGATCTCTCCAACGCAGCAGCGCAACAGTGGTTGTGTGTGACAGCTGCGCAAGGCACGCCCACTACGTGAAAACCTCAAATAGGTCACGCAGCATTTGTAACGGGCCCTTAACACCCGTTACATGGACCCCATCTGTAACGGTTGTTGTTTGGCGCCCGTTACGCATAAGCGCGGCAGGGTCGACCACGACCTCGCCTTGACCTCGTCACCATAACGCCCGTTACCAATGAGGACTTCTAGTAACGGACTTCTTAAATGCCCGTTACATGTTTTCTTTGTAACGGACGTTAACATGCGTCCGTTACGAAAGTAAAACCTATCGGTAACGGGCTCTTTAAGTCCATTACCGATGACTTTCCTATTGGAGACGCATTGTTTTTAGGACGCGTCTCATTTTATGACGACCCAATTGGCGACGCTTGTTTGGAGCTAGCATCTCCTTTGTTTTCTCACAATAGAGACGCGTGTTGTTATTACGCGTCGTTGTTTTTGCGTTCTGACCACTCTGCTATCTCGGACAACTACACTCGCTCTCTCTCCTCTGAGGGCCCCACTCGCTCCCTCCCCGCTGTTGCTGCAGCAGCATTTTCGCGCGCATTCTGAAGGCCCCACTCGCTGCGCGCCCTCTCTCTGAAGGCCCCACTCGATGCGCGCGCGCTCTCTCTCTTCAGAAAGCCGGCGCTGCAGCAGGCCGGCCGGCCGCGTGCGCGACGGCGAAAGGTGCCGGCGGACGTCGACCGCGGTGCGGCGTCCCTCCGCACCGTACGTCATCCAAAGCAGCAGCTTATCCTCCTCCTCGGGCTCGGCACCGTCCTCTGCGCCGTCGCCGTCACCGTCCTCCGCGCCGTCACCGTCGCCGCGGCCGCGACGCCTCGTCCTCCTCCTCGGAAGCGCTTGCCTCGTAGTAGACAGTCCTCGTCAAGGTGGAAATTGCCCCCTTTTATTAAACTTTGCTGTCCTAATCCTGTTACTCATCGGTTTTGGTGATGCATTATGCTCATTTGATGTATGAAAATTGCAGATGGCTGCTGCTGCTCGGGCTTGGATGTACAGTAGTAAGTCCCGAGATGATTGGGCCAGTTTCTTAATGGGGGTCAATGGTTTTCTAGATCAAGTAGATACGGATATGAGAAACCGTGGTGTTCAGGCAATGCTTTGCCCCTGTAAAGATTGTCTCAACGAGAAGAAGTTCGGACAACGGGATAACATTTTTCATCATTTGATCACACGTGGTTTCAAAAAAATCACACGTGTTGGAATAAACATGGTGAGGAAGGGCTTGATGAAGTCGAAACAGGATGCCTAAATGAAGGTGAAGCGCGACATCATGCTACAGGATGCCATGATGAAGAGCCTGACGAAGGTGGAGTTTTTGATGAGGAAAATGAACCATTCCCACCAATTGTGATGAGGCCTGAGGATATCACTGATCAGGAAGTTACGGGCTTCAATGATAGTGAGTTGTTGCAACGTATGCACAATGTTGATCAAATGTTGCAGGATGTTGAGTTTCAAGGAGTGTATATAGCTTCTGAATTAGCGAGGCTGAAGCAGTTCGTTGAAGATTCAAAGAAATCCCTCTATCCTGGTTGCAAGAAGTACTCTCGCCTTTCTGGTGATCTAAAACTTCTGCAGCTTAAGGCAGATCATGTTCGAGCAACAAAAGTTTCAAACAACTATTGGATCTCCTTAATGACATGCTACCCGAGGGAAACCAAATAGCCGAGTCTGTCTATGAGGCAAAGAAGATAATTTGTCCTCTGGGAATAGAGGTTGAAAAAATTCATGCTTGAAAGAACAGTTGTGTATTGTTCCGTGGAGATTATGCAGACCTTGACAAGTGCCCCAAGTGTGGGTTCGATCGGTACAAGAGGAAAAAGATGGTGGTGATGATAACAATGCTGATGATGATGAGAACAAGCCCGTGGAGATCACAGGTAAGAAGAAGAAGAAGAAGAAGGTTAAAGGGGCTCCTGTGAGGGTAGCATGGTATTTTTGCATCATTCCTCGGTTGAGAAGATGGTTCGCCGCACGAAAGGAGGCCCAACTCTTGCGTTGGCATAAGACACGAACGAAGGAAGTTGGAAAGATTAAGCACCCCGCAGATGGCCAACAATGGCAAAATATTGATTCCCACTTCAAGGATTTTGCCGGTGAAAGTAGGAACATTCGGTTCCCTATGAGCACAGATGGCGTGAACCCATTCGGTAACCAGAGCTCAACACATAGCACCTGGCTTGTCGTGCTATCAATGTACAACCTTCCACCCTAGCTATGCAAGAAATGGAAATACATGATGCTGACAATATTGGTCTCCAGGCCAAAGCAACCTGGCGACCGTATTGATGTCTACTTGAGGCCACTAGTTGATGACTTGAAGATACTTTGGAAGCCTGGTGTGAAGGAGATTTGGGATGAGTTCGGCCGTGAGGAGTTCACATTGCACGCCATGTTGTTCACCACCATCAACGACAACCCGGCTCATCCCAACCTTTCTGGCCAGAGTAAAAGGAAAGGTGTAGCTTGCCCACACTGCTTGGAAGAAACTTGTGCAGTGTGGCTAAGAAATTCAAAGAAATTCTCATTTATGGGGCACCGTCGTTTCCTCAGCAGGAAACATGCCTACCGGGACATGGATTGTCAGTTTAATGGGGAAAAGGAGAATCGACAGGCGCCAATGCATGTGACTGGAGATCTGCTCCACTTGCAAGTCAAGGACGTCGAAACTATAGAGGAGTTACCCAAATTGTCTGAAAAGAAACTTCGCAAAAGAAAGAAGCTAGATGGTGAAGAAGAAGAAGAAGATGGGCGAGGAATGTGGAACAAGAAATCAATTCTATGGGAGCTAGAGTATTGGCCGCTTTTGGATGTGCGTCATTCGATTGACAACATGCACGTCAAGAAGAATGTGTGTGAAGCTACTTTGGGAACATTGCTACAACAGAAGTCGAAAGGAAAAGATCATAAAAATGCAAGGGATGATCTTAAAGAAATGGGCATTAGGCCGGAGCTCTATGCAGAGGAAACAGACACAGGGATGGACCTTCCCGTTGCTGCAACCACCTTGTCAAAGGCAGAGAGAAAAGAATTCTGTGAGTTTTTGCATGGTTTGAAAGTACCTTCAGGCTACTCATCGAACTTCAAGAGGCTAGTGTCGGTGAAGGACATGAAAATGAATTTCAACTTGATGAAATCTCATGATTGCCATGTGTTGATGACATCTATTCTTCCTGTTGCACTAAGAGGTACCAAGACAGAACTGGTTTGCAACGTGGTCACGAGCTTGTGTTTATTCTTCAATGAAATAGAACAGAAGGTGATTGATGAGGAAAAACTATTGGCCTTAGAGAGGAGGCATTTCGAGACCCTATGCCTGCTTGAAGCTACCTTCCCACCATCATTCTTTGATCTCATGCTACATCTAACAACACACCTCGCGAGGGAGATCTAGTACCTTGGCCCATCTTACCTTCATCAGATGTTTCCATATGAGAGGTACTTTGGATTCCTCAAATCATTGGTACATAACAGGTCATTTCCGGAGGGAGCCATTGTTCGTGGCTATGAGACCATTGAAGCAGTGGAGTGGGTCATGGGTTATATGGACCCCCAAAACCCCATTGGTGTGCCTCGTTCACGGCATGAAGGTAGGCTTTCAGGTGTTGGGACCCTGGGGAAAAAGTCAATCACTCCGCACCCAGAGGACTTCAGGAAGGCTCATTTCACTGTGATAGAACAGAACGTAGAGGTTACACCATTTGGCAATGAGCACAAGCAACAACTACGTGAACAAAACCCTGGTTGTACTGAGGATTGGGTTGCAAAGAGGCACATGCAATGCTTCAATAGCTGGCTCAGAGATTATGTCCAGCAGAGTGGCAGCGCTGCTATAACCGACGATATAAGAAAACTAGCAGCAGGGCCATTATTCATTGTTACAACATATCAAGCAATGGATATCAATGGATACACGTTCTACACCATGGCCCAAGATGCCAAGAGCGTCTATCAAAATAGTGGTGTGCGTGTACGGGCCGTCTACAATAAGAAGAACACAGCCACATATTATGGTCAAATAGAGGAAATTTAGGAGCTTGATTATGTAGGATTCAAGGTAGCCTTGTTTCGGTGTAGATGGGTCACCAATGCGAAGAGAGCTATGATCAAGGACAAATTTGGTTATGTTAGTGTTGATCTCCGGGTCTTTGGTTACAAAACCAAACCGTTTGTCTTCGCCAAGGATGTTGAGCAAGTGTTCTACGTACCTGACCTTGCAAAGAATAACTGGAGTGTGGTTTTGCCTGGAAAAAAAAGGATTGTTGGGGTTGAAAATGTTGTTGAGGAGGAGGAATACAACCAGTTTAACGAAAGTCCATCCTTTCACACTTCATACATGCCCCGAGTCTTGGGAGCTAACAAAACACCATACTTGCGAAGCGACCATCGTGAAAAGATCCATATACAAAAATCAAAGAAGAAAAAGAAGCAAGATTGATTTCTGCTGAATCCGATCCTTTTTGTAAAATGCAGGGATGTCTATTGCTAGAAATGGAATCCTTTTTGTAATATATATAGGATGTGTATTGGTGGAATTTGAATGAATCTCCTTTCTGTAATATATGATGCCTAAGATACTGCCTAAGATGCCTATATATTCTGCCTAAGATATTGCCTAAGATGCCTATAAGCGAGATGTGCAATTAGTATTTTGTCTAACATTTCATCAAACTTCAAAGAGTTTGACTCCTCGATAAGCGAGATGTGCAATTAGTAGTATCCACTCATCGGAGACGCGTCTCCTATATCTTCTCTCCAAAATAAATAACCACGAAACCACCACATCCCCTTCATCTACCCGCGAGAAAACCACAACTGCCTATACACTCCTCGTCGTGCCTCCTCCGCGATCATCATCGGCACTCATGGCATCGAGGGAGCACCCGCGGTCGCTGGCGGAACTCCCGGCCGAGGTGCTGGCGATCATCATTGGCCGAGTTGGTGCGACATCGAATCGGCCTATGGAGGACCTCTGCAGCCTACGGGCAACCTGCAAGGACATGCTCTGCCCCTGCCGCGACAGAGACGTCGGTAAGCGCCTGGCACTGGATCGGGTTCCAGTCGAGCAGATGCAGAACAACGACACCATCGGCTACGACGTCTTCCGTCGTAGCCGGGCTGTAGCCGGCAACCCGGTGGCCTGCTTCCTCACCGGGATGGACGACATCTTCGGCAGGAACCACAGCCCTCAGCCTCCCCTCGATGAGCTCCACCGCGCTGCCAAGGACGGGCACAGAGGGGCGGCCTATGTGGCCGCCGTCTTCCTCTACAGAGCCAACAGCGGGGCCGACGCCGACGCCACTGCAATTACGTACATGAAACAGGTTGAGGGCAAGGAGCAAGGGCAGTGGCGTCCGCATTTGATCAGCAATGTGCAATCCCTAGATTTCCGGCATCGTGGGGTCAATCTGGCTTGGCAAATTAGGAGTGTCGTCCTCCGTCGTGGCCTCGGCTGGCCGACGCTGCCAACGGCGGTGGCGCGAGGCAACATTCAACATTGCGCAGGCAAAGTATTCTGCGGTACGGTGCCGAGCCGGAGGGGGTTTTGCATGTATTTCTGTAGTGATGAATGTAGGCTTTGTTACGAATGTAATGTCTTCTTCTATCGTGTAAAGTATCGTCCAATCGGTTATTGATAGACAAGATTTGATTTCTCACATTTCTGAGTCAAATCCAAGGTTGCGGCGCCCTCTGTCAATGTTTTAGACACCAAGCCTACGAAGGGGTACCCGAAGTAGTAGATTGTGCGGTGGGGCTCGCCGAGATCAGGAACACGATGGTGAGACACGGGGCACACAATTAGACAGGCTCGGGCCACAATGTGCGTAATACCCTACGTCCTGTATGTTGCGTGGCTCTGTATTGATTGCGTATGTTTCGAGAGGGGTCCCTGCCTCACCTTATATGCCATGGGAGGCAGGGTTACAAGTCGGATTGGTACAAGGGTACTATTCGAGTAGGACCCGGAGTAGCCTATACAAGGTATGGAAAGCTATCCTAGTCTTAGTACAAGTCCTTGTCCGCCTTGTCTTGCCTTGTGGTCCACGGTACCAGCACCGTGGCCCACTAGTCGAGTAGTCCAGGTGTACAGGAACTTATCTCCCAGGTATGGCCCACAATGTGTTGGTGGACCCAGGGATGCCCGGTCGACAAGCCCCCGAGTACTTTGTAGTCGAGTGGAATGTTCCAAGTAGTCTTGAAGGTCTCCACGAGTAGTTCCCAAGCGTCCCCGAGTTCTACAAGCTTCAATCTTCAATAGTACTTGAATCATAACGAGGCTGGAAGGTACTCCAGCTAACTCCACGAGTAGTCTTGAAGTCTTCTCGAGTTATTCCCAAGCGTTCTCGAGTACTTCCCTTGAAGGCCTTCGATAATACCCGCTTCGTTCTTGAAATGTTTGCATCAAAGATCCATATGGAAATGCGATTACTGAAATCGCATTCCATATGGAATGTAGCCCCCGAGCCTTAGGTCGAATCCAGGATTCAAGCTGAGGGTCAATCTTGAACTCTTTGATCTTTGCTCCAAAAAATCCGTAGACAATCCGAAGAAATAATATAGGAATGCGATTTGCAAAAATCGCATCCTATATGGATGTAGCCCCCGAGCCTTAGTTCGAATTGACAATTCAAGCAGAGGGTCAATTAGTAGTCTTCATCAAATAATCCTGTAAGATCCTGATAAAAACTGAAGGACACGTGGCACGGAGCCCCCGAGCCTTGAGTTGAGTACTTTCTCGAATTGAAGGATCCAATCTGACTGTAAAATAGTGGCCTGAATTCAGTAAACTGTAGCTGAGTGAAATCCAATTCCATCGAGTAGTCGAGCCCCCGAGATAGAGCCGAGCAAGTCTTGGATTTTAGTCCTCTGACTTAGCCAACTATTTGCCTGTGTGAAACTAATATGTTGAATACAAAGGGTCACCAGGTCGAACCGTTAGGGTTTTGGTTTTATAAATACCCGAAGGGGTATCCCTTAGGGTTTCACAGCTTCCATTCGCCCTTAAATCCAGAACGCCTTAGCATCCATAGCCACCGCAGAGTTCGAGCACCCATAGTGCTAAGAGTGCCAACCTCCATCTCTTCGCCGTCCTCCGGTCAATGCGAAAGAAGACCCTTGTGACAGGAAGGATGAAGCCAGCGCCATCCAAGGGACAGAAGAGGAAGTCCGGCCGTGGCAAGAATGAGTTGCCGGAGCCCAAGTACAAGACGGTGGTCATCACCAAGCCCCCGAGCCAGGCTGTCTCTTGGAAGAAGTCCAAGATGAGGGAGGAAGATATCCAAGCCCTCGAAGCCGGCGGGTTGCTGCGCGAGAAGGCCATTGCCGGTTGGAGCTCCGCCGCTGGTGATGCGTGGCCGATGGAAAAGAGCCCGGATGAGATTCTAATGTTCGGGCACTTCGTTGAGCGTGGATTGACGCTCCCGTCTTCGGATTTCTTCCGCGGCTTCCTCGACTTCTTCAAGTTAGAGCACATACACCTCGACCCCAACAGCATATTTCAAATTGCAGTGTACGTGCATTTTTGCGAAGCTTTCCTCGGCATCCGCCCACACTGGGCCTTGTTCAGGAAGATATTCCGGTTGAAGCCGCAGCCCAACACCAACTTTTCAGTTGTAGTTGGTGGGGCCGGAGTGCAGATGCGCCAGAAGGCACAGGAGTTGTACTTCAAGTACGACTTGATAGATTCAAATCAAGACTGGAAGAACAAATGGTTCTATATAGAGAATGCCCCGCCGCAGCTGCCGAAGCCTAGTATGTTTGCGCCAGTATACGACTGGCTCTGGAAAGATGAACCCACAATGCAAGAGTGCATCCAGATCCCGGAGTTACTGGCAAAGATTGCGCAGAAGAAGGCGCAAGGCTTGACAGTGGAGTGAGTAGCCTTTAGCTTCATGAAGCGAAGGATACAACCCTTGATGCAGCGAGAGCATCTTGGGTTCAAGTACACTGGAGCGGATGATGGCTCCAGGCTATCTGCTGAGGAGATCAGTGATGATCTCGTGATGGAGCGGCTGCAGAAGATCTTCAAGAATCTTCATGGAATTCCTGCAGCTATCCCTGAGTTCGGCGCGGACAACCCTCCTCGTCTGGTAAGTCTTCAAGTACTTAGCCCCCGAGTACTTTTGTTGAAAGTAGTCGAGTTACTAATATTTGACTTGTGCTTTGCAGGAGGATGTGTTGAAGTTTGTATCTGACCCTCCTCCTCATCCTGAGGACCCACTCCAAGCGCCAGAAGAAGAGGTACCAGGAGCGGAACCTGAAGCCCCCGAGGGTAGTCAGGCTGCTCAAGAAGAAGAAGAAGTCTTGGTGGAGGATGCCTCCTCAAGCGACGACGACGGCTTAACACTTCAACAGCATTTTGAAGTGAAGAGCCACTACGGATACTCTGGGGCGCCCATCCCCAGTGGCCTCGCCGCGGGTTCATCAAAATGACTAGCATCATCTCTTGCAGATGATGTGTCACTGCCGTCGCGGAAAAAGAGGACCATGGTGGGGAAGCAGGCCGTCAAGAAGATAACGGGCCTCCCCTCCATTACAGTAAGTGTTGGAGAACCTTGCAAGTAGTCGTTATGCATTGAGTACTTATTCTCTGCTGTAATGGCTTGTTTTTTGTCTTGCGCAGGTTATCGAGAGTGCAGCTAGTGTACTCTCGAGTAGCCCTTCAAGAATAACAGAACCTGAGGTGGTTCCAGCGTCAACCGTGGAGACGGTGGCGCCTGAGCAACAATAAGCCGAGGTTCTAGAAAATGTGCTGCCAGTGGAAAGTGTGCCAGAGGTGCCGGCAGTGCCTTCTTTCTTCGACCTACTGGGACCCAAAGTCTCAGTGCCTTGTGCCGCTCTATAGGTATATGAGTACTCGAGTACTTATTTTGATTTTGTACTCTACTTTTGCTGACCAACTTGTTAATGCAGGAAATCCACTGATGTGAAGTGGGGTGCCTCTAGGAGTGGTGCTACTGTAGGAGACCAGACTCCTGAAGAGCAACCAGAAGACGTACTCCCCGGGTGCCAAGATGTACCCGCAGAAGTTGAAGCTGCTGAAGCGTTGCAGACCCTCTAGAGCAACGTGGTCAAGGCGGCAGTTGAAGCCACTTCCAGGCCCAAGGCTCAACAACTCGAAGAGATTGAAGCCGTGGTGAATGAAGCCTTGGAGGTGGACCCTGAAGCCGTGCTGCACCACGAGGAAGTCCCAGCCGCGGAAGCCCCCATGCATCATGTGGATGCACATCTGGTGCTGGAAGAGCAGCCAGAGAACCGCATGGTGCCGCATAAGCCACAGATTGAAGACCCGGCTCCTCTGCGCAGCGCTGCGAGGTACTCTGCAGCTAACACAAGTACCCAGTCCATGGCAGAGAACTTGATGCCATATGATGACTCCTGCCTGGACGAGGACAACTTGAATGTGCACGCTGAGATGTTCCGTGACGTAGAGAAACTGCTTGCGGTAAGTTCGTGTAGTCTTTTGTAGAGTAGTTGTAGTCACAGATATCTTGTCTCTGACTCATATGTTATTTTTGCTCTTGCAGGAGGTAGTCAAGCAGTCGAAACGCAAGACTCGGCTGCTTGAGCAACACGCGGCTGACATTGAAGAAGCCTCACAACTCATGGAAGAATTGAAGCAGCAAAAAGCCTTGTCCCTGAAGCTGCAAGAAAAACTCGATGCCAACACCGCCGAGTACCACAATGAAGTCCAGAAGCTGATGGCGAAGAAGGATGAAGTTGTTGGTAAGAACAAGTCCTTGCGCCTGAAGAATAAAGGTAATCTCCTTTCTGAAATCATCATTGAGTACTTTTGCTCTTGCGCACCATATCTGATAAGTAGCCTTGATCCTTTGTAGAGCTGACGGAGGAAGTCGATAAGTTCAAGAACAAGGCGCTAGACTGGCAGCTAGCCTTCAACCATGAAGAAGCAGCTCATATGGATCTGAAAGAAGACTATAAGGTGCGGTGCTTCGAACTTGAGCGCGAGATGAATATCCGCATTGCCAGCTCGACTGACTTGCTGCGCTGCATGCAGTCGCTGAAGGAGAAGATTGAAGAAGCCGAGGGCCTACGCTCAGAGCTGAAGACATTGACAGAAGTGGCTGAGCTAGTAGCAAACTTGTTTGAGCCCAGAGTCGCCAGAGTTCAGCCTCGTCCACTTGTGGATGGGTTGAAAGACACTCCAAAGAAGATTCTGGAGTACGCTCAAAGGCTGGCCTGCACAATTCCAAATCAAGTCCTGAGCTTCATCAAGTCTTTCTATGCTGAAGCGGATCTCACAGTCATCATGAACGGCAGATCTGGAGATTGCTCCGACGATCGCCTCAACGAGCTGATGCAACAGACTTCTCCAATCGCGGAAGCAGTCTCCAAGTTCATCGATCTCTGTTAGATGTACCTGTAGAGTAGAAACACTAGGGAGAAAACAAGTGTAATCTTGAACAAGTGTTTATGTAATATAATTGAAAACTTGAAGAAATCAATTATTTGGATCCCTTCTATGCATCTGTGTTGGCCAAGTACTCGAGTTGGTATTGAGTGTGTGGCTGCAAAAAAGAGATCTGATACACAAGTAGGAGTACTCAAGTGTACACATGTTCCGAAGAATGTTAGCTTAAAACATGACGAGTTGAACACCTTAGCTGTAGCAGCGTGAGAGAAGGCTTTGTCATGAATTAAGCTAAGAGTAGTAACAAGTCGATATAGAGTAGCGGCTTGTACTAAACACATTGTACAGAGTTTACAATGTCATGAGTACCTCTGAGGCTAACAAGCCTAGTGAGAGAGTACTCGAAAAGAACTTATTCATAACGAGTTGAACACCTTAGCTGTAGCAGCGTAAAAAAGACTTTGTTATGAACAAGTAAAGGACAGTAACAAGTCGGTATAGAGTAGCAACTTTATTACTGAATATATTGTATAGTGTTTACAATGTCTTAAGTGCCTCTAAGGCTATGAGCCTAGTGAGAGAGTACTCGCAAGAATGTTCCGAAGAACGAGTAAGACCGTAGGGGACAGTGTGATGAACTTATCCTTGCTGTAGCAGCAACTTGTATGAGAGTTCCACTGAGACCCTACCAGTAGGGTGTTACTCTAGGCCGCAGCCTCTTATTGAAAAATAGGAACATGGATAGCTTGTGCCACTTACTACCCTACACGATACAGGATCATCTGGAGAGAGTTATCATGACTCCCTACGAGGTCGCAGAATGAGACTGCCTGGAGAGGGTTGATGAAGCCCCCTGCGAGTGCTCGCAGCTGAAAGCCACGAGTGGTGACAACCGTAGCTGTCTGTTGAGTAGTTGCAACCGAAGCTGCCTGGAAAGGGTTGTTGAAACCCAATACGAGTTGTTTTACAGCCAAAGCCGTCTGGAGAGGGTTGTTGAGACCCCCTACGGGTAGAAGCGACAAAGCTGGTCGATGTTCCAAGAGTTGTCGACTTCCTCGCCTTCTAGAGTTTGAAGACGATATGAGCCTGGGCCAGGAACCTTTGCAACAGAGAAAGGACCTTCCCATGGTGAGTTGAGCCTGTGTAGTCCTGCCGTATTCTAGATGCGACGAAGGACTAAGTCACCAACGTTGAAGGAGCGTTCCTTAACATTGCAGTCATGATAGCGGTGAATCCTCTCAAGATATCGAGCGGATTGAACAAGTGCGTTGCAGCGAGCTTCCTCGAGACTGTCGACATCTGTCTGTCTTGTTTCTTCAGCTACGCCTTCTTCGTACTGATCAGCCGTCGGAGAACGCCACATGACATCAGCAGGCAGAACGGCTTCAGAGCCGTAGACTAGGAAGTAAGGTGACTACCCTGTGGGGGTAGTAGGCTGAGTACGCAGCCCCCAGAGTGTATTGGGTAGTTCCTTAATCCACTTGCCGCCCTTGGTATTCGCAGTATCGTACAGTCGCTTCTTGAGAGCATCGAGTATCATCCCATTGGCGCGTTCCACTTGGCCATTGGCACGTGGATGAGCAACGGAGACGTACCAGACGTCGATTCCACTGTTCTCGTAGTACTCCCAGAACCGGTGATTGTTGAAATTCGAACCCAGATCTGTGATGATGCGGTTAGGGAAACCATAGCGATGTACGATTTCATCCAAGAAGTCGAGGACACGATCAGCCTTGGGGCAGGTAACAGGCTTGACCTCAATCCACTTGGTAAACTTGTCGATAGCCACCAGAACTCTGTTGAATCCCCCTGGCGCATTTGGGAGAGGACCAATCATATCCAGCCCCCAGCAAGCGAAAGGCCAAGTTGGTGGTATCGTGATGAGCTTGTAGGCAGGAACGTGTTGTTGCTTGGCGAAGAATTGACATCCTTGGCACTTCTTGACTAGTTCCTCTGCGTCAGCAAGAGCTGTAGGCCAGTAAAAAGCACGTCTGAACACTTTTCCTACCAAGGTACGGGAAGAAGCGTGATTGCCACAGATTCCTTTGTGTCTCTCCTCCAAGATTTCCTTGCCTTCTTCGCGAGAAACGCATTTCATGAGTATATCAGAGCTTACGCCTCGCTTGTAGAGTTGATCTCCGACTAGAGCATAAGCCTTGACGCGGCGTGAAATGTGCTCGGCTTCTGCCTTGTCTTCTGGAATCAATTGATGTTTAATGTAGTCGATGAAGGGAGTTCTCCAGTCCACATCAATCATAAGCACTTCCCGATCAGTTTGAACTGAAGTAGTCGTGGGTGCAGATGATTGCTCCGGAATTGATGGTGTGTGGAGTTCGTGGACGAAGATTCCAGCTGGCACTTGAGCTCGTGTAGATCCCAGCTTCGACAAGACATCCGCATCAACATTGTTATCGCGGACCACATGATGGAACTCGAGACCATGGAATTTGTTCTCAAGTTTGCGTACCTCCTGATAGTACGCATCCATGTTCTCAGCATTTTGATCCCACAAATCATTGACTTAATTGATGACCACCAAAGAATCACCATACACAAGTAGTCGTGTAATGCCAAGAGAGACTGCAAGGCGAAGACCATGCAGTAGAGCTTCATATTCAGCTTCATTGTTTGAGACCTTCCAAAAGATCTGCAAAACATATTTGAGTTGCTCGCCCTTGGGAGAAATCAGAAGTACCCCGGCACCAGCGCCTTCCAACTTGAGGGAACCGTCAAAATACATGACCCAATGTTCTGGACGCTCAATTGGAGTTGGGACTTGATTTTCCCGCCACTCAGCCATGAAATCAACCAAGGCTTGAGACTTGATAGTAGTGCGAGACTTGAACTCGAGCGATAGAGCGCCAAGCTCTACAGCCCATTTAGAAATCCTTCCTGTGGAGTCCCGGTTGTGCAATATCTCGCCAAGCGGGTAGCTAGTGACCACAGAAATCTTGTACTCATCGAAGTAGTGGTGAAGCTTCCGTGAAGTAATCAGAACTACATAGAGTAGCTTCTGTACCAGAGGGTAGCGAGCCTTGGATTCTGAGAGTACTTCACTGACGAAGTAGACAAGCATCTGGACAGGATAGTCGTGGCCTTCTTCTTGCCACTCAACGTCAATAGCAGTGTTGACAACGTTAGTTGTCGCAGCAATGTAGAGCAAGAGCTCTTCATTAGGCAGAGGAGCTGTGAGGACTGGAGGCTTGGATAAGAACTCCTTGAGCTGAGAAAGAGCTTGATCAGCTTCAGTTGTCCATGTAAACTTCTCCTGCCATTTGAGTAACTTGAAGAAGGGAAGACCCCATTCTCCAAGTCACGAGATGAAGCGATTGAGTGACGCCATGCTACCAGTAAGCTTCTAGACATCTTTGATAGTAGTCGGAGCTTGCATGTTGGAGATGGTGGTAATCTTCTTAGGGTTTGCTTCGATGCCATAATGGCTGATGATGAACCCGAGTAGTTTTCCTAAAGATACGCCAAAGACGCACTTCTTGGGTTGATCTTCCATTGGTACTCGCGTAGCAAAGCGAAAGTTTCCTCAAGATCCGTGATAAGCATGTCTGGATCCCTAGTCTTGACAACGACGTCATCCACATATGCTTCCACGTTCTTGTGAAGCTGCTTCTTGAAGCACGCTTGGATAGCCCTTTGATATGTAGCACCAGCGTTTTTCAACCCGAAGGACATTGTTGTGTAACAATAAGTGCCAAACGGGGTGATAAATGCTGTCTTCTCTTGATCAGATTCCTTGATTGCAATTTGATGATAGCCAGAGTAGCAATCCAGGAAACAGAGTAGAGCACAGCCCGCCGTAGAGTCAATGACTTGATCAATTCGCGGCAACCCAAAAGGATCCTTGGGGCAATGCTTGTTGAGATCAGTATAGTCAACACACATCCTCCAGTCATTAGAGTTCTTCTTTCTGACGAGCACAGGGTTAGCGAGCCACTGCGGGTGAATAACTTCCCGGATGAAGCCAGCTGCGAGTAGTTTAGCAAGCTCTTTCTTGATAGCAGCCCTGCGGTCATCAACAAAGTGACGAAGATGTTGTCTCTTGGGGGTAGCATTAGGATCGACGTTGAGTGAGTGCTCAATCAACCTCCTGGGCACACTTGGCATGTCAGATGGTTTCCACGCAAAGATATCACGGTTAGCCCGAAGGAAGTTGACGAGCGTGTCTTCCTATTTAGGATCAAGCTGTGCACTGATCATGGTCGTCTTGTTGCTGTCAGCAGTACCGAGGTCAATGGCTTTGAGCAGGACGTCAGCAGATGGTGCAGGCTTGTTGTTGTCGTCAGTCTTCTCAGGAACCTCCAGCTCGCTCGGAGCAAGCTTTTTAGCGGTAGTGAAGACCTCTATCATTGCATTGGGTACTTGAGGAGTCGAGGCAAGTTCTACGGCTTCTGTATCGCAGTCGTAGGAACGCTTCAGATCTCCTTGCAATGAGAGAACTCCTTTGGGGCTCGGCATCTTGAGAACCAAGTAAACATAGTGAGGAATAGCCATGAACTTAGCGAGACCGGGCCTGCCGATGATGGCATGGTAAGAAGTCTCGAAGTCAGCGACCTCAAACTTGATGTACTCGGTGCGATAGTGATCCTTGGTCCCAAAGGTAACGGGTAGTACAACTGAACCCAAAGGAACAGCTGCGTTGCCCGGAATGATACCATAAATGGTGAGTTGGTCTTGGTAAGCATATTGGTGATATCCAGGCCCATCTTCTTTAAGGTCTTGGCAAACAGGACATTGAGACCGCTGCCACCATCAATAAGAACCATGGTAAGCCTGGAGCCTGCCACCACTTGATCCAGAACAAGAGGATATCATCCTGGCTCAGAGAAACTAGTCCATTGATCCGCCCTTGAGAAGGTAATGGGGATTTTAGACCACTTAAGATAAGTGGGAGCTGCTGGTTCGATGGACATAATCTCCCTGAGAGCTAGCTTCTGCATGTGCTTGGTTGGAATTCCACCAAATATGACATTGACAGTGTTGGATGGGTTCTGGAACCCAGTGTCTTTGTCTGTGTTAGCCTTCTTCCCCTTGTGTGTGTGATACCACGGGTTTGGGTGCGTTGGTTCGGGTGTTCTTCAACGCACGTCGAAGTTGGTAACACTGCTCTGTAGTATGATCGCCCTCTAGGTGCCATGGGCATTTCTGCTTGGTCAAAGTTGCCCAGTGAGGATCATCGTCAGGCTTAGCAGTAGTTTCCATGGCTGCAACAGTGTTCTCGGGCTTGCGGTTGGGATTACTCGAGTAGTTATTCCCTTGGTGGTTGCCCTGCTGCAGCTTGCCGTTGCTGCTTCCACCAGCATTGTTGTTGTTGTTGTTGTTTTGGTTGTTGCGAAGATGCTTGAATCGATTCCGAGTTTTGTCTTCCTCGTCTGCCCAATGAGTGATCATCTCCTTAAGCTTGGTGATGTTGGCTGTGCGAGCACGACCAAAGTCTTGGAATAGCCTATCATCATAGAAACCATTCTGGAAGGTGTCTATGACTTCTTTTTCAGTGACATCAACAACGGTAGCCCTTTTCTCAAAGAAGCGGCGCATGTACTCGCGAAGAGTCTCGCCTTGTTTTTGCTTGATCAGGGCAAGGTCCATCCTGGTGCCATGACGGCCCAAAGAACCCGCAAAGTTGCTGGTGAAGCGGTGCTTGAGTTGTCCCCAATTGTCGATGGAGCCTCGTTTGAGGGACTCAAACCATGTGAGGGGCTCTTGCTCAAGGACAAAAGGGAAATAGATACACTTGGTATCATCGTTGCCCCCGGCATTGGAAATGGACAGAGCATAATAGCGCAACCACTGCCTTGGATCTTGCTTGCCATCATACTTGGAGATGCCGTAAGGCTTGAATTTCTCCGGAAGAAACAGAGCTTGAAGTCGAGCAGAGAAAGCAGGAAAAGAATCAGAGTCATTATCCTTTTGCTTCTCACGCTTAGCACATCTGGCGTTGATAGTTGTACGAGCATCGTAGCGAGAGTCTCACGACTTGCTGTTGACACTACCATCATCGCCTTTGGCTTTGTTGCTTGCTTCCGGACGTGTGCGATTAGGAGTAGGAGTAGTACGAAGAACACCCCCACTACTGCCATGATGACTAGGAGCACTGGTATTCTGTCGTAGCATAGTATAGGCTAGTTCAGCCATCTTCGCAACTTCAGCAGTCGCCCTGTCACGAGGCATAGAGCGACCGAGTATATTGATCGCATTAATGGCTTCTTCTGGAGTACGATATTGACGAGTAGTAACCGCATCCAGAGCCTCTTGAAGATTACGGGTAGGTAGAGCTTCCGCGAGTTCCCAACGAAGAGTTGCACGATCAGCATTGCGTTGGCAACGTGCAGCCTTCACTTCCGCGGTTTCATCAGCAGGAGCATTAGCAGAGAGTTCATCATCAGACACATCATCCGGGTAACGATAATTGGAACGATGCCCTTGCGGAGTAGATGCATCAATGACAAACAATTCTCGATGCGATGAATAAGTACCCGTACTCTGAATGAGCTCAGTATCGGTGTCATAGTCAACAAGCTTGACGCCTTCCTGGAAAGGTAAGTTGTCGAGACAAGTGATAAAGTGCTCCTGATCATCCAGAGTGAGATCAGCAGGCACATGCTCAGGCCAGTAGACGAATCTACCCTCAGGTGTTGATGTAATCACCAGTCCATGAGCAAGCCAGACAATTGTTGTACTTCCACAGAATCCGAACCATAATCGAACTCAAACTCAGAAGAATCCGAAGAGTAGTCGAAGTTGTCGTCTGAATCTGAAGAGTACTCGAGCATGATCTTCGGGCCAGGGCACATGAGGTGCTTCAATGCAGCTTGGTAAGCGGCACTGACATGGCGATGACCGAAGAGAGGTGGTGCTTGAATGTTATCCAGGCTGAGTGCAAGCTGTGAAACTGTCGAAAGCAACTCAGGCTGGGTAAGAGGCGAAGTCGAGTTGTACTCGGACTCCGACTCGAGTTCTCTGATCGGTTCAGAGATCGAAATTTCGCCGAAATTTTCGACGAGATTCTCCATTGAAGCTTGCGTAAGCGTCGAGGTCTTGAGCTTTGACTCTAGAGTTGGCGCTAGGAAACGCAGGAACGATCCGGCGCCGTCAGCAACGCAAACCCAGGAGCCGAAAACGAAAGTGTTGCCTTGCTGGAAAGCAACGATTGGCTTGATGGTGATGAGAGCCATCGAGTTCGCTAGTGGATCAACGACGAGAACCCCTACCTGGCGCGCCAGCTGTTAGTGTTTTAGACACCGAGCCTACGACGGGGTACCCGAAGTAGTAGATTGTGCGGTGGGGCTCGCCAAGATCAGGAACACGATGGTGAGACATAGGACACACAATTAGACAGGTTCGGGCCGCAATGTGCGTAAAACCCTATGTCCTGTATGCTGCGTGGCTCTGTATTAATTGAGTATGTTTCGAGAGGGGTCCCTGCCTCGCCTTATATGCCACGGGAGGTAGGGTTACAAGTCGGATTGGTACAAGGGTACTATTCGAGTAGGACCCGAAGTAGCCTATACAAGGTATTGAAAGCTATCCTAGTCTTAGTACAAGTCCTTGTCCGCCTTGTCTTGCCTTGTGGTCCACGGTACCAGCACCATGGCCCACTAGTCGAGTAGTCCAGGTGTACAGGAACTTATCTCCCGGGTATGGCCCACAATGTGTTGGTGGACCCAGGGATGCTCGGTCGACACCCTCTGCTTCCTCCTCTGTTCTATTGGAATGAAGAACTGTTTGTGTGGGAAAATGAGACGAGGATTAACCATCCCGCATCTCTAATTAGGGTGGGGCCCAGTTCTATTGGAACGAAGAACAGTTCTCATTTCTCCTTTTAATCTGCAGTCAAATTTTGTAACATGTATTTCTCTGTCGTGCTTAGTCCAAATTTGATGATTTTTTTTTCTACTTTTTTCTAAAATCCCCATCTTTTCATTAATTTCATTGTTTAGTGTATATTCCGTTTCGTGAATAATATTTATATGCCTTATCTTGTTCTTTGTAAGTCCAACATAGAAATAATATTTGTTTTCCACAACCATTAGTAATGAAACTTTACATTTCGTGATCTTAAGGTGAACACATGCTTGTGTTAAAATTTCAAATGCGTACGAGATCGAACATGTTGCAAAGTGTGGAAAACTTCAATGTTCAAGCAACATTCTAGGAAACACTACAAGAAACTATTTAATCCGTGACGCACTCTCCACGACGTTTTCAGAAAACATCACGAAGAGCACTACGTCTGCGACGTATTTCTGTTTTTCGTCACGGATGTGCATGGATGGATATAGAAGCCCAAAACATTGTGACGATTTGTTAAATTCGTCGCGATTCTACGACGTATTTCTATTTTTCGTCACGGATGTGCATTGATGGATATTGAAGCCCAAAACATCGCGACGATTTGTTAAATTCGTCGCAATCTGACCCACAACACCGCGACGTTTGAGCAGATTCGTCGTGATCGGTAAATAAAAAATAGTCATATTATGGATAGGAAAAATTGATAAATTAAATTTAAAAATAGAAAAATAAGGAGGGTCAGTCATATTATGGATAGGGAAAATTGATAAATTAAAATTTAAAAATAGAAAAATAGGGAGGATCAAAGACTTGAACTCACAACCTCTTGATCGCCTAGCAAAGATATAAACCATTAAGCTACAAGTTTTTCTATGCACAACTATGATTTTCAACTCTTTTGAATATGATTCCGCTTGCACCCCTGGACGCCACCTCAGCGCCACCTCCTCCAGCCGGACGCCACGCTGGGCGCCAGCCCAGATGCACAGCCCACCTACCTCCCTAGTCAAACGGCCCATGTCGCCACGCGGCCCACGTCCCCACAGGCCTGCGGTACCAAACGGCCCACACGGCCCGACAGGCCTCTAGAATATAATCAGCGGCCCAGCCTCCAGAGTCAAACGGCCTGCCCACAGGCCTCTGGAATCAAACGGCCCAGTTGCTCGGCAGGCCTCCGGAATAATATAATTTGGTCCTAAAAAAACAAGGCGGAAGGGGGACTCGAACCCACGACCTGCGGGATGGGAGGAAGATGTGTTACCATTGAGCTACAAGTTGAGTTGTGTTTGTTTGCAGAAGTTTACGTATATATACTTTAAAAACATGTTGGTTAGGGTTGCATTTTATATCCGAAATGTACGAAATGAAGAACACCTATAGGGTTCATCTTTTTTCTTTTTAATCCTGAATTAAAAGTTGTATTTGGTTTTTCTCTTTCATATGAACTCCAAATCTTATGTTTCTTTTTCCCAAATTTTTCTAAAATCACGAACTTTCATTTAATGATGTTTGTTTCTATGTTAATTGAAATTTGTTGAACTTATTAGTATGACTTGTTTTCATCTACCGAGTATATATATAAAAAACCATGTTTTTGCAAGAGAATTGATAATGTAACTTCACATTTGAGCATATTATGCTCAACATGAGGTTGTCTCCAAGTTTGAAGTGCATACAAGTTCAAACTTATAATGAGGTACAGAAATCTCAAAGTTTGACTTCGAGTTTTAGGAAACTATAGAAGGGATGTATCCTTTTGTGAACAATGAATGGTCCTACTTTCTTGAAACCACTTAAATGTTTTATGGCAAGATTTTGGAACAAAAACATGGTGTTATGCCAATTTGTAGAATTTTTTGACCAAATTTAGATATCATTGTAATTATTATGTTGTACTTTTGAGATAAAAGTTTGAATGTTCTTCATTACTCAAATTGATTTTGTCATCAATCTCCAAAACATGGCCTAGAATGGAACATAGAAGCCTAAATATGATTTTTGTGAAATTTTTCCAGTCTTATTGGTGGTACACATAGGTTAACTTGGAATTACTTTCGATAAGCATGCAGAAATTCAATTAAATGATAGAAAATAGCAAATATATTCTAAAAATTTTGAAACTCCTAGATTACAACTTATTTGTTGTCTTGTACATGTGAAAAATGGATTGGTGGTATTTAAGACAACTAAATTTTGAGTTTCTTGAAAGGGTGTGTTATTTAGGTGTTTAAAAAATAGAAAAAAACTTTTTTGCACAACAAGTAGTAGTGTAACTTCATATTTTATCATACTAAGACTAAAATAAGATTATGACCAAATTTGAGCTGCATACGACTTTGACAATGTTATGAGGTGTTCAAACTTCAAAGGTTTGAGTATAGGTATAAGAAATTATGTGAGAGATGTTACTATTTGTGAACATCTATAATCTCACTTTATTAAAACCATCTGAATTTTTTATAGAAGCATTATATAATTAAAATATGGTTCCATGTCAATTTGTAGAATGTTTTGAGCAAATTTAAATATTATTATCATTATTTTATAACAAGGTGACTAGTAGAAATTCGAGTTTTCCCAAAAGTGAATTGAAGTTTTCGTCAATCTCCTAGATGTGGGTTATAATGGACCATAAGCGTCTAAATATATATTTTTTGAATTTTTAGAATCTTATTAGACGTACATATAGGTCAATTTGGAATTACTTTTAGTAAACGTGCAGAAATTCATTTATATCATAGAAAATAGCAAATCTACTTGAAAATTCTTGAAACTCCTAAGTGACAACTGATATGTTATATGTTACATTAGAAAAATATTTTGAGGGTATATAAGATAATATGTTTGTGTGTTACTTCACAATAGTACAGTAAAATAAAAAAGAAAAAGAAAAACATTAAACGGTGAAGGAATTTTACAAGGTCTGTTTCGGCCCAAAACGGCCCAACTATTGCTGACCGTTCATCGCAGAACCGACGGCTCTGATCACGTTCCTACCTTATATAAAGCGATGCAGCCCCCCAAACCCTAGCTCCCTCACACCCCGCCTCCCCTCGCCTCCCAGCCGCCATCTCCCTTGCCTCCCCCGCTCTCTCCATCATCCCTACCCCGGATCCGCTCCGGCCAGACCCCCTCCTTCCCCATGGCGGAACAGCGCGCGCAGGCGGTACCCTCCCGTAGTCTCGCCCTCCTCTCCTTGGATTCGAGGATGACCAGTACCAACATCCTCGCCTCCCCAACCCTCCTCGCCTTCCCCACCCTCCACTGCGGTGGCGCAGAGTGGGCCCAGCGGTGGCTTCTTCGGCTGGCAGGAAGGCAAAGGGAGTGGCCACCGGTGGTGGCTCGTGCCCCACCGCGCCGCCACTATGCCAGGTTAGTGGGGTGCATCGTGGATCTGAGCAGAGCGAAGCTGAGCAACGCTTCTGACAAAATTTCGAACTCATTTGGTTTTTCGCGGTGCTAATTTGGGGCGCGATTGATTTTCTTGTGTAGGATGAGGTAAACTGGTGAAGGTTGAGAGGGAAGCGACGGCCCAGGAGGAGGAGAGGCTGCACTTGGTGCTGGCGGCCGGGGCGGACGCCTCGCCGGATGCCGACCACTGCCTCGACGCGCTGTGGCGGCTGTGTGACATCCGTGTTAACACCGACGTTCTCGTCTCCACGTAGGTGAGTGACCAACCCGACCCTATTTCCCTTTGCGTCCGGTGGACTAATTTTGCGACGTGGGGAACTGGTTATTTGATAGGAATTAGATCTAGTGGGAAAGCTGATATGCTTTCTCTTTTTCTGCTCAATCTGATGTCTTCGTTGGAGGGTGTTGGAGGGTGTTTGTAGTCATTTAGGCAACTGCAGGTGTCTGGGATTTCTGAAATAACACAGTTTATATCTGATAGATAAGCGATGTGGTTTCTAGCTGGCAGTCAATATTCAAAGCCACTTAACATATCAGTTTCTACCTGATAGATAAGCGATGTGGTGCCTTTTCTAGCTGGTGAACTCCTTTGCAGTCTAATATAATATATAGATCTGTTTATAATTATTGACTCCATTCAGGTAGCATCAAGCTTGACTCCCATGGAGATGGAGGATACAAGCTGTGCCTTTCTGATAGGGAAAACAGTATCGATTAACTTCAGTGTTCCTTCTACATGGTTTGTAGACGGTTAGTAGCAGCTATCCCATTCGGTAAATGCAAGCGCTGGAGCTAGGAAAATACTTCTTGTATAATGCTCTATAGATAAGATTTGAAATTTGATCAGAGAACAGATACACCTTTGATGGTTAAAGTTATTGTTCTAACTTGTAATCTTTGTGGAAACTTCTTATCTAACTGCCCCCAAATCAATTTTATTTCAGACCTAGGGTTGCTGCATCAGCTCAGTGTCATGGACGAATCATGCACCATCATTGCCCTTCCCTACCTTGCTGTAAGATCCCTCTAGATTTATATCTCTTGATTTAATCATGTGCTTGTTTAAACATGTAAAGTCACATTTCCATGTCTTGGGTCCTGCTTTCTGCCATTTCCCCTTAGCATTATTCATTATAAACAGGACCATATCATGAAATTAAGGAACTATAAATTTGAATTACTTGAGCACCTTACTTAAAACTTGTTTCTACTTGTTCTAGATGTGTGATTTCTGAAATTTACTCTCTAAATAACAAGTGACATAACTGGCATGACCTGTTCTTATTTCATCTGAAATTTACTTAGACACCTATGGACAACTAAGCTGATACAGGAAATGATTATTTTGAATGAATGTTGGCTAAACCAAGTAGATGTGCTGATACAGGAAATCACTATGTTTTGTTGTGCAAGCAGCATAGTTCACAGATCAATGAGTCTGATATTGCTCACTACTTTTGATCTGAATAATTTATTTTGGAAGTAAAGTTAGACTGGAACACTTGTGCTACAGGTTGTGTCCTGTTTGTTAGGGTCCATGCAGAACAAAACCTCACAAATGCTAGGTCCATGCAGCACAAAATTAGTGGTAGAGCAGAATTTCTGAACATTATATACTAATATATGTTTCTCAAATGATTTCTTGATTGAATTGACATTTTGGTCACCGACCTGATAGAGATTGCTTTAGCAGCCATTTTAAAGATTTCTATGTTCCTTTTTGTGCTTCACGGCAACAAGTTGCATAGTCTTACTAGATTCAAGTTCCTACGATGAACACTGATATTGCATTTGTTCTCTTAATTTCAGAAAAAAACTGGAGAAGTAGAACTGAGGTAAACTCTTGATGGATGAAAACTTGTACCTGATGTGAACTCTTGCTGGATGAAAACTTGTACCTGATGTGTTGGATCCTCTTTGTATTTGATGTAATACTAGATGAAAATTTAAGTGTCTCTGTGATGCTAGTTTTGTTTATTTTTGGAAATTATATCCATTGGTTGGAATTGTAAGCTTGAATGGGCTAAAAAAAGCCTAATATAATTGATGGGCCAGATTTTTTATGGGTTGTATATCCACTGGGCTGAAAATGTGATGACGTCATCATTTATGTAAGCTGCCACATGATCGTCCACCTAGGCTGCCACGTCATCATACACGTAGGCTGCCACATCATCGTACACGTAAGCTGCCATGTCATCGTCCATGTAGGCTGCCACATCATCATTGTCCATGTAGGCTGCCACGTCATCATTGTCCACGTAGGCTGCCACGTCATTTTCCATGTAGGTGTCCACATCAGCAGCCACATCAGCATCCATGTTGGCAGCCACAATGATCCATGTCAGCAACAATCCGTGACGATTATTTTCGTCGCTAAAACTAGGCTTTGGGTTGGGTTGCATGGGCCTCGGGCTGCTCCGTGACGATTCAGATACGTCACAGACCGTGACGTTTATTAAGGAACGTCGACAGATTTAATCAATGACGCTCATTCCACCATTAAAATTTAAATCGTCGCGGATACTGATTTGCGACGAATTTTATTTAATCCGTGACAGAATGATTGCGTCACAGAATAAATAGTTTCTTGTAGTGAAACTATGTGAGAGATGTAGCCATTTGTACACAAGTATATTCTTCCTTTATCGAAACCATTTGAATTTTTTATGACAAGTTTAGGTACCCAAATTATGTTTCCACGTAAATTTGTAGAATTTTTGGAGCAAACTAAGATGTTATTAGAATTATTATATCACAAGCATGAGATGTATATTCGAATTATAAGAATGTTAGTTATACAAGTGTGACTGTTGATATTTTATTAAAATACTAAATGTCCAAATATGAATTGATGTTATTTTTAATGAATTTTTAGGCGCTGTTTTACCAGCTCTAATATTTGATGGATGTGAGTTTCAGTTCTAAAAAATAGTGTCGGGCCCACGCGTCAGTGTCAGCCGTCCGGACCTACCTGCCAACGAAGGCGACGCGAGATTACTAACCGGCGTCGGCGATGACTATCCATTGTCTCCAAGATCGAGTTCATCACAGGAGGAACAGATACTGTAGGCGATGCTGATGGATCTGCCCGCATCTCTTAGATCGAGTTCATGCGACATGTATACAAAATCCAACAACCAAACTAACCAGTTCATGATCGACAAACAAACTATAAGCAGTTCATGATCGACAAACGAAGCAGTCCAACAACCTGACGAGAACAAGCAAACTGACGAACACACAATAATCACAACACATTATTAATGGTACAGGAGTGGATCAATTAGTCGCTCGCCGCTGTCGGAGTCCCGCCGTCGTCGCTGCCGTCAGAGCCGTCGGAGCCGCCGTCGAAGCCGTCGTCGTCGCCACCGTCGGAGCCGTCGTCATCGCCGAGGAGAGACCGCTGGACCACGGGGAGCTTCTCAAACTTTTCAGCCAACACGTGGATCCTGAAGGCGAGACCCTTGAGGCTGCGATCCTTGTAATCGTCAGGCGCCTTGATCATGAACGCTGCGCCAACATCTCGAAGCTTCATGAATGCTCCCTGGAGCAGTTCGACGGCGAAGCTGATGTCGGCGGCCTCCGAATTCTTCTCCTTCTTCTCCTTGGGCACCGCCGGCTCCTTCCCCTTCTCGATGGTCAACTTCCTCCGACGGCGGCTTTCGTCGTCTTCGTCATCCTCCCTTCGTCCCCACTTCACCGACGGGTCACTCGACGCCATGCTCTTCTCGCTCCTTGTTGGTGGATCTCTTGGTGACCGGAGTTTGTGGTACCGGTGGTGATGGCGAGGGGGAAGAAGATGAAGCGAAAGAAATGATATGATTATGGAGCAACCAGCAGTCGGGGAATTATGATGGCAAGACGTGAATCGTCAGGGTGCCTCTCCTCCCCACGCCCCACGTCCCCCTACGCCTCGGGAACCGTTTTTTGGGAGCAAAACCGTCCAAAAACACATGTCGCATTTCAATTTCGCGGGACGGTGGAGGGGCAGGGGCAGTTGTCGGGCCCACGCGTCAGCAGCCAAACCGCGTCGCATTTCAAGTTCCATAAATGGCCGCGTCGTATTTCAATTTCCAAACCCCGTCGCATTTCAATTCCATTTCCTTCCCCTTCTCCTTCATGGCCGCGGTGTGCTTCATGGAGCTGCTGCCAAATGAACTGGTCACCCAGATCATCCTTCGCTGCATCAAGGGTGAGCCCGTCATTTGTTTCCTGATCCTTCGTAATCGGGTCTGCGGCACCTTCCGGCGCATCTGTGACTCGGATGAGGTACTCCTGCAGGTGTCGCTGCGTGAGCTTCGTCAAGAGTGCAAGAATCGCTACGTCAGGTCCTTGTTGGAGGAGCGCTTCCGCCTCGCCAAACATCCGGAGGCATTATGCTTCGAGGGGATGGAGAGGTTGATGAGGCGGCAGAATCCCGATGAGGGTCTGGAGCTCGTCGGAAAGGCCACTGCCAAAGACGCCGGTGCGAAGTACTTCTTAGCGATGCTGAAGTACCATCGCAACCCTGCGGACCCCGAAGCGATGGCACTGCTCCACGAAATCAGCGGTCGGCCATCGCCCCCTGACGGGCGGTGGAAGAACCACAACCTGCACCGGCTGTGCTACCTCATCCGCCGGGATCTCGAGAACATTGCGTCGTGGTACTAGCTTCATGACAGTGACGATGACATTCCATTGCTGCCCGTCCAGAATCCCCACGTCTGCATTTGGGCAGCGGGATGTAGGCGCTACGGGCCGGAGACCCCAGGGATCATCCACTACTGCAGTGCCGAGTGTCGCATCCGTCATGAGTTCGACCTCTGGACGTGTCGATTCAGCGCCGCGGTGGAGTACGCCGTCAGCAGGATGAACATCGGGATGTAGGCGGAAGCATCAACAAAAATTATGTAACTTTTTTTTGCGGGTGAAAAATTATGTATCTTGAATGTAAATTATTACATATTCTGTGTCGCATCCACAAGATTTGATTTGTCACGTTTCTGAGTCAAATCGAAGGTTGCGGTGGTCTCATTTGCCGCATTAGATGCCTAGGGTGCCCTCTTGGATGTCAAAGCGGACACAGCGGCAGCGGCAGCGGCAGCGGTGGCCTCTTCTAGTCTGCTTCCTCCTCTCTTCTATTGGGTGGGCGTAGGAGACGAGGATTGGAGGGGCAAATGAGACGCGGGTTAACCACCCCCTCTGTTCTATTGGAATGAAGAACAGTTCTCATTTCTCCTTTTAATCTGCAGTCAAATTTTGTAATATGTATTTCTCCGTCGTACTTAGTCCAAATTTGATGATTTTTTCCTATTTTTTTCTAAAATCCTCATATTTTCATTAATTTCATTGTTTAGTGTATATTCCGTTTTGTGAATACTGTTTATATGCCTTTATCTTGTTCTTTGTAAGTACAACATAGAAATAATATTTGTTTTCCAGAACTATTAGTAATGAAACTTTGCATTTTGTAATCTTAAGGTGAACACAAGCTTGTGTAAAAATTTCAAATGCGTACGAGATCGAACATGTTGCAAAGTGTGGAAAACTTCAATGTTCAAGCAACATTCTAAGAAACTATGTGAGAGATGTAGCCATTTATACACAAGTATATTCTTCCTTTATCGAAACCATTTGAATTTTTTATGACAAGTTTAGGTGCCCAATTTATGTTGCCACGTCAATTTGTAGAATTTTTAGAGCAAACTAAGATGTTATTAGAATTATTATATCACAAGCATGAGATGTATATTCGAATTATAAGAATGTTGGGTACACAAGTGTGACTGTTGATATTTTATTAAAATACTAAATGTCCAAATATGAATAGATGTAATTTTTAATGAATTTTTAAGTGATGTTTTACCAACTCTAATATTTGATGGATGCGAGTTTCATTTCTAAAAAATAGTGTCAGGCCCACGCGTCAGTGTCAGTAGCCTATATAAAGAAGATACCTGCCGACGAAGCCGACGCGGGTTTACTAACCAGCGTCGGCGATGACTATCCATTGTCAGCGTCAGCAGGCAAACCTTGTGCGTGCTGTTCAAAAATTCCCACCTATATTGACTATAATGCCCATGGAATTCCAATTCCACCACAGAGCCGTTCAAGGGCACGCCAGTAATTTCCGTGAACATAGTAACGCGCGCGCAGGGGACATATACTTGGGAGTCTAATTCAGACAGATCCAGGAGTCTAATTCAGACAGATCCACCACGCCCGCACTTTCTCCGCCACCGCCTTGCTCCTTCTCTAGCCCTAGCCCGCCGCCGCCGCTCTCCCCGCCGCAGCCCTGCTCTTCTCTAGCCCCACCATTCCCGGTGTGGCGTCGGCGAAGCGGCTCCAGCCGTGACGACGGTGACGAGGACGCGGTTACTGGCGTGCGGACGGCGTCCCGGCCAACCTAGAGACAGTGACGCGGATCCGGCATCCCCAGCCACGACGACGAGCCGGCCACCTCAGGCAACGAGGCGACGCGGATCGGGCCTCTCCGACCACCACGAGAACAACTACTTCATTCGCGACAAAGGTTAGTGCTGCTTGAACCCCCAACGCCCTCTTTGTGCTCGGCCACCCAATCTGCTATTCCTGTCAAGGTGGATTAGGGAGACATGCTACTTTACGGTTGTTCACATAGGATTATTCTCCTGGAATTGCCTGCATTAGTACAGCATGCCTTAATAGTTCATTTTTAATTGATTGGTTGTGGATTTGACGGATGAATTTTGTTCCTCCAAGTCTGTTTGAATAAATTGTTGCTAACAGATGAACTTATATGAACTGTTCAAATTCTGTTATGCTTCGAATGTACCAGATCGACAGTTATGCTTTGAACCTGTTAGCATACTTTAGTTCTAATTGCTTTGTCCTCTTGTTGCATGTAAACATGGAACACACAATTCATTGCTGCTGAAGTTGGACAAGGAAGCAGTTGAAAGAATTTAGTCTCTGCTTTGATATATAAGCATATTGCTTCACCCTGTCAAAATGGTTAGCACCTATCCCCAATCTGTATGCTAATATCAACTATTTTGCCTGTCAGAGAATAAGAATTTATCTTATTTTGTTTAGGTTTTCAGTCTAGCTTATGTTGCTCTACTTACGACCTGACATATCATCTATGCAGTCTCCCACAACACCAAACTCCTCTACCTCCAGTGCACCATCACAGCCCATCGACGGTGAACCTTGTTCACAGCCTATCAACGGTGATCCTTCTACACAGGGTCAATCAGCACATACTGCTGCGAGTAGTACTCGATCCCGCGGGTCAAGGACACAAACCAAATGGCCAGAAGACAAGTTGACCGCAACTGGACTTGATAACAATTATTGGCCTACCCCAGATGCTGCGAGAGATAGATTTGTATTAGTCTGCGGCCTCATTGCTCGAGAGAGGGTGTCAATCAACAGGGCAGTTAAAGATCTCTCACCAATTGAGAAGGAAGAGTTGTTCACAGTTTTAGAGGAAAAGCTAGATTACCCAGCCAATCTGGCTGAATCTGTTCGCAAGAAGGCAGTTAAGGCAGCTATGTCAGAGATTGGAACCTTGCAACGGCGGTTCAAGACCCATTTAAGAAAAAAAATTTGTGAGCCAAGAGGAGACTCCCTTTGTGAAGCATGCCTTTTTGCAGCCAGAAGACTGGACCGTGTTTGTGCAGGAAACCAATTCTCCTAGATTTCAGCGATTGAGCCAGGGGATGAAAGAAAAGAGAGCATTGCATGATAAGCCACACAGGACGGGCAGAAAAGGTTATGTTCGTAAAAGGAAAGAGTGGGAGGAGGAGGATGCAAAGCTAGCTGAAGAAGGAAAACAGAACCCTTGGGACCAATTTCCTGGACATTCGAGGCCTTATCTGCGGGCAAGGGTAGGGAAGAGGAAGACCACTAGTGAATGAAGTGGGGACATAACATTCGGTAACCCTGCGGTGGTGGGGGTAGCAACTAGGGTGAAAACACTTGCATCTCAGGCTAGCGATGGTTCTTTTGGGGTTAGGGAGAATGATATCCTCACCGCAGCACTTGAGACTCCAGAGCATCGAGGTCGGGTCCGAGGCGTGTCTAGTTCACTTGGCTGGGGTAAAGGGTTTGGTGAAGAGTTTGCTAGAATGTACAAGAAGAAGAGGAACAAGAAGGCTGAACCGCAGATGGAACACCTAGTTGTTGAAGCAGTCACCAGAATTGTCTCCATTCTAGAAGAATCAGGCTTTGATATAAGGAAAAAGGTACTTCATCCTCCCCAATCACCACCTGTCAGTAGCAGCGAGGAAGAAGATGTGCATGACCTCGAGGAAGAAGATGTGCATGGCCTCGAGGAAGAAGATGTGTATGGCGGTGAGGAAGAAGAAGCACGTGGCAGAGAGGAAGACCATTGGCATGTCAGCGAGGACGAAGGTAGTCAACAGCACATTGATAGTCAATCACCTATGCTGGACACAATAGATAAGCTGACAGAGCCAACCAAGTGCAGCCTTTTGGATGGCTCTGAGAATAAAGTGGAGCTCGCACTAGCCACTGTCTTTCCATTGCAAAAGTCTCTCCATACAGTACCGGTGCAGGATGGGTATGCTGTGGTGCAACCTAGTTATGTGTGGGGCAATACGGGTCACTACCCTCTGCCTGTACCAATTGAGGGGGATGAAGTAACAACCCTAGCTGAGGCTCTCTGTATAAGGATCCAATGGTCAAATAACAGGATCCATGTACCACCCATTACGAGAAATACCAACCCTGCTCCCACATCAGGTAGCAGGGGTACAACATCAGATGGAGGTACTGCAGCTCAGCGTCAGCAAGAGAAAGCTCAGCAGCAGCAGCAGCCGCAGATCAGCAAAACTACGCAGTAGGAGCATCGACAACAGCAGGAGGAGGACAGGCAATCTCCGCCTAAGAAGCAGCAGCAGATCAGCAAAACTACACAGCAGGAGCATCGACAACAGCAGGAGGAACCCAGGCAATCTCCACCTAAGCAGCAGCAGCAACAGCAGCAGCAGCAACAGGCAGAGGACAGGAAATGTCCGCCTGAGCAGCAGCCACCGCAGAAGAAGGGGGCCAGGAAACCTCTGCCTAGAGATGAGCTTCTTAATTGTTTTTGGACAAAACAGGATCCAAAATACAAGCCTGTTGTGCCTATGTTGTCAGAAGCGGACTTACAGGCTGCTGGACTCCTTGCATGCTTACGCCATGGAACACAGTAAGGATAAACTTAGTTTTCTAGCAAAGTTGCCTGAAGACTCCTTTCATGGTGCTGGTGATTTAATGTTAAACATTGCCTTCAGTAACGTGTATGACCTTATAACCCTGGTTGCTCTGGATGAGACCTTCTTGAGGATGTGGACATTGTAAGTGCCTTAAAACCAAAATAGATATTTCTTTAATTTTGACCACAAAGTTCATGCATGCTAACATTTGGATTTTTTGTAGGAAAATGAAGGACAAGGCAGCGGAGATGAAGATCAGTGTTGGGTTTTTGGATCCACAGGTTCTCATGACCACAAAGATTCATAAGGAGTCTAACCTTGTAATAAAAGCATTGAGAAATGCAATGACGAATGACTACATGGTGGCTGCCTTCAGCACCGGTGGCCACTATGTCACACTGATCATCTATATGAAGTTCAAAGAGGTTTGGTATCTAGATTCTGCTAAACATCATCCCCCGCGAAAGTTCGAAGACCTCCGAGCGCTTGTGACTTTGTCCATACCTTGTAGGTTTTGTTCACAAAATTCAATCTCTTAGTATTTCTAATCGGTATTGTTGATCATGCAGGGCCTCTGAAGATATATGCCCAAAGGACGAAGGGATGAAAGGAAAGAAGACAAAGCTAATATCCAATCAGACATTCAAGCACAAGCCAAATACCACTGTAAGACCGAGGTTTTTTTATGGTCCCTTCATACCTATTTGGTACTGCATTAACTTGTCATTTTGGTACCTCGATGCGCAGTGTGCTCAGCAGCCATCATGGTCCTTTTTGCATGGATTCCATGTGGCACTCAATATGTTCAAACTACTTGAAGACATACCTCACATGAAGAAGGCTGCTATAAGTAGATAATGCTCTCACCCTTGTCTCTGCTCATATATTCTCCATTTGATTTTAGAAACTGATTTGTACTTGTATTCTCATAATTATTTTATTTTGCAGGATTTCAAAGCTGCCCTTAATGTTTCTACAGAAGATCTAAAGTCGGTGCGGGAGATGCTGTGCGAGTACATTGTTAAGGAGATCCTTGACCGAAACGGCAACCTCTATAATGGTGCACCGTGAGTTCACTGTACTGCCTGACAAACTTGAAACTTGCTGCATTCAGGCTAGTTTAGTACTGCCTGAGAAACCTGCTTGGCTGGGGTCAGATGTTGTCTGGTTTAGGCAGTTTTCTCAGGACTCCATCCAAACAAAGCACCGATGACAAACTTGAAACTTTAGCATGCATGTCGATCTGATGAGGAACTTGATGTGATC
This sequence comes from Cenchrus fungigraminus, assembly GCA_036936925.1. Taxonomy (NCBI): domain Eukaryota; kingdom Viridiplantae; phylum Streptophyta; class Magnoliopsida; order Poales; family Poaceae; genus Cenchrus; species Cenchrus fungigraminus. The sequence goes on from CM072779.1 coordinate 106,944,595, forward strand.
TCGCATTATTGTGTATATATATGTGATCTTGCTTGTGTATATATGTGATGAGAATGTGTTTGTGATGTCTCCTAGCATTGCTGTGATGGCTGCCAAATCCTGGCTGTTTCCAGGATGCAGCCCCTGATCTGGTGGCTGCCAAATCCTGGTTGGTTCCGGGATGCAGCCAGAAAACAGGCAGGTTACTGTAGGTGCCCTACGTATCGGTCGCTAGCGTTAAGTAAGGCACGTTACAAAAACAGATCCGTGAGTAACGGGCTACACTTGGAACGCCCGTTACAAGTATGACAACACTGTAACGGGACGCATAAAGGCCCGTTACTAATACTGACCGGTGGGCCCTACAAGTTGATGCTTTCGTCGAGACAGAGGAGACGCGCTTCCAGAGCACGCGTCTCCTGTCGTCGAGACAGACGTGACGCGCGTCCAGAGCACACGTCTCCTTTCGTGGAGACAGGCGAGACGCGCGTCCAGAGCACGCGTCTCCTGTCGTCCAGACAGAGAAGACGCACGTACAAAAAATGCGTCTCCTTACGTGCAGACACGTGTCCACAGCAAACGTCTCCGATAGTGAGTTCATATAACGGGCTAGGTTTCTGTGCCCATTACCAAAGGTCCATGTGGGCCCAGAGAAACAGACATTTCAGGTGACCGGTAACTTATTTCGGTAACGGTCTTTGTTCGACGCCCGTTACAATTACGTGTCATCAGTAACGGGCATCCGCCTGTTACCTTTCTTGGCTTATTTGTAACGCTTGATCGGTAACGGGCGTTTTGCCCGTTACCAATAGCCATCCGCGCCCGTTACCAATGTCTGTTTTTCACGTAGTGGCCCGCCCCATCACCCGCTGGACATGGCCACGATTACTCCGACTACTCATTGCTGGAGCTTGCCCCGCCTCTGCGCAACTCGAGTGGTGTTGCTCGAGCTCGATCGCGCCGCCGGAGGTCGCTAGGCTATACAGCGTGCAAGCTGGTGCTCGCCCAACTATACAGCGTGCAAGTCGGGTGAGGAGCAAGCATTGTGATTAGCTAGGCAGACCCTAGGTGGCGAATGGCATGCCAACCGTCCTTCTGGCGAGTTCTGTGCTTGCACACCCACTTGGATACCGGAGGTGAGTCAATGGCGTGGAGGCAGTGACGGTGAGCTCGGGCGTCCACAGGATTCAAAATCCCCGGTGATTTAGGGGCTTCCGATGGATGAGAAGGCGATGGGGAGGTCGAGTAGGATGTGGATGAGATTCGGGTGGCGGGAATAGAGGACTGGTGGAGTGTCGATGGTGAATCGAGTCGGCGACTAGGCCTTGTTCATGGAGGCGAGAACGGAGAAAGGGAGGCTGAAAGGAGAAGGTGGCCGGGAGTTTTCGTTGCCAAAGCTTGGTGTGGATGTGGAGGAGGCGAGGTCACACCACCCCTATGGCCGCGACATCATCAGCCACCGGGGCCGTCATTGTTGCCGGCGAGAGAGGAGGAGGATGATGTGAAGATAGAAGAAGATAAAACCTAGCGGCTTTTTCCATATGCCTGTCATGTGGCATGCCACATCATATTTCGGAGGGGCCATGGACCTAAGTGGCACAACTTAACAAGTTCAGGGTGCCAAATTTTGATTTTACAAGTTCAAGGACCTAAGTGGCACATCGGGACAAGTTCAAGGACCATTGGTGTATTTAACTCTTAGTTATTTTCTATGTTTACTTTCACATCGGTCTCAAAGGTAGTTTCATAGTAGTTTTATGAATATTTAATTTGTTGCTACTTTACGAATTTTTATGACTTGGTATGATCCTTATGAGTTGGAATTTCATCCCCATAACACTCAGATGGCACAGTCATGGAAAAAGTCAGACATCACCCCCCCCCCACCCACCACCTATTGGGTGGACTACATCATTCCCAACTTTTTTTTGAATGAACGGGCACAGGATGTGCTTATTTCATTGATAAAGAAGGAGTGTACAAGCCGAGACCCGGCAAATAAAGAAAATTATAGTGTATTTACGTTCTCGCTAAGATGACTGCAGGGTCCTTCGCTCCCGCTGCGCTCCAAGCATTTGCTTGGCTCTTGATCTTGGCCACCGTGGAAAGTGCCGACACTTCGTTGTAGTCGAAAACTCTAGCATTTCGCTCCTTCCAAATCTCCCAAATCGTCAGCAGCGTGATGGAACACATTGCTTTTCTTGGGATATCCGGTATGATTGTGATGTTCTTCCACTAGTGTAGCTCTGACTCGCTATGTGGCCACTCAGTCGACTTAAGCTCGCTCAGATCGATCCACTCTGCCACTAGGCTCCAAACCCTATGTGTGTAACTACAAGCTGAAAGAAGATGGTGTGTTGTATCCATCATTGTTCTGCATGGGGGCAAGAGGGGTTGTGGTCCCACCCTCTACGTTCAAGTCTGTCCGAGGTCCACACCATGTGCTGGAAGATGAGCCACGTGAAGAATTTACATTTCGAGGGAGCCAAGGTTTTCCAAATTAACTATATTTTTGGGGTTCTAACGCAGTCAATGAATTGTGCTTTATAGGCTGACGAGGAGGTGTATTCTCCATTTGGTGTTAATCTCCAAATTAATTGTTTGTCTTGTTGTTGTTGTAGCACGATGGGCGCAACGAGAGTCCATAAGGTGAATTGTGCCGAGTGTGCTGTTGTGAAACCCCTTTGATAATTTAGGTCGTGAATCCACGCGTTGTTGTGCAGTGCCTCAGCCATCGACCGCTTATTTTTCCTTGTTTTGTTGAAGATAGCGGGGTGATGTCCTTGGGGTGACGTCCCAAGAGCTAGCCGAACGTCCAGAACGGTGTTTTTTACCATTGCCGATAGTAATTGTGGTGCAGGTCATGAAAAGTAGACGATCGTTCTCAGTGCAGGAGACCTCTGTGCCCACCCAAGCCTTGTCTGGAGAGGCCCATTCGTGCAGAGCCATCTAAGCCATAGAGCTGTCGCAAATCTGTCTAGATTAAGGATCCCGAGGCCACCTATTTCAGGGTAGTCTCAATGGAGTGTGTCATAGGAGTGTCATGAGCATTAAATATCATGTCACATCAGCAAATTTATGAGCGGAGAGGAGGAGAGTGTCATGGAATGGGAGGGGAGGGTCATCACCATGACACTCTGCTGGCACAGTTCTCAAGTTCCCAGTCATCACAAATGAGTGCGATGATACTCTCCACTAAGACTAACCTCACCCTCTGAACTTTCCAAAACCGGTCAAGCACTCAGCTGGCACAGTTACAAAAAAAGTCTACATCACCTCCCATGGGGTATGGGGTTGAACTACATCACCCCCAAATTATGAAATCATCTATTTAACCCCTAAAGTTTCCAAAAACCGGTCAAATACCCCTTGAAACGGTTTTGGATGGTGGTTTCCTACAGTAATGTGCTTTTGTTATTCTTTGTTTTTGTTATTTGGGCTGAATCTTTAGAAATCATAGTAAATCATAGAAAAATTATAAAAATTTTGTTATGATTTTGAGTGATTTACTATGATTTTCTAAAGATTCGGCTGAAATAACAAAAATAAAGAAAAAGACAAAATTGCATTACTATAGCAAAAACACCATTCAAAACCGCTTCTGGGAGTAATTTGATGGGTTCTGCTAAGTTCGGAGGGTAATATAAATGGTTTCATAGGTTGGGGTGATGTAGTCCAGTCTTCATAGGTGGGAGGATGATGTACACAGTTACTAACTTGTGAGTCTCGGTGATATTGTACAATGAAATTGTGCACTAGCCTAACCTAAATGGTCATGCCACGTGACCATGCATGTAGATGGGAGTCAGCTAAGAGCAACTCCAAGAGAATAGCTATCATCTTAGTTAAATTTGAAGTTTTTTCAACCCTGTAAAAAAAATAGAGAGCCATTTAAATGGTGGGAAATCCAACAGACTAGGGAAATCTTGAGAGTGTAAGATTCAAATGAGGTCCTTATGAAAACCAAAAGTTTTGTGCCTTACGAACAAGTCCTTGGTTTTATACGCTAAGCACCCTACAAAGAACTCGATCTTTGCAATGTTGTCCTCGGGCGCACATACGGCAATGGAGTTGGAATTCCGGGCAAGGGAAGGGATTTCCGGTGACTATAGGTGGCCGGCGAGCATTAGGGCCTCACCTTGAACTGATTTGGTGTAGGTTTTGGAGCTAGGGATGGTCGGGAGAAGGGAGCTCGACGTCGACGAACAGGGTCGCGCTCCCATGCCTGCTCGCTCCGCCACCCCCACGTCGCACGTGTTGCGCCGCCACGGACCTCGCGCTCCGCCGGCCGTCGTCGCGTCCTCAGCCGACTGCCACGACTGCGACCCCTCTTTTTTTTCTTTTTTTTCCGTCGCTCGTTCTGCCACCCTTCACCGCCCGTTCCGCCGCGAGGGACCTCCACCGGCAGGGACCTCCGCGGGGTCGTTGTGCACCTCCAGCAGGGACCTCCGTTGGGACGCCGCGCTCCGCTGGCAAGGACCACGGTCGGTGCCCGCAACTGTCACACCTGGGCAACAGGGGCACCTAGAGGGAGAAGCGGGAGGGAGACGCGGGAGATGACGAGCGGAATCGACTCGGCAAAAATACCGAGCCAGCGGTCACGGCATGACAGCTAGTCAGTTGGATTCTAGTTTTTGTGCTTTTTTTTCTAAATTTAGCTAGTCTTTGAGTTTTACAAAGTATCTTGGAGATGATCTTAGAGCAACTTCAAGAGCTTTTCTAAAAATCACTAGGTAAAACCCTGATTTGGCTAGTATGTAAAATGAAATAGCTAATAAAAAATTGATGAAATCCAACAGACTAGCTAAAATCAACTCTCCATATACTCCACCGCTAGTGGGTCCCGCTTGCCATACTCATGTACGAGGGGATAGCTAGCGGGACTGGCTAGCCAAAGATGGCTAGTGAAGCCTCCGATTTAGCTAGCGGAGGATAGCGAGGGCAAGTTTAGCTAGTCTGTTGGATTGAATTTTTGGACAAAATTCTATTTTTTAGCTAGTTAAGCCAAGATAGCTAATCTCTTGGAGTTGCTCTACAACTCCTTTACGTTATTTTGCATGCCTTGTTAGTCTTCTTTTCTTAATTCTAAATGACTGCGATGTGACCAATGTAATTGTTGCCAAGAACTATCGAAATTATTAGTTTTTGTTCCTGTGTGCAACAATGTTCAGAACAATCAATAATGTGCAACAAAATGCTAGGTGGAGCTTAAGGTCTAAATTAATCCGGTAAGAATAAAAGAAGGGAGCAAATTAAGCAAACATTTTGGATATGGTGTTGGATGGAAAAAGTGAATAGGTGACGGCAATAAAAATAAACTTTTTTCCATTACTGAACGCAAGAACATTTATTCACCTTATTATTCCTAGTTAACCAAAAATTATGTGGGTGTAGGCAGTCACCTGAAATCTAATTGATTCCTTATGTCTCTACACTTGAATTTTTTCCTGTTATTCTTATTTTTATTAAAGCAGGCTTTTGTCACCAATTTATATATAATTGAAAAATCAGCAAAATTACTGCTCCTATAAAATTTTATGCGAAAACATTGCCTGCTCCAACAAAAGAAAAAAGATATATTGTCAATGGTCCAATTATTGTTGGGATTTGATTTTATTTTCGACAGTTCAAATATCAAAATCGTTTAGGTTTAGATTTCCTCATCCGACTTTTATAATGGATAGTTTCACTGTTGTGGGGTGGATATGTCAGCGTTATATTCCTACCCTGCTTCCCATCTCTCTTCCATGAAACATAGAATTGAAAATAAAATAAACTTTTTGAGGTTTGTTCTGGTGCTTGGATAGTACCGGGTAGTACCAGGTAGCACCTTGTACTAATATTTTCACCAGCAAATTTTTAGGTAGTACCGGGTAGTACTAAGTAGTACCAGGTACCGGATTCACCAAAATAGTACTACCTCATTGGTACTATCTGGTCTACCACCGTTAGATTCACAAGATGAATGGCTTACATTAATTACAAACACTCTAAAATTTCTCAAACTGTAAAGGAAAACAAATAAAAAAATATTATAATACATAAAAAAGGGAAAATGATATCTTCAGCGGGAAAGACAGAAAAGGAAAAAAAATCAACTGGATGGGCCATGCCTATCCCATGCGAAAAGAAGAAAATTAACAATCGAAATCGAAATAGTTAAGTGGGTTGGATTCAACTCGTAGCCAAAAACTAAAAACAATTAAACAAGGCAATATGGATCATCATAACTGGTCTAATTGTCTACGGGGAATCCTATATATCTTCCGAAAGATTTTTCTCAACTTAACTTCCAATGTTTGAGATTCATGCAACCAACCACAGCCCTCTGATCCCATCACTAAACCCTAGCTTCACTCTCTCTCTCTCCCGCTTCTCCCTCCTGTGAACCCGCGCCGCCACCCCCATGCTCCACCCACCACACCGCTGCCGAGGTCTGCCGCAACGTGCGCCTTGCTTGCGCCGCCGGACGCCGCCGCGGCCGGCCGGAGCAGCTCCCTCGTGTCGTGCTCCCGCGCGCGGTTGTGGCCGACCGGCCCCGCCGTCCCGCGCGAGCCGCTGGTGCTAGTGCCGCCGCCGTCTGACGGCCGTCGAAGATGAAGAAGAAAATAAAATGATGAATTTTTTCCTAAAAAAAATATTGAAACATTTTTAGAAAATGTTGATCAACATTTTTCAATATTTTTCACTAAATGTTGGTAAAAATATTTTGATAAAATGTTGGATCAAACGTTTCCTCTAACTAAATGTTGGTGCAACTCTTTCCAAAAAAATGTTGTTCAACTTTTTATGAAAAATGTTGGTTCAACATATTGTTTGAAAAATGTTATAATATTTTTTAAAAAAAATATTGTAACATTTTTAATTAATTTTCATGAAATGAGATAGTTGAAAAATAATAACCTGCAAGTTTGATGGGTTTTGTGAGCTTTATAGTTACAACTCTTTTTTTTTTTGAGCTTTATAGTTACAACTCTTATCCACCTTCCGGTAGGCATATGCTCCCCCATTGTCCACCGAGTAGCAAGCCGAAACAGTCCAGGGCCAAAATCTCTTCTCCCACTGCGGCCGTGTCGTGCGTGCGTGATGGATAGATGCGACATCTATCGGCCGCATCTCCTCGGATCTTTTGATTCCCTTTCTCTTTTGGATTTTTCATCTATCGGCCGCATCTCCTCGGATCTTTTGATTCCCTTTCTCTTTTGGATTTTTTTACGAATTACACAGTACAACGGAGACACTCACAACACGAAGATTGGGCCGGCAAATCCTCAAGGCCGGCAAATCACAGGCGTCTCACTGTCGACGGGAATGTCACCTACCACTGAAAGCACAAACGTCGTTAAATCCTAAGAAATTCGCTCTCACGTGAAGTCGAACTCAGGACCTAATGTGCTACTGAGACTCCTGTAACCATTAGACTACAGGGAAACAGAAATGGAAGGAGGGCGAAAAATATATTGTTGATAAGCGGGCACCACTTTCACATGTCATCCACGTTAGCGAAACTACTCATCAAAACCGCTTTGATATTTGAATGTCCTATTTTGAAGTAAATAAAATGGTTAAAATCAAATTTCAACAATAAGGTGCTGTATAGTAAAAAAAAAAAGAAAACTGTTCACAACAAACGGCCCAGCCGGTGATCCAATCTGCAAGGCCCTGGGTCACACAATTGGAAGGCTAATGTCTGTGACAAATAAGCCCATTAGACTAACTCCAGCAGTGTGCAGATCTGCAACCTCAAAACTCCCGTTTTGAGCACAAGAGAGAGAAGGCTCATGTCACGCAAAAGAAGAAGACATCCAGCAGTGTTGCTGCAAGCGCATCTACATCTTCTTGACGGTTGGCTCCTGCGGGCGCTGGGAGAAGGGGGAGGGGCAGCAAGCCTTCCTCTTTCGGGGAGCGACGCGGACGAGCGGGAGGTGCGGCCGGGCGGGCGGCAGTGCGGAGGAGCGGGAGGCACAGCCGGGATTGGGCGGCGGCGGCGTAACTCTGAGCTCATGGTGGTTGCGGGCTCATCCAGAAGGTGGAGGCCGAGGGGCTGGACCAGTCAACCCTGCTCCTCCCTTGCCGGCAGACGGAGCTCATCTCCGTCGTCCTCGTCCTCTTGTCTGGCGACCCCATCGACATCGCCTCTGGCTCAAATCGGGCGGCGACAGCAAGTTTCTCCAGGCCCGAATCGAGAAGCAGAGGCACATGCGGGATTCGACCCGCGCCCAGCACGGCGGCGCTCGATCCGGATGTGCGGCGGTGCTCCTCTGCTCCCTCTCCCCTGCTCCGCCTCCTCCCTCTTTACGTCGGCGTCCACGCGGCAACCTCGAGGTCGGAGGATCCCAAGCACCAGCTCGTCGTCACCGCAGGCCCTCCCGTCGGTGTCAGCGCGGCGACCTCGAGCTCCATCTTTGCGCTGTCGTCCACCTCACTGCCTCGTCCGCGTCGCGCCCCTGCTCCGAATCGAGGAAGCCGCTGCCGCCGGAGGTCAACACGACACACTTTTGCTTCGAATCGAGGGAGCTCCGTCCGGATCTGCTGCGTCACGTTGTGTCCAGTCCGTCGGGGCAACGCGCCGACCTCCGCCGTCGTCTAGGGAAGAAGGGGCTATGGACCTCCTCTGCCCGGACCCTGCTCCGCCTCCACCTCCGCCTCTGCCTCCTCCGCCCGGAGCTGCTCGCCGCACGCCCACCACGAATCGAGCCGCCGCATCGAAGAGGGAGGAATCGGATGCTCGTAGCCTAAGAGGGAGAGGGGGTGAATTAGGCAACTTAAAACCTTAAGCTTAGGGTTATCACTATTTTCTCAAACATAAACTAGAACATACTATCTAGATGTGCAACTACGATTGTTCTAGTGTGAAACTCCCATCCCAAAATAAGTTTTGCAACCTATAGCCAATCCTAGCAAGGTACTACTCTAGGAAAGTAAAGGCAAGCAAGGATTGCAAGAAAGTAATGCGGAAGCGTAAAGGAGAATGGGAGAAAGCAAACTCTTGACACACGATTTATCCCGTGGTATCGGTAGGCACTAAGCCACCGCTAGTCCACGTTGTTGAAGCACTCCACATAAGAGTATTGCTTCCTGGTCACTAAATCTCTCCAAAGAGCACCACTTGACTTGCCACTTGGGCTCGGCCACAAAGGCACTCGCCAAACTCTCTTGGTCACCTTGATGTCGTCTCCACTAAGGAGCTTCTCCACCAAGGAATGGGGTCTCCACGTCCCCCGCACAAAGTGTCCTCGCCGCTCCACACCAAGCTGGAGGGTCGAAGTCGTTTACCGGAGAGCCACTTAGGCTCCAAGACTTCCGGCGCACCTTGTACAGCTTGATCCACTCAAGAATCACCTCACAAGGTAGGCACACCTTGCACTCACTCAGCTCTAAGCTAACCTAGCACTAAGCACACACCAAGCATGTGGAAAGTCTTTGGATGTTCACTTAATCACTATCATGGCATGGATATGATCTCCAATGTGTCTTGGACTCCTCTGCACTTCCACATACTCCTGCAAGCTCAAATGACGGGGTGGAAGGGGTATAAATAGCCCAAGCCAACAAACTAGCCGTTGGCCAAAAGCTGTTGAGAAATGTACCATCAGATGATCCGACGCTATGCTTTTCCTAGGCGTCGGTTCATCCGATGCTACAAGCCGTTGGCCTTCCATCTCACTTAACCGTTGACACAAATCATCCTGCGCATTGACCGACGCACCGTCGGTTCATCCGGTGCTGAAGACTCTGTGGCCAAAACCTCTCTATTAGCTTCTTTAGTGCCGTCGGATGAACCGCTGCTCAAACCCTTGTAACCATCGGTTCATCCGGTGCTGAAGAGCTCTGACTTCGGTTGTCTCTGTCTTAATCAAACTGATCATCGGATAGACCGACGGCTCCTACAAATGAACCATTGGTTCATCCGGTGCTACTGACCCAGCTGCTTCTTCTCCAGGACTTCATCCGGTGCAACTAAAAAGCATACTGTCGGTTCATCCGACGGTCTGTGTAAACTGAGTCTTCTTCATGCAGTGTACCAGTTCATCCGGCCATTGCACCGACGCCGTCTTTCAAGGTATCGTCGGTTCATCCGACGGTGTCATTTCTTTTCTTCTTCTTCTTCTACGGTTTGTAGCCTCAAAAAATATATACTATCTTCTCATTTTGGCATGTGGTATTTTTGCATCTATGAGACCTAGAAATATCTACAAAGACATGCTAGACAATATAGTTATTCCCATTGCTTGTGTTATCATGAATCACCAAAATTAACTTGAACAAATGGCATGTGAGGCCATGTTCACTACAAGGGAAAATGGGGGGCTCGCCGGAGTCCCCATCCGAGGACGCGAGCGCCGTTGCCGTCCGTCGCCGGAGTCCACGCACTGCCATGGCCGCTGCCTCCATCTTCGAGGCTGACTGAGCTGGGCTGTGTGACCCCCGCCAGGATGTGCGACCCCCGCCGCGAGGTCCGCCACCGCCGTGCCTACCAAGATCTAGCGTGAAGGTGGTCGAGCCGGCCGTCGCGAGCTTCTCCGCCGCGGGCGCCGCCGCCAGCCACTCCGGCGCAGGAGAGAGAGGGCCAGCGGAGTGGAGATGGAAGAGTGAGAGCGCGAGCCGTTGGTTTGCAGCGAAGGGAGAGAAACTCAGGAATGCACAACGAAGGAGGGACGACCGCAAATTGCAGCAGGCAATGCAACATCTGCTGGAGCATGCACCGTAACACTTCATTCTCATTTCGGGGATGCAGCAGCGGCTGCAGAAGCCGCTGAAGACGGATGCTTTCCGGATCACACTGGAAGTCTTTTTTTTTAAGGTTACGAACATCGCAATCTTTCAGAGCAGCGTTTGGTTACTTAGACTTCAACCCACAAGCGAACAAATGATGACAAAACAGCAAGGTAATAACCATCGCAACCTAGTCAGGTTTTGTGATTAATGTCTTCTAGTAACCAAACAGCAAGGTGATCTTTACTGGACGATTATTTCCCTTGAATATTTTTCCAACAAATGATGACAACTAACAACACTAATGAGTCAATGAACAGCTGACAGAAACAAATGATCAATCTCAAATGCAATTGAACAACACTACAGCATAACACACGTAATAACGCCTCACGATCCACCCACACCCGCGTGAACTGAACATCAACATTAGACGACATGCACATCGACAAAGACAATTAATTAATTATCTACGTAATCAAGCGAATTAAACCATCTGTGCGCGCGTAGTACTCCTGCTTACGCCGGCGCCCTTTCGTTTGAGCTGCCGGCGCCAGCGCCGGCTGCACTCGTAGTGGCAGCTGCGGCGGTGGCTGAGGCGTCGACCTGGAACGGCTCCCAGTGCGGCACGGCGTCGCTGAAGAACCTTCCGACGACGCGCGCCTCGAGGACGGCGATGGCGTCGGGGTGCTTGATGCAGCGGGGCGTCTTGTACTGGTTCACCGAGGAGCCGTGCGAGACGCAGAGGTCCATGAGCGCGTCGAAGGCGCCGGGGAGAACCACGCGGATCTCCAGCGGGCCCACGGACCGGTCGCGGCTCCGGCACCGCCGGTACACAGCGTCCAGCCCGGCCTCCACCTCGGCGCAGCACGCCGCCATGACGCGGGCCACGTCGCCGTCGTCACCGGCGGCCGCGGGCAACGGCGGCGGGGTGAGCTCCCAGAAGAGGACGTAGTGGCCCGGGATTGAGGCGGTGTCGGCGTAGGCCGTGTACTCGGAGAGGATGGCGCCGCCGAGCGGCGCGAGAAGGCGCTTGGCGGCGGTGACGGCGCGGAGGAGGTCGTCTTCGGAGGTCTTGTCGGTGTCGACGCTGAGCACCACGTTGCGGCGGTGCACGAACCGGAACTGCGGCGCCGCGTTGTGGAACCCCGACACCTGCAGGATGTCGCCCACGCGGTACCGGTACAGGCCTGCGCCGAGCACACATAAACACGTCGTCATCGTCAGCTACTCGATCACAGTCCGTGGCATCCATGATCTATGCAACCAGAAACAAAAAATTGAAGGATTCATCATGCTGATATATAGGATGTCAGTGCACTGGGATATATTTTGAGGTTGAGACATTGTAGCTTCAGCTGAAGAAATGTTAATTAGTGCTGGGGATCCACACGCTAGGCTCCACATGTTTTATCGCAAAGTTCAATCAAGAAGAGAGAGGGGTGGTGAAGGATCAACGCACAATGCAAATTAATTATGCGAGCTAAAGCATGGTTATTAATTATTATCAATGATAATTAATTGAATCTACTACACAAAGGCGAAATGAATAGTAGTAGTAATTTAGGACGGAGGGAGTAGAGGAATAGTTAATGCTTGTATTTTTGATAAACTGAATATATGCACAAGAAAGAATTAATCAGTATTTTTTTCATTTTTGGAACGACAATGATTACACACACGGGCATGACACTAGACAGTGACATATACACCATGCCCCTACTGGTACAAATAAATCCACAATTTTGTGTATGTATAACTGGAGGTTCATTTGCACAAAATTTGACCCGGGTTTAATTTGCCCAAAAGTGCAAATCATCATGATAAAAGATTCGCAAATATTTTGCCCAAAATTTGTGTATGGAGGACTAGAGGTAAGTTTCTATTTGGAAATAACTCAAGTTATAAATTATTAGTTTCTCCAATCATAAATATAAATCTATATAGTCTTTACAAAGTCAGCCATTCTTACCTTTTGACTTTAAATATCTAAGATCTTATTTAGATTGACAACACCAGATTGGTAGTACTATATTCATTCTGAAATATAAGGCCTCCTAAGTTAAATTGTTATAATTTTGACCAAGAAGGTTATAAACAACAATATCAACATCCACAACATCAGAGATGTAAATTATGAAAATATATTTCATAATAGATTGTACGGATGTTCATTAGATATTGTAGATATTACTGTTCTCTTTTATAAAATTTTATCAAATTAACTTAGGATAGTTTGATTTAGGACGAACTTCAATTTGAATCCCTTATATTCAAGACGGAGGTGGTAGCTTTTCCCATTTAAGATAATATAATCATTATAAGCACTGTCACTCAAAGTGTCATATTGGAGACCACGTGTAGATGCCATAGTTCTGTTGTGTTTTTAATCAGAGGAAGAATATTATTAAGGAATTTATAAAGATCTGTTTTATAACTTCAGTTGCTTGTTATAAAAATATCTTGAGATGACTCCAGTGGTTGGGAACACCATCTCTACAACAATAATGAGCACTTTGACTTTTTGCCCCCACTAGCATACTTCTTTGAAGCAATTCCACATGCAGTGGCTATCTATTTGATTCACATCATTAATCACTTTCTCATCAGGAATATAGTTTAAGGTATCATGGATCCATCAAGTGATGTGCAAAGTCAGTTTATTCATGGAAGTGCAAGACCGTAAGATGGAGCTAATAAATGAAGCTGGTGGGGTTGAGATGGAGGTCACATTGACTGGATATCATTTTTTCACGTATCACATCTGGATCTTCTCTTATTCTTGTGGTAGATATTATTGATTGATTCTTCTATAACCTTTTGTTTTTGGTAATATTACCAAGCTACATACTGCTACAGGAGGAAGATACCGGGTAGTACCTTGTGTTTCCCATCAACTAATTTAATAGAAAATAAATAAATAAAATTAGTTGTTGAATCCATCAAACTGGTACTACCGGATTGGTACTACCACTCTGGATAAGTCATATTAATTACAAGCACTCTAAAATTTCTATTTTCTATTTTTTTTATATAACTTTGCTGCGATAGACATGTGGGAACTGACCTTTCTAATCAACTGCCTAATCAATCCAAGCATGAAAACTAGGAGGCAGGTTATTTACATTTGGGATTACTGTACTGTCAGCAATGTTTTGGTGAAAGTGATTGTGTTGTCAATAAAAAGGAGCTAGTGGGAGACTGGGTGTCAAGAACCAACACACCATTGGCCAAGTGGAAGATCCCAAATTATGTCTATACGCCTACATAATTTGGTCAAATCAGCACCAAGAGTTTTATACTTCTACGTACCACCACTGGGTTACACATGCAATTTATGATTTATTATTTCCTTGCAACTAATTAAAATACAAAAAAGTAGAGATTGTGTTGTAAGATAATGTATGCACAACTTGAATACAAAGTGAAGTTTGCATTTTTTGCACTCATGCATTGTAAAAAAAAGTTATTACTTAATGATGAAAATGTGAAAAAATAGAAAATAATAAACATGAGCGAGAAGATAAGTGCAGCGTGGAAGGCATATAAAATATGCAGGCAGTACACTGTGGCTGAGGGAAGCTAAGCTCACTTCTGTCCACCAGTAGAGGGGCAGCAAGGAGACCGCAAAAGCCAAACAAAACTAAACAACTGATAGAAAGCAGAGCAAAAGGCGCTCAGCTTTTCATCCAAGACACACCTACACTAGGGCCTTGTTTAGTTTACTAAAGTTTCTAATGTTTTCTCCACTCTCTCTCCATCACATCACATTAAATACGTCAAAAGACATATGTTCGGAGTATTAAATGTAGGTAAAAAAATAACTAATTACACAGTTTTGATGTACTTCGCGACACGAATCTTTTGAGCCTAGTTAGGTCATGGTAGGATAATATTTACCACAAACAAACGAAAGTGTTACAGGAGTTTCAAAAGTTAAAAAGGCAAAATTTTCCAACAACTAAACAAGGCCTAGCTACTTATCTTTGACATGCATTTATCCACCGTGCTAGTGTGTTGTATCACATCAAAAAAGTTTTTTTAACTTTTCTTTTCATTTCATTTTCAGTGAAAAGTGCTAGACCCATTTCAGTTATGTGAAGCAGCACGGAAGCACCAAGTCATTTCAGGAATGTGATTGCTAAAAAAAAATTACACACTTCAAAGGGGAGTTAAGCAATTTTTTCCCTGGTTTGTTTGATTGTAAAAAATGACAGGGTGGGGCTCTTAGGCTTTGTTTAGTTCCTCCCAAAAAAGTTTTCACACATGGGATGTTTGGACACTAATTAGAAGAATCAAACGTAGATTAATGATAAAATCCATTTCATAACTCTGGGTAAAATGACGAGTCGAATGTAATGAGCCTAATTATGTCATGATTAGATAATATCGTATTACAGTAAACACTCTCTAATGACTGGTTAACTAATCTTAATAGATTAAGATTAGTCTAGCGATTTCCCATCCATCCGTGTAATTAGTTTTATATTTGTCTATGTTTAAAACTCTTAATTAGTGTTGAAGAAACAACAAAAACTTTTTACCCAATTTTTTTTTGCCAACTAAACAAGACCTTAGCCTAAACATTGGCAGTAAACTACACTCGTTTAGTTGTGTTGTGCTCCAGCAGTGAGTGTGCCAAAACTTTGGATCACTGGAGCATGCATCCCCCATGTTCCAGCCATAGACATGAAGACTATAGGAAGACTAGGAAGAGAATAACCGCACGGAGACGTCGTCGCTCACCTGTGAAGGTTGTGACGACGAGCTCGTAGTAGCCGCCGATCTCGACGTCGACGAGGTCTACCACCTCCCCGTCCCGGACCTCCTCGCCGTCCTTCTCCACCTTGATGAACTCGTAGTAGCACATGTTTGGCAGCAGCGTGTACGCCACGTCCTCCGGCCGGTCCAGCGGCCGGAGGTTGAGGCCGAAGTAGCACTCCGACGACGCGTACATCGTCGACACCAGCGGCAGGCCGCCACCGTAGAACTCCAGCATCGGGATGTACTGCGCCATGGATCCCGTCACGATGACGTCGATGTACTTGGTCCTCGGCCACAGCCGCCGCACGATGCCCCTCCACGACGGCGCCGCGCACTCGGCAGCGACGGCGTCGGCGAGCTCCGGGTCCGGCCGCGCCACGACCCTGGCGGCGGCCTCCCGGCAGGCCCGGTCGGTGACGCGCCCGGCGTCGACGCGCCCCTCGCGGATGTCGTCGCAGAGCGCGCGCCAGTGCCCCTCGAGGAACTTGACGGCGCGGAGGAAGGCGGAGGCGAAGACAGCGCCGACGCGGAGCACCTCGCCGCGGCGGGCGAGGCCGCAGAGCAGCTGCACGTACATGCTCTGCCCGCTGTCCGGGCACAGGATCGCCTCGTCGGGGCTCGTGTACCGCGTGTACGGGCTGTCCAGGCGCTCCCGGAAGTGGCGGCTCTTGTAGTAGCTCGTCAGCACCGGCCGTGCCACCAGGCCCGACGCCGTAGTGATCTCCGGCTTCACGAACAGGAGGTACATGCCCCTCCCTTCGTCCAGCCCGGCAACGTACTTGTTCATGACGGGGACGAGGAGGTTGTAGAGGAAGGTCTTACGGTCGAGCTCCTCCTCCGTCGACGGCATCAGCTTCGGCTGCCCGCCGGAGGTGCCGGAGCTCGTGAGGAGCTCGGTGACGGTCTTGGAGGAGATGAGCGACGAGGGGCCACCGTTGGCGATGCGCTCGATGTACGTCTTGACGTCCTCGTACTCGACGACGGGGACGCGCGCCTTGAACGCGGCGGCGAGCTCGCCGGCGCTGCGCGTCGTCTCGGCGTCGGCGCCGAGGAAGCCGCGGACGTAGTCCGTGCCGGCGTTCATGGCGAGGATCTCGCCGAGGACGCGCCGCTGGATGGCGCCGGCGTGGGTGGTCAGGTCCTCGATGAGCTGCAGGCTCGCGGGCCCGTCGTGCGGGTCGCAGGTCGGGATCGTAGGCGGCAGAGACGGCGGCGGTGGTGCCGCCGTTGGCATTGCCGGCGATGAAGCTGGAGGCGAGACGGCGAAGGGGGTTGAGGAGGGGAGGCGGTGACCACGGTCATGGTCGGGCTCTGGGGACGTGGACGTCGTCGTGGTTGACATTGCTAGATCCATGCACGCGTGCACCCGGTGTGCCAGGACATGGAGGGGGGCTTGCTGCACTGCCGTGTTGTTGTGCAGCTACTGTTGTTGCAGAGGTGAAATTCTCTTGCTCTCCATGTCCTATATATATCTCATGGCGACATGCTATGGGTGTAGAGAGATAGAGATGCTGTGTGGTGTGATTGGTTTTAGAGTGAGAATGTGTGTAGAGAGATGATGCGAGTGAAGTGATTTGTTTTAGAGAGAGGGAGAGAGTGAATGCAGGAAGATCCTAGCTGTAAGTGATTTCTTTATGTTTTTTCTTTCCTCTGGTGCAACAAACTTATGGGGAAGAGAGCACAAGGTAGTGTGCAAGTCATTTGTGTCAATGGCCTACACATGTGACCATGTATTGGAGCTTGTGATTAGATGCATCTATTATGGGTCAAAGGCTTCATATGCCTTCCTCCTCAACTTTGGTGTCCCTTTTTATGTTTTCTGTGACTGTCTCTGTTCTTCTTGGCAGACAGCCAAAGTTATCAGATAAGTCACCTGAATTTTAGTGAAAAAGATGCATCACCTCAACAGACAGAATGTGAAATAATGTACCAGCCTCTGTACTCCTAAGGATAGAGATTTTCATGCATACATTGTTCACCTTTAGTTGGTAGAGTTTGTTCTAAAGTTGCATGATTTGAATTCTGTTGGTCTCAAGGCTACAACTGTCAGCAAACTACTCATAATTTACCATACTTGACAAAAATGTAAATAAATGAAACTGAGGTCTAGTTGTCAATCAGATCTCTTTCTCCTGTATAAACACACGAGCATGGTTTTATTTTTTACCTGAAAATTGTTTGAGAGCTGGACTTCTGACATACTACAGATTCTAGTGAGAAATAAGAAAGATTTTTTTTATGCCCTTCAGGTGTAAAATAATAGAGCCATTTGATTCCTTGACCAATCTGGGTCTAGAACTGTCACCCTTGATGAACAATATCATTTTTTTTGTAGGATGGCCATGTCACCAGGAATGTACTGACCATGTTGTTAAACACTTACTTTATGTCATGCTAATCTTGTAAGCTGCATTTTTTAATTTCTTTGTCATGCTTGCTTGATCGGTGATAAATGTCAAGCTCCGTATTGACTGCTTAAGGTTGCGCTCGACATAATAATCTGAACCGATCAGAAATCTAGACTTTGACAGAAATATTTGCAGGCAAAGATTAATCAGATTAGTACCATTTCTGACCTTTCAGATGGCCTGTTGGCTGGGGCTATTTTAATGCCTGAAATGTGTCTCTTCTTGTTGATGCTCTTGTCCAGAAAGCAATTTAGTAGAATGTTGAGCTGACCATTTTGGGACATCTTATTCTCAGTCAAGGCTGAGGAGTAGAATGACACACATGGCTCGTCTCTTAGTCCTAGCTGTCACAATTTTGCTGGAGATTAAATATATGAACCTAATCATCTATGCCAACAAGTACATTCAGATCTCACTTCATCATGCAAGATATAAAATTTGTATATCAGAATAGGGTTAGACTACACACCATCTCCCTGCACTGTTGCATCATTTCATAAGTTTGGTTGTTTCTTTATTCAAGAAATCTGTTAAATCTGGATGTTAGGCGATTTATTTAGTCAGTGCAGACAGCTATAAGATTTAGAGAGATCATGAGGTCAGGTTTGCACCAGCTGTCCACACAAACAATCTTAAAATATGGCTAGCTCTTGCTTCCGTATGAAAGATCTGGGATTATTTGCCATTTCCAGCTGATCAAATCGACAAGCAAAACATGTTTCAATCATCAAATTGTCTCCGATTTTTCGTGTTTGCATGATCAACCTTTTTCTCTCATATAAATCCGAAGACAGAATTATTAGCAGGTTTATTGGCTCGGATAACAAATAAAAGCATCTGTACGTGATGGTGGTAGCAGTCAAACACACTGTATGACAAGACGCCTATACTACTGTATGCACTCGTGCATGTGGTGCCCTAGTTGGCACTAAGACTGCCAACCCACTGTTTGTCCAACTGGTTTGGATTTCTGGTTGATATTGCAAGAGCAGTCTCTTTAGAAATATTCAGGATTTTTTTAGTCCAAAATTGAACTTATTCTTGAAAATTCTTTCAGTAAATCCACTCAAACAGGGAAGTGTTAAGGTAAACTATATTTTTTTGTTGCATTAGTAACAATTTAGACTACTTAGTTATGGAAAGTTTCATAATAAAAAGGCATCATAGTAATTTCTCACTATTTTTGTACTTAGTCCTACCAAATTTTTACTTCTTGGTTCTTCTCTTCAGGTACTTCACGGTATTTTCTTTGTTTCTGTCGTTCGGTTTCTTGGGGTGGACGGCTCTCATTTGTTTCAATCACTCTAAAATCTCTCAATAAAAGAACATATAGAAAAAAACCAGTTTCCCTTACTCCCACAAGTGTTGAATGATGATCCAAATTATGTTGCTAAGAGAAAAGGCTGCCTACTTCTGACGGAGCGGAGCGGAGGCCCGTCGCCGGAGGCTTGGGCCGGAGCGAATCCTCTCGCGGTACGGTACAGGTCATATAACCCGTTAGGGTTTTCCATTGGAGATTGATTCTCTCGTCTTCTTGTAAGCCGTTGTTATTGATGTTTGTAACCCGACTCCGATCATAGTGAAGTGCTTGCTGGCTGGGGTCTGTGGTTTTTCTCTCTCGTGTTGGGAGAGTTTTCCACGTTAAATCTTGTGTCCCTTGTGGTTTGATTTTCTTATTTTCGTCGATAATTTATCGTTTTATAACAACAAGTAAAAAGAATCATCATCAAAATCAAAAGAACAAAACAAAGTATGAAAAATGATCCCACCACAACCATTCTTACATAAAAAAAATTATCAGATGTAGTGTATATATCAGTTTCCGGATTTGAGGATCATGAGGGGTCCTTATGTTGTGACTGTGGCTTTTATATATCCAGATAAGTCTTTTTCCATAATCATCCATCCAATGCAAGTGGGGATGTACACACAGGTGTAGCATTTGTCTACTTTCTAATATGTTACCTGTTTTCAATTCATATCATAGCCCTGTAAGACTGGATTCTTGGTGCTCGCAAAGTGCCGAGTGACATCAGCAAACTTCTGCACACCGTGCATTCTGCAACTTGTCATTTCTAGTAGCTGGTTAACTATAATAAATGTTTTTATTAGTGAGTAATTTCTCAGTAATATAATTAGGACCATATGCTGCTGCAAAACAGGACATGATGGCTAGCTGCATTGTGGAGAGAATCAGAGTCACCGAGCAGTAAATAATTGGGTCAGTACCAAAAAAAAAGTAGAGTTTTATTATATTTATGCATAGCTTAACAGGACAATTCACACAGTGATGGGAGAAGACAGATTTGTAGTTTAGTGAATAGACCAACAAAATGGGGATCTGCTAGATTTAGTGGCTTACATGTTGAGCTAACTACCAATAGAAAATATGCAAGAGATAGTTATTTTAAAAAAATAAAGATACGAGAAATAGTGAACATGCTGTTGATTAGACTTACTTGCAGGAGACAGAGGATCCATGAAAAGAGCAGGAAAGGAGGAGGAAAACAGGGGAGAACTACCAACTGTTCCAAGAGCAGCTGTCTTGATGTACTAAATGCCAATACAATGCATTAGTCACTACTGTATGGACACATTCACAACACATACAACACAGAGAGAACACATGCATAGTTATTTTTTTTGAACGAACGGGCACAAGACAATACATATTTCATTGATAAAGAGGATAGGTACAAACTGGCTAGCCGGGTAGGAAAAAAAACTAATTACAGACGGGCAGTCAAAGACGACAGGCACTTGGCGCCCGCCGTCCGCCACAGCGAGAACTCATAGTTAAAGTCCAGGAAGCAAAAGATAGCAAACAGAAGAAAATTATATATAAAAAAAAGATGTAGAACCATGTGGGATAACCATTTTAATTAGTTGATGATCCCAAGATGACTTGACCAGTTGAGTGATGTCTCACAATAACTTGGTCAATGGTACTCCTATATGATTTTGGTGCCTTTATTACCACCACTTTTATCTTGTTGGTTCTGATAAAAGTCAATACTTACCAAATATCGGTCTATTTCCTGTTGGTGGTGCAGTTCCTTTTACCTCAAATAGGTAGCTCCAAATAGGCAGCTTGTTGTACCTCAAAGTCTTGCATTATTCCTTGACATGACAGGGGACAATAATTTCAATTTTGACCATGAGAAGTGTACTTAATATTTGCAATTTGCTCATACCTAGCTAGCTATGTTACCCCTTAGGCACTCCCATGTGTAGTTTCAGGCCTAAAATTCACATGAGCATTGATCCATGAAGGCCGAAGAAAAGACAAGTATGTTTCAGGCCTAAAATGGCTGCCTGGTTGGCCTAGAAATCCTATTTGTCGGCAAAATTAGGCTGGGGCCAAGCTATCCCTAAGTATTATGTTCAGAAAATAATTGAATTTACTTTTTTGGGCAGGAAATTCCGCCCAAACTCTCCTAATATAGTATAAACGGAGCTTCTGGTTCAGCTTTTTAGGGCTAGGGGCTGTCTCTTTTCTACAGTATGAAATATGAGTTCGTAAGCTTAGCAACTCCAAGAGACTAGCTATCATGGCTTGACTAGCTAAAAAATAGAAAAATCAACAAAAACAGTATTCCAACAGACTAGCCAAATACCCCGCTAGCTATCCTCGCTAGCTAAACTTGTACCTTCGCTAGCCAAAAATGGCCAGTGCCCTCAGCTAGCTATCCTTCGCGGCCCCACCATCTCCCGCGCGGTCCCCTCCTGCTCCCACCTCCCTCGCGCGGTATGACACGTGGGCCTAGTTGTGGAATTGCTAATCATTTTAGCTAATCTGTTGGAAGAAGAAGAAATATAGAGAAAAAATACTAGCTAAATGACTAGCTAAATGTGAATTTAGCTAGTCTAATTTAGTGAGTCTCTTGGAGTTGAGTTCCCTCAACAAAGTTGAAAACGAACTAGAGCCTCGGGTTCAGCTTTTTAGGGCTAGGGGCTAGTTTCATGCCAACTCTTTTCTCCGGTATGACGTTTTGGATCAATAAAACTAGACCTGTTGGGATGAAGAGCTCACAATTTTTCATTAAGAAGAAGTAACCTTCTTCGGGTTTAGAAAACTCTCGAATCCTGATGAGCCGGCGAGGGGATTATTTTTAAAACCACCTTCATAATTCAAACAGGAGACCCACCTTCATAATTCAAACAGGAGACTACTAATCTGGCCATACCTCAGCCCCTCTAACCAACTAAGTTAGAGAACCTTTGATTCCTACTTTGGATTGATGATTTCTAGACTAGAAATCCTAGTAGAATTCCGTCAAGCTTTCTTCAGGATAAAGAGTTGGGTTTGTAGAATTCATTTGAACTTCTCACAGTTCACATGATTCTTGACATGGCTGAGACCCTGGATTTCATCTTCTCCAGTGTGATTGCACTTCCCTTCTCTTGTTTTCAATTTCGTAAAGGATATTGTTGTTGTGCAACTGGGTTAGATTCATGTAAAACCTCCAAACATCTCTCTTGACATATCCCTCTGTTTTGTGTTCATATATGATATCACTGTAATACTACAAGACCGAAATGTTTTTTTTCTAATTTTTTTCCTTCTCATTCTCTTAACTGATTTCAGAGGTGGGAACAGGACATAAACTTGCAACAAAACCACGAAATGATCATCCATCGATATTGCTAATCTGTTCTGTGATTTACAGTTGTCCACGTTGAGGACCTGCATATATGATAGTTGAAGCAACATCATCGATTGTAAGCATTAAGTCATCATTTTTGGTGGTCAAACAACTACTCAAGGGAAGAAGTAATATATCAAGAAAAGAAACATATCGCCCTTACGATAGTCCGTAGAGCTTTTACTGATCATCTCGTTATACTCTATTGGCATATGAGACTAGGATAACAACTCTTAGGAAACCACTTGGCACTTTGTGGTGGTTACATGTGCTGATCCTTGACCATGATAATAATGTTAACACCCTCCAATGATGCATAGATGATAGATAGACCATAGGACCGTCACTAGCAATCTCCTAGTTTAAAGTGATAATATTATGTGAAATGCAACCACACAAAATCTTGTCCTGAGGACCACAAGGCACTTGTGAGCTCATACCATCTCCTGCCTCCACTGGGGTGCATTTGTATTGGTGTTTGGTATACTCAAAGCCCAATGAATCAGAGAAAGATCACAAAGTACAGGTGACTTTTTGGATCAAATCCTTGCATTGCACATCATGTATGCATGTCTTATTAGGCTCTCCAATAGCTAACTAGTAGACTAGTAGGCCGAATTTATTGATCAACATTTGTCATGATCTTTTGAGCCTTTGCTACGAATCATTGAAGAAATTAAATTTATTACTTGCACAAATGATGATATACCCAGCAAAGTTCACAATTTATTGGAGAAAGTGAAAGGCAATTTATTGGAGAACCCAGTCCGTGATTCAGCACAGCTAGTGCACAGATTGCAAGCTCGCTGGCCTGAAACTGGTACCCACATACTCCTACAGTCACTACTCACTAGTGCCTGAACACAACTGTTAGTTGTCTCTGAAACTAATCATTTTGACAGGACGGACACGGCGATCGGAGTGCAACAGATCCAAGAAACGGGTAGTAATGGTCCTAAAACTAACAAACAGAATGCATGGAAGAGAATTGAAGAAACCGCTGAAAAAAGAAATAATTAAGAGCAGGGCAACTTGTGCTTTGTGAAACCCTACAAGATCACCGCGGGAGACAGGCCACATGAGCCTCAAGTGATGCCCTCCTACGATGAGCCTAAGCCTCACATGGCGCAATGCCCATAAACAAATCCCCTCCTAATTTTCATCCCCTACCCCCAAGGGTGGCCACTAAACTTGGCTCCCTGATCAATCCTCCCTCCGAGAAGCTGCACATGATCACCGCACATGGATCCTTTGATCTGCTTGCTGCCAATTAATCTTTGCATGACCATGCCGCTAACTCACATAACCGCGCCTCACCGTGCCGACCAATCTCCAGCCTCGGGGAGCTGTCGACGACGATGGGATGCGCCGCTGCATGGCAGCAGCATCTGGGATAAATTTTGCTGCAATCTAGAAAAACAAGTCAGCCAGATGCATGCTGTGATTCCGACTGCCTCCTCCTGAGTCGATGCTGCCTCGCGATTTATTTTTCTTTTTCTTTTTTTGTTTCTTCCCTGCTGCATCTGCAGATGGCACATATGTTCAGGTGTGAGATCGGGGAAGATGGAGGGAGAGGGTCTTTTGACCTGAAAGCTTTTTGTTCAGCTTCGGCAGATCAAGACAGCAAGACGACTGAGCTCTGAACTTGTTCCTGAGCTGGATATAGTAATTTCTGCAGTGTTAAATGTGCAAGAATAATAGCAGCGTGCATGTTAGGCTGGAAGCTTGTGATTTGTTGCCGCTGCTCATGCATGTGCCCAAAATTCACGGAAAAAGGTTTCTGGTGCTTCTGAAAAACATATTTTCAGAGACGAAAGGTCTCGGCTACGTCCATCGAGACTAACCTCATCTACAACTAGAACAGCACACATTACTTTAAGCCCTGTTCTTTTCATTGAAAAAAATAGTAAAAAAACACTATTACTCATCACATTCATCACATATTCTCTCAAAAGAAACATTATTTCAACATTATTAATTTGCAACTTAATTATTCCTTTTCACCCAAAAGGACGGGTCCTTAGTATATCACAACTCCACCGGACGGCAGTGGAAGCACCACAACTCTCCACCGGCACCGATGACGCCGCAGCAGCAGAAAACCAGCCGTGATACTGAGTACTAAGCAGTAAGCACCTCTAGAAGCGAATCGAAGATCGAACTAATAATCCCCAAAGAAATCATGAGGGAAATCAATGCGCGGCCGAGGGACGAAAAAGATCGCGAGATGTTTGGAGAGCAGAGGGGAAAGGTGAACACGTATGCGTTGCGTACCATATCACGCGGCCGTCGTCGGCTCGTCGCCGCCGCCAGGCACCGAGCGAGGCAGCAGCGCGGTGAGGAGGACGACGACATGTCGACATGAGGTCGACAAAATTCATTTGCGCCCAGGACTGGGTTAGATTTTGAGTTGAACATTTTTTACAACTTACGTTAGCAGGCCCAACTGAAGAAATGGCCCAACAGAGGCCTACTACATAATTCTAGCACCCTTCCAGTGGCGGCAAACGTATGGGTTGAGATTCGTGCAATCCTTTGCAAACGTATGCCTTCTTCTCCGCGACACCCCCTCGAAAAACACTAGCACTGTCGGCCACCACTACTTCCTCGTGACGTCAAGACAGTGGCGGAGCCAACATCAAAATTTACCTATGACGAAGTTACTATTATATACTAACTATAGATATAAAATCATCTGATAAGTTGTGTCGGTCTGCATTTTTAATTTTCTATTGGGCCAACGTGCTTTGATGAACCCGGTCATGGCGACACGATCGCTAAATCAAAGGACAAAGTCAGTCCTGTATATACACAGGCTGATATACACAATCGCTCACTCTAACTAATTCTCCCAACTTTATCCTTAATTTATGAGGCTAAACTAGCTTTTGTGAACTCTGATATCAGTCCTGTGTATATCAGATGGTTCTTTATCTCTACACCTTTATTATTGCTAAATCAGTTTATGTGAACTTTGCCTTTGAACAATTGTGTATATATCAGCTCGGTTTAACAGCCTAGGTGTGGCGGCAGCCAGACCTTGCCAGATATGTGGCTCCGCCACTGCGTCGAAAAGACCTGTTTGGAGGGTGGGGTGGGTGGACGGCTCAACATCGAGATCGATAGTGGTCGAGGTGGCAGTGCTTAGGGTTTGAGGTTATGATGTGTCGGTGCTCCAATGAACAACAACCATAGAGAAGAAAGACGACGGTTGTGGAAGTCCGGTGGAGGTGGCAGGTCGGCCATGATGGAGCTAGCTGGAGTCGGCCAGAGGAAGGAGAACGAAAAGGAAACGGTTCTTGGTTGGAACTTGGAAGCTACATCTCCTCTAGTTTCTGAAAGCTAGATAGGAGCCTCCTCCCACCAGTTCTGTTTCACACCCTATGTCCACATATGAATTTCCTGTTCATCTTCTACATAAACTTAGTTTACACATCTTTCGGGATTAGAAATTTGTAGCATAGTATTCCTTCCATCCTAAATTACAGTTCATTTTAGGTTTTCTAGATAGACAATATGGGAGTGATTGGTAGGCTCATATGGGCTATTCAAGCTTGTGTAATGCAGTTGCTAGTGTTTAGTAGCCCGCGTAGAAGGAATAGTCAGGCTTGGGTTGTTCAAAGGGCATTGTACGGCCTGCATAGTGGGAAACCAAAATTAGTTGTGTTTTTGGTTGTGCAGGCTTGGTAGAGCTCCATGCAGCCCATCCTGTGCAAGCGCGCGTTAGGGTTACCGCTCTTTGCCGCCGCAAGGACACTGTGGCCGTCCCGAACATCTTGCTCTTTGCCGCCGCAAGGACACTATGACCGTCCCAAACATCCTGCGCCAGTGATGCTCCGATGACGAAAGGGCATCATGGACTGGCGGCAAACCTTCAACTTGGTGAGGTGGATCTCAGGGTGGTGTAGGTTTGCTTCGGTAGACAAGGGGTGTGATGAATCGAGTGTGGGGAACTGTAGCGAACATGGCCATCAAGCCATTTGTTCGAGTATGATTTTGGTGATTCATGACAGCATGATCAATGGGACTAACCATACACAATCAAAGCCAAGATACCACCGGTTAAACATAGCAAAAATCCAGAGTTTGTATATATTTTGAGGCTCTAAATGGTGGTAAGTTAACTCTAAATGATGGTAAGTTGAAAGGAAGAAATGGAGAAGAAGAAAAAGAGATCGTCAGATGAACCGACGATGCCTAGAAATAGCAGTGGTGCAACCGCCGGATTATTTGGTCTACTGCGAAAGGACACAAGTCAAAAGGGACCATCGGATGAACCGATGGCACATTATCTAGTTGCGCCGGAGTAGTTGGTTGCACGCTGGATGACTGAGTTGGAAGCGCCAGGTGAACCGACGTAGGCATCGGAGTAATTATATGCCTAGCGTTGGTGCAAGCATATTTCTAATATTTCAAGACAGAGAGGTTTTGGCGTGGAAGTGGTCAGCACCGGATGAACCGAAGCACCGGCGGTGAAAGCGTCGGAGTAATTTTGTCAGCAGAGGCAACGACTAGTTCATGAAGATAGTGGCACCAAATGAACTGACGGTCAAGCGAGGGAGGCGTCGGTGTAAACATCGGATCAATTTCGTCAGCAGAATCACAACAGCTAGGTGACGTGGAGGGGCACCAGATCAACCGATGCTATGGAAAAATGACTATCGGTTGATCTGATGGTACACTTTTCTGTAGTTGTTAGCCAACAGTTGTTTGATGCCTTGGGCTATTTATACCCCTTCCACTCGCCCATTTGAGAGTGATGGATTGAGTGGAAGTGCAGAGGAGTGCAAGACACATTGAAGATCACATTCATGCTATCATACTGCTTAAGTGCTCATCCATAGACTTTGCGCATACTTAGAGAGTGTGTAGTGCAAGCATAGGCTTAGAGTTGAGTTGTATGCAAGGTGTGCCAATCTTGTGAGGTGATTCTCGAGTGGATCAAGGTGTACCGGAGCCTTGGGGCCTTAGTGGCTCTTCAGCAAGTCTTCGACCCTCTGGCTTGGTGTGAAGAGGTGAGGACGCTTTGTGCGTGGGACATGGAGACCCCCTCCTTCGTGGAGAAGCTCCTTAGTGGAGGCGGCATCAAGGTGATCAAGGGAGCTTGACGAGTGCCTTCGTGGCAAGCTTTTGTGGCAAGTCAAGTTGTGCTCTTGGGAGAGACTTGATGACCGGGAAGCAATACTCTTGTGTGGAGTGCTTCAACAACTTGGACTAGTGGTGGCTTAGTACCTACCGATACCACGGGATAAATCACTTGTCAAGAGTTTGCTTTCTCTCATCCCTCTTTACGTTTTCGCATTTCATACTTGCAAACCTTACCTGCCTCTACTTTCATAGAGTAGTATCTTGATAGGATTGGTTATAGGTTGTAAAACTCTTTGGGATGGGAGTTTTACACTAGAACAACCTTAGTTGCACATTTAGATAGTATGTTCTAGTTTATGTTTTGAGCAAATAGTGATAACCCAGGCTTAAGGTTTTAAGTTTGCCTAATTCACCTCCCCCCTCTTAGGCTACGAGCATCCAATTCCGTACAGAAATTGACGATGTGAGGCTCCGGGTGGTGGTGACTCGGGATCCTCGATTCACGATGCTCTAGTGATCGATGGGCGACAAAAATTGGCAGCGAAGTTGCGCCTTAACGTCGTGAAGCTCCCCCATTGTCTTGGTTTTTCTTCGGTGGGCAAAGAAGCCAATGAATCGGGCGGCAGTGCTCAGCTTGGTGGATGGCTCAACCCTCAAGTGGTAGTGGTGCTCGGGTAGCCGCTCTCGCTCTCACCCTCGCTATTGCCTTCCATCGCCACCCCTTCCACCTTTTCTAGGGAGGATCCGACGAGCCGCATCTCGAGCCACGATCGGTACGGTCTCTTCCGTGATGGGCAAGAGGCTCGAGAAGAGGATGAGCTCGTCCGCTAGAGAGAAGACAGGGGAGACGAAGCGAGCGGTGAGGATGGTCAACTCACCTAGGCTATGCTCCTGGTGACCCACGCTCAACATATGCAGCCTACTAAAACACCAAGGCACTATTAAGTATTTTAGCATCACATGAATAAATCCGCAAGAGCGCGGATACCGTTGTAGCTTTCACCTCAGAGTATTCCAAGGGTATTGAATCGATGGGAACGTGTGTGCACTAATTTCGTACTAGTCAGTCCAAGGACACACCCAGATAAGAGGCAAGGATAGAGAGGATTCCTAAAGATAGCACTAGATTAAAGGTCGATCTCTAGATAGAACTTGGCTTAGGGTACCGATAACCCTGACTTAACAGGCAACTCTGGTACGCGGATCTATGTGGAACATAGCTCTGACTATATCCAGCCACGGAGGATCAACGAGGGCCAGAAGGGCTTCACCACCTCCTGGACTGCCTCTACCTAACCTTGGGATAAGCTGAACGAATGATAACCGGTAGTGTGACACAACGTCTACGTTGTGGTTACTGTCGTAGCCAATTGACTACGACACTCTGTACTGATAGAACTATGACCACGGAAGAGAACTGATCTCACTCACTATATGAACTACAAGCTTATACTAAAGGCATACAGGGGAGCACTCGACCCCGTACTATGCTTCCAACGTATACGAACGACTTGCAGCAGACGAACGCATAAACCCAGGATCTACACACTAGCAGAGGAAAAAGTCTACTCATGCAACCTAGCATAAACTATTAGAAAGGAATTACGAACACACTTTATTCTAATCAGAGCATGTAAGCATATCCACTTTATTCTAATTGACTAGTCATACAAACAGGATACAAACTTGTGCACCTAATCAACTAGATCGAGGGGGCGTGTTCATGAAGAACACACGCCTCTAAATGATGAACAGGCGAAGAACACAAGAACATATCACTCAAGTATGAATAACACTTTAGTCTAAATAGAAAATGCAGAAAAACTTACTTTACTCTTATTGAAGAACAAGCATCCATAGAGATACAACTCTCTCTCACACACACTCTCCTATTCTCTAATCTACCAAGGAGAGACCTCTCCTTTGAAGGGAAGCTCTCATCCTTGGGTGAGATGGTGTGTCTCATTTCCTACCCCCTCCCCTTCTATTTATAGGCAAGGGGGTGGCTTGCTCGGAGTGCCAAATGACACCAAAACATGCTGAGCTGTGCTCTAGGACCAATCAGGGACCACCACGTGGAAGCAGGAGATGAACAGAGGAGTTCCCATATCAGCCGAAGTGGGGATCGGCCGACCCCACTTTGCCGCTTCTCGCGGTGTGCTTTCTCTGGGTGACTGATATGTGGATCCCACGATCTATCCTCTGTGCATGGCAAGTTTCATGGCGGTTTGGGTCCCTGGTGGGCCCTTGAATCCTTGTGCTGCACACGTGGCGGTGTCTGATTCATCGGGAGTTGCTTCACATGGATTGATGATGTGTCATGGACACATGGCATCCAATGTGGAAACACGTCGCCACGTGGTCTGGTGTGGGTCCCACCGGGCTCACATGATATCAAGAGGGTGATCTTGTCTTGTGCATATCTCTTTCATCCGGACTCCGAAGTAGACAAATGATATATCCATTTCGATCGTCTCGACAAGACCGTCATAGTGATGCAATCCAATTTAGCATTTTGATATTGTTTATAATGATGCCATATTCATGCCTTTGGTTCAGGGGACCATGAGGTCCTGAACAGGTTGGATCAAATGTGCATGCTTTCTCTCCATTTTTTGTGCTAAATACCTGCATTCGAATAATCACAACACTTGTGGAAATGATTAGTTTAAGCCCTATTCACTACAAGAAAATCGTTGACTAGTGACGTAACTACATTTTAGCGTCATTGATTTATGACGTTCCTGGCCGATCTCATCATTAAATTTCACTTCCGAGCAAATTTAGTGACAAAAAAACTTTCGTCATAATGGTCGTTACTGTAGCCGAGCATTCCCTGTTCCAAGCTAGTTTTGTGATGCCATAAGCTCCACAACAGCGTCGTAAACCAACTTTAGTCCCACATGTAAGCATTATTTTAAAAATATAGTGTTCCAAGTCGTCATAAAATTTGGAAGGGTCCCACATGTAAGCATTCTTTCGCAAATAGATTGTTCCAACTCATTATAAAATTTTGTAGAGTCCCATATGTAAGCATTTGTTTTAAAATAGAGTGTTCCAACTCTTCAAAATTAATAGGGTCCCACAAGTCAGCCTGATAAAAAAGGGAGGAAAATTAAAAGGATACAATGTCAATAGCTGGGGTCGAACCCAAGACCTTTGATTCTGAAGGGGAAGGCAGCACTACCACTGAGACATGATACAATTTGTGTTATTTGAGCCAAGAAGATTTTTTATATTTGTTTATTTGTGTTTATATTATTTTGCATGTCCCATGTAAGTTAAAGCATATAAATATGGCGGTAAAACAAGGAGAAAATGTGCTCCTCCCGTGGGTCGAACCTATTACCACTCGAAGGGGAATTTATTATATTGACCAGGTCCCACCTGTAAATTTCAGGTGTGTCTTTAATATAAATCGGTAATTCGAAGGCGAAACAATTCACTGCCTTCGCAAAGAATCTCAATTTTTGCTACGCAGATCAACAATTCGAAGGTGAGACTTTTGGCACGAATGGCGGATCCTAGTGGCGATGGGAAGATGGTTGCGTCGCCACATCCAAGCAACGAGAGGATGAAACAGCACGACGAGGTCAGTCCTCTGGTTTGAGCCGCTATATGTTCTCCTATCTTCCTAGGTTTGGGGATATCGAGATTTAGGGATCTTGAGGATTGATGATCATATATATTAGATTCAGATTTCATCGTACCCATAGATTTGCACTTCGATTGGTGTTAGAAGTTGATAGGCTATAGATAATTCATAGGTGTTAGATTCAGTTAGTTTTCAATTTACATCATCCTACGATAGGTCCTTATATTTTAGTAGCTTCTGGATGTTCTTCATGCCACTCGTTTTATGGATTTTTCTGGAGGTGCACATTTGATAGGATTGATAGGTCCTTATATTTTCAATTTGCATCATTTTATGGATTGATCGATTGAAGAGACTATCTCTGAGCTACAGACTGTGAAGGGACATCTGGATTCTGTCATGATTCTTATCCTTTGCACAACTCATAGGTGTTAGATTCAGTTAGTTTCCAATTTGCATCGTTTGATGGATTTATAGGTTCTTGTATTTTACTAGATTTTACAGGAGATTCAAGCAAATGTCGCTGAGCTAAAAGCACTAGAAGAGGCTGTACTATACAAGGGCCTATATAAGAATACGTTACAGTAGCTGAATGACATGTCTAAGCAATTGTTACAACAGGAGAAAGCCATGCTAGAAAATATAATGAGTTACATAAGGAGCATAATGAAGTGTTAAAAGTGGCTTGCCAATTGATAGAAGAGAATATATCCCTGTTGCAAAAAGAGTACATGAACCTCAAAGCTACAGGAGGCCAGAAATGAGCTGGAGAAGTTCCAGCAATCGTTATGATTATAAATGGGTAGCCTCAGTGGCAAGGCTAATTAGATGTTTGTGAACATTGTGTCGATCATGTATTCTGCAAGTGTCATTTTCGTATTCTAAACATTGTGTCGATCATGTATTCTGAACATTGTGCCTTATGCTTGTATTTTGGTGTTGGCTACTCTTGAGCTCATCAGGGCGCAGGCGGCCTCTGCTTCAAAAACTTGTTGCTGCTACTACTACTACTACTGCTGCTGCTGCTGCTACTACTACTACTACTACTGCTACTACTACTGCTGCTGCTGCTGCTGCTACTACTACTACTGCTGCTGCTGCTGCTACTACTACTCCTACTGCTACTACTACTCCTACTACTACTACTGCTACTACTACTGCTACTACTACTGCTACTACTACTGCTACTACTACTGCTACTACTACTGCTACTACTACTGCTACTACTACTGCTACTACTACTGCTGCTGCTGCTGCTGCTACTGCTACTGTTTTTTCATTGTGAGATGTTGGATTTTCTCATTGCGTAGCAGTGAGAGTTTAATCCTGTCCGACTGAATACTACAGAATGGACTTTATGGATGAGGAAGATATGAACGAGGAAGCTACGGTCTGTTGATATTTTGTAGGGAGGACCTTCATGCGTAAAATATGTGTAACTGCTTGTTTCCAAGTCTGAAAGAAAGCAAGGTCCCACAAGGTCACAATTTAGTGTGAAAAAAAAGAGGAAAATAAAAAAAACAACGTCAACAACAAAGGTCGAACCCATGACCTTTATTCTGAAAGGGTAGGCAGCACTACCACTGAGAAATGATGCAGTTTGTGTTATTTGAGGCAAACAGATATCTTATATAAGTTTTTTCTACCAAAGTCTTTCGTTTCCCGCTCTAGAGCAGAGAGGATGGACTTGAAATTTTGAATTCCCCGCTCCTCCTCCTGGTCCTCCCCTTTATACATAAAATAAAGAGGGAAATCAGGCCTCCCAATTACCTTCTTGTAATTTTCCAAAATCAGGGGATCTTCTCCTCTACCTCCAAAGAGACCTAGTAGATCTGCGGTGGAAGCAGCAACCGCGTCCTAGCTACCGACGACGCCTTCCTCTGCTACGAGCGGCGGCCTTCCTCGGCAACGTCCTTGAAACTGCAAGATGGTTCAAACCTGTTGCTCCGCCGGCTCCCCCGAGGTTCACCCTAGCGGCCGCAGATCTGCAACAGTTGCGAAGAACAACGTGTTCAAGGCGCAAGTTCGGGCTGGTAAATCGGGACGGCATTCGGTACCTTCTTCTCTTCCTATTCGTCAGGTCTGCGGGCTTCTTCCTGTATTGATCGATTCAACTAGATTGCTTCCCCATGCTCTTTGGCATTCTATAATATTCTTTCATGTTTGGGTGATTGTGGATCTACTGTACCATATCGCAAGAATTTGTTGGAAGTCATTTTATTTGAGGTTTGTAGAAATTTGTAGATAAAATTATTAGACTGCTTCCCCTTTCTTGATCCACTCTATGTATTTCGTGTTCCAGATACTAGAATAAATAATATCCGACGAATTAGAATCATCTTGATAGAGATAACAGGCCCTTTCTATGTATTATCAATAGGATCAATTCTAACAAGTCACACACTCATATTCCAGAGATACCAAAACAAAAAAAATCCACGGTCGAACTACCAAAATGTCTAGAAATGTGAAGCTTAAAGTAGAAAGGCTTTGCTCTTTGCCTTTGAATATTGTTGTTGCATGCTTGGGTGATTGTGGATCTTCTGTTCCCTATTGCAAGAGATTGTTCGAAGCCGACTTATTTGAGGTTTGTAGAAATGAAAGGATAAAATTATTATATTACTTATCCATGCTCTTTGGCTTTCCATATTTTTGTTGCATGCTTGGGTGATTATGGATTGGGTGTTATCATTCATGTACCGCATTAAACTTAATATATGAAATTGCTTCGGATTGCCAATGATCTCAACCCTTATCTCTTGTTCTTGTACTTGTTCCAGCGGGCCAAAGGGTCAACATCTGTAGTCGTTCCTGTTCAGACCTGCTCCAAGGTAATAAACTTAATTAACACCTTCTTTGTTTCCGATTGCGAATGATCTCAACCCTTACATGTTGTTCTTGTACTTGTTTCAGCAGGCCAAAGGGTCAACATCTGTAGCCGCTCCTGTTCAGACATGCTCCAAGGTAACAAACTTAACACCTTTGTTTTCTTAGTTCGAATCAATTGCAAGATCCTAATCTGACTTGGGATCTACTGTTGCTAGATGGAAGCTACCAAGTCAATGATGCTTCTTCCCGAACAAATTAAAACAGAGGAGTACTCAGCAATAGGTACCAAATCCTTATGTACTAGTG
Organism: Cenchrus fungigraminus; assembly: GCA_036936925.1. Classification (NCBI taxonomy): domain Eukaryota; kingdom Viridiplantae; phylum Streptophyta; class Magnoliopsida; order Poales; family Poaceae; genus Cenchrus; species Cenchrus fungigraminus. The sequence goes on from CM072779.1 coordinate 106,978,926, forward strand.
TTGCTCCCAATCAGGACAGGGTACAACTTCGACAACTGTTTGTTGCTCACCAGAAAGAGTTATGTAGCTTGAAGAAGAAGACTGAAGAATCAGAATCAACTCTGAAAATGCAGTCAGCTCAAATTAAGAGGTTGCAGAAGCTTACCGAAGACAGTGAAGACCTCCTTCGTCTACTGCTTAGCAGTAAAAGATGAAGAGGTTAAGATACTTAGATCAAATCTCTAATATCTCTTGTGATTATGGCCTGGATTTAGCTAATCTATGTTCCTTGTTAGACTGTTATCTTGTAATAGTTTGTGATATGTGATGAACAATATGGTCATGCTTGATAGTAAACAACAGTTTGTTTTATTGTATAAAGAAATATGTGCTGATTACTATTTTGCCAACCGGATCGGAATTATTTTAAAAAGATCAGAATTGAAATGAAATTAATTAATATTGATGCACGATTAGTTAATTTTCTGTTGGCCTTCAGTGGGCTTAGCCCACTATTTATTGGGCCAAAGGTCAATTTTTGAAATTAACGTGACATATAAAGCTGCAAATAATGTGCGTAATTATTGGACTCGACCCAACAAAAACGGGCCCAACCTAATCAAAATTGTGGTCGAAAAAATAACAAATGGGCCTAACAAAATCTCTTTTGGGCTATCTGCACAACGCCGGCCGACAGTAACAGTGTTGGGCTCAACCCAGCTTTAAACGGGCTAAATTCGTTTTATGACGCAAACAGTTCGTCACAATTGACATGCCACATCAGACTATGTCCAGCGTGGCAAAGATGCAGAAACGAAGTTATGAGGTTCAGTAAGAAAGATTTTATACGCGTCATTAAACTCATGACACCGCGAAATAAAGTCTCGTCATTAATCACGGTTTGTGACGCTTGATTAATGACGGAGGGTTTTCGTAACACCCGGCGTCATTAATCGCGGTTTATGACGAGAATCGCCCTTTTTTGTGTCACTAGTCGGCACATTTCTTGTAGTGATTCTAGTGTTGATGATCACATTTCAGTTATTTTATGCAGGAGTTGACGACATAAAAGTAGTACTTAACAGCCATTAACAGACACCATGAGATGACTTTAATTATGCAGCGTACCTCCTTATGCAACCCTCCAATCACAAGTCAAAATGGTGAGAGAAGTCTGACTTGGATGTCCATTGACTTAGGTTAGCTTAGAATTGGAACGGAGGTAGTAGATGAGTAATTAGAATGAAATGAGGAGTATACCAAACCAACTATAATATGATTTCTCTAAAATATTGAATTATATAGTTAATCTAAAGTTTGATGTCGGGTTCAAAAGGACAAGAGATCCGAAGCAACCGGTGGTCCAGCGGTCGGTTGGCGGCGCGCCAAGTGGCGACGGTGTCCATACGAAAGGGATAGCGAGCGAAGGGTCACCATGGACGCCACGCAGCTTCCACACTGCCCGCTCCCCTAGCTTCCACCTCACCTCGCTCCCGCGCGCACCAAAAGGCGAAAAGGAGGAAAAGGCGACGCAGACGCTTGCAAACCATCTGCCACCAGTCTGCATCCACCCTCTTATCTCCTCCGCCTCCTGCTACGTGCATTGCTAGCTCCAATCCGCTCCAACGATGGCCATGCAGGCCCCGGCGTCGTCCCTGGCGCGCGCGCCGGCGGCGCCGCTCCGGTCGTCCTTCTCGGCGGCGCCGTGGTCGGCGCGGATGCCGGCGCCGGCGCGGCGGCGGGTGGCCAGGGCCGCCACGGCCGCCCGGATCACCATGCGGGTCGCCTCCAAGCAGGCCTACATCTGCCGCGACTGCGGGTGAGCTTGCTAGCTACTTCTGATTGTGTGCTGTGTTTGGTGAGTGAGGCCCTGCAGTTGGTGACGCTGTGTCTGAGCTTCTCCATCTAATAACTTGCCTCGATTTTCCCTGCAGGTACATCTACAACGACAGGACTCCATTTGACAAGCTCTCCGACAGCTACTTCTGCCCCGGTGAGGATGAACTCCAGAGTCCTCTGCTCCTTCTTCCTCTCTCTGCTTTTCTCATTCTCTCACTTGAGACATGCACCCAGCACACCCCATGGCAAATAGCTTGTGCTTCTTCTTATTGGCTTCCAGTCAGAGGTTTCCTGTGCACCTGTGTGATTGAGGATATTTACATGTGAGCACGGTTGCAATGCACGGCAACACGTTGACAACGAACATACTGCATACAACGGTGAACACATATAGAGGAGTTGAAGCCTTACGCAGGGTTTTTCAACCCTTTACATGCTTTATGCAATGCTTTTAATCGCACTAAACAACACGTCAACAATTTGATGAAACCACATACTAGTAACATGCACTAATTCACGCGTTATAAGCATACCTCAGCTGTTTACAAGACACAAACACTACTTGATGTTAACATACATAGCAATGTTTTCAATTGTTACATTCTTTTTTCCATCCCCCAAAAAATTTGTTTATGTTTTAAAACAAATGTTTTGTTTAGCAACTAGTATATATGACTAAGCAATCTCTCTCCACTGTTGATGCAGTTTGTGGAGCTCCGAAGAGGAGGTTCAGAGCATACGAGCCGGCAGTGTCCAAGAATGCGAATGCCACTAATGTCCGCAAGGCGAGGAAGGAGCAGCTGAAGAAGGATGAAGCAATCGGGTATACCAAACTTAACACACAGAAAAGGAATTGAAAATTTTCAAATATATATTAAGCTTGTACAGCAGTTAATATGCTACTATATAGGAATCAATCAACTGAGTTAGTTGAGATTTTGTTTTTCCTCTGTTCGCAGCCAAGCCTTGCCGATCGCCATTGCCGTCGGTGTAATTGCCCTGGTCGGCCTCTACTTCTACCTCAACAGCACATACAACTAGAGGAACAAACACGCATCAGAGACGATCAGACCATTTCGAGCCGAGGACAGAGAGGATTCTTTCCATTTTGCCCTTTCTTTTCGTCGATGTACATGTTTATGCCAAGCTACATGCATACTACTAGGGATCAACCTCCAAGACTGTTATTATACAAGTTGATCGCCATTGATCTTGAAATACTATACGTTAATTACTCAACTGACAGCTGATTTGAAGTACTTAAACTTACTTTCCAGCTTTTATTTGGGGATTTCAACTGGAATATAAACCATTTAAAACAAGTGACTTTTTCTTCAGCTAGCTGTATGCCAGTATTAAACGACAGTAATGTGCCATTTACAGGTGGAAAGTGAAATGATAAAGAAAAATGCATACTCTAGGAAATTAGGCATCCCTTTGCTTTAGAGCTACTCGCCTACTCCAATATCTGCAGGAAATTGAACATAAGGTAGCTTTTGATGGAGAGGGGCAGGAAGCTAAATAAAGCACTCAACTAATCCTTTGTTCTCTGAAAAAAGAATGAGGACACCTTTAATATATATCGTGTTGCATGTGCCAGCCAATTACTTTCAAAATTTTAAGGTGGCGAGGAAAATCCACGACATTTGACCATCATCCTTTCAGAATTCACCTCAATCCACAACATTACCACTAAACTATTTATGTACATTAAGTGCAAACTAACCAAATAATACCATGGGTGATGAATGGATTCACCGAGTTTCTTGTCTACAAAGCTCTGTTCAAGCCTTGTGCAACAATCTAAAATACGATTGATTAAGTACGAGTAAGACAGAAAGGGTTGACACTTCTTTTTTTCAATTTTTTTGTGAGTTGTCTGATACATTTATTTTCATTGTGGAGTAGCAAAGTTCATAGTTGACAAAAAAAAGTGATGTGGCTTCTCTTTGTTCCCCTGAATTAGCAATCCGATGTCTAATTCATTATGAGCCTAAATTTGATTCAAATACGAAATTTATGAATTAGTCAATTAGGAATAATATGAATATGTCTCATGTGGAAACATAATGAATTGTGAGTGTATGGTTTTTTTTTCTCATTGTATATCAATCTCTGAATTGAGCTAGAAAACCATGCCATCGTAGAGTTACAACGACGGTGACAAAATCTTGCAACCAGGGGCAACAAGATATATATAGCTGAACTAAATGAGAATGGGAAAGATCATTTATGTCCTCTTCCGTTTAAAATAATGTACATTGCATCCTGTGGAAACACAGAATTACGCACCGTGCAGCTGTGCCTTTTTTTCCTGTTGCATCTCTCTTTGTGAAATGTGTTAGATGAGGCAGATTTAGACTATTTAGACCATATAGACACAACAAAATCCTAACTCTGCCACTCTTTGGCAAATAAAGGATACTTTTTCCCCTTTGCTACTTCCTCTCTTCATCAATCACACAATAATTATTTGGTTAGTGCAAAATCTAGTACTCGCTCTTTGAACCCAGTTGTGATAGCTTTGCCATCTAGTTTCGGATAACTCCTCTCTCACTTCTTATTAAAACAGGACGCATGTTAAACAACTGTAATATATCTAACTCATCATCTATTTATTTCGCTGCAATTAGTTATTTTATGAATTGTGTCTGTGAAAATAGGCTCAAAACGTAGATGTCATGTTTTCAAAGTTGGTTTTCATGTCCAAGCTAGCGTTCTCTTCTCAATTGCTTCACATTTTACTAAAATGATTTAAGCAAACTAACCTATGCCTGGTATATAACATAACTAAAAGAAAATGTTCAAATTACTCCTCTCCCTCAAATATAACCAAAGTCCAAATAACCCTTTAAGCTATTGTTTAGTTCAGTTACCCCTCAAACAGGCCATATGGTTCATTTTAGGCTATGTTTGGTAAAGGTCAATTTGATTATGATTCTTTATAAGAGCTAATGATTCTCTGATAGAAGTAATTTTGTGGTCGAAAGCGATTCTCTTCTATTGAACTCTTAAAATCAGGATGGAAAATCACTTCAACTTTTTTCAGCTCATAGTCACTTAGTTCATTTCACATAATCACTTCACAGAATCAACAAAGAATCACTTCTTACTGGAAAACTATTTGATAGATCTCCTACTAGAATCAACTGAGAATCTATATATGATACCATCCGTCCTGATTAGCTTTTTAAAGGTGCGTGCACTCAATTATAACATAAATGTCCACAATTTATTTTCACGCTGTCGGGCACCTCAAATAATCACACACGCGAGTGATCCTTAATCTTTTGCTTAGATGCTATCAACCTCAATTTATCTAGCTATAATCACACGACCCCCATGTTTAATCAACGCATAATCACCCATCCAAATCTTGAATCAACCAAAGCAGCGACAAGCCGCTCCTTCTCGTGCCCGCCACCACGAAAAGGCGCGAAACTGTCACCCCCACACACCCTCCTCCTCCCTCCCTCCCCCGAGCATCGCCGCTCGCCGACGCCATCCTTTCCCCCCGCCTCCACGGCTCGAACAATCGAATCCGATCCCGGCCGGCCGCGGCTCTATACAACGCGCCGGCCGCCCGGTCCGCTGATGGAGGAGGCGGAGGCCGGGGACGACGGGAGGCCCGCGACGGCGTCGGCGGCGGCGATGGAGGCCAAGGGAAGAGCCAAGAGGGACGGGGTCGTCAAGGAGGTGATACAGCTCGAGCGCGAGTCCGTCATCCCCATCCTCAAGCCCAAGCTCGTTATGAAGCTCGCCTACCTCATCGGTATATATACCAATACTTCCATCGATTATCGCCGCCCGCTTATTTCTTTCCCGTCACCTATCTGCTACGTGTGTCCCGTTGTCTGATCATTTGGCCTTCATTGCATTGCAACAACGGACCTGGAGACGTGAATCAGGTCTAGATTTCTATAGAAGGAAAATGTGAGTAATTTATTTCATAGCTTTGGCCTTTGGGAGCCATAGGTTGGCAATTGGTCGGGATTTTACTTAACTTCTGAAGTAAAAAGGATCACTGGTTTTATTCTTCAAGTTCTGATTATATATTTTTATTTACCGGCACTATATGTTTAAATTTTGGTGTTCCGATGTTGTAGATATGAGTGGTGATATGTAATGTTACTATCTCTCACAAAAAGCGTGTCAATTTCCACCAATGCTTCTGCAGATAATCTGAACTTTACAAAATTTTTAGTTATATGTCAATCCTCACATTTTTTAGAGTCATTAACGTGCCTTTTCTTTCTTTCAGAAAAATCCAAGTTAGTTCAACTTTTTGCAGTACCATTTCTGAATATCTGAAATTTCATAATTGAAATGCTGTGAATCATTTGCCTGTCATAACGCACACATGCTCTTGATTAACTCTGCAGAGCGTGATAACGACCGTGCCGAGTTCATGAAGCTATGCAAGAGGGTGGAGTACACGATCCGGGCTTGGTATCTTCTGCAATTTGATGATCTAATGGTTTGTACCTCTTCTTTTATTCATTTATGGAAGTGGAAGTCGGTCGACTATTGATGTTTGTGTTGTTATGCAGCAGTTGTACGCATTATTTGATCCTGTTAATGGCGAGAAGAGTTTGGAGCAGCAGGGCATGACATCCAATGAGCTTGATACTCTAGAACTCAATTTCTTAACCTACATTTTTCAGGTTGGCTCACTACCTATTCCGTTTCGTACTAATGAGCATGATAATTGAGATTTTAAATGACAATAGGTTGTACCACCTATGCTTCAACATACAATTGGTGATCTTAAGTAGATAATGGAAAAGAGCAACTTCAAGTTGCTATCTGACGAAGAGTATGAAGTAGCCCAGTCTGGCCAGTATCTTCTGAACCTCCCCATAAAAGTTGATGAATCAAGGGTATGAAGTCACTTCTGTAAAATTCTGGATATACATGCTAACAATGTAATTTTACTTCACTTTGATCTACCTATTTGAAAAAAATATAGGTAGACAGCAAGCTTTTGACAAGGTACTTTAAGGAGCACCCACATGATAATCTACCAGCATTCGCTGATAAGGTATTTTTTGTTTCTTGTATTTCACTCTATTAGTCTCATCTTTCCTTTGCAAACTGTACAATTACTTGGTCCACGCTGATGATTCATGAATTAAGTGCCGCATGTAAAAGACTGGAGCAAATGAAAATGGGATAAACTAGTATATTTGTTATATTTATTTCATAACTAGTCTTTGGTACCATTGCTTATGAGGACATTCAAGTTAGTTAGAATGCCCCTATTTTTTTTCTTTTTTAATTCAGCCATGCATAATAATGTATGTTTCATAATCAACCACATGTTTGCAGTATATTGTCTTCCGTCGGGGTATTGGAATTGATCGGACAACTGATTACTTCTTCATGGAGAAAGTGGATGTCATCATATCTCGAGCATGGAGGTCATTGCTCAGGGTAACAAGGTATCATGTCTCAATGTCAATTGTTTTAACTTTTGCTGAACTGGATCGTTTTTCCTTTGATAAAGCATTATATCCAATTATCCATGCAATTCTTTCATATCAGGATTGATAGATTATTCTCAAAGAAACAAGTACCGTCAAAAAAGGACAAAAAGAAGACTGACGAAATTAATGAAGATGCAGAAGAACCAGATCTCTATGTTGAGCGTGTTCGTCTAGAGAAAATGGAACTAAGGTTGATTAGGGTTTGTTTCACAAAAATTTTGATAAATTAAATTTGAACTTATTTTCTAATGTGTTATATATCATTTTTATTGCAGCATAAGAAATATGTTAAGAAAAATGACCATTCAAGAGCCTACATTTGAAAGGATGATCGTGGTGTATAGGTATGTATTTTTGTACTCATATTTTCCATTAGCCTTCTTAAATCTTGATGTAATTAGGGGTGGGCATTCAGTCATTTCGGTTCGTTCTATTGGGTGTTTGGGAATTTCGGGTTTTGGAAAAGTGAGGACCGAAGTTTTAAAAAGCATAATAGGAACCGAGCCCGAATAGACCGATTAATTCGGTTCGGTCTATTCGGTCCACCGAATTACCTGGATTTTCATAGGTATCCTTGTCACCTCTCAAAACTCTATGGTAGAAATTCAAATTCCCAACTCATTTCAAGTCTATGAATTTAAGGACTACTCGACAGAAGCAAGTAACTAACAAGTTCATGAAAAATTAAAATGATTTAAAACACAAAGTCGTAACATTCATAGTCTAAATCAAAATATGCAACTATATTAAATTTCGGGTTATTCGGGTTATTCGGTCTATTCGGGTTATAGATCATAGGAACTGAAACCAAACCCGAACCCCGAATTATAAAATTATGAGGACTGAACCCAAACCCTGAAACCCAAATAGACCGACAATTTGGGTAATTTAGGTTCGGTTCGGTTTTCAGGTTCAAAGTGCCCACCCCTAGATGTAATCTCTTATATTCAGATATTACACTTACATAGTAGCTTTTTCTGATTCTAACAATACAGGAAGGCTAGCACAGAAAGTAAACCAGAACGTGGAATATATGTAAAGCACTTCAAGCACATACCAATGGCCGATATGGAGCTAGTCCTGGTAATACATAGGTTACAGGAAGTGCAATTCCCCTCAACACTTTTATTAGGCATGTTCTATTTGTTCTCCAAGAGTACCTGACATCAGTATTTGTGTTGTAGCCAGAGAAGAAAAACCCCAGTTTAACACCAATGGATTGGGTTACATTTTTAATTTCTGCTATGATTGGATTGGTAAGTATCTCTTTCATATTAAACAGGTATATATACAACTTATTTATCTTCAACCATCTGAACAGTGCTTTCCTTTCAGGTCACTCTAATAAGTTCTCTTGAAATGCCAAAGGCTGACATATGGTTTGTCACAGCTATCTTATCTGGTCTGATTGGATACTGTGCAAAGATCTACTTCACGTAAGTTGTTTAGTTTATAGTACCTCGTAATAAAGTGTTCTTTTGCTCATATGGCACTCTAAGTATCACTTGAAGGTGCTGAAGGAATGGTGCATTTTACCAACTTGGTCAATTTCCTAGTACTACACTTGTATGCAATGAATTTTTCTCTTTTTCCAAACAGATTCCAAGCAAATATGGTCACATACCAAAATTTGATTACAAAGTCAATGTACGATAAGCAACTTGATAGTGGGAAAGGAACGCTTCTTCACTTGTGTGATGATGTGATCCAGCAAGAAGTATGCAACCTTCACTAACTCCTTGGTAAATTTAACTTGTCTTGCATGCAGTACTAACATTCTTAAAACTATTTTTTGCAGGTTAAGGAGGTTATTGTTTCTTACTATATTTTGATGGAGCAAGGAAAGGCCACTATACAGGTAACCATATCTCTTTAGTTTCTGCATTGTTTCCAGTGACATCTGTACCACATCTTGTGCAATCAAAGTTCTTGGGCGGTATATTATTAGTGTTGTCCTTTTTACTGTCAGAGCAACCTCATGTTACTGAGACAACAGGATCTTGACAAAAAAACTAAGCTGGTGGGGTTAAGACTGCCCCACCGTTTTCATTAAGAGCCTAATCCCTGGTTTCGAAAATCCTCGAACCCCGGCTTCACCGGCGAGGGGATTTTTTAGACCAGTACTGTAAATTCGCTCCAACGAGGAATCGAACCGGGTCTCCTGGTTGCGACCTCAGCCCCCTCTAACCAACTAAGCTAGAGGACCTTTGGTGACACATGATCTTGACAAATGACTTGCTGATATGATGTATATATGTTATCCTTCCAGGATCTTGATTTACGTTGCGAACAGCTCATCAAGGAAGAGTTTGGTGTGGAGTGCAACTTTGATGTTGTGGATGCGGTAAAGAAGCTGGAAAAGCTGGGTATTGTTTCTCAGGTAAGTTCTTTTTGCAAACTCAAAATTGTCACCAAAAAGACCAGAAGGAATGAGGATACAACATGTCATCTTCTTTTTGCAAACTCTAAATTAAGTCAACTACGGCAAATCTTCAATAACAGAAGTATCTGCCAATTCAATATTTCTGAACCTGGTGCTTACAATAATTCTCTACTTAGGACTCAATTGGGAGGATCCTATGTGTTCCGTTGAAGCGGGCAAATGAGATCATCGGGACAACTACTGAAGAAATGGTGATCCGAGCCCAGCAAGCCCCAACTGCTTGATAAGTTCCACAATATGTCAGTTACTACTTATATTCATTCACTGCCGCAAGATTTCATGCTGCAAAACACATAGTGTCTATCCAATCTCTTGTACGGTTTTCCTGGTGTATTATATCATTTGTTCATACAGGCTGCCTTATTATTTCATTTGTTCATTGTTTTTTTGTAAATAAGAATGATATCATGATTGGTATATGAGAAGTGGAATAAGTGTGAAGAGCTGAATTAACATGGACAAGACTGTAGAAAGTTTCAGTATGAACTAGAAATGGCCGCGGCGTTGCCGCTTGTGGCCAGTGGTTAGCTTTGTATTGTATGTGTATCTATGTGTTTTTATATTTTTTATTTCTACGGCTTATATTTTAAGTGTATTCATTTTGTTTGTTTGTATGTGTGATATGTAGTGATATGTAGGATTATACGGAATGTCTTATGTTTAGGGAAGTATTTTGCTTCGTATATGTATGTCAACGATTATTTATTTTGTAGTATTTGCACTACAAGTTAAGATTATTTATTTCGTAGTATTTGCACTACAAGTTAGTATTAAATTGAAGAGTTTGGAAATGAAGATTATGAAAGGGGATATGAATTGATTTAGAGTTAAGGTGGGGTAGATATTTCTGGTTCATATGTGTTATACGAAAAAAATTAATCAATGACATTAAAATGTAGATGTATAGCTCTATCAAATAGAATGCACTAAATCATATGATATTTAGAGTTCCGTGCATAGATGCAGTCATGAGAGACTGAACAAAACTGGTTTGGTCTTTTTTTTATTTTTTCATGATTTTACATGATTTTTGGAAGGTCTCAAATTTCAGAAGGAAAGAGAAAAACGCAAAAAAGGAAAATGGGTTCGAGGGCCGTTTTTGGCCCATTTTAAGCGGAAGGCAGGCCGGCCCATGACCTGTTGGTAGGCCGGCCCATAGTATGGCCTAGACGGTGGGTTGTATTTGTGCAAAAGTAGAGGGTTTTTTTGCAAGAAATTCTGAGAGAGGAGGTCGGACTGCGGGTTGTATTTTGTTAGAGTTCGAGGATTTTTTCGCAAAATGGCCTAGGATTGGCCGATCTGGGCCGTCCGCGCGCCCGATCCGACGGCCGAGGGACGCTGGCGACGTGGCCACGCTCGCCGGCCCTCTTTTGTTGCGTGAATCGTATATAGAGATTTCTGGTAATGGCACTTGTTCACATTTTCAAAAATAGAAAGTTTCGTTATGAATGCTTTGCCTTGCCACCAAACAGATAAACATATAAACACAAAGTACAGAAAAGAGGTCCCTAACCCTGAACTGCCTGAAGTCTTAAAAAAAAAAAAAGAACTGCCCGGAGCAGGATAGTGGTTGGCACCAGGGGTATGTTAATATATAGAGCATATTAGCACAAATCCACATCTATAAACGGATTCTCCAGACCACATCAACAAATGGTCACACACATTACACATGCCGGCCACAGGTTAATTTATTCAACACCAGAACAATATGCAAGAGGAAAGGAACAGGGTCTTCTCAAGGACATAAAACTGCCACCCCTGTTTCAAGCGCCTCTTCACTGATTTCCGTACTTTGGTCCATCTTTGCCTTTCTTTATGTCGTCCCATCCTCTCACCCATGGCTGACCTGGTGTTGATCGGGTCTCAGGAGAGGCATGCTTGGTCAGGTTATCTGTGACCTTCGACTTGATGGCAGTGAACACCTATTTAATCATGAACTTGTTCAGTAAAGGAGCAGTTGTTCCTTGAAAAACAGAAGTAGCAGAATAGTGGTTGTTGTCATACCGGATTATAATTCAAATCCTCTGGTGGCTGCTCCTGACCAGTAAGCCATTTCCACAAATCTGGGTTTTCCTGATGAATGAGATAGTCACAGAATCAAGACTGCATACAAATCCGAAACAGTATTCGATAAAAAGGAATTCTTCAATGACTTCAGGGTTAGATGAATCAGTGTCTGTGTCTCAGAAACTGGTATTCAAAATGTCTTCACTCCTGAGTCTAGACATAATATCCAAAGGTTTAGGAAGCAAACATCAGCTTAAGGAGTGGAATTTGTCTGATTGTGATTAATGAACAGATGTTACAATACGTACATTAGTGTTCATAAAAACAAAAGCAAAGTATATCTGGTCCAGATAGTATATAATATATGTAACAGAGAGACAACTCCATATATCACGATCAAAAGGCAGATGACGCATACAGTACAGGAGCTATCCAGTTAAGGCCCCAATAATCACTAGCCTGACAAATTATTGGTAATATGATGGAATGAAAAGGTAAAGAACACAACACTGATAGGGCCTTCTGCAACAAGGCAGTACATGAGATGTGCGAACTGTGGCATTACTATTATGCTTATCCTACCGCCACCCCACCCTTAAACCTTTTTTTTTTTTGCTTTCAGCATAGTGCACAGAGAGCAATGTTTCTCTAAGCAAGATCAAGCACCCTACTATTTGGTTTCTAGGAATTTCTTTCCGTTCCAATGAAGCTGTAAACATGACCTAATATGAAATGATGAAAATATAGGTGTTTTTCTTATATACTCAATATATGAATTTTCTTAATCATGCAACTTACAGGAGCTTTTATTTAAAAAGAGCTCACTCAAAGAGCACAGATTTCTTTGTAGTTCCACAAACCTGTTGGCCTTAAGAACAAATAAAACATAATATAAACAATTTGAAATCAGCAAGCACAACCTATTGTGCTCCGTACAAGAAATGTAGCCTGAACGACATTTGATTCAGAGTACGTAGTGTAACAGTGACTTACATTTTTCCTTCAAAAATTTGAAGACCTTGACCATGAATGATCCATGGTCAAACTGCTTTCCCAATTCTTGAAGAAGAGTTAATTGTACGAATTTACAAGGAAAATATGGCTCCTAATGTTGTTAACGGGAAAGGGAACATCACGGTTCAGCGTCACACAGCATAACAAATTACTCAGCAACCAACCAACATGCTAATGGATTAATTGATTATCCAATTGCTCCAACAAGAAACAGGATGGCACGGAAGAACCATCAGAGAGACGAAATTAAGACTAACAAGCTAAAGCGCTGGAAACAAGTTGTGGAGGGGAATACGCTACAAGGCAGAGCAAGCGCTTTCCCTTGGCGTTCCCCTTCCCCTCTTGCGTATCTTCCCCCAAATCCTTTGCTTTCCCCTATCTAAACCGCATCTAATTCTTAAACGATGAGGCAATAGATAGCCTGGGACGCAACAGATGAGGAATTGGTCAGCCACAGGCAGGAGAACTTACGAGGTCGAGCACTTGCAGTAAGGCGCGGATGTTGGCCTCGTCCATGGAGTGGACGTGCTGCTCCACCCAGGTCCCCAGCACCAGGTCCAGCTCCAGGAATCCCCGCTGCTTGCTCTGGTACACCAGACTGCGCAGCACAGTCCACCAGTCACTCCAGCAAAGGGGGGGAAACGGAATCTCAAGCATGAACCAACAGCAGAAGAGACCCGGCACGGACACGCACCTATTGAGGAGGCGGCGGCGACTCTCGTCGGAGGAGAGGTCGACGGTGGTGGCGGCGTTCTGCTGGGAGGTGGTGAACGCGGAGAGGAGGCGGTGGGCGGACGACGCGGGGAGGGTAGGCAAGGGAGAGGTCGAGGGGAGGACACGGCGGAGGAGGAGCGCGCGGCGGAGGAGCGCGGCCGCCATGGCTGCTTTGGCTCGCCACGCGGGAGGACAAAGAGAGATGGGTTATTTGATCGGTACCATTATAATTTTTCAAAATTGGAGATATACTATTACAATTCGTCTATTCGGAATCATACCATTACAATTCTCAATTTGTCTGAAATATACCACTACTTACCCTTTTGACATGTTTCTCAAAAAATTGGACCAAATTACCCCTATTCTCCTCTTCCTCACGGCCTCGCCCCTGCTCACCGGAGATGGAGCCGGCCGAGCCCCTGCTCACCGGAGATGGAGCCGGCCGTCGGGATCTGGCAGCGGCAGCCCGGCATCGCATCCGAGCTCCACACGCGCCGCCGTCCAGGTAAGGTCGAGCCACCATCCAACTCTTACCGCTATTTCCTGCTCCAGGCGCCGGCCGATCCCTGCTCCTCCCACAACCATGGCAGCCCGGAGGAGCTTGACGACCGGTCGGAGAGGGAGGGGCAGGCCGGGAGGGAGGCACCACGCCCCTCCACCGCTGACGGGAGGGCGGCGCTGAGCGCCTCCCCGGCATCTGCGCCCACCACCAGCGGAGAGGGGGACGTCGGAGGAGGGAAGCGAGGGAGCAGGCGGCCGGAGGAGGGGAGCAGCAACCATGCTCCGACCGGGACGGCGGTGGACGACCGCAGCTGCTCCTCGCGCCGCACCGGCTGCAACTCCTCGATCCGCTGGAGGAGGGGCGCGGGGAGGAGCGGTGGGGCTCGCCGGCTCGGGGAGAGCGGCGACCGGCGCTGGGACCTGGGAATCCGTGTGCGGAGCTCGAGGCCGTCGTGTCGCATCACCCGAGGTCGTCCGCCGCTGTCGCGCCGCATCGCCCGTGGCAGCATGAGCAGGGGCTGCAGGAGCCCATCGCCTGAGGAAGAAGAAGAGGATAGGGGGTAATTTGGTCCAAATGTTTTGAGAAACATGTCGAAAGGGTAAGTAGCGGTATATTTCAAACAAAGTGAGAATTATAATGGTATGGTACCGAATAGACGAATTGTAATGGTATATCTCCAACTTTGGAAAATTACAATGGTACCGATCCAAATAACCCAGAGAGATCGGCGACGGCAAGGGCGCGGCAGGGAGGCAGAGAGGTAACGTGGCTGACTGGTGGTCCCGTATCGTCGTCTATTTATTAATGGGCCAGGTCGGATTTGGTCGGTAGAAGGTAATCGTGGAAGCGCCTGGACGCCTGATCCTCAACGATTTGGCAGCCCACTTGCTGTTTGCTGGTGCCGGATGATAGGGATGGCGTCTGCTGCATGATAAAGCGGGTTTCTAGGAAATACGTTTTACCACATGCCTCAAAATACCATTTAAAGTTATCATCAAGCATATATAAATATTTTTTTGTTAAATTAATAAATGTAGGCATAATAGGGTTGAGATTAATAAAAATATTTTTTTGAGTTGATATTTTATTTGACATTATCAGCAAAGGACGCGTTTGGTAGTCTGCACAGTTCACTAATATAGATTAGTAAGGCCCTCTCAACAGTTGATTCTTAGGCATATAACAAATTTTATAATCGGTGAACAGTACAACACAGTTCATGCAATCACGCTCAAAATGCCGGTCTCACATACTCTCCAACGTCTCTTGCTCTCACACACACACTTTTCAAACCTATACGCGTTACTATTTGCTAAAAGTAGTAATGTATAACGTGGAGATTCTAAGCAAAAGAAGTCATGTCATATGTAGCAAGTTCATCAAAAAAACACTCGCTAGAGATGGTAATGGGCACAAACCCAATGGGTTTTGCCATCCTAAACACATGCTCGCGAATACAAAACCCGTCCACGAAAAAACCCATGACCCCGTGACAGGTTTAATTTTGTGCCCAAACCTATGCTCATCGGGTCAACGGGTACCCACGAGTCGCGTATGAGTAGCAAATCAAATAACAAAATAGACATATACATGTATATATGTTCACAATTCATCAAGAAACAATAATATACATGTATATCTTCAAAATTTAAAACATATGCATGCAACATTGATGTAAATTAACGAAAGTATAGTATTATCTATTCAGTCATAACACCACATGTTAACAGAAGCACTTTATATGAGTGACATAAAACATATTATAGATCGTTTAACAAGTATAAACTCATGATAAGAAATAGTACCTGCATATAAGAGTTGGAGTTTAGCCATTAAAATTAAGGTAAGGGCTAAGAATGTTAGCTTATTTGGCGATATATATCAGGTCTAAACATCTCATGGGTTCACGGATTCGGATTTTGTTTCCAAACCTATGCCCACGAACCCGTTAGGTCTCATTTTGTGTCCATTAGTAAATCCACAGGTATAAAAGTTGACCCACACCCGTGTCCTAATGGAGTAAAAACCCATAGGGTTTCGGACACCTATTGCCATCTCTAACTCTAGCATTTAACTTCGTGATATGTGCCAATAATAGGTCTCACATGTTAAATTTAAAAAAAATATTGTGTCGGACGCTCAACTGAACTGCAAGTGCTACCGAAGCACCCATGAATTTTATTTCTCCAGCGTATGACCTCTCTTTCCTGCCTTTCTCTCTCCTATAGCACTACCAAAAACACAGCTGGAGCTGCTTTAATGTGCCGACACTGCAGTAGAGTTATTGCTAGCTCGGACCGCTGGAGAGGGCCAAAGACGTAACTAGGTCTAATAATAAAATATATAATTTCAAGAGCTTTGTAGGTCATCAAATTCATGAGCTATCAATTTTGAGCGGCTTATTAAAAAATCAAATCTATCGATATTTCATATAATACAACCAAAGATACTTCAAAGCATCATTGGTGTCATATTGCCGAATTGAGCAAAACAGCTCTTGAGACTGGTCCATTCAATCACTTCAGCTTTCCGTTTAAACAATGTGCCATGAGGAAGCATCATGATAATGATATATATGCATGCAAATTGTATTGGAAGCCATTTAATTAGAAAACACCGTCCATACATCATTTTTAGACTCCGAACTATCTCTCAGGTGTGAATAAATAATGGAGCAAGCACAACCTTCATCTATGAAGAAGAAATGAAGAGACATGAGGAACAAGCAAGTAAGACGTGAGAAATTATACTAGTTTTTTTACAGCACTCATATGTAGTAGTGGTAGTAATGGTGTTTAGCACATTCACCATGTGTAATATTTAAGAAGAACAGGTGGATGTGTTTAGCACATCCACCCAGTTCATTGTACTTAGCATGTTGGGTTTCCTAAAAGAGAAAATCATAAGTAAGCTTGTTTGATTAATGGAGTAATTTTTTCATTATAAGAAAAATATTGACTAGTGACACAACCACATTTTAACGTTATTGATTTATGACGTTCCTAGTTAATCTCGTCATAATATTTCACTTCGGGGCAAATTTAGTGACACAAAACTATCATCATAATGGTTGCTACTGTAGCCGAGTATTCCCTGTTCCATGCTGGTTTTGTGACGCCATAATCTCCGTAATAGAGTCATAAACCAACTTTAGTCCCACATGTAAGCATTATTTTACAAATATAGTGTTCCAAGTCGTCGTAAAATTCTAAAGGGTCCCACATGTACGCATTCTTTCGAAAATAGAATGTTCCAAGTTGTCATAAAATTTTTGCAAGTTCCCACATGTAAGCATTTGTTTAAAAATAGAGTGTTCCAAGTCATCATAAAACTTAGAAAAGTCCCAATCTTTAAAAAAAGTAGGGTCCCACAAAGCCATAATTTAGTGTGATAAAAAAGAGGAAAATAAAAAAGAAACAAGGTCAATAACAAATGTGGAACCCATGATATTTGATTCTGAAGGGGTAGGAAGCACTACGACTGAGACATGAAGCAGTTTGTGTTATTTGAGCCAAGAAGATTTCTTATATTAGTTTATTAGTGCTTATATTATTTTGCAGGTCTCATGTAAGTTAAAGCTGATAAATAGGACGGTAAAACAAGGAGAAAAATGTGTGCTCCTCCTGTGGGTCGAACCTATTACCACTCGAAGAGAAATTCTTCACATTGAGGGCCGAACCTGTTACCACTCGAAGAGAAATTCTTCACATTGACCAGGTCCATCCCACATGTAAATTTCAGGTGAGTCTTTAATATAAATCGGTATTTCGAAGGCGAAACATGTCACTGCCTTCGCAAAGACTCTCGACTTTTGCTACGCAGATTTGCAACGCCTCATGGTAGGAATGGCAGATTCTAGCGGTGATGAGAGGATGGTTTATGCGCCACCTCCCAGCTGCGAGAGGATGAAATAATACGACAAGGTCAATCCTCTGGTTTGAGCCACTATATTTTCCCCTATCGTCCTAGAGATTTCTTGATTTGGGGATGTAGCGGATTGATGACCATATAAAATAGATTCAGATTTCATCGTACCCTTAGATTTGCACTCTGATTCGTCTTAGAAGTTGATAGGCTATAGACAATTCATAGGTGTTAGATTCAATTAGTTTTCAATTTTCATCATTTTATGGATTGATATGTTCTTGTATCATATTAGCGTCTGGAGGTGGTTCAAGCCACTGGTTGCGGTACATCAGAGCCTCCTTGTGCTGATTTTGTCCTTGGGGATCCAAATAACAAGTGCGAGCATGGGCATGCTCTCCGTGTGAGGTATAGTTGGACATTTGCCGACCCTATGCGCCGGTATGCATCCTGCCGTGAGGTAAACAATACTAATTTTTTTCAATTCCAATAAACCTTACTTGCACTCTTGATGTTAGTGTTGTAAATGGAGAATTGTATGAACATATATGTATTTGGTGTCTGCAGCATGAAGGAAAACAATGTGCAACGTTTATGTGGATTGATTCTGAATGGGATGTTAGGACTGAAGCAGTTCTGATGAGCTAATGGACAGGAATGCAAAAGCTGAAGAGGATGCAAGGTCATGGAAAGAAGAATGCACAAAGGCTAACATGAAGGTTGAAGGTACTGTCACTGAGCTGCAGAAGGTGAAGAGAGACCTGCAAGAACAACAAGTCAGCGAGCACACATCGCTGCAAGAGACTCTAAAATACAAGCACCTGTATGAGCAATCATTACAGGAGCTGAGTTGAAAGAGATTAAGAAATGCAGGGGCCGGTGTAATCAATTGATGTAGCAGGAGAATGCCCGGTTGAATGAAATGCTATCGTTATGGCAAGACAACATTGCCCTGATGGAAGAGATGACCAAATGCATGGACTAGTGTAATCAATTGTTGCAGCAGAAGAATACCTAGTTGAATGAAATGGTATCATTACGGCAGGACAAAATTGCCCTGATGGATGAGCTGACTGCTCAAATGAAATAGACTCGCTAATGCAGGGATGAGGCTAATCAATTGTTACAGCAGGAGGATGCCCAGGTGAAAGAGATTCACATATGGATGGACCAGTGTAAGAAATCGTTACAGGAGATTGGCCTGTTGGAAGAAGAGCAATCAGACTCTGACTGAGCTGTAGACAATCGATAAAACATGTCTGCTGTTATTTCTAGCTAGACGGTTCATAGGTGGTATCATGCTTATATTGTGGTGTTTGCTACATGCTGGTGGTGTGAACTTTGTGGTGATAAGTTGCTATGAGATGCCATCTTAATATGTTGATTTGGTTTAATCTATTTCAAATTGATTCGAGCATACTCATCATTCTGAATTCATATGTGTTTCATAACTACAGAACTAGGCAAAAAAAGGTAGAGGGACAATAATGGAGGTATCATAATTATAGTGGGAAGAGAGAAGTTATGGACGAGTAAGGTCCGGGACCTTCTGTCAGAAAGGTTTAGTTCTGCACAGTCCACAAGGGGGTCAACCCCGGTGGTTTATTTGTTCGGTGGAGGAGATCTAGAGCTAAGGACTTGATGGTTATGCTAGAGCACATGGAACACAAGGACATTGAAGGACCAGAATGGCGACCAGAGAGGAGGGAGTGAATGGGACCCGATAAAAATTCTTCTCCGAAGAGATGAACTCAGCCTATGGTCCCAAACGCAACTCCGGAGTCCTCGACACCCCGCTAGCCAAATCCACGTAGCCACTAGAGTTCTACTGGACCTAGGAGCTAGCCACACACCCAAGCTACTCGAACACGCAGCGGAACACAAACCTCGAGCAGCAACTACAGCCATTGGTCAGACCGGTCCCTGGCACCGGTCAGACCGGTCCAGAGCAACCTACTCTGAATTCTCTCAAACTTGCCCAACAAACCTAGATGGCAATTCTAGGATGTGGAGCAACAGGGAGAAATCCAGAAGTCTGCCTGGCAAGAGAAAACACACCAAAACACGAGCACACTGAAAACTCTCCTCAGCAGAACTTGCTCCAGAAGCACTTTGTGAACAAGCAGCACAACCAACAACAGCAACAAAGGTTTTCCCACTGGAAGCCCAGCACCAGTCTGACCGGTCCTCTGCACCGGTCTGACCGATCTGGCTCAGGAATCCCCAACTGCAAGAACTCGATCTCCAAAGGCCAAAACTGCACGAGACTGAAATAGCAGCAAGCCAAGATCCCAACCAACACTCTGAAGAAGAACTCCCCGAGAACCAGCCACAACAGGCTGCACCGATCTGACTGGTACAGGGCACCGGCCTGACCGGTCCTGCCTGGGCTGCTCAGGACGAACTCCACCCGCGAGTCAACTCCCTCCTTCCGATGCCTCCATCTCCCGATTTGCTCCACGGATTGAAGTAAAACTTTGGGGATAGGTGTATCACCTCATGGACAAGCCATGCCTAAGAAATCGTCCCCAAAGATCCACTAAAACGAGAGGAATCGAAGGATGAACACCTTTTCCCGGAACCAAAAGAAAACCCCAAATTTGAGCACCAAACCCATGGATTCAGAGGGGGGATCACCAAGAAAAGAACCACAAGGGGCTCATGTATGCATCCCACAACAAATCCGCAAAGGAGAGGCCTCAAATCAACCACAAGAAAATCGCCAAGAAAAGGCTCCGAAAATCCACAAAAAGGAAAATGGGAATCACCACCACAAACATTAAAGGAACCACGTCGAACCTTCTATACATCAAAGGAAAGATTCATACAAGGTCTAGGTTGCCTCCCTACCATCCATCCCTCTCTAAAGATCTCACTATGAAGCTCTCAAGCTAGTCCTAGAGAAAATAGGTAGCTAAAAAGAGAAAATACAAAGAGCAAATGAAAACCCTAAAGCCCAAGAGATGGCTGCCAAACCCTTCCACCAAGTTTATATATATGAGGTCCTCTGGTGGAGGTAAATGACTAGAATACCCTCTAGGCGATACAACCCCTCGAAGGGCATATTTGGTAACTTGACAGCCTTTCCATCGGACGGACGCCCAGCAATCGCACCTCGCGTTGCCTTGACGCCAAGCCTGCGATCCCGATGCGTGTCCTCCGCTTCGAGCCACCCATCGCTCCTCAGCCTCCACCGGTCAGACTGGTGCACCCCACCAGTCAGACCGGTCACACCAGTCTCGTGCAGACTCGAGTCACCGACCGCTCGGACTTGGATTTGAGGATCAACCAAGGAACCCAGTGGTTTTGTGGTGAACCACTGTAAACCCCGCGAGCTTGGTGCAGCCTCCACGCCGAGCTCCTCAACTTGGCCGCCACGTCCGCTCCAGCTCGATGTTGGCTTTCAGGTCAACTGAAGGACCGAATAGACGACCAGAGGGAGGAGGGAGTGAATGTGAGCCGATAAAAATTCTTCCCGAAGGTTGAACTCGGCCTATACCCTGATTGCCACTCCGATCACTCACAGACACCAAAGAAGCTCTAGACTAGGCACACACAAGCCTACAAGTCCTAGAGACAAGTCTTGAATCAATACGCGGAAGCACAAGACAAGAATCAAAGCACTTAGCCAAATCTGCAAAGGCTAGGCGCAGACTATCCGTGCAGTACGGGCGGACTGTCCGGACCCCCTACGCGGACTGTTTGAAAACCCTAACAGAACCACCTGAGACGCACCGAGAAATTCGGACTGTCTGATAGAGCCACGCGGACCGTCCGACAAAGCCACCAGAAAAACCAGCTCAAACTCGCCCACGCGGACCGTCCATCACTGACCGGCGGACTGTCCGCAAAACCTCCTACAACAAAACCCTAGGGACGAGACAGATCGAAGCACGAACACGCGACGAACTGTGACGAACTTGACCCTCGCGGACTGTCTGCGCGTATCGGGTGGACTGTCTGCCACGCACGAACAGAACCAAAAACTGTTCGAGCTCAGGAGTCAACTCCACCTTTCCATCACCGGATCTCCCAAACGGATAGAGCTCTTGAGACAAGATTTGGGGGAGATGAGAAGCATCACAAGAGGAAGTTATGCCCCAAAAATCTTGGCCTCTAACTCACTAAATCACTAGGAATCGCGGATCACACGAACCACCACCATGAACTCAGGCTCTGACCAAAAACTCACGAATCGAAGGGATTTCCCGGCGTTTGAGGAGTCAAGATCACACACAAAGATGCGCAAGGCATCCACCCATGATCCCCTCAAAGAAATCCGAGAGAAAACGCCCTCAAATCCACGAATCGGACGAAGAACGAAACATCCCAAAAATAGCCCCGAAAATGACATGAAAATCACAAAGAGCTAGGAGATCACCGCAATGCCGAATGCTTCCATACATCCAGAGGTCAAAGTCTATACAATAATCTAGCCTAAGGAAAGCAGAGGAAAAAGAAGCAGTCCAGAGCGATCTACCGGGGGAGGAAACCCTAGAGTCCAAGAGAGAGAGATGCCATCCACCTTTCCGCTATTTATACGAGGTCCACCGGAGGAGGTAAATGACCACGCTACCCCTATAACTCAAATAGAAGATACACACCCCTCAGGGGCAATATGGTCAAGTCTTCATCGAGCGGACACACTTCCACCGCGGACTTGCTTAGCCTCGATGCAAGCCCCGCGATCATGCCACGTGCCCCCCGCCTCGAAGCTTCCGGACGCTCCCAGATCACCGTCTCCGTCGCATCGGGCCTCCGACTTGGTTTTGCGGCCCAAACCAAGAAACCGGCCACCGATGGTTTTGTGGGCAAACCACCAAACCCCGCGTGCAAGCTTCGGGCTCGATCCGCTACCTTACACCGGCCCATGTTCACGACTTCAACTTGCTAGTCTTGCACCGTACGGCTCGCACTTGACCCCATCAGCCACCGGGTCCATCGAACCAAGCCTACTTGCCTCTCCTTCACCCGGAGGCCACCATAGCTCAGGCCTTTCGTGCTTGTTCTTCACCTGCACCAACACGAGTCAAGCCGCAACCTGTACTTGCACACTTAGCCAAGCATCAGTCCACACAACGTTGTTAATCACTCATCACTAAGGAGCGACCCTCCACTGGTCCTCGGACACACCTGGTCCTCAATGTCCCCCTTGATGAGTGCATTGACAACACCCATAGTAATCAACATAGAGAAAAAGAAAAGAAAACAACCACGAGCACAAACCTCCAAGTGTCGACCGGACATCCTTGGGCCCACCACACATGTGGGCCATACCCGGGAGATAAGAACCCGCACACCTGGACTACTCGACTAGTGGGCCGCGGTGCAAGGACGACAAGGCAAGACAAGACGGACAAGGACTTGTACTAAGACTAGAATAACTTTCTATAACTTGTATAGGCTACTCTGAGTCCTACTCGAATAGTACTCTTGTACCAATCCGACTTGTAACCCTGCCTCCCGTGGCATATAAGGCGAGGCAGGGACCCCTCTCAAAACATACGCAATCAATACAGAGCCACGCAGCATACAAGACATAGGGTATTACACACATTGCGGCCTGAACCTGTCTAATTGTGTGCCCCGTGTCTCACCATCGTGTTCCTGATCTCGGCGAGCCCCACTGCACAATCTACTACTTCGGGTACCCCGTCGTAGGCTCGGTGTCTAAAATAACGACAACTAGCGCGCCAGGTAGGGGATCTCGTTGTTGATCCACTAGCGAACTCGATGGCTCTCGTCATCATCAAGCCGACTGTCGCTTTCCAGCAAGGCGACACCTTCGTTTTTGGCTCCTGGGTTTGCGTTGTTGACGGCGCCGGATCGTTCCTGCGTTTCTTAGCATCAACTCTGGAGTCAAAGCTCAAGTCCTCGACGCTTACGCAAGCTTCGATGGAAGAACTCGTCGAAAATTTAAGCAAAATTTCGATCTCTGACCCGTTTAGAGAACTCGAGTCGGAGTCCGAGTACAACTCGACTTCGTCTCCTATTCAGCCTGAGTTGCTTTCTTCAGCTTCACAGCTTGCGCTCAGCCTGGATAACATTCCAACACCACCTCTCTTCGGCCATTGCATGTCAGTGCCGCTTACCAAGTTGCGCTGAAATGCCTCATGTGCCCTGGTTCGAAGATTGTGCTCGAGTACTCTTCGGATTCGGAAGTCAACCTCGACTACTTTGATTCGGATTCATCTGAGTTTGAGTTTGACTACGGTTCGGATTATACTGAAGCACAACAACTGACTGGCTCTGCTCAAGGACTGGTGATCACATCGACACCTGAGGGTAGATTTGTCTACTGGCCTGAGCATGTGCCTGCTGATCTCACCTTGGATGATCAGGAGCACTTTATCACTTGTCTCGACAACTTACCCTTCCAGGAAGGTGCCAAGCTTGTTGATTATGACACCGATACTGAGCTCATTGAGAGTACGGGTACTCACTCATCTTATCGAGAAGTTTTCGTTGTTGATGCAACTACTCCGCAAGGGCATCGTGCCAATTATCACTTTCCGGATGATGTATCTGATGATGAACTCTCTGCCAATGCTCCTGCTAATGAAACTGCGGAGGCCAAGACTGCACGTCATCAACGCAATACTGATCTTGCAACCCTTCGTCGGGAACTCGCGGAAGCTCTACCTACCCGTAATCTTCAAGAGGCTCTGGATGCGGTAGCTACTCATCAATATCGCACTCCAGAGGAAGCTATTAATGCGATCAACTTGCTTGGTCGCTCTATGCCTCATGACAGGGTGGCTGCTGAGGTCGCAAAGCTGGCGGAACTAGCCTACACTATGCTACGACAAAATACCAGTACTCCTAGTCACCATGGCAGCAGTGGAGGTGTTCATCGCACCACGCCCACTCCTCAACGCACACGTCCGGAAGCTAGCAACAGGGGCAAAGGTGGTGAAGGTAGTGTCAATAGCAAGTCAGGAGACTCTCGCTACGATGCTCGCACAACAATCAATGCCAGACGCGCTGAGCGTGAGAAGCAAAAGGATGTTGACTCTGATTCCTTTCCTACTTTCTCTGCTCGACTTCAAGCTTTGCTTCTTTTGGAGAAATTCAAGCCCCATGGCATCTCTAAATATGATGGCAAGCAAGATCCAAAGCAATGGTTGTGCTGTTATGCTCTGTCCATCACTAATGCCGGGGGCAATGATGATACTAAATGTATCTATTTCCCTTTTGTTCTGGAGTAAGAGCCCCTCACATGGTTCGAGTCTCTCAAACGCGGCTCCATCGACAACTGGGGACAACTTAAGCAATGCTTCACCAGCAACTTCGCGGGTTCTCTGGGCCGTCATGGTACTCGGATGACCTTGCCCTGATCAAGCAAAAACAAGGCGAGACTCTTCGCGAGTACATGCGCCGCTTCTTCGAAAAAAGGGCTACTGTTGTTGATGTTACCGAGAAAGAAGTCATAGATACCTTCCAGGACGGTTTTCATGATGACAGACTTTTCCAAGACTTCGGTCATGCTCGCCCAGCCAACATCACCAAGCTCAAGGATATGATCACACACTGGGCGGACGAGGAAGACAAGGCTCGGAATCGGTTCAAGCATCTTGGCAGCAATCAGAACAACAACAACAACAACAATAATGCTGGTGGAAGCAACAGTGGCAAGCAACAGTAGGGCAATCGCACGGGTAGTAACTACTCGAGCAATCCTAATCGCAAGCGCAAGCCGGACAACACTGTTGCAGCCATGGAAACTACTGCCAAGCCTGAAGATGATTCTCACTGGGCAACATTGACCAAGCAGAAATGCCCATGGCACCCAGAGGGCGATCATACTACAGAGCAGTGTTACCAATTTTGCCGTGCGCTGAAGAATACACCCGAACCAACACACCCAAACCCAAGGTTTCGTAAACACAAGGGGAAGAAGGCTAACACAGACAAAGACACTGGGTTTCAAAACCCCTCGAACACTATCAATGTCATATTTGGTGGGATTCCAACCAAGCGCATGCAGAAACTTGCACTCAGGGAGATTATGTCCATCCAACCAGCAGCTCCAACTTTTCTAAAGTGGTCTGAAACCCCCATTACATTCTCAAGGGCGGATCAATGGACTAGTTTCTCTGAGTCAGGACGATATCCTCTCGTTCTGGATCCAGTGGTGGTAGGCTCCAGGCTTACCAAGGTTCTCATTGATGGTTGCAGTGGTCTCAATGTCCTGTTTGCCAAAACCTTGAAGAAGATGGGCCTAGATATCACCAATATGCTTACCAAGACCAACTCGCCATTCTATGGTATCATTCCGGGCAACACAGCTGTTCCTTTGGGTTCATTTGTACTACCCGTCGCCTTTGGGACTAAGGATCACTATCGCACCGAGTACATTAAGTTCGAGGTTGCTGACTTCGAGACTTCTTACCATGCCATCCTCGGCAGACCTGGTCTCGCCAAATTCATGGCTATTCCACATTATGTGTACCTTGTACTCAAGATGCCGAGCCCTAAAGGAGTTCTTTCATTGCAAGGGGATTTGAAGCGTTCTTACGATTGCGACACTGATGCCGTAGAACTTGCTTCGACAACTCAAGTACCCAATGCTATGATGGAAGTCTTCACTACAGCCAAAAAGCTTGCTCCGAGCGAGCTGGAGGTTCCTGAGAAGACGGACACCAACAACAAGCTTGCACCAACTAGTGACGTCCTGCTCAAAGCCATTGACCTTGGTACTAGTGACAGCAGCAAGACGACCATGATCAGTGCACAGCTTGATCCTATATAGGAAGACGCGCTCGTCATCTTCCTTCGGGCTAACCATGATATCTTTCCGTGGAAACCATCTGACATGTCAGGTGTGCCTAGGAGGTTGATCAAGCACTCACTCAACGTTGATCCTAACGCTACCCCCAAGAGACAATACCTTCATTGCTTTGCTGATGACCGCAGGGCTGCTATCAAAAAAGAGCTTGCCAAACTACTCACAGCTGGCTTCATCCAGGAAGTTTTTCACCCTCAATGGCTTGCTAACCCTGTGCTTGTCAGAAAGAAGAACTCTAATGATTGGAGGATGTGTGTCGACTACACTGATCTTAACAAGCATTGCCCCAAGGATCCTTTCGGGTTGCCGCGGATTGATCAAGTTATTGACTCCACGGCGGGCTGTGCTCTACTCTGTTTCCTCGATTGCTACTCTGGCTATCATCAAATTGCAATCAAGGAATCTGATCAAGAGAAGACCGCATTCATCACCCCGTTTGGTGCTCATTATTACACAACAATGTCCTTCGGGTTGAAAAATGCTGGTGCTACTTATCAAGGAGCTATCCAAGCGTGCTTCAAGAGGTAGCTTCACAAGAACGTGGAAGCATACGTGGATGACGTCGTTGTAAAGACTAGGGATCCAGACATGCTTATCACGGATCTTGAGGAAACTTTTTCTTCGCTACGAGAGTACCAATGGAAGCTCAACCCCAACAAATGCGTCTTTGGCGTATCATCAGGAAAACTATTCGGGTTCATCATCAGCCATCATGGCATCGAAGCAAACCCCGAGAAGATTACTGCCATCTCCAACATGTAAGTTCCGGCTACTATCAAAGATGTCCAGAAGCTTACTGGTTGTATGGCGTCACTCAATCGCTTCATCTCACGACTTAGAGAACGGGGTCTACCTTTCTTCAAGCTACTCAAGCGGCAAGAGAAGTTTACGTGGACAACTGAAGCTGATCAAGCTCTTTCTCAGCTCAAGGAGTTCTTATCCAAGCCTCCAGTCCTCACAGCTCCTCTGCCTAATGAAGAGCTCTTGCTCTACATCACTGCGACTACTAATGTTGTCAGCACTGCTATTGTCGTTGAAAGCCAGGAGGAAGGCCATGGCTACCCTATCCAGAGGCCGGTTTATTTCATCAGTGAAGTACTCTCAGAATCCAAAGCTCGTTACCCTCCGGTACAGAAGCTACTCTATGCAGTTCTGATTACTTCACGGAAGCTCCGCCACTACTTCGATGAGTACAAGATTTCTGTGGTTACTAGCTACCCGCTTGGCAAGATATTGCACAACCGGGATTCCACAGGAAGGATTTCTAAATGGGCTGTAGAGCTTGGCGCTCTATTGCTCGAGTTCAAGTATCGCACTGCTATCAAGTCTCAAGCTTTGGTTGATTTCATGGCTGAGTGGCGGGAAAATCAAGTCCCAACTCCAATTGAGCATCCAGAACATTGGGTCATGTACTTTGATGGTTCACTCAAGTTGGAAGGCGCTGGTGCTGGGGTACTTTTGATTTCTCCCAAGGGCGAGCAACTCAAATACGTTTTGCAGATCTTTTAGAAGGTCTCAAACAATGAAGCTGAATATGAAGCTCTGCTGCATGGTCTTCGCCTTGCAGTTTCTCTTGGCATCACACGACTACTTGTCTATGGTGATTCTTTGGTGGTCATCAATCAAGTCAATGATTCTTGGGATCGTAATGCTGAGAACATGGACGCGTACTGTCAGGAGGTACGCAAACTTGAGAACAAATTTCATGGTCTCGAGTTCCATCATGTTGTTCGTGACAACAATGTTGCTGCGGACATCTTGTCGAAGCTGGGATCTACACGAGCTCAAGTGCCAGCTAGAATCTTCGTTCATGAACTCCACAAGCCGTCAATTCCAGAGAAATCATCTACACCTACGACTACTTCAGTTCAACCTGATCGAGAAGTGCTTATGATTGATGTGGACTGGAGAACTCCTTTCATCGACTACATTAAACATCAGTTGATTCCTGAAGACAAGTCAGAAGCCGAGCGCATCTCACGCCGCGTCAAGACTTATGCTCTAGTTGGAGATCAACTCTACAAGCGAGGTGCAAGTTCTGATGTACTCATGAAGTGCGTTTCTCGCGAAGAAGGCAAGGAAATCTTGGAGGAGACACACAAAGGAATCTGTGGCAATCATGCTTCTTCCCGCACCTCGGTGGGAAAAGTATTCAGATGTGCTTTCTATTGGTCTACAGCTCTTGCTGATGCAGAGGAACTAGTCAAGAAGTGCCATGGATGCCAATTCTTCACCAAGCAACAACACGTTCCAGCCTACAAACTCATTACGATACCACCAACTTGGCCTTTCGCTTGCTGGGGGCTAGATATGATTGGTCCTCTCCCAAATGCGTCAGGGGGATTCAACAGAGTTCTAGTGGCTATCGACAAGTTTACCAAGTGGATTGAGGTCAAGCCTATTACCTGCCCCAAAGCTAATAGAGTCCTCGACTTCTTGGATGAAATCGTACATCGCTATGGGTTCCCTAATTGCATTATCACAGACCTGGGTTCGAATTTCAACAATCACCTGTTCTGGGAGTACTGTGAACAGTAGAATTGACATCCGGTACGTCTCCGTCGCTCATCCACGCGCCAATGGCCAAGTGGAACGCGCCAACGGGATGGTACTCGACGCTCTCAAAAAGCGACTATATGATGCTGCAAACACCAAGGGCGCCAAGTGGATCAAGGAACTACCCAATGCACTCTAGGGGCTACGTACTCAGCCTACTACTCCCACAGGGCAGTCACCATACTTCCTGGTCTATGGCTCTGAAGCCGTCTTTCCTGCTGATGTCTTGTGGCGTTCTCCGGTGGTTGACCAGTACGAAGAAGGCGTAGCTGAAGAAACAAGACAGACAGATGTCGACAGTCTCGAGGAAGCTTGCTACAACACACTCATTCAATCAGCTCGATATCTTGAGAAGATTCTCCGCTACCATGACCGCAACGTTAAGGAGCGTTCCTTCAACGTTGGTGATTTAGTCCTTCGTCGTATCCAGAACACGATAGGGCTACACAAACTCAACTCGCCATGGGAAGGTCCTTTCTCTGTTGCAAAGGTCACCGACCTAGGCTCGTATCATCTTCAAACTCTTGAAGGTGATGAAGTCGACAATTCTTGGAACATTGACCAACTTTGTCGCTTCTACCCGTAGGGGGTCTCAACAACCCTCTCCAGACAACTACGGCTGTGAACAACCCGTAGGGGGTCTCATCAACCCTCTCCAGGCAGCTTTGGTTGCAACCACTCAACAGGCAGCTACGGTTGCCACTACTCGTAGGGGATCAAGACAATCCTCTCCAGACAGTTTCGGCTGTGACTACTCGTGGCTTCAGCTGCGATCACTCGTAGGGGATCATGATAATCCTCTCTAGGCAGTCTCATTCTGCGACCTCGTAGGGAGTCATGACAACTCTCTCCAGACGACTCCGTGTCGTATAGAGCAATAAGTGGTACATGCTGTCCATGTCTCTATTTTTAATAAGAGGCTTCGGCCTAGAGTAACACCCTTCATAGTAGGGTCTTAGTGGAACTCTCATACAAGTTGCTGCTACAGCAAGGATGAGTTCATCACACTGTCTCCTACGGTCTTACTCGTTCTTCGGAATATCCTTGCGAGTACTCTCTCACTAGGCTCATAGCCTTAGAGGTACTTAAGACACTATTACTTAATAGTGTATCCAGATATTGTAAACTCTGTACAATGTGTTCAGTAATAAAGTTGTTTTTCTATCGACTTGTTACTATCCTTTGCTTATTCCACAACAAAGCCTTCTTTTACGCTGCTACAACTAAGGTGTTCAACTCGTTGTGATTAAGCTAACGTTCTTCGGAACAAATCTAGACTTGAGTATTTCTACTCGAGTACCATATCTCTTTTTGCAGCCACACACTCATTATCAACTCGAGTACATGGCACCACTGGCACACTTTCCACCGGCGGCACACTTCCTGGTCCCGCAGCCTCTTGTTGCTCACGCGTCACCATCTCAACGGTCGACGCTGGAACCACCTCGGGTTCTGTTGCTCTTGCTGGACTACTCGAGGGTACATTGGCTGCACTCTCAATAACCCGCGCAAGGCAAAATTCAAGGCATTACAACAGAGAGCAAGTATTCAACATGATATTGACTACTTAAAGTTCTCAAAACTCACCGTAAGGCGGCAGCGTCACATCATCTGCAAGAGATGAAGCCAGCCTTTTCGTTGCCCCTGCGGAGACACCACTAGGGATTGACACCCCAGAGTACCCATAACGGCCCTTCACTTCAAAATGCAGT
This sequence comes from Cenchrus fungigraminus, assembly GCA_036936925.1. Lineage (NCBI taxonomy): Eukaryota > Viridiplantae > Streptophyta > Magnoliopsida > Poales > Poaceae > Cenchrus > Cenchrus fungigraminus. Next base: position 107,009,836 of record CM072779.1, read on the forward strand.
TGAAGTGTTTGGCCGTCATCATCGCTCAAGGAGGCGTCCTCCACCAAGACTTCTTCCTCCCCTTGAGCAGATCGACTACTCTCGGGGCTTGAGCCTCAACTTCTGTTGGCTCTCCCTCTGGCGCTTGTAGTGGATCATGGGGACGAGGAGGAGGGATGGAAACAAACTTAAAGACATCCTCCTGTGAAACAGAGCAAACATTAGCTTCACGACTACTTCTAATAAGTACTCGGGGGCTAGTCTGTGGATACTCACCAGACGCGGAGGGTTGTCAGCGCTATACTCTTGGACAGCTACAGGAATTCCATGAAGATTCTTGAAGATCTTCTGCAGTCTCTCCATCACGAGATCGTCACTAATCTCCTCTGAAGACAGCCTCGAGCCATCATCAGCTCCCGTGTACTCATACCCAAGATGCTCCCACTGCATCAAGGGTTGTACTCGTCGCTTCATGAAGCTGAAGGCTACTTTCTCAGCTGTCTTCTGCGTAATCTTGGCCAGCAGCTCTGGAATCGGAATGCACTCTTGCATTGTTGGCTCATCCTGCCAGAGCCTATCATATACTGGCGCAAACATGCTCGGCTTTGGCAGCTAAGGCGGGGCGTTGTTAATGTAGAACCACTTGGTCTTCCAATCCTGGTTCGAATCTATCAAGTCATACTTGAAGTACAACTCCTATGCCTTCTGGCGCATCTAAAGACCGGCTCCACCAACTACTACCGGGAAGTTTGCGTTGGGCTGAGGCTTCAGGCGGAATATCTTCCTAAACAAAGCCCAATGTGGGCGAATTCCAAGGCAAGCCTTGCAAAAGTGCACGTACACTGCGATCTGGAAGATGCTGTTTGGGTTCAGATGCACGTGCTCTAGCTTGAAGAAGTCGAGGAATCTCCTGAAGAAATCCGACGACGGCAGAGTCAACCCACGCTCGACGAAGTGGTCGAACATCAGGATTTCATCCGGAGTCTTCTCCATTGGCCACGCATCTCCAGTGGTAGAGCTCCATCCTACAATTGCCTTCTTGCGTAGGAACCCAGCGACTTCGAGGGCCTTGATATCATCTTCCCTCATCTTGGATTTCTTCCAAGAGACAGCTTGGCTTGGTGGCTTCGTGATTACCACGGTCTTATACTTGGGCTCTGGCAACTGATTTTTGCCGTGGCCGGATTTCCTCTTCTGTCCCTTGGTCGGCGCAGGCTCCATCCTTCCAGTCATGAGGGTCTTCTTTCGCATCAGCTCGAGGGCTGCGAGGGGGTGGAGATGGAGGCACTTGGCGGCATAGACGCTCAAACTCTGTGGTGGCTGCAGATGCTAAGTCTTTTTCTGGATCTAAGGGCGAATGGAAGTAGTGAAACCCTAAGGGATACCCCTTCGGGTATTTATAAAATCAAAACCCTAACGGTTCGACCTGGTGACCCCTCATATTCAACAGATTGGTTTCACACAGGAAAATTTTTTGGCTAAGTCAGAGGACTTAAATCCAAGACCTGCTCGGCTCCATCTCGGGGGCTCGACTACTCGAGGGAATTGGATTTCACTAAGCTATAGTTCACTAAATTCAGACCACTATTCTACAGTCAGATTGGATCCTTCAATTCGAGAAAGTACTCGACTCAAGGCTCGGGGGCTCCGTGCCACGTGTCCTTCAGTTTTTCTCAGGATTTTATGGGATTATTTGACGAAGACTACAGATTGACCCTCAGCTTGAATTGTCAATTCGAACTAAGGCTCGGGGGCTACATCCATATAGGATGCGATTTTTTGTAATCGCATTCCTATATAGTTTCTTCGGATTTTCTACGGATTTTTCGGAGCAAGATCAAAGACTAGAAGATTGACCCTCAGCTTGAATCCTGGATTCGACCTAAGGCTTGGGGGTTACATTCCATATGGAATGCGATTTTAACAATCACATTTCCATATGGATCTTTGATGCAAAGATTTCAAGAACGAAGCGGGTATTATTGAAGACTATAACACCCTAAAATTCCATCACTAAAAATTTGCTTAAGCAACATAGAGTATTAGGATTAGTCTTAAGGACTTAATTAAATTGCTAATTAATTTGGGCTCTAAAGTAATTAAATTTAATTTAAATAATTTAGAATCAACAAGTGCATGTGCATCATTATTTGGCTTTGCATGGTGTTTATGAGTGTTGGTGTGAAGTTTTAAAAGTGTATAAAATAATTTGAAAGTTTGGAAAATTTTGAAATGAATTTGAGTTTGAAAAGGTTTGAATAAAAGGTTTGATAAAAAAGAAAAAAACAAACCAACCTTTCTTCCCTCCCTTCCTTCCTTTTCAGCCCAAGCTTGCCCCGGCCTAGTTTCCTCCCTGTCGGCCTTCTTTCAATTTCGGCCCAGCTACCGCCACGACCCGCTCCTTCTTTCTCCCCTCCCTTCTCTCTCTGCCAGGCGGGGCCTGCCTGTCGGCTTCGTCCTCTCCCCGGCACCTTCCCCTGTTTCGCCGCCGTGAAGACCACCGCCTTGCCCCGCAGCCCCTGCCTTCCCCCTTCCTTCTTTGAGCCTCAATCAAGGGCAGTAAAGCCCGCAGACCATGAAGCCATCAAGTCCCCTTCCGTTTCCCCCTTCTCCTTGCCTCCTTTATGCCCGGATGTGCCGCCGGCCATCAATGGCAAGTGCCGCCGCCACCGGAGCCTCCCCCGCTTCCCCTTCCCTCCTCTTGCGCTATATAAACCGTGCACGAGCTCTTGCTTCTCCCTTTGCTCACATGCGCCTCCCCCTCACGCACACACACCTCAACTCCCACACAGCGCCGCCGCCTCTGTTCTTCACCACCACCAGAGAAGTCGTCGACGGTGAAGTACCCGGCCCCCTCCCCTTTTCACCTCTGTGCATGAGACTCACCGCTCTCTCTCTCTCTCTCTGCTCCAGGAGCACATCTTCGTTGCCGGACCGAGCCGCGCCCGTCTTCCTTCGCTGGAGCGCCGCCCGAGCTCACCGTCGTCGTCGATCTTCATCACCGTCGCCCCTCCTACACTCATTGCCTCGCCCGGCTCTTCTTCGTGTGGTGAGCAACGTTTCCCCGCCGTCTCTCTCCCTGCGCGCGTACCGCAGCACCGGTGAGGGCTGAGCCGCCCCATTCCGGCGCATGCCGTCGAGGTCGCCGGAACCGCCGCCCTGATGGATCGGTTGCGTGCACATGCGCCTCAGCTACGCGTAGAGCCCGCCCGCGCGCGTTTTAGTGCCCTGTGCAGCGATCTAGGGCTGCGCCGGCGAGTCCGCCGCCACGCGCCGCTGTCTCCGGCGAGCTCCGCCGCCGCCCCTCGCTCACACGCCACCGCAGCCGTCCGATCCAGGATCGGCGATCGAGATCTGCCGCAGCCCCGGGTCAAATAGGCCGTAACGGTCAGCGCCCGGAGCTTTTCTTTAAGAGCCCGTGGGTTTTCACCGTTTCGCAAGCCGGTCCTTCCACCATCAAAAACCCTTACATGTAGGTCCTTCTTTTTATGATCTAGCCCCTGTCTTCTCTGGTATATAGGACCCGAGGTCCTTTCTACCCTTTTTCACATGTGAGACCCTCTGTTTATATATATAATTATGTTTTAAGTCCCTGGTTTCTTTCAAATAAGCCCAGAGAGCCTAGTTTTCTTACAGAAAAGACCTTGCATTTTGTTTTAATCATAACTTTCATGTTTTAAGTCCATTTTTCATGTATAATATTTTAAAATGATCGTATCAGTGAGTAGAACATTTTTATCAGTGTGTTCTTAGCATATAGCATTGTTTGGTGTACTATTTTATTTATTTATTGTATGTTCATGCTTGTGCGTAGATATCGTGCCTGTTTCAACTAAGCATCCTGTCGGAGAAGATCAAGAAGAACCTTTCTTCGAAGAAGAGGATCCCCAGTTTGTAGAGGAAGGCAAGTGGACTCCCCCCTCTGCATTTTCCTCTTTGTCCTAAATAACTACATATTTAAATAATATTTACTTTTATCTGTTGCTATGCATAAATTGATTGGAAAACCACCTTTTTAAGGACTTGACTAGAGCTTTACCCCTATCACCTTGATCAAGCCTTTTTAATAAATGTTTTGGGTAGATGAATGCTTAGTTGCTATACATGGGTTGGTTAGAAGAGGTTTTATGATGAAGACTTTCATGCTTATGAAATGATGGTTTTGTTTAAAGACAAGAACACTAAGATTTAATTGGAACATGGAGAACTGCTGGGGAATGGGAGCTTCGGAATGACCACCATCGGACGTATGTTTTTTGACGGTCTATCCTAATGCGAAGTTGCTTCACGACGAAGTACCTTCGCAACAATGATTAACGGATTAACACATTCTCTGTCTGTTGAAGAGTTGATGAGCAGGTTGTGTTCGTGAAGTCTATGAAGAGAATTGCGGAAGGCGAAGCGCCTTCGCTCCGAAGCTGCTTCGACCCGGAGGCAACAGTGACTGATGAAGGCGAAGGGAGCGGCGTGGAAGCGTGGCGCTGTGCGGGAAATGAACTTGACGATGTCCGTACAAAGCCACGCTGGAGGAATGCTCGTGTAAAGGAGTTGTCGACGTGGAAGCAGGCTGGCGCGACCGTACGAAGGAGCTGGCGTGGCTGTACGAAGGCCGTATTTCCTGTAATGCCCTTAAAAGGTGTCGAGAACTAGCCGTTGTGGGTAAAAAGGTGTAATTGTGTTGGAAAGTGTTGGCCGCGCCCCCTATAAATAGAGGGGTCTCCTGTAATTGATGTGACCCGCATTGAATGAGAAGAGAGCTCAGAAGTCTTACTTTCTTTCTTGTTTTCGCAATTTACTTATTCTCAGCAGTAGAAGTAGAAGTAGAAGTAGAGCTAGGATCGAAGTAGGGTAGTCGAAGGAAGCAAGAGGGGCTTTCGAAGGGTCGCTCTTCGGGGTCCTTCGGGAGAGAGAGTGCAAAGGGGGCTGTTGTTTCGGCGTCCGCCTTCGGGCCCAAGCTACACCAACAGTTGGCGCCCACCTCGTGGAAGAACTTCGTACCAGATGGCGAGAGGAAGGCCGCCGAGGCAGCCTTCGGCGGCGAGCCCAACAACCAACGAAGAGTTGGAGGATGGAGAGATCGAGCACACAGCAGACGGGGCCTTTGAGGTAAGCCTCGAAGGTCTGGGAGTTCCGGTGGAGGACATTGAAGCACTTCGAAGGATCCAGATTCTGATCGCTGAAGCAACCACAAGGGCCGCCCAGGAGCAAGAGAACACTCCGTCCACGTCGCAGGTGCAGACCCGCAGCCAGGCCGCTGCAGGGGCAGCAGATGGGGATGCAGAGGAACGAAGAAGAAATGAACAGAACCTGAGGCAGGCTGAGCGAAGCTTTGCCACATTATGCAATCAGCTGACACAAAGCACGACCATTCGCACGGACCCAAACCAGCCATCACCTGCAGATCAGGTGCCACCGGTGTTGCCGCGAAGGGAGAGGCAACCAGAACCGCAGCACGAAATGCAAGACCCAATGTGGCAAACGCTGCAAGCGTTGCAGGCGCAGATTGATCAGCTGAGGCAGTGCAGAGTTGGGCCCGAAGATGTGGGCTCTAGCAGAAGGGATGTGCACGCGCAGCATGATGAGCCATTTGGAAATGTGGTACCCATTTCACCATTGTCCGTCGATCTGGAAAATGGACCATGGCCACGTCGCTTCAATGCAACTACGCTACCACCGTATGACGGCGAAACTGACCTCAAGGAATTCTTGATGAAATTTGAGGCGACTGTCGAGTCCAACAATGGTGACTCCACAGCGAAGGCCAAGGCGCTGGTGTTGGCTTTGAAAGGCCCAGTGTAGTATTGGTATGCAAACATGCCGAAGGGAAGCATCACATCTTGGTACCAGCTGCGAAGCAAGTTGCTCGCCAGTTTCAAGGGTATACAGATCGAAGAGCTTAACTCGAATGACCTGGCCAACGCATGCTTGCAGGACGATAAGGAGTCACTACAGGACTATATGCACAGGGTAGTAAAATTGGTGGCACGAGCTCCAAGAGTTTCGGAGGACAGCATCACTAATGCCGTGGTTGGTGGCCTTCGGGTAGGCTCGTGTCAAGACTTGCTGGATAGAGTGAAGCCGAAGTCGGTTCAAGAACTCTTCGAAATAATGCAAGAATATTGCAAGTCTGATAAGGGCAGGCATCGCAGAATCGACCGCATGAACGCGGCCAAAAAGCCGAAGCAGTAGGGTTCATGGGACACAACGAAGAACTAGAAGAATGCTCCACCGAAACAGCCTTATAGGCAGGTAAACAATGTGTCTGATGGGCAAAGTGCGAAGCCACCTCGCAGCAACAACTCGAATCGTGGGGGCAATGGAAATGGGGGGCCCAAGCAGAAACCACCTGCACCTTCACACTCTCAGGAGATATTTTTCTGTTGGTTGCATGGAACGAATGCGTATCACCATATGCACCAGTACCCCCGGCTGTAAAAATGAAAATGCAATGGGAGGCAGAGGAGAAGGCGAAAGCATCAGGAGCCATAGTTAATCACGTCATGGATCAGACTCGTGGCCTACCAGCGCCATACCTTTCGCAGCACATGTACCAACATCAGTACGTTCAGCCTTCGGCACCGCAGCTGCCGCTGCCTCCACCGTTGCCGCCGCACTTCAGCCAGCCTTTGGTATTTGTACTATCTTGGTCAGCCATGGCATCTTTGTCGCAGGGGGGCATGGCCCGTCGAACTACCATATGCCCATCGCACCAAAGCAAGAGGCAGAGGAGCAGCCAGTTTCGGGCCCTATGGGCACGGTCAATATCATCAATGCTATCACTGGGGGGTCCCACGAACCAGTACATGAAAACAAGAGGCAGAGGCAGGACTACTTTCGCACCGTGTCACATATTTGCTCCGGCAAATATTTCCACCTACCATGGTCGCACATACCTATTTCCTTGACAGCAGCCGACGTCAGGCTGCAGCACTACCCACATAATGATCCATTGGTGATAAGGGCGAACATTGGCAAGAATACAGCCAACTTCTTCGGTATTGATGTAGGCCGAGTACTCGTGGATAATGGAAGCTCAGCAGATATCCTAACATGGCAGTGTTTCACCAGAATGGGATTCACGAAGGAGGATTTGCAGAAGTCCATGCATCCGCTATACGGCTTCGGAAACAAAAGGATACATGCATTGGGCAAGATCAGTGTCAATGTAACCTTCGGACAGGGACCAACCATGCGGACGGAGCTCATAACCTTCGACGTAATAGACTTCGCCTACCCATATAATGCGATCTTCGGCATAAACACAATTAACAGCTTCACCGCAGCAATACATCAGGGGTATCTGCTGATGAAAATCCCGACAGCAGGGGGTGTACTGTCAGTGTATGGGGACCAGTTCGAAGCACGTAAGGCAGAGTCAAACACATCCACCATGAATCGGCAGGTGCATGTAATCGAAGAACAGCAGGACCTGGAAACCTTGTCTGAGGTAGACCGAAGAGCTGAGTAGCAAATGAGGCAAGCCATGAAGCATTCTGAGGCAGAAAGAATGACAGCCCTGGATGACACAAAGACTGTGCCACTCTGCGAAGATATCCCCGGTAGAACTGTCATCGTGGGGACAGAAATGTCTCAGGCCGAAGAGCACCGGTTAATTGAGTTCCTTCGCAATAATCAAGATGTCTTCGCCTGGTCAAAGGCAGACTTGACAGGGGTGCACAGGGCGGTAATCGAGCACGCACTTAACACAGACCCGAAGGTAAGACCGAGGGTACAAAAGCAAAGGCCCATGTCGGAAGATAGAGCGAAGGCGGCAGAGGCCGAAGTACAGAAACTCCTCGATGCCAAAATAATAAGAGAAGTCCAGTACCCTATATGGGTAGCTAATGTTGTCATGGTACCGAAGAAGAATGGCAAAATGTGCATGTGCATTGATTTCACCGAGCTCAACAAGGCATGTCTGAAGGACCTGTGTCCGCTGCCGCGCATTGACGTCGTCATTGATCAGGCTGCGGGCTGTGAGATGTTAAGTCTTCTCGATTGTTTCTCCGGGTATCATCAGGTTTGGATGCAAAGGGAGGATGAGGCCAAAACAGGATTCACTACACTGTTTGGTATTTACTGCTTCGTCAGAATGCCGGAGGGGCTTCGCAATGCAGGGCCTACTTTCAATCGTATGATGAAGGTGATTTTGGACAGCCAGTTGGGCAGGAATGCTTCGACGTATGTGGACGATGTCGTTATCATGAGTATCAAGGATACAGACCACATGGCAGACCTTCGCGAGACTTTCAAAAACATGAGGCAACACGGGTTGAAATTAAACCCGGAGAAATGCATCTTCGGCATCCGGAAAGGGGCAGTTGCTAGGCTGTATGGTCTGCAAGAGGGGCATAGAAGCGAACCCAGTGAAGATTGAGGCGCTGCGAAGAATGAGCCCGCCCAGAAACAGGAAGGAGGTCCAGCGGCTGACAGGGAGAATAGCTTCACTCAACCGTTTCATCTCTCGCGCGGCTGAACGAAGCTTGCCTTTTTTCAAGACCCTCAAGGCGAACACAGCTTTCCAGTGGGGGCCAGAACAGCAGCAGGCGTTTGAGGATCTTCGAAGCCACCTCGAAAAAGCAGCAGTCATGACCAGTCCCATGCCAAAAGCAGAGTTATTGTTGTACATCGCAGCCGGTGAAGTAGCTGTCAGCGCGGTTTTGGTCGAAGAGCGCCAGGAGGGCGAGACTACAAAGCAAGTGCCAATATATTACGTGTCCGAGGCCCTCAGCGGGTCCAAACTCTTTTACTCCCATATGGAGAAGATGGCTTATGCCGTGGTTATGGCAAAGAGGAAGCTGCGGCATTATTTTTAGAGCCACAACTTCATGGTTCCAACATCGTACCCCCTTTGGGATATGTTTGAGAACAGGGAGTCAACCGGTAGATTGGGAAAATGGGCAGCCGAGTTGGCAGAGCACGTAATCAACTTCGTGTCGCGAAGCGTGATCAAGTCTCAAGTGCTGGCAGATTTCGTGGTTGATTGGACACCGGCAAAGGCAAGCGAAGGTACCGAAGTAACAGAGTTTGGGAGGTACAGTGTGATGGGGCTTATTGCCATAGGGGGTCAGCGGCAGCGGCTGTACTCAAATCACCTTTGGGGATGAAGTTGCGGTATGCTTCGAGGTTGGAGTGTGGGCAGTGCACAAACAACATGGCGGAGTATGAGGGATTGCTTTTAGCCCTTCGCAAAGCCAAAGCAGTAGGGGCATGTCGGCTTCTCATCCTTACAGATTCCGAGTTGATCGCAGGGCATGTGGACAAGTTGTATAAGACCAAGAAGCCGGAGATGGCGAAGTATCTGCAGGCCGTGCGTGGCATGGAGAAGTTTTTCTTCGGCATAACAGTCAAAAGCTTTCCTAGGAATTTCAACAAGGAGGCAGACGCCCTGGCCAAGGTGACAGCCATGAAGGAACGGTTGCCATCTGATGTGTTTTACGAAGTGTTCTCGCTAAAGTCAGTTTCCTCAGACGGGGCACCACCTAGCTTCGTCAATGCAATTCACAGTGAAGACTGGAGAGCCCCAATCGTGGCATTCATCAAGGGCTATTACGAAGTAGAGGATGAGATAGAAGCGAAGAGAGTGGCTCTTCGGGCAAGAAGCTACAGTCTCGAAGGAGATAATCTATACAAAATGGGTGTGTGTTCACTAAGGCTGGAATGCATTTCGGCAGAAGAGGGGAAGTAGTTGTTACACGAGATCCACAACGGCATGTGCTCACATCATATTGGCACTAGAGCCTTGGTGCAGAAGGCATTCAGGCAAGGTTTCTATTGGCCTTCGGCAGTGGCAGACGCACACGAAATAGTAAGGAATTGTCCCGAATGCCAGAGGCACTTCCCCTATAGTAAGTTTGCAGCAAACGAGATACAACTCATACCACCGGTATGGCCCTTCGCAAGGTGAGGGGTGGACATTGTGGGCCCCCTGCCGGTAGCGCCAGGAAACTACAAGTACACTGTAGTGGCTGTCGAATATTTATCCAAGTGGATTGAGGCGAAGCCCATACAAAATATCACTTCGGCGACCATACAGAAGTTCTTTTGGCAAAACATTGTGTGTCGCTTTGGAGTGCTGTTCGAAGTCACTGTGGACAACGGCAAGCAGTTTGACAGCGTCGACTTTTGAGAATTCTGTTAGTACCTGGGAATGAAGCTGTGCTTTGCCTCCGTGTACCACCCACAGTCGAATGGCGCGGTTGAGCGAGCGAACGGCGTAATCTTCGCCGACGTTAAGAAAAACATCACGGAATTGCCGAAGGGAAAGTGGGTTGAGGAATTACCAAGGGTAATCTGGTCGCATAACACCACAGATTCCAGAACTACGAAGTTCTCCCCGTTCAAGCTGTTATATGGGGAAGAGGCAATGTTGCCCGAAGAAGTATGCCTGGGAGGAGCAAGGGAGCAGCCCAGCTCGCATGAAGACATATTGCCATCTGTTCAGAACATCGAAGAAGTCAGGCTGCAAGCAACGGAAAACCTAAAAGACTACCAGGAGGAAACGAGGAGGTGGAAGAACAAGAATATCCGCCCGAAAGGAATTCTGCCGGGAAACTTGGTGCTTCGCCGGATTTCGAAGGGAAGAGATCCAGGAAAATTGCACGGCAAGTGGGAATGCCCGTTCATCGCCGAAGCAACCGGGAACCCCCTGCGTTCAAGCTCCGAAGGTTGAGCGGCGAGGAGGAGCCATACACATGGAATGCTGATATGTTGAAGAAGTACTTCGTCTAGGGGGTAGTGATTTAAGTTTTTAGCCGTTGTATCTTTTCTTTGTTATTTCTCTTCTTTTAGAATTTGAGTCTGTATAAACTGTTGGTGGGCTCCGTACTCTTTTCCTCACAGGGGAAGCTTCGCAATTTCTTTTTGGAGTTGTGAAGTGTGAGGTTTTTAAAGAGGCGGAACCTAGTGTAACCCCCTGTGCAATATAAATAGGTATTCCCCAAAAATGAGCAAGAATACGAGCGAAGCAACTACCCCTAAGCTTTGCTACGGGGCGTCGTCTTCGCAAATTTGTATGAATGAATGTGTAGGTGAACAACTATGGGTTTCGCACAGCTAAGCCTGTCGTTCACCTACGAGTGGCATGAGTTTCGCCACGAAGCTCGAAGCTAACGAGCGCGATCAAGCGACATGAGTGGCCGCGAGAGGTGCGAAATGTACATGCGAAGTGGCATGAGTTTAGCCATGAAGCTCGAAGCTAACGAGCACGATCAAGCGGCATGAGTGGCCGCGAGAGGTGCGAAATGTACCTGCGAAGTGGCATGAGTTTCACCACAAAGCTCGAAGCTAACGAGCGCGATCAAGCGGCATGAGTGGCCGCGAGAGGTGCGAAATGTACCTATAAAGTGGCAGGAGTTTCGCCACGAGGCTCGAAGCTAACGAGCGCGACCTAGCGGCATGAGTGGCCACGAGAAATGTGAAATGTACCTGCGAGGTGGCGTGAGTTTCGCCATAAGATTCCAGGATCACGAGTACCCCCCACGTGAAGACACGAGTCTCGAGGCGTATTTACGAAATAGCACAAGTTATGCCCCGGCGGATCGAAACAAAAAAGAGTGCGTGATGGCGCGAACTTTCACAAAACACACAAAAAATGTAAGCACCAGTACGTGAGCTAGGGCCAGGGCATCAATCAGAAGGAGAAATGCTTCGGCATTTGTTCGCCTCAAAAGCTTGCAGGGGGGGAGTTCCGAAGCACAGGTTAATAGGCCTTCATGTCAATCAAAAATGCGAAGCGTACAAACATCATACTTTTCACGTACAAGTAATCTTTTATTCCCAAGTACATACAGAGGCCTCGAAACAAAGAATAAATAAATACATAGGTTTATATAATACAAGGTGGATGTCAGTCCTCGCGCAGCACATCTTCGCACACTTCCTCAAACACTTGATACATAGCTTTATCAGCAACTTCCAGGGCCATGGTGCGAAGCTCAACCTCGCTGGGCATACATCCTGTGTCGGAAACAAGTCCTACATTAGGAGAACAATCTTTATTTACCATACTGTCATTTACAACTATACAGCATTTTGATCTTCTAGGGGCGAAGGTATCAAGTATATGTACTTGGGGGGGACCTATTGCCCCCCCATCAATAGGCTCGTCTTTAGAAATGATAGTTACAGAATCGAGCGAAGAGCTTGCTTCGCGTCGTTTCAGAGTGCGTTTCGCCGCATGATCCCAAAGAATGGCGTTGCGTCGTGCGGGGTCACTTGAAAATTCAGCAAAGAAAGCTTTAGAGGCCCGGTTATGAGCTTCGTACCGCCTACGTCGCCACGAAAGAAACTTATCATACGATACACCAGGGTTACGAATACTAAACTTCGCCCACACATTAGGCGAAACAAACAGTGAATCCACAAAAGGAGCCTTTGGTCTCACACCTTCGACTATCCATGTAGGACACTCGAAAGGACCTGTGCACAAGCACCCGCATCAGTACGAAATGTTTTGGGTACAGCAAAAGGCCCACATACGGGCAATATCTACAAGTACTCTCTCAAGCCATGCTCACACCTCTTCTTCGACTGTCGCTTGAGGGTCAGCGCCATCGTGGTGGGGAGCAGCTTCACTCGAAGCAACATCTTCAGCCACACGAGGGGTGCCCAAGCCAGGGGCGGGCGGATCTTCAAGCGGCAGCTCACGGTCCCTCGAAGTCGAAGGTGGCACGTTCAAAGTCCCCTCGGCTGAGGCAGAGTGAGGCGGAGATGTGGTGCCGCCACCACTGGCAGGGTTGCCATCAACTTCGACAGCTTGCACGACAGCTTCTTGCTCTGTTTCCCCGGGTGCGCTAGTCTCATTGACACCCCCAGATGTGTGGGCTTCATCGAGGTCCGCGAGAGTGCATGTTTCGCCAGCATCCGTGAGCACGCAGGTGTCGATGGCAGCTTCGGGTGCACGAGCATCATCGGCGACTGGCGGTGCCTCAAGAGGGTGAAGTGCCATTCAGGTCGTGTCAACGCACACTTCGTCCGACGAGGTGGACGGTGGAGGAAGTTGATGCAAAGTATGCCTTTCGTTGACACGAGCAACGACAGTCGCCTGAAGACGAGCAGCGATCTGCAAAAAAGCCTACATCAAACATGGCTTCGAAAATAGGAATGGTAGAGCAAGTAGAAATAAGAGCGAAGAAATAAGCACGAACCTGTGGAGCCAGGCGCTCAGCCTCGAGGAGGGTCAGTTGGGCACCCCTCTCAGCAAAGAAGGTATTCAAGAAATTCTTGGTTAAGTTTTTTGGGAGCACGGGAAGAGTAGAAGTGGCAAGCTCTTCGTCAGACGGCCAAATAAATGAGTCCTTTGTAAGAGAACGAAGATCGTTCTTGCTCAAAACCTTCTCCGAAGCAGGACGGTCAGGAGGCAGCAGTGAGCAGACAGAGTACGTGAGGGTCCTCACTCCTACAGCAGCGCTCAATTCCCCAAAGATCTTCGTATTCAAGTCCAGAAGGTCAAAACACGAATCAACCCAGTCATGAAAAGCACTAATGCTGCATTTCGGAAATGACAAAGGCGGCGGGGCAAGGTTGTAGCGATCGAGGAGAGACAGGATGTCATCACGAAGCATTTGGGCACTCTCGGTGTGTCTCTTGCGAGCCGTGTCCATTTTCACCTACAGCGAAGCAGTCTGGGATTTCTGCTCATTAAATTCCGCCTGCAGAGTCTGGTGACTCGATATTAGCACCTCTTTCTCAGAGCGAAGGAGCGACAGAGCAGCCTCAGAAGTAGTAGCGGCGTTTTCCTTTTCCTTCTCCAAGCGCTCCGCCCGGCTTTTCTCTGTGGTCAGCTGCTCCTCCAGTTCTTGCACACGTGTCTTCAGCGCGGACACGGTTTTCTCAGACAAGGACGAAGCAACCTCTCAGTCCGCAGCAAGCCTTTGTTCCAAGTAGCGTGAGGGAACAAAGCTTTTTAGAGCCAAGTCACCACAAGCTGCAGCGAGCTCATCAGAAGATAGCTCACCAAACCATTCTTCTTCGTGCGGAAAGCTGAAAGATAAGCCAGCCTCGAACAAGAATTTCCATTCAAGTCCACCACTAACAAGGTGAAGGAAACCTATTTGCTTTCCGCCAATCAACCGGGCTTCAGTAGGAACACCTAGGTGAAGGGCTGCAGTTTCAGGTGCTTCGGGGGTGACGCGATAATTACTGCTGTCAGGCTCCTCTTCGTCGGAGTCGGTGTTCACAGTAATGGCGTGGCTTGGGGAGTTAGCGCGAGTGGGGGAATCAATAACCCCAGCTTCGCCATCGCCGAACGAATCACTGGGCGAAGCTGATTGCCCAGTACCAAGGGAACTTGATGAACTCCCGGACGAAGATGGGGCTTTCTCTTTCTCTACTCGGGGGCTCAAGTCAATGGGGCTGCCAGCCCGCAGAGCATCCCCAGCCGATGATACAACCTTAACATCACTCTCATCTTCGTCATTGTCTTTCTCTGGGGGGCTGAAGGGCACCATGTGAGCCCCCTCAGTGACCTTCAGCACAGCGGGGGGGGGGGCTGAACAGAGTGAAGGGGCGTTGCCATGATGGGGGCACCTTTCGAGGTCTGGGCTAGATCCGCGAACCACGCCTTCTTTGGCACGCGAGGAGTAGCACCTTTCCGAGTCTTTTGCCGCTCCAATCGCTTCGTCGTCGTGGCTTCGACCATAACAACATGGGCACGGCGACCTTTTGAGCGCCTAGCACCAGGAGGAGGCGAAGTGGCAGTCTGCTCGCAGGATGGACCAGCCCCCCCAGTTTTCTTCGCAGCAGCGGCGCGAAGCTTTCGCGTTCAGGTGGTTGCACTTGGAAAAACTCATAGATACGGTTCGTGCGTGAACCATTGAGGCAGAAGCACAATTCCTTGTACTCCGCAGTAGACATGGGCCCCAAGACGAAGTCACCATGTTTCTCCACCTTGCGCTTCCTCAGGACTGCACGAAATAGGCGAAGCACAGTTAGAGCACAATTACAGGTAACTCCAAGTGCATGGTTTCAATAAAACCGATAGGGACGGCACCTTCACCTTCGATGGTAAGCCCGAAGGCTTTTTCCCAATCCGGGCAGGGAATTGACCCTATGGGATCCGCCCAGCAGTCATCCGGCACGGCCCATCCGTCTTGGAGGGGAAAAAGACGCACGGTCCGATACTCTTCGACGATGTCGCGCGTGCTATAATTGCGAGCAAACAAGCGGAACATGTTGATAAAGGCATCACCCTCTTCGCACGACGGATCTAGCTTCGCCTCGAAGTCCAGAGGTGTCAAGACCGTCAGCGCCAGAGGGTGCGGAGTACCTTCAACCAGGGGCTCCAAATTGTGGTACATCCAGTGTTGTTGCCAATCCGAAGGCCACCTGTTGCGGTAAGCAATCACGGGGGCCAGAACACCCGTCTTGTATACGAAGTTCAGGCACCCGAATTGGCAGTCTTTCTCTTCGGGTTCATCGCCATCCCCTTCCATCACAGTCCTTGTCTGGTGGTGGACCTTGTGGGCTGCTGCGAAGCCCTCAGCCGAAGGCTTGATCTTCGTCATCCGGCATATCCACATATATACCGAGAGCCGAACGATTGCATTCGGTGTAAGCTGATGCAGGTGCACCTTGAAATACCGAAGGATGTCCACCACACGGGGTGAAGGGGAAAGCGGAGGCCAGCGCAGAGCAAATCACGAAAGATCACGGCTTGGTTCCCTTTCGGCTTTGGGATCTCCTCATCACTTGGGGCTTCGCCATCAACGATCATGTTGTTTGCCGCCAGCTCGGCGATGTCAGAAGGCTCGAGCAGGCTGCGGCCGAAGGTGAAGGTTTTTGGCAAGCCGCCGGAGGCGGCAGAATCGCGCTTGCGTTTCGGGGGCATTTTTTAATCGAAGCAAACTAGGTGGCTAAAATGTTGAGAAAACAGCGGAGGGCTTACTTGCGTTGGGAGCTTCGAAACCGTTGAGAGCAGCTGCGGTGAAAAGGGGCGTGCGGAAATGGCCCCACGGGGGGGGGGCTTTTTATAGGGGGCTCAGTAAAGGGCAGTTACCACATCATAAAAAGACCATTATACCCCTAATCACCATACATAACCGTCACAACGGAAAGGATAGAGTAGTATTTTTATCAAAGTAGCGGGCCGTCCTCTGGGAGTTCCGAAGCCCATCTCCACCACTGAAAAGGGGGTATAGTAAGTTCGAGCCTTCATGAAAAAGGGGAGGACGGCCCTCACTTCTGAGGGGCTACTGTTGGGGAATGGGAGCTTCAGAACGACCACCATCGGACGTATGTTTTTTGACGATCTATTCTAACGTGAAGTTGCTTCGCGACGAAGTACCTTCGCAACAATGGTTAACGGATTAACACATTCTCTATCTGTTGAAGAGTTGATGAGCAGGTTGTGTTCGTGAAGTCTATGAAGAGAATTGCGGAAGGCGAAGCGCCTTCGCTCCGAAGCTGCTTCGACCCGGAGGCAACAGTGACTGATGAAGGCGAAGGGAGCGGCGTGGAAGCGTGGCGCTGTGCGGGAAATGAACATGATGATGTCCGTATGAAGCCACGCTGGAGGAATGCTCGTGTAAAGGAGTCATCGACGTGGAAGCAGGCTGGCGCGACCGTACGAAGGAGCTGGCGTGGCCGTACGAAGGCCGTATTCCCTGTAATGCCCCTTAAAAGGTGTCGAGAACTAGCAGTTGTGGGTAAAAAGGTGTAATTGTGTTGGAAAGTGTTGGCCGCACCCTCCTATAAATAGAGGGGTCTCCTGTAATTGATGTGACCCGCATTGAATGAGAAGAGAGCTCAGGAGGCTTACTTTCTTTCTTGTTTTCGCAATTTACTTATTCTCAGCAGTAGAAGTAGAAGTAGAAGTAGAAGTAGAAGTAGAGCTAGGATCGAAGTAGGGTAGTCGAAGGTAGCAAGAGGGGCTTTCGAAGGGTCGCTCTCTGGGGTCCTTCGGGAGAGAGAGAGTGCAAAGGGGGTTGTTGTTTCGGCGTCCACCTTCGGGCCCGAGCTACACCAACAAGAACCACCCAAGAAAATAGTGCAACCACAGTGGCATATGGCTATGCCCTAAGCCAATTAATTAGGTGTGTGAATGAACTGATGACCTTATCCAAAAGGGGCAGAGGGGGGTAGGAGCTGCAGGGGTATAGCCTGGTTCTTTTGGGGTAGCAGCCTTTGCTAAGGTGCTGACCACTAGGGAGGGTTATGGTCCGCCCTGATTTGCAACTATGCAGGTCGTTGGTCTTTTGCATGCCTTTGTAAAGGCTTCGTAGTGGACCCCTAGCCACTCACCTTGGAAGTGTTTAAGGGTCTAGCTAACCCGGGCAACATGGGGAACACGAGCTGTGGGTAAAGTGTACAACTTCTACAGAGTGAAAACTGATCGATCAGCCGTGCTCACGGTTAAGAGCAGCTTGGACCCTCACATGATAATTAAACTTAAAGATGAATTCAAATTGTTGTTTCTCATGGTTATGAGATATGGTTACAAATGCTTAATCTTTGGAGTTGGTATAAACTTACATTTAGTAATAGGCTTGCTAATAAAATATGACCAACATTAAAATGCTAACCGCTGTAAATCTCTTAGCCTATTCTTGATAGCCTTGCATGTTTTTCCCCCACTTGCTGAGCTCCAACCATAAGAGTGCTCACCCTTGCTTACCGCTGTTCAGATGAGAACAATGGTGAGGAGTACTTCAGCGACTTTGAGGAGTTCTAAGGCATGCGATCCCCCAGTCATGTGCCTGTGGAAGCTGAAGATGAAGTCGTCCGTCTAGTTATCGTTTGTTTTATTGGACCTTCGTGTCCACTGCCTGAGTGTAATAATGGTTAATGTAATGGTTTAACTCTCGTACGTTTGATTACTATTTATGATATTACACTCTTGTCTATCGTATGTGTGTAAATTGATCCTGGCGCACATATGAGATGCATTTGGTTTCTCTTTGGAAATCAGGTGTAACAAAGTGGTACCAGAGCAGTAATGACTGTAGGACACAGCCTTAAGTTAGAATGGTCGAAAATTAAGGATTCATGATCTAGAAAGCCATGTCATCATTCAAAATTTACTTAATTATGCATAAAAACTAATTTATTCAGTTCTCTTTTATTTAAATGCTATCATTTTGTTTTATCTATACTGAGTCTCCTTTTTGCTTATCAGATGACCATAACCAAGAACACTGCACGCAAGAGAACTGGTGGCCGTGTCCCCACTGGTCAGTTGGCACCCCGCTACCCACTGGTTGAGCCAGAGGAGCAGCCAAAGATTCAGGTGGAAGATCAGGTTGAGGAGGATCTAGAAGAGAGGATACTCGAGGATGACACCGAAGATCACCGTGGGATACCACAGCTGTATGACAGAACCTATTTGGTTGTGGATGGCGATGGCGATATGGTGATACCTCCAGCTGCCCCCGCCCCTGATGCTCCTCCATCAACGCCAGCGGATCTTGTGCAGGATGCCCCTGCACAGGAGGCTGCTGGAGGGGATCCAGATGATTCCGGGGATGACAGCAGTGACAACAACAGTGGTGATAGCAGCAATGGAGATGGTAGTGATGATGATGATGATGATGGCAGTGATGGCAACGACGAGACTGAAGATGAGGATGTTGACGTCGTTGGGCACGAGGATGACAACAGTGCTGTAAATGATAATCAGGTGGATGAAGACCCTCGCTTTCATGGAGCGACATATCACTATCACTATACCGAGGAGGTTGAGGGACAGTTTGTTGTCCGACTGGAGGAGACCCTGCAGCACCTTGACTTCATAGCGAGGCCCCTCTATGTCACCAAGCACTACTCGGAACCTGGGTTGGAGGATTACTATACCACTGAGGTTCACATCCGTGTGCCTCTTCGTGGAGGTGTCAGGCACCGTGTTCATTCTTCACACTTCAGCTCAGCTCCTACGTCGGTGCAGGCTGCTTCGGTGAATGATGCAGCAAGGAGGGCCCTGTGGTCCATCAGTCACAGGTATCGTGAGCGCCTGCATGACTCTGACTTCCGCCACGTCCTCAGTCGTCCTAGAGGTAGCGTGAAAACTGTTGTTCCCGTGGGGAATAATAGGGATGGTCGCATGGATATCCTGGCCTGTGTTGCTTCAGCACTCAACACGGACCTGGAGGGTTCATACGACGAGGTGGATCGTCTCCATGATCAGCTCCAGAGGGCACAGGCTCGGATTGCTCAGCTGGAGGTGCAGGTTGCTGGGCGACGTCCTCCAGTGGATGAAGCACCCTTCTGTCCTCCGGAGTCTCCGCCTCGCAAGAGAACTTGCTATGGTACCGACGAGGCTACTACCAATGTGTAGCAGGAGTAGGGATTAGAGGACCCCCATTTACTTTTGTCATCGATAGAACTTTCCTGTGAGGACAATTCTTGTAATAATGGTTGTTGCATGAAAACATGGTTGTTTCGGTTCTTTGTTTGAGTGTGTTGTTTTGTGGAGTGATGGCCACAAAGCGACGAGAACAAAATCATTTAGTTAATAAAGGGTTGGGTTATCCTTATCTATGATGTTTCTTTGTCAAGTTCGGTTGATACAAAATCTGTTCACGTAGCTCTCTGACACAGCGGACAAGTTTGAATTTTATCTTGAGCTACAGAACTCCGTTTGATGTGAAACAAGTTGGGTTAGTTCACAAATTTTATGAGTAAATTTCTGGTAAAAATTCAGTAGTAAAGGAGTATTCACGGAGTTATGAACAAAACTTGGGGGATATCAGAAACTGTAAAACTCTGCTGACACAATGATCTTGTTTATTTTATATCTCAAGATATATACCTCCAATTGAGATGAAACCAGTTGGGTTGGCTTTGAAATTTCATACTACATATGCTGATTTAGTTTCAAAATTTTTGGACAACATCACTGGAAGTTACACGTGATTTATTGAGACTAACAGAATCTGTTCAAGTTAAAAATTCAAGCATCCTTATCCATTGAGTTTACTCTTCATGCATCACTTGTGCTTATCTGAAATATATTTCTCTAACAATCAGATGGTACAAACCAGGTCAGGAGGAGGTCAAGACATTCCGCCAGTGATTCGTGCTCACATAGCTAATCAACAAGCTCAAGCACCACCACCTCCACCCACTACTTAACCAAATGGATCCGACTATGCTGCAATTCCTTACCGCCCAAACCCAGCTACTGCAAAACCTCACTGCCACAGTCCAAAACCTTCAAGCTCAACAACAAAACCAGCCAGCACCACCTCCCCCGCCTCACCCACAGCCGAGGGACAAACATAAGGAGTTTAGGAGCCACAACCCTCCCACCTCACTCTACTGATCCGTTGGATGCCGATGACTGGTTGTAGACGGTTACCAAGAAGCTTGAGATTGTTCAATGCACTGACCGAGAGATGGTCCTGTATGCTACTGGCAGACTGACAGGACAAGCTGGTGATTGGTGGGATGCATATTCGACTGCACATCCTAATAGAAACAATATTACTTGGCAGGAGTTCCGGGATAACTTCCGTACATATCACATTCCTTTGGGAGTGATAAAGCTTAAGCAGAAGGAATTTCTGGCACTGAAGCAAGGGAATATGTCTGTCACTGAGTATCTCGACAAGTTCACTCACTTGTCCCGTTATGCTCCTGATGAAGTCAACACTGATCCAAAAAGACAGGAAAGGTTCCTGGATGGCTTGATTGGGCCACTTAACTATCAGCTACAGAGCCATACGTTCCCTGATTTCCAGACATTGCTCAATAAAGCTATTGGACTGGAAAGTAAGAGGAAGGAACTGGGCGAGCAAAAACACAAGTTCCAATCTCATGGGCAATCTAGCAGTAACACTCGTCCTCGCTACAGTTCACATCAAGGCTCATCCCAGTATCGTTCTGGTGGCCAAGGAGGGAAATATCATCAGAATTTGCAGTTGCAGCGTTCCTTTCAACCACAACGCTTCAACCCTCAGACACCATGAACTCCCACTCCTCAGCAGAATCGCTCTAACAATGGTTCTAGGGCACCTGTTAGAAACACCACTCCTGTCCAGCCCAGTGGATATTTCAAGTGTGGTGAGCTGGGACATTATGCTAACAATTGTCCCAAAAGAGGGATGCAAACTCCTCAGAAGGCTAATGGCCAGAGGCCTGGGCAGTCATCATCTCAGCCTCGCACTCCACCAGCTCCAAACAAGAGAGGCCAGCAGAACTATATGTGTGGCCGAGTGAATCATGTATCTGTGGAGCAAGCCCAGAATGACTCCGGCGTTGTACTGGGTACATTTCCCGTCAATTCTATACCTGCTACAGTTTTATTTGATTCAGGAGCATCACATTCATTTGTAACTGATCAATTTGTGGCAAAACATAACATATTTATGAGTCCTATGAAGACACCATTGATAGTTAGTTCTCCGGGAGGTGAAATGAAAACTGGTCATATATGCCCACAAGTGAATATTAATATCATGGGAGTAGACTTTCTGGCTAACCTAGTGGTCCTAAAGTCATGGGGAATAGATGTGATCTTAGGTATGGATTGGTTACAGAAATATGATGGAGTGATACAGTGCCGTAAGAAGTCAGTATTGTTAACCAGTCCACAAGGAGAAAGAATAGAATATGTGGGTACCCCCTCATCCAATAGTGGCACTGTGAATTCAGTTGAAGGCAAAGCCTTGGAAGATATAAAAGTAGCTAATGAGTATCCTGATGTGTTTCCAGATGATTTACCAGGTATGCCACCTGACCGTGACATTGAATTCAGTATTGAACTTATACCTGGTACTGCTCCTATATCAAAAAGACCATATAGAATGGATGTTAAAGACTTAGCTGAATTAAAGAAACAAATAGAAGAATTACTCAGTAAAGGGTTTATCCGTCCTAGTTCTTCACCATGGGGAGCCCCCACTCTCTTCGTGGATAAAAAGGATGGATCTAGGAGGTTGTGCATAGATTATCGATCTCTTAATGAAGTCACTATCAAGAACAAATACCCTTTACCCCGGATCGAGGATTTGTTCGATCAAATGTGAGGAGCAAAAGTTTTCTCTAAGATAGATCTCCGATCGGGTTACCATCAGTTGAAAATTCGAATGGAGGATATACCCATTTACGTCTAGGTATGGGTTGTATGAGTTCACTGTGATGTCGTTTGGCTTGACCAATGCTCCAGCATACTCCATGTACTTGATGAACAAAGTGTTTATGGAGTATCTTGACAAGTTCGTCGTGGTATTTATTGATGATATTCTGGTGTTTTCTCGGAGTGAGGAAGAACATGAAGAACACTTGAGACTCGTGTTGCAGAAGCTTTGGGAACATCAACTATATGCCAAGTTTAGCAAGTGTGATTTCTGGTTAAAGGAGGTCTCTTTTCTCGGACACATTATCACTGATGGTGGGATTGCAGTAGATCCAAGCAAAGTCCGGGATGTGTTGAACTGGAGTCCGCCTAAGAATGTACCGGAGATCAGAAGTTCCCTTGGACTTGCAGGATACTATCGCAGATTTATTGAGGGATTTTTGAAGATTGTGAAACCCCTTACAACTTTACTAGAGAAGGGTAAAGAGTTTAAGTGGGATGATAAGTGTCAAGATAGCTTTGAAGAATTGAAGAAAAGATTGACCACAACCCCTGTGTTGATAATGTCGGATATACACAAAGGGTTTGATGTGTATTGTGATGCTTCTCGGCAAGGATTAGGTTGTGTGTCGATGCAGGAAGGAAAGGTCATAGCATATGCTTCGAGACAGTTAAGGAAACATGAGCAGAACTATCCTACTCATGATCTCGAGTTAGCTGCAGTTGTGCATGCTCTCAAAATCTGGAGGTATTACATGATTGGAAATAAGTGTCAGATTTTCACTGATCATAAGAGTCTGAAATATATCTTTACATAGAAGGATCTTAATCTAAGGCAACGAAGATGGCTAGAATTAATCAAGGATTATGATCTGGATATTCAGTATCACCCTGAAAAGCAATCGTTGTAGCAGACGCATTGAGTCGAAAGAATCAGGCCAATATGCTAATAGGTCGCTTGATACCTCAGGAGTTATGTTGGGAAATGGCACAACTAAACTTGGGAATAGTTGCTCAGAATGAAACCTTAACGTTGGAAATTGAGTCGACTCTTGAGCAGGAGATTAGAAAAGGGCAATTAACAGATGAAAAGATTATGGAATACAAGAAATTGATAAAGTTGGGTAAAGTTCCAGAATTCAAGGAAGATGAACAAGAAACAGTGTGGTTCAAGAATAGAATTTGTGTGCCCGAGATTAAAGAGTTGCGAGAAACCATATTGAAGGAAGCACACGATTCAGCTTATTCTATTCATCCTGGAAGTACTAAGATGTACCAAGATTTAAAACAAAGGTATTGGTGGTATGGGATGAAAAAGGATGTAGCAGCTCATGTAGCTTTGTGTGACACATGTCAAAGAGTAAAAGCCGAGTATCAAAGTCCAGTAGGGTTGCTTCAACCTTTGAAGATACCTGAGTGGAAATGGGAAGAGATTGGCATGGATTTCATTGTGGGTCTACCTCGTACACGTGATGGGTATGACTCTATATGGGTTATTGTGGATCGGTTAACCAAGGTAGCACACTTTATACCAGTGAAGACGACATACACTGGAGTCAAGTTAGCAGAGCTATATAATTCAAGAATAGTGTGTTTACATGGAGTTCCGAAGAAGATAGTGTCAGATTGAGGCACTCAATTCACTTCACGGTTTTGGCAGAAGTTACATGAATCAATGGACACAAAGCTAAATTTCAGTTCAGCATATCACCCTCAAACGGATGGACAAATAGAAAGAACAAATCAGATCTTAGAGGATATGTTAAGAGCTTGTGCTTTGAAGCATGGAGGTAGCTGGGACAAGAGTTTGCCTTATGCAGAGTTTGATTATAATAACAGCTATCAGTCTAGCATTAAGATGGCACCTTTTGAAGCTTTGTATGGAAGAAAATGTAGAACACCTATGTTCTGGAATCAGACTGGAGAGAGTCAACTCTTTGGACCAGATAGTATAAGAGAAGCTGAAAAGCAGGTTGAAATAATTCGGGAAAATCTCAAAGCTGCACAATCACGACAGAAGAGTTATGCTGATCCTCGTAGAAGAGAAGTGGTATTGGAAGTGGGTGACTATGCATATCTTAGATTGTCACCTATTCGAGGTCTGCGAAGGTTTAATGTAAGAGGGAAGTTGTCACCTCGTTTTATTGGACCTTTTAGGATCTTGGAAAGGAGAGGAGAGGTAGCTTACCAGCTGGAGCTGTCAGCACAGTTGTCAGGAGTTCATGATGTGTTTCACGTATCACAGTTAAAGAAATGCCCGAGTGAGGTCAGAATAGAACTAGTACAACTGGAAGATATTGAGATGGAAAAAGATTTGACTTATAAAGAATATCCTATCAAAATCATGGACACATCAGAAAGGGTTACTAGAAGTAAAATCATCAAGATGTGTAAGGTACAGTGGAGTCATCATACAGAGGAAGAGGCAACTTGGGAAAGAGAGGATGAACTCATGGAAGACTTTCCTCAGCTGTTCTCTAATCCTTCTGAATCTCGGGACGGGATTCTCTTTAAGCGGGTAGGATTTGTAACACCCTAAAATTCCATCACTAAAAATTTGCTTAAGCAACATAGAGTATTAGGATTAGTCTTAAGGACTTAATTAAATTGCTAATTAATTTGGGCTCTAAAGAAAATTAAATTTAATTTAAATAATTTAGAATCAACAAGTGCATGTGCATCATTATTTGGCTTTGCATGGTGTTTGTGAGTGTTGGTGTGAAGTTTTAAAAGTTTATAAAATAATTTGAAAGTTTGGAAAATTTTGAAATGAATTTGGGTTTGAAAAGGTTTGAATAAAGGGTTTGAAAAAAAAGAAAAAAAACAAACCAACCTTTCTTCCCTCCCTTCCTTCCTTTTCAGCCCAAGCTTGCCCCGGACAAGTTTCCTCCCCGCCGGCCTTCTTTCTCTTTCGGCCCAGCTACCACCACGGCCCGCTCCTTCTTTCTCCCCTGCCTTCTCTCTCTGCCAGGCGGGGCCCGCCTGTCGGCTTCGTCCTCTCCCCGGCACCTTCCCCTGTTTCGCCACTGTGAAGACCGCCGCCTTGCCCCGCGCCCCCCTGCCTTCCCCCTTCCTTCTTTGAGCCTCAATCAAGGGCAGTAAAGCCCGCAGACCATGAAGCCATCAAGTCCCCTTCCGTTTCCCCCTTCTCCTTGCCTCCTTTATGCCCGGATATGCCGCCGGCCATCAATGGCAAGTGCCGCCGCCGCCGGTGCCTCCCCCGCTTACCCTTCCCTCCTCTTGCGCTATATAAACCGTGCACGAGCTCTTGCTTCTCCCTTTGCTCACACGTGCCTCCCCCTCATGCACACACACCTCAACTCCCACACAGCGCCGCCGCCTCTGTTCTTCACCGCCGCCGGTGAAGTCGTCGACGGTGAAGTGCCCGCCCCCCTCCCCTCTTCTCCTCTGTGCACCAGACTCACCACTCTCTCTCTCTCTGCTCCAGGAGCACATCTTCATCGCCGGACCGAGCCGCACCCATCTTCCTCCGCCAGAGCACCGCCCGAGCTCACCGCCGTCGTCGATCTTCGTCACCGTCGCCCCTCCTACACTCATTGACTCGCCCGACTCTTCTTCGTGTGGTGAGCAACGTTTCCCCGCCATCTCTCTCCCTACGTGCGTACCGCAGCGCCGGCGTCCACGCTCCGGCGAGGGCCGAGCTGCCCCTTCCGACGCACGCCGTCGAGGTCGCCAGAACCGCCACCCTGATGGCTCGGTTGCGTGCGTATGCACCTCAGCTACGCGTAGAGCCCGCCCGCGCGCGTTTTAGTGCCCTGTACAGCGATCTAGGACCGCGTCGCTGTCTCCGGCGAGCTCTGCCGCCGCCGCCCCTCGCTCACACGCCACCGTAGCCGTCTGATCCAGGATCGGCGGTCGAGATCCGCCGCAGCCCCGGGTCAAACAGGCCGTAACGGTCAGCGCCCGGAGCTTTTCGTTAAGAGCCCCTGGGTTTTCACCATTTCGCAAGCCGGTCCTTCCACCATCAAAAACCCTTACATATAGGTCCTTCTTTTTATGATCTAGCCCCTGTCTTCTCTGGTATATAGCACCTGAGCTCCTTTCTACCCTTTTTCACATGTGAGCCCCTCTGTTTATATATATAATTACGTTTTAAGTCCCAGGTTTCTTTCAAATAAGCCCAGAGAGCCTAGTTTTCTTACAGAAAAGCCCCTGCATTTTGTTTTAATCATAACTTTCATGTTTTAACTCCGTTTTTCGCGTATAATATATCAAAATGATCGTATCAGTGAGTAGAACCTTTTTATCAGTGTGTTCTTAGCATATAGCATTGTTGGGTGTACTGTTTTATTTATTTATTGTATGTTCATGCTTGTGCGTAGATATCGTGCCTGTTTCAACTGAGCATCCTGTCGGAGAAGATCAAGAAGAACCTTTCTTCGAAGAAGAGGATCCCCAGTTTGTAGAGGAAGGCAAGCGGACTTCCCCCTCTGCATTTTCCTCTTTGTCCTAAATAATTGCATATTTAAATAATATTTACTTTTATCTGTTGCTATGCATAAATTGATGGGAAAACCACCTTTTTAAGGACTTGACTAGAGCTTTACCCCTATCACCTTGATCAACCCTTTTTAATAAATGTTTTGGGTAGATGAATGCTTAGTTGCTATACATGGGTTGGTTAGAAGAGGTTTTATGATGAAGACTTTCATGCTTATGAAATGATGGTTTTGTTTAAAGACAAGAACACTAAGATTTAATTGGAACATGGAGAACCACCCAAGAAAATAGTGCAACCACAGTGGCATATGGCTCTGCCCTTAGCCAATTAATTAGGTGTGTGAATGAACTGATGACCTTATCCGAAAGGGGCAGAGGGGGGGTCTGGGTTGCAGAGGTATAGCCCAGTTCTTTTGGGGTAGCAGCTTTTGCTAAGGTGCTGACCACTAGGAAGGGTTATGGTCCGCCCTGATCTGCAACTATGCGGGTTGTTGGTCTTTTGCATGCCTTTGTAAAGGCTTCGTAGTGGACCCCTAGCCACTCACCTCGGAAGTGTTTAAGGGTCTAGCTAACCCGGGCAACATGGGGAACACGAGCTGTGGATAAAGTGTACAACCTCTGTAGAGTGAAAACTGATCGATCAGCCGTACTCACGGTTAAGAGCGGCTTGGACCCTCACATGATAATTAAACTTAAAGATAAATTCAAATTGTGGTTTCTCATGGTTATGAGATATGGTTACAAATGCTTAATCTTCGGGGTTGGTATAAACTTACATTTAGTAATAGGCTTGCTAATAAAATATGACCAACATTAAAATGCTAACCGCTGTAAATCTCTTAGCCTATTCTTGATAGCCTTGCATGTTTTCCCCCCACTTGCTGAGCTCCAACCATAAGAGTGCTCACCCTTGCTTACTGCTATTCAGATGAGAACAACGGTGAGGAGTACTTCAGCAACTTTGAGGAGTTCTGAGGCATGCGATCCCCCAGTCATGTGCCTGTGGAAGTTGAAGATGAAGTCGTCCGTCTAGTTATCATTTGTTTTATTGGACCTTCGTGTCCACTACCTGAGTGTAATAATGGTTAATGTAGTGGTTTAACTCTCGTACATTTGGTTACTATTTATGATATTACACTCTTGTCTATCGTATGTGTGTAAATTGATCCTGGCGCACATATGAGATGCATTTGGTTTCTCTTTGGAAATCAGGTGTGACAAAGACCTTCAAGGGAAGTACTCGGGGACGCTTGAGAACAACTCGAGAAGACTTCAAGACTACACGTGGAGTTAGCTGGAGTACCTTCCAGCCTCATGATGATTCAAGTACTATTGAAGATTGAAGCTTGCAGAACTCGGAGACGCTTGGGAACTACTCGTGGAGACCTTCAAGACTACTTGGAAGCATCACACTCGACTACAAAGTACTCGGGGGCTTGTCGACCGGGCATCCCTGGGCCCACCACACATGTGGGCCATACCCGGGAGATAAGAACCCGTACACCTAGACTACTCAACTAGTGGGCCGCGGTGCAAAATTACCGTGGACCACAAGGCAAGACAAGACGGACAAGGACTTGTACTAAGACTAGGATAGCTTTCTATAACTCGTATAAGCTACTCCGAGTCCTACTCGAATAGTACTCTTGTACCAATCTGACTTGTAACCCTGCCCCCCGTGGCATATAAGGCGAGGTAGGGGCCCCTCTCAAAACATACACAATCAATACAGAGCCACACAGCATACAGGATGTAGGGTATTACGCACATTGCGGCCCGAACCTGTCTAATTGTGTGCCCCGTGTCTCACCATCGTGTTCTTGATCTCGGCGAGCCCCACCACACAATCTACTACTTCGGGTACCCCGTCATAGGCTCGGTGTCTAAAACACTAACACCAAGTAAGTGATCCAAAGCCAAAGAACAAGCGAAAAACACGATCACTCGCCAGACCAAGTCTCGGCCCCCCAAGGCAAGGGCAACAGCTCAACACAGCCGAGACAAAACAAAGCTCACAAAGAGCACACCACAAAGCACAAAACTCAGGCAAACCAAAGGAGCTCCCCCTGCACATATGCAAACTCCCCCTGAGCAAATGCAACCTCTTTTCTCAAATTTCTCCCCTCATGTATACAACTTCTTCCCCTATCGTACATATTCTCCCCCTTGTTGACATTGCATGAATCAAGATATCATGAAGCTCTCACCCTTGTTTTCATGAAAAATGCATGTCAAAGCATATACAATCTACCAAGCTTCTCAGATATACAAAGAGCACAACAAAATGCTACAAATGAGATATAGAGCAAGCAAAGTAGACATGGTGTAGTTGATGAGGACATCACAACCATATGTAACCCAGATGCCTTGGTTACACCGAATGCATCCCAGGTTACGCCAAGTCTACCTCTGGTTATGCATCAAGAATCAAGTACACAACCGGTTACGCATGATCGAATAATGGATACGCAAACACAAGTGTATTAAGGACCGGTTACGCGCAGCCGTATAAAGAAAATCCAAAAAGAGGTGCATGCTTTCCTCTCTGAATTACATTGCAATGTTGATGAGAGTCATATACTACCTAAGTCTTGTACTTTACTCCTACTCAGGGCAGTCCCAATGGTCCATGTAGGTTGAAGTCCATTCTTAATAAATGAGGTGACATATCAGCAAATTGGTGACATGGCATCATAGTTAATGAAGAAAGAGGAGGAAAACACAAGACCTGGTTTCTTCCTCTAGACTTAGCCTCCTCACGCGAATCAAGGCTGCAAGACCCAGCAAAATCGCCATTGGGAAGACCTGACTAGAGTCTTGCGGGTTTGCTCCTCCCCTCCATTGGTTAGAGATAAGAGAGAGAAAAGCGACATTTATTAGGTGAAGACACCAACTGTTGGGAAGAGGTAGGTCTATAGATGGATTTTGATGATGTGGCTCTCTTGAACTTCGCACATAGTTTTTACCATAGGAACTGCTCTCAGGTTTACATAGGAGGCTTCTCCGTTGGGTTACATGAAGGACACAGGAGGTTACATGGAGGACGCCAAGACTGTTGTCCAAGCTGAGAAGGGTTACGCACACGAGACTCAGGGTTACACCGCACAAGCATCAACTTCACGTCCAAGTCTGTACCATCTCGGGAAGAGACAAGGGCCAAGTGATACATCACTGGAAGCTTCTTAAAGTTAAGATTCCAACCCAACAAACGGCACACCATTTTGACTTCCGAGCTAGGAGTAATGGCCAATTTACTAAAGGCTGCGCAGAAGCTGAACAGACACGCATGAACTGAAGAAGACCTCGTGAATGCTTCCACCAGTTGGCCTTTCATCTCCTAACATGGCCACTTCAGTTCACACTTATCCCACACCCATTTTGGAGGATTGTTCCTAGTATAAATAACCCCTATGTACCCCAAAGAACTCAGTTTTGATTATTGATAATTGACAACCACATATGGTTTTCTTGCAGCCGAGCTGCTGAGTGCCTTGCACACCCCTGTTCTTCCTTGTTGTTCTTGGACTTGTGAAGAGAACCCTCTGGGTTCCGCTACTTCATGCTTTACGGTTTCCGTTCGGCTGCGCCGTATTTTGTGGATTAGTTCCGGCTTGTGGTTCTGCGGTCGTTCGGAGATCGAGTCGAAGTCTTCGCGGTTTCAGTGCCTCTCTCCCCATCGCTTGGTCGCAACCAACCTTTGTCAGATATAAAGCATTTACCCGCTGCTTGCAGCAATTTATCTTGTTATGAAACCTACTGCCGTGAAGATCAGGCCATCCCCTGGACCTTTCTTGCAATGGTCCCTATCATGTGGTAATCAGAGCTATCGTTGTCACGGTAGGTTTTTGATTATTATCCACCCTCCCACCCTTATATGTTATTTCCATTCGTTTTTGTTCCTGTCCTACAGTCCACTAAACAGCCACACAAAAATACCATAGCCTTTTTTGTGGTACTGTTGCTTTGTGTGTTGTGTTCATCTTGTTGCTAGTCACCACCGTTGTTCTTCCGTCGTGTTTTAATTTTTCCGCACCCCTCATATGTGTTCTTGTGTCCGCTGAAAAAAAATCAGAAAAAAAGTGTGAAAGAAAGAGCAAAAAAAAGAGAAGAAGAAAAAAAATAGAGAAGTTGAAAGGGGTTGTCTTGCGGTTTGTGTAACAAAAAGTTTGATATCCGTAATCTCAAGTTGGTGGTGGTTCTGGACAGCAACATTTTCACCCGGTTACACACTTTGTTTCAGTACCATAGCCTTCCTTGGACAGCCACCTATAGCTCCACAAAAATCTGAAACCGGGGCTTTTGATTTGTAATCCTTTCAACCGCTTAATCACAAGTTTGGTTACACCACACTAGCACACTCACGGTCCTTGAGAACGGGTAAGAACTTGGGTAAGCAAGAGGTGAGGTTGTGTGATTCCACATATTTTTCCTATTCCACTTTCTCTTGCAATCCCTAACGTGGCAGGATCTGATTCAAGTGTTCGTGGTGGGAACCACGGAGATGAGGAGCCCCCTGTCTCAAGAGCTGAGATGCGCAATATGGCCAACTCACTTGTGGAGGTAATGGAGAGGATGCTCGATGACCGTCTTCCTGCTGCGAGACGAAGAGCTCCACATCACCATGATGAATCCGGTGATGAAAATTCTGGTTTTGGGTATGGTTTTCGTGACCATTTTGAAGGTGGTCGTGATGGTCGTGGTGGTCGAAGACGTGCTGGTCATGAGGATCGGCATGCAGGAGGTGATCGTGGTCATGGTCGCCGTGTTCACTTTGATGATGAAGATGAATCTCAAGGCAACCATGAGGAGGAGTATGACTATGATGAGAATCCTTTTGCACACCGTGGACCATTTGAACATCACCGAGAACGCCGTTGTGCTGCTAGTCATGATGGTGAAAATCGTCGTGGTCACAATAGGGCTGATCCGGACAGCATTGCCCGTATTAAACTCAGTGTTCCAAAATTTTCAGGCAAGGAAGATGCTGATGCATATATTGATTGGGAAGAGCAGTGTGATCAAATTTTCAGAGTGCATAATCTTTCTGATCGGAGACGTGTTAATCTTGCTTCTGTTGAATTCTCTGGATATGCTCTCACTTGGTGGAATCAAATACAAGAAAATCAGATTGTGTTGGGGCGTGATCATATCAACACGTGGGCTGAAATGAAGCGTGTGATGAGGAGGCGCTGTGTTCCATCAAGCTATCGCCGTGACCTTCGTAATAGGCTACAAATATTGAAACAAGGTTCAAAATTAGTTGATGAATATTTCAAAGAGATGGAGTTGCTCTTGATTTGGTCTGACATAAGAGAAGCTGAAGAATCACGAATGGCAAGATTTTTGCATGGTCTCAATGATGACATTTCAGGTTTTGTGGAGATGTTTCCATATCGAAGTTTGCAGGATCTTATTGATCAAGCTATGCGCATGGAGAGGAAAATTCACAAGAAGGACGTAGGCACTCCTATGGGAGTCGATCTGTCTCAACTCCATGGCGCCGGCAGCAGCCCAGTACATCTATTGGTGGTGTTCGCTCTCAAGGTGCTGCAACTAGGTCCTCTCCATCCATTGGTGCTGCAAAGACAACATTTTCTAGTACTTCTTCACCTGCAATTCAGCAAGAAAATCGACGTCCTACTATGAGTGCAGCAGCCCCTTCAGCTACAACAGCCGCTGCATCATCTTCGCATAGCCGAGGCATTGTTTGTCACAAGTGCCAAGGTCGTGGGCACATTGCTGCTGAGTGTCCTAGTAAAAGGACTGATTGTGAATGAGCAAGGTGAATGAGAAACTGAAAGTGATGACAACGGTGCTCCAATATATGATGAAGAAATCGGCAATGATGAGATTGAGATTCAACCTGATGAAGGTGATAATAATTGCTTCATTTCTCAATGAGTGCTTAGTGTCACTGCTGTGAAAGAAGAAAATAATCAGCGACACAATCTTTTTCACACTCGAGGCATGATCACGGACAAGTTGTGCCGAATCATTGTTGATAATGGCAGCTGCAATAATATTGCAAGTCAAGAATTGCTTGAGAGATTGGGGTTAAAACAGCGACGCCATCCTTCTCCATACAAGATGCAATGGTTAAATGAGTCCGGCGCGCTGCGTGTGAGCAACATTGTGAATGTCCCTTTTTCTATTGGGTGATATAGTGATCAAGTGGAGTGTGATGTGGTACCAATGCAGGCTTGTCAATTGCTGTTGGGAAGACCATGGTTATATGACCGTGATGTTTTGTGGTCGTACAAACAAGGTTGTTCTCATGTACAAAGGAGAGCGCATCACTTTGCTTCCTTTGTCTCCGGAGGAAATTTTGAAGGATGATCTGAAATGAAAACAGCGAGAGAGCGAGAAACACTTACGAGCGATCCACATATATAGTGAGGGAGTGTTTCCACAGCCAAATAAAACTCCACAACTGCAAAGAACCGAGCCAACGGGAAAAGAGGGATTAGTTATGATGGCTAGGAAGGGGGATTTAAAAGAATTGAGTGAACCCAATGCCATGTTCTTTGTACTCCTGTGCAAGGACAATTTTCTTTCTACTAACGACTTACCCTCTACCTTGCCTAGTGCTGTTTTTTGATGTAGTACAGGAATATGATGATGTGTTTCCGGAGGAGGTACCACCAAGGCTGCCACCCAAGCGAGGGATTGAACATCAAATCGACCTTGTTCCTGGTGCTTCTCTCCCAAACCGTGCACCATACCGTATCAACCCGGAGGAAACCAAAGAAATTCAACGCCAAGTACAAGAGCTCATCAACAAGGGGTATGTAAAAGAAAGTCTTTCACCTTGTGCAGTTCCTGTTCTTTTAGTTCCTAAGAAAGATGGTTCATGGAGAATGTGTGTTGATTGTCGAGCCATCAATAACATCACCATAAGGTATAGACACCCCATACCTAGACTTGATGACATGCTTGATGAACTTAGTGGTGCTATCATTTTCACAAAAATTGATTTGAGAAGTGGCTATCATCAAATTCGAATGAGAGAAGGAGATGAATGGAAAACAGCTATCAAAACCAAGTTTGGGTTGTATGAATGGTTAGTGATACCTTTTGGATTGACCAATGCACCTAGTACTTTCATGCGCTTAATGAATCATGTGCTTAGGGCTTTCATTGGCAAGTTTGTTGTGGTTTATTTTGATGATATCTTGATTTATAGCAAGTCTCTTGATGAACATGTTGAACATATAAAATGTGTGCTTGCTGTTTTGAGGAAGGAATGCTTGTATGCTAACCTTGCCAAGTGCAGCTTTTGCACCGACAAGGTAGTCTTTCTTGGTTTTGTTGTTTCAGCTCAAGGCGTGGAGGTTGATGAAGAAAAGATCAAAGCTGTACGTGAATGGTTGCCTCCAAACAATGTGAGCCAAGTGCGAAGTTTCCTTGGCCTTGCCGGCTTCTACCGCCGGTTTGTCAAAGATTTCAGTACCATTGCTGCCCCAATCAACGAGTTGACAAAGAAGGACGTACCATTCCAATGGGGTGCAGCACAAGAAAAAGCATTTGAGGAGCTTAAAATGAAGTTGACAACAGCCCCGCTCCTTGCACTTCCAGATTTTGGTAAGACTTTTGAAATTGAATGTGATGCAAGTGGTGTAGGGATTGGAGGCGTGCTCATGCAAGAAGGAAGACCTATTGCATACTTCAGTGAAAAGCTAAGTGGTCCAACTCTGAATTATTTAGTTTATGATAAAGAACTTTATGCTCTTGTGAGGAGTTTGGAAACTTGGCAACACTACCTTTTGCCCAAAGAGTTCATTATACATTCTGATCATGAATCCTTGAAACATCTAAAAGGTCAATTAAAACTGAACAAAAGACATGCTAAATAGAGTGAATTCATAGAATCTTTTCCTTACATTGTTAAGTACAAGAAAGGGAAGGATAATGTTGTTGCAGACGCTTTGTCTAGACGCCATGCTTTGATATCCCAACTTGATGCTAAAATTCTTGGTTTGGAAAGTGTTAAAAATTTATATGCTACTGATTCATACTTCGCTGAACCATTTTCTAAATGTTGTGATGGCAAGGGCTGGGAAAAGTTCCATTTGCATGATGGATTTTTGTTTCGAGCTAACAACTTTGCATTCCAGATTGTTCTATTCGTCCTTTGCTTTTGCAGGAAGCTCATGCTGGAGGACTGATGGGTCACTTTGGTGCCAAGAAAACAGAGCAAGTGATGGCTGATCACTTCTTTTGGCCAAAGATGTGAAGAGATGTGGAGAGATACGTGCTACGCTGCGTCACCTGCCATAAAGCTAAGTCCCACTTGAACCCTCATGGTTTATACACCCTTTTGCCTATTCCTAGTGTCCCATGGGAAGATATTTCTATGGATTTTGTTCGTGGTTTACCTCGAACAAAGAGGGGGAGGGATTCAATCTTTGTTGTGGTTGATCGCTTTAGCAAAATGGCACATTTTATTCCTTGTCATAAGAGCGATGATGCTTCACACATTGCTGAATTGTTTTTCAGGGAAATTGTGAGGTTACATGGTGTGCCACGTACCATTGTGTCGGATCGTGACACCAAGTTCTTGAGCTACTTTTGAAAGATATTGTGGGGAAAACTTGGAACAAGGCTGCTGTTCTCCACAACATGTCATCCACAAACTGATGGACAAACTGAAGTCGTGAACCGTACCTTGTCAACGTTGTTGAGGGTTGTTCTTAAGAAGAATTTGAAGCTTTGGGAAGACAGCTTGCCTCATGTGGAATTTGCATACAACAGGGTGGTACACTCAACCACAAATTTCTGTCCATTTGAGATTGTATATGGTTTCAAACCTGCTGCTCCCATCGATCTTTTGCCTTTACCTCTACAGGCACGTGTGAACTTTGACACAAGCAAGTGTGCTGAATTTGTCAAGAAACTTCATGAATGAGCAAAATCAAACATTGAGAAGATGACCAAGATGTATGAGAAGCGCGCCAACAAGGGTCGCCAAAAGATTTTGTTTGTACAAGGCGACTTGGTTTGGGTGCACCTACGCAAGGAACGCTTCCCCGACCACCTACAGCCACGTGCCGATGGACCATTCAAAGTGCTTCGCAAGATCAATGATAATGCTTATGAAATTGATCTTCGAAGTACATATGGTGTTAGTAAAAGCTTCAATGTCACTGATCTGTCACCGTACTTTGGACTGGAGGGGTCGAGGATGACTCCTTTTCAAGAGGGGGAGGATGATGAGGACATCACAACCATACGTAACCCAGATGCCTTGGTTACACCGAATGCATCACATGTTATGCCAAGTCCACCTCTGGTTACGCATCAAGAATCAAGTACACAACTGGTTACGCATGGTTGAATAATGGATATGCAAACACAAGTGTATGAAGGACCGGTTACACGCAGCCGTACAAAGAAAATCCAACAAGAGGTGCATGCTTTCCTCTCTGAATTACATTGCAATGTTGATGAGAGTCATATACTACCTAAGTCTTGTACTTTACTCCTACTCAGGTTTACATAGGAGGCTTCTCCGTTGGGTTATGTGAAGGACACAGGAGGTTACATGGAGGACACCAAGACTGTTGTCCAAGCCGAGAAGGGTTACACACACGAGACTCAGGGTTACGCCGCAGAAGCATCAACTTCATGTCCATGTCTGTACCATCTCGGGAGGAGACCATTTCGACTTCCGAGCTAGGAGTAATGGCCAATTTACTAAAGGCTGCGCAAAAGCTGATCAGACACGCATGAACTAAAGAAGACCTCGTGAATGCTTCCACCAGTTGGCCTTCCATCTCCTAACGTGGCCACTTCAGTTCACACTTATCCCACACCCATTTAGGAGGGTTGTTCCTAGTATAAATACCCCCTATGTACCCCAAAGAACTCAGTTTTGATTATTGATAATTGACAACCACATATGGTTTTCTTGCAGCTGAGCTGCTGAGTGCCTTGCACACCCCTGTTCTTCCTTGTTCTTCTTGGACTTGTGAAGATAACCCTCTGGGTTCCACTAGTTCGTGCTTTACGGTTTCCGTTCGGCTGCACCGTATTGTGTGGATTAGTTCCGGCTTGTGGTTCTGCGGTCGTTCGGAGATCGAGTCGAAGTCTTCGCGGTTTCGGTGCCTCTCTCCCCGTCGCTTGGTCGCAACCAACCTTTGTCAGGTATAAAGCATTTACCCGCTGCTTGCAGCAATTTATCTTGTTACGAAACCTACTGCCGTGAAGATCGGGCCATCCCGTGGACCTTTCTTGCAACGGTCCCTATCAGTAGTTAGCACATTGCCATCAAGAAGGTAGAGACATATAAGCATGTGACATGGCCAAAAGCAATTTTAAGCAATTTTCACAAAGAAACATTCATCTCATGAGCAAGGCCCTATCCATGGCAATTTGAACAAAAATGAACTAGATCATCCAAAGCTCATACAAGATCACAAGTTCTCATCACAAGATCATGTCAAACGCCCACAAGCTACTAAATGTCATGTCAAAGTCACCGAGCCATGTGTCTACTTCTTAAAATGAGACTTCTCATGGTAGACAACATGCAATGGTTTAGCACCCAAGATTTATACATCAAAACATAAAGACATGATTAAGAGCTCATTTTTCAAGCATAAGGCAATTCATACACCAATTTCATTTTTAAATTTAAACATGGTACATGAAATACCTTTGCGGCAAAAAGAAGCTTATGCTCCTCCACAAGTGAACATATGGGCTAAACATTTATCATGACAAATGGGTCTTTGACCCCAAGCAAAGAGAGCATGATACTCAAGCACAAACTAAGCATGATATAGGCATTTGAGCACAAATTGAGCATAGACAAGTATCTACTCATGAGTGAAGTATTTTTAGCATTTTCAACAAAAGGAAGCTATCTCATCATGAAAATATGACAATATCATCAAGAACATAGCATTCACATCACCATTCCCATAGCATACACATATCTCACATATAGCACATCATAGTGATCAAAGTATATAAGAGAAGCTCATCCTATCACAAATGATCCAAAGATGGCTATCCTACCAGGTTTTGTACATAAAGGTAAAATGCAAGCATGGAATGCAACATATATCACATATATACATGAGAAGCTCCAAGACCCAGCTAGAAAGGAAAACACACTCCAAGTTCACCTCGCAAGCGTGTGAAGGTAACTTGGTCAAGTGGTTTAGTGAAAATGTCGGCTAGCTGATCTTGGGTTGGTACATAGGACAAGGATATGTTCCCTTTCTCAACATTGTCCTTCAGAAAGTGGTATCTCACTTCGATGTGTTTCGTTTTGGAGTGAAGGACTGGGTTTTTGCCTACTCTTATGGCACCGGTGCTGTCACAAAAGAGTGGAACCTGAGAGTAGTCCTCACCAAAGTCGCTCATAGTGTAGGTCATCCATAAAAGCTGGGAACAACAACTAGCTGCAGCTACATACTCGGCCTCTGTAGTGGACTGGGCTACACTAGTTTGCTTATGAGATGACCAAGAGACCAAAGAAGAACCAAGAAACTGGCAACACCCAGAGGTAGACTTGCGGTCCAACCGACACCCAGCAAAGTCTGCATCGGAGTACCCGTGAAGTCTGAGTGTCGAGGAGGCAGAATACTAAAGACCAAACTTAGGGGTGCAGTTCAAGTACCTGAAAATCCGCTTGACGACCTGCCGATGTGAAGTCCTCGGCGAAGCCTAAAAACGAGCGCACAGACACACACTGAACTGTATGTCCGGTCTCGTTGCCGTCAAGTAGAGGAGGGAGCCGATCATGCTCCGGTACTCCTTCTGGTCCATGGTTTCGCCGTCATCATCCGCGTCCATAGCCGTAGTGGTACCCATCGGTGTAGTCAGCGGCTTGGAGTCGTTCATGCCAAAATTCTTCACCATGTCCCTGGTGTACTTCGCCTGATGTACAAACGTCCCGTCCATGCACTGCTTGATCTGGAGCCCTAAGAAAAACTGCAGCTCTCCCATCATAGACATCTCAAATTCCCTGCTGATGTCATCTGCGAATCTGGCAACTAGATCATGAGAAGAGCGACCAAAGATTATGTCATCCACATAAATCTGAACAATCAACAGGTCATTTCCATACTTAAGGAGAAACAGGGTCTTATGAACTGTGCCCATCACAAACCCCTTGCTCAGCAAAAAACCTCTCAACCTACCATACCAAGCCCTCAGTGCCTGTTTCAACCCATAAAGCGCTCTCTGGAGTTTGTATACACGGTGTCGGTATTTTTCACTCTCAAACCCCAGGGGTTGCCTCACATACATTTCTTCCTCTATCACCCCATTCAAGAAAGCACTCTTCACGTCCATTTGGTACAATTTGAACCCTTTAGCCACGGCAAAGGCTAGAAGGATCCTAATTGCCTCCAAACAGGCCACAGGAGCAAATGTCTCCTCATAATCTATACCCTCTTTCTGGTTGAACCCCTGAGCCACCAACCTCGACTTGTTTCTCACAACCATCCCATTTTCACCTTCCTTATTCTTCCACACCCACTTGGTACCTATAGAACGGCAATTTGGTGGTGGATCAACTAACACCCAAAC
This sequence comes from Cenchrus fungigraminus, assembly GCA_036936925.1. Lineage (NCBI taxonomy): Eukaryota > Viridiplantae > Streptophyta > Magnoliopsida > Poales > Poaceae > Cenchrus > Cenchrus fungigraminus. Next base: position 107,048,828 of record CM072779.1, read on the forward strand.
TTGGTTTCTCTTAAAATTCTCCAACTCCTCATGCATGGAATTCACCCAATTCTCATCAGACAAAGCGTGTCGAATATCTTTGGGCTCAAACGATGCAACAAAAGCAGAGTGAGCGAAATGAGAAGTGTTCCTTGACCTCGACCGTGTAGTGCATTCATGAAGGTCACCTATGATCATCGTCGGTGGGTGATCCACCTGTACACGCTGGGGAGCCTCTCGCCTGGATATGATCTCCCCCTCAGCAGCAGCCTCCACTCGACCAGCCTCAGTCGTAGTGGTTGTAGGGGATGGTCCATCCTCGATCATCGTAGTGGAAGTAGCGTGTACATGAGCAGCCACGGGAGCATCACCACCATCATCCTCGTCATCTCCATCTCCGTCCTTCTCATCCTCAAAGATCCTCGCTCCAATCTCCTCGTCACCTGCAAACTCAAAAGCAAAAGAGCTACATGGCTGTGTCTCGTCGAAGGTTACCTCGCAAGTCTCCATGATTCGGTTAGTATCAAGGTTGAGCACACGATATGCTCTAGAGTGAATCGCATAACTGAGAAAGATACCATCTGAACATCTAGACTCAAACTTATCCAACTTGCCCTTCTTCAGAATGAAACACTTACAACCAAAAGCTCTAAAGTGACTCACCTTGGGTTGTCACCCATGCATCAGCTCATAAGAGGTCTTATTCTTGAAAGCACGAAGGAAGATGCAATTTGAGACATAGCAAGCGGTATTAACCGCCTCAGCCCAGAAACGCTTAGGAGTCCTTCTCATCGAGCATCATCCTGGCCATCTCACAAAGGGTCCGGTTCTTTCTCTCCACTATGCCATTCTGGCAAGCGACGTATGGAGAAGAGTACTGATGATCAAGACCAAGATCACTGCAAAAGGTATCAAAATGAGAGTTCTTGAATTCCGTGCCATTGTCACTGCGTATAGCTCGAATGGCATCACCATGTCTCTCATTCTTCAACCTCAGGATCAAGTCTTGAACAAAGCCAAATGTCTCGCTCTTATCCTCCAAAAAGAAAACCCAAGAGTACCTCGAAAAATCATCAACCACAACTAAAACATACCACTTCCCACCCGCAGAGCGAACACGAGCTGGCCCAACCAAATACATGTGCAACAGCTCACAAGGTCGCTTGGTCATGACTGCAGTCAGAGGAGCGTGAGAAGCAGCAACCATGTTTCCATGCCGACAAGAAGCACAAACCAAATCCGTCTCGAATTTCAACTTAGGAAATCCTCGGACAAGATCAAGACCACTTAAGCGGGAAAGCAACTCAAAGCTCAAGTGTCCCAACCTCCTATGCCATTTCCAAAGCTCGGCCGAAACGCCAGCAACAAAGCATCGAGGAGGACCAACAGACTGGGAAAAATCGGCATGAAAGATTTGACCCTCGGAGACGATCGTAAAGACAAGATCGCCTCGAGAATCAAGCCCACGTGAAGCGCCCAACTTAAAACGAACCTCAAAACCTTCGTCAAGCAACTGGGATACTGACAACAGGTTAAAACCAAGTGACTTGACCAAAGCCACACTCTTCAGGGTCACCTTGCTACTCACCTTCACCATACCTTCAGCAAGCACTCGTCCTTTCCCATTGTCCCCGAAAGTGATGTACTCCCTCGTACTCACCGGGGTGAGGCTGGAGAACCACCCACGATCTCCGGTCATGTGACGTGAACAACCAGAGTTGATCAACCAAAAGTCCTCCAAGCCTCCCACCTGTAATAAAAAAAGAGAATGAGAATGAGCAAGTGACTCAACACTGGGGTTAGTACCAAAAGAGTCAAATCAGTGTCGAGCCATTTGCTCAAAAGAAGGGTTAGCAAAATCCATCCTATCAAAACCTCTAGGCGGAGCCCTCTCACGCCTACCACCGAAGAACCTGTCACGTCTCACTAGAGGAGTATGAGCACCACGAAGCGGAAAACGTGGCCCGTAGTCCATCTGAGACCCAAATCTCTGATCGTGCCTCCCAAACTCATAACAGTCACGAGCAGGAGCACGTCCAGCCAACTCACCACGGCCAAACCCAACACGCCTATCTCTCTGAGGAAATACACCTCCACCACCACGAGTGGGAACTGTACGCACAAACACCTCACCCCTAGGTAGAGGCCCTCTACGAGGCTCAGGCACACCATGAGGAAGGTGGTACCTGTCCTTGTTTGCCATCTCCCTAGCAAACCTCTCATCTCTCTTCCTCCTGAAACAAAACTCATCCTTATGCCCATCCCTCCCACAATACTCACAATGGAAGCAGATCGGCTGTGGCTTAGGCTGTGGCTTCTCTATGGGCTTCTCAACAACTTTCTCTCCTGACTTCCCACCAAAGACACTGCCCTAGGTGCTCACAAACTTGTTTGGGTTCTAGTAGTTTTCTGACTTGTGGGGGAACACTGATGGATCTGGGGTTGTATCAAGCTTGTTTCTGAGATGGTTTGGCTTGGGTTCGAATTTGTTCATGGGTATAGTGTGAGGTGGAGTAGGAATCTCTCTAGCTTTCTCTTCTCCCTCACCACTCTTCTCACCACTCTTGCCAGCCCCCAACGCCTGACCATCAAACCTCTTAAACTGAGCCAACATCAAACTCAATTGTGGCTCATGCCCAGACAACCACCCCATCATTTTTCTCAACTCATCATTTTCATCCTGCAAACGGTCAACATAGTGTGCAAGTTCCATGTTTTTCAAAGCATGCATTTCACAGGTAGAGCATGATGTAGGAAGAGGAGCTTTTAATGCTGCCTCAAGAGAAACTATCTTGGTGTGAGATTCATCTAGCCTAGCATGCAACACAGGACAAGAAGTGCAAGCACCTAACAAAGCAGGTCTAGATTTCAATTCATCACACTCAATCCTAAGCACATCTAGTTCCTCAAGAGTTGAGGCATGTTTCTCCTTGAAAGCAGTCAAGTCAGCCAGAAAAACATTGCAATCACCACAATCAACCTTATCAGAAACAACAAGAGCAGCTTTCAAAGAGTCTATCTCAGTTCTAGCAACAAGAAGCAAAGACTCAAGCTCAACTATCTTGTCCTTAGCATCACCTAGCAAGGACCTAAACTCTCTCTTCTCCTTGTTGGTCTTCCTAAGCACATCATCATGGTTATCAAGCAACTCATTCAGCCTAGCATTCTCCTCTAGTAAGAAGTTGGGATCATGTCGTACCTCTTCCTCGGAGTCGGAGTTCGAATCCGAGCTATGCTTCCCACCCTTCTGGGAGTGCGCCATGCCGCAAAATCCTCCTTGTGCGACGAAGCTGAGGCCGGTGAAGTTCCTGCCCGTGTGCCACTTGTCCTTGTGCCGATCTTGCTCTTCATCGCTACTCGAACCAGAAGAAGAGTCACTGGAAGTAGAGTCGATGTCGCTCGCTCCGGCAACCATCGCTCGAGCCATCTTCTTCTTGTACCCGCCGCTCTTCTTTGGCGTTCTCTCGCCTTTGTCCTTGAGCTTGTCCTTGTAGTCGTTCTGGGAGTGGTGCTTGTTGTAGTCATGCTTGGGCTTGCCCTTGTAGTCGTTCTTGATCTCCATGGCTTCAGGGCATTCGGCGATGAAGTGCTCGTGCTTCCCGCACCGATAGCACATCCCCGAGCTTCTCCTTGCATTCTTGCGGTTCTCGTACATCCACCCAAACCTCTTGCTCAACAAGGTGAGATCATCCTCGCTCAGCACCTCAAAGTCCTCATCTGGCAAGGACACAAGACAAGACAAAGAAAAACCAATAGAGTTAGCATTAGTCCTCGATCTTGAGACAAGAGCCAAACTATGAGGATCAGTGGGGCTCTCGCTCTTGGCTCTCAAGCCACGATCAACCTCTGAAGACCTGAGCTTGGAGAACAGCTCATCAAGCGACAAAGTATCATACACGCTCAACTCCTCAATAGGCTCGACCTTGGCACTCCACACAGACCTATCCAGGGCATGCAAAAGCTTGATAGCTTGCTCATGATCCGTGTATGGGAGAACTGTCACATTGGCCCTCATGTTGTTGACTATGCTGGTGAAGTGCTGAAACATTGCATCAGTCGACTCACTGGGGAGATGAGTGAAGTTCTCGTATTCTCTCCGGTAAGTGGAAAACAAACGGGCTTGCACCCGAGCATTGCCAACATGAGCATTTCTGAGCTTAAGCCATATCTTTCTGGCCACATTCTCTCTGTACACTCTCGAACTCCGAGGCATAGAGAGCACGGAACAAGTAATCAATGGCCTTGCTGTTAGCCTCACACATGTCCCGCGGTCCTGGAAGCAGAGAACTATCTGGAATGACATAATGAGGATTTTGAGTCACATCCCAGATCAGAGTCCCCTTCCCACGCAAAAACGCGCCCATGCGCCTCTCTCACATCGGGTAATTTTTGCCATCAAAGTGCGGAGGACCCGACCCCTTTCCATAGTCACCCATCTTTGGATCTTAGACTGGTTAGAATCATGAAGATCCGTAACCGGCTCTGATACCAATTGAAGGATCGAATAGGCGACCAGAGAGGGGGGGAGTGAGTGGGAGCCGATAAAAATTCTTCCCAAAGGTTGAACTCGGCCTATACCCCGATTGCCACTCCTATCACTCGCACACACCAAAGAAGCTCTAGACTAGGCACACACAAGCCTACAAGTCCTAGAGACAAGTCTTGAATCAATACGCGGAAGCACAAGACAAGAATCAAAGCACTTAGCCAAATCTGCAAAGGCTAGGCGCGGACTGTCCGTGCAGTACGGGCGGACCGTCCGCAGCACATGGTGACTGTTCGGACCCCCTACGCGGATTGTCCAAAAACCCTAACAGAACCACCAGAGACGCACCGAGAAATTCGGACTATCTGACAGAGCCACGCGGACCATCCAACAAAGCCACCAGAAAAACCAGCTCAAACTCGCCCACGCGGACCGTCCGTCACTGACCGGCGGACTGTCTGCAAAACCTCCTTTAACAAAACCCTAGGGGAGAGACAGATCGAAGCACGAACACGCGACGAACTCCGACGAACTTGACCCTCACGGACTGTCCGCGCGTATCGGGCGGACTGTCCGTCACGCACGAACAGAACCAAAAACTGCTCGAGCTCGGGAGTCAACTCCACCTTTCCATCACCGGATCTCCCAAACGGCTAGAGCTCTTGAGACAAGATTTAGGGGAGATGAGAAGCGTCACAAGAGGAAGCTATGCCCCAAAAATCTTGGCCTCTAACTCACTAAATCACCGGGAATCGCGGATCACATGAACCACCACCATGAACTCGGGCTCTGACCAAAAACTCATGAATCGAAGGGATTTCCCGACGTTTGAGGAGTCAAGATCACACACAAAGATGCACAAGGCATCCACCAATGATCCCCTCAAAGGAATCCGAGAGAAAACACCCTCAAATCCACGAATCGAGCGAAGAACAAAACACCCCAAAAATAGCCCCGAAAATGACACAAAATCACAAAGAGCTAGGAGATCACCGCAACGCCGAATGCTTACATACATCCAGAGGTCAGAGTCTATACAAGAATCTAGCCTAAGGAAAGCAGAGGAAAAAGAAGTAGTCCAGAGCGATCTACTGGGGGAGGAAACCCTAGAGTCCAAGAGAGAGATGCCATCCACCTCTCCGCTATTTATACGAGGTCCACCGAAGGAGGCAAACGACCACGCTACCCCTACAACTCAAATAGAAGATACACACCCCTCAGGGGCAATATGGTCAAGTCTTCATCGAGCGAACACGCTTCCACTGCGGACTTGCTTAGCCTCGACGCAAGCCCCGCGATCACACCACGTGCCCCCCGCCTCGAAGCTTCCCGACGCTCCCGGATCACCATCTCTGTCGCATCGGGCCTCCGACTTGGTTTTTTGGTCCAAACCAAGAAACCGTCCACCGATGGTTTTGTGGGCAAACCAGCGAACCCCACGTGCAAGCTTCGGGCTCGATCCGCTACCTTGCACCGGCCCATGTTCACAACTTCAACTTGCTAGTCTTGCATCGTACGGCTCGCACTTGACCCCATCGGCCACCGGGTCCATCGAACCAAGCCTACTTGCCTCTTCATCACCCGGAGGCCACCACAGCTTAGGCCTTTCATACTTGTTCTTCACCTGCACCAACACGAGTCAAGCCGCAACCTGTACCTACACACTTAGCCAAGCATCAGTCCACACAACGTTGTCAATCACTCATCACTAAGGAGCGACCCTCCACTGGTCCTCGGACACACATGGTCCTCATCAACCAACGAATCCGCTATCATCTGGCTTCAACTTGCTCTTCTCGCACCATGTGACTCGCACTTGATCCCATCTGGCCACCAGGTCCCTCGAACCAAGCCTACTTGTCTCTCCACTCCTCGGAGGTCCCGCAAGGCTAAGACCTTTCGCGCTTGTTCTTCACCTGCACCAACGCAAATCAAGCCGCAGCCTACATCCACAAGATAGAACACAGCGTTAGTCCCCACAACATTGTCAATCACTCATTACTAAGGAGTGGCCAACCACTAGCCATCAGACACTCTGGTCCTCAATCTCCCCCTTGATGAGTGCATTGACAACACACCATTATCAATACATAAAGAAAAGTCAAAACAAAAGACAAGCGAAAACCTCCAAACAAATGATCCAAAATCCAAACAACACAAATCCTGATCACTTGCAATCCAAAGTCTCGGTCCCCTAAGACAAGGGCAACGGCTCAACACAACCGAGACAAAAACCACAAAAGCTCACAAGGAGCAAACCAAAGCTCACACGGAGCAAACCAACCAATGCAAGAACTCAGACGACACAAGGAGCTCCCCCTGAACACATGCAACTCCCCCCTGAGCAAATGCAACTCCCCCTGAACCAAACCATGCAACTTCTCCACTTACTTGGAAGACCAGCTCACACCGGTCAGACCAGTCCAGGCATCGGTTAGACCGATGACCATACCTGCAACAACCGGTTAGACCGGTCAGACCAGTGCCCACACCGGTCAGACCGATGACCATCTAGGAAAAAACACATGCTCATTTTTCATCCGAAACTCCACCAAAACTCTCTAAATGTATGCAACAAGCTATTCCATGCCCAAACTTCTCCCCCTTGTTGACAATGCATGAATCAAGGCATTTCTACAAAAATTTCATCTCTAGGCTTCTCAAATGGACATAGAGCCATAAAATGTGCTAGGAACAAGCAAATGGAGTACTTAGAGTTGACAAATGTTCAAAATAGCATAGCCATCAAGAATGTTCAGTTGCATACACACAAGTTCAAGACATGGTAAAAATTAGCATTTTTGCGAAAAATTTCCCTCTCATGAGCTAAAGACCTAAACATGAGAAAAGCATACCAAAGTGAATCTAGATCACACAAAATTCATGCTAGGTCGCATATCCTCATCATAAGATCATTACAAACACCCATAAGCATATCATGTCATGTTAAAGCCACCGAGCCATGTGTCTACCTCTTAAAATGAGACTTCTCATGGTAGACATCATGCAACGGTTTAGCACCCATATAAATTCAGTTTTAAAGCATTTATGACATGGAACAAGTGAGAGCATAACTTCAAGCACAAGCATTTCATACCAATTTTATTTTTCACATTTAAGCACAAAATGGTACATGAAGTGCCTTTGCGGCAAAAAGAAGCTTATGCTCCCCCACAAGGTAACACATGGGCTAAACATTCATAATGATAGATGGGTCTTTGACCCCAAGTGAAAAGCACATGATATCCAACCATGAATTAAACATGATATAAACCACCAAAGCACACTAAGATCATGCAAAGCCTTAAACTCACAAGAGAGAGCCTATCTAGCATTTTTGACAAAAGTAAGCTATCTCATCATGAATATACAAACCAAAGTATCAAGAGCATAGCTTATCATCCCAAATATCAATCAAGCACATCCACAAGCTCAAACATAGCATACCATAGGGATCAATGTACATAGGAGAAGCCATTCCTAACCAATGCATATGGTACAAATGAAATGCAAAGCATATCTTACAAAGATGCAAAACTATACATCAAGATACAAAGATGACTGTCCTATGAATTTAAACATGCATGCTATGCATCAAAGTAAACATGTATGATACATATGATACAAAGTGAGCTCCCAAAGACCAACTCAAAAAGGGCAACACACACCAAGATCTCCCTGTAAACTAGCAAAGGTAGCTTGGTCAAGTGGTTTTGTGAATATATTGGCTTTTTGGTCTTGGGTAGGTACATGGCTCAACACTATGGTTCCCTTCTCAACATTATCCCTCAGAAAATGGTGCCTCACTTCAATGTGTTTTGTTCTGGAAGGGAGCACTGGGTTTTTGGCAATGCTTATGGCACTGGTGCTATCACAAAGAAGTGGGATCTGAGTGGACTTATCACCAAAGTCTCTCATGGTATAGGAAATCCAAAGCAGCTGGGAACAACAACTAGCTGCTGCAACATACTCGGCTTCTGTGGTAGACTGAGCTACACTCGACTGTTTACGAGAAGACCAAGAGACCAAAGAGGAACCAAGAAACTGGCAAGAACCAGAGGTAGACTTGCACTCCACACGACACCCAGCAAAATCAGCATCGAAAAATCTGTGAAGTGTGAGTGTCGAGGAGGCAGAATACCAAAGACCAAACTCAAGAGCGTACTGCAAATACCTAAAAATCCTCTTGACGGCCTGCCGATGTGAAGTCCTCGGGGAAGCCTGAAAACGAGCGCACAGACACACACTGAACTGTTTGTCCGGCCTCATCATCGTCAAGTAGAGGAGGGAGCCGATCATGCTCCGGTACTCCTTCTGGTCCACTGGTTCACCATCCTCGTCCGCATCCAAAGCTGTAGTCGTACTCATCGGTGTTGACATAGGCTTCGCATCATTCATGTTGAACTTCCTTAGCATGTCCTTGGTGTACTTGCTCTGGTGCACGAAGGTCCGGTCCTTGACCTGCTTGATCTGGAGCCCTAAGAAAACTGTAGCTCGCCCATCATAGACGTCTCAAATTCCCTACTCATGTCATCTGCAAACTTGGCAACAAGATCGTGAGAGGAACCACCAAAGATTATGTCATCCATGTAAATCTATACAATCAACAGGTCATTTCCATGCTTAAGGAGAAACAGGGTCTTATCAACTGTGCCCATCACAAACCCCTTACTCAGCAAAAACCCTCTCAACATACCATACCAAGCCCTCTGCGCCTGCTTCAACCCATAAAGAGCTCTCTGGAGTTTGTATACACAGTGTGGGTATCTCTCACTCTCAAACCCTGGTGGTTGCTTCACATACACTTCTTCCTCAATCACCTCATTCAAGAAAGCACTCTTCACATCCATCTAGAACAACTTGAACCCTTTAGCCACGGCAAAGGCTGGTGGATCAACTAACACCCAGACTTGGTTTCTCTCAAAGTTCTCGAACTCCTCATGCATGAAATTCACCCAGTTTGCATCAGAAAGTGCGTGTTCAATATCCTTGGGCTCGAAAGAGGCAACAAATGTAGAGTGAGCAAAGTGAGAAGTATTTCGTGACCTCGACCGTGTAGTTCTCTTGTTCATGTCACCTATGATCTTCGAAGGAGGGTGATCCACTTGTACAGGCCTAGGAGCCTCTCGCCTGGAGACTACCTCCCCCTCCACAGCAGCTTCCACCCTTGCTTGCGGTACATGTTGATGCATAGTAGTCGAAGTAGAAGGCTTGCCATCAACTGTAGTCGTCATCGTGGAAGTAGTATGTACACGATCCGCAGCAGGTACACGATTCTCGCCATCACCATCACCATCTTCTTCTTCCTCCTCAAAGAGCGTCTCGGCCATCTCCTCATCACCTACACAATCAAATCCAAGAGAGCTACATGGCACTGTCTCGTCAAAGGTCACCTCGCAAGTCTCCATGATTTTGTTAGTCTCAAGATTAAGCACCCTATAAGCTCTAGAATGGTTTGTGTTGATGGTCAATTTCCGTCAACCAAGAGCACTTGTTACACTTTGGTTTGAGCTTTGATTTATAACTAACCCGCCACTAGGCACACTAATGATGTAACAAGTTCGCACTTACATGTGGTTTTTGGAGTGTGTTGTTTACGCAGGAATTAGGTACCTAAATGAGGACTTCCGGGTGCAGTTCATCTAGCACTTTGTGAGAAGATCACGAAGCCCGGCACGAGTCAAGACACGAAGTGAACATGACTCCAAATGACCCAAGGACTGAAGCATGAAGCCGTGAAACTCCAAGGACCCGAACGGAAGATGTAGGAGTTTGCGCGCCAAGTACCCTTATCTAAACTGCGGGGAAAACGACGTCAAGGACCCACATGGACTTCGGCAAATATTCAAGAAAGCGCGGAAGCATCATGGCAAAAGACGGGCCCGAACCGGGCCATAAAGTCCCTAGGCCGGCCGGCCCATGCCGACCGGCCTGGCCCATTTTCGGCCCGGTTCGCGATGCCCTTTTACCTACATGCTCCTCAGCTCATTTATACCCCCTGCCTCCGACGGCCGTCAGATCCATTCATTAGAACTCAGCGAAACCTAGAAGTGAGCACCGGAGGGAGACGAAGGCGGCGGAGACCTCGAAGTTGTCTAGGGGATGGCCTAAGCCAACCCTAGCCACCATGGCCACCCTGCGTGGTTGTGCCATGGTGGAGTTCCGGAGCTAGTTTAGGTCATCAATGGTATGTACTCGATGGTGGTGACTCAAACACATCTATTATTATGTGAGCAATTATAATCTTGTCATCCGATCTATTAAGCGATTCCACGTCTCCGTCTTTACTTTCTACCTTTCATGAATATGTTTGATCATTAGTCTAATGCTAGGTTAGACTACATAGCATGCTTTATGTAATCATGGTGATTAGATCTAGTATGTCAACCCTTCATGGTTGGTAGACTTGTCCATGTATGGACACACCCGTGGATCCCCCGCTTCATTAAGGGAGCATCGTGACAGGGTGATTTCCCCCGAACGAGCGGATGTCTTCGGGAGGTAGGCCGGAGGTAGGAGTTTAAGGATGCTAGTAGTTGAGATGCTTGTTTCGTTGCTTGTTTGCTGGAACTTTAACTAGAAGGTGCTAAGCCAAGTTACCCCTTCGGTGGAGCTTTACCCTAGCCGATGTCCATGGATGTGATCGACCTTGTGCCACAACTCATGTCTATCAAGTTTATCCTTTGTATGCAATCAATGCTTCATGTTAGGTTAGATTGGCTAGATAAGGTAGAGATCTCTAGCGGTTTGCTTCCGATCCTTGGATTGACAATCCTTGGGGGACCCTACTTGGTGAAAAAGGCACCAAGTCACCCGTAGGCTTGCGGTGAACTTCAACACTATTTTGAACCGTCAACAAGCCCTTTTTCTGGTGCCGTTGCCGGGGATCAGCAACTCGAACCCTAGGGTGATCTACCTTTCTATTTGACTAACCCTAATTTTTATTATTGCATATACACTTGTTTTCTTGTTTGTGTCCTTGAAAGAAGGTCAAAAGCTAGACACAAGGCGCTCGATGAGTTCTCTACATACACACCCCAACAAGATGGTTGCAATACCAAGATTCGCTCTTTAGTGGTAGGTGCTAAGTTTGGTTAGTGGCCCATCATCCGCTATCGAGCCCACACCCTACACAAGAGCACTCAAACAAGGTAAGTCAACGTGTCAATTAAATTCTTAAGACTAATGTTTTGTGGAGATTTGTTTGTTCAAGCAATAGGTATTGGAAGCAATCACGATGCCCCCGAAATCACAAGATCAAGCTCTTCAACATCTTCGAAGTTTCTGTTCGTATCGATTTTTGCACAGTCTCATGGGAAGAAGAACAGGATATCTTTGGATATTTAGAAGCCTCACGAAGTTACGCTTCCAACAAGTCAAGAATCAAATCGATCGGAGGTTCCTACAAGCGGATATGGCCGAATCATCGATGATTGCACGTCCTGAAAATTTCTGGACAGCAAGCAAAGCTGAAGTGAAACAGCCATAACTCCCTCATTTGGACTCCGATTAAGATGGGTGAGTACCCATTGGAAAGGTAATTTTATAAATTTTTCAATAGAATTATATTTTGGTATATGTTCTGTTATGTATACAGGGGGAATCCAAAGAAGAGGCAGCTGCAATATGATGAGAACAAGATGGTGAAGGTGAGGAAGACAAAAACGAAGAGGAGCTTAGGGAATGCTTCTATTAGACCACTCATGAAGAAATTCAGAGGCTTGGAACAAAACAAAGACCCCTGGAGCATTGGCAAATGAAGATATGAGTTGGCGGCATTCGACGCAAGGAGATGTTTGAAGAAGACCACAATGGACTACACACATAAGACAACATCCAATAGCGCGGATATTTTTGGGCTCTCACATGAAGGATCATGGAACTACATGAAGACATTTAAGACATGTGTGAAGCCCTGCAAATGAATAAGAGGAGTGATCCTACACAAAGCAACCTTGACAACATGTGGAACGAAGGAAGGAATTGAGAAAAGTTTACACGAGTCACCTTCGATCATCAATGATTGTTCACTTTCAACTCCGGAGGATCACTCACGATGAAAAGCTCGAAGGCTAAGGTACACATTAATCTCTCAAGGTACTTTTGGATATGATATCTTCCTTTTGATATATTCATGTTCTTATCCAAAAGTATGTTCGATTCTATGCCTTGCACCTTTAATGATCATGTTGATAGGCTAGAATTTATTGAGTATGATAAAGAGGCTATGTTGTGCTTGAACACCTTTGATTTACTTGCCTAATGAACCCATGCCTAATTAGACCATTAGCGCTGAATAAGAAACTCATGCTACTTTTAATTACAACTTTCTTTGTTTACCAATTTTAAATTGTGGTTATGGTGCATATGTTTGTTTCACACTTTGCAAATCTTGGACTTGTTTTGTGCTTGGTCAAGCTCGTGACCTTAAAAGAGCGTGTGTCGGGAGAAAACCCGAGTTTCACTAACCATGCAGGTCATTAAACCTTAATAAAGAGAAGAAAAGCCATGCCCTAAAGGAATTGCAAGCTCGTGCATCGCCTCCCCCGGAGCAAATGAGGAGAAGGTGAAGATGATGCAAGGAAATGATTGGGCAAGCCTCTCATCAAGTAAAATGATCGTGTCAAGCATGAAGAGTGGATCAAAGCTGCATGGACATCTTCAAATCTTACATGAAGGACCATGGCTTCGCAACTACGAAAAGGTACGTAAGAAAGTCGAGCTCTATGACTTTAAATGAAGCGCTTTGCGGGAGGCAACCCGTTTTCTTTTGTTTATGTATGTATATATATATATATATATATATATATATATATATATATATATATATATAATATGACCGTCTACATTGTAATCTTAAACTGAAACATCAAGTAACATTGTACCATTGCTCTAATAAATACCACAACACCATGTTGTTTGATTTAAATACTATTGAGGGAGCACTTTGTTCTTGATCTTGGAAAACTTGTAGACCTTTTTGTGTGCCTATTAGTGTTAGGTTCTTTTTCTTTGCATCTCTTTAGAGAGAAATATGAAGTTGGCACCATCCTTTAATTCTAACCTTGTGGCTAGTTAATTTAGGCTAACTCTTGCATTTGTTTTACACAACCACCTTATCATGTCATTTTGTTCATCCACATTGCATTGCATTGCATGTTTAGTTTTGATCTAACTTTTTGTCCAACCAACCTAAGCCTACCTATAGCCCCACCGAAAACCCGTAGCCAACAAGGGTAGGGTTGACTTGTGTTGTTGGCTTGCACCATTCCGGTTGGCCAAGCCCACCTCTATCCCTTGCTCTAACTAAAAGCTTTAACTAGCCCTCCTATGAGAAAACCTTTCTCACCTTTAGCCTTCCCAAAACCATAGGTTTGTTTTCCATAAAAAAGACTCTTAGCACACCTTAGATAGAATTTCTAAACTTGACTCCCTCTCTTCAAAATTCTTGTTTGAGCCAAAAATATAGGATACCTATAACCTACTCTTAAAACCTTGTTAGTTTGGTTGTTTGATCTTTTCAACCCTTGCTAACATTTGTTTTTGCTAACCCTTTGCATTTTGCACTTCTTTAATGACCACTTTCGTTATGTTAAGCACGTTCGGTTTTCTAAAACTTTTTGGAGCGCTTGAATTCTTTGGCTTTAGCATGGTGTTTGATCCAAGGATTTTGGGAACATAGTTGTAAACATGGTGTTTAAAACTTTGTGTAATCTCTATAAAGTTTGCTCTCAACCTTTCATGCTTCTAACTCATTGCATTCACGCTTGCACACACGTACACCCATTAGGTTTTTAATTTTTCACTAGATTAACTATACCACAAGTTAAGATCTTAGGGGATGTCTTTGGTTTGTCAGCATAGAGTGAGTATTCCGGACCGTCACCTCGGGGGTACTTTGTGCTTTAAAATTATTTTGCAGGCATTGTGAATCACTCCCATAAATTCGATTGGGACAGAGACTTGTGACAAAGGGTGAACGTTGGAGGACAATCAAGACAAAGTGAAGAGTATGATGATCCACACATGGTGGTAGGACTTCAAGATGGTTCATCATCTTCCATGCCTAGCAACATGCTAAGCATGGGGGAGGATTGGTGGACATGAGAAGACCGTATGGAGCAAGGATCGCGGTTCTTCTTCCATGTTAAGCACAATGCTTAAGCATGGGGGAGGCCGCGCTACACTTCAAGCATCAAAGGACGGTAACAAATCCTCAACCCTCTTTTTGCCCTCATCTTTCTATATGCTTGTACATATGTTTATGCCTTCAACAACCTTAGATGCAACCTTTGTATATCTCTCTATAGAATAACATGGCTACTAGGAGTACAACCTAGGTTTGTTTTTGTTTTCAATAATAATCATCGTTACCTTGTTCTCACCATGATGATATCTCGTATGCTCTTACTTATGAATATATGATTATCTTCCTCATTGTCATCTTCCGCTTTATGATAGCTTGGTCTTTTTGTGGAACTTTATGATGAATGCTTTCATATCTATGTCAATGCTTGTCGACATGCGTTACTCCTTTTGCAATCTTTTGTAAACATGGTGTTTAGACATGATTGGAGACCACCATCATTCAGTTTTGCATACCTTGCTATCTTGTTGCATTGGTTGGTTTATAAACTTTGCAATGCGCCCTACTTATCTTACACTATAAGGAACTGTTAATCTTGGATGTTTTGACCTTGGTTAATAAATCTTTATGGCAAGGGAGAAGTTTGGCAACCACTTTGTAAGCATGAAGCTTAGAATTTAGTGTAAACATTGTTTTGTCTTTATACCATCCTATCTTTTGCATTCACGCTTGCACACACGTACGCCCACTAGGTTTTTAATTTTTCACTAGATTAACTATGCCACAAGTTAAGATCTTAGGGGATGTCTTTGGTTTGTCGGCATAGAGTGAGTATTCTCGACCGTCACCTCGGGGGTACTTTGTGCTTTAAAATTGTTTTGCGGGCATTGTGAATGAGGCTTGTGACAAAGGGTGAATGTTGGAGGACAATCAAACAAAGTGAAGAGTATGACGATCCACACATGGCGGTAGGACTTCAAGATGGTTCATCATCTTCCATGCCTAGCAACATGCTAAGCATGGGGGAGGATTTGGTGGACATGAGAAGACCGCATGGAGCAAGGATCGCGGTTCTTCTTCCATGTTAAGCACAATGCTTAAGCATGGGGGAGGCCGCGCTACACTTCAAACATCAATGACGGTAACAAAACCTCAAACCCCTTTTTGTCCTCGTCTTTCTATATGCTTGTACATATGTTTATGCCTTCAACAACCTTAGATGCAACCTTTGTATATCTCTCTATAGAATAACATGACTACTAGGAGTACAAGCTAGGTTTGTTTTTGTTTTCAATAATAATCACCGTTACCTTGTGCTCACCATGATGATATCTCATATGCTCTTACTTATGAATATATGATGATTGTTGCCACTTCGATCATTCTTGTGCTTGGTTTTTATATGATTAAGCTAGTGCTCTCTCTTTTAATATGAATCTGAAAATTATTTAATGCTAGCCTAATCTTTTGTGGAGGTTATGATAACTTAAGTCCCATAGTTCTTTTTCGTTGCTCTAAACTTTGAATGAATCAAAGAACCTTTTTATTCTCAAAAAGTTATGCTAACCTTGTCATGAGTACTGCTTGCATTTTGCTCTACCCATCCAAAGCCCAAATTTACTTGAGTGCAAAACATTAGTATATACAAGATTTATTTTTGGGTGCATTGATTCAAGGCTTGATTTCTCTGGCTCGAGACTAAGAAGCTGGTCATTCTATTTTTGCGTATCTATCTTTATGCTAGCCTTTTCTATCCATGCATTGTGAGTTTCCACATCGGGAATTTTGCAAACCTCGCCAGATATCCAACTACAAAACCCAAATATATCTTTTTTGTGTTCACCTCCTTGACCACAACCCAATATATGAGTATGGATGAATATTTTGAGGAAGATTACATGGAAGGTGCTTTAAGTGAGTAAGGGAGCTTCCAAAAGGATCCCTAGAAGATTTTTCGAGTATCTCTCTCTAAGAAAATATGAGAGCTTCAATTCCCACCTTGGCACATTTATCACCTCTTTTGCCCGAGGACGAGCAAACGTCTAAGCATGGGGGGTTGCCAAGGAAGTGCTAGTATAGTCTAGAGTTCAAGGGGAGCAAATAAAAAAATGAATGAAAAAATGATAAAGAAGAAACAGTATAAAGAGAAAAAGAAAGAAAGAAGAAAGAAAAAAAATAAAGCTCCCCGGTTCTCTAGCTATGTTTAGTGCTTTTTGAGGTTTCAAGAGGATTCAAGATCAAGACCCATACTCATCTTTCCAACCATGTGCAATCTGATAACGAGGACCTCGTTTGTACCTCGGGATCGCTCTTTGCCATTTGCACATGTCCACCTATCTCAAAGTGTGTGTATTTATCTCTCCCCCCTCCTTGTAACATTATTTTTCCAATGACCTTTTTGACGAGTCTCGGTAAGTCCATGAGAAGCTTGTCTTGTTTTGATAATATCTCGACTATAATATCTTGGTAGGACTAAACTTTCCCATAGCTCTGTATAAAGCCTTCCACCATATATTTGAGAGAGGAAAGGAGTAGGACAAGTAGGCTTGAGAGACAAGATGAGATGAGAGTTCATGAGCAAGATGCAAGGAGGTTTATTATTGATCTTGGTAAAGCAATTTTTCTTCATCCCGCTCTTTATCTTCAAAATTTCTGAGATTTGTTTAAAATTTGAGAGCATGAGTAATTACTTGTGGGAAGAGCTTAAATGATATCTACCCTCCATAGAGATGAAAGCTAGCTACATTATGAAACTATAACAAATATAAACTTGGAGAGCATTATGTTTTCTCATGTATGAACAAGTGCAGGGTATGAACATTGAAGGGCAATACTGACATCCATTAAAGGCTTACTCGAGGACGAGCAAGGTTTAAGCATGGGGGTATGTTGATGGTCAATTTCCGTCAACCAAGAGCACTTGTTACACTTTGGTTTGAGCTTTGATTTATAACTAACCTGCCACTAGGCACACTAATGATGTAACAAGTTCGCACTTGCATGTGGTTTTTGGAGTGTGTTGTTTATGTAGGAATTAGGTACCTAAATGAGGACTTCCGAGTGGAGTTCATCTAGCACTTTGTGAGAAGATCACGAAGTCCGCACGAGTCAAGACACGAAGTGAACATGACTCCAAATAATCCAAGGACTGAAGCATGAAGCCGTGAAACTCCAAGGACCCGAACGGAAGATGCGGGAGTTTGCGCGCCAAGTACCCTTATCTAAACCGTGGGGAAAACGACGTCAAGGACCCACATGGACTTCGGCAAATATTCAAGAAAGCGCGAGAAGCATCGTGGCAAAAGACGAGCCCGAACCGGGCCATAAAGGCCCTGGGCCGGCCAGCCCATGCCGACCGGCCTGGCCCATTTTCGGCCCGGTTCGCGACACCCTTTGACCTACATGCTCCTCGGCTCATTTATACCCCCTGCCTCCGACGGCTGCCAGATCCATTCATTAGAACTCGGCGAAACCTAGAAGTGAGCACCGGAGGGAGACGACGGCGGCGGAGACCTCAAAGTTGTCTAGGGGATGGCCTAGGCCAACCCTAGCCACCATGGCCGCCCTGCGTGGTTGTGCCATGGTGGAGTTCCGGAGCTAGTTGAGGTCATCAATGGTATGTACTCGGTGGTGGTGACTCAAACGCATCTATTATTATGTGAGCAATTATAATCTTGTCATCCGATCTATTAAACGATTCCACGTCTCCGTCTTTACTTTCTACCTTTCATGAATATGTGTGATCCTTAGTCTAATGCTAGGTTAGACTACATAGCATGCTTTATGTAATCATGGTGATTAGATCTAGTATGTCGACCCTTCATGGTTGGTAGACTTGTCCATGTATGGACACGCCTGTGGATCCCCCGCTTCATTAAGGGAGCATCGTGACAGGGTGATTTCCCCCGAATGAGCGGATGTCTTCGGGAGGTAGGCCGGAGGTAGGAGTTTAAGGATGCTAGTAGATGAGATGCTTGTTTCGTTGCTTGTTTGCCGAAACTTTAACTAGAAGGCGCTAGGCCTAGTTACCCCTTCGGTGGAGCTTTACCCTAGCCGATGTCCATGGATGTGATCGACCTTGTGCCACAACTCATGTCTATCAAGGTTATCCTTTGTATGCAATCGATGCTTCATGTTAGGTTAGATTGGCTAGATAAGGTAGAGATCTCTAGCGGTTTGCTTCCGATCCTTGGATTGACAATCCTTGGGGGACCCTCCTTGGTGAAAAAGGCACCAAGTCACCCGTAGGCTCGCGGTGAACTTCAACACGGTTTTGAACCGTCAACAGTTTGCATATCCAAAGAAAATACCATCACTAGATCTAGCCTCAAACTTATCAAGTTTTCCCTTCATGAGAACAAAACACTTGCAACCAAAGACTCGGAAGTGACTTACCTTAGGAGCTCTACCATGCATGAGCTCATAGCATGTCTTCTTCTTGAACGCTCGAAGGAAGATTCTGTTCGACACATAGCACGCGGTGCTCACCGCATCAGCCCAAAACCTCCTAGGAGTCTTGTGCTCATCGAGCATCGTCCTAGCCATCTCACACAACATCCGGTTCTTCCTTCCCACAACTCCATTCTGAGAGGGCACATAAGGAGTCGAGTATTGATGCTCAAGACCAAGATCATAGCAAAAGGCATCAAAATGAGAGTTCCTGAACTCAGAGCCGTTATCACTGCGGATTGCTCGAATAGTGTTCCCATGCCTCTCATTTTTCAACCTCACGATCAAGTCTTGAACAAAACCGAAGGTCTCACTCTTATCCTCCAAGAAAAACACCCAGGCATAGCGAGAATAGTCGTCCACCACAACCAGGACATACCACTTCCCACCCACCGAGTGAACTCGAGCTAGCCCAACAAGGTCCATATGCAACAACTCTGTCGGATGCTGTGTCATGACAACAGTCAGGGGTGGATCAGAAGTAGCGACCATCTTACCATGCCTACAAGGTGCACAAACCAACTCCTTCTCAAACCTCAACCTTGGCAATCCTCGAATCAAATCGAGACCACTCAAGCGGGAAAGCAAATCAAAGCTCAAGTGTCCCAACCGCATATGCCACTTCCACAAATCAGAAGAACCAACCACCAAACACCATGCAGGACCAACAGACTGAGAGAAATCAGCTCAAAAGATCTGACCTCGGGAACAACGGTACAAACAGGGTTGCCTCGAGAATCAAGCACCTGAGACGCACCCAACTTAAACTGAACCTCAAACCCCCCTCATCAAGCAGCTGAGACACAGAAAGCAAATTGAACCCCAGCGACTTGACAAGAGCAACACGCCTCAGAGACACCTTCCTGCTTACCTTTACCATACCTTCACCAAGAACTCGTCCCTTACCATTATCCCCAAAAGTGATGTACTCCCTGGTACTCACTAGGGTGAGGTCATGTGTCGTGAACAACTGGAGTCCAACAGCCAAACTTTCCTCAAGCCTCCCACCTGCAAATAAAAAATGAGGACCAAAGTGAGCAAGCGACTCAACACTAGGGTTAGTACAAAAAGAGTCAAACCAATGTCGAGCCATTTGCTCAAAAGAGGGGTTAGCAACATCCATCCTACTATATCCACCAAAGCTACGACCCCTACCAAACTGAACCACCTCACGTCTCGCTAGAGGAGTACGATCACCACGAAAGGAAGAGCGTGCCTCGTACCTCCTCTGAGACTCAAAGTTGTGACGACATCTCCTATCCTCATATCGACCATGAGATGGAGAACGTCGAGCAAACAACCCACGACCAGACTCAAACTGTCTACTACCTGCACCACGATCACCAGAACTAACTCCACGTCCTCGAAACCCAAACTCAGCACCTCTCTAGGGTGCACCGGTCTGACCGGTGCCTCCCTGGCAGCACCCCGGTCCCGATCAGCACTTCTCCTACCTCCCCAAACTGGTATAGACCTCACCACAGCCTCTCCCCTGGGTAATGGCATACGAGGCTCAGGCACACCATGAGAGGGGTGGTACCTATCCTTGTTTGCCCACTCCTTAGCCAACCACTCATCCCTCTTCCTGTTGTAACAAAACTCACCAACGTGACTATCTCTCCCACAATACTCACAATGGAATCGGACCTGTTTTGGCTTTGGTTGTGGATTCTTAGTGGGTTTCTCTTGCTCTTTCTTCTCACCCTTCCCCTCAAATGCATTTCCCATGTTGCTCACAAATCTCACTGGTTTTTGGAAGTTGTTTGTTTTGTGGGGGAACACGGGTGGATCTGTAGTGGTGTCAAGCTTGTTTCGTAGGTGATTTGGCTTGGGTGCATATTTGTTTGTGGGTGTAGTTTGTGGTGGCACTGGGATATCACCAATCTTCCCCTCACTCTCACCACTACACTCATCAATCTTATCCGACCCCAAAGCCTGGCCATCAAAGCACTTGAATGCTGCCATCATCACACTTAACTGAGGCTCATGACCCGATAACCAACTCATCATTTTCCTCAACTCATCATTCTCATCCTGCAAGCGATCAACATAATGTGAAAGTTCCATATTCTTCAAAGCATGCAATTCACATGTAGAGCAAGTAGTAGGAATAGGAGCTTTCAACTCAGCCTCAAGGGAAACAATCCTAGCATGTGAATCATCTAACTTAGCATGCAACACAGGACAAGATTTGCAAGCACCAAGCAAACTAGATCTAGCTTTCAACTCATCCATCTCAACCCTAGCCATATCTAGTTCCTCAACAGTGAGGGCATGCTTCTCTTTCAGAGCAGTCAGATCAGACAGGAAAACAGAGCAATTACTGCAAACAACCTCATCAGTAACAATAAGAGCAGATTTCAAAGCATCCATAGCAAGCATATCATCAAGATGCCTAGCCTCTAACTCAGCCACTTTTTCTCTAGCTTCCTCAAGAGAGGCCCTAAGCTCTTTTCTCATCTTCTTAGCATCTCTAAGCACACTATCACGATTATCTAGCAATTCATTCAATGTAGCATTCTCCTCAAGCAACAAGTCAATGGTGGGTGGAAGTACCTCATCCTTGGAGTCGGAGTTCGAGTCGTCCTTGTTGCTCTTCTTGCTACCCGAACTGTGTGCCATGGCACAGAAGCCGCTTGCCGCCATGAAGCTCAACCCATTGAAGTTCTTGCTCAAGTGCTTCTTGCTCTTTTGCCTCCCACGGTCTTCATCTTCACTGCTCTAGCTCAACGTGGTGTAGTAGGAAGAAGAGGTGTCCACATTGCTCGCACCGGCCACCATCACTCTCGACTTCTTCTTGTGATAGTTGTCCTTCTTCTTGCCCTTTTACTCGTCCTGGCTCTTGTGCTTGGAGTGGTGGTTCTAGGATCGGTGCTTGTGCTCGGTCTGCTTGTACTCGTCCTTCGGGCGATGCTTGTACTCCTGCTTGTACTCGGGCTTCTTGTACTCGATCTTGTGCTCATCTCCCTTGAGACACTCGGTGAAGAAGTGCCCATGCTTCCCGCATTTGTAGCACGTCCCTGAGTTCCTCCTGAAGTTCTTCCTGTTCTCGTTCAGGCACCCGAACTGCTTGGTCAGCAAAGCAAGATCCTCATCATCCAATGCCTCAAACTCCTCATCTGGCAAGGAAACAAGAGAAGACAGAGAGAACATCCTAGAAGAGTGATTAGAGTTAGTTCTTGGTCCAGAAACAAGAGCAAGGCTATTATCAGCAGGGCCCTTGCCCTTCTTGGCTCTCAGGTCACGGTCCACCTCGGACGACTTGAGTTTAGAGAACAGCTCATCCACCATCAGGGTCTCATACACATTGGACTCCTGAATAGCCTCAACCTTCGCTCCCCATACATCAAGATCCAGCGCGTGTAAGAGCTTGATAGCTCTATCATGATCATCGTATGGAAGCTCGGTGATGTTGGTTCTCATGTTGTTCACAATAAGTGTGAAGCGCTCAAACATGGCATCCACAGACTCTCCGGGGAGATGAGTGAAATTCTCATACTCTCTCCGGTAGGTCATAAAGCGACGCGCCTTCACCTGACTATTCACACCATGGGCATTCCTCAGCTGGGTCCATATCCGATTTGCCAACTTCTCTCCATACACCCTACTGAACTCGGATGCACAGAGAGCACGATAGAGATAGTCCACGGCCTTGTTGGCATCGAACATATCCCTAGTCCCGGGCAAGATGAACGACTCCGGTATGACATAGTTCTCGTCAACCGTGACGTCCCAAATCAACTGACTCTTTCCTCGCATGAACACGCCCATCCGGGCTTCCCACAATCTGGTAGTTCTTCCCATCGAAGTGGGGAGGACCCGAACCCTTCCCGTAGTCTGCCATCTTTGGATCTCAACTTGTCAAGGTCTCAATGATCCGTATCCGGCGCTGATACCAATTGAAGGACCAGAATGACAACCAGAGAGGGGGAGTGAATGGGAGCCGATAAAAATTCTTCTCTAAAGAGATGAACTCGGCCTATGGCCCCAAACACAACTCCGGAGTCCTCGACACCCCGCTAGCCAAATCCACGTAGCCACTAGAGTGCTACTGGACCTAAGAGCTAGCCACACACCCAAGCTACTCGAACACGTAGTGGAACACAAACCTCGAGCAGCAACTACAGCCACCAGTCAGACTGGTCCCTGTCACCGGTCAGACAGGTCCAGAGCAACCTGCTCTGAATTCTCTCAAACTTGCCTAGCAAACCTAGATGGCAATTCTAGGATGTGGAGCAACAGGGAGAAATCCAGAAGTCTTCCTGGTAAGAGAAAACACACCAAAACACGAGCACACCGAAAACTCTCGTTAGCCAAACTCGCTCCAGAAGCACTCTGTGAACAAGCAGCACAACCAATAATAGCAACAAAGGTTTTCCCGTTGGAAGCCCTGCACCGGTCTGACCGGTACTCTGCACCGGTCTGGCTGGTCTGGCTCAGGAACCCCCAACTGCAAGAATTCGATCTCCAAAGGCCAAAACTGCACGAGACTGAAACAGGACTAAGCCAAGATCCCAACCAACACTCTGGAGAAGAACTCCCTGAAAACCAGCCACAACAGGCTGCATTGGTCTAACCGGTACAGGGCACCGGTCTGACCGGTATAGGGCACCGGTCTAACCGGTCCCGCCTGGGCTGCTCAGGATGAACTCCAACCGCGAGTCAACTCCCTCCTTCCGATGGCTCGATCTCCTGATTTGCTCCACGGATTGAAGTAAAACTTTGGGGATATGTGTATCACCTCATGGACAAGCCATGCCTAAGAAATCGTCCCCAAAGATCCACTAAAACAAGAGGAATCGAAAGATGAACGCCAAGAACACCTTTTCCCGGAACCAAAAGAAAACCCCAACTTTGAGCACCCAAACCCACGGACTTAGAGGGCAGATAACCAAGAAAAGAACCACAAGGGTCTCATGTATGCACCCCACAACAAATCCGCAAAGGGGAGACCTCAAATCAACCACAAGAAAATCGCCAAGAAAAGGCTCCGAAAATCCACAAAAAGGAAAACCGGAATCACCACCACAAACATTAGAGGAACCACACCGAACCTTCTATACATCAAAGGAAAGATTCATACAAGGTCCAGTTTGCCTCCCTAGCATCCATCCTATTGGGGACACTAAACCCCCAAACTGAGAAATGGAAATCCAATGAACAATTCAATATTAATACGTTCCATTCAAGAGGATTAAATGATCAACTTTCCTCAGCGCATTACACACTCAACTTTCCAAAAAATCGACCCCTTTACAATGTGGAGAGGACCTCCTTTTATAGTGCCAAAAGATCAGATTTACATTCCAAGTATGCCCTCGAAACCCTAACACCTAATATGAAACATTCGAGGGAAACTTGGTTTTTTATACATGTCGCGGAATTGACGTCGTAGTTTGCGGAGCGCAGATCACGCCGGAGACAGCGGAACGGGAAACACGGTGTGAAGACTAGAGGTAGTTCCGTGTTGGACCAGCTTTTGACCGAGTCTTCATTCTCAAAGCTCCGAGAAGCCCCGGGCTTCGCCATCTTGCTCCTCCCGATGCCTCCTTCTTGCTGCAGCTCAGGGCTTCGAGGCATTCCAGACGGGGGACGGGGAACTGAATCGGCTTCCAAGGTGGAGCTGGGACCTTCATCATTTGTCGCCCTTGATCGGGAGCTCCGGGTTGTTTCCTGCAGCGATACATCTCGAAATAATGTTAAGTCTCGTTATTAACTGATGGATGACAAGGATGCCGGAGGCCAGACTCCATAGCTATTCCTGAAAGAAACTTATCAAGATCGCATGCTTGCGGGATAAAATAACTTGCCTGGGGCCTAACTTCCTTCTCCTGCCGAACGTGCTCTCGGTTGCGAAACGACCCTTAACTTCTTTTAAAAACGCTAGCGAAGCCCGCGACTTTTGTTTCCCCTTCATAGGATCTGAAGCCCAAAAATTATTTTGTCTCGCACAAACCCCCGGTGCCCAAAGGTGAGGTTGTCTACAGCCCCAACAGTAGCCCCTCGAGGAGAAGTGTTTGAGCAACGAGATTTAACGTTCTCCTCGACTTTGTTTTGAGATCTGATGAAGAAAACGTCACTTTCGGCTCCGGGGAGTTTGCTGATAGACTTTTAGCTTCGCGTGACTAATTTCCTGAAGACTACAGTGAAAGCACTCCTTCCCGAGGCGTCCGTTCGTATTTCGGGACCGTTGCGCTTCCTTCTCTCTCCTCGGGCTATATAAAGGGGGGTCGGGGGTCTCTCGGTTTCTTACTTTCGCCGAAGCTAGGACTTTGACGCGCACACCTCTGCTGCTTTAGGATTCGTGCTAGCTGTGCGATTTCAACCGAGCTTCGCCGCTTGTTTCTATTGTGGAGCTTGGTTTTTTCTTCTCGTTCTGGCGCGTATAAGACAAACTGTGCGGCTAATGACTGAAGAGGAGATTATTGCCTCAGTCGCGCTAGCTGTTGCCCCCGAAGAGCCGGTTGGAGACATAGTTGATTACGAACCGTCACCATCGGCCAAGGGGAAGGAGATTGATCTTGGTGAAGATATTTCCAGAGTGGAAGCTTTGCCATCGGAGTTGATGGCCGGGGAGGAATCTAAAACTCCATCGTTTGCTCTTGGACCTTCGCTTGTGTCTGAGATCCTGATCAAATATTATGAGGAGAAAGGCTTTTTTCCTGAAGGTGTCGCCCGTCATCCAGAGGGTGAAACCACTCCGGAGCCTAAAGCTGGCGAAGCCGTGGTTTTTCGTGATTTTTTCAATGCTGGTTTACGGTTTCCCTGCTCTCGTCGCCTGCCAGAGATCCTTGATCGCTACAGCGTGAAATTGCATCAGCTGACGCCGAATGCGTTTGTGCAACTGTCTAAGTTCTTTTTTGCTGTGTGTTCTTGCGACGGCCGAGTTGATACCGAAGCTTTTGTTCGGTTCTACGAGCTTCATGTTCAAAAGCAAAATTTTTGGGTGGACGGCGATCCTGCTGTGTATGAGAATCATTTTGGGTGCATCACTTTCACGACCCGGAGGAGGAATACCAAGAAGGACATAGAGAGAGTGGAACTCAGCCCCACCCAGAAGAACAAATGGGACGATGATTGGCTGAATTACTAGTTCTACATGCAGGTCGACATGCCCCGCGGCTCCGATGGTGTTGCGTATTATCCCTTCAGTATTACAACAATGACTCCTTTGAGCTACGTGATAGGCCCTGACTTCGCGAAGACCAGGGGCTTTAAAGATTGTGAAAAAGCTTTTCTCTTGGCTTCGCAGTTCCTTCCCGGTCGTGATATTGCCGAGGAATTTGTTGCTGCTAACATCTGGCCTCTCTCTACTGGTTGGAACCCTGAAGAGGTTAAGTGGCTTACGGTTGATTAGTTCTCGAAGGCTATCCCTTTTCCTCGATTTGGGCTAAAGATGCCTGAAGGAAAGAGTGCTCACGAGTTCGTGGGTGAGGTAGAGCGCCGCATGGTGGACCTACTTGGTCCCTACACTGAGGCGGAGTATCAAGCTTCGCGAAAGCTGCCTACTGGAGGCCGCCGAGTGAATCACATTTTTTCTGAGCTTGGTATTGAAATGGAGGATCGCGCGAAGCCCAAGGTTTCATCTAAGCGCACTCATGACCCGACCCAGGTCACGCCTGGCCCAGCTGACGCAAAAAAGAAGAAAAATACTATAACCTCACCGAAGGCGTCTGGCGAAGCCGCTGCTGCTGGCCAACGAAAACCTTCAGCCCCGCATTCTTCTTCAAAGACAAGCCAGCTTGAGCGTGCTAAGAAGAAACAAGCTGTGGTGCAAGAGAAAGGTTCTTCCGCTGAGAGATTGTCGAAGCCCGGTCTTCGCCATAAGAAGGCTGGCTCAAAACCTAGGCAGCAATGCCGTATTGTGAATATCCTTGCCTCGTCTGATAATTTGGAATTTCTTGATTCGGGGGCCGAAGATACTAGGAACAAGGAACGTGGAGCTGCCCCTGAGCTTGAGGTGGAGAAAACTGTTGTGCCCAGCCCGAAGGAGGTTGTCACAGATCCTCCTGCCCCAGGGACCTCTGGTGGGAAGGACTCGGTTGATGAGGGTGTGAAACTTCCCGGAGCCGAGGACACACAGGACAAAGGAAAAAGCCCTGCTCCTCTCAAGCGAACATCCTGAAGCTTCGGAAGATACTAAAGCCTCGCCGGAGTTTATGCAGTCTTTGGCGGAGACTGTTAGCTCGTCTGGCATTGTGGAAGGACATACCCTGGAGATGGTGCTCGCAGAAAAAGGCTCCTTCGACCCCTCAACTTATTCTTACAATAAGGCCATCGGTACGAAGGGTTTGCAAACTTTATTGTCTGTTCGTTTGCCGTTTCTTAAAGAGCGTGGAGTTATAGAGTCTCATGTGCTCTGGGAGCTGAGGAATTCTGGTCGGCTTGCAGGAGTGTCGTTAATGGTCGTTCCGCAGGAGGAAGGCGGTGCCCCCGATGGCCAAGTTCTGGAAGAAGGGAAATTCCCGGGGCTCCGGGCTCTTCTTTGATTGTGAGACAGGCCGACACCGGCACCTCTTCTGAACCTTCGGCGCCTTTTGATGCAAAAGGTTATTTCTAAGTCCTGTTTGCTTCCCCTTTTTTTTGTTTTTGATGGGTTTAATGCTTTTCTGCTGGGTTTAACCATGCTGTGTGCAATCTTTTTGTTTCCTAGTTTATGAAAAGTCCGTCGAGGATATGGAAGCCGGGCACTTGGTCGGTCTATCAGCTGAGCTTTGTTATAAAGCGATGATCTCAAGTCAGAAACTTCTTGAAAAATACCGCTCTCAAGAGAAGAAATTTCTGGCTTCCGAAGCCGAGAACATTGAGCTGAACCGTGAAGTCATTAGGCTAAAAGAGGACAAAAGATCCCTGCTCAAGATTTGGCAGCTTCGGGATGAAAGCATTGAGATCTTGAAAGATAACGTCAAGACCTACCAAACTGCGGCGGAAAAGCTGAACGAGGATGCTGAGAAACGTGACCGTCTGGTTGAGGAGTTTAAAAAGATAGCCGAAGATGACGGCCGTACAATTGAAACTTTACAGAAGGAGAACAAGGCCCAACAAACCGAGATTGAAGAACTCAAGAAGGAGGTTGAGGGTCACGACAATTTTATAAAGGCGCTGAAGATGTTTTAAAAGAAAACTTCAAAGGTTTGTATGAAAAGTATACTCGCGCCCTTGGGGAATTCGGTGCGGAGCCCCTGCCCTTTCCTGGTGACGAAGACGCCAAGGCCATCTTTGAGTGGATGGGGCAAGAGTTTGATCATCTCCCGGGTGTGATGACTGGCGCTAGTGACTATGTCGCTTCGATGTGCGTGGAAACTTTGCTTGGGCTTCTTGAAAAGATCGGATGCACAAATTTTTTTGTCTTTGGGAGCCAGGAGCTACAAGTTTCCGACCGCGGAAGAACTCGAGTGTGAGGTTGCTTCGAAGAATGTTCAAGTGATCAAGAAACTTTTCTTGACCCTATTCTGGGAGGCTTCTGGGCAAGAACATGCCAAGGCTGTTGCACGTCGTCTTCTTGCGGAGGTGAAAGTTTGTTTTATCAATTTTTCACTTGAACTTCTACCTTTCTTTTTTGTGGTTGCTTATTTTTTGAGCTATGCAGGCTAAGGAAAAGGAGGTGTCGGGATCGGAACTGAGCAATGGCGACAGCGAAGGTGGTGGAAGCCCTGCGAGCGCGGCCCCGGGAGGTTCGACCTCTGGTGTAGACAAAGATGCAGGCGATGACGACGCTGAAGACAAAGATGGTGAAGCCTGAAGACTTCTAGCTTGAATGATCGTCTTCCTGTGATGCCCTGCGTGGCGATTTGAGCTTTTGGGGTTGGAAAACTTATGCTTAAGTATGAAAACTTGTAAATAACACCATTGGCCTCGTTGCCATCTTCTATCTTGCTCATAGGCTTTTCATTTGCTGCTTGCCTTGTTTGAAGAAAACGTCACTTTCTTTTGGAATAGTTTTCTTTTGTAGTTGACTTCGTGCGAGGATGTTAATTTTCGACGTTTCTTAGCTTCGGAAAAAAGAGCAAAAAACCAACTTTGTTTTTGAAGAAAACGTCACCCCCCTTTTTTGGTCTTTTTCCCGAAGCCCCTAGCTAGAAAGATATCCGCGAAGCTCTTTACCTTTCTCGCAGGTAGGCTGTTCTTTCTTGACAAGAGCTCAAAGTCTAGCGAAGCTTGTTCAGAGCTTCGCAGACTTTCTTTTCGATGGTCGAATATCAGCAATCTTGTTGCTTTTTCGACTGAAATTTTGTACCTTAAGAAACGTTCTTGAAAAAGATAGAGCTGATCTGCAACTTTCTCTGCGGCTAGCATTTTCTTAGTATAATCGGTCTTTTTGAAGAGGTCAAAATCTTGCGAAGCTTGCTCCGAGCTTCGCAGTTTTTCTTACTTGTAAATGAACAACAGCGATCTTATTTCTTTTTTGAACAGAAGATTGCTTTCGAATTTTTAGCACTTCCCGCAACTTAGTTTGTTGCCTGAGCGATTGCTTGGTACTTAGGCATGATTGCTAAGATTTTTATGAGACAACGTGTGTAAGCTTGTTGCTTTTTGGTTGCTCTTCGGGCAGAAACCCCTTTGCGAAAAGTAAATGACTGAAAAATAAATTGCTGAAAGTAGATACGAAAGGAATTTAAGGGGAAAGTAATCTCATTAAGATTGAAATTTGATACACGGATCCGCCTCATTAAAAACCTTGCCTCCTAATTTGGAGTCCCCTTTTCGCAAGGAAAAGAGTACGGATCTCGACGAATATAAAGTACTGAAAGGAAAGTTTAAAAGAAAAGAAACATAAGATAACTAAGCTCCGGCTCCGTTTATAAGTTTACGAAGCTAGAACTTTTACACTGCCTTGTTCTTACGGGTAATATTTGAGGAGGTTGTCCGCGTTCCAAGTGTGCAGCAATGTGTTGCCCAACTGGTCTGCCAAGTGAAAAGACCCCGGCCTGGTACTCTTTGTTACGATGAATGGTCCTTCCCAAGGTTCTTGTAGCTTCCCTGGGTTGTCAAAATTTTTCTTTTTCTTGATGACGAAGTCCCCCACCTATATTTCTTTCCTCATGACCTTCTTGTCCCTCCACTTCTTGGTTTCTTGTTGATATTTTTCTAAGTTGTCCACAGCTTGGAGTATGTCTACTTCGATCAAATCTTTCTCGGCTTCTTCGAAGCCCACGTCTTGTGCTTTCAATACTCACAAGCTTTGGTTCTTTATCTCTTCTGGTGTCATGGCTTCGGAGACGAACAACAACTTGAAAGGCGAGAAACCTGTGGTCCTTGAGACACTGGTGTTGTGAGACCAAGTAACCTTCGGCAACTCGTCCACCCATTTTCCCTTTCTCTGGTTGAACAGACACTTCTTTATGCTAGAGAATATTTGGCCGTTTGCTCTCTCTACAACTCC
The DNA here is from genome assembly GCA_036936925.1 of Cenchrus fungigraminus. NCBI lineage: Eukaryota > Viridiplantae > Streptophyta > Magnoliopsida > Poales > Poaceae > Cenchrus > Cenchrus fungigraminus. The sequence goes on from CM072779.1 coordinate 107,079,212, forward strand.
GTTTGATTGTGGATGGTACACAGAAGCAAATTTTAACTTGGTCCCCATGGTGAGGCAGAATTCCCTGAAATCGTTGCAATCAAATTGCTTTCCATTGTCCACAGTTAGTTCTCTAGGGACCCCAAATCTGCAGATTATGCTTTGCCAAAAGAATTTTTGGATGTTGCGAGATGTGATGCTAGCCAGCGGCTTAGCTTCGACCCATTTGGTGAAGTAATCTACAGCGACAGCTACAAATCTACAGTTTCCTTGCGCTGCTGGTAAGGGTCCAACTAGATCCATTCCCCATCTTTGGAGTGGCCAAGAAGGTGGTATTAGCTGTGTAGGCATTGATGGGCTTCGCTGGTTGTTTGCATTCTTCTGGCAGGCTTCACATGTTTTTACCAGGTGATGGGCATCTTCAATGATGGATGGCCAGTAGAAACCTTGCCTTAGTGTTTTCTGAGCCAAAGCTCTAGAACCTATGTGGGCTCTGCAAAAACCCGAATGAATTTCTTTCAACAGTTCTTTTCCTACATCGAAGCTGATGCATCTCAGGGTTGGAGCTGATATGCCAGATTTGTACAATTCTCCATCGATTATCTCGTAGCCTCGGGCCCTTTGTCTCATGCGATTCAAGGAGACTTCCTCGGTAGGTTCATAGTGACCCCTTAGGAAGGCCAACATCGAAGCTGTCCAGTCATACTTCTCTATGGCATTGATTGTTTTGGCCTTGGGCTCTTTTACAGCAGGTGTGGTGAGGACCTCATAGAAAACATCTGGAGGTAAAGCTTGATTTTGTGCAGCGGCCTTTGCTAATGCGTCCGCTTCATTGTTTGAGTTTCTTGGGATGTGCTCTACTGTGAATCCCTTGAAGTGCTTTTCCATAGATCTTACTGCCGCGAGATATTTGACTAGCTCTGGCTCTCTGGCTTCGCTATCTTTTTCTACATGCCCCTGAATGACTTTAGAGTCTAATCTCACAATAAAACTTTGCTGGCCTAAAGCTTTCATTTTCCTTAGTGTAAGGAACAGAGCTTCGTATTCAGTTGTGTTGTTGGTTGCTCTTTCACTATCTGGGAAGTCCAATCTAACTGCGAATCGCATTTTGATCCCGGTTGGAGAGGTTATGATTGCCGAAGCTCTGGCTCCTTTGTGACAATAAGACCCATCGCAGTATGCAATCCATGGCTCATCGATGTCTGCGGAGCTCGAACTGACTGGAGAAGTCCAATCCACAACAAAATCTACCAAGACTTGAGATTTGATGGTGCTTCTTCTTTCGAAGTCAACTACATGTTCTGAGAATTCAAGAGCCCATTTGGATATTCTCCCTGAAGCTTCTCTGTTGTTGAATAGCTCATGCAGAGGTTGATCTGTTACCACTATAATTCTGTGGCACTCAAAATAATGCCTGAGCTTCCGTGCTGCCATAACGACTGCATATGCGATTTTTTCAAGTTCTGAGTAGAACACCTTTGAGCCTGTGAGTGTTTCGGAGACAAAGTAAAATGGGACCTGAGTCGGCTTCCCTTCCATCTCCTTTTATTGTATCAACGTTGCGCAGACAGCAGTTCGCGAAGCTGAGATATAGAGTAGTAGGGGGGAGCCGAGCTCCGGTGGGCACAACTTGGTTAGCTTGGTGAGGTAAAGCTTGAGCTCCGTAAATGCTTTGCTCTGATCCGGTCCCCATTCGAACTTCTTGTTGTTTCTGAGAACTTGGAAGAAATGGAGGTTTCGCTCCGCAACCTTGGACACAAATCTGTTTAACGCTGCAATTCTCCCGGTGAGCTTCTGCACATCTTTCAAAGACCTGGGCTCCTCCATCTTTATTATTGCCTGAATTTTATCGGGATTAGCCTGTATCCCCTTGGTTTCTACCAGGCATCCTAGTACCTTTCCACGGCGAACTCCGAATACACATTTTTCAGGGTTCAATCGCAAGTTTGCGGCTCTCATGTTTGCGAAGGTTTCCGCGAGGTCAAAGATGTGATCGCCACACTTGTTACTTTTGACAACAATGTCATCGACGTATGCCAGTAGATTTCTGCGTAATTGGTCGGGAAACACCGAAGCTGTCATTCTTGTGAATGTTGGTCCTGCGTTCTTGAGCCCCTCGGGCATTCGCAAGAAGCAAAAGATGCCGAAGGGGGTAATGAAGCTGGTTTTGTCCTCATCTTCTTTTCTAATTCTTACTTGATGGTAACCCAAAAACATGTCAAGTAACGACAACATCTCGTTGTTTGCCGCGTCATCCACAATTTTGTCTACCCTTTCTAGCGGGTAATCATCTTTTGGGCAAGCTTTGTTCAAGTCTGTGAAGTCTATACACATTCTCCACTTCCCGTTTTTCTTCTTTACAGGGACCGTGTTTGCGAGCCATGTCGAGTATTTGGCTTCGCGGATTACGTTGGCATCTAACAGCCTTTGCACTTCAGCTTTCACGGCTTCGGCTTTCTCGTCAGACATTTTACGGAGCTTTTGCTTTTTGGGCCTGATGTTCTTGTCCATCTTCAGCCTGTGCTCGATGATGTCCCGGTCGACTCCTTTTAGGTCTTGGGCTGACCATGCGAACACATCTTGGTTTTTGGCCAGAAATGTTAGCAACTCTCGTTCTTCGTCTATGCTTAACTCGGCTCCAATTGTTACAGTTCTATCTGGGACGTGTGCGTCCAGCGGGATCCTTTTTGTTTCGCCGTCGGCGCTGATGTTAACTTTCTCCTTGTCTCTCTTGGGCTCTGCGAATTTTTTCTTTCTATCTTTCTCTGCGGCCTCGTCGGCTTCAGCTTGAGTGAGATGGTGGATGCTTCTTTGACCTGGTGATATGCCTTTTTCAATGTCTCTTGCTGTCTGCTGATCCCCAAACACTGTGATAACCCCTTTGAGCGTTGGGATTTTCATGCACAAAAATAGTTGCTGAACTGCAGCATCGAACTTGTTGATGAAGCCCCTGCCTAGAATGGCCAAGTAAGGATAATGCATTTCTACTACATCGAAGGTGATCAACTCCGTTCTGGGGTTGTCAAGGTTTCCGAAGGAAACGGGCAACATGATCTTTCCGAGTGCTCTGACGGGCTTCCCCCCGAAGCCTAGAAGTGGAACATCTGCCTCTTGAAGCAAGTGCGGGTCTATCTTCATTTCCCTGAAAGTTTTGGCGAACAGAATGTCCGCGGAGCTGCCATTGTCTATCAGAACTTCCCTAATTTCCCAGCCTGTGATAATTGTCTTGATGACCATGGTGTCGTTGTGTGCAGATGTTTTCAGTTTGAAATCTTCCTATGTGAAGGTAATGGGCACATGCGCCCAGGGCGGCTTTACCGGAGGTCCGTCTTGGGCTATGGTGTGTACCTCTCTGAAATAATTCCTTCTCATTCTCTTGTTCTCGAACTCGAGGGATGATCCTCCCACTATCGGGAACACATGGTGATAAGAATTTTCCTGGTTTTGAGCTTCGGTTTGGGAGATGGCCATGATGGAGCCGAAGGTATGTAAGGCTTTGGGATCGTTTCTTGGGTTTGGCGGCTTCGCCTTTGGAATTACGTTTGGCATGCCGGGTGGCGGAGGTGGGATTTGTTGCATCGGCTGCGTGTTTTGCTGGTTTTGCGGCTGGTATTGTTGCGGTGCTGGTGCTTGCCATGTTGGTTGCGGCTGGCTATATGCGCTGGTTTGGAAGTAATTTTGGTTTCCTTGGTTATAGGGATGTAGCGGAGCTGCGGTGGGATATGGGTTTTGATGAAAAGGTGGCTGAGGCCAAGTGTGATTGACAGGTTTTGGTGGCGGTGGTTGTTGTTGGGTTTGGGCGGCCCTTTTTTCTTCGGCCATTCTTTCCAAAGTTCTCTTGGTTTCGGGACAGTTGTCTGTGGAATGGTGAGGTTGTTTTCCGTGGAAGGAGCAGTAAAACAAGCGTGGGCGAGAGTTTTGGTTTTGAGGGGATGGTCCACCACCCCTGCCTCTTCCTCTTTGATTATGACCTCCGCGGTTTGAAGTTTGCGGAGCCTGGTGCGGAGGCTGGGTTTGTGGTGGGTTTGGGTTTGGGTTTTGGTTTTGGTTTTGGATGTGAGGCGCGGCATCGATAGGGAGCACCTGGTTTGGTGGGTAAGAAGCTCTATTGTTCTGAATACTTTGGTGAGAGGGAACCCATTCTTGCTCTCTCTGTGCTTGCCTTAGACGATTTCTTTCGGCCACTCTTCTCCTGTGGTCTTCGTCTGATCTGCAATACTCTTCGATGTCCGCCAAGAGTGCTTGCATTGTTTTTGGTTTTTTCCTCGAGAGATGTGATGCTGTTTGCCCTGGGTTTAGCCCCTTGATATAGGCGGCTATGGCAACCTTCTCTGATACGTCTGGGGTTTGGGACTTCAGTTGTAGGAATCTTCTTACATAGTTTGCTAAAGGCTCTTTTTCTTTTTGGATGCAGTAGAATAGGTCCCCTTCATCAGTAGTTGCGGCTTGGAAGCCTTGGAAGTTTTGGATGAGCTTCGTCTTCAGATCGACCCAGCTGTATACTGAGTGTGGTGGCAGCAGTGAATACCAATTCAACGCTGCGCCTTCGCATGCTATGATGAACGACTTGGCCAAAACAACTTCGTCACCTCCGGCCGAAGCTACGGCGGCTTCGTAACTCATTATGAACTGCCTTGGGTTCGTCAACCCATTGTATTTTAGCAGGGAGATTGTTTTGTAGGAAAAGGGCCATGGTGCTGTTTGCAAACCAATGGATAAGGGGGAGGTAGCATCGACGGTCATGAACATTCCTGCGGTGGTGTGGGTTGGGAAGTTGAACATAATGTTTTCATTTTGAGGGGTTGGGCCTTCCTCGTAGTTTCGGGTGGGACTTGGCGGCGTGTGCCGGTGAGATTGCAACTCATCCAGTTCCTGCTGCATTCGGGCTAGCTGTAGCTTCACAGCCTTTATCTTTTTGATTTTTTCTTTAGCTTGTTTTTGGGCTTCGAGCTCCATAGCTACCCTCTCTTTTTCTTTTTTCATGGCTTCGATTTGTTTTAACACTGAGTCAAGCTCTCTCTCAGCTGCGCCCTCTTTATCGTTCGTGAGGCTGGTTTCTGGATCTGAGTCTTGTGTGGTCTTTCCTGCCGCCTTCCTTTTTTCACTGCGGGTTCGAGCGATGTCCTCGTCCTCCGGCCTGGGCTCCGGGGCAATTATAATTCTTTTTTCTTTGGTAGCCACCCTGGGCTCTTCTTGGTCAGCAGTCTTCTTCTTTGGTAGTGCCATTGTGGGTTCCTTGGTGGCTAAGAACACGGTGGGCGCCTTTGTTGGGTACACTAAACCCCCAAACAGAGAAATGGAAATCCAATGAACAATTCAATATTAGTACGTTCTATTCAAGAGCATTAAATGATCAACTTTCCTCAGCGCATTACACAGTCAACTTTCCAAAAAATCGACCCCTTTACAATGAGGAGAGGGCCTCCTTTTATAGTGCCAAAAGATCGGATTTACATTCCAAGTATGTCCTCGAAACCCTAACACCTAATAAGAAATATTCGAGGGCAAACTTGGTTTTTTATACATGTCGCGGAATTGACGCCGTAGTTTGCGGAGCGCAGATCACGCCGGAGACAGCGGAGCGGGAAATGCGGCGTGAAGACCGGAGGTAGTTCCGTGTTGGACCAGCTTTTGACCGAGTCTTCATTCTCAAATCTCTGAGAAGCCCCGGGCTTCGCCATCTTGCTCCTCCCGATGCCTCCTTCTTGCTGCAGCTCAGGGCTTCGAGGCATTCTAGACGGGGGATGGGGAACTGGATCGGCTTCCGAGCCGGAGCTGGGACCTTCGTCATTTGTCACCCTTGATCGGGAGCTCCGGGTTGTTTCCTGCAGTGATACATCTCGAAATAATGTTAAGTCTCGTTATTAACTGATGGATGACAAGGATGCCGGAGGCTAGACTCCATAGCTATTCCTGAAAGAAACTTATCAAGATCGCATGCTTGTGGGATAAAATAACTTGCTCGGGGCCTAACTTCCTTCTCCTGCCGAACGTGCTCTCGGTTGCGAAACGACCCTTAACTTCTTTCAAAAACGCTAGCGAAGCCCGCAAATTTTGTTTCCCCTTCATAGGATCCGAAGCCCAAAAATTATTTTGTCTCGCGCAAACCCCCGGTGCCCAAAGGTGAGGTTTTCTACAGCCCCAACACATCCCTCTCTAAAGATCTCACCATGAAGCTCTCAAGCTAGTCCTAGAGAAAATAGGCAGCTAAAAAGAGAAAATACAAAGAGCAAATGAAAACTCTAAAGCCCAAGAGATGACTGCCACAACCCTTCCACCAAGTTTATATATATGAGGTCCTCCGGTGGGGGTAAATGACTAGAATGCCCTCTAGGCGATACAACCCCTCGAAGGGCATATTTGAAAACTTGACAGCCTTTCCATCGGACGGACGCCCAGCAACCGCACCTCGCGTAGCCCCGACACCAAGTCTGCAATCCAAACATGTTTCCTCCGCTTCGAGCCACCCGACGCTCCTCGGCCTCCACCGGTTAGACAGGTGCACCCAACCGGTCAGATCGGTCACACCGGTCGGACCGGTCCAGCACACCAGTCAGACTTGTCTCGTGCAGACTCAAGTAGCCGACCGCTCAGACTTGGATTTGAGGATCAACCAAGGAACCCAGTAGTTTTGTGGTGAACCACTGTAAACCCCGTAAGCTAGGTGCAGCCTTGTTGACGGTAGATAACGCGCCAAATTACGATCCGCAAGCACACGGGTCGGTTGTAGCTTTTCCCTTAGAGTATCCCCAAGGTTTATCAATCTGTGGAACAAGTGGATTGCTAGGCTCAACTAAGCACTAATCTCGTTGATTCAAAGCTCTTTATCGAGTGAAGAGTGTATGAGTAAAGAACTAGTCTAAACTAAGTTAAAGAAATCAATGTAGAGAGCAATTGTATAGAGAGCACAAGATATTAAGAGTGTTTGTCCAAGGGATCTAGGATCACTTAGAGAAGTAACCACCGAGCAAGAACATCCGATCTAAATTATCAAAGGTAAGGGTGCACCGAGTTCAATCCTTTCCCTCTTGCATACTAGTCACTACATGAGGGTAAACTGTGATCGAATAATAGGTGCACAAGAAGTTGATGTAAACTAGGGATGCAAGACTAAGGGTGTGAATCTAGTTCAATATACTTTCCCTCTCGCATACTATCACTACACGACGGTAATCAAATAAAGAACAAAAGGAACACGATACATGAGGCTACGAGTGATGCATCCCCTAAGCAAGCCAGCCAGCCATTAAGATTAAAGCACAATCAACATGAATATGATAGCAAATATATCCAAAACATAGATTTGGTGATTACAACTCAAGCTCTCCCTTCAACCCCAAGGGCCCATAATGTTACACATTGAAGCGCGGGACATGGTGTAGAATCCTCCGAAGTAGATGAAGATCGATGAGGAAGTTGCTCTCTACCTTGCTTTCTCCCTTGAAGATCCAATCTCCTCCTTGCTCTTGATCTTGTGGCGGCACCGGAGGGACCTTGCTAGGGCTTCTGGGCGTCCTCCTCTCTCCTCTATGTGGCTTTCTCCCCTGGTTGAATCTCTGAAAGTTGAATCCCTTGATGTCGCCCTCCTCCCTTGGACGCCTAGGGGGTTGTATTTATGCCCTTAGAGCTTTGGGGCGAGCTTCACCTTTCCTTGCCCGAAATCTTCCTTGGGATAGAAGCGAACTTGGTTTCCATAAAATCAGCCTCGTCCAGATTTTCCTGATTCGCAGCCCTTCCTTGCCGGCATCATATCTCCCGTCTCTGGACTCCAAATAATGCAAATTAGGTGTCTAGATTGTGTGCCACGAAATTATCTCCAACTTTGGTATGCGTTGCTTTCCTTGGAAACGAAGATAAGATCCCCAAAACGGCATCGGAAGATAATCTGTCTGATTTCGGACTTATCTGCGCAGCAGGTATTTTGAGAGACCATATCTCATAGCTCCTTGACCCGAATTGGGCTTTCCATATATCCAAATCGAAGCTCTCATCGAGGCCCACAACTTTGGTATTCAAACTTTTGCCATTAGAGGCCGTTTAAGTCTCCGAATCTGCACCGAAAGATCATGTTGTTCTGGGCTACGCGATTATCTCTCGGGCTGAGTTGATCTCGTGGGTAAACCTCCAAGTCCCCGGAGTTTTACGACTTTATGCTTTGGTCCTCGGGTCATTTGGAGTCATGTTCACTTCGTGTCTTGACTTGTGCTAGGCTTCATTATCTTCTCATAAAGTGCTCGATGAACTTTGCCCGAAAGTTCTCCTTTAAGCGCTTAAATCATGCGTAAACAACATACTCCAAAAACCACATGCAAGTGTGAACTTGTTACATCATTAGTATGCCTAGTGGTGGGTTAGTTATAATTCAAAGCTCAAACCAAAGTGTAACAAGTTCCTTAGGGGTGTCATATTTGACCGCCAACAAGCCTCCATGCCGAGCTCCTCGACTTGGCCGCCACGTCTGCTCCGGCTCGATGTTGGCTTTCGGATCAACCAACGAACTCGCTATCATCTGACTTCAACTTACTCTTCTCGCACCATGTGACTCGCACTTGATCCCGTCTGGCCACCAGATCCCTCGAACCAAGCCTACTTGTCTCTCCACTCCTCGGAGGCCCCGCAAGGCTAAGACCTTTCGCGCTTGTTCTTCACCTGCACCAACGCAAATCAAGCCGCAGCCTGCATTCACAAGATAGAACACAACGTCAGTCCACACAACATTGTAAATCACTCATTACTAAGGAGTGGCCAACCACTAGCCATCATACACAACAAATTTATACAGGTTCAGGCCTCTGGAGAGTAAAACCCTACGTTCAGTTGTTGGTGTAGATTGATTGAGAACGCATGGTGAGATACATTGGCGGACACCCCTGCCCATCTTATATTGGCCAGCGGACAAGGTCGGTCGCCCAGAGTCCTGATCAGTTATGACCAGGAGTCCTAACTCTAGTTGATTACAACTATGTCCCGCAATCTTCGAAAGGTCTATTGGTGTAGCCGATGTCTTGATGTGTACTCCAAGTTTTCTAGTCGTATCGGATAAGGTCTTCAGAAAGTCGTCAGGGCAACAGATTAGGTCGGTAAGTCTTCTGGGAGCCTAGCTGGTGGGGACCCAGGGGTACCCATGTCTCACAAGCCCCCGAGCGATGTGTAGGTGCAACGACCTCTCGAAGGGGTCATAACGAAGTTGTGAAGCCATCGACAGGTCGAATAGCGTGCACGTCGGTCCAAAAGAAAAAAGTAGCCAGCTTAGTAGCCGACCTGTTTGTAGAATCCCGAAAGTACCGAGGTCAAGTGCCGACCTATAGGAAGTAGACTTCCAATAGATCAAAGCGTTGAAGAAAAAATAGAGGGCGTTTGAAAAACGCACTCGTAGAGTAGTCCCCGAGCATTGAAGTAGGCAGCAAGACTGCTTCGATGATCCAAAAAAGGAGAGGAAGAAAAAATTAGAGGGCGTTAAAGACACTCTCGTAGAGTAGTCCCCAAGCATTGAAGTGGACAGCATGGCCGGTTTGATGGTCCAAAGCAGAAGAAGAATTAATATTGTAGAGACACCTAGATGTCCAAGCATAGCTGCGAGGAGTCTGGCAGAGCCACAGAGGCGTGCCGACCTCAAGAAGGTCTCAAGTCAACAGCGTGCCCAGGCACCCGGAGATGCCTGGCAAGGCCGCTTGGCGCGCACCCCACAGAGATGCCTTTATTCCTCAAAGCATGCTTCCAAAGGTGTCCAGAGCTGACTGGTAGGGTTTAAAGAACACACTGACCTCAAGGAGGTCACGCATCTAGGGTGCTCAACTAGGTTGGCAGAGCCGAAAAGGTACCGAGGTATTGAAGGACCGATTTCCAAGGCACGCCGACCTCAGGAAGGCCATTTGGTGCCCAGACGACCAGCATAGGTGCCAAGCGTCCAGCAGGGCCAAAGAGATACCAAGGTATTGAAAGACTGAGGTACCAAGGCACACCGACCTCAGGAAGGCCTGACGAAAGTGTATACTTGATTGATCTGGACTCTAGGTGTGGGGACCGCCCTATAGGGGTGGGCCCGAATGTCTTTACGTATCATTCCCTGGATCATTAGATGATACGGGCCCTTGCACAAGAAGTATCACAACAATAGTTCATTTATTTATTCTGGTATTTTACATAAGGTTGAAAAGAGAAAACACACTCTATACAAGAGGTGACGTAGCCTCAACCTTATTCTAGCAGTGGCATACTACATAGCGTACTCACACCTCAGGCATCTTGACTCTCTAGCTCGGACCCAGAGGGTCTTCTTCGTCGTAAGCTTCTGGTTCTTCGTCTGGAAGAAGGGATAAGAGAAGCAAGAGTGAGTACCGGGTAGGGTACTCAACAAATTCCACAGCGGACAAGACCAATACGGAGGAGATTCGACCACTAGTGGGCCTAACCACACATCGAGGGTATTGAATGTAAGTACGGAATTTAAGTGTGAAAGAGAGAAGTATGTAATGCAGCATTATAAAGTAGTTTTGGTCTTGGAGGGCACTCACTTCCCTACCAGTCCCCTGATTATAAAGAGTCTATCCGGGATTCCGTCAGGGACATTCCCGATCCAGCCTTAAGCCATGCTCGAGCTCCATACAAGGACAAACCCGACTCAAGATCAAGTTAACCTTATCCAACAACATTTCTAGTATCCTAAGGTGTATACTAATCAATGGGAGCTTTTACCAAAAGGGCTCATAACCACGAGCCTCGGCTATTCGAATAGATTCATAACTCTGGCCAGAGGGGTATGCTTTACCCGCACGGTCGATCCGCCCATACCCTGTACGGGGGCGGTACTGACCTACGAAACCTGTACCTGTCGGCGTCTATTCATGGACTACATTATCGTCCAATCCTAGACTACATTCCCTAGCTCTACCCATGTCTACACTAGGGTCTAAACAGGGGTCATTCCACTACCATCAGCTACACGGATCCAGTTTTCCCGGGAAAAAGATGCATCAATATGTGGCATTCAATACCACCGCGTCCCCTGACGCCAAAACATACCCGATGACCCGTGCCGACAAGACCTGGGACTATGCGAAGGTCTTGCTCCAGCATATCCATTGCCCACCACGGCCCCTTGGGGTGGTTTACTAGGTGCAGTAGCGGGGTGTGGATCAAGTCCTCACATGAATAGGCATTCCCGAAGGCTATGCCTTTTTGACCCGTGCGGCCGTACATAACACTAGAAAGATTTTCCCAGGAACTGGACCTTATACGACTGGAGTAAGCATGGGCATTATCCTCCCCTGAGGTTGCCCCCATATTCACATGTCCATCCTTAGAGGTTCTATTATTTTAGTCCAATTCATGCAACTACCATATTCTACTTCTAAGTATATGAAAAATAAATACAAAATGTAGAATTCGGTAGTATTTAAGCGGGAAAGCATGAAATAAAGGTGAGTAGTTATCTGGATGGTAGAAGTCAAGGAATGATGTGAAACTTGCCTTCTTCGAAGTATTGGTCGTTCAGGGCTTCTTCCTCGTAATCCGGGTCGTCGATCGGATTCTCGAAATACATATCATCTTCTATAATGCGTAGTTATATGGTAAATTGTAAATCATAAAAATCAAGCATAACAATTCATCAAACATAGGTTAAGAAATAATGGACGGGATTCCTAGGGTTTTAGGGTCGATACGGAGGAAAACCCTAATTTCCGGGTACGTGAAATATAGACCCGGTAGATAGGAAAAGATGTCAGAAATTATTCTAGGAGCTAGACATGTGAGATTTGGGTGCAAAGGATATGAATAGGCTCTAAATAGGCTCTAATATTTATGGTGAATTTTTGGGAATTTTTAAGATGGCTAACTAAACTTGTGTGTGCATTAAACCGGGTGTACCTAGCAGAAATAAGGGGAGAGAGAGACTGACGCGTGGGCCAACGGCTGATGCGGCGCGGGGCCGACGCAGGCACGCACGTGCATGCACGTGGCAGCCACGTGGTGCACCAGTGCTTGTGTGGCTGCTGGCGTGGTCGGGTGGTGAGGACGGTGCACGTGCACCAGGTGCAGGAGAAAAGGAGGGGAGAGACGGCGCCGCCTGGTTTGGGCACCGAACCACCGCGGAAAAGGGGCGACCTCGCCGGAATTGGGGATTCCGGGGGCTGTGGCTCGCCGGCGGGGATGAAAACTCGGTGTGGGGGTGCAGCAGGGCAGGGCGGAGCTAGGAGCGGCACATGTGGTCGACGGAGGTGACCGGCGGTGGCGCAGCAGCTCGCTGGAGTTCGACAAGGGCGCGGCCGCGGACGAAAACCTACCTAGAGGGGGTTCTGGTGCCTAGAAAGCTTGTGTGTGCGTGTGTGCGCCTAGTGAGTGCGGCGGAGCACTTGGGCAGCATGCCGACGCGCCAGAACTGTGCCGGCGGCGTGCTCAAGCCCAGCGGAGGTGTGACGGTGGCGCTGGATGCCTACGGCGCTATGGCTAGGAAAGGGAGGCTATTCGGGCAGCATAACGGTGCTTACCATTATTGTGAAGCGGTGGAGGATCACCGGAGGTGAGTGGAGCGGCGGTTGTGCTCGGCAGTGGAGGGTGGCTCGCCGGCGGAGCAGAGGTCCACCGCGAGGGTGCTGGAGGAGTGGAGGAGGTGGTGTGGTGGGTTGTGGAGGTACGGTGTGGAGTCGTGAGGAGCTCAGGGGGCCCTGGGGTTCTATTTATATGCCGAGGAGGGGAGCTCGGCTGTGGTGCGGTGGCGGCCATGGCATTGTTTTCTGGCACTTCGGCGGATAAGGCCGCAGAGAGGGGGAAGAGGCAAGGATAAGGGCGGAGTGGGTGCAGGCGGTGCAAGCGCCTGCCGCGCACGTGTCAAGTGGGCTGGCGCTGCTGCAGGGGAAGAGATCAGGCGCAGCGGCCTGCGGCGGAGCTCTGGGCGCAGCGCAGTGCTGCGCCATGGCGCGCGTGCTGTACGGCCATGCGGCTGAGCGGATGAGGGCAAGCGAGTGTGGTGTGCTGCGGTGGTGTGGGCGAATGCGGTGCTCACGCAAGTGGGGCGGCGGAGGGCGTGGAGGTGCTGCGCGCGTGTGGCTGCCAGCGGCGGCGCTCTGCCTCGGCGCGGTGAAGTCAAGATGGCGGCGCGGGGCGGAAAAGCGGATGGCTTTTTCGTCTTTCGGGGAAATGGAGCGGGCTGTATGGGCGACCTGGAGCTCGTGCTCGCGTGCAGCGGGAAGCGGCAGGGAGGGGAGGGTACAGCGGTGAGCATGGTAGGGAAGGGAAAGTTGCAGCGGGGCGCGACGAGGACGATGGTGACATCGTCAGCGCGTCAGCGTGCAGGTGCTGGGCCGCTGGGCCACGCTGGGCTGTGGCAAAGTGGAGTGGGAGGTGATGGGCTATGCTGGGGAGGGGAGTAGAGGGTGGTGGGATGGACTTTGGCACCGGTTGCGTGTTAGGCTGTGCGGGAGGTCACGGGCCGAGCGGGGAGGAGGAGTAGGAGGGTGTGGGATAGACTTTGTCGACGGGCTGAGTGAGGTTTGGCCCATCTATGGTTTGAACCCCTTTTCTATTTGTTTTGAATTGGATTTGAATTCTAATTCAAATTTGAGAAGTTTCAAACTAAGACTTTGAACTAGAAAATCCTTAAGGAAATGTTAGTGAGATTTTTGTGATGAGAAAGCACAATCAAATGCATATGGATGTGTGATGAAAAAGGGAAGGACTTGTTTGTAAAATGCAAACCTATTGCATTTAGGTCCTTTGGGTTTTAAAGAAATTTTTAGGGACCAAATTTTAAAACCTAGAAAATTCGGGATGTGACACCAGGTGCCCAGACAGATCTGGCATAGCAGCGAGGCACGCCTACCACAAGAAGGTCTTCAATCGAACCTAGCTGGTGGGGACCCAGGAGTACCCATGTTTCACACCTTCCTGAGTAACGATCGCGTAACTGCTTGTTTTCTGCTGTGGTTCCAACTCATCATAAAATTTAATAGGGTCCCACAATTTAGTCTGATAAAAAACAGAGGGGAATTAAAAGGATACAATGTCAATAGGAGGGGTTGAACCCACAACCTTTGATTCTGAAAAGGGTACACAGAACCACTAAGACATAATGCATTTTCTGTCTTTCTGAACAAAGTGAACCTTTATCTTATAATTTTACTAAGTGTGGCCAATTATCCAGTTGCAGGCTGGAGGAACAGCTATATCTCCTACTACATACACTGTAAGGGACACTGCAAATGAACAAGGATGGAGGTATCAATTCGAATGTGCATTTAACCTGGCACACTGATTTTGGACATCTTTTGTTTCTAGATCAATCCCCGGATATCTACTCTATTTCTATCTCTCTTCCCGCATGCATTGACGTGAGGGAAACCAACTTCTGATCTTCTCCCATTTATTTACCACGGCCGATAGTTGGAATAGTGCATCACAATTTGGAGAGGTGCAAAATCAATATTGGACGATTAAAAACAAATAATTTGACCAATTTTCACTCTCTCAGAGACTACGAATTCCGTGATCAGATTTGCCAAAATTCAAAACAAGCAACTTTTGCCAAGAAAGGAATGATTTTTTTTGTCCGGTCTGTTCATGTTTCCTAAACACAAGCATCTGTCCCCTTATTCTACCCATGTTATATTGCCTATGTCATTGCCAGCAAAGGACAACAAATATTTGTCCGGCCTGTTCATGTATCCTAAACCCAAACATCCGGTCATGCCAGAGTTGTATGCCTATCTCATTGCATGATTTCATTTTGTTGTTACCAAGCATGCCTCATAAACAAGAAAAAATGAAACCATGGATGAAACTCTGGGTCAGCTTGGTTGTCTTCACGATGCTTGCCTAATAACCAAGTCTTGCTAAAACAAATCTTTGGTAGATGGGATAGACAACGATCAAGAGGAAGCAAGGACATGGAAAGAATAATGCAGAAAGGCAATGAAGCTTGGAGAGACTGAAACAATGTTGTTTGAGGATCCTAAGCTTCAGAAGGTGAAGAAGGGTAAGCCAATGTTCATGGAAATGGAATCGACCAATAAGTAGTTACGATTATTGGAATAATTTATAATGATGGATGGCCATGACATGCCATCTTATGAAATTTTTTGTTGATGTTTACTTCAGGTCACACAAGCGACCATCACTAGGTCCCCAAAATTTGGACATGAAGCTTGAAACCGAGCTACAGAAGGTGAATGGGTAGATGTAGGATGCCAGACATAATATTAGGGAGCTATATGTCGGGAGAATTGCCGATCTGTTGATGTCTTAAGAAACTTGTTGCTACCTTATCATCTTATGATGTTTGCTACTTGGTAGTGTGAATGTTGTGGTCATGAGTTTTGAAACTTGTTGCTACCTAATCATCATGTGATCTTTGCTACTTGGTGATGTGAACTTTGTGGTGATGAGTTACGTTGAGATGCCATCTTATTATACCGATTTGGTTTAATCTATTCCAAATTGATTCGAGCATACACACCATTCTGAATTCATACACGTTGGGTTTTCCTTGTAAAATGTTGCGTACTAGTGACATTTTAATCCGGTTTGACAAAATACTACAGAACAGACATTCGGTTATTGTTCGTCCGGTCTGATTGAGTAGAACGACTACTATTTTTTCTGTGTAAGATGTTGTGTTTTAACATTATGTAGCAGTTTAATCTGGTCTGATTGAATACTAAAGAATGGAACATTATTATTACAAACAACAGAATCCAAATACAAATGACACAAATGCATACATAGGCATTGATTGCACATGAAGATGAATCAATCCACTATCGGTGGAAGTACAATGATATGCTCTGAACGACATACTACTACAATCACGGCCTCATACTACTACCATCCTGACATACTACTACCATCACAGGATCATGGCAATCCCGTCGCTGCACGGAGTGCAGCAAAACATGCATCCTGGAGCAGATACTCCTCCAAAGCGTGATGCCTCGCCCTTGTATCCCACAGTCAGGCAGGAGATATGGTGATGTCATGTGCATGTAATAGCAGGTCAAAAATGGTCCATTGCCTGTGACCTCTCTAGCAGAAAGGGCACACCCACATGCCTTGGTCCCAAACACGTGCGGGCCCGGCCTGCTAAAGCCAAGCCAACACTTGCCATTTCAGATCATGTGATTCATCTTCTTCAATGAGCACTGGCCGTGAGGGTGGCATTTCAACGGGCAGCATCAGAGGTGGCGGCCTGGGCCGTGGGCAAAAAGGTGGTGCCATTAGGTTGAGCTGATCCTGAGCTGTCATTGCCAGTGGCTGAAGCGGAGGTGCCGATGCTAGCGGAAGTGGAGGTGCCATTGGGGCCGGGTGTTGCCGCAGTGCCGATGCGAGCGGCTGAATCAGGTGCTGGTGAGGTGTCTTTTGGGGCGATTCCTCCTGCTTCCCTGACTTCTCCAAGTTCCATGCTCTGTCCCTTCCTTGCCCGGCCATTCTCCGCGTACTGCATACACAAAATGAAGAACAAACCCGATAGGATGACATGACAAGTCCTCCTCGATCAGGTATGTTGCGTGAGTCATGACTTAAAAGGTGTGCAAATGGTATGTATTCGCACTTGATGATTTCCTCAGGCCTCCAAGATTGAGAAACGTGATATGTATATATATGTTTCTGTGTCCGTGTAAAATTAACATGCATAAAAGGACATAAGGGCATCTCGAATGGGCGTTTGGGGATGTCATACTCTCACAAGTTGATCCATGTGTCGATCATTGAGAATTGCAGTTAAGGACTGGTATCGGGTGTTAACCGAACTTGTGTGCACACCCGCATTGATGAAGGGACGCATCAGTTTTCAAGACGTGTCGATCATTGTGAATCGCACTTAAGGACTAGAACTGAGACTTCATGACCCGAATGTAGGCACACCCGCACTGAAGGGACGCATCCATTCTGGGTGGTAACTGATGTCCATGAATGGCCGTTTCGGAACGACACATTCACTCCCACTATAATATATAAGAGATAGTTGATCATAACATGCCGTCAATCATTGCCATTTGCGTTCATGGCTTTAGACACTAAAATGTTTCCTTCCATGCAAGTCAACTTCTCAGTCTCAATCCAGGAAGTGAAAGCAGAAGGAACCATGGGGCCGTACAAGGAAGTCGGTACATTCATGGTGGGGGCCGTCAATGGAGGCTACGTTGCTATCCTACAGGTATGATGGATCATCTGTGGAGGGCTGTACCGGACAGCATTGTCGTCGTCCTTGTTCCTGTGCACAAAGCCCAAATGGTACATGTCTTGTTGCTACTATGAATAAAACACACATTCACACATGGCAATACGCTAGCATTATTGTTTGTCAAAAGCCTATGACTGCTTGCTTCCACGTAGGTGCGAGTATTGTTGAGTGTGATGGCTGGAAACCCTAACGATGAAGATGATACATTTCGAGTTCAAGCTACAACAATAGTTTATTTCATGGATCCGGATTATCTACAAGAAAGAGGCTTTGAATGCCTGGTGGAGCATCAAGACATCGAGTACGTGAGCTCCTATGAAGAAGATCGCATACGCATAACATGCGTTGTTACAGTACTGGAGGACGACTGCATTGAAGTTCCTCCTCCATCACGTAGAAGCATATGTGAAAGCGTTGCAGCCCAAGCCCCTGTGGACGTTGTCTTCAACGTAAAAGCAGACAGACGGGTGATACGAGCGATACGTGCCGATGTGGCGACACTATCTTGTGTGATGGAGGCAATGCTCTACAGTCCAGTAGTGGAGTCAAGATCTGAATCTATTACAATTAGAAACACACAACCTGGTGGCTTCTCGCTTCTGATCAAATATGATAGGGAAGGATCACTACCGAAGGAGGCTGATTTATGGGACACCCCTATCAACGCTTGGCCTTTGTTACTCCCAGTCGCCTACATGTACCAAGTCAAAAGGTTGAAGCTGCACTTTGCATCAAAGATGTGGGATATGGCAAGCGTGGAAACTATGAGCACATTTCTATGATAGGAAATTGAGACTAATTGCACCCATTTGCAGGAGAAGTGCATGTCTCTCTTAGAGCAAACCTTTCTAGGCGGAATACTAACATAGGATTGGGCGTTCATATGCATTCATCATACATAATTTATGCACGATCTCCATAGAAGATTAGGTGGAGGGTGGAGGTACCAGGGTCCCCTGTAGTCTATAGTTTTAATGTTTTATATAAGTGTGTTTAGTCATGTAATAACCAGTCCAAATGGTACATTAAATTGTTGCAGTGAATTACAATTGTAATGCAAATATCAGCTCATCCGTCCAACATGAATATGAAATAGGGGATAAACATGTGTGTGCTTATCAATGCCATGATCCACGGTGGCACGGACAACCTTGTCAACAACTTGCCCATCTACATATGGTCACTGACATTTGGGTCCAACACCCAAGCAGTCCAACGTGCCAGTTACCAAGGTCTGGCGGTGGTTTCCAAAGTCTTTCATTTCCCCCTCCAGAGTAGAAAGGCGAGATCTGATATTTTGAATTCCCCGCTCCTCCTCCTGGTCCTCCCCATTATATAAAAAACAAAGAGGGAAACAAGGCGGCCAGGCCTCCCACTTCCCTCCTTGTAATTCCAAAATCAGGGGATCTTCTCCTCTACCACCGAAGAGAACTAGTAGATCCACGGCGGAAACAGCAAGGGCGACCTCGCTAGCGATGATGTCTTCCTCTGCTACGAGCAGCGGCCTTCCTCAGCTACATCCTTGAAGCTGCAACATGGTTCGAGGCCATTGCTCCGTCGGCTTCTCGAAGGCTGACCCTAGCGGCCGCAAATCTACACCTTCTTCCCTTCGTGTTCATCAGGTCTGCGGTCTCCTCCTTGTATTGCTAAATTCAATTAGATTGCTTCCCCATGCTCTTTGGTATTCAATATTCTTCTTTCATGCTTTGGTGATTGTGGATCTATTGTGCCCTATTGCAAGACAGCAATAGTTTGTTCTAAGTCATTTTATTTGAGGTTTGTAGAAATTTGTAGATGAATTATTAGATTGCTTACCGATGCTCTTTGGCTTGGAATATTGTTGTCGCATGCTTGCGTGGTTGTGGATCTGTTATTCTCTATTGTAAGAGATTGTTCCTAGACAACTTATTTGAGGTTTGTAGAAATTAATATATGAAATTATTAGATTGCTTATCCATGCTCTTTGGCTTTCCATATTTTTGTTGCTTGCTTTGGGTGATTATGGATATGATGTGATTGTTCATGTATCGCATTGAACTTAAAAGATAAAATTACTTCTGATTGCGAATGATCTCAACCCTTACCTCTTGTTGTACTTGTTTCAGCGGGCCAAGGCGTCAACATCTGTAGTCGCTCCTGTTCATACCTGCTCCAGGGTAACGAACTTAACACCTTTCACTAGGCCACAAACGATTTGTGCTGACAGCTAAAACGCCTCTATGCTGGCGGGCGCAGCACCCGCCAGCAACTTACAGTCAGCACAAATGGCCCTCAGTGCTGGCGGGCGCCCACCCGCCAGCACAGAGGACCTCAGTGCTGGCGGGCGACTTACATCAACCGCCAGCACAGAGGACCTCAGTGCTGACGGGCGCCTTAAACCAACCGCCAGCACAGAGGACCTCTATGCCGGCGGCCTACTTAACACACCCGCCAGCACTGAGGTTTTCTCTGCTAGCGGTGACGTTATGCCACCCGCAAGCACAGAGCATTTTTGTGCTGGCGGGTGGTTAAGCCGCCCGCCAGGAACTACTTTTTTCCATTTCTCATTAGTTTTTGCTGCATTTGTTTATTATTTGTATTTATCCGCCAATTTCACCCGTATTCAATAGTATTCGTATTTGTAGGCCAAATTCACCTGTATTTATTTGTATTTGTCCCACAAATTCAAATGTGTCTATCAACCACATAATCCAAACAAGCATTTAATAGTACATAAGTCTCACATATTAATCCACATTTAAAATAGATAATCCTCTACTACACCCATCGACGTAACTTTTCGTGCTCTTCTAGAATCAACACTCCTTCGTTATCGAAGAATTCTCCCAACTCGTGGCAAATCTCATGTTGGAGGAACCTCGCCAGATCCGCACAAATGTTCTCGATGTCCTTGTCTCTCAGGTTCCCCCACGAAGTATCTATAGTAGGGAGCTGCACATACGCACAATAATTGAAGATTATTATGCATAATCATTAGAAAGTAAATTAGCACATGGTTGTGTATCAGAGGCTTACGTCTTCAGGATTCGTCCGATACCTTCCATTATTTCTCAACATCTCACACGCGTAATATCCACATAAGATACTGCCAGGAGGTTGCTTGTAGCACTGCAAAAAAATAAAAAGTGATGAGAAATTATTAACGAACTGAACAACTATGAATAATATCAATTTGTTATGTTCTTACATATTTGGCATGTCGTATTAACATCTTTTCCCTATTTGCAGGGTGCTCCCCACCATTTATTATGTATAGCCGATACGCGTTTTGAGGATACAAAGACAGAAGTTAGTTATACAATTTCTAGTGTTTACATGCATTATTAAAGTACTACAATGGGTTTTCTTACTTTTTTAGAATTTTAATGAAATCCCCGTAAACGTTCTCTTCGTAGTGTAATGAGTCGAAGATCCCTGCTTCTCCAAGCTTTGGACAGATACATAAGACAATGAAATGGTCTCTGAAAATAATTATGTTCCAATAATTAATATAAATAAACCACATATTAAATATATTTATCTATAGTAATTAGAAATAGCTTACTTAAAATTGTAAGCACACATGATGTGGCTCTTCTGCTTCATCCTTTTCTTCATTATCTTTGCAATGTATACAGTCACTTCATGTTGTCTAGCAGCATGTAATTTCTGTATTACAGCTTGTTTCTCCTCTTCTATCTTTGTTTCTTGTTCGATTTGTTTTTCAAATGCTTCCCTGATTATGTACGGGTGCGCCGGCTCGCTCACTTGTTGCGGGTCAAGGTATGCTACCTTCCACCTCCCGCCGGTCTTCCTTTCATCCAAGGCTTGCATCCTACAAAATATATAGATCGCTTAGGATGGTTATACCAAAGTGAAACTACACATATGGATTTGAAAATTGGTATGGGGTACATGCATGTTGACTTACATGCACCAAACGGTGACGAGATTCACGTCAAGGCATTCACGACGGAACATCACGTGCAAATCCTGGAGATCAATTACCAACTTTCGCGGTATCGGGCTACCGAACACCCACGTTGGGACATTAGCGGTAATAGTATGAATGCCTTGCTTCATGGCCAACATGATCCATCCATGCAGCTTATTCAGTTCCGGCGGCCCCTCCAATAGTTGCCATGTATAACAGAATGGTTTGCCATGCACAAAAACCTGGGGCACCTCTTCCGAATCAAATAAATTGAGTTCTTGCTTTTTCTTTCGAACAGAGGAGCGAGTTGCAATTTTATCACTCATGGCTGCACCTTTTTTCGCCTTCAGTGCATGTAAGAAGGTGTCAACTTGTGGTGTTTTCTTTTTTGGTGCGTATGAGGTTATCATACGGCGTACCCTCTTGGTAGGTGAAGCTGGCGGGGGGGAGGTGAATTTGGTAAATTAACTTCAAAATTATCCACATCTGCATCCCTTTCTTCATCGTCATGGACAATTTCATGGATAGGTGATAGCACTGACTGCTCGGTCTCATTGTTACCTCCCTGCCCAACATTGATAGTCGTCTGCTCCTTGGTCTCATTGTTACCTCCCTGCACAACATCCATAGTCGTCTGCTCGGTCTCATCGTTACCTCCCTGCCCAACATCCATAGTTGTTCGTGCTTCTGTGTTCTCGACTACAGGCTGCTGTGAGGGATTTGGCAATACATTAAGAATGATATCTCGGTGATGCCATAGTATGTATTGGTTCCTCGCATCACCAAGGAGCTCGATCCCCTCATCGGTAGGGATATCAATCTCGCACGCCTCATCAGACACCGAGACAACTTGCATCCATGCATACTCTGGCAGGGGTGGATTCGGAAACGTATGACCCACGGGTGCCATGGCCATTGCAACCTCGCGAAACTTATCTTGTTTCCTTCCGTAAGGTATAACCAACTTGCATGGGGTATCCTCTGTTATGTCAACAATAGGATACTTGGCATTGACAATAGACCCAGCACTACTTGGAGGAACGACGACAGATCTACTCTGGGCAAGTAGCAGGTTTGGTAATACTCCATGTCCATGAGCATCGGTTGCAGCCGATCCGGTGGCCTGTTGTTGGGTTATGAAGAACTGTACCAGCTCTTGTTTGGCAATTTCTCTCATCTTGTTTTCAAGATTTTTCTTATAATGGTCGCACTTCTTATACCTTCCACTATCTTCAGGAAATGCTTTACCCCAAGGTAAGGTAGATGACATCCCTCGAACACGGCCAGTGTGCTCAGGGGTTCCGATCGCGGTGGTTAGCATATCTTTCTCCCTATCGGGCTTGAAAAGGTCGTGCTTTTGCAAATCGGCGAGTTCTTCCAAATTCTCATAAATCTGTTCTGTTGTGGGTTTCTTGAATCCAACCTTGCCGTCAGGTGTTATTGTCGGAATTCGAGCAAGGCACCAATTCTTGCTACGCTCATCCATGCCTTCAAACAATTCTGGTAAACCAGCTACCCTCCTCTGTTCTTCCATTTGCCTCCATTTTTGTAGCTTGGCAGCATATCCTCCCAAACCCAGGTGATGGGGGTTCTCAGCAGCTTTCTTAGCCTTCTCTATATATTCTTTACTCTCAGCTATTGCTTTCTCTATTGTCTTTTGTTCTTTGAATTCTTGCCACACCGCTAGCGGGATGTTACCATACACTACCCAAGCATCCTTCCCTTTCTGAACAAATTCTGTATTAAGCGTAGACCTCCAAGTCCGTAAACATCTTCCAAGGAGGCCCTCAGCAAAACGTCTAGCCTGTCGCTCGGTCCCTTCCGGAAAAACAAACCTTTCCTTCAGTTTGGCCCACAATACATCCTTTGTTGCCACCGGCACTTTCTTCCACTTAGTTGTTGTGATCCAATTCCCCAATTGATCCCTGACAATTGCACCTGCGATGTTCCGAAATCGAGCATTTATCCCTTCAGGAAGGACGGGCTCGTCTTTGGCACCAAGTTGTTCTATCACATATTGTCCTCTTTCAGGGATCTGGTTTCGTTTGCGTTTTCCACGTCCCTTCTTGGGGTTACTAGTAGTAGTAGTAGTCGAAGGTAGTGGTCCTGAACCTTCTATCTCCTGTGCAGAATTAGTCAATGCTCTTCGGTGACGTGGCGGGGATTGATCATCGTTCTACACACATACAAATTATATTTAATATATCTGAATGTGAACAACAAACACATCAACAACATATGAATGTGTATGCAGACCTGTTCATCTAGGCTAGGATTGTAATCAACGTCATCGTCATCTGCACACCTACGAGGTCGTGGTACGCTGGGTTCGTACTCATCTGGAGTTAAATAGTCTTCTTGAAATCCTTCTTCGTCTTCGTCCTCGGAGGATTCATGACTGACCGGTGTACAAGTTATAATTTAAAAAATCCAAATAATATCCAACAATAACTATTTTATCTAATAATCCTCAAATCTATTCCAAATTCCAGTGTACACGTTATTATTTATACATTTTTTACAAAAAAATAGACCATAAACCATATCAAAATTTCACACATAATAGATAAATATTTCTAATTTTGTCAATTAATAAAGATAGCTAATATTTAAATACACACAAATTTTTTCACACTTAATAGATAAGCATATCGAAATCTACACCATACACAATTTTTTCACACTTAATTGAGACATGTAAATACAAATTAAGCATTTATAAACAGTTATAATAACACATTTAACCACAAATTAAGCATTTCTAATAATACATCTGCAAAAAAATTAAAAAAAAACCCACCCATCCGGATCCGGACGGTGAAGGGAGGACGTCGGCAGCGGGCCCTCGCCGGCGGTGGTGGCGCACGGGGAGGAGGACGGCGGCGGGCCCTCGCCGGCGGCGGCGTCGCGCCGCGTGGACGACGGCGGTGGGACCTCGCCGGCGGCGGCGTCATGCAGCGTGGACGACGGCGCGTGGCCGGCGGGCGGTGGAGAGGTATTGTCGGCGGCGGCGCGCGGGGACGGCAGCGCGCGCGGGGTGGTGTTGTCAGCAGCGCCGGGTTCTCCATCCGCAGACAACGGCGGGTCTTGGGGGCGGAGGAGACGGCGGCGCTTGGGATGGATGCGGCGGCCGGCATCTTCGGCGGCGGCGCGGCTCGGGGAGGAAGACGGCGGGAGACGGCGGTGCTCCAAGGGCGTACGGCGAGGAGCGGCGGCGCGTCGGCGCGGCGGCGCTAGGGGAGGAGGACGGTGACGCGGTGGCGCTCGGGGAGGACGGCGGTGAGGCTGGCGCGAAATTTCTGCAGCCTCACGGCGTCTTTTCATTTTTGCGCCGGGACTTAGAAAATTTTCAGCCCCGCGGGCCGCTATATGGTCCGTAGCACCACTGGCGGGTGGTATAAAGCGCCCACCAGCACTGAGCTTCTGTGCTGGCGGTCATCTTACGCGACCGCCAGCACTGTGCATTTCCAAAAGATTCAAAAAAAATGAAAACAGCCTAAAATGTGTTCAATTTAGTCTCAAATTTCCAGAACTATTGTAAAATGATTCAAAGTAAATTAGGAAAGGTTTTTTGCTCATAGAAAAGTTTTAGTTTCAAAATTTTAGTTCAAATGAGTCTCTTGGGTGAAACACCCTCTAACTCTTGGGTTGTTTCACCCAGGAGTCACATTTGAACTAACTTTGAAAAATATTTAGTGTTATGTGTCAAATAATAATTTTCATAGTTACTATTTAACATTTCAGTAAACTTGTAGAAGTTTCAAACAATTTTGAATTAGTTTAGGCACACTTTCATTTTTTTTATTTTTGGGAAAAAGCACAGTGCTGGCGGTCATCTTAAGAGACCGCCAGCACTGTGCATTTCCAAAAAATTCAGAAAAATTGAAAACAGCCCAAAATGTGTTCAATTTAGTCCCAAATTTCCAGAACTATTGTAAAATGATTCAAAGTACATTTCAGTAAACTTGTAGATGTTTCAAACACTGTAGTGAAGGAAATTTGACATTAATTCAAATTTAGCATACTCAATTTCATTACCAACATTGCATACATGCTTACAAAACCATTGAAAGGAAGCATGCCATTACAACAGAAATACACAACAGGATACATATGCAACTAAGTTGTTGATTACAAATGGCTTTCAATTTGTGACATTCTTGTCTTGCCTCATGTCTGGAACCAAGCAAAATGTCCCATTGCCCATGAAAATGTTGCACAAGCTCTGACAAACTTCCATTCATAGACACCAGGTCCTGAATCACTTGATTTGCTCTCCCAGAAAATTTAGGGTCAAGCCAGTACTTGAAATCACAAGGATTATCTACATTTGAGCATTGCAAGAACCTTCTCCCTGCATCCACTCCAGACCAGCAGCAAGCCAACCGTGAGTTCTGTCCATGGCGGCATGTAAGCCCCGTCCTCACCACCATGCCTTCTTCTGAGTGTTGTTCCAACAACCACTCAAGCTGGCATTAACCAAAGAATTTATCATCATAAGACGCAAACAAGAACAATATTGATTCAAACACCAAATTTGTGGTTGAATGGATGCCTCACCCCCATCTCTGGAAGCCGGTGATCCGATTCATCTACGTGCCTAGTTCTTCCCTCCATCCCATGCCTTGGCGTGCTCTTGTGCCTCCTTCCTTGAGCCATCTGGCCGCCGGGCCGGAGCGGTGGGAGCAACACAACTCTAGGGCGGGGAAGCTCGGCGAGGCTCTAGGCGCGCGCGGCAGGAGCAGAAGCTCGGCGAGGTTTAGGCGTGATCGGCGGGAGCAGCAGCTCGATCTAGGGAGTGGCCGAGGATAAGGTAGCACGGGGCATGTATGTGCCTCTGGGGGCCTTAGCATTGGCGTGCGGCCTTAGTGCCCGCCAGCAGT
Organism: Cenchrus fungigraminus; assembly: GCA_036936925.1. Classification (NCBI taxonomy): domain Eukaryota; kingdom Viridiplantae; phylum Streptophyta; class Magnoliopsida; order Poales; family Poaceae; genus Cenchrus; species Cenchrus fungigraminus. The sequence goes on from CM072779.1 coordinate 107,105,163, forward strand.
GAAGGGGAGCGCTGGTGGGCGGCCTTAGAGCCTGCCAGCAGACACTTAGAGCGCTGACAGGCGGCCTTAGTGCCCGCCAGTAGTGTAATTCTTCTATATAGCCCGCCGAGCACCTGAAAAATTTCTAAGTGTTGGCGAGACCTCGAAGCTACGCCATTAGGCTGCCGAAATTTCTCCCCACCGCAGCTCCTCCGCCGCGCGCCGCAGCTCCCTCCGCCGCCGCAACAGCTCCCTCCGCTGCCGCAACAGCTCCCTCCGCCGCCGCCGTAGCTCCCTCTGCCGCCGCCGCAGCTCCCTCCCGCCGCCGCCCGCAGCTCCTTCCCGCGCCGCCGCAGCTCCTTCCCTCCGCCGCGCAGATGCATCCATCTTCAAGCACAGATCCCCCTGCCGCCGTGCCGCAGCTCCCTCCCTCCACCGCGCCGCCGCAGCTCCCTCCCTCCGCCGCCCCAACACTCCCTCCCGCCGTCGCCACCGCCACCTCCACCGCCAGCTGCCCCTCCCTCCGCCGCGCCGCCACAGCTCCCGCCAACGCCACCGCCACCAGCCAGGGGAGAGGAAGTGAAGGAGGAGGAGAGGGAGGAGGCCCGTGGAGAAGGAGATGGAGGAGGTCGAGGGGGAGGGGTAGGAGACGGCCGAGGGTGAATAGGACGGGTGTGGTCTGGTCGGCGCCGTCCTCCATTTGACTGCACCTGTGGTGAGTGGTTTGAGAGCCTCCTCAAGATTTCAGTTTTTTAGTTACATGTAGTGATCAATTAGTGATGTTGGATCAAAATTTTGTTTAGTTTTTGATGAATTAGTGATGCTGGATCAAAATTTTGTTTAGTTTTTTGGTTGAACTAGAAAATTTTTGTGTGGCCCGCCCTTCGTGTCGTGGCCTTTACTTGCAGATTTCTGGAAACCTCACCGTACAAGGGAGGTGTTTCGAAAATTTTGAATATACAATAAGCATTGGTTTATTTTGGCAGGGAAGGAGAAGTAGGCGTTGCCGTTGCCTTGGAGGCCCCCGTCTTGCTTCCGCCACCAGCTCCTCACAGAAGGTGAGTTCAAACACATGCAACTTAGTGCAATCGTTCTATGATCGTTACTCTGCCCTAATACAAATGTCAAGTTTGATTATTACTATACCCTAATACACTCGACTATTATTTTACAGGAGTAGAGGCCCTCAGAGCTGATGGTGGGGAGTTTCCACCGTCCAAACCTCGTTCTCTTTGAGGAGGAAGAGGTCAATGCGTATGATGCACGCTACCTTGGCATCATGGTACTTTTTAGGACCGGATGTAACTTTGATAACATCAGTCGCATGAAGATACAGACAGCCATTCATGATCAGATGGGTGTGGCGGTTCCGCTAGAAAATATCTGGCACTTCCTTGATGATTATGTGATTGTGACCACTTCAGCGGCTGACTTGGAACAAATCTTGGACCATAGATTGCTTCGAGTTGATGGATATAAGCTCCAGATCTGGCCAATGACACCATTTTATGGTTCAGCTGAATTTTCTCTTGATTCCACAATACCCGTCACCGCGATGCCACCGGCTCCAGTCCCACACCCACCACAATCTGCGCAACCACTGAGGATCACCTTGCTTGGAGTGCCACCAATATTTTGGAACATTCCTAATTTTTGTGGAAGAGTCTTCCAGAACATATGTCAGGTTAACGCTGCGCAGAGGAGGAGGTCCAATCTCGCTATGCTATTTACCACATATGCAAGCCCATCATCTATACCTGAAGATGCAAGTGTAGGCATCCACAGAAGAGCAACAAATGGTGATACCATTCTGAACGTGTGGGGTATTTGGATTGAAGCAGAAACAGCTGCACCACCCGATGATGGACAGAGAAGTGCTTTGGGCAATGGTAATATCATTCTGAACATGTGACCTATTTGATTTCATTCTGCAGCAAAACCTTACTCTGATAATTGTACATTGTTCCCTCTAACAATTATCACGCTGACTGTAGATAACCGCAACCAACGGCGTCGGTTCATGTTATATCCTCCAGCCAGAGGTGGCGACGGTTCGGGGCCTTCCGCCACACAAGGAGGTCAAGCTAGTGGAGGTCGTCAGCATGCAGGTATGATACAAGCAGCCCATACATCGTCTGCACCTTCAACCCAGCGAGGGTACTACTACATGTCGTCGCAGGACTCCAGAAGCTCTTTTGGCTCTCTGCTCTCCGGCCAGTTCTCAAGCGATTAGATTAGGAATGTTGTAATTGTTTTCTAAATTACCTAAGACATGTTTGGAGTACCAACGTCACATGATCTAGGTAGATTATTACTTCTGACCATGTTTGAAGTTGTGATATATTCGGTTGTGATGTATTAAGTAAGTTGGCATTTGCAAATTGAAGTGATGAAACTTTCATGTGTTGTAGTTCTATTTCTGGAAGCTGCACCCGTCGATTCATCAAACGATGGTTCAATTGATCAAACTAGAGAGGACATGTCAACATCTACCAACAGTCCGTCCATTGATCACGATGGTTCTACTCCAACTAGAGAGGACATGTCAACATCTGTCGACATTGTATCTGGCTGCATTGGTGCACTTGAGGACGATGCTAGCACCGAGATTTGAGCTTCAGTTGTTCACTTCGAATCCATTATGAATGTATTTGTATCTGTGGAAAACTACGTTTTGTGACGCTGTGAGCTTGCTTGTGAACTGTTGTTGTGAACTTCACTTCTGAAGGTTGTGAACTTGTGATATTTGTGAACTTATGTAATGTACCATATTTGAACTATTGATGTACCCTTTTATGTCTTGAGTGGTTATTACTTGTGATATATTCGGTTGTGATATCTTCAATTTGATACAATAATATATTCGGTTGTGATGTCTTCAATTTGATACTATTTTATTGCAGTAGAGGAATTTTAAAAACTAATTGTAGTAGTGGAATTTTAAAAACCATCTGAATACTGTATGCTGGCGGGCGTCATAAGCGCCCGCCAGCGGTGACGATCACTACTGGCAGGCGTCATAAGGGCCCACCAGCGTAGACAGTTACTGCTGGCAGGCCTCATAAGCGCCCGTCAGTGCTGTGGTTGTGGCAACAAAAGTCAATGCAGACGGTTTGGATCGATCGATGCCGGCTGGCTGCCCGAGCGCCGCCGCACCACCCCCAGGCCGAGCACCGCCGCGCCCCAAGCCGAGCGCCGCCACACCACCCTGCCTGATCGAGCCCCGCCAGCGCCGGCCGTGCTAGGTGCCTCCTCCATGGGCCGCGCGCGCCCCTGCCTCCCGGGCCGCACCCCTACCGACGGCGCACCGAACGAACCTCCCCTGCCCGCCTCCTCCTCCTCCGGCCGCTGCCTCCTCCCCTGCCCTACATCGCCGCACAGTGCCTCACGGGCTCGAACTTCGCCGGCGTCGTGCCTCCTCTCGGTTTGGTATAAATTAATTTAATCTCATATTGCAATTCAATAATGTTCGATTTTTGTGTAGATTAGAGATTTTGTAAAAATTGAACGTGTTTATATTATGTGTAGATTAGAGAATGTGTAAAAATTTTATAAGCAAAATTTTGTTAGACTTGTGAATGTTTAGAAAATTTTAATAAAATATCGTGTATATTTTAGGGATAACGATGACAAGTCGCTTTGAATTTTTTAATCGTGATGGCGGCCGTGGAGGTGGTCGTCGTCCTGTCTGTAGTGGTCCCCCTGTCCCAGAGCCTCCGCCACCACCCCCAGGGCAGCTTGTTGGTGCTTCCTTCCCCGTCGGTCAAGAACCCATGCCCATTACCCAACAAGAGTTACGCCAAAATGTGGTATGTACTTAGATATTCTATTTTTTTATTTTGTCATTATTTTTACAATGATAATAATGTGTATTATTTGCATTATAATGAAGATGGTTTCACTAATGCAATGGTTAGAATGAGTTATATATTGTGTGACTGGACAAGCTCCAATGGTGAGACATGAACAAACGACTTCATCACGAGGAAGATTTATTGTTTCTCTATCAATTAACACTGCGGGCATGCGAGAGCAAACATTTGGTGATACAGTTATTATCCATGTCAATTCTTTTGCTGCACTACAACCACATGTTGCTGCTTCTGATGCCGTGAGGAAGGCACTTATCGAAATAGAAGCTCAAACAAGACATGTAATCCCAGACTATAGTTGCTTCAAGATTAAAGCCTTAGAACATAACAACATGGCTGTCACTAAAATACCTAAACGAAAATCACCATCGTATGAATCGCCCATTGTATGTAACTAAAACTTACTCATTATTTTTGGAATTTGTTTTCTTAAGAATTGTCTACTTACACGTTATGTTTTTCTTACTAATTGAATCAGGACGCATTGTATAACAGTTTCATGCACGCTGACCAAGGTATGCATGAGGTCTTATGTCAAGTATTACATAACATTGGATGGACATTCACGACACCGCACCCAAGTCCAGTACGCGGCGGTTGGCAAGCTGGCATTACCCTATCATCATTTACGAATTCGGTGCAAATATTTGGAGAGATATTTGTAACATCCCTCAAATTTATTGAGGAATGTTCATTAATAAAAATGTGGATTTAAAATTTTCGATGAATTATTTGAGTGATTATCAACTTATTTAAGGATGTCTTCCTTTTCTCTCCTTTAATTCCTAGATTTATTTTGAGCTAAATAAAATTTCTAGGAAATATAAAAATGTTAGTGTGAGAAACTTGGAGTTCTTTTGGTTTTATTTGGAGTTTATTTGAGTGGGATTTCAAATTTGAATTTACATTCAAATTTGAATCTAAAATAGAAAAGGGTTGGAAAGAAATAGAAAAGGTAAAGGGAGGATAGCTTCTGGGCCGCGAGCCCAAAGTCCCGAAGTCCGCCGAACCACCCTCTTCTCTTTTTCCTTGCGCACCGCACCTCCTCTCACTTTCCCTCGAAACAGCCCGTCGCGGCCCAACTTCCGCCGGCCCGCCTCCCACCTACCGCGCTCGCTCCGAGCCGCTGACGAGCGGGACCCGCGTGACGCAACCCCTGCGTCAGCGCTTCTTCCCCGCGTCACCCTTCTCTTTTCCGCTTTAGTGACGCCGGCGGCAGCCTTCCGGCACCGCGCCGCCCATGGCCGCCGTCGCGACGCGCCAGCGCACCCTTCGGCGCATCCCGGCCGTCCACGCGTCCCGCGCTGCCCTCCGCTATAAGTAGACCGCTCCGCAGCCCCCGGGAAGCTCCCAACCCTAGCCGCCACGGGGAGCTCTCCCCTTCTGCCTTGCCGCCGCCCGCCGGAGGAGAAGAAGGAGGGAGAAGGGAGAAGAAGGCCAGGAGCACGCCCACGAGTTCGCCGTCGACCTCACGAAGCCGAAGGCCCGCACGTAGGAGCTCGGGGACGCCGCGAAGCCAAGGACCGCGACGCCCCTGCTTCCTCTGCTCCGCGTCGCCGTCTCCTTCCTCGCCGACGACCCTGCTCCGTCCCACTTCACCAATGCCTGCACGCCGGCCCGTGGCCACCAAGGTGAGGCCGCGCTCCCTCGCCCATTTGTGGTCGACCCGGCCTTCGAGCCGAGGCGCAACGCGAGCACACCGTCGCCGACACCGCCGCGCCGCCGCGCACGCGCTTTGGTGAAGCCGGCCTTCGTGCCATGCTGGGAAGTTTCTGCAGGTGCCGCTGCCGTCGCCTGATGCACGCGCACGTCTCCGCTGCCTTCCTTGACTCGCGTAGTCCCTCACGTCGCCGGAACGCCGGAGGCCCGTCGCCCCTTTTCGCCGCGCCGCCATGGCCTTTGCCATGCCGGTTTGCCACGTGCACGCGGCGACAGGAGGGAAAGGCACCGCCTTTGGTGCTGCTTCGTGCTCGCCTCATCACCGGCCATCGCGCGCCCCCACACGCGCTTGTGCCTGGCCGCAGGAGCTCCGCACGCCGCCACCATGTCCGCCGGCCCAAGCTCCGCCATGGCGGACAAGGTCCTGCACCTAGAAGCAAAGGGGCAAAAGCCCAGATTTTGGGGCCTTCTCGTTCACTAGGTGCACGCACACATGTCTCTGGCATTTGGGACACCCGCGCGCCATCGCCGGTGCTCGCCGCCATGTGCCCGCGCGACCGCGTCACCGCCGTGCCTCTGTCTCGCCGCCGACACGCTTTCCCCGGCCGAGGTCGTTCCCTCTTTGCACGAGGATGCGCTTTAGGTGCTCCTTGACCCATCCATGCCGCTTGTTGGGCAGGCCGGGCACACCTCGCCGCCGGCGAACCCTTGCCCGCGCCGCCGCTCCTTATGAGCATTTCACCGAGCACCAACCGCCGGCAACCCAAACCCCTGGGGTTTTGCGCCCCACACACGCACACACACACACACGACTCCTCGCAGAGGATCCGCCGGGATCTCGTGCGGCTGGCCAACCCAGGCTGAGCCACACGCGCCCCAGCACACCGCCGCGCCGCAGCGGATCCCTCCCGGATCCCACGCGCGCAGCCACGCGCGCAGCCACGTGGCCTGCCACGTGTGCAGGCGCTGGCCTTAAGCCAGTCGTGTGGCGGCCGCGTCAGCACTGTAGCCGGCCTACAGCTGGCTATAAGTCCCTTTAGAGCTAGCTAGAGATAGTCTAGAGCTAGTTAAAAGTCTGCAATATTGTATATGCGTATTTTAATTTCAGAAATGTATTTTATCTTCGGAAAATCATAACAAATCCGTTTTAGCTCCGAAAAATATGAAACTTCTTCTGAAAATCTTCTAAAAATCCAAACTTCGTGCTAGACTAGAGGTTGCCTCTTTTTGGATCTTATTTGCTTTTTATCTTGGATTTATTGCTATTAGTAGCCGAGTTTATTTATTTAAATACGCTTCTAGGAGCTGCCGGAGCCGGAGAGCTGAACCAGGACTACGACGACGACCTCAGCTACGACGACCACTCGTACCCAGGTTCACGCCCGACCATCTTTGAATGCCCATTAGGCATGGCTATTTTAGAACTGCTAGTGCTTTATTTAATGCATAGAGATGGATATGATGAACCCATGCATAGCCTCTTTTACATACTTGTCCTTGATTGACCTACTACTGTTTACTTAAGCTAGATGATGTGCTGAGCTTGCTGTGCATGTGTTGGGATTATTGTGGTAGTTTCTTGGCGTGTGTTGGGAAAAACCGGCAGGAGAAGGCGTTTTGGGATATTTTGGCGGGGGTGAGCTCGAGACAACCTGATCTGGGATCGGGGGCCAGGGATCGTCTTCTCGGACGTTGCCCGAGTTGGTACCTATGGCGGGTACACCGTTTTAGGAGCACAGGTGTTGGGGATTTTGTGATGACTTGGAGGATATGAGCTCGCCCCGGTCTGAAACCGAGTGGGTCGCCTGTTACACGGGACTTTCGTACACACCACCTCGCCGAGAGTGGGGATAGGGCCGTTCGACCCTAGCAAGTGCGGTACCATACCTGCCAGCAGGATAGCGGGGTATCAGTGGGGGAGAGGTGGGAGTGAGTCCACCCTCTCAGTGCGACTCCCGTGTGGCCACATGGGGGCATTTTCACAGTTCTGGGGTGGTCTTCTGCGGGGGACCGCATCGAGACCCGGATGCAGGATGGAACCGTAACTCCTAGGTGTTCGCCCGGTAGGGTAGGCTCGGTCGGCCGTACACCGTCCGGGTGCTATTCCGAGTTGGGTACTGGTGTACACGCTCTGCAGAGTTTAGATCTATACGTATAGCCGCGTCCTCGGTTATGGACATGCCCGTTGTTTCTCCGACTCTTACGTTTTGGGATTTCTACCTCCCCCTTATAGGATGAGCGTGATTGGTGAGCCGTGGTTGTATTCGGGGAGAGGAGAGTTGCTCCCTCTACCTCGTGGATCCGGGTGCAACCATTGAGGTGCGAGGAGTGGGAGTTCTCGCACCGACCCTAGATGGAGATAGGTGATGGTGACGGTGATCTGGGTAACCAGATGTATCCGTATGTGGATGAGAGATATGGGATATGGTGAACTTATGGAGATATTACTCTATTTTTGCTGCTGCTGCATAGGAAACCCTGCTACTACCTTGAGATACTCTTTTCCCCTTAGAAATAGGCCACTTAAAGCTTGCATACGGTTGGTGACGTGGACCTATCCCGATCCTTGGGGATAGCCCCTGAGCTTGCAGGGTACGAGTCCGACTACGACAACAATGCCGACGGATGGTACGACTGAGGGGGGGCACGACGCTTCGCTCAAGGATGCCTGTGGGAGATGCCTGAAGATGGAGACACCTTTTGAAGACTAGCTACCGCTGCGTAGGCTCTTATTTCTGTTATTTCGCCAAGAGGCGAGTATTGATGTACTCCGAATAAACAGGACATGTAATAATCAGATTATTATTCGTACTCTGATGCTTTATTTCGATGTATGACTGTGTTATTTATCTGTGATGAATGCCTGTGCGTGATAGCGTCTGATCCAGGGACTATCACGAGACAGAATGCTGGGTTTTCCGAATTTTGAAAACCCAGGGCGTTACAGATGGTATCAGAGCCATACTTGACCGTAGCACGTGCCCTTAGAAATGGTCGTTAGAAATTAGGACTCTAAACGAAACTCTTTTGCTATATACCATTCTTGACTTATATTACAAAACTTATCCTTCTTTTGAAAAGTTCTATCTCTCCTGCGCTAACTAGAAATTTCTTCCGTGTCACAGGAGATGGCTCGTCAGGAGGTGGAGTTGCTCCCAGAGCACATGGAGGGACTCGCCCGTTGGGTTGACAGGGTCGTCCTCAGGCTGGGGATTCCCCCTACGCACGTCACCTACCGCGCTGAGGACGTCCGCACGCTGTCGGGACCACTAGTGCTTTGCACGGTGGCCGTCCTACCCCACCCGGCACTTCCAGGCTTCCCGGGATGCTCGAGCACAGCACTGGACTCAACGTCAGGAACGCTGTGGACACCGCCTGCAGCCACGTACTTCGCCACCTGCTGGCTAGGTACCGCGACGTCTACAGGACTGGAGACCTGAGGCTGATCCCTCAGGACTACTACAGAGTGGCTCCGATCGTGAACGGACTGCCAGACCCTTCAGCACTCTACGAGGAGGAGGTTGTTCAGGGACCTCTACGTGAGGCCGACGACACGCTCGTCACCACTGGGAGCTACCTCGTGGACCTCGACACTCACGCCCGCCGACTGAGCGAGCAGACGAGTGGACTCTTCAGCAGACTGGAGTACACCACTCTGGAGCTGAAGGAGATTCAGCCCCGCACCCAGAGCCTGCTCGTGGAGAACCTCACCCTTCGCCAGCGAGTTGAGCAGCTCGAGCGAGGACTTCGCCACGGCAACTCTTTGGCAGTTCAGGCTGAGGCTGAGAGGGTGACCGCTCGAGAGGAGAAGATCTATGCTCAGGAGGATCTACGCAAACAGGAGGCTAGGTTCACCCGTCTCTTCGCCAAGCTGGACCAGAAGGATGCCCAGTTCGCTGCCCAGGGGCGCAACTTGGTTCGTGAGAAGGCCAGAGTGACAGAGCTCATGGAGGACCACTACAACAACACTGCCAACATCGCTGCACTCACCAGGACTTCCGTGTTCCTGCTGGACAAGTGCAAGCGGATGCTGAAGACTTGGGAGGACGCTGACTCACTTCGGGTGGACGAGCTTCAGGAGCTCAACAGTCTGCTACCCCCCGAGCGTCAGCGGGCGATCCGCAAGGAGACCTTCAGGCTCCACCCGTCCGCCCTCAAGCTTCACCTGTGTCCCCTGGCCGACATGGCCATTCCGGTTGAGACCAACGAGGTGAGGGCCGCTCACTCCAGGCTGTCGCGGATGTTCCCCAAGGACTTCCCCGATGAGGACCGTTACCCAGTGAGGTACAAGAAGTCCCGTTTCGAGTAGCGTGCCGAAGCTTGAGCATGCTTTTAAGAGTAGAGTTGTAAGGTAGGTAGTCTCCAAGAGTCATTCCATGCAGCCGAGAGCCTGTTCCGGTGCATGTTGAGTTATGAGTCTTTTCACACCTAGATGTGCACACCCTTTTGAGATCTTGTAACGCTATATTAGATCGTTGATGTGTGTGACCTCCAAGGCTTGAGTCAGCCTCGAGGGAACTTATGTACTCTTAATGGATGCTGGTTGTTTGGTCTTAATGGAGTTGTTTGTTCTTATTGCTTCTTCTCATTGAGTGTAGGATTTATATTAGTAGAAATACTTTCATGATTGTATATCAGACTCAATTTGTTGGTGAGAGACGTATCTGAGGTTTTCCTGTACCCTTGGTCGTGTTTTCCAGCAAGATGTCGATCAGGAGGTCCGGACGTCTGTTGGGACGCTTTGAGGCTGCCGAGGAAGAGCAAGCCCCGCCAGCCCCGCCTGTCCGTGGCCGTGGACGTGGACGCGCTCGTGGACGTGGACACGCGCCTGTCCTGGGACGTGGTCGAGGCAATATGGTGCCACCACCACCGCCTCCGCCCATCGGACAAGGCGCTGAGGAGGAAGCCGAAGGAGAGCCTGCGCCACACCCGGCTCCCCAGGGGCGTGGCCGTGGGCGTGGTCGTGGCCGTGGAGGAGCACCTCCACCGCCACCGCCTAACCTAGCTGAGGTGATGGCCCTGCAGACATAGCTGATGCAGAGGATGGCTGACGCCGTCGAGAACCGAGTCGGTGGGAACCGCAACGCCCCGGTGGAGGAGGACTTCGCCAAGAAGATCGAGAGGTTCATCCGTCTGAAGGCCCCTACCTTCAGCTACTCGGACGATCCCCTCGATGCCGATGACTGGCTCCGCGTGATCGAGACAAAGCTCGACCTCACCGCCTACACTGACGAGGAGTGTGTCGCTCTCGCCGTCCACCAGCTCGAGGGTCCTGCCAAGTCTTGCTGGGACAACTACTCCGAGACTCACCCGAACCCAGCATTCATCACCTGGCTGGAGTTTTGTGAGGTGTTCCGTGAGCAGTACCTGCCGAAGGAACTCATGATCCAGAAGGCTCAGGAGTTCCGCACCATGACTCAGGGTGCGATGAGGGTGGAGGAGTACGAGAGGCACTTCATGAAAATGATGCGCTATGCCCCTGACGACACCACCACCGATGACAAGAAGCAGTTCTGGTTTCTGCGAGGCCTGCACCATGGTCTCCGCCAGAGCTTGAAGGCCAGCGAGCACAAGTCCCTTCGCCACCTGGTGAACAGGGCTATCGCGCTCGAGGAAGAACGCAGGGGGCATGAGGAGCGCATGAAGGGCAAGAAGAGGTTCGGAGATCGGGACCATGGCGACCGATCCTTCCAGAGGCCGAGGAGCGGACAGAGCAACCTGCTCCGCGGGAGCTACCGCCCGGGGAACAACCAACCCGGACGAGGCTTCGGAGGGAACTGTGCACCATACCCAGGAGGAAGGAGCAACTACCAGCAGCAGGGTGGTGGCTACAACCGCCCGCAGCAGAGCGCGTCGAGGCCCAGCACAGGAGGTTTCACCCCGACGTGTTACGCCTGTGGCAAGCAAGGCCACAAGTCGTACGACTGCCCCAGCAAGAAGGCCGCTGCTACACCTGCCAGGGCACCAGCTCCAGGAGGGAGGCCACCTCAGGCTGCTCCCCAGCCGGCCGCAGATCGCGGAAGGCTCAACCTCCTGACTGAGGAGGAGGCTACCGACGCTCCTGACGTCGTGATTGGTGAGTTTTTAGTTTGTGGCACTAAGGCTTTGATTCTGTTTGATACTGGTGCAACTAGTTCTTATGTGTCCTCTAACTTTGTAAACAAACTATCTCTCCCCATGACTCCCCGTCCGAAACCCATCATAACGAGCTCCCCGCTCGGAGATATTAGGTGCACTTTGCTATGCAAGGGAGTGGAGATGTCCATCAAGGGTCACAAGTTCCTCGGAGATCTGACCGTACTGAAGTCCAATGGGATTGATGTTATTCTGGGCATGGATTGGATCACCGCTCACAAAGGGGTAATCTCCTCGTCACCCCGACAAGTAACCTTGATGCACCCGAAGGGAACGAAGATCACCTTCGAGCCGCTAAAGCCTCGGGAAGTACCAGTTGTGTACAACCTCTCAACCAAGACAGTGGCTGATGTTCTAGTGGTTTGTGAGTACCCCGATGTCTTTCCTGATGATCTGCCGGGGTTACCACCAGACCGCGACGTGGAATTCGTGATTAACCTTGTGCCAGGGATTGCACCCGTGGCACAGAGTCCTTACAGAATGGGCAAGTTAGAGCTGGCAACGCTGAAGGAGGAGTTGGAAGTTCTCCGTGAGAAGGGGTACATCCGTCCGAGTGCATCACCTTGGGCTTCACCGGTGATGTTTGTGCCGAAGAAGGATGGGACGCAACGGCTGTGCGTCGATTACCGCGCTCTTAATGCGGTAACCATCAAGAACAAGTACCCGTTGCCTCGCATTGATGACCTGCTTGATCAGTTGAGGAAGGCCAAGTACTTCAGTAAGATTGACCTTCGGTCGGGCTACCATCAGATGAAGATTCGCCCTGAGGACATCTACAAGACCGCGTTTGTGACCCGGTACGGGCAGTATGAGTTCACTGTTGTATCGTTTGGTCTTACGAACGCCCCTGCTTACTTCATGAATATGATGAACAAGGTGTTCATGGACGAGTTGGACAAGTTTGTCGTGGTTTTCATTGACGACATCTTGGTATTCTCGGAAACTACAGAAGATCATGAAGAGCATCTGAGGATTGTGCTGGAGAAGCTGAGGCAGAATCAGTTGTATGCCAAGTTCAGCAAGTGTGAGTTCTGGCTAGAGGAAGTGGCTTTTCTTGGGCATGTGTTGTCCGGAGAGGGAGTTGCTGTGGACCCCTCAAAAATCGAAACTGTATCAAAGTGGCAGACGCCCAAGACTGTGACAGAAATCAGGAGTTTTCTCGGAATGGCTGGATATTATCGCCGTTTCATCGAGAACTTCTCCAAGATTGCGAAGCCGATGACCGAGTTGCTGAAGAACAACACGCCATTCGTGTGGACAGAGAAGTGTGAAGCAAGTTTCCAAGAGCTCAAGACCCGACTCACCACAACTCTTGTGTTGACGCTTCCTGATGACAACAAGGACTTTGTGGTGTACTGCGATGCTTCGAGGCAAGGTCTTGGCTGTGTGCTGATGCAAGAAGGCAAAGTGATCGCTTATGCTTCAAGGCAGCTCCGAAAACACGAAGAGAACTATCCGACGCATGACCTTGAGTTGGCTGCTGTTGTTCATGCTTTGAAGATATGGAGGCACTACTTGATGGGCAACAAGTGTGATATCTACACAGATCACAAGAGCCTGAAGTATATCTTCACTCAGTCAGAGCTGAACTTGAGACAGCGAAGATGGCTAGAGTTGATAAAGGACTATGACCTCGACATTCACTATCATCCGGGCAAGGCGAATGTCGTGGCCGATGCTTTGAGCCGAAGAAGTTACTGCAACAACCTAATGGTGCAGAAGGAACAGCCAGAGTTGTACCTAGAGATGGAGCGATTGCGGCTTGACATTATCGAGGAAGGTCAGCTCAACGAGTTGAGGGTAAAGTACACCTTGGAAGACCAGATCAGACAAGCCCAGAAGAAGTGTCCTGAAATTGAGGAAGTGAAAGATCTTCTGATAAGAGGCAAGGCCCCTGACTACCGCGTTGATGAGCAAGACACGTTATGGTTGAAGAATCGCATATGTGTGCCCAGTAGAGAGGATATCCGGAAGACGATTCTGAAGGAAGCACATGAATCTCGATATTCCATTCACCCTGGATGCACGAAGATGTACCAAGACCTGAAGTGTCAGTTCTGGTGGGAGAATATGAAGAAAGACATAGCTGAGTATGTTGCCCGATGCGACACTTGCCAGAGAGTGAAGGCAGAACATCAGAGACCCGCCGGACTACTTCAGCCACTTGCGATACCTCAGTGGAAATGGGATGATATCAGTATGGACTTTGTGGTAGGTCTTCCCCGCACTCAGAAGGGGAATGACTCGATTTGGGTGATAGTGGACCGTTTGACCAAGGTAGCGCACTTTCTTCCGGTTAAGAACAAGTACTCTGTGAGTCAGTTGGCTGATCTCTACGTTGAGCATATCCTGAGGTTGCATGGAGCACCTCGCACCATTGTGTCCGACCGTGGTGCCCAGTTCACAGCTCAGTTCTGGAGGAGTCTGCACGATTCGATGGGCACTCACTTGGACTACAGCACAGCCTTCCACCCCCAGACAGATGGACAGACTGAACGAGTGAATCAGGTTCTAGAAGATCTGCTGAGAGCTTGTGTGTTGACTTACAGCAATGATTGGGAGAAGAGTCTGCCCTACGCTGAATTCTCGTACAACAACAGCTATCAGGCGAGTTTGCAAATGGCACCCTTTGAGGCCCTGTACGGCAGAAAGTGTAGAACCCTGTTGATGTGGTCTGAGGTGGGGGAGAGGATCTTCTTCGGTCCTGCTTCCATTCTTGAGGCTGAGGAGAATGTGGCCAAGGTTAGAGAGAACCTGAAGATAGCTCAGAGCAGACAGAAGAGCTACGCTGACCCTAAGCGGAGGGATGTCTCCTTCGAAGTCGGTGACTACGTCTTCCTGAGAGTGTCACCGCTTAGAGGCACGAAGAGGTTCCACGTGAAGGGGAAGCTAGCCCCGAGATTCGTTGGACCCTTCCTGATCGTGGCAAAGGTGGGGAAACTTGCCTATAGGATGGAGTTACCGTCTGACCTTGCCGGAGTGCACCCTGTGTTCCACATATCGCAACTCCGGAGGTGTCTAGACCCGAAGCTTGACAAGCATGTCTCCACCGATGCTATCGATCTGCAAGACAACTTGGAGTACTTGGAGTACCCAGTGAAGATTCTGGATTGGGCCGAGAAGGCTACCAGGAGCACCACCATACGCCTCTGCAAAGTGTTGTGGAGCAATCACACCGAGCGAGAGGCAACGTGGGAGAAGGAGTCTGTCATGAGAGAGAGGTACCCGCACCTCTTCGAGACGGAGGTATTTTCTTAATCTCGAGGACGAGATTCTTTTGAGGGGGGGAGTCTGTAACATCCCTCAAATTTATTGAGGAATGTTCATTAATAAAAATGTGGATTTAAAATTTTCGATGAATTATTTGAGTGATTATCAACTTATTTAAGGATGTCTTCCTTTTCTCTCCTTTAATTCCTAGATTTATTTTGAGCTAAATAAAATTTCTAGGAAATATAAAAATGTTAGTGTGAGAAACTTGGAGTTCTTTTGGTTTTATTTGGAGTTTATTTGAGTGGGATTTCAAATTTGAATTTACATTCAAATTTGAATCTAAAATAGAAAAGGGTTGGAAAGAAATAGAAAAGGTAAAGGGAGGATAGCTTCTGGGCCGCGAGCCCAAAGTCCCGAAGTCCGCCGAACCACCCTCTTCTCTTTTTCCTTGCGCACCGCACCTCCTCTCACTTTCCCTCGAAACAGCCCGTCGCGGCCCAACTTCCGCCGGCCCGCCTCCCACCTACCGCGCTCGCTCTGAGCCGCTGACGAGCGGGACCCGCGTGACGCAACCCCTGCGTCAGCGCTTCTTCCCCGCGTCACCCTTCTCTTTTCCGCTTTAGTGACGCCGGCGGCAGCCTTCCGGCACCGCGCCGCCCATGGCCGCCGTCGCGACGCGCCAGCGCACCCTTCGGCGCATCCCGGCCGTCCACGCATCCCGCGCTGCCCTCCGCTATAAGTAGACCGCGCCGCAGCCCCCGGGAAGCTCCCAACCCTAGCCGCCACGGGGAGCTCTCCCCTTCCGCCTTGCCGCCGCCCGCCAGAGGAGAAGAAGGAGGGAGAAGGGAGAAGAAGGCCAGGAGCACGCCCACGAGTTCGCCGTCGACCTCGCGAAGCCGAAGGCCCGCACGTAGGAGCTCAGGGACGCCGCGAAGCCATGGACCGCGACGCCCCTGCTTCCTATGCTCTGCGTCGCCGTCTCCTTCCTCGCCGACGACCCTGCTTCGTCCCACTTCACCAATGCCTGCACGCCGGCCCGTGGCCACCAAGGTGAGGCCGCGCTCCCTCGCCCATTTGTGGTCGACCCGGCCTTCGAGCCGAGGCGCAACGCGAGCACACCGTCGCCGACACCGCCGCGCCGCCGCGCACGCGCTTTGGTGAAGCCGGCCTTCGTGCCGTGCTGGGAAGTTTCTGCAGGTGCCGCTGCCGTCGCCTGATGCACGCGCACGTCTCCGCTGCCTTCCTTGACTCGCGTAGTCCCTCACGTCGCCGGAACGCCGGAGGCTCGTCGCCCCTTTTCGCCGCGCCGCCATGGCCTTTGCCATGCCGGTTTGCCACGTGCACGCGGCGACAGGAGGGAAAGGCGCCGCCTTTGGGGCTGCTTCGTGCTCGCCTCATCGCCGGCCATCGCGCGCCCCCACACGCGCTTGTGCCTGGCCGCAGGAGCTCCGCACGCCGCCACCATGTCCGCCGGCCCAAGCTCCGCCATGGCGGACAAGGTCCTGCACCTAGAAGCAAAGGGGCAAAAGCCCAGATTTTGGGGCCTTCTCGTTCACTAGGTGCACGCACACATGTCTCTGGCATTTGGGACACCCGCGCGCCATCGCCGGTGCTCGCCGCCATGTGCCCGCGCGACCGCGTCACCGCCGTGCCTCTGTCTCGCCGCCGACACGCTTTCCCCGGCCGAGGTCGTTCCCTCTTTGCACGAGGATGCGCTTTAGGTGCTCCTTGACCCATCCATGCCGCTTGTTAGGCAGGCCGGGCACACCTCGCCGCCGGCGAACCCTTGCCCGCGCCGCCGCTCCTTATGAGCATTTCACCGAGCACCAACCGCCGGCAACCCAAACCCCTGGGGTTTTGCGCCCCACACACGCACACACACACACGACTCCTCGCAGAGGATCCGCCGGGATCTCGTGCGGCTGGCCAACCCAGGCTGAGCCACACGCGCCCCAGCACACCGCCGCGCCGCAGCGGATCCCTCCCGGATCCCACGCGCGCAGCCACGCGCGCAGCCACGTGGCCTGCCACGTGTGCAGGCGCTGGCCTTAAGCCAGTCGTGTGGCGGCCGCGTCAGCACTGTAGCCGGCCTACAGCTGGCTATAAGTCCCTTTAGAGCTAGCTAGAGATAGTCTAGAGCTAGTTAAAAGTCTGCAATATTGTATATGCGTATTTTAATTTCAGAAATGTATTTTATCTTCGGAAAATCATAACAAATCTGTTTTAGCTCCGAAAAATATGAAACTTCTTCTGAAAATCTTCTAAAAATCCAAACTTCGTGCTAGACTAGAGGTTGCCTCTTTTTGGATCTTATTTGCTTTTTATCTTGGATTTATTGCTATTAGTAGCCGAGTTTATTTATTTAAATACGCTTCTAGGAGCTGCCGGAGCCGGAGAGCTGAACCAGGACTACGACGACGACCTCAGCTACGACGACCACTCGTACCCAGGTTCACGCCCGACCATCTTTGAATGCCCATTAGGCATGGCTATTTTAGAACTGCTAGTGCTTTATTTAATGCATAGAGATGGATATGATGAACCCATGCATAGCCTCTTTTACATACTTGTCCTTGATTGACCTACTACTGTTTACTTAAGCTAGATGATGTGCTGAGCTTGCTGTGCATGTGTTGGGATTATTGTGGTAGTTTCTTGGCGTGTGTTGGGAAAAACCGGCAGGAGAAGGCGTTTTGGGATATTTTGGCGGGGGTGAGCTCGAGACAACCTGATCTGGGATCGGGGGCCAGGGATCGTCTTCTCGGACGTTGCCCGAGTTGGTACCTATGGCGGGTACACCGTTTTAGGAGCACAGGTGTTGGGGATTTTGTGATGACTTGGAGGATATGAGCTCGCCCCGGTCTGAAACCGAGTGGGTCACCTGTTACACGGGACTTTCGTACACACCACCTCGCCGAGAGTGGGGATAGGGCCGTTCGACCCTAGCAAGTGCGGTACCATACCTGCCAGCAGGATAGCGGGGTATCAGTGGGGGAGAGGGGGAGTGAGTCCACCCTCTCAGTGCGACTCCCGTGTGGCCACACGGGGGCATTTTCACAGTTCTGGGGTGGTCTTCTGCGGGGGACCGCATCGAGACCCGGATGCAGGATGGAACCGTAACTCCTAGGTGTTCGCCCGGTAGGGTAGGCTCGGTCGGCCGTACACCATCCGGGTGCTATTCCGAGTTGGGTACTGGTGTACACGCTCTGCAGAGTTTAGATCTATACGTATAGCCGCGTCCTCGGTTATGGACATGCCTGTTGTTTCTCCGACTCTTACGTTTTGGGATTTCTACCTCCCCCTTATAGGATGAGCGTGATTGGTGAGCCGTGGTTGCATTCGGGGAGAGGAGAGTTGCTCCCTCTACCTCGTGGATCCGGGTGCAACCATTGAGGTGCGAGGAGTGGGAGTTCTCGCACCGACCCTAGATGGAGATAGGTGATGGTGACGGTGATCTGGGTAACCAGATGTATCCGTATGTGGATGAGAGATATGGGATATGGTGAACTTATGGAGATATTACTCTATTTTTGCTGCTGCTGCATAGGAAACCCTGCTACTACCTTGAGATACTCTTTTCCCCTTAGAAATAGGCCACTTAAAGCTTGCATACGGTTGGTGACGTGGACCTATCCCGATCCTTGGGGATAGCCCCTGAGCTTGCAGGGTACGAGTCCGACTACGACAACAATGCCGACGGATGGTACGACTGAGGGGGGGCACGACGCTTCGCTCAAGGATGCCTGTGGGAGATGCCTGAAGATGGAGACACCTTTTGAAGACTAGCTACCGCTGCGTAGGCTCTTATTTCTGTTATTTCGCCAAGAGGCGAGTATTGATGTACTCTGAATAATCAGGACATGTAATAATCAGATTATTATTCGTACTCTGATGCTTTATTTCGATGTATGACTGTGTTATTTATCTGTGATGAATGCCTGTGCGTGATAGCGTCTGATCCAGGGACTATCACGAGACAGAATGCTGGGTTTTCCGAATTTTGAAAACCCAGGGCGTTACAATATTCATGACACCCTACATGGCCAGAGATAGTGCATACATATATGCGCTGGATTATGTTGATAGGTTCTTAGGAATCAACATCATCGATATTAATCATACTTTGTACGTCGCGATGATTCACGGTCATGATGTGAACGATCCTAGATTTTAATTAAGTATGAAATATGTACCCTTTTAATTCTATGCATTTGAACTTGTGTCTTTGCTAAGACTAAAGTACTGATGTATTAATCATACGTTGTTGTATTAGTATGGTTTTACTTGTGAGTTTTTAATGACGTGAAATAGAACCGAATGTAATATAATAATGAGTGGAAAATGAGACTTAATTTAAAGTCTTACAACGACATTGATTAATAAAGTCTTACAAGAGATACATCATCAAGCCAGACTAGTAAGAAATGCTAGTTTATCCTTTGACAATTCTTCCTTCGCAGTCTGTACGTAACCATGGCTTCTCCGATTTAGGAATACTGCTTTCAATTTTATTGATTCTTTTTTCATGATCTTTGAACAAGACTAATTCGTCATACTGATTGTAATCCTCAACGTCATCTACACCTTCAACTCCAAGAATTCTTTGTTTTCCGGAGACAACAATGTGCTTCTTTAAATTCATAGGATCAGCTATGTAGAAAACTTGTGCAACACGCTCAGCGAGTACCCATGGGTCATATTTGTAAGCTACATTGGCAAGGTCTACAAGTGTCAGCCCATAGTTGTCATTTGTAACGCCCTTCGGGTGTTTGACCCATTGGCACCGAAATAAGGGGATCCGAATATTTGCTCCATAGTCAAGTTCCCATATTTCCTCAATGAAACCATAGAAAGTGTTGTTGTTTCCGTGAGCATCAATTGCATCATAGCGAACACCACTATTTTGGTAAGTGACACTCTTGTTGTCTTTTGCCTTGGTATAGAAGGTGTACCCATTAATTTCATATGCTTGCCATGAGGTGACATTGCTTGATGGACCAGCCGCCAACCTGCTCAATGTTGCGTCGTGTATGGAGTTTCCTTCAAATAGATGTCCATGTTCTTTTAACCATGAGGGGAAACAACGCTTTTGCTGTTTGATGACCCAATCCTCGTCCCGATGATTATTTTCCACAGGAATGTCATTTTCCAGTTGCTCAATGAATGGCTCCACTATTGCAAGTTGTTGTAGAGCACTTGCATGTGCTTTCTCCAATTGTTGGTTGTCCTCGTCAATGAATCTTTTCCTTCCAATGGTACCTTGCCCCGACAATCTCCCTTCGTGTCCAGATTCTGGTAAACCGACCGCTTTCTTATCTTTTATGTAATCTATGCAACAATCAACACTCTCTTCAGTATGGTAGCTCTCAATCATGCTGCCCTCCGGAAATGCCTTGTTTTTCATCCATCCATTGAGAAGTGACATGAACCGTTCATACGTCCACATCTCATGGAAGTACATAGGTCCTAGTTCAATAATTTGCTCGACCATGTGGACCATTAGATGTTCCATGATATCAAAAAAGGACGGAGGGAAGCACATCTTGAGCTGCGCTTGAGTTTCTGACATAAAAAGCTGAAGCCTTGCCAATTCTACTGAATCGATGACTTTCTGCGAAATGAAGTTGAAAAAGTAGCACATCTTTGTGATAACCATCTTAAGGAATATTGGTTTGACAGCTCGGATCACAATCGCAAGAAAAACAGTGATCATCACATGGCAATCATGAGAGTTATAATCAGTAAGCGTCATGTCCTTCAACGAGACTAGTGAACGGATGTTCGATGAGAATCCGGTAGGCACTTTCAGCCCGCGCAAGCACTTGCAGATAGGCAACCTCTCATCTTGTGTTAAGTTGTAGCTAGCAGGGGGGAGGTATTGCTTACCATTAGGACGTTCTTGCGGGTGGAGCTCTGGCCTGATTTTTAGGTCAACAAGATCCTTACGTGACTTCAGTCCGTCCCTTACCTTGCTCGTTAAGCCTAAGAATCCGATTATGCTATTAAACACATTCTTCTGAAGATGCATCCCATCAATGGCATGGCGCACCGCCAGGTCTTTCCAGTATGGCAAATACTTAAAGAATATCGACATCTTCTTGAAAGGCACATCATTGACATTCTCTGTAGCTTCAGCCTCCTTCCTTCCAACACCATCTTTATCTTTTGACTTCTTACCGAGTTTGAACTTGACCTTCTGACACATTTCAAATACGGTTTTACCCGTGGCCGGTTGTGGGGCAGAATTTCCCTCAATCGTTCCATCAAAATAGTCCGCCATCTTCTGGTACTTGTGACTCCTCAGTAGCCAGCGTCTGGCCCCCATATACACTATCTTCGTAGATCCTTTTAGGTAGACAGATATTGTACCACTAACGCAAACTACACAAGCTGTCTTTCCTTTTATCTGACCCAACACAGAAAATAGGGCAGGGTAATCATTAATGGTAACAAAGATAATTGCATAAAGTGTGAATTTCTCCTGTCTGTACTCATCCCACATCTCAACCCCATATTTCCAAAACTTCTCCATATCTTCCATCAATGGCTCCAGGAAAACATCTATGTCAATACCAGGTTGCTTCGGCCCTTGGATTAGAATGGTTAGCAAAAGGAACTTTCTCTTGTGACATAGCTAGGGGGGAGGTTGTATATGGTCATCAGCACTGGCCATGTGCTGTGCGTGCTGCTTCTTTCACCAAATGGATTCATGCCATCTGTACTTAACGCGAACCGTATATTTCTTTTTTCATCTCTAAAGTCTTTATGCTCGGAATCAAAGGTCCTCCACTGGCGAGCATCAGAAGGATGTCTAAGCTTCCCATCGGACTTCTCTGGGCGATCGGCATGCCAAGTCATTAGTTTGGCGGTCTTTGGGTTTGAGAACAATCGCTTTAGACGGTCCTCCACCGGCAAATACCACATCACCAAGGCAGGGACTTTACGTTGACTAGTCGTGTCAGTGGTACCAATACTAGACTCATCCCCCACTTGAGCACCTGCACTTTTCTTTCCACCCTTCTTCCTCTTTCCGCCTTTTGTGCTAGCGACACGTTCTGCGTCGAAATCAGCATTACTTTTGTAACGACTAGCCCCACAATTAGGACACTTCTTCATTTCTGCATAGTCATCGCGGTACAATATGTAATGATTCCTGCATGCGTGTATTCTTTGCACCCGCATCATCAATGGGTTGATGATCTTCTTTGCTTCATATGTGTTTTTTGGCACAAGGTTAGGCTTCGGGAGCAGGTTGGCCAACAAAGTAAGGAGTTCGTTAAAACTATTGTCAGACCATCTGAATTTAGCCTTAACAATCAGAAGATTGAGGATGAAACGCAACACTGTCCACTCCTTCCCACAACCCTCATACATACGTTCCTTTGCTGCCTTCTTAAGTGTCTCAAAATTTTCTAACCCTTTAGCAGTCCCTACCAACACCTTCGGTTCAATGTGGCACAACATTTCCTCCATATCAACATCACATTCATCGTCCACTTGTGGTGCATCTGTTTCATTACCATTTTCATCTCCACAATCAAAAGCATCATCCATCATGACATGATCATTTTCATCTTCGTCACCCACTTCATCATACCCGGTGCCCATGTCTGCATTGTTGAAAGTAGACACTGTCTCACCATGGTGGGACCAAGTTGTGTATCCTTTCATAAAACCTCGCTGTATCAAATGCATCTTGATGTCATTAGTATCCTCCCATACAAGTTTGTTGCAACAATCAGTACACGGACAACGTATTTGCTTTGACTTGCAAATGTGAGCGTGCTTCTTCGCAACCTCGAGAAACTTTGATAACTCTGTCATGAATGTAGAAGAATGTCTCTGTACGCCATACATCCATGCTCTGTGATCCATGTTAAACAACCTATGAAAAAATTCTACATTTTAGAAACTAATTTAATCATATAGTAATAATAAATGAGTCACAATAATTAAAAACACAATTCTACTTTTTATTTAATGAAACTAATTATATTAATGAGAAACATAGCGAATCTACAATTAATCTGCATAACACTATACTTAAAAAAAATCTACAATAAATTTTCTTTCTTTTCACTTCTCTCTTTTTTATTTAATGAACCAAATTATATTAATGACAACCATAGCGAATCTACAATTAATTTGCATAACAATCTACTTAAAAATAATAATCTACAACTAATTTTCTCACTCTTCACTCCTCTCTCTCCCCTAACTAGCAAACCTTAGATCTAGAGAGCTGAATCTATAATGAAGCTAGAAATGATGGATAAAAGGTAAAAAAGAAGGTTGGAATAGCACAAACTCACCTTATATAGCCACCTCCTCCAAGGAAATCAAGTGCAAAACCTCCCCCCCCATAGATTGGGTGTTTTTGGAGCTTTTCCCGAGCTCCTCTCGGGCAAAGCTCCAATGGAAGGTAGCTGGGGAAGAAGAAGCTGTCGGGTTTTATTGAGGGCCACAGTGCTGGCGGGCAAAATATGGCAACCGCCAGCAGAAATCGTCCTCATTTCTGCTGGCGGTTCCTTATGTTGCCCGCCAGCACTGTTATGCTACCGCTGGCAGGTGATGAACCGGCGCCTCTGCAAACCACAGTGCTGGCGGTTGCCAATTGCACCCGCCAGCACACTAATTTGCAAGGGTCAGCACAAATCGTTTGTGGCCTAGTGTTTGTTTCCTTAGTTCGAACCAATTACAGGATCCTAATCTGACTTTGGATCCATTGTTGCTAGATGGAACGTGTAGAGGCAACGAAGTACTCAAGAATGTGTATCAAATACTTATGCAACAGTGTTGATGAAGAGCAAGTTGACACTCCCAAACAGGATGGGTTGGAACTTCGACAACGGGTTGTTGCTCATCAGAAAGAGTTATGTAGCTTGAAGAAGAAGATAGAAGAATCAGAATCAACTCTAAAAATATAGTCGGATGAATTGAATTTAGATCCTCTGGTGGCTACACCATGCCACTGGGCTATTCAACAAATCTGATTTTTTTGAGGAAGCAAACATACCTTAAGTTAAAACGCATATAAATTTAAAACAGTACTTGATAAATGGAGTTCTTTAATTATTACAGGACCAGGGACATAGTGTCACGTCTTTCAATGTCCATATTCTAGATATAAGATGTCCAAATGGTTTTGGAAACAAATCTTAGCCTACTGGGTGGATTTGTCGACATTAAGGATTAACTCATGTTACTAGTGTAAGTATGTTAAGTGGGTTCTTTAACAAATAAGTATATTTTTCTATCACATCCCCGCGTTGCTCCCCTTCAGAGCGGCACGGGTAGAAGTTGAGCCCCCCGCGCCGCCACCCCTTCCTCGCCGCCACCAGAGCGGCCGCTGGTGGCCCGCGCGACCGCAAGGAAGGCGGCGGCGGGGCACCACCCCCTCCTCTTTTCCTTTTTCCTCTCCCCTCACCCTCCTACAGTTGCAACCATGGTGACAGCGACCTTGCCGTGGTGGTTGCTGCTGGCCGACCGCGGCTAGATCCGCCATGGGCACGGCCTGATTTGTTGCCTCGACCGCCGAATCAGCCCCCAGGGCCTCGGCGTGTTGGGGTCTCGCGGTTGCGGCGGCAGCGGTGGGGCCCGTCCGGCGGCCTGTCGGGTGTCAATGGTCCTTCTATGGCGGCCGGTGCTGGGCGTGCCTCTGCAGCAGTGGCTTCCCTCGCGGTGGAGCCTGGCTGCCGCTGGGTGCTGCCTGCTGCGGTGGCTTCGACGAAGGGGGCCGACGGTCGTGGGGCCCTGGTCCCTGCGGTGGCTTCAGCTCTGGATGATGTTGGTGGCGTCATGGTGGCGCGACCAGCGGCGTCTTGTTTGGGCGGGTGCTAGCGACGTCACGGTGGCATGGCTAGCGGCAGCCAGACGACAGTGCACTAGGGACGTCATGGTGGCGTAGCTCGTTGTTCCGAGCCGTCTTCTCAGGCAGCGATGTGTTGGTGGTGCCGCGGTGGCATGACCGACTGCGGTTTTTACGCGGTCTATTTTGTCAACGCCACCATGGTGTAGTTGGGTGCGGCTGTCACACCTGGTTTTCAAAGGCAAAACCAAGTGCATACCTATATGCATGCCAGGATCAAGTTTCACGCATATAGTTAACATAAGTCAATAACAATACAGTATCACGTAAGAAAAAGGAAGATTATTAGAGTATTACGCTAAATCTTGGAAACGAAGGCTCCAAACATCACAGGCAATCGACTAGGGGTTGGGTCCACCTAGATTTCAGTAACATGTTCAATAGACTCCATAACAGCTTCTCCTTATTCTGAGCAACATTGTTTATAGCAAGAGTGAGCACATGTCATACTCAGCAAGTGTGGGGAAATTATGAATGCAAAGGGTTAAATAAGGAAAGGCTGACAGGTTGACTACATTAAGCAATTTTAGTTGGTCATCAGCACCTGATTACTATGATATAAATATATACCAACACACATTAATATAAAGAGATACGCCATAAGCATATGGCTAACCATACCAACAATTTAAGACCATCTTCAAGTTCAATTATCATGTGAGGGTCCAGGCCTGTTGGCGGTCGATTTCCATCAACCAAGAACACTTGTTATGTTATAGTTTGGATTTCATTTTGGAACTAACCCGCCACTAGGCATACTAATGATATAACAAGTTCATCGTTGGATGTGTGTTTTGGAGTATAATGTTTACGCAGGAATTCATGCACTAAATGAGAAGAGATGCACTCGATTCGGAGGACGATTTACGTGATGATCAAGAGGCTCCGACCGTGCGTGAACTTGACTCCAAAGGTGGCAAGGACCAACATGCTTCAATGGAGAATCTCCGAGGACCAAGATGAAAAGACCGGAAGATCATGCGTGAAGACCCCTTAACTTGGTCACGGAGATAACGACGTCCAAAGCCCATATCCGAAGGAGGAAAAACCCCAAAGTGCAAGAAATGACACGTGGCAAAAGACGGAGGCGAACCGGGCCGGGAATGGGCCAGGCCGGCCGGCCCACCCCCTTTCCACGTCAGTTCGCCGCCGCCTTTCTTCGGTGATAAGTTCGCAGAACCCTAATTGTTTGGCGAGGGGAGCCATTCGCGAAAGATGACCAGAGAAGCCTCGGGAGATCAAACACAAGGAAGAGGGTTGATCGAGAGGGTGAAGATTCAAGAGGATCATCACCTAGGTCAACGGAGGCCACCACGAGGAAGGAGGATGCCGAGACCTTGCCACGGTGCCACCGGAGTTGAAGGAAATCGAGAGACGGACTCCATCAGGGGCATCCACCATGTTCAATGGTGCCATGCCTAGCGTCTTGATAGGGTAAAGTAATCGTTTGTCCATGGAGTAGTAATGGATCTTGACATGTAGTCACCGACTCTCTTGTTTGGATCTTTGTCTATCATACCTTTTGTTGATGATGCTTAATGTTTAAGGTTAGCTACCATTGCCATCGGGGTTGCTCCCGTAGATCACGTCAACATACCGTGTTCATTAGGGTTAGAGACGATTACCTTCGCGTAGTGACATGTACGAGGGAAGGGAAACGCTTGACTCTTTGTTCACATCCTTAGATAGATTGGATCGGGGTTTTACCATGGTTTGGGTGATTGCATTTCAAGTACCTAGACTCCATGGGCATACGTCTTTCATACTCGTGAACCACCTTACTCTTTCTCTTTAACATAATCTAGGGTTAGTTTGTCTTTACCTTATAGATTAATCTTTACATCATAAAGTCCTTAATCAACTAAGTTAGTGTTAGGTTAAACACAAGTAATTCCCTTGCTCTGTGGATTGACAAGAACCTAGGGGGTCCCCTCCCTTGGTGAAAAAGGCACCAAGTCACTCTGTGTACTTGCGGTGAAGTTGAACGCGGTTTCGAACCGTCAACAAGCCCCTTTTTCTGGTGTCGTTGCCGGGAAGCAAGCCAGTTTACTTCGTTTAATCTCTCATTAATTTTGTTGATTACTAACACCTAACCTTGTGTTCTAGAAAAACACACTCTTTTGTTTTTTGTTTTTGATTGTCTAGATGGCGTTCGTTGGAAATCCTTTGGAGGAATCGGAAAAATTGCTAAGAGACTATGCTAGCCCTCGTTGTGAGGACGTCAAGGTACAAGAGTCGGATTCGATTCTCGAAGCGACAAGGTACGAAATCAGAGTTCAAATCATCAAGATGGCAGCAACTAATCCGTTCCGAGGGGTGGAGACGGACAATCCATATAGACATATCCAGGGCTTCACGACGTTGTGCAATACGGTGCGACAAGAGGGTGTTCCCGACACTTGGTTTAAATGGAATATTTTCCCCTACTCACTTGCCGATGAAGCAACAAAGTGGTATTCATTTGCGTCCTTCGAAGCCGAGGGAAATTGGATCAATTGGTAAAGAAATTTTGTGCCAAGTTCTTCCCTATAACCAAGATTCAACATATAAGGATGCAAGTGATGACTTTCGAGCAAGGAAAAGAAGAGGGGATTGATCAAGCGTGGAATCGATTTAATGAACTAGTTGAACAAGGACCAAGACTCGGATTCCCGGGTGACGTACTATTGCATACATTCTTTTTTCCCTAACCCCTAGTTGCATGGAATACATTCAAATGTGTGCAGGAGGGGATCTCATGTAGAAAACACTCACGGAAGCTGCCAAACTTCTACAAAAAATAAATAAAGTGGCAGCCATGCGAAGAGATTGGGAAATACGACTTTCGGGAAAGTCGGAATGCGACACAAGTGTGGCACCCCTTGCTGCAATTTTCAGAAATACGGCCCCGGAAGAGAAGGAAGAGGAACCAATCCAAAGAAAGGTTGAAGAAGCCAAACATGAGGAAACTAGAACTATCCCGGAGAGTGATCACGCCAAGACAAGCAAAGAAAGTGAAAGAACTATGTCAAGCGCGAAGCCACTAAGGGAGTTCGAGCAAATGGATTGGATCCCACTTGATTTTGAAGAAATCTTTGACAAGAGAAGACCATTCCCTAATCAAAAAGGGATGGCAAAAGCGTTGGAGATAGACTTCCCACCGGAAAAACAAGCAAAACATCATTACAACCTAGAGACAACCGGGGAAGTCCTTCATAAACTCTTTAGCGAAGAAGAAGTTGATCCAGACCATGTGGCCGAAGCTAAAAGAATCATGGGAATCAAGCCCGAGGCGTCACCATTCGCCCGCCTCGCTGAATTTTTTGCCATAGGATCCGATGAAGAAGTGAAGACATCACCGCGTATAGATTGCAAGGTTAACAACATTAATTGCAAGGCGTTATGCGACATTGGAGCACAAGTAAGTGTCTTGTCTTCTAAGACTTTTGATGAAATTCATGACCACACCATTAACCTAGTTCCAACCTCTACTAAATTAATTATGGGAGATGGTAGAATTGTTAAACCTCTAGGAATTGCTCGTGACCTAGAAGTTTTAATTTCCGAAAAATGCATTCCAACTGATTTCTTCATTATTGATGTCTACTATGATAAGAATGATCATGTAATTCTTGGTAGACCTTTTCTTAAGTTGGTTAATCCCGTTTTAGATGTCGGAAAAGGAAAAGTAACTATTAATCTTGATGGAAATAATCCAACATACAATTTCCTTCCTGCTTCTAGAATTGCCTCACCCCTACCTCTTGATGATGAAGAGGTAGGGAGCCTTCGTTTTGTTGAAACTTTCAGGGATCCGCTACAAAGAGCTATGGAGAATCAATCTAATGATGAGTTGGATGAAGAGTTAGCGGAAGCAACCAAAGGACTAGAACCGCAAGACGTAAGCTTAGAGGAGGATAAATTTGAAGACCTTGGGGAAATTGTACATGAGGAACCACAAGCACCGGAGGTGGATCTTAAGCCGTTGCCCAAAGGATTGAAATATGAATTTTTGGGCCCAGACAAGACTTATCCTGTGATTGTGACTGATGAATTGAGTCCCGAGGAGAATGATATGTTGCTGAATTTATTGAAGAAGCACAAGAAAGTGATGGGATATTCGATTAATGACCTTAAAGGACTCAGCCCAGCATTTTGCACTCACCGCATACCCATGGAGGATCAATGCAAGCCCGTAGTGGATCATCAAAGGAGGTTAACCCATGCCATGCGAGAGGTGGTGAAGAAGGAAGTAATCAAGTTGTTGGATGCCGGAATCATGTACCCGGTGCCGCATAGTGAATGGGTGAGCCCCGTACATTGTGTGCCTAAGAAAGGAGGTTTGACCGTGGTGAAGAATGAGAAGAACGAATTGATACCACAAAGAACCATGACTAGATGGAGGATGTGTATTGACTATCAGAAATTGAATAAAGCAACGAAGAAGGATCACTTCCCCCTACCAGTCATCGACAAGATGCTTGAGAGGTTAGCAAATCATGCATATTTTTGCTTTCTTGATGGGTACTCGGGGTTCATGCAAATACCTATTCACCCGGATGATCAACATAAGACAACATTTACTTGCCCTTGAGGACCAAGTGTGTCCGGGGACCAGTGGAGGGTCGCTCCATAGTGATGAGTGATTGACAACGTTGTGTGGACTGATGCTTGGCTAAGTGTGCAGGTACAGGTTGCGGCTTGACTCGTGTTGGTGCAGGTGAAGAACAAGCGCGAAAGGCCTTAGCCATGGTGGCCTCCTGGTGATGGAGAGGCAAGTAGGCTTGGTTCGATGGACCCGGTGGCTGATGGGGTCAAGTCCGAGCCGTGCGGTGCAAGACTAGCGGGCTGAAGTCATGAACATGGGCCGGTGCAAGGTAGCGGATCGAGGCCGAAGCTTGCGCGCGGGGTTTGTTGGTTTGCCCACAAAACCATCAGTGGACGGTTTCTTGGTTTGGGCCTCAAAACCAAGTTCAGAGGCCTGATGCGACAGAGATGGTGATCCGGGAGCGTCGGGAAGCTTCGAGGCGGGGGGCACGTGGCGTGATCGCGGGGTTTGCGTCGATGCGAAGCAAAGCCGCGGTGCAAGCATGTCTGCTCGATGAATACTTGACCAAAATGCCCCTGAGGGGTTGTATCTTCAATTCAAGTTGTAGGGGTAGCATGGTCATTTACCTCCTCCGGTGAACTTCGTATAAATAGCGGAGAGGTGGATGGTATCTCTCTCTCTTGGACTCTAGGGTTTCCTCCCCCGGTAGATTGCTCTGGATTGCGTCTTTTCCTCTGTATTCCTTAGGCTAGATTCTTGTATAGACTCTGACCTCTGGATGTATGGAAGCATTCGGCATTGTGGTGATCTCCTAGCTCTTTGTGATTATCGTGTCATTTTTCGAGGCTATTTTTGGGGAGTTTCGTTCTTCACTCGATTCGGGGATTTGAAGGGGTTTTCTCTCGGATTTCTTTGAGGAGATCATTCGTGGATGCCTTGCGCATCTTTGTGTGTGATCTTGACCCCTCAAACGCCGGGAAACACCTTTGATTCGTGAGTTTTCTGTGAGAGCCCGAGTTCTTGGTGGTGGTTCGTGTGATCCGTGATTCCCGGTATTCTAGTGAGTTAGAGGTCAAGATTTTTGGGGCATAGCTTCCTCTTGTGACGCTTCTTTCCTCCCCTTAATCTTATCTCAAGAGCTCTAGCTATTTGGGAGATCCGGTGATGGATTTGGAGAGTTGACCTCGCGGGGTCGGGCTTTTTCTGCTCTGTCCGCGCCTGGCAGACTGTCCGCGGGACGCGTGCGGACTGTCCGCGCGACTACAGTTCATCACGTGTTCATCTGTGTTCGTGTGCGTTCGCGTTTCGATCCGTTGGCTTTGAGTTTTGTTGTTGCAGGCAGTTTGCGGACTGTCCGCGTGTTGCGTGCAGACTGTCCGCGTGTCTCTGAGTTTTGTCTGGAGTGTGGCTTCCTTTTGTCTCGGGTGTCCAGCGAGTTTGGCGGACTGCCCGTGCGCCCTGGTCGGACTGTCCGCGTGGTGTGGTTTTTCCCTGGACTTTCTGTTAGTTCCTGAGTCATTTTTGGACCGTCCGCGCCTGCCTCTCGGACCGTCCGCGCCTGCCTCTCGGACCGTCCGCCCTACCCTGGCGGACTGTCCGCGACAGCCAGGCGGACTGTCCGACCTGGACGCAGGAACTTGCCAAGTTTGTTTGGTTCCTTTGTTTCCTCTCTTGTGCTTCCGCATGTGCTTCGAGGAATCATTCCTAAGACTTGTGGTTGATCCATAACCGTATTGTCTTGGTGATTGGCGTTTGATTCGATCCATCTTCCATGTGTGACTCGGTTTTGAGTGGGGCCTTGGTCGAGTTCTTTTCGAAGAATTTTTGTTGGCTCCCATTCACTTCCTCCTGCTCTGGTCGTCTATTCAGTCCTTCAATTGGTGTCAAAGCCGATTACGGATCTTCTTTATTCTAACCAATCTAAGATCCAAAGATAGGCGATTATGGCAAGGGGTCGGGTCCTCCGCACTTTGATGGCTAGAATTACGCGATGTGGGAGAGGAGCATGGGCGCGTTTTTGCGTGGGAAGGGAACTCTGATCTGGGAGGTCACTCAGAATCCCCATTATGTCAATCCCAGATAGTTTTCTGCTTCCAGGATCACGGGACATGTGTGAGGCCAACAGCAAGGCTGTTGATTACATGTTCCGTGCTCTCTGTGCCTCGGAGTTTGTTGGCATTTCTTAATCTCAACACTAGGCGCCGTGGTAGCGTGAGAGTGTAAGAAACTCCCGGGTACACTGATGAATGCGAATGAATCCGCAAGCGCACAGATACACTGTTGTAGCACTTCTCCCAAGGAGAATGAGTCTTCCTGTCGGGTTTCGTTCCTAGGATGAAGAGTAACCAGAGAGGGTCTATCCAAGGACACCAGCTTTCGCTGGGATAGGTCGGGATACAAGAAGCACTTCCTTAAGGGACTTAGTGAGAGCCAGGTGTGGTTCGAGGACCAGTGGATGGTCGCTTCCTGGTGTGATGAGTGATTGACAACGTGGTGTGGACTGATTCTTGGCTAAGTATTGCAGGTGCAGGTTGCGGCTTGACTGGTGCAGGTGCAGGTGAAGAACAAGCGCGAAAGGTCGTTGCCGGTGAGGCCTCCAGGTGTGGAGAAGACAAGTAGGCTTGGTTCGAGGGACCCGGTGGCCAGCGGGGTCAAGTGCGGGACGCATGGTGGCAAGAACGGCAAGATGAAGTCATGGACGGTTTCTTGGTTGAGCCTCAAAACCAAGGTCGAGCCGGGACTACGTGGGAGCCGAGTCATGAGTGGTGATTGGCGGAGGCTACACCGAATTTGCGGGGTTTCTAGTGGTTCACCAGAAAACCACTGGGTTCCTTGGTTGATCCACAAAGCCAAGACCGAAGAACCGAAGACGGAGGTGCAGCAGCTCCAGACCGGTCTGACCGGTGGGTCTGACCGGTCTGACCGGTGGGTACCGGTCTGACCGGTGAGGAGCACCGGTCTGACCGGTGTGCGATGACGCAGTCCGGAATCTTCGAAGCGGAGGACACGCGTCAGGATCGCAAGGCTTGCATCGAGGCTAAGCAAGTTTGCGGTCGCTGGGCATCCGTCCGATGGAGCGAAGACAAAGATTTCCGAATTCGCCCTTGAGGGGCATGTATCCCTAGTTAGCTAGTAAGGGTATTTTCGTCTTTCGGTTGCCTCCATATAACCCAAGTGGTGAGAGGATGGCAGCCATCTCTTGGAACCCTAGCTCATTTGCTTTCCTATTTTCTCTTCCTATTTTCTTTAGGATTTTCTTAGGACTAGCTTGAGAGCTTCATGGTGAGATCTTGTGAGAGGGAAGGATGATCGGGCGGCAAGCTAGACCTTGTATGAACCTCTTTGGTATGTATAGATGATTCGGCGTGGTTCCTCAAGGCTTGGATGTGTCTTTCCCGTTTCTCCTTTTTGGTGATTTTCGGAGCCCTTTCTTGGCGATTTTCTTGGAGCGATTTCGAGGCCTTTCTCTTTGGGATTTGGTGGGGGATGTATGCATGAACCCTTCGTGGTTCTTTTCCCTTTGATTCCCCTCCCAAATCAGTGAGTAAAGGGGCTCGATTTTGGGGTTTTCGTGGCTCTAGGGTTAGAGGCGTTCTTGGTGTGATTTCTTCGATTCCTCTTGATTTAGCAAGTTTTGGTGGACCAAATCTTAGCTATGGAGTGCCCATGAGGTGTTCCTACTATCCCCAAAGTCTTTCACAAATCCGTGGAGTGATTCGGGAGATCGGGAGTTGGATTTGGGGGAGTTGACCCGCGGGTGCTGTTCATCCCCGAGCGGCCCAGCCTGACCGGTCTAACCGGTGCTGCCCACTGGTCTGACCGGTGCAGAGGCTCTGTGGGTTTTACCTCAGGTGAATGTTCTGGTGAGTTCGTTGTTGTCCCGTGGTGCTGCTGTTTCGAGTTTGGATCTGTTTGGAGCTCGGTAGGCCTGTTTGGTAGATTTGGGGTTTCCTGGCTTGAACCGGTCTGACCGGTGAGCTACACCGGCCTGACCGGTGTAGGGGCTTTCTGTGGAAGTGCCCAGGTTATACCAGCAGGGACCGGTCTGACCGGTGGTGCTCACCGGCCTGACCGGTGTAAGTCAGTAGCGCTCGAGTTGCTAGTTCCGCTGCGTTCTCGAGTCTGTGAAGGTGGTTGTTGGTTCCTAGGACCAATAGCACTCCAGTGGCTGCGTGGTCTTGACCAACTTGGGTAGTTGAGTCGGAGACGTGATTTGGAAGCCATGTTCGTCTTGTTGGAGTCCTCATCTCCTTCGAGAAGAATTTTTATCGGCTCCCATTCACTCCCCCCTCTCTGGTTCGCCTAATCGGTCCTTCAATTGGTATCAGAGCCGGTTCGGGTCTTCATTGACTCTTACCAGTCTAAGATCCAAAGATGGCGTACCAGGAACGGGGTTCGGGTCCTCCGCACTTCGATGGGAAGAACTACCAGATGAGGCAGAGGCGGATGGCGGCGTTCCTCCGCGGAAAGGGTCAGATTCTTTGGGACGTCACCGTGAACACAGCTTATGTTCATCCGATGAACTTCCTTGCTCCAGGATCGAGGGATATGTTCGAAGCCAACAATAAGGCTGTCGACTACTTGTTTCGTGCTCTGTGTCAGTTTGAATTCGATCGGGTTCAGACAGAGGACTTAGCTTGTAGGATTTGGGAGCAGTTGAAGGATGCTCATGCTGGGAATGCTCAGGTTCAGGCTCGGATGTACGCGACTTACCGGAGAGAGTACGAGAACTTCACTCATCTCCCCGGCGAGTCTGTCGATGCCCTTTTCCAGCAGTTTACGGTCGTTGTGAACAACATGAGAGCCAATGTGGACGTGCTCTCATACGATGATCATGATAGAGCCGTGAAGCTCTTGCACTCGTTGGATCGTACCGTATGGGACGGAAAGTTTGAGGCTATTGTTGAGTCCGAGAAGTATGACACCTTGACGGTGAACGAGCTGTTCTCGAAGCTCAAGTCGGCTGAGTTGGACCATGGTATGATAGCCAAGATCGAGAGCCCGACTGATTCTCATAGTCTCGCTCTCGTTGGTGGCAAAGGAGCTAAGTCTAACGCTAACGCATCCTCCAGGATGTACTCTCTGTCTTCTTTGATGTCTTTGCCAGACGAGGAGTTCGACGTGCTTGGAGAGGACGAGCTGGCGTTGCTGACCAGGCGGTTCGAGAGGCTGCACGAGAATCGGGTGAACACGAGGAGGACAGCACGGACGTGCTTTCAGTGCGGCAAGCCAGGACACTTCGTCGCCGACTGCCCGGAGAAGATGGAGAACAAGGACGGCTACAAGGACGGCTACAGGCACCGGTCGAGCAAGGACGGCAAGTACCGATCGAGGCGCGATCACAAGCACAAGAACAAGCACAAGGACGAGCGACGGTCAAGGAAGAAGGACGGCCGCGGCAGGAAGGCCCGAGCGATGGTCGGAGCGAGTGACGTCGACTCCAGCTCCGCCTACTCTTCCTCGAGCTCGAGTAGCAGTGAAGATGAAGGTGATCGGCGCAAGAACAAGAAGTCATCCAGGAACATGAGCGGGTTGAGCTGCTTCGCGGGAGATGGCTTCTGCGGCATGGCCCGTAGCTCCGGCAGCAAAAAGAGCCACCAGAGTGACTCGGACTCCAACTCCGAGGACGAGGTATGTGATAAGCTCTCCTCTTTGCGCAAGGAGAATGATGAGTTGGTTGACTTGCTTGATAACCGCGATCACATGCTTAGAGAGGCCAAGAAGATGAGGAAAGAGCTTAGGGCCTCACTAGAAGATGCTAGGAACCGTATGGCTGAGCTAGAAACCCAGAACCTAGATGCTAAGCTTGAGATTGATTCGCTTAAGGCTTCTCCTGTGGTTTCTGATGAGATTGATTGTTGTGATTGCTCTGTGTACCTAGCTGATCTTACTGCTCTTAAGGATAAGCATGCTTCTACTTGTGATGAACTAGATATGCTTAGGGTTGAAGTGGCTGAGCTTAAGTCTAGACCTGCTTTGCTAGGTGCTTGTACTTCTTGCCCTGTTTTGCATGGAAAGATTGATGAGATGCATGCTTACACTGTTTCGCTTGAGGCTAAGTTGAAAGAGCCTATTCCCACTTCTTGCTCTACTTGTGAATTGCATGCGGTTAAGAATTTGGAGCTTGCAAATTATGTTGATCGCTTGCAGGATGAGAATGATGAGCTGAGGAAATGTATGAGCTGGCTGTCGGGTCAGGAGCCTCAGCTTGGTATCATGATAGCGGCTTTCAAACGCTATGATGGTCAGGCACTTGGGGCTGACAAGCTTGGAGAGAACAGTGGTGAGGGAGTTGAGAGAGTTGGAGAGATTCCTATCCCACCACCAAATAGACACAAGAACAAGTTTGAGCCCAAGCCTAACCATCTCAGAAACAGACTTGACACTACTCCAGATCCACCCATATTCCCTCACCCAACAAATGATTTCCAGAAACCGGTGAAGTTTGTGAGCCCAAAGGGAGGTGAGGAAGGAGAGAAGAAGGGTGAGAAGTCGAGTGGGCAGCCCCAACCCAAGCCAAAGCCTAAGCCACAGCCCATAAAGTTCCATTGTGGGTATTGTAGGAGAGATGGTCACAAGGATGAGTTTTGCTTCAAGAGGAAGCGTGAGGAGAGAATGGCTAGAGAGTGGGCTAACAAGGACAGGTACCACCCCTCTAATGGTGTACCTGAGCCTCGTATGCAGATGCCCAGGGCCAAGGTGATGGTGAGGACGGTTCCGGCTTGGGGAGACCGGAAGGCAGCAGGTGGTGCTGCTGGCCGAGCTACACCGGTCAGACCGGTGCACTACACCTGTCAGACCGGTGCAGGTCTGGGCAGACAGCGAGTTGGGTTTCGTGCTTGTGAGGATGCTCAGTTTGGTTCTGGTGGTCGTGTTTCTGGTGGTTGGTCTGGAAAGTTTGCAGGTGGTCAGTTTGCTAGGCGTTCTCCACCTCGTGCTCAATACGGGGGTGGGAGGAGTCGTAGCTTTGAGATGGAGAGGAGGAACGATCCACGGTTTTTCTTTCATGGCTTTCGTCCTCCTCTAGCTAGAGAGGGTTGGTTCCCTCGTAGTGGTTACCGTGGTGGTGTTCGTGGTGGTAGCTTTGATAGGCGTGATGATTTGGTTTGTGCTAACCCAACTTTGGAGCAAATGGCTCGGCACTGGTTTTACTCTTTTGGTACTAACCCCAGTGCTGAGTCGTTTGTTCACTCACGTGCTCGCTTTTGATTTTTAGGTGGGAGACTTGAGGAACGTTTGGTTGATTGACTCCGGTTGCTCGAGGCATATGACCGGAGACAAGGGGTGGTTCTCAAGTCTCGTCCCGGTGGTGTCCAAGACATACATCACCTTTGGGGACAATGGGCGAGGGCGTGTGCTATCAGAAGGTGAGATCAAGGTAAGTGACAAGGTCACTCTCAGGCGTGTTGCTCTTGTTCAATCGCTGGGATTCAATTTGCTTTCTGTGTCTCAGTTGTTGGATGAGGGCTTTGAGGTGTTGTTTTGGCGTGGTGGTTCTCGGATTTTAGATTCTCGAGGGGACCTTGTTTGCATGGTCGTTCCCGAGGGTCAAGTGTTCCGAGCTGATTTCTCTCAGTCTTCTGGTGTGGAGCGTTGCTTTTTGGCTGGTTCTTTGAGTGAGTTGTGGAAGTGGCATAGGAAGTTGGGTCACTTGAGCTTTGACCTTTTGTCTCGCTTGAGTAAACTCAATTTGGTCCGAGGATTGCCACGGTTGAGGTTTGAGAAAGAGTTGGTTTGTGCGCCGTGTAGGCATGCCAAGATGGTAGCCTCTTCTCACCCGCCCCTCACCGATGTGATGACGGAGCGTCCATGCGAGCTGCTCCATATGGACCTTGTTGGCCCAGCTCGTGTGCGATCTGCGGGTGGGAAGTGGTATGTCCTTGTTGTGGTGGACGACTACTCTCGGTATGCGTGGGTGTTCTTTCTTGAGGAGAAAGGGGAGACATTTGGTTTTGTTCGAGATCTTGTCTTGAGGTTAAGAAATGAGAGGCACGGAGATGCCATACGAGCGATCCGCAGTGACAATGGCTCGGAATTCAAAAACTCTCGCTTCGAAACTTTTTGCCATGACTTGGGTCTTGAACACCAGTTTTCGAGTCCGTATACGCCTCCCCAGAATGGCGTGGTCGAAAGGAAAAACAAGACCTTGTGCGAGATGGCTCGGACGATGCTCGATGAGCATAGGACTCCGAGAAGGTTCTGGGCTGAGGCGGTCAATACCGCGTGCTATGTGTCGAACAGGATCTACCTCAGGGTTCACAAGAAGAAAACCTGTTACGAGTTGATGCACGGTCGCACACCCAAGGTGAGTCACTTCCATGTCTTTGGTTGTAAATGCTTCATTCTGAAGAAAGGGAAGAAGTTGGACAAGTTCGAGGCTAGGTCTGTCGATGGCATTTTCTTTGGTTATGCATCTCATTCTAGAGCATTTCGTGTGCTCAATCTTGAAACTAACCAAATCGTGGAGACTTGCGAGGTAACCTTCGACGAGACACAGCCACGTAGTCAGCTTGTTTTTGAGTGTGCAGGTGACGACGAACTTGGCGAGGAGATCTTTCAGGAGGAGGAGCATGAACATGGAGATGATGAAGATGGCGGTGTGGTGCCCGCAGCTGAACATGTACCCACTACTTCGACGACGATCGTGAACGGGCCCTCTCCCACACCTACAACGACAAACCCAGATCAAGGCGAAGCTGCTGTTGAGGGGGAGGTAGCATCAAGGCGAGAACCTCCCCGGCGAGTGCAAGTGGATCACCCAGCTTAGAGAATCATCGGCGACATAAATGAACGTACTACACGGTCGAGGGTTCAGAACAATTCTCATTTCGCTCATGCTGCTTTTGTTGCCACCTTTGAGCCCAAAGACATTGGACACGCGTTATCTGGTCATAATTGGGTTAACTCGATGCATGAGGAGTTGGATAATTTTGAGAGGAACCAAGTTTGGGTGTTGATTGACCCTCCTCCAGGGTGTAAGCCGATTGGGACAAAATGGGTGTGGAAAAATAAAGAGGGAGAGAAAGGAGAAGTGGTGAGGAACAAGTCGAGACTTGTTGCTCAGGGGTACAGTCAGAAAGAGGGGATCGACTACGAGGAGACTTTCGCTCCTGTAGCTCGTTTGGAGGCGATCAGGATCCTTCTAGCCTTTTCTGTGGCTAAAGGGTTCAAGTTGTACCAGACGGATGTGAAGAGTGATTTCCTGAACGGTGTGTTGGAGGAAGAGGTGTTTGTGAGGCAACCACCAGGGTTGGAGAGTGAGAAGTACCCCCACCGGGTGTACAAGTTGAGGAAGGCGCTGTATGGGTTGAAGCAGGAGCCTAGAGCTTGGTATGGTAGGTTGAGGGGGTTCCTGTTTCAGAGAGGGTTTGAGATGGGGAAGGTCGACCAGACCTTGTTTCTCCTCAGGCAGGGCAGAGATATCCTGATTGTGCAGGTATACGTGGATGATATTGTCTTTGGTGGCTCGTCTAACTCTCTTGTTGCAAGGTTTGCAGAAGACATGAGCAGGGAATTTGAGATCAGCATGATGGGCGAGTTGCAGTTCTTCCTCGGGCTACAAATCAAGCAATCAAAGGAAGGAACATTTGTGCACCAAGCTAAGTACACCAAGGACATTGTGAGGAAGTTCAAGATGGAGGACTCCAAGGCCATGGCGACGCCTATGAATACGACTACAGCTCTTGATGCGGACGAGGAATGTGAACGCGTGGACCAGAAGGAGTACCGGAGCATGATCGGGTCGCTCCTCTACTTGACGGCGACGAGGCCGGATATCCAATTCTCGGTATGTCTGTGCGCTCGTTTTCAAGCGTCTCCGAGGACTTCGCATCGACAAGCAGTCAAGCGCATTTTCAGGTATTTGCGACACACTCCCGACTTCGGCCTTTGGTACTCTGCGTCTTCTTCTTTGGCGCTTCATGGATTTTCAGATGCGGATTTTGCCGGGTGCCGGTTGGATAGGAAGTCAACTTCTAGGACTTTCCAGTTCTTGGGTTCTTCTTTGGTGTCTTGGTCTTCCCGCAAACAGTCGAGTGTTGCTCAATCCACTACCGAGGCAGAGTATGTGGCCGCAGCTAGTTGTTGCTCTCAGCTCCTTTGGATCACATACACCATGAGTGACTTTGGTGAGGAGTATACCCATGTCCCACTTCAATGTGATAGCACCAATGCCATAAGCGTTGCAAAGAACCCAGTGCTCCATTCCAAAACCAAGCACATAGAAGTGAGGTATCATTTCTTGAGAGACAACGTAGAGAAAGGGAAGATAGCTTTGATCCATGTACCCACACATGACCAACTAGCTGATATTTTCACCAAACCCCTAGATCAAGCAACTTTCACTCGTTTGCGGGGGGGAGCTTGGTGTTTGTTTGATTTCTTGAGTTGGCGTGTGGGAGCTCCTTTGTAGCATATGTATAGCTTTCCTTTGTGCATTTCTTGCATTTGGCATGGCATATGTAACATGATGTATAGGCATCTTTGTATCTTAGGTTGCATGCATTTTGTATCATATGCATTGTTTAGGAAAGGCTTCTCCTATATACATTGTTCACCATGGAATGATATATATGTCTTTGTGAGCTAATTTGGTAAGCTATGGTTAGTTTGGCTTAGCTCTTGATAATCTTGGTTTATATCCATGGTTGATGGCTATGTTTTTGAAAAATTTCATATGTATGCTCTCTTGTGAGTAAATGCCTTTACATGATCTTGACATGTTTTTGTGGCTTGGCTATGCTTAATTTGTGGTTGGATAGCTTATTTTGATCATATGGGGCCAAAGGCTCATTTGCCGTCATGAATGTTTAGCCCCCATGCTTCATCTTGTGGAGGGGCATAAGTTCCTTTTTGTCGCAAAGACATTTCATGTACCAATTATAAATCTGAAAATGAAATGTAAATTGCTTGGAAAATGTGCTCCCATGTCATATGTCCTTAATTTACTTGCTTTTGGGTGCTAAACCGTTGTATGTTGCTTACCAATGAGAAGTCTCATATATAGAAGTAAGCACATGGCTCGGTGGCTTTGATATGACATGAGGTGCTTGTGGGTGTTTATGATGGTCTTAT
This sequence comes from Cenchrus fungigraminus, assembly GCA_036936925.1. Lineage (NCBI taxonomy): Eukaryota > Viridiplantae > Streptophyta > Magnoliopsida > Poales > Poaceae > Cenchrus > Cenchrus fungigraminus. The sequence continues at coordinate 107,145,490 of CM072779.1, forward strand.
GCTTAGAATGGTTGTCCTAGCATGAAGTTTGTGTGGCTTTGCCATTTTGACATGTTTTGCTCATGTTTAGGACTTTGCTCATGAGAGGGTGATTTTTCGCAAAATTGCTCAATTCTATCTTAGCTTCGCCCAATGGTTGTGAAACTTGGTGATCTTGTAGTTGATGTCATTACGAAGCTATAGAGTATCTAACTTGCTCATTTGGACATGTGTAGCATCCTTTGTTGAATTTTGTCTATTTGAGAAGCTCTAGGTTGCATTTTTTACATTTTTGGCTTGATTCATGCATTGTCAACAAGGGGGAGAAGGTTGAGCATGTTTTGGCTTGCTGCATGCCTTTAGAAGGCTTCCAAGTGGTTTCGAGCTATTTTTGAGCTCGGGCAGTTTCCCAGGTGGCATCGGCCTGACCGGTGAGGTACACCGGTTTGACCGGTGTAGTTCCCAGGTGCTGGACGATCTTGTCCACCGGTCTGACCGGTGAGGGTGACCGGTCTGACCGGTCAGAGCAAAGCTGAAGCAGCTGCTCTGTTTTGCGAGGTGGTTTGCATGCATTCGTCCAGGGGGAGTTGCATTGGTTCAGTGGGAGCTTGCATGTATGCAAGGGGAGCTCTTTATGGTTTTCGAGCTTTGGATTGTTGGCTTGTGCTCTTTGCTTGAGCATGGTTTTGTCTCGGATGTGTCGAGCCGTTGCCCTTGCCTAAGGGGTCCGAGACTTGTCTTCTTCAAGTGATCTTGCTCTTTGCCTTTCTTTGGCTTTCGATCACTTGTTGGAGTTTGTTTTAGTCGTTTCTTTTCTTTTTCTTTTCTCTTGGTTACCAAAATGTGTGTGTTGTCAATGCACTCATCAAGGGGGAGATTGAGAGCCAGGTGTGGTTCGAGGACCGGTGGATGGTCGATTCCTGGTGATATGAGTGATTGACAACGTGGTGTGGACTGATTCTTGGCTAAGTATTGCAGGTGCAGGTTGCGGCTTGACTGGTGCAGGTGCAGGTGAAGAACAAGTGCGAAAGGTCGTTGCCGGTGAGGCCTCCAGGTGTGGAGAAGACAAGTAGGCTTGGTTCGAGGGATCCGGTGGCCAGCGGGGTAAAGTGCGGGCCGCATGGTGGCAAGAACGGCAAGATGAAGTCATGGACGGTTTCTTGGTTGAGCCTCAAGACCAAGGTCGAGCCGGGACTACGTGGGAGCTGAGTCATGAGTGGTGATTGGCGGAGGCTACACCGAGTTCGCGGGGTTTCCAGTGGTTCACCAAAAAACCACTGGGTTCCTTGGTTGATCCACAAATCCAAGACCGAAGAACCAAAGACGGAGGTGCAGCAGCTCCAAACCGGTCTGACCGGTGGGTCTGACCGTTCTAACCGGTGGGTACCGGTCAGACCGGTGGGGTACCGGTCTGACCGGTGAGGAGCACCTGTCTGACCGGTGTGCGACGACGCAGTCCGGAATCTTCGAAGCGGAGGACACGCGTCAGGATCGCAAGGCTTGTGTCGAGGCTAAGCAAGTTTGCGGTCGCTGGGCATCCGTCCGATGGAGCGAAGACAAAGATTTCCTAATTCGCCCTTGAGGGGCATGTATCCCTAGTTAGCTAGTAAGGGTATTTTCGTCTTTCGGTTGCCTCCATATAACCCAAGTGGTGAGAAGATGGCAGCCATCTCTTGGAACCCTAGCTCATTTGCTTTCCTATTTTCTCTTCCTATTTTCTTTAGGATTTTCTTAGGACTAGCTTGAGAGCTTCATGGTGAGATCTTGTGAGAGGGAAGGATGATCGGGCGGCAAGCTAAACCTTGTATGAACCTCTTTGGTATGTATAGATGATTCGGCGTGGTTCCTCAAGGCTTGGATGTGTCTTTCCCATTTCTCCTTTTTGGTGATTTTCGGAACCCTTTCTTGGCGATTTTCTTGGAGCGATTTCGAGGTCTTTCTCTTTGGGATTTGGTGGGGGATGTATGCATGAACCCATCGTGGTTCTTTTCCCTTTGATTCCCCTCCCAAATCAGTGAGTAAAGGGGCTCGATTTTGGGGTTTTCGTGGCTCTAGGATTAGAGGCGTTCTTGGTGGGATTTCTTCGATTCCTCTTGATTTAGCAAGTTTTGGTGGACCAAATCTTGGCTATGGAGTGCCCATGAGGTGTTCCTACTATCCCCAAAGTCTTTCACAAATCCGTGGAGTGATTCGGGGGATCGGGAGTTGGATTTGGGGGAGTTGACCCGCGGGTGCTGTTCATCCCCGAGCGGCCCAGCCTGACCGGTCTAACCAGTGCTGCCCACCGGTCTGACCGGTGCAGAGGCTCTGTGGGTTTTGCCTCGGGTGAACGTTCTGGTGAGTTCGTTGTTGTCCCGTGGTGCTGCTGTTTCGAGTTTGGATCTGTTTGGAGCTCGGTAGGCCTGTTTGGTAGATTTGGGGTTTCCTAGCTTGAACCGGTCTGACCGGTGAGCTACACCGGCCTGACCGGTGTAGGGGCTTTCTGTGGAAGTTACCAGGTTGTACCAGCAGGGACCGGTCTGACCGGTGGTGCTCACCGGCCTGACCGGTGTAAGTCAGTAGCGCTCGAGTTGCTAGTTCCGCTGCGTTCTCGAGTCTGTGAAGGTGGTTGTTGGTTCCTAGGACCAGTAGCACTCCAGTGGCTGTGTGGTCTTGACCAACTTGGGTAGTTGAGTCGGAGACGTGATTTGGAAGCCGTGTTCGTCTTGTTGGAGTCCTCATCTCCTTCGAGAAGAATTTTTATCGGCTCTCATTCACTCCCCCCCTCTCTGGTTCGCCTAATCGGTCCTTCACTTAGCTCTCAAGATGTATTCCTGTCAGATCTTAGTCGTCCCCGTGGGGCGACAACACTCAGAGGTGCTGGCAAGCGTGCCCAACTCGGTACGCGACGTAAGAGGGTTGACGAAGGGTCCAACAGGCTGTCACCACTGCGGCCTACCTCTACACTACGATCGTACGTGGTCTCCGTAGGAAACCCAAGGCCCAGACACCATGTCTGTACCCCAGATAAATACTATAGTGCGGTGTATGCTAGCCCACTAACTACACTATAGCAACCGTATAAATACGGTCCCACGAACAAGGGAAAGATCGGAATCAGATCATATCATTGAACTGGGAGCAGAAGGAAGCTATGGATGCAGCTGAACGAGATACAGCAAACTTACTTAACTAAACAGGATCAGAGCATGCAAACAAATAAATGAACTACGGTTCTGGCTCTAAAGGATCGAAGCCTTGTGTCACGAAGAACACAAGCCTCTAACTTATGAACAAGCCAAGAACACAAGAACAAAGCAATCATGCATGATGTCCACTATAGTCTAAATAAGAAATGCTGAAATACTCACTTTGATCTAAATGAAGAACAAGCATCCACGAGGACATCAACTCACTCCTTACCCCTCCTCTACTTCTCACTAATCCGAATCTAGATCTCTCCTCGTCACCATTCTACCACAAAGAGGTGAGAATCACCTCTCATGGGCAGAATTGGAGAGAGGGAAAGAGAGCTACACAAGAGAAAGTGGAACTTGAGAGCTAGGTGGTGTGTGTGAAATGGAGTCCCTCCCCTCCTATTTATAGACAAGGAGGAGGCTTGCTCCGGGGCTCAAAGTGCCCCTAAACACCCGGGACTGTAGCAAGGAGCCAATGAGCAAGTGACACGTGGAGGGGCAGGATCAACCGACCCTAGGTCAGTTTGGCCGATCCTAGGGTCGGCCGACACCCTCGGCCCTCCATCTGGGGTGTGCTTCCTCTGGCTCACTTCCATGTGGGCCCTGATGCCTCTCCTCTGTGCATGGCACGCTTCCTAGCAGTTTAGTTGGTAAAGTGGGCCCATGGATCCATGTGATGCTGACGTGGCAGCGTGTGATTCGTCGAAAGTCCTTCACATGGATTGGTGACATCATGGATCCAGGAGAATCCATGTGGTAGCCCCTGATTGTCCAACATTTGAGTGCCTTGGCTTGGAGTGGAGTGAATGTGCATGGATTCCTCTCATTCCTTATGCTAAATACCTGCATTCAAATAGACATCGACACTGGTGGAAAGTATGAGTTTAAGCACCTATTCTAGTGTGGATGTTCAATTCATGCTCAGATTTGCAGGAGTTGACGGCCTTGAAAATGGCAAATATTGACCATCAATAACACCCCCACACTTGACCTTTGCTCGTCCCGAGTGAAGGGGAAACAAAGCCAAGCGGGTCATGAATACCGAAAAGTAAGACAGACATAAGAGATATTCCAAGTCATACCTTGCTCTTGTGAACCTCTGTGTAGTGGCTATCATGTTTCCTTGGGTGATTGAAAAGTATAACAGCTGTGAATCAAGTCACTTATGCACCTGATGATAAACACCTTGTGGGTTTTGCAAGATTTTCATAAACAAAACTCTTGGTGGCTTTCTCATTTGATTCTCTCAAATCACTCAATGTGTATATGTCCTCACTAAGGCATTGTGCCTTTCTTCATCCTACTTCTAAAGATGGCTATATGTGGAGCTCAGGGTAGGATAAAGAGAAAGCATACTTGCATCACATATTTTGCAAAGTCAAAGACTGGATCCACAGAGAAAATCAAATCATACCATCAGATCAAGATGTGCACCGGTATGTCTATGGTGTGTATGATAAGGTGGATACTAGGTCTGGAATGGGTGCTAGATATTACCATACATATATAAGGTGAAAATGTGGGTTGATGGTAAGGTGGACACTAGCCCCGGAATGGACACTAGTTATTACCATCTATGATATGGAACTCCTTTTTGCATGATCTCATCTCTCTCCTATTCCTCCTTTATTTTGGACATGGGCTATTCTTTCTTCTTCTTTTTTTTTCATCATGCCTTGAGCATGTATACATATTTTTTTTCACAGCCCATGTCCCTTTTTGAAGGACTTCTGGAGAGAGATGTCACACCACATATGGAGTTTTGTGTTTATGGAATGGATAGATGATACAATGCTAACTTCCAGGGTAGAGGCATAGCAAGGGGAAATAGGTGGGGTGCACATAAATCTTGATCATGAAAGTAATGAAAAGAATTCTCACAAGGGTCACAGAATTTGACAAAGCTCAAAGTAATAACAAGCAGCATATGAATCAAAGGTTTTTACCTACAGAGATCATAAGGCTCTAATGGGACGGAGGCATATCAAAGAGGAGTCTTTCCAAGAGGTTTTGAGTTTTCAAAAATAAATTCCCCAAGAGAGTTAGTCATCAGAGCAAAAGATCATATCATCCAGCCATATCATACTAATCAATTACTTAGGTGAACATGCTTGTCCTTAAGAAGATTTTGGTTCACAAGCATCAGGCAGATAACAAGGAATAAAACATATGTAAGTCTACTCAGGTACAAATGAGCTGGGTGATCATTAGCATCATCATTCGAGTTTTAGTTTAGAGATAGACGGATATAGCTTATAAAACTCAGGAATGAAAGAGAGTGATTTGTCGAGATGCAAACCGGCGCTATGCATGGAAGATGAACCGTGAAAAGCTCTCCACAGGAGTGAACTCGTGCAGGTCCCGTTCAGGTTCTCGGTAGGTGATCGATCAGCTAGCGCGGAGTGCTCGCAACGGGTACGTACGAAAACGTCGTGCTTGCATTGGGAGAGTCGTGGCTCTTCCCCCACACGTTCTCGAACCTAGATGTCCTCTAATTCAAAAAGACCAAAGTAACGACACAAAGGGTGGCTAAACCGGGTTACATGACCGGTGAGCCACTTTATTCGAATCCAAATGTTTTGATCAAAATGATTAGGCACTTACACACATGCAAAAGAAATAAATAGAATAAAGGGAAACAAAGGGAAATCAAACCTAGACATAGACTAGCGCCTAATGAACTAGAGATGGGGCTAATCCCCACTACTCGGTATCATAGAGGGCTGCATGCCCTGTGGGCGAGAACAGCCTCCTCATCTTCGCACAAAGGCCGCGGCGAAGGTCACGGATGTCGTCTCTGAGCTCAGCCAGGTCCAACTTCTTCTCCGAGTAAGCAGCCCTGAGCTTCTCGTTGCTGGCCTCCAGTTCCTTCATCAGCGGGGTCAGCTTGGCCACTGAGGAGAGCCTAGGGAGCTGCTCGGTTGCCCGAGTCCTCTCCCTAGACCTACTAGTGTAGGGCGGTGGTGGCAACTCGTTGTCCAGGCCAACGTCTTCCTCCTCTTCTGGAAGAACTGGAGCTGGGCGTGCTGCAGGAGCCTTCTCCTTGGGCAGCGTCGGCCTGATGGTCACCGGCGGCTGTGGCGGAGGAGCGGACCGTGCTGAGCTTGTCTGCCCTCCAGCTAGCGAGGATCCAAGTGTGCTAGGTGGAGTAAGCGGCAACCCCCTGGGGCGAAGCTGAGCTGTGGTCGGCCTGCCGTAGGGGCTGGCTGCCCGTCTCACGTGCCTCTTCCCAGGCGAGGCGGAGCGCCGTGAGGGCGGTGTGCCTGGAATCCTCCCACCTGGTGGGATGGTGGCGAGCGGAGGAACATCTAGGACACCAGCCACCATTGCGAGATCCGCAGCGGGGGCGGCAACAATGGAGGGGTTGCCTCCTGCCCCGGGGCCGGTGGACGAGGTGGAGCCGTCGAAAGGGACAACACTCCTTCCGGCCATGGATGCGGCGATGAGCTGAGGAGTTGAGGTGGAGGAGATGGGTTTCGCGATGCGAAAACTCGTCGAGCGGTAGGGAGAAGGTTTCTGAAGGAGAATGAGACGCACACGCGAAAGAAGAAGGGGAGAGGCGACACCAGGGTTTTGGCCGAACCAGGGTTCGGTCGGCCCCCTGTGGGCCCCTCTGGTCCTCCCCCTTCTCGTGTGGGCTCTAGCAGGTCTCAGGATCGACAGCCCAGGTGGATTCCCCGAAATGGAAAGATTGGTTTAGGCTTTAGGCTAGGATAAGGTTGAGGTTGAAAATTCATCCTCAACTATACACCAACCTTGGCCGAACCATGATATATCCAAAGAGAATCTGGGGGAAATCACCTTGACGACTCACTGGGTTCATCAGAAGTGTAGGCACTTCCGGCGGTAGTCACGAAGTGTTCGGGTCGCCACAAAGGTGCTACCTTCCTGTGGACCTTTGCCTTCTCCTCTCAATCTTGGCAATTTCTTTCTCCTGCATGACCACGGTCCACAAGATACCCGAAGGATAATTCGTCCTGGGGAAACGAGACGAGTCCTAGGAGTACTCAGGGTGTGGGTGTCTTGTGACCTCCTGTCTCAACTTATGACCGTCTCCTTGCAGATGATGTTGATATGATGATAAGCTCTACTCTGCAAGGGTAGTGCGTATACGAACTCAAGCCCAAAAAGGTATATCGAGGCTGAGAGCAAGCAAGATCATCCCAGAGAGGCTGAGGCCTTTCCTGAGGTGGTCATGGGACTCGAGGACTATAGCACTGGGGTCGTGGAACTCGGAGATGGAAAGATCGAGTACTGAGGCTAGTGCTTCACCAATAGGTACCGATCTCCGAGTGAACTCAAGTTCAGAAGGACACCCGGCTCTCAAAAGGACAAAGCGTGGACTTCCAGAGGCTGGTGTATGATCAAGAACTTGAGTTCGGACGAAGAGCAAGATTTACTCACTCTTGCCTTGGGCAGAGGGTTCGATGTTCCCATCAAAGTGACGAAAACATTCCCAAATCTAGCCTAAGCTTCCAATGGGGGATTTTGGATAAACTGAAAAGCGCACCTCCATTGGGCATCGATCAAATCAGGCATAGGATACATAGTGCAAGCTTCTCCTGATTGATCGGCATCGATCGATGTGCTTGAGATGGAAAGTGAGTGCACTCCATTCGATCGGTAGAGGATCGTGATCCTTCAGTCTGATGGATGAATCCAATGGATTATAAAGCAGAGACGGATGTCTCGGTTTATACGAAACTTCAGTGCAAAGCACTTCAGCTCAAACCTCGACGTAGAAACACGATGGGCCTCTCATACCCTCCTTAGGAGATAGTGGTGAGGATCGAACAAGTCATCCTGGCCGGGAATGGTCGTTCTCTCCGAACTACTCTCTCCGTCCTCCCATGAGACAAAGTCTTGGGGAGAAAGTCTAAGAAGATGCACGAGAGGGGAACCCAAGGGTAGATCTCACGCCACGAAATCTTTCCCTTAGACTCCTGCTACTCAGGAATGACATCTTCAGCCAGAGCTCAGAAAGAGTGGATATGAAGTCTCGGACTCGGCTGACGATGGATCTAGGTGGCTCAACAATTCCTCTGGTGGGTGCCTCATTGACCGGGATGCAAGGGGAGCTGAAATCTCGGAGATTATCCAGGATCTCTCTTCCCTTGACAGCATCTAGGTGCACAAAGGATCCTCCGGAGAGAGCATTAAGCCCCATGGCATCATCCTTCCGCAATCCAAACCAGAAGTGCTGAAGCAACATCCAATTGGGAATGCAGAGGACTGGGCAATCTTCCACCGCAGAGGCGAAACGATTTCATGCCATTCCTAGTGATTCCTCCTCACATTGTTTGAAACAAAGGATCTTTGCCCTTAACGAGATGACACATCGTATTGGGAAGAAGCGGGAGCAAAAAGCTGCTCTCAACCTTTCCCAAGTAAGGTAGTCCCTACCAAAACAACGGTGTCAATCCCGAGCTTCCCCAGAGAGGGATAGCGGGAAAACTCTATTTTCTGAGCATCCGGTGATTCTCCGGTTTTACCCTGAGTTTCAATCAGATGCTCGTAGTCTCTCACATAATCAAAGGGGTTCTCATGACTCAACCCCGAGAAGGATAGGTCCTGAATTAGCTTCATGAGAGAGGGGCGAATCCATAAGCCAGATGTAAGAGTGGTTCTTGACAAAGATGGCTCTGAGGGTTCACTCCTCGAAGGCGGAAGGTGTTTACAAGGATAACCTAACATGGGTAGTGGGGGTAGAGGTAGAAAGAAAACAAAAGGGATATTTCAAAAAGGGTAACGGGGGTGAAGGTAGAAGAAAAAAAAGGAAAAAGAGATAAATACGAGGATAGACGGCCTCGAAGGTTAACAACAGCCGTCCCCGGCAACGGTGCCAGAAATGCTTGTTGGCGTTTCTTAATCTCAACACTAGGCATCGTGGTAGCGTGAGTGTGTAAGAAACTCCCAGGTACACTGACGAATGCGAACGAATCTGCAAGCGCACGGATACACCGCTGTAGCACTTCTCCCTAGGAGAATGAGTATTCCCGTCGGGTTTCGTTCCTAGGACGAAGAGTAACCAGAGAGGGTCTATCCAAGGACACCAGCTTTCGCTGGGATAGGTGGGATACAAGAAGCACTTCCTTAAGGGACTTAGCTCTCAAGATGTATTCCTGTCAGATCTTAGTCGTCCCCGCGGGGTGACAACACTCAGAGGTGCTGGCAAGCGAGCCCAACTCGGTACGCAACGTAAGAGGGTTGACAAAGGGTCCAATAGGCTGTCACCACTGCGGCCTACCTCTACGCTATGATCGTACGTGGTCTCTGTAGGAAACCCAAGGCCCAGACACCACGTCTGTACCCCAGATAAATACTATAGTGCGGCATATGCTAGCCCGCTAACTACACTATAGCAACCGTATAAATACAGTCCCACGAACAAGGGAAAGATCGGAATCAGATCATATCATTGAACTGGGAGCAGAAGGAAGCTATGGATGCAGTTGAACGAGATACAGCAAACTTACTTAACTAAACAGGATCAGAGCATGCAAACAAATAAATGAACTACGGTTCTGGCTCTAAAGGATCAAAGCCTTGTGTCACGAAGAACACAAGCCTCTAACTTATGAACAAACCAAGAACACAAGAACAAAGCAATCATGCATGATGTCCACTATAGTCTAAATAAGAAATGCTGAAATACTCACTTTGATCTAAATGAAGAACAAGCATCCACGAGGACATCAACTCACTCCTTACCCCTCCTCTACCTCTCACTAATCCTAATCTAGATCTCTCCTCATCACCATTCTACCACAAAGAGGTGAGAATCACCTCTCAAGGGCAGAATTGGAGAGAGGGAAAGAGACCTACACAAGAGAAAGTAGAACTTGAAAGCTAGGTGGTGTGTGTGAAATAGAGCCCCTCCCCTCCTATTTATAGACAAGGAGGAGGCTTGCTCCGGGGCTCAAAGTGCCCCTAAACACCCGGGACTGCAGCAAGGAGCCAATGAGTAAGTGACACGTGGAGGGGGGGATCAACCGACCCTAGGTCGGTTCGGCCGATCCTAGGGTCGGCCGACACCCTCGGCCCTCCATCTGGGGTATGCTTCCTCTGGCTCACTTCCACGTGGGCCCTAATGCCTCTCCTACGTGCATGGCACGCTTCCTGGCGGTTTAGTTGGTAAAGTGGGCCCATGGATCCATGTGATGCTGACGTGGCAGCGTGTGATTCGTCGAAAGTCCTTCACATGGATTGGTGACATCATGGATCCAGGAGAATCCATGTGGCAGCCCCTGATTGGCCAGCATTTGAGTGCCTTGGATTGGAGTGGAGTGAATGTGCATGGATTCCTCTCATTTCTTATGCTAAATACCTGCATTCAAATAGACATCGACACTGGTGGAAAGTATGAGTTTAAGCACCTATTCTAGTGTGGATGTTCAATTCATGCTCAGATTTGCAGGAGTTGACAGCCTTGAAAATGGCAAATATTGACCATCAACAGAGTTTGAGCGAGTGTATGGAGAGAATGTGGCCGGAAAGATTTGGCTCAAGTTGAGAAATGCTCATGTTGGCAATGCCCAAGTGCAAGCCCGTTTGTTTTCCACTTACCGGAGAGAGTACGAGAATTTCACTCATCTCCCTGGTGAGTCGACCGATGCTATGTTTCAGCGCTTCACCAGCATAGTCAACAACATAAGGGCCAATGTGACAGTGCTCCCATACACGGATCATGATCAAGCTATCAAGCTTTTGCATGCCCGGGATAGGTCTGTGTGGAGTGCCAAGATCGAGGCCATTAAGTAGTCGAGCGTGTATGACACGATGTCGCTTGATGAGCTGTTTTCCAAGCTCAGGTCTTTAGAGGTTGATCGTGGCTTGAGAGCCAAGAGCGAGAGCCCCACTGATCCTCATAGTTTGGCTCTTGTCTCAGGATCAAGGTCTAACACTAACTCTATTGGTTTCTCTTTCTCTTGTCTTGTGTCTTTACCAGATGAGGACTTTGAGGTGCTGAGCGAGGACGATCTCGCCTTGTTGAGCAAGAGGTTTGGGCAGATGTACGAGAACCGCAAGAATGCAAGGCGGAGCTCGGGGATGTGCTATCGGTGCGGGAAGCACGGGCACTTCATCGCTGAATACCCTAAAGCCGTGGAGATCAAGAACGACTACAAGGGCAAGCCCAAGCACGACTACAACAAGCACCACTCCCAAAATGACTACAAGGACAAGCGCAAGGACAAGGGCGAGAGAAGGCCCAAGAAGAGTAGCGGGTACAAGAAGAAGACGGCTCGAGCGATGGTTGCCGGAGCGAGCGACATCGACTCCACATCAAGCGATGCTTCTTCCGACTCGAGCAGCAAGGAAGAGCAAGAATGGCGCAAGGACAAGCGGCACACGGGAAAGAACTTCACCGGCCTGAGCTTCGTCGCACAAGGAGGCTTTTGCGGCATGGCGCACTCCAAGAAGGGTGGAAAGCACAGCTTAGATTCGAACTCCGACTTCGAGGAAGAGGTACGACATGATCCCAACTTCTTGCTAGAGGAGAATGCTAGGCTCAATGAGTTGCTTGATAACCGTGATGATGTGCTTTGGAAGACTAACAAGGAGAAGAGAGAATTTAGATATCTGTTGGGTGATGCTAAGGACAAGATAGTTGAGCTGGAGTCCTTATTGGTTGATGCTAGAAATGAGATAGGCTCTTTGAAATCTGCTCCTGTTGTGACCGATGAGATTGATTGTAGTGATTGCAATGTGTTTCTTGCTGATTTGACTGCTCTCAAGGAGAAGCATGCCTCTACTCTTGAGGAATTAGATGTGATTAGGATTGAGTGTGATGAATTGAAATCTAGACCAGGTTTGTTAGGTGCTTGCACTTCATGTCCTGTGTTGCATGCTAGGCTAGATGAATCTCACACTGGAATAGTTTCTCTCGAGGCGGTATTGAAAGCTCCTCTTCCTACATCATGCTCTACCTGTGAATTGCACGCTTTGAAAAACATGGAACTTGCACACTATGTTGATCGTCTGCAGGATGAGAATGATAAGTTGAGGAAAATGATGGGGTGGTTGTCTGGGCATGAGCCACAATTGAGTTTGATGTTGGCTCAGTTTAAGAGGTTTGATGGTCAGGCGTTGGGGAATGACAAGTGTGGTGAGAAGTGTGGTGAGGGAGAAGAGAAAGCTGGAGAGATCCCTATTCCACCACATACCACACTGATGAACAAATTTGCACCCAAGCCAAACCACCTCAGAAACAAGCTAGATACAACTACCAAAAAACTACCAAAAACCCATCAAGTTTGTGAGCACCCAGGGGAGTGTCTTTGGTGGGAAGTCAGGAGAGAAAGCTGTTGAGAAGCCTACAGAAAAGCCACCGCCTAAGCCACAGCCGATCCGCTTCCATTGTCAGTATTGTGGGAGGGATGGACATAAGGATGAGTTATGTTTCAGGAGGAAGAGAGATGAGAGGTTTGCTAGGGAGATGGCAAACAAGGACAGGTACCACCTTCCTCATGGTGTGTCTGAGCCTCGTAGAGGGCCTCTACCTAGGGGTGAGGCGTTTGTGCATACAGTTCCCACTCGTGGAGGTGGAGGTGGTTTTCCTCAGAGGGATAGGCGTGTTGGGTTTGGGTGTGGTGAGTTGGCAAAACATGCTCCTTCTCACGACCGTTACGAGTTTGGGAGGCACGATTGGAGCTTTGGGTCTCAGATGGACTACGGGCCACATTTTCCCCCTCATGGTGCGCGTACTCCTCCAGTGAGACGTGACAGGTCCTTTGGTGGAAGGCGTGAGAGGGCTCCGCCTAGGGGTTCTGGTAGGATGGACTTTGCTAACCCTTCTTTTGAGAAAATGGCTCGACACTGATTTGACTCTTTTGGTACTAACCCCAGTGTTGAGTCGCTTGCTCCTTCTCGTTCTCATTTTTTATTACAGGTGGGAGGCTTGGAGGACTTTTGGTTGATCGACTCCGGTTGCTCACGACACATGACCGGAGATCGTGGGTGGTTCTCCAGCCTCACCCCGGTGAGTACAAGGGAGTACATCACGTTCGGGGACAATGGGAGAGGACGAGTGCTTGTTGAAGGTATGGTGAAGGTGAGTAGCAAGGTGACCTTAAGAAGTGTGGCTTTGGTCAAGTCACTTGGTTTTAACCTATTGTCAGTATCTCAGTTACTTGACGAAGGTTTTGAGGTTCGTTTTAAGGTGGGTGCTTCTCGAGTGCTTGAATCTAGAGGCAATCTTGTCTATACGATCGTCCCCGAGGGTCAAATTTTCCGTGCCGATTTTTCCCAGTCTGTTGGTCCTCCTCGATGCTTTGTTGCTGGCGTTTTGGCCGAGCTTTGGAAATGGCATAAGAGATTGGGACACTTGAGCTTTGAGTTGCTTTCCCACATGAGTGGTCTTGATCTTGTCTGAGGATTGCCTAAGTTGAAATTCGAGAAGGATTTGGTTTGTGCTTCTTTTCAACATGGAAAGATGGTTGCTGCTTCTTACGCCCCTCGGACCGTGGTCATTACCGAGCGACCTTGTGAGCTATTGCACATGGATTTGGTTGGGCCAGCTCGTGTTCGCTCTGCGGGTGGGAAGTGGTATGTTCTTGTTGTAGTTGATGATTTTTCGAGGTACTCTTGGGTTTTCTTTTTGGAGGATAAGAGCGAGACATTTGGCTTTGTTTGGGACTTGATCTTGAGGTTGAAGAATGAGAGATATGGTGATGCCATTCGAGGTATACGCAGTGACAATGGCACGGAGTTTAAGAACTCTCATTTCGATACCTTTTGCAGTGATCTTGGTCTCGATCATCAGTACTCTTCTCCATACGTCGCTTGCCAGAATGGTGTAGTGGAGAGGAAGAACCGGACCCTTTGTGAGATGGCCAGGACGATGCTCGATGAGCATAGGACTAATAGGCGTTTCTGGGCCGAGGCGGTCAATACCGCTTGCTATGTCTCAAATCGCATCTTCCTTCGTGCCTTTAAGAAGAAGACCTCTTATGAGCTGATGCATGGGTGACAACCCAAGGTGAGTCACTTTAGAGCTTTTGCTTGCAAGTGTTTCATTCTGAAGAAGGGCAAGTTGGATAAGTTTGAAGCTAGATGTTCAGATGGTATAATCCTCGGTTATGCGATTCACTCTAGAGCATATCGTGTGCTCAACCTTTACACTAACCGAATCATGGAGACTTGCGAGGTAACCTTCGACGAGTCACAGCCATGTAGCTCTTCTGCTTTTGAGTGTGCAGGTGATGAGGAGATTGGAGCGAGGATCTTTGAAGATGAGCAAGATGAAGATGGAGATGAAGATGATGATGGAGGTGATGCTTCCGTGGCTGATCGTGTACGTGCTACTTCCACTAGTACGACGATGATCGAGGATGGTCCATCCCCTACACCCACTATGACTGAGGATGTTCGAGTGGAGGCTGCTGCTGAGGGGGAGATTGTGTCTAGGCGAGAGGCTCCCCGAAGGGTACAAGTGGATCACCCACCGACGACGATCATAGGTGACCTTCATGAACGCACTACACGGTCGAGGTCAAGGAACACTTCTCATTTTGCTTATTCTGCTTTTGTCGCTTCTTTTGAGCCCAAAGATATTCGACACGCTTTGTCTGATGAGAATTGGGTGAATCCCATGCATGAGGAGTTGGAGAATTTTGAGAGAAACCAAGTCTGGGTGTTAGTCGATCCACCACCAAATTGCCGTCCCATAGGTACCAAGTGGGTGTGGAAGAACAAAGAGGGTGAGAATGGGATGGTTGTGAGAAATAAGTTGAGGTTGGTGGCTCAGGGGTTCAACTAGAAAGAGGGTATAGATTATGAGGAGACATTTGCTCCTGTGACCCGTTTGGAGGCAATTAGGATCCTTCTAGCCTTTGCCGTGGCTAAAAGGTTCAAGTTGTACCAAATGGACGTGAAGAGTGCTTTCTTGAATGAGCGATAGAGGAAGAAGTGTATGTGAGGCAACCCCCGGGATTTGAGAGTGAGAGATACCCACATCGTGTATACAAACTCCAGAGAGCGCTCTATGGCTTGAAACAGACACCTAGAGCTTGGTATGGCAGGTTGAGAGGCTTTTTGCTAAGTAAGGGATTTGTGATGAGCACAGTTGATAAGACCCTATTTCTCCTTAAGCATGGGAATGACCTTTTGATTGTTCAGATATACGTGGATGACATAATCTTTGGCGGCTCTTCTCATGATCTTGTTGCAAGATTTGCAGATGACATGAGCAGGGAATTTCAGATGTCCATGATGGGCGAGCTGCATTTTTTCTTAGGACTCCAGATCAAGCAGTGCAAGGACGGGACGTTTGTACATCAGGCGAAGTACACCAGGGACATGGTGAAGAAATTTGGCATGAACGACTCCAAGCCGCTGACTACACCGATGGGTACCACTACGGCTTTGGACGCGGATGAGGATGGCGAACCCGTGGACCAGAAGGAGTACCGAAGCATGATCGGCTCCCTCCGCTACTTGACGGCGACGAGGCCAGACATACAGTTCAGTGTGTGTCTGTGCGCTCGTTTTCAGGCTTCACTGAGGACTTCACATCGGTAGACCGTCAACCGGATTTTCAGGTACTTGAACTACACTCCTAAGTTTGGTCTTTGGTATTCTGCCTCCTCGACACTCAGACTTCACGGGTACTCCGATGCTGATTTTGCTGGGTGTCGATTGGACCGCAAGTCTACCTTTGGGTGTTGTCAGTTCCTTGGTTCTTCTTTGGTCTCTTGGTCATCTCGCAAGCAATCCAGTGTAGCCCAGTCCACTACAGAGGCTGAGTATGTAGCTGCTGCTAGTTGTTGTTCCCAGCTTTTATGGATGACCTACACTATGAGCGATTTTGGTGAGGAGTGCTCCCAGGTTCCACTCTTTTGTGACAGCACCAGTGTCATAAGTGTGGCCAAAAAAATAGTCCTTCACTCCAAAACGAAACATATAGAAGTGAGATACCACTTTCTGAGGGACAATGTTGAGAAGGGAAACATATCCTTGTCCTATGTACCTACCCAAGATCAGCTAGCCGACATATTCACCAAACCACTTGACCAAGTCACTTTCACTCGCTTGCGGGGTGAACTTGGGGTGTGCTTTCCTTTCTAGCTGGGTCTTGGAGCTTCTCATGTAGATATGTGATATAAGTTTCATTTTGTTGCATTCCATGCATGTCTTTTTACTTTCTGTATAAAACCTGGTAGGATAGCCATCTTTGGATCACATGTGCTAGGAAAAGCTTCTCTTATATACTTTGATCACAGATGTGCTATGTGTGAGATATGTGCATGTTTGGTAAATGGTGATGTGAATGCTATGCTCTTGATGGTTATGCCATATATGTATGATGAGATAGCTTTCTGTTTGTGAAAATGATAAAATTACTTCACTCACGAGTAGATACTTGTCTATGCTCAATTTGTGCTTAAATGCCTATATCATGTTTAGTTTGTGCTTGAGCATCATGTTCTCTTTGCTTGGGGTCAAAGACCCATTTGTCATTGTAAATGTTTAGCCCATTTATTCACTTCAGGAGGAGCATAAGCTTCTTTTTGCCGCAAAGGTATTTCATGTACCATGTTTAAAATTGAAAATGAAATTGGTGTATGAATTGCCTTATGCTTGAAAAATGATCTCTTGATCATGTTTTTTTTGTTTTGATATTCATATCTTGGGTGCTAAACCGCTGCATGTTGTCTACCATGAGAAGTCTCATTTTAAGAAGTAGACACATGGCTCGGTGACTTTAACATGACTTGAGTAGCTTGTGGGCGTTTATAATGATCTTGTGATGAGAATTTGTGATCTTGTATAAATTTTGTATGATCCAGTGTATTTGTGTTCAAATTGCCATGGATAGGATTTTGCTCATGAGATGAATGTTTCTTTGTGAAAATTTCTTAAAATTGCTTTTGGCCATGTCACATGCTTATATGTCTCTACCTTCTTGATGGCAATGTGCTAACTACACCATTTCTACTTTGCTTGCTCTATGTCTCATTTGTAGCATTTTATTGTGCTCTTTGTATATTTAAGAAGCTTGGTAGTTTGTATATTTGCTTTGACATGCATTTTTCATGAAAACAAGGGGAAGAGTTTCATATACCTTGATTCATGCATTATCAACAAGGGGGAGAATTTTGGGAGAAGGTGTATGCATTTTGGGAGATTTTGTGGAAAACTGGTATGCATTTAGTGAGGTTGTTGCATGTGAGGAGAAAAATTGAGAAGAAGAGGTTGCATTTGCTCAGGGGGAGTTTGCATATGTGTAGGGGGAGCTCCTTTGGTTTGCCTGAGTTTTGTGCTTTGTGGTGTGCTCTTTGTGAGCTTTGTTTTGTCTCGGCTGTGTTGAGCCGTTGCCCTTGCCTTAGGGGGGCGAGACTTGGGTTGGCGAGTGATCTTGTTTTCGCTTGTTCTCTAGCTTTAGATCACTTGCTTGGAGGTTTGTGTTCGTGGTTGTTTTCTTTTCTTTTTCTCTATGATGGTTACTATGGGTGTTGTCAATGCACTCATCAAGGGGGAGATTGAGGACCAAGTGTGTCCGAGGACCAGTGGAGGGTCGCTCCTTAGTGATGAGTGATTGACAACATTGTGTGGACTGATGCTTGGCTAAGTGTGTAGGTACAGGTTGCGGCTTGACTCTTGTTGGTGCAGGTGAAGAACAAGCGCGAAAGGCCTTAGCCGTGGTGGCCTCCGGGTGATGGAGAGGCAAGTAGGCTTGGTTCGATGGACCCGGTGGCCGATGGCGTCAAGTGCAAGCCGTGCGGTGCAAGACTAGCGGGCTGAAGTCATGAACATGGGCCGGTGCAAGGTAGCGGATCGAGGCCGAAGCTTGCGCACGGGGTTTGTTGGTTTGCCCACAAAACCATCGGTGGATGGTTTCTTGGTTTGCGGCTCAAAACCAAGTCTGGAGGCCCGATGCGACAGAGATGGTGATCCGGGAGCGTCGGGAAACTTCGAGGCGGGGGGCACGTGGCGTGATCGCGGGGTTTGCATCGATGCGAAGCAAAGCCGCGGTGGAAGCGTGTCCACTCGATGAAGACTTGACCAAAATGCCCCTGAGGTGTTGTATCTTCAATTCAAGTTGTAGGGGTAGCGTGGTAATTTACCTCCTCCGGTGTACTTCGTATAAATAGTGGAGAGGTGGATGGTATCACTCTCTCTTGGACTCTAGGGTTTCCTCCCCCGGTAGATTGCTCTGGATTGCGTCTTTTCCTCTGTATTCCTTAGGCTAGATTCTTGTATAGACTCTGACATCTGGATGTATGGAAGCATTCGACGTTGCAGTGATCTCCTAGCTCTTTGTGATTGTCGTGTCATTTTCGGGGCTGTTTTTGGGGAGTTTCGTTCTTCGCTCGATTCAGGGATTTGAAGGGGTTTTCTCTTGGATTTCTTTCAGGGGATCATGGGTGGATGCCTTGCGCATCTTTGTGTGTGATCTTGACCCCTCAAACGCCGGGAAACACCTTCGATTCGTGAAATTTCAGTGAGAGCACGAGTTCTTGGTGGTGGTCCGTGTGATCCGCGATTCCCGGTGTTCTAGTGAGTTAGAGGTCGAGATTTTTGGCGCATAGCTTCCTCTTGTGACGCTTCTTACCTCCCCTTAATCTTATCTCAAGAGCTCTAGCCGTTTGGGAGATCCGATGATGGATTTGGAGAGTTGACCTCGCGGGGTCGGGCTTTTTCTGCTCTGTCCGCGCCTGGCGGACTGTCCGCGGGACGCGTGCGGACTGTCTGCGCAACTGCAGTTCGTCGTGTGTTCATCTGTGTTCGTGTGTGTTCGTGATTCGATCCGTTGGCTTTGAGTTTTGTTGTTGCAGGCAGTTTGCCCGCGTGTTGCGTGCGGACTGTCTGCGTGTCTCTGAGTTTTGTCTGGGGTGTGGCTTCCTTTTGTCTGGGGTGTCTAGCGAGTTTGGCGGACCGTCCACGCACCCTGGTCGGACTGTCCGCGTGGTGTGGTTTTTCCCCCGAACTTTTTGTTAGTTCCTGAGTCATTTTCGGACCGTCCGCGCCTGCCTCTCGGACCGTCCGCCCTACCCTGGCGGACTATCCGCGACAGCTAGGCGGACTGTCCGACCTGGACGCAGGAACTTGCCAAGTTTGTTCGGTTCCTTTGTTTCCTCTCTTTTGCTTCCACATGTGCTTCGAGGAATCGTTCCTAAGACTTGTGATTGATCCATAACCGTGTTGTCTTGGCGATTGGCGTTTGATTCGATCCATCTTCCGTGTGTGACTTGGTTTTGAGTGGGGCCTTGGTCGAGTTCTTTTCAAAGAATTTTTGTTGGCTCTCATTCACTCCCCCCTCTCTGGTCGCCGTTTCGGTCCTTCAGCCCTTATGGAATATTTGCGTATAGAAGAATGCCTTTCGGTTTATGCAATGCTCCAGCCTGTTTTCAACAATGTATGATGGCGGTATTTTCGGAGTTCATCGAGGAAATTGTTGAGGTATTTATGGATGATTTCTCCGTCTATGACAAATCTTTTGGGGATTGCTTGGCAAATTTGGATAAAGTTCTCACTAAATGTTCGGAGGTTGATTTGGTGCTAAATTGGGAGAAGTGTCACTTTATGGTGAGACAAGGTATAGTGTTGGGACATGTGATATCCGAGAGAGGGATTGAGGTGGACAAGGCTAAGGTTGAAACGGTTGAAAAGCTTCCACCGCCAACGGATATCAAATCTTTGAGGAGTTTCTTAGGCCATGCAGGATTCTATAGAAGATTCATCAAGGATTTCTCAAAAATTACCAAGCCATTGACCAATCTTCTCCAAAAAGATGTGCCATTCAATTTCAATGACAAGTGCTTGGCGGCATTCCGGACATTAAAGAGAGCTCTTGTAACCGCACCCGTCATTCAACCGCCCGACTGGAATCAACCTTTTGAGATAATGTGCGACGCTAGTGACTATGCCGTTGGAGCGGTGTTGGGACAACGAAAAGAAGGCAAGGTACATGCTATTTACTATGCTAGCAAAACTCTCAATGGAGCTCAATTAAATTATGCAACAACGGAGAAGGAATTGCTCGCGGTAGTGTTTGCCTTTGAAAAATTCAGAGCATATATTGTGAATTCTAAGGTGATTGTCTACACCGGTCATGCGGTGATCAAGTATCTCTTGTCTAAAAAAGATGCCAAGCCAAGGTTGATTCGATGGATCCTTCTCTTGCAAGATTTTGATGTGGAGATTCGGGACAAAAAGGGGTCGGAAAATGTTGTGGCCGACCATTTATCAAGGATGGATCGTGAGGATGATAAAGAGCCTATTGAAGATAAGATGAGAGATGATCACCTCTATCACATCCTTGACAAAGATACTTGGATGATCAACATTATTCGAGCCATACGAAAAATGCCACTTGATCATTTGGATAGGAACGCTCAAAGAAAAGTGATCGCCGAGAGCCGAAAATATTATTGGGATGCACCTTACCTCTTTAGACTTGGAGCGGATGGAGCCTTACGAAGGTGTATACCAAGAGATGAAAGAGGTGAAATATTGAGAAAGTGTCACTCAGGCGAATATGGAGGACACTATGGACATTTTAGGACTCAAGCAAAGGTATGGGCTAGTGGATTTTATTAGCCGGAGATGCATGAAGATTCAAAGAGGTATGTTATGCCCTTGAATTATAACTTGCAAATTGATCTATTCGACGTATGGGGGATTGACTTCATGGGGCCCTTCACAAGTTCGAATGGATATGAGCATATTTTAGTTATGGTTGATTATGTATCCAAATGGGTGGAGGCTATCCCTTGTCGAAGAGCTTCAACAGAAGAATCCATATCCATGATCAAAAATATTATATTCCCACGCTATGGAGTCCCGCGAGTATTGATAAGTGATGGAGGAACACACTTCACGGGAAATAGCTTCAGAAAATGCTTGTCCAAGTTGGGGATCGAGCATAGAGTGGCCACGGCTTACCACCCACAAACCAATGGTCAAGCAGAAACTTCAAATAGGCAGCTCAAGAGCATTCTTAGCAAGATCGTTGAAAAGGGAGGTAAAGATTGGTCAAAGAAATTGGATGGAGCATTGTGGGCTTATCGGACGGCACACAAGACACCAATAGGTATGACACCATATCAATTTGTTTATGGTAAATCGTGTCATTTACCTTTGGAGTTAGAACATAAAGCGTATTGGGCAATCAAAGAGATGAATCTTGATTTTGATGCCGCGAGAATCAAACGGGAGATTCAAATAAGTGAACTAGAAGAGATGAGGCTCAAAGCTTATGAGAGTGCAACCATCTACAAGGAAAGATTAAAGAGGTGGTATGATAAAAGGCTTCGAGCAAAGGAATTCAAAGAAGGTGACAAGGTTCTCCTCTATAATTCAAGGTTCAAAATATTCGGGAAAGGAAAATTGAAGAGCAAATGGGATGGACCGTACATCGTTTACTCGGTCTCGCAAAATGGAGCGGTAACAATCATGGACGTGAAAGGAGATCAATATGTGGTTAATGGTCAACGGTTAAAGGTTTTTCTTGAACAAGACATCGTGCCCATCGACTACATTGATATATATCACATGGAGGACGAGCCCGAGCGTCAAGCCTAAGACGTAAAACGAGGTAAATTTTCTGTAATTATGTTTTTGTTTTTGTTTTCGTATTTATTTCGAGTCCTTTTCATAATTTTTAGCTGGACCCTACCACCACCTAGGCTAGTATTCACAAAACACCGAGGGCCGCAAAAGTTGGGCCGCGGGGGCCCAAAGGAGGGGGTAGGCCGGCCGGCCCATGCCGACCGGCCTACCACCCCCTTTCCTCCGTTTCGGCTCGTTTTTCTCTGGGACGTGGTTCGGTGCATTTCCTTTTCCTATCTTCCCTTTTTGGGGCGACAAAAATAGGTAAGGGAGGGTTTCGGCCGAATCTTTCCAGGGATATTTAAGGATGCCTGGGGAGCTCGAGGTTTGCATCTCAATTGCAATCTCCAACCTCCACGAAAGCACCCAAGCACCCATGGCATCCTCGAGCGGCACCAAAGGCAAGGAGGAGGTGAAGGCAACCATGGAAGATGAAGCACGCCTCCCCTCTCCAACTCCGACGACCGAGGAGCTTCACCGGTGCGCTATGGTGCCGGAGCCCAAGGAGAAAGTGAAGAGGACCGCGAGGATTCAATGCGGAGGGCATGTCCCAAGAGGGCACATGGCTAGTCCAAATCCCTGGGTTGAGGAGAAGAAGGAGAAGCACGCTTCTCCCGTTCGCCACTCGAAGAGGCTCCTTGGGAAGAAGAGGAAGGATTACAAGGAGAAGACCCCCGAGGCGGCAGATTTCTACGGAGATAGTGACTACTCCAATGATCAAAGCCCTAGCTCGTGGGCAGCCGGTGGGAAAGATGATAACGATCTCTATGTTTGGGAGGAGGTGCCCAAGGAGGAGCCAGAGGAGCATCATGAGCAAGGCGAAGGAGGTAACCCAGACGGCGGCAATGATCCGGGTGGTGGAGACGATGGAGATGATGATCCAGGGGAAGAACACAATATGTGTTGCGCGGCTTGCCGCAACGCTATTGCGGAGCTCTTCTCATCCCTTGATGAGTGTTTCCACACCATCAACGCTATGCAACAAAGAATTGAAGATTGGGAGCGCATGGCGGAAGATGACTTCAAGTACCTCAACCGCAACATAAGGAAGCTCTTCGGGATGAACAAGAATTTCAAGAAGTAGGAGTGGTGCAACTTGTGCGAAAAGTACCACTAGGTGTTGTAGTAAGATAGTTCTTCCCCTTTGTGTCTTTTGCAAAGTTACGACGAGGACGTCGTAAGATCTAAGCGTGGGGGGGCTAGCTAGCTACCTTTTTAAATTTTTGCTTAAAGTGGTGTGAGAGTCTAGTCTTTAAATTTTGAGTCAAGTGTGAGTCTTGTGTGAGTCTTTGTTTTATCTTTTTAGCTTGAAAGAGTCTTAATTTAGCGTTGAGTCAAAGAGAAAAAAAGAAATAAAAAGTGTCTTATACAAAGTCTCATGTTTCTTTTCTTGTTATATCTTTACTTTATCTTTCTTATTTGAGCATGAGCTTGTTGATTAATTGTTTACCGTGGTGCTTAGTGGAAACTTACTTTTGTAAAGCACCCATACTCAAACTTTGATCTAGGACTTTGCTTCGTGTATGCTTTTAGTAATGCTAACTTTGGAGGTTTTATTTCTAAAAATTAAGAAAAACACCTTGCTACAAAGGTTAGCAATTTCTTTCTCCAAGTTGAGAGTAATATCTATCCTATGCAAAGCCTTTACATACATATATATGCTCCACCATAAGTGTTGTTTAGCATGATGAGTTAAGTTAGGATTTTACTCTCTTGGGAGGTCTAATTTCAAGCAATGATCATGTCCTTGATGTATACCTTTTATTGCTAGCCTCTTCATGTATTCGGTAACGGGAATTTCACATTGAATGCCCCGTACATCACCGGATTTCTTACCCAAACCTATAAACATCTTTTTATCATCTTACTCCTTGAACACAACCCATATTCGAAGATTCGTTCAATCTCTAGGCATGTTTTTATTTAAAATTCAGATTGTTGATCATGTTCAAAAGTTGAGCGAAAAGCATGAGAGAAGAAGGTAAAGAGGTGGAAAGAAAAAGAAAAAATAGATGTATGTGTATGTGTGTGATGCGCACACAAGAGAAAAAAAGAGAAGAAGAAGAAAAAGAGGAAAAAGAAAAAAAGAGAGAAGAAAGAAGAAAAAGAAAAGAAGAAAATCCAAGGCAAGGCAAGAAAGGTGTAGTGAGGGATGACAAGTCAAGTGAAGATCAAATGAAGTGCAAGGAAGGATGCCACGATATTAGGAACGAATCTTATTCCATGACATGTGCAATCCGACATCGAGGACATCATTAGTGCCTTGAAGTCATCATTCTTTTTTCCTTTGCACATGTCCACCATTCTAAATCTTCTCATCCTTGACACCCTTACATTATGGTTTAATTCTCATGATCATTGGCTTGGAAGGTGAACAACCACTAGAGGATTCTCCTAGCTTTATAATACTTGTGCTAGCTTCACTAACCACACCTATAGCTCCACTTTACATCATATATGAGAGACTTGTGGGAGGTGAGAGTTTATGAAATTATCTAGGATAGCCACTTTAATGAGTGACATGTGAGAACTTGGAGAAGGACTTTGTCTAATGCTTTGTGCAGGAATTTTATTTTTAAAAGTTTGCAAAAACCCTCCAAAGGAAGTAAGAAAGCAAGTACGGATGAAGTTGAAGATCTCTAGTGAAAAGGTAAGAGTTGTGGGGTAAGTCTTGAATTAGTAATTTCTAAACGCCCATGTTTACATTATGATCTTTGTTTCATGACTCTTATATTAAAGATGAATGATTGACTAACTTGAAAGGAAGGATTTGACGAAGCATGTTTCAAACTCCATGGATGAACAACTTTTGAGCAACTTGCTCGAGGACGCGCAAGATCAAAGCATGGGGGGATGTTGGCGGTCGATTTCCGTCAACCAAGAACACTTGTTATGTTATAGTTTGGATTTCATTTTGGAACTAACCCGCCACTAGGCATACTAATGATATAACAAGTTCATCGTTGGATGTGTGTTTTGGAGTATAATGTTTACGCAGGAATTCATGCACTAAATGAGAAGAGATGCACTCGGTTTGGAGGACGATTTACGTGATGATCAAGAGGCTCCGACCGTGCGTGAACTTGACTCCAAAGGTGGCAAGGACCAACGTGCTTCAATGGACCGTGCGTGAACTTGACTCCAAAGGTGGCAAGGACCAACGTGCTTCAATGGAGAATCTCCGAGGACCAAGATGAAAAGACCGGAAGATCATGCGTGAAGACCCCTTAACTTGGTCGCGGAGATAACGACGTCCAAAGCCCATATCCAAAGGAGGAAAAACCCCAAAGTGCAAGAAATGACACGTGGCAAAAGACGGAGGCGAACCGGGCCGGGAATGGGCCAGGCCGGCCGGCCCACCCTCTTTCCACGTCGGTTCGCCGCCGCCTTTCTTCGGTGATAAGTACGTGGAACCCTAATTGTTTGGGGAGAGAAGCCATTCGTGAAAGACGACCAGAGAAGCCTCGGGAGATCAAATACAAGGAAGAGGGTTGATCGAGAGGGTGAAGATTCAAGAGGGTCATCACCTAGGTCAACGGAGGCCACCACGAGGAAGGAGGACGCCGAGGCCTTGCCACGGCGCCGCCGGAGTTGAAGGACACCGAGAGATGGACTCCATCAGGGGCATCCACTATGTTCAACGGTGCCATGCCTAGCGTCTTGATGGGGTAAAGTAATCGTTTGTCCATGGAGTTGTAATGGATCTTGACATGTAGTCACCCACTCTCTTGTTTGGATCTTTGTCTATCATACCTTTTGTTGATGATGCTTAATGTTTAAGGTTAGCTACCATTGCCATCGGGGTTCCTCCCGTAGATCACGTCAACATACCATGTTCATTAGGGTTAGAGACGATTACCTTCGCGTAGTGACATGTACGAGGGAAGGGAAACGCTTGACTCTTTGTTCACATCCTTAGATAGATTGGATCGGGGTTTTACCATGTTTTGGGTGATTGCATCTCAAGTACCTAGACTCCATGGGCATACGTCTTTCATACTCGTGAACCACCTTACTCTTTCTCTTTAACATAATCTAGGGTTAGTTTGTCTTTACCTTATAGATTAATCTTTACATCATAAAGTCCTTAATCAACTAAGTTAGTGTTAGGTTAAACGCAAGTAATTCTCTTGTTCCGTGGATTGACAAGAACCTAGGGGGTCCCCTCCCTTAGTGAAAAAGGCACCAAGTCACTCCGTGTACTTGCGGTGAAGTTGAACGCGGTTTCGAACCGTCAACAAGGCCGCTCTTGACCGTGAGCACGACTAATCGATTAGTTTTAAACACTCTGCAGAGGTTGTACATCTTTACCCACAAGTCACGTAAAAGTTCTGAAGAACTTTGAACCCAACCATGGGATGCCGACCAACCATCATACCACACTACCTTTGGTGTGATTGCATAGGGACGCTACGAGGCCCTTACAAAGTTTCCCTATTGTGTAGCAACCCGCTAAGGTTCCGAGTCGCTGTAAGGTATAAAGTTCCCTAGTAGGTACTGTGTCTTAACCAAGCCCAACTCCCTACTAGAGCGAGTCTACACCCCACTGACGCTCCCCCTTGCCCTTTCGGTAAGGTCACCCCAACACTAGAGTCCCTAATTAATTAGCCAAGCCAGAGCCATATAGCATTGTGGTTGCACTGTTGTCCTGGGTGGTCGCTCCATGTTCCAATTAAATGCATTGTGATCTTGTATTAAACAGAGGTACATAGCATAAAGTAAAGTAAGTTCATCATTAAGGTTCATTAAAACCACCATAACCCAAGTAGAGCAACTAAGCATAGCTACCCAATAGAAAGATAAACCCAGGTTGTCAAGGAATGATAATAAAACTAGGCAAACCTTAATAGAACCCATCAAATTAAATGTGGAGCATATGCAATGAGATTAATAAAGTTATTAGGACAAAAGAACAAGGACACACTTGCCTTTAACCAATATAATGATGTTGCTCAGAATTCTTCATCTTCATGCTCTTCAAAGTTCTCGAACCATGTTCATTCTACTTGTATCAATCATCGGGCACAAGCATACAAAGCAAACAACAAGCAAACTAAGAACAATACACCAATCAAAGAAAAGCGTACTAAAGGATAGAACTTGATCAATGATCATGATATAAAGATGATGTCACCATGAAGCATTGATGAAGAGAAAAACTAAATCTGACGGAAGCAAGGATTTTATAGATAAATAAAATATTAATTTATAGAGCAAAGATATCCATGGCTTTATATCACTAGAGTTATGAAGTTTGATATATGGGAAAGAAATACAGGATTTATAACCACTCTAATGATTTTGGGGAAAGGAAATCCAAATGACTGATGCATACGTATGATCTCACCATGATGAAATCCTTGCATGGCAGATGGCTGGTTTCTTTGCTCCTGTAGGTATACGTGACTTCCTTTCAGTGGCTACCTCTTCTCTTGTTGCTTGAGCTTCCATGCATGTGCTTTGAGACAGGAGATGGCTTCAGCACCGAGGAAGGATCAACAGGGCACGGCCATAGGCAGCACGAGGTTCAGGTAGCATGGATTATTAGAGACAAAAGATGGATGGACGTGCATGCATAGGTAGCTAACAAACATGTTGTTGTTGGTACACACGTGATTAGTGAGAGAGGGACGGAAGGAAAGGTGCATGCAGGGATTCTCACCAGCGGCGTCGACAGCGAGCTCGGCGAGAGGGACGGAAGGAAAGGTGCATGTAGGGATTCTCACCAGCGGCGTCGACAGCTGAGCTCGGCAAGACGGCGACCGTGATGGCCTACGCGCTCACCGCAGACGGCAAAGAATAGAAATTTGTGGCCAGCCGGAATCTAGTCGGCGGAACAGCCAGCGACGATCTTCACGGGGCGCACGGTGCTTCATCGGCGGCAACTAGATGAAAGGTCTGGCTCATCGCCACGAGGCTTGATAGGAGACGCTAGATCGCTCTGGTGCTGGACGGAAGCAGCGAAATCAACCCACACAACGGCGCAGAGGAGCCGGCCGTCGGGTTCCTCCTTGCGCTTGCCGCCCTCGCCGGCGGTCTACGCGTGAAACACGCACACAGCACACGCACATGCACATGCACATGCACGACGTAGAAGTGTACAACACATTCTGGAGGAAGAAGAGATCGAGCGGCACAGATGCGCTGCAAGGCATGCACGAGAAACTCTGGATGAGCAGCAAAATATACGTAGGCTGAATCAGGAACAAGACAAGATAGATAGAGTATATCTGCATCCTTACCTACGGGAAAAACTGAACGACAGAAACGACGGCGCCGGAGATCGAATTCGACATGGACGGTGATGGCTTGGTCTTTCACGTGGACATGCTCGTCCGACAGCAGATCGACGATTGCAGACTCCACGATGAAACTCTTGAAGACGACGCTGATTTGGCTGCCGAATCGAGTTCGCCGACATAGCGGCGGCGCGTGGTGCCGTGGCTTGCAAAGGAGCTAGGGCAGATGCGGTTATGTTTGGTTGAGGAACAGAAATAAAAATTGATTCGATGGGGCAGGCTGTTTATCTTTATCCAGAGAAGGAGGCGGAGAGAAAGATGTGCTCGCCCAGAATACGCAACAACTTGTGACTCGGGTTCAGACTTTGACATGAGGTCATCTTTGCTTAGCCTATATGCCCGATGGCTTACATACTTGTGCGTACGTGTCTTCCTTCTCATGGCTAATAACACCTTGTTGCTTCGGCCTCCATGACTCGTGCTTTGCACCAGATGGCTAGCAATAACAGTAACCACGATGATGAGCTCGATGTTGGCGGAAGGCAACCATTTGCGGTGATGCTCAAAGATATTTTGGAGTACGAGAAATCCAAATAAAATATTTAGAGCTCGTGGAAAAGCTCTTAGATCTCTCAAGAAGGAAGATTTAGATATGGGAAAATGAGAATATCCGCTAGAAACAGCTGGAAAATCTTAGAGGAACCTGATGGACATCTAAACTCATTTTAAATCGTTTTGCAGTCAAGAAACACTAAGATGCATAGCATGAATGCAACACACGCATAAAACCATTTTAGTTAATTTAAAAAAATAATCAATAGCTTTTTCTATAGTATATTTCCTGTAAAGAAAATAAATGTTGAAATTTTTTAAAATTATGATAAAATTATTGTTTAATTATTATTTCTATTCACATCCTGAAATTCGGAAAATTTCAGGGTGTGACAGCGGCCGTGCGACGGCCCACCAGCAGCACCACAGAGGTGAGGTTGGTGGCGCTGGACGTCTCTCTGTTCCGCACCTCGGAGATGAAGCGGTGTAAACCCTTTTCTTCTTGGGACAACGTCAGTGGCGCCTCTGGCGTCATGCCCTTCCTGAAGGTGATGTTGAGCTTCTCCGACGGGAGACTGCTGCCTAGGTCCTCCAGCTTGGTGCGTCGGCGTTGGTTGCTTTGTGAGAGTGCTTTCTTCCCTCTCCTTTCTTTCTGTTTTCCTTTTCTTTGTTTCAGTTTAAAAGTTGAAGAAAAAAAGAAAAAAAAAGTTAGAGAGTAGAGAAGAAGAGAGTTTTTAGGCGGTGGAAGTTGTGCTTGGTAGCTCATGTCGATGTCCCAATCCGACTGAGCGGAGTTGGCTCGAGTCGACGTCCCAAATCGACCGAGCAGAGTTGTTTAGAGCGGTGTGTTGATGTCTCAATCCAACTCAT
Source organism: Cenchrus fungigraminus (assembly GCA_036936925.1). NCBI lineage: Eukaryota > Viridiplantae > Streptophyta > Magnoliopsida > Poales > Poaceae > Cenchrus > Cenchrus fungigraminus. The sequence continues at coordinate 107,174,858 of CM072779.1, forward strand.
TAGGTCGTTTCAGTTGAGTTGTGCGGTGCTAGTTGATGTCCCAATCCAACCCACCAGAGTTGTATGATCTGCGGACCAGAGTTGTAGAGTTGTTCGGGATTTTTCTATCTCTTGAGTTGTACAGTCAATTGACCGAAGTTGTGTGGGATGGTGCATTACCAGTTTACCTCCCTAGTTGTACGGTCTTCAGACCGAAGTTGTATGGTAAGGTCTGGTTTTCCTTATAAACTGAGTCAACTCTCTTCTTCTAATAAAATTCGAAAAAGCGTAAGCTTTCGCCGTCCGTTCAAAAAAACAAGTATTTCTAATCCATCGAAGATCAGATTTTAGAGAGCCTACAACATTCGTATAATAGCTCATGTTATGTTAAGCCAAATATGTATGCTTACTGCGAGAAGGCAAGATTGCACCGTTGAAAGAAGCTTTGAAGTTGGCAACAAACAATAAAATAGTGTTTAATGTTCAAGTAATATTAGTACAAGTTTTGCAGCTCTGCCTGGAGAATTTGACATCAATACACGTCACCAAGAGAATCTATTAATGCTGCTAACAAAGAGATACCTGGAGAGGTACTCTGTAAGGCTGTCCGCACTCGTTATACCCTAAAAATCATCTTCTAAAACGAATATTCTGTCACATCATCAAGTTTTTACAGTACAGTACCAGTTTCTCCGCACTCGTCATCCTCTATATCTCCCACTCCATACCAACCACCAGCTGCGCGGCCTACCTGTCAGCATTATTTTAATCCTTCCCCACCCATCCCCACCGACCCCGTCCTTCCACTCTCCTCCCCCGGCGGCCCCCTCTCCCACCGGCGACGGCGCCGGCGACCCACCCTCGCCGCGCCTCCCTCTCCTCTCCCTCCACCAGCACGCCGCCCCCTCCCCTGCTCACGCGACAGGCGGCGGAGGTGGATTCGAGGAGCTCTCCTCGTCGTGCTCGCCATCTCCGGATCTCGCAGCCCCGCCGGCGGGCCTCCTCGATGCGGAGAGGGAAGGCGGGGCGCCGGCATGGCGGCCAAATCCGAGCGTGCGCCGCCCTTGCTCTCCTCCCGGCGGTGGTGGGCGGAGGAGGCTTCGAGCTCGGGCGGCGATGTGGTCCCCTTCCCCTGCTCTGCGGCGGCGGCGGAGGTGCTCGCGAGGAGCAGGGGCGGAGGTGGAGGAGGAGCATGGGTGCGGGCCCTATCTCGCCGACCGAGCTCCAGGCGCGTCGCCGGCCGGCCGCAGCCAAACTCGCGCGCGCGTCGGCTCTGCGGCGGAGGTCCCGGCCCACGCCCCTTCCCCTGCTCCCGTCCTCCTCGGTCAACGGGCCGGCGGAGCAGTAGGGAATGACGGCCTCAACCTCGGGATTTTCGGCGGAGCACCTGCTGCTTCCACCGCCGGCAAGCCGCGCGGCCGCGCCACCCCCTCCCTTCCTCCCTTCGCCGGCAAGCTGCGGGCCGGTGCCGCCCCTCCCCTGCTCTTGACGCCACCGTCGGCCGCCTCGGACCCGCTCCCCAGCGCGTGACGCCGGCCATGCCCCAGCTCCGGCGCACAGGACGTTCTGCTCCCCGGCTGGCCGCGCCCCTCTCTCCTTCCCGGCTGGCCGAGCCCCTCTCTGCTCCCCGCAGCGGCTCCGCTCTCTTCTCCGCGCGCCCCTCTCTGCTCCCCGGCTGGACGCGCCCCTGCTCTCCTCTCTACCATGGCGCGCAGCAGTAACGACAACGCGAGGTGGGGCCGCTGCGGGGCGTAGCGCACGCCTGAAAAACGCTGCATTTGGCACTCACAGGGAGGGAACGGGACGAGGCGTACGCTTTGGCGGCTCCCGCTGCGGGAGAAAAAACGCCACAGCGCGTCGCTACACGCCACCGTGTCCCGTAGCGCTCGGGGTCCAGTACCCAGTGCGGACAGCCTAAGAAGGGAAAATTTTGATTTGACCATTATAAATAATCAAGCTACTTCCCAAATCAATTAAGGAGGGTCAGTGTCAATATTGTTTCCAAAACAAAAGTCGCTCCCAATGTCGATAATCAGGGGAAGAGAATAGTAAGATTTGACATCACACAACATGTCGGACCACTAAGAAACCAATTGATATCAACAAAACCGACTAATTTATACTACCACAACAACAAAGAGGATGACACAGAAAAGCTATCCAGACATTCTAATTTACTAGAGGGGTTGAAACTAGGTGAGGAATTGGAAACGGCACGGACATGAGGTCTCAAGAGGTCGAGCACTTGCAGGAGTGAATTGCTGCCAGAACCATCTCCCCATCTGCTTGCTCCAGTGCACCAACCTGCACAGTACGCCCGGCGGCCCCATCGCGTGCAAGCGCAACTGCCTCGAGCAAGGGGACATTCAAATGAAATCTCAGTATAGAACTATGAGACAGGTCCGCGAGGATACCCGTTACTGACGCGGCGGAGGCGGCTCCCGCCGGAGGCGAGGTCGACGGTGTTGGCGGGCATTCTGCTAGGCGGCCGTGGTGGCGGGAGCCTTGAGGAGAAGAGAAGACAAGGGAATCGATGGCGAGAGAAGGGGAGGACGCGGCGGTAGTGTGACGCCATGGCTGGTTGCCGCGGGTGAGCCGTGAGTGCTTGCCTCTCCTGTTGTCCCGCTCGCGTTTGGTGAGATAAGAGACGTTAGACGAATAGGAAAATAGACGAATTACGTTTTCCCACAAAGCAAATTATTCCATGTACAACTAAATTTTATTTTTGAATTATGTATAACTAAATTTATGAATTAAAGAAAATAATTTTAGATGATAAAGGTTTGTTATAATTAACATGATTATCAATCATTCCAGCATAAATATTACACGCTGACAAGGGAGACGATAGAGCTCGACTTATGAACGCAGCGTCATCGTGAAACTTAGGTTTTATTGAGCAAGACTGCGAGAGAGAGTTCTACTTGGAGTCGGTTTCGGTAGTCACACACGGACTCAAGGGAAACCGGCCCGTGTTAAGATCAGAGTCGGAGACGCCGCCTCATTTTCTCATGTGCCCAACATGAACGCTGACTCCTGCTGTTTTCGGTTTTGACTTTGGTTCATGGGATCTTTGGTGGTTGAAAAGTTTGTTCATTGAGGAGGGTTTGATTCAGTTACAGTAGCAGATATCTTTTATACACGTAGTCATGTAGGAACTCTCTGCTGTGCAGGCAACACGAGAACGATCGGAACAAGCAAGAAACAGACTACAAAACTCTGATAGCGTCGATCGGTCGATCGATCGATCTTGATCAGTAGACGAACTGCTGGTGGGTGTTGTAAGTCTGGCTGAACTGCCATCACGCCGACACCGTGTTCAGGAATTGGATGTGTACTACCCGCCGGTGCTGGTCATGACTTGAGCCTTTGGCCGACGAGCACCTACCAGTTGGCGCCCCAATTTTTGGACATCTGGATCCACCCTTTTGTTGTCACTCTTGATCTAAGCGGCACTGACAAAAGTACGAAACCGTTGTCGCGTGAGGTTCCGGATGTTGACAAGGAGGGAGTTGGAACTGACGGTGCTGAAGCGCATGTCGGCATGGGGACGACCTGGATGATGTTGATGCTCTCCCACACTATATGTGACATGTTGAAGTGGGGGCGCCTCAGACCGCACCACCCGCCGTTGGGCAGCGCGTAGTTGGACGAGCACAGGTTGGTGGCTGTGACATTGACAAATGTTGTTGGGCTTGCAGTATTAGGCGTAGGGCGTGAGCCGTTGCAGGTGATGGTGTAGCACTACCCGCACGACACGTCATCCTGGAAAAACACCATGCTCAGCGTCGCGTTGTTGAAGCCATACGCTCGTACAGGTTGTTGCACCCGCACGCGCCGCCCACCATCATGAACCCTTCGACCCCGCCGTAGAAGGTTGTCGTGCTCAGACACTCGGCTCAATCTTTGCTGACTGTTTTGTGTCGCGGCACTCAGCAAAGCGGATTGTCACCGTCCTCTCGCCGCCTCCTTACCTCTTTTGACTGAGAGTCGTGCTAACACTCGGCAACGAGTTTGCCGAGTATTGGGTTGCCATGTGACTTTTGAAGTGTAACACTCAGCGAACCTGAGGGTTTTCGTGATTTTACCGAGAGCCCCAGTCGCTCGGCAAATTAAACATACAGTTTCTCGTACTGTGACCATGTCGTGGTGCCGGCCGTAGCGCACGCGGTGCCCAAACACCCCACAGATCCAAACCCAACCACCTCAGTCCTCACGCTGTGCCCAAACACCTCACAGATCCAAACCCAACCACCTCAGTCCTCAACGTAGTCTGCGACCTTACTAGTTGCTACAACTTACGTAATAATAATAAGAAAAGTAATGTGTCTCTTATTGTGTGGTTAATTTGCTGCAAGCTGCAACCTTAGTAGTGATTTGCCTGCATGCTTGAATTGGAGGTGGAAGTAGATGCAGGAGATTAAAGGAGCTGGAGGAGGATCAGAGAATTCTGAACATATATGGTGCACTTCTGTTTTTGTATAGGTGTTAGATTGTGCTCGAGATCTGTGGGCAAGAGGTTGATCTTGCGCATGTGAAGGCATCGAATTTTGATTTTTGACAATACCAAGATTTCAATCAAATACTTATGAGCCTTCAAAAAAGTCCGCTAGGAAATGCTTCTTGTCATGACATCTGATACACCTTCTGAGCAGCATTATGCTTTTGAAAAGAACACGTGAAGTTTTTTTTTTTTTGAAAACCCATATTTTACGAACAATAATAATTTGGAAAAGCTTTTGAAAACTCTTTTTTTACAAACAACAATAATTAGAAAAGCTCGGTATGCTACACTTACACTCAGCCTGCTCGGAAAAGCTTCAACACTCAGCCTGCTCGGAAAAGCCATTGTATTTGTATCAAGATTGTTTGACTTCTATTTATTTACTGGTTCCGCTGTTGAGGTTGTAGCTGATTTAGCCGAGGCCTACTGTAAATACGATTCGGCTTATATCGTGCGTCATTTCAAGCTCTCGTCTCAGGACCCAGAACAATAAAGTCACAAGGTTATCTTATGCGAGCCCTATTTGACATGGATCGAAAAAGCTGGCTCATGAGCTAGAAGCCTAGGACCAAATGTTTCTAGCTTTCTAGCTATATGGAAACTTTGGCATGTCATGCAGTTCTAGATTATCTGACAAGATCATTTAGACACGAAAGCTACCAACATGTAAAGACATTTTCTCAGGCTCGTCAAAAAAAACATATCGCAAAATGTCTGCACCATAAGTGTTCAAAGTAAATGGCCAAAGGTGATGGTATCGTATGTGCAATTCAACGTCTATATATGCTAGTGTTCCAGCACCTATCGGGTACACAGTATACAGATCATTTGGTAAAAACCATTCGACCCTAGCTTCTCTCTGCTTCATGGTGCAATTTTTCCTCCGAGCCAACCAGGCAAAGACGTCTCTGTCCAAAGGCTCAATGCCTGCAGGCAACGCATTGAAAGGATGCTTCAGGAAAATGAAGACTATTGATAATAATTGAGACAAAGCGTACACGATTTACCTCAAAAAGTTTAATATCCTATTTTAAATGTATTTCATCCCAGCGATTCTTATCCGCCTTGATATCAGGTACTGGGCAAGAGAGTACATAGCTCCTAGTAATCCTAACACCTGAATAGTAAGTATGTCTGTCATTATAATCGAGGGCAAGTTGAGAGGTAGCGTCAACAGTAGCTTCGCATCTGTCTGTCTGACATAATCCCACATGAAGCGGTTGAAGAGTATGTGATTTGGCAATGTCAGAACCAGAAGAGCGACATTTTTCACAGCAAATAGCCAGCCTGGGCCCCCAATATCGAGAGCCCATCCTCCATTGCCAGGCCAAGTCTCCTCCCATATCCTATACAATGCTGTCAATAGCAAATATCCGGAAATGGAAATTGTTACAGGGAAATAGCGCTGCCTGTCACCAAATCCTGCAAAGATATCTGAATCCTGGTTCAAAAGCAGAAGGATGGGTGCTAGGAAGAAGATAGCACGGTTTGAGCCACCAGTAAGTGTTATATTGAGAACAAGGCAGATAATGAAGCACAGAACAGTAGACACATTGCCAATCGCGGGCATCCAAGCTGCCTCAGCTGCCAATCTCTTGATGGTGAATGTTGGTGCAGCATGAGCTCTTCTTTGCTGGAGCAGCCTTGCTTTGGGTGGGAAGGCAGAGCTCCGACTTGATGGGCCATGTATAACACCCCTATCTGCAGCCTTGTCACGCAGTAGCAAAGCCAGTTCAAACTTAATTTCTAATGCAATGATCATGAAAATAGCAGCATAGAGACCCAAAAGTGACATTCTTGCCCCTTCTATAGCCAACATATTGGTGAACTTCTCTGCTTCATCCTCGTCTACAAAACTTTTGGCTCTTAATTGTCCTTCAAGCAGATAGGTGACTGGGAACAAAGCTACCAAGAAAGAGAACACCCATGGCAAAACCCTTGTGCTGGATTCAGAAGGGAGATGTGTGAATACAACAAAGACTGCCGCAGAGACAATTGTTGCAACAAGAAGAGGATACAAAACCACTGCCTGGAAGAAGTACTGGACAGATATGTAGATGCCTAGTGTAACCCCAACTGCCACTGCATACACAGCCCTCAACTCAACAACATACTTCACTGGGATGATGGATGTAACTCCTGCTAATGTAAGTACCACAGCTGCGATGAGCAGCCATGATGGCCACGTGGGTTTCGATGCTACAAACCCATATATTGAAGTGTCATCATCTGATAAATGTGCTGCTGTGATCAATTCTGACCGGTATACCCATGATAGCTTAATAGGAGGCTGCATAATAACAAAGAGAAGGCCTGTAGCCACAACAAGGACCAGGAATCTCTTTGCTGACTGCAAGGACATAGTGAAATGTAATCAATTAGCGCAGCACCAAAATAATTTGCAAGATGTAGACAGGAGCAATACTTAGCAAAACCAACAGGTGAGAACTACATAAATAAAATCGCAGAGATAATCCTAAAAGTTTTAACATGGTGCCAACAAATTCATAATTATATGTTTGTGCATGCATTACAGCCGTTTCAAGTGACAAATATCTTTCAGCGTCATGAAGGTAACATGCTGATCATTAGAATTGAATTGATAGGTAAAAGATAGTTTAACCTAGATTTCACTGCATGGAAGGAATTTCATTCCCTTTGAGGGCAACAAAATAATGTCAGAGCTCATATGCATCTTGAAACCATTAGGCTATGTTTCAGTTCAAAGTTCAGAATGAATCCCATAAACTAAACTAAAATTTTAATTTGACTACGATAAGTTAATAAAATTGCCACGGAACAAAGACATGTTTGAACAACCAGATTGCACAACACCTTTGTCTGAATTTGCATCTACGAATTTAGCCGCACGGTCCTAAACAAGTGCAAGTGCAAGTTCTGACAGTTGCACACTAAATATGACTGCAAGCCTGACATCGTGTGTTTAAACACAATTACAACTTCTATTTCTAGCATAAGGAATGAGTAAATTGCCCATAGTAAGAAGGCCTAACATCATGCTACAACTATGAAAATGAACAGACCTTAATGAGGTAATTGTTTTTTTTTATATTTGTTAAGAACACAAACCATAACAGCAGAGTATAGCAATGCCGCAACATGTAAGATGCACTATGAAGATTATCGACCTTTTTAACCATAAAAGATAGGATATCAACTACCTGAACATGAGGGAAGTGGAGAACAACTATTGGGATGCAAGCAACTCCTGTCAACAGAATATATGAACCCAGTAGCAGGCCATCTGAAGGAGGTCTTCCATTCCACCACTGCAAAGCTTCAAAAATTGTTTCCCGGCAGAGCCAGGCAGAAAATGCTACAACAGATGCATGGAAATAAGCTTGCCAGACCTTCATCCTAGCAGCCCCTTTGGACTTGTCTCTAAAAGTCAAAAGCAATAAGATTGTCAACTTACATGAAATTGGCAGCACTATGATTGATAGTTTAATAAAATACAACAAAATTATACTGCTGATCCAATTAGAACACTAGAGCTGCAGTAAATACCTGTAAAGAAGTAAAGGAGGAGTAACAGCAAGCAGCAAAACAGCTGAAACCCATATAACTGATCTTGATGTCATAAACAACATCGATAGTTTTGATGAATATAGACAGGTCAAGATCCAAGCAGCTTTGGGCCCAACTCTCTGATCAACATATAATCTTCTTACAAGAGCCAAGCCCAAAAAGGTTGTAATCAAAACCATATAACTAGGATAGATGATATCCTCTTCTAATCCAAAGTAATACATGGATGCATAGTTGAACAATCGGTTCTCGATGTAGCATAGCAACAATGTATGACCAATAAGACCAAGTTCCAGAAGAAAGCGAAGTTTTGTTGGGAGAAGTGCCAAACCAGGAACAGCCATTGCCATGATGACAGCTGCAACAACATACTTAGTGAAGGACTTCAATGGCATGCCAGCAATCCAAATATTCAGATTCCAATAATTGTGCACCACAAACCACAGGACCACCAAGCTTCCAATTGCCACAAAGGTGAAGTATGATAACAAGCTTTTCTTGGTAAAGAACCTTGCAACATAATAACCAGAAATCATCGGCAGTGGAAGGAACTGCAAAAGAATTAGCAAAACGGAAAACACTAAGTGTGGTCTTACACAAATATCTGTTTATGTGCAAACAATAAATAACTGGTTAGAACTTTTTTGCAAAAGGACGGGTTGCCTGTCAAATTCAATGGCACATCACTCTAATGTTGGACAATAGGATAATTTGGTTGCAACAAGAGATGCCTTGATGTCATTGCCAGGAGGCTAGATGATGGTTAGCTAATGCTTTTATGCCTCCAATGAGACAACCCCATCTTATAACAACTGTGCAAAGGTACTCACCGAAAGACTGCTATTTCACAATCCTTAGTGATTGCCAGATACTCATATTTGTTTTTGAACACGTTTTACTCTAAAATTTTGAGTGCCAGTTTAAACTCTTATAGCAGAGGTCAATATCACCAAGCAAATAACTACTTTAACAACATACATCCTTTTATCCGATAAAGGCTTACCCCTGCTTTTAAAAGAAACATATTATGTTTGTACTACAGCATACATCATAACTCAGTATAGTTTTGTAGCATTTCTGCAATAGATATTTTATGTAATCTAAGTAAACTTTAGAAGCAATTGGCAACCCTGCAGCATTTTTAAATAGCACGAACCCAGCCAAGAAACTCACTAACATCATCGCAACCATGATTCAAGTGCTAACCAACATCATTGAAGATACTGTGGTGGATGACGACACAATGGGATATTGGGGAGGGGGTGGGGTTATTACGGTTACGGTATAAGTATGCAGGTACTCAGCTATCACATTTCAAACAAAAAAAGGGTACTATGAGAGCTTATGTGTTGCAGTACAATATCACAGTTTACTTCCACTGAAATATGGGTGACTGTATTTCCTATACTGCAAATTAGTTCACAACATGTCACTTACCTCCTCAGGATTCTTTTTATTTATTCATGTCAAAAATTTGTGTTACCAAGTACCATAATCTAGGAAAACCTTCGAAAAGTTGTCTTGCTTAAGTTTGGTTGTTGGAACTATCAATGATGATCCAAACCTAATTATTTCATTAGATAATAAAGTACTGCAAGGTTGATCTAAAAGGATTGTTCTGACCTATACTTCTAAAAGCTATTGCTGGAAAAAGCGGATAAGGATCCTCATAGGACAAATAGCCTAAGCCAAATACCGAAGGAAAAAAGTGTATTTTTCATCCCTCAAGTATTGCAAAAGTGTGGCATTCATCCTACATGTTTCATTTGGTGCAAATCAGTCCCTTACCTAACTAAATTGGTGCATTTATCATCCCTAAATTTATTTAATGATGGTTTAGTGTTATATAATATCAGTTTAGGCCATGTACATATGTAATCATCTTACTAATCACCACTAAATCACATATCATGTTGAATTAAAAGTCTTGTATGAATTGGTTCTGTCAATTTTTTCTGATAAAATTACTATAGATAGCCAATTTAAAGGATTTATTGAATTTTCTTGCGAGTTTTATATATTTCACTCAGCAAATTACTTTAGGTAGTGATTAGTCAGATGATTACCTAGACATAAACTACTGTTAAAGAGCACAAAACCAATTTAGTTAGTTAAGGGATTGATTTGCACCAAATGAAACCTAAGGGATGAATATCACACTTCTGTAATACTTAAGGGATGAAAATACACTTTTTCCGATACTAAATACATGATGGTATCGAAAAAAAAAACAGTTTCAAGTGTACAGTGTTTATATTGTACCAAATGAGACAGCAATGGCAATAGTCAATTAATAAGTGTAATGCATCATTGAGTACAAGTTCAAAAAATTCAACACGCAATAGCATTATAATAACAAGTTCGTAGAAATCAACATGCATTAGCATTAATATAACAAGTTCAAAAAAATTTAAGCCAATAATATAAAATGCATTTAGGCACTGTTAATGTTGGAGAAAAAAATTCACAATTGTAAATATATAGTCATTATAAAGGAGGCCGCAACATACCATAATAGGGAATCCAATGACTACAGCTCCTGCTCCACTGACTAGCACTGCCAACACTGTAAAGGCCGCAGAGCTGGCCGCATCTCCAACCTTGCCCGCAGCATGTGCTGCAAGGCCCAAAGCGCCACCAAGCATTGTGACCGTGACAAGCAGGTAATTCAGCGGTGGTGGTGCATGGATGTACATTCCAAATGAGTGGAACACAACTCGCACCTCAAGGCACAGCACCACCACAACCAGTGCAACCAACCCATTCGCGATCCTTATCTGATCCATTGTGCGGGCATCCCTGGTGATCCACCACAGTGCACCCCGGGTGGACGCATAGAGCTGGAACAAGAACGGTATGAAGAACAGCAGCAGCAGTTCACACACACTGCCCCACGATGTGAAGAGCGTGGCATGATGGGATGCAGCATGGAACAACACTGGCACAAACAGCAGATACAAGGAATGCACACAGCTCTCCAGGGGACCCAGAATGCCATCACTTTCCTGCATCAGAGCATCCTGCTTCCGGTTATTGAAGCTGGATGGCCGGGGTATGGAGAACAACCAGTAGAACACCATGCAGAAAGTGGCAAAGTAGTAGGATGCGTTAGCCATGCCGACCGCGGACACGAGTGCCCATGTGAAGAGGGCAGGCGCGGCGATGGGCACACACGCGAAGAGCAGACGCTCCAGCGCGGCCACGATGGTGGGGTTCTCGAGCTGGATCCATCGGAACTGCAGCGACGCCCAGACGCCGATGAGGAAGGAGGTCTGGGCGCAGAGGAGCAGGGCGAGGCCGGTGAGCGGCAGGGAAGCGGCAGCCGCGGAGGAGAGGGATGCGGAGAAGAAGAAGGCGACGTCGGCGGCGATCAGCGACGCCCAGACGGTGAAGAAGGCGCCCTGGCGCAGCTGGAGCGCGTCGAGGAGGTAGGACGCCGCGAGGCCGATAGCGAGGACGGCGAAGACGGGGAACCCGCCGAGGTCGAGGAGGAAGACCGCCGCGGGGACCAGCGCCGCCGCGAGGCGCGCGTTGTGGGCGAACGCCGCGCCCGAGGCGGCGGACGAGGCCGACGCCCCGGCGCCGCGGGGACCCGCGCCGCCGCCCGTGGAGGAGCGGGGCCTGTAGGTGCCCGCGGAGGAGGGGGATGGGAAGGGGACGAGGGGCTTCGGGGAGGAGGTGGAGTTGCGGCGCTCGTGGTGGTGGTGCGGCGCGGGAGACGCGGCCGGGGACTGCGAGGCGGAGCGGGTGGAGAAGGTCGGGGTGGAGAGCGACGGCGAGATGAGGAGACGGCCCTGACGGGAGGCGGATCCGGAGGGGTCCATGCCGCCGGCGGCCGGATGTAGGGTTTTGCTGCGGTTGGGCTAAGATTTGGGAGCCATTGGCCGGGCCGGAGGGGAGGAAGACGACGGGGACGGAGAGGACGAGGAGATCTGGAGTGGGGGGGAGTGCGGGGGAATGGAATGGGAAGAGTCACGGGTACGACGGGGAATTCTGGCGGATGTGGACGTGGTGGCTGACAGGTAGGCCAGGCGTTCTTGCGGGCCAGTGTGTCAGTGGATAACTTGCCCGGAGTCAAGTTGGACTGCGGGGCCACCTGTCATTGATTGTAGGCGGGGATTTGACTTCGGGGTTTCCTTCTGGGACAGACTACGGGTCGTGTCCATGACATGTGGGACCATCCGCTCACGGCCCATGTGCAGCGGCCTGGCAGTCGAGTTCATGAATTGGGCTTTGAGATTCTGATGAGGAAAATGGGAAAATCTATTACGGAGTAGTTCATAAAATTTTAAGAAAAAAGTCCTTCTCACATCCCTCATCTATTATGGAAGTCTGATTTTGGTCCCTCATCCGCAAAACCGGGTGTCTGAGGTCCCTCAACTATAAAATCTGTTTATTTTTGGTCCCTTGGCTGTTTTGGAAGGTGGTTTTCGCATGATTTGGCCGCAACTAGATATATGAGGTCCCTCAACTATGGAATCTATATATTTTAGGTCCCTCGACTGTTTTAGAGAGTGGTTTTCGCATAATGTGATGATGAGTCCCACATGTCAAGTACATGTGATGGTGGGTCCCACGTGCTCTGTGGCTTCCTTCTTTCTTTCTCCTCTTGCTCTACCACACGAGCCGCTCTGCCACACGAGATCATCGTGCCATATCGCTCTGCATGCTCCATCGCAGGAGCCCGTCGCTGTTTCTCTCGTCTTTCTCCACCGCACGAGCTCGCCGCCGTTGGAATCGACGACCCTAGAGCCCCGTCGTTCTGAATAGGGATGAGGAGATAGAGAGAAAGAAGTGTTAGGGAGAGGGAAGGAAGAATGAGAAAGGGGGAGAAGATAGCCACGTGACATGGGTCCCACCTCCACATGTACCTGGCATGTTGACCCAGCGCCACGTTATGCGAATATCACATTCCAAAACAGTCAAGAGAAAAAATAAATAGATTTGATAGTTGAGGGACAAAAATAAATATATTTGATAGTTGAGGGACCTTATATACCCAGTTGTGGCAACGTCATGCGAAAACCACCCTCCAAAACAGCCAAGAGACCAAAAATAACCGGATTTGATAGTTGAAGGACCCCAAATATCCGGTTTTGCACGTGAAGGACGAAAGTTAGACTTTGGTAATATATGAGGGACGTCAAAAGGACTTTTTCCAAATTGTAATAGAATGTGCTACGTATTTTATTAAGCAGAAGAGAATTATAAGTACACAACTTTAGAAGAACCTCTGAAACACGGAGAGAAAAAAAACAACACAACCAGTAACAAAAATAGCTAAAACAAAACGAACTCAAAGTGCTACCAACGCACAAACATACGACCCCAAGATGGCTGAACCTGCAGGAGAAAGTACACCAAAAACACGCGCACATTACCGAGTGTCCAACAACTCGAAACGACGGAGGAAGCACGAGGATGCCGAACGATGCCTCCAAGGGGAAGCGACGCTGACCGACGCTGTCATCGTCCGTCTACCCGCAAAGGAGCAGACCAAGTTTTCACCCGGCAGAACCAAAATGGGTTCGGTGGCCGCGACAACGCTCCCAACGAGGTGAGCTACGTTAAAGACCGCAACCGTTATCGACGCCGACGAGAGCGGGAAGAGCAAAGCTGTGGAAGTGGAAACTAACCATTGATTTCACTAAAAAAAATATACAGGCGGCTCTAAGGCAAATCCTAGTGGAGAGTTTTACCTTGGTGCTTCCAAGAGTAAGATATGAGCAAGAACTTTTTTTTGAAATAGTGCTTCCAATGAATACGTGCAAGAGAGTATCGGTTGGATTTCTTTCAAAAAAAAAGAGTATCAATTGGATATTGTGCCCATGTAGATGTGAATATTCTTTTTTCGTTTTCTTCTTTATTTCTTTGTTACGTTATTACATCTTATTTAGTGAAAATGGAATCGTATTGAATTTGGTCGAAGTTTTAAACACAGAGAGGCAGCAGTCACTGTTGAGCAATCACTGCTGAGCAGTGGTGGTCTGGTGGAGCATGATGCCAAGGCCAAAGCAGCCAAGCGTGATGCCATTTTAGAACAACAGCAATCGCCTTAGACTATGTCCAACAACGGGAGGTAAAAGCATTTTTGTCTCCCGCTCGCAACTGTGTCTTCGACATTCCTCCTCCAACAGCTGATGCAAAAGAGGAGGCAAACCGCCTTCTGAGGAGAGAGGAGATGCAAAGATACACTCCCTCTCTCCTCAAAGGCAAACGACAAGCGTGCTGGGCGAGCAACGCGTGGCGGCGGCCGGGCGTGGGGCTTGCCGGGTGGAGCAGAGAGCAGGGGGAGGAGCAAAAATGGCCATGCATGGCATCGGCCGGGCGTGGGGCTGGCCATGCGAGATCCGGAGGCCCGCGGAGATGAGGGAGCTTCGAGCAGGGAGGAGGGAGCTCTGGCGCCGCTGCGATGGCCTCCTCCACCGCCGAATCCATGGCTGTCGCTCGCGACGGTCTTCCTCTCCGTGCCAGCAACGACCTCCCCCACCGTCGAATCGAGGGGTGCGAGGCTGGCTCCGACGCGAAGGCGACTTCCTGCTTGTTGGCACGGCGCCGCTCTTGCTCCGCCTCGGGCCACCGCGAGGAGGTCGCCCCTCGCCGCCTCCGCCTCAGGCCACCGCGAGGAGGTCGCGTGGATCCGGCAGAGCAGAGGAGCAGGGGAGGGGCCGCGGCGGCGGAGCGGCGGTGGCGGCACGGTGTGGGACGGGGCGGGCGGAGTAGATACGTTTGCAATTACTCTATTGGAGACATTACCCGTGTGTTTGGTTGGAGAGCGGCGGGAGCGGAGTGGAGCCGACCCTCTCCCGCGTCTGTTTGGACGGGGAGCGGCGGGAGCGGAGTAGCTCCCGAGAGAATATACTCGCAAGATGCGGTTCGCTCTGTCCGTCAAAATTTGAGGGACGGAGCCGCTCCGCTCCTGTTTCTCCTCTCCGTCTCTCTCTCTCCTGTCTCTCGTCTGTGAGGGCCGGCGTCGGAGTCCATGGAGGCAGATGACTCGCGGTGCAGGTCACGGCGGGCGCATAGATCCGGCGGCGGGGCGTGGAACTGATGGACGGGCGGAGCGGAGCGCCGGAGGACGGGCGGAGCTCGCGGCTGGCGGACGGGCGGAGCTCACGCCGATGGACCTCGCGCCGGCAGAGGTCGAGGCCGAGACGGGAGGAGCCGCTCCAGGGCGGATCTCGCGCTGGTGGAGCGGAGCGGCCGACGGACCTCGCACCCCCCATGGCGCCGCTGTGGAGGAAGGATGGCCAGCGGAGCTCGCGGCCGGCGGACCTCGCGCCCGCTATGGCGCGACCGTGGAGGAAGGATGGCCGGCGGAGCTCGCCCAGGCCGCCATGGCCTATGCTGCTGCTACCGCCTGCGTGGGGATGAGGATGAAGAAGAGAGTTGTATGACATGTGGGACCTACTAAACCCTAAACCCTATGACAAGTGGTACCCACTAACGTAGTGAAAACTGTCATCCATTCCATATCTTATTCCTCTAACCAAACAAAAAAAGAAGGTCGGAGCCACTCCAACCCAACATTTCTAACCAAACATGAGAAGAGTTGGAGCCGTCCCCAAAACGAGGGTCGGCTCCGCTCCCGCCGCTCTCCAACCAAACACACGGTACGATTTCAAGGGAGTGCAAAGCATGGTACACGAGAGGCAAAACTGGATTTGCCTCTCCAAATTGCAATGTCTTGTTGGAGTCGGCCTTACATCATATTTGCAAGCAAGAAAAAAGATCAAAACAAAGCCTCAAAAACCAACATTATCTTGATTTCAAAAAGGAAAAATTCAATAGGGTCCATAGTTCATACCTGAGCGCTTACCTCTATTATCAAACACCAGAATTTTGGGCTCCACAAGAGTTTTGTAAAACATTTCACCCAACTACCCAAGGACTCCTTAATTCGTCTACATCGTGCCTCCTTCCTGTTATCACCTTCTTCTTCCATCGAATCTCCGATGGCTCCTGTTGCAAGACCATCCTCCCCAACCTCAACCCTGTGCTAGCTGCACCTATGTCTCATCACCCGCCTACTGCCTCTAGCACTAGGTCAACCTTCGATATTCGGACATACTACCTCCATTTGCATATACTTCGTTTCAGAACAAGAAGCAGTATTGAGATTAGCCTAAAACAGTTTGTCTGAACGTCAAGTAAAAAAAGGATGGAGGTAGTACCTCTAAACATCTAATCCTAAAAACCGCATTCACTGACCCTAACAGCCCAAGTTCCATCTCACAACCCTTAACCCTGGCCCACCAAAGATAGTGTGAGAGACCAATCTCAAAGATGGAGAAGAGGATGAAAATTCAAGATAAGAACACAAATCAATGTGGATAGTTTAAGTCAACACCCAACCCAAGTATCATCTAGCAAATCTGATCCAATACCACCACCCTCCCAACTGCAAACATGAAAAGCAAGCTCGCAACTGGAGATCGTGTGACTTTTAAGTTGCAGCCACATTTCCAGTTCCTTCTTTCTCCCCAAAAGGATTATTATTTTCATTCTCAAAAAGGTGTTTCTCAACAACTTTTTACAATGACCTTAATTTCCTGTTAAGTTAATACATTAATCATCCTCATATTTGCAACACTCATAACAATCAAATCCCGTACAACGATCACTTCTTTTCTATAAGCCAAGGTACAGATTTGCCCGTCGAATATGCATCCCCTCACCTGGTTTCCCCTGTTCACATCGCCGCAAAGACTGGTCTCCGCTTTATGGTTTCAGAAATCAAACTCCTGATCATCATGTTTCAAAGATGCCCTTCACATATATCATCCCCTTCTCGCTAAATGTGAGCTCCTTCCTCATCTGTTCAACTTGGACGTCATCACCTTGCACAAGGATCTCAGATACGTTCCCATCATCCGATAGGATCATCTTGACCTTGATCTCTTCTTTCCTTGACGCTTTTGTCCAGTAGTACACTCCCCTGGAGCATCATGAAGAAACAATTACTATATTGGCACCTGAAGTTTCATACTGACTTGCTGGGAGCTGAGTGTTGCAGAGACATACGCCAAGGGACTTAGGGTCATAAGCCAGAACCAGTTGTTACCACCTTCTGGGACAGCGATGGATAGGACAAGCCCAACGCTCCCGAGGCTAATGCAGGTGCAGAAAGTCAGCAGCGCTGCTTGTCCTCTGCTAGGTACCATCGTGCCCTCAAAACTATCCAGAAATACAAAAAAAAAAAATTCAATTTACAATGCGTTCTCATGTCAAGCAAATTCCAGAAGCGTATTAGATTAAATTACAGAAATATCATGAATTGCAACTTCACTGAATGAGTCACCAATGACCAGAACAGCAGCTAGTCTGCTAAATTACAACTATGCAGCTATTTAATTACAAGGAGAAAAAGATGAAACATGCTATTTTCTTCCAATTGTTTTAGTCATCATTATGATTCTAACACTTCTAACTAGCAAGTGTTACTGCTATGGGTAATTTTATTTTTGTGCAATCAATTATGTTACTTGAACACCAATTACTGTGTCCTATCTATGGGGAGATACTACGAACTCAGATGTTAAGAGAAAACATCAGATGCCACTTACGTGATAACCTCGCCGCGGTCTGAGACAGTGAAATTGTTGCGGGTGAAGAACGACAGGATCTCTCCAGCCACCTGATTTGGTGCCATCGACTGCGCTCCCTCTTTGACAAATGTCTTTTGCACAATCTGCATCCACCAATTTGGCATATATGACAATCAGCGCTGCTGAATTTTGTCTAAGAACCAAACAAAAAGGTTCAAGAAAAACCACATAAACCTCTGAAGTAGAAGCCAAAAATTAGCCATCATTAAACTGTTGCGGTGAAACAACTTTGCTACATCGAGAGCTAAGAATGTCTAAGAACCAAACAAAAAGGGTCAAGAAAAACCACATTAACCTCTGAAGTAGAAGCCAAACTTTAGCCATTATTAAACTGTTGCGGTGAAACAACTTTGCTGCATCGCGAGCTAAGAATTTTTAATTAGCATAATGCAGTGCCGTCCTTATCAGAACTTCGGAAGTGGTGGTGGCATCTTGGAACAAGGAAATCAAAGAAGGAGAGAGGATGGTGTCCTCTTTAGCCGACACAACAAGGCCATTCCACTACCACAATCCACATCACACAGCACTAGCAGTCACGTATCGAAGAAAAGGAAGAACGAAGCCTGCTTCCAATTTAATCAAGCAAGCTCGAATCCGTGTGCACACGCTCGCCAGGGAGCGCATACAGTTCTCGAGACAAGATAAGTTCATCTGCAAGGATGATACCCAATTTCTACAGGCACGGATGCATCTACGCTGAATTACTGTAACAATAGCAAGCAAAAGAGTGGCACGAGCACGGCTCACCCACACGTGTGTGCGGAACGCGCCTCCTGACAGCGCAATCGTGCGCGCGCACCCTCCGGCGACGCGCGCGTGCTTGCTCGGAGCAGCGACGAGCAAGCGTGCGGCGCGAGCTTGTTGGGAGCAGGTGGTTGGGAGGCAGTTGAAGGATGCAGGAGAGGGGGCGAGAAGCGGGCGAACGGATGGATTGCGGACCTTGGACTTGACGGAGCGCTTGATGAGCGACCACAGCCCCGGCACGGAGAGCACGAAGAGCCCCAGCGACGTGTAGTAGCTCGCCTGCGAGTACCCGGTCCCGCCCGCCGCCACGGCCGCCGCGGCGTCGAGCAGGAACGCGGCGCGGTCAAGCGACGCGCGAGCCGGGGAGGCCCGGACCCGTCGCCCGGTCCCGGCTCGTCGCCGGGAGCGCGCGGAGACCGCGCAACGCGGCGGCGGCGCCGCGCGGAGCGGAAGGGGGAGGCGCCTCGCGGCCGCGGCGGTGGTGGCGTCCATTTTCGGATGGGGATAAGGCCGCGGGGGTGGGAAAACAGAGGGGTGCGCTCATAAAGTTGGCGGGGCCCGCGTGTAAGTGGGCACGGTACTGTGCGTTCGAGCAACTTGGAAGTGGGGAATTGAACACGTGGAAGAATAATTTACCTGCAATATGTATTTTTCTTATAATAAAAATATTGCAGGTGTAGGGTTTTTTTTAGAATTACACAGTATAACGCTGACGCTCACAACACGCACGCGCACGCACCCCTATGAACACACGTACGCAAACCCTATCCCTATTAGCACCTCCGAAGGACTGAGTACCGGCAGATCTGGAGATTCCCGAAGTCACCACTGGCGTCTCGTCGTCGACGAGAACGTCGCTTACCACTTAATGCATAACGCCGAAAATTCCGGAATAAATCCAGAAAAAGGTGCGAGCACCAGAATTTGAACCCTAACGGGTAGCGTCCTACCATTTGCGCAGTTGTATGGGTTAAACAACCATATTTTGCCGTCTAAAAGAAACAACCGAAAGGTTGGATGTATGCATTTTCAAAAAGTTCTGATTTAGAATGAACGTAATCCTTCTCCATCCTTGCGGCAGTAAAAGGTGGAGGTGTTGGCAGTTTGGCACTCCTTCATCCATCCATTTTGACACGATCATTTGTATATCGAATGAAGTTAAAAAGATTACAGGAATCAATTAAATGAATCAAATAAAGCAAACGGCAGAAAAAAAAGAGAGCCATTACATTCAATAATGCTAACTCGAAAGCTGCACGTCATATCTTTTTCCATTAAACACTATGGTTGTGATTGGTAGGGTGGCTATCTCCGATCCAGGCTCCTATAGTGCAGCTCCGTCTTGTTTGGTAGCCTGCATACCTCCTAAGACCGACTCCAGCAATATCGCGCATTGCATCAGTTTTGAGCAAGAGAGAGAGGGACCGAGTCACGCAAAAGAGAAGCGTTTGCAGCAGTCGTCGCTCAAGCCTATCTGCATCCTCCGGGGCGTTGGCTCCTGCACGCGGAGGGAGCCACGCCGTCACCGGAATTCGTGAGGAAGGGGGAGAGGGAGGTCGTCGGTCGGCGCGTAGTTCACCGCGGCCACGCCGCTCTGGAGGTGACTGGTGAGGGTGGAGGAAGAGGAGAGGGCGGAGGAGAGCGGTGGCTTTAACATGACATGGGATGATTATGGGTGTTTGCAATGATCTTGTGATGAGAATGTGTGATCTAGCATGAAGTTTGTGTGATCTAGATTCATTTTGGCATGTTTTGCTCATGTGTAGGTCTTGTGCTCATGAGACGAATTTTTTTCGCAAAATTGCTTAACTTGATCATGGCTTGCTCATATGCTCATATCGCATTACTATCTTGATGGCTATACTTATACGCAACTACGGAATGTCTTGCTTGGTCATTTGCTCACTTGTAGCATTTTATAGTGCTCGTTGTATATTGGAGAAGCTAGTAGTTGAAACTTTTACAAATTTGTCTTGATTCATGCATGGTCATAAAGGGGGAGAAGTTTGTGCATGGAAAATACATCTAGGCATGTTTAGAAGGTTTTCAGACCGTTTCGGCAATTTTCAGAGCAAAATTTGGAGGGACGGTCTTTTGGGGTGATTTGACCGCCCTGCATATGATATGTTCGGGGGGCGATCTAACCGCCCTGGGCAGACTGAGCAGTGTTTGCTCTTTGTCTTGCATTGGTAAGTGAGAGACATGAGTACCCATGGGTCCCCACCGGCAGGGTCCCAGGGGCCCCTGACAAGTGGACCCGACCTTCTAGAAGACCCGCCGACCTGCCAAGTGGGCCCAGCGACCTTATCCACACCTCCGACTGCCGCGGGCGACCTGATCAAGATCCCGGAAGACCCGCGATGCTTGGCGTGCAAGGCAAGACACTAGGACCTGGCGCGCCGCCGCCTGTAGCTCCGAGTATCACGGGATACTCCTTGTAATCCGGGAGATAAGCTTCCCGCAGTTGTAACCGACCCCGACACGGGTCAACCGACCTTGAATGAAACCCTAGCCCGTCCTCCCTATATAAGGCGGCTTAGGGCTCCATTCAAAGGGGAACTCATCTTCAACCTCACGCATAATCCACCACAACTGGACGTAGGGTTTTACTCTCCGGAGGTCTGAACCAATATAAACCCCCTTGTCTCCTTGTCTCCACCGCCATACTCGCCTAGTTCCGAGTTCACCACGTGGACTACCACCTACGCTCTTAGGTCCCGATCCACCATTAACCTGCAAACCTCTAGGGTAACCCCCTAGTGGATCTGTCCAGGTCTCACCCCCTGACAGTTGGCGCGCTAGGTAGGGGCAATCGGGAACTCGCTGTGCAGCATGGTGGCCCAATCTGGCGTCGTCTTCCCGGCGAGCATGGCGGCCTTCCTCACCAACCCCGTGGAGATCTGCTTTGGATCTTTCACGTCGACCTCTCCTGCTCTGGCAGCCGCAGCTCTTCCAGCGACCCCGGAGCAGGTCGTCACGGCATCCGTCGCCACCCTCGTTCCCGATCTAATATCGGAGACCCACCCACCCAGACCCTGTGACCTTGTCCAGGGGATGGAGAACGTCATCGGCTCGATGAGGGAAACTCTAGAGATCTGCGAACGAGCTCAGCGCTCGGCGCAGACAGCACTCGGCGCAGACAGTGCTACGTCACGACACGTTCCCCTTCGGCCTGAAGTCTGCACCTGGCCTTCGTCTCAGCCTGCTGTCCACGCCTCCCCAGATCCGATCTGGGCGGCGACCTTCTGGCGACCTAAGGCCGTCACCTCGCGCTCGGCGCGACCCTCTCGACGTGCCCTGCACCTATCACAAGGGTGCGAAAGCACACCCTCTGCGGGTGCCGCTTGCGGAAGAAGATCGACCAAGAGCTCCCTCGCCGAGCTAAACGACCTACCCAGTCCTCGGACTGCGGGGAGTTCCAGAAGGTCCGTGTTCGAATCTCCTCCAACGATTCGGACATCGTCTTTCGCCAAGTACTCGTAATCTCTGAGAACGAGCCACCTCGTGCGGGCGCGACCAACTCCGAGGAAGCGGCCCGCATCCAAGCCAACGCCCGCCGTGTGCGGAAGAGCAGCAGCGCGTGGCCTTGCCATGTGCTTAGGACCTGCGCCTGGAGTTTGAGGAAGTTGGGATCCCAACCTTCAACAGCCCCCAGGCCAACCTAGGCGCGGCAATCACCTGGCTCCAGCAAGCTTAGATGACGCCTGAAGCTAAGCAGGCCCTCGCGTACCTCCGGGTCGCCAACGCCTTGGTGGAGGAGAAGAGCGCGGCCTCCAAGTCCGCTGTGTCTTCATCAACCCGCCACTCGCGCAGCCGATCTCATCGACCTTCGCGCAACCATCTCTCCCCCATCCGGGAAGAGGTCGCTCAGCACAACCCTGAGCAACCTACCCAGCAGCCCCCTGCTACCGGCGACCTTCGCGTCAACCTCGACGCCAATAGGCGCACTCGCGACGTACGCGGCTACGTTGACCAACGCCATCGAGAGCGCGAGGAGTGCGAACTCCGCCACCGCTTGGAGTACGATCGCGAGTACGGCGCACCTGGTGCCGTCCATCACATCATGGAGCGCGAGCTGCGGGACCACCAAGACATCGAGAACAAGCGGCGTGCCCTCTACGACGCCGAGCACGGTGACCCAGGCGTTCTGCAGACCAACCGGGATCGATAGCCATGTTCCCAGGTTGTCATCCCAGAGCGCAGCGTCCACTCTGCGCCTAGAGAGGCCGCTCTGGTCAGAGGCACTGGTGACGACCTTGCCGTCACCGCCTTCCCAGCGCTGGCTTCCCGTTTCAGGAGGGTGGAGTACCCTGATAACTTCAAGCCCAACATCAAGCCATACGATGGGCGCTCGGACCCTAACATCTGGCTGTCGACCTACTACGTCGCCATCAAGGTGGCCGGTGGTAGCTTCGACCATATGGCGGCCTACTTCCCACTGGTCATGGGCAAGGCCCCTTCACTGTGGCTCAACAATCTCGAGCCCGACAACATCAAGACCTGGGCTGACCTATCCCAGGCCTTCACGTCCAACTTCCGAGCGACCTATGATTGTCCTGGGAACACCTTCAACCTTGGGCGGGTCGTGCAGAAGCCTAAGGAGCGACTCCGCAACTACAACAACCGGTTCTTCGAGAACCGGAACGAGTGCATTGGTGTCAGAGATGATCAGATTGTCGACAGCTACAAGAAGGGCATCAAAGACCACAAGATCTTTGAGAAGATCCATGAATCCGGCGCCACCAATGCCAAGGAGCTCATGCACGTCGTCAACAAGCTGATGGACACAGAAGAGGCGCTCCAGAACCAGTTCAACGCCGATGCCGCCGGCGCATCTGGTACTACAGCAGACAAGCTCCGCAAGCAACCTTCCGAGGTCCTAGCGGTCAAAGGGTGCCGAAGTTCGACCTTCAACTAGGAGGAGTTCGACCTGGCGCTCGACAGCGTTTGCGGGTTCCACGAGGGAGCTACCCACACTCTCCGCGAGTGCTCCCAGTTCAAGAGGGCTTTCAGCACCCCCATGGACCCCAAGCGACCCAGAAACGACGGCGGGCGCCGCGACAACCGCCCCTACAACAGCAACTACCACCGTGACGACCGGCGAGATCGGCGCGACGACCGCCGCGAAGAGCGATATGACGATCGCCGCGAGCGTCCTCGCAGCGACCCACCACGCAGCGACCCACCTCCAGCGGCTCCCCGCGACGAGACCAACCTGCCTCCTCCACCACCAACAGGCAACCCCAACGGGCCCTTTCAGGCCGCAAACCGCACGATCAACATGATCGTTGGGGGCATCAAGTCCGGCGTCAGCAAGAGGCGCTACCGCAAGGATAAGCGTGAGGTCCACCTCGTCCACACTCAGCCAACAACGCCTCTGCGTTGGTCTGAGCAGGCGATCACGTTCTCCAGAGCTGATCACTGGGTGCACATCCCAGACCTCGGGTCCTACCCACTTGTTGTCGAGCCCATGGTGGACGGGGCCTTGCTCTCCCAGACCCTGATCGATGGGGAGAGCGGGCTCAACATCATCTTTGTTGATACCCTCAAGAAGATGGGCTTCGACTTCGACAAGCTCACGGATTGCGACGAGCCCTTCTATGGCATCGTCCCCGGGAAGGCGGCCTACCCCCTGGGTCGGGTCTCCCTCCCCGTTACCTTTGGTACGGAGGCAAACTTCCGCACGAAGTACCTCAGCTTCGAGGTTGCCAACTTCAAGTCCTCCTACCACGCGATGCTAGGTCGCCCGATGCTGGCCAGGTTCATAGCCATCCCGCACTACACCAGCTTGGTGTTGAAGATGCCAGCTCCAAATGGGGTCCTCTCCGTCATGGGGGATCTCATCATCTCCTTCAAGTGCAACACGGAGGCTCTCGACCTTGCCGCGACCTTCGCCACCGTCGACGCCTCCGCAGTCTTGGTCGCTGAGGCCAAGA
Organism: Cenchrus fungigraminus; assembly: GCA_036936925.1. NCBI lineage: Eukaryota > Viridiplantae > Streptophyta > Magnoliopsida > Poales > Poaceae > Cenchrus > Cenchrus fungigraminus. The sequence continues at coordinate 107,199,178 of CM072779.1, forward strand.
CCGTCGACCCAGTCGACCTACCTGTCTCGGAGCAGAAGCGCACCGACACCGCCCTGGACGTGGTCCCCTCCACAAAGAAGGTCTGTCTCGGCCTTGCTGACGCAGAGAAGACGGTGGTGATCGGCGATGGGCTCGACCCCAAATAGGAACTCGCGCTCACCAGTTTCCTCCGGGATAACACGGACATATTCGCATGGAGTCCATCGGATATGCCGGGTGGCCCCAGGGAGCTGGCTGAGCACTCCTTGGATGTAAGCAAGACGACCAAGCCTGTCAAGCAGAAGCTTCGCCGCTTTGCAAAAGATCGCAAGGACGTCATCAGGGTAGAATTAATAAAGCTCCTAGCTGCCGGATTTATCCGCGAGTGTAAAAACCCGGTTTGGCTCGCCAACCCGGTCCTTGTACCCAAGAAAACCGGTCAATGGAGAATGTGTATCAACTACACCGACCTCAACAGGCACTGCCCTAAAGACCCCTTCCCTCTTCCGTGCATCGACCAGGTCGTGGACTCCACGGCCGGAAGCGTCCTCCTATGCTTTCTCGACTGCTACTCAGGATATCACCAGATAGCCCTGAAGGTCTCTGACCAAGACAAGACGGCGTTCATAACGCCCCATGGGATCTACTGCTACATGGCCATGACCTTTGGCCTCAAGAATGCCGGCACGACCTACCAGAAGGACATCCAGAAGTGCCTGGCCAGCCAGATCAGCAAGAACATAGAAGCTTACGTCGACGACGTGGTTGTCAAAACCACCCATGAGGACAAGCTCATAGCTGACCTCGCGGAGACCTTTGCCAACCTCCGCGTCTATCGCTGGAAACTTAATCCAGAGAAGTGCGTCTTTGGTGTCCCGTCTGGCAAGCTCCTGGGCTTCATGGTCAGCAACTGGGGCATTGAGGCCAATCCCACCAAGGTGGATGCCATCCTCAGGATGAAGCAACCTACTGGGAAGAAGGACGTCATGAAGCTCACCGGCATGATGGCGGCCCTAGGTCGATTCATTAGTAAACTTGGAGAGAAAGGCCTGCCCTTCTTCAAGTTGCTAAAAAAGGCGGACAAGTTCGTCTGGACCGAAGAAGCAGACCAAGCTCTGGAGTAACTCAAGACCTTCCTCACGACACCCCCGGTGATGGTGCCCTCGGCACCTGAGGAACCGTTACTGCTCTACATCTCGGTGACCACCCTAGTGGTCAGTTCGGTTCTGGTGGCTGAGCGACCTGAAGAGGGCTGACCTTACCCTGTCCAGCGATCTATCTACTACATCAGCGAGGTCCTGTCTGACAGCAAGACCAGGTACAGTCAGCCCCAGAAGATGCTTTACACACAGCTCGTCACCTCTTGCAAGCTCCGGCATTACTTCCAGTCGCACAAGATCAAGGTCGTCTCGGCCTTCCCCCTTGGCGAGATCCTGCGGAGCCGCGACACCACTGGACGCATCGTCAAGTGGTCCATCGAGCTAGGTGGGTTCGACCTAGAGTTCTGCCCCAGGCAGGCCATCAAGTCCCAAGTCATCGCAGATTTCGTCTCGAAGTGGACAGAGATCCAGCAGCCTCCGCCGTCGGAGCGACTTGAGCACTGGAAAATGTACTTCGATGGTTCCCTGAACCTCGAAGGAGCCGGCGCGGGCGTCCTGTTCATCTCCCCCCAGGGCGACTACCTCAAGTACGTCCTGCAGATCAATCACAAGGCATCCAACAATGACGCTGAATACGAGGCCCTCATTCATGGGCTACGCATCGCTGTCTCCCTCGGGATCAAGTGCCTCATAGCCTACGGCGATTCCAAGGTCGTCATCGACCAAGTCAGCAAGGACTCCGAAGCCAGGAAGGACACAATGGATGCCTACTGTGCTGAGGTGCGCAAGCTCGAGCGTCACTTCGAAGGGCTCGAGTTCCACCACGTCTGCCGCAACAACAACGTCGCGGCTGATGTTCTCTCCAAGCTCGGCTCCAAGCGCGCGCTGGTTCCGGCTGGCGTGTTCGTCCAGGACCTACGCAAGCCGTCCATCAAGCTTATCTCTGACCCAGAGTCGCCGAATGACGAAGCAACCCCGCCAGGAGGTCGCGATGTCCTCATGATCGACACAGAAGATGACTGGCGCCTTGACTTCATCGCCTTCCTCCTCGAACATCGAGTACCCGAGGACAAGGCAGAGCGCGAAAAGATCACGAGGCGTAGTGCCAACTACGTCATCGTCGACAACGAACTCTATCGGAGGTCCGCCTCCACCGGAGTGTTAATGAAGTGCATCCTACGATCTGAGGGCCTTAGGCTCTTGGATGAGATCCACGGCGGTGAGTGCGACAATCATGCCGCCTCTTCCAACCTGGTGGGCAAGGTCTTCAGGTCTGGCTACTGCTGGCCTACGGCCATGGCTGATGCCCAGGAACTTGTACGTCGATGAAAGGGGTGCCAGTTCTTCGCTAAGTAGCAGCACATCCCGGCTCAGGCCCTGAGGACCATCCCTTTGTCCTGGCCCTTCGCGGTGTGGGGACTCGACTCTGTGGGACCTTTCAAGACCGCCCCTGGCGGCTACAAGCACATCATCATGGCGGTAGACAAGTTCACCAAGTGGATCGAGGTCCGTCCTGTATCCAGCGTCACGTCAAAAGAGGCGGCCAAATTCATCGAGGAGATCATCCACCGCTTCGGGGTGCCCAACAGGATCGTTACCGACCTTGGCACGACCTTCATAGGAGCTGACTTCTGGGACTTCTGTCAAGATAGCCTGATCGATGTATACTACTCCTCGGTGGCGCACCCACGGTGCAATGGCCAGATTGATCGGGCCAACGACATGGTCCTACAGGCCATCAAAGACCGTATCTTCGATGGTTCAGCACCCTACGCAACCAGGTCGCTCTCAGAGCTCCCTCATGTGATCTGGGGTCTCAGGACCCAGGTCAGCTCGGCTACAGGGTATTCACCCTTCTTCTTGGTCTACGGGTTAGAGGCCATCCTCCCCACTGACGTGGCCTTCGGGGCTCCTCGCATCCAGAACTTCAACGAAGGTGAAGTGGAGCAAACACGCAGGCTCGACCTTGACAGCGTCGAGGAACATCGTGTGGCTGCGTTCATGCGTCACACCCGCCACGAGCAGCAGCTATATCGCTACCACGACCGCAACGTGCGGGAACGCTCCTTCAACGTTGGCGACCTAGTCTTGCGGCGGATTCAGAACACCAAGGACATGCACAAGCTTTCAGCACCTTGGGAAGGCCACTTCATAGTTAAGGAGGTCATTGGACCGGCGACCTATCGCCTCTAATGGGCTGATGGCCAGGGTGTCCCGAACCCCTGGAACATCGAGCACTTACGTCCTTCTATCCTCAGGAGTATTGTATCGCAATAAAAGCTATGTACTCTATCCTTTGTAATTCGATATATATATATATAAAGATTACCTGTCGACCTACTTGTTTCCTGTTCACCCCTCCCCCTCGACCCGCTCGGGGGCTTGGTTTAAAGCTGGACCCCTCACGCTCGGGGGCTTGGTGTCAAGCCCGGTCCTTCGTGCTCGGGGGCTTGGCTTTGCCAACCTAAGGGTCGTTCGATCTAGGGGTTTCTACCTTTCTTTTTAAACAGTGTTCCCTTACCACAACTTTTTGTGCACCTTATAACTATTCTTAGGTCGTGGGGATGCTCGACCATGGGTCCTGAACCCCCCCTCTGCGCGCCGGCTGCACATAAGCCTCCACGCCGAGCCGTGTAGTCGGTAAGCCGTTCCTCCACTGAGTTGGGTTAGCGGGGGAAAAGGGTTCTTGTACCCCCATTACTTTTGTGTTCTTATAAGGAGTGTATAAGTCAAACAAGGGATCAATCACTTAATTAAACATGCCTTCTTCATGCAAAGTTTATCTTACATCAAAGAGGGTCCAAGACCCATTGGCACTAACTGTTTGCTACGTCCTAAGTTACATTTCCAGGTCTATTTTCTTCATGTTCTCCTCCGCGGCGGACTGGATATCTTCAATGCCCACCAGCCAAGATAGGTCGAGCTCCTCCTTGACCTTCTCAAGGTCGAACGTCGGCACATGGTGCCTCACCGTGGCCAGCGCGGTAGCAGCGGCGAGGTTGCCGCTATCCATCAGCAAGGTCTTCACGCGACCTTCCGCATCTTCCAGCCGCGCGACGAGCCCCTGTGGCCCGCCTTCGACCTTGGGGACGTAAATGTCCACAAGGTACTCGGTGGCCTCCTTGAGGTCGTCCAGCTCCTTCTGAAGATCTGCAGTCATCTCTTGACGATCAATAAAATTTTGTATCGCCCGGGAAAGGTCGATCTCCAGATCCCTATGAACACCCAACTCATACGCAGCCTTCTGGGTATAGTAATACTCACTGGTGATGACCTCCTTGTGCTTCTCCTTTTGGGTCTTCATCTCCTTGGACTCCTTGAGGTCCATCTTCAAGGCGGACTCCCTCTTCTTGGCCTCTGCAATCAGAAAGGTCAAAAGCGGCACATCACGACGTAAAATTCAAGCATCAAGCATGAGGGTACCCCCAGACGTACTCGCAGCGGCGACCTTCAGCTCATCCTCTGCCTCCTTTGCCTTCAGCCTGGCGGATTCAAGCTCTTGCTTCAAGGCCTCCATCGCCCTGCCCTTCAAGGCCGCCTCGTCCTTGAGACGCTTTATTTCTCCTGCGGCCTCAATCCTGGCCTGCAGCATGGCCTCCCGCGCCGTGGTCAGCTCCACGTGAAGCTTAGTGCCCTCCGTCAGTAGGTTCGCCCTGCCCTGCGCCCGCTCGGCGAGAGACTGCACCCACACACCGCAAAAACGTCGTCAAATCAAGGCATCCAAGAGAATTAAAGACCAAGCCCTAAAGGAATCGAGACTCACCATGAGTGTCCTGCCGATCGTTTTCACCGCCTCCTTGATCGTCGCCTGCGCCGCCTTGAAGTCGTCAAGGTCCCGGCCGTCGACAAGGACATCATCCTCCCACGGGGTGCTGGTATAGAGGCACCGGTTCAGGTCGTCGTTCTCGTCCCCTCCTCCGGTCTCCGTCCCCTGCGCCTGCGGTAGGCCCGACTCGGGTGGGTCCTCCTGGTAAAGACCTTCCACTTGCTGAGCGCTATCAGCTGCGACCTTGGTCGCCACTGACGATGCTGCCCCCACGGTCTTAGGGACCTGGCTGGTGACATCACCGCCTGACGTTGCCGGTGACTGGCCCACCAGCGCCTTCTCGAGCTTCCGCCCAAAGGCCTCTTGGCCCGAGGCGCTCTTGTTGTCGCCTGATGCAGCAGGAGTTCCCCTGTCCAAGGCAGAGAATTTGTCAGCATGACGTACTTGAAGTCTCCAAAGGTCAATCAAGTAAGAAAATCAAGTTCAGCGACGTACCCACTGCCAGATTTCAACCGAACCTGAAGCGGCCTGGGTGGCGCCCGCCTTGGCTTCTTCTGTGACCCTTGGTCGCTCACACCCTCCGCGCTCGGCTTCGGCTATTGCTCGTTTATAACCCCGAGCAGGGTATCATCCCCTCCTGCAGTCGCCGTGTCGCCCGACCATGCGCCGACGTCGCGCGACCGCGCATCATCATCCTCATCGACGATGATCTCAATGCTAGCTGTCGCCGTTTCCGATGACGCAGTGGTGTCTCTCCTCTTCCTCTTTTTCTTCTTCTCCGCCTCTATGGTGGCGGAGACGATCTTGGCGCCCTTGTGCACCGGGATCTTTCCAGCGACCTGCCGCGTGCGCCGGGTCATTGGCGCAGAACTCCCCGCGGGGGGATCCTCATCATCACTACCTCCCACCGATGAGTCGGAGAGGTAGTTGTCGAAGTACTCTTGCAGCGGATCTTGGATGTCCTCCGCCGCCCGGACCTTGAAGCTGCGCTCACCCTCATCAGCGAGGGGAGCCGGGCACCAGAACATGCCCTCGCGACCCTGCAACATGCGACCTTCATCTTAGATCAGGGGAAAGCAAACTCAACAAAGCAAGAATGAAGGTCGATCAGGCGACTTACCACTTCGGTGGGCCGCTTAAGGGAAAGCACCTTGGGGCATGTCCGGTTCCGGATCACCCCATTGAAGAGCTCCCTCACCCGCGCCACCATCTCCTGCTTGGAGACCTTGCACTGCGCCACGCGGGTTGGGTCGGCCTGACCCCAGTATTCATAGGCCGGATGCACCCGATCTTGGATCGGTTGCAGTAGCCTCCGGCTGAAGCTGATGGCCACCGTGCCGCCCGTCAGCCCTCCCGCCTTCAGCACCTTGAGGTCCTCCAGCAGAGGCTTGATGGCGTCCGTCTCTCGCGACGTCAATTGGTTGGTCCACTCCAACACCGGGACCGACGCGAGTCCTAACCTAGTCGCCAGCGCCGGCTTCGGGTTGTCGATGTAGAACCACCCACGCCTCCAACCCTGGGTGTTGTCGGGCAGCTCCATATCGATGTACACTGTCTTCATGTGACGGCGTAGCATGAAGCCGACAGACCCAACGACGTCCTTCTTTCCCGTCTTCTTCAACTCGAAGAAGTACCGCCACATGTCGAAGTGTGGCGGTATCCCCAAGTAGGCCTCGCACAAATGGATGAACGAGGAAATGGTGGTGACGGCGTTGGGGACAAGGTGTACCAGGTCGATCCTGTAGAAGTGGAGCAGCACACGGAAAAAATCACCCGCCAGGACTCCAAATCCGCGCTCGACATGAGCGATGAAGGCGACCGTCTCCTCGGTCCCCTCCGAGGGGAAGGCTTCGCCGGCGGCTGGCCTCCGGCCCACTTGCTCCTTGGGCTTCAGCAGCCCGCGCTCCACCAGACCTTGGAGCTGCACCTCCGTCACTGTTGAGGGCTCCCAAACGTTCTCCGGGACCGGCGCGAGCTCTAGGGCCATCTCTTCTTCGTCGAATCCGGTGGATCTAGCTCTAAAAACTACCAAGGACTTCTGGTGCATACGGCGGTGCGCGGCGCGGTGGATCTCAACACGGCGGCGCCGGCGAATCTGCGCGGAAAACTCTTGGTGGCAGCTCGGAAACCCTAAGGATTGCGGGGAAATGGAGGCAAGTGGGGTCCTCGACCCTTCACTCGGCCTTTTATAACTGGGCTGCATCAGTGCGGTGGGCCGCGGCACCCCAAATGTCCCTTCAGGTCCGACGACATTCCCGGCGACCCAACGGCTCTTTCGGTCTAACGGTCACATGCAGTAACGGCTCGCGCCGTGTGAGAATCCATGCCCGTCGGCTCTTTTCTCAACGGCCTGGCGCCCATGGACTCGTTATGCCCTACTTCAAGCCCCTTTCCCAACATTTTCTTCGAGGTCTACTGGCCTCTGATGACCTCCGGGTCCATGGCATCACCTTCACAAGGTCGACAGGCACTACCGCTTGGTAGGTCACTTAAGCCTTCAATAGCGGGTTCACACCCCAGCTCCTAGGTCCTGCTACCTACTGGATTGCTTTAGCCTTTATGGCTGGTTTATACCAACGGCCCTGCGCTTAATGGCTCCACTGCCCGTTGGCGACCTCTTGGTCAAGTAGCACCTTCCTGAGGTCGCTAAGGCCCTGTTGCCTCCTAGGTCGTATAGACCTAGATTTTTACAGGCTGACTGCCTACGTTGTGTCACTACACAACGGCCATGTCGATTCAGGTCGACACGGGCCCCTCGTCTCTACGACGGGCCTCCTACAGGTGGCGTGCTATTTCAGCCCTGCCGGGACCTTGGTAGCCATACTATTGCAGCCTGGGCGCCCTTTCAACTACTTAAATCATGACATTCCTCATGAAAAACTATATTTATAGCTTCATAAGCTACAAGGAGTTTGACCCTTGGCCAATTACAAGATACAAAGATATTAAAGGCCCTGAATCACCTTCCAAAGTGCTTACGACTCAGTCTACACTAATAAGGCTTGTCGCAAGCTTTCTTCTAGCTTCAGGACCTACTCGACGACCTCTACAGCCACTGTGGAGGCAGCTGCCACACAGCCACCTCTACTCGCGCACCAACCGGTCTCTTGTGGCGCCCAGCGTCAAGTCTGAGCTTCCCCACAAGATTCCAAATGGAGCGAGCTTCAACACCAACCTTGCCGGGTGGAGCGCAGCGTTCACCAGCATCACCTCAGGCCTGAAAGTGTCAGGGCCGACGATGCAGCTGCTGCTTCATACTCCTTCTGGGTTCCTCGGCGGGACTGGGAAAAGAGGCCAATCGAGTTCTTCGAGCCTCGCAAGCATTCTTCTAGCTCCAAGCATGAACTACAAAAGACCCTATGCTCTGGTGGGCAGACACAAGTCCCTGGTGTGGCAATATTACTACAATGAATCATCATGCTTCACCTTTGGAGATTGGGCGCTTTGCTTCAAGGTATGGGTGCGCCTATTTATACCCCAGTACCTGTCATATTGGTCTTATCTGCAAGCCAGCTTGCGTGGCATCCTCATCCTCAAGATCACTGTACCCTCGTGGAACACGGGGTCACTGTTCACCCGTGGGAGGCATTGGCGCGTTTGTCCCCTACCTGACTGCATCCTGGAGCGCTTTTGTCTTTTGCGGGTGATAGTGACCTGTGCTACGTCTGTAAGCCCGACCCGTGACCGTACAGTGCACCCGTGACTCTAGCTGTGTCAGCCCTAGCGCCTGATGACCTCTGCAAGATTCTGGAGCTTTTGTCCTATCGCATTGACATCACAAGAGCATCTGTTTCCTAAGCAGAAGGTCGTAGGTTCGGCTATTTATTTCTTCTTCTTCGGAGCATCAAACCGGCCATCCTGGTCGCTTTACTGCTCAGGGGCTACTACACTAGTGCGTCTTTCGATGCCCTATTTTTCCAAGGTCACCTCGACCTAACGGAAGTCTGCTTCCGCTACTTCTCCGCTCGACCTACCTTCGGTAGGCATGGCGACCTTTCCGAAGGCCGCGACAGCTACTACAACACACCTGGCTCAGGTTAGGTCGGCGGTTCTACAAGACTTACACCTCGTCTTCACTTCGACCTCCTAGTCTTTCGACCTAGAAGCCCGACGATCAACTTCGTGCGCGCATCAGAGGGGTTTTCTTTTTGATCCCCGTGCACCTTTCACGACCTCGACGGTGCTGCACCTTCACCACTCTTCGACACAACCTCGCCTCAGCCGCTACACCTACACGTCGATTGGGGGCTTGAGAGACATGGGTACCCATGGGTCCCCACCGGCCAGGGTCCTAGGGGCCCTGACAAGTGGACCCGACCTTCTAGAAGACCCGCCGACCTGCCAAGTGGGCCCAGCGACCTTATCCACACCTCTGACAGCCGCAGGCGACCTGATCAAGATCCCGGAAGACCCGCGATGCTTGGCGTGCAAGGCAAGACACTAGGACCTGGCGAGCCACCGCCTGTAGCTCCGAGTATCACGGGATACTCCTTGTAATTCGGGAGATAAGCTTCCCGCAGTTGTAACCAACCCCGACACGGGTCAACTGACCTTGAATGAAACCCTAGCCCGTCCTCCCCATATAAGGCGGCTTAGGGCTCCATTCAAAGGGGAACTCATCTTCAACCTCACGCATAATCCACCACAGCTGGACGTAGGGTTTTACTCTCCGGAGGCCTGAACCAGTATAAACCCCCTTGTCTCCTTGTCTCCACCGCCATACTCGCCTAGTTCCGAGTTCACCACGTGGACTACCACCTACGCTCTTAGGTCCCGATCCACCATTAACCTGCAAACCTCTAGGGTAACCCCCTAGTGGATCTGTCCAGGTCTCACCCCCTAACAGTAAGTTTGCATGCATTTGTTCAGTGGGTGTTTGCATTTGTTCAGGGGGAGTTTGCATGTGTGCAGGGGGAGCTTCTTTGTTTGCTTGAGTTGTGTTTTGGTTGTTTGCTCTTTGCTCTATCACATGTGTTTAGGGGGAGCTTTGTATGCTCTTTTGGCCCTTATGCATGTGTTTACGGGGAGCTTGTGAGTTTCGTGCTCTTTTGCTCTTTAGTCGGTGGTGTTGAGTCCCTTTGCCTCTTCTTGAGAGATCATACGTTCTTGTCTCGGTTGTGTCGAGCCGTTGCCCATGTCTTTGGGGACCGAGATACTGTTATGCTTTTGTGGTTTCTCTCATGCCAAGTGACTTTGTTCTTTGCTCTTGTGTGGTTTTTGTTCACTCGAACCATTTCTTTGTGCTCGTTTGTTGTCAACACACTCATCAAGAGAGAGAAATTTGGAAAATCAAGTTGATATGAACCTCGATTTGATGGTGATGAGCGGTTGACAAGTGCTTTGTTAAGAGCTGAAATTGGTTTGATGGCTTTCGGGTTTGCTTGTAGCTCTTGTGGTTCTTGCTTGACTCTTTGGTGGTGTTTAGCCATTGTGCTTCCTTCGGGTTCAGAGAGTCTTTGGTTGGAGCTCTTCTCATTTCAAGTTGCCTTGTGTTTGTTTTTTCTTAGATTTTGGGCACTTGAATGAGTTTTCCTTTGCTTTCAAACCATCTTTTGTCAATGCACTCATCAAGGGGGAGATTGAGGAACCAAGTTGAGATGTGCCTTGGTTTGTATGTGATGAGTGATTGACCTGATGATTTGAGACTTTGTGTGTAGTGTTGTGTTGTTTATGTTGTGTCGTGTGTGCATTGTGTTATGTGTGTTTACCATGTTGCTTTAGTGGTGTGTTGTCAATGCACTCGTGATGAGTGGTTGACAATGTTGTGTGGACTGACTCTTGGCCTAGTATTGTAGGTGTAGGTTGCGGCTTGGTTTGCATTGGTGCAGGTGAAGAACAAGCGCGAAATGTCTATGTCTGTGTGACCTCCGAGGAATGGAGAGACAAGTAGGCTTGGTTCGAGGGACCCAGTGGCCGACGGAATCAAGTGCGGGCCGCATGGTGGCAAGAAGAGCAAGACAAAGTCGTGTATAAAGAGTCGGCGCAGGGTAGCGGCTAACAACCAAAGTCTGCGCGCGGGGTTTGTTGGTTTGGCCACAAAACCAACACCGAATCAGTGCAAGGTAGCGGCTAACAACCGAAGCTTGCACGCAGCCGAGCCGATGCAGGGTAGCGGCTAACAACCGAAGTCTGCATGCGGGGTTTGTTGGTTTGGCCACAAAACCAACACCGAGTCGGGACGACCGTGACGACCAAGTCATGAGTGCGATTGTCGTGGAGGCTGCACCTAGTCCGCGGGGTTTGCAGTGGTTTGGCCACAAAACCACTAGGTTACTTGGCTGAGCCATAAAGTCAAGACCGAAGATGCGACGAGACTCGGACGGCCAGCCTAGGGCGGTCTGACTGGGTGGGGCGGTCTGACCGCCTGGCCAGGGCAGTCTGACCGCGTGCGTTGCGGTTCATTAGGAAGCTTTGAAGCGGAGGACATACGGCGTGATCGCAAGGCTTGCGTAGAGTTGAAGCGGGCTTGCGGTCGACGAGCATCCGTCCGATGGATATAATCATGTGTTGACCAAAACACCCTTGCATGGGCTTGAATTGTAACTCGTAGTGTAGGGGCACTTCGATCATTTGTCCGGAGGGCCTATATATAGGAGGAGTGGCTGGTTGGGTAGCCATCTTTTTTGGATAGGTAGGTGGGTGTGCTCCTTCTTCTTGGAGTGCTCTTGGTGAGAGGTAGAGAGGAGAGAGTGACTCTTTGTTTGAGCTTTTTGCCATCCAAGATTTGTGATTCTTGGGAGTGGCTTATAACCGAATATGGATACCCCTTCTTCATCTTGTGCCATATTATTTATTCCCTGCGTTTTTCTTTTTCGGAGGTATTTTCGGAGCCCTTTTCTTGGGATTTTCGTGAGGAAGATTTGGAGCAGTTTCTTTATGGGATTTGTAGTGCGAATCACACATGAGGATGTGGTGCCTCTTTTCTTGGTGATCTAGCCCCTCCAAACCCGTGGAAAGGCCTTCGATTTAGTGGTTTTCGGAGTTGCCCGAGTTCTTGAGGTAGAGGCGCAAGATTTGCGATTCCTCATGATTGAGAGTGTTTTGGTGGTTATCCTTTGAGGGAGAGGTTGTCCAGGAGGTAACCCATCCATCCCCAAAGTTTTGCTGCAATCTGTTAGGTGAATCGGGAGATCGATTAATGGGAAGTTGAGGGTTGACCCGCGGTTCTTGTTTTCTAGGGGAGGGCGGTCTAACTACGTGGGGGACGCGGTCTAACCGCCCTAGGGTTCGTCCCGGAGAAAGTTTGGCTTTTCGAGGTGATCTTCTGGGAACAAGTTGGCCTTCATCAGGAGAACCTATGGTTAAAATCTCAGCTTGATTTGAGTTCGTTTGGTTCAGTTTTTGACTTCTTGGAGCCAGCCGGAGGAGGTCTAACTGCCCCTGGGAGGAGGTTAGACCGCCCCCTATGCGGTCTGCCTCCTGCTGGACAGAGGTGGTTTTGAGATTTCCGCTATGTGTTTTGGTCTCGGTAGTTTTGGTTTGAGGTGGAACTTGTTCCTAAGATCAGTAGTACTCCAGTGACTATGTGATCTTGGCAAGCAAGAGGATTTGGAGTTGAAAGTATTTTTGGGCTGAGGCAGGGTGAGGCGGTCAGACAGCCCTGGAACCCCGGTATAACTGGCCCTGGTGGTCAGGTTGATATTGAGCTTTTCTTCCGCTGTGGTGTTCGTGTTTGCTCGATTGGGTGGTTGGCTTGTTCCTCGGTCCACTAGTACTTCTGTGACTTCGTGGAGTTGGCAAGCGAGGTTCTAGAGGCTTTTGAGTTGGTTTGGGACCATAGGCTGAGTTCTTGCTCCGTGTGAGAAGAATTTTTATCGGCTCTCATTCACTCCCCCCTCTCTGGTCGCCAATCCGGTCCCACAAAAACAATGGAAACTGCAGTAGGAAGCCTTGATGATGGCAAAGGGGGGCTAATGCAGGCAAAGTCGAGAGGGAGGGAGGTGACCCAAAGGTGACGCAGGAACGGCCAAAGGGTGACCAAGACGACCTGAATCAGACGGAGACCCGTCGAAGGAGCTCGCACCATTGGAAGAGCGTGGATGTCGAGCAGCCCGCCAAAGTAAGGCCCGCCGAGGGGAGACAGCACCTTTGGCGGTCTGCCCCGCAACGACCGCAGAGAGAAGCACGTCGAGGAACGAAGCGACACCGGGCAAGGAGGCGGGTGGCTGCAGCGACGACACGAAGTGAGGGAGAGCCGCACCGCGAGTCGGGCGCCATCGCAGCCAGCAAGAGAAGCTACCGGGGAGGGGGCTGCAGCTCGGAGTAGCCAACCCTGCCTACACCCACACCGAGGGGTGAAGGGACGTGCCCACAAGGCCCCGTACCGTCGGCCGTCAGAGGGATAGAGCCGTTGGCGGGGCGAAGTCATGGAGACATCGTAGGGGCAACAACCACCCCGGCCCGCAGGCGCGTCGAAGCAAGAGAAGGGCGGCGACGCCGGGGGCGCCGCCAAGCAGGAGGTGCCGCAGCCGCCGTCGGGTGGAGGTGCCCCGGCCAACCGCATCCACACTGGGATGCAGGGGCGCGGAGCGGCATGCGGCGGGTGCGACCGTCGTTGGGGAGGCTCCGGAGGAGGAAGGATGGCGTTGGGGGAGGCCGCAGCACGAACAATGTCAAGAGGAGGCTGCAGCTCGGAGCAGCTCCACAACGGGTGTCAGCGCAGCCAGACCCGTCCACGGCAGCCCGCCGGCCAAAGGAGGTGGCGGCGGCGGCGGGCAACCGTCAAGGGGGCACGGCCGCCAGCCGGACGGGGGAGCCGCGACTGCCAGCGCGAGGCCCCGACCCAGATGCGGGAGGCGGCGACAAACGAGAACACCGGAGACAGGCCCGGGCCAGCGAGGAGGAGCCGCGTCGAGACCTGTGACCGCGGTAGTGCGGCGACGACGGTCGCGACCCCGGCAGGGATGACGTGACGACAGCGGCCGCGGCAGAGCGACGCGACGACGGAAGCCGCGACCGCGGCGGAGGCGACGCGGCGACCATGATAGCCGACGACAACGACGGTGGCACCCAGTATGGCGTCCCGCACGGTTGGGAGACGACCCGACGGTCCACACGTAGGGTGGGCGGAGGCGGGGGACGGAGGGGGTAGAGGGTGCGAGGTCACCCCAGATCCAGATCCAGATCTAGGGGTGGAGAGAGGGAGATGAGCCGGGGGATGGGGGAGAGGAGCGGAGGGAGGCGGGACTGGCAGGGCTGCCGGCGCTAAACGCACGCCGACGCGCGCCGTGGAGGGGGAAGCGGCGCAGGCGGCCGCGGTAGCAGCCGACGACCAGTAAAACGACTTATGGTGTGGTGAGGAAAGGAGAGGGAGAGGAAGAGGGAAGGGGAGAAGAAGAGAAAGTGGGGAGGATGGGACGCGGGCCGCCGCAGGAGACGGCGACGGCGGCCACCTGGACCAGCGGTGGCGGAGGCGGGAGCCCTCGAGTCGCCTCCGGAGGAGAGCGACGCGAGGGAGCACGTGGTTTCAGAGCAGATACAGTTCAGGGAACAAAAGTTGATGTCTTGGGAAAAATTTGATGCATACAACATTATCTCCAAGTTCTTCAGCTCGAGAAATTTGCCAAACGGTGTTGCTATATTGATAATCTGAAGACAGGATGACGCAAAGAATAATTAGTACCGAGTATGAGTAATTGAATAACGTAAACATACAAATATTCATGAGAACTTCCCTCCGATAGAAAATAAATTAATTTGGAAGGCGGAAACTGACCTCGTCGCTTGTTGACAGAAATAGAGTTCGGATATTTGATGCAATGAGTGGAAGTTTCGTAAAAGCATAATAAAGTGCATTAGATGAATAGTCATAACGAAATCTTATTTTCCTCACTTGCGATGCATGCCCAAGCGATATATGTATTTGTTGTCCTGAATAGGAGAAGGTTGAGAGATCAGGGGCATTGCTGTCAATCATCTCGAGCATTTGGCAATCCAGCATGGACAGCATATTAAGCTTTTGCAGCTGACAAGGTATCTTCAAGCAAATTATATGATCACAGTTCCAAAGGGAAAATTTCTCCAAAGCATAAGAATTGGACAGAAAATGAAATAGTTGCTCGCCAGTGACGTCAACTGAATGTAACTCCAATTTTGTGAGGCTACTCAAGAAACCAGCTTGTGCCGCGGAGCGAAGAGAACATCCACCAAGCATCAACGACTGAATGGAGCTTCCCCTCACACCAGATAAAAGGGAACATGGGAAGCTGCACTTTATGTCACTGAGTTCAAACAAGCTTTAAATACCGAATCCTTTTTTTTTTGAGATGATTTAAATACCGAATCCTGCCTGAGTCCAAGCTAGACCATCTCATTGGGCCACGTCGTTAGGAAATCTCAGCCGTCCGGTCATGCATCTACGGTCCAGGAGGAGGCGTTGGCATGGGCCGTCACTCGGCCCATCTACTCGATGCTTCACGCAGTCCTCCTCGCGACTGACGCAGCCGGCGACACGATTGTGCTCGTTCCCCATCTCCGGTGAGATTTTTTATTTTAACCCTTTTTAATTTAAAATTTTAATAATAATTCATTCTAAACTAAAATTTCAAGAACTAACTCTTTTGCTCGCGTCAAGACTAGTGGCGCGACTAATACTTGAGTCACGTTATACGATGTGGCACGACTAATATACACAGTAACATTTGAAAAGGTCGCATCTGACGTGGCGGGGGGAGTCACGCCAGGCTGCGTGAGTCACGCCAGGCTGCGTAGTGCGACTCGTGAAGAAGTGACGCCACGCTCCGTGACATGCCTGGAGTCACATACAGGCTTCAGTTCAGTCTCCCACTCTCATTTAGCCGTGTTTCGCTCTTCAGTTCAGTCTCCCACTCTCATTTAGCCGTGTTTCGCTCTTTATTTTAATTATCAAATTACTCATAAATTTGTGAAACTCCATATGTATGATCTATAGAGTGTATACGTTCCATTTTAACTATTTTCACTCTAAATCATGATGTATAAAATGAGAAATTTAATTTCGAAATAGCCTAAGTATTACTGGATCAACGCATCAAATTTGCTAAGTCCGAAAACAGAGTCAAGTAGTCAACTTTAGACCTACTTTTTAGAATTTTTACATTGAGACCTTAGATATTTTTGGACTACAATTAAATTTGGATGTTCATAGAGAATTTTGGATAGATTTATGATGAAAAAAATAAAGAATGTATAGTATAAGAGAGCCTTAAAGTTGGAAAGTTGTGTTTCCAACTTTAAGCCTCTCTTATACTATAAATTCTTTATTTTTTCATCATCAACCTATCCAAAATTCTATATGAACATCCAAATTCAATTGTAGTCCAAAAATACCTAAGGTCTTAGTGTAAAATTTTCTCAAAAAGTAGGTCTAAAGTTGGTTAGTTGGCTCTATTTTCAGACTTAGCAAATTTGATGTATTGATCCAGTAATACTTAAGCTATTTCGAAATTACATTTCTTATTTTATACACCACGATTTGGAGTGCAAATAGTTAAAATGAAACGTATGCACTCTATAGATCATACATCTCGAGTTTCACAAATTTATGAGTTCATTTGCTAATTAAAATGAAGAGCGAAACACAACTAAATGAGAGTGGGAGGCTGAACTGAAGCCTGTACGTGACTCCAGTCACGCCGCGGAGCTCTCTCCGCCACCTCTCTCCGCCACCTCGGATGCGACTTTTTCTAATGCCACCGTGTACATTAGTCGTGCCGCATCGTATGACGTGACTCAAGTATTAGTCGCGCCACGGAACTTGACACGACCAAAAGGACTAGTTCTTAGAAATATGATTTGGGAGGAGTTATTTTTAAAATTTTAGATTAAAAAGGTTTAAATAAAAAATTCTGTCCGATGCTGGCTGATCTGTCGTCCCCCTTGAGCTATCGACATCCACCGTAGTCATGCTGCGATGCACTTGGCTCCTCGCTACCGTGTCGTCATCGTGGATCCGCACGGAATGCAGGCCTGAGCGCGGTCGCGGCTGCATGCGAAGCCGATGTCGAGCAGGTGCGCTGAGGCTGGACTTAATCAGGCATGGCTAGCGAGCGGGACTGCTGATGCCGGAAGGGAGGACATGCGCTACCTTGGCTCTGGAAAGGAGCATTGGAGGCGCCTCCACCCCCCGATGCAAACGTTGCACACGATTCAATTCATGCAGCTCCTGTCAGTGCTAATTGCTTGTAGATTCACAACATCAAAGGTACTTATTTCAGCCCAATCTGTTTTGCTTATTTAATCATTTGGTCGTGCCATTATCTCCATAGCTATTAGTCTTTAGTCATGATTTATGCTACATATCCAGTTGCTTAACTGTTTGTTTTCTATCTGCATATAGGTGCTAAACACCAATTCTCCTTACAGGAGAAAATGCAATGATCTAAGTGTCATTACCTGATTGATCAATGGTGTAAAACAATGCAACCCATTATTGCATTCAGCTACTCCATGCTACCGGATTTGTGGCTGCTGTGCCCTACATTGACCTGCACGTGTGCTTTCTCGAGCGTCAAGAAGATCATCAGCATTCAGCAGTTGCCGAACTACAATCTGCAGATGGGTAAGCTCCGATGTGTTTCCCCATCAACAACACTAAGTGCTCGTTCTGTTGTGTGAAAAGGATGAGTGAAGTTGCAAATGAATAGTGTTGGAATAGTGTTTCTTGTGAGAGAAGATGTGATAGGTAAATAGTACTTTTCACTATTCCTTTGTGACCAAAAGAACAGTGCCTAAAATGCCTAAAAGTGGCCGGTCATCAAAAAGCATCCTATCTCCAATACGGTACAAGAAAGTACTTGTCGATTTGTATCATCAAATTATTTCATATAACTTCCAATGGATGAAGAGAACCTTAGAGTTCGATGCCAACTGCACTACTTTCAGCAAAGCTGAGTATCTCACTATTTCTTCTTGACATTTGCATTCACCTTGCTCTATAAACCCAAGGATACATACTTTTTTACCGCTATTAAAAAAATTCAACACATAAATAATGTAGAGTACTACCCTGTTCTTAAATATATAACACTATTGACTTTTTTCGTTCGTTTGACTATTCGTCTTTTCTATAAATTTATTTGCAAATCGATAAACCAATCGGTTAAATCTAAAGTACATTAGATAATAGATATAATGATATACATTTTACTTTAGTTAACTAATTTGTTCAATATATATTGTTGGTCAAAATTGAAGTAAAAGGTCAACAGTGTTGTGTATTTAAAAACGTCTCAGCTAGCCATCTCAAAAATGGCGTGACAATGCCGCGCCAACGTTTTCTAGTCTCTACATACCGAATTGTGAGTCCAAGCTCGGCCACCTTATTGGGCCACGTCGCCTGCAAACGTCAACCGTCGGATCGTGCATCTACAGCCCAATGGGGTGTTGGCACGGGCCATCCCTCAGCCCGTCGACTCGACACTTCGCGCAACTTCTTCTTCCTCGCGACTTCTCTTGCGGCTGGCGGCCGACGGCGCGACCCATTCACCTTCCGCATTGAACGGCGTCGCATTGCCACTGTGAGCCTGGCTCGTCGCTACCGCGGCGTCGACGTCGCAGATCCTCCATCCAAGTGGCATCGACTCGACGCTTCGCGCAGCTTCTTCCTCATCGCGACTTCTCTCGCGGCTGGCAGCCGGCGGCGCGACCCATTCTCCTTCCCCATTGGCCGGCATCGCACTACCGTTGTGGGCCTAGCTCGTCGTTATCGCGGCGTCGACGTCACGGATCCTCCATCCGAGTGGCATGTGGGGCTTGAGCGTGATCACGGCAGCACACAGAACTGGTGAGGCAGATGCGGGCATGCGGCAAGGCTGGGCTTGGCTAGGGAGCGGAACTACTGAAGGGAAAACATGCGCTGGCTTGGCTCTGGAAAGGAGTATTCGAGGACGCGCCTTCCATACCTCTCTTCGGATGCAAACGTTGCACAGTGTTAGCAAATAATGCGAAAACAAGATCGAACACGAGACACGATTTTTATATGGAAAACCCTTGCGGGAAAAAATCACGAGCGCCAACCGGCGATCTTCACTATTATGAAAGAGTTGCAACGCAGGGAATACAATGAGCCCTCTCACTCTTCCCGTGCGGCTTACAAGATGTATATATCTGGTGGACTAAATTGACTGCAGTCAAATACGGAAACAAATCCGCTAATCACATAACCTGAATCATGGGCCCTCTAGGCGTCCCCACAAGACACACGTTATAATTCAGATTATATCCAACAAACTCCACCCTGAGACGAATTTCATCTTGCAGCGAATGAAGTATCATCAATGAACTCACTTCAATAATAAATAATCACCAGCGCCAAAAAGTCACTAGGACTTAAACTTTAATACCAACCAAGCTTGAGCATAGCTCAAACATAGCTGTAGGAACATGCTTAGTCATCATATCAGCGGGATTGTCACGAGTATTTATCTTGCGTACTTTAATAACACCACCTCGAGCAATAACATCTTGAATAACATGATACCTGATTTCAATGTACTTTGTTCTCTCATGAAATATCTGATCTTTAGTAAGGCAAATAGCACTTTGACTATCACAGTGTATAGTAACACAAGAAGAAATCCCGCAAAGTTCAGAGTATAAACCTCTCAACCAAATAGCTTCTTTAGTAGATTCAGAAACAACTATATATTCAGCTTCAGTAGTGGACAAAGCAACAGTAGCCTGTAAACCTGCTTTCCAACTCACAGCACAACCACCAATGGTGAAAACATAACCTGTGAGAGACCTCCTAGTATCCAAATCACCAGCATAATCAGAATCAACATAACCAACAAGTCCATATCTAAATTTCTCAAACTGCAAACAAGTATTAGAAGTACCACGCAGATATCTGAAAATCCACTGAACTGCATTCTAACGCTCTTTGCCAGGATTAGCCATGTATCTACTGACAACACTCATTGCATGAG
The DNA here is from genome assembly GCA_036936925.1 of Cenchrus fungigraminus. Taxonomy (NCBI): domain Eukaryota; kingdom Viridiplantae; phylum Streptophyta; class Magnoliopsida; order Poales; family Poaceae; genus Cenchrus; species Cenchrus fungigraminus. The sequence goes on from CM072779.1 coordinate 107,218,929, forward strand.
CTAAATCAGTACGAGAACAGACCATGGCATACATAAGTGAACCAACTGCACTTTAATATGGAACTTTAGACATGTACTCAATATCTTCATCTGAAACTGGACATAAATCTAAAGACAATTTAAAATATGGAGCTAACGGAGTACTCACTGGTTTTGCATCTTGCATATTAAAACGACGAAGAACCTTCTCAATATAACCTTGCTGACTGAGGTATAACATTCTAGATTTTCTATCTCTGATAATTTCCACACCAAGAATTTTCTTGGTTGCACCAAGATCCTTCATCTCAAATTCTAAATTCAGTTGTGCCTTCAGCTTAGCTATTTCTGATTTATCTTTTCCAGCAATCAACATATCATCAGCATAAAGAAGCAAATAAATAGTTGAACCATTAACTGCCTTCAAATAGACATAACTATCATAATTAGACCGCTTAAAACTATGAGAGATCATAAATGAGTTAAATCTATTATACCATTGCCTAGGAGATTGTTTCAAGCCATAAAGAGATTTCTTCAATCTACAAACAAGGTTTTCTTTACCTGGAGCAACAAAACCTTTAGGCTGGTCCATATAAATGACTTCTTCTAAATCCCCAAGTAAGAACACAGTTTTAACATCTAACTGCTCCAACTCATAATCATGCATAGCAACAATACTCAACAAAGTACGAATGGAACTATGCTTCACAACTGGGGAAAAGACATCATTAAAATCAATACCTGGAATCTGGCTATAGCCTTTAGCAACCAACCTTGCTTTATACCTTTCTTCCTTTCTCTTGAAAATCTATTTGCAATGGATGATCTTTTTACCCTTGGGCAATTGCACTAAATCCCAAGTACCATTCTTTTCAAGAGACTCCATCTCATCATGCATAGCGGTCAACCAATTGTTACAATCAGCATAAATAATAGTCTCAGAATAATTAGAAGGTTCATCACCTTTAATCTCTTCTGCAACACTTAAATCATAAGCAACATTGCATTCTTCAATCAACCTTTTTCTTGGCTCAGGTCCCCTTCCGGGCCTATCATTAACAATAGACTGTTGTGGAGGCTGCACAACTGGAGAAGAATGCTCAATAATAGATGGATCATCAACAATTGGTGAATCATCAGCAATAGGTGCATCTTGGACAACAACATTATCATTATCTAGTGTACTATCAACATCAATAAAATGCTCCACCTGCACACAAGAATTTTGCTGAACGGGAGCACTGAAGGACCAAATAGGGCGACCAGAGAGGGGGGGGGGAGTGAATGGGAGCCGATAAAAATTCTCCCCTAAGGTCGAACTCGGCCTATACCCCGATTGCCACTCCACGAATCCGTGCACACAAGCTAAGCTCCAAACAAGGCACACATAAGCCTAGAAGATCATCCAAGAAGCCTAGAAGCAAAGAGCGGAAGCACCGGACAAGAATCAAAGCACTCGGTCACTTCTGGAAACGACCAGTGCGGACCGTCCGGCAGGTACGGGCGGACTGTCCGCGTGTGTACAGCGGACTGTCCGGCCCTGCCTCGCGGACCGTCCGAAATTAGCACCCGAGCCACCAGTACCGCACCCCGAAAATACGGACTGTTCGAGGACGACCCGCGGACTGTCCGCCAGAAACTCAGCCACGCGGACCGTCCGTGAGGCCCTCGCGGACTGTCCGCTAAACCCCTTGCAACCAAACCTCGGGCCGCACCAGATCGAAACGAAAACGCGCAAGAACACGAAGAACACGCGACGAACAGCTGCACGCGCGGACTGTCCGCGGCTACTGTGCGGACTGTCCGCAAGCCACGAACAGAACCAAAAACGCCCGACCCGCGGGGTCAACTCCAAGAACTCATCACCGTATCTCCCAAACGGTAGAAGCTCTTGAGACAAGATTTTGGGGAAATGATATGCGTCACACAAGGATGCTATGCACCAAAAATCTCGACCTCTAACTCCCTGAATCACCGGGAATCGCAGATCACACAAGCACCACCATGAACTCGGGCTCCAACCAAAAACGCACGAATCGAAGGCTCTCCACAGCGTTTGAGGGGTCAAGATCATACACAAACATACCCAAGGCATCCACCCATGATCCCCTCAAAGAAATCCGTGAAGAAACGCCTCCAAACTCACGAATCGAGCGACGATCGAAAACTCCCAAAAATAGCTCCAAAAATGACACAAAAATCACAAAGGACTAGGAGATCATCGGGACGCCGAATGCTTCCATACATCCAGAGGACAGAGTCTGTAGAAGAGTCTAGCCTAAGGAATCCAGAGGAAAATGAAGCAGTCCAGAGAAATCTACCGGGGGAGAAAGCCCAAGGAAGCAAGAGAGAGAGATGCCATCCACCTCTCCGCTATTTATACGAAGTCTCTCGGAGGGAGGTAAATGACCACGCTACCCCTACTGCATAAATGAAGATACAACCCCTCAGGGGCATTTTGGTCAAGTCTTCATCGGACGGACACGCTTCCACCGCGGCTTCGCTTCAACTCGACGCAAACCCCGCGATCACACCACGTGCCCTCCGCCTCGAAGCTTCCCGAAGCTCCCGGATCACCGTCTCCGTCACCTCGGGCCTTCAGGCTTGGTTTTGAGGCCCAAACCAAGAAACTGTCCACCGAAGGTTTTGTGGGCAAACCAACAAACCCCGCGTGCAAGCTTCGGGCTTCATCCGCTACCTTGCACCGGCCTATGTTCATGACTTCAGCCCGCCAGTCTTACACCGCACGGCTCGCACTTGACCCCATCGGCTACCGAGTCCATCGAACCAAGCCTACTTGCCACTCCATCACCCGGAGGTCGCCACGGCTAAGGCCTTTCTCGCTTGTTCTTCACCTGCACCAACACGAGTCAAGCCGCAACCTGTACCTGCACACTTAGCCAAGCATCAGTCCACACAACGTTGTCAATCACTCATCACTAAGGAGCGACCTCCCACTGGTCCTCAGACCCACCTGGTTCTCAATCTCCCCCTTGATGAGTGCATTGACAACACCCATAGAAATCACATAGAGAAAAAGAAAGGAAAACAACCACGAACACAAACCTCCCAAGCAAGTGATCCAAAGCCAAAGAACAAGCGAAAACAAGATACCCGCCAATCCAAGTCTCGGCCCCCTAAGACATGGGCAACGGCTCGACACAGCCGAGACAAAACAAAGCTCATAAGGAGCACATAACAAAGCACACAACTCAGGAAAAACAAAGGAGCTCCCCCTGCACATATGCAACTCCCCCTGAGCAAATGCAACCTCTTCTTCTCAATTTTTCTCCTCACATGCACATGCAAACTAAATTTTCAACAAAATCTCCCCATATCATACAAAACTCTCCCCCTTGTTGACAATGCATGAATCAAGGTATATGAAACTCGTCCCCTTATTTTCATAAAAAATGCATGTCAAAGCATATATACAATCTACCAAGCTTCTCAAATATACAAAGAGCATAACAAAATGCTACAAATGAGATATAGAGCAAGCAAAGTAGACATGGTGTATCCGGCACATTGCCATCAAGAAGGTAGAGACATATAAGCATGTGACATGGCTAAAAGCAATTTTCGAGCAATTTTCACAAAGAAATAGTCATCTCATGAGCAAGGTCCTATCCATACCAATTTGAGCATAAATACACTAGATCATCCAAAGTTTATACAAGATCACAAATTCTCATCACAAGATCATTATAAACGCCCACAAGCTACTCAAGTCATGTTAAAGCCACCGAGCCATGTGTCTACTTCTTAAAATGAGACTTTGCATGGTAGACAAGTATGCTACGGTTTAGCACCCAAGATATCAAATTCAAAACATACAACATGATAGGAGCTAATTTTTCAAGCATAAGGCAATTCATACACCAATTTCATTTTCACGTTTAAACATGGTACATGAAGTACCTTTGCGGCAAAAAGAAGCTTATGCTCCTCCCCGAGCAAGCAAAAGTGCTAAACATTTACAATGACAAAAGGTCTTTGACCCCAAGCAAAGAGAACATGATTCTCAAGCATAAACTAGGCATGATATAGGCATTTAGGCACAAAATAAGCATAGACAAGCATCTTCTCATGAGAGACATCATTTTAGCATTTTCATCAAAAGAAAGCTATCTCAACACAAATATATGACAAAACCATCCAGAGCATAGCATTCACATCCACAAATTACTCAACATGCACATATATCACAAGTATAGCCCATCGGTGATCAATGTATATAAGAGAAGCTTTTCCTAGCACAAGTGATCTAAAGATGGCTATCCTACCAGGTTTTGTACAAAAAGTAAAATGCATGAATGCAATGCAACAAAATGAACATATGACACATATATACATGAGAAGCTTCAAGACTCAGCTAGAAAGGAAAGCAAACACCGAGTTCACCCCGCAAGCGAGTGAAGGTGACTTGATCAAGCGGCTTGGTGAAAATGTCGGCTAGCTGGTCTTGTGTAGGGACATAGGACAAAGATATGTTTCCCTTCTCAATATTGTCCCTCAGGAAGTGGTACCTCACTTCTATGTGTTTAGTTTTGGAGTGGAGGATAGGATTTTTGGCTACGCTTATGGCACTGGTGCTATCACAGAAAAACGGAACCTGGGAGCACTCCTCACCAAAGTCACTCATGGTATATGTCATACAAAGCAGCTGGGAACAACAACTAGCAGCAGCTACATACTCGGCCTCGGTAGTGGACTGGGCTACACTGGATTGCTTGCGAGATGACCAAGAGACCAAAGAAGAGCCAAGGAACTGACAACACCCAGAAGTACTCTTGCGATCCAATCGACACCCAGCGAAATCAGCATCGGAGTAACCGTGAAGTCTGAGTGTCGAGGAGGCAGAATACCAAAGACCAAACTCAGGAGTGTAGTTCAAGTACCTGAAGATCCGCTTGACAGCTTGCCGATGTGAAGTCCTCGGTGAAGGCTGAAAACGAGCGCACATACACACACTGAACTGTATGTCCGGCCTCGTCGCCGTCAAGTAGAGGAGGGAGTCGATCATGCTCCGGTACTCCTTCTGGTCCACGGGTTCGCCGTCCTCGTCCGCATCCAAAGCCGTAGTGGTACTCATCGGTGTAGTCAGCGGCTTGGAGTCATTCATCCTGAACTTCACCATGTCCCTGGTGTACTTCGCCTGATGTACAAACGTCCCGTCCTTGCACTGCTTGATCTGGAGGCCCAAGAAAAACTACAGCTCGCCCATCATGGACATCTCAAATTCCCTGCTCATGTCATCTGCAAATCTAGCAACAAGATCATGAGAAGAGCCACCAAAGATAATGTCATCCACGTATATCTGAACAATCAATAGGTCATTCCCATGCTTAAGGAGAAACAGGGTCTTATCAACTGTGCCGATCACAAACCCCTTACTCAGCAAAAAGCCTCTCAACCTGCCATACCAAGCTCTCGGTGCCTGTTTCAACCCATAGAGCGCTCTCTGGAGTTTGTATACACGGTGTGGGTATTTTTAACTCTCAAACCCTGGGGGTTGCCTTACATACACTTCTTCCTCTATCACCCCATTCAAGAAAGCACTCTTGACATCCATTTGATACAACTTGAACCCTTTAGCCACAACAAAGGCTAGAAGGATCCTAATTGCCTCCAAACGGGCCACAGGAGTAAATGTCTCCTCATAATCTATCCCCTCCTTCTAGTTGAAACCCTGCGCCACCAACCTCGACTTGTTTCTCACAACCAACCCATTTTCACCCTCTTTGTTCTTCCACACCCACTTGGTTCCCATGGGACGGCAATTTGGCGGTGGATCGACTAACACCCAGACTTGGTTTCTCTCAAAGTTCTCCAACTCCTCATGCATGGAATTCACCCAATTCTCGTCAGACAAAGCGTGTCCAATATCTTTGGGCTCAAATGACGCGACAAAAGCAGAGTGAGCGAAATGAGAGGAATTCCTTGACCTCGACCGTGTAGTGCGTTCATGAAGATCACCAATGATCGTCGTCGGTGGGTGATCGATCTGTACACGCTAAGGATCCTCACGCCTAGACACCACCTCCTCCTCAGTAGTAGCCTCCACTCGAACAGCCTCAGTCGTAGTGGGTGTAGGGGATGGTCCGTCCTCGATCGTCGTCGTAGTAGTGGAAGTAGAAGGTACACGATCAGCCGCGGGAGCACCACCACCATCATCATCCTCATCTGCATCTCTATCCTTCTCACCCTCAAAGATCCTGGCACCAACCTCCTCGTCACCTACACACTGAAAAGCAGAAGAGCTACATGGCTGTGTCTCATCGAAGGTAACCTCGCAAGTCTCCATGATTTGGTTATTGTCAAGATTGAGCACACGATATGCTCTAGAATGAATCGCATAACCAAGGAAAATCCCATCCGAACATCGAGACTCAAACTTATCCAATTTGCCCTTCTTCAGAATGAAACACTTGCAGCCAAAAGCTCTAAAATGACTCACCTTGGGTTGTCGGCCATGCATCAGCTCATAGGAGGTCTTCTTCTTGAAAGCACGAAGGAAGATGCGATTTGAGACATAGCAAGCGGTATTGACCGCCTCAGCCCAGAAACACCTAGGAGTCCTATGCTCATCAAGCATCGTCCTGGCCATCTCACAAAGGGTCCGGTTCTTCCTCTCCACAACGCCATTCTGGCAAGCGACGTATGGAGAAGAGTACTGATGATCAAGACCAAGATCACTGCAAAAGGCATCAAAATGAGAGTTCTTAAACTCTGTGCCATTGTCACTGCGTATAGCTCGAATGACATCTCCATGTCTCTCATTCTTCAACCTCATGATCAAGTCTCGAACAAAGCCAAATGTCTCACTCTTATCCTCCAAAAAGAAAACCCAAGAGTACCTCGAAAAATCATCAACAACCACAAGAACATACCACTTCTGAGGACCAGGTGTGTCAGAGGACCAGTGGAGGGTCACCCCCTAGTGATGAGTGATTGACAACGTTGTGTGGACTGATGCTTGGCTAAGTGTGCAGGTATAGGTTGCAGCTTGACTCGTGTCGGTGCAGGTGAAGAACAAGCGCGAAAGGCCTTAGCCGTGGCGGCCTTCGGGTGATGGAGTGGCAAGTAGGCTCGGTTTGATGGACCCGGTGGCCGATGGGGTCAAGTGCGAGCCGTGCGGTGCAAGACTGGCGGGCTGAAGTCGTGAACATGGGCCAGTGCAAGGTAGCGGATGGAGCCCGAAGCTTGCACGCGGGGTTTGTTGGTTTGCCCATAAAACCTTCAATGGACGGTTTCTTGGTTTGGGCCTCAAAACCAAGCCCGAAGGCCCAAGGCGACGGAGACGGTGATCCGGGAGCTTCGGGAAGCTTCGAGGCGGAGGGCACGTGGCGTGATCGCGGGGTTTGCGTCGAGTTGAAGCGAAGCCGCGGTGGAAGTGTGTCTGTCCGATGAAGACTTGACCAAAATGCCCCTGAGGGGTTGTATCTTCATTTATGCAGTAGGGGTAGCGTGGTCATTTACCTCCCTCGGAGAGACTTCGTATAAATAGTGGAGAGGTGGATGGCATCTCTCTCTCTTGCTTCCTAGGGTTTCTCCCCCGGTAGAATTTCTCTGGACTGCTTCGTTTTCCTCTGGATTCCTTAGGCTAAACTCTTGTACAGACTCTATCCTCTGGATGTATGGAAGCATTCGGCGTCCCGATGATCTCCTAGTCTTTTGTGATTTTCGTGTCATTTTCGGGGCTATTTTTGGGAGTTTTCGTTCTTCACTCGATTCGTGAGTTTGGAGGCGTTTCTTCACGGATTTCTTTGAGGGGATCATGGGTGGATGCCTTGCGCATGTTTGTGTATGATCTTGACCCCTCAAACGCTGTGGAGAGCCTTCGATTCGTGAGTTTTTGGCCGGAGTTCGTGTTCTTGGTGGAGTTCGTGTGATCCGCGATTCCCGGTGATTTAGTGGCTTAGAGGTCGAGATTTTTGGGGCATAAACTTCACCTTGTGGTGCTTATCATCTACCCCAAATCTTGTCTCAAGAGCTTTTGGCGTTTGGGAGATCCGGTGATGGATTTGGAGAGTTGACTTCGCGGGCTCGAGCTCGAGCAGTTCTGTCCGGGGCTAGCGGATAGTCCGCAAGGACCCTATGGACAGTCCGCGCCTCCTGCTATTCGTCGCGTGTTCATCGTGTTCTTGCGCATCTTCGTTTCGATCCGTTTTGGCCCTAGGTTTTGGTTGCAAGGGGTTTGGTGGACAGTCCACGAAGGCTTCACGGACGGTCCGCGTGGCCGAGTTTTTGGCGGACAGTCCGTGGGTCCCTCGTGGACAGTCCGATTCTTTGGGGTGCGGCTCTGGTGGTTCTGGTGTTGATTTCGGACAGTCCGTGGGGCAGGGTCAGACAGTCCGCCGTACACATGCGGATAGTCCGCCCGTACCGCACGGACGGTCCGCACTGGTCGTTTCCAGAATTGACCGAGTGCTTTGATTCTTGTCCGGTGCTTCCGCTCCTTGCTTCTAGGCTTCTTGGTTGATCTTCTTGGCTTGTGTGTGCCTTATTTAGAGCTTAGCTTGTGTGCACGGATTCGTGGAGTGGCAATTGGGGTATAGGTCAAATTCGACCAAAGGGAAGAATTTTTATCGGCTCCCATTCACTCCCCCCTCTCTGGTCGCCCGTTTCGGTCCTTCAATTGGTATCAGAGCTGGTTACAGGTCTTTTTGATTCTAACCAGTCTAAAATCCAAAGATGAGCGATTACGGCAAGGGGTCGGGTCCTCCGCACTTCGATGGCAAGAATTACCCGATGTGGGAGAGGCGCATGGGCGCATTTTTGCGAGGGAAGGGAACTCTTATCTGGGAGGTCACTCAGAATGATCATTATGTCATCCCAGATAGTTTTCTACTTCCAGGATCGCGGGACATGTTTGAGGCCAATAGCAAGGCTGTTGATTACTTGTTCCGTGCTCTCTGTGCCTCAGAGTTTGAGCGAGTGTACGGAGAGAATGTGGTCGGAAAGATATGGCACAAGTTGAGAAATGCTCATGTTGGCAATGCCCAAGTGCAAGCCCGTTTGTTTTCCACTTGCCGGAGAGAGTTCGAGAACTTCACTCATCTCCCCGGCGAGTCGACCGATGTGATGTTCCAGCGTTTCACTAGCATTGTCAACAACATGAGGGCTAATGTGACAGTGCTCCCGTACACGGATCATGATCAAGCTATCAAGGTCTTGCATGCCCTGGATAGGTCCGTGTGGAGTGCCAAGGTCGAGGCCATTGAGGAGTCGAGCGTGTATGATACGCTAACGTTGGATGAGCTATTTTCCAAGCTCAGGTCTTCTGAGGTTGATCGTGGCTTGAGAGCCAAGAGCGAGAGCCCCACTGATCCTCATAGTTTGGCTCTTGTCTCCGGATCAAGGTCTAACGCTAACACCGGTGGTTTCTCTTTGTCTTGTCTTGTGTCTTTGCCAGATGAGGACTTTGAGGTGCTGAGCGAGGACGATCTCGCCTTGTTGAGCAAGAGGTTTGGGCGCATGTACAAGAACCACAAGAATGCAAGGTGGAGCTCGGGGATGTGCTATCGGTGCGGGAAGCACGGGCACTTTATCGCCGAATGCCCTGAAGCCATGGAGATCAAGAACGACTACAAGGGCAAGCCCAAGCACGACTACAACAAGCACCACTCCCGGAATGACTACAAGGACAAGCACAAGGACAAGGGCGAGAGAAGGCACAAGAAGGGTGGTGGCTACAAGAAGAAGACCGCTCGAGCGATGGTGGCCGGAGCGAGCGACATCGACTCGACATCAAGCGACGCTTCATCTGCCTCGAGCAGCGAGGAAGAGCAAGAGAAGTGCAAGGACAAGCGGCACACGGGCAAGAACTTCACCGGCTTGAGCTTCGTCGCACAAGGAGGTTTTTGCGGCATGGCGCACTCCAAGAAGGGTGGGAGGCACAGCTCGGATTCGAACTCTGACTCCGGCGATGAGGTACGACAAGATCCCAACTTCTTGCTAGAGGAGAATGCTAGGCCTCTACTTTGGAGGAACTAGATGTGGTTAGGATTGAATGTGATGAGTTGAAGTCTAGGCCAGCTTTATTAGGTGCTTGTACCTCATGTCCTGTTTTGCATGCTAGGCTAGATGAATCTCACACTAAGATAGTTTCTCTTGAGGCGGTATTGAAAGCTCCTCTTCCTACATCATGTTCAACCTGTGAAATGCATGCTTTCAAAAACATGGAACTTGCACACTATGTTGATCGTCTGCAGGATGAAAATGATGAACTTAGGAAGTTTATGAGTTGGCTGTCTGGGCATGAGCCACAATTGAGTTTGATGTTGGCTCAGTTCAAGAGGTTTGATGGTTAGGCGTTGGGGGCTGACAAGTGTGGTGAGAAGAGTGGTGAGGGAGAAGAGAAAGCTGGAGAGACACCTACACCACCCCACACCATACCCATGAACAAATATGCACCCAAACCAAACCACCTGAGAAACAAGCTTGATACAACTCCAGACCCACCAGTGTTCCCCCAGAAGACAGAGAATTACCAGAAACCCATCAAGTTTGTGAGCAACCTGGGTAATGTCTTTGAGGGGAAGTCAGGAGAGAAAACAGTTGAGAAGCCCACAGAAAAGCCACCGCCTAAGCCACTGCCAATCCGCTTCCATTGTGAGTATTGTGGGAGGGATGGGCATAAGGATGAGTTCTGCTTCCGGAGGAAGAGGGATGAGAGGTTTGCTAGGGAGATGGCAAACAAGGATAGTTACCACCTTGCTCGTGGTGTGCCTGAGCCTCGTAGAGGGCCTCTACCTAGGGGTGATGTGTTTGTGAGGACAGTTCCCACTCGTGGAGGTAGAGGTGGAGGTGTGTTCCCTTAGAGAGACAGGTGTGTTGGGTTTGGGCGTGGTGAGTTGGCTCGACGTGCTCCTTCTCGTGACCGTTACGAGTTTAGGAGGCACGATCGGAGCTTTGGGTCTCAGATGGACTATGGGCCACGTTTTCCTCCTCATGGTACGCGTACTCCTCTAGTGAGACGTGACAGGTTCTTTGGTGGTAGGCATGAGAGGGCTCCGCCTCGGGGTGTTGGTAGAATGGACTTTGCTAATCCTTCTTTTGAGCAAATGGCTCGACACTGGTTTGAATCGTTTGGAACTAACCCCAGTGTTGAGTCACTTGCTCATTCTCGTTCTCGTTTTTGATTGCAGGCGGGAGGCTTGGAGAACTTTTGGTTGATCGACTCCGGTTGCTCGAGACACATGACCGGAGATCGTGGGGGGTTCTCCAGCCTCACCCCGGTGAGTACGAGGGAGTACATCACTTTCGGGGATAACGGGAGAGGACGAGTGCTTGCTGAAGGTATGGTGAAGGTGAGTAGCAAGTTGACCTTAAGAAGTGTGGCCCTGGTCAAGTCACTTGGTTTTAACCTATTGTCAGTATCTCAGTTACTGGACGAGGGTTTTGAGGTTCGTTTCAAGTCTGGTGCTTCTCGTGTGCTTGATTCTCGAGGCGATCTTGTCTGTACGATCGTCCCCGAGGGTCAAATCTTTCGTGCCGATTTTTCCCAGTCTGTTGGTCCTCCTCGATGCTTTGTTGCTGGCGTGTCGGCCGTGCTTTGGAAATGGCATAGGAGGTTGGGACACTTGAGCTTTGAGTTGCTTTCCCACTTGAGTGGTCTTGATCTTGTCCGAGGATTGCCTAAGTTGAAATTCGAGAAGGATTTGGTTTATACTTCTTGTCGGCATGGAAAGATGGTTGCTGCTTCTCACGCCCCTTTGACGGCTGTCATGACCGAGCGACCTTGTGAGCTGTTGCACATGGATTTGGTTGGCCAGCTCATGTTCGCTCTGCGGGTGGGAAGTGGCATGTTCTTGTGGTTGTTGATGATTTTTCGAGGTACTCTTGGGTTTTCTTTTTGGAGGATAAGAGTGAGACATTTGGCTTTGTTCGAGACTTGATCTTGAGGTTGAAGAATGAGAGACATGGAGATGCCATTCGAGCTATACGCAGTGACAATGGCACAGAGTTTAAGAACTCTCATTTCGATGCCTTTTGCAGTGATCTTGGTCTTGATCATCAGTACTCTTCTCCATACGTCGCTTGCCAGAATGGCATAGTGGAGAGGAAGAACCGGACCCTTTGTGAGATGGCCAGGGTGATGCTTGATGAGCATAGGACTCCTAGGCGTTTCTGGGCCGATGCGGTCAATACCGCTTGCTATGTCTCGAATCGCATTTTCCTTCGTGTTTTCAAGAAGAAGACCTCTTATGAGCTGATGCATGGCCGACAACCCAAGGTGAGTCACTTTAGAGCCTTTGGATGCAAGTGTTTCATTCTGAAGAAGGGCAAGTTGGATAAGTTTGAGTCTCGATGTTCGGATGGGATTTTCCTTGGTTATGCGATTCATTCTAGAGCAAATCATGTGCTCAACCTTGACACTAACCGAATCAAGGAGACTTGCGAGGTTACCTTCGACGAGACATAGCCATGTAGCTCGTCTACTTTTGAGTGTGCAGGTGACGAGGAAATTGGTGCCAGGATCTTTGAGGATGAGAAGGATGGTGATGGAGACGAGGATGATGATGATGGTGGTGCTCCCGCGACTGATCATGTACCCGCTACTTCCACTACTACGACGACGATCGAGGACGGACCATCCCCTACACCCACTATGACTGAGGCTGTTCGAGTGGAGGCTGTTGCTGAGGGGGAGGTGGTGTCCAGGCGTGAGGCTCCCCGGTGTGTACAGATCGACCACCCACCGACGACGATCATTGGTGACCTTCATGAACGCACTACACAGTCGAGGTCAAGGAATTCCTCTCATTTCGCTCACTCTGCTTTTGTCGCGTCGTTTGAGCCCAAAGATATTGGACACGCTTTGTCTGACGAGAATTGGGTGAATTCCATGCATGAGGAGTTGGAGAACTTTGAGAGAAACCAAGTCTGGGTGTTAGTCGATCCACCGCCAAATTGCCATCCCATAGGAACCAAGTGGGTGTGTAAGAACAAAGAGGGTGAAAATGGGTTGGTTGTGAGAAACAAGTCGAGGTTGGTGGCGCAGGGTTTCAACCAGAAGGAGGGGATGGATTATGAGGAGACATTTGCTCCTGTGGCCCATTTGGAGGCAATTAGGATCCTTCTAGCCTTTGCCGTGGATAAAGGGTTCAAGTTGTACCAAATGGATGTCAAGAGTGCTTTCTTGAATGGGGTGATAGAGGAAGAAGTGTATGTGAGGCAACCCCCGGGGTTTGAGAGTGAAAAATACCCACACCGTGTATACAAACTACAGAGAGCGCTCTATGAGTTGAATCAGGCACCTAGAGCTTGGTATGGTAGGTTGAGAGGCTTTTTGCTGAGTAAGGGGTTTGTGATGGGCACAGTTGATAAGACCCTATTTCTCCTTAAGCATTGGAATGACCTGTTGATTGTTCATATATACGTGGATGACATTATCTTTGGTGGCTCTTCTCATGATCTTGTTGCCAGATTTGTAGATGACATGAGCAGGGAATTTGAGATGTCCATGATGGGCGAGCTGCAGTTTTTCTTGGGCCTCCAGATCAAGCAGTGCAAGGACGGGATGTTTGTACATCAGGCGAAGTACACCAGGGACATGGTGAAGAAGTTCGGCATGAATGACTCCAAGCCGCTGACCACACCGATGAGTACGACTACGGCTTTGGACGCGGACGAGGACGGCAAACCAGTGGACCAGAAGGAGTACCGGAGCATGATCGACTCCCTCCTCTACTTGACGGCGACGAGGCCGGACATACAGGTCAGTGTGTGTCTGTGCGCTCGTTTTCAGGCTTCACCGAGGACTTCACATCGGCAGGCCGTCAAGCGGATCTTTAGGTACTTGAACTACACTCCTGAGTTTGGTCTTTGGTATTCTGCCTCCTCGACACTCAGACTTCATGGTTACTCCGGTGCTGATTTTGCTGGGTGTCGATTGGATCGCAAGAGTACTTCTGGGTGTTGTCAGTTCCTTGGTTCTTCTTTGGTCTCTTGGTCATCTCGCAAGCAATCCAGTGTAGCCCAGTCCACTACAGAGGCCGAGTATGTAGCTGCTGCTAGTTGTTGTTCCCAGCTGCTTTGGATGACATATACCATGAGTGATTTTGGAGAGGAGTGCTCCCAGGTTCCACTTTTCTGTGACAGCACCAGTGCCATAAGCTTAGCCAAAAATCCTGTCCTCCACTCCAAAACAAAACATATAGAAGTGAGGTACCACTTCCTGAGGGACAATGTTGAGAAGGGAAACATATCTTTGTCCTATGTCCCTACCCAAGACCAGCTAGCCGACATTTTCACCAAGCCGCTTGATCAAGTAACTTTCACTCGCTTGCGGGGTGAACTTGGTGTTTGCTTTCCTTTCTAGTTGGATCTTGGAGCTTCTCATGTATATATGTGCCATATGTTCATTCTGTTGCATTGCATTCATGCATTTTACTTTTTGTACAAAACCTGGTAGGATAGCCATCTTTGGATCACTTGTGCTAGGAAAAGCTTCTCTTATATGCATTGATCACCGATGGACTATATTTGTGATATATGTGCTTGTTGAGTAATTTGTGGATGTGAATGCTATGCTCTGGATGGTTTTGTCATATATTTGTGTTGAGATAGCTCTGTTTTGATGAAAATGCTAAAATTGTGTCTCTCATGAGTAGATGCTTTTCTATGCTCTATTTGTGCCTAAATGCCTATATCATGCTTAGTTTATGCTTGAGGATCATGTTCTTTTTGCTTGGGGTCAAAGACCTTTTGTCATTGTAAATGTTTAGCCCTTTTGCTTGCTTGGGGAGGAGCATAAGCTTCTTGTTGCCGCAAATGCACTTCATGTATCATGTTTAATCTTGAAAATGAAATTGGTGTATGAATTGCCTTATGCTTGAAAAATGAGCTCCTAATCATGTTGTATGTTTTGAATTTCATATCTTGGGTGCTAAACCGTAGCATGCTTGTCTACCATGAGAAGTCTCATTTTAAGAAGTAGACACTTGAATCGGTGGCTTTAACATGACTTGAGTAGCTTGTGGGCGTTTATAATGATCTTGTGATTAGAATTTGTGATCTTGTGTAAACTTTGGATGATCTAGTGTATTTATGTTCAAATTGGTGTAGAGAGAGTCTTGCTCATGAGATGACTATCTTTTGTGAAAATTGCTTAAAATTGCTTTTAGCCATGTCACATGCTTATATGTCTCTACCTTCTTGATGGCAATGTGCTAAATACACCATATCTACTTTGCTTGCTCTATGTCTCATTTGTAGCATTTTGTTGTGACTCTTTGTATATTTGAGAAGCTTGGTAGCTTGTATATATGCTTTGACATGCATTTTTCATGAAAACAAGGGGAAGAGTTTCATATACCTTGATTCATGCATTGTCAACAAGGGGGAGAGTTTTGTATGATATGGGGAGTTTGTGGAAAATTGGTATGCATTTGTGAAATGTTGCATGTGAGGAGAAAAATTGAGAAGAAAAGGTTGCAAAAATTGAGAAGAAAAGGTTGCATTCGCTCAGGGGGAGTTGCATATGTGCAGGGGGAGCTCCTTTGATTTTCCTGAGTTTTGTGCTTTGCGTTGTGCTCCTTGTGAGCTTTGTTTTGTCTCGGCTGTGTCAAACCGTTGCCCTTGTCTTAGGGGGTCGAGACTTGGATTGGTGAGTGATCTTGTTTTCACTTGTTCTTTGGCTTTGGATCACTTGCTTGGGAGGTTTGTGTTCGTGGTTGTTTTCCTTTCTTTTTCTCTATGTGATTTCTATGGGTGTTGTCAATGCACTCATCAAGGGGGAGATTGAGGACCAGGTGTGTCCGAGGACCAGTGGAGGGTCGCTCCCTAGTGATGAGTGATTGACAACGTTGTGTGGACTGATGCTTGGCTAAGTGTGCAGGTACAGGTTGCGGCTTGACTCGTGTCGGTGCAGGTGAATAACAAGCACGAAAGGCCTTAGCCGTGGCGGCCTCCGGGTGATGGAGTGGCAAGTAGTCTTGGTTCGATGGACCCGATGGCCGATGGGGTCAAGTGCGAGCCGTGCGGTGCAAGACTGGCGGGCTGAAGTCGTGAACATGGGCCGGTGCAAGGTAGCGGATGGAGCCCGAAGTTTGCACGCGGGGTTTGTTGGTTTGCCCACAAAACCTTTGGTGGATGGTTTCTTGGTTTGGGCCTCAAAACCAAGCCCGATGGCCCGAGGCGACGGAGACGGTGATCTGGGAGCTTCGGGAAGCTTCGATGCGGAGGGCACGTGGCATGATCGCGGGGTTTGCGTCGAGTTGAAGCGAAGCCGCGGTGGAAGCGTGTCCGTCCGATGAAGACTTGACCAAAATGCCCCTGAAGACCTGAGCTTGGAAAATAGCTCATCAAGCGATAGCGTATCATACACGCTCGACTCCTCAATGGCCTCGACCTTGGCACTCCACACAGACCTATCCAGGGTATGCAAAAGCTTGATAGCTTGATCATGATCCGTGTACGGGAGCACTGTCACATTGGCCCTCATGTTGTTGACAATGCTAGTGAAACGCTGGAACATCGCATCGGTCGACTCGCCGGGGAGATGAGTGAAGTTCTCGTACTCTCTCCGGTAAGTGGAAAACAAACAGGCTTGCACTTGGGCATTGCCAACATGAGCATTTCTCAACTTGTGCCATATCTTTCCGGCCACATTCTCTCCGTACACTCGCTCGAACTCCGAGGCACAAAGAGCACGGAACTAGTAATCAACGGCCTTGCTGTTGGTCTCAAACATGTCCCGCGATCCTGGAAGCAGAAAACTATCTGGGATGACATAATGATCATTCTGAGTGACCTCCCAGATGAGAGTTCCCTTCCCTCGCAAAAACGTGCCCATGCACCTCTCCCACATCGAGTAATTCTTGCCATCGAAGTGCGGAGGACCCGACCCCTTGCCGTAATCGCCCATCTTTGGATCTTAGACTGGTTAGAATCAAAAAGATCCGTAACCGACTCTGATACCAATTGAAGGACCGAATAGGGCGACCAGAGAGGGGGGGAGTGAATGGGAGCCGAAAAAAATTCTCCCCTAAGGTCGAACTCGGCCTATACCCCGATTGCCACTCCACGAATCCGTGCACACAAGCTAAGCTCCAAACAAGGCACACACAAGCCTAGAAGAACATCCAAGAAGTCTAGAAGCAAAGAGCGGAAGCACCGGACAAGAATCAAAGCACTCGGTCAATTCTGGAAACGACCAGTGCGTACCGTCCGGCAGGTACGGGCGGACTGTCCGCATGTGTACGGCGGACTGTCCGCATGTGTACGGCGGACTGTCCGCATGTGTACAGTGGACTGTCTGGCCCTGCCTCGCGGACCGTCCGAAATTAGCACCCAAGCCACTAGTACCGCACCCCGAAAATACGGACTGTCCGAGGACGACCCGCGGACTGTCCGCCAGAAACTCGGCCACGCGGACCGTCCGTGAGGCCCTCGCGGACTGTCCGCCAAACCCCTTGCAACCAAACCTCAGGCCGAACCAGATCGAAACGAAGATGCGCAAGAACACGAAGAACACACGACGAACAGCTGCACGCGTGGACTATCCGCGGCTACCGTGCGGACTGTCCGCAAGCCACGAACAGAACCAAAAACGCCCGACCCACGGGGTCAACTCGTAGAACTCATCACTGGATCTCCCAAATGGTGGAAGCTCTTGAGACAAGATTTTGGGGAGATGATATGCGTCACACAAGGATGCTATGCCCCAAAAATCTCGACCTCTAACTCCCTGAATCACCGGGAATCGCGGATCACACAAGCACCACCATGAACTCGGGCTCCAACCAAAAACACACGAATCGAAGGCTCTCCACAGCGTTTGAGGGGTCAAGATCATACACAAACATGCCCAAGACATCCACCCATGATCCCGTCAAAGAAATCCGTGAAGAAATGCCTCCAAACTCACGAATCGAGCGACGAACGAAAACTCCCAAAAATAGCCCCAAAAATGACACGAAAATCACAAAGGACTAGGATATCACCGGGACGCCGAATGCTTCCATACATCCAGAGGACAGAGTCTGTACAAGAGTCTAGCCTAAGGAATCCAGAGGAAAACGAAGCAGTCCAGAGAAATCTACCGGGGGAGAAAGCCCTAGGAAGCAAGAGAGAGAGAGATGCCATCCACCTCTCCGCTATTTATACGAAGTCTCTCGGAGGGAGGTAAATGACCACGCTACCCCTACTGCATAAATGAAGATACAACCCCTCAGGGGCATTTTGGTCAAGTCTTCATCGAACGGATACGCTTCCACCGCGGCTTCGCTTCAACTCGACGCAAACCCCGCGATCACGCCATGTGCCCTCCGCCTCGAAGCTTCCCGAAGCTCCCGGATCACCATCTCCGTCGCCTTGGGCCTTTAGGCTTGGTTTTGAGGCCCAAATCAAGAAACTGTCCACCGAAGGTTTTGTGGGCAATCCAACAAACCCCGCGTGCAAGCTTTGGGCTTCATCCGCTACCTTGCACCGGCCCATGTTCATGACTTCAGCCCGCCAATCTTGCACCACACGGCTCGCACTTGACCCCATCGGCCACCGGGTCCATCGAACCAAGCCTACTTGCCACTCCATCACCCGGAGGCCGCCACGGCTAAGGCCTTTCGCGCTTGTTCTTCACCTGCACCAACATGAGTCAAGCCGCAACCTGTACCTGCACACTTAGCCAAGCATCAGTCCACACAACGTTGTCAATCACTCATCACTAAGGAGCGACCTCCCACTGGTCCTCGGACCCACCTGGTCCTCAAGCACCAATAGAAGGGTTGTCAGGTAACATAGCAGATTCATTAAAGATAACATTCCTGCTAATCACAACCTTTTGAGTTTGTGGATTCCACAATTTATAGCCTTTAACACTAGATTGATAACCAAGAAAGATGCACTTAACAGCTCTAGGCTCTAATTTACCATTATCATCATGAGCATAAGCAGTACAACCAAAAACTCTCAATTGTGAATAATCACCTGGAGAACCAGACCATACCTCAATTGGAGTTTTCTTATCAATGGCAATACTAGGTGAACGATTAATCAAATAGCAAGCAGTGGAAGCAGCTTCAGCCCAAAAATGTCTATTCAAACCAGAATTAGACAACCTGCAATGGGCCTTAGAGATGATAGTCCTGTTCATACGCTCAGCTACACCATTTTGTTGGGGTGTATAAGGAACAATGTAGTGCCTAACAATGCCTTCAGATTTGCAATATGACTTAAATTCATGAGAACAGAATTCCATCCCATTATCAGTACGAAGCTTTTTACCTTCTTTTCAGTTTGGTTTTCAACTATACCTGAGCATTTTTAGCCCGGCCCGGCCCGGCCCAAACCAGGTCCGCCCACAGACCTTACTGGACGGGCGTGGGTAGAGGTCTTGAAGCCCGCAAAAAAAAAAATCTTGGCCCAAGCCCGGCCCAAAATGCTGTTTTTAGCTATTTTACACTATAAAATGTGCGAGCGGCCCGCCCAAGCCCGGGCCCGACCTGAGCTCGGCCCGAAAACTGAGGTCCGACGCGTCCCATGGGACGGTCATGGACAGGATTTTCTCATCCCGAAAAAACCGGGTTTTCTTTTTGGCCCGGCCCATGGAATGCTCAGGTCTATTTTCAACCATAGTCTTCCACTCTTTAAATGCTGAAAATGCTTCTGATTATCTTTCAAGAAATATGGCCATACCTTTCTGGAATAATCATCAATTATGATCAACATATAACAAGCACCACCAAGAGAAGGCTTGCGAGATGGTCACCATAAATAAGAATTCACATAATCAAGAATACCTTTACTTGAATGAGTACCAGTATTAAACTTCACTCTCTTGTGTTTACCAAACACACAATGCTCACAAAAATCCAACTTGCTGATGCTATGCCCATCGAGACGTCCTCTCTTACTCAGCACTGCCTAGCCAAGCTCACTCATATGCCCAAGATGCATATACCAAAGATTAGTAGCATCAGAAGTAGATACTGATTTAGAAATTACAACAGCATCACCTGTAATTGTAGTACCTCGAAGATGGTACAAATTTGCAGATTTTAAATCACCCCTCATAACAATAAGAGAACCTTTTGACACTTTCAAAACTCCATCTCCACCGGAGTACTTGTACCCTTTGCCATCAAGAATACTCAAAGAAATAAGATTCTTGCTCATACCTAGAATATGCCTTACATCTGTCAAAGTTCTGATAATACCATCATGCATCTTAATATGAATAGATCCAATGCCAATAATCTGATGTGAACTATCATCACCCATTCTAACAGAACCACCTTGGATAGAATCATAAGTGATGAATCAATCTCTATTAATGTATATATGAAAGGAAGCATTGGAATCAAGAATCCACTCATCACCACTATTTGCACATCCAACAAAAGCAACAAGAACCTCAGAACGATCTGAACTACTATTAGTAGCAGCAATAGGAGCATCACCTTCATCAGATTTACCTTTTGGTCTATATGTGCCAGTTCTCTTTTCCTTGTTCTTCAATTTATAACACTCAATATCAGGGGTTGAGACCTAGGCAGATCCGCATGGGGGCTACCCAAGCGGTTTGCAGGTTAATGGAGAGGATCGGGAACTAAGAGCGTAGGTGGTAGTTCACGTGATGAACTCGGAACACGGCAAGTATGACGAAGGACACGAGGGCGCAAGGGTTTAGACTGGTTCAGGCCTCCGGAGAGTAAAACCCTAGGTCTAGTTTGGTGGTGGATTATGCGAGAGAGATGAAGGTGTCCCCTCGAATGGAGCTCTAGGCCGCCTGGTATGGGTAGCGGCTAGGGTTTCCATTCGAGGTCGATGGACCCGTATCTGGGCCGGTTACAAGTTGGAAGGCTATCCTCCTAGATTACAAGGAGTATACCGTGATACTTGGACCTATTGGCGGCGCCAAGCTGCGTGCTACTGCTTGCCTTGCACTCCAAGCTCCGCGGATCCTCCGGGATCTAGATAAGGTCACCCGAGGTCGTCGGGTCTGTGGATAAGGTCTTCGGGCCCACTTGTAGGTCGGCAGGGCTTCTAGCAGGTCGGGTCCACTTGGCAGGGACCTCTGGGACACTGGTCGGTGGGGACCCAGGGGTACCCATGTCTGTCAAGCCCCCGATCGACGTGTAGGTGTAGCGTCCGAGACGAGGTCATGGCGAAACTTGGCAAAGACATGGCGCCGTCAAGGTCGTGTAGGGTGCACGGGGATCCAAAGAAAAACCCCTCCAATGCACGCACGAAGTCAAACATCGAGCTCCTGGAAGAAATCTAGAAGGTTAAAGTGAAGGCGAGACGACGACCTTGAGGAACCGCCGACCTGACCTGGATCAGGTGACAGAAAGTAGTTCTCGCGACCTTCAGAGAGGCCGCAATGCCAACCGTAGGTAGGTCGAGCAGAGAAGTAATGGAAGCAGGCTTCCATGAAGTCGATGCGACGTAGAAGGAAGAGGGCGTCGCAAGACGCACTAGTGTAGTAGCCCCCGAGCAGTAAAGCGATCAGTATGACCGGTTTAATGCTCCAAAGAAGAAGAAAAAGAGAACCTACGACCTTCTGTTGTCAGCAGGATGCTCTGACGGACTGAGCCAATAGGCCAAAAAACATGGAATCTTGAGGAAGACGCCAAACACCGAAAGCTGACATGACCTGAGTCATGAGTGCACTATACGGTCACGGATCTACTCTCACGCAAGGCGCAGGCCACTGTCCATCCGCAAGGGACAAAAGCACTAGGATGAGTCAGGTAGGGGAAAGGCGCGCCAATGCCCCCCACGGGCGAACAGTGACCTCGTGGTTCAGGTGGGAACAATGACCTCATGCTTCACGTGGGAATAGTGACCTTGAGGATAAGGATGCCGCACAAGCCGGGTTGCGTATAAGACTGGAGGCCGAGTGCCGTGGGTATAAATAGGTACCGACAACGTTGAACAAAGCACCTGAGCCGCTTGTAAAGCCATGGCGATGCTGTGTAGTAATTTTTCCATCCCTTGGACTTGCGTCCGTCCACCAGAGCATAGAGCTAGTGCCTTTCATGGTTGGAGCTAGAAGAATACTTGCGAATCCCGAAGAACTCGATCAGCTTCTTCTCCTGCGCCCACCGAGGAATCCGGGTGTAGCATGGGGCAGTACATGCATCGACAGGCCTCACACACAGAGGCCTGATGTGATGCTGGAGGCCACCATGCTCCACCAGGGGAGGCCCGACATGATGCTGGTCCCCACAGGAAACCTGTTGTAGCGCGAGTAGAGGTGGCTGTGTGGCAGCTGCCTCTACAGCGGCTGTAGAGGTCTTCGACCAGGTCCTGAAGCCAGAAGAAAACTTGCGATACACCTTATTAGTGTAGACTGTATCGCAAACACTTTATAGGGTAGCTCAGGGTCTTTAATGTCTTTGTATCTTGTAATTGGCCAAGGGCCAAAGTCCTTATAGCTTATGAAGCTTTATATACGCATTTGTATGACAAATGGTGTTGCCCGAGTAGTTATAGAGGCGCCCAGGCGGCAATGGTATAGCTACCAAGGTCCCAGTAGGGCTATATTAGCACGTCGACCTTCAGGAGGCCTTAAGAAGTGACAAATAACCCGTGTCGACCTGAATCAACACGGTCGTTGTGCAGTGACACAACGCAGGGCGTCAACCTGAGAATTGTAGGTCTAGGCGACCTAGAAGGCAGTAGGGCCTTAGCAACCTCAAGGAGGAGCTGTAGTTATGACCAAGAGGTCGCCAACGGGCAGCAGGGCCTTTAAGCACAGAGCCGTTGGTGTGAACCCACCGTTGTAGGCCGAGGTGACTTAGAAGGCAGCAGGGCCTCAGAGCTGTGGTGTGAACCCGTTGTCGTAGGCCGAGGTGACCTAGAAGGCAGCGGGGCCTCGGAGCTGTGGTGTGAACCTGCCATCGTAGGTCGAGGCGACCTAGAAGGTAGCAGGGCCTCGAAGCCATGGTATGAACCCGCCATCGTAGGCCGAGGCGACCTAGAAGGCAGCAGGGAGGCGTCATCGACCTTGCAGAGGCGATGTGATAGACCCAAAGGTCGTCAATTGGTTAGGAGACCTTGAAGCAAATATCATTTGTAGTATAGTAGGGGTTTAATGTAGGGCATGACGGGTCCATGAACGCCGAGCTGTTAATCGCGGAACCAGTGGGCCTAGATTCCCGTACGGCACGAGCTGCTACTTCCTGTGACTGTTAGGCCGAAAGAGACATTGGAGAGAGATCCGTTGGGTCGCTGGAGATCCCGCAATAAATGAAGAGACATTTGGGCGCGGCGGCCCGCAGTGCCGCTGGGGCCCATCTATAAAAGGCCGAGTGGAGGGCCTGGGACCCAACTCACTTCCATTTCCGCCTCGACTTAGGGTTTCGCTTCCGCCACTAGAACATTTCGCGCAAGTCCGCCAGCACTGTCGTGCTTAGATCCGCCCCGCCGCGCCCCGCCGTATGCGCGTGAAGTCCCTCGCATTACATAGGGCTAGATCCACCAGCATTCAAGAAGAAGAAATGGCTCCCGAGCTTGCGCCCGCACCAGAGAGCATCTGGGTGCCTCGACGGTGATGGAGGAGCAGCTCCAAGGTCTCGTGGTGCGTGGGACGCTGAAGCCCAAGGAGGAGGTGGGCTGGAGGCCGACGACCGGCGAGGCCTTCCCCACCGAGGGGACCAGGGAGACCATCGCCTTCGTCGCGCAAGTTGAGCACGGATTCAGAGTCCCTATGAGCGTCTTCTTCCGCGGGCTCCTCCAGTACTACAGGATTGACCTGGTACACCTCGTTCCCAACGCCATCACCACGATTTCATCCTTCATCCACCTCTGTGAGGCATATTTGGGGATACCACCACACTTCCACCTGTGGCGGTACTTTTTCGAGCTGAAGAAGACCAGGAAGTCCGAGGTTACGGCTGTGTCGGCTCTACTTCGACTACGCCGTGCACCATCACGACATCGTCTTGCGGCTGCACCGGCTCTACTTCGGCTACTCGCCTCGGCTAGTTTCGACTAGAAAACTAGTCAAGATTGGGTATCACACCCCCAACAACTAGTTGGAATCAACTCTGACTAGTCATCTTCACCGACAATCGTCGCAGCTCCATCACCGACCGCCACGATTTCGTTGACACTCGTCCACGAATCAAGCCGACTCCGGTCGCGTCTACAGCCCGCTCCGGTGGCAACAACTAAGTCATTTATTTAAATGATTACCTTTTCTCTTTCTTTGGCTTGTTTTCTGTGTGTAGGACAAACATGCCAAGGACTACTTATTTGTGTACGCTTCTCAACAGATCTTTACGAGAGCTACACTATGCCGACTACTATTGGGTATATCAACAAGTCACCACGAGCTTACTCCATCAACTCGGGGGCTATCCCAACGAGGCAACTTCTAAAGTCCGCTCCGCACGGCATAAAGTCAACTTCCAAAGTCGCATTCCAAAGTTCGCTCCACACAACAACTTAAAGTCGACTCTGGTCGCACCTTCGCCCGCTCTGACGGCATACCGCGTGTGCAAGCTACGATGGAACCTAGCTGTAAGCGGCCTTTATGTCCTAGCAGTGATGGTACCTAGCTGCATGTGGTCCTCAGGCCTCATCACCTGACTACTCATACTACGTGTGTAAGTTGTGATGGTACCTAGCTGTAAGTGGCCCTTGCGTCCTGCAACAATGGTACCTAGCTGCACTTGGTCTTCGGGTCGCATATCAGTCTGCTTCGGCAGCAATTGTACCATGGGTCCAAGTACACTAACTACTCTAAGCTCGGCGTGGGAATGTCCTTTCTCCGTCAAGACAGTCACTGGTCTAGGTTCTTATCGCCTCCAAACTCTCGAAAGAGAAGAAATTGACAACTCATGGAACATCGAGCACCTCTATCGATTCTATCCGTAGTCCAAGACTACCAATCGACAACATAGCTCTGCGCCACGAGTAGTTGTGAGTGGCCTAAGGCCCTGACTATCCACTGGGTTAGCAGTTCGCAGTCTCTACGGTCCATGCCTATCAAAGACCGCTCAACGCGGCACAAAGTCGGCTTCGGTCGCATCTCAAAGTCCGCTCTGCGCGGCACAAAGTCGACTTCCATCGCATCTCAAAGTCCGCTTTGTGCGTCACAAAGTCGACTTCGGTTGCATCTCAAAGTCTATTCCGCGCGGCACAAAGTTGACTTCGGTCGCATCTCAAAGTCCGCCCCGCACGGCACAAAGTCGACTTCGGTCGCATTTCAAAGTCCGCTCCACACGACAAAAAGTCGACTTCAGTTTTACTAAGTCACATTTCATAGCCCGCTCTGATGACATCTAAAGTTGACTTCGGTCGCATCTAAAGTCCGCTCTGACAGCATCTAAAGTCGACTTCGGTCGCGTATAAAGTCCGCTGTGGCGGCACAACTAGTTCCCAACCTGTCATCACAACATTACTACTCGAAGACGACTCGAGTAGTCTCCGCTACTTCTCAAGTTGTAACGTCCCTCCTATCCGAGGCCGGGCCCGCCTACGCCTGGCAGCTCTCTAGGACCTAAAGAAAATATCCTCACATACCAACACATGTCTTTTTTGCGCACTTTGTCCTCACTCATGCGCACCCGGGAAGGACTTCCCGGTCGGTCACACATCACTCCAAGCCAAGCACGCTTAACTTTGGAGTTCTTTCAAGATGGGCTTCTGGAAAAGAAGTTGCAACTTGTTGGTAGGAGTACTCTATCAATCCTATTAAGCCTTGGGCCAGGATGTCACACAAGTTCAACGACTCGACACCAAATTACTACTCAGAGACAACTTCAACATGCTCCGCTAGCTCCTCAGCTCGGGAGCTCAACTTCAATCACTACTCGACGTGGCTCATACGACTCATTTGGCACATAATCTCGGGGGCTGAACGCTACAAGAGTACTCGAATGATGGCTTTCGCGAACTCTGAAGACCCTTGGACTGATTTTCCAAATCAATTCAAGGCTCAGGGGCTGCTATGCGACACCCATCATTTAATTTTTTTCAAGATAGAAGATGCAAATTCTAGATTGACCCTCAGCTTGATTCTTTGATTCAACCTCAGGCTTGGGGGCTACACTCCATATGGAGTGCAATATTTGCAAATCACACTTCCATATAGATCAAGATTTCAAAACAAGATGTGTATTTTTTGGAGACTTCCTGGGTTAGAACTCGAGGACACCTGCGAACTACTTGGGAAGCATTCGAAAGTACTCGGGGATGAGCTAGAGCACATTCCACTCTTTCGATAATTCAAGTACTATTGAAGACTTCAGCTAGTAGTACTCCAGATGATCAAGAACTACTCGCCGAAGCTTCAAGACTACTCGAACTCGCTAGTCAAGACTACAAAGTGCTCGGGGGCTTGTCGACATACACCCCGGGTACCTATGCAAGGAAGGATGAAGACGGACTCCTACTAAAATTCCCCTATAATCCTACTAGGACTCGTACCGTGTAATCCTACTAGGACTCCTACCTTGTAACCGACTAGGCACCCGCCCCCTGCACTATATAAAGGAGGGTCGGGTACCTAGGAGGATATCACGCAACAACACCGAAGAGCAGGGCGCCATACATAATACCCTAAAGAGGACGTAGGGTTCGCTACTCTGGCGGCCCGAACCTGTATAAATCGGTGTCTCGCGTCCTCGCTATTACCTTCGGGTTCTAGGTTTGGTGATCCCCCACCTCACAATCAACTACCTTAGGCATCCCTGGGTAGGTTTGCTGGTACAGAACATTTACACCTACTCAAAGGTTCTTTTCTCTCTATCAAACCATACCGTCCTACTTCATGGGATCTCCAATCACATAGGACAAGTTAGCACTATGGAGAGACTCACATGGGTCTCAAGCCCAGTTCCATAGATGCATTGTCTATCACATTTCGTGAAAGACTGTTTGTAAACTGATCTGCTAGGTTCTTAGCCGTTTGGATGTAATCCAAGGCTATAACTCCAGAGTTTCTCGATTTCTTGACAGATTTTAACCGCCTCTTGACATGTGTAGATGACTTCATGTTGTCTTTTGAACTGTTCACCTTAATAATCACATTTTGATTATCACAGTTCCTTATTAGATCGAATTGCTGGTATCAGTTTCTCAAACAGCAGCGAGTCCATTAGGAGTTCACAAAGCCACTCAGCCAGAACAGTGGCAGTATCTAATGCTATGAGTTCTACTTCCATAGTTGACCTCATTAAGATGGTATGCTTGCAAGACTTCTAGGAAATAGCGCCACCTCCAAGTGTGAACACATATCCACTTGTGGCTTTTAACTCATCAACATCAGAGATCCAATTTGAATCACTATATCCCTCAAATACTTTGGGGTCTGTGAATTCCATAGTTCATTGTCCCCACTAGATAGCACATCACCCTTTCAATAGCATGATAGTGTTCACTTCCCGGGTTTGCAACAAACCGACTCAGTTTACTAACTGCATAGGCAATATCAGGTCTCGTGGCGCTAGACAGATACATCAATGAACCAATGATCTGGGAGTATCTCAACTGATATACCATTATCCCTCTATTCTTCTTCAGAACTAAGCTGGTGTCATAAGGAGTTAGGACGGGTTTAGAATCATTGTAGCCAAATTGGTTCGGGATCTTCTCAACGAAGTGAGTCTGTGAAAGATTCACCCCACCATTTCCTTCTTTAATCAGCTTTATGTTAAGGATAACATAAGCTTCTCCCAAATCTCTCATCTCAAACTTCTGAGATAGAAAATCATTGACTTCATTAATCACATTAAGAATCATGTCAAAGATAAGTATGTCATCTACATACAGGCACATATGTCACACCTGATTTCCGAAGAGAAACCAAATGCATCTCATATGTGCGCCAGGATCAAGTTACACACATATGATAGACGTCATGAGTGAAATATCCATAAACAGTATTAAAAAAATGTACAAAGATTTAACCATTACATTATCTTTATTACACTCAGACGATAGACTCGAAGGTCTTTAAAACAAACAAATGATAACTAGACGAAGCAACTCCGTCTTCAGCTTCCACAGGCACTTGAGTGGGGGATTGCATACCTCATAATTCATCGTAGTTGCTGTAGTACTCCTCATCGATGTTCTCCTTTGAACAGTGGTAAGCAAGGGTGAGCACACTTATGGTTGGAGCTCAGCAAGTAGGGGAAGACGCAAAGCTATCAAGGATAGGCTAAGGGTTTATAACAGTTAGTATTTTAATGTTGATCAAATTTTATTAGCAAGCACCTAGTTACTAGATGTAAGTTTATAATAACCCACTTAAGCATTTAGAAAATATTTCATCTCAAAACCATATGAAAACCACAATTTAATTCCATCTTTAAGTTTGATTATCATGTGAGGGTCCAAGCTGCTCTTGACCGTGAGCACGACTGATCGATCGTTTTTAACTCTGCAGAGGTTGTACACTTTACCCACAGTTCGTGTTCCCCACATCACCCAGGTTGATTAGACCCTTAAACACTTTCAAGATGAGTGGCTAGGGGTCCACTACGAAGCCTTTACAAAGGCATGCAAAAGACCAACAACCTGCATAGTTACCGTTCAGAGCGGACCATAACCCTCCTTGATGGTCAGCACCTTAGCAAAGGCTGCTACCCCAAAAGAACCGGGCTATACCCCTACAACTCCAAACCCCCTCTGCTCCTTTCGATAAGGTCATCAGAACATTCACACACCTAATTAATTGGCTAAGCCAGAGTCATATGGACGGTGGTTGTACTATTTTCTTAGGTGTTTCTCTATGTTCCGATTAAAATAAGGTGTTCTTGTATTAACCAAATACACCATCATTAAGCATTAAAGCCTTTGTCGTGAAAACCACTTTTGTCCAACCCAATTTAAGAAACTAAGCATTTATCTACCCAAAAGATTTGTTAAACCGGGTTGTTCCAAGGATCATGGGTAAAAATCTGGGGAAGTCCTTAAAAAGGTGTTCCAATAAAATTTATGCAATACCGAGTAAACTTTAATTATCATGCAATTATATAGGACAAAAAAGAATATGCAGAGGGAGAAGACCACTTGCCTTCCTCTACTACGAACTGATTCTCTTCTTCTTCAAAAAGCTCTTCCTGATTAACTCCAACGGGCGGCTTACCTGAAATAGGCACGATATCTACGAGCAGACAAGAAAGCATACAATAAATAAAAAAATACACCAAACAATTCTGAAATCTAAGAACACACTGAAAAAACAAATGGGCTCACTGAGATGATCACGTGGACACCAAGAACGCTTAAAAGGGAGCTAAAACGACAAAGATATGGCCAAAACAAGGTTCAAGGGCTTAACTGTGAAGAAACTAGGCTAACCAGGGCTGAACCGAAGAAACCAAGGGCTAAAACCTAATTACGCGTATAAACCAAAGGTTTATAGCGCAAAACACCCTAACCAGGACCTCAAGCGCTAAAACAGAGAAGGTCAGGGGCTTAAACGATAAAAACAGGACCTATTTGCAAGGGTTTTTATAGGTGGAAGGACCGGCTTGAGAAACCAAAGGAATTGGGGGCCTCTTTAGCAAAACGGCCTAGGTTGACCGGTATGAGGCTGGATTGACTCGGGCCGTTCACGCCAGATCTGACGGCTGGCGGCGGCGGCAGGCTTGCTGGAAACGGCGGTGCGCGGCGGCGGCCTCGCCGGCGACACACACAAACGGGCTAGGAGGCTCGGTTTTGGACATGGTTTGCGTCTACACGAAGCCTAGGAGAAGGCGGACCTAACTAGGGTGTTAGGGAGGTGGTTTAGGTGACGGACAGGGCGTCGCGTCCAGCGAGGCGGACGACACACACGGCGCTCGGCGGCGGGATGTTAGGCGCCTCAGTACAAGGAAGATGAAAAGGGAGGTGACCTTCTCACCTTGATGTGAAGCTATGGGTGGAGAAGATGGTGATGAAGGGGCGACGGTGAAGGAGATTGACAGCGGTGGGTTCGAGCTCGGGCGGCGCACCGGGGAAGAAGACAAGGGATCTCTGGTGGCGGCTCGGTTCGGCGTCGGATGAGTTCCTGGTACAAGAGCGAAGCTCGGTTGAGCGACGGTCAGGCAGAAAAGAAAGAAGAAGAAGTTCATTGTCACTTCACTGACGACGAGAAGCTTGGGCGGCCGTCAATGGCACGACAGTGGAACTCAACGGCGACGACGCATGTGCAAGAGAGGAAGGTGCGGGAGCTTGATTGAGTGCAAAGGGGATGAGGCAAGAGCTCTGGATAGACTTTTATAGGGCCAGGGAGGGAGCGAGAACGACTGCCGGGGAGGAAGGGCCATCAATGGCCGTGGCCTTGATTGCAATCAAGAGGGGCGACTTGATTAGGGAGAAACAGAAGGCAGTGAAGGCGGGGAAGTGAAGGACAAGCTTCAGTGCTCTTTGATGACGCCTTGACGACGGAGGGGTGCGGTTGACGCAGGGGAAACGGCCAGGCGGGGTGCGCAGTGGAGCCAAGCAGGGGCGGCTAGAGGTAGGGGACGGCACCGACATGCGGGCCCAGGCTATCAGTCGCAGAGGAGAGGGGAAAATGGAAGCAGGCCGCACGGTGGGTTGTGTTGGGCCGCGAAGCAATACGGGCTGAGCCTGAGAGAGCTGGGCCGCGAGAGAGAGAAAGAGAAAGGCCGGTGGCCTGCTGTTGCGCTTGGGCCGGAAAAGATGAGGGGCCGGTTGGGCTGGGCTTAAAAGGAGAGAAAGAAAGGGAAAGGGGTTTATGGTTTAAACTTTTTATAATTTTGAAAACTTCACACATTCAAACAAAAACCATGCAAATCAAAACATGATGCACAAGCACTTGTTGATTCTAAATTATTTAAATTATATTTAAATATTTTAGAGCTCAAATTAATTAGTAAATTAATTAAGTAAGTCCTTAGAAAACTAAATCTGAAGCGCCATGTTGCTTAAATTATTTTAGTGATGCAATTTTAGGGTGTTACAAATCCTACCCCCTTAAAGAGAATCTCGTCCCGAGATTCAGGAAGATAAGAGAACAATTAAGGGAATTCTTCTATAAGCTCATCTTCTCTTTCCCAGGTGGCTTCATCCTCTGAATGGTGACTCCACTGTACTTTGCACATTTTTATGATTTTGTTCCGAGTGACTCTTTTTGATGTGTCCAAAATTTTGATAGGATACTCCTTATAAGTCAAATCGTCTTTCACATCAAGATCTTCCAATGACAAATGTTCCACTTTAATCTCGCTTGAGCACTTCTTCAGTTGTGATACATGAAACACATCATGAACACCTGACAACCGAGCGGGTAGTTTTAACTGATATGCCACTTCTCCTTTCCTTTCTAAGATCCAAAAAGGTCCAATAAAACGTGGTGACAACTTCCCTCTAAGATTAAACCTTCGAAGGCTTCTAATAGGTTACACTCTAAGATATGCATAGTCTCCAACTTCGAATACTACTTCTCTCCTTTTAGGATCGGCATAGCTCTTCTGTCATGACTGTGCAGTTTTGAGATTTTCCGGAATTATTTCAACTTGTCTCTCGGTCCAGTGCTATAGGAGCAGTGCTATAGGGTCTTTTAGATATAGGAGCAGTGCTATAGAGCCAAATCCTTAACATCCATTCTATAGGGTCTTTTAGATATAGGAGCAGTGCTAGGTAAAAGTTCAATACTGAATTCAATGTCACGGTCAGGTGGCATACCTGGTAAATCATCTAGGAATACATCAGGGTACTCGTTCACTACTTTGATATCCTCCAAAGCCTTTACCTTCATTGAATTCACTGTCACACTTTTAATTTTGTCGGTGAGGGAGTAGCGACAACCTCAATTCTTTCTCCCTGTGGGCTGGTTAGAAGTACTGTCTTCAAATGGCACTGAATAACTCCATCCCATTTGTCCGACCAATCCAGTGCTAAGATCACATCTATTCCCCAAGATTTTAAGATTACTAAATCAGCTGGGAAATCTATCCCCATGATTTTAATATTCACCCATGGGCATAAACGACTGGCTTTCATTTCACTGCCCGGGGAACTAACAAGAAAAGATGTCTTCATCGAACTCATAGGTATATCATTCTTTGCTACGAACTGGTCAGTTATAAATGAATGTGATGCTCCAGAATCAAATAAAACTGTTGCAGGTACAAAGTTGACGAGAAACGTACCCAGCACAACACCAGAAGCATCTTGAGCTTGTTCAACAGTTGTGTGGTTCACTATACCTCACACATAATTTTGTGAGCCTTGTTGCCTTGAGGAGTAGAGTTACCGGTACGGGGCTGGGATGATGGCTGTCTAGGCCTCTGACCATTACCCTTCTATGGAGTCTGCATCCCACGCTTCGGACAATTATTGGCATAGTGCCCCCAATTGTCCACACTTAAAGCAACCATTGGGCTGAACTGGAGTGTTGTTTCTTGCTGGTGCCCGTGAGACATTACCCGAGCGATTCTGCTGTGGGTTAGGAGTGCATGGTGTCTGCTGGTTGAAACCTTCTGGCTACTGGAATGAGCGCTGCAACTGCATATTTTGTGGATACCTTCCACCCTGTCCCCCAGAGCGGAACTGAGAAGACCCTTGTGGAGAGCTGTATCGGGGGCGGGTGTTGCTGCTAGACTGCCCCTATGATTGAAACTTGCATTTCTGCGCACCAAGTTCTTTTCTTTTATTTTCCAAGCCAATAGCCTTGTTCAGCAGTGTCTAGAAGTCAGGAAATATGTGACTCTGCAACTGGTAGTTAAGTGGCCCTATCAGACCATCCAAAAACTTTTCTTGTCTCTTACCATCTGTGTTGACCTCGTCTGGTGCATAATGAGATAACTAGGTAAACTTGTCTAAATATTCATTAAATATCATGTCACCTTGCTTCAAGGCAAGAAATTCCCTTTGCTTGAGCTTTGTCACGCCATCTGGAATATGATGTGCACGAAAACTATCCCTGAATTCCTGCCACTAGCACAAATGTTCTCTCAGTATCACTGGCACGTCTTAGAATATGGCGGAAGTTTGAGGCATATAACTGCCCATGGTACTGGTGACTCAAAGACCATAAAGCCCTCCTAGCAGCATCATTGGCAGCAGCTTCCTCAGAAGAGAAGGGTGCAGTACTAGAGTGTGATGAACGACTCCTACATCTTCCAGTGTCACCCAAGGGCTTAGAATATGAACCTCAGTCTCATAGTAGTCTCTCATACCAGGCTATAGGAGCACTGCTATAGGGTCTTTTAGATATAGGAGCAGTGCTATAGAGCCAAATCCTTAACAAAAACCAAAGCTCACAAAGAGCAAGCCAACAAAGCAAGAAACTCAAGCAACACAAGGAGCTCCCCCTGAACACATGCAGGCTCCCCTTGAACAAATGCATGCAATGCGTGCCATGCAAAACAGAGCTGCTCAGCTCTGGCCATCACCGGTCAGACCGGTACCACCCATCGGTCAGACCGGGGGGGCAACAATCTCCAAGCCGATCTACCTGACCGGTCACACCGGTGGCACACACTGGTCAGGCCGGCGGCACCCAGAGCCTAGAAAATGCTCGAAACCGCCTGAAAACTTTCTAAATGCACGCAGAACCACTTTTCCTTCACAAACTTCTCCCCCTTGTTGAAAATGCATGAATCAAGACATTTCTACGAAAAATTCAACCTAGAGCTTCTCAAATAGACAATGAGCACCACAAAATGCTACAAGTGAGCAAATGAGCAAGCAAGACATTCCATAGATTCGTATGAGCATTGCCATCAAGATAGTAAAGCTATAAGAGCATATGAGCAAGCCATGATCAAAATACATATTTTTGCAAAAAAAATTCCCTCTCATGAGCTAAAGACCAAAACATGAGCAAAGACTACCAAAGTGAATTAGATCACACAAACTTCATGCTAGGTCACATATCCTCAACACAAGATCATTACAAGCACCCATAAGCATCTCATGTCATGTTAAAGCCACCGAGCCATGTGTCTACTTCTTAAAAGGAGACTTCTCATGGTAAACAACATGCAATGGTTTAGCACCCATATAAATTCAATTTTAAAGCATTTATGACATGAATCAATTGAGAGCATAACTTCAAGCAAAGCATTTCATACCAATTTTATTTTTTCATATTTAAGCACAAAATGGTACATGAAGTGCCTTTGCGGCAAAAAGAATCTTATGCTCCCCCACAAGGTAACACATGGGCTAAACATTCATAATGACAAATGGGTCTTTGACCCCAAGTGAAAAGCACATGATATCCAACCATGAATTAAGCATGACATAAACCACCAAAGCACACTAAGATCATGCAAAGCCTTACACTCACAAGAGAGAGTCTATCTATCATTTTTCAAAAATTAGACATCTCATCATGCAAATAAAGCAAGACTATCAAGAGCATAGCTATCCAACATCAAGTCATATCAGACATGCTCAAAAGCTCACAACTAGCATATCATAGCAATCAACGTATATAGGAAAAGCTCATCCTACTATGATACAAATGCAAAACAACGTAAGATACAAAGATGACTATACATCATGCTACAAAATGCAATTCCATGCACAAAAGTAAATATGATACATATGCTACAAAGGAGCTCCCACCACCAACTCAAGAAAGAAAACACACACCAAGCTCACCCCGCAAGCGGGTGAAAGTGGCTTGGTCAAGTGGTTTGGTAAAGATATTAGCTAGTTGGTTTTGGGTGGGCACATGGATCAAAGCAATCTTTTCCTTCTCCACATTGTCTCTCAGGAAGTGGTATCTCACCTCTATATGCTTGGTTTTGGAGTGCAGAGCTGGGTTCTTGGCTACACTTATGGAACTAGTACTATCACAAAAGAGTGGAACATGGGAACACTCCTCACCAAAGTCGCTCATAGTGTAGGTAATCCATAAGAGCTGGGAACAACAACTGGCTGCAGCTACATACTCAGCCTTTGTAGTGGACTGGGCTACACTGGACTGCTTGAGGGATGACCAAGAAACCAAAGAAGACCCAAGAAACTGACACCCACCAGAGGTAGACTTACAATCCAAACAACACCCAGCGAAGTCAGCATCCGCAAACCCATGAAGGTTGAGTGTCGAGGCCGCAGAATACCAAAGACCAAACTCAGGAGTGTAGTTGAAATACCTGAATATCCTCTTGACGGCCTGCCGATGTGAAGTCCTCGGTGAAGCCTGAAAACGAGCGCACAGACACACACTGAACTATATGTCCAACGTCGTCGCCGTCAAGTAGAGGAGGGAGCCGATCATGCTCCTATACTCCTTCTGGTCCACGGGCTCGCCATCTACATCTTCATCCAAAGCTGTAGTCGTACTCATTGGTGTAGCCATCGGCTTCGAGTCATCCATCTTGAACTTCTTCACTATGTCCTTGGTGTACTTGGCTTGATGCACAAATGTCTCGTCCTTGCACTGCTTGATCTGAAGCCCGAGAAAGAACTGCAACTCACCCATCATGGACATCTCGAATTCTCTGCTCATGTCATCTGCAAACCTGGCAACCAAAATGTGAGAAGAGCCACCAAAGATTATATCATCCACGTATACTTGCACAATTAGAATGTCAACGCCCTGCCTGAGGAGAAAGAGAGTCTGATCTACTACCCCCATCACAAACCCCTTACTGAAAAGAAACTTCCTCAACCTGACATACCACACCCTGGGAGCTTGTTTTAGGCCATATAGTGCTTTTTTGAGTTTGTATACCTGTCGGTGTCCGGATTAGCACTGGCACCAACTAGTAATTTGCGCTGAGATCAGCTCCTCGATGGTCGGTGCTGAGCTAAGGAGACATGGGATTTATCCTGGTTCCGGCCACGCGGCCGTACGTCCAGCAGGGTGTGCTTGCGCACTGTATTAGCTTGCACCGGTGGTGCCTGTAGAGGGGGGCTACAAGCAAGGCGGGAGAGGAAGAAATTCCCCCAAGTCCCTACTAAGATGATTGAGGCAAGTGCCAATATCAGGGAATGGGTCGAAGTGCGGTGAGCGGGTGTGTGTGGCGAATGAGTCGTCCTCCCCCTGCGGGGGCGTCTGACTCTCCCTTTTATAAGCCAAGGGAGGGCGCTTACAGGAATGTTGCGCAGCAGCCGGCACAGTGGCTGCGTACTAACAGGGATGGCGCTGGCGGTCTTGTCCCCGCACGTCTTGGTTCCTGGCGCGAGTCGGTAGCGCCCTCCGGCTTCTGCAGGTGCCGTGGTGGTTACTATGGCTCGTCCGGCTTTGACTTCGAGGGGTTCCCCCTGCTGAATCGAGGGCCGGGCCACCGGGGGAAGGACTAGAGTTGGTGGTGCAGGGCCGCGGCGTGTCACCAGCCTGTCCGCACAGTGCCGCGCAGCCTGTCGCACAGTAGCAGGAATGGCGGCACAATGCTGGGGATGGCCGCACAGCGCCCGGGATGGCCGTGCACCACCGGAGTTGGTGGAGGAGACGTGGCGCACGCTGCTCGTACGACGGCACTGGTCATGGCGTACGCCCGCTCGTGACCCGTACACCCTTCGAGGGTGCCCCCATGCCCGTTCGAGGGCCTCACCGCAGGGGAAGGACGGGAGCAGGTAGCACAGCGCCGGGGAATGACGCCGGCCTGTCTGCACAGGGCCGCGCAGTGCCCGCACAGGGCCAGGGATGGCGGCATAGTTGCGGGTTAGGCCGCACAGTGGCGGTGTCAGGCGCTCAGAGCGTGTCAGACGCACGGCGTGGGGGGAGATCTATCCTTGACTTTGGCGTCCCGCCGTGGGGCTGGTCATTAAATGCCGCTGTCGGGCGGAGCGGTGGGGCGGGGCGCCATTTGTCGAGGGATGGCCTCGATCGAGGCGGAGATTGCGAGGTGGAAACCTACTCGAGTAGCCGAAACCCTCGAGCGAGGCGGAAACCTGCTCGTGGGACCGAAACCCTCGAGCGAGGCGGAAACCCGCTCGGGGGACCGAAACCCTCGAGCGAGGCGGAAACTTGCTCGGAGGGTCCGAGACCCTCGAGCGAGGCAGACGAGCGGGCCTTCTTGATGAAGGTCGTTGCTGGGCTGCCACAGGCCCGTGATGTCCCGCGACTGTTGGGTTTGGGAATTAGTCCCCTTAGTTAGAGGACCCCTAATGACCGTCCCTGACAAACCCGATGGGGAAACCTCTCACACTCAAAACCCGGGGGTTGCCTCACATATACTTCTTCCTCTAAAAACCCATTTAGGAAGGCACTCTGCACATCCATTTGGTACAACTTGAACCCTTTAGCAACTGAAAATGCTAGAAGGATCCTAATTGCCTCCAAACGGGCCACTGTTGGCGGTTGATTTCTGTCAACCTAGAGCATTTGTTACACTTTGGTTTGAGCTTGATTATGGAACTAACCTGCCACTAGCACACTAATGATATAACAAGTTCAACTTTGTATGTGCATTTGGAAGTGTTGTGTTTTTGCAGAAAAACATGGACAAAAGGGACGGAGTTACAACGAGTTCAAAGGAGCAAATGAGGAGTTCCGTTCATGTTCAAGTGCAAGGCAAAATCACTCCCAAAGGTGGCAAGGACCTAAGTGCTATGACGAAACATCCCCGAGGGCCAAGACGTAAAGATTGGATTTCATACGAGAAGACCCCTTATCTTGATCGCAGGGATGACGATGTCAAAAAGCCACACATGAAGGGGAAAAAGTCAAAATAGCAAGAAACGCCACACCGAGGAAGAGGGGCCCGAACCGGGCCAGAAAAGTCCCAGGTCGGCCGGCCCAGGCTCTTTTCACCTCGGTTCGTGGTCCCCTTTGACCTAGATGCTGCTCGGTTTAATTATATTCCCTGTCTCCGACGGCCGCTGCATCCAATCATTCTACCAACACCCATTCACTAGAAAGCCGCCACCGCAAGAGGAGGGATAGAGTTAGATGATTTCGTCGCAAGGATCAATGCCGGCGGAGGGAAGGAAGCAAGAGGAGGACTCCAAGCCATCGGCCTAGGGGTGTTCCTAAGCCTTCTCGCCACCATCTTCATCGACGACGTTCTCCGGAGTCTCCATCGCCCCCTATGTGCTTCAATCTATGTAAGATGATGGGGTAATGCCTCCGTTCACCCCTAGGGTTTATGGGTCTTTGCTATGTAATCGCTACATGAACTTTATGCCTATCGATGCTTCATGGTCTATGTCTTTGCGAATGCTTTATTTACATATGTGTGTACAACATGTGATCTTAGTAGGGTTTGTGGTAATCGTGGTGATTAGCTTAACTCTATGGATGCTTAGATATAGATGTGTTAGTGAAGTGTTTGATTACCTTCCATAGTGACAGTACGAGAGAAGGGAAAAGGCCTAGCGACCGCGTAACCGCCGCGAAGCTAGAAAAGGCAACACCTCTTTCGTGTAGTAGATGCATATCTATGTGATCCTAGATCCTAGGGAGAACACTTATATATCTTAATATCTCTCTTGTACCAACCTTTGTCATCTAGTTTAGCCTTAGATTAACTTAGGTTAGATTGCCTTTCTTTTAGATTAATATCTCTTTCAAAGGTTTTCCAATCTATTAAATTAGTACTTGGTTAAGCGCTAGCAATTCCCTTACTCCTTGGGTTTGA
Source organism: Cenchrus fungigraminus (assembly GCA_036936925.1). NCBI lineage: Eukaryota > Viridiplantae > Streptophyta > Magnoliopsida > Poales > Poaceae > Cenchrus > Cenchrus fungigraminus. The sequence goes on from CM072779.1 coordinate 107,257,367, forward strand.
CAAGAACCTTGGGGATCACCTCGTGGTGAAAAAGGCTATAGCTGGTCCATACACTTGTGGATTGAAGTTCGTTACGAGTTTCAACTATCAACAGCAACCGGAGCAAATGTCTCCTCATAGTCTATCCCCTCTCCCCATTTTCTTCCTCTTTGTTCTTCCACACCCATTTTGTCCCGATAGGTTTGCAATTTGGTGGAGGCTCAACCAACTCCCACACCTGGTTCCTCTTAAAATTCTCAAGCTCCTCATGCATTACATTCACCCAATCTGGATAGAAAAGTGTGTGTCCAATATCTTTGGGCTCGAAAGAAGCGACAAATGCAGAATGAGCGAAATGAGAGTGCCTCTATGACCTGGACCGTGTAGTATGCTCATGTATGTCACCTATGATCGACGAAGGTGGGTGATCCACCTGTACACGCCGGGGAGCCTCACGTCTGGAGACCACCTCCCCCTCAGCAGCAGCATCCACTCGAACAGCCTCAGTCGTCGTCGGTGTAGGGGATGGACCATCCTCGATCGTCGTTGTAGTCGTGGAAGTAGTAGGTACACGGCTAACTATGGGAGAACCACTACCATCATCTTCATCACCATCTTCCTGTACCTCCTCCTCAAAGATCTCCTCGCCAAACTCCTCATCACCTGCACAATCAAAGACCAAAGAGCTACGCGACTGTGTCTCGCCGAAGGTAACCTCGCAAGTCTCCACGATTTGGTTAGTTTCCAAATTGAGCACACGAAATGCTCTGGAGTGAGTAGCATAACCAAAGAAAATACCATCAACAGACCTAGCCTCAAACTTATCCAACTTTCTACCTTTCTTAAGAATGAAACACTTGCAGCCAAAGACATGAAAGTGACTCACCTTGGGTACTCGCCCATGCATCAGCTCATAGCAGGTTTTCTTCTTGAAAGCTCGGAAGAGAATCCTGTTCGACACATAGCATGCCGTATTCACTGCCTCGGCCCAATACCTCCTAGTAGTCCCGTGCTCATCGAGCATCATCCTAGCCATCTCACACAGGGTCTGATTCTTCCTTTCCACAACACCATTCTGAGGAGGGGTGTACGGAGTCAAAACCTGATGATCAAGACCAAGATCATGACAAGAAGTTTCAAAACGAGAGTTCCTGAATTCCGTGCCAATGTCACTGCATATAGCTCTTATGGCATCCCCATGTCTCTTGTTCTTCAACCTTAAGATCAGGTCTCGAACAAAACCAAATATCTCACCCTTATCCTCCAAGAAAAACATCCAGGCATAGCGATAATAATCGTCCACAACCACAAGGACATACCACTTCCCACCCACCGAGCGAACTCAAGCTGGCCCAACAAGGTCCATATGCAACAGCTCTGTCGGACACTCTGTCATGACAACAGTCAGGGGTGGATCGGGAGTGGCTACCATCTTTCCATGCCTACAAGGCACACAAACCAAATCCTTCTCAAAACGCAACCTGGGCAATCCTCGGACAAGATCGAGCGCACTCAAGCGGGAAAGCAGCTCAAAGCTCAAGTGCCCCAACCTCCTATGCCACCTCCACAACTCGGAAGAAGGACCAGCAACCAAACACCTCGGGGGACCAAAAGGTTGAGAAAAATCAACGCAAAAGATCTGTCCCTCGGGCACAATCGTATAGACAAGATCGCCTCGAGAGTCAAGAACACGAGAAGCCCCCAACTTAAAACGCACTTCATAACCCTCGTCTAGTAACTGGGATACTGACAACAGGTTATACCCAAGTGACTTGACCAGAGCCACACGTTTTAAGGTCACCAAGCTGCTCACCTTACCTCACTTTCTAAAAGCACCCGTCCTCGTCCATTATCCTCGAAAGTGATGTACACCTTTGACACTACCGAGGTGAGGCTGGAGAACCACCCCTTGTCTCCGGTCATGTGTCGCGAACAACCAGAGTCAATCAACCAAACGTTCTCCATGCCTCCCACCTACAAATCAAAAACGAGAATGAGCAAGCGACTCAATACTAGGGTTAGCACAAAAACAGTCAAACTAGTGTCAGGTCATTTGCTCAAAAGTGGGGTTAGCAACATCCATCCTATTACGTCCAAAGCTACGACCACCACGAAAGGGAAAGCGTGGCTCGTAGCCCCTCGGAGACCCAAAGCTGCGACACCCTCTCTCATCCTCATATCGATCACGAGGTGGAGAACGTCTAGCAAACACACCACCACCAGAAGCAAACCCTCTACTACCTGCACCACGACCATAGGAACCACCACGACCACGAAACCCGAAACGACCATCTCTCTGGGCTGCACCGGTCTGATCGGTGCCCCTGACCGGCCTGACTGGTGCACCTCGGCCAACACCTCTGTCCCAATCAGCAAAGCCCCTAGCACCCCAAGCTGGAACAGACCTCACCACAACCTCTCCTCTAGGTAGTGGTGTACGAGGCTCAGGTATATCATGAGAAGGATGATACCTGTCCTTGTTAGCCTACTCCTTAGCCATCCTATCATCCCTCTTCTTCTTGAAGCAAAACTCTCCAAGGTGATCGTCCCTCCCACAATACTCACAACGGAAGCAGACAGGTTTTGGCTTTGGCTGTGGAGCTTCTCTCGATTTGTCTACAACTTTCTCTCCTGGCTTCCCCTCAAACACATTCCCAAGGGTGCTCACAAACTTCACCAGTTTCTGAAAGTTATCTGTTTTGTGGGGGAACACTAGTGGATTTGGAGTGGTGTCTAGCTTGTTTCTCAGGTGGTTGGGCTTGGGAGCAAATTTGTTCATGGGTGTAGTTTGTGGTAGAATAGAAATCTCTCCAATTTTCTTTCCCTCACCACTGCTCTCACCGATCTTTCCAGACCCCAACGCCTAACCATCAAACCTCTTAAACTCAGCCATCATCAGCTGTGGCTCATGCCCAGACAACCAACTCATCAATTTTCTCAACTCATCATTTCATCCTGCAAGCGATCAACATAATGTGCAAGTTCCATATCCTTAACAGAATGTAATTCACATGTAGAGCATGAAGTAGGAATAGGAACTTTCAAAGCAGCTTCCAAAGAAACAATTCTATCATGAGATTCATCTAGCCTAGCATGCAACACAGGACAATAAGGGCAAGCATCTAGTAAAGCAGAACTAGACTTCATCTCATCAAGCTCAGCCCTAAGCAAGTCTAGTTCCTCCAACTTAGAGGCATGCTTTTCCTTAAGCACAGTCAAATCAGCCAAGAAAGCATTACAGTCATCACAATCAGTAGCATCAACAACAACAGGAGCAATCTTAAGGGAATTAATCTCAAGTCTAGCATCAAGGTTCACAGATTCTAGCTCAGCTATCTTCTCCATAGCTTCTTTGAGCGAGACCCTAAGTTCTTTCCTAAGCTTCTTAGCCTCTCTAAGCATGCTATCACGGTTGTCAAGCAAAGCAACCAACTCAACATTTTCCTAGTGTAAGGAAGAGAGCTCATCACATACCTCATCCTCAGATTTTGATCCCGAGTAATCCTTCTGGCTCTTCTTGCTGCCGGAGCTGTGGGCCATACTACAGAAGCCGTCCTCTTGTGCAAAGCAACTCAGACCGCTGAGGTTCTTGGAATCGTGCTTCTTGCTCTTGCTCTTGCGCTTGCCGTCGTCGTCACTGTTGCTGGAACCCGACGAGGTGTAGCAAGAACTGGAGTCGACGTCGCTCGCTCCCACCATCGCTCGAGCCTTCTTCTTCTTGTCATAGCCGCCGCCCTTCCTTGACCTCCAGTCATCCTTGTCCTTGTACTTGTGCTTGTGCTCACGCCTCGAGCGGTGCTTGTTGTCAATCCTTGGGAGGTGCTTGTACTTGTTTTTGGGCTCGATCTCTTGTGGGCACTAGGCAATGAAGTGTCCCTGCTTGCTGCATCTGTAGCACGTACGCGTGGTCCTCCTCATGTTCACGCGGTTCTCGTGTAGCCTCTCAAACTTCCTGGTCAGCAAGGCCAACTCGTCCTCTCCAAGCTCGTCGAACTTCTCATATGGCAAGGACACAAAGGAAGACAGAGAAAACATCCTCGTAGAGGAGTTAGTGTTAGTCCTTCCGCCAGATCTAGAGATAAGAGAAAGACTATGTGACTCAGTCGAGCTCTCAGCCTTGGCCTCAGGCCACGATCCACCTCAGACGACTTGATCTTAGAGAACAACTCATCCTCAGTCAACGTCTCATACACACCGGACTCCAAGATGGCCTCGGCCTTAGCAGTCCACACGGGTCTGTCAAGTGAGTGCAAGAGCTTGATAGCTCTATCATGATCCGTGTATGGGAGCACCATCACATTAGCCCTCATGTTGTTCACAATATAGGTGAGGCGCTAGAATATGGCATCAATCGACTCGCCGGGGAGATGAGTGAAATTCTCATACTCTCTCTAGTGAGTGGCAAATAAGCGAGCCTGCACCTGAGTGTTCCCAACATGAGCATTCCTTAGCTTAACCGAAATCTTTCCGGCCACATCCTCTCTATACATGCGATCGAACTCCGCGGCACAAAGAGCACGGAACAAGTAATCCACTGCCTTTTTGTTGGCCTCAAACATGTCCCGAGCAACTGGAAGGATGAAACTATATGGAATGACATAGTTTGCATTTTGCATCACTTCCCAGATCAGTTGTCCTTTCTCTCACAAAAACGCGCCCATGCGCCTCTCCCACATCCGATAGTTCTTTCCATCAAAGTGCGGAGGACCCGACCCCTTTCCATAGTCGCCCATCTTTGGATCTTAGACTGGTTAGAATCAAGAAGATCTGTAACCGGCTCTGATACCAATTGAAGGACTGGATTGGCGACCAGAGAGGGGGGGGGGGAGTGAATGGGGCCGATAAAAATTCTTCCCAAGAAGAACCTCAACCTATACCCCGATTTCACTTCCGAGCAATCCCACGCACACCTTGCCAAGATCATGTAGCCCCTGGAGGTGCTACTAATCCTAGGAGCAAGTATCTCCACCCAAACACACAACCGAAAACCGCTGTAGAAAATCTGTGCCGACTGCTATCTGTGCTACACCGATAGGCTGATGAGGAGCACCAGTCAGACCGGTGGCACCGGTCAGGCCGGTGTACACAGCAACACGCACAGAAACATTCCAGAGAGCCTCAGTGAGATCTCTAGGCCTTGGAACCAAAACCACATCAAACCAAGAAACCACCAGCGACAAGAAGCTACTCGAACCTAGACAAAAAGGGGCAAACCAAGGAGAAACTCACCAAGAATAGAGCCTGGGAAACCACACGTGCTACTCCACTGAACCACACATTCACCGAGCAAAATACCCACAAGGGCATGCACCGGTCAAACCGGTGGGAGGAACCAGTCAGACCAGTCAGGCCTGGGCAGCTCGGGAAGAACTCCACCTGCGGGTCAACCCCTTGATTCCCCTTGCCTGATCTCCTGATTCGGTCCACGTATTCAAGAGAAACTTTGGGGAAGGTAGGAACACCTCATGGGTGACATCTAGCTCAAAGCATATGCCTCAAATCTCTCTAGAAAAGGAGGAATTGCAAATCTCGTGCTCTAACCCCAGGAACACAAGGAACTCCGAAAACCCCAAAATCGAAGGCCTTTCCACAGATTTGGAGGCAACAAATCACCAAGAAAAGAGGCACAACATCCTCATGAGTGAATCCACCAAAAAATCCCGTGGGAAAACACTCCCAAAATCTCACCATGAAAATCCAAAGAAAGGGCTCCGAAAATCACCAAAAAGGAAAAACAGGAGGAACAACTAGAGCAGTTGAGGAACCACGCCGAAGCTTCTATAGACACCATGAATGGTTTATACAAGGTCTAGCAAGCCGCTTGAACATCCATCCCTCTCTCTAGATGCAACATGAAGCTCTCAAGCTAGCCTAGGAAAAAAACTAGGAAAAAGAGAAGAGCAAATGGTCTAGGGTTCCAAGAGTTGGCTTCCATCTCCCACTCAAGTGAGCATATATGGAGGGCGCCGAATGACCAAACTACCCCTACTTATTTAACTTAAGATACACGCCCACCAAGGGCACTTTGGCCGATATCTCTATCAGACGGACGCCTGCAGACCGCAAGCTGCTTCAAACCCACTCAAGCCTTGCGATCCCGCCGCGTGTCCTCTGCTTCGAAGCTTCCGGACGCCCACGGGACCCACCGGTCAGACCGGTCCACACCGGTCAGGCTGGTCAGGCCCACCGGTCAGACCGGTCTGGTGCCGGACCACCGCGCTCCGAACTTCGGCCTTGGCTTTGTGGCTTAGCCAAGTAACCCAGTGGTTTTGTGGCCAAACCACTGCAAACCCCACGTGCAAGCTTCAATCGTCAGTTGCTACCTTGCACCGGCTCCATCCCTCTCGACGTCGTCTTGCTCTTCTTGCCAGCATATGGTCTGCACTTGATTCTGTCAGCCACCAGGTACCTCGATCGAAGACTACTTGTCTCTCCGCTCCTGGGAGGTCACACAGACATAGACCTTTCGCACTTGATCTTCACCTGCACCACGCGAATCAAGCCGCAACCCGCACCTGCAATATTAGGCCAAGAGTCAGTCCACGCAACGTTGTCAATAACTCATCACTAAGGAGCGACCATCCACCGGTCCTCGGACCACACAGGTCCTCAGACTGTGGTTGTACTGTTTTCTTGGGTGATTCTCTATGTTCCGATTAAAATAAGGTGTTCTTGTATTAACTAAATACATCATCATTAAGCATAAAAGCCTTTTTCACGAAAACCACTTTTGTCCAACCCAATTTAAGCAACTAAGCATTTATCTACCCAAAAGATTTATTAATCCAGGTTGTTCCAAGGATCATGGGTAAAAATCTAGGTAAGTCCTTAAAAAGGTGTTCCCATCAAATTTATGCAATACATCGATAAAAGTAAACTTTAATTATCATGCAATTATATAGGACAAAAAGGAATATGAAGAGGGAGAAGACCACTTGCCTTTCTCAACTATGAATTGATTCTCTTCTTCTTCAAAAAGCTCTTCCTGGTCAACTCCAACGGGCTGCTCAGCCAAAACAGGCACGATATCTACGAGCACACACGAAAGCATACAATAAATAAAACAATACACCAAACAATTATTAAAACTAAGAACACATTGATAAAACAAACGGGCTCATTGAGACGATCGTGTGGACACCAAGAATGCTTAAAACGGAGCTAAAACGACAAAGATATGACCAAAACAAGGTTCAAGGGCTGAACTGTGAAGAAACTAGGCTAACAGGGGCTAAACCGAAGAAACCAAGGGCTAAAACCTAATTACACATCCTAACCAGGACCTCGGGCACTAAAACAGAGAAGGCCAGGGGCTTAAACGATAAAAACAGGACCTGATTGCAAGGGTTTTTATAGGTGGAAGGATTGGTTTGCGAAACCAAAGGAACTGGGGCCTCTTTAGCAAAACGGCCTAGGTTGACTGGTATGAGGCTGGATTGACTTGGAGCTGGGAGCGATCCAGGCCGTTCACGCCAGATCTGACGGCTGGCGGCGGCGGCAGTGTTGACGTTTGATTATCGTTGTAAACTTCGATCCGCAAGCGTATGGATCACATGGGACCCTTTTTCCCTTAAGTATAAACCCAAGGTATCGAATCCGTGGAACATGTGCAACGCAAGGTCAATCAAATAAAGCGAGAAAGCACTTTGTTCTAGAGAGGTTTCAAACACATCTAATCTACTAAAACATGAGAGGTAGCGAGAGAAAGCAAAGAGATAACCGATCTAGAGAGTCTAGATCGTGCTTTTGTTGTAGTTCCAAGCGAGAGATGAAGATAGCAATGCGAATCTCATAAAAAGCATATGGCCTCCGTTCCAATCCTCGAAGGCACCTACCGTACGCGTGATCGACATCCTGTCACGATGCCTCGCTTCTTGTGTAGGTGAACCTAAGAGCACACTCACGAGGAACGTGTTGAAAACACTTGGTAGATCGGGCATGCACCTCTAGCCACCGCGGCTACAAGAGCACCCTAAGCAATCTATCTTAAGTATAGATTGAGGAAGAAGAAAAACCAAGAGAAGACAAAACCATAGAGAAGGCACTTGATTGCTAGAAATCAGATTCACAAAGACTTCACAACGAATGATATATGAACAAGATCACAACCAGGATCCTACCTTGATCTTGATCCTAGCTCTGGAACTCTGACGTGGTATTCCATGCAAGGTTCCCATGTCAGCCAGGGAAACCCTAGACAACTAGCACGACCCTCCTCTCCGAGATGGTGTCCCTCTAGCTTCTCTGCTCCTCAGCGGCAGATGACGAATGGCTTCTTGCGTGGCACTTTGCACGGGGACTATAAATAGCCCGAAGGGGTGCTAGGTCAAAGGGAGAGGCGAACAGGGCCCAGAATGGGCTGGGTCGACCGGCTTGGGCCCATTCTGGCCCGGTTCATCTCCGTCTTGCTTCTCGAAGCTTCTCGCGTGTTCTTGATTATTTGCCGAACTGCATGTGGGTCCTTGACGTCATTTTCCCCGTGGTTTAGATAAGGGTGCTTAACGCGCGAACTCCTGCATCTTTTGTTGAGGTCCTCAGTGTTTCACGGCTTCACGCTTCAGTCCTTGGATCATTTGGAGTCATGTTCACCTCATGTCTTGACTTGTGCCGGGCTTCATGATCTTCTCGTAAAGTGCTCGATGAACTTTACCCGGAAGTCCTCATTTAGGCTCTTAATTCATGTGTAAACAATAAACTTCAAAAACCACATGCGAGTGCAAACTTGACATATAATGAGGGTTTGGATCGTTAGTGTGAATATCAAATTAATACCAACATTGAAGGTAAACTCATGGCTAGGTTGACGGAAATCGACCGCTAACATCCCCCCATGCTTAAACCTTGCTCGTCCTCGAGTAAGCCTTCAATGGATATCAGTGTTGCCTTTCACTGTTCATACCCTGCACTTGATCATACATGAGAAAATATAATGCTCTCTAAATTTATATTTGTTAAAGTTTCATAATGTAACTAGCTTTCATCCCTACGGAGGGTGGATATCAATTAAGCTCTTCCCACAAGAAGTTAATCATGCTCCCAAATTTTAAATGAATCTCAGAAATTTTGAAATGAAGTGCATGATGAAGAAAAGAGCTAAACCAAGTTCAAAAATTTAAACTTCCTTGCATCTTGCTCATGAACTCTCATCTCATCAAGTATCTCAAGCCTACTTGTTCTACTCCTTTCCCCTCTCAAAATATATATAAGTGGAAAGCTTTATATGGAGCTTTTGGGAAAAGTTTAGTCCTACCAAGATATTATAATCGAGATATTATCAAAACAAGACAAGCTTCTCATGGTCTTACCGAGACTCGTCAAAAAGGTCATTGAAAAAATAATGTTATCAAGGAGGGGGGAGAGAAAAATACACACACTTTGAGATAGGTGGACATGTGCAAATGGCAAAGAGTGATCCCGAGGCACAAACAAAGTCCTCATTATCGGATTGCACATGGTTGGAAAGATGAGTATGGGTATTGATCTTGAATCCTCTTGAAATTTCTAATGCATCTAGAGAGCCGGGGAGCTTTATTATTTTTTCTTTCTCTTTTTTATTATATATATATACACATATTTTTTTCTTTTCTCCTTTTTTTTTCTTTTTTTCTTTTTTTATATACTCCCATTGAACTCTAGATTACATTGTACCTACCTCCTTGGCAACTCCCCCTATGCTTAGACGATTGCACGTCCTCGGGCAAAGAGGTGGTGAAATTTTGGTGCCAAGGTAGGTACTAAAAGTCCTATTTTCCTGGAGAGAAACACTTGAAATCTTCTAGGGATCCTTCACGCACCATGTCATCTTGGAGGTCTCCCAAAATCATACTTCAATCTTTGGCACCTTCATTCTTGTGATCTTCCTCCAAATATTCATCCATACTCAAGAATTGGGTTGTGGTCAAGGAGGTAAACAAAAAAGATGTTTTGGGTTTGTGGGTGGATATCCGGCGAGATTTGCAAAATTCCCAATGTGGAAACTCACAGTGCACAGATAGATAAGGCTAGCATAAAGATAGATACGCAAAATGGAATGACCAACTTCTTAGTCTCGGGCCAGAGAAATCAAGACTTGAATCAATGCACCCAAAAATAAATCTTGTACACTAGGGTTTTTTTTTGCACTCAATCAAATATAAGGCTTTGGATAGGTAGAGCATCATGCAAGAGGTATTAATGACAAGGTTAGCATTACTTTTAAGAACAAAAATAAATCATCTTTAACCCATCCAAAATTGAGAGCATGAGAAAAACTATGGGTCTCATCTTTATCATAACCTCCGCAAAGGATTAAGCTAGTATTTAAATTAATTTCAGATTTGCATTAAAGAGAGCACTAGCTTAATCATGCATAAAACAAGTACAAAGTTGAGCAAAGCAGCAATGGTCATCATATATCAACTTGGCACAATTTTCCATCCATATTAAAGATGATAAACAGATGGTGAAATTTGTTCATGGTGATGGAAAACAAAAACTACTACTACCACACACATCCTGAAAATAAAAACTGAAAATGCTACCCATGCACAAATATGCACAAAAACTGAAAAATAAAGGAAAGGAGAAGGAAAAATCAAACCAAACTTGAAAGCATTATTTTTTCTTCCTTCCTTCACTCTTCCTCCAATGGTTGATCCTTCGTCTTTATGATGAAACCAAGCTTGGAGTGCCTCGGAGTATATGGTGGTGTCGAGGTCGAATGAGTGGCTCCTCCGTGTGCCCTTGTGGTTTGGTGTAATCTTCATGCCTCCAAGGAGCAGTGTGTCGCTCCTCGGCGGTGCCACGTCCTCCTCATGCTTCACGGGGACTCGGAGGTAGAGTGCCTCCGTGAAGAGCTTATCGACGGCACCCATGACTGTTGGCGTTTCTTAACCTCAACACTAGGCGGTGTGGTAGTGTGAGCGTGTAAGAAACTCCCAGGTACACTGACGAGTGCGAACGAATCCGCAAGCGCACGGATACACTGTTGTAGCACTTCCCCTAGGAGAATGAGTATTCCCTTAGGGTATCGTTCCCTTAGGACGGAGAGTAACCAGAGAGGGTCTATCCAAGGACACCAGCTTTCACTAGGATAGGTCGGGATACAAGAAGCACTTCCTTAAGGGACTTAGCTCTCAAGATGCATCTGTCAGGTCTCAGTCATCCCCGCGGGGCGACAACACTTCAAGGTGCTAGCAAGCGAGCCCAACTCGGTACGCGACGTAGAGGGTTGACAAAGGGTCCAATAGGCTATCACCACTGCGGCCTACCTCTACGCTACGATCGTACATGGTCTTCGCAGGAAAACCAGGGCCCAGACACCACGTCTGTACCCTAGATAAAATACTATAGTGCGGTTACATCTGTCGACCCGCTAACTACACTATAGCAATCGTATATATACTGTCCCACAAACAAGGGAAAGATCAGAATCAGATCATCTTATCATTCATCGAACTACGAAGCAAAAAGGAAGCTATGGATGCAGCTAAACGAGATACAATGAACTTACTTAACTAAACAGGATCAGAACATGCAAACAAGTATATGAACTACTACTCTGGCTCTAAAGGATCGAAACCTTGTGCCATGAAGAACACAAGCCTCTAACTTATGAACGAGCCACGAACACAAGAACAAATCAATCATGCACGATGTTCACTATAGTCTAAATAAGAAATGCTGAAATACTCACTTTGATATAAATGAAGAACAAGCATCCACGAGGACATCAACTCACTCCTCACCCCTACTCTACCTCTCAACTAATCCTAATCTAGATCTCTCCTCATCACCATTCTACCACATAGAGGTGAGAATCATCTCTCATGGGCAGCATTAGACAGAGGGAGAGAGAGCTACACAAGAGAGAAGTGGAACTTGAGAGCTTGGTGGTGTGTGTGAAATGGAGCCCCTCCCCTCCTATTTATAGACAAGGAGGAGGCATGCTCCAAGGCTCCAAGTGATCCAAAACACCCGGGAATGCAGCCAAGGACCAATGAGCGAGCAACACGTGGAGGGGGGAGATCAACCGACCCTAGGTCGGTTCGGCTGATCCTAGGGTCGGCCGAAGCTCCCAGCACTCCATCTAGAGTGTGCTTTGTCTGGCTCACTTCCATGTGGGCCCTAGTGCCTCTCCTCCATGCATGGCACGTTTCCTGGTGGTTTAGTTGGCAAAGTGGGCCCATGGATCCATGTGATGCTGATGTGGCAGCGTATGATTCGTCGAGAGTCCCTCACATGGATTGGTGACATCATGGATCCAGGAGAATACATGTGACAGCCCCTGATTGGCCAACATTTGAGTGCCTTGAATTGGAGTGGAGTGAAAGTGCATGGATTCCTCTCATTTCTTATGCTGAATACCTGCATTCAAATAGACATCGACACTGGTGGAAAGTATGAGTTTAAGCTCCTATTCTAGTGTGAATGTGCAATTCATGCTCCAATTTGTAGGAGTTGACGGCCATAAAAATGGCAAATATCAGTCGTCAACAACACCCCCACACTTGAACTTTGCTCGTTCCGAGTGAAGGGGAAACAAAGCCAAGTGGGTCATGAATACCAAGGAGTAAGACAAACATAAGAGATATTACAAGTCATACCTTGCTCCTGTGAACCTCTGTGTAGTGGCTATCATGTTCCCTTTTTCCTCTGTGTAGTGGCTATCATGTTCCCTTTTTCCTTCTTTATTTTGGATATGGGCTATCCTTTCTCTCTCTGTTTTTTTCAAAACATGCTTTGGGCATGTGTATAGATTTCTTTCTCTCTCTTTTTTTCATAGCCCATATCTCTTCCTTGAAGGATACTTTTAGAGAGAGCGGTCATACCACATATGAAGCTTTTACTTTTGTGGTATGAATGATACAATGCTAACTTCCAGTGTAGAAGCATAGCAAGGGGAAATAGGTAGGGTGCACATAAATCTTGATCATGAAAGTAATGAGAAGAATTCTCACAAGGGTCACAGAATTTGACAAGGCTCAAAGCAATAATAAGCATCATATGAATCGAAGGTTTTTACCTACAAAGATCATATGGCTCTAATGGGATGAAGGCATATCAAAGAGGAGCCTTTACAAGAGGTTTTGAGTTTTCAAAAAAAAAATCCTCAAGAGAGTTAGTCATCAGAGTAATAGATCATATCAACCAGCCATATCATACTTGTCAATTACTTAGGTGAACATGCTTGTCCTTAAGGAGGTTATGGTTCACAAGCATCGGGTAGATAACAAGGAATAAAACTTATGTAAGTCTACTCAGGTATAGGTGAGCTGGGTGATCTTTAGCATCATCATTCGAGTTTTAGTTTAGAGATAGACAGACTTAGCTTATAAAACTCAGGAATGAAAGAGAGTGAGTTGTCGAGATGCAAACCGGCGCTATGCATGAGAGATGAACCATGAGAGGCTCTCCACAGGAGTGAACTCGTGCGGGTCCCGTTCAGGTTCGCAGTAGGTGATCGATCGGCTAGCGCGGAGTGCTCATAGTGGGTACGTATGGAAAACGTCGTGCCTGCATTGGGAGAGTCGTGGCTCTTCCCCCACACTGTCTCGAACCTAGATGTCCTCTAAATTAAAGAGACCAAAGTAATGACACAATGGGTGGCTAAACTAGGTTACATGACCGGTGAGCCACTTTATTCAAATCCAAATGTTTCAAATGAAAAGATTAGGCGCTTACACACATGCAAAAGAAATGAATGAAATAAAGGGAAATCAAACCTAGACCTAGACTAGCGCCTAATGAACTAAAGCTGGGGCTAATCCCCACTACTCGGCATCAAAGAGGGCTGCATGCCCCGTAGCCGAGAACAGTCTCCTCATCTTCGCACAAAGGCCATGGCGAAGATCACGCATGTCGTCTCTCAGCTCGGCCAGGTCCAACTTCTGCTCTGAGTAAGCAGTTCTGAGCTTCTCGTTGCTGGCCTCCAATTCCTTCATCAGCGGGGTCAGCTTGGCCACTGAGGAGAGCTTAGGGAGTTGCTCGGTTGCCCGAGTCCTCTCCCTGGACCTCCTAGTGTAGGGTGGCACTGGCACCCTGTCGCCCAAGCCAAAGTCTTCCTCCTCTTCTGGCAGAACTGGAGCTGGGCGTGCCTCAGGAGCCTTCTCCTTAGGCAGTGGCGGCTTTATGGTCACTGGCGGCTGTGGTGAAGGAGCGGACTGCGCTGATCTCGTCTGCCCTCCAGCTAGCGACGATCCATGTGTGCTAGGTGGAGCGAGCGGCAACCCCCTGGGGCGAAGCTGAGCCGTGGTCGGCCTGCCGTAGGGGCTGGCCGCCCATCTCATGTGCCTCTTCCCAGGCAAGGCAGAGCGCCTTGAGGGCGGCCTGCCTGGAATCCTCCCGCCCGGCGGGATGGTGGTGAGCGGAGGAACATCCAGGACACTGGCCACCATTGCGAGGTCCGTAGCGGGGGCGGCAATGATGGAGGGGTTGCCTCCTGCCCTGGGACCGGTGGACGAGGTGGAGCTGTCGAAGGGGACAACACTCCTTCCGGCCATGGATGCGGTGACGAGCTGAGGATGGTGAGTTAGAGGAGATGGATTTCGCGATGCAAAAACTCGTCGGGTGGCAGAGAGAAGATTTTTGGTGGAGAATGAGACGCACACGCGAAAGAAGAAGGGGAGAGGTGGCACCAGGGTTTCGGTCGAACCAGGGTTCGGCCGGCCCCAGGTGGGCCCCTCTAGTCCTCCCCTTTCTCGTGTGGGCTCCAACAAGTCTCAGGATCGACGGCCCAGGTGGATTCCCCGAGATGGAAAGATTGGCTTAGGCTTAAGGCTAGTATAAGGTTGAGGTTGAAAATTCATCCTCCACTATATACCAACCTTGGCAAAACCATGATATAACCATAGAGAATCTGGGGGAAGTCTCCTTGGTGACATACTCGGTTCGTCAAAAGTGTAGGTGCCTCTGACGGTAATCACGAAGCGTTCGTGTCGCCACAATGGTGCTACCTTCCTGTGGACCTTTTGCCTACTCCTCTTCATCTTGGCAATTTTTTTCTCCTGCATGACCACAGTCCACAAGATACCCGAATGATAATTCTTCCTGGGGAAACGAGATGAGTCCCAGGAGTACTCAGGATGCGGGTGTCTTGTGATCTCCTGTCTCAACTTATGACCATCTCCTTGCAGACAATGTTGATATGATGATAAGCTCTGATCTGCAAGGGTAGTGCATATGCGAACTCGAGCCCAAAAAGGTGTATCGAAGCTGAAGGCAAACATGATCATCCCAGAGAGGCCGAGGCATTCCCTGAGGTGGTCACGGGACTCGAGGACTATAGCACTGGGGTCGTGGAACTCGGAGACAAAAAGATCAAGCACTGAGGCTAGTGCTTCATCAATAGGTACCAATCTCCGAGTGAACTAAAGCTCAGAAAGACACTCGGCCTTCATAGAGGATAGAGAATGGACTTCCGGAGGCCAGTGTACGATCAGGAACCAGAGTTCGGACGAAGAGTAAGGTTTAACTCACTCTTACCTTAGGCAGAGGGTTCGATGTTCTCATCGGGGCGATGGAAACGTTCCGAAGTCTAGCCTAAGCTTCCAATGGGGGGTTATGGATAAGCTGGAAAGTGCACCTCCCATTGGGCATCGATCAGGTCGAGCTTAAGATACGAAGTGCAAGCTTCTCCTGACTGATCGGCATTGATCGATGTACTTGAGATAAAAAGTGAATGCACTCCATTCGATCGGTAAATGATCGTGTTCCTTCGGTCTGATGGATTAATCCAATGGATTATAAAGCAAAGACTGATGTCTTGATTTATACGAAACTTCAGTGCAAAGCACTTCAGCTCAAACCTCGACGTAGAAACACGATAGGCCTCTCATACCCTCCTTAGGAGATAGTAGTGAGGATCGAACAAGTCATCCTGGCCGGGAATGGTCGTTCTTTCTGAACTACTCTCTCCGTCCCCCCACGAGACAAAGTCTCGGGGAGAAGGTCTAAGAAGATGCATGCGAGGGGAACCCAAGGGTAGATCTCGTGCCACAAAATCTTTCCCTTAGACTCCTACCACTCAGGAATGACATCTTCAGCCAAAGCTCAGAAAGAATGGATATGAAATCTCGGGCTTGGCTGATGATGGATCTAGGTGGCTTAACATTTCCTCTGGTGGGTGCCTCATTGACCAGGATGCAAGGGGAGCTGAAATCTCAAAGATTATCCACAATCTCTTTTCCCTCGACAGCATCTAGGTGCACAAAGGATCCTCCGGAGAGAGCATTAAGCCTCATGACATCATCCTTCCGCAATCCAAATCAGAAGTGCTGAAGCAACATCCAATCGGGAATGTAGAGGACTGGGCAATCTTCCACCGTGGAGGCGAAATGATTCCATGTCATTCCTAGTGATTCCTTCTCACATTGCTTGAAATAGAGAATCTTTGCCCTTAACGAGATGACACGTCGTATTGGGAAGAAGTGGGAGCAAAAAGCTGCTCTCAACCTTTCCCAAGTAAGGTAGTCTTCACCAAAACAACGGTGCCTTTTCCGAGCATCCGGTGATTCTCCAGTTTTACCTTGAGTTTCAATCAGACGCTCGTAGTCTCTCACATGATCAAAGAGGTTCTCATGAATGAACCCCGAGAAGGAGAGGTCCTGGATTAGCTTCATGAGAGAGGGGCGAAGCCAAAAGCCAGATGTAAGAGTGGGTCTTGACGAAGATGGCTCTGAGGGTTCACTCCTTGAAGGCGGAAGGTGTTTACAAGGATAACCTTCCATGGGTAGCGGGGGTAGAGGTAGAAGTAAAGAAAACAAAAGGGGATATCTCAAAAAGGGTAACGGGGGTGAAGGTAGAAGAAAAAGGAAAAAGATAAATACGAGGATAGACGGGCTCGAAGGTTAACAACAGCCGTCCCCGGCAACGACGCCAGAAATACTTATTGGCGTTTCTTAACCTCAACACTAGGCGCTGTGGTAGCGTGAGCATGTAAGAAACTCCTGGGTACACTGACGAGTGCGAACAAATTCGCGAGCGCACAGATACATCGTTGTAGCACTTTCCCTAGGAGAATGAGTATTCCCTTAGGGTATCGTTCCCTTAGGACGGAGAGTAACCAGAGAGGGTCTATCCAAGGACACCAGCTTTCGCTGGGATAGGTCGGGATACAAGAAGTACTTCCTTAAGGGACTTAGCTCTCAAGATGCATCTGTCAGGTCTCAGTCATCCCCGCGGGGCGATAGCACTTCAAGGTGCTGGCAAGCGAGCCCAACTCGGTACGCGACGTAGAGGGTTGACAAAGGGTCCAACAGGCTATCGCCACTGCGGCCTACCTCTATGCTACGATCGTACGTGGTCTTCGTAGGAAAACCAGGGCCCAAACACCACGTCTGTACCCCAAATAAAATATTATAGTGCGGTTACGTTTGTTGACCCGCTAACTACACTATAGCAACCGTATAGATACGGTCCCATGAACAAGGGAAAGATCATAATCAGATCATCTTATCATTCATTGAACTATGGAGTGGAAAGGAAGCTATGGATGCAGCTAAATGAGATACAGCGGACTTACTTAACTAAACATGATCAGAGCATGCAAACAAATATATGAACTACTGCTCTGGCTCTAAAGGATCGAAGCCTTGTGCCATGAAGAACACAAGCCTCTAACTTATGAACGAGCCACGAACACAAGAACAAATCAATCATGCACGATGTCCACTATAGTCTAAATAAGAAATGCTGAAATACTCACTTTGATCTAAATGAAGAACAAGCATCCACGAGGACATCAACTCACTCCTCACCCCTACTCT
This sequence comes from Cenchrus fungigraminus, assembly GCA_036936925.1. Classification (NCBI taxonomy): domain Eukaryota; kingdom Viridiplantae; phylum Streptophyta; class Magnoliopsida; order Poales; family Poaceae; genus Cenchrus; species Cenchrus fungigraminus. Next base: position 107,275,090 of record CM072779.1, read on the forward strand.
ACCTCTCAACTAATCCTAATCTAGATCTCTCCTCATCACCATTCTACCACATAGAGGTGAGAATCACCTCTCATGGGCAGAATTAGAGAGAGGGAGAGAGAGCTACACAAGAGAGAAGTGGAACTTGAGAGCTTGGTGGTGTGTGTGAAATGGAGCCCCTCCCCTCCTATTTATAGACAAGGAGGAGGCATGCTCCGAGGCTCCAAGTGCTCCAAAACACCCGGGAATGGAGCCAAGGACCAATGAGCGAGCAACATGTGGAGGGGGAGATCAACCGACCCTAGATCAGTTCGGCCGATCCTAGGGTCGGCCCAAGCTCCCGGCACTCCATCTGGAGTGTGCTTCGTCTGGCTCACTTCCATGTGGGCCCTAGTGCCTCTCCTCCATGCATAGCACGTTTCCTGGCGGTTTAGTTGGCAAAGTGGGCCCATGGATCCATGTGATGCTGACGTGGCAGTGTATGATTCGTCGAGAGTCCCTCACATGGATTGGTGACATCATGGATCCAGGAGAATCCATGTGGCAGCCTCTGATTGGCCAACATTTGAGTGCCTTGGATTGGAGTGGAGTGAAAGTGCATGGATTCCTCTCATTTCTTATGCTGAATACCTGCATTCGAATAGACATCGACACTGGTGGAAAGTATGAGTTTAAGCTCCTATTCTAGTGTGAATGTGCAATTCATGCTCCAATTTGCAGGAGCTAACGGCCATAAAAATGGCAAATATCAGTCGTCAACAATGACGATGATCATGTCTTCCTTCTGAGGATGGCGTTCATGGCTTTCATTATCATGCCTTGCTGCACAAACTCACAAACAACCTCCCCGGGGGTTTCTTGCCGGTGGAAATATGCACAAAGAAAGTATATGGAAGGGCAAAAATTGTAATGATTTTTCAGGAATTTTTAGAGAAGGATTGAATGTCGAATTTTTCTGGGTGGTTTCCAGAACTTCTGGGCTATGATTCAAGAACACGAACTAGCAAATGGTTGAACTACTTACCAGATGAAGGGGAGCACCGAGGGCTGTTTGGAAGGGGCAGGCCGGCCGGCCTAGACCAATCGGCCTAGGGGGCCTCCTGCTGCTCCCAGCTCCAGTTTTCTCCGAGATGCTTCTTGCTCCCTGTTGTCTTGTGTCCTCGTGCTCCACAAGAATCCACCACCAAAATGCAATCGGCCACTCCTTTGTTTTGAATGATGAGATCAATGCCTTCCTCCTTTACTTTGTGTCACTTCTTGTCTTCCATGCTTCATGTGCCTTCGCTTATTTATTGTAAAACAAAGTCATTGTTGCCCCCCATGCTTGTCCTTTGCATGTGCCCAAGATGCCAAATGATGGATGCCTTCCCTTCATGCATTATGGAGCACAAAGCGTTAAACAAACTCAAAATCCTCCCCTTAATCATGTTTTGACGCTAATCACTCCTCTAATTCGAAAATAAGAAATTAACTCAGAGCTAGCAATGAGTCCAAATGTATTCTTAGAGCATCTCCAGCAGTGTTGCTAAAACTGAGGACCTAAAAATGGTTTTAGGTCCAGGAGAGAGAAAAAATTAGGTACCACAGAGTTGCCTTCTCCAGTAGTGTTGCTAAAACCCGGTACCTATATTCCATTCAAGGGCTAATCTGCGAATGAATAATTATTTCAGGGTTCAATGTGCAAATTGACACATCCTTATCCTCTCCAATCCGGTGGCCAGCGCTCAGATCCACTCGGCGGCCCGGCCTCCTCCGCCTGGTCTCCAACGACAGCGCAGCGAGGCGCGCCCCACCCAGCCTCCGGTGGCCGCGTCTCTCCTCCTCTCCTTCATCTTCTTCCCCCTCCCACCCGCGCCTCCTCTCCTCTACGTCGCTGACCCCCTCCTCTTCTCTCTGTTGGCACCGAGCGGCGGGCTCGCACCGCCCCCTTCCTCTCTACCTCCCTCCCAACCAGAGGCTTCTCTCTGGCGGCGGCGGCCGGATCCAGCGTGTGAAGCTCCTACGCCGTCTGAATCTAGTGCTAGTGAGCCCCCGACCGCCGCTGGGCTCCGCTGCACCGGTGATGGAGCTCGCTGTGCGGCCTCCTCCCTCCCGGCCACCGGCCGCCCCTCCCCTGCAGCTCGCCCCTCAGATCCGGGGTAGGGTCCGGCCACCGGAGGAGTTGATGTCTGGCGAGGCGATGAAGCGGCGCGAGTAGGCACCATGCGGAGAAGTCCCCGAGCGGGCGGTTGGACTCTCCCGTGCGAGCCTTTGAGTTTTAGGTCCTGGGAGCTGGGTTGCCATTTTTTGGTCCTGGGTAGATGGTTTTAGGTCCAGACCTAAAATAGCAACTCGTATAGGTCCTCTACTGGAGCTGGTTTTTGGGCTGTTTTTAGGTCCCGGGGCAGTTTTTAGGTATAGCAACTCGGTTTAGGTCCTCTGCTGGAGATGCTCTTAGAGGAGTTTTTAGGCATCAAAAACATTTGTAAGTCGAAAACTTTCCGACTACCTTTATTTTGGTTGCACCGGGATCATTTGCTTTCATTACTTGATAGCAAGGTCCCCCGGCTTGACCGTGGGGGTTTGGGTTTAGGTTCTAACTTTGGCCAAACATGAGAGAGAACTTTTGAACAAATAAATCAATGAGGCTTAGAAAAATTCTAAATCTAGAGAAACCGGTGGATGTCAAGTTGAATGAAACCAAAAATCGAATTTCCTAGGTTCACGCGAGTCCTACCATGCGTCAAAGATTAAAAATCATTAAGGAACAACGCGAGGCTCTTTCGTGTGTTTTTAACATGTAAAACAAAACTGAACCTACCATCATGGAGAGGATGGAAGGCTCAAATAGGATCTGAATTTTTGGTTCTAGTTTCTCGAAAAGAGGCAAATAAATCATGGGATGGCTCATGTCATTGGTTTAAGATCAAAAAATCCAAATATAACAACCGAGCAAATAAAAGGTTCTCCAAAACTTGTTCAACCACTTAAGAGTTTATAAAATGTCTTGCGTAGCAAATTCTAAGACTCACTTACTTGAAATTCAAAAATCTTCCGGGTTGCCCTCCAGGTAGCTTTATTCTTGATCAGGTTGTCCTCCCGGTAGCTTATTGTTGACTCGACGAACGGGTTGCCTCCCGCCTAGCACTTCATTTAAAGTTCGTAGCTAGGCTCCTTCTCTTCTTCACTTTGGATCAACGCTCTTTGTGGGCGTTGCAATCTTGGGTACCCACTTCCGTACCATCTTGAGCGCGGGCTTATTCTTCGGCTTAGTCATTTTTTTGGTCTTCAGAGGCTGGCTTTCTTCTTTGGTCTTGACGGATGCAACATCTTCCTTGATCTCCTTTGCTTCCTTCTCCCTTGGCTCTTCCTTACTAATGCGACAATGAGGCGGAACATATTTAGCATTAATCATGTTGCATACCTCGAAACATGGTCGAAACTTGAATGCACTTCTCTCGCTGTTGATGTTGAACTTGATCTCCCCCTTGCCAACGTCAATCGTCACTCCGACAGTCTTGAGGAACACCCTCCCAAAGATGAGTGGTGGCTTCTCCCTTTCTCCCATCTTGAGAACCACGAAATCGACGGGGATGAAGTGATCTTCAACTCTTACTTGTACATCTTCGATGATTCCCACAAGATAGAAAATAGAGTCGTCACCCAACTCTAGACACATGGTTGTAGGCTCTAGCTCCGGTAGGCATAGCTTCTCGAACATGTCTCTTGGCATGACTCCCACACTTGCTCCAAGGTCACATAACACCTTCTTGAACTTGGATGAGCTAATGGAACACGGGATGGTCAAACATCCGGGGCCTCCTTGTTTCTCAGGTCCTTGATATGCAATAGCGGCATCGCATTCCTCAGACATCTTGATGTGATCTACCCTGATTGTCGCCATCTCATACTTGTTGGCAAGTATGTTATTGCCCATTAGGCGCCCGGCAAGTTGTTCCACTTGTGTTTCAAGCATCTTCATCATGTTGAGCACTTGATGGTAAGAGCTTCCGACCTCCGTCACCTTGCCGTCTATATTCTCCAATATTTTGTCAATAGTCTTGAACTTAGTGATGGTGTCTTTGTTGATCTTAGCTTGCTCGTCCATGAAGTCCTTCAATTGTATATGAAGAGGAACCGAATTTTGAATGGACGAGCTTGCATTAAAGGTTTACCTTGCCCGTAGCGGAAGTTTGGCAATTCTCCTTTAACGTAGTCGAGCACCTTTGCTTCCTCCGGGCAATCTTCTTGGACATGGCCATACTCCCCACACTCTTCACATGTGGATCTTGCTTTGGCAGCCTTCATAGCTTTTATCTTCTCTATCTCCATCTTCTCCATCCTCCTCATAAGTTTCTCCATCCTCCTCATAAGTGAACCGATATGCCATACAAGGAATTCGGCTCGCATGTATCCATTGAAATGCTCCAAAGCTTCTTCAATTGTCTCTGTGGGAATTTGAACAAATGTATCAATCTTGTTGCGCAAACTCTGAGCCTTGGCTGGCAAATAAATGTAAAGCTTTTCCAAGTAGTGAGAACCCAAAAAGCCTTTCCCTCATTTGATTTTGAGTCAACCCTTCCACATTGAAAGTTTGACATAGTTGAACGAATGCTTGGAGGTGAAGGTTCGGATCCTCTTTACCGGTGAAAGGCGATTGTTGCACCATGCGGATAGTTGAGACCTTGATCTCGAACGGCCTTTTGACATCTTCAAAGTTTAGGATTGGTAGATCATCGATGTCCGGGGTGCATAGCTCCCCGATCTTGCGCTCCGGCCGCGGTTCTTCTTCCATGGGTGGTGGTTGAGGTTGATCTCCCTTTGGACTTGGAGGTGGTGATCCCCTTGGAGATTTCGACGATCCTTCGGCCTTGGCTTTTGGATCTCCAAAATTCCTTAGCTTGTGCTGCACGTCTCCTTTGCCTGTAAAGTTTTTTTTGGATCATCGACAAAAGAAAACTAGGGTTTGTTGGAGAGGTAGCCGTCTATTTCCGGTTAGGGTTAGTGATAAACAAAATATACAAAAATCAAAAAGAAAAGTCTAGGGTTAGTCAAAAACTAGATTAGATTGATTTTTGAGGATGATCAAAGTTTTTATATGCAAAAGAAAAACCAAAAGGAAAACTGAAAAATACTTACAAACGCGATACTAGATCGGATCTTGATTGCTTGTTCCCCGGCAACGGCGCCACAAAAAGGGGTTTCTTGACGTTTGATTATCGTTGTAAACTTCGATCTGCAAGCGTACGGATCACATGGGACCCTTTTCCCCTTATGTGTAAAGCCAAGGTATCGAATCCGTGGAACATGTGCAACGCAAGATCAATCCAATAAAGCAAGAAAGCACTTTGTTCTAGAGAGGTTTCAAACGCATCTAATCTACTAAAACATGAGAGGTAGTGAGAAAAAGCAAAGAGATAACCGATCTAGAGAGTCTAGATCGTGCTTTTGTTGTAGTTCCAAGCGAGAGATGAAGATAGCAATGAGAATCTCATAAAAAGCATATGGCCTCCGTTCCAATCCTCGAAGGCACCTACCGTACGTGTGATCGACATCCTGTCACGATACCCCGCTTCTTGTGTAGGTGAACCTAAGAGCACGCTCACGAGGAACGTGTTGAAAACACTTGGTAGATCGGGTATGCACCTCTAGCCACCGCGGCTACAAGAGCACCCTAACCAATCTATCTTAAGTGTAGATTGAGGAAGAAGCAAAACCAAGAGAAGACAAAACCGTAAAGAAGGCACTTGATTGCTAGAAATCGGATTCACAAAGACTTCACCATGAATGATACATGGACAAGATCACAACCGGGATCCTACCTTGATCTTGATCCTAGCTCTGGAACTCTGACATGGTTTTCCATGCAAGGTTCCCACGTTGGCTAGGGAAACCATAGACAACTAGCACGACCCTCCTCTCCGAGATGGTGTCCCTCTAGCTTCTCTGCTCCTCGGCGGCGGATGACGAATGGCTTCTTGCGTGGCACTTTGCACGGGGACTATAAATAGCACGAAGGAGTTCTAGGTCAAAAGGGGAGGCGAACAGGGCCCAAAATGGGCTGGGCCGGCTGGCCTGGGCCCATTCTGGCCCGGTTCGTCTCCATCTTGCTTCCCGAAGCTTCTCGCATGTTCTTGATTATTTGCCGAACTACATGTGGGTCCTTGACATCGTTTTCCCCGCGGTTTAGATAAGGGTGCTTGATGTGTGAAGTCCTACATCTTCTGTTTAGGTCCTCAGTGTTTCACGGCTTCGTGCTTCAGTCCTTGGATAATTTGGAGTCATGTTCACCTCGTGTCTTGACTTGTGCCGGGCTTCATGATCTTCTCGTAAAGTGCTCGATGAACTTTACCCGGAAGTCCTCATTTAGGCTCTTAATTCCTGTGTAAACAATAAACTCCAAAGACCACATGCGAGTGCGAACTTGACATATAATGAGGGTTAAGATCGTTAGTGTGAATATCAAATTAATACCAACATTGAAGGTAAACTCATGGCTAGGTTGACGGAAATCAACCGCCAACAGGCGGCCTCGCCGTCACCACACAAAAATGGGCTAGGAGGCTCGGTTTTGGACGTGGTTTGTGGGCCCAGGCTGTCAACCGCAGAGGAGAGGGGAAAAAGGAAGCGGGCCGCACGGTGGGCTGTGTTGGGCTGCGAAGCAATGCGGGTCGAGCCGGAGAGAGCTGGGCCACACGCGCGCGAGCTCCAGAGAGAGAGAGAGAGAGAGAGAGAGAAAGAGAGAGAGAGGTGGCCTGTTGCTATGCTTGGGTCAAAAAAGAAGAGGGGCCGGTTGGGTTGGGCTGAAAGGAGAGAAAGGGAAAGGGGTTTAGGGTTTAAACTTTTTATGATTTTGAAAACTTCACACATTCAAACAAAAACCATGCAAACCAAAACATGATGCACTAGCACTTATTGATTCTAAAATTATTTAAATTATATTTAAATATTTTAGAGCTCAAATAAATTAGTAAATTAATTAAGTCCTTAGAAAACTAAATCTAAAGCACCATGTTGCTTAAATTATTTTATTGATGGAATTTTAGGGTGTTACAACATAGTCACTCCTTCTCTCCCACCAAAGCGATAGTACACACATTTTTCAACTTCGTTTACAACTAAGCTAAGGAGCTTACTTGAGGCCGTAGAGAGACATTACCAGCTTATACACCATTCCTTATTGACCTTTTTCTACAAACCTATATGGCTGATCCATATAGATCTCCTCCTCTAACTCTCCATTTAGGAAAGTTGTCTTAACGTCCAACTGATGAACAAGAGAAGACCATGAGAGGCTACTAGAGAAAGTAGCACTCGTATGGTGGTCAATCGAGCAACTGGTGAGTAAGTGTCAAAGAAGTCCTCTCCCTCTTTATAGGTGTAACCCTTGGCCACAAGCCTAGCCTTGTACTTCTCAATAGTACCATCAGGCCTAAGCTCCTTCTTGAACACCTACTTGCATCCTACAGGTTTGCACCCATAAGGACATTCAACAATCTCTCAAGTACCATTCGACATGATAGATTCCATCTCACTCCTCACTGCAGCATCAGGAGAGGAGTATGTCTCTTCAATGGTTTTAGGAGTGACATACATGAGGTATACGATGAAATCATCACCAAAGGACTTCTCAATCCTCTATCTCTTGCTCCTCCTAGGAGCTTCATCGTTATCCTCCTCAGGTTGCTCAACAAGTGTGAGTTCACTGTGTTCTATTGGTTCGGTGGAGTTATCCTTCTCGATAAACTCTTGCCTAGATGAACTTGTTTCATCTCTCATTGGAAAAATGTTCTAAAAGAATATAGCATCTTTTGACTCCTTAATTATACTGACAAGCAAGCTAGGCAATTCAGGTTTCACAACCAAGAATCTATACCCAACGTTGTGAAAAGCATAACCTAGAAAGACATAGTCCACAATTTTCTGTCCGAGCTTACGTTTCTTGGTGATTGGCACGCTAACCTTGGCCAACCAACCCTAGGTACGTAAGTATGAAAGAGTTAGCATCTTCTTCTCCCATTTGTTGAATGGTGTAACTTTCTTATTCTTCATAGGTACACGGTTTAGAACATGACATGTTGTTAGTATCGCCTCACCCCACCATTCCTTGGAAAGCCTGCAGTTTCTAACATGGCATTCACCAAGTCAGTTAGTGTGCAGTTCTTTCTTTCGGCAATCCCATTGGATTGGGGTGAATAAGGCGGTGTCCTCTCATGGACAATACCATGTTCCTCGCAGAATAAGTCAAAAGCATTTGAGAAGTATTCACTGCCTCGATTAAACCTAAGATGCTTAATCTTTCTCTCAAGATGGTTTTCTACTTCAGCTTTATAGATTTTAAAGTAATGTAAAGCTTCATCATTAGATTTCAACAAATAGATGTAACAAAATCAAGTGCAATCGTCTATCAAAGTCATGGAATACCTTTGACACCTTCTGTAAACACGCCATTAATTTCGCTCAAATCAGAATGAATTAATTCTAATGGTGCCAAGTTGAGGACCAGGTGTGTCCGAGGACCAGTGGAGGGTCGCTCCTTGGTGATGAGTGATTGACAATGTTGTGTGGACTGATGCTTGGCTAAGTGTGCAGGTACAGGTGTGGTTTGACTTGTGTCAGTGCATGTGAAGAACAAGCGCGAAAGGCCTTAGCCGTGGCAGCCTCCGGGTGATGGAGAGGCAAGTAGGCTTGGTTCGATGGACCCGGTGGCCGATGGGGTCAAGTGCGAGCCGTGTGGTGCAAGACTGGTGAGCTGAAGTCGTGAACATGGGTCGGTGCAAGGTAGCGGATCAAGGCCGAAGCTTGCACGCGGGGTTTGTTGGTTTGCCCACAAAACCATCGGTAGACGGTTTCTTGGTTTGGGCTGCAAAACCAAGTCGGAGGCCCGATGCGACAGAGATGGTGATCCGGGAGCGTCAGGAAGCCTCGAGGCGGGGGGCACGTGGCGTGATCGTGGGGTTTGCGTCGATGCTAAGCAAGACTGCGGTGGAAGCATGTTCGCTCGATGAAGACTGGACCATATTGCCCCTGAGGGGTGTGTGTCTTCTATTTGAGTTGTAGGGGTAGCGTGGTCATTTGCCTCCTCCGGTGGACTTCGTATAAATAGCGGAGAGGTGGATGGCATCTCTCTCTCGGACTCTAGGGTTTCCTCCCGCGGTAGATCGCTCTGGACTGCATCTTTTCCTCTGCTTTCCTTAGGGTAGATTCTTCTATAGACTCTGACCTCTGGATGTATGGAAGCATTCGGCGTTGCGGTGATCTCCTAGCTCTTTGTGATTTTCGTGTGTTTTTCGGAGCTATTTTTGGGGTGTTTTGTTCTTCGCTCGATTCGTAGATTTGAGGGCGTTTTCTCTCGGATTTCTTTGAGGGGATCATGGGTGGATGCCTTGCACATCTTTGTGTGTGATCTTGAGCCCTCAAACGCCAGGAAACACCTTCGATTCGTGAGTTTTTGGTCGGAGCCCGAGTTCATGGTGGTGGTTCGTGTGATCCGCAATTCCCGGTGATTTAGTGAGTTAGAGGCCAAGATTTTTGGGGCATAGCTTTCTCTTGAGATGCTTATCATCTCCCCCAAATCTTGTCTCAAGAGCTCTAGCCGTTTGGGAGATCCGGTGATGGAAAGGTGGAGTTGACTCCCGAGCTTGAGCATTTTTCTGCTCTGTCCGCACTTGGCGGACAGTCCGCGACCACCGTGCGGACGGTCCGCGAGGTGCCTGACAGGCCAGCTGTTCTTCGTGTTCTTCACGTGTTCTTGCGTGCCTTCCGTTCGATCTGTTGAGTCGGTTGGTTTTGGTGCAAGAGGTTCGCGGACGGTCCGTACTAGAGTGCCGGACGGTCCGTGACGAGGCGGACGGTCCGCGGGTCCATCACGGACGGTGTGTTTTTCTCGGTGCGCTACTGGAGGTTCGAGTTGTATTTTCGGACAGTCCGCCGAGCCATCATGGATGGTGCACGTCTTCATCGCGGACAGTCCGCCTGGTCTCCACAGACGGTCCGCCAGCAGCCTTCGCAGAGTTGCTCAAGTTGTTTGATTCTTGTCTTGTGCTTTCGCTCTTTGCTTCTAGGCTTGTCTCTAGGACTTGTAGGCTTGTGTGTGCCTAGTTTAGAGCTTCTTTGGTGTCTGCGAGTGATCAGAGTGGTAATCAGGGTATAGGCCGAGTTCTCTCTTTGGAGAAGAATTTTTATCGGCTCCCATTCACTCCCTCCCCTCTCTTGTTGCCTATTTGGTCCTTCAATTGGTATCAGAGCCGGTTATGGATCTTTGTGATTCTAACCAGTCTAAGATCCAAAGATGGGCGACTATGGCAAGGGGTCGGGTCCTCCGCACTTCGATGGCAAGAATTACCCGATGTGGGAGAGGCGCATGGGCACGTTTTTGCATGGGAAGGGGACTCTGATCTGGGTTGTCACTCAAAATCCTCATTATGTCATTCCAGACAGTTTTCTGCTTCCCGGATCGCGGGACATGTGTGAGGCCAACAGCAAGGCCGTTGATTACTTGTTCCGTGCTCTCTGTGCCTCGGAGTTTGAGCGAGTGTACGGAGAGAATGTGGCCGGAAAGATTTGGCTTAAGCTTAGAAATGCTCATGTTGGCAATGCCCAGGTGCAAGCCTGTTTGTTTTCCACTTACCAGAGAGAGTATGAGAACTTCACTCATCTCCCAAGTGAGTCGACCGATGCTATGTTCCAGCGCTTCACCAGCATAGTCAACAACATGAGGGCCAATGTGACAGTGCTCCCATACACGGATCATGATCAAGCTATCAAGCTTTTGCATGCCCTGGATAGGTCTGTGTGGAGTGCCAAGGTTGAGGCCATTGAGGAGTCGAGCGTGTATGATACGCTATCGCTTGATGAGCTATTTTCCAAGCTCAGGTCTTCAGAGGTTGATCGTGGCTTGAGAGACAAGAGCGAGAGCCCCACAGATCCTCATAGTTTGGCTCTTGTCTTAGGATCAAGGACTAACGCTAACTCTGTTGGTTTCTCTTTGTCTTGTCTTGTGTCCTTGCCAAATGAGGACTTTTAGGTGCTGAGCGAGGATGATCTCGCCTTGTTGACAAAGAGGTTTGGGAGGATGTACGAGAACCGCAAGAATGCAAGGCGGAGCTCAGGGATGTGCTATCAGTGCGGGAAGCACAAGCACTTCATAACCGAATGCCCTGAAGCCATGGAGATCAAGAACGACTACAAGGGCAAGCCCAAGCACGACTACAACAAGCACCACTCCCGGAATGACTACAAGGACAACCACAAGGACAAGGGCGAGAGAAGGCCGAAGAAGAGTAGTGGGTACAAGAAGAAGACGGCTCGAGCGATGGTTTCCGGAGCAATCGACATTGACTCCACATCAAGCGATGCTTCTTCCGACTCGAGCAGTGATGAAGAGCAAGATCGGCGCAAGGACAAGTGGCACACAGGCAAGAACTTCACCAGCCTTAGTTTCGTCGCACAAGGAGGCTTTTGCGGCATGGCGCACTCCAAGAAGGGTGGGAAGCACAGCTCGGATTCGAACTCCGACTCCGAGGAAGAGGTACGACATGATCCCAACTTCTTGCTAGAGGAGAATGCTTGGCTAAATGAGTTGCTTGATAACCGTGATGATGTGCTTAGGAAGACCAACAAGGAGAAGAGGGAATTTAGGTCTTTGTTGGGTGATGCTAAGGACAAGATAGTTGAGCTTGAGTCCTTGCTTGTTGATGCTAGAACTGAGATAGGTGCTTTGAAAGCTGCTCCTGTTGTGTCTAATGAGGTTGATTGTGGTGATTGCAATGTTTTCTTGGCTGACTTGACTTCTCTCAAGGAGAAGCATGCCTCAACTCTTAAGGAACTAGATGTGCTTAGGATTGAGTGTGATGAATTGAAATCTAGACCTGCTTTGTTAGGTGCTTGCACTTCTTGTCCTGTGTTGCATGCTAGGCCAGATGAATCTCACACCAAGATAGTTTCTCTGGAGGCGGCATTGAAAGTTCCTCTTCCTACATCATGCTCTACCTGTGAAATGCATGCTTTGAAAAACATAGAACTTGCACACTATGTTGACCATTTGCAGGATGAGAATGATAAGTTGAGAAAAATGATGGGATGGTTGTCTAGGCATGAGCCACAATTGAGTTTGATGTTGGCTCAGTTTAAGAGGTTTGATGGTCAGGCGTTGGGGGCTGGCAAGAGTGGTGAGAAGAGTGGTGAGGGAGAAGAGAAAGCTGGAGAGATTCCTATCCCACCACATACCACACCCATGAACAAATTTGCACCCAAGCTAAACCACCTCAGACACAAGCTAGACACAACCCCAGATCCACCAGTGCTCCCCCACAAGTCTGAAAACTACCAAAAACCCATCAAGTTTGTCAGCACCCAGGGGAGTGTCTTTGGTGGGAAGTCATGAGGGAAAGTTGTTGAGAAGCCCATAGAGAAGCCACAGCCTAAGCCACAACCGATCCGCTTCCATTGTGAGTATTGTGGGAGGGATGGGCATAAGGATGAGTTCTGTTTCAGGAGGAGGACAGGTACGACCTTCCTCATGGTGCGCCTGAGCCTCGTAGAGGGCCTCTACCTAGGGGTGAGGTGTTTGTGTGTACAGTTCCCACTCGTGGAGGTGGAGGTGGTTTTCCTCAGAGAGATAGGCGTGTTGGGTTTGGGCGTGGTGAGTTAGCTAGACGTACTCCTGCTCATGACCGTTACGAGTTTGGGAGGCACGATCAGAGCTTTGGGTCTCATATGGACTACGGGCCACGTTTTCCCTCTCGTGGTGTGCGTACTCCTCCAGTGAGACATGACAGGTTCTTCAGTGGTAGGCGTGACAGGGCTCCGCCTAGGGGTTTTGATAGGATGAGTTTTGCTAACCCTTCTTTTGAGCAAATGGCTCGACACTGGTTTGATTCCTTTAGTACTAACCCTAGTGTTGAGTCGCTTGCTCATTCTTGTCCTCGTTTTTAATTACAGGTGGGAGGCTTGGAGGACTTTTGGTTGATCGACTCCGGTTGCTCACAACACATGACCGGAGATCATGGGTGGTTCTCTAGCCTCACCCTGGTGAGTACGAGGGAGTACATCACTTTCGGGGACAATGGGAGAGGACGAATGCTTGCTGAAGGTATGGTGAAGGTGAGTAGCAAGGTGACCTTGAAGAGTGTGGCTTTGGTCAAGTCACTTGGTTTTAACCTGTTGTCAGTATCTCAGTTGCTTGACAAAGGTTTCGAGGTTCGTTTTAAGTCGAGCGCTTCTCGTGTGCTTGATTCTCGAGGTGATCTTGTCTGTATGATTGTCCCCGATGGTCAAATCTTTCGTGCCGGTTTTTCCCAGTCTGTTGGTCCTCCTCGATGCTTTGTTGCTGGCATTTTGGCCGAGCTTTGGAAGTGGCATAGGAGGTTGGGACACTTGAGCTTTCAGTTGCTTTCCCGCTTGAGTGGTCTTGATCTTGTCTGATGATTGCCTAAGTTGAAATTCAAGAAGGATTTGGTTTGTGCTTCTTATCGACATGGAAAGATGGTTGCTGCTTCTCATGCCCCTCTGACTGCGGTCATGACCGAGCGACCTTGTGAGCTGTTGCACATGGATTTGGTTGGGCCAGCTCGTGTTCGCTCTGCGGGTGGGAAGTGGTATGTTCTTGTTGTGGTTGATGAATTTTCGAGGTACTCTTGGGTTTTCTTTTTGGAGGATAAGAGCGAGACATTTGGCTTTGTTCGGGACTTGATCTTGAGGTTGAAGAATGAGAGAAATGGTGATGCCATTCGAGCTATACGCAGTGACACTGGCACGGAATTCAAGAACTCTCATTTTGATGCCTTTTGCAGCGATCTTGGTCTCGATCATCAGTATTCTTCTCCATACATCGCTTGCCAGAATGGCGTAGTGGAGAGGAAGAACCAGACCCTTTGTGAGATGGCCAGGACGATGCTCGATGAGCATAGGACTCCTAGGTGTTTCTGGGCCGAGGCGGTCAATACCGCTTGCTATGTCTCAAATCGCATCTTCCTTCGTGCTTTCAAGAAGAAGACCTCTTATGAGCTGATGCATGGGCGACAACCCAAGGTGAGTCACTTTAGAGCTTTTATTTGCAAGTGTTTCATTCTGAAGAAGGGCAAGTTGGATAAGTTTGAGTCTAGATGTTCAGATGGTATTTTGCTCGGTTATGCGATTCACTCTAGAGCATATCGTGTGCTCAACCTTGACACTAACCGAATCATGGAGACTTGCGAGGTAACCTTCGACGAGACACAACCATGTAGCTCTTCTGCTTTTGAGTGTGCAGGTGACAAGGTGATTGGAGCGATGATCTTTGAGGATGAGAAGGACGGAGATGGAGATGAAGACGATGATGGTGGTGATGCTCCCGTGGCTGATCGAGTACACGCTACTTCCACTACTATGACGACGATCGAGGATGGTCCATCCCCTACACCCGCTACGACTGAGGCTGTTCAAGTGGAGGCTACTGCTGAGGGGGAGGTCGTGTCCAGGCGAGAGGCTCCCCGGCGTGTACAGGTGGATCACCCACCATCTACGATCATAAGTGACCTTCATGAACGCACTACACGGTTGAGGTCAAGGAACACTTCTCATTTTGCTCACTCTGCTTTTTTTTGCTTCGTTTGAGCCCAAAGATATTCAACACAATTTGTCTATGCATGAGGAGTTGGAAAACTTTGAGAGAAACCAAGTTTGGGTGTTAGTCAATCCACCACCAAATTGTCGTCCCATAGGTACCAAGTGGGTGTGGAAGAACAAAGAAGGTGAGAATGGGATGGTTGTGAGAAACAAGTCGAGGTTGGTGGCTCAGGAGTTCAACCAGAAAGAGGGCATATATTATGAGGAGACATTTGCTCCTATGGCCCGTTTGGAGGCAATTAGGATCCTTCTAGCCTTTGTCGTGGCTAAAGGGTTCAAGTTATACCAAATGGACGTGAAGAGTGCTTTCTTGAATGGGGTGATAGAGGAAGAAGTGTATGTGAGGCAATCCCCGGGGTTTGAGAGTGAAAAATACCCACACCGTGTATACAAACTCTAGAGAGTGCTTTATGAGTTGAAACAAGCACCGAGGGCTTGGTATGGTAGGTTGAGAGGCTTTTTGCTGAGCAAGGGGTTTGTGATGGGCACAGTTGATAAGACCCTGTTTCTTCTTAAGCATGGAAATGACCTTTTGATTGTTCATATTTACATGGATGACATAATCTTTGGTGGCTCTTCTCATGATCTTGTTGCCAGATTTGCAGATGACATGAGCAGGGAATTTGAGATGTCTATGATGGGCGAGCTGCAGTTTTTCTTAGGACTCTCGATCAAGTAGTGCAAGGACGAGACGTTTGTTCATCAGGCGAAGTACACCAGGGACATGGTGAAGAACTTTGGCATGAACGACTCCAAGCCGTTGACTACACCGATGGGTACCACTACGGCTTTGGATGCGGATGAGGATGGTGAACCTGTGGACCAGAAGGAGTACCGGAGCATGATCGGCTCCCTCCTCTACTCGACAGCGATGAGGCCGGACATACAATTCAGTGTGTGTCTGTGCGCTCGCTTTCAGGCTTCACCGAGGACTTCACATCGGCAGGCCGTCAAGCGGATTTTCAGGTATTTGAACTACACTCCTGAGTTTGTTCTTTGGTATTCTGCCTCATCGACACTTGGACTTCACGGGTACTCCGATGCTGATTTTGCTGGGTGTCGATTGGACCGCAAGTCTACCTCTGGGTGTTGCCAGTTTCTTGGTTCTTCTTTGGTCTTTTGGTCATCTCGCAAGCAATCCAGTGTAGCCTAGTCCACTACAGAGGCCGAGTATGTAGCTGCTTCTAGTTGTTGTTCCTAGCTCCTATGGATGACCTACACTATGAGCGATTTTGGTGAGGAGTGCTCCCAGGTTCCACTCTTTTGTGACAGCACCAGTGCCATAAGTGTAGCCAAAAACCCAGTCCTTCACTCCAAAACAAAACACATCGAAGTGAGATACCACTTTCTGAGGGACAATGTTGAGAAAGGGAACATATCCCTGTCCTATGTACCTACCCAAGATCAGCTAGCTGACATTTTCACTAAACCACTTAACCAAGTTACCTTCACACACTTGCGGGGTGAACTTGGAGTGTGTTTTCCTTTCTAGCTGGGTCTTGGAGCTTCTCATGTATATATGTTTCATATGTATCATTTTGTTGCATTCCATGCATGCATTTTACTTTCTGTACAAAACCTGGTAGGATAGCCATCTTTGGATCAGTTGTGCTAGGATAATCTTCTCTTATATACTTTGATCACTGATGTGCTATATGTGAGATATGAGCATGTTTTGGGATTGGTGATGTGAATGCTATGCTCTTGATGGTTTTGCCATATATTCATGATGAGATAGCTTTATGTTGGTGAAAATGATAAAATTGCTTCACTCACGACTAGATACTTATCTATGCTCAATTTGTGCTCAAATGCCTATATCATGTTTAGTTTGTGCTTGAGTATCACGTTCTCTTTGCTTGGGGTCAAAGACCCATTTGTTATTGTAAATGTTTAGCCCATTTGTTCACTTGTGGAGGAGCATAAGCTTCTTTTTGCCGCAAAGGCATTTCATGTACCATGTTTAAACTTGAAAATGAAATTGGTGTATGAATTGCCTTATGCTTGAAAAATGAGCTCTTAATCATGTCTTTGTGTTTTGATATTCATATTTTGGGTGCTAAACCGTTGCATGTTGTCTACCATGAGAAGTCTCATTTTAAGAAGTAGACACATGGCTCGGTGACTTTAACATGACATTGAGTAGCTTGTGGGCGTTTACCATGATCTTGTAATGAGAACTTGTGATCTTGTATGAGCTTTGGATGATATAGTGTATTTTTTGTTCAAATTGCCATGGATAGGGCTTTGCTCATGAGATGAATGTTTCTTTGTGAAAATTGCTTAAACTTGCTTTTGGCCATGTCACATGCCTATATGTCTCTACTTTCTTGATGGCAATGCGCTAACTACACCGTGTCTACTTACCTTGCTCTATGTCTCATCTGTAGCATTTTGTTGTGCTCTTTGTATATTTGAGAAGCTTGGTAGATTGTATATGCTTTGACATGCATTTTTCATGAAAACAAAGGGCAAGAGTTTCATATACCTTGATTCATGCATTGTCAACAAGGGGGAGAATATGTATGATAGGGGGAGATTTTGTGGAGAATTGGTATGCATTTGTGAGTTTTTGCATGTGAGGAGAAAAATTTGAGAAGAAGAGGTTGCATTTACTCAGGGGGAGTTTGCATATGTGCAAGGGAAGCTCCTTTGGTTTGCTTGAGTTTTGTGCTTTGTGGTGTGCTCTTTGTGTGCTTTGTTTTGTCTCGGCTGTGTTGAGTCGTTGCCCTTGCCTTAGGGGGCTGAGACTTGGTCTGGCGAGTGATCGTGTTTTTCGCTTGTTCTTTAGCTTTGGATCACTTGCTCAGAGGTTTGTGTTCATGGTTGTTTTCTTTTCTTTTTCTCTATTATGGTTACTATGGGTGTTGTCAATGCACCCATCAAGGGGGAGATTGAGGACCAGGTGTGTCCGAGGACCAGTGGAGGGTCGCTCCTTAGTGATGAGTGATTGACAATGTTGTGTGGACTGATGCTTGGCTAAGTGTGCAGGTACAGGTTGCGGTTTGACTCGTGTCGGTGCAGGTGAAGAACAAGCGCGAAAGGCCTTAGCTGTGGCGGCCTCCGGGTGATGGAGAGGCAAGTAGGCTTGATTCGATGGACCCGGTGGCCGATGGGGTCAAGTGCGAGCCGCGCGGTGCAAGACTGGCGAGCTGAAGTCGTGAACATGGGCCGGTGCAAGGTAGCGGATCGAGGCCGAAGCTTGCACACGGGGTTTGTTGGTTTTCCCACAAAACCATCGGTGGGCGGTTTCTTGGTTTGGGCCGCAAAACCAAGTCGGAGGCCCGATGCGACGGAGACGGTGATCCAGGAGCGTCGGGAAGCCTCGAGGCGGGGGGCACGTGGCGTGATCGTGGGGTTTGCGTCGATGCTAAGCAAGACCGCGGTGGAAGCATGTCCGCTCGATGAAGACTGGACCATATTGCCCTGAGGGGTGTGTATCTTCTATTTGAGTTGTAGGGGTAGCGTGGTCATTTGCCTCCTCCGGTGGACATCGTATACATTGCGGAGAGGTGGATGGCATCTCTCTCTCGGACTCTAGGCTTTCCTTGAGAGCCAGGTGTGGTTCGAGGACCGGTGGATGGTCGCTTCCTGGTGTGATGAGTGATTGACAACGTGGTGTGGACTGATTCTTGGCTAAGTATTGCAGGTGCAGGTTGCGGCTTGACTGGTGCAGGTGCAGGTGAAGAACAAGCGCGAAAGGTCGTTGCCGGTGAGGCCTCCAGGTGTGGAGAAGACAAGTAGGCTTGGTTCGAGGGGCCCGGTGGCCAGCGGGGTCAAGTGCGGGCCGCAGGGTGGCAAGAACGGCAAGATGAAGTCATGGACGGTTTCTTGGTTGAGCCTCAAAACCAAGGTCGAGCCGGGCCTACGTGGGAGCCGAGTCAAGAGTGGTGATTGGCGGAGGCTACACCGAGTTAGCGGGGTTTCTGGTGGTTCACCAGAAAACCACTGGGTTCCTTGGTTGATCCACAAAGCCAAGACCGAAGAACCGAAGATGAAGGTGCAGCAGCTCCAGACCGGTCTGACCGGTGGGTACCCGTCTGACCGGTGAGGAGCACCGGTCTGACCGGTGTGCGACGACGCAGTCCGGAATCTTCGAAGCGGAGGACACGCATCGGGATCGCAAGGCTTGCGTCGAGGCTAAGCAAGTTTGCGGTCGCTGGGCATCCGTCCGATGGAGCGAAGACAAAGATTTCCGAATTCGCCCTTGAGGGGCATGTATCCCTAGTTAGCTAGTAAGGGTATTTTTGTCTTTCGGTTGCCTCCATATAACCCAAGTGGTGAGAGGATGGCTGCCATCTCTTGGAACCCTTGCTTATTTGCTTTCCTATTTTCTCTTCCTATTTTCCTTAGGATTTTCTTAGGACTAGCTTGAGAGCTTCATGGTGAGATCTTGTGAGAGGGAAGGATGATCGGGCGGCAAGCTAGACCTTGTATGAACCTCTTTGGTATGTATAGATGATTCGGCGTGGTTCCTCAAGGCTTGGATGTGTCTTTCCCGTTTCTCCTTTTTGGTGATTTTCGGAGCCCTTTCTTGGCGATTTTCTTGGAGCGATTTCGAGGCCTTTCTCTTTGGGATTTGGTGGGGGATGTATGCATGAACCCTTCGTGGTTCTTTTCCCTTTGATTCCCCTCCCAAATCCGTGAGCAAAGGGGCTCGATTTTGGGGTTTTCGTGACTCTAGGGTTAGAGGCATTCTTGGTGGGATTTCTTCGATTCCTCTTGATTTAGCAAGTTTTGGTGGACCAAATCATGGCTATGGAGTACCCATGAGGTGTTCCTACTATCCCCAAAGTCTTGCACAAATCTGTGGAGTGATTCGGGAGATCGGGAGTTGGATTTGGGGGAGTTGACCCACGGGTGCTGTTCATACCCGAGCGACCCAGCGTGACCGGTCTGACCAGTGCTGCTCACCGGTCTGACCGGTGTAGAGGCTCTGTGGGTTTTGCCTCGGGTGAACGTCTGGGTGAGTTCGTTGTTGTCCCGTGGTGCTGCTGTTTCGAGTTTGGATCTGTTTGGAGCTCGGTAGGCCTGTTTGGTAGATTTGGGGTTTCCTGGCTTGAACCGGTCTGACCGGTGAGCTACACCGGCCTGACCGGTGTAGGGGCCTTCTGTGGAAGTTCCCAGGTTGTACCAGCAGGGACCGGTCTGACCGGTGGTGCTCACCAGCCTGACCGGTGTAGGTCAGTAGCACTCGAGTTGCTAGTTCCGCTGCGTTCTCGATTTCGTGAAGATGGTTGTTGGTTCCTAGGACCAGTAGCACTCCAGTGGCTGCGTGGTCTTGGCCAACTTGGGTAGTTGAGTCGGAGACGTGATTTGGAAGCCGTGTTCGTCTTGTTGGAGTTCTCATCTCCTTCGAGAAGAATTTTTATCGGCTCCCATTCACTCCCCCCTCTCTAGTTCGCCTAATCGGTCCTTCAATTGGTATCAGAGCCGGTTCGGGTCTTTATTGACTCTTACCAGTCTAAGATCCAAAGATGGCGTACCAGGAACAGGGTTCGGGTCCTCCGCACTTCGATGGGAAGAACTACCAGATGTGGCAAAGGCGGATGGCTGCGTTTCTCCGCGGAAAGGGTCAGATCCTTTGGGACGTCACGATGAACACAGCTTATGTTCATCCGATGAACTTCCTTGCTCCAGGATCGAGGGATATGTTCAAAGCCAACAACAAGGCTGTCGACTACTTGTTTCGTGCTCTGTGTCAGCCTGAATTCGATCGGGTTCAGACAGAGGACTTAGCTTGTAGGATTTGGGAGCAGTTGAAGGATGCTCATGCTGGAAATGCTCAGGTTCGGGCTCGGATGTACGCGACTTACCGGAGAGAGTACGAGAACTTCACTCATCTCCCCGGCGAGTCCGTCGATGCCCTTTTCCAGCGGTTTACGGGCGTTGTGAACAACATGAGAGCCAATGTGGATGTGCTCCCATACGATGATCATGATAGAGCCGTGAAGCTCTTGCACTCGTTGGATCGTACCGTATGGGACGGGAAGTTTGAGGCTATTGTTGAGTCCGAGAAGTATGACACCTTGACGGTGAACGAGCTATTCTCGAAGCTCAAGTCGGCTGAGTTGGACCGTGGTATGACAGCCAAGATCGAGAGCCCGACTGATTCTCATAGTCTCGCTCTTGTTGGTGGCAAAGGAGCTAAGTCTAACGCTAACACATCCTCCAGGATGTACTCTCTGTCTTCTTTGATGTCTTTGCCAGACGAGGAGTTCGACGTGCTTGGAGAGGACGAGCTGGCGCTGCTGACCAGGCGGTTCGAGAGGCTGCACGAGAACCGGGTGAACACAAGGAGGACAGCACGGACGTGCTTTCAGTGCGGCAAGCCAGGACACTTCGTCGCCGACTGCCCGGAGAAGATGGAGAACAAGGACGGCTACAAGGACGGCTACAGGCACCGGTCGAGCAAGGATGGCAAGTACCGATCGAGGTGCGATCACAAGCACAAGAACAAGCACAAGGACGAGCGACGGTCGAGGAAGAAGGACGGCCACGACAGGAAGGCCCGAGCGATGGTCGGAGCGAGCGACGTCGACTCCAGCTCCGCCTACTCTTCCTCGAGCTCGAGTAGCAGTGAAGATGAAGGTGATCGGCGCAAGAACAAGAAGTCATCCAGGAACTTGAGCAGGTTGAGTTGCTTCACGGGAGATGGCTTCTGCGGCATGGCTCGTAGCTCCAGCAGCAAGAAGAGCCACCAGAGTGACTCGGACTACGACTCCGAGGATGAGGTATGTGATGAGCTCTCTTCTTTGCGCAAGGAGAATGATGAGTTGGTTGACTTGCTTGATAACCGCGATCACATGCTTAGAGAGGCCAAGAAGATGAGGAAAGAGCTTAGGGCCTCACTAGAAGATGCTAGGAACCGTGTGGCTGAGCTAGAAACCCAGAACCTAGATGCTAAGCTTGAGATTGATTCGCTTAAGGCTTCTCCTGTGGTTTCTGATGAGATTGATTGCTGTGATTGCTCTGTGTACCTAGCTGATCTTACTGCTCTTAAGGATAAGCATGCTTCTACTTGTGATGAACTAGATATGCTTAGGGTTGAAGTGGCTGAGCTTAAGTCTAGACCTGCTTTGCTAGGTGCTTGTACTTCTTGCCCTGTTTTGCATGGAAAGATTGATGAGATGCATGCTTACACTGTTTCGCTTGAGGCTAAGTTGAAAGAGCCTATTCCCACTTCTTGCTCTACTTGTGAATTGCATGCGGTTAAGAATTTGGAGCTTGCACACTATGTTGATCGCTTGCAGGATGAGAATGATGAGCTGAGGAAATGTATGAGCTAGTTGTCGGGTCAGGAGCCTCAGCTTGGTATCATGATAGCGGCTTTCAAACGCTATGATGGTCAGGCACTTGGGGCTGACAAGCTTGGAGAGAACAGTGGTGAGGGAGTTGAGAGAGTTGGAGAGATTCCTATCCCACCACCAAATAGATACAAGAACAAGTTTGAGCCCAAGCCTAATCATCTCAGAAACAAACTTGACACTACTCCAGATCCACCCATATTCCCTCACCCAACAAATGATTTCCAGAAACCGGTGAAGTTTGTGAGCCCAAAGGGAGGTGAGGAAGGAGAGAAGAAGGGTGAGAAATCGAGTGGGCAGCCACAACACAAGCCTAAGCCTAAGCCACAGCCCATAAAGTTCCATTGTGGGTATTGTGGGAGAGATGGTGACAAGGATGAGTTTTGCTTCAAGAGGAAGCGTGAGGAGAGAATGGCTAGAGAGTGGGCTAACAAGGACAGGTACCACCCCTCTAATGGTGTACCTGAGCCTCGTATGCAGATGCCCAGGGCCAAGGCGATTGTGAGGACGGTTCCGGCTTGGGGAGATCGGAAGGCTGCAGGTGGTGCTGCTGGCCGAGCTACACCGGTCAGACCGGTGCAGGTCTGGGCAGACAGCGAGTTGGGTTTCGTGCTCGTGAGGATGCTCGATTTGGTTTTGGAGGTCATGGTTCTGGTGGTTGGTCTGGAAAGTTTGCAGGTGGTCCGTTTGCTAGGCGTTCTCCACCTCGTGCTCAATACGGGGGTGGGAGGAGTCGTAGCTTTGAGATGGAGAGGAGGAACGATCTACGGTTTTCCTTTCGTGGCTTTCGTCCTCCTCCAGCTAGAGAGGGTTGGTTCCCTCGTAGTGGTTACCGTGGTGGTGTTCGTGGTGGTAGCTTTGATAGGCGTGATGATTTGGTTTGTGCTAACCCCACTTTGGAGCAAATGGCTCGGCACAGGTTTTACTCTTTTGGTACTAACCCCAGTGCTGAGTCGTTTGTTCACTCACGTGCTTGCTTTTGATTTTCAGGTGGGAGACTTGAGGAACGTTTGGTTGATTTACTCCGGTTGCTCGAGGCATATGACCGGAGACAAGGGGTGGTTCTCAAGTCTCGTCCCGGTGGTGTCCAGGACATACATCACCTTTGGGGACAATGGGCGAGGGCGTGTGCTCTCAGAAAGTGAGATCAAGGTAAGTGACAAGGTCACTCTTAGGCGTGTTGCTCTTGTTCAATCGCTGGGGTTCAATTTGCTTTCTGTGTCCCAGTTGTTGGATGAGGGCTTTGAGGTGTTGTTTCGGCCTGGTGGTTCTCGGATTTTAGATTCTCGAGGGGACCTTGTTTGTATGGTTGTTCCTGAGGGTCAGGTGTTTCGAGCTGATTTTTCTCAGTCTTCTGGTGTTGAGCGTTGTTTCTTGGCTGGTTCTTCGAGTGAGTTGTGGAAGTGGCATAGGAAGTTGGGTCACTTGAGCTTTGACCTTTTGTCTCGCTTGAGTAAACTCAATTTGGTCCGAGGATTGCCACGGTTGAGGTTTGAGAAAGAGTTGGTTTGTGCGCTGTGTAGGCATGCCAAGATGGTAGCCTCTTCTCACCCGCCTCTCACCGATGTGATGACTGAGCGTCCATGCGAGCTGCTCCATATGGACCTTGTTGGCCCAGCTCGTGTGCGATCTGCGGGTGGGAAGTGGTATGTCCTTGTTGTGGTGGACGACTACTCTCGGTATGCGTGGGTGTTCTTTCTTGAGGAGAAAGGGGAGACGTTTGGTTTTGTTCGAGATCTTGTCTTGAGGTTAAGAAACGAGAGGCACGGAGATGCCATACGAGCGATCCGCAGTGACAATGGCTCGGAATTCAAAAACTCTCGCTTCGAAACCTTTTGCCATGACTTGGGTCTTGAACACCAGTTTTCGAGTCCGTATACGCCTCCCCAGAATGGCGTGGTGGAAAGGAAAAACAGAACCTTATGCGAGATGGCTCGGACGATGCTCGACGAGCATAGGACTCCGAGAAGGTTCTGGGCTAAGGCGGTCAATACCGCGTGCTATGTGTCGAACAGGATCTACCTCAGGGTTCATAAGAAGAAAACCTGTTACGAGTTGATGCACGGTCGCACACCCAAGGTGAGTCACTTCCATGTCTTTGGTTGTAAATGCTTCATTCTGAAGAAAGGGAAGAAGTTGGACAAGTTCGAGGCTAGGTCTGTCGATGGCATTTTCTTTGGTTATGCATCTCATTCTAGAGCATTTCGTGTGCTCAATCTTGAAACTAACCAAATCGTGGAGACTTGCGAGGTAACCTTCGACGAGACACAGCCACGTAGTCAGCTTGTTTTTGAGTGTGCAGGTGACGACGAACTTGGCGAGGAGATCTTTCAGGAGGAGGAGCATGAACATGGAGATGATGAAGATGGCGGTGTGGTGCCCGCAGCTGAACATGTACCTACTACTTCGACGATGATCGTGAACGGGCCCTCTCCCACACCTACAACGACAAACCCAGATCAAGGCGAAGCTGCTGTTGAGGGGGAGGTAGCATCAAGGCGAGAACCTCCCCGGCGAGTGCAAGTGGATCACCCAGCTTTGAGAATCATCGGCGACATGAATGAACGTACTACACGGTCGAGGGTTCGGAACAATTCTCATTTCGCTCATGCTGCTTTTGTTGCCACCTTTGAGCCCAAAGACATTGGACACGCGTTATCTGATCATAATTGGGTTAATTCGATGCATGAGGAGTTGGAGAATTTTGAGAGGAACCAAGTTTGGGTGTTGGTTGACCCTCCCCCAGGGTGTAAGCCGATTGGGACAAAATGGGTGTGGAAAAATAAAGAGGGAGAGAAAGGAGAAGTGGTGAGGAACAAGTCAAGACTTGTTGCTCAGGGGTACAGTCAGAAAGAGGGGATCGACTACGAGGAGACTTTCGCTCCTGTAGCTCGTTTGGAGGCGATCAGGATCCTTCTAGCCTTTTCCGTGGCTAAAGGGTTCAAGTTGTACCAGATGGATGTGAAGAGTGCTTTTCTGAACGGTGTGTTGGAGGAAGAGGTGTTTGTGAGGCAACCACCGGGGTTTGAGAGTGAGAAGTACCCCCACCGGGTGTACAAGTTGAGGAAGGTGTTGTATGGGTTAAAGCAGGCGCCTAGAGCTTGGTATGGTAGGTTGAGGGGGTTCCTGTTTGAGAGAGGGTTTGAGATGGGGAAGGTCGACCAGACCTTGTTTCTCCTCAGGCAGGGCAGAGATATCCTGATTGTGCAGGTATACGTGGATGATATTGTCTTTGGGGGCTCGTCTAACTCTCTTGTTGCAAGGTTTGCAGAAGACATGAGCAGGGAATTTGAGATGAGCATGATGGGCGAGTTGCAGTTCTTCCTCGGGCTACAAATCAAGCAATCAAAGGAAGGAACATTTGTGCACCAAGCTAAGTACACCAAGGATATTGTGAGGAAGTTCAAGATGGAGGACTCCAAGGCCATGGCGACGCCTATGAGTACGACTACAGCTCTTGATGCGGACGAGGAAGGTGAACACGTGGACCAGAAGGAGTACCGGAGCATGATCGGGTCGCTCCTTTACTTGACGGTGACGAGGCCAGACATCCAATTCTCGGTATGTCTGTGCGCTCATTTTCAAGCGTCTCCGAGGACTTCGCATCTGCAAGCAGTCAAGCGCATTTTCAGGTATTTGCGACACACTCCCGACTTCGGCCTTTGGTACTTTGCATCTTCTTCTTTGGCGCTTCATGGATTTTCAGACGCGGATTTTGCCGGGTGTCGGTTGGATAGGAAGTCCACTTCTGGGACTTGCCAGTTCTTGGGTTCTTCTTTGGTGTCTTGGTCTTCCCGCAAACAGTCGAGTGTTGCTCAATCCACTACCGAGGCAGAGTATGTGGCCGCAGCTAGTTGTTGCTCTCAGCTCCGTTGGATCACATACACCATGAGTGACTTTGGTGAGGAGTATACCCATGTCCCACTTCAATGTGATAGCACCAGTGCCATAAGCGTTGCAAAGAACCCAGTGCTCCATTCCAAAACCAAGCACATAGAAGTGAGGTATCATTTTCTGAGAGACAACGTAGAGAAAGGAAAAATCGCTTTGATCCATGTACCCACACATGACCAACTAGCCAACTTTCACTCGTTTGTGGGGGGAGCTTGGTGTTTGTTTGATTTCTTGAGTTGGCGTGTGGGAGCTCCTTTGTAGCATATGTATAGCTTTCCTTTGTGCATTTCTTACATTTGGCATGGCATATGTAACATGATGTATAGGCATCTTTGTATCTTAGGTTGCATGCATTTTGTATCATATGCATTGTTTAGGAAAGGCTTCTCCTATATACATTGTTCACCATGGAATGATATATATATGTCTTTGTGAGCTAATTTGGTAAGCTATGGTTAGTTTGGCTTAGCTCTTGATAATCTTGGTTTATATCCATGGTTGATGGCTATGCTTTTGAAAAATGTCACTTGTATGCTCTCTTGTGAGTAAATGCCTTTACATGATCTTGATATGTTTTTGTGGCTTGGCTATGCTTAATTTGTGGTTGGATAGCTTATTTTGATCATATGGGGCCAAAGGCTCATTTGCCATCATGAATGTTTAGCCCCCATGCTTCATCTTGTGGAGGGGCATAAGTTCCTTTTTGTCGCAAAGACATTTCATGTACCAACTATAAATCTGAAAATGAAATGTAAATTGCTTGGAAAATATGCTCCCATGTCATATGTGCTAATTTTAAATTTGCTTTGGGTGCTAAACCGTTGCATGATGCCTACCAATGAGAAGTCTCATATATAGAAGTAGGCACATGGCTCGGTGGCTTTGACATGACATGAGGTGCTTGTGGGTGTTTATGATGGTCTTATGCTTAGAATGGTTGTCCTAGCATGAAGTTTGTGTGGCTTTGCCATTTTGACATGTTTTGCTCATGTTTAGGACTTTGCTCATGAGAGGGTGATTTTTCGCAAAATTGCTCAATTCTATCTTAGCTTCGCCCAATGGTTGTGAAACTTGGTGATCTTGTAGTTGATGTCATTACGAAGCTATAGAGTATCTAACTTGCTCATTTGGACATGTGTAGCATCCTTTGTTGAATTTTGTCTATTTGAGAAGCCGTAGGTTGCATTTTTTGCATTTTTGGCTTGATTAATGCATTGTCAACAAGGGGGAGAAGTTTGAGCATGTTTTGGCTTGCTGCATGTATTTAGAAGGTTTCCAAGTGGTTTCGAGCTATTTTTGAGCTCGGGCAGTTTCCCAGGTGGCATCGGCCTGACCGGTGAGGTACACCGGTCTCACCGGTGTAGTTCCCAGGTGCTGGACGATCTTGTCCACCGGTCTGACCGGTGAGGGTGACCGGTCTGACTGGTCAGAGCAAAGCTGAAGTAGCTGCTCTGTTTTGCGAGGTGGTTTGCATGCATTCGTCCAGGGGGAGTTGCATTGGTTCAGGGGGAGCTTGCATGTGTGCAGGGGGAGCTCTTTGTGGTTTTCGAGCTTTGGATTGTTGGTTTGTGCTCTTTGCTTGAGCATGTTTTGTCTCGGATGTGTCGAGCCGTTGCCCTTGCCTAAGGGGTCCGAGACTTGTCTTCTTCAAGTGATCTTGCTCTTTGCCTTTTCTTTGGCTTTTGATCGCTTGTTGGAGTTTCTTTTAGTCGTTTCTTTTCTTTTCCTTTTCTCTTGGTTACAAAAACGTGTGTGTTGTCAATGCACTCATCAAGGGGGAGATTGAGAGCCAGGTGTGGTTCGAGGACCGGTGGATGGTCGCTTCCTGGTGTGATGAGTGATTGACAACGTGGTGTGGACTGATTCTTGGCTAAGTATTGCAGGTGCAGGTTGCGGCTTGACTGGTGCAGGTGCAGGTGAAGAACAAACGCGAAAGGTCATTGCCGGTGAGGCCTCCAGGTGTGGAGAAGACAAGTAGGCTTGGTTCGAGGGACCCGGTGGCCAGCGGGGTCAAGTGCGGGCCGCATGGTGGCAAGAACGGCAAGATGAAGTCATGGACGGTTTCTTGGTTGAGCCTCAAAACCAAGGTCGAGCCGGGACTACGTGGGAGCCGAGTCATGAGTGGTGATTGGCGGAGGCTACACCGAGTTCGCGGGGTTTCCGGTGGTTCACCAGAAAACCACTGGGTTCCTTGGTTGATCCACAAAGCCAAGACCAAAGAACCGAAGACGGAGGTACAGCAGCTCCAGACTGTTCTGACCGGTGGGTACCGGTCTGACCGGTGAGGAGCACCGGTCTGACCGGTGTGCAACGACGCAGTCCAGAATCTTCGAAGCGGAGGACACGCGTCGGGATCGCAAGACTTGCGTCGAGGCTAAGCAAGTTTGCGGTCGCTGGGCATCCGTCCGATGGAGCGAAGACAAAGATTTCCGAATTCACCCTTGAGGGGCATGTATCCCTAGTTAGCTAGTAAAGGAATTTTCGTCTTTCGGTTGCCTCCATATAACCCAAGTGGTGAGAGGATGGCAGCCATCTCTTGGAACCCTAGCTCATTTGCTTTCCTATTTTCTCTTCCTATTTTCCTTAGGATTTTCTTAGGACTAGCTTGAGAGCTTCATGGTGAGATCATGTGAGAGGGAAGGATGATCGGGCGGCAAGCTAGACCTTGTATGAACCTCTTTGGTATGTATAGATGATTCGGCGTGGTTCCTCAAGGCTTGGATGTGTCTTTCCCGTTTATCCTTTTTGGTGATTTTCGGAGCCCTTTCTTGGCGATTTTCTTGGAGCGATTTCGAGGCCTTTCTCTTTGGGATTTGGTGGGGGATGTATGCATGAACCCTTCGTGGTTCTTTTCCCTTTGATTCCCCTCCCAAATCCGTGAGCAAAGGGGCTCGATTTTGGGGTTTTCGTGACTCTAGGGTTAGAGGCATTCTTGGTGGGATTTCTTCGATTCCTCTTGATTTAGCAAGTTTTGGTAGACCAAATCTTGGCTATGGAGTACCCATGAGGTGTTCCTACTATCCCCAAAGGCTTGCACAAATCCTTGGAGTGATTCAGGAGATCGGGAGTTGGATTTGGGGGAGTTGACCCGCGGGTGCTGTTCATACCCGAGCGACCCAGCGTGACCGGTCTGACCGGTGCTGCTCACCGGTCTGACCGGTGTAGAGGCTCTGTGGGTTTTGCCTCGGGTGAACGTCTGGGTGAGTTCGTTGTTGTCCCGTGGTGCTGCTGTTTCGAGTTTGGATCTGTTTGGAGCTCGGTAGGCCTGTTTGGTAGATTTGGGGTTTCCTGGCTTGAACCGGTCTGACCGGTGAGCTACACCGGCCTGACCGGTGTAGGGGCCTTATGTGGAAGTTCCCAGGTTGTACCAGCAGGGACCGGTCTGACCGGTGGTGCTCACCGGCCTGACCGGTGTAGGTCAGTAGCACTCGAGTTGCTAGTTCCGCTGCGTTCTCGGTTTCGTGAAGATGGTTGTTGGTTCCTAGGACCAGTAGCACTCCAGTGGCTGCGTGGTCTTGGCCAACTTGGGTAGTTGAGTCGGAGACGTGATTTGGAAGCCGTGTTCGTCTTGTTGGAGTTCTCATCTCCTTCGAGAAGAATTTTTATTGGCTCCCATTCACTCCCCCCTCTCTAGTTCGCCTAATCGGTCCTTCATTCCTCCCCTGGTAGATCACTCTGGACTGCTTCTTTTCCTCTACTTTCCTTAGGCTAGATTCTTGTATAGACTCTGACCTCTGGATGTATGGAAGCATTCGGCGTTGTGGTGATCTCCTAGCTCTTTGTGTTTTTGTGTGTTTTTCAGAGCTATTTTTGGGGTGTTTCGTTTTTCGCTCGATTCGTGGATTTGAGGGCGTTTTCTCTCGGATTTCTTTGAGGGGATCATGGGAGGATGCCTTGCGCATCTTTGTGTGTGATCTTGACCCCTCAAACGCTGGGAAACACCTTCGATTCGTGAGTTTTTGGTCGGTGCCCGAGTTCATGGTGGTGGTTCGTGTGATCCGCGATTCCCGGTGATTTAGTGAGTTAGATGCCAAGATTTTTGGGGCATAGCTCCTCTTGTGACGCTTATCATCTCCCCTAAATCTTGTCTCAAGAGCTCTAGCCGTTTGGGAGATCCGGTGATGGAAAGGTGGAGTTGACTCCCGGGCTCGAGCGTTTTTCTGCTCTGTCCGCACTTGGCGGACAGTCCGCTGCCACCGTGCGGACGGTCCGCGAGGTGCCTGACAGGCCGGATCTTCTTCGTGTTCTTCACGTGTTCTTGTGTGCCTTCCGTTCGATCCCTTGAGTCGGTTGGTTTTTGGTGCAAGAGGTTCGCGGACGGTCCGTACTAGAGTGCCGGACGGTCCGTGACGAGGCGGACGGTCCGCGGGTCCATCACGGACGGTCCGTTTTTCTCGGTGTGTTACTGGAGGTTCGGGTTGTATTTTCGGAAAGTCCGCCAAGCCATCACGGACGGTCCGCGCCTTCATCGCGAACAGTCCGCCTGGTCTCCATGGACGGTCCACCAGGAGCCTTCGCAGAGTTGCTCAAGTTGTTTGATTTTTGTCTTGTGCTTCCGCTCTTTGCTTCTAGGCTTGTCTCTAGGACTCGTAGGCTTGTGTGTGCCTAGTCTAGAGCTTCTTTGGTGGGTGCGAATGATCGGAGTGGCAATCGGGGTATAGGCCGAGTTCTCTCTTTGGAGAAGAATTTTTATCGGCTCCCATTCACTCCCCCCCTCTCTTGTCGCCTATTCGGTCATTCACAAGTTCCTCGCCTCAACAGCCTTGTGAGGCTTGCGAGTTTATTTTGATTCAACACATACGTGACAATTAGAATTTTTGACAGAGGTAAATTTTGGAATTAAACTCAAACTAGCTAACCACATGATACAACCAAAATTAACGTGACAAAGCCTCGAATGTCATGCATTTGATTAATCATCATTAAAAACATGGTTCACAACTTTATTACAATTATCATCCGATAAAGAAAAGCAGAACAAGCCTCCGCTATCATAGCCTTTTCTAATAAAGGTACCAAATCATCAAGAGGCTCACAGTTGCAGTGGTAAAGGCCGCTGGCTGAGGGAGGGCTCCCACCTAGGGTTCAAATCCTGTTTGTCACATTTCTTTGAAAGTTGCGCTGCGGGGTACTCTCCTACTGTTTTCTTTCAAAAAAACAAAGGTACCAAATTTAGATAAGATATATTTATTAGGCCCAAAGACTAACTAATACCCATCTCTACACAGTAGAGACCTAAGTTCTTCTTGATGGTGGGGGCATGTTGCACGTTCTTCAATTGCACGGTCTTTCCCGAAGTAAACTTCAAAGTGACCGTACCAACACCAAGAACACGCACATGGGCACTATTCCCCATTAGCAAGGAGCCAGTCCCTCAGACCTCACAAGAAGAAAACATAGAAATGTTAGCACATACATGAATATTAGCACCGGTGTCAACCCACCACTCTGGTGAGAAACAAACTGAAAGAACTGTAGGTAAAGAATTATCGTCCGATGTTCCTCCAACCTCGCTAATAACTGTGTTATAGGACTTGTTGCCTTTGCGATTTGGGCACTTTGAGGCAAAGTGGTCCAGACTCGCACACACACATAGCAAGTACCTGCTTTCTTCTTCTTCTTTGTCAGCCCGTCAACTTGCTTAGTCTTGGGTGGGTTTTGTGGAGGCTTCTTCCTGTTGTCTTGGGGTTTGGGATTGCTCCTCTGAACAAAATTTGAGCTCGAGGGCCCGGCCACTGCTTTCACACGTGTGTCTTTTGCTGTCGCCTTCTCCTCAACATCATGAGTACCAACAAGGTCAACAATGGTGAACTCCTATCTCTTGTGTTTTAGAGTCGTAGAAAATCGCTCCAAGAGAATGGCAACTTGGAGATAATAGCTTTGACCACAAACATGTTGGGTAACACACACATTGAGATCTTTAGCCAACGCCTATATCTCATGGGTCTGTTCCACCACAGGATGGTCTTCAACCATCATGTAGTCTAGGAACTGTTCCATGATGTACAGCTCACTACCGGTATCAAAAACTTCAAACTGAGCCTCAAGAGCATCTCAAATCTCCTTCCCCATTTTCATGTGGAGATAGGTGTCAATCGGGTTGTCACCTAGAACGCTAATGATGGCACCCCGAAAGAAGCTATCAGAGCCTCAAAGTTCTCCTTCGACATACCCTTGAGAGGAGTTTCGGTGGTGACAAACATTATGTTCATCGAGTTCAAGCATAGAGCGACCAACTCACACCATCTCTTAATGTTGGAACCATCAAAAACTTTTGGCTTAATGGTTGATACAAAGCTAGAGACCGGAAACATCCTATCGTCAAGATAAGGTTTTTGGATTGTTAGATAATAGGCTAGTTTACATCATATTTTAATTCCAATATTAAATAGGCATTTCAATAATATGATTATCATGAGTGATATAAAGTATGTGCGAGTGTTCATGTTTAAACAACTAATAAACATAAACAGAATAAAACACAGAGGTTTTAGTGTGTACCCAAAGGCGGGGCGGTTACTGGAGACATCCGATGCGCTGTTATCACTTGGATTAGTCATACTAATCGTGGAGTGACCTTGTTCGCGACTGTTGAAGGCATCTAATGCACCGTTATCACTTGAATTAGTCATACTAATTGTGGAGTGACCTTTTTCGCGGCTGCCGAAGGCATCCAATGCACTGTTATCACTTGAATTAGTCATACTAATCATGGAATGACCTTGTTCGATGTAGCCGTACAAAGTCAATGCAAGAAGATGTACGCAGTGCAGTCCCTCAAACAACCTCCTGAAAGTAGAGGGAAGTAGTCGCTCACCGATACCGTGCGCGCGGTGTAAGCGATGGGAATATAAGAGGGCAGCAGGCAGAGGGAGAAGGGAGAGAACTCCAGGGTGCATATCTGGATCTGAACGCGGAGGAATGAACGTAGACACGTGCAGTTAAGGTAAGCTATCAATCGCTACGTGCGTTCTGTTCTGTTCTGTTCCAACCCGTTCTGTTCTGACTCGTCCGTAACACATCACACGTTCATTCCAACTCAACTCGGGCTCGGCGAGCGCACAGGCGTGTGGCATACCACTCTTTTTATCTAACTTCGCAAGTGGTGTACCCTGAGTCTACCACATAA
Source organism: Cenchrus fungigraminus (assembly GCA_036936925.1). NCBI lineage: Eukaryota > Viridiplantae > Streptophyta > Magnoliopsida > Poales > Poaceae > Cenchrus > Cenchrus fungigraminus. The sequence goes on from CM072779.1 coordinate 107,307,985, forward strand.
GTTGAATAAAGTTCTTCTCAAATACTCATACGATATTATTCTCAATATTGTCCCTAGCTTTAAACTAATGGGTTTTTAATTCGTTTAATTAAAATAAATAGCCCAGGCCTATTTATTCTAACAAAGTCGATCGCCAGCGGTTGTAGAACTGAGTATCTCGCACCCGATTACATCATTTTCGCAAACATTGGAAAGATCAAGAGGCCCTTCCTGTGGGCCATGAGCGCCACTAGAACCTGGCTCCCAGCCGTGGCCAGCTGCTTCATCGGAGACCTGATCATGGTGGAGGGCGACATATGGGTGATCAGCGACCTGAGAGGATAATGTGTATATGGCGGGGGCGCCTAGTGTTTAGTGTCTAGGATGGACTCTTTACGATGGACCATACCACCACCTCTCTCCCTCGCGTCGCTCTCCCCTGGGGGTGACTCGAGGGCCCCCGCCCGCGCCGCCTAGCCCCCCCCTCCCCCGCCGGATCCCGTCGGCCGCCGCCGCCACCACTGTCGGCGTCGCACAACTGGCGCCCTCGCGGCCTCTCCCTTTCCCCTCCCTCCTTCTCTCCTTCCTCTCTTCCTCTCCCTACCATTGCACCGCACCACCCCCCTTGGTCGCCCTTCGCTGTCTCCGGCCGTCGTCTCCGGCTTGCCGACGGCTCCTCCGGCATTGGCGCCTCCTCCCTCTCCTCCTCCTCCGACGAGCTTGCGACCTCCTCCCCCGGAACCATAGATCTGGATCAGGGGCCTCGCGTCTCCGTCGCCGGCAAGCTGCGACGTGCGCCTCTGGGGGGCTTGCCGGGGCCGATGGCGGCTCCCTCCTTTCGGCCCTGGTTCCCCCGTGGGCCAGCGCTCCCCCGCCTCTGTTCCCGACTGCCGCCGGCTCTCCTCCGACGCCGGCATGCTCCTTTCCGAGCGGCTGCTCCGGCCACCTACGGCGTAGATCCGACCTCCCTGCGCTCGGATCTGGCATTGGATGCCGGCTGTGGCTCCTCGCCGGAGGTCGCGGCGCGCTCGCTCCCGGCGGACACCTCTCCCTCCACGCCGGTGGCCACGCCCGCTCCTGCCGGCCGTGACACCTCCGCCTGCCGTCGCGTCATGGCTCCGCGACCCCCGCTCCTGCCTGCAGCGCCCTCTTCTTCGGCATTGGCTGACCGCGGCAGCTCGGTGCCACCTCACGCGCCTCCGGCCACGACGGTGTCTCCAGATCCGGCGCCGCCTCGCCCGCCTCCCGTCTCCGGTGACGCCACCTCGCCGTCGGCTGCGGCCTCCCCTTCCCCGCATCGGCTGCGTTCCGCCGGCTCCGCTTCCCGCTGGCGGCGGCCGCCCCCTCCCACCGGTGACCGCGTCCCCTGGCTCCCGGCGCCCCTCCTTCTTCTCGGTGCGAGTGTGGGTGCGGGCGGTGGGCCGAGACGGAGGTGCCCTCTCCCCTGCATCTCCTCTTCCTCCGGCAGCCGGCGCGAACGCCGGTGGCCGTGGCGGAGCCGGAGCTGTCCGGCGATGATGGGTGCCACTGCTGGCGGCGGGCAGTGTGGGCAACGTCGGCAGCGTAGGCCTCCACAACGGTGCGGGCTGCAGGTGGCCGCGGCTGCTGGTTTCGTGCATCGCCGCTTCGCCCGGTGTGCGCGCAGCCGCAACGTCTTCTACCCCTGCCCTGGCCAGCTGTTCGTCGCCCGGGTTTGCGGAGATGCTCGCGTCAACACCTTCGCCGACTGCCTCTCCGCAAGTGGCTGGTGGGCCCTTTGGCTGTCAAGCTCGTCGTTTGGCGCTGGCCTGCTGATGCTCTCTTTCGTCGTCATTGTGGATGCTCGCGGCCATCCCATCGGTTTGCCTCTCATCTGGATCTCGCTCGGTCGACTGTGTGGATGGATTTGGGAGCCTTGCGAAAGCTTTGCTCGGGCGTTTGCCGAGCTGACAACAGCTACGTTTCTAGACTTAGCTCACCTGTTGAGGGCGTTGTCGGGCTACCAAATCCTTCTGGTTTTGCCAAGTGAAAACTTGATTTGCTCCTTGGTGGGAAGACGGACGAAGGCGGTTTCGGCGTCGTTCCCCCCTTGGAGGCTTCGCCTTGCAACACTTTCACGATCTACCTTGTTAGTTCCAGTTTGTTAGGCGTTCGTTGACGTGTGGGTGTTCTTGGTGACCTTGTCTCTTGCAGATTTCAGTTGCTCTAGGTCGTGTTCGGCCTGTTGAGGTGGTGGTGGTGGTGTTGTGGTCTCTTTCCTTTGCTCTTGCCGTTAGGGTTGTTGTTCCTGTTTTCCCACGCTCTAGAAGCCTCTAGAGTCATGTTCTGTAAAACTCTATTCTCTTAATGAAAAACGTGCTTTGCACATCTTAAAAAAAGTATATACCTATTTTAGTAAGGCCGTAAGGGTAACTAGATAATTATTGCAAATTTATTAATTTTGGTAGCCTCCTAATTCCATCATGCCGCCCCCACCAACCCCCTCCCCCTCCGCAACCCTGGTCATTTCTCCCGCCCACATTTTTCCTATCCACCACCGCCGCTGTTTCCCGATCCGTCGCCGCTGTTGTTTCCTTACCCGCATACGTGTGGCGTCGCAACTCACGCACCAAATAAGGTCCTCTAGCCGAGTTGGTTGGAGTGGGCTGAGATATGGTCGTAACCAGGAGACCCGAATTCGATTTCTCGTTGGAGCGAATTTACGAGACTGCTGGTTTAAAAAAAATCCCCTCAACGATGAAACGAGGGTTCGGAGATTTTCTAAACCGGGATTTGATTCCCTCTCTTAATGAAAATCGTGGGGCGGTCTTCAACTCCACCAACTTAGTTTTATACGTCGCAAGTCACGCGTGAAATAGACGGACCAAAGCAGGAACGACATCAATCAATCAAGTAAACTAAACCACCAGCACGGCGTAAGAAGTCAATTACAATTTACAACACGGGTGGAAGATGAGATATACAATGAACCTTGCGCATATTTAGGCAAAAAACTTGACCGAATGACGGACGACGACACTTCGCAGCGTGCATGGGTGCTCGCTCACTGCTTCTGACAGCCGGCGCTGCACGTCGCGATCTGCTGGGCGCAGAGTATCAGAGCTGGGAGCAGCTCGCCGAACGCCATTCGCCGGAGCAGCTGCCCGCAGGCGCCGAGGCCGTTGAGCATCTCCTCTTTCTGCTTGTTTCCTTCATTCTTTTTTTGAGACGAAGGCTTGTTTCCTTCGGGACGTGCGCAATTGGCACGAGCCTGCTTGATAATGTGCTTGTCGCACACTTTTTTCAGGTCAATACCCAGCCTGGCCTGGTTTTTCTCAATGCTGCAGAAGCAAGTTCTGTCTAAGCCAAACACGAAACGGGAGCAGCAGTTTTTAACATTGCCAGGGTCTGAAGAGTTGCCAGCGGTAGCAGAACGAAGTGGGTCTATGCACTGGATCGCTTGATCAGTATCCAACAAATACATCGGCCTACGAAGACTATCCTTTCTGCAATCAGCCCTTTTTAACTCGCGGATGACGGACTTGACTTGATCATCCAGCTTGTTACCCCTGAAGAGGAAATCAAGAGGATCTTCCTGCTGGGCCACGCTGGTGCCTCCAAGCACCGCGAGGCCGACGATGAGCGCCTCCAAGCACGTTTTATAATGGGACAGCCGCCCATCAGTACCGGGCAAGGATACAACCCGGTACTAATGGGGCCCATTAGTACCGGGCCGGGGCTAGACGGGCGGCGTCTAGCGCCGGTACTAATGGGACAGCCGCCCATTAGTGTCGGGTAAGGATACGACCTGGTACATTATCTGTACATGACATGATGTGATTAAAAGCCAGCACCACTTTAAGCGATGAACTTTGGTGATGCACATCCAAAACAAAATCTTTAGTGATGATCAGGTTCGTTCGGCTCTTCTTTCACCAACATATATATTTCTAAAAAATAAACTACACAAGGGACAAACATAATTACCTATCCCTTAACATATTTTTACCCAAAATTTACAAGCTATCTAACACCAATTATTTCTTCTTTAACTTTGATGAGATATAGAATATTCTCATGTTATCTTTGCACAAAGTACAAAGTTATTGCTATTCTCATGTGGTTTTAGGGCATGCATGTTTGGATTTTGCCCAGCTCTGCCCTGCCAACGCTCAGGTTTGTAACATATGACCATATGTACACTTAATCACACCACTTAGCATAAAGTATTGAACCATCAAATTGAATAATCTCTAATTAATAATTGGAGACCGCCTGATCATGGTGAAAGGTGCCACAGCGCGTGTATGGCCAGAGTGGAGTGTTTGGTATCTAGATTATTACCGGCGATGGGATGTGCGAAGGTGAGTGGCCTCTGCGTGACTGCGTCTACCTTTTATCAGCCGTTGAGAGAGGTACTTAAACTAAGCGTGCATGCTTGGAATGTGCTCTCTTTCTTTATCTTCTTCGTTGCTGGGTACAGCGCTCGACAGCTGCTGTTTTATCTCTACGTTATAAGCTAGATATGTTTAATTCTCGGACCGCGATCTTTGCACGTCGTTACAACCTCTCTCCCACTTCTCACACATCTGATGGGATGTGCTGGGCATTAGGGCATAGAAGGCACTTTCATACATTTTTACTGCATTATGGATCGAAATATCATACTAAGAAATCCATCGTAATATATATGTCCCTCTATATCATTGTTCTTTCAGCAACTTGTTGTACAGTGTCGATCTTTTGTTCGTCAGGATTTTGGTTCAAGGTACACAACGGGAAAGACCACCTTTACCGTGTGTTTCGAACGCACGGCAAAGGGCAAGAAACGCACGGCTTAGCCTTTGCCGTGCGTTTTTCTCGGAAACGCACGGCAAAGGGCGCACGACAGCGATTAGCACGGCAAAGAGCCTTTGCCGCGCACTTTTAATTGCACGCACGGCAAAGACGGCGCACGGCAATAAAAAGTGGTAACGGCACACCGACGGAGCCGGCCGTTTACAAACAGTTACCGAACGTTTGCCGTGCGCCTCCCACTGAGACGCACGGCAAACAAAACCAAAAAAACAAAAAAAAAATCCAGCTACCCCCACTGCTAGTGCTGGGTATGTGCATATACATGTTTTTGGACGTATGAGTACATACACATTTGTGGGAGTATCAATACATACACATGTGCATTTTTTAGACGGAGTATGCATACATGGCACAAATTAGCCTAAATCTTATCGAACGATATGAAAAAACAAGACACACATGCATCCAATTATCAACCTACTCGTCGGTCCATACTTTGGATGGGATCATCAACCGGAGAGGAGGTGTTGCCTTCTGGCTGGACGCTACGCCGCCACTGCAGGAAGGAGATCAGGATTAGAGATAAACAAATCGATGACCGGAATGCCCCATTGAAAAAAAAATGGCAGGAAGCAGATCATACATCAGCAGATCATACATCGGTGGAGATTCATATACATGGTGAGTTATTCACGAAGACAGGAGGAAAAGCATGCATATGGGCCATGGAGATTCATACGAGGTGCGGTCACGTACCACCAGCGCGCCGTCGTCGCCGCCCACCAACACCACCAGCGCGCCGTCGGGGAGGCGGAGGATCCATGGCCGCCGCCGCCGCATTTTGGAGGGCGCCATGGGGAGGAGGACGCCGGCCTCGCGAGGAGGAGGCCGGGCACCGCGCCGTGGGGAGGAGGAGGGTGGGGCCGTGCGCGTGCGGATCTGCTGTCGGGAGCCCCGGCCGCGTGCGGAGGGCGGCCGCGTGCAGATCCGCCGCCGTGAGCCGTGCGCCGGAGGAGGAGGGGGTCGCGGCGCCGGAGGAGGAGGGGGCCGCTGCGCCGGAGGTGGGGGTCCGCGGCGCCGGAGGAGGGGTCGCCGCGGCGCCGGATGGAGAGGAGGCGGGGCCGCGGCGCCGGAGGAGGGGGGCCCGCGCCGCCAGATGGAGAGGAAGCGGGGTCGCTGCGCCGGAGAGGGGGGCCGCGCGCCGGAGGAGGGGGGCCGCGGCTCCGGCGGGATGAGGAAGGGAGTGGGGGCGGACGAGCGGGTCTGCGGGGTGGGGGGACGGAGGGAAGGGGTAGGGTTTGGGGAGAGGGAGTCTTTTATATAGAAAGTTGGTTGCATTTGGACCGTCCGATCGGCCAGATCAACGGCTCCCAGCGTCCGAGATGGTAATGGGCCGGGGTGAGGTGGGCTGGGGTTAGGTGGGCCGGGGTGAGGGTTAAATAGGCCGTGTGGCTGGTAGTAGGACATATATATAAAAAAACCTTTGCCGTGCGCCATTTCAAAAACGCACGGCAAAGGTACTCTTTGCATCATTAAATTTTTTGTAATTGCATTTGATATTTTAAAATTATCAAAAGATAAACCTCGGCTCAAAATAATAGCAAAAATATTTTTTTAGGGAGGAACCCGACCGGCCAACCACCCATCGGTAGGACTCAAACCTGTGACCACTAGCCCCGCGTGTGCCTCTCTTACCACTACACCACAAACTAGTATGCGTCCATATCCTATTTTCTATCCCCTCATATTATACAATGCCAAATATAAATTGCTTATTTGAGGCTCTAAACGGATTTCATTAGTTAAATATGAAAATAAACACAAAATTGTACCAAATTTTAACATGGAGCCAATTATATTTTTGAGATATAGACAAATCTCATAATTTTTATCTTCATTTGCATTTTTGAGGGGCTATTGAATTTTTGAGGGAAAAAACTTTGCCGTGCGCCAATCCAAAAACGCACAGCAAAGATACCTCTTTGCCCTGCGTTTTTTCAAAAACGCACGGCAAAGGCTTTTTTAATAAAATCTAAATTTTACACAGAAAAACACTAAAATTATCAAATGGCTTCGAAAAAACACCAAAATTTTACATAGAACAACTTATATTGTCTATTGCTTATAGAAAAAAATTGAATTCAAATTCAAATTTGATCGTCACTTTTCATTCAAATCTAACCATCTACTTCTCGACTCTCTGAAACTTCTTCGGAGATGTTTCGATTTATAAACACCGTACATGACAAAATGTTCAAAACTTGTTCAAATTTTTACTACAGCCTCCACGTATGATATCATGAGCTCTTGACAAATCTTATAATTTTCAGACTTCATTTGCATTTTTTAGAAATTTTAAATCATTTGGACACACGATCATGGTCGTGTTTCCTAGTCAAGATTTTCAAAATTTCTTTTGATTTCATGAAAAAAGTCTTAAATTGAGCTAAATAACATGAATATTATTTTTTCACTCATTTTATTTTAGTATTTGAATCACTTGTAGTTCAAATTTAACATCTTTGAAAAAATTGCTTGAAATGCAATTAATTAGTTAAATATAGCAAATTAATACAAAAATCTACCAAATTTTACCATGAAGTATCACATGTTGTATGTATAGAGTAGAAAAAATTTCAAAGTGAGAAGAATTTGTTTTGAGAGACTATTGAATTTGAGGCTTAGGAGGAGATATATATGGAAAAAAATCTTTGTCGTGCGTTTTTTCAGAGACGCACGGCAAAGAAGTATCTTTGCCGTGCGCCGAACTAAAAAACGCACGGCAAAGAGGATAATAAAAAATTGTTCTCCTCCCCTTGCTAACGGTGGAAAAAAATGTTTGCCGTGCGCCAGAGGGAAACGCACGGCAAAGGGAATGTCTTTGCCGTGCGCCGCGAAACAAAACGCACGGCAAAGATTCTTTGCCGTGCGTTTTATTTCCGGCGCACGGCAAAGGGAGGTCTTTGCCATGCGCCCGATAAAAAACGCACGGCAAAGATTGTAACGCACGGCAAACATCGATTTTCCCGTAGTGGTAGTAATACAAGTTTGTAGGTAGAGGTTTGAAAATATCTTTTTTTATTTGCAGTACGACCAAAACTATGAAATCTATTAAGCCGTGTGTTCACGTTCTCTACATATGCGCTCAATAATATCCCCTATTCTTTTGCATCAATGAATTTGATACAACGAGATCTCATTAACAACTAACTACATCTGAGGGCACAATTTTTTTTAGCCATATAGAGCTATCTAGTACTTTGTACATGCTAAGCACTAACATGATCCTCCCATATCGTCCATGCTGACTTTGTTGCACTTATTTGAATTGTTAGTTAATCTCCTGGGACACATAATTAAATATAGTCATTCTTTTGGTTAAAAAAGCATTATTAGATGGTAATCGCTATGCGACAACAGGTCATAGTTTCATTGTTCGGAACGGCCCGCTTTATCCATCGTTCACCAAGGATTCAAGAGCATGCATCTCTTCTACTCCTAGAAAGGTTAGAAGATGGACAAAACATCGTAGGATACCATGCGGTTAAAAAAGTGTCCGCCAGTCCCTCGACAATCCCTCCTCCAGTATCTGTCGGTCCCGCCAATCAACGCACAAACAACCGCAGCTTGCTGGCTCCGCGCATGTAGGCACGATTCCTCCGTTGCCGCTCGGTACTCACCGTCGCGCCGCCGGAACGACATCGCTTCCCACCGGATCGACGCTCTCCTCCCGGCCGCCCCAGCCCCCTACCCCTTCCCCTCCTTTCGCCTCCCATTCTCCCCCAACACCTTCGAGCCGCCATCGACGCCTCTCCTCCTCCCTCCGCCTGCAAGCGCAAATCACCACCTCCCTCATCCCCCCTGGCCACGCCTCCTTCGAGACTTCCTCCCTTTCCCCGTCGATCGTCAAATCAGCGGCAGCAATGGTTGTAGTCCTGTGCGGGCGAATCCTGCGGTGCTGGGGAACCTTAGCTGCCACCACCACGATGCCATCTGCCGCCTATTCCTGCGGCGAGACCGACCCCGGCCTCGCGTTTGGCCTGGCGCAGCCATGTCCTTCATCTGGTGCACCCGTTCACCGCGGCGCCACGAGCCCGCCGCCACCACAGCCCATTCATGTGGAAGCTCCACCACTCCCACGCGTCATCCCACCCGCCCGATTGACGCACCGACGCGCGCCTCTCTCCCAGCTGCGCTGTCGATAAGATATGGTGAGGTGAGTCCATTTTCTCTGTGCCGGTGGTTTTGCAGGTCAGATGACGCTGACAGGGATCTACCAATTCTTCCCTGCCTCGCCGCCAGACTGTAAAGAAGCGCAATGATGCTACCAATGCAGTTCGTCTGTTTCGTCAAGCTCAAGCAGAGTATGGAAGCAGAACAAGTCGGCTATGCTTCAAAGGAGTTAGCGACTTCGAGGATATCGTCCATCTGGCGATTGGCGCCTCATAAGGCTTCCTTCTTGTTTAAGTCATTAAACAGTACTTAGTTCAATAATTACATTTAGTGCTCAATATTCGCCTATGCATTTAAGCCTGAGTTCCTTCAGTAGGAGGTATGAAGAACATTATCTGAACTCTGGTATGAGGATAGAGTAATAGTAGCTGTAGTTCATCATCTATCTGGCGATTTTCCCTTGATGTACTCTTAATCTTCCGCGTCAGTAAAGGATTACGGTTGCTGCTCAATTCTGTCCTGGTTTGGATTCGTTCTTCTTCCTCTCTGAACCCCACGAGTCTCATGTTGTTTTCCTTTTGAGTTCATCAGTTCTTGACAAAGGTATCCAAAGCCCAACATCCTTGACCGGATTTGTCGATTCCAGAGCCAGTTCTTCGACCTTTGTCCGATTGGCATGGTGGCCTGGTCGTTTTGGCTCTCCCGTTTAAAATACCCACCCTCCCGCCAAAGATCGAAGGAAACACTCGATTTTTCCCCAACTTGACGGACGCTTCAAGCAGTTAGGGTTGCAAGGCAATTGTTCCTGTAGAAAATTCCGTGTACTGTCTTGAATCCGTTTTGTGGTGGCGAAGGAGGCAGGTCACTCTTGATTTGGGTTGCAAGGCTTGTCCTTGTGTAAAATTCCTAGATCAAGCTGTGACCTAGGTGACGGTAGAAATTACTTATGAATCTAATTAGGGAGAGCACTGCTCGAGCCGAATTCACAAGTGGAAGAAATGGTGAACACTGGTGAGTCAGATCAGAGACTCTATGCTACTGCTGTAGAAGTTGATGGAATTAGGCGCACCTAGGATGGTTTCATGAAGGAGCAAGAAATTCAGAAGAAGTTCACTAACACTAGCCTTGAGAAGCTCTTGAAGTTAGCAGAAGATTTAGGGGCAAAACTGCAAGACACTCTACCTGAAGACAAAGGTTCCAATGCTAAGGGTAAGAATACTTCCACAAGCTATCAAATTCTTCACCTTAGAAGGCCAGAAATTTATAGAGGAGGCCCTCATGCTCATAAGAAGGTGGACTTTGCATCAACCTATAGTACTATATATAGTATATAAACAAGGTACATCTCACCAAAATCAATACCAGCCTTGGTCATAAGATGGGCACTTTGATGATGATGATTATACTGAGTATGGTGATACACAGTATTATGACCAAGAGCAGGAGTGGAGTGACCATCCTTGGAACATACATGAGAATGAAGGGACAATTCCCAAACAGTAATAATTCCCGCCCCCAAATTCCTACAATACCAACCACCAATCTCAACATCAGCTATCGCATACCCATAATTACCACCAGTATACACACCAAACACATGTACCCCAAACCCAACAAACTTTCAGAGAAAGACAGCAACAACCCCTATACAACCCTACAACCATAACCCAAACCCCAACCCACAATATAATTACCATCCACCTCCAAACTACTAGTATGACCAACACCCACAATTTCAACATAGAGTTCTGGCTAATGGTCCAAAGTTACACTTTCCTGAATTTTCAGGAGAAGATACAGATGGTTGGCTTAGAAAAGCTGAGAAATACTTTGAGATTATTAGTGTTCCTAATGAGGAAAGAGTGAATATTGCAGTGATGTATGTCAATGGCAAGGTTGAATATTGGTAGAGAGGCACTGAATGTAATGCCAACACATTACCCGGGCACCAATTCTGCATGATGGTAACTGATAGGTTCAATTCATCCTGTGAATATGAAATAGTTGGTCAGTTCCACAATCTGAAGAAAATTGGTTCAGTGGTAGATTATGTTGATAGATTTGAAGAAAATGTGAGTATGGTCAAGAGACACCATCCATCTCTCTCTAACGCATATTTCATCAGCAACATCATCTCTGGCTTAAAGGAGCAAATTCAATATGATTTGAAATGCCACAAACCAATAGCTCTTTCTCAGGCTTATTAGTGTGCTAAAAGAATGGAACAATCTACTCCAGCCTTCAAGAGACTCAACACTTTTACCCCACAACATAAGATACCTAGACCTGAGATGAAAGAGAAATCAGTCAACAATCAATCCATGGCTGAGTTAAAGGTTGCTAGGAAATGCTTCAAGTGCAGGGAGCCATGGGTTCCAGAGCATGGGAAGATTTGCAAAGCCAAGCAAGTTTATGATATGCACTAGAACTATGTACATCATATGCACTAACATGACGATCCTCCTGTATCGTCTATGCTGACTTTGTTGGGCGTCTTTGAATTGTTTGTTCATCTCATGCAACAAAAAAGTAAAGATGGTCATTATGTTTTTTTTATAAAAGTATTATTATAAAGGGTGTGTAATGATCATTAGTTGTCAAATACTCCAATGTTGTTTTTTTGTACATTCTCGGTACTGTGATGTGATTAAAATCCACTAAGTCAGCACCACTTTGAATGATGAACTATTGTGATGACATTAAAAACAAAATCTTCAAGTGATGATGAACTTCCGCACTTCTTTCACCAACATATATATTTATAAAAATGATTTATATAATGGAAAATGGCCATGCATATATCTTCTGCAACAACCAATTTATGTTGTATTCAAACACCATTTTTTGGCGACATGTGGATGGGAGTTTAACCATCAGAAATCTTTCTATTCATGACAGAAACTATATAATCTATTCATATGTGCCTTCATGTTCTCTAGCTCTACGCTCATCAACAATGGAACATGCTGCAGTCAGTGTCTATTATCGTACTTTATGTTGTATTATTCTTTCCATCAATGAATTTTTGATACTATATATGAGATGTCACTAAAAAATAACTACACCTGAGGGCACAATTTTTTTCCGATCCATATAGATCTAGCTAGTACTTGTGCATACTATGCACTAACATGATCCACCCGAATCGCTTATGTGACTTTATTAGTTGCACATTTTTGAATTGTTAGTTTGTCTCGTGGGACACACAATTAAAGATATGGTCATTCTAATTTGGGTTAATAAAAGAATTATTAGAAAGGGTGTGTAGATGACCATTAGTTGCCACATACTCCAATGTTGTTGTTTTTTTACATTCCTGGTCTTGTGATTTGATTAAAATCAATTATGACACCACTACTTTAATTTAAGCGATGAACTGTGGTGATGCACATCCAAAACAAAATATTCAAGTGATCATCAGCTGCCGCTCTTCTTTCACAACATATATATTTCTAAAAAAAGTAATTCCCTATGAGCATCGAGCCCGTAACAAAAATCACAACTGCTGAGTATACATGACATAATTTTACCCAAAATTTACAAGCTATCTAAAACCAAATATTTCTTATTAACTTTGATGAGATCGAAGATTGCCATGTTATGTTTTCACAATCGACAACCTTATTACTATTCTTATTACATTGTGGTACACATAATATTTCATCAGATGTACAAAGGAAATGAGCATGTACATGTCCACACTACTACCCAAAAAAAAAGGGAGTGTTCATTCCGGGCGTCAGCGTCCGGACGCTCGTCATGCACAGAAAAATCCCACCGCAACATGGTGGATGTTGCTTGCAACATCATCTCAAGTCTCATCCATCGAATAACCATTTCACCAGCACAGCAAAAAGAACCAACCATGAAGAGAGTATATCACGGTAATCCTGAACAAGTCAAACATACTGTATGAACAACAAAATTTATAAAAAGTTTGTGCATGTTGTAGTGCAATGTTATACATAAACAAGTATACGCAACATGAGAAAGTATCGTCTAAAACACCAAAAAACAATGCTTGCAACATACAGAATATGCATATTTGCTCTCTGTCTCTGCCATCTGATTTCTAGGATAGAAATTCTCAACGCAACATATAAGTAATGTTTCATGCAACATCATTGATAAATCTTGATCTAGAAAGAGAAGAGTGTTGCAACATCATAAATTAAACCGTGAAGCATGAAAAACCAACCGCTAAAACATCTTAATTGCTTCACGAAATCAACCAACAGAATTCTGTGGGGTACCATCAGATTGATGTTCTGACCACATCTTACTAGAGATCAAGCTTTTTGTCGTCCCAAATCGATGCCCTGTCACCGGATAAAGCTTGTCACTACTAAATTGAGGTATTTCATCAAAAACAGATCCTAAAAGAAACAACTTACCTATGCCCCCTACTACTATTTGCAAACAAATCATTGCAACATCTAAACTGGCTGATTGCAACATAAAAAACAATTCAATCCCTACATGCATACTCACTTGTGCAAGCCTGCAATATTCCGAAAAGAAGAGTCTGCATGGGTTGCAATTGCTACACAGAATAAAAATCCAAACATTTAAAATCACTTGTCGGAACATTAAACAAAAATTGATGTAACATCCAAAATTACATGTCGAAACACCGCAAATAAGTTACAGCAACATTGAAAATCACTTGATGCAACATGCGAATGATGAGAAACTAAAAACCAGATAAGGTCTCCTCCTCCGTCGGTCGTAGGGGACCGGTGGCCGGCACGACTCGCCCATCCCTTCTTGCTTGCCGCAGGGGTCGCCCACCCCTCCTCGCTGAGGGGAAGCGGCGGCCATCGTGGCTCGCCTGGCCCTCCTCGCACTTGGAGGCACGGTAGCCAGCTGTGGCCAGGCAAGCGGCATGGCTCGCCCACCCTCCTCGCTGTAGCGGAGCAGGGACCTGCGGCGGAGCAACTCTGATTGCAGCAGAGGCAAAGAGAGAGAGTCTGTGGTGGGGGTGAAAGCAGCACTAAAGAGATAAGGAAAATGCGTGTGTGAGATGGTGGGTGACTTAATTAGTTGTAGGCGCATGTGTCATCGTCTGTGGTGGAGAGTGCTCCACGTCTCATGTTTTACTTAGGGATTGCTTAGTCCACATAAATTTATGGCAAAATTTTATAGAACACTAAAACAAGTTCTATTAGGAGGACTAAACACTAATTACACGGATGAATCAGGAGACGAATCCACTAAATCTAATTAAGTCATCATTAAAGATTGTTTAATGTAGCATGACATTGTCTAATCATAGCCTAATTAGACTCATTAGATTCGTCTCGAGTTTTGAGTTGAAGGCGGCCAATCTCAGTGGATAGAGTCATAGGAGTGTCATGAGTATTAAATATCATCCCACGTCAGCAAATTTATGAGGAGAGAGAAGGGAGAGTGTCATAGAATGAGAGAGGAGTATCATCACCATGACCTTTCGCTGGCACAGTTCTCAAGTTATCAGCCTTGGTAACTGTGCGATGACCCTCTCTATTGAGACTGGCCTGGAATGAGTTTTGTCATTAATCCATGTTTAATACTCTTAATTAGTGTTGTTAGTTTCGATGTGACGGGTGAAAATTTATAGGTAGGGAACTAAACAAGCCCTTAGTAATCTTTCGGGTATGCTTATTTGCACAGGATAACCTTCGTGATATACACACTTTCATGCAAATGCAAGGTGCGGCCCAGGCTGTGTCTCGCAGTTTTCTGCGTTCTTGGAGTTGCTTATCCAAATCTCGTGTTGTTGGTGACTCACTCCAGCACTCCACATAGAGGAAGATGCATCCAGAAAAGATGAAATAAGTAGGGAATTTAGAAGAGTTGACCACATTTTGCAAAACCACTCTGGCATGGGAGTGAAGACGTTTAGCCTTCATACTTACCTGTTCTGATATGCATCCTAGTTAGGTCACTCACAATGCAGACTCTAACATGAAGTCTAAGTCTATTAATTACTCTCTTATTTATAGCTTTTTGCTAATGTGACGCTATATTTATTGAAGAAAGAGGGGGGAACATAAGAAACCAAGTCTAACTAAGAAACAAGTCTTCACGCAAATCAAGATCATTTGTGAGAGAAACAAGTGGGTCATAGGATACTAGGATAGAAAATTTCATTGTAAAAGATAGTATCTTGACACGATGTCCTAGAGTATAGAAGTTATGATAGTTTCTAACATTGGGAGTGCCCTTATGTTGACCGCTGGTTTCAAATTGCCATTACTCCTGGGATTGAAATTTTTGAGCTAACAATGTTCGGACGATGTGACATCAAGTCCAGTTCTCGTGCTCTGTTTTATCAAGTGAGCAGAACTGAGAAGCTCCATTCAGTCTCTTTCATCTCGTTGTATGTTCTTTTCACTCTGCTATGCAAGTCGGTTGCATGAGTAGCTTGACAAATTTGAGATTGTATTCTGTCAATGTAAAATCAAAATGGAGAGAGCTCTCCATTTAGAACAGACGAGAAAGGGGTCAGTATTGGAAGATCAAAAAGGAAAGAAGACCCAAGAAGTAACAAAATTAAAGGGATTGAGATAAGGCTACCTCCATGGCTAGCTTGCCGGAATCGCGGAAGAAGATGGCTAGTGCGCGGGAGGTGGGTGGGGCGGTCGGCGGCGACAGCGGGTTTTATGGTTTTGGGGTTATCGGTGTTCGGGGTTGCAGGGGAGAGCTCATGGTGGATCTAGAGGGATGGCCACCGACGATGGTGAGCATGGCAGTGGTGACGGGGTGTGGGCAGTGAGCTGAGGCTGGGCGGCGATGGTGCCGTCAGGCGAGTGGTGGTGGACAACTGGTGGATGGGGTTGAGCCACCATAGTATTTAGGAAGGGCGGGGCTGAGGTGTCCACCGTAGTATTTAGGAAGAGCGGGGTTGAGGGTATACGTTGTCAAATGGGCTGCCCGGCACGATCAAACATGCATGGCATGGCGGGGCACGACAACTTGTTGTGTCGTGCCAGAAAGTGTCGTCGTGCCGATGCATTAGAACTGGTACGGGCCCATGAGGCCTTAAGCATGCTATGCCATTCTCAGTGGCACAAGGCACTGCAGTGCTTGTGCTAGCACTGGCATTATGTCAACAATGCATAGAGTAAATCAATGTGGAAATTAATCAAATCAATATGCAAGAAATTCGGCACAACAATCTCCAAAGTCCATGCATCCATCACAAAAAAATCCATGAATCCATCACACACATGAAATCTATCACATAAAATCCATCAAAATTGAATCTCCTCGTCCTTTGATGGAGCAGCGAGCACAACTCCCGGCCACGAGCGCATCTCCCAACATGCTCTATGGGGGCGGTGCCTGGCGATCTCGCCGTGGCAGATCTCCTCACCCTCACCCCCGTGGCAGCCACGAGCAGTACACCTCCCAACTATGGGTTGCTAGTGTAGCTCGAACAGGGGAGAGAAGGGTGGGGGTGTCACCAGAGCAGGCTTGGAGGAAGAGACTGGAGGTGCCGACAAGCAACTAGTGGAGGGGAGGGCAGAGTTGGTCAGCAGCGCAGCGTGGGCAGGAGGTGAGGGAGCGGCGGCGGCTATCGGGTGGGAGATTGGGAGGAAGGAAGGGGATTGAGTGGATTTTATACATAGGGTTTCAATGGTTGATGGACTTGGGCCACACAGTCACTTGGACCACAAATGGAAAAGGGGATAGATTGTATGGTGGTGTCAGGCCAACTTCTTGCCCTCTCATTGACCATGTCGTGTCTGGGCCAGCACTACAGGTCGAATTGGTGGTCCAAGCACTGGCACTATGTCGTGTCGTGCCAAGTGCTGTCACTACTGTCCTCATGCTATGCCAGGACCGTGCTGGTATCGGCCCATCATGTTAGTGCCAAATGACCATCTATAGTTGAGGGGAGGAGCCGTTGGTGGGAGGCGGCATTATGGCGAGGTCGCCACCAGCCGTGTGGCGGTTGTTGTGGCTAGTGCTGGCAGGGTGCAGTGACCATGAGATTTGGTCAGAGGGGAGGAAGGAGGAGCAAGAGAAAGAAAGAGAGGCGGGGCCATCGGTGGGGCGAAGAGGGAACTGTTGGGACGAGGAAGAGTGGTGTGGCTGCAAGGTGTAGGATAGCGATAAAGAAGGGGGGTGGAAAGGGGAAAAGAGGGGTGGCGTTAAGATGACGTCGGCAAGCCAGAGGCTGCAGGCGGAGCGGGAATGCAGGATCGGTCAGGCTAAGCAAAAGCTCTGGCCACTTGTTAGTACGGGAGACCTAGGTTCTCACGTTAGCGTTCGGAGGAGAGGGCTCCCCAGAGGCAGGTAGTTGTGTCCTTTCGTCAATGTTACTAGGGAGGAATTAGAGCAAGTACATTGGTACACGTCAGCAGTCCCATAGGTCGTCCCATGCAGTGCCACATAGGATTTTTGATGATGTGGAGGAGAGAGAAAGAGGTCATTGCCTCGCGAAACTACCACCTCATGAGCTAAACAACTACCTCATGAGACAACTTCACAACCATTGTATGAGTTGTTGTTACCATGCAACCCATAATATTCCTTTTTTATAGATCTACCACATGACTTACCAGACAACTCATTGTACAGGTTGTCTGTTGAGTCGACCCAAGATTACATGTCAGTACATGGGACGACCTATCAAACGGTCAGGGGTTGAGACCTGGATAGATCCGCTAGGGGTACCCCCAAGTGGTTTGTAGGTTAAAGAGGATATATGGGAACTAAGAACGCAGATAGTTGCATGAGGAGCACACGAAACTTGGTGAGACACAGGGGACATGAGGGTTTATACTGGTCCGGGCCTCCGGAGAGTAGTGCCCTACATCTAGTAGTGCACACGAAAAAGACGTCTAGCGCTTCTAGGAAGCACTCAAAACCAAGGCTGGCGTCAAGCGCAAGGTGATGGCCAGGCCACCCCCGCAGCCGTTGTGCCCAAAGTCGAAGAGGACCATCAGGTAAGTGTTGACACCATTTTTTGACACATGTTGATAAAGAGCAAAATTGGTGAGAAAAGGCATCAAGAAAGCCACAGGGCCGATAGAAGGAAAAAAAGGAAAGGAACAACCAGTCAGTTGACCATTTGGGAAAGGAGTCAACACAAACAGCTGATGGTCAAAGGTAGGAGATCGGCTGAGGAAAAGAAGAGAAAGCGACAAAAGGAGAAATACACCAAGGAAGAAAGAAGGAAGCTCAGGCGGGTCAACATCGGTTGACAATGGGTCAAAACTAGTTAGTGAGTCCGACTCTTGCACGAGTCGTTTATTTTAGCAGTTATAGTTTCTTTTTATTAGAAAAGTCTTATCGTAATCGACTAGGAGTTCGTAGTATCTAGGGGTATAAGTAGCGACCCTGTGTGGTCGAGAAAGATGGTACACACCAACAAACACAAAACTTTACTTTTCAAGCAATTTACCTTTCAAGTCGGTGAATTCGCCAAAAAGTTTCTTTCTTCTTGTTTTCTTGTTTCAAGCGCTGTCCTTCGAGTTCGCCAGGCTACATCAGTCGACCTCCGGCAGGCTTGTGAGTACCGCTTTACCGAGTAATATCTAGGCTTTAACCTCCGGGCGCATCGTTGTGGTTTCGTCTAGATTTATTCACAATTTATCGATATCAGCTAGATTCGCAAGTCTTTTTCTTGTTTATTTAGCTTTTATCACCAACTTATCCCGCTCGAGGCTCGATCGTGTTGGCTAGCTCTCGATGTGTCACCAGATGCACCGTCCTCACAGTCGATCCAGACCCGCCTCGTCACTGACGTCACCAGATCGGCTGACCTTAGCCGTTCTGAACATACTTGCACCTCGGCTGCCTATCGGCTAGCTGATCTCATTCGATCTCGCATCGGCCAATCGGGCTGTTGTGATGTGCCCACGTGGAAGACATCTATCGGTTATGTAGCCAATCGACCCCATATTTAACTTCTTATCCTCTTCCGTGCCGATCAACAGGTCAGGTCGGCTGGCACGCCTTGTTACATCTCGGGGATCCATTACGTCTTGCCGCAGAGGACTTTATTCTGTTTTCTGCGTCAACACATCTTGGCACACCTGGTGGGACGTGAAGAATCACAATGATGTCTAAAGAATCCAAGAAGTTTGATGAAGTCCACAAGGACAACACCCAACCAATCACTGTGGATTAACTCAAGGAAGCTGGCAAAGCTGAATACGAGAATTGCATGGCAGAGTATGGTCGGCTTCTAATGAGCAGTTTCAGTCTCACTAGGGAAGGAGCAGTGAAGAAAATTCCTCTTCCAAAACCTATAGAGATCATAGTATAAGCTGATCCTGGAAGACTTCAAGACATTATGACAAAAGCTATGCATGAAGCTTTAATTGATCAATCTTATGTCTTCAATAATTCAGTATAGAATAGCATGAAGGAAGTTCTCAGGGAAGAAGTCATGAGCTCATTCAAGGGACCATCATATTATCAACCCAATATGGCTTTCCCGTTCATGACTAACGAGAAGTTCAAGGAAGTGTTGCCGGTTTCTCGGCCAATTACAACTTCTGCTCCTGAGATTGTTACAACAACTCCTCCTTCTACCATGCCGCTACCAACAACTGCAGGATTCAATCAACCAGGATCTCAGGGTTTCGTATCTGGTACTCCTATAGATCCAAAGTACAGCATGCCTATAAGTTCTGCACCAGAGTCAACCCAGAAGACTACAGTGATTCCCAAGTACACTAGCCCTTATGCAGCAAAGTTCAATAACTTGGTTGGTACTGCTTTTCATCATGACAAGGGGATTACATTCACATTCTTCGATCAAAGATCCCAAAGTCAGTAGAGTTATGATGTATCACCCCTGTATGCTTACATGGTCAAGCCACTACCTGCTCCTCAAAGGGTTCGTAAGACTCAAGAGATGGCACTACAACCAAATATGTCAGGTAGATTTTCGGTTAGCCAGCCGATCGTAAGTCACCAGATAGAACAAGAGCAGATGACAACAGCCATGAAAGCATCTGCAGTCAGAAATTATGCTGCTAAACTCCAAGAGGAATATAATGAGGCTATGAATCAAAACTGCACTATTGGAAGCAATGACAGATTCTCCTCTGTTCTCTACACCACCATATCAAGAGCAATAGATCCAGGATCTTCAAAATATTTAGTATGTGCAACAGCCGATTGCTCCACAAACAAACCAGGCGAATCAAGGTTTCTCGGCTAAACAACTACTTCAAGGATCACCACATAGCATTGAGATCCCAAGGCAACACTAGGCTCCTCCTAATCCTTCGGTCATCCAGCCGATTGTTCAAGAGCAACCAAGAACAACTGTTGTGGCTTTAGCTCAGCAATATAATTCGGCAGGTCCTCAGCCGATTGATCAGAAGAGTTTTATGGCTGAAGTTACAAATATGCTACAAAATCAATTCGTATTAAAACCAAAGTAGCAAACGCACATGTATCGAACACCTTACCCAGCATCCTTTGATCACATCCTGTTTCCCAAAAGGTTCAAGGTGCCTGACTTCACCAAGTTTACTAGCCAAGATGACACCTCAACCATTGAGCATGTTACTCATTTTATCATCCAGTGTGGGGAGGCGGGAACAAATGAATCATTGAGAGTTCGATTATTCTCATCCTCTCTATCAGGGCCAGCCTTTGCTTGGTTTACATTGCTCCCAGCAAATTCAATTCAGAGTTGGGAAGATTTGGAAAGACAGATTCATGGGTATTTCTTCTCAGGGATTCATGAGATGAAACTTATTGATCTTACCAGCTTAAGACAGAGGAACGATGAATTGGTGCCCAACTTCATTCATTGGTTCAGGGAGATGAGGAACAAATACTACAGTCTATCCCTGACCGATAAACAATTGGCAGAATTGGCTTTTCAAGGACTCTTGCCATCTATCAAGGAGAAGTATGCTTCACAAGAGTTTGAGAACATCAGCCAGTTACTCCATCGGCTAAGTCACGAGAGCAATCGCTCATATGAACCCAGGAGGAACTTTTAAAAGCGAGTGTCCTATGTAGATTGCTCTGATGATGAAGAAGAATCTGAAGTCGATTTGGCTGAGTGGGTTCGAAACAGGAAGCTGATTGCGTGTCCCTTCGGCAAAAAAGAGCCTGAAAAGTTCAGCTTTGACACAACCAAAGCTAACAAGATATTCGATCTTCTCCTTCAACAAGGACAGATTAGGCTGTCACAAAACCATACTATACCAAGTGCTAAAGAACTAAAGAAGATCAAGTACTGCAAGTGGCACAATGCTACATCTCAGAACACTGAGGAGTGCAAGGTGTTTCATCAACAGATCCAAAGTGCAATAGATTAAGGAAAGCTGAAGTTTGAAACACCTTCCAAATCAGGAAAGTCGATGAAGATCGATCAACACCCTTTTCCTACTAACACGGTTGAAGCAACCAAAGCAAAGGTGTTGATGTCTCAATTGGCTAAAAATAAAGGAACCATTGATCCTGAGACTCAGATGACAGCTGAAGAAGCCAAAGGGAAGGGATTGTTTGAAGAAGGAATCAATTCATAGGGTTCAAAACAGCAAGTTACATCGCAGGTCCTTCTGAGCAAGTTCCAACGCCAACAAAGGCAGATCAAGGAAAAAGAAGAATGGGCAAGGCGCAATTCGGGGCACTGGAGAAGTTCGTTCTTCAGATATTGCTAGGAAGATGGGATCAAGCTTCCAACATCTAACAACTGTCCGGAATGGGAAGGCTTCTATTCAGAAGGGCAGCCATCCAAAAGGTCTTGTTTTGATAACAAGGACAGAAAGCCTACCAATCAAGATCAGCAAGAGTGCCACAACCAACGCATCTCAGTATATGATTGGCTGGGGGCAAGGTTAGCATGCATGATCGGCTAGGAGGCAAGGCCAGTGTACATGATCAGCCGGGGGGGAAACGCCAAGACAGTCAACCTAATTGGCTAGAAAACATGGCTGACAGCAGGGTCCCTGATGAAGATGTGTTGGCAAGAAATCCAAAAAGGTGTAACACTACATACGAAGACAAAAGCCAACACGAAGCCTGTCAACCAAGGTGGTGCCCAGAAGGGTTGACCAAGTCTCAGAACAGGAGAGTCCAGCGCTTGCGACAATTAGAACCGCAAGAAGAAATTGAGAAGCAAGCACTTGACAAAAAGAAGGTCCGTTCCCAAATCTGGCAACCCAAACCTAGAGCTGATAATAAGAAAGAAGGCCAACCAGTGGCGATGTTAACATGGTCTTCATGCTACCTAAAGAATTCATGACTTTTGAAGACAATTCAGATGAAGAAGCTTCAGATGAAGGACTAGGGATGGCTCAGTTAACTTTAGATCCAATGTTGGCCAATTTTGAGAAACCAGATGAGGAAAAACATCAGCACATGAAAGCTTTGTTTCTCAAAGGACTTGTCAATGGGAAGCCAGTCACAAGGCTCCTAGTGGATGGTGGTGCATCAGTCAATCTCATGCCCTGCTCAATGCTTCACAAATTTGCGAAAAGTGAGCAAGACTTAACCAAGACCGATATCATGCTGCATGATTTCGAAGGAAACTCGTCATCTGCAATGGGTGCTATTTGTGTGGATCTGACAATCGGCAGCAAGACCCTTCCAACTACCTTCTTCGTCATCAAGGGGAAAGGGTCATATAATTTGCTACTTGGGCGAGATTGGATTCACGCCAATTGTTGCATTCCATCTACTATGCATCAATGCGTGATTCAATGGATTGGAGACTCGGTGGCAGTAGTCAACACCGATTCCTCCTTCCACATCGCAACAGCTGATACACAATGGAATTTTGATAAAGTCATCTGCATATCAGGAAAAGTGTGCGAGATAGACTTCCTCAAGATGTCTGACTTTGAGCATCAGTGGATCTAGGTGATCGATTCTCAAATATAAAGGAAAGGACAGAAAGCTGCATCAGCCAATTAAGAGGATTGGACCATAAACAAGACAAGGCCGACGCTCGTCAAAGCCAAAGCAAAGTTGGAACATTGGATTAATTACTTAGCCGATTACTACTTCAGGCTTCTTAGCCGATTTAGATTTCGGATGATAGCCGATACTGAGTTATCGCCTTTAGTGGAAAAATTGTAAAATCAAAAGTGTTCACTCACTTATAGCCGATCTATTGATTCGGATAATGGGCGATGTAACAATTGCCCTTAGAACAAAAAAATATGAGCATATACATATTTCTTTCTCTCATATTTCAGTACATTGTGTTTACATCCACATTGAAGATCAATGGATTACATAAATTGGAAGATAAACATCCTATCTCTCGTATGATGAGGATATTGAATCAATGAACATCAGAGAGAAAGGGATGCCGCGAAGAGGAAACGGAAGACTAGATCTTTGCCAGAATCTGCAATCTTCCGCCGAGAGCTTCACGAGTTGATGACCAAGATGGTCGTCCCCTTGGCGCGTTCTTCCCCTGATACAGGTGCAGCGAGACATTCTACCTTACTCCTTCCCTTTAGCCGTTGAACCCAAGCTTGTCACAAGGATTCTTTTAGATGTTTTACCTCCAGGCTTCACGAGAAAGGTTGGAGAAGGTGAGGTGGCGCTGCACTACTTCACAAGAATTCTTTTAGCCATGATAAGAAAGGGGGAGAAGGGAACAATCAAACAACAAAAGTCTACACCCTATCAGATCTAGTCTTTGCACCATGGTGGGAGGTGTGGAGAGCTGATGAACATTCGGTTGCTATTTATAGCCCAAACCAGAGGGAATGGAAGCTGAAGAAGATAAGAAGGAATCAAAAAAGATACCAGATCCGGTCAAATTGGAAACAGTCCTTCCGTGAATGGCTCAGTCTTCAGAGGCTGACATTGATTTCAGTGATCCGTTTCCCCAAAAAAGGGAGGAGCGCTGAGAAGCTATTAAGGGAAAAAACTCTGTACTCCAGAAGTGGAGAAAGTAAAAAAGAGATATTCCTCAATGTTACTGAAGACATCAACAAGCTTACCGGCAGCGACATGAAGAAAAACTATTTCAAGAAGACGCTTGTTGGAACAAACAGAGTTCTAAATCTTCCTGAGTATGCTCCAAGAGGAAGATGCCTCCCATCCCTAAAAAACAACGAGCCGATCCAGAGATTTTTGGCTAAAAGAAAGAAGGTAGCCTACGAAAAGGGAACAAGTGTAGAACCATTGGATTATAAGCTGAGTTTTATAGGAGGGATGCATGGAAGAGACAGTTCAGAGCAACATGTTGACAATGAAAGGTTAATGGTATTCAAAAGTAGGTGAGAAGCATTCATCTGTCATGATTCAGAGAGATCATGAGATGGACAGTGAATACTGTCAGAAGAAAGAAATCATTTAGAAGAGGTATGGGTTATTCAGACGATTGTCTTTAAAGCAAAAGATAATCGGCTAAAATTTATTGAAAGCTGATCACATCGGCTAAAGAGGAATTACATCAAGATTTCACTAAATCTTTGGCCTTCTTTGATTGCATATTGGTGATGTCTATTTCACCATCTACTTGGTTCAGTTCCTCAAGAAGGTGTGCCCTCCTGGCCTCCAGAGCTTCTAATTTCTTCTCATTTGTGGAAATTACAAGTCGAAGACCACGCTTATGCCTCGAAGTTTGCGCTTGTTGATTCGCACCATGAGCGTTGATACTCGTCAGGATCCTTTCTACGTCCTCACGATTGGGAGACTGGAGAGAGGAGAGGAGTAATTATCGGCAAGATACAAGAAGTCCATAGAGAGATACAAGAAATAGAGGAAAAAGCCTAATTCAGAAGAGGAAGACATCGCATCAAAGGAACAAGAAAAGAGATGGAGATGATTCATTTTATAGGCTGATCGAGCATTCAGTCAAAAGAGGAACAGATGCCTTGTGAATGATTCGGACTTCAAGAAACTGACATTGATTCAGAGATATGTTCCTCAAAAATAAGGCCAGCACCAATAAACTAAGATTGGGGATTCTCTACATCGACAAACTGTAGAGCATATACCATGGATAATCTTCCCTCAACAACACTAACAGCAACTGCAATCTTCATAGCACCATCCTATTACAAAGCTCGGTCTAACAAAAGTTCATCAAGGGACAGTAACAGGTGATGCTTCCTGGGAATGTTTGCAAGAAGAAATGCCTCCCATGTCTAAGAAGAACTGATATATCCATCGGATAAATAAGGGTAATGCTGAGGAAACTCATAAGAAAGTCTATGGACAAAGGGTGAGTTTTATAAGGGAAGAAACAATAACAAGATCACATGTTCGAATCTGGCATCAACAGATAAAATCCAAAATATTCAAAGCAGTGGCAGAACGACGGCCAAAAGTTTTATAATCCTCATGTGCAAAGAGCAGAAACTACACACTACAAGATGGATAGCATCGCAGAGTTAATCCAATCGTAATCGGCTGAACCTAAATTGATTGTTTCTTCTGTCGAATGATCTGCTTCAAATTACCTCAACTCTGCAAGCAGCTTGGCATATGTTTCTCTTCATCCGATCAGTGTCAGCAATAATTTCAAAACATGAGTATTTGTGTCCAAATCGGCCACTTGGAGATCAAAAGTACTTCAATCGACCACATTTGATGGATCCCTTCCTCCAACCAATCCCTAGTGAACTATGACACCTGAAATATCGGCAATCCTTATGACTAAGCCATGGACAATCTTGGCGAGAGGAGAACAATCAATCGGCCAATCATTTCAGCTCATGGATGGTGGTTTGATGTCTCCAAGCTGAGGGACAGCAGAAAAGGTTACCAATAGAATTTCGACTATTATCATCGGCAGAGTTTGATACAGAGAGCCATCAATTTTGACAGGAGATTAATTATAGAAACTGATTAACTCAGAAAGATATGAAGCAACAAAAGGCAACATATGCAGAAAAGCAGCCAAAGAAGGTTTATTTATGGCCTCCAAAGACTCAAAATTTGTTAAGAGATCTATCTGTTGATCACATTCGACTCGGACAAAGAAACCGAAATCGAGAGAATTTCGGAGCAAAAGATATTTACTCCAAAACTGGGGGGCATGTGTTGACACCATTTTTTGACACATGTTGATAAAGAGCAAAATTGGTGAGAAAAGGCATTAAGAAAGCCACAGGGCCGATAGAAGGAAAAAAAGAAAGGAACAACCAGTCAGTTGACCATTTGGGAAAGAAGTCAACAGAAACAGCCGATGGTCAAAGGTAGGAGATCGGCTGAGGAAAAGAAGATAAAGCGGCAAAAGGAGAAATACGCCAAGGAAGAAAGAAGGAAGCTCAGGCAGGTCAACATCAATTGACAACAAGTCAAAAATAGTTAGTGAGTCCGACTCTTGCACGAGTCGTTTATTTTAGCAGTTATAGTTTCTTTTTATTGGAAAAGTCGAGTCGTAATCGACTAGGAGTTCGTAGTATCCAGAGGTATAAGTAGCGACCCCGCGCGGTCGAGAAAGATTGTACACACCAACAAACACAAGCCTTTACTTTTCAAGCAATTTACCTTTCAAGTCGGCGACTTAGCCAAAAAGTTTCTTTCTTCTTGTTTTCTTGTTTCAAGCGTCATCCTTCGAGTTCGCCGGGTTGCATCAATCAACCTCCGGCAGGCTTGTGAGTACCGCTTTACCGAGTAATATCTAAGCTTTAACCTCCGGGCGCATCGTTGTGGTTTCGTCTAGGTTTATTCACAACTTATCGATATCAGCTAGATTTGCAAGTGTTTTCTTGTTCATTTAGCTTTTATCACCAATTTATGCTGCTCGAGGCTCGATCGTATCGGCTAGCTCTCGTCGTGTCGCCAGATGCACCAGTCTCACAGCCGATACTGACCCGCCTCATCGATGACGTCACCAGATCAGCTGATCTTAACCGTTCTGAACATACTTGCACTTCGGCTGCCTATCGGCTGGCCGATCTCATTCGATCTCGCATCAGCCGATCGGGCTGTTGCAGTATGCCCACGTGGAAGACATCTATCGGTTCTCTAGCCGATCGACCCCGTATTTAACTTCTTATCCTCTTCCGTGCCGATCAATAGGTCAGGTCAGCTGGCACGCTTTGTTACATCCTAGGGATCCGTTACGTGCTACCGCGGAGGACTTTATTTCATTTTTTGTGTCAATAGTAAGTCGTCTTGCTTTCCGTAGTTAAGTGCTCTCTTTCTGCATATAGTCCCTAACTCAAGTCAGCTGAGCAGGTCGACCGCGTCAAGTGGTGCGACCGATAGTTCGGTTGGGGCTTCCGTGGGGGAGAAGGCCACCATGACCTCCTCGGCCCAGACACCACCAACCAAGGTCGCTCGAGACAAGGGGGGTCAGCAGGAGCCGATCGAGGTGGTGCCAACCACGACCATACTGGGTGTGAATCCAGATCAGCTACAATCAGAGCAGCCGCTACCGGAGACGAAGGAGGGACCGGCCTACTCTGAAGAGGTCGAGGAGCGTCAACCAGAAGAGGTAGAACTCGACTTCGAGGGGATGCCCTTCCAGGCTAACATCCACAAGGACCAAGAGGACCTTGCGGAGATCCGGGAAGCCTGCTGCGTTATGATTGACAAGCTTTGTGTAAGTGATTCTTCCATTTGTTAATGCTTTTTGACTGTCAGTAGCTTCGTGTCGACCTGACGATTGAGCTTCTCCAGGCCATGGTGGAGCGAGCCCGCGCCAGGGCCACCCTGTGCCATCAGGCTTCCGTGGTGCATATGAGGGCGACTATCGCGGAGCAGGAGCTCTATGACACAAAGGTCAAGGCGGTGGAGGAAGTCCGCCGTGTGAAGGACGAGTTGGTGAAACAGGCGATGGAGGCCAAGAAACTATTTGAGGCCCAGCTCGAGGCAGAAAGGAAGAAATACACCAACCTCAAGCGGGATCTAGACGTCGTGATTGAAGGTGAGTTTGAGCTCTCTTGGAATATTTCTGATGTGAAGCAGGTCCCTGGAATTGTACTAATTCTTGGCAACCTGCAGGGGCCAACAAGAAGGAGAAACAGGCGGCGAAGGACCTCAAGGAGGCTGAAGAGGTGATCAAGACGCTCACGAAGAGCACGAAGGCCGCCAATGACAGTGAGTATGCCATGACTCGAAAGTTAGCATACGAGAAGAAGGTTAGGAGGGACCTAGACGTCGACCTCATAGTCGCTATGCAGACTTTACAGGACGACCAAGTGACCATTGTAGGGCTCGAGGCGGAGATGGCCGACCTGCAGGAGGCCACCGGGTATATCATGGACATGGTGGTCCCTCAGACGAAGCTAGCGGAGCCGACTCCATTGCTAGATCACCTGCTGGCGGCGCCGGAACCCATGACTGAACTGCTGAAGTCAACCGGCAAGCTAGCTACTGTTGACGCTTTGACTTGGATGAAGTCCCACTTCCCGACGGTGGAGATCACCAAGGTGGACGCCGACCCGAATGAGGATGCCAACCTGGAGGCCTTAGAAGTAGAAGTGTAGGTCGCCGCCAATAAGGTCGTAGAGCACCTAGATCTGTAAAGCAGATGAACTAGGTGTATCAAACTGTAATTAGTACTTGTGATGGAATGAATTCTTTGGCCTAAGTGGGCTTCTGGTCTGTTCTTTTATTTTGAAAGTGTTTCCCCTTTCGATGTCATGCACAAATTATGCGAAGTTAAAGTTATGGAGCTGCAAAGTGTTTCACCCCGCTGACCACTGCTCACAAAGAGGACGGCTTACCGACTACACTGCTCAGTGTGGAGGCTTATGTGCAGCCAGCGTGCGGGGGGAGTCGTGGACTCCGGTTTTGCAACCACACAACCACAAACTCTCATAATAAGATAGGGACACCTTAAGAGCAAACACACAAAAAGAAGAAAGAACCCCCCCCAAGTTTGATGATCCTGAGTCTGGTGAGGCCAGGCCCCCGAGCGTGCCGAGGTCGGCATGGCCAAGCCCCCGACCATATCGAGGTTGGCATAGCCAAGCCACCGAGCGTGTCGAGGGTGACGGGGAGGGAAAAATATGAAGGATGGCAAGAGGTCTATCATGATGAAATATCTTTATTATAACTTATAAAAGAAAAGAATACATAGCTTTATTATTATCTCCTAAGGATAGAAGCGGCATAGGTGTTCTATGTTCCAGGGGTTTGGGACGTCGGAACCATCCCCCCATTGCAGTCGGTACCTGGCAGGTCCAACGGCCTCGGTCACTATGAAGGGGCCCTCCCATGGCGCTGACAGCTTGTGCATGTCTTTGGTGTTTTGGATCCTGCGGAGGACCAGGTCACCAACATTGAAGGAGCGCTCTCTGACTTTATGGTCGTGGTAGTGACGCAGCTGCTGCTCGTGACGGGCATGCTGCATGAGGGCCGCTACCCTGTGTTCCTCAAGGTTGTCGAGGTCGACTTGCCTGGTCTTCTCTACTTCGCCTTCGTTGAAGTACTATATCCGTGGAGCTCCAAAGGTAACATCTGTCGAGAGGATGGCCTTCGATCCGTAGACTAAGAAGAAGGGGGATAACCCCGTCACAGAGCTGGCCTGAGTCCCGAGAACCCAGATCACATGAGGTAGCTCGGCTAGCCAGCGCGTGGCATATGGTGATGCGTTGTCAAAGATACGATCTTTGAGAGCTTGGAGGACCATGCCATTAGCGTATTCGACCTGACCATTGCACCATGGATGTGCAGCTGACGAGTAGTAGACGTCAATCAAGTTATCTTGGCAGAAGTCCCAGAATTGAGAGCCCGTGAAGGTCGAACTGAGGTCGGTGATGATTCTATAGGGCACACTGAAGCGGTGCGTTATCTCTTTAATGAACTCGGCCGCTTTTTCAGACGTGATGCTGGTCACCGGCTTGACCTCGATCCACTTCGTGAATTTATCCACCGCGACCAGGATGTGCTTATAGCCACCCGGAGCAGTTCGAAACGGGCCGACAAAGTCTAGGCCCCACATCACAAAGGGCCAGGAGGGAGGGATGGTGCACAGGGCCTGAGCCGGCAGGTGCTGCTACTTGGAGAAGAATTGGCACCCCTTGTGCCTCTTGACAAGCTCCTGGGCGTCAGCCATGGATGTAGGCTAGTAGAAACCGGACCTATATGCCTTGCCGACTAGGTTGGCTGAGGCCGTATCCGTCGTCGTGTATATCAGCCAGGAGCTAAAGACCTTCTGAGCGCAAGATGCACTTCATTTAGGATGTCATTCGAGGCGGACCTCCGATATAGCTCTTTTCCGATGACAACGTAGTTGGCACTATATCGGGCGACCTTTTCGCACTCTACTTTGTCTTCTGGCGCCTGGAGATCGAAGATGAAGGCTATGAGGTCGTTGCGCCAATCATCTTCAGCGTCGACCATGTTGACATCGCGATCGTTGGGCTGGCCAGGGGAGTCGTCAGGTGTGTCAGAGTCTAACAGCTTGATCGAAGGCTTTCGCAGGTCTTGGACAACCACATCAGCCAGAACCAGGGCGCGTTTGGAACCGAGCTTGGAGAGGACGTCGGCGACGACGTTGTGGTCACGAGTCACTTGGTGAATCTCGAACCCCTCGAAGTGGCTTTCGAGCTTGCATACCTCAGTGCAGTATGCGTTCATCATGTCTTTCTTCATGCCATATACCTTGTTGACCTGCTTGACGATGACCTTGGAGTCCCCGTATGCTATGAGGCGCTTGATCCCGAGGGATACGGCTATGCAGAGCCCATGGATGAGGGCTTCATACTCGGCTCCATTGTTGGAGGCCTTGAAGTCGATCTGCAGGACATACTTAAGCTAATCTCCGTGAGGAGATATGAACAAGATGCCTGTGCCAGCTCCTTCAAGGTTGAGGGAACCATCGAAGTACATTGTCCAGTGCTCCACCTTCTCTGTGGGCGGTGGCTGCTGGGTCTCTGTCCACTTAGAGATGAAGTCGACGAGGAGCTATGACTTGATTGCATGTCTGGGGCAGAACTCGAGGTCAAACTCGCCCAGCTCTATGGACCACTTGACGATGCGGCTGTTGGTGTCGTGGTTGCGGAGGATCTCCCCTAGCGGGAAGGCTGAGACCACACAGATCTTGTGCGCTTGGAAATAGTGTTTGAGCTTCCGTGAGGTGACTAGAAGTGCATAGAGCATCTTCTGGAGTTGTGTGTACCGCGTCTTGGGGTTTGCCAAGACTTCACTAATGTAATAGATAGGTCGCTAGATGGGGAAAGGTTGACCTTCTTCATCAGGTTCTGCCACAAGCACCGTGCTGACCACATAAGTGGTTGCTGAGATGTACAATAGTAGCGACTCATTGGCGACCGGAGGCACCATCACTGGAGGTGACGAGAGGAAGCGCTTGAGCTCGTCTAGGGCCTGGTCGGCCTCGTTGCTCCAGACAAACTTGTCGGCTTTCTTCAATAGCTTGAAGAAGGGGAGGCCCTTTTCACCGAGCTTGCTGATGAATCGACCTAGAGCCGCCATCATACCAGTAAGCTTCATGATTTCCTTCTTGCTGGTAGGTCGTCGCATGTTGAGGATGGTGTCGACCTTGATAGGGTTCGCCTCGATGCCTCTGTGGCTGACCATGAAGCCTAGAAGCTTCCTAGAGGGGACACCAAATATGCACTTTGTCGGGTTAAGCTTCCACCGGAACCGTCAGAAGTTGGCGAAGGTCTCCGCCAGGTCAGCGATGAGGTTGTGCTCAACTGTGGTCTTGACGACCACATCGTCAAAGTAGGCCTCAACATTTTTGTTCAGCTGCGACTTCGGGCACTTCTGGATGGGCTTCTGGTAGGTCGCTCCGACATTTTTCAAGCCGAACGTCATGGTGGTATAGTAGTAGATGCCTGTTGACGGTTGATATTTGCCATTTTTATGACCATCAACTCCTGCAAATTGGAACATGAATTGCACATCCACACTAGAATAGGAGCTTAAACTCATACTTTCCACCAGTGTCGATGTCTATTCGAATGCAGGTATTTAGCATAAGAAATGGGAGGAATCCATGCACTTTCACTCCACTCCAATCCAAGGCACTCAAATGCTGGCCAATCAGGGGCTGCCACATGGATTCTCCTGTTTCCATGATGTTACCAATCCATGTGAGGGACTCTCGACGAATCATACACCGCCACGTCAGCATCACATGGATCCATGGGCCCACTTTACCAACTAAACCGCCAGGAAGCGTGCCATGCACGGAGGAGAGGCACTAGGGCCCACATGGAAGCGAGCTAGAGGAAGCACACCCCAGATGGAGGGTCGGGAGCTTCGGCCGACCCTAGGATTGGCCGAACCGACCTAGGGTCGGTTGATCTCCCCCCTCCACGTGTTGCTCGCTCATTGGTCCTTGGCTGCATTCCCGAGTGTTTGGAGCACTTGGAGCCTCAGAGCAAGCCTCCTCCTTGACTATAAATAGGAGGGGAGGGACTCCATTTCACACACACCACCAAGCTCTCAAGTTCCACTTCTCTCTTGTGTAGCTCTCTCTCCCTCTCTCTAATTCTGCCCATGTGAGGTGATTCTCACCTCTATGTGGTAGAATGGTGATGAGGAGAGATCTAGATTAGGATTAGTTGAGAGGTAGAGTAGGGGTGAGGAGTGAGTTGATGTCCTCGTGGATGCTTGTTCTTCATTTAGATCAAAGTGAGTATTTCAGCATTTCTTATTTAGACTATAGTGGACATCATGCATGATTGTTTTGTTCTTGTGTTTGTGGCTCGTTCATAAGTTAGAAGCTTGTGTTCTTCATGACACAAGGCTTCGATCCTTTAGAGCCAGAGCAGTAGTTCATTTACTTGTTTGCATGCTCTGATCCTGTTTAGTTAAGTAAGTCCGCTGTATCTCGTTCAGCTGCATCCATAGCTTCCTTTCTGCTCCGTAGCTCAATGAGTAGATCTGATTCCGATCTTTCCCTTGTTCGTGGGACCGTATCTATATGGTTGCTATAGTGTA
Source organism: Cenchrus fungigraminus (assembly GCA_036936925.1). Taxonomy (NCBI): domain Eukaryota; kingdom Viridiplantae; phylum Streptophyta; class Magnoliopsida; order Poales; family Poaceae; genus Cenchrus; species Cenchrus fungigraminus. The sequence goes on from CM072779.1 coordinate 107,340,691, forward strand.
GTTAGCGGGTCGACAGACGTAACCGCACTATAGTATTTTATCTGGGGTACAGACGTGGTGTCTGGGCCCTGGTTTACCTACGAAGACCACGTATGATCGTAGCGTAGAGGTAGGCCACAGTGGTGACAGCCTGTTGGACCCTTTGTCAACCCTCTACGTCGCGTACCGAGTTGGGCTCGCTTGCCAGCACATTGGAGTGTTGTCGCCCTGCGGGGATGACTGAGACCTGACAGAATGCATCTTGAGAGCTAAGTCCCTTAAGGAAGTGCTTCTTGTATCCCGACCTATCCCAGCGAAAGCTGGTGTCCTTGGATAAACACTCTCTGGTTACCCACCGTCCTAGGAACGAAACCCGACGAGAATACTCATTCTCCTAGGGAGAAGTGCTACAGCGGTGTATCCGTGCGCTTGCGGATTCGTTCGCACTCGTCAGTGTACCTGGGAGTTTCTTACACACTCACACTGCCACGGTGCCTAGTGTTGAGATTAAGAAACGCCAACAAGCATTTCTGGCACTGTTGCCGGGGACGGCTGTTGTTAACCTTCGAGCCCGTCTATCCTCGTATTTATCTTTTTCCTTTTTCTTCTACCTTCACCCCCGTTACCCTTTTTGAGATATCTCCTTTTGTTTTCTTTACTTCTACCTCTACCCCCGCTACCCATGGAAGGTTATCCTTGTAAACACCTTCCGCCTTCGAGGAGTGAACCCTCAGAGCCATCTTCATCAAGACCCACTCTTACATCTGGCTTTTGTCTTCGCTCCTCTCTCATGAAGCTAATTCAGGACCTATCCTTCTCGGGGTTAAGTCATGAGAATCCCTTTGATCATGTGAGAGACTACGAGCATCTGATTGAAACTCAGGGTAAAACCGGAGAATCACCGGATGCTCGGAAAAGAGAGTTTTTCCCGCTATCCCTCTCCGGGGAAGCACGGGATTGGCACCGTTGTTTTGGTAGAGACTACCTTACTTGGGAGATGTTGAGAGCAGCTTTTTGCTCCCACTTCTTCCCAATACGACGTGTCATCTCGTTAAGGGCAAAGATTCTCTATTTCAAGCAATGTGAGGAGGAATCACTAGGAATGACATGGAATCGTTTTGCCTCCGCGGTGGAAGATTGCCCAGCCCTCTACATTCCCGGTTGGATGTTGCTTCACCACTTCTAGTTTGGATTGAGGAAGGATGATACCATGAGGCTTAATGCTCTCCCCGGAGGATCCTTTCTGCACCTAGATGCTGTCGAGGGAAAAGAGATCCTGGATAATCTCCGAGATTTCAGCTCCCCTTGCATCCCGGTCGATGAGGCACCCACCAGAGCAAATGTTAAGCCACCTAGATCCATCATCAGCCAAGCTCGAGATTTCATATCCACTCTTTCTGAGCTTTGGCTGAAGATGTCATTCCTGAATGGCAGGAGTCTAAGGGAAAGATTTCATGACGCGAGATCCACCCTTGGGTTCCCCTCTCATGCATCTTCTTAGACCTTCTCCCCAAGACTTTGTCTCATGGGAGGATGGAGAGAGTAGTTTGGAAAGAACGACCATTCCCGGCCAGGATGACTTGTTCGATCCTTACTACTATCTCCTAAGGAGGGTATGAGAGGCCTATCGTGTTTCTACGTCAAGGTTTGAGCTGAAGTGCTTTGCACTGAAGTTTCGTATAAACCAAGACATCGGTCTCTGCTTCATAATCTAGTGGATTCATCCATCAGACCGAAGGAGCATGATCATCTACCGATCGAATGGAGTGCATTCACTTTTATCTTAAGCACATCGATCGATGCCGATCAATCAGAAGAAGCTTGCACTTCGTATCTTATGCCTGATTTGATGGATGCCCAATGGGAGGTGCACTTTCCAGTTTATCCATAACCCCCCATTGGAAGCTTAGGTCAGACTTCGGAATGTTTCCATCGCCCTGATGAGGACATCGAACCCACTGCCTATGGTAAGAGCGAGTTAAATCTTGCTCTTCGTCTGAACTATGGTTCCTGATCGTACACTAGCCTCTGGAAGTCCATGCTCTAACCTCTTTGAAGGCCAAGTGTCTTTCCAAGCTTGAGTTCACTCGGAGATCAGTACCTTTTGGTGAAGCACTAGCCTCAGTGCTCGATCTTTTTGTCTCCAAGTTCCGCGACCCCAGTGCTATAGTCCTCGAGTCCCATGACCACCTCAGGGAATGCCTTGGCCTCTCTGGGATGATCATGCTTGCCCTCAGCCTCGATATAGCTTTTTGGGCTCGAGATCATATACGCACTACCCTTGCAGAACAGAGCTTATCATCATATCAACATTGTCTGCAAGGAGATGGTCATAAGTTGAGATAGGAGATCACAAGACACCCGCATCCTGAGTACTCCTGGGACTCATCTCGTTTCCCTAGGAAGAATTATCCCTTGGGTATCTTGTGGACCGTGGTGATGCGGGAGAAAGAAATTACCAAGATGAAGAGAAGTAGGCAAAAGGTCCACAGGAGGGCAGCACCATTGTGGCGACCCGACCGCTTCGTGATTACCGTCAGAGGTGCCTACACTTTTGACGAACCGAGTATGTCGCCAAGGTGACTTCCTCTAGATTCTCTATGGTTATATTATGGTTTGGCCAAGGTTGGTATATAGTGCAGGATGAACTTTCAACCTCAACCATATTCTAGCCTTATGCCTAAGCCAATCTTTCCATCTCGGGGAATCCACCTGGGCCGTCGATCCTGAGACTCGCTGGAGCCCACACGAGAAAGGGGAGGACCAGAGGGGCCCACATGGGGCCGGCCGAACCCAGGTTCGGCCGAAACCCTGGTGCCGCCTCTCCCTTCTTCTTTCGCGTGTGCATCTCATTCTCCTCCAGAAACCTTCTCTCTGCCGCCCGACGAGTTTTTGCATCGCAAAGATCCATCTCCTCCACCTCGCCATCCTCAGCTCATCACCGCATCCATGGCTGGCTACGGTTTCGCTCTGCTCCATAGGGGGGTTTCACCCCTTACTTCAGGGGAAGGGAGCCCCTCTCGTTTCATCGACCTCAGCAACCTGGATGAGGTGATGGGGTCGCCAGAGACCATGACTCCCGAGAGAGGCAGGAGTGTAGAGAGCACTCGCAGGATGCGCACTGACTCCCCGGTGCAGTCGTCCCGGCGAGGCTCCTCCTCCCCGCCTTCTTTCCCGGTCAGGATGGCCACCATAGGGAGCAAGACCGCTGCCAAGCGCGTCTTATTTGACGATCCCCCTGGGCCACCTCTGAAGCCAGGAGAGCACTACATTAGGTCTGATTTCAACAACTACAGAGAAGCTTTCTGCCATACTTATGAGCAGGATGTGTGGGACGAGTTCCCGCTTCCGCAGACCCGGTGCAAGATCTTCGGAGTGAAGACAACCACTGGAGGCTATGGTACACCCTACCATAAGCCGCCTTAGTGGGAGCGAGTCCTCACCAGGATCCTTGCAGACATCCGAATGAATGGCGCCAAGAAGACCCCGGCCCTAGCGAAGCTAGCAAACAGACTAGCTGAACTGTTCTTAGAACATGAGAAGCTAGTTGAAGAGCTGGCTAAGCAGAGGGACGAGTACCGTGAGCTCAGGCTTGAGTATTGCCAGCTGGAGGAGGACATGACCCAGAAGCTGCAGAGGTTGGCAGTTGCTGAGGGAAAGGAGCAGATCCTTTCTGAGTAGTGGGGATTAGCCCCAGCTTTAGTTCATTAGGCGCTAGTCTAGGTCTAGGTTTGATTTCCCTTTATTTCCCTTTATTTCTTTTGCATGTGTGTAAGCGCCTAATCATTTCGTTTGAAACATTTGGATCTGAATAAAGTGGCTCACCGGTCATGTAACCCGGTTAAGACACCCATTGTGTCATTACTTTGGTCTCTTTGATTTAGAGGACATCTAGGTTCGAGACAGCGTGGGGAAGAGCCACGACTCTCCCAATGCAGGCACAATGTTTCCCATATGTACCCACTGCGAGCACTCCGCGCTAGCCGATCAATCACTTGCAGAGAACCTGAATGGGACCCGCACGAGTTTGCTCCTGTGGAGAGCCTCTCACGGTTCATCTCCCATGCATAGCACCGGTTTGCATCTCGACAACTCACTCATTTTCATTCCTGAGTTTTATAAGCTATATCTGTCTATCTCTAAACTAAAACTCGAATGATGATGCTAAAGATCACCCAGCTCGCCTGTACCTGAGTAGGCTTACATATGTTTTATTCCTTGTTATCTACCCGATGCTTGTGAACCATAACCTTCTTAAGGACGAGCATGTGCACCTAAGTAATTGACAAGTATGATATGGCTGGATGATATGATCTATTGCTCTGGTGACTAACTCTCTTGGGGAATTTATTTTTGAAAACTCAAAACCTCTTGGAAAGACTCCTCTTTGATATGCCTCCGCCCCATTAGAGCCATATGATCTTTGTAGGTAAAAACCTCCGATTCATATGCTGCTTGTTATTGCTTTGAGCTTTGTCAAATTCTGTGACCCTTGTGAGAATTCTTTTCATTGCTTTCATGATCAAGATTTATGTGCACCCCACCTATTTCCCCTTGCTATGCTTCTACACTAGAAGTTAGCATTGTATCATTCATACCACAAAAGTAAAAGCTCCCTATGTGGTATGACCGCTCTCTCTAAAAGTATCCTTCAAGGAAGAGATATGGGCTATGAAAAAAAAAGAGAAGAAAAAATATACACATGTTCAAGGCATGATGAAAAAAAAGAGAAAGAATAGCCCATGTCCAAAATAAAGGAGAAATAGGAGAGAGATGGGATCATGCAAAAAGGAGTTCCATATCATAGATGGTAATAACTAGTGTCCATTCCGGGGCTAGTGTCCACCTTACCATCAACCCATAGTTCTCACCATATATATATGTATGGTAATATCTAGCACCCATTCTAGGCCTAGTATCCACCTTACCATACACACCATAGCCATTCCGGTGCACATCTTGATCTGATGGTATGATTTGATTTTCTCTGTGGATCCAGCCTTTGACTTTGCAAAATATGTGATGCAAGTATGCTTTCTCTTTATCCTACCCTGAGCTCCACATATAGCCATCATTAGAAGTAGGATGAAGAAAGGCAAATGCCTTAGTGAGGACATATACACATTGAGCGATCTGAGAGAATCAAATGAGGAAGCAACCAAGAGTTTTGTTTATGAAAAACTTGCAAAACCCCAAGGTGTTTATCATCAGGTGCATAAGTGACTTGATTCACAGCTGTTCTACTTTTTAATCACACAAGGGAACATGATAGCCACTTCACAGAGGTTCACGGGAGCAAGGTATGACTTGGAATATCTCTTATGTTTGTCTTACTCTGTGGTATTCAGGACCCACTTGGCTTTGTTTCCCCTTCACTCGGGACGAGCAAAGGTCAAGTGTGGGGGTGTTGTTGACGGTTGATATTTGAAACGAACCGGGTTTCCAAGGAAGGGAACCCGATCCCTGCACCTCTGTGATAGTCCCAGGAGGCTATTACGTGCAAATCCCTGTCTCAGAAAGTAAAGCAATAACCATACAACAAGAGAAAATACATGAAGGTCCACATAATAATATAAATAAACATCTGAGTACATCATTTCGGCACATGCCAGGTACAAGTCTATCAGGACTGAATCAAACAGAGTAAACATCTACGCAGCGGCTCTCATGTAGCGAAGTAGACTCCATATCCTCAGGCAACTCGAGTGTAGGGCGAGCCTCAATCCTCCCAACCATCGTGCTCGAAGTCGTAGTCTGGCTCCTACTCTGAAAACCCGTCATCTACTCAATAAGCGAGTAGGTCATGTTAGCTTCCCAATAAAGAGCATAAGCAAAAGAGAAATAATTCTATTATGCATGAGTAATCCTATTTATGGCTGTAGAAGGTTAAGCAAGCAGCGGTAGCAACATCAAGGTAAGCAGAAAAGCTGAGAGCTCTCCATCTCCGAGGAGATCCACACCTCCGAGAACAATGCCTCCGGGGTCAACACCCCAACAAGGGAAGAAACACCAAACACTGGATCTCAACCAAGATACAGCATCCCACACTCATCTGCGACGTGGGGTCACCAACTCCTATCCCCACGTCTCCACGGCACGAAGCCGGGTTCACAAGCACATAGGGGAGAGAAAGCAGCACAAGAGAAGACTAGCCAGAGTAACAGACCCGTGGGCTGTTCATACCAGTGGACACGGACTATAGCTATAGGTTTAACACTCTGCAGAGGTTGTACAACTGGACTCACCGAGTAGAGCAGAACCGGGTGCCCCCGATCCACCTCTCTACCTAACGACCAGAGACCTAGCAGTGGACGGCACTCTCTTGCCTCTCCGAGCCTGACTCGTCTTGACTGGGGCGCGAAACTTGCCAGCAGGGCCTCGAAGCTATGAAACCATCCCCGGAGGAGCCGGGGTGACGTCTACTCGGGGGATATAACCCGTCCCCCTCACACGACCACACCGGTCTGCCTACAGGCTGGATGCCATCCACCTACTAGTTCTCGGACTGAACCCCGCCCATAATAGGGCGAACGGTTTGTACGAAAATAGCCCAAAGATCACGGTTAAACTGTCGATCGGTCCTTAATTGCAAGAGCGAGCACTCATCAACTCCAACTGTCCGACACGCCGCTAGGGCGAGAGGCCAGGTCACATCTCCCCTAGACAGACATTCACAAGTAACCAAAGCGGCTCGCTCCCGTGGTAACACATCAAGGATACACACTCACCCAAAACACACGCAAGAGTTCCGAGGTATCCCAACCTCAGTCCAAACCTGAGATCCATCCATAACTAAGGGTAAAATATATGGATGAGTAGAGCCGGGAACTAGCTAGGGGTCTGTAGCTAGTTCCAAAAGTAGGTATTCCAAGGACAAGGTAAACAATTCCAAGGCATGGTTAATCAATTGTCTATGCAATTTAAAAACATGCATCAAAAGTAATTAAGCACTAGCATCTAAAGCATGCATGGGAACTATATGGTTGGGAGTGACATGACACCTGGCTAGCGTCCGAAGTCCTGGTCTGGGTTGTAGTCGGGGTCGTAAGCCTCCTCCTGGTCGTAGCTCGGGTCTGTGCAGCACGAGATACGAGACGCTAAGATACCGACAATCTACTAAACATAAATCCAAAGAAACCCAATTTTAAAAGATCCAAACAGAGCCAAACTACCTACAAACAGCACCGTCTCATTTTTAGAAAAATATAGAAACTAGTTTCATATTTTTCGGAGTTATAAATAATTAGTTATGAATTTTCAAAGGTTAAAGGTTTTATAAATTAATTTCTAAATTCATTTATAAAACAGAAAAGGATTTTTATTTTGAAAATAGCTGATGATGTCAGCATGACGCAAGCATGACGTCAGCAGCAAGATTAGTGGGCTGTTGTTGGGCCGAAAGTGTTAGTGGGCCGTAATCGGCCCATTGGACTCAGCCTATCGGGCCAAATGAGCTAAGTCCAGAAGAGGTCCCTGAACAAAATTCAGAGTCCACCAGTTAAAAGGAAAAGGGCCGCGATGGGCTTCAGCGGGCCGGTTGGCCCATCACTCCCACGACCTCGCACCGGAGAAGTTCGGTGGGAGTCCTCGAAGTGTTCTGGGGAGCAGGACGCCCCTTGCCACTCACGCCAGACTCGGCGCGCACCGGCGTAGAGGCGCGGTGGCGACGGCGTGTGGCGCTCGACGGCGGTGGTGGTTCCGGCGTTCTACCAAGTGGCGTTCGGAGCTCACTAGGTGCACGTGGACCTCCCGGCGCAGCCACAGCCCCTGGGGTGGAGCTCCTGGTCTTGCACGAGACGGTTCGGCGGCATTCTCGGCGCGGCGTCGTGGCGACACAGCGTCATGGCGACAGCGCGGTGCGCAAGCGGTTAGCTGTGGTGCGGACATGTGCACTCACAGCGGCGAAGCATGGCCAGCACTGGGGTGTGCTTGGCGGGGCACACACGCGGGCACAGGCCGAGCCTGGCTGCGACATGGCCGGCCGTCGCGCGGCTCTCGGTGAACCAAAGCCGCAGCACGACGCAAAAAGGCGGCGGCGATGCAGGCAACGGCGCACGGCTCGAAGGCCGGTTCTCATGCGAGATTATCAATACAAAAAGCGGAACGTGACGATGCGGTTAGTGACGGCAGGGCACGATCGTGGTGCTAGGGTGTGCCACGGTGGCGACTCTACGGAACGCGCTCAGCTCGACGACCGGCAGACAGAACAGGCGAGCGAGGCAAAGCTCCTGCGCCGAGACAAATAGCTCGAAGGCCGGGATCACAGGCAGGACAACAACGGCAGGGCCGGCGCATTGCTGGGGTGCATTGCAGCGGCGAGCTCGCAGAAGGTGCACGGCACGGAGGCCGGCAGTGCGGCGCAGGGGTGCGCTCCCATGGTGCAAGGTAAGGGAAGGGCAGACCACTGGCTCACCAAGGGGCGGAGCTGTAGGCATTGCAGAGACGGCCGCGTTGGGGAAGATCTCGACAGTGACGGTGAGGTGTGGCGGTGGCGCGGCTTATTCCTCTGCTTCGGTTTCTGCCCGCTCGTGGACAGCCTCCTCTTCAACTCGTCCGGCTCCGACTTCAGCATCCTTGACTCCGGCGGGGCGGCGATGCAGCGATACGCGCCCCTTCTTCCCTCTTCCCCCCCTTCTCCTCCTCCATCTCCTCTACTTCCCCGGTGGGGGAACAAAGACTTGGGGGAGGAATCCCCAAATGTGATTTGGCTTGCTCAAGGGCCTCGCCCGGGGGTTTTGCTGCGCGCGGTGGTCAAGGGGACAGGGGAACTGCGTGGGCCAGGGCTGTCCCTTCTCCCTTTGCCTTGGCGGCGAAGGGGCAATGAACGGAGCGCTGGTTTGCTTGGCGCACGCAGTTCCGCAGGGGCAAAGCTGTGGATTTGTGAGGAGATAAACACGTGGGCCAGCCTCGGCGTGCAGGCCACCCTTCGGCGTGCGTGCCAGCAGAGCGGGACGGTGCGGCTAGGCGCGCGTGCGCGCGGTGCGGTGCGGCGGGGTGGTGCGGCTCGGCGGAGGAGGAAGAAGAACAGGGCGCCGGGTGTAATGCATGGATGGGCCGGTTGATGGGCCAAAAGATGATCGGGGTGCTTTGGTGTTAGCGGGCCAGAAGAAGAGGGAGCATAAGTGGACTCCTGGATAGGTTAGTTGGCCCAAGGGTTAGTTTAGATTTTTGAATTAGTTTTGAAATAAGGTTTAAACTATAAGTTTGAATTTGAATATATTCAAATTCAAAACACACTCAATAAAATCCAAATAAAATCCATAAAAACCAAATCACATATTTTACCATAATTTGAATTTATATTTTTATATTTTTGGTATTTATTTATATGGAATTAAGGGAAGATGCTAGAAGGGGTTTAAATATAGGTGACACATCATCAATAAATAAAAGTTCAAATTTCCTCACATTTTCATAACTTAATTTTCTGGGTTGTTACATTCTCCCACACCACCGGAAATCTCGTCCTTGAGATTTAAGCTCCATCCTCTCCCTCGAACAAGTGAGGGAACTCTCTCCTGAGGTCGGCCTCTTTCTCCCAGGTTGCTTCTCGCTCCGTGTGGTGACTCCACAGCACTTTGCAGTAAGGAATTGTGGTCCTCCTGGTTTCCTTTGTTGCTCTGTTCAAGATCTTCTCGAGGTACTCTGCATACTCCAGGGTGTTCTGCAGGTCGAGTATCTCTACCGGGACTTGCTTTGCTTCCACTTCCTTTTCACTCTTCCTCAACTGTGACACGTGGAACACGGGGTGCACTGCTGACAACTCCTCTGGTAAGGCGAGTCTGTAGGCGAGCTTCCCAACTCTCCCGGTGATCTGGTAAGGTCCCACGTACCTTGGGGCAAGCTTTCCTTTCACGGCAAACCTCTTGGTTCCTCTCATCGGTGACACTTTCAGGTAGACGAAGTCACCTCTGCTGAACGACAAGTCTCTCCTGTGACGGTCTGCGTAGCTCTTCTGTCTGCTCTGAGCAACCTTTAAGTTCTCCATAACTTTCTCCACATTCTCCTCAGCCTCTTTGAGAATGTCTGGACCAAAGATCATCCTCTCTCCTACCTCGGACCACATCAGGGGTGTTCTGCACTTCCTCCCATAAAGGGCCTCGAACGGTGACATTTGGAGACTTGCCTGGTAGCTGTTGTTGTACGAGAACTCTGCATAGGACAAACTGCTCTCCCAGTCGGTGCCGTAGGTGAGGGCACAACCTCTGAGCATATCCTCCAAGGTCTGGTTGACTCTCTCGGTCGGTCCATCAGTCTGTGGGTGGTAAGCTGTGCTGTAGCTGAGTGTGGTTCCCATCCTTACATGGAAGATCTTCCAGAACCTGGCCACGAACTGCGGCCCTCTGTCTGACACTATGCTCCTCAAAGCTTCGTGTAGTCTGAGTATGTGGTCCACGTACAGGTTTGCCAACTGATCTGTTGCATCCGTAGCTTTGACTGTCACAAAGTGTGACACCTTGGTCAAGCGGTCCACGATGACCCACACCGAGTCGTGTCCTTTAGGTGTATGGGGCAATCCCACCACAAAGTCCATGGAAATGTCATCCCACTTCCACTGAGGAATATCCAACGGTTTCAACAGTCCTGCAGGCTTCTGGTGTTCGATCTTCACTCTGTTGCAAGTGTCACAACAAGCCACGTAGTAGGCTATGTCCTTCTTCATATCCTTCCACCAGAACCTCTGTTTCAAGTCTTGGTACATCTTTGTGCTTCCTGGGTGAATGGAGTACCTTGAATCGTGGGCTTCTTTCAGAATTTGCTCTCGGAGTTCCTTGTTCTGCGGGACACAGATCCGGTCTTTCAACCACACGGTTCCCTGTTCATCGATCTGGTAATCCTCAGCTTTTTCTTCCAACATCAGCTCTCGAAGGGCTCCAACCTCCTTGCAATCTTTCTGAGCTTCCCGAATTCTGCCTTCCAAGTCGTAGGTCACTTGCAGTGCGTTGAGTTGTCCCTGCTCCACAATCTCAACCTGAAGCTGCTCTAGCTCGTCGTGAAGTGCTGGCTGCTCCTGCCTCACCATCAAGTTGTTGCAATAGGACTTTCTGCTCAGTGCATCTGCCACAACGTTTGCCTTGCCAGGGTGGTAGTGAATCTCCAGGTCATAATCCTTGATCAGCTCTAGCCACCTCCTCTGCCTCATGTTCAACTCTGACTGAGTAAAGAAGTACTTCAGACTCTTGTGATCGGTGTACAGCTCACACTTATTGCTGATCAAGTAATGCCTCCAAATCTTCAGAGCATGAACGACTGCTGCTAGCTCCAAGTCGTGAGTGGGGTAGTTCTCTTCGTGCCTCTTGAGCTGCCTCGACGCATAAGCAACAACTTTGCCCTCTTGCATCAACACACATCCCAATCCTTGCTTCGAGGCGTCACAGTACACCACAAAATCCTTCTTGATACCTGGCAGGGTAAGAATTGGAGCTGTCGTGAGCCTCTTCTTCAACTCCTGGAAACTCCTCTCACAGACCTCTGACCACACGAACTTCTTGTCGTTCTTCAACAGCTCTGTCATTAGCTTTGCTATCTTGGAGAATTTTTCTATGAACCTCCTGTAGTAACCTGCCAACACGAGAAAGCTCTGAATATCTGTCACTGTGAGTGGCTGCTCCCACTTGGTAACTGCTTCCACTTTCGAAGGGTCGACTGCAACTCCCTCAGCTGACAACACGTGTCCCAAGAAAGCAACTTTCTCCATCCAGAACTCACACTTGCAGAACTTTGCATACAACTTCTGCTGTCTCAGCCTCTCCATCACAATCCGAAGGTGCTCCTCGTGCCCCTCTGCTGTCTCTGAGAAGATCAGAATGTCATCTATAAACACTACCACGAACTTGTCCAGCTCTTCCATGAAGACCTTGTTCATCATGTTCATGAAGTAGGCAGGTGCGTTGGTCAGTCCGAAGTAAACCACTACGAACTCGTACAAGCCGTACCGAGTCGTGAAAGCTGTCTTCGGGATATCCTGGTCCCGAATCTTCATCTGGTAGTAGCCTGACCTCAAGTCAATCTTGGAAAAGAACTTTGCCTTCCGCAGCCTATCTAGCAAGTCGTCAATCCTGGGCAAAGGGTACCGGTTCTTGATCGTCATCGAGTTGAGAGTCCAGTAGTCCACACACATTCTCTTGGTGCCATCCTTCTTGTCCACAAACAGAACTGGCGAACCCCAAGGTGAGGCACTCGGTCGAATAAACCCTTGCTCTTGCAGTTTCTTGAGTTGCTTCTTCAGCTCATCAAGTTCATCTGTGGACATCTTGTACGGGCTCTTGGCCACTGGTCCAGCTCCTGGCATCAGCTCAATCACGAACTCAATGTCCCTGTCTGGTGGTAACTCGGTCAACTCCTTTGGAAACACGTCGGGGTACTCCCTCACCACCGGAATCTCCTCCAAACTCTTTCCTTTCAGGTTGCACAGCATCGGAGTAGACCTCTGACTCTGTGGCTTGATCAACACTCTGGCTCCGCTGGGGTGCTCCAACTGCACGTATACTGGGTTGCAGTTCACCAATCCTTTGTGCTGGGCTAACCACTCCATCCCAAGTATCATGTCGATCCCAGTCGACTCCAGAACTATCAGGTCTGCCACGAACAACTGCTTCTCGAACACCATGTTCACTCCTCTACACTCCAGCGTACTCCGCTTCTCACCTAGCGGAGAGCTAGTAACTATAGGCCGTGGTCTGGGCTTAGTTGGTAATGACCTTTCCTTTACAAACTTGGTAGAAATGTACGAAAACTGAGCACCGGTGTCAAACAGAACGGTAGCCATAACTGAATCAACTAAAAACTCACCGAGGGCCACGTCTGGCGCTGCGGCTGCCTCCTCCGTGGTCAGGTGGTTCAGTCTGCCTCGAGTGGGTGGTGGAGCGCTCTTCTGCTGGTTCTGCTGGGGCTGTCCTCCTGGAACCGGCGCCTCCGCTGGTGTCTGGTACTGAGTGTTCCTGTTCTGACCTCCCTGTTGAAGCTTCTGGGGGCACACGTTGGACTTGTGGCCTAGCTGACGGTAGTGGTAGTAGGTGATCTGTGAGCTGTCGTAGGCTGGTGGCTGCTGTGGCCTAGGCTTCCACTGACTCGAACCTCCACTACCTCCAGGGTGACCTCTGCTCTGCTGAGCGAACTGAGTCTGCTGCTGCTGAGGGTACGGACGCTGTCTCTGTGGCGGGTACTGGGGCGGAGCTGACCTCAGTCGCTGGTGTGAACCTGAGTACTCTGCACGGTCTGTGTGTTGCCTCTTCTCTCCTCAGACCTCCACGTAGTCCAGTCTCGACTTCTCCACAACCAGGGCCTTGCCCACCTGGGCGTGAAGAGTGTCACAGTCATGAGCAGCCAAGTGGTGCGCCATCCCTATGTGAAGCCCCTTGCGGTACCAGTACATCTTCTTTTTCTTGGTGTTGGAGTCGTTTGGGGCGTACCGTATCAGCTCCTAAAACAGGTTCGTGTACTCCTGCACTGACATCAGTCCCATCTTCAAGTGCCTGAACTCGTCTGCCTTCCTATCCATCACTGCCTCTGGAATGTGGAACTCCCTGAAAGCCTCCACAAACTCCACCCACGTGATGTGGGTCGGGTCCTCGTGTGAGTCACAGTAGTTGTCCCACCAAGCACCTGTGGTGTCGACCAGCGGGTGCGTGGCAATCGACACACACTCCTCCTCAGAAAGGTTTGTGAGCTCCAACTTCTTCTTGATCTCCCTCAACCAGTTGTCTGCCACCAGTGGGTCTGGAGAGTTGTCGAAGGTCGGTGGGCATAGCTTGGAGAAACCCTCCACTCTCTTCTGCAAGCTCTCCGGCTGGTTCCTGACTTCCCTCCGGTTGTTGTTGTTCTGAACCACGGTATTGGCGATCATCTGCATCAGCTGGGTCTGAAGTGCCATCACTGCTACTAGGTTGGGCGGTGGTGCCGGCTGCTTTGGTGCCTGCTCTGGCTCGGGCTCTACCTCAGCCTCCTCCTCGGGCTCCTCCTCTGGGTCAGGGTTAACTGGCACTCGGCCTCCTCGACCTCCTCGCCCGCCGCGGTGTCCACCACGGCGTCCGCCACGTGGGGCATGGCCTCCACAGCGGCCACGACCTCGACCTCCAGCGGGGAGAGGGACGTCCTCCTACTCGGCGTCCTCTCTGGCTGCCTCCTCAAAACGGCATAGGAGCCGTCCCGACCTCCTTGCCCCCGACATCTGTTCAAGAGTTTGAGATCGTGAGAAACGAGTTGTCAGAAATTAACTTTCAGGAACTTAAACATATAAGGAGTATCTATCTAACAACAGGCAATTTCACACAAGCATATAAGAAGCACAAACTCTGGCAAAAGATCAATAACTCCAATCACTCATGCAAGATCACCATACAAAAGGTGTGTATCTCGAGGCCTACTCCACAACCTTCGAGATTACACGGAAGCATGAGAACTACATCGTGATACATAAGGGTGGTCAACTAAACATGAACATCATGAAGAACTCTACCCTAGCTGACTATAGGATCATCCCCTCAAGGTGCCTGCCTCTGAACTGTAGCTGGTGAGTACAGTGGTGACACGGTCTTCGGACTGGGTGGAACCGAGTAGAACGGCGGGTCGTTCACTCCTGGGTAGTCTGGAATCTCAATCTCAGGCAGGTTGAAGTAGTTGGCCAAGCTTCCCAAAGCTCTGTTCATCTCAGGTGTGTTTGTACTGCCCCTCGGGTAGGGTGGCTGTGCCGGAAGTCAAGTAGGGGGTAGCTCAAACATCTCTATCCTCAGCTTGGGCCTCTTCTGTGGTGGTAGCAACTCTGCCAACTCCCTGAACTCTGTCACTCGTCTCAGGTAGGAGTCCCTCCAAGCTGAGCTGGTCCGGCTGGCTGTGTCCTAAGCCTTATACACTCTACCTCCCAAGTGCCAGAGGTGGTTGTAGTTCTGAGTCAGACTCTCCTCGTGTCCCCACAACCGTAGCTAGTAGTCGGTGCACGCTGCTCCAAGAGACTCTACCAGGTACTCCTTCTCTCGCAGTTTCAGCCTCTCCTCTCTGGCTGCTGTCTCTGACTCTCTCAAGGCAGTCTGTGTGTCCTCCAGTCTGGCTTTTAGTGTGGTGATCTCAAGTGCATCCCTCTCTGTGCTGGCTCTGGCAGCTGTGAGTCCTCACTCGGTGATCTGGATGTTCCTCCTGTGTGCTTCGTTGAGAAAGAACTCCAAGTGGCCATTCTCTCTCTCCAGTTGGGTGTTCCGTCCCAAGGTGTCGTCCCACTTCTGCCTCAAAAACATGATCTCTGAATCGACCCAGTAGAGTGCCTGGTCCTGAGCTTGAATGAACTTGCTGGCCAACTGGTCTTTCTCATCCTTGCCCTCTGTGCTCTCCTCAGTGTAAGCTGTCTCCTCTCTGTTCCACCTGCTGTGGTCGTACACAGCTGTCGGTAGAACTCCAAAGGGAGTATCCTTCAACCTCTACCCCAACTGCTGACACACTCTCTTCAGCGCGAGTCTGGCACAGCACTGGTGAGCCTCCAAGGTACAGTTGTCGAAACACGTGACCTTGACCTCTGAGATCTCTGGTACACTAGGGTCTGCTGGTATCTTCAGGGTCAGCTCTGTCGGTGACTGGACCACAGCTGCAGTGGTGCGTCCCTCGTAGAGCACCTCACTTGTCTCCACTCTAGCTGTCTCCAAGCAGCTCTTCAGGATCTTGCAGAACCCTCCGGCCCACTGGCTGTCGGACTTGAGGGGGATCCAAGTCAGTTGGTCCATCTGCACGTTGTTAGGGAAGTTAGTAAGAGTTAGTAATGTTAATCAAGGTAGTATATAACAAAGCTCGAGGTACTTGTATAAAATTTCATGGATTGTATATAAAGCACAAGGTGTTTGGGGTTTCCTATACAATCGTCCGTTCCTAGGCTCGTCCTACAGTCAAGTACAGCTCTGATACCAACTGAAACGAACCAGGTTTCCAAGGAAGGGAACCCGATCCCTGCACCTCTGTGATAGTCCCAGGAGGCTATTATGTGCAAATCCCTATCTCAGAAAGTAAATCAATAACTGTACAAGAAGAGAAAATACATGAAGGTCCACATAATAATATAAATAAACATTTGAGTACATCATTTCGGCACATGCCGGGTACAAGTCTATCAGGACTGAATCAAACAGAGTAAACATCTACGCAGCGGCTCTCATGTAGCGAAGAAGACTCCATATCCTCAGGCAACTTGAGTGTAGGGCGAGCCTCAATCCTCCCAACCATCGTGCTCGAAGTCGTAGTCCGGCTCCTGCTCTGAAAACCCGTCATCTACTCGATAAGCGAGTAGGTCATGTCAGCTTCCCAACAAAGAGTATAAGCTAAAGAGAAATAATTCTATTATGCATGAGTAATCCTATTTATGGCTGTAGAAGGTTAAGCAAGCAGCGATAGCAACATCAAGGTAAGCAAAAAAGCCGAGAGGTCTCCATCTCCGAGGAGATCCACACCTCTGAGGACAACGCCTCTGGGGTCAACACCCCAACAAGGGAAGAAACACCAAACACTAGATCTCAACCAAGATACAGCATCCCACACTCATCTGCGACGTGGGGTCACCAACTCCTATCCCCACGTCTCAACGGCATGAAGCCGGGCTCACAAGCACATAGGGGAGAGAAAGCAGCACAAGAGAAGACTAGCTAGAGTAACAGACCCATGGGCTGTCCATACCAGTGGACACGGACTATAGCTATAGGTTTAACACTCTACAGAGGTTGTACAACCGGACCCGCCGAGTAGAGTAGAACCGGGTGCCCCCGATCCACCTCTCTACCTAACGACCGGAGACCTAGTAGTGGATGGCACTCTCCTACCTCTCCGAGCCTGACTCGTCCTGACTGGGGTGCGAAACTTGCCAGCAGGGCCTCGAAGCTGTGAAACCACCCCCGGAGGAGCCGGGGCAACATCTACTCGGGGGGGTATAACCCGTCCCCCTCACACGACCACACCAGTCCGCCTACAGGCTGGATGCCATCCACCTACTAGTTCTCGGACCGAACCCCGCCCATAACAGGGCGAACGGTTTGTACGAAAATAGCCCAAAAATCATGGTTAAACTGTCGATCGGTCCTTAATTGCAAGAGCGAGGGCGAGAGGCCAGGTCGCATCTCCCCTAGACAGGTGTTCACAAGTAACCAAAGCGACTCGTTCCCGCGGTAACACATCAAGGATACACACTCACCCAAAACACACGCAAGAGTTCCGAGGTATCCTAACCTCGGTCCAAACCTGAGATCCATCCATAACTAAGGGTAAAATATATGGATGAGTAGAGCCGGGAACTAGCTAGGGGTCTGTAGCTAGTTCCAAAAGTAGGTATTCCAAGGACAAGGTAAACAATTCCAAGGCATGGTTAATTAATTGTCTATGCAATTTAAAAACATGCATCAAAAGTAATTAAGCACTAGCATCTAAAGCATGCATGGGAACTATATGGTTGGGAGTGACATGACACCTGGCTGGCATCCGAAGTCCTGGTCTGGGTTGTAGTCGGGGTCGTAAGCCTCCTCCTGGTCGTAGCTCGGGTCTGTGCAGCACGAGATACGAGACGCTAAGATACCGACAATCAACTAAGCATAAATCCAAAGAAACCCAATTTTAAAAGATCCAAACAGAGCCAAACTACCTACAAACAGCACCGTCTCATTTTTAGAAAAATATAGAAACTGGTTTCATATTTTTCGGAGTTATAAATAATTAGTTATGAATTTTCAAAGGTTAAAGGTTTTATAAATTAATTTCCAAATTCATTTATAAAATAGAAAAGGATTTTTATTTTGAAAATAGCTGATGACGTCAGCATGATGCAAGCGTGAAGTCAGCAGCAAGATTAGTGGGCCGTTGTTGGGCCGAAAGTGTTAGTGGGCCGTAATCGGCCCATTGGACTCAACCTATCGGGCCAAACGAGCTAAGTCCAGAAGAGGTCCCTGAACAAAATTCAGAGTCCACCAGTTAAAAGGAAAAGGGCCGCGATGGGCTTCAGCGGGCCGGTTGGCCCATCACTCCCGCGTCCTCGCACCGGAGAAGTCCGGTGGGAGTCCTCGAAGTGTTCGGGGGAGCAGGACGCCCCCTTGCCACTCACGCCAGACTCGGCGTGCACTGGCGTAGAGGCGCGGCGGCGACGGCGTGTGGCGCCTGATGGCGGCGGTGGTTACGGCGTTCTACCAAGCGGCGTTCAGAGCTCACTAGGTGCACGTGGAACTCCCGGCGCAGCCACAGCCCCTGGGGTGGAGCTCCTGGTCTTGCGCGAGACGGTTCGGCGGTGTTCTCGACGCGGCGTCGTGGCGACGCAGCGTCGCGGCGACAGCGCGGTGCGCAAGCGGTTAGCAGCGGTGCAGACATGTGCACTCACAGCGGCGAAGCATGGCCAGCACTGGGTGTGCTTGGTGGGGCACACGCGTGGGCACAGGCCAAGCCTGGCTACGACATGGCCGGCCGTCACGCTTCTCTCGGCGAACCAGAGCCGCAGCGCAGCGCAAAAAGGCGGCGGCGATGCAGGCGACGGCGCACGGCTCGAAGGCCAGTTCTCAGGCGAGATCATCAAGACGAAAAGCGGAATGCGACGATGCGGTTAGTGACGGCAGGGCACGATCGTGGTGCTAGGGTGCGCCACGGCGGCGACTCTGCGGAACGCGCTCGGCTCGACGGCCGGCGGACAGAACAGGCGAGTGAGGCAAAGCTCCTGCGCCGAGACAAACGGCTCGAAGGCCGGGATCACAGGCAGGACAAGAATGGCGAGGGCCGGTGTGTTTCTAGGGTGCATCACGGCGGCAAGCTCGCAGAAGGTGCACGGCACGGAGGCCAGCGGCGCGGCGCAGGGGCGTGCTCCCATGGTGCAAGGTAAGGGAAGGGCAGACCACTAGCTCACCGAGGGGCGGAGGTGTAGGCGTTGCAGAGACAGCCGTGTCAGGGAAGATCTCGACGGTGATGACGAGGTGTGGCGGTGGCGCGGCTTGTTCCTCTGCTCCGGTTTCTGCCCGCTCGTGGACAGCCTCCTCTTCAACTCGTCTGGCTCCGGCTTCAGCGTCCTTGACTCCGGCGGGGCGGCGATGCAGCGATGCGCGCCCCTTCTTCCCTCGCCTCCCCTTCTCCTCCTCCTTCTCCTCCTCTACTTCCCCGGCGGTGGAACAGAGACTTGGGGGAGGAATCCCCAAATGTGATTTGGCTTGCTCAAGGGCCTCGCCCGGGGGTTTTGCTCTGCGCGGTAGTCAAGGGGACAGGGGAACCGCGTGGGCCAGGGCTGTCCCTTCTCCCTTTGCCTTGGCGGCGAAGGAGCAATGCGCGGGGCGCTGGCTTGGTTGGCGCGCGCGATTCCGCAGGGGCAAAGCTGTGGATTCGTGAGGAGATAAACGCGTGGGCCAGCCTCGGCGTGCGGGCCACCCTTCGGCGTGCGTGCCAGCAGAGCGGGATGGTGCGGCCGTGCGCGCGGTGTGGTGCGGCGGGGTGGTGCGGCTCGGCGGAGGAGGAAGAAGAACAGGGCGCCGGGTGTGATGCGTGGATGGGCCGGGTGATGGGCCAAAAGATGACCGCGGTGCTTTGGTGTTAGCGGGCCAGAAGAAGAGGGAGCATAAGTGGACTCCTGGATAGGTTAGTTGGCCCAAGGGTTAGTTTAGATTTTTGAATTAGTTTTGAAATAAGGTTTAAACTATAAGTTTGAATTTGAATATATTCAAATTCAAAACACACTCAATAAAATCCAAATAAAATCCATAAAAACCAAATCACATATTTTACCATAATTTGAATTTATATTTTTATATTTTTGGTATTTATTTATATGGAATTAAGGGAAGATGCTAGAAGGGGTTTAAATATAGGTGACACATCATCAATAAATAAAAGTTCAAAATTCCTCACATTTTCATAACTTAATTTTCTGGGTTGTTACAATATTTGCCATTTTTATGACCGTCAACTCCTGCAAATTGGAACATGAATTGCACATCCACACTAGAATAGGAGCTTAAACTCATACTTTCCACTAGTGTCGATGTCTATTCGAATGCAGGTATGTAGCATAAGAAATGGTAGGAATCCATGCACTTTCACTCCACTCCAATCCAAGGCACTCAAATGCTGGCCAATCAGGGGCTGCCACATGGATTCTCCTGGATCCATGATGTCACCAATCCATGTGAGGGACTCTCGATGAATCACACGCTGCCATGTCAGCATCACATGGATCCATGGGCCCACTTTGCCAACTAAACCGCCAGGAAGCGTGCCATGCATGGAGGAGAGGCACTAGGGCCCACATGGAAGCGAGCTAGAGGAAGCACACCCCAGATGGAGGGCCGGGAGCTTCAGCCGACCCTAGGATCGACCGAATCGACCTAGGGTCGGTTGATCTCCCCCCTCCACGTGTTGCTCGCTCATTGGTCCTTGGCTGCATTCCCGGGTGTTTTGGAGCACTTGGAGCCTCGGAGCACGCCTCCTCCTTGTCTATAAATAGGAGGGGAGGGGCTCCATTTCACACACACCACCAAGGTCTCAAGTTCCACTTCTCTCTTGTGTAGCTCTCTCTCCCTCTCTCTAATTCTGCCCATGTGAGGTGATTCTCACCTCTATGTGGTAGAATGGTGATGAGGAGAGATCTGGATTAGGATTAGTTGAGAGGTAGAGTAGGGGTGAGGAGTGAGTTGATGTCCTTGTGGATGCTTGTTCTTCATTTAGATCAAAGTGAGTATTTCAGCATTTCTTATTTAGACTATAGTGGACATCATGCATGATTGTTTTGTTCTTGTGTTCGTGGCTCATTCATAAGTTAGAGGCTTGTGTTCTTCATGACACAAGGCTTCGATCCTTTAGAGCCAGAGTAGTAGTTCATTTACTTGTTTGCATGCTCTGATCCTGTTTAGTTAAGTAAGTCCGCTGTATCTCGTGCAGCTGCATCCATAGCTTCCTTTCTGCTCCGTAGCTCAATGAATAGATCTGATTCCAATCTTTCCCTTGTTCGTGGGACCGTATCTATACGGTTGCTATAGTGTAGTTATCGGGTCGACAGACGTAACTGCACTATAGTATTTTATCTGGGGTACAGACGTGGTGTCTGGGCCCTGGTTTACCTGCGAAGACCACGTACGATCGTAGCGTAGAGGTAGGCCGCAGTGGTGACAGCCTGTTGGACCCTTTGTCAACCCTCTACGTCGCGTACTGAGTTGGGCTCGCTTGCCAGCACCTTGGAGTGTTGTCGCCCCGCGGGGATGACTGAGACCTGACAGAATGCATCTTGAGAGCTAAGTCCCTTAAGGAAGTGCTTCTTGTATCCTGACCTATCCTAGCAAAAGCTTATGTCCTTGGATAGACACTCTCTGGTTACCCACCGTCCTAGGAACGAAACCCGACAGGAATACTCATTCTCCTAGGGAGAAGTGCTACAGTGGTGTATCCGTGCACTTGCGAATTCGTTCGAATTCGTCAGTGTACCCGGGAGTTTCTTACACGCTCACGATGCCACGGCGCCCAGTGTTGAGATTAAGAAACACCAACAATGCCATGGGGAGTTATGAACATCGTCTTGTCTTGGTCAGAGGGTTTAAGGGCTATCTGGTGATACCCTGAGTAACAGTCAAGGAAGCATAGCAGGACGCTTCCGGTCGTGGAGTCCACGACTTGGTCGATGCGCGGAAGAGGGAAGGGGTCTTTAGGGTAGTGCCTATTGAGATCGGTGTAGTCAATGTACATTCTCCATTCACTAGTTTTCTTTGGTACAAGGACTGGATTGGCGAGCCAAACCGGGTTTTTACATTCACGAATAAATCTAGGAGCTAGGAGCTTTATTACTTCTAACCTAGTGACATCCTTGCGATCCTTCGCGAAACTGTTGGCAGTCAAATATGACACCCCTAAGGAACTTGTTACACTTTTCAGCTTTGATTTGGAACTAACCCGCCACTAGGCATACTAATGATGTAACAAGTTTGACAGAAGCATGTGTTTTTGGAGTTGTATGTTTATGCAGGAAATCACGAGCTTAATGGATAAGTTCGCATCAAGTTCGGAAGGTGTTAAGCAAGAGGATCAAGGAGCTCCGTTCGTGTGCGAATACAAGATGAACTTACTTCCAAACGTGGCAAGGACCAAGATGCAACTGCAAGATATTCTCGAGGACCAAAATAAAAGACTGGAGTTCATGTGACAAGACCCTCTATCTTGATCACGGTGATAACAACGTCCAAAAATCCCACATGCGAAGGAGCAGAAGGTTCAAGGGCCGAGAGAAGCCTGCACGAGCAAGACGGAGCCGAGCTAGGCCAAAATGGGCCTAGGCCGGCCGGCCCATGCCGACCGGCCTAGGGGGTTTTGTGGCGGTTCCCCCCTCCTTCTTGTGTGTGGTGTTTATCGAACCCTAAGTCTATGCCTCCGCCGCCATTTGCCAAAGAGACAGATAAAAAGCTCCCGAGGTCGACGACGTGAAGGCAGTCAATTTTCAAAGATTTAACCAAGGGAGAGAGCCACATAGAGGAGAGAGGAGGACGCTCGGAAGCCCTAGCAAGGTCCCTCCGGCGCCGCCACAAGATCGAGAGCAAGGAGGAGATTGGATCTTCAAGGGAGAAAGCAAGACGGAGAGCATCTTCCTCGTC
This sequence comes from Cenchrus fungigraminus, assembly GCA_036936925.1. Taxonomy (NCBI): domain Eukaryota; kingdom Viridiplantae; phylum Streptophyta; class Magnoliopsida; order Poales; family Poaceae; genus Cenchrus; species Cenchrus fungigraminus. The sequence goes on from CM072779.1 coordinate 107,363,232, forward strand.
GATCTTCATCAACTTCAGAGGATTCTATACCATGTCCCGTGCTACAATGTGTAACTGTGGGGGATATACCCCCCGGGTCCCACAGGGAGGGGCTTCATGACGTATACGCGTATACGGAGATGGGCTCACCCGTGTGGAGATACAGCACGGCATACGGATCAGGATGAGGCGGCGCCTGAGGAGATATCATCCCATGAATAAACACCGGTTAGTTAGGAAAGATATTGCTTGAGCCGGAAGGCCAAATCTTGTAATCGGTTAGTTATAGATTCCCCGAGATCTGTAAACCCTGCCCCCCAGGCTATATAAGGGCGGCAGGGACCCCCCTCAAAAAGAACTCCATCTGATTCCCAATCGTGGAACCATCAATACAACACACCGAGCATAGGACGTAGGGTATTACGCCTCCCGGTGGCCTGAACCTGGATAAACCCTGTGTCCTTTGTTCACCATCTAGCTCTAGTCTCGGCAATCCCCACCATACAATCTACCACCATAGCCTACCCCGTGGTGGACTGCCGGTTCATTGCACCGACAGTTGGCGCGCCAGGTAGGGGTTCGCCGCGATAATTGGTGAGCTTGATGGCCGCAGTCAAGATCCCTGCTAGTTGCCTTGCCTTCGCCGTGTTGGGAGCGGGAATCCCTTTCGGGAGCCTCAATCCCATTTCCACCGTCGACGAGCAGGCGGCCGGTTACATGACTCCTCCTCAGGGTCACATCATCATCGGGGAGATCCCATGCGTTCTCTCCGACACCGTGATCACCACGGAAAAACCTTCCGGAGCGGTTTCCACACCGCCCACGAGGAGAAGACCGGCTGCCAGATCCAATCTGGACAAGCCCAAGGTCTACCGAGTCCTTTTCGGCACGCCGCAGCAAGCCCGGAGGCCAACCCTCCCGGTTCAAGATCTGACGGTCGCAGGGTCATCGAACCCTCCCGCGAACGATCTGGTTGAATCTTTCGACCGGGTCATTAGTCACATGGTTGACACCATCGCCATCTGCGAGGCAACCCTGGGTATCCCGCAGTCCGAGTGCTTTCCCTTCGGGTTGAAGAGCACCACCACCTCCGTGATCACGGAGGAGGTGAAGCGAAACCTAGCAGTGATCCCTGCACCCGAGCCGGTTGAATACCACTCGGATGACGATTCGCCGCGCTTCGTGAACGTGGTTCTCTCTCCCATACGACAGGGAAACCGCGACGCGTCCCTCCTCCCCATACTGGAAGAGGACGAGGACAGTCAACTCTGCGACTGGACTACAGACGAGTCCGAGGGTGAGCGCCGTTCAGGCCGATCTGCTGGGCAGTCTAGCCCTGAGTACGTCTCGGATGGGTCCTTTGCGTCCCTCGAGGCAGCTCTCGGCCTGGATGAAAGCTCTCCCTCCCGTGGGTCCGACGACACGATCCTGATCAGCTCTTCAAGCTCATCCTCAGATCTGTCCGACGGAAGCTGGCCGCCTACCTTCGTCTACGCGGCAGCACCAGGAGCCCCGCCGGTGATTTCTGAGGGCGAGCGCACTCAGGATAACGAGACGGCCGCACAAAAGGCCGAACGATTATGAAAGAATGCGGACCGAGCGCGACGGCGCTGAGAAGCCCAGCCGACAAAGAGGAGGATGAGGACCTTCAAAGCTCCGACCGCCTGCGCTGCAACAGGCGGCGGCGTCGCACCCGCCGCTCGAGCAGGATTCAGCCCCGAAGGCTCAAGGATGACTTCACCCTCGACTACGATGGCCACAAGGTCTACGCGACCCCCAAAGCAAATCTCATTGTACTAAATGAGGCGGTCGAGAGGCTGCCCCCAACTACGCCAGACATTGGGCGCATACGGGCCCTGGTGTAGGCCGCTACGACCCAGCACAACCGCGTCGACCCCTCCCCGCCAGTCAGATAGGGGGAGACGGAGGGTACCCGCCGCTCGCGCCACAAAAGAGCGCGGCATGATGAAGGTGGAGACTTGCGCGACAGGCTCCGCAGCCGCGATGCGAGGACCACGATCAACCACAACCGCGAGGACCGCCGCCGTCAGGAATCAAGGCGACGCGACGACTACGACAGGGAGCACGGGGCTCCCCACCACCCAGATAGACACGGTGACTCGCAGAGCGGGTACGAAGACTACTACTCGGATTCCTACGAGGGGTCCGAGGATAGCTACAGCTCCTACGAGCGGCCGGCCAGCGGACACCGCAGAGGTGAGAGGGTGCCCCGTCCTACGATGGCTTCCTCTCCCTCTCAAAAAGGCTACGTCAGGTGACATGGCCTCGAGGCTTCAAGTTGTCCGACGTCGACAATTACGACGGCACATCAGACCCCATGCAATGCCTCCAGATCTACTCCACCGCGGTCAAGGCCGCGGGAGGAAACGCCGACGTGATGGCAAACTACTTGCCCATAATGCTCACGAAGGGGTGCAGAAACTGGCTTGCGGGGCTCCCAAGGAACTCCATTACGTCCTGGGATGACCTCTGCAGGTTCTTCACGAGCCAATACTCCGGCACATGGGAGAGGCCGGGGAACAGGAGGATGCTGGACCAGATCCGGCAGCGCAGGAATGAGTCGCTGCACTCGTGCATTTGGCGTTTCTCCGAGAAGAAGAACTCTCTTCCTTTCGTCGAGGAGCACGATGGCATCAGCACCTTCCAGCATGGGTTGGCCTACGTCAAGCTGGTGAATAGATGGGCCCAGAGGCCCCCAAAGACAGTAAATGAGCTCTTCACCGTAGCCAACAAGGAGGCCGACGGAGAAGAGGCAGAACGCGAGCAGCTGAAGCACATCAAGTCCCGCTGGGAAGATGATGATTCCCCACGTCCGCGTCAGCCACGCCACGACCCGAACCAAGAGGGAGAAACCTCCCAGCAGAGCGCACAGCGCAACAGGAGGCGCAAGCCGGCCGAGGTCGTAGCGGCCGTAGAGCCCGCCCCGAAGCGCATGGACCCCTCTGAGTTCCGGAAGATGCTGGACATGCAGTGCCCGTACCACAAGAACCATAAGCACTCGGCTCGCGACTGCTTTGGCCGCAAGAACCACTTCTCCGGCAAGGGCCGTTCCAAGGGTCCCTCCAAGAACGACAAGGGCAAGGGGAAACATGCTCCCCCAGCAGATGATGACGAGGAAGACTTCCAGGTCGCCGACCGTATGGTCAACATGATCTACGGAGGCCCAGACCAGATCGAGGGGAAGCGCAAGGCCAAGCTCACAGATAGGTTACTGGTGTACGCAGCCCAGCACGGCACGCCCCAGTTCCTGTGGTGGTCGGAAGTCCCGATCACCTTCAGTAGGGATGACCACCCGGAGGCAGTCGTCAAGCCCGGGCGGTACCCCCTCGTGCTCAAGCCTACGATCCGTAACGTGGGACTTCGCAAGATGCTGGTGGACAGAGGCAGTGGCCTTGACATATTATTCGCCAGCACGCTCAAGGAGTTGGGCCTCACTCCCTTGGACTTGAGCCCGATCGACAAGCCCTTCATCGGGATCGTACCCGGAGATCCTTCAGTACCACTTGGTCAGATCTCTCTGCCAGTCACCTTTGGCACGATCGAGAACTACCGGACAGAGTACATCCGCTTCATAGTGGCGGACTTCGAGACAGCCTATCATGGCATACTCGGTAGGCCGGCGCTAGCCAAGTTCATGGCGGTGCCCCAGTATACCTACATGGTGCTGAAGATGCCAGCGCCAAACGGGGTCATTACCCTTAGAGGCGACTCCAACACAGCCAGTGCCTGTGAAAAGGAGAACCTCCACATCGCAGCCACCCTGGATCTCTCCAGACGCACTGCTGAAGTCCTGGCGGCTGCCAGCAAGCTCGACCCGGTAGATCTGGAGATCCCGACCAAGAAGCCGATGACGGAGGTGATCCAGCGGGAGAAGGAGGCTGTGAAGAAGGTGTCGCTCAACCTCGACGATCCCTCGAAGACGGCGACCATAGGGGCCAACCTGGACCCTAAATAGGAAAGCGTGCTCGTCGAGTTCCTGCGTGCTAACTCTGACATATTCGCCTGGAACCCAGCGGATATGCCAGGGGTGCCCAGAGAGCTCGCCGAGCACTCCTTGAAGGTTGACCCGAAAGCTAAGCCGATCAAGCAAAAGCTTCGTTGGTTCGCGGCTGACCGCAAGGAGGCAATAGGGGTAGAGGTTACGAAGCTGTTAGCTGCCAAGTTTATCAAAGAGGTGTATCACCCAGACTGGCTGGCTAATCCAGTTCTTGTATCCAAAAAGAATAAGCAATGGAGAATGCGTGTTGATTATACCGATCTCAACAAACACTACCCCAAAGACCCCTTCACCCTCCCGCGAATAGACCAAGTCGTTGATTCCACAGCGGGCTGTGCCCTGCTCTATTTTCTCGACTGCTATTCAGGCTACCACCAGATTAGCCTGAAGATCGAAGACCAGATCAAGACATCATTCATTACACCCCATGGCGCGTACTGTTACTTGACAATGTCCTTTGGTCTGAAGAACGCCGGTGCGACGTATCAGCGTGCCATTCAGGCATGCATAAAGATGCAAATCAGCGTAAACTGCGAAGCATACGTAGATGACGTCGTAGTCCAGATTCGAGACCCTGATAATCTTATCAAGGACTTAGCTGAGACCTTCGCTAACCTGAGGGTTTACCAGTGGAAACTTAACCCGGAAAAATGCGTTTTCGGCGTTCCCTCAGGAAAACTACTCGAATTCCTTTTTAGCAATCGCGGCATAGAGGCAAACCCAGAGAAGATCCACGCGATCACTCGGATGAAGCCCCCCAAGTGCCAAAAGGATGTACAGAAACTGGCCGGGTGCATGGTAGCACTCAACCGGTTCATCTCACGACTCGGCGTACGAGGATTGCCCTTCTTCAAGCTCCTCAAACATCAAAACGATGATTTCAAGTGGGATGAGGAGGCCTAGAAGTCTTTCTTGGAACTCAGGAGCTATCTGCAAAAGGCCCCCATCCTCACAGCACCAGAGCAGGGGGAAACCCACTATCTCTACATCTCGGCTACCACGCATGTGGTAAGCACGGTATTAGTTGTGGAGCGCAAAGAGGAAGGACATGCTTACGCCGTCCAGAGGCTAGTCTACTTCATAAGCGAGGTGTTGACCGACTCTAAGGTGCGGTACAATTAGGCACAGAAACTGCTCTATGCACTGTTCATCACCGCACGCAAGTTGAAGCACTACTTCGAAGCTCATAAAATCGTTGTAGTTTCCGACTACCCCATAGGCGACATCCTGCACAACAGAGATGCCATGGGAAGGATCGTGAAGTGGTCCATCGAGCTGGCCGCACACGACATAACTTTCGTACCGCGTAACACGATCAAGTCGCAGGTACTCGCAGACTTCGTGGCAGAGTACACGGAGATCCAGACGCCATCCACTGCCGCTGAACCTGAGTACTAGACCATGTATTTTGATGGATCACTCAGGATTAAAGGAGGTGGGGCCGGCATAATTTTCATGTCCCCAACAGGAGAGAAACTGCGATACGTGTTGTAGGTCATGTTCAAGGTATCGAACAACGTGGCCGAATACGAGGCGGCCCTCCACGGGCTCCGTATCGCCGTGTCGCTCGGGATAAAATACCTGATGGTCAAGGGCGACTCTGCCCTGGTGGTAAATCAGGTTAAGAAGAAATGGAACCGGACCAGTGAGAAGATGGACGCATATTGCGCGGAGATCCGCAAACTCGAAGGCAAGTTCTACGGCCTAGAGTTTCAGCACGTACTCCGCGACGATAACAAGGCGGCCGACGAGCTGGCAAACATGGGATCCACGAGAGCCCAGGTACCACACGGTGTCTTCGTTCAAGACCTGGTCAAGCCCTCCATCAAGAACCCCGATGCGCAAGTCGATCCATCAGAAGGACTCAGCGAAGTCCTAATGATCGAACCACAACCCGAGTGGATCTCAGAGATGGTCGAATACATCAAGGACGGCACGCTCCCGAATCCTTTACCAGGTCAGGAAAGGGAGACGCGAGCGCTGCACGAACGGATCAGTCGCAGGAGCAAGAACTATGTCCTGATCGGCGACAACCTGTATCGCCGAGGTGGACAGTCCCGAGTACTCCAGAAATGCATACCGGAAGAAGAAGCACAACAACTCCTAGCGGAGATTCATGGAGGCATGTGTGGCAACCACGCCGGAGCAAGAACCATTGTTGGAAAGGCTTTCCGGTCTGGCTTCTACTGGCCCACAGCCGTCGCAGACGCTGAGACGTTGGTGAAACATTGCAAGGGATGCCAATTCTTCGCAAAACAAATACACGTTCCAGCCCAAGCTCTGCAGACGATACCTGTTTCATGGCCCTTCGCGTGCTGGGGACTCGACATGATCGGGACTTTTAAGAAAGCATCCGGAGGGTACGACCACATCCTGGTGGCAGTCGACAAGTTCACCAAATGGATAGAGGTCAAGCCAATCAAGGCGCTCACGGCTGCCAAAGCAGCCGAGTTCATAGGAGAAATCATGCATAGATTTGGTGTCCCTAACAGGATAATAACCGACCTGGGTACGAACTTCACAGGATGGGAGTTCCAGGAATATTACGACGAACTCCTCATCAAGGTGGCACGCGCCTCAGTTGCGCACCCACGTGCCAATGGCCAAGTTCAGCGAGCCAACAGAGCGGTGCTCGAGGCACTCAAGAAACGCATCTTCGATCGCCTGAAGAAGTACGCGACTCGCTGGCTACGCGAGCTCCCTGCAGTACTCTGGGGACTGCGGACACAGCCGAGTCGTGCTACTGGTCAGACTCCTTTCTTCCTGGTATATGGATCTGAGGCAGTGCTCCCCACCGACCTCATGTTCAATGCACCAAGAGTTGAAGTATACAACGAAAACGAGGCTGAGAAGGCACAGATTGAGGATATCGACAGCATCAAGGAAGGACGGCTCGCGGCAACAATTCAGGCAGCACAGTACGCCCAAGTCTTGCGGTGTTACCATGATAAAAATGTACAGGAGAGAGCTTTCTGCATTGGAGATCTAGTCCTGCGTAGGATCCAAAGCAAGAAGGACATGCACAAGCTAGCAGCCCCGTGGGAGGGGCCATTCATAGTCAAGGAAATCAGTAGGCCGGGTGCTTATCGGCTGATGCGGGAGGATGGCTCGAATGTGCCCAACTCATGGAACATCGAGCACCTACGCTGTTTCTACCCATAATAAAGTTATGTATCATTTTCTGTTCAAAGTTTTTTGTACGTTATCCATGATAGCAGCCTATGGCAATGAATTCAGTTTCATGTCTCATGAAGTTTTTCTACTTCGCTTTCACATCTGCTCACATGCTTTCCTCACCCAAGTTTCAATTCTGAAACCTGGGGACTGCTTTACATACAGCAAAGTTTTCCATGTTAAAACTAAATAAACGCTCATCTAACATGGATCTTACGACTCATAAAGTACTCGGTAGCACATGTCTTAAATCGTGGGTCGAGGTTTTCGCCAAGCTAAGGTACTACGTGTGTATGAGAGTACGCCCTCTGCGCTAGGAAACTAAGGACAACGAGCCTACGATTTCCCGTAATAGACTAACTACCGGAGAAATTAACAGTACAAAGATACCGTCAAAGTAAAGCGCCTACTTAAAAGCACCAAATGTCAACGAACCAAAGTACCGGTGCACCCACAGCACCACAAAATATTACAACTTTCAAACTTTCAAAGTTTTTTATGGCTGGGACAGGAGGGCATCAGCACCAACTTCTTCATCAGCCGCCGCCACGACGTCGTCAGCAAGCTGCTCCGTCGTACCCTTCACCTCCTCCAGCAGTCGCTCAGCCTGATGCGGTGACGTCCCACGAGTGAAGCCACTGCGGAAACGATCCACATTGATCGAGGGGTAGAAGGAGTGGAAGACGGCAAGGCAGTGGCTGGCACTCGCCATGCCGACCTCACGAAGACAGCCGGGAAAGCACGCCGCCGCCGCTTGGGCACGCTCCAGGAGGGTCGGCGGGCGCACCACTGGGTCACCGAACTGCCGCACGGAGGACTTGGCAAGAGGCGCCAGCTCGTCCAGGATGGGCCGCAGTGCCTCGCCAAAAGCTTTGAACTGAGCCCTCTCCGATGCGATGCGGGCCTCAAGATCTGCATATTGGGCAAATTGTTTTTGCTGGAAATCTGCTCAACGTCAGAAGCACTTATCGACAAACATTCAAGGATAACACGAGGGTGCAAGGTAACCAACCTGACAGCTCTTTTCTCGCCACAGCGGCCTGCCTGCACGCCTCCTGGCCGTCCTGTCGGAGCTTCTTCATGCGGCCCCAAAGGGACTTGAGCTCCTCCTCTGCCTTGGCCCGAGCTGTTGCCAAGAACTGATGAGCACAAAGCCCTCAAGCAATGGTGACACAGAAGCAAAACATAATCAACATACCTTGCTGGTTTTCCTCCGCCGCCGCCCGGAGCATCGAATCGCTCACCTCTGCAGCCGCCTTCTCCTGTCGCAGCCTCTCGACCTCCCAGTTGTTGCTGTCCCGCTGAGCAACAGCTTGCTACTCGAGACGTTCCAAACGGGTGCGCAGAGTGCTATTCAGATCGGCAGCAGAACCGACGCGGTCAAGCACAGCGCTCTTGCGCGCAGACTCTGAGGCCACGGCCTGTCAAGGCATAGCAAAAGATTAAACAACTACAGCTAGCAAGCGCTTACAACAACAAAAAGAAGGAAGAATTACCTCGGCAAGCTGGAGGGTCCTCCGCGCAATGGTGACGAGCTCCGTGCGGTTCTCGGCATCAATCGTCGGATCCCCCAGCACTTCATTCACAAGATTGCCACGCACCTGGGCGACGCGTCCAGGGCGCGGCGGGCTGAGGCGCGGCTGAAAGAGCTCCCGCTGAATCTCCTCAACATCAGAGGGCCCAGACGCGGCGGCACCGGAAGCTGCAACGTGTCCAGCCTCACGCTGGGGACTGGAGCCACGAGCAGCAGCATCAGCAGCGGCAGCCGCAGCATCAGCAACCCCCAACGCAGTAGGCGGGTGCTCATCAGAAGCACTCAGGTGCGGCGACGCCGGGGCAACAGACGGCAGGGACGACTTGTCAACTTCGGAAGGAAGGTTGCAGGGACCCCTGTTCGTACAAACAAGACATAAAGATCTCTTTCCAATCCTATGAACAACAAGGATGGACGATTTCAAGAAGACTTACTCGGAGGACACGTGGACTCGGGTTCGACGCAGAAAGCTGGAGCCAGAGGAGGTGGATCGCTTCACCCCACTGACCGTCGCAGCTACCACCATAGGTGCTGGTGATGGTGCCACAGCGGTAGCCTACGTAGTCTGAGCAGTGGGGTGCGAAGCGTCCGCCACTGGTGGCATGGGGCCTGATGGCTGAGAAGGAAGAGAAGAAGTGAAGTGACCGGTAGGCGCCAGCGTCGCCTGAGCCGTCGTCACTGAGGGAGCTTCGCCGATGTCAAAGGAGAGGGGGACCTCCTCCTTCTCCTCCTCCGACAGCACAAGCTTGCGTCGGCGCACCTCTGGTTCGTCGATCTTGAGCGACCCAGGGGTCACACGCCGCGCCTCAGGATTCCAGCTGCCCTTGCGCTCCTTGCCCTTGCTGGCCGGCGTGGTACGTTTCTCCTCCGGAGCAGGGGCTGCGGGCTGACGGGGCTCAGGCTGGATCGCCTCACCGCCACCCGCCGCGACGTGGGCCCTGGCGCGCTCCATCCTCTGCAGCTCGCCAAGGCGGCCGGCCAAAGGACCCCGTCCGGCCAATGAGCCAGGCACAGGCGCCACAGAGACAAAAGCCCTGTGATCCTAAGATTTCGCAGACAAACAAACCGAGACATTTCATCAAACATCTGGTGGGCACATGTTCATGCCCTAATGGGTGCCCTATAAAAGACAAAATCATTACCTCAGGTAGATAGTTCGCCAGGTTGAACGACTTCGGCGCGTCGCGGTTGGAGATGAGGGTACCGGGAACGAAGCACTGACGGACACGCTCCTTCAGCTCCTTTGCCCTCCCCGGCTCCGCCACTCGCCGTGTCGTGACGTGGTCGTCGCCGGCATACTCGTACGCTGGGTGCACCCTGTCCCGGAGCGGTTACGTGTACCGGACGGCGAAGCTCGCCATCACCGTGATGCCAGTGAGCTCGGCCTCCTTCAACTTCTGGATATGCTCCAGTAGCACGAACACCTACCCCATCTCGGCTTGGCCAAGCTCTTCATCCCAGCATGGGAGAGGAGTCGGCCGCGCGTCTACATCAAAGGGCACCGCCGGAGCATGGTTGGTGGTGTAGAACCACTCCAAGTGCCAGCCCTTGTTGGAGCTGACGAGCGGCACCGGAATGTACTCAGCAGAATGCCTCTGCTTGAGCTGGAATCCGGCGCCGCCCACCACCCAGGGCTTCTTAGCGTTCGGGTTGGGCTTCACCCAGAAGAAATAACGAAAAAGATCGAAATGCGAGGCAATTCCAAGAAACGCCTCGCACTGATACACAAAAATGGATATGTGCAGAATGGAGTTGGGGTTGAGATGGCACAGCTCCAAACCGTAGTAGTAGAGTAGGCCGAGGAAGAAGGGATGCGCGGGCAGGCCGAACCCGCGGAGGTAGGCCGACTCAAAGACGACGGCGGCGTCGGTCGACGGTGTGGGGAACTCCTCCCCCGCAGCTGGACGCCATCCCTCGACGGCGGACTCGAGCAGGACTCCGCCCAGTACTAGGGCGGTGATGCGCTCCCTCGTCGAGACGGAGTGCACCCACTCCTCGCTCTGCACCGTCGGCGGAAGCGGGTACGACGACGGAGACGGCGAGCGCCTCACCTCGGAGGCGCCGCGCCTCGACTTCTTCGAATGCCGGCGGGATCCCACCGACGACATCCTCGCTACACTCGGGGACTCGGGCGGGGAGCGGTCTACACCCTCGCCACGCTCGGGGACTCCCCCGGGACTGCGGCTTAGATGCGGCGCAGCGGCGGATCTAGATCTACAGCCTCGCCGAAGCCAAATCCGGTGGAGATCGAGCTAATGCGGCGACGGATCCGGCAGATCGAAGGCGGAGTGGCTGGAGAAGGAAGAGCAAAGGGCAGCTGCGTGGTTTCTTATGGGAAGTGAAGCGACGTGACTGCGGGGGCGCGTGGTGAGCCACACCCCGGGCTGCCTTAAATGCGGCAGACGGAACGGTGGTCGTGGCGGGCCCCACCCCCCGTGCGGTCGCATCGCCGCAGCGTGGGAGATTCTTCTCGTGAGAAACTCGCGAGTACGACCCGCGAGCGGCGCGCCAGTGCCCAGCCTTATCCGTGACGCTTCTGATTCTGGCTGTTGGGCCTTAGTGGGCCGTAGCCCTAAATGGGCCAAAGGGTTAAAATCTTTCCTCCTACGGGAAGACACCCTTAAAACTAAAAAGGCTTTCCAAAAATCATTGGTCGGCTTAAACCACTCAGAGGCCGTGACCCAGAGTCACGTACTGCCAGGTTATCAGATAACTCGCCCTTGAAAATTCGGTTTTGACTCCAAAGAGAGTTCCAAAAATCTGCTAGCTCATGAGTGTTCTCCCGGAGGCAAGCCACACATAGGCCAAAGCTGTTCAGAAGTCACGAATATGATGACTAGGACAGGTGACCTCGTGCGAGTGCTCTGTGAGAACACGGTGGGCCATATGGCAAATTTGGCATAGAGCCAGAGCTCTAACCAAACACCGTACTAGGTCAGATGATCCGAGTGGTACTCTCCCAAACGGGATGATGGCAATACCGAACTAAATCCATTTTAGAGCTTCGAAATAGTTACTTTAACTATTCCGAACCTCGGGGACTGCCCTAATGGGTACATCTGGAGATGCGCCCATTCAGCGGCTACAAACCCGCCACCGTGATCATCTGGAATTGTTCCAAGACAGAATCTCACTGACTAGAGTCAGGGTCAGGGATACGGGAGGCGATCAGTGGTACCTTTTCTCCAATGGAGCACCCATTATAGAAGACATCAGGGAGCGGTCGCTTAGATTCTCTTTTGACCCTAGATAAACCACTTCAATCTTTATCTAGGCTTGGGGACTAAGTGTGTACACTTCGTCTTCGACGAAAGTGTACAATCTCCAATCCCGGATGATCTAAATAAATCACAAACATGGTGGAGAGCTCTCCTCAACCACCCGGCAACCACGAGTTCAGCTTCAAGACCACTCGGCTGCACTGAAGATCAGATCAGACAACATTCAAAGCACTCGGACGAAAGGCGTTAAGCACTCGGCTAAATAACGGGAGTGCGCAAAAGTACACGGAGCTGAAGATCGAAGTTGCAGTTTGGTTAAGAAGCGCTCGGGGACTGTTGTGGGGGATATACCCTCGGGGTCCCACACGGAGGGGCTTCATGATATATACGCGTATACGGAGATGGGCTTACCCGTGTGGAGATACGGCACGGTGTACGGATCAGGATGAGGCGGCGCCCGAGGAGATATCATCACATGAATAAAGACCGGTTAGTTAGGAAAGATATTGCTTGAGCCGGAAGGCCAAATCTTGTAATCGGTTAGTTATAGATTCCCCGAGATCTGTAAACCCTGCCCCCAGGCTATATAAGGGCGGCAGGGACCCCCTCAAAAAGAACTCCATCTGATTCCCAATTGTGGAACCATCAATACAACACACCGAGCACAAGACGTAGGGTATTACGCCTCCCGGCGGCCTGAACCTGGATAAACCCTGTGTCCTTTGTTCACCATCTAGCTCTAGTCTCGGCGATTCCCACCAAACAATCTACCACCATAGCCTACCCCGTGGTGGACTGCCGGTTCATTGCACCGACAGTAACATTATTGGGTAAAGTCCTTGTTTGTCCTTGGGGTTGAAGGGAGAGCTTGAGTTGTAATCACCAAAACTTTATTTTGGATCCTTTTGCTATCATATTCATGTTGATGGTGCTTTAATCTTAATGGCCGGCTGGGTTGCTTAGGGGATGCATCGCTCATAGCCTCATGTATCGTGTTCCTTTTGTTCTTTTTTTGATTACTGTCATGTAGTGATAGTACAGGGAGGGAAAGTATATTGAACTAGGTTCATGCCATAGTCTTGCATCCCTAGTTTACATCAACTTCTTATGCACCTATTGTTCGATTATGGATTACCCTCATGTAGTGACCAGTATGCGAGAGAGAAAGGATTGAACTCGGTGCACCCTTACCTTTGATAGTTTAGATCGGATGTTCTTGCTCGGTGGTTACATCTCTAAGTGATCCTAGATCCCTTGGACAAGCATTCTTAATATCTTGTGCTCTCTATACAATTGCTCTCTACGTTGATTTCTTTAACTAGTTTAGACTAGTTCTTTACTCATACACATTTCACTCGATAAAGAGCTTTGAATCAACGAGATTAGTGCCTAGTTGAGCGTAGCAATCCACTTTCTCCACGGATTGATAAACCTTGGGGGACACTCTAAGGGAAAAGCTACAACCGACTCGTGCGCTTGCGGATCGTAATTTGGCGCATTATCTACTGTCAACAGAAACGACAAAGCTTCTGCTTGACTGCCTTCACCGTCTTGCTAATATTTAAGGAGTCCTCAGCCGGCTCCCTTGGGACACCAGGCATATTCGATGGACTCCATGCGAATATGTATGCGTTATCCCGGAGGAAACCTGTGAGCACGAGTTCCTATTTCGGATCCAGGTCGGATCTGATGGTGACCTCCTTGCTTGAGTCAGGCAGGTCGTGGCAGACCTTCTTGGTTGCGGGACTAGCGTTCAGGGCGGTGGGGTGCGCTTCTACTCCGGGATCGTCAGGGCACGGTGTTGAGCGTCTTGGCTTCGGCGACGAGGGCGAAGGCCGCAGCAGAGTAGGCGAGGTCAACTGCTTCGAGGTCGCACTTGTAGGAGAACATGAGGTCACCGTAGACGGTGAGGATCCTATTGGGCGCCAGCATCTTGAGGACAAGATACATGTAGTGCGGGATGGCCATGAATTTGGCCAGCATAAGGTGGCCCAGGATGGTGTGGTAGGACGACACGAAGTCAGCCACCTCAAAGATGAGGTACTCCATGCGATAGTTTTTGATAGTGCTGAAGGTGATAGGCACGGAGACCCGATCCAGGGGGTAGGACGCCTTCCCTAGTACGATCCCGTAGAAGGGCTCATCGCAATCTGTCATGTTGGAGAAGTCGAACTTCATCTTCTTGAGGGTCTTTGTGAACATGATGTTCAGGCTGCTCCCTCCATCGATGAGGGTCTTAAGCATCAAGGCGCCGACAATAGTAGGCTCGACGACCAGCGGGTAGGACCCGAGGTTAGGTATGTGAACCCAATGATCTTCCCTAGAGAAGGTAATGAGGTACTCTGACCACCGCAGGGGCTGGGCAGGATGTATGTTGACAAGGGCGACCACACGATCCAGGGCATGTTGCTTCCTGTTGCTCATGAAGGCCATGGGTCTGCCGAGGATGATGTTCAGCTGCTGGTTGGCGGGCCGGAAGAGTCCATTGGGATTGCCTCCCGCGGGTGGTGGTGGCAGGTCGTGCTCGTCACGGTTACCACCGTTATCACGCAGACCTCTGTCGTTGTGATGGTTGTCATGGTCGTTTCGCCTGTCGCGGTCGTCGCGCCTGTCGTGGTCATCGTGTCGGTCGTCACACTGGTCACGATCGTTGTGGTCATCATGGCGAGCGTAACAGTCATTACGATCATCACGGTCGTCGCAATGGGTGTAGCGCCAGCCACAATCATCATTGCCACAGTCGTTGTAGCATCCCTTGTAGCGACAGTCATTGTAGTCGTTCCCGCACGGCCGCTTGGGCTCCTCAGGGACACCGAGCTCCTTCTTCAGGATGGTACAGTCGTGAATCGAGTGCTTTGCACCAACGTGGAATGGTCATGCATCCTCCATGGTGTCCTTGAACTCTTGCTCAAGGAAGGTAGACACAGGGAGACCTTCAGCGGCAAGTTCCTCCGCTGAGCGCTTTCGGAGCTTCAACCCAGACTCAGAAGCTGGCGCTGGGGCGGATGGGTCAGCGACATCATCACTAAACAGGTTGACCACCGCCTCTTGGATGTCGACCAGCTTGTTGACCACTGCCATGAGGTCAGCAATGGTATGGGCGTCGGCTTTGTGGATCTTCTCGAAGAGCTTGATGTCCTTGACGCCCTTCTTGAAGTACTCGATGACCTAGTCATCTTTCACGCCAGCACACTTGTTACGATTCTTGAAGAACCAGTTCGTGTCATCCCGTAGGGTCTCCTTGGGTTGCATGGTGACTCGTCCCAAGTGGTGGGAGTAGCCAGGTCGACTGTAGGTCGCCTGGAAGTTGGAGATGAACTACCCGGACAAAGAGGCCCAGGAGTTAATACTTCCCGTCGGTAGGTTGTTCAGCCAGAGCAGGGGATTGTCGCCCATCACCAGGGGGAAGTATGCTGCCATGTAGTCGTAGGTGCCACCGGACGCCTAGGCGGTGATGGTGTAGGTCCGAAGCCAAATGTTGGGGTCGGAGTGACTATCGTACTTGCTGATCGCCAGGTTGAAGTTCTCCCGGTAGTTGATGTGCTTAAGGCGCTCAGAGAAGGCAGGGAAGTTGTTGATCGCCAGGGCGTCAAGGTCGTCGTCATTGCCAGTGGGCAGACCCCTAGGCGGGACGTAGGCGTTGGGTGGTGCGCCATGGTGTTGCTCATAGTCTGCACGGTGCCGAAGCTCGGCTTCATGGTGATGCCGATCTTCACCTTCTAGGTCGCGTGCTATGCGGTCAACGGCACCCGGAGGGCCAAAGTCGCGATCATACTCCGCTCTCCTACGGAGCTCAGCTTCTTCTCGTTCGTGGTGCTACCTGTCGAGGTTGACTTGAGCATTGTGGTCGCGCCTAGCCTGTTCGAGATTGTCCCATGGGTCGTGCCTGTTGCGGTTGGCGTCGTTGATGCCGACATTACCGCTAGCATTGTGCTGGACGCCGATAACATTTTGTTTGACCTCCTCCACAATGGGTCGCAGAGTAGCCTGGTGACCTCCACAGGACCGATTGGATCGGCTCCGTGAGTGGTGAGTGGAGGCGGGTCTGGAGGAGGAAGCCACCCTGCTACGCTCTTCCACCTGGGCGTTAGCGATGCGAAGGTAAGCTAGTGCTCGCCGAACCACCGGTGTGTCACCTTCGCGAGCTAGGGTGGCCATGGCGGCACCTAGGTTGTCTTGAGGGCTGTTGAAGATCTGATGGCCAGCCTCCTCAAAGTCCCTCTGGAGATCTCTAGCACGAAGCGGTCCGCACCGGGGTGTTGTCTTGCATTGGCGTCGATGCCACCATTAGCACCACCGGCACCACTAGCAGCACCGCCAGCATCGTCGTTTCTAGCATGAGCAACTACCTCCTACTGACGACGTAGGGCTCGTACAGCGTTGTTGAGGACTTGGAGAGCCTCGGCCGAATCAATTTTGCCGTCAACTGGTGGGTCATCGTTGGAGACCACGAGAGTTTCACGATCTCGCAGGTGGTCACTGCTCACCACTCCATAAGGGTTGGGGGAGAGGACGACGTGCACTTCTTGAAATTCCCCATAGCCGGAGATCCTGAGGTATCTACCATGTAGTAGGATTGGTTCTGCACGATCTGATGGACGGAGTCCTGTAGTATGTAACACTCGTGGAGAGTGTGCTTCGAGTACTTGTGGAAGGGGCACAAGATGTCGAGAGGATCCTGGTGCAGGCCGCCGACCAAGCGCTGAGGCGTGAAGCGCTTCTTCCCAGATCAGATCTGAGTCATCCTGGCCATCCTCACAGAGTAGGTGCTAGCTGCGCTCCTCAGGCCATGAGGCATATGGGGTGAGTTAGGCATCAACGAGGTCTTGGCCTGAGCTTGCTCGTAGATCTTCTGAGTGCCCGCCATCTTGTCGATGGTGCGATCGATCCCCTCGACTAGGTCGAAGGGTGTGGGTGGAGGGTTTTCTCTAGCAGATCAGGAATCGATGGAGCAAGATTGATCTTGCCAACCTGCTGGGGAAGCATGGCTATTGCCGCTACCTTCGGGATGACCTTCGAAAGCTTGGAGTCAAGATCGGCTACCAGGGTGGTGACCGTAGGAGTTGCAAAATTCGCTGTGAAAGTGCCGAAGTTGATGTCGACGGGGTTGGCGAGGAAGTCTGTCATGCTCATCGGGAAGATGACACCGGGTCCAACCATCGTGTTGTACGAAGAACTCATGATCTGCCCCTACTTGGCACGCTAACTATCTGGGGTTGAGACCTGGACAAATCCGCTAGGGGTACCCCCCTTGCGGTTTGTAGGTTAAAGAGCGGATTTGGGAGATAAGAACGCGGATGGTTGCACGAGGAGCACACGGAACTTAGCAAGACACATTGGACACGAGGGTTTATACTGGTTCCTACCTTCGAAGAGTAATACCCTACGTCCAGTTGGTGGTGGTGTTTGTATTGCTTGTGCGCAAGGGCTAGATGAACATGCCCCTATGAGAGGTCCTAGGCCGCCTTATATAGTCAGGCGGGCTAGGTTACAAGGTCGGTGGACCCAGAGTCTAGGTCGGTTACAATAAGGAAACATGCCTCTACAGATTACAAGGAGTATCCTGTGATATCCGGACTGATGGGCACCGTCACGCTGCCTCTAATGTCTTGTCTTGCACGCCAAGTCTCCAGGAGGTCTTGCGGATAAGGTCTGCCGGGGATTCTCTAGGGAAACAAATAAGGCCTCCTGGGCCCACACGCAGGTCGGTGGGTTTCCTGACAGGTCGGACCCACCTGTCAGGGACCTCTGAGACCATGGTCAGTGGGGACCCAGGAGTACCCATGTCTCTCAGACGACACCAATGTACTTACCCTTGGTAAATTTTCTGTCCAATTCTTGTGCAATGAAGCAAATTTACCTTTCCAACTGCGGGAACATCATCTGCTTAAGCAAATGGTTGAGTCCATGTGGCTTGGGCCAACGCACACTACAAACGGATGCTCGTCAAGCAAACAGAGTCGGCAGGAGTGGATTCCGAATCGGTGGAAGATGGTTATCAGAACTGAAAGGGAGTTCAAAGATGAGGATGGCGAAGCACCGGCCCTCAGAGTCCCCTTACTGCTGGCAACTTTAGTGTTTCTTGGGTGGCTGACGCCCTCAGCCTCGGTCCAAAACACGACTGGCTTCATGCGCTTAGCAACCGCAGACATCACGCCGGGCGAGAACAGCGGCGGCGAGATCCTTGTGCACTACAGCTACACCCACTTCTCGAAGGCGCGAAGCAGGGGTGACAGTGTTTGTTGAGTTATGATCCAAATTATGATGCACAAGAAAGAAGTCAACTTCTGACGGAGCGTAGCGGAGGCCCGTACGGGTCATATATCCATGTTAGGTTTTCCTATTGAGGATTATTCCATCATATTCTTGTAAGTCGCCGCCGTTGGTGTTGTAACATGACTCCCGTCCTAGTGAAGATCTTGCTAGTTGATGTCCGTGGTTTTCCCCTCTCGTGTTGGGAGGATTTTCCACGTTAAATCTTGTATCTCCTTTGCGGTTTGATTCTCTACTTTCGTCAATTATTTACCATCATTATAACAGACGTCGACATGCACATCTTGGGCCCCAAGCTGGCCCACGTGCGCTTCCACCTCCCCTCCCACCATGTCGCCTTCGGCTCGGCGAGCACGCTGCGCCTCGTCGGCGCCACTCTAGCAGCCCTACTCTACCCGGGCCGCTTTAATGCGCAGCTCTGGGAACTGTGGACCGGCTTGATCGACAATGCGCGCATCTCGCCGCAAGACGGACACCTGGTGGTCACTATCAACGAGGGCATCCTCTGGCCCGAGGACTACACGTCGGAGTGCATGAGGAGCATGAGCGTGGCCTTAGAGACCGTGGTGCGGGAGCGCGACAGCGCGCATCCCCCAGTGTTCGACGTCAGCCCGCGGGAGCTCCACCTACCGGTGCTGCTGGCATCGGAAGACGACGTGCGGTCGGCGAAGCGGAGGAAGGTCACCGGGGAGGACTGCCCGATCAACTGCTAGGTACTTGAGAAGGACCTAGCGGCATGGCCACGGTGCTCGCACATCTTCCATGGCAGTTGCTTGGAGGAGCACCTTCTGAGGGGGTCTCAGGAATGCCCGATCTGCAGGAGTAGATTGGAAGTCGATGGCCAGAACAGATGAGTGAACAGTAGTATAGCATCAAGCATGTCGTGTCGTGCCGCAGTTGTGAATCACAGCTATAGATGGCCATTTGGCTCGAGGCCCATCGGCTAGCTCGAAGCACAAGTTTTTGGCCCGACACGAGCACGGGCCCAGCACGATGGTGTCGGGCTGACGTAGCACGTGGGCTGGCACGCGACCCATGGCCCAATTGGCCCAATCGGCCCGACATCATATAAAAGTCGACTCCCCTAACCCCTTCTCCCTCCCCAAACCCTAGCCAGCCGCGCCGCCGCCGACCACCTCCCCCGCTGGCGGCCGCCTCCCCAACTCTCCCGCCGGCCCACACCTCAATAGTGCTAACTTGTGATCAGACTTCAGAGTACTGAATTTTTATATGCTACCATTGGGGGAAACCCCGCCATCAATGTGTTCTTCCTAAATAAACTACTTGAGCAACTCTAAGATTATGTTAAAAAATTCTCCCCAAAATCCATGTATTGGGGGTTCTCCTAAAATTTTCTTTCCCAAAATCATAACATTCCACAACAGAATGCCAATAAATACTCACTAATAATTCAAAACATGCCACGTCAGACACCTGACCACCTCGGCACCTCCCCTCGTGATCCGTCTCTCCCCCTCTGTTGACGGTCGATATTTGCCATTTTTATGACCGTCAACTCCTGCAAACCCAGTGCTATAGTCCTCGAGTCCCGTGACCACCCCAGGGAATGCCTCGGCCTCTCTGGGATGACCATGCTTGCCCTCAGCCTTGATATACCTTTTTTTGGGCTCGAGTTCGTATATGCACTACCCTTGCAGATCAGAGCTTATCATCATATCAACATTATCTGCAAGGAGACTGTCATAAGTTGAGATAGGAGATCACAAGACACCCGCAACCTGAGTACTCCTGGGACTCATCTCGTTTCCCCAGGAAGAATTATCCCTCGTGTATCTTGTGGACCGTGGTCATACAGGAGAAAGAAATTACCAAGGTGAAGAGGAGTAGGTAAAGGACCACAGGAAGGCAGCACCATTGTGGCGATGCGAACGCTACGTGACTACTGTCGGAAGTGCCTACACTTTTGACAAACCGAGTATGTCGCCAAGGTGACTTCCCCCAGATTCTCTATGGATATATTATGGTTTGGCCAAGGTTGGTATATAGTGGAGGATGAATTTTCAACCTCACCTTATCTTAGCCTTAAGCCTAAGCCAGTCTTACCATCTCGGGGAATCCACCTGGGCCGTCGATCCTGAGACTTGCTGGAGCCCACACGAGAAGGGGGAGGACCAGAGGGGCCCACAGGGGGACGGCCGAACCCAGGTTCGGCCGAAACCCTGGTGCCGCCTCTCCCCTTCTTCTTTTGTGTGTGCGTCTCCTTCTCCTCCAGAAACCTTCTCCCTGTCGCCCGACGAGTTTTCGCATCGCGAAATGCATCTCCTCCACCTCACCACCTGTAACACCCTAAATTTCCATCACCAAATAAATATAAGCAACATAGTGTTTAGATTTAATTTTCTAAGGAAATAAATAATTTATCAAATAAATTTGGCTTTAAAATATTTAAATAACATTTTAATAATTTTAGAGGAAACAAGTGTTTGTGCATCATATTTTGAAATGCATGGCTTATGTTTGCTTGTGTGAAGTTTAAAAAAAAGAGTTTTAGTTTTGGTTTGAAAACTTGAAAAGGTTTGAAAAATGTTTAAGGTTTGAAAAAGGTTTGAAAGAAAAGAAAAAGTTTGAAAAAAAAAGAAAACCCTCAAACCCCAAAACCCTCTCCCTTCTTCTTTCAGCCCAGGCCGGCCCTCTTCTCTTTTCTTCTTTTGCCCTGCGCCGGCCCGTTTCTTTCAGCCGGCCCATCTTCTCTCTTCTGGCCCAAACCACCGCGCGGCCCAGCTTCTTTCCTCTCTCCCTCCCTCTCACCGACAGCCTGGGCCTGTATGTCGGCACCGTACCCTACCTCAGGACCCCTCTCCTGCTCCGCGTCCAGCACCACCGCCGGTAGTTTCCCCCGCATCCCTCGCCCCTCCCCGCCTTCAATTCCCTCATCAAGGCATGGTGGAGCACTGAATTGCTCCCTCCCTTCATTTCCTCTCCGTTTCATCCCTAATCAAGGCCTCTCCTTGATTGCAATAAAAAACCGGCTGGCCTTATGGCCATTGATGGCCACTACCTTCCCGGCCGACACCCCCTCTCCTTCGCTTCCCTCTATAAGAGCCGAGCACGAGTTCTTGCGCACCCTTTCCACACCTGTGCACACCCTGCACCGCTCTCCCCTCACACGCGCGCCGCCGCCTAGAACTCCTCCGCCGCCGAGCCATAGCCGGCCAAGGAGTTCTCCGTCGGTGAAGTATCCCTCAATTTTTTTTCTTTCTTCTCCTTCGTGCTCTTCTCTCACCGTGGCCTCTCTGCCCCAGGTCCGCTCTCCCTCGTCGCCGGATCGAGCCACCCCAGAGCGCCCCTCTTCTTCCGTCGAGATCCCACCGTCGCGCGTTGGTCTTCGTAGCCGCTTCCTCCTCGTCTCCAACTCCTCATGTGCAGCGTCGCAGCAAGGTAAGGAGGCCATCTCCTCCTCTTTTGCTCGCACCCGAGGTGCCTTGTGCCGTCGTCGTCGTGCGCCGTTCTCTGTCGTCCGCCGCCGGCCGTGGAGGCCTTCGTCCGTCACCCGAGCCATCTCCCTGTAGCCCCGGTAGGGTTCGCCGTCTTCCTAGCTCCGCGTAGAGCCCGGCCGCGTCCCAAACCATGGCCAGGAGCTCAAGATCAAGCGTCGCCGGCGAGCTCCGCCGCCAGTTCCGCCGTGCGCCGCTGCCCCGCCGCCGTTCCATCGCGTGCGGATCACGCCAGCCGCTCGATCCGGGACGAACGGCCAAGATCACATCCAGCCCTGAGTCAAACGGTTATGTACCGGTCAACCCCGGCTGGCCCCTGTGCAGAAAACCCCCTGTCATTTTGAATATCACATATATACCCTCCCACCGGTTAAAATCTCTTGCAAATAGGTCCTTATCTTTACGTTTAGAGCCCTGATCCTCTTAGTTTTCCGCCAGCTGTCCGATCCTCGATCAACGGTTGAGATCCCAGAGTCAACCAAGACCGTAACGGTCAACTCAGCCGGCCACCGTCTTTTTACAAATAAACCCCCGCAGTTTTAAATATCACAACCAGATCCTTCCACCTTATAAAACCCTTACAACCAGGCCCTGTTTTCTTCGTTTAAGCCCCTGAGCTTTCTAGTTTTTCCCACCTGAGGTCCAATCTTGTCTTTTTGCGCTATAGACCTTTGGTTTATAAGCGTAAATATGTTTTAGCCCCTGGTTTCTTGCAGTTAAGCCCCTGGAAGCTCTGTTTCTTCGCAGAAAGGACCCTGAACCTTGTTTTGGCCGTATCTTGTTGCGTTTTAACTCCATTTCCACCGTTTCAAGTTGCGTTAGGTTCATATTAACTTAAACTACGTCATAGGACCAATGTTGAACATGTTCTTTATCTTATAATTTATTTAAATATTAAATATGATTAAATCCTTATACACATGCTTTTCTAATTAAAATCCAATTAGAGTTCAACACGTGTTTTCATAAGAAAGTTAATATGATTAATACTAGTTAAATATTTCATATAATTAAAAGTTAATTAGATGTACACCTCAGTTTTCATAATCAAACTTAAATTGATTAATGATTATGCAATTTGCTTTCTAATAAAAGGCAACATAGGCTATATCCCGAGTTTTCTTAATTAAATGTTAATTTGATTAATATGAACATAAATGTGTTTTTTAATTATAATTTGATTAGTTCAACTCGAAATATAAAGATAAACATTTAGATGCTTTACATGCTTCTTTTAGAATTAAATGTTTAATTTGCATAAATTATACTTGAATAATTATAAATAAAATTTGACTAAGTTTAACATCGTCCTTTTATATCTAAATTAAACTTGCTAATTCTAACTAGGGTATTTCTCTGAAATAACCTAGGTTCATGATTTTATTTAATTAAAATATATCAAGCTCATAGTCTTTGTGGGTAAATAATCCAAATCTCTCGACAGTTCCGAGTTTCTTGCGTGTGCGTTCTTAGAACGAGCCCTATCCCTTGTCCGCTCTTTTAAGCCTTTCTTGTTTGGTGAATTGATCTTAGTCGTTTTTGTTTGTCTGCTTTGCATGTTTGTGCCCAATGTTTGTTTCGAGTAGATGATCGAGCCGTTGATCAGAAGTCTTGAAGTTTAAGAGTTTCAAGAGAGCAAGAGCAGAACAACAAAAGAGTAGCTTTTTGTTGGAGAAAGGCAAGTGGACTTCTCCCTCTGCATATTCCTCTTTGTCCTAAATAATTGCATGTTAATTAATATTTACATTTAAATGTTGTATTGCATAAATTTGATGGGAAATCACCTTTTTAAGGACATGACTAGATTTTTATCCCTATTACCTTGAACAACCCTTTTAAATAAATGTTTTGGGTAGAAATGCTTAGTTGCTATAACTTGGGACGGTTCAAATGAATCTTTTGCAATATGATGAATGTTGATCATGATAACCTTGGTGAAAGATGTTGCTTTGTTGATAATAAGATCATATGTTATAATCGGAACATGGAGAACCACCCAGGAAAACAGTGCAACCACAGTCCATATGGCTCTGGCTTAGCCAATTAATTAGGTGTGTGAATGTTCTGATGACCTTATCCGAAAGGAGCAGAGGGGGATCGGGGTTGAAGGGGTATAGCCCGGTTCTTTTGGGGTAGCAGCCTTTGCTAAGGTGCTGACCACTAGGGAGGGCTATGGTCCGCCCTGATCTGTAACTATGCGGGTTGTTAGTCTTCGTAGTGGACCCCTAGCCACTCACCTCGGAAGTGTTTAAGGGTCTGATCAACCCGGGCAACATGGGGAACACGAGCTGTGGTGAAACTGTACAACCTCTGCAGAGTTAAAACTGATCGATCAGCCGTGCTCACAGTTAAGAGCGGCCTGGACCCTCACATGATTAATGAACTTGAAGATGGAATTAAATTGTGGTTTAAGTATGGGTTGTGATGGAAAGTTTTCTAAAGTCTTTTTAAGTGGGATGGTATAAACTTACACTTAGTAAATAGGTGCTTGCTAATAAAATTTGACCAACATTAAAAATGCTAACCGCTGCAAACCTTAGCCTATCTTTGATAGCCTCGCATCTTTCCCCCACTTGCTGAGCTCCAACCATAAGTGTGCTCACCCTTGCTTACCCGCTGTTCAGAGGAGAACACTGTAGAAGAGTACTTCAGCGACTACGATGAGTTCTGAGGCTTGCCTGCCCCCAGTCATGTGCCTGTGGAAGCTGAAGAAGGAGTTGCTTCGTCTAGTTATCGTTTGTTCATTTAAAAGACCTTCGAGTCTAACGTCTGAGTGTAATAAAGAAATAATGTAATGGTTTAACTCTTGTACGTTTTTATTGCTGTTTACTGATATTTCACTCATGACGTCTATCATATGTGTGTAAACTTGATCCTGGCGCATATATGAGATGCATTTGGTTTTCTTCGGAAAATCAGGTGTGACAGAATGGTATCAGAGCAGTAACGACTGTAGGACGTAGCCTTAAGATAGAAATGGTCGAAAAGTAAGGATTCATGTTCTAGAAAGCCTGTCATCCTTCAAAATTGACTTATTTACGTATAAAATCTAATTTATTCTTTATTTCTTGTTAAAAAACATCTTTTTGTTTTGATCTATACTAAGTTTAGTTCTTGTTCTATCAGCTGGATCTCCACCACTGGTGTTGTCTAATATAAGTTCTTAGATTACCTACCCCTTATCAACTTCGATAGAAACGTTTCTGTGAGGACGATCGTTGTGTTGATGTTTGTTGTGTGAACACATGGTTGATTTGGATCTTTGCTTGAGTGTGTTGTATTGTGGAGTGATGGCCACAAATGCAACAAGAAATAAATTGTTAGGTTAGTAAAGATAGTTTGGGTTCAAATCTGGGTTATCTTTTTCTTTATCTATCCTACAAGATGGTTGAAGTAAAATCTCTTTGCACAACTCTTTGACACAACATCACTGTTTTAATCATATCTTGAGCTATCAGAATCTGTCTTAGTTTTGAAATTCATGCTGCTTCATCTTTTCGAGTTTATCTCTTCATGCATCAGTTCAATGTTCTTGTCTGAAATAATTTCCCTAACAATCAGATGGTACAAACCAGGTCAGGAGGAGGACAAGACGTTCCGCCGGTAATTCGTGCTCACATTGCCAATCGACGGAATCAAGCACCACCACCTCCACCCTCACCGCTTAACCAAATGGATCCCGCATTGCAACAGTTCTTTGCCGCTCAAACCCAGCTGCTGCAATACCTCACTGCCACCGTCCAGAACCAACAAGCTCAACAGAACCAACCAGCACCCCCTCCTCCACCTCCGCCACAGCCGAGGGACAAGCATAAGGAGTTTATGAGCCACCACCCTCCTACCTACTCCCATTCCTCTGATCCGTTGGATGCCGATGACTGGTTGAAGACTGTTACTAAGAAGCTTGAGATCGTTCAATGCACCGACTGAGAAATGGTCCTTTATGCTGCAGGCAGATTGACAGGGCAAGCCAGTGATTAGTGGGATGCTTATACCATCGCGCATGCAGCTCCCAATACTATTACTTAGCAGGAATTCAGAGATAGTTTCCGTACATATCATATTCCTTTAGGAGTGATAAAACTAAAGCAGAAGGGATTTCTTGCACTGATGCAAGGGAATATGTCTGTCACAGAGTATCTCGACAAGTTTACTCATTTGTCTCATTATGCTCCTGATGAAGTCAACACCGATCCCAAGAGGCAGGAAAGATTCTTGGATGGATTGATTGGACCACTCAACTATCAGCTGCAGAGCCATACATTTCCCAACTTTCAGACATTCCTAAACAAAGCTATAGGTTTAGAGAACAAACATATGGAGCTTGGTGAACAGAAATGCAAGTTTAAGTCTCAGGACAATCTAGCAACACACGCCCTCGCTTCAACTCATCTCAGAGTTCTCAGTTTCGCTCTGGTGGATCAAGTGGAAATTATACTCAGAATTTACAGTTGCAGCACTCAACTCAACAACCTCAGCACTCAAGTCAGCATACACCACATGTTCCAAGTCATCATCAAGATCACTCAGGAGCACCAGTGAGAAGCAACTCCCCGGTTCGTCCTAATGGTTGTTTCAATTGTGGAGAATTTGGACATTATGCCAACATCTGCCCGAAGCGCAACATGCAGACTCCTCAGAAAGGTAATGGTCAAAGGTTTGGACAACCATTATCACAAGCTCGTATCGGGAATTCTACTCCTCGAGGTAATAGAGGCCAACAGAACTACACACGTGGAAGAGTGAATCATGTGACAACTGAACAAGCTCAAGACGCTCCAGGTGTTGTGCTGGGCACGTTCTCTGTCAACTATGTACCAGCAACAGTTTTATTTGATTCCGGAGCATCGCATTCATTCATTACTGAACAATTTGTGGCAAAGCAAGATATACCTATGAGTTCTATGAAGACACATTTGTTGGTTAGTTCCCCGAATGGTGAAATGAAATCCGCTTATGTATGTCCACGAGTCAATCTTAAAATCATGGGAATAGATTTTCAAGCTGATCTAATAGTTCTTACATCTAGTGGAATAGATGTGATACTTGGAATGGATTGGTTAGGCAAATGTGATGGAATAATTCTGTGTGCCAAGAAGACAGTGCTCTTAACCAGCCCACAAGGAGATAGGATTGAAGTTGTTGCTACCACCCCATCCAAGGAGGAAGGAAAAGTGAATCAAGATGAAGAAAAATAAGTGAACAAGCTATGACTGCCGGAAGAACTCAACGTCCAAGATGAGCTTATAGAAGAGTACCTTTAGTTTTTTCCAATCTCTCCGAATCTCGGGACAAGATTCTTTTTAAGGGGGGTAGATTTGTAACACCCTAAATTTCCATCACCAAATAAATATAAGCAACATGGTGTTTAGATTTAATTTTCTAAGGAAATAAATAATTTATCAAATAAATTTGTCTTTAAAATATTTAAATAACATTTTAATAATTTTAGAGGAAACAAGTGTTTGTGCATCATATTTTGAAATGCATGGCTTATGTTTGCTTGTGTGAAGTTTAAAAAAAAGAGTTTTAGTTTTGGTTTGAAAACTTGAAAAGGTTTGAAAAATGTTTAAGGTTTGAAAAAGGTTCGAAAGAAAAGAAAACGTTTGGAAAAAAAAGAAAACCCTCAAACCCCAAAACCCTCTCCCTTATTCTTTCAGCCCAGGCCGGCCCTCTTCTCTTTTATTCTTTTTCCCTACACCGGCCCGTTTCTTTCAGCCGGCCCATCTTCTCTCTTCTGGCCCAAACCACCGCGCAGCCCAGCTTCTTTCCTCTCTCCCTCCCTCTCACCGACTGCCCGGGCCCGCATGTCGGCACCGTCCCCTACCTCAGGCCCCCTCCCCTGCTCCGCGTCCAGCACCGCCGCCGGCAGTTTCCCCCGCATCCCTCGCCCCTCCCCGCCTTCAATTCCCTCATCAAGGCATGGTGGAGCACTGAATTGCTCCCTCCCTTCATTTCCTCTCCGTTTCACCACTAATCAAGGCCTCTCCTTGATTGTAATCAAAAACGGGCCGGCCTTATGGCCATTGATGGCCGCTACCTTCCCGGCTGACACCCCCTCTCCTTCCCTTCCCTCTATAAGAGCCGAGCACGAGTTCTTGCGCACCCTTTCCACACCCATGCACACCCTGCACCGCTCTCCCCTCACGCGTGCGCCGCCGCCTAGAACTCCTCCGCCGCCGAGCCATTGCCGGCCAAGGAGTTCTCCGTCGGTGAAGTATCCCTCAATTTCTTTTCTTTCTTCTCCTTCGTGCTCTTCTCTCACCCGTGGCCTCTCTGCCCCAGGTCCGCTCTCCCTCGTCGCCGGATCGAGCCACCCCAGAGCGCCCCTCTTCTTCCATCGGGATCCCGCCGCCGCGTGTTGGTCTTCGTCGCCACTTCCTCCTCGTCTCCAACTCCTCACGTGCAGCGTCGCAGCAAGGTATGGAGGCCATCTCCTCCTCTTTTGCTCGCACTCGAGGTGCCTTGTGCCGTCACCGTCGTGCGCCGTTCTCTGTCGTCCGCCGCCGGCCGTGAAGGCCTTCGTCCGTCACCCGAGCCATCTCCTTGTAGCCTCGGTAGGGTTCGCCGTCTTCCTAGCTCCGCGTAGAGGCCGGCCGCGTCCCAAACCATGGCCGGGAGCTCAAGATCGAGCGTTGCCGTGCGCCGCCGCCCCGCCGCCGTTCCATTGCGTGCGGATCACGCCAGCCGCTCGATCCGGGACGAACGGCCAAGATCACATCCGGCCCTGAGTCAAACAGTTATGTACCGGTCAACCCCAGCCGGCCCCTGTAGTTTTGTAGAAAACCCCCTGTTGTTTTGAATATCACATATATACCCTCCCACCGGTTAAAATCTCTTGCAAACAGGTCCTTATCTTTACGTTTAGAGCCCTGATCTTCTTGGTTTTCCGCCAGCTGTCCGATCCTCGATCAACGGTTGAGATCGCAGAGTCAACCAAGACCGTAACGGTCAACTCAGCCGGCCACCGTCTTTTTACAAATTAACCCCCGCAGTTTTAAATATCACAACCAAATCCTTCCACCTTATAAAACCCTTACAACCAGGCCCTGTTTTCTTCGTTTAAGCCCCTGAGCTTTCTAGTTTTTCTCACCTGAGGTCCAATCTTGTCTTTTTATGCTATAGACCTTCGGTTTATAAGCGTCAATATGTTTTAGCCCCTGGTTTCTTGCAGTTAAGCCCCTGGAAGCTCTGTTTCTTCACAGAAAGGTCCCTGAACATTGTTTTGGCCGTATCTTTTGCGTTTTAGCTCCGTTTCCACCGTTTCAAGTTGCGTTAGGTTCATATCAACTTAAACTACGTGATAGGACCAATGTTGAACATGTTCTTTGTCTTATAATTTATTTAAATATTAAATATGATTAAATCCTTATACACATGCTTTTCTAATTAAAATCTAATTAGAGTTCAACACGTGTTTTCATAAGAAAGTTAATATGATTAATACTAGTTAAATATTTCTTATAATTAAAAGTTAATTAGATGTACACCTCAGTTTTCATAACCAAACTTAGATTGATTAATGATTATGCAATTTGCTTTCTAATAAAAGGCAACATAGGCTATATCCCGAGTTTTCTTAATTAAATGTTAATTTGATTAATATGAACATAAATGTGTTTTTTTAATTATAATTTGATTAATTCAACTCGAAATATAAAGATAAACATTTAGATGCTTTACATGCTTCTTTCAGAATTAAATGTTTAATTTGCATAAATTATACTTGAATAATTATAAATAAAATTTGACTAAGTTTAACATCGTCCTTTTATATCTAAATTAAACTTGTTAATTCTAACTAGGGTATTTCTCTGAAATAACCTAGGTTCATGATTTTATTTAATTAAAATATATCAAGCTCATAGTCTTTGTGGGTAAATAATCCAAATCTCTCGACAGTTCCGAGTTTCTTGCGTGTGCGTTCTTAGAACGAGCCCTATCCCTTGTCCGCTCTTTTAAGCCTTTCTTGTTTGGTGAATTGATCTTAGTCGTTTTTGTTTGTCTGCTTTGCATGTTTGTGCCCAATGTTTGTTTCGAGTAGATGATCGAGCTGTTGATCAGAAGTCTTGAAGTTTAAGAGTTTCAAGAGAGCAAGAGCAGAACAACAAAAGAGTAGCTTTTTGTTGGAGAAAGGCAAGTGGACTTCTCCCTCTGCATATTCCTCTTTGTCCTAAATAATTGCATGTTAATTAATATTTACATTTAAATGTTGTATTGCATAAATTTGATGGGAAATCACCTTTTTAAGGACATGACTAGATTTTTATCCCTATTACCTTGAACAACCCTTTTAAATAAATGTTTTGGGTAGAAATGCTTAGTTGCTATAACTTGGGACGGTTCAAATGAATCTTTTGCAATATGATGAATGTTGATCATGATAATCTTGGTGAAAGATGTTGCTTTGTTGATAATAAGATCATATGTTATAATCGGAACATGGAGAACCACCCAGGAAAACAGTGCAACCACAGTCCATATGGCTCTGGCTTAGCCAATTAATTAGGTGTGTGAATGTACTGATGACCTTGTCCGAAAGGAGCAGAGGGGGATCGGGGTTGAAGGGGTATAGCCCGGTTCTTTTGGGGTAGCAGCCTTTGCTAAGGTGCTGACCACTAGGGAGGGTTATGGTCCGCCCTGATCTGTAACTATGCGGGTTGTTAGTCTTTTGCATGCCTTTGTAAAGGCTTTGTAGTGGACCCCTAGCCACTCACCTCGGAAGTGTTTAAGGGTCTGATCAACCCGGGCAACATTGGGAACACGAGCTGTGGTGAAAGTGTACAACCTCTGCAGAGTTAAAACTGATCGATCAGCCGTGCTCACGGTTAAGAGCGGCCTGGACCCTCACATGATTAATGAACTTGAAGATGGAATTAAATTGTGGTTTAAGTATGGGTTGTGATGGAAAGTTTTCTAAAGTCTTTTTAAGTGGGATGGTATAAACTTACATCTAGTAAATAGGTGCTTGCTAATAAAATTTGACCAACATTAAAAATGTTAACCGCTGCAAACCTTAGCCTATCTTTGATAGTCTTGCATCTTTCCCCCACTTGCTGAGCTCCAACCATAAGTGTGCTCACCCTTGCTTACCCGCTGTCCAGAGGAGAACACTGGAGAAGAGTACTTCAGCGACTACGATGAGTTCTGATGCTTGCGTGCCCCAGTCATGTGCCTGTGGAAGCTGAAGACGGAGTTGCTTCGTCTAGTTATCGTTTGTTCGTTTAAAAGACCTTCGAGTCTAACGTCTGAGTGTAATAAAGAGATAATGTAATGGTTTAACTCTTATACGTTTTTATTGCTGTTTACTGATATTTCACTCATGACGTCTATCATATGTGTGTAAACTTGATCCTGGTGCACATATGAGATGCATTTGGTTTTCTTCGGAAAATCAGGTGTGACAGAATATTATGTGACATCCCGGCCCAAGGCTTAATAGGATTGATGAGGATACTCATATCAACAAGTTGCAACTTCTTTTCCGGAAGCCCGTCTCAAAAAACTCCAAAGTTAAGCGTGCTTGGCATGGAGCGATGGGTGACCGACCGGGAAGTCCTTCCTGGGTGCGCATGAGTGAGGACAAAGTGCGCAGAAAAGACATGTGTTGGTCTGTGAGGAGATTCTTGAGGTCCTAGAGAGCTGCCAGGCGTTAGCGGGCCCGGCCTTGGATAGGCGGGTCGTTACAATTGGTATCAGAGCTGACTCTCGCGGTTTCACGGGCGCGTGCGGTCGCAGTTGCGCAGGCATAGTGTGCATGGCTGGTGTGGGCCTTGAGTGGTCACACAGCATGGCACATGCGCTGGCACTGGACCCACGGACGTGGCCAAGAGAGGACGTTCCTGGCTTGGGGTTGATCGACGAGGACGTCGATCGACGTCGATCTTCTAAGGGGGGTGTATGTGACATCCCGGCCCAAGACATAATAGGATTGATGAGGATACTCATATCAACAAGTTGCAACTTCTTTTCCGGAAGTTCGTCTCAAAAAACTCCAAAGTTAAGCGTGCTTGGTATGGAGCGATGGGTGACCGACTGGGAAGTCCTTCCTGGGTGCGCATGAGTGAGGACAAAGTACGCAGAAAAGACATGTGTTGGTCTGTGAGGAGATTCTTGAGGTCCTAGAGAGCTGCCAGGCGTAGGCGGGCCCAGCCTTGGATAGGCGGGTCGTTACACCACCCTCAGCTCATCACCGCATCCATGGCCGGCTATGGTTTCGCTCAGCTCCATAGGGAGGCCTCGCCCCTCACTTCAGGGGGGGAGGGAGCCCCTCTCATCTCATCGACATCAGCAACCTGGATGAAGTGATGGGGTTGCCGGAGGCCATGACTCCCGAGAGAGGCAGGAGTGTAGAGAGCACTCGCAGGATGCGCGCCGACTCCCCGATGCAGTCGTCCCGGCGAGGCTCCTCCTCCCTGCCTTCTTTCCCGGTCCGGATGGACACCATGGGGAACAAGACCACTGCCAAGCGCGTCTTGTTTGACGATCCCCCTGGGCCACCCTTGAAGCCAGGAGAGCGCTACATTGGGTCTGACTTCAACAGCTACGGAGAGGTCTTCTGCCATACTTATGAGCAGGATGTGTGGGACGAGTTCCCGCTTCCACAGACCTGGTGCAAGATCTGCGGAGTGAAGACAGCCACTGGAGGCTATGGTACACCCTACCATAAGCCGCCTCAGTGGGAGCGAGTCCTCACCAAGATCCTTGCATACATCCGAGTGAATGGCGCCAAGAAGACCCCAGCCCTAGCGAAGCTAGCAAATAGACTAGCTGAACTGTTCTTAGAACATGAGAAGCTAGTTGAAGAGTTGGCTAAGCAGAGGGACGAGTACCGTGAGCTCAGGTTCGAGTATCGCCAGCTGGAGGAGGATATGACCCAGAAGTTGCAGAGGTTGGCAGTTGCTGAGGGAAAGGAGCAGATCCTTTCCGAGTAGTGGGGATTAGCCCCAGCTTTAGTTCATTAGGCGCTAGTCTAGGTCTAGGTTTGATTTCTCTTTACTTCCCTTTATTTCATTTATTTCTTTTGCATGTGTGTAAGCGTCTAATCAGTTCGTTTGAAACATTTGAATTTGAATAAAGTGGCTCACCGGTCATGTAACCCGGTTTAGCCACCCATTGTGTCATTACTTTGGTCTCTTTGATTTAGAGGACATCTAGGTTCGAGACTGTGTGGGGGAAGAGCCACGACTCTCCTAATGCAGGCACGACGTTTCTCATACGTACCCACTGTGAGCACTCCACGCTAGCTGATCGATCACCTACCGAGAACCTGAACGGGACCCACACGAGTTCACTCCTGTGGAGAGCCTCTCACGGTTCATCTCCCATGCATAGCCCAGTTTGCAACTCGATAACTCACTCTCTTTCATTCCTGAGTTTTATAAGCTATATCTGTCTATCTCTAAACTAAAACTCGAATGATGATGCTAAAGATCACCCAGCTCGCTTGTACCTGAGTAGACTTACATATGTTTTATTCCTTGTTATCCACCGGATGCTTGTGAACTATAACCTTCTTAAGGACAAGCATGTTCACCTAAGTAATTGACAAGTATGATATGGCTGGATGATATGATCTGTTGCTCTGATGACTAACTCTCTTGGGGAATTTATTTTTGAAAACTCAAAACCTCTTGGAAAGGCTCCTCTTTGATATGCCTCTGTCCCATTAGAGCCATATGATCTTTGTAGGTAAAAACCTTCGTTTCATATGCTGCTTGTTATTGCTTTGAGCTTTGTCAAATTCTGTGACCCTTGTGAGAATTCTTCTCATTACTTTCATGATCAAGATTTATGTGCACCCCACCTATTTCCTCTTGCTATGCTTCTACACTGGAAGTTAGCATTGTATCATTTTTCCATTCCACAAAAATAAAAGCTCCGTATGTGGTGTGACCTCTCTCTCCAGAAGGGTCCTTCAAAAAGAGACATGGGCTATGAAAAAAAAAGATACATGCTCAAGGCAAGATGATAAAAAAAGAGAAAGAATAGCCCATGTCCAAAATAAAGAAGGAATAGGAGAGAGATGAGATCATGCAAAAAGGAGTTCCATATCATAGATGGTAATAACTAGTGTCCATTCTGAGGCTAGTGTCCAACTTACCATCAACCCACAGTTCTCACCATATATATGTATGGTAAAATCTAGCACCCATTCCGGGCCTAGTATCCACCTTACCGTACACACCATAGCCATACCGGTGCACATCTTGATCTGATGGTATGATTTGATTTTCTCTGTGGATCTAGTTTTTGACTTTGCAAAACACGTGATGCAAGTATGCTTTCTCTTTATCCTACCCTAAGCTCCACATATAACCATCATTAGAAGTAGGATGAAGAAAGGCAAATGCCTTAGTGAGGACATATACACATTGAGCGACCTGAGAATCAAATGAGGAAGCCATCAAGAGTTTTGTTTATGAAAAACTTGCAAAACCCCAAGGTGTTTATCATCAGGTGCGTAAGTGACTTGATTCACAGCTGTTCTACTTTTCAATCACCCAAGGGAACATGATAGCCACTACACAGAGGTTCACAGGAGCAAGGTATGACTTGGAATATCTCTTATGTCTGTCTTACTCTTTGGTATTCGTGACCTACTTGGCTTTGTTTCCCCTTCACTCGGGACAAGCAAAGGTCAAGTGTGGGGGTGTTATTGACGGTCGATATTTACAATTTTTATGACCGTCAACTCCTGCAAATTGGAGCATGAATTGCACATCCACACTAGAATAGGAGCTTAAACTCATACTTTCCACCAGTGTCGATGTCTATTTGAATGCAGGTATTTAGCATAGGAAATGGGAGGAATCCATGTACTTTCACTCCACTCCAATCCAAGGCACCCAAATGCTGGCCAATCAGGGGCTGCCACATGGATTCTCCTGGATCCATGATGTCACCAATCAATGTGAGGGACTCTCGACGAATCATACGCTGCCAGCATCACATGGATCCATGGGCCCACTTTGCCAACTAAACCTCTAGGAAATGTGCCATGCACGGAGGAGAGGCATTAGGGCCCACATGGAAGCGAGCCAGAGGAAGCACAGGCCAGATGGCCGGCCAGGAGCTTCGGCCGACCCTAGGATCGGCCGAACCGACCTAGGGTCGGTTGATCTCCCCCCTCCACGTGTTGCTCGCTCATTGGCCCTTGGCTGCATTCCCGGGTGTTTAGGGCACTTAGAGCCTCGGAGCAAACCTCCTCCTTGTCTATAAATAGGAGGGGAGGGGCTCCATTTCACACACACCACCAAGCTCTCAAGTTCCACTTCTCTCTTGTGTAGCTCTCTCTCCCTCTCTCTAATTCTGCCCATGTGAGGTGATTCTCACCTCTATGTGGTAGAATGGTGATGAGGAGAGATCTAGATTAGGATTAGTTGAGAGGTAGAGTAGGGGTGAGGAGTGAGTT
The DNA here is from genome assembly GCA_036936925.1 of Cenchrus fungigraminus. Lineage (NCBI taxonomy): Eukaryota > Viridiplantae > Streptophyta > Magnoliopsida > Poales > Poaceae > Cenchrus > Cenchrus fungigraminus. The sequence goes on from CM072779.1 coordinate 107,398,300, forward strand.
GATGTCCTCGTGGATGCTTGTTCTTCATTTAGATCAAAGTGAGTATTTCAGTATTTCTTATTTAGACTATAGTGGACATCATGCATGATTGATTTGTTCTTGTGTTCGTGGCTCGTTCATAAGTTAGAGGCTTGTGTTCTTCATGACACAAGGCTTCGATCCTTTAGAGCCAGAGCAGTAGTTCATTTACTTGTTTGCATGCTCTGATCCTGTTTAGTTAAGTAAGTCTGCTGTATCTCGTTCAGCTGCATCCATAGCTTCCTTTCTGCTCCATAGTTCAATGATATGATCTGATTCCGATCTTTCCCTTGTTCGTGTGACCGTATCTATACGGCTGCTATAGTGTAGTTAGCGTGTCGACAGACGTAACCGCACTATAGTATTTTATCTAGGGTACAGACATGGTGTCTAGGCCTTGGTTTTCCTGCGAAGACCACGTACGATCGTAGCGTAGAGGTAGGCCGCAGTGGTGACAGCCTGTTGGACCCTTTGTCAACCCTCTACGTCGCGTACCGAGTTGGGCTCGCTTGCCAGCACCTTGGAGTGTTGTCGCCCCGCGGGGATGACTGAGACCTGACAGAATACATCTTGAGAGCTAAGTCCCTTAAGGAAGTGCTTCTTGTATCCCGACCTATCCCAGCGAAAGCTAGTGTCCTTGGATAGACCCTCTCTAGTTACTCTCCGTCCTAAGGGAACGAAACCCGACGGGAATACTCATTCCCCTAGGGAGAAGTGCTACAACGGTGCATCCGTACGCTTGCGGATTCGTTCGCACTCGTCAGTGTACCCGGGAGTTTCTTACATGCTCACGCTGCCACGGCGCCCAGTGTTGAGATTAAGAAACGCCAACACCCTCGCAAATGTCCAGTAATGAGTAGCCAACTTTGGCTCAAAATTCAGATAAGTTTCACAAAAGATTGTTGTGCTATAACATGCAAAATGGACTACATATTCTATGGTTAACAAGTTATAGTAGTTGTTGAATCAGGAAAATGAGTTTGGATATGTAAACTTCAGCTCAAAGATTGAAAGTCAACATTGTTTCGAACAATTGAGGTTAACTGACGAAGATATCCTAAGGATTCAGAGAGAGAGAAGTTTTGATTGAAGTTAAGAGATTTAACTCCGAAACCGTGAGTCCTAACAACAAAAGTGTTTGCCTATCACTTGTAGCTGATTCCACCCTCTCCGACTTCGGTTAAAGGCTCTGAGCAAGTTGATGGATGGTTGGTTGAATTTTATCAAAGAACATGCCGGTTTTCCACCTAAATGTTGCCCTGTTACCGTCTTTAGTCACCAGTTCGACTGCTTGCTTGCCGGCAACGCCGCCGCTTTACCTCGCCTGACTGCCACGAAGCTGTTTGTCTCACCAGTCACCACCGAAGCTCCTGTGTGTCGTCACCATTCATAGCGAGGAGAGGGGCCACTTTGTGGCAGAAGAGGTGGAGGTGGCCTTTCATGGATGTGCACAACGGCGGCGGCGTCACGCAGCACATCATCTTGGACCTCTACCGTCGTTTCCTGTGCGCCCATATCAGGGCGGAGGGCATCGGGTACAGGCGCGCCAGCGTTGGCGCAGCATGGCAGACGGAGGTGGCGCGGGAAACAAGGGCTCGAGGCGGATTGGGGTGGAGGAAAGTCCCATATATTTGCGCGACGCAGGGGGGATATTTTAGGGTAGCCAAAAGATTGGGGGAGGTTTGGGGGAACTGTTGGAGCTACTTTTTTCTCTTTTTCTCCCTAAAACAGGTATTAGGGGTGTTTTTTTCACCAAGGGCCTTGCTTGAATTTCATTACTTTTTGGAGCAACGAAATTACAAAGATCCAGTCTAGAGTGTAACTATTATTTATTACAGCTGAAATTACAAGGAAGTGAAGGCTACCAGAGTTTAAAGCGCTCAGTTGACAAGAAGTTTAAACAAGGAGATGTCTCCAAAGAGCTGGCTAAGTTTGTACGTCATAAATCCGAACTAAGACAGCTACTGCAGCAACACCACTCCTGTATCAATTTGCTCAGATGCCTGGTGATGATGGAAGTGCAGCGCCGCTTCCTTCATTGCTGCTGCGCCCGCCTCCAGGTCCTGCTGGTCTCCTTGTTTGTGAAGACCTGGCCAATAAGAGACGAAGGATGAAGCTAGACAGACAATCTCGGTAGGAGATTTGATAACTTTTTTCTCAAAACAGATTGCATTTCGTGTTTTCCAGATCACCCAGCAGATAGCTGAGAGTCCTACAAAATGGATTTTTTTATGCCGAGGCATGAACATTTTACCGCATTCCCAGAATTGGTCAAAGGAATTCGGTCTACGGGTTGCTCCAATTACACAAGAAATTAGGCTCCACACAAATTTAGCTGTTGGGCATTCAAAGAAAATATGCGCAATATTTTCGTCTGCATTGTAGAAATAGCAGCGTTTGTCACCCTGCCAGTTCCGTTTTATCATATTGTCTTTTGTCAGAATAGCCTCCTGCACTGTCAGCCACATAAAAATCTTAATTTCTAGCGGGGTCTTGGACTTCCAAATATTGTGATTGGGATTATTGGTGTCACTTCTAGAGAGATGGGAGTACATGGAATTTACTGAGAATTTTCCTGATTTTTCCCAGCTCCATTTGAACTTGTCTTTCTCATCAGAAAGCACAGGCCGAAAGTATGTCACGTAATTGCCTAAGTTGATTTTGTGTTCTTTCATCTAGCCATCTACGAAATATCCTCTGCCAGCAACATGAGCCACGTTTTTGTGTTGATCTTCACAGATCACATATAATTCTCCAAATTTTTCTTTTAATGAAACCGTTCCACACCAAGAGTCTCTCCAAAAGTCACAGGTTGGCCCATTTCCTAAGCATGCAATCCTCTCTGTGCAGTAAATTTCTTTGACTTTGATCAGATTATTCCAGATGGGGGAGTTGGTTGGCATGTGTTTCACATGTCTAATACTCCCATCCAGTTTATATTTTTTTCTTACCACATCCTGCCATAGACCTTCTTCCATTTCCAATTTCCACCACCATTTGCAAAGTAGGTTAATATTCATTCTTCCCGGATCTTTAATACCTAATCCCCCTTTCATCTTAGGTTTAATAATTTTGTCTCACTTAACCAAGTAGTACTTCTTCTTAGTATCTCCACCTTACCAGAAAAATTTCTTCCTAATACTGTCTATTTTTTCAGGACAGTCTTTGGTAAAAGGAACATAGACATGCAGTATGTAGGTATACTACTCAGACATGAATTGATTAGAGTGACCCTTCGTCCAAAGGATAGGGCACTGCCTTGCCATCCATCTAGCCTTTTCATTAGTTTTTCTGTAACATGTATCCATTCTCTCACTCTAATCCTGTAGCCTGAAACTGGAACCCCTAGATATTTGATCGGCCAAGTGCCAGTGATGCAGTTCCTTATATCTGCATAGTCGATGGCTTTCTGGTCATCATGGGAGATCATCAATGCTTCACTTTTGGAGAAGTTGATCTTTAACCCCGACATTTTCTCGTATATACATAACAGTAATTTCATATTTTGCACAATTTCAGGATCATCTTGTAAACATAGTATGGTGTCATCCGCATACTGGAGCACATCAACCCCCTGATGTATGTACTCATCTATCAGCCCTTTTATCAGTCCATTGTCTTGTGCATTATGGATCATTTTTGCTAAACTGTCTGCTGCCAGGTTAAAAAGCAAAGGAGACAGAGGATCTCCTTGCCTTACCCCCTTGCCACTTTTGAAGTATCCTCCAGCTGAACCATTGACTTTCACACTAAGAGTCCCACTAGTGACCACCTCCTTAATCCATTTACACCAAGGTTCACAGAATCCTCTTTGTTTTAGGATTTCAAAAAGTAAATCTCAACTAATTTTGTCAATAGCCTTTTCAAAATCCAGTTTAATAATATTAGAGGTGTGATTAGCAGTCTTTTGGAGTTGATCTATAAACGAGAGAGAAGTCGAAGCTACTATTAGGAAGAACACACAGTGGATATTTTCTTCATAAATTTACATGATACAAGCTGCTGAAGTGCTGACTGGCGTCAAGCCTTGGAAATTAAAGATGCACAATTTAGAACGGAGTGAGTATAGTTTTTTGGACAGATAGGCAATCAACCCCTTTGCTTTAGGGGAAAAAAGCATTTTAAACATGTTTAATCATTTACTGAAACAGATATGCCTTCAGGACTTGCATCGACCTACTGGCAGCAGCAGATTCATCACTGCCGCAAATCATAGCATTACACCGACAAGAATACAAAGATAACAACTACGACTACGAAACGGGCTAAGCCAATTAAGCCAAAGCAGATGAAACACCAGCGACTGCACCAATCGAAGAATGCCACAGTACGGGGATACGGCGATACGGTATTTTCAAAAAACAGCAATACGGGGATACGGCAAACAAAAAATTCCATGGTCATAGCCATAGCTGCTGAAACCAATTGCTAAATAATTTAAATAAAATAGACACTCATACAGTATTATAATCTACAATTGATATAATAAACTACAAGTAAAATAGACATTCGTACACTCGTACAGCTAAATTAAACTAATCTGTAACTAGTAGTAGTAGGTAATCGTGGTGATTAAGTCCACAAGTCCACAACAAGCCGACGGGTGGAGCCATGGAGGCGGCGCCGTCCGCTTGCGACGAGAACTTCTGCGCCAACAAAATGGGGATGGGAAAGGGCGGCCAGCATACTGTACGTCGTCTCAGGCTCTCAGCTCGTCTTCATCACAGTAGCTAGCGGTTTCTTGGGGCAAGGCAACAACAAAGATGAAGCTTGGCAAGATGATTACCTGCGTCCTGCGGACGGTGTCGAACGGAGGCCGGCGGGCCGCGGAGTCGGAGGTGGCCGGAGGTTTGCGGTCTTGCGGAGGCCGACGACCGAGGACGAGGAGACACGAGCCCACAACGCCGCCGACGGCGGACGGGAGATGCGAATGTGAAAAGCTAGGGTACGTCGCTCAGTATTTATACGCAATCATCTTATCCACCATATCCCAAACGTATCAAAGCTTTTTTTTCAATTTTTTCGACTGAAAAAAGGGACACGTCGGGACACGCGTATCCCTGCCGTATCATGCGTATCGCCGTGTCCCCGCGTGTCCATACGTGGATACGGCACTTCCCCCACGTATCGGTGCAACATAGTTGGCCGCAGAAACGAACATCTTGACAAGAAGGGGAGCAGGATCACATCACAGTTCTGATGTTTAGCATTCAGTGCCCCCATCTTGATCTTCTTCGAATCATCTATCGCCAAAGGGATCAGTGGTCAAACATGTAATTGATCGACAGTGTCCTCCTGCACACAGGGCAGCGATGCCGCACCGTGGCGAGCAGCTGCTCCAAGCACTTGCCATGGAAGACGTGTGCGCACCGGGGCCACGCCGCGAGGCTGCTGCCCTCCTCGAGCACATCCTGGCAGATGGCGCACACCTCCTCCCTCACGACCTCGTCGTCGAACCTCTGCCGCTTCGCCGGCCGAGGGACGGCCTCGCCCAGGTCGACGTCGCCGCCGTCGCAGCGCACCGGCGCCGGCAGGAGCTGCTCCTGGCCGTAGTCCGTCGGCGGCGAGGCGTCAACCTCTCGCGCTTTCTTCTCGAGCACCGAGCGCATGCACTCCATGTGCTCCGGCGTGCGGTCCTCGCTCCGGAGCACGCCCACGTCGACGGTGACCACGAGCTCGGTGGCCCGCGGCGGGACGCGCACCGGCGCCGCCGCGAGCATGCCCGACCACAGCGCCTGGAGCTGCGCGTTCGAGCGGTAGGGGTAGACGTCGGCGGCCAGCGACGCGCCGACGAGGCGAAGCGAGCTCGCCGGGTCGGCGGCGAACGGAACGACGTACCGGACGTGGTGCAGGTCCGTTCGGTAGTTGGGCGTGTCGACGCCGGGCGCCCCGCTCCGGGGCCTCGAGAAGCGGTAGTAGCGGTAGTGCACGGCGATCACCCCGCCGGCGGCTTCCTGGTGGCCCGGAGCCGCCGCCGCCACCGCCTCCGCGGCGGCGAGGCGCATGAAGCCGGCCGTGCCCTGGCCGCAGGAGGCGAACCGCGCCGGCTGGCCGAGGAACGTCAGCTCCCGGGCCACCACCACCAGGCCGTTGTTGTTCCCGGCCGCTTCGTTGTCGTCGTCGTTCCCTTCCGACTCGTTGTTGCTCTTGCCATCCATGTCGTAGCGCCCCACGTCCTCGTCGGCGTGCACGACGTCAGCGAGCTCCTCCTCTTCGTCCTCCTCCGGCGGGTGGAAAAACGCAGGCAGGCCGAGGACGACGTTGTGGTCGTCGAGCGGGGCGGGGACGGGGTCGAACGCGCGGCCCCACGTCGGCCCGTCCATCTCGGGCTCCTCATCCTCCTCCACTGGTGGCAACGTCGTCTCAGCGAGCTCCTCCTCTTCGTCGCCTGCTGGAATAATAACCGGATCCTCCTCTGGCGGGTGGGAAAACGCCGGCAGGCCAAGGACGACGTTGCGGTCGTCGAGCGGGGTGGGGATGGGGTCGAACACGCCGCCCCACGTCGGCCCGTCCATCTCGTGCTCCATTGGCAACGTCGTCTTGCCGCGATCTCGCGGGTCCACGTGCTCCTCGTCCATGTCCTCCATGTCTCCAAGAGGGAGAGATCGAGTGATGCTGGCTTTGCTGGGTCGATGCACAGGCAGGCCGATCGAGAGAGACGGGCAGTTTTGTAGGGGAAATCCGGAAGGCTTGCGGCTTTTACGAGGCTCTTGGTCGGGTTCGGACTCACCGACTCAGAGGCAAGACTCGGACTCCGGAGGAAGAGGAACTACGTCGTTGCTCGTCTGATACCGAAAACACATACGGCTGACCGAAGCGAAGCGTATTCTGTCAAGAAAAATGAAAATTTCCAATGAGTTTAGCTAGATATATATCTGTTAGACAGATTTAGTGGTAGGAATACATCGAATTTTCATACCAATGGATCTCGCTTGGAGAGTGGTGCTTTCTTCTCCTCCGGCAAGTGCGTCGGCTTCTTCTTCGATCTCTAGCTACCTTAGGGTTGGAATTCCGATTAGCGATTAGTGTTGTGGGGTTTTGGATGTGGAAGGTTGATTTGGTGGCCGAGGTAAGCGGTGAAGGTAGGTGGCGGGCTTCTCGACAAGATGGCTCGTCCCATCGCGATGGTGGAGGATGACGGTCGGGCAGATCTATGACAAGGCTACATGCTTCGGACAAATCGCGTGTGGGAGCAGTCGTGTGAGGTGGCACAGTGTGGACAATGACAAGGAAGAGGCATGTGGGTGCAGAGGTGAGGATGGAGGTGAATGGCAGAAGGATGGTGGCAAAAGATCTGACCTGAAAGTCGCGTCGTCTTTGCCCAAGATGATGCTAACAAGGAAGCAGGAAGGCGGCGGTGCGAGTGGGGATGAAAGTGAGGGATTGCGGCAAGGAATAGTACTGGGAAGGGAATTAGGTTTGGTTTCTTATATATATGAAGTATAAATTAATCTCGACCATTAATTTAGGAATCAATTGTGGAGATAGATTTGTCCAATGAACATATGCCTAGATGACAAGCCCATCTGTAATTGTTCTTAATGGGCCGTGAAATGTAGTATAATGCTAAGGGTCAGTATAGGATCTTAGCAAATTAATTTAGCCCAAAGTTAAGCTAGTTTACGCTTCAGCACATACATCACCTGTCTATCCCTGTGTCCATTGACATTGTTTACAAACTCAAGAAATTCACCTTTCTTGCATTTAGGGTTGGAATTCTGATTAGCGATTAGTGTTGTGGTGTTTTGGATCTGGGAGGTTGATTTGGTGGACGGGGTCAGCGATGAAGGTAGGCGGCGGGCTTCTCGAAAAGATGGCTTGTCCCACCGCAATGGTGGAGGATGGCAGTCGAGCAGATCTACGATAAGGCTACACGCTTTGGACAAATCGTGTGCGAGAGCAGTTGTGCAGGGTGGCAAATGCGACGGCGGAGTGTGGACAATGACGAGGAAGGGGCATGTAGGTGGAGAGGTGAGGATGGATGTGAATGGCGGAAGGAGGGTGGCGGAAGATCTAACCTGAAAGTCGCGCCATCTCCGAGGACGATGCTGACAAGGGAGTAGGGAGGCAGCTGCGCAAGTGGGGATGAAAGTGAGGGATTGCATCGAGGATGGAAAGTGAATTAGGTTTGATTTCTTCTATATATGGCTCGACCTTTGATTTAGGCGCCAATGTGAAAATTTGATAGATTTGTCAAATAAACTTATACATAGATGACAGGCTGATTAGTAATTAGTCGGAATGGGCCATGAAATGTAGTATAATGTTAAGGGTATAGGATCTTATCAAACTAATTTAGCTCAAAGTTACGCTAGCTTATGCTTCCGACGAAATCTATAAAGCTAATTGCATTAATCAAACAACAACTTGCGAGGTGATGCAAATTGATCCAACAACTTGTAAAATGCTCCATCTAGTGCAATAACTTGTGGGGTGGGTGCAAATTGGTCCAACAACTTGTAAAAGGCTCAATTTAGTACAATAACTTGGTTGGTGGATGCATATTAGTTCAAGAACTTGTAAATTGCTCAAATTAGTATATTAAATTGGTAAATTAGTGCACCAATATTCCAAATGTTAGAAGGAGAACGTAATAAGCAAAGTATATGTGCATGTCCATTTTATTCTAGTCAATAGTTCTTTATTTTTAAATAAAAGTCATTGATCGTGACATGTATGTTGCTTCTCAATTGTTACATAACTTATTTGTTCATTAGTTAAAATTGAATAAAATTTTAAAATTATGTCAGGCACTAGTACTACTGAAATACTAAAGCCACAAGAGAAACGTGTATGTTTCTACTTTCACTCAGTTTTACTTTCTAAACAAGTACACCTAGCTTTCAAACATCTAAAAGGTGTTGTTAGTATGTATTAATATATTGGTTTTAGCTGAATAAAATGCATATAATCAAAATATTAAACTTTTAGGGTGAACTTATCATATTTATATGAAATTAAATATTTAAGATTAAAATTAAATTATGGTATAATGTAATTAATATAAGACATAACATTAATTTTATAAATACTAAAGGTTCTAGTCCACGCTAAATAATCCATTACCTTTGCAACACAAATATTTTTGGGAGCGTGCCTTAGGTGGCCTGACAATGTTAATATGTTAATATGAATTAATGTTATTCATGTTGTGATGTGAATATCATCTAGTCTTGCATTAGTAAACATGTTATTTGTTATACAATATTTAGACTGTGTATGCACTAATTTACAAATTTAACATACTAATTTGAGCAATTTACAAATTTTTGAACTAATGAGCACCCACCTATCAAGTTATTGTACTAGATTGAGCCTTTCACAAGTTATTAGACTAATCTACACCCATCTGACAAGTTATTGTACTAAATTGAGTATTTTTCAACATGTTAGACCAATCTGCACCTACTTGACAAGTTGTTATATGGTCAGTGCAATTTACTCAAATCTATATATGCATGGCAGCAGCACAAACATCTCTAGTCCCTCGTGGTGTTCGTTGACATGTTTACTAACTCAAGAAATTCACCTTTCTTGCATTTAGAACTTACATGAAGAAATAGAGAATTGTCCATTCTTAAAAGGAAATTTTGCTTTTGTCAAGGTAAGGTAAAATTTAGGATATTTTAATTTCTAGTGGAGTGCATTGTGAAATGGATCCTGCTTTCCTTGTCTCAAGTTAGACTACAACAAAAAAAATCGATATCAACACAACATCCCATCGTGTTTATGGTATACTCCTTCCATCTCACTATAAGTGCAACATTTGAGTAGCATACTTAGTATTGATAGAAAAGATTATATTGCCCTTTAGTCTTAATAATGACCTACTGGCAAGGCGATGTGAAAGAAACTAGAATCTTTCCATGTAGAGGATGGAAATACTTGCTTGTTTCTTTTTTATTTTTTTAACAAATGGCTCAACCACTCAGATACCATGGTGAACATCACTTATTTTGGGACGTTTTTATGAATCTTACCAATGCACTTAATCTGAGATAGAGGGAATATATGGTAGATGCACACACCACTTTAAGCTAGTCGTATATGCAAGGCCCTACCGGTCATGTTCTTGGTAGATTCACTATCACAAATATCAGTTTTGACAAATTCAGCTATTTCAATAACTGATGAGATACAAACGATTGAAAAGAATGCTTGCTGAAACCTTTATTCAGAAAAGGAAAAAGTCCATTTTCGACCATTCAACTCTTGTCTCAGTTTGATTTTGGCCATTGAACTCGAAACTGAGAATATTTGGCCATCTAACTATCAAAATCGTTCAAATTTGACCATCGGGCAGTTTTGATAGGTGATTTTAATTTTTTTTATTTACAATTTAGTCCTTAGATCTTATAATGATTATTACTTTTTGGTCGTACCTCCAATTTAAGTGATTCTTGCGGTCACGTGTTTATACTGGTGAGCTTTATCTTTTAAAATGTTCTTTATATTATTTTATCTCTATTTATTATATTATTGTTATGTTGTTGTATAAATAACAATATAAGAAAAGTAACACAAATGGTTACAAAATATGAAGAATATTTTAAAAGATAAAGCTCATCGTTACGAACATATGACGATAAGAACCACTTCAATCAGAGATACAAGAAAAAAGTAATCATTTTAACATCTAAGGACTAAACTATAAATAAAATAGTCCTTGGATTCTAAAATGAATAAAACTCATCTTTTTTTTATCTCCGATTGAAGTGATTTTGTGATCATGCGTTTGTAACGATGAGATTATCTTTTAAATGTTGTTCATATTATTTTTAACTGTTTGTTTTACTTATTTATATTCTTGCTTTTTCACAAGAATAATAAAACAAATATAAAGAATATTTTAAAAGATAAAGCTCACCGTTATGAACGTGTGACCACAAGAATCACCTAAATCCAAGGTGCATGCAAAAAGTAGTACTCATTTGAAAAATCTAAGGACTAAATTGTAAAAAAATTAAAATCACGTATCAAAAACGGCCCGATGGCTAAATTTGAACGGTTTTGATATTTGGATGGCTAAAGATTCTGATTTTTGGAGTTCGATTACCAAAACTAAACTGAGACAAAAGTTTGATGATAAAAATAGACTTTTTTAAAGAACCACCAAAATATCTTTACGGGCTTAGGGCACCCGCAGTGGACGTCGACATGCTCTCTATAGCGTTACACATAGGAGAGAGAGAGTATGAGATAAGGAACCGTCGCCAGACCCAACCACGTGCTACAGGCACGCGACTCGATGCTTGTGGTCCCGAGAACCCCATCTATCATCCCCTTCGCCTTGCTTCACCTCGATCCGCCAGGAGCGCTAGGGCGGAGCTCGACGACCGGCGTGGGACGGAATGTAGCACACCATGGTGAGAGAGGACCTCCGGCGAGAGAAGCGGACCCTAAGCGAGCGTGGACGACACTGTGAGGGGAGAGAGGACGTGGCCGTTGGCGAGAAGAGGATGGACGCGGCCACCGGTGTGGAAGAGGAGCGAGGGCTGCCTGCGCTGGGCTAGCGGCGCGGCACGACGAGAGGCACTGCCGACACCGGGCGCGCCGGCCGGCGCAGGCACGGGGCGCGGGGTCCAGCCACGGTATCGGAGCGCGAAAGTTGAGGTACAGAGCAGGGTCGCATACCAGGGCGGAGAGTTGGGACCGCCGCGGCAAGCTGCCTTGCCGCCGCCCGGCGCTCGGCCGCGAGGTCGACACCTCTTGTCACAGCTAGCTCCAGCCGGATTCAATGAAGCCGGATCTCGCCATGGCGTTCCTAATGTTCCTTCTCTCTCCCGCTCCCCATCTCCACTCCCTCCAACTTCCAGGGTGTTGCCGGCAGGCAGCCAAGCTCCGTGGGCCGGTGTTGGAAGGAGGGAAGGCGATGCCCGACCACCGGTACCCCGCACGAGGAGGGAGGAGCCGGTAAACCATGGCCGCTGCCGCTAGGAGGAGGGAAGATAGACGTGCCGCGAAGATGGGCGGCTGCCGTAGCAGCAACTAGCCGGAGGTGGAGCACCTGCTGCAGCCGGCTTGGGGGAGATGGAGGAACGGGAGAAGGTGCATTGGAGGGGATGACCATATGAGAGAAGGACATAAAAAATCTTGATGTGTGGGACCTATTGAATGTAGAAATTTAATGATGTAGATGGCTTGTTGAATGACTCAAACTGACTTCAAGAAATGAGCCATTTGCATTTTTGCCTCGCAAGTGCGTCCTGTGCATGAGTGAGAAGCTTTCCAACAGATGAGGTAAAGAGGAAGGCAAATTGCCTTTGGAGGAGAGAGAGGATGCAAAATTGCATCACCTCTCTTCTCGAAGGCATACGAGCCTGCCGCAGGGAGGGAGAGGGCCGGTGAGCGCGTCCGGCTCAGGAGGGAGATCCGGCGGCCGGCACGAGGAGAGAAGGCGGAGCACCGCCGCCGCCAAGCAGGAGAGAGCCGGTGGGCCCGCGCCTGTCATCCCTCCCAAGGTCGGCGGAGGCGAGGAGTGAAGAACGTGAGGAGGCCGCGAATCAACGAATCGAGGTCCTCCACCACCGAATCAAGCTCCGCATGCCACTGAATCAAGCTCCAGGCCACCGGATCGAGCTCCGCAGGCGCGGAATTGAGCTCTGCACGACGGAGGCGAGGAGCAGACGAGGCAAGCAGAGAGTTTTGCCGGTGCGCGGGTGCGTGGGCGGTGTGAACACGGGGCCGTACCCGTCGCTATCGTCGTCGTACCGTCCTCCCTGATCGATCTCGACCCCCTGCGGGTCGGCGACGGCAACGGCCGCGGGGCGGCGGAACGCGAGGAGCAGGCACGGGTACGTGCGCAGCGACATCACAGAGGAGGGGAATAGCAGCACGTTGGGCGCGGTCGGCGTGAGGAGCGAGGTGGAGGCGGAGGCCACAACAGCTGTGGCCATGGTGGATTTGTGGTGGGGGGAGGAAGAGAAAGGGGAGGGAGGGAGGGAGGCAGAGGATTTGCATTTGCATGTGCCGTTGTTGGATAATATAGCAGTTTTGCACCAGCGAGGCAAATACTGTGGGCGAGGCAAACCCACCGATGCCTCTTCAATTTTGCATTCTCTTGTGGGTCGGCCTCAGCTATAAGAATTGTCTATATCTGAGATGGACATTAGAGCAACTCCAGCAAGGGCCTCCATATGGGCCTCTACTCCAAATTTTGGAGATTTGGTGCAAAAACACAACTCTAGCAGGACCTCCAAATGACCCTCCATTTTTTAGGCCCCTCCAAATCTCCTCTCCAAACCTCCATTTCTGGAGGCCCTCTACTCTCCCCCTCCAAAAAGTGGGCCCCACCTTTTTTTAGTTTCTTTCTTTTCCTCTCTCCTCCTCCTCTCTGTCTCTCTCTTCCCGCGGCTCCCCATCGCCGTCGCTGCTCACCTGGCCGCCATCCTCTGTGTGGCGCCGCCGCCGTTCGCATCGGGGGCCGCGGGGAGGGACGCCGCCGCGGAAGGCACGACCAGGAACATGCCCTGCTCCGCCGCCGCCGCGGCCCTGCAACGGGCGGGCACGAGGCCGCCGTGCGGACGAATCGGGCGGCAAGCCTCCTCCCCGGCACCGCGGGACACTTCGTTGCGGAGGAACACACGAGCGCTGGATGGGCCAAGCCGGCGAGCGGCTCGACGTGGCCGGCATCAGTGACGAGCGCGAGCGAGCTGGTGGCGCGCGCGTCGGCGTCGTCGACGGCGGCGAGGAGCCACCACCGCGAACACCACTGGTGGCCGGCCGCGGAGCTCGCCAGTGCACCGCAGCGCCAAGGAACACCACTGGACCCCGGCTTCCGCTCGTCGGGGTCGCCGTGAGCCGCTCGTCCGCGGCGGAAGTGATTGACAACCTGCTGGTCGGTGCTGTCGCCCATGAACTCCATGTCGATCTCGTCGTGCCCAGGGCCGTCGCCAGAGGTCAGCTGCAAATTTTGGTAATGGTGAATGGTTCACTCGATCTTGATTTATTTGAATCTTGTGAAGTCGAAACCAAAGGACTGGTGATTGACTCACCTAGAAGGATGTGACGGTGCCGGCGGAGTTGCCGGGGACGAGCTTCATCTGGATGCTGAACTCGCCGTAGAGGTACTTCTGGCGGGAGCTGAAGGTGCCGCCGCACTGCTGATTGAGGATGAGCGACGTCACCTGCTACCCCTGCGCGTTGTAGTCTGTGCGCACGTTGTCGTCGGTGGCGAACTTCTCGTACAACCACGAGTCCGTCGACACCGACGCCGCGAGCAGCGCCACCACCCGCCACGATGGCGTACAAAGCCCGTCGCGCCACCGTCATGGATGGATGCTCTGCTTCTTGGACCAGCGCTTCGAGCGCGGCGCGGACGAGGTCGGCGAGGAGGGAGGAGAGGCGGCGGTGCCCTCCTTCACCGCAGCGGCAAGCGCGGCTCCGCAGGCCGCGGCTCCATGAGCAGGGGCAGCGTAGCTCCGTGCAGCTGGGGCGGCGGCGTTTGCGACGGCGGCGCGCAGGGGATGTTCGTGCACGGGGAGCGCTCAGCCACTCTCTCTGTATGATAGACGGGACCCACATAAAAAATAGAGGCCCAAGTCGAGTTTGGTGCTGGAGTTGACATCAAGTTTTAGGCTTCTATTTTTTGCAGTTGATCCTGCAAATGGTATTTGGAGGCCTCAATTTAAAGACCTTTGCTGGAGTTGCTCTTAGGGCACGTACAACGGCCGACGATTTGCCGTCTTCGTGTTGCCTAATTTGCAAAAAAAACCCTGCTCCATCCCGTCGACGGCCTTGCCGTCTGTTCGCGAGAGGACGACCCGGGCGTGTGCTCCAAAGTGAAAAAGACAGTGCCGGCACCGTTGTACGCAGGAGCTCGTTGATCCGCAGCAGCCGGGGGATTTGCCGCGGCCAGGTGCGCGGGAAGATGGCGCCCAGATTTTTCCTGTTCACGCCGTTTTCCACCTCATATAGTTGAATCTCCATCCCCCAATCCATCCCTAACCCTACATCATCTGCAGCGATGCGCCGTGACCAGAGAGAGGTGGCGGCGGCGGCGCAAGTTTTGCTACAACCATCTGCGGCGGCGGGACGGGATTTGGCGCGGCCAGCTTCGTCCGCGCATGAAGATGGCTCCGAATCCACCTGTTGGTGCCATTTTTTCCCCTCGTATAATCTGCATGGTAGCTCAATCCCCAACTCCCCAATCCCTTCCCAAACCCTGCATCCCATCTACGGCGCTGCGGCGAGACCAGATACAGGCAGCGGCGGCGCGAGATTTGGTAGAGGCAGATGGGACGGCGGCGGCGTGACCGCGGAAAGGCGCCACGATTGTTCCGACCTTCTGGACTGGATCTGGCGTCATCTCCATTGACGTGACAACGTGAGGAAGCTGAGGCACGGGATGGAGGCCGCGCTCCTGACCAAGCTTGGAGATGCAGCTCGTTGTCAGGCTTCTCGCGATGGTGCGGTGTGCTCTTTGCTCTCGTGCTCTGCATCTGCAAGGTCAGGCCCCTCTGCGCGGTCACATCTGGAATCCTTGAGGTTGAGGTTCTATATTTCCACCTATTAATCTCTTCAATTTTACATTACTATAATCTAGTAATTGTTGTGGAATGATTTGGTGCATCTCATTAGGATTACATTTTAGTTAATTGAAAGGAAATGATTTCAATACTTGCAGCATCTTGCAGTGTGCTAAATTTGCAATTTTTTCATGACACAGAACTTCAGAGTTCGTCATGTTCAGATCTGAAAGTATGAGCCAACAACAGCTTATTTATCTCTTGCGTACTTATACATGTACAGCATTAGAAACTTGCTGATGGCCATATTTTACAATCATCTTGAATGTCAAGACGTGTGCAAAATGCAAGGACGAAATCCATCCATTCTTGCAGGGACAAATATTCACAAACTGGAGGATGATTTTACCTATTTTTGCTTTTGTGATGCTTCAAGGAGAAGAGGCCTTGGACTTGCAATTTTATTTTATGCCTGTCGTGATATTCTCTTGTTTCAGTTGCTCCGGATTGCAAGAACTTCCAATGGATGACAGCTTCAACTCTCTACATTTTGTGCTTCTGTTCACAAGTGTGGTCTTCCTTGGTCTGGGAGTGGAGAGGTCGAGACTATGTGATTTTTCTACTCTTTTCATGTAATCTAGATCATATGGATACGAATATATAAATCTTATGCTTTTCATGTGACTTAACATGTATCTTATTGTGTAAGCACAAATAAAGCTACAAAGATCAACGTTTTACTTGATCATCATGATTCATGTGCCCATAGATGAATTGAATAACTTGCAGACAGCTAAATAGACAATCCATTGTATAACTTGTCTGTTTAGCTGTCTCTATATATCAAATAGACAACAGTTGTCTACACTGTTGTACATGCCCTTATATCGATCAAATGTACAATCATTACGGGTGCCTTTAGGGCATGTTTGGTTGGTGGCCACGGACCGCCACGCCACGGCGTGGCTCGCCACAAACCCGCGGCGGCCATTCTGCTCGCCTCGTAAATCACTGTAACGTGGCGAAAATACTGTTCTCGTGGCATTCAATGGCTGCCAACCAAACATCCCCTTAGTGTTTACTCGTGTTTTACTGGGAGAAGTCAATCAGCCGAACTATCTATCCGTCAACTGCTTGACTTTTCGTGTCCGGATCCGATCCGGACCGGCCAATACCACGCGCACCTCCGCTTCATCTCCGACCACCCCAAACCCTAACCCCCTCCGCCTTCATGGCGAGCCACCCGGGGCCCTCCCCGTCCGCTCCAGCCTCCGGCTCCACGCCGCCGGGCCCGCCGCTGGCAGCGGCGGCGTTGAACGGCCTCCATCCCCACCCCGCCGCCGCCGCCGCCTCTTCCTCTGCGGCCGCCGCGTCGCCGGCGGGGTTCATCTTCGTCTGCAGCAGCGCGACGAAGGCGGACTGCTACCGGCACCGGGTGCTGGGCCTGCCCAGGGGGAAGCTGGGGGCCGTCTCCCGGATCCGGCGCGGGGCCGCGGTCTTCCTCTACGACTTCGACGTCAAGCTCCTCTACGGGCCTTACCGCGCCGACTCCGACGGCGGGGCCGACCTCGTCCCCGGCGCCTTCGACGGCCGCTTCCCCGCGCAGGTGGGTAGGATCGCTGTCCTCGCTCCAATGCTTTCAGCTCTCTGGGGATCGGAATCAAGAAATGGGGAATTGGTTTTTTGGAATGCGTGGAACTGTGCATACGAATGTATGTGGGTGGGTGTGGGGTGGGGAGGGGGGGGGGAGGGGGGAGCGGATACTGAGCTAATGCCTAATGGGCATGATAGTGTAATTAGCGTTGTTCGGAATGTTTGTGGTTGGCGTGAACGAATTGAATGGTGGTCTTGTGACTATTGTGCTGATACAGGAACTCAGGAAGGATGCCAAAATTTGGTTGCCCAGGGTATGATGTCAAAATCAGGGGATGCCATGTTGCTGGCTGAATCCTATTATCAAACTGAAAATTTACAGTCTGATGTTGAAGGTTAGTTTGGAGGTTGAGTAATTAATGTTATGTTGTCTTTGTGATATAATGCAGTGCAGTTTTGGAGAATCTGAAACTCACCAAACTGAGATGAAGAGTAACATACCATTCCCCAGCTAAATGAGTGGCTTTTTCGTGTGTCATGAATCTCTTCATATATTGTTGCACCTGCACCAGTGTACCTTCTAACTTATTGTGCTGATTCGAAGGAGAAAACCACGAATCTAGTGACCTTTTGTAGTGGTTTTTTATGGCATTAAGAAGATGATATTTTTTACATGTGTCAGTTATGTCCACTTCTGTCTAATTAAGGATATGTTTATTAGATATAGTGAAGTTTAAAATTTTCGCTTTGTAGGCAAAATTTGTTAAACATATCTAGGTAATAATATACTTGGCCTATACTGAATGTTTGGAAGATAAAGAATCACTATTTAATACTATCATTAAAGATACAATATGCGGACAACTATTGGTTTGCTATCACAAGCTCATGATCTATAATGTATGTTGCTCATTTTATGTTTGTAGAATGTTTACTCAGGAGCAGATTTCCAACGCATTGTGTTATATTGGATGGCAGGTAGCCTCATTTAATGGGGGTGATGAGTCGCTTTGCTGTTTCTGTGCTGAGGTAACAACAGCCTACAGCGCAAAGCACGTTGCTGGGACATGTGGCATTCCAGCACTCTTTGATCCCCACAGCTTGCCTTTCTGCTCTTGAAGTAGTGTAGAACAATTGGGGTGACTGAAGATCTAAGTAGTTAAGAGTGGATTTGTTATGTCTTTCAGTGCTTCTCTTCTGGGGTGAGCATGTTGGGAGTTGAGAGTTGTGACTTGGAGGAACCAACGGCATGCACTTGGTGGCTCACCTTTTCTTACATCTCTCACTGCAGGGGTCCTAAGGAGGATGTCAACGACCTCTCTCTGAATATAGAATAAACTTTTGATGCTAATTAATAGCTGTTGTTTGGTTTTCTCACATTTGCATTCCCATGGCAGTTGGCACATTATATGCCCTTTAGCTGCAATTAAAACCATGTATTGGCATATATAAAATAATCTAACTGGTTATCTGTACCGTGTTCTCAATTGAAGTATGGAACAAAAGTCACCATCTTTTATATGTGTAGGTTAAATTTACGATCGATGGTGATTTCTTGCCACTTCGTGAGAAAAGCCTAAGAATGTCTATGAAGGAGAACTTTTTCAAAGGGATGTTCACCCCAGAGCTTACCTCCACACAAGTAAGTTTGAATAAGCAAAAATTTCAATCATTGTGTTCTGTTGTTAAGTTTGTGAGGAGAAGTTAATGATGCTGATTGCTGAACATTATTTGAATGTATAACCATGTACTTCAGCCACCCTATTGGAATAAGTTAAGGATGGCCATTCATAAACACAAAACTTATGTGTGTGTGTAACTTGTATCTTATTTTGTCTAGTTTAAGTGGTAGTTTTCCATTGTCTGGGAGGAGGATGTGGTAGACAAAGGGGGTCAGTAATACCCTAAAAACCATAAAACTCTCATGTAATACTTTCCTTCAGAATTTCTCTTGCATCATATGCAAATGCAAAGTCAAGTTGGTTTGAGAGGGATTTCATCCATCTTGCTATGTTGTACGTTTGCTGAGGCCTGAAGCCTATCTTTTTATTGCCCATTATTTTACATAACTATTGACCTGAAATGGAGCTAGGATGTTCAGCAGTATATTGGGACACAGTAGGTTTTCATGAGAAGTGTCACTGTGCATCCTGAGAAGTGAAGAAATGCATAGAAGAAAAAAATGAGGTGTGATGAGAACATTTCATCTTCTGTTTTATGCTTTTCTCCTGGTTTTGGTATCAGTTATGAGTCCCGTCCTTCCCATCAAAGTTTAGTTGCTAGCCGGATTCTGACTTTATCTTCTATTTTGCCTTTGTCTGTCAATCATATTAATCTTTACTTTTGAGCTGAATTTA
The DNA here is from genome assembly GCA_036936925.1 of Cenchrus fungigraminus. Lineage (NCBI taxonomy): Eukaryota > Viridiplantae > Streptophyta > Magnoliopsida > Poales > Poaceae > Cenchrus > Cenchrus fungigraminus. The sequence goes on from CM072779.1 coordinate 107,417,735, forward strand.
TAATTGGAGTGACAAGGTAGCTACTTCATATGCTATTGGTTTCTGTTGTAGGTTAAGAAATTAAGCGCATTGTTCCAGCCAATTACTTTGCTTCCGGGATCATCATCTCCACATGATGTTGATAACTGGCCCCCTGTTCCTGCTATTCTGCCTCCTCCAGCCCACCCAGCACAGCCACCTGCTGATGCACATCATCCAACTACCCATGCTGCTCCAGCTACCTCAATGGCAAGCCAGCCCTCACCTCCCGCCCCTACCTCCCTGCTGCCGCTCAAGCAGCCGCACTCCCCGGTGGTGGCAACAGAGGACGATGTCCACCCTGGAGCTTCCTCAACTGCTGTATCACCGGCGGGGTTCATCTTCATGTGCAACAGCGCAACAAAGCCTGAATGCTACCACCACCGGGTGCTGGGCCTGCCACGGGGGAGTCTGGAGGCTGTCTCCCGGATCCGGCGTGGGGCAGCGGTCTTCCTCTACGACTTCGATGCCAAGCACCTCTGTGGGCCCTACCACGCTGACTCTGATGGTGGGGCTGATCTTGTCCCCGGTGCCTTCCATGGCCGCTTCCCCGCTCAGGTTGGTAGCCTCGCTGTCCTTGCTGAAAAGATATCAGCTTTCTGTTGACCAGAATCAAGAAATGTTGGGTGGGTATGGCTCTAGTTATATTGGGAAATAGTGGATGTGTGGAACTGGTGAGCTAATCATAATATTTATGGCTTGCTGTCAGTTATCTGCCGCATCTGTCCTATTGAGAATGCTTGAGATAGTCCAGTTTCAACACTACACTTTGTTAAGGAAAGAATATGAAGTGTTTTTGATAGGTTACCCTTACCCTTTTGGGTCAGATCTCTCAACTAAAATCTGGCTGGGTATGGCCACTGTGGATGTTTATTACTGATTGTTTGCATGTAAAAATAGCAAATCAATGGTTAATACATAAATAGACAATAGGCAGACAATTATTGGTATGCTATCAGGAGTGGTAGGATATATGATGTATGCTACTCATTTGAGGTGTAGTGACTACTCAGAAAATGCATTGGGTTATATTGAATGGCAGGTGAGCAGATTTAATGGGGATGATGACCCACTTTGTTGCTTCTGGGATGAGATAACTATAGCCTACTAGGATGAGGCCGTTTATATTTTGTCACCGAGGTGCCCTTGTAATCTCTGTAACATTGGGGTGTGCACTTGTAACACAAGGGTTTCCCACACTTCTCTTCTTCAATATAACGATATGCAGCTCTCCTGCATGTTTACAAAAAAAGATAACAGCAGCCTACAGCATAAAGCTCTTGCTGGGAAATTTTGTAGTCCAGGCGTTTTGGATCCCCACAGACTGTCGCACTGCGCTTGAGGTTTTGGAGAACAATTGCCCAATTGGATTCGGAGACTAAAGATGCAAGGTTAAGAATGGGTTTAACACTATAATGCTTTTAGTGTTTTCATTCTTGGGGTGGTGCATGTTGGGACTTAGTGTGACTGATGACATGTATTCAGATGTTTGCTTACATGTTTAACGTAAGGGTCCTGGGGAAGATGTCAAAGAGCTCTCTCTTTTATAAGATAACCTTTGGATGTGAATTAGTTGCTTACATTTTTTTTACTTGCATTTTCATTTTCTTGGCACGTCTTATACGCTTTTTAGTTGCCATCTAATACTGTGTAATGACATCTACCAATTAACCTCATATATTAGGTGTACAGTATTCTCAATTGAACAAAGGTAACATTTTTTGTACGAGCAGGTTAAGTTTATGATCGAAGGTGATTTCATGCCCATCCCTGAGAGTAGCCTAAAAAGAGCTATAAAGGAGAATTATTTCAAAGGAAAGTTCAACCCAGAGCTTACCTCTACACAAGTAAGTTTGAATGAGCAAATTTGAATTAATATGTGCTGTTCTTAATTGTTATGTTCACCTGGAGAAATGAATTGTTCCATACATTATTTTAATTTTAACTCATGGAATGAATTATGAAGAACTCTGTTTCAGTTACCCCAGTAGAATAAAATTAGGATGCCAATTGTTAAATTGAAACTGTTTTCTTGTATCTTGTTGTCTATTTTTCGTAGTTTTCCATTGTGTCTGGTAGGTGGGTGTAAGTAGAAAAAGTAGACAGTAATGCCGTAAAACATGTATGTAAACCTACCCTTTCGGATTCCCTTGCATCCCATGGAAATCCTTAGTCAAATTGGGATTGAGACTTGAGAGGTATCTCATTTTGCTATGATGTGTGTTTGTTTGAATTATAAGGCCTGAAGCTTATTTCATTTTATGCCCTTTATTTCTCATCATTACTGCAGCTGAAGTTTTTTTTAACCTTCTATGGAGCTTGGGTGTACAATAGTATTGGAACACATAAGGTTTTCTTGATGCATTTAGGTTGTGGAAAATTACATTGTTCATCCGTGACCACAATGTGTACTTTTTTTTTTTTTTGATACGAGGCTTGCCACATTTTCCATTTCACAACATAAATACCAGACGAATTCGGGTACATGAAAGGTGTAAGGAGCAGACAGACGGGGAACCATCTAACCATCTAAAAGTAGTCCAATAGGCATTATATTACTCCATTCAGCCTCCTAACACCAATGTACAAGTAGTCCATCTGAAGGAGATAAACAAAAGTTACCCATAGCACTGGGGAGCCCATAGGCATTTTAAAACTATACTTGTACAGTACCACTGTAAACAAATAAAATTAGTCAACCAGAAGTTGTGGGGTAGAGGATTTTGTCTAGTCTGATGGAAATCTTATTTCCTAACATTGTGGTGCTTTCCAGAACTAAAGATGTTGTGGACTCTGCTCCTATGAACTGGTGTACCAAAAACATTGTGGTTGCCCTTGAAATGAGAAGATGCAGAGAAAAGAAAATTAGGCATGATGGGGACATTTTTATCTTTTGTTTTATGTTTTTCTCGTGGTATTGATATGAGTTATCATTCTTGTCATTTCATATCAGTTTAGGAGCTAGATGGATTGTGAAAGTGTATGACCTTGTCTTCTATTTTTGATTGACCTGAGAAATAAAGAAATGGTCTACTACAAAGAAAAGAAAGGAAGATTCAGACATGATGATAACATGTTTATGTTTTTCTTGGTTTCGTTTCATTTTTGATATTCCATAACAGTTTAGCAGCAAGGTGGAATGTGAAAGATTATGACCTTGCCGTTTGCTTTACCCTTGTATTTGTCAGTATTTGTTTATGAATTTATAATATGTGTAATGAAATAGCTAATTAAAATACTGTTTATATTCTGTTGTAGGTTGAGAAACTGAGGGCATTGTTTCAGCCAATTACTTCGCTTCCACAGTCATCATCCTCACATGATTTTGATAACTGGCCCTCTGCCCCTGCTTTTGCGCCTCCTTCAGCTCCCCCAGCACATCCACCTGCTTATGCACCTCATCCAATTGCCTATGTTGCTCCTCCAGCTGGTCATTTAATGGCACCTGAAGCCTATGCACCTCCATGCCCTACTCAACCAGCCACACATACTTACCATGTACCAACAACTGGGTATGGTTATCAAGCTGGATATGCAGCATGTGGGCCTTCTGCCTATCAGTATGTGCAAGCGCCTTATGACCAATACTCCATGTCAAGATATGTTCCAGCCCTATTATCAGAATGATCCATATCATCTTGGCAATGCCAATTCTCATTATCAGCAAAGCACATGCGAGAGGTACATATTTGATATCTGTAACACCCTAATTTTGCAAAAAAAATGTTTTAATAAAATTTGAATAGAAATAAGGCTTTGGTATTAAGGATCATAAGGGAGTATTTGAATTTTTAGGCATTTAATATATTTTTTGAAAAATAAATAAATAAATATAGGAGTTTTATGTTGCATACATGCTGGAGCATAGTTTTTGAATGATTGAATTCAAATTTGGATTTGAATTCATGTGTTTGAGTGGTTTTAAAAAGATCAAAAGCTTTCTTTTAAATCCTCCGTCTCTTCCTCTATTCTGGCCTGTTTTTGCTTTCGGCCCAGCTTAGGAAGTCTGCTGGACGCCCCTGATCTCCTTCCTCCGTCTGCTACACGTCTCGGCCCAGCCAGTTCCAGCCCATGGTCGGCCCGCTTGTTCTCCTCCTCCCGCAGCCGCTGACAGGTGGTCCCACCTTGTCATCCCCAACCCTGCGCCTCTCCAACCCGGACTCCTCCGCTGCGCCGAGCCCGAGTCCAGCCCCGTCCCGCCTCGGAGTTGCCCTGCTCCGCACGACAAGTCCCACGCCCGCCCTATAGAGAGCAAGCCGCACCGCCTCCTCCCAATCCTTTTTCCGCCGTCACCTTGAGCTCCCGCAAGCACCGCCCGAAACCCTAGGTCGCCGCCGTCACTGATCCGCCGTGCCGTCGCCGCTCCGTTGACGAGAAGACCACCAAGGGATTCGCAAGGAGGTGAGGAACCTCTCAGTGCCATTTGTTCGCGTCAAAGTGCACCGTAGCGCGAGTTTGAGCTCGCCGGAGTTTTCCCTTCCGCCGCCGCCGCTGTGCCGAGCCGCACGCCGACGTTAGTGCCCGAGCCGCCTCCCTGAAGCCCTAGTTTAGCTCGCCGTCGCGCCAGCTACCTCCTCGGCCCATCCGCGCAGCCAGCCGAGCCCCCCAGCTCGAGATCCCTTGCTCGCCGGCGAGATTCCTGCCAAGTGCCGGCGCTCACCGTCGATCGCGCCGCTGGCCGCCGCTTGCCGTTCACCGTGACCGTCTGTTTCCAAGCCAAGGGTCCAGATCTACTTGACCGAAGTCAGCGTACCGGTCAACACGATCTGTTTCCCCTGCGCCCCTTCACTTTTGCAGAAAAACCCCCATCTTTTCTAAAATAGCAAGCCGGTCCTTCCACCATATGAAAACTCTTACAGTTTAGTCCTTTTTCTTTTGTTTTAACCCCTGGTTTTTATAAAAATAGCAGCCGAGGTCCAAAGCTCTAGTTTTTCAACCAAACCCCTCTGTTTTTAAGTTTCTTTACGTTTAAGCCCTCGGTTTCTTGCAGATAGACCCCTGGAACCTTAGTTTCTTCACAGTTATGCCTCTGTACCTTCTTCTAGTCATATCTTCTCCGTTTTAACTCCGTTTTTAGCGTTCTTTATGTCCAAACGATCGTATCGAAGAGTAGAATAGCTTTTTGCTCCTATTTTGCTTTGATCTTACTGTTTGGTGATTGTTTATTATTTTATTCCATTGTTTGCTTTTATGTACTTGATGTGATGCGTAGAGAACGTTTGGGCTGAAGGATTTGAAGACTAAGAAGCTCAAGTGTCTGAACAGCAACAGGGATCTGTTGAAGGCAAGTCTACCTTGATGCATACCTGTTTACCTATACAACATGCATTTAATTCACTGTTCTTACTTTTGCTTGCATTAAATTGATGGGACCCTTTTTAAGGACATGACTAGATTATTTTATCCCTTTACCTTGATCAACCTGGGTTTTAATTTATTGTTGGGTAGCTCTCGCTATGCTTAGCTTGGTGGATGGTATTAATGAAACTTTATGAAACTTGATTTATTTATGCTATACCTTCATTAATACAAGATCACCTTGTTTAATTGGAACATGGAGCGACCACTCAGGACAACAGTGCAACCACAAGGGTATATGGCTCTGCCTTGGCTAATTAATTAGTGACTCTAGTGTTGGGGTGATCTTACCTGATAAGGGCAAGGGGGAGCGCCAGTGGGGTATAGACTTGCTCTAGTAGGGAGTTGGTCTTTGCTAAGTCACGGTACCTACTAGGGGACTTTATACTCTGCAACGACTCGGAACCTTCGCGGGTTGCTTCACACTGGGGAAATTTTGTAAAGGCCTCGTAGCGTCCCTATGCAATCACATCTAGGTAGTGTGGTATGATGCTTGGCCGGCATCGCATGGTTAGGTTTAAAGTTCCTAGAACTTTTACGCGACTTGTGGGTAAAGATGTACAACCTCTGCAAAGTGTTTAAAACTAATCGATTAGCCGTGCTCACGGTCAAGAGCGGCATGGACCCTCACATGATTAATCTATGGAAGTCAATAATTAACTTGATGCATCTATCTTTATTTATGTTGTTTATTCTCTTATGTTAATTGTGGGTTTGGTATAAACTTACACTTGCTAGAATTTAAGTTGCTAATAAAACTTGATCAACTAAAATGCTAAATGCTTTAACCATCAGCCTCCACTATAAAGTCTTGCATGTTATGTTATATTTCCGCTTACTGAGTACGGCATGTGTTCACGCTTGTTTTCATTATTGCAACGACACAACCCGGATGCTGTTCAGATTTGTAGAGATTTGAAGATTTTCCTGGAGACTTCGACGATTTCTAGGCGGACGTGCCACCAGTCAGCTGCCTGTGGTGGACCCCATCCGCTGTGTTGCTACTCGTTAATATTAGTTCGTTTTATGAGACACTTTGGTCTGTAATAAAGTTTAATACTCTCTTTACGTTATGGCATTGTGTTTTGGTTATCACTGAGTCGTTATATGTGTGAACTTTGATCTTGACGCACATATAATATGAGCATTCGAATTTGCCTTTAAATTCGGGTGTGACAATATCTTAATGGACCTAGCACTTTCTGCATGTTAATTTGTTAATTCTGTTCTGTGATAGCTATTTTCTTGCAAATCATGTTTTACATATGGCCAATGCTGGCAACATAAATGTACAGCCATATTATTCATCAGTTGAATAATATCTGAACATATTCAATGAACTAGTATTTGCAGAGACAATATAGAAACATATGTTTTATATTTTGGAAGCCAGCATGTGTTTGCTGTAACATGCGAAAATCGCTGAACATACTTTTGCGCTCTTCCATGTCAGGTATTATGGACCCCCACTCTAAGCAATCTGACTGCAGCACCTGGAAAGCCATGGCAAACTCACAAGCTGGTCAGCCGTTGGGATTCTGAGGTCAATTAGCCCCAGCAGGAAGCTACCTGCAATGTCACAGCTGCACCTGGGTGCCAGTGACCCCTATTTCAAGTTCCGAAAGCATGGTTGCCGAAGCAAATAGCGCTGCTACGCTGTTCTAACTTAAATGTTTGGCTGGTAGAATGAATAGTACTCGGTTGGTAGATTGAATAATATTGTGAGAGGAAATAAGCCTAGATTGATGGTGGTGTACAACTGAGCTCGATTCTTCTGGGTTCTCGGGATAGATTCTTCTGACTGGGTAACTGCTCCTGTTAAAATAGTACAGCTTATGTAAATAAATATGTTAAGTTGGTGAAAACAGCTTCTCGCATACTCATGGACTAATGCATAATTTGGCAGCAAACCCCTCACACCCATGCATTTTACAACTTGAGCTAGTGTGTATGTGCCATACTGCCATGGTTTTAAGCCTAGGCGCAATCAGTTTTGGTGGGTCTAGAGTCGAGACAGGCAGCTAGCGGCGCAAATCTGAGATGGGGAGACGAGGAGATGAATTTTTGTGTACCAAAATGACCATGTTTACAATACAATTAACTTTTCCCAACAAAAATCAGTATCTTGTAAATTTTAATATGGAGGTTCCTGAGATATTTTTTACTAGTACCTTGTTTTTGCATATGTTTAAACAAGAGGAATGTACAGGCTGAGTCTTCGATTTGACATCAGGCACGGAGGAAAACAGAACTTTGAACTGGCATAATTCGAATTATAACTGGAAAAGAAGAAAACCAAATCAATGTTTCACTTGACTGACGAGAACATTACAGGCTTGGCTTTACACAAACGTCATTATTTCAAGCTTCACCCAAAGCAAGGCAAATACAGAACCTAATACAGGTGGTACAAACATCACCGCCACTAAGTATTCATCGTCACCAGAAAGTTGCTTTTAGCACTTAGTTAATCTCTGGCTTTCTTGTAAAATTTTCCGAAGTTACAACTACAAAGGCATAAATTCTATCGCAAGACTTGTCAAGTAAGAGAAAATAAGCACGAATAGGCTTGTAGTCCAATGGTGCACCAGGGTTCAAATCTTGGTGTTCGCATATTTTTCTGGATTTATTCCGAGATTTTCGTGCGTTATGCATTAAGTGGTAAGCGACGTTCCCGTTAACAACGAGACGTCATTGGTGACGCTACCCACCAGGGTTCAAATCATGATATTCGTACCTTTTCCTGAATTTATTCCGAGATTTTCGGGCGTTATGCATTAAGTGGTAAGCGACATTCCCGTTGACGACGAGACGCCATTGGCGACTTCGAGAATCTCCAGATCATAGAGGTAGGGTTTGCGTACGTGTATTCATAGGGGTGAGTGTGGGTGCGTGTTGTGAGCGTGTGCATTGTACTGTGTAATTCAAAAAAAAAAGTAAGAGAAAATAAGCAATCCTCCAAGCTTTCTGGAACAGCAGGGCACAAAACACTACCAGAGACCAGCTACATATCCGACGCCAAGCCCAAAGTACAAGAACATTACTGGATCAGAATGATGTTCATCTCTCTTTTCATTCCCATGGCTCCCTATATTTTTCCTTGAACAATCTCTTTGAAGAGGAGACCCGCGTAGACCAATGTTTCTGTCATACATCAAGGGATTATCCAAGTACAGAGTGTCAAGTTGACGCCCTGACGGTATTCTTCCTGTCAGATTATTGTTCGACAAATCCAAAATGCTTACATGTGTCAAATTTGATATGCTTGATGGGATTTCTCCTGAAAAGTTGTTGTTGGAGAGGTCAAGTGACTCCAACCACTGCAGAGCCCCAATCTTGCCAGGAATTTCTCCACTCAATTGATTCCGAGATAAGTTCAGATTTATCAAGCCAGCAAGCGATGATATCCCCTCTTTTTTTTTTGAAAGAACAACCCGACAGACTGCCGGTTTTGTATTAATTAATAGAGAAGATGTAATAAAGGCCTAAGCCCCAAAAACGAAAAAGAAAAGAAAAACTCGCCCGGTTGGATTGGGACGTCAACACGGGTTACCACTCAACGACCGATTGGATTGGGATCTCAACACGGTCGGATCACTAAACTCCACACTACTATACAACACAGCAGCAGAGAAAGTAACGCATCTGCAACGCTCGCCCACCGGCACACACTTGTAGACATCGAGACTTCGACGAGACCCAGCACTGAGAAGAAGCAAAAGGGGGCAGACGCCACCACACCGAGAAGGCCACCACCGTGTAGGACCCTTCGCCGCAATGTCGCTGCAACAAAACAGAACTCCCTGGCGGGGTGAAAAACACCGAGTCCGAGCAACTCACAACGTGCGGGGGCCTCGCCGCATCCGCCGTTGGAGTCCACCCCTCTCGTGCGCGGGGGCCTTGCCACGCCCGCCACAACTCACGCTCCGGAAACGTTTTGAAGATACCGCCAAGAGAGTTCGCAGAGATGCCCCGCACCCAAAGCTTCTAAAGCAACACCAAAACCTCAGTCAGAGCCCGAATTCTCCTCGTTGCTTCCCCTCGCATGAAGCAGCCCGTCGAGTCGGCGAACCCAGGATGTCGCTCGCGCCGCCTTCCGATGTTGTACCGTACCGGGTGGTTCCAGCCGTGCTGAAGCAGCCCGCCACGATCCGCTGCGAGCCAAGTCGTCCCCCGTTGTCGTTGCCGCAAGCGCCATCCTTCGACGTTGTTCCGCACCGCACTGACCATTGCATCAATGCCAGCCGCCGCAGTCCGCTGCAAGAAGCCGAACCAACAGCAGGAAGACGACCCCTAGCCACCAGCGAGAAGGCCTCTACCACAGATGTGAGGAAGGCAACACCCTTCTTGCCCTCCGCACGACAGGGTTGTCACACCGACCAAAACAGCCATGGCTGGGTACCGGCATCACCACAACCGAGCGAGATCTCAATAGACGACGCCTCCAAGGAGGAAACGACGCCAAAGGCGCCACCGTCGCTCGTCCAGGCAGGACTAGGTTTTCACCCTGAGATCAATGCGCAGTAGAGGTGCAGCTCCCAAATGGCGCCCCCAACGGGGAGAGCGACGTCCGAGGACGCCGCCGCCTTAAGGCTTTCGCCCGGAGCATGCGCCTCTGTTGCGCACGCACGGCACGGCGTTCCGGCAACACCACCATGACCGCCAGGCCCGAATGACGCCCCTGTCGCAATCTTCGCGTCGCGCTGACGAAGCACCACTCCTCTGCCGCCTTCCCTGGCGTCGCCTGCCGCGTCGCCCACACCTGGCCGGCCAAACGCCGGCCGCCGCTGCCGCACGAGCACCCGCTGCCTTGATAAGGTCGTCGCCGGAGACGCAACCTGAGTTGCAGCTGGCAACGGCCCTCCGCCCTGGCACGCAAGCGCGCCAAGGCAGCCTCCGCTGCCGCGCACCCCGCTGCCCGCCTTAGACGCAAGGGCGCACGTCACCACGACGCCGCACCGCACGCGCTGGGGCCGGCGGCCGCCGCACCACCACGGCGCCGCGCGCGGGGATGATGCTGCGCCCCCACGGCGCCGCACTTCCCACGGGGGTCCAGGTGACGGCCCTACGGCCACGCACCCGCGCAGCGAGTGCCTCTGCTCCGCGGCCAGGCGCCCGCCAGCTGCCGTCGTGGCCCCGAGCCGCCGCTCCGCCGCCCAACGTTGACCTCCGCAGCCGTCCTCGGCCATCGCAGCTACACACCCGCCCGCCGTGGATCCGGCGAGGGGACGGCCAGATCCGGTCACAGGACCGCCGGATCCGTGACCCCGCGCCGCCGCAGCCTCCATGGCCGACGGGGGTCACCTCGCGCCATTCCGCCGCCCCGGAACCGTCGCGCATGGCCGAGAGAAGCCCTGCCGCCGCCGTCCTGGAGACCCGCACGGGTCCCGGCAGGCCTCTCCGGCGGCGGCAGGGAGGAGAGGTGAGGGGAGGGGTGGTTCGGCGGCGAGAAGGCCGGTCGCCGCCCGCGTCGCCCGAGCGGGGGCGACCGAGCGGGAGAGATAGAAAGGTCATTTGATATCCCCTCTGGAATTTTACCAGTTAAATAGTTGGATGACAAGTCGATGCTCAGTATCTCCAACACTAAAGCACCATGGTAATAGAGCTGTTGCCTCTTGGTGTTTACTAATAATTCACCAATTGCATTTTGGAAGCCGGCGGGAACTGTGCCACCAGACAGTGTATACCTCCTTGTCATGAACGTCAGATTTGATAGCTGCGGAGGTATAACACCAGACATCCAGTTGGCAGCGAGATTCAGATGATAAAGATTTGTGAGAGTCGAGATGTTGCTCGGAATGTTCCCATAGAACATGTTGTGGTTCAGTCGTAAAAACTGCAACGAACTGCAGTGCCCGATCCACATAGGCAATGTTCCGGAGAATCTATTATGTGATAGATCTAGAAAAGACAGACTTGTGCAGCTTTGCAGAAATAGTGGGAATTTGCCAGAAAAGCTATTGTTACTAAATAATAGATATGTCATCTTTGTCATGTTTATACATTTGGGGAGCTCTCCTTCCAAATGATTATTGGCCAAATCCAGGGCATACAAGCTGTGTTCACAGATAGATGTTGGGACCTGACCACTGAAGTTATTAGAATACAGTATAATTGTATCCAACTTTGGTGCTCCAAAATTTGATGGCAAGGGTCCCGATAAAGAATTTCTTGAGATATCCAACAAGCTGAGATTTCTTGGCAATGCAGGTATTTGACCAGTTAGTATGTTTGAAGTGGAATATAGTGCTTCCAGTGACATGATATCCATATTTCTTGGCAAGACACCACCGATTTGATTGTTAGACATGTCCAAGTATGTGACCTTTGAAAATGTGTTGCAGAACCAATCTGGAAGACTATCAGTTATACCTGTGCTCGAGATATCGAGCCGGAGAAGATCCACTTGCCATTTAAGCCATTCGGGAAACAGAGGTCCAATCTGGCAAGATGCAAAATATGCTTCCTCAAGTTTAAAGGTGGGTGGCCATTTGGAATCAACGGCAATCTTCAAGTGCTGATTATCAGATAAGTATAAGTTTTTTAAACTTTGTAAGCCGCCCAACTGTTCCTCTGATACCACACCATCTAAGGCATTGAGGCCCAGATCAAGGGTCCTCAAATTTGTAAAATGGGTAAATGTGGGAGAGGTCCAGTAATGTTGTTGTCAGACAGATCAAGGGTGACTAAACTGGTCAAGTGCTCCATGAAATTTGGTAGGAACCCTACCAGGTAGTTGGAGTGTAGATGCAGCTCCTGCAACTTGTTGGATGAACACTGCGGCATCTTCTCAGGCTCTGTTTAGTTCCCCAAAAGTTCCCAAAATTTTCGTATTGCAGACCGTACCATCTTTCACAGAACACGTTTCCTAATGCAAAAATTTCACCACTTTCACCAAAAATTTCACCAACTAAACGGTTATTTCCATACGATAAACAACCATCGAGACGTAGAACAGTCAAGTTGCATAGGTTCTTCAAGCTTGGCATCGTCGTGCTGCTGTGCATGCTCAAGTTACTGAAAGACAGGTCGAGATATCTTAGGCTCTTGAAAGAGCCTAGGAACTCCATTACTGGCCCTTGGAGGCTGTTCCAGCTGAGGTCGAGAAATTCAAGATGCTGCAAGGAGAGCAGGGATTGACTTATCTCGCCGGTCATGTGGTTTCCCATGGTTGCGACGCTGCTGAGTTGCAGCTCCAGGACATTACCCGTCAGGTTGCTGCACCGGACTCCTCCCCACTGGCAGCAGTCTTGCTCTGGCTTCCATGACGAGAGGGAGGCCCCAGGGGTCGCTGGTGATGCCCTGCTTGAACGCCAGGAGCGCATCCGAGAACGTATAAGTGCTCCCACCCTCTCACATACTCTGCTCCCATGATTCAAAGTTCATAAAAAAGTGCATGAAAAAATCAACCAAAAATATGAATAGGTACATGATGCAATGAATTATGTTCATGCAAAGTTTCATATTCAGCAAAAATTTGTGCATGGAGAAACAAAAAAGACAAATCCATATATTTATAGAGCGGGTTTGCGGATCCTGATGAATAGTGCATCTGACCCGATAACATACTAAGTTTGTATTTTTTATTTCTCTTCACACAATTTTTTGTTCAACTTAAAACTTTGCATGAACAAGAATCAATGTATCCTTCATTGACTTATATTTTTCATTGTATTTTTCATGAAATGTTTTGTGAGTTATGAATCATAGGAGTAAGAGAGTATGTGAGAGGGTAGAAGTACCTGATACGTTCTCGAGCGCATCCCTCTCCTTGGGCAGACAGGCAACGACATCGGCATCGACTCCGGTGAAGGAAGGAAGACGAAGCAGCGGCAGCAGCTGCTGCTACGACGAGGAGGAAGAGCAGGCGATCGGCCGTGGGCAAGCTGAGCATCATGCGATTATTTGATTTTGGAGGATTTTTCAGTCACGTCGGTGGTTTATAGACGGCACTACGGCAGCGCACTATGTTGGTCGTGGTCCGTGGTCAACGAAGTACAGCCAAGGTCATAGCCAGTACGTTGACTGGTGGGTGAGCTCTGAAATTCTGAACTAGTCAAGATCGAGACGCCTTGTAGATCAATGGAATTTGTCTACTGCGTTCCTTTTCCATTTTTTTTCTTTCTTCCATCATCCCCTGCTCTTGTAGCTGCTGCTTCTAACTGATATAGCTTGATATACTATGCAGAAGCGATTGGCGATTGGAAGGGGGTGGCTCGTCTTACGGCCTTAAGAACCATGGTAAACAAGACGAATGGCCTGCCAAGGCTTACCTTGTGGCCATCCCCATTAAAATCATAGGAAACAATGCAAGATTGTAAACATTCACATTTAAACTCAAACAATGTGGAAAAATACAAAATTTTCAACATCCTTATAATAGGGGCAGCAATACATAGAATGCCTCAAAAAAGTTATTTGTAAGCACAAATAATGTTACAGTTACATGGGAGCTGTGGAAGCTTTGGAACAGAAGTGCAAAAAGGGTTGAGGTTCCAAGACTCCCAACACATTCTTCTACTCATAAGGCTACCGTCACAAGTAGGGCGAATCTATCTGGTGGTCATCCCTTTCGCTACCAATCATCATCGGAGGCAAGCCAAGATCAGGGTGTGGAAACAGTAGTTTCAGGCGAAAAGCATCCACACCATTTAGATAGTATCTGTACAGCCTCTTTGCTCGGATAAAACCCAGGCGGCCATACAGGGCGAGGGCACCCTTATTTGTAACTTCTGCTTCAAGTGTCACCTGGTTGCAAGTACAAATAGGATGTTAGATGCTTCAACTTTTCACGATGGTTTGGGAAAGATGTTTCTGAGGAAACTGCATGCTAATCTTAGGGAATAAGTTCAATCCTATTCCAAATTTTCCCATTGAAGAGGTTATGAAACAATTTTGCAGCCAACAATAAATGTGGATGTTAAGGTTTCACATCTACGTGTTTCAAAGTCAATGAAAAGAGTAGTTACAGTTACCTCCTCACAGCCAGATTCCATCATTACCTGAATAGATCTAGTAACCAGTTCAGTTGCTGTATCACAAGAAATAGAGATTCAGTTACTTAGCTTATTACTACTCTATAAAAGTTAAAATTGCATATCTCTGCTTATGTTCACAAAAACTGAAAGAAGAAGTAACAACCATTTCAAGAGTGAAGCACCTACCCTATTTAAGATGGCTAGTGAAAATGAAGCTGGAGCACTACGATGTACTATGTACTCTAGTTGTTTTAGATACGAATAAAGGTACCCATCATTGACAGAAGACTTTTCATGTGCAGGACTTAATGTATATTGGCTAACATCCTTGCTGTTGATGTAATCATAATTCATATCGTACAAACAAGACTGTCTTTCAGATAGACAAATACCGGTTTCGAAGAAGCACAAAAATTAGTATGCCATCATGATCCAAGTATAACTCCTTTATTACAATAATATGAATTAGTTCCAACAAATAAGTGCTAAAATTAAGGCTACATAGTTTGAAGCATTCTATCATCAATGTTTGCTGAAAGAAAGACTCTTAATGGTAGGATCTGACAAAAGATGAGTGCAGCACAAACAAAAAAATATATATGTTGATACTTCAGATTATAAACACTATAACTATACTATTCTTTTAGGACGTACCCAATGCCGTAGGCTCCCGCACTGTGTGGGGTCTGGGGAGGTTATTAGCGGGAGGTCTTTCCCACACATCGTGCAATGTGTAGAGGCTACCACTCGAACCTGTGACCTCTCGGTTCACAGGCGGCAAGCACTACCACTTGCACTAGGCCGCCCTTTTTATACTATTCTTTTAGCAACACGAATATTGCCCAGATGACATCCCACACTGAACTAGCACATGTCAAAAATATGTATTTTTCTTTCGTGCTGCAACCAAGCAAGAGAAATACTGTACACATAAAGAAACTTCTTTCTGAGACACTACCAATTTTCTAAGCTTTTTCTTGCACAAGGAATTACTAATTGTAGGATAACTGAACAACGAACAATACAAACTAGTTTCTGCAGCATAGTAGTTGAAGTATAGGATGTGTGTTTCCACCTTATACACAACTACACAAGATTAAACATTTCAATACACAACTACACAAGACTAAACATTTCTGCATCCTAGTAATTGAAGTATGTGCTGGCTTGCACATTCTGAATGACAGAAAGCCAAATCATTCTGTTTATAACAACGGAACTGGCAATATTTCAAGAGGCAAGCAAAAGCCAAAAGGAAAAGATGAATAAGCGTGAATCTTTCAAAAAAAAAAAACAAGAAGAAGAAGAAAGAATAAACATGTCACCTATTCCCCTTCCTCTGTAGGGCTTGAGGACGACAAGCATGGCGATGTAGCCCCTGAAGGCACCCCTATGCTCCCCCATCTTGCACACCACCGTCCCCACGCACTTTCCCTCCTTGGCATCGAACGCCTGCACAATCCCCCACATCCCCAATCGCCGCCCACAAAACAAAGAACCAAGAGAGCCTCGTCAAATCCGCCGCAAGCAGACAAGCACCGCGCGATTCGGGTGCGGGGAGCGGAGAAGGGGATGCGCACGTACGAGGAAGGTGAGCTGCGGCCAGAGATAGACGAAGTAGCGGTAGGTGAAGATGGAGTAGGGCTCGCTGAGCTCCGCGTCCACCAGCGACATCACCAGCGGCAGGTGCTGCTCCCCGCCGTAGTTGACGTACGTGATCTCCCCGTCCTCGCTGCCGGGGCCGGGGCTGGAGATGGCGGCCGCCGACATCGCCGCTAATCGCCGACGAGGCGTGGGGCGCGTTCTTTCGCGTGGCCGACCACAGGTGGCGGCTCGCAAACGCAAGCAATGGCGGAATACGTAAACAATGCATCGAAGGCGGACGTTCCCGTGTAAATGGGTCGGCCCACGATTACTCATCACTGTGGCTGTGGTGGTTCTGTGGAGTGGCGGGCCTTTAATCGGCGGAAAAGAGCCCATCTAGCCTAGGCCCACGGCAGCAAAGGTCTGTTTGAAATGGATGATAGTGTCTCGTAATTTTGTATTTTAAATTGACAACTTGTATTCATTGGTTATTTGTATCGACTCAGATGGAAGCAAATTTTATGTAAAATTGTTTATTTTGACGAGATTTACATTTTTAGATAATACTTACATGCTCAATTGAATTCTCCAAAGTTTTTGGACATGATAGGTCAAAACCAAAAAAAAAGTGTTGAATTGGTATCAACAATTAGTGTTCCACGGGATGACAATTTGATAACTTGATTATCTTTAATCTCGTGTTGTTGTTGACTTGTTGTCATGGTCCAAAACTTGCGCCCTGTTCGCTTGGCTTATCAGCCACCAGCCAGCAGTACTTTTCTCTCAGAACAAACCAGCCACCAGCAACCAGCCAGCAGTACTTTTCTATCAGAACAAACCAACATCAGCCATCAGCCACCAGCCAAACGAACAGGCTGTTGTATTTTGGAACTCCTAGCTGGACGCCTGGACCATGGCTGACAAAGATAGCTGCTCTTCAATTCTCTTTCACTTCTAGGGATAAGCACGAATATTATGAGACGGGCAATAATGTACTTAGTGACTTGTCCAAAGGACTAGATCGAACAAGCACAGTACAGTGAGCAGATAAGAACGGTCTAATTGGACCTGATAACATGACTGAAAAGATGGACAAATTAAACGTGAGAGATATTTAGAGTTCATACTAGTAGTTATGAGGTCACATATAAAAGACTTTGTGACTATTGTGCCTTGCCGACACTACGTCTTTTTCTAGGCAGTGACGAAGGGCTAGTACCGAATAATAGTCGTTCTCATATATGCATATAACTACATCTATATATAGTACCAAACCAGCTAAAATAATTGGTATAGTAGACAAGACGGTGTCACAAGCCTAATAGTGACGTGGAGGTGGACTTCCAGCCATACATGGAAGGAGCTTTACCGGAACTATGAATCTAGCTATAACCCATCAAAGGCTATCCTGATACAATGAAAGCCTCACATTCATTCTCGAGGCTATCATATCCTGTTTATTTGGTAGCAATTTTTTATATAAAAAATTAAGTTAACTAGTAGTCTAGCGCTTTGTTAGTTGTTACACATATTAACTTTTGTATCGAGCATATTATTCTCTGCTTTTTATGTAAGTACCCGTTTAGATTCGTGAGGTGAAACTTTTGGGTTCTCTTTCAAAGTCTATTAGGAGTATTGAACGTTGACTAGTTACAAAAATAATTACACTGATGGACCGAAAATTACGAGACGAATCCATTAAGTCTAATTAATCTGTCATTAGAGATTGATTACTGTAGCACAACGTTGTCTAATCATAGCATAATTAGGCTCGTTAGATTCATCTCGAAAATTAAGGTACGGGTTGTGAAATGGGTTTTGTCATTAATCTACATTTAATACTCTTAATTAGTGTCCGGAGATTGATGTGACGGGTAGTTTGTGAAATTTTGGGAAACTAAACAGGAATCAGTTTTCAGTGGAGAGTGTTATCGCACAATTACCATGACTGTAAGCTTAAGAACTGTGCCGGCAGAGTGTCACATGGTGATGACATTTTTCTCTCATCCTATGACCATTCTCTTCCTCTCTCCTCATAAATTAGTTGATGTGGCATGGTAATCCTTATGACACTCACACTTTTCATTGAGACCGGTCTAAGTAAAAAAGAGCTATTTATCAGTAATGCATCTAGACTATAGGGAAGGGAGAAGAGGTTGGCCAGCAAACATGGGTGTTGATGGCGCGGAGTAACGTGGGGGGATTGGAGACGCAGGAGGGTTGGAGGGTGTTTTAAAAGACCATAGTGAAAGTAAACAATACTTTTAGCTTATTGAGAAGAGGAGGGTTAAATTAGCAAATTTAAAACCTTAACACATAACTTTCACTATCATATGCATCAAAATATAGATCAGATCATGCTATCTAAATATGCATCTATGGTTGATCTAGTGAAACTTCTCACCCACAAAGAGTTGATCCAATTGTACCCGCGCATGGCCGCGGGTTGCCCGCGGGTGAGGGTACATGAATTCTGACCATCGGGCAAGGCACGAGCAGAAACTTTACCCCCGGGTACGTGTCGGGTTACCTGAAACCCGAAAGTATTATGTAAATTGCCACTCATGATCAAGATGTTGGTGATGTGCTCAACAAGCAATCATAACAATTTACATTAAAGGCCCACGTGATATTTGATCCATGAGGAATTGAATTAGGGTAACTAATAAGCTTTCAACCTTGAGCTCATTAGTGGGATCTATAAATATGAGGGGTGGTGCTAGGGGCATGTTGGGTCCGTATTGAGGGTGAAAGGGGTGAGGATGGGATGAATATGCATGGGTTGGGATTAGGTTTGATTTCCAATTTTGAATTCCATGACATCCAAAAACAGTTCGCAATCAGAGCTACCAATTTCAATTCCCAATTCCGAGCTCCAATACTGACATCAAAATGGGATGTTAGAGTATTCCATCAATGGTTTATCAATCCATGGATTGACAGCGAACTGGCTAGAGTTTTCTATCTACTCTAACAGATTGATCGTAACAAGAATCATTGATTGTTCAATATTCCACAAACTTAAGATAAGTTTAAGTAAAGTTTTGAAAATTTAAAACCTTTTTGTTTGAGTTATGTGATCATTCAAAAATCAATGGCAACTTCCTTAATCTTCCCTAAATTTTGTATCATATCATATACAACTATATAGATGGAACCCACTACAAGTCATAGATAGATTTCTCTCAACATGCAAACACTCCACATCACCATCCATTATACGCCATATCACCATCCACTAGATCATACATTTATGTCTTCAACCATTTTCTGTGGTTAATATCATGTCTTTATGAGTAGCATGCCACAAAATTCCCGTAGTAGAAAAAATGTAGGATCAATAATTTAGAATGGTTCTCTCTTAGCAAAATTATCATACTTCCATGTATAATAATAATAATAATAATAATAATAATAATAATAATATACAACTATATAGATTGAACCCACTACAAGTCATGGATAGATTTCTCTCAACATGCAAAGCATTCCACGTCACCATCCACTAGATCATATATTTATGTCTTCAACCGATTTTCTGTGGTTAATATCATGTCTGTGTGAGTAACATGCTACAAAATTCCCGTAGTAAAAAAATATAGGATCAATAATTTAGAATGGTTCTCTCTCAACAAATTATCATGCTTCCATGTATAATGTTGCTTACAAAAGAATGTTGTCATGCAATCACTTTGATGTTCCTACTTTCACATTGCACCTTAAAATTTTGTTTAAAAAATTCTCATAGTAACACGCGGGGTATCACCTAGTATAATTGATAGGGAGTACCATGTTCCCCACATTGGAATCAGAACCATTGATTAGTAGTAAAAAGCATTAACGTGTGTGCGCACGTCATTAAGTTTGTCATGTACTACAAAATCCATTAGGGCATTCACAATGCTAGAAACTATTATAGTTTCTATACTCTTGGACATCGTGTCAAGAAACTACTCCCTCCGTATTACAATTAGATGATGTTTTGGATAAGATTTGGGTTAAATATTGGGAATATAAATCATGAATAATTTTTAAATCGTTAAGTTTGGAATGTGAAAATTATATCAATAGATTTGTAGGAAAGAGAAGTCAAAGTTGTTCTTTGAAGACCGTGTCACTGTCCTAAACATCATCTAATACCAGTATGGAGAGAGTATCTTCCATAATATAATTTTCTATCCTAGTATTCTATGGCCCACTTGTCTCTCTCACCGACAGTCTTGGTTTGCCTGAAGACTTGGTTTATTAGTTAGATTTGGTTTCTTATATTTCCTCTCTCTTTCTTCAATAAATATAGTGTCACATCAGCAAAATCTATAAATGAGAGGATAATTAATATACTCTGCATTGGGAGTGCCTTTATTGGTGCTAGTTCAAGTTATCAACAAGCTCTATAAATGAAAGCTAATAGATACCATAGCAATTCGCACCATTGCAAGCAACTAATGATAAGAACTTATAGCTGAATATTGCATTCAAAAACATACCTTCCATGAGTACTGCCAGCAACGCTTCCACTACTCCTGTCAATAACAAGGATATCAGCATCCTGATGGATGACAGTGTAACCGCAGGCGCTGGAGATAGTCCCTTTGAACCATCCCTGTGGGAGGACTTCTTTGTCACCTACACCCCTCCAATCTCCCAGGTAAACACTCATCATTATCATGAATTCATTCATATGCATATATAATAATATTGATTAGCTAGCTGTACTTCTTCCCTGCTCTATATAATGGATGGGACGCAAACGAGATTTTGGGAGAATACATGGGCATACACTGGGCCTTTCAAAGGTATTTTCCCTGCTCTATATAATATTGCACATTATCAACACGCTACAGTGGAAAATGTTATGTCGACTGTACCAATCAACGTTTCCTTTAGGAGAACGTTGACCCAGGAGAAACTCATAGATTGGCATAAACTGGTAACTTTGATTTCCAACTTCAGATTACAAGAAGGAAATGATAGGTTCAAATGGAACCTTCGTAGGGATGGAACCTTCTCGGTGCGCTCTATGTATCTTCATAGATTGGATAGTATTGCGTCCTACCGTAACAAAGGGATTTGGAAATTAAATATTCCTCTAAAGATAAAAATTTTCCTTTGGTTACTTAATAAAAGAGTAATACTAACAAAGGATAATCTAGCGAGGAAGAACTGGAAGGGCAGTCAAAAGTGTTGTTTCTGTAATAATAATGAGACAATACAACATCTTTTCTTTGACTGCCCTCATGCTAGGGAGATCTAGCGCCTAGTTTTCTTTACTACCGGGTTATCTCCGCTTATGTCGGTTTCACATATGTTGGGGAGATGGCTTTCCAACCAAGATAATAACATTAAAAAGATGATTTTGGTGGGAGTCTCTGCACTATGTTGAGCTATCTGAAGATGTCGAAATGACATTATTTTTAACAAAACCAAGCATACTTCATTTATGCAGGCTCTCTTTTCAAGGGAACTTATTGGTTGCGCTCTTGGTCGCAAATACAGCGTGACGACAACTCAAAGGAGATGTTCCGGAAGGCGAGCTCGATGCTAGAGGTTATCGCCTTGGAACAGGCCAATCGTGGATGGAAACATTTTAATAGATTGACGTCTTTTTAGTCTCTTTGATGTCTCTTGTTCCCTTTTGTATTCAGCAATGTAAGCTGAGAACTTGTCAAAATTGTAATAAGGTGGCCGTATACGTTTCGTAGAGGCCAGATTTTTATCCATTATCTAAAATAGCTAGCTGTACTTCTGTTATATTATCTTTCATAATGTATGTTTGATACCAGCAGAGATCCGAGGAGTGGAAGACAGAGAGGATGAATCAACTCAAGAGGGAACTGTACCGTATGTTTGATACCAGCAGTAATGCCCTGAGCGCAGCCAACACATTGATGCTTGTGGATGTTCTTGAACGCCTTGGGGGTAGACACACCTTTCCAAAAAGAGATTGACACAGCATTACGTCGAGTGCACAACGAGGATCTACAATTTGGCAACACCAGTACAGAACTGCATATAGTCGCCCTCTGGTTTCGTCTACTTAGGCAACATGGCTTTTTTGTATTCACAGGTAGCTGTGTAAATTAAGGGACCTAATAACTAAAACTTTTCTGATCCATGCATCTTTCCAACCTACTTATTTTGTTTTATCAAATTCTGAATATTTACTAGCTATTACTCTCTTCATCCCAAATTACTTGTCATTTTGTTTTTTCTAAATACATTTCTTTTGTTATGCACGTACATATGTATTTATATCTAGATACATAAAAAATGTAGAGAAAAGTCAAAACGATAAGTAATTTGAGACGGATGGAGTATGTGGGAGGCTGCTAGGCTGGCAATGCATCTTGAGCACTGATCGATGCATGTAGTAAAGTGTGAAGACACATCTTACTAGGGATTTTTCTCTAATATACATGCAGATGTATTTGACAAGTACAGAGATGGCACTGGAACTTTGAGCACGGCGCTGACTGATGATCCGAGGGGTCTACTGAGCCTGTACAATGCTGCTCATATGGCTGTGCCAGGCGAGGATATCCTTGATGATTTCATCGCCTTCACTAGGCCCCATCTCGAGGCTGTGAAGGGAAACGTTGGCTCTCCATTGGCAGAGCAGATCTCCCGTGCTCTTGACATCCCGCTCCCGCGATACATGGGTCCACTAGAGACCATGTACTATATTGCCGAGTATGAGAAGGAAGACACACACAACACTATGGTGCTCGAGCTTGCGAGACTGGACTATAGCATCGCCGGGTCCATCCAGCTGAAGGAGCTCCGGGACTTCTGATTGTAAGTCCATAAAAATATCCGACGGTTAAGATTAATTGTATAGTACCGAAATCTTTATTTTAAAAATAGCATAAAGTTTAAAAGATCATTCTATTTGAAATATCATTTTTATAATTAACAATTATTAAATTATCGATAATAAAGAATGTTTAAATCTTATATTATACTACATACTACTAATAGTAGTATTGTGTAATGTAAAAGAACCCTATGACGAATGACCCTCAACTTCTTTTTACTTATTCAACAAACTTAATGTATCCCTTTTTTTTTTGAATTAGAACTGTGAGAGTTCCCCAGCGGTTCATTAAAAAAGAGAGTTAAATATGTACATGCAGATAGGGATACTTACAAAGGGGGAAAGAAAATTACATAATTGAATCTAGCCATTCTATAATAGTTGACCTAAAATCATCCTTAACCCTACGAAGCTGAATGATGACTTGCTCTTTGAATTTCACAATCCAAAGATTAACAGTAGCTCTCTTGGAGTAAAATATCTTTCCATTTCTAATGTTCCAGATTTCTCATTCTGCAATAATAAAGGTTCTCTAAGAAATATGATAACTGCATGCTGTGCTTGTTATTGCAATGCGAGAACGAGCTGTAGCTCGGTTGGTAGGCGTTGCAGATGGGCACGCCGCCGGTCTGGGTTCGAATCCCATCGAACATAGGTTTATCTCAGCGGGGATTTATTTTAAATCCCCTCGCTGGTGAAGCCGGGGTTCGGAGATTTTCTAAGCCGGGAGGATGCTTTTTTCTCTTAATGAAAACCGTGTGGGCGGTCTTACCCCCACCGACTTAGTTTTGTTTGTTATTGCAATGCGTCCATGTATACACCTACTGAAGCGCGGAAGTGATCTCCTGTCAGATATGGCGTTTTGTTATAATTTTACTGGGACTTAGTATTACATTATTAGTTTCTCATTGGGTCTCATGTCATAAGGGGTCTCTTTTTCTCTTCTTTAGAATTGAGTTCCATTCTAATAATCATAATTTAGACACAAATTATTAGTTTTTTTAGAAAAAGGAATTTTCATTCTGACCTCTGCAAGAGTTTTGCACACAACCAATTCTTATTACAGTTACTTCAAGCAACAAATTTTAAACCAAAACTCTCAAAGAGCGAACTAAGCAAAGACACAAATTATTAGTAGATGGCATGTTCACCTTGTTAATGAGGATCTATAGAATCAATTTTCATATCCCACCCTCATGAATTAAGATAAGATTATATCTAAACATTGAAAAGTTGTGGAATGCCACATTCCGAGATAAATAGCTTACTTCTTTAAGTAGATTTCAATTTCTTCAAAATGAAGGAGTTTCTTGATGCCTCTGATCATACGCGAGTGGCGAGAGGCTAATATACATATGTTGTTGACTAGTGTAGAAAAAATTGGCTGTTTAATCATCGTCGATACTGACACAAGTTTTTAAAATTTGACCTGAAGGTGGTTTAAGGATCTCTACGAGAACGTGAAGCTAACTTACGCTCGGGACCGCAGTGTGGAATTGTACTTCTGGAGCTTTGGAATGTTTCAGGGGGAGGAAAACTCTCATGCCAGAATAATTTTCTCCATGATCATTGCATTTGTAAGCCTTATGGACGACACCTATGATGTTCATGCCACTTTCGAGGAGTGCAAAATGTTCAATCAAGCTATACAAAGGTAGGTTAGCTTTCTCATACATGGTTTGCCAAATACTATACTTCCATCCTTTATAGTTAAATACTTCCTCTGTTGTTTAATATATGACGTGTATGACAAGTAAATTAGTTCTTTTTGAACTAACTTATCATAAACGAACGGAGGTAGTATATGATGTTTTGAACTCACTAGCATGTCCTAATTGTTTAGATATGCTGTAGATTGCCTCTCACAGCTGGAACTAACACTACCGGAAAACACAACTTTGTCGTGCGTCGTGCCGTTTGCCGTGCGCTTTTATACTACGCACGGCAATCGGTTGTTTGTCGTGCGTCAAAGAAAAACACACGGCAAACACTTGAGTTTGCCGTGTGTTCTTTCTCGACACACGACAAACACTTAAGTTTATTGTGCATTTTTTTACGCACGACAAATTATTTTTTCCCCACCGTCCGTTAGTGTCATCCGCTACAGTTAGCAAGTAGATGGGGAAGAGGCATTTGCCGCGCGTTTTGGATCCGACACGGCAAAGAGGTGTCTTTGCCATGCATATTTGGATCTGACTCATGGCAAAGAAGTGCCTTTGCCGTGCGTCTTTCCTTTGGCGCACGGCAAAGCTCTAAATACGTGTTGGGACACTTGTGAAGCAACTCATACCTATATTTATCTTCTATACTCTAAATTTTTTTCTCACTCCAAACACAACATGTGGTACTCCATGTTAAAATTTGGTATAATTTTGAGTTCGTTTGCTATATTTAAATAATTAATTGCATTTCAAGTAATTTTTTGAATCAAGTCAAATTTGAACTGCAAGTGATTCAAATAATAGAATAAAATGAGTGGAAAAATGATATTCATGTTATTTAGCCCATTTTAAGATCTTACTCATGAAATTTTTTTATGGACAATAAACAACATAAGTTGTTTTGTGTGAACTTTTTAGAATTTTCCGCATCTATTTGATATTTTTGAAGTTTTAATTACAATTATAATAAAATAAAACTTTGCCATGAGTTTTGGTCCGGCGCACAGCAAAATAAAACTTTGACGTGTGTTTTGGAACCGACGCACGACAAAGATCTATTTTGTCGTGCCTCATCAAGCAAACACATGACAAACTTAACCGGACCATCACCCCGGCCCATCTTCCTCGGCCTCCTCAGCCCATCTCGCATGCCACGTATATATAGAGCTCCTTAACTTTAAACCCCTTCCTCCCCATTCCTGCACCGCCCCACCCCTCTCTCCCTCTCCTCTCACTCTCGCCGCCACCACCCACCTCTTTCTACCTCTCCTCTGCGCCACCGCCGCCACCTCTCTCTCCATCTCCTTTGCGTGTGGGTGGCCGGCGGCGCAGGCTCGGCACGTCCTCCTCAGCGTCCCACCTCCACCTTCCGCTGCACCTCCTCCACCTCCCCGCGGCGCGGGCTGCCGGCGCGTCGTCCTCTTCCTACCGGCGGGAGCAGCCAGGCTCCGGCGGCCCTGCAGCGGCATACTCCTGCGCGGTCGCGGACCCTCCTTCCCCGATGACAGCGGACTAGGGTTTCTCTCCCGGTGGCGGCGGGATCCAGATCTCTCTCTCATACCTTTTTTCGCAGGTGGGGCGACAACGTGGTGGCAGGGCGGCAAGGCCAGGTCCGGTGGCCGCGGCCCTCGGATTCGCCGTCTTGTGGTGGCGGCCAGGCCTGCGGTGGCGGCGGCTTGGCCTACAGTGGCGGCCTGGCGGCGACAGCCTCTGCGTTGGACGCCTGGCGACGGTGGTGCCAGCGAGCGGCCACGACACGGTGGCGCCACAGGAGGACGTGGCGGCGGGTTGGGATTTCTTTTTTTTCTTTTTTTGATTTGTTTGCCGTGCGTCGACGCATGGTAATGGTTTTTGTTTTGTCGAGCACCAACGCACGGCAACCATCTCCCGCGCCGTTTGCTCTAGCCATTTCTTCCCTCAGTCTCCGTTTGCTTTTTTTTTTGCCGTGCACCCATAAAAAACGCACGGCAAAATCTTGACCGTGCGTCCCGATAAACAATGTACGGTAAGGTCTGTTTGCCGTGCAAAACGTTACCGAGTGACCTTTACCGTGCGCCATGCGGAAAACGCATGTCATAGAATTTGTCGTGCGTTTTTCTGGTAGTGTGATAAGTAATGCATATGTATAATCACCTGCAGATGGGATGAGTGTGCGGTTTCTATGCTACCAGAATATTTGCGGAAATTCTACGTCAGAACATTAAAACTTTTTGACGAATTCGAGGATAAGTTGGAACCAGATGAAAGGTACCGTGCGCTTTATGTCAAAAAAGAGGTATGTAACTGTACCCATCGGCCATCACACGTGTAGAGGTGTGTTAATCAACCGGCTGCTTGCTCCAGCTTCTTTCCGCACAAATGAAGCGTAGGCTTTTTTATTAACATATTGATTATTCTGGTGTGCAGTATATGTTGCTGTCTAAATATTATCTTGAGGAGGTCACATGGTGCAATAAGAATTACATGCCCAGCTTCAAAGACCAGGTAGAGCTGTCCTCCATGTCTTCAGCCATTCCGCTATTTCCTCATGCTTCTTAGGGTATTTCTATTGACCCTCCAAAAATTAGTGCCATCGGGAAGCCGATTAACTATATATTGGTTTTAATGCTCCTCCTATTGCAAGCGTTATGGATGGTGCCGCCTGTCTTGCTACAAAAAGGAAGGTTGCAGGGAAAGCAGATCATACATCCATGAAGGTGACAACCCAGCGAAAACGCATGAAAAAGAATACCCCAGCCGATGTGGCTGGTTTGATCATCGGCGTTCCAATCGGCATAGCTTATGTCGATCCGAGCCACACAACTGGAGTGCTAGTAGGTGCTGTAAAGGTAATTTTCTCATCCGAATTTTTTTCTCCTTTGATTTTGTATTTTGAAGATTTATTTCCTCATACTCGATCTTTCTCACAGTCTTCCAGTTTGTTGGACAAATTCATTCAGGAAAAAGCAAGAGTATCATCAGCTGATCAGTGTGAAGCCGAAGGAAACCCAATTTCATCAGCTGATCAATCTGGAGGAAATCTTCCAGCGGTGGAACCAACAATGATAGCCGACGAGCCTCAACACGAACAACGTGTTGCTAAACTAGTCTTCCCAGTATCAGCTGCTCAACCTGGTTTGGAGCATCAGGAGGAACTGACTAACACTATTCTCCTTGATGAAGAAGAATCAACCATGGCTGAACTAGGATTGCCGAACCCAACTGTAAGCATGTTGAACTTATTGATTTTGATTTTGTACCTGCTTGAAAATGACGTCCTTGCCCCGTCTTTCACTATTAATAGGTTCAAGGCGATTTTCCAATCAGCATCACCTCCCGGGTGTTATCTCTGGGTCTACTCCCTGATGATGTTTGTCCACGGCTTTGTGACATGCTACCTCTTCTTGATCAAGATATCGGCCAATTAGTCCACAAAGCTGAGCCGATCAGAAATATTTACAAGCAGATCAGAGGACACCTGCCGGCTGAGATCAAGAATAAATTGCATGCAGTTGCTTTTATAGAAACTTATCAACCTCGAGTTGAAGATGCACAAAATCGGCTGGAAGAGAGGGTCCATCAGGTGAGATTGATTCAAAATCGGGAGACTCTTGATTCCCAGGTGGCTGATTTGGACAGAAAGATTCGGACTTTGTCTAATTCCCGTCCTGAAATTGTTGTTGGCATCGATTGGATGAAGAGAAGACGTGCAGAGCTACTTGCGGAGCTGAGGCAACTTGAAACAGATCTACCACTGGAGGAAAAGAAGCTAGCAGACCTCCCAAGCACGATCGGCGGCATGGAGCGCACGAAGAATACCATTGCTAAGAAAGCCCAAGACATCCGTCGGGAAGAACGACTGATTCCAGGTTCGGCCGATGCCGATCATAGAGCGATAGATGAAGTCGATCAACTCCGCGTGGATGTCATCAATGCCACTCATTCACTAGGCATAGTTTAAATATTTTGTATGTGTAACCCTAGAACTTGGTCTTTTGTAGCTGGTTTTTAAATGTGCTAGCCAACTTCCAACACTCTGGTTTTATTTTATTTTTTTTGACCGAATGCTCTTGATCGGCCTATAAATATGAATTCCTTTTTGCTTTTCCTCACCCCTTTTCTTTTGCAATGGCTTCCTCTTCATCTTTCGTGAACCATGCCGATTTCCTATTGTTCCCTTCTTCTTATTTTGAATTTTCCTTGCTGATGCTCTTCCCTTGTTCTCCCTTCAGTCCCCTAATCATGATGATGTAGAAACAGTCTTGACGAGCATCAACGCCTTTGGCGCGAATCCGCAGACGCACCCGTCGAGGCTAGAACAAGGACTTCACCTTGTAGTCTTCAATGATGAGAGGAAGCTTGAAGCTTTGGAAGTCAGGAGAAATCACCTTCTTCAAGAACTGAGTTAAGTAGATGAGGAAATCGCTCTGGTTAGGGTAGAATTAGACAGAGCAAAGAATATGCTGAAACCCTGATGTGATGTATCATTGGCGGATGCAACCGGCCCTTTACTTCTAGGTAATTAGTAGTACCATTCCCCAATAAATGATCTACAATCTTGTCGTCAATTCTTCTGATATCCTTTGAATGCATGCTGCTTAATATAACGATTCACCATGTGACTCTGATTAATCTTTTCTATCCTCTCTCTATTATAAAACGCACCTCTTAGTCCAAGGGTCTTTCCACAGGTTCACAAGAGTCACATCCATTTTAACCGATGATTCGGATCAGTTGTATTAGGTCTTAGGAATGAGAGGCATTTACCCCCAAAAGAGTTTCCAGGAAGAAATAGTCATTTTTATAGAATGGCAAGCTTTCGCTTGAAATGGTTTTGCTTCTTGACGATGCTATGAAGATTGCAGTCTCTGCCTGCTACTTTGAGGGAAACCAATCTCGATGTATGCTCTGCAGTTCATAGACGTGGAGAATTTCCAAATTTAATATATTGGAGCCGGTCCCATTTTTGGGAAACGCATCCTTGAATCAATGTCAGCCTCTTGAAGGTCGAGTCATTCATGGGGCGTCTGTTCCCCTTTTGACCGGATCTGGCACTTATGTTTCCATCTTTCCAATTCTCCTCCATCCTTATCTCTTCCTAGTGTTTGGGCTATAAATAGACCCTGCACCCATCGATGAGAAACACATCTCTTAGCCATGGCTCAAAATATAAGTTTGAGAGGCTGCCAGCTTCTTCTTTTCGCTTTTCTTCTCTTCTTCTGATCTCTTGACGGCTAGAAGAATTCTTGTGAAATAGTATAAGGCATGCTCCTCTCCCTAGTTTCATTTTGTGAATCCAGGAGGTCCAACAGCTAGAAGAATCCTTGTGACGTGTCTTGGGTGCATCAGCTGGTGGAGCAGAGTTTGCATATAGCCCCTTTGGCATCAGGAAGAAGAACAAGCCTATGTCTTGTTCATCGGCGAGTTGTGAGGGAAGGTCACAAAATGGTGATCCATCTTATCAAATTTGCACTTCCTTTTGCCTTTTAGTATCTACTTCCCTTGTATCCCCCTCTGTTTTTAGAAGATACCTCCCTTCATCTGAATCATGAAGATCACAACCGGTCACCATGTATTTTGATCCATGTATCTTTCTCAATTGTAATATCACCATGTACTGAAATATGAGAGAAAGAAATATATATCTTTATTTTTTGTTCTAAGGGTGATTGTTACATCGGCTATTATCCGAATCATTGATCGGCTATAAGTGTTCAAACACTTCTGTTTTTACAATTTTTTTCTCCTTAAGGCGATAACTCAGTATCGACTATTTTACACTGAGGCGATAACTATGTATCAACTATCATCCGAAATCTAAATCGGCTAAAAGCCAAAATTAGTAATCGGCTAAGTATTTAATTTAATGTTTCCAACTTTGCTTTGGCTTTGATGAGTATCGGCCTTGGCTTGTCACAATCCAATCCTTCCGATCGGCCGATGTGGATCTGTGCTTCGTCTCTTCATATTTTGGAACCGATCACTTGGATCGGCTGAAGCTCGAAATCAGACATCTTGAGGAAATCTGTCTCCCAAACCTTTCCTGATATGCAGATGACTTTCTCAAAGTTCCACTGTGTATTGGCCGCTACAATGTGGAAAGAGGAATCGGCATTGACTATTTCCACCGAATCTCCAATCCATTGAATCACACGTTGATGCATGGTAGATGGGATACAATAGTTGGCGTGAATCCAATCTCGCCCTAGTAATAGATTGTAGGATCCTTTCCCCTTGATGACGAAAAAGGTTCTTGGAAGGGTCTTACTGCCAATCATCAGATCCACGCAAATAGCACCCATCGCAAAAGATACGTTTCCTTCAAAATCCATCAGCCTGATATCGGTCTTGGTCAAATCTTCCTCACTTCTTCCAAATCTCCGGAGCATTGTACAGGGCAAGAGATTGACTGACGCACCCCATCCACCAAAAGCCTTGTGACTGGCTTCCCATTGACATGTCCTTTGAGAAACATAGCTTTCAGATGCTGACGCTTTTCTTCTTCTGGTTTCTCAAAATTGGCCATCATTGGATCCAATGCTAACTGAACCGATCCTAGTTCTTCATCTGAAATTTCTTCATCTGAATCAGACTCAGGAGTCATGAATTCTTTGGGTAGCATGAAGACCATATTAATGCTTGCCATTGGTTGATCGTCTTTCTTATCATCAGCTTTTGGTTTGGGTCACCAAACTTGTGATCGGACCTTCTTTTTATCATGTGTTTGCTTCTCAATTTCTTCCTGTTGTTCCAATTGCCACAAGTGTTGGATCCTTCTCTTCTGAGATTTGGTCTACCAATCCGGGCACTGCTTAGGTTGGCGAGGTCCGTGTTGACTCTTGTCCTCATGTGTAGCGTGACGCCTTTCTAGATCTTGAGCCAACACATCTTCATCGGGAACTCTGCTATCAGCCATATCTTCTAGCCGATTAGGCCGACTGTCTTGACGCTTTCCCCCAGCCGATCGTACACGCTTTCCTTGCCCCCGGTCAATCATATACTGAGATGCGTTGGTCGTGGTGCTCTTGCCGATCTTGATCCATGGCCTTCTTGTCCCTGTTATCAAAACATGGCCTCTTAGATGACTGTCCTTCTGAATAAAAACCATCACATTTTGGACAGTTGTTAGATGTTGGAAGCTTGATCCCTTCTTCCCAGCAATATCTGAAAAATAGACATCTCCAGTGACATGCATTGCGTCTCGTCCATTCTTCCTTTTCTCTGATCTACCTCTGTTGGCTTTGGAACCTGCTCAGAAGTACCTGCGATGTAATGTGTTGCTTTGAACCCTTTGAATTGATTCCTTCTTTGAGCAATCCCTTCCCTTTGGCTTCTTCTACTGTCATATGAGTTTTGGGGTCAATGGTTCCTTTATTTTTAGTTGATTCCGACATCAACACCTTTGCTTTGGTTATCTCAACCGTGTGAGTAGGAAAAGGGTGATGATCAATCTTCATCGGCTTTCCTGATTTGGAAGGTGTTTCAAACTTAAGCTTTTCTTGATCTATTGCATTTTGGATCTGTTGATGAAACACCTTGCACTCATCAGTGTTATGAGATGTGGCATTGTACCACTTGCAGTACTTGATCTTCTTCAACTCCTCTGCACTTGGTATGGTATGTTTTGTGAAAGCTTAATCTGCCCTTGCTGGAGGAGGAGATAAATATCTTGTTAGCTTTGGTTGTGTCAAAACTGAATCTTTCAGGTCCCTTTTTGCCGAAGGGACATGGAATCGGCTTCCTGTTTGGTACCCACTCAGCTAAGTCAACTTCGGCTTCCCCCTCTTTATCAGAGCCATCTACATAAGACACTCATTTTTGAAAGTTCCTCCTGGGTTCATATGACCGAGTGCTCTCATGACTTAGCCGATGAAGAAGCTGACTGATGTTCTCGAACTCTTGTGATGCATATTTCTCCTTGATGGACGGCAAGAGTCTCTGAAAGGCCAATTCTGCAAGTTGTTTATCAGTTAGAGCCAAGATGTAGCATTTGTTCCTCATCTCTCTGAACCTCTGAACGAAGTTGGGTACTGACTCATCGTTCCTTTGCCTCAAGCTGGTGAAATCAGTAATCTTCATCTCATGAATCCCCGAAAAGAAGTACCCATGAAATTGTCTTTCCAAATCTTCCCAACTTTGAATTGAATTGGCTAGGAGTGATGTAAACTAAGCAAAAGCTAGCCCCTGACAGCGAGGATGAGAATAATCGTACTCTCAATGAGTCATTTGTCCCTGCCTCTCCACATTGAATGATGAAGCGAGTAACATGCTCAATGGTGGAGGTATCATCTTGGCTAGTAAACTTGGTGAAATCATGCCCTTGAACCTCTGAGGAAACGAGATTTGATCAAAGGATGCCGGGTAGGGTGTTCGGTACATGTGTGTTTGTTGCTTTGGCTTTAACCCGAACTGATTCTGCAGCATATTTGTAACTTCAGCAATCAGGCTTTTCTGATCAATCGGCTGAGAACCTGCCGAAGGATATTATTGTCCTGAAGTTGCTCCAACTGTTCACGGTGCTCCTGAGCAATCGGCTAGGAACCTGGCGAAGGATATTGCTGTCCTGAGATTACTCCAACTATTCTTGGTTGCTCCTGAACAGTCGGCTGGATAACCGGAGGATTAGAAGGAGCCCGGTACTGACTTGGAATCTCAACAATATATGACGTTCCTTGAACTGGTTGTCCAGTTGAAAAACCTTGGTTTGATTGGCTTGGTTGTGGTACAATCGGCTGGAGTATATACTGAGCATTTGAAAAATCCTGGATAGGTTGCTCTTGATATTGCGGCGCCGAGAACATGGGAGGATCTGTCATTGTTTCCAAGAGTGCAGCTTGATTCATAGCTTCATTGTATTCTTCTTGGAGTTTAGCAGCATAACTCCTTACTGCAGATGCTTTCATGGCCGGACTCATCTACTCATGTGCCATCTGGTGACTTACGATCGACTGATTAGCCGAAAATCCACCAGATGCATTTGGTTGAGGTGTCATCTCCTGAGTTCTCTGAACTCTCTGAGGAGTAGGTAATGGCTTGACCATATAAGCGTGCAGAGGTGATATTTCATAACTTTGTTGACTCTAGGTTTTGGGATCGTAGAATGTGAATGTGATCCCATTGTCATGCTGAAGAGCAGAGCCAACTAAGTTATTGAGTTTAGCCGCATAAGGGCCAGTAGGTCTAGACATTGTTGTATTTTCTTGTCTCTGGCTTGACTCTGGTGCAGAACTCGCAGGCATCCTGAATCCTATCAGCTTCCCATCTACATTTCTTTCTGGTGGAAATTTTGGTGCCGCAGGAGTAACAGATACGAAGCCTTGAGATCCTTTCTGACTAAACTCCCCCATGGTTGTTGATGGTGGCAAGGTAGAAGGAGGAGTTGTCGTGACGGTACTTGGAGCAATAGTTGGAGTTGGCTGAGAAACCAGCAACACTTCACTGAACCTCTGGTTGGAAGTAAACAGAAAAGTCATGCCAGGTTGATAATACGTTGGTCCTTTGTATGAGCTCATGATCTCTTCCCTGAGAACTTCCTTCACGTTGTTCTGTCATCATGTCTTGTAATTTTCTAGGTTCGGACTGCACTATGATTTGTGTGGGTTTTGGAAGAGGAACAGTCCTTACTGGTCCTTCTCTGGTGAGGCCGAAGCTGCCCATCAAAATCCGACCATATTCTATCGTGCAATTATCATATTCGGCTTTGTCAGCTTCTTCGAGTTGATCCACGGTGATTTGTTGTATGTTGTCAACATGGACCTCTTCAGGCTTCGAGAGCTCCTTAGTCATTGTTCGTGATTCTTCTTGTCCCACCGGGCGTGCCAAGATGTGTTGACACAAAAAACAGAATAAAGTTCTTCACGGCAACACGTAACAGATCCCCGGGATGTAACAAGGCATGCCAGCCGACCTGACCTGTTGATCGGCACGGAAATAGAGTAGAGCGTTAAATACGGGTTAATCAGCTAGAGAACCGATGAGAGTCTTACACGTGGGCACAACGTAACAGCCGGATCGGCCGATGCGGGACTAGGCGAAATCGGCCAATCGATGAGGCGGCCGAAGTGCAAGTATGTTCAGAACGGCTATGTCAGTCGATCTGGTGACGTCAGCAGTGAGACAGATCTGGATCGGTGGTGCAATAGATACGTCGATGACGCAGTGAAAAGTAGTCAATACGATCTAGCCTCGAGCGGGATAAATTGGTGATAAAAGCTAAATAAACAAGAATTGGTACGAAACTTGCAGATCTAGCTGATACAGGTAAATTGTGAATAAATATAGACAAAACCACAACGATGCGCCCGGAGGTTAAAGCCTAGAATTTACTCGATAAAACGGTACTTACACGCTTGCCGGAGGTCGTTTGATGCAGCCCGACGAACTTGAAGGATGACGTTTGAAGAAATAAGAAAATAAGAAGAAGAAAACTTTTGGCAAAGTCGCCGACTTAAATAGTAAATTGCAGGAAAAAGTAAAGGTTTATGTTTGTTGGTGTGTACATTTTTTTCTCGACCACGCAGGGTCGCTATTTATGCTCTGAGGACAACTTGACTCCTAGTCGATGACGACAAAGCTTACTTGACTCTAAAGAAATAATACTACTATATTTAAATGATCCTCACAGGAATTAGACTCTCTAAACTGTCTTTGACCCATCGTCAACCGATCATTGACCCACCTCAATCCTTCTACACATTGGCGTATTTCCTTTTGCCGCTTTCTTTCCTTTATACCGGCCGATCCCCTTCTTTGACCGTCGGCTGGTCTCATTGACTTCTTCTCAGTGGGCCGATTTTGAATCGGCTGGTTGCTCCTTCTTCTCTCTTTCATCGGCTCTGTAACCTTCCTAGTGCCTCTTCGTCTCTTACTGACATGTGTCAAAAAATGGTGTCAACAGTTTATATGATGTGGTGTGACTATAAGTTGGAAATTTTAGCTTGTTAGAACTATATATTTGTGACTTCAATGATTTTATCCTATTATATTATTTGATATAACGTCATCACGTTTATATATGTTGTATGCTGTGATGGACCCAGTGGGTGCCCCACACCTAGCGGGTGCCCATCGGGTGTGGGTGCGGGTGTGAAAATTCACCCATGAGTGTGGTAATGGGTGGGTGTAGCTAAATGTGATGGGTGTCATAATAGGTGGGTTTTTCTCCACCCGCACCGGACCGACCCATTGCCATCCCTACTCGCACCTCTTGCCTGATGGTTGTTGTCGCCTCCCTCACGAGCTGTTGTTTCAGCCAGCGCCACCACGTGTGACGCGTCCAAGGCTCCAAGCCATGCCCGGGCGCAGTAGCATCAGCCAGCACCGCCCCTGGCCTGTACTCTGCGCTAGCCGAGACAGCGTGCCACTCCTCCATCCCTCAGCAGGTCAGCGTCCTCCATCCGCCGCCCCTACTGTCCTCATTAGCACTAGGCCACCAACAGTGCCGGACAGCCAGGCAAGCCTGGCCGCGGTCAAATCACTGCAGACACCATTGGTTGTAGCCTCGATCCATTTTGATTTGTCACTGGTGATGTCTGGTCTCATGGATTTTGTTCTGCCTAATTTTTCTCCATTTTGCTCAGGTATCTTCCAATCGTGGGATCCAGATCTATG
Source organism: Cenchrus fungigraminus (assembly GCA_036936925.1). Taxonomy (NCBI): domain Eukaryota; kingdom Viridiplantae; phylum Streptophyta; class Magnoliopsida; order Poales; family Poaceae; genus Cenchrus; species Cenchrus fungigraminus. Next base: position 107,453,737 of record CM072779.1, read on the forward strand.
CAAAGCTCTATTTTCTTAATCTACTGATGCCTACGATTCATTTGTGGACATTTTTTCCATGGATTTTATAGTTTACGTAACGAAATGATGAACGTTTCTGGATGTTGAGCTCATGTTTCTCAAAACTCGCGAGTTGACCGAGCTGGCTCGCGAGCTCGACCGAGCCGAGCCGAGCTGGATTTTCTGTTCGTTTCATTAACGAGTCGAGCTAGCTCGTTTAGATAGCGAGCTGTTCCAAGTCGAGCCGAGCCGGCTCGTTATCCACCCCTAGACAAAGTAGTTTTCTTTAGCCCATCAGACAAAACTGTTAGAAGCGTATGTTCTCGAACCCACAGACCGCTAAACTATATTTTTTTTGAATTACAGCGAGGGAGACCCCACTGTGGTAAAATAAACTATGTAGAAATAAAAGAACTAAACAAAACACCAGTTGCACCAAGTGCCCCAGAAAGGAGGGAAAAGAAAACTCGGAGAGGCAACTAAAAAAGAGAGAGGAACTAAATTTGCACAAGGTTTATCTAGTTAAGGAACTCCTATCTTTTACTATTCTTGATCTTATGGGCTTGTAGTCTTGCTTCATCCACAAAGTTTGTAGACCAGTTTCTCACTGTTGGCCTTCTTCCTTCAAAAATAGCATTATTTTTTGTTTCTAAATATTCCAAGCAGCTGCTATAAATACTTCCATGAAAAACCAGTGATTGAAATCTTGTTTGGCTCTTTTCATCATTTGAAAGAAGTTCTGGTTACTTCTCCTTTCAATCCCAATTACTTGCCAACAGGATTTGCTGAAGCTGCAGGAGAAAAAGAGGTGAAATGCAGTTTCCTCTAAATTATCATTGCAAAGCTCACAACTATAGTTGTTGTCTCCTATGTTGTAATTCCTCCTCCTAAGAAGGTTCCTAGTGTTCAATCTGTCCATCAGGAGAAGCTGATGTAAAATCTTTTGGCTGAGTAGGTTCCTGAGCCCCAGATATATTTCCAGCTGTCATTCTCCATTGCTCCAACTTGCAGACCTTGAATAATTTCCTGGAGATCTTGAAATTCTTGAAATGCCTCAGGTGTAACTGGCATATATAACAGTGCTTGGAAGTCATTGTTTTGCAGGAACTTAGCCACTGAAATTCCTTAATTTGTTCCTTGCAAAGTTGTACAGTCTTGGGAATGATTCCTTTAGGAGCCTGTTATTCCAAGTGTCCTCCCAGAATAGAGCACTCTGTCCATTTCCCAAAGTACAAGTAGCAATTCCTCTAAAAAGATCACATAACTTCGGTAGGCCCTTCCACCAGAAGGAGCCCTTTCCATTTGTTGCATGAGGAATGTCACCAGTGTTGTAGTAGGTTTCCCAAATCAAACTCACCTAGGGAATATCGTTCTTGTTATAGAACTTGTCCAGGTGCTTTAGTAACAAGGCATTGTTTTGACTTCTTAGGTTGATTACTCCTAATCCACCTTTGTTTTTGGGTCTGCAAATTTTCTTGAGGGCGACCAAAGGCCTTCTCCTATCATTTACATCAGATCCCCTCCACAAACAATCTCTTCTTTCTCTATCTAAATCATTTATAACACCTATTGGGAGCTTCAAAGTGCACATAGTGTAGGTGAGCATGGCTGAGAGAACAACTTTTGTCAGCTCCACTCTTGAGGTAGCATTCAATCTTCTTTCCATCTGATTTATCAGGGGAGCAAAGTCCACAATCCTAGGCTTAGTAGTGCCAAGTGGTAGCCCAAGGTAGGTGAAGGATAGAGCTCCCAGTTGGCACCCAAAAGATGTAGCCAGTGCATTTGCTTGCTCAGGAAGGGTGTTTAGAGGAACCATGCATGATTTATGAAAATTAACTCTTAGCCCAGTAGAAGATGAAAAATCCTCCAGAATCTCTCTAAGGTGCAAAAGTTCCTCCTCTGAAGCTTTCATGATTAAGATGGTGTCATCACTCATCAGCATATTGGATTATTGGGAAGTCATTGCATGAGTTGGAGGGTATTGGTAGCCTGAGAGAACCATGATTATGTGCCTTGTTGATGAGGTGTTGGAGTAGATCTGCAGCTATTACAAAGAGGAGAGGTGAGAGGGGGTCACCCTGTTTGACACCCCTTTTACAGTGGAACTCTCTTCCAGGGACACCATTTAGAAGGATTGATGAGGAGCCTGAATCAAGCAATCTCTACACCCAGTTGCACCATTGCTGACTAAAACCCAGATGGGTGAGAATTGTGAGGATGGTGCTATGTTCAATTGTGTCAAAGGCTTTCTCGAAATCTAACTTCATAATCACAATTTCCTTTTTTGATTACTAACACTGGTGAATAAATTCGAAAGCCCAAGCTAAGCAGTCCTGGATGGTCCTGGTCTTGATGAATCCATATTGATTCTTATGAATGATGGGAATGATAAACCTTTGTAGTCTGTCTGTCATGATCTTTATAATGAGCTTCAAAATTGAGTTGAGCAAGGATATTGGTCTAAAATCATTTACAGTGGTGGGGTTGTTGGACTTTGGAACTAGTGTGATGAAGTTGTTTATAGCGTTGAGGTCAAGCTGTCCAGAGAAGAACTCATTACAAAGTTCATAAACATCTTCATTGATGATATTCCAGCATTTTTTGAAGAATAGGCCATTAAAGCCATCAGGACCAGGAGATTTATCTGAAAGCAATTGTTCTACTGCTTTATCTATTTCGTCTCTAGTAACAGCATCTGACAAGTGGTCTAGATTCTCATACCTAGGGAGAAGGTCTGACAGGTTGAACCTCATCTGTGGGTTGCATGAGACTCCCATTCTTGCCTTGTAGGTTTCCCACAGGAGGGCCGCTTTTTCAAAATGCTCAGTAACTTGTATTCCTTCAGAGTTGTCCAAACTTGCAATTGTATTATGTCTATACCTGTTTGTTGCTGCAGCATGGAAGAATTTGGTGCTTTCATCCCCAAACTTGATCCACCTAATTGTGTAACTTTTCTTCCAATACTCCTTCTGTAACTTGAGCAATGTTAGAATGTGACTCTTTAGAATTGTCCTAAAATTCCTTTCCTGGATGAAAAGTGTTCTCTGCTCTTCCAGTTTATCCAGGACAGTAAGGACCTTGTTGCACTCCTGGATTTTGCCAGGCCGGCCATGGGCTTACACCACCTTTTGAGAGCTCTTCGCAAAATCTTGAGTTTAGCGATTATTTTAGTGGCGGAGTTCGTTGCATTGACATTCGAGTTCCAGACTGCCTAAACTATATCCATGAAACCAGGGAGTTTACACCAGAAGTTTTCAAACCTGAAAATTTTTGCTTTTGGGATGGAAGTTCCAATTTGTACCGTGCAAGGAATATGATTCGAGGTAGGTTTTGCCAAGGGAACCATAAGTGTATTTGGGAAATAACTGATCCAATTTGCTGAGGTGAAGCACCAGTACAGTTGTACAAGTAGAGGGTCTTCCTGTATATTGCTCTAGGTAAATTTCCTTCCTTTTAGTGGGACTTCCAAAATTCCTAGGTTACTGATCATTGCATTGAAAGTGAATGTGTCCTCAAAATTACCTCCTTCTCGATTTCGGTCACTTATATCTCTGTAGAAATTGAAATCATCAATAAACATCTAGTTTTCTTCAACGGGTATGATAAGATCATTCAACCAGTTGATGAAGTTCACACGTTCAGGACCTTGACAGGGCTCATGTACAGCAGTGAGGTTCCAGCTACTCCCATCCAATTTGGAGGTGAATTTGACTTTCATGGCATATTTGAGGTAGTGCACAACCTCTCCATGGAAAATAGCACTATTGCATCCAAGGAGGATTTCCCTGAGAAGGAGAAAAGGCAAACTTATCAAATCTCTTGGGAGCTAATTTCTTGATAAAAGAGTGATCGAAACTCTCCTTTTTTGTTTCCTGTAGACAATATACTGAGCAAGAACTTTCCTCAATTTTTGCTCTTACAACATCTATTTTGCCTTCCCCATTTAGACCTCTGATGTTCCAATTTAGAACATTCCAATTTCTTATATTGTTTGTACTATCCATTTAGATAGCTGGGGGGTTGCTAGCATTGCTTCCTACATTTTCATCAACCAGCTGGTTCTGAAGGAGCAGCTCTGCCGTCACTGCTGAAGGGAGTAAGCCACATTTGTTGACAGCCACACTAAATTTCTGAGACTAGGATTTCTGAATAAATGCCTTCCATTGTTTCCAAGGTGTCAAGCCCCGAGAATTCAGTTTCTGGGTTGAAATTAGGGGTGTTGAGATTGTCAAACAGTTGTAGATGACAGGTAATATCTTCAGCTCCCTTGTGGCACTTTTATTGGACTGATGTGAGAGCACTATCTTTGGCTTGGCTCCTTTGGTCTTGGCCTTTATCCTTGGGCTCCTTCTCAGATCAATGTCAATCATAGGAGGTTTGATCTTTTTGCAGCTTCTATGACCAATTGCAGGATCTGCACTGTTTACCCTCTTATTTTCCACAAAGTTCTTTTTTCCTAGTGCTGAAGAGTCATGAGCAGGTTCTTGGATGCTTGTCCCATCATCTTTATTCCTTCTTCTCCCGAAGTAAGTCTTCTTGATTTTCCTAACAGGTAAGAAATCTACATTTTCCATTTCAGCTTATATTGGATTGCCTCTCCCATAAGTGCTTTCTTGTTCAGAGTTCTCAATTGTCAGATTTCCATTGTGCTCCATATCAGGTGCATTTGGGAAGATCTGAAAGGACTCAAGCCCAAGGTTGTCAGAAGATATCTTGATAGTAGAGGCAGGTATGCTGAAGGTACTTGACAGCTTGCTGATGATGTCAAGAAGGCTCCTAGTGAGCTGTTCAGCTAAAATTTCAACTTTGGTAGTGCGTGAATCCAGCCAGTCAGCATTTTTTGGCTGAAAAGCTTACTTGGTTGGTTGGGCTGGGAGCTTCATTTGGTGTTGGGGTTTGCTGCAGATTTTGAACAGTGTGTTGCAAACTTTTCACTGTGTTGTAAATTCTCAACATGTTTCAAAGCTTGGGATGTGAACAGAAGACCGCTAAACTAATGACTTGGCACGTCAATCGGTCAAATAAGTCTGATGGAAAGCTTTGACATCCTTCTGATGCTCGTCAATGGAGGACCTTTGTTGTCAATCATCTAGAGTTAGAGATGAAAAAGGAATGTATGGTTCGTGTTGAGTACAAACGGCATGAATCCATTTGGTGAAAGAAGCAACACGCACAACACATGGCTAGTGCTGATGACCATATTCAACATCCCCCCCGGCTACATCACACGAGAAAGTTTCTTTTTGTTAACCATTCTCATACAAGGTCCGAAGCAACCTGGTATCGACATATTCGTATTTTGATGTTATGGCTACCGTGAAATTTAACCACTTCAAACATCATGAAACTTGACATGCATATTGTATAAGTTGTAAAATTTTTATTTTATTAACATCCACAATGCTAAGTGGTACATGTTTTGAAATACGTAGTTTCAAAATAGACTATGTATTATGTAAGACCTATTATTACGTATGCATTTTAAAGTGTTAAAATAATTTCATTTTTGTGTTTTCTTTCCATGAATTCGATTATATAATGAGGCTAAACTCTTATACGACTATGTTATAAGATACATTTTCCCCCATTACCTTTCCGCATGCAGAAGTTAATAATACTATAAACATTATAGGTTGTATATCACTCTCTCTCTCTCTCTCTCAGGGCCGTCCCGGCAAAAACCGAGGCCCTGTACGAAACTTTAAAGTAGGCCTACTAGTATAACAAATTAGAACAATAAAATAACAGATATAACTCCTTTCTGAGATTGAGTTAATTCATCTCTTCTTTGTTTTTCACACGCTTTTGGTAACCTGATTCAAATTTCCTAGATCGATTTGTTGAAGACATGTCTTTATTTGATCTTGGTTCTCGAACACTAATAGACGAAAGATAAGAAAATTTTGATTTACTAATCCACGTGAAGCATTGAGTAGAACTGATGAAGTATAAAGAACTAAAGATAAAAAAATATTACTACCTCCATTTTTTTACTTGACGTTTCTGACAAGCCAAAAGAACTAATTGTAGGTCAAATCATCTGTCGGAAACGTAAGTATTACCGAACGGAGGTAGTACCTTTTTAGCACTTCCGTCCGGCCGTCCGGGAATCAGAAGGCTTCACGGCACACCTCCTACTCCTGCAGACTGCAGTCCTGCCGTGCCGCGGTGACACCTAACGTCCTGCTCGAGCGATCAGCGGATGTGCCCTTCAGGTCAGCCCGTAGAGTACCGTCTAGCGCAACTATGCCCTAGACTGAAGCGACGACGAGATCGATTGGAAGCCAAGGGACAATTAGGCGAACAAGCGTACGTCCGCGCGACAGAAATCACGGGAAAAGGAGTTTTGGGGTTCGGCCTTCCTTTTGTGAGTTAGATGACTAAAAAAATAAGTTTGGGCCAACAATTAGTAGGTTTATGAACTGTAGGCATAAAATGGAGGCCTCTAAAAAATGGAGGCCCTGTACGGTCGCACCGGCGGCACACCCAAAGGGACGGGCCTGCTCTCTCTCTCTCCATATCACAAGGCATCTTTGATTAAAATCATAACATCATTGTATAATTAGTTTACAAGGCATGTTGCTCTCTCACGTTAAGGGTTGTAAGTCGAGAAGCTTCTTGATCACGTGATACACCATCCACATATGTTAGAGCATAGACACTTATCCATGAACGGGTATGTCTATTCATGAGATATTTTTCTGTAGGGACATCATCCATTTGGACACATCTTTTTCCCTATGTATAAATATTTAATCATATTATTCATTAAACATTCAATACAACTAGCGATTCATTCTTCCATTTCTATTGTTTTTTTTTTTTGCTCTCATTTATGTAGCTGCAAATATGTACTGAGATTCCCAAATTCACTTTATTAATTAAGGTATATATGGGAATATGATCTGGGCCGAGATATAGTATATTAGAATAAGAAAGATGTGCAAAAAATCATTATATGACTTAGGCTTCATATAGCCTTGTATTTAGCTGGCATCAAATACAATCGAATAAGATCACTATGTGTAATAATTGTAGGTAAAATGGAACAAATATATTGTGATATATGTAGCCTAATCAGAGTTCGAAAATATTTAAATTTTATTAAGTAATTAAATTTATGTAAAGAAATCATGGAGTGAAATTATTTTTCAAATACTTAAAACGGTATACGTAATGGGTACAAAGAGATAATACATAGCCTATTTTGAAACTAAAAACATGTAGAACTTAGCATTGTGGATGTTAATAAAATGGAATCTTCACAACTTATGCCGCAACAACGTGATCCTGTCGCACCACGCGAATCGGTGCAGCCAAAAGGGTCATGAGATGAAATATTTATCAGGAGGTGTTATTTTGAAAATATTTTTTTGAAAAAAGTTAAAATAAAAAACGCAAGAGCTGAGAAGGTCAAGAAAATTACTTAGTTGTACAGCTACCTGCAATGTCTTTGGGGCAACCTCAAAAAGCTCTGTTCTGAGATTCTTTCTGAAGTTATCGTTTGCAGAATGGTTCTTGGTGAGTTGGAAAAACATGCTTATGCTCCTTTTCAACTTGCAAGCGGTGTCACGCATGTTCTCAGAACATCAGATCCCATGACAGTGAGTGGGGTATGTGAAGTGTCAGGGTAGATTCATAATCTTGTTCCACAAGCATGTGCCCAGCTCATTGATGCGTCTATTATTCTTCAGCACGCTGGGATGACTGTCAGGACCATCGAGCTCATACGTGGTGACCTTGTCGTTTTCTCCAGAGCCAATGAGCTACCAGATTTTGTCCTATGATCTAATATGTTTTAAATGGTGGCGTAGATATTTGCTCACTGCATTTTTGTAGATGCTTACTCATCTGAATTTGTAGTCGCGTTGATCCTGACATCACTTTCTTTGGAGCTAGATACCAAAAGGCAACTGTGTTATACATTGTTATGACACATCAATTCAATGACAAATCTTTGATGGAAATGTATCCATTTGGAATCAATCTTGGTGTCTTGATTGGAAAAATATTTGTTACAACATAAATGATCATGTCATTGGTTCAAACTTTCATGTGAAAGGCTCTGACCTTTGGCTTGTCAATCCTAAAAGATGGAATGTTCATCTTCTCTCCAATATTTTAGCAATGATTTTGTTAATAAGGTGTTGCAGATCCCAATCTTAAATGTGAATGGTGAAGACATTCTTGTATGGAAGCCAAATAAATCTGGTAAGTGGACATCTCAAAGTGCATTATTGAAGCAATTTGGAGGAAGAAAAGAACTGTTCCTAAAGTTCAACATTGCAACTGCCAAACGTATCCAGATGAGAATGAATGATATTTATCCCAATTGTTCATGCTGCAACAATGAGAATGATGAGCATCTTCTTCCACTGTACTTTTGCCAAAGCCGTTTAATGAAATGAGAGCTCTATGGACGTTTTCTCTAAAAAAAAAATGCTTATCTCTATTGTGTTTGTGCATCAGTTGTGTTATATTTCTCAAAAAGTAATGTATTAGTAACTATTAGTTGAGCTTTGATGTACTATAGCATAAACATGACAAGAATATCAATTAAACAGCACAAATGATTATTCTTATTAAATTATTATATTTTGCTTCAAGAATCAAGAACATATTTGTGCTAGTATCGGACCTGGATTAACTTATGGCAACCAATTTTGGCATGCTTGGTGCGGAAACTATTGTACCAACCTCAAGCTCAGTATTTTTTTGTTTGTGCTCGGCTGCTCGTTAGTGATTTTCCTAAGTCGCTTTAGAGACTACCTTTTGAAAAAAACATATTAACTGTCAATTATTAACACAGTGTGAGGGTATAAGAAAGACCGTCCATTCGACGAGCAAAGCAACGAAGGTTTCAGATATTTCTTCCAAGAATGAATGGATAGGCAATATTACTTTGTTTATGATTATTTTCTCTTTCTGTGTATTCTTTTTTCTTTTATGTTTTCTTATGATCAGCTTTTGAGCCGAAGACCTTGTAAGAACTTAGTTGTGTGCGTTTACAGTAGATGTCAGATATATTTCCATTTTCTAACAAAAGGTGTGTTTAGATCCAGATGAATTGGCTGAATCGGGGAAGAATTGGTGTAAACGCAGATGAATAGTGAGAGGTGATGTGAGGTGATGTGATAGATGATGAGATGTTTTTTGCAAACTTTTTAGGATCTAAACACACCCCAAAAAAAAAACTGAGCTAGACAGGTGAGTCCAAAAGGACCTCATTGGCAGCTCATAGACTCCAGATTCTCATGACCAGATAATGTACACCGAGAGAGTTTCATTCAAACTCAGCTTTGTGGCTGAACTTAGTGTTCAAGTCAGATTCAGTTTCAACCTCGACAACTTAGTGGCTCGATGCAATCAATGCAATTTCTACTGATGATGCACGAGGCCACCATGGCCACATTATTACTTATTTCCTAAAAAGATAAGATGCCAAGCTAATAATACAACATTGGGCAATGGTCCTGATGCCCATCTGGACTTCCTCGGCGCTGACTATCAAAGAAGCTGTTTGCCGCTGATGCTATGGTTGAAGCTGACAATGAATGTGCGGATCTCCATTGGCCCCAACTCGACGACAAGATTTGAAGGATCCACAGGCCCTCCACGAACCACCTTGTCAGCAGGAGGTCCTTGCACCTTCCATTTCAGGCGCTTCTTCTCCATGGTTGCACGTTCTTGGTTTGCAGATAAGCTTGTCTCGATGATTTTGTCAATCTGGAGCGATGTATCCAAAATGGGGTCAAGAATACACTTGGAGATGAAGGTAAGTGTAAATCAAGGTGTGACAAAGAGGACCTTCTTGTCTGGGAATACTCTCTTGAGGTCGACACGCGCCAGAGCTGAAAGATCCTTGTGCTCTCCAGCCTATTTGTCCAGAAAAGCACAAAACTTAGGAAAGCAAATAGAAGTATCCTTTCCTGGAACAGAAAAGTAAGAACGGTGGTGGCAAAACCTCGTATAGATGAGCAAGCCGAAGAAGAACAGTTCCATCTTCAAGTTCCTGTGTTATGAATAAATATTTGACACATAGAACTAAGTTATAAACAGATATATATATGGAGTAATGAATTACAAATAAATCCAGGCAGCGGTTTTACACTTGTCGTGATATACATCTAGAAGAGTGCATGGTTTCGTTTCATTGTTTGTCATCAATCAAGCCAACCAGGAGTCAGCACTTTTGCACAGAATATACTACTAAGAAATGAAAAATGAACATTACAAATTCTAAAATCAATTGGTTACCATAACATAGAAGTTATATATATTTTTACTTTTTAATACATTATGGCAACAGTGGTATAACGAGGCAGGTACCTGAAGAGTAAGCAATGCAACATTATCAGGCAAGCTGTAGGTTGGATCCATTGCAGAGAATTTTGGAACATGCGAATTCGCCCAGTTGCTTCCATCCTGGGTAAACAAGTTGGTGCATGTTGAACACATGAATAGCCTGAGAAACCATGCTAAGGGCAAGTTTCACCCATAGAGCCATACCTGCTCTGAGAAAGCAAGCAGGAGAGGTGAGTATATTTCCTGGCCAAATGTACGACGCCACCTTGCTCCTTCTCCTTGTGGATCAATTTTGAGATAGTACTTTCCTTCGATCTGAAATGACAATGAGATACTTTCCATTATATATCTTTATGATACTGCATGCTGCTGCAGTCACAATATGATAACTTGATCTGTAAGGACACAACATTATCATCCGATGACTTAGCTGTAAATAAGTAATTAGTTGAGAAAACTAAGATTAACTTTTTTTCTATGGTACTTTTTAGCCTTTGAGGCATTGTTCGACTTTAATTTATTTTAATGAATGAGACGTTTTCCTCTGAAACAAAAATGAGACGTCTCATTCTAATACCAATATGATCTCAGGAAGCACCAACTGACTTTGGCCTCTATCCTACTAAAGTGTCAGGAATATAATCACTTTACTTACAATTAATCCTTCACATTGTTTATCAACACAGACAGTTTCATTTAATGCCTCTGCGACGCCTCGCCCATCATCATGGAGTAGCCTCCTATACAGTGAGTAAAGAGGTTGTCGCAAAGAAAGTACTAAAGCACGATAGAAGCAACAAATTATCATTACAATTATGCTGCTTGAGCATGTACCTGTGTAGCATTAGCTCTATTTGTCCATCTTTTATACTTGAACCTCCAACTGACCTGTCTACCAGTACAGACAACTCTTTGCTGCCATCTTCCACATAAATGCCAAGATTAATCTGAAAAGATGTACAGATTCACCAAACTTTTTACAAATGTCTACTTTTAGTAAAAATCAATAAATGTTGGTATAAAGATCAAAATAACTAATACAATCCTCTAGGAAAAGGCACAGAGAATAATCAATTCAAAACTGAATCAAGTGAGCGGCAGATGACACTCTTGACTACTGCTGCTCAGATAAAAAGATGTCATTTACTGATGTTATTAAACTTCTTCATTAAAAAATATAGAGAGCAAACAGAAATTCACAGGATAATAGTTTCCAGCAATGGGCTGATGCACTTCAATCTTCCACTCTGATCGATAATCTCTTATCTGCAAAAAAATAAATAAAATTGGTACCTTGTGTATAAATATAAAGCTTGAGATAATCTTAAAACATTCTTTTCCATGTATTTTCTTTTTAGTTATCCATTGTGCCAACTGCTAATCTTAACCCTTCACGTCAAGGTAGCATAGGAATCACTAGAACAGTTATTTCTGGAGAAATTTGTCAATGAGAAGGGCAACAAAAGTAAAAGGTAAAAAGTGCCAGTGCTGCATACCCTTTTGATGAAATCGCGTCCACTGGAATCAGTGTAAAATGTTTTGTTTGTTGCCATGTTTGTGACAATTTCAGTTGCTACTTCTTTTCCATTTCCATCATCTATTGGTATAGGCCCAACCTACACATGGGAACAATCAGTTGAGAAGATGTTAAAATCTTATGTCAACCAAATCATTAAAAAAAACACAATGTTTAAACAAACATCTGTAGCAATGCAAGGCATATCCTAGTTGCAGAGAACTCACTACAAACTCCGTTTCCACATAGTCCTTCCCCTTGTAAACTCTTGTAATCTGCATTCAGAATTTTTTTAAAAAAAATAGTATCAAGAATATAAAAATTAATTACTAGTTGATTGACCAAAATTTATACAATATAATTAAATTCTACAACTGATCATCTCATGCTTTATTTCACGATAACCAGAAGCCATTTATATGAGTAAATATGCCATATACTAATAGGCGAATCCTACAGATTACTCAAAATAATTTGATTAGATAAAAGTAGTGGAGTGTAAATATCATTGCTAATTGGATAATCCTTACATGTCTCAGTTATGGAAGGAATGCAAGCTAAAAGTTCATTAAGATCCTTGGAATGTTGGATAAGAAGGAAAACAAAAGAAGATAAAATATGAGTAAAGTGTACGACCGGTCCTTAAACTATCACGGGTGTGTCATCTCGGTCCATGAACTCTCAAATTGACCGTTTAGGTCCTCAAACTTGTTGGGTTGTGTCATCCCGGTTCCTAAACTTGCAAGTCACCCATTTAGGTTCTCAAACTTGTTCAATTGTGTCATGTCGGTCCCCAAACTTGGTTATGAATCTCGTCTGGGACAAATCAAGGCGATCTAAAAACTTTATATAACAAATAAATCATAATTTTTTCATACGAACTCGAATGAAGACAAACTTTATATCAAAATTGTAGCCCTTAACGTGATCTACTACTTTGTAGTTGAATAGTTTTTGAACTAAGATTATTTAGGGTCCCAAAATATTGTTGTATGTTTACAGATTTTGAAATTTTAAATTAAAATATACATGAATGATAATTCAGAAAAGAATTTCCCATATAATAACCTGATATATCCATGAATTAATCTGATGATGCACTTCATCCAGTATGGGGCCACGCAGAACTGTGAGAGGAACCTTACATAAATTTGATAAGACTCATGTTAACTCTCTTGAAAATAACTCAGTGTATTGTGCAACTATATGTTGCTCTCGAGCAAATTTAATTCGTCCTTCTTTTGAGTATAAATTGAATCCCTCCTTCATACCTGGCCGTCAGTCTTGATAGGAACAGTGCCGTTAGGCCGAAATATGTATGCTCCAGAAGCCTATATTCCAGGAAAAGTAAATTAGCATCATTATATGCAAAAACTACTATTTTGTAACAAGGGATGAGATAGAATTTTTAGTGCACCTGAGGATCACTTCCGTTTCCATCCTGCCCTATGTAATACTTGTACTTCTGCTCGAAATTTGCTTCAATCTTGAAATTTATTAATTAGATTAGTAGGCATGATTCTAGATCAACTGAAACTCAACAAAACAGTCATAATCTAACACAACACCGTGCACACATGTCCTGCTAGGGATAACATTTCAAGTCTCAACTAATGAGCGACAAAATAAGCCTGTAACCATGAGTGATGTTACAATAATACAACTCCTTTTCTGTAAGATGAAACTAGGGAAATAATGAACAACTGGACATAAAGATTGAGCTTTGGCACATTACCAGAGTCTTGCTATCGGAGTACAGAGATAATGCTCCAGCCACATTATACTGAAGTTTCAAGTTTCCTTTCCCAACTTGCAGATTGTCTTTACTTTCTTGAGATGAGTATACAGTGGACTTCGAAGAAACAGATGCTGGATTATATACAAATTAGAAAGATATTTTGAGCAAATACTTCTTAAGTCAGTTTATATCAGAAAAAGAAATGAAGTTACCTGATTTCTTCGTGCTTGAGACAAAATAAGTATTAAAACCAAGAGGTGGTACTGACACAGGAAAAGCAAGCCAAAACTTGGGCTTTGCACCTGGTGCAGTTCCTAGGTAAGCCTTGACATGTTTGTCCCGTATGTTCAGTGACGCACTAGCTATAGGCAGAAGTTGTGATTCAATTTCTTTTCCTTCGGAATCATGAACCACAATTGAATCACTGAAAACCTGTTATTCCATTAATTGGTACATTTAATTTATTTGTGAGATGAAGTAGCTTTGTGGTAACAAAATATTGCTGCCATACTAAAACACAAAAACAAGATATTTTCTTTTGAAGAGAGTAAAGAAAAAATTGCATACCGGCACACGAAGGACATCTTCTCGTTTCCAGCCAAGTGAGTTGTACACAAGAACAACCTGTAACCGAAACATAAAAAAATATGGAAAACAAAATGTTTCATAGTATACAATTTGTCTTTTGTCATACTATGGTTGAACTGAAAAGGCCACAGTTTGCATTTTAAAAGTTGTAACACATGGGTTTATACAAAACTCACCAAGCTTTTTCCGTCAGAAAAGTCCATCTCAGAAGGAGGGCAAAAGGTAACATTTAGAAGAAGACACTGAAAAAGAAGATACAGTAATACAGTAGATCAGAGGAACAGTGAGAAGGTGGTCCATATCCATTATTGTTTCTGTTTCTTGAGAAACACTGATCAAATTTATTTCACATAGATTTATTCCACTTAGCAATATAAAGGAAAGGTGTTGTCTCCATTGATGCCTAAGTGGAAAGTGTCTCTACTCATTACAGGAGATAAAAACGAGATGCAAACTAACTTGAGAAAACTTTGTCGTTGGGGTTGAACAACTTGATTTTGAGTCCGACTCAGTCAAGCAACCAAGAGAAGTCGAAACAAGCTCCTGGGCCTGTAAAATGATTCCAACAAAATAAAGTTATATCTAAATCAAAATGAAAAAACCCATCAAGCATGCATTCAAACAATTCTCTCAGGATCCTCACTTGTGTATATCCAATTGACAATCTCTTGGCATAATCATTTGCTACATGTTGTTTCTCTGTTCCTGTAACAGCATCATGGTGCTGGGCAAGAGCTAGAGCATCACCTAGATAATCTGTTGTTGGACCTGATTTGCTTTTCCCTTTAAAGAACTCCAACTGTCGGGCTGCCTGAAAATAAATTGAATTTTAAGAATAAAGCATTCTATCAAATAATCAAATGCACATGTGAATTAAGAAACTGATTATTTCCATTTGAACGCTACAGAAGAACAACATAGTTTTAAAAAAGGGGGCTATTGCATTCTTGCCCCTATTTTCAATCGCAATTCTGATTTTGCCCTCGTTTTTGTTGACTTTGTGATTTTACCCTTACTATTTGAAAACGAAGGCTCACTTTACCCCTACTCCGTGAACATCACATAACGGTGTCAAAAAGGACAATTTTGCCCTTGCAAATGTACCCCTATTTTTTTAGAACTTTGTGATTATACCCTTGATTTGACTACATATTTTGGCAGCATTTCAATAAATATGAATAGAAATTTGGCAACAAAATTTTGGCAGAAATACAAATTACAATCACAGGTTAAAAAATAATAAGTGAAGAGATTGTTATTGGGCTGTTATTTCTGAGTAGCATTTAGACGGCCAGCGAGCCATACCGCGCACACCCAAGTTCATGTCTTCTTTCTTCTCTGCTCTCTGATGTGTTCGATGGTCAAGCTCCTCCGCCTGGCAGATTCGCCGACCACACGTCGTCGTTTCCAAATCGCCGCCGCCTGTCACACCTCCACCACCCAAGCTGTGCCTCTGAACAAACTCGAGCCCCAGACGAGCACCACGCAGCTGGTATTTCTCGGATTTCCGGCTGCTTGTTGTACTTTGCTCCGCCCAACTCCACCGATGCCGTCGAGCGAATCTGAGACCCTCGCCGCACCATTCGTCGATTCCTCGCACCATCAGCTTTTCGCAGCTATCACACACGTGCAATGGGCACCATCGTCAAGCGAATCTCGCTCACAAATTGCCAAGCCACCAACGCACAGACACTGGCGAGGGTGCGCTGCCCCAGCCGCCGGCTGACCAGGGCCCGACTCCCGCGCACGCGCCACTGGCCGTGAGCGATCCTGAGCCACGCATGCCACCTCCCATGCCCGAGCCGCACCTCCACGCCGCCGCCCAAGCCTCCCACCACCACCGTCAAACCTTTGGGTAGGGAACCAAAATAGGATAGAGGAGCTGTGCCTTGTGATGTGAGGATAAGGTACAGGGACATTTTAGTCCGTTCCTATAGTTTGCAGCCTATTTCTCTTCATTTAACCCCAGCTTTCATTAACAGAGTTAAAAGTAGGGGTAAATGGTAGCTTCCTTCCTATAAAGCGGGGGTAAAAATGCAAAGAGAGAGAATGAGGGTAAAATTACAATTGAGTTCAAAATGAGGGTAAGAACGCAATATTCCCTTAAAAAAAGTAAAGGAGGTCTATACCAGGTAATATCCACTCATCATGCGGACATATCGTTTTAAGGCAGGTCTACTTGTGAAGTAACCGGTCCAGTACGCATTAGGGTTATCTGCATATCTGGTCGAAGAGAAAATAAGGTCATGCATGGGCAAAAGGAATAAAGTAAAAACAATCCTATAAATTATGAATGCATAATAAAAACATACGGGAAGAAATCATTGGTCTTGAGAGGCCATTGCTCATTTGCAGCATATTTTGCATCAGTGTAAAGGGAAGGTGTGGAATAAAGAGCATTGATGCGGCCATCCTGAGGTGTGGTCCAAAAGAACAAGCATGGTGAGTACAACCATAATTAGAGTAGAAAACTTCACTGTTTCCTACTACTTTGTACTTTGCCAAATCCTATATTAATAAGACATTAAGAGTTAAAGAGAAGCATGGAACAAGTAAGTATTTATGTTCTTATCAACAATGAAAGAATAAAATGAATCACATGATACCTATGCAGGATAAATTAGTGTGGGAACATGCAAGAACTCAAATGTACTCCATAACCATAAACCATGTCTAAAAAGATTGTGGCTATAGACCAGGTATGTGTTGAGTGATGGCATGAACTTTCATAATGGAATTAATAATAGGAAAATAATTATTCACTTTCTGTAATATGAGTTCATCCTTAACCTTATTCACATAGTGAATTAGTTTGTCCATATTTCTAAACCAACTCTCTGCATATTGGTACTTGAAGTCTGTTCCCATTGTAAACATGATATGGTTTGTCCTCGTGATATTTGCCTACAGAAAAGAAAGAAACAATACAACTTAGGGTGTGAAGCTATATTTCTGAATAAAGCAACAAGACTAAGAATGAATATGTATTACATATATATAACAAGTAACAATGCAAAATACAGATAAGTAACTTCAAAGTGCAACAAACACCCAAGTTGCATTCTCACAGATCATAAAACCTATCACCACAACAATCAGATGGCCAACATAAACTAATAAGGTGAAGTTTGTAGTATCAGCCGAACCTTGTCGTGTATATAGCTGCAAAGAGAGTACAAAGAAACCCAAAAGGAAAAAAAATGCACAATAAACAAATGTACCTGTGCTAGAGCTGCAGCAACAAAATCATTTACTCGCTCTTCAACATTATAATCAAACAGAAGGGGATCGTCCTGCATAGAGGGAAGCCATGATGAATCATCAAGTGGTGGCTTTTTTTTTACAAAAGAATCACCATCTGATTAATTACCTGGACAACAGGGGAATCAGCATTAACTTCGAAATAAAAGTCACCAGGAGGTGGTTCATAGTTTTTTGGAAAGATGCCAGCAAAGATCTGAAACAAACACACAGACCTCCAATTCAACATTACAAACAAAATAGAATAGCGACTAGGCATTAGGGAAGGGTTCGTAAACAAAGCATCAAACAGGAGTGTGCCATGCATTTTGGAAAAGAAAAGTCTACTTACATCAGCTGATGAACCAAAGCTCTTGGAGCCCCTCCATACAACCTCAAGTTCTTTCGTTCCCTTTCGAGTATCACGGTCTTGATAATCAATCCGGAAGAAATAGAAAGCATCAAATCCTACCTGGCAGATAATAAAATGTTTACTGAGCCATCTCTATCCTATTTAGTTGGTATATTTGCCAAACAATCAAGGGGCCAACTGTAAATTCAGCTAATAGATTTGGTTCCTTTAATTATTCTGTTGTGTGGTCAAGAAGTGTGTCAACTGCATTATGATCGAGAACTCTGGTAATCATGAGACAACAGCTCTTCATTTGTTGTGTTTGCTCTATGTAAGTAGATAGGCTAAAAATAGAATATCCAGCCTGGAAAGAGAAAGGGTAAAATCTACCAATGTTTACGTACTAAGGGAATTTATAAGCAGCTTCCGAATCAAAAGTACTATAATAATGATATGCACTTTTGTTTTTAAAGTGCAAGGTTCATCTTATTCTTATCCCGCAAGTTGGAAGCATGGGAAAGTAGCAGTACACCATATGGAAATTTGACTTAGTCAAAACTTTGCAAGCACTAATCATGCGAGATATAAGGACAAGACATAAATGGATACAGTTAAAACGACCTACTTCTGCACCAAGAAGGTATGCCTGAACCGCAGAGTGGCCAAATGGATCAATCTGCCAGCCAATCCGTGGAATCTGACCAAACTCCTCCTTGACGAACTTGTGCCCGAGCGTAGTCTGATCGATCATGTCGATGTAGTGCACAGTGGCCTCATCATGCATGCACATGCCCCCATTGCTTCAACACCAGAAGCAATGTCATTCAATACAGAGCAGAAACAACTAGAAAGCGGCAGTTTAGGAACTTGAAGGGGCATACATCAATTCCAACCGTCCAGAGCTGATGAGCCCCTTCACAGTATCCTTGATCATGTCGTTCTGGTTCCTCCACCATCTCTGGAAGAATGCCTGCAATCGTACATAAATCACTAGTCAGAAGAAAAGTCCGAAATAATCCGTCCAACCAAACTACCAAAGACATCCCACATTGTGCTGTTGCAGAACGACACAAAGCATTTGGATGCAGAGTTGATAATAGAGCTTCAATTCTCTGAATCAGAAGAAAGGAACAGGGTCCTACAATAGTTCCACAAGCCCAAAAATGCAGGTATAAACAAGAGTATGGTCACAGGTATGCGCATTGCTTCCTTCCAATCCCTATATTTTCACTCACCAAGCTCGCCACAGCCCAACCTCTGAGGCATTTCGAAAAATCAGTCAACGCAACTATGAATGGTATGCAAAGTTTACCTGTTCGACATAGATGAACTTGCGGTTCTCGTCCTTGAGCAGGGCCGGAATGAGCGAATCCAGAACGTTCTGCACGCACGCCCCCTGCAACCAGGACCAAAAAAAAAAGATTAAATACAGCAGAGCCAAGTTGACGAACACCAGGCTTGGGTTAGAGAATCATTAGCTACAAAAAAAATCCCCAAAAATGCTACAAGATAGTTAGCACGCCGGTGATAGCCGCCCCAATCCACAAACAGAAACCTCGAATTCCTCCGAGAAATCAGGGACAGAACCGCGAGGCGACGAAATCGGGGGAGGCGCGGAAGCGAGTCAGCCCGCGCGCAATCACCTGGATGGAGTTGTTGGATCCGACGTAGTACTGGTCGACGGTCTTTAGCCAGCCGACGTCGTCGTGGGTGTGCGGCACCACGTGCACGTTGAGCTTCCCCTGCACCACCCCCGCCGACGTGTTGTACGGGAAGTACACCGCCTCGCCCACGGCCGCTAGCGCGACGGCGGCGGCGAGGAGGAGGGCGAGTCGGACGGTGCCCATGGAGGCGGCGGGCATACGCTACAAAGGGTGGAGAGGGGAGGGCGGAGGAGGAGGAGGAGGTCGCCGGGGACTGGGACTGTGACACTGGCTTGCGACCTGCGGAGGCGGAGCAGCTAAGAAGAAGAGTGGGTGGGACCCACCTGGCGGTGGGGTGAAGCCGCGCGGCGAGTAGTTGCGCGTTGCGCGCTCGCCGGGCCACGTCAGCGTCCGCGGGGGTGGTTTCTGCAAGGAGGCTGCTACGGGGAGGGGCCTCTCGCGATAGGCTTCCGCGGAGAGCCCCTCGGGCCTCACCACGCACATTATTTCCATGCGTGCCCCCACAAAAAAAAACATCGTCTTCTCCGTCTCGCGCCGCGCATCGTCTTCTCCGCCTCGTATCGTCTTCTCCGCACGCACCACCGCCGCCGCCGGCCTCCACCGCTGCCCGCGGCCGGCGGCGACCTCGCCGTCGTGCCGTCCGCCCGCCTCCCGCCGCGGCCTTCTTCCCCGCCCTTCCTAACCCCTCGAACTGCTTGCCCCCGCAACTCCCCGTCCTTCCCGGCTCCGGCGGCGCCTCCGCCGCCCACGACCTCCCCGCCGCCGGATTCATCGCCAGTTCCTCACCCCCGCCGCTGGCACCGCCCGACCGCCATCCTCTGCCACCACAGCGGGCGGCGCCACCGCCGCCTCGCCGCCCCGCCCACACACCAACCCCACCGCCGGTCCGGCAGCCTCCCCGGCAATCCCTCTAAGTCCGGCGGCCATGGAAATCCCCAACCCCGACACCCCAAACCTTAACCCTAACCCCCAAACCCGAACCATAAGGCCGCCGACCTCCACCGCCGCCCGCGGCCGCCGGCGACTCGCTGGCGGCCGCTCCGCCCACCAACCGCCGGAGATGGAGGAGATGACCGGAGGTAGAGTTACTTTTTGTTTGGATTTGCTACTTTTTCTTCTTCTTTCCCTTTCTGACATTTCTCATCTTTTAATTACGTTGTTTTTACCAAATTCAGGGGCTCTCCCTGTAAGCCTAAATCGAGAGGGCTTTCCCTCGACGCAAATGCTCTTTGGAGGCTGCTACGGGGAGGGGCCTCTCGCGATAGGCTTCCGCGGAGAGCCCCTCGGGCCTCACCACGCACATTATTTCCACGCGTGCCCCCACACAAAAAAAAACATCATCTTCTCCGTCTCGCGCCGCGCATCGTCTTCTCCGCCTCGCATCGTCTTCTCCGCACGCACCACCGCTGCCGACGGCCTCCACCGCCGCCCGCGGCTGGCGATGACCTCGCCGCCGTGCCGTCCGCCCGCCTCCCGCCGCGGCCCTCTTCCCCACCCTTCCTAACCCCTCGAACTGCTTGCCCCCGCAACTCCCCGTCCTTCCCGGCTCCGGCGGCGCCTCCGCCGCCGGATCCGCCGCCCACGACCTCCCCGCCGCCGGATTCGTCGTCGACGACCTCCCCGCCGCCGGATTCATCGCCAGTTCCTCACCCCCGCCGCTGGCACCGCCCGACCGCCATCCTCTGCCACCACAGCGGGCGGCGCCACCGCCGCCTCGCCGCCCTGCCCACACACCAACCCCACCGCCGGTCCGACAGCCTCCCCGGCAATCCCTCTAAGTCCGGCGGCCATGGAAATCCCCAACCCCGACACCCCAAACCTTAACCCTAACCCCCAAACCCGAACCATAAGGCCGCCGACCTCCACCGCCGCCCGCGGCCGCCGGCGACTCGCTGGCGGCCGCTCCGCCCACCAACCGCCGGAGATGGAGGAGATGACCGGAGGTAGAGTTACTTTTTGTTTGGATTTGCTACTTTTTCTTCTTCTTTCCCTTTCTGACATTTCTCATCTTTTAATTATGTTGTTTTTACCAAATTCAGGGGCTCTCCCTGTAAGCCTAAATCGAGAGGGCTTTCCCTCGACGCAAATGCTCTTTTTAGTTCGTATGCTGCGGTGTGCGGTGGTGTGGTTTCAGCTTGGCACTTTGGCCCTCCTTTTATACATCCGAATATCCTGTCGCTATCCTTATCCAAAAAAAAATATCCAGTCGCCAAACTTACAATATCTTGGTTCAGGAATGGGTGGGAAAAAACAATTCACGCAACAAATTTGACCGGTGCATCGCCGCTAGTTCCTGCCGGTCAGAAAATAATTACCATTGACTATTACCTTGCACTAGAAATTTATTTATAATAACATACAACTTTGAAGACAAGAGAATTTTAAGCATAGTTTTCATATTTTTCAAGCTTAATACAAAGTTGGTTAATAAAAGTTTCAACATATAAAGAGTAAAGATCACAAGGTGTTCTTTCTCTTTTTTTCCTATAGATTTGTATTGATTGTCCAACCTTCAAATTTAGGTTCATGTCATGCCCATATGACCTTATAATCTTCATCTACTAAATTGGAGCCTAGTAAGAATTGAAGAAGACGTTGTAACATATTCAACAACTGGAGCAAAGCACACATTTGAAACTGGTATAACCATCATATATCAACACGC
Organism: Cenchrus fungigraminus; assembly: GCA_036936925.1. Taxonomy (NCBI): domain Eukaryota; kingdom Viridiplantae; phylum Streptophyta; class Magnoliopsida; order Poales; family Poaceae; genus Cenchrus; species Cenchrus fungigraminus. Next base: position 107,475,805 of record CM072779.1, read on the forward strand.
TTAGTTTCGTAAGTCTAACCAAAACAATGCAACTATAAAGAGGTTTTTTGATTCATAGAAAGGTGTTAAAAGACACTTTAGGTACCAAATTTTGATACACCCTACCTTTTTGGAATTCAAAGATATATTCGGTGTCCTACGGTGGTGTCGATGCCATCGAAGCTGGGTTCCATGCTTGGTGTATGGCTTTATGGACCAAAATCTAGATGCTATGAGTGGTTGAACAATAGTAGCATTGTAGTCCTTTTTTTATCTTTGATCTTTTTCACGTCTAATATATGCTTCCTTATTCTCTTGTGCTAGTGGCTAGAATGATTTAAAAAATAAAATAGAGGGATAAAACACCTTTTGTTACAAAAAGTTGATGGATAAAAGGCTTAACGATGAAACCACTTTGGTGCGTGGCCATGCACGAATGCGAAGAAAAGGCCGCCTTGTTTCTTTTGGATAAAGAAAAGAGACCGCACGCGCCACACGGATCCACAATATTGCCGTGCACGTTCTTGGGCACCTAGTACGTAATTCGATGAGCGTGAGAGGGTCAGCGTGCAAATTGAAAACCGGATAAGGAGGGTGACAGACTATGGATCATCGATCGAATCGCAGCTTCGCATCGCAGCATGGAAATCTCAGGGATCCGCTGCCAACCACGGAACAGCGAGCAGCCGTCGCTTAGGCGATGATGACGTGTACGGGCCAAAATGCCAAATCGCCGGTTGGTTCGTCGCCGTCATGGCTGCTGGCTGGGAGATCACGGCACGGATTGCCTCTTTCTAGTGTTTTTTTTCTTTTTGGTATGTCCTTTGACAGCAAAACTTTAGTTTCCACGCATGATTTTCGATCACCCGGTATCACTCGGAGGTGAGCGTACGAGACAGATCGCCGGTTTGACAACGACGGCCGGCGTCTCCGCGTCTGCTTGCCACTGACCGGACTGGACCAACTCTGTTTTGTTGTGCACGGCGAGTTCGACGAATCTTTGGGCCGGAAACCAAAAGGCTAGCTATGCCGTGGTGGATCGGGATCGGATCGTCTGTCCCCTCGCCGGCCCAACCGTGCCAGCGAGGAGGATCGCACTCCAGTCTAGTACGGCGAGACGGCGAGTACTTCCTGTTCCTAGTTCCTTTGGAGACGCTTGCTTAAAAAAAAAAACTTTGGAGACGCCGAGCATCTCTTCGACTCTTCGTACCAAAAATTGGATCTGGCGTGACACCTTTTCTGTTTGCCCAGAAGGCGGTTGTTCTTATTTCACTTCGTTTTAGAGCATGTTGAGTTTGCAAAAAATTCTCTATCAATCTTGGAACACTAATTAGAAGTATTAAATATGAATTAATGACAAAATTCATTTCATAACCTTTCTAAATCTTCGAGATGAATCTAACCAGTCCAATTATGTTATGATTAGACAACGTTATGTTACAGTAAACAATCTCTAATGAAATATTAATTAATCTTAATGTATCGGTTTCGTCTGTCCGTATAATTAGTTTTGTAGTTGTTCTACATTTAATATTCCTAATAAACTTTGAAAGGAGCCTCCAAAAATTTATACCAAACTAAACAGGCTCTTAGTGGCATAGATTTCTGTAAAAATATCGTGCCTAGTGTTTGTTTCATTTCGTTTCTTTATAATAAGCTGGAACCAAAAAATTGTTCAATTGGGAACTACTACTCCAAGAGCCCAACATCCTGGGCTCATTGGTTGCAATCGCGTCCAAGGGCAATGGGCAGCGCTGCGAACATCCCATCGCGTCGGTAGGGCCCACCTATCAAGTCCTTCTTCCTCCTCTGTCGGCGCTACCGCCGCTGTCGCCGCCGAGGTTAGAGTTTCGGGGTTGCTGGGTTAGGGTTTCAGGTTGGGGGGTTGCCAGGGTGCTATGTTCGCCCGCAGCCATGGAATTGAAGCGGTCAGCCGGGCGAGGTAGGGAGGCCATGCAGTGGGGATGGTCGTGGGGCGGCTTTAGGGTTCTGGCGGCAGTCGCAGCAGCCGAGCCAAGTCAGGGTGAGGGAGAAGCTCGCTGGTGGCGGACGGCTAGGGTTCCGACAACGGGGGCAGGGGCGGGGGAAAAGGAAGAAGCGATGAGACCCTACCGCGTCACGGCGGTGGCGCGGGGCGGTAATGGAGAGCGGGGAGGAAGAAGATAGGGTTGGCTTGGCTGCTGCGTTGCGAAGAAGAAAGAAGATAGGGGAAGGAAGAAATAATGTGGAAGGGCTCATGAGCCGTTATTAGGCCTTCGGCAAACCATCACAAAAGCGATGCTTAGACGGAGAAAAAAGGGAAAAAAAAGGAAAAGCAGAAAAAAGAATTGGGGCATTCCGAGAATTGAACTCGGGACCTCTCGCACCCTAAGCGAGAATCATACCACTAGACCAAATGCCCTTTTGATGGTTTATAACGAAATACATTCTATTTATTATATATTTCAAATAACCAACAGGACTCAACCCAAACGATCGAGTCGATGCTGCAAGACAACACCGCTGTGGCCTCTGGAGGTGGAACGACCTGGCGACCTCCGCACAAATAACAGACATTCAGATTGCATCGACAACAGTATCATACATTGCATATACTCAAGTTTATTCATTGCAAGGTTACAAGCAACCATCCGTTCATTTTCTCGTTCCACGCCATCTGACAGAACCAAGAGCAGAAGTACAGCTGGACAAGTACACAAGTTATGAGCACAAGGGAACAACTGAAACACCCAGCAGACAAAGATGGCGCAACAGAACCAGGCATGGTCTTAATTAGTTGCCGACCACGACCTTGCGCCGCTTGTACTTCACCAGCAACTCGCCCTTGACACCAACAACCATCGAGTTCCATTCGTTCTCTGGGAACGGGGAGACGAGCTCCAGCTCAGCAGGTGCGCCCACACCGTCTTCATCTCCAGGTACGCGAAGAACTCGCCGATGCACCAGTGCCTGCCGCCTCCGAAGGAGACATACGACAGGGCACCTGCCGCCTTGTCCTCGCTCCTTCCGGGCGCGAACCGGTCGGGGTCGTACGTGTCGGGGTTCTTGTAGACGTGGGGGAGCCTGTTGGCGACGGCCGGGGATGTCGCGACCATGTGGCCCTTGGGGACGATGAGCTCTTTGCCTTCCTTGGTTGTCACGGCGAAGTCTGAGTGCGAGTAGCGGAACAATATGAGTAGGGGCGGCTGAAGCCTGAGAGCCTCCTTGATGCAGCGGTGGAGGACGTCCATCTCCGCCAAGATGTCATGATCAATCTTGTTCCCATGCCGCTTCATGACCTCCTTCTGCTCCTCCACAGCAGCTGCAAAGTACTGCGTGAACTGAAGGAGGTAGGCCCCTGTCCAGGTCGAGGTGATAGAGCTAGTCTGCTGTCCGCCAAAGCGTACTGTTATAAGTAGCCCAGTTATCTCACCCTCTGTGGTGGAACGCTCATTCTTGTACTTGTAATCAATTAAGCACTGCAGCATGTCCTCCTCAGACTGTCCGGAGGCCTTGCGGACTTGATGATGGTGGAGAACATTTCTCCCAACCGTGCCCGTGCCCGGTCACGGCGCCGATGTGCAGGGATTGGGAGGTAGGGGAATATGACACTCACTGGCTGCATCCCATTGCAAAGATCATGGAAGAGGGTGGCAACATCATTAAAGAGATTCTCTCGTACCTCCCTTCCAAGCAAGCAGCGACTAGTAATCAGTAGGATGATCTGCTCCAGTTCATACTTCAAATCTACAGTGCCACTGTCTCCCCACTTTGAAAAGTACTCCTGCAGGTAATGTTTGATTTGTAAATGAGATTAACCATCAAACTGATGCGCAAATATAACAAATGCAGACAAATAAAATCTCTATCAACAAATAGCATGTATCTTGCCATGCTCTTTAAAAGCAAACATGGAGAATAGCAGTAAAGGTTAAGACAAAATGTGCAGCAGCTGTCACAGAAAAATGGTACGTATGTATATTCACGAAAAAAAAGCAGTTGCGAAATTTAAGTTGGTTGTATGAGTGGCAAACCATAATTAATGGACTTATGATACTCAGTACCAGGAGATACTGGAATGGCTCAGAGTATAAATTATGCCATCTGAATATCGTACCATGTTTCTTCTAGCACATCAATATACTCCCTCCGTTCTTAAATACATGACGTTTAGGACAAGCAAGTTAGTTCAAAAATGAACTAATTTGCTTGTCCTAAACGTCATATATTTAAGAACAGAGGGAGTAGTAAACTGTCCAATTAATTTGTTGAATCGTTAATCTGAGAAACTAATTCACATATGCAAAGCTCAATAACACACCAGGTTGTTGACATTAGAAAATAACAAAAGGCAGGTAGCGTATGGACTACAACAGAGTATGTCTCTAATTCATTGGCATCCGATGAAGCACCTGACCTCATTATTGCCAAATTATCAAAGTCACCATTACAGTGTTATAAGAATAAAACATGGATGAATTCAAAGGAAGTAATTATCACCTCAGTTTCAGAAACCATCTGACCAACATAGCTGCGGAGCTTGTTACCACGGAGTGCATCGGCGAAGATCCGGATCTGCTCCAGCCTCACAGAATACTTCACATCAAACGCGACTCCAGGGCCAAACGATGCCACAGTGAACTTGTACACCTCCTGCTGACTCAACTCAGACTCATGACCATTGAAGAAGTGCTCTGACACCTCAGGACCGATCAAGAAGGTGATCTTGCGGTTGAGGATGCAGAGAGTGAACACGCTGCCAAGACGAGCATACTCCTCCGAGATCATGGAGATGGGGCCACGCATGAACCGGATAAGCCCACCAACCACCGGCAATGCAGGGATAGTTGGTGGCAGATGCTTGCCTCTGGAACCAGACCATACGATGAAGGTGATGGTAGCGAGTAGCAGCGCAGCACCAGCAATGAGCATTTGCTGATTGTCTGTGAGACTCAGCATTTCCTGGTCCATCTCAGTGGCCAAGTATGAGGATCAGTAGAATAGAGTGCAAGGGATGCAGATTGTGTGGAGAATGTGGAGCGGACAGGGGTTTATATAGGCGCCACTACCAAATAAAGGTAGTACGAAGATGAGGTGTACATATATAAATTATATACTTGTAAACCAACTTGGAAAAACAACTAAGATAGAAAACTTGGAATTACACATAAGCACTATGTTTTCATCTCGTCTTAAGCTTAGTAGGGTTTATTTCCATTTGGCTGCTCTTTACCACAACATATGCATGACTATTATGAACTTTTTCGGTTAAACTGAAAACTCCTGTGGCAGCACATGCCAAAACTAAACAGCCAAACAGGTCATCCTCACCACCATCCTCTTGTAACCGTGTAGGTTTCATTTATTTAAGTAACAACTACAGGAAGCTATTACAGAGTTAAAGCACTGACATGTATCCATCCCATCTTTACTTTTTATACCCAAGAAAAATAAATATCCAATAATTTCCTGTTTAACTTGTTGTCTCAAGATGTCCATAGAGTTGATGTCTTCACACAGCCCAATATCCTGGCGTATCTTTAGACTTGGACAGAGTGCTCGAACTCAAAAGCTAGTTGGATTCAGTTTCAACTTGGTTCGTAGTGCTAGATGGTAACACAACCTAGACATGTCTCGAGCTCTCATACAGAGACAGTTACAGAAATTTAGCCGCCTCAATCTCATACTCGTTGATCTAGTCAGCCTTGGTACTTGCATTTTTCTTCTTAAGATTTTATGAATTGTAAAATTGTGTGCAGCATTCTAAGTTTCAAACTACATGTATCTATACTAAAACAGTAAAACTAACAAAAAAGAAGATTCTTTTGTATATCAAAGAACTGAACATGTGATGCAGGTGTCACATCATCTACAGGATTTAGTTAGGACCTTCTGGGTTCTGGCTACCATATGAACAGCTCTGTTATCCGAAACAACAGAATTCATTGCATTAAAAAGCAGGATGACTCCCAAATCAACCACATCTCTGGCATTTTGCCATTGTTCCTTTTAAGCCATCTCTGTCCATCTGATTGACGAACTGAATAAACTTAACTGATTGCCAAAAACTTCCAATTGGCAGACAGATAACCCAATTTTGATTCCTACAATATGCTCTACTGAACCCAAAAAAAATCGAGCATCTAGCCAAAAAGCGATCCTTCACTAGGAGTCTATGTGACACAAAGCTCCCAATAGATGCAGCATCTATAATTCCAATCAAGATGAATACATTAGCTGGTATCATACAAAACAGCCAAAGTGTTCAGCACCATACCACAAGTGCCAACATTATGGTCCTTAAACAGGACGGTGTGTTGTTAGTTTGATTGGATTCAATGTTGAAGCAGGCGGCCAGGCACATGTAAGAGCACAGAAACAGTGCAGTGAAAGGGAGGTGATGAATCAAAATAGATTATACACTAGCGATGCGCGAAACCAAAAGTCCTGTGGAATGCATACTGAAATGCCAAGAAAGTGCAACTTAAAAACTGACATTGGGAGTTCCAGTTGTACCGAGCAACATAAGATACTAGGAAACTGAAGTTGAACCAACACCAGGATTAGAAGCTAACCAAAATGTAAGACATAAAATAAAAATGTCTTATAACAGGCTAGTCTGGCGATCTGGCCAGTTACATGGGGTATACAGAGAAAGTCAACTTCAATTGTTGTACAGTTGGGTGTTCGCCATCATGCTCTGACCTCTGAGATGGCTGGTGCTAAATCCATTCTTAGCAAGCAAACTCATTAACTAAAAGCATCGCGTGCTCCACACTTGAGTATGTTAATATCTTCCATGCAGACAACTTGGCAACCTTTTTTATTTTGCAGTTGCTATTTTCTCTTATCAACCCGTCAACCGCCCCAAGCAACATGTTAGTGTTTCTTGCAAGCCTTCGCTAGACAGGTTACCCATCATCAACTCAACTGATTTGTATGAGACAATAACTGTGGTCTCATAAGAGACAAGAAAGATCTTATTATATTTTTTCATATGAACTCTGCATTTTCAGTTAACTCATAAAGCAAGCAAACAGTGCAATGGTGATGCATGCCCATAAATCAAGCAAACAGTACAATGGTGATGCATGCCCATAAATCAAGCAAACAGTACAATGGTGATGCATGCCATTGCTTTGTTTAGGCATTGCCCGTATCCCACCGTATCGTCCTATATAACAGAATATGAAGCAATCGATGTGTATGCAACAGGTTACATGACCATATGTAGAGGCAAAGCCTGACCTTGTTAATGCCCAGCCAAATCCCTACAATATGGGCACGTGACCAGCATGGTGGCCGCTTTCATTTCAGTTGAGGCGGCGGGCTAGTTTGGAAATTCCAGGGGCTGATGTGCGGAATCTGATCTGACTATGCACCTCCACCTCCATCCCGTGCGAAGTCAGATACCGAAATCGTGTTAGGGTCCTTCCTTGCAGTTGCAGCGGCCACCAATGGCACGGCGGGTTAGCGGATCAAAGCAGCATACGAGCGGCAAGCATAGTAGACTAGAAGCAGTAGCAGAAGACTAGGGCCGCGCTTAACTAGTTACCTGCTGCTTGTATCACTGCGGGGCTCGGCCTCGGCGCCCCAGCTGGCCTGCGGACGGGGCGCGCGCCTCCGCCATTTCGCACGCGTCCCCCTCCCCAGCCTCGCGGTGGCGGGAAGCGCGGTAGCGACCCGAGAGGCTCAACGCCGTGCCGGCCGCTCCTCATTCAGCCCGCCGCCGGCCGCCCTGCGAACGAAGCGGGCCCGGCAGGGACCACATAGTGTTGGACGCCGAGAGGGTACCGCGGGTCGGCGACGGCGCGCGGCGGGGAAGGAGAGGAAGGGAGGGGAGGGGGCGGTTGATGCGGCGCCGCCATTAGAGCTGGAGCTGGGATGGTGCGTTTGGGGACGAGGAAAGGAATGGAGAGGGATTGAGGCAAGGCCGCAAGGGGAGGAAGAAACAGGAGAGGGGGTCGGGTTGCGTCCACTGACAAGCGGGCCCAGTGAGGGAGACAGCTGGTAATATTTTTCGCACGGAAAATGCAGGATAACAAGTGACAACGGGCAAGTGAGAGAGGGACCGCTTGGTTGAAATTTTGGTAAAATGAGTAAAAAAAAATTTCATTAGGGTGCGTGCACAGAAAGAAGAAATGTACTGACACGGTCTTTTATGTAGAAATTTTGGTGAGAATTCCGAGAACTAAATAGCACCACAAGACACGAATGATGGCTACTAGATACGTGGATGCGGCGTTGCCGCACCTGGTTTGATGAGTAGCCAGTGTATCTTGTTAATGCTGAGTTTAATGTACAATTGAATGTGGTAGGCGCGACCTACAATTTTGTATAGAAAAATGTTGATCTTATAGCCTTGGTTTCCTCTTGTTTCAGAAGCCTAAGACTGACTCCAACAGACAAAACCCAAGGACGAGATGCATTTGCCAGTTTAGGATGCGCACAGTAGAAAGGTCTGTGACCCATAAACTTTGTTCTCCAACAACAACGATGCAGTGGAGCATCTCTTCCCTTCCTCCTCGCCTGCGAGGTTGCGACACGACCGCCACCGAGGCCAGCCATTGCGCCACCGAGGCCAGCCATTGCATCTCCGCAAGCAAGCCTATTGGCCACGGGCGCCGCTGCGAGCTCCGTCGGCCGCGAGAGCCCCACCGCGCACGAGCTCGACGCCGCAGGACCTCCGTCAGGTGCCGCGCAGGACCTCCTCTGGCCGCGGGAGCAACGCCGTGCGCGAGGTTCGCCGGCCGCGGGCTCCCGCGTGCGAGATCCGTCGTGCCGCTCTGCTGGTCGGCGAGTTCCGCAGGCCGCGAGAGCCTCGCCGCGCTGGAGGTCTGCCGGCCGCGGGAGCACCGCTGCGCGCGAGCTTCGCCGGCCGCGAGCGCCGCTTGCGTATCCGCTGCGCGGGAGCTCCGCCGCGCAGCTGTGTTGGTCGGCGAGCTCCACCGGGCACCGGCCGTGGGCGCCGCTGGCGAGCCCCAGCCGCGGGGACAAGCTCCGGCAGCCCCGTTCGGTCCCCTTCGCCCGTCGTCTCGCCGGACTGGGCTCTGGCCATCCTTTCCAGTGGGCCCGAGGAGATGCAAAAGGACGGACAAAAGAGGCATATTTGCCTCGTGCTTCAGCTCGAACCCAAAATGCATCACTGCTTTGCCTAATCCGTTGGAAGTTGTTTTGATAGGCAAAAGTACTGTGAATAACCCATTTTTGGGTTTGGGTCACCTGTTGGAGTCAGTCTAAGAAGCTGTAGATGTCAACAATGTTAAGTGGGTACAAATGAAAGTAATTGGATGTGATGAAACAAATATGGCCAGGAGAGTATGGTTAATCGTGAGCTATACACGGAGAGGTTGCCATTTTTATTTGAGCAGTATCTATTTATTCTCTTATTTGATGTCTGGCCCAAACTGCCAGCTACCACTGAGTCTCTCGTTATGTCTGCAGTGTTCGTCTGGCTTATCAACCACCAGCCAGCGGTACTTTTCTCTCAGAACAAATCAGCCACCAGCTACCAACCAACGATACTTTTCTCTCAGAACAAATCAGCACCAGCTACCAGTCGTCAGCCAGACGAACAGGGTGGTCAAAGTTAAGTCCGCTCGTTTTGCTGCACGCGAAGAGATGACATAAAAAAGATTAAAAATATAATTTCAGGTCTTGATAATTATTAGGCCTTCCAAGTAATTTTCATGTAATTTTGTGTGATAAAGTATCTCAATTATATTCTCTTCTTGAAAGTAAGCCCCACTAATGTAGCACTGATTCATGAAGCAAAATTTATGCTCACTACATTTAGGCCCTGTTTAGTTCCCCAAAAGTCCCAAAAATTTTCGCATCGTGGACCGTGCCACCTCTCACAGAACACGTTTTCCGATGCAAAAATTTCACCACTTTCACCAAAATTTTCATCAACTAAACGGTGCCTAAGTCTGAGCGTCATGTGAAGGAAGATACATGGTACTAATCTTTTGACTATGTGCCTTCAATTATGCAGAAAGAGAGAAGGAATTTGGCCTTCTATATATTTGCCCTACAGTTATGACCATATGCCACGAAGGGGAAAGGAAAGCCGATAGACATCATGTAATATAGGAAATTAAGATAGCAGGCACCTCTTTATACAGGAAGAATTAGGAGCTACTAAAATGTGGAGGCAGCAATAAACCATATTGATAATTTGAGGAGAGTACAAGGCACAGAGCAGCAAATAATTCAGTGGTGGCATGGCAGATTCAGTCATAGCAATTTATCCATATCTCAACATCAAATATGTATAACACAGGAAGCACATGGGAGTTATGGGATCTGATGGAGGCAATTGGGTATGATAGTCGATGAGGTGAACTGGTGAAGGCATATATCTTTGACTTCTTCTGTAAGCTAAAGAACAGATCAAAATTTCTTGTAATCTGTCGGTCAACACTTATCATGTGGCTCCCAATTAAACATTTCAAATCACATAGCCTGGCTGAAATTTGGAGTACCTTCACACACACTCAAGATTGCTAACTGATTTCTTGACAGTCATGTGCAGGTAGCAAACACAGATAATAAACTATTCACATCATCTTGTAAGTTTGCATTTTTATCAAAAGATCTGCACTAATTTTAGAACATCTCCACTAAAACATTCCTAGTACACATATAAACCGGAATCAATATTAATTGCACAAAAATGTTTATGATAGCTTCTTTGCATAGGTAACAAAATTGAGGGCAGGGAAAATACAAAATGAACTACCAGATGCAAGATCAAACATACATATAGTTGAAGACTTTCCAGTAAAAGTTGTGCATGCAGTATATATTGCAGCAAAGAGAGGCTTGGCCAGTTGCTTAGGCCATGGTTCCCGCAGGGACAGCAGCTTGCGGCAATGCTTGTTATGATGTGATAAGAACGGCACCAAGCCAGCACGACCATGACCTCAACATTAAAGATCTGCCTTTTAGACATTTGATCGAGCATTTACTAAGCAGCAACGGTTAGAGGATGAGTAGAGCAGCGGTAGGAAGAGGACTTACCAGCTGCAGTGGGGGTACCTGCATCGGCACAGCGCGCTCAATGAGGTGGGTGCTTTCACGGAGATGGAAGCTAAGACTATCCACAGCAATCACGCTCATAGGCACCTTCAAATCCACCTTATGAGCAGAAGAGAGAGAGGATCTCGTGCACCCAAAAGGAGACGGCTTCCAGCAACCACACGCATCCCCTTGCCCAACCTCCTGCGGTAGTTGATTCCCGCGAGGGAGAGAGGGGGGAAGGGAGGCCGCCGCAGGAGAGGACGGAGCGGCTGGCGACGAGGTGTTGCTCCTCCCCACGGGCGGACGGTGAACATGCCTGCAATAGGCCGACGAATCGCGACGGACGGCTTCTAGCAACCGGATCCGCGGCGACGGGCGGCGAACAGACGGAGATGAGGCGGGGCGCGACGAAGACCGGACGGGCGGAGCTGCTGCTGCTGTTGGAGGTGACAGTGGCCTCGACGGGAGGAGCAGCAAGGGCCAGGCCGCGCGCCCGTGGCCGTTCGCGACTCCACGCCGGGGGCCAGGCCGCTGCTCTCTCCGCTGCCACCACGCCTGCCCGCCGTTCGCTGCCTCCGAGTCCTTGACCCACCCGTCCGCCGCGCCTCTGGATCGAGGGAGCGCCGTCGCTGCCGAATTGAGCAGGCCCCGCCGCCGCCTGGTCGAGGGCCGCCGCCGCCGGATCGAGCCCGCCAACACCGGATCGAGGGAGCTCCGCCGCGGATCGAGGGAGCCCCACCGCGGATCGAGCCCACCGACGCCGGATCGAGGGACATGCCGGCCCCTGCTCTCCTGCTCTGCTCCATGTCGTGGACCTCCTCGCGCGCCGGCTCCTGCAACTCCGCGCTAGCCTGGGGAGGAATGACCAGGGCGGGGAGGGAGGGAGCAGGGGAGGGGCGGCGCAGAGATGGAGGGAGGCGGGGCTGGCAGTTGGAGCAGCGGGATGAGGGAGAGGAGAGAGATACCCAAGATTGAGGGAGGCGAGGCCGGTGTGCTCATTTTGGGGGAAGGGATGTGGGAGTTGCTGGAGGTGCTACAGTGCTCATAGCTCACTTATTTTGAGGATGGGGAAGAGATGAGGGAGTTGCTGTGGATAGTCAAGGCCGGCCTCACCTCCATCGTTACTTGCCGCAAGTGGTGCCAGGACCGGCATCGCAACATACAGAGACACGGAAAGAGGCAGCTACATCTCCAGCATCGCAGCACGATGGATGCAAGGCGCAACGCAGGCCGTGCGCTTCTCCTGATCCTTATGGTGCCCCACGGACCCCGGGTGGCAGAAGGTGGTGCCACCGGCACGGTGAGGCACTGCGCAGCTCGCGCGGAGAGTGGCGGAGTGCCCTGCCGCAGGCGGAGGGGTGCGCTACGGGCCAAGCGCGCGGTCAGCGGAGAGCAGCGTCCCCGTCCCGGGCAGCCGGACTAGAGGAGGAGGTGTTAGATATATTAGAGTGTATCTTGTGTAATAACTTGCATCTAGACGTGTGTATCAAGTGGTTGGCCAGCTAGGAGAGTTGATAGAGTTTGTTGTAACAACCCCTAGCTAGCCGGCCACCGCCATCATGTAAATCCCACGCAAGGGGGTGTTCCTTGCTATATAACACGTAGGCGCCTACCTAGATCGGTACGGCGTTTCCATCCACAATCTTCCGCCACCTCTGATTCTCACATGGTAATCAGAGCCAATTCCATCTAAACACCCTATCTCCTTCCAAAGAAAACCATCTATCCTACCATGTCTTCCTCCGCCGTCGTCGTCAGCCCCTTCATGGGCGTGACCATCACCGAGAAGCTCGGTAAAACCAACCATGCAATGTGGAAAGCGCAGATCGTCGCTGCTGTCAGGGGGGCGCGCATGATGGGTCATCTGACCGGCGCCACACCTGCTCCTGTCGAGGAGATCTCCGGCAAGGGCACCGATGGCAAGGAGGTCCTCCTCCCCAATCCGGCGTACGAGGAGTGGTACGCCAACGACCAACAGGTCATGAGCTTCGTCCTCGGCTCGCTCGGGCGGGATGTGCTCTCTCAGGTTGCTGCCCAAGATACGGCGGCAAAGCTGTGGTCTGCTATTGAGGCAATGTATGCTTCGCAGAACCGCGCCAGGGCCGTGAACACGAGGCTGGCACTCGCCACGGCAAACAAGGGTACCCAGACCATCGCCGAGTATGTTGGCAAGATGCATACCCTGGCAGATGATATGGTGGCCATCAGGAAGAAAATTGAAGACGAAGAGCTCCTCACCTACATCTTCTCCGGCCTTGATCTCGAGTTCAACCCTGTGGTGTCTGCCCTTCTAGCAAGGACAGACCCGGTGACTGTAAGTGATTCATATGCTCAACTCCTTGCATTTGAAACTCGTATGGATCTGCTAGGCAATGGAAACTCTAGATCTTCGGCCAACACGACCAACCGGGGTGGACGTGGAGGCCGTGGGCGCGGTGGCAACCGTGGCTGTGGCCAAGGAGGACGTGGGCACAGCGGCAACTTCAACACCGCTCCCAACAATCATCGCCAAGATGGAGGTGCTGGCCGTGGTAACACCGGGCATGGTGGATCCAATGGCGGCAACTCCAAGACTCAGTGTCAAGTGTGCTTCAAGTTTGGGCATGCTGCTGATCGGTGCTGGCATTGTTTTGAGGAAGATTTCATTCCTGAAGAGAGGAACGCTTCGGCGGTGGTGAACTCCTACTCCGTCGACAACACCTGGTATACTGACACAGGTGCAACAAATCACATCACGGGTGAGCTCGAGAAGCTAGCCATCCGTGAGAAGTATAATGGAGGGGATCAGATCCACACTGCCAGTGGAGCAGGTATGAACATTAAGCACGTTGGTCATTCTACTATTCGTACCCCTGTTCGTGATCTCCAACTTCGCAAGATTCTTCATGTTCCTTCCACTAAAAAGAACCTTGTTTCAGTGCATCGCCTTACATCTGATAATAATGTTTTCCTTGAATTTCACCCAAGTTTCTTTCTTATAAAGGATCGGGACACGAAGAACACTCTGGTTGAGGGGCCTTGCCGCAAGGGGTTGTATCCCCTTCCTTCCACAGCATCCAAGCAAGTTTTTGGTGTCAATAAAGTGTCTCTTGATAGGTGGCACAGTCGTTTAGGACACCCTTCTTTTCCCATTGTTGAAAGGGTTCTCAAGAACCACAAACTTCCTTTTTTATCTGAGTTGAATAAAGATGCTGTGTGTGATGCTTGCCAAAAGGGAAAAAGTCATCAACTTCCCTATCCTATTTCCACAAGTGTTTCCTCTCAACCTCTAGAATTAATTTTCTCTGATGTTTGGGGTGCAGCACCTGAATCTGTTGGGCGTTTTAAATACTATGTGAGCTTCATAGATGATTACATCAAGTTTACTTGGGTGTACCTTCTAAAATATAAATCTGAAGTCTTTGAAAAATTTAAGGACTTCCAAAACCTAGTGGAGAGATTCTTTGGGTAAAAAATCCTATCTGTCCAATCTGATTGGGGCGGTGAGTATGAGAAGCTTAACTCCTTCTTCACAAAGATTGGCATCTCCCATTTAGTCTCTTGCCCACATGCGCACCAGCAAAATGGCCCAGCCGAGAGGAAACACAGACATATTGTTGAGGTAGGCTTGTCTCTCCTAGCACACGCTCATATGCCACTGAAATTTTGGGATGAGGCATTCCTAGTAGCTACCTATCGTATTAACCGCACTCCTAGCAAAGTCATCAATTTTGAGACTCCTCTTGAGCGATTGTATCACACAAGACCAGATTACACTTCCTTTCGGGTGTTTGGGTGCGCTTGCTGGCCTAATTTGCGCCCATATAACACACACAAGCTTGCCTTTAGATCCAAGGAGTGTGCTTTTCTTGGGTATAGCAATATTCACAAAGGCTTTAAGTGCCTTGATATTTCATCCGGACGCATCTACATATCTCGGGATGTGACATTTGATGAAAATGTCTTCGCCTTTTCTTGCCTACACAGCAATGCTGGTGCACGTCTCCACTCAGAAATCCTCCTTCTACCTTCCTCTTTGCGAAATCCTGAACATGGCGACGAATCTGTAGATGATTTTGTGCCTAATGGTGAAAGTTCTAATGAATTTGGTGAAGAAACAGGGCTATTATCGCATGATACAGGCAGCACTGGCGCATGCACGAGTCCCGAAGTCGATCCGCGCCGAATCCCACGCGTATCCGGCTTGGGATTTGCGCCTGACACGGAGAATCGGCCGTCTGACGGCTCTGCCACGGTGTCTGATTCCGCACCGGCTTCTGACTCCGCGCTAGCCCATCCAGACGGTGCCACGACGACACCTGCGCCCGGGGGGAAGAATCCTGCGCTGACAGCACCTGCCGCAGGGCCTGCTCCCTCCGGATCTTCTACACCGCCGTCTGGATCACCTATGCCAACGCCGCTAGTGAACACTATGCTGCCTTCTGACTCTGTGACGCCGCCTGGTTCATCACCGTCTGCTTCACCTCCACCAAGACCACGCACCAGATTGCAAGATGGTATTCGCAAACCCAAGGTATACACTGATGGACATATTCGTTATGGCTTCTTTAATTCTGCGGGTGAACCACATACTGTAGAAGAAGCATTGCATGATAAAAATAGGAAAGCAGCCATGGATGTGGAATGTAATGCATTGATGAAAAACAGCACTTGGCATCTAGTCCCACCTGCAAAAGGAAGATAGCAAGTGGGTCTTTAAAATTAAGAGAAAAGCTGATGGCACACTGGATAAATATAAAGCTCGATTGGTAGCTAAGGGATACAAACAAAGGTATGGAGTTGATTATGAAGATACCTTTAGTCCTGTTATCAAAATGTCTACCATTAGAGCTATCTTGTCTATTGCGGTCTCTAAAGGGTGGAGCTTAAGGCAACTTGATGTACAGAATGCCTTTCTTCATGGTGTTCTAGAGGAGGAAGTTTTCATGAAGCAACCACCCGGGTATGAGGATAAAGCAAGACCAGATTATGTGTGCAGGTTGGATAAGGCCTTGTATGGCTTAAAACAGGCGCCACGTGCATGGTATGCACGCCTTAGTACCAAGCTACTTAGCCTTGGCTTTCATGCATCAAAAGCAGATACTTCTCTATTCTATTTCAATAAAGGGGGTATAACAGTGTTTATCTTAATATATGTTGATGATATCATAGTTGCAAGCTCGTCTCAGGAGGCTACCACAGGGTTGCTGAATAATTTGAAGAAGGATTTTGCCCTGAAGGATCTTGGAGAATTACATTACTTCCTTGGCATGGAAGTTAATATGGTGCGTGATGGGATTATTCTATCTCAAGATCGGTATGCTTCTGATTTACTTGCAAAGGTTAATATGGTGAATTGTAAACCTGTTTGTACACCCCTATCAACAAGTGAAAAATTATCTGCTTATGAGGGAACTCCACTGGGTCCTGATGATGCAAAGAACTATAGGAGTGTGGTAGTTGCGCTGCAATACTTAACCCTTACAAGACCAGATATATCCTTTGCTGTCAACAAGGTGTGTCAGTTTTTGCATGCTCCCACTGATATACATTGGATGACAGTCAAAAGAATATTGCGATATGTGAAGCAAGACACAAAGATTGGGTTAAAGATAACAAGGTGCACTTCTATGTTGATTAGTGGATTTTCAGATTCAGATTGGCCAGGCTCTCTAGATGATAGAAGGTCAACAGGAGGGTATGCCATTTTCTTGGGGTCTAATTTGATATCATGGAGTGCAAGAAAACAGGCCACAGTTTCTAGGTCCAGCACAGAGGCTGAATACAAGGCTATTGCTAATGCTACAGTAGAGATTATGTGGATACAGACTTTGCTAAAGGAAGTAGGAGTTCAAGTACCAACAATGGCCAAGTTGTGGTGTGACAACCTTGGTGCAAAGTATCTGTCCTCTAATCCAGTGTTTCATGCAAGAACCAAACACATAGAGGTTGATTATCACTTCGTCAGAGAAAGGGTCATGAGACGTCTTCTACAAATTGATTTTGTACCTACAGGTGATCAAGTAGCTGATGGGTTTACGAAGGCCATTACTGTTCGACAGCTAGAGAACTTCAAGCACAATCTCAACCTCAGACTGTTGTAATTAAGGAGGGGTGTTAGATATATTAGAGTGTATCTTGTGTAACAACTTGTATCTAGGTGTGTGTATCTAGTGGTTGGCCAGCTAGGAGAGTTGATAGAGTTTGTTGTAACAACCCCTAGCTGGCCGGCCGCCGCCATCATGTAAATCCCACGCAAGGGGTGTTCCTTGCTATATAACACGCAGGCGCCTACCTAGATCGGTACGGCGTTTCCATCCACAATCTTCCGCTACCTCTGATTCTCATAGGAGGCAGGCGTGGGCGCGCCGCAGGCGGAGGGGCCGCGCGGTGCACTGAGAACCGAAGGGAACAAAACAGGCGGGTTCGCAACGAATCGGGAATGTCCGGGTGTTAACGGGCATGGAGATCCGAATTGACCCGCAATCGAACGACCAACATCACGAGCTGGGCGGATCCGACGGCTAGCGGGCTAACAGGCGACGTGAACCCGCTACCCGCCCGCTAACGATTTGTGCTGATGGCTAAAACGTATTTGTGCTGGTGGGTGCAACACCCGTTAACAACTTTGAGCCAACAGAAATGACTCTTTGTGCTAGCGGGTGCTCGCCCGTCCGTGCTGGCGGCTTCTTAATTCGCCCACCAGCACAGTGGGGTTCTGTGCTGACGGGTGCTAATGTCATCCGCGAGTATAGAGGTTTTGTCTGCTGGCGGGTGCTTAAGACGCCAGCCAACAAACTGTTTTTTCAATTTCGCTATAATTTTCTAATATTTGTTAATTATTTGTATTTGTATGTCAAATTCGTCCATATTCATTATTATTTGGATTTGACCACTAAATTCAAATATTTATCGCAATTACATAAAACAAACTAACATATAATAATACATAAGTCACGTTATAAAAAAGAGAGGAAAAAATCGATTTTTGACCATTTAACTATTGCCTCAGTTTGGTTTTAGCCATCGAACTTCAAAACCGGGTATCTTTGGTCATCCAACTATCAAAACCGTTCAAATTTGGCCATCGAGCAATTTTGATGGGTGATTTTAAATTTTTTTACAATTTAGTCCAAAGATCTTAAAATTATTATTACTTTTTGCTCTTACCTCCGATTTAGGTGATTCTTACGGTCACACGTTCATAACAGGGATATTTATCTTTTAAAATATTATTTATACTATTTTATCTCTAGTTATTATATTATTCTTATTTTGTTGTGCAAAAATCAGTATAAGAAAAGTAAAGCAAATAATTACAAAATAATGCTAATAACATTTTAAAAGATAAAGCTCATCGTTACAAACGTATAACCACAAAAATCACTTAAATCAGATATACGAGAAAAAAATAGTAATTATTTTAAGATCTACGGATTAAATTGTAAATAAAATAGTTCTTGGATATTAAAATAATTAGTATTTTTGCTCGTACATCCGATTTAAATGATTCTTGTGGTCATGCATTGCTAATAATGAGATTTATCTTTTAAAATGTTGTTCGTATTATTTTGCAATTGTTTGCTTTATTTTAATTATATTATTTGTTTACACCATAAAATAAGAATAATATAACAAATAGAGATAAAACAGTGTAAAGAACACTTTAAAAGATAAATCTCACTGTTATGAACGTGTGACTGCAAAAATCACCTAAATTGGAGGAACGAGCAAAAAGTAATAATCATTTTAAGATCTAAGAACTAAATTGTAAATAAAAAAATTAAAACCACTCATCAAAACCGCCCGATGGCCAAACTTACACGGTTTTGATAGTTGGATGACCAAAGATACCCAGTTTTAGAGTTCGATGGCCAAAACCAAACTGAGGTAAGAGTTTGATGGTCAAAAATGGACTTTTTCAAATAGCACACTGCCGGGAGGTTGCTTGTAGCATTGTAAAATCTACATGATTGATTTTCAAATATTTCGAATAGAAAATCTACTACTACACCCATCTTCGTAACTTTTCACACTCATACACAATCAACACTCCTTCCAAGCTCATGATAAACCTCCCTTAGGATGAACATCACGAGGTCCGCACAAATGTTGTCGATTTGCTTTTTCTCAACTTCCCCCACGATTCATCGATGGTAGGCATCTGCAGGTACACACAATAAATGAAGATAATGATGCATGCATTACCATTCATTAGGAAGTTAGTTAGGACACAGATGTGTATAAGAACTCGCACACGTAATATCCACATAGCACACTGTCGGGAGGTTGCTTGTAGCATTGTAAACAAATTAAAAATGATGAGTAGTTATTAATCAAAAGTGTACAACTATGACAAAAAACCAAGTTGTTATGTTCTTATGTATTTAGCATGGCTCGTCATTTTTTCCCTTTTTGGAGGGTGCTCCCCGCCATGTATTATGTATAGTTGATACGCACTTTAAGGTTAAGACTCTGCGGTGTTGGTTAGGGCACTCCCAACCCAGACTCTATGGTAGAATCTATAGTCATTAATTACACTGCCATGTAAGCAATTTGCTGATGTGGCAAGCAATTTAATGATGAAAGGGAGGTGAAAACATAGAAACCAAGTCGAAGTTAGACACCAAGTCTACACGTAAAACGAGGCCCGTGAGGATCCCGTGTGGCTGCTCACATGCTCGACGTGTCCACTTATTTAATAAAACAGGAGTAGAAGATCCGAGAGGAATATTAGATAGACTTCATAATGCAAAATTTGCATTGGAGATCATGATTTCTTACGATAGAGTCTTTGACATATAGACTCTATGGGTAGAGTGTGGGTTGAGAGTGCTCTTATTGAGTTTATGGCGCCACCGACCATCCAAAAAGTAAAAGATGGTGTCGGCAGTCAAAGTCAGTAACACAATTTAATTTGGTGCATAGATCTACAACCTGTGTTATTAAAGTATTGCAAAGGATTGTCTTATGAAGAATGTCAATGAATTCCTTGTACTCATTCTCCTCATAGTGTAAACTGTCAAAGACCCCTATCTCTTCTAGCTTCAGACAAATACAGGAGCAAATGAAATGGTCTCTACATAATATTAAAATAATTAATATTATACACATTGTATTAAATAAACCACCTAATATATATACATCTAGTAATTGAAACTAGCTTACCAAAAATTGTAAGCACACATGATAGCACTCTTGTTCTTTCTTTTCTTCATTATTTTTGCAATGTATACAGACACTTCATGATATTATCTGTATGATATTTCTTTGTTATAGCATCTTTCTCCTCTTGTGACTGTACTTTTTGATCCAATTGACATTATGAACAGGTGCGCTGGCTCGCTTACTTGTGCAGGGTCAAGGTATGCTATCTTCCGCCTCCCGTGTGTCTTTTTTTTCATACAACACTTGCATCCTAAATTTGTGTATGTGGTACAAGTTGACTTGCATGCACCAAATGCTGACGATATTGTAACATCCCTGAAATTTGGATGTTTATCCATGAGTGAATTTTCACAAAATTTTAAAAACTTTTTGTTTGAACTTGTGTGCTACCGAATTTGATCCCAAATTGCTAACCTCTCATCTCAATTTCCAAATAAAATAAAACCATATAAAAATTATTTTCAAACTATGGTAGAAATGTGAGTTGGATCTTGTTGGATTTTAATTTTGGAAGTTCAGTTGTGTGCTGTTTGAATTTGAATGGAATTCAAATTCAAAACTATATCCCAGAACTAATTTACAAAACCTATTTTTACTAACCTATGTAACTCTAACTTGGGCTTTAATCCCTATGGCTATCCTCCTACCCGAGTTGCTAACCTAGGCCTGCTAACCATCCGGCCTAACCCACCGAGCTGCACAGGCCAGCGGCCTGTTTTTCTCGAGCAGGCCCAGCTAACCAGTCAGCCCAACAAAACCCACCAATCCTTCTTCCCCTTTTTCTCTCACCGCCACCTGGGGCCCGCATGTCAGCCGAGGGAGGACTATTCCCCTTTCTCTTCCCCGCTGACGCACGCGCGGGCGTACCGCGAGGCGCAAGCTCGGCGCCCGGCCATGGCCGCCGCCCTTTTTCGCTGGCAGCCGTGGATGCTTGCCACGTTTCCCAGCCGCGCCACCAGCCGTCCGTCCTCGCGCCCAAACCCTAGCGCCCCCTATAAAGACCAGGCCGAGCCCCTTCTCCTAGTGTCCGCCGCCGCAGTGGGGTTTTCTCCCCAAATCCACCCACCGCTGGAGGAGAGGGAGCCGAGGAACGGGAGCACGCGCGCGGAATTGCCGTGGGAGCCGGGACTGCCCGAGCCGTGTCCCGCGACGCCGCTGCCTCCACTGCTCTGTTCCACGCCGGAGTAGGCGTCGGGCGCCATCGCGTCTGAGACGACGCCGAGGAGTCGATGCTGCCCGTCCGAGAGGAAGGAGACCGGAGCAAGGACGCACGTCGCCTTCGCCGAAGCACCACGGAGGAAGAGTCGGGGACCGGAGCACGGGGGAAGGACCGGGGAGCGAGGTGACCACGAACCGCGACAGACCAAGGATGCCGCCGCCGCCGAGACCGTCGTGTACACCACCGCCGAACTGCGTCTTCACCGAGCCGGCGACGACTGCACCGCCGCCCCTACGTGAGCACGCCGCCACCTCTCTCTTGCCTTCCCCTTTGGTTCTTCCTGCCTGAGTTGCGCGCCTTCGAGCCGCCGAATCGGAACTCGTCGTCGTTTCCCCATGAACGGCCGTCGAGTCGTGTTTTCCTTGCAGGCGCCCTGATGCGTGTCCGTGAGCCCTGTTGTGCCGAGCGCCTTCGTGCGCGAAGGCCAAAGCTGGAACCTTTAGCCCTCACCGTGCCTGTCATCGGTGCCTCGTCGCTGCCGCGCCGCGAGCCCGACCGTAGAGGTCAAGATTGTGCCTTGGCCAGGCAAAATCGCACGCGACCTCGCCGATGAGCCGCCTAACCAAACCCCCCTGCCTGCCGTAGTCCGTAGATCTCACCGCCCTTGTTGCCGTTTCGCACCGCACCTCTGCGCCGAGCGCCGCTCGCCGCGCTCCATGCTTTTGTGAGCCGGCCTTCGTGCCATGCTGTTTCTTTGCAGGTGGCTACACGCGCATGCCAGGCGCACCCCTTTTCCAAAGCCAAGGCAGGGCCTTTGGCAGCCCTGCGTCGCGCCGCCACGCACGCCGGCGCCATGTCGAGCGACACCACGCACTGCAGCCGCGCCGCGGTACCTTGCCGCCGAACCTGGGCGCCTCTGCGTGCCCGTTCGCATGTCGTAGGCCTCACCCGTAGCAGGCCTCTACCCCAAGCCACCACCTGGACCGGGACCCCTCGCCGCCGGACGCGCGCCGACGCGGATGGACGCCGCGCTCCAGAGCGTCACGCGGTGTCGTCCACACTGGGGAATCCCAGCCGAGTCTAAGGAGCACGAGTGAACCCAGCGTAGTCCAGGGACACAATCTAGACTTCTTTGAGTAAAACCGAGATGGGCTCTTAGTTTGGGCCCCCTAGCCCATGAAAGCCCATCCGAGCCAGTTGGATACCGAGCCGATCCTTAGAGTAGAAGTTCAGGGAGGATCTGTAGACTTGGTAATTGGGCTTGTTGGGCCAAGTCTGTTGGGCCGCTTTTGGCCCACGAAGATCTTTTGGACCATATGTGTTTCAGGCCAGATCTGATAAGAAGTACAAGGTGGTTTTCTAGACTTTTTCAGCCTTGGGCCAATCTGGGCCGGCCCAATAGGCCACTAACACTTTGGGCCCACTTTCGGCCCACTAACCCACTGATCGCTGATGTCATGCTGACGTCAGCACTATTTTAATAAAATTATTTTCTGATTTTATAAATGATTTAATAAATGTTTTATAAATCCTTTTTCCTTTAAAAATTCATAACTAATTATCCAGAGCTCCGAAAATTATGAAACCACTTGCGTTGGTTTCATAATTTCGAGACGCTCGCTGCTACCCTATCCTTATCCGCTCTTGCCCTTGAACCGAACCTTGTTTGTCCCGCGTCCTTGGAGAAGGATTCGTGGCCGATGCCTGCCACTGCGCTATGGTGGGTCTGGGACGCCGGAGCTCCGCAACTAGCCACTGGCTTGTCACGGACAGGGATAACTTTCCCAAGAAGCGTTCGCACTTCCATCCTTGCTTGCACCGCCCTGTGCCGCGACCCGCTCTCTCTTTGCCTTGCATCGAGCCGTGTATGTAACACCCTGAAATTTCTGGATTTCAGGATGTTAATAGGAAAATAATTAAGCAACGATTTCTCATAATTTTTTAAAAATTTGCCCAACATTTTATTCTCTTTACAGGAAATTTAGTATAGGAAAACCAATTGATTGTTTTTACAAAGTAAATAAAATAAATATGTATGTGTGTTGTATTTATTTTGGTTGCATGGTGTTTAAGTGTGTTTGTGTGAAGTTTTAAAAGTTTTTAAAATGATTTGAAAATTTTGAAAAGGTTTGTAGTGTTTAAAGTTTGAAAAGAATTTAAACTTGGAAAAGGTTTAAAAGAAAAGCTTTGA
Source organism: Cenchrus fungigraminus (assembly GCA_036936925.1). NCBI lineage: Eukaryota > Viridiplantae > Streptophyta > Magnoliopsida > Poales > Poaceae > Cenchrus > Cenchrus fungigraminus. Next base: position 107,499,282 of record CM072779.1, read on the forward strand.
AAAAAAAACCCAAATCCCTTTCCCTCCTTTCCCTTTCTCCTTTCGGCCCAGCCGGCCCGCTTTCTTTTTCTCAGCCCGCGAGCAGAGCAGGCCGCCGGCCTTTCTTTTCCCCGCCGGCCCAACTAGCTCGGCCCGGCCCAGCTCCACCCGGCAGCCCGCCTCTCTTTCCCCTCCCCTTCTCTTACCGCCAGCCGGGCCCCGCGCGTCAGGGCCTTCTCCTTCCTCTGGCTCCAGCTCTCCTGCTTCGCAACAGCCGCGCCCGCCCGGCCGTTTCCCCCACGTCTGCCGCGCTCCTCCGCCTTCAAGCCGCCATCAAGGCACGGTGAAGATCCCCCTTCACTCCCTCGCCTTCTTTTCCGCCCGTTACCCCTAATCAAGCGCCCCCTTGAATGCCATCTTGAAACCGTCGGCGTCACCATGGCCATCAATGGCCTCTCCGCCTCTGGCCGCCACTCCCCCTCCCTCTCTGCTGTATATAAACCGAGATCGAGCCCTGTGCGCCTCCTTTTCCGCATCCGCTTGAGCCCCACACCCCTCCATCTCGCGCAAGCGCTGCCGCCGGAAGGTTTCCGGCCGCCGAGCCATTGCAGGCCGCCCAAGCTCTCCCGCCGTCGGTGGAGTGCCCCTGACTCTCTCTCCCTCTCTCTTCTTCGTGATCAATGCTCACTCGAGCTTACTTCTGTACCAGGGCATCCCTCCCGTCGCCGACCGAGCCATCTCCAGAAGCACCGCCGCCGCCGGAGTGCCGCCCGCCGGCATCGATCTCCACCGTCTCTGCCTCCCCGCCGCCCAAACCTTCGTCAGCTCGCATTCGTGTGGTGAGCAAGCCGTCCCCCGCCTCCTTTTCTTTTATCCCGAGCCGTAGCTCAGTCCGCCGCGCGCCGGCCGACCGGCGTCCGCCCCCATGGACGCGATGCGCCGGCCGCCACCCGAAACACCTCCACAAGCTCCTGTTTAAGTTTGTCATCTTGTTAGCTTCGTGTAGATGCAATCCGTGAGCGAAATCGTGGCCGGGAGCCCCTTTTTCGTGCCTCGCCAACGACCTGCCGCCGCGCGCCGCCGTGCGCCGCCACCACCGGCGCGTCCGCCGCCCCTCGGCCGCTTGTGCGCGCCAGCAGCCGTCGGATCTGGCGCGGATGGCCCAGATCCGCCCGGCCCTCAGGTCAAACCGGTCTTATACCGGTCAACCGAGGCACATTTGATTAAGAGCCCCTCGGCTTTTTCTTTTTTGCAAGCCGGTCCTTTCACCTTCAAAAACCTTTACAATCAGATCCTTCCTTTTGTGTTTAGACCCCTGATCTTCTTGGTTTTCCGCCAGCCGACCGATCCGCGATCAACGGCCCTGTTTAGATCGGGGTGTTACCCCTTAGCCCCGGTCCACCATGGACCCGTGGACTGTGGTCCACGACCGGTCCACGACCACGTCAGCACACCCAGCCAACCACAGCTCGCCGCGTGGCGCCATGTCAACAGATCCACTCCGTCAGCCGCTGTTTTGCACAAAACCCCCTACAGTTTTGAATATCACAAAAGAACCCTTCCACCTCCAAAGATCCTTACAGTTTAGTCCTATTTTTCACAGTTAAGCCCCTAGACTTCTTAGGATTCCCACAAGAGGTCCAAGCTTTGTTGTTTTACACCAAAACCCTTGAGTTCTTACACATAATCATGTTTTAGTCCCTGGTTTCTTGCAGATAAGCCCCTGGAAGCTCTGTTTCTTCACAGAAAAGCCCCTAAACCTTGTTTTAGCCATATCTTTTGCATCTTTTATCCGTTTTAAGCGTTCTTGGTGTCCACGCGACCGTCTTTTCAAGCCCGTCAGTTTTAGAACCTTGTTTTGGCTATATCTTGTGCGTTTTAGCTCCGTTTCCACCGTTTCAAGTTGCGTTAGGTTCATATCAACTCAAACTGCGTGTTAGTGCTAATGTTGAACATGTTCTGTGTTTTATAATTTATTTAAATGTTAAATATGATTAAATCCTATTATGTATGCTTTTCTAATTAAAATCTAAGTAGAGTTCAACACGTGTTTTCATAAGAAAGTTAATATGATTAATATTAATTAAATATTTCTTATAATTAAAAGTTAATTAGATGTACCTTGGTTTTCACAATCAAACTTAAATTGATTAATGTATATGCAATTTGCTTCCTAAATAAAAGCAATATAGGTTATATCCTGAGTTTTCTTAATTAAATTGTTAATTTGATTAAGATGAATATAAATGTGTTTTTAAGTTGTAATTTGATTAGAACAACTCGAAATATAAAGATAAACGCCTAGATGCTTTTACATGCTTCTTTTAAATTAAAAGTTTAATTTGCATAATTCAAACTTGAATATTTATAAATAAAATTGGACTAGGTTTACATCGTCTTTTTAATATAAATATAACTTGCTTAATTCAACATAGGGTATTTCTCTGAAATAACCTATGTGCATGATTTTATTTAATTAAAATATACCAAGCACATAGCTAGCTCTTGTTTGTGATCATCCAAAGCTCCCGATAGTTCCTAGTGCTTTTGTGTTCGCGTTCCTAGAGCCAACCCTTGTTCTTCCTTTAAAGCTTTTCATGCTTGGTGTATTGTCTTAGTTGTTCTTGTTTGTCTGCTCTGCATGTTTGTACCCGATGTTTGCTTCGAGTAGAAGATCAAGCTGTTGATCGGAAGTTCGAAAGTTTCAAGAGAGCAAGAGCGGAAGAGCACAAGAGTAGCTTTGTGTTGAGAAAGGCAAGTGGACTTCTCCCCCTGCATATTCTATTTTGTCCCACACAACTTGCATGATAACTAAATTTACTTTTATGTTGTATTGCATAAACTTGATGGGAAATCACCTTTTTAAGGACATGACTAGATTTTACCCCTCTACCTTGAATAACCCGGTTTTAATGAAATGTTTTGGGTAGAAATGCTTAGTTGCTATACCTTGGGATGGTTCAAAATGAATCTTTGCAATATGATAAATGCTGATCATGATAACTTTGGTGATATATATATGTGTGTGCTTATGGTTAATAACAAGATCATATGGTTTAATCGGAACATGGAGAACCACCCAGGAAAACAGTGCAACCACAAGACATATGGCTCTGTCTTGGCTAATTAATTAGGGAAGTCTTGTGTGGCTATTAGCCTTAGTAGCTTGGGGTACGGAGGAATGCTTTTATGACGCTTCCACTCTGGACAGGTTTTGGAACGGAAGTGCTCTTCTAGGCTAACCTGGTCTAAGGGTAGAAGGAGGGTACGAAAGATAGCCTCTAAGACGTGCTACTATGGACTAATACACATAGGAGGACTCTTTGTAAAGGCCTCGTAGCGTCCCTATGCAACCACACCTCGGAAGTGTGGTATTGTGCCTACTTTTGCACAGCATGGTTGGGTTCAAAGTTCTTCGGAACTTTTACGCGACTTGTGGTGAAAGTGTACAACCTCTGCAGAGTGTAAAACTGTTATAACAGCCGTGCTCACGGTCAAGAGCGGCCTGGACCCTCACATGATAATCAAACATAAAGATGGAACTAAATCGTGGTTTTCATATGGTTTTGAAATGAGATGCTTTCCTAAATGCTTAAGTGGGTTGGTATGAACTTACATCTAGTAACTAGGTGCTTGCTAATAAAATTTGACCAACATTAAAATGCTAACCGCAGCAAAACTCTTAGCCTATCCTTGATAGCCTTGCATCTTCCCCCACTTGCTGAGCTCCAACCATAAGTGTGCTCACCCTTGCTAAACCGCTGTTCAGAGAAGAAGAATCAGAAGGAGAAGAAGGTGTATGATGTCCAGAAGATGGTGCTAGGCGTACGCAACCCCCAGTCGATTTCCTGTGAAGTTTGGAGCCTTTGTTTCCCAGGATTCCGCTGTAAATCTCTGATAATCTCTCTTTCTTTACGTGATATTGTTTCTGTTATTCACTATGATGTCACTATATGTATGAAACTAGATCCTGGCATACATATAGGTAGCACTTGGTTTTCTTCGGAAAATCGGGTGTGACAGTGTAGCACGCGACGTACCCAGCGTTAGTAACCCGGAAGGCCGCGAGTGATGGACGGTCATGCCTTGAGCAGAGGCCTCTGTTTCAAAGCACGGCAACCCCGCGTTGCAACCTAGTTACTACACCATGTGTATCGTCGTATTGCTAGCACTTGTCCACCATGCTCCCGAGCACGTCTTGCTACGTCACCATCCTTTTATCGACCACAAGTCGATCCTTTCATTCTCTCGGTGCTGCCACCGCACACCTTGTTCTGATAATACCTTGCCTAACTCGTTTCGCCTTACTCCTCTCTCATCAACCTCTGTGTTTCCGCGTCGTTGCACCTCTGATGCGCTAATACCTTGCAGGCGCAATCACCAAGATCCTTAGCCTTTGATCGGCCACCCAACCTTGAACTAACCCTTCTCTCTAATTTGTTTTCTAGTATACAAAGCTAGTAGCTTAAAACTATTTTAATATAAAACTAATTACTTTGATTTCCTTAATTTAAGCTAAGTGCTGCTTGTAGCTAGTTTGGATTTATTTGGTTCTTTAATGCTTCTCTTTGGAGTTTATATGCAAGTAGATCCTCGTTGTTTATTTATATTTCCGAATCTAGGATTTCCCGGAGCCGAGGAGACAAGCCAGAAGATCAAGTACGGCTACGGAAACTACGACAACTACTTACACGCAGGTGTTCACGCCCGACCAATCTTTGAATGCCCATTAGGCATGGCTATTAGAACTGCTAGTGCTTTACTTACTGCATAGTGATGGATATGATGAACCCGTGCATAGCCTCTTTTACATACTTGTCCTTGATTGACCTACTACTACTACTTTACATATGCGTGATAATACGCTGAGCTTGCTATGCATGTGTGGGATTATTGTGGTAGTTTCTTGGCGTGTGTGGGGGGAAAACCGGTAGGAGAAGGTGTTTTGGGATATTTTGGCGGGGGTGAGCTCGAGACAACCCGATCTGGGATCGGGGGCCAGGGATTGTCTTCTCGGACGTTGCCCAGTTTGGTGCCTATGGCGGGTACATTGTTTTAGGAGCACAGGTGTTGGGGATTTTGTGATGACTTGGAGGATATGAGCTCGCCCCGGTCTGAAACCGAGTGGGTCGCCTGTTACACGGGACTTTCGTACACACCACCTCGCCGAGAGTGGGGATAGGGCCGTTCGACCCTGGCAAGTGCGATACCATACCTGCTAGTAGGATAGAGGGTATCAGTGAGAGGGTTAGGGTGAAGTCCCTTCCCTTTGGGCGCTCCCCGTGTGGCCACACGGGGGCATTTTCACAGTTCTGGGGTGGACCTTTGCGAAGGACCGCATCGAGACCCAGATGCAGGATGGAATCGTAACTCCTAGGTGTTCGTTCGGTAGGATGGGCTCGGTCGACTTGCTACTGTCGGGTGCCATTCCGAGATGGGTACTGGTGTACACGCTCTGCAGAGTTTAGATCTATACGTATAGCCGCGTCCTCGGTTATGGACATGCCCGTTGTTTCTCCGACTCTTATGTTTTGGGATTTCTACCTCCCCCCTTATAGGATGAGTGTGATTGGTGAGCCGTGGTTGTATTCGGGGAGAGGAGAGTTGCTCCCTCTACCTCGCGGATCCGAGTGCAATCATTGAGGTGCGAGGAGTGGGAGTTCTCGCACCGACCCTAGATGGAGATAGGTGATGGTGACGGAGATCTGGGTGACCAGGTGTATCCATTTGCGGATGAGAGATATGGGAATTGGTGGGAATTGGAGATTCTATTCTTTATGAGATGCTGCTGCTGCTTAGGAAACCCCAGCTCTTACCTCATACCTTTTTTATACCATTAGAGGTAGGCCACTTAAAGCTTGCATACGGTTGGTGACGTGAACCTATCCCATTCCGTGGGGATAGATTGTGAGTGTGCAGGACTGGACTTGGAGCGAAAGTCCATTAAAGAAGAGTCCATGGAGGAAGGGTTCGTCGCTTTGCTCAAGGATGCCTGTGGTGAAGATCGAGGATGAAGCCCTGAAGCCTTAGCTACCGCTGCGAAGTTCCTTCTTGTCGTTTAGCCCAAGGGGCTTGTACTTAAAATCGTATACCGAGTTGTAATCGGTTGTAAATACTATGTTTTGTACTCTGATTTCGTTGTATGACTGTGATATTTATCTGTGATGAATGCCTGTGCGTGATAGCGTCTGATCCAGGGACTATCACGAGACAGAATGCTGGGTTTTCTGTTTTTGAAAACCCAGGGCGTTACAGATATTCAGGTTGAGGCGTTGACGACGGTACATCGTGTGCAAATCCCTGAAATCGATGCAAATCTTCTTTGGTGCAGGGGAGCCGAACACCCACGTTGGGACAAACACGGTGATGGAATGGATGCCTTTCTTCATGGCATGCACGATCCATCCGTATAGCTTATGCAGTACCGGCGGCCCATCCAGCAGATCCTACAGATATAAGAATGGTTTTCCATGCATAAACTCCGTTGGGACCTCATTTGATGCAAAGAAATTCAGACCTTCGTCCTTTTCCTTTCGCAGAGAGGCGCGAGTTACATATTTTTCACCAGACGTTGAAGTTGGTTTCTTCGTGAGTGTGTTTGTCAAGAACTTCTCAACATCTGTCGTTTTAGTCTTTGGATCATATGGGGTACCGCTTACCTCTTGGTAGGTGGAGATATTTTCGGGGAAGGCGATCTTGGAAAATTGACTTCAAAATTATCCTCATCTTCAGCACATTCCAGTGATGCTGCCCCTTCATCAAGAGTTTCTTGGACAAGTGAAAGCATTGGCCCCTCTCATTGCTACCTCCCTGCACAACACCCATCGTAGATTGTTACGTATTCTCGACTGCAGCATCTGAATCTTGGGGGGTACTCGTTCTTGGCTAGGCTGTGAGGTATTTGGCGATGCATTAAGAATAATATCTCGGAGATGCCACAATATGTATTGGTTCCTCGCATCACTAAGAAGCTCGATTCCCTTATCAGTGGGGATATCAATCTCGCACGACTCATCAGACACCGAAACAATTTGCACCCATGCGTACTCTGGCAGGGGTGGATTCGGAAACAGATGACCTATTAGTGGCATGACCATCGCAACCTCTCTAAACTTGTTTTGTTTCCTTCCAATAAGTGCCGTCTGTGCTTAATGTGAAACCGTATATTATTTCGTCTCTAAACTCTGGATGATTGGCATCAAAGTTCCTCGTTGACCCGTTGTAAAATAACAAGATAAGAAGTGAGCTTTAAATTTGAAAAAGAAAAATATTGAACTCCATCACTTGCCCTAATTCAACCACATTACAGCAATCATTAATTACGTCACCAAAAAAGAAATAACAAACAACGGTGTTTGAACCGAAAGAAACTTACAGGTATGCCCTGTTCGTCTGACAGACGGCTGGTGGCTGGTGCTGATTTGTTCTGATAGAAAAGTACTGCTGGTACTGCTGGCTGGTAGCTGATTTGTTCTGACAGAAAAGTACCGCTGGCTGGTGGCTGATAAGCCAGACGAACTGGGCGACAGAGATCGAATAGAGTTGCCAGAAAAAAAAATTCAAAAAGAAAAGAAAATCTTCCAATTGGGGCATTCCGAGAATTGAACTCGGGACCTCTTGCACCCTAAGCGAGAATCATACCACTAGACCAAATGCTCACAAGATGTCAAGAAATTTCATTGGTATATATTTATCCCATACTACCTCCATTCAGAGCAGTCGTTCCCTCACAAAAGATGTTGCAATATGCAAGCAAAATTGGAGAAGGGGCACATTTCTTATTACCCACAGCATCATCAAACGAAGCGAAATAGCAGTTTCACAATTTCAGGGTGCCTCAGTAACCGTTTCATTGATTCACACTACTGAACACTGTTTACACTCATGACACAGGGCTGCCTGTTCAGTTTTATGTTTGAAGCCATCGAACAGGACGCTGACAGAGTGACAGATGGCAACCAACTCACACTGACAGAGTGACAGATGACAAGCAAACAGTACAAAATAGGCTCGGTCTTCCTCCTAGCTCCCAACGACGAGCTTGCGCCGCTTGTACTTCACCATCACCTTGCCCTTGACGCCGACGACCAATGAGTTCCAGTCATTCTCCGGGAACGGAGACACTAGCTCCAGCTCGAAGTTCCTCAGCAGGTGGGTCCATATCGCCTTGATCTCCAGGTAGGCGAAGGCTTCACCAAGGCACCCGTGCCGACCGCCGCCAAAGGAGATGTACGAGAGAGGCCCGGCAGCCTTGTCCTCCTCCCTTCCAGGTGTGAACCGGTCAGGGTCATACGAATCTGGGTTCTTGTAGATGTGAGAAAGCCTGTTAGCAAATGCTGGAGCTGTGGCGACCATGTGGCCCTTAGGGATATCAAACTCGTTTCCTTCCTTCGTGACCACCATGAAGTCAGAGTGGGATTTGCGAAGCAACATGATTAGTGGCGGGTGAAGACGGAGAGCCTCCTTGATGCAGCGGTAGAGAACATCCATCTCTGCCAAGATGTCATAATCGATCTTGTCTCCGTGCCGCCTCATGACTTCCTTCTGCTCCTCTACTGCTGCTGCAAAGTACTCCTTGAACTGAAGGAGGTAGGCCCCGGTCCAGGTCGAGGTGATGGAGCTGGTTTGCTGTCCACCAAAGAGTGCCGCAACAAGCATCCCAGTTACCTCACCCTCAGTGGTGGGGCGTCCGTTCTTGTACTTGGAATCAATCAAGCACTGCAGCACTGCAGACTGTCCACAGGCCTTGCGAGACTTGATGATAGCAGAAAAGATTTCTCCCAATCGTGCCCGTGCCCGGTCACGGCGCCGATGTGCAGGGATTGGGAGGTAAGGGAAGATGACACTCACTGGCTGCATCCCTACGTAAAGTTCACGGAAGAGAGCAGCAACATCATCAAAGAGCTTCTCTCGCACTTCCCTCCCCAGCAAGCATCGGCTAGCAGTCAGTATGATAAGCTGCTCCAGCTCATACTTCAAATCAATGGTGCCACTTTCTCCCCACTTGGAGAAATACTCCTGCGCGCAGGAAATGTTTGAGTTGCAGATGAGATTAATTATGAAGCACATGTGCAAAAAAGAAGCCGAAGGAACCAATTCAGAAAGGCAAGATACCCCTAACGACAAGTAGGAGTAAACATGAAGCTCGATGTGCAGCTGTCAAAGAGAAAATGCTTCTTAACATTCACCAAAACGTTGTGTTGAAACCAGTGCTAAAGGCAATCATAGAAATAAATCAAAAGAAACTCATGCTGGTTGTAATTAGTGTAAAAGAAGCGCTGCACATGTAGCAGGCCCAATTTTCACAATGATTAGGGGTGATGAGAATTAAAAGTTAAAAAAGGTGTCAGTACCACAAGGAGATGTGATGCTCAATCCAAAGGTTCCACCGCAAATGCCTACGTGCGTAATGTATTAACGAAAAAGTAGAGCTAAACATCTTGTTACCAACAGAGTTTGCGACCTCACCAATCCTTATTCATTTTTGCAGCAATGAGTAATGCGGATGGAGCTCAAGAGAAATCTTTTACAACTTAAGTACAACTTTGACGGACACACGATCAAAAGAATGTTGGGTGTAAATTGTAATATGAAGCTAATCTTCTGTTGACTTTAACATTCTACTAGATACAAGTATACAACACAATATCCAGCTCTTTGTAACAAAACTATTCATCCATGTTTGTAGTTACTGATTAAACCAAAAGGAGGAAAACTACAAAGAAAAGGAAAATTGAAATGTCATCAACAGTACTAGATTTCCTTTCATATCAACAAGGCATGATATTATATTTGCATGAACCCAGCTCCACTTTGTAAGAAACAGAAGACTGTGTACATGTATCGGCCACCTTTGAGAATTAACAAATGAGTACAGTGCATGGAGATCAAGCTACTGAAGCCTGAAGAAATGCTACTGTTACACTAATTGTTTATATGTCGCTCAACAAAATATAGAAAGAGCATAAAACACTATAACAGCACAGCATCAAGGCGGAGAAAAAAAAGGAACTTTATTCAATAAGCTAGCAAAGATGTAACCTATGTAAAGCTTTGTTGAGAAAAACAGCACTAAAGTAATTCAGACATTCCGAAGGCCTACTGTGTTAGGTATGAAAATGATAGGACCAATAAGGATACATATTAAAGGCCACTTCTCATGTGAGGTGGCTATTTATTAGTCCAGGAAGGTTACACGCTGGTTATTGTAGGAAGGTCTATGTTGTACTTCATGAGTTTGGTGTTTGGACCAAAAGCAGAATGCCAGATTGATATTGTAGATTTTTCAAAAAAAAAAAAGATTGATATTGTAGTTGAAGAAAAAAGATATATATAGATTTATCTCAGATGTTAAACATTATTCATGACACAAAAGAATTGGTTACTACTGACCCATAAGGCCATAATAATAAAATCATCAACTTTTACTTGCACATACTATATCGCAAAACCTACCAAAAAGTTTACTAATTTCTCCCATCACCAGTGTGATAATCAGAACAAATGCAATCATATGGAGACTATATTTGTCTGATTGATTCATATCTAATAATAACAAGCATCTCACCTCAGAATTACTGAATTACCATATTAAGCCCCACAGCCTTCAGCAAGAAAAAAGATTCAGTACAGAGGAAGTAATTCTCACCTCAGTCTCAAAAACCATCTGACCGACATAGCCGCGGAGCTTGTTACTATGGAGCGACTCCGCAAAGAAACGAAACTGCTCCAGCCTCACGGAGTAGTCCACATCGTACACGACCCCAGGGCCGAACGACGGCACAGTGAGACGGTATACCTCCTGCTGGCTCAACTCAGACTCATAGCCATTGAAGAAGTGCTCCGACACCTCAGGGCCAATCAAGAAGGTGATCTTGCGGCTGAGTATGTCAACGGTGAAGACGCTGCCAAGACGAGCATACTCCTCACGAATCATCGGGATGGGTCCACGCATGAACCTGATCAGCCCACCCACGAACGGTACCGCCGGGACGGTCGGTGGGAGCCGTTTGCCTCTAGAGCCAGACTGCAGGAGGAGCTTGATGAAGGTGATGGAGACGACCAGCAGCACGATGCTGGCGATGAGCTTCTGTTGGTTGTCGCAAGTATACATCGTTTGGTGATTCATGCCAATTGACATTTTCATCGATCAATAGACAGAGAGTGGCAAGGGAATGGATACTTTGTGGGGGATGCAGAGTGGAGAACAGGGGTTCATATAGTGCTAGTGTTACTACCCAAGGTCCAAGAAAGATGTGTGGTGATGAGGTGTAATAAATACAATATTAAAAGTCTGAACTCTTGTTTTCCTTGTCAGTACATGTGGCAATCAATTTGTCCCTAACTGAACTGATTGCGTGGCGATATACGAAACAAAATAAAAGTCTGGCCAATGGCCAATCGATTGCCAAGCTAACTCCTACTCCCTCCGTCCGTTTTTGATCTGCGTCTAACCCTTGAGCGCAGAGACCAAGGGGCATTTGATCGGGCTCCTCCTCCCACGGTTAACGTTTCGTTTCCCCTCCCCGCGGTGTCGCGCATTGATCGCGGTTCCTTCTGGTATAACGGCGCCGTTTCTCCCTCGCTTCCAAATTCCACCCGCGTTGTTTCCTCCGCGTGCACTGTCTTCTTCCGCGCGTGGGCCGTCTCTCCCTTCCAAATTCTGCCCGCCATCTCCCTCCCTTCTGAAATTTCAGGCGCCAGACTCTGAAATCTCCATGGAGATAAAAAATCAAACCTCCGTAGACGCGCCGTCATGGATCAAAGTTGAAACTTGGAAGCCCCGCCTCCTTTCATCCTTTCTGTAATCCATGCCCTATATATATCCCGCCATGGCTGTCAAGCTCGTCAGTTTATCATCGGCTTGGACTCACCGGGTGGTGAAGACCTTGGAGGACTGTGCGATGGCCAACGCGAGGAGCGTCGCGACGAGAGGGTAGCTCACCACGCCGGCTGCGGCGGCAGCCATCCCCATATCGCGAGCTGCTCTCCTCTCGCCCTTCCCTGCCGCTGACACAGGGGACACAAATCCGCCGCGAGGAAGAAACCGAGAGGGATGAGGAGGAGCCTTCTGTTTAACGATTTGTTTTGTTTTGATGACGAGCGCCTCGTCTTTTTTCTTTGTGCTTTTCGTTTCGTAGAGCCTTCTGCGTTTAGCGATTTGTTTTGTTTTGATGATGACGAGCACCTCGACGGCGCGGGTTAGATGCGGACGGCCTGGCGTCGGAGTCGAAGCACGCGTGCGGGCTCGGCATTGAAGAGGCGGACGCGAGCCGAGACGGAAACCAGAATACACAGATCAATTTTGGACTTTTTTGATTTCCTTAGATGAAGATCAAAAACCGACGGAGGGAGTATATTATATGGAGGACGCATGATATGCGTGCCTTATTTTCATTTCTTGTCAAAGTGGTAGCAGCCAAAGTGACAACTGACAAGTACTCCGGTTGTGCAACCAGGTGACATCATCTGCGCAAGAAGCTTATCCATCTAGCCCACGCGACAGCATACATGGGCAGGAATGGCCAGCTGGTGAAGACTGAAGAGCAAACTAAACAGAAGCACGGTTCGCTGGAATGATAAAGATAATAATAATAATAATGAGAACTGCTCCGGTACTTCTCTTTTAAATTTCTTACACGAATCTTAAAGCAGTCCTTAGTTTAATTAATATTCTTTAATTGTTTTCATCTGGGTTCCGAATGAGCCTGGTCTTATCCGGTCCAGCCCATCTATTCATACTCGCACACCCATCGTCTATCACTATCCGCATTTACCATTGTTCCTTCTTCCCGACCTGTTCATGTGAGAGCTCGACCGAGCGAGGGCGGCGGCGCTCGAAGACGGCAACGGAGGCACCACTAAGCGAACTGAGGCGGCACCACCGAGCGAGCCGAGGCAGTGACACTCCACGGCGGCGAGCTCATTTGTGCTATACTGCTATCTGCAGCCTGGGAGCTCCACGGCGTCTCGGTCCTTAACGGCTTCAGGGCCGACCTGTTCGTATCCACTGGACTCATCACTAACTATGCAAACGCCGGGGACACATGCGCTGCTCGACTCGCGCGGTGTTTGACGAAGTGCCCCAGCGAGAAATCTGTGTCCTGTAACTCTTTGATATCATACGTTGCTCGATTGCTAGTTGGGGATGTTCTCTTTATTCAATAGTGTGTTTCTATTGTACGATGCTATCAGCGATTTGCAGGGCACGACGTCTCGTCGGGGCATTTTGCCAAACAGCGCAAGCGCCCAGTAGTCCAGCAGAATACGTTCCCGGCATTGGCGGCGTTGGCAGAGGCAGATGAGCCCATTGGACACGAACAGATCGACCTTGAAGCCGCGCAAGAACGCAATGCTGTCGAGCTCAGCCTCGGCCCGGACGCCACGAGCAACTATGCGGAAAGCACATGATCTCGTCGAGGGAGATAACGACGGTGGCTGAGGGCTCGATCGGGACGTGAATGGAATGTCCGCCGGGAGAAGGAGCGCGGACGCCGGACGGTGAATGCGGATCGGAATGGGTAGGTGGACATGAGCTGGGCATGGATAGGATCGGGCCCATTCAAGACCCAGACGAAAAATAGTTAAAAACCGTTAATTAATTAATGGTGTGCTGCTTTAATCTTTGTGCCAGAAATTGAAAAAGGAGTACCAGAGCAATTGTCAATAATAATGCAAAAAATAAACAAATTAAAGCCATGAGAAATCACCAGCTTGTGTGCTGCGGATCAAAGCCGTAGCCCGGCCCGGGGCTGGATCTGGAGGGCCTCCCTCCGTTGCATCCCCGCTACCCGCTTCTCCTTCCGACGGTTGCGTCCACCGGCCGGTGCGAAGCGGCACCCTCCTTCTTGCCACATCCAATGCCAACTGACGAAGATTCCTGGAGCAGAGGCGTAGCGTGTTCGCAGAGCTGGTGGCATATGGTTGGTGCTGATTTGTTTTATGAGAAAAATACCACTAGTTGGCTAGTGACTGATGATTTGTGCTGATTTGTTCTGAGAGAAAAGTACTACTTGCTGGTGGCTGATAAGCCAGACGAACAGGGTGGTAGTGAATATCGAGCTAGCTCGGCTCATCTCGCCTCATTATAGCTCGTTAATGTACCGAGCTAAAAGTTGATCTCGACTCGGCTCGTTTGAAAGCTCGAGCCAGCTCGTGAGCGTCAAAAATTTGATCGTTGATCACCATATTGAGATATACTATAAATTTATATTAGTCTATATTTTATATAAATTCCAACAACAAAAATGAAAGAAACAAAGCACATATAATATATCTGAGCATTAAATAAAGCATCAATATTAAGTTTGTCCAATAGCAAAACACTACATGTGACCATGCAGCCATGCAACAGCAGTGCAACACCACATGCCAACACTTGACACTCAAAAATCATCATAAGTTTCATCCAACAGAAAATTGAAACACTTCATGCAGCAACACTTGACACTTCATACAATATTTTGCTAGGCTGCTAAGTAAGATTGGCTCGTTTTGCTCGCGAACCAGCTCGAGCTGGCTTGTTATACGACCGAGCTGAAACCTTAGCTCAGCTCGTTTAAAAATCCTAACGAGCCAAGTCGAGCCGCTAACGAGCGAGTTCGGGCGAGTTTGTGAGCTACGAGTTTTTTTATCCAACCCAAATGGTGGTAGGGAATGGAATGGAATAGAAGGAGTGCAAAGAGTTGCAAAATGCATTTCTTTTCTTAAAAAAAAGAACTGTGATACGTTACGAAAGTGCAAATCTGTAGTGTTTGACTATGGTTTCGTTCCACTTCTCTTATTTTAGCTTCTTCTACAATATTTTTTCTTATAATAAATATTGATACAAATCAGCACACAATATCTTCCTATTACAATAAATATACTGCGAACAAGCTTCCTTTGCTGATTAAACTTTTGTAAACATGAGTGAATTTTTAGCTTAATTTTAAACAATATTTTTTGCAACCTTCTTGTCTGATGAAAGGCACGCGATCAGGCTCATTATACATGGCCCATTTGTAGGTTTTCCTACTTTTAAGGAGCAAATATTCCCTTTTTGAGAGTTTATTATCTCACCAATGCATTTTGATAATATTGAGAAATAAATGATAATGCACCAAATTCAAAGACCGTCTGTATAATTTACACTATCCCAACACTTAGTTTGAGAAAGATCCATATAATGCTCGCAAAAGCCTTTGCGTCATGGTGTTCTTATCAGTACTGTAGTAATCAGTCAGTGTCTTAGGCTGTCCGCACCGGCGACCTAAACGGGACGGCAAAGCGATCTAGAGGTCGCTTTTACTGTTTTTTTTCCGTAGCGGCGCACTGGAAAGGAAGCCTGGAAGTAGCCTTGACCGCCCGAACACTACATGCAGCATCCGCCGGGGACGTGCGCTACGCCGACGTGGCGTCGAGCCCGCGCGCCCACAGTTGCTCCGCGCCGTGAGCAAGAAGGGGGGAGAGAGGAGAAGGGGATGACCGTCGTGGAGCTGGAGCAGTAGCCGCCACCGTCGGAGATCCGCTGCCATCGTCGTCTAGCCCGCGTCGCCGTGCACCTAGATGCCGGCGTCGAGCTCCTTGACGCCTACAAACCATCACCGCACGCCTCCGCCACAGCCGTCTCCTCGCCCGCTTCGAGCTCCACCGCAACTCGGCGTCCAGGAGAACGAGCCCACTGCGAGGACCCTCCTCGCGAGCGCCCACCAGCGGAGTCAGCACAGAGGAGCGTCGTGGCCCGCAGCGCTGGATCCGGCCTCCCCCACAGTGCCGGATCCGCCCCCGATATGGATCAGGCAGGTCCCGAGGCTCGATTGGGAGCCGTTCGAGGTCGACAGCGCGTGGGTGAGTAGAGAGGAGAGGGAGGCACGCCTGTCCGCTGTCGCCGGATCTAGGACAGCCAGCCGCCCCAGCTCACCCCTGCGCCAGCCGGAGAGAAGGGAGATACTCCCCCTATCCTCACGCTTGGGCTGCAGATCGAGCCGGCGGAGAAGCTCCTCAATGCTGTCAGGCCGTGTGCCGCGCCACCGGCGGCCGAGCTCCCTCCCTCTGGTCCGGTCGCCATCGTCGTGGCCGCGTGCCGTCGAGGGAGCAGGGGAGGGGGTAGCGCATCGGCGAGGAGGAGCTGGGCGCGTGAGCTTGAGCTTCGCCACGGCTGCGGCCGGCGCGCGAGCTCCACGAGGGTGAGCCGCCAGGAGGGAGGGAGAGCAGGAGGTGGCGCGAGCTCGGGCGGCTGGGCGAAGGAGCAGAGGAGGACTGAGTCGAACGAGGAAGAGAGAGTGTGGGGAGGGTGCCAGGGGGTAAAAAGTAAAGGGAAAAAAATCTAATGTGTGGGTCCCACACCTGGTAGTTGGTACCGGGGATGAAATATAGAGTTTGATTACTTCAAAAAAAAGATAGAGTTTGATGGGTGCGGAGAAAGTGACTGTAAATGAGGGCTCCTTTGGATGAACAGGAGCAGCTACCCAGGGTAAGAAGTCTCTGGCGGGAGATTCCACCGGCCACCAGCTTCCTAAGGTCGCGCTCCCCCCCCCCCGCGCGGCTCGCCCACCGTGCGGCTGTTTGGGATACGAGGTTTCGCCAGGGGGTGTTGCCGCCCAGACTTTTCCCATTTTTTTCCTTTTTAAATAAAATATGAAGCATTTTTCTTCTATAATACTAGCCACAATGCATTTTGCATATCATATGGCAACATTAGTCACAAATACTAATGAGACACCTCAAAAACTCACGAACAAATCCAAAATAAATCATACAAATTAAGTCGAGCACGTCATCACAAGTCACAAAGCAAGTACATCCATCAGCCTTAATTCAACACTAGAACACTACGCGCGCCTTAATAGCTGCATAACTTAATTTGACATTTACAATATTACTAAGAATGATAGAATAGTCGTGATATAATAGCTGCATGTTCACATATTATCTACACAAAGAACACAATG
Organism: Cenchrus fungigraminus; assembly: GCA_036936925.1. Lineage (NCBI taxonomy): Eukaryota > Viridiplantae > Streptophyta > Magnoliopsida > Poales > Poaceae > Cenchrus > Cenchrus fungigraminus. Next base: position 107,516,192 of record CM072779.1, read on the forward strand.
ACACTGGCTTCTTATGGTGATAGCTACTACATCCACCATCATCACAATGAAAGCCAAGATGCGCCACAACAAAAGACCTGCAATTCAGCATTTAGACCATGTCAGGGCACAAGGAAAAGAAAAATAAATAAACACTCATGATGAAGAAAAACCTGAAGATGAGATTACAAACTGCAACAGTCCATTTAGAGCGGTGATGATGAACTTGCTAACACATCATAATCTGAACTTTTAAATGAATAGATAGAACATGAAGTTTCAATACATCCAAAATTACATGGCAACATTCAAAATTAAGAATAGTACTCTGGCCGGTTTGGTAAATGAAATCGTTTAAGACAAATAGAACTTCTTAATTTGGCTAAACATGCTTGGTTTATCAATGCAGAGCTATTGATCTAAAACACTCTATAATAGCCACATCACTTTAGAGGAACCAATATTGTATCCTACATAAATTAGCCATCCATACTGCAAGATAACAACATTAGCCATCAGAAATTGCAATGCTAATACAGAACATTCACCACAACTTTGGACAGTTCACAAAAAAAATTACATGGAGTGCAGTTATAATGACAAGAACTTTCCATTGTTGACGAAATACTTTTTTCCTTCACTTTTTAAGTGTTTGCAAAGAGCTTACTGGGCCGAATTCTTTAGTAAACGCTTTTAAGCCCATGCGAAAGACAAACTGATGTTGATTCTCTACTAAAATTATGAAAAAAAAATGCAGTGCATATGGCTATACTAGCACTCCCAAGCTCTAGGGATCGCTGAGCACCCGAGCCAATAAAACCAGGAGTTCTGGACTGTCCATGCCTATCTTACCCTCCTATGTTGACATTATAATGTAGAGTCAACTATATTATGAATCTTTCTTGTGTAAAATTGAGCTTGAGTTTTCTGCATTCCCTCAAAAAATGAAAAAGATTAAAGGGCTTCTCTCTGTTCAATCTACTGTGTATTGATGACTTGATGAGCCTGTCCCTTTGTAAACAACAAACCTAAATTACTTTTCAGTAGAACATTGAACTACATAAAACAAATTAAGATCCTACTGAATTTGTAGTTTCATCGGGTTAATTAACTTAAGAACTTTATTTTTGTTCTAAAAAGCATATCTTCTAAATAGACATAGCTAAGCTAAAAGTGATAGCATCTGGATGTGAGCAAAAAGAAGGAAGCAACGTACCTTGAAGTTCTCTGACACAACCAACGACCCTACCTGCAGGCACAAGGATGAGGAGGATATGTAGTTATTTGCCAAAATATATGCTCAAGAACATATAATATATTAATATGTAATAGATTAAGATATGGTGGATGGCGTACAGACAATAATGTGTATATATAGTACATATAACTAAAATCAAGAATACAGCAGTGTTCATCTAGTTTTCTGAGGCAGCTAGCAGCTGAGAGGAACGAGAACATATACTTTGATGGTTAAGTGTTATGCATCTCGGTCAGTACATTCATGCAATGGTATGGTATGGCTAGCCAAATCTTTCATTTTAGAAACACTCCACCATCCATGACTCTGAACATCTGCTACCATTACATTACTACATTGCATATACGCCCTGACGCCCAGATACACATGAAATTAATAACATGCCCATGAGGTGCGAAAGCACAAGCAGAGAGTTCCTCCTTCACTGAACAGATAGTGTTTTCGCCAACCGAGGTATGTATACACTACTGAACCACATGTAAACTGAAATTGATTGACAGTATACCACTACAGAAAACTCAGGAAATGGACAAAACAAATTCCCTTCAATCATTTTCGCGCCTACTAGTCAACTCTTTGTGGCATAAACGTCACAATCAGAAAGAGCCAGCAGCCTGGGAACCAGAACTACACAAGTACCAAATCCAAATTCTCCGTTTCTCCATGCCAATCAAAACAACTGGATCTTGCAGCTAATAGACCAAGACCGAATCAGGAAAAAGAAGGAGAGGGGAGGGGGAAACTCACCAAGATCGGCCACGCTTGGGTGTCGGCGAAGACGAACGTGATGTAGATCGGCGAAGAGGAGCAGATACAGTGGCAGCGGCGGCTGGACGAGGACGACGAGGGGCAACGACGTGGTGGGGCGACGAGGAGGAGGGGCGACGACGTGGTGGAACGGACGACATGGGGGCGTGGTGGAGCGGACAGGGAGGCGGCACGACGCGTCGCGTCGCCTGGACGGCGACGAGGAGCGGCGGCGATGTGGAGGAGCGAACGAGCAAGGGGTGTGGTGGAGCGGCGGTGGCACGGTGGAAAGCACGGGGAGGGGACGTGCGGCGACTCGCGACTCGGGGAATCGACGGGGCGGCGGCGCCAGGAGTCGAGAGGTGGGGAGAGATCGCCCCGGGGAAAAGAGGTGGATAGGGTTTGGCCGTCCCGCGGCGTGGGCTTCCAAATGACAAAGTGTTTTGGCCCGTGCCTCCCTTTCCACGCGGGCTGGCGGTCCGGGGAAAAGTCCGGGATCCCGGAGGGATTTTGGGCTCCCAAAGGAGCCCTGAGGGAGTTTGATGGTTAGCCTTAGTAAATACATTTTTCTAGTCAAAAGAGTCAACCAATGCATAAGGCCAACTGAGCTGATTGCATGACAAAACGAAATAGAAGTCTGCACTAATGGATTGCCGCACATTAAAATATTTGTCAGGAACCATGCGTCTTATTTAAGAAAATTACATGTCATTTATTTTATTGGCGACTTACTTTATCATCAAAAATATTTTAAACATAATTATCTTTCCGTATATTTACTACAAACGTTTAATAAGGTGAATGATCAAAGGTAAGAAAAAAATACAACAATGATAAATATTTAAATATGAAGGGAGTACATTTGCCTATCTTTTTTATTTTCTATAAGCGGAAGGTTTTTTTTTGAACTGATATAAGCGGAAGGTTATCTCTTTGTGAGAGATTGACTAGCACTCCAATTGAGCAGTTGCCACCTGCGCAGGGAGTGGCTACCTGTCAAGTGTCACCAGGTATTTTAGAGCTCCCTTATCATGTGAATTGCATCCAACGCGATTCTTATTCTACCTCCCAACCTCTATCTTTCAGTTATAAAATAGTTTTATCATATTACATGGCATATATGGTTAAGCAAAAATCAAAATTTTCATCATACTAATAATTATTTTTCATCAGCTAGGGCTTTCCATATTGGGAGCACCCTACTGAAGGATACATGACCCACCAGATGCCTAAATTTGAACACCTCGTATAGAATTAATTGGCCGAACCAAATTGATATATAAATCTCGGTGATCTACAATCTTTAGATGTAAGAGATGCAACCGCAACTTTGAATGGAATGGACATAAACTTGATTGAATGAATGCATACCTTTGGGTGTGAACAAGAAACGTTTAAACGTAATATATGTACACAAGGAATATGTCAGATGGCAATGTGTAAATAGTAAGGAATGTATCAGTTATTTTCGCAGCAAATCAAAAAATACTAATGTGGTTGGTTTCTCACTACATGAGACCTGCAGATTGCATGCTTTATTCAGAAGCAAATATGTTCATGTTATTACTTTCAATCAAAATTACAACAGGAACCTGCAACCTTTTATCCGGGCTTTTTTGTCCATGAGGATATAATTCTAATCTTAAAACATGCCAAATCTGATTTGTATGTGATCTGACTATTCAAATTGGACTTAATTCCAAATGTGAGAACAAATACATAGGCAGGACATAATAGTAGCAGCCAAATGTTTTGGAACTGATTTAAACAATGCAACCGATTTTTTCAGCTGTAAAGTGCTCTTATAACTCCGAAGAACCATATAAAGCATCCGGTTGAAGCCTTGCTCATTTAAATAGCATGATGTCAGCCCATGAAGTTTGCATTTTCCAGGTCTTTGTACTGCTATCCTGATGCTGCCAGAGTAATGCCAAAATCAGAAAAGAATAAAACAAAGAGCTTCAGAAAATCATAGTTAACTTGATCATGTGATTTACCTCTCAACATCTAAACTATCTTGTTTTCTTCGCAACGACTTCAATGTTGTTCAACAAATCTGACTGGAACAGGTGAATAGACAGACTGTAAATGCCACTGGTAACCACAACATGCTCCTTAATCCATCAAATGGCACACCAACCCAAAAAATTTGTAGGGCTGAACAATTACCTTCCAGGATTTACAATGCTTTCCGTTTGTTGAACAATAAGCTGACTGGACTTGATATGGATTAATTGTGAAGTAAAGACACCATGACATATTAACTCAGCTTAAGAACTTAGTCGTAGATAGTGTTAGTTCAGGGAATTGAATCTCAGATCCAGCTATTGATATTTGTGTGAAAATATAAAACCATAAGAATAGTAATAATTTTTTTGGGTGATGATGCAGTAATAATAGCATACACGAAAGAAAATTTATGCAATATATACAGGAACAAAAAGATAGTCTTGGTACATGACAATCAATTGACAGAAATTATATTATACAAGAACAAATATAATCATTCTAGAAGATTGGCATGACTAAAGCCTGTCCAACTGATTTATAATTGATAAAAGTTCAAATGATCAGATCCCAGGCAGGTGTGTCACACTTCATCACAGGCAAATCAACCAAAATACAAAGCTTACCACAAGCATGTCACACTTCAGCACCAAGTAACCATGGGAAAACGTAAGTCGCTAACCTCTGGTAAATCAGATGAAACATCTGCAAGGAAAATAACTTTTTTCAAGTGTGGAGCTTCTATTTCATCATATGCTACCACACTTTGCTGCAACAGTGGCATAGTAGTTGGACAGTACAATAAAACTTAATGGTTCTGTAGTTAATCCCTTACCTCAAATGCATTTGGCACTACTCTACTCCTCTCTTAACAACATCATGGGTAGACAATGGAAATTTTGGTAATACCTAATTGCCAAAATATGTGTCCTTATTGATCAGCACACTGTAATATAACAAGTAAGATAATTAAGAACTATAACATCTACCTTACCAATCGGTTTGTATAGAAGCAAGAGTGTAGTTAAAATCCAAACAATACCGCAGACAATCATATATTCCTATCACAGAAAGGAAACTAAGTAGAAAAAAGAAAGAAAGGAAATGAGATGTTAGGGAGCCAAGATGCAAAGGTATAGAATGGAAAAATAAAAGCAAAAGTCGTAGAACCAAAATATACTTACCGAAGAGCTCCTGACCCAAATCCATGGCCATCTCCCAAACTCATCGTGAAGAATCTTCACTGTAAATAGAAAATGAATTGAGCAAACTGATCTAAGATGCCGTGTACATTCAGCTGCTAAATCTAAAAAAGGAAACTAACGATTGCTTGAGCACCTAACAAAGTACTAAAGCTACTCGGCTCATATGAAGACATGCAATCATTATTTTTCAGAAATCAGATACCTAACAGATCAAGCAATTAGTAAGCATTGATGGACGTCAATAGAATCAATCATCTTGTCAGGAACACAATGTTAATGTGCGCCTTGTCAGAAATTGCTAAACATGTTTCTTAAGTGTTGCACACATTCTTCACACAAATTTACTTCTCCAAGGGTACATGGACGTGTTCTTGCTGAACCTAGATGCCAAGCATCAGAAAGTATAGTGTCACTTTATGATTTCGCTAGAAGAGAGACCACTCAATTATAGATAGAGTTCATAATTGTTTTTAGCCACATGAACTGAGTAATGCAAAACAAAATGCACATACACGCACTATGAAGTATGAACACAGTACTGTGATTGGAAAATTTTCAAAATCCACAAGACATCCACCTTGGTTCGAGTTCAATAATTGAAGGAACAATCATCTCAGGGAGAAATCAGTGTTTAATGAATTAAAATGAGAAAAACATATATAATGAACCAAGGAGAAGTAGAAGACTGAGTGATGAGCAAATCAAAAGTCGTTTAATAATTGAAACCACATCTGACCTTGCGAGACCATAATTCTGCAGTTCTCCTTAAGTGTCCGAGTACCCAGCAGTACCATAATTCATGTTGCCACTCCTTGATGCTATTGCAGTATGACTCTCTCCACAACTACCACACCTGCACTTCCTGATTCTTCCTTATTGAAACAAAAATTAACAAAAATTGATGATTAGGAAGTACATATCATACGAAGTTTGGCAGCAGCTTCAGACAGATCCAATTGGCCATCAACATACGACAATTCGCCATGGGATAGTTTTCCTGGGAGACGGCAGCGGTGTCTGAAGACGACGGCGGCAGCATCCACGGACCCCAGCGGAGTCCACAGGAGATGTCGACGGAAACGTCCACAGTCGGCGGGAGGAGAGGAGCGGTGGCGTCCACAAACGGCGGTGTCCACGGACAGCTGGGGAAGAGGAGCGGTGGCGACGTTGACCCGGATCGGTGCGGCAGGAGATGTCGACGACGACGTCCACGGACAGCGGGAGGAGAGGAGCGGCGGCGTCCACGGGTGCCGGCGGAGTCCACGAACGGCGGCGTCCACGGACAGCGGGGGAGAGGAGCTGTGGCAACATTGACCCGGATCGGGACGGCGGCGGCGTTGCCCCGACGGCGACGGAGATCTGTTCGGAGGCGGAGGCGGAGGCGGAGGGGACCGAGATTCAGTGCCTTTGCTTCATCAAGGCACAACGTACCTTTCGCTCCATCCCAAGCGTCCGTTCTCAATCCAACATCTCCGTTCTTTGCTAGCAAATGGGCCCAGCAGTCAGCGAGGGAGCGACCAGTGCTCGGCTTCCTCGGCTATGTGTGACCATGGATGGGAGCTCATTCAGTCTTTGACGCAGCCACCATGCCATGGAAGAGAGGGAGGATGCCGCCGCCCTGATGTAGTTGTCGTGTATGAGCTTGATCTTAGCAGTAGCTACACGAGACTGGCGTTGGCGTACGGCGTTGAGGAGCTCCACCTATGGCTGCACGCGGCAAGAACTCTATTCTTCCAAGTTGGAATTCGATTTGTGCCATGAGTCAATCACAGGCGGCGATGGCTACCTCGCTCCTTCACGGCGACCTCGTACTCGTCTTCTTTGGCTCGCTGGCCGGATACTGCTCGACGCCGCCGCGAGGCCGCGACGGCCCGTGCGCACAACTCCGGTCTGCGTTCGACCTGCCGTGCGCCGTCCTACTGCTTCACGCTCGGAATCTCACCTCTGTCTTCGGCAGCTGCGGAGGGCTCGGTGCAGTCAGCAATGCCGCCGCGCATGACGCCGATGGCAGCGGAACCGACAGCGTCGTCATGTCGTCCTTCTTCGGCAAGCTCCGCCCCTGCAGGTCAAACGTCGGGGCCTGGCGGCGGCGGCGAGCGGGATCCGGCCAGCCGAGGAAGCCGAGTACTAGTCGCTTGCTCGCTGACTGCTGGGCCCATTTGCTGGCAAAGAACGGAGACGTTGGATTGAGAACGGACCCTTGGGATGGAGCGAAAGGTACGTTGTGCCTTGACGAAGCGAAGGCACTGAATCTCGGTCCGGGGCGGAGGCGGAAGGCGTGCGGTTGGAGAGGCAGGGTCGCGTTTGGGGAGGCACGGCTAATGTGGGGTGACGGCGTGCGGAGCAAACACAGAGTAAAAAAGGAAGGGACAGAGCGGTGGGGGAGGGGTACGATGCAGAGCAGGATGGCGGGGGGGATCCGGCCCGCGGCGGGGAAGTGGACGCGGCGGACGTGCGCCGACGCGAAGCACTTGGCTAAGAGCAGAGCAGGACGGCGGCGATGGGGATGGTGCGGGTGCGGTGCAGAGCAGGACGGCATCGACGGGGATGGGGAGCAGGTGGGGAGGCGTCGCCCCTGGTGTGGGTGCGGCGCAGAGCAGGACGGGCGGCGACAGGGATGGGGAGCAGGTGGGGGAGTAGTCAATGGCGGCGGTGTTAGGGTTAATGACGCGAGATCGCGCGGGGGGTGGGGGAGGCGCGGATGACGCGAGATCGCGCCGGGGTGGGGAGGCGCGGATGGGCGGACTCACCGAGCGGCAGACTCACGTACCAAGAAATTATCTCCTTTTCATTCTTTTTAGTAGTATATAGTAGAGATAAAAAAACCTCTTTCTTTTTTTAGCATGGATAAATCAATTACTTCATGGCAGGGTTACAATCGTCCTCGGCTTTCCTTAGCAGCAGCAGAGAAAAGTTCTCGGACCACACTATAAGGAATCGGATGCTCGTAGCCTAAGAGGGGGAGGGGGTGAATTAGGCAACTTAAAACCTTAAGCCTAGGGTTATCACTATTTGCTTAAAACATAAACTAGAACATACTACCTAGATGTGCAACTACGGTTGTTCTAGTGTGAAACTTCCATCCCAAAATAAGTTTTGCAATCTATAGCCAATCCTAGCAAGATACTACTATAGGAAAGTAAAGGTAAGTAAGGATTGCAAGAAAATAATGCGGAAACGTAAAGGGGAATGAAAGGAAGCAAACTCTTGACACGCGATTTATCTCGTGGTATCGGTAGGCACTAAGCCACCCCTAGTCCACGTTGTTGAAGCAATCCACACAAGAGTATTGCTTTCCGGTCACCAAGTTTCTCCCAAGAGCACCACTTGACTTGCCACAAAGGCACTCGCCAAACTCCCTTAGTCACCTTGATGCCACCTCCACTAAGGAGCTTCTCCACCAAGGGAAGGGGTCTCCACGTCCCCCGCACAAAGTGTCCTCGCCGCTCCACACCAAGCCGGAGGGTCGAAGACGTTTACCGGAGAGCCACTTAGACTCCAAGGCTTCCGACGCACCTTATACAACTTGATCCACACTCAAGAATCACCTCACAAGGTGTGCCTAGTACTAACTCAGCTCTAAGCTAAGCCTAGCACTAAGCACACACAAAGCATGTGCAAGTCTATGGATGAGAAATTTAGCACTTGGATGGCTTGGATATGATCTTCTATGTGTCTCACACTTCTCTGGTCTTCCTCAGCATTCAGCCTTTTCAAATGGGTGAGTGGAGGGGGTATAAATAGCCCAAGGCGTCCAAAGAGTCGTTGGCTAACGACCACTGAAAAGTATAGCGTCGGATGAACCGATGCTAGTATTTCAGGGTCATCGGTTCATCTGGTGCCCCATCCACGTCACTTAGTCGTTGCAGCTCCACTGACGCAAATCATCCGGCGCATACACCGACGCACCGTCGGTTCATCTGGTGCTGAAGACTTCGCGGTCAAAACCTTACTGTTAGCAAACACACGGTCGTCGGATGAACCGTTGCTTGTATCCTTGTGACCATATGTTCATCTGGTGCTTAAGGCCTCTTACTTCAGCCGTCTCTGTCTTAACTCTATACACCATCGGATGAACTGCTGCCTCTTCATCGGTTCATCCGGTGCTACAGATTCCTGCAGGCTGGCCCTTTCTTCTTCTCTTCAATTCATCCGACAAATGTAGAATTCAGATCGTCGGTTCATCCGATGCTCTTCAAGTTAACTCAAGTCTTCACGCAGTGTACCATTTCATCTGTTGCTTGCACCGACACTGTCTTCTAATGTACAGTTGGTTCATCCGACGGTGTCATTTCTTTTATTCCTCTTCCACGGTTTAGACCCTCAAAATATATACTATCTTCTCATTTTGGCATATGGTATTTTTGCATTCATAGGACCTAGAAATATCTACAAAGACATGCTCAATAATATGGTTAGTCCCATTGATCATATTATCATTAATCACCAAAATCAAACTTGAACAAATGGCATATGAGGCCATGTTCGCTACACACACATGCATGAGCTGCCTCATTGCCCTCTCGGTTTACAAAGGAAAAAACAAAATAAGTAAAATCCTTGCATAAGTCTCTAATCTCATGCCACAACCCTGCCATGGAGCTTCTCTCGCCTGTCATCGAACACAGAAGATTAACCAACTCCTTGTTATCAAGCTCCAACACGATCCTTTCAAAGCCACCGGATCGAGCCAGATGCACACCATCTATTGCCGCAAGCGCCTCTAAAGTGAGAACATCAGGAACATGTTCATACCAATGTGACGACGCCAACAGAATCCCACCATGCTCGTCTCTTATTACTGCACCACCCGAGCCGGAATGGGTTGCCAGGACGAAGGATGCATCTGTGTTAACCTTCACCCAGCCCGGGTCCGGTTTTTGCCAAGCCAAATTTGGTCGTGCCTACTGCACCCTGACCTTATGATTCAAGATTATCAGATCCTCGATCATTGAGGCTACGTGCCTGGCTGCCGCCCCTGGACTCCATCTGGTGCGCCCATGTCTTCTTGCGTTTCGGTTCGTCCACAGATGAACAAAGCCGCCTCCTCAGTTGAACAAAATTCTCATGTGAAAAGATCTCTAGCCCACGATGTCGGATGCAGTTTGGGCGGCTTGTAGCCTGTGGCCTCCCTCACTGCATTCCATAATTGAACAACATGGGTGCATTCAAGCACCACGCGAAACACAGATTCACCTTGTTTCCCACAAGTTTCACAATGATCCTCTTGTGCCACATGTCTTCTCATCAGCTCTCTCTTCGATGGAAGGTAATCCTGAAGTACTCGCCACCAAAAGATGCGAATCTTTGGGGGAACATTGAGTTTCCACACTTTATTCCACCATGTCTGATCTTCGGATGCTCTAGCTTCATTGAGCCGGAACGTCTCTTTTTTGTCACTCTCCTGTTTTAGAATTTTGTAACAGGATCGAACCGAGAACACGCCGTTCCTCTCAAAAGCCCAGGCTATCAGATCCTCCTGCAATCGCGCCCCAGCCTTCAACTTAAGAATTTTCCCTGCATCCATTGCGCAAAAAGAATTCTGCACTCGCTGAACATCCCATTGCCGTAGGCCCGGGACAAAAAGGTCGCAAACCTTTACAACATGGACGTCCGGCAAACGTACCAATGGTTTCATAGAATTTGTGCCAGCAATCCAATTATCTGCCCAAATATCAATCGAATCACCTGGCCCAATCCTTTTAATCAGCCCTTTCACTAAAGCTTCACGACCAAAAAGGATTGCACGCCACGTCTCCGAGCTCTTCTTTTTCCTTGTTGCATCCAGGAAGCTGCAATTAGGATAGTATTTTCCTTTCAAAGTCCTGGCGCACAAGGATTCTGGTCTTGACAGTAGCCGCCATGCCTGCTTGCCTAGCACAACCTGATTGAACAAAGGCAGATCACGAAAGCTCATTCCACCATCTCCCTTGGGCCTAGAGAGCTTGGTCCATCTCTGCCAATGAATTTTATGGTTATCAATTGAGCTACCCCACCAATAGTTGGTAATGTATTGCTTCATTTTTTTTTTGCATGTTGGCGCTGACAGCTTGAAACAGCTCATCGGGTAAGTTGGCACGGCCTGTGCATTAGCTTTGATCAGCACCTCCCGGCCTGCACAGCTTAGTAATTGCCCCGGCCTGCACAGCTTAGTAATTGCCCCGGCCTGCACAGCTTAGCAATTGGCACATAATCAAAAGTGCCATCAGATGCATTACCAACTGCTGTCGAGAGACCCAAATATTTCTCCCCTAGAGCTTCAGTTAGTATCTGAAGTGCCTCGTGCACTTCCTGCTTCGCCTCCGGGACACAATTGTCACTGAAAAATACAGCTGATTTAGTCTTATTGACTAACTGGCTGGTTCCTTGGTTATAATCCTCCAGAATTTCTGCAATTCTCTCAGCTTCTCTCCTCGATGCTTGTGTGAAGATTAGGCACTCATCAGCGAAAAGGAGGTGAGAAATCCAAGAGGCATTGCGACTCACTCTGACCCCTCTTGAAATATACTGAGGGCTGCTTTCAGCATGCAGGTAAGGCCTTCTGAACATAGAAGGAACAGATACGGAGATATTGGATCCCCTTGCCGAATACCTCTTGTAGGCCGAAAAAATGGTGATAGAACACCATTTACCCTGACAGAGAAAGTAACTGATGTAACACATTTCATCACCAAGTTGCACCAGCTTGTAGGGAAACCCAAAGCAATCATAACATCATGAAGATAATTCCACTCCACACTGTCGTAAACCTTGGCCATATCCAATTTAATGGCGCATGCCCCTAACTTCCCCTTCTTATTCCTCTTTCTTTCACCTCCATTCCACCTCCTGCCTCCGGCCGCCTCCTCCGGCAGACCCTAGCCCGGGCCGGCCTGCCGCTGCCAGCCTCCCCAGTGATGACTGATGAGCACCCACCCCATCAACCTTGAACCCCTAACCCCGAAATTCTAAAGCAGGCTCTAATCTTGTAGGAGCATGATCAGAGTTGGAGAAGAAAAGAGAAAATGAGGAAGAATAAAAATTCAGGTGACTAAGGGCTCTAAAACACCCTGGTAAGAGTTAGCTTTTCCCTAAAAGAAAGTATAACGGGAAGCTGAGATTAAGTATGCAATAACATAATACTTCCGCAAAGCCCTACATTTTTCAAGGCCGGAAGTCCTGCACATGCAGAGCTCAGTCAAAATCCAACATACGCTCGTTCAAAAAATCCAAACGTATGCAACAGAACGGACACATTGACAGAGTAGGCCAGAGTTCGTGAACGACACGATCACATATTCACACTGTCCCAATATTTGTATTTATTCATTACACGGTGTAATTTGTTCAGTCTATGGTTGAATCCAATCTACCAGAATGATTATGGGCGGATCTTCTGACAGGAGAGCCACAGGCTCAGATGGCAAAGTTAAAGATTTTGCTCAGGCGGCTCACAGGCGAAAGTTGCAGATCATGACTGAACCACAGTGAAGCAAATTACAGAATCCTAAAGAATGGAAACACTCCTAAAATACTGGCGTGCACACTGAAGAACATACACTGAACAAATGCTGACAAACAAGCGACAAGATCAATTGACAAGAAGTAAACTTTCCTAAGAGAACCATGGTCTTAGTTGTCGACGACGAGCTTCCGCCTCCTGTAGTTTACCATCACCTCGCCCTTGATGCCAACAACCATCGCGTTCCAGTCATTCTCCGGGAACGGGGAGACCAGCTCGAACTCAAAGTTCCTCAGCAGGTGTGTCCAGATAGCCTTGATCTGCAGGTAGGCAAACGGCTCGCCGAGGCAACCATGCCTGCCACCACCAAAGGAGATGTAGGAGAAGGCACCTGCAGCCTTGTCCTCCTCCCTGCCAGGACCGAACCGGTCAGGGTCGTATGAGTCCGGGTTCTTGTAGATGTGGGGTAGCCTGTTGGCGAAGGACGGTGATGTCGCCACAATGTGGCCCTTGGGGATGTCGTACTCTTTGCCTTCCTTGGTTGTCACGGTGAAGTCATTGTGCGACTGGCGGAGCAACATGATTAGCGGTGGGTGGAGACGGAGAGCCTCCTTGATGCACCGGTAGAGCACATCCATCTCTGCCAAGATGTCGTGATCAATCTTGTCCCCGTGCCGTTTCATAACCTCCTTCTGCTCCTCTACAGCCTCTGCAAAGTACTGCTTGAACCGAAGGAGGTAGGCTCCAGTCCAGGTCGAGGTGATAGAGCTGGTGTGTTGTCCAGCAAAAAGTGCCGCAATAAGTAGCCCGGTTACCTCACTCTCAGTGGTGGGGCGTCCGTTTTTGTACTTGGAATCAATAAAGCACTGCAGCATGTCTTCCTCGGACTGTCCAGAGGCCTTGCGGGACTTAATGATGGTGGCGAAGATTTCTGCCAGACGTGCCCGTGCCCTGTCCCGGCGCTTATGTGCAGGGATTGGGAGGTAGGGGAAGATGACACTGATGGGCTGCATCCCATTGTCAAGGTCATGGAAGAGAGCAGATACATCATCAAAGAGCTTCTCTCGCACCTCCCTTCCCAGCAAGCATCGACTAGCTGTCAGTATGATAAGGTGCTCCAACTCATACTTCAAATCCACAGTACCACTTTCTCCCCATTTTGAGAAGTACTCCTGCAGGCAAGATCCCATTTGCAGATGAGGTTAATCATCAAACTTATATGTAAAAGAGGAGTATTTTGTTAAAGAAAAAAAAGGACTTCATAAAGTAAAGCATCAAGATTCATCATTTTATCTTGACATGCTAATTAAATCCTCATGTTACTGTTAACATGCAGAAGAGCATTCAGTGTTATAAGTTTAAGCCAAATGTACAGAAGCTTGCACAGAAACAGCCCGGCATATTCATTAAATAATTGGCTTCAGTATTAAATACTAATGCTAAAAGAACAGAAAAATGTGAACTTTTGCTCTGGTTCGAGGTTGGTCATTGTTAAGAGAGACACTGCAGACACAGCAAGCTTGTTATTATGAATAAAGGTAAATATGTAAAAGGTCAACAAGAGTCAGTATCATGAACTGAATTTGCACGATACATGAGGTGCTAATTGCACATGTTCTTGTGCTACGTGCCCACATGCAGAATGTCTTGACATGAGTATATCGGTTTATCTTTTCATTTCTAGTGTTTGCAGTAACAACAATTAGTTTTTTTAAAAACAAGTTTACATGGAGTTCTTCAATGCAAATTCTGCACAAAGCTCATAAACCTCTTTTCAGGACAAGGTCAGAAGAATGAAGGTTGCAATATGAAGCCATGTTTTTTTTTATTGGTCTTCATAATATTCTAGGTACAGAGGACAGAACAATATACTTCACAATTGTCAAGGAAATATAACTGTAGCTCTTCATAATTGAAGTTCCTAGCAATTTCCGTGTTTATGACTACAAATATATTTATTTTTTAATCAACAAGGTATGACATTGTTCCATCTCCACTTTACAAGAAACAGAAAACTGTGTACATTCTTCAGTTCAGAGAGGCAGTTGAGAATTAACAAACAAATACACATTGCAGAGATCAGCTATTGAAGGATTGGTACTGTTGCAGTTATATGGTTGAGTGTCATACATTTGAGAAAAGGGAGAATCAGGACACAGAAACATAACTTTAATCGACAAAACTAGCAAAGATATAAAGAACTAACAAAGTGGCATAAAAAGCATCAAAGGAAAGGGACACAAAATGATCCACTAGAAAAAAAAATGCAGGGCTTGCAAGGCACCCGAAAAGCATAAAGCTTAAGGTCTGGAAACATCAGCCCAAAAGGGCTGAGATTCATGTGTGACTGCGGTTCCAGAAGTCACACATTAGTCATATTGTGACTTCCTTTCCTCAAAGAAAAAGCATACCTTAACTTTCAGAAGGGACTAGATAGTCCTCTACAGAACAATATGCTGGACTCAAGCGAATTTGGACCAAAACTAGAGCACCCTGTCAATATTGGTAGCAAAAGTAGATATATATCCTAGATGTACAAATTTGGGCCAAGACTAGAGCACTCATCAAACAACTGCAGATAATAAATTTCATCTGAAGTGTCATCAACTAAGGCGCGTATTGAATCAGCAACTTCTAAAGTGACACTGCAAGTACTGAAAGCTCCAGCACAAAGTGTCAAGTGTCAACAATTTCACCTCACGGTTATTGAATCACCCCGTTAGCCGTACATAATTTAAAAAACAAATGAAGAAAGCTGAAGCAAATTCTCACCTCAGCCTCAGCAACCATCTGATCGACGTAGCTGCGGAGCTTGTTGGCCCGCAGGGCCTCAGTGAAGAACCGGAACTGCTCCTGCCTGACGGTGTAGTCGACGTCGAACACGACCCCCGGCCCGAACGTGGGCACGTTGAACCTGTACACCTCCTGCTGGCTCATCTCGGCCTCGTTGCTCTTGAAGAAGTGTGCGGACACCTCGGGGCCGATGAGGAAGGTGATCCTGCGGCTGAGGATGGGGACGGTGAAGACGCTGCCGAGGCTGGCGTACTGCTCCCGGATCATCGGGATGGGGCCCTGCAAGAACTTGATGAGGCCGCCGACGACCGGCGCCCCCGGGATGCTGGGCGGGAGGCGCTTGCCGCGGGAGCCGGAGCCCAGCAGGAGCTTGACGAAGGCGATGGTGGCCAGCAGCAGCGCTGCGCCGGTGATGAGCCGCTGCTGGCTGTCCGCGAGATCCATCATCTTCCTCCTGGTTCGTGACAATTGGGAGTTCCAGTGGATTAGATCACAGCTCGATGGCATGGGACATGGAAGAAGCAGAGGGCTTCGTTTGTATCGACGGCATTAAAAAAGGTACTAGTGGTACTACAGGACGCAAGCTGGGACGACACAGGCATCAGAAAGACAGAAAGATTCCCCCCGCACGGGGCAATCCAATCCACCCCATAGGAATTGAAAAAAAAAGGTACAGAGTTGCAGATCGGAACAGAGCCTGCCTACTACAGGCCACTAAGCCAAGCAGGCCACCAGTCACACATACGAAGCCTAGATGCAGAAATCTTGTCATCTGCGGTCACGATTCTCACGGGACGCCGACGGACGCGCGCCCCCGCGGCGCCGGCGCCGGCCACCACTATCGGGGAATGCGGATGGACGCACCCCGCAGCGTCGGCGGCCGCGGCACCCGAAACCCCAGCAGGAACGCACAAACGCCCCAGATGCCGAACAAACCGGTCGCTGATCTCGGATCGAGAGAGGAATGGGAAGGGTACGATGAGAGATCTCACCTTCGATCTGCGACGCCGCCCGTCGAAGCAGGGCAGGGGACGGGATGGGGGAAGAAGGGCGGGCGGCTGTGCGGGGAGTGTGGAGCCGAGGGGCGGGCGACAGGGATTTATATAGGTGCCCCCACTGCGGCACTGCGCAGGGAAGGGAGATTCCGAGGTTGAGGGGAGTGGGGAGGGGATTGGCAATGGCGGGGGAGGAGGTAGAGGTGGCCGGGTGGGGTTTACCGGGGGCGGAAACAGGGGCGGGCGGGGAAGAGGACGAGAGGGCCCACGCCACGCAGGACCAGCCGCTAGAGACCTCCGGGAGGGCCCACCACCCACTCACCCTCTCTCCCTCTCCGCTTGTCGCGTGCGCGCTAGCACCACACGTGGAGAGCACATGTGTGGCGATTGCGCAAGCCCGCCGCGGGATCCTCTGCAGGCGGGCTTCTCTAGATGACGCTGTGTGGCTGTATAGATGACACGAGGCGGTCTCCCACGACTAAGGATGTCAGTTTTACGCGTAAGGGTACCTTCGGGTACCCCTATCTTTTTTTTTCGAATTACACAATACATCGGAGATACTCACAACGCACGCACACTCATCCCTATGAATACATGCACGCAAACCCTACCCCTAGGAGCATCTTCGAAGACTGTGCCGGCAAATCCTCAAGATTGACGAAGTCACCACAGGCGTCTCGCTGTCGACGGGAACGTCGCCTACCACTGAAAGCACAAACGCCGTTAAATCCTGAGAAATTCGCTCCCACGGGGAGTCGAACCCAGGACCTGAGATGCTACCGAGGCTCTTGTAACCACTAGGCTACAGGCCCTTTCGCTCGGGTACCCCTATCCTGTTGGGTAAGAGTAAGGTATAGAATTCTACCTACGGGTAAGGGTATGGGTATAAAATTCTACCCACGGGTAAGACTAAGGGTATGAAATTCTACCCGTGGGTTACCTAAGGGTACCCACACTAAAGAAGCGCATACAAACATTTGACCTAAGTAATATGTACTCTCACATGTTCCACTTTCTTCCCGAAGTATAACTTGAATTGATCTAATGTCTATTATTTTATGTTATCAGGATGATGTTGAGTCCGACAATATTGATCCATGACTCGCAACTCGCAAGATAGACATCACAATTTGATCTTATTTCTTATGTTGAGATGTTGTAATTTCTCATTTGACTTGTGCTAGTTTGAACATTGGAACTTTATGTATGTCAAGATGTGTGAGTGCGTGACAGTTTGAAAGTTGAGAATTTGAAACTTATTTATGTCAGTATCAATATGTGTGTGATTGTGAAGTTTGAGACTTGTTTAGCTATCAAATTATTATTGTACTCTTGATATGAACTTATTGGAATGTTTATGTTAATACCTAGCGGGTTATTACCCGGAGGGTGCGGGTAAGGGTACGGGTAAGGATTCTTACCCGTTACGTTTGGTAGGTAAGGGTATAAAAGAGATAGACGGGTATGCCAACAAGCGGGTAAATGCTTTACCCTTATCCTACCCTGCCCATTGCCATCCCTAACCACGACCTTGTTTGGTTTCTCATAGGTTTCTAATTGTGTGTTTGGTTGGAGAGTGGGTTGAGTCGCGTCGTCCATCCTCCGTCTTCTTTTCGTCTCCGCTCGCTCCCATTCTCCGTGCTAGCCTCGCGGAGCTCACACCGGCTGCGGAACTCGCTCCGCCCCGCCTGCTGCGGAGCTTGCTCAGGTCGAGCGTGCGCCGCTCCCCCCGTCCGTCGCGCGGGCACGGGCTGCCGGTGGCGGGGCTTGGGGCATAGCGGTGGCGGCCCCCAGACGCGCTGCCGGCGGAGGAGGTCGCAGGGTGGCGGCGATCCTGTACGAAGGAGAAAGAAGAAGGACGAAAATTCAATTTAGTTTCTCTTGTAGGATTTCTGATATAGAAATGCCAGAGAGAGGTTTGTTGATATAGACTTTGTTGATTTCTGAATGGTTGAGGGGTCCTGATGCAAAAACGCTTCGCTAACGGTGTTATCTTGTCATCCAACCCATATTCTCAATTCTTTCAACCAAATATGAGATGAGTTGACTCCATTCCCAAAATCAAAAGTGCAATCAAACATTGAGATGGATTCACTAGAACACACTGACTAAGACATTGTAACCAAACACAACACAACTAACTTAAATCAGAGACTTATGAGAACTAAAAAGATCTAACTGGATCAGGTCTAACTGCATCCTGCCAAAGAATTTCAGATGAAAAGCTTGTTCTACCGCTACTATGTTTGATGATATGATGGAGAGAGGAAGCTGAGATGGATGAGAGGAAAAATGCCCAAGTGAGCTTACGATGTCAGTGCTAGTCGTTAGATGCCTATGTGGAGGAGTACGATGAACGATTTAACAAATTTATAATTTAAAAATGTGTTTTTCAGAGTTTGTGGACTGACACCTCACAGCTTCTTTATAAGTCTGGTGCATTTTGCTCTTTTATAAAAATACATATAAAAGTCATAATCATTGACTCCCTTAACTATTGGGGTCATTATGACTCATAAGTTAATAACTAGTACTTGCAGAAAATGATAGAACACTCTTCATGTCGACTTCAGTTAGGCCGTAGCGTTACTGTATGATATGAACATCGTTTTTGAAAATGAGATGAACATCTCCATCATCCAAACCAGGAGGGGCTCTTCTCTTCAGCAGGGTTCACAATACCGGTGGCTACCGGTCCGGTAAGACCGGTAACTGGTCTTACCGGTCCGGTAGTAAAATTGACGGTTAACCGTTCCTAACCAAAACTAAAAACCTAGTCAAAATCGGTCCTTTCGCGTTGGTTAGCCTAGCGGATGTGCAGGCTACCCGTCTGCGTTCCAATCCCTAGGGACGTAGGTTTATCTCAGCGGGGATTTATTCTCCGAAAAAATCCCCTCGCGATAAAGTCAGGGTTCGGAGGTTTTCTAAATCGGGATGACGTTTTCTTCTCTTAATGACAACCATGGGGGCGGTCTTACCCCCACCGGCTTAGTTTTTTGTCCTTCCGGTTAACCGTCCGGTAACACCGGTTAACCGTCCGGTAACACCGGTTAACCAGTCCGTTTTTTTGGGTAAAAAAAAAATTAGAACTGGACCATCCGGCCTCAAAGTGGCATTTGTGTAATCTGCCACTCTGCCATTATGCTTTTGGACCCATCCATTTAAAAGGAGGAGAGAAAAAAAATAATGACCAACCACAGTGAGAGGCACATGACATGATTTTGGCCCCTATAACATGCCTTGCCAAAGAAAATCCAAACATCCAGCCAGTAGGCGATACCTTTCAGCTCTCTCTCACCATGACCATGGCGCACGGAGCTCCAGTAGATCCAATGGCCCATTGGCCACTCCAATCCAGATTAACAGGCAATTTGGCTGCTTAAATACAGCGCTGGTTAACATGACCTTGAAGGGTTGTGAAGCAGAATACCACAGGTGCCAACAGTATATGGACCTCAAACCGGATGGTATGTTCATATTTTGATCCTTTGGTTTGATTCAATTTGTTAAATTTGGGAGCATGCAACGACCACACAGAAAGAATAGTAACGAGGACATGAATAGCTTTGGTGCCAACATGTGACTGCAAGTCCTGTTGGAAGTTGAATACGTACAATGCTACAAGTCCAAGCAAGAATGCAGCAGCATCACAACAGAAAAGACTTTCATTTCAAAAACAGCGGAAAAGAGTTCGAAAGAACCAAATCGCATGAAATAGAAGAAAGAATGAACTACTCATAAATCAGCATTGGTTTGTAACTGTGTTACTGACCATCATGAGACACTTTCAAGGCGAGGTTCTTCCGCCAACCCACACCAAAAGGTTCGAAAGAATTCCACCTACGGAGTACACCATAACCCATAATGCCAGTGCAGTAATATACCATCTGAGCATCTGACCGGATGCGCTTAGAATTTAAAACATCCCTTTTGGGGCATTGCAAGACACACCATCTGCACCATACTGATCATGGGCAAGCAGAGGCACAAGTTGGTCAAAAAAGAATGCATTCGAACTCGGTACAATATATACATACATGCTATTCACTTATTGCATTCCTACGAACAAATTTAGGCTTCAGGCTTTACTGGTCATCAATTACATATGCTTTATCCAGCTTCTTCTCTAGTGACAAAGGGGCAGAGAAATTTAATGGCGAGAACATATCGTCATATTTGGATTTAGGAGCGGGCTTGAACTCGTAAGGGCCAGCCTTGGTTCCCCAGACCTGAAAGTGAGCACATCGTAAGAATAAAGACGGCATTTACTCAAGGGCAAAGCAACTAGAACACCAGTGTGAAGCATATCAGATAATCACCTGATTTCCTTCGATATCGAAACCTTTGTCCCAGATATGTACTTCACCGTTCTTGTGGATGGACAAATCCGATGTACAATATGATGCACCACTCTGTTAAAATGCGGACATTGAGATGGGACGAAGCAAAACATTATAGAAAAAGAAATCACACATGGGCTCTGATGTATTAAATTACAAATAACTGCATGAAGAGAGGAGAGCAAGCAGCTCACCCAGTTGTTGGGAAAACCTTCGGGTGGAGTAGATCCTTCATATAAGCAGCGTTTTCCACGTCCGCATCTTGACAAGTGTATGGTAGTCAGATGCTCTGCGATATCCTGAACACCAAATGTAAACTTAAATTTTGGGGAGATATGTAAGCTTATATTTAGAGCTACCAATAAACTGCATTTTGTGTGAATTCAGCATCACAAATTGTACAGAGGTTTAGCTAGGAATGTACTATGCGAAGCTACAGCAGTCAATGTATGATTCCAGACATGAACAATCTACTATGTAATGGTTTACAGTTACATAGCTTCAAAACACATTATACGGTTAAGTGGTTATACCACATCAAAGAGCAGGTGCCTTTTTTCCATGTGGTGGTGTGGGAACTATGTCCTGATCCTAGTAGTATACTAAAGGACTAAACCACTTAATGGCCTGAGTTTAGGTTAGCAGCAGCACTATAACAGCATTCAGCTCCATAATCAAAATATTAAAGGCTGAGAATGAATCGTAAAATAAGAAATGGCGATACAATGGCTTATAAATATATTCCATATTGAAAACCAATGAACTACCCTATATTATCTTTAGTCTGGTAACATATGAGGCCTCTGCCCTTGATAATACAAGTGAGTATCTATTTCCTGTGGACTTATTTATTCATTCATTGGCAGCCTACCTAGTCCCTAACTACCTGTACCCACATTAATATGGGGAGAGTGACGTAGAGTGTTGTTAAGCATATTAGATTAGTCTAATTAATGTATACTATTTCCTCCTTTTCAATTGCAGCTGTCCGTCAAGAGTTTAGGCCAAAACAATCCACACATTCAGAAAAGTAAGGCTGCGTTCGGACATGACTTACCGCAATTACTTCTTCTGGCAGTGGCCTTTGGTCCTTTGAACGGTCACAGAAATTCTTGTACTCTTCAGCATCCCTAATTGCATAGGAACTCAACTGTCCATTCAAAACAATTTAAAATGTTATTTAGTCAGCATTTTGCCAGCAGAATTGATTTAAAATATAGTCCTTCAATCAGCTTAACCAAAGTTGCATTGCTTCAACAAAAAATTTAGTGCCTTTGTTAACACCAGATAATAAAAGTAATGGTGCTAAATATTAATAGATTCACTTAAGGGTTGCTAAAAGACAACAAGAAATAAATTTACTGTTAGAACGGTGAAAATATAAAGTAGCACTATAGAAAATATGTGTAACTCTAATTAGACCATTTTATGCTCCCCACTACGGACAGGCAGGTTACATCAGACAAAGCGTTTTGGGCAATCAAGTTTATCTAACTAGTATTTTGAACATGGGAAATGTAACAGTGGGAATGATCACGAGTGACATCATGTGTGATGCATCTTTATATAGTTGAATAGGAGATCCCATTTACACAGATGGTCTAATTTTTTACAAAGTCAAAGCAGAGGAGGACAAATTGAATATACATCTATGTCACGCCATTGCAGGGTCTTGGAGTTAGTATGTCAACAGGTACGTCAAATTCGAGCTCACCTCAACATCACATTTCATCTCCTTTGGACAGGGCTTTACCATGTAGAATCTCTGGATGGAGCAGAACTTATTATTATTTGTACATATGAAGAGTTCATAAGATATTGTAAGTATAGAATGGATAGACAGTAGAACATAAATCCTAATTTAATTTGAATACTATCCTATCAACAGGCAATTGAAGTACCCTTTCCATATTCTCAGTACTCCAACCGTGTGTTTGGTTGGAGAGCCGCGGGAGCGGAGCGGAGCCGACCCGCTCCCGCGGCTGTTTGGATGGGGAGCGGCGGGAGCGGAGCGGCTCCAGAGGGAATATTCCCCTAATATGCGGGTTGGCTCCATCCGTCCAATTTCGAGGGACGGAGCGGCTCCCTCCGGGTCGAGCCCGTCTCGCGTCTCCCGTCACCTCTTCTCTCCACCGCACCCCCCTCAACCCTATCCAGAAAAAAATCACCCGACCCCGATACCTGTTCCGCCTCCCTCCCGTCGCGGAAGCCCCCGACGCCGCCGGTTCCGCCTGCACCCGACGCTGGCCGCTCGCGACCTGTGGCAGGGGCGCGCATCCCCCGACGCCTGCTTCCTCTGCCCGTCCCGCGGCCCCGCACGACCTGTGGCAGGGGCGCCCGCGCCGGCCGCCTGCTGCAGGGCTGCGCCGCCGGCCGCCTGCGGCAGGGTTGCGCCGCCGGCCGCCTGCGGCAGGGTCGCCGGCCGGGTGCAGCAGGAGCAGCAAGTGGAGGGCCACCGGCTGCCTGCGAGCTCGAGTACCCACAGCAAGTTGCTTCTTCCACCGGTCTAGATCTGTGCAGTAGGTCAAGGTAAATTCATCCCCTTCCTTCATGTACGTTGCTGGCACTGCTGGATTGATGGTTGATTTGAAAATTTTTGTGTTAGTATGTGGAAACCGTACATAGTATTTTTGCTGGGTCAGTTTTAGTCACAATTTTATCCTCTCGAATGTAGATGGATAACAGGCGCAAGACATTTATTTTTGCTGCTGCTGCACATTGGTTGTTGTGTGTGATGGCAATTGTTGCTCGGTCTAGAAAAAGAAAACAAGTTGCAAGAAGGGAAGGGATTACTTATGCCCCAATGTTTGAAAGGGATAGGAAGAGGATTGAGTATCTGAATGACAAAATTTGGAGGGATGACACAACTTGTGTAAACAAGCTTAGAATGAACAAAGCACGTTTCTTTCGGTTTTGTCAGTTATTTAGAGATCGTGCTATACTTGAAGATACCGTTCATATGTGTGTTGAGCAGCAAATGGCAATGTTTCTACACACTGTTGGGCATAATGTTAGGAATAGAGTAATTGCAACCAATTTTGGTAGATCCGGAGAAACAGTCAGTCGTTATTTTAACAAAGTACTTCATGCTATTGGTGAGCTACAAGAGGATTATATTAGGCCCCCTTCATTGGACACTCCCGCTAAAATAGAAGGAGACACAAGATGGTATCCTTACTTTAAGGTGTGCACCTCAACTTTATGTCACATTCTAAATTTATTTTTTGACAAACCTATAATTGTTCTAATCATAACTTCTTTGAACATCACCTAGGATTGTATAGGAGCACTTGATGGTACACATATAAGAGCCACTATTCTAAAGGAAAATTCCAAAGGAAAAGCAACATGCTTTTCGTGGTAGATACAAGCACTGTACTCAAAATGTACTGGCAGCCGTAGATTTTGACCAAAAGTTCACCTATGTCTTGGCCGGATGGGAGGGGACAGCACATGATGCACTAGTTTTACGTGATGCTTTAGCACGTGAGGATGGCCTTCGTGTGCCACAAGGTAATAGTTTAACCTATGTCTTGTCCATAAATTTGCTCACCAAAATTAATGAATTATTGAGATGTAACCTAATTATCCATCATATGTTAGGTAAATATTACCTAGTTGATGCTGGGTATGGAGCCAAACCCGGATTTTTACCCCCTTTTCGAGCCGTCCGCTACCACTTGAATGAATGGGGGAGTAATCCGGTGCAAAATGAGAAGGAATTGTTCAACCGTAGGCACTGTTCATTGAGAATCATAGTAGAGCAAGCATTTGGAGCACTAAAAAGGAGATTCAAAGTTCTTGATGATGCATCTCCTTTTTTTCCTTATGAAACTCAAGTAGATATTGTTATTGCTTGCTGCATCATTCATAATTGGGTGATTGAAGATGGGAGTGATGAATTCAATGTGCCAAGTGACAATGATGAGAACACCCAGAACATCATATATGCTGGGACAGCAAGTGAGAATGCCATTATGGTTGCTTTTAGACAAGTAATGGCTGATCAAATGTGGGCTGATCGTCAGAGCCATGGGAACTAGTATCATTATTTGTTTGAATAATGTAATCAGTGTTGTATTTTATTTGAATTGGCAATGTATCATTTTATTTGATGGCTGAAATTGTATTTGAGAACATATTTGACGACATATTTGACTGCTACTTTGCTGAAATTATTGTATACTTTGCTGTAATTATTGTTTCTCTTGCTGAAATTATTGTTTGCCTTGCTGAAATTATTGTTTGCCTTGCTGAAATTATGTCTTATCTTGCTGAAATGATGCCTTATCTTGCTGAAATTATGTCTAACCTAGCTGAAATTATGCCTTGTTGAAATTATTGTATATTGCATTGTAAATTTTGAAGGTAAATGGAACCAGCTGAGGTTAATGGACATGCTACTTGGAATTCAACTTGGTCAGCCTACATGCTTGAATACCTTGCCAATTTAGTGGTTAATGGCACCAAGACTTCTTCTACCTTCAAGATGGTTCACTACAATGGGTGTGCAAAGGCTCTCCAAGAGAAATTTGGCATTGTGCGCACTGGTGACCATGTGAAGAATCACCTTAAGACATGGCAAAAGAAGTTTCGTAAAATATGTGACCTTCGTGGCTTGAGTGCTGCTAATTGGGATGAAGATACCTGCACTATAACTCTTGATGATGAGCACTACAACAATCATATTAAGGTATAAATGCTGTTCACATTTACTTGCTCACATGATAATCCAATATTGTTGGCTGCAAATTGTTCTCACATATTATAGTTGCTGTCCATATTTATTTGCTCACATATACGTTACTGAAATGATGCCTTACCTTGCTGAAATGATGCTTTACCTTGCTGAAATTATGCCTTACCTTGCTGAAATTATTGTTTGACTTGCTGAAATTATGCCTTGTTGAAATTATTTGCTCACATGTACGTTGCTGAAATTGTACAAATTTTGTAGGATCACAAGTCTAATGCTGATTATCTGAACAAGCCTATTCGACACTTTGAGGAGATGAACACAATATTTGGAAGTACCATGGCTACAGGCAAGTTTGCAAAGGACTCAAGTGCACCTCTAGGTATAGAGGATGGAGGTACAGAGGATGAGGAGATTGCCAATGAAGGCAACAATGGGGCAACATCATCTGCAAGCAAGACAAGCATGATTGGCAAGATGAACAACAACAAGAAGACCAACAAGAGGTCCAGGACTGATGTTGATCCATTGGTTGCTGCAATTAATAGAGGAAGTAACAAGATAGCCAAGGCGATAAAGGAAGCAGGCAAATCAGACAAGGATGTCCCCTCAGATTTGTTTGACAACTTGATGGCTTTCAAGGGTAGTTTCAATGAGACTCACTTATCCTTCTACTATGCCCATTTGGTCTCCGAACCTCACATAGCTAGAGCTTTCAACAGCTTACCTTTTGACCATAAATTAAACTGGGTTGCAAAGTACATTGCTGAAACCTTCCCTGGGCAGTGAGGGTAAGGTGTGGTGGTAGGATTAATCTTTTGTTAGTACCACATACAACTATATATTTGTGGTCTAAGTAAGCTTGTATCTTGCTATGTGGAAGCCTTGAACTTGCTATATATTGTGTAAGGCTTGAACTTGATGCATGAGACTTGAAAATGTGTGTAATGTGCCTATGGATATGGCTAATACTTATATTTCTAATGTATCCAAGACTTTTATGTGGAATTAAATTATTATGTGTGTTGTTCGTTGATGCATGGTGCAAACATATGAAATATTACTATGTGTTGATTAAATGGTTGTTAAATTATTGTCGCTTTACAAATAATTATCTGACTGTTAAATTTGTTGATAAAATTGAGGGGGTAACCTCACCAATGGAATGCAAAGGTGGTGATAAGATTCAGGTTTCATTCCAATCCATCCATCCAAACAAGTGGCGGAGCGGATCCATCCCCAACCCAGAAATGCAAACCAAACATAAGAGGGGTTGGAGCCGTCCCCAAAACGAGGGTCGGCTCCGCTCCGCTCTCGCGGCTCTCCAACCAAACACACGGCAAACTAATGGCATCATAAGATCATCCACAATTACAAGACAAAAGCAATACATATTGCAAAAATATATCATGCAAAATGACTAAGAAAGTTTGATTCTGGTTAGGTTTACCAGGAAGAAAGGATTTAAAAGAAGCACATAGTTATATGGATGTATCAAAATGTTCATCAAACAGTGCATAGATAAACAAAGCACTTGATCACGAAATATTCTTATGCGTGTGGAATGTCAGATGGTGCAATATCATCTAGTTTAAACTATATTAATTAGCATAAGATTGTATAATCTTGTGCAGAAACAATTCAGGAATTATAAGAAATATTACCTTTACATATGAATTGGTAAGGGCAAGGAGACATGTAAGAGTGATTACTACAGTTAGGAGTTACTTACTTGTCTAAAAGGCTTTTCTGGACTTCTCCAAAATGCCTGGAATGGAAAGCATGGAATTCAAACGCCCAAAAAGGGGACTGTAGTAAGAAGCTAAGGAAGAATGTATAGAGATAAAGGTCATACTTGCTCAAAATAAAGCACTCTAGAACCATCCACCATCTCAGTTGCAGGGCATGTAAGCATTCTGAAAATAAAAGAAGACTGATTGGCAACAAAGGATATTTGTATGACTACAACTACGAACATGTTAGCATATGCTCAAAAATATACTTATCTCATGCCTGAAAAAAGAGAGTTGAACGGATTTCAAACAGCAGCAAATCCACATTATTATGGGTGTGTAAAACAAATTTTTGCATAACAAGTGCAGATAAACTACATTTTTTTTCTGCGTCATAAGTGCAGAGTACCTTCTAACAAGTTACTTACATCCAAGTAATATATTCACTAACCCAATATTGATAATCAGCAATATTGAGCTAATAACAACAGCAGTTTAGGAAGAGCAAACATTAACAAGGATACAATTAAAAGAAAACAATAGCAGGTCGGTGTAATCATTCAGTCACAAATCCATGAACTCAGATCCCCTAAAAGATTTTGTTTATTCTTTTCATTTCTCTCTTTTTGGCAAAATATCATAACACTGGATCAGATTATGAATTCTAATAAATATGGATCGTTTAAGCACAGACAGTTTAATAAACATTTTGCTCATGATGGTAGTACAAGAGGACATATCATTTTCACGTTTATATCCAAATAGCCATGAAGGAAGCATCCAACAAGAGTACAAAATAAAATGTTCATTAACCATCAACATCAAGTTCCAATGTCCGTGCAGCTCCACTGTGTATTTGTCATAAAGATATGGTATGGTGTTTGAATTGAAAATATCAGGTTACACAGACAGCAGTCAGAAAGTACAGAATTTAAAACATCTCGGAAGATTGGCTGCCCACAATCAACTATTACATAACTGTGTTAGCCAAGTATTGCATTTTCGAATCATCTTAGTGATATACAGACACTTGCCAAAATAAGGCATTCATCAGCACCAAAGCAAAATATCACAAACCCCCGCTTATGATTATCAACAATGTGAATTGCAATGCTTTTACAGGGAACAATCGACAGTTGTGCCGCATACGCCTCACTCCGAAAACAAGGCTACAAGTAGTTCACAGATACCACCCAATTACAGGACCAAAGACAAGAACCCTAATGAAACGGATAGTGGAAACACCATTGCGCGAGAAAAGAATGTAGCGCTTGTGCAGTACAGAATGTCTGACCTCAAGTTGAAGTAGTTGTCAGGATCCTTCCTCGCCTGCTCCCTGGAGAACTGCACACCGAACCAGTCAAGTGCCAGTGCGCAGCAAGAAAAGCATCATCAAGACATAAACTTTTAATTCCCCTCCGTTCAAAATTATTGGGGGAAAACCAAAAAGGAAAGACGGGATTTTTCTGAACGAATTCTCAGAGCGGCTGCATCGGAGTGCGCCGGGAGCCGAACACTTCTCCAGGAAGGGGCGCGCGGGGACTGACCTTCTCACCGGAGAGCGCGTCGGCGACGGCGCGCGCGTGGTCCCACCGGGTGGTAGAGCGGCGCAGGCGGCGGAGCAACAGGACGCCGCCGACGACCACGAGCGCCTTCAGCACCGCGCCCCGTACAGCCCCGCCGCCGCCGGTGTCCTCCTCGCCGGAGCCCATCGCCGGGGGCCCTTCCACGGCGGACTCGCAGGGGCCCGGCCGAGACGGGGTGGGGTGAGCACTTTGGCTGGGGACGGAGGAAGAGGAAGGAGAGGAAATTCGCGGTTTTTGGAGGGGGTCGAGGGTGATTTGAGGGAAATAGGGATGTTTTTTCTGTGGACTGTGGAAGCCGGGTTCAGAAAAGACCCAAACTAATGGCAGAGAAATTCTCAAATTCCGGTTTGGTTTTTGTAGCATGGTCAGTGCATGTACATGTGCGTCAGTGGTTTTCTAGGATGGGCGGATGGCACCTCTCGATCTCTCTCGAGAGAGGTGCTAATTGGCAGTGCCGGCTCTATGATTTTGAGAGCCCTCTGACGAATTTATCACGATAGTCCTCTAGACTATGCATAAAATTCGTAATATATACGAGCTGATTTACTTATAAAGTGAAAGAAAAACTAATAATATATTCTTATTACTATATAAATAGTAAATTTTGATTGAAAAATGAAAAAAAGAGAAAATATACCTAGAGTTTGGGTATGAACCGGAACAACTGATCGTCTCATCGCATTCGCATTCGCAAGAAGCAAGAAGCAAAAAAAAAAGAGATCAAGATCATGTCGTCGTCAGAGGCGTGGAGCTCTTGCGAGTTACTGACTCACTGTGTGCCCACGCGTATGCGTTGGCACGTCATGAACTTCTGAATCACGATCAAAGTGTGTGCTTTGCGGCTCCTCACTCCTCTCTATTCGAGGACCACGATGAAAGGAACTCAGGAAAGAAAGCTAGAAATGACGATATTATTTTCTTAGGCCACCTGACCAGATCTCTAATTGTCTTATAATCATTTTGCTAATGCCTAATGGACGGACTATAAGGCATGAGGGTTTGTATACGTGAGCTTGGGCCCCTCTCCAGCCTGGGCCCTCGGCCGTCGCACACCTTGCCACCCCTACAGGGCCGGCACTGCTAATTGGTAATATTCACCCTTATCATTAAAAATATATTTTTCATTTAAAAAAAATAGACTCATGGATAGACACTTATACTAATGCATAAATACTATATCTTAAAAAATGTAATTGTTAAATAGACATGATATGCAGTTTAAAAATGCACTTATATGGGTTTTGAGTTAGCCTAGCTAGCCACTCAGGTATAATTTGACGGTATGCTTTTTCCTTTCGACATTATTTCTCTTTTTTAATGTATTACTAGCAATATGCCCGTACGTTGTTACGGGGCACACTTTAGACATTTCATATTTATATTCATCTTTTATTTTTTAATCTCGTACGTTGCAACGAGAGAAACATTACTTGTATCATCGTCATTCATCCTGCCACTCTGCAACTCCCCGACCTCGTCGACGTCCTTGTTGTGATAGCACCTTCTAAACTTTACCATCATCTGTCTCGGTCTCATCGTCATCTATCGTACATTGCCATTCTAGTCGCTTCATCGTTCTCATCACGCATTCGTCACCCCGACCTTATTCTCCGTCGTCCACGTCTCACCAGCCTCGATGTCATCTACCCAGTCGCGTCCCCGTTCTTGTCTCTCGAGCCTCACCGTAGCGCACGTGCTATCCCGATCTTTGCTCGTCGTCATCTGCCCCGACCGCAATGTCACCCTGCCCCACCTGCACATTCCTAACCTTGTTGTCATCTCCATCGCACACATGCCACCCTAACCTCGTTTGCCGTTATCTGTGCCTCTAGACCTCATCATCATCTGCACCTCAATCGCACTCAAATAATCTCTGCATTATTTAAAGAAAGAGTTTTAACTTTGAATTATATAATTCATTCTACTCAAATACTCAATCCGTCCTTTATTTATCACTCGGTAACCGGGCTTAGGAACCGGTCTCAACGACTATTAAACAGGGATAGATGAAGTACTCATTACATCTCCTTTTTAATAATTTAGAAAGTGAATTCCTACATACTAAAATAGTCACAACCATATTTACATCTCTGATTCAAATCTCTAACATGAGTCGATAAAGATTTATTTTCACATGTGATCCGATTAGGGCAAGTATCACTTATTTTTTCACATATAATGGACGTCCTTCGTTCAATAATTTTAGCCAAATTTAATATTTGTATAAATATTTAATAATATTTACAACCAAGAGTGTGTTTGGCAGAGCCGCGGCTGTAGCTTAAACGGCTGTAGCTGAAACGGGTCCAGCTGCAGCTGTGTTGGTGAATCAGTTTTTTCTATTTGTGACTTGTGTGATTGGAAAATGTTTGGCAAGATAACTTTTCCTAGTTGTGTAACATAGATAAGAGGATAAAATTTCCATAATACTCTTTTTTTCTCTTTCCTTTTTATATCCATATTTTTCCTTCATTTTTTTCTGCTCTTATATTTCTTTTCATTCCTTTTTCCCTTTCCTTACTCTTTTATTTTTCTTCTCACGGATCTTATCCATTCGCTCTGTGCCTCCGTTTCCACAAAACTACTCTCGTCCGTTCCTCTTTTCTGCGCCAGCGCCGCTGCTGGCCTGGTGCCGTCGACGCACGCTACGCCCGCCTCCGGCCAACTACCCCACCGCCACCGCGCCCGCTGCTGGCAGGCCCCCATCGCGCCCGCTGCCGTCAGTCCCCCGCAGGTCGGCACCGTTGCGTCGGCCGCTGGCTAGGCCCCATCGCGCCCATCAGGCCCGGCCTCCTGCTCGTGAGCCGTCCCTAGAGGGCAAGTGTGGGAATCGAGGAGGAGGAGCTGCGGGGAGCTATTTTTTTCGCTTCTCCTCCCTCTTCCGACTGGCGAGGACCCCGCCGCTTTCGCGCAGTGTCTTGAGGTGGATCTTGGCGGCGCTTGAGGTCTACGGCGGCCCTGCTCGAGCTTGACACGTGGGGCGGGCCGCAGGCGAATCCTCTCACCACCGTTGCTCAGCGTGCACAACACCGCAAGCAGGAGCGTGTCCCTCCCTCTTCCATGTGCAGCCCTTCCTCAGCAGATGGACCGCGACCGGTGGAGGAGCAGAGGATCCCTGTGGCGGGCTCTCCCTGTCCTCGGCCATCCCGGTGGCGCCCCCATCCCCGGCCATCCCGACGGCGGTAGCAGCAACTCCTACCTCAATCTAATCTTTTTCAACCTCCGGCAGCGGAGGAGCAAGCGCGCGCGTCCATCCCCACGCGCGCGGTGGCAACTGTGGGTGGGGAAGGAGTTGGTGCGCGGCACGGCGGCGGCGGCAGCAGCTCCTGCCTCGAACCCCTGGCGGCGGACGGTGGTGTGGCTCGGGCCGACGGGTTCGGTGCGTCGGCGGCGGGGAACTGAGGTCGAGACGGAGTCCATGACAGGTGGGTCCCACCTGTCATGACGGACGAAAAAACAGGCAGAAGCAATGCTTGCTTTAATATTAGGTAGAGAAAATGCGTAACCCTTTCATTATAATTTCCCAATTGTATATTGATATATTTTTCTCGTCACATTGCATGCATAATCTTGTAATCTCTTTTTTCTCTCTTTTTCTTTACGACGCGGTTTGGGTTAGTGCGATCTCTAACATCAAACTTTTTCTCCTATTTCTCGTCGTATATTGTTCATTCAACTTATAAGACCAAGTGTGTGATACCTCTAATTCGGTCAGAATGATTATGATGGTTCCTCACAAGTAGGAAATCTGATGTGCAATTCCCTCCTGTAAGAAACCATAATTGTGAGGAAGAATAGATCCGGATCGAATTGGCTTCATATACATCAACATCGAGCATGGAGCGAAGCATAAGAGCCTTGCGATGTACATGTAAGATAAGATTTGGGAGGCGTCCGGCGTGTACACAGGAAATTTTTGCGGGTAAAGTTGGCCTATTTTCTGTCAAGAGCTTCAAAAAAACCCTTAATAGTTTAACATTTTGACAAAGATTAGGCCCATGCATCTAGCTAGCCAACAATTACGCGTACAAGGACTCCACCTCCTTATGTGATTAGGACTCTAGTGCAGCACTACTACATATATGAGTTGGAGAGGTGTCTCACGGTATGCCAATCCTCTAATCTCAAAGTTAGCCTAAACACCGATTAATTAGAGTGCTGAAGGGGTTGAAAGATCGAGATCCTGTCTTCACCTATCAAGAACCTCTGTTCTTAAGAGGTGAACTGCATCTACTTCGAGTTCATCAGGAGGTGACGTCCACAAGACTGTTTTTCGTCATCGACATCTAAGTCTTCATCAACAGAAAGCTATGCTCTTGAACCGGTGAAGATCACTTCTAGTTCATCTACATCAACACCTTCAAGTCTACAGATGGCATCTACAAACTCTGCTGGTTAGTCTAATCTAAGTTTCCGCATTAAGTTTAATTAGTGATCATGATTAGACTAAGCTAAGATCATGTTTAAGTTAATGATTAGATTAACTTAATTCTAACATCATCTGTCATATCTCCACTTGCCTATTTGACGCCAAACAGAAACCCTTCACCAGAAGCATACCTCTTTGACGCCAAAATACTTGTCGTCTCCACTTACCTCATTGTTGGTCGTTCAACACCTCTAAGCTTTACACATAGGGTCTTGTTCGGCTTGCTTTTCTCAGTTCGATTCAGTTTATTTCCTCACACACACAACACTATTCAATCTACCAGCCGAACATACTCATATTACTGCCAGTAGAGCAATGTCAACAACTTCAACATCTCCCTCTCCCTCCTTGAAAACTTGTGGGTCCAATATTTAGGGCCTGTTCTTTTGGTTGAAAAGGAATAATAGTGAAGTTGTAAATGAATAATGCTGGAATAGTATTTTTGTGAGAGAAGATGTGATGAATGTGACGGGTAAATAGTGTTTTCACTGTTTCTTTTTAAGAAAAAGAACAGGGATTTTCCATTGTCAATCAACAGGTCAGATTGGCTGACACGCCTCGCAACAGACCGGGGAGTCACGTGTGTCACGCGCAAGGGTGACGTCCTATTTTTACGTCAACAAGCCTAAGTTACCTTTTGAGAGTACACTAGCAAAAATGCTCAACAAGACCATAGCCTTGCAATGATTTATAAGAAACGGGCTTCTTCCAAGTAAGCAACTCTACAAAAGCACATCAAAACTGTACACGTCACTCTTCTATGTTACACCCCGTGCTACGGTACATTTGATCTAAATATCCTCATGTTACTTGCACGGCTGCGTGCACCCCTGTTTGATCAATGCGAATGTACCTTGAAGCTCCAAAATCTGACAACTTTACGGCTATTTCTGAACGCACCTTATTGCTTTGGTGAGTGGAATAAATCGTGAAACGCAGCCGCAGAGCTTGCCGGCCGGCCGACCATCTGGCCCTTAGACTGTCTCCAGCAAGTGCTGCAAATGGATCTGCACCTGCAAAATGCAGATCCGAGGAGCACTATTCCGGCTCCAGCAGCTACCGCAAAGGTCGCTGCATTTTGCAGCGACACCCCCCGCACGCGCATTCCTGGGGGGTCTCTCTCGTTCCCCAATCCGCCTCGGCCAACTACCGCACCCGCCTCGCTTCCTCCGTCCGCCTCGCCTCCTCCGCGGCGCCCTCCTGCTCCGCCCGTCGGCTGCCGGTGAGTCCGCGGCCGTCGCCCGCGCGCTATCCGAGATCCGCCTCGCCTCCTCCGCGGTGCCCTCCTGCTCCGCCTGCGCGCTATCCGAGTCCCCGACGCTGCCACCAAGGCCGTCGCACTGCAGAAGCCGGCCGGAGGCGGAGAGCGCCGACGCGAGCAGATGCGGCGGGGACCGGTTGTGCCGGACTGCAGGTGCCACCACCGCGCTGCATCTCTCCCTCTTCCTCTTCTCCGCCGAGCTCTCCCTCCTCCTCTTCTCCGCTCTCCCTCTCCTCTCTGCCTCGAGCAGGGGGCGGTCTCGATTTGCAGCTCTGGGTCGCGCCGGCGGCGGGCGGAGGAGGTCGCGCCGCCGCGCGGGAGGAGGCGCACCTCGGTTTCCCCAGCACCCGCAGAGGAGCTGCTGCAGCCTTCCGGTGAGGTCCCGTGGCAGAGCTGCTGCGACCTTCCGACGAGGGCCTATGGTGGCCTCGATGGAGCGCGCCGTCACTACTGTTGCTCGTCCCTAGAGCGGCGGGAGCCAACTGCTGGGCAATATGCAGCGCCGGATGCGCGAAACGGCTGGAAGGTGTACTGTTTTACGAGATGGATCCCGTCTCTCTCTTTTCCTCAAGAGCGATGCAGATGAGGAAAACCGCTGGAGGCGGTCTTCGCTCGTAGGAGGCGACCTGTCCGGCGCATCGCCGGAAAGACGGTAACGCAGCGTCCTCGTCATCCGGCAAGCCCGCGTGGTGTGGCCCGGGAGCACGATCGGCGACGGTCACCTGCTGTGATTCTTCGTGTCGGTGCTGGCACTCCTCTGTTGCTGTTCCAGCTAGCATTGCATATTTTTATCCCCCTGCCATGTTGATCCTTGTCCAGCATGCATGCACTCTCCCGGCCTCACCCCCCCCCCCCCCAGGAGACATAACCACGCCCGGTGCCTCTAATGTTTTTTTCGTGTTGAGGGCCACTGGCCAACTGCTAATCGTGTGATTGTCTTAAGTTTGACAACGGGTTATAGGAAAAATATGACAACCTGTGTCTTCGCTGTGTCTATGCGCAAGAAGTCTGGTTACTTGTTGCCCAATGGACTGGAGGATTGATTTGTGTCGCTGACCGTGACATCTCTATGGAAGATTGGTGGAATAACGCTATGCTCATGTCTTCAAGGAAGTTAAAGCAAAAGAGGGCCTCGATTATGATCTACTCAGCATGGAACATATGGAAGGAAAGAAATCGAAGAGTGTTCGACAAAATTTCTGCAGCACCACGAAGAATCTTACAGTTGATAAAAGATGAGTTGGCCGTGAGAGCTGCTGCTTGCAGTGAGCCACTGGCTCATTCCAATCAGTGATGCTGTTTTCCTTTTATTTATGAGTCAAGAGCAATCTTATTATTTTGTAATCACAACTATGTAACAAACTGTATTCTCTTCTTTCTTATATGACAAGCAGCGCCCCTGCTATTTTTCGAAAAAAAAAGAAGTGAATCAAGACATTAAGCTTGTTTCACAGGGGTTAGCTCTCCCCGTTTTAATTTTTTCACCTGAGAAATCGTGAGTCGTGTCGCTGCGAGCCGCCAACACTTGTCTTTATGCTCCGGCGCGGGGAAGAACTAGTTATTAGCCAATTTTTTTAAAAAAATTATTAGGCTAGTATTGACGGGAGTTTCGTGGAGAGTTCAGCATCAATTACCATGTCCATACGTCTTCAGGTATCCTAGGCTCGTGGGCTAAATGAAGAATGGGGCTCTTAAATATTTAAAAACGTTCAATATAAATAAGGCATATTTTCAACATATGTTTGTGTGTTAGGGTGTGTTTAGATCCAGGTGAATTGGCTGAATTGGGGAAGAATTGGGAAGAATTTGTGTAAATGCAGATGAATAATGAAGAAGTGATGTGAGGTGATGTGATAGATGATGGATGTTTTTTGCAAACATTTTGGGATCTAAACACACCCTTAAATGCAGAATATGCACCATTTTGTGATTGAGCAAAAGCTTCTAGTTTTCTTACGCTTTTCAGCACCAGATTCATACTTTTTAATTCTTGTAGTAGACATAGGACACTAACATCTGGTCCATAAACCAAAGAAAGTGATTTAAATTAAATCAACTAGCACATGTACATGTACAAGAAACAACATTTTAGGTTCAATTCAGGAAGACAGCCAGACAGGAAGTCGTGAACTAATTGAATGCATCACAAATTGACATGCCTGGTGCCTGATGCCTGCCTCCTACCGACGAGAACGGGAGCGGGAGCGGGATTGAGGAACCAGGAAAGGATCGAAGGAATACAGACTGCCGACGTCACAATTCTGCCCTCGAGGTCTTGAGTTTGTGACGAGAGAAGCGGAAGAGGTTGGGATGAGCTGACGATTCTGTTGCCACAACGGAGGTGTAGTGCGACTGTTGATTCAATTTTGTGCTCCAAACGATTCACTACCAGTCATCTTCTGCAGTTGAGGTGTTAAAATTGGGAGGCTCATCATTTTTGGGGGCCATGCGTGGTCGCTCAGCTCGCTCTTGACCTTCGATGGATCTGTCAATACCACATCATCAATTTTGCTGATTTGAAAACTTTATTTATGATGAAAGAGAAGGACAAGTTTCATCATGATCTAGTTCTCAATCTAAATATATAACTGTGCACTGTGAGACTTGTGAGACTAGATTTGGATCATGGGCGTGGGGAAAGCGTGCGGCTACCTTTGTGTTGAGATGATTCGGAAATTCTGTCAAAATTTAAGTTGCATGCATACACTAGCGGAATTAAGGAGTTCCAATCCTGTCAAAAAAAGAAAATTGGAGGAGTTCCAAGACCTGGAAGCACGGTCCCGTTTCCCTTTGACAAGCACAAGGTGGACGGTGGATAGCGGTTGGGGTCCACCCGCAGCCTCAGATGTTCAGCCCTCCGCATGTGACAGACCCAATAGGTAGTCCATGTAGTCCTGGGACTACCCTAGATTTTATTCCAAAACAATTTTACTACTTAGTGGTTGGGGTCGAGAGAGGGTCTCTTCTCCTCGAAGCATCCCCCCTCTCCTCCCCTCGGCTCCTCCGCTCCCCAACCTCGGGCCCCTCCCTTCCTCTCCTCCGGCGAGCTCGCCGGCGGTGAGAAAGGGCAGAGAGCCCCCCGCTCACCTGTAGATAGCTCTAGAAGTAGTAGTGCCTATATATCTTTTGCCCCCAGTGGTATGTCTCGCCCGGGAGTTGCCGTCGTCGTCGTCGTCGTGCTTCTCGGCGCCCTCCTCATCGTCCACCTCGCCGTCAAGCTACGTTCCAATAAAATAAATCTGCCTCCTCATCTCCTTGCCCCCTTCCCCTTCTTCCCACTGCCCGGATCTGCCGATTCCTTCGGTGGATCTGAGCAACTCCGCCCCGCTTTCACCACCGCACCGTCCTATCTCCCCCTCTACCTCTGGCAGCACTTCTTCGGTGATTGTTTCGACTCCCTCGCCCCAGCTGGGTTGCGGCGAGCTTGTTGTTGAACGCGCAGATCTGCTTCTGCCTCCGCCTCTCACTGCAGCATGCTGACGATTGTTCCGACGCCCTCACCCCCATCTGGGTTCTGGTGAGTTTGCCATTGTTGAACGCGTCATTCTGCTCTTGTCCCCCCTACAGCTACACACTGGCAGTTGTTCTGATGCCATCATCCCCATCCGGGCTGTGCTGTGATTGCCGTTGTCGAACGCGCTGGTGTGCTCATGCCCCACCTCTGTCCTTGCCACCATCTTGCAGGCTTCAATATTGCAGATCCGGTTCCTCCGGGCACTTCTCTTGCCACCGTAGACCTGTCTTCCTCGTCTTCACCATGGGTTCGACATCGAGCTCTACCTAACATCGCCGGCTCCGTCTTCTCTACAAAGCTTTCGGTCGTTTGGTGTGACCCAAATCAATGGCTCCGTCGATCCTCCTACAACCGACGCTCAGTGTGGTCCGTCCATCCGGGTGTATGCGCCTCCGGCGCTCCTACGACCCACCACCAACGAGGTCGTCTTGGTCGTCTCTGTTGTGGCTGTAGTGCTTATCTGGTCAGTGGACCTATTTGTAATTTGGCCCTCTGTGAGGGTCCTTTCTGTAAAATGGTTGCTTAATATATATGAAGTGGTTGTTGTCAATTTTTTTACTACTTAGCTCATTTAGTCCAAACCGAAGAAATAGCCCAATAACTAATAGGCCAACACCAAAGTAAGTAGAAAATTGATGTTTAATAAATTTATTTGCTTGCTATAACTCACCTGTAAAATGTTATCTAAAATTTTGCAGTTACATTACCGAATTTATACCCTATTTAATACTATTATTTTTGGTAGGCCTACCTTAGGTTCAAATCCTGGTCCGCAGCAAGCCCCTAGGGGTGGAGGCACATGTGGACTTGGATCGCCTGTGGTGTGAACTCGATCTCCCCGTGCTATGGTGCACGCGTCGACCAAACGATCGATCTATCCATGCTCGTAGTAGTCGCTAGAGTACGTATACGTGCTGGAGGTGGAGCATGTATGTTTGAGTTCCCGCGTGAACGTGACACTGACACGGACTCGCTCGAAGGGCTTGATTGGTTCGTGGTCAAAATTGTATCAAAATTTTAACTATTTTAAATTTTGATCACCAATTCAAAATCTTGATCAATTTTGACAATTCAAATGAACTAAGGTGGACAAAATGATCTTTTATATCCACTCATTCATTTAGATTGTTAAAATTGGTTAAGATTTGAATTGGTAGTCAAAATTTAAAATGATCAAAATTTTGGTCGGGCAACTTTAGCCTCAAACCAATTAGACCCGAAATCTATGGTTATCGAGCTCCCACTCCCCCACAGATATGCAGTACAGTACCGTGCAACTATTAGTCGACGGGTGCGAGAAAACTAATACTAGACTGAAAAATCTTGATGACCTGACAGAATAATCTCTTTTAGAATATGAAAATGAAGTACAACGAGCACAGATAGCTTAAAGGTGCACGCGTCGACCAAACGATCTATCCATGCTCGTAGTCGTCGCTAGAGTACGTAGTATGTAGTGCTGGAGGTGGAGCAGTGGCGGATCTAGCGGTGGGTCGGGGGGGGGGCTCAAGCCCCCCCTACCGCTGTGGAAACCTTGGAGCCCCTCCTTAGCCTTCCCTACAAAAATCTGCCATGGATGCAAAGAGAAAGAGGAGTTGGAGGCGTCTGGAGGTTGAAGACGACTCGCGACATGGGCCAGCATGCTGTGCTTTGACTCCGGCCCACAAAAACAGCCCATGCAGCCAGGCAGACCTTTTCTCCCCACCCCCAAAGGCCGAAACAGCCAGGCAGGCCTAAGGGCTTGTTTGGTTCATAGCCACACTTTGCCACACCTAAGGTTAGGTACCAGCCACATGTGTGGCTTGCCATAAAACTATGGCAAAAGAAGTTGTTTGGTTGATGACTAAGGTTTGGCAATATAAGTATGGCTGATGTTTGGATTGCTACCACAAAACCTTGGCGAAAAGTTGTGGCATATGTTTGGTTTCCAGCCACAAATTGGTTTCCAGCCACAAATGAGTGAAAAACACCTCAATGCCTCCCATAGAAATAATACATGTGGCTAAAATGATAATAATGACAACATGAATCAGCATGTGGCTGAAATTCAGATTAACGGTCCATACATCCATCCATCCATCCATACATGATAGTATTTACAAAATCAGCATCCATCCATACATGGATCACTACGACAGAGCAAATTGGCATGAATCCAACTATATTACACTTAAGTCTAGTTCAACCAAAATAATCACATGGCCAAATTGTTGCCCACACCACAAAATATGACCAGCCAACCTTAGAAGTTACACTTCAGAGGTTAATTTGTAAGTTCTTTAGGAGACCACAAAATATGAGCAGCCACTCTCATAAGCCAAGCTTCATAGGTTAATTCCTTCCTTGTCACATAAGAACTTGAACACCCAAGCATGCAGAGTTTCAGCACTTGCATTACACAACCAGCCACGCTTACCTTTATTCACTTTGGTAGACAAATGTTCACCAATAAGAACCCTCTGATCTGGTGTCATTGGGATTGCCTCCAGTTTTTGCCATAGTACTGCATGAGGATCAGTAAGTTGTGGCATTTGGGGAGGGGCAGTGGCAGCAAGTGTTTCCCTAAGTGACTTCATTGTTGCAGTTATTTCATCAGTGGAATCTGCAAAACGACTCTTCTTCCTTATCTTCTTAGTTGGTGAATTATTGGCTCTTGGACGCTTCCTCCTAGCTTCACTGGTGCTGGAAGATGTGCCATCAAATTTATCATGACTGGTTGGAGTTGGCAAAGTGTCTGAATCCTCACCTTCTAGATCTTCAGGCTGTGCATAGCAATTGAGGTCAATTTGTTCTCTTGATTCATCACTATCTGAGCCATCATCAGCATCCATGCATGTGTTTTGGTCCATAGCCAAAGATCCATCAGCATTGGATCCTATGAATAGTTCTCTCATCTTATAGAAGAACTTGATCGGCTTAGCAAGCAGGC
Organism: Cenchrus fungigraminus; assembly: GCA_036936925.1. Classification (NCBI taxonomy): domain Eukaryota; kingdom Viridiplantae; phylum Streptophyta; class Magnoliopsida; order Poales; family Poaceae; genus Cenchrus; species Cenchrus fungigraminus. The sequence continues at coordinate 107,557,105 of CM072779.1, forward strand.
GTCTTGCTCTGTCCTGCAGCCATGTGAAAAATAACATTGATTTCATATAATGCGAACAAGTGACTTGATTTTAGATTCAAAAGAAGAATAAATAATAATTAAATTCATTGCAAGCAACTTACACATAATTCTGCCTTTTCAGATTCTGAAATATGCACCATGCATCTGGAGTCATCAAATGTGTTGCCACTATTCCTCAAAGCTGTTGCAATGTACTTCCAATTTTCTTTGTGGTACCTATAGTGACGGTCCACTTGATCAACGGTCACCCCCATAGCAAACTTCTTGTTTAACTCATTGGCACACATCAAGAGATGTGATTTCTTGAACTTAAATCCTAGATGCTGTTTTTCAAATACTCAATGCACCACTCTAGCATGAATTTTGATTGATCCTCATGCCAATTCAAGGACCTCTCACGAGATGGTGCAGCAGCAACAGCATCAGCATCATCATATACATAGTCATCATCTTTTGAGCCATGTCATCTCTTTTTCTAGCCCATGCTGCATTTTTCTGCTGCATATCCGTACGATTTCTAATACTTTGAGGCAAGGCTGTGTACCAAGCAGCATCATCATATACATAGTCATCAGGACCGTCCTCTAAGATCCAATTATGAAGAGCACAACAGGCCATCACAATTTTGACTTGTATTTTCAAAGGGAAGAATGGCTGTCACAATTTTGACCCTATATCAGAAGTTATGCATATCATGTATTACCCCCTCTGGTCAAAAATACATCAGGCCTTCACTTAAATTTGGTTAAACTTTACAAACATTGACCATTGTTAGCTTTCATATCATAACTGTGGTATACGGTTCAGCTACTAAAAGTTATCAACTAGAAAAAACAACAACAAAACAAACAGAGAATAGAAGACATCCAGCAGGGAAAATGGAATTACCTTCTCTGGCCAGAGGTTGTCGTGCTTGAACCTTCTTCAGTTGTAGGGATTGATTGCTACGCATCACCCAACACCACGAGATGAGCGATTTCTTGTAGATCTGCACAAATCGAGGACCACATATTCTAAAGATCCATTCCAGACCCAATCTGCACAAGCCCTTTGACTTCCCCACCAGATGTTCCCAGCAACACAAGGCTCCTAGATTCACAGCGATGGGGAAGGGAAAAATGAGTTACCTGGACAGCAGGCGGGCGGCGCGGCGTCGTTGGAGGCCCTTGGCGGCACTGGAGGGCACAGCAGGGTCGAGGGAGCAGCAGGCGGCGCGGCGTCGTCGGAGACCTTGGCGGCGGCGTCCCTTGGACGCAACCGGGTCGAGGTAGCAGGCGCGCGGCGCGGCGTCGTCGCAGGGCCTTGCCGGTGGTAGCCCTTGGGCACAGCCGGCGTGCCTTCCTCGGAGGCCGCTGCGGGATTCAGCTGCTTGGCCGGTGCGGTGCCCTGCTCGGAGGATAGGAGGAGGGGATGATTTTTCAGATAAGGTTGGACTGGGGATAAGAGAGTGGGGAGGTAACGCGCCATGGTGGGCTGTGGCGGCAAAAACGTCCGCCACCGCCCGCCACACTTTTTGCGAAGGAGATCCGTGGCGAACGGATTTGGTGGTGGTGGCGTACCGAAGTTGGATGCTCAACCAAACAGACGCCAAAACACTTGTGGCCATGAACCAAACAACCCCTAAATCCCCACTCCCAAAGGCCGAAATAGGCAGGCAGGCAGGCAGGCCGGCCCTGTTAGTATCCCACTGCACACACACAGGTTGATTTTTTTTCTTTGAATGGCACACAGGTTAGTTTTTGCTGAATTGGTTTATGCACATTTTTGTGCCTTTGCTACAGTGCTACAGTGAGCCCCCCTAAACATAAATCCTGGCTTCGCCACTGAGGTGGAGCATGCATGTTTGAGTCCCCGCGTGAACGTGACACTGACAATGACACGGACCTCGCTCCAAATCTCTGGTAGTGTGGAGCTCCCACTACCCACAGATACTATACAATACCATGCATGCACCGGAGCCCCCTCTCTGCCTCGGGCCCTCGGCCAATGTACGCCACCCACACACGCGCGTGGCACGGCACGGCCGAGTGTCCCTGTCAGATTGACTGCCTGAACGCAGCGGTCAAGGCCGGGCCTGCCGGTCAATGGGCGGAGCTTGGAATTGGAAGGATGCATGTGAGCGCGGGCGCGGCAGGGCTCAGACTATCCGCACTGGAGCCTGGACCGCAACCACAAAGCCACCTTCAGGTCGCTTTTAGCGGCAAAATCGCTGCAGCGGGAGACGGAATCCGGGACGGAACCATTCCGTTCTGCCCGCCAGACGCCATTCCTGGGGTGGTACGGGACGAACGGCAAATGCCACATCGGCGCGGGCCCGCTGTCCCAGCCTCCGGGCGCGCCAGAAGACAGAACCGGCATCCCAACTGCCAGGCCGCACCGCCGGGCCGCACCGCCGCGCCGGAGAAGAGGGAAGGGAGAGGAAGAAGGCCGGAGGAGCGCCGCGACAGGGAAAGAGAGGGAGGCCGGGGAAGAGAGGCCGTCGCCGGCTCGGAGTCCGCCGCCGCCGCGCTCCAGCACCGTGCTGGCGTGCTCCACCGCAGATCCACGACTGGGACAGGAGCCGGAGGTCGAGGAGGACAGTTGTGCTCGCCGCGTGGCTCCAGTACGAGCGCCGCTGTGCTCGCCGTGTGCTCGTCGTGCTCGCCCGAGCCTGGTCCTCCGCCGTCGGATCTGTGCCGCTCGAGCTGGCCGCAGCGGCGACGAAGACGAGGATGCGGGCAGGTGCGGCGAGGAAGACAAGGAGGCGAGCCACTGCTTCACCGATGGAGCTCGACCGCAGGTAGGCGCAGGAGCAGGAGGCCGCCGGAGATCTGACGCAGGTGCGTCCGTCCGCCGTCGCGATGTCCACCGGCGGTCGTGCGAGGCCTCTACTCCTTCTCGCGGCCGGAGAGAGAGACGGTCCTCCCCGCCATGGATCCACCCCGCGTCGGCCGCCTCGGCTTCAACCCGACCGCCATCAGCCAGCACGCGCGAGCTCCGAGCTCGAGGCCATGGCCGCCGCCTCCCTGCCCCCACGCCGCCGCCATGGACCCGACCTCCACTCTCGGCGTGCACGTCGACCGTCGACGGATGGCGCCCCTGCCACCTTGTTGACCCCGCCATGGATCCAAGGCCGGCGGAGAAGAGTGGGAGGGAGGGAGAGTGGGGAGCAGAGGAGAAGCGAGGCCGGCGGAGAAGATAGCAGAGGTGGAGAAAAAAAGGAAGGGGGGAGAGAGGTTGTGTCAGTGTTTTAGACACCGAGCCTATGACGGGGTACCCGATGTAGTAGATTCTGTGGTGGGGCTCGCCGAGATCAGGAACACGATGGTGAGACACGGGGTACACAATTAGACAGGTTCGGGCCGCAATGTGCGTAATACCCTACGTCCTGTATGCTGCGTGGCTCTGTATTGATTGCGTATGTTTTGAGAGGGGTCCCTGCCTCGCCTTATATGCCACGGGAGGCAGGGTTACAAGTCGGATTGGTACAAGGGTACTATTCGAGTAGGACCCAGAGTAGCCTATACAAGGTATGGAAAGCTATCCTAGTCTTAGTACAAGTCATTGTCCGCCTTGTCTTGCCTTGTGTTCCATGGTACCAGCACCGTGGTCCACTAGTCGAGTAGTCCAGGTGTACAGGAACTCATCTTCTGGGTATGGCCCACAATGTGTTGGTGGGCCCAGGGATGCTCGGTCGACAAGCCCCTGAGTACTTTGTAGTCGAGTGTAATGCTCCAAATAGTCTTGAAGATCTTTACGAGTAGTTCCCAAGCGTCCCTGAGTTCTAAAAGCTTCAATCTTCAATAGTACTTGAATCATCACAAGACTGGAAGGTACTCCAACTAACTCCACGAGTAGTCTTGAAGTCTTCTCGAGTTGTTCCCAAGCGTCCCCGAGTACTTCCCTTGAAGGTCTTCAATAATACCCACTTCGTTCTTGAAATCTTTACATCAAAGATCCATATGGAAATGCGATTACTGAAATCGCATTCCATATGGAATGTAGCCCCCGAGCCTTAGGTCGAATCCAGGATTCAAGCTGAGGGTCAATCTTCTATTCTTTGATCTTGCTCCGGAAAATCCTCAGAAAATCCGAAGAAATAATATAGGAATGCGATTTGCAAAAAATCACATCCTATATGGATGTAGCTCCCGAGCCTTAGTTCGAATTGACAATTCAAGCTGAGGGTCAATCAGTAGTCTTCGTCAAATAATCCCATAAAATCCTGAGAAAAACTGAAGGACACGTGGCACGGAGCCCGCGAGCCTTGAGTCGAGTACTTTCTCGAATTGAAGGATCCAATCTGACTGTAGAATAGTGGTCTGAATTCAGTGAACTGTAGCTGAGTGAAATCCAATTCCGTCGAGTAGTCGAGCCCTCGAGATAGAGCCGAGCAGGTCTTGGATTTGAGTCCTCTGACTTAGCCAAATATTTGCCTGTGTGAAACCAATCTGCTGAATACGAAGGGTCACCAGGTCGAACCGTTAGAGCTCTAGAATCTTGCAGACCTGAGGCACAACCAAAGGCACGGGTGCACTGTATGGTCACAGGCTAGCATACTCGTGAAGTACGAGTCATTGTCACCCGCAGAAACAGGTAAAGATCAGGTGCGCTGTTGCCTTTTACAGGCGAACAGTAACCTCGTGCTTCATGAGGGTACAATGCCGTCGAGGATAAGGATGCCACACATGGTGGCTTTGCAAGTGAGACTCGATGCGATGCCTGCCGGTATAAATAGGTGGCCAAGGCTTGAAACAAGCCACACCAATCTTCAGAGGGATATCCAGGATGACCCAGTGTAGTAATATTGCCTCGCTGTGGGCTTGCGTTCGCCCACCAGAGTGTAGAGGTAATGTAGTTCATGCTTGGAGCTAGAAGAATGCTTGCGAGGCTCGAAGAACTCTATCAGCTTCTTCTCCTGGCCTCACCGAGGAGCGCGGAAGGAATATGAAGCAGCAGTTGCATCGTCAGCCCTGACACTTTGGGTTCTGAAGTGCTGCTGGTGAGCACCGCGCTCCACCCGGAGAGATTGGTGTTAAAGCTCAGACCTTCTGCAATATTGCTACAAAACTCAGACTTGATGCTGGGTGCTGCAAGAGACCGGTTGGTGCGTGAGTAGAGGTGGCTATGTGGTAGCTGCCTCCACTGTAGCTGTAGAGGTCGTCGAGTAGGCCCTGAAGCCAGAAGAAAGCTTGCGACAAGCCTTATCAATGTAGACTTAGTCTCAAGTACTTTGGAAGGTGATTCAGGACCTTTAAGATCTTTGTATCTTGTAATTTGGCCAAGGGCCAACTCCTTGTAGCTTAAGAAGCTATAAATATAGTTTTGCATGAGCGGTGTCATGGCTTTAGTAGTTTGCAGATCTCACAATCATCATGAACGACAGATCTGGAGACTGCACCGACGATCGTCTCAACGAGCTGATGCAACAGACTTCTCCGATCGCGGAAGCAGTTTCCATGTTCATTGATCTCCGTTAGATGTACCTGTAGAATAGAAACACTAGGGAGAGAAACAAGTGTAATCTCGAACAAGTGTTTATATAATATAATTGAAAACTTTGAGGAAATCAATTATCTGGATCTCTTGTTTGCATCTGTGTTGGCCGAGTACTCGAGTTGGTACTGAATGTGTGGCTGCAAAAAAGAGATACGATACACGAGTAGGAGTACTCAAGTGTACATATGTTCCGAAGAACGTTAGTTTAAAACATGACGAGTTGAACACCTAAGCTGTAGCAGCGTAAAGAAGGCTTTGTCATGAGTTAAGCTAACGGTAGTAACAAGTCGATATAGAGTAGCGGCTTGTACTAAACACATTGTACAGAGTTGACAATGTCTTAAGTACCTCTGAGGCTAACAAGCCTAGTGAGAGAGTACTCGAAAATAACTTATTCATAACGAATTAAACACCTTAGCTGTAGCAGCGTAATGAAGACTTTGTTATGAATAAATAGAGAGCAGTAACAAGTCGATATAGAGTAGCGACTTGTACTAAGTACATTGTACAGTGTTGACAATGTCTTGAGTACCTCTAAGGTTGATCAGGCCTTGAGAGAGTACTCGAAAAGAATTTTATTCATAACGAGTTGAACACCTTAGCTGTAGCAGCGTAATGAAGGCTTTGTTATGAACAAGTAAAGAACAGTAACAAGTTGGTATAGAGTAGCAACTTTATTACTGAATACATTGTACAGAGTTGACAATGTCTTAAGTACTTCAGAGTTGAGTACTCGCAAGAATGTTCCGAAGAACGAGTAAGACCGTAGGAGACAGTGTGATGAACTACTCTTGCTGTAGCAGCAACTTGTATGAGAGTTCCACTGAGACCCTACAAGCAGGGTGTTACTCTAGGCCGCAGCCTCTTATGGAAAAATAGGAACATGGACAACATGTGCCACTTACTGCCCTATACGATACAGGATCGCTGGAGAGAGTTATGAGTTGTCATGACTCCCTACGAGGTCGCAGAATGAGACTGCCTGGAGAGGGTTGACGAAGCCCCCTGCGGGTGCTCGTAGCTGGAAGCCGCGAAGAGATACAACCGAAACTGTCTGGAGACGATTAGATCCCCTACGAGTGGTGACAACCATAGCTGTCTGTTGAGTGATTGCAACCGAAGTTGCCTGGAAAGGGTTGCTGAAACCCAATACGAGTCGTCATACAGCCAAAACCGTCTGGAGAGGGTTGTTGAGACCCCCTACGGGTAGAAGCGACAAAGCTGGTCGATGTTCCAAGAGTTGTCGACTTCCTCGCCTTCAAGAGTTTGGAGACGATATGAGCATGGTCTGGTAACCTTTGCAACAGAGAAAGGACCTTCCCATGGTGAGTTGAGCTTGTGTAGTCCTGCCGTATTCTGGATGCGACGAAGGACTAAGTCACCAACGTTGAAGGAGCGTTCCTTAACGTTGCGGTCATAGTAGCGGCGAATCCTCTCAAGATATCGAGCGGATTGAACAAGTGCGTTGCAACGAGCTTCCTCGAGACTGTCGACATCTGTCTGTCTTGTTTCTTCAGCTACGCCTTCTTCGTACTGGTCAACCGTCAGAGAGCGCCACATGACATCAGCAGGCAAGACGGCTTCAAAGTCGTAGACCAGGAAGTAAGGTGATTGCCTTGTGGGGGTAGTAGGCTGAGTACGCAGGCCCCAGAGTGCATTGGGTAGTTCCTTGATCCACTTGCCGCCCTTGGTATTTGCAGCATCGTACAGTCATTTTTTGAGAGCATCGAGTATCATCCCATTGGCGCGTTCCACTTGGCCATTAGCACGTGGGTGAGCAACGGAGACGTACCGGACGTCGATTCCACTGTTCTCGCAGTACTCCCAGAACTGGTGATTGTTGAAATTCGAACCCAGGTCTGTGATGATGCGGTTAGGGAAATCATAGCGATGTACGATTTCATCCAAGAAGTCGAGGACACGATCAGCCTTGGGGCAGGTAACAGGCTTGACCTCAATCCACTTGGTAGACTTGTCGATAGCCACCAGAACTCTGTTAAATCCTCCTGGCGCATTTGGGAGAGGACCAATCATATACAGCCCCCAGCAAGCGAAAGGCCAAGTTGGTGGTATCGTGATGAGCTTGTAGGCAGGAACGTGTTGTTGCTTGGCGAAGAATTGGCATCCTTGGCATTTCTTGACTAGTTCCTCTGCATCAGCAAGAGCTGTAGGCCAGTAGAAAGCACGTCTGAAGACTTTTCCCTCCAAGGTGCGGGAAGAAGCGTGATTGCCACAGATTCCTTTGTGTGTCTCCTCCAAGATTTCCTTGCCTTCTTCGTGAGAAACGCACTTCATGAGTACATCAGAGCTTGCGCCTCGCTTGTAGAGTTGATCTCCGACTAGAACATAAACCTTGACACGGCGTGTAATGCGCTCGGCTTCTGCTTTGTCTTCTGGAATCAACTGGTGTTTAATGTAGTCGATGAAGGGAGTTCTCCAATCCACATCATTCATAAGCACTTCTCGATCAGGTTGAAATGAAGTAGTCGTGGGTGCAGATGATTGCTCCGGAATTGATGGTTTGTGTAGTTTATGAATGAAGATCCCAGCTGGCACTTGAGCTCGTGTAGATCCCAGCTTCGACAAGACATCCACAGCAATATTGTTGTCGCGAAACACATGATGGAACTCGAGACCGTGAAATTTGTTCTCAAGTTTGCGCACCTCCTGACAGTACGCATCCATGTTCTCAGCATTGTGATCCCATGAATCGTTGACTTGATTGATGACCACCAAAGAGTCACCATAGACAAGTAGTCGTGTAATGCCAAGAGAGACTGCAACGCGAAGACCATGCAGTAGAGCTTCATATTCAGCTTCATTGTTTGAGACCTTCCAAAAGATCTGCAAAACATGTTAGAGTTGCTCGCCCTTGGGAGATATCAGAAGTACCCCGGCACCAGCGCCTTCCAACTTGAGGGAACCATCAAAGTACACGACCCAATGTTCTGGACGCTCAATTGGAGTTGAGACTTGATTTTCCCGCCACTCAGTCATGAAATCAACCAAGGCTTGAGACTTGATAGCAGTGCGAGACTTGAACTCGAGCGATAGAGCACCAAGCTCTACATCCCATTTAGAAATCCTTCCTGTGGAATCCCGGTTGTGCAATATCTCGCCAAGCAGGTAGCTAGTAACCACAGAAATCTTGTATTCGTCGAAGTAGTGGTGGAGCTTCCGTAAAGTAATCAGAACTGCATAGAGTAGCTTCTGTACCGGAGGGTAACGAGCCTTGGACTCTGAGAGCACTTCATTGACGAAATAGACAGGCCTCTGGACAGTGTAACCATGGCCTTCTTCCTGACGCTCAATGACAATAGCAGTACTGACGACATTAGTAGTCGCAGCAATATAGAGCAGGAGCTCTTCATTGGGCAGAGGAGCTGTGAGGACTGGAGGTTTGGATAAGAACTCCTTGAGCTGAGAAAGAGCTTGATCAGCTTTAGTTGTCCACGTAAACTTCTCCTGTCGTTTGAGTAGCTTGAAGAAAGGTAGACCCCTTTCTCCAAGTCGTGAGATGAAGCGATTGAGTGACGCCATGCAACCAGTAAGCTTCTGGACATCCTTGATAGTAGTCAGAGCTTGCATGTTGGAGATGGCGGTGATCTTCTCGGGGTTTGCTTTGATGCCACGATGGCTAATGATGAACCCGAGTAGTTTTCCTGAAGATACACCAAAGACACATTTATTAGGGTTGAGCTTCCATTGGTACTCGCGTAGTGAAGCGAAAGTTTCCTCAAGATCCGTGATGAGCATGTTTGGATCCCTAGTCTTGACAACAACGTCATCCACGTATGCTTCCACGTTCTTGTGAAGCTGCTTCTTGAAGCACGCTTGGATAGCCCTTTGATATGTAGCACCAGCATTTTTCAACCCGAAGGACATTGTTGTGTAACAATAAGCACCAAACGGGGTGATGAATGTGGTCTTCTCTTGATCAGATTCCTTGATTGCAATTTGATGATAGCCAGAGTAGCAATCTAGGAAACAGAGTAGAGCACAGCCCGCCGTAGAATCAATAACTTGATCAATCCGCGGCAACCCGAAAGGATCCTTGGGGTAATGTTTGTTTAGATCAGTGTAGTCGCCACACATCCTCCAGTCATTAGAGTTCTTCTTTCTGATGAGCACAGGGTTAGCGAGCCACTGCGGGTGAAAAACTTCCTTCATGAAGCCAGCCGCGAGTAGTTTAGCGAGCTCTTTCTTGATAGCAGCCCTGCGGTCGTCAGCAAAGCGCTGAAGGTGTTGTCTCTTGGGGGTAGCATTAGGATCAACGTTGAGTGAATGCTCAATCAACCTCCTGGGCACACCGGGCATGTCAGATGGCTTCCACGCAAAGATATCACGGTTAGCCTGAAGGAAGTTGACGAGCGCGTCTTCCTATTTAGGATCAAGCTGTGCACTGATCATGGTCGTCTTGCTGCTGTCACTAGTACCGAGGTCAATGGCTTTGAGCAAGATGTCACCAGATGGTGCAGGCTTGTTTTTGTTGTCAGTCTTCTCAGGAACCTCCAGCTCGCTCGGAGCAAGCTTTTTAGCGGCAGTGAAGACCTCCATCATTGCATTGGGTACTTGAGTAGTCGAGGCAAGTTCTACGACTTCTGTGTCGCAGTCGTAGGAACGCTTCAGATCCCCTTGCAATGAGAGAACGCCTTTGGGGCTCGGCATTTTGAGAACCAAGTAGACATAGTGAGGGATAGCCATGAACTTAGCGAGACCGAGCCTGCCAATGATGGCATGGTAAGAAGTCTCGAAGTCAGCGACCTCAAACTTGATGTACTCGGTGCGATAGTGATCCTTAGTCCCAAGGGTAACGGGTAGTACAACTGAACCCAAAGGAACAGCTGTGTTGCCCGGGATGATACCATAGAACGGTGAGTTGGTCTTGGTAAGCATATTGGTGATATCCAGGCCCATCTTCTTCAATGTTTTGGCAAACAGGACATTGAGTCCGCTGCCATCATCAATAAGAACCTTGGTAAGTCTGAAGCCTGCCACCACTGGATCCAGAATGAGAGGATATCGTCCTGGCTCAGAGAAACTAGTCCATTGATCCGTCCTTGAAAAGGTAATGGGGGTTTCAGACCACTTAAGATAAGTGGGAGCTGCTGGTTGGATGGACATGATCTCCCTAAGAGCTAGCTTCTGCATGCGCTTGGTTGGAATCCCACCAAATATGACATTGACAGTATTGGACGGGTTCTGGAACCCAGTGTCTTTGTCTGTGTTAGCCTTCTTCTTGTGTTTGCGATATCGCGAGTTTGGGTGCATTGGTTCAGGTGTGTTTTTCAACGCACGTCGAGGTTGGTAACACTGCTCTTTAGTATGATCTCCTTCTGGGTGCCATGGGCATTTCTGCTTGGTCAAAATTGCCCAATGAGGATCATCTTCAGACTTGGCGGTAGTTTCCATGGCTGCAACAGTGTTGTCGGGCTTGCGCTTGCGATTGGGATTACTCGAGTAGTTGTTCCCTTGGCGGTTGCCCTGCTGTTGCTTGCCACTATTGCTTCCTCCAGCGTTGTTGTTGTTATTCTGATTGTTACGAAGATGCTTGAACCGATTCCGAGCTTTGTCTTCCTCGTCCGCCCAGTGAGTGATCATCTCCTTGAGTTTGGTGATGTTGGCTGGGCGAGCACGACCAAAGTCTTGGAAAAGCCTATCATCATAGAAACCATCTTGAAAGGTGTCTATGACTTCTTTTTCAGTGACATCAACAACAGTAGCCCATTTCTCAAAGAAGCGGCGCATGTACTCGCGAAGAGTCTCGCCTTGTTTTTGCTCGATCAGGGCAAGGTCCATCCTGGTGCCATGACGGTCCAAAGAACCCGCGAAGTTGCTGGTGAAGCGATGCTTGAGTTGTTCCCAGTTGTCGATGGAGCCACGTTTGAGGGACACAAACCATGTGCGGGGCTCTTACTCGAGAACAAAGGGGAAATAGATACATTTAGTATCATCATTGCCTCCGGCATTGGAGATGGACAGAGCATAACAGCGCAACCACAGCATTGGATCTTGCTTGCCATCATACTTGGAGATGCCGTAGGGCTTGAACTTCTCCGGAAGAAATAGATCTTGAAGTCGAGCAGAGAAAGCAGGAAAAGAATCAGAGTCATTATCCTTTTGCTCCTCACGCTCAGCACGTCTGGCATTGATTGTTGTGCGAGCATCGTAGCGAGAGTCTCCTGACTTGCTTTTGACACTACCATCATTGCCCTTGCCCCTGTTGCTAGCTTCCGGACGTGTACGATTAGGAGTAGGAGTAGTACGATGAGCACCCCCACTGCTGCCATGGTGACTAGGAGCACTGGTGTTCTGTCGTAGCATAGTATAGGCTAGTTCAGCCAGCTTCGCAACTTCAGCAGCCGCCCTGTCACGAGCCATAAAGTGACCGAGTAGATTGATCGCGTTGATAGCTTCCTCTGGAGTGCGATATTCACGAGTAGCAACCGCCTCCAGAGCCTCGTGAAGATTACGGGTAGGTAGAGCTTCCGCGAGTTCCCGACGAAGAGTTGCACGATCAGCATTGCGTTGGCGACGTGCAGCCTTGACCTCCGCGGTTTCATCAGCAGGAGCATTAGCAGAGAGTTCATCATCAGACACATCATCCGGGTAACGATAATTGGAGTGGTGCCCTTGTGGAGTAGATGCATCAACGACGAACACTTCTCGATGCGATGAATAAGTACCCGTACTCTGGATGAGCTCAGTATCAGTATCGTAATCAACAAGCTTGACGCCTTTCTGGAAGGGCAAGTTGTCGAGACAAGCAATAAAGCGCTCCTGATCATCCAGAGTGAGATCAGCAGGCACATGCTCAGGCCAGTAGACGAATCTACCCTCAGGTGTCGATGTGATCACCAGTCTATGAGCAGGGCAAGATAATTGTTGTACTTCAACAGAATTCGAACAGTAGTCGAACTCGAACTCAGAAGAATCCGAAGAGTAGTCGAAGTTGCCGTCCGAATCTGAAGAGTACTCGAGCACAATCTTCGGGCCAGGGCACATGAGGCGCTTCAATGCGGCTTGGTAAGCAGCACTGACATGGCGATGACCGAAGAGAAGTGGTGCTTGAATGTTATCCAGGCCGAGTGCAAGCTGTGAAGCTGATGGAAGCAACTCAGGCTGGATGAGAGGCGAAGTCGAGTTGTACTCGGACTCCGACTCGAGGTCTCTGAACGGGTCAGAGATCGAAATTTCGCCGAAATTTTCGACGAGATTCTCCATCGAAGCTTGCGTAAGCGCCGAGGACTTGAGCTTTGACTTCGGAGTTGGCGCTAGGAAGCGCAGGAACGATCCGGCGCCATCAGCAACGCAAACCCAGGAGCCGAAAACGAAGGTGTCGCCTTGCTGGAAAGCGACGATCGGCTTGATGGTGACGAGAGCCATCGAGTTCACCAGTGGATCAACGACGAGATCCCCTACCTAGTGCGCCAGCTGTCAGTGTTTTAGACACCGAGCCTACGACGGGGTACCCGAAGTAGTAGATTGTGCGGTGGGGCTCGCCGAGATCAGGAACACGATAGTGAGACACGGGGCACACAATTAGACAGGTTCGGGCCGCAATGTACGTAATACCCTACGTCCTGTATGCTGTGTGGCTCTGTATTGATTATGTATGTTTTGAGAGGGGTCCCTGCCTCGCCTTATATGCCACGGGAGGCAGGGTTACAAGTCGGATTGGTACAAGGGTACTATTCGAGTAGGACACGGAGTAGCCTATACAAGGTATGGAAAGCTATCCTAGTCTTAGTACAAGTCCTTGTTCGTCTTGTCTTGCCTTGTGTTCCACGGTACCAGCACCGTGGTCCACTAGTCGAGTAGTCCAGGTGTACAGGAACTCATCTTCCGGATATGGCCCACAATGTGTTGGTGGGCCCAGGGATGCCCGGTCGACAGGTTGTGTGTGACATGTGGGCCCAGCAGCTGGTAGTTGGTATGGAGTTTAGGATATAGAGGTTGACGGGTGCGAAAAAACTGGTACAGGACTGTAAAAGTTTGCTAACAAGGTAGGAATATTCCTTTTGGAGGTTGATTATAAAGGTTCACGAGTGCGGACAGCCTCAGCGCGGGCCAGAGCGGTGTGCCATACTACCGCCATGCGCCCATGCGTATGCGTGCGCTACCACCCGCCCTGCTGCGGGATGCGGCAGCCTGGATGCAGGCATGGCATGGCCCCGCCCCAGCCAGCTGCCCGCCCAGGGATCGACGCCACGATGGTGACCAGCGAGCGAGCGACCTGTAGCTAGTCGGCCGGGCGCGCGAGCCATTGTGGAGACGCGACCGGGCCGGGCCGAATCGCCTCGCCAGTCGCCACCCGGGAATCCTATACATCTTCCGGAAGTTTTTTGTCGACGAAACTTCCACTTTAAGATGCGTACAAGCATTACATCCGACGGCTCTTGACGTTTCTTCTTCCTCCGTTCGTCCGTCGGCTTCTCTCCCCCGCCTCCGTTTCGCGTCCATGGTTGCCGTCGGGGGACAGGGGGAGGTCCTTGCGCTCGGCACCCGAATGGGTGGGAGGTGGGCGGGGGCGGCCGACGGCGAGTCGCCGCCGACCGCCGGTGGTGGTCGAGGCGGCGGTTCTTAGGGTTAGGGTTTCGGGGGGGTCCGGGTTTGGGGTGCTCCATTGGTCCCCGGACCTTAGAAAGGAGGGGGTTGGGGGGAGGCGGAGGACCGGCGGTGGCAGCGAATCGGCCGGCGGCGGAGGCGAGGCGACGCGGTAGCGCCGCCGACCGGGCGGGGTTGGATGGGCGGTGGGCCGGTGACCGGCGGCGGGGTGGCGAGAATGATTCGGGTTAGGAAGGGCGGCGGTGGAGAGTGGGCGGACGGCGCGGCGGCAGGGTAGCCGCCGGCCGGGGCGGAGGACGAGGAGGCGTGAGTGATGCTGGAAGAGAAAGAAGGTGAGTAGTATGAGCCTAATATGCTTTAAATGTTCAATGATTATCCACCTTGCACGTGATGATCTTGGAGCGATCCGGCCATCCGGGGTATACAGTGAAAAACGCAAGCACGGATGTTCATCTCATCGATCATCATTTTCGCACAATCCCGTCCCATGACGTTCTTGTACGTCTGGAGATCGGACGATGCATGGTTGGTTTGTGATCGATCGATCTGGTTCGTCAGCAAGCACGGAGTTTCAACGCGTGGTGCACGTGTACTGGACTAGTGCTAGTCTACTACTGTTAACTTATTATGAGCATGTCGATCGATCCTAGTTGCATTGGGTGAAACTTTAAACTGCGCTGGACGGGATACGTGAAAGAACATAAATATCGACTTGTATAGTCTGTCAGCGATCGATCAGCTGGATCCCCAACTTTTTGTCATATTATTTCGACCATTGCTGCATTTTTATGTGATAAAAAAGCACCGTGTTTTTCGACTAATTTACTGAAGATTTAGTTTAAAAAAGTTCGTGTGTGTGTGTATTACGTATGGGTATTTTTGCAGCCGTATCCTTAACCATTTTCCGAAGTTTAGCTGCAAAGATCTTGCAGAGATGGCACTTTGTAACGTATGGCTAATAATGTTGATCAATGTGTCATCAAGTCACACATGTAACGCACTCCCTGTACAACGGAAGCAACATGCATGTCTTTCTTGACCTGCATGCCCTCTAATTTTCTTGCATTGCATGTTACTCCTCACAAGGTTCCGAGCTGAAATTCTCAGGAACATGCTCCGTGTTGAGACTTGAGAGCAAAGGAGGTATACTAGCCAGCCACTGTTTCTCTCGTCTCTACCACGCGCGCCCACAGACAGGCCGGCCACTGCTCTCAACCCAAAGGAAATGGAAAACCGCGGGAAACGCGGGGGGAGAGCGCGCGCAGCTCAGAGCCTCAGACACACCGCCCGCCGTTCCGTTCGCCGCGCCAGTTGCAGCCGGTGGGTCCCCACCACCGCGGCAGACAGGTGGGACCCGTAGAGTCACGTGCCCCGCGCCATACCACCCTGCCTCCTCGGCTCTATACCTGAGCATTTTTTGTCCGGCCCGACCTGGCCCGCTGGCTCGGCCCGGGCCCGGCCCGCGCCAGGCCCGCTCACGGACTTTACTGGACGGGCGTGGGCAGAGATCTTGAAGCCCGCGAAAATTTTTTTTGCCCGAGCCCCGGCCCGAAATGCTGTTTTTAGTTACTTTACACTATAAAATGCGCGAACGGCCCGCCCAAGCCCGGGCCCGGCCCGAAAACTGAGGCCCGACACGTCCCATGGGACGGTCATGGGCAGGATTTTCTCAACCCGAAAAACCCGGATATTTTTTCGGCCCGACCCGAATCCAACCCGACCCGTGGAATGCTCAGGTCTACTCGGCTCCACACCGCACACGGTGGGTGACCAACACGAGACGCCGGCCGGATCCCCACGGTGCCCGGCCCCACCACCCTCCCCAGCTCGCATGCCTGCCTCCGCGTGGCGCGCGCCGCGGCCGCGGGCCAATCCTTCCGCGCCGCGTCCACGGCGGGGCAGCCCCCGCTGCTCGCCGCGCCGCAGCGGATCCGGAGGCGCCAGTCTCGCGTGGCCGGTCGGGCCCACGCGTCATGGACGGGACGACGTCATGGACTCATGGCCCCCATCCCCTCCCTCCCTCGCGTGGTGGTGAAGCAGAAGCCGCTCGCGCGCGAGGTCGCGTCACCGCCTGCTGGGCACGCTGCGGAGGGCCCCCACCGTTCCGTCGCGCGGCGGAGCAGCGACGGGTGGGGCCCGGTGCGGTGGGCCGACCCGCTGACGTCTGGTTCGGGTCGGTTGGTCGGTGCGTGGGCGTGCAGGGCGAAAGCGTGCGCTTTTCCTCTTTCTTTTTTACGTTTTCTTCTTCTTTCAGGCCAAGTTGTTTCTGTTTATACTTCATGCTGCAAAAAAAAAAAGTTTGGGCCAATTGCTACGGTGTATACGGGAAAAAAATCAAGTATGTTTTCAAAAGTGGCACTGAAAATCGCAGTAAATTTCGCCCACGTTACGTTGGGAGCGTGTTATCGTGTTTCTCTAGACCAAAAAAAGGTGCTGCATCTTGCGCAAAAAAAAAGGTGCTGCATGCCACTTGTCAAAAAGAAAAGATCAAATGGTTCTGTCAACACATGTACTCTACTCCGGCGATACGGATCGGACTTGTCGGAGTCGTATGCATTGTTCGGGTGTGTCATGCGTGCGTGCCATGTTAGCGCGGCGGCCTGCGTCGTCAAACAATGGAGTATATATACAGTATATATATTCCTTTGCTAGATGGTCTGTCACTTGGGAGTTTTTTATGTAACGCGCGAGATCACGTAGGGTCTCTTTGGGAGGGCTCCCAGCGGTTCCACTAGAACAGCTCCACCTCTCTCTCCTCTCTCACTGACAAGCGCACTGTAGCATGAAATCTGTGAAGCTCGGTTTGGGTGGCTCCGCCAGCTCCGCGCTACAGTGGCACTACAGTGCTGGAGCCGGAGCCGGTGGGAGCCCTCCCAAACAGGCCGTAGTACTCTCATGACCTTTTCTTTTTTAAAAAAAGAAAGAAAGAAAGTACAACAATTGTGGTATAGTACTACCACCGTGCATGATTTTATTTTGGCATGCATGTTGTGCAGGTCTTCATGATCCAAGATGCGGATTCTAATGGGATTGTGTTCAGACCCGAGAGATTTTTTGAACTCCTAGGATAAGCGTGCACCGTTCTTGTGGCCCACAGCAACGCTAGTGGCTTCAACACCGTGTTGAAAATCAATTAGTATATTATATAATTTCTTCGTACCAAATAACAACTCGTTGTGGCATTACAGACATGGAGTATTTCTAGGTGATTAGTAAAGATTATATGAATCTAAAAAACATAAAACAACTTATAATTTGGACAGAGGAAGTACTCCTCATCTTTCCTCGTTGGTAGTAAAAAAAAAAGACTGGTAAAGTGCATTTTCGTATTTCCTTTTTCCTACCATGAAACAGCGCAATTCCGATCCGTTGGTACTATGAGTTTTACTTTTGTCCTGGTGGGTGGCGCCAAGAGAAAATTGTAAAAATGTGATTGTAATTGTTGTGACATTATATCTGCTGCATGCCAAGAGAAAACAATCAAACATGCGTCTCGAATTTGAAAGGCAAAATAGACAATCTCGTCCTCGAACTTTCGGCAAAGGGCCAAGTTGGTCCCTGTACTTTTGAAAGGGCCAAATTAGTCCTCAAACTTCATTTCTCCAACTCAGTTTCGTCCTTGATCCTAGGTGGACGTCCACATGGATGTGCCATGTCATCCAAAACCACGCTAGGCTTGCTCTTGCTCTTTTTCTGTCTTCCCTGCTTCTCTTTCCCGTTCGGCTTCACTGCAGGACCAGCTCCTAATCCGCAACGACACTGGCGCGAGGTAGCAGACACAAGAACAAATCGATGCTCGGAGCTCACGGAGCTCCGATGGTTTGCTAGAGTTGCGAGTGCATGTCCCCAACCAGCGCGCCGCCACGCAAGGCCGCACGAGAGCCACGCCGATGACGCTGCTCGCGCTTGTGTCTGCGCAAAGGCCCGCTGCACCTGCGAGTATGCCACGACGGCACCGTCCTGGCACAGCAGCTCAACCAGCTCGCCGTCGGGGCCGCGTCGACGTCGATTGGACAGGAACGTAATTAAACAAAGCTTGCACGGATCAAGAACTCTAACTAAAAATATACAACTCGAAATCAATGGAGCAGGGGAAAGTATGGCTATGGGAAGGGCCGCTTCTGCGGCTCGCCACCAACCTCTCGCTCTCGACGTGGTGCCCCGATTTGAAACACAAGATGCTACTGTAAAGCAGAAAAGGCAAAAGAATAGAGAACAACTAATTGATCTACGAGCTGAGCTCTGAACCTGATCTCTTCTTGTAGAAATCCGCAACTTGTATCTACCAGCGATGCTCCTATCAAAGGCCTTACGAATAGATGGAGCGGGGGACAGGGGTGCAGTCAGATGCAAACAGAGGCAAACAACAAATTTCATACTGTGAAGATGTGTCTGATGACATGGCATGTCCACATGGACGCTCAACTAGGATTGGGGATGAAATTGAGTCAGAGTAGTGAAGTTCGAGGACTAATTTAGCCTATTCAAAAGTACATGGACGAACTTGACTCTTCGCTAAAAGTTCGAGGATGAGATCGGCTATTTTGCCAATTTGAAACGCGAGCCATCATCAATCCTGTTTTGCACCCACGCCTTGTGTACTCGTGCACAGGTGCACTGGAGTAGTCGACAGTACGTGGTACTTGGGTGGGGAACATACACATACACCAGCTGTAGTTCTTCTGTAACGCGACACGTACGGCTACCGAGCATCCATCGACGCAGGCGGCCTACACATATTCGCGTCCCGTACACTGCAGCACACGGCGCTACAGTGAATTTAAGGCGGGGGCAGCAGGGGACCCGCCCCGTCCGCCTCCGCGCTGCGCGCAGAGAGCACGCGCTCTGATCTGACCCCCCTGCGCGGCGCGGCGCGGCGGCCACCGTGTCGACTGGGCGCGGGCGATCCCCGTCGCGCGCCCCACCCTGCACCTGCACCTGCACCTGCAGCAGCAGCGACGGCGACGCGGTGGGAGAGGAGAGGGACACGCGGGCCCCACCTGGCCTCTGATTCCTCGACACGTCCCCGGAGCCCACGACGCCCCCCGCCCACTGCTCTGCTCCGGCCGCCCCTCCTGCTGCCTCTGCCTGCTCCTGTGTCTGACGCAGACATCCCATGTCGCCGCCAGCTTTTCCTAACAAAAAAAAAAACACAGACATCCCATTTTTACTGTATCTTTCTCTTTCTGACTTCCTCTTTTTTAGAAAACTAGGATCATGCCCGTGTGTTGCTACGGTCATACTAATTTGTACATAATAATAATTATTAAAAAATATTTAAAACACATGATGCTCATAGACAACGGAATGCAAATTATAATGACAAACATTATGGTCACACCATGCATAATGCCATTCCAATAAGAAATGATCGATAACATTGCACAAGATCAAAAGCTTATTTCATTTAGCAATTGCAACAGTTCAATTACAACAAATATGACCCATCACCACGAGAAATTTCCTTCATAAGCATTTCAACGGTTGCAGCTTGCAAGTCAAATGAACGCTGATTTGAACGGAACAAGTTAAGGGACACCTCATTTTGTTAACGGAAGGGCAGCAGCTCTGTAGCATTCATCTAAAAAGAGAAAGTTAGTCCATATCCATTACCATTGGGTAAACAAAATGCTCAGTTGGTCACGTTCATATCAACGTAGCAGCCAAATTTTGTATCCTGAGACTACATATGCAGACACAACATCTCATCCGATTTGATGCTTCAACGGTCATGTAATGTGGAACATCTACTATTTTCTTAATCTAGTGAAAGTATGAAACGGAGTGGAATCTAATTAATTGAAACAAAGTATCATGTTATTCCCACCTTGAATTAGTGAAAAATAACAAAGCATTAGTTAAGTCCAGAAGAGAACAGGCTAATGAAAATCTAAACTGAAATTATTGGAAATTATTCAATTCTACATCTATCAGCATGGAAAGCCACTGGAACAGGGATTTGAGTGTGGCGGGCGATTCCCTCACCACAGGCTGTGGTGTGGCGCACAGTGCCATGGCAGGCTATGGCTGAGAGCCAAACAGCCTCATAATCTGACAAGGGATCACACGACCATGCACCCAATTCTCCAATCAACCATTCATGAATCCATATTCCAACAATTCTACCTCCCGGCCCACTGGGACATCACAACACATATTTCCACTAATGTGCCCAAATCACAAAGACATTGAAGAAAAAAAGAACATATCACAAATGCTTACCATGATTGGATGGCTTCCTCTCCAGGACTGCCTGACTCCCAGCTTTCCTTTAGAGACGTGCAAAATCCATCAGGGTATCCCTTTTCAGTAGAAGAAAAAAGTCAGACTTCTCTTTCATACCTTTTCTTGATCGCTGCAGACATCGCCAAGAAAGCTTCCTCCACGTTGATGGATTCCTTAGCACTTGTTTCCAGGAACGTAATGTGTATCTCATCAACAAAAGCCTGCACCGATATGCATTGCTGATGTTACAAAATACACAATGGTGAAGTATCACTTGATAAACTGCCAATGATTTACATCGATAATCATTTGTTTATTGAAAGTTGGACCTGTGCTACTGCAGTTTCAACAGCACTGCTCTCGGCCAGATCACACTTGTTGCCCACAAGAAGCTTGCATACACTGTCATTGGCGTATCTGTCAATCTCGCTCAGCCACTGCTTGACATTGTTGTAACTCTCCATGTCCGTGATGTCGTAAACGATCTGGGGGTACCCAAAGAAAGCAAATACACGTTGAGTGAAATGCACATTCAAATGTCAGATAATCTGTTCTCAATCTGCAAGATTTACAATTATCCCATGAGCTCCACGGTAGTAGCTGCTTGTAATTGTTCTGAATCGCTCCTACCCTGCTGTGTCCCACTGTTAAACATGCAACAACCATCAGGTGCTGCTAGTATCAGACCAAATTGGGCATTACAGATACTGCTTCACACAATGGGACCAAACTGTTCACGACAATTGAGCATTACAGACCAAATTGGGCATTACAGGTACTGTGGATTGCAGTCCAGTTTTTCAGTGTCAGGAAGTCTGGTAACCCAGCATTGTTAACAAGTAATCTGTTAAACTGTATAAATTGATGTTTTCACAACCATTGGTGAGGAAAGGTCCTTACAATTTGCAACTTAACGGTCTTCCCATCATTAATAAGCAAACTGTTGAATCAACAGCTCAAGCAAAGGTTTCTGATTCTTCCATCATTAATACCTATACCTCTAGCAAATATATACTTACTGAGAATCTAATTATCCAGATATTCATATATGCAACCTTAGTGAAAATAAAAATACAACTTTTGCCAATCAAGATGCACCCATTGTTTCCCAGTCAAGATGCACGCAGACAAGGCACAATGTTAGACAAACATTGTGACAAGAACTTGCTCTGTAAATTACTCAGATACTCGAACTTGCTCTAAATAAACAGATATAAATTCACAAGTAAATCTAGAAATTTCTCAATTTGAGATACAGGAACATGTGTGGTGTTTAAATTGACGATCCTTTCAACTCCTCCAAAACATATAAATCAAAACCAAGTGACAGGGAATACAACAATGGACTCTTACCTTATAGCCGCACAAGGAAGAAATGTGATAAAACCCGTCCTTGCCCATCTCTTCCCGTCCTGTTCAATCCATGGCATCAGACAAAGCTGTAGATGGCTAAAGCTTCATGCATGGTAAACTGAAAAGACACAGTGGCTACATAAATAGATTAGTATATTACCCGTGCTAACGCTACGGATATACTGATGATTGTATATCCCAACCTCCTATTTGTTTTAGGAAGCGAACCATATTATTTCTTTCATAAATCTTATTATGGCTATTTTTGCATAAATGTTCAAGATTTTTGTAAATAAAATTATCCTTGGAACCAGAGCCCCATTCTAGCAGCTAGAATGTCAAATTTAAGAGAGAAATAAACGAGAGAATTCCCTGTGTACTTAGAAAGCCTTGATTAAATTCAACTGCTCTTAAGGATTAGCTCCAGAATAAATCTTAGTGATGCAGCATGTACTGGAATCCTTGAAGTCTCTAAACTATACAGTATGTTGGCAAGTAAGGCACTCTAAGGACGTAATGTACTTCATCTGAACTGATGAGAAAATTATCCAATTTGTTATAATGCATCACAACCTAATTCAGTAGAGGCCAACACCACGACAACAACTAAAGCAAAGGAGCGAGCGATTCCATATCAGATCTCGGATAAATTTGCTCAGGGGACAAGCAGCCAGGTAAGATCAACCGAGTAACCAACCTGTTGAGCAGCGACACGGACTTAGGCCCAGAAGAAGATGATGGTGATGAGGAGCAGGGCGTTGGAGATGACCGAGGGGAGGCTGTAGCCCATGCACTCGAAGATGAACCAGATCGCCGTCGTGCCCACCACGGCCGCCGCCGAGATGTTCCTCCGCCGCCACAGCAGTCGGTCAGAGATCGGTGGAATTCCGCGGGGAGACTGGGAGAGTGCGTGTGGAGTCGCACGTACCTGCGCCGCCGCCGAGGAGGGCGTGGAGAGATCACGGGTGAGTGGCCATGCGAACTCACCAGAGGCTCTAGGGTTCGGCGACAGCATGGACCGGGAATCTCTCTCCGGTGGGGGAGCTCGCACGCCCGCGCGCCGTCACGTCCACGGGGGAGCTCGCTCGCCGTCATGACGATGCAGGACGACTGGATGCGCGGTGTGGCGGCGGAGGGAAAAAGGGAGGGGAGGTGCGGACGGTGCGGGCTTGGGGGAGACGACGGCGGCGACGGTGGCGTGAGGGTGGATTAGGGTTGTGGAGAAGAGGGCGCGGTTGCGGGAGGCGGACCGCAAATGCAGACGGGGGAGCGGGAGGCGGCCGCGCGGTAGGCCCGAGCGGAAGGCGGACGCACGGGGGCGGACGCACGGGCGGAGAGGAAAAAGTAGGAACGGATTTTTGTCTCCACTTCGTACTTTTTAGGAGTAGAGAAAATGTTTTTCGGCTTCCTCTACTACAGAGTGTATACAATACGGATACTTACGAGTGTACTCTACAGTACGTAGTAGCGTGTATTCTCTTGGCCTGACGGTCAGTTTCGTATCTCCCCGGATTTCTGGCCGGATGGCATGTCTTTTTCCCCCTTGATCTACTGCTGCATTTTTCTTCTTCTTCTTTTTGCCTGGCGCTAGTTTGATCCCACTATACTGCACTTCTAAAAGCTAAAACTGGCTTGAGGCTATTCGCACCGGTGATCGCCAAACGCGCCTGTACGTGAAGTATAAAGGTGAAACGCCTGCACCGCAACTCTGTAAACCAACTTGTACCATACCGCTTGCTACAGAAAATCTGTACAGCTAGCGTTTCTCTCTCTTCCCGCTATAATCTCTCTCCTATCTCGGTTTTCCCGCCCTCTCCCATGCGCCTCGCAATTGCCCCTTCCCACCTTGCCACGCCCTCCCTGACGAGTGGGACCGGGCCCTTGGAGGCGCTGATAGCGCTCGCTGCGCTGCGGGGCAGCGGGACGGAAGGCGCACCAAAACTGATCTGACGAGTGGGGTATAGGGATATTCCGTGCCGTATAGAGGCAGCCGAGTGCGATTAGCCAAGCACTCCAAACTGCCGCATAGTCAACTCTCTATCCTCTCTCTAGCCTGAATTTTGGGGCGAGAAATTTCCAAGTGTGAAATTACTTTAAACTGGATCTATCGACTCAGTGTGAAAAATTGACCCATATCATCCGATTCTCTGGTTAGAAGCCGTAAGTATCATTGCGTTGCGATTGCCGCCACTATTTCTAAGCCGGAGTAATAAAGTAATGGCACCACTACGGCTTCATGTGATCACGTAAAACGCCTGGCGCTAATAACTCATTATTGCATCTGTACTTGCTAGGAGCGTCTGCTGATTTGTATGATTAAATTTGTTTTGAGAAAAAATAATTCACGCTGATTTGTATGACTAATTTATTCATAGAGAAAAATATTACGTAAGAAGCAGTAAGAAGAGTAGCCAGACAAATTATTGGTTGTCCTTTTCTATTTGGAACTACATAGACAACACATTTCCTTTTGATACATCATCCTTTTCACTCCAACAAACATTAGTCCATCCGAGCATTTTGTTTCTCTGAATCCTGAATCACGTACCTGTAATCCTGAAATATGAATAGCTGTTTCTCCAAAAGAACAAATAACTGTCGGAAAAAAACTAGAGAGGGAAAAAGTCTCTCGGAAGAGAGAGAAGAGGGGAAGGATGATGGGTGAGAGCGCGAGAGGGCGGCCACCAACGCCATCGGCGTCGCGCCCCACGCCGGCGTCGGCCGGCCAACCCAACACCCACGCAAGCTCGTCGCAGCCGTCGTCTCGTTGTAACACCCCAGGTGTTTAAATACCATTAGTTAGTGCTAATGACCCTCTTATTTAAGTCAACACACTTTTGTGGTCAAAGTTTGGTCAAAACCCCGGTCAAACCCCTATGTCTTTGAACTTCCGCCGGAACTTTTGCCGCGTTCTCCAAATTTCACCTAAACACTTCAGAACCTCCCAATATAAAAGTTGTCCAGTTTTTCGAGGGACACAACTTTCATGTTGGATGGCATTTCAAATTTTGAGTGAAAAAGGGTGAAAAACTTGGTCAACTGCAGCTTTCACTATTCTTCGGCGCCATGGAAAACCAGAAATTTGCTTGGCGTTCCTGCTCAAACCTTTGAGAAAAACATAGGACAGCCTTTGCAAATGTTGTAGAGGGATGTCTCATCTACAACTTTCGTATCTAGCGTTTTTTTCGCACAGTTCAACTTTTTGGAGAAATTCGCGGTCAACAGAGGGTTGACCGGCTGGGAACCAGCCCCGGCCGCGCTCCAGAGCGCCGCCGACGCGCCGGCGCCCTACCCGGCTTGGCCCTGCGCATTTCGCCGCCTTGGCGTCCGCGCGGACCCGGTCCCCACCCCCTCGAGGCACGAGCCGGCTGGTCCCCTTCGCGCCTGTCGCCTAGGAACGAGAGCCCGTCCGTCCCTGCCACGTGCCGCGCCCGAACTCGCCGCCCGCCTGGCACGCCATCGTGACCAGCGGTCCGTCGCGTTCCCTCTGCGCGCACGCACGCCAAGGTCCGGCCGCCGTACCGCGGCATTGAAGCCGGGGTATCCCTTCGCCGCGAAGGCTTGGAGCCGCACCTGCTCGCCCTGGCTATAAAAGCCGCTGCCGGCCCGTCCTCGCGCACGCCGCAGCACCCGCCGTCTCTGCCATTGCGGCACCGCCGGGGAGCCGTCTCCTCCGGCCAGCTCCGCCGCATGCCAACGTCTGCAGTAGCCGCCCTAGGACCTACGGGAGCTTCTGGCGCCGTCTCTTCTTAAATACCAGCCAAGCGTTCGCCGGAGCAGAGCTCGCCGCGGCCGCGGTCCCTGCGCGCCGCCGCCCGGCTAGCTGTCGGCGTTCCTCCGCCCGTTTTCGACCACAAACCGGCAGCCGGTGAGCCCCTAACCCTCCTCCTCCCTTTCCCCGGCCGACCCCGCCACGGGAGCCGCCGGATTTCGGCCGCCTGCGCCGCCGGCCATGGCAAGGGCCACATTGCAACCCCCTCCTTCTTCCCAGGGTGTTTTGTGTGAACCGAGGGTATCGTTGTGAAGAATCAAAACTTTCAGGGGCCTGCTTGTAAAAGGGATCTTATATAGTGTTGCAGTTTTGGCTGAAACTTGTAAAATCCGTATAAAATCAAAGAAAATTCAGAAAAATGCAATCTCTTTTTTTTGGATTCCTTGTGAAGAGCACTACAACTTCTGTAAAGCATGACCATAGTTTTTCCTGATAGTTTTTGCATGAAAAATAGAAATATGAAAAACCTAGATCTGTTGTATCTCCAAATCTAAATGTGATCTGTAGCTGAATTTTGTATATGTTGTGTGTCATGTCATACCTAGCTCCTGTACCAAAAAATGCACAAAGTTATTTTGTAAATCTTTTATTATAAATTGTTTTCTATTTATACATAATCTGTCTAAATGATTTTTGTAGCTAAAAATAATTATATATTTGTACCCAACTTCTTCATGCTGCCTTTTTATGCCTAAATGCACCTATGGTGAATTAATCACAATTTTTTATTTGCCATAAATAATTATTCTTGAAATATGCTTGATTTTCTTTGTAAATGCATAACCCAAGATCTATAGTAGGTCTAGGTGTATATGTTGCATGCCTAGCTTAGTTTTGGACCAGAAATCATGTGTGAGAAAGTTTGAATCATTTTGATGTGTATTTATTTTTATATGCATTTATCTTGTTTTGGTAGCTAGCCTGTGTTATTTTCGGTGTATTTAATTTCATAGCTCTCATAAGTGTGCATGTGTGTGCAGTGGCTTTGTATAGGTTTGTAATGCTTCATAACACACCCCACTGAATTTTATTAAGTTGTTTTGTGAATAAAAGCTCTGGTAGCCTTTTAAAGCTTAATATTAAATTAAATGAGAAAATCATCAACTACTCACCTAATGACCTCATGTCACGTGGTAAATCATGTTAAAGGCTAAATGTCACCACCCCCTTGCTGTTTGTGAATTAACTGAAATTATTTACATAAATATGTACACAGTCACTATCAAAAAGAATAAATAATAAAGCACCACGGGAAATTACTTTAATAGAAAGAGTATACCAAATGTGTGTTTGTTAAGGTGAATATGGCCAACCATACTCTTCATGGTTGTCATATGTTGTTTGGTAATTAATTAAATTGAAAACCGTCAATTAAATTTTGCATTGCATCCCGTGTAGATCTTCCCGACGGTAGCCGTACGTCTGTGCCGGAAGGAGGAGACGAAGGAGCTGACGGAGACGTGCACTACGTCGCTGTAGAGCAAGACCTGGACAAAAGTCCAGAAGGGCCCAAGGCCAACCTTGCCAGCGAAGGCAAGCCCCGGATCATTAACCCTTCTTTTAAAAATTTTGCAATTACCTTTGCTATGATTGTGCATTTACGTTTCAGGAGTTGATTTGAAACCCTAGATGCATGATCCCTAGGTACCTATGTTCTTATACTAGTATGCTAGGTCGATAGCTGCTATGCTATAGGACCGGTACAAGTCGAGTGATGTTCGTCACTCGCGAGAATAGGCTCTTATGTTGGAATCATAAGATCTTTATAAATGGATTGCTCATGTGGTAAGAGCATGGGATTTGGGCTCCGGTCCAGTGGCTTTCGTAGGCTAAGCTTTTGAACGTACTAAGCACTTGCCGGGAATGGGACCGGTAAACCTAGTACCTGATGGACACGGCAAGGGAACTTTTCCCTACTACCCTTAGGACACCTTGTGTGTCCCCCTGCCTGCAATAGTGGGGTACCTGTGCGAATCTGGGCGATCCGGCGTGACGTTTCAGTACGCCCTGTACCGAGGACTGTAGGTCTGATCCCGATCCGGAGAAAGATGGGAACCGTCTGGTCGGTGTATACCCCGTTTCGTTTTTGTTGTAGTTCTTGGGGTATGCACCCTCCGTGTGTTTAGGTCCACCTTGCAAGGTTATAAATCAATCGATTGTCGGCCTCTCACCGTTATCCGAGACTGCTTAATCAACTGGCCATGATATCCCTTAATGATGGAACTTTGTGAATATTACTGCTTAAATTAATTGTTTGTACAACTCTTGGTTGACTTAGTTGGCTCACTTAGAAATGGTAATCAACTAGAATTTGTGCTAAAATATTGAAAGTAAGGACGTACTCTTTGTCGCTTTTCAGCAAAAGAACTCCCCCGGCCAAAAGCCTTTCATGTCTAGAGTTTGGTGATGTAGTTGTCACCCGACGGTTAAGTCTTGCTGAGTATTAGTATACTCAGCCTTGCTTTAATAATGTGGTTGCAGGTGTTGTTTGGCCTGGTGAGATTCCACCCGGCTGGGAGCTGGAATGGGTGGATGACGACGAGTGATGACATCACGGACGACCTCCTGTGATGTTTACCGTTGTGCTAGTTTATGTATTTCCGCTGTTTCCAAACTCTGAACCTTTAATTATTGTCATGAACAATGGTTTGTAATACTTAAACCCCTTCGGGGCAGTTTGGTTTTAAATTGGTGTAGTGTACTCTGGACTCGCCTTCGTGTGAGTTTTAATGCATATGTTCGATCCTTTGTTAATATCCAAGTGATTTACCGGGCGTTAACCCGGCAACTAACGACAGGATGATACTTTATTATTGCTTAATGACCAAAGTGGATTGGTTTAGGCGATAGTACGGTATTTTCCTGGGCGGGTTGTCACAGCTGGTATCAGAGCGATTATATGCACCAGAGTTTAATTATCAACCTTAATCACCGGTTTTTTTAAATAAAATTTGCCAAGATTGTTTGGATTTGCAAAACACGTTGGTCCGTTAAGGATAATCTAGACCGAGAGGCCCTAGAGGGAAGTTTTGGGTTCTTTCAGGTGGTTTATAAATCTATGGTTTATTTTGCTAACTTCCAGCACATTTTATTTCTGTCAGAACTTACTTTTTGTACAACCATACTAGTTCATCACGTTTTGCTATACGTGGTGGTGCCACAGGAAAGTCCTGTGAGGGATGGATGGGACCTATTCTCATGGGAACCCACGTCGCGTCTGTGTCTCGCCACGTTTTGCCATACGTGGACGTTCCGCATTATGAATATGCGAGGCAAGGATCCGCTTCATTCAAAAGGAGCGTATCTGAGGTTGGACGCTGTCCATGCAGCGATAAACGCATGGGTGCCGTTCTATAGTGAACGGTAATGTATGTGGACGCTTTCGTGAGTGCTGGCACGAAAGGTTCGTTGTGTTTTGTGATCTTCTGCAGGTACACTAACCACGTTTCGTAAGTCGCTAAGTGAGTACCGATAGTCTCGACTAGTTATTATAGGGAGAGACGTAATTGTTGCCTTGCCACCGGCACTAACTTCGACTTTTGGCTTAATTGCTTAGTGAGGACGAATAGGTCGTTCTTGCATCATGTTAAAAACTTGCTCAATGATAAAAAGATCACATGTGTGGTTCTCCTTAAGTAATGATAATAATAACAACAATAACAATCTTTAAATCAATCTAAAGTGTTGTGGTTGGACCGTCTAGTTGACCCTGTGTCGTGACCTTTTCTCAGACCCGTTCTGCAGAGTCTCCGTATAGGTGATCTATACCCAAGTGCTCCATATCTATCCAAGTGTCTTCTGAGAAATCTTTTCTTGATCATAAGCTTTCAGATATCAAGCTATGCTCAGCTAGTAAACCTAGGTCTTGCCGTCTTTTCCGGAACACGTCACTCCGTATCTTGCACCTTTGCACCTTGTTCCTAAACCATCTAGCTTAACCCTTGAGTACCAAAATCTTGGTTCCATGAACTCACCCAGTTGCCAGAAAATTTTGAAAACTCTGGGAACTGTGGTTTTGGAATTTTGAAAACGTCATTTCGATGCAGTGCGGCTGTCTCGAGTCTGACTATTTGGTCAATTTGAGTTTTTGTCGTACATGTTCTACTTGTTGAACAAGCTTACGAATGTGTGACTAATGAAAGCTCAAATTTTTCAGATGGTGGGCTCGACCCGCAGCACTCCGAATGGTTTCGGTGATTCCAGTGGCCGCAACCAGCCGCCACCACCACCGGACCCGACATCAGTGGCTACTCAAACCGAGATGATGCGCCAGATTCTTTTATACCTGCAGCCGCAATCGCAGCAGCAGCCCCATGGGAATCGAAATGATGCCCAAAGTCAAGTGACTGAATACAAGCACTTTCTAGAGATGAATCTACCGCAGTTCTCTGAAGCGGAAGAACCCCTGGATGCTGATGCTTGGATTCGGGCCATTGAAGCCATGTTCGCGGTGTTTACCTTGCCATGTTCAGAAGGACGCAAGGCTAAATTCGCGACATTGCAGCTTCGTGGTTCTGCCTTAATGTGGTGGGAACACTACAAATCCATGCAACAGCCTGAGTATGAAATCACGTGGGAAGAATTCAAAAAGGCTTTCAGAGACCATCACATTCCTAAAGCACTTACCGATAGGAAAATGAGAGAGTTGTTGGCTCTCAAGCAAGGGTCAGACACGGTGTACCAATATGCGCAGAAGTTTAATAACCTCTGCCAGTATGGAGGATATCATGTGGATACAGATATGAAGAAGATGGAGCTTTTTCGCGAAGGACTAAATAGTGAATTGTCTGGATGGCTGAATCTGGTACAATTTGACAGCTACCACATGCTAGTGAATAAAGCTATCTCACAAGAAGATGCCATGAAGAGGGCCCAAGCCGAGAGGAAAAGAAAGGCTAACTCCATGCCCAGTAATGCGCAGCTTCGCAAGTTTCCCATGGTACAGAAGACTCCACCGGATTTTCAGCAAGTTTTACATTCGGGAAGATGGACGAAGCAGTCCCAGGATCGATCTCAAGAGACTTTCAATTTCCCTAACCCCCAACGACTGACCCCGCCACTTACCAGACCTACACCTCCACCTGCGAGCAGTGGACGTTGTTGTGACAAATGTGGTGACCCAAAACATTTTGCTAGGGAATGCCCGACCCGCAAACAGAGCAAGCCAAAACAGTCAAATCAGGGACTAGGTCCTAAGCCCAACAAACAAGGCAAGAAACAGAAGATCCAATTCCAGAAAGGGAAGCTCAATTTCACATCTGAGGCTAATATTATAGAAGGAGCACCAGTAATGATGGGCACGTTCTCTATCCGGGACAAGCCGATAAAAGTTTTGTTTGATTCTGGTGCCACTAATAGTTTTCTTAATGGGAAGACACGAGAAAGATTAGGGCTTGAAGCCTACTCCATTAATAAGACCTACAAGATAACCACACCAGGGGGTGAAGTTGTTTCCAATCGTATAACTAGAAAGGTACCCTTGGTGATGGGTAGCAAGACAATTCATTCAGATCTTATCATCCTAGATTTGGAAGGTATTGATGTTATCCTAGGGATGGACTGGATGAACCGGCACAAAATTATTTTGGATATTTCCGAGAGAATGGTAGAGATCAACTCACCAATTGTTGGAGCCACGACTCTATACCTACCTTTCAGAGATGGTGTGAATCCTTGTTCTTATGTGGCAATAACTTCTCAGCTGGAAGAGATTCCAGTGGATAGAGAGTTTGCGGATGTTTTCCCCGATGAATTGCCGGGTATGCCACCCGACAGAGATGTCGAGTTTGTCATCGAACTTCAGCCGGGCACAGCTCCTATCTCCAAAAGACCTTACCGTATGCCACCCAAGGAATTGGCAGAATTGAAGACACAACTTCAAGAGTTGCTAGATAAAGGTTATATTCGCCCAAGTTCTTCACCTTGGGGTTGCCCAGCTCTATTCGTGAAGAAGAAAGATGGTAGCTTGAGGTTATGTGTGGATTATTGACCTCTCAATGCGGTGACAATCAAGAATAAGTATCCATTATCCCGCATCGATGTTCTTTTCGATCAGTTGGCTGGAGCCAAGGTTTTCTCCAAGATTGATCTTCGGTCAGGGTATCATCAAATAAAGATCAGGCCCTGTGATATTCCCAAAACAGCTTTCTCCACCCGATACGGTCTTTATGAGTATTTGGTGATGTCCTTTGGTCTTACCAATGCACCTGCTTATTTCATGTATCTCATGAATTCCGTATTCATGACAGAACTGGAGAAGTTTGTAGTGGTATTCATTGATGACATCTTAATCTATTCCAAGAATGAAGAAGAACATGCAGAACATCTTCGAATTGTTTTACAACGTTTGCAAGATCACAAGCTTTATGCAAAGTTCTCCAAATGTGAATTTTGGTTGGATAGTGTGAAATTTTTGGGGCACACTATTTCCAAAGAAGGTATATCTGTGGATCCTAGCAAAGTACAAGAGGTTATGGATTGGAAACCACCTAAGACCGTACATCAAATCCGCAGTTTTCTGTGGATCCTAGCAAAGTACAAGAGGTTATGGATTGGAAACCACCTAGTTGGCACACTTAGAAATGGTAAATAACTAGAATTTGTGCTAAAATATTGAAAGTAAGGACACACTCTTTGTTGCTTTTCAGCAAAAGAACTCCACCGGCCAAAAAGCCTCTCATGTCTAGAGTTGGTGATGTAGTTATCACCCGCCGGTTAAGTCTTGCTGAGTATTAGTATACTCAGCCTTGCTTTAAAAATGTTGTTGCAGGTGGTGTGGCCTGGTGAGATTCCACCCGGCTGGGAGCTGGAATGGGTGGATGACGACAAGTGATGGCATCATGGATGGCCTCCCGTGATGTTATCGGGTCGCTAGTTTATTTTATTCCGCTGTTTTCGAACTCTGAACCTTTACTTATCATATTAGGAACTATGGTTTGTAATAATTAAACCCTTAGGGGCAATTTTGGATTGAATTTGTGTAATGTACTCTGGACTCGCCTTCGTGTGAGTTTTAATGCATATGTTCGATCCTTTGTTGCTATGTAAGTGATTTCACCGGGCTTGACCCGGCAACTAACGACGGGATGATACTTTACTGTCGCTTAATAGCCAAAGTGGATGGGTTTAGGCGATAGTACGGTATTTTCCTGGGCGGGTTGTCACAGTTCCCCGTCTGTCTTTCGTGGATGATGAGCCGTGTGACATTGAGAGGCCGGAGGAGGAAGAATGTCTTCGACTCTGGGTTTGGACCACGGATCCGGAGGGGATCCCCATCTCGGCGACGCTGCAAGTGGAGGAGCCAGTCACCATGCCGCAAGATGGCTATGCCGAGAGTTTGATTGAGTTGGGCATGCCTA
Organism: Cenchrus fungigraminus; assembly: GCA_036936925.1. Taxonomy (NCBI): domain Eukaryota; kingdom Viridiplantae; phylum Streptophyta; class Magnoliopsida; order Poales; family Poaceae; genus Cenchrus; species Cenchrus fungigraminus. The sequence goes on from CM072779.1 coordinate 107,589,880, forward strand.
TGGGTGCCATCCGCATCGATCAGGCTGAGGTGCTGGACTACGAGCTCATCGTGCATGTGGACCGAGTTCTGGACTACACTCCGCTGCCTGGGAGCCCCTCACACCAGAGCGCTCATAGCACAACAAGTGGGATTCCGGATGATGAGCTGGAGATCGAGTGGCCGGTGAGCAACCCGTTCATGTGGAGACTCGGCGTCCCGGACAGCGAGCGCCGGCGAGCTCCGGAGCGCTGCCGCGCTTCTGTGTTCCAGAGGATGGGTGATGGGAACAGGGATCGGTCGCCGCCCCGTGGTGGGGGTTCGTCAGGCATGGGGCTACGGCAGGTCCCACCTTCGGGGATGCACGATATCCCAGGTTTACTCGGAAGGGGGCAGGCCGGAAACAACCAAGGAGGAAGAGGACATCAGGTGGATGGGGGGCGCTATCAGAGAAGAGGGCACCATGGTGCGCGCGCGGTTTGGAAGTGGCAGGCCAAGTTGGCTCCTACTGAGGCCGTGAAGGACACGGGTACTTTGAGGGTGGTCAGCGGCCTTATTCCTGATTAAGCAGTTGACAGTTGCCTTATTGGTGAAAGTCTGATTCCTGAACGCCTGGCTGTCGACCCAATGCTCGAGGAGGCGTTCGCTGCCGGTGCAGGCTCCCTCTCCCTCGCATGGCCGCAGTGCTCTGTGGAGCCAACTGAGGTCGCCGCGGGGAGGGACGTGCCTGGCGGCACCTGGAACGCGTCACGAGCTCACGAGGCCATTTCGGTTCAGGAGCCAGCAAGCTTAATAGCAGAGGTGACAGAAGAGCAGGTGTTTATAGAGGATTTGAGCCTCGAGGTGAGAGGCGACGCAAAGAACGTTGGGCCGGCGTCGGTTGTTGGGCCAGGCGGAGAGGTGGAGATGTTGGGCCTTAGCACGCCTAAAGATACCGGGCACTCGGGGTTAGGCCTTTTTGATCTAAATGTCGGCTGTAACTTGTTCGATGACGGGGAAACTGTTCTCCGACCTGATTTACAGACTACTGATATGCCCCTGGTTAAAGCAACCACCGTCTTGAGGGCTGCGGATGGGCGGCTTAATGTGGAAGCAAAGGAACATCAAGGTCACAGGCCTAGGGGCATGGCACGTTTCGTTGCACCTCTCAAGAAATCACTACTCTGCAACCCAACTATGCTGACCAGATCGGCGTGTGCACCTGCAAGGAAGCCGGGATCTGGAGACCTGTCTGGAGCAAAACATCTTGAGAAGCGCAAGGGCAAAGGGGGTGCACGTAACAAGGCTGGGGCTGCCCGCTGATGATCAAGCCACTGTGTTAATTCTGAAGGCGACAGGGGGTCAAAATGTGGAGGTTTCTGGGGTAGCTATGGCGGCAGATCAGTTGGCCGAAGCATTTGGCCGTCCTCTGCAGCAGGAGGTTGTAGACAATTTGCGGGCGGCACTAGGGATGCCAGCTGCAGGAGGTGCTGACAAGCTTGCTGCTCTGGTCAGTGAAGTGGGAGAAGATGGTGCCTAATGTTAGAACAAAGATCGGGCGAGAGGTTTGCTCGTGTCGTCACGGAGCGAGGATTTGTATCTTTTATTTGCTACTTTTTAGGTGTTGTGTTTCATATTGCCATGTGTGTATCTTCAAGGTTGGCTGGACCGCTTGGGTGGTATGTGGAAGGAGGACAGCGGGTGGTGTGTTTGTTTGTTCAGTTTTCTGTTGGTGCTTTTATCCTGTCGACAATGGAGAGGTGGTATGTGGGAGGCAGTGTCGTGCTTGTATCTGGTAATCATGTTAGAACAAAATATTGTAATTCTTAATTGGAACGTTCGTGGGCTGAATAATCCAGCCCGACGCAAAGTGGTAAAGGATCTTGTGACAGAGCAGAGGGCAACGGTGGTTACATTGCAGGAGACAAAAATTCAAGACCTTGACAGGGATCTGGTACTGCAAACTCTGGGTGATCATTTCGCAAATAACTTCGCTGTTCTGCCTGCCACCAATACCTGCGGAGGGATTCTTATTGCGGTTGATGAGACTTATTTCTCACTAACACTTGTTGACAGAGGGGCTCATTCAGTGACAGCAGTGATAAGAGCAGGTTCAGGTCTGCAAGAATGGTTCATCACAGCGGTTTACGGTCCACAGGGAGATCAAGAAAAAATTCAGTTCCTGGGCGAGCTTAGATGGATGCAACATCTTGTGTCAGATAATTGGCTACTTATTGGAGACTTCAACATGATTCTGCAGGCGGCTGACAAGAGCAACAACAATCTAAACAGGCGGCTGATGGGGGCATTCAGAGATGTCGTCCAAGATCTAGAACTAAAAGAGTTAAACCTTAGGGGGAGGAAATTCACTTGGTCTAATGACATGACCCACACAAGGATTGACCGTGCCTTCTGTACCGTGGCTTGGGATCTGATGCTGCCGGGAGTTTTCCTGCAAGCCCTTTCCTCAAAGGTGTCTGATCACTGCCCGTTGCTTATTGCCAGATCGTCTACAGTAAAGAGATACACCGGTTTCTGTTTCGAAATCTTCTGGCCTAAGATCACGGGGTATCAACAGGTAGTAACTGAAGCTTGGGAAAGGAACATACGACCTACTAATCCGTTCCTCCGTCTGCACATCAAGTTACAGCGCACGGGTACAGTACTTCGGGTGTGGGCAAAAAGTTTGCTGGGGGAAAACAAGGTCCTGCTCAGGGCGGTGAGCCGGCTGATAGGAGTGCTTGATGCAGTGCAAGAAATAAGGCAACTGTCTCAGTCAGAAATCAGCCTAAAGCGTGATCTTAAGGGTCGTCTCCTGGGGCTGACAGCGGTGGAGAAATTGCGTGCAAAACAAGCTTCGAGGCTGCAATCCATCAAGGCATCAGAGGCCAATACAAAGCTATTCTATTTACAGGCAAACGGTAGAAGGCGGAAAAATTATGTGCATTCACTGCAGGATTCGAATGGGGTGTTCTATTCTCATGAAGAAAAAGCCAAACTGCTATTTGAGCATTATAGTGCCCACTTTGGCCCACCGCAGCAGAGAGACTTCACTTTCGACTGGCAAGCTCTGGGGTTTGTTCATCACGACCTTGCACACCTGGAGGAGAGCTTCACTGAAGAAGAGGTGTTTGCAGCAATTAAAGAAACAGCGTCAGATAAAGCTCCCGGCCCGGATGGCTACATCGGGACCTTCTACAAGCATAATTGGGAGTTGATCAAGAGTGCCTGATGCTGGCCCTCACTTACTTCTTTCAAATGCACGACCAACATCTGAAACAGATAAACACATCTCATATCATCCTCCTACCGAAAAAAGCTGATGCCAAAGAAATAGGAGATTTCAGACCGATAAGCTTGATCCACTCAGTGGCCAAACTCATTTAAAAAATTCTAGCGATCAGATTGTCAGGAGACCTGAATGGTTTGGTTTCAAGAGCTCAAAGCGCGTTCATCAAAAAGCGAAGCATTCAAGATAATTTCATCTACACACAGAACTTGATAAGAGGGCTACACCGATCCAAGCAACCAGGCCTGTTCCTTAAACTGGACATCGCTAAAGCCTTTGATAGTGTACGATGGGACTACCTGATGGAAGTTTTGCATCAGTTTGGTTTTGGACCGAGGTGGAGAGGGTGGATTTCGTCCTTACTGCATTCGGCTTCCACGGCTATTCTGTTGAATGGGGCAAGAGGCAAATGGTATAGGCACTTCAGAGGTTTAAGACAGGGCGATCCCCTCTCACCCATGTTGTTCATCTTGGCAATGGAGCCACTTCAGCGCCTACTCGAGTTGGCAAACTCTGAAGGCCTCCTGTCACCAATTCACAGCAGGATGGCACGGCTCAGAATCAGCATGTATGCGGATGACGCAGCAGTGTTCGTGAATCCAGTTAAGGAAGAAGTTCAGACCATCGCAGAGATACTACAAACTTTTGGGAGTGTTTCAGGACTAGTTACCAACATAGCAAAAAGTGCAGTCTTCCCAATTAGATGCGAAGGGGTGAACTTGACAGAGGTTATGGAAGGTTTTCAATGCCAGATAAAGGAGTTCCCTTGCACCTACCTAGGACTGCCATTGCACCACCGTCAGCTGCACCCCGTAGAGATTCAACCGATCGTCGACAAGCTGTCAGCGAGATTACCTGCATGGAAAGGAAGATTCCTAAATAAGGCTGGGAGGCTAAAATTGCTAAACACTGTCCTGACGTCGATGCCAATCTACTTCATGACTGCTTTTGCTCCAAAGAAATGGTTCATCAAAAAAATTGACAAGATACGAAGAGGCTTCCTCTGGAAGGGGGATGAAAACGCTAATGGTGGACATTCTCTTGTCCAGTGGGCAAAGTGTAAGCGACCTAAAAAGCTTGGGGGATTGGGTGTGCTGGACCTGGATCGCTTCAGCGTGGCATTGAGATTAAGATGGTTGTGGTTCAGGTGGATTGACCCGGACAGGCCATGGGTGGGCTTGGAGGTACCATGCAGTGAAGCCGACATACAGCTATTTCGTGCAAGCACAGTCGTCTCTGTTGGAAATGGATGCAGGGCAGAGTTCTAGGAGGGATCTTGGTTACACGGCGCTGCTCCTAGGGACCTGGCACCGAACTTGAACAAAATTGCTTGGAGGAAGCATCAGACTGTCAAAGAAGATCTTCAGAATGACAACTGGACGAGAGGAATTTGGAGAATGACTACAGCAACCGAGATGGTAGAGCTAATCAACCTCTGGACTTTGATTGACACCGTGGTGTTAAATGATCAGGAGGATGTCATCCGTTGGCGTTGGACGGCAAATGGTACGTACTCAAGCAAATCAGCATATCTGGCACAGTTCTTCGGTTCTTACTGCACATTTGACAACAAAGCGATCTGGTCCGCAAAGGTTGAAGACAAGCATAGGTTCTTCGCATGGCTACTTGTGCAGTGCAAGGTTTTAACGGCAGACCAGTTAATCGCGAGAAATTGGCCGTGCAACCCCGTGTGCAGTCTTTGTGACCAGGAACAGGAGACGGCTGAACACTTGATTTTGCGGTGCACTTATGCACAAGAGGTATGGCTTATGATCTCCATTTGGACTGAGGGGCTAGTGAAGGTGCCACAGACCGATGTTGCAATGCAGTGCTGGTGGAACAAGTCAGTTGGGGGGCTGCCGAAGAAAACAAAGCAGAAGCTAGCCTCACTGATCATCTATACGGCGTGGAACTTATGGAAAGAGCGCAACAGGCGGACCTTCGAGGCGACAACAACACTTCCGGCTCGTGTTTTGGCAATGATCAAGGACGAAGTGCAGCTGCGATCGTCAGCTTGCGGAGGGGATGAGTTCGCTAGTCTTTTTTAATGTTACTGTGTCTCAGAGAAATGAGTCAATTTAGTTATTTTGTAATCACAACATGTAACGAACCGCATGTTTCTTCTCCTTATATGATTTAGTAGTGCTCCTGCTGATTTTTCAAAAAAAAAAAACTGTCGTGGGAAAGGTTGGTAAGGCTGATGTTTTTTTTCTTTTTTCTAATAAAATGCGTATAGTGCAAGTGTTAGCCAACCGGATGTAACAAAAATGCATGTGTATATTGGAACAAATATTACCAGGAGCCTTTCTTAAACGCCATTTTCACGACGCGTAAACATTCTTAAACTTACTGTTTGCGGAAATAGGAACAGTCGTTGAGAGGAGAGGATAGTGGCGCCAACGAAAATACGGAAACCAGAAAAATCTGATATGTACAGTAGTATAAAATAGTACTGTATAAAAAATTCTCAATTTCTCAACAATTTCCAGGACAGATACTCAAAAAAAAAAAATTCCAGGACACGCACCTGCTGTCCCCTCTGCCCAACCAACCCCGCGCTGCCCGACGTGGCAATTAATTAAAAAAATCGGCCACAGCGGCGACCCTCTCTCCGATTCTCCGCGGGAGGCAGGCAGAGATCCGCCCCGCCCCCAAGGCCCCAACACGAATATTTATTGCGCCACCCCCTTGCCTGCAGGAGCCAGACAGCCCCCCATCCGGCCCGAAACCCTGTCTGCCTCTTTCCTCTCCCCCTTCACCCGGCCCACCCAAGCCCAGCCCCTCCCAAACCCAGCCCGGGTAGTAGTGAAATTATTGCGCCTCGCGGTCGTCTCACCCACCTCTTCCCCTCGCGGTAACCTCACCGCCAGCTCGAAATGAAGCGAGCAGAGCAGCTCACGCTGAACGCACTCGCGGGAGAGAAGGCGAGGAGACCACACCACCACCACCAGGAGGCCGCGAGGGAGAGGAGGTGACGTCGCGTTCCCCACTCACATAAATTTCTCTCCTCTGTCTCTCTCTACCCGAGCCCAGCAGTAAAAAAATCAGGTGAAGAGGAGGGAGGGGGCGAGACCTGCGAGGGGAGAAGAGAGAGGGGCGAAGGGGACGAGGCCGGCCGGCCGCGGAATCGGAGGGGAATTCGAGGGGAGGAGCTCGAGCCGGCCGGGAATTCGCGCGATTCCGGCGACGTAGAGGGGGCCGCCTGGGGTGAGCGCGCGCGCGGAAGCGCCGCGGATGTGAAGATCTGTTTTGCTCGGCATGGCTTCTCCGGCTGCGGCGGCGCACGCGGCGGGTGGTGGGGGCGGGGGCGAGGGGGATGGAGCTGCTGCGGCGCGAGGTGAGCTGGGTGTGCGTGCGTGTGTCGGTGTTTGGGTTTGGCGGGTTTTGACGTGGGTTTGGCTTTGGGGCCCTCTGTTCTCGCGTGCAGGTGGCGGCGCCGGAGGCGGAGGCGGGGCGGAGGACGGCATGTACACGGAGCTCTGGAACCTCTGCGCTGGCCCTCTGGTCACCGTGCCCAGGGTCGGGGACAAGGTCTACTACCTCCCGCAGGGACACATCGAGCAGGTGCGCCCGCGCCCCCCCTCCTCCTTCCCTCTTCTGCCGTTCTGCGTGAGCCCCGATTGGGCGGCGGGCGTTTCCGCGTCTACTCGGTTTTTTTTCTTTGCTGCGCGCGTCTCCGGTGATCAGGGCGGGTGTTTTCGCCGAATTCCGTTTCTGACGGCCGAATTCTGTTCGCGCGAGGCGCTCTCGCGGGACTACGGCGGGCTTTCCTCCATTTACTCGAGTTTTGGGCCCTCCTCAATCTAGCGCGGTTTTACCCCTGCGCGGCTGCGCCCCTGAAAAATCTGAGCTTTGGGTGTCCGAAGTTGGTGCTACTGTTGGGTATTCGCGGTTCCCCGGCACAATTTTGGAGTTATTTTTTATGGTGCTTTAGTGCAATTTGCACTGTCCCCTTGCTTCCTGTCCTCGAAACCTTGAGGAACTTGTGTTTCTTGTGCTGGATCGCTGAGTAGTTCGTGTTTCGCCATTGGATTTTACTTTCTACTGCTCCACCTGGACAATCTGAGCCCATCTATTACTTCTGCACGTCGTTCAGTGATTTATGCTCATTTTATTTCAGTTCAGTGGGAAATTTCTATTAGTGCTTGTTACTATGGTGAATTTTTTCGGATTATTTTTTTACTTAAGAAATTCGTTGATTTCACACTCGCTTGTGACCAGGGAGTGACTCAGTTCAAGGTTCCTGCGGTTTGGTGTGCATAATTTGACCGTTAATCTGTTGCTTCGGACTTCAGGTGGAGGCATCGACCAACCAGGTGGCTGAGCAGCACATGCAACTGTACAATCTCCCATGGAAGATCCCTTGTGAGGTCATGAACGTTGAACTGAAGGTACTTGCACCCTCCCTTCATGCAAATTTGAGCTTGCTTTTCAATTGAATAAAGAGCTTGCCTTTCAATGATGTGTGTTTGATGCCAATTTGTTTGTGTAGGCTGAACCGGACACTGATGAGGTGTATGCCCAGCTTACCCTGCTCCCTGAATCGAAGGCGAGTGATGCTTTTAGCTTCCACACTCTGCTCCATATGAGGATCTTGGTCTGAAGGTTGTAATCAGGCATCATCTGTTCATTTGTTTCACATGTAGCAGCCAGATGAGAACGGCTCTAGTGAGGAGGAGATGCCTGCTGCACCCCCTGCTGCACCTGTGAGGCCCCGTGTGCACTCGTTCTGCAAGACCTTGACAGCCTCGGACACCAGCACACATGGCGGCTTCTCGGTGCTGCGACGCCACGCGGACAAGTGCCTCCCGCCACTGGTTAGCTTACTGGGTGCTTGACTTGGTGATGTTGCTGTTGCTGCAGTTGTACATAAACGCTATTTGTTGCTTGAGTGATAGTGATGGTCTTTGGTTTGGCTTCTTGGTCAGGATATGAGCCGTCAACCCCCAACACAAGAGCTTGTGGCCAAGGATCTGCATGGTGCTGAATGGCGCTTTCGCCACATATTCAGAGGTGATCACTCAACATTTTTTTTATTTGACCAATATTCCAAGAATGTGTAAATGCTCTTTGGTCACTTACACCGGAATGCAAAGAGTTGCAAACATATATTGAACCAGTTTTGTGCATTAATGACTCCTTGATCTTAATTTGGTTTAAATGTGCTTTCGGGTACAATATGCACCATCATACCTCATTGGTCATTTTGTAGGGACCAACTTGTGCTTCCAACATCTGTATTTTGGTTTCATTGCATGGGCCTGCATTGGATGGTGCCAGGATAACCATTTAATTTTGTCTATCAATGTTTCATCTTACACACTTAAGTTTCATATAGGACAAGTACATAATGTAACCGTACGTCTTTTTGACTACTGAGTTGCACCAACTAATAGTTTTTCTGTTGGCTCATGTTTCAACAGTAATATTGATATAACTGAGTTGTATCCTCATTGAAGTTATCTCATATACATATCTGCTACTTCAGGTCAGCCACGAAGGCATCTTTTGCAGAGTGGTTGGAGTGTCTTTGTTAGCGCCAAGCGACTTGTTGCTGGGGATGCCTTCATCTTTCTAAGATATGTTTGTGCCATACTGGTCAACTTTTCGTATGAGCCTGTGATAAATTGTTGCTGGTATGTTTTCCCCTTCACCACATAACAATGTCTGATACGTGCAGAGGTGAGAGTGGGGAGCTGCGTGTCGGAGTTAGGCGTGCAATGAGGCAGCAAGCAAATGTTCCATCTTCAGTAATATCAAGCCACAGTATGCATCTTGGAGTTCTTGCTACAGCATGGCACGCTGTTAACACTGGAACCATGTTCACTGTCTACTATAAACCTAGGTTGGTGCTAAACCCTCTAGGTTCTATACTTGATAATTCCTGAATGCCACTAACCCTCTAGGCTTTTCTTGGGAGTAAAATGTAGTGCTTACGTTTAATTAATTTGTCTTCTGAATTGCTGCTCTCAGGACAAGTCCAGCAGAGTTTGTGGTTCCATGTGATCGCTACGTGGAATCGCTGAAACGAAATTACCCAATAGGGATGAGATTTAAAATGAGGTTTGAAGGCGAAGAGGCTCCAGAGCAAAGGTAAGCAATTAGACTGGTGCAGTGGTGATGTTTCTTGCTTCACATACATCTATTAGAAGCGACTTGAAACATTCAAAATTCCTGTACAATTAGGTTTACTGGAACCATTGTTGGAAATGTTGATCCTGATCAAGCTGGATGGCCTGAATCTAAATGGCGTTACCTTAAGGTATTACCCCTTTCCTTGCTTTTCAATTGAAGTATACTTATTTCAGGAACACTTTTGTGATGTACTTGTGTTATCCAGGTGAGGTGGGATGAAGCTTCCTCCATTCCACGCCCTGAAAGGGTTTCTCCCTGGCAAATAGAACCTGCCGTAAGCCCTCCCCCTATCAATCCGCTTCCGGTTCACAGACCCAAAAGGCCTTGCTCTAATGCTGTAGCATCCCTGCCTGATTCTTCAGCTCCGACAAAAGAAGGTTTGACTTTGTCATGCGTGCAAAACCTGTAGGATACTTGTTAGTCTTACTAATGCATGTGCTTTATCTCATTCTAGCAGCTGCTAAAGTCACAGTGGAGGCTCAACAGAATGCCCTACAAAGGGCCTTGCAGACCCAGGCTAATGCAACCTCAAAAAGTGCTTTTGGTGATAAAAGCGAGCTGGATGCTGCTCAGCAGTCAGTCCTGCGACCGTCAGGATTTGATCGGGAGAAGAGTACCATCGGTACGCAGAGGAAGCTGGGTTCGGATAGTTGGATGCAGGCGAACAGGCCTGATAGTTACAATGAGATGTTATCTGGATATCAGCAACCTAAAGATCTACAAAATCAGCAGGGTTTCTGTTCTTTACCTGATCAGATTGCTGCTGGCTGTCCTAACTTCTGGCACACAGTAAATGCACATTATCAGGATCAGCAAGGCAATCACAATATGTTTGGTTCATGGTCCGTGATGCCTTCAAGTACTGGCTTTGGGTTGAACAGGCAAAACTATCCAATGATACAGGAACTTGGTGGGATGCCTCAGAGTTCTGCAAATACCAATTTTGGGAATGGAGTTTACACTCCACTGCCTGGCCGTGGCATCGATCAGTACTCAGCTGGATGGTTTGGCCATATGGTACCTGGTTCTCGTATTGATGATGCACAGCCACGCGTGATCAAGCCTCAACCTTTGGTTCTTGCTCATGGTGAAGCTCAGAAAATGAAAGGCAATTCATGCAAGCTTTTTGGAATTCACCTTGACAGCCCAGCCAAATCTGAACCTTTAAAGTCTCCACCAAGTGTTGCCTATGATGGGATGCCGCAGACTCCAGCAACAGCTGAATGGCGGAGGGTAGACACAACTGAAGTAGAGAAAAGTTCTGACCCACCTAAGACGCCAAAGCAACTTGATGCTGCACAGGCAGATCCTGCCCCAGAGAACCATCTTTCATGTCCACAAGCTTCAAGAAGCACACAGTGTAAATCACAAGGTGGATCGACCAGAAGCTGCAAGGTGTGTTTTTCTTTTCATGACACCAAGCTTACCTTTTAATCTCTGAAAGACTAATGCAGTTAGAAACCTAGAACTGTAGTAGTTCCCTAAGAATGATTTTCACATGGCGATCCAATTATTTCCCTTTTTTATTTTCTACTGGGGGCATGCCTTGTGAAGCACTCCTGTAGATGTTTGTTTGCTATATTCCAAATCTGCTCTAGACAAAATCTAAAGCCTGATAATTTACTAATGTAGCTGTGGGGATATAATTTAATCTCCACCTTACTTGCAAATTACTCCTTGTTTGGAACTGCATGGTAGGTAGTAGGTCCAATCTGAATGCTGTGGCTATATGAAACTATCTGAAGAATATACTATTTACATAAGCATATTTTTTTAAGCATAGCCACTGTCCACCATGATGGCTGATGCGACTGTTTCATTTCAGGTCCACAAGCAAGGAATTGCCCTTGGCAGGTCAGTGGATCTTACAAAGTTCAAGGGCTACACAGAATTGATCTCTGAGCTGGATGAGATGTTTGACTTCAATGGTGAGCTGAAAGGTCCTAACAAGGAATGGATGGTTGTCTACACTGACAACGAAGGCGATATGATGCTGGTCGGCGATGATCCCTGGGAGTGAGTTAACTTTGGATATTTCCCTCCATTTCTTAGTTGATCTGTGAAATAGCTAAAATCTTGCTCCATTTGCCTGGACAGCGAGTTCTGCAACATGGTCCACAAGATCTTCATCTACACAAGGGAGGAGGTCCAGCGGATGAATCCGGGCACCCTGAACTTGGGGTCTGAGGACAGCCCTGCTAATTCAATGGAGAGGGGTTCTGCTGTCAGGGAGACGCATGGCTGCCTGCCGGCCTCATCCTTTAACTCCGAGAACTGCTAATGCCTTCGCAGCTGGTAATGCAACCCGCTTCAGTAGCAGCTGGACCCAGCCTTAACTATAATTCCAAACTAAACGTCATGCATCGGAGCACTAAACCTTCACTAATCTTTGCCTGATTGTTGTGCTTTTTGGCAGGTCTTTTGAAGTAACAGCAGAGGACGCAAGGTGATGTATCCATAGGTCTGGTAGTGGAGCTTAATGCTTTTTATATGCATTTGGGATGAGCCCAAAGTACCCTAGTATTTATAGCCGGCTCGTCTTGGTGGTCTTAAGTCGAACCCTCTCATTCGCTGCGGTTTTGGTTTCCCTTTTGGTGAGGTAAGTTAGTCAGTCGCTTGTCCTACCACCTAATGTATGCGTAGAAACAACTGAGCGAAGCCCTCCCGCGCTTTCCCTCGGTACTAAGCGTTGTACATAGCCGCTCCCTCTGGATCAAGTCTAATATATTGTCTGCTTAATCGACACTCTTGTGGCTGTCCTGCTTAAAGTTTCGCTGTTATTTGCCATTCGGAGGCCAGTCCATTCATTCTGTGCTCCCCTGTTGTGAAGTTTTGGTTCTATGTTGTCTGAAGTTAGAGCCCGTGTGCTTCATGTGTGGTTGTAGTTGAGTCTGGCTCACACAAAAGCACAATTTGGAGCTTGATCTCTTCGTGCTGGTGTGGTGTGCCGGACCAATCATCTTCTCTTTCAGCTCAAGGTTCCGGCTCGTTGAGCGGCTGTGCAGCTTGGTTTGGTCTCGGCTGCAGTTGAGTGGATTGGGTTGGTGAATACAATCATGGTGCTGTGATCCTGGTGGGTCTTGTTGGAGATTCATGAGGGAACTGGGATTGGTATCCGGTGGGAGAATGCCATGATGGTGGTGTGTGCTGATGGTGTGTGGTGTGAGTCGAGTGCGACGTGGTTTGGTTTGGCTGGAGGCGGCATGTCTGAACGCACGACGCCGTCGGAGACTCGGAGCAGCCGTTTTCGAGTTGTTGGAGTTAGTTTGTGTGGTGCTCCCACTTGAGCCATCCTGATCCTAGCGAACGGGCGGCCCTCGCTTCGATAGGTCTCGTATGCTTATTAACAATAGATTTGCTAGAGCTCAAATGCTTGATTTTTATGTTTCTCTCGGTCACTTTCCTGTGAACCATTGGATCTTCAACGTATGGCTGGATTCATCCGGATGTTCTTTTCCTATTTATCGGGTCCGCATCACATCCCGCAGGTCACCCGAACCCATTAATCTGTTTAGAGGAGCGAAGGGGCTGATCCCGAAAGCTTCTCGTCAATCGTCATCTTTCTTCTCCATTTCCCCCTTTCTCTTTTCTTCTCCATTTCTCCTCAGCTTTCTAGCGTGTTTCCTGGTGGATGAGCACGGGCCATGGCTGCCCGGCGCACGGCCACCTGCTCGGCTTGTCGACGACCATCGATGCCCCAGCCCTAGTATCTTATCTCTGCCACTCGGGAGGAGGGAGGCGCCTTGGGGAGAGTAGCAGACGGAGCGGAAGGCCATCCACGGCGGCATCGACAAGCAGTCGGCGGTGGATTTGATCCGAGCAAACAGAGCAGACCAGGTAGTTCATCTCCCTCTCATCCTGTTGCATGATGTTTTTGCCTACGAATTCATGGAATTGTTTGTTATTCGTGGTTCGATTTCTGGCTGGTTAATGTTCGATTTGTCGAACTCGTTGGTTTGTGTCTGATTTGTGGCCTATTCAGTTGCATCTGTGGTTTGTAGCTGTTCGATTTGGGGAATTAGGGCAGGCTATGTCTGATTCAAGGTCAGGTTGTATTAAATTTGGGGATTATATTTCAGGATAGTCTAATTCATTCACTTTTTGCAGCGGTGATTTTTTCCCTTCGAGAAATTTTTGGTTGTTAATACTAGCAATCACAGAGGATGATATTGTCCACTAGGTGCAAATGCCTTCTCATGTTCTTTAGGGTCCCAGCCAATTTTAGGAAGGAAGCACCAAACTGCTACCCTGAAATTTTTTTTTGCTTCTGTAAATATTATGAAATGGCACTCCTTAATACTTTATGTAATTTTTTAGAACACCACATGATTTTGTCTGTAGTTCCTGCCTATATTTGTTTTACTTCCCAGAGCTAATTTTGGGTGTCTTGGGGGCATGAATCAAGCAGGCCACAAATTTGGAGTTGGCATGCTGGGAGAAAATACATCTTGCCATTATATCTGAGAAAAGGTATTTTCTGTTCCTTTGCCTCCACTTCGTGAGTACCAACTCTCAAGATTTAATAGTATTATGTGTTTTATTTAAATTGCATGGTGTCAGTTTTCTTTATACAGAGAAATGTGTTGCTTATGTCATAACATACATTTTCATTTGTTAATATGCATGGCTTTATGTGTTATAGGTGTCCGAGTTGACTGACAGCTTTGAACATTTGTTAACATCAGTTCATATCATCATTTGTTTTTATTATCAGAAATTATAGCAACAACAAGGATTATTGAGTTGTATATATTTGTATAAGAACTATGCAAGTCTCATAAGTTTACTAACTCCAGCAAGTGTGTCAAATCAGAAATAATACTGAGGTTCCTGTTTCTTTAAAGCACTAGAGATTTTTTATGTAAGCTGCATATCTATGTTCCCTTTTTAGTGCAATGTATGTTGAAACTGAATTATTCCAGGTATAAAAGGGCTGACTAATACCAGAAAGAGTATCAAATTAACACACTGAGATTCATGTCTCTTTACTTGAAAAACACCGGAGATTTTTAATGGAAATGCATATTTTTCTTTTTTCCAAGTAATGAATGTCTAAACTGCATCGACATGTCTTTTTTACTAGGAAGTTGAGTGAACGGAGAGATGTGTGTTTTTTCTCTGCCAAGGATTGCAACTTTATTTCTTTCCCAAAACAACTATTTCTATATGACTTTGGATTTTATTTTCTCAAACAGGAAGCTGGTCTAGTATGCCCCGAGGTGGTTGAATCTATTCCTCGCCGGCCATTGCAGCCCCTGGAAGACCGCACGAGCCACGTCGAGGTAACCCCCCACCCCACCCCACAAACACACACACAATTCAAGATGTTGCGCAACCATTTAGGGTTGATTTATCAAGAATAGTATCTTTGTGCAAACGGGGTTTCATTCCATTTCCAAACAAATTCGTGCATATCTCCTAGGTTTTTGTTGCTTCTGATTCCCCATTCCCATTCCAATTTGCACAGATCTACTAGGGTTTTGGTCTCACGCCGCATCGAAACTGTGGATTGCAATTTCTGATGGACTAGTTTTGAACCTATGCAGGGAAGAGACTGTTTTTTGTGTCCTGTGTATCTATTGGATGTCAAGTCAGAAAGTTTTTGAAATATTTTTCTACTGAGATTTCCTGGTACCATGTAATAGTTCTATCTTGTGGAGTACCCTCACAGAGGTCAGGCAGTTGTAGTTCAGAGCATTGTTCAACACTTGCTGAGTTAATCTTGTGCAGGCCCTTACAGAACATATATATAGATTTGGTGTTAGTTGGGACGGATTTTCTAGTTGAGCCCTGTCAGGTTGTTGATGGCTCCAGGAGTATATAATGGTTCTATGTTTTATGAAGTGGTTGTCAATTGTCACCTCACATGTTATAAATTTGAGATGTCATATCATTTTTTTAGAGTTGTATTATAATAGTTTCTAGTCTCGTCAGTCATCAGATGTATATGCCATTTTTGTGCCTTTCAGTTACAGCATATCCATCATTAGTTGCAGTGTATATTTGTCACCATGATAATAAAATAAAACAGGACATATGTAGTAATCTTTTCTTTCCCAACTCTATGTTGTTCTTTAGTAGTTTAAATTAAAAGTTTTCCTTCTTTTTTATGCTAGTTTAAAATTTTCCCTGGAGTAACTTTCCTAATTATATGGTCAATGTGACCAATTGAGAATTCAAAAGGATATATTTTTCTGTATACTATTGTGTGTTTAAATAAGTTGGCATAGGTTAACTATTTCTTTCTATCCATATACCATCATTAAGGCCATTTTAAATCATGTCACAATTTTGTTTTTCTATAGGTTGACAATTGGAAATTAGAATTAATGTCTCCCTTCAGGATTTAATGTGCCCCATTACCAAGCACACGCTATTAGGAATAGCACTTATGTATTCTCTTTATTCCTGTTGCAAGGAGAGTCTCTTTAAGGTGCCACCTGAAGCTTGGTTTTTGTTACTATTTTTTGTGTGTACATTAAAAGGGTGAGTTCTGCTGAGTGTAGGCTCTGTTTCTGTTCAATTTTTCTTGTCAAATGGATGGCACGGTAGCAAAAACACATATAGCCAACAAAATTGAGGTATCATTTCTTGACCAGCCTTCAGTTCTGATTGTTCATTGTGTGCCTTCTTCTGGCATGGTTACCCAAGTGTTGGTAAGATTTGTTCGTACTTGGCTGCAGATATATTACCTTTTCGTACTTGCACCTCGCATAAATTAAGCTCACACATAAACTTAGGAGTACAAGGATACTCTAGGTTTTACAACACATTTTCTTGCAAGTGTTACCTCCACTAGGTTTTCTCTTGGCTTTTATCAACTTTTATGTGTTGTGGAAATAAAGTGGATTTTTATTTGCATGGTGCAGACAATATCTAAGCCTTAATTTGAGATAGAAGAAGAATAAGTGAAAACCGCACCAAAATTTTTGCAATTAGTCTAATAGTTCTCTTCAAGTTTACTTTCTGATCCTAGTTACCAATTGTGCATGTGAATATTAAATGGTTAGCATTTCTCTAATTTTTATCCAAACTAGAGTTTTTAAATTTCGTGGTCTAATATAAGCAAGATTGTCACTTCCAATTATTAATGTGCACGGTTGTGTAGAGATCCTTTTTATAATCATGTTATTATTATTTAGTTATTTAGTATCACCAAAACTTGTTGCAGCTAACCTTGCCGCCTCTCCTAATCCGGTGGCAGTTTCTCCCGAGTGGACTCTGTTTCCCCACCGCCGCCTCCCAAGCCCCCGTCCTCGCCCCTGTTCGGCCACGGCGGGACGAGGACGCCGGCATCACCCTGCTCTCCGGCCCTCCGTGCTGGTAACGCGCCTCACCCTCACCTTCGTTGCTCAAACTAGGTCCCGTTTGCGTAGGCGCCGCGCCTGGATCGAGTCGCAGCGAACCTTAGCGCCCCACGCATCACCCCGGTGCTCTTGTTTTTTTTTTTCTGCAAGGCCAGCGGGAAGACCTCGCTCCTCTTCCAGTTCGCAGTGAACCGCGCCGCGGAGAGCGGCCGCGGCGTGGTGTTCATCTGCAGCAAGGGGAGGATGGAGAACAACCCCTTTCTTGTCCCAGGTGATGAGCCTTCCTTTGCTTTGCTCGGCAATGTTGCTTATGGGGAAGGGGAGCAACCTGCAGAGGTCGCACGAGCTGGACTGATGTTCCTCACTTCTGATGTCGCCCCTTCAAATTCGATTTCAGGGTGTTGATCCATCGGTGAGCTTACTTCAGAGGATACAAATCAAGTAAGAGATCTCTGACTCATGGATGTGGTCCTTGTTCTGCATAGTGATGAGGTGATCCCATAATTTGAAATTCGGAATGTGAATGGTGTAAGATTGTGCAATGTTGTGGATTTGATAGATTGTGATGCTGGTTTTCTTTCTGCTCGGTTTATGGTTTAAGATTTTGTTAAAACGGTGTCCGTTTCATGTAGAGATGGCTAATTTATGCTCAAATTATGTGTTGTCTACTCCTAGATACGTTGAAGATGGTGATGAGATCATAAAGTACTTTGCTGCATTTCACCTTCTCGACAACTTCCCCGCCGCAGTCATCGTTGACGATTTTGCAGATTTCTTCTCCGAAAGGTGTCACTTCTATTCTATCTTGTGACATTAATGAAGTTTGTCTACATAAATTGCGATCTTCATACTATGGTATGCAAATCTGATTCAGCATTTGTACATAAACACCCTAACAGGCAGCAACCTTGAAATGCCCTTAATTTAAGGGCACTTCTGTTCTATGTTTCTTCTAAGTAAAACTTAAATGATGAATTTAAGGGCACTGATCCCTGAAAATCAGATATTTTGTTGTGTACTCTGTCTTGAATTGTTACTGTTATGTACTCAAATCATTTGCGCATATTACTTGAGTTTCATATTATCTCATAGCTCAGCATATTTCATTTAGAATACTGCCATCAGTTTACTTAAGCATTTCCATATAGCAAAAACTACTTCACTATATTTTATGGATAATATAACCTAGGAGTACTTAACAAGCATGTTTGTTCGATTTCACTTTCCGCTATACATATGCACCAGTGCACTACAGTAAAATTAAATTCTAGAGTGCTTATTTCTCTGTATATGTAGTTATGATTTCTGGCCTTGCTGAAATTGTAATAGGAGTTGCCAACAAAGATATGGGACTACTAGGGCTTGAGATCTTGCAATGGTACGCGTATTAGCTTTGTGCCACAACGCTATTGGGCATGCAAAGTAAGTGATGGTAGTCAGTGCTAAATCTTGAAATATCTTAGTACCGGTATGTTCCTAGTCAGTTGCACTTAGTGCATATGAGTTGGTTGTAAATGAAAATTTGCATCCTTAGTTGATATTTGACATTTACATTTGCACCAACCAGCAACCTGGTCTATGTTGTACTGAGCGACAGCAGCGAGTATGTTGTGCTGACAGATTTCCAATGTTCTCATCTTTCCGGAAGCTCAGGAACTGTTCTAGATGCTGGGCTGGATTGCTTACTGGTGCCTGACAACTATTTAACGCAGCAGCAAGGTCTTGTCTTTTAGGAACACCCTTGGCACGAGCAAAATGATAGCTGAGTAGTCAACTTCACCATTTCAATTCAGATCAGTATATTGAGTGTCAGGTGTAGTTCTGTTAACTACTTTATTTGCCTTTGCCCTTCCTGTAAGTTCATTCTGTGTATGATTTTGCATCGAACGTTTTATGGAAACAGCTAGTAAAGTACTTCAAAAAATATGGTGCAAGGTGAGCTACATGCATGTTTGACCATGACATCTGACGCATCACAGCTCAACCATACAAATTTGCATTTCACTTATCAACAAATAGTCAAATACTGCATTTCAGGCCAGCCTATGGCGCAAGCACCTGACGGAATTGTGAACATGTCCATGTGAAAGATGTAACTCAAAAAGCAAAAATAAAAAATAAAATAAAATAATGGAAGACATTGCAATGCGTAGTGTCACTTTGTCCAAATAATTTGAAAAATTAATGGCATAAATGGGGACAAAATATGATGTTGTGTGCATTTGTACAATTTTGTGACCAAGTTTACCAATTATTATAATTATTTGATGGGAGTAAGTGAGACATGTTCATGGTTGTGATGGATGTATAGTTGCATATGGTTCAAATCATTTAAAATTGTAATGACATGGCATGCCAACTGCCTGGACAGATCCGCTAGGGGGTTGTCCTAGTGGTTTGCAGGTTAATGGAGAGGATCGGATCTAAGAGCGTAGGTGGTTATGCACGGGATGCACACGGAAATCTCGGCGAGACACGAGGAACACGACGATTTATACTGGTTCGGGCCTCCGGAGAGTAAAATCCTACGTCCAGTTTGGTGGTGGAATTATGCGAGAGATCTGCCCCTGAGGACGGCGCCTCAGGCCGCCTTATATTGGCCGGTGACCTTGGGTTACAAGTTGGTTTCCATCTATCCTAGTTGGTTATAACAGGGAAAGCTTATCTGAGCTGGACTG
Organism: Cenchrus fungigraminus; assembly: GCA_036936925.1. Taxonomy (NCBI): domain Eukaryota; kingdom Viridiplantae; phylum Streptophyta; class Magnoliopsida; order Poales; family Poaceae; genus Cenchrus; species Cenchrus fungigraminus. The sequence goes on from CM072779.1 coordinate 107,609,246, forward strand.
TCTTGACTTGTACACCAAGTATCTTTACGTTCTTGGGCTCGCATGTCAGGTCGGCGGGTCGTCTCGTAGGTCGGACCCACATGTCGGGGACGGCTGAGACCCTGGTCGGTGGGGACCTGTGGGTACCCATGTCTCTCAAGCTCCTGATCGACGTGTAGGCGTAGCGGCCGAGGCAAGGTTGTGTCGAAGAGTAGCGAAGCGTGGCACCGTCGAGGTCGTGAAGGGTGCACGGGGATCAAAAAAGAAAAAACCCCTCCGATGCGCGCACGAAGTTGAACGTCGAGCTCTTGGGACGAAGGACCAGAAGGTCGAAGTGAAGACAAGGCGTCAATCTTGAAGAACCGCCGACCTGACCTGGGTCAGGTATAACGAAGTAACTGCCGCGACCTTCAGAAAGGTCGCCGTGCCCACCGCAGGTAGGTCGAGCGGAGAAGTAGCAGAAGCAGGCTTCTGTTAGGTCGAGGCGACCCGGAGAAAATAGGGCGTCGCGAGACGCACTAGTGTAGTAGCCTCCGAGCAGTAAAGCGACCAAGAATGACCGGTTTGATGCTCAGAAGAAAAAGAAAGAAATAGCCGAACCTACAGCCTTCTGCTCAGGGAACAGTATTGTGCTCTTGTGATATCAATCCAATAAGACAAACACTTCAGAATCTTGCAGAAGTCGTCAGACGTCAGAGCTGACGAGACCTGAGTCACGGGTGCACTGTACGGTTACGGGCCGGCTTCCAGGCGAAGCACAGGTCGCTGTCAACCGCAAGAGACAAAAATGCTTCAGAATGCAGTCAGGTAGGGGAAAGACGCGCCAATGCCTCCCACGGGCCAAGAGACCTTGAAGCAAATGTTAGCAGAAGTAGTGTATGGGGGCTTGAAGTAGGGCATGACGACGGAGCCGCCGGGAGGTCTGGCGACCTGAATTGGGCGACGACAGAGCCGCCGGGAGGTCTGGCGACCTGAATTGGGCGACGACGGAGACGCCGGGAGGTCTGGCGACCTGAAGTGGGCGACGCCGGAGACGTCGGGAGGTCTGGCGACCTGAAGTGGACGACGACGGAGATGCCGGGAGGTCTGGCGACCCGAAGTGGGCGACGCCGGAGACGCCGGGAGGTCTCCCGACCTCGAGAGGGCGACGAGCCCCCGAGTGTGGAAGCCGGACAAGCTGCAGAAGCGCTGAGTCGCATCCCATCGTGAGCCACAAAGGTTGCTGGGAGACATACCAGGTCGTCGTAGAGCTAGGCATGTGAAACAAGATAAACACTAGGTCGATGTATCAATCCGTAAATATAATGAAAATTCAGCCTGAGCTTAAGACATGCTTGCATATTGTTTTGTTTAAGAAAGTGTTCCCCTTATCGTGACAGGCGCAAATTATGCGAACTCAAAAGCTATGAAGCTGCAAAACGTGTTCCCTCCGCTAACCCAACTCAGTGGAGGAACGGCTTACCGACTGCACGACTCAGTGTGGAGGCTTAGGTGCAGCCGGCGCGCGGAGGGGGGCCTTGGACCCAAGGTCTCGCAACCACACGACTTAAGAATGCGCATAGCGAGTAAGAGACATTTAAAGGAAGAACACACAACAGTTAATTAAGTTCCTCAGGTCTGGCGACCTTTAGGTCGGCTATACCAAGCCCCCGAGCGTATCAAGGTCGGCTATACCAAGCCTCCGAGCGTGTCGAAGGGGGAGGGAAAATAAAGCAAGAAAAAGCATGAAAAGCAGGTCGGCGAAAGAAATTAAAGCCGCAAAAATATTTAATTAAAACAACACTTAGCTTGTGCGTCGCCGTGGCCGAGGTCGACGTGGCGAGCTCGAGACGCCGAAGAGGTCGGTAATGAGTCGTTGAAGGTCGGAAGTGCCGTGAACGTTGACACAGCAGGTCGCCAAGGCGAGCTGGAGCCGCCGAGGTGTCGAGACGTGAAGAGGTCAGCGAGGCGAGCTGAAGTCGCGCAGGCATGCCCCGTTGGAGGGTCGGCAATGCGAGCTGGACTCGGGCCGAGCTGTCGAGATCGTTGCCGAGCAGTCGGACATCGAAGAGGTTGGTGGTGCTGCTGCAGGAGCAGCGGCGCGTGGTGGAGCAGTCGTGACGGTCGTGGATCAACAGCCCGTGAGGCTGGCAGATGGTCGCTAGAGGTCGTCGGACGGTGGCCGGAGTAAGCGGTGTTGCATGGAGCCGAGTCGAGGTGCTTGCTGTCGGGTTTTCACGACCACCGCGTGCAGACCAAGGACGTTTGCATGGTCCATATCCTTGTAAACAGAGGGGATAAATTAGTAAAAGCAGTGAGCTTTATTGGCTTTCGAATCAATAATGTAGATCAGATTAGATTCAAGAAAAAAAAGCAAACATGACTCCCTTGTTTACGTAGCTTCTTGTCTTGTACATCGATTTCTCTTGGCCGCATGCAAACACGTGTGAACGTCGGAGAGCAGGACCCTGTATGTGTTATCATGTCTAGGACTCCTTTTCTTGGACGCTTGCGCGTGCCAGCACTTCGATCCTGTAGACGACGCTTGTACGTGATCCTGATCCAGTGGACGCCGAGGCCAGGGCTAACACTCGCCGACTGCACAGGGTTGCATCAAGGTCAATGTGCCTAGAGGTCGGTACATAGTAGAGAAGCAACAGCCCGGGAGCTGCACAACCGTGCCGTGTCGACGAGGCCGGCGACTGAGCACAACGAATTCGCCGAGTTCGTTGCTGAATCAATCTGGCGACATGATGACGTAGATGTAGATGATGACGAAACTGTTGATGACGAAGTCGTCGTAGAGTATGGGTGGGTGGGTCTCTAGAAAAATTTCTTGCGCGCGCCATCTGCAGAACGAAGACGTCGACCTCGCGGTTAGATCGGAGGGCGGCGGCAAGGAGGTCGCTGTCGAGGAAGTTCTTCGTGCCGTCGCCGAAGATGACGCTGGGTCCAGCCACCATGCTGCACAGCGAGCTCCCGATTTCCCCTACCTGGCGCGCCAACTGTCAGGGGGTGAGACCTGGACAGATCCGCTAGGGGGTTGCCCTAGAGGTTTGCAGGTTAATGGAGAGGATCGGGATCTAAGAGCGTAGGTGGTTATGCACGGGATGCACACGGAAATCTCGGCGAGACACGAGAAACACGGTGATTTATACTGGTTCGGGCCTCCGGAGAGTAAAACCTTACTGTAACGCCTTGGGTTTTCAAAAGCGGAAAACCCAGCATTCAGTCTCGTAATAGTCCCTGGATCAGACGCTATCACACACAGGCATTCATCACAGATAAATATCACAGTCATACAACGAAATAAAGCATCAGAATACGAATAATAATCTGATTATTACATATCCTGAATAATCGGAGTACATCAATACACGCCTCTCGGCGGAATAACAAGAATAAGAGCCTACGCAGCGGTAGCTAGCTTCCAAAAGGTGTCTCCGTCTTCATTCGTCTCCCACAGGCATCCTTGAGCGAAGCGACGTGCCCCCTCAGTCGTACCATCCGTCGGCGTTGTTGTCGTAGTCTGACTCGTACCCTGCAAGCTCAGGAGCTATCCCCAAGGATTGGGATAGGTCCACGTCACCAACCGTATGCAAGCTTTAAGTGGCCTACTTCTAGGGGTAAAGAAAGGATCAAGGTAGTAGCTGTGTTTCCTATGCAGCAGCAACATGAATAGAATAACATCTCCATAATCCCACCAATTCCCATATCTCTCATCCGCAAACGGTTACACCTGGTCACCCAGATCACCGTCACCATCACCTATCTCCATCTAGGGTCGGTGCGAGAACTCCCACTCCTCACACCTCAATGGTTGCACCCGGACCCGCGAGGCAGAGGGAGCCACTCTCCTCTCCCCGAATACAACCACGGCTCACCATACACTCTCATCCTATAAGGGAGGAGGTAGAAATCCCAAAACGTAAGAGTCGAAGTATACAACGGGCATGTCCATGACCGAGGACGCGGCTATACATATAGATCTAAACTCTGCAGAGCGTGTACACCAGTACCCAACTCGGAATAGTACCCGGACGGTGTACGGCCGACCGAGCCTACCCTACCGAACGAACACCTAGGAGTTACGATTCCATCCTGCATCCGGGTCTCGCCGCGGTCCTTCGCAAAGGTCCACCCCAGAACTGTGAAAATGCCCCCGTGTGGCCGCACAGGGAGCGCCCAATAGGGAAGGGACTTCACCCTAACCCTCTCACTGATACCCTCTATCCTACTGGCAGGTATGGTATCGCACTTGCTAGGGTCGAAACGGCCATATCCCCACTCTCGGCGAGGTGGTGTGTACGAAAGTCCCGTGTAACAAGGCGACCCACTCGGTTTCAGACCGGGGCGAGCTCCTATCATCCAAGTCATAACAAAAACCCCAACACCTGTGCTCCTAAAACAGTGTACCCGCCATAGGCACCAAACTGGGCAACGTCCGAGAAGACGATCCCTGACCCCCGATCCCGGATCGGGTTGTCTTGAGCTCACCCCCGCCAAAATATCCCAAAACACCTTCTCCTGCTGGTTTTTCCCCCACACACGCCAAGAAACTATCACAATAATCCCAACACATGCATAGCAAGCTCAGCGTATCACCACGCATAAGTAAAGTAGTAGTAGTAGGTCAATCAAGGACAAGTATGTAAAAGAGGCTATGCATGGTTTCATCATATCCATCACTATGCAATAATCAAAGCGCTAGCAGTTCTCATAGCCATGCCTAATGGGCATTCAAAGAAGGTCGGGCGTGAACCTGGGTGCGAGTAGTCGTCGTAGCCGAGGTCGTCGTCGTAGTCCTGGTTCAGCTCTCCGGCTCCGGCGGCTCCTAGAATCGTATTTAAATAAATAAACTCGGCTACTAATTGCAATAAATCCAAGTCGAAGAACAAATAAGACCCAAAAAGAGGCAAACTCTAGCCTAGAGCGGAGTTTGGAATTTTAGAAGATTTTCAGAAGAAGTTTTGTATTTTTCGGAGTTAAAACGGATTTTATATGAATTTCCAAAGATAAAATAGTTTTCTGAAAAACAAATACGCATTCACAATATAGCAAACTCTAGGCTAGCTTTAACCTATCTCTAGCTATCTCTAAAGGGGCTCCTAGCCAGCTGCAGGCCAGCTCCAGCTGCTGACTGAGCATCCACGCGGGCGGCTTATAGCTGACGGTTTGCACACGTGGCGCTGACGGGGCGTCCACGCGGCGCGGAGCACGGGATCCCGCACCGGCGTCCCTGCGGCTCCGTGCGATGCGGCGAGCGTGTGGCCGGGCCGTGGTTGGCCGGCCTCACGGGATCCCTCCCGGATCCTCTGTGGTGCATCGTGCGTGTGGGTGCGGCTGTGACTCGAGAACCCTGGGGTTTTAGGCTCAGCCAGAAGGTGCTCGGGGGAATACCCCTGAGGAGCAGCGGCGTGGTCAAGGTTCCCCGGCGGCGAGGGATGTCCGGCCTGAACAACAAACGGTGGTGTGCGGTCGAGGAGCACCAGGGGCTCTTGCTTGTGCACCAAAGGAGACGGCTTTGGCCGGGGTAGGCGCGTCGGCGGTGAGACCAGGGGACGGCGGCGGCGCGGTCGTGGTGGACGCACGGCGGCGAGCACCGGCAACGGCGTGCGGGTGGACCAAAACATCAGGTGTGCGCGTGCGTGTATCAGGGAAACGCAAATGGACCAAAAGCCGGGCTTGTGCCCACTCACCCGTGTGCACAGCGCCGGTCCGGCCGTGGCGGAGCTCCTAGTCGGCGCGACGACGGCGAGGCGTGGGCTCCCGCCGCGGAGCAGCGTCGCGCGGGGGTGCGCGGTGCTCAAGGCGGCGAGGCGATCACTACGGCGTGCGAAAACAGACGGGGAGATCCCCGGCACGTGTGTACGCCGATGTGCAGGCCGGCGGCGAGGTGCGCCGGTGCACGGCGGGGCAGCGAGGCGTGACGGCGAGGTGCGGCCGTGAAACAAGGGAAAAAGCGGAGACGACGCGCGCGTGAAGACAGCGGCGGCACCTGCAAACGACAGGCACGACTCGAAGGCCGGCTCCACAACGGCGGCGTGTGCGGCGGCGGCGGCGCAGGCATGGCGTGCTCGTTTCCCCCCTCGGCACGAAGGCCGGGCCACAACAGAGGTGAAGGGAGCAAGGCCTCACCTTGTGACCACTGGTCGACGTGCAGGCGTTGGGGAAGGAGGGCGGAGCTGGTTCGTCGGCGGTGAGGAAGAAGGGCGGCGCCAAGCAGAGGAAGTAGAGGAAGCAGGGTCGTCGCGGTCCTTGGCTTCCCGGCGTCCCTGGAGCTCCACGGGCGGTCCTCCGGCTTCACGGCGGCTCCGGCGTGCTCGCGGACGGCCTCCGGGCTTCCTTCTCCTCTCCCCCTTCTCCTTCTCCTCCGGCGAGCAGTGGCGGGTGGCAATGGGGAAAATCCCCGGCGGCTAGGGTTGGGAGCCCCTGGGGGCGCGGCGGCGGCCTTCTTATAGCACCAGGTGCGGAGCGGGGGCACGTGGACGGCCGGATGGTAAAGGCGCGCGCGGGGGCGTGTCGCGACGGCGGCCATGGGCGGCGCTCCGCCGCTTTTCGGCTTTGGCGCGCGCCGATATGAGCTAAAGGAGAAAGACGACGGCGACGTCAGCGTGACACGGAGTCCGGGCCTGCCTGGCGGTGACGTCGCGCGGTAGGTGGGAGACGGGCCGTGTTGGGCTGTGTAGCTGCTGGGCTGCGGAGGAGAGCAAGGGCTTTGTTTGGACTGGGGAAAGAAACGGGGGCTTCAGATGGACTTTGCTGTTGGGTTCGAGGCCATCAGGGTTATAAACCTTTTCCCCTTTTCTTTTTCTTCTTCACCCTTTTCTAATTTGATTCAAATTTGAATATGAATTCAAATTTGAATCCCACATAATTAAATCCCAAATAAATCCAAATAAACTCCAAGTTTCTCACACTATCATTTTATATTTCCTAGAAATTTTATCTAGCTCAAAAATAAATCTAGGAATTTTAGGAGAGAAATAAAAAGACATCCTTAATTAATTTACCAAGCACTCAAATAATTCACCAAAAATTTTAAATCCTCATTTTTATAGTAAACATTCCGTATCAAAAATGCGGGATGTTACACCTACGTCTAGTTTGGTGGTGGAATTATGGGAGAGGGATCTACCCCTGAGGAGGGCGCCCCAGGCCGCCTTATATTGGCCGACGACCTTGGGCTACAAGTTGGTTTCCATCTATCCTAGTTGGTTACAACAGGGAAAACTTATCCGAGCTGGACTGTCTTGACTTGTACACGAAGTATCTTTACGTCCTTGGGCCCGCATGTCAGGTCGGCGTGTCGTCTGGTAGGTCGGACCCACCTGTCGGAGACGGCTGAGACCCTGGTCGGTGGGGACCCGTGGGTACCCATGTCTCTCACATACCATATATTTAAATTAATACGAAGGTAAAAATGACAAAAAAAAAGAAAGTCAAATAGGAACAAATAACCAAAAATATTGTAAAAATCATTAAAAAAGACATCTATGGGTTCCGAACCCAAGACCTGAGGATCAAAATGCTAGAAGCCTAGCCATTGCGCTACTCAAATGTGTTCATTAGTAGGGTAGCACTGTTTGTTTTTAACCTTAATTCATCTCGCAACGTAAGACGGACGGTTGGGCCACATCGGTTTTCTGGTCCACTTCTGTTTGCTCGGCCCAGAGGGGAAAAGAGGGCGCAGATCAGATATCCACGCTTCTTAGTCCCACCTCGCCTCTCTAGCAACGACGAACACAACTTAAATACCCAACCAGCCTAACCTGCTCTAACTGCTTCACTACTCTCCTACACTATTGAGCGCTTCTCAGACTACCCGCACCGCCAGACGGGCTCCGACGAAAAAGTTTTCATGAGGGGTAGTGCCGTCATGAAAAAAAGTGTCATTTGGTCTGAATTCATTCCACTAGGAAAATACACGCATAGCATCTGATCTCATTGCAGCAAACACTGACAGAATAATAATATTTTTTTCAGTTGGCTTTCTGGTCACAAGGTCACAAGGAAATACAATGTACAGCCAACACATACTTTTGATTTTCAGTCTTATAATGCATCTGTCACCCCACTATAAATAAATGACTCTAAAACTAAGCTAGTAGTGCTACATGATCAACCATTACACATGCCTAGCATATGTATTAGACAAGAGTCAGCAAAACTTCAGCTGGTCATTCATCAAGTATACATATATTTCTTTATCAAGGTTTGTTGATCTATCATTGTTGACAGTTCTGTCGATGTTACTATTGCCTCGTAGCCAACCATTTCCTTGCCATCCAACCTCTCACCAAACCCTTGCTAACATGAGATGAACAAGTAGACATCTGCAAGAAGGCCTTAGTTTGTTATGTCAAATAATATGGATCCTAGTGTTTTGAAAACATAATCTGGAAACAATTTTTATATGATAAAGTTTTTGCATGCCAGATTATTTGTGCATTGTGTGCAATAATCTGGACTGGTGGATATTCTATAAAAATAACTTTATTAGTTGGAGTAACATTTCTCATTTCCAATCAAACAGATATGCAAAGATGTAACAAAATATCCTACCATCTAGGAAGAGTTGACTGTAGGTTGATGTCAGGAGCAAACAGAGGTAGCTCATCAGGAGTCTGGTTCTGATTTCACCCAGTTTACATAAATGTAGTATTCTCTCTTCAGCACAAAACCTGTATTTGTCATACTGAGGTTCAGCTTTTAAGATATTCACGTACAAGCAAATAGTGATGAGCATATATGAATGAGAACTAGCTACACACTGAGCCATGAGCACCAGACGCATATACTGATGCTTTTCAATTACTATCGAATCACAAAATCAAGCAAATAGTGCAGGTCCATTGAGTTCCATCTTGCCCACTCCTACTCAATACTGCACTGCACAAATTTTACTAAATACATGAATCGATTTACCCTGGATGGCGAGCAACTCCATGGGGCCGCAGAGGAAGGCCAGGAGCTGGATCTGCAGCTGCACAAATTAGGGTGTTGCCCGATGCTCAGAGCAGGCGAATCAAAAGGGTCTACCTACCCATTGATCTAGTGACGGATCTAGGAATAAATTCAGGGGGATCTTCTCCTTCTTCCTCTAACCTCTCCTTCCCTCATTATCCTTCCTCAAATTTGCATGAGGCTTAAGGGGAGGTCCACTGAATTTCCAGCGGTAGGGGGGGCTCGAGCCCCGCCCGCCCCACCGTTGGATCCGTCCCTGCATTGATCCATTCAGAAGCTGAATCAGTTTTGTAGATTAGAAGAATGTTATGGATCCATTCTCTTACAAAAAGGAAAAAGTGAAATTGAATCGAATTACCGTGAGCCCCATCCATGGTGCTTGTGGCCGCCATCGGCGGTTACGTCGAAGTCGAAACGGTGGCCGATGGCAGAGGCCTCGGCGCTGGCTTTCGTGGCGGCTATGGCGCACGCGGACGAGCTCGATCGGTGGCTTCGGCGGCGGCCATGGCGCGTGCGGCGGCGTGTCGCTCTCCGGCGGGGCGGGCGGCGGAGCACTGCAGGAGGCGGCGACCGCGCGTCCCTCTTCCACCGGCGGCGGTGAGTCAAATGTGCACGGTGGCATGAGGAACCGTAGAGGCATTTTGTTAAAAAAAGTTAATAAGAACGGGAGCATATCAGGTGGAAACCAGACCACCTGTGCAAACTATGCAAACTCAGATCAGGAACGTTGGATCTAGATCCAAAGGGCACGAAGAGAGGTAGGGCATATTTACAGAAACCCGCCCGCCAGACCTCTCCCTAATCCCGTTTTTTTCAATAACCCCCTCCCCTAATCCCGAGCGGCCAGACCCCTGGATCCCAACCGTGCGTACTGTTTTGTTTCTGCCGCCCGTGAGCCACGCCATCGCGCCGCTGAGATCCAGTCGCCGCCGCACGTGATCTGCGCCGCTACCCTCCAGTCACCGCCGCTCCCTGCGCCGTCGTGCTGCCCCTTCGAAGCACCGCCTCCCCCTTGCCAGGCCGCCGCCCCTTCGCAGCGCACAGGAGGAGGTCTTTGAGGCATCATCCACCTTGTGGTGACAGAGGGGTCGTCCTGCGCTGCTAGGCGGAGAGGACGATGAAGGACGGTGATGCCCTCGAGCCGCTCTCACCGAGTCGGCCGCTGGATCCACTGCCACTACATGCCATGAAGGTGAATCCTGTGCAAAATCTGCTGTTGTGCTGGTTTCTGGTGAATGGACTGGCCGCCGTGAGATGCTTGTGGTGCATATGCAGCTCGTGTCTGAGATCTGTTTGACTCGTCATTTCTGTTGCTATGGGGAGTTTGTGGCCCAAAGATTGAGCTTGAGTTCATGGAGAAACTATAGCATCAGTTCGAGCTTTGAGTCCTGAACAACAGTTCTGAATAGCAGCTCCCTCCACCGAAGGAGAAGGTAAGTGAGACAGCAAGCAGAAGGATTGGGTGAGACAACAGCAAGTGCCTCCAGTTCCCTCCACTGAATTGTAATGAAGTTTATTTTGTGTAATCCCTGAACAAAAGGATGCAACGGCAATTGTGCATCCTGTGTAATGAGTTTGTGTATGAAAATGAATAAAATGTGTCATCTGATGAAATTGTGCAAATGTCACTTCCCTGGTGGAAATGAATTAAATGTGTGTGATCAGATGAAATTGTGCAATTGTCATTTCCGTGGTGAAAATACATGTTGAAAAGGAATTAGATTTTGCACATCATATTTCTCAACAGGAAGACAAATAATGCTTACAAAAAGAAAAAGAAAACTAGGAAGAGCAACCAATACACAAGTTCAGGCATTACACAAAATTTCAGGTAACACTGTAACAGTAAGAGAGCTGCAGAGTTTCAGGTAACCTAGGCTGTTCGGGTCTAAATGAAGATAAAAGGCATCAGAAGAGAACTCTCATATTGCTGGCGTGTCCAGATTTTTACTTCATGAACCAAATCACTGTGATACAACTAGTTGCAATTTCTGATGCCTGCCTGCCCGGCAGCCGTTGGCTGGTGTTTCTGCTCGATGGCGCCATTTGCCTCTGTTACCACTTCTTGGCCTCCCCCGTCAACATCCATTCTGATCTGTTGGTGAATTTTGCACAACACTAGACAGCAGCCTTGGTGTTCTTGTGCATCAGGCAGCGTTCAACTACACAACAGTCTCCACTTGAACAAGATACAGACTCTCCAGCAGAGTAGAATCGTAGTCTCCAGTCGTGCTCCCCAATCGAGCATTTGAGGCACCCGTGGCCTCATGTTAGATGGTCGCCCTCCACCTGTGTCTCCCGCGGTCCTAGGAGCGGCGGCGCTGGGAAGTACCAGCGGTGTTGGAAGGGGATAGATGCTGGGAGGGGACGGCGGCACTCGAAGGGGCTGCGGCACTGGGAAGGTACAACGACACTGGGAGGAGGGGCGGCACCGCTGGAAGGGGGCGACTCGACTGCGAGGGGGCGGTTCGATAAGGATTAGGCGGCCTGGCCGCGGGGATAAGGGGGAGGGGGGATTTGTAAAACTACCGCGTAGGTGATTGGGGCTGGCGGGCGGGTTTCCGTAAATATACCCTACCTCTCTCCGTGGCTTTAGGATCTGGATCCAGCGTCTCTAACTGAGTTTGCATAGTTTGCACAGGTAGGCTGGTTTTCACCTGATACGCTCCCAATAAGAACATGTGGTGCATAGAATTTATTTGTCTGACAAATTGTGTTCCAAACACTGTACAGCTATAGATCTCACACAACCATGGCAAATTGTGTTTCAAAAACTGTACAGCTATACATCTCACACAACCACAGTACAGTTTTAAATTTCACACAAACCACATACAAAATCTAAGCCTTACCTAAAATGTATTTGCATAGTTTGATGTATCCTGAGTTCATAATTTGTTCCATCAGCAACCCTATTTCTTCTCCTTGCATAATCATTATTGAGTTTATCATAGAAATGTCACCTCTCACTGGAGCTATATGATCTTTTGTATATGTTTTCCCAAATTCTGCATCACCCTCATTATTGACCTGCAACAAATAGACCACCACCTTTTTATTTGGTTTTGCACTGCAAACAAAGTTATCTTTTTTTACAAGTAGGTACTTTCTATCCAAGCCATGTCAGTTTTACTATTCATGTCTAAGAGGCAACATTGAGAAGTACATCTAAATATTAACATCTACATTTTTTTGGTACTCATATAGTTTCCTTGTGTAATGTGTCTTACAGGAATGTCTTTTTTCTCAACAAGTGCATTTTCTCAATCACACATATATTCATCCTTATTTTTTTTCCCTGAACACCATAGTTTTTCTTTTCAGGTTGCTAACTTCAAAAAATATACAAATTCATATTTTCCCAACCAAACACTAGGTATTTGTTTTTTAACTTATAAAAGCACAATCTCCCAAGCACTTTTTTATAGCAGAAATAACATGAACAATACATATTCTCATATATTTCCAAGAGAAAAATATGTTGTTTCACATATCTCATCATCATAATTTTGTTTCATATTGTTTTTATTCAGAAATTCTAGTTTTGTGTCATCTAGATGAAACACTCATCCACACATGTGCTTCTTTTTGTTTTGAACATGAAAGTTGAGAGAATTGTGGATCTCACACACAAGAAAGCACACGGATCTCTTTTTTTTTTTGACACGGAAAGCACACGGATCTAGCAAAAGAAAACTTCTAGTTTTCGGGGGAAAGGGTGTGTTTAGATCTCAAAAAGTTTGCAAAAAACATCCCATCATCTATCACATCACCTCTCACTAATCATCTGCATTTACACCAATTCTTCCCCAATTCAGCCAATTCATCTGGATCTAAATACACCCAAAGTTGAAACCAAGACAAAACTGACATGTTGGGGAATGGGGGAAATCAAGACAAAACTGACATGGGAAGCAACCGTATCTCATTGGTACCTTGTTGTTTTCTCAAAATCATCTCCATTTGGTTTTCTTCACGGCATCCTCCATCCAGATAGCTTCTTCTATCTCTTTATTTTTCGCTGACGGGTTTGGTTTTCGGAGTTGTAAACTGACTCTTTAATTGGAGGTGCATTGTCACAAACTACTGTTTTGACAGGCTAAAACTTCAGTTTCCACTATCTGTCATCATTTGGGTTTTTTTCATCACAGGCAATTGTTTTTTTAAAAGAAAAACTTAACACAAAAAAGAGCTCAAAGTTGAAAAAAATGCAGCTCAAAAAGGCCACCGGGACCACCTGAAACAGTGTGACCTTTTTTTTCTTAACGGATCTAGTGGTACCGGGTGCAGTTTGGAAAAGTGATTGAGATGAGAAATAAATCTCAATCGATTCTGATGACTAGACAAAAAAAAAAACCCACCCCCTTCACCAGCCGCTGGATCTAGAATCTACAGTTAAATAAAGTGATTGAGAGATTGTTAAAAATCAATCATTTGACATTTGAAATTGTTTAGATAAGTGCCTTGGGGAAAAATAGATACGAAGAGTTGATAATTTTGTTTTAGAGAAAAGTCATTTTACAATGAGTCGTGACCGTCGTTAAACAGTCCAGATATTATCCGACAATGTTTGCCTAATCGCCTTGGCTTTCTACACCCATCATGATTATCTTGTAACAAAATGCACAATCGTGGATTTTTCGTTTTTTGCAATGTGACAACTGACAAGAGGGGGCCATATCGTCGTGGTCTCAAAATCGTGGACGCTAGCTAGTTCTTGTTTCGGTGAGACAATTGGAAGACAACGTGTTGGACTGTTTGCCTGTTTGCGTTGGCTTGTGCCTGTCACTACCTGCGCTGCCCCTGCTGCACGACCAGAAACGGAAATGAGGCCTGCACCGGCTAGCACGGCCCCGTTTCCCTCTCGGACGTGCCGCCGGAGGCCCGGAGCACCGCCGGTCGTCGCCCGGTTCCCCCGGCGCCGTCCGTGCACGGCGCGGAGCGGATCCCGCTCAGCCCAACAGCACAGGTTAACCTGCACCAAAGCCATCCAATCGCGCTGTTGCCTGTAAGGTGAAACCGTGAATGGAGCCCTGGACTCTCTCCCCGAAGCCTTTTCACCTGCGGTAAGCTTCCAACGCTGCGACAGCCAGCCGGCCGTACCGAATGGCGGCGGCCGGCAGGGGTCGAGGTACTCCCTCCGTCCCTAAGACATGGTCGTCGTGAGTTTTCGTGCCACAAGTTTGACCGAATTTGTAAGAAAAATGTGAAATGTTTGTATCTTAAAATAAATTTGTTAAAAAACTAGATTCAAACATCTATCTAATGATATTAATCTTGTATCATAAATGATAATATATATTTTTATATACTTAGTCAAAGTTGTTTCTCGAGAAGAAAAACGACCGTCTTTCCGCGACGGAGGGAGTAGATCCAGCCGCACATGCGCGTGCGCGGGGGCCTTCAATTCAATACTGTCGCAGTGATTATCGTGGCCTGACACGGGTCGCAAGCACAGACGCCGAATCCTCCACTCGCAAGAACCCCGGCGAGCGAGCGAGCGAGATCTACTCGATGGCATGGCACATGATGTTCCGAGACGCAAGAGAAGAGAGTTGAATTGGGGGCACGCGACGCGCGCACAGGATGGGAGTGAGCCGCATTCAATGCGCGTCTCGTCTCGCCTCGATGCTCGCCGGCGGCCGTCCTGCCTGCGCGGCGTTCGCACGCGCGCCGGCACCATGATTTTGGTGTGCCCAGGGACGCCGGCCGGCAGGCCCAGGCCGGACGGGCGGACGCCGCCGCCGGCCGTTCGATCTGGCGGTCCCGTTCCCTTCGCCCGGCGACAGACGCTGCCGTCGCAGGCCGGGCGCGCCAGAGGGGAAATCATACGCTTGCAGCCATGTGCAGGAGAATGAGGGACGATGCTTGCTGTGCGCCGTTCTGCAGCGTTCGCCTCTGCCCTCTGCCAGGCGGGATGTGGCCGGCACAGCAGAGACCAGAGAGCCAGAGAGAGATAGCAACAATCGCAGTTCCGGGCTTCAGTTCTTCCCTTTCCCTGACCTCATTCCAGCAGTGGGGGGAAAGAAAAAAAAATGCTTTCTACCGCATTCCAGCAGCAAAAACCGCACCCAAACATTTCACTTTCACCCGGCTCTTCCTCGCCGGAGAACGGCAAGATCCGGCGCTGGCTGCTGCCTGCTGCCTGCTACCTGCTACCTACCAATGGCCGGCCGGCTGCGGCGGAAGTGTGGCCGCGTATGGCCCACCGTGCCACGGACCACCAGCACACCAGCCTCCCTGCCTCAACGGCTCCAGGCTCTCAAGGCTTAGCTTCCAAATTCCAGCATGCAAAGGCTCGCTTCAGGCCTCTTCAAACCCAACAAACAGAAACCTCCATACAGGGCAAATAAAAAAGGCAGACACCAGACAGAGGATCAATCTCATAAAGCTGTTCAACAACGGAAACGGATTTTTTCCACTTTACGATCGACGCAGAGGAGTGCAGCAGGGACTACACAAGGCAAAAAGCATGTACCAAGAACTAGGATAGGCTAGATAGGAGAATACTGACATTATTTTTTTAAGGAAAAAAAACTCCAAGACTCTAGTTTAAAAGCTGATGGATGGATGGATGGAATTTGGGTCTGAGAAACCCTGGGAGGGCCTCCCCAGACTGCTAAAACACGAAATCTGGTTCTGTCGCCCTCGCCCCCCCCCCCCCCCCCCGGAACCGGAGACACCACCGGAGCTTGCGAATTCCTTAGCTACGATTGTTTTCTTTCTCTTGCAATTTGTCCGTCCTAGATCACGCCATGGAGCCCTGCGGATTGCAGGAGGATGGTCTTGATTTCCTCCGGCATGAGCCCAGGGCCTTCCTTGCACAGCTGCAGCTAGGATGAGAACTTGTCAGGGTATCTTCATGTGGAAACATAGCAAAATCTTCGGTGCACATTTCAAGCGGTTTAGGAGAAAAGAGTATGAGCAATCTTGTACATTACCTCAGCCTTGAAGACGTTGAGGGTGAATCCATTGAAGCAACTGATAACAGCCTGATGGACGTCGAGGCCCATGCCTTCGATCGCCTTCATAGCATTAAGCAGAAGGCCAGGCCTGTGGGCGCAGATCATGTGGATGTTCACTGCTCGGCCTTCCCTCATCCTGACCTCAACCTATAAGAAGAGTAGGGGTAAAGAAAGCAGAATGAAGTGAGCTACATGTTCAGCAAGTATGAATCTGATTCAAGTGTCACAAACTGATGCAAAAATCGGTCACATTCACAGTTTAGCGAAACTTCAGCCTAGTTCTAGCAAAACATTAACCAAAGGATGCTATATTGTGTTTAGAACCATCCATCTGAAGGAAACTACTTATCAAGCGGCATTCTGAGAGGGAAAGATACTGACCCTAGGTTGCTGTGAAGTAGGGCTCGGCAATGTGCTTGTGCAGAGCTCTTCCTTCACACGAGGCGGCAGAGTTGGCAGCGTCGGAGTCAGAGGGTGGAAGCTTGTGGGTGTTGGAGGCAGTGAGGCTGTTGAAGGGGGCGATTCAAGCTCATTCTGAAGATCATTGATCTTCTGCAGCAGCTCCTTCAGGTACTCTATCGCATCTCCAAGAATGGAAGCCCTGTCCATCTATCAGTTGCAAACAGAAACAATCAGTTCATTGATCAGCAATAAGGAGAAAGTATCACTAGTGTATGGTACGGCGTGGCCGTCGAGGAGTACGCAGGGGAGAGTATAGGAACAGAGAAGCTTGGGAACAGGAGCGGAGGGTGTATGGAGGCGTTGAGCTGTTGTCGCCGGCGGCCGGAGGAGCCACCGTCGAAGACAGCTCCCGCCCAAAGCAGGGAGAGCTTTATTCTTCGATAGATCCTAATACATGCTACTGGCTTGCCTTTATAGATCAGGGGCCTTATTCTTGACTAACAAAACTCCTAAGTAACAAACTTATCTCTCTCCCTCCCGTATATATCTTTTCTAACTAACTCAGCCACCTGTGCCGGTTGTGGACTCTGCCTTCTTCCTCCTGCGCCCATATGTGTGCTTGTAGAAGAAGGAGTCCACAACAGTGTATTGCATGATTACAATAATGAGATATATGAACCAGTAATACTAAAGGTGAAGTTCAACACAAAAACAGAAAACTGAAACAAGTCAGGCAAAAGTAGTATCACACCATAACTGACGCTTTCTGTTTTCTATGATCAGAAATTAAGAGATTATCCTTTCAAGGGCAAAATTGTAACAGTAGAGATGTAGGGAAGACCTTTTACTATTTTCCCTGCAGTCTGTTACTGACTTAAAACAGAAACAGGCCCGGTAATCAGGCAAAGGCACTGCAACGGATAGTGATTTGTATTCTGGACAACTTATGAACAGACATCATGGTCATCTTATTTCAGATGACCATGTGCGAAGTTAATCATGAGTGTACGTGTCCTAAAAAGAAATCAAGAAGGTATGCTCCTTGACAAAGACATGCCTGAATCGCAACAATAACTGCAAGATACAGAACAATATGCTAGCTTCCACACACAAAAAAGAAAAGAAGTGACGTCACACCATGTTGGTTGGGACCATAAGCAGAGAACTAGCCATAGCAACATAGCATCATCACAACGTAAACAGAAGAACTGAAACTGTAGATGCTAAAAAAATTGTTGATCCATGTAAGTAGTATGTGCAACCAATTGAACTTAAAACCTTGAATGAACACTGAAACCTCCCAAATGGCTGAATCCCACCTTACATCTGCCTTTCCAGGGGAAAACTGGGCACATGAGATGCACAGATCAACCGTTTATGACAAGCAATTCGCCAGTAAATCAACAGCACAAACAATTATAACATGAACGCATATAACAGCGCTAGATGCTAAGCAAGGAATTCTCATCTTTTCACATTGCATTTGGAACTCAATGAGAACAATTGCCCCTGAGATGTGCATATCAATAGCACATCGTGGAGTAATCGAGCTTCACAGAATCAATTGCATGAAACATACGTAGCAATGCTAGATGCTAACCAGTAACAACAGAATTCTCATCTTTCCACTCTCCATTGCAACGAAAAAGAAGATAATTCTCCGAAATTACGTGCTGTAAGTAATAGTAACTGACTAAAAGATGATGCAGCAGCAGGTTCTCACCTTGCTGATCTTGGGGACGACCGACCGGAGCATGTAGAGCCGGTCATTGAGCTTCTTCCGACGACGGCGCTCCGCCATGAGGTTCTTGGCCGGCATCCCCTTCCTCTTGCCCTTCCCGTCGCCCGCGCCACCGGCGGTCACCGTGCTGTTGGCGTTGGAGTCCTTGTCGTCCTTCTTGCCGCTCTCCTCGACGCCCCTCGCGTCCTCGGAGTCGTAGTTGAGCCCGGACGCGTCGATGCTCCCGCCGTCGTCGTCGTCGGCATCGTCCAGCACCACGTCACCGCCGCCAGCCGATGACGAGGCGAGGGCCTCCGCCTTGCGCTTCTTGTCGTCGTCCTCCTCGCCGGCGTTGCGGCGGAGCGCGCGCTTCTGGAACAGCGTCGGCTGCGCGCCCACGGGCGGGAAGATCTCCAGCGGGCGGAGCATCGCCGCCTTCCCGCGCGAGGAGAACGGCGCCGCCAGGGGCGCCGAGGCAGGGGGCGGCGCCACGGCGGAGGAGCCGGCGCCGTTGCTGAACATGTCGAAGCCGCCGAGCCCGCCGAACTCCGGCATTTGCGCCGGCGCGGTGCCGAAGCCGCCGAACGAGCTGAGGAAGCCGGCATTCCCGGACGGGATCAGGGGCAAAGACGCGGAATTCGCCGCGCTCCCGGCGCCGGCGAACGACACCAGGTCGTCCCCAGACACGCCGCCGCCGCCGCTGCCGCCGGAGAGGCCCAGGTCGAACGCGTGGAGGTCGTACTGCGCGCCGCCGCCCATGTTGAAGAGCGAGAACATCTGCGACGAGGCGGCCCCGAGCGAGAGCCCCGCGGACCCCTGCCCCGGCGGCGCCAGGAGCAAGGACCCCTGCGCGCCGGCGCCGGCCGCCGCCGGGTTGAAGTACCACTCCTCATCGAGCACCGACTGCGTGCTGAAAACCCCGCCCCCCATGTCGGCGGCGTTGGCCAGGCACAGGAGCTTCTGCTGCTCGTGCTCCAGCGCCTGCGTCGTCCCCAGCATCATCGGTGTCGGCGGCGGCGCCTCCAGCTGCTGCTGCTGCCCGTCGCAGTCCTCCTGCACCCAGAGGGGGTTTGAGAACGGCGGGAGTGGCGGCGCTGCGCGCGAGAGGCCCTCCTCGGTTTCTTGGGGTGGACGGGGGACGGGAGCAGGCGCCGCGCAGATGGCAGAGCTGCGCAGAGGACCAGCGGAGTTCTCTCTCTGCCACGGCAGTGCGCCAGTGGCCTGTATATGTATGGAGGTGAAGTACTGTGTACTGGCCTACTGGGCCGATGCCGTGGAGAGAGAGGAAGTCTGAAATGACCAAACTACCCTTCCGTCAGGAAATTTTGGCTAGGGCCGGTGCATGGGTTGGGAGAAGGAACAGGGTGATGCCAACCGTTGGATTCAAAGATCTAAGACCAGGATCAGGTTTGGGGGGCTAGAAATGCACAACGGGAACGATTTGATGGACTTGGTCTAGGTTATTCAAGGAAAATGTACATACATCAGGTTCACCGAGCCTCGACGTGTTTGGATGTACCGTGGAAGATAAACGTAAAGTAGCGAAAGACAAACAGTGTTCTGTGCCAGCTTATGCCGACGCGGTATTGTTAGCCATATTAAATACCGACAAATAATGCAGTGGCTGGAAGCGTGAATTTGGTAGGCATATATAACCTTCCAAAAGATCTCTGGGTTGTGTATGCATATCTTTAGAGTGGAGCATCAGTTACTTCTGTTGATAAAATTGTATAGAAAAATATGAGATATTGCTAAATCATGTGTTCTTCCAAAAGATCTTGCTAGCATGGGTTTGATCTAGAGATAAGCATTGTGAGATGTGTAAAGGGAGGAAAATATGGCATTATATGCGTCAATCATCATCGAAGAAATTTTGGCATGTACATCACGTTCTCTAGTGAAAATTGGAGATGTAAATGTCATTGACCCAATATCGACTCTACGACATGTACAAGCTTGCGGCGTTTTCTATCAAATGGTGTATCCGTAGGGAGTCTAAATTTTTTAACATAAACATATAGCCTTCCAAAATTTGATCAGCTATGTATTTTTATGTTTGGAAGTGTAGTAAACCATGGGGGAAATATGAAAAATTCCAAAAAAAACATAACCTTCCAAAATATCTCACAATCCTGTGGCAGTTGAAGATGAAGCAGTGGGAAATGGTACTATCAAGTGTTAAATAACAAGGCTAATCTATATTATTGATAGTTTGGGGGCGGAGTACAATGAAGATGGTAGGTTCTTACGTATCAATGGTGAAAATTGCACACACGTTTTGATATAATTTGCACATTTTTTAGTTTTCTATTTTTTTTAAATCATGGTCGTTGCAAATTAGCAATAAGTAACAAATACGTCAGTGTGCTGCTAACTACAAAGGCCATATGCATATTCACCACACTATATATAGTGCTTAATCTGATTTGTATAATGCAATGTAGCACACATCATCTTTTTTAATGATTTTTTTTTCAAAAAATCAAAGTAAACATACAAACCGAATAAATAAAATTCAGAGGATGCAAAATGGGTGACATTTGGATTGTGTGAACGTAAGAATCGATAAAAACAAAGCTAAAACTTGAAAGATATGAGTTTCTAAGGTCGTAAGGGTTTGATTTGAAAAAGGTCGTAAGAGTTTAAATATAAATAAAAAGTAATTTTCTATGGCTAATAGGAAATTTACTTAAATATAGAGGACGGCAGGTTAATTTAAATGAACAGTAAGGGCTTCTACAAAAAAGTGCATGACATGGCTTAGCAGAAGGGTTGATTTACATAAACACTAGTAGCTTTTTTTGAAAATTCACATAAATGTTGGTAGCTTTTATGAAAATTTGGCATGACGTGTCTACTTAAAGCTTTGACGGGCGCTGATTCAGCATTACTTGTGATGATCTTTCCGCTGTTTTACTCAGGAAAGTTTGTGACCATAATGACAGATTGTTAGAGGTGATTGAGGGGCAAAACCACAGAAGCAACCTTGCTTGCTTTAGAAATAATCCCTCTGTTTCATTTCATAATTCATTAGTCGTCTTGGCACTTTTTTTTTATGTCCAGCTCCACTCAATGATTCATACACTTTGCTACACAACTCACGTCCTGGTTCAAACACTTGATTCTCATCTAAAACGACTAATAAAATGAAACTGAGGGAGTAGTAGAGAACCTGTCTTTCCTGCTGTTGGTGGCGAATCAGCTAGCAATTCCTTAAGAGCAACACGGCATCCTTTGGACCACATTTTCCGAGTCTTGGATCAGGCTCGAGAGCTCATCATGGTATCCGCCCGGCCATGACCAAGACTGCAAAGAGGTCAACACTTCAGGACAGGCCAAACGACGCTCTGTGGCGCTGCTCCTGCTGTGTGCATGGCCATTTTCTTGCCCTGACAGCTTCCCATCTCTCTTCACTTCGTTTTTTTGCTACTGTTTCTACATGTTGTACTGTGCCCATGTAGGAGTAACACCATATGCATGTGGCTGGCAGCTTGAAGCCCTCTGTTCTTGGAGCTACTTGACCGGTGGTTCAAAGCCTAGCGAGCTACTGTGCTGGCTAAATCTGTTGAGCCCTCAAGGCTTTCAGCTCAACTGCTCAAGAAGTTGTGGTTGCCTGAAACCAGGATATCTTACATCTCCCTTCATTTTCAACAAGATGGAGAAAATGGAGAGAATTTCCGCTTATTTAACTGCATATAAATAATTTTCTTTTTGTTAACATAACACAAATACTACTGAACTGACCACCTTTTAACTACTATATCATGGTTGTTACTTGTAAGTTTTTTTTACAGTTACCATGGTTGTAACTTGTAAGAAATTTTTTTAATAATACTACCATGCTGGTTGATTCTAGTCATGCCGTATTTATTGGTGCTATTGAATTTTGGGAAGGGATTCTACTGTTACAACGGTATGTGTGAATGTACCAAGTGGTCCATGATGGGCTGCAACGTAGTGGCATGATAAAAGGGCAGGGAGCATGTTCATGTGACTGCAGTAACAGATCCAAGAGCTTCAGGGAAAGAGGGAGAGAAGGATCGAGGAGGGGATAAGACTGACTCTAGCAGTGTCTGCATCCCCACCCTCATCTCTAAAATGAGGGGAAAATCGTCACTGTACATCCTCCAACGGTGTCTGCATCTGCTTCTGCAGAATGCGCGTAGGCGTCCGGATCACCGCATCCTCGGCGTACCTCCATAGTCATAGGGAGGGGTGCTGGGGTGGCTCGCCGGCGCGGCGAAGCTCTCCGCGGGCGACGACAGGGCTGGATTCGGGGGCGGGGTCTGCCGGCGGAGGAAGCGAGAAGCAGGGGCGAGTCGCGGGAGTCAACCGTCTGCGACAGGATGCGGCAAGTAGGGATGAAAACGGTCGGAAACGGACGGGAAAAGTCTCTAACCACTTTTGATATCAGATTTTTATCCGAAATCGGAAAAGCCGGTCGGGAAAACGATAACAGGTAATTCGGAATGTCGGAAACGAAGTAATTCGAACGGAAACATATCGATATCGGTCGGGCACCTAATAATACGGGTCGGAAACATCAACAATCCATGTAAGTAACTACTCAAAACGCTTAGCTCAACATAAATGATAGAAATACATCATACAATGAGGGCATGCCTACAACTACAATGAGGCATACCAATCATAACCAGGCAACAGATATTCCCTCATCCTCAATGCTGCTGACTGCTGAGCTCCAGCCTCGATTGAGAGTGCTGGCAGGTTTTGCGGGTGCCTGAACAACAACGCTGCCGTCGCTACCCTCATTACCACGGTCCTCAATCACAAGCAGCACCACCGGTTGCTCACGAAACAACGGTGTCTTGAATCTGAACCCCGAATCGTTCCTCAATCACTACTGCATCAAACTCGCATTGACCGATCTGGACGAGCTGGGCTCCCTCCGACACGAGCATGCTGTCGTCGTCGTCCTCCTCGTCGCAGCCACCGTCCTGGGCGGGTTCGAGGCCGAGGAGGAGGCGGCGGTAGGCGTCGACCTCCTTGTGCAGCGCGCGGGCCTCCCGCTCGCGTAGGATGAGCGACGGAAGAGGGTGGAGCAGAGTGGCGGAAGGGGGAGGCGTTGAGGGGCGAGCGGGGTGGCGGTGTGGACGGGGTGGCGGCGTAGAGAGAGGGAGGCGCGGGGGAATCTGAGAGAGGGCAAGGAAGCGGATGAGGAAATAGGAGATGTCGGGGTGGGCTGGGCCGTTGGAGCACCGGAGGTGGGCTAGTAGTCTGGGATTGCTAGTGCATGGCCCACATACAGGAATTCCTGACGGGAATTTCCCGACTGAAAACAGGAAACCGAGAATACGGGCAGGAAAAGACTCCGCCCGATTTTGACCCGGATTTCGGATTTTTTCCTGAATTTCGACTGATTTCGGATTTTACCCGGAAAAACAGGTAACGGTCGGGAAAAATCGGTATACGGCGTCGGTCGGTCGGGAATTTTCCCGTCCCGCTTTCATCCCTAGCGGCAAGGGATCCACATACTGTTGGAAGGTGCATCTTTTTGCAGCATTCACTCCGTCTCTCTCCTATGCGGATATGAGCATTTTGAAGATGCAGATCGGCATCACCGCTGGAGTTAATCTAAGAATATGACACGTGTTCTTATTATCATCTCCTAGATATGTATAGATATAGACAAGTAGATATGTGTACAGATTCTGTAAATTTCATTACTGTATTCAACTAGTAGTAGGGAAAAGGGGGGAAATTGGAGGATACGTGCCATTTGTACTCCTTGAGAGAACGTTTAGGGACTGTTTAGTTTCCTATAAGTCACCTGACTTAAAGTGCAAATAAGTCACTTGTGAGAGCCAAATTGACTTATAAGTCCTATAAGTTTCCTGACTTATAAATTCTATAAGTTGCTCCAGCCCTACTTAAAGTTGTCTAAGGCCCTGTTTGGTTCACATAAGTAGGGTGACTTAAAGTGCAAAATAAGTCACTTGTGAAACCAAACAGCCCTGACTTAAATGACCTGACTTATAAGTTGCATAAGTAGCTCCACCCCTACTTAAAGTGACTTATTTCTACTTTTCCCTCTCCTACCCTGTGTGGAGCCCACTGACTTATAAGTCACTGCAACCAAACATGACTGACTTAAATCCAATTGACTTATAAGTCGAGTGATTTATAAGTCAGGTGACTTATGGGAACCAAACATGACCTAAGTCACTTTTTTTTTCTCTCCTACCTCGGCGGAACATATCGACTTATAAGTCACCGCAATCAAACATAACTGCATTAAATCCAACTGACTTATAAATCACCTGACTTATAAGTCAGGTGACTTATGGAAACCAAACAGAACGTTAGAGTGCTAGCTCTTGAGTAGATGCAAGCATGCAGTGTGTGGTGTTGGGTTCATGCAAATCTTAACTTTCCTTGTCCCTAGCTAGTTACAGGAATGTTCTAGTAGTGTGTGCAACTGAGGTGACTGCATGGAACAGATCAGCTATGGCTACGGCCTGTGAAGGTAAATTCGGGTCATGAGGGAAAGGTAACTGTGTGAGGAACCTTATTACTTGCATTCCATGGCATGATGAATTAACTGAACACATGAATATATGCTAACTTCTTGGTAAGGAATAAGGGTGGTGTGAGGTGTGATAGTTGTATACATGGATTGCACACAAGCACAATCTAGGTCAGAAGGTTGCACGTACATTTTACTTGCTTGTGGTTGAATCCTCGGTCCTCAAAAGCCCATCTTGCATATTGTTGCAAGACTTTTTTAGTTCCTATATATTAGACCCTGAAGGCTGAACTAGGAATAACTAGCTTTTTTTGGCTCGTTGTAAGAAAATCCATAATGTTGATATGGAACCAAAAACACATCATCCTCCTACTGTGGAGTGTAAATATCATGTAAATACTCGTCGAAATAGCAGGGCCTGCATGCTTAGAATTTGAAATAACCAGCCTTATAGGATTGCTGGTGAATTTAAAGTTTGGTTTGATTGTGTATAATTTAAAATTCCACTACATGCAGTAGAAATCCTAAACCTATACATATGCCAATTTCGATGCAAATTTTTCCCTGAAGTTTCTTTTAAAAAATACATTATGGTATTGTTAAGATCAATTTTTTTAGAGTTCTAGGTACTCCACTCAAGAACAGTTTTTCTTCATAGCATAGGTATCATTTGGAGAGCACATCAATATCTTTTTCAGGAATTTCATCAGAAATCAAACGGTCCCGTTCCCTATAAGAAGGAAGAAAACAAGTAATGCTACAACATTATCTCTCAGTCTCTCTCTCCATATGGAAAACCAAAGGACACGAACGCAGAGGCAGGCATCGTGCAAAAGCGTCGTGCGTTTTAAACCTTTTGCTTTGCCCCTCTTGTCAAAGGGAATCTGCTGCTAGACTGCTACGTGCTGCAGTCGCTGTCTTTGGTATTCGCCATCCGGCAACGAACAGGGAAGAAACGGCGAGATGCATGACATACACCAGCGAGAACTGAAATGCTTGTACTCCCTCCGTTCTGAAAAAACAGACATTTAGGACATGATTACGGTAATCAAGATGGAGTTAATAGGGGGTATTTTTCCATGTCTACCCTTATTAAATATAACTGCGGCTGCAATCCAACCGAGGAACTATGATAGCCCAGATGGTTTGTGCAGCGCAGCGGGCCGCTGGTGCGCCCGGGCTCGACTCCTAGCGGCTGCAAATTTTTTGCTGGTTTTTTGATTTGCAAGGGACTGTTGGGCGCGCGGTGGGTGTGTTTCGGCCGTGCGTGGCGCGTTCTGGGCGTGTTTTTCGCTTCTGGCGCGCTAGGGAAGTTTTTGGACACGTTTTTTTTTGCTTTCTCAAGCGGCAAAACGTTTTGGATGGCGCCATACAGCAGCGACGGATGGAATTCTCCCTGCCTATAAATACAGTGCCGCTCTCTGGCTTTGGTTGCTTGCTTTCTCCTTCTATCCTTTGCTTCTTTCTTTGCACTTGTTACTCCACGTTCGGTTAGATCACAACGCAATGCTTGCTGCCTTTGATCTCAACGTTCGGTTGGAAGAAGATGATGACAATGACTTCGATCTAAACACTGGTAAGCAAATGAACACAATGGTGCCTTTGCTTGCCTTCTTCCTTGCTAGCTTTTCACTACGGTGCCTTTGGTTGCCTTCTTCCTTTGGCTCAATACTTCTTTTGCTTTGTTTAGATGCCGATGCCTTGAATGTGAACGAACATGAAGATGCCGATGCCGACGGCGACAGTGACGCTACCTTGGCCGTCGACGAACACGAAGATGCCGATGCCGACGGCGACGGCGACGCTAGCTTGGATGTGAACGAACATGAAGATGCCGACGGTGGCTTTGATCTAAACGACCCTGAACATGGTAAGCATGCCAACCTCGTTTTCTTCTCTACTGAACATGCACGTTCTTCTATTGATTTATCATGTTCTTCTCTTGATTATAGGATTTGATTTGAACCTACCACTAGATGAATTTGGAGCGGTTGATTTTGATTATGTGCAAAACCTAGCTGGTAAGCATGCCTACATTCCGGTTGATTTTTTTTTCATTATAAGATCATGCTGTTAGTACCATTGCTAGCTTCTTTTTTTCATTAGAAGATCATGCCGTGAGTACTATCATTGCTAGCTTCTTTTTTTTATTACAAGGTCATGCCGTGAGTACTACCATTGCTAGCTGCTTCTTTTTTTCATTACAAGATCATGCCGTGAGTACTACCATTGCTAGCTTCTTTTTTTCATTACAAGATCATGCCGTCAGTACTACCATTGCTAGCTTCTTTTTTTTCATTACAAGATCATGCCGTGAGTAAGCTTGTTTTTTCATTTACGTGCAAATAGTCCAAATAGTCCAACCGAAGCATAGCTATTTTTTTCTTATATTTACATGCCGTGAGTAAGCTTGTTTTTCCTTTACTTTTAGATCAAGCCGATCAACTAATCGAACCGAAGCATAACTATTCTGATAATGTGAGACAACAAGTGTACCAAGCATTGTTGATGAGAAGCAAGAATGGACGCCTAGGCAAGAAAGATACAACAATTGTTTCTGAGCAATTTGGAGTAAAGATTAGAACAGTGCATCGCATATGGAAGAGAGGTAAAAATCAACTTGCTCAAAACATTCCGGTCAAGGTTCCTAATTTAAAGAAAGGTAGAAGTGGCCGTAAAGCAGTCCCTATTGATTTGGAAAATTTGAGAAACATTCCTCTCCAACAAAGAATGACTCTAGAAGATGTCTCTAGTAGACTTGGAATTAGCAAAACTAGGTTGCATAAGTATTTGAAAAAGGGTATGCTTAGGCACCATTCTAGTAGTGTCAAACCTTACCTCACGGAGGCGAACAAGAAAACTAGATTGAAGTGGTGCATTGATATGATTGACCAAAGTTTGCTTGATGATCCAAAATTTAAGGATTTGTTTGATATTGTGTTTATCGATGAGAAGTGGTTCTATCTCTATCAAAAATCAGAGAGGTACTACTTGCTACCCGATGAAGATGAACCGCATCGTAGTTGCAAAAACAAGAACTACATTCCTAGGATCATGTTTTTGTGTGTTGTTGCACGACCAAGATTTAGAGATGGAGTATGTGTGTTTGATGGCAAGATAGGTTGTTTTCCACTTGTTACTATTGAGCATGCTATTAGAGATAGTCCTTATCGGCTCCGTGGTGAGGAAGTAATCAAGCCAATCCAGTCAATCACACGGGACGTCATAAGAGATTTCATGATAAATAAGGTGTTGCCGGCAATTAGAGCAAAGTGGCCAAGAGAAGATGTGCACAAGCCAATATTCATACAACAAGATAATGCTCCTACTCATTTGAAAGTGGATGATCCCCAGTTTTGTGAGTGTGCTAAACAACATGGGTTTGACATTCGGCTACTAATGCAACCAGCCAACTCTCCAGATTTTAACGTTCTAGATTTGGGTTTCTTTCGAGCTATCCAAGCAATTCAGTACAAGAAAAATGCTAAGACATTGAAAGAGCTTATTCCAGCAGTGCACCAGGTAAAAGATCTAACTGCAGTTGATTGTTTCAATAAAAAGCATGATAAGACAATAAAAATCTAATTCCATCAACACTTGTTTTGTAGGCATTCTTGGAGTACAGCCCATGGAAAGCAAATAGGATATTTGTAACATTACAAACTTTGTTGAAGGAAGCAATGAAAGTTAAGGGTTGCAACAATATAAAGATTCCTCACTTGCAGAAGCAAAGACTAGAGAGGGAAGATAGGCTGCCATTGCAAATTCCTTGTGAACCTTCATTGCTAGCCGAAGCCATAAGTAGTCTCTCTGCAAATTAGAACATGCAATTTAGTTTATGCAAATTAGAAAATTGCTAGCCGAATGCCTACTGTTCCAATGCATGTACTGTACCTTACTGTTTGGCTTGCAATTTAGTTCTTGATGTTATTTTTTGCTTGTTTCTTCTTCTCCCTCTCCTCCAACTTCTCAATAACTTCTTCTGGGAGAATGATGGTGTTACCATCCATTTGAAGTTTCTCCACGTCAGGAATGTAGAACTCACAATCAAAATTTTCCATGTCATCAAGCACTTGTGCAAAGAAGTCATAGTCTTCATGCAAAAGGCCACAACGTGAACACCTGCGAGCGTTGCGGCGAGCTTGCTTGCAGGCTTCTCCGAAGACGCCGCCAGCGTGGAACGTGCTGCAGCGAGGACAATGCACCACTGCATTGACGTCCAGCACCTCCTCGACGGAGTCGGGCACCACCTCGACGGAGTCTGGCACCTCCTCGACGTCCAGCAAGACAGAGCCGGAGACGAGGCGTCGAGCTGCAGCGGCGGCATCACCGTGCGTGCCAGGAGAGTCGTTGGCGCTTGGAGAAGGGTTGGTGTTGCTCTGGATGTGGCGCGGCAAGAACCAGTCGCCGCGGTCCATGCTCCACGCCGCCGCCGCGCACGGAGCGCGGACCACGGCGTCGGGCACGTCCTCGACTCGCTGGCGCAGGTGGCGCCCGAGGTGGCGTTCGTCGTCGGCGGCTGGGCGGCGCCGAGCGCCGTGGCCGAGCGACGCCCCGTCCATGCTCCAGGCCGCCACGACGCCCGGAGCGCGGACCAAGGCGTCGCCGGCGTCGGGCGAGTCGGCGCAGGGAACGACGGGTGTGCGGCGCCGAGCGCCATGGCCGAGCGACGCCCCGTCCGTGGTGTTTGTCGAGTCCGTGATGAGGACATCCTCCGAGCCCGGGAACACCCAAACGTTCTGCTGCACATAGGCGTATCTACCCATATGAACGGTTACCGTCGGATGAGGTGAGAAGATTCGTGCCGCTGGCGGACCCGGTATCCCCCGGCATGCTAAAAATTATTGGTTAGCGTTAATCGTATAGTACGATCTGACTCGAGCGCCAACCCGTTTCACACGGACGCCGCTGTTTGGGAAATAAGATATTTATCAGTTCCTTTATTCGTGTGAAGGTGTCGGTTTGCTGGGAGTCTAGCCTCGAAGCTTCAACCAGCATCCCCCGGCATTCCATCTAGGGTTTGGAGAAGGAATCCGATGGAGAATGTTTCCGCCGCCGGCTGTGAGTTGGTGGCGTGTAGAGGTTTTCTGGACTCGGTATGTGCTATTGAGGTCGCCGTTCGTGTGCTCGGAGCTTTTGCCCGGCGGAGCGTGCCGGCGGGGTGCGCGTTTCGTGGCGGAGGCGGTGGGTGTCGGTGGCGGCGGTCTTTGACTCCGCGTCGGCGGTCGGTGGGGGCGGAGGCAGCGTGCGGATTCATCTGCGCCTGTGGCGGATCTGTTAACTGAGATGACATGCAAGGGAGATGGCAGCCGTCGCCGGAAACGGTTCCGCGGCGCTGGCGACATGGAGGTTCGAGCCTCTTTTCATCGTGTATTTGATTTCCTACAATCTCAGCATCTTGGTCGTCTCATATTATCGAAATAATGCTCCTGATTTCCGAGTTTAATATTGACCATCAATAAGATGCTCTTGTGATTCAGTTTTTGCTTTTGTTTGGCATATTCTCTTTGAATGCGTGTCTTACCTGTTATTTTTTAATTTTCTGTATTTGGCTGTTGTTTAGATCGCCACATCAAGCACTTCGATTAACCAGAAGATGAAACGATGTGTTAATTTGAGTTATGTGTCATCCAAGGGTACAAGTACAATCAAGCATATATATGATGTTATATTTCTAAATTTTCGGAGAAAAAGAAGGCACTGGTAAGTCTATTGGGTTTGGAGGGCTTTTGCACTTTCCACCTCTGAGGCAAATAAACAGGGGGACTGTTATTTGCAGAGTCAGTTGCTTCCCTTGTCCACCTTTTCATAATGTTATTCTTGGGGATCTCTTTGTAGTCCAAGTGAACAAATACCTGTTAGGGAGTAGTAATTTGGTTAGTTTTTAAGTGTTGATGGTGTATGACCAGTTTGTTGTGTGGATATCATAAACAGCAGTCGGAAAATTTTACCTTAAAGGCATGTTTACACAATATCCCCATATGAGATTTCTGTATACATACTAAGGCTGCGGGAGTGCCTCCGTATGGGTTAAGTTGTGTGAATTGGGATTGGTGGAATCGATTGTGGCATCATGTGTTGTTTGTGCCTTCGTCATATCGACAAATGTTGGGGGTGATCTCCTCTAATGTAGTGTAAAGTAGCACATGGAGCAGGCACTTGAGAGTGTCAAGTGGCACAAGGAGCAGGCACTTGAGAGTTAAGAGTGTAAAGTAGCACATGGAGCAGCTGCGTGTAGGATTATTTCAATTTTTCAAACACATAATATATGTAGCTTAATAATATATAGCATACAGAACATCAGAACAGACCATTCCTAGTAACTGAATATGGTTATTGACAGTCCACAATATATTCATTACTCACTCAGTAGAGTACTTAACTTTGTCACACTTTAGACTCTTATTATTTTATAACCTCTAAGTGTGTGGTCATTATTAATTTGTAATGATGTACATATACTTCGGGGTGCAATGTCTACCATTCCTTCTATAATGCTGGCTAGTCGTTGGAATCCACCACCATTCCATTCCTTTTCTGCTCAATTTCTCCCATCCCATTGTAGATATTTCTGTCTCTTCCTTGAATATGGAGCAGAAACAGAAACACTGGTCCAATTCAAGTTGCGCGGCAACGCCGACATTGGTATGCTCGTGCTGAGGTGAGTCTGTGATGGGCTATCACATCTGCAACTATTTTGTGTCCAGCTCAGATTGCAGAGTATGATGTTATAGTTATACTCGACCAGCACCAATTATGGTTCAGTGACCTAAAACTAAGTTTATATATGTTGTCATGACCATCTAATTTGCAGTACTGATTTCTGAGTTTCGACCAGGAAAATCCCAAAGTGGAAAATAAATGCTTAAAGGCAGTGCACATATCTTTAAGAGTGTTGCCTATTCCTGTTTAATCTAACAAAGATAGAGCCATGCATAATAAGTGAATACATCACTAATACTAACTGTCAACCATAGAAGCAGTCAAATTTATTGGCAAATAATATGATAGGTTAAACAGCAAATTTGAAACTTGTGGGCTGAAAAGGTTCCCTTAATATTGCAGAATGGATAAATGACTTTGTGCTTACATAATTTACACAAGGTCTAAACAAGGACAGTAACTCATCCTCCACAAGGACGGGGTGCAAAGCAATGATACGACTACTGAGCCGAAGTGACCATGCAATGCATGGTACATAAGCAAGTTCGACGACACCCATATCAATCCATTATCAACTGGGTGTGCATAGAAGAAACAATGGCTTTACAAATTTTTGGACCATCATCCACATTTGTTTATGTTCATTGATAAAGTATAAGTTTGCTGATTTTGTTTCCCTTTTATAATGTTTTTATCAGGAAATTTGTGGTGCATTACACTCCCAAATATAGAGGTGTTGGTTTCTTCGATCAAGATGCATATGCTGGGTCTATCAGAGATGGAGTTGGATTTGTTTGATGCTACCATAAGGTGTTTTAAGGAAATAGATGACAGTTTGTATTTTGGAAGGACGTATCAGCATTGGAGGCATTTCTTTGAGTCTCATTTCTTGGTACAATATCATCCATGTTATTTTCCTATTACACCTTGTAAAACACACTAGATGGCGTTTAATAAGATGCCTGTGCAGACTTGTGATGCAGTACTTAAAACGCCTCAAAAGACATATCTACTCCATGTATCGTTTGAGGCGTTTTGGAATAATACTCCAAAGAGATTGTAACACTAATTCTTACACCACATAAACACATGAATCGTCATTTAGCAGACTGTAATAACATACATTAGAATCATTGAATTGATCCTGACAGTGAAAATTCACCTACAATCTAGCAAACAAATGACTACGAAAACAAGATCTCCTACAGGCAAACCGGAGGTGCACCTCCTATTCTACAACAACATGCAGAAACATTGAAGTTCGATTGACGACCACCTGTGGTCAGTTGTTCCTTTTCTTCCGGATGAGCCACCTGTGGTCAGTTGTTCCTTTTCTTCCCGATGAGCCAAGCACCTAAAATAAAATCACCAGAGATTATAAATTCCTTGAAATCGGATGGCATAAACCCATCAATGGAAAATGGGTATCGTACACGTACACATTCTATGAAAATGTTGTATAGCAGATAGTTAGTTACCTATAGCTAACTTTAAAGGGCCCAGGCGATCACAAACAATGGAAAAAAAATAAATGGAACAAAACGGTCATGACTCAAAAGTCTATCAAGCAAACAGATCAGTTCATCTATCCAGTGATTTTGGTAAACAGTACTCGTCTCAGAGTGGAAACAGAGGAAATACTTCACGTGAATGCAGCAGCCCATGTGTTGCTGAAGTTTAACCAAACATAAATTTCTAAACTAGAATCATAGATGAATGAACTGTACTCGAACAGCAAAATAACAGAAACCAGGGAGTCAACCATATTTGTGATTTTTCACAGGCAATGTTTTTTGACATCATTATGGGTTACAATCTACCAATTCCAATCTCAACAATTTTAACAGACCAATATTTCTCAACCTCAATAAATAACAGAAATTGATGTATTTCCTAGGCCAGTTTTCACAAGTATTTGTCTACAGTTTTGAGTTCTGGTACCTTTTGTTCAGTTTCCAAAGAGACATGAAGCAATCTGTAAAAGCCAAATCAGCATTAGCGAAACTTAGAAGCTGCGAACTAAGAGTGTTCAGTCATTTTATCCATTTTTCATTTGTCCAGACGCAAAATGCACATGTTGGATGGCACTACCTGCAATCAAAATTGTTAAGTTGGGAAACTTGAAGCGTATTAGCCTTCACAATTATTAAACAAACAAAAAATAGAATAGGTGTAGTTTGTTTGAAAAGAAAATAGAATAAGTGTATAAGGTAGAGCTACAATCTAGCAAATCAAGTAAAATGATGGAATATCATGGTAAATGATGGAACACATACAGAGTTTTTTTAATGTAATATACAGAACTATAAGGTTTTAGAAGTTCCTGCTACTACAAGAATTTAAATGCATCATAAAAACGAACTATTTAACTACTAAGAGTATTTAAACACGAAACAAGTTTTGATGATTAAAGCAATGGAAGAAAACATTTCAAAAGCAGACACATTAAGAGTTCAATTGCATTGTTGGCGGGCAGACTACTTATTTGAGCAAGCAAATGGGAACAGAGGTTTGCAGGCTTGCCTATGCAGATTATTCCATTGTTCATGATCCCTTTCCTTTAATTTGCATCACACTTCCTTGTTCCTAGTGCTCGATTGCTTGTATCCTGACAGGAAAGAATAGAGATGCTGAAAAGACATTAGGAACCACGACACCAGACAATTCCTTGAAAATATCATTATCCATTCAATCACATATAACTGTACTTTGACTACTGCCTCGAACAATTTACGGATGACATAATCTGCCCAATCAAACTTGTGCATACTGTAAGGGTCAACTAAATAATCCCAATTGTCGACAACTGCGTAATCGACTAATCATACTTAGCCCCTGGTCACAATACTGTGGAGACAACGTAAATTACAAATGCTACTTTGAATGTATTTGCTTCATCAGCCAACATCGACCCCTTATACTCACACTCAACTAGCTCCTGCACAGCTCTGATGCTCTGATGCTCCTTCAATGGCGTCCCACTGAAACCATCCATGACTTACTTATAATCTCATCCCGAGGCTTATCATTCACAGCCACTTTCAGCCCACTAGATGGTACCAAATTCACGACGCATATCATCCTTGTCAAACTTGATCCTCCTAGCCCCATCAATAACAACAGATTGATCCATATGATCAATCGAGCTCATTATCCACAAGGCAAACCTCCTATTAATTTGCCTGATTCCACCAAACCTGATCGGATTAACCATATCCCTCTTGGCGTGACTAAACCTGGATATAACATCGTGCAAATGCTTTATAGAAGTCTTGGCTGCCGCTGCATTGAAAGTTAACCACCTCCTCTTCTTGCTTGCATCAGACTTGTTGTAAACGTCAGACTCTCCCGATGTCATGACTGACCCTGCCTGGCTGGATTGACCCAACCGGCCATTTGACCCTGCGCGGCCGGCGGCGCAGTCGCCTCCGCCGGCGGCCACACAACCACCGCCGGTCCTTCGGCGCCCCACCCCTCCTCTTCTAGATCCGTCGAACATTGGAACCCTCAAGGCCCCAACCCCAGCAACCCCGAACCCTAACCCGCCGCCGCCTCGACCACAACCCCGGCCATCGGAGAGAGAGAGAGAGAGGGGAGAAAGAGAGATCCGAGCATGATGAGGATAGGAAAGAGAGGGAGGAGAAAGACCTACCTCGCCGGGGGACTACCGCGCCCGCGTCATGGAGGGACGCGGAAGGTGGTGTCGGTGCGGCGGCGACGACGATGCAGGAAGGGAAGATGGCGCCCGGATTTCGTGGCTTCCTCGGGAAGATGG
Organism: Cenchrus fungigraminus; assembly: GCA_036936925.1. Classification (NCBI taxonomy): domain Eukaryota; kingdom Viridiplantae; phylum Streptophyta; class Magnoliopsida; order Poales; family Poaceae; genus Cenchrus; species Cenchrus fungigraminus. The sequence goes on from CM072779.1 coordinate 107,644,183, forward strand.
CGCCATCGAGTTGAATCCTTTTGGTGCCGGTGTGAACGCGGCTACAAAGTCTCATATGGTTTGCAGTCTGTTCGCGTTAATGACTCAAATAAGCGCGGCTGCGGGACGCTTCTCGTCACGATACGTGGACTCATCTCCACCGCTCGTCGAGGTGGGTAGCTACGCCTATGTACAGCAAAACCGCGTCCGCCCGGGAACACATCCTCCGAGCCCGCGATCTCCTCCTCGAACTTGCGATCCATGGCGAACAGGGCAACGGCGCCGAATCCGCGAGCTCCGGGCTGGTTTTTGCGGCAGCGGCGAGCTACGGGCGGGTTTTGCAGAGGGCGTCGGGCGTTTTGGGACGCGGGGGCGCGGGACGATGAATGCGGCGCGGGCGTCCGAGGTGAGTAAATGCGGCAGCTGGACGGGCGTGCGCGAGGGCAGCGGAACGGCTGTGCGAGGGCAAACAAGTCCATATAATCACCGCGGTGCCTCGGTAGAGCCCAGGACGTCCGTTTTTTCAGAATCGTGCTACTCTCCCAGGACGTCCGTTTTTACGGAACGGAGGGAGTAGCTCCTTCCCCGGATGTTCTCCGGAGTCTGGAGCAACATGCAACAAATGCTCTGGGAGTTTTTGAAAATTACTCTGGATTTCGAAAATACACGAGGTGGTTGTCTGTTCGATGGACCGAAAACATTGTACTAGCTTTGAAAACCGTATGGTTTTTAGATAATTATATTGATTTTTTTGGGCTGTTTTGCAGTTCACGGAGGAGTAATAAACCCCAAAACGAAACTAGGCGCGGCCTGCAGTGGGCCCCACTTTGTAACGGCCGCGCAGCGAGTGAGAGCCAGCCGACGTCGTATGTTCTTCTTGTGGGCCGACGTGGGCCTCCTGCTGTGGCGGCGGCGGGCGGGCGGCGCGAGCGAGAGAGGGGACAAAACGTAGGCCCGGCTGCGTGTGTACGTACGTGCGCGTACACGTATCGTATTTACTGCTCGTATCCATGCCGTCGGCCGTCGCAGTACGTATTTACTACTCTACCCCGCCTACGCGTAGAGTAGATCGATTCCCTATACGTGACGTGGGTAATTAAATTTTCGGATGAGAAATGATCTCATCCATGGATCGAGAGATGGGACGTATGTGGGCCCGGCTGGGGATCGTTGTCAAGGTTCCCGTGACGGGATCTACCGTGGCAGCGGCCGGTCGGTCATAAAAGCTGGATCTGTATTTAAGGCCGTAACATTTTTTACTACTGTTCTACCGACGAGAGCGGGTTACTGTAGATTTAGATTGTGGTATTTACCATAGCATATAGCAGTACAAAAACTTGAAGCTGCTGCCCACTGCACCTCTCGACCCGACCCGCCCGCTGTGCTTCTTTTCCCACTTTTTTCTTCCGGATTAGCAACTCTGCTGCTGCTGTTGCTCGTTAATTTTAGAAGAAGTATATATATGCAGAAATAAAACACGAATGACATCTTGTCATCATCAGTGATTAGCCGTGATCTAGTAACCACGTCTAGGATCTTGCCAAAACTTTTTTCTTTTTGATTTTTGAAGAGAGATCTTGCCAAAACTCAAAAGCATAAACAGACAACCGGCTTCTGAAAGCGACATCTGTTTACAGCCAAAAGCATGTTTGCAGACTGCTGTTTTCACTTTTCAGCCAAAGACGGTTTTTCCCTACCCTTTTCACCTTTTCCTAACAATACAAAAAGTCTTTTCAGCTTTTTGAAAAAGCTAGTTCTCCCAGCCTACGTAACGATTCCCTGACCGAAAGGAATTGCTAGTAGAGCTGCTGCGCACCTGCAGTCTACACAGGTCGTCTCTCTGCAGCGGCAGCGAAACAGCCACTGCTCCTTCCGCTGTGCTTCTGCAATGTGCAGAGCTTATTTTTCCAGTTCGCGCAGCTCGCGCTGTGCCGGCCGTGGATTCCTGTCGATCGTATGCGTATGATGGGCGTTGATTGATTACTAACAGCAGATGATCAGAGGCTGCTGCAGCAACGGTCCAAGTGATGATCAATTCTCTGCTTTCGCGACTCGAGACTGTTTAATCAATGTACTTCCTGATGATGAGCACGTACTACTAGTATTTCGTTAAAAAAGGGTGGAAAAGGTTTTCACGAGCAACATGTATAGGAAAAAAGTTGGATTTATGTGATAATGTGAAGTTGATATGCTAGCAGGTTTTTTTCTTATGAAACCTTTTATGACTTGCTACTGATCTTCTCTCTTTTCCTTCTTATTTTCATCTCATGAAAGAAAGAAGAGATCCTCCATCATCATATGCCCATGTGTCTAAGTGTCAATATTTTTTTTGTGCTTTGGGTTCCTGATCTCTACCTAATATAATATTAAAGCAAGGATCAAATCCATCATCATATAACGGAACTAGAAAGACTGGCGTGGTGTTGCCACACCATGACCTGTAGCCCAGTGATCGGTGGGAAGGTTGGGGATTTTTTTTACAGGATTTGAGGCTGTGTGGATTAGTTTCCTAAAATTTTAGAGTATTTTTTAGTTGAAATGTAGGGATCATGGATTGATTGTGACAAACCTGGGGGACTTTTCTGTAAAATTTTCAAACTGTGGGTAGATTTGCAGAAATCTAGGGTCGTTTCCGTAAAAGTTTATGGATCCTGCATTAATTTTTGTAAAGCTCAGGTTTGTGGGAGATGCATAGATCGCATGTTGATTATCATAAAATTACCAAAGAGATGGCTCGAATAAATTGTCGGAGTAGTGGTTGAACTACAGTTTATTTTTGATGAAGTTTGAGAGGGATTTTGTAAAATTAGTAGCCCTCTTGGGGTTCTTCAAATCTCAAGGGGTTTACGTAAAACTGACTGAGAGGTGGCTGGAATTAAATTATATTTCTTCAAAGTTCGAGGGGGTTTCCACAAAATTATATGTGTGAGATGGACTACATATTAGTTTTGATAAAGTTGGAGGGGGATTTTGTAAAATTGGCAGCCCTCTTGATATTCCTTCAAAGCTCGAGGTGGTTTCCATAAAAGTGCCTGAAAGGTGGCTCGAGCAAATGCTATTTCTGCAAAGTTCGAGGGAGTTTCCATACATTACGTGAGTGTGAGTTGGACTACATATTATTTTCTTTTTATTTGCGAGTGACTACATATTATTTTCTTTTTATTTGCGAGTGACTACATATTATTTTTGATAAAGTGCGAGGGCTTTTTTGTAAAACTGCCGAACCTCCTGGATAATCCGAACCATCCACATGCGATCCGACAGCTGTGGAATTCCTGCTGACGTGGCTCAATAGAGAGGCAAAAATCTCTCCTGGTTTTGGTCTTTTAAAGATAAGGTAAGCCACAGAGAGGTAAAAAAATATTTTTGATTGACATTTTTAGCCCATCTGTACATATATGATATATGTATAGATGGCTATCTGATCCGCTCAGCTCGGCACGAGCCCGACGCGGCACGACGACCATCGTGCTCGTGCCGTGCCGGCAGTACGTGCCGAGCTCGAGGCACGTCATGAGCACGAGGTCTTTTTTTCATGTCGTGTCGGCACGATGGCACGGCGGCGGCCCAGCGTGCCGTCGTGCTCGTGCCAGCTCGCCGCCGCGCCAAAGGCCGGATGGGAGGAAGAAGTGGAGGCCGCCGTAGCCCGATGCCGGAGGGGAGGAAGGAGGCCGACGCACCCGGCGACGCGTTCGGTGCCGCGTCCTTCTCTGCCACGCCGCCACTCGACACTGGAGAGGAGGAAGGAGGCCGACGCGCCCGGCGATGTGTTCGGCGTCGCGTCCTTCTCCGCCGCGCGGCCGCCCGATGCCGAAGGGGAGGAAGAGGAGGTTGGCGCGACGGAGGGGAGGAAGAGGAGGCCGCCGCAATGCACCGTCGGCCGCACCACCTCCGCCACACCATATAGGCCGGCACGACGCTTGGGAGGCGAGAGAAGAGGGGTGGCGGACCGGCGGCGGAGGAGGTGGCTGGCGGTGGAGAAGGTGACGATGGTGGGTAGCGGAGGTGGCGGCGGTGACGGATGTGTGACGGCAGCTGCGGGCGGGAGGAGGTAGGGTGGCTGGCTAGGGTTTGGGGGGAGGGTGCCGCTTATGTACGCTGACGGCGTTGGGCTAGGTGGGCCACTAGGCCGCGTGCCTGTCCATGGGTCGCGTCGTGCCGAGGGGTTTCGTGCCTTGGCTGGGTTGGCACTATGGGCTGAGAAGGAGGTCCAACACTAGCCCAACGTCATGCTTGTGCCAGCCCGAGCCCGAAGCCATCGTGTTGGGCCTGTACTCATACTGGGCCAAAAAATCGTGCTTTAAGCTGCCTATGAGCCTCGTGCCATATGACCATCTATACATAGTAGAGACTGCGGCGCGCCTCCAATGCACCTTTTTCTCAATCCAGAATGTGAAAACAGAGCCTATAAGCGAGATGTGCAATTAGTAGTACCTAAGATGGAGTGTGGTTTTGCCTGGAAAAAAAAAGATTGTTGGGGTTGAAAATGTTGTTGAGGAGGAGGAATACAACCAGTTTGACGAAAGTCCATCCTTTCACACTTCATACATGCCCCGAGTCTTGGGAGCTGACAAAACACCATACTTGCGAAGCGACCATCGTGAAAAGATCCATATACAAAAATCAAAGAAGAAAAAGAAGCAAGATTGATTTCTGCTGAATCCGATCCTTTTTGTAAAATGCAGGGATGTCTATTGCTGGAAATGGAATCCTTTTTGTAATATATATAGGATGTGTATTGGTGGAATTTGAATGAATCTCCTTTCTGTAATATATGATGCCTAAGATACTGCCTAAGATGCCTATATATTCTGCCTAAGATACTACCTAAGATGCCTAAGATACTACCTAAGATGCCTATAAGCGAGATGTGCAATTAGTAGTACCACTCATCTGAGAGTATTGATATTATTTTGTCTACATTTCGTCAAACTTCAAAGAGTTTGACTCCTCGATAAGCGAGATGTGCAATTAGTAGTATCCACTCATCGGAGACACGTCTCCTGTATCTTCTCTCCAAAATAAATAACCGTTGCCCCAACCCCTTCTTCTACCCGCGAAACCACCACATCCCCTTCATCTACCCGTGAGAAAACCACAACTGCCTACACTCCTCGTTGTGCCTCCTCCGCTCCACACCAAGCGACTTCCCTTCCACGCCGGCGCTCATGGCATCGAGGGAGCACCCGCGGTCGCTTGCGGAACTCCCGACGGAGGTGCTGGCAATCATCGTTGGCTGAGTCGGTGCGACATCGAATCGGCCTATGGAGGACCTCTGCAGCCTACGGGCAACCTGTAAGGACATGCTCCGCCCCTGCCGCGACAGAGACGTCGGTAGGCGCCTGGCACTGGATCGAGTTCCAGTCGAGCAGATGCAGAACAACGACCCCATCGGCTACGACGTCTTCCTTCGTAGCCTGGCTGTAGCCGGCAACCCGGTGGCCTGCTTCCACAGCGGGATGGATGGCATCTTCGGCAGGAACCACAGCCCCTCAGTCTCCCCTCGACGAGCTCCACCATGCTGCCAAGGACGGGCACAGAGGGGCGGCCTATGTGGCCGCCGTCTTCCTCTACAGAGCCAACAGCGGGGCCGACGCCGACGCCACTGCAATTGCGTACATGAAACAGGTTGAGGGCGAGGAGCAAGGGCAGTGGCGTCCGCGTTTGATCAGCAATGTGCAATCCCTAGATTTCTGGCATCCTGGGGTCAATCTAGCTTGACAAATTAGGAGTGTCGCCCTCCGCCGTGGCCTCCGCCGGCCGACGCTGCCAACGGCGGTGGCGTGAGGCAACATTCAACATTGCGCAGGCAAAGCATTCTGCGGTACGGCGCCGAGCCGGAGGGGGGTTTTGCATGTATTTCTGTAGTGATGAATGTAGGATTCATTACGAATGTAATGTCTTCTTCTATCGTGTAAAGTATCGTCCAATCGGTTATTGATAGACAAGATTTGATTTCTCACATTTCTGAGTCAAATCCAAGGTTGCGGCACCCTCTGCTTCCTCCTCTGTTCTATTGGAATGAAGAACAGTTTGTGTGGGAAAATGAGACGAGGATTAACCATCCCGCGTCTCTAATTAGGGTGGGGCCCAGTTCTATTGGAACGAAGAACAGTTCTTATTTCTCTTTTTAATCTGCAGTCAAATTTTGTAACATGTATTTCTCCGTCGTGCTTAGTCCAAATTTGATGATTTTTTTCTAGTTTTTTCTAAAATCCCCATCTTTTCATTAATTTCATTCTTTAGTGTATATTCCTTTTCGTGAATAATGTTTATATGCCTTATCTTGTTCTTTGTAAGTCCAACATAGAAATAATATTTGTTTTCCACAACCATTAGTAATGAAACTTTACATTTCGTGATCTTAAGGTGAACACATGCTTGTGTTAAAATTTCAAATGCGTACGAGATCGAACATGTTGCAAAGTGTGAAAAACTTCAATGTTCAAGCAACATTCTAGGAAACTATGTGAGAGATGTAGCCATTTGTACACAAGTATATTCTTCCTTTATCGAAACCATTTGAATTTTTTATGACAAGTTTAGGTACCCAAATTATGTTTTCACGTAGATTTGTAGAATTTTTGGAGCAAACTAAGATGTTATTAGAATTATTATATCACAAGCATGAGATGTATATTCGAATTATAAGAATGTTTGGTATACAAGTGTGACTGTTGATATTTTATTAAAATACTAAATGTCCAAATATGAATTGATGTTATTTTTAATGAATTTTTAGGCGCTGTTTTACCGGCTCTAATATTTGATGGATGCGAGTTTCAGTTCTAAAAAATAGTGTCGGGCCCACGCGTTAGTGTCAGCAGCTTAAAAAAAAGAAGATAACCGCCCGGACCTACCTGCCAACGAAGGCGACGTGAGTTTACTAACCAGCGTCGGCGATGACTATCCATTGTCTCCAAGATCGAGTTCATCACAGGAGGAACAGATACTGTAGGCGACGCTGATGGATCTGCCCACGTCTCTTAGATCGAGTTCATGCGACATGTATACAAAATCCAACAACCAAACTAACCAGTTCTTGATCGACAAATTAAACAAACTAAGCAGTTCATGATCGACAAACTAAGCAGTCCAACAACCTGACGAACAAACTGACGAACACACAATAATCACAAACACATTATTAATGGTACATGAGTGGATCAATTAGTCGGTCGCCGCTGTCGGAGTCTCACCGTCGGAGCCGTCGTCACCGCCATCGGAGCTGTCGTCGTCGCCGAGGAGAGACCGCTGGACCACGGGGAGCTTCTCAAACTTTTCAGCCAAGACGTGGATCCTGAAGGCGAGACCCTTGAGGCTGCGATCCTTGTAATCGTCAGGCGCCTCGATCTTGAACACTGCGCCAACATCTTGGAGCTTCATGAACGTGCCCTGGAGCAGTTCGACGGCGAAGCTGATGTCGGCAGCCTCCGACTTCTTCTTCTCCTTCTCCTTGGGCGCCGTCGGCTCCTTCCCCTTCTCCTTGATGGTCAACTTCCTCCGACGGCGGCTTTCGTCGTCGTCATCCTCTCTTCGTCCCCGCTTCGCCGACGGGTCACTCGACGCCATGCTCTTCTCGCTCCTTGTTGGTGTGATCTCTCGTTGACCGGAGTTTGTGGTTTTTTTATGGCGAGAGGGAAGAAGATGAAGCGAAAGAAACGATATGATTATGGAGCAACCAACAGTCGTCGGGGATTTATGATGACAAGACGTGAACCGTCAGGGCGCCTTCCTCCCCACGCTCCACGTCCCCCTACGCCTCGGGAACTGTTTTTTGGGAGCAAAACCGTCCAAAAACACGCGTCACATTTCAATTTCGCTGGAAGGTGGAGGGGCAGGGGCAGTTGTCGGGCCCACGCGTCAGTAGCCAAACCGCGTCGCATTTCAAGTTCCATATTATTATTAACGGGTTTTTATAAATGGCCGCGTCACATTTTAATTTTCAAACCCCGTCGCCTTTCAATTTCCAGATCCCGTCGCCTTTCCATTTCCTTCCCCTTCTCCTTCATGGCCGCAGTGTGCTTCATGGAGCTGCTGCCAAATGAACTGGTCACCCAGATCATCCTCCGCCGCATCAAGGGTGAGCCCATCATTCGTTTCGTGATCCTTCGTAATCAGGTCTGCGGCACCTTCCGGCGCATCTGCGACTCGGATAAGGTACTCCTGCAGGTGTCGCTGCGTGAGCTTCGTCAAGAGTGCAAGAATCGCTACGTCAGGTCCTTGTTGGAGAAGCGCTTCCGCCTCGCCAAACATTCGGAGGCATTATGCTTCGAGGGGATGGAGAGGTTGATGAGGCGGCGGAATCCCGATGAGGGTCTGGAGGTCGTCGGAAAGGCCGCTGCCAAAGACGCCGGTGCGAAGTACTTCTTAGCGATGCTGAAGTACCGTGTCACACCCGGATTTAAGGGCAAATCCGAATGCATAGAATACATGTGCGCCAGGATCAAGTTACACACATGCATCGACTCAGTGAATACCAAAAACAGTGTCAAAAGCGTAAAGGAAGTATTATAACTTTATTACATGACCGAATGTCTCATAATCGTAACAAAAGCGAGTACTAGCAGCGGAAAAGGACGTCTCCACAGGCAGCTGACTGGTGGCATGCTCGCCTAGAAACCGTCGAACTCTCCAGGAAAGTCTTCAAAGCGTCCGTCTGAGCAGCAACCGGGTTGTGTAGATGCAATATAAAATAACAACAAGCATGAGCACATGTCGTACTCAACAAGGGAAAATTCTATAACAACATGCAAAGGCTTTATGGTGGAAGCTTGTGGTTGCATAGCAGGTCAGCATTTTAGTTGGTCAAGTTTTATTAAGCAAGCTGATTACTAGCAAATGTAAGTTTATACCAACCCAGAGATTAACATAAGCATCATCAACATGAACGTAAGTAAATGCAACAAGTTTAATCCATCTTTCATAAATTACTCATGTGAGGGTCCAGGTCGCCCTTGACCGTGGGCACGGCTAACTAGTTAGTTTTACACTCTGCAGAGGTTGTACATCTTTACCCACAAGTCGCATAAAAGTTCTAGGAACTTTAAACCCAACCATGCGATGCCGGCCAAGCATCATACCACACTACCGAGGTGTGATTGCATAGGGATGCTACGAGGCCTTTACAAAGATTCCCTAGCACGGGCTGCTCGCTAGGTTACCTGATCAGTGCAGCGCATAAACCTCTCTCAGCTGCGAAGCTACCATAGAGCAGATCAGTCTGAGGGCCGGGCTATACACCATCTACCGTCAGCCCCCAACCCCTTTCAGGTAAAGCATACCACATACTAAAGTTTCTAATTAATTGGCCAAGACAGAGCCATATGTCTTGTGGTAGTACTGTTTTCCTGGGTGGTTCTCCATGTTCCGATTAACAAAGGTGATCTTGTTTAATGAAGGTATAACATAAGTAAAGCAAGATTAACATTGTTGTTCATTAGAACCACCATGATCCCAAGTTGAGCAACTAAGCAAGATCTACCCAACATAATCATAAACCCAGGTTGATCAAGGCATAGGAATAAACAAAACTAGTCAAACCTTACATGGGTCCCATCACATTAATGCAAGCAATAAATAAATAACGGTGTAATTAAAATGCATGTTGTAATAGGATAACCGGGAATGCAGCAAGGACTTGCCTTCTACCAACGCTTGCTGCTGCTCAATGTCTTGAAAATCTTCAACTTCAGCGTATTCCACGTACGGACCGTCTTCTACGCACCACATCATACACATACGAGCAAATAATGGAATAAAATAAGAAACAATCACCAAACAGTACTAACATAACAAAACAGGGGCATAAAACTGTTCTACACTTCGATACGATCGCGTGGATATAAAGAACGCTAAAAACGGAGCTAAAACGTGTATTCTACGGCCAAAACAAGGTACAGGGGCTTAACTGCGAGAAAACTGGGCTTACAGGGGCCTATCTGCAAGAAACCGAGGGTTAAAACCTAATTACATATAAAAACAGAAGGTCTACGGCGCAAAAACACTAGGGCTGGACCTCGGGTGGAAAAAACCAGGAAGTCTAGGGTTTAAACCGTAAAGGTAAGGACCTATTCGTGAGGGTTTTTAAACTGCGGGAGGGCATAAACGTGAATCTAAGAAACAGAGGGTCCTTTTTGCAAAACAACACGGTGCGGCTCTGGTGTTGACCGGTATACGCCGGTTTGACCCAGGGTCAGATGCGATCTGGGCCGTGGGATCCAGATCGGACGGCTACGGTCGGGCGGCTGCGGGCGACGGCGCACAAGCGGCGGAGGACTCGCCGGCGAGCGGCGGCACCCGAGCAACTCCGGCAAGCTTGCTTGATCTAGGGCTAGGAGACACGGTTTGAGACGCAGTGTGCACTAGGGCGACGCGGTCGATGCGAGGGATCGATCTAGGTCACTGGGACGGGCGCACGGGCAACAACGACGACGCGCAGCACGGTGGGGCGGACGGCCGCGGCGGCACAAAATCCGGCGAGCACACGCGGGCGGTTCAACACACGAGATCGACGACAAGTGGCACCGGTAGACTCCTCACCTCCTTGCGAAGCTTCCGGGATACTTCTCGTCGGCGGAGAGGCGGCAACCGAGGGAAACAACGGCGGCGGCGCTAGGGTTCCTTGGAGCTCGGCGGCAGTGTGGGTGGCGGCTAGGGTTAGAGGAAAAGTAGCAAGGCGGGGGTCATGGCGGGGTCTTTATAGGCCGAGGGAGGCGGCCTTGGCGCGCGGGCCAAGCCAGGGAGCGGCGCGGGCGCGGGGTGCGGCGCGACCGGGGTCGGACTCGAGCTCGAGTCCGGCTCGGGCGGTCGCTGCGGTAGGGATGACGAGCGGGGCCCGCTCGTCAGCGACCGTGGAGAGGGGGAAGGCGAGATGGGCCGCGCTGGGCCGTTCGGCCGGCTGGGCCGCGAAACAGCGGGTGCCGAGCGCACTGGCTAGAGAGATCGAGGGCAACCGGTGGACTTTGGGCCGACAGGCCGCGCATGAAAGCTGGGCTGCGCGACTGTGTGACTGCGTGCTGGGCTGAGACTGATGTCGGGCCAAAAGAGAAAGAAACAGGGAAAGGGGAAAAGAAAGGTTTTCACTATTTTTCAAAAGAGGATGCACCAGCATGTATGCAATAAACACAAAGCCACTTATTTAAATTGGAAAAACAAATATGTTTTGTTTTTTTTCCTCTACTATATTCCCTGTAAAGAATTAAATGTTTGGAAAATTTTAAAAATTATGGGAAAATCGTTGTTTAAATTTTCTTCCTATTCACATCCTGAAATTCAGGAATTTCAGGGTGTGACATACCGTCACAACCCTGCGGACCCCAAAGTGATGGCACTGCTCCACGAAATCAGCGGCGGCTCGAGAACATTGCGTGGTGGTACTGGCTTTGTGATGGCGACGATGACATTCCGTTGCTGCCCGTCCAGAATCCCCACGTCTACATTTGGGCAGCGGGATGTAGGCGCTACGGGCCGGAGACCCCAAGGATCATCCACTACTGCAGCGCCGAGTGTCGCATCCGTCATGAGTTCGACCTCTGGACGCGTGGATTCAGCGTCGCGGTGGAGTACGCCGTCAGCAGGATGAACATCGGGATGTAGGCGGAAGCATCAATAAAAATTATGTATCTTAATGTAAATTATTACATATTCTGTGTCGCATCCACAAGATTTGATTTGTCATGTTTCTGAGTCAAATCGAAGGTTGCGGTGGTCTCATTTGCCGCATTAGAAGCCTAGGGTGCCATCTTGGATGTCAAAGCGAGCACGATGGCGGCGGCGGCGGCGGCGGCGGTGGCCTCTGCTAGTCTGCTTCCTCCTCTGTTCTATTGGGTGGGTGTAGGAGACGAGGATTGGAGGGGCAAATGAGACGCGGGTTAACCACCCTCTCTGTTCTATTGGAATGAAGAACAATTCTCATTTCTCCTTTTAATCTGCAGTCAAATTTTGTAACATGTATTTCTCCGTCGTACTTAGTCCAAATTTGATGATTTTTTCCTATTTTTTTTTCTAAAATCCCCATATTTTCATTAATGCATTGTTTAGTGTATATTCCGTTTCGTGAATAATGTTTATATGCCTTTATCTTGTTCTTTGTAAGTACAACATAGAAATAATATTTGTTTTCCACAACCATTAGTAATGAAACTTTGCATTTCGTAATCTTAAGGTGAACACAAGCTTGTGTAAAAATTTCAAATGCGTACGAGATCGAACGTGTTGCAAAGTGTGGAAAACTTCAATGTTCAAGCAACATTCTAAGAAACTATGTGAGAGATGTAGCCATTTGTACACAAGTATATTCTTCCTTTATCGAAACCATTTGATTTTTTTATGACAAGTTTAGGTACCCAATTTATGTTGCCACATCAATTTGTAGAATTTTTGGAGCAAACTAAGATGTTATTAGAATTATTATATCACAAGCATGAGATGTATATTCGAATTATAAGAATGTTGGGTACACAAGTGGGACTGTTAATATTTTATTAAAATACTAAATGTCCTAATATGAATTGATGTTATTTTTAATGAATTTTTAGGTGCTGTTTTACCGGCTCTAATATTTGATGGATGCGAGTTTCATTTCTAAAAAATAGTGTCGGGCCCACGCGCCAGTGTCAGCAGCCTATATAAAGAAGATGCCTGCCGACGAAGCCGACGCGGGTTTACTAACCAGCGTCAGCGATGACTATCCATTGTCAGCGTCAGCAGGCAAACCTTGCGCGCGCTGTTAAAAAATTCCCACCTATATTGACTATAATGCCCATGGAATTCCAATTCCACCAGAGAGCCGTTCAAGGGCACGCCAGTAATTTCCGTGAACATAGTAACGCGCGCAGGGGACATAACATTCAGTAACCCTGCGGTGGTGGGGGTAGCAACTAGGGTGAAAACACTTGCAGCTCAGGCTAGCGATGGTTCTTTTCATGGGGTTAGGAGAATGATATCCTCACCGCAGCACTTGAGACTCCAGAGCATCGAGGTCGGGTCTGAGGCGTGTCTAGTTCACTTGGTTGGGGTAAAGGGTTTGGTGAAGAGTTTGCTGGAATGTATAGGAAGAAGAGGAACAAGAAGGCTGGACCGCAGATGGAAGACCTAGTTGTTGAAGCAGTCACCAGAATTGTCTCCATTCTAGCAGAATCAGGCTTTGATATAAGGAAAAATGTACTTCATCCTCCCCAATCACCACCTGTCAGTAGCAGCGAGGAAGAAGATGTGCATGGCCTCGAGGAAGAAGATGTGCATGGCCTCGAGGAAGAAGAAGCACGTGGCAGAGAGGAAGACCATTGGCATGTCAGCGAGGACGAAGGTAGTCAACAGCACATTGATAGTCGATCACCTATGCTGGACACAATAGATAAGCTGACAGAGCCAACCAAGTGCAGCCTTTTGGATGGCTCCGGGAATAAAGTGGAGCTCGCACTAGCCACTGTCTTTCCATTGCAAAAGACTCTCCATACAGTACTGGTGCAGGATGGGTATGCTGTGGTGTAACCTAGTTATGTGTGGGGCAATACGGGTCACTACCCTCTGCCTGTACCAATTGGGGGGATGAAGTAACAACCCTAGCTGAGGCTCTCTGTATAAGGATCCAATGGTCAAAGAACAGGATCCATGTACCACCCATTACGAGAAATACCAACCCTGCTCCCACATCAGGTAGCAGGGGTACAGCATCAGATGGAGGTACTGCAGCTCAGCATCAGCAAGAGAAAGCTCAGCAGCAGCAGCAGATCAGCAAAACTATGCAGCAGGAGCATCGACAACAGCAGGAGGAGGACATGCAATCTCCGCCTAAGAAGCAGCAGCAGATCAACAAAACTACACAGCAGGAGCATCGACAACAGCAGGAGGAACCCAGGCAATCTCCACCTAAGCAGCAGCAGCAGCGACAGGTGGAGGACAGGCAATCTCCGCCTGAGCAGCAGCCACCGCAGAAGAAGGGGGCCAGGAAACCTCTGCCTAGAGATGACCTTCTTAATTGTTTTTGGACAAAATAGGATCCAAAATACAAGCCTGCTGTGCCTATGTTGTTAGAAGCAGACTTACAGGCTGCTGGACCGAATTGTGCCAGGTTGCATGCTTACGCCATGGAACACAGTAAGGATAAACTTAGTTTTCCAGCAAAGTTGCCTGAAGACTCCTTTCATGGTGCTGGTGATTTAATGTTAAACATTGCATTCAGTCACGTGTATGACCTTATAACCCTAGTTGCTCTGGATGAGACCTTCTTGAGGTTGTGGACATTGTAAGTGCCTTAAAACCAAAATAGATATTCCTTTAATTTTGATCACAAAGTTCATGCATGCTAACATTTGAATTTTTTTAGGAAAATGAAGGACAAGGCAGCAGAGATGAAGATTAGTGTTGGGTTTTTGGATCCACAGGTTCTCACGACCATAAAGATTCATAAGGAGTCTAACCTTGTAATAAAAGCATTGAGAAATGCAATGACGAATGACTACGTGGTGGGTGCCTTCGGCACCGATGGCCACTACGTCACACTAATCATCTGTATGAAGTTCAAAGAGGTTTGGTATCTAGATTCTGCTAAACATCATCCCGCGTGAAAGTTTGAAGACCTCCGAGCGCTTGTGACTTGGTCCGTACCTTGTAGGTTTTGTTCACAAAATTCAATCTCTTAGTGTTTCTAATCGGTATTGCTGATCATGCAGGGCCTCTGAAGATATATGCCCAAAGGACGAAGGGATGAAAGGAAAGAAGACAAAGCTAAAATCCAATCAGACATTCAAGCACAAGCCAAATACCACTGTAAGACCGAGGTTTTTTTTATGGTCCCTTCATACCAATTTGGTACTGCATTAACTTGTCATTTTGGTACCTCGATGTGCAGTGTGCTCAGCAGCCATCGGGGTCCTTTTTGCATGGATTCCATGTGGCATTCAATATGTTCAAACTACTTGAAGACATACCTCACATCAAGAAGGCTGCTGTAAGTAGATAATGCTCTCACCCTTGTCTCTACTCATATTCTCCATTTGATTTTAGAAACTGATTTGTACTTGTATTCTCATAATTATTTTATTTTGCAGGATTTCAAACCTGCCCTAAATGTTTCTACAGAAGATCTAAAGCCGGTCCGGGAGATGCTGTGCGAGTACATTGTTAAGGAGATCCTCGACCGAAACGGCAACCTCTATAATGGTGCACCGTGAGTTCATTGTACTACCTGACAAACTTGAAACTTGCTGCATTCAGACTAGTTTAGTACTGCCTGAGAAACCTGCTTGGCTGGGGTCAGATGTTGCCTGGCTTAGGCAGTTTTCTCAGGACTCCATCCAAACAAAGCACCGATGATGAACTTGAAACTTTAGCATGCATGTCGATCTGATGAGGAACTTGATGTGATCTCGCATTATTGTGTATATATATGTGATCTTGCTTGTGTATATATGTGATGAGAATGTGTTTGTGATGTCTCCTAGCATTGCTGTGGTGGCTGCCAAATCCTGGCTATTTCCAGGATGCAGCCCCTGATCTGGTGGCTGCCAAATCCTGGCTGGTTCCGGGATGCAGCCAGAAAACGGGCAAGTTACTGTAGGTGCCTTACGTATCGGTCACGGGCGTTAAGTAAGGCATGTTACAAAAACAGATCCATGAGTAACGGGCTTCACTTGGAACGCCCGTTACAAGTATGACAACACTGTAACGGGCCGCATAAAGGCCCATTACTAATACTGACCGGTGGGCCCTAGAAGTTGATGCTTTCATCGAGACAGGAGACGCGCTTCCAGAGCACGCATCTCCTGTCATCGAGACAGACGTGATGCGCGTCCAGAGCACACGTCTCCTTTCATGGAGACAGGCGAGACGCACATCTAGAGCACGCGTCTCCTTTCGTCCAGACAGAGAAGACGCACGTACAAAAAATGCGTCTCCTTACGTGCAGACGCATGTCCACAGCAAACGTCTCCGATATTGAGTTCATGTAACGGGCTAGGCTTCTGTGCCCGTTACCAAAGGTCCATGTGGGCCCAGAGAAACAGACATTTCAGGTGACCGGTAACTAGTTTCGGTAACGGCCTTTGTTCGACGCCCGTTACAATTACGTGTTATCAGTATCGGGCATCCGCCCGTTACCTTTCTTGGCTTATTTGTAACGCTTGATCGGTAACGGGCGTTTTGCCCGTTACCAATGGCCATCCGCGCCCGTTACCAATGTCTGTTTTTCACGTAGTGTGAGAGGGGAGGGGGAGGCCATGAATTGAGGTTCGCACGACAGTAGCAGTTGCCGGCTGGATTGACGCCGCCACTGCTGCCTGAGGAACCCTAGTAAGGAAAAAAGAGAGATTTATCTTTTTACCATTATAACGGATGACCACTCTCCGATTGTCACTTTAACGGTGGCAAATATTTATTCACAATCAATGTTGTGAAAGCGATGCATTTTTTACCACTTTCGCTTACGTGGCAGCTCAGCTGAGCAGTCCAGCTCGGATCTGAGTCAGCGAAGGGTGTGAAATGTCTCTAATGCCCTTTGCCCTCTCCCTCCTCCTCCCCCTCTCAGCTCCCCTCCCACCAAGTTGTCTTCAACATCCAGCTCGGGCAACAAGAACCTGACGGAGTTCGCCCTCGACCTCATCAGGGAGTTGGAGACCATGCCGGACGGGGCCAGGGAGCTGGTCGAGCACAACAAGATGTGGCAGATGCGCATGGTGCCCAAGATGAAGCACCACGACAAGCCACCGCTATCCCTGAAGGAGGCCATCAGCGCCAGCATCTCGCGTGAGAAGCTTGTGTCCGGCGCGACTGACAGGTCTGTGTCCGCGCATTCCGGGGGGGGGGCTGCGCCGACGGCCGTGGTGTCCAAGTTCGCGAACCCGTTCTGGATCGAGATGGCCCTCCTCCTCGGCATCCAGTGGCCACCCGCGTGAAGCAGCGAGGCCGTCCTTGTCTTCGATTTCATTGTCTGGTGGCCGCCTCCCCGCCACCCGAGCTCGTCCCCCCGGTGGCCAGCCGGCCACGGCAGAGCTGACCTGTGGCCACCACGCCTGCGGGTGTGGCCGCTGGTCTTCCATGGGGGGAGCTCCACTGGACTCGCCTGAGCTTCGCTAGTGGCTGCCGGTCTGCCATGGGGGGAGCTCCGTCGATGGCCGCCCAGCGAGACCGTTGGCCGAGCGAGCTTGGTGGCTGCCCAAGGAGCTTGGGCTCCTTCAGCTCCGGTGGCCAAACTGCGCAGGGAAGAGGCCCGACGCCCGGTGTCGAGGAGACCTTAGCGGCCAGCATGAGGAAGAAGAAGGGTAGGGGCAGACGAGGTCATTTTCCACGCACGTGTTCCCTCGAACCAACGTGGACTGCTCAGCTGGGCTGCCACGTAAGCGAAAGTGGTAAAAATGTATCGTTTTCGTAACATCGATGGTGAATAAATATTTAACACCGTTAAAGTGACAATCAGAGAGTATCTGCTTGTTATAATGGTAAAAAGTTAATTCTCCCAAAAAAGGGACGAGGAGGAGGAGGCAGATCGGCTCGGGGCGTGGGTGTGCGACGAAGGTGGGCAGCCAACGGGGAAGAGGAAGATGGTGAGCGGCAGTGGCGCAAGGCACACCCGTGACGGGGAAGAGGGAGAGATGGGTGGCGCGGACCGAGTGGAGGGAGAGAGAGAGAGAGAGGAAGAGGGGATGGGGATAAGAGGGGGGGTTGTGTCTTTTGCAAAAGTGTTCGATGAGCGTTCAAATGCAAAAACACCACGAAATCAGAATTTCATTTTCTTGGTGGACAATATTTTTGAATGTAAGAGGTTTTATGTAAGAAAAATGTGCACGTTTGCTGTAGCGGCGGGGGCTCGCTCGACCAGAAAGAGATTAGCGTGAAACCGAAGGGCTTTCTTGATATGGGCGGAGTAGTTAGGATCCGTTTGGCACAGCTCTAGCAGCAGCTCGTGGAGTTGTTTTTGCTGAAGCTGTGCCAAAGAGGTCCAAAATGGTAGAGCAAAAAGGTAGGGAGAGAGCAGAAAAACGTCGCCCCCTCCCCCCGCTCAGTCCCCATGCATGCGGGGCTCTGTTACCAAACTGCCCCTAAACTTCACGAGAATAACAACCAAATTGCCACCACCCCGCGTATGCATTCCTCACCAATCCCGGCGACGGCCGGCCGGCACATAGAGGAGAGGGTTGCGGCCAGAGAAGATGCTCCGACGGCTGGACGGGGCAGATCCAGTGGGGGCCTCCAGGATGCGCCCGACAGAGGGGCTGGCGGCTCGCCCAGCCAAGCTGTTGGTGGCGCCTTCGGTGTAGGGATTAGCGTCGCGTGGCGCGTGCTCGACGAAGAGGCTCTCGACGTGGTGATGGAGTGGCTCCCACCGTGGGGTCGGCGAGGGGATGTGGGAGGCCGGCGGCCGGCGCATCCACGTGGGTCGGCGAGTGAGCTGGGAGCTGGGAGTCCGGCGGCCGGTGCAGCTGCCCCAAGCACCGGCGAGGGAGCATGAACACGGGAGGAGATGGAGGCGCGGCACCCTCGACAGAGCTTGCTCGCGGCGCCCTCGGCGGAGCTCACAACACGTGGGGGAGGTGCCGTCGGCACTTGGGGGAGTGGCGGTGCTCGAGGTGGCACGCTAGAGAGGGGGCGGCGACGCACATGTAGGTGGAGGTGTGCAACAGCTGGTGGGGAGGGGGCGGCGGCGTGCATGGGTAGCGGCGGTGGGAGATCGAGCAGAAGGGCGGGGAAGAGGGGATGAAGACTGGAGGGAAATGGATAAGGTGGGAAGGAAAAAATATATGAAGGAAAGGGAACGAGGAAAAAATAAGAAGAGAAAAGAAAAAATAATTGGAAGGGAAAGAAAGGGATGGGGAGAAATAAAAGAGAGAAAAAATGAGAAGAAAAAAAGAAAAAGAAAAATAGGAGGAAGATAAAAAAGAAAATAGAAAAAAAGGAAATGGTAATATAGATATTTCACTCTTTTATCCACTTTACACAGTCAGGAAAATCTGTTTTGCCAAATGTTTTTTAAAATGATCTTAAAGATTCATCAGAGAATCTGCTCCACTAACACAACTACAACCGGAACTGCCACAGCCGGAGTCACAGCTGTGTTAAACACACCCTTAACATCCGTGTTCCATAGGTCACAGATTCACTCGCATCACGACATCTGGTGATCCGACCACTTATACTCAGACCCTTAAAAAAAGAAATTGATATGCACAATTGTCTTATCAATGGTCAGTAAAAAATAATATTTATAAGAACTATATGAACAGCCAAATAAATTCAAACAAGATGTGCAAATGCTAAGTGTTGACACCTTTTTACGGGATCAACAAGCACACGGAGAAAGCTCACTGCAGCTTCTCTGCGCGGGGCGGTCAGACCGCCTGTGGGGGGCGGTTAGACTGGGTTACCGGGATAAACCGGCGGTAGACCTACGAACGTTGGCTCGGGAGGGACCTCGTCAGAGCTGATGCACGTAGGGTTGCTTTAGGGTCGGCAGGCCACCTAGATTGCTTTCAGACGTCACGGAGACGAAGGAAGAACAGCAGATTGAGGTTGGAAGAGCTAAGGCAAAGAGATAAAAGTAAAGGCAAAACAATAAAGAGTAGATGTATTTGATCGATTGGATGATACTCAATCAGCCGTGGCCCTTTATATTTATAGGGAGGGGACGGCTTGCCCCATTAGGAATCGAAACCATTACAAAAACGTGTTAAATACAACTCTTAACCGGTTTTGGCAGGGCAGGGCGGTCTAACCGCCCTGGGGACGCGGTCTGACCGTGTGTCCGACGTGCAGATCTTCCATAGGCCATATCTCTTTCATCCAGACTCTGAATTGGACGTTCTATATATGGATTTTGATGTACTCGACGAGACCTATCGAATGGTGAAGTCCAAATTGCCTTTTGAGGATTTTGACCAGGGCAGTTAGACCGCCTAGGTGGGGCGGTCAGACCTGTCTCGCCCAGTCCTGCCAATTTTGGGTGTCAACATATGCCCCCTGTTTTCTGGTAAAGCTTTGCATGCCAGAAAACATCTATAATGATTAAAATTGGCAGAAAACGATGTTAATAATACATCATCCATTTTTGCTCCTAAGGGTGATAATTGCTTTATCGGCCATAAATTTGCTATGAACTCATGAAACAACTTGCTTTGGCCTCCATACCTGCCGGTGTGACCATTGTATGTTGCTCCATTGATCTTTGGTTTCGCATCCGCTGCAATTTTCTCTTTTGAGTGCGGGATAAGCCTGAGGGACACCACCTCGGCTGCATACCCTTAGAATTTTGCTCTTTACTACCTTCACCTTGCTTGATAGTAGCACATACATTATTCTTGACCAGATTGCTATTACAAGCGACCGGCCTTTGCAATGTACCATAACTTGGATATGCAATAGGATATTGAATCATATATGAATTCATGTACATACTACTATAATCATCAGGTGAGTAATAACAAGGATAATACCAAGAACATAGCATAACTGATCCAACAAAAGGATATGGTGCAGAAGCAAAATTACCTTGTTGGTGATGTGTATTTCCTCGCCCATGTCTTGGTGGTGCTTTTTCACCCTTAGCACCTATTTGTTGATTTCTCTGCTTCCTTGCAGCTCCCTTCCTCTTATATTTGGCCAGGAGTTCTTCAAAACTCGGCCTTACCTTTCTCTTAGGAGCATCACCATTTTTCCTGGAAGTAGCGGTCAGACCGCCCTAGGACGCGGTTAGACCGCCCTGTGACGCGGTTAGACCGCCCTAGGCAGTGGCCAGACCGATCGATGCACCGTCAGCCTTTTCTGTCTTGCCTTGCCCCCCGAGCGTTGAAGCCTTCACTGCAACCTTGGGGGTCTCTTCCAGTGGCACTTTCTCGTCAAGCCTTTGCTCTCCAATGATTATATTCTTCCCCTTAGCTTTCTTAGCTTGATCCGGCCGAATGAGTACCTTGGGATTCAACAATTCAAGAGCATTCACAAAGGCATTAGCAGGAAAAGGGGTTTGGTCGACTTGCATCTTGTGAAGTACTAAACGACCTTCATTAATGGCCGATTGTATCTGCCGACGAAAACTATTACAATCATTAGTAGCATGAGAATAAGAATGATGAAATTTACAATATGCACGCTTCTTTATCTCATTAGGCAGTGGCAAAGTGTGAGACATTTTAATTTTACCCAACTTTAATAACTCATCAAAATCCTATCACACTTAGCCACATCAAAAGTGAATTTTACTTCATCTTGCCGACTCTTAGGGGCCGGCTTGAGAGAAGCACAAGAGTTTGCTTTATCATCAGATGACCATTTAAATTCAGCAGCATATACTTCTTTACTCTCATCGTCCGAGGATTGATAATCTAACATATGCATGTTAGGATGATCAGATTTAAACCGAGTATCTTTGCTTCGGCTTTCGTGAGCTAAAGCTCTTGTTAAAACTTGGGCAACATTAGCAAATTCATGACCATCTAATTTTTCTCTAATATGGGATCGCAAACCATTAAAAGCTAATTCAGCAAGATCCCTCTCAGAGATAACAAGACTATAACAACAATTTTTGTTTCTCTAAACCTTCTAATATAATTAGTAACAGGTTCATCATGTTTTTGCCTAACCGACGTTAAATGACTCAACCTTAACTCATTATCTCCACTATAAAAGTGATCATGAAATTTCTGCTCTAATTGTTCCCAAGTATGAATAGAGTTAACAGGTAATGAAGCAAACCATGAAAAAGCATTGCCAGTTAAAGATAAAGAAAATAAACGTACTTTTATTTCTTCTATGGCACTAGCTTCTCCTAATTGAGCAAGATATTGACTAATATGCTCCCAAGTAGTTTTGCTATCATCCCCATTAAACTTCACAAATTCAGGACAACGCCAACCAACAGGATAGGGAACCGAATCAAAACTAGAAGGATACGGTTTTTGATATGAAGAATTTTTATTTTTTACATCTATCCCATACTCATCTCTCATTTGTTTAGCAAGATTAGCATTAAACCTATCGATGACTTCTTGTATGATGGTTGGCATTGGCATAGTCGAAGCGTTCGATTACAACACATTGGCTTGTGTAGGTGGGTTTTGGGGGTTGTGCTGCAAACAACTATTAGGTTGTGTATTAGGAACAAAACCATACCTAGTGCCTGATCCAAAAGGAACCATAAACGGAATACCATGAGCTACTATATTATCACCAGATCGGCCAGAGGCAGCCTGAACAGGAGGTACAGTAACTATAGGCTCCGGAGAAGAGGGGTACGACACCATAACACCAGGACCGGTCTGACCATGCGGTCTGACCGGCCTGTAGTGACTAGACGACGGAGGTGGTGTTTGTCCTGAAAAATAGTTCAACAGCATACCATATTGAGGATTAAACATGGGTGTAGCCAATGTACTAGCAGATGGGATCTGAGGTGACACAGTTTTAGGAATAGATGCATTATCACTACCCTCCTCTACACGTTTACCAAGACTCTTATCTACCATGTTTTGCATGTTTTCAATCACTGCTAAACGAAAATTATCCATGACGGTAGTAAGATCATTGGCAGTAACAAAAGAGGATGGGGACATTGATGTGCTTACAGTGCTTGGTACCTCAGGTGGTGGAGCGTCGGTGATCTCCTTGACCTTCTTCACCTTGCCTTCACGATTTTTCTTGAAGTGTGACAAGTAGTTAAGTCGATCTCGCTCAGCCTTCTCCTTCATGAGACCTTCTATAACCAAACCGTCTTGTTCAGCTTGTTTCTTCATGAAGTCCTCCATGGCTTGGCGATCTTCAGGCGAGAGCTCCACATCATCTATGCCGATGACGTTATCTTGATCAAGTTCAGTTCTTGAGCCCATTGTGCCGGAGTTAGATAGATCGGTTAAAATAGCCAGATCTTCTTCCCCAACGGAGTCGCCAATTTGTTGACACCTTTTTACGGGATCAATAAGCACGCGGAGAAAGCTCGCTGCAGCTTCTCTGCGCGGGACGGTTAGACCGTCTGTGGGGGGCGGTTAGACCGGGTTACCGGGATAAACCGGCGGTAGACCTACGAACGTCGGCTCGGGAGGGACCCCGTCAGAGCTGATGCACGTAGGCTTGCTCTAGGGTCGGCAGGCCACCTAGAACGCCTTCGGACGTCGTGGAGACGAAGGAAGAACATCAGTTTGAGGTTGGAAGAGCTAAGGCAAAGAGATAAAAGTAAAGGCAAAACAATAAAGAGTAGATGTATTTGATCGATTAGATGATACTCAATCGGCTGTGGCCCTTTATATTTATAGGGAGGGGAGGTCTTGCCCCATTAGGAATCGAAACCATTACAAAAACGTGTTAAAATACAACTCCTAACCGGTTTTGGCAAGGCAGGGCGGTCTAACCGCCCTGGGGACTCGGTCTGACCGCGTGTCCGACGTGCAGATCTTCTATAGGCCATATCTCTTTCATCCGGACTCCGAATTGGACGTTCTATATATGGATTTTGATATACTCGACGAGACCTATCCAATGGTGAAGTCCAAATTGCCTTTTGAGGATTTTGACCAGGGCAGTCAGACCGCCTCGGTGGGGCGGCCAGACCTGTCTCGCCCAGTCCTGCCAATTTTGGGTGTCAACACTAATGCTCGTAATACAATTTAAAACCAGAGCAGAGAAAGGCAACGTGTGATCATTAAATGATGCTTTATCAATATGAAGCAAAACGAAACTGTTGTGTGTGACACTACGCAACACTCTGAGTAAGACTTCTATTTCATGAATAACCCTTTGTATAACTCATCGTATTTAGATCATGTTTGGTTTCTATAAATGAAAGTGCATCTAGGCTCCTAATTGTTTTGGTGATAATGACAATACAATTTGGATGATTTAATGCTTTCAATGAGATGTGTGCAGGGATTAAAAGGAGAAAATTCGTGTTTAATCAAAAGAAGCCCCTCATACCTTCTATTAGGTGTTGAAGCTCAATTGGAGGTTTAAATTGTTTTATATTTCGAATTTGAGTATAGGAAACACCATACTATAAAGAGGGATGCGAATTGACCATCTAGAGATGCTTAAAGTGCTTAGAAAGGTGAACCAAGAAAACCAAGAGAGACACAAAGCCTACACGTACACATACCTTTGTTTCTTCCTTGTTCTGCCCTTTGTCGGTAGTACCGGCCTTGGGTCGGTAGTACCGATAAGGGCTTACTGTCTGGTTTCCTCGAGCCCCTCGGTAGTTCCGACCCCAGGTCGGTACTACCGAGAAAGTCGTTCTGGTTCCCTTTTCAGGGGCCCTTGGTAGTTCCGACCCCAGGTCGGTACTACCGAGAAAGCTGTTTTGTTTCTTTTTTCGGAGCCCCTCGGTAGTACCGACCTGAGGTCGGTAGTACCGATAAACAGCGTTTCTACACAGTAACAGCTAGTTTTGGGGGGTGGGTATTTATACCCCCACATACCCCCTTCATTTGCTGCTGACCTAACCCGAGACAAACACGCCCAAGAGCATTCACTCCCCTTCTCCACTCCTCCCTAGAGTCAACCCTTGATCCTTTGAGCTAGGGATTCAGTGAGGAAGATATTCTTGGTGTGAGATTGAGAAGCTTTGAGTGTCCCATCCATCTCCTTCATCTCAAGAGCACTTGAAGCATCTCCGGGCATCGATTCGTGTTTGTTACTCTTGAAGCTTGCTTCTAGACGGTTAGGCGTCGCCTGTTGAGTGCCCTCTTCGTGTGGAGCACTCGAGATCGTTTGTATTACCCCTCCATGGTGGAGAATTCTTAGTGAGCTCCAATCTTCCTTTGTGGGGATTGGGTGAGGCAAGAGGCTCTTGGTGATAGCCCTCCCTTTGTGGGATCCTCAACGGAGACGTAGCTTCCTTTGTGGAAGTGAACTTCGGATTAAACCTCTTGTCCATTGCTTGTTTGAGTTCTTCTAAATTCACTAACCCTAGAAGTGTGTTTCGGCCCGATCTAGATATTTGTTGTGTTACAACTTGTATCTTTGGTTGCAGGAGGTTCTTAGCATCTAAACTCAACTCTTGGTTCAAGTAGAATTGCTAGAATCATTTTCGTTTTCGAATTTCATTTTAGTCATCTCTGGCTAGTCGGTAGTACCGCCCCTGTGCCGGTAGTACCGAGCCCCTCGGTAGTACCGACACAGCACCGGTAGTACCGACCCGTGATTTAACCGCTGCATTTATTTCAGAAATTCGAAGTGATTCTATTCACCCCCCTCTAGGCATCACAAGGTCCTTTCAATTGGTATTAGAGCCTAATCCCTTGATTTAGGCTTAACCACTGAGGGATCAAGATGTCGGGGAGTGGTGATGACATCGCCGCTCAAGAACTCACCGCCAAGGAAGGCTCAAGACCAAGCTGCAGCTCTAGAGGCAATGGGGAAGGCCCCAAGCCGTACACCATCCAACATCACGAGCTTCGATGATTCCTCCTCCGACTCTGACTCGGACTCCGATTCGAGTGATGAAGACGTCAAGGATGGTGACAATGGCGCAAAGAAAGTGGTGAAGAAAAGAAGGAAAGCCAAGAAGAAGAAGAAAGCAAAGGAGATGGCCAAGAAGCTCCTCAAGAAGATGATCAAGAAGGAGCAAGCAAAGCACTCTCATTCCGGCTACTATGAAGTGCCCTTCCACTACGGACACATTCCGGGTAACAATCCTAACGACAAATTTTATTCCGTACATTTGGGAAAGCCTCCCCACTTCGATGGGAAAGACTATCCCAAATGGGTTTATGATATGCAAATGCACCTTTACGGGCTTCACCCTTCTCTTTGGAAGATTGTGTGTGTAGGTGTGACAATCCCCACCGAAGGTGAAGCTCTCACAATAGAGCATGAACAAGACCTCCACCGCAATGTTCAAGCAACAAGAGTCATCACGGGATCCTTGTGTGCTCAAGAGTTCAACAAAGTCTGGAACATCCAAATTGCCAAGGTGATTTGGGACACACTCAAGGAAGCACATGAGGGTACCGATCATGTGAGAAGAGGCAAGATTGATTTGATCCACGGAGAGCTTGAGCTATTCATCATGAAGGATGGAGAAACCGTGAGGCAAATGTATGATCGGCTAATGCTCCTTGTCTCGGACATTAGAGCACTAGGTAGCATTGATTGGGAAGATGAAAAGGTCACAAAGAAGTTGCTAAGAGCTTTCACACCGAAGAACCCAAACCTAGCAACCATGATAAGAAGAGACCCAAACTACTACAACTTGACTCCCAATCAACTTCTTGGTGAAATCTTGCATCAAGAGCTAATCGATCAAGACGTGGAGAAGTCACTTAGCTTGAAGGTGAACAAGAGTCTAGCCCTCAATGCTAGCTCTAGTGAAGTTGTGGAAGTGAAGCCCAAGACTCCCAAGACTTCCAAGACCAAGAATGATGATTCAAGTGAAGAAGGAAGCACCGATGAAGAAACCGCCTTTGCCATAAGGAAGTACATGAAGTTCTTGAAGTTCAAGGCATCAAAGAAAGGTGGTGATGATAGAAAGAAGAAGTTGCAAAGAAAATACTATGAGTGTGGAGAGTATGGACATTTCACTACCGAGTGTCCCAAAAACAAGAACAAGAATGAGGAAGAGAAGAAATACAAGGAGAAGAGCAAAGAGTACAAGAACAAGTACCAAGGGTGTGCTCACGTGGGTCAACAATGGGACTCAAGTGATGAGGATGAAGAACCAAAGAAGCAAGGCATGACAACACTTGCTATGGCACAAGGAGCATCTTCACCACGCCTCTTCAACAACTTCTCCGATGATGAGGACAACTCTCACTTTTGCCTCATGGCAAGAGGGAGCAAGGTACAAGAGTCAACCACTTCATCCTCTCTCACCTCATCATCATCCACACCTAGTAATGATGTAGACAACCTAGATGAGGAAAAAGAAATAGAGGCCAACATGATAAGACAATTTGGTAAAAAGGGCCACAAAGAAATTAAAAAGCTTTTGGACAAATCAGAGGAAAAGAAGGAGATTCTCCATGAGCAAGAAGACTTGCTTATCTATGAAAAGGAAAGAAACCTTGCTCTAGAGAAAACCCTTGCCGAGGAGAAAGCTAAGGTGGAGAAGTTGACCATAGGTTTGTCCTTGGCCAATGACTCTAACAAGAGGATGCTAAAGGACTACACTTTGGCAAATGAATCTTTAGCTTCCCTAAAGGCCACTCATAGTGAGCTTCGAACAAGCTTCTCACGCTTGACGGATAAACACAAAAATCTTGAAGCAAACTATAGTGCTCTTTGGGAAAGCACCAAGGCCGATCCTAAGGCAAAATTTGACTCTAATGCCTCCACTAGCAAAGGTTGCTCTATATGCTCTAATGTTGATATAAATGCTCTTAAGACTAACCTTGCAAAGCTAGAGGAAACAACTAAGAGTAAGGATAAGGAGATTGTCCGGTTGAACATGTTGATCAACCAAGGTAAGTTGGGTGCCAAGTCCATACCCAAGGCAATTGACACAAGAGGACTTGGGCACTACAAGGACAACAAGGTCAATGGTAGAAGGGTGGTGAAAGGGCATGAGATCCACTTGTGGACAAGGGAGGCTACCTCAACACTATTATGGATATTGCCCATGGAGTAACCACCTCTACCACAACACAAGAGAAGCCAAAGGTTGTGAACATCACAAAAGGAAATGGTGGGGTTAATTCTCCATCAAAGGCACCGAAGAATGTGGTGGAACACAAGCCTTCTCCCAACTACACTTGTGAGTATGTTGTGACCTTGGACCACAATGGTAAAATGGTGGTCAAGTATGTTGGAGCCTATACCAAAAAGGCCATGAGGAAGAGTGTGTGGGTTCCAAAAGTTTATGATTCTAACCTCCAAGGACCCAAATCTTTTTGGGTACCTAAACCAAAAGCTTAAACTTGTTTTGTAGGCCTACACCTCCGGTGGAACCGCATGGTTGATTGATAGTGGATCCACTAATCATATGACCGGAGATGAAGGCTTGTTTGCATCCCTTGAGCATTATGACACCCCTACGGAAACTATCATCTATGGAGATAATGGTCAAGGAGATGTTGTTGGTCTAGGTAAAATTGCTATCTCAACAACAAATTCAATTGAAGATGTTTTTCATGTTCAAGGTTTAGGGTACAACTTGTTGTCAGTTTTACAACTTTGTGAGAAAGGCTACAATTGTCTCTTTACCAAAGAGGGTGTGACCGTCTTTAGAAGTGAGGATTCCTCTATTGTCTTTGCGGGTCACCTAAGGGGAAAGCTTTACTATGTGAATTTCACAAAAGTAAAGGTGGACCCTAAGGCTTGCTTAGTGGCAAAATCCGACATGGGTTGGCTATGACATCACCGACTAGCCCATGTTGGCATGAGGAACTTGGCCAAACTTCAAAAGGACGAGCACATCCTAGGACTAACAAATGTTGATTTTGTGAAACATAAGTTATGTAGTGCATGTCAAGCAGGAAAGCAAGTTGGAGCGCATCATCCCGCCAAGAACATCCTATCATCATCAAGATAGTTGAAGCTACTACACATGGACTTGTTTGGACCAATTGCCTACATAAGCATCGGTGGTAACAAATATGGTTTAGTAATTGTTGATGACTTTTCCCGTTTCACTTGGGTATTCTTTTTGCAAGATAAAAGTGAAGCAAAGGGAATGGTCAAGAAGTTCATAAGAAGAGTTCAAAAATGAGTTCGAGCTAAAGGTCAAGAACATAAGAAGTGACAATGGCTCGGAGTTTAGGAACACTCAAGTTGAAGAATTCCTTGATGAAGAAGGCATCAAGCATGAACTCTCCACTCCATACATCCCTCAACAAAATGGCGTTGTTGAGAGGAAGAACCGTACGTTGATTGAAGCGGCAAGAACAATGCTTGATGAGTACAAGACTCCAGACTCATTTTGGGTGGATGCCATCAATACCGCGTGCCATGCCGCCAACCGCCTCTACCTCCACAAGTACTTGAACAAGACTTCCTACGAGATCATCACCAGTAAGAAACCTAGTGTGTACTACTTTAGGGTCTTTGGGTGTAAGTGTTTCATACTTAACAAGAAATCCAAAGCCTCAAAGTTTGCATCTAAGGTTGATGAAGGTTTTATCATTGGTTATGGAACTAACGAACATGCCTATCGTGTTTTCAACAAGACCACCGGTTGTGTTGGGACCACGGTAGACGTGAAATTTGATGAATCAAAAGGCTCTCAAGGAGAGCAAGTTAGTGAAAGCCTTGTAGATGATGAAGAACCTCCAAGTGAATCCATCTTTAGAATGGGCACCGGTGAAGTTATACCTCGGGAAGTTCAAGTTCAAGCTCCGGTTGACACAAGCAACCTAGATCCACCATCATCAACAAGAGTGGAACCACCTAGCTCTCAAGTTCATCAAGATGAAAGTCAAGCTCATGGTGACGATCATGGAAGTGGCTTTGATCAAAGGGAAGAACAAGGTGGTGAAGCTCATGAACAAGCACCTCAAGCTCAAGATGATGATGATGGACCTATTCAACGTCAATCTCAAGCACCACATCCAAGAGTTCATCAAATGGTTCAACGGGATCACCCCGTTGACAACATCCTTAGGAGTATCCAAAGAGGGGTAACAACTCGCTCAAGCTTGTCAAACTTTTGTGCGTTTTACTCGTTTGTTTCCTCTTTGGAACCTCTTAGTGTGGAACAAGCTCTTGAGGACCCGGATTGGATTATTGCTATGGAGGAAGAGTTGAACAACTTCAAGAGGAATGAAGTTTGTGAGTTGGTGCCAAGACCCAAGCAAAATGTGATCGGCACCAAATGGGTTTTTAGGAACAAACAAGATGAATTTGGTGTCGTCACAAAGAACAAGGCAAGGCTCGTGGGCAAAGGCTATACTCAAGTTGAAGGGCTGGACTTTAGAGAGACTTATGCTCCGGTAGCAAGGCTTGAGTCAATTCGTATACTCTTGGCCTATGCTACCCATCACGACTTCAAGCTTCAACAAATGGATGTGAAGAGCGCATTCTTGAATGGACCTCTCCAAGAAGAAGTTTATGTTGATCAACCACCGGGCTTTGAAGATCCAAACTTCCCCTACCATGTGTACAAGCTCCATAAGGCGCTCTATGGGCTCAAGCAAGCTCCTAGAGCATGGTATGAATGCCTTAAGGATTTTCTTCTCAAGAACGGCTTTGAGATAGGCAAAGCCGATTCTACTCTCTTCATTCAAAGAACGGGAAAAGATATCTTTGTTTGTCAAATTTATGTTGATGACATTTTCTTTGGATCTACTAATGACAAGTTTTGTGAAGAGTTTAGTAGGATTATGACCAAGAGATTCGAGATGTCTATGATGGGTGAATTGAAGTTCTTCCTTTGGTTTCAAATCAAGCAATTGAAGGAAGGGACTTTCTTGTGTCAAACCAAGTACGTGAAGGATATGCTCAAGAGGTTTGACATGGCCGATTCAAAACCCATCAAGACTCCCATGGCATTAAATAGACATCTTGATCTCAATGAAGAAGGGAAGTCGGTCGACCAAAAGGTATTTCTCTCCATGATTGGCTCCCTCCTTTACCTTTGTGCATCTAGGCCCGATATAATGCTTAGTGTGTGCATGTGTGCTAGATTTCAAGCTAATCCTAAGGAGTGTCATCTAATGGCTGTTAAGAAGATTTTTAGATATTTGGTTCACACTGCTAACCTTGGCTTATGGTATCCCAAGGGCTCCACTTTTGATTTACTTGGCTATTCCGATTCGGACTATGCCGGTTGCTAAGTAGATCGAAAGAGTACAACGGGGACTTGCCAATTTCTTGGTAGGTCGTTGGTGTCATGGAGTTCTAAGAAACAAAATTCGGTTGCTTTATCCACAGCCAAAGCCGAGTATGTTGCGGCTGGTGCTTGTTGTGCACAACTTTTGTGGATGAAGCAAACGTTGAATGATTACGGTTGTGTGTTTAATAAGATTCCACTCTTGTGTGACAATGAGAGTGCCATCAAGCTAGTAAACAATCCGGTGCAACACTCAAGAACAAAGCACATAGATATTCGACATCATTTCTTAAGGGATCATGAGGCCAAGGGAGATATTGCTCTACGTCATGTAAGCACAGAGAGGCAACTTGCCGATATCTTCACTACGCTTCTAGATGAGCAAAGGTTTTGTGCTTTGAGGAGTGAGCTAAATATCTTGGATTCTCGTAACTTGGCTTGACTTGTTGCACACAATTGTTTGTTGCCTAGATCGAGAGAAAAATGATTTATTTTCTTAATTTTGTGTGAGTCTTACAAAATTGGTTCTTCCCATAGTCTTTGGTTATTGTTGCTTTGATTGATTGATTGTGCCCAATCACCAAATACTATGGGTGTTCTACACGTCTATAGCCTATTCTCTCTAATACCTTCAGCTCACACTCTAAATCTCTCTCGAATCATATCAAACCATCGGTAGTACCGACACAAGGCAGGAACTACCGAGAAGAGCTTACTATTGGAATTTTGAAATCTCCCGATAGTACCGACACGA
This sequence comes from Cenchrus fungigraminus, assembly GCA_036936925.1. Taxonomy (NCBI): domain Eukaryota; kingdom Viridiplantae; phylum Streptophyta; class Magnoliopsida; order Poales; family Poaceae; genus Cenchrus; species Cenchrus fungigraminus. The sequence goes on from CM072779.1 coordinate 107,675,592, forward strand.
GGACTGTACTACCGATAAAGGCTCACTGGCAGGATATTCCAGACCCCCGGTAGTACCGACCCCATGCCGATACTACCCATAAGCCTCTCCACTCTCCTCTCTCAAATCCGGCGAAGGGATCTCCAGTTTCAACCGTGGAATCTTGAAGCCTTCGGGATATTTGGGGATTCTTTTCCTCCCCAACTTCTCTTCGATCTCACGCGGGAAGAAGTCAAGGTATTCATTCAAAATCTCAAATCCCGATCTCTCAATGCCGTTGTTTCTAGGACCAATGCTTTAGGGAATCATCTCCATACTAGTCCTAGAACTCATGCCTATGATCTTAGAAACTTTAGATGGTGGAATCTCTCGATTCTTTGATTTGTGTCACGGCACGGCAGTTGTCGGTACTACCGGCCTGGGCTCGGAAGTACCGACGGGCTCGGTACTACCGACCCTGGTCCGGAAGTACTGACAATTGCCACTGCAGTGACTTGATTCAAGTCATATCTCCTATCTTAGTTTCAACAATCCTTTCATGTCATCTCATTCCAGTATTCTACATCTCACAGATGGCACGTGAAGGCAAGCAAGTTGCGGAAGAGCAATCCGATGACGATGTTCCCATTGCTCAAACGAAGAGGAAAATTGCAAAGGGCTCTCAACGCCCTCGTGGTCGTGGTCACACTAATCCTCCCACCGCTCCTCGTCGCTCCACCGAGCAAGGTCATCGAGCCTGCACCAAGTGTGCGCATGAACCGGATGATCATTATGATGACTATGAGGACATATCCTTCGACTCTCTAGAGGGCTTCACATTGAGGCCTTGCAAGCCTCCTCATTCAGGGATTGTGCGTATGGTGGACTACACCAAGGGAACTCACAACGTCCACAAGGAAAGGTACGATGACCCCGCTCAATACCAAAAGGAGTTCACCCAAGACATTCGGTTTTGGCTCAAGTTTCATGCGGATTGGTATGAGACGGTCATCATCTCTAAGGCAAATCTCACAGTTGATATGAAATCTATTCATTAGGATCACTTGAGGTCACTTAGGATACCAGTTGTGAATGAGGCCATTGATGTTTGTCATGCTAAGGGAATGGATCATATCATGGCTATGAATCTTGATTGGAATTAGGAGGTGGTTGCCCAATTCTATGCAAATCTTTATGTCAAGCGTGAGACCAAGACTTTCTATTGGACTATTCAGGGAAAGCCCCTCTCTGTCACCTATGAGAGGTTTGCGGAGATACTTGGATTTAGCCCACAAGATCTTGGATATGGGAAGATTCATGGTGGTGACATTTCTCTTGATAGTGAGATGGCTTTCATGTATGACAGTGCCTATGGCAACATTGAGTTTGGAACTACTCATGGGATGAAACCCCTCTATAGGATGTTGAACCAACTCTTCCGTTACACTTTGAGTGCTAAGATGGGTGACAACTGTTGACGGCTGTTAAGTGCCTACTTTAGCCGTCAATATACTCATAAATAAAGGAGCATAAGGCATTTCTTACACGTATTTAGTTAAGAATAATGTAGTTCCACTTGTCCTTGGAGATTATTTGATTGCAGGAAAATAAGCAAGAAAAGAGTGGCAAACTCACCTTCTATGATCCATGCCACATCACCTCATCCTAGGTGGGTTGCCAACAAGGATGCCATGCATGCAAAGCTGCTAACCAGGGCGCCATGCATGCATGCCATGCAAGCAATCCAAGTGAAGCACCCCCCGATGAATCAGAGCGTGACACATGGACATCACATGGATCCATGGACCCACCACCACGCCAAAATAGGGTGGACACCAGGAACCGACCTTAGGACCCACAGAATAGTCACCTGGAGAAAGCACAGGCCTGGGGGGCCCACCAGGGGGTCGGCCGACCCCACAGGTCGGCCGAACCGACCTTGGCTCGGCCTGTCCTGGCCCTCCATGTGGTGCTTCCCTATTGGTCCTAGGAGCCATTCCCGAGGTGTTTGCATCCACTCCTCGCTGGTGCTCGGGCCTATAAATAGAAGGAGAGGGGGCTCACTTAGGAACCATCCACACTTGCAACACCTCTCTCACTTTTAGTCTCAAGGCTAAGAGGTAGGCTAGAGTAGTTCTACTTCAGGTTCCAAGTCTACTTTGGGATCTAGGTATGAGTTCTCTTGTATCTTATTTAATTTGTATGACTTTGATCTACTTCAGTTATTCAGCTATTTCATATAAAGTTGTGTTAGTATACATGGGTGATTTTCATGTGTTCTTCACCTGTTCATCATTTAGAGGCTCCTGTTCTTGATGAACAAGGCCTTTCGATCCACTTGACGGGTGTCTTTCACATGTTTCTGGTGTTTGTTCATAAGTTAGAGGCTCGTGTTCTTCGCGAACACGACCCTTTGATCCAGTTGAACAGACATAGGAAAACACGAATACATTTGTGTACCTAACCTGGTTTGATCTAATTAGATGACATGACTGCGTTGTATGAAGTCTGTGCTTAAGCTACGGTACTCGTTATAATTGGCTGGTTTATCTGGTGGCTTGACCTGGGTCACAATAGCCCGGGCCGGTCAAGTCCGGTTAACAACGTAAGCATGGTGCTTGGGTTGCGTAGCTACCTTACTTATGAGCTTATCCCACGGTTTGTCTTGGGGTAGGCCGCGGTAGTGACAACCGTTGGTCCCTCTGAAATCCCCCACGTTCGGATAAGCTGTAGGAGTCTAAAATCTAACAACTGGAGTTGTGCGGAAGCAACGCGGGAGGTTAGCTCCCTGTGGTACCTGGGTGCTTAAGTCAATGTTCTTCAACGCTAGTGCATCTAACTTGTTCCTACTAGCTTTATGTGTATAGTACATAAGAACCTAGAACTAACTCGTATGTTGCCTCCTATGCCTAGGACCCTTTAAAGAGAGAGTGAGTGTGTGTGTGATCACACTACCCCTATTATCATTTTTTACCCCTGTACTTGAGTGTCTGATTTATTTTCGTCTATGATCTATACTCATTGCAATAGTGTTGAGCTTGTTAATCCACCAAAGCCTTCCTTGGATTCGATACCCTTTGGAGTACTCCTTTGGGGAGATGCTACAATGGTACTTCCGTGCGCTTGCGGACTCCTGTAATGTTAAGAATTACCAACCAACATTTCTGGCGCTATTACTAGGATGGGTTCCAAACCCGTTCTTAGGTGATTGCGTTAAGAAATGTCAACAAGCATTTCTGGCGCTGTTGCTAGGGAAGGCTTAAGGATGACATATCAACACTTTGCATATGTTTATAATCATGACAGGAATAAAACAGTTCTCAATGCAGGCTAACTTGGATTGTCTTCTTTGTCTATTGATGATGAAGACAGGTAGTGCATGACTGGTTTCGACTTACCGCCGAATTTCACTGAAGATCCTGAGTCACTCGTAAGGAAGGCACGAACTCATTTCGGCTCTCCTCTACGTGAACGTTCGGAAGTCGATCCAACTTCCTTTGTGCCATCCGCATCAACTTCCATGGCCAATGCTGTTGTCGAGAAGACTCTCCGCGAGTACTCCACTCCCTCTGCTGACCAGGTGCCGACAGGCCATGGGATCAACACCGGGAATGGAAACTTCGAGATCAAGACTGGCCTAATCACGATGGTATAGGCTATCCCATTCTGTGGCAAGCCTAATGAAGACGCGAGCGCCCACCTGCAGCAGTTCCTGGAACTGTGCAATACCTTCACTATACGAGGAGTGGAGGAAGATGCTACTCGTCTGCGACTGTTTCCCTTCTCACTCTTGGGAAAGGCGAAGCAGTGGTTCTACATGAACCGTGTAGAAATTAACACTTGGGCAAAGTGCTCCGCAACATTCCTCGCGAAGTTCTTTCCGTTGGGCAAAACCAATGTCCTTCGGGGGCAAATTTCAAGTTTCTAGCAAGCAGCAAGCGAGACTATCCCAGAAGCTTGGGAGAGGATCCAGGAGTACATCCTGGCTTGTCCTCATCATGGGATGGACAACTGGCTTATTCTTCAAAGTTTCTATAATGGGCTGACTCCGACAGCCCGAGGCCATATTGATGCTGCAGCTGGAGGAGCCTTCTTCTCTCTTACTATTACTGAAGCTACTACACTGATTGAGAAGATGGTTACCAATCAAGGGTGGAGTGATGATCGACTCCAGCCACGTCAAAGGGGTACACATATCATCAAGGAAGCGGATATGTTGCACGCCAAGATGGACCTAATGATGAAGAGAATAGATGATCTAACCAATGAGAAGGCCGCCATGGCCACCACTACCCAAGCTATGGATGCTCGCATGACTTGTGAAGTCTGTGGTAATACTGAGCATTCAGGGAATTACTGCCCTGCTACTCAGGAGGATGTGATGTACATGAACGGCAACAACAACGGTTATCGTCCACAAGGAGGTCAAACATGGAATCAATCGCGCCCTTATTATCAAGGAGGTAATCAAGGTAATTCTTTCAACCCAAACCAACCTTCCTTGAAAGATCTAGTCTTTGGGTAAGCTAAGATTAATGAAGGCTTTAATAAGAAAACAACTGCCTATGATAAGGCTTTTGAGAGCCTTAATGTTAAAATTGATAGCCTTTCATCTGCTCTTAAGAACTAGTTGAGTTTTAATAAGATGATAGAAACCCAGTTGGCTCAATTAGCTGCTTTGGTTCCCTCTGCTGAAGACGGGAAGATTCCGGGGCAACTCGTATCTTCCTGTGAAAATGTTTGTGTAGTGTCCACCAGATGGGGTAAGCCATCTGGGTGGGCACGAGCCACCGAAGATGGGGTAAGCTGCTGCAGCTTGGTTTTGCCCCACGGCCGCCGCAAGTTGCAGGGAAGGGAGACCGCCACCACCGTGACCCGGATGGAGGAGGGAGGCCGGATCCGGGCACCCCTCCCTTGCTTCTCCAGTCGCCGGAGGCCGGGACGCCGCGCCAGCAGATGGAAGGCGGCCTCCCTCGCCGCACCGCGCGCCGCCGGAGGCCGAGGTCTGGCTACTCCGCGAGTTCCGTACCGGCGAAGCTCGCCCATCCTTGGTCACCGGTGAGGAGCTCCGGCACGCAGAGAGACAAAGAGGAGCAGAGGGCCGTGTGCCGGCAAGGACGACGACGAAGATGAGGAGGCGGCCTCTGATCTCCTCTTTCCCTCGCTGCTCGCCTGCACCACGCCTCCTCTGCCTCACCGGGAGGAGGAGATGGCGATGAGGGAGATGCCCGCGTCCGGCAGAGCGAAGCAGGAGAGAAGAGGGAGGGAGGGTTGAGCCCGTAGGTGAGATCCCCCATCGAGGTCGTGCGCGTGCCGTCCTCGATCTGCTAATGCACCGTCGGAGTAGAGGAGCTCTGTGCTGGTCATGGATCCGTCCGCCGGCCTTGGATCTGCCTTCGTGCACGTGGTGGTGGCGCAGATGGAGGAGGAGCTCTGTGGCGGGAAGGTAGAAGAAGAGGGGATGGAGGCCACTGGCGTGGAGCTCGGGAGGGAGGGGTGGTTGGCGCTGGTGCGGGAGGCAGGGAAGGAGCAGAGAGGAGAGAGACAGGGTGGAGAGAGAGTAGACAGGTGGGTGGAGGTAGGGGTGGAGAGGGAGGGATAAAAAATATGTGTGGGCCCTGGTTGTTGGGATGAAGGAGAAATATGAAGCATGATGGATGTGGGAGAAGTGAATATAAAGGAAAGAATCTCGCTGACCAGACAGGAATATTCTATTTTGAAGGAGGATATGAAGGATGACGAGTGTGGATGGTCTTAGCCGCCTTTCTACCCGACCTAGCAACCTCAAACCCTTGTAGCAGCGTTAGCTAACCGTGCACCTGTGCCTCCATCAGCCATAAAGGGCCACAGCTGGTTGAGGATCTATCACTCAATCAATCATTACTTTTTAAAACTTTTACTCTCAAACCCTAGCTTTTCCAACCCTTTGCTTTCCTTGCTTGTCTCGATGACATTCAAGGACGCTCTGAGTGGCCTGCTGACTTCAGAGCAACCCTAGGTGCACCACCTCCGACAGGGTCCCTCCCGAGGCTGTGCTCGTAGGTTTTCCCGGCGTCCTTGCGCGCACCGGTCAGGCCGGTCAGGACAGAGGCTTCGGCGAGTTCAAGTTTTCGACTGATGTGCGAACTAGTGCTCGTGTGTGTTGACTAGAAAAGCATCAACACACTTTTGGTGACTCCGCTGGGGACAAATAGATCTAGTTTTCAAGACTGTTCAATCTAACCTAGCCAGATGGGATCTTGTTGCGACGTCGACATGAGCAACATCGTCACCGCGTCAATGGAAGATCTCTCTCCGAAGGAACAGCAGAAGGATCGTCACGGCAAGGTTGCAAGATTGAAAGAGTTCGAGCTGTCGGAGATCAAGCTAAACGACAACACAGTTGAGGTAGTTACCACTATAAGCAAACCCCCTCCTACTTCATCTCCTCAGATGTTTACTGCAAATAGTGATGGATTGCTTGCCTCATATATTGCTCGTTTAGAACGTTTGGAAGATCTTTGAAAAAGATAGGAGCATTACTGGTTTTAATAATAATGAAACTAATAGTAGTGGTCCTAAAATTAATGTTAGCAAGGGAATCTATCCTAGCTTAGCACCTTTGCCTATTACTAATAACATGAATTATCAGTATGGCAAGCTGCATGATCCCATTGGTCAAAACCTACTGTTCCAACTGTTCAGGACAAATATGGCCGCACCGATCGGACCGATGCAGGGTACCGGTCAGACCAGTGCACTGGATCTAGTGCCTAAACAGCCTGAGCCCATCTCTGTCATGCCAACTTTTCCTAATACAATTGGCAATCATGGACCATATTATAGTATGACTGTTAATACACTGGCTCAAAAGAATATAATTCCTGATGATGTGTATGAAAGTTATAGGCTTGCTCATGCTAAGATGGCTCCTTACTTAAATAAGATGAATATGGTGAATCCATATCCACAACACCCAAATAATCCTAAGCGGAATTTAATAAATTTAAAGAAGATTTGGCTAATGTGGTAAAACTAAACTTGTTGTTGATATTAATAATACAAATTTATATCAAAAACCATATGATCCTGAGTTTGATAATTTCCCTCTCCCACGTGGTTGGCGTATGCCTGATTTGGTTAAATTTAGTGGTGATGATGACTGAACCACGTGGGAACACATTAATCAATATAAAGCTCAACTAGGCAAAGCAGGTGCTTATAATGCTTTAAAAGTGCGTTTTTTTCTTTATCCTTGACTGGCACTGCTTTTGCTTGGTTTTCATCACTTGCTCCTGGTTCTATTATATCTTGGGATATGTTAGAATGTAAGTTTCATGATCACTTTTATAGTGGGAGCTTGCAATTAAAATTGACAGATTTAACATCGGTTAGACAAGGAAGAGATGAAAACGTCTCTTCTTAGATTAAAAGGTTTAAAGAAACTAAAAACTATTGCTTTAATTTGTCGATTACTGATATGGATCTTGCTAATATTTGCCTAAAGGGTTTAAGATCTACTATTGGAGATAAAATAGAGGGTTCAAACTTTCTTTCGGTTGCACAAGTTCAAGTAAGAGCTTTAATTGTTGAAAACCGATTGAATAAAGAAAAAGATAATTTTAAGTCTCTTTTTGTTCAAATGTGCATCATATTGATTATAATTATGATAGCTCGAGCGATAGTGATAAGAAAATTTATGCTGGTGAATTTATTTGGCCCTCTAAGGAAAAATTTTATTCTTGTTCATCCCTTAAGCCGGCTAGTAAAGGTCAGCAAGAAGAAGTAAAATTTACTTTTGATGTTACTAAGTGTGATCGTATCTTTGATAAATTACTTTCTAGAACATTAAATTGACTCATACTTTGCCTCCACTTGATGAATTGAAAAGTCATGCACATTGCAAGTTTCATAACTCTTATTATCATGCCACTAATGATTGCAATGTGCTTCGTCGACAGGTTCAATCGGCCATAAATGATGGTCGTTTGACGTTTCATGAGATGCAAGTGGATAAGACGCCTTTTCCTATCAACACCCTGGGATTGCAACAGCCCAAGGTATTGGTTCGGCCGCATCAAGCTGAAGCAACTAAAGGCAAAAATGTGGTGGTCAGGGAAGCTAAGCCCGATTTGAGAGGAAAAGAGCTAGTCCGAGAAGTTGCATATGAGAAGACTTCTGATGGCAAAGAAACTGATGAGGACATCTTCTCCACTATTACCCGTTGGCAAAGACACAACAAATGGGCCACCGGTGGCCCAAGTTGTAGTCGGGCGGCAACCGTGTGAGCCTCATTATCCCACCTTGCTTAGCTTGGGAGGACTAAGCCACCTGAAAAGGGAGAGCCACCCTTCCCCTATCAGACTAGTCTTTTGGGGCGATTGGACCTTTCCCCGAGGGGTGCGCCGGAGTGCGGTGCTAAGGTTATGGGGGCCAGATTGTACGTATCTGAAGCTGGAATCTTGGGGGCCAGGTTGTGCGTACTTGAAGCCGGATTTGCAGGAGTGAATCTTGGGGGCCAGATCGTGCCTACCTGAAGCTGAGATTTGCGGGGGCCAGATTGTGCATATCTGTAACTGGACCGGTGCGTCGTAATTTCGATTGTCCTGGGCCGGACATATATCATTTGGTATCAGAGCTGAGCCCTTGTTAAGAAGGGGAGGATGATGAGGACATCTTCCTCCACTATTACCCGTTGGAAAAGACGCAACAAATGGGCCACCGGTGGCCCAAGTTGTAGTCGGGCGGCGACCGTGTGAGCCTCATTATCCCACCTTGCTTAGCTTGGGAGGACTAAGCCACCTTAAAAAGGAGAGCCACCCTTCCCCTATCAGACTAGTCTTTTGGGGCGATTGGGCATTTCCCCGAGAGGTGCGCCGGAGTGCGGTGCTAAGGTTACGGGGGCCAGATTGTACGTATCTGAAGCTGGAATCTTGGGTCCTAGGTCGTGCGTACCTGAAGCCGGTTTTGCAGGAGCGAATCTTGGGGGCTAGATCGTGTCTACCTGAAGCTGAGATTTGCGGGGGCCAGATCGTGCATATGTGTAGCTAGACCGGTGTGTCGTAAGTTTGGTTGTCCTGGGCCGGACATATATCATTTGGTATCAGAGCTGGGCCCTTGTTAAGAAGGGGAGAATGATAAGGACATCTTCCTCCACTATTACCTGTTGGCAAAGACACAACAAATGGGCCACCGGTGGCCCAAGTTGTAGTCGGGCGGCGACCGTGTGAGCCTCATTATCCCACCTTGCTTAGCTTGGGAGGACTAAGCCACCTTAAAAGGGAGAGCCACCATTCCCCTATCAGACTAGTCTTTTGGGGCAATTGGGCCTTTCCCCGAGAGGTGCGCCGGAGTGCGGTGCTAAGGTTACGGGGGCCAGATTGTACGTATCTGAAGCTGGAATCTTGGGGCCTAGGTCGTGCGTACCTGAAGCCGGTTTTGCAGGAGCGAATCTTGGGGGCTAGATCGTGTCTACCTGAAGCTGAGATTTGCGGGGGCCAGATCGTGCATATGTGTAGCTAGACCGGTGTGTCGTAATTTTGGTTGTCCTAGGCCGGACATATATCATTTGGTATCAGAGCTGGGCCCTTATTAAGAAGGGGAGAATGATAAGGACATCTTCCTCCACTATTACCTGTTGGCAAAGACACAACAAATGAGCCACCGGTGGCCCAAGTTGTAGTCGGGCGGCGACCGTGTGAGCCTCATTATCCCACCTTGCTTAGCTTGGGAGGACTAAGCCACCTTAAAAGGGAGAGCCACCATTCCCCTATCAGACTAGTCTTTTGGGGCGATTGGGCCTTTCGCCGAGGGGTGCGCCGGAGTGCGATGCTAAGGTTACAGGGGCCAGATTGTACGTATCTGAAGCTGGAATCTTGGGGGCCAGGTCGTGCATACCTGAAGCAGGATTTGCAGGAGCGAATCTTGGGGGCCAGATCGTGCCTACCTGAAGCTGAGATTTGCGGGGGCCAGATTGTGCATATCTGTAGCTGGACCGATGCGTCATAATTTCGGATGTCCTGGGCCGGACATATATCATTTCACTCCTGCAAATCCGGCTTCAGGTACGCACAACCTGGCCCCCAAGATTCCAGCTTCAGATACGTACAATCTAGCCCCCGTAACCTTAGCACCGCACTCTGGCGCACCCCTTGGGGAAAGGCCCAATCGCCCCAAAAGACTAGTCTGATAGGGGAAGGGTGGCTCTCCCTTTTAAGGTGGCTTAGTCCTCCCAAGCTAAGCAAGGTGGGATAATAAGGCTCACACGGTCGCCACCCGACTACAACTTGGGCCACCGGTGGCCCATTTATTGCGTCTTTGCCAACGAGTAATAGTGGAGGAAGATGTCCTCACCATTCTCCCCTTCTTAACAAGGGCCCAGCTCTGATACCAAACTATATATGTCCGGCCCAGGACAACTGAAATTACGACGCACCGGTCCATCTATAGATATGCACGATCTGGCCCCCGCAAATATCGGCTTCAGGTAGGCATGATCTGGCCCACAAGATTCGCTCCCGCAAATCCGGCTTCAGGTACGCACGACCTGGCCCCCAAGATTCCAGCTTTAGATACGTACAATCTGGCCCCCGTAACCTTAGCACCGCACTCTGGCGCACCCCTCGGGGAAAGGCCCAATCGCCCCAAAAGACTAGTCTGATAGGGAAAGGGTGGCTCTCCCTTTTAAGGTGGCTTAGTCCTCCCAAGCTAAGCAATGTGGGATAATGAGGCTCACACGGTCATCGCCCGACTTCAACTTGGGCCACCGGTGGCCCATTTGTTGCGTCTTTGCCAATGGGTAATAGTGGAGGAAGATGTCCTCATCAGAAACTTTCAAGGTTACTGTTAGAGCCTCTATACATGGGTGGCAAGGGTCGTCCACACCCGCCGATCAACGACTGTCAGAGCCTGATCAGGACAGACTGGTCAGACCGGTGGAGGTGACCGGTCAGACCGGTACGCCCTAGGGCCGTCCGAGGATGATCAAGCCAAGCCGTCCAGAGATTGGTAACTAGAAGCTTAATGTAGCAAAGAATCAGGAGAGTGGTCCCAAGCCAAAGGTCACTTTCGACATGCTATTTGATAAGTATTCCAATCAAAAGGCCGTTACAAGTGATCGACCATTAAATAAAGGATGAGGTCACCTACACATCAAGGAGGGTCATCTTCACCTCCAAGGGTTGCTACAACGTTCAAGGGTGAATCATCTCAGCAAAGGCAAAACTTTACTCCATCTTGGGCGTCATCAAGTTCAAATCCACCTCGCCCAATTTATGATGACAATGGAGTTATGTGGGTGCCATTTCAACAAGCTTTTCATCCTAAATGGGGAGGACCAAGATCACCTATGGACAGGATTTCCAGGCCTTTCCAAGACCGATTGGCACCTCGCTATTCTGGTCAGTGTTACCAGACCCGACCGGTCAGACCGGTGCAGGGCAATGGTCAGACCAGTGCTCCCAGGAAAGTTGCACCAACTCTAGTGAAGCAAGTGTACAAGCCGAAGCAGAAGGAGGAGGCGCAGAAGATGGATATCGACTCAGAAAGGACTACAAGCAGAGATATTATTCAAATTGGGTCGATGGATGTTCCTATTGAAAATGGTGGCAAAAGACCAATTGTTCCAAACAATAAGGTTGTGACACCAATTCTGGGGGCATCTACTACTGCTAATGACCATGAGGATAGTAGGAGTGGTTCTAACTCCAAATACTTCTTACTAAGGTGGTGTCCTCTCGGATTGACTCGCACACAAAGGAGGAAGCTTCAACGCCTGAGGTTCAGAGAAAATAAGGAGAAGGAGCTGGAGAAGCAGAGGAACAAGACGTTCAACCAATACAGGCCCATGGTACCGCAAGGCAAAGAGTGGAGGATCAAGACCACCTCCCAGGCAGCACCGGTCAGATCAGTGGAGGAGGTGGTCAGACCGGTGGCCGTCGACGGTCAGACCGATGACCCAGAGGTGCCACCCGATTTTCTTTCCTCGACTACTATGGTTTGTGATGACAAGCTTGCATTGGCACCTCACCGGAAGACGATGAGGAGCTTGTTGATTACAGTTCTTCACCTGAGCACATGAATTTGGATATTAATGTGATTCATATGTCTATGGATGGGTTTTTGCTCTCGGAGGAGGACGTCGCATATCTCTACTTTGGGCCAAAGGAGGCTATCTTCCAGAAGCCCAAAGCTACTGAAAATCATCTGAAGGCTTTGTACATGAAGGGTCACATCAATGGGAAGCCTATATCTCGTATGTTGGTGGATGGAGGAGTGATTGTCAACTTGATGCCGTATTCTCTATTCAAGAAGCTGGGAGGTTCAGATGAGGAGCTAATCAAGACCAACATGACCGTCAGCGGTGTGGGAGGAGGCAAGCCTATGGGAGCTAAAGGCATCGTCTCTATGGAGCTCACCGTTGGGAGCAAGACGTTGGCTACTGCTTTCTTCGTCGTCGAGGCCCAAGGTAATTTCAGCTTAATCCTTGGCCGTGATTGGATTCATGCAAATCAGTGTGTTCCTTCTACTTTGCATCAATGCTTAATTCAATGGATAGGCGACGAAGTAGAGGTTGCATAGTGATACGACAGCTTATGTTGTAGTTGCTGATAGTATTTCTGTGCATGATCATGAAAATCTTAAGTGCTTGACTGGTTTAGATTTATCTGGTTGTGAGATCATTGATAGCACTAAAGGTGGTTTTGCTGCTGTTGTATTAAAGCTGATGGATAATCAGGCTACACCATCTCTTGAGATTTGATGGATGTCAATCTAGAGTGGTTGCAGCGGAGGCGTGAACACTATCGGGTGCATAAGAACAATATGTGTGATGCTATCGAAGATTTTGATGATTTGAGCGAGTTAGGACAAGGGTTTACGTCGTCTGATCCTTCAGAGGAGGTAGATATTGGTGATGGCACTGTACCTAGGCCGACATTTGTAAACAAGAATCTTGATCCTTTGTTTAAATCTGAGTTAATAAAATTGTTAAAGGAGTATGTTGATTGCTTTGCATGGAGTTACACTAAAATGCTTGGTTTAAGTCGAGATTTAGTTGAACATTGTTTACCTATTAATCCTGGTTTTAGGCCTTATAAGCAACCTCATAGAAACTTTAATCCTGACATTTATGACCGAGTGAAAGAGGAAGTCAATCGGTTGTTGGATGCTAAGTTTATTAGGCCTTGTCGATATGCTGATTGGATCTCTAATATTGTGCCTGTTGAGAAAAAAGGAACAAAAAAGCTTCGTGTTTGCAATGATTTTAGAGATCTTAATAAAGCTACTACTAAAGATGAATATCCTATGCCTATAGCCGATTTTCTTGTTAATGCTGCATCCGAACATAGAATTCTGAGCTTTCTTGATGGTAATGCTGGTTAGAATCAAATTTTTATGGCTGAAGAGGATATATCCAAAACGGCCTTCATATGTCCGGGTTTTGTTGGATTATTTGAGTGGGTAGTCATGACCTTTGGATTAAAGAATGCGGGTGCTACTTATCAAAGGGCTATGAATTTTATCTTTCATGATTTACTTGGCATCATAGTAGAGATTTATATCGATGATATTATTGTCAAATCGCTGGAGTAGATTCTCATTTAGCTGATTTAAGACTTGCATTTGAGAGAATGTGTCAGTATAAATTGAAAATGAATCCACTTAAATGTGATTTTAGTGTATCGGCTGGAAAATTGTTGGGTTTTATTGTACATGAGAAAGGCATAGAGATAGATCCTACAAAGATTGAAGCTATCAAAAATGTAAAGGCTCCTGCTTGCAAGAAGGTTTTGCAAAAGTTCTTGGGTAAGGTAAATTACTTGAGGAGGTTTAGTTGTAACTTGTCCGGGAAGGTGAATGCTTTACTCCTTTACTTCGGTTGAAAAGTGATGTTGATTTTACTTGGGGGGCAAAACAACAAAAGGGGAAAAGTGATGTTGATTTTACTTCAATGAGATTAAGCGTTATTTATCTTCGCATTCGCCGCCCGTTCTTCAAACGCCCAAGAGTGGAATTCCTTTTAAATTATATGTGGCGGCTAAGAAGGATGCCATTGGAGGTGTTTTGACTCAAGAAACCGAAGGAAAAGAATATATTGTTGCATATGAAAGTAGAAGACTATTGGACGCCGAAACAAGGTACACTCCTATTGAAAAATTGTGTTTATCACTATATCATACTTGTACCAAGTTAAGGCATTATTTGCTACCTAGTACTTGCATAGTAGCATGTCAAACTGATATTATTAAATATATGTTGCATAAACCAATTTTGAGTGGTAGAGTCGGCAAATGGGCTTATGCTTTAGTTGAATATGATTTACATTGTGAGCCATTAAATTCAATGAAAGGTCAAATTGTTGTCGACTTTATTGTTGAACATAGAGTAAATGGGCAACTTGATTTAAATGTCGGTTATGTTACTTTTACTCCATGGAAATTATATTTTGATGGACCGATTTGCAAAGATGGTTGTGGTGTTGGAGTTATCATTATTTCGCCAAGTGGGGTTGTTTTTGAAGCTCTTAACCGATTGGATCATAAGTGTACTAATAACCAAACCGAATATGAGGCTCTTCTATTTGGATTAGAGATTTTGCGTGACATGGGAGTAAAACATGTGGAAGCTTATGGTGATTCTTTATTAGTGGTGCAGCAAGTTTCCAAGGTATGTCAATGTCTAAATGGCTTTCTAAATGCATATCTTGATAAATGCTTAGACATCATATCTTGCATGGATGAATTTGTTATATATCATGTGCCATGAGAGGAAAATCCTAGTGCTAATGCTCTGGCTCAGCAAGCATCTGGTTATAATGTTTGGAAATGAAATTTCCAAGAACACAAATCGGTGTTTTTAGCTGAGTGTTTTACTCTGGAGGCACCGGTCAGGCCGACGCAGCCGACCGGTCTAACCAGAGTCACCGGTCTAACCGATGGCACCGACCGGTCTAACCGATGGCACCGACCGGTCTGACTGGTTCTCTGGTAAAAATTCTTCTTCGGTCGTTGATGCTAAAGACGAAGTGGATGATTGGAGAAAGCCTTTGGTTAATTATTTGCATAATCCTAGCAGTTTTGTTGATAGAAAAGTTCGACGTTGGGCTCTCAAGTTTGTTCTTGATGATGGTGAATTATATCGCCGGACCGCGGATGATTTGCTTTTCAAATGCTGGGGTCCTAATCAAGCTAGGTTGGCTATGGCAGAGGTTCATGAAGGAATTTGTGGTACTCATCAATCGGCTCCTAAGATGAAGTGGCTTCTCAGGCGAGTATGCTTTTATTAGCCTACTATGATAGCTGATTGTTTACGATACTACAAGGGATGTGAAGAGTGTCAGAAACATGGAGATGTTCAGTTGGTGCCCACTGCGTTAATGCATCCAATTATCAAGCCTTAGCCATTTAGAGGATGGGGATTGGATTTTGTTGGTAACATTCACCCTCCTTCATCGAAGGGACATTGTCTTGTGATTGTGGCAACTGATTACTTTACCCAGTGGACCGAGGTAATTCCTTTGAAGAACATGACACATAGAGAGGTGATTGGGTTCATTACAGAGCATATTATACATAATTTGGCATTCCACAAACTTTGACTACATATCAAGGGACTTCATTTGTATCAAAAGAGGTGCGTGAGTTTGTCAATTCTTATGGTATTAAATTACTCAATTTGTCTCCATATTATGCTCAAGCAAATGGTCAAGTCGAGTCCAGCAACAAGATTTTGGTGAAGCTCATCAAGAAGAAGATAGAAGACAATCCTAGAAGATGGCATGAGGTATTATCTGAAGCTTTATGGGCTCATCGTATTTCTAGAGATGGTGCTACTAAAGTTACTCCTTATGAGCTTGTGTATGGTCAAGAGGCCGTTTTGTCTGTTGAGGTGAATCTATGCGCATATAGACTTGCAAAGCAAAATAATCTTGATGTTGGAACATATAATGCTTTGATGATGGATAATGCTGACGAGGTGACCGACAAGCGCTTGAAGGCTTTAGAGGAGATTGAGAAAAACAAAAGGCGAGTTGCTAGAGCATATAACAAGAAGGTAAAAGCCAAATCTTTTCAAGTAGGTGCTCTGGTTTGGAAGACAATTTTGCTTATTGGTACTAAGAGCAACAAGTTTGGTAAGTGGTCTCCAAGTTGGGAAGGTCCATACAAGATTGTGAAGGTGTGTTCCGAAAATTCTTATGTGGTGGAGACTTTGCAAGGACAGCAACTTCCAAGGGATCTCAACGGGAGATACTTGAAGAAATTCTACCCAAGTATTTGGCAAGATGCTTGATAGGACTATGGCCGATTTATGCAAAAATCGCCCTTAGAATAAAAAATGGCCGGTGAAATCCGTCACATCGACCTTAGAACTATTTTTTAGTACGCAAGCTTTACTAAAAAACAAGAGGCATATATTTGCACCCAAAATTGGCACAAGGCCGATCAGGCTGGACGCCACCGGTCAGACCGGTGTCCCTAGGCGGTCTGACCGGTCGAGTCCTGTAGCCGATCCGGCAACGGCCTGACCGGTCTGACTGGTGGACCCCGAGTCCGAGTCAAATCAAGGAGTCCTGGTTGTTTCCGAGTTGTAAAGGGCTTCCTTGCGGGGCAAGACCTCCCCACCCTATAAATATAAAGGGCCATAAGTGGTTCAGGATCTATCACCTAATCGATCATTACTTTTTACAACTTTTACTCTCAAACCCTAGCTTTTCCAACCCTTTGCTTTCCTTGCTTATCTCGACGACTTTCAAGGACGCTCTGAGTGACCTGTTGACTTCAGAGCAAACCTAGGCGCACCACCTCTGATGGGGTCCCTCCCGAGGCGGTGCTCGTAGGTTTTCTCGGCGTCCCTGCGTGCACCGGTCAGACCGGTGCACCTGACCGGTTAGACCGGTCAGGACAGAGGCTTCGGCGAGTTCAAGTTTTCGATTGCTGCGCGAACTAGCGCTCGTGTGTGTTGACCAAAAAAGCGTCAACAGCCTGATGTGTGTGCATATGCGGTACATTGTATGCATCATGTTGGGTACAAATTCTCAGACAAAATTTGAAGCAAGACTTTGTTGACAGCTGATTCATAGAGGACAGATGCTTTAACCACCCAAGAGACAAATATACATCAGCAAACACAACATCCATTATGAAATTAATCCCTCAAGTAAGCATACATTCAAATGCTAGGTAACTGAAAATTTCAACTGCTTCTCTTTTTCAATTATGTCACAAGTAAAAGTGAGAAGTCAAACTACAAAAACTAGATTGTGCATATAATCTATCACACATATTAGAGCTTCTAGTAAAATAGCAGTTGTGCTTTTACCTGTCAAGTATAAGCTACCTACGATACAGAATCTACCTTTCATGGTCTTAGACTAACTCCAGCAACGTCTGCATCTGCTTCTTCATCTGCAAAATGAGGCAAAAATCGCCAGTGTAGCTCCTCCAGCGGTCTCTGCATCCCTTTGTGCAAAATGAGCGTAGCCTCCCTCCGTTGCGCATTCCTGGGGAATTCTCCTCTCGCTGCATCCGCCCGAGCACCAACCGCCCGCCTCTCTCCGTCCCCTCTCCCCTCGCGCCCACCTCCACTTTTCCCCTCGCGCTCGCCTCCACTTTTCCCCTCGCGCCCGCCTCCACCTCCCCCGACCTCCTCATCCCGAGTTCCACCGCCGCCGCCGCCGCCTCCACCTCCGCGCTGCCTCCTCCACCCTGAGCTCCACCACGACCGCCTCCACCTCGGCGCTGCCTCCTCCATCCGAGCTCCACCGCGGAAGCCTCCACCTCTGTGCTGCCTCCTCCACCCCGAGCTCCACCGCCGCCTCCTCCTCCATCCCCCGGACTCCTCCGTAGCAGTGCAGATTCGCCAGATCCGGAGGCGGCAGCCTACTCTTCCCGCGGCGAGCCTCGATCTGTGCGTAGCCTCCCTTTCTCCCTCCCTTCCGGGGACGACGACACAGATCCGGCGGCGACGGAGATCCCTCGACAGGCTCCCCTTCTCCCTCCCTTCTGGCTCACGGCGTGGAGGAGCTCGGCGGGGACGGTGGGCGACGGTAACCTTCTCGAGCTTGTGCCTCCTCCTTCTCCACCTCACCTCGCTCAAGGCCGGTGGAGACGGCTCGGGCTGGGCCACGACGGGCGGTGGCCTCACATCGGAGGCGGGAGCCAACTACCTTGCCGATGCAGACGGGGGTGCGCCACCACCGCTGGAGTCTATCTTCTTTTCCAGGACAGAAACCTTCTCTTTCCTTTCTTCATACCCGATGCAGAACGTTGCTGGAGTTAGTCTTATAATCTGTTTTACCTGATAACCGGCTTCTTTTCTCTAAATTTATAAGACCACCAAGAGGTAGCAAGTAGATGTACATAAGACCACGGGCAGATAGTAGGTTGAATGATTGATGCACAATTCAGAATTAAACCAACCAGTACCATCCATAAATTATGGGTTGAGGAAAACTAAATTGGCACTATAGATGCTGGTAACCGAGAATGCAGCTTATTTCTTGGGGGGGGGGGGCAAGAGAGAGGGAACAATATATGCTCAAGAGTATACTTCCAACTGTGTTCATGTGTTGTAAACTTATTGTTTCAGCATCTAGAAATTGACAAATTCATTGAGATACACCAATATGTAACTACATTACATATATCCACAACACAATCCTCCTATCAACCACTAATTTGATAGATCGAGACCAACACCATTCATCTAGGGTTTCTTCAAATACTAATTACCAGTCCAACTAAATCAAAGAAAAAAATGAGGAGGGGAGAGGGCTCACCTTCACCGACGGAGGGGGTGGCCGCGCCGGCTGGGGGCCGCTCACCGCCGGCAGGATATGGCCGGCGGCGGTAGAGGGCGGCGGGGGCGGGCGCTGTTTGGTTCGAGAGAGGGAGGAGACTGAGGCGGGGGCGCGCGCCTGGGCCTGGGTCACAGCTAAGTCCACTAGCACGGCGTCATCACCTTTAGCGCCGTATAAACACGGCACGACGCCATGTCTATTGGCGCCGTGCATTTTTACCACACGCCACAGTGGATCCGACGTGGCAGTATACGGCGCCAAGGTCAGCGGCGCCGTGCTGTCTTACTACGGCGCTAACAGGCGTGGCGCCGTCTTCCGGGTCCATTTCTAAGATTGTTTCCGCCAGGAGTCTATATGTAAAATTCTTACCCAAAAAAGAATCAAATTGCAAAAACTTCACCCGTGCCTCCATCCTCTGTCCTCCCACAATCTAGGTCACGGCCCTCTTGTACCTATCTCCTCCCCATAAGGCGACTTCGGCTAGGCGAGTGGCCAACGATTCCTGCAACAATGTCATAGCTCGAGGTCATGCGTCACCTCTTGCAGCGGCGATACTTGCACGGTCATGCCTTCATCAGCATTTGGCAGCCCAGCGCTTGGTGGCGGCCCAAGTAAGTGATGAGGACAATAGTGCGAGCTAGAAAGTGAGAAACACAAGCATTCAGTTCCATGAATTATGTCCGTAGCTGAGAAATGATTAATACCTAGTCTTATACATGTGCATGTACTGCTAATTTTCCAATTTTTATTGATATTTTAATATGGATATATCTTAATGTGTGAGCACATCACATTAAAATATGCATGTTGAACTATGAATAAAAATTAGGCAAAATACAGCATATGTCCCATAAGTAGAAGACTAGGTAGAACCCATCTATGTTTGTTTTTTTTCTGGAGAGACTTTGCATAATTGAATGCATGTGTTCTTAACCTTCTGGGCACATATGCTGAAAATGATCCCATTTTCCGCGTTTGTGCCAGAAAGTTAAGAACACACATTTTGTATGATGATTATAATTTTGTATCCCATGTTTTTTAAGTCATTAAGTAATTCTTTGTGTTAAAAGGTCTGATTCAAATCAAGCATAATTAAGGTTTTACATTATGTGTCATTACAATAACAGACATAACACATGGACATCTCAACTAAAAGTTCATAGATTTACTATAATAATGTCTAAAGAAAGGTAGTAAATCATGCTGTCGAAGTCCTCCCCATGCTTCTTGTCAAATTGGTTTTTCCTAGGACAGGTTTAGAGCTTTTCCAGGATGTAAACACAACTGATGGGAGGAAATGAAATAAAGGTATGTATATTGATTCTCATTTGAGAATATTGCTTCAGTTGTTGTGGAGTACTGGTCAGTTGTTTTGTTGGCTAATGGGTGCCATTCAAAACAAATCCAATCATGAAAGATAAGTGAGCCTTACGACAAACTACATTTAGTTTGCTTCATATGGAAACCACTATGGAAAGGTTGCTCAAGCAGTAGCTGAATTTGAACAAATAATCTACCCTTAATTTTCATGTGTTTTGGATATATTAACGATGCAGGTTGCATATGTAGTTACACTAGGCCAGAAAAGATTTGTGCTGGCGGCTAAAACCGGTCTTTGCTGGTGGGCGTAGCAACTGCCAGCAACTTTGAGCTAGTAGAAATGACCCTTTGTGCTGGCGGTTGCTTATGACGCCAGCCAGCATAGAGTCCTTCTGTGCTGGCGGTTGCTTAAGCCGCCTGCCAGCGAAATGTTTTTTCCAATCTATCATTTATTATTATATAATTCGCATTAATCGTTTATTATTTGTATATAATTCGTCATTTTTTTATTATTTAATTTTGCATGCTAAATTCACTGGTATTTATTATTAATTGTATTTGTATGCTAAATTCACGTAAATTTATTATTATTGTATTTGACCGCCAAATTCAAATACCACGTAACCACATAATTCAAAGTAGTATATAATAATACATAAGTCACATTATAAAAAAACATCGTACATAATAGATAATCGACATCCAACATTTCGAATAGATAATACTAGTTTTCAATTAAACCCGGCCCATCTACGTAAATGTTCGCACTCGTCCACAATCAACACTCCTTCTTTGTCGAAGAATACTCCTTTCTCATGGCAAATCTCATGTAGGATGAACCTCGCCATGTCCGCACAAATGTTGTCGATTTGCTTGTCACCCAGCTTCCCTCACGATCTCTCGATGGTAGGCATCTGTGCACGTACACACAATAAATGAAGATTCTAAATGCATTACCATTATAGGAAGATAATTTGCACAAACACCAAGAGGCTTACGTATTGAGGATTCGTCCGGTACCTCCCATTATTTCTCAAGACCTCGCACACATAATATCCACATAGCACAGTGCCGGGAGGTTGCTTGTAGCACTGCAAACAAATAAAAAATGATCAGAAATTATTAACAAAAGTGTACAACTCTGATAAAAACCAAGTTGTTATGTTCTTACCCATTTAGCATGTCGTATCAACACTGTATCCTTATTTGGAGGGTGCTCCCCACCATTCCTTATGTATAGCCGATACACACTTTAAGGATGCAAAGACAAAAGTTAGTAATACAAATTTAGCCGATACACACATTATTAATTATTGCAATGGGTTGTCTTACTTTTTTACAATGTCGAGTAAGAATCCTCTTCATAGTGTAATGAGTCGTAGACCATTGCATCTCCTAGCTTCGGACAGATGTGGAGGGCAATGAAATGCTCTCTGCATTATATTTAAATAATTAATATAAATAAACCACAGAATACATCTATTTATATATATCTAGTAATTAGAACGAACTTACTTAAAATTGTAAGCACACATGATACTCTCCTTATGTTGCATTTTCTTCATTCTTTTTCCAATGTATACAGACACCGCATGACTAAAGCTTGTATAGTATTTCTTTATCATAAGATCTTTCTCCTCTTGTGTCTGCGCTTGTTCTTTGATTTCCTTTCTTAGCTTTTCAGACATTACGAACGTGTGTTCCGCCTCGCATATTTGTTGCGGGTCACAGTATGCTACACTTCACCTCCTAATTGTCTTCTTTTCATCCAACGCTTGCATCCTGCAGAATAGATCGCTTAGAAAGGTTACCAAAAATACATATGAATTTGAAAAAAAATAGTATGGTACATGCATGTTGACTTACATGCACCAAGCGGTGATGACATTCGCGTCGAGGCGTTCACGACGGTACATCACGTGCAAATCCTTGAAATCAATTACAAGCTTGTTCTCGTGAGAGGCACCGAACACCCATGTTGGGACAGATGCGGTGATAGAGTTTATGCCTTCCTTCATGGCGTTCATGATCCATTGGTGCAGGTTTTCAGTTCCTGTGGCCCCTCGCTCAGTTGCCACGAATGCAAGAATGGTTTGCCATGCTCATACCTGTCGGGGACATCATCCGACCCAATAAAATTTCCAAGCCCCTCCTTTTGCTTACGGCGGCTCCTAGTAGTTGCACCAGATTTTACATTCTTTGTATTCTTGAGTGCTTTGAAGAACATGTCAGCATCTGATGTGACCTTCTTTGGTTCATGTGAGGCTATCATACGTCGTATTGTTGTTGGCCTCTTGGTAGGTGGAGATGGCGTAGGAGACGGTGACCTTAGAAAATTATCCACGTCGTCTGCAGATTCTGCTAATGCCCCTTCATCGAGAGTTTCTTGAACGGGTGATAGCCTTGTCATGTCGTTCTCATTGTTACCTCCCTCCTCAACACCCATCGTAGGTTGTTCTGTGTTCTCGACGACTGCAACATTAGAATCTTGGAGGGCTTGGCTAGGGTCTAAATCTTGGAGGGGTACTCGTTCTTGGCTAGGTTGCGAGGGATTTGGTGATGCATTAAGAATGATATCTCGGCGATGCCATAGTATGTATTGGTTCCTCGCATCACCGAGAAGCTCGATCCCCTCATCAGTAGGGATATCAATCTCGCACGACTCATCAGACACCGATACAACTTGCACCCATGCGTACTCTGCCGGTGGTGGATTCGGAAACACATGACCCGATAGTGCCATGGCTATTGCAACCTCTCGAAACTTATCTTATTTTCTTCCATATGGTATAACCAACTTGCATGGTGTATCCTCTCTAATTTCATCGACAGGATACGTGGCGTTTGCAATAGAACCTGCACTACTTGGAGGCACGACGGTTCCGATCTGGGCAAGCTGCAAGTTTGGAAGGAGGCTAGCAAGCTGCAAGTTTGGACCATCGGATGCATTCTGTGCACTCTGTGTGGTAGAAATCTGTTGGCTTACGAAGAAGCCTAACAACTCTTGCTTGGCGATTTCTCTCATCTTTTCTTCAAGGCCCTTCTTATAACAGTCCCGCTTCTTGTAGCTTGAACGGTGTTCAACAAATGGTTTACCCCATGACAAGGTAGATGACATCCCTCGAACACGCCCAGAGTGCTCAGGGGTACCGATCGCGGCGGTTAGCATATCGTTCTCCCTGTCGGGCTTGAAAAGACCTTTCTTTTGCATTTCGGCGAGCTCTCCCAACTTCTCATAGATCTGTTTTGTTGTGGGCTTCTCGAATGTCACTGTGCCGTCAGGTCTCACAGTAGGAATTCGAGCAAGGCACCAATTCCTGTTGCGCTCATCCATACCTTCAAACAACTCTGGTAAACCAGCTGCCCTCCTTTCTTCCTCCTGCCTCCATTTTGCTAACTTGGTAGCATATCCTCCTGAACCCAAGCGACATGGGTTCTCAGCAGCTTTCTTAGCCTTCTCCTGAGCTTGGAGACTCTGAGCTAGAGCTTCCTCTGTTCTCTTCTGTTCTTTGAATTCTTCCCACACATCTAGCTTGCAAATTTGGGCATGCTTCTTCGCAACCTCGAGAAACTTTGATAACTCGGACATGAATGTAGACGAATGTCTTCGTGTGCCATACATCCATGCTCTATTATCCATTTTGAACTACCTATAAAATAATTCTACATCTTAGAAACTAATTAATATGTAAAAAATTTAAACGATATTAAATTCTATAATTTTAATTTATGAAACTGATAAAAATGTCAAACATATCCATCTTAAAGAACTTAAAAAATAAATCTACATTTTATAAACTAATTTAATGATATACATGTAAATATATGAGTCACAACAATTAAAACCTCAATTAAACTCAAATATATAAACTAACTTAAATTCTTGAATTATAATAAATAAAAGAAAACTCAATCTAGATTTTTATTTAATAATGAAAACTAATGATAAAATGACAAACATATCACTGCAATGATTATATTAGGCACATATATAATTCTTCTTAAAAAATAAATCATTAATTTGTTTTCTCTCTCTTCACTCCTCTCTCTCCTTGCTAACCCTATGTCTAGATCTAGATCTCTAGAGATAAGCTAGAAATGATGGATTAAAGGTGAAAAAGAAGGTTGGAATAGCAAAAACTCACCTTATATAGCCACCTCCTCCAAGGAAAACAAGAGCAAAACCTTCCCCCCTTGATTTGGTGTTTTTGGAGCTTTTTCCGAGCTCCACTCGGACAAAGCTCCAATGGAAGGTTGGCTGGGAAGAAGAAGGTGTCGGAACAGTTATGCTGTGCACAGTGCTGGCAGGCGATATTAGACAACCGCCAGCACTGGTGCTTTGATCTGTGCTGGTGGCTGGCTTCCATCGCCCGCCAGCACTACGAAATTATCGCTGGCGGGCGGCATAAGCCAACCGCTAGCACTGATGATCGATCTGTGCTGGCGGCTGGCTTATGTCGACCGCCAGCACTGTGTCCTTACCCCTGGCGGTCGCAGACCTGACGCCCCCACGCACCACTGGCGGGTGCCAATTGTGCCCGCCAGCATGCTAATTGTCATGTGTCAGCGCAAATCTTTTCTGACCTAGTGTTACAACAATAATTTGATCAAAATATGTACTCCAGTTACATATATAAAACGGTAGCTAGGTGTTTGTACAAGCTCCTTTGTTTCACCCAAGAAATGCTGGACAAAAGGGATACCCCATCTCCAGTGGCGAAGCCAGCATCATCACCTAGGGGGGAGGGGGGCTCATGCAGCCTTCTTCCTCCTCCAGCTCACCTTTCTCTCTTCATCTTCCACCTGCAACCTAGGAGGGGCTCTAGGGGGCTCCATGGGGGTGGCAGCGGTTGGGGGGGGGGGGGGCTCCAGCCCCACCCGCCCCACCGGTGGCTCCGCCACTGCCCATCTCAACTCTTTGGGTTTGACAACGTATTTGCATACGGTGATCAATGGATGTCATAGACACGCATCATTTGTTTATATTGTCTATTTATAATTAATCGAACATATGCTTTTATTTTTCTTCATGTGGATTTTCAAATTGTGAAATATAGTACTACCTCCGTCTTTAAATATAATTTTGTTGTACTAAATGTCATATATTTAAAAACGGACGGAGTATATGCAACATCGTTGAGCTGGATCATGTACAAAAATGGGTATCGTCTGGTAATTCAAAAAACAATATGTTTTCATGATCTTCTAAAATCTATTATATTGTCTTGAAAAGTTTCGGTTTGCATGGCGACGCAACATAGGACACGGTAATCTAACCTTATGAAATCTTTTTGAATTTTGAGCATCTAGTTTTACCTCGGTTGGTGATGTGTGAGAGGTCTCCAAAAGGAGTTCTACCAGTGTCTCTCGGATCCATTTATGTTGACATGCACATGTCTAGATTAACATACGTCCAGATTATGATGAGTTCTAAAGTTACATACTTTCTTTGTTCCAAATTATATGTCATTTGCTTTTTTCAACCTCAAATTTGACGTTTGTCTTATTAAAAAAAATTTGTGCAAATATAATCAAATTTAAGTCATATTGAAAACTTTCATTATTAAAGCAAGCCGCAATAAAAGTTATAATATTTTACACAATTTTCTAAATAAGATGAGTGATCAAAATGTCAAACAAATTATAATTTCGAACTAAGGGAGTACCTCATAATTTTTTCGCATGGGTGTGGCAATCGTCGCTCGTGATGAATGAAATAAGTAAATGCAGGAACAGTTTATTTTCAGACGAGATAGGAAATAATTATTTCTATCAAATCAACGGCCCATTGGGAGTTCAGCCCCGTCCGTGACTTCGAGTCAGCCCACAAGCTCAACCCCTCCAGGCTCCATCGACCACACGAGCTCCCCTCCCTTCCCGCGTTAATCCGTGCCGAATCCCAACCGACCCCATCTCCACCGTCCCTTCCCCATCCAACAGCCCACGCACCCCTCCCGAAAGGCGGTTTCCCTCTCGCCCCGTCCCACCTCCCCGCACGCAGTCCACAAGCACCACGCCTCCCCCCGCCCCACCCCACCCCCACCCCCACCCCCACCCCCACACGGCCGCACCGCCTCTACCCGCGCACCGCCTCCACGGGCTCACAGCGCACGAGGGAGACTCCCGCCGGCTCACGATAGCTCCCTCGGCGCACGCTAGGCCTATAAAACAAACCCACCCCGCGCCCCGCTCCCGTTAACGCACCCTCCCTTCTTTTCCCCCAAATCCCAAACCCGCCGACGCAGGGCGAACCAATCTGCTCGGGGTCCGGGTCGTGGTCGGCGCCGGCCGCCGCGCTCGCGTGGGGGGAAGGAAGAGGAGTCGGGGATGGACGCGAGGTTCCCGTACTCGCCGGCCGAGACGGCCAAGGTGGAGCTCGTCCAGTTCGGCGTCCTCAGCCCCGACGAGATCGTAATGCCCCCTCCTCCCTCGCTGCTTGAATTTGCTGTTCGAATTCGAGCGGGCTGGGTGGTTGGGGGGATTGCTAGCTTGTAGCTTCGCGAGTTGGTGCGTTCAACTTGGATTTGATGGGAGGAGGCTAATTGGAACGCTACGGATGCAATCTATGAGGGGATTTGAGTGGGGTTCAGCTTGACGGGTGCTTGGGTTGTTGAGTTGGTGCTCTGGTAAATTTGGGGAACCTAGAACGTGTGCAACTGAAGGAACTCCCGTATACCCTAAAATTTGAGAAAATTGAGGAAGAGTGTTGTAGTGTTGATGTAACTGTGGAGGTTCATGGGTATGGTTTGAACTGATTTTGACTTGTAGTGTGGATGGTGGAGTTCGAACTTAGCAATTGTACTCTGTGTAAAATTTGAATAGCAATTGCACTCTGTGCTTGCTTGGTTGTGTTGGTGCTTTGGTAAATTTGGGGAACCTAGAACGTGTGCAACCAAACGAACTCGGGTGCCCTGAAATTTAAACAAGTTGAGGAAAATGTGTTGTACTGTTGCTGTAACTGTGTTGGTTTATGGTTTGGTTTGAACGATCTGCACTTATAGCGTGGATGCTGGAGTTTGAACTCTGCACTTTTACTCTGCATGAAATTTGATAGCCCTTGCACTCTGTAAAAAGTTCACTAGAAATTGTACGTGGTTTTGTGCCTTCCTGTTTGTGCATATCCATATATGGGTATAGTGATGAACTCGATGATTTTGATTAAAGTTTAATTGCAACTGGAAGTCTAAATGGAAAGTATAGAAGAATGGTTATGTTTGTTATAACTGCTTTGGTACAGCTGAAATGCAATATTAGTTTTCATATAACAATTAAGCACCATTGATGATGGATTTAATAGCTTTCCTTATTAGGCTATGTTGTACTGCTTAAGTAGAAGAAATGTTGTTACATTTGCAGTGCCTGTGTAGCACAATTCAGGGTGCACAATTTAATAGTGAATTTATATCTCTGTGTATGCAGAGGCAAATGTCGGTGGTGCAAATACAATATGCAGAGACTATGGAGAAGGGGAAGCCGAAGGCCGGTGGGCTTAGTGATCCCCGAATGGAGACTATCGACCGGAAAATCAAGTGCGAGACATGCATGGCTGGGATGGCAGAGTGCCCAGGACACTTTGGTCACCTTGAGCTGGCCAAGCCGATGTTCCACATTGGCTTCATCAAGACTGTTCTTTCCATTATGCGCTGTGTTTGCTTCAACTGCTCCAAGATCCTCGCTGATGAGGTACCCCTTGGTTTGGTTACTGTAGAGGATGTTGTCTGTGCGTTTTACTTGACTATACAGAAAGCTGTTTTGATTTTAATTTGAATCGCATTGAAATTTCCTTCTGTATCCTGACCATGTCATTAGTGAATCAAATTATCTTTTTGTTAGTACCTCATCAAACTCTATTGAGTTTTGTTCTTATCGGTAGTCATGTCTAACGGAAAGGAACTTGTAAAGACAGCATAATGCTGAACACAGACTGACTTTGTTTTAGATGTAATCTATGCCCACCCTTAAGAACACAGATCTAATATAAGACTCATGCAAAGCTTAAAAGCAGACCATTCTTATTGTATTTGACTATTTGTGATAATTGCCCACCACACAATATCTTATCTGTTGATTTGCATAAAACAATCAGAATAATTAAATCTGACCGTGGGCCAACTCTGGAGCTTTCAGAGTTTCTATTTATCCTTTGTCACATGTTTAACCACTCTTCTCATTATGTATTTTACATGTTATTTGACACTAATGCTATGTTGCAGGATAATAACAAGTTGAAGCAGGCTCTCAAAATCAGGAACCCAAAGAATAGGTTGAGGAGAATATATGATGCTTGCAAGAGCAAAAAGTTCTGTGGCGTGGGTGATGATCTGTGTTTTCAGGAGCAACAAAGTGGTGGTTGTGGTGCTCAGCAGCCAAATATTACAATTGACGGTATGAAGATGGTTGTGGAGTTCAAGGCAACAAAGAAGAAAAATGATGATAAAGAGCAACTCCCTGAGCCAGTGGAATGGAAGCAGATTCTCTCTGCTGAGAGGGTATCTTACAATCAGTCAATTCAACAAGCTGTTATAAGGATTTACAATAATCATGTGTTTTCTTACTTGCCTTGTTGTACCAGGTCCTTGATGTTCTCAAGTGCATAAGTGACGAGGACTGTCTTCTGTTGGGCCTGAATCCCAAATTTGCCCATCCAGATTGGATGATACTCCAGGTTCTTCCAATTCCTCCACCCCCTGTTAGACCATCTGTCATGATGGGCACTTCTTCCAGAAGTGAGGTGAGCTTAATACCACCAATTATTTTGTGTCCAATTGTATAATGCATGGATGGATTGTAAGCTCACTATTCTTCTGATCTTTCCATCTGCTTCTTTCAGGATGATTTGACTCATCAATTAGCTATGATAATTCGGCACAATGAGAATTTGAGGAGGCAAGAGAGAAATGGAGCACCAGCTCACATTATAACAGAGTTTTCTCAGTTGTTGCAATTTCACATTGCTACATACTTTGATAATGACCTTCCTGGCCAACCCAGGGTGAGTAATAAAAAAAATTCTGCATGTTATTACTTATAACATCAAATGCTCAGCTATTGCCTGCTGCAATTTCACATGCCATGTTAAGCAAAGTTATCAATTTTCCCCCTCCAAATGATCAGGCCACACAGCGTTCTGGAAGGCCTATTAAATCAATTTGCAGCAGGTTGAAAGCAAAAGAAGGCCGGGTTAGAGGAAATTTGATGGGGAAGCGAGTTGATTTCTCAGCTCGCACTGTCATCACACCAGATCCAAATATTAACATTGATGAATTAGGTGTGCCATGGAGTATTGCTTTGAATCTGACATATCCAGAAACTGTCACTCCATATAACATTGAGAGGTAAACCAGTTCACTGTTACTGAGGAGACATCATAAATAACTACTGTATTTGCTGATTACTTGCATCCAAATGCAATGATTTCAGGTTAAAAGAACTTGTAGAATATGGACCTCACCCTCCCCCCGGGAAGACGGGTGCAAAATACATTATCAGGGAAGATGGTCAGAGGCTCGATCTTCGTTACTTGAAGAAAAGCAGCGATCTGCATTTGGAGCTTGGTTACAAGGTGAGTTATACTTCATTGTAATTGTAGCACACTAGCACTGATGCTTTGTTTTTTTTGGCATGTTTTCTTTACCATTTTGTGCCTGATCACCCAGGTGGAGAGGCATCTCAATGATGGAGATTTTGTTCTTTTCAATCGGCAACCAAGTCTACATAAAATGTCTATTATGGGGCATCGTATCAAAATTATGCCCTACTCAACTTTCCGGTTGAATTTGTCTGTTACTTCACCATACAATGCAGATTTTGATGGTGATGAAATGAATATGCATGTTCCCCAGTCGTTTGAGACCAGAGCCGAAGTTCTAGAGTTGATGATGGTGCCAAAATGTATCGTGTCTCCACAATCAAATAAGCCTGTGATGGGTATTGTCCAGGACACGCTGCTTGGTTGTCGCAAAATCACCAAAAGGGACACTCTCATTGATAAGGTTAATAATGATAAGCTCTAGTTACCTTCCCAGTAGTATTTCCTTCTAAGTTTATAGTTTAATGTTGTGAAAAATTTATTACAGGATGTATTCATGAACATCTTGATGTGGTGGGAAGACTTTGATGGAAAGATTCCTGCTCCTGCCATTCTGAAACCAAGACCTATTTGGACTGGAAAACAAGTTTTCAACCTTATTATCCCCAAGAAAATAAATTTAGTACGGTTTTCTTCCTGGCATTCTGAAACTGAAAAGGAAACAGAATTTATTACTCCTGGTGATACTATGGTCAGGATAGAGAAGGGAGAGCTTCTATCCGGTACACTTTGCAAAAAGACTTTGGGAACAAGCGTTGGAAGTCTTATTCACGTTATTTCGTAATTATGCTTCAATTGAATATTTGATGATTCATAAGTTGCATGGTTTAGTAAACCTCATTTGTTTCTTCCAATTTCTATTTTATTTTTTTTTGCAGGGAAGAGGTTGGTCCAGATGCTGCACGCAAGTTCTTAGGTCATACCCAGTGACTTGTCAACTACTGGCTTCTTCAAATTGGTTTCAGTATTAGAATAGGGGATGTGATTGCAGATGCAGCCACCATGGAGAAGGTTAATGATACAATTTCTAAGGCTAAGAATGCTGTGAAGGAGCTTATTAAAAAAGCACATGACGAGCAGTTGGAAGCTCAGCCAGGGCGCACAATGATGGAATCATTTGAAAATGCAGTAAACAAGGTAGTTGTTTGCCTCCTTGATTATAGATTGCTTTTATTTTTTTCGTCTTTGGATTAAACAAGAGCAACCTACCTCTCAGTTGAGTTGTTTAACTTCAAACCATTCTCTTTCAATTCCAGGTTCTCAATAAGGCTCGTGATGATGCAGGAAAACTGGCTCAGAATAGCTTGTCTGAAAGCAACAATTTGAAGGCTATGGTAACTGCAGGCTCAAAAGGCAGTTTTATTAACATTGCACAAATGACTGCTTGTGTTGGACAGCAGAATGTTCAGGGAAAGCGGATCCCGTTTGGTTTCAGTGGCCGAACATTGCCACATTTCACGAAAGATGACTATGGTCCTGAAAGTCGTGGATTTGTGGAGAACTCTTACCTTCGGGGTCTGACACCGCAAGAATTTTTCTTTCATGCTATGGGTGGTAGAGAAGGTCTGATTGATACGGCTGTGAAGACTTCTGAGACTGGGTATATCCAACGCAGACTTGTGAAAGCTATGGAGGACATCATGGTAAAATATGATGGTACTGTCAGAAATTCCTTGGGAGATGTCATTCAGTTCCTATATGGGGAAGATGGCATGGATGCTGTTTGGATTGAAGAACAGAAGTTGGACTCATTGCATATGAAAAAGGATCAGTTTGACAATCACTTCCGCTATAAACTGGATGACGAGAACTGGAGGCCTGACTACTTGCTGCCTGTCCATGTTGATGATTTGAAGACCATCACTGAATTCAGAAGTGTGTTAGAGGTAGAGGTTCAGAAGCTAGAAGCTGACCGGTTCCAGCTTGGGACTGAGATTTCTACAAATGGTGCTAAAACGTGGCCTATGCCTGTCAACCTCAAGCGGCTTATCTGGAATGCCCAGAAGACATTCAGGATTGACACCCGAAGAACATGTTCCGACATGCACCCGATGGAAATTGTGGAAGCAATAGATAAGCTACAAGAAAGTCTTAAAGTTGTGCATAGTGATGATGCTATGAGCATTGAGGCACAGAAGAATGCAACTTTGTTCTTTAATATCCATCTTCGCGCCACATTTGCTAGTAAGAGGGTCTTGAGTGAATACAGGCTTACAAGGGAAGCATTTGAATGGATTGTTGATGAGATTGTGTCCAAGTTTTCACAGTCTTTGGTGGCCCCTGGTGAAATGATTGGATGTGTGGCCGCTCAGTCCATTGGGGAACCAGCGACTCAAATGACTCTGAATACCTTCCATTATGCTGGTGTGAGTGCCAAGAATGTTACTCTTGGAGTTCCCAGGCTGAGAGAGATCATTAATGTTGCAAAGAAGATAAAAACTTCATCATTGTCTGTTTACCTAAAGCCTGAGGTGAACGAGAATAAAGAATTGGCTAAGGATGTCCAGTGTTCTTTGGAGTACACGACATTGCGCAATGTGACCCATGCTACTGAGGTTTGGTATGATCCTGATCCTATGGGGACAATCATTGAAGAGGATGTGGAATTTGTCCAGTCGTATTATGAAATGCCTGATGAGGATATTGACCTGGATAAGATTTCTCCTTGGCTGCTGCGTATTGAGCTTGATCGTGAGATGATGGTTGATAAGAAGTTGAGCATGGCTGATATCGCTGAGAAGATCAACCGTGAGTTTGAGGACGATTTATCATGCATGTTTAGTGATAATAACGCAGATAAGCTTATCCTTTGTCTGCGCATCACAAATGATGAGGCTTCAAATGGAGATATGCGAGATGAGTCTGCCGAGGATGACGTCTTCCTCAAGAAGATAGAGAATAACATGCTGACGGAGATGGCTCTTCGAGGCATTCCGGATATTAGCAAGGTGTTCATAAAGGAAGTGAAGATTAATAAATTTGATGAGAATGGTGGTTTCAAACCAGTTAAAGAGTGGATGCTTGATACAGATGGTGTCAATCTCTTGGCTGTCATGGGCCATGAGGATGTTGATGCTACAAGAACAACAAGTAACCACTTGATTGAAGTGATTGAGGTTCTTGGAATTGAGGCTGTCCGTCGGGCCCTCTTGGATGAACTTCGGGTGGTCATATCTTTTGATGGATCGTATGTAAACTATAGGCATCTGGCAATTCTTTGCGATACAATGACATACAGAGGTCACCTGATGGCTATTACAAGACATGGTATCAATCGCAATGACACCGGACCTCTTATGAGATGCTCTTTCAAAGAGACTGTGGATATCTTGCTTGATGCCACTGTGTATGCTGAATCTGACCACCTGAGAGGTGTCACAGAGAACATTATGCTTGGCCAGCTTGCTCCTATTGGTACTGGAGGCTGCACACTATTTCTGAATGACCAGATGCTGAAAAAGGTTATTGAACTGCAGCTCCCAAGCTATGTGGAAGGTCTGGACTTTGGCATAACACCAGCACCTTCACCCCTCTCTGGAACACCATATCATGAAGGAATGATGTCGCCAAGTTATCTGATGAGTCCAGACTTCAGGGCTTCCCCCATTGATACAGATGCTTCTTTCTCGCCATATGTCAGGGATATGGCATCATCACCTGTCCCGTCACAAGGTTACTCTCAATACTCAGGGGGATATGGTCCATCGTCAAGTTATAGCTCTGGAACCGGTTACAACCCCATTTCTCCATTGTACAGTCCTGTATCACCAATTTATATTCCTAGTTCTCAAGCATACAGTCCTCCATCACAACTTAATGCTCCTACTTCAACATCATATAGTCCAGCAAGCCCAATTTACTCACCCACAACTCCAGTTTACACCCCCACGAACCCGGTTTACTCACCGATTCCTAAATACTCGCCCACATCTCCAATCTACAGTCCTGTATCCCCTAGCTATAGTCCTACATCAAGCTATAATCCTGCTTCTCCAAATTACAGTCCTACTTCACCAGTTTATAGTCCAACCACAGCAACATATAGCCCTACATCTCCTGCATACAGCCCCACAGCGCCTTCATATAGCCCAGCTTCACCATCATACAGCCCAACATCACCATTCTATAGCCCGACGTCTCCATCATACAGTCCTTCATCGCCCTCATACAGCCCATCATCACCATTTTACAGCCCTACGTCTCCATCATACAGTCCTTCATCTCCCTCGTACAGCCCAGCATCACCTACATACAGCCCTACATCGCCTGAGTACAGCCCGACCTCACCAAGTTACAGTCCCACATCGCCAAACTACAGCCCAACTTCACCAAGCTACAATCCTTCGTCTGCCAAGTATTCTCCAAGCACTTACTCTCCAAGCAGCCCAAGGATGACTCCAGACTACAGGTACCTGATAATACCCATGCTTCCTTTGTTAATCTGTGTTCATATATGTATGTATTGGTTGCTTATATTACAGTTTTCAAATTTAGCCCAACTTCACCTACATACTCACCGACTTCACCAACGTATTCACTACCAAGTCCGTCATACAGCCCAACCAGGTGAGCCCCATTTAGTCTCCATCACGTGTGCTCCATTTCAGTCGTATGCTCGTATGTTCCTCACTTGGAGGCTTGGGTTTTCTAAGGCATTACCTGACTTGTGCAGCCCAATTGACAACTCTGGAGGACCCAGTCCAGATTACAGCCCAACTTCTCCAAACTACAGGTAATCTAACACAGCATTAGGAATATATCCACCTGCCTGTCCTGAAAGACATCATTAGTCACATTTCTGAATTAGTTCCCACTGTGAAACCCTAGTGGAAGTGCAGACTCCTCCAGCATTCACTCGCAAAGCCGACAACAAGGACAGTGAGAGCACTTGATGACGCGCTGAGAAGAGTGTTGATGGCTGCAGTGGAAGAAACTTGTCCATTGGGCCACACTTTTGTTTGTTTCTGATTCTGTACGGTTGGTGACTGAACGATATAGATGAATGGTTGGTGACATGGAGTTCTCGAACTCTTAGGACTAATGTAGATGTTCAAACGGTATCTTGGATTTCCAAAATTGTATCCCCTGAACTTTATTTGTAAGTGACTAGGAGGCAGTGCCGTTTGTGTCAGCCATATCAAGAAATGCTTCTGAAATTCGTTTTAGATACAATAACGATAAAAATTAAATCACAGCAAATATATGTAGACTTTTTCCCAGGTTCATGAATTCGGTACAGAAACATACCGAACAACCAAGGTTGGATCGAAGTATATTTCAGTTTCCATAATGTGATTCAGATTGGGAGACTCATGACTTCAATCTGAGTTTGCCAGATTCAAGCGGTAGGATTTGATGAAATTCTTATAGAGGCATATGGTAAGATTTAACTTCTTTTATACTTTATTTCAGTTTTCTCCATTTCTTCCATAGCTAGTGACTAGTGAGATTTTTATATTGTCTAGAATATGGGTAAAGAGCAAATGTCAGTAATTTAAGTCCCATATACGATCAGTTGCTTGGAAGTCTGCAATTCTAGAGCTGTAAAGCAAATGCTAATTATTGAAAGCTGCTAGTTTGTCAGTCCACAGTGCTTGCTGCTGTCATTTACCATTTACTATGCATTTATCTTGCTGCTTTACTATATATTTTGTGTGGCATCTGAGACCTATATTGATGCATGGTTTGTCCAAATTAGAGTACATCTGAATTAGATATGAAGTCACCAAGCCTGTCTGCCGAAAGGATCCACTGCTTATATTATTATGCTGCTACTGTAGAACTTCTTGGGAGAAGGATGTGCTTAACTCTTCTTCCACTCTGCAAGTTTCTGATAGAATTTGATTTGCTGTCTGTTTATATATGATTTAATAGGAGATGAGATTCTTTTTTATTTATCCTTTTTACTACTATGGTTAAGTGGAGAAAATTTTAATCTATGTTGATGGTATGTGTCTCAGACATCAACAAGCTGATCCTGGTGATAGGGTATTGGAGCAGTAAACTGCAATCGAGAAGGTTCTAGTGGAAAAGTTGGATAAGCAAATTGTGCTAAGGAGCTATGGAGTATTTGAGA
This sequence comes from Cenchrus fungigraminus, assembly GCA_036936925.1. NCBI lineage: Eukaryota > Viridiplantae > Streptophyta > Magnoliopsida > Poales > Poaceae > Cenchrus > Cenchrus fungigraminus. The sequence goes on from CM072779.1 coordinate 107,711,313, forward strand.
AAAAGGTTACTCTGCTTTGGCCTTCACAGTTTGCCTCTTACCTGAAAAATGCGAAGATTTGTTACTTAAAAATATGCTTTGCAGCGCATTGCAATTTATCGCTAAGCTAAATATGGTAGAAAAATTGTAGAACTGAGACCTGCATGTTCAAATTGTTGAATTAATTCTTTAGCTTTTTGGGCATATCTGCATTTTATTGGTATAAACTGAATTGATATGCTAGCTGTAGTTGACTTTTCATTCATAAATTTTGATGCAAAATTGCAGATTATCCAAACACAATTAAATATTTTAGTACCTCCCTCCGCTGGCACTGGTGCTGCAACTGCACCATCTCGTCAGGTCAGTACTGTTTGAGCCGTTTGATTGTTACTTTGAACTCTGGTAGTGCTTATTTGCTTGCTGAAAATGAAGGGCAAATCTGGAGGATCAAACGGAAGTCATGCAACCAATCGTGTAGGGTGATCCTGGATGAAGTTCGTACAAATTACAAAAGAGCGCATGCGGATCAGGCAGGCATATATTAGTGTAACCTTTAACATCTCAGCTAGCTTAGTTTTGCCGAACTGGTGGTGACTTTTGCTTATCTGAGCATGTCGTGCCCTTTTGTGAAGCCTAAAACATTGTCGGCATGATGGGGGTGTCTATATGGCTATTTGTGCCTTCTGAACTTGTAGGCTTGTAAAGCATGTGGACTTGGGAGTGGAGAAATAGCTGGATGTTTGATGGGTCATGTCGTTTTGCTCTGCCTGTTGGAAATCGAGTATGATCGGTATTCTGAATTTGATTGCCACTTGTTTCCCTTCAAAATACTGTTAAATGCATTTATAAAAACAATTGTTTAATGGAACTGGTCGGTGCTTAAACATTCGGGATATCATTTTAATTAGGAGCTCTCGAATGCAAAATGGAAAAAATTGATTTACAAACTTAACTGTAAAGGAATAGACGTGCAAATGAATAATCCCGAGTGTAATGAGAAACAGCTGCATCAGTGCTTTTCTGCAATCTCTTCCGTAGAATCCATTGCCAAACAATGCTTTTGATTCAACATCCCTTTTGAGTGAGTTTGTCAATTAGTGCTAGCGGCCGTTCTTGCAGTACCCACGGAGGAGGTAGCACTGGCACCACACGGCTTTGCAGTTGTCTCTGTCTCTTTTAATCTCACACAAGTCCTCTGTCCTTGTACCCGCTTTGATTTATCTGTTTCCTTTGTAGTAAAAGAAAAATAATGCTTCGCATTGATTGATTATTTGGTTTTGGCTTAAGCATCGTGTTCTAGCCCAGGTCAGGTCTGTTCGTGACGACGAGATATTCAGGTCTCTCTCCAGTTAGGAATTGCTATTTTGTTTCTTTTCTTCTTAGTTTGATTGGGGACGAGACGAGCGACAACATCGTTTCGGATCTTACTACTCAAATGCCCCCTAAAGATCTCCTCAACCATATTTTTGACTTTTGAGTTCCTAAATTTGAAGAAGTGAAAGTGCAAACTACACTTTATAACTCTGTGGAGGCTCGACCAAAACACGTTTCACTATCCTTCAGTCCGATCCGTTGAAAGACGAATTGACGACCAGAGAAGGAGGAGTAAATAGAAGCCGATAAAAATTCTTTCCGAAGAGAAGAACTTCTTATACCACAAAATAAAACCTCGGCAGCTTGCACACAAGCGAGTGAAGAAACACTACCCAAGGCACAGCAACAACCTCTAGGAACAATCCTAGGAACCAAGAGCGGAAGCAAGATTCAAAAGAGCAAGACACTTGGGTAAATCTGCACGGCCAGTACGGACAGTCCGCAGGCAAGGACGAACGGTCCGAACCAGCTGGACGGACAGTCCGTATAAACGAACAGAGCCCACACGAACGGTCCGACCCTAGGCTACGGACGGTCCGACCTCTCGCGGATGGTCCGACTCCTCTGGACGGACGGTCCGACAAACTCCCTCCAACACCAGACCAAAAGACACTCGGATCAAATGACTCGGCTCAAGAGCGCGTAAAGAACAACTTACGAACTCGACGAACACGCACATGATGGACTGTCCGTCCTGAGGCCACGGACGGTCTGTGCGCTTCGCAGAGCTGAAACCGAGCCACCCGCGAAGTCAATCCAAACTTCGCCTCGACGGATCTCCCAAACAACTAGATGGATTAAGCCTAAATTTTAGGTAGATGAGAAGCGTCTCTAGGAGAAGCTATGCCTAAAATCTTGGAACCCAAAACCAACTCAATCACTCAGAATCGCAAATCTCGCACTCACAGACTACCAACTCGGGCTACTCCGAAAACTCACGAAACGAAGGCGTTTCCCGGTGTTTGAGGGGTCAAGATCATCCACAAAGAGGCACAAGGCACTCACCCATGATCCCCTCAAAGAAATCCAAGAGAAAACACCTCAGAAATCGACGAACACAAATCAAACCGAAAACCACCAAAATAGCTTTGAAAATGACACGAACATCACATAGAGTTAAGAAGGAGATAGAATCACAATGCCGAATCCTTCCATACATCCAGAGGTCAGAGTCAATACAAAGATTGTCTAACCTATGGAACAAGGAACAAACAAAATGGAAGCAAATCATCCGGGGAAGAGAGAGCCAAAGCGGAGAGAGTGTTGCCATCCACCTCCTAACCACTATATATATATATATGAAGTCTTCCGGTAGAGGCATATGACCATGCTACTCCTACAACTTAAAAAGAAGATACACACCCTCAGGGGTAATTTGGTGAAGTCTTCGCATATTCTCATCGAGCGGACACGCTTCCACCGCGGACTTGCTTAGCCTCGACGCAAGCCCTGCGATCACGCCGTGTGTCCCCCACTTCGAAGCTTCCCGACGCGCCCGGATCCCCGTCTCCGCCGTGTTGGGTCCTCGGGCTCGGTTTTGAGGTCCAAACCGAGAAACCGTCCTCCGATGGTTTTGTGGGCAAGCCACCAAACCCCGCGTGCATGACCCGACCTCACCACGCCAAGCTTCAAGCCCGCCAATCCTTTCACCTCCTGTGCCCGAACGGTCTACTCGGTCTTGCCTCGTTCCTTGACTTGGCCGCCATCAATGCACCGGCTCCATGTCCACGGTTTCATCTTGGTCTTCTTGCACCATACGACTCGCACTTGACCCCATCGGTCACCGGGTCCATCGAACCAAGCCTACTTGTCTCTCTCCATCACCCGGAGGCCACCACGGCATAGACCTTTCACGCTTCTTCTTCACCTGCACCAACACGAGTCAAGCCGCAACCTGCAACACTAAGCCAAGAATCAGTCCACATAACATTGTCAATCACTCATCACCGAGGAGCGACCCTCCACTGGTCTTTGGATGCTCCTGGTCCTCAATCTCCCCCTTGATGAGTGCATTGACAACACCCATAGTAACCAATTTAGGAAGGAAAGAAAAAAAAAAGAAAGCAAAAAACAAACCTCCAACAAGTGATCCAAAAGCCAAAGAACAAGCAAAAAACAAGATCACCTGAAGAGAAAGTCTCAATCCCCTAATGCAAGGGTAACGGCTCAACACAACCGAGACAACAAGCCCACCACAAAGGAGCAAAGCACAAAGCACAAAATCAGGCGACACAAGGAGCTCCCCCTGCACATATGTAACTCACTCTTAACAAGTGCATGCAAACTCAAGTTCTCCTCCTGAACTGAGTATCCCAAATCTGAATTGGATGCAATTTCTTCCCTACTTTCTCCACAATTTCTCCCTCTTGTTGCCAATGCATGAATCAAGCTAACATGAAGGTGCACAAATGCATGTCAAAGCATTTACAAGCTACCAAGATTCTCAAATGTACAATGAGCACAACAAAATGCTACAAATGAGACATAGAGCAAGCAAGGTAGACAAGGATCAGTTAAGAGCATGACCAACAAGACAGTAGGGACATATATACATGTGACAAAGCTCAAGTCATTTTAAGCAATTTTGACAAAAGAATTCATCTCATAAGCAAGATCCTATTTATGATCAATTTGAGCAAAAATGAACTAGATCACACAAAGCTCATACAAGATCACAAGTTCTCATCACAAGATCATTGCAAACACACACAAGCTACTTCATGTCATGTCAAAGCCACCGAGCCATGTGTCTACTTCTAACTGAGACTTCTCATGGTAGACATCATGCAACGATTTAGCACCCAAGATATATCCATGAAAGCATAAAAACATGATTATGAGCATATTTTTTCAAGCATAGAAATTTCATAGATAGCAATTTCAATTTCAAATTTAAGCATGGTACATGAAATGCCTTTGAGGCAAAAAGAAGGTTATGCTCCTCCACAAGATAACACATGGGCTAAACATTCACAATGATAAATGGGTCTTTAACCCCAAGTGAAAAGAGCATGATTCTCAAGCATAAACTAGGTATGATATAGACATTTGAGCACACAGAGAGCACGGAAAAGCATCTACTCATGAGTGAAAGCACATTTTAGCATTTTCACAAAAGAAGCTATCTCAGCATGAATATGTAGCAATACCATCAAGAGCATAGCATTCACATCACCATTTACCAAGCATACACATATCTCACAGGAGAAAATCGTGGTGATAAATGTATATAGGAGAAGCTCAACCTATCAGGCATATATGACACAAAGATGGCTATCCTTCCATGTTTTGGTACAAAATGAAAATGCATGCATGAAATGGTACACATGATACATATATCACATGAGAAGCTCCAAGAACCAGCTCAAAAAGGGAAACACACTCCAAGCTCACCTCGCAAGCGTGTGAAGGTAACTTGGTCAAGTGGTTTAATGAATAGGTCGGCTGGCTGGTCTTGGTTAGGTACACATGACAAGGAAATGTTCTCTTTCTCAACATTGTCTCTCAGGAAGTAATATCTCACTTCTATGTGTTTGGTTTTGGAATGAAGGACTAGGTTTTTGGCTATGCTTATGGCACTGGTGCTGTCACAAAAGAGTAGGATATGGGTACACTCCTCACCAAAGTCGCTCATAGTGTAGTCATCCATAGGAGCTTGGAACAACAACTGGCTACAACCACATACTCGGCTTCTGTGGTAGATTGGGCTACACTGGATTACTTACGAGATGACCAAGAGACCAAAGAAAGACCAAGAAACTGGCAACAACCCGAGGTAGACTTACGATACAAACGACACCCAGCAAAATCAGCATTGGAGTATCCGTGAAGTATGAGTGTCGAGGAGGCAGAATACCAGAGTCTGAACTCAGGAGTGTAGTTCAAATACCTGAAAATCCTCTTGACGGCTTGCCGATGCGAAGTCCTCGGAGAAGTCTGAAAACGAGCGCACAGACACACGCTGAACTGTATGTCTGGCCTCATCGCCGTCAAGTAGAGAAGGGAGCCGATCATGCTCCTGTACTCCTTCTGGTCCACAGGTTCACCATCTTCATCAGCATCCAAGGCTGTAGTGGTACTCATTGATGTAGTTAGCGGCTTGGAGTCGTTCGTGACAAATTTCTTCATGATGTCCTTGGTGTACTTACCTTGATGCACAAACGTCCCATCCTTGCATTGCTTGATCTGAAGCCCGAGAAAAAATTCCAGCTCACCCATCATTGACATCTCGAACTCCCTACTCATATCATCTATAAATCTCGCAACCATAGCATGAGAGAAGCCACTAAAGATTATGTCATCCACGTATATCTGAACAATTAGAGTGTCATTGCCATGCCTGGGAAGAAACAAGATTTTATCAATGATGCTCATCACAAACCCCTTGCTAAGCAAAAAGCCTCTCTGATGAGGACATGACATCTTCAGATATAACCATTGATTATATGGTGAGCTTGTTTCGATATTTGCATTGTAACTCTTGGTACAACTCACTTGGTTCCACATGTACATGCCTTTATTTGATTGAAGGTGTATTTCAAAGTGCAAGCTCATCAAAGTACAACATTCGGAAGCGACGTCGTCATCATGAGTATGATATTCACCCTTGGGACCCCGGTCCAAGTAGGAGCATGCTTCAAGGACGTGGAGAACACTTTAAAAATGGTGCAAGACGTCCTCCACCTTAGGAGGACAGCAAGGGCGTCCAAACCAAGTTGGCGGCCCAATCAAGTCGGTTTCGAGCCTGTCTCGGAGTCCAGAAGCAGTCTGCATTAAAACAGACACCCAGGTCGCATATGGGCTCAGTTTTGGACGTTCTTTATATGGGTGGAAGCACAATTTTATAGAGCTTCCAATGGCACCAGTCCCACCTCAAAATTCCATCTAAGTCATTAGGAATCCTCAAAACAAGTTGACGTTCAGAATCTGCTAGGGTGCTGCAACACTGTCTTTTGGGCTGTTGGCCCGTGTATTGTGTTAGGGTCCATTATGGTCGTGGCTAGGGGGTTATGCACGCCCCAACGCTCATATAATCAGTAGCCTTTGCCACATTAGGGTTTGGGTTTTGCTTTAGAGTTTTCTGTCTTCGAACAGTTACCGTTATCGGTTTGTGAAACCCCACGTTGAGATCTTAATCATACATCTGTAAATTGTCACTTCAATTGTGAGTTGCATTTTACCTTGTTCTTGCTTGTGTTACTCGATTCGCAGTAGGGATTAGCCTTCTTGGCGAGGTCAACCGGCTTGTGACACGGTTGATAACCAGAGGAGACGTGGTGCTAAGGTTGCAGGGTTCGAGTCCTTGGATCTGAAGCTGGATCGGTGTGTCGCTTTCCGCCCAAATTGAGATTTATCCTTACCTGACGGAAGATCGGGCCACCTAGTTCCCATCAAGTGGTAATCAGAGACTCAGGTATTACCATCAGGCATATCCTAAATTAGTTTGTGCCATCGTCCTAAAACTCCAGATAAATTGCCATAGAAAAATATTTGTTCATTGTAATCCGCTGTCGCATCACCTTTTTTGTGCCTCACAATTTTTCAGTTTAGTTTGCTTTCCTGAATTTTAGTCCCTCGTGGTGTCGTTGTGTTCATTGTGCCTAGGTTTTTCTTAGACATTAGCGTCAAGTCTTGTGTGTCCGCTAGTAGATTGTTTCACATATTTTTTCCTCTCTGCGCCAATTTGTTTTACACTGGTGCCAAATTTCCATTAGTGCACCATATTGTGTTATCCTAGTGCATCACGTTATATGCTACTGTTTTTTTATCATGTGAAACAAAGAGTGAGGCATAAATACGTAGAAAGAAAGAGAAATCAGAAGCCCTTGTTATTTTCTTCCAGCGCATGATGTCTTAGTTCCAACATCAAGTCACAACTGATTTCCGAAGAGAAACCAAATGCATCTCGTATGTGCGCCAGGATCAAGTTTACACACATATGACAGACGTCATGAGTGAAATATCCATAAAAAGTATTAAAATCGTATAAAGTTTTAACCATTACATTATCTTTATTACACTCGGACGATAGACTCAAAAGTCTTTAAGACGAACAAATGATAACTAGATGAAGCAACTCCGTCTTCAGCTTCCACAGACACTTGGCTGGGGGAACGCATGCCTCAGAACTCATCGTAGTCGCTGAAGTACTCTTCACCGTTGTTCTCCTCTGAACATCGGTAAGCAAGGGTGAGCACACTTATGGTTGGAGCTCAGCAAGTGGGGGTAGATACAAGGCTATCAAGGATAGGCTAAGAGTTTGCAGCGGTTAGCATTTTAATGTTGATCAAATTTTATTAGCAAGCTCCTAGTTACTAGATGTAAGTTTATACCAACCCACTTAAGCATTTAGAAAACATCTCATCTCAAAACCATATGAATACCACGATTTGACTCCATCTTTAAGTTTGATTATCATGTGAGGGTCCAAGCTACTCTTGAATGTGAGCACGGCTGATCGATCAGTTTTCACTCTGCAGAGGTTGTGCACTTTACCCACAGCTCGCGTAAAAGTTCCGAAGAACTTTGAACCCAACCATGCGATGCTGGCCAAGCATCATACCACACTTCCGAGGTGTGATTGCATAGGGACGCTACGAAGCCTTTACAAAGACATGCAAAAGACCAACAACCCGTATTGTTACAGCTGAGGGTGGACCATAACCCTCCCTAGTGGCCAGCACCTTAGCAAAGGCTGCTACCCCAAAAGGACCGGGCTATACCCCTACAATCCCAACCCCCCTCGGCTCCCTTAGGATAAGATCATCAGTTCATTCACACACCTAATTAATTGGCTAAGCCAGAGCCATATGGATTGTGGTTGTACTGTTTTGTTGGGTGATTCTCCATGTTCCGATTAATCATATGATCTTGTATTACCAAAAAAGCATCATTATTAAACATACAAGCCTTTGTCATGAGTAACCACTTTTATCCAACCTGTGTTAAGCAACTAAGCATTGTCTACCCAAAAGATTTATTAAACCGGGTTGTTTCAAGGTTCATGGATAAAATCTAGGTAAGTCCTTAAAAAGGTGTTCCCGTCAAATTTATGCAATGCAACAATAAAGGTAAACTTTAATTATCATGTAATTATGTAGAACAAAAAGGGAATATGCAGGGGGAGAAGACCACTTGCCTTGCTGGCCTAAAAACTGAGCTTCTTCTTTCTCAAACAACTCTTCTTTATCCACTCCAACCGGCTGATCACTTGAAACCGACACGATGTTTACAAGCACACAAGAAAACATACAATAAATAAAACAATACACCAAATAGATCTAAAAACTAAAAACACACTGCTAATACTAACGGGCTCGCTGAGATGATCGCGTGGACACCAAGAACACTTAAAACGGAGCTAAAACGACAAAGATATGGCCGAAACAAGATTCAGGGGCTTAACTGTGAAGAAATTAGGTTTCCGGGGGCTAAACTGAAAGAAACCAGGGGCTAAAACCTAATTACGCATATAAACTAAAGGGCTTACGCGCAAAAGAGCAAGGCTGGACTGCGGGCAGGAAAAACTAAAAAGATCAGGGGCCTAAACGTAAAAGAAAGGACCTGAACGTAAGGATCTATACAGGTGGAAGGTCATGGTTGTGAAAAGAAGAAGCCGAGGGTCTCTTTTGCAAAAAGTCCGACGGAGACCTGGGTTGACCATTATGCGGTCTGTTGACCAGCGCGTCGGGCGGCTCTGGGTCGTCCGCTTGGAGATGAACGGCAGGCGGCGTGGCTAGCGGACGGGTGGTGGCGGAGACGGCGGCGCACGGCGGCACGCGGCGGTGGGCGGTGGCGACCTCGCCGGAGATGCTCGATCTCGAGCTCCCGGCCTCGGTTTAGGACACGGTTTGCACCTACGCGGAGCTGGGAACGAGGCGAAGTCAACCAGGGGTTCAAGGAGGTGGTTCGGGTGACGGTGGAGGGGCTCCACGGCCGGCGGCGGACGGCACACCAAGGCACACGGTGGCGATGACGCTAGGCACCTCGGGTGCGAGCAAAAAAAGAAGGAGAAGGCCTCCTTACCTTGCTGCAACGCTGCACGTGAGGAGATAGAGATGAGGAGGAAGCGGCGGTAGAGATTGAGCTCGGGCGGCGCTCCGGGGAAGAAAGCAGGGCTCGGCTCGATCCTGCGGGGAAGGAGAGAGTCCGGGGTGCGCGGGGTCCTCGTGCGGGCAACACATGCGACGACCGAAGATGAAGGGAGCTCGAGAAGGTGTTTGCCAGTGACGAGGAGCTCGGGCGGCCGGCAATGGCGCGACGGCAGAACTCCGGGCGGTGCACCGGTTCGGCGGAGGGAGAAGCAAGAGCGAGCAAGGAAAGGGGGCAACGCAGGGGCTTAGCCTCGGCTTTGATAGAGAGGAGAAGGGAGAGGGAGCGACTGCTAGAGTGGAGAGGCCATCAATGGCCATTGAGGATCGGCGGCCTTGATTGCAATCAAGAGAGGGCTTGATTGAGGAGAAACTGAAGGGGATTGAAGGAGGATTGAAAGAGGGAGTAGAGTCGGTGCTTCATTGCTCCTTTATTGGGGATCTTGAAGGAAGGGAGGGCATGCGGCGCGGGGGAAACGGCGGCGCAGCCACAATGGAGAAAGGGGGTGGCTAGAGGTAGGAGAAGGGGCCGACAGGCGGGGCGGGCGGTCAATGAGAGGGAGAGAGGGTGGCGGAGCAGGCCGCTGAAGGAGCTGGGCCGCACGACTAAACGGGCCAAGCGAGAGGCTTGGCCGACGGCGGGGGAAAGAAAGGCCGGCGGGCTTTGCTGGGCCGCGCGAGCTGATTGGGCCGGAAAAAGAAAAAAAGAGAAAAATGGGAGGAGGTGGAGTTGGGTCGCGGAGGCTGCTGGGCTGGCGGAAGAGGCTGGGCCACACGGAAAGAAAAGGGGGCTGGCGGCCTGGTGGGCTGAAAGAAAAGAGAGAGAGGGGAAGCCGGCTGGGCCAAAAGAGAAAGAAGAGAGGGTTTTGGGTTTTTGTTTTAAACCTTTTTCATGATTTTGAAAACCACACATCCTCAAAAAACAATGCAACCCAAAAAATATGATGCACAAGCACTTGTTGCTTCTAAAATTATTCAAATGATATTTAAAGGCCAAATTTATTTGATAAATATTTATTATTAGAAAATTAAATCTAAGCACCATGTTGCTTACATTAATTTGGTGATGGAATTTAGGGTGTTACAGAAAAGCTAGGTGCATATAAATAAGTTCAGCACTTTATCTGTGAGCCAATACTCCCTTTAGTTTGGTCGACTTTTATGATCTGTTGTGATTGAGAGTGTCAGATCTCCATTGAGTGGCACTAATTACAGTTTTGCTGAGGGCTTTGCGTTCTATTGAGGGATATCACAGTGTTATAATTCTCTTGCGGCAGTCTTTGATAGAAAACAAAAAGAGAAAAAGGCATATAGGGGCAGAAAAAGAGAAGAAAGAGCCGCACCAAGAAAAAAAAGAAAGAAAGAAAGAAAAAGACAAGAAAAAAAATTCAGCAGTGCTTGCATCCTTTGAGTCCTTGGCTGGCTATATTTTTCACTTGCTTGAACTAGTCCGAGAGGAGTTTAGGCTGGCGACATAGACTAGCTTGGGACTAATTTTCAGTTTTGCAATTTCTGAATTGGATTATTGTTTTTTCCTTGCTACCATATTTTAAGCCTCCTAAAGCTCCATATATATACTTCAGATCGGTACAAGAAAAGACCCTTGCAATCTTGGTGCTACGCCCTCACAGATATCACGAACCAGCCACCGGTTGTACCATCTACTGTCTTGCTTTGGTAAGAATACTTGTAAGAATTTGATAAGGTGTGTGAGAGCATGTTCCCACCGACATACATATATTAGTTGATAGGGATTTATTTTGATTTCTGACAACACCAAACAAATGTTTCTGTTTAAAGTGTGTATGTTTCAAGAAGATGGTGGGTACATTAGTGCTTCGGATGTCGAGGACATTGATGAAGGTGTTGTCATTAGTGATCCATTCGAGGACAATGAAGTGGACTATGCGCTAGCAAATGAGGAGGATCCTTCCCCATGTGAGCTTTCAGAACTAGCAACAAGAAGTACACCTACAATTTCTGAAAATGAGAGCAAAGGTAATGAAAAAGGTGATGCAACTAGTCCATGTTAATGATACATATGTTTTGGAGCCATACATTAGTGCTGAAAATAAAGTGTTCATTCCAATTCCTAGTGCACTCGATGAACAAAAAATATTGTCTTCACTTAATACTTTGGGTTATATTGAGTTTGATACTCTATGTGCTCTTAGTAGTATGGAAGAGAAATTTAGAAGTGCTGAGTTGCCATGATTGTCTACTTGTACATATCACTTTATTGGCAAATATAATTGTAAAGGCGAGTATAGGGTGCATCGTGTCTACATTCGTTCAAATCTGAAACCTCCTTTTGTTGTGCAACACTGTGATCAAGTAGAGAGCTACATTAGCTATAACCATGTTTTGTCAAGATCCCCAAGTTTTGTCATAAAGAAGCAGGTTAAATTTCAAGAAGGGGAGTAATGTTGGCTACTACCTACAACCTGTCCTACAACTAAACTCAAACCGAGGACGGTTTGTTGTCAAGAAGGGGAGGATGATGAGGACATGACATCTTCGGACATAACCATTGATTATATGGTGAACTCGTTTCGATATTTGCATAGTAACTCTTGGTACAACTCACTTGGTTCCACATGTACATGTCTTTATTTGATTGAAGGTGTGTTTCAAAGTGCAAGCTCATCAAAGTCCAACATTCGGAAGCAACGTCGTCATCATGAGCATGATATTCACCCTTGGGCCCCCGGTCCAAGTAGGAGCATGCTTCAAGGACGTGGAGAGCACTTTAAGAATGATGCAAGACATCCTCCACCTTGGCCACCACATTAGGAGGACAGCAAGGGCGTCCAAACCAAGTTGGAGGCCCAATCAAGTCGGTTTCGAGTCTGTCTCGGAGTCCAGAAGCAGTTTGCATTAAAACGGACACCCAGGTCGCATACGGGCTCGGTTTTGGACGTTCTTTATATGGGTGAAACCACAATTTTATAGAGCTTCCAATGGCACGGTTCCACCTCAAAATACCATCTAACTCGAAACCGAGCTTCCAATGGGAATCCTCAAAACAAGTTGACGTCCAGAATCTGCCAGGGTGCTACAACGCCATCTTTTGGGCTGTTGGCCCTTGTATTGTGTTAGGGTCCATTATGGTTGTGGCTAGGGGGTTATGCACACCCCAACCCTCATATAATTAGTAGGTGTCGCCACATTAGGGTTTGGGTTTTTCTTTAGAGTTTTATGTCTTCGAACAGTCATCATTATCGGTTTGTGAAACCCCACGTTGAGATCTTAATCATACATCTGCAAATTGTCACTTCAATTGTGAGTTGCATTTTACCTTGTTCTTGCTTGTGTTACTTGATTCGCAGCAGGGATTAGCCTTCTTGGCGAGGTCAACCGGCTTGTGACACGGTTGATAACCAGAGGAGACGTGGTGCTAAGGTTGCAGGGTTCGGGTCCTTGGATCTGAAGCCGGATCGGTGTGTTGCTTTCCGCCCAAATCGAGATTTATCCTTACCTGACGGAAGATCGGGCCACCTAGTTCCCATCACTCTCAATCTACCATACCATGTTCTGGGTGCTTGCTTTAGGCCATACAAAGCTTTGCGAAGTTTGTACACTCGGTGGGGATAGGTGGAACTCTCAAAACCCGAGGTTGCCTCACATACACTTCTTCCTCAATAAATCCATTCAAGAAAGCACTTTTCACATCCATCTGAAACAATTTGAATCCTGTAGGAATAGTAAATGCAAGAAGAATTCGAATTGCTTCCATCTGAGCAACCGGAGCAAAGGTTTCCTCATAATCTATACCCTCTTTATGGCTAAACCCCTGAGCAACAAGCCTTGCCTTGTTCCTCACAACCATACCATCCTCGCCCTCCTTGTTTTTCCACATCCATTTGGTTCATATAGGTTGGCAATTTGGAGGTGGATCAACTAAGTCCCACACCTGGTTTTTCTCAAAGTTTTCAAGTTCCTCATGCATGGCATTGACCCAATTTGAATCAGATAAAGTATGTCGAATATCTTTAGGCTCAAAGGAAGCAACAAAAGTGGAGTGAGCAAAGTGAGAGATTTGCTGTGACCTGGACTGTGTAGTTCGTTCATTAATGTCACCTATCATCATTGAGGGTGGGTGACGACTCTGAATATGTCGAGGTGGCTCACGCCTGGAGATCACCTCCCCCTCAGCAGCAGCTTCCACTCATTCTTGATGGGTCGTCGTGGGTGTAGGGGATGGACCATCATCATTTGTAGTTGTAGTAGTGGAAGTAGAAGGTACATGAGTCGCCGGAGGATCACCATCATCTCCATCATCTTCTCCATCACCATCCTTCTCATCCTCAAAGATCTTCTCACCAAACTCATCATCACCTGCACACTTAAAGACAATAGAGCTACATGGTTGTGTATCGTCGAAGGTTACCTCGTAAGTCTCCATGATTTGGTTAGTGTCAATATTGAGCACACAATATGCTCGAGAGTGATTAGCATAACCAAGAAAAATACCATCGGAAGACCTTGCCTCAAATTTATCTAGTTTACCCTTCTTGAGAATGAAGCACTTGCAACCAAAAGCTCGAAGTGACTTACCTTGGGTTTCCGACCGTGCATCAGCTCATAGGAAGTCTTCTTCTTGAATGCACGAAGGAAAATCCGATTCGGCACATGGCAAGCGGTATTGACCGCCTCGGTCCAAAATCACCTAGGAGTCCTATACTCATCAAGCATCATCCTAGCCATTTCACAAAGGGTCTGATTCTTCCTCTCCACAACGCCATTCTGGCAAGCGACATATGGGGTGGAATACTGATGTTCAAGACCAAGATCATTGCAAAAGGCATCAAAATGAGAGTTTCTAAATTTTGTGCCATTGTCACTACGAATCGCTCGAATGGCATCTCCATGTCTCTCATTCTTTAGCCTCAAGATCAAGTCTCAAACAAAGACAAATGTCTCACTCTTATCCTCCAAGAAGAAAACACAAGAATACCTCAAGAAATCATCAACAACAACCAACACATACCACTTCTCACCCACAAAGCGAACACAAGCTAGCCCAACTAGATCCATGTGCAACAGATCACAAGGTTGCTCAGTCATGAAAGCAGTCAGGGGAGGATACGAAGCGGCAACCATCGTTCCATGCCGACAAGGAGCACAAACCATGTCTTTCTCGAACATTAATTTTGGCAATCCTCAGACGAGATCTAGGCCACTGAAGCAGGAAAGCAAGTCAAATCTCAAGTGTCCTAGCCACCTATGCCATTCCCAAAGTTCAGCTGAAACGGTAACAACAAAGCATCGAGAAGAACCAATAGACTGAGAAAAATCGGCACGAAAGATTTGACCCTCGGGGATGATCATGCAGACTAGATCACCTCTAGAATCAATCACACAAGAAGCGCCCAACTTAAACTAAACCTCAAAACCTTCATCAAGTAACTGGGATACTGACAACAGGTTAAAACCAAGTGACTTGACTAGAGCCACACACTTTAAGGTCACCTTGCTACTCACCTTAGCCACCCCTTCAACAATTACTCGTCCTCTCCTGTTATCCCCGAAAGTGATGTACTCCCTGGTACTCACCAGGGTGAGGCTGGAGAACCACCTTTGATCTCCAGTCATGTGTCGCGAGCAACCGGAGTTGATCAACCAAAAGTCCTCCAAGTCTCCCGCCTACAAAACAAAAAATGAGAACGAGAATGAGCAAACGCCTAGACACTGGGGTTAGAACAAATAAAGTTAAACTAGTGTCGAACCATCTGCTCAAAAGAAGGGTTAGCGCAATCCATCCAATCACGCGACTTAGGCGGAGCCCTCTCACGCCTCCCACCAAAGAACCTATCACATCTCACGGGAGGGAAACATGCACCACGAGGGGGAAAACATGGCCCGTAGTCCCTCTAAGACCCAAAGCTATGATCGTCTCTTCCAAACTCGTACTGATCACGAGCAGAAGCATGTCCAGCAACCTCACCATGCCTAAACCCAACATGCCTATCTCTCTGAGGAGCAACACGACCACCCCGTGTAGGAACTGTACACACAAACCCCTCACCTCGAGGTAGAGGCACCACACGAGGCTCAGGCACACCACGAGAAGGGCGATACCTGTCCTTGTTTGCCATCTCTCTAGCAAACCTCTCATCATTTCTCTTTTTGAAACAGAACTCCTCCTTATGACCATCCCTCCCACAATACTCACAATGGAAGCGGATTGGTTTTGGCTTAGGCTGTGGCTTCTCACTCGGTTTCTCTCCCACTTTCCCACAAAACATATTTCCCAACTCGCTCACAAAGCTCATCGGTTTCTGGAAATTGTTTGTCTTGGGAGGTAATATTGGTGGATCTGGAGTTGTATCAAGCTTATTTCTCAGTGGGTTTGGCTTGAGCTCAAACTGGTTTTTTTGAAAAGTTTGTGGTGGAATTGGAATATCCCCAATCTTCTCCTTTCTCTCACCACTGCACTCACCAACCTTCTCAGACCTAAGCGCTTGACCATCATAGCGCTTAAGCGCAGCAATCATCATGTTAAGCTGTGGCTCATGACCCGACAACCAACCCATCAAGTTACGCAATTCATCATTCTCATCCTGTAGACGATCAACATAATGCACAAGCTCTAGGTTTTTCATAGCATTCACTTCGCAGCTAGAGCAAGCAGTGGTAATAGGAGATTTCAAAGCAGCCTCAAGAGAGACAACACGAGCACGAGAATCATCTAGTTTACCATGCAACACAGGGCAAGAAGCGCAAGCTCCTAACAAAGCAGGTCTAGACTTCGACTCATCAAGCTCAGCCCTATGCACATCTAGTTCCTCAAGGTTTGAGGTATGCTTCTCCTTAAGAGCAGTCAAATCAGCAAGAAAGATATCACACTCATTGCATTCAGGTTCATCAGTGACAACATGAGCAGTTTTTAAAGACTCAATCTAAGCTCTAGCATCAACAAGCAAAGACTGAAGCTCAGCAATCTTGTCCTTAGCATCACCTAGCAAAGACCTATACTCTCTCTTCTCCTGTTGGTCTTTCTAAGCACATCATCACGGTTGTCAAGCAATTCATTCAGCCAAGCATTCTCCTCTAGCAAGAAGTCAGGATCATGACGTACCTCATCCTCAGATTCGGAATCTGAGCTATCCCTCTCGGTTTTCTTGTTGTCGGAGCTACGTGCCATTCTGTAGAAGCCTTCTCTTGCGACGAAGCTCAGGTCGGTGAAGTCCTTGCTTGTGTGCCTCCTGTCCTTGCACTGATTTTGCTCTTCCTCCTCGCTGCTTGAGCCTGATGAGGTGTAGCTGAAACTGGAGTCAATGTCGCTCGCGCCTACAACCATCGCTCGGTCTGACTTCTTCTTGTAGCCGCCGCTCTTCCTTGGTCTTCTCTCACCCTTGTTCTTGTGCTTGGAGGTGTGGTCATTCCGAGAGCGGTGCTTGTCCTTATAGTCATTCTTGGACCGGTTCTTGTAGTAGTCGTTCTTGACTTCCGTGGCCTCTGGACACTCGGTGATGAAGTGCCCCATCTTGTCACACCAGTAACACATGCCCGAACTCCTCCTTGCACTCTTGTGGTTCTCGTACATCCGCCCGAACCTCTTGCTCAGCAACACGAGATCCTCCTCGCTCAGCACCTCAAACTCCTCGTCTGGCATGGATACAAGACAAGACAAAGAGAGTAGATGGGTTAGCGTTAGTCTTAGATCTAGAGACAAGAGCCAGACTATGTGGATCAGTAGGGCCCTCGCTCTTGCCTCTCAACCCCCTTATCAACCTCAGAGGACTTGAGCTTAGAAAATAGCTCATCCACAATCAAGGTCTCATATCCACCAGACTCCATAATAGCCTTGACCTTGGCACTCCATACAGATCTATCAAGCGAGTGTAAGAGCTTAATAGCCCTATCATGGACTGTGTATGGAAGCACGGCCACATTGGCTCTCATGTTGTTCACAATACAGGTGAAGCGCTGGAACATCGTGTCAGTCAACTCACGGGGGAGATGAGTGAAGTTCTCATAATCTCTGGTGAGTAGCAAACAAGCGAGCCTACACCTGACTATTTCCAACATGAGCAATCTTCAGCTTTTCCCATATCTGACAAGCCAATTCCTCTCCAAACATCCGATCAAACTCAGATACACACAGAGCACAAAACAAGTAATCAACTGCCTTGTTGTTGGCATAAAACATGTCTCGAGATCCTGGAGCAAGGAAGTTAGCGGGACAAACATAGTTGACATCTTCCGTCATGTCCTAAATCAACTGACCCTTGCCACGAAGAAAATCGACCATACACCTCTGCCACATCTGGTAGTTCTTGCCATCGAAGTGCGGAGGACCCAAACCCCTATCCTGGCATGCCATCTTTGGATCTTAGACTGGTTAGAATCACGAAGATATGTAACCGGCTCTGATACCAATCCTCTGAACTTGGCTTATACCTCAAAATCAAACCCAGCACCTTGCCCACAAGCGAGTGAAGAAACACTACCCAAGGCACAACAACAACCTCTATGAACGATCCTATGAACCAAGAGCAGAAGCAAGAATCAAAGGAGCAAGGTACTTGGGCAAATCTGCATGGCCAGTACGGACGGTCCGTCGACCAGGCACGGACGGTTCGCAGGTAAGGACGGACGGTCCGAACCAACTGGACGGATGATTTGTATAAACGAACAGAACCTCTAGAAACTTCACAGCCCACACAGACAGTCCGACCCTAGGCTAGGGATGGTACGACCTCTCATGGTCAGTCTGACTCCTCTGGACGGACGGTCCGACAAACTCCCTCCAACACCAGACCAAAAGACACTCAGATCAAATGACTCAGCTCAAGAACGTGTGAACAACAACTAACAAACTCGATGAACACGCACACGATGGACTATCCATCCTAAGGACACAGATGGTCCGTGCGCTTCGCAGAGCTGAAACTGAGCCACCCGCGAAGTCAACCCAAACTTCGCCTCAACGGATCTCCTAAACAGTTGGATGGATTAAGCCCAAATTTTAGGTAGATGGGAAGCGTCTCTAGGAGAAGTTATGCGTAAAATCTTAGAACTCAAAACCAACTCAATCACTCAGAATCACAAATCTCGCGCTCACAGACTACCACCTCGGGCTACTCTGAAAACTCACGAATCGAAGGTGATTCCCGACATTTGAGGGGTCAAGATCATCCACAAAAAGGCACAAGGCACTCACTCATGATCCCCACAAAGAAATTCGAGAGAAAACACTCCAGAAATCGACGAACACGAATCAAACCGAAACCACCCAAAATAGCTCCGAAAATGACACGAAAATCATAGAGAGATAAGAAGGAGATAGAATCACAATGCCGAATCCTTCCATACATGCAGTGATCAGAGTCTATACAAAGATTGTCTAACCTATGGAGCAGAGAAAATGGAAGCAAATCATCTGGGGAAGAGAGAGCCAGAGCAGAGAGAGTTGCCACCCACCTCCTAGCCAATATATATATGAAGTCTTCCGGTGGAGGCAAATGACCATGCTACCCCTACAACTTAAAAGGAAGATACACACCCCTCAGAGGCAATTTGGTCAAGTGTTCGCATATTCCCATCGAGCGGACACGCTTCCACCGCGGGCTTGCTTAGCCTCGACGCAAACCCTGCTATCACGCCGCGTGTCCTCCGCCTCGAAGCTTCCCGACATGCCTGGATCCCCGTCTCCGTCGCATTGGGCCCTCGAGTTCGGTTTTGAGGCCCAAACCGAGAAACCGTCTTCCGATGGTTTTGTGGGCAAACCACCAAACCCCACGTGTACGGCCCGGCCTCGCCACGCTAAGTTTCGAGCCCGCCAAGCCTTTGACCTTCGGTGCCCGAACGGTCTACTCGGTCTTGCCTCGTTCCTTGACTTGGCCACCATCAATGCACCGGCTCCAGGTCCACGACTTCATCTTACTCTTCTTGCACCATGCGGATCACACTTGACCCCATCGGCCACCAGGTCTATCGAGCAAGCCTACTTGTCTCTCCATCACCCAGAGGCCACCACGACATAGACCTTTCGCGCTTATTCTTCACCTACACCAACACGAGTCAAGCCGCAACATGCACCTGCAACACTGAGCCAAGAATCAGTCCACACAATATTGTCAATCACTCATCTCTGAGGAGCGACCCTCCACTGGTCTTTGGACGCTCCTGGTCCTCATCTGTTCAACTAACATTTGCTTGCATTAGAGGATGGAGGTTGTTTATGATGTTTATGCTAATCATCATATATTTATGGATGGAGGCTGTATATAGGAGTACATCGAGTAGAATTTGCAGCAGCCTAGCAACCTCCAAAAGATGCAGAAAACTGACAAGTCTTGTCTCTTCATGCAGCAGGCACAAGAGCATGCAAGAAGCGTTTGGTACTTAATGTCAAAGCTCAGATTCTAGGCAGTCGACATATGATGCTTCGCTAATTAACGAAGTCAAGAAAATTGTACAAACACAAAGCTGCTTAATTAATTCTGTATTTACATTGTAACTTGGAAACATAGAGCTCGGTAGATCAAACTAAAGTAAAACATGCTACCACAGAAACTTTTGTGTCCATGGAATTTTCATCTTGTTCTCATCACAGAAGTTGGCAGAAAATGGAGTATCAATAATGTGAGATGATATATCCAGTAGTCATGAACATAATAAAAAGTTTTGTATGTAGAAAAGATGCCTCGCCCAATGACAGTGGCAGCGTCTGCTCGATCAGTTTATGCAATGCAAGTACCTGCTTCTAGATAGTTAGAATTGACCTATTGATGGGAGCAAAATCTACGTCATATCTTCTTTTTCGATGTTGACAACTTGGTGTGTGTGCACAGATTATAATTGATCTCTAATTTGATTGTCCATGATCTCCTGTGTTGAACTGCTATGAGTCTCCTGTATTATCAAATTTTAGTTAGCCACACGATAAGCAGGCAAAGATAGATAGATATATGGCACAACTGGTGGGTAAGTCTTCTTTGTAGGTTGCCTGATTATTACGTCGTGATTTCCCAACAAATCTGGAAGCCACTCCAGTCAGTGACAACAATTAACAATCTCATCCTCTGTGTTCATTTGACAACGCCAAAATTAAAGCACATGGGCAGCTGAGATCGACAGACATGACAAAAATGATACTGAATATTTCACTGCTCCAAAGCACCGGTGAAAGAAAGAGCACCAATTCATCATATTTTTTTAGAAAATGAAAATATATCCAGCCTTTGCGATAAACACACACAACCAAGTTCTTACATAATCTTCAGCTCAATAACTTATAAAAAAATAAAAGAAAAAAAGGGCACTAATAAAGAAGATAATCATAAGGAGATAATCATTT
This sequence comes from Cenchrus fungigraminus, assembly GCA_036936925.1. Lineage (NCBI taxonomy): Eukaryota > Viridiplantae > Streptophyta > Magnoliopsida > Poales > Poaceae > Cenchrus > Cenchrus fungigraminus. The sequence continues at coordinate 107,732,067 of CM072779.1, forward strand.
TGTTTATCCATCTATTCTTACACGAGAATATCCAGAGCCTCTAATACTCTGTTCGCAGAATGGATGGTCCCTCTGGGCTAGCAACTGCATCTACCTCTTGGCTAGCTCCATGATGGAATTGAGTGGTACAATAGCGACACCACCAAGTAATGTGCTTCTAGATGCCTCCTATTCCAATACTCCACATGATGCATCCAAATTCAGATCACACATGCATTTGCTATTCGGTAGATTTTTATTGCTTTGAGAATTCTAGTTTGTATGTAAATATATAGGACACTAATGACCAAGAAGAACAACTACGACAATTTCGTACCCTTAAATGACACATTGTCAATCATTTAATTTGGCTTTTGAGATCATTTTTCCTTAGACTGCATTGCTAGCCGTTGATCATGGGCATTATAGCTGGTATGCATTAATGGGACAAAGAAGCAGCACATATATCAACATCTGTTGTTTAGGCATTGACTTAGGAAGTTCATTTTTGATTATTCAACTTTTGTCAAAGTTTGGTTTTGGCCATCAAACTTCAAAACCGGGTATTTTTGGTCATCCAACTATCAAAACCGTTCAAATTTGACCATCCGGTGGTTTTGATAAGTGGTTTTAAGTTATTTATTTAAATTTAGTTCTTAGATCTTAAAATGATTATTAATTTTTGTCCATACCTCTGATTTAGGTGATTCTTGTGGTCACGCATTTATAACAGTGAGCTTTGTCTTTTAAAATGTTATTTATATTATTTTATCACTATGTGTTATATTACTCTTATGTTATTGTGTAAGAACAACAATTTTAGAAAAGTAAAACAAATAGTTACAAAATAATATGAATAACATTTTAAAAGATAATGTTCATCAGGCAAAACGACCCAAACACATATAAAGAGTTGCATAATAGTTACCGTGTGAACCTTGATTTATAGTGTTTGTGATATCTGCTAGGGGATTCGAACTATCTCCTGTTTCTGAGGGATCCATCTTCAGAGGGAAACTGACTGTACATGAAACCAAGTTAGAGTTGAATTGATTTATTGCTTGAGAATGCAAACCATGACATATTAAGCCAATGAGCTTACTCAGTTATCACAAAGAAGAGTAACCAACTGCACCTGTCTGGCGATGGAGGCACCAAAAACTTCGCAATGCAATTCCAAGGAACACTTAAACCTGGTGAACGGTGACACTCAACAGAACATGCTGAGGAGACAAACAAATTTCAGTTAGCTATTTCTATAATGGGTTCATTATACTGGACTGCACTTGAGCATTAGTAAGACCAGAAAATTTCAATTCACCATGAACTATGTGGAGTGCCTTCGATAGCATCTGTTTGATAAGTCAGCAAAAGAAGTAATGTGTTTTGTGTAGGAGTGCATATTTGACAGCAGGAAGTATGAATATATGCACTTGCTACAACTTCAGAAATATTTCTGAGAATTTCTATAGGTTCTGAAAGAGGATATCAAGAATGATGCTTTACATGGATTCAGAGATTGGCAGGAGAAAACTCAAACTTGCTTAAGATACTCTATCAGCTCCTCCAATATTTGATCATTTCCCCAAACACTAACAAAGCAGCAGGTGACATTTACCATTATAGTTTATGAGAACGAATGCACATTAAACCAGCTTTGACCATAAACAATGGTAGGTTTTGATCAACCATGTAAAGGAAATAGGATAAGCCTACAAATGCAATAAAAATTAATCGACCGAATTTTTTCATCAGGCAACCACTTGAAAAAATCAGGTAAACTGACACAACTTGACAGCTAAAACCATGGAAGGGATAGGTCAGGACAAAATTATGAAGGCATTTAGGTGTAAGAGTACAAGATTAACATGCAAATAAGAAATGTGACAGTGACGCATGGGAACCAATATCTGCGCTTGCCATCCCTGTGGCCATCATCGATCATAGCAAGTCCCTCCTGATAGTAGTAACAGTTCAATTCAAGTTTAAAATCAGCAGAACACATTATCATGTAGATACCAAGGAGTTTGCATGTTCGACTCAAATCTGCTCCCAAGCAGTGCCCACAGGCCACATGCATGTGTTGGTGCCATTACATATTTAAATGAATGGCCCCAACAAATTGCAAGATATTGCAAGATTGAAAAGGCCTATAAGTTAACATTTGGTGTATGAAACGGTCAACTTAAATGTGAGGATTACCTTAAGCAACATTTCAAGGGCATCAATCGCGCGACCAGTAGACCATGAGAATTCCTTTTCGACTTGTTCTACTGTGACATAGCCTTCAGCCTGCATACCAAATTGACAATGATGTTATAACCAGAGGAATGCTGCATTCTCATATATAGAGTATAGTGCATATTAGTAATTTAAATGCCTCTCGTAATATGGCATTGAATATTACAATATCGAAACCACAAACCTGTGCTAGCCCAAGTATTCCACTGTGATCTTTATTTAACTCGGTAGGAACAGATCGCACAAGCTTTTTCCTCCCAACTGAAATTACTTCAAAGCCACTACCAAGGACCTATAAATTTACAAAAGGACAAGATGAGCTAAAACTCTTACCGAGTATATCAAACTATCACCTATTAACTGAGGTGCAAACTTGTAGAAATAATGCATATCTACTTCCAAAGTTCCAAAATATAAATCATAAATGGATCACTGAAGCTTACTTACTTTTAGCTTACTTATAGCCCGTAAAAAGTCATCTTCAGATAACGATTCAAGAGTAGTTTTTCTCTTCTGACAAAGCAGTTTGCGGAGATCTAGCAAATCAATCAGACCACCATTATGCGATCTGGTTGCAATGCATATGTCAACTATCTGGACTCCTGCCAGAAAGAACATGGATAGTAAGTACATCAAAACGATAGTAATATCAAATTTCACTTCACGACCAGAAGAACCCGCAAGAAAGCTTAAATTGAGTATAGAAACCAAGTTCATAATAGAAGTCACCAATCAGAAACTTGCACTCAACGGCACAAGAAATTGATTGACACATGAAATTGATACGCAAATGAAATCACCATGAACATCACCATCACCTGGGAGTTCGAACTTCCCAGGCGGCTGCACGCTAGTCCCTGCGCCTGGAGAGGTGGGCAGCGACGCCCGTCCCTGAGAGGTGGGCAGCGTGGACGGTTTAGGGTTGGAGGCGTGAGGGTCGCAACGGCGGCAGCGCGTCCTGGATCAACTCGACGTACGACAGCGCCCGGGATCAACGTCGACGACAACACACCCTGGATTGACGACAATGACGGCAGTGGCGGTTTAGGGTTGGAGATCGACGACGAGGACGTCGGCGGCAGTTTAGGGTTGGAGGCGTGGAGGTCGCGACGGGCGGCGTGGAGGTCGCGACGGGAGGCGGACTGCAGGGGAACAGCGTGGGGATCGCGAGGGGGAGGCGGCGTGGGGATCGTGAGGCGGAGTCAGAGCGGAGGCGGCGCTGGAGTTGGGGCCGTTGCGAGGCTGCGGAGCGGAGGAGAAGAAAGCGGAGGTGTCGTTGTTTTTTTTCGGTTCCACGACGATTGGGTGGCGGCGCAGGGGCGGAGTGGAGGCGCCACGGGGCTGAGGCGCTGGGAGGCTGAGGCGTGGAAAGTGAAGAGATTTTTTTGTCTCCACTTCATTCTTTTTAGGAGTATAAGTAGAGATAGAGATAGAGAAGAGATATGCCACGATGAAACCAAATAAGCCCCGTGCTTGATTTCGTAAGAACGAGTACATCTCTGATTCTTTGTATACAGAGAAGATGTCGATTCCGATAGGGTTCCCCACCTGCATGTCGGTTACGGTATTCAACGCGTATCTATACTATAAGGAGCGAAGACAATTGAAAACTTTTCTCACCAAAATCGGACCCGCCTTACCCCTCACGACGGACCCACCCGTCATATGTTTTTGGAAGTGGATAGGGTGGAAGGACTATGAAGTACCAAAAAATCATAATTTGGAGAGCGTTTCTGCCAAAAACGTAATTCTTTTTTCACCGGCATCAACGTGTACCCGTCCGCGTACCCGCATGGTCGCCTCCGATTTCTTCGCTGACAGTCCGTTGATCACACAATCATTGCCTCCCTTATTCCTTCCCGTCCCGTCAGTGTTGCCCCCACCCCCCTCCCAATCCGCGCTGCTGCTATGCCGCCGCCATGGGGGAGCCCTTGGCTCTGGTGCAGGAGCCCCTCGCGCTCGTGCTGCCCACAGTCGGTCCCACAGTACACCACGATCCCCTTCCTCCCGACGCGATCCCCTCCAGATGCGGTCCCGCCACCGCACGTGATCCCCTTCCTCCCGACAGCGCCGCCACCATCCCGGACGCCGCCAGCATCCGCACGTCTGTTCCTCCTCCGCGCCCGCCCCACGGTTTTTTTTCAGTCTGCTCGACATGACGACATCCCTTTCCCAGCGCCCTGCGGCCCCCAACCCACACCCGCGATCTATTTTTTTTTCATCGGGCGCCGCCGCCCCATCCGTGCCCTGCACCTTCGCTCCGCCTCCCCAGATCCCCGCCACACACATGGTCGTCGTGCGCCTCCGCTGGGTACCGCTTCCTCGACTCCGCCGCAGGCTCGCGGCACAGCCAACACCACTGAATTATCGATACTGTCAACACTGAGTACTAAGGCATCGATGTGACAAGGTACTCCTCTCGGCAATTGGCATCTCTAGCTAACCCATGAATGCCAGGTGCTCGATGAAATTATCCATTGAAATAGCTGTGCTGTGACTGTTGCCATGTTCTCAATGAAATCACCCATTGAAAGAATTGTTTTTTATAGGATGAAATTACCTATTCAAAGAGTTGTGTTAAATGATTATTATCCCAAGGTTAGTTGTGGCTCAGGGCCTAGCAACACCATCTCAGATACCACCACACTTCTAGATATCTTATGAGATGTCTTTTTGAGGGAAGCTAATATAAATCCTATTTGCATGTGAACTTTTGATAATATTTCATATTTTCAGCATGTGCAGAATCATACTTGACCTGAGGAAAGACAGCAAATGGGGATTCATGCTCACCATCATCCCGAAGCTGCAACATTGTCAAATACTCGAATCAAATGGCGATTGCATGACATGATTCTGAGGCAAAGTGGAAGGGCACCGAATCTTCTTTGTGCATCAGAGACACTGTGAGTTTCACTTCTTTTACTATGCTATCAAAAGTTGATTCTTTGTGATCAATCCTAGCAAAAGTGGGACACTTTCGAGTGCTAGAGATGCATTATCAGAGAAAAATGTAGATTGTCGGTAAGCTGGTTAGTATTTTGTGAGAAAACGGTAGGATAACCCAATTAATTTAAGCATTAACAAACTGTGGTACCCTGTACAAAAAATTGTATAGTTTCTAAGTTCTTAAAATGCTTTGTCAGAACAGATTGTAGGGTTATTACATGCTTTATATAAGGCATATGCCTCTTGATTAATTCTTTTGTTTCTGCAAGAGAGAACCCTCTGTTTTCTTTACTGTAAAGTACTTTGTCAGAACAGATTGTATGACTATTATCTGCCTTATATAAGGCATATGCCTCTTGTTTAATTCTTTTGTTTATGCAGGAGAGAACCCTCTGTTTTTTTACTGTGTTGTAGCAAAAAAAAAGTGTAATGAGATTTCAATAGAAAGATTCCAGATTTTTCCTTCTTAATGAAGTGACAAACACCATATTAAGATTTATTAACTAGAGACGTGCACAATTATGCATCCACTCTCCTAGCACCCTATTGTGTCTTGACCGTTTTACATTACATCAGCGAGGGAAAGAAATTAGCTTCAGTTTTTTCCTACTTGTCAAATAATCCTAGGTAGTAAATTGTGGCCTTGATTGAGTCACTTTCTTACATTACATCAGCAAGGGAAGAAATTGGCTTCGTTTTTTTGCTGCTCGTGAAATAATCCTAGGTAGTAGATCGTGGCCCTGATTGAGTAGTGTTCTGTGTAAAAATTTAATGCTTGTGGAGTCAAAGTTGCAACTAATACAGGCATGTGACTACCAGTCTAGCACTGTTGTGTACCTGTGTTGATAACTTGAAATTATTAGGTAGATCAATGACATGTTGTACCTAAAGATAAAGGGAAATGTATGATTTTATTGAAAGCCATGAACATTATATATGTTTCGACGCATCTATTTCTCTCTTTTCAGGCTGAATAGATAGGATTATGAGTGTAAGTGAATTAATGACTTCTCATTCAATTACCTTAGTTATTTAGTTTGTGGAAGGTCATCATACAGGTAAAAGGACCGATGAGCTGAACTTTTGGATGGCAAACTATCCTATTTGATAAGATGCAAAGATTATATCTTACAGAAGGTAGAAAATAAAGATTTGTGATTCTTATAGAGCACTGCACACCATCTCATTAATGATGCATCCCTTTTTAGATATCAAGTGTCAGTGGCTCAGGAGAAACAGGCTCAAGGTAAATCTGCAGAAGAGTGAGGTATATTCAATTCAATGAGAAGATGATACTAATCTTGAGCTTCACCGGCAAGCAAGGTAGCTTCCCTTGCTGGTAAGTGCTAACTATGACTGCCACTTTACTCCATAAAGTTCAGAATGATAGGACAATCATTCGGTAGTATAATAGAGAAGATGGGTTCAAGGCTACATATACATGGATGCAAAGGTAGATTCTTGACGAAAAATGGGAGGCTGACTTCATCGATCCCAGTATAACATCTTTCCACTTACCAAAATTGGCAAAGAAGCTCTTGAGTATCAGGGATGGGCATTGAGATTGAGATGTTTGTGGCATGAATGCGGAACCCACAGTTAGGAAATGTTCAAACCATGTACATCAATCCAGTTGGAAACACAAACATTAATGGTATCTGAATTTCTTGGTTACTCCACTGTATCAATACTCAAGAGTTGTTGCTATAGGTTAGCAAGATATAAGATTGAACCTATGCTTGTTTTTGGATCTGGTTATTATCATTTTTGAATCTTTGAGTGTGAAAAAGATTGTTTCATTATATCAAAATTTTAAATATCATCATGTAAACAAGTTGCATGCACGTGTCACCTGGGCATTGTTGCAAGAATGTACTATTGCACCAAGAAAACTAAATATGTTCCTGTGGTTTTTAGTACCATCAACAAATCTTTGTTTACAAATGCATTTAATAAATTTTAGTTGAATAAAATAAATTGGTACTACTAAACATGTTCAATGAAAATAACAAGTGCTCAATAATAATTTTCTGAAAACACGTGCGTGTCGCACGTGCACGTTACTAGTTGATCTGAAAAAAGCCCAAACAATTATATTAAGTCGCCGTTCGTTCTTCTACACGCCCCTTCGCTCCACCGCGTCTCCGTCCGCCCGTCCTCGACTCCCTTGCTCCGCCTGCTGCCTCGTGACGATGCCGTCGTCTAGGGCGGCAGCAGCCGATGGTGCCGCCGCCGCCGCCGCGGCCATCATCATGTCGTCTTCTGCTGTGTCTCAGTTGATGCAGGGACCACAGTCGCCGCTGCCATCGTCTTCCCTTCCCAGCCAGGACTACGGGCCGCGACGACAAGGGTGCGGATGCCTTATTTGCTGGATGTTTAAGCGCCGGGACTCACGCTATGGCTAATCTTTCACCCTCGCTTAGAGTTTTTTTTTCTTTAGAAACACTTATTAGCAGTTGATTACTGTAATCAAAATATGTTGGAGGGCATGTCATTGGCATGTTTTAGGATGGATGTGTCGATCTAGTTTTGTAAAGATGCGTATAGTCGTCTCTGTCTCTCTAATCGCACCCTGATTTATTTGTTTCCGTTTTGTTTAGTGATGATTTGGCTTTGACTTGGCATTGAGTTCTAGAGCAGATCAAGAACCAGTACTATAGTCGTCTCTGTCTCTCTGTTCTGTCATTAATGACCGGATTCAGGTCTCCAGTACGAGATGGGCAACAGCATACTTGAGACCTTAATTACTCAATCCTACCCGCGTCAACCTCAATCCAATGTTTTGAGTTCTAAATTTGTAGGAGTCAAAGTGCAAACTACACTTTAATTGTTTCAAGGTGTACTGTATTGACGGGACCCAATATTATGGGTACCCAAAGACAGCGATTACGGGCAACTCTCACGGCCACGATGGCCCCCGGAGTATTTTTAGTGGCTTTCTGGATTTATTTTCATGAAGGAAAACGGCTCCAAATCAACTGGTATTCCGGGAATTATTTTTGTGAGGGAAAACGGCCAAAAACCAAGGCTACCACCTCACGTGCTCATCTACCAAGACCCGATACAGGCAACCATACAAGCAATCATGCAGCCAACAGTAACATCGGGACCCACAACATGGAAAAAGGCTTCCCCTCATACACCTGTTGAACATGCATACACACTCTCTCTCCTGGCTTGACCCACCGCATTGATGTAACCTGCTCCCCTTGTCTGATAAAAGGGAGAGCAGGGGTCCCTTCTCGAGGGGAGGCTGGCTTTTCACTTTTTACTTATTCCTTCTCCTCCCCGGAGGAGTTCTCTCTCTTTCTTCCACCTCCAGCCAGCCATGGCTTCTACAGATTCCAGAGACTTGGGACCGAGCTCCCTCTCTCACCCTTTTGTACCCCTACTACAAATCAGCGCAAATAACACAGCAACGCAAACTGGACGTAGGGTGTTACTCTCTAGAGGCCCGAACCAGTATAAATCCTTGTGTACCCCCATTTGCGCAACCGTCGGTGTACCCCCATTTGCGCAACCGTCCGAGGCCCGGCACGCAATCTGATCCAAATTTACTTGCCGGCGGTAGAGAACCCCGACAGTTGGCGTGCCAGGTAGGGGCCTTTTGCGTGTCACGCCATTTTTCTTAGCAGGTCTCGGATGGCCAACCGCGTCAAGAAATCGGGCGCCGACAACATACGCGCTCTGGCAGCCCGGACTCCATCATCACCGCGGACGGCGAGCTGGCTTGGACCGACATTCCGGCTCCTCCGCGCCTCACTGTCGAGGTTCCAATCCCTTCACGACGTCCGGGTCACGCTCCACGGCGGCCCCGCAGCTGCTGCGGCACCCTGACCACGCTCCGTGCCGGCCCCTCAGCCGCCGCCGCGTCCTGGTCACACTCCGTGGTGGCCCCGCAGTTGCCATGGTGCTTTGGCCGCGTTCGGAGCCGACTCCATCGCCATCGCGGCGCTCCGACCATATGTAACATCCCTGATGTTTATGTTGCTTAATCATATGTTCAAGTGCTAATCATGATCACAAGTTACTAATTATAAGTGCAAGTTGCTAATTGTGGTCAACTCTTAAGGATAAACCCTAATCACCTTGGTCAACCTAGTCAAAGGGGTCAAAACCCTATACCCCTTATGACCTTGTTTTGGTGTCTCAAATAGATCTTCAAATTTTCCTTTAATACTCAAAAATCTGCCAAACTAAAAGTTGCTCAGAATTAGATGGGACACATTTCATCTAATTAGTGGCATTTCAAATTTTGAGAGGAAAAGATTCAAAAATTGGTTTGAAGTGCAGAATGCACTGTTCTCGGGGCCGAGAAAATCCCCAAGTTCAAGCCCTTCTCCTGCTTGATCCTTTGATCTAAACACTGGTCAACCTTTGCAAAAGTTCTAGAGCTATACCTCCTCTACAAATTCTACATTGGCCGATTTTGAACTTGTATTCAAGTTTAAATTGTTGTGGCCGGTCAAAGTGCCCTACTCTGAAATGCTTTCCTGCATTGCCGCTCTACGTGCGCGCTCTGGCCGCGACGTCGCCTCGCGACCGCGCCGAGAACGCGTCCCGGCGTCCGTGCCCGGCACGCGCGCCTCCAGCCGTACGCCGTCGTCCGGTGGGCCCGCGCCGAGCCGTCCTGTCACGTGCATACGTGGCAACCCAAGACCACGAGCCGCCCACCGTTTTGCCCCGCGCCTCCTCCCTCCTCCGCGATTCCCGTCGACACGCGCCGCCGCATCTCCGCCGTGGCGCCACCCCGGACAGGAAGCCAGGCACGCCGGGGAAGCAAGTCGTCGAAGCCTTGGATGTTTGCTCGTGTCCCCGCATCTCCTCCTTGCCCAAGCACTCGATGCCCCTTGCCCCTAAGCTGGCTAGCATGCGCACGCGCCGCTCCGCCGAGAGCCATGGCGCCATGCGTGCTGCGCCGCCGGCCAGCTGGCTTGCCCGGTGTGTAAGCCGTATGGCGGACACCTCACGTCCCTCCTCTTCCCCCGCTCAGCTATAAAAGGGTAGCCCTGGCGCGCTCGCGCGGAAACCCTGCTCCGCCGCCCGCCATGGCCTCCGTCTAGGTGAGCTCCACCCTCCGCACCTCCCCTTCGACCACACGTGGCACAGGCACACCTCCAGTGACCCTGTGAAGCTATCCCCGAGCCCACATTGCAAGGACGCGCCGTCGACTCGCCCGCATTTGGACTGCAGCGGCCGCTCCGCCTGCTCCTCGCCACCGGCCATCGCCGGAGTGCGCTCCGCCGCCACCAACCCCGCCAAGCCGTCGAGGGTCAGCCCAAACCCCCTCCTAGCCCTTCACCCGACCAAGCACGACCGCCAGTTCGCCGCCGGCGAGCTCCCCTGGCCGCGAGCCTAGATTTGTGAAGGCCCAAATAATTCCAGGGTTCAAATCATAAATATCAGGACCTATATGTAAAAGTAAGGGCACACTTGTAAATAAGAAACTTTGCCCGAGGACCCTGGTGAAAGAAGATTCTTCCAGTTTGGTTTTAAATCTGTAAGACATTGTAAAATTCGTAGTAAATCAAATAAAAATCGGAAAAATACAAACTCAACTGTTCTGTGATCCTTGTGAACAGATGCAACTTATCTAGAAATGAAGTTTGTAAATTTCTTTGTAGATTTTGAATAATTTTGAAATGATCAGTTTAGCTAGATTTGAAATAAGTTGAAATTTATAACTGCTCTGCATGTGAATTTTGGATATGTTGCTAGTATGGACATTCTTGACCCTGTGTAGAAAAATGGCACATAGATCTATTATAGTTTTGCAGATATGAATTTATTTTGATATATGGCAGTTTAAATGTTCCTGTTTTATATGTAATTTCTGTTTCAGAAACTAGGGTTGATATTTTTGCAGTAGCATGAGTATGACTAGATGTATCCATGATAAATAGATGGATAGCTGTTGACATGTTTAAATAGTTCAAATTAATTTATGGCTTAAATAGGAGTTATTTTGATCAAGCATGTTAGGCTATGTTTCTGGCCATGAAAAATTTTGAGTAGCTATGTCATGGTATGGCTCTGTGTGAAATCCTGAACCTAGATGGTATATATATCTGTCTGTATAAAAATGTTAAGTTTATGCTAGTTAGTGCTTTATAGAATTTTCATGTGCAATCTATAGCTTAGTTTAAAATAATTTTTGGTCAGTATCCTGATCAGTATGTTGTGTGCTTGTGTGAATTTTATCTCGGTTTATTGATGTATGGAACATCCAGAAATAAATTCTAAAGTAAATCAAGCTTTATAAATGGAATAAAAAGATTAACCAAGTATACTTTGGGGTATAATTTAAATTCAATTAATAAGCTTCACCAAAATGCACCCTATACAGCACCCTTACTTTGGTGAAGTAAAATAAATTAAATAATTTATATGTGCACACAATCACCGTCAAATAAGAATAATAACCTTCACCTAATTACCCACTTTTCTAGTGTAAAGAAAAGTTGGATAAAATCTTATCCAGGTGAATGTGCCCAACAATACACCCCCTGTTTATCTCTGAAATTTTAGAAGCACTTCACTCCCTAAACTTGAATAATTAAAGTTATGCACATGCATATCGTGTAGAACTTCCGGACGGGAACTACGAGCTGGTGCTGGACGCTGAAGGAGAACCAGCTGAGGGAGAAGTGAACACCGTAGAAGTGCAGCAAGAACCGAACTCAACTTCGGAGGACTTCCCTACTGACTGTGCTAGTGAAGGCAAGCCCCGGAGCATAACCTATGTTTTTAACTTATGCAACTCTCTTTGTTATGATTGTGCATTTACGTTTAGGAGTTGATTTGAAACCCTAGATGCATGATCCTAGGTTCCTATGATCAAGTTACTAGTATGCTAAGTCGCTAGTTGCCATGCTCTAAGGACCCGGTAGAAGTCGAGTGATGTTCGTCACTCGCGAGTATAGGTTTCTTATGTTGGAATCATAAGATTGTTGAACCTACCCGCTCATGTGGTAAGAGCATGGGACCGGCTCCGGCCAAGTAGGTCTGTGGTTAAGCGTTTGAACGTACTAAGCATTTGCTGGGAGTGGGACCGGTAAGCCTAGTACCTTTTTGATCCGGTAAGGAAACTCTCTACCACTACCCCGGGAGTAGTCCCCAGGTTCTAAGCAGTGGTGCATGTGTGGATCCAGATGGCAAAAGATGGAAGTCCATGCCGGATAACCTTGTACCAGGGACTGTGGGCTTTGATCCCGAACCGAGGATGATTGGGAACCGCCTGGTTGGTGCGTACCCCGCCCTGTAGGGGCTGTGGTCGTATGATGGGGTATGCATTCTCCCGTGTGTTTAGGTCCACCTTGCAAGGTTATTAATCGATCGATCGTCGGCCTCTCACCGTTACCCGAGAGTGCTTAACCATACACTCTATGTCCCTTAATGATGGAATTGAGAAGAATATTGTTGTATGCTTAATTGTTTGCACAACTTATGCTTGCAGTAGTTGCTTACCTAGTAATGGATAATCAACTAGAATTTTGAGCTAAAACTTGAAAGTAAGGACATACTCTTTGTTGCTTTTCAGCAAAAAGGAACCCACTTGCCATAAAGCTTGCATGTCTAGAGAGTTGGTGATGTCACATCACCCGACGGTTAAGTCCTGCTGAGTATTAGTATACTCAGCCTTGCTTTGTTGATGTTTTCAGGTAATGATGTGTTTGATGATGGGTTTCCGATGCCTGGTTCTCTCCCACCCGGTTGGGAAGTTGAGTGGGAGGAGGACAGTGCTTAGTGGCATCACTAATGGCCTCTAGTGATGTTACCTACCTCGTAGTAGTTTATTTCCGCTGTGTTTCGAACTCTGAACTCGTTTACTTTATGCAAAAGACTTGGTTTGTAATAGTGAACCTGTGATGGTCATGATGTAATAAATTAAGACTTGTTTATCTCTGGACTCGCCTTCGTGTGAGTTTTGATGTACAATCTTTCGATCCTTTGTCGTAAGTGATTTACCGGGCTTGACCCGGCAGATATCGACAAGTTAACTCCTCTTTAATGCATAATGACCAAGTGGATGGGTTATGTGTGTTAAATGGGATTTAATCTGGACGGTTCTGTCACAGCTGGCATCAGAGCTCGATTGTACACCAGGGATCTTAATACACCCTTAATATCATGTTTTTGAAGTAAAACTTGCAAGATTAAGGTGTGTTTTCAAAAATGCGTTAGGAACGCTAAGGATTAACTAGTCCAAGAGGCCCTAGAGGGATTTTCGGGTTCTTTCAGGTGGCTAGTAATATATGGTGTATCTAAACTAACTACCAGCACATTCTTAACCCACGTGTCTCATACGTGGTTATGCCGCATCACGAGTATGCGAGGGTCGATAGGGCAATCTATTCCACGGATCCTATCTTCTCGGTTGGATGCCCACGTGTTTCATACGTGCGCTTTCCGTGTGTAATGCATGCGAAGGATGATATGTTCTATTCCACATGAATGTATCATGGGTTGTGATGTCGCCACATTTTGACATACGTGTGCATGATTCCGCATTACGAACATGTGAAGGGGGATACCCTCCATTCAAAAGGAGCGTATCTCAGGTTGGACGCTGTCCATGCAGCGTTAAACGCATGAGTGCCGTTTCTATAGTGAACGGTAATGTATGAGGACGCTTCCGTGACGTGCTGGCACGGAAGGTTCATTTTCTGCAGGTACACTAACCGCAATTCGTAAGAGCGAGCATCGAATAGATATTCGACTAGCTATTATAGGGAGAGTCGAACATTGTGCCAAGCCACCGGCATTAACTTCGATTTTTAGGCATGGATTTGCCTTGTGAGAACGGTTAGGACGTTTTTACATCATGCTAAGTCTACCAACAAAATATAAAAATCATTCCTAAAAACCATGATAAAAATCACCTCACCCAAAAGTTAATCCAACCCTTCCCTATCTTGCTGTCTTCTCTGTTCTAAGTCAGGTCACTCTGCTGGTCCGAATTTTTGGACCCCCTAAACAGATCCTTCTGGAGAAAAGTTATATAGGAAAGTTGTAGCAATCTTAGTGAAGATCCTGCTGTAAACATTTCAGAATTTTTGAGCAAGAGAATCTAGAGATATGCTCAGTCTGGTGCCGGTCTGTCTGCTGTTTTTCCTGGGAGATAGCAAACTAAACTTCGGTCTTTTTGAGCATGTTCCTGTGATTTTTAGCTCAACCCTTGAATACCAATTTTGTCCAAATAATGTAACCAAGTAGCTGGTAAAATTTGAGCACATTTGTCCTATCAGTTTGTGAGTTACATGCATTTTTATGTAATGGACAGAATCTGTCATCTTCTCAACTCATGCTAATCAGTGGGAGTTTTGTGGATGCAGATGGCTGGACAGGTGTTCTGGGAGGTACGCCCGGATGGTACGATCCGCACCGACGGACTGCACATCGAGGGGTCTGCCCGCATTTTGTGTGACACTCTTCGCTCTTCGGGCTACACCGCTCCTCCGACGTACGAGGCTTTGGAGACCACGCAGCTTGGAGTACCTCGTTGCTGTGTTCGTGTTACCGTGCAGCTTCACCCCGCTCACCCCGAGTGGAAGGACCTGAGCACGGACGTGAGGAGAATTCAGTTGATGGAGACCCTTGAGGTTGCCGCCTTGAGTGTGTTGAACACCTTCGGTGATCAGCACCCTCACGAGGTGTCGTCGATCCCAGTGGGACTACTTCTGACCGTGGACCCTGAGGACCCCGCGTGGAGGGGCCGTATGGGGAACATGGCCGCACTTCTGACGGACAGGACCCCACTTGACGTACTACAGGAGATGGCTCGGTGCGTGCAGGCACTGTACCGTCTTCAGGCTCTCCGCAGTACGGCTACCGCCGCTACGTCTTCGGTTGCTCTCAACACCGCTGGAGTGTTGGGAGTGCGCACTCACCACCTTCGCTCTATCTCTGTTAGCCACATGGGGCTAGAGCGAGACCTTGCAGAGGCACATCTGAGGATCACCGCACTAGAGGAGAGAGTGGCTCACTGGGTGAACCGTGAGTCAGAGTGGGTAGATCAGCTTGCTGCTCGTGTTCAGACCATTGTGGTTCTTCAGGAGCAGCGAGAGCAGATGAGAGGGGAGATGGACCAGATGAGAGATGAGCGCTTTCAGCACATATAGGCACTGGCCCAGATGCAGGAGCAGCTGGAGCTGATGGACGACGACCTAGAGGCCGCGAATGGCCTGATCCTTGTGTTGCAGCAGCCACCACCGCCGCCACAGCCACCGGTTTCGGGAGCCATGGAGGGCAACTCAGAGGACGCTCAATCTATGGTGGATAGTGAGAGGGAGTTACCGCAGCCCGCACCTATGGAGATTGGTTCGCCCGCTGTGAGCGGTTCTTCAGTGGGTAACCTAGATGACTTCTAGATGCTAGTAGTCAGTGTAGTGTGCATACTCCTACGGGTGGCCTGATTTTGGTCCGTGGAGGATAGGCTGACGTAGACAGAGTATCTCTTTTGTGGGGCGTGTGCTACAAGTTAACCACTATGTATGTGAACCCAGACTTTGGGTTGTGTTGTAAAAATGTGGTGTGACCTAAATGTTGCAAGACTTTCTGCAGCAGCTTGTGTAATATGTAATTTGAACCTTCTTATGGTCAAATTTGGCTTATGCAATGAATATCAATGTTGTTGGAAATTTCATGGTGTACATGCTCGTAAAATTTCAACCTCTTTGCCCCTCTGAACTGAGAGTTATGCATATTTTCGTGACCCTCGGTTTTCTGAAAATCAGACTGGACAGAGAGTCAATAAATGACTTTTTCGGACATGTTAACTTAAGAATTTGAAATTCAGTTGAATACAAATATTGTAGAGCACGAAATTATGCTTCTTGTGTCCAAAACTGAGCATTATCCGTTAAGCGAGTTGGGAGCTATGAATTTTATACTTCAGCGTGTTGTTGCTAACTCCTCTGAAAAATTCTGCGGTTGAGAGGAATTATTTCACATGTTCTTATTGATTTTGCTTATCGGCAAGATTATGAGTATGTGACTAATCCCGGCTCCAACGATTTTTCAGATGGTTAGCCACACTCGCAACACTCCCCACGGGTTTGGTGATGCCAGTGGCAGCAACCCACCGCCACCGCCACCACCCATGACGCCGATGGAGACGTATCTGCTGGCTCAAGCGGATATGATGCGCCAGATCCTGCTCAACCAGCAGCAATGCGCCCCTCATCGGGATGATCAGCCCAATGTGGCCAAGAATGAGCACTTCACGGCGTTGAAGCCGCCGATCTTTTCCAAGGCTGATGAACCCCTGGAGGCAGATGCCTGGATTCGTGCTATTGAGGCTAGGTTTGAGGCTCTCACCGTTCCATACCCGGAAGAGCGCAAGGCCAGCTTTGCAGCTCTGCAACTCCGTGGCCCTGCCTTGATCTGGTGGGAACATTTCAAGATGACCCAACCTGCTGGACATGTCGTCACCTGGAATGAGTTCAAAACGGCATTCAAGACTCATCACATTCCTCAGGGAATGGTGGATAGGAAGATCAGTGAGTTACTGGCACTGAAGCAAGGTTCTGATTCTGTGTACCAGTATGCACAGAAATTCAACAATCTGTGTCAGTATGGGGGATACCATGTGGACAACAATGAGAAGAAGATGGATCGTTTCCGACGTGGTCTGGATCCCAAACTTTATGAAAGGCTTAACCCCATCAATACCGAGACCTATCATGAGATAGTGAACTTGGCCATTTCTCAAGAAGATGCTATGAAGAAAGTGAGGAATGACAAGAAGAGGAAAGCCCCTTCCAGCTCTAGCAACACTCCCAATAGGAAGTTTCGCATACTGAAGAAAGTTTCCCAGAATTCCAATGGGAACCAGTGTTCTGGACGTTGGGTGGCCAAGCCTCCCCAGAATCAGCAAAGGGGAGACTACCGTTCTTCTGCTTCCCAGCAGCAGAACTACAAGTCCAATGCTTTCCAGCCAAACCGCAATGCTAGGGATGGCAAGTGTTACAACTGTGGAGAGCCAGGACACTATGCTAGTGAGTGCAACCGTCCTAAGAAGCAGAATCAGTCCAACCAGCAGAATCAAGGACGTGGAGCTAACCAGAACAACAAGGACAAGGGAAAGAAGCAGACCGTGCAAGTCAAGCAGGGTCGCCTCAACTTCACCACCATGATGGAAATTCCTGAGGGAGCAGCAGTCATGACTGGTACCTTTTCTATCCAAGGCAAACCTATTAAGATATTGTTTGATTCTGGTGCTACGCATAGTTTTATGAACAAGCAAACACAAACTAAGTTGGGTTTAAAGCTATTCCAGATTAAGAGCAAATATCAGATTGCAACCCCAGGGGGGAAAATCTTTACCAACACCATAGTTCGTGGGGTACCACTGAAGCTGGGTAGCAAGGTGTTCCCGACGAACCTTATAACCTTGGGTCTAGACGGGATTGATGTCATTTTAGGAATGGACTGGATGACCCAACATAAGGTGACCCTGGATATTGCCGAGAGGCGAATGGAAATCAACTCACCGGCGGTAGGAGTTTCAACGCTTTACTTACCCCGTAGAGAGCCTATGAATCCTTGTGCTTATGTGGCCATAACCTTACCCGTAGAGGAAATCCCAGTGGTCTGCGAGTATCCGGATGTGTTTCCTGATGAACTGCTGGGTATGCCACCAGACCGCGATGTTGATTTCGTTATCGAATTGCAGCCTGGTACGGCTCCTATCTCCAAAAGAGCCTACCGAATTGCACCCAAGGAGCTGGCTGAGTTAAAGACACAGCTTTAGGAATTATTGGATAAGGGTATTATTCGCCCGAGTTCTTCTCCTTGGGGATGCCGCGCTCTTTTCGTTAAGAAGAAGGATGGCAGTTTGAGGCTATGTGTGGATTACCGACCCCTCAATGCGGTGACCATAAAAAATAAGTACCCCCTTCCCCGCATTGATGTGTTATTTGATCAGCTATCGGGAGCAAAAGTCTTTTCCAAGATTGATCTTAGGTCTGGTTATCATCAGATAAAGATTCGACCTTGTGATATCCCTAAGACTGCTTTCTCCACACGCTATGGACTCTATGAGTACTTAGTCATGTCCTTCGGGTTGACTAATGCACCTGCCTACTTCATGTACCTCATGAATTCTGTATTCATGAACGAGCTAGACAAGTTCGTGGTGGTATTCATTGATGACATTTTAATCTATTCCAAGAATGAAGAAGAACATGCTCATCATCTTCGCATTGTTCTGCAACGCTTAAGAGACCACCAGCTTTATGCCAAATTCTCAAAATGTGAATTTTGGTTGGATAGTGTGAAATTCTTGGGTCACAGTATTTCCAGCGATGGTATCTCAGTAGATCCAAGCAAAGTAGAAGAAGTGATAGATTGGAAACCACCCAAGTCCGTTCATCAAATCCGAAGCTTTCTTGGGCTAGCTGGTTACTATCGGCGATTTGTTCCGGATTTTTCCAGAATTGCCAAACCCATGACTGAACTTTTGAAGAAAGGGGTGAAGTTTGTGTGGGATGAGAAATGTGAGAAAGCCTTCCACACCCTTAAGCAACACTTGACTTCAGCACCTGTGTTGGCTCAACCAGATAACTCTAAACCATATGAGGTTTATTGTGATGCCTCAGGTACGGGTCTTGGTTGTGTGCTCATGCAAGAAAATAGAGTCATTGCATATGCTTCCCAAGCACTTCGACCCCATGAAAAGAATTACCCCACCCATGATCTTGAATTAGCAGCGGTTGTTCATGCTCTCAAAATTTGAAGGCATTACTTAATGGGAACCCGATGCAATATATTCACTGATCATAAGAGCCTCAAGTATATCTTCACCCAAGCTGATTTAAACATGCGACAACGGAGATGGTTGGAGCTTATTAAAGACTATGATTTAGAGGTACATTATCACCCCGGCAAAGCGAATGTTGTTGCAGATGCTCTTAGCCGCAAGGCTCACTGCAACTGCTTGTCCGTGGAAGCATATAATGATACCTTATGCAGCGAGTTGAGTAAACTTCGTTTGGAAATTGTTCCACAAGGCATGATAAATGCTATAACCATTGAATCTACCTTGTGGGATAGAATCATCACAGCTCAATCTAGTGATGAGGGAATCAAAACCATTAAGCAGAAATTGTCAGAAAATAATCCCAAGGTCAGTTGCTTTCATCAAGATCCTAATGGGACGATCTGGTTTGAAAATCATCTTGTTGTTCCAGAAGATCCGGATCTCCGCAAAGGGATCATGGATGAGGCACATCTTTCTAAATTTTCAATTCATCCTGGAAGTAGTAAGATGTACCAAGACTTAAAGGAAAACTTTTGGTGGTCCAACATGAAAGTGGACATCGCCAAATATGTCTCAGAATGTGACACTTGTGCAAGAATCAAAGCGAGTCATTTGAAAATAGCGGGTACTCTTCAACCTTTGCCCATACCCTCCTAGAAGTGGGATGACATAAGTATGGATTTCATCGTAGGCTTACCCCTTACCTCTAAGCACCATGACTCAGTGTGGGTTATTGTGGATAGACTCACCAAGACTGCACATTTTATTCCAGTGCACACTTCATATTCAGCCAAGCAATATGCGGACATTTATTTTGAACGCATTGTGAGATTACATGGAGTTCCTAGGACTATCATTTCAGATAGAGGCTCACAATTCATGGCACATTTTTGGCAACACCTACATGACTCCATGGGAACTAAATTAATTCACAGTTCTGCTTATCATCCTCAAACGGATGGTCAAACTGAGAGGGTTAATCAAGTCCTGGAAGACATGTTGAGAGCTTGCATTATCCACTTCGACAAGAATTGGGATTCTTACCTAGCCTTAGCTGAGATCTCTTACAATAACAGCTACCAAGCTAGTTTGAAAATGACACCGTTTGAAGCTCTTTATGGACGGAGGTGTCGCACCCCGTTGAATTGGTCCCAAACGGGAGAACGGAAATTCTTTGGTCCTGCCTTAGTTAGGGAGGCCGAAGAGAAGGTGGAAGTGATACGCGAGAACTTAAAAGCCGCACAGATGAGGCAAAAGAGTTATCATGATGAAGGGAAAGCACTTAGAGAATACCAAGTTGGCGAAAAAGTGTATTTGAAAGTTTCACCCACCAAAGGAGTACAGAGATTTGGTGTCAAAGGGAAACTGGCTCCATGATATATCGGACCCTATGAGATCATTGAGACATGTGGACCGGTTGCTTATCGCATCCATCTTTCGGATCGGCTTGCTACTGTCCACAATGTGTTTCACGTGTCTCAATTGAGGAAATGTGTCCATGAGCCAGAGAAAAGGGTTATAAATGAAGCAAATGCATGGATCGAGCCCGATCTTTCAGTGGTTGAACACCCTCTGAGAATTCTTGATAGAAAGGAGAGAAAAACCAGGAGAAAGTCCGTAGCCATGTACAAGATACAATGGAGTCACCATTCCGAGGAGGAAGCTACATGGGAAACAGAGCACTATCTAAATACCAACTATCCCGATTTTCTCCAAGCTCGAAATCGTAAGACTATTACCCTACCTTTGTCTTTAATTTCTGAATCTCGGGACGAGATTCTGTTTAAGGGGGGTAGGTTGTAACATCCCTGATGTTTATGTTGCTTAATCATATGTTCAAGTGCTAATCATGATCACAAGTTGCTAATTATAAGTGCAAGTTGCTAATTGTGGTCAACTCTTAAGGATAAACCCTAATCACCTTGGTCAACCTAGTTAAAGGGGTCAAAACCCTATACCCCTTATGACCTTGTTTTGGTGTCTCAAATAGATCTTCAAATTTTCCTTTAATACTCAAAAATCTGCCAAACTAAAAGTTGCTCAGAATTAGATGGGACACATTTCATCTAATTAGTAGCATTTCAAATTTTGAGAGGAAAAGCTTCAAAAATTGGTTTGAAGTGCAGAATGCACTGTTCTCGGGGCTGAGAAAATCCCCAAGTTCAAGCCCTTCTCCTGCTTGATCCTTTGATCTAAACACTGGTCAACCTTTGCAAAAGTTCTAGACCTATACCTCCTCTACAACTTCTACATTGGCCGATTTTGAACTTGTATTCAAGTTTAAATTGTTGTGGCCGATCAAAGTGCCCTACTCTAAAATGGTTTCCTGCACTGCCGCTCTGCGTGCGTGCTCTGGCCGCGATGTCGCCTCGCGACCGCGCCGAGAACGCGTCCCGACGTCCATGCCCGGCACGCGTGCCTCCAGCCGTACGCCGTCGTCCGGTGGGCCCGCGCCGAGCCGTCCCGTCACGTGCATACGTGGCAACCCAAGACCACGAGCCGCCCACCGTTTTGCCCCGCGCCTCCTCCCTCCTCCACGATTCCCGTCGACACGCGCCGCCGCATCTCCGCCGTGGCGCCACCCCGGACAGGAAGCCAGGCACGCTGGGGAAGCAAGCCGTCGAAGCCTTGGATGTTTGCTCGTGTCCCCGCATCTCCTCCCCGCCCAGGCACTCGATGCCCCTCGCCCCTAAGCTGGCTAGCATGTGCACGCGCCGCTCCGCCGAGAGCCATGGCGCCATGCGTGCTGCGCCGCCGGCCAGCTGGCTTGCCCAGTGTGTAAGCCGCATGGCGAACACCTCACGCCCCTCCTCTTCCCCCGCTCAGCTATAAAAGGGTAGCCCCGGCGCGCTCGCACGGAAGCCCTGCTCCGCCGCCCGCCATGGCCGCCGTCTAGGTGAGCTCCACCCTCCGCACCTCCCCTTCGACCACACGTGGCACAGGCACACCTCGAGTGACCCCGTGAAGCTATCCCCGAGCCCACATTGCAAGGACGCGCCGTCGACTCGCCGGCATTTGGACCGCAGCGGCCGCTCCGCCTGCTCCTCGCCGCCGGCCATCGCCGGAGTGCGCTCCGCCGCCACCAACCCCGCCAAGCCGTCGAGGGTAAGCCCAAACCCCCTCCTAGCCCTTCACCCGACCAAGCACGGCCGCCAGTTTGCCGCCGGCGAGCTCCCCTGGCCGCGAGCCTAGATTTGTGAAGGCCCAAATAATTCCAGGGTTCAAATCATAAATACCAGGACCTATATGTAAAAGTAAGGGCACACTTGTAAATAAGAAACTTTGCCCGAGGACCCTGGTGAAAGAAGATTCTTCCAGTTTGGTTTTAAATCTGTAAGACCTTGTAAAATTCGTAGTAAATAAAATAAAAATCGCAAAAATACAAACTCAACTGTTCTGGGATCCTTGTGAACAGATGCAACTTTTCTAGAAAGGAAGTTTGTAAATTTCTTTGTAGAATTTAAATAATTTTTAAATGATCAGTTTAGCTAGATTTGAAATAATTTGAAATCTATAACTGCTCTGTATGTGAATTTTGGATATGTTGCTAGTATGGCCATTTTTGACCCTGTGTAGAAAAATGGCACATAGATCTGTTATAGTTTTGCAGATATGAATTTATTTTTATATATGGCAGTTTAAATGTTCCTGTTTTATATGTAATTTCTGTTTCAGAAACTAGGGTTGATCTTTTTCAGTAGCATGAGTATGACTAGATGTATCCATGATAAATAGATGGATAGCTGTTGACATGTTTAAATAGTTCGAATTAATTTGTGGCTTAAATAGGAGTTATTTTGATCAAGCATGTTAGGCTTAAATAGGAGTTATTATGTTTCAAGCACCAACGGCCACAGCACCGTCAGTAACGACGGTAGCAGCACCAACAGCTGCAGCAATGGCGGCTCGGCAGTGGCCCGCGACCGAACTCGCGACAAACCCGATTGGCCGATGAGCAGCGCACTCGCGCATCCGATCGCAGGCGTGCTCGGCAACGGCAACCTGCAGCGCAACATCAGCGCCCAGATCGACCTGTTCCAGGACCACCGCTGTGCTACCTCTCTTCCTCCTCTACAACCTGGCTGCCGCCCACAACCCGTTTGAGGGAATGCGCCAAGGGAAGATAGCACACGGATGCTGCTGTGTCGGCCACATCATCCTCACCACCGAACTATTGCTACCCCTGCGTCAAGCTGCAGCTGCCGGAGATGTCGCCGATGAAGCCCGAACCACAAGCTGCCACCTTCATCAACTTCACCCCGGGCCGGTCGCACTCGAGCTCGCCCCCGACGGTTCTTGATTCAAGCTGCACGACCGGCGGCGCACTACCTCCTCCACGCCGGCAACCCTCTGATCTCCTCCTGCGGCGCGCGCTCTAGCAAGCTTCTCTCTCCCACTAGCAGGACCGCACGCGGGAGCGTCGAGCCCTCCTCGCCGTCCGTACGGCCCGGCCAGCTCCCCGCGGCCGCGGTCTGGCCATCTCCTCGCGGCGGCAGCGGCTCTGACCTCTCCCCACGGTGGCAGCTCGGCCATCTCCCCTACCTGGCGCGCCAACTGTCGGGGTTCTCTACCGCCGGCAAGTAAATTTGTATCAGATTGCGTGCCGGGCCTCGGACGGTTGCGCAAATGGGGGTACACAAGGATTTATACTGGTTCGGACCTCCGGAGAGTAACACCCTACGTCTAGTTTGCGTTGCTATGTTATTTGCGCTGATTTGTAGTAGGGGGTACAAAAGGGTGAGAGAGGGAACTCGGTCCCAAGTCTCTGGAATCTGTAGAAGCCATGGCTGGCTGGAGGTGGAAGAGAGAGAGAGAGGTCCTCCTGGGAGGAGAAGGAATAAGTAAAAAGTGAAAAGCCAGCCTCCACTCGAGAAGGGACCCCTGCTCTCCCTTTTATCAGACAAGGGGAGCAGGTTACATCAATGCGGTGGGTCAAGCTAGGAGAGAGAGTGTGTGTGCATGTTCAACAGGTGTACGAGGGGGACTTTTTCCATGTTGTGGGTCCCGATGTTACTGTTGGCTGCATGATTGCTTGTATGGTTGCCTGTGTCGGGTGCTGGTAGATGAGCACGTGAGGTGGTAGCCTTGGTTTTTGGTCGTTTTCCCTCACAAAAATAATTTCCGGAATACCAGTTGATTTGGAGCCGTTTTCCTTCATGAAAATAAATCCAGAAAGCCACTAAAAAATACTTCGGGGGCCATCGTGGCCGTGAGAGTTGCCCGTAATCGCTGTCTTTGGGTACCCATAATATTGGGTCCCGTCATGTATCAAGTCACGGTTAGCTATCCTGACGCTCATGGCGGGGAGTGCTCGTGTATTCGCATTTTCATCCATGGAATTCTCACCTTGTTCAGATCACAGAGCTTAGCAGAAAATAGAGTTTCATCCATGGAATTTTCACCTTGTTCAGATCACGGAGCTTAGCAGAAAATGGAGTAACTTTAAGGTAAGAGGATTTTTCAGTAGTCATCAACATAATCAAAGTTTTGCCAAGGCACACAGAAGTGTTAGATTTTACATTAACATGTGCAGTTCATCAATTTAAGGACAATTTTTTTTTGAACCGGGGGTGCACCCCATTTCCATTTACTCATAATGGAAATACAAAGATTTAGACACAACTGACAGGCGAAGGGGAGAGAGATAGAACTAGAGCTAGATGGCACTACTAGAAAATGGGGCTTCCGTCCCGGACATCAGTACCGGGTGTTTTGCCCCCCGGTACTGATGTCCACATCTGTACCGGGTGGGAAGGGAGGACCCCGACGAACCCCCAGAGAGCCACATCAGTACCGGTCTGTGGCTGGAGCCGGTACTGATGTGCCGCATCAGTGCCGGGCAGGGGCCGAGACTGGCACTAATGTGGAGCTACCACATTAGTACCGGCTCCAGCCACAGACCGGTACTGATGTGAGCCACATCAGTACCGGCGCCAGTCACGGACCGGTACTGATGTGGAGTGGCTCACATTAGTACCGGATCCAGCCACGGCACGGTACTAATTGCCTCACGTTTAAATATCCCAGCCTTCTTCTTCCTCTAGCCCGAGCCACTCACTCACTCTCCCCATCTCGAGCTGCCTCATTTCCATGGCGCCCTAGAGGAGGTTTTGCCGGATATACGACGATTCCTCGACGATTTCACCTATTGAAGTGGTGTAGAGGTTAGTTACTTCATCCTCCCTCGATATATGCCACTTATTTCGAGTTTTAATGGTTGAAATAGGAGTATTTTGTCATATTTAAAATGAGCTAAAGATGGGGATTTTTTCTTATTTCCATGCATTAATGTCTATATTCAATTAGAATGTTGTAGAGGTTAGTTGGATGAGATGTTGTATGTGATGGTAGAATTTTTTTAGTTTGATCTATTTGAACATATGATTTACTTTTTCAAATTAAACTAGCATTAAATAATATTTTAGAAATGATAGTTAAATTAATTCTTGAAATAATATTTTAGAAATAATACTTTTAGATTCCATTAAATAATATTTTAGAAATGATACTTTTAGAAATACTTGAAATGCAAGAGTTAGTTTAGAAATATTAGAAATTTGTCTACAGTTACTCTTCTGGAAATATGAAACATCAGTTAATTAGCATTGATTTTATTTAGTTTTTCATATATATGTCGCACTTTCAATTTATGTAAGGCGGTCATTTAAGTTTTTCGTATTGTGTATTGTGGGTTGGATATGAACACTGGGTGATTTTTTGGTGATACTTTGTAGATGAATCGGCAATGGATGTACTCGGACAAGAGAATCTCCATGGAATACATTAATGGGTTGCGTGAATTTCTAGCTGTGGCGGAAGCAAACAAGCCCCCGTCTGGTTTCATTATTTGTCCATGCAAAAAGTGCAATAATCTGTAGGATTACTCATCAATAAAGAGTCTTCACGACCACCTATACAAATGGGGATTCATGCCGAATTATTTTGTTTGGACAAAGCATGGGAAAAGGGGGGTCATAATGGAAGACGATGAAGAAGAAGATGATCAGATTCCAGATTGGATTCAAGAAGGTGCCTTTGCAGGGAGAGGAATACATGGGCGACACTCAAGGAGCTGCTCCGGCTGATGAGCCTCTCGACGAACTCGGTGAGATGTTACGCGGTGAAAAGCAAGATTGCGAAAATGTGAAGGAGTCCAAGAAGTTTGAGCGTATGTTGGAAGATCACAAGAAACCGTTGTACCCAGGTTGCAAAGAGGGGCAGAAGAAGTTGGGTAGCACACTGGAAATGTTGCAATGGAAGGCTAGACATGGACTTTCAGACAAGGGCTTCGATGATTTGATGCAGATCGTAAAGGATATGCTTCCCGAGGGAAACGAATTGCCAGCGTCAACGTACGAAGCTAAAAGGGTTGTTTGTCCTCTGGGTTTGGAGGTACAAAAGATACATGCATGCCCTAATGATTGTATCCTCTACCGAGGTGACGATTATGAGAAATTGGAGGCTTGTCCTGTGTGCGAAGCGAAGCGTTATAAGATCCCACGCAATGAGGGTGATGAAGTTGAGGGGGGTAAGAAGAAGAAAATTCCTGCGAAGGTAATGTGGTATTTTCCAGTGATACCACGACTGAAGCATTTATTCAGGTGCGCGGCCAATGCAAAGTTGATGAGTTGGCACAAAAAAGAATGCAAAGCAGATGCAAAGATTAGGCTCCCTGCTGACGGGTCACAGTGGAGATTAATTGACACAGAATTTAAAGACTTTGCAGGGGAAGCAAGGAACATTCGGTTCGGTTTAAGTACGGATGGATTCAATCCATTTGGTGTGTTTAGTAGCGGTCATAGCACTTGGCCTGTGACCTTATGCATGTTCAACCTTCCTGGTTGGTTGTGCCTGAAGCGGAAGTTCATTATGATGCCAATAATCATCCAAGGTCCAAAGCAGCCAGGCAATGACATCGATGTGTATCTAAGACCATTGATTGAAGATCTGCAAAAGTTGTGGAAGAAAGGAGGTGTACCAGTTTGGGATGAGGACAAAAAGGAGGTCTTCAATCTACGAGCATTGCTGTTCATAACCATCAATGATTGGCCAGCACTTGGTAATCTATCAGGACAAACAAACAAGGGATATTGAGCATGCACCCACTGTTTAGATGATACTTGCAGCATGTATCTAAAACACAGTAAAAAGATCATGTATTTGGGCCATCGTCGATTTATTCCTCCTAAGCACCCGTTAAGAGAAGAAGGAAAGCATTTTGAAGGTGTTGGAGAAAAATGTAAGAAGCCCTTGCACCGTGCTGGTAAAATTGTATTTTCTATGGTGAAAGATTTGAAGGTAGTGTTTGGCAAGGGTTCTGGTAGCCAACATGTACCAAACGACGCTGACGGACATGCACCCATGTGGAAGAAGAAGTCGATATTTTGGGAGCTACCTTATTGGGAAGTACTTGAGGTTCGCAATGCAATTGATGTGATGCACGTGATGAAGAATTTTTGTGTGAACTTACTTGGCCACCTAGGTGTATATGGAAAGGCAAAAGATACAATTGAAGCACGTAGGGACCTGAAAAATATGAAGCAACGAGAAAGCCTACATCCCGAGAAGAGAGATAAAGGAAATTACTTGGCTCCTGCTAGTTACACCCTAAGCAAGGAAGAGAAGCAGAGAATGTTTGATTGCTTGAACAGCATGAAGGTCCCAATGGGCTACTCCTCAAATATACAACGAATAATAAATTTTAAACAGAAAAAATTCATAAATCTAAAGGCTCACGACTGCCACGTGTTGATGACACAACTCCTGCCTGTTGCACTAAGGGGTATTCTACCAGAGAATGTGAGACTAGCGATCGTTAAGGTGTGTGCATTCCTCAACTAGATCTCTCAGAAGGTAATCCATCCACACAATCTATTGAAGCTACAGAATGATGTCGTGGAATGTCCCGTCAGCTTTGAGATGATCTTTCCACCTTCGTTCTTTAATATCATGACCCACCTTCTGGTGCATCTAGTTGAAGAGATTTTTATCCTCGGACCTGTATATATGCACAACATGTTCCCTTTTGAGAGGTTGATGTCTGTTTTTAAGAAGTATGTCCACAATCGCGCCCGTCCTGAAGGAAGCATCACAAAGGGATATGCTACGGAGGAGGTGATAGAGTTTTTTGTCGACTTTATTGATGACATGTCTCCGATTGGACTGCCTGTATCACGCCATGAGGGGAGACTCAGAGGAAAGGGCACACTAGGGAAGAAAGCTCGGATGGACATGGATGCAGAGTTATACGATAAAGCACATTACACTGTCCTGAAACAATCATCCCTTGTGTCTCCATACTTGGAGGAGCACAAGTCCATTGTTCGGGCCTCAAATATAGGGAAGACAGAAGCTTGGATGACACGTAAGCACATTGATACTTTCGCGTCTTGGTTTTGGCAGAAAATAAGGGGTGATAAAACTGTTCATGAGCAACTACGATGGTTGGCTAGGAGCCCATCTATCTCAGTAGATACATTCCAAGGATACCAGATAAATGGGTACACATTCTACACGAGAGCTCAAGACCAAAAGAGCACAAATCAAAACAGCGGTGTCCGTATAGATGCAATAATAGACGACGAAGGGAACACAGAAACATACTTTGGTGTTATTGAGGAGATATGGGAATTGGACTACGGACCTCTAAAAATCCCTCTTTTCAAGTGCCAGTGGGTCAACAATAAAGGAGGTTTAACGACAGACAACTTTGGAATGAGAATAGTAGATCTCAACAAGATTGGGTACAAAGCCGAACCATTCGTCTTAGCCAATGATGTGAGTTAAGTTTTCTACGTTAAAGACATGTCAAGCAAACCACCAATAAAGAAGGGTGCCGATAATAAGTCGAATGCTGATGAGCCGAAGCGTCACATTGTTCTACCAGGAAAAAGAAAAATCGTTGGAGTTGAGGACAAGACTGACATTTCAGAAGACTATGATCAGTTCGATGATGATCTTCCTCCTTTTTCAGTCAAGGTTGACCCAAGCCTTCTGTTAGCCCAAGAGGACGCTCCGTACTTACGTCGCGATCACAACCAAGGAACATTCGTGAAGAGAAAGGTTACACACGTTCCGTTAGATGATGACGTGTAACAAGTTTTTTTAAATTTATGGTCATGTAATAAAGTCATGTAATATGTACCTATGACTCAGTAACAAGAACTTGTATTTCTCTAGATCAAAATTAATTATTTTAATTTTCTATGCATCGTCGGGTATAAAATAAATAATTTAACGTAAAAATATACACGAGCAAGACTAAATCGAGGTATACATGTTAATAACACGACAAGTCTTATGAATGTAAAATTTTGCATGGCAAAAAAATATTCATGTTCGATTTTTAAAGTGAACATAAGAGTTTTGACCAAAATAACTTATCACTAAGTTAAATTAATAGATTTGGCAAGTTTGAGATGTAAGTTCACATTCCACAGTATATATCTAAGTTAAGCACAATGGTATTTAATCT
The DNA here is from genome assembly GCA_036936925.1 of Cenchrus fungigraminus. Classification (NCBI taxonomy): domain Eukaryota; kingdom Viridiplantae; phylum Streptophyta; class Magnoliopsida; order Poales; family Poaceae; genus Cenchrus; species Cenchrus fungigraminus. The sequence goes on from CM072779.1 coordinate 107,761,472, forward strand.
GCCATTTCACCGTATTCAATATGATTTATAATAAATTTAAGAGCAAATTCAAATAGATTTGGAAATTTAAAAGAAAAAGAAAAGGAAAACGAAAATAAACAAAAGCACATCAGTACCGGGCCTAGATGAGCCCCGGTACTAATGTACTTTTCCATTTGGCGCGAAATGAAAAGGCACATTAGTACCGGGGCTCATCTAGGTCCGGTACTAATGCCCACATTAGTACCGGTGCCAAAGTAGCCCCGGTACTAATGTGTACATTAGTACCGGGCCTAGTTGGGCACCGGTACTAATGTGGGGGGTACAAGGCGCCCGGCCCCCTTCTTCCCCCAACACTTAGCGAATTCCGTCCCGGCCCCCTCCTTCTTCTCCCCAACGCCGCTGGCGCCGCCGCCCATCGTCGTCGTCTCCATCGCCGTCCGCCGGTCCGCCACGCCCCGACGTCCACGTCGTTATCGATGCCGCCGCCGTCTCCCTCGTCGCGACGCCAGCCCCGGCCCGGCCCCCCGCTCCGCGCGTCCCGCCGGCCTACCACCGCGCGCCGTCCACACCGCCGCGCGCCGTCCACACCGCGTCGACGTCCCCGTGCCTGGCGCCTCCCCACCGCCATCGACGCCCGGCCGGCCTACCGCCGTCGTCCCCGACCGTGCGCCGCGCGACGCCCCCGCCCGCCGTGCGCCGCGCGACGCCGCCGCCGCCGCCGTCCGCCGTCCCCCCGCTGATCCGATCCTCCCCGACGCCGCCGCGTGCCGTCCACCTCGTCGTCGTCGTCAACCGCGCCGCACCGCCCCTCCAATGCCGGTAAGCGGCCAGCCCCGCCGTCGCCAGCCGCCGCGTCGCGGCGCGCGGCCGCGCGTCCCGGCCCCAATTTGGGGGCTGACGTCAGCCCCGTGGTGGCTGACGTCAGCCCCCTTTTTTTTATTTAAATATATAGAATTTAGATAGAAATATAGATTTAGAATTTAGAATTTAGATTTAGATATAAATATAGATTTAGATATAAATATAGATTTAGATATAAATATAGATTTATATATATATGTGTATTTATAGACATTTAAATATGTATTTATGGACATTTAGGGATATTTAAATATGTATTTATGGACATTTACGGATATTTAAATGTGTATTTATGGACATTTACAGACATTTAAATGTGTATTTATGGACATTTAAAAGTGTATTTATGGACATTTTGATTTATAATTTAGATTTAGATTTGAATTTAGATTTGAAATTAGGTAGCCCGCCCGACACGCTCCCGCCCACACGCTCCCGCCCGACACGTTCGCTCGCCCGACACGCTCCCACCCGACACGTTCGCTCGCCCGACTCGTTCGCGCGCACGACTCACTTCCGCCCAACACGCTCCCGCCCGACACGCTCCCGCCCGACACGCCCAACACGCTTCCGCCCGACACGCTCCCGCCCGACACGCTTCCGCCCATTATTTGTAGTCATTTTTTCATGAAACATTTATTCTTGTGTAATTATTCTTGTCATTATTTGTAGTTACGAGAAGAATCCAAATGAGGATGAGTTCGAAAAACAGGAGCGAATCTTAATGGATATGATCGCTCAAAATGAAGACAATGACGAAGCCACTCGAAGGGAGGCTGATAGCTTCCTCAACATACCCGCGGTTGATGGGGAACAAGAGCAAGAAGCAGATCAGCAACCAGTTGCCCATGAAAGCAACGAGACACAACAAGAGGAGGTATAATATGGATGATGACTTTCAAGATTTGACATCGTTCATGACTTCTCATATATTAATAATAGTTTATCCATTTTCCAGGTTCCTTCTTCGAGCAAGAGTAGTAAAAAGTCTCAAAGGAAACGCAGCCCAAAGAAGAAGCTAGAGGGTCGTTTCATCATGACAGAAGTCGCTGAATCAGGGAGACCACTTGCTCCAGAAGAAAATGTGACGAAATTGGTCAACCATATTGGTTTTATTGTCAGGGATAACATCCCCATAAGCATTCCGTACTGGAGAGCTTCTGAAGCTCCCGATTACGAATATGGGGATGATGAGGCACCGGAGGTGCGGGGAGATGTGGTTGCGGACACAGACAAGGACATGATATGGGAGCAGATCACAGAACACCTTACATTCCCAGATGAAGCAAACTTGGCTAACATCAGATATTAGGCGATGCAAAAGGCTGCAAATGCCTTTCAGTTGTACAAGAAGCGTCTGACAGCAGAGTACATCAAGACTGGGCTTACACCGGACTTCACGAAGAAGGGATTGGCCAAGTTAAGAGATCACTGGGATGCCTTTGTGCAACACAAGGAATCGACAGAGGCCAAGAAGTTGACAGAAACCAACACCGCCAATGCCAGGAAGAAGAAAGAATTTCACAAGCTCGGACCGGGAGGTTACAAGAAGGCCATTCCCAAATGGGATCAGAATGAACAAGATCTAATGGCTAAAGGAATCATACCGGCAACTCTAGATTGGCCCGAGCGAGCAAAGCATTACTATTTTGCACATGGTGGCAAACTGAATCCAGAAGATGGAACATCAGTGCCGAGCGATCAATTAAGAGAGACAGCTGGAAGGCTTGTTAATTTAATAAGGCGTACAGCGGAAGGATCTTTCGTGCCTGATCGAGAGAATGACGAACTTACTATGGCACTAGGTACCAGAGAACACGGTGGACGTTGCAGAGGCAAGGGTGTCATACCATGGAAAGAAGCATTCCTGCAGCACCTTGATTCGTATAGAAGCCGCAAAAGAACTAAGGACCAACAGGCACGTGAGATACGAGAGCTGCAACAGCGCGTCAGTATGCATGAGGCGAAAATGGCGGAAGTCATCGATCAACATGTGGCGCTCGCTCTTAGCAAGCACTCAACAAGTCAGCAAGCACCTGCAGCATCAGGGCCTCATGATGAAATGAGCCCATCTAGTAAGCGTAAGAGCAGCGTCGCTTCCACGGAAGCAGCCCCAGCGGCCACGGATGCAGGCGCCCCTGCTGTCGAGGAGCGACGACCCCACTACCCCGTGGATGACATCACTGTGAGGTCCACATGTGAACTTCTGACTAAAGTAAGAAACAAGATGCTTGTGGTGGCTTACGGTATTGCTGAGGTACCGACACCAGGGGAAACATTTATGGAGTACTCCCTTACGAGTATAACTGCTGATTTAGCCAAAGTCTTTGTGGACCGAGTGGTTGACTCTTGGGATGACTTAGAACTGGAACCGGAAGGACCTGATGCGGAAGAGACCCTAGGAGAAGCGGTGCATCGTTGCATTTTATGACCGAAGGATCACATAAGGATAACACAACAGCCCGTGGAAGCATCATCTCCTGCACGATCTGCCGTGCCGGGAGCACAAGACTCGCCAGGTAGAAGGGAACGCATCAGCAGTCCCGAGCATCCAGCAGGTGACAGGGATCCAAGCGTGAGTCCAACTCCTCCTGCCAGTAAGGGTTCCAAACGAAGACCTCCTCCTCCTCCTCCGCGTCCAAAGAAGCAGAAGATAGTCAAGACTCCAGAGAAAAAATCTTACGAGAAGACTTCGGAGGAACTGGATGCGATAGTGGCCAAACAAGTGCATGATCATTTTCATGGCCCGAAACCTCCACCTGAGAAAAAAACTGACATGGTTAAATTTAAGCGTTTCCTGGCAAGCAAGGAGAAAGAGAAATTGAGAGTGCCAGTGCCTCCTCCGTTGTCTGACTACGATCGCGCGGCAGTCAAGATCAACAAGAAGAAACAGAAAGTTCGGTCAACTATTGCACAACTAGGAACCCAATCGAAGCAATCCGTCTCGCCCCTCAAAGTTATTTCAACCAAGGACCATGAATTGCTTCTATTTGGTGCAGATTCTAGAATCACACCCGGTCAAATTCTAGGGACTGAAGAGTTAGAAATTCATCCAGGGGCACAAAGACGTCGATATGTGCATGGTGAGCCGCTTCTGTGGGAGCGATTGTTGGTCGATCTTCCAACTAGAATGTACGAGTTCCACAATTAGTACATGGATGAGTCAAGAAACAACGGGACCCGTATGCTCAAAGTTAGAATTGGAGAGGAACATTTTTTCCAAGGTACAAGCACTTTCCTTGTTCCTTTCGAAGAGTTCCATATGCTATTCAATCAAGATGCACTCGACTACACATTAATGACTTGCTGGACGCTGTAAGTCTTTATTTTACTATAAGCTTAAAATTACCGTTGTAGCCTTACCCCGGTACAGATGTCTGATCTTCTCATTTATATCATACAGCATGGAGATGCAATCTTGCCGGAAGCAAGGAATCATGGACGTCAGCTTCATGGATCCTATGCAAATAAATGAGGCAAATGTGGATGATCAGGCAACAGATACAGTGGTTCATTTGTATAAGTTTCTGGACGGGCAACAGGACAAGACTATGATACTTTTGCCGTACAATTGCCAGTGAGCAACCTGTTTCACATATCTATTTATTTATTTTTCGAATTACACTAAATATTACAATATACTTATATACTTGTATATGTAATGGCAGCTTCCACTGGATTCTCTTTGTTATCTATCCAAAGAAGGGCCACGTCTGGGTCTATGACTCTATTGGCGGATATAAAGACTGGTATATTTCTCTCGTCGAACAGTTGAACCTAGCATGAGATATGCTCTTCGTACAGTACAAAGGGAAATTCAAAAAGAAACTTACATACCTCCATGACGTCGAGGTACGTCTTTTTGTTCTTTGATCTCATGTCACTTCTTCTCTGAATAGAAGAATTCATATTTATTAACTTTGTTCCCAAATATGTGCAGTGCATGAAGCAGCCGAAGGGTACCAATCTATGCCCATACTACGTATGTGAGTTCATGCATACCTTTGCAAGTAACTACTTGGGTGGAAGCCGCCAGCGAGCGGTGCGTACTTATCCCTAGTTCTTAATTTTTATATACTTCGTTCTACCAATAATACTTATGAAATTAATAACTTCTTCTCTAGATTGATCGCATAAAGAAAGGATTTCTCGAGACAGAAAAAATCTGGCTAATTCAAGAACAATTGTGCGGATTTCTTTTAGACGAGGTGATTAATCCAGGGGGAGAGTTTTTTTCCGGTGCATCAAGGTTCACAAGGACCACTGACGCCACTTCAGGTCCTAGCATTGAAACCGGTCAGAAAACGAGGAGGACAAGGAGAAGGAGAAGGAGAAGGCTCACAATGAGAAGTAGGAGGAGAAGGACAAGGAGAAGGAGAAGGGCAAGGAGAAGGAGAAGGAGAAAGCCGACAATGACAAGGAGAAGGAGAAGGTGAAGGAGAAGCCGAAGGAAATTCCTTCTAGGGTCAGTACTAGGAGTCAGCAACGACGAGAAGGATCTTCAAGCAAACGATCTTAGAAGGATCCAAACTTTAATCTTCTTTGACAATTGATTTGTTGTAAATATTTGTATCGTATTTTCATATGCACAATATGCTTATATATATGTATTATATGTTGTATGCAATCTATACGCTTCGCATTAGGATAAGCATATTAGTATACGTATACCAAACAAATACGATTGGATTATAAATAAAGAAACTGAAAAGAAAATAAAAAATAAAAAAAACATTACTACCGGCCCGTGTTAGTAACCGGTACAGATGTGAGCCCACATCTGTACCGGCCGGTAACACGGTCCGGCACTAATGTGGCCGCCCACATTAGTACCGGGTCACACGACCCGGCACTAATGTGGGCGGCCACATTAGTGCCGCCTTAGCTGTACCCGGTGGCCACCCGGTACTAATGTGGGTTGCCACCCGGTACAGATGCCCCTTTCCCTAGTAGTGTGGATAGGCGACATCCCAGAAAGTCTAACAAGTTCTCAACCTGATTCAGGTGAGCACAAAAAACATTACCAACAGTCCTAGAGAGAACTTTTCCCTTCTTACGGGACTCCCAAATCATGACAGTAACAACAGGTTTTGACCATTATGACAGCATCAAGAGATTTTCCCGTTTATTGCATTCAACCATGAACCTCTTGTTGTCTAAGGACATGATCTTGACTTAGTTGTCTAACTTAACTTACTTTGCAATTAAAACATTAACCTTAAATTTCATAACTAAATATGTAAACAAACCCATCAAGTTAGTAGATAAACATCTATACACTTATCTCATGTTTGTTGTAAACACTGAACAACACTTCTGTATCTCTGCTGTTGTACCTGACATGTGTATAGCTTAAGGCAATACACGTTCCAGGTCCGACAAATTATATGTTTGGACGGCTCCTTCCCCATCACACACATCAAGTTTCAATATTGTTAGTTTCAAAGGCACAACGGCAAACATTCAAGCACCTTGGCGAGTAACTCCTCTACAGCTACATCTTGTTAGTTTCCATATTTAAGGAACCTGAAAAACCCAATGAGAGACGTACCTATTCTCTTTGCCATTGATTTTTGTTTCTCCTGACTCAGTTAATAAGTATCATGTTCACTTGCGGCTAACAACGGCCAACAATCAGAGATGGCAGGTGCGTTTGGGACGATCTGATCAAGAAAGTCTGGACAGCAGGATGGCCCAAGTACGGGGGTGGACAGAAGACTTTATCACAAGCCTCCTGAAGAAGCACTTATGTGAAGACGTTTGCTCGCATCCAAGTTTAAGACGCTAAAAAGTGTTGTGTGCATTTCCTTTTTAGTAGTGATTTGAGCCTGCGTGCTCCTCTCTTGTTCGTTCATGTTAAACTGGCATCCCCAGTGCTGCCAAGGACAGCTTGTACCCCCAACCTTATATGCTTTCTATATATAAAAGCAGGGGTAAAATCGTTTTTTCCAAAAAAAAACGGCCAACAATAAAGTTCAACCTTTTATCTAACTACTAGCAGAAATGCCCGTGCGTTGCTACGGGTCTTAATTAATCACTTTTCAAGTCAATCCGCTAGTGCATTACCCATAGAAAGAGAAAACAAAAAGGTCTCGTAGAGCTTGTTTTCCCCATCTCCCCAACTATGTGTTGATGAGCTCGGATGTGATGGGTAAACTATAAAACATTAAACACTAATGGAAAACTAAGTATTCATCCCAATTCCCAAGACTTAGTACCAATTTGTTTTTACCCGATACTAATGCTCACATTAGTATACGATATGATAGCTAGTTCCCCATGAGTTCCTTGTGCCCTTTCATTGCTGGGTGGAGTACTCGGTATTAAAGATCACCCATTAATAATGGTACTGAAGACGATCCAGCAATGATTACTGTAGATGCCTTCAAATTGTAGTGTTCCATGGCCAAGCATCCAGCTCCGGTCATTACCATACATATATCATTTGCATAAATTATAGGGTTGGATAGAAAAGATATAAGTTCAAAGGTAATTGATATCTCATGAAGTCATGACCATGACATTATATGTGCATTTTCGTTGAATTTTTATCATGCACATAGCCCGTATAGCCTAAAAGCGAAGCAGGAGGCGTTGTTTCTCTGTGTGCATTAGATATACATCACATGTGCTAGAAAGTATGAGCATAGCTATTACAACAGTACCAGGTTAGACTTCCTCTTCAAAATTTGTTGTGCTGTGGGACCAATGATTTCAAGGGGTAATTAAATTTTAGATTTTTAGAAAACATATTGAATCACATGGTGGTGATACGTTTGCTAACTTTGCATTGGTGTTGTGATGCCTGTCGACCCAGTTCTAGCAGCAGTATTTTGGTATTTTAATATGGCCCATAGTTTTTTTTCCCACACCAGGTCCAAATCGACTACGGCCCATATTTTCCCCACGCTCAGGCCTGCATCGACAGCGACTTCCGAGTGGGTTCGCCTTTTTCCGTTTCCTCGCTCAAAAAACGCTCCAAGGTGATTTGGGCCGGTTTTGGTCGGTTTTTCTAAGGACTTTTATCCGGGATTTTTACCGTGACGGATTAGGACGACGTACGAAAAACGGGACAGAAGTAATTCTTGTTTTAATATTAGGTAGAGATAGAAGCAGGCGTCTTGAGAAATATGCTTCGCAGAGTTACAATGCCAACTTCAACTCAGATCACCAGTTGAGCTCAAAAAAAAAAAAAAAACAAACAAAAAAACAAACAAACAAACTCAGATCATCAGTTTATGCAATAAGTACCTACTTCCAGACTTAAATCTCATCTATGATGGAAGCAGCTTCTACCTCATATTTTATTGTTTGAATGTGAAAATGAAATTAGGTTTATCGTGTCTGCGTGTAATAATTAATTTTGGTATGTAATCATTGACCTCTAGTTTGATTGCCTATGATCTCCTATACCGAACAAATCATGAAGTCACTTTAGTCAGTGACAATAATCTCATCCTTGTGTTCATCGCACCAAACCAACAGCACATGAGGAACGAGATCAACAAACACGACAAAATAAAGATACTGAATATTTCAGTGCTGCTCTGAACTGCACCCGGAGAAAAGTTGATGCTTCGCAACCACCACCCCTCCCCCCGTCACTCTCGTGGGCGACTTGAGGGGCTCCCTCCCGCCGGCGCCAGGCCCCCCGCTCCACCCGCTCATCGGCCGCCATCACCGTCGTCAGCGGCGGCCCGCGGCGGCGCCAAAAGGCTGTTGTGCGCCTCTCCTCTCCTCTCCCCGCCACACCACCACGCCTTGGTCATCTTCCGGTCGTGTCCAAGGTCCACTGCTGTTGCCCCCTCCTTCGCCCCCTGCTCGCGCCGACGGGCCTCCCGGCGTCGTCGTCACCCTCCGCCTCCCTCGGCTTGCCTTCTTGCCCTTCCCCTCCCTTCCTCCTCGTGGTGTCCGGGCAAACCATAGATCTGGGTCGGCCTGGGACGCCGCCGGAGTCGGGGTCGGGCTAGGGGCCGCCGGTGCCACCAGGGTGGGCCCCCTCTGCCGCCGTGGACTCCCTCAACCTCGTCCCTCGGTAACCCTAGATCTGGCGGGTCTGGCGCAGCCACCGAGATTGGGACCACAGCCGGCACTGCCTCCCCTTCCTTTGGCGCGGCCTCCGGTGCTGGGTTCGCCCAGGGAGTGCTTGGATCCTACTTGCTCTCCCCTCGCCAGGCATCCGCCGCCGCCGCCTCCCTCTGCCTTCGGCTCGCACCGGCAGCGCTCCCAACTCCGCGGCCTCCTCGGTCCGCCTTCGTCGTGTGCCTGGGTGTCCCTGCATCTGGGCGGGTGGACGGGGATGCCGGCGACCGCAGCTCCCTTCCTCCTCTGCCTCTCATTGCCCTACGCCCCTGCGTCCCGCTGCGGATGCGGGCGGCTGGGGCACCTCCCCGCGACGGCAGCTACGGCACACCACCTGGCGGCGGTCTCTCCTCGACGTTGGCCCCTCCTTTCCTTCCGGCAGCCGTGGAACCTCCTCTCTGATGCCTCGAGGTTCGCGGCCACCTCTCCCCGACGACGGCGCCCTGCTCGTGGTCGGCGACGGCGGCAAGGACGCTTGCGACCCCCTCTCCCTTGAGCCCCCTGGTGCTCCGCCTTGCCGTCGACCACGGCTCCTCCTGCCGGCGGCCACGGCTCCTCCCCCTCTGTCGATGTCGTCGTCCACTGCCGTGGCCGGCCGCCTGCTCCGCCTCGCTCCACGCTGCCGTCCTCACCGCTGCTGCCCGACGCCGGCGGCATCCTCGAGCTCGCACCGCCAGCGGCCCCTCCTCCCCACTGTCGCTGGCGTCCTCGAGCTCGCACCCCCACCGGCGCGGGGCCATTGTCGGCGACGTCCCCGAGCTCACGACCCCAACGTTATCTCCTCCGGTGCTGGGTCCCCTCGCACCTCGCGCTCGGCGCCGTCGACGTTCTTCGGCACGCCGGCGGGCCGTGCCAGGCCGCTTCTCCTCGGCTCGGCCCGCCTCCTGCTCTTCAGCCACCGTGACCGCTTCACCGACGCCGAACCCGCCTCGGGTCTCTGACGTGGTGCCATCCCCGCGGCTGCCGCTTCACCCTCTTGCTCCCCCCTCTCTCCCTCTCACTTTCTTTGCCTCTGCCCTTGGGTCGGTCGTCCGTCGCTGGTCTGCTATTGTGCTTCAGTTTCCCTTCGTGCCTTGGTTCGCATGCTGCCTCTCCATCGGCCGTCAAGCACAAGTCTTCTAGGATGTTGGTGAGGAGCTGGATTTGGGGCTTGGCGAAAGCCTCGCTCGACCTCCGTCGGGCTGACAACGGTTGCGCTTGTTGCGTTGCTTACCTCGCTGGAGGTGTTGTTGCAACGGTCTCGATCCCGCTTGGTCTGCAAGGTGAAACTTTGTTCTGCCCCTTCGTGGATAGACGGATAATGGCAGCGTCCTCGTCGTTCCCCCCTTGGCAGCATCGTCCTGCATGACTCCCTCGACCGACCCCTCTTAGATTTCTTGTTTGGCGTCCGGTGAGGAGCGTGTGTGCTCGACACCCTTGTTTGCAGTAGCCGGCGCCCCTCTTGTGGCTTGTGTTGTATGTTGGTGGTGTGAGTTTCTTTCTCTCCCTGCTTTTCCTTTCGGTTTTAGGTCGCCTTGTTTGTCTTGTCTGTTCTTTGCGCTTTAGAATTCTCCTAAAGTCGCGTCTTTGTAGCCAACTTCTCTTCTCTTAATGAAAAATGTGCTTTGCACATCTTAAAAAAAATATTTCAGTGCTGCAACCACTGCTGCACCAGTGATAGAAAGGGCACCAAATTGGTATATACCAACGGCTAGATCCATCAAGGCCTTAGGTGGTGCAGTAGCGCCCCCAAGCAATGTGCTTCCAGATGACTTCAACTCCAATACTAGGCTGCATCATGTGTCCAAATCCGGATCATGCATGCTTTTGTTAGAGCATCTCCAAAAGAATGTGAAAAAAGGCTCCCAAAACCATTTTTTAGGAAAAAACTGGAAAAATAGGACTACAACAGATCACCAAAACTCCCCCCAATCTATTAGCATCGAGAAAAAAAGCCTCTGCACCCCGCAAATATTAGCGCTCGCATTGTCTCCCCAATCCATCTCCATGCCACGATTCCTGCGGGAAACTCATCCGCGCGCGTGAAGTCGAAGAAAGCAAGAAGGTCCGCGCGACAAGGGAGGAAGCAACAACGGTAGCGAGGAGGGCGTGGCGGCGGCGGCGGCAGCTGCTGCAGGGGAGTAGACTGCGGCGGCGACGGCAGCTGCTGCAGGGCGCCCCCACGGCCAACCGTCCTGTCTGGCAGGACCAGCGAAGGCGTGACGACAGGCTGCCCCAACGGCGTGTGGTGGCCGTGCTCGGCAGCCTGTATTCTCAAGTTCCCGACATCGGCGACCTTCAACCTGAAGTTCCCGACGTCATGCAGGCTGCAGCCATAAGATCCCGGCGGCCATCACCATCTGCATGGAAAAGCTACATCGACTCATAACAAATTCGTTTTGCCTATCTCCGATTCGAATTGCAGAGGGCAACGGCTTGTTACACGGGGATGAGGTGCGGCAGAAGAAGGGTGACGGTGGAGGTTTGGCGGCGGCGCAGGGAGGGGGTGACGAAGACGCAGGAAGAAGAAACGTGCGTTAGGGGACAGCAGGCCGGCCCAACCACCCAAGTGATGGCCCATTACGCCGATGTGGCATGTTTAAAAATATTGGGGAGGTAATTATTAGAGAACTGCTATGGGAAGGTAGAATTTGGGGACAACTTAATTTTTAGCAGACTCCCAATACATAGTTTTTTGGGGTAATTTTTTCACATTCTCTTGGAGATGCTCTTATCCGGTCAAATTTAATTGGTTCGAAGATTCTAGTATGTATATATCTATACTATAAAGATCGAAAACAATTGAAAATGTTTGTCACCCAATTCGGACCCGTTTTACCTCTCACACCGGACCAACCGGTCATCTAATTAGATGACAAATATGAGGTAGAACCATAAAAATCACAATTTAGATAGTGTTTCTGTCAAAATATTAATGTTTTTGTTACCTAAATGTTGTTTACCCACCCGTCGTACCTACATGTGGACCCACACAGTCTCTGTTTCTCTACCCGCGTCTCGCATCGGACCCGCCCACCGGCACCCAACGCACCCACCCGCACCAAGCGCCACGCGACCCCCGCATGACCGCAACCCGCGCCGCCGCGTGCGCTCGCCGTCCTGGACCTCGCTGCCGTCCAGTCCACCGTGACCTCCGCTGTGTTGTGCCGCGCCACCGAGTCGTCCTCTGAGGCCGCGTGCTCGTGGGGAGGCACGTCGGGAGCACGTCCCCTCATGTTCTCTCATCCGTCCCAAGGCTCCCTCCCTCACATCTGCTGGTGCTGGCTGCTACATGCCGCTCGCCGCATCTCTCACGCCTCCCAAATCCCAACATCCCACCAGGCCACAACCATCCCCGTCCCCGTTGCCGTTTGTAGGTCTGCAGCTCCTCCGTCCTCCCGAGTTCCTGGCCTCCTATCCGCATCTCAGCATCTTGGCCACCCGTCACGATTCGGCCGTGGTTGCCGGCGTCCCGGCGTCGCCGTCCGTCTCCAATCTTGCTGTCATGTCCGCGCTGGGCTGTCAAGCTGTAGGCCTGCAGGCTGCAGCAACCACAGCCCGCAACTCCATCTTCCCTGTATTTGTGTTCAAGTCGTGTGTGACAGGAGCAGTAGCTCACAAGGGGCAAGACGCAAGGTGCTTCTCCAACCGGTAGTCAAGACTGTGATCTGTTTCTTAAAAAAACAACTGTGATATGTGAACTGATGTTGCCTTTTGGTTATTTTTTTGCACAAAATTGTTGTCGTTCTCCTCTTCTTGTTGTTCTTATTTTTCTGCATATGTTGACCTCTGAAACTCGATGTGTTTTACTGCAGTAAGAATCATACGGGTAGGAAACTTAGCTTGCCGTTGGATGGAGCAAGTAACTGCTTCCACTTTCTTTATGCGGAAAGAGTTTTCAAAGGACAAGAAGAAATCAAATAGCAAAGCAGTGGGGAGTTTGCAATAACCACCGAGCTTATTAATAGGTGAGCTATGTTTCTTTTCAACATTTTCCTTTCTCATTTTCTTCTCTCAGTGATGTGTTAGTTGGTGAGCGATGGATGTATTACTCATGGAGCTTCGAGTCTTCGACCACGAGGAGAGATCATGCAGATGGTGGTCACAACTCTAGGTCTAGGAAGACACTCTCATACCTCTGGTACATGCATATAAGCAATAAGCATTCATGTTTGCTGCTTAATTTTGTTTTCCCTATTGTAGTGAAAGTGCGGAGGTCAGGGGGACTTCCAGCACGAATTAGTGGTCTCAAGTTTTTGTTGATGCCATAGGACTTGCTCTGTTCCATGCAATAGCATATAATTAGCAATAATTCAAATAATTTCTTTTTCTTTTTCTGGAATAGAGTCGTTGTTCCGTGAGGACAACCTAAGAGTTTAATAGGAAACATTTAGAATGTATTGCAAATAGTGCACTACTAGGGAATGAGGCTTTCGTCCCAGGGCAATTTTCACATTGGTACCTTTTTTTCGGCACCCGGTACTAATGTGAACATGAATCGGTACTAATGTATGAGTGAGAAGGGAGATCCTCGCCGTGCTCTCATGAGAGCACATTAGTACCGGTGGAAACTAGCCCCGGTACTAATGTGTTCACATTAATACCGGGGCAAAAAGAACTCCAGTACAAATGCGCACGCCCCCACGACGCTGTCCGCACGCCGTCGGCGCGTGCCTGGGCCCGACCCCCTCCCCACCCCTTTTCATCTGCGCAGCATTGCTTCCCACACTTAGAAAAAATCCACCCCTCATTTTCTTCCCCATTCATCTCCTTGCCTTATCTCCAGCACCTCAACTCTCTCTCCCCTGCAGGTCGGTGGGCATCACGGTGCGAGCGCGGGACACGACCGTCCAGGCCGGCGGCCACGGCGCAGGAGGACGCGCGGCCGGCTGGATCCGCCCGCGGCCGTCCAGGCCGGCGGCCACGCCGCGGGAGCCGGGAGTGCGCGAGACCGGCGGATCCGCGACCGTCCAGGCTGGCGGCCACGACGCAGGAGGGCGAAGGGCCGGCGGGATCTGCGCGCGGCCGTCCAGGCCGGCGGCCACGACGCGGGAGGGCGCGCGGCCGGCTGGATCCGCGGCCGTCCAGGTGTCAGTGCGCAGGACGCCGGTGCGCAGGAGGACCGCCGGTGGATTTTTTTTGGTTTTGTTCATCTTTTGATATGTGTGTTCATATTCTTCTCTCTTTCCTCACTTCTCTTTGCACAGATTCTTGATGTGGTGTAGTGGTTCTTGATGTATTTTTTTGATTTTTTTGTAAGATCTGTGATTGGGAATATATGATTGTAGATGTATGTGCTGTGAATATATGATTGAGAATATGCATGTGTGATTGTGAATGTGTGATTGAGAGGGAAAAAGAAAAGAAAAGAAAAGAAAAAAAAGAAAAAGGAGGAACAGAATGGGGTGGACGACGGAACGACGAGGCTGACGGCGGACGGGGGGCTGACGGCGGACGGCGCGTGGGATAGCATTAGTACCGGGTATCTGACCCGGTACTAATACCTCTACCCCTTTAGTACCGGTTTCCGGTACTAAAGGGGGGTTCTCAACCGGTATAGAAGGTTGTATCCCTAGTAGTGATGCCTAATATGTTTTCTTATTATTCAACCAATCATATTACATTGGATCTCTGTATGTTTACAGGCTATGAGGAGGTTCATCCTCAACATCTTGTTCGAGTATTTGTGAAGGCTGCAGCAAAGGCAACTCAGTGTGAATAAAATCAAGGGAAATTCAATGTATGTATGCCGATGAAGCTTCCTCCTTCCTTGTATATGCAAAGTATTTGTATGGAGAATTTGGACTATTTTAGGCAAAAACAATTTCCTATGTTCACTCATAGGAGCAGTTTATGCGGATGGTTCCCTGCATTTATATTCCAATCATATGTTGTAGACTTTTTAATTATCTTTTGTTTGCAAAATATACTAACGTAGTATTTCAGGCACCAAAGAAGCTGCAGTAAGTCCTGTTTCTTTATTCTATTAACCTTGAATAGCATTCCACATTTTACTTTGAAGAAGAATTGTTCCTAACTTGCACTCTTTGATAGAAAATTACCATACTTATGTTTTTTAGTTTTACTTCAATTAGATTAGATGAGAGGATTATTCATTCTGTTGACTGATTCTCTTTAGTTGTTACTATTTTGCAGCAATCTATGTTTGGCGACGTGTTTGCAAGTCTTCATGTCATCACAACAGACAGTTAAATATGGCATAGCCTAAATTCTGAAAGTTAATTGCATTTTCTTGATGTTTTGAAAATCAAATATTAGCACTATTGTATTTATATTAAGTAAATAATGGTAAAATCTATTATTTTTAGGAATTGTTTAAAACTTAAATTCTTACGATTCATATCATATCTTTTACTGTAATTTCAGCATGTCTGTATATTGCATTAATTGTTTGTGATGACTTGATTTCCTTGGGATCCAATGGTATCAGGAAAGTGGAAATGTTGTAGGCGACATAGAGAAGTTTGTTTATTTTTCAATACCAAACTTGTCCTAAATATGCTCACGTACATCGAACTGCTTCCCTATTGTTTGTGATGACTTGGTTTCATTGGGATCCAACTGATATTAGTCAGTGTCTTGGGTGCACAGGGCATTGATGGTGCTGGTGTCTAAGCATTCCATTTGCACTCCGACATATGATGAAATTTGGAGCAAACTTTAAACTTCAAATTTGTTCAATATTGTAGCTCAATAACATGGTCACTATGTGTTTGTTAAAACGCCTAAAGATATGTAGTGTTTATTCACCTTGGCCATATGTGTAGTCACCGACACCGATAGAGACAGAGTCTACACACGGATGGAAGGAACCATAAGATAGGGATCACGGCTAACCCGGGGAAGAGCACTGCTCTCTTCCTCAGTACTCTGTCGATTCTCTATTCAATTTTTGTTTATGAATCTGAGAATTGTTCAGCAGTATTGCAAAAGTATTACTGAAATGTTTCTATAAGTAATATGTTCAGAAAAATTAAGCATTACCGTATGAGTTTTGTACTTTGGTTAATATAAAATACGTGTGTGTCACACATACATTTTACTAGTTCAATTTAAAGAAGAGTACTTTGTTGGGGCATTTGCGTTCTTGCTCTCGTTTTGAATGGCAATGGTGATTTTGCTCTCATTTTTTCAACTTTATGATTTTGCCCCTACTATTTCAAATCAAAGAGGGTCTCTAGAGGGAACAACACTTAACGGTGTTAAATTTGCTTTGAAAAGAAAAAATTACCCTTGTGAATTTCCCTTTACTTTTTTGAGATCTTTGTGATTTTATTACCCGACAGCACTGTCATATTTTTTCATATTTTACAAAGGTGAACGTGAACAAATGTTAGGGCCACTACTAGGGAATGAACCTTTTGTCTTGGGCAAAAAAACACATTAGTACCGGTTTCTATTGCAACCAGTACTAATGTGTACATTAGTACCAGCTCGGAAGGGGTCCCTTAGCAGCCCGCCAGTGTGACACATTAGTACCGGTCCTTAGTTGGAGTCGGTACTAATGTGCGACATTAGTACCGGGTGGTACTAAGGACCGGTACTAATGTAGCCACATTAGTACCGGCTCCAGCCAAGAATCGGTACTAATGTTCCCCGTATAAAAAGTCAGCTCCTTCTTCCTGCCCGAGCCACTCTCCCGTCCAGTCTCCAACTCGAGCTCTCACTCATCCATGGCACCCTAGGGGAGTTTTTGCCCGATTTGCGACAATTTCTCGACGATTTGACTCATTGAAGTGGTCTAGAGGTTAGTTACTTCGTCCTTCCTTGATTCATGCTTATTTTGTTGAGTTTTATCAGTTGAAATTGGAGTATTTTGGCACTTTATAATGAGCTAGGAATGATGATTTTTTTCTATTTATATGCATTTTTGTATACATTCTAATATAGTTGATTGCAAAGGATGTGCCGTGTTAGTTGGATAAGATGTTGTATGTAACAATTTATTTTTTTAATAATAATTATTTATTTGAGCATATGTCATAATTAAATATATAAATAGTTTTAGAATTACTAGAAAGGCTAGGAAAGATAGAATTGATTTTAGAATTACTAGACATAGTTTTAGAATTCATTTTTTCAGAATAATTTTTTATTTGAGCATATGACATAATTAAATATATAAATAATTTTAAAATTACTCAAAATACTAGAAAGGTTAGGAATGATAGAATTTGTTTTAGAATTAGTAGAAATAGTTTTAGAATTATTAGAAATACTAGAATTTCATAGATGGGTCAAATAATTTATTGTCATTAGTATAGATGTCTACTGCTGCCGGAGGGAATGGGGATGATGGTAGTGGTGATCGTCGTTCTTCACACAGCTTGGAGAAAACCAAAGTAGGACCTCCTGATAAACCGAAGAAAATGAGCATGTTGGCTAGAGGAATGCTTCGTTATAAGGAAAACATATAGATGCTGTTGCAGCGGGGCAGGAACCTCCTTTTGGTGGTATTTATGCTCCACCAGCAGACCCTGTTGTTGGAGATCCACCGATTAGTACTAAACCACAGGGCGATTCCAAGAAAGCTAAACCTTCGTCGTCACGTCACAAGAATGGCTAAAGTTTCTCGTATTGTATCATGTATTAGTGTTTCATATGTCGTACTTTAAATTTATGTAAGACATTGACTTAAGTTTGTTGTATTGTATCTTGTGGATCGGATATGAACACATTAAATTCGTGTGTAAGAACTCTATTTAAGTTTGTCATATTGTATAACATGGATTGTAAATGAAGACTTTAAATTTGTGTATGACTTTTATTTAGAAATACTTAAAGATTGTTTGGTAGTACTTTATAGATGAATCAGCAATGAATGTACCCCGACAAGAGAATCTCCAGTGAATACATTAATGGGTTGCGTGGATTTCTAGATGTCGCGGAAGCAAACAAGCAGCCGTCTGGTTTCAATATTTGTCCATGCAAAATGTGCAAAAAATCAGAAGGATTTCTCATCGATAAAGAGTCTTCACGATCACCTATACAAATGGGGATTCATGCCAAATTATTTTGTTTGGACAAAGCATGGGGAAAGGGGGGTTATAATGGAAGATGATGAAGAGGAAGATGATCGTATTCCAGATTGGACTCAAGAAGGTGCCTTTGCAGATGATCCAATGGGAGAGGATCACATGCAAGAGTCTCAAGAAGCTCCAACAACTGCAGATGAACCTCTCGATGATCTAGGTCGGGTGTTGCACAATGCAAAGGGAGATTGCGAAAAGGTGAAGGAGTCAAAGAAGTTTGAACGTATGTTGGATGATCACATGAAACTGTTGTTCCCAGGTTGCAAAGAGGGGCAGAAGAAGTTGGGTGCCACTTTAGAAATGCTGCAATGGAAGGCTAAACATGGACTTTCAGACAAGGGATTTGATGACTTGATGATGATCGTCAAGGACATGCTTCCCGAGGGGAACGAATTGCCGGAGTCCACGTACGAAGCTAAAAAAGTTGTCTGTCCTCTAGGTTTGGAGGTAGAAAAGATACATGCATGTCCTAATGACTGTATCCTCTACCAAGGTGACGAATATGAGAATTTGGAGGCTTGTCCTGTGTGTGAAGCGCAGCATTATAAGATCCCACGCAATGAGGCTAATGAAGTTGAGGGTGGGCAGAAGAAGAAGAAAATTCCTGCGAAGGTAATGTGGTATTTTCTAGTGATACCACGACTGAAGCGTTTATTCAGGTGCAAGACCAACGCAAAGTTGATGAATTGACACAAAGAAGAACTCAAACAAGATGACCATATCAGGCACCCCGCTGATGGGTCCCAGTGGAGACTAATTGACAGATCTAAAGAATGTAAGGAATTTGCAGGGGATCCAAGGAACATTCAGTTTGGTTTAAGTATGGATGGATTCAATCCATTCGGTGAATTTAGTAGCGGTCATAGCACTTGGCCTGTCACCTTATGTATGTTCAACCTTCCTCCCTGGTTGTGCATGAAGCTGAAGTTCATTATGATGCCAATAATCATCCAAGGCCCAAAGCAGCTAGGCAATGACATCGATGTGTATCTAAGACCATTGATTGAGGATTTTAAAACATTATAAAAGAAAGAAGGTGTACCCGTGTGGGATGAGGACAAACAGGAGACCTTCAATCTACGAGCATTGATGTTCGTCACCATCAATGATTGGCCTGCACTTGGTAATCTATCAGGACAATCAAACAAGGGATACGGAGCGTGCACGCACTGTCTAGATGATACTTGCCGCGTGTATCTAAAACACAGCAAAAAGGTTGTGTATTTGGGCCATCGTCGCTTTCTTCCTCCTAAGCACCCGTTAAGAGAAAAAGGAAAACACTTTGAAGGTTTCGGAGAAAAACGTAAGAAGCCCATTCACTGTGGTGGTAAACTTGTATTTGCCATGGTGAAAGATTTGAAGGTAGTGTTTGGCAAGAGTTCTGGTAGTGTAGAAGTTCCCAAGGATGCCGCTGGATATGCACCTATGTGGAAGAAGAAGTCGATATTTTGGGAGCTACCTTATTGGGAAATCTTTGAGGTTCGCAATGCAATTGATGTGATGCATGTGACGAAGAATTTCTGCGTGAACTTACTTGGCCACCTAGGTGTATATGGAAAGACAAAAGATACAATTGAAGCACGTAGGGATCTAAAAGATATGAACCAACAAAAAGGCCTACATTCCGAAAAGAGAGAAAAAGGAAATTACTTGGCTCCTGCTAGTTACACCCTAAGCAAGGAAGAGAAGCAGAGAGTGTTCGATTGCTTGAATAGTATGAAGGTCCCAATGGGCTACTCCTCAAACATACAATGAATAATAAATATGAAAGAGAAGAAATTCATAAATCTAAAGGCTCATGACTGCCACGTGTTGATGACACAACTGCTGCCTGTTGCACTAAGGGGTATTCTACCAGAGAATGTTAGATTAGCAATCACTAAGTTGTGTGCATTTCTCAACCAGCTTTGTTAGAAGGCAATCCATCCAGAAACTCTAGTGAAGATGCAGAATGATGTCGTGTAATGCCTCGTCAGCTTTGAGATGATATTTCCACCTTCATTCTTTAATATCATGACCCACGTTTTGGTCCATCTGGTTGAAGAGGTCATTATCCTCGGGCCTGTATATCTGCACAACATGTTCCCTTTTGAGAGGTTGATGTCTTATTTTAAGAAGTATGTTCGCAATCGTGCCCATCCCGAAGGAAGCATCGCAAAGGGATATGCTACAGTGGAGGTCATAGAGTTTTGTGTCGACTTTATGGATGACATGTGTCCGATTGGACTCCCTGTATCATGCCATGAGGGGAGGCTCAGAGGAAAGGGCACAATAGGGAAAAAATCTCGGATGGACATGGATGCAATGTTATATGGTCAAGCACATTACACTCTCCTGCATCAATCATCACATGTGGCTCCATACTTGGAAGAGCACAAATCCATTCTTCGTGCTGCAAATGAAGGGAAGTCTGAACCCTGGATTACACGACACCACATTGATAACTTCACGTCCTGGCTGTGGAAAAAAGTGAGGGGTGATAAAACTGTTGATGAGATACTGCTATGGTTGGCTAGGAGGCCATCTATCACAGTAGATACATTCAAAGGATACGAGATAAATGGCTACACATTCTACACGAGAGCCCAAGACAAGAAGAGTGTAAACCAAAACAGTGGTGTTCGTATGGATGCAGTAGACAAGGAAGGGAACGTACAAACATACTATGGTTTCATTGAAGAGATATGGGAATTGGACTACGGAGCTTTAAAAGTCCCTCTTCTCAAGTGCCAGTGGGTCAACAATACCGGAGGAGGTTTAACGACAGACAAATTTGGGATGACAATTGTGGATCTCAACAAGATTGGATACAAAGACGAACCATTTGTCCTAGCCAATGATGTGACTCAAGTTTTCTACGTGAAAGACATGTCGAACAAACCACTGATAAAGAAGGGTGCCGAGAAGTCGGTTGCTGATGAGCCGAAGCGTCACATAGTTCTACCAGGAAAAAAAAATCGTTGGAGTTGAGGACAAGACTGACATTTCAGATGATTATGATCAATTTGATGATCTTCCTCTATTTTCAGTCAAGATTGACCCAAGCATCCCGTTAGCACAAGAGGATGCTCCAAATTTACGCCACGATCACAAGCAGGGGACGTTCATGAAGCGGAAGGTTATTAACGTTCCGTTAGATAATAATGATGATGTATAATAAGTTTTATTAACTTATGATCCCGTAACAAAGTACTGTAATATTTAGTTACGATTAAGTAACAAGAACTTGTGTTTTATCGGTGAAAATAATATTTATTTTAGTTTTATATACATCATTTAGTATTAAATAAATAATTTAACGTGAAAATATACACAAGCAATACTAGATCGAGGTAAACATGTTTATAACACGATATTTACTGGTTATATAAATTCTTGCAATAACAAAAATGTATTTTGGTTCGATTTTTAAATTCAACATAAGATTTTTGACCAAAATAACCTATTACTAAGTTAAGTAAATAAATTTGATAATTTTGATATCTAACTTCATATTCTATAATATATAACTAAATTAAGTATAATAGAATTTGTTCAGTAATTTCACCGTGTTCAATATGATTTATAATAAATTTAATAACAATTTGAAATAGATTTGAAAATTTAAAAAGAACAAAAGGAAAAGCACAGTAGTACCGGGCCTGGTACTACTGTGCTTTTCGTTTTGGCGCCGAAGTGTACGCACATTAGTACCGGGCCTTCTATGGCACCGGTACTATTGTGCACATTACTACTGGGTCCTCTCTGGCACCGGTACTAATGTGACATTAGTACCGGGCCGCGTTGAGCACCGGTACTAATGTGCGGGGCTGGTATATAAGCCCTTCCCTCTTCTTCCCCTCTCCTTCCCCTCGCCCTGCGCCAACACTTAGCCATGCCGCCATCCTTCCCCTGCTGCGCCGCTGTCCCTGCCCCGTGCCCGACCGCCGTCCCTGCCCCGCCCGGCCGCCGTCCCTGCCGTGCTCGGCTGCCTTACCTGCCGCGCCCGGCGCCGCGTCGTCGATCCTCGTGCGCGCCCACTGTGTACGTCGTCGTCCCCGCGCACGCCGGCCGCCGTGTCATCGATCCCCGTGCCGGCCGCGCGCCGTCTTGAGATCCTCCCCGTCGCCGTCGTCCTCCGCTCGTCCGTCGTCCTCGCGTCGGCCGCCGCCTCGTCCCCGCGCCGGCCGCCGCGCGTGTCCCCCGCGATCCTACCCGCCGCCGCGTTGTCCCTGCGTCTGGCCGCGTCCCCACGCGCCGTCGTCGTCCCCGGCGGGCCTTCCTTCGCCCTCCTCCGCCGCGCCTGGCCGCTCTGGCCGGCCGCCGTCCGTCCCTTGCACGCCGCGCCCGGCCCCGGCCGCCGTCTCTGCGCCCGCCCCCCTCCTCCTTCGCCGCGCCCAGCCGCCGCGTCCGCGCCGGCCCCCCTCCTCCGATGCGCTGCCCACCCTCGCCCGACACGCCGCCAGCCATCCGTCGCCACACCGCCGCCGTCCCCTCCTCCGACGCGCCGCCGGTCGGTGAGGCCCTTTTGGGTGCTGACGTCAGCCCGCAACGGCTCAAGTCAGCCTTTTTTTAATTAATGATTTAATTTAATTAGTGATTTTAGAATATATGTATTTAGATTAGTGTATTTAGATTTAATTTGTGAATTTTAGATTAGTGTATTTAGATTTAATTTGTGATTTTTATATTAGTGATTTTAGATTTAATTTGTGATTTTATTATTAAATGTTGAATATATGTATTTAGATTAGTGTATTTAGATTTAATTTGTGAATTTTATATTAGTGATTTCAGATTGAATTAGAAATGTATATTTAGATGAAATATGTATTTCTTTAGATAGAAATGTGTAATATTTATTTTGTCGCCCGACACTTAGCTAGGCTCGTTCGACACCCACCCTCGCTCGTGCCCGACTCGCTCGACACGACTCTCGCTCGATTCGCTCCCGCCCGACACGCTCCCGCCCGACTCGCTCCCGCGCGACTCGCTCCCGCGCGACATGCTCCTGCCCGACTCGCTCCCGCGCGACACGCTCCTGCCCGACTCGATCCCGCCCGACTCGCTCTCGCCCGACACGCTCGACACGCTCCCGTCCGACACGCTCGACCGACAGACCCACTCCCGCCCGACACGCACGACTTGCTCGACTCACACATGCATATACTCATAAAGTCATTTATGTACTAAGAAATTCATTTATATACTCAGAAATTCATTTATGTACTTAGAAATTCATTTATGTACTCAGAAATTCATTTATGTACCCAGAAATTCATTTATATACACAGAAATTCATTAATGTACTCAGAAATTCATTTATATACTCAGAAATTTATTTATATACTCAGAAATTCATTTATGTACCCATAAATTCATTAATGTACTCAGAAATTCATTTATACTTAGAAATTCATTTATGTACTCAAAAATTCATTAATGTACTCAAAAATTCATTTATGTACTCAGAAATTCATTTGTGTACTCAAAAATTCATTTAGGTACTCATAAATTCATGTACACTTGTTTTAGTTATGATGGTTCGATCAGAGATGGAACAAGAAGATGAGGAAATGATCTTAAATATAATTGGTCAATCTGCGCCCGAGCAGCCTCAAAATGAAGAAGTACTCAACAGGGAGGCTGACAGCTTCCTCAATATCGAAGGTGATGGGCAAGAACATGTAGAAGAGCAACCAATTGCCCAGAAAAGCAACGATGTGCAACAACAAGAGGTATAATGATGGCCCTCAAGATTTGCATCTTGACTTTTCTTTAGGAGTTTTCATATATTAATAGTAGTTTTCCATTCGTCAGGTTCCTTCATCTTCGAGCTCCATGAAGCTTCAAGGGAAACGCGGGCCGAAGAAGCCCGTCGCTTCATCATAATAGAAGTCGATGATACTGGTAAACCTGTGGCTCCGGAACATATCGTGACCAAATTGGTGAACCGCATTGGAGCTCTTGTCCGGGATCACATCCCAATAAGCATTCCATATTGGAAAGCTTCTGATGCTCCTCCAGCTCCGTTACCTGAAGTATTGGAAGGTGATGATGAGAATGCTGAATAGGCACCGGTCGTGCGGGAAGATGTGGTCGCAGACATGGACAAGGACATGATTTGGAAACAAGTGTTAGCTCACTTTGCATTCCTAGACTTGAATGTAGACCAGCTGGCAACCGTGTGTTATTGGGCGATGCAAAATGGTGCAATTGCCTTCCAGTCGTACAAGAAGTGTTTGACCAAAGACTACATTAAGAAGGGGATTACACCAGATTTCCAACAGAAGGGATTGGGGAAGTTAAGAGATCACTTGGATGCATTTGTGCGGCACAAGGAATCGGCAGACACCATCAAGATGATTGAAACCAACACCGTCAATGCACGTAAGAAGAAAGAATTTCATCCTCTCGGGCCTGGAGGTTACAAGAAGGCCATTCCCAAATGGGATCGGGAGGAACAAGAACTAGTAACTAGAGGAATAATACCCGCAACTCTAGATTGGGCTGAGCGGGCAAAGCATTATTATTTTGCACATGGTGGCAAGCTCAATCCCGAAGATGGATCTTTGTTACCTGGCGATGAAATAGAGAGACAACTGCAAGGCTTGTTGAGTTAATACGGCAAGCGGCGGAAGGATCTTTCGTGGCTGATCGAGAGAATGATGAGCTTACTATGGCACTAGGTACAAGAGAACACCCTGGACGTTGCAGAGGCGAATGTGTTATTCCATGGAAATATGCATTTCAGGAGCACACTGATTCCTACAGAAGTCGTCAAAGAACTAAGGAACAACATGCACGACAGATACGAGAGCTGCAACAGCGCGTCTTTATGAATGAGAAAAAATGGAAGACATCAACGACCAGTGTGTGGCACTTGCTCTTAGCAAGCAATCAAGTTAGCAAGCACCTGCAGCTTCAGGGCCGCATCATGATGAAGTCAGCCCATCCAGCAAGCGTAAAAGTAGCGTCGCTTCCACAGAAGCATCTCCAACCGCCACGGAAGCAGCTGCCCCGTTAGAACAACGCCGCTACCCAGTGGACGACATCACTGCGAGGTCCGCATGTGACATTTTTCTTCAAGTCAGAAACAAGAGGATTCTGGTGGCGTACGGTGTGGCTGAGGTATCGTAGTCAGGAGATATATTTTTGAACGTCGATTATTCCAGTCACGGGTGCGCCAAAGTCTTTCTGGATCGAGTGGTTGATACCTGGGATGACCTCGACTTGGAATTCCCTAGAGCTGATGATGCAAATACTGTAGGGGAAGCAGTGCTTAGTTGGATTTTGTGGCCCAAGGATCTCAAAGAGATAATGGAAGAGAACACAGCAGCAGTCCAAGATCAGCTACCACCTTCACCAGCTAGAAGGGAACGCAGCAACAGTCCAGAACATGATGCAACTGACGGGGGTAGTCCGGAACATGCTACTCCTCCTCCTCCTTCTCCTTCACCTCCAAAGAAGTAGGGTTCCAAACAAGGACATCCTTCTCCTCCTCCAAAGAAGCAGGGTTCTAGACGAGCACATCCTCCTCCTCCTCCAAAGAAGCAGAGGATACCAAAGGAGAAGCCACCTCCACCGAAATTATCTTACGAGAAGACGCAAGAGGAACTAGATGCGTCAGTGCGGGAGGAGCTGGACAGACAAATATTAAAAAAGAAGACGCCTGCACCTAAGAAACCATTTGACATGTACAAATTTCACCACTTCACAAAAAAATGGAGGAAGAAAAAGGAAAAAGGCGGAGCGACCTACGTTGTCTGACTATGATCGCACGGCGCTCAAATTCCATAAAACCAATAAGGCGCAGAAAGTTGGGAAAACTGTTCCACAACTAGGGACCCAATCAAAGCAATCTGTCCCGGACCTACATGTGCTCTTAGATGCAGAGCGTGGATTGCTTGAATTCGGTTTGGATGCAAAACTGACACCTGCACAAATTCTAGGCATTGCTGAAATTGAAAAGCACCCAGGGTCAGGTAGACGTGATTATGTGCCTGGGATGCCGCTTCTCTGGGAGCGATTGTTGTAGGACCTTCCAACTAGGATGTACGCTCTGCACAAATGGAACATGTAAACGGCGGGACGAGGGGTTGAATTTATCGAAGTTAAAATTGAAGACCATCATTTTTACCGAGGTCGCACCACTTTCCCTATTCCCATGAAGGAGTTCTGGTTCCTATTCAATATGGATGCAGTGGACGTCTCCTTCGTCACTTGCTGGGTTCTGTAAGTATTTGCAGCATGGAGATGCAAGCTTGCCGAAGGCTTGGAGTGCACGACATCGGCTTCATGGATCCTCAAATGCTAAACGAGACGCTTGTCCGTGATTTCCCTGCGCCTACTGTGGAGACCTTATACACATTTCTGGACCTTCAACGCATCAAGGACTGCATACTTATTCCATACAACTGCCAGTGAGCAACGTTTTTCTCAACTCTTTATCTTTTTCAAAATACATTCAATATTTCAATTAACTGATTCTTCCCTAAAATGTATTGACAGCTTCCACTGGATTCTCATTATTATTATACCTGATTTAAGTCTTGCCCACGTCTTTGACTCTATTGGCGGATATAGTCAATGGTACGAACCTCTCGTACAATTGTTGAATGCTGCATGGGGGGGCTCTT
Source organism: Cenchrus fungigraminus (assembly GCA_036936925.1). Lineage (NCBI taxonomy): Eukaryota > Viridiplantae > Streptophyta > Magnoliopsida > Poales > Poaceae > Cenchrus > Cenchrus fungigraminus. The sequence goes on from CM072779.1 coordinate 107,788,047, forward strand.
GAAAGAGAAACTTCAATTCTACCATGATTTCCCAGTAAGTGTTTTCTTCGCTGATCTCATGTCACATTTTTCAATACAAGTTAACAAATATATCTTAACTTTTATTTTCATATATGTGCAGTGCCTGAAACAGCCACCCGGTACCAATCTATGCGGATTCTATGTATGTGAGTTCATCCATCACTTTGCAAGTGGTAGCTTGGGCTCCTTCAATGATAAGGTGCGTACACAAAAATGTAGACAAACATATCCCTAGTTCTTATTGTTCATATACTTTTTTCTAACAATTAATAACTTCTTTTGTAGATTGCAAACATCAAGGAATGATTACTCGAGACACAAAGAATTCGGTTAATTCAAGAACAACTCTGCAGATTTATTCTAGACGAGGTGATTAATCCCGCGGGAGAGTTTCATGCTAATGACTCAATGGTAACAGTGAGCAAAGAAGACACTGCTAGCATTGCTAATGAAGCTCAGCAAAGCACCGACAAGAACAAGGACAAAGATGTCGATAAAGAAGGATCTTCTTCTAAGGACAAGGACAAAGACGTCGATAAAGAAGGATCTTCTTCTAAGGACAAGAAGGAGGGCGAGAAAGAAGCAACTTCTGCTAAGGACAAGAAGAAGAAGGGTGAGAAAGAAGCAACTTCTTCTAAGGACAAGAAGAAGGAGGGCGACAAAGAAACAACTTTTTCTAAGGACAAGAAGAAAGACGTCGAGAAAGTAGAAGCTTCTTCTAGGGTCACTACCAGAGCACATCAACGACGAGGAGGGGCTTAAAACGATGACGTCACTGAAGGACCGAATAGGCGACCAGAGAGAGGGGGAGTGAATGAGAGCCGATAAAAATTCTTCCCGAAGGATGAACTCGGCCTATACCCCGATTGCCACTCCGATCACTCGCACACACCAAAGAAGCTCTAGACTAGGCACACACAAGCCTACAAGTCCTAGAGACAAGCCTCGAAACAAAGCGCGGAAGCACAAGACAAGAACCAAAGAACTTAGCCAAAACTACGAAGGCTAGGCGCGGACCTTCCGGATGGTACGGGCGGACTGTCCGCTAGACCCAGGCGGACTGTTCGGACCGTCCGTGCGGACTGTCTGAAAACTCCAACAGAACCTCCAGAGACGCACTAAGAAATTCGGACTGTCTGGCCGAGCCACACGGACCGTCCGCCAGTGTTGCGGACTATCTGGGTAGGCTTCGCGGACCGTCTGGTAAAACCACCAGAGACACCAGGTCAAAACTCGCCCATGCGGACCGTCCATTACTGATCGGCGGACTGTCCGCAAAACCGCATGCAACAAAACCCTAGGGGCACTACAGATCGAAACACAAACTCGCACGAACACGCGACGAACTGCGACGAACACAGGCCACGCGGACTGTCCGTCACATCCCTGCGGACTGTCCGTGGCTCACGAACAAAGCAGAAACAACATGCGCACGGGAGGAACCACTCACAAAGTCATCACCGGATCTCCCAAACGGCTTGAGCTCTTGAGACAAGATTTGGGGGATATGAGAAGCGTCACTAGGTGAAGCTATGCCCCAAAAATCTTGGCATCTAACTCACTAAATCATCGGGAATCGCGAATCACATGAACCACCACCAAGAACTCGGGCTCCAACCAAAACTCATGAATCGAAGGGGTTTCCCGGCATTTGAGGGGTCAAGATCACACACAAAGATGTGCAAGGCATCCACCCATGATCCCCTCAAAGAAATCCGAGAGAAAATGACCTCAAATCAACAAATCGAGCGAAGAACAAAACCACCCAAAAATAGCTCCAAAAAGACATGAAAATCACAAAGAGCTAGGAGATCATCACAACGCCGAATGCTTCCATACATCAAGAGGTCAGAGTCTATACAAGAATCTAGCCTAAGAAAGTACCGGGAAAAGAAGCAGTCCAGAGCGATCTACCGGGGGAGGAAACCCTAGAGTCCAAGAGAGAGAGATGCCATCCACCTCTCCGCTATTTATACGATGTCCACCGAAGGAGGCAAATGACCACGCTACCTCTACAACTTAAATGAAGATACACACCCCTCAGGGGCAATATGGTCAAGTCTTCAGATATTCCATCGAGCGGACACGCTTCCACTGTGGACTTGCTTAGCCTCGACGCAAGCCCCGCGATAACGCCACGTGCCCCCCGCCTCGAAGCTTCCCGACGCTCCCGGATCCTCGTCTTTGTTGCATCAGGCCTCCGGACTTGGTTTTGCGGCCTAAACCAAGAAACCGTCCACTGATGGTTTTGTGGGCAAACCACCAAACCCCGTGTGCAAGCTTCAACCTCGAACCACCACCTTGCACCGGCCCATGTTCACGACTTCAACTTGCTAGTCTTGCACCGCACGGCTCGCACTTGACCCCATCGGCCACCGGGTCCATCGAACCAAGCCTACTTGCCTCTCCATCACCCGAAATCTACCACGGCTAAGGCCTTTCGCGCTTGTTCTTTACCTGCACCAACACGAGTCAAGCCGCAACCTGTACCTGCACACTTAGCCAAGTATCAGTCCACACAACGTTGTCAATCACTCATTACTAGGGAGCGACCCTCCACTAGTCCTCGGACACACCTGGTCCTCAATCTCCCCCTTGATGAGTGCATTGACGACACCCATAGTAACCATTATAGAGAAAAAGAAACAGGAAACAACTACGAACATAAACCTCCAAGCAAGTGATCCAAAGCCAAAGAACAAGCAAAAAACACGATCACTCGCCAGACCAAGTCTCGACCCCCTAAGGCAAGGGCAACAGCTCAACACAGCCGAGACAATCAAAGCTCACACAGAGCACACCACAAAGAACAAGACTCAGGCAAACCAAAGGAGCTCCCTCTGCACATATGCAAACTCCCCCTGAGCAAATGCAACCTCTTTTCTCTAATTTTCTCCCCACAATTCAAAATCTCACAAATCTCCATAAACTCTCCCCCTTGTTGACAATGCATGAATCAAGGTATCATGAAATTCTCCCCCTTGTTATCATGAAAAATGCATGTCAAAGCATATACAATCTACCAAGCTTCTTAGATATACAAAGAGCACAACAAAATGCTACAAATGAGACATAGAGCAAACTAAGTAGACACGGTTTAGTTAGTGCATTGCCATCAAGAAAGTAGAGACATATAAGCATGTGACATGGCCAAAAGCATTTTTAAGCAATTTTCACAAAGAAACATTCATCTCATGAGCAAAGCCCTATGCATGGCAATTTGAGCAAAAATGAACTAGATCATACAAAACTTATACAAGATCACAAGTTCTCATCACAAGATCATAGCAAACGCCCATAAGCTACTACATGTCATGTCAAAGCCACCGAGCCATGTGTCTACTTCTTAAAATGAGACTTCTCATGGTAGACAACATGCAACGGTTTAGCACCCAAGATATATACATCAAAGCATAAAGACATGATTAAGAGCTCATTTTTCAAGCATAAGGCAATTCATACACCAATTTCATTTTTAAGTTTAAACATGGTACATGAAATACCTTTGCGGCAAAAAGAAGCTTATGCTGCTCCACAAGTGAACATATGGGCTAAACATTTACCATGACAAATGGGTCTTTGACCCCAAGCAAAGAGAGCATGATACTCAAGCACAAACTAAGCATGGTATAGGCATTTGAGCACAAATTGAGCATAGACAAGTATCTACTCATGAGTGAAGCATTTTTAGCATTTTCACAAAAGGAAGCTATCTCATCATGATCATATGACAATACCATAGCATTCACATCACCATTCCCAAAGCATACACATATCTCACATATAGCACATCATAGTGATCAAAGTATATAAGAGAAGCTCATCCTACCATAAATGATCCAAAGATGGCTATCCTACCAGGTTTTGTGCATAAAAGTAAAATGCATGCATGGAATGCAATAAATGATACATATATCACATATATACATAAGAAGCTCCAAGATCCATCTAAAAAGGGAAACACACTCCAAGTTCACCTCGCAAGCGTGTGAAGGTAACTTGGTCAAGTGGTTTAGTGAATATGTCGGCTAGCTAATCTTGGGTAGGTACATAGGACAAGGATATGTTCCCTTTCTCAACATTGTCCCTCAGAAAGTGGTATCTTACTTCGATGTGTTTCGTTTTGGAGTGAAGGACTAGGTTTTTGGCTACACTGAGGACCAGGTGTGTCCGAGGACCAGTGGAGGGTCGGTCCTTAGTGATGAGTGATTGACAACATTGTGTGGACTGATGCTTGGCTAAGTGTGCAGGTATAGGTTGCGGCTTGACTCGTGTTGGTGCAGGTGAAGAACAAGCACAAAAGGCCTTAGCCGTGGCGGCCTCCGGGTGATGGAGTGGCAAGTAGGCTTGGTTCGATGGACCCGGTGGCCGATGGGGTCAAGTGCAAGCCGTGCGGTGCAGTACTGGCGGGATGAAGTCGAGAATATGGGCCGGTGCAAGGTAGCGGTTGAAGCCCGAAGCTTGCACGCGGGGTTTGGTGGTTTGCCCACAAAACCATCAGGTGGACGGTTTCTTGGTTTGGGCCTCAAAACCAAGCCCGAAGGCCCGAGGCGACGGAGACGGTGATCCAGGAGCTTCGGGAAGCTTCGAGGCGGAGGGCACGTGGCCTGATCGCGGGGTTTGCGTCGAGGTGAAGCGAAGCCGCGGTGGAAGCGTGTCCGTCCGATGAAGACTTGACCAAAATGCCCCTGAGGGGTTGTATCTTCATTTATGCAGTAGGGGTAGCGTGGTCATTTACCTCCCTCTGATAGACTTCATATAAATAGCGGAGAGGTGGATGGCATCTCTCTCTCTCGCTTCCTAGGGCTTTCTCCCCCGGTAGATTTTTCTGGACTGCTTAGTTTTCCTCTGGATTCCTTAGGCTAGACTCTTGTACAGACTCTGACCTCTAGATGTATGGAAGCATTCGGCGTCTCGGTGATCTCCTAGTCCTTTGTGATTTTCATGTCATTTTCGGGGCTATTTTTGGGGGTTTTCATTCGTCGCTCGATTCGTAATTTTGGGGGCGTTTTCCGTCAGATTTCTTTGAGGGGATCATAGGTGGATGCCTTGCGCATCTTTGTGTGTGATCTTGACCCCTCAAACGCCGTGGAGAGCCTTCGATTCGTGCATTTTTGGTTGGAGCCCGAGTTCATGGTGGTTGCTTGTGTGATCCGCGATTCCCGGTGATTTAGGGAGTTAGGAGTCAAGATTTTTGGGGCATAGCATCCCTGTGTGACGCATACCATCTCCCCAAAATCTTGTCTCAAGAGCTTCTACCGTTTGGGAGATCCGGTGATGAGTTCTTGGAGTTGACCTCGCGGGGTCGGGCGTTTTCTGTTCTGTCCGCGTGTCGCGGACAGTCCGCACGACTGCCACGGATAGTCCGTGCGTGCTGTTGTTCGTCGCGTGTTCTTCGTGTTCTTGTGTGTCTTCGTTTCTATAACACCCTATTTTAAAGGACAAACTGAATGCACCCTTTATGCATGCCCAGGATCAAATTCATGCATAAAGTGACATCATCAGTGTAATGTCACAACATATATCATTACAAGTGTATAACTATTACAAAATGATCAGAGGGTCTAAACAGAAAATTACACATCGTATCTATCGCAGCGGAGTAGGCATCATCTTCCACAGGAACGTTGACTGGGGGCACACCAACCTAGAACTCCAGGTCTTCACGGTGGTCTTCACGATGTAATTCCTTCTTCTAGCTTCTGTTTATCTGAGCAGCAGTGGGGAGAGAACAGTAGGGGTTGAAAGGGAAAACGATGAGTACACCTGGAGGCGTGTACTCCGCAAGTGGAGGGAAAAGTATGCATAACATGCAGGCTTAGAACAAGGAAGGCTTTATTTAGTGGACTGCGAAGCTCAAGTTTTAGTTAGTCAAATTTTAATTAAGCACCTAAGATTTATTGTGTATAAGGCTTCCCAACCCATTCAAGGCACAAGCACCCGCTTGTCCTGATCCTAAGGTTAAAACATCACATATCTATAACCAGCTCCCAAACCATAGTTACCACCACTGTGATCCACCCAAACCACCAACTAACCATGTGAGGGTCCAGGTCGCTCTTGACCGTGAGCATGGCTGTTATAACAGTTTTAACACTCTGCAGATGTTGTATAACTTTACCCACGAGTCGTGATACCCGTCACGCGAGAGGTTGCGAGCCTCTTCACAACACATTTCCGAGATGTGTTGGCATGGGTTCACTACGAGACCTTTACATAGGTTCACCAGCGGCGCATTAACCCACTCAGGGTTCGGGTACCCTTCGTCGTGCCAGCAGGACTATTGGGGGTCAAGCCACCCTCACCGCAACCAACAGCCTAACGTGGGCCGCTGCATTTCCCGATTTACCCTACTTAATTGGCCAAGACCATAGCCCATTAGTTCTCGTGGTTGTACGGTAAGTCCCAGGTGGTCACTCCATAGACCGGTCCTTAAAAGATCGACTCAGACAAGACCAACATCAAGCATCACAAATGACCATCCCAACCACTTGCCTGAGTCGCCTAGGGTGTTCATGTTGCTAACCATAACCCACATTAACATGTTGCATAGTCATTAATCAAGTTAAGATTAAACCCAACCCATGTTGAGCAAGCTAAGCATAAATCTACCCATATAGGTAACCTCTAAGGGCAAGCAAGGAATGATCATGAAAATCTAGTAAACAGTCCTTAATAGGATTCCCAGCAAAATTAGACATCTAATGCAAGAAAGCATAAATAAAGCAGTGATTATGGTGAATAAAACATAAAGGTATAAAATAGCAAGATGTCAAGGACACTTGCCCGTTTCCCGATGTTCCACTGCTCAGAAGCGTTCCTTCACGCGCAACAATCAGCTGAAACAACACAATGCTACACTAAGAACAGAGCACCAGATGATAAAAGCATTTTAGAAAAGCATACTACTAGCTAACACGGGTTAGCTACGAACAAGAGAGCGCGAGAAAGGTTAAAGCGAAACTACGGGTAAAAAGGCACAACTATCATTCAGGTCTACACGATTATGAACAAAGGACTATATGCTTGATCTATTTTAATTAAAGAAATATGTTTGATGGGTATTTCGGAGAAATACCACATGTTGTAGTTTAAGCAAATTATATTTGAATATAAAGCAGGGTATAAACCTAGTCATATTTTTTTATTTATAAAAGTTTATTAGAGTTTATGCCAATTAAGGATTTAACTTAGAAAACTATATATTAGGTGAGAGCAACTAACAAATTTTCATGTGTCGGGTTGAACTAAGCAAGTTATAATTAAAACACATTTATGTTTATATTAATCAGGTTAACTTTCGTTAAAGAAAAGGCGAAGGTTAAACCTATATTTGATTTTATTTAAAAGAGGTTGAAATGGACATTAATCAAATTAATATAAGTTTAATTTTTATAAACAAGAAACATGGTTAATGTCGCTGCTAACACGTGCGCTACGACGAAACGAAGCTAACACAACTTAAACGGGTTGAAACGGAGCTAAAACGTGAAAGATATGGAGTTTTGAAGGTTGTAGGGACCTAGTCGTGATTAACTATGGTTTACATGCGCTAGATCCGAAGATTCGCTAGACTCAGAGAAAACTGGCCGCGAAAAGGTGAAAACTCAAGGGTTTTTGAGCAAAAGACGCCCGGCTGGACCGAACTGCAAAAGGTGGGATTTTTATGGGGTGTTTCGTGCAAAGTGGCAAGACACAGAGAAAAGTGGATGGGATTTCAGGGTTCCGCAGGGGGTTTTCTGCAAAACAGGAGCTGACGGGGTGGATCTGCTGACTGGTCGCCACGTGGCGTGCGCTGGTTGGCTCGGACCACCACGTGGCGCTGACGTGTGCTGTGACTGGGCCATAGACCGGCTGTGGACCATGGTCCATGCTGGACCGATTACACACCCCGAAGGGGTATGCGATCACGTTCGTCCGTGGATGATCCGGCGGCAGGGGAGCGGCTGGTGTTTGGATCACCGGTGGGGGAGCTCGGGACGGTGGCGCCTGGCCGGACTTGGCGGCGCATCGCCGGAGACGGGGTGCGCGGTCCTACAGTGCACCGATTCGCGTGGGATTTTGACCAGGAGGCAGAGGAGGACATGGCGAAGCTCACCAGGGTGGTTTCGGGGTCGATGGAGCGGCGGGGACGGCGTACGGCGCTGAGGGGCGGACGGTGCTTCGGGCGTGCGTGGAAGAAGGGGTTGCGGCCTCCGTTCTTCACGTCTGGGCGTCGGGGTGGCCTCCTGTGGTCTCCTGGGTTCTTCGGTGGCGGTGAGAGGCGACGCGCTCTGCTTACCGAGGCGGCTCCGGCGGTGAAGACCTGAGCGGTGGTGGCGCGTCTTCGAGGGAGGTCCGGCAGTGGTGCAAAAAGGGAGCACAGGGTATCGGTTTGGGGCTTTTATAGATGAGTAGGGGGCAGCAGGGCCCGGGGATTTGCATGGCGACATCTCCGGCCGGCAGAGGAGCGGCATGGGCTCGCCTTGCCATCTGGGGCTCCGAGTGCACCTCGACGCGAGCACGGGCAAGAAGGAGGGTGTGGAGGAGGGGACCGGTGGGGCCAGCGAGCGAGGTTTGGGGCGGGGAAGGTGCGTGATGCCCTGGGATTTCGAATCCCCGGTGGCGGCGGCGCTGCTCGGGTGGAAACAGGAGAGGGGGAAGAAAGGAAGGTGGAGAGGAGGGGATGACGGGTGGGGTCCGTCTGGAAGTGAGAGGCGGGAGGAGGCGGGCTAAGCTGGGCCGGTTTGGTTTGGCCCAAGAGAGGATGAGGGAGGTGGGCTGGCTGGTTCCAGCCTGAGGGAGGAGGGGAGAGAGGTTTGGGCCAGATTTGGCCTGCTGCGTTTTAGAGAGATAAGGAGAGGGAAAGAGAGGTGTGGGCCGGGTTTTGAGCTAGGTTTTGGGCCAAGGATATTAGAGAGAGGTTTTAGAGATAGAGAGAAGAGAGATAGACTAGGCATAGTCTCTAGAGAGAGAAAGGATGGCCTTTGGGTATAGAGAGAGAAAGAAAGAGAGAGAGGAGATGGGTTGGGTTTGGATAATGGCTTGGGCCCTGAGGGTTCATATATAGAAGTTTTAGAGTGAGAGGGATATATTGGGTCAAAGAAACGATTTAGAGAGAGAGAAAGAGACAACATCTGGGTGAAGGGGGGAATGATGTGGGTCGGCTAGGTGTGATGATAAGATTGAGTCCGAAAAGATTATAGAGGTCTTTAGAGATAGAGGGAAGACAGAGAGAGGGGGTTTAGAGATAAAGATTAGAGAGATACAAAGACGAACCTATTCGAGTTTTGGAAACTCAAACTCTTTTTTTTCACACAATTGGACTATGCATTGCAGCATGAATGCAACAATCAATTATTTATATCCTATGATTCATTTATTTATTTTAGAAAATATTATTTATTTTGAAATAATTGCATACACTGTCTAATTAATTCTAACAAAGTTTTAATAAAATTTTAAATCCTAGCCAAATTGCAAACTAGGGTGTTACAGTTTCGATCCGGTTTGCCCCTAGGGTTTCGTTGCAAGTGGTTTGCGGACAGTCCGCGTGTCGCTCACGGACAGTCCGCGTGTCGCTCACAGACAGTCCGCGACACTGGCGGACGGTCCGCAAGGCCTAGCAGGACAGTCCTTATTTTCGGGTGTGTCTCTGGTGGTTCTGGTGGTTATTTCGGACAGTCCACGAGGTAGGGTCGGACAGTCCGCCGTACACACGCGGACGGTCCGCCCGTACCATCCGGACGGTCCGCACTGGTCATTTCCAGAATTGACCTAGTGCTTTGATTCTTGTCCAGTTGCTTCCGCTCTTTGCTTCTAGGCTTCTTGGGTGATCTTCTTGGCTTGTGTGTGCCTTGTTTGGAGCTTAGATTATGTGCACGGATTCATGGAGTGGCAATCGGGGTATAGGCCGAATTCGACCAAAGGGAAGAATTTTTATCGGCTCCCATTCACTCTCTGGTCGCCCGTTTCGGTCCTTCAATTGGTATCAGAGCCGGTTACGGATCTTTGTGATTCTAACCAGTCTAAGATCCAAAGATGGGCGATTACGGCAAGGGGTCGGGTCCTCCGCACTTCGATGGCAAGAATTACCCGATGTGGGAGAGGCGCATGGGCGCGTTTTTGCGAGGGAAGGGAACTCTTATCTGGGAGGTCACTCAGAATGAGCATTATGTCATTCCAGATAGTTTTCTACTTCCAGGATCGCGGGACATGTTTGAGGCCAACAGCAAGGCTGTTGATTACTTGTTTCGTGCTCTCTGTGCCTCGCAGTTCGAGCGAGTGTACGGAGAGAATGTAGCCGAAAGATAAGGCACAAGTTGAGAAATGCGCATGTTGGCAATGCCCAAGTGCAAGCCCGTTTGTTTTCCACTTACCGGAGAGAGTACGAGAACTTCACTCATCTCCCCGGCGAGTCGACCGATGCGATGTTCCAGCGTTTCACTAGCATTGTCAACAACATGAGGGCCAATGTGACAGTGCTCCCATACACGGACCATGATCAAGCTATCAAGCTTTTGCATGCCCTGGATCGGTCCGTGTGGAGTGCCAAGGTCGAGGCCATTGAGGAGTCAAGCGTGTATGATACGCTAACGTTGGATGAGCTGTTTTCCAAGCTCAAATCTTCTGAGGTTGATCGTGGCTTGAGAGCCAAGAGTGAGAGCCCCACTGATCCTCATAGTTTGGCTCTTGTCTCGGGATCACGGTCTAACACTAACCCTGGTGGTTTCTCTTTGTCTTGTCTTGTGTCCTTGCCAGATGAGGACTTTGATTTGCTGAGCGAGGACGATCTCGCATTGTTGAGCAAGAGGTTTGGGCGGATGTACGAGAACCGCAAGAATGCAAGGCGGAGCTCAGGGATGTGCTATCGGTGCGGGAAGCACGGGCACTTCATCACCGAATGCCCTGAAGCCATGGAGATCAAGAACGACTACAAGGGCAAGTCCAAGAACGAGTACAACAAGCACCGGTCCCGAACAACTACAAAGACAAGCACAAGGACAAGAGCAAGAGAAGGCACAAGAAGGGTGGCGGCCACAAGAAGAAGACCTCTCGAGCGATGGTGGCCAGAGCAAGCGACATCGACTCGACATCAAGCGATGCTTCATCCGGTTCGAGCAGCGGGGAAGAACAAGAGAAGCGCAAGGACAAGCGGCACACGGGCAAGAACATCACCGGCTTGAGCTTCGTCGCACAAGGCTTTTGCGGCATGGTGCACTCCAAGAAGGGTGGGAGGCACAGCTCGGACTCGAACTCCGACTCTAAGGAAGAGGTATGACAAGATCCCAACTTCTTGCTAGAGGAGAACGCTAGGCTTAATGAGTTGCTTGATAACCGTGATGAAGTACTTAGAAAGACCAACAAGGAGAAGAGGGAATTTAGGTCTCTGTTGGGTGATGCTAAGGACAAGGTAGCTGAACTTGAAACCTTGCTTGTGAATGCTCGTAATGAGATTGTTGCTTTGAAATCTACTCCTGTGGTGTCGGATGAAATTGATTATGGTGATTGCTCAGTTTTTCTTGCTGATTTGACTGCCCTCAAGGAGAAACATGCCTCTGTTCTTGAGGAACTAGATATGGTTAGGGTGGAGTGTGATGAATTGAAGTCTAGGCTAGCTTTACTAGGTGCTTGTACCTCATGTCCTGTCTTGCATGCTAGGCTAGATGAATCTCATACTAAGATTGTTTCTCTTGAGGCGGCATTGAAAGCTCCTCTTCCTACATCATGTTCAACCTGTGAAATGCATGCTTTGAAAAACATGGAATTTGCACACTATGTTGATCGTCTGCAGGATGAAAATGATGAACTTAGGAAGTTGATGAGTTGGCTGTCTGGGCATGAGCCACAATTGAGTTTGATGTTGGCTCAGTTCAAGAGGTTTGATGGTCAGGCGTTGGGGGCTGACAAGTGTGGTGAGAAGAGTGGTGAGGGAGAAGAGAAAGCTGGAGAGACACCCACACCATCCCACACCATACCCATGAACAAATATGCACCCAAGGCGAACCACTTGAGAAACAAGCTTGACACTACTCCAGACCCACCAGTGTTCCCCCAGAAAACAGAGAATTACTAGAAACCCATCAAGTTTGTGAGCAACCTGGGTAATGTCTTTGAGGGGAAGTCAGGAGAGAAAAGTGTTGAGAAGCCCACAGAGAAGCCACCGCCTAAGCCAGTGAAAATCCGTTTCCATTGTGAGTATTGTGGGAAGGATGCGCACAAGGATGAGTTCTGTTTCCGGAGGAAGAGGGATGAGCGGTTTGCTAGGGAGATGGCAAACAAGGACAGGTACCACCTTGCTCGTGGTGTACCTGAGCCTCGTAGAGGGCCTCTACCTAGGCGTGATGTGTTTGTGAGGACAGTTCCCACTCGTGGAGGTGGAGGTGGAGGTGTGTTCCCTCAGAGAGATAGGCGTGTTGGGTTTGGGCGTGGTGAGTTGGCTCGACGTACTCCTTCTCGTGACCGTTACGAGTTTGGGAGGCACGATCGGAGCTTTGGGTCTCAGATGGACTACGGGCCACGTTTTCCTCCTCGTGGTGCGTGTACTCCTCCAGTGAGACGTGACAGGTCCTTTGGTGGTAGGCGTGAGAGGACTCTGCCTAGGGGTTATGGTAGGATGGACTTTGCTAACCCTTCTTTTGAGCAAATGGCTCGACACTGGTTTGACTCTTTTGGAACTAACCCCAGTGTTGAGTCGCTTGCTCATTCTCGTTCTCGTTTTCGATTGCAGGCGGGAGGCTTGGAGAAATTTTGGTTGATCGACTCCGGTTGCTGAAGACACATGACCAGAGATCGTGGGTGGTTCTCCAGCCTCACCCCGGTGAGTACGAGGGAGTACATCACTTTCGGGGATAACGGGAGAGGACGAGTGCTTGCGGAAGGTATGGTGAAGGTGAGTAGCAAGGTGAACTTAAGAAGTGTGGCCCTGGTCAAGTCACTTGGTTTCAACCTGTTGTCAGTATCTCAATTACTTGACGAAGGTTTTGAGGTTCGTTTCAAGTCGGGTGCTTCTCTTGTGCTTGATTCTCGAGGCAATCTTGTCTGTACGATCGTCCCCGAGGGTCAAATCTTTCGTGCCGATTTTTCCCAGTCTGTTGGTCCTCCTCGATGTTTTGTTGCTAGCGTCTCTGCCGAGCTTTGGAAATGGCATAGGAGGTTGGGACACTTGAGCTTTGAGTTGCTTTCCCGCTTGAGTGGTCTTGATCTTGTCCGAGGATTGCCTAAGTTGAAATTCGAGAAGGATTTGGTTTGTGCTTCTTGTCGGCATGGAAAGATGGTTGCTGCTTCTCACGCCCCTCTGACTTCAGTCATGACCGAGCGACCTTGTGAGCTGTTGCACATGGATTTGGTTGGGCCAACTCATGTTCGCTCTACGGGTGGGAAGTGGTATGTTCTTGTGGTTGTTGATGAATTTTCGAGGTACTCCTGGGTTTTCTTTTTGGAAGATAAGAGTGAGATATTTGGCTTTGTTCGAGACTTGATCTTGAGGTTGAAGAATGAGAGACATGGAGATGCCATTCGAGCTATACGCAGTGACAATGGCACAGAATTTAAGAACTCTCATTTTGATGCCTTTTGCAGTGATCTTGGTCTTGATCATTAGTACTTTTCACCATACGTCGCTTGTCAAAATGGCGTAGTGGAGAGGAAGAACCGGACCCTTTGTGAGATGGCCAGGACGATGCTCGATGAGCATAGGACTCCTAGGCGTTTCTGGGCCGAGGCGGTCAATACCTCTTGCTATGTCTCAAATCGCATATTCCTTCGTGCTTTTATGAAGAAGACCTCTTATGAGCTGATGCATAGCCGACAACCCAAGGTGAGTCACTTTAGAGCTTTTGGTTGCAAGTGTTTCATTCTGAAGAAGGGCAAGTTGGATAAGTTCGAGTCTCGATGTTCGGATGGGATTTTCCTTGGTTATGCGATTCATTCTAGAGCATATCGTGTGCTCAACCTTGACACTAACCGAATCATGGAGACTTGCGAGGTTACCTTCGATGAGACACAGCCATGTAGCTCTTCTGCTTTTGAGTGTGCAGGTGACGAGGAAATTGGTGCCAGGATCTTTGAGGATGAGAAGGATGGAGATGGAGACGAGGATGATGATGATGGTGGTGCTCCCGCGGCTGATCGTTTACATTCTACTTCCACTACTATGACGACGGTCGATGATGGACCATCCCCTACACCCACTACGACTGAGGCTATTCGAGTGGACGCTGCTGCTGAGGGGGAGGTGGTGTCCAGGCGTGAGGCTCCCCGGCGTGTATAGATCAATCACCCGCCGACGACCATCATTGGTGACCTTCATGAACGCACTACACGGTCGAGGTCAAGGAATACTTCTCATTTCGCTCATTTCGATTTTGTCACGTCGTTTGAGCCCAAAGATATTCAACACACTTTGTCTGACGAGAATTGGGTGAATTCCATGCATGAGGAGTTGGAAAACTTTGAGAGAAACCAAGTCTGGGTGTTAGTCGATCCACCGCCAAATTGTCGTCCCATAGGTACCAAGTGGGTGTGGAAGAACAAAGAGGGTGAAAATGGGATGGTTGTGAGAAACAAGTCGAGGTTGGTGGCGCAAGGGTTCAACCAGAAAGAGGGCATAGACTATGAGGAGACATTTGCTCCTGTGGCCCGTTTGGAGGCAATTAGGATCCTTCTAGCCTTTGCTGTGGCCAAAGGTTTCAAGTTGTACCAAATGGATGTCAAGAGTGCTTTCTTGAATGGGGTGATAGAGGAAGAAGTGTATGTGAGGCAACCCCTGGGGTTTGAGAGTGAAAAATACCCACACCGTGTATACAAACTCCAGAGAGCGCTCTATGGGTTGAAACAGGCACCTAGAGCTTGGTATGGCAGGTTGAGAGGCTTTTTGCTGAGTAAGGGGTTTGTGATGGGCACAGTTGATAAGACCCTTTTCCTCCTTAAGCATGGGAATGACCTTTTGATTGTTCAGATATATGTGGATGACATAATCTTTGGTGGCTCTTCTCATGATCTTATTGCCAGATTTGCAGATGACATGAGCAGGGAATTTGAGATGTTTATGATGGGCGAGCTGCAGTTTTTCTTGGGTCTCCAGATCAAGCAGTGCAAGGACGGGACCTTTGTACATCAGGCGAAGTACACCAGGGACATGGTGAAGAAGTTTGGCATGAACGACTCCAAGCCGCTGACTACACCGATGAGTACGACTACAGCTTTGGACGTGGACGAGGACGGCGAACCAGTGGACCAGAAGGAGTACCGGAGCATGATCGGCTCCCTCCTCTACTTGACGGCGACGAGGCCAGACATACAGTTCAGCGTGTGTCTGTGCGCTCGTTTTCAGGCTTCACCGAGGACTTCACATCGGCAGGCCGTCAAGCGGATTTTCAGGTACTTGAACTACACTCCTGAGTTTGGTCTGTGGTACTCTGCCTCCTCGACACTCAGGCTTCATGGATTTTCTGATGCGGATTTCGCTGGGTGTCATTTGGATCGCAAGTCCACTTCTGGGTGTTGTCAGTTCCTTGGTTCTTCTTTGGTCTCTTGGTCATCTCGCAAGCAATCGAGTGTAGCCCAATCCACCACCGAGGCTGAGTATGTAGCTACTGCTAGTTGTTGTTCCCAGCTGCTTTGGATGACCTACACCATGAGTGACTTTGGTGAGGAGTGCTCCCATGTTCGACTTTTCTGTGACAGCACCAGTGCCATAATCGTAGCCAAAAATCCTGTCCTCCACTCCAAAACGAAACACATAGAAGTGAGGTACCACTTCCTGAGGGACAATGTTGAGAAGGGAAACATATCTTTGTCCTATGACCCTACCCAAGACCAGCTAGCTGACATTTTCACCAAACCACTTGATCAAGCCACTTTCACTCGCTTGCGAGGTGAGCTTGGGGTATGCTTTCCTTTCTAGCTTGGGTCTTGGAGCATCTCATGTATATATGTGCCATATGTCTCATTTTGTTGCATTTCTTTCATGCATTTTACTTTCTGTACAAAACCTGGTAGGATAGCCATCTTTGGATCACTTGTGCTAGGAATGAGCTTCTCTTATATACATTGATCACCGATGTGCTATTTGTGAGACATGTGCTTGTATGGTAAATTGTGGATGTGAATGCTATGCTCTGGATGGTTTTGCCATATACTTATGTTGAGATAGCTTTCTTTTGATGAAAATGCTATAATTGATGTCTCTCATGAGTAGATGTTTGTCTATGCTCAATTTGTGCTTAAATGCTTATATCATGCTCAGTTTGTGATTGAGGATCATGTTCTCTTTGCTTGGGGTCAAAGACCTTTTTGTCATTGTAAATGTTTAGCCCTTTTTCTTGCTTGGGGAGGAGCATAAGTTTCTTTTTGCCGCAAAGGCACTTCATGTACCATGTTTAAACTTGAAAATGAAATTGGTGTATGAATTGCCTTATGCTTGAAAAATGAGCTCCTAATCATGTTTTTATGGTTTGATATTCATATCTTGGGTGCTAAACCGTAGCATGCTTGTCTACCATGAGAAGTCTCATTTCAAGAAGTAGACACATGGCTCGGTGGCTTTAACATGACTTGAGTAGCTTGTGGACGTTTATAATGATCTTGTGATGAGAATTTGTGATCTTACATAAACTTTGAATGATCTAGTGCCTTTATGTTCAAATTGGCTTGGATAGGATCTTGCTCATGAGATGACTATTTCTTTGTGAAAATTGCTTAAATTTGCTTTTGGCCATGTCACATGCTTATATGTCTCTACCCTCTCGATGGCAATGTGCTAGATACACCACATCTACTTTGCTTGCTCTATGTCTCATTTGTAGCATTTTGTTGTGCTCTTTGTATATTTGAGAAGCTAACAAGGGGAAGAGTTTCATATATCTTGATTCATGCATTGTCAACAAGGGGGAGAATATACATGCTTTGGGGAGATTATGCACATTTGGGGAGAATTTTCATGCATTGGGAGATTTTGTGGAAAATTGGTTTGCATGTGGCATGTGAGGAGAAAAATTGAGAAGAGGAGGCTGCATTTGCTCAGGGGGAGTTTGCATATGTGCAGGGGGAGCTCCTTTGATTTTCCTGAGTGTTGTGCTTTGTGATGTGCTCTTTGAGAGCTTTGTTTTGTCTCGGCTGTGTCGAGCTGTTGCCCTTGTCTTAGGGGGCCAAGACTTGGATTGGCGAGTGATCGAGTTTCGCTTGTTCTTTGGTTTTGGATCACTTGCTTTGAAGGTTTGTGTTCGTGGTTGTTTTCTTTTCTTTTTCTCTATCATGGTTACTATGGGTGTTGTCAATGCACTCATCAAGGGGGAGATTGAGGACCAGGTGTGTCCGAGGACCAGTGGAGGGTCGCTCCTTAGTGATGAGTGATTGACAACGTTGTGTGGACTGATGCTTGGCTAAGTGTGCAGATACAGGTTGCGGCTTGACTCGTGTTGGTGCAGGTGAAGAACAAGCGCGAAAGGCCTTAGCCGTGGCGGCCTCCGGGTGATGGAGTGGCAAGTAGGCTTGGTTCGATGGACCCGGTGGCCGATGGGGTCAAGTGCGAACCGTGCGGTGCATTACTGCGGGCTGAAGTCGAGAACATGGGCCGGTGCAAGGTAGCGGTTGAAGCCCGAAGCTTGCACGCGGGGTTTGGTGGTTTGCCCACAAAACCATCAGGTGGACGGTTTCTTGGTTTGGGCCTCAAAACCAAGCCCGAAGGCCCGAGGCGACGGAGACGGTGATCCAGGAGCTTCGGGAAGCTTCGAGGCGGAGGGCACGTGGCGTGATCGCGGGGTTTGCGTCGAGGTGAAGCGAAGCCGCGGTGGAAGCGTGTCCGTCCGATGAAGACTTGACCAAAATGCCCCTGAGGGGTTGTATCTTCATTTATGCAGTAGGGGTAGCGTGGTCATCTACCTCCCTCCGATAGACTTCGTATAAATAGCGGAGAGGTGGATGGCATCTCTGTCTCTCGCTTCCTAGGGCTTTCTCCCCCGGTAGATTTTTCTGGACTGCTTAGTTTTCGTCTGGATTCCTTAGGCTAGACTCTTGTACAGACTCTGACCTCTAGATGTATGGAAGCATTCGGCATCCCGGTGATCTCCTAGTCCTTTGTGATTTTCGTGTCATTTTCGGGGCTATTTTTGGGGGTTTTCATTCGTCGCTCGATTCGTGATTTTGGGGGCGTTTTCCGTCAGATTTCTTTGAGGGGATCATGGGTGGATGCCTTGCGCATCTTTGTGTGTGATCTTGACCCCTCAAACGCCGTGGAGAGCCTTCGATTTGTGCGTTTTTGGTTGGAGCCTGAGTTCATGGTGGTTGCTTGTGTGATCCGCGATTCCCGGTGATTTAGGGAGTTAGAAGTCAAGATTTTTGGGGCATAGCATCCCTGTGTGACGCATACCATCTCCCCAAAATCTTGTCTCAAGAGCTTCTACCGTTTGGGAGATCTAGTGATGAGTTCTTGGAGTTGACCTCGCGGGGTCGGGCGTTTTCTATTCTGTCCACGTGTCGCGGACAGTCCACACGACTGCCACGGACAGTTCGCGCGTGCTGCTGTTCGTCGCGTGTTCTTCGTGTTCATGCGCATCTTCGTTTCGATCCGGTTTGCCCCTAGGGTTTCGTTGCAAGTGGTTTGCGGACAGTCCGCGTGTCGCTCACGGACGGTCCGCGTGGGAAGTTTTGTCTGGGATTCTGTCTAGGGTTTCCAGCGAGCTGGGCGGACAGTCCGCACTCGC
Organism: Cenchrus fungigraminus; assembly: GCA_036936925.1. NCBI lineage: Eukaryota > Viridiplantae > Streptophyta > Magnoliopsida > Poales > Poaceae > Cenchrus > Cenchrus fungigraminus. Next base: position 107,806,751 of record CM072779.1, read on the forward strand.
CTCACGGACAGTCTGCGACACTGATGGACGGTCCGCAAGGCCTAGCCGGACAGTCCGTATTTTCGGGTGTGTCTCTGGTGGTTCTGGTTGTTATTTCGGACAGTCCGCGAGGCAGGGTCGGACAGTCCGCCGTACACACGCGGACGGTCCGCCCGTACCATCCGGACGGTCCGCACTGGTCATTTCCAGAATTGACCAAGTGCTTTGATTCTTGTCCAGTTGCTTCCGCTCTTTGCTTCTAGGCTTCTTGGGTGATCTTCTTGGCTTGTGTGTGCCTTGTTTGGAGCTTAGATTGTGTGCACGGATTCGTGGAGTGGCAATCGGGGTATAGGCCGAATTCGACCAAAGGGAAGAATTTTTATCGGCTCCCATTCACTCCCCCCCTCTCTGGTCGCCCGTTTCGGTCCTTCATACACTTATGGCACTGGTGCTATCACAAAAGAGTGGAACCTGGGAGCACTCACCAAAATCGCTCATAGTGTAGGTCATCCATAGGAGCTGGGAACAACAACTGGCTGCAGCTACATACTTGGCCTCTTTAGTGGACTGGGATACACTGGATTGCTTGCGAGACGACCAAGAGACCAAAGAAGAACCAAGAAACTGGCAACACCCAGAGGTAGACTTGCGGTCCAAACGACACCCAGCAAAATCAGCATCGGAGTACCTGTGAAGTCTGAGTGTCGAGGAGGCAGAATACCAAAGACCAAACTCAGGAGTGTAGTTCAAGTACCTAAAAATCTGGATGACGGCCTGCCGATGTGAGGTCCTCGGTGAAGCCTGAAAAAGAGCGCACAGACACACACTGAACTGTATGTCCGGCCTCGTCGCCGTCAAGTAGAGGAGGGATCCGATCATGCTCCGGTACTCCTTCTGGTCCACGGGTTCGCCGTCTTCATCCGCATCCAAAGCCGTAGTGGTACCCATCGGTGTAGTCAGTGGCTTGGAGCCGTTCATGCCAAACTTCTTCACCATGTCCCTGGTGTACTTCGCCTGATGTACAAATGTCCCATCCTTGCACCGCTTGATCTGGAGTCCTAGGAAAAACTGCAGCTCGCCCATCATAGACATCTCAAATTCCCTGCTCATGTCATCTGCAAATCTGGCAACAAGATCATGAGAAGAGCCACCAAAGATTATGTCATCCACGTAAATCTGAACAATCAACAGGTCATTTCCATGCTTAAGGAGAAACAGGGTCTTATCAATTGTGCCCATCACAAACCCCTTACTCAGCAAAAAGCTTCTCAACCTGCCATACCAAGCCCTCGGTGCCTGTTTCAACCCATAAAGCGCTATTTGGAGTTTGTATACACGGTGTGGGTATTTCTCACTCTCAAACCCCGGGGGTTGCCTCATATACACTTCTTCCTCTATCATCCCATTCAAGAACGCACTCTTCACGTCCATTTGGAACAACTTGAACCCTTTAGCCACGGCAAAGGCTAGAAGGATCCTAATTGCCTTCAAACGGGCCACAGAAGCAAATGTCTCCTCATAATCTATGCCCTCTTTCTGGTTGAACCCCTGAGCCACCAACCTCGACTTGTTTCTCACAACCATCCCATTCTCACCTTCCTTGTTCTTCCACACCCACTTGGTACCTATAGGACGGCAATTTGGTGGTGGATCGACTAACACCAAAACATGGTTTCTCTCAAAGTTCTCCACCTCCTCATGCATGGAATTCACCCAGTTTGCATCAGACAAAGCATGTCAAATATCTTTGGGCTCAAACGAAGCGACAAATGCAGAGTGAGCAAAATGAGAAGTATTCCTTGACCTCGACCGTGTAGTGCGTTCATGAAGGTCACCTATGATCGTCGTCGGTGAGTGATCCACCTGTACACGTCGGGGAGCCTCTCGCCTGGACACAACCTCCCCCTCAGCAGCAGCCTCCACTCGAACAGCCTCAGTTGTAGTGGGTGTAGGGGATGGACCATCCTCGATCGTCGTCGTCGTACTGGAAGTAGCATGTACATGATCAGCCACGGGAGCATCACCACCATCATCGTCTTCATCTTCATCTCCATCTCCATCCTTCTCATCCTCAAAGATCTTTGCTCCAATTTCCTCGTCACCTGCACACTCAAAAGCAGAAGAGCTACATGGTTGTGTCTCGTCGAAGGTTACCTCGCAAGTCTCCATGATTCAGTTAGTGTCAAGATTGAGCACACGATATGCTCTAGAGTGAATCGCATAACCGAAGAAAATACCATCCCAATATCTAGACTCAAACTTATCCAACTTGCCCTTCTTCAGAATGAAACACTTGCAACCGAAAGCTCTAAAGTGACTCACCTTGGGTTTTCGCCCATGCATCAGTTCATATGAAGTCCTCTTCTTGAAACCACGAAGGAAAATTCGTTTCGACACATAGCAAGCCGTATTAACCGCCTCGGCCCAGAAACGCCTAGGAGTCCTATGCTCATCAAGCATCGTCCTGGCCATCTCACAAAGGATCTGGTTCTTCCTCTCCACTACGCCATTTTGGCAAGCAATGTATGGAGAAGAGTACTGATGATCGAGACCAAGATCACTGCAAAAGGCATCAAAATGAGAGTTCTTGAATTCCGTGCCATTGTCACTACGTATAACTCGAATGGCATCACAGTGTCTCTCATTCTTCAACCTCAAGATCAAGTCCCGAACAAAGCCAAATGTCTCGCTCTTATCCTCCAAAAAGAAAACCCAAGAGTACCTCGAAAAATCATCAACCACAACCAACACATACCACTTCCCACCCACAGAGCGAACACGAGATGGCCCAACCAAATCCATGTGCAACAGCTCACAAGGTCGCTCAGTCATGACCGCAGTCAGAGGGGCGTGAGAAGCAGCAACCATCTTTTCATGCCGACAAGAAGCACAAACCAAATCCTTCTCGAATTTCAACTTAGGCAATCCTCGGACAAGATCAAGACCACTCAAGCGGGAAAGCAGCTCAAAGCTCAAGTGTCCTAACCTCCTATGCCATTTCCAAAGCTCGGCCGAAATGCCAGCAACAAAACATCGAAGAGGACCAACAGGCTGGGAAAAATCAGCATGAAAGATTTGACCCTCGGGGACGATCGTACAGACAAGATCGCCTCGAGAATCAAGCACACGAGAAACGCGCAACTTAAAACGAACCTCAAAACCTTCGTCAAGCAACTGGGATACTGACAACAGGTTAAAACCAAGTGACTTGACCAAAGCCACACTCTTCAGGGTCACCTTGCTACTCACCTTCACCATACCTTCAGCAAGCACTCGTCCTCTCCCATTGTCCCTGAAAGTGATGTACTCCCTCGTACTCACCGGGGTGAGGCTGGAGAACCACCCACGATCTCTGGTAATGTGACGTGAACAACTGGAGTCGATCAACCAAAAGTCCCCCAAGTCTCCCACCTGCAATAAAAACAAGAACGAGAATGAGCAAGTGACTCAACACTGGGGTTAGTACCAAAGGAATCAAACCAGTGTCGAGCCATTTGCTCAAAAGAAGGGTTAGCAAAATCCATCCTATCAAAACCTCTAGGCGGAGCCCTCTCATGCCTACCACCGAAGAACATGTCACGTCTCACTGGAGGAGTATGCGCACCACGAGGGGGAAAACGTGGCCCGTAGTCCCTCTGAGACCCAAAGATCCGATCGTGCCTCCCAAACTCGTAACGGTCACGAGCAGGAGCACGTCCAGCAAACTCACCACACCCAAACCCAGCACGCCTATCTCTCTGAGGAAAAGCACCTCACCCACCATGAGTGGGAACTGTATGCACAAACCTATCACCCTTAGTTAGAGGCCCTCTACGAGGCTCAGGCACACCATGAGAAGGGTGGTACCTTTCCTTGTTTGCCATCTTCCTAGAAAACCTCTCATCCCTTCTCCTCCTAAAACAAAACTCATCCTTATGCCCATCCCTCCCACAATACTCACAATGGAAGCGGATTGGCTGTGGCTTAGGCTGTGGCTTTTCTGTGGGCTTCTCAACAGTTTTCTCTCCTGACTTCCCCCCAAATACACTTCCCTAGGTGCTCACAAACTTGATGGGTTTCTGGTAGTTTTCTGTCTTGTGGGGGAACACTGGTGGATCTGGGGTTGTATCAAGCTTGTTTCTGAGATGGTTTGGCTTGGGTTCGAATTTGTTCATGGGTGTAGTGTGTGGTGGAATAGGAATCTCTCTAGCTTTCTCTTCTCCCTGACCACTCTTCTCACCACTCTTGCCAGCCCCCAACGCCTAACCATCAAACCTCTTAAACTGAGCCAACATCAAACTCAATTGTGGCTCATGCCCAGACAACCAACCCATCAACTTTCTCAACTCATCATTCTCATCCTGCAAACGGTCAACATAGTGCACAAGTTCCATGTTTTTCAAAGTATGCATTTCATAGGTAGAGCATAATATAGGAATAGGAGCTTTTAATGCAGCCTCAAGAGAAACTATCTTGGTATGAGATTCATCTAGCCTAGCATGCAACACAGGACAAGAAGTGCAAGCACCTAACAAAGCAGGTCTAGATTTCAACTCATCACACTCAATCCTAAGCACATGTAGTTCCTCAAGAGTTGAGGCATGCTTCTCCTTGAGAGCAGTCAAGTCAGCCAGGAAAATATTGCAATCACCACAATCAACCTCATCAGAAACAACAAGAGCAGCTTTCAAAGAGTCTATCTCAGTTCTAGCATCAACAAGCAAAGACTCAAGCTCAACTATCTTGTCCTCAGCATCACCCAACAAAGACCTAAACTCCCTCTTCTCCTTGTTGGTCTTCCTAAGCACATCATCACGGTTACCAAGCAACTCATTCAGCCTAGCATTCTCCTCTAGCAAGAAGTTGGGATCATGTCATACCTCTTCCTCGGAGTCAAAGTTCGAATCCGAGCTGTGCTTCCCACCCTTCTTGGAGTGCACCATGCCGCAAAAGCCACCTTGTGCGACGAAGCTGAGGCCGGTGAAGTTCTTGCCCGTGTGCCGCTTGTCCTTACGTCGATCTTGCTCTTTATCGCAGCTCGAACCGAAAGAAGAGTCGCTTGAAGTGGAGTCGATGTCGCTCGCTCCAGCAACCATCGCTCGAGCCGTCTTCTTCTTGTACCCGCCGCTCTTCTTTTGCCTTCTCTCGCCCTTGTCCTTGCGCTTGTCCTTGTAGTCGTTCTGGGAGCGGTGATTGTTGTAGTCTTGCTTGGGCTTGCCCTTGTAGTCATTCTTGATCTCCATGGCTTCAAGGCATTCGGCGATGAAGTGCCCGTGCTTCCCGCACCGATAGCACATCCCCGAGCTTCTCCTCGCATTCTTGCGGTTCTCGTACATCCACCCAAACCTCTTGCTCAACAAGGTGAGATCCTCCTCGCTCAGCACCTCAAAGTCCTCATCTGGCATGGACACAAGACAAGACAAAGAAAAACCAGCAAAGTTTACATTAGTCCTCGATCATGAGACAAGAGCCAAACTATGAGGATTAGTGGGGCTCTCACTCTTGGCTCTCAAGCCACGATCAACCTCCGAAGACCTGAGCTTAGAGAACAACTTATCCAGCGTCAAGGTATCATACATGCTCGACTCCTCAATGGCCTCGACCTTGGCACTCCACACAGACCTATCCAACGCATGCAAAAGCTTGATAGCTTGATCATGATCCGTGTATGGGAGCACTGTCACATTGGCCCTCATGTTGTTGACTATGCTAGTGAAGTGCTGAAACATAGCATTGGTCGACTCATCGGGGAGATGAGTGAAGTTCTTGTACTCTCTCCGGTAAGTGGAAAACAAACGAGCTTGCACCTGGGCATTGCCAACATGCGCATTCCTGAGCTTAAGCCATATCTTTCTGGCCACATCCTCTCTGTACACTCGATCGAACTCCGAGGCACAGAGCACAGAACAAGTAATCAACGGCCTTGTTGTTGGCCTCAAACATGTCCCGCGATCCTGGAAGAAGGAAACTGTTCGGGATGACATAGTGAGGATTTGGAGTCACATCCCATATCAGAGTCCCCTTCCCACGCAAAAACGCGCCCATGCGCCTTTCCCACATCGGGTAATTCTTGCCATCGAAGTGCGTAGGACCCGACCCCTTTCCATAGTCACCCATCTTTGGATCTTAGACTAGTTAGAATCACGAAGATCCGTAACCGTCTCTGATATCAATTGAAGGACCGAATAGGCGACCAGAGAGGGGGGGAGTGAATGGGAGCCGATAAAAATTCTTCCCGATGGATGAACTCGGCCTATACCCCGATTGCCACTCCGATCACTCGCACACACCAAAGAAGCTCTAGACTAGGCACACACAAGCCTACAAGTCCGAGAGACAAGCCCCGAAACAAAGTGCGGAAGCACAAGACAAGAACCAAAGCACTTAGCCAAAACTGTGAAGGCTAGGCGCGGACCGTCTAGATGGTACGGGCGGACTGTCCGCTAGACCCAGGCGGACTATCCGGACCGTCCGTGCGGACTGTCCGTGCGGACTGTCCGAAAACTCCAACAGAACCTCTAGAGATGCACCGAGAAATTCAGACTATCCGGCTGAGCCACACGGACCGTCCGCCAGTGTCGCGTACTGTCTGGGTAGGCCTCGCGGGCCGTCCGGCAAAACCACCAGAGCCACCAGCTCAAAACTCGCCCACGCGGACTGTCTGTCACTGACTGGCGGACTGTCTGCAAAACCGCCTGCAGCAAAACCCTGGGGGTGCTACGGATCGAAACACGAACACGCGACGAACTACGACGAACACAGGCCACACGGACTATCCACCACAGCCCTGTGGACTGTCCGCGGCTCACGAACAGAGCAGAAACAGCACGCGCGCTGGAGGAACCACTCACAAAGTCATCACCGGATCTCCCAAACGGCTTGAGCTCTTGAGTCAAGATTTTGGGGGAGATGAGAAGTGTCACTAGGTGAAGCTATGCTCCAAAAATCTTGGCCTCTAACTCACTAAATCACCGGGAATCGCGGATCACATAAACCACCACCAAGAACATGGGCTCCAACCAAACTCGCGAATCGAAGGGGTTTCACGGCATTTCAAGGGTCAAGATCACACACAAAGATGCGCAAGGCATCCACCCATGGTCCCCTCAAAGAAATCTGAGAGAAAACACCCTCAAATCAACGAATCAAGCAAAGAACGAAACCACCCAAAAATAGCTCCAAAAAGACACAAAAATCACAAAGAGCTAGGAGATCATCACAACGCCGAATGCTTTCATACATCCAGATGTCAGAGTCTATACAAGAATCTAGCCTAAGAAAGTACTGGGAAAAGAAGCTGTCCAGAGCAATCTACCGGGGGAGGAAACCTGAGTCCAAGAGAGAGAGATGCCATCCACCTCTCCGCTATTTATAAGATGTCCACCGGAGGAGGCAATGACCACGCTACCCCTACAACTTAAATGAAGATACACACCCCTCAGGGGCAATATGGTCAAGTCTTCGGATATTCCCATCGAGCGGGGACACGCTTCCACCGCGGACTTGCTTAGCCTCGACGCAAGCCCCGCGATCACGCCATGTGCCCCCCACCTCGAAGCTTCCTGACGCTCCCGGATCCTCATCTCCGTTGCATCGGGCCTCCGGACTTGGTTTTGCGGCCCAAACCAAGAAACCATCCACTGATGGTTTTGTGGGCAAACCACCAAACCCCGCGTGCAAGCTTCGGCCTCGAACCGCCACCTTGCACCGGCCCATGTTCACGACTTCAACTTGCTAGTCTTGCACCGCACGGCTCGCACTTGACCCCATCGGCCACCAGGTCCATCGAACCAAGCCTACTTGCCTCTCCATCACCCGGAAGCCACCACGGCTAAGGCCTTTCGCGCTTGTTCTTCACCTGCACGAACACGAGTCAAGCCGCAACTTGTACCAGCACACTTAGCCAAGTATCAGTCCACATAACGTTGTCAATCACTCATCACTAAGGAGTGACCCTCCACTGGTCCTCGGACACACCTGGTCCTCAGTTACACTTCTAACATTTGATTCTGTTTATATATATATATATATATATATATATATATATATATATATATGTATATATATATGTATGTATGTATGTATGTATGTATGTATGTATGTATGTATGTATGTATGTATGTATGTATGTATGATGTCATATTATGTATGCACAAACGACTTTATAACGCTGCGTATTTGATTAGTATAAACGAACCAAACAAATACGTTCAAATACGAAACAAACTAAAATGAAATGGAAATAGGAAATTAAGAAAAAACATGTTAGTACCGGTTGGCCAACCCAACTGGTACTAATGTGGAGGCCGCCACGTCGCCCGGGGGAGGCCACATTAGTATCGGGTGGTCTCCCCTACCGGTACTAATGTGACATTAGTACAGGGTAAGGAGAACCGGTACTAATGTGGCCTCCACATTAGTACCGACTGGGCTGTACCGGTTCCAAAACCGGTACTAATGGGGTTTTGGAACCGGTACAGAAGGTCATTTCCGCAGTAGTGGGCCATGCCCGGCGTTGGGGCTGGAGCCGCGCCCTCTGCGTTTGGCTCGCGCCCGGCATCAGGGCTTCAACCCGCGTGCTCGGGGTCGTCGTGCCCGGTGTCGAGGCCGCACGCCCAGGCCAGCCTCGGGGCTGCGTCCTCCTGCTACCGTTTGGGCCAGTCCACCCAACGCCACTACGAGATGCTGGCGGAGCTGACGGGGAAGACCTCCTTGCCGTGGCGCACCTTGAGGGAGATGACGAGGCAATCGTCATCAGTGAACGGCTCAGCGGCGACGAAAAGCAGGTCCTCGTTCCACGCGAGCCCCCCGTTGCGAGCCACTAGCGTGGTGCGTGACTACTCGTCTTGAGGGACTGGAAACCAGAGTGTCGTGCATCGTGATGCTGGATTCGCGGGTAGGCGGTGGCGGAGTGCGATGAAGCGCATGAGGCGGAGCTTCAGCGAGACGTAGACCTTGGCGCGCGACGTGGTGGCGGCGGAGGCCGAGGCTGCCACCGGGGAGTTCGCCTTCCACGCGTCGGCGAAGGCCTCGTCAGCCTGTGTGTCAGCCATGCGCCGCCTCCTCCCCCTACGGTCCGGCCCCATCCGCCCATCGCCTGGGTGGCCACCCGCAATCCACCGCCGCCTCCAGTCACCACACACCCACCGCCACTAGCTAGGGTTTTGTGAGTGCCGTCAAGCCTCAGCCTGGCACCAGGAGGTTGAAGAAGAAACGAGGGAGGGAGGAGAGGAGAATAGATGAATAAGGTGAAGGGTAGTAGTGCCTTTTCTCCTTACGTTTGGTCTTTTTCCTATTTCTTTGATTTTTTTCAAGGGATCGTCACTTAACAGAGTTAGAAATAGGGCATACGGAGCCTTCATCTACGAAAAAGAGGGGCAAAATCACAAAGTTTGAAAAGTGAGACCAAAATCGCCATTAGACTTCGTAACAGGGGCAAGATCACCAATCTCCCTATAAACTATGATTCAAAATAAATTATGTGAATAATTAAAAAGTTATAATAAGTCAGCGAGCAATTTTAAAATAATTAGGTAATTTTATAATATTTGTATATTTAATAGTCAAATGTGGTATATTTAAAAGTTAAACTCTATATTATGAGCCTGTTAGTTAAATGTTTTAAAAGTTAAAATTTAAGCTATTTCGGAATAGTTCCAAAACAATTGTCAAGAAGCCAAAGCCAATTGTAGAAGTCAGATCATTATTCTTTTCAAATAGGGATAATGATACTATAACGTATTGTGTTTAATCCAAATTAAATACTCCCTCGGTATTGAAATAATATTTGTTTTCGTTGATTTTTTCAACTTTGACCATTCGTTTTATTCAAAAAATTATTACAAATATGTAAAAAGATAAGTCAAAATTAAAATACCTATACAATAATAAATCATGTAGCAAACAAAACATATGGTACTTGCATAATTTTTTACAAAACGAATGGTCGAAGTTGTAAAAAAAAAATTAGTGCCAAATATTTCGGTATAGAGAGAGTACAAAATAAGATAATATAAAGTAATGAGAAGAAAATTACTCAGAATCATAGTATTCATTTTAGCAATGAAAATCGATACTGATAACTATATTTACGTGTTGTCGGATACTATCGACAGTTCAGATAACTCATCTCCTAAATGGAAATAAAAGATTGTTTTTACGAGAGTGATATATATAGCGTCGTTCATAGTATGTTGTAGCGTATGTTTCTGCTCCTTCCTAGTAGCTGCAAAAAGGACCAAGCCACTACTCATCGTTATTTTCGTTATTTAAGAGATAGACACAAATGATCTCCGCAGCACGTGCTAGCTCCAATTATGGGACGTCCACATGATGAGCAGCACTATCACCAGTTCACCACCCGTTCAGATCGACCGTGACAAGGAGACAATACTCCTTCCTCCGCAACCACCGACATGATAAAAACTACGGCAGGAGCAACGCCGGCACTGGCTGAAAGTATCCCAAAAAAGTTTCGAAAACACACACAAATGCATGTGCATTACCAATAGCTAAAAGCCTGACACTGATCCCGTTGATACGATCCGCATCGTCATCCGAGAAGAACCGTCGCTGCTGTCGGGGGTACGGATGAATCTTGCCACGAACACCGTGGACGCATGACCAATGCCCAAATCAAAATTCGATGCTCCGTACGTTCGTTACGGGTCGTTTGTATTTGTCGGAGCCATTGAGCCTGCAGGTTAAATGAACCGCCACCGGTACCCGTTTCGAGCTCGCTCCTCTCTGCAATGCAAGATCTTGTTGCTCCTCTTTGGATGAGAACAGCACCGGCCGTATCACGAACCAGGACACTGTCTCCTCAGCTACCCACCTTCCGTGATGACGTACGGCTGCATATCATCCGTACGCACCGTATGGCTGTATATAGCACAATATCCAGAACAGAGAAACAGAAGAAGGAACTGATTGAGCATCACCATCTCCGTTGTTTAGCTGTAGTCCTGCAACTATAGGCAGCCATGGGGGCATCAGGAAGGGGGAACAGCAGGTGGAGCAAAGGGAGCAGACGGTCCATCCGAGCTCTGAAGGAGTGCCGAGCTAGGCTGTGCATCATCAGGTGGTGCGTCGTCAGGCTCTTCTGTTGCCGTGACTGAGCCGCTGTTGGCAGATTCAGACCAGCAACTTCTCACATCACCGCCACTGACGTGAAATCTTGAGTTCAGAATGAAGAGTAATGGTTGCTGCGGCCAGGGCTCAGGAGCCTCGTGTTGCCACCGGTTTTAGCAGTCTTAGAGGACTGTGCTGTCCCTGCGGCAGTCATGGCCTGGGTTTGAGTCCTAGCACTTCCTTAACGGCAGGCTGTCTCTGTGATCTGCTCCACCATGCTTCCAGTATGAAGAGTATTGCTCCACCATGAGGGAGAGAATCATATTAACCTGCTGCTTCAATTCGTAGATTGTTTCAGGAAACGTCTGTCGTGTCCCTTTCTTTATCTCAGTTATTAATTTTCCTTTTCGGGCTTGAATTGGACAGCATCTTTCTCACGAGTCACGACCTGTGAATATTCAGAAACTATCCGTTCACTCTTTGCTCTGAAATACTAGACCTGAAAATTTGAGGAATAAATTCCTTTTATATTTATCATTTGTGTGCAATCCATTTGAACTTTTGTAAGATTATTTGCCTATTAAGTTGTCCACAAGCTGTATTTGTATCATAAAGTGGTTAGAACACTCATGTTCTCGTAATTCTTGACTCTTCTGTTGATCATCTTGTTGCATGAAAGTCCTAGAGATTTGTAACATTCAAGGTGAAATGATTACTATTAACTTACCATTTGCAATCAACAACTAACATTTTCAGATGTATTTCTCTTCGAGATTTATTTTGAAGTTTCACATTCATTGCAAATGGAGAGATAACGTAGCTGCACTTATGTTCTTATGTAATATTATCGTTAATATTTTTCATATTCGAATCCCATGCAACTTGAGATATAGTATAACTAGTATAGGATGCGAAGGATCAAGAAGAACAGCTACAACTATTTTGTACCCTTAAATAAAGGACACAATCATTTAATTTGGTTATTGAGATCTATAATAAAGCATTCCACGTCACAATCCACTATACGACATGTCACAATCCACTAGATCATATATTTATGTCTTTCAACCGATTTTCTGTGGTTAATATCATGCCTTTGTGAGTAGCATGCTACAAAATTCTCGTAGTAGAGAAAAATGTAGGATCAATAATTTAGAATGGTTCTCTCTCAATAAAATTATCATGCTTTCATGTATAATATTGTTTACAAAAGAATTTTGTTATGGAATCACTTTGGTGTTCCTACTTTCACATTGCACCTTAAAATTTTGTTTAAAAAATTTCTGCAGCATCGCGCGGAGTATCACCTAGTATGATTGAAAGTTGGGCAATCGTTGTCCTTTTGCATGGCAATCTTTAACATAGGATCCAAGAATTGATGTTTGTGGGTGAAGTGCAATTATTTATTTTTACTAAACTATCTTTTATTACAAAGTCCCAAAAAAACATAATGTATTTCCATTAGTGATCCTTTTTATCCATCTAGAAAAGGTTCATTTATCTGCAGAAAAGAGCAGGATATTAGAATAGGAATTTAAGATATGGGCGATATAGGCCAAAACCCATACTGTTTAGAGGGAAATTTTCTGATACCTAAGTGTTTGATACACAGAAGGGGAATAGACCATACCATCACATCCCCAACAAGATTTTGCTTGTGTATATAGTAAATGACCGGTAGTTAGAATTTCTCCAGTAGCCAGTTTTCTAAAAAAAATAATTAAATTTTCCCTGAATTACTTCCTTTACTGAATAAAATGTAATTATTGCTTTGTTCTAAGTCAGACTATCTTAAAAATTGTCAAATTCAGACAAAATATCAATCTTTATGATAACTGATAAGTATTATTAGATCTACCATTAATCTATTTTCATAATATATCTATTTGTGGCATCATATCCTAGCTCGATATTTGACCGTACACTTTACCCTTGTATACTTTACCTAAGATAGTTTGACCCGAGGGAAAACTAGAAGTGTATTTTTATTTAGATGCAGGGAGTAATTTTTAAGTATCGTAGTATATTTTTCTGTTAAGAATGGTTGGTGAACGATTCATTAGTAGCTGTGTGTTTGTACCTAGGAAAATGTCAAAAATTAAACTACAAAACTCTTGGCCTGAAGATAAATTAGTTGAAATACAACCCTCGACCATCTATACAATAAAAATTAAGACCTGTTTGGAACGAAGGTATAGAAAAATGTGGGAATGAAAGGAAACACATGAATGACATGTACAGTTTGTGGTGAAATAGAGAAATGGAAAACAAAGGAATGTGATGAAGATAGCTGTTTGGAACGCATGATTTGAAATACATGAATCATACCAAGGAAAAAATGAAAAATAAAAAGACAAACTAATGTGCCCCTATTTCATCTCATCTACAACTACTAGAAAGCCTCGCGGCGTTGCCGCGGAGGGCCACTGGTAAGGCTTTTTTAATAAGAGTCCAATTGCTTTGTAGTTTCTTCGCATGTGTAGATAATTTTCATGTGTTGCTACGGGAGAAGATGATCTAATTTTCATGACACTTGATATAATGTGGTTGCATGCTCGATGAAGACGTTTTATTTAATGATTTGAACCAGAAGCACGATGATTATCAATTTGGGCTATGAATTGATGTGTTGAATATAGAAGTACGTGGAAGTTGTTTAGCTCTAATTCAGTAGGAAAACAAATTTGATTTAAATTTTACATTGCGTAGCTCGGTGTGGAATATAACTGTTTTTTGTTTCTACGAAAATAATACAAAATCTGTAATGGTTGCTTTTGCTCGTGTTGTGTGGTCCATATAATTCTATTGTAGGCAATTCATATTTTTTTCTCGTCCGAAATTCTCAAAGGTTGTCATGTTTGTGGAACATTTCGGTCCCGTTTAAATCAGTCGGAAATTTTAAAAATGTAGCGATAATGAACTGCTAATTTGAAGGACTAATCAATTATTACAGATTGTTTATTGTAAGTCTGTAGCAAAATATTGTTTAATTATGACCTAATTAGACTTAGATTCGTTTGAAAATTTAACCGAAACTTATGAAATAAGTTTTGTCATTAATCTTTATTTAATTCTAATTAGTGTCTAAACATCTGATGAACTTTTCAAAGTAATTTTTGAAATCTAAACGGAACCAAAAATATTCTAAGCTTTTAGATGTTACTGCTGTAGCAAATGAGAGGTTTGAAAAGATAGTTTGAATTTGTGTTAAGCAAGTTGTGCGGGTGACAGCTTTACCAACCGGCAGGAGCCCTCCGGACTCCGGTCGACGGGACTCTAATGATATTCTTCTGTTCCCACCGCCCACCGGTCTTGCGTGAGCCTTTGACCTTATCTTCACATCTCAACTCCGTTTTTCTTTTTGTCCTTTTTTTTTCTCTCTCTCCTTTCTTCCACTCCACGGATGGATCCATGGGTCATGGGTGGAGCGATGGCGGGCGCTGCGGCCTGCGGGCTCCTGCTGGATGAGCGATGAAGCAGGTCCCCATGTGGGACACGACGGGGAGGGGCTTGGCTGGGTGAAGCAGCTTACCAGCTATCGCGCGACGAGCACGCCCACGTCCGCGATGGGGAGTGGCGCCACGGGGTGGAGCAGCAGTTCCTCCGACGTCGCACGGCGAGCGCGGACCGGCGGCGCGCGGCATCACCGTGGTGAGCCCGAAGGCCGGATGGCGCGGCAGCATCCCGTGGTGGTGGTTGGGTGGGCGACTCGGCAGCGCGTGGTCTCACCGGTGGGTGTGCTGCGGCCTGGCGGCGCGCTGCTTCCCGGCGCTGGACGGGGCCGCGGACCGGGACGCAGCCTGCGGTGACGCTGGAGGCACGGGAGGCCGGAGATCTTTATTTGGACAGCGGATTGATTCTGGCAAAGGTCAGGGTGTTTTTTGGAAAAGGACCGATGCTTGTCCGATCCTGACCGTTTGCGCGGCCGATCCGACGGCCGGGAGCAGGTGGCGACGTGGGCACGCTCCCTGACCTCGGTATTGGTCAGGTTTCGTAGGTAAAAGATAAGGTGCATATGCCTTTTTAAGTGTATATATAATGCTAAAAGTACAGCAATGTATTTTTCTATTACATTTTTCATCCTTTTTGTCATGCCAAGGATCTCCTTGTGCTTATATATCTCCACTAAGGGCTATATTGTAAGATAACAATGGTATTACTCCACCGATCGCATCTCATGCTCAGCTCAGCTCATCTTTTCGGCTAATATTCTCTTTCCTCTCTTCCCTGTTGGCTCTACCGTTGGTCCTCCTCTCATGATCCTGTCACCCATTGACTCTATCGAGGCGAGCCTCTCCGTGCGCCCGGCCGCAGCCGACCAACCCACCCCCGTGGCCGCCGCCGCCGTGCACCATGGAGGCCCGCCGCGGTCCCCGCCGGAGCTCGCCGTGCCACTGCGGCCTCTTAGGGGACGCCGGCCGTCAAACAGCCTCGGCCCGCCGTTGGTGCCGGAGAAGAAGGGTTCCAAAATGTTGGTCTAAAAAATGTTACAACAATTTTAAAAATATTGACGAAAAAATGTTGATAATATTTCTGAAAAATATTGTAATATTTTTTATTTAATAGTCATGAAGTGAGGTGGCTGGACCCTACTAACAGGCGATATTAGATACATAGGAGAAACACCCCCCCCCCCCGGCTTTACCTGTGGTGGCCTCTCTGCTCTGACGTAGAGCTTTACTGATGGATGAGGATGAAAGTTGAAAGAGGAGCTCGAGAGGATAAATATGGATTGAAAAAA
Organism: Cenchrus fungigraminus; assembly: GCA_036936925.1. NCBI lineage: Eukaryota > Viridiplantae > Streptophyta > Magnoliopsida > Poales > Poaceae > Cenchrus > Cenchrus fungigraminus. The sequence goes on from CM072779.1 coordinate 107,822,520, forward strand.
ATAAAGGTCCCACGTGTAAGCAAGCTGGTTGTCTATTGGTCACGTGAGATCATTATACGATAAAAATAGCTTGTGTTCATGTGTATTAATTAATTAATTAATCTTTAAATGCAAATGATATTTTGTACTCTTATGTTACCCTGATTTGTACGTTACTGGTTCCTGCATTCCAAACACATATTAGTGTCTGTTTCCTGTGTTTTTCATTCCTCCGTTTTGCTCATATTCTTCTTTCCTTCATTCTTGTGATTCCTATGATTCCTATGTTTTCTATTCCTTCGTTCCAAAAAGAACTTGAATGTTTCTAGTTAGTATAATAACAGGTGAGTGTGCTGTACTGTGTAATGCAAAAACCCTTAGCGGCTTGAAAGCATTTCCATGCATGTTTGTGGACAGTCCCTACCGCCAAGCGTGTTCTAGTCTAGCATTATGGTATGATCTTCAGATCTAGATTCATGTACATGCCTAGCCCGTCAGCAAGCTTGATTGTATTCAACATGGTTTCACCGGCATGTACCTCTAGATGCTTCTACAATGTGCTACATGTGTCTAACTATCTGCAGTTAGTTTCTGTTTGCTACAACTGTCTATTTTTCTCGATTCCACTTGTACATGGATGTCATTGTAACGAGCCAGGTTTTCCAACGAAAATCCGACTCCCTGTACCCTTGTGATAGTCTTTGGATCAGTAGCTATCACGTACATAACTCATTACAGAATAATATCATTTCCATACAACGAAATCAGAGTACAAAACAAAGTATTAACATCCGAATACAGCCCGGTATTCGATTTTTAAGTACAAGCCCCTTGGGGTAAACGACAAGTAGAAACTCTACGCAGCGGTAGCTAAGGCTTCAAGTCTTCATCCTCGATCTTCACCACAGACATCCTTGAGCGAAACAACGCAACCCTTCCTTCATGGATTTCTTCATGAATGGACTTCCGCTCCAAGTCCAATCCTGCACACTCACAAACTATCCTCAAGGAATGGGATAGGTTCACGTCACCAATCGTATGCAAGCTTTAAGTGGCCTAATGCTAAAGGTATAAAAAGTAGTCAAGGAGTAGGCTCAGGTTTTCCTATGCAGCAGTAGCAAAGCATAAATAATAAATCTCCATATCCTACCAATCCTAAGTCTCTCATCCACAATCGGATACACCTGGTCACCCAGATCACCGTCTCCAAGTCCTATCTCCATCTAGGGTCGGTGCGAGAACTCCCTCTCGCACCTCAATGATTGCACCCGGATCCGTGAGGCAGATGGAGCAACTCTCCTCTTCCCGAATGCAACCACGACTCACCACACTCAATCCTATAAGGGGAGGTAGAAATCCCAAAACATGAGAGTCGGAGTAAACATCGGGCATGTCCATGACCGAGGACGCGGCTATACGTATAGATCTAACTCTGCAGAGCGTGTACACCTGTACCCAACTCGGGATCAAGCTCGGCCGGTAGCGATCCCACTAAACCCACCCTACCGGACGAACACTTAGGAATTACGATTCCACCCTGCATTCGGGTCTCGCTGCGGTCCCCCACAGAAGACCACCCCGGAACTGTGAACATGCCCCCGTGTGGCCACACGGGGAGCGCCGCAAAGGGAAGGGGCCCTCACCCTCTTCCCTTTCACTGATACCCTCTATCCTACTAGCAGGTATGGTATCGCACTTGCCAGGGTCGACCCGGCCCTATCCCCACTCTCAGCGAGGTGGTGTGTACGTAAGTCCTGTGAAACAAAGCGACCCACTCGGTTTCAGACCGAGGCGAGCTCCTGTCCTCCAACGTAGTCACAAAAACCTCAACACCTGTGCTCCAAAAACGATGTACCCGCCATAGGTACGAAATGGGGAAAACGCCCGAGAAGACGATCCCCTGGCCCCCGATCCCGGATCGGGTTGTCTTGAGCTCACCCCTGCCAAGTCACCCAAAAACACCTTCTCCTGCCAATTTTCCCCACACACGCCAAGAATCTAACCACATATCCCCAAACACTTGCATAGCGAAGCTCAGCGTATATACACGCATATATTTATAGTAGTAGTAGTAGGGCAAACAAGGACAGGGAAAATAAAGAGGGCAGTGCAGAGTTTATCATATCCATCATCATGCATAAAGTAAAGCGCTAGCAGTTCTAATAGCAATGCCTAATAGGAGTTCGAAATTGGTCGGGCGTGAACACCTATGTGCAAGTAGTCGACGTGGCTTCCATAGTTGTACTTGATCTTCTGGCTTGTCTCCTCAGCTCCGGGAATTCCTAGATTCGAAAACAAAAATAAATACCGAAGCTAAATGCAAATAAATTCCAAAGATAAGCAATAAAGAACCAAATAACTCCAAAAGCTAGTCTAACGAGTGCTTCATGATTTTAGAAGAATAAATAAACTGATTTCATATTTTTCTAAGCTAGAATCAATTTATTATGGATTTTCAAATAAAGAAATATTTTACGAGTTGAATTAATTGCGATAAAACACACAAAACATAAGTCAACAAGTTAGAGACCACAAACTAGGTTTTGGGTGGTCAGCATGGCTTATTTGACTAGTCAACGATCATTATTGACCAAGTCAAAGGGCAAAGGTCAAAAGGTCAACCGAACCCCACAAGTCATCCTGTGGACCCCGTAAGTTAGTCGGGACTAGGCTGGATAGTTAGCGGTCTCAAATGTTAGTGGGTCTCAACGATGAGTTCGTGGACCCCTTTGATTAGATTAGAAAGATTGAGCCGGTTGGATCAGCTAGAAGCGATGTGATGGCTGAGAAACTTGGCTGAAACTGAAGCACGACAAGGATGTGGCGAGGACGGATTTATCCGTGGTATGGCAGATGGTTTAGTTAGCGCACGCGTCGTGCACGACGAAGGCGTGGCACGGCCGCGGCGAAAGGTATGGTTGGGACTTGAAAGATTGAGAACAAACACATGGTTCAATAAGGCTCGGCTGAAAAAGGGTGAGTGCTGCTAGCAAGCAACTCACTCACCTTGGTCGATAAAAAGCTAAGGATAGATAGCAACATGGCTTAAAGATTTACATGCAGCAGCTACTGCTTGTATGGTTTGTGGCCAAGAACTAGCACTACAGGTCTGATGCTCTCTTGAGCACAAACAAGTAGAAGGGCCACAACTAGTAGGGTTTTGGTGAACACCAAAAGGTATACAGATCTGCAGGTTAGGATTTTGCACATAGCTCGACAGTGCACAAGCAAAGAAGGAAAAAGGATCATGGTTAGGCACTTAAAGATATATCCTACAGGAACACAAGCAGAGGCTACAACTTGTATTGAGTATTGATCTGGTCCGGGCATAAGCCGACCCTACAGGTTGAGTGCAGCTCCTACGATTGTAAGCAGAGGGCTCAACTTGTTTCATGGCTGCACCGGTTTAGGCAGCTCAAGATGATGGCTTGGAGGGTGCCCCTGGTATAAGCATGGGAAGGATAGGATAGCCCAGGCTAGCGAGGTTTATGGCTGGCGTCGGGGTTTGTTACCGCGGGCAAGTAAATTTATACGAGGGGGCGTGTTCTGATCCGCACGGTAGCACAGGAGACACTCGGAGTTATACTGGTTCGGGCCTCCGGAGAGTAATACCCTACGTCCAGTCTGAGAAGGGGTGTTCCTTATGCTCAGGGGTTTGCAACAGGGAGTACGAACAGGTCGGGAGAGGGTGCAGAGCCCAGGTCCCTGGTGTGCAAGTGGTTCAAGTAGCAGGAGCCTGCGTACGTGTGTGCGTGGTTGTATGAGATGAGATATCGATGCTAAGTGCGTGTGGGGGTGGACGAGAACGTGTGTTGAGAGTGCTCCTGCCTCTCCCTTTTATAGTCGCAAGGGAGGAGTCCAGGGCGGTTGCATTGAGTGTATATGAGCTAATCTACAGTGCGAGACCGTCCTTCTCTGCTCCGGGTTGTCAGACGGCAGGAGCGGCGAAGCACTGTTACGGGGCCTTGGGTGACGGTGCGGATCCCGTCCATCCCAAGCCTCCGTCCCGGGGCCCCCCGTTCCCTCCTCCGAGTAGTTAGTCGGGTACGGGAGGCAGTGTACTTGTCCTGACCCAGTCAGTAGATCAGGGACTTGTCTTTTCTTGATATCGTAGGACAGGGGTAGCCTGCTCCACGGATAGGTGACGGCTTGCACTGTGTCGTTGGTGGCACAACACTTCCCGTGCCCTCCGTGGTACGATGTGTACCGCCTCAGCTGGGGGGCGGTAGGAGGATCCGTCCCCTGACACAGGATCGACCTGGTCAGGGCGGACCCGTGTAGGGAGGCGAACACGTGGCGGACCGCGTACCAGGGTATCGCGGGACGCCAATGGGGCCTGTGTTCTTGCAGCCTTGACGGCCAAGTTTTGAACTGGTCGGAGACGGAAAACCACTCGGGTGAGTGGGCGGTCTACACCACGTCCCCCAATACTCAGGGTGTAGCGTGTACTGTGCCATACGCCGCTCAGCATCCATTACGCCGTTAACGGTACGGCGGCCACTATGCCAATGGTGGCAGGGTTTGACGGATCCGTCCCCTGACACCGATTCGGCCTAGCCCGGGCGGACCGTTGTGGCGGGGCAGACGCGTGGCGGTGCATGGGGGAGCGTGCGCGGAGATCCCGGGATCTCGATCTGGTGGGTCCACGCGTCCCATGCCTTCTCTGTAAGCCCGCTCGAGCGGGCGACGGAAACTACTCATGCGAGTGAGTAGTTGCGACGGTGTGACGGAAACTACTCGTGCGAGTGAGTTTCTGCAGCCGGGAGGCGGAAAACTACTCGTACGACTCGAGTAGTTGGGAGCGAAGGTGGAAACTTGTCGTACGAGTCACCGCGTACTCGGGGAGGCTTATGGCGGAAACTAGTCGTACGGGCCCCCACGTACTCAGGCAGCGTAACACTCGTTGTGTTAGTTGCCGGAGCATGCCGTACGTGGGCCCGTGCTGCGTTTTTTAAGGGTCTTGGTGGGCCTTGGTCCATGGCCTCGTCAGTAGCCCCCGAGCCTGGTGAGGGAGTCGGAGACTCGCTCCCAGGATCAACTGTCACGGAGACGAGGAGATTTTGTTGTGTTTTCTCTGGTGGGGACGCGCGAGCGGACCCGCGGGTAGTAGCCCCCGAGCCCACGGACAAGTCGGAGACTTGTGCATGGGGTTAAACGTTGGAGTCTTGAACAAATCGGAGATTGGTGTCCTGCCACGTGGCGCGAGTCGTGGGGTGACTGGCGGAGATCTCGCGCCTGTCGCGAGATTGCCGGGGCCCACTTCTGGTGATGTGGCGGCTCGGTCGTGGGCGGCGAGCAGTAGTGGGGCGCGCCTTTTGAGGGGCGTCGCTTCGAAGGGTGGAGGACGTGGCCCGAGGCGACACGGGCATTAACTGCGGGGGAGAGGTAATCATTCCCCCGCTTATATACCGCGGCCGCCGGTAGTTCTCCCCCCTTCTGCTTTCTTGTGTTTTCCGCCGCCGCTGTCTTTTGTCTTTGTCCTCGCATTCACCACGCCCGCCGCAGAGCTTGCCTCGCCTTCTCTTCGCAAGCCAGAGATGCCCGCCATCGCCATCGCCGCCGCCGCCGAGATGTCGAACTGGTCTCCCTCGTCGGTGACCTGGGCCGACCTCGACCGCCTGGCCTCCGACGGCATGCTGCCGCCGCTGACCGCGGCGGAGGAGTGGAGGGTCCCTGGGCCGGAGAACCGCCCCCAGCCTCCGGTGGGGTATGTGGTCTCGTTCGTGCAGTTCCACGAGCGAGGATTCTCCGTCCCAGCGGGACGATTCATCCGCGCCGTGCTCCAGGAGTATGGCTTGGAGCTGCAGAACCTCAACCCGAACGGCGTCCAGCAGATGACGGCGTTCCAGGCCTTGTGCGAGGGGTACCTGGAGATGGGAGCCCACTGGGACCTGTTCCGGTACTTTTACAAGTTCATCGTCATCAAGGACCACAACTCCGCCGCGGCCATCGGGTGCGCCGGACTACGCGGGAAGTAGGGGAGGATGGAAGAATACATCCCCACCCACCTGCCTACTTCCAACAGTGGGTGGCACAAAGGGTGGTTCTATCTCAAGAACGACCTTGAGAACCAGTTGCCGAAATTCACCGGCAAGTGGTACGACCGGGCGCCGGCGAGGTGGAGCTACGGGCCGGAGAAGAAGGATCGCCCCCGGTTCCTCGACAGCGCCCTCGCCACCCTCACGAGGCTCCGCGAAAACGGAGTGAACTTCATCACCGTGATCGGCGGCTACCACATCTGGGGGGTCGTCCCGCTCCGTCGCCATGCGCTGCGGCTCTGGGAGATGACGGACGACCGGGCCCCTTTCGAGGGGACCGTGACCACCCATCCGCTACCTTCGCAGGACGAGGTCCAGCGCTGGGTGATCCAGGCCACTAGGGTCACCTACATATTTTGGCCGCCGCCGGGCGTGCTGCAGATGCTCCCGGCTCAGGCCACCGTGGAGCTGGTACGTCTTTTCCCGACTTCCTTTTGATTTGTTTGTTTTGGTCGCGGATGGTGATCGTTCCCATGCTTGTGCAGATGAGGGATGTGCGCATCCTCGGCTCTCGTCCTCCGCTGGAGGAGGACCAGAGGATCACCCGGGACACCGCCGCGTGGCAGCAGCGGCGAGGGGAGCGCAAGAGGGTGCACCAGCAGAAGGAGATCGCGAGGAGGGAGAGGAACGACAAGCGCACCTCGCACCGGTGCAGTGGGGAGAGAAATGTCTCCGAGGACGAGGATCCCTCGCCGGCGCCGTCAGACACGGACGAGGAGGAGTCCCCGTTCGAGTGGACCGATGAGGAGACGGCGCCGTCCTCACGGCCCCGCGGCGGGTCAGCGTCCGCCTCGACCGCCGCCAGCACCAATTCAAGCCGGCAGACGCCTCCCTCCTCTTCCGGGGCCGACCAGCCCGGAACAAGCAGCCGTGTCCCTCAGCGGGGTCGCCGTGAGAGGGCACGGGCTCTCCGCGGCGTGGCGACTCCAGCCACCCCGAGTCGAGGCGCGACAGCTCGCGCCACCACGCCTCACGCCGGGGGACTCGTTCGCCCTCCATGCCCCCACTACGGGAGCCGCGGGGCGTGCCGTCGCCCTCCCCACCTCCAGCAGCCCAGAGCGGGGCACCGCCGCCGACCCAGCAGCGCCTCACATCGATCGTCGTCGCCAGAGGCGGGCCGACCTCGTCCCTGGCATCGGCTCCGTCAGCGGGGAGCAAGAGGACGGCGTCCCCGCGCGACTCCACGGCCGGCTCCAAGCGGCATCATCGCGTCGCGGAGGGGTGAGTTCCGAGTCGCGGTTCTCTAGTTTTTATTTCGTATCTGTGTTCACTGTGGTGACATTCTTCTCGATTCAGGGTGCCCGACCGCCACACCTTGAGGCCGGCGCCTGTCAAGGCATTGCGCCGCTCGGCTCAGGGTGGCGTGCAGACGACGAGCAACCCGCCGTCCTCCCTTCAGTTGGGGGTGGCGATAGAAGAAGCAAGCGGGTCCGGGACCTAGGTGACAACCGTCCCCCCGCAGAGAGCTGCGAGCCCGGCTCGCAGCGACCTGTCGATGGGGACGATGGGTTTGGGGGGCGAAGCCCCCACAGAAGAAGCGCTCTCGGCCCACGCGGCCGAGTTGGCGAGGTGCCTGTCCGGCGCCCCGGAGCAGGATCAGGAGGACCCTGCTCCCGAGGCGCGGGCAGGTCATGACGGACAGCCAGCCCCCGAGTCGTCGACGGGGGCGGGCAATGATGCAGATGCCGGGCGGCCAGCCCCCGAGTCGTTGGAGGGGATGGCTGCTGCCGCCGCGGGCTCCAAGGCCCTAGCCCCCGAGTCATTGAGGGGAGCGGGGAGCGGCACGGCGGAGACGGAGATGGAGCCCCGAGCCCCCGAGTCGGCGGGCAGCTCGGGGGACGCCGTTGCGATGGAGGTGGAGGCGGACGACCGCGCCTCCGCGGGTGCTTCTGCCGCGCCAGCGATCGTGGTGACCGAGGGGGTCGTCCCCATTTCGTCGGCCGCCGCATCAGACGCCGCCCCTGCGGAGGTGATCGTCATCCCGGCGTCGCCTTCGCCAGCCGCCTCTCCCGCTGCGTCGGCGGATGAGTAGCCACCTCCCCTGATTGTGGAGATTGGGGAGACCTCGAGGGGGCAGAGGCCGGCCACGTCGGCGGCGGAGGAGAAGGAGGCGACGGAAGTCCCACCGCTCTGGCTGGTGACCGTGTCGCCAGTTCAGGCCTCCGCAGGCCCGGACCTTGACAGCGATGCCGAGCTGGCGGCCCGCCGCCGGCTGGAACGCGGCCTGCGTCTGGTCGAGATGGCGCGGCGCCAGTCGGAGCGGGCGATCGAGAACCTGGTTCCCGCCTCGAGGGTGAGTCCACTTTCTCCCTCTTCCTTTTTCATGCTTGTTTTCCCTTAGTTCTCAGCCATGCGACTTGTGTGCGATTCAGGAGCTTGTCGGGCGCTCTGAGGACAGGGCTTGGGCCTTCGAAGCGCTCCGCGCGGAGAAAGTCCAGCTGGAGACGCAGCTGGCCGCGGCCCGCCTTGTGGCGGCGGACAGCGAGGCTAGCCGGGCAGCAGAGCGCGCGTCCCTCGATGTGAGGACGAAGGCCGCTGAAGACCGCGCGGCCACGGCTCAAGCGGAGAAGGCCGCGCTGGGGGAAATGCTGGCCGCGGCGGAGCAGGCGGCGGCGGCGTCTCACTCCAACGCTGAGGCCGCTGCCCGCGCCGCCCATCAAGAGAAGGTTGACCTTGAAGCCAGGGCAGGCTAGGCCGAGTCCGACCTCCAGTTGGCTCGCGAGCGGGTGACGACGCTTGAGGCCCAAGTCGGCACCGTCGTCACCGAGAAGGGTCGTCTGGAGGAGGTTGTTCAGAAGCGCGAGAATGAGATCCTCAGTGAGTACCCTACGACCTGTTATCTCTGCTTTTTATTCCTGTGCGGTTTCCTGATTCGAGACGACGTCTTTCTTCTGGGTGTACAGCTCTCCGTGTGGAGCGCACCGACCTGCAGAAACAGGCCGCGGAGCACGAGAGCGCTGCGACCACCCGGCTCGTCGAGAACCAGACGCTGGTGGAGCTGATCAAGGAGGCCAACGAGAAGCTCGACAGTAAGAGTTGTGTCCTCTTCATCTTTTGTTCTTCCTTGGGCTGGCTCATTTTTTGCTGATATTGGTTTCCTTGCTTTTCTCCAGAGGCTGTGACCGAGCTCGAGCAGGAGTGAAAGTCGCTCGGGGAGGCCCAGGCCGAGATCAAGCAGCAGGAAGCAATCCGCAACGCGATGGGTGCGGCCATCATCAAGGCGTGCAACGAGATCGGTGTTCCTCCCGGCAAGATGAAAGACCGCTTGGAATCGGCCCCTGCGACAGCTCGTCAACGGGCGATGGATACAGCTCGCGACGCCGTCCACAAGGTGGTGTCGATTTTCTTGTCACATTATCCAGAGCTGGACAGAAGGCTGCTTGGCCAAGGGTGGTGCCCAGGCTACACCAATGAGCAGTACGACGAGATCGAAGAAGGCGCCGTCGACTTCGCCAGAACCATGCTGAATCACGCCCTTTACGACCTGGGCCTGTAAAGAAAACCAAGTTGCCTCGCCGAGGCTTTTTTAATTATGCTTGTAAAAGACTTGTGGGCCAGATGTTTGTGGCAGACTTCGAGGGTTAAGAACCCGTCTTTGTTTCATGTTTTAAGCATTTTGATTGTTTGTTGCCCTTTTCTCGAGTAGTTAGAGGACTTGTGCGCTGAGTAGAGTCACTAAAAACTTTGCTGACGGTGTCTTGCTCCGTAGCCGGAGAGGCGTAGGAACTAGGCGACTTGACCGAGCTTAGTTTAGGAGTGTTACCACTCGAGTGGGCAGCCCCTGAGTACTTCGAAGAAAGATAGGTGTGTGTACATGTTTTTGCAAACAAGAAAACTCTTGAGAGTTTGAAACGGTTACTCGGAGTCCCTTGGAAGGGGCGAGTGATCGATAACTCGAGATCACAAACTTTGCTTGTGGGTCTTTGTACCGTAGCCGCGGGGGCGTAAGTACTCGGGGCCCGGACGAGCGCAGGTTCGTGACCGCTGGAATCATCGTTCATCTCCCTTTAAGGAAAGTGAGTGTACCGTGGTGATCATACGAGAAACCATGGATGGTTTTTGATCGAAAAACGGTTTCGCAACGATCAGGGGAAGAGGGTCGTAGCCCCCCGGGTAGCCCCCGAGCCCGTGGACAAGTCGGAGACTTGCCCATGGGATGAGACAAGCATAAAGACATTTTACTTGAGTAAAAGATGTAAGCTTGCGAAAAGATGTCATTTCATGAAGAAAAAGTAGCTCAGAGCTCTTGCATTATCATAAAATGAAAACGAAGTAAATGCTTAAGGGTAAAAACGGCGTAGCTGCTCTTTGTTCCAGGCGTTGGAGATGACCCTTCCGTCCTCGTGCTTGAGCTTGAAGGTTCCTGGACGGCGTACTTGGTCGACAATGTATGGCCCCTCCCATGGAGGCGAGAGCTTGTGTCGCCCTTCATTACTCTGAACTCGTCGGAGGATGAGGTCGCCGACTTGGAACTCGCGCTCCCGTATATTGCGTTAGTGGTAGCGGTGTAGAGCTTGCTAGTACTGTGCTGAGCGGAGGAGGGCGACGTTGCGCGCCTCATCCAATTGGTCGATGGCGTCCTCGAGGGCGACCTGATTGCCCTCTTCCGTGTAGGCCTGAACTCGTGGGCTGCCGTAATCGATGTCTGTCGGGAGGATTGATTCCGACCCGTGGACAAGGAAAAAAGGCGTACAGCCAGTAGCCCGACTTGGCGTGGTGCGCAGGCTCCACAAGACGGATGGGAGCTCAGCGGCCCACGTCGCCCGAAACTTCTCGAGACGCTTGAATATCCGCGGCTTCAGACCTTGCAAGATCATGTCGTTGGCCCTCTCGACTTGCCCGTTGGTTCTTGGATGGCTGACGGCAGCCCAATCCACACGGATGTGGTTGTCGTCGCAGAACTTGAGGAACTTCTTGCCGATGAACTGCGTGCCGTTGTCGGTGATGATGGAGTTCGGGATCCCGAACCGATAGATGATATCGGTGAAGAATGCGACGGCTTCCTCGGAGCGGACGTTCGTTATGGGCCTGGCCTCGATCCATTTCGAGAACTTGTCGATGGCGACGAGCACGTGGGTGAAGCCCTCGGGTGCTTTCTTGAATGGCCCGACCATGTCCAGCCCCCAGACCGCGAACGGCCAGGTGATGGGAATGGTCTGCAAAGCCAACGCCGGGAGATGGGTTTGTCGTGCGTAGAACTGGCAGCCTTCGCAGCTGCGCACGATTCGAGTCGCGTCGACTGTCGCGGTAGGCCAATAGAAACCCTGTCGGAACGCCTTTCCGACGATGGTTTTGGGGCCGGCGTGATGCCCGCAGGTGCCCGCATAGATTTCTTGCAACAGTTCCTTGCCCTGGTCGGCCAGGATGCACCGCATGAACATGCCTTTGGCGCCCTTTCGACGGAGCTCACCGCCGACCAGTTTGTACGACTTGGCCATGCGGGCGATGCGTCGAGCCGACTCCTTGTCGGGTGGCAATTTTCCTTCCACCATCCACTCGAGGATCGGAATCCTCCAGTCGGGGTCTTCGAGGTTGGGCTCTTGCGCCCCGTCGATCTCCATGACCTCTTGCGTTGACGGCTCTGGCGTCTTGTCTTCCTCGGAACGAACAGATGGCTCGTACTGGTCGCTGGCGAAAACCCCGTGCGGAACAGGTTTTCGATTCGACGCTGCCTTTGCGAGGGTATCGGCCGCCTTGTTGTACTCGCGTAGCACATGATTGAGCTCGAGCCCATGGAACTTGTCCTCCAATTCGCGCACCACTCGGCAGTAAGCAGCCATCTTTGGATTTATGCAGTTTTTCTCTTTCAAGACCTGTCCTACGACCAAGTCGGAGTCACCCCTGACATCGAGGTGTCGAATTCCCAGCTCGAGGGCGATCCGGAGACCGTTGACGAGCGCCTCGTATTCAGCGACATTGTTGGAGGCCGCGAAATGTAGCCGGACCATGTATTCCATTCGCACGCCCAGAGGCGAGATGAACACGAGTCCGACCCCAGCTCCTTCCTTCATGAGGGATCCGTCGAAGTACATGAGCCACGTCTCATGCTCGATAGGAGCAGGGGACGTCTGGATCTCCGTCCACTCAGCGACGAAATCGACCAACGCCTGCGACTTGATGGCGGTGCGGGGCGCGTACTCGATGTTTTGCCCCATCAACTCGAGGGCCCACTTGGCGATCCTGCCTTCCGCCTCTGGGCTCTGTATGATTTCACCGAGCGGGAACTTGGACACCACCGTGATGCGGTGTGAGTCGAAGTAATGCCGGAGCTTCCGCTTAGTGATGAGAACAACATAGATCAGCTTTTGTATCTGCGGACATCACGTCTTGGAGTCGGAGAGGACTTCGCTCACGAAGTAGACTGGACGTTGTACTTTCTGCGTCTTGCCGGGCTCGTCTCGCTCGACTACCAGTGCTGCGCTCACGACCTGAGTCGTCGCAGCAATGTACAGGAGCATCGGTTCTTCCTCGGCCGGTGCGGTGAGCACCGGCGGGCTCTCGAGTAGTTTCTTGAGCGAGTCGAGTGCTTCCTGTGCTTCTGGCATCCACTGAAAGTGCTCCGACTTCTTCATGAGCTGGTACAGTGGCAGGCTGCATTCTCCCATCCGAGCGATGAATCTGCTGAGAGCAGCGAGGTATCCAGTGACGCGCTGCACTCCCTTCAGATTCTTGATAGGACCCATGCCCGTGATCGCAGAGATCTTCTCGGGATTGGCCTCGATGCCGCGCTCTGACACGACGAACCCGAGTAGCATGCCTCTGGGGGCCCCAAAGACACACTTTTCGGGGTTTAGCTTCACGTCGTGCTCCCTCGGCTTCTCGAAGACCGCGGTCAGGTCGGGTATCAAGTCACCCATCTTCTTTGATTTGACCACGATGTCATCGACGTAAGCCTCGATCAGCCGTCCGATGAGATCTCCAAAGACGCGACACATGCATCTCTGGAATGTAGCCCCTGCGTTCTTCAACCCGAAGGGCATGGAAACGTAACAGTACGCGCCAAACGGGGTGATGAACGAGGTGGCGAGCTAGTCGATCAGATCCATCGCGATCTGATGATATCCCGAATAAGCGTCGAGGAAACAGAGGGTTTCGCACCCAGCCGTTGAGTCAGCTACTTGATCTATACGCGGTAAAGGAAATGGATCTTTCGGACATGCCTTGTTCAGGCTCGTGTAATCAACGCACATCCTCCATTTTCCATTCTTCTTCTTAACAAGTATAGGGTTTGCTAGCCACTCGGGGTGGTAGACTTCACGGATGAACCCTGCACTAATAAGCTTCTTGATTTCTTCTCCGATAGCCTTGCACTTGTCGGAGTTGAAGCGGCGCAGACGCTGCTTGATTGGCTTCGAGCCGGGCTTAATGTTAAGCTTGTGCTCGGCAACTTCCCTTGGAATCCCTGGCATGTCGGAGGGCTTCCATGCAAACACGTCGAGGTTTGTGCGGAGAAAGTCGACGAGCGCGCTTTCCTAGTCGGAACCGAGCGCCGTCCCGATACGGAGTGTGCGGCCGTCGTCGGAGACGGGCACTTCCTTGGCGTCCTTGGCGGGCTCGAAGGAGCAGGCCGCACGCTTAGACGTCTCGGGGATTTCTTGGTCCTCGGAGGGTGGCTCAGCAGCGAGCTTCTCAGACCAGATCAGTGCCTCAGCGAACTGGAAGCACTCAGCATCGCATTCGTATGCGTACTGGAAAGTTGTACCAGCTGTGATGATGCCTTTCGGGCCGGGCATCTTCAGCTTGAGGTACGTGTAGTTGGGGACGGCCATGAACTTAGCGTAAGCTGGCCTTACGAGTATCGCGTGATACGTCCCCGGGAAGCCCACCACCTCGAAGGTGAGGGTTTCCGTTCGGAAGTTGTTCGGAGTTCCGAACGTGACGGGTAGATCGATCTGCCCGAGCAGGACCGCCTCCATCCCGGGTACGACCCCGTGGAAAGGCGCCTTAGACGGCCGCAGTCGGGACCGCAGAATCCCCATATCGTCTAGAGTCGACATGTAGATGACGTTGAGGCTGCTGCCTCCGTCCATTAGAACCTTGTGCACACGCTTGGTGCCGAACAAGGGTGACACGACAAGCGCGTAGCTACCCGGTCGTGGTATGTGATCAGGATGATCGTGTCAGTCAAATCTAACCGGCATCTCCGACCACTTCAGGTAGGTCGGAGTTGCATGCTCGAGTTGGTAGACTTCTCGTCGCACCACCTTCTCTTGGCGCTTGGGCAGCTGTGGCTCCGAGCCTCCGAAGATCATCATCACGGCTCCGTCCTCCCGAGGGTAGGCGGCATCATCGTTGCCCTTGTCCTTTCCTCCGTCACCAGTCGAAGGGTCGCTTCGCTTTTTCAGCGTACCGGCGAGGTAGGCCTTCATTAGATTGCAGTCCTTGAAGGCGTGCTTGACCGGGCCCTCGTGGTTAGGGCACGGGGCGTCCAGCAGCTTTTCGAAGTGACTCGATGGAGGGTTGCCTCTGGGTCTCACCGTCTTTCGATCGACGGCGGCCACCAAGGTATCCTCACGGTACCTCTTATCTTTGTTTTTCTTCTTCTTGGCTGGTGCGGACGGACCGTCTCCGGCTTCGACCGGCTGCTTCCCCTTGCTCGTGCCGGGGCTGAGCGTCGCAGCTACGACCTCCTCCCCGTTGGTGTGGTCAGTGGCGATGTCGAGTAGCTCCCGAGTAGATCGCGGCTTCCGTCGCCCGATCCGATGGATCAGTGTGGCACACGTGGTGCCATTCTGGAAGGCCGAGATGACGTCTGTGTCGGTGGTGCTAGGCAACACGGTGCATCGCTTGGAAAAGCGTCGAATGTAGTCATGTAAGCTTTCGCCCTTCATCTGCTTGCAGTTGCGCAGGTCCCAAGGGTTCCCTGGTCGGGCGTACGTGCCCTGGAAGTTTCCGATGAAGGTGTCGCGCAGTTGCGACCAGCTGTCGATCTTGCCACGTGGCAGGTGCTCCAGCCACGTGCGAGCTGAGTCCGCGAGATGTAGCGGCAGGTTCTTGATGATGAACAAGTCGTCCCGCACTCCGCCGGCAATGCATGCCAGTCGGTAGTCTTCCAACCAGACACTGGGGTTGGTCTTGCCGTCGTACTTGGGCACGGAGGTCGGAGCCCTGAAGCGTGAAGGGAAACGGGCGCTACGCACATTCTTCCCGAAGGCACGTGGCCCTTGGGCGTCAGGCGAACCGCTCCTGCTCCGGTCCTCGTCGCTGTCGTACCGGCCTCTGCATCGCCGGTTGTACTCCTTGCGAGGTTGCTCCTCGCAGTCGTCGTGCTGACTCGCGTCAACCCTCCGTCGTGCCTTGATGGTGTCGCGTGCGTCGTGGTGAGGTCCCAGTCGGCTTTTGACCGGTACGTTGACTTCCTCGGACCGTCACGGCTGCTGTGACGGTGACGCGGGCCGTCGTGGCTCGGAGTGTCCGCGGCCCTGTGAGCCCTGCTGACGAGAAGCGAAGCTCTCTGCCTGCTGCACGGCGGCAGTCTCGAGGAGAGTCTTGATCTGCTTATGCATTTCCTTCTCTTGAGGAGTGGCGGGTTCCGGTATCTTCCGGAGAAGGATCGCAGCTGCCGTCAGGTTCTGCGACGGCCTTTTGAAGACGGGCGTGCCAGCAACGACATCTCGGTCGTCGTTGACGATGCGATGTTGGACATCCCTTGCCCGTACGCGAGCGGGGGTTGGGTTCGGGTCTTGCCCGAGTTGCTGGTGGAGGCGTGCCCGCTCGTCGTCGAGCTGTCGCTGCGCGTCCTCCAACTCGTCCAGCCGAGTGCGCTGTGCGGCGGGGTTGGGAGGAACCGGGGCCTCCGCCGCGCTGTCCGCCGTTGAGCTGTGGGCAGAGTGAAGTGCTCCATCCGGCGTGTGGGCCGGTGCTGGTGCCGCTGGGATGTTGACGACGAAGCACTCGCGCGAATGGTCGTAACCCCCATCGTCCGAGTCGTCGGAGTAGCCGAAGCAGTAATCTGCCTCCGTCTGGAAACGACGGAGGGCGCCAGCGTCCCGGAGCCCGGCGTAGTCCCACTCCGAGTCGAGGACGTCGTCCGTGCCGTCGGTCTCGAGGTACTTCTCGTCGGGCGAGGTCGCCGGGAGCCCCTTGTTGCCCCATAGACGATGGCTGGGGTAGTTGTCGTACGCGGCCGGGTCCGTGCTCGACGAAGAGTAGTAAGCCGTCGCGTGACCTGTCCCTTAGAGGGAGGTGGCCTCGGCGCACCCTCTTTGGCGATGCATTCTGTCGAGTCTGACAGCGGGGAGCCGTCCACCACGTCAGCGGCCTGCGGCGTGCCAGCTTCGACCCGTGGAGGGGAGCTAGCACGCGCCGTCCTACGTCGGTCGCCTTGGCTTGCTTCCCACGCTTGCCCGAACGCCTCTTGCGTCGGGGCACGCGTGCTGCAACAGCCGGTGCTGGTGCAGGCGCAGGTGCACCGGTGGTCTCGCCGACGAGACGCATGAGGTAGCCGTCCCCGGTTGCCTGGAAGTTCAGGCTTCCGAAGCGAAGCTCGAGCCCGACGTGGAGCGAGCCCGGTGATCCCACAGGGGAATCCATCAGCAGCGGCTTGGTGAAGGCTTTTGTCAAAACGGAGGATGAGAGGGCCGTGCGGACCCTAAAAAGAACGTCGAAAACACGTGAAGGCCCCTACGTGGCGTGACAACTGTCGGGGTTTGTTACGAGGGGGCGTGTTCTGATCCGCACGGTAGCACAGGAGACACTCGGAGTTATACTGGTTCGGGCCTCCGGAGAGTAATACCCTACATCCAGTCTGAGAAGGGGTGTTCCTTATGCTCAGGGGTTTGCAACAGGGAGTACAAACAGGTCGGGAGAGGGTGCAGAGCCTAGGTCCCTGGTGTGCAAGTGGTTCAAGTAGCAGGAGCCTGCGTACATGTGTGCGTGGTAGTATGAGATGAGATATCGACGCTAAGTGCGTGTGGGGGTGGACGAGAACGTGTGTTGAGAGTGCTCTTGCCTCTCCCTTTTATAGTCGCAAGGGAGGAGTCCATGGCGGTTACATTGAGCGTATATGAGCTAATCTACAGTGCGAGACCGTCCTTCTCTGCTCCGGGTTGTCAGACGGCAGGAGCGGCGAAGCACTGTTACGGGGCCTTGGGTGACGGTGCGGATCCCGTGCATCCCAAGCCTCCGTCCCGGGGCCCCCCGTTCCCTCCTCCGAGTAGTTAGTCGGGTACGGGAGGCAGTGTACTTGTCCTGACCCAGTCAGTAGATCAGGGACTTGTCTTTTCTTGATATCGTAGGACAGGGGTAGCCTGCTCCACGGATAGGTGACGGCTTGCACTGTGCCGTTGGTGGCACAACACTTCCTGTGCCCTCCGTGGTACGATGCGTACCGCCTCAGCTGGGGGGCGGTAGGAGGATCCGTCCCCTGACACAGGATCGACCTGGTCCGGGCGGACCCGTGTAGGGAGGCGAACACGTGGCGGACCGCGTACCAGGGTATCGCGGGACGCCAATGGGGCCTGTGTTCTTGCAGCCTTGACGGCCAAGTCTTGAACTGGTCGGAGACGGAAAACCACTCGGGTGAGTGGGCGGTCTACACCGCGTCCCCCAATACTCTGGGTGTAGCGTGTACTGTGCCGTACACCGCTCAGCATCCATTACGCCGTTCACGGTACGGCGGCCACTGTGCCGATGGTGGCAGGGTTTGACGGATCCGTCCCCTGACACCGAATCGGCCTGGCCCGGGCGGACCGCTGTGGCGGGGCGGACGCGTGGCGGTGCACGGGGGAGCGTGCGTGGAGATCCCGGGATCTCGATCTGGTGGGTCCACGCGTCCCATGCCTTCTCTGTAAGCCCGCTCGAGCGGGTGACGGAAACTACTCGTGCGAGCGAGTAGTTGCGACGGCGTGACGAAAACTACTCGTGCGAGTGAGTTTCTGCGGTCGGGAGGCAGAAAACTACTCGTACGACTCGAGTAGTTGGGAGCGAAGGTGGAAACTTGTCGTACGAGTCGCCACGTACTCGGGGAAGAGGTACAGGCGGCCGTGGGCCGCCTGTGCCCTGGCTTATGGCGGAAACTAGTCGTACGGGCCCCCACGTACTCGTGCAGCGTAACACTCGTTGTGTTAGCCGCCGGAGCATGCCGTACGTGGGCCTGTGCTGCGTTTTTTAAGGGTCTTGGTGGGCCCTGGTCCATGGCCTCATCAGCTGGTTAGGACAGAAGCTTGGCACAAACTGAACGTGTACTCGATATTACCTCACAACGTGAGTTTGCCATAATCATGCCAGCTTCTAGCATGGGATTGCAGCTTCATGATTTTGGGCCAGAAAGGCCAGAAGCTAGGACGCACGTGAGTTTTAGAGTGCATCCAAACCATAAGTAACATAAATTGGCCAGCTTCACAGTGTGGAACAAATTGTTGTTGCTGCTACTAGCTTGCTGTTTTGCGTGGGATGGCAAAGCAGGGAGGTGGCAGTGGCTGTTGCTATTGTCTGCTGTTGGTGGATTGCTGCTTGAGGAAGATGAGTTCTCAACCATGAGAAAGAAGAGCAACAACTGGTTTGCTTCGTTGGAAGAGGACAAAGAGAACAAAGAGCTGCATTGATAGGGAAAAGAAAGGCAGCAGCTGGGCATAGGGGTCTAGAGATAGGATGATCTTTGGCCGAGGTTCAGCCGTGACACAAAGAATAGAGACTGATGGTGCTACGAGCGGGTGAGAGCGTGATCTAGTAGCAAGCAAGCGGCAGCGCGCGTCGTTGTAGGCAGCGGCACCTGCAATTCAAAACCTGGTGCAAAGGCCAGTTTCTCGGAGGGGCGTCGGCGCACGCGCAGCGGTGGCAAGCAGAGCAAAGTGCCAACTCAGGATCACATCTCGACCGCAGCAACGAAGGTCGGCAAAACTGGTAGGCTAACAAGGGCGAGGACATGGCTGCGTGTGCGCAGTGACATGGTGTCCCATGGCCGCAGCACGGCCGTGTCGCACGCGCGGGCACCTGGTTCTCCAGGGTCGCGATGTGCACGGCTGCAGGGTTGTGCAGCAGGGTAGATTGCAAGACTATGGCGCATGCAGCTCCGGTGAGGCTCAGGAGGAGTTAGGGTTCCTCCTAGAGCGGTTAAAGGTTGGAGCTTTGGCCAATTGTTCGCAAGGTGGTGACGAAAAACTGGACGGCGGTGCGAGGCTGCGGTCAAGTCGCCGGCGTGTGCGCACGAGTGCGCGTGTGCGCTTGGGCATGCACGGGTTCGATGTGGTGTGGAAAATCGACCCCAAAGGAGGGGCTTTGTCCCCTGTTCGTGCGCGCTCCGGCCAGGGCTCGGGCCAAGGCGGCGCCTTGCCCGGCGTGCACGACGACGAGGCACGGAAGATGATGACTTGGCCGCCGGCGAGTGCGCATGGGTGCGCAGGCGCTCGGCGGGTGGTTGGTCCGCGACGAACCAAAGGCAAGGCCTTTCACCTCCCTACGCGTGCGTGCACGGGCGTGCAAACCGGCGGCTTGGCCGCGTTGGCGCAGCGGACAGGGCGACGCGTTCGTCAGCGTCGGGCAACTGGTACAAGGCCAGGCGGGGCTTGCGCGCGCGTGTTGATGAAGGTAGCGGCACTTGCAAGCGTAAGGCTCGACTCGATGGTCGGCACACAAGCGACAGCGTTTGTGCGGCGGCGCGGAGCAAGCAAGCAGAGCGACATGGCACAAGAGTTCAAGGGCCGATTCCCAGCCATGGTGCATCACCTCGGCATGAAGGCCGGCACTCAGGGACAACAAAACAGGACTGGCAGCTCACCTAGGGGCTTGCTGTCGCGGTTAGACATTTCGACGAACAGGTTGTGGGCGTGGCCGAGGCTCGACAAAGGGGAAGCAGAGTGGTGGCGTGGGCGTCTGTGGCAGCTCGGCGAAGATCCTCAGGGCAGCAGCTGCCCGTGCTCGGCCGCTGCATCTTGTAGACGGCGTCACACATGTAAGAAGGCAGCAGCGGTCACAGGTCGCACAAGCGTTTCACCAAACATCTGGAGGGCAAGGTGGAGGTTGGCTGAGAGCTCACCGTGGCTTGCAGTCTCCTTTCTCCTCCTCGTGCTTCAGCTTGTGGCAAGGCAGCAGCTTGCTCTCACACAACACGTCGAGCAACGGTGTTCAGCAGGGACAACGGCTTCGTTGGCACATAACATCAAGCACGTTATGTGCGTGCGCGATTAGGGAAGGAAATGTCGCAGCATGGCGACTAACAGATCATCAAGGTTGTGACCTGCAGGAAACATATACGACGCGAAGGCCGGTTTCAGAGACAACAACAAAAAAGGACGGCGGCTTGGTTCCTTGGCCGGTGGCAGGCAGCACGGCAAGCAAGAAAGGGAAAAGGTGCGACGACTTGGGATTGGGGCTTTCCATGAGGAAGGGAGAGAGCTACAGGTTGTTGGTGAATGAAAGCACGAGTAGCAAAGCTGCTGCTTGCTGCCCCGGCGGAAGAATCAGAACAGAGAAAGGAGAGCAGAGCTGAACCTGCTTGCTGATTTGGGGAACGGAAGAATTAAGCTGCTTGCTAGCTCGATTGGAGATGCACGGAGGAGACGATGGACAGAAGAAGGAGCCCGGCTTGCTTCTGCTGGAAGAAAGAAAAGAGATAGGAGATCAGGACCAAGGAAAAAGGGGAGCACTTCATAGGCTTTTGCTTCGCTTGCTTCAGGTTGAAGAACAGGGAAAGATAGCAGAGAGCGGCGGCGGCTTGGGAGTTGAGGAAGAAGCGGAGAGAGAGCTGAGAAGGGTATTTATGACAACTAGTTAGGGTTAGAAGATGGGTTTAGATGGGCTTAAGATTTGGACCGAAACAAATTAAGTTCGCGAAATAAATGGATGACAATTTATTTCGTAGAAATGGTACAAATGAATTTAGACTATTTTTTCGTAATGAATCAAATAGCAAAGTATTTATTCAAGAAGCCGGAAAACATCGTCGTAAGTCAAATGAGCTCTCGGAAATTTAATTCAAGGAATTATAGTCTATTCCCCGAAATCGAATTAATTGCAAATAACTAATTCGAAGAGTCATAAAATAATTCTATAATCCTTTAAGAAATTTCAGAGCACTTTTGAAAGAGATTAGGCCGGGAAGGATTAGAGGGCCGAAAAAAATGGCGGGTCCACTGAGTTAGCAGGTTAATACCCGAGAGATGGTTTAGCTGGGTATGAGGGTTAGAGAGGATAGTTAGTTTAACTAGCTTTTGATTTATATTTGAAATTAGATTTTAAATATAAATCACACTCAAAGATTCATGAAAAATGCAATTAAGGAACAAATCACACTAACATAGAATTTATCCTTAGCACACAAAGCAATTTAATTAATTTTATTACTAAGAATTTGGAAATTGCACGAGAAGATAGTCTTATGATTCTGATAAAACACATCAAGCACGAATTTTTTTGAAAATCCACATTTTTTCAAATATTAACATTCCGGAAAAATCGGTGATGTTACAGTCATGTACGCTTTCAGTTTTACAGAAGTTTCAGAGGAAGACTATCATTCGACTAGACATATGCATCACTCGTACTAAGTCAGGAGGATATGCCTGGGTTTTATAGTTCCCGAGTTACTCTAGATATATAAATTCTCTCTTTAAGATTACAATGCTTATTTCATTTGGTTAGGACAAGCATTTGACCAACAGTTACTTTATTCATACATATTTTGTGTGACCCAAAGTTGATGTTATTGTATATATTGATCTGTATTAAAAAGGGAGATTGGTGACCTTGCCCACCATGAGTCTTGTTGTGAATTGACTGTAATGGAAAGGAACAGTGTATCCTTGAATTGATTGGAGAGGGGTGGACCTCACTATTTATGTACAGGAAAAGGACGCGAAGGCACCCTTTCGGAGGGGGACATGCCCGGTTGAGAGGCGGTTGCCTCTAAACTAATTACAGGGACTAATGATAATCTTAATTACATAATTAAGCTAATGATCATCATTAATATTTCGTAACACTCCCCCTTGATCAATAGCTTTATGAGATCTTGATGTAATTACTTCTCCAATCTTCCTTAAATATTATCTTGTAAAACTCCTCCAAAAAACCTTTGGGAAAAATCTTGAGGAGAAACCAATCTGTGAGTATATGCCACTAAAAACTCCTTTTAAACCCGGTGGGAAAAATAAGGAGAAAAGTGATATGACATATTTGATTATTATCTCATTTGATACTTATATGAGAAAACCTTTGAGAAGGAAAAACTCATAAGTTTAGAGAGCAATGTAGTTGTGATCTGATGATCATATTTGAATACCCTTCTCCAAAAACCTGATGGAAAAATATGAGAAGGTATTATTATATTGCCTTTAAAACCTTTAGAAGGAAAATAAGGTAATCTTGTATTGATATTGTCTCATTAAAACCTTTATGAGAAACCTTTATAAGGAAAAACTCATATAGGAAAAAGAGTACAATATTCATAATCAGAAGATTATGTATAGGTTATATTAAAGGGAATCTCCCCCTGATTCTTGCAAATCTTTAAGTTGTCGCATACCAATTCCGGAAACATATTTCTAGAACAATGATGTTTGTAGTGACTTTGTGAATAAATCTACAAGATTATCACATGATTTAGTTTGCAAGATTTCTATCTCTCCTTTCTTTTGTAATTCATGAGGATAGAATAGTTTAGGACCCATATGTTTTGATAGGTTGCTTTTTATATAACCTACTCTCATTTGTGCAATACAAGCAGCATTATCTTCATACATCATGGTAGGATTCATGATTGACCTTGTACCACATGATTGTTGTATGTACTTAATCATTCTGCGAAGCCATACACATTCACGTGATGCTTCAAATAATGCAATTATTTCAGAATGATTTGTGGATGTGGCTACTAGAGTCTGTTTTGATGACTTCCATGATATACCCGTTCCACCATGTAAAAATACAAAGCCTGTTTGAGATCTGGCTTCATGGGGATCAGATAAATAGCCAGCATCAGATTATCCAATCAATGTTTTATCTTGGTTAAATTTGTAAAATAATCCAAGATCTATAGTGCCAATAAGATATCTGAAGATATTCTTAACTCCCGCCCAATGGCGTTGGGTTGGAGCAGCGCTGTATCGAGATAGCAAGTTTACCGCAAATGCAATGTCAGGCCTTGTGCAATTTGCGATATACATTAGCACTCCAATGGCACTGAGATATGGAACCTCTGGTCCCAATACCTCTTCATCTTCACCTTTAGGTCTGAATTGATCTTTATCAACTTCAAAAGAGCGAACGACCATAGGTGTTTTAGATGGATATGATTTATCCATATTGAATTTCTGTAGAACTTTTTGGATATAAGTAGACTGATGTACTAAAATCCCTGTTGGGAGGTGCTCAAGTTGTAAACCTAAGCAAAATTTGGTTTGACCCAAATCTTTCATTTCAAATTCCGTCTTAAGATATTTGCGTGCTTCATCTATATCTTGTCGAGTCCCAATGCTATTGAGATCATCAACGTACACAGATATAATGCAAAATCCAGTTGAGGATTTCTTGATGAATACACATGGGCAATCATCATTGTTGGAAAAACCATTCTGAAGAAGGAATTCCTTTAGTCAGTTGTACCACATTCTTCCCGACTGCTTTAAGCCATATAATGACTTTTGAAGCTTTACACAATACATGTTGCGTGAATGATTCTTGTTCGGGATATCAATTCCTTCCGGAACTTTCATGTAGATATCCGAATCTAGTGACCCATAAAGATATGCTGTCACTACGTGCATGGGGTGCATGGATAGACCTTTTTGAGCTGCCAATGATATTAGATATCGGAATGTTATACCACTCATAACTGGAGAATATGTTTCATCGAAATCGATGCCGGGTTTCTACGTGAACCCTTGTGCTACAAGTCTCGCTTTATATCTCACCACCTCATTATTTTCATTCCTTTCGGACGAAAATCCATTTTGATCCCACAGGAAAAATGTGACGAGGAGTAGGCATCACTGCGGAGAATACCTCTCGTTTCTTGAGCGAGTCTAATTCTGCCTTGATTGTTTCCTTCCATTTGACCCAGTCGGAGCGCTTGATGCACTCTGCCATGGACTTAGGTTCTGGATCAATACGAAGGTCATTTGCAATCTTTGTGGCAAAGTAAATGTCGACATTTGTAGTCTTTCTGTTGTATGATTCTCTAGAATCAATATAATTAATGGAAATTTCTTGTACCCCTAGTGACTCATCTTGATTTCCCTCAGTGATTGAGTCTGGGTCTTCCGATGTCCTAGCACTTATATTATTTTGTGCACTTGTGCTAGGTATGTGATGTATCTGTTGAATATCCATATTGTTTGGATTTTCATTATCCACTTGGTGTCTATCAACTTGATGTTGATTTGCATTTACTGCTTTGGAAGTAACCTTCCTTGTTTTCCGTGGAGGCTTTGGTGTAGCCTTATCCTTTGTAATAGTACTTCTCCCCCTCTTATTTTGATTTGGGAGTTGTCGAGTAGGAATTGCTACTCTCTCTGGTACATTTACAGCAGGATTATGTGATTTAGTGACACCTTTGTAGTCAGTAAATGCTTCTGGCAGATTATTTGCAATGTTTTGCAAATTGATGAGCTTTTGAACCTCACGTTCAGATTCTATAGTACGTGGATCATAGGACTGAATACCTGTGGTATTCCAATTTATTTCTTGGCATTCTGTTTGGTACTTGTCTCCCCCTAATGCTGGGAAATTGTCCTCATCGAAGATGCAACCAGCATACCGGGTAGTGAATAAATCTTCTGTTAGAGGTTCAAGGTACTTGATGATTGACGGTGATTTGTACCCAATATATATCCCTAATTTCCTATGGGGCCCATTGATGTACGCTGCAGTGGTGAAATCGGTACATATACAGCGCAGCCGAATTTTCGCAGATGGGAAATACTTGGTTGATTTCCACGTACTAACTACAACGGGGAAACTGTATTGTATGCAGAGGTCTTATTTGAATCAAATCAGTGGCGTGTAAGACCACATGACCCCAACATGATGTTGGTAAATTGCAATTTTGTAATAATGGTCTAGCAATTAACTTTATTCTCTTGATAAGAGATTCGGCTAATCCATTTTGTGTATGTACATAAGGAACAGAATGTTCCACATTTATGCCTAGAGCCATACAATAGTCATTGAAGGCATGTGAAGAAAATTCAGCGGCATTGTCCATCCTGACAGTCTTGATAGCATACTCAGGGTGATGTGCTCTTAATTTGATAATTTGAGCAATGAACCTTGCAAAAGCATGGTTTCTTGTGGACAGTAAACATACGTGGGACCATCTAGTAGATGCATTAATAAGTACCATGAAGTACCTAAATGGTCCGGTTAATGGATGAATGGGACCACAAATATCTCCTTGAATGCGTTCAAGGAATTGTAGTGGTTCAACCTTTATTTTAAGATAAGATGGTCTTAAAATTAATTTCCCTGTGGTACATTCGGTGCACACAAAATCTGATGGCTTGGGAAATTTTGAAGTATTTAATTTGTGACCAATTGAATTGCCGATAATTTTTCTCATCATCCCTATGCCGGGATGACCAAGGCGATCATGCCAAATCTTGAAGATATCAAGATTTTGAAAAATTATCTTGTATGCAACATGTTGTACGGGTTTGATGTATGTATAATACAATCCAGATGATAGTGAAGGAATTTTCTCAAGCAGTCGCTTGTTATATTCGTCATTTTTAGTGATGAATAAGTATTCATCTTTGTTGTCACTATTTGTCTCCACATGGAGACCATTGCGACGGATGTCTTTGTAACTCAATAGGGTACGAGTTGAATCGGGATACATGAGTGCATCCTCAATTACTATTTGAGTACCCATAGGGAGAACAATTGTGGCCCGTCCGGAACCAACAATTATAGCATCGCGGCCCGCGATAGTTGTGACATTTCCTTTACTCTTTTTGAGAGTTTGGAAATATTTAAGTTCTCTGAGTATGGTGTTAGTTGTGCAACTATCCACCAAACAAAGTTCTTCCTCCATTTGGATTGTCCCCGTAGGATAATCTAGAATGAGTAATTTAAATTATAAGATTTTGACTCCTAGATTATATAATACATACTTTATTCAATAGGTATCATAAGTAGCATATGTCTTACAATACTTTGTGACAACAAATATTTACAACACAATTGTTACATAAATATGGCTATATAATGAAGTTCTTTTAGACTATAGAACGAAGTTCTTTTTCGGGAGCATAGAGACTAAGACATGTCTCCAAACATGCATTGGATGGTCCATCCACAAGCATGTTGTCGGTTTTGTCGATGCTATCGATCATCATGTCGTCAGTGCTGAAGAATTCATCCACTTGCATTGGATCCTTCTCCGTGTTGTGTTCCGCGGGAACATCCTTGGAGCAACTGGCACCCGGAGTAAGCGTGGTGAAGTGCGCTTCAAACTTGTTTCCATGAACTGGCTTTGCAGCATACTTTTGGTAGAGATCAACCAAATGCTTAGCGGTGTGGCACTTTCTAGTTGTATGGTTGTGACAACCACACCTTTGACAAACTTGAGAGTTGTCATTGTTACTAGGTTTCTTGAAAGTGTCCTTTCCTTTGTGAGAACCCTTGCCTTTCTTGAAATTCAGCTTCTTCCCTTTTCTCTTGAAATTCTTTTTGAATTTCTTACCACCAAACTTTTTATTGTTACTCTGAGCATTGAAATGAACTTCAGGCAGCGATGCTGCACCCACAGGGCGCATTTGATGGTTCTTTGTTAAGAGCTCATCATGCTTTTCCGCTTGAAGTAAATCATATATTAAGTCAGAGTATTTGTTGTAGTTGTGGCGGTGGTATTGCTGTTGCAATATCCTATTAGCATGGAGGAATGTTGATAGAGTCTTCTCTATCATTTCTGCATCATCCAAAGGTTGATTACAGAAACGAAGCTTGGTGGAAATCTTGTGAACTGCAGAATTGTATTCTGCAACAGATTTGAAATCCATTAGACGGAGTAGAGACCACTCCCGTCTTGCTTCGGGCAGAATAACACTTTGTTCTTGATCATAGCGTTCTTTGAGAGAATCCCAAAGTTTCTTAGGATCATCTTCCATGATGTACTCAGCTTTGAGATCGTGATGAAGGTGATGCCTTAGAAAGTGCAAGGTTGCATACTTGTGATTGACTGGGATAGGATTTTGTGGATCAGGTTCATTAATGGTGTTAATGAAACCTTTGGCTGTAAGCACAATTTTCACATCCATAGCCCAAGTCAGATAGTTGCTACCATCTGCTGCAAGTTCAGTGAAGTCTTTGTTATGTATTATAGCCATTTTCCTACATGAAGAACCATATAGGATTAATTTACGGAGGTAAATTTGTGTTGTAAAGAAGCAAAATTATGTATGTAAGATGAGTCTTACAAAAATTAAGGTATAGGACATTGTAATTCCTGTAGGAATAATTTGACTTGATAGTCATTTAATATTTCGTCCATATATATGACATTGAGATATACATTGAAGGTAATCATCATAAAGATGTAGACCTCTCAGTGATGAGCAAAAGCTGCCTAAAAGCGCGGTTCTCAGCGCAAATAAGCTCTTGTAAAGAACTTATCGCAGCCAGCGCCTAGGTCGTATCACCTTGTGTTAATCTCAAATCATATGTATAGGCCTTAATTTTTGATTTTGCTTAATTTTCTATTTAATGTAGAAAATGAATGAAGTGATTATGCAAAATAAAATAAATTGCATAAATAAGAATTGTTCTAACACCTAAAAAAATGATCTGAGGATCATTAACATGCATAATTACTGCGGTAATTATAACATCCAAGTTACATAGGTGTGAATACCGGAGGGTACATAATATAATGTGCTTGACAACACATATTTACAGAATAATTCAGGGTCTAAAACGTAAAAATACATAACTGATAATTCTGAAAACGTAAATAGATAATAGCCTGAGGGCTTATTGGTAAATTCGGGGGGGGGTGAGTTAAACTTTTCAGAAGTTGGGGGGTTCTGATGAACTCTCTGAAAGTTGGAGGGGTTCTAATGAACTCTCTGAAAGTTGGAGGGGTTCTGATGAACTCTCTAAAAGTTGGGGGGGTTCTGATGAACTTTCTGCAAGTTGGAGGGGGGTCGTTGGACTTCTGCAGCCTGTAGATGCATTGCGGCCTGTTTTGGCCTGCGGGCTCTTGTTTTTTTTCTTTTTCGCTGGTCTGCGGACGGCTCGTGGCGAGAAATCTGGGCGCGGCCCAGCTTGGCCCAATGCGGCGTGGCCCGCATATAATAGGGACGGTGGGGGGCGGTTAGGGTTTCCCTAACCCGTCGCCCCCCTGGAAACCACCGCCACTGCTGCTTGGCATGTGTGCTGGCGCCGGTTGGATGCGCCGCCGCCGCCGGTGATTGGCCGGCCGGCGTGCGTCCCTTCCACCAGTGGCCCCAGATCTGCTTCCTCCCCCTCTTTCTACTCCTGTCTGCCCCATCCCCTTTGTGCACCGTCTGCTCCCCCCTGTTGCGCCGGCGTGCGCCGCCGGCCGTTGGCCGGCGTTTAGTGCTCGGTGGAGGGGAGTCCCAGTGCGGCTAGGCTCCATGTGCCGCGCCGGATCCCCGAGCGAAGGTCGACGACGGCCACCCTACCGAACAACTGCGCCGGGGTTGGGCCCGTCTCGTCTGTCGTCGGAGTTGCAGGTGGTGGCCCGCCGGCGTTGGAGTAGTACGGAGGAGTGCCGCGACGAGCCGCCATCGTCCCGACGACGAGGCTCGGGTGGACCGCCGTGGATGTGCCGGCGAGGCCGGATGAGTAGTTTTCGGCGGTGAAGGAGTGGATGGCGGGGTTGGGGCCGGCCTGAAGACCAAATCCGGCGTTGCCGGCCGCCGCTGTCGTCATCGACCTAGGTGCGTTGAGATCTGGGATTATTCCAACCCCCTCTGTTTGTGTTGCAGGTTGGCGGATGCGGATCACCAAAGGGCGGCGAGGTTGCTCCTCAGGCGGTTTCGACGTTGGAAGACGCGCTGTTGCCGGTGCGAAGCGCGGGACAAGGCCGACAGTGTACGGCGGTGTGGCGGTGCGGGTCCGCTCGGAGGAGCGGTTGCTGCTCATCGCCGGCGAGGCCAGGCGTGGTGGTGGAGATCGGCGACCCCTGCGAACATGATGGCCACGGCCACCGTGTCTACCACGACGACGACGACCGAAGACACGGCGGCCATGGTGTCCACCACAGGTACAGAAGCAACATTGGCCTCTGGTGTTGATGCGGATGGCAAGGTAGGAAGCCGTGGGGGTCACGATAAAATGTATTGTTGGTTCCATGCTCACCCGTGAAGGAGGCCGGCGGTTTGTCGCCGGCGAGGCCCTGAGGCCTCTGTACTTTCTTTCTTTCTCGACGAGTTGTAATTCTCTGCGAGATTCGCTCAGGGGTAGTGCGAGTGCGTGATAACGTGTTGTGAATTGACTGTAATGGAAATGAACAGTGTATCCTGGAATTGATTGAAGGGGGTGGACCCCACTATTTATGTACAGGGAAAGGACGCGAAGGCACCCTTTCGGAGGGGGACATGCCCGGTTGAGAGGCGGTTGCCTCTAAACTAATTACAGGGACTAATGATAATCTTAATTACATAATTAAGCTAATGATCATCATTAATATTTCGTAACAAGTCTAATGGTGATTTTATCCTTAATTTTTTGAACTTTGTGATTTTGCGGCTCCTTTTCGTAGATGAAGCCGCCCTTTGACCCTAATTCACAATGGGAAAAGATATACCTACCAACACCCACTGGTGGAAAAACGACCTTTGTTCTCAAGCATTTGTCCCGGTTCAACTTTGGAACCGGGACAAATGCTTTTGGGGCGACGTGGCCTCGGAAGGCTGTTTGCGCCGTCCCCCTTTAGTCTCGGGTGGTAGTACCACCCAGGACTAAAGGCCTGGCGTCCAACGGCTCCGAGCCGCAATTATTGGCGCCAGACTTTAGTCCCGGGTGCTATTACGATCCGAGACTAAAGGGTGAGCCTTTAGTCCCGGGTCGTAACACCACCCGGGACTAAAGTTTTAGTCTCGGGTGGTATTACCACCCGAGACTAAAGTCTCATCTTTAGTCCAGGGTGGTAATACCACCCGGGACTAAAGGGTGCGCCTATATATCCCTGCCTCCCTTCTTCTTCCTCTACCCGAGCTCACATTCACTCGAGAGCTTATAAGAGATAGTTTGTGAAGAGCTAGCTAGTTCTTCTCCTAGGGAGGTGATGTCCAATTTTTTCGTCATCAATTTGTAAAGATTTCTCTCCTCCAAAGTGTTGCTAAGGTTTGATTCTTCATCCTTCCTTCATTTGTTATGATTAAATTTCGTTTTTATGATTAGAATTGGAGAAAATAATATGGATTTAGATTTTTAGGTGGTAGGAGGAGCTAAGAGATGATGTTTTCAGATGTTTTAGATTTAGCTAACATTGTATTTAGTTTCACATATTTTTTAAGTATAGTTTCACATAGGGATTTATCCTCTAATTTTATAGTTTTTGCTATAGAGATAATTGATTTTAACTTTTAGATGAGAGATGCATTTAATTTTACATTTTGCTTAATTTATTAGAAGTTAGTTTATTAAAAAATGGTCATTACCAAATGAAAATATACTACCTACCTATTTAATTCATTTTTGTTAAGTATTTCTTGTATTTATTTAGAATACATTTAGGCATTCTCTTTTTTTTTTCTTTTTTCCATATATACAGTCGGTTGGACGTTCTGTACCAGTAGCCTTACATCCTAGCTAGCTACAGTCCAACATCACCTACGAGCTGGGGCTATATATACGTGGCTCGGTGATGTTGGGCTATAGCCAGGTAGGAGATGCAGGGTTGTTGCTTGGCGATGTACTGTAAGTGGGAGAGCGAGGTGTGTGTATATGATGGTGAGGTGAGGTTGTACTTCCTAAATGATCGGGGTGATTAGAAAAGGTATAGTACAGACTTACGTCACCTCCGGGCTCACTGCACCTGAATGAGCTCTTGCACTTATCTGTTTAGTTGTTAGAAAATGAGAAAATAGGTCTTATATATTATGTTTTTATATAGAATAGATTTAAGCATTCTCTTATTTAAGGATTGTTTTATATATATTACAGAGTAGTCCAGAATAACTATGGCAAGTTATTCTGGTCACGGTGGTCGCCGTGGAGGTCGCCATGGCGGCGGTCATGGAATCAGTTTTGATGACCGGCCACCTTTGGCTCGTCGTCCAGGCATACACTTCACCCATGGTGTGATTGAGTTACCTACTGGTGATCGAAGCCAGAGACCTTGTCCCAACATAGTAATATTCTTTCGTTGTATAAATTTAATGTTTACGTAGTACACATGGATAATAATATTATTTTCATACAATGCAGGTTCTCAATCATTTGCAGTGGCTCGCACATGTTGTTGAAAATTTAGGTGGTACCCCTCTTGTTACACAATGCGCCATTGTCGGTCCAAATAATTGCATACAATTAAAAATCTCGTTTGACATAGCCGTTCGAGGACAAAATCACTCATCGCTGTCTTCAGAACCCATCCAAATGGTATCTATTGTTGGGTGGGGTACCCCTGCACTGGTTAAGAGGACTTATGAAAGGACCGCCGTGCAGGCATGCTTACAACAACTAAACGCTAATGGGTATTTTGTGACAGATTACTCTTATTTTCTAATAAAATCACTCGAGGAAGGAGAAAGTGTCACCACGACCGCAGAGAGACTTTGTGGCTAAATGAACATGACATGGTATGGAGCATCTTTAGTTAATCAAGATCAAGTAAAGCTCCAACCAGAAACAACATTCAAAACAATCCTAAGGACCTTGTGTAATTTGCATTACAAGGATTTGATACTTCTACCTTACAACTTCGAGTAAGTGTGATTACCATCTTAATTACTAAGGGTTCACATTTCTAATTATCTCAGTTAATTATTCAGTTCTAATCTTTTGAGCTTCCATGTATATACAGTTTCCACTGGATTCTTCTCATAATTGATGTCAACAGAAGCAACGTCCTTGTCTTTGATTCGTTGAGAAGAGATCCGAACAAATACTTGGACCTTCAAGATATGTTTCAAGAGTAATAATTCTATCCATATGTTCCCTTTTATGCAATAGTGTGCTTTTACTAACACTATCTAGCTCTAACTTCATTATTTTCTGCCAGAGCTTGGGAAAAATTCAAGGCTGTCAACCCTGGACCATGGAGACCTAGAATAAACTTCTCTACAAATTTTCCGGTACGTAAACCAAATAACAACTTCAGCTTGGGCAAACTAAAAAGGTATAACACTAATTTTTCATAATTATCTTATTCAATTTAGTGTATGAGACAGGAACCAGGGACACATTTATGTGCATACTATGTGTGTGAGTTCATCCACAATTTCTGCGAGGCAGACCCGTCAGATTATACTGTAAGTATTATTTTAAACCAATTAATAATACATTTTTTCTAACCGCTTATATATTTAATTCTTGTGTGTAATATATTAAATTATTTGCACATTACAGAACAATATGATTAGGGACGCAATCATTGAGAAGGACCGACTCTTGGCGATTCAAGAAAGTCTCTGAGGATTCATAATGGACCAGGTGATTAATCCACAAGGCAGAAATCACTATGACGGTCATCCAATTCATAAAGTTTAATTAGCACCTCCGGTGGAACTTTAGACTAGAATTAGAATGAAACGGTATTTTGATGTATATATATACTACTTTCAGAAAATACTATCTATTCTTTCGATGTAATATAATGTGTGTATATATTTATTTATAAGTTTATTCTCTTCATATAGTACGTATAGTGGACACGTATAATTAGTGCAAACATTTATACGTACACGTAAATTACACCCAAATACGTGAGAATATACGCGTATAACATTATTAGAACAATTGGAATTGAAACAAAAAAAATTCACAGCGGGGTCTTTAGTCCCGGGTAGTAATACCACCCGGGACTAAAGGGGTGGCGCACAGGCTCTGGTGTGCCCTCCCCCTTTGTCCCGAGAGGGGCTACCACCCGGGAATAAAGGCCACCCTTTATTCCCGGTTGCCCACTCGGTGACAAGGGGGGGGGCTTTTGTCTCTCCCTTTTCGTCCCGGTTGGGCTTTAGAGACTTAAAGCCTTTACCAACCGGGACGGAAGGGTGTTTTTCCACCAGTGACCATGTACTTCTGGTTGCTTCGAACTCTAATTAACCTGTAAAGCATTTGAGTGGCACTGGACATTTTTTTTTACGAAACAGGAGGGGTTTTATCCCCTACTGATTATAAATATATTAGAAAAAAACCGGTTTACAGTCTTACAGCGAAACAGATTAAGAAACAAAGAACGAAACAAAGAAAATTAAGCAAATTACAAAGCTGTACTCAGCCATTAACTCATTGTAGCTTTAGAGTTTTGCTTTGGTCGAAGAATAACCAGAGCAAATTCACGCTTGAAAGAAGTTCGAACTGAGTTGAGACTTGGTTGTTGCCCTTAAAAAATGAGTTTGTTCCTTGATGTCCAGATAGACCAGCTCATGATTATAATTATGTCCATGAAGAAACTGACCCGTAACTGTGCTTTGAAGGATTCTAGCAGTTGAAAAGGATCAGGGTCATTTACCTGTAAGTTGAGCAGGGACCAACAGGCTTGCGCAAAAGGGCAGTGCAGGAACAAGTGTTGTAGAGACTCCTCTGTTTGGGCTTGGCAGAGCACACAATCATAAGATGGTAGAACCTGATTCTTCCTTCGAAGAATATTTCGAGTGCTTAAACGATCTTTTCAGAAGGAGCTAGAAAAACACCTGATGCTTTTTCTGTGTGGAGGATTTCCAAAGCCATTTGAATCCTGGATGCACTGTTCTTGAACCAATCAGATGAGCATAGGCCTTCATTGAAGTGTATAAAGGTGAACCCCAAACATAAGACCATATGTCATCAGCCAAATCATGTTGTGGGAAATCTTCTAGAATCTGTGCCAATTCCAGTAGCTGACTGAAGGCCTCTTCAGAGAGTGGCAGGTTGAACAAGCATTTGGAGATTGTGCTCCTGTAGCCCTGCTGAAGCTAATATTTTTATTTTGAGCAAAGGAGAACAACTCGGGGAAGCTCTGTCTTAAAGTAGGATGGTGCCATTTATCCTCCCAGAAAAAACAAGTATCACCTCTGGACACTGTGATGAATGACATGCCTTTGAATTTTGGCAAAAGCCTGAGAACATCTCTCCACCAGAATGAACCCTTGAGAGTGTGATTTGGTAATTTGCCATTTCTATAGTATCTCTCCCAAATTAAATGTACCCAAGGTATGTCAGCCTTGTTGAAAAATTTGTTGAGATTTTTAATTAACAGTGCTTCATTGTGAGCCTCCAACTGAATTACCCCCAGCCCCCCTTGATCTTTAGGGAGGCAAACCATCTCCCATGCTGCCTTGGGTGGCTTTTTTGCATTTATGTCTGCTCCTCTCCAAAGATAATGCTTTCTGAATTTATCAATTTGTTTGATAACTGTTTTGTGAATCTTGAAGGTGCACAAGTAAAAAGTTGGCAGAGAAGTAAAGACTGCATTTGTCATTTGTAATTTACCAGCTTGGGAAAGGAGTATTGATGTGTTGGCAAGTCTTCGTTCACATTTGCAGACTAATGGGAGGAAATCCTCAACTGTGGGCTTTGTAGTTCCTAGTGGCAAACCCAAGTAAGTGAAAGGCATTGAGCCTTTTGAACAACCAAAGGTATTTGCAAGTAAATCAAATCTTTCCTGTTCAATGTTTATTGGAACCATCATTGATTTTGAGTAATTGACCCTCAATCCTGTGGAGATTGCAAAAGTTTGGAGTAGACTTTTGAGGAACACAAGTTGCTGTTGGTTGCCTTCCATTATGATTAGAGTGTCATCTACATATTGGATAATTGGGAAATCTTTGTTGTACTGTAGAGGAATTGGCAAGTGGATGAGATTTTGATCCTTGGCTTTATTTAGAAGAGTTTGTAGGAAGTTAGCAGCTAACACAAAGAGTAGAGGTGACAAAGGGTCACCTTGTCTCACCCCCCTTTTACAGTGAAATGTCTTTCCAGGTACTCCATTCAACAGGATTGAGGAAGTGCCTGAGTTAAAAATATTTTCCATCCACTGCAGCCATTTATCATTAAAGCCTTTATGTTTCATCAAACTCCACATAGCAGAATGCTCAATCTTATCAAAAGCCTTCTCAAAATCCAACTTTAAAATGATAAGTTCTTTCCTTGACTTGTGACAGAGATGCAGATATTCAAAAGACCAGGCCAAACAATCCTGGATGGTTCTACTTTTGATGAAGCCATTTTGATTTGTGTGAATTAGTTCCATGATCACAAACTGTAATCTGTTAGCCAGTAGCTTTGTTAAAATTTTGATTGAAGTGTTCAACAAAGAGATGGGTCTGAACTCAGAGACTCTTTTAGCACCATCTATTTTTGGGAGCAAAATAATATGTGACCCATTCAGACTTTGCAGGCACAAGTTCCCTTGATGAAATGCTGCACATAAGACATAAAAGTCCTGCTTGATGATTGGCCAGCACCTCTTAATAAAATCAGTATTGAAACCATCTGGTCCTGGGGACTTGTCACTAGGCAGGTTTTTG
The DNA here is from genome assembly GCA_036936925.1 of Cenchrus fungigraminus. Lineage (NCBI taxonomy): Eukaryota > Viridiplantae > Streptophyta > Magnoliopsida > Poales > Poaceae > Cenchrus > Cenchrus fungigraminus. The sequence goes on from CM072779.1 coordinate 107,858,113, forward strand.
ATGACATTGTCAATTTCTTCATTGGAGAAAGGTTCAGTCAAGAAATCTAAATGATCATGAGCCTGAAGAAGATTTTCAAGGTCAAAATGCATGGCTGTTGATTCAGTGCTTCCCAGTCTTTCTTTAAAAGCTTCCCACAGAATTGAAGCTTTTGGTTGGATGATCAAAGTGCTGCACTCCTTGGTCATCTTCCAGAGAAGTGATTAGGTTTTTCCTTTGCTTGATTGTGGCATTTGCATGAAAAAATTTTGTACCTTCATCACCACATTTGACCCATTTAACTGTTCCCCTTTGTTTCTAGTAGATTTGTTGCTAATTCAAGAGACTGGCATATTTATCTTTGAGAATAGCTCTAAAATTCCACTCAACTATAGAAAGATCTCTGTATTCTTCTAAGAGTTCCAAAAAGTGAAGAATGAGTCTGACATTCTCAATGTTTGCTTTCAGACAAGAGAGTTGTGCTTGCCATGCCTTGAGAACTCTTCTTAAATTTTTGAACTTTGCAGTTAACTTCTTGGCAGGATCTGATTGAAGAGTTGGAAGAGACCAACCATGATTAACAATACTGATAAAGTGTTCATGTTCCATCCAATAGTTCTCAAACCGAAATATGTGTCCTTTTGGTATATTTGTAGCAATTGTTATGACACATGGCACATGATCAGAGGGTTCCATAACTAGGCCTTTGACAGAAGTGTTGGGATAGTTTAAGGTCCAAGAGTTTGAAGTGAAGAACCAATCCAATCTTTCCAATAGTGGTGGGTTTTGCTTATTAGACCAAGTGAATTTCCTTCCCTGTAAGGGTAATTCCACCCACCCTTGAGCACTGATAACCTCATTGAAATGGAACATCTCTTGGATGTTTCCTCCAGGCCTGTTTCTGTTACTAGCATTACTGATGAGGTTGAAATCACCTACCACGAGCCAATCTATATCATCTGGCATATTTATATTTTTAAGCCAGTTTAGGAAGTCAAGCTTAGCTGCCGAGACTGAAGGACCATAGATATTTGTTAAAAGCCACTCTGAATTATCATGATTTGACTGTAATTGGACAGATATGCCATATTCATTGCTGAAAGCTAAAGAACCCGAAAACTGGGAAGATTTCCAAACTGTGAGAACTCCACCTGAAGCACCAATAGCTGGTAGGAACTCAAACGCGTCAAAGCAAGCATGGCAAAATTTCTTAATGTACTGACTATCAAAGAAATCTCTTTTAGTTTCTTGTAGACAGACAACATCACACTGGCTTTCAGCAATTTTGTCTCTGAGGGCCTCCCACTTTTCTTTTGCATTCAACCCTCTGATATTCCAACAAAGGACTTTCCATTTCCTTGAAGTAGTTGTACTATTCATTTGGACAGAAGTGGTGGATTAAAAGTACCTTACACTGCTTAACAGTTAAGGTAAAAAAGACTAGAACAAAAACAAGGATTACAAATCCATAGACAAGCAAAATAAAGACCAAGTTCAGGTCTGCAAAATAAAAAAACCCTGCAGTCATGCTTCTCACTTCTTGGGCTTCTTCTTGGTTGGCTTGTTGGGCTCATCATTGTGTGACTCCTTTTGTGGCTTTTTCTTGGGCTGCTTCTTTCCACCAGGGGCTGCATCTGCCAATGACTTCTTTGAGGAAAGTTCTGCTTCAGTAAGCTTAGAAGCATCAATTTTACAGAAAGTTGTTCCCAAGTTCTTAATCACTGAAGGTGAGAAGGTGGGAGGGTTAAGATTGCAGCCAAGGCAATTTTTGCTGGTGCAGGGTGAGTTTTTGAAGCCTTTGTGGATATCTTTTTGCCTTAAGCTCTTTCTAGTGGCTAAACTCTGCAGATCGGCTGGCACTTAGTTTTTGGAAACCATATCCAGCAGAGCATTGGACCATGGTCCAGGAGTGACTGCTACCTTGCCCTTAAGCTTCTCAATAGGAGTTGCTGGAGAGTCAGCCACAGGTGAAGCTTGTGAGGTAGAAATGTCCTCTTCTGAAGGGTGTGAGGAGAGCAGGGATGGTTCAGGGTCTTCTAAATCAGTCATGACTGGCAGACTTTTTGAGCAAAGATGCTTGCCCACATCAGGACATGAAGCTGGTAGTGCAAAAGGCATAGAGTTTTGTTTATCCAAAGAGGCAAGCAGATCCCATGCCGAAGAGCTCAACAGATTTTTGGCCCAAGAATGAGTTCTTGGGCTTACAAGCATCAAAGTGAAAAAATCAGCCCATTCTTTGGGCACCTGAATAGCTTGGGCAGATGGGCCAGGTGCAAGATATTGAGCCCACAACCTGATGGCCTCAGGGTTTTGTTGAAGGGAGGAAATCATGTCGGAACTAGAGCTCAGTGTTGACTGAAGTTTTTGAACGATGACAGGGTCCCCATCAGGCTGAATCAGCTGAACAAACCCAAGCTGCTGAAGGTTCTAATGATCCACTGGATCCTCTTCCATATGGTCCTGATCTAGTAACTCATGCTCTTGGATATCATCAGGGATAAGTTGAAGAGGCTCTCCATTATCCATGGGTATGAAGACATTCACATCTTGCTCCTGCTGCAGGATATTAAGCAGAGGGTTAGGAAGAGGTGGCTCTGGAGCACCCTCAGAGTCACTGCTAGCAAAAGTAACATCCTCCTGCATGTGCTCATCCTCCACTTGCTGACCAGGGGGAACAACTGGGTTTTCAATCATCCCAAAATCATCTAAAGGAGAAGCTGGCTGGTTAAGATCAATCATATGTTGAATGCCTTGATCAGGTTGGCCATTGTTTACCAAAACCACCTGAATGTTGTCCTGTTGAGGCCACTCATCTTGAAGCACCTGCTCAGGCTCTGGCGGCCACAAGCCCCAGTTATTGGCAGGTTGATTCACCTGCTGTGCATTATCCTGCTGTTGTTCTTCTTCTTGCTGTTCCCCATTGAGACCCAAAACTGGCCCAGGTCCAAGCTGCCCAAAACCAAAGAAATCAAACATCTCTGGATTTATATCCTCAGGACCCGGTGGGAGATCCTCATCGGCCCCAAGAGCCCCCAACATCCTTGCTTGGATAATTTCTACTTGAATGGTCCAGGAATCCCCATTAAATCCAGGGCCTTCAGTTCCAACAACGAACCAAGGGATCTCCTCCAGGGACACCACTCTAGCTTTAACTAAAACATGTGCAATATGGCCTGGGTCTTCCTCCCAAGCAATTAACTGACCATGGTCACCCAGGAGCTTATTGATATGCAAATCAGAACAGAAATCCGGATTGACTCCTAACAGCATTAACCAGACTTCATGGTTCAGAGTTACTGCCCTATGGTTAGCACCTCGGTCGTGCTCAACAAATGACAAATTCACATCACCAAACTGATGAGGGCTATTCTGAATTAACTGATCTCTATCATGAAAGAAGTTCAGCTTGACATATGCTTGACCAAACGGGCATGGCTGGATAAAGCTATAACCGACTCTAGCCTCATTCCGCAGGAAATCATGTAAAACATCACTGATGTTATCGAATGGTACCTGATGAAGTGGCATTGGATCAATGGTGATGATAGACAAATCCGAGTGCCTGCCAGCGGGCCTTCCTAGAATCACCCGCGACATTGGTTTTCGGTGCTGAACCAAGACCCTATTGAAACCTCTTGGGATGAAGGGCGTCGGGTCGACGAAGTTGAACGCCATGGAGTCCGGGTCGGAGGCGTGACCCGGGGGGAACAGAGGCACAGAAGCTCCAGGTGGGGTTTCTTGGGTGGAGTCACGGAACGAGGGACGACACTCAGGGGTGGGATGCGGATGCTGGCCTGGAGATGTACGCGAGGAGCCTAGGCGAAGCTTGAGGAACGGGGTGGAATGGCAGGGAGGAGGTCCCGTCGCCGGCTGGGAATCGCCGGTGTTGCCCCTGTGTTGCTCAGCAAAGGAAGGCTCTGCTCCCTTCCAAGGAAACGAAGACGAAGGGGGCAAAAACAGGGGGGTGAGGATTTACCAGCGTGATGTTTTGGAAAGAGATGATCAGTGGGGTCTCCAAGGTCCTGGCCCCAGGTGGAAGTGAAGCAGCAGAACGGAACCAGGCGTGTGCTTCCACATTATGCCACGAGTAAGAACTGAAAGAAACAGGCAAGTCTTTCCCAGCAGAGAGACCTAGAAACCTGGGTGGAAATCTGCAGTTGGGCTCAATATGGCCCAAGCGGAAGCAAGAGGTGCAACGGACCCTAGAAAAGCAAGTGCTTCTGAAATATTTATTAGACAAGCAGCGGGTGCAATGTGGCCGGCCCATAGATGGGCGTTGGGCCCCTTTAGCTGAACGGCAGTGAAGCGGGACAACATTCGCCCCAGTCAAGACCTGCGGATTTGAATTTGAACTTGCCCGCTCCGGACGCTCGCGAAGTAAATGGGGTTGATTAGCTGACGTAGAACACGGCGGAAAATCAGATGCCAAATTTAGATCAGGGACCGAGGCGAAATTGAGCCTAGAGAAAACTGATTTGGCAGGAGGTTTCTGATTGACTGCATCATCAAAGGATTTAGAACCCTTTCTTGAACGCTTTTGCACCCAATCATACTGAGGACCAGAGTCCGATTTTGAGGCAATTCTTGCACGAGCTAGGCCAGATGGGTTCCAGAGGTGAAAGAACATCTTGAAAGAAGCACAGGCAAAGGAACGCAGGGCATAAACATGAAGACCAACCCTCCGATTGAACACTGAGAACTTAAAAAGCTGTTGTTCTAACTCGACAACCGAGAAGAGCTCGGCTGGGCCACCAAGAACCGACTGAAGAATTAGGCCAACTGAATCGGCTGTCAAACGAAATTTGGAGCGCCTAAAAGCCACAACTAGCCAAAAACTTGAGGCACCATCTGGGGAGAGCGAACAAACGGGGTTGCGGAATAGAGATCGTACCTCGGATGAAAAGGAGATACCATGAGAAGAATCCAGAGAGGAAGGATCCATGACGGAAGAAGAAGCTTGGCGGTCACTTGGAGAGGATCAGAGATCACCATGGTTGGGTGCTAGGAGGAGGAGCCCGTGAGGAGGCACGCATGGTTGACGAAGTCCGTCAGATTGGCACTGGACATTCCGTATTGATTGCAGTAGTATGTGAAGCAGGTCAAGATAAAACAGCCGTTTAGTGATAAATCAACCAACTAACTACACATGTGTTCAAGGGCACTTGCAGTGGGATTCCCATTCCTATTCACTTAATTGGATGGCACCTAGGAGTTTTTTTGGTGATGTGGCAAAAAGTAGAAAAGAGCTGAGAGAGAGAAAGAACTAGTTTTACTTTCTGATTTTATGGGGTTAACAAAGTAGCAACATTAACAACTCTCCAAATGGTCTTTGCACATGAGCAGCTGAGATCAACACCAAAGTTAAAGCACGCGCGCAGCCTAGATCAACAGACATGACAAAAAGATACTGAATATTTCACTGCACGGGTGACAGAAAAGAGCACCGATTTGCCATATATATAGCAACTGCATCCACGTCTTGTTGTCATATACTCCCTCCATTCTTAAATATATATCGTTCAGGACAAGAAAATTAGTTCAAAACCTGTCCTAAACATCATATATTTATGGACGGAGATAGTAACAAAGTTGCCATATTGTTTGTAATTGAATGATATCCTTTATACATATGTAGTTCAAACACAAAGTAATTCCAATAAATAGGCAAAATATATGTGAATCCTCTAAAAAGGTTTAATAGTATAGAAATTATAATAGAATTATGGTCATGGAAATATGGTAAATTCCAATTAAATTATTCCCATGGCCTTAACAAGTTGTCATTTTAAGCATCATATATGTTTCAAGTGTCATGTATGTTTACATTAACTCAACAAGTTTAAGTGGCGTACGTGTATTAATGGACATAACAAGGCATAAAGACTTGAAAACAGGAATGCCGTATAAAATAAATAAGATGCTTAGTGTATTGCAATTTGCTTTGTAGTTTAGAATAATCTCATTATAATGAGAATTTTTCTTATCTATTTAGAATAAATATAAATAAGAAAATGTGAAATTTACTTGGTGGCTCACAAAAATTGCCAAGAAAATATACGGTTTAATTGGTGGGTCTACCAAAACAGCCAAGGAAATGCGCACCATTTTCTTGGCAGATACCCAAAACAGCTAAGAAAATGCGACATTTACTTGGCAGGTCATCAAATCAGCAAGGAAATGCGCACCATTTTCTTGGCAGATATCCAAAACAGCCAAGAAAATGCATTGTTTTCTTGGCAGCTCAGAAAACCCACCCTGGAATTAAATTTCCTTGGCTGTTTATTAAACCTACCAAGAAAACGCTCGATTCCTTGGCAGTTAGTTTTACCTGCCAAGAAAATCCCTGACTGCTGAGAACAATCCAGTTTGGTGTAGTGAACTGTAAAAATTGTGATAGAACTAATGCATGCTGGGTGGAACTTTTTTCTTCTGTGGCTGAAACTTGCATCAATGGAATACAAAATTATGTTTTCTTGTCACTCTTTGTGCCCTTAGATGGATATTAGCCTTTCGTTTCCTTATATCAAATGGTATATATTACTTAGGATTTTTGATTTACTACACCTGCTATGTCAGGAGTAGTAACCATCAGAGGTTACTATTTGCTTCCCTCTAATTTCCAAATCATAGAACCCTTTTTTTTTAAGAAATAGGATAAACCCGGTCTCAGCAATCAATGTTTGACAGCTTACAACGATAGAAACACAACGCCCTGCCGCTGTTAAGGCGCACACTAGAAGATAATTATCTCCCAAGTTCAGAAAAAAAACAAGGCAACTGCTGCATACAGCAGGAATTAAACTAGAACATAATCCTTTTCAAGACACTCCAGCCATACTTGTTGAAAACTTCCAAAGCCGTTGTCTCCAGGCTTCGATACCCAAGCTTCAAGCTGTCCCTCTCCTCCTCTTTAGATAAGATCGACCAGCTCCTAGCTGCAAATATGGGAGTGATTGGACTATTTGATGACACAGACAAACACTCACGTTTATTTCTTCCGCCACATCATGCCTTGCATTGCTAGAGAGGAAGGTCATCAAGTGGGCATCCATCGAGTCAGAGCTTGGAAAGGTTTGTACTTTCCAAAACCCTGCGGGCACTGGATCTTGTACATGTTAATACAACGTTGTGACACCAGCCATCCAGTTCCCATGGCTGGCAAAATGATCCTGAACTCACCCAAAACCACATGGCATCCCTTTAATTTGTGAGACACTGGACCAGATGCAGACCGCAGCCACGAGGACATGTGCCACATGTATTTCTGGAGGCACATTCGATTCGTTTCCCAATCCCTCCTATTCCTAGCGCAAACACACTCTGCATCGTGCATATGCAGCTACATCAACCGGTCAAACATCGAGCTAGGATATGAGGCATGGTTATCCTCCTTCTATACAAGGGTTTTTGGACCATGAGGTTCGTGAGTGCATTTGTTTTCTCAATCTTAATTGACCTGCTTGATGGTCATCATATATGTCGTGATCTTTTTGTAGAAAATATCTCACCATTCATGTCATTTGATATGTACTACCTCCGTCCTTAAATTTATGATGTTTAGGACAAGCTAGTTAGTTCAAAAATGAACTAATTTACTTGTCATAAACGTCTTATATTTAAGAACAGAGGGAGTAGTAGTCCAACTTAAAATGAGCTGAGACATTTCAACATTCATTTCACCCAATTAGTTTATACAACACATTTTCGACGCCGCTTGACCGAGGTGCTGCTGGTGCCGCACCAAATTCTTGCATAGCTCGCTAAACGGCATAAATAGGATCTCATCGGTGTGCAGGAGTCTGCACTAAGCTAGCTGCCGGGGCAGATGACAGCGAGTTTGGGAGGCGCGGACGATGGCATGAGATGTGGCAGTGTGTCATGCATGATGGGGACGACACCGTGGTCGGGAAATTAAGGTGAGGTTGGACAGACCACAATAAGGTTCGAGAAGCATGGGCAATGGCAGGGGAGATTAGAGCGGGTGCAACAACGATGACGGCGAGCTCGGGGACATATTAGGTGGCGGGGTGATGACGCAGTCAGAGCGGACAACGGCGGGCGAGGTAGGAGTGGCACGAGCGCGACGGTGAGGCCAGGGAGGAGGGATGATGGTATGATCGGGACGGATGACGGTGAGACTGGGAGGCACGACGACAGCCGGTGAGGTCAAGGGTGGCGCGTGCGTGATAGAAATGATGACGCGGTTAGGGAAGGCCAAGTCGGGCAGATGATGACGAGACCATAGCATACGACAGTGATATTTGGACACGCAGATGCAATGGACGAAGTTAGGATGGCGCGGGCACGACAGGAACAACGGTGAGGCAGAAAGCTGCGAGGTGACGGCTCGACCAGGGCGGCCAATGGTGTAGATGAGCAAATGTTTACTCCCATTACAACCCACGGACACTGCTAGTAACAATATAAGTAAAAAACAGCATTCGTACTATATTCCAAATGCAAATCGGGCCACGTAGTTATGTTGATACTTCGGTTAAAAGAAGATGGAAGTCAGAAAACAAAAATTTTCATTTAACAAATTTTTAGAAACTAATATCGGTAGCCCGTCTAGAAGTTTGAAATTAAGAAGGCTGAAATAAAAATTAGGCCAAAAATTAATGTAATACCAAACTCTCAGGCCCAACAGATGCGTCAGTCCTAACAGCGAATTGACGGGCCAAGTTGAACATAAGTCGCCGCTTCAGTACAGGGAGGGACTCTGCTTCAGCAGTCTGCTATAGAATTATATCAAACCAGCATGCGTACAAGAGACATTGCTGGCCTTTCAGGAGAGATTTGGATTATATTCTTTGCACTGACAGCTGTAGCAAACATGGTCATCGAGCCATTTGTTCATGATTTTGATGATCCAATGACAATGCCATTATTGGAACTAACAAAGTATTTAGAATAAACCTTGAAGGTATTCTAGGTCGCAAAGAAGCAACCACAAACAAGAAACCAGCGAAAACAAAAAATGAGATAGTAATAAAATAATATCATGGGATATTTCGATGGTCGCCAAGAAAAGCATCGGAGCAAGTGTAGGGGTATATGGTATGCTGCGGGTAGGCTGAATTCAGATCAGACCATCGGATGTTCAGATAGCCTATTTTATAGTGTTAGGTGAATTTTAGAGGCAACCCATGAAAGGCAAAGAAATCAGTAACATTGCGTGATCCGATGGTAAGTGAAGAGGAGGCATCGAACGAAGCATATTTACTTAAGAGAGTTTGATCAGAAACCCTTCAGCATCAATCAGATGAAGCGTCGGATGAATTTTAGGTGTATTAGAGAAGAACATGGACGCAGGTAGTCAAATGGCTAGTTGCACCGGATGCTTTGTTGCAGGAAAAACAGACCATAGGAACATTATATCGTACCCAATTTAACTAGCCACTTGAGCAACACCTCTTTCAACCTTGGGGGGCCATTATACCGCCACCACTCATCCATTTGAATTTGCTGAAGTGTCCAAGCCTGCAATGAAGATCAAGACCCATGAAGAACAAATACATGCCACAAAGTGCTTAAATGATTAATCAAAGGTGTAGCACATGTTTTGCGAGAGTGGTTAGTGTTAGGATTGGCCTAAAGCTGAATACAAGGTGCGCCTATCAAGTGATCAAGTTATTGAGTGAACCACACGTACAAAAGCTGTGCCGGAGCCTAGGAGCCTTGGTTGCTCTCCGGCAAGTCTTAGACCCTTCGGCTTGTTGTGGAGTGACATTGACTATCATATGCAGGGGACATGGAGAACGAAGGTCTTTAGTGGAGATGGAATCAAGATGGCCGAGGAACTTGACACGAGCCTTCGTATGTGAGCTTTTGTTGCATGTCAAGCAACACATGGGAAGAGACTCGATGACTAGAAAATAATACTCTTGTGTGAGTGACTTAATAACATGAACTAGTGGTGACGACGATGATATAATCCTAGCTGACAAACGAAGCTGACAGAGTCAGTCGTGACAGTAAATCGACGGGTCAAGTTGAACACAAGTCGTCGCTTCATTACAAGCACTATACTTCATAATGGCGACGCCGGCTGGCTGCTATATAGAATCGTGACAAACAAGCATGAGTACCAAAGACATTGCTAGCCTTTCAGCAGAGACTTGGATTATTCTCTTTTGTTCTGACTGCCCTCGTCAGCAGGGCATGAGCGAGTACCTATTATTGCATATAGAGACAACTACTCCCTCCGTCCCAAAATATAAGATCCTAAAGCATTCAAACTCAAGAAACAATAGTGGGAGGAAATGACCTCTATACCCCTCATTTTACACTACCCACCAACTCTCCACCTACTCACCAATCTCATTTAATTTTGTCCTATCTCTCCAAGACTTTATATTTTGGTACAAAATTTGAACCCTTCAGGACCTTATATATTGAGACAGAGGGAGTACATAAAGACCCCGTCAGCCTGGCCCACGTATATCCACGTCCTTCTGCCAACCCGCGCTGCACCTTATCCTTCCACCTTTCGTCTTCGTCCGGACCCACACATTTCATTCTTCACACGCTATGCATGCATGCGCAGCTCTGTCCCATCAACCCTGTTCTGGTCGCCCCCGTCCTGCGGTCCTGCCCTTCCTATTCTTCTTTCACTACCTCCTCTTCCTCCTCCTCCTCCCATTCCCCCTTCCCCCATCATCTTCTTCCTATTGGGCGCAAACCCCGTCACTGCAGGTCACCACCATTACCCGTAGCCGGGGTCGACCTCACGATTGTGCCGTCCGCTTGCTTCCCAATGTGACCCCTATCCCCACTCTTCCTAACCATTGCATTACTGCCGACACAGATCACCAGACATCATCTACCACCGCACAAAGAAACCTAGAAACCATAACCTGGCCATCCTCTACCAACACCCACGGCCGGCTGCCCCGCCTACCAACAGTGGTGCAGAAAGACATGGATGTTAACTGCAGTGGGTTTAATGGATTTGACTATTCGAGCTTGTATGAATTAAGAAATTCAAGAAGGCTAAGAGCATCTCCAAGAGTATCCAATATCCAATATTTTCTTCCTAGAAAAGAATTGGAAGGAATAAATAAGTTCATCTTCAAGAGTTTCTAATAATCCACTCCTAAAATATAGAAGACAATTTTACATCGGGAATCATACCAGTATTATATATTCTTTCTCTCTTATATATTTGCATCAGAAACTTTTACCTACTCTTTATTCTTTCCACGCCCTTCCACCTTTAGATTAGGCATGACTTAGAAGTGCGTAACTTTATGCGGAACATGATGACTTTTACCTAGTTCTAAAAGATTAGGATGATGGATTGGTGGTTGTTGGAAAGATATTTTTTCTCATCTTGCTAAAAATCAAGGATTAGGAAGGGATTTAGAAAACTCTTGGAGATGCTCTTAACAACAATAGTTTTTTTGTGAACTTGAGGAAGGATGGGAAGAACAATAAGCCTCTCTCAATGGAGGTTTTGGTCTATGTATACTATTAAAAATGATTTCTTTTGAAACTACACACTACCAAAAGTTATACCTCCTTACCTCTCAAAGAGGTCGCGCCTGCCAGGCCCGACCCTACTAACAGGGGCTGTTTTGGTCGACGAAAGTGGGGGGAAGATGCCCCTTTTCGATTGTTAAAAATAGTTTTGACAATTTTGGTGATTTTTCTCACTAGGGAGATCGCTCACCTGCCCTTGGAAAATTCTGCCCGCAAATCACACTCCCCTCTCCAATTTCCATTCATCTCTGCACTGCTGTCTCCCCTCCCCTCCCCTCGCCATCCTAAGCTGCATGTGGATCGGTGCCACCCGTCCCCTTACCTTCCACCATGGTCTCAAAAATCCCCCCGATCCAGTCGATCGGGGCTGCATGCTGTAGGAAAGGTAGGATGCGTATAATGTGGTTGATGGATGGTAATGAGCCCCTAGGGGTATATATGCAAGGCACCTCCGTGGATACATATGGCAGTCTAGGAATCCATCCTAACCTACCATCTATATTCTAACACCCCCCCTAAGTCCTAGCGGCAACGACACGAACGGTCAAACTGGAGAACAATGAAGACATATCCCCCGTAGTCGGAACACTAGTGCAAAATCTTTGATTGGAGACCCATGCAGAAGATATCCCTTTAGTGTTGTAGTAGCCGACATGGAAGAAGTGCATCGTCGAGGTGCTTGAGTACACAAACTCATCAGCTTCTTGCCGAGGACAGCAGTAGGATAGCGAGCGGCGGATGGCGATAGTAGGCTGCATGGTTTGTGACTTAGGTCACGCTTAGGACAGGGGTGGCAATGACGCGGGTATAGAAAAGGTCGTGCTCGGATCAGGGGTGGTGGAGATGTCTTCATCAGCAACATCGACGACGGTGTCTGCGTGAGAACGGCCAGAGGCGCGGAGATAGATCGAGCACCTGCTTAACGAGGACCGGCAGTGAGTGGCACCACCGACGGAAGAGTTAGCAGCATCGGTAAGGGTGGACTGATCACGAGCATCATCGTTGCAGCCTAGAGGGCGCATCAACAACCTCGTCCATTAGGAGTGATGATGATGAACGATGACGAACAGCAGGGCGATGCAAACCCGATAGCAAATCAGGAAAAACTATGAAAAAAACTCACAGCAGCAGGCAAACCTTGGTACAATCTAGGGTGCCCCTAGAAAATTTTGATCCCCTTCCTTATATTTTCCCGGTTAACGGACAAGAGAATAAGAGTCTGGGAGGAAAAATCGGCTGCGTTCCCTCTCGGACTCCATGGCGGACACCTGTCCGCCCTTAGGTCGTGAGGACTCAGCAGCAGGGCATCGGTGGTGAGGAGGAGCGGCACCCAGTGCGGATCTGGAGGCATCCAGCGGAGACCTGCATGGGACGGAGAGATAGGGAGAAGCCTCATGGTGGTGTGGTTCGCCATCGACGACGTAGGAGCAGCATGTGGGGTAGGACAGAGGAGCTGCATCTTGGCGATGTAGCCAGGCCGCCACCACAATGGATCCATTGAAGGCAGCAGGTAGCATGCTGGACCGACTGGGAAGGGACGGCACACGACCGACGAGCGCCCCTAGTAGCGCGGCGGCGACTCAGCTCCCCAGATGCTCCTTCGCAACCATGTGCTCACGCTCAAGGGTAGTAATGGTGGTGGCGCTGGAGGTGCAGATGGGGGTGCAAGCCAGGCGCATGACAAGGACAATGGCGATAGTGACACATGCACCAGATCCTAGCAGCGATTGGAGAGGTAGGTCCTGTTGCTGCTGGTGGTTGACCACGATGGTGTGGCGGATCGGAAGTACTCGCGGTGTATCCTAGGATGTGCTACCCCCAGTAGAGATCGATCTCCCAGGGGTGGTGCGGCGGCAAAGGAAGCAAAACCTTAGGTCGAAACCCTAATTCGTGATACCATGTAGGAAAGATAGGATGCGTATAATGTGGTCAATGTATTACAATGAGCCCCTAGGGGGTATATATGAGAGTATAGAGTCTTGAAGGAAAAGGCACCTTTGTGGATGAATATGGCAGTCTAGGATTCTATCTTAAGCTACAATCTATACTCTAACACACACAATGGTAGCGGATGTAGTGCGCAGCGGATTCGCCCCGACCCGCTATACCCACGAGCCGGCGCCCCACCAGGCCTAGGTCCACTGGAGCCTGAGGACCGAAGTGTCCGACGGTCAGTGGATGGCCACTCCTTATTGATGAGTGATTGACGAAATTGTGTGGACTGACGCTGTGCTTAGTCTTGTGGATGTAGGCTGCGGCTTGATTTGCATTTGTGCAGGTGAAGAACAGGCGCGAAAGGTCTTAGCCCTGCTTAGGCCTCTGAAGGACTGGAGGGACAAGTAGGCTTGGTTCGATGGACCCGGTGGCCAGCCGAGATCAAGTACGAGTCACATGGTGCGAGAAGAGCAAGTCGAAGTCATATGGTGGGTTTGTTGGTTGATCCGAAAGCCAACATCGAGCCAGGGTGAACGTGGCGGACAAGTCGAGGAGCTCGGCGTGGAGGCTACACCAAGCTCGCGAGGTTTGCAGTGGTTCACCAGAAAATCACTGGGTTCCTTGGTTGCTCCACAAAGCCAAGTCTGAGTGGTCGACGGCTCGAAGCAGCACCCCGCCGGTCTGACCGGTGGGCCTCACCGGCCTGACCAGTGTGGACCGGTGGTGGACACCGGTCTGACCGGTGGCGGGCAAGGAGCGCCGGGTGACTCGAAGTGGAGGACACGCGTCAGGATCGCAAGCCTGGCATCGAGGGTACGCAAGGTGCAGTTGTTGGGCGTCTGTCCGATGGAAAAGCTGTCAAGTTTCCTAATTTGCCCTACAAGGGGTATGTATCACCTAAGGGCATTTTAGTCTTTCTCCCTCACCGATGGACCTCATATATAAACTATGTGGAAGGGTGTTGGCAGCCATCTCTTGGGCTTTAGGATTTTCATATCCTCTTAGCAATTTCTCTTTTTAGTTTCCTATTTTCTCTTATGACTAGCTTGAGAGCTTCATGATAAGATCTTTAGAGAGGGATGTATGTTAGGGAGGAAATCTAGACCTTGTATGAATCTTTCTTTGGATGTATAGAAGGTTCGGTGTGATTCCTCAAGTGTTTTTGGTTGTCTATCCCGTTTCTCTTTTTGGTGATTTTCGGAGCCTTTTCTTGGCGAATTTCTTCCGGTGGATTTGAGGCCTCTCCTTTGCGGATTTGTTGAGGGATGCACACATGAGCCCCTTTTGGTTCTTTTCTTGGTGATCCCCTTCTCAAATCCGTGGGAAAAGGTGCTCGATTTGGGGTTTTCTTTGGGGTCTCGTGGAGAGGTGTTCTTGGTGTTCATCTTTTGATTCCTCTTGATTTAGTAGATCTTTGGGGACGATTTTCTAGGCATGGCTTGTCCACGAGGTGTTCCACCTATCCCCAAAGTCTCACTTGAATCCGTGGAGCGAATCGGGAGATCGGGTGATCGAAAGGGAGGAGTTGACCCGCGGCTTGAGTTTTCCCCGAGCGCCCAGGCAGTACTGGTCTGACCGGTGCCCTCTACCAGTCTGACCGGTGTCTACCCAGTTGGGTGGTTCTCGAGGATTTCTGTTCCAGAGTGTTGTTTTGGTTCTTGGTTTGCTCCTGTTTTGATCCAGTGCAGTTTTGGCCCTTGGAGTATTGAAGTCTCGCATTTAGGGTTTTCCAGCCTAGACCAGTCTAACCGGTGTGTTGTACCGGCCTGAACGGTGTAGGGGCTTTCTGTGGGAAATCATCATGCTGCTCGAGTGACCCGGCTAGGGGTGTGAGGTGACCCGGTTCGTCTTTGTTTGGTGTCGGGTGACCCGGTGGTGTGTTTCGGGTGACCCGACTGGAACCGGTCTGACTGGTGTAGTGTGTTAGCTGCGAGTTGTTTGTTATGCTGCGTTCTTAAGTAGTTTGTGTCGTTTGCTAGTTCCTAGGTCCAGTAGCACTCTAGTGGCTGCATGGATTTGGCTAGCGGCGTGTCGAGGATCTTGTAGTTGTGTTTGGGACCATAGGCCGAGTTCAACTCTTGGGAGAAGATTTTTTATCGGCTCCTATTCACTCCCCCCTCTTCGGCCGCCATTCTGGTCCTTAGCCCACAACAAGGCATTGGGTCTAACTCAACTCAAAAGACTAGCCTGATGGGTGAGGATTACCCCCACCTTTATGTTGTGCCATGCACCATCAATTTCTGATGTGGGACTGTTGGGGATCCGGGACAGGACCCCACCTTGTGGGCCACCCTACCCTCAAAGAAAAGAGACATCACACCCTCATCCTGAAGGAGCCCCCAAGAACTCGGAGCCAAGTTAGAAATTTCCCAAGGGAAGGGCGTCGCTGGCGGAAACCTCCCCGGGGTTCGGAGCAATCTCGAGCTCCCAACCCCAGGGACGCTCTGATGACTAAAGACTGCTGGCGCTCTCCCCCTCCTCGGAGGACCCTGACCAGCGGGGAGAACCAATGGACCCGATCCGGACCCCACTTTGGGAGTCCCATCCCACACTCATCAGACGCACCCTGGGGTGTCGTACAGTGGAGGAAATGAACAACATGCCCTTCCACTGCTCCGGAGGAGCCCCTATTGCTGTACCGGGACCGTACTGAGGGTAGAAAGGGCAATGTAAAATATTCCGCCCTCGAGGCTATAAAAGGACTCACCCAATAGCTTTCAAGACACAGTTCACTAGTTGGTCAGTCCCCTAGTAGATCTTCTGAGCCTTCATTGTTGTTCGGCTTAAGGGGTCACTTTCTTACTATTTGGGGTTTGTAACCACCAATAGGTACTAAATCCAACAATCTCCCCTGTCACACATTAGACTTAACTCTTCCAGCACATACAACCTGTGTTATCTCCCAAAGAAGTTATCTAGGCCTTGAGTCCAACTCTCCCGCCACAACCATCCGTGTGACCCTCCGAAGATGTTCATGGGCTCTCCCGTCACCATGTGTCCCCGAAGATGTTATCTCAGGTTTTTTGGACCTTCGGCTCTGATACCACTTGTTAGCAGACGGGTCATACCCGCCACCGTGGACCAGGGAGGCGGAGTTCTTCTACAACACTCAAGTAGCACACCCCACCAATGGACAACGATGAGGAGTGAATGGAGCCTGAGCAGCACTACACGCATGTGTGCATCACAACGTGACCCCACTGGCATCGACGACTAATTCCTTGACGATGGCGTAGGCTACGAGCACGAAGGATGAGTCTGAGGCCAGATCTGCGGGGTGACTGTGAATAGTGAGATGGCCAGCACAACCACAAGCAATGTTCGAGGCTTCTCCAGTGCCCAAATGATGTCCAAGTTTGGGTACTTCAACCTGTCGCCATAACAGAGTTTGTGGCGTTCCACGACCTCCACTTATCCCATCATCATTGGTACTAGCTTGGGACATGCATGATTGCGATCTCTTTTATTTTCTTCAATTGGGTTCTAAATTTGGTTGCGAAGGATTCGAATGTACCGAATGTGAGGCATGCAAGTTCCTTGGGCTAGTCAGGGGAAGGAAAGCTTGATGACACTACAAAAAATATGTCAACTAGTGACGAAACTTTCATAGCACAATCGTTATCATCACAGATATCTAATATTACTGGTTGATATCATCATAAAGTTTCATACCTGAGAAAATTTAGTGATAAATTTATGGAACTTCATAAAAGTTACATGGTGTTTTTTAAGATATAGGCTTCGCAAAAATGTCATAACCAACTAGGGTCCCACATGTAGGTGTTGACGGTTAAATAGCATGTCAAGTTTGAACCACAAGCGCACAGATCATGTGTAGCTTTTCCCTTAGAGTATTCCATCCAAGGTTATCAATCTATGTATCGACATTGAAGCACCTAGGGTTTTCCATCTAGCTAAACGAATCTATCCTAGCATGATGTGTAGATTGCATACGAAGGTTACACTTGAAAGATATGAATAAAGTATAAGTGTTGATCACATTGACAGCCATAGATGAGATAACACAACCAAGAAGCCAGGGCCTATCATCTCTAGGTACAGTTCTAGTAAAAAAGGTGATCAAAACGTAGATTGCATCTCAACTAAAGGTAGACAGAAACATCTCTCCGAAAGGCGGCTCGCAAGCGGCCTACTTTCCCAAGGTCACCGGTACGAGGTGCGTGTTGACGCCTAAGGTTTCACAAAGCTTTACCCCGAACGCCCACCAAGCACTCTTACTCGTAGCTCCTCCTCTTGGTGGCCGCGCACCGTCTCTCATGGTACTCGCCATCGATCCTATTCCACATCATGTCGTCGCTAGAACTTTTCCCTCCCGCATGCTGTCACCACACGAGGGTAATCAACCAACTAGCTAAAACATGCCACCTCAACATATCCGCAAGATGTAGACTAATCACACGAATAGATCTAATCTTACTATGAACATATAGATGCATCACATATGAGAAAGAAAGCATTGAAGTAGACCAAAGTTGAAACAACTAGAATAAAGAGTAGATTGATATCACCATCATGTGTGTACACACCCGACAAATGCTAGGGGTGACTCCCGAACTCCACCATGGCGCAACCTCGCAGGGAGGCCATGGTGGCTAGGGGTGGCCTAAGCCATCTCCAAGGTACCCTCGAAGACTCGCGGTGGCCGTCAGCTTCCTTCGGTGTATCTTCTTCTTTCGGCGGCTCTCTCGTGAATGGATCTCCCTCTTTGGGTGCCTAGGGGGTTGTATTTATGATCTTGGGGAGCCTTGGGGCGTGCTCCACCTTGCCTTGCATGAGATCTTCGTTGGGATAGAAGCGAACTTGGTTTCCATAAAATCAACCTCGTCCAGATTTTTTGGATTCGCAGCCCTTCCTTGCCGGCACCATATCTCCCACGTCCGGACTCCAAATAATGCAAATTCAGTATCTAGATTGTGTACCACGAAACTATCTCGAACTTTGGTATTCATTGCTTTCCTTGGAAACGAAGATAAGATCCCCAAAACGGCCTCGGATGATAATCTGTCTGATTTCGGACTTATCTGCGCAACAGGTATTTCGGGGGCCACATCTCCTAGCTCCTTGATTCGAATTGGGCCTTCCATATGTCCAAATCCAAGCTCTCATCGAAGCCCACAGCTTTGGTATTCAAACTTTTGCCATTAGAGGCCGTTTAAGTCTCTGAATCTG
The DNA here is from genome assembly GCA_036936925.1 of Cenchrus fungigraminus. Taxonomy (NCBI): domain Eukaryota; kingdom Viridiplantae; phylum Streptophyta; class Magnoliopsida; order Poales; family Poaceae; genus Cenchrus; species Cenchrus fungigraminus. The sequence continues at coordinate 107,876,698 of CM072779.1, forward strand.
CACCGAAAGATCATGTTGTTATGGGCTACGCGAACATCTCTCGGGCTGAGTTGATCTCGTGGGTAAACCTCCAAGTCCCCGGAGTTTTACGACTTTATGCTTTGGTCCTCGGGTCATTTGGAGTCATGTTCACTTCGTGTCTTGACTTGTGCTGAGTTTCATTATCTTCTCATAAAGTGCTCGATGAAATTTGCCCGAAAGACCTCCTTTAAGTGCTTAATCCTGCGTAAACAACATACTCCAAAAACCACATGCAAGTGTGAACTTGTTACATCATTAGTATGCCTAGTGGCGGGTTAGTTATAATTCAAAGCTTAAACCAAAGTATAACAAGTGCTTTTACTTGACGGAAATCGACCGCCAACAACTCCCCCATGCTTAAACCTTGCTCGTCCTCGAGCAAGTCCAGGATCTTTACTTAACTTGGAAATCAGCATTGTCCTTCAATGTCTTCCCTACACTCAATCATACACAACAAGACATATTGCTCTCTCAACTATTTAGCATTGAGGTTTAAGTTTTGATCGGCTACTTTCATCATGGAAGGTAGACTAGCAATAAAGAACATGCCACAATAAAACAAATATAGTGCTCTCAAACTTAAGTAAACTTCAAACCTTTTACCTTGTTGCATCGTGAAGAATTTTCGAAAAGGTGCATATCCAACATAGTGAGGTCCTCTTGCAAGAGCTCATGGAAACACTCATCTCATCAAGTCACTCAAGCCTATACTAGATTATTTTCAACATATTCTACTCATATATGTAAGTGGAAGGCTTATGTGGAGCTTGGTGGGTAAAAATAATCCTAGCAAAATATTATATCCGAAATATTGCTAAACTAAGACAGAGATCTATTGGATTTACTGAGACTTGTCAAAAAGGCCATGGAAATAATGTTGGAGGGAGAGAGAGGTGGAACACACGCATTTAGATAAGTGGACATGTGCAAGTGGCAAATGGATGATCCCGAGGCACGAACGAAGTCCTTGTTATCGAATTGCACATGGTTGGAAAAATTGAGTATGGATCAATCCTTAATCTTGATAGCACACTTTGAACTTTAATGAAGCTCGAAGAACTGAGGAGCACTCTTATTTCTTTTTCCATTTTTTCTCTTTTTTCTCTTTTTTCCTTCTTCTTTTCCTTCTTCTTTTGCCTTTTTCCCTTTTTTTCTTGCTCCTTAGAACTTCTTGCAACATAGCACTCACTCAGCAAAAAGTCAGAAATAATGCGATGACTCCTCCCCCATGCTTAGATGATGGTCGTCCTCGAGCATGAAAGGGAACAATGATATATTGCTGATGTGAGTATCAAAATATTCGATCTCCAAAAAAATTAATTTATTCCTCTAGAGGGGCTTCCGCACTTTATGGGCACCTCTAGGTCTTGATCTTCTTGAAGGGACACTCATTAATCTTCTGAATCTTGGACAAGATATTTTTCCATACTTAATGATAGGTTGTGGTCAAGGAGGTAGTCACAAAAATGATAATTTGGGTTTAGGTTGGATGCCCAGCGAGGTTTGCGAAATTTTCAGTGTAGAAACTCACAATGCATGGACAAAAAGGCTAGCAATAAGAAGTTACGCAAAATGGAATGACCAGTTTCTAAGTCTCATACCACAAAAATCAATCTTAATCCAACTCATCAAAATATAAGTTTGCAAACTAAAGGTTTCATCATGAAAGAACAATAATGTGTAAAGGCTTTGGTAGGTAGAACTTTGTAAGAGGTTCACGCATGTAGATAGCATAAAATAAAGTTTTATATAAAACAATACAAGATATAAGGTCATTGGTAAACTTAAGTCAAAGAGCAATATAGAGTATGTGGGTCTAGAATTTAGTCATTTAACCTCCACAAATAAAAGAGCCAATATTTTGTCAATCTAAGTTCCTTTTAATGGAGAGCAAATAGTCAAGTCACATATAACATTGTGTAAGTAAAACAAAGCGGCAACTTTCATCTCTTTTCCATAAGCAAGAGCATTAAAGAATATCATTGTGGTAAGCTCAAGGTGATGGTGATAAACATTTATTGAAAACCAAAACAAACCTAAGTTGTACTCCTAGTAGCCATGTCATTAACAAGAGAGATATACAAAGGTTTCTAACCTATGGTTGATGGCACACGCACGCACACACACACACACACACACACACACACACACACACACACACACACACACACACACACACACACACACACACACACACACACACACACACACACACACACACACACACACACACACACACACACACACACACACACACACACACACACACACACACACACACACACACACACATACATACATACACACACACAAGCATTTTTAAAAAAGGAAGGACAAAGGTTGAGGAAGAGTTACCTTCCTTTTGATGCTTGTAATGAGTTGTAGCATGGCTTCTCCTATGCTTAAGCATTGTGCTTAGGATGGTAGAAGGAGAGTTAGCATCTTCTAGTGATTGTGATCCTTGTTTTCATCAGGTCCTCCCCCATGCTTAGCGTCGTGCTAGGCATGGAAAGAGAGGATGAAGCTTGGTTCTCCGTGTCCGGAGTTTGTCCTTATGCATCTTCACTTTTGTCGCTTTTATCCTTAAATTTCTTCTCTTTTCCTTTCTTGAAAGCTCATCATCATGCCTGCAAAACAATTCAAGTGCACAACCTACCCCGGGGTGACGGTCGGGAGTAGAAACATTTGCCAACAAACCAACAACAATCCCTAAGATCCTTAACTTGTGACATAATTAATTTAGTGAAAATAAAATAGGACCTAATGGATGTGTGTGAATGCAAGAGGGAGGAAGGTATATAAGCAAAGAAAATGTTTACACCTAGTTCTAAGTGCCATGTTTACAATTAGGTGGCTGAATTTCTCCATGGCCATACAGATTTATTAACGAAGGGTAAAACACCATGTTTATTCCAAGGTCAATAATTCTTTATAACACAAGAAAAATAAAGCATATTACAAAGCTTATAAACCAACCAATGCAATATAGAAGTTAGCAAGGTTTATTAAGTTAGAAGATAATGGTCCGCAAGCAAGTTTAAACACCACGTTTACACAAGATTTCTAAGGAAAAATACCCATGGAGCATTAACACAAATATGAAAGCATTCATCATACTAAGTGTACCAACCAAGCCAACTAAATGCAAAACATGTGTGGAGTGCAAAAAGAATGATGATGAAAAGATGTTATATATGCATAAGACAAACATGAATCATGATCATGGTGATGGTCTAAAAAGAAAAATTAAAACTAGATTAAATAGACACAAGCATAGAATCAAAGGGTAGTGCCACACTTCATGTTTCTCTCTAAAAGGACACAAATAAAAAGACTCTAAATACTAATAGGCACACAAAAAGGGTATATAAGTTTTCCATGATCAAATAACAAGGTGCTCTCTCAATAGCAATTAAGACATACAGCAGGATGTTGTGGCATTTATTAGAGCAATGGTACAATGTTACTTGATGGGTTTAATTTAAGAGCACAATATAGACCGTCATCATATATATATATATATATATATATATATATATATATATATATATATATATATATATATATATATATATATATATATATATATATATATATATATATATATATATATATATATATATATATATATATATATATATATATATATATATATATATATATATATATATATAGGACGAGTTTTTTCTACTCCCGGGAGTAGCTACTCCCATACTTGTATCTCACAAACTATAGGGTATCTTTGCATACTTGAGGTTTCTAAAATAAGTATGTACACATACTTGATTTTTAAAAGTGGTATGTGGACATACCCTCTTTTTATATATGAGGAAACATAAAGTTAGTGAACATACTCATGTTTCAATATAGGAAATGACATACATCACAAGGTGCAAAAAATTACGAGTTCCACTCAAATTTTTTCATGATTATCACTTTGATAAATCTTATTTTAGGTATGTTTACATACTCCAATTGATAAATGGGTATGTACACATACGCAAAGTGCTTTTTTGAACGTGAGAGTAACTACACCCGGGAGTAGAATGGATTTACCCTATATATATATATATAAAGAACGGGTTGCCTCCCGCAAAGCGCTTCATTAAAGTCATAGAGCTTGACTCTCTCACATACCTCCTCATTGTTGTGAAGCCATGGTCCTTCGTGCGAGAGTTCGAATTGTCCATGAAGCTTGTATTGATGTCACCCTTTGTAATCCATCGTGGTTTGCTTTTAACATCTTCATTCATTGAATGATGTCACTCGTGCCTTCATTTGCAAATGTTCTCGAGGCTCTTATTTTGTCCCGAGCTTCTGAATTCGATCATGTATGCTTGAAGAAACCACAGCCCAAGCTCCTCTTCATTGTTGTCATCCTTATCTCCTTCACCTTGTCCTTGTCATGTTGCTCTTGCATCTTTGTTCATGGATTTCCCCTGCGTCCAGAACAGAACCTATACAAAAATATAGTTCTATTGAAAAGTTATGAAATTACCTTTCCAACGAGTGGTCATTCGTCTTAAACGGAGCTCGAAGGGAGAAGTTATGCCCGTTTTACTTTAGTGCTGCGTGTTGTCCAGAAAATTTCAGAACGTACGACCTTCGATGTTTTGGCTATAACCGCTTGTAGGAATCTCCGATTAACTTGGTTTTTGATTCATTGGAACCGGAATTTCATGGGGCTCCTTATTATCCAAAAATATTCTGTTTCTTTCTTCAGAGGTCTTACATAATTTAGATGCAATCGGTACCTTCTTGAGAATTGATCCGGAGATGTTGATGACCTTGATCTTGTAGTCTTTGAGCATCGTGTTTGCATCCCTAGGCTCCAAGCTCATCACCATTGATCCAGCAGCGAGTAGCATGGCTCTAATGATGTATCTTCTTCATTGTTCTTACATTACCCAGGGTGTCGGGATCATACGGGGCTCATGGCTCTCTAATCTTCCTTCTACATCGTCATCGTCTTCTCCGTTGTTTGCTGCTGCCTCTTCTTCATTGAATTACTCTTCATCCAGTGCAGAACATGTATCAAACTTCCACTCCATTGCAATGTGTATCAAATTCCCTTTCCAATGAGCACTCATTCACTCCAACCGGACCCCGGATGAAAGAGTTATGCTCGTATTACCTTGGCACTACAATCTGTCTTGAAGAATTTCAGAATGTGTAACGTGGAAAGATTTTACCTTAACTCTTTGTACCAATGTCCAAAATTAATGATTTTTGATGCGTTGGAAAGAAGACTTGACAGAGCTTGATAATCTTCAATTTTCCTCGATGGTACCTCTCTGATTATGGGTGAAAAACTTGATCATAACAGCAACCTTCCAGAGATGTTGATGATCGGATGTCACGACTTCTTTGGGGCTTGATTCATCACCAATAGCTTGGACAAAGAAATCTCCAAGAGACATTATCCAAAGAAAATAAATTGACACGATGACATACCTTTTTCATCTTTACTTGTTTTAAGTGTGGGCTCGATAGCAGATGTTGGGCCACTAACAAAAGTTAGCATCTACCACTAAAGAGCGGGTCTTCACGTAGCCATCAACTTGCTTGAGCGAGATTGGACTTGTCGAAGTACGAATGTTGAGAACTTCTTGATCACTTTGTGTCTATGGTTTTACCTGCATTCATGGACACAAACAAGAAACACAAGATATATGCAATAATAAAATTAGGGTTAGCCCAAAAAGATAGATAGATCGCCCTAGGGTTTATGTTGCCGATCCCCGGCAAAGGCACCAGAAAAGCTTGTTGACGATTAAATAGCGCGTCAAGTTTGAACCGCAAGCGCACGGATCGTGTGTAGCTTTTCCCTTAGAGTATTCCATCCAAGGTTATCAATCTGTGTATCGACATTGAAGCACCTAGGTTTTCCATCTAGCTAAACAAATCTATCCTAGCATGATGTGTAGATTGCATACGAAGGTAACACTTGAAAGATATGAATGAAGTATAAGTGTTGATCACATTGACAGCCATAGATGAGATAACACAACCAAGAAGCCAGGGCCTATCATCTCTAGGTACAGTTCTAGTCAAAAAGGTGATCAAAACGTAGATTGCATCTCAACTAAAGGTAGACAGAAACATCTCTCCGAAAGGCGGCTCGCAAGCGGCCTACTTTCCCAAGGTCACCGGTGCGAGGTGCGTGTTGACGCCTAATGTTTCACAAAGCTTTACCCCGAATGCCCACCAAGCACTCTTACTCGTAGCTCCTCCTCTTGGTGGCCGCGCACCGTCTCTCATGGTACTTGCCATCGATCCTATTCCACATCATGTCGTCGCTAGAACTTTTCCCTCCCGCATGCTATCAACACACGAGGGTAATCAACCAACTAGCTAAAACATGCCACCTCAATGTATCCGCAAGATGTAGACTAATCACATGAATAGATCTAATCTTACTATGAACATATGGATGCATCACATATGAGAAAGAATGCATTGAAGTAGACCAAAGTTGAGACAACTAGAATAAAGAGTAGATTTATATCACCATCGTGTGTGTACATACCCGGACAAATGTTGTGGGTGACTCCCGAATTCCACCATGGCGCAACCTCGCAGAGAGGCCATGGTGGCTAGGGGTGGCCTAAGCCATCTACTAGGTACCCTCGAAGACTCGCGGCAGCCGTCAGATTCCTTCGGTGTATCTCCTTCTTTCGACGGCTCTCTCGTGAATGGATCCCCCTCCTTGGGCGCCTAGGGGGTTGTATTTATGATCTTGGGGAGCCTTGGGGTGTGCTCCACCTTGTCTTGCATGAGATCTTCATTGGGATAGAAGCGAACTTGGTTTCCATAAAATCAGCCTCGTCCAGATTTTTCTAATTCGCAGCCCTTCCTTGTCGGCACCATATCTCCCACGTCCGGACTCCAAATAATGCAAATTCGATATCTAGATTGTGTGCCACGAAATTATCTCCAACTTTGTTATTCATTGCTTTCCTTGGAAACGAAGATAAGATCCCAAAACGGTCTCGGAAGATAATCTGTCTGATTTCAGACTTATCTGCGCAACAGGTATTTCAGGGGCCATATCTCCCAGCTCCTTGATCCGAATTGGGCCTTCCATATGTCCAAATCCAAGCTCTCATCGAGGCACACAACTTTGGTATCAAACTTTTGCCATTAGAGGTCGTTTAATTCTCTGAATCTGCACCGAAAGATCATGCTGTTCTGGGCTACGCGAACATCTCTCGGGCTGAGTTGATCTCGTGGGTAAACCTCCAAGTCCCCGGAGTTTTACGACTTTATGCTTTGGTCCTCGGGTCATTTGGAGTCATGTTCACTTCGTGTCTTGACTTGTGCTGGGTTTCATTATCTTCTCATAAAGTGCTCGATGAACTTTGCCTGAAAGACCTCCTTTAAGCGCTTAATCCTGCGTAAACAACATACTCCAAAAACCACATGCAAGTGTGAACTTGTTACATCATTAGTATGCCTAGTGGCGGGTTAGTTATAATTTAAAGCTTAAACCAAAGTGTAACAAGTGCTTTTACTTGACGGAAATCGACCGCCAACAGTAGGATGGTAAAATAAATGGAAAATGAGCTCCTCCCTAGGTCGAACCCCAAATCGATCGAATTAGAAGTCTTTAGTGTGATCGGGCCCTACATGTATGTTTTAGGTGAGTTGGTGGTAGATGTTCTGAGGTGAAAAAGGAAGAAAAATTAAATGGAATGACTATCCATAGCAAGGCCTATGTTTTTTAGATCTATATATGTTTTTGAGGTAAGATATGTTTTACATATTTGGATTCTAATAAGTGCAGTCCACATGCCAGTTGGAGGCCTAAGCATGGAGTATATTTCTTATTCCTTGACACAACATACAGTACTACAAGAGACTCACCGGTGCCACACTTATGTTTGCTATGGCAAGTACTATAGCTAGCATTGCTGTGCAAATGTGCTTCTGTCCATGGCAGGAATGGTGGATCGTAGCGGTCCTAGCTGTGAATAGAGAGCTGGGACTCACTCTAGTCAGGCTAGTCCCTATTTTATAAGGCTACATTCACCTTTCATCCTAGTGAAGATGAATTCTGGATTTGCCGATCTGGGTTAAGAGACTCCATTTCAATTTCGTCCTACCCTGAGATTTACATTCCAATTGGTGTTAGAACTTGATAGATTCATGTATTTAGCAGCCACCGGTATCAGGAGTAGAATATGATAGCACTAGATCTCTGACGAATGATCGTGGTGTTATCATTGTTGATCCTAATGATAACGAGTGCAAGCACATGCTGTCTTTCCATCTTAGTTATGAATAGACATGTGCCAACCCTAGGCGCCGATATCCATGTTGCTACGAGGTAAATGATGACTAAGGAGCAAGTTCGTGGAAAGAAGCATGTAAAATTACTAAGGAGCAGGCCCATATCAAAGTCTGTGAGCTGAAATCAATGAATCAATAGTTTGGGGATGCCAACAAGTCCTTGATGAACATGACAAAGAAAATGGGAAATGGTACTCAGTTGTCTCAACTACAAATGGGTAACGATAACAAGAATGTGAAAGCTAAAAAAGATGCAATTATGTGGAAGGAAGAATGTGCAAAAGCTAACAAGGTGATTAAAGAGACTATCGCTGAACTGCAGAAGGTGAAGGGACTCCTGTATTCTTCCACGATTGTGGTGAAGATGATGAATGAATTGTTGTAGTAGACTGGATATAACAAGTCACTCAGGGGCAATGTAGAGGCATAATATCAAGTGTGGTGCTATTGCTAGGTAGCCGATTGAGAGGTGTGATCCGGCTTGTATTTTGGTACTTTTGTTCATGATCTTAGAAACACATGTTGAAATAACAGATCGTATCACAATATACATACTTATTAGCGGGTGCAGTCGGAATCACGAGCGGTGCTGACGGGATGACGATGGTGTTGCAGACGGAATGTTGTAGACGACATTGAAGACGGTGATGAACAAGAGTTGCCGAGATAGATGGAGGACGAGCCATGGTCAAGAACCCTGAGCAGTCATGCGGAGCGCTTCCCAAAATCTTATTCGCTCTCTCCCGATGTAGGATCACAAAAGCGAGTGGTTCTAGAGACATGCTCTCCCATTCATTGTTGCATGCCGACGATCAGGATGGAGTAGACTACAATGGTGATGCACGAACGAGAAGAGGCAAAACCCTAGCTCAAATAGATTATGTTTTTGGAAGAGGCCGATAGGTCGTATATATAGGAGAGCCCACCGTCTCACGTCGCGATCATGATCTAAACTAATTCGACTTTCATATATTAAAAATCTCTTTTGACTTACCTGTTCGAGGACATTTTCAATCCTGCTCGTTGTCTCCAGAACCCATCCCAATGGATCGATTGTTGGGTGGGTTAACCCTTCACTAGTTAGGAGGACTTTCGAAAGGACCGTCGTGCAGGCTTGCTTAGAATAACTTAGCGCTAATGGGTACTTTGTGCCAGTACTCTTATTTTCTAATCAAGGCACCCGAGGAGGGAGAAAGTGTGACCATGACCACAGAGAGACTTTGTCGGCTGAATGGAAATGACATGGTATGGAGCATAGAAATATCATCGTGCATTTTTTATTTTAATTAGTTGTGGTAATTTTTTAAGAGTAAAGTACACTACCGGTCCATAAACTTTTTATGGTGTGTCATCCCGGTCCATAGACTTTGTAAGTGTGTCATTACTATCCCTAAACTTGATTTGGGTCTCAAATCAACCGTTAATAGGTCTCTAATCGCAAGTACATGTGAATATACCAGAAAACCTCCTGTCCAGCTTCCTGAAATCAGTTCGCCGAAAGAAAAAAAGAAATTGCGACGCGGACGGCGCACCGATGGCGGCCTCGCGCTCGCGGACTGCGCGGTGCGCAGGGAGGCGACGCAGCTCGTCCGTGCGCTCGCGGACGTCTCGCAGGGAGGCGGCGCAGCTCGACCTGGCGCTCGCGGACGGCGCGCAGGGAGGCGGCGCAACTCGACCTGGCGCTCGCGGCAGGAGGCGGCGCAGCTCATCCTCGGGGACAACACCCAGGAGGAGGAGGCGCAGCTCATCCGCAGTGTATAGCCACATGCTCCTGTAAACTGGTCTCCCTGTGAATTGCTCTCCTCTCTGATCGACAGGAGTTTGAACATGTAACATGTAAATTTGCTACCATTATATCTCTGATAAACAGCAGCCAATTATCATGGGAGATGCTTTGTCGTTCTAATTTTATTTTGCTCCTGCCATGTTCATAGCAAAAGAGAAAGAGGTTATTCTGATATCTTCAGCTCAGTGTTGCAAACTGATCACACTATGCAACGGCTCAGATAAATGTTGCACAGTTTTACAGGACATCACAACAAAATTTGAACACGAAATTATCTCCGTTGCCGGCCACCGTGCGCCGTCGCGCAAACGAGAAGACGCGACGCGCGGTCGCCGGTTCGCAGTCGCACGAGGAAGGCGCGCGGTCCCGCGAGGAAAACGAATCGACGAAGGAACTGAATCAAGGAAAGAACTGAATCGACGACGGGTGTGCATGATGCGGGTCAGACCTGTTAACAGGTTGAATTGAGACCCGAATAGAGTTTAAGGGTGGTAATGACACACTTTAGAAGTCTATGGACCGGGATGACACACCATGAAAAATTCGTGGACCAGTAATGCACTTTACTCATTTTTTAACATTCGTAACCTCATTCTTATCTTTAGGATATCTTTGGTAAAACCATTGCGACAATGAGCTTTCATGCAATTATGAGCAAGTGTTGGTATTTTCTTACTATGTGTTGACATTTGATTATCATTGCAAAGTTCGTTTGGACTTGCAAGCGGACAAATCCCTCGTCGTAGTCAAGGGACCCTTCTTTCCTTGAGTGGTGATCCCAAGGTATTGAATCCGTGGAACAATGTGCAACGCAAGATCGATCCAATAAAGCGAGAAAGCACTTTGTTTAAGAGAGGTTTCAAACGCATCTAATCTATTAAAACATGAGAGGTAGCGAGAAAAGCAAGAGGTAACAGATCTAGAGAGTCTAGATCGTGCCATTGTCGTAGTTCCAAGCGAGAGATGAAGATAGCAATAAGAATCTCATAAAAAACATGTGGCTTCCGGTCCAATCCTCGAAGGCACCTACCGTACACGTGATCGACATCCTGTCACGATGCCCCCGCTTCTTGTGTTGGTGAACCTAAGAGCATGCTCACAAGGAACGTGTTGAAAACACTTGGTCGATCGGGTATGCACCTCTAGGCACCGTGGCTACAAGAGCACCCTAGGCGATCTATCTTAAGTATAGATCGAGGAAGAAGCAAAACCAAGAGAAGACAAAACCAAAGAGGAAGTACTCGATTGCTAGTTATCGGATTCATAGAAACTCCATCATAAGTGTATACATGAATAAGATCCAACCGGGATCCTACCTTGATCTTGATTCAAGCCTCCGGAACTCCAACGTGGTCTTCCATGCAAGGTTCCCACGCCGGCTAGGTGAACCCTAGACGACTACACGACCCTCCTCTCCGAGATGGTGTCCCTCAAGCTTCTCTGCTCCTCGGTGGCGGATGACGAATGACTTGATAGTTGCAACTTCGCACGGGGGCTATAAATAGCCCGAGCATCATCTAGGTCAAAGGGGCGACAAACCGACACGAAAATGGGCCAGGCCGGCCGGTGGGCCGGCCGGCCCAGGGCCTTTTCGGCCCGGTTCGTCCCCGGTTTTCTTCGTGAAGTTTCTCGGAACTTCGTGAGTTTTTGCCGAGTTGCATGTGGGCCCTTGACATCATTTTCCTCGCGATTTAGTTAAGGGTGCTTGGTGTATGAACTCCCGCATCTTCCGTCTAGGTCCTCAGCACTTCTTGGCTTCATGCTTTAGTCCTTGGTTCATTTGGAGTCATGTTCATCTTGTATCTTGACTTGTCCCGGGCTCCATGATCATCTTGTAAAACCCTTGATGAACTTTACCCGGAAGTCCTCATTTAAGCTCTTGATTCCTGTGTAAACAATAAACTCCAAAAACCATGCGCGAGTGCGAACATAACATATAATGGGGGTTAGGATCATTAGTGTGAATGTCAAATTAATACCAACATCGAAGGTAAACATGTGGCTAGGTTGACGGAAATCGACCGCCAACACTATGATTCAAATCCGATACACAGAAGAGATTGGAAGTTCTAGGCTCACCTTTCATTTTACATGCCATATCAATTCTCCTTGAGATACTGTATGAGATTTATGGAAGTCCATGTGACTATTCATGTGAAGCATCAGAGAGTGCATTGATTCATGCTCTAGCATATATTGATGAAGTTCTAGACTTCAAGATTGGAGACTTCAACTATATGGATTATCTAAGAAAGAAAAATGAAGTATGAAATATGTGTTGTGAATGGATGCACCGCTTTATTTGTATGGATTTGAACTTGTTGTTTTTGTTTAGACCTTAAGTATTGATGTATGAACCTTTTATGTATCTGTCCTCTTACTATTGTATTTGAATGCCTTAATTTCAATGACTTGAATCTGAACGATATTTTCGTGAAAAATGGCACAAAAATTAAAGTTGAGATGACAATAATTAATAAATTCTTAGGACATACTTTACCCAAGCTAATAGAAATGTCTAACAAGATAACAAATCCACTTTAATAAAGTCTTAGAAGATACATTAAGCCAGGCTAATAAGAACCGTTAATTTATCCTTTAACAATTCTTCCTTCACAGTCTGTATGTAACTATGGCTTCTTTGATTTAGCAATGTTGTCTTCAATTTTTTTTGATTTGTTTGTTCATCATGTTTGAATAGGTCTAGTTCCTCATACTGATTGTAATCCTCAACATCAACTACATCTTCATCTCCAAGAATTCTTTGTTTTCCGGAGATGGCAATGTGCTTGTTTACATTTATAGGATCAGTTATGTAGCAAACCTGTGCAACACGCTCGGAGAGTGGCCATGGGTCATCTTTGTAACCTCCATTGGCAAGGTCTACAAGTGTCAACCCATAATTGTCATCTGCAACACCATTCGGGTGTTTAACCCATTCGCACTGAAACACAGGGATCCAGATATTCTCTAAGTAATCAAGTTCCCAAATTTCCTCTATGATACCACAGTAAGTGATGTTCTTTCGGGATGTATCAATCGCATCTATGCGAACACCACTATTTTGATACGTGACGTTTTTGTTGTCTTTTGCCTTGGTATAAAAGGTGTACCCATTAATTTCGTATGCTTGCCATGAGGTGACATTTCCTGATGGGTTAGATGCCAATTTGGTCAATGTTGCATCATCTATGGAATTTCCTTCAAATAGATGCTCATGTTCCTTTAACCATGATGGGAAATGGCGCTTTTGCTCTTTGATGACCCAATCCTCAGACCAACTATTATTTTCTTCATGAATCTCATTTAGGTGTTGCATGATGAACGTCTCCACTATTGCAAGTTGTTGTAGAACACTTTAATGTGCTTTGTCCAGTTGTTGGTTGTCCTCATCAATGAATCTTTTCCTTCTAATGGTACCTCTCCCAGAGAATCTTCCCTCATGCCGAGATTTCGGTAAACCGATCGCTCTCTTGTCTTTTATGTAATCTATACAACAATCAACACTCTCTTTTGTATGGTACCTCTCGATCTAGAAATGCCTTGTTTCTCATGTATCCATTGAGAATCGACATGAACCATTCATATGTCCACATCTGATAGAAGTACATAGGTCCTAGTTCAGTAATTTGCTCGACCATGTGGATCATTAGATGTTCCATGATATCAAAAAAGGATGGAGGGAAGCACATCTCGAGTTGGGCCTGAGTTTCTGGTATAAAAAGCTAAAGCCTTGCCAACTCTACACAATCGACCACTTTCTGCGAAATCACATTGAAAAGGTAGCACATCCTTGTGATAACCATCCTAACAAATACTGGTTTGATAGCTCGGATCACAATTGTGAGAAAAAACAATGATCATCACATGGCAATCATGAGAGTTATAACTAGTAAGTGTCATGTCCTTCAACGAGACTAGTAATCGGATGTTGGATGAGAATACAGTAGGCACTTTTAGCCCGCGCGAGCACTTGCACATAGCTAATCTCTCATATTGTGTTAAGTTGTAGCTAGCCGAGGTTAGGTACTGCTTACCATTAGGACGTTGTTGCGGGTGGAGCTCTGGCCTGATTTTTAGGTCAACAAGATCCTTATGTGACTTCAGTCAGTCCTTTACCTTGCCCGTTAACTCCAAGAATCTGATGGTGCTATCAAACACATTATTCTGAAGATGCATCCCATCAATGGCATGGCGCACCGCCAGCTCTTTCCAATATGGCAAATACTTAAAGAAGATAGAGATCTTCTTAAACGGCACGTCGACGTTTTCTATATTTTCAGCCTTCTTGCTTCTCCTTTCCGAATTATCAACACCACCTTTTGACTTCTTACCAAGTTTGAACTGGACCTTTTGGCATATTTCAAATATAGTTGTACCCGTGGCTAGTTGTGGGGCAAAATCTTTCTCATTAGTTCTATCAAAATAGTCTGCCACCTTGAAGTATTTGTGAGTCTTCAAATAAGAAGCGCATGTGCCCCGTATACACTATCTTCGTAGATCCCTTGAGGTACACATATGTTGTTCCATTCAAGCAAACTACACAAGTTGTCTTCCCTTTTATCTGACCTGACGCAGAAAGTAGGGCAGGGTAATCATTAATGGTAACAAAGATAATGACCCTAAGTGTGAATTTCTCCTGTCTGTACTCATCACACATTTAAACCCCATGTTCCCAAAGCTTCTGCATATCTTCCATAAATGGCTCTAGGAAAACATCTATGTCGATACTAGGTTGCTTCGGGCCCAAGATGAGAATGGTTAGCAAAAAGAACTTTCTCTTGTGAAGGTTGTATATGCTCATCATTGCTGGCCATGTGCTGCATCCCGAAAAGAGAGATAAGGGAAATTGGTTGGCCCCTGCTAGTTACACCCTCAGCAAGGAAGAGAAGAAGATGATGTTTGATTATTTGAATAGTATCAAGGTCCCGACGGGCTACTCCTCAAATATACAACGAATAATAAATTACAAAGAGAAAAGTTCATAAATCTGAAGGCTCATGACTGCCACGTGTTGATGACATAATTGCTGCCTGTTGCACTAAGGGGTATTCTACTAGAGAATGTGAGATTGGCAGTCGTCAAGGTTTGTTCATTCCTCAACCAGATCTCTCAGAAGGCAATCCATCCAAACAATCTAGTGCAGTTGCAGAAAGATGTCGTGCAATGCCTCGTCAGCTTTGAGATGATCTTTCCACCCTCTTTCTTTACTATCATGACCCACCTTCTAGTGCATCTGGTTGAAGATATTGTTATCCTCGGGCCTGTATATTTACACAACATGTTCTCTTTTGAGCGGTTGATGTCTGGTTACAAGAAGTATGTCCGTAATCGTGCTCATCTCGAAGGAAGCATTGCAAAGGGATATGCTACAGAGGAGGTCATTGAGTTTTGTGTCGACTTTATTGATGGGCTTGCTCCAATTGGACTCCTAGTATCACGCCATGAGGGGAGACTCAGGGGAAAGGGCACAGTAGGGAAGAAATCTTGGATGGATATGGATGAAACATTATTTCGTACAGCACATTCCACTGTCCTGCAACAATCATCCCTAGTGGCTTCATACAGGGAGGAGCACAAGTCCATTGTACAGGCCTCAAACATTGGGAAGTCAGAGGCCTAGATTACATGTCATCACAATGTTAATTTTGCATCATGGTTGCGGAAAAAACTTATGGGTGATAACACTATTGGAGAGCAACCGCAATGGTTGGCTAGAAGTCCATCTATCTCAGTACTTACATTCCAAGGATACGAGATAAACGGATACACATTCTACACGAGAGCCCAAGACAAAAGAGCACAAAACAAAAATAGCGGTGTCCGTATAGATGCAACAGACAACAAAGGAAAAGTACAAACATACTATAGTGCCATTGAAGAGATATGAGAATTGGACTACAGACCTTTAAAAATCCCTCTTTTGAACTGGGTTAAAACACTGTAGGAGGTATAACGATAGACAAATTTGGGATGAGAATAGTGGATCTCAACAAGATTGGATACAAAGATGAACCGTTCGTCCTAGCGAATGATGTGACTCAAGTTTTCTATGTGAAAGACATGTCGAGCAAACCACCAATAATAAAGAAGGGTGATGATAAGGGTGTTGTTGATAATGAGCCAAAGAGCCACATAGTTTTACCAGGAAAAAGAAAAATCATTGGAGTTGAGGACAAGACTGACATTTCGGAATATTATGATCAATTCGATGGTCTTCCTTCATTTTCAGTAGAGATTGACCCAAGCATCCTGTTAGCCAAAGAGGACACTCCATACCTACGTCGTGATCACAACCAAGGGACATTCGTGAAGAGTAAGATTGTTAACGTTGCATTAGATGGTGATGTATAATAAGTTTTATTAATTTGTGCTCATGTACCAAAGTATTGTAATATTTTCATGAACTAGTATTTTGCTACTTTCTTAACAAAACTTTCAATTATTTCACTTTTTTTAGCATTATCGGATATTAAATAATAAATTTACGTAAAAACATACATGAGCAAGACTAAATCATGATTACTATATTAATTACACTGGATGTTCTATTTAAGGAAGATTTTGCATGAAAAAAATAAATTTATTTTCATTTGGTAAAGTCAAGGACAAAAAGGACAATTTAGAAGATATTACTAACTTAATGATAAGAAAATTTTAATTTTGATTGTTCATTTTAAGATTTCATAGTATCTATGTAAAGAAAATTTACTAAATTTGTTCTGCAATTTTATATGTTGTATATGATTTACCATAAATAAACAATCAATATAGAAAATCACAACGAAAAATAAAAGGAAAACAGTAGGTAACAAAATGGAAAGCACATTAGTACCTGTGCTAAACTAGCACCGGTACTAATGTGCTTTTCCATACCGCACGAAATGAAAAGCCACATTAGTACCGGTGCTAAACTAGCACTCGTACTAACGTGAACATTAGTACCGGGCCTTAACCAGCCCCGGTACTAATATGCATACTAGCACCGGTGCTAGTTGTTGACGGTTCAATAACGCGCCAAGGTTCATCGCAAGCTTACGGATCATGTAGTACCTTTTTCCCTCGAGTATCACTCAAGGTATCGAATCCGTGGAACAGTGTGTAACGCAAGACTCAATCTAATAACCGAGAAACACTTGCATCTTTAGGAAGTTTCGAATACATCTAATCTACTAAGATCATGAGAGGTAGCAAGAGAAAGCATTGAGGTACCGATCTAGAGGGATCTAGATCGTGTTTATGTCGTAATTCCGAGCAAGATAGAAGAGAGAGTAAAACGAATCTCATTGAAAGTGTCTTTAAACCTTAACCTTCGGTCAAACCCCGTAAGTCGCCCCAGCATACTCGGTGTCAACATCCTGTCACGATGTTCCCCTTTCTTCGCGGTCGAATCTTAGAGCGCACCCGCAAGGAGTGCGTTGAACTACTTGGTAGATCGGGTATGCACCTCTAGCCACCGCGGCTACAAGAACATCCCATGCAATCTATCTCGAGAATAGATTGAGGAAGAAAACACCCAAGCAAGAACAAGAATTGCAAACAAAGGTACTCGATCGCTAGGAATCGGATCCATTAAAACTCCATCAAAAGTGTATACATGAATAAGATCCAACCGGGATCCTACCTTGATCTTGATTCATGCCTCCGGAACTTCGACGTGGTCTTCCTTGCAAGATTTCCATGCCGGCTAGGTAAACCCTAGACGACTAACACGACCCTCCTCTCCAGGGTGGTGTCCCTCAAGCTCCTCTGCTCCTCGGCGGTGAATGACGAATGGCTTGATAGTTGCAACTTCGCACGTGGACTATAAATAGCCTGAGCATCATCTAGGTCAAAGGGGGCGGCGAACCGGCACGAAAAGCGACCAGGCCGGTCGGCCTAGGCTGACCGGCCCAGGGCCTTTTCGGCCCGGTTCGTCCCCGGTTTTCTTCGTGAAGCTTCTCGCGGCTTCCTGAGTTTTTGCCGAGTTGCATGTGGGTCCTTGACGTTATTTTCCTCGCGGTTTAGATAAGGGTGCTTTGCGTATGAACTCCCGCATCTTCTGTCTAGGTCCTCGACACTTCTCGGCTTCACGCTTTAGTCCTTGGTTCATTTGGAGTCATGTTCATCTTGTATCTTGACTTGTCCCGGGGTCCATGATCTTCTCGTAAAACCCTTGATGAACCTTACCCGGAAGTCCTCATTTAGGCTCTTGATTCCTGTGCAAACAATAAACTCCAAAAACCATACACGAGTGCGAACTTAACATATAATGGGTGTTAGGATCGTTAGTGTGAATATCAAATTAATACCAACATAGAAGGTAAACAAGTGGCTAGGTTGACGGAAATCGACCGCCAACATCCCCCCATGCTTAAACCTTGCTCGCCCTCGAGTAAGCCTTCAATGGATATCAGCGTTGCCCTTCGATGTTCATACCCTACACTTGATCATACATGAGAAAACATAATGCTCTCTAGATTAAAGTTCCATAATGTACTAACTTTTATCTTTATGGAGGGCAGATATCATTCAAGCTCTTTCCACAAGTACTTGATCAAGCTCTCAAACTTTTAAACAAATCTCAGAAATTTTGAAAAATAAAGAATGAGATAAAGAGAAAAATTGCTTTACCAAGATAAAAAATAACCATCTTGCACTTTGCTCATGTACTCTCATCTCATCTTGTCTCTCAAGCCTACTTGTTCTACTCCTTTCCTCTCTCAAAGTATATGGTGGAAAGCTTTATATGGAGCTATAGGAAAGTTTTGTCCTACCAAGATATTATAGTTGAGATATTATTAAAACAAGACTAGCTTATCATGGTCTAACCGAGACTCGTCAAAAAGGTCATTGGAAAAATAATGTTATCAAGGAGGGGGGAGAGATGAACACACACACTTTGAGATAGGTGGACATGTGCAAATGACAAAGAGTGATCCCGAGGCACAAACGAAGTCCTCGTTATCAGATTGCATATGGTTGGAAAGATGAGTATGGGTCTTGATCTTGAATCCTCTTGAAAACTCAAAAAGCACTAAACATAGCTAGAGAACCGGGGAGCTTTATTATTTTTTTTCTCTTTCTTTCTTTTTCTCATCATACTTTTTCTCTTTTTTTATTTGCTCCCCTTGAACTCTAGACTTGCACTTCCTTGGCAACCCCCCCATGCTTAGACGTTTGCTCGTCCTTGGGCAAAAGAGGTGATAAAAATGCCAAAGTAGAAATTGAAGCTCTCACATTTTCTTAGAGAGAGATACTCGAAAAATCTTCTAGGGATCCTTTTGGAAGTTTCCCTTACTTGAAGCACCTTCCTTGTAATGTCCCTCACAATATTCATCCATACTCATATATTGGGTTGTGGTCAAGGAGGTGAACACAAAAAAAGATATATTTGGTTTTTTTAGTTGGATATCCGGCGAGGTTTGCGAAATTCCCAATGTGGAAACTCACAATGCACGGATAGAAGGGCTAGCATAAAGAACGATACACAAAAACGGAATGACCAGTTTCTTAGTCTCGGGCCAGAGAAATCAGGCCTTGAATTAATGCACCCAAAAATAAATCTTGTATATACTAGTGTTTTGCACTCAAGTAAATTTAGGCTTTGGATGGGTAGAGCAAAATGCAAGTGGTATTCATGACAAGGTTAGCATAACTTTTTGAGAATAAAAAGGTTCTTTGATTCATTCAAAGTTGAGAGCAATGAAAAAGAACAATGGGACTTGAGTTATCATAACCTCCACACAAGATTAGGCTAGCATTTAATTAAAATTTCAGATTCATATTAAAAGAGAGCACTAGCTTAAACATGCATAAATCAAGCATAAGATCGAGCAAAGCGGCAACGATCATCACATATCAACATGGTACAATTTTCCATCCATATTAAGATCATAAAAGCAACGGTGAAACTTATTCATGATGATGGATAAGAAATTACTACTATCACACATGCTGAAAATAAATAAAAACAAGAAAATACTACGCATACATAAACGCACACAAGATAAAAAATAAAGAAACGGAAAAGGAAAAATCAAACCACACTTAAAAAGCTTCGTCCCTTCCTTCTTTCTTCACTCCTCATCCAATTGCTCTTGCTCCGTTGGTTGACTTTCGTTGAATCCTTGCTCAAAATATGTTTGCATGGCCCCTCCATGAAATTGATCCGGCGGCACAATTTGAAGGCGTCCTAATTGATAGGCGATCCCCGCCGTTCCTTCAAGCCAATAGTCGACATGGCTCCGGATCCTCTTGACGTCATGCATATTCCTTTGCATATACGCCCCAATAATGGCTGCACTTTGCTGGGGCTGGGGCATGCTTGTATACGGTGCCACAAATGCTTCATTTGGCACAACAAAAGTTGGTGGACAATATGTTGGAGGAGGTGGCGGCATGGCTGCACCACTCCCCCATGCTTGCATCAGCACACTTCCATAGTAGGGTGGTGGCATAGGAATCTTGCGATAAGGTTGATGGTATTCATCCCCTCCTTGTTCTTGGCCTGCGGAAGACGATCCTTCTTCTATAATTCTTCCTCTTTTGTTCTTCTTGGCCGGTACAAGAATTCCTTCTTCTAACCAATTCTCTCTCCCTTCAATAAATAATTTTAGCCTCATATTTGGGAGAGGAACGTTGACTTTTGCCACCTTGTGCTCTCTCTTTTCATCTCCACTAATGTATTTTCCTTGCTTCATATAATCAATCCCAAGTGAATTCCCCACAAGTAGGAATTTTGGGTTCCTTGAAATACCCAGCTTCACATAAATTGCTATCATAGAGAGATAGCATCCCAAACCAATATCTCCGGTCCCCGAAGTTGCCTCACAACACCATCGATTGATCATGATATATGACAGATCAATGGCTTACCTTGCAATCAATGCCGAATAAAGCCAATTAAGTTCCATGTCGGTGATCTTGGACTCTCTCATTCTTCCCAAAATCGTTTTACTCATCCAAGAATGAAATACCCGAATGATGGGATTCCAGATGATATTTCTTTGCCGGTTATCGTCTCCCGAAATCATACTCCAAAATCCATCCAATACACTTTCATTAACATCCACTTGCTCTAGGGCTTCCTTCTTGAAACTGAGCAACTCTCTTTATTTGCTCATCATCCTTTGAGTCGAAATGAGAGGGATGGCACCCCTTCATTAATAACCGGTGCCATCATCATGAGAATTTCCAAGGCAAGCTCCAAATGAAAGCTCACCCCTACTCCCTCGAAAAATTGCACCCAACCAAGGTGATTCATCATTTGATAAATATCTGGAAGAAATCCCAACACTTGGAGGGCATCATCGTCGATGTCAATGTTGGGCACAATCCTCTTCTCTAGGCTTCCAAGCCTCTCCTCGTATTGTAAAACACGTCGTCAACGGTTGGATCTTCTCCCTCTCGCGTCTCTCATGACAAGCATAAGAATAAAAGTACAAAGTAGACAAGAGACAATATAGGTGGAGCTTCTCTTTATTATCTGAATATCGATGATTTATAACAGGGGTAATCCTCTGATATATATACTCCGAACTAAGCCTAGAGTTTTGGTAAGAGCCCACAATCAACCGGACAAGGACTAGGACTTCTAGTCCTCCTTTCTATCCATACGAAGTCCGGTTGTTTTACAACACTCCCCCTTGGGCGATTACCGCGAATGCATATGCCTCATCAAAAACTCCATCGGAAAACCCAGTGGGAAAAAACAGTTCTCGGAGAAAAGAGTACATATCAACCGCATTTTGTATTGCACATGTTGTCTCGTCAAAAACCTTATGTGAGAAACCTTCAAGTAAAAACTCACAAAGGAAAAAAGAGTACAACATAAAACCTTCTTGGTTATACAATATTATATAATCATTATTCTTCATGAATAGTAATCAATCTTCAAGACTTATGCATGAACTTCATGATTCTTGCAACAAAGATCTACATGATCTAAGTAAATGAGTGGTATACCTTAATGTTAAATTCAATAAATAATCATCAAGTTGATTCCTTCTAGGTACAACTTAAAGATTTCATATCTAAATATGATTAAACATATGCTCCCCCTCATAATAACATTCTCTGAACTTCAGTGTTCAAAATGTTCGAGTCACATTCTTCATAAATGTGCACTAGTCCTTCAAAGACTTAATTTATAATTCTTCTAGATTATATTAGGAGCAATGCTTCAAGCATTAGTAACCAATTTATTTAACTATGCAACACAAAAGAAAAATTTATCCTTTCAGAGAAATGGGGGGTAATAATTTGATAAATTTTATATCTTCTAGATATTACAGTTCAAACTTCAATGTTTGATTAATAGCAAATATCTAAGTGGATTCTAAGTTAATACCAATGATCTATTCTGTAGATCTTCTAAAGTTGGCTTGTTCCACACTTCCACTGTAGATAATCAGTATTCAGTTGGCATTTGAGGAGATAATTCAAATTGCCAATCACCAATATACATTCTATGGTATGTGAGGATACATACTATCAATGCTAATTGATTGCGTATGAACTTACTAGTGCTTGTATGGCTCATTTGGGACCATACGAATTCTCACCTTATTGTTAATTCAATCACTTGGGTCTGTATGAATTTTCATTTATATCTTCAGGATTATTGGTGTTCACTCAGAAATTAACTGATTAGTCGTTCATTGACTATATCCTTTAAGGATTTTCTAATTCTTCGAGAATAGTATTTCTCTTCTCTGAGAAATTCTCTCATGCAAGAGAGAAGTGATTTACTTGTTAATTTCAGCTCTTCAATAAACTCTTTTATTTGAACGTGTTATTCATAATAAGTCACTTTATGACTTTATTTCCTTCGAGGAATTGCTCTTCTAGAGACTATTAGTATTCATTCAGGAATATTATCAACCTTAGACACTTATTACTTTGTATCAAATTTAATTTCTTTTTGTTCTTTCTCTTATTCCTACGAGGAATGATGAATCCTTCTAGGATCATTTCTTATAGATTTTCAGAATCCATCAATTAACTGCATAATATAAATTCAATTCATTCTTTCCATATGCCAGGTATTTAGCAGAATATTCATTCATACAAAATGGGAGTTTACTAGTCTTTTGAAAGACTTATGAACCATTGCATTTCACCATGTCATCCAATTTGAACTTTCGGATTCAAATACTTTCTTCATGGTTCAACCTCAATTGCATTCTTCAAATTTACCCAACATGAGTGCTTCATGCAACTCTGCCATGGACTTTATTTACGGATCCATATTCTCGTTAGAGAAATATTTGCAATGATAGAGGTAATCTCGTCAAAAACCTTATGTGAGAAACCTTCAAGTAAAAACTCACAAAGGGAAAAAGAGTACAACATAAAACCTTCTTGGTTCTACAATATTATATAGTTACTGTTCTTCATAAATAGTAATCAATCTTCAAGATTTATGCATGAACTTCATGATTCTTGCAACAAAGATCTACATGATCTAAGTAAACGAGTGGTACACCTTCATGGTAAATTTAATAGTTAATCATCAAGTTGATTCCTTCTAGGTACAACTTAAGAGATTTCAAATCTAAATATGATTAAACATATGCTCCCCCTCATAACAACATCTTTTGAACTTTAGTGTTCAAAATGTCGGAGTCACATTCTTCATAAATGTGCATTAGTCCTTCGAAGATTTAACTTGTAATTCTTCTAGATTATATTAGGAGGAATGCTTCAAGAATTAGTAACCACTTTATTTGACTATGCAACACAAAATAAAATTTTATCCTTTCAGAGGAATTTGGGGATAATAATTTACTAAATTTCATATCTTATAGATATTACATTTCAAACTTCAATATTTGATTAATAACAACTATATATAAGTGGATTTAAGTTAACACCAATGATCTATTCTGTACATCTTCCAAAGTTAGCTTATTCCATATTTCCACTTAAGATAATCAATCTTCAGTTGGCATTTGAGGGGATAATTCAAATTGCCAATCACCAATATACCTTCTATGGTATGTGAGGATACATACTATCAATGCTGGTTGATTGTGTATGCACTTACTGGTGCTTGTATGGCTCATTCAGGACCATACGAATTCTCACCTCATTCTTAATTCAATCACTTGGGTCTGTATGAATTTTCATTTATATCTTCAGGATTATTGGTGTTCACTCAGAAATTAACTGATTAGTCCTTCATTGACTATATCCTTCAAGGATTTTCTAATTCTTCGAGAATAGTATTTCTCTTCTCTGAGAAATTCTCTCATGCAAGAGAGAAGTGATTTACTTGTTAATTTGAACACTTTCAATTGTTATTCATAATAAGTCACTTTATGACTTCATATCCTTCGAGGAATTGCTCTTCTAGAGACTATTAATATTCATTCAGGAATATTGTCATGAAGCAGGAATAGAAAACGCACTCAGTCATACTCGCATGAAGCGAAGTATAAATGCCAGAAAATTAAATTGCGAGGAGCCTATGAATGGCATCACCTGATGTGAAAACACACTTGAAGTGAAATTCCCTGAAGGACTTTTATCCTAGTGAGAATGTGCACATATAATGAATACTCACAAAATGGGAATCTAGAAATTAGGAGATACAACCTGAAGTTATTAACCAGAAGTTAAGTTTACTTGTACTAAACAAAATACTATGTGCGGTATATCCCAGGTATTGAATAATATACTCACCAAAGCAAAAGACTTGATCATTAATTTAAAATCCACAGGGACGCCTGTTGGTTTTGGATCAAATGAACTTGTCAAACAATTTATCAAAATCTCCATAAAATTCTGGAATGTAGACCATCATGGTCAAATACCTCACAAACTGAGAAATGATCATCTTGAAGATCAATGCCTAACACTATATAGCGCGCTCAATATTTTGTGTTGGGATAGCAGATACTAGTTGACTATATCATAGTCTTGTCCTGAAGATATGGGAGAAAAAGGAATGAATGTCGACAACATATTACCTCTATCATTGCAAATATTTCTCTAACGAGAATATGGATCCATAAATAAAGTCCATGGCAGAGTTGCATGAAGCACTCATGTTGGGTCAATTTGAAGAATGCAATTGAGGTTGAACCATGAAGAAAGTATTTGAATCCGAAAGTTCAAATTGGATGACATGGTGAAATGCAATGGTTCATAAGTCTTTCGAAAGACTAGGAAACTCCCATTGTGTATGAATGAATATTCTGCTAAATACCTGGCATATGGAAAGAATGAATTGAATTTATATTATGTAGTTAATTGATGGATTATGAAAATCTATAAGAAATGATCCTAGAAGGATTCATCATTCCTCGTAGGAATAAGAGAAAGAACAAAAAGAAATTAAATCTCATACTAAGTAATAAGTGTCTAAGGTTGATAATATTCCTGAATGAATATTAATAGGTTCTAGAAGAGCAATTCCTCGAAGGAAATAAAGTCATAAAGTGACTTATTATGAATAACACGTTCAAATAAAAGAGTTTATTGAAGAGCTCAAATTAACAAGTAAATCACTTCTCTCTTGCATGAGAGAATTTCTCAGAGAAGAGAAATACTATTCTCGAAGAATTAGAAAATCCTTGAAGGATATAGTCAATGAATGACTAATCAGTTAATTTCTGAGTGAACACCAATAATCCTGAACATATAAATGAAAATTCATACAGACCCAAGTGATTGAATTAACAATAAGGTGAGAATTCGTATGGTCCCAAATGAGCCATACAAGCACCAGTAAGTTCATACGCAATCAACTAGCATTGATAGTATGTACCCTCACATACCATAGAATGTATATTGGTGATTGGCAATTTGAATTATCCCCTCAAATGCCAACTGAAGACTGATTATCTACAATGGAATTGTGGAACAAGCCAATTTTAGAAGATCTACCAAATAGATCATTGGTGTTAACTTAGAATCCACTTAGATGTATTTGCTATTAATCAAACATTGAAGTTTGAACTGTAATATCTAGAAGATATAAAATTTAGCAAATTATTACCCCCCATTTTTCTGAAAGGATAAAATTTTCTTTTGTGTTGCACAGTTAAATAAAGTGGTTACTAATGCTTGAAGCATTGCTCCTAATATAATCTAGAAGAATTATAAATTAATTCTTTGAAGGACTAATGCACATTTATGAAGAATGTGACTCAGACATTTTGAACACTGAAGTTCAGAGGATGTTATTATGAGGGGGAGCATATGTTTAATCATATTTAGATCTGAAATCTTTAAGTTGTACCTAGACTGATTATCTACAGTGGAAGTGTGGAACAAGCCAACTTTAGAAGACCTACCGAATAGATCATTGGTGTTAACTTAGAATCCACTTAGATGTATTTGCTATTAATCAAACATTGAAGTTTGAACTGTAATATCTAGAAGATATAAAATTTAGCAAATTATTACCCCCCATTTCTCTGAAAGGATAAAATTTTCTTTTGTGTTGCACAGTTAAATAAAGTGGTTACTAATGCTTGAAGCATTGCTTCTAATATAATCTAGAAGAATTACAAATTAATTCTTTGAAGGACTAATGCACATTTATGAAGAATTTTACTCAGACATTTTGAACACTGAAGTTCAGAGGATGTTATTATGAGGGGGAGCATATGTTTAATCATATTTAGAAATGAAAGCATTAAGTTGTACCTAGAAGGAATCAACTTGATGATTAGTTATTGAATTTAACATTAAGGTATACCACTCGTTTACTTAGATCATGTAGATCTTTGTTGCAAGAATTATGAAGTTCATGCATAAATCTTGAAGATTGATTACTATTCATGAAGAATAGTGATTATATAATATTGTATAACCAAGAAGGTTTTATGTTGTACCCTTTTTTCCTTTGTGAGTTTTTACTTGAAGGTTTCTCACAGAAGGTTTTTGACGAGGCAACATGTGCAATACAGAATGCGGTTGATATGTACTCTTTTCTCCAAGAACCATTTTTTCCCACTGGGTTTTCGGATGGAGTTTTTGATGAGGCATATGCATTCGCGGTAATCGCCCAAGGGGGAGTGTTGTAAAACAACCGGACTCCGTATGGATGGAAAGGAGGGACTGGAAGTCCTAGTCCTTGTCTGGTTGCTTGTGGGCTCTTACCAAAACTCTAGGCTTAGTTCGGAGTATATATACGTAGGAGCACCCCTATTGTAAGATATCGATATACAGATAACAAAGAGAAGCTCTACCTATATTGTCTCTGGTCTACTTTGTACTTGTTCTTGTGCTTGTCATGAGAGATGCGAGAGGGAGAAGATCCAACCGCTGATGAATACTCACAAAATGGGAATCTAGAAATTAGGAGATACAACCTGAAGTTATTTACAAGAAGTTAAGTTTACTTGTAGTAAACAAAATGCTATGTGTGGTATATCCCGGGTATTGAATAATATACTCACCATAGCAAAAGACTTGATCATTAATTTAAAATCCACATGGACGCCTGTTGGTTTTGGATCGTTGTGAAACACGTCGTCAACGGTTTGAATCTTCTCCCTCTCGCGTCTCTCATGACAAGCATAAAAATAAGTACAAAGTAGACAAGAGACAATATATGTGGAGCTTCTCTTTATTATCTGAATATCGATGTCTTACAATAGGGGTAATCCTCCGATATATATACTCCGAACTAAGCCTAGAGTTTTGGTAAGAGCCCACAAGGAACTGGACAAGGATTAGGAGTTCTAGTCCTACTTTCTATCCATATGAAGTCCAGTTGTTTAACAACACTCCCCCTTGGGCGATTACCGCGAATGCATATGCCTCATCAAAAACTCCATCCGAAAACCCAGTGGGAAAAAATGGTTCTTGGAGAAAAGAGTACATATCAACCGCATTTTGTATTGCACATGTTGCCTCGTCAAAAACCTTATGTGAGAAACCTTCAAGTAAAAACTCACAAAGGAAAAAAAGAGTACAACATAAAACCTTCTTGGTTATACAATATTATATAATCATTATTCTTCATGAATAGTAATCAATCTTCAAGATATATGCATGAACTTCATGATTCTTGCAACAAAGATCTACATGATGTAAGTAAACAAGTGGTATACCTTAATGTTAAATTCAATAATTAATCATCAAGTTGATTCCTTCTAGGTACAACTTAAAGATTTCAGATCTAAGTATGATTAAACATATGCTCCCCTCATAATAACATCCTCTGAACTTCAGTGTTCAAAATGTTTGAGTCACATTCTTCATAAATGTTCATTAGTCCTTCAAAGACTTAATTTATAATTCTTCTAGATTATATTAGGAGCAATGCTTCAAGCATTAGTAACCACTTTATTTAACTGTGCAACACAAAAGAAAATTTTATCCTTTCAGAGGAATGGGGGTAATAATTTGCTAAACTTTATATCTTCTAGATATTACAGTTCAAACTTCAATTTTTGATTAATATCAAATATATCTATGTGGATTCTAAGTTAATACTCCCTCCGTATCGAAATACTTGTCGCCGTTGACTTTTTCTTCCAACTTTTCATACCATAATTGCTATTTCAGGTGATCCTGTACTTGAAGCATGATCTATGAATTACTTCAAATATTCCATAGTATTAAATTATACTGCTAGTATAAATAGGATATGGTATGAAATCCATTTAGATGTACTATTCAATGTACACCAATGTGGTTTGCGTAGAATAAACTTCAAGTTATTAGAGGGCTCATGTATTCAGTACATGATTGAGTTATATACAATTTCATGGCTAAATTGAATCTTCCGAGTTCAATTTAAAAGCATGTATGTTACCAGTTAATGCGCTTCATAGAAATTCAATTTCTATTATACCTGCATGGTAGCAATGCACAATAACTATAACCATCATGGTTTACTTGAGACTTTAGTAGACAAAATACTTTCAAAAGATTATCAAATAGGCAATTTAAAGCAATTATTTACAATATTCAGTTTGTAATTCTTTTATATATTCCATGAGATTAAAATAATTACTACGGGTAAAAATTGCTACAAGCAAGTGGGCATAAGATAAGGTGAGAAAAACCTATTCAGAGGTAAGAAACACCAATTAATTCAATTTGCCCTTCTAATCTGGGAAAGATTCATAAACTAATGCTAAACTTCCAATCTTAAAGCAAAAGATAAGTGCTTATTCTTTAAAACCAAATTCTTCAGGAATATAACTTAATAATGCAACTTATGTAGGAATATATATTAACTTATGGTTTTGGGTGAGTAAGAGACTTCAAAGCTCAATGCATCTCCCCCTGAGCCCAACATCACTTCTATAATATACAATATTTCCCTCACAATTTCGTGATTTATACAACTTCTTGCTGCATAGAATTTTTCTATATTGAGTTTATATGTATTTTTCATGAAATACAAAAATGCCTACATGGCAAAATAATATGATTCTTCAAGAAAACATATTATTTCTGCATAACTTCATGTTATGTATGAACTCAAATAGATGACTTACTTCTTAAGAATTTACTACTATTGCAAATTCATAATGTCATGTTGGGAAATTGGCTAAAAAACCTTTCAGAATTATATAGCATTTCTTCTAGAAATGATATGGTGCTAGGCTTAAAACCAATATTATATTTCTTCCAGAAATAATGAACTTCATATCACATCCTACATTATTCATGCATTTGCTACAAGCACACTTCATGTGTTTAAATGCATAAAAGCAAGTGCAAAATTAATTAATGTTGGTTAATCTGTTCAGTACTTTTTTTCCCAGAATATTCCTAGCAAAAATATTTACCCATTCACACAATTGCTAGGAAAAAATAATATGACATTCTCAAAGGGTATTATGTCTAAGGTTCTTCAGGATTGTGAGAGGTCATAAATCTAAAACCATTTTCTATGATCAAAGATAATTTTCTAGCCACTTCAGGGATTAATGGTCTAATTTTCAGAATTTGCATATCCATTAAACATGCTAGAAAAACCTGAAATATGAGCCTCAAGGGGGTTTCAAAATTTGGAGAGCTCATATGCCTATAACCATGTTTCTATGATTAAAGGTTAAATAAAATTTCATGAACCGCAACAATCAACATCCAAGGTGTTTTCTGCTGGAAAAATACTCAACACCTTATTTCATTGAAACCATCGGTTAAAAAAATACTGATAGCCGCACTTAAAAAGGTTCTAATAGTGCCACTTTATTTTCTTAATCCCATGATTTCATTTAGCCTGCGTGGTTGGCCCTCTCTCCCTCCCGCAGACGACTCTTCCATCCGGTATGGACGGACGCGCGGGGTCGACTGCTCCACCTGTGCTCGGCGTGCGGCACCAGGTGGGTTGATGGGGAGGAGGTTGAGACTCGGCTATGGACAGTGTGGCGCAGCTGCAGGCTGCGGCACAAAAAATGGCGTCGTAGGTGCGCAGTTCCAGATGGCGGCAGGCCAGCGGTCACGCCGTCACGGCTGCAGGCTCACGGTGGTGTGTAGGCGGCGGACGGGTTCACAGCTACTGGTATGGTTGGTGGCGCGAAGACAACTGGGGCACTCAAAGCTTGGCCATGAGTTCGGCTCGACCTCTGCTACGGGCGATGCTTGAATTCGATCTCGACTGCGGGTGGGTCTTGAACTCGCCCTCGACTACTGGCGAGACAAACGTCGCACGAATTCATCCTCGTTTGCGGGTGGGCCGGGGCTCCTGTGGCGATCGTCTACAGGCGGGCGGCTGTGTGTTATGTAGTACAGCAG
This sequence comes from Cenchrus fungigraminus, assembly GCA_036936925.1. Classification (NCBI taxonomy): domain Eukaryota; kingdom Viridiplantae; phylum Streptophyta; class Magnoliopsida; order Poales; family Poaceae; genus Cenchrus; species Cenchrus fungigraminus. Next base: position 107,907,491 of record CM072779.1, read on the forward strand.
CAGAGCCTAATTGCATGCGAGCAAGGCGAGATCGATGCACTTGAGAACGGACTGTTCTGGCAACATGTTTTGCTCGGATGTTAAGGAGCGCACAACTTCAGGTAAAACGGCATGGAGACGCATCTGCGGGATGTAAAATGGCAGGAAGGCGACGGCCGACGGCATACTGGCCGTGAATCAGTGAACGTGGTGGCGTGGTGCTTGAATGCTTGATGCATGCATGCAGGCGTGCGTAAACAGCTACCAACTAAATTTGGTAAGCAACATATTATCTGCTTTGGTTTCGTCCCTTGCATGCATGTGCACGATCAAGATCAATATGCAAGTTTGATCCATCTATATGCAGCTATCCGCCCCTTTTTTTCAGTTGCCATATACAGAGTACATAACAGTTGATGTGCGTATGATTGCAAGATCCTCTAATGAATATAATAAGCGACTTTACGTGCCGCGTGCACCAGTAGTCCCTCCTTTTCATCCATACGGAGTCCGGTTGTTTTACAACACTCCCCCTTGGGCGATTACCGCGAATGCATATGCCACATCAAAAACTCCATCCGAAAACCCAGTGGGAAAAACGGTTCTTGGAGAAAAGAGTACATATCAACCGCATTTTGTATTGCACATGTTGCCTCGTCAAAAACCTTATGTGAGAAACCTTCAAGTAAAAACTCACAAAGGAAAAAAGAGTACAACATAAAACCTTCTTGGTTATACAATATTATATAATCACTATTCTTCATGAATAGTAATCAATCTTCAAGATTTATGCATGAACTTCATAATTCTTGCAACAAAGATCTACATGATCTAAGTAAACGAGTGGTATACCTTAATGTTAAATTCAATAACTAATCATCAAGTTGATTCCTTCTAGGTACAACTTAAAGATTTCAGATCTAAATATGATTAAACATATGCTCCCCCTCATAATAACATCCTCTGAACTTCAGTGTTCAAAATGTCTGAGTCACATTCTTCATAAATGTGCATTAGTCCTTCAAAGAATTAATTTGTAATTCTTCTAGATTATATTAGGAGCAATGCTTCAAGCAATAGTAACCACTTTATTTAACTGTGCAACACAAAAGAAAATTTTATCCTTTCAGAGAAATGGGGGGTAATAATTAACTAAATTTTATATCTTCTAGATATTACAGTTCAAACTTCAATGTTTGATTAATAGCAAATACATCTAAGTGGATTCTAAGTTAACACCAATGATCTATTCGGTAGATCTTCTAAAGTTGGCTTGTTCCACACTTCCACTGTAGATAATCAGTCTTCAGTTGGCATTTGAGGGGATAATTCAAATTGCCAATCACCAATATACCTTCTATGGTATGTGAGGATACATACTATCAATGCTGGTTGATTGCGTATGCACTTACTGGTGCTTGTACGGCTCATTCAGGACCATACGAATTCTCACGTCATTCTTAATTCAATCACTTGGGTCTGTATGAATTTTCATTTATATCTTCAGGATTATTGGTGTTCACTCGGAAATTAACTAATTAGTCCTTCATTGACTATATCCTTCAAGGATTTTCTAATTTTTCGAGAACAGTATTTCTCTTCTGCGAGAAATTCTCTCATGCAAGAGAGAAGTCATTTACTTGTTAATTTGAGATCTTCAATAAACTCTTTTATTTGAACGTGTTATTCATAATAAGTCACTTTATGACTTCATATCCTTCGAGGAATTGCTCTTCTAGAGAGTATTAATATTCATTCAGGAATATTGTCAACCTTAGACATTTATTACTTAGTATGCGATTTACTAATGAGTTAATTTCCGAGCGAACACCAATAATCCTAAAGATATAAATGAAAATTCATACAGACCCAAGTGATTGAATTAAGAATGAGGTGAGAATTCGTATGGTCCTGAATGAGCTGTACAAGCACCAGTAAGTGCATACGCAATCAACTAGCATTGATAGTATGTATCCTCACATACCATAGAAGGTATATTAGTGATTGGCAATTTGAATTATCCCCTCAAATGCCAACTGAAGACTGATTGTCTATAGTGGAAGTGTGGAACAAGCCAACTTTAGAAGATCTACAGAATAGATCATTGGTATTAACTTAGAATTCACTTAGATATATTTCCTATTAATCAAACATTGAAGTTTGAACTGTAATATCTAGAAGATATAAAATTTAGCAAATTATTACCCCCCATTTCTCTGAAAGGATAAAATTTTCTTTTGTGTTGCACAGTTAAATAAAGTGGTTACTAATGCTTGAAACATTGCTCCTAATATAATCTAGAAGAATTATAAATTAAGTCTTTGAAAGACTAATGCACATTTATGAAGAATGTGACTCAAACATTTTGAACACTGAAGTTCAGAGAATGTTATTATGAGGGGGAAGCATATACGTTTAATCATATTTAGATCTGAAATCTTTAAGTTGTACATAAAAGGAATCAACTTGATGATTAATTATTGAATTTAACATTAAAGTATACCACTCGTTTACTTAGATCATGTAGATCTTTATTGCAAGAATCATGAAGTTCATGCATAAATCTTGAAGATTGATTACTATTCATGAAGAATAATGATTATATAATATTGTATAACCAAGAAGGTTTTATGTTGTATGGAGTTGCTATAGTCACTGTAATGACTAAGCATGTAGCTCTGCGTAGCTTTATAACCCTAATATCACTATGTCACTCAGAATGACAAAGTTAGTAATTATTCCACACTAATGTGAGGACATGCATGTCACCACATTAATCAGAAGTCTCTGCATGGACATCAAATCAAAATTTCGCTTAAACATTGGCTTGTAGCCATTATGCTATTCTTATCATTACACCAGCTTGCATGCTGCTTTCTTTCAAAACTTCTCCAGTTGAGAAGTAGTTCCCACTCTGATAAGATGGCTAGCAAGCCATCATAGCACTATATCAGTCAGCTAGCATGCTGAGAAATTAGTATATTATATGTACATATGTGCAAAATGACTAATAGTCATTAACTGATCTTTAGTTATGAAGGCTAAGATCAGGGGGAGCGAATTGATCTAGAATAGATCTGATAGGAAATTTATCCAATTAGAAATTGGTTTGCCTGATTAGAATAGGTTTGCAAAAAAATGATAAAAAGAAATGGACATGTTAGTCCATAGTGTGGAAATAATTTTGAATTATGGATTCAAAAGCAAATGGAGACATTCTGAATGTAAAAGCAATTAATTTTTCCAGAAGATTTTCCATGTAGATTATATTTTGCATAAATTTTTAAACTTGAAGTTTAATTATCAAATTTACTTGAAGTAAATGGTATGAGTATTTAGATGAAAATTTTGGGCTAAATAAATAAAGAAGCTAGATAAACATAATAGTTCTGTAGACTTAATGAAATCTAGCTCACTGCATAACAAATAACCCCTAAAAGTTCAAAAACAAAGTGTGTGTAATTTTATTTCACCATATTAGCATACAAATGAGCATCAACTTGAAGTTGAAGAAATATGGAACTGAATTTCCATTACATTAAGCTCATGGGGATATCATTAGAAGTATGCTATTTATGAAGATCTAATACTGGCATTAGGGGGAGAGAAAGGCCCATATGAAAATGTCTTGTATTGAATGAAATAATAATCTTCATAATATTCCTGGAAGCTTGAAGCGGGAATAGAAATACGCACTCAGTCATCCTCGCACGAAGCGAAGTATAATGCCAGTGAATTAAAATGTGAGGAAGCCTATGAATGGCACCACCTGACGTGGAAAATACATTTGAAGTAAAATTTCATGAAGTATTTTATCCCAGTGAGAATGTGCACATAATGAATACTCACATATAGGGATCTGGAATGAGGAGATACAACCTGAAGTTATTAACCAGAAGTTAAGTTTACTTGTAGTAAACAGAATGCTATGTGTGGTATATCCCGGGTATTTAATAATATACTCACCATGGCAAATGACTTGATCATTAATTTAAAATCTACGGGGACGCCTGTTGGTTTTGGATTAAATGAACTTGTCAAACAATTTATTGAAATCTCCGTAGAATTCTGGAAAGAAGATCATTATGGTCGAATGCCTCACAAACTAAGAAATGTTCATCTTGAAGATGAATGCCTAACACTATAAAGGGCGCTCAGTATTTTGTGTTGGGATAGTAGATACTAGTTGACTATATCATAGTCTTGTCCTGAAGATATGGGAGAGAAAAGAATGAATGTCGACAACATATTACCTCTATTATTGCAATATGGATCCATAAATAAAGTCCATGACAGAGTTGCATGAAGCAATAATGTTGGGTCAAATTGAAGAATGCAATTGAGGTTGAACCATGTAGAAATATTTGAAACTGGAAGTTCAAATTGGATGAATCATTATGAAATAATGACATGGTGAAATACAATGGTTCATAAGTCTTTCAAAAGGCTAGTAAACTCCCATTATGTATGAATCAATATTCTGCTACTTATCTGGCATATGAAAATAATACACTAAAATATATATTATGCAGTTAATTGATGGATTTTGAAAATCCATAAGAGGTGATCCTTGAAGGATTCATCATTCCTCGAAGGAATAAAAGATGTAAATAATGGAAATTAAATCTCATGCTATGTAATAAATGTCTAAGGTTGATAATATTCCTGAATGAATATTAATAGTCTTTAGAAGAGCAATTCCTCATAGATTGCATGAGGGAATTTCTCACATAAGAGAAATATTATTTTTGAAGAATTAGAAAAATCCTTGAAGGATATAGTCAATGAATGACTAATCAGTCAATTCTTGAATGAACACCAATCTTGAAGATATGAATGAAAATTCACACAGACCCAAAGTAATTGAGTTAAGAATATAGTAAGGAATTATATGGTCATGAATGTACCATGGAAGCACATGTAAGTGCATATGTATCTAGCTAGCATTGATAACATATATCCTCACATACCGTAGAAGGTATATATATTGGTGTCTGGAAATTTGATTTATCCCCTCAAATGTCAACTAAAGACTGATTATCTTAAGTGGAAGTATGGAATACGCTAACTTTAGAAGATCTACCAAATAGATCATTGGTGTTAACTTAATATCCACTTATATATAGTTGTTATTAATCAAACATTGAAGTTTGAAATGTAATATCTATAAGATATGAAATTTAGTAAATTATTATCCCCAAATTCCTCTGAAAGGATAAAATTTTATTTTGTGTTGCATATAGTCAAATAAAGTGGTTACTAACGCTTGAAGCATTGCTCCTAATATAATCTAGAAGAATTACAAGTTTAATCTTCGAAGGACTAATGCACATTTATGAAGAATGTGACTCAGACATTTTGAACACTAAAGTTCGAAGGATGTCGTTATGAGGGGGAGCATATGTTTAATCATATTTAGATCTGAAATCTCTTAAGTTGTACCTAGAAGGAATCAACTTGATGATTAATTATTGAATTTACCATTAAGGTGTACCACTTGTTTACTCAGATCATGTAGATCTTTGTTGTAAGAATCATGAAGTTCATGTATAAATCTTGAAGATTGATTACTATTTATGAAGAATAGTAACTATATAATATTGTATAACCAAGAAGGTTTTATGTTGTACTCTTTTTTCCCTTTTTGAGTTTTTACTTGAAGGTTTCTCACATAAGGTTTTTGACGAGGCAACATGTGCAATACAAAATGTGGTTGATATGAACTCTTTTCTCCAAGAACTGTTTTTTCCCTTTGGGTTTTCGGATGGAGTTTTTGATGAGGCATATGCATTCGCGGTAATCGCCCAAGGGGGAGTGTTGTAAAACAACCGGACTCCGTATGGATGGAAAGGAGGGACTGGAAGTCCTAGTCCTTATCCGGTTGCTTGTGGGCTCTTACCAAAACTTTAGGCTTAGTTCGGAGTATATATACATAGGAGCACCCCTATTGTAAGATATCGATATTCAGATAATAAAGAGAAGTTCCACCTATATTGTCTCTTGTCTACTTTGTATTTATTCTTATGCTTGTCATGAGAGACGCGAGAGGGAGAAGATCCAACCGTTGACGACGTGTTTCATAACACGTTATTAGCACGACGCTCTAACCAACTGAGCTAATAGGCCAACTTGCGTGTTGATTGTCCATCAATCTAACAAGATAAGGCTCTAAATCAACAATCTTACATGATTAGGAAAATGCCTAATAGAATTTTCAATTTTATCCACATTCTTCATGTGAATGGGAACTGAATTTCCATGAAGCTCATTAACTATTAACATACAAGCTTTGTAATTAAACCGAGAAGAGTCCATTTAGCCATGAAATTGTATATTACTCATTCATGTACTGAACACAAGAGCCTTATAATAACTTGAAGTTTACTCTACCCAGACCATACTAGTGTACACTGAATAGTACATTTATATGGATTTCATGCCATATCCTAATTATACTAGCAGTATAATTTAATTATATGAAATACTTGTAGTAATTCACAGATCATGCTTAAAGCATAGGATCACCTGAAATAGCAATTATGGTATGAAAAGCAGGAGAAATTGGGCTAGAGACATGAAGAATGTGGATAAAATTAAAAATTCTAATAGGCATTTCCTAATCTTGTAAGATTGTTAGTTTAGAGCCTCATCCTGTTAGATTGATGGACAATTAACACGCGAGTGGCCTGTAGCCATAGTCACTGTAATGACTAAGCATGTAGCTATGCATAGCTTTTTAATACTAATATTACTTTGTCACTCGGAATGACAAGGTTAATAATTATTCCACACTAATGTGAGGACATGCATGTCATCACATTAATCAAAAGTCTTCACATGGACATCAAATCAAAATTTCGCTTAAGCATTAGCTTGCAGCCATTATGCTATTCCCATCATTACACCAGCTTGCATGCTGCTTTCTTTCAAAACTTTTCTAGTTGAGAAGTAGCTCCCACTTTGATAAGATGACTAGTAAGCCATCATAGCACTCTATCAGTCAGCTAGCATGCTGACAAATCAATGTATTATATACATATGTGCAAACTGACTAGAAGTCAGTAATTAATCTTTAGTCAAGAAGGCTAAGATCAGAGGGAGCAAACTGGTCTAGAATGGACCTGTTAGGAAATTTATCCAATTAGAAGTTGGTTTGCCCAATTAGAATGGGTTTGCGAAAAATGAAAACAAATGGACATGATAGTCCATTGTGTGAAAAATAATTATGGATTATGGATTAAAAAGCAAATGAGAAAATCTCGAATGTAAAAGCAATTAAATTTTCCAGAAGATTTTCCATGTAGATTATATTTTGCATAAATTTTAAACTTGAAGTTTGATTATCAAAAATACTTGAAGTATATTGTATGAGTATTTGGAATATTTTGGGCTAAATAAATAAAGAAGCTAGATAAACATAATAGTTCTGTAGACTTAATGAAATCTAGCTCACTTCATAACAAATAACCCCTAAAAGTTCAAAAACAAAGTGTGTGTAATTTTATTTCACCATATTAGCATACAAATGAGCATCAACTTGAAGTTGAAGAAATATGAAACTGAATTTCCATTACATTAAGCTCATGGGGATATCATTAGAAGTATGCTATTTATGAAGATATAATACCAGCATTAGGGGGAGAGAAAGCCCATATGAATGCCTTATATTGAATGGAAGAATAATCTTCATAATACTCTTGGAAGCTTGAAGCAGGAATAGAAAACGCACTCTGTCATACTCGCATGAAGCGAAGTATAAATGCCAGAAAATTAAATTGTGAGGAGCCTATGAATGGCATCACCTAAGGTGAAAACACACTTGAAGTGAAATTTCATGAAGGACTTTTATCCCAGTGAGAACGTGCACATATAATGAATACTGACAAAATGGGAATCTGGAAATTAGGAGATTTTCTTTTTAGATAAAGGAAAGAGTTCCGGCCTCTGCAACCGCACACAGCCAAGTTTTTACATCATTCTCAGCGTAGAAGCTGAACACAAATAATAGGGAAATGAGTACACATGGGCATATACAATTCAAAAGCATATTCTATTATTACTTCTCCATCCATTTTTGGCGAATATATCCAAAGCGACAATCTCTAATGCTTTGCTTGCCGAACAGATGATCTCCCTTGTGTCCTCGTGCTGCAACAAAGACCAAAATCGCAGCCAATATGCTCCCCTAAAAATGACCTGCATAAACGACTTGAAATGTTTTTTCTTAAACACCAAATCATTACGTGTACACCAAATAGCCCATAAAAGAGCTGCCACCCCCACAACGATCATTTTTTTATCTTTTTTTGCAATGCCTGTTAACCAATTTCCAAGCATATGTCTTACTGATCTAGGTGGGGTTAACCCAGTAGCTATCTGAACAACTCTCCAAATATCTTTAGCATGTTGACAATTAAAAAAGAGATGTTTGATTGTTTCATTACAATCACAGAAACAACACTTTTGACTCCCAACCCAGTTCCTCTTAGTTAAATTATCCTTTGTTAAAATGACACCTCATTGCAGGTACCAAAGGAAAATCTTTATCTTTAGAGGGATCTTTAGCTTCCATATGAATTTGTTATTAAATGGCACACCTTGGTTTATCATATACTCATACATAGACCGGACTGAAAATTGTCCATGTCGATGTAAGTCCCAGGTGAAAATATCCCTGCCTTGTGAAAGCCGGTGGTTGGCTATTTTAGCTACTAGGTTGTACCAAGCAATCAATTTATCCCCAATTAATGCTCTTCGAAAAGAAATATTCAATGGCATTTGATTCATAACATTTGCCACTGTTGCATGAGGATAATTGGCTATATTATATAGGTTAGGAAATTGTTCTCCAAGTGGTTTGGAGCCCAACCAAGTGTCTTCCCAAAATCTGGTTTGTGGACCATCTTTTATCTTAAAGGTTCCACATCTCAGAAAATCTTCCCTAGCCTTTAATAAACCCTTCCAAAAGTGCGAGTCTCTAGGTTTAATCCGAACCTGAGAAAGGCACTTCGAGCTCAGATATTTATTTTTGAGTAGGGTCTGCCAGGTACCTTCTTCATTGAGTAGTTTGAATAACCATTTACTAAGAAGACATTTATTTTGAATCCAGAGATCTATTATTCCTAGACCTCCTTGATCTTTGGGACGACACAAAATATCCCATTTTGCTAGACGATATTTTTTCTTATCGTTGGTGCCTTGCCAAAAGAACCTAGACCTATAGAAATCCAATCTTTCGAGGACACCTTTTGGGATTTCGAAAAAAGACATCATGAACATGGGAAGGCTACTTAGAACAGAATTCAACAAAACAAGTCTGCCCCCATAGGAAAGGTGTTTGGCCTTCCAAGTACTTAGTTTGTGCTTAAATCGTTCCTCAATAATGCTCCAATCCGCATTACAGAGTTTACGGTGATGCATCGGGATGCCTAAGTATCTAAAGGGATATGAGCCTAGGCTGCATCCAAATAAACTAGTGTACTCTTGTTCATAATGTTTAGCTTCTCCATAACAAAAAATCTCACTTTTGTGGAAGTTAATTTTAAGCCCTAATAACTGTTCAAAGACACAGAGCAGTAATTTCATATTTTTAGCTTGCTCCAAATCATGGTCCATGAATAAAATTGTATCATCTGCATATTGTAAAATAGACAACCCATCTTCCACAAGGTGAGGAATGACCCCTTTGATTTGATCATCATCCTTTGCTCTTTTAATCAAAACAGAGAGCATATCTGCCACTATATTGAAAAGTATAGGTGACATGGGATCTCCTTGTCGTAGCCCTTTATGTGTTTTGAAGTAGTGTCCAATAGCATCATTAATTTTGATGCCTACACTTCCTCCCGTAACAAAATTTTCGACCCATGCTCACCACTGCTGGCAAAACCCCTTCATTCGAAGAGTTTGCTGGAGAAACGACCATTTTACCTTTTCATAGGCTTTCTCAAAGTCAATTTTGATAATTACCCCATTAAGCTTTTTGGCATTTAATTCATGGATAGTTTCGTGTAATATAACTACTCCTTCCATGATGTTTCGACCTGGCATAAATGCCGTTTAGGAGGGTCGAACCGCCTTGTTTGCTACCCCCATGAGTCTATTTGTAGCAACCTTGGTGAAAATTTTGAAGCTTACATTTAGGAGGCAAATAGGCCTATATTGTTGAATTTTTGTCACTTCCTTTGTTTTTGGAAGCAAAGTAATGACTCCAAAATTTAGGCTGTATAGAGGGAGATGCCCTTCAAAAATATCCTTGAAAAGGGCAAAGAGATCCGCTTTTATGATATCCCAGAACACTTGATAAAATTCTGCTGGGAAACCATCTGGACCAGGGGCTTTATTATGTTCCATTTGGAACACCGCCTCTTTTACCTCTTTCTCTATGAAAGGAGCGATGAGGAATTTATTCTCCTCATCAGTCACCTGAGGTATATCCTGATTATTGTTTTGCACCAAAGTAAAGTTGTTTTCCTCGGGTGGTCCAAAGAGCCCTTTATAATAGTTTGTGATATAAGTTTTTAATTCAATATCACCTACTATAACTCCCTGAAGTTATTAACAGAAGTTAAGTTTACTTGTAGTAAACAAAATTCTATGTGCGGTATATCTCGGGTATTCAATAATATACTCACCATAGCAAAAGACTTGATCATTAATTTAAAATCCACAGGAACGCCTGTTGGTTTTGGATAAAATAAACTTGTCAAACAATTTATCAAAGTCTCCATAAAATTCTGGAATGAAGACCATCTGTAACATCCCAGAATTTTGAACATTTTGCCAAGTATGAATTTTCACAAAAATTTAAAACTTTTTGTTTGAACTTGTGTGTCACCAAATTTTATCCTAAATTGCTAGCCTCTCACCTTAAACTCCAAATGAAATAAAACAATATAAAAGTTATTTTCAAAATTATGGTATAAAGATGATTTGGTTTTTCCTGGATTTTATTTGGAGTTCAAATGTGTGTTGTTTGAATTTGAAAATGATTCAAATTCAAACCTATATTCTAACTATAACTCAAATTATATTTACAGTACTTCTAAAAGCTAACAACTAACTGGGCTGCATCTCTGTTTTCGAAGTCCACCTAAAGCCCTCCATCTCTTAGCATCGGACCAAACCTCACCTTTCCTAACCCATCTACGAAGCCCATCTACCGTCGTGGCCCAGCTAACTATCTGGCCCAAACCACCGGCGCGCTGCTCTCTTTCTCTTGCTTCCACTGGCCACGGGACCCACCTGTCAGTAGCGCCCTGTGCCTCCTTCCCCTACCTTCGTCCGTACACGATTCGCACGCGCGGAGCGTGTGAGCGCCCGATGGGACGCGCTCGCCGCGCTGGCACGCACGTCGAGTCGTGGCCGCACAACTGGGGGCTAGCCTCGTGCACTCCGCCCGGGGAATTTCCCCATCTGCCCCCACTCCGCACCTCTCTGCGCCATGAGGTCTGCGGTGGCGAAGGAGGCCACGCCGACTCCGCGCCGGGGGCATCTAGGGCTTTTTACCCTGCTCGCACCGACGCGGGCACCGATCAGGCACACACCATCTCAAGCCCCAGCGTCGGTTCGCAGTCACCAACCCGTTTGGGTTTTCCCCTTTCCCTGCTTCCCAATCCGCCGCCGCTCCCAGTCTTCCCCAATCCCTGCTGCTGCTGCCGAGAGGAGAAAGGGGAGATGAAGGGAGGAGAAGGGAGAGTAGAACACCACCCCGTCGTCGCCCCAGAGCTTCACCTCCTTGTCGCCCCGGAGCTCCGCGTTGACGACACCGCCAGGATCCACACCTTAGGAGGTCACGAGCACCGACGCCGGAACGCCGCGCCGAGGGGACGCCACCAAGAGTACTACGACACCCCGGTCGACGCCGACGACCGCAAGCTTGAGGAAGCCAAGCCGGAGCTCAACGCTGACGCCCTGAACCTCGACACGCCACATCAACTCGCCACGGCATCAACTTCTCCCTGCCTCGCCGTGACCATCCTCAAGCCCCTGGTGAGCAACACCCCGAGCCATCCTCTCCTCTGCTCTGATATCCGTCGCACGTTCCGTTGCGCCGCTCTACCACAACCAGAACGCGAGCCCGTGTACGCTTTGGAAACCGACCTTCGCACTGGAGATGCCGAAACGCACGCACCGCCCTCACCTTCTGACCGGCCTTCGCGCTGCCGCTTTTGCTTTGTGCCACGCTGCCGATCTCGCTATTCCGTTTCGCCCTGCGCCGAGCTATGCCTTGCTGTGCTTCGCGCTGAGCTGCACTTACCCGACCTCGCGCCGCTCCACCCCACGCCGCGCTGCGCTGCTCCGCGCCAATCCGCCGCGCGCACCCCGGCTCTGCATCGCATCTCTCGCTACCTCGCACTGCTTCGCGCTGCGCCGCCTTACCTAGCCGTCGTGCTTCGCTGCACCGCGCCGTGCCATTCGGGAGCCGCGCCGCGCCTTCGCTGCTACTGTGCTGCACGCTCTGCCCGACCGCGTCGTAGCCTCACACCGCTCTGCTCGCTTCACTCTGCGCCGCACCGCTTCATCCCGCGCCGCACCGCGCTGCCTCGCATCACGCTGCGCCGCCCAGCCCTGCAGCCGTGCCGCTCTGCCGCATAGATGCTCGCCGATGTGTGCGGTGCTCGCCGTCAAGCTGTGGACCGGCCATCGTGCCGAGGAGCTTTTCTTGCAGGTAAACGCGCGCCAACGCCGCCATAGCCAAAAGTCGCCGCCGGTGAGCCCCTTGCCTTTCCGCCGTCTCTTTGGCGCATTTAGACGAACACCTTGGCCGCGACCCCTTTCTCTTGCACCTGAGTGGTGCCACACCCGTGACCACATGCACGCCTGAACGCACAGATCGCAGAGGATCCCGCAGCCATCAGATGGAATGAACCCTCAATATAGTTCAGGGAGCAAGTTCGGACTTCCTCTCATGAGCCATGATGGGCTCTGGCCCACGGAAGCCTTTTGGGCCCAGAATTTTAACCAAGCCGAACCAAACAGTTTGGGGACCTTTTCCAGACTTGTTGAACCTTAGGCCGCACTGGGCCGGTCCAATGGGCCTCTAACACTTTGGGCCCAACATCGGCCCACTAACCCTATGATTGCTGACGTTATGCTGACGTCAGCATTATTTTAATAAAAATTATTTTCTTATTTTATAAATGATTTAATAAATGTTTTATAAACTCCTTTTTCTTTAAAAATTCATAACTAATTATCCGGAGCTCCGAAAATTATGAAACTGGTTGCGTTGGTTTCGTAATTCCGAGGCGCTCGCTGCTACCTTACCCCTTTTCTATTCTTGCCCTTAAACCAAGTCCCTTTTTGCCCACGTTCTTGGAGTAGAATTCGTGGCCGTTACCCGCCACTGTGCTATTGTGGGTCTGGGACGCCGGAGCCCCGCAACTAGCCACTGACGTGTCGCGGACAGGAATACTTCCCCAAGCCGTGTTCATACCGCTCTTCTTGCTTGCACCACTTCCACCGCTTTGTGCCGCAACCCGCATACCCGCTCTCCCTCTGCTTTGCTTCGTGTCGCGTAGCACGCGTCGTACCAAATGTTAGTACCCACAAGGCTGTGCATGATGGACGGCCGTGCCTTGAGCAGAGGCCTCTGCTTCAAGCACGGCAACCCCGCGTTGCAACCTGGCTACTACACCAGGGTTATCGTCGCATCGCTAACGCTTGTTCCATCGTGCTCTCGAGCACGTCTTACCGTATCATCACCCTTTTGGCCGACCGTAACTCGATTCCTTTCCCTCTCTCGGTGCTGCCACCGCACACCTTGTTCTGATAATGCCTTACCTAACTCGTTCCGCCTTACTCCTCTCTTTCTTCATCCTCTGAGCTTCCACTTTGTTGCACCTATCTGTTGCGCTAATACCTTGCAGGCGCAATCACCAAGGCCCTTAGCCTTTGATCGACAACCCAACCTTGAACTAACCCTTCTCTCTAACTTGTCTTCTAGTATATAAAGCTAGTAGCTTAAAACTATTTTATTATAAAAACTAATTACTTTAATTTTCTTAAAATTAAACTAGTGCTGCTTGTAGCTAGTTCGGATTTATTTGGTTCTTCTAATTGATGTTATTTGGAGTTAATGCTTAGATGATTGTCGTTATTTATTTCCGTGTCGCATCTTGTGTAGGCTTGTAACCTTGTTTGAAGACCCGAGCTGCGACGACGACTCAAGCTGTGACGTTTGGGAAGACATTCGACCCGAAGGAAGGGCCCAACCTCTACTACTCTACGACGACTACCGCGCAGGTGTCATGTCACTCCCGACCATGTAGATCCCATGCATGCTATTTAGTTGCTAGTGCTTTACTTATGATGCTTTGGATGATTGAAATGCATAGACAATCTTTTAGCCATGCCTTGGATTTGATATACCCTGTTCCTTGAACTTCCTACCTTTGGGACTAGCTACAGACCCCTAGCTAGTCCCCGATATTTGCTATCCATACATTTTACCTGTTTCGTGATATGGATGGATCTCTGGTTTGGACTGAGATTGGGATATCACAGTATTCTAGCGTGTGCTTTGGGTGAGTGTGTATCCTTGACGTGTTACCGCGGGAGCGAGCCGCTTTGGTTACTTGTGAACGCCTGTCTAGGGGAGATGCGACCTGGCCTCCCGCCCTAGCGGCGTGTCGGACGGGTGGAGTTGGTGGAGTGCTCGCTCCTTGCAATTAAGGACCGATCGACTGTGTGACCTTGATCTTTGGGCTATTTTCGTACAAACCGTTCGCCTTGTTATGGGCGGGGTTCGGTCCGAGAACTAGTTGGTGGATGGCGCTCAGCTTGTAGGCGGACCGGTGTGGTCGTGTGAGGGGTACGGCTTATACCCCCCGAGTAGACGTCACCCCGGCTCCTCCGGGGATGGTTTCACAGCTCCGAGGCCCTGCTGGTAAGTTTCGCGCCCCAGTTCTGGACGAGTCAGGCTCGGAGAGGTAGGAGAGTGCCACCCACTGCTAGGTCTCCGGCCGTTAGGTAGGGATGTGGAACGGCTGATCCCCGTTTCTGCCCTATCCGGCGGGTCCAGTTGTACAACCTCTGCAGAGTGTTAAACCTATAGCTATAGTCCGTGTCCACTGGTACGGACAGCCCTTACGATCTCTCACCTGGCTAGTATTTTCTTGTGCTGCTTCTCTCCCCCGAGTGTGTGAGCCCGGCTTCGTGCCGTTGAGATGTGGGGATAGGAGTTGGTGACCCCACATCGCAGATGAGAGTGGGATGCTGTGACTCGGTTGAGGTCCAGTGTTTTGGTGTACTTTCCTTGCTTGGGGTGTTGACCCCGGAGGCGTTGGCCTCGGAGGTGTGGATCTCCTCGGAGATGGTGACCTCTCTGCATTACCGCTTACCTTGATGTTGCTACCGCTGCTTGCATAAACTTACTACAGCCAGATATAGGTTTATCCATGCATACTAGAATTCATCCACCGCTTTTGCTCTTTGTTGGGAAGCTGACATGACCTACCCGCTTATCGGGTAGATGGCGATGCTTTCAGACTTGGTGATCGACTATGACATCAACGATGAAGGATGGGAAGACTAGAGCTGGTCCTACACTCAAGTTTGCCTGTGGAGCTGGAGACGCTTCGCTTCGATAGATCCGCTGCGTAGATGATTTACTTTTCTTGTTTAGTCCAGTTGGACTTGTACCCGGCTTATGCCGAAATGTTGTACTCTGATGTATTAATAAGATTATGTAATTTCCCCTTTTTCCTGTGTTGTATGGATTTGTACCACTTGAGTCAGGGTTTGCACGTGATAGCCACTTCCTGGGACTATCACAGATGTGCAGAGGATCGGGTTTCCAGTTTTGGAAATCTGGTTCGTTTCAGGTGGTATCAGAGCCATACTTGACCGTAGGACGAGCCCTAGCAATGGCCGATAGTTTAGGACAGCCTAAACATCCTTGTTTGAGTATATACTCCTTGAATTCTATATGAACCCCTTGAATTCTACTATTACATCCTTGACTTTTTACTAACTAACCAACTGACTTACTAACAACCCCTCTACGTGTTTGCTGACCTATGGAGAACAACGGATACTGCTTGATTAAGACCAAGCAATACTACGGAAGGATGCCACGTACAAGACAAAGACAACTACCACAATGACAGCAATGGAGATTGGGTACAGGGAAAAGATGAAGATGACTCTACAGGACTTAACTGAACTACCCCCTGTTGAACCCTCAATACCAGTTTCCACTACCACAGTTGCCCTACATTGGAATTCAGACTACCGAAGATGGAATAGACTACCACCTTAATGCCACATGAAGTCTGCATACCAGAGAAGCAACAAGAACCATATGCACCCTTCCATCCCTGCCGAGAACGAAGCTTGGACAAAGTCACTTGGAAGATGATAAGTTGAGATTCTAATTCCATGTGCGCCCACATAAGGAACTAGATATCTACTATATGGATGTGGCACACGTAAGCCTAGATACAGGAGTCGGAACCCCCTGAGGCGCCTGCAGCTCAACATTTGGACAAAGACCCATCGACTGGAAGCTACACGAATAGCGGAGTCGCCAAGGATTAAGATAACATAACGAGTTACAGCTACATGAGGCAAAGAATGGGTTGAACAGTTATGATCACCCTAGAAGCAAGCATCCCCTACTTGGAGTAAGGATTTGTTAAGATTACAATATGGAATTCCCCTTTGAAGAGAAGTATGGAATTTGGATGCCTGGATTTGAATCTCCCTAACCGACCAGAATTGATGATGGATTAAAATGAACATATGAGAAACACGGGGCACTTATGTAATGATAAACATAGAGCACCCCCTTTGGAAGGATAAAGCCACGAGAACCATGGCTAAAGAAGAGTAGTCCAACTAAGATGGAGTATCTGAGTTAAAAGAAATGGACAAGAAGCATTAGACTAAGATGAAGAAGAATATAACTTCCCACCACAGGATCCCCTACGCCTCTCAGGCTACATATGGGACCCCTTCAGTCAGAAGGATGGATTTGGTAATTGGACCCTAACTCAGAGGATCATAGAGGTAGCAATTGCTACATGATACAACATAAAACTACACGAGTCAAATGGATAGCAATAAGTCATGTGACTCGAAGAGGAATATGAAATACCATTTTACCAGTTCTCAATCAAGCGAGCACGAAGAAGATTTTCACCAGCCTGTTTCAGAAGGATCAACACCGAGATGTCAGATGGAACGTATCCTTTCAAGTGATGCAACACTAACCTTAGTAAAACTCCCTCAAGTGCCCACGATATACTAGTATGCTTTTCCTTGGTGTATCTCTGAGGTCTTAGGAGTCAGCTTCGAGATACACGTTTGTTTGGTGCATTGCTTGAGTGATTGGATCTTAATGGTCTTATGGTTGTTATGCCTCTTCATGCTTGCGTGAAATTGTACTGAGTGCTATGCTTGCTAGATTCATTAGATGACTCCTTGTAGAGACCTTAGCTTACCAAACCCTGCAAGACCAAGAGCTTGAAGAATGAAGACCGAAGAGACAAGCTTAATAACAAGACCAATCCTCAGAAGAAGAGAATAACCTCTCGCAACCTTGACAAATCAGACCAAGGTTACAGATGAGTTACCCGAAGATCATTGGAATCGAGTTCGCAACCCAGAGAATGAGTACCAGAGACTTCGAAACCATGAAAGCTCAGAAGTGCATGTACCTCTATGGAAGCATATGTTGGTTAAGAGTAGTTGAGTACCCTAAGAGGTCAGCGACGCAATTTGGATAAGTTCAGTCGATCCCACTTTTGGAATAAGCAATTAATAAAGAAGCTCTACCGGACACTGTGTATTGAACTAGTGGGGGGAACTACTCTGGTAACTACTGGACCTAGGTATCTGTTCGACCTCGCGGATGGGACCAATCCCTATTATGGAATACTAGTACTGAAATAGGGAAATTTGGATGTGCCATTACAAGAAGTTGAGATATTTCCTAAGCCACGAGATGGCTGAGTAAGCAAAAGGAAGTTATGTTCACCTAAAGTGCAACTAATTGCTGAGAGTGCACGCCATAAGAGGTGCGACCGCACTACTATTTTGGGAAGACCAGTATATCCACTTATGGATCAAGAGATAATATTTTATATCTTCAACATATCCCAGATGGGTATGGTCTCAAGAAGATTTCTTGGATAAACTAGGGACACCTAGAGAATATACGAACACATGGATGAAGAAGAGATATTTGCGAGACTCAACTTCTGCTTGACGTACCTCTTTTTGAAGAAGCGGACAAACTTGGACAAGATAATAATATACCTATGCGTACGCTAAGAATACAATCTTAGGTATATGGCAACCAGTTGGATAAGAGCTCGCCATATGCAATCCAACTACCAACCTACTACAAGTTAGGCCCCGATATATACCGCCAGATTCGCAGTGCTCTGCTAGGCAAAAAGCATACGACTCCCTCATATGGAAAGAAGTGGAAGAATCGTGCCTAATTGGATTTAAAAGTGCAAATAAAGGATGTCATGAGAAAGAGGCCAAGTACATAAGCAATACCATGGAGTAAGTTAAAAAGGCCGGCAAGGGTTATGTCGATTACCAAGAAGAATGTAACCTCGAGTGAGAGGATTGGAATAAGATGAGACTATCAAGCCTCAAACTGCTCTAAGTTTATCGAGCTTGTGTAACATGGCTAGAAGAGATGGATTAAGATAAAGGAAACACTAACCCATGACTGGACTTTCTCATAGACTTGGACAAGAGTAAAGTTCTTGGAGATATATGGACTAAGCTAAATAATGTGCTTAAGGATGCTAACGGAAGAGGACACACGATAGCGCTTGGCTTCGGAAAGGCTCACACAGAAACGATTTAAGATGAGATTAAACATGAGTGGAACCATATGGAAGAAAGAGACATTGGCAACAAGCTCTACTACGTCGAGGGCATCAACATCTTGAAGACTTACCGAAAAGAAAACTCTCGCCACCCCGGGACGAGCTTAATCTCGGGGACGAGATTCTTGTGAGGGGGGAGGAATGTAACATCCCAGAATTTTGAACATTTTGCCAAGTATGAATTTTCACAAAAATTTAAAACTTTTTGTTTGAACTTGTGTGTCACCAAATTTTATCCTAAATTGCTAGCCTCTCACCTTAAACTCCAAATGAAATAAAACAATATAAAAGTTATTTTCAAAATTATGGTATAAAGATGATTTGGTTTTTCCTGGATTTTATTTGGAGTTCAAATGTGTGTTGTTTGAATTTGAAAATGATTCAAATTCAAACCTATATTCTAACTATAACTCAAATTATATTTGCACTACTTCTAAAAGCTAACAACTAACTGGGCTGCCTCTCTGTTTTCGAAGTCCACCTAAAGCCCTCCATCTCTTAGCATCGGACCAAACCTCACCTTTCCTAACCCATCTACGAAGCCCATCTACCGTCGTGGCCCAGCTAACTATCTGGCCCAAACCACCGGCGCGCTGCTCTCTTTCTCTTGCTTCCACTGGCCACGGGACCCACCCGTCAGTAGCGCCCTGTGCCTCCTTCCCCTACCTTCGTCCGTACACGGTTCGCACGCGCGGAGCGTGTGAGCGCCCGATGGGATGCGCTCGCCGCGCTGGCACGCACGTCGAGTCGCGGCCGCACCACTGGGGGCTAGCCTCGTGCACTCCGCCCGGGGAATTTCCCCATCTGCCCCCGCTCCGCACCTCTCTGCGCCATGAGGTCTGCGGTGGCGAAGGAGGCCACGCCGACTCCGCACCGGGGGCATCCAGGGCTTTTTACCCTGCTCGCACTGACGCGGGCACCGATCAGGCACACACCATCTCAAGCCCCAGCGTCGGTTCGCAGTCACCAACCCGTTTGGGTTTTCCCCTTTCCCTGCTTCCCAATCCGCCGCCGCTCCCAGTCTTCCCCAATCCCCGCTGCTGCTGCCGAGAGGAGAAAGGGGAGATGAAGGGAGGAGAAGGGAGAGTAGAACACCACCCCGTCGTCGCCCCAGAGCTTTACCTCCTCGTCGCCCCGGAGCTCCGCGTTGACGACGCCGCCAGGATCCGCACCTTAGGAGGTCGCGAGCACCAACGTCGGAACGCCGCACCGAGGGGATGCCACCAACAGTACTACGACACCCCGGTCGACGCCGACGACCGCAAGCTCGAGGAAGCCAAGCTGGAGCTCAACGCCGACACCCTGAACCTCGACACGCCGCATCAACTCGCCACGGCATCAACTTCTCCCTGCCTCACCGTGACCATCCTCAAGCCCCTGGTGAGCAGCACCCCGAGCCATCCTCTACTCTGCTCTGATATCCGTCGCACGTTCCGTTGCGCCGCTCTGCCACAACCAGAACGCGAGCCCGTGTACGCTTTGGAAACCGGTCTTCGCGCTGGTGATGCCGAAACGCACTCACCGCCCTCACCTTCTGACCGCCCTTCGCGCTGCCGCTTTTGCTTTGTGCCGCACTGCTGATCTCGCCGTTCCGTTTCGCCCTGCGCCGTGCTATGCCTTGCTGTGCTTTGCGCCGAGCTGCACTTACCCGACCTCGCGCCGCTCCACCCCACGCCGCGCTGCGCTGCTCCGCGCCAATCCACCGTGCGCACCCCGGCTCTGCATCGCATCTCTCGCTACCTTGCACTGCTTCGCGCTGCGCCGCCTTACCTTGCCGTCGTGCTTCGCCGCACCGCACCGTGCCATTCGGGAGCCGCGCCGCGCCTTCGCTGCTACCGTGCTGCACGCTCTGCCCGACCGCGTCGTAGCCTCACACCGCTCTGCTTCGCTTCACTCTGCGCCGCACCGCTTCATCTCGCGCCGCACCGCGCTGCCTTGCATCATGCTGCGCCGCCCAGCCCTGCAGCCGTGCCGCTCTGCCGCATAGATGCTCGCCGATGTGTGCGGTGCTCGCCGTCAAGCTGTGGACCGGCCATCGTGCCGAGGAGCTTTTCTTGCAGGTAAACGCGCGCCAGCGCCGCCATAGCCAAAACTCGCCACCGGTGAGCCCCTTGCCTTTCCGCCGTCTCTTTGGCGCATTTAGACGAACACCTTGGCCGCGACCCCTTTCTCTTGCACCTGAGTGGTGCCACACCCGTGACCACATGCACGCCTGAACGCACAGATCGCAGAGGATCCCGCAGCCATCAGATGGAATGAACCCTCAATATAGTTCAGGGAGCAAGTCCGGACTTCCTCTCATGAGCCATGATGGACTCTGGCCCACGGAAGCCTTTTGGGCCTAGAATTTTAACCAAGCCGAACCAAACAGTTTGGGGACCTTTTCCAGACTTGTTGAACCTTAGGCCGCACTGGGCCGGTCCAATGGGCCTCTAACACTTTGGGTCCAACATCGGCCCACTAACCCTATGATCGCTGACGTTATGCTGACGTCAGCATTATTTTAATAAAAATTATTTTCTTATTTTATAAATGATTTAATAAATGTTTTATAAACTCCTTTTTCTTTAAAAATTCATAACTAATTATCCGGAGCTCCGAAAATTATGAAACTGGTTGCGTTGGTTTCGTAATTCCGAGGCGCTCGCTGCTACCTTACCCCTTTTCTATTCTTGCCCTTAAACCAAGTCCCTTTTTGCCCACGTTCTTGGAGTAGAATTCGTGGCCGTTACCCGCCACTGTGCTATTGTGGGTCTGGGACGCCGGAGCCCCGCAACTAGCCACTGACGTGTCGCGGACAGGAATACTTCCCCAAGCCGTGTTCATACCGCTCTTCTTGCTTGCATCACTTCCACCGCTTTGTGCCGCAACCCGCATACCCGCTCTCCCTCTGCTTTGCTTCGTGTCGCGTAGCACGCGTCGTACCAAATGTTAGTACCCACAAGGCTGCGCGTGATGGACGGCCGTGCCTTGAGCAGAGGCCTCTGCTTCAAGCACGACAACCTCGCGTTGCAACCTGGCTACTACACCAGGGTTATTGTCGCATCGCTAACACTTGTTCCATCGTGCTCTCGAGCACGTCTTACCGTATCATCACCCTTTTGGTCGACCGTAACTCGATTCCTTTCCCTCTCTCGGTGCTGCCACCGCACACCTTGTTCTGATAATGCCTTACCTAACTCGTTCCGCCTTACTCCTCTCTTTCTTCATCCTCTGAGCTTCCACTTTGTTGCACCTATCTGTTGCGCTAATACCTTGCAGGCGCAATCACCAAGGCCCTTAGCCTTTGATCGACAACCCAACCTTGAACTAACCCTTCTCTCTAACTTGTCTTCTAGTATATAAAGCTAGTAGCTTAAAACTATTTTATTATAAAAACTAATTACTTTAATTTTCTTAAAATTAAACTAGTGCTGCTTGTAGCTAGTTCGGATTTATTTGGTTCTTCTAATTGATGTTATTTGGAGTTAATGCTTAGATGATTGTCGTTATTTATTTCCGCGTCGCATCTTGTGTAGGCTTGTAACCTTGTTTGAAGACCCGAGCTGCGACGACGACTCAAGCTGTGACGTTTGGGAAGACATTCGACCCGAAGGAAGGGCCCAACCTCTACTACTCTACGACGACTACCGCGCAGGTGTCATGTCACTCCCGACCATGTAGATCCCATGCATGCTATTTAGTTGCTAGTGCTTTACTTATGATGCTTTGGATGATTGAAATGCATAGACAATCTTTTAGCCATGCCTTGGATTTGATATACCCTGTTCCTTGAACTTCCTACCTTTGGGACTAGCTACAGACCCCTAGCTAGTCCCCGATATTTGCTATCCATACATTTTACCTGTTTCGTGATATGGATGGATCTCTGGTTTGGACTGAGATTGGGATATCACAGTATTCTAGCGTGTGTTTTGGGTGAGTGTGTATCCTTGACGTGTTACCGCGGGAGCGAGCCGC
Source organism: Cenchrus fungigraminus (assembly GCA_036936925.1). Classification (NCBI taxonomy): domain Eukaryota; kingdom Viridiplantae; phylum Streptophyta; class Magnoliopsida; order Poales; family Poaceae; genus Cenchrus; species Cenchrus fungigraminus. Next base: position 107,930,284 of record CM072779.1, read on the forward strand.
TTTGGTTACTTGTGAACGCCTGTCTAGGGGAGATGCGACCTGGCCTCCCGCCCTAGCGGCGTGTCGGACGGGTGGAGTTGGTGGAGTGCTCGCTCCTTGCAATTAAGGACCGATCGACTGTGTGACCTTGATCTTTGGGCTATTTTCGTACAAACCGTTCGCCTTGTTATGGGCGGGGTTCGGTCCGAGAACTAGTTGGTGGATGGCGCTCAGCTTGTAGGCGGACCGGTGTGGTCGTGTGAGGGGGACGGGTTATACCCCCCGAGTAGACGTCGCCCCGGCTCCTCCGGGGATGGTTTCACAGCTCCGAGGCCCTGCTGGCAAGTTTCGCGCCCCAGTTCAGGACGAGTCAGGCTCGGAGAGGCAGGAGAGTGCCACCCACTGCTAGGTCTCCGGCCGTTAGGTAGGGATGTGGAACGGCTGATCCCCGTTTCTGCCCTATCCGGCGGGTCCAGTTGTACAACCTCTGCAGAGTGTTAAACCTATAGCTATAGTCCGTGTCCACTGGTATGGACAGCCCTTACGATCTCTCACCTGGCTAGTATTTTATTGTGCTGCTTCTCTCCCCCGAGTGTGTGAGCCCGGCTTCGTGCCGTTGAGATGTGGGGATAGGAGTTGGTGACCCCACATCGCAGATGAGAGTGGGATGCTGTGACTCGGTTGAGGTCCAGTGTTTTGGTGTACTTTCCTTGCTTGGGGTGTTGACCCCGGAGGCGTTGGCCTCGGAGGTGTGGATCTCCTCGGAGATGGTGACCTCTCTGCATTACCGCTTACCTTGATGTTGCTACCGCTGCTTGCATAAACTTACTACAGCCAGATATAGGTTTATCCATGCATACTAGAATTCATCCACCGCTTTTGCTCTTTGTTGGGAAGCTGACATGGCCTACCCGCTTATCGGGTAGATGGCGATGCTTTCAGACTTGGTGATCGACTACGACATCGACGAAGAAGGATGGGAAGACTAGAGCTGGTCCTACACTCAAGTTTGCCTGTGGAGCTGGAGACGCTTCGCTTCGATAGATCCGCTGCGTAGATGATTTACTTTTCTTGTTTAGTCCAGTTGGACTTGTACCCGGCTTATGCCGAAATGTTGTACTCTGATGTATTAATAAGATTATGTAATTTCCCCTTTTTCCTGTGTTGTATGGATTTGTACCACTTGAGACAGGGTTTGCACGTGATAGCCACTTCCTGGGACTATCACAGATGTGCAGAGGATCGGGTTTCCAGTTTTGGAAATCTGGTTCGTTTCACCATCATGGTCAAATACCTCACAAACTAAGAAACGATCATCTTGAAGATCAATGCCTAACACTATATAGCGCGCTCAATATTTTGTGTTGGGATAGCATATACTAGTTGACTATGTCATAGTCTTGTCCTGAAGATATGGGAGAAAAAGGAATGAATGTCGACAACATATTACCTCTATCATTGCAAATATTTCTCTAACGAGAATATGGATCCATAAATAAAGTCCATGGCAGAGTTGCATGAAGCACTCATGTTGGGTCAATTTGAAGAATGCAATTGAGGTTGAACCATGAAGAAAGTATTTGAATCCGAAAGTTCAAATTGGATGACAAGGTGAAATGCAATGGTTCATAAGTCTTTCAAAAGACTAGTAAACTCCCACTATGTATGAATGAATATTCTGCTAATTACCTGGCATATGTATAGAATGAATTGAATTTATATTATGTAGTTAATTTATGGATTCTGAAAATCCATAAGAAATGATCCTAGAAGGATTCATCATTCCTAGCAGGAATAAAAATCAAAAAGAAATTAAAACTCATACTAAGTAATAAGTGTATAAGGTTGATAGTATTCCTGAATGAATATTAATAGTCTCTAGAAGAGCAATTCCTCGAAGGAAATAAAGTCATAAAGTGACTTATTATGAATAACACGTTCAAATAAAAGAGTTTTTTGAAGAGCTCAAATTAACAAGTAAATCACTTCTCTCTTGCATGAGAGAATTTCTTAGAGAAGAGAAATACTATTCTCAAAGAATTAGAAAATCCTTAGGATATAGTCGATGAATGACTAATCAGTTAATTCCTGAATGAACACCAATAATCCTGAAGATTTGAATGAAAATTCATACTGACCCAAGTGACCGAAATAAAAATATAGTGAGGAATTATATGGTCTTGAATGTACCATCTAGGCACATGTAAGTGCATATGTATCTAGCTAGCATTGATACATATATCCTCACATACCATAGAAGGTATATTGGTGATTGACAATTTGAGTTATCCCCTCAAATGACAACTAAAGACTGATTATCTAAAGATGAAGTGTGAAACAAGCCAATTTTAGAAGATCTAACGAATACATCCAATTACTCATACAATATAGTCAGCGGTTGGATCTTCTCCCTCTCGCGTCTCTCATGACAAGCACAAGAACAAGTACAAAGTAGACCAGAGACAATATAGGTAGAGCTTCTCTTTATTATCTGTATATCGATATCTTACAATAGGGGTGCTCCTACATATATATACTCCGAACTAAGCCTAGAGTTTTGGTAAGAGCCCACAAGCAACCGGACAAGGACTAGGACTTCCAGTCCCTCCTTTCCATCCATACGGAGTCCGGTTGTTTTACAACACTCCCCCTTGGGCGATTACCGTGAATGCATATGCCTCATCAAAAACTCCATCCGAAAACCCAGTGGGAAAAAACGGTTCTTGGAGAAAAGAGTACATATCAACCGCATTTTGTATTGCACATGTTGCCTCGTCAAAAACCTTATGTGAGAAACCTTCAAGTAAAAACTCACAAAGGAAAAAAGAGTACAACGTAAAACCTTCTTGGTTATACAATATTATATAATCACTATTCTTCATGAATAGTAATCAATCTTCAAGATTTATGCATGAACTTCATAATTCTTGCAACAAAGATCTACATGATCTAAGTAAACGAGTGGTATACCTTAATGTTAAATTCAATAACTAATCATCAAGTTGATTCCTTCTAGGTACAACTTAAAGATTTCAGATCTAAATATGATTAAACATATGCTCCCCCTCATAATAACATCCTCCGAACTTCAGTGTTCAAAATGTCTGAGTCACATTCTTCATAAATGTGCATTAGTCCTTCAAAGAATTAATTTGTAATTCTTCTAGATTATATTAGGAGCAATGCTTCAAGCATTAGTAAACACTTTATTTAACTGTGCAACACAAAAGAAAATTTTATCCTTTCAGAGAAATGGAGGGTAATAATTTGCTAAATTTTATATCTTCTAGATATTACAGTTCAAACTTCAATGTTTGATTAATAGCAAATACATCTAAGTGGATTCTAAGTTAACACCAATGATCTATTCGGTAGATCTTCTAAAGTTGGCTTGTTCCACACTTCCACTGTAGATAATCAGTCTTCAGTTGGCATTTGAGGGTTTAATTCAAATTGTCAATCACCAATATAAATTCTATGGTATGTGAGGATACATACTATCAATGCTAGTTGATTGCGTATGAACTTACTGGTGCTTGTATGGCTCATTTGGGACCATACGAATTCTCACCTTATTGTTAATTCAATCACTTGGGTCTGTATGAATTTTCATTTATATCTTCATGATTATTGGTGTTCACTCAGAAATTAACTGATTAGTCATTCATTGACTATATCCTTCAAGGATTTTCTAATTCTTCGAGAATAGTATTTCTCTTCTCTGAGAAATTCTCTCATGCAAGAGAGAAGTGATTTACTTGTTAATTTGAGCTCTTCAATAAACTCTTTTATTCGAACATGTTATTCATAATAAGTCACTTTATGACTTTATTTCCTTCGAGGAATTGCTCTTCTAGAGACTATTAATATTCATTCAGGAATATTATCAACCTTAGACACTTACTACTTAGTATGAGATTTAATTTCTTTTTGTTCTTTCTCTTATTCCTACGAGGAATGATGAATCCTTCTAGGATCATTTCTTATAGATTTTCAGAATCCATCAATTAACTGCATAATATAAATTCAATTCATTCTTTCCATATGCCAGGTATTTAGCAGAATATTCATTCATACACAATGGGAGTTTACTAGTCTTTTGAAAGACTTATGAACCATTGCATTTCACCATGTCATCCAATTTGAACTTTCGGATTCAAATACTTTCTTCATGGTTCAACCTCAATTGCATTCTTCAAATTGATCCAACATGAGTGCTTCATGCAACTCTGCCATGGACTTTATTTATGGATCCATATTCTCGTTAGAGAAATATTTGCAATGATAGAGGTAATATGTTGTCGACATTCATTCCTTTTTCTCCCATATCTTCAGGACAAGACTATGACATAGTCAACTAGCATATGCTATCCCAACACAAAATATTGAGCGCGCTATATAGTGTTAGGCATTGATCTTCAAGATGATCATTTCTCAGTTTGTGAGGTATTTGACCATGATGGTCTTCATTCCAGAATTTTATGGAGATTTTGATAAATTGTTTGACAAGTTCATTTGATCCAAAACCAACAGGCGTCCCTGTGAATTTTAAATTAATGATCAAGTCTTTTGTTATGGTGAGTATATTATTCAATACCCGGGATATACCACACATAGCATTTTGTTTACTACAAGTAAACTTAACTTCTGGTTAATAACTTCAGGTTGTATCTCCTAATTTCTAGATTCCCATTTTGTGAGTATTCATTATATGTGCACATTCTCACTGGGATAAAAGTCCTTCAGGGAATTTCACTTCAAGTGTGTTTTCACATCAGGTGATGCCATTCATAGGCTCCTCACAATTTAATTTTCTAGGCATTTATACTTCGCTTCATGCGAGTATGACTGAGTGCGTTTTCTATTCCTACTTCAAGCTTCCAGGAAAATTATGAAGATCATTCTTCTATTCAATACAAGGCATTCATATGGGCTTTCTCTCCCCCTAATGCCGGTATTATATCTTCATAAACAGCATACTTTCAATGATATCCCCATGAGCTTAATGTAATGGAAATGTGGTTCCATATTTCTCCAACTTCAAGTTGATGCCCACTCGTATGCTAAGATGGTGAAATAAAATTTAACGCACTTTGTTATAAACTTTAAGGTTATTTGTTATGCAGTGAGCTAGATTTCATTAAGTCTACAGAACTATTATCTTTATCTAGCTTCTTTATTTATTTAGCCCAAAAAATACATCCAATTACTCATACAATATACTTCAAGTATTTTTTATAATCAAACTTCAAGTTTAAAATTTTATGCAAAATATAATCTACATGGAAAATCTTCTGAAAAATTTAATTGCTTTTATATTCAAGATTTCCCCATTTACTTTTAAATCCATAATACATAATTATTTTCCACACAATGGATAATCACGTCCATTTTCTTTTCAATTTTTCGCAAACCCATTTTAATTGGGCAAACCAATTTCTAATTGGATAAATTTCCTATGAGATCAATTATAGACCAGTGTGCTTACCCTGATCTTAGCCTTCTTGACTAAAGATTTAATTACTGACTTCTATCATTTTGCACATATGTATATAATACATTGGTTTATCAGCATGCTAGATGATTGATAGAGTGCTATGATGGCTTACTGGCCATCTTACCGTAGTAGGAGCTACTTTTCAACAGGAGAAGTTTTGAAAGAAAACAACATGCAAGTTGTTGTAATGATAGGAATAGCATAATAGCTACAAGCCAATGTTTTAAGCGAAATTTTGGTTTGATGTCCATGCAAAGACTTCTGATTAATGTGGTGACATACATGTCCTCACATTAGTGTGGAATAACTATTAACTTTGTCATTCTGAGCGACAAAATAATATTAGGATTAAAAAGTTACGCAGAGCTACATGCTTAGTCATTACAGTGACTATGGCTACTGGCCAACTTGCGTGTTGATTGTCCATCAATCTAACAGGATGAGGCTCTAAACCAATCAATCTTATAGGATTAGGAAAATGCCTATTAGAAATTTCAATTTTATCCACATTCTTCATGTCTCTAAGCTAGGCCCCAATTTATTCCCTTTTTCATACCATAATTGCACTTTTAGGTGATGCTATGCTTCAAGCATGATCTATGAATTACTTCAATTATTTCATAGAATTAAATTATACTACTAGTATAAATAGGATAAGGTATGAAATCCATGTAAATGTACTATTCAGTGTACACTAGTATGGTTTGGGTAGAATAAACTTCAAGTTATTAGAGGGTTCATGTATTCCGTACATGAATAAGTAATATACAATTTTATGACTAAATTGAATCTTCTAAGTTCAATTATAAAGCTTGTATATTATTAGTTAATGTGCTTCATGGAAATTCAGTTTCCGTTCTACCTCATGGTAGCAATGCACAATAACTACAACCTACATGGATTACTTGAGACTTTAGTGGAAAAAATACTTTCAAATAATTATCAAATAGGCAATTTAAAGCAATTATTTACAATATTTAGTTTGTAATTCTTTTATTTATTCCATGAGATTACTATAGGTAAAAATTGCTACAAGCAAATGGGCACAAGATAAGGTTAGAAAACCTATACAGAGGTAAGAAACACCAATCTGTTGAATTTGCCCTTTATTCTGGGAAAAATTCATAAGCTAATGCTAAACTTCTGGTCTTAACGCAAAAGACAAATGCTTACTCTTCATGAGCATAACCAAATTCTCCAGGAATATTACTTAATAATGCAACTTATGTAGGAAATGTTATTCACTAGTGGTTTTGGGTGAGTATGAGACTTCACGATAAATGTCTAAGGTTGACAATATTCCTGAATGAATATTAATTGTCTCTAGAAAAGCAATTCCTCGAAGGATATGAAGTCATAAAGTGACTTATTATGAATAACACGTTCAAATAAAAGAGTTTATTGAAGAGCTCAAATTAACAAGTAAATCACTTCTCTCTTGCATGAGAGAATTTCTTAGAGAAGAGAAATACTATTCTCGAAGAATTAGAAAATCCTTGAAGGATATAGTCAATGAAGGACTAATCAGTTAATTTCCGAGTGAACACCAATAATCCTGAAGATATAAATGAAAATTCATACAGACCCAAGTGATTGAATTAACAATGAGGTGAGAATTCGTATGGTCCTGAATGAGCCATACAAGCACCAGAAGTGCATACGCAATCAACCAGCATTGATAGTATGTATCCTCACATACCATAGAAGGTATATTGGTGATTGGCAATTTGAATTATCCCCTCAAATGCCAACTGAAGACTGATTATCTTAAGTGGAAGTATGGAATAAGCTAACTTTGGAAGATCTACCGAATAGATCATTGGTGTTAACTTAATATCCACTTATATATAGTTGTTATTAATCAAACATTGAAGTTTGAAATGTAATATCTATAAGATATGAAATTTAGTAAATTATTATCCCCAAATTCCTCTGAAAGGATAAAATTTTATTTTGTGTTGCATAGTCAAATAAAGTGGTTACTAATGCTTGAAGCATTCTTCCTAATATAATCTAGAAGAATTACAAGTTAAATCTTCGAAGGACTAATGCACATTTATGAAGAATGTGACTCCGACATTTTGAACACTAAAGTTCAAAGGATGTTGTTATGAGGGGGAGCATATGTTTAATCATATTTAGATCTGAAATATCTTAAGTTGTACCTAGAAGGAATCAACTTGATGATTAATTATTAAATTTACCATGAAGGTGTACCACTCGTTTACTTAGATCATGTAGATCTTTGTTGCAAGAACCATGAAGTTCATGCATAAATCTTGAAGATTGATTACTATTTATGAAGAATAGTAACTATATAATATTGTATAACCGAGAAGGTTTTATGTTGTACTCTTTTTCCCTTTGTGAATTTTTACTTGAAGGTTTCTCACATAAGGTTTTTGACGAGGCAACATGTGCAATACAAAATGCGGTTGATATGTACTCTTTTCTCCAAGAACCGTTTTTCCCACTGGGTTTTCGGATGCAGTTTTTGATGAGGCATATGCATTCGCGGTAATCGCCCAAGGGGGAGTGTTGTAAAACAACTGGATTTCGTGTAGATAGAAAGGAGGACTAGAAGTCCTAGTCCTTGTCCGGTTGCTTGTGGGCTCTTACCAAAACTCTAGGCTTAGTTCGGAGTATATATATCAGAGGATTACCCCTATTGTATGGTATCGATATTCAGATAATAAAGAGAAGCTCCAACTATATTGCCTCTTGTCTACTTTGTATCTATTCTTATGCTTGTCGTGAGAGACGTGAGAGGGAGAAGATCCAACCGCTGACGACGTGTTTCACAACACGTTATCAGCACGATGCTCTAACCAATATCGATATCTTACAATAGGGGTGCTCCTATGTATATATACTCCGAACTAAGCCTACAGTTTTGGTAAGAGTCCACAAGCAACCGGACAAGTTCTAGGACTTCCAGTCCCTCATTTCCATCCATACGGAGTCCAGTTGTTTTACAACACTCCCCCTTGGGCGATTACCGCGAATGCATATGCCTCATCAAAAACTCCATCCGAAAACCCAGTGGGAAAAAATGAATGTCGACAACATATTACCTCTATCATTGCAAATATTTCTCTAACGAGAATATGGGTCAATTTCAAGAATGCAATTGAGGATGAACCATGAAGAAAGTATTTGAATCTGAAAGTTCAAATTGGATGACATGGTCAAATGCAATGGTTCATAAGTCTTTCAAAAGACTAGGAAACTCCCATTGTGTATGAATGAATATTCTGCTAAATACCTGGCAAATGGAAAGAATGAATTGAATTTATATTATGTAGTTAATTGATGGATTCTGAAAATCTATAAGAAATGATCCTAGAAGGATGATCCATAAATAAAGTCCATGGTAGAGTTGCATGAAGCACTCATGTTGGGTAAATTTGAAGAATGCAATTGAGGTTGAACCATGAAGAAAGTATTTGAATCCGCAAGTTCAAATTGGATGACATGGTGAAATGCAATGGTTCATAAGTCTTTCAAAAGACTAGTAAACTCCCATTGTGTATGAATGAATATTCTGCTAAATACCTGGCATATGGAAAGAATGAATTGAATTTATATTATGCAGTTAATTGATGGATTCTGAAAATCTATAAGAAATGATCCTAGAAGGATTCATCATTCCTCGTAGGAATAAGAGAAAGAACAAAAAGAAATTAAATTTGATACTAAGTAATAAGTGTCTAAGGTTGATAATATTCCTGAATGAATATTAATAGTCTCTAGAAGAGCAATTCCTCGAAGGAAATAAAGTCATAAAGTGACTTATTATGAATAACACGTGCAAATAAAAGAGTTTATTGAAGAGCTCAAATTAACAAGTAAATCACTTCTCTCTTGCATGAGAGAATTTCTCAGAGAAGAGAAATACTATTCTCGAAGAATTAGAAAATCCTTAAAGGATATAGTCAATAAATGACTAATCAGTTAATTTCTGAGTGAACACCAATAATCCTGAAGATATAAATGAAAATTCATACAGACCCAAGTGATTGAATTAACAATAAGATGAGAATTCGTATGGTACCAAATGAGCCATACAAGCACCAGTAAGTTCATACGCACTCAACTAGCATTGATAGTATGTATCCTCACATACCATAGAATGTATATTGGTGATTGGCAATTTGAATTATCCCCTCAAATGCCAACTGAAGACTGATTATCTACAGTGGAAGTGTGGAACAAGCCAACTTTAGAAGATCTACCGAATAGATCATTGGTGTTAACTTAGAATCCACTTAGATGTATTTGCTATTAATCAATCATTGAAGTTTGAACTGTAATATCTAGAAGATATAAAATTTAGCAAATTATTACCCCCCCATTTCTCTGAAAGGATAAAATTTTCTTTTGTGTTGCACAGTTAAATAAAGTGGTTACTAATGCTTGAAACATTGCTTCTAATATAATCTAGAAGAATTACAAATTAATTCTTTGAAGGACTAATGCACATTTATGAAGAATGTGACTCAGACATTTTGAACACTGAAGTTCAGAGGATGTTATTATGAGGGGGAGCATATGTTTAATCATATTTAGATCTGAAATCTTTAAGTTGTACCTAGAAGGAATCAACTTGATGATTAGTTATTGAATTTAACATTAAGGTATACCACTCGTTTACTTAGATCATGTAGATCTTTGTTGCAAGAATTATGAAGTTCATGCATAAATCTTTAAGATTGATTACTATTCATGAAGAATAGTGATTATATAATATTGTATAACCAAGAAGGTTTTACGTTGTACTCTTTTTTCCTTTGTGAGTTTTTACTTGAAGGTTTCTCACATAAGGTTTTTGACGAGGCAACATGTGCAATACAAAATGCGGTTGATATGTACTCTTTTCTCCAAGAACTGTTTTTTCCCACTAGGTTTTCGGATGGAGTTTTTGATGAGGCATATGCATTCGCGGTAATCGCCCAAGGGGGAGTGTTGTAAAACAACCGGACTCCGTATGGATGGAAAGGAGGGACTGGAAGTCCTAGTCCTTGTCCGGTTGCTTGTGGGCTCTTACCAAAACTCTAAGGTTAGTTCGGAGTATATATACGTAGGAGCACCCCTATTGTAAGATATCGATATACAGATAATAAAGAGAAGCTCTACCTATATTGTCTCTGGTCTACTTTGTACTTGTTCTTGTGCTTGTCATGAGAGACGCGAGAGGGAGAAGATCCAACCGCTGACTATATTGTATGAGTAATTGGATGTATTTTTTGGGCTAAATAAATAAAGAAGCTAGATAAAGATAATAGTTCTGTAGACTTAATGAAATCTAGCTCACTGCATAACAAATAACCTTAAAGTTTATAACAAAGTGCGTTAAATTTTATTTCACCATCTTAGCATACGGGTGGGCATCAACTTGAAGTTGGAGAAATATGGAACCATATTTTCATTACATTGAGCTCATGGAGATATCATTGAAAGTATGCTATTTATGAAGATATAATACCGGCATTAGGGGGAGAGAAAGCCCATATGAATGCCTTGTATTGAATAGAAGAATGATCTTCATAATTTTCCTGGAAGCTTGAAGCAGGAATAGAAAACGCACTCAGTCATACTCGCATGTAGCGAAGTATAAATGCCAGAAAATTAAATTGTGAGGAGCCTATGAATGGCATCACCTGATGTGAAAACACACTTGAAGTGAAATTCCCTGAAGGATTTTTAACCCAGTGAGAATGTGCACATATAATGAATACTGACAAAATGGGAATCTAGAAATTAGGAGATACAACCTGAAGTTATTAACCAGAAGTGAAGTTTACTTGTAGTAAACAAAATGATATGTGTGGTATATCCTGGGTATTGAATAATATACTCACCATAGCAAAAGACTTGATCATTAATTTAAAATCCACAGGGATGCCTGTTGGTTTTGGATCAAATGAACTTGTCAAACAATTTATCAAAATCTCCATAAAATTTTGGAATGAAGACCATCATGGTCAAATACCTCACAAACTGAGAAATGATCATCTTGAAGATCAATGCCTAACACTATACAACACGCTCAATATTTTGTGTTGGGATAGCAGATACTAGTTGACTATATCATAGTCTTGTCCTGAAGATATGGGAGAAAAAGGAATGAATGTCGACAACACATTACCTCTATCATTGCAAATATTTCTCTAACGAGAATATGGATCCATAAATAAAGTCCATGGCAGAGTTGCATGAAGCACTCATGTTGGGTAAATTTGAAGAATGCAATTGAGGTTGAACCATGAAGAAAGTATTTGAATCCGAAAGTTCAAATTGGATGTCATGGTGAAATGCAATGGTTCATAAGTCTTTCAAAAGACTAGTAAACTCCCATTGTGTATGAATGAATATTCTGCTAAATACCTGACATATGGAAAGAATGAACTGAATTTATATTATGCAGTTAATTGATGGATTCTGAAAATCTATAAGAAATGATCCTAGAAGGATTCATCATTCCTCGTAGGAATAAGAGAAAGAACAAAAAGAAATTAAATTTGATACTAAGTAATAAGTGTCTAAGGTTGATAATATTCCTGAATGAATATTAGTAGTCTCTAGAAGAGCAATTCCTCGAAGGATATAAAGTCATAAAGTGACTTATTATGAATAACACGTTGAAATAAAAGAGTTTATTGAAGAGCTCAAATTAACAAGTAAATCACTTCTCTCTTGCATGAGAGAATTTCGATATACAGATAATAAAGAGAAGCTCCACCTATATTGTCTCTGGTCTACTTTGTACTTGTTCTTGTGCTTGTCATGAGAGACGCGAGAGGGAGAAGATCCAACCGCTGACGACGTGTTTCACAACACGTTATGTTGGGGTTGCTAATGTCCTGAAACATAATCTCTTTGAGCTGGCCACGCAACCCCATACTTGAACAGCCTATGTACTGGTGCCGACATGTACTTGTCGAAGGATAATCATTTTGATATGCTGCAATCGAGTAACTTCGTCGGCAACCTTTCAGCTTGGACTAGTGGCCCCATCGGCAACCTTTCAGACCAAAATCTCTAACCATTAGCTATTCTGAACAAGTAACTGACATGCTGCAGGGTGAGTTTTCTTGTATTGCAAATTCCCATGGCTGCATGTCGCGCAGCCAGCATGTATCTTATATGGCCGGTTTAAACAAATACACTTGCATTCTATGAATCCTCAATTGCTACCGCCCTTCATTACTCACCACACCATCTTTGCTCTTTTCGCATCTTCACGGTTAGGATCAGATCCATATCAACCTTGTTGTTAGCACTCGACTTGTCGTTGACTTCTTGAAGGCATGGCAGTAGATGATTGAAAATCCCCTAGTGGTCAGAATCCTTTTCTTTTGATAAATCTTCATGCAGCATGTCCCTTGTAATGAGTTGCCAAGAGTAGGCGTCTAACTGATTGATTATTTCCAATCTCATCGGCTTCCCCCCTTTGTGTCTCTGACACGCTGGACTTTGTAGGGGTTGTGAGGTCTATACCGCTGCCCAGCTTTGGACTAAAAGCAACAGTAGCTGATTAAAGAATTATACCAGCTGTACATATCTCTTACCTTGCATCCTATACTAGCCGAAAGAGAGCATGTACTCTTCTCCTATCAGCTTCATGTGTATACTTCAACCGAAGTCAACGCCTTTAAGAATATCTGTTTTTTCTTCTAGGAGTTGATGAGCACCTTCTGCATTTCCATCTGCCTCGATCCAGATTGGCTAATAGTTGCCCCAACTTGTGCCACTTTATCAACCATTCACTGGAGCCTGTTCTACTCAAGCTTCTCTTCACCAGCTAGGCCAAGCTGATATTACTCCCACCGGCTATATTTGTGTCGATGACCAAAGAGAAGTAGAGGATAATTTGAATCAGCTAAACGGATGTGAAGTCCTTAAGAATATATTGCTCTTCAGAATATATCTAACTTCATCAGACCAGCCATGCATTTAATCTCATCGACTGTAATGCTAGCATTGGTAGATGGTGCACTGCGTGTGTTTGTATCAGCTCATCAATAACCGATGTATGAAAATAGATTGCCCAAGAAGTGAATCAATTTAGGAGATGTTGGAACTTCCTTGGATGCTACCCTCTCTGCTTAGAACAAATATCTTTGTTTCGGCAGTCATGCCGGCAGCTCTGTAGTATTTGCGGCATAATAGGCATCCCGTACACACAGAACTCCTTTGCTAGCTTTCTGGTTATCTCCAGATAGTTAATACACGTACGTGTATAGCTCTGTAAATCTTTTTGCTTGCCTGTATCCTTCTTGATAGTAAGCAGCCAATCAACTGATATGTTTTATTTGCTTCTAGCACTTAGTAGCCGATGAATAAAACAAATCGGCTATCTTCCTCTTGGCCGTCTTGATTATCAGCAAATAAGACTGCAACCATTTTACTTATGTATAATACCATGAGCAATTGGCCGGGCAATAGACCTTGGTCCAGAAAATATTCTCATCAGATTGCTAATACTGGCCGAAACAAGCAATCAGCCATCAGCCTTATTCTTGTCCAATGAGTGTATGTTAACATCATCCGAGAAGTAACACCACATGGCCTCCTTGCTTCCATCTTGTAGCTCTCGAGCAACCATTATAATAAGGGCAAGCACCTGCTTGCTTGCACATAAACCGGTAGCCATCAGCGTGTACCTTCGGTTGATCATCATAAAGGGTATCCACCTTTTATTGCATTCCAGACAGCCGTCAGGTAACATAGATGTTTTTCAAAAACAAATATCTAGACTGCTCAATCATCTTCTGTAAGTTATTTGCATCTCTCCTCTTCTGCTTGCTTTGTTAGCGCGGCCTTTGGATTTTCTTGGCCGGCGAGACCTAGGTGCGAGGCGCGTCTCTTGATATGTCAACCACCGTCATTTAATACCCATCAAACCTCATCTTGCCAGCTGCCTTTATGGACTTGCTAGATGCACCATTTCAGATATTGTCCCTAACTGCAGAAGACGAACTCTTTCTTGAATCTTGATTAGGATTAACACTTCCTCCCAGCACCCTTGTGTCGGTATCGGCAGTGGCAGCAGCAGAGACGGCACTTGGTCATTACCTATCCTCTGTTCTTGATGGTCTTGTGTAGCATCTTGGAAACAGCCCAGCATTTAGTAGCAATGTTGTTGATATATGGTAGTTCAAATAACAGCAGTGACCAGATCATGACGTAGGCTGTTGGTTGGCGTCACTCCATGGTCCGATGAAGTCAAACGGTGAGGGAGCGGCATCTTCTGTCAGTGTGTGTCAGTCACACGATGGCACGATCATCATTGTAGCTGTGTTGCATCGCTTCCGGCCGATTGGCGTGGCATCATTGTTGTCTTTCTACGACATCCTCGCCACCCTGCAGCACTTTTCTCATGAGCCGTGGCAGCCGTGGCAATCGGTGGATGTTGTATCTCTATGACCAGCATCATTGGCTATCTTTGTTTCTCAACTATTTTGTAGCACAAGACCAGCTCATCCTTTATTAAACCAGCCGATTGTATTTGGCTGATAGAATAATCGGCCGATCAATGTAGCTAGCCGGTCGTCGTGTTGGCTGATGGAATCTCAACTGATTATTATAAACGGGCTCAACAGTCGGCTTTATGTACATAGCCGATTTTCCCAATATGAATGCAGACGTATTAACGCTGGTTTCTCTGGTTGGATCACATCCGTTAATCACTTAATTACTCGATGGCCTATAATCAAGATGCAGACTGGCCAAACATGGTAAGACCTTCTAGTGTTTCCTGGCCGGTATCCAGAATCTCCCATTGGTCATTCGTAATTTGTATGTGTCAGGTCAGTGGCGTAGCCAGGAAAAAAATTGAGCTGGGGCGAACAAACTTCTAATGACTAGCTAAACCTAAATGAAGAACATAGCAATTCAGATCGCATCAATGCATCCCGTTCCATATATCGCAATCACACAATTTTAATGCGAAGTTGAGATATTACCTCAAATTTGAAGAATAAATTTGCACCATCGCACCATACATGGTAAAATGCAAAAATAGAAATAAAAAAAAGATAAACCCCTAAATTGGATAATGACATCAATTAGCAAATAGCAAGTAATAATGAAGTGATCATATGATTAACTCAGCCACTCAAGTGTTGGTTAACATCATAATTCATAAGAATATACATACCACTACCCCGGTCGCTGCGGCCATGCCCAACCCCGGCAGCCACCTGCGCAATCTCATCCTCCACTCCTCCTCCTCCTCCTTGAACTGTCAGAGCTGCCTGGAGGCCGGAGCTACCACCTGGAGTTGCCGCCTGCGCCCGAAGCAGCGGCCGCCAGCCACCGCGCCACGCCGCTAGGAGCCTGGGACCTAGGGTTGCGCTTGCGCCGTGCGGCTTGCGTGACTGTGTTTGCTACCTGCTGCGTCTGCTGTCTATGTGCTGTTGGGCCTTGTTTATACGTTTTGGGATGTTGGGTTATTGGACTGGAAGTTAAAGAGGTAGCAAATAAAGGCCCGGATGAGATTGTCTTCTACCTCTGTCTGATCGGCAGCCAGGTGGCCCAGGCAGCCGCCATGACGGACGGGATGCTGCGGCTGCTACAGAGCTCAGATTTTCTCCGGAGAAGAATGGTGGTACTTGTGCGTCATCCCAAATCTAGCTGGGGCGGCTGCCCCAGCTCGCCCCAACGTGGATCCGCCCCTGTGTCAGGTGACGTCGAAACATTTGTCACAATGGTTTAACCAACTAAGCGTCGCTTAGTAATAAATAGATAATACTGTCGGCAGCTGGTGAGAAAGCCAATAAGCATTTTATCTCCATCGGCTACAGTAGCGATCAAATGATATGTTCTGTATGTGATACGTAGCTGACCAAATAAAGATATCAACAACCCGTGTAGTGAAACTCTTTGTCGTGGCTGTCAATAGATCAATTGATGTCCTTGATGCTTGGTCATAACATAACATGTACTTGAATGCGTGAACCTCATTGGCTGACGGTTTATTTCGGCCATATATATGTTCCTCCTATGGCCGATTTCTGAATGCCAGTAACCGATTTGTTCTTTCCAAAATCATGTACCCGATTAAACAAATAAAAATTGCATGCTAGGACATAACTCAGCCGATTTGTTTACACGTTATTTGTCATCCTTCTTTTGTTATTCTGTCGTCCGAGTAAAATAGCCCCATCGGCCATTAGGTGAAATGAGAGAAAGAGGCCACCAGTAAACTCCACTCAGCCGATGTGCAGCTTAAGCATTTGGCTCCATGAATATCTTTATTAAAAGATATCTACCCTCCTGCTACATACTTGAAGTGCGAATAACCGATGCTTGCTTTAGATAAACAATATTGTCATTTTCCTCCGGCCAGTAGCATTTAATGTCATCGACTTTTCTTCTGTTACTCCATCGGATATTATTTGAATCAAGCAGCCAATATTTCCGCACGTGTCAGCATGTAAATACATCATGTGTGTGTCTTTGCCGATGACGTGTCGGTCAAGATGAAGCTCGATTGATCAGGTTCATATTGTTGATTATCTTGACAAATCTTCTTTTTCATCGGCTAAATAATTCATCCGAATGAGAAGGGAAGGCCAACAACAATTCTCCATATGACGCACGTACTTACATTTGTTTTGGTTCCAGTTGATCTACTCCACTTGCCGCGTAGGATAGTTATTAGTAGATACATACCGCGTAGGGCATTAGGCATTGTCGTAGACATGCCTGCTTGATAACGAGTCGGCGCAGATCCGTTGTCGTAGTCGTCGTTGTCGGAGTAGTCGTTGATGAAGTCGTCGACGAGATCGCCAGTGTCGAACTTGATGGCGACTTCTTCGATGCAGTCAACAAAAAGCAGTCTTGCCATTGGCTGATTGTGTTGCATCTTCCACCGGCCAATTTCTGCTTCCATCGGCTATATTTTAAATAAAGCAGCCGATATATTTCGTCTCAGTCCCTTGTTCCATGTGCTTCAAATAACACGTAGCCAAAACATGTATCTTTTTGGCTTTCAATCACGAGCCAACATAATGATAGGAAAAGCTTCAAATGATATGTGCCCCATCATCTAGCCGATTAAAGACATCGGCTTTAAAATTATGTACGTAACTCTTGTCCGTCTGGATCTCATAGAAAATAATCTCCAAGTGGCCCATGCTTTATGACAATAATTCTTTGTTCTTGAGCACTTGGCACTCATAAAAATTCCCCAAAAGACCAACATCTCTGAGTATTATATCTATATTCTCGATTGCCGGGCTCCCATGAAAACTGAACTCCAAATAACCGATGCTCCGAGGTGACACTTTTTAGTGGCGAGTGATAAATAATCCAAAAAGCCATTTCCTGCTTTGCTTTTACAGTTTTATAAATATTGGCTCCTGATTCCTTCCTGATGCTTCGGTTATTCATGTTACATGGCGAAGGTCTCCAGATAAATAAAATCGGCAGCAGAAGTTTGACCAAGCAGCTTCAGTACCCTTGCCGATTTAATTAATTAGATGATGACGTACGTCTCCCAGTTTTGTCACTCTTGCCTGTCAGCCATGTGCGCAACGTTTCTCAGCAACTAAACTAGGCACCAATTTTTTAAGTGAATCAGCTCTTCTTTGGCCGATGCTCCTTCACTGAGCAAGGAAGCCACCAATGTGTTCTGTCCTTGGCAGTATCTTCTGCTGGTTGACCAAATAAATATTGTACGGACGAACTCGAACTCCATTACAATAACATGCCGCCGATAGAAATTTCTCTTTTTTCCTGTAATAAGTTGGCACAAAATCCATCTGAAATAAGTGTGTAACTGATATATCATCGGCTTTTCATCAATAGTTTCCCCAGACGATATAACATAGGCTTTATGATCGTGTCCCACCGGGCGTGCCAAGATGTGTTGACATAAAAAACGGAATAAAGTTCTTCAACGACAACACGTAACGGATCCCTGGGATGTAACAAGGTGTGCCAGCCGACCTGACCTGTTGATCGGTACGGAAAGATAGGAAACGTTAGATTAACGGGTTAATCGGCTAGAGAGCCGATATGCCTCGCGATAGAGCGTAACGGCCGGGAGTGACCGATACAGGAATAGATTGGATCGGCTAGATCGGCCGATATAGGCTATCAGCCATAAAACCGATTGGAAACATAGCATCGTTGGGTTCTTGCTCCACCATGACTAGAGCCATAAACCGATGAGTATTATCCTGACGTCTGCACCAGTGTATCTAGGTGTAACCACAGCGATGCGCCCGATAGTTAAAGCCTAGTAGAGCTGGCGGCAGGGTATCAGTTTAAGCCTCACAAGCCGACGGATCTACCCACAGTGCCGCTTGAAACCAACAACACTCAAGGGATAGCCGAAATTAAGATGCAACAGGCTATTAAATAATCTATTATTTATTATATGAGATTTAAATTAAAGCACGCTAAATAGCAAGACGATAGATTAAATAAATATCAGCCGATGCAATCTTAACCAAGACAGGATAACTGTGATTCTACCAGATCTAGCAAGAGATCAGCCTTACGAGATATGATAGAACCGATAACTGGTGAGTACCGTAGATCGAGATGGAAGTGATGCGCCGTAGTCGAAGATCTGCAGTACTTAGTTCCAAAAATTCCTCTGGACTTACCCCTTTGCCGGAGATCAAGATGATGCAGCCCTACGTCAGGTGCCGAGGTTCCGTCAATCAGGGGCGTAGCCAAGATTCAAACATAGGGAGGGCAAGACATCGAGTATAGAAAACATGTCATTTTTCTTCATGAACTCCGGTATATCCTAGAAGCGGGCCTATCGAACCCTATATTTGATTGTATTCATACACAATTTCTCCCACACGTTGCCATGTAATAGTGGATAGGTTGTATAACGCAAAGATATATAAAATAATTACTCAATAATACTATCAATTGTGATAATTGATTGCGTATAGATGGGTTTGGTGATAACACAAAGGAAATTGTTTTTGGGTTGATCTTGCTTCAAACTAGCACATACAACATGAAAAAATTGAAGAAATTAAAGCTAAATGATAATTTATTGCTTTCTAATAATACACTGCCACACTTATTTGAACCAATTGTTTTCTATTTCTTTATGCCAGTGTTCTAAAGAATTAAGAGTAAGTGATATTACATCGTTAAGATACATAAGAGTAAGTACCAACTAGCTAGTTCTTTAATTATGGAGATGACCCTCACCCTTGCACAGGAGATCAGACCAGAACGCCAAATACACCGACTCATGGGTCGTAGGCCGAGCTGTTTGCAAGGATCCTAATCCAGTTTTGATTATAGTGAAACAATAATTTAGAAGCTAGCTCTCACATGTTGGTGCGGTGGTGCCTGGCAGCCTGCAGGGTGTGCGGCAGCGTCAGGGGGGGGGGCCAGGCCCCTGCGCGCCCCCCTTGGCTCCGCCCCTGCCGTCAATGATGCATTGCGGAAAGGTAAAACGAAAAAGTAAAAGGGTGGCGATGTGTCGAGTTGTATTCATTGAGATTAAACTATTACAATAGCCGGGGGTATGTATTTATATCCCAGGCTAAAAGACTCTTATACAGCTAGGACTATGACTCGTACAACACTTCCCTAGTACACAATATCTAAACTAAAGAAAATATTAACATACATGAACTCTAACTCCCTTTCTTTATAGAGTCCTTTCTAATTAAGTTGTTTCTTCTCCGTCTGTATCCCCAGGTGTTGCTAACATGGAGTGTTCTTGAGTGACACATGCAAGGAAAAACAACACCATGTAACCTTCGTGTTCTTACTTTAATTTCCTTTGTTTGTACGCGTGAGCTTCTTCTATTTCGATATTAATTACCTTTCTTTATTCACCTTTGCATGTGCGTACTAGCTTTTCCTTTTTTAATCAGTCTTACGGCACCAAGCACTGTTTGCATGCACAACCATGTATGTAGTCATGCACAACCATGTAGGCGGCTGATTCCTCTCTTTTATTTCGGTTGCTGTTGCCAATTTGCTCCTTTAGACACGCATGCTTCTTAATTAAATCAGCCACTTGCTTTGCCGATTCTTCCTAGTGAAGTTACGTCATGTACTTGATAGCTCACAAGCAGCTCCTGCCGATTATGGCGGCCGATTCTCTTTCTGAATGCTCTACTAGCCGATCTTGCCGATCACCGCCAATCTCGCTCCTTCTGACGCTGGTCTCTATACGTGTTAAAAAATGGTGTCAACAGGCCGGATCCTAAATCTTGAGCAAGATTTGGCCTCTTCTCAGAAGTAGACACAAGAATTGGAAACGATGAACAAGTCTCTGAAGGAGATGGCTGATGTCGCTAAAGAAGGAAAGAAAAATGCTGATGATGCCTATAATGGCCTCATGATTGAGCACAAGAAACTTCAGCAAACTCATGCAGATGATTTGAAAATTCTTGAAGAATTGCGCGGAACTGTTGAGCAAGATGTGAACAAGATTTCAGAGCTCAAGACCAAGAATGCAGAAGCCATGAAGCAAAATGCTGATCTTGCTAAGGATAACGACGAGAAGGACTTAAGAATCATTTCTTTGGAAAAAGAACTTGCCGAAAGGATTAAGCTCATGGATGATGGGGCTAGCAAAATTAAGAAGAAGTTTGAATTTTTGTTTGAGAAGTACAGTGAATCTCTTGGTGAGTATGGCGCAAGGCCTAGCCCTTTCCCTGATACTGAAGATTCTCAGGCGGTCATTAACTGGCTCATAGAGGAGTTTGAAACTCTTCCTGAATTAATCGGTTTCACCAGTGACTTTGCCGCTGTGTTCTGCTCTGAGAGTATTTTGAAGCTTCTGGAGGTTAAGGATTGCGCTGATCTTGGGAAATTCTGCTCTTCTGGCCTCGACTTTCCCTCTGCTTCTAGTGTTTCATTGATTCGCACTAGTGAGGATGTTCGGAGTATCAAGAAGAACTTTGTTAGGAAGTTCTGGATGGCTGGAGGCAAAGAATTTGCTAAGGAAATAGCTTGAGAGAAACTTGCCAAGGTTACTTTCTAGTTGTTAACCTCGCATTTTTCGTATATGTGGTGTCTATTTGCTGAAATCCTTTATTTTCTAAATTTTGGAAGATGAAGTGCAAGAAGAATTGAGGGCGGCATTGGAGATGGATCCTAAGGATGACGCTGAGGAGACTGGCGATGGAGAAGCTGGAGGCGAGGGTGCTGTTGAGCTGAATACGCTGCAGGTTGACCAAGAGCAATCTTAGGATTGTAACATGTTGGAATAGTTTGAATGTTTGTGATGTAAAAAGATAAACTTATGTGACAGATTATTCCTGCGTAGGTCCTTGAAGGGGGGCCTGCGCAGGATGTGACTCTTATTCGTATTCATCGTCAAGGTGTCGTTGTTAGCGGCGAAGCTTGGCGTTTGTACAAAGAAGCTAATCCTTGTTGTAGCTTCCTTGAATTTTGGACTTTCTGCTGTCAGCACTTCTACAGCAAGAGTTTTTGTCTTGAATGATTCTTCACCGCTCGCGACGTCTCTTCCACATTGAGTAGCTACATTTCTGAAAGTTTTCCTTTCGTGAAGTTGGAGCCCCTTAGCCCTATTGCTGATGACCTGGATTTTGCCTATGTTGGAAATATAGCTAGAGATAGGCCGGGTCTTGTAATTGAGCTTCCTTTGTAGTTCCTGAAAGTGTTAGCTTTTGCTGAACTGATTTCTGTAACACTTGATCATTTTGCATGGAAAAATGGTAATGTAATGTTTTGAAAAAACATCACCCTCCCTCCTTGCCATTTTCATGCAAAATGCTTATAAAAGAAATTTTTGTTGTCAACGAATTTCAGAAAGAAAGCTGAGAAAGTTCCTCATACGTGCATTCCGTTATGAGAATATCGTAGAGAGAGAGATCATAAAAATTGTTTTTGAATTCATAAATTTTAGGAATGTGTTTGAATGATTCGCTCGCTTGAGACAATTAAAGTTGCGTATAAGTCGATAAAACTCGGTTTGAGAGTTTTATGGACTTATGCCTTTATGGTATTATTGCCTTGGTTGATACTGCAACCCACAGTTGCTTCAACCTAAAGGTTTTGTTTTAAACACTGATAAAGGTTAGAGTATTATGGTGAAAAATATTCGTGAGAAGATACGACTTCTTCTTTGAACTCAATATTCACGGAATCTTCGGGGATTTTTTTTCACTTTTTTGGATTTTCCTTAGTCTTTACTCGCAACTTGTTGTTGCCTGCTCTCACGAAATCAGAGCTTTTGGGATTATGGCTGCAACTTGTTGTTGCCTCGAGGCCCGTTTTTGGGTGAATCCCTTAACAACTTGTTGTTGTCTTCCTGATGGGATTCTTGCAATTTCACGATATTGCGCTTATAACTTATTGTTGTTCTCGTTTGACTCATTCACAACATTCGACTTCCTTGTGAACACATTGTTGGGGGGAAACCTTCTTTCCTGGATGATAGAAAAAGGTATCTTACATAGGAACCACCTCATTAAAAACCTTGCCTCCATTATGGAGCCCCCCTTGCAAGGAAAAGAGTACAGTCCTTTTTATAGGGAATTTAAAATGCAGAAAGTAAAAAATTTTGGTTCCTTGGAACTACTTATAGTTCCATAGTCCGAGGCTTTTACATTTTTCTTGTGATAAATTAAAGTACTGAAAAACTAAAAATGCGGAAAAGAAAATTGCGACCCGAGGCTCCACTTATCACTCTGTGGGCCCGGGGTTCTGCTTTTGTTCCCATTATCATGGATAGTACCGACGCAGGCTATCAGCGTTCCACGAATGTGGCAGCTCCACGCAAAGCTGATCTGTTAGGCGAAAAGATCCTGGTTTGTTTGTCTCCTTTATGATGTAGGGTCCTTCCCAAGCTTCCTCTAGCTTTCCCAGATTTTCCCAATTTCTCCTTTTCTTGAGAACTAGGTCACCGACCTTGATGTCCTTCCTTACTATTTTTCTGTCCCTCCATTTTCTGGTTTCTTGTTGATATTTGCTGATGTTTTTCGAGGCTTCTAGGATGTCTAGTTCGATCATGTCTTTTTCTATCTTTACTTCTAGTTCCTGAATTTCGTTCCCCTTGAGAACTCTTAGGCTTTCGTTCTTGATTTCTTCCGGTGTCATTGCCTCTGAACCATACAATAGACGAAAGGGCGTAAATCCTGTTGCTCTTGATGGAGTGGTGTTGTGTGACCATATCACCTTTGTTAACTCCTCTACCCATTTTCCTTTCTTCTGTTCATACAAGCATTTCTTGATTCCAGAGAATATGATCGTGTTGGTCCTTTCCACTGCTCCATTGGACTGTGGATGATAAACCGAGGAAAATTTCACATGTGCTCCTAGTGTACTACAAAATTCAGTGAAGTTATAGCAGTTGAATTGCTTGCCATTGTCCACCGTTAGCTCCCTTGGCACACCGAATCTGCATATTATGTTTTGCCAGAAGAATTTCTGTACTGTTGCGGCTGTGATGTTTGCTAGTGCCTTTGCTTCAACCCATTTGGTGAAATAATCTATAGCTACTATTGCAAATCTGCAGTTTCCTTGTGCCGTTGGTAATGGACCAACCAGATCCATTCCCTATCTTTGAAGTGGCCAAGAAGGAGGGATTAATTGTATTGGCATTGATGGCAGATTCTGCTGATTTGCTGTTTTCTAGCAGGTTTCACAATGGTGAACCACTCTTTTTGCATCAAGTTTCATTGTTGGCCAGTAGAATCCCTGCTTGATTGCTTTAATTACCAAAGCTCTAGTTCCAATATGTGCGCCATAGAATCCGCTGTGGATTTCCAGAAGCAACTCCTTTCCCTTTTCAGATGTTATGCATCTTAGCCATGGTTCCGAGATTCCAGATTTGTAAAGTTCTCCATCCATAATGGCGTAGCCCCTTGCCCGCTGCTTCAGTTGTTTTTCTTCTAGGTCATTCTGTGGTTCGTAATGGCCCCTCAAATAAGCCATGCTTTGAGCCCTCTAATCATAAGTTTCTATGGAGTTGATGCTTTTGTGCTTAAGAGTTTTGGTTGAAGGTTCTCTGATGATCTTGCAGAATACATCAGGTGGCATTATCTGGATCTGAGCTGTGGCCTTAGCAAGTTTGTCTGCTTCATTGTTGTCGTTCCTTGGGATGTGCTGCACTGTGTATCCTTTGAAATATTTCTCCATTTCTCTAACTTTTTCCAGATATTTGATTAACTTTGGATTTCTTGCCTCGCTTTCTTTTTCAACATGTTCCTGAATCACTTTGGAATCAGATTTTACGATGAAGATTTGTTGTTTGAGGGCTTTCATCTTTCTTAGGGCCAGTAGAAGTGCCTCATACTCAGTTGTATTGTTCGTTGAGTGCGTTCCATCTGGGAAATCCAATCTTGCTGCATATCTTATTGTGATTCCCGAGGGTGATGTTACAGTTGCTGTAATTCCTACTCCTTTGTCGCAACAGGCCCCATCACAATATACTATCCATGGTTCTTGGATTTCTTGACTGCTGCTACCTGTTGGTGATGTCCAATCTACCACGAAATCTAATAACACTTGTGATTTTATGGCATTTCTTCTTTCGAAGTTCACAACATATTGTGATAGTTCTGTTGCCCATTTGGTTATCCTCCCGAGGATTCTTTGTTTGAGAAGAGATCATTCAAAGGTTGATTTGTGATCACCCTTATTCTGTGGCCCTCAAAATAGTGCCTTAGCTTCTTTGCCGCCATAACTACAGCATATGCGATCTTCTCTAGTTCTGAGTAAAAAATCTTGGAACCCGAGAGAGCTTCTGAGGCGTAGTACACTGGTACTTGTTTCAATTTTCCTCCTTCTTCCTTTTCTTGAACTAGTACAGCGCTTACTGCGGAATTTGATGCTGAAAGATACAATAGGAGAGGAGATCTTGGCTCCATAGGGCACATTCTTGTCATGTTGGACGAGTACTCTTTGAGTTCCCTGAATGCTTGCTTTTGTGGATCAGACCACTGAAAATTTTTTGAGTTTCGGAGAACTTCAAAGAATGGTAAACTTCTTTCAGCCACTTTTGGGATGAACCTGTTCATCGCGGCTATTCTTCCTGTCAGCTTTTGCACATCCTTAACCGAAGCTGGCTCTTCCATTTCCATGATAGCTTTAATCTTGTCGGGGTTTGCCTTTATTCCCTTGGTTGATACTAGACACCCTAGAACATTCCCCTTTTGCACACCAAAAACACATTTCTCAGGATTCAGCTTTAGTTGTGCGGTTCTTGGATTTGCAAAGGTTTCTGCGAGATCCCGGATGTGATCATCTCTTCTCAGACTTTTCACAATTATGTCGTCAATGTATGCTACAATATTTCTCCGAAGCTGGCTACTCAGGACAATTGCTATCATTCTTGAGAACGTGGAACCTGCGTTCTTGAGCCCCTCTGGCATTCTAACAAAACAGTAAGTTCCAAAAGGAGTGATGAAACTTGTCTTTTCTTCGTCCTCTTTGCGGACTCTGATCTGATGGTATCCTGAGAACATGTCTAGTAGTCATAGCATCTCGCTACTTGCTGCGTCATCCACTACCTTGTCAACTCGTTCAAGAGGATAATCATCTTTCTTGCATGCCTTGTTCAAATCTGTGAAGTCAATACACATTCACCATTTTCCATTCTTTTTCTTTACTGGTACTATGTTTGCTAGCCAGGATGGGTAGATGACTTCTCTTATGACTCTTGCATCTTGTAATCTTTAGACTTCTGGTTTCACTACGTCCACTTTTTCCTCAGACATCTTCCTGAGTTTTTGTTTCTTAGGATGCATGGTTTGATCGGTCTCTAGGATGTGCTCGATTATGTCTCTGTCTACTCCTTGCAGATCCATGGCTGACCATGCAAAAACATCTTTGTTTTTGTTTAGGAACTGAATCAGCACATATATTCATTTTCCAAAGTCTTGGCGAATAGAATGTCTGCTGAGCTTCCATTGTCCACCAGAGCTTTCCCAATTACCCAACCTGCGATGTTGATTTCTAAGAACATTGCGTCGTTGTGTTCTGTAGAATTCAGCTTGAAATCTTCTTCTGAAAATATGATTGGCGTCTTAGCCTATTCAGGTCTTGCAACAGGGCCGTCATTAATGATTGTGTTTACCGATCTGAAGTAGTCCTTTTTTTGCTTCTTGGTATCAAATTCCATGCAAGATCCTCCTAATATGGGCATGATCATTCCGAAGGAGGGTAATGCCTTGGAATTGTTGTTTTGGGAAATGGTTTCAGTTTTGGGTGTGGTGTCTGGTGGTGGTGGTAGGATTCGTTGGATGGGCTGTGGTGTCTGGATGGTTTGTATGGCTTGGGATTGTGGATAAAATTGTGGCGAAGGTTGCCATGTTTGCTAGGGTTGTTGAAAAGGTTGGTTGTTTTGTGTAGCTTGTAGGGTTCATGCGTGTATTGATCCTGAGTTGAGTTGATGGAAGACTGGGCAATAGGGTTGTTGCTGCCAGTAGTTGTGATGTGGTTGATTAGGTAGGATGGATGCGACTGCTCTCATCTTTTTTTCTTGCTCTATTCTGTCCACATTTTTCTGTGTTTCCAGACATGCTTCCGTGCTGTGGCCCTTTGCATGATATCTGCAGAAGAAATATGGATTTTTGCTGTTGTGATTTGTAAGGTTCGAGGATCCTCTTCCTCTGCCCCTTGAAGAGTGTCCTCCTCTGGTACTTGGTCTGTCGGTTTGCTTGTCCTGAGTCTCAGCATTTTGGACATTGTTTATGTGCCTGGTTTGTTGGGATTGCGGCTGCCATTCAAAAGTTATATAGTGTTGTCTTGACTGGTTTCTTTCAGCGACTCTCTTTCTGTGGTATTTATCCGACTTGATGTATTTTTCCATTTCAATGAACAATTGTTCCATGGTTTCGGGCTCCTCTCTTGATAGGTGGGAGGCTGTGGGCCCTGGAGTCAAGCCCCTGATCAGGGCTGAGATTGTTGTTTCATCATTTGCACCTGGTGTTTGTGATTTTTGCTGCATGAACCTTTTCACGTAACTTGCTAGTGGTTCCTTGTCTTTCTGCTTACAGTGATAGAGATCAGTCTTCTTTGCAGTTGTTTGGTG
This sequence comes from Cenchrus fungigraminus, assembly GCA_036936925.1. Lineage (NCBI taxonomy): Eukaryota > Viridiplantae > Streptophyta > Magnoliopsida > Poales > Poaceae > Cenchrus > Cenchrus fungigraminus. The sequence goes on from CM072779.1 coordinate 107,957,763, forward strand.
AAAAACTTAGAAAGCTTGGAGGAACTTTATCTTCAGATCTATACAGTTGTAGATTGAATGAGGTGGCAGCAGGGAATACCAATTCAGCACGGGTCCCACACAAGCAATGATGAAAGATATTGCCAACGCGACATCATCTCCGCCTGCGGAGTTTACAGCGGCTTCATAACTCATTAAGAATTGCCTGGAGTTCCCAAATCTGTTGTATTTTGGGAGAGATACTAGTTAGTATTTTGAGGGCCAAGGAGCTGTTTGCAGGCCCAGGGATAGTGGTGAATCAAGATCTGCGAACTGTGAAACTCCATTATGCACAAAGAAGTTGTCTTTTTAGGGTTGTTCCATTCTTGCAAAAGTGCAGTTCTCTAATGCTGGTTGCTTTGGATTGGCTGAATCTTGCTGCGGGGTATCTTTCCAGATGGAACTGCTTTCTTACTCTTTCAACTCTCCTATTTCTTTCTGGATTTGGGATAGTTGATCTTTTTTGCTTGCTTTAGTCTCTCAATTTTTTCTGTGGCTTTTCTTTTTGCTTGCAGTTGCATGGTAGTTTCTCTTTTTGTTTCTTTAGATTCTCGATTTGCTGTAGCACTAGCTCAAGATCTTTCTCAGCTATTCCGTCCACGTCATTTCTGGTGCTTGACTCTAGTAGGTCTGAGTGTAGGTCAGTGTTTGCAAGTTGTGATTTCCGTAGAACTTCTTCTCTTTCGTTCTCGTTGTGGGTTGCGCTAGCCTCGGAGTGGATGATGAGAGTTGTATCATTGTTTTGCTTAGTGTCTTGGTTCTCAGAGTCCTGGGGATTGGTCTTCTTTCCCTTCTTCAATGGTGCCATCGTGGTTTTTTTGCGTGCTCAGAACACGGTGAGCGCCCCCTATTGGGTTTCTGGAAAAATTCCGGATTCCCTAATAATGGAAAGCGAAAAGCAAAAGCACAAGGTGACGCACAAAGTTGAACCAAAAGCTACCTTCTTACTCAAAAGTTGTGTCCCTTTACATGGAGGCTGGGGGGCTCCTTTTATAGTGTCCGGAGGTCACTTTTACATCCCGATAATACCCTCGTGGAACTAGCATATTCTCTATTTATTCTGTACAAATTTGTCCCCTAGAACCATGTCGCACAAGGTGGGTTGATTACATACGCAATCCTAACTCTGACATTTACAGGAATACCCCATGTTCACATCTCAACTTCCTTCCTTCAAGGATACGCCATTGACCGAATCAAACTTGAACATCCTGGGTATCTTCATGAACCCTGGAAGTCCGTGATTCCCAGCTTCGGAGAAAGACCCCGCCATCCTGTCGCTCTTTCTTGAATCATCATGGCCCACTGAAGTTCTTGAATGTTGCCCCTTCCCTGAACACTACAAAGAATACTCAAGAACAGCACAAATCCTGCGGATTTAGGATTTCTGAGGGTCAGCATTTCTTTGAGATATAAAAAAACTAGCTTGTTAAATCAATTTGTTTATAGATAAACTTTCTTTAATCATAAAAAATGATAGTTCTTGACAGTTTTGGAAATCTATGATCCTTCAGAACTCTTCAGAACTTCCTGCACGCTGAGTTTTCCGAAGAACCGTGTCTTCTCCGAACTTCTGAGGGTGCTATCTTTTTAGCTAATCCCCAACATTAGGTTTATATTCCCCTTCGACTCGCTCGACTCTCACTCCCACTCCTCCGCCACGCTCCCGACTCCCCGCCACGCTTGATTTAGGTTTAGATTCCTACTCGACTCGCACTCCTGACTCCCTCGCCATGCTCCCAACTCCCTACCAGGCTCGATTTAGGTTTAGATTCCCGCTCGACTCACTCCGGACTCCCCGCCATGCTCCCAAGTCCCCCATGACTCCCGTCTCCATTTAGAATTACATTTTTAATAGTCTCGTCATTGGAATAGTTTGTCCTCATAATATTATTTTTGTCATATTATTTTAGTTACAATGGCGCGAACAGAAGAGGACCGAGAAGCGGAGCAAATGATCATGGATATAATTGCTCACAATACTATGAATGATCCACAAAACGAACAAGAACAGGATCACAGAGAGGCCGACAGCTACCTGAACATGTCTGGTGATGGCAACGAGGGGGAACAACCAATTGCTCAAGGAAGCAATGATGGAGAACCATCCGAGGTATAATTAATAAAAACCAGTACATCATCATGATTTTTAGGTTTACCTACTAATTAGAGAAAATGGGTTAATAGTTCTTAAATTTCCAAGAGCCTGCATCAAGCAGCAAGAAGAAGCCGGGTCGGAAACGCGGCCCAAATAAGAAGCTAGAGGGGCATTTCATCATCACAAAAGTATCTGATGATGGGAGGCCATTAGCTCCACATGAAAATATTGTCAAATTGACAAATCACATTGGGGCTCTTGTTAGGGACAACATCCCAATAAGTTTTCGGTATTGGAAAGTGGCTGACGCAGCTGCAGCACCCGAAGAAGGTGAAAATGTGGCTGAGCATGAAGATCAAGATCAGGACGAAGAGCAACATGAAGATGAGAATGAACCCTTGGTATCGGTTCGGGCAGATGTGGTCCCGATCACAGAGAAGAACATGATTTGGGCCGACGTGACAGCACACTTCTCATTTCCAACAGACACAATTTTGAAAGATGTGCACACTTGGGCCCTGCAGAAGGGTGCAATTACCTTTCAGACGTACAAGAAGCGGCTGACCAAGGACTACATCAAGAAGGGGCTTACACCCGATTTTAAGAAGCCGAGATATGCATTTGTGCAGGGCAAGCAATCGAAAGATGCTGCAAAGTTGATTGCAACCAACATAGACAATGCACGTAAAAAGAAAAAATTTCATAAGCTTGGCCCTCGAGGTTACGCGATGGCCATGCCCAAATGGGATCGAATGGAACAAGAGATAATGGGACGTGGAGTCGTACCGGCAACTCTAGATTGGCCTGACCGAGCGAGGAATTACTATTATGCACATGGTGGCCCGCTCAATCCTGAAGATGGATCATTAATACCGGGGGAGCAACTAAGACAGACAGCTGCAAGGCTTGTTAAGTTGATCAGGGCTGCTGCCGAAGGAACTTTTGTACCTGATCGAGAGAAGGACGAGATTTCTGCTGCAATAGGCACCACAGAACATGCTGGACGTTGCCGAGGCAAAGGTGTGGTTCCATGGAAAGTCGCATGGCATGAGCACATTGACTCCTATAAGAAGCGCAAAAGGACCAAGGACGAACAAGATAGGAAAATAAGACAATTGCAAGAAAGTGTAGATATGGCTGAGGCAAGAATGGAGGAAATCATTGACCAGCGTGTGGCCCTTGCTCTTAACAAACAATCATCTCAGTAAGGGCCTGTAGATGAAATGAGCCCGCCATCTACTAAGGTGAAAAGTAGTGTCGCTTCAACGGATGCAGCACCAGCAAACACGGAAGCAGCCGCCCCGGTCAAGGAAGCACCCCTAGCCTCACCAGAAGCAGCTGCACCGGTCAGCCAAGAATGGTTCCCCTTGGATGACATCATAGTGAGGTCAGCGTGTGAGCTTCGCGCTCAACTCAGAAACAAGATGATACCGGTGGCTTATGGTGTTGCTGAGGTCCCGGCACCGGGGGAAACTTTCATGGGCGTGGATTACCATAAATCATTTTACCATAAAGTTTCTGTCGACCGAGTGGTCGACGGTTGAGAAGACCTTGAACTGGAGTTACCGGGACCAGATGGGGAAGAGGTGCTTGGAGATACCATGCATGGTTGGGTATTTTGGGCCAGGACTCACATAAAGATTACGGAACTGGCACCTCTTCCTGATGCCTCATCTACACCCCCATTCCTGAATGCGAAGATCATCAGCTACCATCTTCTCCAACTAGAAGGGACCGCCCCTCAACATGAGTCCTCTAGTTGACAGGGACCCAAGAGAGAATCCGCCCCCTCAGCATGATGAGTATGTTAAGGCCAAGGGTACCAAACGACGAGGTACTCATCATCCTCTGCCCCCTCCTCCAAAGAAGCAGACGAAGCCCAGGCAGAAGAAGCCTCAACCGAAATTATCTTACGAGAAGACTCAGAAGGAACTAGATACTTCAGAGCTGTATGAGCTTGATAGACAAATATTCAAAGCGAAGAAGCCACTGGTTGAGAAACCAATTGACTGGGTGAAATTTCATCGCTTGATGAGGCAAATCGAGGAGGAGAAACGACAAAAAGCCGAGGAACCTCCTTTGACTGACTATGACCGACAAGCAATCAAGATGCACATACAGAAGAAGCAGGCGAATAAAGCCAAATCTACAATTCCACAACTAGGCACCCAGTCAAAACAATCTGTCTCCCCCATCAAGGTGCTTTCTACGATTGACCAGAATATGCTCATATTCAATAAGGAAACATGTCTGACTCCTGCTCAACTTCGAGGGGAGGATCTAATCCCAAAGCATGAAGGGGCAAATAGACCGAAGTATGAGGGGGGTAAGCCGCTTGTGTGGCCGTAGTTGCTGCCGCATCTTCCAACGAGAATGTATGAACTGCACAATTGGTACATGGATGCATCATCCAACGGTACACAATATTTGGAAGTTGCCATAAATGACTGTCATTTTTTTCGTGGTCGAGAAACTTTTGGTGTGGAATTTGACAAATTATGGTTCTTATTCAATCAAGATGCACTTGACTCAGGACTCATCGCTTGCTGGACTCTGTAAGTCTTGATTCTACTATAAGCTCAAAATCAATGATCTAGCCATTTTACCTTATCTTAACTTGTGTTAAATTTGAATTTAATTTGAATCATGCAGCTTTGAGATGCAGTAGTGCAGGAGGAAAGGAATAAAGGACGTCAGCTTCATGGATCCTCTAATAATAAATCAGCTCAATGTCAGAAAATGAGAGATAGCCACATTGGACTATATATATTTGTTTCTAGACAAACACCATGACATGGGTACCATACTTTTGCCACACAACTTCGGGTGAGCAACGTGTATCTCATCTATTTATCTTTTTCAAATGACATTGCATATGTATTTCAAAAAACTAATACTTCTACACGTATGCACAGCTTCCACTGGATTCTTTTTGCTTTCTGTCCGTCTCTAAGCAAGGTCTTCATCTTTGACTCTTTGTGGGCAACTTCAGATAAAAGCACATACCAAGATGTCGTAGATATGATCAAACTTGCATGGACTCGCCTCTGTGTAGAGCACCCGGGAAAATTCAAAGAGAACCTTTATTTCCACTATGATTTCCCTGTATGTGTATTCTTGTCTACAGATCTCATGTCTTACAATATAATTAAACATATTTCATAACTTTGTTTTCGCACATGTGCAGTGCTTGACAAAACCTTCAGGTACCAATCTATGCGGATATTATGTATGCGAGTTCCTGCATATCTTTTCAAACTACGCTAATACTACCGACCTTGAAGAAAGGGTGCGTACACTAAACTAAACGACACATGCATGTAGTTCTTATTCGTTCATGTTCTTTTTTTACTAGTTCTTATTCTTTGTTAATATTCTTTTGTAGATTGACTACATCAAGGAGGGGCTCCTCGAGTCGGAAAAAATATGGTTAATTCAAGAACAACTATGTAGATTTCTTCTAGATGAGGTGATTACGCCAAGTGGAGAGCATTTTGCAGGCTTATCATCTGTTATTGTAATGGGGAAGTTGACGGCAGAAGCAACGGGGAAGTCGACAGAAGAAGTAGGGGCGACTAAGCAGGGGAAGAGAGGAAAAAGATCCGCAAAGGACCAATCGTAAAAGAGCAAAAATAACTAATATTAAACTCTGCTTAGTTTGGATGCAATGTATTATATACACTAATATATATTGTTCGTATTTCTGTATGCACGATATTATATATGTTATTGGATCAACTACCGGATTTGAGATAATACATGCATACGAATATATGTATTCCTATAATATTAGATATTATACTAATACATATATACGTATGTATGTATAATATTATCTCAAAATATTTTATATGACACACAACTTTATATTATAGCGTATAAGGTATGAGGATTACTATACGTAAATCAAGCAAATACGATAGAATCAATAAACCAGAAAATAATAAAGAAAAAAACATTAGTACCGCTGAGAATTGGAGCCGGTACTAATGTGCACCCTGCCACGTCGCGGGGGGAGGGGCACATTAGTACCGGCTCTAAACCCCAACCGGTACTAATGTGCGTATTAGTACCGGTTTCCAAAACCGGTACTAATATGACTTCACATTAGTACCGATCGGACAATACCGGTTTGGAAACCGGTACTAAAGAGGGGGTTCTCAACCGGTACAAAAGCGCGTATCCCTGGTAGTGTATAATGCTCAAATGGAAAGTAGAAGTCTGCAGATTCATTTACAAAAATACAAGGCAATGCCTACAAATTTATATATATATATTTTTTGATTTTTCGAAAATATATGATCCTGAGAAAAATTTTCAAAACTATACTACTATCGCCCTATCATATGGCGGCCACCGTACCATACGACGGTTGCAGAGCCAGCCGCCATAAGATACAACGGTTGCTGACATGCCGCGGCCAAGGACAAATAATTGGGTTCCATATGGCGGTTTGGTGAACCGCCGTATAGGGGCCTACAGCGGTTGCTCTGCAACCACCATTGCATATGGCGGATTGGCTCTCCGCCCTATACATCGGTGGTGGTTTGCTCAACCGCTGTATCATATGGTGGCTGGCTCCGCAACCGTCGTATGGTACGGCGGTAGTAGTATGGTTTTGAAATTTTTTCTCAGGATCGTATATTTTCGACGCCTACTGACAAACATTCCCGAGATATCTGTCCAATACATGTAAAAGAATCCCTTTACATACGCAGTTGCCTTGTATTATATGGTCATATCATACTATATATACACAAAATTGCCTTCAGAGCAAAGTAATATCGAGTTCGTCTTCTCCATCGTAATCTCTTCTCGAGCTTGCGCGCGTCGTCACGATAACTCCCGACGGCCATGTCATGCCGATCCCTTCCGACGACAGCGGTCATGTCATGCCGCCAGACGGCGAGCCGAATGGTTCCAAGTCGGTGACCCTCCTCCTCCGCCTGTGCACGATGGGGCTGGCGCTCGCCTCCGCCATCGTCATGGCCACCGCGAGCGAGTGCACCGTCGACGGCGACGGGGACGACAGCGCCGCCACCACCGTCTCCTACAAAGACTACCCGCCCTTCGTGTACGTACACACCCAACCACCATGGCTAGATGCCTAGATCGATCGATCTCGCGTCGTCGTCGTCCCGATTCCCGACCTACACGTACGTTCGTGTGCAGGTACCTGGTTGGGTCCAACATCACCGCAGCGATCCTGGAGATGGCGGCGGTCTACCTCGAGACCGTCAAGGGCGACGACGGCGACGAGGAGGCGCCCGTGCTTCCCCGGGTCGTCCTTGTCGTAGTCGACGTCGCCGTCCAGGTGCTTCTGTACTCGTCGTCGGGAGCCCGTGTTCGCGGCGGTGGCTGCCTACGGCGTGCAGACCTGCGGGCTGGTGAACAAGGCCAAGTTCATCGGTCTTGGTGCTAGCCTCTCCGCCGGCCTGGCGGCCTTGGTCAAGGACTTCCCGCTGCCGTTCTCCGTGTGGCCTAACACGTCGGAGTGAGGATTTGCTGTGTCTTCGGCGGCCGTACGTTTCGCAGTCTCATTGCAAGTTTATCATTATAAGTATTGATTAAGTTTTCTAAATTAATTTTAACCTTTACATCAAGATTAAGTTTAAGTATTGATCAAGTTTTCCTTCTGCCATTGCAAACAATATATATAACTGTACCAGATAATTGATTCCCAATATGTGCAATTAATGAATAGAAAATATCATATGAATATACGTGGTTACCTTGGGGGAAACTAAATACAACTTACATAAATTCTCAAAAAAAATACAACTTACATATTTCCCTGTCCATGGTATTTTCACTGCATTCTTTTGCAAAGTTCCAGCTCCGGTACCCTTGTTGGATCCCTTTTTTGTAAACTATAGCTAGTAAATGAATTAAATCAAGACTTTAGTATTCATTTACTCAAGTTGTAGACAAAATGATTCATCTAAATGCTACCGACATAACTTTAGTTCGAGACTGAAGTTTTTTGGAACTACTAATACTTACTCCCTCCGGTCTAAAATTACTATTTGTTTTGGATTTTCTAGAAAGATAGCTTTTGGGAACGAAAGATGCATGCATAACAAAAGTTACATATTAGAAAAGTCAAACGAATAGTAATTTAGGATGGAAGAAGTAACACCAAAACACTCACAGATTTAATGCGGAGCTTCTGCTAGACATGCACATATCACTACCGGAAATCACCGATTTATCGTGGGCCCTGCTTTTTGTCGTGAGCCACAAGTCGGGCTCACGGCAAAAAAAAAAACATTTTGCCGGCGGTCACGATGAACAAGGCTCACACCAAAATTGGAGCTCACGGCAAAATAGCTATTTTTCTGTGAGCTTTTTTTTTTTGCCACCGGCAAAATGTTGTTTGCCGAGGGGGCTCTCGGTAACAAATTATTTACCGTGAGCCTTTTTTTGGTCGACGGTAAAATACCTTCTTCCCATCTCAACATGAATTTGTAGCCAAATGACATTCAAATTAGAATTTGAATTCAATTTTTTTTCTACTCTCCACAAATTATATGTGCTACTCTATTAAAATTTGGTAATTTTTTGTCTTTATTTGCTTTATTGAACTAATTAATTACTTTTCAAGCAATTTTTTTGAGTCAAGTCGGATTTGAACTGCAAGTGACTTGAATAATATAATAAAAGGAGTGGAAAAATGATACTCATATCATTTATCTAAATTTATGACTTTAGCCATAAAATCAAAAGAATTTTAGAACATATCGTCCATGAAATAAGATCAAAGACGCATGTCCAAATGATTTCAAAATTCTAAAAAACCCAAATGAAGTCTAAAAATCCTGAAATTTGTCAGTATCTCATGATATACTACGAGGAGACTATGGTAAAAAAATTGAGCGAGTTTTGCATATTTATCACACACGATGTTTAGAAACACAAATATCTCCGAAGAAGTTTCATAGAGTTATAAAGAAAACAGCTAGGTTTGTAGGAAAAGTGATGTTCAAATTGAAATTTGAATTCAAAAACTTTTCTACTCCCCACATACAACATGTGGTACTCCATGTTAAAATTGGTAATATTTTGTGTTTATTTTCTATATTTAACTAATTAATTGCATTTCAACCTATTTTTTGAGTCAAGTCAAATTTGAACTGCAACTGATTCAAACAATAGAAGAAAATAAGTGGAAAAATGATATTCATGTTATTTAGCAAAATTTGAGACCTTAGCCATAAAATCAAAAGAAATTTCAAACATCTTGTCGAGGAAACACGATCAAAGACTTGTGTGCGAATGATTTTAAAATTCTAAAAAACGCAAATGAAGTCTAAAAATTATGAAATTTGTCAATATCTCATTATATCACACGGAGGCTGTGATAAAAAAATTGAATATGTTTCGCATATTTTTGTCATGTACATTGTTTACAAACCGAACATCTCTGAAGAAGTTTCATAGTTAAGAAAAAAAAGAGTAGATTTGTAGGCAAAGTGATGTTCAAATTAGAATTTGAATCCAAATGTTTTCATACTCTAACAAACAACATTCAATACTCTATGTTCAAATTTTGTATTTTTTTGAATTTGTTTGCTATATTTATCTAATTAAATTCATTTGATGCACTTTTTGAAAAACAAAATGTTTGATGTGGGTCGTAAATTGGGCTCACGACAGTCGAATTGGGCCAGCTGGCCCATTTAACCCGCTGGCCCACTCCCCCTCCGAAACCCTACATATAAATTAGCCTCCTCCCCCGTACCCCTCCCCCCAACTGACCGCAACCGCCGACCTTCCTCTTCCTTCTTAGCTGCCCCTGCCGCTCTCACCCCACCCCGCGCCGCAACAACATCGCCGTCCCCCTCCTCCCTCCCACTCGCCCCTGGCTAGTACGCCAGCACGGACGCCACGCTCTCCTCCTCTGGCGGGCGGCGGCGGAGGACGTTGGCCTCCTCTCCTCCGGCGGACGCACGACATGCGGCCCCACTGCCTCCTCCCTCCTGCTCTCTTAGATCTGTCTCCTCCCCTCAGATCCCTCACCTCCAAGCGCCGCTGCCGGCGGCGGCGCATAGACGGGGGCACACATCCTATGGCGACGGCGGCGCATCGACCTCGACCGCCGGTTGACCCGGCGGTGGTGACCCTCACTAGATCTAGGTTCTCCTTCCCTCCCCCTTTCTCTCTCTCTCTCTCCTCCCTGTTTTTTCCCACAGGTGGCGGCGGCGGCCATGTGGTTGTGGCGTCCTGGTGGTGGCATGCGTCGACCGGGTGGTGATTGCGGCCTGGTAGGGGCACCGATCGCTGGAGGTCAGGTGGTGGTGGTGGCGGCATCGACGGACGCGGAGGAACCAGCGGCGGGCGGCGGTGGAGGGCCTTGGCAGGGCGGTGATGGCCTGATGGTGGTGGCAGCAGCGGCCGGAGCAAGCAGGGCAGCAGGGGCGGAGGGCAGTGGCGGTCGTCCAGCCGGTGTGCCCGCGGCGGGATTTGAGATTTTTTTATTTGATTTTTTTTTGCCGTGGGTCAAATCTGCACTCAGCAAATGTTTGACGTGTGTCAGGGGCATGGCTCACGGCAAATAACCTCTTTGCCATCAACATGTTTGCCGTGAGCGCTTCGCCGAGAGCAGTTCACGACAAAGTCTTCGCCGAGAGTAAACCGGGCTTTGCTGTGAGTTTCCCGCTCACAGCAAAACCGCGGTCTCCCGTAGTGTATACGCATTTAGATATTGCATAACATTTTTGACATTTACTATTGGTATTAGAATTTATTTCGTTTCCTTGGGCAGATCATGGTTCATGGATATGATGATCACACAAACCACAAACCAAGAGCTTTCTTCGTCAAGATGCTCTTTCTTGTTACAACTCCTGTTCTTGGACATACATGCGTGATCACCACATTAATTAGTTCCTCTCGAGCAACGGAAGCCCTGGCAGGGTTCAGTGATACGCTTCAATATAGTTCGATGCAAACATTGTGTGGCGTGATATATTTATGTTATAAATTCAATGAAAGATTCCCTCCTATCACCGCAAAACAATGGACGATTACTTGCTTTCGTATCTCAAATATTCAATTTAATGTTCTTGATACATACATATTTCCATTTATCATCATCATCACCATACAAAACTATATAAAAGCACCCCACTAAGGAATTCTTACAACTATCATCGTGCCAGGTCATCTGCTTAAGTAATCCAATCACCTCTCCGCCCTCGCCCCCTTACCTTCTCCACCCATCGAGTATTCAATTCGCGCCTCGAAACCCACCACTGCCCGTCCCGTCTACAAGTCCGCTGCCACCCCCTCACCTCCCCAATGCCACGATCTCGCCTTCCCACTGCCAACCTGCTACCTCACCTCCCCGGCGCCACATCCTTAAAATGTCTACACCGCACGAAGGCGGGGTGAGAGAGCGGCCAGCGGAGCCAATCGGAGGGATCCGCTCCTGGTGGAGGAGGAGGCCACATGCCAGCCGGTGGGGAGAGGATGCGCGGCCCGCGCTTGGTGGAGCAGGAGGTCGCACGCCGCGGAGGCCGAGTCTGCCACGCCGGTGGGAGGAGTGTTGGGGCGGCAAAAAACATCATCTCTCGGCTCCGGGGGTTTACTTCCAAAAATTACTCGGCTTCGGCTTGTTTTAAGAAGTTACGTAGAAATCTGGGCTACGCACACCAGATCGCATGGCGAACATATGCCGAAGCATGAGAATTAACCAAGAATGAGTCTTCTTTCTGCAGGACAACTTTTGGGCTTCGGAATCTTTGTCTGGGGAACAGGGTTATCAACAAACCGGGCTCCGCCAAGAGTCCTCTGGAACCCGACGCCATGAATCTTTCCAACCCGCGAAACGCCAAAAGAGCCGTTGAAGCCGAGAACTTTCAAGCAAGGAATCAGGAAGAAGAAGCAGCGAAGCCCAGAGTTTTCAAGATCCTCGACTGTTTGGACTCGGTCAAAACTTCTACGGCACGAAACTGCTACATCTCCGGGTTTCGTGGCACATCTCCCACTCCGTTGTCTGCGGTGATTTCTGCGCTCCGCTGTCTGCGGTGCCAAATCCGCATTGTGTACATGTACAAGTTTACCCTTGAATATTCTTCATAGGTGCTAGGGTTTCGAGGGCAAAGTTGGAATGCAAATTCAGTCTTTCGGCACTATAAAAGGAGGCCCCCTCCTCATTGTAGAGGGGACGACCTTTTGGGAAAGTGATAAATTCTATGGAAAGTTGATAACCTAACACAACTTGATTCGAACGTGTGTTCATTGTGAACTGCTTGTTGCTCTATCTTCATTTTTGTTTGGGAGTTAGGAGATCCCAACAGAGGTGCCCACTGTGTTCTTAGTCATCAAAGAACCCACGATGCCAAGGAAAAGAGAATCATAATCGCGTCAGAGCCTAGACCAGAGGATGAGGATTCAGCGCAGTTGAAGTGAGAAGAGAAAGGTGGCGAGGAAGACCGCGCAGGGTTCTGACCCAGAAACTAGCCTCATAAACGACAAAGAGGGAGCGGCCGGAAAAGAGCTAGCTTGGATCCTAAAGCAGATCGAAACTATGAAACGGGAGAAGGAAATGATAGCCCTAGAGCTGAAAACACAAAAGAAAGCCGACGAAAAAATCAAGAAACTAATGGCAGCGAAGCTGCGTTTAGCTCAGATGCAGGAAGAATTGGATGAGTTACATTCCCATCGGTACACTCCGCCAAGTCCCACCCCAAACCACGAGGATGGCCCACCTCCGCAAAGCGAAAACCCAGTGTTTACTTTCCCAGTCCACAACATGGCAGGAACATATATGTCTGTCGATCCAACTTCACCTCTGTCTCTAGGCCTACAAACAGCGCCATGGCCCTTCACTCACAAAACAATCTCCCTACCAAAGTATAACGGCTTGACAAATCCTAGACAATTCATCATGAGTTACGAAGCTGTCGTAGCTTCGGCCGGGGGTGACGAAGTGGTTTTGGCCAAGTCTTTCATCATAGCGTGCGAAGGTGCGGCTTTGAATTGGTATTCATTGCTACCCCTGCATTCAGTCTACAGTTGGGTCGACCTGAAAACCAAACTTATCCAAAATTTTCAAGGCTTTCAAGCTGCAACCACAGACAAGGGGGACCTATTCTATTGTATCCAGAAAGATAAGGAACCTTTAGCAAATTATGTAAGAAGATTCCTCCAGTTAAAATCCCAAACTCCAGATGTAGCGGAGAAAGTTGCCATAGCCGCATGCATCAAGGGGCTAAATCCAGGGCAAACCGCATCTCAGCTGTCCAAAAAAAGCCAAAGACAATGCAGGCACTTTTGGTAGAACTTGAAGAATACTGTAGATCCGATGAAGATCACACGAGAAGAGTAGCCGAGAGAAATCGGTTAAGGAAAAACCAGAGGGAGCATGACTAGGTTCCTTCGCATCAAAGCGTGCAAAACAACAGGGCGACGTACCCCTCAAACCAAATACTCCCAATCGAAGCTGCGCAAAATACCCAAAACCAAAATCAAGTCCCCCACAAAACCAAGGGCCGCACCCAGCTCCGCCAAGTTCTAGTCGGGGGGGGGGCACAACCAAAGACGTAGAGGAAGGGGCAGTGGACCGTCCCCTCAGAATCAAAACTTCCGCCCTCCGCTGTTTTATTGCTCCTTCCACGGAAAAGCAGCCTCACCATTCCACTGACAATTTCCCGAAACCAAAAGAACTTTGGAATGAATGGCCGAGGAAAAGTGAGCCGCTCAAACCCAACCTCAACCTGTTCCACCTAAACCTATCAACCATACTTGGCCTCAACAATCCTTCTAACAAAATCCATATCCCACCGCATCGCCATCGCATCCTTACAACCAAGGAAACCAAAGTTTTTTCCAAACTAGCACCTATAACCAGCCACAAGCAGCCTGGCAAACACAACCAGGCCCCCAATACCAACCACAAAATTGCCAAATTATCCAGCCCATGCAAGAAATCCCACCACCACCCCCTGGTATGCCAAACATAGTTCGAAAAGCGGAGCCAGCCAACCCAAGGAACTATCCCAAAGCTTTTCCAACCTTCGACTCTATCATGGCTATTTCTCAGAGTGTAGCCCAAAACCAGGAAAGCGAGTATCGTCAAATGTTTCCCATTGTTGGAGGAACGTCTCTCGAATTCGAAAACAAAAAATGAGAAGGACTTACTTCAGAGAAGTTCATACCATAGTCCAAGATGGGACACCAGTGAAACCACCATGGCCACATGTGCCCATCACATTCACAGAAGAGGACTTCAGGCTAAAGACTGCCACGCACAATGATGCCATGGTCATCAAAACTATTATCGCGGGTTGGGAAATTGGACAAGTCTTAGTCGATAATGGTAGCTCTGCCGACATCCTTTTCGCCAAAACCTTCAGAGAAATGAAAATAGACCCGCACTTGCTGCAAGAAACTGATATATCACTACTAGACTTCAGGGGGAAGCCAGTTAGAGCACTAGGAAAAATCTCATTACCTGTCTCTTTTGGAAATCTTGATAACCCAAGAACCGAGCTAATCACATTTGATGTGGTGGAAATGCACTATCCTTATTTCGCCATCCTAGGCCGGGGGTTCATCAACAAATTCGATGCAGCATTCAGGCAGTTGTTCTTATGCATGAAAATCCCGGCGCTCAAAGGAGTAATCACTGTGTATGGTGACCAGCAAACTGCCAGGGATATCGAAAGGGGCATGAGGACCAGGTGTGTCCAAGGACCAGTGGAGAGTCTGAAAGAATCTAGAGGTCGACTAGAGGGGGTGAATAGTCGTTTTTGAAAAATTACAACTTAAAAACAACTTATCAGGCCAAAGTCTGGAGTCTCCGGATATTTTGCCAGATACTCCGGAAAGTCCGGAGTATCCGGGAAAATGTCCGGATTATCCGGGCTTCAAAGGGGGAAACTAAATCGACAGAATTAATCTTGCTCAAATGTGAATCTATGAAAATAGGTTATGCACTGAGATGAATAGAGCCTGTTTCACCACCCAGAACCTGCAGCAACTTTACAAAATGTAGATCGGCAACAAACCCTAGAAATGAGCTCAAGAGTTTAACAAGCAAACAACAAGAGCAACAATCAAAAGAGGACTCAAGGATTTGTTACCGGAGTTCAACCTCACACCTTGAGGTCTACGTCTCAGTTGAGGAACCCACAAAGGGTGGACCTTTACACCTAGGTCACTTGCCTCTCTCTAGCGACCACAAAGATCAAGCTAGAGCCACTTACTCAATGTTGGGGTAATACAAACTTCCTTGGGCAGCCACAATCCTTTGGATGCTCCAAGGCAACGCCTAGCCGGCTAGGAGCTCAAAGCTCCAAGAGTAACAAACACGAAATCACCAACCAAGCGACGAACAAGGTGCTCTAGAGATGGGAAATCAACTCACTAGCCCTCTCACTTGCTCTAGCCTTGAATTCCTCCTTTAATCCCCACCAAAGCTCAACAACCAAGTGCCAAGGGGAGTAAAGAGGAGGGAGAAGGAGTTCTGAATGCTACATTTCAAAATGAGGCAAGAGAGAGAGAAAGAAAGGGGTTGAAGGGGTATTTATACCTCTTCACCCAAATAGAGCTGTTACAGCTCTAAGACCCGGAATCTCCGGGAAAGTCCGGAAACTCCGGGGAAGTCCGGAATATCCAGGAAAAACCTAGAAACTCCGGACTTCAAAGGTTAGCACCCAAAATCAGTAACCCAGTGAAGTGTTTGGTGCAAGGTGTCTCTCATAGGTTTGGTTAGTTACTCTAAAGCACCTTTTCGACTCAGGGAAAGTAAATTTCATGACCCTCTTGATAGTACGGCATTCCTATTAGGGATGAAAACGGATCGGATACGAACGGATACTGCAGATACAGATACAGATAATTTTTCTTTCTCGGACAGAATTCTCGGATCGAATGCGGATACGGACAATATATTTTTTTTCGAATAGTGATATTCATCATATTTGGATCATAGAAATTCAACTTTGAATTTCCGGATACTAATGCGGTACGGATAGTTACGGATATTAAATGTCCGGATTCGAATACGATCTTACCATTTGAGTGTCTGACTCTTTCGGTCGGTCGGTCAGACGGATAATATCCGTACCACTTTCATCCCTAATTCCTATGACTCTATTTCAAAATATAAAATAATTAAGCCTTCATGGAATCCTTCTTTAGACATCACTTCCTTTTTGGATAAGCTATGTAATCACCTTGATGCCTTTAGTAATTTTAATCCCTGCTCATACACTCAAAATAGCATTAGCCACTTAAGCTTTTGTCATTAACTCTCCAAAACCCACTTAGGGGGCCAAGATACTCTTCAGGGTCGCTCCTTAGTGATGAGTGATTGACAACATTATGTGGACTGATGCTTGGCTCAGTGTGCAGGTACAGGTTGCGGCTTGACTCGTGTTGGTGTAGGTAAAGAACAAGCACGAAAGGCCTTAGCCGTGGTGGCCTCCGGGTGATGGAGAGGCAAGTAGGCTTGGTTCAATGGACCTGATGGCCGATGTGGTCAAGTGCGAGCCGTGCGGTGCAAGACTAGCAAGTTGAAGTCATGGACATGGGCCGGTGCAAGGTGGCGGTTCGAGGCCGAAGCTTGCATGCGGGGTTTGGTGGTTTGCCCACAAAACCATCGGCGGACAGTTTCTTGGTTTGGGCCTCAAAACCAAGTCCGGAGGCTCGATGCGATGGAGGCGGTGATCCAGGAGCATCGGGAAGCTTCGAGGCGGGGGGCACGTGGCGTGATCGCAGGGCTTGCATCGAGGCTAAGCAAATCCGTGGTGGAAGCGTGTCCGCTCGATGGGGATATCTGAAGACTTGACCAAAATGCCCCTGAGGGGTGTGTATCTTAAGGTTAAGTTGTAGGGGTAGCATGGTCATTTGCCTCCTCTAGTGGACTTCATATATATAGCGAAGCGGTGGATGCCATCTCTCTCTCTAGCTCTAGGGTTTCCTCCCCCGGTAGATCACTCTGGACTGCTTCTTTTCCTAGTATTTCCGTAGGGTAGATTCTTGTATAGACTCTGACCTCTGGATGTATGGAAGCATTCGGCGTTGTGATGATTTCCCTCTCTTAGTTCCTTGTGATTTTCATGTCATTTTTGGGGTTATTTTTTGGGTGTTTTGTTCTTCACTCGATTCGTTGATTTGAGGGCGTTTTCTCTCGGATTTCTTTGTGCGGATCATGGGTGGATGCCTTGTGCATCTTTGGGTGTGATCTTGACCCCTCAAACACCGGGAAATTCCTTCGATTCGCGAATTCTTGGAAGAACATGAGTTCTTGGAGGTGGTTCATGTGATCCGCAATTCCCAGTGATTTAGTGAGTTAGAGGTCGAGATTTTTGGGGTATAGCTTCACCTAGTGACGCTTCTCATCTCCTCCAAATCTTGTCTCAAGAGCTCAAGTGGTTTGGGAGATCTGGTGATGGCTTGGAGGAGTTGACCTCGCGCGCCCTGTTTCTAGTTCTGTTCGTGGCTTGCGAACAGTCCGCCATGCCGCCGCGTACAGTCCGCGCGCCTAGGGTTTGCCACCAGTTCGTGCGAGCTAGTGTTTCGATCCTTCGTGTGCTTAGGGTTTTGTTGCAAGAGGTTTTGCGGACAGTCCGCCGGTCAATGACGGACGGTCCGCGTGGGCAAGTTTGAGCGAAGTTTTTCTGGAGTTTGGCCGGACGACCCGCAGTCCTCACACGGACAGTTCGCGACACTGGCGAACGGTTCACAAGCCCAGGTCGGACAATCCGATTTTCTCGGTGCATCTCTGGTGGTTCGGGTGCTTATTTCGGACAGTCTGCAACAGTCGTGCGGACAGTCCGCCCTAGCCTGGCATATGTGGATGACATAGTTGTCAAAAGCAACAAGCGTGGCGACCATATCTCAGACTTGGCGGAAACTTTCACAAATCTGAGAGCTGCGAACTTGAGACTAAATCCTGAGAAATGCATGTTCGGAGTACAACGCGGGAAAGTGCTAGGATGTCTGGTAACAACCAAGGGGATACAGGCTAACCTCGACAAAATCCAAGCAGTGATCGTGATGGAAGAACCTAGATCTCTGGAAGATGTTCAGAAACTCACTTGAAGAATAGCAGCGTTGAACAGGTTCGTGTCTAAGGCCGCAGAGCGAAGCCTTCCTTTCTTCCAAGTGCTCAGAAACAATAAGAAGTTCGAGTGGGGGCAAGAGCAAAGCAAAGCATTTGCGGAGCTCAAAGATTATCTTACTAGTTTGACAAAGATGTGTCCTTCAGAGCCCAGTTCCCCGCTCCTGCTTTACATCTCAGCTTCGAGGACAGCGGTGCGTGCAGCCCTGATACAAGAAAAGGAAGTGGAAGGGAAGCCAGCTCAGGTCCGAGTCTATTTTGTCTCCGAGACACTAACAGGGTCAAAAGTGTTCTACTCAGAGTTGGAAAAATCGCGTATGCGGTAATCATGGCAGCGCGAGAACTCAAGCATTATTTCGAGTCCCATAGAATCATAGTAGTCACAGAACAGCCTTTGCACGAGCTATTCAACAATAGAGAGGCTTTGGGACGAATTTCCAAATGGACACTCAAGCTGTCAGAGCATGTGGTTGATTTTGAGAAAAGAAGTGCGATAAAATCACAAGTCTTGGCAGACTTTGTTGCAGACTGGACATCTCCAGCAAACTCGAGCTCCGCAGATATAGAGTAACCATGGATCACATATTGCGATGGAGCTTACTGCCACAAAGGAGTTGGGGCTTCGACAGTCATCACCTCGCCAGCCGGGATCAAATTGCGGTTCGCGGTTAGGTTGGACTTTGTAGAGAATGAAAGAGCAACCAACAACACGACAGAGTATGAAGCGTTGTTCCTCACCTTGAGGAAAATGAAAGCACTGGGCAACAGAGGTTCATCGTAAGATCGGACTCTAAGGTCATCCAGGAGCATGTAGAGAAAGACAGCGAAGCCAGGGAGCCGGAGTTCATAAAGTATCTTGCGGCAGTGAGATCAATGGAAAAACACTTCAAGGGGTTCACTGTGAAACACATCCCTATGAACTCAAACAACGAGGCCGATGCATTGGCAAAAGCCGCAGCATAAAACCAAGATTTACCTCCAGATGTTTTTTATGAAGTTTTAACTTCACCCACAGTCAAAGAGCCCAAAGCTAAAACAATCAACGTCATAGAGAAGTATGATTGGCGGGCTCCGATCCTGGCTTTCCTAAGAGGTCATTATGAGCCTACCGAGAAAGTATCCTTGAACCAAATAAAGCAAAGAGCTCAAGGTTATGAAATAGTTGATGGAGAGTTGTACAAATCTAGTATATCAGCTCCGAACTTGAAATGCATTAGCTTCGATGTCGGGAAAGAATTGTTAAGGGAAATCCATCCCGGTTTTTGCGGTGCTCATATCGGCTCGAGGGCTTTGGCACAAGAGGCTCTTAGGCAGGGTTTTATTGGCCATCCATCATCAATGATGCTCATCACTTGGTTAAAACTTGCGAAGCCTGCCAGAAAAATGCAAACAATCAGAAAAATCCATCAATGCCCACACAGTAAATACCACCATCTTGGCCTTTACAGAGATGGGGATGGACCTAGTTGGACCGCTTCCAGCCGCACAAGGAAATTGCAGATTCACGGCTATTGCCGTGGATTACTTCACAAAATGGATTGAGATCAAACCGTTGGCTAGTATCACGTCCCGCAACATCCAGAAATTCTTTTGGCACAACATAATTTGCAGATTCGGAGTACCAAGGGAACTAACCGTGGACAGCGGAAAGCAGTTTGACTATAACGAGTTCAGGGAATTTTGTCTTACTATGGGGACCAAGTTAAAATTTGCCTTCGTGTACCACCCACAGTCAAACCGAGCGGTTGAGAAAGCAAATGGGCTGATATTCTCAAGTATAAAAAAATGTTTGTTCAATCAGAAAAAGGGGAAGTGGGTAGAAGAACTGCCGAAGGTAACATGGTCTCATAACACCACCACATCAAGGACCACCGGCTTTTCACCATTCAAGTTATTCTTCGGTTTCGAAGCTATGACCCCAGAAGAAATCAAAAATGAAAGTTTATGTGTGTTGAAAGCGCAAGCAGATACAAGTATTGAGGAAGCAAAGAAAGATTTGATCGAGGTAGGTGTGCTTCAAGCCGCTGAGAACTTAGACAAATACCAACAAGAAACCAAGAAATCGAGGGACAAAAAAGTTGTAAGAAAAGAAATACAAGTAGGGGATTTGGTCATCAAGAAGAAAAAGAATTTCGACAATCCGGGAAAGTTGCAAGAAGCGTGGGAAGGCCCGTACATAGTAACCAAAAGTCTAAGACCGAGATCTTTTCACTTGGCGGATCAGTTGGGCAACACGTTGCCACATACGTGGAACGCAGACAGCCTTCGCAAGTATTACCCTTAAAAGCATATAGTGTACAACCTCCGGCTTTGTGAACATATAAACGGAGCCGGAGCCTAATTATTTTATGATTTTGCTTTTTTAGCATTTTTATATTTCTCAAGGACCGTACTCTTTTCCTTGCTAAAGGGGACTCCAAATCAGGAGGCAAGGTTTTTAATGAGGCGAATCCATGTATCAAATTTCAGTTTCAATGAAATTACTTTCCCCTTAGCACCCTGTCTAGCATTTACTATTTTTTACTTGCAGTAATTTACTTTCAGTCAGTTACTTTCTGCGAGGGGGTTTCTGCCTAAGAGCAACAAAAAGCAACAAGCTTATATATGTTGTCTCACAAAAATCTTAGCATTCATGCCTAAGTACCGAAAAATCCCACAAGGCAACAGACTAAGTTGCGGGATCAGTTTTCTCTAATTTTAACTTTCATTGTGCAAAACGGTCGAAAAGTAACAAGATTGCTAAATTTGACCACCACATCAGAAGAAGTCTGCGAAACTCGAAGCAAGTTTCGCTAGACTTCAGGCTTCGGGAAAAAGAAAAAACCTCCTACAAGACATCACGAGTTTGCAAAATACATCACTGAAAAATCATAGGCTTCGAGAAAAAAGCAACAACGTGCCGGGGGGGTGGTGAAGTTTTCTTCAAAAACAAAACATTTTTTGCTCCTTTCTCGAAGCAAGAGAGAAGGATTCACAGAGAAATAAAGGAGTACTGAAGCTGCAATATATCAGAGGAATAGTACCCCAAGTATTCTTACATCATCTAGACTGCCACGCAGGGCGTTTCAAAAGCATCAAGGTAAAACTAATTAGGAAGATGTCGCAGCTTCGCCATCTTTCTCGTCACCTGGGCTTTTCTCGCTAGGGGCTCCATCCTTGGGAGATCCAGCGTCCTGGCTTGAGTCCGATGATGATCCCGATTCCAACACCTCTTTCTCCTTAGCCTGCAAAAATAAAACCAGCACGCCAAAAAATGTTAAAACCAGAGAGAGAGAGAGAGCCATTAGGAAAATCCCTCACCTCCGCCAGAGGCCTGCGCGCCACGACCTTGGCATGCTCGTCCTGACGCCTCCCAAAATAGAGTCAAGAAATTCCTCTTGACAACCTGTACGTTCTTTGAGGGGATTTCAGACTTGATAAGCTCAGCCCTCGAGAAGTTAAAATTTCTAGCACCCAGGGCCAGAAAGTCCGAGCATCCATTTTTCTCTAGAAGCTCTAGCAAGACTTCCACACACATCAAAGCTGCGTAATCGCTGGCTCCAGTCATCACACCAGGAAGATGATCAAACTCTTGCTCCATCCACTCAAAGATCTCTTTGGCCCCTTTATCGCTAGGAAAAGGCAGGGGCTCCGTGCCAAATTCCCCAAGAGCGTGACTGTATTCCTGGTACAAAGCCTGGAAACGCTCTTTTAAAACCCCCTCGGCCGCCTCAATAAAAGCGTTTTGCCCCTCAACTTCTTTTGTGAGCTTTTCAACAAGTGGTTTTGCTCGTTGTTCTCCTTCCTTAAGGAATCTATGACTTCGATGTCATCTTCCACCACCTTTCTCAGGTCGTCCGCCACTTTTTCCAGCTTCTCCATGTCCTTGGTCAAGTTCTCCGAAGCTGTCTTGAAAGTTTTTCATGTTGTCTTCCAAAAGTGTAATCTGCTCTGGATACAACTGACACATTTTTTCCAAAGTCGCATCCCTCCTTTTAAGCAGCAGAATGTCTCGAGACAACTGAATATTTTCAGCTTCGTCTGTAAAAATTTCTGCTCTTGCGCGTGATATTTTTCAACTGCCATCCTGCTGGAGATCATCGACTTGTAGCAAAGATCAGCGGACAGGCCCGCCAAAAGGCCAGCCTCCATGTCCTCCAAAGATTTTTCATAAGCCTTCAAAAAGCTAAAAAATCTCAGCTTCGGTACAGCAAAGCAGCAACATAAAAAAGAAAGTAAAAGCGAGAACAAACCTTGAGCATCAAAAGACGTCGAAGGTCCGGCAGCGGCACTGGTCCCCTGCTGCTTCACAATTACAGAAGCATGAGCTCCGAGGATTTCTCCATCTTCCATTTCTTGACCTTTGGGAGCTTTGTTTTCAGCCAGCGGCGGATCACCAGCCTCCACGCCTGCAAGTCGAGAGGAATCCCTTAGTTCCCAAAGCACAAGCGATTCCACAAGCGCTTCTTACAAAGAGGCAAACGAACAGATATCAAAGTTTTTAGATCTTCCATACCAACAGCCGCATTGTACGAGTACGTTGAGGGATCGAAGGCACGCTTTTCCGTGAGCACCAGTTCCAGCAAAGGTCCCTCCACGGCGCCTGTCTTGCTCACTGTTTCTGCCAGAGACTTCATGAATTCTGGCAACGCCTTCGTATCAGCCAGAGCCTGAGAAGTTTCATCTGGACGAGCAGCATCATCATCCCCCTCCAAAGTTTTCTTGGCTCCGGGAAGTTCCGAACCAATTGCAGCTTGGCCAAAAGGGGGTGCTTGGGCGTCAGAAGCCCCAGTACCCTCACCACCCGAAATCACGGGCTCCGCGCCCTTTGAGCAAGACACCACAGTTTTCTCGATCTCTTGCTCACTCAAGCAGCCCCCGGTGTCACCCACAACTATCCCTAAAGGATCCAGAAACTCCAAGCCATCAGCAGAGTGGATAATCTTTACTATACGGCATGCTCGCCCTGGTTTGGAACCCGATTTTTTACGTCGAAGCCCAGAAGGTCTTTCTCGGCCGCTGAAGAAACGCTCGCCTTCGATGCTTACTTGTCCAGAGCACCATGAGGGTCTCTATCCTGGCTTGCTACCAATTTATTCTTAGCCCGCTCAAGTTGGCTCGTCCTAGAGGAAGACACCGGAGCCATGGCTTTTTGAGCTTCGGCCACAGTCGCGTCATCAGCCCCCTCCGGGGAAGTTACGGATTTCTTTTTTCTTCCTCGCAGGGTCAACCGGATCCACAGCCACTTGAGTAGAATCATGAGTCCTCTTAGTGGATGCCATAGGCTTCGGCCGAGCATCAACTTCAATCCCAAGCTCCGAGAAGATCCGGTTAACCCTGCGACCCCCTATCACCAACTTACGCGCCGCTTGATATTCTGCATCAGTATAAGGGTCGAGCATGTCCACCACTCGTCGCTCAACTTCCCCCACAAATTCATGAGCATTCTTGCCCCTCGGTATCTTCAGCCCAAAACGGGGAAAAGGAATTTCCTTATCAAGTCAACTGACAACCATTTTATCTCTCGTGGGTTCCAACCAGCGGCAAGAGGCCAGGAGCGAGGGAAGCCGTGGGCGCCGGCAGCGGGATCTAGCACGCTGGGATGCATGTACAGGAACAGTAGGTTGTTGACTTTTGTGTTTCCAAGCTGCGGTCGAACGCTGGCCTTGCGGGAGGTAGACAAGGTGTGCAAGGAACTTGAAAAAAAATAAGCAGAAGAAAGTAGATTGTCCTGGGCTCCTGGCCTTTAAGGCCCAGGTGGATTCGTTCAATTTTTTTAATTAACAGATGGATAAAATATCATGTAAAATATAAATTACCCTCATGTAAAAAACTTAATATTCACTTTTTCTAAATCCATCAAATAATCATTAAAAACTCAAAAAATTTCAACTTTTCTCAAGTGCATCAAATAATCATAGAAAATTAAGGAACATATCCCGCAGTAACGCGCGGAGAATTCACCTAGTTTTTATGAAATGGACAGCCAGGTGATAAGGAATGAAATTTTCACTGCCTCTGGGCATGGAAACCAATTTATCGCACAAAAAATTGTAATGTTCATAAAAAGTCAGATGAAACCTTTACTTCAAGATTATAAATCTCGGTGACATCGTAGACTTTATAGTGGATAATTCTGTCAACTAAGATTGTTTGTGTATCAAAAATTACATATAAGATTTAGAAAAGTAATTTAAAAGAAAAACATCTCTATACTAGTCACCTATGCATTGGTTTGGATGGTTCATATGAGGGTTAAGGTCATGTGTTCGATTTTTTCCCACCATAGCCCATTCTTATGTAATTTTTTCAAAGGTTGTCACCATGGTCGCCACTGGGCTTCCAAAGTGTAATCATAAAAGGTTGCCATATAGAATATAATTTTTGCTATGTCCTAGGAACATGCTTAAGATTGATCTTGCAAAGGTGACCTAGTTAACTGGGTGTTAAGTTCCTTCTAAAGCTCCTTTCGGCGGTCAGCTACCCTAGAATGTGGACTAACTAGATCTTAATTGGCATCCATATCCATAATGAGCACTAAGATCCCTATGAATGGAGTGCCAGGGGAAAGGATTTTCCATGGCTGCGGTCTGAGACAAGGAGACACCCTATCACCGATGCTCTTCATGCTCGTCATGGAATGCTTCCATGTGATGATCAACACTATGGACAATCAAGGTCTGGTTCAACCTCTGGGTCAGTCTATGATCAAATAGCAAGCTTCACTTTATGCGGATGACTTGGTCATTTTCCTTTCTCTGGTCGTTCAGGAATTTGGATATTGTCATGGTGAGAGATTCTTCTTGTTTTTGTGTAGTCTACCAGTTTAGCTGCCAACTAGCAGAATTCGGGTCTTCCCAGTTCGATGTGCGGCATACCATGTACATTTGGTCGCTAAGTTACTACATTGTTAGATATCTGACTTCCCCTACAAATACCTGGAGGTGCCGCGGTCCGTCCACAAAATATAGTAGCAGTGAAACATCTAATCAACGGGAACAACCGGCCCGATTTGTGCTTTGGTTAGGGGTGGAAGGGGCTATTTACATGGGAGGGGAGCTCCAGTGCAGTGGCCATGTCGCTGGAGCTCTCTTGGCAGCCAAGGAAGGAAGGGAGGGGTGGATAGCACAAGCCGTGCTGGCGAATCAGGCTGGCTGGTAATGCTGGTGGTGATGTTTGGGGTCTGCAGCGGGGTTGTCTTCTTGGTGAAC
The DNA here is from genome assembly GCA_036936925.1 of Cenchrus fungigraminus. Taxonomy (NCBI): domain Eukaryota; kingdom Viridiplantae; phylum Streptophyta; class Magnoliopsida; order Poales; family Poaceae; genus Cenchrus; species Cenchrus fungigraminus. Next base: position 107,983,141 of record CM072779.1, read on the forward strand.
CAATAGGAGGGGGAGGTATGGTGGGCAGTGTGGAACATTGGAGTGGCCCGGAATAGTTGCATTGGTACGGAAGGGGCGAGTCCGGTGCCAACGTGGTTAATGTGATGGTACCGAGGGACAAGGAGGGGAGGTGCATTGGTTGCTTGGGTGCCATGGCGACGCGGAGCAATGAAACGTTGGCGCAGGTGGTACTAGGCTGAAGGGAAGGGGAGTGGGAGTGGGAGTTGGGTTGGGTTGCAGTTGAAAATATGTGCCAACCAGCAAATTGGGAGGTCGGGCTAGACCTTATGGTGAAGGAGAGGTGTGTTGTGAGCTAGGTCAAGTGAGAGGTGGGCCAGAGAAGCTACATCGGAGATGCCCTATCGGAGCTTGCACATGGGAGGGCTGATTCGCTGGCAGTGGAGGACGGGAATGGAAAAGAACAAACCAATATCTATTTAATCAGTGGTAGGTGTATAATATGGTCGATGTATGGCAATGAGCCCATTGGGCGGTATATATGAGAGTACATAGATTGGAGGGCAAGGCACCTCCCCCTAGAGATAAGGAAGGTTATCCTGAGATTACATCAATCCTAAACTAACCAAATATGAAGTTGCCTAATATACTCTAATAGTGGGTAATTTTTGTACCCAAAATTAGCTGAATGTAGGGGGAGAGCTGCTTTCACTTTTCTGCTAAGGCAAAGACGATTTTGGCCTAAAACAGATGTGGCTTTTGTGCGCTTTGGCCTAAAACAGATGTGGCTTTTAGCTTTTGTGCGCTTTGGCCTAAAACAGATGTGGCCTAAAGACGATTTTGGCCTAAAACAAATGTAACTTTTAGCTTTTGAAATAGCAAAAGCACATTTTGAACTTTTGCGGCTTGATTGTCTCTTGCCAACAACCTCCCGTCGCTAGAGCAATTCTGATGCTCATAAAAATTGTAACAATAATATGGATGGATACTACAAACAATCATCTACTGTCTTGCAAATTTTGAGTTGCAATGGATTCTTGTGCTAGGAGAAAAAACACAAAAGCTAAAACAAGAGGGCTGTCATTTTAGCTTAACTCCAGAGCCCTCCAGTTTTAGAGGGATATAAGAAGAGATGAGAAGTCGGATACAAGAAAAGGAAAAAAACAGAGGAAGTCATCGGAAAAGGAAAAATAGAGGAAGTAACTCATCCATAGAATGAAGTAACAAGTGGATTCCACCTTCTTTTCTTCTCTGATGACCACTCCGGCGACGAATTTAACTCTAGCGAGCTCCCCTTTGAATGAGGGTTTGGGGTTGGGGCCTTGGGGTTATGGTTTATGGGTTGGCGTTTGGGGTAGAGCATCAATGGTTGCAGTACCTAAAGGGATGGATGGAGGAGGCCGCCGAACCGACAGCGGTGGTGGTCTGTGGGCGGGACGGCGGGCGGTAGAGGCGCCACCCGCCGTGGTGGTGATGGAGTCCGGCTGGGTCAGGTTGGTGGTGGGGGCATCGAGGTCACAGTTGTTAGCAGCAGTGGCGGTCACGTGGGTGGCGAATCTGACGGCAATGATGTCGTCAGAGCGAAAGGGGCGGAGGAGGAAGCGAGGGAAATGGAGAGGAGAAGGACGGATGGTGACATCCCTGGTGAAGCTGGGTTAGCGCGGCGATGGCTGGAGATGGGAAATCTGACGACGGAGCAGGTGGGTGAGGCGGGGGCGTAGATCACTAGAGATGAACAAGATGACGACACAACAATGAGGTTTCTTCACATTCGATACAAGAAGGGGGAGGTAAGGGGAAGAGAGGGGAGGGGTGGGAGGCGGCCGGTCCTCGCCAGCGTTGCGGAGGACGGCGGTGGTGGCGGTGGTTCGCGAAGTCAATGTGCGGTGCAGCTGTGTGACGAAACCGGCCCCACGCGAAACTTGGGCTGTTCTTGCGGTTGCGTTAAACCGAGAGGTTTGTCGGTGTAGGAGCCTAAAAATGGAACTAGCCTTTAAATAGTAACGACTTTTGAGTTTAAAATACAGTGCAAACCTGCACTATATTCAAAGGATGATTTCCTTTTTTTCTTGTTACACAAAAAAATTTCAACACTAAATTTTGGAAGGGAGTGTATCAGGTGGAAACCAACCCACCTGTGCAAACTATGCAAACTTCCACCTAGACCGTCGAATCTATATCTGATGGCTAAAAGGAGAGGTGAGGGAAATTTACAAGAAGCACCCGCTAGCCCCCCATTTTAGAAGGACATAGATCCTTTGCATCATCTATACATCTATCATTTTTTTTAAATTGTCACGTGCACCATGTTATAGTTATTTTCTTTTGGAGTACTGGAGCACATAAAGGTGCCGGAGCACCAGAATTGTGGTGATATGTGAGGATACTCTCCTTCTCCCTTGCGTCGCTCTCGCTACGAAGCGATCCGAGGGCACCCACCGTGCCGCCTGAGGCCCTCCCAAGCGGCCGGCACGCCCCCTCCTCTTTCCCTTCCCTTCCCTTCCCTGCCCTCCTCTTCTTACCCTGCCCCCCTTCCCTCACCCCACCACACCGAGGTCAGCCTCAAGGTCGAGTACTGCCCCTTCTCATCTCCTTCCCCACCCCTAACCTACACGCTGGGGTGATCTTGTCACCGGCAGCCTCCTCCATCTCGATCCACCTTCCCTTCCACCCCTCTCCTCGGAACCAAGAAACCCTAGATTCGAGGCTGCCGCCGCCGCCTCCGGTGCTGCTCCGCCGGTGTCGAGGCATGACTCTCTCCCCCTACCTTTCCTCACTCCTACTTCCCTCCCTCCCTCTCTCTCTTGGAGCTTTGGCAACTCTTGATCTGGCAGGACTTTTGTCACTGCCGCCACCGACGGGCTGTGCTGCTGGGGCTGGGGATTGGGGTCAGGGACCTGGGTCCCGACACAACCGCATCCTCCTCTTCGCTTGGTGCCGTCGCTGCTGCCAACTACATCCTTCTCTTCGGCCCGCGCTGTCACTATCTCCAGTTGTTGCAGGCACCCCTGAGACGCACCGGTGGTGGGCGCCACGACTCTGTACCACCCCTCGGGTCTATGCATCCCAACACGGCCGCCTCCTCCACCTCGCCCAACACCTTCCTGGACGCCGGCCACTGGTGCTGACGGGCCTCCGACGGCCGGCGGCGCGGGGCTTCGTGCGGGTCCCGACGGCCATTCGCTCCTCTCCCCAACACGAGTGTTGGCTAGCAGCCTCTGTGTGGGGCTACTCTGAGTGGCAACCCTCCCTCTCCTAGCAGCGCTTGGCCTGGCAGTCCTGGAAGCCTCACCTCCAACTCCTTTGTTGGTCGCCGCTGCTCTCCCCCTACCCTTACCTCCTCACCACGGTCACCGTTGTGTCGCTTTCTACCCCTCCTCCCTCTTGCTCCTGGTGCTGCTACCTCCAACATCTAGGTCAGGACCACGAGGAATGGCGCGACTACTTCTCGCCAAGCGCCGTCAGGTCCTACCCTGGTGCTGTAGCCTCCGACTTCTAGTTGTCTTGGTAGCCCACGGGCCGTCTCTATGTCACCATTCGGCCTACCTACTTTCCTCTCCCCGACAGTGCCTGCATATGTCCCTCATTCCCATTGTCAAGGATTCCTACTACAAATTCCATCATTTTGGCTCTCATCTTGTTTGCGGCAGTCGACTGTGTGTGGATTTGGTTTTGGAGGCCTTTGGCGAAAGGTTTGCCTAGCGTATGTGAGGACCAGGTGTGTCCGAGGACCAGTGGAGGGTCGCTCCTTAGTGATGAGTGATTGACAACGTTGTGTGGACTGATGCTTGGCTAAGTGTGCAGGTACAGGTTGCGGCTTGACTCGTGTCGGTGCAGGTAAAGAACAAGCGCGAAAGGCCTTAGCCGTGGCGGCCTCCGGGTGATGGAGAGGCAAGTAGGCTTGGTTCGATGGACCCGGTGGCCGATGAGGTCAAGTGCGAGCCGTGCGGTGCAAGACTGGCGAGCTGAAGTCGTGAACATGGGCTGGTGCAAGGTAGCGGATGGAGCCCGAAGCTTGCACGCGGGGTTTGTTGGTATGCCAACAAAACCTTCGGTGGATGGTTTCTTGGTTTGGGCCGCAAAACCAAGCCCAGAGGCCCGAGGCGACGGAGATGGTGATCCGAGAGCTTCGGGAAGCTTCGAGGCGGAGGGCACGTGGCGTGATCGCGGGTTTGCATCGAGGTGAAGCGAAGCCGCGGTGGAAGCGTGTCCGTCCGATGAAGACTTGACCAAAATGCCCCTGAGGGGTTGTATCTTTCTTTTAAGCAGTAGGGGTAGCGTGGTCATTTACCTTCCTCCGATGGCCTTCGTATAAATAGCGGAGAGGTGGATGGCATCTGTCTCTCTCTCTGGGACTCTAGGGTTGTCAGTGTATTAGACACCGAGCCTACGACGGGGTACCCGAAGTAGTAGATTGTGCGGTGGGGCTCGCCGAGATCAGGAACACGATGGTGAGACACGGGGCACACAATTAGACAGGTTCGGGCCGCAATGTGCATAATACCCTACGTCATGTATGCTACGTGGCTCTGTATTGATTGCGTATGTTTTGAGAGGGGCCCCTGCCTCGCCTTATATGCCACGGGAGGCAGGGTTACAAGTCGGATTGGTACAAGGGTACTATTCGAGTAGGACCCGGAGTAGCCTATACAAGGTATGGAAAGCTATCCTAGTCTTAGTACAAGTCCTTGTCCGCCTTGTCTTGCCTTGTGGTCCACGGTAACAGCACCGTGGCCCACTAGTCGAGTAGTCCAGGTGTACAGGAACTCATCTCCCGGGTATGGCCCATAATGTGTTGGTGGGCCCAGGGATGCCCGATCGACAAGCCCCCGAGTACTTTGTAGTCGAGTGCAATGCTCCAAGTAGTCTTGAAGGTCTTCACGAGTAGTTCCCTGGCGTCCCCGAGTTCTACAAGCTTCAATCTTCAATAGTACTTGAATCATCACGAGGCTGGAAGGTACTCCAGCTAACTCCATGAGTAGTCTTGAAGTCTTCTCGAGTTGTTCCCAAGCGTCCCCGAGTACTTCCCTTGAAGGTCTTCAATAATACCCGCTTCATTCTTGAAATCTTTGCATCAAAGATCCATATGGAAATACGATTACTAAAATCGCATTCCATATGGAATGTAGCCCCTGAGCCTTAGGTCAAATCCAAGATTCAAACTGAGGGTCAATTTTGAACTCTTTGATCTTGCTCCGAAAAATCCGTAGATAATCCAAAGAAACAATATAGGAATGCGATTTGCAAAAATCGCATCCTATATGGATGTAGCCCCTGAGCCTTAGTTCGAATTGATAATTCAAGCTAAGGGTCAATCAGTAGTCTTCGTCAAATAATCCCGCAAAAAGTCCTGAGAAAACTGAAGGACACGTGGCACGGAGCCCCCGAGCCTTGAGTCGAGTACTTTCTCGAATTGAAGGATCCAATCTGACTGTAGAATAGTGGCCTGAATTCAGAGAATTGTAGCTGAGTGAAATCCAATACCGTCGAGTAGTCGAGCCCCCGAGATGGAGCTGAGCGGGTCTTGGATTTTAGTCCTCTGACTTAGCCAAAAATTTGCCTGCGTGAAACCAATCTGTTGAATACGAAGGGTCACCAGGTCAAACCGTTTAGGGTTTTGGTTTTATAAATACCCGAAGGGGTATCCCTTAGGGTTTCATTACTTCCATTCGCCCTTAGATTCAGAACGCCTTAGCATCCATAGCCGCCGTAGAGTTCGAGCGCCCATAGTGCCAAGAGTGCAGACCTCCATCCCTTGTCGTCCTCCGGTCAATGCGAAAGAAGACCCTCATGACAGGAAGGATGAAGCCTGCGCCGTCCAAGGGTCAGAAGAGGAAGTCCGGCCGCGGCAAGAATGATTTGCCGGAGCCCAAGTACAAGACGGTGGTCATCACCAAGCCCCCGAGCCAGGCTGTATCTTGGAAGAAGTCCAAGATGAGGGAGGAAGATATCAAGGCCCTCGAAGCCGGCGGGTTGTTGCGCGAGAAGGCCATTGCCGGTTGGAGCTCCACTGCTGGTGATGCTTGGCCGATGGAAAAGAGCCCGGATGAGATCTCGCTGTTCGAGCACTTTGTCGAGCGTGGGTTGATGCTCCCGTCTTCGGATTTCTTCCGCGGCTTCCTCGACATCTTCAAGTTGGAGCACGTACATCTCAACCCCAATAGCATCTTTCCGATTGCAGTGTTCGTGCACTTCTGTGAAGCGTTCCTTGGCATCCGGCCACACTAGGCGTTGTTCAGGAAGATATTCCAGTTGAAGCCGTAGCCCAATGCCAACTTCCCAGTTGTAGTCGGTGGAGCTGGTGTGCAGATGCGCCAGAAGGCATAGGAGTTGTACTTTAAGTACGACTTGATTGACTCCAATCAAGATTGGAAAAACAAGTGGTTCTACATAGAGAACGCCCCGCCTCAGCTGCCGAAGCCGAGCATGTTCGCGCCACTATACGACCGGTTGTGGAAGGATGAACCCACGACGCAAGAGTGCATCCAGATTCCGGAGTTGTTGGCGAAGATTGCGCAGAAGAAGGCATAAGGCTTGACAGCAGATCGGGTAGCCTTCAGCTTCATGAAGCGAAGGATACAACCCTTGATGCAGCGGGAGCATCTTGGGTTCGAGTACACTGGAGCAGATGACGGCTCCAAGTTATCTGCTGAAGAGATCAGCGATGATCTCGTGATAGAGCGGCTGCAGAAGATCTTCAAGAATCTTCATGGTATACCTGCAGCTGTTCCTGAGTTCAGCGCGGACAACCCTCCTCATCTGGTAAGTCTTCAAGTACTTAGTCGCCGAGTACCTTTGTAGAAGGTAGTCGAGTAACTAACATTTGCCTTGTACTTTGCAGGAGGATGTTTTGAAGTTCGTATCTGTCCCTCCTCCTCGTCCTGAAGACCCTCTCCAAGCGCCGGAAGAAGAAGCACCCGGAGCGGAGCCTGAGGCCCCCGAGGGTAGTCAGGCTGCTCAAGAAAGAGAAGAAGTCTTGGTGGAGGACGCCTCCTCAAGCGACGACGACGGCTTAACACTGCAACAATGTTTTGAAGTGAATAGCCGCTACAGATATTCTGGGGTGCCCATCTCCAGTGGCCTCGCCGCGGGATCATCGAAGAGACCAGCATCATCTCTTGCAGATGATGTGACATTGCCGCCGCGGAAGAAGAGGACCACGGTGGGGAAGTGTGTCATGAAGAAAGTGACGGGCCTTCCCTCCATTACAGTAAGTGTTGGAGTACCTTTTGCAAGTAGTCGTTATGCCTTGAGTACTTATTCTCTGCTGTAATGGCTTGTTTTTTGTTTTGTGCAGATCATCGAGAGTACATCTAATGTACCCTCGAGAAGCCCTCCGAGAATAATAGAACCCGAGGTGGTTCTAGCGTCAACCGTGGAGACGGTGGCGCCTGAGCAACAAGAAGCCGAGGTTCCAGAGAATGTGCTGCCGGTGGAAAGTGTTCCAGAGGTGTCGGCAGCACCTTCTTTCTTCGACCTGTTGGGACCTAAAGTCTCGGTGCCTCATGCTGCTCTGTAAGTACTCGAGTAATCAAATATTTTAATATGATTATGTACTCTGCTTCTGCTAACCAGCTTGTAAATGCAGGAAATCCACTGATGTGAAGTGGGGCGCTTCTGGAAGTGGTGCTTTTAGAGGAGACCAGACTCCTCAAGAACAACAAGAAGACATACTTCCAGAGCGCCAAGAAGTACCCGCAGAAGTAGAAGCTGCTCAAGCGTTGCGGACTCTCTGGAGCAACGTGGTCAAGGCGGCAGTTGAGGCAACTTCCAGGCCCAGGGCTCAACAACTCGAGGAGATTGAAGCCGTGGTGAATGAAGCCTTGGAGATTGATCCCGAAGCCGAGCTGCTCCACGAGGAAGTCCCAGCCGCGGAAGCCCCCGTGCATAATGTTGATGCACATTTGGTGCTGGAAGATCAGCCAGAGAACCGCTTGGTGCCGCATGAGCCACAAATTGAAGACCCGGCTCCTCTGCGCAGCGCTGCGAGGTACTCGGCGGCTAGTACAAGTACCCAATCCATGGCAGAGAACCTGATGCTATATGATGACTCCTGCCTGGACGAAGGTAACTTGAACGTGCACGCTGAGATGTTCCGCGGCATAGAGAAACTCCTTGCGGTAAGTTCGAGTAGTCTTTTGTAGAGTACTTTTTGGTCACAGATATCTTGTCTCTGACCCATATGTTATTGTCGCTCTTACAGGAGGTAGTCAAGCAGTCGAAACGCAAGACTCAGCTGCTTGAGGAGCATGCGGCTGACATTGAGGAAGTCTCGCGGCTCAGAGAAGAGTTGAAGCAACAAAAGGCTTTGTCTCTGAAGCTGCAGGAGAGACTTGACTTCAATGCCGCTGGGTACCACAACGAAATCCAGAAGCTGACGGTGAAGAATGATGAAGTTGTCGGTAAGAACAAGTCCTTGCGCCAGAAGAATAAAGGTAATCTCCCTTCTGAAAGTCATCATTGAGTACTTTTGTTCTTGCGCACCATATCTAATAAGTAGCCTTGATCCTTTGTAGAGCTGACGGAAGAAGTCGACAAGTTCAAGAACAAGGCGCTGGACTGGCAGCTAGCCTTCAACCGTGAAGAAGCAGCTCACATGGATATGAAAGAAGACTATAAGGTGTGGTGCTTTGAACTTGAGCGCGAGATGAATATCCTCATAGCCGGCTGGACTGACTTGCTGCGCTGCATGCAGTCATTGAAGGAGAAGATTGAAGAAGCCGAGGGCCTACGCTCAGAGCTGAAGGCATTGATAGAAGCAGCCGAGCCAGTGGCGAACTTGTTTGAGCCCAGAGTCGCCGGTGTGCAGCCTCGTCCACTCGTGGAGAGGTTGAAAGACACCCCAAAGAAGATCCTGGAGTACGCTCAAAGGCTGGCCTGCTCAATTCCCAATCAAGTCCTGAGCTTCATCAAATCCTTCTACGCCGAAGTGGATCTCTCAGTCATCATGAACGGCAGATCTGGAGACTGCACCGATGATCGTCTCAACGTGCTGATGCAACAGACCTCTCCGATCGCGGAAGCAGTTTCCAAGTTCATTGATCTCCGTTAGATGTACCTGTAGAGTAGGAACACTAGAGAGAAAACAAGTGTAATCTCAAACAAGTGTTTATGTAATATAATTGAAAACTTTGAAGAAATCAATTATCTGGATCCCTTGTTTTGCGTCTGTGTTGGCCGAGTACTTGAATTAGTACTGAGTGTATGGCTGCAAAAAAGAGATACGATACACGAGTAGGAGTACTCAAGTGTACACATGTTCTGAAGAACGTTAGCTTAAAACATGACGAGTTGAACACCTTAGCTGTAGCAGCATAATGAAGGCTTTGTCATGAGTTAAGCTAAGAGTAGTAACAAGTCGATATAGAGTAGTGGCTTGTACTAAACACATTGTACAGAGTTGACAATGTCTTGAGTAGCTCTGAGGCTAACAAGCCTAGTGAGAGAGTACTCGAAAGGAAACTTATTCATAACGAGTTGAACACCTTAGCTGTAGCAGCGTAATGAAGGCTTTGTTATGAACAAGTAGGGAGCAGTAACAAGTCGATATAGAGTAGCGACTTGTACTAAGCACATTGTATAGTGTTGACAATGTCTTGAGTACCTCTAAGGTTGATCAGGCCTTGAGAGAGTACTCGAAAAGAACTTTATTCATAATGAGTTGAACACCTTAGCTGTAGCAGCGTAATGAAGGCTTTGTTATGAATAAGTACAGAACAGTAACAAGTCGATATAGAGTAGCGACTTGTACTGAACACATTGTACAGAGTTGACAATGTCTTGAGTACTTCAGAGTTGAGTACTCGAGTAGTAATAAGTCGATATAGAGTAGCAACTTTATTACTGAATACATTGTACAGAGTTGACAATGTCTTGAGTACTTCAGAGTTGAGTACTCAAATAGTAATAAGTCAATATAGAATAGCAACTTTATTACTGAATACATTGTATAGAGTTGACAATGTCTTAAGTACTTCAGAGTTGAGTACTCGCAAGAATGTTCCGAAGAACGAGTAAGACCGTAGGAGACAGTGTGATGAACTACTCTTGCTGTAGCAGCAACTTGTATGAGAGTTCCACTGAGACCCTACAAGCAGGGTGTTACTCTAGGCTGCAGCCTTTGAAAATTAGTAACATGGACAGCATGTGCCACTTACTGCCCTATACGATACAGGATCACTGGAGAGAGTTATCATGACTCCCTACAAGTTTGCAGAATGAGACTGCCTGGAGAGGGTTGACGAAGCCCCCTACGGGTGCTCGCAGCTGGAAGCCGCGAAGAGATACAGCCGAAACTGTCTGGAGAGGATTAGATCCCCTACGAGTGGTGACAACCATAGCTGTCTGTTGAGTGATTGCAACCGAAGTTGCCTGGAAAGGGTTGTTGGAACCCAATACGAGTCGTCATACAGCCGAAGCCGTCTGGAGAGGGTTGCTGAGACCCCCTACGGGTAGAAGCGACAAAGCTGGTCGATGTTCCAAGAGTTGTCGACTTCCTCGCCTTCAAGAGTTTGAAGGCGATAAGAACCTGGTCCGGTAACCTTTGCAACAGAGAAAGGACCTTCCCATGGCGAGTTGAGCTTGTGTAGTCCTGCCGTATTCTGGATGCGACGAAGGACTAAGTCACCAACGTTGAAGGAGCGTTCCTTAACGTTGCGGTCATGGTAGTGGCGAATCCTCTCAAGATATCGAGTGGATTGAACAAGTGCATTGTAGCGAGCTTCCTCGAGACTGTCGACATCTGTCTGTCTTGTTTCTTCTGCTACGCCTTCTTCGTACTGATCAACCGTCGGAGAGCGCCACATGACATCAGCGGGCAAAACGGCTTCAGAGCCGTAGACCAGGAAGTAAGGTGACTACCCTGTGGGGGTAGTAGGCAGAGTACGCAGCCTCAAGAGTGCATTGGGTAGTTCCTTGATCCACTTGCCGCCCTTGGTATTTGCAACATCGTACAGTCGCTTCTTGAGACCATCGAGTATCATCCCATTGGCGCGTTCCACTTGGCCATTGGCATGTGGATGAGCAACGGAGACGTGCCGGACATCGATTCCACTGTTCTCACAGTACTCCCAGAACTGGTGATTGTTGAAATTCGAACCCAGGTCTGTGATGATGCGGTTAGGGAAACCATAGCGATGTATGATTTCATCCAAGAAGGACACGATCAGCCTTGGGGCAGGTAACAGGCTTGACCTCAATCCACTTGGTGAACTTGTCGATAGCCACCAGAACTCTATTGAATCCTCTTGGCGCATTTGGGAGAGGACCAATCATATCCAGTCCCCAGCAAGCGAAAGGCCAAGTTGGTGGTATCGTGATGAGCTTGTAGGCAGGAACGTGTTGTTACTTGGCGAAGAATTGGCATCCTTGGCATTTCTTGACTAGTTCTTCTAAATCAGCAAGAGCTGTAGGCCAGTAGAAAGCAGGTCTGAACACTTTTCCCACCAGGGTGCGGGAAGAAGCGTGATTGCCACAGATTCCTTTGTGTGTCTCCTCCAAGATTTCCTTGCCTTCCTCGCGAGAAACACATTTCATGAGTATATTAGAACTTGTGCCTCGCTTGTAGAGTTGATCTCCGACTAGAGCATAAGCCTTGATACGGCGTGAGAGGCGCTCGGCTTCTACCTTGTCTTCTGGAACCAACTGATGTTTAATGTAGTCGATGAAGGGAGTTCTCCAGTCCATATCAATCATAAGCACTTCTCGATCAGATTGAACTGAAGTAGTCGCAGGTGCAGATGATTGCTCCGGAATTGATGGCTTGTGGAGTTCATGGACGAAGATTCCAGCTGGCACTTGAGCTCATGTAGATCCCAGCTTCGACAAGACATCCGCAGCAACATTGTTGTCACGGACCACATGATGGAACTCGAGACCATGGAATTTGTTCTCAAGTTTGCATACCTCCTGACAGTACGCATCCATGTTTTCAGCATTACGATCCCATGAATCGTTGACTTGATTGATGACCACCAAAGAATCACCATAGACAAGTAGTCGTGTAATGCCAAGAGAGACTGCAAGGCGAAGACCATGCAGTAGAGCTTCATATTCAGCTTCATTATTTGAGACCTTCCAAAAGATCTGCAAAACATATTTGAGTTGCTCGCCCTCGGGAGAAATCAAAAGTACCCCGGCACCAGCGCCTTCCAACTTGAGGGAATCGTCAAAGTACATGACCCAATATTCTGGACGCTCAATTGGAGTTGGGACTTGATTTTCCCGCCACTCAGCCATGAAATCAACCAAGGCTTGAGACTTGATAGCAGTGCGAGACTTGAACTCGAGTGATAGAGCGCCAAGCTCTACAGCCCATTTAGAAATCCTTCCTGTGGAATCTCGGTTGTGCAACATTTCGCCAAGCGGGTAGCTAGTGACCACAGAAATTTTGTACTCGTCGAAGTAGTGGAGGAGCTTCCGTGAAGTAATCAGAACTGCATAGAGTAGCTTCTGTACCGGAGGGTAACGAGCCTTAGATTCTGAGAGTACTTCACTGATGAAGTAGACAGGCCTCTGGACAGGGTAGCCATGGCCTTCTTCCTGCCGTTCAACAACAATAGCAGTACTGACGACGTTAGTAGTCGCAGCAATGTAGAGCAAGAGCTCTTCATTGGGCAGAGGAGCTGTGAGGACTGGAGGCTTGGATAAGAACTCCTTGAGCTGAGAAAGAGCATGATCAGCTTCAGTTGTCCACGTAAACTTCTCTTGCCGCTTGAGTAACTTGAAGAAAGGTAGACCCCATTCTCCAAGTCGTGAGATGAAGCGATTGAGTGACGCCATGCAACCAGTAAGCTTCTGGACATCTTTGATAGTAGTCGGAGCTTGCATGTTGGAGATGGCGGTAATCTTCTCGGGTTTGCTTCCATGCCACGATGGCTGATAATGAACCCGAGTAGTTTTCCTGAAGATACGCCAAAGACGCACTTATTGGGGTTGAGCTTCCATTGGTACCCGCGTAGCGAGGTGAAAGTTTCCTCAAGATCTGTGATAAGCATGTCTGGATCCCTAGTCTTTACAACGACGTCATCTACGTATGCTTCCACATTCTTGTGAAGCTGCCTCTTGAAGCACGCTTGGATAGCCTTTGATATGTAGCGCCAGCATTTTTCAACCCGAAGGACATTGTTGTGTAACAATAAGCACCAAACGGGGTGATAAACGCGGTCTTTTCTTGATCAGATTCCTTGATTGCAATTTGATGATAGCCAGAGTAGCAATCCAGGAAACAGAGTAAAGCACAGCCCGCCGTAGAGTCAATGACTTGATCAATCCTCGGCAACCCGAAAGGGTCCTTGGGGCAATGCTTGTTGAGATCAGTATAGTCGACACACATCCTCCAGTCATTAGAGTTCTTCTTTCTGACGAGCACAGGGCTAGCGAGCCACTACGGGTGAAAAATTTCTTTGATGAAACCAGCCGCGAGTAGTTTAGCGAGCTCTTTCTTGATAGCGTCCCTGCGGTCATCAGCAAAACGACGAAGATGTTGTCTCTTGGGGGTAGCATTAGGATCGATGTTGAGTGAGTGCTCGATCAACCTCCTGGGCACACCTGGCATGTCAGATGGCTTCCACGCAAAGATATCATGGTTAGCCCGAAGGAAGTTGACGAGCACGTCTTCCTATTTGGGATCAAGCTGTGCACTGATCATGGTTGTCTTGCTACTGTCACCAGTACCAAGGTCAATGGCTTTGAGCGGGAGGTCACCAGATGGTGCAGGCTTGCGCTCCTGATTATCCAGTGTAAGATCAGCAGGCACATGCTCAGGCCAGTAGACGAATCTACCCTCAGGTTTTGATGTGATCACCAGTCCATGAGCAGGGCCAGACAGTTGTTGTACTTCAACAGAATCCGAACCGTAGTCGAACTCGAACTCAGAAGAATCCGAAGAGTAGTCGAAGTTGTCGTCCGAATCTGAAAAGTAGTCGAGCACGATCTTCGGGCCAGGGCACATGAGGCGCTTCAATGCGGCTTGATAAGCGGCACTGACATGGCGGTGACCGAAGAGAGGTGGTGCTTGAATGTTCTCCAGGCTGAGTGCAAGCTGTGAAGCTGATGGAAATAACTCAGGCTGGATGGGAGGCGAAGTCGAGTTGTACTCGGACTCCGACTCGAGGTCTCTGAACGAGTCAGAAATCGAAATTTTGCCGAAATTTTTGACGAGATTCTCCATCGAAGCTTGCGTAAGCGTCGAGGACTTGAGCTTTGACTCCGGAGTTGGCGCTAGGAAACGCAGGAATGATCCGGTGTCATCAGCAATGCAAACCCAGGAGCCGAAAATGAAGGTGTCGCCTTGCTGGAAAGCGACGATCGGCTTGATGGTGACGAGAGCCATCGAGTTCGCCAGTGGATCAACGACGAGGTCCCCTACCTGGCGTGCCAGCTGTTAGTGTTTTAGACACCGAGCCTACGACGGGGTACCCGAAGTAGTAGATTGTGCAGTGGGGCTCGCCGAGATCAGGAACACGATGGTGAGACACGGGGCACACAATTAGACAGGTTCGGGCCGCAATGTGCATAATACCCTACGTCCTGTATGCTACGTGGCTATGTATTGATTACGTATGTTTTGAGAGGGGTCCCTGCCTCGCCTTATATGCCACGGGAGGCAGGGTTACAAGTCGGATTGGTACAAGGGTACTATTCGAGTAGGACCCGGAGTAGCCTATACAAGGTATGGAAAGCTATCCTAGTCTTAGTACAAGTCCTTGTCTGCCTTGTCTTGCCTTGTGGTCCATGGTACCAGCACCGTGGCCCACTAGTCGAGTAGTCCAGGTGTACAGGAACTCATCTCCCGGGTATGGCCCACAATGTGTTGGTGGGCCCAGGGATGCCCGGTCGACAAGGGCTTCCTCCCCCGATAGATTTCTCTGAACTGCTTCTTTTCACTCTGGATTCCTTAGGCTAGACTCTTGTACAGACTCTGTCCTCTGGATGTATGGAAGCATTCGGCGTTGCGGTGATCTCCTAGTCCTCTGTGATTTTCGTGTCATTTTCGGGGCTATTTTTGGGGAGTTTCGTTCTTCGCTCGATTCGGGGATTTGAGGGCGTTTTCCTTCGGATTTCTTTGAGGACATCATGGGTGGATGCCTTGCGCATCTTTGTGTGTGATCTTGACTCCTCAAACACCGTGGAGAGCCTTCGATTTGTGAGTTTTTGGCCGGAGTTCGTGTTCTTGGTGGAGTTCGTGTGATCCGCGATTCCCAGCGATTTAGTGGCTTAGAGGTCGAGATTTTTAGGGCATAGCTTCCTCTTGTGTTGCTTATCATCTACCCCAAATCTTGTCTCAAGAGCTTTTGGCATTTGGGAGATCCGGTGATGGATTTGGAGGGTTGACCTCGCGAGGTTGTGCAGTTCTCTGTCTGTCCGAGCCTGGCGGACAGTCCGCGTGACCCGTGCGTACCGTCCGCGTGGCATTAGCAGCTCAGCTGTTCTTCGTGTTCTTGGTTTGATCTTCGCGGTCCGTGTTTTGATCTGGTGGCTCAGCGTTTTGGTGTTGCAGACAGTTTGCGGACCGTCTGCGTGGTCCTGGCGGACTGTCTGTGGTGGCTAATTTTTGTCTGGGGTGCCTGCTCGTTTGTCTGGGGTGTTCCGAGAGTTTTGCGGACCGTCCGCGAGTCCCGTGCTGACTGTCCGTGCAGCCCTGAGATTTCGTCTGGGGGTGGTTCGTGTTTTTGTCTGGGGTGTCCAGAGACTTTGGTGGACTGTCCGCGGCAGCCAGGCGGACTGTCCGGCTTGGACGCAGGTTCTTGCCAAGTTTGTTCGGTTTCTTTGATTCCTCTCTTGTGCTTCCGCGTGTGCTTCAAGGAATCGTTCCTAAGACTTGTGGTTGATCCATAACCTTGTTGTCTTGGCGATTGGTGCGTGATTCGATCCATCTTTCGTGTGTGCTCGGATTTGAGTGAGGTCTTGGCCGAGTTCTTTCCGAAGAATTTTTATCGACTCCCATTCACTCCCCCCCCTCTCTGGTCGCCCTATTCGGTCCTTCGGTTACAGATCTTTTTGATTCTAACCAGTCTAAGATCCAAAGATGGGCGATTACGGCAAGGGGTCGGGTCCTCCGCACTTCGATGGCAAGAATTACCCGATGTGGGAGAGGTGCATGGGCGCGTTTTTGCGAGGGAAGGGAACTCTTATCTGGGATGTCACTCAAAATCCTCAATATGAAATTCCAGATAGTTTCCTGCTTCCAGGATCGCGGGACATGTTTGAGGCCAACAGCAAGGCCGTTGATTACTTGCTCCGTGCTCTCTGTGCCTCGGAGTTTGAGCGAGTGTACGGAGAGAATGTGGCCGGAAAGATATGGCTCAAGCTGAGAAATGCTCATGTTGGCAATGCCCAAGTGCAAGCCCGTTTGTTTTCCACTTACCGGAGAGAGTATGAGAACTTCACTCATCTCCCCGGCGAGTCGACCGATGCGATGTTCCAGCGCTTCACTAGTATAGTCAATAACATGAGGGCCAATGTGACAGTGCTCCCATACACGGACCATGATCAAGCTATCAAGCTTTTGCATGCCCTGGATAGGTCTGTGTGGAGTGCCAAGGTCGAGGCCATTGAGGAGTCGAGCGTGTATGAGATGCTGACATTGGATGAGCTATTTTCCAAGCTTAGGTCTTCAGAGGTTGATCGTGACTTGAGAGCCAAGAGCGAGAGCCCCACTGATCCTCATAGTTTGGCTCTTGTCTCGGGATCACAGTCTAACGCTAACTCTGGTGGTTTCTCTTTGTCTTGTCTTGTGTCCTTGCCAGATGAGGACTTTGAGGTGCTGAGCGAGGACGATCTCCATTGTTGAGCAAGAGGTTTGGGCGGATGTACGAGAACCGCAAGAATGCAAGGCGGAGCTCGAGGATGTGCTATCGGTGCGGGAAGCACGGGCACTTCATTGCCGAATGCCATGAAGCCATGGAGATCAAGAACGACTACAAGGGCAAGCCCAAGCACGACTACAACAAGCACCGCTCCTGGAACGACTACAAGGACAAGCACAAGGACAAGGGCGAGAGAAGGCGCAAGAAGGGTGGCGGCTACAAGAAGAAGACCGCTCGAGCGATGGTGGCCGGAGCGAGCGACATCGACTCGACCTCAAGCGATGCTTCATCCGACTCGAGCAGCGAGGAAGAGCAAGAGAAGCGCAAGGACAAGCGGCACAGGGGCAAGAACTTCACCGGCCTAAGCTTCGTCACGCAAGGAGGCTTTTGCAGCATGGCGCACTCCAAGAAGGGTGGGAAGCACAACTCGGATTCGAACTCTGATTCCGATGATGAGGTACGACAAGATCCCAACTTCTTGCTAGAGGAGAATGCTAGGCTCAATGAGTTGCTTGATAACCGTGATGATGTGCTTAGAAAGACCAACAAGGAGAAGAGGGAATTTAGGTCTCTGTTGGGTGATGCTAAGGACAAGGTAGCCGAGCTTGAATCCTTGCTTGTGGATGCTAGAAATGAGATAGTTGCTTTGAAATCTACTCCTATTGTGTCCGATGAGATGGATTGTTGTGACTTTTCAGTTTTTCTTGCTGATTTGACTGCTCTCAAGGAGAAGCATGCCTCTACCTTGGAGGAACTAGATGTGACTAGGGTTGAGTGTGATGAATTGAAGTCTAGGCCAGCTTTACTAGGTGCTTGTACCTCATGTCCTGTCTTGCATGCTAGGCTAGATGAATCTCACACTAGAATAGTTTCTCTTGAGGCGGCATTGAAAGCTCCTCTTCCTACATCATGTTCAACCTGTGAAATGCATGCTTTGAAAAACATGGAACTTGCACACTATGTTGATCGTCTGCAGGATGAAAATGATGAACTTAGAAAATTGATGAGTTGGTTGTCTGGGCATGAACCACAATTGAGTTTGATATTGGCTCAGTTCAAGAGGTTTGATGGTCAGGCGTTGGGGGCTGACAAGTGTGGTGAGAAGAGTGGTGAGGGAGAAGAGAAAGCTGGAGAGACACCTACACCACCCCACACCATACCCATGAACAAATATGCAACCAAGCCAAACCACCTGAGAAACAAGCTTGATACAACTCCAGACCCACCAGTGTTCCCCCAGAAAACTGAGAATTACCAGAAACCCATCAAATTTGTGAGCAACCTGGGTAATGTCTTTGAGGGGAAGTCAGGAGAGAAAGCGGTTGAGAAGCCCACAGAAAAGCCACCACCTAAGCCAGTGCCAATCCGCTTCCATTGTGAGTATTGTGGGAGGGATGGGCATAAGGATGAGTTCTGTTTCAGGAGGAAGAGGGATGAGAGGTTTGCTAGGGAGATGGCAAACAAGGACAGGTACTACCTTACTCGTGGTGTGCCTGAGCCTCGTAGAGGGCCTCTACCTAGCGCTGATGTGTTTGTTAGGACAGTTCCCACTCATGGAGGTGGAGGTGGAGGTGTGTTCCCTCAGAGAGACAGGCGTGTTGGGTTTGGGCATGGTGAGTTGGCTCAGCGTACTCCTTCTCGTGACCGTTACGAGTTTGGGAGGCACGATCAGAGCTTTGGGTCTCCGATGGACTACGGGCCACGTTTTCCCCCTCGTGGTGCGCGTACTCCTCCAGTGAGACGTGACAGGTCCTTTGGTGGTAGGCGTGAGAGGGCTCCACCTCGGGGTGTTGGTAGAATGGACTTTGCTAACCCTTCTTTTGAGCAAATGGCTCGACACTGGTTTGACTCTTTTGGAACTAACCCCAGTGTTGAGTCGCTTTCTCATTCTCGTTCTTGTTTTTGATTGCAGGTAGGAGGCTTGGAGAACTTTTGGTTTATCAACTCTGGTTGCTCGAGACACATGACTGGAGATTGTGGGTGGTTCTCCAGCCTCACCCCGGTGAGTACGAGGGAGTACATCACTTTCGGGGACAATGGGAGAGGACGAGTGCTTGCGGAAGGTATGGTGAAGGTGAGTAGCAAGGTGACCTTAAGAACTGTGGCCCTGGTAAAGTCACTTGGTTTTAACCTGTTGTCAGTATCTCAGTTACTGGACGAAGGTTTTGAGGTTCGTTTTAAGTCGGGTGCTTCTCGTGTGCTTCTCGTGTGCTTGATTCTCGAGGCGATCTTGTCTGTACGATCGTCCCCGAGGGTCAAATCTTTCATGCCGATTTTTCCCAGTCTGTTGGTCCTCCTCCATGCTTTGTTGCTGGCGTGTCAGCCGAGCTTTGGAAATGGCATAGGAGGTTGGGACACTTGAGCTTTGAGTTGCTTTCCCGCTTGAGTGGTCTTGATCTAGTCCGAGGATTGCCTAAGTTGAAATTCGAGAAGGATTTGGTTTGTGCTTCTTGTCGGCATGGAAAGATGGTGGCTGCTTCTCACGCCCCTATGAGCTGTTGCACATGGATTTGGTTGGGCCAGCTCGTGTTCGCTCTGCTGGTGGGAAGTGGTATGTTCTTGTGGTTGTCGATGATTTTTCGAGGTACTCTTGGGTTTTCTTTTTGGAGGATAAGAGTGAGACTTTGGCTTTGTTCGAGACTTGATCTTGAGGTTGAAGAATGAGAGACATGGAGATGCCATTCGAGCTATACGCAGTGACAATGGCACAGAGTTTAAGAACTCTCATTTTGATGCCTTTTGCAGTGATCTTGGTCTTGATCATCAGTACTCTTCTCCATATGTCGCTTGCCAGAATGGCATTGTGGAGAGGAAGAACCGGACCCTTTGTGAGATGGCCAGGACGATGCTTGATGAGCATAGGACTCCTAGGCGTTTCTGGGCCGAGGCAGTCAATACCGCTTGCTATGTCTCAAATCGCATTTTCCTTCGTGCTTTCAAGAAGAAGACCTCTTATGAGTTGATGCATGGACGACAACCCAAGGTGAGTCACTTTAGAGCTTTCGGATGCAAGTGTTTCATTCTGAAGAAGGGCAAGTTGGATAAGTTCGAGTCTAGATGTTTGGATGGTATCTTTCTCGGTTATGCTATTCATTTTAGAGCATATCGTGTGCTCAACCTTGACATTAACTGAATCATGGAGACTTGCGAGGTTACCTTCGACGAGACACAGCCATGTAGCTCTTCTGCTTTTGAGTGTGCAGGTGACGAGGAGATTGGTGCCAGGATCTTTGAGGATGAGAAGGATGGAGATGGAGACGAGGATGATGATGATGGTGGTGCTCCCGCGGCTGATCGTGTACACTCTACTTCCACTACTACGATGACAATCGAGGACGGACCAACCCCTACACCCACTACGATTGAGGCTGTTCAAGTGGAGGCTGCTGCTGAGGGGGAGGTTGTGTCCAGGTGGGAGGCTCCGCGACGGGTACAAGTTGATCACCCACCGACGACGATCATTGGTGACCTTCATGAACGCACTACACGGTCGAGATCAAGGAATTCCTCTAATTTCGCTCACTCTGCTTTTGTCGCGTCGTTTGAGCCCAAAGATATTTGGCACGCTTTGTCTGACGAGAATTGGGTGAATTCCATGCATGAGGAGTTGGAGAACTTTGAGAGAAACCAAGTTTGGGTGTTAGTTGATCCACCACCAAATTGCCGTCCCATAGGAACCAAGTGGGTGTGGAAGAACAAAGAGGGTGAGAATGGGATGGTTGTGAGAAACAAGTCGAGGTTGGTGGCGCAGGGTTTCAACCAGAAGGAGGGGATAGATTATGAGGAGACATTTGCTCATGTGGCTCGTTTGGAGGCAATTAGGATCCTTCTAGCCTTTGCCGTGGCTAAAGGGTTCAAGTTGTACCAAATGGATGTCAAGAGTGCTTTCTTGAATGGGGCGATAGAGGAAGAAGTGTATGTGAGGCAACCCCCGGGGTTTGAGAGCGAGAAATACCCACACCGTGTATACAAACTCCAGAGAGCGCTCTATGGGTTGAAACAGGCACCTAGAGCTTGGTATGGCAGGTTGAGAGGCTTTTTGCTGAGTAAGGGGTTTGTGGTGGGCACAGTTGATAAGACCATGTTTCTCCTTAAGCATGGGAATGACCTGTTGATTGTTCAGATATACGTGGATAACATAATCTTTGGTGGCTCTTCTCATGATCTTGTTGCAAGATTTGCAGATGACATGAGCAGGGAATTTGAGATGTCCATGATGGGCAAGCTGCAGTTTTTCTTGGGCCTCCAGATCAAGCAGTGCAAGGACGGGACGTTTGTACATCAAGCGAAGTACACCAGGGACATGGTGAAGAAGTTTGGCATGAACGACTCCAAGCCGCTGACTACACCGATGAGTACCACTACGGCTTTGGACGCGGACGAGGACGGCGAACCCGTGGACCAGAAGGAGTACCGGAGCATGATCGGCTCCCTCCTCTACATGACGGCGACGAGGCCGGACATACAGTTCAGTGTGTGTCTGTGCGCTCGTTTTCAGGCTTCACCGAGGACTTCACATCGGCAGGCCGTCAAGCGGATTTTCAGGTACTTGAACTACACTCCTGAGTTTGGTCTTTGGTATTCTACCTCCTCGACACTCAGACTTCACGGTTACTCCGATGCTGATTTTGCTGGGTGTCGATTGGACCGCAAGTCTACCTCTGGGTGTTGTCAGTTCCTTGGCTCTTCTTTGGTCTCTTGGTCATCTCGCAAGCAATCCAGTGTAGCCCGGTCCACTACAGAGGCCGAGTATGTAGCTGCTGCTAGTTGTTGTTCCCAGCTGCTTTGGATGACATATACCATGAGTGATTTTGGTGAGGAGTGCTCCTAGGTTCCACTTTTCTGTGACAGCACCAGTGCCATAAGCGTAGCCAAAAATCCTGTCCTCCACTCCAAAATGAAACACATAGAAGTAAGGTACCACTTCCTGAGGGACAATGTTGAGAAGGGAAATATATCTTTGTCCTATGTCCCTACCCAAGACCAGCTAGCCGACATATTCACCAAACCGCTTGATCAAGTCACTTTCACTCGCTTGCGGGGTGAACTTGGTGTTTGCTTTCCTTTCTAGCTGGGTCTTGGAGCTTCACATGTATATATGTGCCATATGTTCATTTTGTTGCATTGCATTCATGCATTTTACTTTCTGTACAAAACATGGTAGGATAGCCATCTTTGGATCACTTGTGCTAGAAAAAGCTTCTCTTATATACATTGATCACCGATGTGCTATATTTGTGATATATGTGCATGTTGAGTCATTTGTGGATGTGAATGCTATGCTCTTGATGGTTTTGCCATATACTTATGTTGAGATAGCCTTCTTTTGATGAAAATGCTAAAATTGTGTCTCTCATGAGTAGATGCTTGTCTATGCTCAATTTGTGCTTAAATGCCTATATCATGTTTAGTTTGTGCTTGAGAATCATGTTCTCTTTGCTTGGGGAGGAGCATAAGCTTCTTTTTGCCGCAAAGGCACGTCATGTACCATGTTTAAACTTGAAAATGAAATTGGTGTATGAATTGCCTTATGCTTGAAAAATGAGCTCCTAATCATGTTTTTTATGCTTTGATATTCATATCTTGGGTGCTAAACCGTAGCATGCTTGTCTACCATGAGAAGTCTCATTTTAAGAAGTAGACACATGGCTCGGTGGCTTTAACATGACTTGAGTAGCTTGTGGGCGTTTATAATGATCTTGTGATGAGAATTTGTGATCTTGCATAAACTGTGGATGATCTAGTGCCTTTATGTTCAAATTGGTATAGAGAGAGTCTTTCTCATGAGACGACTATTTATTTGTGAAAATTGCTTAAAATTGCTTTTGGCCATGTCACATGCTTATACGTCTCTACCTTCTTGATGGCAATGTGCTAGATACACCATGTCTACTTTGCTTGCTCTATGTCTCATTTGTAGCATTTTGTTGTGCTTTTTTTATATTTGAGAAGCTTGGTAGATTATATATGTGCTTTGACATGCATTTTTCATGAAAACAAGGGGAAGAGTTTCATATACCTTGATTCATGCATTGTCAACAAGGGGGAGAATTGTGTATGATATGGGGAGATTTGTATGCATTGGGAGATTCTGTGGAAAATTGGTATGCATTTGTGAGATGTTGCATGTGAGGAGAAAAATTGAGAAGAGGTTGCATTTGCTCAGGGGGAGTTTGCATATGTGCAGGGGGAGCTCCTTCGATTTTCCTGAGTTTTGTGCTTTGTGTTGTGCTCCTTGTGAGCTTTGTTTTGTCTCGGCTGTGTCGAGCCGTTGCCCATGTCTTAGGAGGCCGAGACTTGGATTGGCCAGTGATCTTGTTTTCGCTTGTTCTTTGACTTTGGATCACTTGCTTGGGAGGTTTGTGTTCGTGGTTGTTTTTCTTTTCTTTTCTCTATGTGATTTCTATGGGTGTTGTCAATGCACTCATCAAGGGGGAGATTGAGGTCCAGGTGTGTCCGAGGACCAGTGGAGGGTCGCTCCTTAGTGATGAGTGATTGACAATGTTGTGTGGACTGATGCTTGGCTAAGTGTGCAGGTACAGGTTGCGGCTTGACTCGTGTCGGTGCAGGTGAAGAACAAGCGCGAAAGGCCTTAGCCGTGGCGGCCTCCGGGTGATGGAGAGGCAAGTAGGCTTGGTTCGATGGACCCGGTGGCCGATGGGGTCAAGTGCGAGCCGTGCGGTGCAAGACTGGCGAGCTGAAGTCGTGAACATGGGCCGGTGCAAGGTAGCGGATGGAGCCCGAAGCTTGCACGCAGGGTTTGTTGGTTTGCCCACAAAACCTTCGGTGGACGGTTTCTTGGTTTGGGCTGCAAAACCAAGCCTGGAGGCCTGAGGCGACGGAGACGGTGATCCGGGAGCTTCGGGAAGCTTCGAGGCGGAGGGCACATGGCGTGATCGCGGGGTTTGCGTCGAGGTGAAGCGAAGCCGCGGTGGAAGCGTGTCCGTCCGATGAAGACTTGACCAAAATGCCCCTGAGGGGTTGTATCTTCTTTTAAGCAGTAGGGGTAGCGTGGTCATTTACGTCCCTCCGATGGACTTCGTATAAATAGCGGAGAGATGGATGGCATCTCTCTCTCTCTCTGGGACTCTAGGGCTTTCTCCCCCGGTAGATTTCTCTGAACTGCTTCTTTTCCCTCTGGATTCCTTAGGCTAGACTCTTGTACAGACTTTGTCCTCTGGATGTATGGAAGCATTCGGCGTTGCGGTGATCTCCTAGTCCTCTGTGATTTTCGTGTCATTTGCGGGGCTATTTTTGGAGAGTTTCGTTCTTCGCTCGATTCGGGGATTTGAGGGTGTTTTCCTTCGGATTTCTTTGAGGAGATCATAGGTGGATGCCTTGCGCATCTTTGTGTGTGATCTTGACTCCTCAAACACCGTGGAGAGCCTTCGATTTGTGAGTTTTTGGCCGGAGTTTGTGTTCTTGGTGGAGTTCGTGTGATCTGCGATTCCTTGCGATTTAGTGGCTTAGAGGTCGAGATTTTTGGGGCATAGCTTCCTCTTGTGTTGCTTATCATCTACCCCAAATCTTGTCTCAAGAGCTTTTGGCGTTTGGGAGATCCGGCGATGGATTTGGAGGGTTGACCTCACGAGGTCGTAAAGTGCTCTGTCTGTCCGAGCCTGGCGGACAGTCCGCGTGACCCGTGCGGACCGTCCGCGTGGCATTGGCAGCTCAGCTGTTCTTCGTGTTATTGGTTTGTTCTTCGCGGTCCGTGTTTCGATCCGGTGGCTCAGCGTTTTGGTGTTGCAGACAGTTTGCGGACCGTCCGTGTGGTCCTGGCGGACTGTCCGTGGTGGCTAATTTTTGTCTGGGGTGCCTGCTCGTTTGTCTGGGGTGTTCCGAGAGTTTTGCGGACCATCCGCGAGTCCCGTGCGGACTGTCCGCGCAGCCCTGAGATTTCGTCTGGGGTGGTTCATGTTTTTGTCTGGGGTGTCCAGAGACTTTGGCGGACTGTCCGCGCCTGTTTCACGGACTGTCCACGGTACCCGGACTGTCCGCGGCAGCCAGGCGGACTGTCCGGCTTGGACGCAGGTTCTTGCCAAGTTTGTTCGGTTTCTTTGATTCCTCTCTTGTGCTTCCGCGTGTGCTTCAAGGAATCGTTCCTAAGACTTGTGGTTGATCCATAACCTTGTTGTCTTGGCGATTGGTGCGTGATTCGATCCATGTTTCGTGTGTGCTCGGATTTGAGTGGGGTCTTGACCGAGTTCTTTCCGAAGAATTTTTATCAGCTCCCATTCACTCCGCCCCCCTCTCTGGTCGCCCTATTCGGTCCTTCAGTATGCTACTATCGATAATTGTTGCACTCTCTTTTGTAACTTTCCGTGTTGGGGGCATTGTTGCGGCCTCCAAATCCTTTTGGTTTGCGAGGTAAAGACTTGGCCTGCTCCTTGTGGGTCAGCGGACGATGGCGGCGTTGTCGTAACTTCCTTGGCGTCATCTTGCAGGACCTGTTCACTATGCCTCCGCTACTTCAAGGATGTTTGTCAAGCGGTCATGTGTAGGTTTCCATGGTGTATCTTCCTTGGAGGCTTATATCGTCTTAGGTTGTTTCTAGTGTGGTTGTAGTGAGGTGTTTTTCTCTTTGTTTCTGTTGCCATCTGCTTTGTTTCATTTTCGGGTTATGTTTTGAATTTTTCTGCACTTTAGGGTTTCTTCTAAAGTTGCATCATATAAAACTCTCTTCTCTTAATGAAAAGCTTGCTATGGACGTATTTAAAAAAAGGGGTTGTCTACACCACTCTCGAGTGTAGAAGATCCCACCTACACTCGATTTTTTGAACAGTTCGATATGAGATGAATGGCTGCAATGCATGCAATCCCCCACCTTATCTTCTTCAACCCTCCCCCTGTTGCCTTATCCACCAGAACACCGGCCTCCATCCCGTCGAGAGCTCCCCTGCCGACCAGCTCCCTGCCTGGCGTCAGTAGCTCAACGTTGCCTCCTCTGCTACCCTTGATCACCGTCGATGCTAATAGGTTGAAGCTCCACTCCCCCACTGAGTGCAACATGCGGCCGCCGCCCCCGCCCAGCCCCTCTGCAACCCCCGCCGGCGCCGGCGGACCCTAGTCAGCCGGCGCCGGCGGACCCTCCCGCAGGCCCTACCCCCGCCCCCTCGCACCGCCGCCCCTCCATGGAGCTCCACCGCCGTCGGAGTGTAAGCATCAAGGCTCCACCGCACCTTTGTAAGGGTGTGTTTCGGTGATAAATGACAACCATATACTTGTCACTAACCTTTATTTTGTAGCGGAATTATTCTTGGGTTATTGTCATAAGTGATAAGTAAAATGAGACCCCTCAATTTGAAATTATGGATGTAAATGGACAAAGACTACAAGGCTAAGGACATTCTTAGTTCCAAGTGTCACAAGGAGATGAAGGACACTTGGATTTGCTAGTTTGTAGTGTTTGACCGTACTATTAAGAGGGGTTCACACTCTAGTAGCTTGACCATGCCAAATGCTATGCTATATTCATGCACTATCAAGATCCTTGGTT
This sequence comes from Cenchrus fungigraminus, assembly GCA_036936925.1. Taxonomy (NCBI): domain Eukaryota; kingdom Viridiplantae; phylum Streptophyta; class Magnoliopsida; order Poales; family Poaceae; genus Cenchrus; species Cenchrus fungigraminus. Next base: position 108,009,403 of record CM072779.1, read on the forward strand.
ACTAAACAGCTCAAGATACTCATGGAAACACATTGGAAGCAAAAGACTTGAAGAAAAACTCAAAGGCAATTGAATTGGATGAGTTGAAATGAAAAAGGGCCCGTCGGATGATCTGACGGCATCATTTCTAGTTCCACCAGATGATCAATGTGGAAGTTTCAGAAGAAAACAACATCGCCGGATGAACCGATGATGTATCAGCAGTAGCATCGGTTCATTCGGTGACCTAGGGTTTGGTAACAGTGATGATTCAAGTCAAGAGCCTTCTGCACCGGATGAAGCGACGGTCCAAGCAATGGTTCATCCGGCGCACGCATATAATTCATACAGAGACGCACCGAGTGAACTTGCTTTAGCACCGGATGAACTGACGCTCATGAAGACTACCAGCGGTTCATCCGGCGCCTATGGTTATTCTACACAGAGACAAACTGAGTGAAGTCGCTTCAGCACCGGATAAACCGACGCATCGTCAGTGCATGCGTCGGATGAAGTGGTACAGCGTTCGTGTTCAACGGCTATATTTCGAGACACAGAGACACCGGATGAAGTGGTACTACTTTTCAGAGGACTTTTCTAATGGCTAGCCTCCCTTGCTAGGCCTATAAATTGGACCCCCCTGCGTCTCTTGAGCTGCCTTTGCCACTCTGAAGAACTACTGCAGCCAAGGAGAAGGAGAGTTAGTGCTTTGATCATTTGAATTTCATCTTCCTAGCCAAGAGGGATTATTTCTTGGTGATCAAGAATTTCAAGGTGCTTTCAATGGCATAGCTGAGTGCATTGGTCAAGTGAAAGTGTGTGAGCTTGTTACTCTTGGAGTTTGACGGCTGCTAGACGGTCTCGGTGATTTGGGGTTCTTGGTGAGCTCTTGGAGATTGTGGGAGCCTCGGGAAGTTCTTGGTGTAAATGGATTGAGACCTACCATTCCGGAGATGGAGAACGGGTACTCTTAGTGAGCACTCAAGTCTAAGTGGCTTGAGGGGGAGCAAAACTCTTTGTGAGTGCCCCAACGTGGATTAGGGAGAAGCGTCAACTTCTCGATACCACGGGAAAAAAATTTGGTTGTCTCTTGTCCACTTGCTCTACCTTCTTGCACTTAATTCCGCATTTACTTTCAGCTCTTGAGTTCCTTCGTCCTAGTTTTTCTCTTGTGTGCTTTGCTTGTTGCATATCTTGACTAGGATGCTTTTCTCATGTTAGTGTGAATCTTGCTAAGGAACCTTGTTGCTAGTGTGCTTAGTTGGTAGAAAGAAACCTTTTTAGATGGGCAACACTAGAGATATAGGTTAAGGTTTGCTTTATGTTCTAAAAATTTGAAGAAGGCCCATATTCAACCCCCCTTCTATAGGCCATCGATCCTACAAGTGGTATCAGAGCCTAGGCTCTCTTTTTGGTGGCTTAACCGCCTAGAGAGATGGGCAAGGGGAGTGGCAATGGCCCTCCTAAGTTGGCCGGGAAACAGTTCACTTTTTGGGCACATAGAATGGCTACCTTTTTTCAAGCACAACACCATGATGCATGGATCACTACCATGTATCCTATGCCAATTGAACCCACCGAAAGTGAAACCAAGTGGAACTATCGTGCTAGAAACTTTATCTTTGAGACTCTTGAGGAGGATTTGTTTGATAGGGTGTTTGCCTTGGAGACCGCTCATGAGGATTGGATGGAGCTCAAAAGAATTCATGTAGGCAACAAGAAAATCCATGAGGAGAAGTATGAGTTGCTTAAGGTTGAGCTTAATGAGTTTAAGATGAAGGATGATGAGGGTGTAGAGGAAATGTACTCTAGGATGGGTGTTATTATTCAAAATATCAATGCTCTCGATGCTGCTAACGTGTCCGAGCAGGAAATTATTCTAAAAATTCTTCAAATGCTTCCCAAGCCCAAGTACAACATCGTCAAGGCACTCATCTTTAAGAAGGACTTCGAAACTCTCACCATCACCGAAGTTGTGAACAAGATTCGGTCTCATGAGATGTTCTTGATGGGTCAAATTGAAGCATCTTGTTCCACATCAAGCTCCAAGAAGGATCTTGCACTCAAGGCTAGTGACAAGACCAAGCCCAAGCCAAAGTCAAAAGCAAAGCCTCCTCCCTCTTCAAGTGCAAGTGAAGACAAGAGTGACTCAAGTGATGAAGATGATGGTGAACTTGTTTTCCTCAAGAGGACTACCAAATTGCTCTCCAAGATTGGCAAGAAAGGCTACAACTATGATCCTAAGAAGAACAAGTTTCACTCATCAAGAAGAAGTGGTGAAGGTGGCAAGAGGAAGTGCTACAATTGCCAAAGCTATGATCATCTATCATATGATTGCCCCAAGCCCGACAAGCGAGTGTCAAGCTCAAGCAAGAAGAACGAGAATGATGATGACAATGAGAAAGATGACAAGCACTCTAAGAAGGACTCATACAAGAAGAAGTCTTCTAGCAAGTCCTACAACAAGAAGAAGGGTGGTCATTGTTCTCTCTTGGCAAATGAGTGGATCACGGATGGTGAAACTTTAAGTGAATCAAGCGGAAGTGAATATGAGAAGAACAAGAAGTTTGTCGGTCTTGTGATCATGGATGATGAAGAACCTCCTCTTCCTCCACCACCTATGTGCTTCATGGCTAAACACTCCAAGGTGAGCGATAGTGAAGATAGTGACTCCTCGGATAGTGATAATGAACTTTCACCTCATGCTCTTAAGGGACTTCTAGATCAATACACCGACATGATCAAGAAACAAAAGAGTAAGCTCAAGGCTCTTGAAGAGACCCATAAGAAGCTTAAGCTATCCAATGACGAGTTGCTTGTGAAACACAATGACCGTAGCAAAGAACATGAAGCTTTGGTAGTGTCTAACAAGTCACTTAGAGATGACCACAACAAGTTACTTGATAAGCACAATGAGCTAATCGTCAAACATGATGATATAACCGTGCTTAACAAGTCACTTGAGTCAAGTCAAAAGATGCTTAAGAAAGATCATGTGGTCTTAGAGATGAAGTATCAAGAAATTGAGCTTGCTTATGAGGCTATTTGTTCTAGTGGGTAAGAAATTGCTAGAGACATCACTAAGACAAATGCTTCTACTTCTTGTGATGATTTGATTGAAGAACCTAAGATCTTGCCAAATGATGAGAATATTGCCTCCTCTTCCAAGACTAACCATGCTAGGGTGAAAGCACTTGAAGAGTAAGTAAGAAGCCTAAGATCTTGTGTGAAGAATTTGGCCAAGGGTGAAGAATTGCATAAGGAGATCCTCTATCACAATGCAAGAGATTATGGCTCTAAGGGACTTGGCTTCTTCCCTCAACCCATCAAAGAGACTCGCAAGTCAAAGGAACTTTATGGGTGCTTTGTGAAGGAAGTTGGGTCTTATTGCCAACATTGCAAGATCACCGGTCATCACACAAGGGAGTATCCTTTACCTTCACGTCCATTGCCTATCTTACCTTGCAACTATCATTCCATGTTCAACAATAACCATTTCTTGTTGTTGAAGAATAGCAAGGGCAAGGTGGTGGTAAGGTTCATAGGGACCAAGGCTAAAGTGAATCATCCTAGGCAAATTTGGGTTCCCAAAGCTTTAGTAACTCATGTGATTGGACCCAAACTTGCTTGGGTTCCTAAATCTTCAACTAGATCTCTTTGTGTGTAGGTGAACTACAAGGCCGGAGGAAGTCATTGGGTTCTTGATAGTGGATGTACTCAACACATGACCGGCCAAGTTAAAATGTTCACCTCTCTAGTGGATGATGCGGGGAATCATGAGTAAGTCACCTTTGGTGATAATTCTAAAGGAAGAGTTTCCGGTTTGGGTGACATAACCATTGCAAAAGATCTCTCTCTTTCCAATGTTTTGTTTGTAGACTCTTGTAGTTATAACTTGCTTTCTATTGCTCAATTTTGTGATCTTGGCTTATCTTGCTTATTTGATGATGAGAGAGTTATCATTACTAACAAGAAATCTAATGAAGTTGTGTTCAAAGGTTTTCGCCATGGGAACATCTATCTTGTAGACTTCTCCTCTCATGAAGCGAACTTGACTACTTGTCTATTCACCAAGACATCTAAGGGTTGGCTATGGCATCGTTGTATTGCACATATAGGCATGAGTCAACTCAAGAAGGCTTTCAAAAGGGGTTTAGTTCTTGGTGTGAAGGATGTCACATTTGAAAAGGACAAGTTATGTGGAGCGTGTCAAGCCGGCAAGCAAGTAGCAAGTCACCATCCTATGAAGGCTTATGTATCTACCTCAAGACCTTTGGAAATCTTACACATGGACCTCTTCAGCCCTACTACATACTAGAGTCTTGGTGGTACTCTCTATTGTCTTGTCATTGTTGATGATTACTCACGCTACACTTGGACATTCTTTTTGGAGGACAAGAGCAAGATGTTCGGGATCTTCAAGAACTTTGCTACAAGGGCTCAAAATGAATTTGAGTCATCTATTGTGAAGATCCGGAGTGACAATGGATCGGAATTTCGGAACACTAAAGTGGAAGAGTATTGTGATGAGCTAGGCATCAAGCATGAATTCTCTTCAACCTACACACCACAACAAAATGGTGTGGTAGAAAGGAAGAACAAGACTCATCACATTGGCTAGAGCTATGTTGGATGATTATGGCATCTCTCAAAGATTTTGGGCGGAATCTATCAACACGGCGTGTCATGCTTCAAATAGGGTGTATCTCCATCAACTATTAATGAAGACACCCTATGAGCTTCTCATTGGGAGGAAGCCCAACATCTCCTACTTCTGAGTCTTTGGGTGTAAGTGTTTCATTTACAAGAAGAGGAAGCACCTAGGGAAGTTTGAGAGTAGGGTAGATGAGGGCATGTTTCTTGGTTATGGATCCAACTCCAAGGCATATAGAGTATTCAACAACACTACACGTGCCGTTGAAGAAACATGTGACGTGGAGTTTGATGAATCTAATGGCTCCCAAGGAGATGGCTATTGTTGTGATGATGTAGGAAAAGAACCTCTCCGAGAAGCAATGAAGAAGATGGCTATCGGGGACATCAAGCCTAAAGACGATGATGATGCACCTTCTACTTCTCACAACCATGAAGACCTATCCTGTTCCGATGATGATAATGATGACCATCAAAGGCGAACAAGACAAGAAAGCCCATCTTCCTCACATGGACCACCTCCTACATCACAAGACACCCAATATCAAGAAGAAGAAGAAGAATCAGAAGTGGTGCAACCTCAAGATGATCCAACTTCTACCACACTTGATAGGCGTACAAGGACTTCATCAAACCACCCCATTGATCTAGTCCTGGGTGATCCCAAGGGTGGTACACGTACTCACCGCAAACAATATGCTTCTTTTTGCAAACATCATGCATTTATTTCTTTTGTAGAACCCACTACTATGGAGGAAGCTCTAGAAAACCCGGATTGGATCTTGGCTATGCAAGAAGAGCTCAACAATTTCACAAGAAATGAAGTTTGGGTCCTAGTAGAGCACCCCAAGAACAAGAACGTGATTGGCACCAAGTGGGTCTACCGAAACAAGCAAGATGAACATGGAGTTGTGGTGAAGAACAAGGCAAGACTTGTCGCCAAGAGCTACTCTCAAGTAGAAGGCTTGGACTATGGAGAGACCTTTCCTCCGGTTGCACGTCTTGAAGCAATCCGTATCCTTCTTGCTTATGCTTCTTGTCACAAAATGAAATTATTTCAATGGATGTCAAGAGTGCCTTCTTAAATGGCTTCATCAATGAAGAAGTCTATATTGAGCAACCTCCCGATTTTGAAGATACCACACATACTAACCATGTCTATAGGTTGATCAAGGCTTTGTATGGACTCAAGCAAGCTCCAAGGGCATGGTATGAGAGGCTCCGGGACTTTCTCATCAAGGAAGGCTTCAAGATTGGGAGAGTGGACAATACTCTATTCACCAAGATCATCAACGGAGAGCTCTTCATTTGTCAAATCTATGTTGATGATATCATCTTTGGCTCTACCAATCTCAAAGTGTGCAAGGACTTTAGTGATCTCATGACTAGGGAATTCAAGATGTCTATGATTGGGGAGCTCAACTTCTTCCTTGGGTTTCATATCAAGCAATTGAAGGAAGGGACTTTCATCCATCAAGAAAAGTACACTAATGATATTCTCAAGAAGTTCAAGATGGATGATTGCAAGCCAATCAAGACACCAATGCCTACCAATGGACATCTCGACTTAGATGAGGGAGGTAAACCGGTTGACCAAAAGGTTTACCGTTCTATGATCGGCTCTCTCGTTTACCTTACCGCATCTAGGTCCGATATCATGTTTAGTGTTTGCATGTGTGCTCGGTTTCAAGCCAACCCTAAAGAATCTCACCTAAGTGCTTTGAAAAGGATCCTTAGATACTTAAAATACACACCTAGCATTGGCTTGTGGTACCCCCATGGTGCTTGTTTTGAGATCTTTGGTTATTCGGATTCGGATTTTGCCGGATGTCGAGTAGACCGCAAGAGCACTTCGGGTGGGTGTCATTTGCTAGGATGATCTTTGGTTGCTTGGTCCTCTAAGAAGCAAAACTCCGTGGCCTTATCCACCGCGGAGGCGGAATACATTTCCGCCGCGGCTTGTTGTGCTCAAATCCTCTATATGAAGCAAATCCTCTTGGATTATGGTGTGGTTCTAGATAGGGGTCCTCTCCTTTGTGACAATGAAAGTGCCGTAAAAATAGCTAACAACCCGGTTCAACATTCGCGCACCAAGCACATTGATATCCGCCATCACTTCTTGCGAGACCATGTGGCTAAAGGTGATATTCTCCTTTGTGGTGTTCGCTCCGAGGAGCAAGTGGCGGATATATTCACTAAGCCTCTTGATGAAAACATCTTTTGTAGGCTAAGGAGTGAATTAAATGTGCTTGATGCGTCTAACATCATGTGATGCTTGTCATATAGTTTGCATTTGCATATGTACATGATGTAGGGGCTTGTCTAACCTTGTTAAGATAGTGGTGAGTATGGGTCTTGCTTGAGCCGGTGGTTCCAAAGTTTCGCTCAAGGCATGTTGAAAGGCTCACCATGAGTAAGCTTAACAAGGGTTCAAACTTGACAGGATAGTTTATCTTTCCTCTTTGCATCTTTGCTTGTCATATAGAATGCATTCATGTTTAATTTCATGCATTTGCTCTTGCATTGCATCGCGTGAGAGGTGTCACAAAGGAAAATCACACTATGAGAAAGTTGCTTAGCGTTCAATGCAAATCAACAACTCCAAAGTGTGATGAGACAAATGATTGTGCTTAATGCCTATTGAGTTATGTCCTAACGAGCTTAAAGTTTCTATCTTTAAGTTCAAAGGCAATAACTCATACATTCCCTTTTTGGATCTTATTTCGCCTATTTTTCTAAAAATTTATAAGGTCTATCCCTTGTAGGGAATCTATGGTGTATATACTTGTATTTTGCAAAGGAGTGCTTGAGGGGTGAGGTTGTCACTCAGGATTGGACCAAAAATGTGCTTGTGTTGCCTTGTGTGTGACATTTGTTGGATCAAAAATGAGCTTTAGATCAGCATTCTGTTTTTGTCACTGTCGGATGAACCGCTGCTATGTAGGTTCTAGCGTCGGTTCATCCGGTGGCCGGGTCAGTTTGAATTTTGCTCAGCGCGCCACTGGTACCTATCGTCAGATGAACCGACGCTCACCTCTGTGGAAGCAGTGGTTCATCCAGTGCTACTGAGTTTTGAAGCAAATTCAGACCCGTGCAGAATTCATCTGACGAATCTAGATTTGTGGCCATCGGTTCATCCAATGCAGCCTTTCTCTGATCTGCCCATATCATCCGGCAATTCGACTGACACTGCGTGTTTTTCTACCGTCGGTTCATCCGGCGCTTCTCTGCAAGCTGGCCCCACATGTCATAATCGCTCATGACCGTTTCGATCCCCTTTCCAAAATCACGCGTCGCCACTGTTCGCTCCCGTACACCGCGAAATCCGTCGCCGCCGGCCACCTCCGCCCGAGCTGCGCCACCTGCGACCTCGACCGGCCCCTGGACCTCGCCGCTGGCCACCTTTGCCGCCGCGCCGCCGCCCTGTCCACGCAAATTTCGCGCGCGCGGCCCGCAGGGATTCCCACTAGGGTTCCGCCGCCACCGTTTCCAGCCAGGCGACGCCGCCGCGGCTCGTCGGCGCTCGTCCGCGGACACGCAGGGACCTCATCCATCTCCTCTGCCCGATCTCTCCCATCGATTCTTTGCAGAGGTGAGCGTCTGTGATTTCCCCCTTTGGACTGTTCATGCAATTCATGTTGTGAGGGGAAATTTCCTGATGTTTTTGTGAATTAAGACCATGATTATGAGTTGTGCTACTTCAATTCCATACATCTTGCTCATTTGTTCTTAGTTGTTGCTCAAATCCATCTAAATCCTGCTATATCTCATGTTTTTGACCACTGTTGCTACTGTTCTCGCCCTGTTCATGCTCTGTTCATGTCAGTAGCTCATACTCTGTTCTAGTACTCTCACACATACACATCTTGTGCACATAAGGACAGTCCTAGACACATCCTTTTCATATCTTGTGCCCGAATCATCTCCTAGAATTCATAAATAGGCTCTATCTTTTTCATATGCTTTGCTTAAGGACCTCTCCCCTTAGATATTTATCTTGTTTATATTCTCCGCTCGCCATTCTATAATCTTCCACCGTTTCTTTGATAGATGGCAGGCGACAAGAGGAAGGGCAAGGCAGTTCTTGAGCCGAAGAAGAAGAAGAAGAGCAAGCACGACAAGGAGTGGGAGCGTGTGTTGAGCATACCAGACACTCAGGGGCAGCCACAGAGAGGCATCCGGATTGGGAGCAGTGCACAGGGTCAGGGGGAGCAGCCCCATGAGCAACAGCCGTTACGGCATTCAGGCCATACTGGTACTCGTCCGACCGAGACAGAGACACCTCCTTCTGCACCACGTACCGGTCCTCGGACTCGTGGTGGACACACACAGCCGACTCCGAGGCAGAGGAGCACAGCAGCAGAGCAGCAGGTTGAGCAGGAGCAGCATGACCAGTCACGAGAGGGACCTGAGGTGCAGATTGGTGCACAGCGAGCAGAGGCCTTTGGGGTCTATCTCCGTGATCTAAGGAGCCTTTCTGGTTCAAAGATCCGGAAGTTGAGGTTCGTTGAGGAGGATGAGTGGTTCCCTCCTCACAGAGAGTATTGTGACCCCCGGTTCTGGACTATTCTTCAGGAGAGCTTCTATGCCTCCTATGTCAGGAAGGGGTCATAGCTGAGCCAGCACAGGATGCTACAGTGGACAGCACTCTAAGCAGCAGCAGCTGGAGTTCCGAATCTTCCACACTTCGACTACTTACCGGGACTCGCAGCTTTGGTCAGTGAGAGGCCACACTACGTACCAGAGTGGGTCCGAGTGTTCTACGCCACTGTCTACGTTGAGGATGCCCGGCTCTCTATCAGATTCATGTTTATGGGGCAGCAGTTCAGACATACTCGAGAGGGGATAGCAGAGTTCCTTGGGGTTCAGGTCGACGATACTTCGATTCACTACCTGGCCTACCCCGACGTTGAGGCTCCTCGTCGTGCTCACACTCCTATTGTTCCGTCAGACGAGGAGATCAGCTTTCTCTTCCAGTAGCGGTTCCTCCCCGGCACCCCTCGGACCCCTGACTGGTTGACACGCGAGGCCTACGTGGTTCACTTCGCTCTCAGGAGGTCCCTTCTCTTCAGGATGGGGAATGCCGAGTCGATCACCGGAGTCCAGCAGTGGCTACTTCTCTATATCATAACTCACCGACCGTTCGACATCCTAGACATACTACTCAGTGAGATCAAGGACGTGATAATGGATGGTATGGGTATGACCCGGCAGTTTCCCTTTGCCCACTGGATCAGTTGGATGCTCTCTCGGCTGGAGTCTCAGCGATACATCTCTGTCTTGGAGCGATCCAAGTACGTGTTCAAGACTTACCAGCCACCGATGCCAGGGGACAGGAGGCAGGGACCCAGAGGACGGAGGAGAGCTGTTGAGGACCTCCAGGCTCGTGCTGCAGCTGAGGCAGCTATGGACGAGGCCGCACGTCAAGACGAGCTTCTTGCTCTAGCTGAGGGGCCTCTACCTGCGTACCTTGCCACCGACACAGATGAGGACTCGAGCGAGGATGAGGACTTTGAGCCCGAGCCACAACCCGTCTTCCGTGTCCGTCGTACACATAACGACGAGGCTGGCGGCTCCAGTTTGCCAGGACAGAGAGAGGCTGAGTCGCTGATACCTCCGATCTCCACTTCTCAGGTTACTCAGCCTGACTCCTTAACTTCAGTGATCCAGTCCTTGGCCGACCAGTCCAAGGCCACTAAGGAGATTCAGCGGCAGATGCAGGCACAGTTCCAGAGGCAGCAGGAGGCTCAGCAGGTCATACTCGACAGTATACGCCAGTAGTAGGAGGCACAGAGGCAGCAGATCCAGCAGCAGCAGATGATGACCGCTCAGATGTTCTCATTCATGTCCACCTGCTTGGGTCAGCTCTTTCAGCACACAGGGCTTCAGCTTCCGACTCTTCCTACCCAGCAGCTTCTTCAGCCTGAGCTGGCAGTTTCTCTACCTCCTGCCAGTGTTGTGAGCCTCCCGATCCCGACTGTCTCGATCTCTCCACTCCTTCAGTCAGGGACATTTGCCACTCAGCCGCTCTCGACTCCACAGACGACCACCTTACTTGAGCAGCTCAGGGCAGGGCAGTTCTCACAGACCCCTTCGACTCAGCTGATGTCTCTGTTCCCGACAGGTCCACTGATCTTTGAGACACCGGCACGACCTTCCTTGGGGTTCACCTCGCCTATGCCGACGATGACTACTCCTCAGGCAGAGTGACTCGATCAGAAGGATACCACACTTCGTACGATCACTCAGCAGATCGAGTCAGAGATGGCAGTGGCGAGCTCTCAGGCGCTTCCTACCTCTACCGGCACCGACACCGCTCTAGATTCTTCGCTAGTACGTTCTTCAGAGCTGTCGGGGTTCGAGTCTGATGACGGTGACACCTCCGAGTACCATGTCGCGCCTTCAGTGGTTGTTACTTCGACGCCGCCGACTGCTCCTCCACCTCAGCACGATTAGGTCCCTTTTTGGTGCTTGTTGCCAAAGGGGGAGATAGATAGGGGGAGTAGAGATAGGGGGAGCTTGGGAGTGTGCTTTGAGAGCTTTTGTGCCCCTTGTTTATTTTGTGGAGTTCTTGATGAGACATGTATTTGGATCTTGTGTATGTTGATGGTTTACATGTCTACTCATGTTTGTGTGTTTGTTTAATTAATGCATGTTGTGTTTATCTTTTTCATGCATTAGTTGTAGAGTTTATTCTTTAATTTCAAATTCTTGTATACCTCTACTTGTGTTGTCATCTATCACCAAAAAGGGGGAGATTGTAAGCATCAAGGCCCCACCGCACCTTTGGTAAGGGTGTGTTTCGGTGATAAATGACAACCATATACTTGTGACTAACCTTTGTTTTGTAGCGGATTTATTCTTGGGTTATTGTCATAAGTAATAAGTGAAATGAGACCCCTTAATTTGAAATTATGAATGTAAATGGACAAAGACTACAAGGCTAAGGACATTCTTAGTTCCAAGTGTCACAAGGAGATGAAGAACACTTGGATTTGCTAGTTTGTAGTGTTTGACCGTACTATTAAGAGGGGTTCACACTCTAGTAGCTTAACCATGCCAAATGCTATGCTATATTCATGCACTATCAAGCTCCTTGGTTACTAAACAGCTCAAGATACTCATGGAAACACATTGGAAGCAAAAGACTTGAAGAAAAACTCAAAGGCGGTTGAATTAGATGAGTTGAAATGAAAAAGGGCCCGTCGGATGATCCGACGGCATCATTTCTAGCTGCACCGGATGATCAATGTGGAAGTTTCAGAAGAAAACAGCACCGCCAGATGAACCGACGGTGTATCAGCAGTAGCATCGGTTCATCCGGTGACCTAGGGTTTGGTAACAGTGATGATTCAAGTCAAGAGCCTTCTGCGCCGGATGAAGCGACGGTCCAAGTAACGGTTCATCCGGCGCACGCATATAATTCATACAGAGACACGCCGAGTGAACTTGCTTCAGCACCGGATGAACCGACGCTCATGAAGACTACCAGCGGTTCATCCGGCGCCTATGGTTATTCTACGCAGAGAAAAACTAAGTGAAGTCGCTTCAGCACCGGATAAACCTACGCATCGTTAGTGCATGCGTCGGATGAAGTGGTACAGTGTTCGTGTTCAACAGCTATATTTCGAGACACAGAGACACCGGATGAACCGACGCTGTCGTAGGGGGAACCGTCGGTTCATCCGACGGTACTACTTTTCAGAGGACTTTTCTAACAGCTAGCCTCCTTTGCTGGGGCTATAAATTGGACCCCCTGCGTCTCTTGAGCTGCCTTTGCCACTCTGAAGAACTACTGCAGCCAAGGAGAAGGAGAGTTAGTGCTTTGATTATTTGAATTTCATCTTCCTAGCCAAGAGGGATTCTTTCTTGGTGATCAAGAGTTTCAAGATGCTTTCAATGGCATAGCTGAGTGCATTGGTCAAGTGAAAGTGTGTGAGCTTGTTACTCTTGGAGTTTGACGGCTCCTAGACGATCTCGGTGATTTGGGATTCTTTGTGAGCTCTTGGAGATTGTGGGAGCTCCGGGAAGTTCTTGGTGTAAATGGATTGAGACCCACCATTCCGGAGATGGAGAATGGGTACTCTTGGTGAGCACTCAAGCCTAAGTGGCTTGAGGGGGAGCAAAACTCTTTGTGAGTGCTCCAACATGGATTAGGGAGAAGCGTCAACTTCTCGATACCCCGAGAAAAAATTCGGTTGTCTCTTGTCCACTTGCTCTACCTTCTTGCACTTATTTCCGCATTTACTTTCAGCTCTTGAGTTCCTTCGTCCTAGTTCTTCTCTTGTGTGCTTTGCTTGTTGCATATCTTGACTAGGATGCTTTTCTCATGTTAGTGTGAATCTTGCTAAGGAACCTTGTTGCTAGTGTGCTTAGTTGGTAGAAAGAAACCTTTTTAGATGGGCAACACTAGAGATATAGGTTAAGGTTTGCTTTATGTTCTAAAAATTTGAAGAAGGCCCATATTCAACCCCCCTTCTATAGGCCATCGATCCTACACGGAGACGCCGTCATCTTCTCCAATGCCAGTGAGTTCCCCCGCCTGACCCTGGCCCAACCGCCATCTCTCCCCGCCCGGCTGGCGGCGCCCTCGCCGCCGCGCCTCAGCCGCCCCGCCAGCCGCCGCCTCCGTCGAGCCGGCCTGCCGCCCCGGGCTCCCTCCAGGTCCGCCGGTGATGAGCACCCCCACCCCGGCAACACTGAACCCCTAGTCCCGACAACCCCAAACCCTAACCTAAACCCTGAAATCCTAACCTCGCCGGCGGCTGGCCGGACTTGGACTATTGGAGGCGGAGAAGAAGCAGTGACGCGGCGTTCATTGATTGGTCAAAAAATCGAGTGCGAGAGCCCTCCAAACACTCTGAGTGTGATATAGCTCTCCCCTAAAAAACACCAGAATTCCTCTCCCCGCACCAGACATCTATCATGTCCTCTCGTTCTCCCTCTTCCTTCCGACTTCAGTAACGTAACGAACCATGTCCTTCACGTCGGTCTCCAACGACCCTCCCTCGGCCATGGCCGCTCTCATCTTTATGACAAGCTCCTTGGCCATCTCCCTCCTGGCTGCGCTCGCCGGCCTGACGTCATCCATGAGCTCGGCCACCGCCCTCTCGATATCCTCCCTCCCGACCTGCACCTCCACCACCTCCCCGGGCTTCACGAGCGCCACGTGCGTCAACGGCACGCTCGCGCCGGAGCGGACGCCGACGCCGAGCACGTCCACGACCAGCGCCTCGTTCATGAACTGGTCCACGAAGTGTGGCCACGTCACCATCGGCACGCCGTGGACGAGGCTCTCCTGGACCGAGCTCCACCCGCAGTGCGTCACGAAACCGCCGACGGCAGGGTGCGACAGGATGGCCACCTGCGGCGCCCACCCGCGGACCACGAGGCCTCGGCCCTGCACCCGGTCCTCGAACCCGTCGTCTATGCCACCGCCGGCGCCCGTCTCCTTCGCCGCCCAGATGAACGGCCGCCGCGACGCCTCCAGCGCGGCGGCGAGCTCGGCGACTTGCGCCGGGAACAGGCGCACCACGGTGCCGAAGCTGACGTAGACCACGGACGCCGCTGGCTGCGCGTCGAGCCACGGCACGATGTGGTCGTCGGCGTCAGTGATTTTGTGGCCGCCACTCCTGGCGATGGCGGCACCGACCTTGGTGTTCTTGACGAGGCAGAGCGGCCCGACCGCCCACAACTTCTTCCCGAGCGCCGCCGAGTAGCGCTCCGCGAAGGCGCCCTCCACCGCCGCGCACGTGTTGAACACCAGGCCGCCGGCGGTGGCCTCGGCGTCGAGCGTGTCGCGCCGGAACCTCTCCAGCGGGCCCGGCCACTGGAAGAGCTCCAGCGACGTCATTCTGTTCACCACGGCGTGCACAGGGAAGTCCGGCACCTCGATCGGCTCGAGGTCGTCGGCGGCGGCGTCGTAAGAGCCGTGCCTGTCGAGGTTGTGCGCGGCGAGGAGGTAGAAGGCCGACGGGCCCTGGAACACGAGCCGGAGCACGCCGAGCCGCCGCGCGACGGCCGACGTCCACGGGCAGCACGAGTCGCCGACGAGGCAGTCCGGGAGGCAGGGCAGCGACCGGAGGTGAGCCTCAAGCGGGTCGGTGAGCATCGCCAGGGCGTCGTAGAAGGTGGCCAACTGGGTCCAGTCGGCCAGGACGTCGAAGCTCTCGCATCCTGGGGGAAGGCTCTACGGAACGGGAGCTCGGCGAAGTCGACAGCGAGGCCCGCCCGCACCGCACGGTCGAGGAAGGCACGGTTGCGCGCGGCGTTCACGGGCGTCAGCGCGACGGTGGCGCGCGCGCCGTGGATGGCGATGAGGCGAGCGAGATCGAGCATGGGGAGGATGTGGCCCGGCGTCGGCAGCGGGACCAGGACGAAATGGGGCGCCGCCGTCGCCATGCCACTAACCCACTACTCCTTGCTGATGAACACTCGTCACCGTGGTAATAAATATAGGAAGATCTAACACGTACGTCAAATGCTATGGAAGATGTGATTTGTAGATGCCGTAGCTTGACCGTCAGTTTGTGTAGTAGCCAATAGCCATACAGTTTGTGGACAAGAATCGAGGACGAATAGAAGAGCAACGGCAGCTTATACAGCTTTACCCACCGCGATGCGACGTGCAGGTGCAGCGTCGCCGCGTGCAAGGCCGTCAAATGACCGCAACCGAAAGTGCGGCCCCGCAAGATGCGTGCTTGTCGCCTCAAGTATACATTTGGCTTTTATTGGAGCAGATGAGGACATAGGACAAGAGGAAGTGGACGATTATATGCATGGATGCATGCAGAATATAGATACACACATGCAAGATTTTCTTGGATGAGGTTTTTATCTTGACTTGAGCAATGCAAAATCATGAACGTACAACTTTGAAGTTTGAACATAGTGTTCGCCTTAGAATTAATATACACGTACGAGACAAAAATTTCATTGATGGTTTTCTACTATGCATTTTTTCTGGTTGCATTATGAATAAAAAAGCTTCATGCATGGTTGAATGAACCCACTCAAAAAATCCATAAAATTAAAAACGGGAAAAGCATGAAGAAAAAAACATTTGAATGGTAAGAACTCTAGAATGATGAAATTATTGGGCCCATGCTAGATAAGACTTTTGCCTCAAGCTTGACAACATAGGTCGTCCGAAGGATCTCGGACGACTCACAGAAGCATAAAAGTCGGTTGGAAAATGGATTCATGTTTGAATAGTGCCTAACCGTGTGGATATGCTCATATGCTCACATTAATCCGTCATTTTTTATATCTTTTTTGGGATTTATTCTTGGAAATATTTGGCACCATATTGGAATGAAGCCAATAAACAAACTAAAAAATCCATGGGTATTTAAACCCGAGTAACCGGAAAACTTCAGAATATTTTATGCAAGAACAAGAGTAGGGGTGACAATTCGGGTAACCTTAAAAGTTCAGGTCGGGTTACTGAAATTTTCGGTTACGAAAACTGCAACCCGAAATGGCCTCGAAATAATAAGATTCCGAAACTTCAAGTACGCCAAAAAACTCGGATTCATGTTTAGGTAAACCCAAACTGTTTTAATAGTTTTAATAGATTCCAAAAAAACTCTGTATACTTACTTTATATTACTATCTAATTTTATTGTGGGCAGCTCCAGAAACTATCAGGGGATTTTAGCTAATCTTTCTGGAGAATTACACGGCCTACCCGAACAAGCTTTTTATTTGGTTGGGAACATCAATGAACCTAGGAAAATTTAAAATAAATGTAGCCCCCTTATTTTGGAAATGGTGAGATATTTGGAGCAAGAAGAAGGGGTGACCTTTATCATCTTGACTTGGTAGCTGGTTGCCCTCCTATATTTTTAAGACAACCAAGTCGAGTGCTTCTCTTACCAGTATCAAATAGAACATGTTTATAAATCTTCTTGAAAAAACAAGAAAATTAGGAATAAAAAAAGGAAAAATGTCCTATGTTAAATGGGGAAAAATCAAAAGTAGGGAAAAGTTTTTGATTTTGGTTCAATATATTGTTTCTATGAACAGATAAAGCCATAATTAATTTATTATAAGCACTAAAATTTTGAATCAGAATTCATTAAATTTGAAAGTTCCAAATGATTAGAAGTGGTGAAAATAGAGGTATTGTTAGTTTGAGTTTTATTCTCATATTCTAAGTAGTTTGGGATCGTTGTAGAAATCCTACTTTTGCTAGGACAACTATAAAGAAAAACCAAGGGGCAATAAGCACTGCTGTTAAAAATATTAGACTTTGTTTTCTATGTTTATGCTACCCGATACTTGTTCATCTGATACTATCAATATTGTTTCTACTATGAGAAAATAAGTTAACGACTCGTAGGTCTTTCAACTCCACAGAACATTACTCGGACACAAAATTTTCCAGTATTTTATTATTGGTATGTACTCCCTCCCTCAGGTTATGTTTACATGAGGTTTCAGACAGTCATTTTGGTTTAGATATAGTGTTAACTAGGTGATTCCCCACGCGTTGCTGCGGATTTGAGAGAATTTTTCGATCACAATACGTGCAAGTTGTAGACCTACCAAATCAGAGGATGAAAATCTAAATTGTAAAACACATTAAGGCCATCATATAAGGTCAGAAACAAAATGAGAAAAAAATAGCAGACCCAAAACAACCCACACACCTGGACGCGGAGCTCCCGCTTGAACTCGACCTCGGGGATGCCGCCGCGGCCTCAAAACCGCCACCGGCATCGACTTCGCCATCGCCGGCCCAGGGGAAAGGAGCAGGGAGGAAGGAGCCCACGGAGGCCGGTGCGGAGGATCCCACCGCCAGCTGCGAGGAGGTTGGGGCTGGCGGCGCGAAGGAGCCCACGGAGGCCAACGTAGAGGAGCCCATGGCCGACGATGCGATAGAAGCCTGCGATCAATTGCAGTGTCCTGGTGGACAGGGCGCCGATCCGCGGGAGTTGAAGAACCACGCAGACCGCAGTGTGCCGTACCCGTTGTCGTAGCAGATGCGGCTGTAGGACTGGGCCATGCAGGGCGGCCGCGTCAATATGGACTGGTCCCAGGCCTCCTTCGTGGCGCAATACCGCAACTTCATGGCCGCAGACGCCTCCTCGTCGTCGTTGGCGGTAGTGAGCGGGTACGGATAGGAGATGGACGCGGCGGTGCAGCAGGGTTTGTATTTGGAGATGGGGATGGAGGTCAACACACCGCAACTACTTGTTTTAAAGTGCCATCGGTGCGTGTAGCAAACATGGCCTCTTATGCCATTTGTTCTAAGTTTGATTTTGGTGATTAAATGACAACATGATCAATGGGACTAACCATATTGTTGAGCATGTCTTTGTAGACATTTCTAGATCCCATAGATGCAAAAATACCACATGCCAAAATGAGATCTTTGAATATTTTTCAAGGGTCAAAACCGTGGAAGAAGAAGAAAAGGAATGGCACCGTCGGATGAACCGACGGTACCTTGGAAACAAGCGTCGGTGCAATCACAGGATGAAGTGGTACACTGCATGAAGACTCAAGACAACATGGAGATCACCGGATCATCCGACGCCCCCTTTTCTAGTTGCGTCGGATGAATCAAGAAACCAAGCAAGCAGGAATCAACAGCACCGGATGAACCGACGGCGTTGCAGCGGTTCATCCGGCGGCCATATGTTTGCTAACAGAGACGTTCTGGAGCGAAACCCTTAAGCACCGGATGAACCGATGGTCACCAGGACACAAGCAACGGTTCATCCGGCGACTACGAGGAAGCTAACAGAGACGTTTTGGCCGCGAAGTCTTCAGCACCGGATGAACCGACGGTGCGTCGGTTGAAGCGTCGGATGAATGACATCAGCAGGATTCAACGGCTAGGGGCGGTGGAAAGCAATGGTCAGTAGCACCGGATGAACCGACACCAGGAAAATGGACAGCGTCGGATCATCCGATGGTACTATTTTCAGGAGTCGTGGCCCAACGGCTAGTTTGATACCTTGGCCTATTTATACCCCTTCCACCCCATCATTTGAGCTTGCTGGAGTGTGTGGAAGTGCAGAGGAGTTCAAGACTCATAGAAGATCATATCCAAGCCATCCAAGTGCTTAATTGCTCATTCATAAACTTGCACATGCTTTGTGTGTGTGCTTAGTGTTAGGTTTAGCTTAGAGCTAAGTGTGTGCAAGGTGTGCCTACCTTGTGAGGTGATTCTCGAGTGGATCAAGTTGTACGAGGTGCGCCGGAAGCCTTGGAGCCTAGGTGGCTCTCCGGCAAACGTCTTCGACCCTCCGGCTTGGTGTGGAGCGGCGAGGACACTTTGTGCGGGGGATGTGGAGACCCCCTTCCCTTGGTGGAGAAGCTCCTTAGTGGAGGCGGCATCAAGGTGACCAAGGGAGCTTGGCGAGTGCCTTCGTGGCAAGCCTTAGTGGCAAGTCAAGTGGTGCTCTTGGGAGAGACTTGGTGACCGGGAAGCAATACTCTTGTGTAGAGTGCTTCAACAACGTGGACTAGGGGTGGTTTAGTGCCTACCGATACCATGGGATAAATCGCGTGTCAAGAGTTTGCTTCCTCTCATTCCCCTTTACGTTTCCGCATTACATTCTTGCAATTCTTGTTTGCCTTTATTTTCCTAGAGTAGTATCTTATTAGAATTGGCTATAGGTTGCAAAACTTGTTTTGGGATGGGAGTTTCACACTAGAACAACATTAGATGCACATCTAGATAGTATGTTCTAGTTCATGTTTGTTGCAAATAGTGTTAAGCCATAGGCTAAACTTTTCAGTTGCCTAATTCACCCCCTCCCCCTCTTAGGCTACGAGCATTCGATTCCTTACAGTGCGGTTAGCCGCTCATCTTCTACCACTATTAATTAGCCAACTACTTTGCATGCGAACCGCTTGAGCTTCCCTGCTCGTCGCTTGAGCTGCCGTGCCCGTGAGTAAAGAGCTGCCATTCTTCTGCTCTGAAGTAAATAGAAGGACATAAGCGGATGACGTGGCGTGATGAGAATTGAGAGAATTAGTTAGTAGGTTCCTCCTATATAGTTGTTATAGATTAACTGTGTGAAACATCATATAGTAACGAATGGGAAGGACTAGTATGTTAGTTTTGTTTAGAAAGTAATATACGTTTTTGTTGGGTTTTTTCCTCAAAAACATTATGTACTTCTGTATTTGTATATCCAGGTGTAAAACGAAATCTATGTATCTCACTACTAGGGAAACAACCTTTCATCCTGGAGAAAAAATGACATTAGAACCGGTTTTGTTTACACCCGGTACTAATATGCACATTAGTACCGGGTGGGAAGGAAGGGCCCCGACTCGCTTCCTGTGGCACACATTAGTACCGGGTCGGGGCTAGACCCGGTACTAATGCCCCACATTAGTACCGGGTGGTGTCTAAACCCGGTACTAATGTGTGACCAACACATTAGTACTGGGCCTAGACACCACCCGGTACTAATATGTGACACATTAATACCGGGTCAATCTTACACCGGTACTAAAATGAAACGACCGTCAGCTCCGTCTCGATTCCCCCGCGTCCGCATGCACTGGGCGGGCCCGTTCTTATCTCTCTCTCGATTTCTCTTCTCTTTTTTCTCTCCCTCCCTTCCTTATCCGTCCGCATGCAGCGCCATCCCTTCTCTCTCACTTCTCTTCTCCTTTTTTCTCTCCCTCACCTTATCTCTCTTCTCCAGGCGGCGGATTCGGATCGGGGGGGCCTTCCCCGGCAGTGGGCACGGCCGGGCGCAGTGCGGCCTTCCCCAGCGGTGGCGGAGGCCGGCGGGAGCGGCGGCAGGGCGCGGTGCGGCCTTCCCCAGCGGCGGCGGAGGCCGGCGGGCATGGCGACCTGCAGGTGCGGCGGCGCGGAGGCCTGCCGGCGCGGTACGTGAGGCGCGGGATGCGCGGCGGCCCCGGCCTGGCCGGCGCGGGCGGCTGGGTGCGCGGCGGCCACAGCCTGGCCGGCGCGAGCGGCAGGATGCGCGGCGGCCACGGCCTGGCCGGCGCAGGCGGCCTCGGCCTGGCCGACGCGGGGCGGGATGCGCGGCAGCCACGGCTAGCCGGAGGCCAGGTGGTTTGATTTTTTTCCTCTGTTCTTATTCTAAATCTAAGATGAGATGAGTTTTCTTGTAATGCGATTTTTGATCTGTAAAATCTGAGATGAATGTGATCACGTGATGAATTTTGTGGTGTGATCTTGTGACATATAATTGGTGTTGTGAATCTTGTAAATTTTCTATGAATCTTGTGACTTGTGAATCTGGGAAAAAATAAATGTGATTTGTGTGTGAATCTTGGTATAACTGAAGAATGGAAGAAAAGAGAAGAGGAAAGAAAAGAGAAGAAGAAGGGGGACGGAGGGGGACGGAGGGCGACCGGAACGAGGACGGACGGACAGCGACGTCGCTCCTCGGTACTAATGTGATTTTCACATTAGTACCGACTGGCTTGTACCGGTTCCAAAACCGGTACCAATGAGGTTTTAGAACCGGTACAAAAGGTCCTTTCCCTAGTAGTGTCTAAAAAAGAAAAAAAATACATTTTGAAACAGAGGGATTAATGAACACCAGATATCTCTTTCAAGAAAGTCATTACATACAGTTTGACGGGAATACAGAGTCACCCCGCGGTTTCTTTCAACGCCTACGGAAACAGCATATATTAGACAATGTCACAATGGGGTAAAAATAAAAATGATGCCACTTGCTACATGAATTAATTTAAGATGCACAAACCTGTTCATTATTAGAACTAAGAAAAACAATAGCTTGAGTAAAGTACGATGCCGATCCTTAAACTTGTACGGCTGTGTCATCTCGGTCTCCAAACTTGAATAACGCACAAACAGATCTCTGAACTTGCTAATTGTGTCATATGTGTTCTAATTATTATTATTTTTTGAGGAAACAGGAGGAGTGAACCCCTACTGATTATATATATATTAAAGAGGCAAAAAGTTTACAAGAAAGGAACTAAGAGACATAAAAGGAAACAAAGAAAATAAAAAAAAATTAGAGGGCTGTGTCTATCCATAATTTCATTGGAGTTACTAGAGCTGCCTTTGCTCTTAGGATAACTAGAGCAAATTCAAGTTTAAACTTCTCCCTAACTGAAGATAAATCAAGTTGGCGTCCTTCAAAGATAAATCCATTTCTCACATGCCAGATGCTCCAACACATGAGAATGATCACATCCATAAAGAAATCCAAGTTAAGATTAGCTCCTAAAGAAGCCAGAATTTGGAAAGGACCAGCTTGGGGTATACAACTGCATGCTCCTCCGATCTTTTCTGTCGAGAGAAAAGTGAATGGAATGAAATGGAATGAGGCAAATGAATTGATTCATTGATGAGGGGGGTGGACCCCATGAATATATACACAGGGAAAGGGTGTGTAGGCACCCCTTCGGGAGTGCCGCACCTCTTTGGGATGACCTTTCGACAATGCGGTTGTAACTTCCTAATTACATCACTAATGATTCCCCTAATTACATAGTTATGCTAATTGATCAATAATCAATATTTCAAAACACTCCCCCTTTATCAATTGCTTCTTGGGATCTTGATGTAATTCTTCTTCAATCATCTTTGAATATTACCTTGTAAAACTCCTCCAAAACCCTATGGGAAAAATATTGAAGAGAAACCAATTTGTGTGTGTATATGTCATTAAAACTCCTTTAAAACCCCGTGGGAATATATAAGGAGAAAATGATATGGCATTTTAGATTATTGTCTCATTGAAAAACTTATAGGAGAAACCTTGTAAGGAAAAATTCATAAGTAAGTTTTGGAGATCAATAATATTATGATCTAAGGATCATGTTAGAATAACCTTCCCCAAAAACCCAATGGGAAAAATAGGAGAAGGGATTCTAAATCTTCTTAAAAACTCTTGTAGAGAAAACAGAAGATATGACATAGAATATACCTTGAATACCACCCTTAAAACCTTAGTAGAAAAATTAGGTGACATGAGATATGTTGTTGTATTGATATTGCCTCATTAAAACCTTAAATGAGAAACCTTATAAGGAAAAACTCATATAGGAAAAAGAGTACAATATGACGATTGTATTAGGAGTCTCCCCCTGAACCCTGCAAAATTTAAGTTGTCACTCACCACTTAACATGAACACCATTCTACGATGTAGTGGTGGATAAGTACATTAGTGAGTGTATTTTGTAATATGTTTGTTTTCTCATTTTGTAAAAATGAGGATAAACATTTTGAGCAATACAAGATGCATTATCATTTATGGATAATGTTGGTGATTATATGGAATCACATTTTATCATTCATTGAAGTCAAGCATGTGAATATGATGATTCAGAATGATAGATAAAAGTTTATGTTTTGGTGTCCATTATGATGTCTACCATGAAACTTTATTATATGTATCAGTCTATAATCTGGCAATATGGGGATCAGTTAGCCAATATCTTGATATCCTACTTGGTCAAATCTCAAAATATAAATCAAGACTTTATAGCACCATTTGATATCTGTGGATATCATTTTGACTCCCACCAGTATGGTGTTGTTGGAGTTTCACAATATGGGGATCAGTTAGCCAATATCTTGATATCCTACTTGGTCAAGTCTAAATGGATATTGATCCATTTTTAGGATTGAATGACCATAAGTATTGATGGATATGCTTGTCCAATATTATTTGAATATTGTACACATTATCAATTGAATATTGATAAACTAATATATATGCACAAGTTGTAAACTTGAGCATAGTTTGGTTTTACCAAATTTCCATCTCAAATTCCATCATAAAATGATTACTTGTTTATTTGTGTGTGTGTGTTGAGACGATGGAAAATCCAAGTTGGATTTGTTCATGAACACACATGCAACCGTAGTGATTGGAGTAACCCTTCTGTGGAAGATACTCGCGTAGTTAATTGTACCATAGTCAACTTGACTATTTCAAGCCATGTAGTGACTTGAGTTATACACAATGTTGCGATTTCTATTTAGATTTAGAATATAAAATAAGTCAAAGACTTGTATATCCAAATCTATGAAAGTTATTTGATCTGCCAATGATAAAGTATAGGAACATAATTTTCACATATACCACACGGGTATGTTGCTCGGCCTCTGCGTGAAACCATTGCTACAATCTCTCATTATTTCACCACCTTGCTTTCATAAAGAATGTATTTGTGAGAAGATGATATTACTATGGTAAATACTTCTCACTAGTGAATGAGAGAAATTCTCCATATTTACCACCTTTTCTTTGACCCAATTTGAGTGTTGATACACTCTAGGACTTTTGGTCTGGATCTAGTTTAAAATGTATAGCAATTTTGAGGAGTATATGTCGACATTTTTGTAGTCTTTGTATGATTGATTCAATGGAACCAATATAGCATGTGAAATATTAATACTTTAGAACTCTTATCTCATTTCCCAAGATGATAGAGTTAGGATGTTCCAATGATGCCTCAGTGTCTAAATTTATGTACACATGTACTGGGCTTTAGAATGTTAAACATTCATAGGATTTGGATTTTCAATTATCCATAAAGTGTCTAACAACATGTATGATGTTGATTTGCATTTACTATACTGGAGGATGTCTCCCCCTATTTCCGCGGATGCTTATTAACAAGTTATATCCCTAGTGACCATACTTCTCCCCCTCTTATTTTAATTTGGGAGTTGAGTGATCTTGTTAGATTTTCACTCTTTTCTGGCACACTTAATTGTAGGGATTGAATAAGATGACATTTTTGATAAGTAAATGCATTTGGCAGAATATTTGTAATAATTACAAATATAAGATGTTCTGAACTGATGGTTAGATATTCTTTGATATGTACGTGGATGTGAGGATTGAATGTGATGTGTAACATTCATTTTGTATTCGTGGCATTCTACATGTGGTATTTATCTCCCCCTAATGCCCAGAATTATCCTCGAAGTGTGATCAACATATGAGCTTTTGTGTAAATCCCCATTGAGACTGAAGGAATTATATGAATGACGGAAATAATACCTTTTATGTAGGTCCCTAATGCCCATAATGTATGTTGTAAGGTGGTGTCGGTATGTGCAAAACATAGCTGACACGCAGATGGGAAATATTTGGTTGTGGCCAAACTTTCACGTACTAATTGCAACAGAGGGAGCCGTATGATTGCAGCTTGATGAATGTAAAATATGTGGTGTGTAAATCCACATATTACCAATTTGATGTTGATAGGTTGAATTCTATTGTGATGGTCATGCAAATGAGTTATCTCGATAAGAGATTCAATTAAGCCATAATTGGTATGAACATATGGTACTTAGTGATATAGTTCCCAAAACCAAATAATTCCATATGAATGGATGTGATCCTGCGTCCAGGAAAGTTTTGCTCAAAGTTGAAAACTAGAGCAATTAATTTGGTAATTTGTGATGCTTTATAATCAGTAAGGAACACATATGGGACTATTTGTAAATGACTTTATGAGCACCTGAGAGTGCTTAGATAATCCATAAATGGCTGAATATGCCAACTTATCTTGAATGCATTTTAAAAAATTGAGTGGCTCATTGTTTATAATTTTAAGGTAAGAGGGCCTTAAAATTAATTCTCAAGTGACACATGAGGTGCACAAAATCTGAGGATTTTGAGAATGTATGCTATGACCAATAGGATTGATAATAATTTTTTTTATCATTCATGAGTTAGAATGACCAAGGCTATCATGCCAATTCTTGATATAATCAAGATTGAAAAATTATTTGATCCGCAACATGCCATATGGGATTTATGTATGTACATATAACATATCCCAGATGATATGAAAGGAATTGTATGAATATTGAATTTTCTTGTCTATTTTACCAAGTTGAGTGCTGATTTTTCATCATTATCCTTGGTAATGGGTTTCAATATGAAACCATATACAAATGGATGTCACAAAATTGGAGTATTTGTAGAATACATGAGTGCCTCTACAATAAATAAATAAATACCCATGAGGAGAGTATATATCCCTCATATTTGTGATAGTGGTGATCCACTTTATGAAATTCTTTTTCTTTCTAGTCGTATCCCGAATAAATACCATGTCTGAAGTACATGGTATTAATGATGGACAATATACTACACATGTAGTATAATATTGAACTAATTATAATTCCATGAATTTATATGGAAACATATGGAGATCTAATTTATTAATGTATTGAAGTGCGCTTCAAATTGATCTCCTTGAATTCGTTTTCCTCCACTGGGGTGGAGGTTTTGCTTGAACCAAATGTTTTATTTGGAAATCATGTGTACATGAATGTACAACCACACTATAGACAAACTTGAGGTTAGTCATTAAGGTCACCTTTAAGAAAAGTGATATTTAATGCATGGGATCCAATGTGTTATAAATTGCATGAGCTGAAAGTTCTATTCTTACATGGATCTTGTCCCTATGGTTAATCAGATTTGTAAAATCCGAATTGAGGAAATGTAGTAACACCAAAGGTGTATGTGTGGTAATTTCAATTGTGAATTGTATTGGGTACATTTATAGGGTAGAACTATTGTGGCTTGGATGCTATGAATCTCCAAATGATATCGTTGATATCATGTACCCATATTGGATAGTAAACTCAATCCAATGTGAATTCATAAATTTCCATTTTGGAAACATTAGTCTTGTCCTACATGAGTTGATCATGTATTTGAATGAATTTACTCGACAAGTAAATTATATAGCATTAAATATATTGTGGTGCAAAAATTATTTAAATCTAGTTGATACTTGATTACTAGTGGACTATTCTATAATTTGCTAGCAACAGAAGTTTTCTGCATATGCTTTTGGACTCTATTCTTGTGAGAATAAATGATCTGATGATCATTGCCAAAACATACTCTTTATATATGATAGAATATTGTCAACAAAATATGTCGCACTCTTTCTGCTATTTATTTAAGCCAAAATTGATGCTTAAATTATGATTTCAAGATGAGTCTTGAATAAATCTATACAAAATCATGTATATTCAAATTGTGATTTGAATTACAATTAGTGTGAACCTCATGTTTGATAGGAGATGAAATTGCTAACATTATCGAGTGTGACTCGATCATCATGTACTAGTGAATTAACACATTAAAAAGGTAATCACCGGAATGGTGTAAACTTTGAAGTAGTGGACGAGGAACTCTTTGCTATAGGCATAGTTTGCATGATTGCAATAAATGCTTGAAGCTCCACTCATATGTGTAACACTAGTAATATTAGGAGTTTTTTTTAAGAAATAATCACCATGTTGGTGATATAATTATGCAAAAATAGTGGAGGCAGGATGATTCTTGCAACAAAAAGTTAATTTACTGAGGTAAATTAAGTAAAATAAGAAAAATAATGAATGTAAGATGAGTCTTACAAAATTAAGATATAGGACATTTTAATTTCTGTAGGAATAATTTGACTTGATAGTCATTTAAATATTTTTGTCCATTTATATGAAATTTGGAAATTCACTTTGAAGGTAATCATCATAAAGATGTAGACCTCATAGTGATGAGCAAAAACTGCCTAAAAGCACTGATCTCAAGGCAAAAAAATTCTTAGATAAGAACTTATCGCAGCCAGCGCCTAGGTCGCATCACCTTGTGTTTTTCCCAAATCATATGTACAGACTTTAATTTTACTTTTTGCTTGATATTCTACTTGATGTAGAAATTTGATTAAGCATTAATCATGCAAATAAAATTAAATTACATATGTAAAATTGTTCTAACACCAATAGATGATCTGCGGATCATAGAAATGCATAATTACTATGGTATATTAGCACCAAATTACATAAGTGCAAATACCTGAGGGTATATATCACAATGTGTATGAAAACACATATTTACAGAATAATTCAGGGTCTAAAACATAAATTTGTAGAACTAATTATTCTGAATATATTAATCAATATAAAAGCCTGGGGGCTAACTTGTAAATTAGATGAGGTAAAAAGGCTTCATTTGGCCTGGTGGAGCAGCCCGGTCCCGTCATGGCCTGTGGGCTGTCCGGTTGGTGGGCTGCCTTTGGCCTAGTGGCAGCCCGCGTAGTGGCGGCCTGCATGCCCCGCAGCAGAAGCCTGCTTGCAGCCCATGGCCGCCCACGACGGCCTACGGGCGTGGCCCAAATAAAAGAGGTGGAGGGAGGCGGTTAGGGTTCCCACCCCCAACCGTCCACCCCCTAGAACCGCCGCCGCCGCCGGTGGTCAGGCCGACAGCCGCAGATCCATTTCGCCCACCTCTTCTCCTTTTTCTCGATACACCCGCAACGGTTTGCACCGCCGGCCGTTGGCCGGCCATCACTTGTCGGAGGAGAGCCGCACCGCGACAGGGCTCCAAGTGCTACGCCGGACGCCGGGTTGCGGCTCACGGTCGTGATGCGGCCGAAGAGGCACGGTGCAGGGGGTGCCGCTATCTGGCTTGATGCCGAAGGTGCGGACGGAGGTCTGTCGGCGTCCTTGTAAGAGGGTGGTGCGCCCCTGCGTGCCCCATTGTCCCGAGCGTGGAGCTCGAGTGCACCGTCATGGAAGGACCGGCGAGACCGGAAGTGATGAGGACGGTGGTTCAGGAAATTATGAAGCATGACAGCCACCATTGGTGGAACCGGCCTGAGGGCCAAAGCCGGCTAAATCAGTCGCCGGTATTGTTGCTGTCGCCAGTGAGTTTGAGGTCAGGGATGGACCTGATCCCCTTTGCAGTAGGTTTTGTGCACTCGGATGAGGCATTGTGTTACTAGAGATCGCCACCACGCAAGACTTGATGTCATCGTGGACGGCCTGGGTTATGCACTAGAGCATGTCAAGGGCTCCGCCGGTGAGTTGTGCAGCGAGCCAGCGACCGGTCGACCACGACATCCTGCAGGATGGTGGCAAAGGCGTGCAAAGCAAGTGCATGAACATTGTGGTGCAAGCCGGGAGGATGCAGGGCGCTGTCTTGGGCTCATTCGAGAAGAACGGCGACCATGGCAACCATTAAAGCGGCAGCCATGATTTCCACGGCGTCCTACAGGACAGGGACCACAACGAACAGCGAATGTTTGGCCTCCGACGCAGAAGCCAAGTCTGGATTGTCTTCCGGGGATCCATTGCCGGCCACCGTGAAGAGTAATAGCAAGAAATAGTCTTGCAAACCAATGAAATGTAAGTCTCCAGAAGTCATCTTACTGTTGCTTGATAAATTCCATCAACGGAGTTCTTCATCGGAAGGCGTGAAAATGCTTCCGTTCTAGTATCCAGAACGCCGGCAACAGAAATGACATCTCTGTTTGTCACCGGCGTCAACATCGACTTGCAGAGACGCATAGCGATGGAGTCGAGGCCTTGAGGCCTCTCTTCTTGTTTGTGCCCACCCAGTAGAAGAGCAAAAGTGCATGATAACGTGTTGAGCTTGTGGGCTTTTGTGTAAATCGGAGGAACAGGACTTCAATTCAGCCTGCGGGCTGTTTCCGGCCTGTGGGCCGGCCTCAGCCTAGTAGCGGCCCGCGAAGTGGCGGCTTGCTAGTGGCCCGTGATGGCAGCCTGTGAGTTGTGCCGGCCGGTGGGCCGGCTTTGGTCTGTCCGCCGACGGCGACGGTGGCGCACCTAGAGGCGCAAGCGGCGGCGGCATCCTGGGGACGTGCGGTCAGGGTTCTAACCGTCCCCTCACCACATTTTTATACGTGGCCTGGCCACGAATGGGCCAAGTTGGGCCGTAGGCAGGCTGCCACCGCGGCATGCTCGCGGGCCGCCGCACCATGGGCCGCCAACAGGCCAAAGCCGGCCCACCGGCCGGCACAACCCACAGGCTGCCATCACGAGCCACCAGCAAGCCGCCACTTCGCGGGTCGCTACCAGGCTGAGGCCGGCCCACAGGCCGGAAACAGCCTACAGGCTGAATTGAAGTCCTGTTTCCCCCCTCCGATTTACACAAAAGCCCACAGGCTCAACATGCCTTGAAGGCAAGCTGTGTGGGTTGTGGACTAGCGGTGCTCTGCCCAGCAGGGATGACGGGAGATGGTGAGAGTTGTTGTTTGCTTTAGAGAGAGAGAAAGGAGGTGGCGTACCTGCTGGAGAGATCCATGGCTAGCTAGCTGCTCCGAAGAAGAAGGTAAAACCCAGCTGCTGTTGCTTATTTTAAAATAAAAACGAAAATAGACAGGGTGGGCTCTACAGGTCGGATCCATATGTAGCACCGTCAGCATGCGACATGGGTGGATTAAGTTAAATTAGAAATATTAGGACTCAAACAACACAATTAGCAAGTTTGAGGACTTGATTGTGCATTTTGCGAGTTTGTTGGGACCGGAGTGACTCAGACGTACAAGTTTAAGAACTGGTGGTGTACTTTACTCCAATAGCTTCAAGCACATGTCCGGATACTAAATCTTCGCCCATGCTTGGCGAAGGTGTTCATCACCGTGTTGTCCAAATGTTGACACTGTTATAAATGATGACGAATCAAGGACGAAAAACAAGAGAATCAAACCGCAAAGGAGACACGGATTTAACGTGGAAAACCTTTCCAACACACGAGAGGGAAAAACCATAGGCGTCAGCCAGCAAGAACTTCACTATGACGGGAGTCAGGTTCCAATGCCAACGGCGGCGGCTTACAATAATATGATGGAATAATCCTCAATGAAAAACCCTAACGGGAATATATGATCCGTACCGTACCACGGGGGCCGTTGCCCCCCGCACCCCCAGTCGCTCCGGCCAAGCTTCCCGGCGACGGGCCTCCACTACGCTCCATCAGAAGTTGACCTCTTTCTTGTACATCATAATTTAGATCATAACTCAACAAACTCCACCTTGAGATAAATTATTTCTTGTAGCATAAATCAAAACCTTTATCCTGAACACATCAAAGAAACAAAATACTTCTGGCGCCAAACAACCTCTTGGGCTAATTAATTATACCAACTAAGCTTGAGTAAAGCTCAAACTTAGCAACATGAACTGGCTTTGTCAACATATCAGCAGGATTATTATGAGTGCTTATCTTGCATAGATTCAGCTTACCCTTTTCGATCTCATGTCGAACATAATAGTACTTGATCTCAATGTGTTTTGTCATGTCATGAAACATCTGATCTTTAGTAAGATAAATTGCACTTTGACTATCAGAAAACAGGTTAATGGAAGAATCAACTCCACAAAGCTCAGCATACAATCCTTTTAACCAAATTAACTCCTTGCATGCTTCAACAATAGCCATGTACTCTGCCTCAGTAGCGGACAAAGCAACAACAGGCTGCAAAACAACCTTCCAACTCACAGCACAACTGCCAACAGTAAACACATAAACTGTGAGTGATCTTCGCCTGTCCAAATCACCAGCATAATCTGAATCTACATATCCAATAAGTCCCTTCTCTGTCATTCCAAACTTCAAACAATGATTTGCTGTCCCTCGAAGATACTTGAAAATCCACTGAACTTCCCTCCAGTGTTTTTTACCAGGATTAGACATGTATCTGCTAACCAAACTCATAGTATAAGACAAATCCGGACAAGAGCAAACGATAGCATACATCAAAGAACCAACAACACTTGAGAACCAAACTTTTGACATGTACTCAATATCCTCATCTGAACTAGCACACTGCTTAGCAGATAATTTAAAATGTAGTAATAGGAGTACTAACAGGTGTTGCATCATGCATGTTGAAACACTGAAGAACCTTCTCAATATAATTATGCTGACTAAGAAATAATAAACTAGCTTTTCTGTCTCCAGTAATTTCCATACCTAGAATTTTTCTAGCACCACCAAGTTCCTTCATGTCGAACTCACTACTCAATAATTTCTTCAACGTAGTGATCTCTTTCCTGCTCTTGACAGTAACCAGCATATCATTAACATATAACAACAAGTATATAGGTGATCGATTAACATGCTTGATGTAAACACAACTATCATATTTTGATCTCTTAAAGCCATGTGACAACACAAATGAATCAAACATTTTATACCACTGACGAGGAGACTGTTTCAAACCATACAAGAATCTCTTCAACTTGCAAACATAATTCTCCTTGCCAGACACTATGAACCCCTTAGGTTGGTCCATGTAAGTCTCCTCCTCAAACTCCCCATGTAAAAATGTAGTCTTCACATCTAACTGCTCAAGCTCAAGATCATGTGCAGTAACAATACTAAAGAATGTGTGAATTAAATTGTGCTTTACAATTGAAGAGAACACATCATTATAATCAATATTAGGAATTTGACTGAAGCCTTTTGCAACTAACCTTCTCTTAACTTGGGAGGCTCACTATGAGATAACCCTCCTTTCTCTTGTAGATCCACTTGCAGTGAACATGCTTCTTTCCCTTAGGAAAAGGAACAACATCCCAAGTGCAATTCTTCTCTAGACACTGCATCTCATCCTGCATAGCTGCAATCCGCTTCGCTCCGGCCCAAGCCTCCCGGCGACAGGCCTCCGCTACGCTCCGTCAGAAGTTGGCCTCTTTCTTGTACATCATAATTTGGATCATAACTCAATAGACACCCCATAGTTGCTACTCCTTTTGCAGCAAGGACCAAAAGTGAAACCAAATTGTTCTGAAGAAATGATCTGCAAAGAAGATTTCATTTCAGCACTTCATTATGGATTTGTTAAAATGTACGACCAACATAATGCACTCCTCAAATTTCATTCCATACACAACTATGTCATCCTCTCCCTAAATCCACCATGAACAATTCAGAAAGGCACCTAAATGTCTCGATTTTTTAGCCTTCATCAGTAGCTTTCCAGTGGTATCTCTTGGGTGTGATAATGATAAGTACTCCCTCCGTTTCAAAATACTTGTTATTCTGGTTTTTCTACGTACATTCCCTTTGCTATGCACCTAGATAGTTAGTATGTCCACATTAATAATAAATAGAATGTATCTAAAAAACTCAGAAGACAAGTATTTTGAAACAGAGGGAGTAATCACTATCGGCAAATAAGACTATAGTCCTAGTTAAGAAAACACCCGGCCTTTAGTCTCGGTAATTTCACCCAGCACTAAAAACCTCTCGTAGTTATGCGTCAAAAAATAATTTAATTTTGATGAAGCCCCAAAAAGCACGTGCAAATCACAAGTCACACGATGTTTTACGTGAAATTTGCGTGCGCGAGATGCGTGGGATTCGAACCCACAATCTCTTGCCTCGTGCATAGCTTCCTACCATCTCTTGATCGTAGAGAATTACTCCCTTCGTCCCACAAAGGCTGTTCATATAGCCTTCAAAATTTGTCCCACAAAGACTGTTTATAGAGCTTGTATTAAATGTTCTTCTCATTAAACTAACACCAAGTACCAAAAAAATATTGCATTGAGAAAGACATGGAGCCAATAAAATGTTTATTTGATGTCTCTTTTCAAGTTCCAATGCATAATTAATTAGTGGTAACAAGGTCATTTGTCACAACTACTAACATGTTTTAAAATTTTCTAAACGAACGATCTTTGTGGGACGGAGGGAGTAGAAGGTATTGGAAGCGATTAAAATCCCCTTAGTGATTTGTGACAGAGGGGGTATTTAAGACATAATCGGTGTTCGACTTTAAGTTGACCGTTGTGGAACTTTTGTCTTGCTTTGCTGTTTAACTGATGCATGAATCTTCATCCACGTTTGGAAATAGAACTTGAAATTGATTCTCTGGTTCTGGTAGAAGTTGCCGTTAGAGCATGTACAGCACGGTGGTTTGTCTGCAGAACCTCGAATTTAGCATACAGATAGATGTACAGACCGATCATACAACCCACAGATAGAGAAGTCATCTGTAGGCTGTTTAATGCTTCGCATGTAGGTTAAGATCAACTACAAATGTATCTTTATATACCATTGTGGCTATTGGCGTAAACTCCAACTCCAAAAATCATAGAAATTAGCTATAATAGTCTCTATTTTACCCATGTTTACTATAGAACTATCTGAAATGCTACTGTAGAAGTAGTAGAAATCCAGACAACGACGTGGCACAACCAGGTCCACATCGATCCGGTGCAGCATTGCGTCATCTCATCCACTTGCAGCGGCCGACGTTGAACCTTATCTCTTGGCCTCATATCTCTCCTTTCAATCCACTGGGGTGAGTATAAAAAAAACCATCGCTACACCTTCAAGCTCCGGCGCCGGGACTGGCGGCGTGAGGATCGCACCATAGCCGGCGCACGCGGCCGGTGAGCTCCAGCACCAGGAGTGGTGGCTACGCGCTGGGGGAGCTCTCCTGCCTCCTAGTGCTTACGCCCCCTTCGGCTCCAGTCGTAGGACCCATTCTCGGCTCCTCGCCGCCTAGGAGCTCTGGCAGGACTCCCACGCGCAGCCCCGACCGCCTCCGCCCCCGCCGCAGCGCTCCTCGCTGCCGGCCTGGGAGCTCCTCCCACGCCCGGATCCAGCGGTCGCTGCCTCTCCTGCGGCAACCCGCCATGGGAGCACCGCCGATCGAGATTTGGTGTAGGGCCCGGCCACCGCTCCTTTCGCGCTGCTGGTGTCCCTTGCCTCTCTTCTCTACGGCAGATCCGATGACGGTGAAGGTGGGTAGGTCCGGCAGCTGATCTATCTCTCTCTCCTGGGGCTGCGGCCGGGGTTGTGACCATCCAGGATGGCGGCGGGGCTGCGGCGAGCTGGGCGGGCGGAGGTGGTTTTGGCGGGAGAACAACAACTTGTGAGCGCGGAGGATCCGAGTGGGTCGTCACCTGGAGAAGACGGCCGCGTACAGCTTGCCCGGGACCGTCTGCTCCGCCGGGGAGAACGGGACGGCAGCGCACCTCGCAAGACGACAGGAAGGCTGTCTACAGCCCGGGGGGGGGGGGGGCAATTTGCAAATGTGCTAGCACATAGACGGCTTGAATCGACGGGTTGTACGTAGCCTTAGAACATGAGTATGAAACCAAAGGCAAAACTTTAATTACGCATCAGGAGTCGGGATGCATACGATTGATCAAATCTGAACTCTGAATCGTATAGTAGTACTAAATCTGTGCGGAATCGTAGACTGTCGTGTCCCGTAGGTTCCGATTTCCGACACTTTGCCGTTCTACACTCCTACGTGCCCCTTGCATATCCGGACATCGTAGTCCAGCCGGACATAAAAACCCTCCAACAAAAGCCACATGGTCGCACGCCGCAAATCTGACCAAGCCGACTTCAGTTTCACCAAGCCGTCCGGCCTCCAGCCTGCTCGTCGGCGTCGTTCTCTCGCCATCGAGCCACCGGTAGCCGCAGCCGCCACATAACAATGCTGAGCGGCCTGCGGGGAGCCACCGCGTGCGCGGCGCTAGTTGCCGTGCGCTCCTCTTCACGGTGCCCACCGCAGCCGGAGCCGTTGCCGCTGATGACGGCACCGCGTCAAGCAACCTTGAATACTTTCTCGGTGACTTGTTCCAGGGACCTGTGAACAAGGTACTTAATTTTCTGCGAAGAAAAAAAAAATCCATCACTGTAACTAAATCGCCCTGCAGGGAATCATCTGTGTTTTCTTGACCGTGTTCGATTGGCGCGCTCTCCCGCTTTGCATGGCCCGAAAGCGCCGCCGAGGTTCCGACCGTGGAGAATCTTCGACGGCGTCCTCGCGTTCGACTCTGCTGGCGACATCCCCACGCTACGCCTCGTTCCGCGCTCCGACCACCCCGAGCACGGCGTCGACGACGGCAGCAGCGGCGGCACCCCGCCGGCGGACACCTGCGGCGGCGGGACACAGGCGAGGACTTCGGTCCAGTACAAGTTCAGCCGCGCGGACAAGCCCAGGGCCGGGTACTCGGCGCTGTTCTGGCCGCGACCGAGCAGTACGAACAGAGCTCGGCCTCTCATGCCCCTGCCCAAGCTGCAGCTGAAGGCGATCCTTAAGGCGGTGGTGGCACTCATGGATGCGACGTGGAGGAAGGAGATGGGCGAGGCCATGTCGGAGTCCGTGCCGTTCCCGACGGACACGGTGGGTTTCTACATCGAAGGGCTCAGGTCGCTCGTTCTGATGGGACGCGAGGACGTGGATTTCCACAAGCTGTGGGAAAAGCTCGACGGGAAGATTACAGCATTCCCACTTGGAGGAGCCATAGTCTAGAGCCTCACACAAGTATACACATGATCCGTGTTGACACCTAAAATTGGCAGGTTTGGGTGAAACCGGTTATACCGTATCACTGACCTGGTCTGACCGTCCTGGTCAAAGTCCTAAAAAGGTAATTTGAACTTCACCATTGGATAGGTCTCGTCGAGTAGATCAAGATTCATATGTGAAACGTCTAATTCAGAGTCCGGATGAGAGAGATATGGCTTCGAGAAGGTATGCACGTTGGGCACGCCATTAGACCGCGTCCCTAGGGTGGTTAGACCGCCCTGCCCAGCCAAATCCGAGTTAGGAGTTGTATTTTGACACGGTTTTGTAAGGGTTTCGACTCCTAATGGGGTAAGACTTCCTCTCCTTATAAATATAAAGGGCCACGGCCGATTGAGGTATCCAATCAATCAAAAACACTTTCGTTTATCTTTTTACCTTTTCTCTTTACCTTAAACTTTTCCAATTTATTACTTGTTGTTCCTCCTTCGTCTCTACGTCGATTGAGAGCATCCTAGGTGGCCTGCCGACCCTAGGACAACCCTGCGTGTGTCTGCCCTGACGGGATCCTTCCCGGGTGAGCGTTCGAAGGATTACCGTCGGTTCATCCTGGCTGACCCTATCTGGCCGCCTTGCTAGGGAGGTCTGACCGCCCTGTGTGGAGATGCTGCAACGAGCCTCTCTACACGTCGTGTGTTGGTCCCGAAAAGGTGCCAACAAATTGGTGACTCCACTGGGGGAGAAAGAGGATCAATCGGTTGCCATGGCCAGTAAACTACCTATACCCGCTGAGGTTGATGCTGCAAACATTGCAAGGCCAAATGTTGAACAAATGTCGGCTGAGGAGCAGAAAGTGCTTGCTGAAATCAGAAAGAAGATTCATGAACAAAAAGAGCGGGAGATCCAGGAGTTGGAAGAAGAAGCCATGAAGCAATATGTCTTGTACTTCTTCGTGGATCGACAAGGAAACGTCAAGAAGGACAAGGATGTCGTCATCAATATTCCCACGCTCATGGTACAATCTGATGCTCCTCCTGAAATTAACTCAGATATTGCTAATCTGATTGATGAGGCTATTAGTGCTAGCTTAAATAACAAATTTGTTACCATGAGTGAAAAGTTTGAATCTACAATTAATTCTCGTTTAGATCGTATAGAGGTCAAATTTGGTAAACAAATTTCTGGTGATGATATTAATGCATCTACTTCTAATACCGAAAATCCTAAAGACAACACACTAGATGATTTTTCAAATTTGAATATACCTAAAGTCCCCATTGGTGCATCGCCAATCCACCACATACATAGTCGGTCCACTATTGGTGCTTCGGCTGGTGGAGGGAGTACAATGGCCGCTACTAATGCCATGATTCCGCATACGGTTGTATATAGCGAGGCACCTACAAGTGCATATGTTCCTAATAGTTTGTTGCATCATGTTCCTAACACATTGCCGAACCAAACATCAACATATAGCACACCACAACCTACTGTAACTCGAGCACCACATCCTGGATCGGCTAGACCTAGAACCGCTTTGGGGATGGAGGGATTTAGAGAAGAGATGCTCGAGATATTTAGGTAAACTTTTGGTACAGAGCCTAAAACTAAGAGTCAGTCATATCAAAGACTGTATCCTGAGAGTTATGAGTATATCTCATACTCACAGGGATTTACAATACCAGAGTTTACTAAATTTAGTGGGGTTGATGGTAGAAGTACATTATAGCATATAGGCCAATTTACTATACAATTTGGTGCAGCTGCTTCTAATGATATTTGTAAAATAAAATTATTTCCTTTATCTCTATCGGGTGCTGCATTTGCTTGGTTTATTTCTTTGCCACCCAACTCAGTTTACACTTTTCTGATATAGAAATTAAATTTCATGAATATTTCTTTACTGGTGAAACTGAGTTAAAATTGTCACATCTTGTATCAGTTAAGCAAAAATTCAATGAATATGTTTCTGAATATATTAGAAGATTTAGAGACACTAGAAATCAGTGCTACAGTTTGACAATTTTTGATAGAGATCTAGCTGATCTTGCTTATTCGGGCTTGCTTGATATTCATAAAGAGAAACTAGATGGTCAGGAATTCTTAGATGTGAGTCGGTTATTGCAAAAAGCTTTAGCTAATGAAAACCGACTTAAGGAATCTAAGAGTTCGCAAAAGTCCAATGAGAAGTCTAATCGTTCTATTTATTATGCATCTAATGACTCAGATGATGAGAGTAATGATGTCTACACTGCTGAATTTGCATGGTCTAGCAAAGATAAACCTAGTACTTGTGCTTCTTTAAAGCCGGTCCGCAAAAATCGGCAAGAAAAAATGAAGTATACTTTTGATGTAGCAAAATGTGATAAAATTTTTGATGAGTTACTTAAGTTTGGAAACATCAGAATATCCCATACCATGCCGCCGCTTGAAGAGTTGAAGAAACATGCTTATTGAAAATATCATAATTCTTACTCTCATGCTACTAACGATTGCAATGTATTTAGGCGACAAATACAATCGGCCATTAATGTAGGTCGTTTGATGGTCCATGATATGCAAGTTGATCATAATCCTTTTCCAGTACATGTGCTTGAGTTAAGCAATCCAAAAGTGCTAATTCGGCCGGCTCAAGCCGAAAAAGCCAATGGAAAAAATATCATCATTGGAGAGAAGAGGCTTGCTGTTCCATAGGTGATAAAGGTACATGAGAAGTTGTCGAAGAAGGTCCCTCAAGCACTCGGGGGGCAAGGCCCAAGCAAACATGTCGGCTCTACAGCAGTCGATCTGACTGCCTAGGGAGACGGTCTGACTACCTAGGGAGATGGTCTAACCGCCCAGGGAGGCGGTCTTACCGCCCAAGCCGGTCTGACTGGTTCATCTAGTGACAAGAGGTTCAAGCAAGATCTGAAGAAAAAGGTGAAGCCGACCTTTGAGGAGCTTTTGGCCAAGTACAAGAAGAAAGGAGCAAGTCAAAAACAAAGGAGTCAATCAAATAAAGGTAAACATTTGAATTCTTCACCAAAATATCAAAATGTACCTTGTTCTTGCAAAACTCAAAAACTTTATGTTGTAGCACCTTACTCATATGTTGGACCGACCTCACCATGATCCTGGTCTTATCCTTTCTATTATTCACCTATGGATTATGCTAATTTACATATGCGCTCATATATGATTCAATATCCTCCTACATATGTAAATATGGTTCAATGCAAAGACCGTTTGTTGTTGACAATAATCTGGTCAAGAGTGCATCCATTAACTCTAAAGGAGATGAGAAAGACAGCGAGAAAGACTCAAAATACTCACAGCCGAGGTGGTGTCCCTCAGGCTTGTCTCATACTAAACAAGAAGATTGCAGTGGCTGTGGAAGTAAGGAGCAATGGAGCAACAACCAGCGACCATGCCAATAAGGTCAGTAGTTACTAAGAAGGTATGGAGGCCGAAGCAAATCATTCCTTGAGCTAAGAGCAAGCTTATGGCTGATAAGATGATTATCGCCCTTAGAAAAAAATATGGCCGATGCAATACTTCTCATCATTCTTGGTCAATTCTGGGTTAAAAGAATGTTTTCTGGCATGCAAAGCTTTGCCATAAAACCGGGGGGGGCACATGTTGACACCCAAAATTGGCAGGTCTGGGTGAAACCAGTTAGACCGCCTCACCGACCTGGTCTGACCGTCCTAGTCAAAGTCCTCAAAAAGCAATTTGAACTTCACTATTGGATAGGTCTCTTCAAGTAGATCAAGATTCATATGTGGAACATCCAATTCGGAGTCCAGATGAGAGAGATATGATTTCGAGAAGGTCTGCACGTCGGACACGTGATTAGACCGCGTCCATAGGGCAGTTAGACCGCCCTGCCCAGCCAAATCTGAGTTAGGATTTGTATTTTGACACGGTTTTGTAAGGGTTTTGACTCCTAATGGGGCAAGACCTCCCCTCCCTATAAATATAAAGGGCCACGGCCGATTGAGGTATCCAATCGATCAAAAACACTTTCGTTTATCTATTTACCTTTTCTCTTTACCTTAAACTTTTCCAATCTATTACTTGTAGTTCCTCCTTCGTCTCTACGTTGGTTGAGGGCGTCCTAAGTGGCCTGCCGATGATGAGGACATCTTCCTCCACTATTACCCGTTGGCAAAGACGCAACATGGGCTGAAACCCAGTTGTAGTCAGCCGGC
The DNA here is from genome assembly GCA_036936925.1 of Cenchrus fungigraminus. Taxonomy (NCBI): domain Eukaryota; kingdom Viridiplantae; phylum Streptophyta; class Magnoliopsida; order Poales; family Poaceae; genus Cenchrus; species Cenchrus fungigraminus. Next base: position 108,049,264 of record CM072779.1, read on the forward strand.
GACCGTGTGAGTCTCATTATCCCACCTTGCTTAGCTTGGGAGGAGGAAGTCACATTAAAAGGGAGAGCCATCCTTCTCCTATCAAACTAGTCTTTTGGGGCGATTGGGCCATTCCCCGAGAGGTACGCCGGAGTGCGGTGCTAAGGTTGCAGAGAAGTATGGTGCTAAGATTGCCGAGGCGCAACAGGAGGCCCTAGTGGCGTTGTAGCCGGATCGGTGTGTCACGCTTCAGCCGGATCGGTGTGTCGTTATTTCGGCTGCTGGTGCTAAGGTTACGGGGGCCAGATTGTACGTATCTGAAGCTGGAATCTTGGGGGCCAGGTCGTGTGTACGGTGTACCTGAAGCCGGATTTGTAGGGGCCAGATCGTGCATATCTGAAGCTGGATCGGTGTGTCGGGCTTTCCATCCAACCCCACCTGGGCCGGACTCATCATTTGGTATCAGAGCTGGACCCTTGTTAAGAAGGGGAGAATGATGAGGACATCTTCCTCCACTATTACCCGTTGGCAAAGACGCAACATGGGCCGAAGCCCAGTTGTAGTCGGGCGGCGACCGTGTGAGCCTCATTGTACCACCTTGCTTAGCTTGGGAGGAGGAAGTCACCTTAAAAGGGTGAGCCACCCTTCCCCTGTCAGACTAGTCTTTTGGGGTGATTGGGCCTTTCCCCGAGAGGTGCGCTGGAGTGCGGTGCTAAGGTTGCAGAGGAGTATGATGCTAAGATTGCCGAGGCGCAACAGGAGGCCCTAGTGGCCTTGTAGCCGGATCGGTGTGTCATGCTTCGGCCGGATCGGTGTGTCGTTATTTCGGCTGCCGGTGCTAAGGTTACGGGGGCCAGATTGTACGTATCTGAAGCTGGAATCTTGGGGAACAGGTCGTGCATATCTGAAACTGGACCGGTGTGTCGGGCTTTCCATCCAACCCCACCTGGGCCGGACTCATCAGCCGACCCTAGGACAACCCTGCGTGTGTCTGCCCTGACGGGATCCTTCCCGGGTGAGCGTTCGAAGGATTACCACCGGTTCATCCCGGCTGACCCGGTCTGACCGCCTTGCTAGGGAGGTCTGACCGCCCTATGTGGAAGTGCTACAGCGAGCCTCTCTACACGTCGTTTGTTGGTCCCAAAAAGGTGCCAACAATCCATTTAGAGAGAACAAGGTTATACTCCCTCCATACTGGTATTAGAAGATGTTTATGACAAATTGTGCATACCAAGGAGTGAATAAATAAGGTGCAGTTTTCCCTCTTTACCCTTATTAAATAGAGTCGCGTGTACTCCTAAATATCAAATGAAAGCTGTTTCAACTGGGACAAACATTCAATTTTTAAACTCATGTTTCATGTTCATATAACACAAATAGTGGTACATAATTTGTATTCTAAATTACAAATCTAATGAATAAGCAAACACGTCAGGTGTACATATATATACTTGCTGCCTATTGGTGGATGAGCACCCAAGCATTGCTCAATAGCCTATACATAGGATGGCCCGTGTCCATGTATTTAGAGCTGAGGCTATCATAATCTTATATATATTTAGCACACAATGTGTAGAATAGTATTTAGCTGCCGCACCGGCTCTACCTCGACTCTGTGCACCGCCTCGACATCGTCTGGCGGTCACACCAACTCATCGTGGACTACTTCGGCTACTCGTCTCGGCTAGTTTCTACTAGAAAACTAGTCGAGAACGGCTTCTACGCCCCCACAACTAGTCGGACCCGCCTCCGACTAGTCGACTTCGTCAACACTCGTCCACGAGTTCATTCAAAACCCGCTCCGGCGGTACAAGCCGACTTCGGTCGCATCTCCAGACCGCTCATGCGGTATCAGTAAGTCATTTATTTTAAATGATTACTTTTTTCTTCTTTGGCTTGTTTTGCGCATGCAGGACAACATGCCAAGGACCACTCATTTGTGTACGCTTCTCAACGGATTTTTTCACGAGAACTGCACTCTGCCGACTACTCTTGGGACATATCAACAAGTCACCACGAGCTCACTCAATCAACTCGGGGGCTATCCCAAGGAGGCAACTTCTAAAGTCCTCTCCGGGCGGCAATCTAAAGTCGACTTACTCAAGTCGCATCTCCAAGTCGACTTACTCAAGTCGCATCCAAAGTCCGCTCCGCACGGCACAAAGTCGACTTCGGTCGCATTCTAAAGTCCACCCCGCGCGGCATAAAGTCGACTTACTAAAGTCACATTCTAAAGTCCACTCCGCGTGGCAATCTAAAGTCGACTCCGGTCGCACCTTCGCCCGCTCCGGCGGCATACTGCGTGTGTAAGCTTCGATGGAACCTAGCTGTAAGTGGCCCTCGCGTCCTGGCAACGATGGTACCTAGCTGCACGTGGTCTTCACACTCCGTACCATGGGTCTGACGCATGGCCCTAAGTACTCTCGCTCTGCCCACTTACCCTGGGTCTCCCTGTTATCGTGCCGATCCATACTCTAGGCCTCCCTGTTACCATCTGATCCTTACTCTGGGTTCCTGCTTCTATGCCGATCCCAGGCCGTAAGTGATTCTCAAGTCCAGATGATTACCTAGCTGTATCCAGTTTTCTGATCCAGGCGACTACTCAGCTGTAAGCAGCTTTCGGGTTTGAGCTACACTCTCTCTAGGCAGCTTCGGCTGCGACAACTCGTAGGGGTCACGATAACCCTCTCCATAAGACTCCGTGTTGTATAGAGCAATAAGTGGCACATGTTGTCCTTATTCTATTTAATCAAGAGGCTGCAGCCTAGAGTAACACCCTTCATAGTAGGGTCTCAGTGGAACTCCAACACATTGAGTGCATCACACTGTCTCCTACGGTCTTACTCGTTCTTCAGAACATTCTTGCGAGTACTCTCTCACTAGGCTCATAGCCTCAGAGGTACTTAAGACATTATTACTCAATAGTGTATCCAGACATTGTAAACTCTGTACAATGTGCTTGCGAGTACTCTCTCACTAGGCTCATAGCCTCAGAGGTACTTAAGACACTATTACTCAATAGTGTATTCGAACATTGTTCTAGACGCAATGTGTTTTTTCCAGACAGCTCCGGAGGCAAAGCAATTCGTTTTTCTGTTTTTTAATTCGCTTTTTTGCCTTCCAGAACGTGCTTTTCTTTCTTGGCTTTTCAGCTTTGTGTTTCGGGTTTCATTCTTGGCTCGAAGTACTCAAAGTCCGCTCCGCGGCACAAAGTCGACTTACTCAAGTCGCATTCCAAAGTCTGCTCCGTGCAGCACAAAGTCAACTTCGGTCGCATTCTAAAGTCCGCTCCGCGCGGCAATCTAAAGTCGACTTACTCAAGTCGCATCTCCAAGTCGACTTACTCAAGTCGCATCTCAAAGTCTGCTCCGCGCAGCACAAGGTCGACTTCGGTCGCATCTCAAAGTCTGCTCCGCGCAGCACAAAGTCGACTTACTCAAGTCGCATTCTAAAGTCTGCTCCGCGTAGCATAAAGTCGACTTACTCAAGTCGCATCCAAAGTCCGCTCCGCACGGCACAAAGTCGACTTTGGTCGCATCTAAAGTCCGCTCTGACGGCAACATTACTACTCGAAGACGACTCGAGTAGTCTATGCTACTTCTCAAGTTTAACGGCTTCACGCCAAATTACTACTCAGAGACAACTTCAGCATGCTCTGTTCATTCTTCAGCTCGAAGGCTCAACTCCAATTACTACTCGACGTGGCTCATATAACTCACTTGGCTCATAATCTCGGGGGCTGGATGCTACAAGAGTACTCAGATGATGGCTTTTGCGAACTGAAGACCCTTGGATTGATCATTTAATCACTTCAAGGCTCGAGGGCTACTATGCTACAACCATCAACCTCTTTTTTCAAGACGGAAGATGCAGATTCTTGATTGACCCTCAGCTTGATTCTTCGATTCAAACTCAGGCTCGGGGGCTACACTCCATATGGAGTGCGATTTTTGCAAATCGCACCTCCATATAGATCAAGACTTCAAGACAAGATGGGTATTTTTGGAGACTTCCTGGGTTAGAACTCGGGGACGCCTGGGAACTACTCGGGGATGATTCAAAAGTACTCATAGATGAACTAAGAGCACATTCCACTCTTTCGGAAATTCAAGTACTATTGAAGACTTCAGCTTGCAGTACTCGAGATCAGAAACTACTCGACGAAGCTTCAAGACTACTCGAATTCGCTGCTCAAGACTACAAAGTGCTCGAGGCCTTGTCAACCATATACCTCTGGGTACCTATATATGGAAGAATACGAACTCATACCATAGATCCTTGTAATACTACTAGGACTCGTACCATGTAATCCTACTAGGATTCTTATCTTGTAACCGATTAGGAACCCGCCTCCTGGACTATATAAAGGAGGTCCAGGTGCCTAGGAGGACAGGTGAATCCCCCAACCCCTCCGGGTAACACCCAAGCGCAGGGTGCCATACATGATACTCCAAACAGGACGTAGGGTCCGCTACTCCGACAGCCCGAACCTGTATAAATCTGTGTCCCGTGTCCTCGCGCATACTTTCGAGTTCCAGGTCTGGCGATCCTCCACCGCACAATCTACTACCTTGGGTACCCCCTTGGTAGGCTCAGTGGCCAAAACACTGACAGCAAGTGCATGAAATCATATAGTAAAATTGGTGAAAAAGTGATATTCATGTTCATGAGACATCTCTAAGACCATGTACATGAAATGAAGCTCAATTTCCGGCATTTAGTTCTCTGATCATGATGAAGATCGTGAGCTAGAAAGGTTTTAAAATTATATAAAATTCAAATGAAGTTTGAAAATCACAAAATTTGTCAAGTGCTCATGATATCATATGTGGAGGTTGTGGTAAAAATTGAGAATGTTTTTGAACACATACGCTATTTAGAAATCAGAACATCTCACGAGAAGTTTATAAGAATTTGAACTATCACTAGGTTTGGAGTTTTAGAGAAAGTGAAATTTGAGTTTGAATACAAAAACTTTTAGGTGGTGCTTGTGGTGACGGTGCTGGTGGTGGCGGTGCTGTGGCGGGTGGTGGTGGTGGCGGTGCTCGTGGCGAGTGGATTTTCTTTTTTTTTATGAAAAAAATTTGCCGAGAGCCATCTGACCTGACGGCACACATGTGTCGTGGGGCCTGGACCTGACTCTCGGCAAAGAGCTTTTTGCCGGTAGGAATGTGCTGAGTGTGTTTTGTCAAGGGCTTCCTCTCGGCAAAGACTCTACCGATGGTGGTCTTTCCGGTTGTGGCTATGGCAGATGCTCTGGCTGGCGAAGCAGCCAAACCGTAAAGAGCATCCTTTTTCATCTCGTGGCCGTAAAAAGCTGATGCACGGAGTCATTTTGTTGTGCACTAATTGATCTCTCATCAACTGTCTTTTGATTCCCCTAGCAAAGAGAGGGATTTTCGGCCTGAATTGATGCTTGCATGCACTACTCCTTGATTTTTGCAAGGAGTAATGTTGTACGCATTGTTCTTCAAAAACTAATGTACGCATTTATTTAGTTTTTGAAGAGGTTGCCATACATGCATGTACTATTCAAATCATGATTTACCAGTACACGCTAGTACAAAAAGGAAAATGGGGTCCAGTGCAGTTACTTGCATGTATGCCGGCTAATATGAGTTTTGGAGAGAGGCATCTAATATATGCAAGGGTATTTATTAATTTTTTGTCAGAATGGAGTAATTCTTGACATATGTATTTGTTGCTTAATTACTTTGTCAAGTGAGCATCATGTCTCCTAAGAGCAAATTTCAATTTGCTAATAGGAGTATTATTCATATGCATTAGAAGTAATTATTTGCAAATTACTTATGTATCCTGCAAAACAGTAATTCCAATTGACAAAATAGGAGTATTTCCATCCAATTGAAAGTAATTACTTACAAAGAAAAGGAGCAAATAGTTTCAGCATCAGAAGTAATAACTTGCTACTTTTACTTACATATGCATATGCACAATACCAATATTAATTTAGATATCTAGAATAATCATGACAATTTTTACGGTCACAACATGAAGACGTGTGATTTTTACGATCACACCATCAAGCCGAGTAATCATAAGCTTCTATCTTTTCTGCAACTGCAAGAAACATCCTCAATCACAATACGAAGACAGTAAATTAATTATTTTTCAGTCAGAATCTGCTCCATCGGTCATGTACTACAGATCGAAGAAAAGCACGGACTAGAAAAATTGAACATGATTTGCACTAAAGACAAATTAAAATCCCAAAAGCAAAGTAAAACAACTAGCATGCGTGTGAGCTTGTAATGCCATATGCATGTATTTATAATACCTTTTAGTAGGTATAATTGAGTGCGTCCCCCCTCCATCAAACAATGCAGCACAGATATGTGTCAGGAGCATGAGCAGATTGGGAATCAATTTTCCAAAAAGATTGTCCCTGCAAGGAATTAACTGACGAAAAATCAGTCCGAGAGTTCCTGTTCTAGAAGAATAATTTGGGGCAAAACAAATCGATGGAAACAAGCGCATTCTCATATATGAATCAACAGTGCCGTCCCACAAATATTAAGGTCTCTGGGCGAGCAAGACACTAAGTCACTAACAACCTAACAACCTAATACTTTAATATGACGATTGAAGTATATAGTACTATTAATAAAGCATAATTTGCAACATATATTTAGTTCATAAAAAAAGTAACATTATATTAAAGAAGCTAAAAGAATGGCAAAATATATGATTACCTCAAATCAAGCAGTAAATCACTTACCGTGCACGTCGGTCGCCGCCATGCAGGATCAATCAGTCCGAGTCTGGGAATGTGATGTTGCATGATCAACGATTTAGTAGAAAGATTAACTAATGGCAAACAGGCGAAGAACACTGAACACACCTCGTGCATATTCGTCTCGATGTCTAGGCTGACGGAGAGAAGACTCGCCGACTCGTCGCCTCGGCGGACGCAGACAGTCGATGACCGCGCAGCGCGCACCGTCGCCCGCCAGCACCGCACGTGAGGTGCGAGTCGCGAATACGAAACGTCGAAAGCTCAAGCGAAGTGATCGGTCTACCGGCTGGGATTCGAAAGGAATTATAGATATGTGTATGTCTCATACATCAGTAGACTTGAGCCCCCAGACTAATAGGCCCTCGGCCTTCGCCGTGCCTGCCCTCCCCTCTGGGAGGGCCCTGTGAATCAATTAAGAAACCGAGAGGCTGTACCAACCGGATTTGCACACTCAAGCAAGTCGTAGAGGAGAGGCTGTACCAACCGAATCTGCAATAGAGAGGATCACAAGCAGCATGAAGAGCGGGTAATCAGAAAAATGATAAATCTACGCAGTACTCAACCTCTACGCGGAAGAAGATGGTACGGAGGGAGGGGCAGCCGAGGTCGCGTCATGCAGGCCGCGCCACCACTTGGTACATTGACTTCCGGCTAAAGGAGGATATAGCGATAGAAAGATCTCGCTCCAGCACCGAGGAACAGGGCAGATTTGGTTCACCGGAGCCGCGTCGCCGTCCCCAATCTCATAAACCGTGCCGTTGAAGCGGGATGGCGAAAGTGCTTGGAGCTCCGGCTGCCGGCGACCGCCGAGCACGACATTCATACGCCCTGACGTCTTCGTGCGCCATGGATGGGGAAACTCTGGGTATCGCGGATGAGGATTCTGATCTCCCTGTAGTCCCAACGGGATTTATCCTGACCGTTGCTATATCTGCACGGTTGATTTCGAGATTTGAGTCAGTACTGATGTACTCCCGTCCATCCCAACACGTTCACACAGAGACCGTGTTTGGAAGGGGGAGGGAAAAAATTTCCTCTAGGGAACTTTTCATGCATGGAGTACTAAATCAAATTTATTTGCAAACCTTTTTACGGATGAGTGTAATTTTGCACGACGAATCTAATTAGCATAATTAATTAGTGATTTGCTACAGTAATGCTACAGTACCATGCTCTAATCATGTGGTCGAAAGCCTCATTAGGTTCGTCTCGCGATTTTCCTCAGGGTTGTGAACGTAGTTTTAGAACTGATTTTATTTAATACTTTTTATTAGTGGTCAAAGTTGCATTTAATAGGGGGTGAAAAAAATTTCACCCCCTACCAAACACTGCCAGAATAAATATCGGTATATAATTATCTCTCTTCCGAATTCAAATCATTTTGAATCCCTTCCCCTCCCGTTCGTCCTCTCCCTCCTCCCACCATCCCTCTCCTCACCTCCCCGATGCGGACTAGTACAATGAGATGCGGCGGCGGTGCTGCCAGATCCAGCCATGCTAGGGGAAGATTCAGCAACAGGGGTGACGGATCCGGCAGCGCCGAGTCGAGATGCGGCGGCGGTGGTGACGGATCCACGGGTGCCAGCGCCTGATTTTGCAGATTTCTTCTACACCGGCTAGATCTGCGGCAAGGACAACAACGCCTCCGACAACTCCCTCCTCTCCACCAATGTGCGCGTGACCCAGAGGAATGGCGAGGCGGCGTCCAAATCTGTTGCGGTGCTCCCCGTGGCAGCTAGATCCAGCGTGGGGCCAACATGTAGAGGGGCGGCTAAGACGCTTTGTGGCATGGCCGCTGCCCTCTCCGCGGCCGACCGCAGCTAGATCCAACGCGGGCCCACGGACGGGCGGTTGTGGCGCTTCGTGGTTCATGCCAAGGCCGCCCCCCGCCCCCTCCGCGGAGGCGCGGACGACGGTGGCAGAGTGAGGACTCTGGGGCGGCGGTGCAAGGGCTGGGACGGCGACGTGCCCGCCCGTCTTTCCGGTCGGTGGGGTGACGGCGGTGAGCGGCCCCCGTCGTGGCCACCAGCATGGATCATGATCCAATTTTTTGCCCGGACGAACGACGACGTCGAAGCTGTACCAGAAGTCCACAAGATCCCCCGACGGCACAACGACCTCCTCTGCTTCGCAGGCGACGCAAGCGCGGTCATCTAGCCATGGTCACCGAAGTCAGCTCATCCCCCTACGTCGGGTCAACGACCAGATCCAGCCACGAGGCAGCAGGGGATGGCTGCTTGGGCTCCGGCTGGCGACCAACCGCCAGCGCGAGCTGCCCATTCCTTCCGTCCTTGCATTGGATGTGCTCAGGTCTGTATGCGAGAGAGCAAGCCATGTGCAGTACTCAGTAGTAAAGCCTGCTTATTTTTGTGCGGTACTGCAGTTCTTGATCTTTGGGTGTGCTGGCGATATTGCTAGTGAAGTTTTTTCTTACTTTATTTTCTACTTGGTCGTCATTTGTTCTTTGATCTAATTTCTCATTTTTGATGACCGCTTCATGAATAAGGCTCTAAATAAATCTGAGTCGGTGTGCATTTTTTCTGTTTTCATTCATCCCTTGCTTCTCTATCTTATATTCTTGTGCTAGCGGGCAATTTGATTAATCTCAGAACTGGTGGATTGTCGTGCGAATGAACCTTGTTGCTATCCTTTTTTTAAGGCAGCTTGCCATCGTAGCCGAGAACAAGGATGTTGAAAGGTGTTAGGTTTTCTTCTTTTTCCCCTATTAACAAATCCTTACCTTGTATATGCAAAATGCTTAGTTCTTTCCCTAAACAATGTAATCTGATTGTGTATCTCAAAGGATTTTTGTTTTATCATGGTGAATAGTTTGCTTTTCTATATTGTTCTTGTACTATGAATATCTACATACTGCATTATGCTCTTTTTTCTCGCTGTCACCACTATGCACGTCTTGTTGGTCTGAAATGTTATGATAATCATTATCTAGCTATAAAAATGGATTTGGATTTTCTTTACTGTTCTTGTTGTTTGCAGATGTATACATTGATTAATTGTTGTTATGAGATATTGTGCTAATTATCCATATCATATAATAGAAATATAAGTATCGGTAATTAAAAAATTCCATGGTGTATCGGGGTACAGGAGTACATGTCATAGAGATATAAGTTTTGGCAATAAAAAAGTTCCATGTTATATATGGCCCTGTTTAGATGGGTAAAGGGGTACATGTGGAGTACATGTCATATAGGAATATAAAGATTGTCAATAAGAAAGTTCCATATTATACAGGAGTACATGAGTAGTACTTAGGGGTACATGTCATATAGGAAAAAGCAAAAAGCTATTTTTAAGGATGCCATCCAACAAGTAGTTCAGATTTCCACAATCGGCAAACAGGTAGGTGGGGCATAAGTACTTGATCATGCATTGATTTTTTTTAAAAAACATGCTTTATGAATTTATGAATAAAGGGTTCTTTTTTTACCAAGTTTTTTTGAGTATCACTACGGGAAACAACATTTTTGCCGTGAGCCGGCTCCTCACGGCAAAGACCGGTCCACTCACGGCAAAGGGTTTGCCGTGAGTTGCCGCCGGCAAAGAACTCACGACAAAGTTTGGCCGGCAAACAGGTTCTTTGCCGTGAGCCAGCCTTCTGACTCCCGGCAAACGTGTGTCGTGAGTGGGACTTAGCTCACGGCAACCAAGGGTAACGGGACGTCACGGGAGCCCACTTGACGGCCCTTTTTGCCGTGAGTCTCACGTCGGGCTCACGGCAAAGGCTGCAAAGGGGTTGTGACGTTGCAGCTGGCGTCAGCATGTTTGCCGTGAGCCTACCGGCCAGCTCACGGCAAACAGCTTCTCATTGGCTGCCGGGTAGCTCCTCAATGCCGTGAGCTATGGATAAAGCTCACGGCAAATGTGGAACTGTGCCGTGAGCTATGGATAAAGCTCACAGCAAAGTTTCATTTTTTGTTTTTTTTTTGTTTTTTCCAGAACCTTATATGGCACCCCAGATTCAATAAATCATTTGAAATCATCACAGGCAGTTTATATATCATCATAATCATCACAGACAGTTTATACGTCACCATAACCATCACAGGCAGTTTATATGTCACATAACCATCACAGGCAGTTCAACTATCCACATAAGCATCACATAACCATCACGTAGTCCACATAAGCATCACAGACAGTTTAGGTATCAACATAGTACACAAATGCAACATAAGTCCACAAACACTAGTCCAAATGCAAAGACAAGTCCATTACTCACTGCGGCGACGGCCCATGCGGCGACAGCGACGGCCCATGCGGCGACAGCGACGGCCCCTGCGGCGACGGTGACGGCCCCTGCGGCGACGGCGACTGCGTCCCCGACCCCCCAGGTGGCGCCTGCGGCCAGGAGTAAGCTGGTGAGCCGTTTGGCGGCATCTGCGCCATGCTCGGCAGAACATGCGGCCACGACGGCCACGTGTAGTTAGAGTCGTGAGTCGCTTGCCCCCACGCACCCGTCCCTTGGACCCACGGAGGCTACTGAGACGGCGACATGTCATGTGCAGCGGGGCTACCATTCGATGCCGCCGACATAATCTGCACAAAATTGCAAGTCAAAAACATGGAAGTACAACATTCTAAGTTCTATATCACTATGACAATGAAAGTTCTATGTCACTATGAGAATGAAACTACATTCTTAGCTCTAAGTCATTCTAGGTTTCTAAGTCATTATTAGCTCTAAGTCACTACTAGAAATGGAAAGAGAAGTGGGAAACACACTCACCGGAGTACTCTGAGTCGGCCTAGGAGGAAGGAAGATCGCAGGTGGAGAAGGGAGTTGCACTTGTGGTTGAGATGCAGCAATCGCTGAAGAAAGACCTTGGATGTACTAAAGCACCTACTGCATCTGCTGATTATTGGCCTCGACATACTGCTGCAGCACCTGCTGGCTGGCCGCCTGCTCCCTCTGCCGTTCGGCCTTCTCTTCTTCCAGCTTGGCCTGCAAGTTTTGACCCCAACATTAGAAGGCAAAGCAAACATATAAGAAGCATGGTCAATGAACGACAGATATAAGAGATCAAATTACCTGGACTGTCTCCAGCAAGGTCTCGGTAGTGGTCGGTCGTCGCTGTACGGGCGGGGCTGAGCTCGTGCTCCGAGCTTTCACCACCGGGAGAGAGGGAACCAGGGCCGGGTCGAGGATGCTGTCGCCAACAAAGTGTCGACCATGCTGCTTGCCGTGTCCGATCCTCATTATCACTTCTCCATCAAGCAGCGCCGTCCTCGGATCGAACTCTGGCCCATGGACCTCCCTTGCCGTCGTGTTGTACCGGACGATGCGGAGCTGGATCGTCGGGTTTGTGTACGCCTCGGGCGGGTCTGCCTCGTTGTAGGTGATGTCCGACATCGCCTTGCCCTTGTGAGAAAAAGCATATGCCTCGAGCTGGGAGCAATGCTGGCCACCATGGGACCGAGACTGCAACAATGCAACAAACAACAAGATTATCACAAAAAATGCAAAACTGTGAGCGTTGCAATAAAGAAATAAATCCACGTACCCATCTAGCCGCAAATCGGCTTAGGTTTAGGTTGCCTTGATGGTGTGCCGGACCTGGCATCTTCAAACGCCGCTCCCGGCGCGCGAGGTGCAACGCGTCCCACTCCGGGTCAAGCCACCTGTCCACCAGCCTCGCCCAAGCCCGCCGATTGCTGCTACACCACCACGGAGGCACCTGCAGGTCATCAAGTGCATGTCATACATGTACATCAAATTGACCATACGTGAACGATTCCAAGGTCAATATTGCAGTGATATGCGAGATCTTACCCTCAACCATTCTTCTCTGGGCAGCTTCTCGTTTCTTGCCTGCTCTTTGGTGATTTTCAAGCCCTTGTGCTTGGCGAAGTAGAAGACAACGGTGCCCACACGGGCCTCGTAAATCATATCATGCACCAGCTTCTGACAGGCATTTCTCGCCACCGCATTCGCCCAGTCTAGAGAGCCCTCCTCACATCTGTAGAAATCCTGCATATACAAGTGTGGTCAATACTTTAGGCATATGCAATGCAAAAGCGATGTATTGAGATTGGCAATGTTTTGCGAGGAAGACTTACCCATAATTCGGCTACCACACGCCCGGCCTTGGTATGGAAATTCCGGTCGTCTCGATCATCTTGATCGGTCGCGCTGACGTAGTGGTCAAAAGTCTCTGCTAGGTCCTCTCGGTCCCCAACCTCCACCAACCCAGGACAATGAACCTTGCACAAAATACCGAGGATGCCATTGGGAAGTCGTTTGTGACTCCCTGGAGCGACTTCCATCCATCCCCTGCAAAATTGGTTCAGACAAATTAATAGTTTCAATTGTAAAAGTTCAAAGTAACCAATGAAAAAGTACTGGTAGATTACCTTTTCCCTTCAGGTGCAATAATCAGTCGTTCCGCAGGAGGTATGGGACGTGAAGGAAGCGTCGAAGGGCCTCGCAACCAGATCTTCCGACCCTGCTGCTCCCCATCCCCCTCCCCCTCCCCCTCTCCCTCTCCCCCAACATCACCTCCACTTCCACTGCCACTATCCCTCTCCCTCTCCATCTCCCTATCCTCCTGCAGCTGCTACTGCCTGTGCTCCTCCCTATCCCTCTCCTCCTCCTCCTCCTCCTCCCTCTCCTGCACCTGCGGGGGCACCACAATAGAGGGACGCGATTTGCGTCCCACCCTCCCTCCAGACGACGAAGAACCAGGAGGGGAGGATGACCTCCGGCAGGCAGCCCTACCTCCTCCTCCTCCGCCAGATGGAGGTGGACGGTCCAGAGTGGGTGACCTCCTGCGACACCTCCTACCACGTGCCCCGGAGCCCTCGGCCATCTGGGAGGCTTCAGGGGCGGTGTCAGCGTAGAACTCGTTGAGGTTCCTCGTCACCCCGCGACCGCCGCGACCGCCTCTTCCTTTGCCACCGCGCCCCTTAGGCATCTTTGTTCAATCAACTGCAAAAAAAAAGAGTAAAAGCACGTATTAGTACATGTATTAGAAAGTAAAGAATACAAGTACTAAATAAAAACATAATCAATCCGCTGCACATAGAAATTTGCCTCAGATATTTTGTCTTTTCAGATGACCTTGAACTTGGAGCATAGAAGAACACAAGAACTACAAAAAGCGGGTTCATGGCAACATGAAAGCGTGGGACACAACCAGCCCAACCATCATATCATAACGACCGACCTGCTGGGCATGGATGTGTCCCATGCCTTGATGACAACCATGAGAAGCATATAATTGAAGAACACAAGCTCAAGGTCATTATATGTTACCCAACAAGAAATTTGGGTAAGTTTTGATATCATCATAGGCATGAGTAAAGTTGAATTCAAAACCTGCAACAAAACAACGGCACGATGGCCGACAACCAACATCCCAAAATAGTAAGTTGCCTCAGATATGTTGCCGCTCATTGACCTTGAACTTATAGAGCATAGATCATGAAAAGTGGTAAAAAGGGGGTTCATGACAGCCATGGAATCGTGAGACACATCCATCCCAACCAAGTTGTTGCTTGGGCATGGATGTGTCGCACGATTTGATGACAACCATGAGAAGCATAAAACCATAAGCTCAAGGTCACCATATGTTACCCAGCAAGAACACTAGGTAAAATTCATATCATCATCAGCATAGGAGAAATTAAATTTCAGATCATGCAAAATAAAACAAAATTTAACAGCACCTCCCCTACACGGAGAGGTTTTCAAAACCTGCAACAAAACAAAGGCACGATGGCCGACAACCACACAGTCCAAAATAGTAATTTGCCTCAGATATTTTTTCTTGCATTGACCTTGAACTTAGACCATAGATCATCAAAAGTGGTAAAAAGAGGATTCATGACAGCCATGGAACCGTGAGAGACGTCCATCCCAACGAAGTTGTTGCTTGGGAATGGACGTCTCTCATGGTTTGATGACAACCATGAGAAGCATATAACAGGTCCAACACAAGGTCAAGGTCACCATATGTTACCCAGCAAGAACACTAGGTAAAATTCATATCATCATCGGCATAGGAGAAGTTAAATCATGCTAAATCCAATGGCGATTCAACCCAGCATGGCACGGCTCGAAGGCCGGCGCATCAACTCAGGCAGACCAAGGTGAAGGAGAGAGAGCAAGGACGTGGAGAGGCTCACGTTGGGGCGGAGGTGACGACGTGGCCTTGATGAGCGCGTTGGTGTAGCGGCGGTGAAGTTCACGGCGGCGGTCTTGCTCTGCTCCGGCGGTGGCTCGACGCGGACGGGATCTTCCTCTTCTCGGGTGGCACCGGTCTTGGGGACTTCGGCTTCAGCGGGACGGCGCGGCGGCGACGCGCCTCCCCCTTCTTCTTTCTCCTCCCTTCTCCCCCTCTTCCCCCTTCTCCCTTCTCGCGGCTATGGAACAGAGAATGGGGCGGCGGGGCAGCAGTCGGGGCCGGCCTCTCCCCCGACGGGCGCGGGCACGGCGGTGAGGACAGCGGCCGAGGTCGAGGACGACGAGGTACGGGCGACGGGCGCGCTGAACGACGGGCGACGGGCGACGACGGCGGGGAGGACGACCGGCGCTGGCGGGGACTCCGACCGGCGCGGGCGCGGGGACGACGGCCGGCGCGGGCGGGGACGACGGCCGGCGCGGGCGGGGACGGCGGGCGACGCGGGGTGGGGTGTGGTGCGCGGCGGCGTGTGTGTATGTTGTGTGGAGTGGTGTCTGTGTTGTGTGTGTGTGTGGTGTGGAGAAGAGTGGGGCGGGTGCGGCGGGCCAGGGGGCCCGCAGCCCCTTCACTGTGAGCCACAGATCCGGCTCACGGCAATGGACAGACGGGCCCACCGGTCAGCCGCACCCGCCCTAGGCTTTCTGAGGGTTTGTTTGCCGTGAGCCGGATCTAGAGCTAACGGCAAACACATGTTCTTGCCGTGAGCCGGATCTAGAGCTCACGGCAAACAGCTACTCATAGCCGCTTCCGTGTGGCCCTGTGCGCCACGTGGCTCGGGCGCAGCTTTGCCGTGAGCAACTCCTTGCTCACGGCAATGAGGCCTTGTTGCCGTGTGTGTACGTTGTTTCCCGTGAGCTACACACGGCAAAGTGCATTTTACAGATTTTGTTAATTTTTCTCTAGTTTTTTTAGTTATTTTCGTTAAACTTTTTTTGAGTGTATTATGATAGTTAATTGCTAAGCTCACTATATCACGGTAAATTTACACTTTGATGAATTAAAGACATTAGTTTCATTGTACTTTCAACTCTAACTCTATCATTTCATGTGGTCCGATAATGATCAAAATTATAAAACTACATCAAAATTATGCCAAGAACCAACATAAGACACTCTAAGTTGTGTAATGATCATAGGCAAAGTTCCAAAGTCAAATTTGAATCTAAGCTTCACGAAGACCACAAACTCTAGTCACATGAGTCAACCTCTCAGAAACTTCCAGTGAGATGCTTCAGTTTCTACATAGCGTACGTGTCGAGTAATTCAAAACCATCTCAACTCTTCACCAAAGCCTCCATACATGATATCATGAAGTCCATACCAATTTCATGATGTTTTAAATTTGTATGGATTTTATACAATTAAAACACTATTGGACAAAACCTTCATAATCATCTTTCCAGAACCAAATGGTTGAAATATAGTCTCATTTCATGGTATATGTATGAGAAATGAATGAAGAACATGAAATATCATTAAAACACTAACTTTGGTCTATGATTTTATGCACTTCCAGTTCAAATCGGACGTATACAAGAAAAACACATAGAAAGAAATAAAATTGTTAAATATAGCAAACTGAGCTATAATTGTCCCAAGTTTGAATATGTTGTTTGTAGAGATGTGTTTCATGGGAGGAAAAAGTTTGAAGTGGGAAGGACAATTTTTTTTCTAAACTTTGCCGTGAGCAAGGAAGGAAGCTCACGGCAAAGGCAGAAGACAGACGGCAACAAGACACGTTGCCGTGAGTCTCGCCTGGCTCACAGCAAACTGTTGTGAGGCCGTGCCGCGTGGCTGCCGCGTGACGCTCGTGTGATTCCCACGCGGCTGCGACATGGCTGCCACGCGGCTGCTACACGTTTGCCGTGAGCCGCGCGTCCAGCTCACGGCACAGAACCAACGTGGCCGTGTGTGGACTTTTGTGCCGTGAGCTAGCTGTCAGGCTCACGGCAAAGGTAACGGTCCAGGCCACCGGCTGTCACGGTGAGAAACGTCACCGTGTGACGTTCCCTTTGCCGTGAGCCTGGTGCAGAGGCTCACGACAAACATTGATGTACACCGTGTGTTATAATGTTGCCGTGAGTTCCGTGGGCCGGCTCACGGCAAACATCCTATGCACCGTGTGGGTTATAGTTACCGTGAGTCAGCTCGGATGCTCACGGCGAACAAGCTTGTTTGCCGTGAGCCCGATATTCGGCTCACGGCGAAGACTTTGCTCACGGCAGCGAGGCCGTTTCCGGTAGTGTATGTATTCTGTATGTCACGATATAGTAGGAACAGGCAAGGTACTGAAGCAGGTACCGAATGGGTCTCAGTAAATAATATTCGATATGATGGCAATAAATGGTGAATTTGAGGATTATGGGTTTGTGCGGATGATGTTGTTGTGATTTTTAAAAATATGAACGTGGATTAGTGGAAGGAGGCACGGCGGTCACGCATTTAATGCAACATGATTTCTCTCTCCTGAATCGCCTGCAAAGTTGTCAGATGTACAGCATTGATGTGTCCGACATCCATTAAAATTAAATCTTGTACCAACACATGACACAAAGTGGCACACATCTCACGAATATATAAACGGATCGGATTAACCGAGCTGCAGCTAGACGGAGTAAAACGTTTTTTTTCCGGATATCGCACCGGCGCCGTCATGAATGCCGATTGCGAGGAAGCAAATAATCCGCACAGGCAGAAACGAGTAATAAATGACTGTGGTGAATGGGAGAAACACACATTGATTAGACGTAATTATAAGTACTCCCTCCATACCTATAAATCAAGTCGTTTAGAACATGATTGTGTTTACCAAGGAGTTATTAATTAGGGTATAATTTTCCTTATTTACCCTTATTAAATAGTGTCGCGGGTACTCCAAGACACAACCCAACACAGCTTCAACTGGCTAGCATGACGAGTCCGGAGAGGGACGTCGTGGGTTCAAATCTTGGCGGCCTCATTTTTTTGTGTTCGCGTGTATTTTTGCATGGCACTGTGCAGTGGGGTCTGGCTGCATGCCACGCGCGTTGGGCGCGTGCCGTAGTCATGCGGAGCGCGCTGGATCGTTTTCGCTTGGCGCGCTATTTTTCCCGGCGACGATTTTGTTGGCGCGTGTGCGTGCTGCCGCTGCCTTCTTTTTTTTTGCTCGTGCGCGCGCGTGTCGCCAGCAATTTTTTGCTTGTGCGCGTGCTGCCGTTTTGCTTGCTTATTTAACTGTGCACCACGAGTCACCGAGTCAGTTAGAACTTCTCTTCCACAACTTGTGCAACACATGGATCTCAACATTGCTTTAGAGGAAGATGACAACGGCTGTGGTGGATTCGATCTCAACATTCCTTTAGAGGAAGATGGCATCGGCAATGGCACCTTGGACCTAAACCAGGCTGTAGAGGAAGAAGAGTTCGGCAATGGTAAGATTGCTTTTCTTTTTCGTATCATTGTTTCCTTGGATCTCAACCTCTCTTATCTTGTATTGAGCGTGTGTGTTTTTTGCACGCAGCACATGGTGTGGAGGCTCCCGCTGATCCTGTAGAAGGAGAAGACGCCGATGGAGATGCCGACACCGACGCCGATGATGATGACGGTGATGCCGACGACGGAGACGCTGACCACGACGATGACGCCGATGCTGACGCCGGCGGCCACGACGATGGCGATGGCGATGAGCATCTCAATGAGCCTGAGCATGGCAACGGTAATGCAATGCAGCATTTCATTGTTTCCGTTGGAGTATGAGGACGTTATTAGTTTCATTTTTTATATTAACAGCAGCCGCATGCAAGTAGTTTTCATTCTCAGTGTGTTCCTTCATTTTGGGCAGGATTTGATTTAAACTTGCCACTAGATGAATTTGGTGCAGTCGACTTAGATTTTTTACAAAACCATGCTGGTAATTATTCTCAACTTGTTCTTTTCATTTTTTTCTCTCTTTTTTAAGCCGTGGCTATAATTCTAAATGTGCTTGTTTCCTTTACTTTTTTTAGAACATGGTGTACAGAACCATGCTCCTGTTGAAGTACACCATCGAAGGAAGGACATGACCGAACTAGTCAGAAGACAAGTCTTCCAAGCATTGTTGGCTAGAAGCAGGAACGGGAAACTAGGCAAGAAAGATACAAGAATTGTTGCTGATCAATTCGGAGTACACATTCGATCAGTTCAACGCTTATGGAAGTGAGGTAAAATCCAACTTGCTCATGACATTCCGGTTGTGGTTGCTAGTCTAAAGAATGGTAGAAATGGTCGTAAACCAGTCCCTCTTGATTTGGAACCATTGCGCAACATTCCTCTCAAGCAAAGAACGACAATAGAAGATGTGTCTAGTAAACTTGGTATGACCAAATCTAGGATACAAAGGTATTTGAAAAAAGGTTTGCTTAGACGTCACTCTAGTAGCATCAAACCATTCCTCTCAGATGCTAACAAGAAGGCTAGGTTGAAGTGGTGTGTTGAAATGATTCAACAAGGTTTGCTTGGTGATCCAATGTTTAAGGATTTTTTTGACTTTGTGATCATGGATTAAAAATGGTTCTACATCTGTCAAAAATCTGAAAAATTTTACTTGCTACCCGAGGAAGATGATCCCAATCGCACTTGTAAGAATAAAAATTACTTCCCTAGGATCATGTTCTTGTGTGTTGTTGCTCGGCCAAGGTTTAAGGATGGTGAGTGTATTTTTGATGGTAAGATTGGTTGTTTCCCCCTTGTCACTTATGAACCGGCTATAAGAGGTAATCAGAGAACCGGTCGTGTCCGTGGGGACTTGGTTATGAAGCCCATAACTTCAATCACGAGAGAGGTGATTAGGGATTTCATGGTGAACAAGGTATTGCCTGCCATTCGAGCCAAATGGCCAAGAGAAGATATGGACAAACCAATTTTCATTCAACAGGATAATGCACCTACTCATTTGAAATTGGATGATCCGGTATTTTGTGAGGCTGCTAAGCAAGAAGGATTTGACATTCGCCTAATTTGTCAACCACCAAACTCTCCGGATTTCAACATTCTAGACTTGGGTTTTTTCCGAGCTATTCCAGCTATTCAATACAAGAAGAATGCAAGAACATTAGAAGATCTAATTCCAGCCGTCCAGCAGGTAAATTGATAAGTTGTTCACATGTTTTATAGGCATCCAACAATAATGTCCATTCATTAATTCATTTCTTGAAATAATGTCTTGTAGGCATTCTTAGAGTACTCTCCATGGAAAGCAAACAAGATTTTTGTAACACTTCAAAGTGTTTTGAAGGAAGCCATGAAGGTTAAAGGATGCAACAAGTTTAAAATTCCTCACATGCAAAAAGATATACTAGAGAGAGAAGATCGGTTGCCGTTGCAAATCTCATGTGAAGCTTCCTTGCTTGCCGAATGCATTGCTAGCCTTTCTGCAGAATATTAAAGATGCAAGCATGTTAGTCTTTGCAGCATGCTAGCCGAAGCAAGAATGTTAGTAGAAAATTAGCTTTTGCTTGCATGTTAGGTCGACTGAATGAGACATGTATACCTTACTGTTCTTTCTGGGCATCTTTCATCTTTGCATCTTCCAACTTCTTGATAACGTGCTCAGGAAGAAGTATTGTGTCACCATTCATTTGAAGCTTCTCTACATTAGGAATGTAGAACTCGCAGTCAAACTTTTCCATGTTATGGAGAAACTGTGCGGGGAGGTCGTAATCTTCATGCAGAAGGCCACAACGGCCGCACATGCGAGCACGGCGGCGAGCTTGGAAGCAAGCTTCTCCGAAGACGCCGCCGGCGTGCAACGTGCCGCAGCGAGGACACTGCACCGCCTCGAACACACAGTCGTCGTCCGCGGCATGGGACATGCCACAATGAACACACAGCACCATCTCCGAGTTCGGCGACACCACTGAGTCCGGCACCATCTCCGAGACCGGCATGGCACGAGCGAACTTCATGGCGACGACATCCTCCGGCACGACGTCCTCCGCGGCGACCATCTCCGATACCTCCATGCTGGTGACGACATAATGAAATGCAAACATTCCAGAACGTTTAGGGAAAGTTTATGATCAATTCTGATGAGTGAGGGATTGGACAGAGTTGAATGCTTATTGTGCTCGCACCAAAATGATTAATCCGATCTAGCATGAAAAAATTGGATCTGCAAACAGAGAATGGAATCCAAAGATAGTCGTTCTAGTATGCAACTAGCTAGAGATGATTTGGGAGTATATGCATTGGTTTTTCTTGGCAGAATGTAGAGCACGAATGAACTAACTCATCTAAGATCAAGTACCCCGCGGCGACCATCTCCGACACCTCCATGCCGGCGACGACGTCCTCTGCGGCGACCATCTGCGAGACCTCCATGCCGGCGATGGCGTCCTCCGCGGCGACCATCTCCGAGACCTCCATGCCCGCGACGACGTCCTCCGTGGCGACCATCTCCGAGACCTCCATGCTGGCGACGACGTCCTTCGCGAAGACGTGCTTCGAGTCCGGCACCGGCACCACGTCCTCCGCGGCGGCCTCCAGTGAGTCCAGCGATTCCTCTAGCATGCTGCCGGGAGCCATGGCGAGGAAGTGAGATAGCTTCAAGCGGCGCTCTCTGGGAGAAGATAGAAGTGTGCGCGACCTGCGAGAGAAAAGAAGGGAGCGAGCTAAAGCGCGAGCCGTTCGAGACGACGCAATACGTACGAGGTGGACGGCGCAATACGTACGAGGCGGCGTGATTAATTACAGACGGAGGGAAGCGAACGGGCGGCCAGGGGCAAAGGCGTCCACGGAGACCCTCGTGTGGTGAGAACGACTTGATTTGTGAAACTAGGCAAAAGTCCAAAACGACCTCATTTTCGGGTACGGAGGGAGTATATTATTTTATGGTTTGAATGAAGTTTTTACGGTAATTTTTTTCTTTCGGTTCCGCTGCCGCCGGACAGACGGCTCTCCGCCGGGACCCTAAATAATATTTAACACCCTACGAGGATATATATATAGAGAGAGGGATAGTTACTATTTAGCTCGCAGGCTGTTGACTATTATTCAGCATCCTGACGGCACATCTCCCCTCCGTCTGTCTCTCTGTTAGCTAGAGAAATCACTATACACAATCCAACAACATGAAATATATAGCTTCCGATTTTTATTCCAGGCCAGTTGCATTCACGCGTGCATGCATGCACGGGTCAACAAAGGTAATTCGGTTATCAACGCAATTAATACAATAATTGCTAATTAGCACATACTACTAATTCATGAGCTGAGGTAGTTGCTCTTTCCAAAAATCTGTACATGCACGGAATCAACTCCGTTGGGAAATTTTGGAAAATACGTAGCTATAAATATACTATACCGTAGGTCAGATCCTCTGGACCCAATTAAACGTCGCTGCAAGGTCGTTGCTTCGTTGGTAAGATGCATGGCATCCTCTACACGCTTGGCATCTGATCTCGCGTCAGATCAAGGTGAGCACAAGCTCATCTACGGCAAGCGGCACCTAGCAAGATAACAAGCAGCTCTCGTGCTCAGATCTAGCATATGATACAGCAAGATCCATCCTGTGTCATCCTCTCCGCGAGCTGAGTTCAACGACCCAGTGGCGGGCGCCGCATGATGATCCAGCAGCCATGGCGACCTTATCTGCTACGATGGGCCATCATGTCTTCGTGATGATTGGAATCAGGTCGACTATCAAGCTGAGCTAACTTTTAATTATGCTATTTTCTAATTCAGTACATATACTACATTTCACAAAAGAGGAGTATAATGTTGCTTAGCAAGACCACAGTCCTGCCTCATCGTGCTGGTTCATGCTGCTATATGTTCTGATTTTTTTTCCTTGCTTGAGTGCAGCCTTTTTGATAGTTTTTGTTTTTGTTCAGTGCAGAATAATGAGTCCCCAAGTTAACGATGAAAATGAGTACCTTGTTGGTTTCAGAATCATTTTTTACTATTCGATATCAAAACAAAGTAAATAGGTGCCTAGCAATCGGTATTTACTTCTCGCGGTCGAAGAGGTGTAAATTGTTATTGAACAATTTTGCTCAGGGAATTGCCCAAACCTGAATTCGTTGGTTTCAGAATCATTTTTTACAATTCGAGATGAAAAGAAAGTAAATACATGCCTAGCAACGGATTTTACTTCTCGCGATCGAAGAGGAGTAAATTATCTTTTTTTTCAAAACATTAAGAGGAGTAAATTATCGTCGAACAAGATGTCAAACATAGTAAATTATTTCTTTATGTTGCCATATTACTTCTTTGAACAATAAAGATGTCACTGATCGCTAGTAATTACTACTGTATACTTTCATGAAGTAAGTCAAATAGCATAATAATTTCAATAAGCAAGGAGTAAGAAGTAATCTTATAAAATAATAATAATTTGACTAAGACACCTTATACAGACAAAGGGAGTAATAGTCCATACAAACGAGAATAATTTCAAAACACTACATGATCAAGGTTAATTCAGCCCAGAAGCATGGTACATGCTAGGCAGCCCAAACATATGCAAACGTCAACTGTATCAATATTATTGCACCTTGCAATAAATGTTTTGCATGCATGCAAGGCTAGTTATTTCTCTCTCCTGAAATCCAGCACGCGCTAGCCGATGTGTACACACCTAAATTAATCACTAAAACCACGCACATACTAGCCGGTGCATTCCCAAGTCTTAACTGCACAAAATCCCTCTCAACATGCATTTATATGTCAATACAAAATACTACAATCAATACTCCAATTGAAAGTATGTAGTCCTCTAATCAATTAAGAATAATCACCAATTTCTTCAGTGTTACAATAATGTTCCATGCATCGGGGGGCACAAAAGCCTAAAAGTAGCCATGGACATGCACTCTGTTGAAGATCGATGGCCGGACCGGGAAGCACAAGATGGATCATCGACATGTCAAAATAGTTGCGTAAATATCCTACACGATTTTACGGTCACGTCACCAGAAGAAGCAAATTTCACATGACCAGAACTCCATGAACGAAATTGTATTTCACTTGCAGGCCACTGTCGCCGTCGAACCCCAGAGGATAGTTCGCGTAAAATCAGATAGAAATCGTGCGCGTGTAGATGAGATTCGATTTTACTACACGAGATATAAACAGAGTAACTATGTGATCATAAGGGTTCCCCGGACCTTCTTCGGTTGGTAGCAGTGGCATCGCGCCACCGTCAAATCCCGGAGGATGGTTCGCACAAATCCATCGGAAGTGAAAAAGGCAACAAGATCAAAAACAAATTTGAAAAACCACCTAAATCCGATTTTAATGCCTACAATTGAGAAAGGAGTAATTTCGTACATGGTAAGAGATTTTTTTTTAGGGAAACAACAGGAGAGGCCCCTACTGAATTTATATATATATATATATGCAAAAAAAGGATAATTACACGTTACAAGGCCTTAGGCCCAAAAAAAAAAGGCTCTAGTTAACTGAAATTACAAAACCAAGTTTCTAGATCTATCTTCCGGGAGGGAGAGGCTTTTAACAACACGGTGGCAAACTCCTCCCGGAATATGAACTTTCACCTTCTCAAGGAGGGTGGGACCCCATCAAAGATAATCTCATTCCTGTGCTTCCAAACCACCCAAGCTCCAATGATGAGGATCTCTCTAAATATTTTGGCATTGAAAACCCTTCTTGCTTCCACAAGCATATCTCCCCCTGATAGGCTGAAATTCCAAGAGATTCCCAAGAAACGCCAACACCATTGGCTAAAAGGGCAATGGAAAAATAAATGAAAGAGGGTCTCCTCAACACCTCCAGAACACAGGACGCAAGAGTAAGCTGGCAGCACTCTCCTTTTCCTTCTAAGCATGTTCCTTGTGGTAAGAGATGGCCGAAGGTTCGAGAGATAAACTATGAAAAAATCGATGCAGAACCCTCCCAACTAATTTTTACCATCATCTTCTATAGTGGAAGATTTGTACTACACGGTGATAAAAACAGAGTAATTATGTGATTACCAGGACTCAAAAAACAGATGCGAAAAATTAACTGAGAACCTTTTTTACTACTCCAAAGTGAAAAGAAATAATTCTATCATTACCATGGCACTCATTGGACCTCCGTTAGCCTGAACGGTGCGTGTTGAATATTATTCACCACGCAGCGTGGTGAATAGCTCGGTCGGGAACTGCTATTCATCAACCAGCGTGTCGAATAATATTCAACACCCTGACGGTGTGCTGCCTCTCTGTCAGTTTACTTGTATATCCTCTCTCAATCGTTTATGGAGTAAAATACTTCTAATACACTACTACACAAAAAGTTTTTAGCACCGGCCGGATTTGCATTTTCAGGTGCGGGCGCCAAAACCCGCTCCTAGCTGTCGCTTTTAGAAATAGCGATTTCTAGGAGCGGGTAATTGACCCGCACCTGGAAACGCATTTCCAGGTGCGGGTGACGCCGTAGTCCGCACCAAGAAACCGATTTCTAGGTGCGGGTGACGGGGTGGTCCGCACCTAGAAATTGATTAAAAAGAACATTTGAAAATTGTGTTAAAACAATCGAAATAAATAGCAAAAAAATTTTATTTTTAGGGGAGGACCCACTGGCCAGCCACCCGCCACCCCAAGCCTTCAAGTCGCAAGTTGCCGCATTTTTCGCGTAAAGTCGCGACGCTACGCACTCCGTGGGGTTCGAACCCGCGACCTCCGGGTTCGCGCGAAGCCTCCCTTGCCACTGCACCACACACTCATATGCGTCCATATCCCGTTTGCATTCTACTCATATTATACTACGCCGAGTGTAAATTGTTTTTTTGAGGCTTCAAATGTATTCAAATGAAAAAGTTGTCAACTACAAAGTTTCATAACTTTCGAAGATCTATAACTTTCATGTTGAGAGTTTTTCCATTCGAGGTCATTAACAAATTTTGAATTTCAAATTTCAAAGATTCAAATTTGAATCTCGTTAACAATATGATTTCAAATAAAAAAGTTGTAAACTACAAAGTTTCATAATTTCTCAAGATCTACAACTTCTATTTTGAATGTTTCTCCATTTGAGGTCGTTTGAAAATTTCAAATTTCAAAACTTCAGTGGTACTTTTCGTTGACAAAAGTAATTCAAATTAAAAAACTTTCAACTACAAAGTTTCATAACTTCTCAATATGTACAACTTTTATTTTGATCATTTGCTCATTCGGTATAGTGGTAGTAACATTCTTCACAAATCTTATACACCTCTCATATAGTTCCATTAAACTATATAAGAGATATATGTTTTGTGAAGAGCTTAAATGAATATTTTGAAATTTTAAACAATCTCAAATGAAAAAGTTGTCAACTACAAAATTTTAGGTCTCGTCGAGCTATACAATTTTCATATAAAATTTGTCTTCATCCGAGATCATATGCAAAAGTTATGAATTTTTGTTCACGAGACCATTTCTAGGAGCGGGTGATGACGTCACCCGCACCTAAAAATCCATTTCTAAGAGCGGGTGATGGCGTCACCCGCACCTAAAAATCCCGCTCCTAGAAATGAGTATATTTCCGGGAGCGGGTGATGGGGTCAGCCGCACCTAAAAAACGTTTTTAGGTGCGGATGACCCCATCACCCACTCCCGGAAATGATTTCTAGGTGCGGATTTCGTTGCTACAGTGTCACGTGGATTTCTTAGATCGGACGGCAAATTCGCCCGCTCTTAAAAAAAAGCGGTGGCTCCTACAAATGTTTTGTGTAGTAGTGATATTTACTACATAAATTAATTGTAGGGACTAATAACTATGCATTCATGCAGGCACGCACATCAACAACAGAATTAATTAAGATCATGTTAATTGACGTAATTAATGCAATAATTACCAAGTTGAAAACTCTTCACCTATAAATTTTCACCTATATGACAGTCATCATCTGGTGGCACTACACCATGCAGGACCTCTAGATCGTCGCCATTTGTGACTTCTCTGCAGCCGCACCCTCAGCTTTCTTCGAGTCAGCACCCATCATCACTGAATGTGCTCATCGCGAGCCTAGGGGACGAGCTCATGCGTGCATGTGGTGCTGACATTGCGATGGTGGCAGCACTGGTGCAAGCGGCAATCAGCAAAGATGTGGAGGTTTTGTCGGTGATTAGATGTGCTGAACTGCTGATGTGCGTGCATGTGCCATGGTGCGGTGCTCCGTCCTGCTTGCAATCGGCATCCTCGATGACGATGTCGTGGTGTTCTTCAATGGCGGCTGGCTGCACAATTCCTCCTCACCTCCTGGACATGCGCACAAATGACAATTGGCAAGGTAGGGTCAATCATATTGAAAATGAAAGAAATTTGCTTCCGTGTACATGTCAATCACTTGCCTTCTGGTGTTCTTTTATGCACTTCCAAATAGCTTTAATCCCTTTCTGTTGTACTCGATGTTTTTGCTTGTCATTGTTTAATACTTTAATGTTCGATGATGAATCAGTTCCATATGAAATATTCAAATTATTTCACAGTTACGTTCTTTGGGTATGTGGTTGTGGATTGTGGGTTGCCATAAGGTTGAGGTTCTCCATGCTTCAGAACATGGAAACTTACCTCTTTTACCTTTGTGATTGAAATTACTTCTTAAGATATAGACCACACCTATAATAGAGTATAGAAAATACTACTCCAATAGGGCACAATACTCCTAAGGAAAATACTCTTAATTAAAATTGAAATTTCTCTAATATTATTAAAAATGAAAATTTCAGGATTACTCTTTTTGAAACCTAAAGGAGTAAATTAACAATTACTTTGAAGAAGTAATTTTCATAATTTGGAGTAGTATTTTTGTGAGCGGTCCAAAAAACTTTACTCTGCATGGTAGAAAAGATGCACGCGTGCTAGCGTATATCCCGAACAAGTAGATCGGCCCGGTACGCCAATTGCTTCCTAACTGAATCCATCTTCTATATGTGACAAAGTACACGCATGCATCGATACAAACAACTATAGCATGCACAAAATCATATCTGTAAATAAATAAATGGCTCACAAATAAAATCATGTAATTGCAGGACATGGATCCAGTCATCAACACAATGGCACCTTCCTTATTACCTACAAGATGCAGTTTAATTTTCGGAAACGTATACATTGTTCCCAACTGCAGCGATGCGAGAGCTGAGGCCAATTGCATGGAGAAGTGGAATAAAGAGCTCGAAACAGGGTCGTCGATGATTCACAACTAGGATCCACGACGAGCAAGATGGCGTCAATCCAATGCACTCGCGCGAGTCATCACTGAATCCTGCCAAACAAAATAATTAAATCGCTCATTGGCAGTAAATATAACCCATTTTTATACACTTGTAATTAGTTGGAGTAAATAGACGATCTCAAGATGGTTTTACTACCAGCGACGAGAATGAAGTAATCCTCAGTGGATAAGAAAAAAAGATGAGAAACCAAGTAATTATTTGCGGACATACCCATGCACCTCAGCATTCGTCTAGTGGGCAACGATGTGCAAGATAGTCAGCAGAGAACTCCATGAAAAATATACTAGAGGAGAGATTACTTTGCATGGACTCTCTGACCACATATTAGTGATGCAATCGGGAGTAAATCTAGGTGTATATGCGAGCCGTGGCGGCATCCTCCGACCACGAATAAGCAGTTGACCACACATACGTTATTGAGCATTGCTGGAGGACCTGCACACCTAGAAGCACCACCGGCACGTATTAGGTTCGATTTCACTTGAAAGTAATTAAATGAGTTGCTTAATCACAAAGTGCATAGTTTTATTTCCACAGAAGAAAAAGGAGTAAAAGACAAAGCCAAATAAACCTCCTTCTGCACACACGTGTATGTGATAATTGCCCCGAAAGCCCTCCTCATATTAAATGTCGGTCAATACTGCATGTATGTACTCCCTCCGGTACCACTTTAGTAGTCGTTTAGGACCGGATTTCGCATACCAAGAAGTCATTAATTAGGGTAATTTTTTCATGGTTACCCCTAATAAATAGGCTGACGGATGTATAGTAATCACCAACCTCTTCTTGGCCGATTGGCTAGCGCAGGCTGTGTATCGTGTCCTAGTTGCGCGAGGTTGTCGGTTCGACTCCCCAGCCCGCTGCTTTTTTTCCGGCGCCGCAATTACTCAGGGGCAAAGACGGAAAACACTAGTAGTACATGACCAGGACGACTTCTTTTTTGCACTCGGTCTTGCGGCCAGGACGACCTCTAAACAGGAACCGGAGGGAGTAATGCATATGCAAGCAACTCAGCACGATTTACTGGTCTAATAAATTATCCAACAATCAGGCATTGACACGGCATAAAGAAGCCTTTAATTTCCTTTTGTACTAATCGCGACATGCATGCTATCTCTTTTGCTTGATTTCCTCCTTTCCTTTATGCACAAAACTTTTGCACTGACGTCATAGTTTCATACTGGCCTTCCGCACGGCCATTGGAGTAAATCCATCTTTCCAACTTATTTTTTACGACCTCACATCTCCATGCACGGTTGGAGATGGCAGAAGGTTTGAGGGATCAACTATGAAAAAAATCGATCCAGAAACCTTCTAACCAATTTCGAAAGATTTTTACTGCCCGGTAATGAGAACAAAGTAATTATGTGATTACCAGGGTTCGCCGGAGCTTCGGCCATAGCACCACCGACACGTCCCACATGATTAATTTCAAAACACAAAAAAACAGATGCGAAAAACTAACTAAGATCTGTTTTTTTACTACTATGAGGGAAAATAAATAATTTCATGATTACTATAACTCCCTGGACATCCGTTAGCTTTCACGGTGCATGTTGAATAATATTGACCACGCTACGTGGTGAATATCCTTGTCATATATATATATATATATATATATATATATATATATATATATATATATATATATATATATATATATATATATATATATATATATATATATATATATATATATATATATATATATATATGGCAGCGCTATTCCATACCCGAGCCAGCCACGGCTCCCACCGTTCCGCGCACCCACCGCAACCACCCGCGGCCCGCGAGGGAACCTCCAGCCGGTTTTCTTCCTGCCCACCACGACGTCTCAACCGATCCAATTTTTTTAAAAAAAACCGAGCCACCCTGCCGTGCCCCGATTTTTCTACTGACCGGCAAACCAGTTCTGGTTTTTTAGTACGTGCAAACCGGGAGTCCCTTCTGCCTGCTGTAGTCTTTTTTTTCGATAACGGGCCTAGCTCTCAATCAGATTTTTGTTGACCGATATGATTTTTTTGAGGATTTTTTCCTGATGTTGTAGATTGACTGCGTGTTAGGCACAAAGGATTCCAATTTTCCTTTTCAACGGGCATACTTTTGAAAACAATTGACTTTTTCGTAAACAACGGAAATTTATTTACACTAGTGTTGCAGCACCAACAATTTGGTGCCGCTTTGACATGTAAATCTAACACTTCTATTTGAAATTCATTGTTTTTGTGATGTGGAATCATCATTGAGTTTGTGACATGTGATACAAAATCATCGCGTTTCTTCCTTGCAAATATTAATGTTTGCATGCAAAAAAATCACAATCATCCATACAATATTTGAGAACCACAAAAACCATGATGTTTTACAATGAAAATAGTCTGATAAAAAATTATGACATGTGAACACAAAACTAGAAACATATGAAATCTGTGGCATCTGATGTAGTCTTGTAGTCCTAAAATCAATATACAGATGCATATGTAAATAGTATGGGAGAATAAAATCCTCAATGTTGTTGAAACTTCATGCCAACCCGCGAAAAATATCTGCAAAAAAGAAAATTATAATCATATACAAATTGAACATTGAGTTTGCTTACTTGACATAAAATTAAATTCCATGACAGCGGAATAAAAATCAAGGAACATACGAAAAACTGCAATACAACTTTTCAAGCTTCTAGTTGTGGTGAAACCATGCATAATTATCTTAGAAAAAAGTATTCTGGATAAGACTGATCGACAAGATAGAAACCATAATTTCAATTTGAATAATAGAAAAAAAATTGGCAGTACATTATAGTTGAATTAGGCAGAACTCTAGTTATATAGACCACACCCTTCGTCAGTATGTTCCATGTTAACCGCATACTGCAGAACCTTGACAAAATGTGACTTATCTCCATTCTAGATTCTAGAATAAATAGCACAAGCCACTAAAAGGCATTTATGCATAATAGATTTGCATATTACGGTGAGGAACCACGACAAGATTGATCTTGGCAACATGGCAATTTTAGAAACTTGCTGACAAAACAAAAGCTTAATAGTAGTCTAAAATAATAAAAAAATAGCATCATAGCCCTCAATTTTCCACTTCCTAATCTAATCTCCGCTGACTAGTGCCAGCGCACCGCAACTAATGCCTTTTGGAATGGAACACCACCATGGCTGTCAGTAACCATAGCCAGCCACCCGCGGCTGTAATTTGTTATGCAATGTCACTGCATATAGCATCTCAACATCCAAATTATGTGATTTTGCATATCTGGGAAAAGCAGATAGGGAATATATTTAGGGAATCAACATTCTATTAGGGATTTGAACATTCAGCCACCTAAATGTTATGCTTGACCACACAAACTTAAATTACGTGATATGTACAGATAACTTCCTAGATGTAAATAATGTGAAGTGATGAACCATAAAGCCCAAGACTGTTTACAATTGTAGTATCCTAATAGATAGCATAATGACATCATATACTGAAAATAATGGGAACTCCCCTAATCACTATGTACAAGGCACATATATATTAGTATTTGGAATTCATCCTACGATGTTGCTAGGTATACTGGTGCCATAACTAAACGTAGGGGAGAATTGGGATTTCAGGGTTACGTTGGATCTATGTTATTTCGACTGCTACATCCCTTGTACAGCTGGGAACTTGATGCCTGCAGTTTAGTTTGCTGCAACACCACTTGCAGACCTGATTCCAGAAGGACAATGACCGATCCACATTAACCAGTGTCAACACCATCATACATGAGGTGATTATTCTCTGCAACCCGAGCTATTCTCTGCCTATCAGTCCCAGACCCAGGATCCACAATAGATACACTCTGTAAAATATAAATACTTATACTAAACTGCTAATGACAGAGAAAATACGTAATCTCAACTTGTTAAAGGACAGACCTCAATTTTCTATCACCACGACATGAAAAGCAATGTACCAGGCACAGGAAGCACAACTGTGGCAAGCATCAACAAAAGAAAAGGCATGCATTTTCATTGGAGACTCCACCCCAGGCTGCTTATTACAAACCCATGCTGGCACTCTAGGTCCCAATAATGCCATGTATTTCGTTGTGCATAAAACATCAATCTTGGCAATGATAACACGAAGGCATATAACAACTAATTTTGCTCAACCCAATAGGCATGCATATTGAATGCAACCGCCAAAAGTGAAGCAGTATCTATCAGGCTAGCAAAACTAAGCACACCTAGATAGTACAAGTAGCGCAAAAAAAGGATAGACAAAATAGAGATGTACCCAGCAAGCAACGATGAAGAAGCAGATCATAGATCCGGCTGGGGCAATGGGGACGGAAGCGAGATCATGCGGCCAGCAGCAAGTCCTGGGCTTCACTGGTTGATAAATCACCCATACCCAGCCCTTTTCACCTCCACTTGTGGCTCAATCCCAGATCAGACCAGGCATTGCCGGATCTGCCCAACTCCATTCTAATCGAGCACTGCCGAATCTGCCAATCTGGCTAATCGCAAGCCTATGCAGGAAATGAGAGAAATCATTAGAAATCGAATAGGGATGGGTATTCAGGTAAATAGAGGGTGGGATTAAGAGGGCAGCACCTTGTGCAGTTTGGGAAAATCCAATCATTGACGAGGGAACCTGCTTTCACAGATTAGATGCCGCATTCGCGCGTGCTCCTTCAGTCCAAGCACCCAAGATCTCTAGGTCTGCGGGGAAGGAGGTGGCTGTGGTGGACGGTGGAGCTCGAGATGAGGCAGCGGTGCTGCCGGCAGTATCCCCAGCAACGAGGTCATCCAACATTAACATTCACTACTTCACAGCAAAAACAAGTTAATTCTCATGATTCAATTCTAAAAGTGGAAGGTGCATGCAGATAGGGAATATTCAAGCCTGAACATTCCAACTTTCATTTTATTACGGCAACCCCTCAATTTATTCACCCTTATTAATGGCATCACTTTAGAAAAAAAAAAGTATTAAGAAATGGAACAAAGGAGACTTCAAAATTCAGAAAATTGTGTCGGCATGCATATGCTTAATTGCATCAGTGAAACAACAGTAGGACTTGGAGAAGAGCAGGTCTGCCCAGTTCTCAGTAATTACCTCATGTTCTTTCCATTGTCATAGGTGGATTTTATTAGAGGGTGTACTCAGGTTGCTTACCTCTTATGCCTACGGCTGAGCTTTTCAAGGAGCACCCTGCATGCTGAAGATGCCCTCATGGAAAGGTCCGGTCCGCGCACAAAGGAAAATTGGCACCAGCAAATGGACTTATGACCAAAAATTCTTCAAACTGCTCGTGTCACAAAATTAGAACAAAGCTCAACTAGTTGCTTCTACACCCATCCATCACAAAAAATTGGGACTGCTAATAGGCTGATCATTGTAAACCTTTCTTTTGGATTATACGTACATAATGTATTGGACAATAAAAACAAGGCAACATGCAAAAAGATATTCCAAATTTCATGCTGAAGCTGAACAAGGCAGAAACTAGGACTCTATTTAGTATAATAGAACAGACTGTTAAGATGCTCTGATATCTGACAAAACCCAGGTTGGAGTCCACCCTATCTTTCGAGAGTACACTCTTTTAGTTAATTGCATACTTCATAGCCTTGTCTAAAAGGACTGATTTTCGTTGAGGTTATGAATTAATTCTGAAATGCAAATGAACCCAAATCTAAATCAGGATTTTCTCTGCCTCCGTCAGTGTATTTTCTGGTTAGCACTTCTATAATTCAGAATCATATAATAAAGACCTAACAATCTTGAATACAGATCAGAGGAGCATGGTGACCATCTCACCTGAATCCACATGAGAGGGACACAACAGATTTAGTACAGAATCAGTGGAGCATTTTAGAGAATTAAATTCAGGGAGATTACGATGGAGGGAGGTGGGTTGATAGTTCAGTTTAGTTAAGATGCCATAACCGATCAATTAATTTGAAGCACCATGCTCACTTGAAAGAAGTGTGTATACGACTACATGAGCTACTCCATTGGTCATAAACAAATTTAAGAGTATTTGAGATTATGAATCTTATTGAGTACAAATTAAAACAATGAGATTTTTAGACCTACATTTCACTGAACATATACTATATAACCAACCATTGGCCCATTGCATCTCTAAACAATTAAGGAAGGAGACTGAGTAGTTCAGAAAATCAGCAATCTCACCACCGTCTCTGATGATAAATAAGGAGATCGTAGCAGGTAGTCGCCAGATCAGAACTCACCAGATCCGGGCGAGATTTAGCCGTGCAGGCGATCTACGGGAGCTCCAGGCAGCATGAGATCCGCTCGAGGGAGTGGACGACTATGTAGAAGAGCTGTCCACCGACCAGAGCTGGAGGATGCGGAGGCCGATGGCGAGAGCTGCACGTTCGTCCCCCGATCCAAGCTGGCGGACACGGCGGCGGCCGTGTGGACGTGGGCGGCGGCGACAAAACGGGCCGACACGTGCGGAGGACTGGGGACAGCAGAGGAACGGGTGGCGAGTGGGCGGTGACGAGGGGGCGGGGTCGCAGGCGGGCGGGCGTGGGCGACGGCGAGGAGACGGGGTCGTAGGCGAGCGAGGCGCGGGGGGTGGTGGAGGATCGGAGTCGGGATGGGGGATGCGTGGGCGGCGGCGAAACGGATCGACTTCGGGACGGAAAAGAAAACTACCGCAGGTTTATTGGGACGTGGGAGGACTGGAAAAAACAAAACAAATCGGTAGAAACCAAAACCGGGCGTCGCGGGGAGAAGGTTGGCTCAGGTATTAAATATTATTCTCTACCCAGGGTATAAAATATAAATACCATATATATATATATATAGACTTGCTACTCTGTAGCTGGCTATAGAATTACTTATTCTATGGTCAGGCCCAAACTAAACACGCGTGGCTCAGCAATTAGTGCACACAATCACCACTCCGCCAGTCTGTTCTATTCCATTCCGTCATTCAATGCGGCTGGAATCAAGTTGGCCGGCGCTAATCTTGCTGCTGTTTTCTGGCCGCTAGGATCGTCACAATCCGCCAACTAATCAATTTCTGCCTTTTGCAAACTCAACAATATGGTTTGACTTTCACGCGCAAGACACTATATTCTAAAGTACTCCGGCAATATGGACCTTGATTACAAACGAAAGAATTTCAAAATAATTTCGTGGTAAACTGATCATGCTGTTACGGTAAATACCTTTTGTGGTAAATCAATGACGTTATTCTGGTAAATATCTTATGGTAAATCAATGATGCTATGATGGTAAATATTTTATGATAAATCAGATGCTATAATCGTTAATATAGTAAAAATGGTACCTCCACATAGCATGGCGCATAATTGTAGTAACTCTCCTCCATCCTGCCTAATGTATTCTGGTAATCCAATTTGATATTCCAGCGCCTAGAAAGAATAGTAAAACTATATTTTAATGTGGTAACCACGGCGCACTTGCATGCTTAGACAACAAAGTAATTCATGCATTCTCATATTACTGTATTCAACGGGCACAGATTATTGTCGAACCAAATCATGAAATCAATAGAGCAGAAAAAGACTAGGGAAAGCATACTCACATGCGTGTACATCCTATCCAATGGAGGCGTCCCCATGATCTCCAATGACACGGCTTAGAGAGGAGTACCGTCACCATGGCGAGCCTAGCAGGATTTACCGTCGGCGCTAGTAGGAAAAGCGACGGCGCAGGGCTTGATCACATCACACAGCATGTTGCCGAATATCGGGCCTGCATCAATTCCGGCGCGCACTGCCGCAGACCATGCACTAGGTTCCCCTGAGTTACGACCTCCATGGAAGTGTACAGCGGATGAGCTTAAGGCAAGATGGCACAAGACGACGATGGAGTTTCCTGCCCTGAAAGTAGTCAATCGTGGACTACTGATGCTAATGCCGTACACGTAACTAAAGCTACGTTTGACCATGCCTCTAGTCGACGGTCATCTACCGCTAATGCCGCATCGGTGATAACTGTCACCACATTAATAAAGAGGCCGCGTCTGGGTAACTCGTAACCTCTGTCAGCTCACTCGATTGAAACGCAGATGGGACGGTAGGATGGTTTGGCTACAGAATAACTTATTCCGTGGCCGGTCACGGAGTATACTCTCCGTATATATATATATATATATATATATATATATATATATATATATATAAACGGGTTGTTTTTCGCAAAGCGTTTCATTTAAAGTCATAGCGTTCGACTTTCTCACATACCTTCTTATAGTCGTGAAGTCATGGTCCTGAGAAACCAAATTGATATGTGCCTTGGTTTGTATATGATGAGCGATTGACCGGATGTTTTGAGGCTTTGTGTTGAGTGTGTTTCGTCGGGTTGTGTTGTTGGTTGTGTATCTTTCTATGGTTATGTGGTGTGTTGTCAATGCACTCGTGAGGAGTGGTTGACAATGTTGTGTGGACTGACTCTTGGCCCAGTATTGCAGGTGTTGGTTGCGGCTTGGTTTGCGTTGGTGCAGGTGAAGAACAAGCGCGAAAGATCTATACTTGTGCGGCCTCCAAGGAGTGGAGAGACAACTTAGACTTGGTTCGAGGGACCTGGTGGCCGACGGGATCAAGTGCAGGCTGCATGGTGGCATGAA
The DNA here is from genome assembly GCA_036936925.1 of Cenchrus fungigraminus. Taxonomy (NCBI): domain Eukaryota; kingdom Viridiplantae; phylum Streptophyta; class Magnoliopsida; order Poales; family Poaceae; genus Cenchrus; species Cenchrus fungigraminus. The sequence goes on from CM072779.1 coordinate 108,086,005, forward strand.
GAGCAAGACAAATTCGTGTACATGGAGCCGGTGCAAGGTAGCGGCTAACGACCGAAGCTTGCATGCGGGGTTTGTTGGTTTGGCCACAAAACCAACACCGAGCCGGTGCAAGGTAGCGGCTAACGACCGAAGCTTGTACGTGGGGTTTGGTAGTTTAGCCACAAAACCATCAGGAGGAGGGTTTCTCGGTTTGGGCCTCAAAACCGAGCCCGAGGGCCCGGTGTGACGGAGACGGTATCCGGGTGCGTCGGGAAGCTTCGAAGCGGACGACACGCGGTATGATCGAGGTGCTTGCGTCGGGAGGATGTGAAGGCCCGATGGATGCGCGGCCGTCCGATAAGGAACTTCATGTGTTGACCCAAATACCCCTGTGAGGGCTGTATTGTATCTCTTAGTGTACAGGCACTTCGGTCTTTTCCGAAGGGCCTATATATATAGGAGGGGACTGAATTTTCAGCCAACTCTTTGGATAGTGGGGGAGTGCTCTTTCATTTTGGGGTGCTCTTGGGAGGGAAGGTGAGAGGAGTGAGTGACTCTTTGTTTGGAGCTTTTTGCCATCCAAGATTTGCAATTCTTGGAGTGGCTTGTAACCGATTTGGACAAGAGATTCATAGTGAAGTTTTCCTTTCAATCTTGTGCCAAATCCTTTGCTCCTGGCGGATTTATTTCTATCTCCTTCTCTATTCCCGAGTTGCTTTTCTTTGCATTTTTGGAGCTTTTCGGTTCGTTCCTTGTGCGTCAATTTCTAGGCTGTTTCCTTCCGGATTTCTTTGAGGGGATCATGGGTGGATGTATTGTGCATCTTTGTGGATGATCTTGACCCCTCAAACAACGGGAATCGCCCTCGATTTGAAGCTTTTCGGATGAACCCTAGTTCTTAGTGTTCTTGGCCAAGATCTGTGATTCTGGGAGTTGTAGGGTGTTTGAGGCTGAGATTTTTGGGGCATAGATCTTCTAGGGGTGTTCATCATCGCCCCAAAGTTTCGTCTCAAGACTCCAAGTGGTTTGAGAGATCCATCGATCGAAAGTTTGGAGCGAATTCGCAGGCTGTTTTCTGGTCTGTCCCGGGTGATCCGGACACTTGTGGCCGGGTGACCCGAAGGGGGTAGGTTGATTCGGACACTTGTGTCTGGGTAACTCAGTGCGGCTCTGGATGCCTCAGGGTGACCCGGACATTTGTGGCCGGATGACCTAGTAGGTCTCAGCCTTCCTCTATGTTGCTCGAGCTCTTTCGTGCTTGCTTCCGCTTTGCTTCCTAGCCTTTCAAGCTTTGTTCCTAAGGTCTCGAGAGAGGTTTGTGTGTGCTCCCATTTGATCGTGTGTGACCCTCGGAGTTGCGATTGGGACATATGCTGAGTTCTTTTGAGAAAGAATTTTTATCGGCTCCCATTCACTCCCCCTCTCTCTGGTCGCCTAATCGGTCTTTCAATTGGTATCAGAGCCGGTTGCGGATTCGTATGACTCTAACAAGTCTAGGATCCATAGGGCGACAGAGAAAAGGGCGCTTTTGCTTGCGGATTTGATTTGCGTGGTTTGAGCTTGTTTTTGGCTAATCCTAACCAGTGCTTTGAGTTATGGCACCAAGCTTTTCCTCTTGTGTGTCTTTGCCTTCTGAGATTGGTGCGAAGGAGAGTGCTTTGAGAGATGACCACAAGTGGAGCAGAAAGTGCAAGGAGTTGGAGAATGATAAGGAGGCGTCGGTGTTGATCCGACTTTTGGTGGCCCAAGATGATGATCTCCAAGACAAGCTCATGAAGAGAAGCAAGGTCAAGCTCACCCAAGGTATCATTAGCTTGTTCACTCGCCTTTGTGCCTATGGTGAGATGAATGTGGAACTTAAGAACTCACCTTTGCCATGCAAATCTTGTGATGCCTTGTGTGCTGAAAATGAGAAATTAAAAGATGAAGCTAATTGTCGCAAAAAGCATGTTGAAGCTCTTAGAAGAGCATGCGACAATCTTAATTTTGAGAATGATTAATTGAGATCATCTCTTGCTAACTTGCAATCTGAAATTGACTTGTTGAAATCCAATGCTTCTATGCCTTGTAACTCTTGTGTTGCTTTGAATGATGAACTTGATATGGCTAGGAGTAAGATTGCTTTGTTAGAGTCAAGTGCTTCCCTACCATGTACTTCTTGTGAGTATTTGCTTTCTGATTTTAATCAATTAAAATTGACTCACACCACATGTGTAGATGAACTTGAGCATGCTAGGGATGAAATTTGTGATATGAAATCCATGCCTTGTAGCAAGTGCTCTTTGTTGCTTGTAGATGATGCTTGCCATACTTCTTGTAATGATGATGATGCTTTGGTTGATGTAAATGATGATACTTATTCATGTGGTCTCATTTGCACTTCATGCATTGATTTGGAAAGTGAAGTTTTGGCTTTGAAGAAAATGCGTGATGATATGAGTGCCAAGTTGGTTGTGCATGATGAGATGAGTGCCAACCTTGAGAAAGAGAATGAACTCTTGCGTACCACTTATGCTAGATGCATTGAGGTGGAAATTGAGAATTTGAGAAATATGACATGTGGTACTTGTGAGCGCCTCAAATTTGAAAATGAGGTTTTGCGCACAAGGTGCAAGAGTCTTTGTGCCAAGGGTTTGGATTCTCGCATTTCTTGTCACTCCGATGTTGATGCTTTTACAATTGCTTCTTCTCAACCGGAGTTGACTTCTTCTCTTGAGCGTGAGTCTTTGGATGGTGGCACGTGTGGCGGTGCTTTGGATAGCTCTTTCATAGCTACTCCTAAGCTTGTTGCTTCTTCCGGTGTTGCCCAGGATGTGTCGTATGGCAAAGGTGCTTCTCACATATTTGGAACTCATGCTCCCAAATCGAAGTTCCAATGCACCTTTTCCAAGAAGGATGGGCATACCGTTGAGTTTTGCTTTCGCCATGTCAAGCACGAGCGACGTGTGCATGCCAAAGCTTTTAAGAAGCCACATAGCCTTTCTCACGGCACGTGTGATTCTAATGTGGGCACCAATTCGGATGTTGGGGTTGATGCTTCTTGCTCTAAGTCCCAAGGGATTTCTCACTTACAAGAGAATGGTGATTCGTCCACTCGGACTGTGCCTCTTGACAGGCCTTTGTACCATTGCTCTTATTGTGAGAAGGATGGACATCAAGAGAGATTTTGCTACCACCGGGCAAGAAGAATGCGGCGAGGAGGTGCTTCTAGGCCTTTTGTTGTTCATAGCCCTTCTCATGGCATGAACACTTATGAGCCTAAGAAGGCACAATTTGTGGACGGGTTTTATGACACTCTTTCTAGTGAGTTAGGCCATGTTTGTGGACATGTTTCTAGTGTTTCTTGTGTTGGTCCGCGACATGCTTCCCATGGTGCTTGTGTTGGTTCTTCTCATACGACCTTGAAGGATCTTTGCCTTTTTACTTGTGGTAGCACTCGGTTTTCTTCGCGAGTGGCTCCTTTGAGGCATGGTTCTAAGGGTGTTTGAAAACCTTTTCATTCGAACCGACATTTGCATCATGCTAACCCACATGATAAGTTGAGTGCATCGCTTACCCATGTGACCAAGTATTGGATTCCCAAGTATGTGTTTGCTAACCCTTTGGGATCCAAGACTCGGTCTTTTTCGTCTCCTTGTGTGTAGGTATGGAGACGTGGTTGGAGAACATGGGTTGGATAGTGCTTGATCTTTGCCCGTGAGGTGATCAAGACAAGATGGTTCTCCACACCACTTTGGATGGCTCTTGAAAATTTTGTACACATGTATAGTGAGTTTTCTTTTCCCCTTGTTCTCACTTGTATATACTTGTGTCTTACTTGTGTATAAACCATGGTAGGCTAGCCACTTTGTTCATGATAGTTTTGTGACCTTGTATACCTATCTTGCTATCTTTTGTATGATATTGTGGTGGATGGTATTTATGAACATCATGTCATGCTTTACGGTTGCTTGCTTATGGATATGTCATGTTGTTCATCTATATCATTTTGTCTAGCTATATGGTACCTTTCTTGTTAGCATGTTTGTCCCCCCTTGTATATCTTGTCATGCTAGCTTTGTAATATATGTTGGTGGTTGATCCATATGAACTTGTATCATGCCTTTGTTTAGTTCTTGTATCATGTTTGGCATGTTGTTCTTTAGTATCATTTTATTTTAGTATCCTTGTATAGGGTTGTACCTTGTTGACATGCTTGGTAGCCCATGCTTATTCATATATGTGGAATCATGTTACAATGCTTTATTTATCTTGATTGGTATTGTCAATGCATTGTGTAGCATGTTTTGAGCTTGCTTTGGGTTTTGGGCTTGTCTTGTCTTTGGGTTGTGTTTTTGTTCCTCCTTTGGTTTTTCTCCCTTTTCGGTTGGTTTTAGAGCTTCTCTTTTACTCTTTCTTTTCCTAGCTTTTGCTTTGCTAGTTGTCTTTGGTTGAGGGGGAGCTTGGCTTCTTTTGATGGGGAATTTGTTTTTGAGAGTGTGGCTTTTGGTTGCTTTTGTGATCCTTCAATTGGTATCCTTTCTATGGTAATCAATTGGGATCTTTGGTGGTCTTGTAATTAGTATCTTTTCTATGGTACTCAATTGGGATATTTCGGTGGCTCTTCTCGCGCTTGGAGTGGTTTTTTGTTGGTGTGTCCCCGTGTGAGCTTTCTTAGTGTTGAGTCAAGTTCCGTGTCTCCCCATGCATTTTGCATAGCATATGTATCATGTATCATGATGTATAGACTTTGGTAGGTTTGACATTCATGTCTTGCATTGTGTCATATATCATGTTGCATTTGATGTACATATCTGCCTTTATTGCATTTGTATCATATGCATGGTAGGTTGAGCTTCTCCTATATGCCATGAATACTATGATATGCTATTTGTGAGCTTTTGAGTATGTTTGATATGATTTGGTGATGAATAGCTATGCTCTTGATAGTTTTGCTATATATGCATGTTGAGATGGCTATTTTTGGAAAATGCTAGGATAGGCTCTCTCTCTTGTAAGTTTAAGGCTTTGCATGATCTTGGTGTGCTTTGGTGGTCTATATCATGCTTAATTCATGTTGGGATATCATGTGCTTTTCACTAGGGGTCAAATACCTATTTGTCATTATGAATGGTCCATGTGTTACCTTGTGGGGGAGCATAAGCTTCTTTTTGCCGCAAAGGCACTTCATGTACCATTTTATGCTTAAATGCGAAAAATGAAATTGGTATGAAATGTTTTGCTTGAAGTTATGCTCTCACTTGTTCCATGTCATAATTACTTTAAATCTGAATTAATATGGGTGCTAAACCGTTGCATGATGTCTACCATGAGAAGTCTCATTTTAAGAAGTAGACACATGGCTCAGTGGCTTTAACATGACATGAGATGCTTATGGGTGTTTGCAATGATCTTGTGATGAGAATGTGTGACCTAGCATGAAGTTTGTGTGATCTAGATTCACTTTGGCATGTTTTGCTCATGTTTAGGTCTTTGCGCATGAGAGGGAAATTTTTCGTAAAAATGCTTAATTTGATCATGCCTTTGTCATGTGCCTATATAGCTTTACTATCTTGATGGCTATGCTTTTATGGAACTATGAACTATCTTGCTTGCTCATTATCTCACTTGTAGCATTTTATAGTACTCTTTGTATATTTGAGAAGCTAGTAGTTGAATCTTTTGCAAAATTGCCTTGTTTCATGCATTGTCAATAAGGAAGAAAAGTTGCATCTGGGGGAGAAAATGTTTCAGTTTTCATGCATTTGTTGCATCCAGAGGGATACTCAGTTCAGGGGGAGAACTTGAGTTTGCATGCACATGTTCAGGAGAAGTATGCATTTGTATAGGGGGAGCTTTGGTGAGTTTCCTTTGTTTGCCTGAGTTGTGCTTTGGTGGTTGCTCTTTGCTCTATCACATGTGTTTAGGGTGACCTTTGTATGCTCTTTGGCCCTAGTGCATGTGTTTAGGGGGAGCTGGTGAGTGGTGTGCTCTTTGCTCTATCACATGTGCTTAGCGTGAGCTTTGTATGCTCTTTGGCCCTAGTGCATGTGTTTAGGGGGAGCTTGTGAGTTTTGTGCTCTTTTGCTCTTTTGCCAGTGGTGTTGAGCCCCTTTGCCTCTTCTTGAGGAGCCGGCGGTTGATTTGAGTTTTCGATCGTCACATGATTGGTGTTGAGCCCTTTGTGCCTCTTCTTGAGGGATCGTGTGCTTTCGTTTGTCCATGATCGGTGTTGAGCCCTTTGTGCCTCTTCTTGAGGGATCATGTGTTCTTGTCTCGGTTGTGTTGAACCATTGCCCATGTCTTTGGGGACCGAGATATTGTTATGGCCTTTGTGGTTTGTTTCATGCGAAGTGACTTTGTGTGGTTTTCGTTCACTTGGATGAGATTTTTGGCCTTTGCCCTCTCAAACCATTTTTTATGCTCATATGTTGTCAACACACTCATCAAGGGGGAGAAAATTTGGAAAATCAAGTTGATATGAACCTTGATTTGATGGTGATAAGCGGTTGACGAGTGCTTTGTTATGAGCTGAAATTGGTTTGATGGCTTTCGAGATTGCTTGTAGCTCTTATGGATTGCTTGACTCTTTGGTGGTGTTTAGTCCTTGTGTTTCCTTTGGTTCCGAGAGTCTTTGTTTGGAGCTCTTCTCTTTTCAAGTTGCCTTGTGTTTGCTTTTTCTTGGATTTTGGGCACTTGAATGAGTTTTCCTTTTGCTTTCAAACCATCTTTTGTCAATGCACTCATCAAGGGGGAGATTGAGAAACCAAGTTGATATGTGCCTTGGTTTGTATATGATGAGCGATTGACCGGATGTTTTGAGGCTTTGTGTTGAGTGTGTTTCGTCGGGTTGTGTTGTCGGTTGTGTATCTTTCTATGTTTGTGTGGTGTGTTGTCAATGCACTCGTGAGGAGTGGTTGACAACGTTGCGTGGACTGACTCTTGGCCTAGTATTGCAGGTGTTGGTTGCGGCTTGGTTTGCGTTGGTGCAGGTGAAGAAGAAGCGCGAAAGGTCTATGCCTGTGTGGCCTCCGAGGAGTGGAGAGACAAGTAGGCTTGATTCGAGGGACCCGGTGGCCGACGGGATCAAGTGCGGGCCGCATGGTGGCAAGAAGAGCAAGATAAAGTCGTGTACATGGAGCCGGTGCAAGGTAGCGGCTAATGACCGAAGCTTGCACGCGGGGTTTGTTGGTTTGGCCACAAAACCAACACCGAGCCGGTGCAAGGTAGCGGCTAACAACCGAAGCTTGTACGCGGGGTTTGGTGGTTTAGCCACAAAACTATCAGGATGATGGTTTCTCGATTTGGGCCTCAAAACCGAGCCCGAGGGCCCGGCGGGACGGAGGCGGTATCCAGGTACGTTGGGAAGCTTCGAAGCGGGCGACACGCGGCATGATCGAGGTGCTTGCATTGGGAGGACACGAAGGCCCGATGGATGCGCGGCCGTCTGATGGGGAACTTCATGTGTTGACCAAAATGCCCCTGTGAGGGCTTGTATTGTATCTCCTAGTGTAGGGGCACTTCGGTCTTTTCCAGAGGGCATATATATATAGGAGGGGGCTGAATTTTCAGCCAACTCTTTGGCTAGTGGGGGGTGCTCTTTCATTTTGGGGTGCTCTTGGGAGAGAAGGTGAGAGGAGTGAGTGACTCTTTGTTTGGAGATTTTTGCCATCCAAGATTTGCAATTCTTGGAGTGGCTTGTAACCGATTCGGACAAGAGATTCATAGTGAAGTTTTCCTTTCAATCTTGTGCCAAATCCTTTGCTCCCGGCGGATTTAATTCTATCTCCTTCTCTATTCCCGAGTTGCTTTTCTTTTCATTTTCGTAGCTTTTCGGTTCGATCCTTGTGCGTCGATTTCTAGGCCGTTTCCTTTCGGATTTCTTTGAGGGGATCACGGGCGGATGTCTTGTGCATCTTTGTGGATGATCTTGACGCCTCAAACTCCCGGAATCACCCTTGATTTGAAGCTTTTCGGATGAACCCTAGTTCTTAGTGTTCTTGGCCAAGATCCGTGATTCCGGGTGTTGTAGGGTGTTTAAGGCGGAGATTTTTGGGGCATATCATCTTATTGGGGTGTTCATCATCTCCCCAATGTTTCGTCTCAAGACTCCAAGTGGTTTGGGAGATCCATTGATCGAAAGTTTGGGGCGAATTCGCGGGCTTTTTCTGGGCTGTCCCGGGTGATCCGGACACTTGTGGCCGGGTGAACCGAAGGGGTAGGTTGATCCAGAGACTTGTGTCCGGGTGACCCGGTGCGGCTCTGGATGCCTCAGGGTGTCCCAGACGTTTGTGGCCGGATGACCCGGTAGGTCTGAGCCTTCCTCTATGTTGCTCGAGTTCTTTCGTGCTTGCTTCCGCTTTGCTTCCTAGCCTTTCAAGCTTTGTTCCTAAGGTCTCAAGAGGTTTTTGTGTGTGCTCCCGTTTAATCGTGTGTGACCCTCGGAGTTGCGATTGGGACATAGGCCGAGTTCTTTTGAGAAAGAATTTTTATCGGCTCCCATTCACTCCCCCCCTCTCTGGTCGCCTAATCGGTCCTGCAGGTCCTTTATGCAAGATTTGAAGGTGTCCATGCAGCTTTGATCCACTCTCCATGCTTGACGTGATCATTCATGCTTGATGAGAGGCTTGCCCAATTGTCCTCTTGCATCATCATCTCCTTCTCCATCGCACTTCATTATTGCATCTTCTTTCACTAATTTTCCTCTCTGTCCAAATCAGACCATGTAGCAAACAATTGCTTCAATGCGTGGAGCATGAAATTGTCTTTCCATCAACTCTTTATTCGCCCTCAATGGACTCCAATCGAGTCAGTTATGCCCGTATTACTTCAAAGCTGCAATCTGTCCAAAGCTGATTTCAGACCGTACAACGCTCAATATTTTTGCCATATCTCCTTGTATGGGTCTTCAAATTTGTCGATCTTGGAGGTGTTGGAATTGGCACTTAATGGAGCTTCTGATTTTCAATATTTGCTTCCTCGTACATGTCTGACCAGGTGCTCAAAATTGATGAAAACAGCGACGTCCACTCTCGAGATTCGGAGAAGGTGATGTCGGCTTTGCAATTCCTTTGGGGCATGGCTTCTCTCCACTTGATTCAAGTTTCATGACCTGCATGGTTAGTGAAACTCAGGTTTTCTCCCAACATATGCTTTTTTAAGGTCACTAGCTTGACCAAGCACAAACCAAGTCCGAGATTTGAAAATTGTAAAGAAAACATATGCATACATAACCACAATTTAAATTGGATTAACAATGTAAGTTGTGATTAATCATAGCATAAGTTTCTTGCTCAGTGCTAAACTCTCATTAGGTGAAGGTTCATTAGGCATGTAATTAATAAAGTTTACGCACAACATAGCATCTTTATCATTCTCAAGAAATTCAATCCTATCAACATGATCATCATAAGAACAAGGCATAGAATCGAATCATACTATTGGATATGAATCATGGATATTTCAAAAGAATGTTATGGCCTCCAAAAGTACCTTGAGAGTTTAATGTGTACCTTAGCCCTCGAGCTTTTCATCACGAGTTGAAAGCAAACAACTTTGATGATCGGAGGTGGCTCACGTCGTTTTTTAGCAATTCCTTCCTTCGTGCGACACATCATCAATGTTGATTTTTGTGGAGTCACTCTTCTCTTCAATTGTGGGCTCACACATCTTGGTTGTGAACATGTATCTCTATAATCCATCGTGTGAGATCCCAAGGTATCTGGACCATTAGATGTCGTCTTTTGTGTGTAATCCATCATGGTTTGCTTCTAACATCTCCTTGCGTCAGATGTTGCCAACATGTGCCTTCATTCGCCAATGCTCCAGGGGTTTTTGTTTCATTCTAAGGGTCTGTTTGGAAGCTCGGTATTTGGCCCAAAACCTCTGTAAATTACAGGTCTTGAAATTTTTACGATGAGACCCAAAATTGTTGCATGGATGACCGGTTAGCCCACTTTTTGACCTCTGTTTTGGGTCAAAACCGTCAAGCATAAAAAACATATACTTCGGCCCGAGTAAAAACACTACAAGTATCGGGGTCTCTCGCAACCTCCTCGCGAGTCTTTCCTCCCAACGGCAGCAGCAGGGTGATCTCGACGGCGGAAGCACTACAAGGAAAACGCCGACTAGTGACGCAAAAAAGGACGTTTCTCATCATAAACCGCGATTCATAACGCCGATTGTTACGAAAATCCTCCATCACTAATTGAGCATCACAAACCACGATTAATGACGAGACCTTATTTTGCGGCATCACAAGTTTAATGACGCGTGCAAAATCGTCATTGCAAAACGTCATAACTTTGTTCCTGTAGCTTTTCCACGCTGGACATAATCTGATGTGGCATCCGATGTGGCATGCCAATTGTGACGAACCATTTGCGTCATAAAACGAATTTGTCCCATTTGCTGCTGGGTTGAGCCCAAAACTGTTCCTGTAGGCCGACGTTGTTCAGATAGCACAAAAAAGATTTTGGTGGGCCCATTTGTTGTTGATTCGGGCACAAATTTGATTCTGGTGGGCCTGTTTTTATTGGGTTGAGTCCAACAATTGCACACATTATTTGCGGCCTTATATGTCACATTAATTTGAATAAAATTGACTTTTGGCCCAATTATAAGTGGGCTAAGCCCAGTGATGGCCAACATAAAATTAAGTAATTGTGCATCAATATTAATTGATTTCATTTCAATTCTAATCTTTTTTTGAGAATAATTCCGATTTGGTTGGCAAAATAGTAATCAGCACATATTTCTTTATACAATAAAACAAACTGTTGTTTACAATCAAGTACAACCATATTGTTCATCACATATCACAAACTATTATACGATAACAGTCTCATAAGGAACATAGATTAACAAAGCTAAATCCAGGTCATAATCTCAAGAGACAATGGAGCATTGATCTAATGATCTTAACCTCTTCATCTTTTATTACTAAGCAGTAGCCGAAGGAGGTCTTCACTGTCTTCAGTTAGCTTCTGCAACCTCTTAATCTCAGTCGACTGCATTTTCAGAGTTGATTCTGATTCTTCAGTCTTCTTCTTCAAGCTACATAACTCTTTCTGGTGAGCAACAAACTGTTGTCGAAGTTGTACCCCATCCTGATCGGGAGCATCAACTCGCTCTTCATCAACACTGCTACACAAGGATTTGGTACCCATTCTTGAGTACTCGGCTGCCTCTGTTTTAGTTTGTTTGGGAAGAAGCATCATTGACTTGGTAGCTTCCATCTAGCAACAGTGGATACCAAGTCAGATTAGGATCTTATAATTGATTCAAACTAAGGAAACAAAAAAGGTGCTAAGTTTGTTACGTTAGAGCAGGTCTGAACAGGAGCGACTACAGATGTTGACCTTTGGTCCCCTGAAACAAGTACAAGAACAAGAGGTAAGGGTTGAGATCATTCACAATCGGAAACAAAGAAGGTGTTAAGTTTGTTACCTTGGAGCAGGTCTGAACAGGAGCGATTACAGATGTTGACCCTTTGGCCCGCTGAAACAAGTACAAGAACAAGAGATTGGGGTTGGGATCATTCGCAATCAGAAACAAAAAATATGTTAAGTTTTTTTACCTCGGAGGAGATCTGAACAGGAGCAACTACAGATGTTGACCCTTTGGCCCGCTGAAACAAGTACAAGAACAAGAGTTAAGGGTCGAGATCATTCGCAATCGGAAACAAAGAAGGTGTTAAGTTTGTTACCTTGGAGCAGGTCTGAACAAGAGCAACTACATATGTTGGCCCTTTGGCCAGCTGAAACAAGTGCAAGAACAAGAGGTAAGGGTTGGGATCATTCGCAATCAAAAGCTATTTCATCTATTAAGTTTAATGCGGTACATGAATGAATACACCCAATCCATAATCACCCAAGTATGCAACAAAAATATGGAAAGCCAAAGAGCATGGGTAAGCAATATAATAATTTCATCCTTTAATTTCTACAAACCTCAAATAAGTTGACTTGGAACAATCTCTTGCAATAGGGAACAACAGATCCACAATCACCTAAGCATGCAATAACAATATTCAAAGCCAAAGAGCCTGGGGAAGCGGTCTAATAATTTCATCTATAAATTTCTACAAACCTAAAATAAAATGACTTCGAACAAACTCTTGCGATAGGGTACAGTAGATCCACAATCACCCAAACATGAAAGAACAATATAGAATGCCAAAGAGCATGGGGAAGCAATCTAATTGAATTGATCAATATAGGGAGGAGACCGCCCAATCACATGTGAGTATTCCATGAGGAAAGATTCGCTCTAAGAGAGACATGCACTTGTCCTACAATTGTGTGCAGCTAGCCTGAATTGCCCATCCTAGAAATGTGCTCATAGTTTCCTTGCCTGCCACGTCCCACATCTTTGACGCACAATATAGCTTCAACCTTTTGACTTGGTACATGTCAGCGATCAAGAGTAAATAAGGCTAGGCGTTGGCAGGAGTGTCCCATAAATCAGCCTCCTCCGGAAGTGATCCTTCCCTAGCATATTTGATCAAGAGCGAGAAGCCATCAGGGTGTGTGTCTTTAATTGTTATAGTTTCAGAGCTAGACTCCACTCCTGGGCCATAGGGCATTACACTACGTGAAAACCTCAAATAGGTCACGCAGCATTTGTAACGGGCCCTTAACACCCGTTACATGGACCCCATCTGTAACGGTTGTTGTTTGGCGCCCGTTACGCATAAGCGTGGCAGGCTCGACCCCGACGTGGCCAACACAACGCCTGTTACCAATGACGACTTGCAGTAACGGGCTTCTTAAACACCCGTTACAGTTATTCTTTGTAACGGACGTTAAAACGCGACCGTTACGAAAGTTAAACGTATCCGTAATGGGCTCTTTAAGTCCGTTACCGATCACTGCCATATCGGTAATGTGCTTTTAAGTCCGTTACTGATGACAATTTGACGCCCGTTACTAGACTCGGAGCTCAATAATTGAAGTCCATTAGCACTGTCACTGCCGTCAAATATTTGACTATGTCATCATAGCAAATATTGGATATCACACAAACATATAATCATGTCTCTTAAATAAGATGCAAAACCACAAATACACATAGATAGTAGTCATAAGAGCATATTCTACATATTTAAGATGCATATATAGCTAGCATCACATGTTCACATACATATGACATGCATAATGTTCAGAACAAACAGATTCACATGATCACATCTGACGTGCATCAGCAGGGGCACTAGTTAGATGGCTTCTTTTGTGCTACAGCCTCAAGTTCAGCTATCTTTGCCTCTAGTTTTACAAGTCTTTCCTGCAGCTCAGCATTCTTCTTTGCAGCTTCGGCAAGTTCAATATCCTTCATCTTCTGTGTGCCTTTAAGCTTCTCCACCTCAGATTCTAGTATTTTCTGACCATTTGCTAGGAGACTTATGTCGTCCACAACCTTGTCATCCATCCTTCTATCCACCTTGTCGAGTACTTTCCAGATGCAGTGAAGATCCTCCCGAGTAACAACACATTTCTACAACAAAGGCAAATTGATGCAAGTTTCATAATAAGATTGCCAAGTTTAATATCATGAAAGATGTAACTGGTCAAACAAGAAAGTTGTTTAGCAGTAACTGGGTTCAGAACTTGCCTCAGCAAAGTGATCACTCCTTGCTTCCAGATTTTTTATGTCATTTCGGGTGTAGTCAAGAGCTTCGTTGATCCTGTGGATTTCTTTCCAGATCATGTCAAGGTCCTCCCGAGTTACAGCAACTCCCTAAAACAAAGACACTGGATGTTCAGTTAATAAAAGTTGATGTAGCATGGAGATTTAGAAATTGAAGTAGTATATAGAATAAGTTCAACAATTTTGTGAGCAGAATATTATGAGTACCATGCATTAAATTTCAAGCATAACAAAATTTCTACTCGAAAGGTTAATAATTTTCCTCCCGAGTAACAACACATTTCTAAAACAAAGGCAAATTGAAGAAAGCTTCACAATTAGATTGCCATGTTTAATATCATAAAGTTGTAACCGGTCAAACAAGAAAGTTGTTTTGCTGTAACTAGGTTCAGAACTTGCCTGCTTCTCTTTACCAATGTCATCCTTCATTCTTTCCATCCTGTTTAGGAATGTGCAGATGTAGTCTAAGGTTTTCTTGAGCTTGTCGATTTCTGTGCAGATCCTGACAATGTCATGTGCTGGTACAACAACTTCCTAAAATAATGGAAAATTGATGCATTGGAACCATTGATCAGTGAAGGCACTGGATGTTCAGTTAATAAAAGTCGCTGAGCATGAAGATTCAGAAATTGAAGCAGTATACAGAATGAGTTCAACATTTTTGTGAGCAGCATATGATGAGTACCAGGAATTCAATTTCAAGCATAAATCTAACTTCAAGCATACCAAACTCGAGGAAGGCTCGGCCTCTGCCTGCCGGGCGTCGCCGGAGTGCACCCCCTTGGCGCTTGCACGTGTGTACGGCCTCCTCCCCCTGGCCGACGAAGAACCGACCTCTTCGCTGCGGAACCTCACTCTCTTGGCGGGGGCGGCAGGTGGGGCCTTCTCCTTCTCGCTGCAGAACCTCCCTCTTGAGTCGCGGCGGGGGAACGACTGCTTTCCGCCGGCCATCTCTGCGACGGAGACGAGGAAGGAGAAGGGGATCAGAGAGAAGGCGACGGAGACGAGGAAGGCAGAAGGTTTGAGAAGGAAGGCAGAATGGCAGATCGAGTGGCAGGGGAGAGTGGCTTTTGGTCAAACATTGGGAACAAAGGATATGTGGATAAGCCAAACCTCGTCTGCAATGCACGGGGGCGGCGCGTGGGGCCGGCTCCTCCTCGTCGGTTTGGAGGGGCAAATGCGACGTGGAATAACCATCCCGCGTAGTCTCCTTTGTATCTGTCTTGATTGACAGGTAGCCCGATCTCTCAGGGCTCCCATTTCGACATACAGGCATAATCAACAAAAAATCTTTTGAGACAAAACAGACATAATATAGATAAAGATAACTTGTCCACATATATAGATAAATATTACTTGTCCACAAAGATCCACACAGATATACATAATTATTACAAACAGTTAATAACTTATCCATCTAGATAGGCCTTAACTTGCCCGTCACATTTTTACAATGGTCATGCTATCTGACCATGCACATCAACAAAAGCATGCCCCCTTCAACATCAATAAAAGCATGGTATCTTCAACTAAGGTTTGCTTTTTTTTGCAGCCTCTTCAAATGCAACCAAGGTATCTTGAAACACATCGAGCGCATCTTCCATGGGCTGCAGATTTTGTTCAGCCACAAACTTGTACTACCTCATGAATGCAGCCTTTGTGAGGAGGATGTGCATTTCTTCCTTAATATTATCAACCCCAGGTTTCACATATTCCCAGACAGTGTCATGCCATTTTGATTCCTATGGAATGAAAAACATAGGAAAGTTGCTACATTGATTATTTGGATGAACCATAGGAATGAGAAGATTGAGATAGACAAAGGAACAAGCTAGCCATTTCATAGGAACAAGTTGCTACATTGATCATGTTAGAAATCCTACAAAATCTCTATGGAACAAGTAGATCAAGCTCAAGCTCAAGCTGCTCCATTTATAGAACAAGTAAAAGGCACTGTGATTCAGAGAAACTTGCCTCGCCGTCGTCATGGTAGTTGCCAGCGTCGGATATGAGGTCCTCTACACCTTCGCCGCTCCCTCGACCCCTCGCCGTCGTTGCAAGACATTTGCCATCGCAGACGTGAGGCAGGCGCCTTGCCCTCTTCGCTGCCCCCTCGCCGGCACGCTCCTCCCTGCCGTTGCTTGGCCCCTCGTCGGAACCCGAGAGGATCCAGTCGATGACGCTCATCTCCGGCTTTGGGTTCGCTGCACCGCCGCTTGGCCCCTCTCCGACGGTCATCGTCGGAGCCGTCTTCGCCGCAATCTCGACGGCGCGCGTGCGGATCCAGTTGCGGCACTGCATCGCGTTCGGCTTCTCCTCCTCGATACACGGTGCGCGGGGTCGTCCGCTGCTTGGCCCCTTGCCGGCGCTCATCGTCGTGTCCCCGCCTCCGCTCACCTCGCCGGCGCCGCCTCCGCTCACCTCCGCTAATCCCTAGTGAGAAATTAGGAAAGCGTCGTGTGTGCTGCGCTTATCCATTCGGGATCTTATATTCATTTTCCAAAATGGAGAGTCATTGCCGACGCAGGTTCGAGAACCCACGTCACATTAGTTGTCATGTGGGGGCGGGCAGGCAACGGTTATCTTTTTTATATAGGCTGCTGACGCTGACACGTGGGCCCGACACTATTTTTTTTGAAATGAAACTTGCTTCCCTCAAATATTAGAGCCCATAAAACAGGACCTATAAATTCATTAAAAATACGAACAATTAGTAGTTGGTCATTTAGTATTCGAATAAAATATCAGCAGGCACACTTGTGTAACCAAAATTATCAAAATTCGAATTTTTATCTCGTGTTTGGGATATAATAATTCTAATAACGTCTTAGGTTGGTCTAAAAATTCTACAAATTCAGTTGGCAACATAATTTGGGTCCCTAAACATGTCATAAAAATTTCAAGTGGTTTCTAAAAAGGAAGATCATACTTGTGTATAAATGTGTACATCTCTCACATAGTTTCCTAGAATGTTACTTCGACACTGAAGTTTTCCACACTTTACAGCATGTTCGAACTCATATAGATTTGAAAATTTAACACAACCTTGTGTCCACCATAACAATACGAAATACAAAGTTTCATTAGTAATGGTTGTGTAAAACAAATATTATTTCTATGTTCTACTTATAAAGTACAAGATAAGGCATAAAAACATTACTAACGAAAAGGAAATATACACTAAACAATGAAATTAATGAAAAGATGGCGATTTTAGAAAAAATAAGAAAAAATAATCATCAAATTTGGATTACGTATGACCGAGAAATACGTGACAGAAAATTTGGTTCCAGATTAAAAGGAGAAAGGAGAACTGTTTCCTTTGTGGTCGGTTTCCAGCGAATAGAGGTATTAATAAATTAAAATAAGCAATATGAACAGTCTTTGCATTGGAACTTGAAAAGAGGTATTAAAATAAGGTATACGAACAGTCTTTGCGGGACAGAGAAAAAAGTCTTTTGTCAAATGCGACGCTGGTTAGTGGACACGCGTCGGCGCAGCGTACCGCGTTCTGAGGCGTAGTGGCGTGTCGCAGTGGGAAGACTGGCCTCCTGACGGTTCCCCGTCTTGTCATATAAATGCCCGGCCGGCCAAGAGCTTTCTTCCATAAGCTTCAAGCGCGCCACCAAGAAAACCCCAGCACCACCGTCATCTCCGGTCACCAAGAGCTTCTTCTTCCTCAAGCGCGCGCATGGCATCGTCGTCGAGCGAGCCATCGAGGAAGCGGGGAAGGGAGGAGGACGACAACGACGAAAGCCGCCGCCGTCGTCTCATCCAGGAAGCGCCGGCGCCGCCGGCCGAGGAGGCACCGGCACCGCCGCCCGTGCAGCCCTCCTCTCTGAGTTCACAACTAGTCTTGGCCGAAGCTTTCAGGAAGCTTCAACAGGTGTGCGTTAAGCTCGGCGTGCCACGACCCAGCGATCTGCTGCAGAGGTCCGTGAAGGATTTCGCCTTCAAGATCCGTTGGTTGGCTCGGGACCTTGAGACATTCGTGGTCTTGGGCGACGGCGACGGCGATGATGGCGGCGACGGCGATGACGGCGGCGACGGCGACAATGGCGGCTTCGACGGCGGTGACGAACGCGGCCTCGGCGGCTCCGACTCCGACTCCGACGGTGGGGCTCCTCCGGCGGCGGCGACAAGTCTTCCTACCTTAGCTTAATTAATTTGTTCCTCCTCTGTGTGTTCGTCCTCCTCTGTTTGTTCGTTGAACTCTGCTTGTTCCTCCTGTGTGTTTGTTGAACTTGTGATGAACTACATCTAAGTGGCAGGGGAGAGGGGCTTTTGGTCAAACATTGGGAACTCTACTTGTTTGTCATGAACATGTTCCTCTGTTAATATGTGTTCCTCCTGTGTGTTTGTTGAACTTGTGATGAACTACTTCTAACAATGGCAGAGTGGCAGAGCAGAGTGGCAGCGGGGCAACAATGAATTGCAATGTTTGTTACTACTCTATTTGTTAGTGAAAAGATTCTGAGTTTCGAAATGCTGGTGCAGGCTGGTTAATTTCACACTGAAATGTCAACACAGATGAATTGATGAAATTTGTGATATGTGACACATTAAGATTCATGACCCAATTGTCATTCCATTCCATTTTCTTCATTCATACATTTAAGTTTGTCATCTGTGACAAATTTTTCATTCCTCATTCACACAGATGAAACAAATTAAAGCACCAATTTTCACATCCCCATTACTTCTTTGCAGCATACATCCCCAGTAAACATCCAAATACTACACAAACAGCACCCACAATAATCAAGTTCATCTTCCAGATCACATTGTCCATCTTCTCCTCCAGTGCTTTCTTCCTCTGCTTGTCGTCCAGTGCTTTCCTCTGATTGTCGCTCCCAAGTTGACAATCCACTAAATCAACTACTTCATCGATCATGTCTGCCCAGTTTGACAGTCGAAAAGATATGACGCCAGCATCCTTCAGCATCTGGAGATACTCCGTCTCGAAACGGTAATATCCACAAAGCTTGGGGAACTGTACAAAACAAAAGCACATAAGTACCCTAACTCACATTTGGGAAATCACAGCTTAGACTACTCACCGCGTTCCTCGCACACTTGAAATAAAGATGACAGTGGTTTTCACCTTCCTTTTGCGTCCTCCCCTCTAACACCCGAGCCATACCACAGTCCGGGCAAGGGACCAGTGGGAAGCCGCTTAGCTCACCGAATGGATCCAAGCCGATGGAGTGAATGCGGCTGCCCCGGCCACCTTGAAACCTGCTCCTGCCACGTCCACCTCCAGACGAATCGGCGTAGTGCTACATGTGCGCGACGGTGGGGAAAGGAAGGGCGAGCGGCGGTGGAGCTCAGAGCGGGGAAGAAGAAGCAGGGAGCTCAGAGGTCAAAGCGTCGTGTGTGCTGCGCTTATCCCATTCGGGATGTTATATTCTTTTCCAAAATTGAGAGTCATTTCCGACGCGGGTTCGAGACCCTGCGTCTCATTTGTTGTCAGGTGGGTTCGACCGGCCAGGCAACGTTATCTTTTTTATATAGGCTGCTGACGCTGACACGTGGGCCCGACAGTAATTTTTTTGAAATGAAACTTGCTTCCCTCAAATATTAGAGCCCATTAAACAGCACCTAAAAATTCATTAAAAATATGAACAATTCGTAGTTGATCATCTTGTATTCGAATAAAATATCAGCAGGCACACTTGTGTAACCAAAATTATCAAAATTCGATTTTTTTTCTCATGGTTGGGATATAATAATTGTAATAACGTCTTAGGTTGGTCTAAAAATTCTACAAATTGACTTGGCAACATAATTTGGGTCCATAAACTCGTCATAAAAATTTCAAATGGTTTCTCAAAAGGAAGATCATACTTGTGTACAAATGTGTACATCTCTCACATAGTTTCCTAGAATGTTATACTTCAACACTGAAGTTTTCCATACTTCACAACATGTTCGAACTCATATACATTTGAAATTTTAACACAATCTTGTGTTCACCTGAACATTACGAAATACAAAGTTTCATTCGTAATGGTTGTGTAAAACATATATTATTTCTATGTTACTTGTAAGAAACAAGATAAAGGCGTATAAACAACATCCAGGAAATGGAGTTATATAAGAAACAATATCATAAATGAATAGAGGTTTATTTTAGAAAAAATCAGAAACAAATATCATCAAATTTGGATTACGAATGACGGAGAAATACGTGATTCAAATCTTTGATTGCAGATTAAAAGGGGAAAATGATGCGAATTGTTCTTCATTCGAATAGAACTAGCCCCGGCCTGACGCGTTTTCCTAATAATATTGGGCCTTTCAGTATTAAGGCCCACACACGCCCACTCGCGCTAGGGTTAGTAGGGAAAGACGCCTCCCTCACACAGTCGCCTCCTCACTCTCCCCTCGCGCCGTCGTCTTTCTCCCCCTCGCGCCGCCGCCGCTTCCTCCCCTCGCCCCCTCCGCCGCCGCTTCCTCACCCTCACCTTCCTCCCCTCACCCCCTCCCCCCCGCGACGCGACGCATGCTACACACCTTCACTGAGACGCGCGCCACACCACCCCTCACCTTCCAGCGACGACGACTAGGAGGAGGAGGAGGGATCCAGCGCACTAGGTCGACGCGAGGACGTGGCGACTAGAGATCCCTCCGCTCCGACAGTGACAAGGTGAACCGCATGCTAGAAATCCCTCCTACATCATTAAGATACATTCTTGACTGTGCTCACCAGTAGCATAGCCACATTGGGGCCAGCTGGGACAGCCGCCCCAGCTAATCTGCCCTAACTCGACTATGTTCCTTCTTCTCTGACGATATTTTTAAGCTTCGGTAGTATTTCTAGATGGCGCCATGACTCATAGGACCTTAGTACTTGCTAATTTGTGTCTTTGTTCTTCAAATTTAAGACTACATTTTGAAAATTTTCGCTAAAATTTGTGCAACTGCAGCATATAGATGTGTGAATTGGTGTGTGTTTCATTTTGGTTTGGTCCGTCATTAGGTGTCGCCCCAGCTAATTTTTTTTGGCTCCGCCACTGATGGTCAGTTAGGGTTTCGAGTTTCAAAACGTATACTTAGCATTTTCCTTTCGACTCACTCTTATATTTGGTTTTGCTCTTGTTCCATATGTACATTTGGACATTCTCTCCAAGTTGAATAAGTACCTCATCAGCAACAGAGGCAGCGAGCATCTTCCTCTTTAAAATGGTAAGGTCGTATTGCCTGAACTAATTTTTTGGTTTCTGAATATTGCATTTATGTTAATGGTTTACCATATAACCAATGAGATTATAGTAGGCTAAACTAGTTACTGTAATTATTTGCTCATTTGTATGGTCTTGTACACAGTTCTGTGGGTGTTGATTAGATAAATGCTTAGCTGTTATGCATGGTTAACTAAAAATGTGCTCTACTTGTCTCCTGTTGTAGCATGTCTCCTGGGAGAGGTAGCAGTATGATCTGCTTTTTGTGCTATTCTTGGACACTGAGCTGACCTTTCTCATAATCCCTTGACAATTAATTCATAGGATAACTCTGTCGAGGACTGCCGACATGAGCAATTTGAAGAAGATGCATATAATGAAGAAGATGGATATGCCACTGCTAGTGAAGAACAAGAGCAGGTGGGTGGGGCTACGGGCCGAGCCAGAGTGCTAAGGACAGTGACAAAGTGGCCAAGAGACAAAATGGTAGTCACTGAGGTTGAGAGAGGGGGGATGCTAGTACCATTGACACAAAAGCGCAGGTTCAGGGCGCTTGCAGGGCTCATCGCTAGACAAAAGATACCTTTGGATTTGCCAGAAATAAAAAAACTAAGCGATGAACAAAAGTGGTACTTGTTTGAAACCTATATGCAGAAACACTTGGAGTTCCAGGAAGACATGAAAGAGCAGGCATTCAAGCTTTTGTGGAAGATTGTAGCCAAGGCATGGAGACAATTCAGATTTCAGCTTAGGCGAGATTTTATCAGAAAAGGACTCGAGCCATTTGGAAAGCACGACTTTATCAAGCCGGAAGAGTGGACAGAGTTTGTGAAACAGCAAAAAACCAAGGAAGCCTCATCTCTTAGTTGCAAGTGTAACATCCCGCAATTTTATTACGGAATGTTAATTATAAAAATGAGGATTTAAAATTTTCGGTGAATTATTTGAGTGCTTGTCAATTTAATTAAGGATGTCTTCCAATTTCTCTCCTATAATTCCTAGATTTATTTTTGAACTAAATAAAATTTCTAGGAAATATAAAATGTTAGTGTGGGAAACTTGGAGTTCATTTGATTTTATTTGGGATTTAGTTGTGTGGAGTTCAAATTTGAATTCATATTCAAATTTGAACTAGATTTAGAAAAGGATATAGAAAGAAAAGAAAAAGGAAAAAGGGGTGAACCCTGCTGGGCCGCGAACCCTTTAGCCAAGTCCGTTCAAGGCCCTTCTTCTCTTTTCTTAACCCAGCAAAACCCCCTGCACTTCCTTTCGGCCCAGCCCGACGCGGCCCACCTAACCGCCGGCCCGCATACCACCAACCCCTCCGCACCGTATCGCTGCCATGCGGGCCCCGACGTGACGTCACGCCGACGTCACCCCGTCTTTCTCCCCCGCTTTGGCTGACGCCGGCGCGCCAAAGCATCGCCGCGCCGCCCATGGCCGCCGTCGCGACGCGCCCCGCACCCTCCTTTCGCATCCCGACCATCCACGTGCCCTCGCTCCGCGCCTCGCCCTATAAGACGGCAACCGCCGCGCCCCCAGGGACTCCCAAACCTAGCCGCCGGGGAGTCTTCCCCTTTGCCACCTGCCGCTGTTCGCCGGAGGAGAAGGAGAAGGGGGGAGAGGAAGAGGGACCCAAAGGCCATCCGCGAGCTCGCCGTCACCGCCGTGAAGACCGGAGGCCGCCCGCGGAGCTCCTGGATGCCAAGAAGCCGTGAACACTGACGACGCCTTCTTCCTCTGCTTCCTCTGCCCGACGCCGCCCGTCTTCCACACCGCCGACGACCCCACTCTGACCTTCTTCACCGACGCCTGCACTCCGACCTGAGGTCACCGAGGTGAGGCCGCGCTCTCCCTCTCATCTGTGGAGGACCCGACCTTCGAGCCGAGGGGGAACGCCTGTCCATGTCGCCGCCGCCGCTGCGCCGCCGCGCACGCCACTGTTATGAAGTCGGCCATCGAGCCGTGCCGGGCTTTTGCAGGTGCCGCCACCTTCACCACGTGCGCGCGCTCGCCTCCGCCGTTTTCCTTGTTCCTTAGCCACACACATCGCCGTCCCACGCGTCTTCTCCTGTGCGCCGTGGTCGAGCCGAACCTCGCGCGCACGCGTACAGGAGGGGAAGGCCCGGTCTTTGGGGCTGCTCGACGATGCACACGCCCGTGCGCGCACCCACGCACGCACGTGGTGGATGCTTGCACGCCGACGCGTCCAGCACCGCGCCGTCGTCGTGTCGCTCTCGCCGCCGCTCCGCCAGGGCCGCACCGGTGTTGAGCACACAGGCAAGGGGACTAAAGGCCCCGGTGTTTGCTTCGTTGTGTTCTCTTGTTGCACGCACGCACACTTCTGGGCATCTGGGTCACCCGCATGTCGTCGCCGGTGCTCGCTGCCGTGCGCCCGCGCAACTACGTCGCCGCCGTGTCCCCTGTCTCGCCGCTGACGCACCTTCCCCAGCCAAAGCTGCCACCTTGATGCTCGTAGATGAACCCTAGGTGCCCCTGGATCTCCCTCTGTCGCCTGATGCCTCGGCCGGACGCCCTCACCGCCGGCGAAGCCTTGGCCGCGCCGCCGCTCCTCTGGAGCATTCGGTAGAGCACGTGGCGGCGCCGGCCCAAAAACCCCTGGGGTTTTGATCACACGCACGCCCACACATTCGCGTACCCGCGGAAGATCTGAGCGGATCTCGTGCGGCCGGCCACCCAGGGCCGTGCCACACCCGCGCCCGCACCGCACGCCACCGCTGTGATCCACCCCCGGATCCGCTGCGACGCGCCACGTGCGCTGCCACGCGGGCGGCCACGTGGGCAAGCGCCGGCCTATAGCTGCCCCATGTCCGCCACGTGTGCACGAGGAGCTGGCCTGCAGCCGGCTAGGAGTCCTTTTAGAGCTGGCTAGAGATGGTTTAGAGCTAGCTAAAACATTGCTATATTGTGCATGCGTATTTTAATTTCAGAAATCTATTTAATCTTTGGAAATTCATATTAAATCCGTTTTAACTCCAAAAAATACAAAACTTCTTCTGAAAATCTTCTAAAAATCTAAATTCCACGCTAGGCTAGAGTTTGCTTCTTTTTGGGTCTTATTTGTTCTTCATCTTGGATTTTTTTGCAATTAGCTACCGAGTTTATTTATTTAAATACGATTCTAGGAGCCGCCGGAGCCGGAGAGCTGAACCAGGACTACGACGACGACTTCGGCTACGACGACTACCCGCACCCAGGTTCACGCTCGACCTTCTTTGAATGCCCATTAGGCATGGCTATTAGAACTGCTAGTGCTCTATTTACTGCATAGTGATAGATATGATCAACCCGTGCATAGCCTCTTTTACACACTCGTCCTTGATTGACCTACTTCTACTACTTTATTTATGCGAGATGATATGCTGAGCTTGCTATGCATGTGTTGGGATTATTGTGGTAGTTTCTTGGCGTATGTGGGGAAAACCGGTAGGAGAAGGTGTTTTGGATATTTTGGCGGGGGTGAGCTCAAGATAACCCGATCTGGGATCGGGGGCCAGGGATCGTCTTCTCGGATGTTGCCCAGTTTGGTGCCTATGGCGGGTACACTGTTTTAGGAGCACAGGTGTTGGGGATTTTGTGATGACTTGGAGGATAGGAGCTCACCCCGGTCTGAAACCGAGTGGGTCGCCTGTTACACGGGACTTTCGTACACACCACCTCGACGAGAGTGGGGATAGGGCCGTTCGACCCTAGCAAGTGTGATACCATACCTGCCAGTAGGATAGAGGGTATCGGTGAGAGGGTTAGGGTGAAGTCCCTTCTCTTTGGGCGCTCCCCGTGCGGCCACACGGGGGCATTTTCACAGTTCTGGGGGTGGTCCTTTGCGAAGGACCACAACGAGACCCAGATGCAGGATGGAATCGTAACTCCTAGGTGTTCGTTCGGTAGGGTAGGCTTGGTCGGCCGTACACCGTCCGGGTACTATTCCGAGTTGGGTACTGGTGTACACGCTCTGCAGAGTTTAGATCTATACGTATAGCCGCGTCCTCGGTTATGGACATGCCCGTTGTTTCTCCGACTCTTACGTTTTGGGATTTCTACCTTCCCCCTTATAGGATGAGAGTGTATGGTGAGCCATGGTTGTTCTCGAGGAGAGGAGAGTTGCTCCCTCTGCCTCGCGGATCCGGGTGCAACCATTGAGGTGCGAGGAGTGGGAGTTCTCGCACCGACCCTAGATGGAGATAGGAGATGGTGACGGTGATCTAGGTGACCAGGTGTAACCGTTTGCGGATGAGAGATATGGGATTTGGTGGGATTATGGAGATATTATTCTATATATGTTGTTGCTGCTGCTGAGGAAACCTAGCTTTTACCTTGATACTTTCTTTGCCCTTAGAAGTAGGCCACTTAAAGCTTGCATACGGTTGGTGACGTGGACCTATCCCGATCCTTGGGGATAGCCCCTGAGTTTGCAGGGTACGAGTCAGACTACGACAACAACGCCAACGGATGGTACGACTGAGGGGGCACGTTGCTTCGCTCAAGGATGCCTGTGGGAGACGACTGAAGATGGAGACACCTTTTGGAAGCTAGCTACCGATGCGTAGGCTCTTATTCTTGTTATTCCGCTAAGAGGCGTGTATTGATGTACTCCGATTATTCAGGACATGTAATAATCAGATTATTATTCGTACTCTGATGCTTTATTTCGTTGTATGACTGTGATATTTATCTGTGATGAATGCCTGTGCGTGATAGCGTCTGATCCAGGGACTATCACGAGAAAGAATGCTGGGTTTTCCGTTTTTGAAAACCCAGGGCGTTACAGATGGTACCAGAGCCATACTTGACCGTAGCACGTGCCCTTAGAAATGGTCGTTAAAAATTAGGACTCTAAACGATCTCCTTTGCTATATACCATTCTTGACGTATGTTACAAAACTTATCCTTCTTTGAAAAGTTCTATCTCACCTGCGCTAACTAGAAAATTTCTTCCGTGTCACAGGAGATGGCTTGTCAGCAGGTGGAGTTGCTCCCAGAGCACATGGAGGGACTCGCCAGTTGGGTTGACCGGGTCGTCCTCAGGCTGGGGATTCCCCCTACGCACGTCACCTACCACGCCGAGGACGTCCGCACTCTGTCAGGCCCACTAGTGCTTTGCACGGTGGCCATTCTACCCCACCCGGTGCTTCCAGACTTCCCCGGGATGCTCGAGCACAGCACAGGACTCAACGTCAGGAACGTTGTGGACACCGCCTGCAGCCACGTACTTCGCCACCTGCTGGCTTGGTACCACGACGTCTACAGGACTGGGGACCTGCGGCTGATCCCCCAAGACTACCACCTGGTGGCTCCGATCGTGAACGGACTGCCAGACCCTTCAGTACTCTACGAGGAGGAGGTTGTTTAGGGACCTCTACGTGAGTCCGACGACACGCTCGTCACCACTGGGAGCTACCTCGTGGACCTCGACACTCACGCCCGCCGACTGAGCGAGCAGACGAGTGCACTCTTCAGCAGGCTGGAGTACACCACTCTGGAGCTGAAGGAGCTTCAGCCTTGCACCCAGAGTTTGCTCGTGGAGAACCTCACCCTGCGCCAGCGAGTCGAGCAGCTCGAGCGAGGACTACGCCATGCCAACTCATTGGCGGTGCAGGCAGAGGCTGAGAGGGTGACCGCTCGAGAGGAGAAGATCTACGCTCAGGAGGATCTACGCAAGCAGGAGGCTAGGTTCACTCGTCTCTTCGCCAAGCTGGACCAGAAGGATGCTCAGTTCGCCGCCCAGGGGCGCAACATTGTTCGTGAGAAGGCCAGAGTGGTCGAGCTTATGGAGGACCACTACTCCAACACCGCCAACATCGCTGCACTCACCAGGACTTCTGTGTTCCTACTGGACAAGTGCAAGAGGATGCTGAGGACTTGGGAGGACGCTGACTCTCTTCGAGTGGACGAGCTTCAGGAGCTCAACGGTCTGCTACCTCTCGACCACTAGCGGGCGATCCGCAAGGAGACCTTCAAGCTGCACCCGTCCGCCCTCAAGCTTCACCTGTGTCCGCTGGCTGACATGCCCACTCTGGTTGAGACCCAGGAGGTAAGGGCTGCTCACGCCAGGCTAACATGGATGTTCCCCAGAGACTTCCCCGAGGAGGACCGTTACCCAGTGAGGTACAAGAAGGCTCGATTCGAGTAGCGTGCCGGAGCATGACCATGCTAATAAGAGTAGAGTTGTAAGATGGGTAGTTTCCATGAGTTGATCCATGCAGCCGAGGGCCTGTTCCGGTGCATGATGAGTTATGAGTCTTTTCACACCTAGACGTGCACACCCCTTTTGAGATCATGTAACACTATATTAGATCGCTGTTGTGTGTGACCTCCAAGGCTTGAGTCAGCCTCGAGGAAACTTATGTACTCATAATGGATGCTGATTGTTTGGTCTTAATGGAGTTGTTCATTCTTATTGCTTCTTCTTATTGAGTGTTGGATTTATATTAGTAGAAATATTTTCATGCTTGTATATCAGACTCAATTTGTCGGTGAGTGACGTATCTAAAGCTTTCCTATATCCTTGGTCTTGTTTTTAGTAAGATGTCCATCCGGAGGTCCGGACGTCTGTTGGCTCGCCTCGAGGAGGCCGAAGCCGAGGAAGAGCAAGCCCCGCCTGTCCGTGGCCATGGACGTGGACGCGCTCGTGGTCGTGGACACACGCCTGTCCTAGGATGTGGCCGAGGTGTTGTGGTGCCACCACCACCGCCTCCGCCCATTGGACAGGGCGATGCAAAAGATGGAGAAGAGGAAGAAGCCGAAGGAGAGCCTGAGCCACACCCAGCTCC
Organism: Cenchrus fungigraminus; assembly: GCA_036936925.1. NCBI lineage: Eukaryota > Viridiplantae > Streptophyta > Magnoliopsida > Poales > Poaceae > Cenchrus > Cenchrus fungigraminus. The sequence goes on from CM072779.1 coordinate 108,113,585, forward strand.
TCAGGGTCGTGGGCGTGGTCGTGGTCGTGGAGGAGCACCACCACCACCACCGCCTAACCTAGCTGAGGTGATGGCCCTGCAGACTCAGCTGATGCAGAGGATGGCTGACGCCGTCGAGAACTGAGTCGGTGGGAACCGCAACGTCCCGATGGAGGAGGAGTTCGCCAAGAAGATCGAGAGGTTCCTCCGTCTGAAGGCCCCCACCTTCAGTTACTCGGATGATCCTCTCGAGGCCGATGACCGGCTCCGCGTGATCGAGACGAAGCTCGACCTCACCGCCTACACCGACGAGGAGTGTGTCTCTCTCGCCGTCCACCAGCTCGAGGGTCCTGCCAAGTCTTGGTGGGACAACTACTCCGGGAGTCACCCGAACCCAGCTTTCATCACCTGGCTGGAGTTCTGTGAGGTGTTCCGCGAGCAGTACCTGCCGAAGGAGCTCATGATCCAGAAGGCCTAGGATTTCCGCACCATGACTTAGGGTGCGATGAGGGTGGAGGAGTACGAGAGGCACTTCATGAAGATGATGCGCTATGCCCCTGACAACACCAACACCGACGACAAGAAGCAGTTCTAGTTTCTGTGAGGCCTCCACCATGGTCTCCGCCAGGGCTTGAAGGCCAGCGAGCACAAGTCCCTTCGCCACCTGGTGAACAGGGCTATCGCGCTCGAGGAAGAAAGGAGGGGGCATGAGGAGCGCATGAAGGGCAAGAAGAGGTTCGGAGATCGGGACCATGGCGACCGATCCTTCCAGAGGCCGAGGAGTGGGCAGAGCAACCTGCTGAGAGGGAGCTACCACCCGGGGAACAACCAGCCCGAACGTGGTTTCAGAGGGAACCGTGCACCGCACCCAGGAGGAAGGAGCTACTACCACCAGCAAGGTGGTGGCTACAACCGCCCGCAGCAGAGCGTGTCGAGACCCAGCACCGGAGGTTTCACCCCGACGTGCTACTCCTGTGGCAAGCAAGGCCACAAGTCATACGAGTGCCCCAGCAAGAAGATCGCCACTACACCTGCCAGTGCACCAGCTCCAGGAGGGAGGCCACCTCAGGCTGCTCCCCAGCCGGCCGCCGATTGCGGAAGGCTCAACCTCCTGACTGAGGAGGAGGCTGTCGACGCACCTGACGTCGTGATCGGTGAGTTTTTAGTTTGTGGTGCTAAAGCTTTGATTCTGTTTGATACTGGTGCGACTAGTTCTTATGTGTCCTCTAACTTTGTAAACAAACTGTCTCTTGCCATGACTCCTCGACCGAAACCTATTGTGACGAGCTCCCCGCTCGGAGATATTAGGTGCACCCTGCTATGCAAAGGGGTGGAGATGTTCATCAAGGGTCACAAGTTCCTCGGAGATCTGACCGTGCTGAAGTCCAATGGGATTGGTGTTATTCTGGGCATGGATTGGATCACTGCTCACAAAGGGGTTATCTCCTCGTCACCCCGACAAGTGACCCTGATGCACCCAAAGGGAATGAAGATCACGTTCGAGCCGCTGAAGTCACGGGAAGTACCAGCTGTGTACAACCTCACTACGAAGATAGTGGCCGATGTTCCAGTGGTTTGTGAGTACCCCGATGTCTTTCCTGATGATCTGCCGGGGTTACCACCAGATCGCGATGTGGAGTTCGTGATCAACCTTGTGCCAGGCACAGCACCCGTGGCACAGAGTCCTTACAGAATGGGCAAGTTAGAGCTGGCAACGCTGAAGGAGGAGTTAGAAGCTCTCCATGAGAAGGGGTACATTCGACCGAGTGCATCACCTTGGGCTTCACCGGTGATGTTTGTACCAAAGAAGGATGGGACGCAACGGCTGTGCGTCGATTACCGCGCTCTTAATGCGGTAACCATCAAGAACAAGTACCTGTTGCCACGCATTGACGACCTGCTAGATCAGTTGAAGAAGGCCAAGTACTTCAGCAAGATTGACCTTCAATCCGGCTACCATCAGATGAAGATTTGCCCCGAGGACATCTACAAGATAGCATTTCTGACCCGGTATGGGCAGTATGAGTTCACTTCGTATCGTTCGGTCTTACGAACGCCCCTACTTACTTCATGAACATGATGAACAAGGTGTTCATGGATGAGTTAGACAAGTTTGTCGTGGTCTTCATTAACGACATCTTGGTCTTCTCGGAAACTGCAGAAGAGCATGAAGAGCATCTGAGGATTGTGCTGGAGAAGCTGAGGCAGAATCAGTTGTATGCCAAGTTCAGCAAGTGCGAGTTCTGGCTAGAAGAAGTGGCTTTCCTTGGGCATGTGTTGTCAGGAGAGGGAGTTGCAGTCGATCCCTCGAAGATCGAAGCTGTGTCAAAGTGGCAGTCGCCCAAGACAGTGACAAAGATCAGGAGTTTTCTCGGGATGGCAGGGTACTACCGCCGTTTCATCGAGAACTTCTCCAAGATTGCGAAGCCAATGACCGAGTTGCTGAAGAACAACACGCCATTCGTGTGGTCAGAAAAGTGTGAAGCAAGCTTCCAAGAGCTCAAGACCCGACTCACCACAACTCCTGTGTTGACGCTTCCCGATGACAATAAGGACTTTGTGGTGTACTATGATGCTTCGAGGTAGGGTCTTGGTTGTGTGCTGATGCAGGAAGGCAAGGTGATCGCTTATGCTTCAAGGCAGCTTCGGAAGCATGAAGAGAACTACCCGACACATGACCTTGAGTTAGCAGTTGTTGTTCATGTTTTGAAGATATGGAGGCACTACTTGATGGGCAATAAATGTGATATCTACACGGATCACAAGAGTCTGAAGTATATCTTCACCCAGTCAGAGTTGAACTTGAGGTAGCGAAGATGGCAAGAGTTGATAAAGGACTACGACCTCGACATTCACTACCACCCTGGCAAGGCGAATGTCGTGGCCGATGCTTTGAGCCGAAGAAGTTATTGCAACAACCTGATGGTGCAGAAGGAACAGCGAGAGTTGTACAAGGAGATGGAGCGATTGCAACTTGACATCGTCGAGAGGGGACAACTCAATGAGTTGAGGGTGAAGTACAATCTAGAAGACCAGATCAGGCAAGCCCAGAAGAAGTGTCCCAAGGTTGAAGAAGTGAAAGACCTTCTGACGAGAGGCAAGGCCCCTGACTACCGCATTGATGAGCAAGGAACGTTGTGGTTGAAGGATCGCATATGTGTGCCTAGTGGTGAGGATATCTGGAAGACGATTCTGAAGGAAGCTCACGATTCTCGGTATTCTATTCACCCCGGTGGCACCAAGATGTACCAGGACCTGAAGTGTCGATTCTGGTGGGAGAATATGAAGAAGGACATAGCTGAGTATGTTGCCCGATGTGACACCTGTCAGAGAGTGAAGGCAGAACATCAGAGACCCGCCGGATTGCTACAGCCACTTGCGATACCTCAGTGGAAATGGGATATCAGCATGGACTTCGTGGTGGGTCTACCCCGCACTCAGAAGGGGAATGACTCGATTTGGGTGATTGTGGACCGTTTGACCAAGGTAGCACACTTCCTACCGGTGAAGAACAAGTTCACTGTGAGTCAGTTGGCCGATCTCTACGTAGAGCATATCCTAAGGTTACATGGAGCACCCCGCACCATCGTGTCCGATCGTGGTGCTCAGTTCACAGCTTAGTTCTGGAAGAGTCTGCACGACTCGATGGGCACCCACTTGGACTACAGTACAGCTTTCCACCCTCAGACAGATGGACAGACTGAACGAGTGAATCAGGTACTCGAAGATCTGCTGAGAGCTTGTGTGTTGACTTACAGCAACGATTGGGAGAAGAGTCTGCCCTACGCTGAGTTCTCGTACAACAACAGCTATCAGGCAAGTTTGCAAATGGCACCCTTTGAAGCTCTGTTTGGCAGAAAGCGTAGGACCCTGTTGATGTGGTCTGAGGTGGGGGAGAGGACTTTCTTCGGTCCTGCTTCCATTGTTGAGGCTGAGGAGAATGTGGCCAAGGTTAGAGAGAACCTGAAGATAGCTCAGACCAGGCAGAAGAGCTACGCTGATCCTAAGCGAAGGGATGTCTCCTTCGAAGTTGGTGACTACGTCTTCCTGAGAGTGTCACCACTTAGAGGCACGAAGAGGTTCCATGTGAAGGGAAAGCTAGCCCCGAGTTACGTTGGACCCTACCAGATTGTGGCAAAGGTGGGGAAACTTGCTTATAGGCTGGAGTTACCGTCTGATCTTGCCGGAGTGCATCCTGTGTTCCACATATCACAACTCCGGAGGTGCCTCGACCCGAAGCTTGACAAGCATGTCTCCACCGATGCTATCGACTTGCAAGACAACCTGGAGTACTTGGAGTACCCGATGAAGATTCTGGATTGGGCCGAGAAGGCTACCAGGAGTACCACCACTCGCTTCTGCAAGGTGCTTTGGAGCAATCACACCGAGCGAGAAGCGACGTGGGAGAAAGAGTCGGTCATGAGAGAAAAGTACCCGCACCTCTTCGAGACGGAGGTAAGTTCTTAATCTCGAGGACGAGATTCTTTTGAGGGGGGGAGTCTGTAACATCCCGCAATTTTATTACGGAATGTTAATTATAAAAATGAGGATTTAAAATTTTTGGTGAATTATTTGAGTGCTTGTCAATTTAATTAAGGATGTCTTCCAATTTCTCTCCTATAATTTCTAGATTTATTTTTGAACTAAATAAAATTTCTAGGAAATATAAAATGTTAGTGTGGGAAACTTGGAGTTCATTTGATTTTATTTGGGATTTAGTTGTGTGGAGTTCAAATTTGAATTCATATTCAAATTTGAACCAAATTTAGAAAAGGATATAGAAAGAAAAGAAAAAGGAAAAATGGGTGAACCCTGCTGGGCCGCGAACCCTTTAGCCAAGTCCGTTCAAGGCCCTTCTTCTCTTTTCTTAACCCAGCAAAACCCCCTGCACTTCCTTTCGGCCCAGCCCGACGCGTCCCACCTAACCGCCGGCCCGATTACCACCAACCCCTCCGCACCGTATCGCTGCCATGCGGGCCCCGACGTGACGTCACGCCGATGTCACCCCGTCTTTCTCCCCCGCTTTACCGCTTTGGCTGACGCCGGCGCGCCAAAGCATCGCCGCGCCGCCCATGGCCTCCGTCGCGACACGCCCCGCGCCCTCCTTTCGCATCCCGATCGTCCACGTGCCCCCGCTCCGCGCCTCGCCCTATAAGACGGCCACCGCCGCGCCCCCAGGGACTCCCAACCCTAGCCGCCGGGGAGTCTTCCCCTTTGCCACCCGCCGCTGTTCGCCGAAGGAGAAGGAGAAGGGAGAGAGGAAGAGGGACCCCGAGGCCGTCCGCGAGCTCGCCGTCACCGCCGTGAAGACCGAAGGCCGCCCGCGGAGCTCCTGGATGCCAAGAAGCCGTGAACACCGACGACGCCTTCTTCCTCTGCTTCCTCTGCCCGACGCCGCACGTCTTCCTCACCGCCGACGACCCCGCTCTGACCTTCTTCACCGACGCCTGCACTCCGACTTGAGGTCACCGAGGTGAGGCCGTGCTCTCCCTCTTATCTGTGGAGGACCCGGCCTTCGAGCCGAGGGGGAACGCCTGTCCATGTCACCGCCGCCGCCGCGCATGCCACTGTTATGAAGTCGGCCATCGAGCCGTGCCGGGCTTTTGTAGGTGCCGCCGCCTTCACCACGTGCACGCGCTCACCTCCGGCGTTTTCCTTGTTCCTTAGCCGCACATGTCGCCGTCCCGCCGACCCGCCGTCTTCTCCTGTGCGCCGTGGTCGAGCCGGAGCTCGCGCGCTCGCGCGCACGCGTACAGGAGGGGAAGGCCCGGTCTTTGGGGCCGCTCGACGATGCACACACCTGTGCGTGCACCCATGCACACACGCGGCGGATGCTTGCACGCCGGCGCGTCCAACACCGCGCTGTCGCGGTGTCGCTCTCGCCGCCGCTCCGCCAGGGCCGCGTCGGTGTTGAGCACACAGGCAAGGGGGCTAAAGGCCCCGGTGTTTGCTTCATTGTGTTCCCTTGTTGCACGCACGCACACTTCTGGGCATCTGGGTCACCCGCACGTCGTCGCCGGTGCTCGCCGCCGTGCGCCCGCGCAACCACGTCGCCGCCGTGTCCCCTGTCTCGCCGCCGACACACCTTCCCCGGTCAAAGCTGCCACCTTGATGCTCATAGATGAACCCTAGGGGCCCCTGGATCTCCCCCTATCGCCTGATGCCTCGGCCGGAAGCCCTAGCCGCCGGCGAAGCCTTGGCCGCGCCGCCGCTCCTCTTGAGCATTCGGTCGAGCACGTGGCGGTGCCGGCCCAAAAACACCAGGGGTTTTGATCACACGCACGTCCACACGTTCGCGTACCCGCGGAAGATCCGAGTGGATCTCGTGCGGTCGACCACGCAGGGCCGTGCCACACCCGCGCCCGCACCGCACGCCGCCGCAGCGATCCACCCCCGGATCCGCTGCGACGCGCCACGCGTGCTGCCACGCGGGCGGCCACGTGGGCAAGCGCCGGCCTATAGCTGCCCCGTGTCCGCCACGTGTGCACGAGGAGCTGGCCTGCAGCCGGCTAGGAGTCCTTTTAGAGCTGGCTAGAGATGGTTTAGAGCTAGCTAAAAGATTGCTATATTGTGTATGCATATTTTAATTTCAGAAATCTATTTAATCTTTGGAAATTCATATTAAATCCGTTTTAACTCCGAAAAATACAAAACTTCTTCTAAAAATCTTCTAAAAATCTAAACTCCGCGCTAGGCTAGAGTTTGCCTCTTTTTGGGTCTTATTTGTTCTTCATCTTGGATTATTTTGCAATTAGCTGCCGAGTTTATTTATTTAAATACGATTCTAGGAGCCGCCGGAGCCGGAGAGCTGAACCAGGACTATGACAACGACTTTGGCTACGACGACTACCCGCACCCTGGTTCACACCCGACCTTCTTTGAATGCCCATTAGGCATGGCTATTAGAACTGCTAGTGCTCTATTTACTGCATAGTGATATATATGATGAACCCGTGCATAGCCTCTTTTACACACTTGTCCTTGATTGACCTACTTCTACTACTTTATTTATGCGAGATGATATGTTGAGCTTGCTATGCATGTGTGGGGATTATTGTGGTAGTTTCTTGGCGTGTGTGGGGAAAACCGACAGGAGAAGGTGTTTTGGGATATTTTGGCAGGGGTGAGGTCAAGACAACCCGATCTGGGATCAGGGGCCAGGGATCGTCTTCTCGGACGTTGCCTAGTTTGGTGCCTATGGCGGGTACACTGTTTTAGGAGCATAGGTGTTAGGGATTTTGTGATGACTTGGTGGATAGGAGCTCGCCCCGGTCTGAAACCGAGTGGGTCGCCTGTTACACGGGACTTTCGTACACACCACCTCGCCGAGAGTGGGGATAGGGCCATTCGACCCTAGCAAGTGCGATACCATACCTGCCAGTAGGATAGAGGGTATCAGTGAGAGGGTTAGGGTGAAGTCCATTCCCTTTGGGCACTCCCCGTGCGGCCACACGGGGGCATTTTCACAGTTCTAGGGTGGTCCTTTGCGAAGGACCGCAACGAGACCCAGATGCAGGATGGAATCATAACTCCTAGGTGTTCGTTCGGTAGGGTAGGCTCGGTTGGCCATACACCATCCGGGTACTATTCCGAGTTGGGTACTGGTGTACACGCTCTACAGAGTTTAGGTCTATACGTATAGCCGCGTCCTCGGTTATGGACATGCCCGTTGTTTCTCCGACTCTTACGTTTTGGGATTTCTACCTTCCCCCTTATAGGATGAGAGTGTATGGTGAGCCGTGGTTGTTCTCGGGGAGAGCAGAGTTGCTCCCTCTGCCTCGCGGATCCGGGTGCAACCATTGAGGTGCGAGGAGTGGGAGTTCTCGCACCGACCCTAGATGGAGATAGGAGATGGTGACGGTGATCTGGGTGACCAGGTGTAACCATTTGCGGATGAGAGATATGGGATTTGGTGGGATTATGGAGATATTATTCTATATATGTTGCTGCTGCTGCTTAGGAAGCCCAGCTTCTACCTTGATACTTTCTTTACCCTTAGAAGTAGGCCACTTAAAGCTTGCATACGGTTGGTGACGTGGACCTATCCCGATCCTTGGGGATAGCCCCTGAGCTTGCAGGGTACGAGTCAGACTACGACAACAACGCCGACGGATGGTATGACTGAGGGGGCACGTTGCTTCGCTCAAGGATGCCTGTGGGAGACAACTGAAGATGGAGACACCTTTTGGAAGCTAGCTACCGCTGCGTAGGCTCTTATTCTTGTTATTCCGCCAAGGGTGTGTATTGATGTACTCTGATTATTCAGGACATGTAATAATCAGATTATTATTCGTACTCTGATGCTTTATTTTGTTGTATGACTGTGATATTTATCTGTGATGAATGCCTATGCGTGATAGCGTCTGATCCAGGGACTATCACGAGACAGAATGCTGGGTTTTCCGTTTTTGAAAACCCAGGGTGTTACAGCAAGTTCAAGTCACTTTGAAGCCTGAACACAAACGAGCACATCATGGGTCCCGCTGGTTATTGTGAAAAACTACCACTGTGGGAGGAAGAGGACAGGAAATTAGCTGCGGCTGGGATCGCCAACCCATATGATGCCATGACTGATGATCATTCTAGGAATTGGATGCGAGCAAGGAGTAAGCTGGTGGTGACAGATGGTGTTGCCAAGATAGTGATCAACAAAGTAGCAAATGAAAGTGTGGCTGTAGACATCATGGAAAAGAATGCACATGCAGAATCTTCAGGAATGACTTCATGGCTGAGGGAGAATGATGTGCTAAGTCAGTGCTTGGGCCGCCCCGAACAACCAGGTCGCGTGCGTGGTGTCTCCAGCTACCAGGGCTGAAAGTTTGCATGGCCTCAGCACGCTTCCATGTACAGGAAGAGGAAGAGGGCCAGTACTGACTCATAAGTTGATAAGCAACAGATGAAGGAAGAAATCAAGCAAGAACTCAAGGCTGAGATGGAGAAGGATATGCTTGACATGATGGCACGAGGGTACCAGGTGGTGTTTGCACCAGTGTCCAATCGCACAAGCCCTTCACCCGCCGGACTGAAGAGCAGCTGTGCGTCCGCAGATAATGTAGGTTGGATCAACGGCACTACAGAGTTGTCGACAGAGGTACTGCACATTGCTTCCCCCACATAGGAAGACCTTATAGGCACGTTGACTGAACCCACAGACTGTGGCCTACGGATCATATTTCACGGTGTTGAATGTGAAGCTGCAATTGGTGTGGTTCAACCAGAGCAGACTACGCTACACACAGTCCCAATTCATGAAGACTGTGCTGTGGTCGAAGTGCTGCATGTATATTCTGTCTTTAGGGATCACGTGATGGAACACCCTCCTAATGACGAGGTGACGACACTTGGACAAGCTCTACACCAGAGGATACAGTGGAAGAGGTGTCACATTCACATCAAGGGAGCACCACTTGCAAAATCTTGCTCGCACACTATGGTACAATTTCCTTCTGGTTCACAGAGTACAGGACAAAACCCAAACCCAGAAACGCAAACTACAGAACAAAATTCCCCACCTGGTAACCCACCTCCTCCTCGTCCACACCCAGAAACGGAAATTAGAGAACAGATTCATTCCCAACCTGGTAACCCACCTCCTCCTCCTCCAGACCCAAAAACGCAAATTACATCCCCACCTTCTCATGAAAGAACAAAACCTCCATCCCCAAAAGAAAGTGCTCAAAACAATGATGCCAAAGCAGGAACCCAGAGTCATGTGTTGGCTGATGCCGAGAAATCTGTCGACGACAGTTCGAAGAAAGCTGCAGGTACATCTGGGCCCAATATCTCTGAAATAGCTGCTGGTCAGACACCACCTGAGAAACCTTCTTCAGCCATCTCAAAGCAGCAGGAAAAGAAACTCGCTGAAAATAAAAGGTCTACCAGAAAGCGATCTGAGAAACATTCTTCAGCCATCTCAAAGCAGCAGCAGCAGAAAATTGCTGAAAATAAAAGGTCTCAGAAGCCTACCACAAAGCCTTCTTCAGCCATCTCAAAGCAGGAGGAAAAGAAGCCTGCCAGAAAGCCATCTGAGTGAAACGCTAAGAATAAGGCGGCCAATGTTGCTATGACTCATATTAACCCAAACTACACATTTGGAGATGCAATGCTGTAGCGAACATGGCCCCATATGCCATTAGTTCGAGTTTGATTTTGGTGATTCATGACAACATGATCAATGGGACTAACCATATTGTTTAGCATGTCCTTGTAGACATTTCTAGGTCCCATGGATGCAAAAATACCACATGCCAAATTGAGAAGATAGTCTATTTTTCAAGGGTCAAAACCGCGGAAGAAAAGGAAGGAAATTGACACCATCGGATGAATCGACGGTACAATCGGTGCAAGCATCGGTGTACTTGGTACACTGTGCAGCAGGCAAAATGAAGATGACACCGTCGGATGATCCGACGGTCCAGTTTCTAGATGCGCCGGATGAATTGCAGAGGAGGAGCAGCGAAGATAGTAGCACCGGATGATCCGACGATCTGAGAGAGGACACCGTCGGTCTATCTGACACTCAGTTTGAATCAAGACAGAGATGCACCAAGACGAAGCCTTAAGCACCGGATGAACCGACGCCATGGTCAGAGGAAGCGTCGGTCTATCCGACGGTCACGAAGCAGCATACAGAGACGTTTTGGTTGCGAAGCCTTCAGCACCGGATGAACCGACGCACCGTCGGTGTATAGCGTCGGAACAGTTGTGTCAGTAGAGTTGCAACGGCTAAGTGACGTGGAGGGCACCGGATGAACCGACGCCTAGAAAAAGCATAGCATCAGTTCATCCGACGCTACCTTTTTCAGTGGCCGTTAGCCAACGGCTCTTTGGATGCCTTGGGCTATTTATACCCCCTCCACTCACCCATTTGAGGTCGCTGGATTGTGTGGAAGTGCAGAGGAGTTCAAGACACCAAGAAGATCATATCCAATCCATCCAAGTGCTTAATTGCTCATCCATAGACTTGCATATGCTTAGTGTATGTGCTTAGTGCTAGGCTTAGCTTAGAGCTGAGTGAGTGCAAGGTTGTGCCAACCTTGTGAGGTGATTCTTGAGTGAATCAAGGTGTACAAGGTTCGCCAGAAGCCTTGGGGCCTAAGTGGCTCACCGGCAATCGTCATCGACCCTCCGGCTTGGTGTGGAGCGGCGAGGACATTTTGTGCGGGGGACGTGGAGACCCCTTCCTTGGTGGAGAAGCTCCTTAGTGGAGGCGGCATCAAGGTGACCAAGGGAGCTTGGCGAGTGCCTAAGTGGCGAGCCTTTGTGGTGAGTCAAGTGGTGCTCTTGGGAGAGACTTGGTGACCGGGAAGCAATACTCTTGTGTGAGTGCTTCAACAACGTGGACTAGGGGTGGCTTAGTGCCTACCGATACCACGGGATAAATCGCGTGTCAAGAGTTTGCTTCCTCTCATCCCCTTTACGTTTCCGCATTTACTCTATTGCAATCTTTGCTTGCCTTTACTTTCCTAGAGTAGTATCATGCTAGGATTGGCTATAGGTTGCAAACCTTGTTTTGGGATGGGAGTTTCACACTAGAATAACCATAGTTGCACATCTAGGTAGTATGTTCTAGTTTTACTTTATGCAAAAGTAGTGAAACCATAGGTTAAGGTTTTTAGAAGCCTAATTCACCCCCTCCCCCTCTTAGGCTATGAGCATCCAATTCCTTACAAATGCTCAGTGCTGATGAACTCAACCATCCGAATACTACTTCTCCTTCTGTCACTAATCTCCACAATTTCTACATGGGATGTTGTAAGGACAATGACGAGTCTCTGATTCAGGGCTTAATATGGCCCAAGCACGGCTGGTGGCCTGTGAGAGAAGATGAAAAATACGAGCTATTGTCTGTGATCATCAGCGACTTGTACGATCTCTTCAACTTGGATGCTTTGGATATGGGACTTCTCCGCTGTTTCATCCTGTAAGTTGCTTGAAAATTTAATCCGCTTCTCACTAATCATTTTCTATCTAAATGTGCTTTCTGCCTCAGTTCATCTTTACTATGTATTTTGCCTCCTTACACTTTGTTTTTTCTTGATATTAGTAATATGGCTGTAGAAGTACGGCAGAAGAAGGAACCCGTTGCCTTCCTTGATCCTGAATGCTTTAGCAAGTCAAATATAGAAAATAACAGGGATTTTTTTGTGTCCTATACGAAGTGTGCCTACCAGTCATATGCTAAAAAGAGAGTCATCATTTCCTGCTATAACACTGGGGAGCACTGGATTGCAGTGGCGATCTTTCCAAAGCAGAAGACGGTCTTGTATCTTGATTCATATTGGACGCTAGACACTGATTTCTCTGAGTTGGTACTTGCCATTGATGAGTAAGTTCTTTTTCTTTCTTAACCTACAAACTTCCTCAACAAACTCTGCGGAGTTTATTAATGGTGCTCTAACCATTATTGCATGTTTTGTTGTAGTGCTTGGAATAGTTACTGTGATGACAACAAGTTGCCCCGCTGCGCCTTGAACCATGAGAATGCTTTTGATGTACGTATTACTTAGTATTTCCTGCCTGTGGAAGCTAGTACTAAAGCTTGAATTTATTTCTTCTCACCACTGTTTGTCTATGTATATTTATCGCAGTGCCACCAACAACCTTACAAATCCAGAGTTTGCGGCTTCTATTGTGCCTATCACATGCTTACAGTGAAAAATAAATTCAAGGGCCCTGAGGTACTTTCTTGGGATCTACAATTGTAACACCTGCAACTGAGCACAGTTCTTGCTTATTAGCACTGCACATGTTTGGTAACCACCTGTGTGCTGACTGCTGACATTGTTATATTCAGGCATTTCACATACCTACTTGTCAGCTGCACCGAGACACGCTGCTCCACATTAGAGAAAGAACTGCCTCATTCCTCATGGACCAGGTGATCGCACCCACAGGAAAATTTGACATTAATGATGCTATTCTGGCTCGCATTGTATCTGATACCAATCCTCATGGCCAGTGATGATATTGCCGTGAACCTTACTTAGCTTGTTAGAAGAGGATACTGAATGCCTGAATTTTGACAGATTATGCATGTGAATCTTGTGGATTTCTATTCAGTTTGTGAAGTTTTGTGAATGTGGATGCTGGACCTAATTTTTGTGAAAGTAGACAACGCGTCTCCTTCAGTCGAGACAGAGGAGACGCAAGTTCACAGTACTCGTCTCCTTTGGTCGATTAGAGGAGACGCACGTACACAGTAGGCGTCTCCTTTGGTCCAGACAGAGGAGACGCACGTACATAGTATGCATCTCCTTTGGTCAAGACAGAGGGAGACACGTTCTGGCAAGATGCGTCTCATTTGGTCGAGACAGAGAGAGACGCAGGTTCACAGTAGGCGTCTCCTTTCGTCGAGACATAGGAGACGCGCACTGACAAGACGCGTCTCCTTTCGTCTAGACGGAGGAGACGCGCTCTGAGGAGATGCGTCTCCTTTCATCCAGATGGAGGAGACGCGCACTTACACGACGCGTCTCCTTTCGTCAAGACAGAGGAGACGCGTCATTTTCCTCGTCTTCGATGTTGAGTTCATGTAACGGGCTCGGTTTCTGCGGCCGTTACCAAAGGTCCATGTGGGCCCAAAGAAACAGACGTTTCAGGTGACCGGTAACTAGTTTCGGTAACGGTCTTTGTTAGACACCCGTTACTAATACGTGTTATGAGTAACGGGCTCAGTGTCTGCACCCGTTACCAAAGGCTCCGGTGAGCCCGGAGAAACAACCATTTCAGGTGACCGGTAAGTAGTTGTGGTAACGGTCTTTGTTCGACGCCCGTTACAATTACGTGTCATCAGTAACGGGCATCAGCCCGTTACCTTTGTTGGCTTATTTGTAACGCTTGATCGGTAACGGACGTTTTGCCCGTTACCAATGGCCATCCGCGCCCGTTACCAATGTCTGTTTTTCACGTAGTGTTACCTTCATCACATAAGATACTTTCACCACATCAGCATGTATTGCTCGTATCAGCCCACCGTCTGCTACTATGTGGAAGACAACATCCACAGGGGCTTGGGCTTCAATGCTTTCGCATATGCTTGTGCGTACTGATGGAGGAGGAACTTCAATGCAGTCGTCCTCCAGTACTGTAACAACACATGATATGTGTATGCGATCTTCATTGGAGGTCATGCGCTCAATGTCATGATGCTCCACCAGACATTCAAACCCTCTTTCTTGTAGACCCTGATTCATGAAACAAATTTCTTTTGTAGCTTGAACTTGAAACATATCATCTTCATCATTTCTGTCTCCAACCATCGCACACAACAATACTCGCACCTACGTGGAAGGAAGCAGTCACAAGCTTGATAGCCATAATGCGACCGTATCGCCATGTGTGAGTTTGTGTATTCATAGCAGAAAAGAGACACGTACCATTTGGGATTTGTGCACAGGAACGAGGACGAAGGCAATGCCGTCTGGAACACCCATCCACTGATGATCATTCATACTTGTAGGATAGCAACGTAGCCTCCGTTGACGGCCTCCCACCATGAACGTACCGACTTCCTTGTACTAGCCCGCGGTTCCTTCTGCTTCCGCTTCCTGGCTTGAGACAGAGAAGTTAACTTGCATGGAAGGAAACATTTTAGCATCTAAAGCCATGAACGCAAATGGCCTGCAATGATCGTCTCGTGCATAAATTATCTCTTATTATAGTGGGAGTGAATGTGTCATTCTGAAACATCTATTCGTGGACATCAGTTTCCACCCAGAATGAACACATCCCTTCAGTGCGGGTGTGGCCATGTTCGGTTCATGAACTTCCAGGTTCTAGTCCTTAAGTGCTATTCACAATGATTGACACGTCCCTCCAGAGCGGGTGTGCACACAAGTTCATCGGTTAACGCCTGGTGCCAGTTCTTAACTGCAATTCTCAAAGATCGACACGTGGATCAACTTGTGAGAGCGTGTCGTCCCCAAACGCCCATTCGAGATGCCCTTATGTGCTTATATGTATGTTAATATTACATGACACACACACACATATATATACATAAATAGATATTTATTGCTTTTACAATTGCAGCTTATTTCGTTTTGGCCTTGTCACAACAACCAGTTCATCACGTTTCTTAGACTCTAAGGCATGCAGGAATCATCAAGTGCGAATGCAGACCATACATAGACCTTTTCAGTCATGACTCACACAGCGTACCTGATCGAGGAGGACTTGTCATGCCATCCTGCACTATGCGTGTGGCAAAACAAGGACCATCTGGTCGATCTGATTGCCTTGTGCAGCCTTACAACACCCAATCTCTTGCTCCAGATGCAATTGACGTGTAAAACTTTTCATAAATAAACGGTAGAGAGTTGTCTCGCAGTTGATGCGGCATGAGCTGATGCAGTTGAGATGGCCATAAGATATAGTTGATGCAGCATGAGTTGTCCGCGGGAGTTTCTTGTGCTATAGACCCGAAAGTCTGGAAATGAACACATATATGCACACGTCGGGCTCATCCCATGATACCCATCATCCACACATGTAACCGATGTGCTCCACTAAAGATTCTGACCTAGATAGATTCGTATCAGGCGTAGGCCTGACTATATTCGAGCATCTCACGTTTTCCATGGTAACTTTAGCAATGCTACACCGAGCTCGCGTGCCCGGCCTGGTCCTCAATAAATAGGCAAGTGTGGCACAACGTTCTTGAAAAGCAAGGCCAACACTCATCGGTTCCACATCTTGCATTTATCAACTTTTATTCGGGTGTACTCGAGAGATCATTTTCTTGACTAATCTTATTTACTTTACGTATGCATGGTATTGAGATAGTCAAATTGTTAGCATATGTAGGGTTTGTTCTTTGTTTGTGTATGCAGTACGTGGAGAATGGCCGGGCAAGGAAGAGACGGAGCATGGAACTTGGAGGAGTCGGGGAAGTAGGAGCAGTCGACCGCAATGGCACCTCACCAGCACCTAGTTCAGCCGCTTCCATCGGCACCGTAGCAGCACCCGGTCCCAATGGCCCCTCCACTTCTGGTGGCATCGGCACCTCAGCAACACCCGGGGGTGATGGCACCTCCAGTTGAGTCGTTGGTAACGGTAGCTCAGAATCAGCTGAACCTCGTGGCACCACCTTTTCACCCGTAGCCCAGGCTGCCACCTCTGCCGTTGCCCGTTGAAATGCCACCCCTGCTGCCAGTGCTCATTGAACAAGATGAATCACATGACCTGAAATGGTCTGTGTTGCTTTGGCTTCAGCAGGCCGAGCCTGCCCGTGTTTGTCACGAAGGTATGTGGGTGTGCCCTTTTCGCCTAAGGGCTCACAGGCAATGGACCATTCATGACTTGTTGTTATACACGCATTCCATCTCCATTTTGCCTGCCTAGCTGTGGGGTACAAGGGCGAGGCATCGCGCTTTGGAGGAGTATCTGCTCTAGGATACACGTTTTGCTGCACTCCGTGCAGCGACGAGATTGCCATGAGCCTGTGATGGTAGTAGTATGTTGTGATGGTAGTAGTATGAGCCATGATGGTAGATTGGTAGTAGTATGGCATTTAGAGTATGTTGTTGTACTTCCACCGATAGTGGATCGATCCGTCCTCATGTGTAATCAATGCGTATGTATGCATTTGTGTCGTTTGTATTTGGATTGTGTTGTTTCTAATAAAAATGGTAATGTGTGTCTACTCCCTCAGTATAAATTCAGTGAAAACGGAAAGTCCGTTCCCTTTGATTTCTTAACCAGACGAACACAAGGCGAAAGTCCATTTTGTAGTTTTCAGTCGGACCGGATTAAACTATCACTGCTATACAATGATAAAACCCAACATCTTACAAGGAAAAACAGTAGTAGTAGTAGTAGCAGCAGCAGCAGCAGTAGTAGCAGCAGTAGTAGCAGTAGCAGTAGCAAGAGCAGTAGCAGTAGCAGTAATAGCAGTAGCAGCAGCGGCAGTGGTAGCGGTGGTGGTAGCGGTGGTAGTAGTAGCGGTGGTAGTAGCGGTGGTGGTAGCGGTGGTGGTAGTGGTGGTCGTAGTGGTAGTAGTGGTGGTAGTAGCAGTAGTAGTAGTAGTAGTAGTAGTAGTAGCAGTAGTAGTAGCAGTAGCAGTAGCAGTAGCAGTAGTAGTAGCAGCAGTAGTAGCAGTAGCAGTAGTAGCAGCAGCAGTAGCAGTAGTAGCAGTAGTAGCAGTAGTAGCAGTAGTAGCAGTAGTAGTAGCAGTAGTAGCAGTAGTAGCAGTAGCAGTAGCAGCAGCAGCAGCAGTAGTAGCAGCAGCAGTAGCAGTAGTAGCAGCAGCAGTAGCAGTAGTAGCAGCAGCAGTAGCAGTAGTAGCCGTAGTAGCAGTAGTAGCAGTAGTAGTAATCAAACTAGATGAACAAAAGGCGAAAGTTCGTTGTTCTTCTTCTACTCCTCCTTCTACTAGTAGCAGTTACCACTAATCCACTAATAAAGGCGTTGCTTCTTTGTCGATGGTGCACCCGGCGCCTTGTCGCAGCTGTTCGAATTAATTTGAATTCAGAATGGTGATTAGGAGTATGCTCGAATCATTTTGAAATAGATTAAAAAAATTTGCATAATAAGATGGCATCTCATAGCAACTCATCACCACAAAGTTCACACCACCGAGTAGCAAACATCATAAGATGATCAGGTAGCAACAAGTTTCTCAACTCATCACAACAAAGTTCACACCACCAAGTAGCAAACATCAACATATCAGTAATTCTCCCCGCGTATGATAAAGCCCAACATATTGAAAAACCAGTAGTAAAAGGAGAGATAAAACAGAGTCGAACAGTAGTCGTTCTACGTAATGAGACTGCATGAACAACATGTGACAGTCCGTTGTGCAGTATTCTATCAGACCGTATTAAACTGTCACTGGTATGCAACATTTTATAAGGAAAACCCAACATGTTACAATTTAATAGTACGCAACGATTAAACCAATGATAAAACAAAGCCGCTGCTCTACTTCTTCTAATCCATCTACTAGTAGCAGTTACCACTAATTGTGGCGCTGCTTCTTGGTCGATGGTGCACCCGGCGCCGCTTCTTGGTCGATGGTGCACCCGGCGCCTTGCTCACGGACGAGGTATTCGTTCTGTTGCCGCCGCTCATGGAATATGGCGGCAGACCACCCTGGGCATCAGCTGCGGATGAGGCTGTCCCTCCATTAACGCCTCCTGGGGATGATGGTGCCGCTCCATGGCGGTCGGTCGAGCACGGCCTTAGTGCCGCTCCATGGTAGATGATAATGGCCGGTGGATGATGGCCTCTGCTCGACGAGGATGGCAGAGATTGACTGCCACTGACTGATGAGGATGAGAGAGGATGATGGCGCTTGGAAAAGACAGTTCGCCAGCTAGTGGTGATGCTTCTGCACCCCTGACCCCTAGCACCTCTTGCTGACCTGCAAGGGTGCGATGTTTCAGAGGCATCCCATCTTGGATTTCCATTTGTTCCACAAACTTTGAATCATCAAAAGATGTGTCCACCAGCACCTGAATGGGGCTCCGCTCTACCTCCTCTTCATCAGACCACTAGGGATCCTCCCTTTCATCAGAAGAAGAGGAGGATGTGGCTTGCGCCGCACCTCTAGGAGACAATGGCTCCATGGGGAGAGGAAGAGGGCGCTGCGCGAGAATGAAGTTTGTTGTTGGTTGCAGGAGTGGGGAGAGGAAGGGAGAGGGTACTATGCGAGAATGTGGTTTGTTGTTGGTTGCAAGAGTGGGATACTTATGGGGAGAGAAACCCATTCAACCATTATTGACAAAATGTCCCTCGAAAAGATTATTTTTTCTATAATGTGGAAAATATTTGCTGAGAAAGGGGGAAAGTACATTCGGCGGAATGTTAACGGACTAGAAGAAATGTTGTACTCCCTCCGTCCCAAAATAATCGCATACTATACTCAGTATCTCATTTTTCGAGGAGTCAAAATGTGCACTTGTTCGTCCCAAATTAAGCGCATGTATCAATTTTCGAGGAGTGAAAAATATGCACTTGCTTGACTGCCTAGTTTATTAACTGCTAGTAGACCAGAAGGTCCTTTTAGTAATACATTAGTATATCAGAGCTTTGTAACCCTTTCCACTCACTCGTCATTAGTCTTTCTTGGAGCTGTAACTCCTCCATTGTTCTTTCGCTATCCAGTCAATGATGCCTCGTCCCTGGGCAAATCTTATTCCAAACATTGTTGTGAGCATCGCCATTAAGATCAGTGGTGCAAGAGATTTCATCATATTCAAAGCAGTCTGCAAGGGTTGGAACTGTGCTCGTTCAGGTGAGGCACGCCCGTTTGGCCCTTGGATTCTGAAATCTGAATTTATTGATGAATCTGGAGTAGTGACATTCGCATCCTTCGCGGATATTCAGATTTTTTATGTTTCCTTTCCTGTATTGGCTGGTAAAAGGACTATATTGATTGGTTGCAGCGGATCTGGATGCCTAGTCGGCTTAAATGATGCAAATTGGAGCACCGCGCTCATGTTGAATCCTTTGTCTCCTTCGGAGCACATTCCCCTTCCTCTACTTCCGAAATGGAGCCATATGGCTAGTCTCCAAGCTTGTATCTTGTGCCTTGAAACACCAGCTAGTGCAGAGTCATTTCTTGTATAACTTTATTTTGGCCAGTAAAATCTTCTACAGAGCTAGGGTCATTACCCGTCTGCACGTGGCATTTGGGAAGCCAATACGACTGGGCTACAATTCCTTCAGAAGATTTCTAGTGTCGTTCTTCTGAACAGATGCGGATCTACTTGGGGCATGATCTTCCAGCACCTCCCCATCCTGTTGGACTTCGGTTGTCATGGGTTATTGGCATGAGCAACTCTTCTCTACTCGAAGGTCAAGATCGATTGTTCTTTGTTGTTCTAGAGGAGAAAGAAGCTAAGCTGGTGGAATTAACTCTGCATTCATTTGTCGGGGACATTTGGCAGCCTATTCCCTGGGACAGAGCTCCTGAGTTCCAGAATAAGATCATCTTGTTTGGTCCTGACAAGTGCATGGTTACACAAGAGCATGCCGTTTATGGCTTGCCTGACCTGAGGGCAAATCACGTTTACTTCCTACGAACTTATCGGCATGATGAAGAGGATCAGTATTTGTTCTACGAGAAGGGAATAGGTATTGTTCTAGGTGTCAACACTACTCCTGCTATCTGAATCAAGCAGGTTCCTGGGGATTGAATTTGGTCACGAGGAACGTGGTTGTTGCCTTGCTATGCGTAATGTGGATCTTTGATTATGTAACCATCTGTAACACATTTCTATATATAACGTACAAATATTTATATCATTAGTCTTCCACAATTATGCAGTGCATGAGTTTTAAATGGTAAATATGATGAAACAAGTTGCTACCACAATCAATTTCACAATTACAGTAGGATACAAGTAGCTACTTATTAGTTTCCCAGAAAAGTCCTTCCATCAAAACATTAACAGACCGGACCTTCTCCTCGTCCATAACTTTGCCCTTCTCTGACTATTATTACAATACCTCTTGTTCTCCCTCTACCTTCTTTTGTGCCTAGTTCCGTAGTTATGCAACGCATATGAATTCATAATGGTGAGCACGCTCGAAACACTTTGAAATAGATTAAACCAAATCGGCATAATAAAAGATGGCATCTCATAGCTACTCATCACCACAAAGTTCACACCACCAATAATAAGCAGCAAACATCATAAGATGATCTGGTAGCAAACACCAAAATACAAGCATGATACCAAATCTGAAACGTCTACCTAGCAATAAAACCACGAATCACATTATGCCTCATTGTTGTCCTTGAGTGGCACGACTTGGTGGATAGAAGGTGGGTTTCTCACTCATTTTGTATGTATTTTCCTGCAATAAAATAATCTCTAAGGACAAGTGGAGCTACATTATTCTTTAACTAAAATGCATGTAAGAAATGCATTTGCTCCCTTATTCATGAGAATATTGACGACTAAAAGAGGAACCTAACAGCCGTCAGCACCTGTACTTGGCAATTCTCGAGAGAGGTTTTATCAACAAATTTGATGCGGTCATCAGACAGCTCTTCCTTTGCATGAAAATACTGGCACTCAAAGGAGTGATCACGGTATACAGGGATCAGCAGGTGGCAAGAAACATAGAAAAAGGCATAGCTCCAGGGCAAAGGAGTATCCATCACCTGGCCTAGGATAAAGAGAGCAAAGTCGAGCAAGATAAGAAAAAGAAAAAGTTGTATGTCGAGCCCAAAAGGGACAAAGAAAAGGTTTGTATCAGCGCAGATGGCGAAACAAAGAGAGTTCAGCTCAATGTACACATGCCGGACAGGGCAGTGATTGTCGGAGCTAGTTTGGAACCAAAGAAGGAGGGGATTATCAAGTTTCTAAACAAAAACAAAGTTGTTTTCACTTGGTCTATGTTGACGGCTGTTTTTCACCCACTTCTTACCCGTCAAACATGTACCTTTTGCATGAGAAATGATCATCAACACTAGAATAGGGCTTAAACTAATCATTTCCACAAGTGTTGGTGATTATGCACATACAGGTGATTAGCACTAGAAAGAGGAGTAAAAGCACAAGTCTTTGATCCAAGTACTTCAAGACCAGCCAATGAGGGGATGCCACCAGGATTCCCCTGGATCACTGACGTCATCAATCCAAGAGAGGCAAGCCCGACGAATCATGAAGCGCCACATGGACATCACATGGATTCAAGGGCCCACTTATCCCCCAAAACCGTCGGGAAACTTGGCATGCATGAGGGAGTGATTTCAAGGCCCACCAGTCAGCCACCTGGAGAAAACACAAGCCACAAGGCCGTCCTAGGGGTTCGGCCGACCCTAGGATCGGCCGAACCGACCTAGGGTCGGTTCATCCTGGCCTTGCACGTGGAAGTCTCCCATTGGCCACTTGTTGTGATCCCGGGCGTTTAGGGGCACTTTGAGCCTCTGAGCAAGCCACCTCCTCCTCAATAAATAGGAGGGGAGGGGCTCCCATTTGAGACACACTCTTCTCCTCCTCCTCTTCATTTTGGCTTGAAGCCTCTCTCTTTAGGAGAGGAGAGCTCCTTGTATAGGATTAGTGCTAGGAAGTGAGGTGGGAGACTTGAGGCCATGTCATGATTCATGACATCTTCCTCAAGAACGATCCTCAGTGCTGCCTTTGTTCTTCAACTAGACTAAAGTGAGTATTTCGATATTTCCTATTTAGACTAAAGTCGTATGCATGCTTAGAATGCTGTGTTCTTCGTTTGTTCTTGGTTTAGAGGCTTGTGTTCTTCGAACACAACCCTTTCGATCCAGTAGACTTAGATCATAAGTTTGCATCTAGTTTGCTAGCTTGTCTATTAGAGTAAAGTGAAGCTCCTGCATGTTTCTAGTTAGATCAAAGTGCATTCGTGATCTTGCATGAGTGATAGAGCATACCTTTAGCTAGTGCCAGTATCTCCCTCGCGGATTCATAGGAATAGTGAGTGGTGTAGACGAGGTGTCTGGACCATAACCTACCCTTCGGAGGCCATGTACGATCGTAGCGTAGAGGTAGGCCGCAGTGGTGACAGCCTGTTGGACCCTTTGTCAACCCTCTTACGTCGCGTACCGAGTTGGGCTCGAGCCAGCACAAAGGCCTTGTGCTTGGTGCCCGAAGCGAGTGTTATACCTGAGAGAACGTAACTAGACTCTGCGCTCGGTCTGTGCAGATCCTTTCTACCTATCCTATCCATCAGAGTTGTGTCCTTGGATCATCTATACTAGAGTAGAAGATAGTGCACACTGTTCCTTAGATTCGATACCCTTGGAATACTCTCCTTCCTTGGGGAAGTGCTACAGCAGTATTTTCGTGCACTTGCGGTATACCCGGTTGTTCTTATACGCTCCCTCTAGGTGTACAACTAGTGGTGACGTTGAGAAACGCCAACAAGCATTTCTGGCGCCGTTGCCGGGGAACGGTTGCTGTATCTGTCTTCGAACCTAGTGGTCCTCGTATTTATCTTTTTCGTTTTCTTCTACCTTCACCCCCGTTACCCATCGATATATCCTTTTTGTTTCTTTTCTTCTACCTTTACCCTCGTTACCCTTTGAGATGCCTTCCTTTCAAAGCTTCTCTACCTCAAGGGGTGAGTTCGAAGAGCCATCATCATCTTCATCATCTGGCTATGAACTCCCCCCTGGCTTTTTAGCCATGGTTCAAGATCGACCATTCTTTGGAGCAATCAATGAAGACCTCTACCTCCATCTGGAGGAATTTGAGGAACTGTGTTCTAGTCTGGCTATGCCAGGTATGACACATGACACCGTGAGGTGGAAGTTGTTTCCTTTCTCCCTCATAGGAGAGGCGGAACAATGGTACACCCGCACTATAGAAAGTGTGAACGGTGATTGGGGAGAACTCCGAGATAACTTTTGCCGCTCGTTCTCTCTCATGGAAAGGACGGAGCAATGGTACACTCGTGTAGCTTCTCTTCCAATAAGTATCCTCGATTTTGAGAAATTAGAGGAGTCCCTAGGAGTGGCATGGGCTAGGTTCCTCCACCTTTTGGTGTCGACACCTGGTCCATCTTTACCCATCGATGTGTCATTATACATCTTTTGTGTGGGTCTGGACATGGATTCTACCCTGAATCTAGACGTTATTGCTGGAGGTTTGTTTGTGGAAAAAACTCCAATGGAAGGAAGAGAGATCCTAGATTCCCTCTTTGAAAACTCTTCTGTCCCTATTGATCACAACGAACCCAACCAAGAATCCGAGTCGAGCCATGAGAGTCCCTCAACATCCAAGTCCGAGCCTTCATCTTCCAAATCCCAAGACTTGTCTGTTGAGCCCTCTCCTGAACCCCGAGCACCAAAGGAAGAAGAAATTCAACCTTCGGTGTTCACTTGCAAATTCGAGGATGACCCATCTAGAAATCCTTCAGACACCTCGAATTCTGTTGATGCCCAATTAGGGGAGGATCCTTATTCTGTCCATACCGATCATTTTAGAAATCTTTCGACAGAACCTTCCCTTAGGCCTGCGGTGCCACCTCTGCCTCCTGATCCTCCTGATAACGCATATCCTGAGGAGGCCACGAGGGAGGTATGGTCAGAGGGAGTGACACGATTTTCCGAGGCAACTTGGAATAGTTCACCTTCTGTGGTTGTCCCTTGCTCTATTAGAGGTACTGTCGTAGAGGCCCATTGTAACCCCATCATGGAGGTTAACATTTTGCCATGGCACTTAGCGGAAACTTTTTTGGGCAGAGTTTCGCTAGCATCATCCAACATGCTCCTCGAGACTTGTCCCTTTGGACACGTTCTTGAATGTCGGGGGACCGCAGGTGCCGTGCCGCTTATCATAGATGAGATCAAGGCTAGTTTAGACTTTCACATCTTCGATGTCCTTGATCTCGATCTTCTCCTAGGCTCCCCTATAGAGCAGTACTTCGATACATCTTTAGGGAGCCTAGATGATAAGCTTAGGGGACTCGCTTCTGCCACTGCTACCCCTTGTCCAGGACATCCTATGGCAAAGCCTCTTCCCCAGCGAAACCCGCTCGAGAAGACGACGAGGATATCTCCGTTCGTGTCATCCAAGCTTGTTCTCATTGAGGGTGTAGAGCCTTCTACTCCTCATGAGTACGACTCGGAAGACTCTCTTCACCTTTGTGAAGGCAAACGATCGTCACCACTCTCGACCGAGTTTCAGCCCCTTTCCGCTGGCCCTATCATGTTGCTTTCGATCTTGATCGAGAGTCAACATCGAGCTTCCACGATGACTCTATTGAGATGGAGAATTCATGGGCCATGGAACCTTTCGAGGCACTGACTCTGGAGTCCAGAGGAAAGGATTCCACGCACGGGCATGGTAGCTTCATTCTTGATTCACCATACATGCCATGCTCGCATCATGTCCCTCTAGAGTCAGCCATGCTTAGTGCGCTGAGCACATACGAGGGCTACAACCACCTTCTGGTCCTCTTTTGCAAAACGTTTGGAAGGTTGATTGTAGATGCATATGTCTACCATAAGCATTGCAGATTTCGTGTGTGCACTGTGGCACTAACCTTGCAGCTGAAGCTTCGCTGATACATCAAGGATTGGTGGTGAGATGGGAATGACACCACCAATGATAGCTGCAAGATGAAGTTCCCATGGTCGAGCTTATGACCTTAAATAAACAAAGCACTACCAGGAGATAGCCTGGATTAGCATAGGTTTTATTTCCCTTTTCGAATAAAAGCAAGAGCATGTTTCTAGGATAAGTCGTCCTTTGGGTATTTTTGGTCACTAACCTTTCAGGTGGAGATTGAAAAGAAAGATGGACTGATGATGCCTACGAACATGTGAGCCACATCAGCTACAACACCTAGATCAGTTTTGGTGAGGGAACGTTTACAAAAGGAAGCTTGATCACCGCACACTTGAGTTATGTTGCCTAGCAATGCAAACTTCAAGTGTGGGGGAGGTATGTGAGCATCCTGAGTAAAGTTCCTCCTCTACCAAATCTTATCCTGGTGTGGTGATGATGTCAGCTTTTGCATCTTGCCCACTAGCTAGGTAAGTCCTGCTTTTGACATTAAACAAAGCCCTTCCGGGAGGTTCCCGAGGTTCACCATCTTATGCTCATGCTTATGTCCCTTGTTGATGATAGCTTGATCATGCTTTCATGTTTCCTTTCATCTGTGTTCATATGCTCTGGTTTGAATGTTTGTCGACAAATGTTCATAGACTGTTTTAGATTAAGCATGGTGCTTAGGTTAAAATTGTCTTCTTCAATCAAAACAAGACATGGTGTCGAGTTTTGATTGATGAACATTAGAGTTATATTTTCATAGATCTTGATTGCATATATGCTGACTAACCCCTGCAGAGAATTGTCAAATTTAAATGGGTAAGTCATTGAGCTAAATTCAAATGAGAAGGTAAGTTGAGGTGTTAGATTCATGTTGCACATCCTGCAAAGGTGGTACATATGACCTCTCAAAGGTCCAAGGTAAGTATATTCCCCTTTTTGTATGAAATGTAATGTTGATCTAACCCTTTCGAGCAAATGACATGGTGACAATAAAATAAAATAAAAACCCAAAAATATTTGAATTTGAATAAAGGCTCTATGGTTCTTGAACTAGTAGAGTCCCTCTTTTGTTTCCACTTTTTGTTTGAAGAACAGCACCAGGATCAACCACCAGTGTGGGGGAGTTCTCTCGAGCTCATCATCGATATATCTACTCGAGAACTCCCACACAGGCGCTGCACAACATCGACTACGCCTTCATGACAAGAGCAAGGTAAACTAGAGTGAGGCGGCTGCCTTATGGTCAGCCGAATCATCACTAGTCCTCCTTGACCTCTTATCCTTCAGAAGCGATGGTATGTGCACCCTCTACCTCACTTCCTTTATTCATGAGTTTGAATGAATTTCAAATCATATCCTTTATATCAAACTCAGTGGTTGGTGCTATGCTTGCTCTATATGATTCCTGTGGTTGGCTTGCATATGTTTTATTCCTTACTCATCATCTTGATGCTTGTGAACAAATATCATTAGGGAACTCATGCTTATCTAAGTAGTTGACGTTTGTGATATGGTTTGATGATATGATCTTCGCTCTGAATGTCTGAGTGCTTGGGAATTTTATTTGAAAATCATGAAAACCCTTTGCAAAGCTACTCTTTGATATGGCACCGTCCCACTAGAGCCATATGATATTCATAGTTGAAAACCTTCTACTCATATGCTGCTTGTTATTGCATTGAGCTTTGTCAAATTCTGTGACCCTTGTGAGAATTCTTTTCACTGCTTTCATGATCAAGATTCATGTGCACACCACCTATATCCCCTTGCTATGCTTCTACACTGGAAGTTAGCATTGTATCATTCATCCCATTCCATAAAAATAAAGCTCCATGTATGGTGTGACATCTCTCTCCAAAAGTATCCTTCAAAAGAGACATGGGCTATGAAAAAAAAGAAAAAAAAAGAAAAAAAAGAAAAGAGAGACACATGCTCAAAGCATGATGCAAAAAAAAAGGAGAAAGAAGAAGAAAAATAGCCCATGTCCAAAATAAAGGAGAAATAGGGGAGAGATGAGATCATGCAAAAAGGAGTTCCATATCATAGATGGTAATAACTAGTGTCCATTCTGGGGCTAGTGTCCACCTTACCATCAACCTCAGCTTTCATCATATATGTATGGTAATATCTAGCACTCATTCCGGGCCTAGTATCCACCTTACCATACTCACCATATCCATACACGTGCACATCTTGATCTGATTGTATGATTTGATTTTCTTTGTGGATCTAGTCATTGACTTTGCAATATATGTGATACAAGTATGCCTTATCCTTTATCCTACCCTGAGCTCCACATACAGCCATCATTAGAAGTAGGGTGAAGAAAAGGTAATCTAATGCCTTGGTGAGGTCATATACACATTGAGTGATTTGAGAGAATCAAAAGAGGAGCTAAGCAAGGTTTGTTTTGAAAATTTATTGCAAAACCCCAAGTTACTTGACATGATGAGCAGGAGTGACTTGATTCATGACCGTTCCATTCTTCAACTACCCAAGATAGCATGATAGACACTTCAAAGTTCACAAGTACAAGGTATGGTCTGGAATATCTCTTATGTTTGTTTCATACCTATGGATAGCATGTCTCACTTTGATCTTGTTCTTCCCTTCACTCGGGACGAGCAAAGGTCGAGTGTGGGGGTATTTGTTGACGGCTGTTTTTCACCCACTTCTTACCCGTCAAACATGTACCTTTTGGCATGAGAAATGATCATCAACACTAGAATACGGCTTAAACTAATCATTTCCACAAGTGTTGGTGATTATGCAAATACAGGTGATTAGCACTAGAAAGAGGAGTAAAAGCACAAGTCTTTGATCCAAGTACTTCAAGACCAGCCAATGAGGGGATGCCACCTAGGATTCCCCTGGATCACTGACGTCATCAATCTAAGAGAGGCAAGCCCGACGAATCACGAAGCGCCACATGGACATCACATGGATTCAAGGGCCCACTTATCCCCCAAAACCGTCGGGAAACTTGGCATGCACGAGGGAGTGACTTCAGGGCCCACCAGTCAGCCACCTGGAGAAAACACAGGCTAGGAGGCCGCCCTAGGGGTTCGGCCGACCCTAGGATCGGCCGAACCGACCTAGGGTCGGTTCATCCTGGCCTTGCACGTGGAAGTCTCCCATGGGCCACTTGCTGCGATCCCGGGCATTTAGGGGCACTTTGAGCCTCCGAGCAAGCCACCTCCTCCTCTATAAATAGGAGGGGAGGGGCTCCCATTTGATACACACTCTTCTCCTCCTCCTCTTCATTTTGGCTTGAAGCCTCTCTCTTTAGGAGAGGAGAGCTCTTTGTATAGGATTAGTGCTAGGAAGTGAGATGGGAGGCTTGAGGCCATGTCATGATTCATGACATCTTCCTCAAGAACGATCCTCAGCGGTGCCTTTGTTCTTCAACAAGACTAAAGTGAGTATTTCGATATTTCCTATTTAGACTAAAGTTGTATGCATGCTTAGAATGCTGTGTTCTTCGTTGCGTAATAGCTCACTGATCGAGCGCCCTTGCGCTGAAGATGAACGGGGCTAAGCGATCTGCCGAAGCTGTGGGATGTCAAAATGCATCGGTAGGGGAGCGTTCCGCCTTAGAGGGAAGCAAACGCGAAAGCGGGGGTCGATGAAGCGGAAGTGAGAATGTCGGCTTGAGTAACGAAAACATTGGTGAGAATCCAATGCCCCAAAAACCCAAGGTTTCCTCCGCAAGGTTCGTCCACGGAGGGTGAGTCAGGGCCTAAGATCAGGCCGAAAGGCGTAGTCGATGGACAACAGGTCAATATTCCTATACTACCCCTTGTTGGTTTAGAGGCTTGTGTTCTTCGAACACAACCCTTTCGATCCAGTAGACTTAGATCATAAGTTTGCATCTAGTTTGCCAGCTTGTCTATTAGAGTAAAGTGAAGCTCCTGCATGTTTCTAGTTAGATCAAAGTGCATTCGTGATCTTGCATGAGTGATAGAGCATACCTTGAGCTAGTGCCAGTATCTCCCTCGCGGATTTGTAGGAATAGTGAGTGATGTAGACGAGGTGTCTGGACCATAACCTACCCTTCGGAGGCCACGTACGATCGTAGCGTAGAGGTAGGCCGCAGTGGTGACAGCCTGTTGGACCCTTTGTCAACCCTCTTACGTCGCGTACCGAGTTGGGCTCGAGCCAGCACAAAGGCCTTGTGCTTGGTGCCCGAAGTGAGTGTTATACCTGAGAGAACGTAACTAGACTCTGCGCTCGGTCCGAGTAGATCCTTTCTACCTATCCTATCCATCAGAGTTGTGTCCTTGGATCATCTATACTAGAGTAGAAGATAGTGCACACCGTTCCTTGGATTCGATACCCTTGGAATACTCTCCTTCCTTGGGGAAGTGCTACATCCGTATTTCCGTGCGCTTGCGGTATACCCGGTTGTTCTTATACACTCCCTCTAGGTGTACAACTAGTGGTGACGTTGAGAAATGCCAACAGTCTACGAGTGATCTAAAGGGGGTAGATAGAGACATCATAGAGCATAAGTTGGAAGTGGATAAGAAGATACGACCTAAGAAGCAAAAACTATGCAAAATGTCAGAGGAAAAGGCGTTGGTAGTTAAAGCTGAGGTGCAAAGACTGCTCGATGCTAATGTAATCCGAGAGTTCATATATTCAACTTGGCTGACAAATACAGTGCCCGTCAAAAAGAAAAATGGCAAATGGAGAATGTGCGTTGATTTCATAGATCTCAACAAGGCATGCCCTGAAGATGATTACCCTTTAGAAAGAGTGGATAAAATTGTAGATGATGCCACAAATAGTGAAATGCTCTCTCTGCTGGACATGTTCTCAGGTTATCACCAGATAAGAATTAGAAAGGAAGACGAGGACAAAACCAACTTCATCACACCATTCGGAACCTATTATTTCTTGAGAATGCCAGAGGGGCTAAAAATGTCGGTCCAACTTTCACAAGAATGAGAGCGTTGGTATTCCAGCACCAGCTACACAGAAATTTGCTAGCTTACATGGATGATATTGTCATCACAAGCGGCAGAAGAGGAGAGCACATTACGGATTTAGCGGAAACTTTCACAAATCTAAGATCAACAAATCTAAAGCTAAATCCTGAAAAATGTGTATTTGGAGTATAGTGTGGAAAAATATTGGGATGCCAAGTCCCACAAAGGGCATTCAAGCTAATCCCGACAAAATACAAGCTTTAATTGACATGAAAGAGCATGTGTCATTGAAGGACGTGCAGAAGTTAACAGGAAGAATTGCATCCCTGAACAGATTCGTCCCCAAAGCAGCTGAAAGAAGCCTTCCTTTCTTTCAAGTTCTCAAAAACAACAATAAATTTGAATGGGGGAGACCCAAAGCAAAGCGTTTGCGGAGCTTAAAATGTATTTGTCCCAGTCAACAAAGCTATGTCCTCCGGAGCTCAAATCTTCTCTTTTGTTGTATACCTCAGCTTCGAGAATAGCAGTTTGTGCAGCGTTAGTGCAGGAGAAAGAAGTCGACAAAAAACATACACAAGTACCGGTTTACTTCGCCTCTGAAGCTCTAACAGGCTCGAAGGTTTTTTACTCAGAGCTGGAAAAAAATGCTTATAATGTGATTATGGTTGTGCGTAAGTTGAGGCATTACTTTGAAGGTCACAGAATTGTGGTAGTCACAAGTCAACCACTTCATGATTTATTCAATAACAGAGAGGCTTCGGTCGGAATACTAAAATGGGCACTGGATTTGTCAGAATATGTCATTGATTTTGAAAAGAGAAGCGCCATCAAATCACAAGCTTTGGCTGATTTCGTTGTGGATTGGACCTCGCCCATCACCGAGGAATCTACAGAGCAAGATCCTTGGATAGTTCATTGTGATGGAGCCTACTGCTACAAAGGGGTAGGGGCTTCAGCTGTCATAACTTCGCCTTCGGGTGTAAAAATGAGGTTTGCAGCTAGGTTAGACTTTCCAGATGGTGAAAGATCCACCAATAACACAGCGGAGTATGAGGCTCTACTCCTCGCTCTAAGGAAGATGGAAGCGTTGGGTCAACACACTTTCATTGTTAAGTCTGATTCCAAGGTTATTCGGGGACACATGGAGAAATGAAAGGGAGCCAGAGCTGGTGAAATATTTGGCCGCCGTAAGAGTAATGGAAAATATTTCAAGGGATTTACAGTCGAGCACATCCCGAGAAATTCTAATAATGAGGCTGATGCAGTTGCCAAGGCAGCCGCTCTAAAGCAAACCTTACCACCAGATGTGTTTTATGAGGTCATAACCACGCCATTAGTTAAAGAGCATGCGAAGGTGGTGAATGTCATTGAAAAATACGATTGGCGTGCGTCTATTTTGGCGTTCCTCAGAGGTCATTTCGAGCCAGCAGATGATACATAATTAAACAGAATGAAGCACAGGGCTAGAGCATGCGAGATTGTGGATGGAGAACTATACAAATCTGGAATCTCCAACCCTTGGTTGCTGAAGGACCGAATAGGCGACTAGAGAGGGGGCGAGTGAATGGGAGCCGATAAAAATTCTTCTCGAAGGATGAACTCGGCCTATACCCCAATTGCCACTCCGATCACTCGCACACACCAAATACACTCTAGACTAGGCACACACAAGCCTACAAGTCCTAGAGACAAGCCTTGAATCAAAGCGCGGAAGCACGAGACAAGAACCAAAGCACTTAGCCAAATCTGTGAAGTCCAGGGTGGACCGTCCGCAAGCACCAGGCGGACCATCCGCGGGACCCAAGCGGACCGTCCGTAAGCACAGGGCGGATTGTCCGAAATAGCAGACCGAACCTCTAGTAGCGCACCGGGAAAACGGACCGTCCGACGGTTCACTGCGGACCGTCCGAAAGGCGCGGACCATCCGGGCTCCTCTAGCGGACTGTCCGCCAAACTCCTAGCCACTGAACCAAAGCAACTCAACGGATCGAAACTCAAGCGCGCGAGAACACGCGAAGAACACGATGAACAGCAGCGCTGCCTAAGCCTCGCGGACCGTCTGCACAGCACCCACGGACCGTCCGCCAAGCACGAGCAGAACTGCCCGAGCTCGAAAACGCAAAGTCAACTCCACCTATCCATCACTGGATCTCCCAAATGGCTTGAGCTCTTGAGACAAGATTTGGGGGAGATGTGAAGCGTCACTAGATGAAGCTATGCCCCAAAATTCTTGGCCTCTAACTCACTAAAACACCGGGAATCGCGAATCACATGAACCACCACCAAGAACTCGGGCTCCAACCAAAAACTCACGAATCAAAGGGGTTTCCCGGCGTTTGAGGGGTCAAGATCACACACAAAGATGCGCACAGCATCCACCCATGATCCCCTCAAAGAAATCCGAGAGAAAACGCCCTCAAATCAATGAATCGAGTGAAGAACGAAACACCTCAAAAATAGCCCCGAAAATGACAGGAAAATCACAAAGAGCTAGGAGATCATTAGAACGCTGAAAGCTTCCATACATCCAGAGGTCAGAGTCTATACAAGAATCTAGCCTAAGGAAAGCAGAAGAAAAGAAGTAGTCCAGAGCGATCTACCGGGGGAGGAAACCCTAGAGTCCGAGAGAGAGAGAGAGAGAGAGAGATATGCCATCCACCTCTCCGCTATTTATACGATGTCCATCGGAGGAGGCAAATGACCACGCTACCCCTACAACTTAAATAGAAGATACACACCCCTCAGGGGCAATATGGTCAAGCCTTCGGATATTCCCATCGAGCGCACACGCTTCCACCGCGGACTTGCTTAGCCTCGACGCAAGACCCGTGATCACACAACGTGCCCCCTGCCTCGAAGCTTCCCGACGCTCCCGGATCCCCGTCTCCATCGCATCGGGCCTCCGGACTTGGTTTTGCGGCTCAAACCAAGAAACCGTCCACCGAGGGTTTTGTGGGCAAACCACCAAACCTCGCGTGCAAGCTTCGGCCTCGAACCGCCACCTTGCACCGGCCCATGTTCACGACTTCCACTTGCTAGTCTTGTACCGCACGGCTCGCACTTGACCCCATCGGCCACCGGGTCCATCGAACCAAGCCTACTTGCCTCTCCATCACCCGGAGGCCACCACGGCTAAGGCCTTTCGCGCTTGTTCTTCACCTGCACCAACACGAATCAAGCCGCAACCTGTACCTGCACACTTACCCAAGCATCAGTCCACACAACATTGTCAATCACTCATCACTAAGGAGCGACCCTCCACTGGTCCTCGGACACACCTGGTCCTCAATCTCCCCTTTGATGAGTGCATTGACAACACCCATTGTAACCATCATAGAGAAAAAGAAAAGAAAACAATCACGAACACAAACCTCCAAGCATGTGATCAAAGCCAAAGAACAAGTGAAAAACACGATCACTCGCCAGACCAAGTCTCGGCCCCCTAAGGCAAGGGCAACGGCTCAATACAGCAGAGACAAAAGCAAAGCTCACAAAGAGCACACCACAAAGCACAAAACTCAGGCAAACTAAAGGAGCTCTCCCTGCACATATGCAAACTCCCCCTGAGCTAATGAAACATCTTTTCTCAATTTTTTCTCCCCACATGCATGAATCTCCATAAATTCTCCCAATGCATACAACTTCTCCCCCTTGTTGACAATGCATGAATCAAGGTATTTATGAACGTCTCCCCCTTGTTTTCATGAAAAATGCATGTCAAGGCATATACAATCTACCAAGCTTCTCAGATATACAAAGAGCACAACAAAATGCTACAAATGAGAAATAGAGCAAGCTAAGTAGACATGGTGTAGTTAGCGCATTGCCATCAAGAAAGTAGAGACATATAAGCATGTGACATGGCCAAAAACAATTTTAAGCAATTTTCACAAAGAAACATTCATCTCATGAGCAAAGCCCTATCCATGGCAATTTGAACAAAAAATGAACTAGATCATACAAAGCTTATACAAGATCACAAGTTCTCATCACAAGATCATAGCAACCACCCATAAGCTACTACATGTCATGTCAAAGCCACCAAGCCATGTGTCTACTTCTTAAAATGAGACTTCTCATGGTAGACAACATGCAACGGTTTAGCACCCAAGATATATACATCAAAGCATAAAGACATGATTAAGAGCTCATTTTTCAAGCAAAATGCAATTCATACACCAATTTCATTTTTTAATTTTAATCATGGTACATGAAATGCCTTTGCGGCAAAAAGAAGATTATGCTCCTCCACAAGTGAACATATGGGCTAAACATTTACCATGACAAATGGGTCTTTGACCCCAAGCAAAGAGAGCATGATACTCAAGCACAAACTAAGCATGATATAGGCATTTGAGCACAAATTGAGCATAGACAAGTATCTACTCATGAGTGAAGCATTTTTAGCATTTTCAACAAAAAGAAACTATCTCATCATGAACATATGACAATACTATCAAGAGTGGAGGGGTAGGAAGGTTAGCAGAAGAGAGATACAGGTCGGAGACCTGGTCATCAAAAGAAAGAAAAATTGGGAAAACATGGGGAAATTGTAGGAAGCCTGTGAGAGCCCGTACATTGTTGTCAAAAGTTCAAGGCCAGGGTCTTTTCATTTCGTAGATCAGCTGGGAAACGGATTACCACACACTTGGAATGCAGACAGCCTTCACAAATATTATTCTTAGCCGTGGAATGTAAAGGCCTCTAGCCCGCGGAGCTATAAGCGGAGCTAGGGGAGTACTTATGGCATATGTATGTTTCCTTTTCTTTTCCGCACTTACAATGCAAAGGGACCGTACTCTTTTCCTTGCAGGGGAACATATCGGAGGTAAGATTTTTAACGACACGGTTCCATGTATCTATTCTATTTCGATGAAATATTACTAGCCCCAGCGACTCATGTGTTCTCTTTGCTTTATAAGTTATTTCCGCAATTTAATTTTATCGCAAGGGGGTTTTAGCCCAAAAAGGACAATGAAGCATAAAATCCTCTCATTAAGTCCCTAAAAATCTTGGGTTTCTTCCCAAGTGCTGGTTCGCAAATGGCAACGTATCAAGTTGTAGCACCAACTCTGATCAATGTTGTTTATTTATTTGCAAATCACGGAATGCAATTGCCCAAAAGGGGCTGCCCCGTCGAGTAGAGCAGGTACCAAGTCGAAAGCAACAAGATTGCTAGATTTGAATCAATGCTAAAAGTGCAACAAAGTCTGTGAAACTCGGTGCAATTTTTTCGAGACAAAATATCGTCAAAGGATGGAGGAGTATGTTGAAGATAAATGAATGTACGCGTTTAGCTTCGAAAAACAAAAGAGGGGGGGTTGATGTTTTTTTCTCCAAAAGCGGTTTTCATTTTTCGAAATCTAACAAGCTATTATCAACATAGCCACGGTTCAGCATAGCAAAGGCCAAGGCTAGCAGCTCCGCCCTTGCGTAGGGTCAAGAGAATTACATTACAAAAGTTGTTTTTTCCTACACTCTAAGACGATTTTTCAGCTTCGCCGCTCTCTTGTGCTTCCATTTGGCGAGATCCGGAAGTCTTGCTTGTAGAAGGATCCCCATTAAAAGAAGAGCTGTTGGACGACCCGGAGCTTGTGTCATCTTTTCCCTTAGCCTACAATAAATAGCTGAAAGAGAATAAGTCTTTTGCAAAAAACAAGAGCAGTTCAGTAAAAAGCCAAATCAACAATAGCCACCTCCTCGAGAAGTTTTCTAGCCAAAAACTTATCATGTTCCTTGCCCGTAGCTTAGCAGAACAGTGCAAGAAAGTTCTGCTTCACAACCGCCACATTCTTGGAAAAGCAAAGCTTCGTGCCCCTAGCGGAAAAACGTCAGACCATCCGTTGGACTCTAGTAGCTTCAGTAAGCCTTCAACGCACACGGAAACCGCATAATCACTGCCATTGTCTATGACCTCAAGAAGCGAATCGATTTTTTTTGAGGAGATAGGAGGGGTTTAAGCCCCTACTGATTATATATAAATATCAAAAGAGCAAAGAGTCCTTACAGGAAAAAATCAGGAGACAAAGAAAGAAATGAAAAAAATCAAAAAAATTACAGGGCAGACTCTAGCCATAAAGACATGGGATGTTTATTGCTTTCTTTTGCCCTAAGAATAACCAGGGCAAACTCTTGTTTGAACCGTTGAGCAACTGATGGTAGAGTAGGCACCAATCCCCTGAAAATGACGTCGTTACGCGCCATCCAAATGCACCAGCTCATAATAATGATGATGTCCATGAAGAAGGAGACCGGAAGCTGGCCACGCAGATTGGAGAAGACTTGAAAGGGATCGCCAAGAGGAATTACCAAGTGCAGTAAGGACCAACAGTCCTGAGCAAAGGGACAGAGCAGGAAAAGGTGCTCTAAAGTTTCTTCAGCATCTAAATTGCAAAGGACACAGTCATAGGAAGGCAGGTCCTGGGATCTCCTTCTCAAAATATTTCTGATGCTGAGGCGATCCTTGAGAAGGAGCCAAAAGAAGACCTTGTGTTTCTTCTGTACTGAAGATTGCCAAAGCCATTTGAAGGCAGGGTGTACAGGTCTGAAGCCAATAAGCTGTCTGTAAGCTTTGGTCGCTGAGAAGTAGGGAGAGCCCCAAATGTAAGTCCAAATGTCATCTTGATCATCATTAGGTAAAGCATCAAGAAGTTGTGCTAGCAGAATGAGTTGGGCATAGGCCTCGGCTGAAATGGGAAGGGTCAAAAGTTGATTTAAATCCTCCATATCTCTGGCCTTTGACAGAGAAATGAATTTGTTCTTGGCAAAGGAAAACAAGTGTGGCAAGTCATGCTTGGGCACCATATTACCCCACCAATCCTCCCAAAGAAAACAAGAATCCCCTCGATGGACTGAAACTCTTGCAATGCTTTTATAGGTGACCAGCAGCCTTAAGATATCTCTCCACCAAAAAGAGCCCTTTAAAGTATGGTTTGGGAGTTTACCATGTGGATAGTATTTTTCCCAAACTAGCTGAACCCAAGGAATGTCAGCTTTGTTGAAAAATTTGTGGAGGTATTTCAGCAAGAGGGCTTCATTATGAGATTGAAGCTGAATAACCCCCAAGCCTCCTTCAGTCTTTGGCAGACAAACCATCTCCCATGCAGCCTTGGGAGGTTGCTTAGCATTGATATCAGCCCCTCTCCATAAACAATGCTTTCTGTACTTGTCAATCTGTTCAATCACAGTTTTATGCATTTTAAAAGTGCAAAGATAGAATGTTGGCAGAGAGGAGAACACTACATTTGTCATTTGAAGTCTACCAGCTTGGGAGAGGAAAGTGGTTGTGCTAACTAGTCTCCTTTCACATTTTGTGACCAAGGGCATAAAATCTTCCACTCTTGGCTTTGGTGTTCCCAAAGGCAGGCCTAGATAAGTAAAAGGGAGGGAACCAACTGAACATCCAAAAGTTTGTGCCAAAAAAAGTATCCTGTCCTGATCCATGTTAATTGGTACCATCATTGATTTGGAGTAATTTACTTTTAAGCCAGTTGAATCTGCAAAAGTTTGGAGAAGACCCTTTAGGAAGATGAGTTGTCTTGCACAGCCTTCCATAATAATCAAAGTGTTATCAGCATATTGAACAATGGGAAAGTCATTGCTGAAGTTTACTGGAATAGGCAGCTAGAGAAGATTCATGTCTTTTGCTTTGTTGAGGAGGGTCTGGAGTAAATCTGCTGCCAATACAAAAAGCAAAGGGGATAGAGGATCACCCTGTCTGACTCCTCTTCTACAATGGAAAGATTTACCAGGTACTCCATTAAGCAGGATGGCAGAGGTACCAGAGCCAAAAATGGACTCCATCCAATTCAGCCAACAGCTGTCAAAACCTTTATGTTTCATTATTTGCAGCATTGCTGAGTGCTCAACTTTATCAAATGTCTTTTCGAAGTCAAGCTTTAAAATGATGATTTCTTTTCTTGACTTGTGACATAGATGTAGATATTCAAATGCCCAAGCTAGACAATCTTGGATTGTTCTAGGTTGAATAAAGCCATATTGATTCTTGTGAATAAGGTCCATGATCACCCTCTGAAGTCTGTTGGCTAGGAGCTTAGTAAGTATCTTGACTGAAGTATTGAGCAGAGAAATTGGTCTGTAATCAGATACCCTAGTTGGCCCATCTTTCTTAGGAATTAAAGTGATATGGGAGCTATTCAGGCTTTGCAGGCATATGTTCCCAGCATGAAAATCTACACACAAGTCATAGAAATCTTGTTTGATCAAAGGCCAACAGTGTTTGACAAAATTTGTGTTGAAACCATCAAGACCTGGAGATTTGTCATTTGGCAAATTTTTGACCACATCATCAATCTCTTCAGAAGAGAAGGGTTCAGACAAGCAACCTAAGTGTTCTGCTCTGCTGAGGAGATCTTCCAGATTATAGTGCATAATAGGGGAGTCAGAGCATCCCAATCTTTCCTTGAATGATTCCCAGAGAACATTGGCCTTCACATGATGATCTGACTGAACTTGACCATTGAAATCTTCTAGAGATGTTATTAAGTTTCTCCTATGCCTTATTGTTGCATTTGCATGAAAAACTGGGTGCCCTCATCACCAAATTTTACCCACTTAATGGTTCCTCTTTGCTTCCAATAAATTTGCTGCTGCCGAAGGAGACTGGCATATTTATCTTTGAGTAAATCTCTGAAATTCCTTTCTACCAAGGACAAATCTCTGAACTCCTCTAAAAGTTCCAGAAAAGAAAGGATCAATTTGACATTCTCAATGTTTGCTTTCAGACTAGAAACGGTGGCCTGCCAAGCTCTTAAGACCCTCCTGAGATTTTTGAACTTCGCTGTCAGATTTTTTTGCTTTGTCTATTTGAAAAGTTGGAATGGACCAACCATGGGCAACAATATCCATGAAATGTTCATGATCCATCCAGTAATTCTCAAATCTGAAAATCTTGCCTTTATGAATGGAGGTGCTGATAGTGACAACACATGGTACATGATCAGAGGGTTCCATGACAAGGGAGTGAACAGATGTATCAGGGTAGCTCAGAGTCCACGAGTTAGAGGTAAAAAATCAATCTAATCTTTCAAGTAAAGGGGGATCTTGCTTGTTGGACCAAGTGAAAGACCTTCCACGAAGAGGAAGCTCAACCCAACTCTGAGCACTTATTGCTTCATTGAACAGAAACATTTCCTGGACATCACCCCCTGGTCTATTTCTATTTTCTGGGCATCTAATCAGATTGAAATCTCCCACTATCAACCAGTCCACTTCATCTGGCATGCTAATGTTTTGAATCCAGCTTAAGAAATTTCTTTTACCCTCAGCAGTACAGGGCCCATAAACATTGGTGAGAAGCCAAAAATCATCATTGTGATTAGACCTTAGTTCTACTGACAAAGCAAAAGAATTGTTGTAAGCTACAGAGCCAGAAAACTGTGAAGAGTTCCAAATAGTAATAATGCCCCCTGAAGCCCCCATTGAAGGTAGGAATTCAAAAGCATCAAAATTGAGGTGACAGAAATTCCTGAGATATTGTCTGTCAAAGGACTCTCTTTTTGTTTCTTGCAAACAGATGATATCACATTGGCTTTCTCTAACTTTATCTCTAATAGCATCCCACTTAACCTGAGAATTAATACCCCTGACATTCCAGCAAAGAACTTTCCACTTTCTAGTTGACTGATTCATGGACACATCATAGAGAAGCAAAGGAACATGTTCTGTCTAGCAGACAAGCAAAATATATTATAGGAGCAAAAGAGAAGGGTCTGAAAGAATATAGTTATTACAGGCCCAAGATAAAGGTTCAAGCTACTAAGACAGACCACCAAAGACCACAGCAAAATAAAATTATTTCTTCGGCTTCTTCTTAGATGAGTTGGTGGCATCATCATTGGCCGAGTCCTTGTTTTTCTTCTTGTTCTGCTTGGTCCCACCAGGGGTAGCAGCTAATTTCTTTCTAGACAGAACTTCAAAAGATAGCTTCCCAGGGTCAATCTTGCAGAAGGTGGCGCCTCGGTTCTTGATGCCTGTTGGAGATATTGTTGGTGGGTCCATTGAGCATCCCAAGCAATGCTTGTTGAGACATGGGGAATTCTTGAAACCCTTATGCTTTTCTTTCTGCCTGAGGCTTCTCCTGGCAGAGGGAGCAAGCACTTCGACTGATTCTTTATTCTTTTCTGCCAAGTCAAGGAGAGCTCTTGACCAAGGACCAGAAGAAGTGGAGATCATGGAGGTAAGTTTTTCACGAGGTGTGGTTGGTGAGAGGTTATCAGAATCATCTGCATCATCAGGTGAGGAAGGCTCCAAGGGGTGGACCACAGGTTCTGAAAGTGAAGGTAGACTTTTCTGACAAATAGAGCTCTGAGGGCATTTCTTTCTAAGGCAAAAAGGAATAGCCAAGTCAGAGAATTGAGGAGTGATGAAATGGGCCCAGGCTGGAGAGGAGAGGAATTGTTTAGCCCAAAGGAAGGAACTTGGGTTCAGGAGCATCAAAGTGAAGGAATCAGCCCAAGGCTTCGGGACATGCACAGCAGATGTTGCTGGGCCTGGAGCCAGAGAATTGGCCCAAAGCCTAACAGCTTCAGGATTTTGCTTAAAGGGGTCTTGAGCCAATTGTTGCTGCAACAGGAGATTCATGAACAAAGGATCACCCTCAGGTTTAGTGAGCTGAACAAATCCCAGAAGGTTGTTAAGCTGTGGAAGCTGTCCTAGTTCTGCATGCTAGGCTTGTTCTTCCAGAATCTCCATGTGATCATCCTCCATCAGTTCATGCTCTTGAATTTCATCAGGTATCAGCTGCAAAGGCACACCATTGTCCATGGGGATAAACACATTAACCTCTGGAACATTGTCCTCATGGATCTGGAAGGCAGGCTGAGGGTCATCATTTGCCCCCTCAGAATCACTACTAGCGACTAACACATCCTCTGGATTGTTGTCTTGAGCTTCCAGATTATTGTTCATAACCATGTCCAGAACAAAATCCTCCACTAGTCCTGGATCATCGACAGCTGCTACTGCTGGCAAGTTTAAATCAAAATTTGCCTATTGATCAGCCAAGATATCAGCATTGTCAGCAACAAAGTTATTGTTGGCCCCATCAACAGCATCTTGAGGCCATAAACCCCAATCACCCTCTTGGCCATCTTGGGGTTGATCAGCTGGAGCCTCAGGCTGAGGAGGATGAGGACCAGGCTGTCCAAAGCCAAAAAAATCAAAGAGCTCTGGTTCGACATCCTCTAGGGGAAATCTTCATCTGCAGGCTGAGCACCTAGCATCCTTGCTTGAATAATCTCAATTTGAGTAGTCCAAGACTCCCCCTGGAAATTGTTACCCTCAGTGCAAACAACAAACCATGGAACTTCCTCAAGATTAACCACTCTGGCTTTAATGAGAACACGAGCCACATGATTGGGATCTTCCTCCCAAGCAATCATCTGACCACAGTTCCCCAAGACCTTACTGATATGATGGTCAGACCAGAAATCAATGTTGTAACCTAGAAACATGAGCCAAACTTCATGATTAAGAGTAACTGATCTATAATTCCACCCCCTGTCATGCTCAACAAAAGAAATGGCAACATCCCCAAACTGGTGTGGACTGTTATGGATCAATCTATCATGATCATGAAAGAAGTTGAACTTGACATAAGCCTGGCCGTACGGGCACGGTTGAATATAAGCGTAGTCCACTCGAGCACTATGCCGAAGAAAATCGTGTATGACATCCCGGATGGCGGTGAATTGTACCTGAATATTCGGCATTGGCGCGATAGTAACAATGGCGACGTCAGAGTGGCGCTGCGTAGGTCGGCCGAGGATCACCCTGGACATTGGCTTGCGACCAGGCACCAGAACTCGATTAAAACCTCGGGGGGATGAAGGGCGTAGGATCCACAAACTGATACGCCATGGCTGCGGACGGGGAATCCGACGGAAGCACTGTAGCAGCTGGTGGGGTTTTCTGGGGAAAAGGGCGAAGTCGGGGAGCTTTCAGGCCGAGGTGGGGAAGAGGAACGGGGAAGTGGGTGGAGGCGAAGCTCAAGCGAAGGCGAATGCAGGTGGCGCGAGGGCTCTTCCCTCGTCTCCGGCGTCGGCGAGGTTGGCCGAGCGACGAACTCTGGAAGGGAAGAATTCGGTAAAAGCTAAGGAATAGAAGGTGAGGGGGCAGGCGGTGGAGCACCACGAATTACATGAGCGGCGTGAGCCAGAGACGCCAAAAACAGCGGGTCCACTAGAGGTTGGCCCATCTGTCTGTTCCTTGGGTAGACGGAACCAAGAGGACACTTCCTTAGCATCCCAATTTCCTGAATAAGAATGGGAAGAAAAGATCCGTGCAGACGAGAGCGCTGGAAAGCATGGCTTATAACGGCAGGAAATAGCAATATGACCCAGCCGGAAACAGGAAGTGCATCTAACACTGGAAAGGCAAGAGGCCCGGGAGTGTTTGTTGGAGAGACAGCGTGAGCAAAAGGGCCGGCCCATGGGCTTGGATCTAGGGGCCACCGGAATGGCGTTTGCACCAGTAAGGATTTGTGGCCCATTAGACTCAGAGTTTGAATTTTGAAAGGGAGAATCCCCGCCAGAGATGGGAAGGTCCTCCCGAAGGGGAAGGTTGTTCCGCTGATCGGGAGACAGATTGAGGTCA
Organism: Cenchrus fungigraminus; assembly: GCA_036936925.1. Taxonomy (NCBI): domain Eukaryota; kingdom Viridiplantae; phylum Streptophyta; class Magnoliopsida; order Poales; family Poaceae; genus Cenchrus; species Cenchrus fungigraminus. The sequence goes on from CM072779.1 coordinate 108,156,099, forward strand.
GGAACAGCACGGAAGTTCAACCTCGAAAAAACAGACTGCCGAGGAGGAACACGATGATCAGAGTTTGCGCCCGAAGGATGAGGAACAGAATTGAAATTCTTAGACCTTTGCGGGCCAGTGCCAACTAGAACTTCTGCAAAAGAACGAGCTTTGCGTTTCGATTTCACAGGTGACCAAGTGTACTGAGGTCCTTGATCGAGGGTTCTAGAGAAATATGCTTTGGCAAGACCCTGTTCGTTCCAGAGATGGAAAAAACTCTGAATTTCTCTGTAGCAACTGATTTCAGAGCATAAACATGAAGAACAACTTGGCGATTGAAAACCGAAAGCTTGAAAATACGATCTTCAACCTCTACCACATAGAACAACTCAGCCAAGCCTCCCAGAACAGATTGGAGAATGAAACCGACTGAATCGGCAGAGAGACGCAAATGGGATCGACTGAAGGCAGCGAGAAGCCAAAAACTCGAAGCATCATCTGGGGAGGGGGAGACAACAGGGAGGCCAAAGCGCGAACGTACCTCTGCCGAGAAAGAGAGACCAAGATCTTGATCGAGCGACAAGGCATCCATCACTTCAAGGAGAGGGGAGGGCGGGGAGGGTCAGCGCCTGCCGGAGGAAGGGGGAGACTCGGAGGATCAGCGCCCGCCATGGTGATCGCCAAGAGGGAGGGGCAGGGAGAGGGGCGTCGCCATGGTGAGATTGTATATCCCACTTGGCTTTTTAAGCGAATCGAATTCATGCACCATCCAGTCAAACATCTCCTTGGCACCCTTATCTTTGGGAGATTCAAGGGGCTCCGCCCCAAACTCAGACAAGGCCTTCTCATAACTTTCATGAATCGCCCTGGACGCGATCCTGCAGCACTTTTTCAGCTTCGACAATAAAAACATTCTGATTTTCCAAGTTTTTGCCTAGCTTCTGAACCACTTTTTCTTTTTCCTTAGCTGCTGCGTCAAGTTTTTAACTTCCTTTGTTAAGTCGTCAATCACATTAACATCATTTTCTATGGTTTCGCGAAGCTTGTCAAGAATACATTGTTATCTTTCGACACCTCCTCCAGCTTGTCAGCAGCATTTTTCCAATTATCCCGATCATCGTTCAGTATAGCAATTTCTTCAAGCTGAATTTGATGAATGTTTTTCAGAGCTTCATTTGCCTTCTTTAATCTAGCTACCTCTTTTTGCAAGTCCATATTTTCAGCAGTAAGTGTCAAGTATTCGCTTTCCTTGGATCCAAGCTTCTGCACTGCAGCCTTCCCAGTTAACACCGCCTTGTACCTGAGAACCGTGGAGATGCTAGCAAGATGGTCAGCTTCAAGCCCTTCAAGGGATTTTTTTTTTGTTAGATATGTGTCAAATAGGTGTACAGTTTGTTGGTTACAGTTGGACTTGAGTTGTAATTTGGTAGGATAGGGATAGAGTCTCGGTCGTACTTTGTATCCCTACGGCTCTAAATGAGGTTTTTTCAGTACACAATACCACTCTGTACCACCGGTTGAAAAGGACTCGTATGTAATAGAAAATGATCTATGTGTAAGGATCTGACGATTGAGATTAATTCTGTACCACCGGTTTTTCTTGTGTGGTACGGGTGGTATTCATATGTGGTATGAGTAGTATACGGGTATTATCGGAAATGCAAAGTGATATTGTTGTAATATATGAAATGAAATGTGCGTCACAGGTGACAGGGTGAATGGAGAGAGGAGGGAAAATTTTTCAAATAATATACATCGAGCAAATTACCATTTTACCCATAGCAAAAAACTGACAATACCACCGTACTACCGCTGAGTGGTATTGTGTACCGAAAAAACCTCTAAATATGAGGGCACTACCGTTGTAACTGTGAGACGACTTGGCGGCTGGTGTGGGTGGTGGCGTTGCCGTGGTAGTGCCCGGATGCCGGTGTAGCTGTTGTTGATGGGGAGGAGCGCCCGTAGTCATGCTCCGAGGATGTAGGCACATGGCCGAACCTCGTTAAAAAACATTGTGCCTCGGTATCGTTCTCGTTTGTGTGATCTTGCGATTTGGTTTTGCGTTTTTGGGTTATCGCTTCAACGCTTTGATTCTAACATTTTTCATAAGCTGAGAGAAAAAGAGATGGCATAGATCAGATCATTTAAAATATATATGTACCACAAGTATAATCAAACCAAGCAAGAAAAGGCTACCTTCGGCGTCAAAGGAGGAGCCATGAGCGTCCGTCAGAGCTACTGGATCAGGTTTAGCAACAAGGCCAAGTCGACCCTATACGTCTTGCAGGGGCGAAACCTGTGTCCGTGAAGCTCGGGCTTCAGGAGAAAAGCAGAACTGTTGCTGATAAAAAACCCGTGGATGCGGAAAAAGAAGAGGGGGGAGATTCTTAAGTCTAAGGGCAACTCCAACCAAAGCCTTTTCTCGGCCCTCACCTCATCTTTGAGGGGAAAAACGTAAAAAAACAGCTCCAATCGACCTCTCATCTGGCCCCAGCGAGATAAGGGTACCTCATTTTCTCCCCTCCGTCTCTCACATGTAGGAGCTCCTTTTCCTCACCCTCATCTGGCGACGGCGCGGTTGGCCGACCCTCCCGCGCGTCCACAGAACTTTCCCCGCACTGCGCACGACGATTTCTCCGCTTGAGGTACGTCGATCTCTCGTCTCCGGTAGCGATGCAGTCTAGGCAAGGGAGGGGAAAGGGTACCTGCAGATCCGGCGGTGGCCTATCCGCGGCGGCGGCCATGGGGGCCGGCGGTCACATCCGCGGCCACGGCCGAGGGGGCCGGTGGCGGCCTGTCCCGAGCGGCCGGTTCCGCGCGCTGCTACTGCTCGCGGCCGGATGGGGGTTGGACCTGCGCCTGGCCGAGGGGGCCGGCGGCGTCCCGTCCCGGGCGGCCGTTCCGCGCCTGCTGCTGCTCGCGGCTGCGTGCAGCCTGCTGCTCGCGGCCGGCCTGCTCTGCTCTGCTTGACTACTTGCCTGCGTGCTGCTATGCTTGCTTGACTACTTACCTGTGGGTACAGATAGAAGAGGTGCACGTATTGCTTGGGTGCTGCTGGACTGCTTGCATGATTGCTTGCCTACACGGGTGCTAGCTGCTTGCCTACACTGGTTGAGGTAGTGTGTGCGATGCAGAGATAGAAGACAATGCAGAGACAATATTGCTCAATTAGGATTGCTCAATTAGGATTTTGTTCAATCCATGTGATAGGATTGTGCTGTTGTTTAACACAGAGATAGATGCAAATGCAATTACATTTTGTTCAGTCCATGTGTTGCTGTTTTTTTTCCTTATTATCTTGTTTGCTCAGTTTATAGTTCCAGTTCTTGGAAATTTACTTGGCCTCTAATTTGTGCTGCTGAATATAGACATAGAAGGCTATATTTCAAATGAGCAGACTCTCTCGCTTAGACTCGTCGTCCTCGTCGGATGATGATGACGAGACTGAACTCAGCCTTGGACTACATCGAGCTCATACTCAAAACCTGGCTATGCATACTCCACAATGGGGGGGCTCTGTACCTGGTCGTCAGTATATTTATCGTGATAGAGAAACTGGAGATCGGAGGTTGCACAATGATTATTTTTCTGAAGCTCCAACATATGACGCTTCTTATTTTCGGCGCAGATATGCAGAATTGTCCCTTTCCCCTCACATTCTGCAACCATCAATATGAAGCTCCAACATATTTCTTATTCTTTTTCTTTAACTCAGGTTTAGAATGTCACGTCCTCTATTTCTTCGCATAGCGCGTGCTGTAGAGCAACATGATAATTACTTTGTGCAAAAAAGAGATAGATGTCAAAGGCTTGGGTTATCATGTCTACAGAAAATTTGTGCAGCATACATGATGATAAGTTATGGAGTACCAGCAGATTTTATGGATCAATATTTTCGTATTGCTGAAAGTACTGTCATAGAGAGTCTTAGAAGGCTAGTTAGAGCTATTATTGAAGTGTATTATTTGTGGGATGCATGTGGATTATTTGTGATATTTTGTGTTTAATATATTAGCTATGCATGAATTAGATTGTTAGTTACATGACATGAATAAAGAAATAGATAAATGAGGGATAAGACTCAAAGATAAGGTGTCGGTTGGAGTTGGGTGAAAACCTGGACCCCTATACAGGATGAGAGGCCTCTTAAATTGAAGAGTAGGGGTCCAAAAATAAGAGCTTGGTTGGAGTTGCCCTTAGCTCCCAAAGAGCAATAGAGCATTTAAGGCGTGTTTGGTAGAGCTCCAACTCTGAAAAAATAGCTCCGGAGCTGCAGATCCATGCAGCTCCATCGTGGATCTGAGATCCTGACAAGTGTTTGGTATAGCTCCAGATTTTTCACCATCTCTATGACATATAGCTACAGATTTTTCACCATCTCTATGACATCTAAGACTCACATGTCAGCAGGATAGAAAATAAAAAAAATACGGTGTCAACATCCAGTACTGCTCCTTCCCTACCGCACCCAGGCGCGGTCCGGCGCGGGAGCCGGCGATGTCCGTCGCGGAGCAGGCGAGCTCAGCCTCAGGCAGCCTCGTCAGTGAGCTTCACTCCGGCGGCCACGTGCGCAGAGGAGGCATCGGGAGGCCGGCGGCGGCGCGTGGATCAGGCGCAGAGCTCTTCGTAACGAGCACACGACCTTGTCGTTATGGCCGGCAAGGCCTCGCCGGCTGGCCTGGGCAAGCGTGCGGCCAGCGGACTCGCATCTGGCGGGCAGGCGCAGCCTCACATGGGTGGCCCGCTCCTGCAGCACGGTGTAGTGCCCCCACGACGCAGGACGAGCGGCGACATGGATTTCGAGGCTGGGATTTGTCTAATCCGGTGGATGCTGGAGATTAGTTTCTCAAATTTGGAGCAATACACGAGCCATGGAGGAGCAATACGCTGCCGTCACGGGATTCGACTCATTTTCGCTGCTCAGTTCCTCCTCCAGCCTTGTTGGCGGTGGCGCGGCTTGGCCTTGCTAGCATCTGCGACGCTCCCGTGGCCGGCGGTGTGCCTTGGATTCAAAGCAGTGGTGCGCCCACGGCCGACGTTGCGCCTTGGTTTCGCGGTAGCGGTGCGCCCGCGGTCGACGGCGCCCCCGCGGCTGGTGTGGCTTTGACAGCAAGGGGACCCGCGGCTGGTGTGGCTCTGACTGCGAGCTCCGCTGTGGTGCCGGGGTGGGGAGTTCGGGCGGCGCGGGGAGTCCGCTCCCCCGCCGCTGCGCGCCCCGCCGGCGTTGAGCTGGGAGGCCGTGCCTCCGCCGGCGTCGAGATGCGGCGGCGTGGGGCAGAGGGCCAGTGGCCCATGGTGGGCGGCGGCGGGGTCGCTGCGTGGGAGAGGAGGGCGGAGCGGTCACAAACAAAAGAAACGAATCTTTTTTCTCGCTAATAAGTGGCAGTGGTGGGTAGTTTCTCCCAACTCCACCAAATCTGGTGTTGTGCAGCACCCATTGAGGTACTCCACCAAATTCATGGATTTGAGGTCTGCTCCACTTTTGTTTTGAAGCAGATCCGCGGTAGAGCTGCTGAAGCTGAACGTGTTTGGCTGAAAAAACTTGAAGCGGAGTTGGTTTTTCAGACCTGAAGCTACGTGGAGTTGTGCCAAACATGCCCTTAGCTCCACCATAACCTCGTCAAACAGGCAGGCGCACAGCTAAAAGAGTCTTAAGTTTTTTCGTACCAAAATATTTATTGTGTCGCCAAGACCAGCTTTGGCCCTTCCAAGCAATTTTTTGCCCCTACAATCTTGGCCAAGTCAGCAAGCACTACCGGAATCCGACGCTTTACCGAGAGCGTCATTCTTTGCCGAAAGCTTTTTCTTAGGCGCTTGGCAAAGCTCTTTGCCAAGAGCCACACAGAAAACTCTCGGCAAAGACGAAACACTCGGCGAAGAATTTCTTTGCCGAGAGCTTTTTCTTAGGCTCTCGGCAAAGAATTTCTTTGCCAAGTGCATTTTTTTACTCTCGGCAAAGAAATTAAAAAATACTTTCTTCCCTCCAAACTTTTTCTATCCTCAACATACACTTATACAAAACTTATGCTCAAATTTGGCACAATTTTAATTATGTTTGCTATTTTAATAATTTTACTTCTTTCTAGTTCATGGTCATGAGACATCTCTAAGACCATGTACATAAAATAAAGTTAAATGTCCGGCATTTCATTTTCTGATCATGATGAAGATCGTGAGGTAGAAAGGTTTTAAAATTGTATAAAATTCAAATAAAGTTTGAAAATCACGAAATTTGTCAAGTGATCATGATATCATATGTGGAAGTTGTGGTAAAAAAATGAGAAAGTTTTGAACACTTCGACACGTATACTATTTAGAAACCGGAAAATCTCACCAGAAGTTTCTAATAATTTGAACTATTGTCATTAGGTTTGGAGTTTTAGAGAAAAGCAAATTTGAATTTAACTACAAAAGCTTTTCTATAGGTAATATACAACATGTGCTACTCCAAACTAAGATTTGGTAAAATTTTGAATTTATTTGCTATTTTAAACCAATTAAATGCATTTGAAGCAAATTTTTGCCGAGAGTCATTTATTGGGCTCTCGGCAAAGTAGCAATTGGGCCAGCGGCCCACACTAGCCGGTCCATTCCCAAACTCTAAAGATATATATCACCCCACCCCTCTCCCCACCCCACCCTCTCCTCCCTCCCAGCGCTGCCCCCTTCTCCCTCCTCTCCCGGTGCCACCCCCTTCCTCCTCCATTCGGCGCCGCCCCCTTTCTCCTCACGGCGCCGCCCCCTTCCTCCTCCCCTCCTCTGCGGTGCGGCGGTGAGGAGCAGCGGCGGGGTGAGGTGCGGCGGCAGTGCAAAAGAGGACAGCGGCGGCTCGGCGCGGCGGCGGCTCGAGCTCCCTCCTAGGCGGACGCAGTGGTAGAGGTGGCGGCCTCGAACTCCCTCGCCGGAGGAGCGAGATCTGCGGCGGCCACGACCTCCTCTCCTCAGATCCGGCGGCCTCCGCTCTTCTCCTCTCCTTCCCCGGCGCGGCCGGATCTACAGGCACGGCGGCCTCCTCTCTCTCTCTCTCTCTCTCTCTCTCTCGCTCTCTCTCTCTCTCCGGGTGGTGGCGTGCGGCGGCGCCCGGGTGGTGGTGGTGGCGGTGTCGTGCGGTTGTGGTGGTGGTGGTGGTGGCGTACGACGGCGGTGGTGGTGTCGTGCGGTGGTGGTGGTGGTGGACGGCGGTGGTGGTGCTGACGGCTGCGGCCAACTGGTAGGGGCCATGATGGATTTTTTTTTGTTTTACGAAAATTCCTTTGCCGAAAGCTATCTGACCTCACGGCACATGTGTGCCGAGAGAGTTTGACGTGACTCTCGGCAAAAAGCACTTTGCCGGTCCAAATGTGCCGAGAGAAAACACCCCTCTGCCGAGAGGAAGGTGCTCTCGGCAGAGGTGGGGATTCCGGTAGTGAAGAAAACCGGCTGAAGCCACGCCAGAAGCAGAGGTTTGACGTGCAATTTCCTTGTCAGTAGGAAACTTTGGATGTGGCTCGGTTGATCTAACAACGGTCGCCTGTTTTGAGGTATCAGAAGTCTGCACCTCCGGCGGTTTTGGGGAGTTAATTGCAGCAGCGTCAGCAGACACCGCGGAGCCAACATGTTGGCTCGCTCCTTCTATAGCTGATACAGCCAAAGTCAAGGGCTCCTTCACTATACCAGACTCAAGGTATTCAAGCTCCTCAGCACTATCAATAATTTTCACAATTCTGCGAGATTTTCTTTCGCCCTTAGAGCCTGATTTTTTAATTCATAGCCCAGCTGGGGCTGAAAAAAAAAGGGGGGGGGGGGCTGTAGCGGGTTGCTCTCCAAATTCAGCAGCATCATTATCTTGGGAAACTTGCCCAATATCCTGCGAAGGTGCTGTAGCTACGCTAGAGTCCTTGAACAGCTTGGATTTTTTTTCTTAGCTTTCTCCCTTTGGTCCGTTTTGGATTTGCTTGGAGGCAAGGAGACCCTCAAGGGCCCCTTTGGGAGCCCATGATCTCCCAGGGATCCTCCCCTTTTCTCTGAGCCAAACCTCCTGCGTCATTTGGCAGCCCAATAACCCAGGACGCCACAATCCTAACCTCTTGTTTTCCCTGTGCCGAGCCTTACCCACCTCCCACCTCTTGGCGGCGGCGCCCCGTCCCCTCCTCCCGCGATTCCTCCTCTCGTCACCTCCGCCTCGTACAGCTCCTGCACGCCGCGCGCCACGCGGTCCGCGAGGAGACGTCCGAGCCCGCGCCGGCCGTGCTTGGGCGCCGCGGCGTCGGCCTCGGCGGGCCCGCGAGAGAGAAACTGCGCGTGCTCGCCGTCCCCATCCCTCTGAGCTCCGGTGTCCGGCCCGCCTCCATCGTCCACGGCACCTCCACCGTCCGCGAGAGAGAATGTCCATCGTTTGCACCTCCGCCGGCACCTCCGCCTCCACATTGCATCTTGGAATCTCTCGGTATGCTCTATTCTTCCTCCCCATCTCCTCTTCCTCTCCCATTCACCCCTTTGCTCTAGGGTTCTAAGCATAGATCTTGTGAAATTGATGATTTCTTTTCCTGTTTTATGTTACTTGGCATCTTGATCCATCGGCAAGCCGGGACTACTTTTCCAGCTCGTTCGCTGCTTTTCTAGGTCGTAGTACGTACAGTACAGTGCAGTCACACTGAACTCGACAGCAGTCTCTCTGCTGGATACAATCGCCAGATGCTGGAGATACGCTAGCTGTTCGATCTATTCACGCACATGACTGATAAATTTCTCTCGTCCTCCAAACGAGAATGATTAGCACAACTGCTATCTAACCTGAATAAAATTTAATTAAGTTGTGATCAGGCAGTCCAGGCCGCGGGACAAGGAGCCTGTCCATTCATGTCGAATCTTTTCCTTCTGGAGCTGCTGTGCACCGTGCACGCAGGCAGTGTAGTAGTGTACACATGCTGTCGCTCCAATTACCGACTGGTACTGACCCTAATTAACATGATAACGGAGAAGTAGTAATACCTGCTGCTTAAAATGCTAAACTTGCATCTCGAGATGCGTTTTTTTTCTGTTGAAGGACGCGAACGAACTATGCTTGACCAGTAACATATTCATTTCCTCAATGAAAGATATAGCGAGCTTTGTGGCTTTGCTTGTATTTAGATTATTGCATTTAGATTATTTAGTTTGTCAAGGCCTCAAGGGGGATGTGCAAATGATTGCAGGATGTGAATTCATTCTAGTTATAGATTTTGTGCATTGTTTCAGCAGTTTTTGCCTTTTCACTGTACTGCTCTACTGCCGATAGTTTAAAGCCCAGTGGCAATTGTTTTTTTTTCCTTTCTTGCACGTCAGATAAGAAACGATATGCACATTAACCTCTCTCCAGTGAGTTCTTGAGGATATACACATTTGAGAACCTGTTCTGCTAATGCAGATACACAATAGTCCTTTTGAGAGCATGCTACACAGACAAAGCCATATTCGTTTGTGTACAGGCGTGGTTACCTCGTCAACCAGCTCATGACCGCAGATTTTGGTTGCTTTCCAAATCAAGGAATATGTGAGGAAATAGATTGATTAATTTAATGTGGATTGGCATATGGCACATTGTATAATTTTTCTTATGAGGTGATTGGTAGTAGGCTGGTAGACAATGAAACATTACTGTGTCAGCCGACAATAGAACATGTAAATATAGTGTTCCAAATTCTAGTGTTGCTGACATATATGAAGACTGATTTCTAATTATATGGCCTTGCAGTAGTACAGCCATTGCAAGGGGAACAAACAAAATAAAAAGGCTGTGTAGGCCCACAGAAGATGAAGGGGAGGAATTGAACTGTACTGTACTGTGTGCGAAGCTTTGGCACTTTTTCCAATTAGTTATGCTCCTCTTTTCTGAAAGATCATAAACTCAATGCTATAAGTATCATCAGTCACTATAAATGATATGTTGTACCTAAGAAACCAAGTTTGAGCATGAATTATTATTATCATTCACTGGTTGCTATAAAAATAGAGTTAAGGGTTGAGACTATCTGCACTGCTGTTACTCTATCTGTTTGCTCTAAAAGGCATATTCTAGCCACGTCAGCAAAAATCTTTACTCTACATCAGTTTCTCTGCACTCATGTTACTCTATATCCAACAATTATATATCATTTATAGTTACCTCTTTGGGGACAAAAATGTGAGAAATTAAAATTTGCAGGGATTAGAATGTGAGAAATAGAAGTTCTAGGTACTAAAACAAAATATTAAAAAAGAAAGGGGCAAAAAACAAAAAACCCAACCTTATCTCTCACCCTCACGATCTCTCTCGTTCTCGGCGAAGGAAGGGCGCCTCCGCGGCCGCCTCCCTCTCCGGCTACCCCTCTCTCCCTTCATCAACGGCCCCTCCGTTCCTCCGGGCACAAATCCTGGCGTGAGCCACCCAGACTTGGCGGCCTGGACCGGCGCCGCTGTGCGGGCCTCCGTCGGAGAGCAGCACCACTGTGACGCCACCGGTTTTCAATTAGGGTTGATTAACGCTAATGATTAGTCAACCAAGTCAAACACACTGACTTTGGTCAAACCTTGGTCAACCTGGGTCATCACCTCGGAAACCGAGCCAACAATCCTTAATGGTCAATGCTTGGTCAAGAGTTGGTCAAACATGGTCAAGACCCCTACTTAAACCCCTTGAACCCTGCACAATCCTAGAACTATTGTCACGTTCTCCAAATTCCATCTAAACACTTCAAAATCGACCAAAATAAAAGTTGTTCATCTTTTTGAGGGACACAACTTTGCTTTTGGGCGGCATTGCTAATTTTGAGTGGATCATGGTGAAAAACTTGGTCAAAGCCTGCATACACTATTAATGGGCGCCGAGAAAATCCCGGATTTTGCCTGCTGATTATGCTCGATCCGTTGATCAAAACACCTATCAGCCTTTGAGAAAGTTGTAGAGGGATCATTGATCTCCAACTTTGCTTATTACCCTATAGTGCACTTTGTTGTCGAAATCTGAAGTTTGCACCGGTCAAACAATGCTACCCCGAAACGTTTCTGCGCTGGAGCACGCCCACGCGCACGACGCCGTCGCGCCTTGCCACGTCGGCTGCCGAGTGCACGCACGACGAGGCGCCAGTCCGTCTGCCGGTCCGTGTGTCGCGCCCCTTCCGCGTGCGAGCCCTGGGCCCACGCTGCACCGATGTTCGCGCCTAGTAGCTCACCGCCACGCGCCGAGCCTTTACGGGCCGCGCCGCGCCGACCACCGCCGCCCCTCCTATCGCATTGCCGCCGTACCGTCATCGTACCGCGCCATGCCGCGACCGCCTCTTCTGTCCACTCGCGTGCGTCGTCAAGTCGCACTACGTGAAAACCTCAAATAGATCACGCGACATTCGTAACGGACCTATAAAGTCCGTTACCATAAATATCATAGGTAACAGACTTTATTGAAGCCCGTTACCAATGAAGCCTTCAGACCTCAGCCCAACTTCCACAGGAACAATGTCTGTTACCAATATGATGCAGTTGTGACGGGCATTATCAAAACGCGTCTCCAATGTGACTCAGTAACGGGCGTTGACGACCCCCGTTACTCTTCGACCCGTCCCGGACCCGAAATTTCATTTCAATCGCGTTAATTGACTCGCGTCCGCGTCCGCCCACACCCAACACCCCTTCTCGCGTCCACTCACCCCACTCGTCTCCTCTCTCTCTCCCGCAGCCCCATCTCTTCCCCTCCCGCATCCTCCTCACTCCCTCCCCTGGCAACGGCAGCGGTTGCGGCGGCAGCGGCCACCTCCACCCCCGGCACCGGTCCCCCACCCTAAGGTGAGCCGCTCTACTCCTCCTCCTCCTTCGTCGCCACCCCTCGCCTCCCCTCTCCTCCCTCTCTCCGGCGAGGTCTTCTCCGCCTCCACCCATGGCGGCCTCCACCATCAGCGGCCACGAGGCTGCCCCCATCTCCGGCTTCCTCAACGCCGCCCCTCTCATCAGGCGGCACATCCTCCTCCCTCAACCCTAGTTTCACAGTATCTCCCTCCCTCAGCTCCTCTCCTCTCTCGTGTAGATCCCGACAGTAGCGGTCACCGGCGATGTGGCAGCGGCAGGATCTCTCTCGTCTCCAAGCTCCGGCCGGGATCTACGGCGCCACCCCACCGATCTATAAGTTGTTTCCCGAATACCCTCCCTTGATTCGATCTGTTTGATACATGGCCCCCTACCCTAGGTTTGATTCGATCTGCGGATTTAGGGTAGCACCACGGAATTCAGGTAGTTGGTGAATTCAGAATAATTATTAATCAATCTCGTGGCCGGCCGGGATTAGACCTGAAACTTCTGATATCGATGACAGCTCTGAGCCTTTGACTATGTTTAAGATGAGGAAATATCCGTGGATTTGGAATGCAGAAGAATAGTTTACACTTGAGGAGTTCAGTCACACGAGTTGTATATGTGTGGCTTCAAATGCAGAATAGTTTCCACTTCACTATTCTCTCATAGATTTGAACACTATAGTATTGGTTCTGTACTTGAGGTTGTCGATGCTGTGCATGCCTTGCCTAACATGGTACAAAAAGATGTAGGCCTAACTGATTTGTTTCCTAAATTGAGTCTGCATCTGCCCCATCGGAAGAATGTTCCTGCACTATTGCTTGTATGTGTATGCTAAGTCTTTCATCCAGCCACCATTGAATGTTCTCCTACCGTTGGATGCCACTGGACAGTAAAAATATTTTCTCTCACTATGTGTGATTACTGAAATAGCCAATTAATTAAAATGCTTACTTGCATATTCATGTTATTGTTTCTCTGCCATGGCTTCCATGTTGCTAATTCTTGATAACTATGATATGATGCAACTGGAGGGCTCATTGAAACACATCAGATATGCTTTGTTCAGAGCATTTGCATCACGGAAATTTCCTATATCTTATATTAAATGCCTTGGTTTGTCCTTGCAGATTCGAGCATTGCAACTATGTTTAAGTTGTAAACTGAGTGCACACAAGTCTTCGTTGGACAACAGATTAACTAAGTTGAGCATTTCTCTTTTCTTTTGTCTCAGTTAACTCAGTATGACAGTATTGAAATATATGGCTTGATGTTTTTGATAGATGGGAAAGATGTTGGAAGATAAGTGGATACTAGACCTGAAAGATCCCCAGGTACATATGTCCTGAACTTACATTTTCAATGCATTGCAATGGTGGATAATTTAGTGGTAGCAAGATTTTCTGTGCTGTCTGTTCTTGGTTATGAACTTAAGTTTATTGAGATCTTTTGCCCACTGCTCTTACAAGCATCACTGCCTCGGTTCTTCCTTGTGTATGTAATTATATACTTGTGTGTATGCATGTATTTATAAAATAAAAGAATAGAAGTTTTTTGCATTCCTAGTTAGTGTTATTCTGGTTAATTATTTGTATGATTGACGCATAAACTACAGAGATGCACCGCTGTAGATTGAAAAAGACATCTAACATTTCTAAACGCATAAACCCCATTTATTTACAACTCTTCCTTGTTTAGAAAACTAAACACAAATTTGTATGAGAATAAAAATATGTGAACCTCTTTGCTTTACTGCTTGCTTGGTAGTTCTATCATTACTTTGTCTCAGCTTATTCTGGTTAATTATCATGCTGCAGGCTCCATCTGGATAACTTAAGTTATGTTTTCTTAATGTATCTCACCTGCATCTCACTGTGCTTAAAAATATGTGTCCGACAGCATGAGCAGTCTAAGAGGCCACCTGGCTATGCTTGCCCAGCAATGGATACCCCAAATATGCCCACCTGTTTGTTATTCATATGCTGCTACTGAACAGACATTTCTCATTGACTTTGTAGCATTGATGGTTAGGTGTATATTTTTCTCAGTTTGAGTCTTTTGCGTTCATGTGATGTGAGAGGACACCTTTGTTGGCATGGGGTTGACTGATTGATGGTTGATGCTGTTGCTGTCCTTATAAACTGATTTTATTGCGTCAATAGCATGAGCTTGCTAATTTTACCATCACATTTTCAGTTCCCTGTTGGCTGTATCCACCGCCAATTGAAGCAGAGGACCTAGGCAAACGGTCATGTTGGTGCCAGGACGTGCGCGCCAATTGAAGCAGAGGACCTTGATGCTCCAGCTTCCAACTCCAGGTAATACCTTCAACTCCCTCATCTTTGCTATACAAATAACAATTGTAGAATGACATGGGCAAGCCACTCATAATTTTCAGAGGTTTGCTCTACTCCAGCATATTTGCTTTGTCATGCCTCTCTTTAGAACTAGGGATCTGATTAGCAAGTAACCTGATAGTGGAATTGGTGCCTAATTGTCTATGTGATGCATGTGCATCAAAAGGAAACCTGTGGGTTCTATTTCTTGACTTGGTATTTGTACTTTACCTTTAAGGAAGATCTTTCCTTGTTACTTGCAGGAAGGTATGCTTGAGGCCATCTCAATTAATTCAAGCATTGTCTCAGGTAAATACATTTAATTTATTACCATATGGGAGGAGATCGGTGAAGTCCTGGACAACCTCCCTCCGCCCTTCTTTGATGCCGGTCGGAAGTTGTACCATTTTTTCATCCCCAAGGGCCTCGACGCAAAGGATTAGGGGGGGTCTGCTAGGTAATACACTACTCGTCTACTCGATCACCACATCCTCAACTCAATACATTATCGTCAATAAAAAATAGAATACCTGGATGTTCTACTCCTTGTGTTTGTTTAAACCTCACGTTGATCCCAACAAATCTGTGCTAGTACTAGTATAAAATATGCACTTATTTAGAGAGACAAAGGAGAGTAATAACTAAGACCATTTCTTTCTATTTGATTTATTTGCATGGGAGGGTTCCTGCTAATTTGATTGAAACTCTACTGCATGGGCAACATTTTACTTGTTGTAACTGGATTTCACTTTAGCGATAGGTAAGAACACTTCAGTTCTGCTTGTATAGAACATTAGAACCTCCGATTACTCTCTGATGGTATATATTATGTATTGATGACATTATTCTTGTAGACATCACCCAGATCATCTTCCCTTGATATGTATGTATACAATAAAAGAACAGATTTCAGGTTTTTCTGCTGTGCTGACATGCTAGAAACTGCTGGATCTATGATAGATAAATATGCATTCTCCCAGAAGCTGAATATACAAGATAATTTACAGTTATTCTTGCCATGTGCAATATTGTGTGTAACTGGTATTCAGTTGAGTCTGTATCTAATAACTAACTGATGAGTGTCTGAATGTATGGATGAAACTGAGTGTCTGAATGTATGGATGAAATTGAGTGTATGTAATTGTATACTTGTGTATGCAACTGTATACTTGTGTATGCATGTATGTATAAAATAAAAGAATAGAATGCATTTTTTTCGGTTAGGGCACGTTTGACCGTCCATAGATCAAAATTTTTGAACCGAACTCGAAAATCGCCAATAACAAAAGTTGTAGACCTACTAACCAGCTACAACTTTTGTAAAGGCCGTCATAGGAAAAAGTCTCTGGATTTTGAACAAACTTGGGTTGAAGTTGCTGTTTTTCTCGGTTTGGTCAAAATGCAGCTCTGAACTTTGACCCACTTTTAGAGGCTTTTCCACTTCGAATTCGAAATGTCGCCAATTGAGAGAAATGTGTCCCATGTGCAAATGAACAACCTTCATATTGGCCGATTTTGAAGTTGTTATATGAAAAGTGGAGAACGCGCTAGATTAGCAAGGATATGTATAGGGATCTAGGGTTTTGACTTTAGCTTTGAGGGATTTGACCTAGGGTTGGAAGTTTGACCAAGTCATGAATGTTAAGTACCATGCTTAGCTGTGTTAATGAGGGTGATCACTGTTGCTTAAACATCAGGGATGTTACAGATCAAAAGGAATGTGTGGGTACCCAAGGTTCTTGTGACTAACGTGCTAGGACCCAACTCTAATTGGGTACCTAAAACCCAAGCCTAATTTGTTTTATAGGCATACTCCTCCGGTGGAACCAAATGGGTTATTGATAGTGGATGCACTAATCATATGACCGGGGAGAAGATGTTTATGTCTTGTGAAATGATTGAACATCCTACGGAGAAGATTGCCTTTGGAGGCAATGGTGGTGGAACGGTTGTTGGTCTAGGTAAAATTTCTATCTCAACCAATCATTCAATTTCTGATGTTTATTTGGTTGAATCTTTGGACTACAATTTGTTGTCTGTGTCACAACTTTGTGAGATGGGCTACAATTGTTTGTTCACCAATGAGGGTGTGACCGTCTTTAGAAGAGGCAATGACTCTATTGCTTTTAAGGGTGAACTCAAGGGAAGGCTTTATTTGGTAGATTTTTCATCATAGAAAGCCCAACTTGATACATGCATAATGGCAAAGTCTAGCTTGGGTTGGCTTTGACATCGCCGGCTAGCTCATGTTGGGATAAATAATCTCAACAAACTTCTCAAGGGGGAACACATCCTAGGACTAACAAAAGTTCATTTTGAGAAAGAATTTGTAGTGCTTGTCAAGTCGGAAAGCAAGTTGGAGCTCCTCACCCCTCCAAGAATGTACTCACTACTACAAGACCATTGGAATTGCTTCACATGGATATCTTTGGTCCCGTGGCTTATGCTAGTAATGGAGGAAGCAAGTATGGATTTGTCATTGTTGATGATTACTCTCGGTATACATGGGTATTCTTTTTGCGTGACAAAGGCAAGGTTCATGATGTATTTAAGAAGTTTGCAACAAGAGCCCAAAATGAATTTGATATGAAGATCAAGAGAGTAAGAAGTGACAATGGTACCGAGTTCAAGAACATCAACATTGAAAAGTATCTTGATGGTGAAGGCATTGGTCATGAATTCTCCATCCCATACACACCTCAACAAAATGGGATTGTGGAGAGGAAGAATAGGACTCTCCTAGAAGCTGCAAGAACCATGCTTGATGAGTACAAGACTTTGGATAGTTTTTCGGTGGAAGCGGTCAACACGGCTTGTCATGCTATCAACCGTCTATATCTTCACAAGCTTCAACACAAGACCGCTTATGAACTTCTAACCAGTAAGAAGCCCAATGTGTCTTACTTCAGAGTTTTTGGTTGTAAGTGCTTCATTCTCAACAAGAAGCCCAAGAACTCTAAGTTTGGACCTAAAGTTGATGATGGTATTTTTCTTGGTTATGCCTCAAATGCGCACGGCTATCGCGTTCTCAACAAAACCACCGGTTGCGTTGATATAGCGTGTGATGTGACATTTGATGAATCTAATGGCTCTCAAGCAGAGCAAGTTGATGAAGTGTGTGTAGGCAAGGAAAAGACCTCTGCAAATGATATCAAGAAGATGGCCATAGGTGAGATCAAGCCTCAAGAAGAAGATGAAGTAGACGAAGTCTTTTAAGCAACACCAAATATTACAGCCACTGCGAGGTCCGAAGACTCCGGAGAAAAACCCGGAGAGTCCAGACATCCCGGAAACTCCGGAGATTTTTCTGGAGAATCCGGACCCTCTGATGGTGCTGCTCAAATGCGTCAAGAAACTGAAGAATTGATTCAACAAGATGCTTCTGAGCCACATCCAAGAGTTCGTCAAAATGTTCAAAGAGATCATCCAGTTGACAACATTCTTGGAAGCATAAGGAGAGGGGTTACTACAAGATCAAGATTGGCAAACTTTTGTGGGCACTACTCTTTTGTGTCCATGATTGAACCTCTCTGTGTGGAAGAAGCACTTCAAGCGTTGATTGGGTGATGGCCATGCAAGAGGAGTTGAACAACTTCACTCGGAATGAAGTTTGGTCCCTAGTGGAACGCCCTAAGCAAAATGTAATTGGAACAAAATGGGTGTACTGCAACAAACAAGACAAGGATGGGGTGGTGACCAAAAACAAGTCAAGGTTGGTTGCCAATGGCTATACTCAAGTTGAAGGCTTGGACTTTGGAGAGACCTATGCACCGGTAGTAAGACTTGAAGCAATTCGTATCTTGTTGGCATTTGCCACTCATCATGATTTCAAGCTCTTTCAAATGGATGTCAAGAGTGCATTCTTGAATGGACCAATCTCCGAAGAAGTTTATGTTGAGCAACCACTGGGCTTTGAAGACCCTCAATATCCTAACCACGTCTAAAAGCTCCATAAGGCGCTCTATGGTCTTAAGCAAGCACCTAGAGCATGGTATGAATGCCTTAAGGAATTTCTCCTAAGGAAAGGCTTTGAAATAGGCAAAGTCGATCCTACTCTTTTCACTCGCAAAGAAGGAAATGATTTATTTGTATGCCAAATATATGTCGATGACATTATATTTGGTTCTACTAACAAAGTTTTGGCGGATGAATTTAGTAGGATTATGACTAATAGATTCCAGATGTCCATGATGGGTGAGTTGAAGTTCTTTCTTGGATTTCAAATCAAGCAACTCAAGGAAGGCACGTTCATAAGTCAAACCAAGTACACTCATGACATGCTCAAGAAGTTTGACATGGACAAGGCCAAGCCCATCAAGACCCCAATGCCATCCAATGGACATCTTGACTTGAATGAAGATGGAAAGAGCGTGGATCAAAAGGTATATCGCTCCATGATTGGATCTCTACTTTACCTTTGTGCATCTAGGCCCGATATTATGCTTAGTGTGTGCATGTGTGCACGGTTTCAAGCCAATCCTAAGGAATGTCATCTCATGGCTGTTAAGAGAATCTTTAGGTATTTAGTGCACACTCCTAACCTTGGTTTATGGTACGCAAAGGGCTCCACTTTCAATCTACTCGGCTATTCCGATTCGGACTATGCCGGTTGCAAGGTAGATAGAAAGAGTACATCTGGGACTTTCCAATTCCTTGGAAGGTCCTTGGTGTCTTGGAGTTCCATGAAACAAAATCCCGTTGCCTTGTCCACCGCCGAGGCCGAGTATGTTGCAGCCGACGCTTGTTGTGCTCAACTACTTTGGATGAGGTTCACTTTGAGGGACTTTGGTTGTACGTTTAGCAAGGTGCCACTGTTGTGTGACAATAAGAGTGCCATCAAGCTAGCGAATAACCTCGTAAATCACTCAAGAACAAAGCACATAAACATAAGACACCACTTCTTGAGAGACCACGAAGCCAAAGGAGATATCGCTTTAAGTCATGTGAGCACCGAAAAGTAACTAGCCGATATCTTCACAAAGCCTCTTGATGAACTAAGGTTTTGTGCTTTGAAGAGTGAATTGAATATCTTGGATTCTCGTAACTTGGCTTGAGATCATGCACATGTTTGAGTTCTCTTAGATCAGGAATTTGTTAAAAGAAAAATGATTGCAAAACTTTGTGTTTTTTATTTTTAAAATATTTGGATCTTCATTAGGTTCAACACTAAGACTATTGTTTCCATTGCTTGATTGTTGGCTAGTATCAAGTGTTGAACTTCTCGAGCTCACATATATTACATAATTAGACTCAGAATCTATCTCTTGATCAAATTCCTTGAAAATTCAGTGGCTGACAGCCAGGGATAGCGGAATCTCCGGCCTGAGCCCGGACATTCCGGATATTCCGAAAACTCCGGACTCAGCCCGGATACTCCGGGTTATAAATGATTTCTATTTATAGCACGTCACCGCGGTGAAACCCTAGTGTTTTACCTTTTTCACCGTGTGTGGCCGCTGTTTTCACCCTCCTCCTCTCTGACAGTCACCCATGGTGATTTAGGGTTTCCACCCTCCACTCCATCCTCTTCCATCCACTAGTAGCCGCCTCCCCCACCGGCCAGACCTCCCCTGCTGCTCTTTGGCGCGCTCACGGGCCAGAGGAAGCCTCCCCTTGCTGGTGGTTTGTGGAGACAAGCAAGAAGCCACCTCCCTCACGGATTCAAGTTGACCTCAAGGAGTTGAAGCTTCTTGTTGTGGAGACTCAAGGGCTGTGCAAGGAATCGTGCATTGGACGCACCCCCTCGGCCTCCATCTCTTTCCAAAGGTACCCATGGCCTTTTTGCCCGATCTCTCGTTCTCGGATGAATCCATGGATATCTTTTGTATAACTAGTCTCTTTATCTACTAGGATACCTGGATCTGTAATATCTTGAGTTTCTCATGGTGGTTTTGAGCTGCATTACGATTTAGGGTTTCGGATGTGAAACCCGGAATCTCCGGATTTTCACATCCGGATACTCCGGATTTTCCAGAGTATCCAGACAATTTTCCGGAGACTCTGGGGTTCGCAACTGAAACCTCAAATTGCCTTGTTGCTTGCCTTTCTGTGAACTCTCTCTTATGTATAGTTCATTCTTGATGGTCAGATCATGAGGGTGAAGCGTGATTCTGGAGCACCCGCCACTCAACAGCGCACCAAAGCAAGGCATGACCCTACCACTCTATGGGTCGTGCAAGAGACCTTTGGTCAAGAATTCACTCAACGCAGTTCCAGAGCAAGAAGGGGTGGTCCCCCTCCTTCATACTATGAGAGTGGTGAAGAAGAAGAGGAAATTGAGGAACAAGAAGGGAGTGATGATGATGATGATGATGAAGTGAGTAATGAGCCCTATGAGCAGCCCGATGAGCCGCCCCGCCGTCATGGAAAGGGTCCAGCAAACGAGAAGCCTCGCTTCAAACCTCATCCCAAGAAAAAGCACACCGCCTCATACATTATCCAAAGCCGTCCCATTCCCCATCCATTCCTTCCCAAAAATGGGTGAAGGACCGAATAGGGCGACCAGAGAGGGGGGGAGTGAATGGGAGCCGATAAAAATTCTTCCCGTAGGTCGAACTCGGCCTATACCCCGATTGACACTCCAAACGCTCACGCACACAAAGGAAGCTCCAAACAAGGCACACACAAGTCTAGAAGAACAAGAGACAAGCCTAGGAGCAAAGAGCGGAAGCACCAAAGCAAGAACCAAAGGACTTAGCCAAAACTGCGAAGTCAAGGCCGGATAGTCCGGACAGGTACGGCGGACAGTCCGCGAGTACGGCGGACAGTCCGTGAACCCCTGACGGATAGTCTGAAAAAGGACCCGAGCTAACAGTGCTGCACCGAGGAAATTCGGACAGTCCGGGCATGCACCGCGGATGGTCTGTGACCTCGCGGACAGTCTGGCCACCTCTGGTGGACAGTCTGGTTAAAGTCCCTGGAAACCCCAGACAAACTTCGAGCCACCCCAGACGAAATCCGAGCCACGCGGACAGTCCGCACACACCACGCGGACAGTCTGCAAACTACTTGCAACAAAACCCTAGCTGAGAAACGGATCAAAACGCGAGCGCTGAAGAACACGCAAAGAACTCTGACGAACACACTCAACGCAGACAGTCCGCGACGGTCGAGCGGACAGTCGCGACACGCGGACAGAGCAGAAACAGCCTGACGCCGCGAGGTCAACTCTCCAAATCCATCACCGGATCTCCCAAACACCAAAAGCTCTTGAGACAAGATTTGGGGGAGATGATAAGCAACACAAGAGGAAGCTATGCCCCAAAAATCTCGACCTCTAAGCCACTAAATCGCCGGGAATCGCGGATCACACGAACTCCACCAAGAACTCGAACTCCGGCCAAAAACTCACGAATCGAAGGCTCTCCACGGCGTTTGAGGAGTCAAGATCACACACAAAGATGCGCAAGGCATCCACCCATGATCTCCTTAAAGAAATCCGAAGGAAAACGCCCTCAAATCCCCGAATCGAGCGAAGAACGAAACTCCCCAAAAATAGCCCCGAAAATGACACGAAAATCACAAAGGACTAGGAGATCACCGCAACGCCGAATGCTTCCATACATCCAGAGGTCAGAGTCTGTACAAGAGTCTAGCCTGAGGAATCCAGAGGGAAAAGAAGTAGTTCAGAGCAATCTACCGGGGGAGGAAAACCTAAGGTCCAAGAGAGAGAGATGCCATCCACCTCTCCGCTATTTATACGGAGTCCATCGGAGGGAGGTAAATGACCACGCTACCCCTACAACTCAAATGAAGATACAACCCCTCAGGGGCATTTTGGTCAAGTCTTCATCGGACGGACACGCTTCCACCGCGGCTTTGCTTCACCTCGACGCAAACCCCGCGATCACGCCACGTGCCCTCCGCCTCGAAGCTTCCCGAAGCTCCCGGATCACCGTCTCCGTCGCCTCGGGCCTCCGGGCTTGGTTTTGAGGCCCAAACCAAGAAACCGTCCACTGATGGTTTTGTGGACAAACCACCATACCGCGCGTGGAAGCTTCGGGCTCCATCCGCTACCTTGCACCGGCCCATGTTCATGACTTCAGCCCACTAGTCTTGCACCGCACGGCTCGCACTTGACCCCATCGGCCACCGGGTCCATCGAACCAAGCCTACTTGCCTCTCCATCACTCGGAGGCTGCCACGGCTAAGGCCTTTTGCGCTTGTTCTTCACAAGCACCGACACGAGTCAAGCCGCAACCTGTACCTGCACACTTAGCCAAGCATCAGTCCACACAACGTTGTCAATCACTCATCACTAAGGAGCGACCCACCACTGGTCCTCGGACACACCTGGTCCTCAATCTCCCCCTTGATGAGTGCATTGACAACACCCATAGAAATCACATAGAGAAAAAAGAAAAGAAAACAATCACGAACACAAACCTCCCAAGCAAGTGATCCAAAGCCAAAGAACAAGCGAAAAACTCGATCACTCGCCAATCCAAGTCTCGGCCCCCTAAGACAAGGGCAACGGCTCGACACAACCGAGACAAAACAAAGCTCTCAAGGAGCACATCACAAAGCACAAAACTCAGGAAAATCCAAAGGAGCTCCCCCTGCACATATGCAAACTCCCCCTGAGCAAATGCAACCTCTTCTTCTCAATTTTTCTCCTCTCATGCAATGCATACCAATTTTCCTCAAAATCTCCCCCTTGCATGTATATCCCAAAGTTCTCCCCCTTGTTGACAATGCATGAATCAAGGTATATGAAACTCTTCCCCTTGTTTTCATGAAAAATGCATGTCAAAGCATATATACAATCTACCAAGCTTCTCAAATATACAAAGAGCACAACAAAATGCTACACATGAGACATAGAGCAAGCAAAGTAGATATGCTGTAGTTAGCACACCATCAAGAAGGTAGAGACATATAGGCATGTGACATGGCCAAAAGCAATTTTAAGCAATTTTCACATAGAAACATTTATCTCATGAGCAAGATTCTCTCTACACCAATTTGAACATAAAAACACTAGATCATCCAAAGTTTATGCAAGATCACAAATTCTCATCACAAGATCATTATAAATGCCCACAAGCTGCTCAAGTCATGTTAAAGCCACCGAGCCATGTGTCTACTTCTTAAAATGAGACTTCTCATGGTAGACAACATGCTACGGTTTAGCACCCAAGATATGAATTTCAAAGCATAAAAACATGATTAGGAGCTCATTTTTCAAGCATAAGGCAATTCACACACTAATTTCATTTTCAAGATTAAACATGGTACATGAAGTGCCTTTGCGGCAAAAAGAAGCTTATGCTCCTCCCCAAGCAAGCAAAAGGGCTAAACATTTACAATGACAGAAATGTCTTTGACCCCAAGCAAAGAGAACATGATTCTCAAGCACAAACTAAACATGATATAGACATTTAAGCACAAATTGAGCATAGACAAGCATCTACTCATGAGAGACTTCATTTTAGCATTTTCATCAAAAGAAAGCTATCTCAACACAAATATATGGCAAAACCATCAAGAGCATAGCATTCACATCCACAATTTACCAAACATGCACAAGTCTTACATATAGCACATCAGTGATCAATGTATATAAGAGAAGCTCAATCCTAGCTCAAGTGATCCAAAGATGGCTATCCTACCAGGTTTTGTACAGAATGTAACATGCATGAATGAAATGCAACAAAATAAACATATGACACATATATACATGAGAAGCTCCAAGACCCAGCTAGAAAGGAAAGCAAACTCCAAGTTCACCCCGCAAGCAAGTGAAAGTGACTTGATCAAGCGGTTTGGTGAATATGTCGGCTAGCTGGTCTTGGGTAGGGACATAGGACAATATTTTTTTCCTTTCTCAACATTGTCCCTCAGAAAGTGGTACCTCACTTCTATGTGTTTCGTTTTGGAGTGGAGGACAGGATTTTTGGCTACGCTTATGGCACTGGTGCTATCACAGAAAAGTGGAACCTGGGAGCACTTCTCTCCAAAATCACTCATGGTGTAGGTCATCCAAAGCAGCTGGGAACAACAACTAGCAGCAGCTACATACTCGGCCTCTGTAGTGGACTGGGCTACACTAGATTGCTTGCGAGATGACCAAGAGACCAAAGAAGAACCAAGGAATTGACAACACCCAGAGGTAGACTTGCGGTCCAATCGACACCCAGCAAAATCAGCATCGGAGTACCCGTGAAGTCTGAGTGTCGAGGAGGCAGAATACAAAAGACCAAACTCAGGAGTGTAGTTCAAGTATGTCACACCCGAATTTAAAGGCAAATTCGAATGCTCATATTATATGTGTGCCAGGATCAAGTTTCACACATATAACGTCTCAGTGATAACCATAACACAATGCCAAAGCGCAAAAGAGAGTATTATAACCATTACATGACCGAATGTCTCATAGATGTATCATCAGAGCGAACAACTAGCAGCGGATCTTCAGATGGCAACTCCATAGGCAGCTGACTGGTGGTACATACGCCTAGTACTTCTCATCAATCTTCAAGTCTGAGTAGCAATCCGGGTTGTGTCGTTGCAATAATAAAACAAGTGTGAGCACATGCCGTACTCAGCAAGCGGAAACATCATATAACATGCAAGGCTTTATAGTGGAGGCTGATAGGTTAAGCATTCAGCATTTTAGTTGGTCAAATTTTATTAGCAACATACTTACTAGCAAGTGTAAGTTTATACCAAACCCATGATTAGCATAAACAACAAAAATAACGATGGATGCATCAAGTTAATCATTGACTTCCATAGATTAATCATGTGAGGGTCCAAGCCGCTCGTGACCGTGAGCACGGCTAATCGATTAGTTTTACACTCTGCAGAGGTTGTACACTTTCACCACAAGTCGCGTAAAAATTCTAGGAACTTTAAACCCAACCACGTGATGCTAGCTAGGCATCATACCACACTACCGAGGTGTGATTGCATAGGGATGCTACGAGGCCTTTACAAAGTTTTCCCAGTGTGAAGCAACCCGCGAAGGTTCCAAGCCGCCGCAAAGCATAGAGTCCCCTAGTAGGACCGTGTCTTAGCAAAGCACACTCCCTACTAGAGCGAGTCTATACCTCAACTAACACTTCCCCTTTCCCTTATCAGGTAAGGTCACACCAACACTAGAGTCACTAATTAATTAGCCAAGGCAGAGCCATGTACCCTTGTGGTTGCACTGTTTTCCTGGGTGGTCGCTCTATGTTCCAATTAACAAGGTGGTCTTGTTTTAATGAAGGTATAGCATAAATAAATCAAGTTTCATAAAGTTCATTAATACCATCCACCAAGTTAAGCATAGCGAGAGCTACCCAACAATAAAGTAAATACCCAGGTTGTTCAAGGTATAGGGGTAAAATAATCTAGTCATGTCCTTAAAAAGGGTCCCATCAATTTAATGCAAGCAAAAGTAAGAACAGTGAATTAAATGCATGTTGTATAGGTAAACGGGTATGCATCAAGGTAGACTTGCCTTCAACAGATCCCTGTTGCTGTTCAGACACTTGAGCTTCTTGGTCTTCAAATCCTTCAGCCCAAACGTTCTCTACGCATCACATCAAGTACATACAAGCAAACAATAGAATAAAAATAAGAAACAATCACCAAATAGTAAGATCAAAGCAAAACAGGGGCGAAAAGCTATTCTACTCTTCGATACAATCGTTTGGACATAAAGAACGCTAAAAACGGAGTTAAAACGAAGAAGATATGGCTAGAAGAAGGTTCAAGGGTATATCTGTGAAGATTCTAAGGTTCCAGGGGTCTAACTGCAAGAAACCGAGGGCTAAAACGTGAAGAAACTTGAAAACAGAGGGGCTTGGTTGAAAAACTAAGGCTTAGGACCTCGGGTGCTATTTTTAGAAAAGCCAGGGGTTAAAACAAAAGGAAAAGGACTGAACTGTAAGGAACTTTTCAAGGTGGAAGGACCAGCTTGCAATTTTGAAAAGCTCAAGGTTGTTTTTGCAAAATTGCACAGTCAACAGGGGAGATAGATTCATTGACCGGTATGGGGTCTGGTCAAGATCAATCGGGGCCGCTGGATTGGGTTTGGACGGCTGAGATCAGCTCCGGCGACGGAAGTGGTGGCGCGCGGCGGTAGACGGCGGCGACGGGCGGCGCTCTCGTCGGCGAATCCCAATCTAGGGCTTCCGGCCATGAAACGGAGCAGGATTTGGCCTTGGAGCGAGCTTGGGACAACGCGAACACACCTAGGGGGTTCGGAAGGACGGGGAAACGACGACGGTGACGCGAGGCTCAACATGGTGGACGGCGGTGATACAGCACGCTCCGGCGAGCTCGTGTGCGTGCTACGGGGCACCTGGACGCAAACGTGCGGCACCTTGGCGTTCCTCACCTCCACGCGAAGCTCCTGGGGCACTCCATGATGACGGGGTGATGGCAGACCGGCAGATTCGATCTCGGCGGTGCTAGGGTTTCGAAGGGGCGCGGCGCTGCGGGAGCTGAAGGCGGCGGCGGCTTGGATCAGAGCATGAGGAGACGGCGGCTCGGTGCAGCTGCGCTTATAAGGCCGGTCGCAGAGCTTGTCGTGGGGGCATGGGTGACTCGGAAATGGGGAGCACCCGGACTCGGCACGGCCGCGGCGGAGGAGTCCGGCTCGGGGACGCCTGGAGGAAGATGATGACAGGCGGGGCCCACCTGTCGGCGGCTGAAGACGGAGGCGGAGCTACCGGGGGTACACGGATCGGCGCTGGGCCGCATCTGTGCTGGGCCGGGAGAAAAAGGCGAACGAGCGGAAAAGAGTAGGGGGCACTAGAGGACTTTTGCTGCTGGGCTGAAACTTGAAAACGGGCCAGATAGGGATAGAAGAGTTAAAAGATTAAAAGAAAAGGCTTTTAAATTTAAAAGGATTCAAACAATAGAATTCAAATTCAAATTTGAATTCAGCCATTCAAAAACAATGCACCAACATGTATGCAACAATAAACTCCTATATTTATTTATTTAATTTTGAAAAATATATTTAAATGCCTAAAAATTCAAAAACACCTTATACTCCTTAAACACACAAACTTGTTTCTATCAAATTTTATTGGAAACAAATTTTTTGCAAGTTTAGGGTGTTACAAAGTACCTGAAAATCCGCTTGACGGCCTGCCGATGTGAAGTCCTCGGTGAAGCCTGAAAACGAGCGCATAGACACACACTGAACTGTATGTCTGGCCTCGTCGCCGTCAAGTAGAGGAGGGAGCCGATCATGCTCCGGTACTCCTTCTAGTCCACGGGTTCGCCATCCTCGTCTGCGTCCAAAGCCGTAGTGGTACTCATCGGTGTAGTCAGCGGCTTGGAGTCGTTCATGCCAAACTTCTTCACCATGTCCCTGGTGTACTTCGCCTGATGTACAATCATCCCGTCCTTGCACTGTTTGACCTGGAGGCCCAAGAAAAGTTGCAGCTCGCCCATCATGGACATTTCAAATTCCATGCTCATGTCATCTGCAAATCTGGCAACAAGATCATGAGAAGAGCCACCAAAGATTATGTCATCCACGTATATCTGAACAATCAAAAGGTCATTCCCATGCTTAAGGAGAAACAGGGTCTCATCAACTGTGCCCATCACAAACCCCTTACTCAGCAAAAAGCCTCTCAACCTGCCATACCAAGCTCTAGGTGCCTGTTTCAACCCATAGAGTGCTCTCTGGAGTTTGAATACACGGTGTGGGTATTTCTCGCTCTCAAACCCCGGGGGTTGCCTCACATACACTTCTTCCTCAATCACCCCATTCAAGAAAGCACCCTTGACATCCATTTGGTACAACTTGAACCCTTTAGCCACAGCAAAGGCTAGAAGGATCCTAATTGCCTCCAAACGGGCCACAGGAGCAAATGTCTCCTCATAGTCTATCCCCTCCTTCTGGTTGAACCCCTGAGCCACCAACCTCGACTTGTTTCTCACAACCATCCCATTCTCACCCTCTTTATTCTTCCACACCCACTTGGTACCTATGGGACGGCAATTTAGTGGTGGATCAACTAACACCCAGACTTGGTTTCTCTCAAAATTCTCCAACTCCTCATGCATGAAATTCACCCAATTCTCATCAGACAAAGCGTGTCGAATATCTTTGGGCTCGAAAGAAGCAACAAAAGCAGAGTGAGAGAAATGAGAAGTGTTCCTTGACCTCGACCGTGTAGTGCGTTCATGAAGGTCACCTATGATCGTCGTCGGCGGGTCATCCACTTGTACACGCCGGGGAGCCTCTCGCCTAGACACAATCTCCCCCTCAGCAGCAGCCTCCACCCGAACAGCCTCAGTCGTAACGGGTGTAGGGGATGGTCCATCCTCGATCGTCTTCGTAGTAGTGGAAGTAGCGTGTACACGATCAGCCACGGGAGCACCACCATCATCATCGTCGTCGTCTCCATCTCCATCCTTCTCATCCTCAAAGATCCTAGCACCAATCTCCTCGTCACCTGCACACTCAAGAGCAGAAGAGCTACATGGTTGTGTCTCGTCGAAGGTTACCTCGCAAGTCTCCATGATTCGGTTAGTGTCAAGGTTGAGCACACGATATGCTCTAGAATGAATCGCGTAACCAAGGAAAATACCATCCGAACATCTAGACTTGAACTTATCCAACTTGCCCTTCTTCAGAATGAAACACTTGCAACCAAAATCTCTAAAGTGACTCACCTTCGGTTGTCGGCCATGCATCAGCTCATAAGAGGTCTTCTTCTTGAAAGCACAAAGGAAGATGCGATTTGAGACATAGCAAGCGGTATTGACCGCCTCGGCCCAGAAACGCCTAGGAGTCCTATGCTCATCGAGCATCGTCCTAGCCATCTCACAAAGGGTCCGGTTCTTCCTCTCCACTACGCCATTCTAGCAAGCGACGTATGGAGAAGAGTACTGATGATCAAGACCAAGATCACTGCAAAAGGCATCGAAATGAGAGTTCTTAAACTCTGTGCCATTGTCACTGCGTATAGCTCGAATGGCATCTCCATGTCTCTCATTCTTCAACCTCAAGATCAAGTCCCAAACAAAGCCAAATGTCTCGCTCTTATCCTCCAAAAAGAAAACCCAAGAGTACCTCGAAAAATCATCAACAACCACAAGAACATACCACATCCCACCCGCAGAGCGAACATGAGTTGGCCCAACCAAATCCATGTGCAACAGCTCACAAGGTCGCTCGGTCATGACAGCAGTCAGAGGGGCGTGAGAAGCAGCAACCATTTTTCCATGGCGACAAGAAGCACAAACCAAATCCTTCTCGAATTTCAACTTAGGCAATCCTCGGACAAGGTCAAGACCACTCAAGCGGGAAAGCAACTCAAAGCTCAAGTGTCCCAACCTCCTATGCAATTTCCAAAGCTCGGCCAACACGCCAGCAATAAAACATCAAGGAGGACCAACATACTGGGAAAAATCAGCACGGAAGATTTGACCCTCGGGGACGATCGTACAGACAAGATCGCATCAAGAATCAAGCACACGAGAAGCGCCTGACTTAAAACGAACCTCAAAACCTTCGTCCAGTAACTGAGATACTGACAACAGGTTAAAACCAAGTGACTTGACTAGGGCCACACTTCTTAAGGTCACCTTGCTACTTACCTTCA
This sequence comes from Cenchrus fungigraminus, assembly GCA_036936925.1. Classification (NCBI taxonomy): domain Eukaryota; kingdom Viridiplantae; phylum Streptophyta; class Magnoliopsida; order Poales; family Poaceae; genus Cenchrus; species Cenchrus fungigraminus. Next base: position 108,185,752 of record CM072779.1, read on the forward strand.
CCATACCTTCAGCAAGCACTCGTCCTCTCCCGTTATCCCCGAAAGTGATGTACTCCCTCATACTCACCGGGGTGAGGCTGGAGAACCACCCACGATCTCCGATCATGTGTCTTGAGCAACCGGAGTCGATCAACCAAAAGTTCTCCAAGCCTCCCACCTGCAATCAAAAACGAGGACAAGAATGAGCAAGCGACTCAACACTGGGGTTAGTTCCAAAAGAGTCAAACCAGTGTCGAGCCATTTGCTCAAAAGAAGGGTTAGCAAAATCCATCCTACCAAAACCTCTAGGCGGAGTCCTCTCACGCCTACCACCAAAGGACCTGTCACGTCTCACTTGAGGAGTACACACACCACGAGGAGGAAAACGTGGCCCGTAGTCCATCTGAGACCCAAAGCTCCGATCGTGCCTCCCAAACTCATAACGGTCACGAGAAGGAGCACGTCGAGCCAACTCACCACGTACAAACCCAACACGCCTATCTCTCTGAGGGAACACACCTCCACCTCCATGAGTGGGAACTGTACGCACATACACCTCGCCCCTAGGTAGAGGCCCTCCACGAGGCTCAGGCACACCACGAGCAAGGTGGTACCTGTCCTTGTTTGCCATCTCCCTAGCAAACCTCCCATCCCTCTTCCTCCGAAAACAGAACTCATCCTTATGCCCATCCCTCCCACAGTACTCACAATGGAAATGGATCGTACTGGCTTAAGCGGTGGCTTTTCTGTGGGCTTCTCAACCGCCTTCTCTCCTGACTTCCCCTCAAAGATATTACCCAGGTTGCTCACAAACTTGATGGGTTTCTGGTAATTCTCTGTTTTCTGGGAGGATACTAGTGGGTCTGGAGTTGTATCAAGCTTGTTTCTCAGGTGGTTTGGCTTGGGTGCATATTTGTTCGTGGGTATAGTGTGGGGTGGTGTAGGTGTCTCTCCAGCTTTCTCTTCTCCCTCACCACTCTTCTCACCACTCTTGTCAGCCCCCAATTGTGGCTCATGCCCAGACAACCAACTCATCAATTTCCTAAGCTCATCATTTTCATCCTGCAGACGGTCAACATAGTGTGCAAGTTCCGTGTTTTTCAAAGCATGCATTTCACAGGTTGAACATGATGTAGGAAGAGGAGCTTTCAATGCCGCCTCAAGAGAAACAATTCTAGTGTGAGATTCATCTAGCCTAGCATGCAAAATAGGACATGAAGTACAAGCTCCTAACAAAGCTGGCCTAGACTTCAATTCATCACACTCAACCCTAACAACATCTAGTTCCTCAAGAATAGAGGCATGTTTCTCCTTGAGGGCAGTCAAATCAGCAAGAAAAACTGAGCAATCACCACAATCAATTTCATCAAACACCACAGGAGCAGATTTCAAAGCGCTTATCTCATTTCTAGCATCCACAAGCAAGGATTCAAGCTCGGCTATCTTATCCTTAGCATCACCCAACAAAGACCTAAATTCCCTCTTCTCCTTGTTGGTCTTTCTAAGCACATCATCACGGTTATCAAGCAACTCATTGAGCCTAGCATTCTCCTCTAGCAAGAAGTTGGGATCTTGTCGTACCTCTTCTTCAGAATCGGAGTTCAAATCCGAGCTGTGCCTCCCGCCCTTCTTGGAGTACGCCATGCCGCAAAAACCTCCTTGTGCGACGAAGCTCAAGCCGGTGAAGTTCTTGCTCGTGTGCCGCTTGTCCTTGCTCCTTTCTTGCTCTTCCTCGCTGCTCGAGTCGGAGGAAGCATCGCTTGATGTCGAGTCGATGTCGCTCGCTCCGGCCACCATCGCTCGAGCGGTCTTCTTCTTGTGGCCGCCACTCTTCTTGTGCCTTCTCTCGTCCTTGTCCTTGTGCTTGTCCTTGTAGTCGTTCTAGGAGCGGTGCTTGTTGTAGTCGTGCTTGGGCTTGCCCTTGTAGTTGTTCTTGATCTCCATGGCTTCAGGGCATTCGGCGATGAAGTGCCCGTGCTTCCCGCACCGATAGCACATCCCCAAGCTCCGCCTTGCATTCTTTCGGTTCTCGTACATCCGCCCAAACCTCTTGCTCAACAAGGCGAGATCATCCTCGCTCAGCACCTCATAGTCCTCATCTGGCAAAGACACAAGACAAGACAAAGAGAAACCACTGGTGTTAGCATTAGACCTTGACCCGGAGACAAGAGCCAAACTATGAAGACCTGAGCTTGGAAAACAGCTCATCCAGCGTCAGCGTATCATACACGCTTGACTCCTCAATGGCCTCGACCTTGGCACTCCACACAGACCTATCCAGGGCATGCAAAAGCTTGATAGCTTGATCATGATCTGTGTATGGGAGCACTGTCACATTGGCCCTCATGTTGTTGACTATGCTCGTGAAGCGCTGGAACATCGCATCGGTTGACTCACCGGGGAGATGAGTGAAGTTCTCGTACTCTCTCTGGTAAGTGGAAAACAAACGGGCTTGCACTTGGGCATTGCCAACATGAGCATTTCTCAATTTGAGCCAAATCTTTCCGGCCACATCCTCTCCGTACACTCGATCAAACTCCGAGGCACAGAGAGCACGGAACAAGTAATCCACGGCCTTGCTGTTGGCCTCAAACATGTCCCGTGATCCTGGAAGCAGAAAATTATCTGGGATGACATAATAAGGATTCTGAGTGACCTCCCAGATAAGAGTTCCCTTCCCTCACAAAAACGCGCCCATGCGCCTCTCCCACATCGGGTAATTCTTGCCATCAAAGTGCGGGAGGACCCGACCCCTTACCGTAATCGCCCATCTTTGAATCTTAGACTGGTTAGAATCAAGAAGATACGTAACCCGCTCTGATACCAATTGAAGGACCGAATAGGGCGACCAGAGAGGGGGGGAGTGAATGGGAGCTGATAAAAATTCTTCCCCTAGGTCGAACTCGGCCTATACCCCGATTCCCACTCCAAACGCTTGCGCACACAAAGGAAGCTCCAAACAAGGCACACACAAGTCTAGAAGAACAAGAGACAAGCCTAGGAGCAAAGAGGGAAAGCACCAAAGCAAGAACCAAAGGACTTAGCCAAAACTGCGAAGTCCAGGCCGGACAGTCCGGAAAGGTACGGCGGACAGTCCGCGAGTACGGCGAACAGTCCGTGAACCCCTGGCGGACAGTCCAAAAAAGGACCCGAGCTAACAGTGCTGCACCGAGGAAATTCAGACAGTCCGGGCAAGCACCGCGGACGGTTCGTGACCTCGCGGACAGTCCGGCCACCTCTGGCGGACAGTCTGGTTAAAGTCCCTGGAAACCCCAGACAAACTTCGAGCCACCCCAGACGAAATCCGAGCCACGCGGACAGTCCGCACACACCACGCGGACAGTCCGCAAACTACTTGCAACAAAACCCTAGCTGAGAAACAGATCAAAACGCAAGCGCTGAAGAACACGCGAAGAACTTTGACGAACACGCTCCACGCGGACAGTCCGCGACGGTCGAGCGGACAGTCCGTGACACGCGGACAGAGCAGAAATAGCCCGACCCCACGAGGTCAACTCTCCAAATCCATCACCGGATCTCCCAAACACCAAAAGTTCTTGAGACAAGATTTGGGGTAGATGATAAGCAACACAAGAGGAAGCTATGCCCCAAAAATCTCGACCTCTAAGCCACTAAATCGCCAGGAATCGCGGATCACACGAACTCCACCAAGAACTCGAACTCCAGCCAAAAACTCATGAATCGAAGGCTCTCCACGGTGTTTGAGGAGTCAAGATCACACACAAAGATGTGCAAGGCATCCACCCATGATCTCCTCAAAGAAATCCGAAGGAAAACGCCCTCAAATCCCCGAATCGAGCGAAGAACGAAACTCCCCAAAAATAGCCCCGAAAATGACACAAAAATCACAAAGGACTAGGAGATCACCACAACGCTGAATGCTTCCATACATCCAGAGGTCAGAGTCTGTACAAGAGTCTAGCCTGAGGAATCCAAAGGGAAAAGAAGCAGTTCAGAGCAATCTACCAGGGGAGGAAAACCTAAGGTCCAAGAGAGAGAGAGATGCCATCCACCTCTCTGCTATTTATACAGAGTCCATCGGAGGGAGGTAAATGACCATGCTACCCCTACAACTCAAATGAAGATACAACCCCTCAGGGGCATTTTGGTCAAGTCTTCATCGGACGGACACGCTTCCACCGCGGCTTCGCTTCACCTCGATGCAAACCCCACGATCACACCACGTGCCCTCCACCTCGAAGCTTCCCGAAGCTCCCAGATCACCGTCTCCGTCGCCTCGGGCCTCCGGGCTTGGTTTTGAGGCCCAAACCAAGAAACCGTCCACCGATGGTTTTGTGGGCAAACCACCAAACCCCGCGTGCAAGCTTCGGGCTCCATCCGCTACCTTGCACCGGCCCATGTTCACGACTTCAGCCTGCCAGTCTTGCACCGCACGGCTCGCACTTGACCCCATCGGCCACCGGGTCCATCGAACCAAGCCTACTTGCCTCTCCATCACCCGGAGGCCACCACGGCTAAGGCCTTTCGCGCTTGTTCTTCACCTGCACCGACACGAGTCAAGCCGCAACCTGTACCTGCACACTTAGCCAAGCATCAGTCCACACAATGTTGTCAATCACTTATCACTAAGGAGCGACCCACCACTGGTCCTCGGACACACCTGGTCCTCAACCGAACCACTCCCTACTCTCACATCTGTCCCAAAACTCCTCCTAGACTCATTGCCACCCTCCCATCCAATGTAAGGAACATCACCACTCCCATCAACCTTTGAGATCCTAGTTCCGTGCATGGGTTTGCCGAGCATCTTGCTAGAGATTATGCCAAGAATGCACTTGCCATGAGAGAGTAAAGGGAAGACAATGTGTATCGCTACATTAAGAGTCAAGGTCTTCAGGCCTGTTTTTGGTGTGACTTTCATAGGGATTTCTATCAAACCGTCATCGAAGCAACACCATGAAGCTCAAGAGCAAGGTCCACATTGTGAACATGCATTACATTGATTGGCAATACTATGAAGAGCTCAATGATCCGGTTTTCACTCATCATTGCTAAGTGCAAGGAAGTTGGTCTCTTTGATCTCATGGGTTTTCTCTACCATTGGATTAGAGAAATTCTTGCTCAATTCCATTGCTCCTACTTCTTCAACCCAAGGGACAACACCATCACATGGACCACCCAAGGAGCCAAGTACACCATTGACTACTTGACCTTCTCTAGGCTCCTCGGTCTTGGTTCCAAGGATGAAGATCGCACTCCCATTCACAATGAGGACAAGTACAAGCCCAAGGACTTGGCGTACATGTTTCCTAGCTGGGCATTGGCAGAATTTGGTAAAGCGAATACACTTTTCCCTTATTTCTACTATGTCAATCAGTTTTTCTGCTCCACCATTGATCCAAAGGTGGGTGATGCCACCGCTCTTCGCTACTATGCTCCCAATCTCTTAAACCGTGTGGCACCAGAAGAAGAAGGATTTTGCATCTTTGATTTCATTTGGAATGAACATAGAAGGGCAATGAATGATCCAATGAAGCACCTCCCATATGCCCCTTATCTCATATATATGATCGAGAGGGTCACCAATGCCCGCTTTCCTAAGGATGTACCTCATGAGCCACTCCGTCATCTTCGTGACCGATCCAAGAAGGGTGCCTCTAAGGGTACCAAGCACATTGGATCCTCTAGTGCCACATCTCGCCATGATGATGAGCCCCTCTCTCCTCCACCGGTTCGCACTTCTCGCCCGAAAAAGAGCATGATCAAGCGTGTGCTTAGGAGCATCTTCTTCATGTGCAATTACACCGCTGAGCAAGTCAATGAGAACCGGCGCAACATTCTTGAGCTCAAGGCCCATGTTAACCTTCCCACCAAGCCCCATCATGATCTTCCGGAGTTCGATGATCCCTTCGCCGAGTGGGACACCATGGATGCCGCACGTGCTGTTGTTGCTGTTGCTAAGGTTGCGGGTGATGATGATGATGATGACTCCCCCCCCCTCCGCTACCTCTCCTCAACCTCTACGTGCCCGCCGCTCTTCCTGAGTTGAAGAGGAGGAAGAAGAAGAAGAAGCCCAAGACGACGATGATGATGAGTGATCACTGCTGCACCTGCTGTCCTCACTTCCTTTTTGGTGCTTGATGCCAAAGGGGGAGTGATTTATCTTAAGTTTGTTGGATTTGGAACAATGGCTTGTAATAACTTTTATCTTCCCGTCTATTTGTGTAAGACTAAGTGAGCTTGAGACCGTTTGCTTGTGTGGATGTGGTGAACTTTGTTTTATCTGTCAAGGAAACTTTGTGGTAGCTTGAAATGACTTGATGCTTATTATTTTCTGTGTTGACCAGAATTCTTGGAGATTTCGGGTTTTATCCCAAAAAGTCTGGACTTTCCAGACACTCCGGGTTTTCCCCGTAGACTCCAGATTTCTGGGCATCACGTTTCTTTGTCATTTTCTGAGTACATAAAATGTCATGAGCATTTCACACATATGTTCTGCTGCAGACACAAGCACCCTACTTTGTTATGTTACATGACACACTCATACTTTAACTCATGTGCAAACTTTTGATCCAAATGGATTCTTGAGATTCAAACTCATATTGCACACTTTAAGGGGGAGTGTCATGTAAGCTTTATTTGTTGATAATATCTCTCTTGTAAAACTTAAGCTTGTTGTCATCAATCACCAAAAAGGGGGAGATTGAAGAGTATCTTAGCCCCCTAAGTGGGTTTTGGTCAGTTAATGACAAAAGCTTAAGTGGCTAATGCTATTTTTAGTATATGAGCAGGGATTAAAATTACTAAAACGCATCAAGGTGATTATCTAGAATATCCAAAAAGGAAGTGATGTATAAAGAAGGATTCCATGAAGGCTTAATTATTTTATATTTTGAAATTGAGTCATAGGAATGCCGTACTATCAAGAGGGACATGAAATTTACTTTTCATGAGTCGAAAAGGTGCTTTAGAGTAACTAACCAAACCAATGAGAGACACCTTGCACCAAGCACTTCACAGGGTTGCTGTTTTGGGTGCTAACCTTTGAAGCCCAAAGTCTCTGGGTTTTTTCCCGGACATTCCGGACTTCCCCGGAGTTTCCGGACTTTCCCAGAGATTCCAGGTCTTAGAGCTGTAACGGCTCTATTTGAGTGAAGAGGTATAAATACCCCTTCAACCCCTTCCTCTCTCTCTCTCTCTTGCCTCATTTCGAACTGTAGCATACAGAACTCATTCTCACCCTCCTCTTTACTCCCCTTGGCTCTTGGTTGTTGATATTAGGTTTGGATTAAAGGAGGGATTCAAGGCTAGAGCAAGTGAGAGTGCTAGTGAGCTGACTTCCCATCTCTAGAGCACCTTGTTCGTCGCTTGGTGGGTGATTTCGTGTTTGTTACTCTTGGAGCTTGGAACTCCTAGCCGGCTAGGCGTCACCTTGGAGCACCCAATGATTGTGGTTGCCCAAGGAAGTTTGTATTACCCCGATATTGAGTAAGTGGCTCTAGCTCGATCTTTGTGGTCGCTAGAGAGAGGCAAGTGACCTAGGTGTAAAGGTCCACCCTTTGTGGGTTCCTCAACGGAGACATAGACCTCAAGGTGTGAGGTTGAACTCCGGTAACAAATCCGTGTGTCCCCCTATGATTGTTGCACTTGTTGTTTGCTTGTTATCCTCTTGAGCTCATTTCTAGGGTTTGTTGCCGATCTATGTTATGGTAAAGTTGCTGCAGGTTCTGGGTGGTGAAACAGGCTCCTTTCATCTCAGTGCATAACCTATTTTCATAGATTCACTTTCGAGCAAGTTCCATTCTATCGATTTAGTCTCCTCCCTCAAAGCCCGGACAATCCGGACATTAGTCCGAAGTATCCGGAAAAATATCCGGGAACTCCGGACTTTGACCTGACAGTTTGGTTTCAAGTTGTAATTTCAGGAATGACTATTCACCCCTCCCCCCCTCTAGTTGACATCTAGATCCTTTCAAAGGCAAGCTAGACCTTATATGAATCTTTCCTTTGATGTATAGAAGGTTCGGCGTGGTTCCTCTAACTCTTTTGGTGGTGATTCATGTTTTCCTTTTTGTGGATTTTCGGAGCCTTTTCTTGGCAATTTTCTCTTAGTGGATTTGAGGCCTTCCCTTGACGAATTTTGTGTGGGATGTATCCATGAGCCCCTTGTGGTAATTTTCCTTGTGATCCCCCTTCTAAATCCGTGGGTTTGGGTGCTCGATTTCGGGGTTTTGTTTCAGTTCCGGGAAAAGGTGTTCTTGGTGTTCATCCTCCAATTCCTCTTGATTTAGTCGATCTTTAGGGCCGATCTCTTAGGCATGACTCGTTCATGAGGTGATACACTTATCCCCAATGTTTTACTTGAATCCGTGGAGTGAATCGGGAGATCAAGGCATTGGAAAGTGGGAGTCGACCGCGAGTGGAGTTCATCCCGAGCAGCCCAGGCTTGACCGGTCAGACTAGTGCCGTCCACCAGTCAGACCGGTGCGGCCTGCTGTGGCTGTTTCTTGTGGAGTTCTTCTCCGGAGTGTTGGTTGTTCTCTTGGCTTGCTGCTGTTTCAGTTTTGTGCAGTTTTGGCCCTTGGGAGGTCGGTTTCTTGCAGTTGGGATTTCCTGAGCTAGACCGGTCAGACCTATGGTGTGCATCGGTCAGACCGGTGCAAAGCTTCTAGTGGGAAAATTTCCTTTGCTGCTGTTGTTTGTGCTACTTGTTCGCAGAGTGCTTCTGGAGCAAGTTTGGTTGTGGAGCGTTCTCGGTGTGCTCGGGTTTTGGAGTATTTTTGCTTGCCTGGTAGATTTCAGGGTTTCTCTCTGTTGCTCCACATCCTGGAATTGACATCTAGGTTTGCTGGACAAATTTGGGAGGATTCTGAGCAGGTTGCTCCTGACCGGTCTGACCGGTGCAGGTGACCGGTCTGATCGGTGTAGGCAGTTTGTTGCTCGAGGTGTTTTTCGCTGCGCGTTCGAGTACCTTGGGTGTATGGCTAGCTCCTAGGTCTAGTAGCACTCCAGTGGCTACGTGGATTTGGCTAGCGAGGTGCTGAGGATGCCGAAGTTGCTTTTGGGACCATAGGCCGAGTTCGTCTCTTCGGAGAAGAATTTTCATCGGCTCCCATTCACTCCCCCCTCCCTCTCTGGTCACCATTCTGGTCCTTCAATTGGTATCAGAGCTGGATACGGATCAGAGACCTTGACTGGTTGAGATCCAAAGATGGCGGACTATGGGAAGGGTCGGGTCCTCCCCACTTCGATGGGAAGAACTACCAGATGTAGGAAGCCCGGATGGGCGCGTTCATGTGTGGAAAGGCTTAGCTGATTTATGATGTCACGGGTGACGAGAACTATGTCATACCGGAGTCATTCTTGTTGCCTGGGAGTAGGGATATGTTCGAAGCCAACAACAAGGTTGTGGACTATCTCTATCGTGCTCTTTCTGCATCCGAGTTCAGAAGGGTGTATGGAGAGAAGTTGGCAAATCTGATATGGACCCAGCTGTGGAATGCCCATGGAGGTAATAGTCAGGTGAAGGCGCGTTGCTTTATGACCTACCGGAGAGAGTACGAGAACTTCACTCATCACCTCGGAGAGTCTGTGGATGCCATGTTCGAGCGCTTCACGCTGATAGTGAACAACATGAGAGCCAACATCACTGAGCTTCCATACGATGATCATGGTAGAGCTATCAAGCTCTTACACGCGTTGGATCTTGATGTATGGGGAGCTAAGGTTGAGGCTATTTAGGAGTCTAGTGTGTATGAGACCCTGACGGTGGATGAGCTATTCTCTAAGCTCAAGTCGTCCGAGGTGGACCGAGACCTGAGAGCCAAGAAGGGCAAGGGTCCTGCTGATGATAGCCTTACACTTGTGACTCTACCGAGAACTAACTCTAATCAATCCTCTAGGATGTTCTCTCTGTCTGCTCTTATGTCTTTGCCACATAAGGAGTTCGAGGCTTTGGATGATGAGGATCTTGCTTTGCTGAACAAGCGGTTCGGGCGCCTGAACGAGAACCGGGAGAACTTCAGGAGGAACTCGGGGACGTGCTACAAGTGCGGGAAGCACGGGCACTTCTTCGCCGAGTGTCCTGAGGGAGACAAGAACAATATCGAGCACAAGAAGCCCGAGTACAAACAAGAGTACAAGCATCGCCCGAAGAATGAGTACAAGCAAGCCAAGCACAAGCATCAATCCCGGGACCACTACTCCAAGCACAAGAGTCGGGACGAGTACAAGGGCAAGAAGAAGGGCGGCTACCACAAGTCGAGAGCGATGGTGGCTGGTGCGAGCGACATGGACATCTCTTCCTCCTGCTACACCACGTCAAGCTCGAGTAGTGAAGATGAAGACCATGGGAGACACAAGAACAAGAAGCATTCAAGCAAGAACTACACCGGGTTGAGCTTCATGGCGACGAGCGGATTCTGCGGCATGGCACACAGTTCAGGGAGCAAGAAGAGCGGCAAGGAGGACTCGGACTCCGACTCCAAGGATGAGGTATCACCACCTACCATTGACTCCTTGCTTGAGGAAAATGCTACTCTGAATGAATTGCTTGATAATCGGGATAGTGTGCTCAGAGATGCTAAGAAAATGGGAAAAGAACTTTGGGCCTCGCTTGAGGAAGCTAGGGAGAAAGTAGCTGAGTTAGAGGCTAGGCATCTTGATGACATGCTTGTTATTGATGCTTTGAAATATGCTCCTGTCGTTACTGATGAAGTTGATTGCAGTGATTGTTGAGTTTTCTTGTTTGACTTGACTACTTTGAAAGAGAAGCATGACCTCACTGTTGAGGAACTAGATGTGGCTAGGGTTGAATTTGTTGAATTGAAATCTAAATCAAATTTGCTTGGTGTGTGCAAATCTTGTCCTGTGTTGCAAGCTAAATTGGATGATCACATGCTAGGATTGTTTCCTTAGAGGCTGAGTTGAAAGCTTTTATTCCTACCTCTTGTTCTACATGTGAAATGCATGCTTTGAAAAATATGGAACTTGCCCACTATGTTGATCGCTTGCAGGATGAGAATGATGAACTGAGAAAGCTAATGAGTTGGTTGTCTAGGCATGAGCCACAATTGAGCTTAATGATGGCTGAGTTTAAGAGGTGTGATGGTCAGGCGTTAGGCTCTGACAAGGTTGGTGAGAGCAGTGGTGAGAAAGTAGAGAAATTTGGAGAGATTCCTATTCCACCACAAACTACACCCATTAACAAATTTGCTCCCAAGCCTAACCACCTGAGAATCAAGCTTGACACCACTGCAGATCCACCCGTGTTCCCCCACAAAACAGAAAACTACCAAAAACCCATAAAGTTTGTGAGCAACATGGGAAACATGTTTGAGGGGAAGGGTGAGAAGAAAGAGGACGAGAAACCTGTTGAGAACCCACAGCCAAAGCCAAAATAGGTCTGATTCCGTTGTGAGTATTGTGGCAAAGAAGGTCATGTTGGTGAGTTTTGCTTAATCTTGAGACTAACAAAATCATGGAGACTTGCGAGGTGACCTTCGACGAGACAGTGCCATGTAGCTCTCTTGGTTTTGATTGTGCAGGTGACGAGGAGATGGCCGAGATGCTCTTTGAGGAGGAAGAAGAAGATGATGATGGTGATGGCGAGGATCGTGTACCCGCTGCGGATTGTGTACATACTACTTCCACGATAACAACTACAGTTGATGGTGGGCCCTCTACTTCGACTACGACGCATCAACATGTACCGCAAGCAAGGGTGGAAGCAGCTGTGGAGGGGGAGGTAGTCTCCAGGCGAGAGGCTCCTAGGCGTGTAAAAGTGGATCACCCTCCTTCGAAGATCATTGGAGACATGAACGAGAGAACTACACGGTCGAGGTCATGAAATACTTCTCACTTTGCTCACTCCGCATTTGTCGCCTCTTTCGAGCCCAAAGATATTGGACACACTCTTTCTGATGCAAACTGGGTGAATTCCATGCATGAGGAGTTGGAGAACTTTGAGAGAAACCAAGTCTGGGTGTTAGTTGATCCACCGCCAAATTACCGTCCTATAGGTACCAAGTGGGTGTGCAAAAACAAAGAAGGTGAGAATGGGATGGTTGTGAGAAACAAATTGAGGTTAGTGGCTCAGGGATTTAACCAGAAAGAGGGTATATATTATGAGGAGACATTTGCTCCGGTAGCCCATCTGGAGGCGATTCGGATCCTTCTAGCCTCTGCCATGGCTAAAGGGTTCAAGTTGTTCCAGATGGATGTGAAGAGTGCGTTCTTGAATGGGGTGATAGAGGAAGAAGTGTATGTGAAGCAACCACCAAGGTTTGAGAGTGAGAGATAACCACACTGTGTGTATAAACTCCAAAGGGCACTCTATGAGTTGAAGCAGGCGTCGAGGGCTTGGTATGGCAGGTTGAGAGGGTTTCTGCTGAGTATGGGGTTTGTGATGGGCACAGTTGATAAGACCCTGTTTCTCCTTAAGCATGAGAATGACCTTTTGATTGTTCAGATTTACATGGATGACATAATCTTTGGTGGTTCTTCTCATGATCTTGTTGCCATATTTGCAGATGACATGAGCAGGGAATTTGTGATGTCCATGATGGGCGAGCTGCAGTTTTTCTTAGGACTCTAGATCAAGCAGTGCAAGGATGGGACGTTTGTACATCAGGCGAAGTACACCAGGGACATGGTGAAGAAGTTCAACATGAATGATGCGAAGACCATGTCAACACTGATGAGTACGACTACAGCTTTGGATGTGGACAAAGATGGTGAACCAGTGGACCAGAAGGAGTACCGGAGCATGATCGGCTCCCTCCTCTACTTGACGGCGACGAGACCGGACATACAGTTCAGTGTGTGTCTGTGCACTCGTTTTCAGGCTTCCCCGAGGACTTCACATCGACAGGCCGTCAAGAGGATTTTCAGGTATTTGCAGTACGCTCCTGAGTTTGGTCTTTGGTATTCTGCCTCCTCGACACTCACACTTCACGGATTCTCCGATGCTAACTTTGTTGGGTGTCGTGTGGAGCGCAAGTCTACCTCTGTTTCTTGTCAGTTCCTTGGTTCCTCTTTGGTCTCTTGGTCTTCCCGTAAACAGTCGAGTGTAGCTCAGTCTACCACAGAAGCCGAGTATGTTGCAGCCGCTAATTGTTGTTCCCAGCTACTTTGGATTTCTTATACCATGAGAGACTTCGGTGAGGAGTGCACTCAGATCCCACTTCTTTGTGATAGCACCAGTGCCATAAGCGTTGCCAAAAACCTAGTGCTCCATTCCAGAACAAAACACATCGAAGTGAGGTATCACTTTCTGAGGGATAATGTTGAGAAGGAAACCATAGTGTTGATCCATGTACCTACCCAAGACCAAAAAGCTAACATATTCACAAAACCACTTGACCAAGCTACCTTTGCTCGTTTACAGGGAGGGCTTGGTGTGTGTTGTCCTTTTTGAGTTGGTCTTTGGGAGCTCGCTTTGTAGCATGTGTATCATACATGTTTACTTTGATGTATAGCATACATGTTTAATTTCATAGAGTAGCCATCGTTGTATCTTGATGTATAGTTTTGCATCTTTGTAAGATATGCTTTGCATTGCATTTGTATCATATGCATTGGCTAGGAATGGCTTCTCCTATGTACATTGATCCTTATGATATGCTATGTTTGAGCTTGTGGATGTGCTTGATTGATATTTGGGATGATAAGCTATGCTCTTGATAATTTGGTTGTATGTCCATGATGAGATAGCTTACTTTTGTCAAAAATGCTAGATAGGCTCTCTCTTGTGAGTTTAAGACTTTGCATGATCTTAGTGTGCTTTGGTGGTTTATATCATGCTTAATTCATGGTTGGATATCATGTGCTTTTCACTTGGGGTCAAAGACCCATTTGTCATTATGGATGTTTAGCCCATGTGTTACTTTGTGGGGGAGCATAAGCTTCTTTTTGCCGCAAAGGCACTTCACGTACCATTTTGTGCTTAAAATGAAATATGAAATTGGTATGAAATGCTTGTGCTCGAAGTTATGCTCGCACTTGTTCCATGTCATAAATGCTTTAAATCTGAATTAATATGGGTGCTAAACCGTTGCATCTTGTCTACCATGAGAAGTCTCATTTTCAGAAGTAGACACATGGCTCGGTGGCTTCAACATGACATGAGATGCTTATGGGTGTTTGTAATGACCTAGCATGAAGTTTGTGTGATCAAGATTCACTTTGGCATATTTTGCTCATGTTTAGGTCTTTGCTCATGAGAGGGAAATTTTTCGCAAAAATGCTAATTTTTACCATACCTTGAACTTATGTGTATGCAACTGAACATTCTTGATGGTTGTGCTATTTTGAACATTTGTCAACTCTAAGTAGTCTTTTTGCTTGTTCCTAGCACATTTTATGGCTCTATGTCCATTTGAGAAGCCTTTAGTTGAAATTTTCGTAGAAATGCCTTGATTCATGCATTGTCAATAAGGGGGAGAAGTTTGGGCATGAAATGGCTTGCTGCATGCATTTAGAGTGTTTTGGTGGAGTTTTGGATGAAAAATGGGTAGGTGCATTATTCTTAGGTGGTCACCGGTCTGACCGGTTGAACCAAATGCACTGTGGATATGGTCATCGGTCTGACCAGTGCCCTCACCGGTCTGACCGGTGTGAGCTGTGAGCTTGGTTGCTCCAGGTAAGTTGCATGGTTTAGTTCAGGGGGAGTTGCATTTGCTCAGGGGGAGCTGCATGTGTTCAGGGGGAGCTCCTTGTATCGTTTGAGTTCTCGCTTTGGTTGGTTTGCTCCGTGTGAGCTTTGCTTTGCTCTTTGGGAGCTTTGGTGGTTTGTCTCGGTTGTGTTGAGCTGTTGCCCTTGCCTTAGGGGACCGAGACTTTGGATTGCAAGTGCTCTGGGTTTGTGTTGTTTGGTTTTTGGATCACTTGTTTGGAGGTTTTTATTTGTCTTTTGTTTTTTACTTTTCTTTATGTTATGATTATGTGGTGTGTTGTTAATGCACTCATCAAGGGGAAGATTGAGTACCAGAGTGTCCGATGGCTAGTGGTTGGCCACTCTCTAGTGATGAGTGATTGACAACGTTGTGTGGATTGACGTTGTGCTCTATCTTGTGGATGTAGGTTGCGGCTTGATGTGCGTTGGTGCAGGTGAAGAACAAGTGCGAAAGGTCTTAGCCTTGCGGGGCCTCCGAAGGACTGGAGGGACAAGTAGGCTTGGTTCGATGGACCCGGTGGCCAGACGGCATTGAGTGCAAGTCGCATGGTGCGAGAAGAGCAAGTCGAAGTCAGATGATAGCGGGTTCGTTGGTTGATCTGAAAGCCAACATCGAGCCGGAGCGGACGTGGTGGCCAAGTCGAGGAGCTCGGTGTGGAGGCTGCACCAAGCTCACGGGGATTGCAGTGGTTCACCAAAAAACCACTGGGTTCCTTAGTTGATCCACAAAGCCAAGTCTGAGTGGTCGGCGGCTGCGCGGGCCGGCCTGACCGGTGCACCAGACCGGTCTGACCGGTGGGGAGCACCGGTCTGACCGTTGGAGGCCGAGGAGCGTCGGGTGACTCGAAGCGAAGGACATGCGTCGGGATCGTAGGCTTCGCGTCGAGGCTACGCAAGGTGTGGTTGCTGGGCATTCGTTCGATGGAAAGGCTGTCAAGTTTCCAAATATGCCCTTCGAGGGGTTGTATCCCTAGAGGGCATTCTAGTCATTTACCCCCAATGGAGGACCTCATATATAAACCGAGTGGAAGGGTTGTGGCAGCCATCTCTTGGGCTTTAGGGTTTTCATTTGCTCTAGGCAATTTCTATTTTTAGTTTCCTATTTTTCTCTAGGACTAGCTTGAGAGCTTCATGAGAGATCTTGAGAGAGCGATGGATGCTAGGGAGGCAAGCTAGACCTCGTATGAATCTTTCCTTTGATGTATAGAAGGTTCGGCGTGGTTCCTCTAGCTCTTTTGGTGGTGATTCCTGTTTTCCTTTTTGTGGATTTTCGGAGCCTTTTCTTAGCAATTTTCGCTTGGTGAATTTGAGGCCTTCCCTTGACGAATTTGGTGTGGGATGTATCCATGAGCCCCTTGTGGTTCTTTTCCTTGTGATCCCCCTTCTAAATCCGTGGGTTTGGGTGCTCGATTTTGGGGTTTTGTTTCGGTTCCGGGAAAAGGTGTTCTTGGTGTTCATCCTCCGATTCCTCTTGATTTAGTGGATCTTTGGGGCCAATCTCTTAGGCATGACTCATTCATGAGGTGGTACACCTATCCACTAAAGTTTTACTTGAATCTGTGGAGCGAATCGGGAGACCGAGGCATTGGAAGGTGGGAGTTGACTCGCGCGGTGAGTTCATCCCGAGCAGCCCAGGCTTGACCGGTCAGACCGGTGCCCTTCACCTGTCAGACCGGTGCGGCCTGTTGTGGCTGTTTCTCGAGGAGTTCTTCTCTGTGAGGACCAGGTGTGTCCGAGGACCAGTGGAGGGTCGCTCCTTAGTGATGAGTGATTGACAACGTTGTGTGGACAGATGCTTGGCTAAGTGTGCAGGTACAGGTTGGGGCTTGACTCGTGTCGGTGTAGGTGAAGAACAAGCGCGAAAGGCCTTAGCCGTGGTGGCCTCCGGGTGATGGAGAGGCAAGTAGGCTTGGTTCGACGGACCCGGTGGCCGATGGGGTCAAGTGCGAGCCGTGCGGTGCAAGACTGGCGGGCTGAAGTCGTGAACATGGGCCGGTGCAAGGTAGCGGTTGAAGCCCGAAGCTTGCACGCGGGGTTTGGTGGTATGCCCACAAAACCATCAGGTGGACGGATTCTTGGTTTGGGCCGCAAAACCAAGCCCGGAGGCCCGAGGTGACGGAGACGGTGATCCGGGAGCTTCGGGAAGTTTCGAGGCGGGGGGCACGTGGCGTGATCGTGGGGCTTGCGTCGAAGCTAAGCAAGGCCGCGGTGGAAGCGTGTCCGCTCGATGAAGACTTGACCAAAAAGCCCCTGAGGGGTTGTATCTTCATTTCAAGCAGTAGGGGTAGCATGGTCATTTACCTCCCTCCGATGGACTTCGTATAAATAGCGGAGAGGTGGATGGCATCTCTCTCTCTCTTGCTCCCTAGGGCTTTCTCCCCCGGTAGATTTTCTCTGAACTGCTTCTTTTCCCTCTGGATTCCTTAGGCTAGACTCTTGTACAGAATCTGACCTCTGGATGTATGCAAGCATTCGGCGTCCCGGTGATCTCCTAGTCCTCTGTGATTTTCGTGTCATTTTTGGGACTATTTTTGGGAGTTTTCGTTCTTGGCTCGATTCGTGATTTTGGAGGTGTTTCTTCACAGATTTCTTTGAGGGGATCATGGGTGGATGCCTTGCGCATCTTTGTCTGTGATCTTGACCCCTCAAACGCTGTGGAGAGCCTTCGATTCGTGCGTTTTTGGTTGATGCCCGAGTTCATGGTGGTGGTTCGGTTGATCCACGATTCCCGATGATTTAGTGGCTTAGGAGTCAAGATTTTCGGGGCATAGCATCCTTGTGTGACGCTTTACATCTCCCCAAAATCTTGTCTCAAGAGCTTCAACCGTTTGGGAGATCCGGTGATGGAAAGGTTGTGTTGACTCCCGAGCTCGAGCCTTTTTCTGCTCTGTTTGTGCCTGGCGGACTGTCCACGGCTTCAGTGCGGACTGTCCGCGAGGTGTCAATAGCGCACTTGTTCTTCGTGTTCTTCATTTGTTCTTCGCGAGGTTCGTTTCGATCCGTTGTGTTGGGGCTTTTATTTTGCAAGCAGTTCGCGGACCGTCCGCGTGGTCCTGGCGGACTGTCCGCGCGGCCCTGAGGTTTCGTCTAGGGTGGCTTCTCTCTTGTCTGGGGTTTCCAGTGGCTTTGGCGGACCGTCCGCGGTGCATGGTCGGACAGTGCGCGAGGAGAGGATTTTCTCCCGAACTCTCTGTTAGCTTCTGTGTCAATTTCGGACTGTCCGCTCCTGACCGTCGGACTGTCCGCGACTACCTGGCGGACCGTCCGCGGCAGCCTGGCGGACCGTCCGTCCTGGACACAGGAACTAGCTCGAGTTGATCGGTTCCTTTGATTCTTGCTTTGGTGCTTCCGCTCTTTGCTCCTAGGCTTCTTGGTTAATCTTCTAGGCTTGTGTGTGCCGTGTTTGGAGCTTCTTTTGTGTGCACGGATTCGTGGAGTGGTAATCGGGGTATAGGCTGAGTTCGACTTTAGGGAAGAATTTTTATCGGCTCCCATTCACTCCCCCCCTCTCTGGTCGCCCGATTCGGTCCTTCAATTGGTATCAGAGCCAGTTACGGATCTTCGTGATTCTAACCAGTCTAGATCCAAAGATGGGCGATTACGGCAAGGGGTCAGGTCCTCCGCACTTTGATGGCAAGAATTACCTGATGTGGGAGAGGCGCATGGGCGCGTTTTTGCGAGGGAAGGGAACTCTTATCTAGGAGGTCACTCAGAATCCTCATTATGTCATCCCAGATAGTTTTCTGCTTCCAGGATCGCGAGACATGTTTGAGGCCAACAACAAGGCCATTGATTACTTGTTTCGTGCTCTCTGTGCCTCGGAGTTTGATCGAGTGTACGGAGACGATGTGGCCGGAAAGATTTGGCTCAAGTTGAAGAATGCTCATGTTGGCAATGCCCAAGTGCAAGCCTGGATGTTTACCACTTACCGGAGAGAGTATGAGAACTTCACTCATCTCCCCAGTGAGTCGACCGATGCTATGTTTCAGCGCTTCACGTGCATAGTCAACAACATGAGGGCCAATGTGACAGTGCTCCCATACACGGATCATGATCAAGCTATCAAGCTTTTGCATGCCCTAGATAGGTCCGTGTGGGAAGCCAAGATCGAGGCCATTGAGGAGTCGAGCGCGTATGATACGCTTTCGCTTGATGAGCTGTTTTCCAAGCTCAGGTCCTCGGAGGTTGATCGTGGCCTGAGAGCCAAGGATGAGAGAACGACTGTCTCCCATAGTCGTGCTCTAGTTTCCGGACCTGGACCTAGGACTAATGCTAACCCATCCTCCAGGATGTATTCTCTGTCTTCTCTTATGTCCTTGCCAGACGAGGATTTTGATGAGCTTGGAGAGGATGAGATGGCGCTGCTGACCAGGAAGTTCGAGAAGTTGCACGAGGACCGTGTGAACAGGAGGAGGATCTCACGGACGTGCTACAGGTGCGGCAAGAAGGGACACTACATCGCTGAGTGCCCACAGGAGGTCGAGCCCAAGAATGAGATCAAGCACCGCCCGAGGATCGAAAACACGCACCGCTCAAGGCGTGAACACAAGCACAAGTACAAGGACAAGGATGAGCGGATATCGAGGAAGGGTGGTGACAAGAAGAAGGCACGGGCTCGAGTGAAGATTGAGGAGCTAAGTGACTCGGACTCCGAGGACACATCTTCAAGCTCGAGTAATGAAGACGAAGACGGCGAGCGCAAGAAGAAGAAGAAGAATTCCTTCAAGAACCTCACCGGCCTTTGTCTAATGGGCCACAGCACCGGCAGCAAGTCAAGCAAGAAGAGTGGAAAGGATGAGTCCGACGTCAACTCTGACAATGGGGAAGAGGTAACCCCTGATCTTGCTTTCCTCCTTAAGGAGAATGCGGAGTTGAATGATTTGCTGGATAATCGTGATGAGGTGCTTAGAGAGGCTAAGAAGAAGAGAAGAGAACTTAGAGTCTCTTTAGAGGAAGCTAGGGAGAAGGTAGCTGAGTTAGAGGCTAGGCATCTAGATGACATGCTAGCTTTGGATGCTCTTAAGGCTTCTCCTATTGTTAGTGATGAGGTGGACTGCACTGATTGCAATGCTTTTTTGGCTGATTTGACCATGCTCAAGGAGAAGCATGCCTCTAAGTTGGAGGAACTAGATGTTCTTTGGGCCGAACTTGATGAGATGAAGTCTAGGAATTCTTTGCTTGGTGCTTGCACATCTTGCCCTGTTTTGCATGATAAACTAGATGAATCTCATTCTAGAATTGTTTCTCTTGAGGCTACTTTGAAAGCTCATGTTGCTACTTCTTGTGCTACATGTGATTTGCATGCCAAGAAAAATCTAGAGCTTGCACAAATGGTTGATCGGCTACAGAATGAGAATGATGGGTTGTGCATGTTGTTGAGTTGGTTGAGGTCACAGGAGCCACAACTTGGGAAGTTGATGGCTAAGTTTAAGAGAGCGGATGGCCATGGTTTAGGTTTTGGGAAGGTTTGTGAGAGTGGTGGTAAGAAAGAGCGAGAGATACCAAACAACTCCATCCCCCAAAACAACCATCCGAGTGAGCGGTGTGAGAAAGAGAAGAACCCACTGCCGAGAGGAAACCCAAAGCCAAGGCCAGTCCTATTCCATTGTGACTATTGTGGGAAGGATGGTCATAAGGAGGAGTTTTGTTTCAGGAGGAGAAGGGATGAGAGGTTTGATAGGGAAATGGCAAACAAGGACAGGTACCGCCCCTCTCGTGGTGTGCCTGAGCCTCATAAAGGGCCTCTACCTAGAAGTGATGGGTTTGTGCGTACAGCTCCCACTCGTGGTGGTGTAGGTGTGTTTCCTCAGAGGGATAGGCGTGTTGGGTTTGAGCGTGGTGTGTTTGCTGGACGTTCTCAACCTCTTGGTCGATATGAGGATGGGAGATACCCTCGCAGCTTTGAGTCTCAGAGGGGCTATGGGCCACGTTTTCCCTATCGTGGTGACCGTACTCCTCCAGCGAGACGTGAGGTAGTTCAGCGTGGTGGTCGTAGCTTTGGTGGACGCGACAGGCGTGAGGTTGCTAACCCCACTTTTGAGCAAATAGCTCGACACTGGTTTAGCTCATTCTTTGCTAACCACAGTGTTGAGACATTTGCTCGCTCTCAGTCTCGTGTTTGATTTTGCAGGTGGAAGGCTTGGAGAACATTTGGTGGTCTGACTCCGGTTGTTTGTCTCATGACCGGAGTGAGGGGATGGTTCTCCAGCCTCATCCCCGTGGTGTCTTTGGTGCACATCACTTTTGGGGAAACGGATGAGTGTTGACCGATAGAGCATTTCAGGTATATATGGAGATAGTCGCTCTTGTTGCTTCCTTGGGTCTTTGTGAGTTGCCCTTCTTAGTTTGAGGCTTTGCCCTATGGCATGTGCTTAGGGTGAGCTTTGTATGCTCTTTGGCCCTAATGCATGAGTTTAGGGGGAGCTTGTGAGCTCGCTTGTTCTTTGTCCTATGACATGTACTTTGGGTGAGCTTTGTATGCTCCTTGGCCCTTATGCATGTGTTTAGCGGGTGCTAGTTTTGCTTGCGTTCTGCCTCTTTGGTCCTTGGGAGCTCACTTTGTAGCATATGCTGCATTTTGTTACATTTCCTTCATGCATTTTACTTTCTGTACAAAACCTGGTAGGATAGCCATCTTTGGATCACTTGAGCTAGGAATGAGTTTCTCTTATATACCTTGATCACTGATGTGCTATGGATGAGATATGTGCATGATTGGTAGCTTGTGGATGTAAATGCTATGCTCTTGATGGTGTTGCTATATATGTATGATGAGATAGCATTTTGGTTGTGAAAATGATAAAACTGCCTCTCTCATGAGTAGATGCTTGTCTATGCTAAATTTGTGCTTAAATGCTTATATCATACTCAGTTTGTGCTTGAGGATCATATTCTCTTTGCTTGGGGTCAAAGACCTTTTTGTCATTGTAAATGTTTAGCCCTTTTGCTTGCTTGGGGAGGAGCATAAGCTTCTTTTTGCCGCAAAGGCACTTCATGTACCAGTTTAATCTTGATAATGAAATTGGTGTATGAATTGCCTTATGCTTGAAAAATGAGCTCCTAATCATGTTTTTATGGTTTGATATTCATATCTTGGGTGCTAAACCGTAGCATGCTTGTCCACCATGAGAAGTCTCATTTTAAGAAGTAGACACATGGCTCGGTGGCTTTAACATGACTTGAGTAGCTTGTGGGCGTTTATAATGATCTTGTGATGAGAATTTGTGATCTTGCATAAACTTGGGATGATCTAGTGCCTTTATGCTCAAATTGGTATGGGTAGGATCTTGCTCATGAGATGCATGTTTCTTTGTGAAAATTGCTTAAAATTGCTTTTAGCCATGTCACATGCTTATATGTATCTACCTTCTTGATGGCAATGTGCTAGATACACCATGTCTACCTTGCTTGCTCTATGTCTCATGTGTAGCATTTTGTTGTGTTCTTTGTATATTTGAGAAGCTTGGTAGATTGTTTATGTGCTTTGACATGCATTTTTCATGAAAACAAGGGGAAGAGTTTCATATACCTTGATTCATGCATTGTCAACAAGGGGGAGAGGTTTGTATGATAAGGGGGAGAATACACATGCTTTATGGGGAGAGTTATGCATTTGGGGAGAATTTTCATGCATTGGGAGTTTTTATGCAAAAGTGGTATGCATTTGTGAGATGTGGCATGTGAGGAGAAAAATTTGAGAAGAAGAGGTTGCATTTACTCAGGGGGAGTTTGCATATGTGCAGGGGCAGTTCCTTTTGATTTTCCTGAGTTTTGTGCTTTGAGGTGTGCTCCTTGTGAGCTTTGTTTTGTCTCGGCTGTGTCGAGCCGTTGCCCTTGTCTTAGGGGGGCGAGACTTGGATTGGCGAAGTGATCGAATTTTCGCTTGTTCTTTGGCTTTGGATCACTTGCTTGGAGGTTAGTTGTTTTCTTTTCTTTTTCTCTCTGATGGTTACTATGGGTGTTGTCAATGCACTCATCAAGGGGGAGACTGAGGACCAGGTGTGTCCGAGGACCAGTGGAGGGTCGCTCCTTAATGATGGTAATTGACAACGTTGTGTGGACTGATGCTTGGCTAAGTGTGAAGGTACAGGTTGCGGCTTGACTCGTGTCAGTGCAGGTGAAGAACAAGCGCGAAAGGCCTTAGCCGTGGCGGCCTCCGGGTGATGGAGAGGCAAGTAAGCTTGGTTCGACGAACCCGGTGACCGATGGGATCAAGTGCGAGCTGTGCAGTGCAAGACTGGCGGGCTGAAGTCGTGAACATGGGTCGGTGCAAGGTAGCGGTTGAAGCCCGAAGCTTGCACGCGGGGTTTGGTGGTATGCCCACAAAACCATCAGGTGGACGGTTTCTTAGTTTGGGCCGCAAAACCAAGCCTGGAGGCCCGAGGTGACGGAGACGGTGATCCGGGAGCTTCGGGAAGCTTCGAGGCGAGGGGCACGTGGCGTGATCGCGAGGCTTGCGTCGAAGCTAAGCAAAGCCGCGGTGGAAGCGTGCCCGCTCGATGAAGACTTGACCAAAATGCCCCTGAGGGGTTGTATCTTCATTTCAAGCAGTAGGGGTAGCGTGGTCATTTACCTCCCTCCGATGGACTTCGTATAAATAGCGGAGAGGTGGATGGCATCTCTCTCTCTCTCTCTTGCTCCCTAGGGCTTTCTCCCCCGGTAGATTTTCTCTGAACTGCTTCTTTTCCCTCTGGATTCCTTAGGCTAGACTCTTGTACAGAATCTGACCTCTGGATGTATGAAAGCATTCGGCGTCCCGGTGATCTCCTAGTCCTCTGTGATTTTCGTGTCATTTTTGGGACTATTTTTGGGAGTTTTCATTCTTGGCTCGATTTGTGATTTTGGAGGCGTTTCTTCACGGATTTCTTTGAGGGGATCATGGGTGGATGCCTTACGCATCTTTGTGTGTGATCTTGACCCCTCAAACGCTGTGGAGAGCCTTCGATTCATGCGTTTTTGGTTGATGCCCGAGTTCATGGTGGTGGTTCGGTTGATCCGCGATTCCCGGTGATTTAGTGGCTTAGGAGTCGAGATTTTCGGGGTATAGCATCCTTGTGTGACGCTTTACATCTCCCCAAAATCTTGTCTCAAGAGCTTCAACCGTTTGGGAGATCTGGTGATGGAAAGGTTGTGTTGACTCCCGAGCTCGAGCCTTTTTCTACTCTGTTCGTGCCTGGCGGACTGTCCGCAGCCTCAGTGCGGACTGTCCGCGAGGTGTCAACAGCGCAGTTGTTCTTCGTGTTCTTCGTTTGTTCTTCGCGAGGTTCGTTTCGATCCGTTGTGTTGGGGCTTTTATTTTGCAGGCAGTTCGCGGACCGTCCGCGTGGTCCTGGCGGACTGTCCGCGTGGTCCTGGCGGACTATCCGCGCGGCCCTGAGGTTTCGTCTGGGGTGGCTTGTCTCTTGTCTGGGGTTTCCAGTGGCTTTGGCGGACCGTCCGCGGTGCATGGTCGGACAGTCCGCGAGGAGAGGATTTTCTCCCGAACTCTCTGTTAGCTTCTGTGTCAATTTCGGACCGTCCGCGCCTGACCGTCGGACTGTCCGCGACTACCTGGCGGACCGTCCGCGGCAGCCTGGCGGACCGTCCGTCCTGCACGCAGGAACTAGCTCGAGTTGATCGGTTCCTTTGATTCTTGCTTTGGTGCTTCCGCTCTTTGCTCCTAGGCTTCTTGGTTAATCTTCTAGGCTTGTGTGTGCTGTGTTTGGAGCTTCTTTTGTGTGCACGGATTCGTGGAGTGGTAATCGGGGTATAGGCCGAGTTCGACTTTACGGAAGAATTTTTATCGGCTCCCATTCACTCTCCCCTCTCTCTGGTCGCCCGATTCGGTCCTTCACTCTGGAGTGTTGGTTGTTCTCTTGGCTTGCTACTGTTTCCGTTTCGAGCAGTTTTGGCCCTTGGGAGGTCGGTTTCTTGCCGTTGGGATTTCCTGAGCTAGGCCGGTCAGACCGGTGGTGTGCATCGGTCAAACCAGTGCAAAGCTTCCCGTGGAAAATTTTCCTTTGCTGTTGTTGGTTATGCTGCTTGTTTGCATAGTGCTTCTGGACCAAGTTTGGCTATGGAGTGTTTTCGGTGTGCTCGGGTTTTGGAGTGTTTTTGCTTGCCTGGTAGATTTCAGGGTTTCTCTCTGTTGCTCCACATCTTGGAATTGACATCTAGGTTTGCTGGACAAATTTGGGAGGATTCTGAGCAGGTTGCTCCTGACCAGTCTGACCGGTGCAGGTGACCGGTCTGACCGGTGTAGGTAGTTTGCTGCTCGAGGTGTTTTCCGCGGCGCGTTCGAGTAGCTTGGGTGTGTGACTAGCTCCTAGGTCCAGTAGCTCTAGTGGCTGCGTGGATTTGGCTAGCGAGGTGCTGAGGACGCCGGAGTTGCTTTTGGGACCATAGGCCGAGTTCGTCTCTTCGGAGAAGAATTTTTATCGGCTCCCATTCACCCCCCCCTCTCTGGTCGCCATTCTGGTCCTTCATACACTTATGGCACTAGTGCTGTCACAAAAGAGTGGAACCTGAGAGCACTCCACACCAAAATCGCTCATAGTCTAGGTCTGGCTGCAGCAACATACTCGGCTTCTGTAGTGGACTGGGCTACACTGGGTTGCTTGCGAGACGACCAAGAGACCAAAGAAGAACCAAGAAACTGGCAACAACCCGAGGTAGACTTGCGATCCAAACGACACCTAGCAAAATCAGCATCGGAGTATCTGTGAAATTTGAGTGTCGAGGAGGCAGAATACCGAAGACCAAACTCAGGAGTGTAGTTCAAGTACCTAAAAATCCTCTTGACTGTCTGCCGATGTGAAGTCCTCGGTGAAGCCTGAAAACGAGCGCACAGACACACATTGAACTGTATGTCCGGCCTCGTCACCATCAAGTAGAGGAGGGAGCCGATCATGCTCCTGTACTCCTTCTGGTCCACGGGTTCGCCATCTTCATCCGCATCCAAAGCCGTAGTGGTACTCATCGGTGTAGTCAGCGGCTTGGAGTCGTTCATGCCAAACTTCTTCACCATGTCCTTGGTGTACTTCGCCTAATGTACAAACGTCCCGTCCTTGCACTGCTTGATCTGGATCCCTAGGAAAAACTGTAGCTCACCCATCATAGACATCTCAAATTCCCTGCTCATGTCATCTGCAAATCTAGCAACAAGATCATCAGAAGAGCCACCAAAGATTATGTCATCCACGAAAATCTGAACAATCAACAGGCCATTTCCATGCTTAAGGAGAAACAGGGTCTTATCAACTGTGCCCATCACAGACCCCTTACTCAGCAAAAAGCCTCTCAACCTGCCATACCAAGCCCTCGATGCCTGTTTCAACCCATAAAGCGCTCTCTGGAGTTTGTATACACAGTGTGGGTATCTCTCACTCTCAAACCTCGGGGGTTGCCTCACATACACTTCTTCCCCTATTACCCCATTCAAGAAAGCACTTTTCACATCCATCTGGAACAACTTGAACCCTTTAGCCACGACAAAGGCTAGAAGGATCCTAATTGCCTCCAAACGGGCCACAGGAGCAAATGTCTCCTCATAATCTATACCCTCTTTCTGGTTGAACCCCTGAGCCACCAACCTCGACTTGTTTCTCACAACCATCCCATTCTCACCTTCCTTGTTCTTCCACACCCACTTGGTACCTATAGGACGGTAATTTGGCGGTGGATCAACTAACACCCAGACTTGGTTTTGTCTGAAAATTCACCAACTCCTCATGCATGGAATTCACTCAGTTTGCATCAGAAAGTGCGTGTCGAATATCTTTTGGCTCAATCGAGGCAACAAATGTAGAGTGAGCAAAGTGAGAAGTATTTCATGACCTCGACCGTGTATTGTGTTCATGAAGGTCACCTATGATCGTCGATGGTGGGTGATCCACCTGTACACGTCGGGGAGCCTCTTGCCTGGACACAACCTCCCCCCTCAGCAGCAGCCTCCACTCAAACAGCCTCTGTCGTCATAGGTGTAGAGGACGGACCATCCTTGATCGTCATCATCATAGTGGAAGTAGCATGTACACAATCAGTTGTGGGAGCATCACCACCATCATCGTCTTCTTCTCCATCTCCATCCTTCTCATCCTCAAAGATCTTCTTGCCAACTTCATCGTCACCTGCACACTCAAAAGCAGAAGAACTACATCACTGTGTCTCGTCGAAGGTTACCTCGCAAGTCTCCATGATTCGGTTAGTGTCAAGGTTGAGCACACGATATGCTCTAGAGTGGATAGCATAACCGAGAAAAATGCCATCTGAACATCTAGCCTCAAACTTGTCTAACTTTCCTTTCTTCAAGATAAAGCACATGCAACCGAAAGCTCTAAAATGACTCACCTTGGGTTTCCTCCCATGCATCAGCTCATACGAAGTTCTCTTCTTGACCGCCTCAGCCCAGAAACGCCTAGGAGTCCTATGCTCATCAAGCATCGTCCTAGCCATCTCACAAACGGTCTGGTTCTTCCTCTCCACTAGGCCATTCTGGCAAGCGACGTATGGAGGAGAGTACTGATGATCGAGACCGAGATCACTGCAAAAGGCATCAAAATGAGAGATCCTGAACTCCGTGCTATTGTCATTGCATATAGCTCGAATGGCATCCCCATGTTTCTCACTCTTCAACCTCAAGATCAAGTCCCGAACAAAACCAAATGTCTCGCTTTTAGCCTCCAAAAAGAAAACCCAAGAGTACCTCGAGAAATCATCAACCACAACCAACACATACCACTTCCCACCCAAAGAGCGAACACGAGTTGGCCCAACCAAATCCATATGCAACAGCTCACAAGGTCGCTCGGTCATGATAGCAGTCAGAGGGGTGTGAGAAGCGGCAACCATCTTTCCATGCCGACACGGAGCACAAACCAAATCCTTCTCGAAATTCAACTTTGGCAATCCTCAGACTAGGTCTAGGCCACTCAAGCGGGAAAGCAACTCAAAGTTCAAGTGTCCTAGCCTCCTATGCCACTTCCAAAGCTCGGCCGAAATGCCAGCAACAAAGCATCGAGGAGGACCAAGAGACTGGAAAAAATTGGCACGAAAGATTTGACCCTCGAGGACGATCATACAGACAAGATCGCCTCGAGAATCAAGCACACGAGAAGCGCCTAACTTAAAACAAACCTCAAAACCCTCATCAAGTAACTGGGATACTGACAATAGGTTAAAACCAAGTGACTTGACCAAAGCCACACTCTTCAGGGTCACCTTGCTACTCACCTTCACCATACCTTCAGCAAGCACTCATCCTCTCCCATTGTCCCCGAAAGTGATGTACTCCCTCATACTCATCGGGGTGAGACTGGAGAACCACCCACAATCTCCGGTCATGTGGTGCGAACAACCAGAGTCGATCAACCAAAAGTCCTCCAAGCCACCCACCTGCAAATCAAAAACGAGGATGAGAATGAGCAAGTGACTCAACACTAGGGTTAGTACAGAAAGAGTCAAACCAGTGTCGAGCCATTTGCTCAAAAGAAGGGTTAGCAAAATCCATCCTATCAAAGCCTCTAGGCGGAGCCCTCTCACGCCTACCACCGAAGAACCTGTCTCGTCTCACTAGAGGGGAATGCGCACCACGAGGGGCAAAACGTGGCCCGTAGTCCCTATGAGAACCAAAACTGTGATCATTCCTCCCAAACTCGTAATGGTCACGAGCAGGAGCACGTCCAGCAAACTCACCACGCCCAAATGCAACATGCCTATCACTCTGAGGAAAACCACCACCACCCTGAGTGGGAACCGTACACACAAACCCATCACCTCGAGGTAGAGGCCCTCTACGAGGCTCAGCCACACCATGAGAAGGGTGGTATATGTCCTTGTTTGCCATCTCCCTAGCAAACCTCTCATCCCTTATCCTCCTGAAACAGAACTCATCCTTATGACCATCCCTCCCACAATACTCACAATGGAAGTGGATTGGTTTTGGCTTAGGCTGTGGTTTCTCAATGGGCTTCTCAACAGCTTTCTCTCCTGGCTTCTCCCCAAACACATTCCCCTGGGTGCTCACAAACTTTATGGGTTTCTGATAGTTTTTTTTCTTGTGGGGGAACACGGTGGATCTGGGGTTGTGTCTAGCTTGTTTCTGAGGTGGTTTGGCTTGGATGCATATTTGTTCATGGGTGTAGTGTGTGGTGGAATAGGAATGTCTCCAACTTTCTCTTCTCCCTCACCACTCTTCTCACCACTCTTTCCAGCCCCCAATGCCTGACCATCAAACCTCTTAAACTCAGCCAACATCAAACTCAGCTGAGGCTCATGCCCAAACAACCAACCCATCAGTTTCCTCAACTCATCATTCTCATCCTGCAAACGGTCAACATAATGCGCAAGTTCCATATTTTTCAAATCATGTATTTCATAGGTAGAGCATGATGTAGGAATAGGAGCTTTCAGAGCAGCCTCAAGTGAAACTATCCTATCATGAGATTCATCTAGCCTAGCATGCAACACAGGACAAGAAGTGCAAGCACCTAACAAAGCAGGTCTAGATTTTATCTCATCAAGCTCAATCCTAAGCAATTCTAGTTCCTCAACCTTGGAGGCATGCTTCTCCTTGAGAGCAGTCAAGTCAGCCAGGAAAACATTGCAATCACCACAATCAACCTCATCAGAAACAACAGGAGCAGCTTTCAAAGAGTCTATTTCATTTCTAGCATCAACAAGCAAAGACTCAAGCTCAACTATCTTGTCCTTAGCATCACCTAGCAAAGACCGATACTCTCTCTTCTCCTTGTTGGTCTTTCTAAGCACATCATCACGGTTATCAAGTAACTAATTCAGCCTAGCATTCTCCTCTAGCAAGAAGTTGGGATCTTGACGTACCTCTTCCTCGGAGTCGGAGTTCGAATCCGAGCTATGCTTCCCACCCTTCTTGGAGTTGTGCGCCATGCCGCAGAAACCACCTTGTGTGATGAAGCTAAGGCCGGTGAAGTTCTTGCCCGTGTGCCACTTGTCCTTGCGCCTTTCTTGCTCTTCCTCGCTGCTCAAACCGGATGAGGAGTCGCTTGAAGTGGAGTCGATGTCGCTCGCTCCGGCAACCATCACTCGAGCCGTCTTCTTCTTGTCCCCGCTGCTCTTTTTTGGCCTTCTCTCGCCCTTGTCCTTGCGCTTGTCCTTGTAGTCGTTCCGGGAGCGGTGCTTGTTGTAGCCATGCTTGGGCTTGCCCTTGTAGTCGTTCTTGATCTCCATGGCTTCAGGGCACTCGACGATGAAATGCATGTGCTTCCCGCACCGATAGCACATCCCTGAGCTTCTTCTCGCATTCTTGCGGTTCTCGTACATCCGCTAAAACCTCTTGCTCAACAAGGCGAGATCCTCCTCGCTCAGCACCTCAAAGTCCTCATCTGGCATAGACATAAGACAAGACAAAGAAAACTGCATGGCAGCAGGGTTAGCATTAGTCCTCGATCCTGAGACAAGAGCCAGACTATGTGGATCAGTGGCGCTCTCTCTCTTGGCTATTAGGCCACGATCAACCTCCAAAGACTTAAGCTTATAAAACAGCTCGTCCACCATTAGGGTCTCATACATGCCCGACTCCAAGATGGCCTCGACCTTGGCACTCCACACGGATCTGTCAAGAAAGTGCAAAAGCTTGATAGCTTGATTATGATCCGTGTATGGGAGCACCGCCACATTGTCCCTCATGTTGTTCACGATGCAGGTAAAGCGCTGGAACATCACATGAATTGACTCACCAGAGAGATGAGTGAAGTTCTCATACTCTCTCCGGTGAGTGGCAAACAAACGAGCCTGCACCTGAGCATTCCCAACATGAGCATTCTTAAGCTTCAGCCAAATCTTTCCGGCCACATCTTCTCCGTACACTCGATCAAACTCCGAGGCACAAAGAGCACGGAACAAGTAATCTACGGCCTTGCTGTTGGCCTCAAACATGTCCAGCAATCCTGGAAGAAGGAAACTAACAGGAATGACATAATAAGGATTTTGAGTCACTTCCCAGATAAGTGTCCCCTTCCCACGCAAAAATGTGCCCATGCGCCTCTCCCACATCTGGTAATTCTTGCCATCGAAGTGTGGAGGACCCGACCCCTTACCATAGTTGCCCATCTTTGGATCTTAGACTGGTTAGAATCACGAAGAGCCGTAACCGGCTCTGATACCAATTGAAGGACCGAATAGGTGACCAGAGCGGGGGGAGTGAATGGGAGCCGATAAAAATTCTTCTCGAAAGATGAACTCGGCCTATACCCCGATTGCCACTCCGGTCAGTCGCACACACCAAAGACGCTCTAGACTAGGCACACATAAGCCTACTAGTCCTAGAGATAAGCCACGAATCAAAGAGTAGAAGCACAAGACAAGAATCAAAGCACTTAGCCAAAACTGGACAGGCTAGGCGCGGACCGTCCGGCAAGTCCAGGCGGACTGACCACCAGGCAGGGGCAGACTGTCCGCACGGACGCCGCGGACTGTCTGAAAATAGCAACCGAACCTCCAGTAGCGCACCCCAAAAATTCGGACTGTCCGCAAGGAGACAGCGGACTATCCGGCCCTTCACAGACCGTCCGACACTCGAGTACAGACCGTCCGCAAACTTCGTGCAACCAAAAACTCCTGAGGCAACGGATCGAAACACGGGCATGCAAGAACACGTGAAGAACACGAAGAACAGCGGCGCTGTCCAGCACCTTGCGGACCATCTGCCAAGGGCACGCAGACTATCCGCCCGTTGCGTATAGAAGTAGAAACAGCCCGAGCCGCGAAGTCAACTCTCCAAATCCATCACCGGATCTCCCAAATCACTTGAACTCTTGAGACAAGATTTGGGGAGATGAGAAGCGTCACTAGGTGAAGCTATACCTCAAAAATCTCGACCTCTAACTCACTAAATCAATGGGAATCGCGGATCACACGAAACAACCTCCATGAACTCGGGTTCCTCCAAGAACTCCCAAATCGAAGGGTTTTCCCGGCGTTTGAGGGACCAAGATCACACCCAAAGATGCACAAGGCATCCACCCATGATCCCCACAAAGAAATCCGAGGAGAAACACCCTCAAATCGACGAATCAAGAGAAGAACGAAAGCAACCAAAAATAGCTCCGAAAATGACACGAAAATCACAAAGAGCTAAGAGAGGGATCGAATCACTACACCGAATCCTTCCATACATCCAAAGTTCAGAGTCTGTACAAGATTCTAGCCTAAGGAAAATACTGCGAAAAGAAGCAGTCCAGAGCGAGTCCAGAGCCAGAGAGAGAGATGCCATCCACCTCTCCGCTATATATATGAAGTTCACCGTAGGAGGCAAATGACCATGCCACCCCTACAACTTAAACTTAAGATACTCACCCCTTAGGAGCATTTTAGTCAAGTCTTCGGATATTCCCATTGAGCGGACATGCTTCCACCGCGGACTTGCTTAGCCTCGACGCAAGCCCCGTAATCACGCCACGTGCTCCCCGCCTTGAAGCTTCCCGGCGCTCCCGGATCACCGTCTCTGTCACGTTGGGCCTCCGGACTTGGTTTTGTGGGCAAACCACCAAACCCCACGTGCAAGCTTCGGCCTCGAACCACTACCTTGCACCGTCCCATGTCCATGACTTCAACTTGCTCCTCTTGCACCGCAAGGCTCACACTTGACCCCATCGGCTACTGGGTCCATTGAACCAAACCTACTTGCCTCTCCGTCACCCGGAGGCCACCACGGCTAAGGCCTTTCGTGCTTGTTCTTCACCTGCACCAACACGAGTCAAGCTGCAACCTGTACCTGCACATTGAGCCAAGCATCAATCCACACCACGTTGTCAATCACTCATCACTGAGGAGCGACCCACCAGTGGTCTTCGGACGCTTCTGGTCCTCACTTGCAAAGAAAAATAATCTTGATGTTGGAACATATAATGCTTTGACGATGGATAATATTGATGAGGTGACCGACAAGCGCTTGGAGGCTTTAGAGGAGATTGAAAAAGACAAAAGGTGAGTTGCTAGAGCGTATAACAAGAAGGTAAAGACCAAATCTTCTCAGTTAGGTGAACTGGTTTGGAAGACAATTTTGCCTATTGGAAATAAGAGCAATAAGTTCGATAAGTGGTCTCCAAGTTGGGAAGGTGTGTATAAAATTGTGAAGGTGTGCTCTGGAAATTCTTACATGGTGGAGACTTCGCAAGGACAACAGCTTCCAAGGGCTCTCAACGGGAGGTACTTCAAAAAATTCTACCCAAGTGTTTGGCAAGATGCTTAATAGGACTATGGCCGATTTATGCAAAATCACCCTTAGAATGAAAAATGGCTAGTGAAATCTGTCACATCGACCTTAGAACTAATTTTTAGTACGCAAGCTTTACTAAAAACAGGGGGCATATGTTCGCACCCAAAATTGGCACAAGGCCGATCAAGCTGGACGCCACCGGTCAGACCGGTGTACCCGGGCAGTCTGACCGGTCAGGTCCTGTAGCCGATCTGGCAACGGCCACACCGGTCTGACCGGTGGGCTTGACCGGTCTGACCGGTGGACCTCGAGTCCGAGTAGAATCAAGGAGTTTTGGTCGTTTTCGAGTTGTAAAGGAGCTCCTTGCGGGGCAAGACCTCCCCACCCTATAATTATAAAGGGCCACGGCCTGTTGAGGACCTATCACCCAATCGATCATATCTTTTTACAACTTTTGTCTGTCAAACCTTAGCTTTTCAAACCTCTTTGCTTTTCTTGTTTGTCTCGTCGGCGATCAAGGACATTCTGAGTGGTCTGCCAATCTCAGAGCAACCCTAGGTGCGCCACCTTCGACGAGGTCCCTCCCGAGGCGGTGCTCGTAGGCTTTCACCGGAGCCCCGACGCACACCGGTCAGACCGATGGACTTGACCGGTCAAACCGGTCAAGGCAGGAGTTCAAGTTTCGACTGCAGCACGATCTAGCGCTCCTGTGTTGTTGACCGAGAAAACGTTAACAAATTGGCGACTCCGCTGGTACGAAAGATCTGGTTTCAAAGACCGTTCAATCAAACCTAGCCTGATGGGCTAGCTTTAGATATATGTTTAGTTTATCATATAAGCTTAGTTTTTCTAAGTTTCCAGCTATTTCCGAAAGATGCACAAGAAATACATTGTACATTGTTTGTTTGAGCTTTTATCTATCTTTTTATACCGAGAAGATATTAAGAATTGAAGGTGAAACACACAAGCTCGTACAGTGTACCATGCATCAGCTCTACGGCCCTCACCTGAGTCATAAATTAAGGATCAACTTATACAGCTCAACTGGAATCTAAGGATCAAACAACGCATAATAGGAATTGAGTCATACTCCCTTCGTCACAGTCGTCTCTAGAAATTTGAGACTCATGAGCGAAATGCAAATTGAAGCTTCTAAAATAAGATATAGGCATTGTTTAGTTCGTTGGTGAAAAAAACTTTGCGGTATCACATCTGATGTTTTATGAGATGTGGAAAGGGGGTGTTCGGATGCTAACAAAAACACTAATTTCAGAACTAGCATGGAAATCACGAGAAATGTTTTTAAGTCTAATTAATCAATCATTAGTAAATGTTTACTAAAACACAATATTGTCAAATCATAGACTGATTAGACTTAACAGATTCTTCTCTCACAGTTATTGCAATCTATGCAATTAATTATTTTTCCATCTATATTTAATATTCCAGACATGTGTCCACACATTCAATGTGACAGACGAATAGTTCTTTTCAATGGAACTAAACAATGCCATAATTCCACATAATCATGTAACATGAATATGTGCTATTCCATATAAATATTTACAAATATATGAAATATCAAGTATCAAATGGTAAACATGGTACTAATCTCGGTAATTTTGTAGCGGGAGTCCAAACTCGAAACCTCGATTGAGCTTGTGCTTCTCTTTGTTTCTTATGTGTTTTTTTAACTAGAATCTGTCAATCTGACTTCCTATATCTTGTAGTATGATCAGGATTATCTATAACAAGTGTAAAAAAAAAAGAATTGACTGCATGCACGGGAGCTTAGGCCTTCAGCATGCAGAACTGAGCATGTCACGCGCGAAGGGAAGTGACTCCACGCAAAAACTCGGAGGCCCTTTTGAGGGCCGTGAGCGGTCGCTCACTTCGCTCTTGCTCATCGATGGCTCTCCCTTTCGTCTCAAATGATTTTCTATATTCATTTTTTGTTGTGCAACTAAATATATACTTATGTCCAGATATGTAACAAAAGAAACGTATCTAGAAAAGTTAAAACCACCAGTAATTTAGAACCAAGAAATTAGTAAATTGAAGTTACTGAAGTCACCATTTGAGCACCCCACATCAACTGGCAAGCATTTTCTAATCGAGACCACCCTATGCATTTCCATCACACCGAAATAGAAATACCAAAGTACTTCCTCCGTCTATAAATATATGACGTTTAGAGCAAACTGCATGAACTCTATATATATGTAACGAGAAGAAGTAAATGCGTGAAAGGACCTATTACCTAGTGGTTAGAGTATCTGAGTAGTACCTAGCAGGTCTGGGTTCAACTCTCTGTGGGAGGAATTAAACGAGATTGGAATAAAATTTATATAAAAAATAGGTAGGGTTTTCCCCTGCTGACTTCGATCAAAAAGGAAGAAGTAAATCCACTACCTTTATTATAATATTAATTGTTGGCACTCAAAAGAACTAATATTTCTGGTTCTTCTGGCTAACTCCACAGCCTTCTTCCCATCGGCCGCCGCCGCCGCCTCCTCCACCTAGTGGTTGCCATTGTACTTGTCCAGCGCTGCCTCAGATGCACCACTACGTGAGCACGTCGGTGCTCATCCCCTCGTAGAAGGCGACATCGTTCTTGTTCCGCGCACGAAGATATCCTCCACGTACAACCCCAGTTTGGAGAGGAAGGACAGGTAGTTGGGGAAGCAGATAACGTACCCCGCCGCCGCGTGCGAAGGCGAAGGTGAACAACACTTTAGCTCACATAGACGCCAATGCATCCTTCTCTCACATAATATTGTATTACTGTGCTGACCTCCTATATACCAAAACATTGTGCATTTTTTTTACTCTATCTATGAGACAGCTGCTGCCTTTTATCGTTGGAGGAACCAACTCCAGTGCTACGTCGGCTGATACAACTGTCCCCATCAGGCGAACGAAAATTTTTGTTTGGTGCCTCCTGTGCGGTAGATGGTCCCCATCAGTTGTTTATATACATCCTAAAATTGACTATTCTAAGATAAAAATGATAGCTACAAGCATGTGTCAGAACATCACCTCATAGTGAGTGAGTGTTAGATAAGTACAGATTTATCACCTTAAGTTGACTGACCAAACCAATTGAAGTGCAGCCACACTCCTCGTAGCACAACAGACAACACCTCGATACGACCTAATATTCTTTCTTTTTGCAAACCACTCCAATAGTATAAGTAACAAATTTATACTGCTTGATGTCCAGTTAATTAATTAAATTAATTTTATAAACAAGATAACATCAAAACCAATGACACATCATTCTTGCTGATTCAGCAGTTGTTAATGAAAAGGTCAGCAAAAAACATACAAACACAAGCATTTCAGACATATGTATAGTGGTAATTTAATCGAGCACCTAGCATGCATCACCAGTGGTGTACGTCACGAGCTAGTTAATCAAATGTAATTGCCGATACACACCTGCTCATCTTGTGATCTGAATCATCATCAAGGCACTGGAATCAAGGTTCCATGACAAATGGTGGAATAAGGTTCCGGCCCAGGAGAAGCGCTGCTGCAATGGAGCCCCTGCAAGAAGAAGGGCTGATCCCACATTCTCACAAGGGTGCATTTTCTCCTGGGCCGGGATGGCTGGTGGATCTCGATGTCATCTCTCTCACGGACGTCGGGCGGTGGGGTAGTCCTCCACCACGGAGGGTGACTGGCGCCCGGATCGGAGGAGTGCATCGGTCTGCCTCCCCTATCGGTCCAGCTCCAGGCCGCGTCGGCAGAGAGGGGGCTGAGGGGCTTACTCGACGGCAGCGGCGGCGGCATCCACGGGCACCAGCGGAGACCACACGAGACGTCGACGGCGACGTCCATGGCCGGACCTGTCCACGGAAATGACGTACCCACACTGTGATGTCAGCGGTGCTGTCCTCGGGTGCCGGTGGAGTCCATGGGAGACGTTGACGGCGGCATGGGGAGACGGCGACGGCGGAATCGCCGGGAGGTCTGGCGGTCACGGCGGAGTCCAAGGAAGGTGTCGACGGCGACGCTGTAATGTACGGCGGGTGATTCCTCTACTCGCAACGGCTCCGGCGGATGGCAGACGGTGGATGACGGCGTGGGCCGTCCGCGCCCGCCGCCCGTTGCTCCCCATGTGCGTCGCTCCCTCGCGGCCTCGCCGGTGGTCAGCCTGTAGACATGAAGGTGGAGGCCGCCTCCACCGCGTGCGAGGTAGGTCGGGGTAGGGTATGGGAGGGGCGCACGGCGGAGGCATAGAGGAGGAGGTGGAGATTGCACCGCGGAGGCGGATGCGGAGGGGTAGGGTTTCGAATGGGGGCGCGGAATCGAACGGAGTAGTGAGAAGGTCGCAATCGGATGCACAAAATCCATGTGGAGGACGCGGGGCGGAGGCGCGGTGGGGCCACGAGTGGAAGGCGGACGCACGGGCAGAGAGCAAAACGACTATCTGGTTTTTCATGTTGTTTCATTCTTTTTAGGAGTAGACATTATTGCTAGTATATTGGGGCTCACACTACTGGGCCGCTAACGGAAAGAATGCTACTGTCGTCGCAGCAGACTCACACTACTGGGCCGCTAGCCCACTTCTCCGTTTCTCAGCACGCGCAGCCCAAACATTTCCAGGCCCACTTCGACCGAGTCCTTTCCTTCACTCTCTCCCACGCTTTGCACGAGCAGCGGCACGCACGGCCGCCGCCGCCACTGCATCGCGCCGCTCCCTTCATCCCCTCCGCCCCTCCACCCCCGTGCGGAGGCTGCCTGTCCGTGCGAAGATGCTGGGGTTCTCGACCGGCCAGCTGCTGGTCATCCTCGGGGCCTGCTCCGTCATGATTAGTAAGTAATCCAGCCCTGCACCACCGCAATCCATTCTCCCTCCGTCAAATCAATTGTCGGCGGTTGGTTACGAAAGTAACCGACGAGGAAATGGTTCGTTTCGGGGATGGGGATTGGCACGTTTTGGGAGCTGGTGTTTTGGGGGTCTGATCCGATTCCTTCCTTCTTGTTCAGAGCCCAGCGACATGGTCAAGATCGCGAGGACGGCCGGTAGGATGACCGGGAGGGCGGTCGGGCGCCTCATCGTGGTGCGCCGGCAGCTGGACGAGATCCTGGGGCAGTCTGCAGCCACTCAGGTATCTTTTTACTACGCCCCCCTTTTGAAGCACTTATTAGTGAGAAGGCTGTGAGAGTTCGTGGTGAGGAGATGGTGAATTCACTGAGTTTAACTGACGTTCTGGGATAATCATGCTCCTTTTCCACTCGGCGAACAACTGAATTTTATGCTGAAATTTGAAATTGGTGTTTGTCCATCCATTTCTGCAAGTTTTCTTACCGTGTGTTTGGTTGGGGGTTGGAACGGGTTGGGATGGAGCGAACCCACCCCCGTAGCCATTTGGATGGAGATGAGGAGGATTGGATTGGCTCCGGAAGAGAATATTCCTCTCAGATGCGGGTTGGAATCGTCCCTCAAAATATGACGGACGGATCAGCTCCAACCCGGTTCGCTCGCGTCAGCAACTCCCATCTCCGTTTCCTCGTCCGCTCGTTGTGCTCGCGACTCCCCTCGCCACGCCCGCCCGCCATGGCCCGCGATGGCGCCGCCCCTCTGCTCCTACTGCTGCTCGCTGGAGTTGAGCTCGCCCAGCCGGAGGTCGCGCCGGCGGCGGAGCTCGCCCTGCCGGAGGTCGCCATGGCCGCGAGGAGCACCGGCGGGGGAGCTCAAGCCCCGACATGGAGCGGCGCGGTGGCGAACTCGACCTGGACCGCCCGCCGGAGAAGGTGGAGGCCCGCGCGCGGCCGCCTGACTGCCCGCCGGAGGAGGAGGCAGAGGCCCACCGCGCCTCCCAGCTCGCCTCCGGCCACGCTGCGCCTCCCCGGGCTGGTCCACACTCCTCTCCGACCCCGTGCCGTGCATCCTGTTGCCGGCCACTCGCGCGACGGCCCCACCCCTGCCCCCGCCGGACCCGCCCGACGGACGCAGGCTCGCGCTGGGCGTCCCACTGCGCCCGGCCGCCGGCCCTGCCCACGCGGCGGCCCCGGCCGCGCGGCAGACCTGGCCGCCTCACCGTCCCAGCCCTCGCCGCGAGCAGGTGGACGCCGGCCATGGAGAAGAAGGTGCGGCGGGGAAGATGCGGGATGGGGAAGAAGGTAGGAGAGAAGGGGGCTGGTGGTAGGTGGAGGATGACACGTGGGACCCACAATCACTGTAGCTAACGGGGTTAAAATGACATCCATCCTATCTTTTCGGTTCCTTCAACCAAACAAGAGATGGGTTGGCTCCATCCCCAAAATTAGAGGTGGAACCAAACAGAAGAATGGGTCGGCTCCATCCCTAAAACGAGGGTCGGAGCCAACCCAACCCAGCGATCCCGCAACCAAACACGGTTAGTGACTGGAAGTGGAAGATACCAGTAGGTGAAATACATGTGTTTTTTTTCTGAGAAAGGACAGACTGCTTTCTCAAGCGGCATTGTTCCGAGCTCTTTCAGTATCCAACTCGCTAAATGGTTGATTCCTTTGTTTGCAATTGTGTAATTGGGTTCTGGGTATGTACAAGATTTAGAAGGTTATCATGGATGAGGATGAGCTCCCTTCATTAAAATATCTTTATGGTTTCTTGAAGCAATTTGATTGATGCAGCGTGTGTTAGATCGTTTGCCAGCCATTTGACAGGGTTGGTAGAATTATGCATTACTCCCTCCGTCCCAAAATAAGTGTCACTATAGTATTCGTGCTGGTCAAATATTTTCAACTTTGACTACATTTGTAAAAAATTATAGTAATATTTGTATCTCTAAATAAGTTTATTATGAAAATGGATTGAAGAATCTATCTAATGATACTAATTATGTACTATAAATACTAATATTTTCTTATCTATAATTGGTCAAAGTTGAACTTGTTTGACTTCTCGAGAAGTGAGAATGACACTTATTTTGGGACGGAGGGAGTATGTTCATTGGCCTGTAATCATGCAATGCCACAAAACGGTTGACAAAGTTGTACGCAACAATTAAAGGAATGGATGCCCTATCTTTTACTTTAATTTCACTAGTTAGGTCACATAATTGGGCCATTTAGGACATATAACCATATTTAGGTGGGCAATTGGACCAACACCATTACCAAAGTTATAACCTTGAATTGTCTAGCTAATGTCTGCATAATTTGGTTCGTAGTGAAATTTCAATAGTTGCGTAAGCAAAGGAAACTCACCACTAGCTGCTAAACACAACTGAGGCTTAAACATTCACAAAATTGTTGCTCCTTATTTTGACAAATAATGCTCATAGTTTATCCATGTTGTTTGTTAAATGCTTGCTCCACTGTAATTTGATCAAAATTTCAACAGCTTGGATGATTTATGGATGTGTACATGCTAATGGTTCATGATGTTCAATATATGGGAGGTGTCTTAGGGTGTGTGGGTGTGTGTGTCTTTCTGTATGACTCGCTTCTTCTCCTATTAATACAATGATACACAGCTCTCCTGTCCTGCGTGTTCGAGAAAAAAAAGATGTTCAATATGTGTAAAACCCACATGGTATGCACCATTAATATTTCTTCTCTTTTATTCAGGTTCATAAGGAGCTTAAAGATGCAATGACACAGTTAGACTCGATTCGTTATGAAGTTCAGAACTTGTCTAGATTAACTCCTGGGCAGTTTAACATGAGACAGCATGACACGGGTAATTATTTCAATAGTTACTGCAATGAGGCCACCCCTACAATGGTTAACATTTCCAAGTGCATTATTTGATTTCGAGAACATTTATTAAATACGCATATGTGCAGGCATGGCTGAAGCAAGGACATCCGATGCCTCTGATGTTTCTGCAAGTAAGGTATGATGGTTCTGACTTGTTTTTTCTACTGATGGTTTAGATTTGAATATATTGAAAGCAGTTTGATACTTTGATCTTCCTAAATGTTTATTAATTGTTTTTAATTAGTGTGCTCTTAATGCTTAGCAGACAGGAGATATCATCCTGTTGTGTGCAGTGATAGACAAGTACAGATGCAGTTAGGTTGTTATGGACAGCTTCTTTGGGAAGCAATTTAGGCGCAGGAATAAAGAAAAGGATAAGATAGTTAGCTGTTAATTTGTTAGGATTGCCGGATTTGTTAGCCGGCACATAATTAGGAAGTCTGTTAGGAGAGAGTCCTATATCTATAGGACTGTTGAGAGTTGAGAGATAAGCAGAGATTGAATCCAGAAGGCTCAGAGCCTCTTCGGAGGGCGAGTTGGAGATAATCTCCTGCTAATCATGTATCCCAGTTCATTACGAGAGCAATCAAACTAGTTTATATCATCTCTGGTATCAGCTGGGATCCTTCCTCGGCATCAAGCCTTCCCTGCGCCAGAACCCATCTAGCGCACAGCCCCCAATCCTCTGCTTCCTAAGCCGCCGCCTCCCCTGTTTCCCTTCGCCGCCGCTAAATCCACCGCCAATCCGCTGCCATGGCCGACAAATTCGTCACCGAGGCACTCCTCGAGGACGCCATGAACAACCTCGTCTCCAAGGAGAAGTTCCAGAGCGACATCGACCGCCTGGTCTCCGGCCTCACCGACGTCAACAAGACCATCACCACCCTCACCTCCAAGCTCGAGGAACACATCAAGAAGGCGGACATCGACGCCGGCTCCTTGCGCCAGGAGTCCAGCCGCCTCAACACCAAGATTGACAACGTTCAGACCCAGTTGTTGGAGAAGCAGGGCCGATTCGACAAGTCCTCTACCTCGTCCGGCGGCGATTCATTCGGTCCGCAGGCGCCGCCGATCCACAAGCTCCGTTTCCCCAAGTATGACGGCACGGAGGATCCGCTGGGCTGGCTCCACAAGTGCGAGCAGTTCTTCCGGAACCAGGGCACGCCGCCGGCACAGCAAGTATGGACGGCCGCGTTCTATCTGGAGGGCGCCGCCGGCCAATGGTACTACCGCCTGGAGAAGAACCACGGCGAGCCGTCCTGGGCCGATTTCGTCGATGGAATCAACAAGCGCTTCGGGCCGCCGGCCCGGAGCAATCCCCTGGGCGAGCTCACGCACCTGCGATGCGCCGGGTCCGTCGACGAATACCAGGAGCGCTTCCTCACCCTGCTCGCCCGCTGCGACGACGTGAACGAGCGCCAGCAGATAGCCATCTTCACCGCCGGGCTTCCGCCGCAGATGGGCATCGACGTCGAACTCCAGAAGTCGGCCTCCCTCGACGACACCATGTCCCTGGCCCGGGCCTACGAGCGCCGCCAGCAGCTCGTGGACGAGGCGCCGCGTCCAGTGTCGCGGACGGTGCGCCCGCCGCCTCGCGCGTCGCTGTCCAGCTCTTCCGGCAGCAAGTCGCCGTCCACACCGTCGCCCATGGCCCCTGCAGCGGCCACACCTGGCGCTCCAGTCAAGCCCGCGCCGCCCGGCGCCCGATTCACCAAGCTGTCGCCAGAGGAGATGGCGCAGCGGCGCCTCGACGGTCTGTGCTACAACTGCCTTGAAAAGTTCTCCCGCGAACACATCAAGCAATGCACCATGAAGGGGATCTATTTCCTTGAAATCGCGGGCGTTGAGGAACATGATGCGGGCTCATCAGAGGAAGACATGACCATCTCGGTCTGTGCACTCACCGGCGTTCGGGCGCCGTCCACCCTACAGCTCGCCACGGTGGTCCAGGGGGTGGCCTTGGACGCCCTCGTCGACTCGGGCTCCACACACTCCTTCATCGACGCCACGACGGCTACCCGCCTGGGACTCGCCATGAAGGAACGCCCCGGGCTCACGGTCGGCGTCGCCAACGGCGACCGTATCCCAGCTCTGGGCATCTGCCCGAACATCGCTGTTCACATCGGTGCTGAGGAGTTCGTCATCAACCTGTATGTCATCCACTTGGGCGGCCACGAACTGGTGCTGGGGTGCGAATGGCTACGCACCCTGGGACCAATCCTCTGGGATTTTGCCCGCCTCACCATGGCGTTCTGGCGGGACGATCACAAGGTGCATTGGAAGGGCGTCAACGCGAAGCAGCTGCTGCAACTGTCCACCACAGAGCTCGCCAACCCCTTGTCCCTGTTGCTCGCGGAATTCGCCGACATCTTCACCAAGCCATCAGGACTGCCACCACAACGTGCTTGCGATCACCGCATACACCTGCTGCCTGACTCGCCGCCGGTGGCTGTTCGTCCCTACAGATATCCCCAGCTCCTGAAGGACGAAATTGAAACCCAGTGTGCGGCCATGCTAGAGCTGGGCATCATCAGAGCGAGCACGTCGGCCTTCTCCTCGCCTGTGTTGCTGGTGCGCAAGCGGGACGACTCGTGGCGCTTCTGCATCGACTACCGCGCATTGAACACGAAGACGATCCGGGACAAATTCCCAATTCCGGTGGTGGAAGAGCTTCTGGACGAGCTCAAGGGCGCGGTCTTCTTCACCAAATTGGACCTGCGTAGTGGCTACCACCAGGTGCGCATGCACCCCGACGACATTCACAATACGGCGTTCCGCACCCACCATGGCCACTTCGAGTTTTTGGTGATGCCGTTCGGCCTCAACAACGCGCCGTCCACGTTCCAGGCGCTCATGAACGCCATCCTGGGCCCGTTCCTCCGTCGCTGCGTCCTCGTCTTCTTCGACGACATCCTGATCTTCAGCAGGACCTGGACCGAGCACCTTCAGCACGTTCGCGCGATGCTCTCCGCTCTACGCGACCACGGCCTGGTTCTCAAGCGCTCTAAGTGCGCTTTTGGGGAACGCCGGATGCACTACCTCGGGCACATCATCGCCGACGGCGCTGTGTCCATGGACGACGACAAGATATCCGCGGTGCAAGCATGGCCACGCCCACGCTCTGTCAAGGCGTTGCGCGGCTTCCTCGGCCTCACAGGCTACTACCGCCGCTTCATCGCCAATTACGGCTCCATCGCCGCGCCTCTGACGGCGCTCCTGAAGAAGGAAGCATTCATCTGGACACCTGACGCGACGGCGGCCTTCGACGCCCTCAAGGTCGCCCTCACTACTGGGCCGGTTCTGCAGCTCCCGGACTTCGACGCTCCGTTCATCGTTGATTGCGACGCTTCCGGCACGGGTTTCGGCGCTGTCCTGCACCAGGGGCAGGGCCCCATCGCCTTCTTCAGCCGACAAGTCGCGCCGCAGCATGCCAAGCTCGCGGCGTACGAGCGGGAGCTGATTGGGTTGGTCCAAGCCGTTCGCCATTGGCGGCCATACTTATGGCCGCGCGAGTTCATCGTCCGCACAGATCACTGCAGCCTCAAGCACCTCCTCGACCAACGGCTGTCCACGATTCCCCAGCACACTTGGGTGAGCAAGCTTTTTGGCTATGCGTTTCAGGTGGAGTATAAGCCCGGAGCGCAGAACGCCGCGGCGGAC
The DNA here is from genome assembly GCA_036936925.1 of Cenchrus fungigraminus. Classification (NCBI taxonomy): domain Eukaryota; kingdom Viridiplantae; phylum Streptophyta; class Magnoliopsida; order Poales; family Poaceae; genus Cenchrus; species Cenchrus fungigraminus. Next base: position 108,229,914 of record CM072779.1, read on the forward strand.
GCCCTCTCCCGCCGCGACGAACATGAAGTCCAGGCGCGCCTCCACGCCATCTCCAGACCCGAGTTCGAGCTCTTCGACGCGTTCCGCACGGAGGCGGAGACCCTGCCGGAGATCGTCGCCAAGCGCCAGGAGATCGCCGACGGCACGGCCGGCGCGGCATGGTCTGAGGTGGATGGGTTCATCATGAAGAACGGCCGCATCTTCGTGCCCTCGTCGTCGGCGCTCTGGCCTCGTGTCTTGGACACAGCTCACGGTACTGGGCATGAAGGCGCGCAGAAGACCCTGCATCGACTCCGCGCCTCATTCTACAACCCCAACGCCACCAAACTGGTTCGTGAGTTCGTCAAGGGCTGCACCGTCTGCCAGCGAAACAAGACCGAGCACCTGCACCCTGCCGGCCTCCTGCAGCCCCTGGACGTTCCCTCGTCGATCTGGAGTGACATTGCTATGGACTTCGTCGAAGGCTTCCCAAAGGTGGGCGGCAAGTCAGTGGTCCTCACGGTCGTTGATCGCTTCTCAAAGATGGCTCACTTCATTCCATTAAGTCACCCGTACACGGCCATGTCAGTGGCTCAAGCATTCTTCGACAACATTGTCAAGCTGCACGGCCTGCCATGCTCGATTGTCAGCGACAGAGACCCAGTGTTCACAAGCACATTGTGGACGGAGCTATTTGCACTCGCCGGCGTGAAGCTACGGCTCAGTTCAGCATTCCGGCCGCAGACAGATGGACAGTCCGAAGTCACCAACAGAGTGCTGGGAGTATATCTTCGGTGCCTAGCCGGCGACCGCCCACGAAGCTGGCTTCGCTGGCTGCCATGGGCCGAATTTTGCTTCAACACGTCCTATCAGTCAGCTCTCAGGACGACGCCGTTCAAGGTGGTGTTCGGCAGAGATCCTCCCACCTTGCTGTCTTACCAGCCAGGCACGGCGCGTGTGGTGGCGCTAGACAAGCAGCTGCAGCACAGGGATGAGTTCTTGACGAAGATTCGGGAGCGGCTGTTGCAGGCCCAAGATTACATGAAGACCTACTATGATCAGGGGCACCGTGACCTGGAGTTCCAGGAGGGGGACTGGGTGTGGCTTCGCCTCCATCAGCGGTCTGCAGCAGCAATCAGGGACAAGGCCGCAGGGAAATTGGCTCCAAGGTACTATGGGCCGTTCCAGGTGACAGAGCGTGTCGGACCCCTCGCATATCGCCTTCGTCTTCCAGCCAAAGCACGCATACATGATGTCTTCCATGTTGTATTCCTCAAGAAGTTCGAGGGCGATGCTCCATCGACTGTTGCTCCTCTGCCGCCAGTGCTCCATGGCCGTGCTGTCCCCATTCCAGCAAGGGTGGTGCGTGCAAGGCCAACACAAGACTCCTGGGAGCTTCTTGTTCAATGGGTCGGCCGTGATGCAGGAGATGCCACCTGGGAGCAGCTGGATCAGTTCAAGGAGGCCTACCCAGATTTCAAGCTCGAGGACGAGCTTTTCTGTCAGAAGGGTGGAAGTGTTATGGACAGCTTCTTTGGGAAGCAATTTAGGCGCAGGAATAAAGAAAAGGATAAGATAGTTAGTTAGCTGTTAATTTGTTAGGATTGCCGGATTTGTTAGCCGGCACATAATTAGGAAGTCTGTTAGGAGAGAGTCCTATATCTATAGGACTGTTGAGAGTTGAGAGATAAGCAGAGATTGAATCCAGAAGGCTCAGAGCCTCTTCGGAGGGCGAGTTGGAGATAATCTCCTGCTAATCATGTATCCCAGTTCCTTACGAGAGCAATCAAACTAGTTTATATCATAGGTTGATATGGTCCTTTTTTTTTTTGCATATTCTAGCCCTGCTTCATTTTGAATCCTTACCCGAATATGTTCTTTTGGTCTAATTATGAGTTCCGTCATGTTTTTGTGAATAAAGCTGAGCATATCATGGCTATAACAACAAAAACTTTTCATTGCAGTGCTTCCACTGCACTATTTAGAAAGTTGATTCCTTTTACTTGTTATTTTTATTTTCTTTTCTGATAAAAATTGGTACTCAGTAGGATTTATAATGACCGTGCAGCCAGAGGAATTTCGTCATGAAATTCGAAGTATAATTCGTGAAGAAATGGAAAGCTTTCTTAGAATGCGATCTGATTCCACACAGAACTTCGGTAAGCATGTTGTCTTTTTCTTTGCTTAAAAAGCGGTGTTATGTCTCTCTTGACTTGCCAATACTTGACTAATTGGACCTTTACAAATATTTCAGCAAGTACAACTGAAGGTAGAAAAGTTGATGTGGCTGACCATACGTCAGTGAAATCCAGGGTGTGATTATTTTTTTCACATCTTCATTTTCTATGCAAGTGCACGGTCATCTTCATTTTCTATGCAAGTGCACAATCATCTTCATTTTCAGCAAGTAGCGGTATGTTTGATCCTGTAGGACATGGAAACAGTTGATACAGGATTGACAAATCTGCACAACCAAGCAATTACCTATGCACGGCTATCTGAAGCCCCAGATCTTAAGGCGGGTTCTTCCTTGAGTGGAAACTACCAAGAACAATTCAAGGAAAGCAATGGGTTGCTAAATGTATTGCCAATATCAGCTGAAAGTGCTGGATTACTTCCAAGCCGCTCAGGTATATAACCAATCATGCATATCTTAAATCTTAGCTCTGAAGAGTTCAGATTTTATTAGAAATACTGGAATGTTGTGATGGGAAAGGTGGACAGGACTGTCATGCTTGTGGTGGATGTATACTAAAAAAATATTGTTTATATCTTCTAGCAAGGTCTAATCTTTTCTTTTTGCTACTGCCATTCACAATGTGTTAATTTTCTGTGAGTTGGCTTGAATGAAATCTAATTTACCTTGGTGCATTAAAAGATTCCATTGGCCCTGCTTGGTTGAATGCCTTGTTTTTTCTTTTCCAGTTACCTTTCACATGTGTTTTTTAATATTTTTGCCTTGTAGAATAAATGTAATCTATCGAAATTGCAGCTAAGATTATAAATTGAAGTATGCATAAATTAACGAGTGATGGTATGCAGTTGGTTGATTGTAATCTTACAGTGCCAAAAGTGTAAAAAATGAATATATACAGCTAAAGTTCTGCAGAAATACACTGGGAGTTTCCCTAGTTTCTCTTTAATTTTTATATCGCATATCATTATCTTGTTAAAGTTATTAAGACACTGCAAATACTTAATACCTGTACATACCCAATTTCATCTCCCCTTTTTTATCAACACAGGTGGACCAACAGGCTCAGATCTAGTCCTTGAGGCTGTGCTCGAAGCAGAGGTTGCTGAGAATGCCAAAATTTTCATCTCGCAGCCTCATGATCAATTGCCTAAGGAGTGACGCTAACGGTGCACAGCACCAAACTGTTTGGCACTGACGTACTACGTAAAACATGGTTGAGATTGTAGAATTTCGAGTTGTTGACTGATATAGATGGTCTAATACTCTATAATGTTAGACCAAACCACATGGCCTCTGCTTCAGAAACAGGGCAAACATGACGCCTTCTTGTTCAGCTCAAAGGCTGTCTTGGACGACGGCTACTGAAGCACAGGTGTTCCACAGGACAGTGCAAGTCTTTGTAGATATTCTGGTTGTACCGAAGACAGATTGAGCTCGATTACTGGAATGCTTCCTTTTCACTTGCAGCTTCTTCTGCAGTCATTGTAGATATCATTGCTCGTGTTGATACTGTGTTTCGCTGTAGTGCTTCTCCACCTTTGATCGCTTTAGCGGTTTAGCTGTGTCGCAATAGTTTTTTTTTAATTACACAGTACAACGCAGACGCTCACAACACGCACGCATACTCACTCCTATGAATACACGTACGCAAATCTTACCCCTATGAGCACCTCCGAAGGACTGAGCACCGGCAGATCTGGAGATTCTCGAAGTCACCACTGGCGTCTCGTCATCGACGGGAACGTCGCTTACCACTTAATGCATAACGCCGGAAAATCCCGGAATAAATTCAGAAAAAGGTGCGAGCACCAGGATTTCAACCCTGGTGGGTAGCGTCCTACTGGACCGTCCTACCATTGGACTACAAGCCCATTCGCGCTGTGTCGCAATAGTTGGTCTGGCACCATATGCCTAGGATGATTTTAAACTGTGTTCTTGATTGTTTGTTTGCTTCACGATCACTATTGTGTTGACTGTTTGCTTCACAATCACTATTGTGTTGACTGTTGGTGCATTGTTGTAAAGAAGTTGTAATCGCAATAACGGCCAAGTAGTTAAGGATGGCAATGGAGCGGTTTCGGGTCAGATATCTGCGGGTTTCGGGTCTATCGAGTTTGGGTTTGGTTTGGATTTTTCGCTCACGGTTTTCGGGTTCGGAGCTCCGAAACTTATCAGGTTCAGTTTCGGATTTGGTTTTTCACCTGTGGATATCTGATGGATAACCGAAATAAATCATTATGAATTAAAACTCATATTTTATAATATACTAATAACTTATTTACTTATATACTATTTTAAGTTGAGTAATGAAATTATTTACTATTTTATTGCCTCTTATTTATACATGTGAATATGTATATATATGTGCATATGTTTATAAAAGTCCTCATTGCTCTTCATATGTTGCCATATGAAGCGGGTTTCGGGTACCCGCAGGTTCGGTTTTGGGCACGAATTTTCACTCGAATCGGTGTTCGGGTCGGTTTCGGGTTTTAAGTTCGGGTTTCGATTTTGGGTGCCCAGACAATCCACCTGATGCAAACCCAACCCGTTGCCATCCCTACAAGTAGTTGTGTTTCACTGTGTTTCGCCACTGGAATTGAATTGTTTGATACCACATTGTTCACGTCGAGGTTTGCACCATAAATTCGGTACGATAATTCATACAATAGAAAAAGCATGTTTTATTCAGTTTGCGTCAAACAAGCTGCCCGCCCTCTCATTCAAAATGCGGGCAGCAGCACAAGTGTGGAACGGTAGTAATCTCGCAGAAGGCAGCCTTGCAGTTCTTGATGCCATGGGATGCGCAAACACCTTTGCAGTAACTAGGGCCACACTGACTAGATCGTGGAGCCTTGAAGCATGGCCGTACACGGTTTGCCGTTGGCCGCCGTGGTGGCTGGCAATCAGAGCTGATGCCTGCAACCCAGTACAGATCAAACAAGTCGTATATGTAATTACTGATGTCAACATGTTCGGAAAATTCTTTTCAAAAAAACATGTTCGGAAAATGAATCAGCACAGAGTAGGTAAAAAGTACAGATGGTACAGTACAGTTTCCAGCTTGGCAGGACGATGAGGTGCAGGACATGATCGCCAGAACCAAGAACAATGCAGCCGTCAGGTACACGAGCCTCGCCGTGCTGATCGTCCTAACCAGCGCCATGAGGAAGAGGGTGAGCACTACTTGTATCTGTTTTGGTGTGTACTTGTTTGTTTATATAGAAGCGGTCTCGTCAGAATCTATCGTTGAGATAATGAGACAGTTTTAGACTGCGGTTTGAATATCGTTGAGATAATCAGATAAATGTGTAAGTGTATGTGTTTGGATATCTTTGGTTCGGGGTTTGTCATCTTTTGGCACACTCCAATAAATGTGTTAGTATGAGGACAGTCTCAATAGAAGAAACTAACAGCGATTTTCATAGCACAAGAAGTCATCTATAGAAACTATCTTTTACAGTGAAGGTGTCTTCGAGTAATAATTATTTTATCTTTCTCTCTTTTCAACTCTATCTTCTTTCTCTAATGGCAGCGTGACACGAGTCCCCTAGAAATTGATGGTTTCTCCCTAATGGTGATTTCATAGTTTCTTGGTGCATTGCGTCAAGAGAGGACCTCATTTCTTCACGAGGAAACGATTTCATGATTTTTACTCTTTCTCTCATTAATTATGTTGCCATGTCAGCATCTTGCTTACTCCATCCGTCTTGGAATGGCTGTCATTTTCGCTTCTCGAGAAATATTTTCGACTAAATATATATAAATATATTAATATTTATGACACAAAATTAATATCATTAGATAGATATTTGAATGTAGATTTTTAACAAAATTATTTAGAGATACAAATATTGTACGTATTTTCTACAAATTCGGTCAAACTTGTGGCACGAACACCAACAACGACTATCATTCCGGGACGGAGGGAATACATGATAAGTCATTTAATGAGGATAGAAATAATCATCAATACACCATTAAGAGTTTGAATTCACGCCTACATACTTGCTGTTACAATGCTCCACAATAACTATAGCATATCATATAGCAAGTCAACCTCCAGCAGATGTCAGTTGTAACATAGCTTCATCAGGTGGTGTTGGCCCAGAAGATGGCGCCTCTGGTGACTCTCCCTAGGCGGCTCTCATGGCAGCTCTGGTGATTTTCCTGGTTGATCATCCATGGGAGGCCTCGCGGATCTAGATTTCAAGCCAGGGTTGGATTTCCAACACCTAGTTTGTGATCGCTTCAATCTCCCGGTCAGTTCGATCTCCTCTTCACCGGCTTTTCTCCTTGTGTGCTCCTTTGGGCGCTCTGCCTTGCGCTTGAATGTTGATTCGGTATCTCTGGTTCTGCAATCGTGTCTTGGTGGTGTTGCTAGTGATTTCAAGGTTCTCCATCTTGCTAGCACTACCTATCGGTTCTCTGTCTCCTCCAAAGCTGTTGGCTTTCTGATCTATCGTCTTCGGTTTGTTAAGTGTAACCTTTTTTATGTTCATTTCGCCCTATGGGGAAATGGTGGTCCTAATTTCAATCGCGAATATCATTCTTGGCTCTTGGAGGAAGAGTCTAGTTGGTCTGTGGCAGGTAGCAAAAAGTTCAAAAAATCTTTTGTAGACGCGGTCAAATCCTCTTCGAGGCCTGCTAGAGTTTTTGTCTTCTCCAGAATTCGCTTTGCAAACGATTCTGATGCTCGTCGTGCTGCGGGTCTTGCCTCAAACCCCCATGTTTCTCCTTCAGGCTTGTCAAAGGAGAAGAACACGGATCGCAAGGTTCAAAATTCAAATCGTAGGTTTCAATCTTGGCCGGTTTTTTTGTGCTTCCGTTGCCTATCTCCCGGTCATATTGCCAAATTTTTTCACGGGATTTGCGTTGCAAATCTTGCTACAATTACGGCCATTCCGCGTGCACGTGTCTATCCAGAAGACCTTCTCCTTTCGTGTACCGGCCAAAGCCGCGGGGCCCACAAAATCCGGTATCACAACCTTTCGTAGCATTAAATAAGCAGCAGTCGCCCCCACCGACCCAGACTGCTGCCGATTCATGTTCTTCCTCCCCCAATCTAGAGGAGAAAACCACTTTGCCGGTGGAGGAACTGGCATTGCCGCCGCCCCCCATTGGCCCAGCGCCGAGGCCAACTTCACCATCGATCCTCGTCCCCATGCTCCGCGGGGCTTTGAGGTCATCCCCCACAACCCCGACGATCCACCGCGTCGCCTATTCGTGTATCTTGGCAGATACCTCGATGCGTCCAATGATGATGTTGCCATCGCCATGCTGGTCCCGGCGGTGGCTAAGCAAGACTTCCATCTGGCTGCTGCGGCGATCAGGGATTACTTCTTCCAGCACCATCATCTTCATCTCATGGAGGTACAGCCCTGCGTGATTGGTGATGCTCTGGTTCGTTTTAGCAGTGCTATGGAGAGAACGGTTTCTAGATGGGATTTTTCAGCTTTCTCCTGAGTATCAGATGCATTTTGTGAAGCATGATGAAGGGATTAATGCTCGTTACCATGATGCTGACCGGGAAGCTTGGGTTATGCTCCTTGCCTATCCGCTAGATGCTAAGAACAACACCTGTGTTGCTAAGGCTGTTGCTAGTTTCGGTCTGCTGCGGTATTGGCATGATACCAACTACAAGGCTAGGATTGTGGTTAGGGTTTTGCTCAAGGATGATGCTCAAATCCCTCATGATGTTACTGTCTCTGTTGGGATGCCTCCGCGCATGTGCTCCTGGACATGTCATGTGTTTGCTCTGAAAAGGAAAAATGTGACTGTGCTTCCTGATGAGGATGAGCTACCTGACTTTGGCCCTCTGCACTCGCTGCCTGCTCAGCCCCTAGATGGATGGGCCCTAATGCTGTTGATCCTTCATCTGTGATGCAAGGTCCACCTCCTCAGCAGGATGAACCTATGACTGATGATGTGTAGTCGGTTGGTGGGGCTTCTCAGAATCAGAATGCTGAAAGTGATGTTGTTTTGGAGTTGTCTGTGGAAGATCCTGCTTCACAACCTTTTGCTCATGTTGTTGCACCTCAGTTGGAAGCTGTCCTTGAACCTGTGGTGAATCCTGTTGTGGAAGTGGTCTGGTGGGCTCTGCTGAAGTTCAAGCTCCTGTTCCTGTCCCTGCTGGTGCTGCTCCCCCTCAGCTGTCGCCTGATCCAGCTGCTCAAGATGCTCTTGTGGTCGTTGCCAATCAGGTGACTCCTCTTCTGAGGTTTTCAAGTTCTCCCATTTCTTTTTCTCCATTCTCTTTCTTCAGCCTCTCTGTTTTTGAGGTTGATTTGAATGTCACTATCCCTTCTTATATCTCTGATGAGGATATCCTTCTCTTCCTGGCATCTATTTCTACGGAACAGGATGATTGTGGGGTCTTGCCTTTCATCGAGCCGCTGCTCCCCCCACTGGGCTACCTCTGGTGCCTTATGAAGACTGACGATGATGATGTTGTCGAGATTAAGGGTCTTGTCACTCCAACATCTTCCAGGAAGCGTCGTCGCGCTCGCAGGATGAGAGAACCTCTGGAGGATTCGTTCCTTCGATGCAGCGGGCACCTGAACCCAGACCTTGGTGGCTTTTGTGATCTTGCCAGTGCCAAGGCGGCCAGGGCACAGAATGAGGTGGTTCTGGGTGAAGATCAAGCAGCTGCTGACTTAGTTGCTCCTGAAGCTTTGGTGCTGGTGGAGAACCCTTATGAACCTGAAGTCCTAGAAGCCTCTGCACCTGCTCCGCATCTCTCTCTTGAGAATATCCAAGGGATGGCTACAGGCTTCCTGCAGATGCAGCTTGAGGCGGTGTCTGCTGCTGCTTTGCTTGACCTTGATGTTGATGATGAGTGAAAATCTTTGTAATAGGGCTAGCTTCCATCTAGTAGCCCTTAATCACTCAGTTCTTTCTTTTGCTACTCTGCCCTTCATCCTTAGTTGGTGTGGCAAACTCTTGGCTGTTATGGTTGTGAAATTTAATCTCATCTGGTTATGCTACTATTTCGATGTGTTTTTTGCATTTCTCTATCTGATGATGTGGATGCCTAGTCTTTCTCTGGTGCTGCTGATGTATTATGTGTATCAACCTTTATTCCATCCTCTATGCTCCTTTATCAATGAATCACACCAGAAATATTAAGATGTTGGTTTGGAATGTGAGAGGCTTAAATTCGTAGCAGAAATGGGATGCTATTCGTGATAAAATCAGTGAATCAAATGCCAGTATTGTTTGCCTTCAGGAAACTAAACATAGCTCTTTTGATTCTTCTTACTTAAGGAATTTTTGTCCAAGATCCCTGTCAAACTTTGAGTTCTCCCCCTCGGATGGTGCTTCTGATGGCGTCATTGTCATCTGGAATCCTGCTTGGTTCACTAGATCTCTTGTTTCCTTCAATGAATATTCAGTGACTATCAAATTTGATTGTGTTATCACTTTGAAGAGTTTTCATCTAACAAATATTTATGGGCCTTGCACTTCTGATGGAAAGGCAGCTTTCATTAACTGGTTATACAACTTCGATTTTTCCAATTTTGATGATTGGATTCTGGTAGGAGATTTTAATCTGATTCGTTCACCTGATGATAGAAGCAGAGCTGGGGGTAATATCAATGACATGCTTCTTTTCAATGACCTTATTCAGCATTTAGATCTGGCAGAGATTGAGTTTCAGGGTAGATCCTTTACTTGGAGCAATATGCAACAAGATCCCCTTTTGCAGAAATTGGATTGGGTTTTCACCTCCTCAACTTAGGCTTTGTCCTAGCCTATACTTCAGTTCAGGTGCTAGGCAGACCTGTGTCTGATCACACTCCCTTTGTGGTATCTGTTGGTACCAGTGTGCCTAAGTCAAAGTTATTCCATTTTGAGAATTACTGGATGGATTTTGCTAATTTCCTATCAGTTGTGGAGCTTCACTAGAACACTTCACCTTTTTTTGCAAATGCTGCTCAAACTTTGAATGCAATGTTCAGGCAGGTTCGAGCTAGTCTTAAACATTGGAGTAAAGAGCTTTCCAAACTCAGTAAGATTATCAATAATTGTAACTTTGTCATTGCTCTCTTGGATGGGCTAGAAGATCAGAGGCCTTTGAGCCCTTTAGAAGGTGCTTTCAGAAGAGTTGTTAAACAACATCTTGCAAAACTTCTTGAGGCTAAAAGGATTTACTGGAAGTAGAGGAATACTGCTCGTTGGGTGAAATTTGGAGATGAAAACACTAATTTATTTCAAACTATGGCTACTTATTCCTTCAGAAGAAATTTCATTTCTTGCCTGCAGCTCTGTGATGGCTCTGTTGTCTCCACACATGATGAAATGGCTGGTTCTTTATGGTTGTCTTATAAAGAAAGACTTGGTGTCTCAGAGTTCTCTGAAATGTTTTATGAGCTTTCAGAATTGATTCAAAGTTCAGATTTGCCGGTTCTTCATGACCCTTTCTCAGTGGAGGAAATTATTGCAGTACTTAAAGACATGCCCTCTGATCATGCTCCAGGTCCTGATGGCTTCAATGGTGCTTTCATCAAAAAGTGTTGGCCTATTATCAAAGATGATTTTGTTAGATTGTGCAATGGCTTTGCTTCTAGCAATCTGAATTTGGAAAGTATTAATGCATCTCTGATTACTTTGATTCCAAAGAAGGACAATCCTCAAGGTATTAATGATTATATGCCAATTTCCCTCAACTACTCTCTGAAGTTTTTGACCAAGTTGCTGGCCAATAGATTGCAGTTTGTTATTTTGCGAGTAATTCATGCTAATCAGTATGGCTTCATTAAGGGAAGGACCATTCAAGATTGCTTAGCCTGGGCTTTCCAGTTTCTTCACATCTATCATAAGTCTGAGAGGGAGATTGTTTTGCTTAAATTGGATTTTGAAAAAGCTTTTGACAAGATTGAGCATGAAGTCATTTTACAAGTCATGCATCACAAGGGTTTTTCTTCTAAATGGATTTCATGGATTAAGGCCATTTTGTCTTCTGGTTCTTCCTCTGTCCTTTTGAATGGAGTTCCAGGAAAGCCTTTTTGTTGCAAAAGAGGTGTTAGGCAGGGGGATCCTTTGTCTCCTTTGCTTTTTGTCCTAGGTGCTGATTTGTTACAGTCAGTTATCAATGTTGAAGATCTGTTGGGAAATCTCTCCCATCCACTAGGTAATGAGTTTGGAGGGGACTTTCCCATAATCCAATATGCTGATGACACTCTTGTTGTCCTCCCTGCTGAACCCTCTCAATTGGAGCATCTGAAATTTGTACTGGATGAGTTTGCTATTTCTACTGGTCCCAAAGTAAACTTTTCCAAATCCTTTTTGGTACCTATCAATGTGGCAGAAGATAAATGGCCTCTTCTCACGGATGCCCTTGGTTGTCAGCTTGGCTCCTTGCCTTTCACTTATCTTGGCCTCCCTTTGGGAACTACACGACCTTCTGTTCAGGATTTTCACCTATATTGACAAGGTTGGAAAAGCATCTTATGGGCATCTCCAGATTCCTCACACATGCTGGGAGATTAATTTTGGTGAACTCAGTCACTTCAGCTCTTCCTACCTTCTTCATGTGTTCCTTAAAACTTCCAGTGGAGATTATGGATCAAATTGATAAATACAGGAAGCATGTTCTTTGTCATGGGGGGATGTCACTAAGAAGGAAGGTTATCTTGTAGCCTGGAAGCATGCCTGCAAAAGTAAAGAGGATGGTGGTCTAGGCATTATCAATCTAAGAAATCACAACATTGCTCTGTTGTTGAAATTCCTTCACAAATTCTACAACAGGCTCAATTTGCCGTGGGTACAACTTACTTGGGAGAAGTTTTACTCTTCAGGAAAACCTCCACATGAAAGGAAGTATGTGGGCTCTTTCTGGTGGAGAGATATTATGAATCTTTCCCTAGTTTTTTTTTCGATGGCTACGTGCAAGGCTAACAGTGGTTTGTCGGTTGCCTTCTGGGATGATCACTGGGATTTGGGTATTGTGAAGATCAAGTTCCCTCAGTTACACTCTTTTGCCCGAAGGAAGTCTTGCTCTTTGTATCAGTTCCTAGCTTGGGATGAGAGTAGATCCTTTTTCTTGCTTTTGTCCTCAATTGCTTATGATCAGTTTCTTCAGCTTAAGGCTGCGTTGCAAGCCCTTAATCTTCAGTCGGACAAGTCAGATGAGTGGAGCTATGTCCGGGGATCTGACTTCTTCCACAGTCACAAAGCTTATATGCATTTGCAAGGTCCTCCTACAACATCGCTTCTATTTAAATGGATGTGGAAATCTAGTGCCCAGAACAAACATAAATTTTTCTTCTGGTTATTGTTGAGGGATAGAATCAAAACGAGGAATTTGCTTCACAGGAAAAACATGTTCCTTCAATCTTATGTCTGTGTTCTTTGCGTCCAGAATTCAGAGGAGGATATTAAACACCTTTTTTTCACCTGCCCGTTTTGTGATGCTTGCTGGACATACCCTGGCATTCATTGGGACCTTCAGCTGGACTTTGAGACCATGGTCCTAAATGCTAGATTGAATTTCAACAAGGGAAGTGTTCATAATTGGGTGTTGGGCGATTTGGTGTCACACGAATGATATTATTTTTGATGCAGCATCCCTGTCCTTCTTTCAGTGGAAGAACTTTTTTGTAAAAGAGTTGCAGGCGGTTATCTTAAGGGTTAAACCGCGTCTGGGTGATAAGCTTAAAACTTTTGTGAGAAGTCTGTTGTGATTTTTGCTCTTTTTATTTGGGCCTGAGGCCTTGTAACTTGTAAATATTTTATCCCTTTTATATAAAAAAAATAGGTTTAGGGGCCTCCCTGCTGTTTCCGTCAAAAAAAAGATTAAAAAAAATCCTTTCCTATACCCTCCTCTGGTGTTTTGATATCTCGCTACTTGCTACCTTTAATTTATCTTCTCTTATTACTCCTTATAAGTATTTGAGTATCCATATCGACCAATCTCAAGTACAAATAATGCACCATTTCGAATTTTATGACTTCTCTTAGTTCTACATTAGTACGTGTTCTCGTATCTCTCAGGACTAGCTAGGATTGCATAACTTCTAAGACCACTAAATACTTGAGTACCCTTCGGAATCTGTCTTCTTGATTTTTCTTTTGGGTGATACACAAATGTGAGTTTGCATGTGCGAGGGCCTACTATGTGTGTACTATGTTTCCAGTAGAAGTCTGGTGGCCAAGTTCATTTTGCGGCGGAAGAAGCCGTGATTGATGAAATACTAATTTGTCGCATCTGTCGTATATAGCCACGGGGATGATGATGGGCATGTTCCCTTCGGACTGTTGGCGGCCACAAGCTTGCAACGATGACGGACACACGCTCCTCCGTTCTTGCTTCCATGACCATGACAAGAGAGTGGCCACCGACACACGTCGTTTGAGTTGCTTGTTGTAGAGTTGTAATTTTTTCCTAGTAGTTTGTATTGTCTAGTCTGAACGTTATCTTCTTTCTAATACAATCGACAATTCTTTTGCTTGATTCGTTAAAGAAGGGAGTTTGGATCCTTGGAAATGGATTATGTTCAAATATAGTTGTACGTGAAGTGTATTCGTATATTATTGCTGGCCGTATGGGAGGTATACATATGTGCTGCACTCTACTATAGGGAAGCGAGTGGAAGAGCGTGCTATAAGTTGCACATTACAAATATAGCATGATGATCTATAGAGTCGAATTCCATCCGCCACCTCTATGAATTGAAGACAAATAATCTACTTTATTAAGTAAATTTCAATTTCTTAAAAAATGAAGGATCCAAACGGGATCTAAGAGAAATTTCTTTTTTTTAAGACGTGCAAAGCACGTTTTTCATTAAGAGAGGAGAAAAAAACATCCGTTTTCGAATAAAACAGGCACGGGGCCTAACGAAAAGAAGAGGGTGAAAAACATTACATCGTCCGCACCGGGCGAACACCTAACAACTTAGCGAGAGGGAGGAAGCCCGCACACGCCCAAGTCCTAGCCTCCTCCAGGATTGCCGGAATGAGCCCCACCGGCATGAGAGCTTCCTTGTCGTGAACGCGCCGGTTCCGTTCCTTCCACAGCGACCAAGCGACCAACCAGACGAAGGAGTCGAAACCTTTCCTCCGAGCCTTAGCGACCTGTTTCCTGGCGGAGCACCACCACTCGGCGAACTTCACCGGGCGATCCGGAGCCAGGTTCTGGAGGAGAATATGTCTGAGGGCCATAAGCTAGGTCTCTCTAGAGAAGACACAGTCCACCGTCAGATGGTCCAGCGTTTCGGATTCCTGGGCGCACAGCGCGTAAGTGTCCGAGTCCCTAAGCCCGTGACGGTGCAGCCGGTCCGACGTCCAGCAGCGGCCGAGCAAGACCAGCCAGGCAAAGAACTTGCACTTCCCCGGCATGTGAACCTTCCAGATCTGCCGTGCCCCGAGGATGTCGACGCGACCAAGAAATAGGGCGGAGTAGGCCGAAGCCGAGGAGTAGACTCCGCTAGGCGACCATTTCCAGATAAACCGGTCAGGTTCGGACGTGAGGCTGACCTCCTGCAGTAGGTCCCAGATGACAAGATACTGCAAGACCACCTGCACAGTCCGGGCGTGGGTTACGTCAGCGACCCAACGGGTCCCGGCCGCCCCGGTCTGCATGGCCTCAGCGACAGTACGGGCCCGACGCACCCTTGGCGAGACCGCGGCCCAGAGGTTAGGTGCCAGGGATTTGATGGAGCACCCGGAGAGCCAGCTGTCCTCCCAGAAAAGCGCCCGGGTACCGTCCCCCACCTCCACAGAAATGGAGGCGTTGAAGAAAGCCTGGGTGGCCTTGTCCACGGGGAAGCGGAACGCCGCCCAAGTCCTGTCCGGGTCAGTCCTCGCCAGCCACAACCAACGTAGGCGCAGCGCGGTGCCAAAGACACGAAGGTTGGGCAGGCCGAGTCCGCCGCAGTGAGTGGGGCAGGTGACGTTCACCCAAGCGACCAGACAGCGACCGCCCGAGACCACCTCTGTGTCGGACCAGAGGAAGTCACGGATGAGAGTTTCGACCACGCGCAGAGCCCAGGGGGAGATGGAAATCGCTATCGAGATGTGAACCGGTTTCGTAGTACGGTTTCCAAGTGTCTTTGTGTGCATGCGTGCACCGCTTAACAGGGAAAACATGTTTATTCAATTAATTCCCATCAAACAAACGGACGGATGGATATATTACAGCGTTAAATAATGTGTGCAGCAGCACTTATGTGGATAATATCATTCTTGCCGTAGGTCCGAATGAAAAGGTCCCTCCTAATATTAAGGGCTTGTATGCAAAAACCATGGCAAAAAAACATGTGAACACAGAGAAGTTGATCTCGAAGCATGAAACTCTATGGTAGGGACCCTAGAGGAGAAACCTCTGCGTGTGATGTTCTCGTGTTAGTCCTGGTAGCGGCGTGTATGGAGAACCCTGTGTCCGCACAGAAGTATTCCCTTCGGGTGGAACTGCCTGTGGAGACGATAGAGCCTGAGTCCTGTGTGTTCGTAGCTGAGGGTAGTAAGGGAGACGATCGGGTCAGCCTGTTCCTGAGTAGCGAGTCTGTGATGCGCGCGGTGAGTACCGAGTAGGACTGTCACAAGCATAGTCGCACGACCGGCGGATTTGTTGGTCTCGCCAGAGCCTGCTGCTCGTCTCTCTCCCCTCGGGCGCTCCCTCGGCACCCCGCCCGCCGCGCCTTCCCCGGCGGCGATCCCTCTGCTCCGGCCACCCCGCGCGCCTTCTGAGCCCACATCCGCAATCCCCGCGGCTCTAGCTTCCTTCCCCCCATCTCGCCCTTCCTCACGCCTTGTGCGGGGAGATCGGGTTCTCCCCCTCCGCCCTCCGCCGCCTCCGCCATGCCTGAGCTTCGCGAGCTCTCCGACGACAACGACGACCTCCTCGATGACGAGGTCCATCCACACGCCCCTTCCGCCGCCTCCTCTGCTGGCAAGCGGCAGGCTTGCTACTCACCCGTGGGTGGCACGCTATATGCGGCGGAGCTAGGCTCGTCAGAGGCGGGCCCCTCCACCCCCTCCGCCGGTGAGCTCTGGGCGTTCTCCACCTCCAGCTCCCCGCCCGGGTCGCCGGCCCTCTCCTCGTCGGCGGGATGGCCGGGGTTGCCCACCTTCAGTGAGGTGGTGCGTGGCCTTGGCTTTGAACCGGTGTGGACCCCATCCCCTCGCTCGGGTTCGCCTCGCCGGTCACCAGCGGTGGTCGCGGTGCCGGCGGACGGTCGCGCCGCGCCTGCGTCACCCCGGCTGCCCCCGCCCCCTCCGGCGCCTTCGGTCGCGCTCGTGCAGCCTCCCTGACGCACAGGGCCCCTCTGGGCAGGGGTCTTTCGGCGGTGCGCTTGGGGGGGTCTGCTAGCGCCCCTCCTGGTGCCTGGTCGCTCACGGGCGGGTCGGCACAGGGCCGCCCGGCCTCAGAGTCTGGCTCGTCTGGTTCGGTGCCGACGGGCCAGGGCTTCTCGGGCGGCGCCTCAGATACGATTGCGGTCGCGGGCGGCTTCCGTTCCACCACCTTCGGCGCACCGATCTCTTCCCTACCGACGGCTTCGCGCCTGGCCTCCTTCCCGACATGGGGCTTGCAGGGTATCCACGCCCCTACGATGCTCCCCGTTCGGAAGGTTGCCGGCTAGCCTTCCGCAGCGGCTGCTCCGTTTTCCCCTCCTCCACGGGTCGCCTTTCCTCGGTGCAGGGGGCTGTGCCTGACCTGCATGGTGGGACAGACTGCTCGAGCCAGGTCGCAGTTGTGGCGCAGGGGTCTCCTGTGTGGGTGGTGGCTTCGCGGCTCGGTGGCGCCCAGGAGCCCTCAGTGACGGAGTTGGCCGCGGTCGCTGGGGAGGTTCAGGGATTGGTCCCTTCGCGGATCGACCCGATGTGTGAGGAGGCAGTCACTTTTCGGCGTCCGGTCGCTCAGGTCGTGTCACGCCACTCACCAGCAGGCGTGCTGAGGAGTGCGGTCGTCGACGGGCGCTCCCCGGCTACGGTTCCGGTGCGCTCTGTGTTGTCGCGGCTCTCGGCTGCCCTTTCTGGCACCTCACGTGACCGGGCTGGGGGTGGGCAACTTGAGTTGGCCGTTCCTCTCCCTCAAAGGTTGGGGGTGTCTACAGCTGGGGTCGCGCAGCTTTGCCCGGGGGCGGAGGAGGTTTCCTCCCCTCAGGCGGTTGCTCCCACCTCCCTGGTGGCCGGGGGTGGGTCACCTGTGGAGCCAGGTTCCACTACTTGGTTGGGGACGCCCGCCACAGAGGTCGCGCAGCCTGAACCAGAGGTCGAGACGCGCTCCTTTCGGGTGGAGGTGTCCGCTGCTACGCCAGTCGCAGTCGCTCCTTCTCCGACTGCTCCTTCGGCAGACACGCCAGGGGTAGGCCGGGGCATTCGCGAGGAGGACCCGATCGTATACTTCTGTGCTTTGGTCCTGCAGTGGTGCTCGGCCGACTGGCAGCCAGTGTCGTCGCGGCCGCCGGGGCGAAGGGCTAAGGCCTCGCCGGTGGGGCCGCCGCGCCGTAGCAGTAGGCTTGCGGCTCTCTCCAAGGGTAGAGGGCCCAACCCGGTCACTGCGGGTCAGAACGTCATCATGCGCCGTCTTGGTCTGGTCGCCGAGGGCCAAGCGCCGGATGCGGCTGTATTCATGGAGTCCGCCTGTTCGCCGTGGGTCTCTCGGATGAGCACTGTAGGGCCATTCATGATTTGTTTGGTGACAGGTGGGGTGCGGACTTCCACACGTGCATAGTCGAGGACGATGAGTTTCTGGCGGCGGCCAGGGAGCTGTTTCCAGAGGAGCAGGGGGACCGACAGTGGACGGTTGGACTGTTAGGTCGAGAGTTCTTGTTTTTGCCCTTGTGGTCACACTTTGGTTGTAATGAATGAATACATAGCTTGTTGGAATGTTAGGGGTTTAAATCGACGCGCCCGGCGGTCGGTGGTTCGTGAGTTAGCAAAGTCAGAGCGGATCTCTTTGCTTTGTCTACAGGAGACAAAGCTTGATGTAATGGACAGATCTCTGTTGGTCGACATGCTAGGATTGGGTTTTGATTATTTTGACCTCCCGACTGTTGGCACTCGTGGTGGCATTTTGGTCGCTTGGGACACAAATGTTTGGGAGGTGAAGGACCGAATAGGCGACTAGAGAGGGGGCGGAGTGAATGAGAGCCGATAAATATTCTTCACGAAGGATGAACTCGACCTATACCCCGATTGCCACTCTGATCACTCGTACACACTAGAGAAGCTCTAGACTAGGCACACACAAGCCTACAAGTCCTAGAGACAAGCCTCGAATCAAAGCGCGGAAGCACAAGACAAGAATCAAAAGACTTAGCCAAATCTGCGAGGCTCAGGGCGAACAGCCCGCGTGAGTACGGCGGACAGTCCGTGTGTCTAGCGGACAGTCCGCAACCCCAGGGCGGACAGTCCGAAAAACAACACCGAACCTCCAGTAGCACACCGAGGAAATTCGGACAGTCCGAGCAAGCACCACGGACGGTCCGGCCCCTCGCGGACAGTCCCGGTGATTTAGCGAGTTAGAGGGGTCAAGACCACACACAAAGATGTGCAAGGCATCCACCCATGATCCCCTCAAAGAAATCCAAGAGAAAACGCCCTCAAATCAACGAATCGAGTGAAGAACGAAACACCCCAAAAATAGCCCCAAAAATGACACGAAAATCACAAAGATCTAGGAGATCATCACAACGCCGAATGCTTCCATACATCCAGAGGTCAGAGTCTATACAAGAATCGAGCCTAAGGAAAGCAGAGGAAAAGAAGCAGTCCAGAGCGATCTACCGGTGGAGGAAATCCTAGAGTCCAAGCCAGAGAGATGCCATCCACCTCTCCGCTATTTATACGAAGTCTACCGGAGGAGGTAAATGACCAAGCTATCCCTACAACTCAAATAGAAGATACACACCCCTCAGGGGCAATATGGTCAAGTCTTCATCGAGCGGACACGCTTCCACCGCGGACTTGCTTAGCCTTAATGCAAGCCCCGAGATCACGCCACGTGCCCCCCGCCTCGAAGCTTCCCGACACTCCCGGATCCTCGTCTCCATCGCATCGGGCCTCCGGACTTGGTTTTGTGGCCCAAACCAAGAAACCGTCCAATGATGGTTTTGTGGGCAAACCACCAAACCCCGTGTGCAAGCTTTAGCCTCGATCCGCTACCTTGCACCGGCCCATGTTCACGGCTCGCACTTGACCCCATCGGCCATCGGGTCCATCGAACCAAGCCTACTTGCCTCTTCATCACCCGGAGGCCACCACTGTTAACATTTCTTAACGCGATCACTTTAAGAACAGATTTGGAATCCATCCTTAGCGACCTCGCTAGAAATGTATGTTGGCATTCCTTAACGTCACTACTAACGATGCCGAGTTAGCGTGAACATCAAGACTTGCCAAAGGTAAATCTAAACGATCATGAATGAATCCGCAAGCGCACAGATAAACCATTGTAGCATTTCCCCAAGGAAGGAGAATATTCCAAGGGTATCGTATCCGTGGAAGGCAATGGCAGATATCATAGACTTATGCTTTTGCACTAAATGTAAACTAGAGATAGATATAGGAAACAACAAACTCAAAGGCAGGGGTAAGATAAACATATGATAGGGTAGTGTGATACACACTCAGATCTACCTCTACTCTAGTACTCTACGGCATCGGGGGAACATACGAGTTATCTCTAGGTTCTAATGTACTAACCATACAAAGCTAGAAGATATAGGAGATGGGCATGAGCATTGCATGAGAGGGTAAGGTTCGGCACCCAGGTACAAACGGGGAGCTAGCCCACGACGACCAGCACTCTGCGAAACTAGACTTTAGACTCCTACAGCAATACCCTAGCGCAGAGGGTTCCAAAGGGTCCAACAGCTGTCACCACTGCGGCCTACCTCAATCGTTACGGGGGCTATGCTCATAACTAACGTAGCCACACAACCCAGGCACCATGCCTGTGTTGCTGCTAGACTTCACCCGGCCCGGGCTATTGTGACCCAGGGTGAGAGCCACCAGAAGACTGGTCAACTTAGACCGAGTACTGTAGCTTGAACACAAACCTCATGCAACACTATCATGCCATCTAACAAGATCAACTAAGGCTAGACATACGAACGGATACAAACTCTCTTATGTCTAGTCAACAAGATCAAAGGGTCGTGTTCGTGAAGAACACGAGCCTCTAACTTATGAACAAACACATAAGGAATGAGTTTATTATCCTTCAAGTGGATCAAAAGATAGTGTTCATGAAGAACACAAGCCTCTAAATGATGAACAAGAGATGAACTCAAGAACATATATGATCTACCATGACTTTATATGAAATAGCTGAATAACTGAAGTAGATCAAAGTCATACAATGAAATAAAGATAAAAGAGAACTCATACCTAGACTCCAAAGAAGACTTGGAACCTGAAGAAGAGCTACTCTAGCCTACCCCCTAGCCTTGGAAACTAAAAGTGAGAGGAGAATGAGAGAGTGGTGTGTGAGAAATGGGAGCCCCTCCCCTTCTATTTATAGGCAAGGAGGAGGCTTGCTTCGGGGCTCAAACTCCACCAAAACACCCGGAAGTGAGGCAATGGACCAATGGGGAGCAACCACGTGGAGGGACACGAGGAAAGGAGGCAGAGGCAGTTCGGCCGATCCTAGGATCAGCCGGCCCCTCCGGCCCTCCTTTCGAGGTGTGTTTCCTCTGGGTGGCTGCCTTGTGGGCCCTCTGATCCATCCCCCGTGCATGGCTTGATTTGGTATCCGAGGTGCGCCCTTTGATCCATGTGAAGTCCATGTGGCGCTCTCTAATTCGTCGGTGAGTGCCTCCCTTGGATCAATGACGTGGATTGCCATGTGTTTCCTTGGTGGCAGCCACTTCCTCAGCTGAGTTGGCATGGTTCTTCCATAGAAGGTGGGTTTCCATCTCTTTTATGGGTATTTCACCTACATACAAATAATCTCCAAGGACAAGTGGAACTACATTATTCAAACCAAAATTCAAGTAAATAATGCATATGCCTTCATTTACGTGAGAATATTGAGGGCTGAAAGTAGCATTTAACAATCGTCAACAAACTCCCCCAAGCTAACCTCTTGCTCATCTCGAAGCAAGACATTAGGGACTTAGGTTGGTTGATCAGGAGTTGCTACAATGTTGTATTCTTAACTTGTGGCAAACATACAGCAAAGTACTCTACCAAGAGTTGAACAAGTTGGTGATGTTCTTACCTTTCACCTGACGACGTGGGGCATATAGCGTCACCTGCCTTAGGCGGTTGAGAGACAGAATGGTTATATAGCAAGTGCATAATCACTCATACCTTGATCAGCTATCAATCCGGAGGTTTTGCAAATTTTTCAAAAGAAAATTAGAGTTCCTCAAATGTACTCTCAGATCGCTCAAAAGTGTATGGTTCCTCACCAAGGTATCATTGTTACCTTTCTTCACATCCTACTCCTAATAGGCTTATGTGGAGCTGTTGGTAGGGAAGAAATGTGGCATACTTGTCTCTCATATTTTGCTATGTCAAAGACCGGATCCTTGGAAGAAACAAACATATTCTGATCAAGATGTGCATGTGTGTGATGGATATGAGCATGGCAAGGTGGATACTAGGCCCGAAAATGGGTGCTAGATATTACCATGCTTTATATGGGAAATGAGGGATTGATGGTAAGGTGGACACTAGCCCTGGAGTAGGTACTAGTTATTACCATCTATGTGGTGGAACTCTTTCTCTTGCACATATCAATCCCTTTCTCCTTTTGAATTTTTCGAGACTTGGGCTAGCTCTCTTTATTTTATTTTTGCCATGCTTTTGAGCATGCTTTTTTTATGCTAGCCCTTTGTCTCTATTGGAGATATTTGGAGAGGGATGAATGATACAAAGATGCATAGAGTTTTATTTGTGGAAGAATGTATAAGCAAAATGGAACAAATGATGAATGCTAACTTCCAGTGTAGAAGTTTTAGCATGAACGTGTACGTGATCTTGATCAGGGGAGTATGAGTTGTAACAAGGGTCACAACAATTTGACAAAGCTCAATGAGAGAACAAGCTGCATATGTGGAGGCTAAGAGCTAGAATCTACATATGGCCTTGGATAGGAAATGCTCATCATTGAGGAACTCATCATGTTTTGATTTTTCAAAAAGGAAAACTCCGGATGTCAAGCGTCACTAGGTACAGGATCATAGCACTCTATTATACCATATCATGTCTCACAACAACTTAGGCAAGGATCATGCTTTCTGCTACCCACAGTTTTCAAGCTAAGGTTTGAACATGCAAGCCAACAAACTCAAAACTCAGGTAGGATACAAAGTTGTAAGCAAGACATACGAGAAGAATAAACAGAGCAACTATTCATCATTTCAACCATAGAGGCAAAGCATTCTTACTATGCATATCAAAGCAAACTAAGCAAATGATGATGAAGGCAAATAAAATTTTTTGCTCTTTTTATTTTTTTGCAGATTTTTTTTGGATTTTCATTTATAAGGTATTATGAAAACAAAGGAAGATACAAGTTACCTCAGGATGGGGGTCCTCCCCCAAGCTAGCTTCAGGCTCACTGCAGAGGAGGGAAGAAGAATCTCTGACTCGCGTAGTAAGCCATCTGCTCCTCCATGTGTCGCTGCTAAGCCTGCTGCATGGCTTCGATCCTCTCACCAGCCTGACGCTGCGACGCTAAGGTAGACTCGACGTGGGTGTTCAGCATCTCCTCCAGTCCCGTGACCTGGACGGTGAGCTCTCCCATCTGCTGCGCGAGCTGAGCATCGCGTGCAGAGGCCGAGGAGTGCCGCCTGAAGGACGAAGACGGAGGTGGACCACAGGAGCTGGAACTAGTGGGTGTAGCTCACTGAGCACCGCTCACACTCACCCAAGCCGCGCCACTCGCACTCGGCTGGTAGGTGGGCTGATCCCAACCAGGTGCATATCCAGGGTTAACCCCAAACATGTACCCCGCAGGGGCCCCTCCTGCCGCCGGTGGTGTGGTAGGCTGTGGCTGTGGCTGTGGTGGTGGCTGTGACTGCTGCTGTTGCTGCATGTGTTCTCTCTTTGCCACGCTTCTGGTGGACCTGCCTGAAACACTAGCACGACGACTTTCCTCTTGTGTAACAAGGGGAATGGTTAGTAACTCCGAGCTATACAATCGGAACCTGGGTTAGGTAACAGGATTTGATTTGCATAACCCGGAAAGAAGAAAGTCAAAGAATCATTTGAGCCTTTCTTAAGTATATGCCCCTGGATTAGGTATGCCTCATCAATGAGAACTCGGGGCGTCCCGATGAAGGGTACGGGATTCCAGCTAACAACCCCGAGTCTGAGAGCAATACGAATCACCAAAGACGTACACTCAATAGGACCTATCATCTTGAAATTCATCATCCACTGCCGAATCAAGGCTTTAACGGGAGAGACCTTGATCTGTTTAACAGCAGCATATAATAGCATCAACTCATCGCTGCGCACAGGCCGAACATCCTCTCGTGGAAAGAGAGTAATGGCAAGCCACTTGTGCCACAAACGGAGAGTGGGATGCACAATATCATTGCACCGAGGCACAAATTTGCCACTGTAAACAAGACCAGAGATGTCTACCCAGAAAGAGTCTTGAACAAAACCATCACAAGCCTTCTTCAAAGAAACAGCACAACAAGGACTAAAACCAAGGAGACGACTAAGTTCCTTCCAAAAAACATGATAATCGGTCCCAAAAAGATGAAACTCAATACCATCCGGAACCTCAGTAAGAGAGCAAAAAAACTGGATGGTGAGGGGCCGAGAGCCAAGCTCTGTAACCGGCGCAAACTCCTCCCAACCAAGAGCATGCCAAATGGAAGCGAACTCGAGGTTCATACCTGTTTTCTCCATGAGAGCCAGGTCGAAATCCCGGGTGTGAGCGAAGACTCAGTCCTTCAGGAGAGCATAGGCTTGCTCCTCTCGAGCGCCCCACAAGCTGAGGTAGGGGGTGTCGTCGACGACCTCCTCCATGGCTTGTGGCTTAGCTTGCTCTTCTTGCTCTTGCGTCGGCGTCGGCTCGGCAGGGACGGATGAACTCGCACTTGCCCACGAACGGGAGGGTGTCACCCTCCGGAGAGTGTTCACCGCTCAATTCATGCTAGCACAACAACAAAGGGACAAGACCAACTCAGTGATAGATTAGTGAAATCGAATGAAATTCTAACCGAGCTTGCTCCACCAATAGCAATACTTTTAGCAACACAATAGAGAGAACACTTGATGATCCAAACTTTGAGCAAGAAATCCAAGAAAACCAAGAGAGCAAGGAGTAGAGAGGGGAGTGTGAGTGAAATGAGTTGAATGGGTGAAGAACACCCCCTCTCTGGTCCAATTTATAGAGCAAAGGGGTAGCACACCGCGAACTAACTGTTGCACAACGGCTAGGAGCCGTTGACCAAAGCTGGGCCTACCTGACTGTTGCCAGGGTTCGGGCGAACCCTGGTTCGGCCGGCCTGGCTGTGGGCCCGGGCCTGACCCCCTTTGGCAGGCATGCCACCAACAGCTATATGAAGATATACCCAGGTGCACCGGCCAAAGTTTGCTCTAGAAATTGCCCAAATGATTTTTCTAAAGTTTTCAAACTCAGAAATTATTTTCAAAATTTTTATTTGAAAAGGGAAGAAGGGCTAGATAAATCTAGCATGCAGATGCAAGGTTTTGGAAAAATCAAATATGCAATTTTGGAAATCAAATACAATTTTGGAAAGGGAAATATGAGATAAATACCAGATTTAACCTTTTTGGTAGAAAGGACTCATCATTTTAGTCCGACGAGTTGGACTCTTCTCAGCGGTTAATTCCACTCAGCACCCCACTCCTGAGAAGTAGAGGGTGGTGCCTTCTCAATCTTCCACCATTCTTTCTGAATTTTCTTTTGCTTCTTTGACGGAGATTTCTTCTTTGGGGGTGAAGGCTCCATCCTTCCCCCAAGCTGCTCAACACTATCCTGCACCAAATAGCATTGCTCTTCTTTGTTCTGAAACTTAAACTTCAAGTTCCTCTTCCCAATGCAGAAACGGATTACTCCGGACCCCAGATTGCTTCTAGCTCAGACATCACTAAGAAATGGTCGCCCAAGGATGAGCGGCATTCCTCCCTCATCGTCCATATCAAGGACCACGAAATCCGCGAAGACATAAGAGTTCTTGACCTTGACCAATAGGCTCTCAACAATTCCTTCTGGATATCGTATCATTGAATCTGCGAGTTGGATAGTCCAGGCTGTCGGAGAGAGAGCTGGATATCCTAGTTGCTCGAACATGGCCTTGGACATGAGATTAACACTTGCACCAAGGTCACAAATGGCATGCTTGATCGTCTTGTAATAAATGGTGCATGTAATTGCCGAATAGCCAGGATATTTCTTGTGCACAACTGCTGATTCCTCCCATGGATCTAGAATTTGTTGTATGGGCATTCCTGCATAGCTAGAAGCATGTGTCTTCCTAGGTGGCTTACCTCACCTAGTTGACACTACACTAACATTTTCACAAGAGGATATGGGTTGCCCCGGGATCCTTCCGTTATCAGTAGATGGAACCAAAGGAGCTAGTTGAGCCAACTGGGTTTCTAACATTTTGTTAAAACTCAGTTGGCTCTTCTGAGCAGAAGAAAAACTATCAAGCTTAACGTTGATACTTTCTAAGGTTTTATCAAGGGTAGCTAGCTTTTTGTTAACACCTTCATTAATCTTAGCTTGCCCGAAAACGAGATCTCTCAAGGAGGGTTGGTTAGGATTGTATGAGTTACCTTCGTTACCTCCTTGATAATAAGGGCGTTGTTGATTCCACGTTTGGCGTCCTTGTTGAGGTGGACGATAACCATTATTATTGCCGTTCATGTACATACTCCTGAAGAATAAGACAATCCTCCATCCCATGGTGAAGATAGGCCAGGACATACTCCTGAAGCCTTTCCCAAGCCTCTGGAATAGATTCACTTGCTGCTTGCTGAAAACAAGAAATTCTTCCACAAAGAGCATTGGTTTTACCCAATGGGAAGAACTTCTTGAGGAATGCCTCTGAACACTTATCCCAAGTATTAATGGCATCACGGTTCGCATAGAACCATTGCTTGGCTTTCCCCAAACTTATGCTTTTGCACTGAATGTAAACTAGAGATAGATATAGAAACAACAAACTCAAAGGCAGGGGTAAGATAAAGATATGATAGGGTAGTGTGACACACACTCAGATCTACCTCTACTCTAGTACTCTACGGCATAGGGGGAACATACGAGTTAGCTCTAGGTTCTAATGTACTAAACATACAAAGCTAGAAGATACAAGAGATGGCAATGAGCATTGCATGAGAGGGTAAGGTTCAGCACCCAGGTACAAATGGGGAGCTATCCCGTGACGACCAGCACTCTGCGAAACTAGACTTTAGACTCCTACAGCAATACCCCAGCGCAGAGGGTTCCAAAGGGTCCAACAGCTGTCACCACTGCGGCCTACCTCAATCATTACGGGGGGTAAGCTCATAACTAACGTAGCCACACAACCCAGGCACCATGCCTGCGTTGCTGCTAGACTTCACCCGGCCCGGGCTATTGTGACCCAGGGTGAGAGCCACCAGAAGACTGGTCAACTTAGACCGAGTACCATAGCTTGAACACAAACCTCATGCAACACTATCATGCCATCTAACAAGATCAACTAAGGCTAGACATACGAACGGATACAAACTCTCTTATGTCTAGTCAACAAGATCAAAGGGTCCACTACTAGAAAAGTGATTATCAGTGACGATCTGCCCGTGACGCTGCTTACTTTGGTCACAAAATGGTATGTATTCCATGACGAAATGTCCGTCGTCGTCATAAGTTGCAAGTGACGATGATTTGGGTGAAAGAATAATGACGAAAATATAATTTACATCACAAAACAGATTAAGGAGATCGTCATAGATTATGTTTTGGTATGGCGTATGGTAATGATGAAACCTAGTGGTCACAGATTAGATTAGATAACGTCATAATTTATTTGAATCATTTGGCACAACTAATGACGAATCAAATTGGTCACAAATTAGTAGTGCACTTAACGACGTGGGATGTGTCTGCCACACGACCCATCATCGTGTGGCCCATCATCTTTTTTTTGTGTTGGCCCATTATCTAATTGTGTTTCACAAAAATAAAAGGCTCCGCGGAGTATCGAACCAGGGACCTGGTGATACCCAGGTAGGAGCTCTACCACTGCGCTACGTGGTCTTTCATGTTGTAAGTATGCTGTTTTTTTATTTGTCACTTTATTAATGAATAATGGGCCTTTACCTACATCGATGCGAAGTTGGGTCAAGTACCTTGATCGCGGCCAGATGTTGCCCTTCGTAGCGATCGCGGCCAGATCGTCTCGTCCAGGGTTTTTTTGTGTCGCGCTTGTGATCATCGAGGCCAGATTGTCTCCGGTGGCAGCAGGCTGGCAGGTGATCTAGGGCATCGAGCTTTTCTCCATCGACACGACGGTGACGTAGGAGAGCAGCGCCAGCATGCGAGACGAGGCAGAGGAGGCCCTTGCAAGGTTTGATGAATTTGATGTTTAAATTTTTTGTTCAGATATTCATATGTGTTTGAAGGGTTTGTTCATATATGCATGAATGGTTTTAAATTTTTTTGATCCTATATGCATCTGATTATCAAATAATTGTTCAAATATGCAATTTTTTGTATTGTGTTCAGTTTAATCTCTGTTTGGCTATTTTTTAAATTTTTGATTTGTTTGTCAAAACAGATGGATAGAAGCTGGATATTTGGGAAACAATTCACACCTGCATATTTGAAAGGAGTTGGAGAGTTTATGAAATTTGTTAGAGAAAGATACCCCGAAGACACTGACATATGTTGTCCTTGCCGCACTTGTCTTAATCGAAGGTTGCGACAGCAGAGTGTTGTAGAAAACCATATACACATCTTTGGAATGTCAGCCACATATACCAGGTGGATTCATCATGGGGAGTCAACAGATACTATTGAAGTTGAGAATACAGAGCACCAGGATGTTGAAGGTGATCATGACTATGGGATACATGTGGATGTGGGTGATGATGGTGATCTTGACGATGATCTTGGAGTACCAGAGATGATTGGAGATATATATGCTCAAGCAGAGGCTGATGGAGAACAGCCAAGGTTTGCAAGAGTCCTTGAAGATGCCAAGAAGGCACTTAGCCCAGGATCTAGCAATTCGAAATTCTCTTTTATGGTGAGGATGTTGTATATCAAGTCTCGTTATCGAATCAGCAATGCAGGATTTTCCACGATGATGAACTTGATCTCATCAGGATACCCTAAGAGTGAGTTGCTAAAATCTTATGATGAGGCAAAGAAATACCTTCGAGAGTTGGGCCTTGTATATGAAAACATACATGTGTGCAAGGACAGTTGTGTGTTGTTTCGGGATTCGAAAACATCAAAGTATGCTAAGTTGAATGTGTGTCCAGTATGCAAGGAGTCTAGATGGAAAGACGAGACTGCGACCAAGCAGGTTCCACATAAGGTATTGAGGCATTTTCCACTTTTGCCTAGGTTGAAGAGAATATATGCTTCAAAGCGTACTTCTGAGGAAACTAAATGGCATGCAAAGGTGAGGACGCCAGTGGACAATGTAATCAGCCATCCAGCTGATGGGGATGCATGGAAATACTTCGACAGTAAGGAAAAAGACTTTGCAGCTGACGCGAGGAACTTGAGGCTTGCCTTAGCTACAGATGGGTTCAATCCATTTGGCAACATGAGTACCCAGTACAGTATGTGGCCAGTGCTGCTGACTCCACTGAATCTCCCACCATGGGAATGTGTGAATCCAGCAAATTGTTTTATGTCTTTACTCATCCCTGGTCCAAAATCTCCAGGAAAGGATTTTGATGTTTTCCTTGAGCCCCTAATTGAAGAACTGCTAGAGCTATGGAAGGGTGTCAGTACCTATGATGCATGTACTGGTAGGAAGTTTGACCTTCATGCTGCTGTGCTATGGTGTATACATGATTTTCTAGCTTTGAGCACGTTGTCTGGGCGAACAACAAAAGGGTATTATGTATGTATTCACTGCGACAAGGATCAATTGTCTTGGGCAATAAGGAATAAGATATGTTACATTGGACATCGTCGATATCTTCCAAGGACACATGCATGGAGAAGAAGCTTGGCTTTTGATGGTAAGCGTGAAAACAAAGATGCACCACAGAAGTTCACTTTGGGTGAGGTCGTAGTGGAGCTAGAGAAGGTGAAAGATGTTAGGCCAGGGAAGCAAGTGAAGGAACCTGAAATCACAGGTAAAAAAAGGAAGCGTGATGTGGGTCCAAAGATTTATACCCGCAAATCTGCGTTGTGGAGATTGCCTTATTGGGAACATTTGAAGCTTCCACATAATCTTGATGTGATGCACATAGAGAAAAACGTATGTGAAAACATTCTATGCACATTACTCAATGTACCGAGGAAGACAAAGGACACACATAATGCTAGGCTAGATCTGTACGATATGGGCATCAGACATCATTTGCACTTACAGGAGAAAGGCAACAACTCAGTCAGTGCTCCACCTGCTCCTTATGTCTTGGGGAAGGAGCAAAAAGTCCAGTTTTGCAAGTTTCTAAAAGGTATCAAGTTTCCTGATGGATATGCTGCTAACCTAGCAAGATACATAAGTGAAGACGGTTCGAGGGTGGTTGGAAAGCTCAAGACACATTCTTGCCACATACTCCTGCAAAGAATCATACCTGCTGGACTTAGAGGACTGGTGCCTAAGGATGTGTATGAAGCAATTGCAGAGCTGGGGACATTTTTTAGGGAGCTATGCAGTAGAAATCTTAGGATTGATGATGTGAAGTGGCTGAAAGAACAAATTCCATTGATCCTATGAAACCTTGAGAAAATATTTCCCCCTGCATTCTTTGATGTCATGGTGCACTTGTGTGTCCATCTACCAGACGAGGCACTGCTGAGAGGTCATGTTCAGTATGGCTAGATGTACCCAATAGAAAGGCGACTAGGCACTTTGAAGAATTTTGTAAGGAACAGGGACAAGCCAGAAGGATCAATTGCTAAGGCATATGTGGCAAGTGACACCTTGAACTTTTGTTTTAGGTACATAGAGGATATGGACACTAGATTCAACACAGAGGATGATAGTGGTGGAGAGGTGCCATTGGATAATGACATCTCTGTTTTTAAGCATGGTGTTACTCGTTGGAGGTAATAGGGTCTAGTACATTGATGATGATGTCATGGATAAGTTAGTTTGGTATGTCCTACATAATTGTGAAGAAGCTGATGAATATAAGGAGTAAGTATTTTTTATTACTTTCTGAATTGTTTCTGATTATACAAAATTTTAATTTGATTAAACTTGTCCTTGCAGGTTATACAGAGACGAGCTGTTGCAGGAAGGTGCACAACTAAGTAATGTTGATAAAATGGTTGAACAAGGTTTTACCAAGTGGTTTAGGTGCCACGTAAGTAACTACACAGATTTAGTAATTAAATGCATATGTAATTGTTTAATTAATTATTTCTGTTGGTACATATTGAGATGAAACGCAAGGATAATCCAGAATCGGTTAGCGAAGGATTGTGGGCACTGTCATGTGGACCATGTCTACGAGTTAAGTTTTCTGCAGCTTGCAAGATTAATGGTGTTCGATATAGCACAGCGGATCACGAAAAGTTCCTACAGACACAAAATAGTGGTGTGATGACTCCAGGTGAACATAATAACAACATCATAGATTTTTATGGAGTCCTTAAAGAGGTAATTGAGTTGCAGTATAACTCGAATCTTCAAGTTCGTCGCACTGTGGTTATATTTCGATGTGATTGGTACAGCCAAGAAGGCAGGGGGGAAGGCCTTCAAGATGACAGACATTTCAAATCCATCAATGTGCAGTCATTATGGTACAAGACTGATCCTTTCATCCTATCATCTCAATCGAAAAAGATATTTTACATTGAAGATACATCTTTAGGTAAAGGTTGGCGAGTTGTGCAGAAATTTGAACATAGGAATATT
Source organism: Cenchrus fungigraminus (assembly GCA_036936925.1). Lineage (NCBI taxonomy): Eukaryota > Viridiplantae > Streptophyta > Magnoliopsida > Poales > Poaceae > Cenchrus > Cenchrus fungigraminus. The sequence continues at coordinate 108,261,072 of CM072779.1, forward strand.
TATGATGTGGCTGAAAAAGATGAGACCAGTCATGATGTGCATCAGGATGATTACCATTCAGACACTGAGCATGTGGTGCAAGAAGGTGAGGATAACGTGCCATTGCCAAATATTCAAGGTGGGGAAGCCACTATAATTGAAGGCAATTTGCAACAATTTATAAGAAACAAGAAGCAAGCTCCAATTATTGATGAAGGTAGCGAGGATGACGAGGAGGATGAGACAGTGCTGCAGTACTGTAGTGATGATGGCAATGATAATAATGATGACATGTCCCCAGATGATGAAGATGAAGATTTCTAGTATAAGTAGTTTATATCATTTATACTATTTGTTTCGAATAGCCAGAGTTTGTTTGAGATTTCAAAAATTTGTTATGACATTATGGATTTCATATGTATAAATGCTTCAGCCACCAGATTTATGTATAAATGCACATGAACAAGTTTAACTCTAAACATGCTTCAGCCACCAGATTTATGTATAAATGCACATGAACAAGTTTAACTCAGATTTTAAAAGCTCGAAATCCATAAAAAAAACAGATTGATGAACACTAATGATAGGGATTAACAAGCTAATATCATATATTTATAGGCATGTACATGCCACCAGATGAAGGTTACTTGTCTTGTTGCCACATAGGGAAATACTAACTAGGCACATTTCAGTGAGCATTTAAATTTACATGCTAAAGCAAGCGAGGCACAAAATAATCAAGCCTTCCAGCCTGCTACGGCACAACTAAGTAAGAGGTTCATGTGTTCCATCTGTTGGCATACAGAGGTTCCACCAACATTCAAATTCATCCATCACTGACAAGCCTAAAGCCTAAAGCCACTTGAACCCTAAAGGCTTCTCAGAAGTAGCAATGAGTGCAGCATGCAGTCTTGCTTTCCTTTTCTTCTCCGCATTGAGCTCACCCTCAAGCCACTTGACTTTTTCCTGAGACTCTGCCACCGCTTTTTGTAACTGCAAGAAGTCCATCTGTTGAAAAATGAGCAGCATGCATATGTAAGTACAATATTGCTGGACATGTATACTAAGCATGCATATAATTCAACATGCTTAGCATGTATACTAGACATTACTAAAAGAACAGTTTATGGATACACTTAAACATGCATACTCAAGCAAATTTAAGCTTTGCCAGTTATAGATTATGGATGACTATAGCAGTAACTCGAAGTAAAAAAAGAAAGTAGATGACTGCAGCAGTCAACTCACCTTCTTCTCCTTCCCCCTCAGCTCTGAGGTCATCTGTGACAGTGGCTCCTTCCCCTTCTCCTCTATCTTGACCTCTGTGAGCAGCTCTTTCCCCTTGTCCTCTATCTTGACCTCTGGCAGCGTCTCCTTGCCCTTTTTGAGGCGCTCGCTGTGTCTCAGCACGCGCTCGGCGGCGCTGGATGAGATCCCCCAGCGCGTGCTAGCCTGCAAATTTGATAAGCAAGACCATGAATCAACCTAGTCAAATGCTGATATTTGATAAAGAAGACCATATTGTAAACTGGCCAATCAATAATCTTGCAAAAGAATATTAATGCAGAACACTACCTAAATCATTGTTTGGATCATATTGCAAACTGGGCACTAAGTTATCATGAATAATTTCTACACTACCTAAACCATTGTTTGGACCATATTATAAACTGGGCACTAAGTGAGCATGACTAATTTCTACACTTCCTAAAATTTCTTAATTAATCCAGCAAAAGGATACCCACAAATCATATAATAACTTTACACATATCATTTCCCACACTCTGTGTACAGCATGAACATGTGCCTGATATGAACTATGCATAAAACTAAATCTGTGATTCCATATCATCTACTGACAAATGCAAGCGTCTCATTCAGTGACTAATTGAAAACCCTCTCGTAGAATTTGCAGACCCACAAATCATTTCCCACAATCTGTACAACATCAACATCATCTGATCTAGGGCTAACTCTTTTTCAGTGACTAATCGAACTATAAAAGAATCTATATAATCTCCTTCATTTGTTCAGCAGCTGCACTACATAATCAACATCATCTCCATACGAACTGGGAAAGGCAAGAGATGGAACCTTAGGTTGTGCAGACAAAAATGTAGATCCGTTGGCGTGATTGGGATCGTTCCTGACCCTCCCGTAGCCTGGTGGGACATCAGGAACGATGTCCACGACGCCGGTGGAGGCGGCAGAGGTGCCGGAGGCGGCGGAGCCCCGGCGCAGCACCACGCCATGGGGAGCCTTGGTGAACCTCCCGGTCGCTGGGTCCTGCTTCTGGTTGCTCGCACGGGCGGACTGTGCCGGGTTCTTCTTCGTCATCTTCGCTCCGGTGGCGACTGCGGCAGCGCAAGCTGGGGGATGTGGGTTTGGCGCACGCGGGAGAGGAAGCGGCGGCGACGAGGTGGTGTGAAATGTGTGTGACGATTTGTGGGACGATTTTGGGGAAAACCGCTTTAATAGATAGATCTGGTGGTGTGAAACTGTGTGTGACGATTCGGGTGACAGGCGGCCTTTCAACGTTTTAAATTGAATAGAACCTCACATCGAATGTATACACCTTCCTAGCCCAATGGCAATGCGCTCTGAATCTAACACCACAGCTCCCAAGTTCGAATCCCGTCGGAGCCTTTTTTTTGTTTTTTTCTTTTATTTTGTTTCAGAATCACCTGAAACTTTTTTGACAACATAATAGACCAAAAGGAGGAGCTCCTGCAAGTTTTGAGATTTTTTAAGCAAGATTACAAGTTTTTAACATTTATTCTTTATTAAATCAACAAATATTTACAATAATAGGCAAACTTGGTCTGAAAATTCCAAAAATTCACCCAACATCATAGATTGCATCCATAAGCATCCCAAAATAGTTTCAAATGATTTCAAGCAACTGGTACTACACATCCCACATAGGGATGAACATCTCCCGGTGAGTGACAATGACATGTGTGAGACATGTATGCTTTAGTGGGGAAGTGCATCATCACTTTCTCAGAATCACTTGAAACTTTTTTGACAACATAATTGACCAAAAGGAGGAGCTCCTGCAAGTTTTGAGATTTTTTAAGCAAGATTACATGTTTGTAACATTTATTCTTTATTAAACCAACAAATATTTACAATAATAGGCAAACTTGGTCTGAAAATTCCAAAACTTCACCCAACATCATAGATTGCATCCATAAGCATCCCAAAAAAGTTTCAAATTATTTCAAGCAACTGGTACTACACATCCCACATAGGGATGAACATCTCCTGGTGAGTGACAATGACATGTGTGAGACATGTATGCTTTAGTGGGGAAGTGCATCATCACTTTCTCAGAATCACTTGAAACTTTTTTGACAACATAATAGACCAAAAGGAGGAGCTCCTGGAAGTTTTGAGATTTTTTAAGCAAGATTACAAGTTTTTAACATTTATTCTTTATTAAATCAACAAATATTTACAATAATACGCAAACTTGGTCTAAAAATTTCAAAACTTCACCCAACATCATAGATTGCATCCATAAGCATCCCAAAAAAGTTTCAAATGATTTCAAGCAACTGGTACTGCACATCCTCACAACGGCTTACATGTCTAACTAAGACCTATGTGACTATGTGAGACTATGGCCCCCTTTGTGAGATATTCGTATCACCACTATCTCCAAATCATCTTCAACTTTAATAAGGTGTTCATGGACACAAACTAAGAGGTTTTCTGCAAAAAAATGAAAAAAATATACAACATAGAAACAAACGTCTTTTTACAAAGTATAATAAAAATAGTGTCCAAAAAATACAGGCCCCTTAGGATTCGAACCCGGGAGCCAAGTCTTGGCAGTCAATTGGCCTTACCATTGGGCTATTTCAGTTTGTTCGTTATGAGTCAGGAGACAGTTTACTTAAACAATAGGCGTAGACTGACAAAAAAAAGGGCGCCAAGATTGGCACCAAACGTTTTCGGTGCCTTTTGTCCCGAAAAAAAATTGTGCCTAAATCGCGGATTATTAACCTCCCTCCCCCACTTCTCGTCAAACCTCCCCCAAACTTTCTATCTTCTCACCTCCATATTCCTCGAACCGGAGAAGCCGCCGCCGCCACAGGACCCCATCGCCGGCGACGACCTCCTTGCTCATCCCAGGTAAGTTGGTTCCACCCCGCCTCCACCTATCCCTCTCTCTCAACGACCCACCTACGTATCTCTCCCCATCAAACCTCTCACTCACAACAATGAAACCCTAACCACAGCCGCCCCAGAATACGATTTGGTTACATGCCGCCCCCTATCCCTCTCTATCACCTACATTTATCTCCCCATCCACCTCTTTTGATTCCCGAACCTAACCCTAAGCACATCTACAGGTCTCAATTCCCAACTTGGCCACAAGCTCAATGGTGGCCACTAGGGGTCAACGTAAGAACGCACCTGCAGGTATGTGGAATACTGCAACTTTATTTGTTAAACGAGATCTACAATTTCGTTCAAGTACAACTGCAATTTTGTTGAAATTGTTGAGGACTTGTCTGCGCAGTACCATTCTGTTTACTTTATATTGTTGCAATTGCTTGTGTCAAACCAATCTAGTTCTTGATAATAGAATTTGTGAAATTGCTTCAGTTCATGCTTCTTATTCAGTTCTATTTGTCTGGCCATTATAATTGCATTTGTCTGATTCATGGGTCCATTCTTAAGTTCAGTGTGTGCTAATAGAATTTTTCGTGCATGTATGTTGATACGAAAATCGTAGTTCAGTCCCATCTATGTACATACTTTTTTCATAGAGTTATAAGAGTGTTTGGTTCAGTGTCATAACCAGGGGATTTAATATCTAGGACTCCAGAAATAGTTGTACCTCTTATCTCAGACCTTAGACCTCTGAAGTAGTCTTATTACCTCTAACCTATTAGTTGAAGCCTTTTAAAATTTCTAATACACCCAATTTCTTGTCCTTCAAAGAACCTACAATAGCTGAGGACTATGAGAGAATCCGAGATAGACAAGTTGCGGAGAATCAAAAGATCTTTGAAGAGCTCGGATTGAATACACTAGCTTTTGACCTGAATAACTCCTTGCCCCAATCTGCACAAAAGAAGGGGAAAAGACAGCAAACAAGGGAACAGATAATGAAGATTCATCATCATCGGAGTATCTCGTTGATGCGGATGATCAAGGAGATAGTACTGATGATGATGACACTGAATCTAATGAGCAGCCACAACCCATGGCAAATGAGGTGCTTCTTCTATCTTCAATGTAGTCCATGGGCCATACTAGCATTGCAATTACATGTTTCTGTTCTAAAGTATGCTATAGGATTTAGATGCACATTCTTTGAAACATACATCTTGTTTAATATATGCTATTCGTTATTAATGCACATGACTTACCTGAGTTTCTTTTCCACACAGATTCCCTCACCGCGTAGTCGCAAAATTATGTCTTCAAAGATCAAGAAGTCTAATCCCATAATGGCACCTGGGGTTAGATATAGTAAGAGAGTGAGGGCAACTCCTGAAGCTGAAGTGCAGCCTTCTGCATCCGAAACATCAAGGTCAAAAAGGCAGCATGTGCAGGAGCCTACAGTTGCTAATGATGACACTACACCTGCAGAAGAAGCCAATGGAACAACCGGGCATGACAACACAGCATCAGAGGAAACCAATGTCACAGCTGGTCATGACAATGCAAATGTAGAGGAAGACATTGTAGCTGCTGATGACAATACACTTGCTGAAGGCAAGTTCTATTTTTCCAGTCAGTTATGACATCTCTTTTGTTCATCTTGCAGAAATTAAATCATTTAACCAAATGCAATTTCTATTTTGTAGATTCTCAACAGAGACGTCCAAGGAGGCCCAGACCAGCTACTGTTGGAAAATAGCTGGATAGGATGACTAAAGCTATGGGAAGAAGATTGCCCATAGTTGTTGATGAAGGAAAAAAATGCCACATGAACCTGTTCAAGCTGCCAAGTTAGCTTCAGAGGCCGGCGTCATCGTTCGGGAAAGCATTCCTGTCCTTCCACATTTGAAGGATTACAAGAAAGACAACAAACACTTCAAGACCTTTGAGGGGCAGCTAGCTGTAAGTGCATTACTATTCCTATTTGAAACTTTCATACATGCTTAACCTTATTTGTCTAACTAAGTATCGAACTATCATATGCCTAGGGTCGCTTGGCTGTTAACACAAACCATGCCCCAACAAAGGTTGCTATGACCGATTTGATGTGTGTTGCGATAAAGAACCAACGTTATTGCCTCAAGAAGCGATACTTCAATGGTGTACCTGCAAATGAGGTTCGGACAACTTCTCCTGTTGGTTACATGACTGATGCAGAATGGAGGGCACTTGTTGCAAAGTGGTCTGATCCAAAGAATATGGTATGGGTATACTGCAATATATTCTTCATTCACTAATTTTCCAAAGACTCTTAACATTCTGAACTTGTGATATCATCTCACATGTTGAATCTCTTGTAGGAAACATGTGAAAAGAACAAGCACAACCGCAGTCAAGTCAAGTATCATCAGGCTACAGGTTCTCGCTGCTATGTGGCACACTTACATGCATATGTAAGTAAGACATTACCTTCTTCACTTAAATGCACATTGGCACTGAACAAATTCATTTTCATTTCATCTGAGATTACTTTGCTATGATTTTTATCCACTATACAGAAGAAGAATAGAATCATAGACGACCCCAGCCTAGATCAGAATGAAGCAATAGATGCGGTGGAGGCCTTCAAGACTTGCCATACCAGCTCCAAACGTGGCAGGAGTGAGCTGGTAAGAGAGGCACTTGTAAGTGCATAGGGTCTATCTCTACTAGTTGATATTTAATTCTAATTGCATTGGTTGTTGGTCTTATCAATTATCATCTTACTGTTGCTAAAGGTATTTACATGTAACTGTTATATGTTCATAAATTTCAGGCTGATATGGAAGCTTTGAGGGCTCAACCTGTTCCTGAAGATGAGATGCCTGCATCAAGTGTGCAAGTCGTGTCCAAGGTGCTCTCCCAGAACAGCTCCAACCATTTCCTGAAGAGTGTTGGCTTCCAAACACCGCCATCCACCAAGTCAGGTTCATCAAATGACAGTGAGCTTCGGGAACAACTTGCAGCTGAAGCGACGGCAGCTGTTCAAGGTGAACTAGACGACCTCAGGAAGAAAATTCAAGAAGCTGAGGAAGAGCGGGGGAAGACACAAAAGGAGCTGGAGGAGTACAAGAAGATTACAGAGAAGAACACCAAGGAGATGGCAGAGATCAATTTGCTACTCAAGAAGCTCTTGTCCCTCCATGGAAATAGTTCTTCATCCACATGAGCACAACTGCTGCTCAGATCTGCTGTGAACTTGGTTTGGTCGTGTTTGAAACTTTTAGTTATGTTTGGTCTTGATTTCTGAAATGTGATGTCAAGTGGTGTTGGCCACTCTGTTGTATGCACACTGGAATACTACTTTTAATCTTATCGAATGGTGTTCCCATTCTAGTATCATCTGCAAATTACAATTCCATTATAAACTGCAATTTATCTGTGACCAAAGTGATGTCACATCAGTGACCATAGTTATGTTATATATGTGACCAAATCAAGTCCAATCTGTGACCATTTATATGGCAAATTTGTGACCAAATTACTTCAAAGTGTGACGATGGGAAATAGTATTTTGTGACGATGCGAACATGTATTCAATGACGATTCGAAAATGATGACGTCACCTGCCACGTCAGCAATGATGTCACCTGCCACGTCAGCAATGACGTCACCTGCCACGTCAGCAATGACGTCACTACCACGTCAGCTGCCAGCGTGGCATACGCCGTCGCCGCTCCCAAACGGCAGGTTATGAAGAAACAAAACGAAGTTCCATGACCAAACCTGATCGTCACAAAAAATAAACGCCGTTAACGGTGCTGTCAGCACGTCAGGCAGACGGCCGATTGTGATGAAAAGCTTTGTGACGATCATAGTAACCATCATAGAGAAAAAGAAAAGAAAACAACCACGAACACAAACCTCCAAGCAAGTGATCCAAAGCCAAAGAACAAGCAAAAACCACGATCACTCGCCAGACCAAGTCTCGGCCCCCTAAGGCAAGGGCAATGGCTTAACACAGCCAAGACAAAACAAAGCTCACAAAGAGCACACCACAAAGCACAAAACTCGGGCAAACCAAAGGAGCTCCCCCTGCACATATGCCAACTCCCCCTGAGAAAATGCAACTTCTTTTCTCAAATTTTCTCCTCACATGCAAAATCTCACAAAACTTCTCCCCTTTCATACATATTCTCCCCCTTGTTGACAATGCATGAATCAAGATATCATGAAGCTCCCCCCTTGTTTTCATGAAAAATGCATATCTACCAGGCTTCTCAGATATACAAAGAGCACAACAAAATGCTACAAATGAGATATAGAGCAAGCAAAGTAGACATGGTGTAGTTAGCGCATTGCCATCAAGAAAGTAGAGACATATAAGCATGTGACATGGCCAAAAGCATTTTAAGCAATTTTCAGAAAGAAACATTCATCTCATGAGCAAGGCCCTATCCATGTCAATTTGAGCAAAAATAAACTAGATCATACAAAGCTCATACAAGATCACAAGTTCTCATCACAAGATCATAGCAAACGCCCATAACAACTAAATGTCATGTCAAAGCCACCGAGCCATGTGTCTACTTCTTAAAATGAGACTTCTCATGGTAGACAACATGCAACGTTTTAGCACCCAAGATATGTACATTAAAACATAAAGACATGTTTAAGAGCTCATTTCTCAAGCATAAGGCAATTCATACACCAATTTCATTTGCAAATTAAGCATGGTACATGAAATGCCTTTGCAGCAAAAAGAAGCTTATGCTCCTCCACAAGTGAACATATGGGCTAAACATTTACCATGACAAATGGGTCTTTGACCCCAAGCAAAGAGAGCATGATACTCAAGCACAAACTAAGTATGATATAGGCATTTGAGCACAAATTGAGCATGAAATGGTATCTACTCATGAGTGAAGCATTTTTAGCATTTTCAACAAAAAGGAAGCTATCTCATCATGAACATATGACAATACCATCAAGAGCATAGCATTCACATCACCATTCCCAAAGCATACACATATCTCACATATAGCACATCATAGTGATCAAACTATATAAGAGAAGCTCATCCTACCACAAATGATCCAAAGATGGCTATCCTACCATGTTTTGTACAGAAAGTAAAATGCATGCATGGAATGCAACAAATGATACATATATCACATATATACATGAGAAGCTCCAAGACCCAGCTAGAAAGGAAAACACACTCCAAGCTCACCTCGCAAGCATGTGAAGGTAACTTGGTCAAGTGGTTTAGTGAATATGTCGGCTACCTGATCATGGGTAGGTACATAGGACAAGGATATCTTCCCATTCTCAACATTGTCCCTCAGAATGTGGTATCTCACTTCGATGTGTTTAGTCTTGGAGTGAAGGACTAGGTTTTTGGCTACACGTATGGCACTGGTGCTGTCACAAAAGAGTGGAACCTGGGAGCACTCCTCACCAAAATCGCTCATAGTGTAGGTCATCCTTAGGAGCTGTGAACAACAACTGGCTGCAGCAACATACTCGGCTTCTGTAGTGGACTGGGCTACACTGGATTGCTTGCGAGATGACCAAGAGACCAAAGAAGAACCAAGAAACTGGCAACAACCTGAGGTAGACTTGCGGTCCAATCGACACCCAGTCTGAGTGTCGAGGAGGCAGAATACCAAAGACCAAACTCAGGAGTGTAGTTCAAGTACCTGAAAATCCTCTTGACAGCCTGCCGATGTGAAGTCCTCGGTGAAGCCAAAAAACGAGAGCACAGACACACACTGAACTGTATGTCCGGCCTCATCGCCATCAAGTAGAGGAGGGAGCTGATCATGCTTTGGTACTCCTTCTGGTCCACGGGTTCACCATCTTCATCCGCATCCAAAGTCGTGGTGGTACCCATCGGTGTAGTCAGCGGCTTGGAGTCGTTCATGCCAAACTTCTTCACCATGTCCCTGGTGTACTTCTCCTGATGTACAAACGTCCCGTCCTTGAACTGCTTGATCTGAAGTCTTAAGAAAAACTGCAGCTCGCCCATCATAGACATCTCAAATTCCCTGCTCATGTCATCTGCAAATCTGGCAACAAGATCATTAGAAGAGCCACCAAAGATTATGTCATCCACATAAATCTGAACAATCAACAGGTCATTTCTATGCTTAAGAAGAAACAGGGTCTTATCAACTGAGCCCATCACAAACCCCTTACTCAGCAAAAAACCTCTCAACCTACCATACCAAGCCTTAGGTGCCTGTTTCGACCCATAAGCGCTCTCTGGAGTTTGTATACACGGTGTGGGTATATTTCACTCTCAAACCGCGGGGGTTGCCTCACATACACTTCTTCCTCTATCACCCCATTCAAGAAAGCACTCTTCACGTCCATTTGGTACAACTTGAACCCTTTAGCCACGGCAAAGGCTAGAAGGATCCTAATTGCCTCCAAATGGGCCACAGGAGCAAATGTCTCCTCATAATCTATACCCTCTTTCTGGTTGAACCCCTGAGCCACCAACCTCGACTTGTTTCTCACAACCATCCCATTCTCACCTTCCTTGTTCTTCCATACCCACTTGGTACCTATGGGACGGCAATTTGGCAGTGGATCGACTAACACCCAAACTTGGTTTCTCTCAAAGTTTTCCAACTCCTCATGCATGGAATTCACCCAATTCTCATCAGACAAAGCGTGTTGAATATCTTTGGGCTCAAACAAAGCAAAAAATGCAGAGTGAGCAAAGTGAGAAGTATTCCTTGACCTCGACCGTGTAGTGCGTTCATGAAGGTCACCTATGATCGTCGTCGGTGGGTGATCCACCTGTACATGCCGGGGAGCCTCTCGCCTGGACACAACCTCCCCCTCAGCAGCAGCCTCCACTCGAACAACCTCAGTCGTAGTGAGTGTAGGGGATGGACCATCCTTGATCGTCGTCGTCGTAGTGGAAGCAGCGTGTACACGATCAGCTGCTGGAGCATCACCACCATCATCATCGTCGTCTCCATCTCCATCCTTCTCATCCTCAAAGATCCTCGCTCCAATCTCCTCGTCACCTGCACACTCAAAAGCAGAAGAGCTACATGGCTGTGTCTCGTTGAAGGTTACCTCGCATATCTCCATGATTCGGTTAGTGTCAAGGTTGAGCACACGATATGTTCTAGAGTGAATTGCATAACCGAGAAAGGTACCATCTGAACATCTAGACTCAAACTTATCCAACTTTCCCATCTTCAGAATGAAACACTTGCAACCAAAAGCTCTAAAATGACTCAACTTGGGTTGTCACCCATGCATCAGCTCATAAGAGGTCTTCTTCTTGAAAGCGCGAAGGAAAATGCGATTTGAGACATAGCAAGCAGTATTGACCGCCTTGGCCCAGAAACGCCTAGGAGTCCTATGCTCATCGAGCATCGTCCTGGCCATCTCACAAAGGGTCCGGTTCTTCCTCTCCACTACGCCATTCTGGCAAGCAACGTATGGAGAAGAATATTTATGGTCGAGACCAAGATCACTACAAAAGGCATCAAAATGAGAGTTCTTGAATTCCGTGCCATTGTCACTGTGTATAGCTCGAATGGCGTCACCATGTCTCTCATTCTTCCACCTCAAGATCAAGTCACGAACAAAGCCAAATGTCTCGCTCTTATCCTCCAAAAAGAAAACCCAAGAGTACCTCGAAAAATCATCAACCACAACCAACACATACCACTTCCCACCTGCAGAGCGAACACGAGCTGGCCCAACCAAATCCATGTGCAACAGCTCACAAGGTCGCTCGGTCATGACCGCAGTCAGAGGGACGTGAGAAGCGGCAACCATCTTTCCATGACGACAAGAAGCACAAATCAAATCCTTCTCGAATTTCAACTTAGACAATCCTCGGACAAGGTCAAGACCACTCAAGCGGGAAAGCAACTCAAAGCTCAAGTGTCCTAACCTCCTATGCCACTTCCAAAGCTCGACCGAAATGCCAACAACAAAGCATCGAGGAGGACCAACAGACTAGGAAAAATCGGCATGAAAGATTTGACCCTCGGGGACGATCGTACAGACAAGATCGCCTCGAGAATCAAGCACACGAGAAGCGCTCAACTTAAAACAAACCTCAAAACCTTCGTCAAGCAACTGGGATACTGACAACAGGTTAAAACCAAGTGACTTGACCAAAGCCACACTCTTCAGGGTCACCTTACTACTCACCTTCACCATACCTTCATCAAGCACTCGTCCTCTCCCATTGTCCTCGAAAGTGATGTACTCCCTCGTACTCACCGGGGTGAGGCTGGAGAACCACCCACGATCTCCGGTCATGTGATGTGAACAACCGGAGTCGATCAACCAAAAGTCCTCCAAGCCTCCCACCTGCAATCAAAAACGAGGATGAGAATGAGCAAGCGACTCAACACTGGGGTTAGTACCAAAAGAGTCAAACCAGTGTCGAGCTATTTGCTCAAAAGAAGGATTAGCAAAATCCATCCTATCAAAACCTCTAGGCGGAGCCCTCTCACGCCTACCACCGAAGAACTTGTCACGTCTCACGGGAGGAGTACATGCACCACGAGGGGGAAAACGTGGCCCGTAGTCCATCTGAGACCCAAAGCTCCGATCATGCCTCCCAAACTCGTAACAGTCACGAGTGTTGACGGCTGTTAAGTACCTACTTTAGCCGTCAATATACTCATGAATAAAGGAGCATAAGGCTATTCTTACACGTATTTAGTTAAGAATAATGTAGTTCCACTTGTCCTTAGAGATTATTTGATTGCAGGAAAATAAGCAGGAAAAGAGTGACAAACTCACCTTCTATGGTCCATGCCACATCACCTCATCCTAGGTGGGCTGCCAACAAGGATGCCATGCATGCACACCTGCCAACAAGGGAGCCATGCATGCATGCCATGCAAGAAATCCAACTGAAGCAACCCCTGACGAATCAGATCATGACACGTGGACGTCACATGGATCCATGGGCCCACAAAGGCATGCAAATCGCACCAAAACAAGGTGGACACCGGGAACCGACCTAAGGACCCATGGGACAGCCACCAGGAGAAAGCACAAGCCAGGGGGGCCCACCAGGGGGTCGGCCGACCCCACAGGTCGGCCGAACCGACCCTGGCTCGGCCTGTCCTGTGCTTCCACGTGGTGCTTCCCTATTGGTCCTAGGCACCATTCCCGGGGTGTTTGCATCCATTCCTCGCCGGTGCCCGGGCCTATAAATAGAAGGAGAGGGGGCTCACTTATGAGACATCCACACTTGCAACACTTCTCTCACTTTTAGTCTCAAGGCTAGGAGGTAGGCTAGAGTAGTTCTAATTCAGGTTCCAAGTCTACTTTGGGATCTAGGTATGAGTTCTCTTGTATCTTATTTCATTTGTATGACTTTGATCTACTTCAGTTATTCAGCTATTTCATATGAAGTTGTGTTAGTATACATGAGTGATTTGTTCATGTGTTCTTCACCTGTTGATCATTTAGAGGCTCCTGTTCTTGACGAACAAGGCCTTTCGATCCACTTGACGGGTGACTTTCACATGTTTCTAGTGTTTGTTCATAAGTTAGAGGCTCGTGTTCTTCGCGAACACGACCCTTTGATCCAGTTGAATAGACATAGAAAAACACGAATCCGTTTGTGTACATAACCTGGTTTGATCTAATTAGATGACATGACTGCGTTGTATGAAGTCTGTGCTTAAGCTACGGTACTCAGTGTAATTGGTTGGTTTATCTGCTGGCTTGACCTGGGTCACAATAGCCCGGGCCGGTCAAGTCCGGCTAACAACGTAAGCATAGTGCTTGGGTTGCGTAGCTACCTTACTTATGAGCTTATCCCACGGTTTGTCTTGGGGTAGGCCGCGGTAGTGACAGCCGTTGGTCCCTCTGAAATCCCCCACGTTCGGATAAGCTGTAGGAGTCTAAAATCTAACAACCGGAGTTGTGCGGAAGCAACGCGGGAGGTTAGCTCCTCGTGGTACCTGGGTGCTTAATTCAATATTCTTCAACGCTAGTGTATCTAACTCGTTCCTACCAGCTTTATGTGTATAGTACATAAGAACCTAGAACTAACTTGTATGTTGCCTCCTATGCCTAGGACCCCTTAGAGAGAGAGTGAGTGCGTGTGTGATAACACTACCCCTATTATCATATTTTACCCCTGCACTTGAGTGTCTGATTTATTTCCGTCTATGATCTATACTCATTGCAATAGTGTTGAGCTTGTCAATCCACCAATGCCTTCCTTGGATTCGATACCCTTTGGAATACTCCTTTGGGGAAATGCTACAATGGTACTTCCGTGCGCTTGCGGACTCCTATAACATTAAGAATTACCAACCAGCATTTCTGGCGCTGTTACCAGGATGGGTTCCAAACCCGTTCTTAGGTGATTGCGTTAAGAAATGTCAACAACGAGCAGGAGCACGTCCAGCCAACTCAACATGCCCAAACCCAACACGCCTATCTCTCTGAGGAAAACCACCTCCACCTCCACGAGTGGGAACTGTACTCACAAACACCTCACCCCTTGGTAGAGGCCCTCTACGAGGCTTAGGCACCCCATGGGATGGGTGGTACCTGTCCTTGTTTGCCATCTCCCTAGCAAACCTCTCATCTCTCTTCCTCCTGAAACAGAACTCATCCTTATGCCCATCCTCCCCCGACAATACTCACAATGGAAGCGGATCGGCTGTGGCTTAGGCTGTGGCTTTCCTGTGGGCTTCTCAACAGCTTTCTCTCCTGACTTCCCACCAAAGACACTCCCCTGGGTGCTCACAAACTTGATGGGTTTCTGGTTGTTTTCTGACTTGTGGGGGAACACTTGTGGATCTGGGGTTGTATCAAGCTTGTTTCTGAGATGGTTTGGCTTGGGTTCGAATTTGTTCATGGGTGTAGTGTATGGGGGAATAGGAATCTCTCCAGCTTTCTCTTCTCCCTCACCACTCTTCTCACCACTCTTGCCAGCCCCCAACGCCTGACCATCAAACCTCTTAAATTGAGCCAACATCAAACTCAATTGTGGCTCATGCCCAGACAACCATCCCATCAATTTCCTCAACTCATCATTCTCATCCTGCAAACGGTCAACATAGTGTGCATGTTCCATGTTTTTCAAAGCATGCATTTCACAGGTAGAGCATGATATAGGAATAGGAGCTTTTAATGTAGCCTCAAGGGAAACTATCTTGGTGTGAGATTCATCTAGCCTAGCATGCAACACAAGACATGAAGTGCAAGCAGCTAACAAAGCAGGTCTAGATTTCAATTCATCACACTCAACCCTAAGCACATCTAGTTCCTAAAGAGTTGAGGCATGCTTCTCCTTGAGAGCAGTCAAGTCAGCCATAAAAACATTGTAATCACCACAATCAACCTCATCAGAAACAACAAGAGCAACTTTCAAAGAACCTATATCAGTTCTAGCATCAACAAGCAAGGACTCAAGCTCAACTATCTTGTCCTTAGCATCACTTAGCAAGGACCTAAACTCTCTCTTCTCCTTGTTGGTCTTCCTAAGAACATCATCACGGTTATCAAGCAACTCATTCAGCCTAGCATTCTCCTCTAGCAAGAAGTTGGGATCATGTCGTACCTCTTCGTCGGAGTCGGAGTTCGAATCCGAGCTGTTCTTCCCACCCTTCTTGGAGTGCGCCATGCCTCAAAATCTACCTTGTGCGACGAAGCTGAGGTCGGTGAAGTTCTTGCCTGTGTGCCGCTTGTCCTTGCGCCAATCTTGCTCTTCATCGCTGCTCGAACCGGAAGAAGAGTCGCTAGAAGTAGAGTCGATGTTGCTCGCTCCGGCAACCATCGCTTGAGCCGTCTTCTTCTTTTATCTGCCGCTATTCTTTGGCCTTCTCTCGCCCTTGTCCTTGCGCTTGTCCTTGTAGTCATTCCAGGAGCGGTCCTTGTTGTAGTCGTGCTTGGGCTTGCCCTTGTAGTCATTCTTGATCTCCATGGCTTCAGGGCATTCGGCGATGAAGTGCCCGTGCTTCCTGCACCGATAGCACATCCCCGAGCTTCTCGTCGCATTCTTGCGGTTCTCGTACATCCGCCCAAACCTCTTGCTCAACAAGGCGAGATCATCCTCGCTCAGCACCTCAAAGTCCTCATCTGGCAAGGACACAAGAGAAGACAAAGAAAAACCAATAGAGTTAGCATTAGTCCTTGATCCTGAGACAAGAGCCAAACTATGAGGATCAGTGGGGCTCTCGCCCTTGGCTCTCAAGCCACGATCAACCTCCGAAGACCTGAGCTTAGAGAACAGCTCGTCAAGCGACAAGGTATCATACACGCTCGACTCCTCAATGGCCTTGACCTTGGCACTCCACACAGACCTATCCAGGGCATGCAAAAGCATGATAGCTTGATCATGATCCGTGTATGGGAGCACTGTCACATTTGCCCTCATGTTGTTGACTATGCTGGTGAAGCGCTGAAACATCGCATCAGTCGACTCACCGGGGAGATGAGTGAAGTTCTTGTACTCTCTCTGGTAAGTGGAAAACAAATGAGCTTGCACCTGGGCATTGCCAACATGAGCATTCCTCAGCTTAAGCCATATCTTTTGGGCCACATTCTCTCCGTACACTCGCTCAAACTCCGAGGCACAGAGAGCACGAAACAAGTAATCAACGGCCTTGCAGTTGGCCTCAAAAATGTCCCGCGATCCTAGAAGTAGAAAACTGTCTGGAATGACATAGTTCGGAGTGGTCCCAGAGAAGAGTCCCCTTCCCATGCAAAAACGTGCCCATTCGCCTCTCCCACATTGGGTAATTCTTGCCGTCGAAGTGCGGAGGACCCGACCCTTTTCCATAGTTACCCATCTTTAGATCTTAGACTGGTTAGAATCACGTAGATCTATAACCGGCTCTGATACCAATTGAAGGACCGAATAGGCGACCAGAGAGGGGGAGTGAATGAGAGCCGATAAAAATTCTTCCCGAAGGATGAACTCGACCTATACCCTGATTGCCACTCCGATCACGCGTACACACCAGAGAAGCTCTAGACTAGGCACACACAAGCCTACAAGTCCTAGAGACAAGCCTCGAATCAAAGCGCGGAAGCACAAGACAAGAATCAAAAGACTTAGCCAAATTTGTGAGGCTCAGGGCGGACAGTCCGCGTGAGTACGGCGGACAGTCCGCGTGAGTACGGCGGACAGTCCGTGTGTCTGGCGGACAGTCCGCAACTCCAGGGTGGACAGTCCGAAAAACAGCACTGAACCTCTAGTAGCGCACCGAGGAAATTCGGACAGTCCGGGCAAGCACCACGGACGGTCCGGCTCCTCACGGATAGTCCGGCCCCACCTGGTGGACAGTCCGGCAAACACCACCCAAACGAAAACCTTGAACACAATGGATCAAAACATGAGCGCGCAAGAACATAGATGAACACATGACGAAATGGTGTCGCGCGGACAGTCTGCACGCGACCCGCGGACAGTCTGCCAAGCGCGGACAGAGCAGAATAAGGCTCGCGCGTGGGAAGTCAACTCCACCTTTCCATCACCGAATCTCCCAAACTGCTAGATCTCTTGATACAAGATTTGGGGGAGATGAGAAGCATCACAATAGGAAGCTATGCCCCAAATATCTTGGCCCCTAACTCACTAAATCACTGGGAATCGCAGATCACATGAACCACCACCAAGAACTCGGGCTCCAACCAAAACCCGCGAATCGAATGGATTTCCCGACGTTTGAGGGGTCACGATCACACACAAAGATGCGCAAGGCATCCACCCATGATCCCCTCAAAGAAATCCGAGAGAAAACGCCCTCAAATCAACGAATCGAGCGAAGAACGAAACACCCCAAAAATAGCCCCGAAAATGACACAAAAATCACAAAGAGCTAGGAGATCATCACAATGATGAATGCTTCCATACATCCAGAGGTTAGAGTCTATACAAGAATCTAGCCTAAGGAAAGAAGAGGAAAAGAAGCAGTCCAGAGCGATCTCCCGGGGGAGGAAACCCTAGAGTCCAAGCCAGAGAGATGCCATCCACCTCTCCGCTATTTATATGATGTCCACCTCGCCTAATTAGCCTTATCCATAGCTTCGGGAAAATTTTCTCCAAAGTGCTTGCTAACCGCTTTGCTCCGGTTCTGCCCCTCCTGGTTTCCCCGAACCAGAGTGCATTTATCAAGGGTCGCCAGATTCAGGATAACTTCAGGTGTATTCTGGGCACAGCGAGAGCTTTGGCTGCCAAGAAAAACCCACGAGTCATGCTGAAGATTGATCTAGCCAAAGCTTTTGACTCGGTCGTGTGGATTTTTCTCTTGGACCTCTTGTCAGACATTGGTTGTCCACGGACATGGACCAACTAGATCTCCATGATTCTATCCATCCCAACATGAAGGTTCTCCTCAATGGCTCGCCCGGTCATAGAATTTGCCATGGTCGGGGACTTAGGCAGGGGGACCCACTATCTCCCATGCTTTTTGTCTTGGTGATGGAGTGCTTCAGTGCGCTAGTTACAGATGCTGAGGATCGTGGGTTGTTCTTGCCTCTAGGGATGATGACGATTAAGCATCGCATTTCTCTCTATGCGGACGATGTGGTTATTTTTGTTTCGTCGGTCGAGATGGACCTCCTCCTTACTAAGGCAATTCCACACCTGTTCTTTAGGGCCACGGGCCTGGTAGCGAACTATGTCAAGAGCCTGGCATTTCCCATCCGTTGCGATGAGCGGCATATGGTTCTGATTTCAGAACTCCTCAGGTGTGTGGTGGCTTCCTTCCCCTGCACATACCTTGGTGTGCCGCTTTCGCCGAGGAGGTTGCCGAGGGTGGTGATGCAGCCGCTGGTCGATAAGGTCGCTAACAGGATCCCATCTTGGAAAGGGCGGTTGCTCAACAGGAGTGGTAGGCTAGTCCTTGTGCAATCCACCCTGTGCGCCATCCCGGTGCACATCTCGATGGCCCTTAAGGTCGCACCATGGGCGGTGAAGGCCATCTCTACCCTGATCAGAGGATTCCTCTGGTGCGGGACTGAGGTGGCTTCCGGGGGGAAGTGCGCGGTAGCTTGGGTCAACACATGTTGTCCCAAGGAGTTGGGAGGCCTTGGTATTCCCAACTTGTAGCTGATGGGCATGGTGCTCCGGATGCGGTGGCTCTGGTTCGCTAGGACAGATCCACAAAGAACTTGGTCGGGTTTCAAGTTTGGGAATGACAACTTGGCGGAAATTTTTTTGCTGCTTCCATCTCGATCGCGGTTAGAGATGGAAGGAAGGCCCTGTTCTGGTCTGATTCTTGGATTCAGGGCAGCTCCATCCGGTCCATCGCCCCTAATCTTTGGGGAGCGGTGTCTCTAAGGGTCCAACGTACTCGCTCTGTGAGGGATGCTATCTTGGACCAGACCTGGGTGCGAGACATCACCAGGGCCATGACGGTTCAAGTGATAGTTCAGTACACCAGGGTCTGGGACCTTCTACTCGACCTCACCCTCACTAACACCCCGGATCACTTCATCTGGAAGTGGATAGCCTCTCGGGAGTTCTCCTCAGCATCAGCCTACCGAGCGCTCTTCTTCGGTAGATCACCTCTCCTGAGAGCCTCGCAGCTTTGGAAGACTCAGGCACCGGGCAGGGTGCACTTCTTTGGCTGGCTTGTCTTACATGGTCGTTGTTGGACGTCCGATAGACTCCGACGTCATGGTCTGAGCGACAGAGACGTCTGCGCTCTCTGTGCTCAGGAGGTCGAGACTCTGGATCACCTGCTCCTTGGCTGCGTCCATAGCCGGGAAACTTGGTTCCGTGTGCTTCGGTTCTTCTGTATGGCGGACTTGGTTCCATTGCTGGAGGAGCCTGTGGTGGTCTGGTGGCTGCGAGTGCAGAAGGCGGTTGCGAAGCCTTCCCGTAAGGGTTTCGACACCGTTGTTTGGTTGGTCGCCTGGTCACTTTGGAAGGAGATGAACTGCCACGCCCACGAACGAGCAGCCCTGCAACCAGTTGCTCTTGCGGGAGCAATTTTGGAGGAGGCGCGTCTGTGGGCTCGTGCGGGATTCATTTCGTTAGCCGCCCTGTTGGGGTTTCCGCGTCGGGTTGTGGCGGTGTTGGCGTTTCGTAGCGCCGTCATCTTAAGAACAGATCTGGGACCCGTCCTTAGTGACAACACCAAGAAACACCTTTTAGGCACCTCTCAATGTCACAACTAACAACGCCAGGTTAGCGTGAACAACAAGACTTGCCAAAGGTTAATCTAAACGATCATGAACGAATCCACAAGTGCACAGATAAACCATTGTAGCATTTCCCCAAGGAAGGAGAGTATTCCAAGGGCATCGTATCTGTGGAAGGAAATGGAAAATATCTTAGACTTATGCTTTTGCTCCGAATGTAAACCAAGAGATAGATATAGGGAACAACACACTCAAAGACAGGGGTGAGACAAAAGATATAAGGGTAGTGTGACACACACACTCAGATCTACCTCTACTCTAGCACACTACGGCTTAGGGGGAACATACGAGTTAGCTCTAGGTTCTAATGTACTAAACATACAAAGCTAGAAGATACAAGAGATGGGCATGAGTATTGCATGAGAGAGATAAGGTTCAGCACCCAGGTACAAACGGGGAGCTAGCCCGTGACGACCAGCACTCTGCGAAACTAGACTTTAGACTCCTACAGCAGGTACCCTAGCGCGGAGGTTGCCCAAGGATCCAACAGGGCTGTCACCACCTGAGGACCGACCTCTATCATTACGGGGGGTATGCTCATAATTATCGTAGCCAGACAACCCAGCCACCATGCCTACGTTGCTGCTAGACTCCACCCGACCCGGGCTATTGTGACCCAGGGTGAGAGCCACCAGAAGACTGGTCAACTAGACCGAGTACCGTAGCTTGAGCACAGACCTCATGCAACACTCTCATGCCATCTAACAAGATCAACAAAGGCTAGACATACAAACAGATATGAACTCTCTTATGTCTAATCAATAAGATCAAAGGGTCGTGTTCGTGAAGAACCCGAGCCTCTAACTTATGAACAAACACATAAGGAAGGAGTCTATCACCCTTCAAGTGGATCAAAAGGTAGTGTTCACGAAGAACACAAGCCTCTAAATGATGAACAGAGGATGAACTCAAGAACATATCAAACATATGATCTACCATAACTTTATATGAAATAGCTGAATAATTGAAGTAGATCAAAGTCATACAAAGAAATAAAGATAAAAGAGAACTCATACCTAGACTTCCAAGAGGACTTGGAACCTGAATAAGAGCTACTCTAGCCTACCCCCTAGCCTTGGAAACTAAAAGTGAGAGGAGAATGAGAGAGTGGTGTGTGGGAAATGGGAGCCCCTCCCCTTCTATTTATAGGCAAGGACCAGGCTTGCTCGGAGGCTCAAAGTGCTCCAAAACACCTGGGAGTGAGGCAATGGACCAATGGGGAGCTGCCACGTGGAGGGACCAGATGGGCGCCCCCTAGGTCGGTTCGGCCGATCCTAGGATCGGCCGCACCCCTAGGGTGGCCCCACCTGGTGTGCTTCCTCTGGTTGGCTGCCCTGTGGGCCCTCTGATCCATCCCCGGTGCCAGTGGCATAGCCAGGGGGGCTGGCAGGGGCCATGGCCCCCCTATGGCTTGCAAATCTCCACTAAAACTTCGATTTTGATCAAATTTTTAAGATAAATTAGCACTATTGGCCCCCCTCAATAATGAAAAAAATCAATTCCTGGCTATGCCACTGCCCGGTGCATGGCTTGATTTGGTATCCGAGGTGGGCCCTTTGATCCATGTGAAGTCCATGTGGCATCCTCTGATTCGTCGGTGAGTGCCTCCCCTGGATCGATGACGTGGAATGCCATGTTTCCCTTGGTGGCAGCCACCTCCTCAGCTAAGTTGGCATGGTTTCTTCATAGAAGGTGGGTTTCCATCTCTTTTAAGGGGTAAATCACCTACATACAAATAATCTCCAAGGACAAGTGGAACTACATTATTCAAACCAAAATGCTAGTAAATAATGCATATGCCTCCATTTATGTGAGAATATTGAGGGTTGGAAATGGTGAATTTCCACCGTCAACAAACTCCCCCAAGCTAACCTCTTGCTCGTCTCGAAGCAAGACATTAGAGACTTAGGTTGGTTGATCAGGAGTTGCTACAATGTTGTATTCTCAACTTATGGCAAACATACAGCAAAGTATTCTACCAAGAGTTGAACAAGTTGGCAATGTTCTTACCTTTCACCTGATAACATGGGGCATATAGCTTCACCTGCCTTGGGCGGTTGAGAGACAGAATGGTTATATAGCATGTGCATAATCACTCATACCTTGATCAGCTTATCAATCCGGAGGTTTTGCAAATTTTTCAAAAGAAAATCAGAGTTCCTCAAATGATACTCTCGGATCACTCAAAAGTGTATGGTTCCTCACCAAGGCATCAATGTTGCCTTTCTTCACATCCTACTCCTAATATGCTATGTGTGGAGCTGTAGGTAGGGAAGATGTGGCATACTTGTCTCTCATGTTTTGCTAAGTCAAAAACCGGATCCTTGGAAGCAACAAACATACATCCTGATCAAGATGTGCATATGTGTGTGATGGATATGAGCATGGCAAGGTGGATACTAGGCCCGGAAATGGGTGCTAGATATTACCATGCTTTATATGAGGAAATGAGGGATTGATGGTATGGTGGACACCAGCCCCGGAGTAGGTACTAGTTATTACCATCTACATGGTGGAACTCTTTCTCTTGCACATATCAATCCCTTTTTCTCCTTTTGAAATTTTCGAGACTTGGGCTAGCTCTCTTTATTCATTTTTGCCATGCTTTTAAGCATGCTTTTTTTAGCTAGCCCTTTGTCTCTATTGGAGATATTTGGAGAGGGATGAATAATGCAAAGATACATAGAGTTTCATTTATGGAAGAATGCGTAAGCAATATGGAGCAAATGATGAATGCTAACTTCCGGTGTAGATGTTTTAGCAAGAACGTGTACGTGATCTTGATCAGGGGAGTATGAGTTCTAACAAGGGTCACAACAATTTGACAAAACTCAATGAGAGAACAAGCTGCATATGTGGAGGCTAAGAACTAGAATCTACATATGGCCTTGGATGGGAAGTTCTCATCATTGAGGAACTCATCATGTTTTGATTTTTCAAAAAGGTAAACTCTGGATGTCAAGCATCACTAAGCACAAGATCATAGCACTCTATTATACCATATCATGTCTCACAACAACTTAGGCAAGGATCATGCTTTTTGCTACCCACAGTTTTCAAGCTAAGGGTTGAACATGCAAGCCAACAAACTCAAAACTAGGGTAGGATACAAAGTTGTAAGCAAGACATACGAGGAGAATAAACAGAGCAACTATTCATCATTTCAACCATAGAGGCAAAGCATTCTTACTAAGCATATCAAAGCAAACTAAGCAAACGATGATGATAAAAGCAAATAAATATTTTTGGTCTTTTTATTTTTGCAGATTTTTTTTTGGATTTTCATTTATAAGATATTCTGAAAACAAAGGAAGATACAAGTTACCTCAGAATGGGGGTCCTCCCCCAAGCTAGCTTCAGGCTCACTGCGGAGGAGGCTAGAAGAAACCCTGACTCGCATGGTAAGCCCTCTACGCCTCCATGTATCACTGCTGATCCTGCTGCATGGCTGCTATCCTCTCACCAGCCTGACGCTGCCACACTGAGGTAGGCTCGACGTGGGTGTTCAGCGTCTCCTCCAATCCTGTGACCTGGACGGTGAGCTCTCCCATCTGCTACGCGAGCTGAGCATCACGTGTAGAGGCTGAGGAGTGCCGCCGGAAGGATGAAGACAGAGGTGGACCACCGGAGCTGGAACTAGCGAGTGTGGCCCACTGATCACTGCTCGCATCTGCCCAAGCCGAGCCACTCGCACTCGGGTGGTAGGTTGGCTGGTCCCAACCAGGTGCATATCCAGGGGTAACCCCGGACATGTACCCCGCAGGGGCCCCTCCTGCCACTGGTGGCGTAGCAGGCTGTGGTTGAGGCTGAGGCTGTGGTGGTGGTGTCGACTGTGACTGCTGCTGCTGCTGCATGTGTGCTCTCTTCGCCGCGCTTCTGGTGGACCTGCCTGAAACACTAGCACGACAACTTTCCTCTTGTGTAACAAGGGGAATGGTTAGCGACTCCGAGTTATACAATCCAAACCCTGGGTTAGGTAACGAGATTTGGTTTGCATAGCCCTGAAAGAAGAAAGTCAAAGAATCATTCGGGCCCCTCTTGAATATATGCCCCTGGATCATGTATGCCTCATCAATGAGAACTCGGGGCATCCCGATGAAGGGTACGGGATTCCCACAAAGAACCCCGAGTCTGAGAGCAATACGAGTCACCAAAGACGTACACTTAATAGGACCTATCATCTTGAAATTCATCAACCATTGTCGAATCATAGCTTTAATGGGAGAGACCTTGATCTGGTTGATAGTGGCATATAATAGCATCATCTCATCGCTGCGCACGGGCCGAACATCCTCTCGTGGAAAGAGAGTAATGGCGAGCCACTTGTGCCACAGGCGGAGAGTGGGATGCACAATATCGTTGCACCGAGGTACAAACTTGCCACTGTAAATGAGACCAGAGATGTCTGACCAGAAAGAGTCTCGAACAAAACCCTCACAAGCTCGCTTCAAAGAAATAGCACAACGAGGACTAAAACCAAGAAGACGACTAAGATCCTTCCAAGAAAGATGATAATCAGTCCCAAAAAGACGAAACTCAATGCCATCCGAGATCTCGGTAAGAGAGCAAAGAAATTGGATGGTGAGGGGCCGAGAGCCAAGCTCTGTAACTGGAGCAAACTCCTCCCAACCAAGAGCATTCCAAATGGAAGTGAACTCGAGATTCATACCTGTTTTCTACATGAGGGCCGGGTCAAAGTCCCGGGTGTGGGCGAAGACTCGGTCCTTCATGAGAGCATAGGCTTGCTCCTCTCGAGCGCCCCGCAAGCTGAGGTAGGGGGTTTCATCGATGACCTCCTCCGCGGCTTGTGGCTCGGCTTGCTCTTCTTGCTCTTCTTCATAATCCATTGTTGATGGGCTCGGTGTTGGCTCGGCGGGGGTGGATGCACTCGTGCTTGCCTGCGAACGGGAGCGTGAGTGTGTCACCCTCCGGAGACTGTTCGCCGCCCAATTCATGCTAGCACAACAACAAGGGACAACAAGAGCAACTCGGTGATGGGTTAGTGAAATCGAATGAAGTTCTTACCAAGCTTGCTGCACTAATAACAATATTTTCAGCAACATAATAGAGGGAATACTTGATGATCCAATCTCGAGCAAGAAATCCAAGAAAACCAAGAGAGCAAGGAGTAGAGAGGGGAGTGTGAGTGAAGAGTGTTGAATGGGTGAAGAACACCCCCTCTCCCCCTGCTATTTATAGGCAAATGCGCTGGGCATCCAGACATAGTCGTTGGGCAACGGCTAGGAGCCGTTGGAGCAAGGTGGGGCCCAGCAGGCATTGGGCTGCTTCAGCCGAACCTGGGGTCGGCCGACCCCAGGCCGGGCCCACCTGCCCTCTGCCCTGGCCAGTGGCTCCCCAACGGCTAGCTGGGGGCCTGCCTGAGTGCCTCAGCCCAAAATCCCTCGAAATATTTTTTAAAAGATTTTTCTTGAATTTTCAAACTCAGAAATGATTTTCAGAAATTTTATTTGGAAAAGGGAAAAGGGCTAGATGAATCTAGCATGCAGATGCAGAGTTTTGGAAAATTAAAAATGCAATTTTGGAAATAAAATTTTGGAAAGGGAAATATGAGATAAGTACCATTTTTAACCTTTTTGGTAGAAAGGACCCATCATTTTTAGTCCGACGAGTTGGACACTTCTCAGTGATCAATTCCATTCAGCACCCCACTCCTGAGAAATAGAGGGCGGTCCCATCTCAATCTTCCGCCATTCTTTCCGACTTTTCCTTAGCCTCTTTGACGGAGATTCCTTCCTCGGGGGTAAAGGCTCCGTCCTTCCCCCAAGCTGCTAAACAATATTTTGCACCAAATAGCACTGCCCTTCTTTGTCCTGAAATTTGAACTTCAAGTTCCTCTTCCCAATGCGGAAACGGATGATTCTGGACCCCACATTGATCCTAGCTTGGACATCACTAAGAAATGGTCACCCAAGGATGAGCGGCATTCCTCCCTCGTCATCCATATCAAGGACCACGAAATCCGTGAAGACGTAAGAACTCTTGACCTTAACCAATA
Source organism: Cenchrus fungigraminus (assembly GCA_036936925.1). NCBI lineage: Eukaryota > Viridiplantae > Streptophyta > Magnoliopsida > Poales > Poaceae > Cenchrus > Cenchrus fungigraminus. Next base: position 108,287,338 of record CM072779.1, read on the forward strand.
TGCTCTCAACAATTCCTTCTGGATATCGTATCGTTGAATCAGCGAGTTGGATAGTCTGTGCTGTAGGAGAGAGAGCTGGATATCCCAGTTGCTCGAACATGGCCTTGGACATGAGATTAACACTTGCACCAAGGTCGCAAAGGGCATGCCTGATTTTCTTGTAATAGATTGTGCAAGTAATAGTCGGGTAGCCTGGATCTTTCTTGTGCACTACTGTTGATTCCTCCCATGGATCAAGAATTTGTTGTATGGGCTTTCCTACATAGTTATAAGCATGTGTCTTCCTAGGTGGCTTATCCCACCTGGTTGACACTACACTAACATTCTCACAAGAGAATACGGGTTGCCCCGGGATCCTCCCGTTGTCAGGAGATGGAACCAAAGTAGCCAGCTGAGCCAGCTGGATTTTTAACATTTTGTTGAAACTTAGCTGACTCTTCTGAGCAGAAGAAAAACTATCAAGCTTAACATTGAGGCTTTCCAAAGTTTTATCAAGGGCAACTAGGTTCTTATTAACACCTTCATTAATCTTAGCTTGCCCAAAAACAAGATCTCTCAAGGAAGGTTGGTTGGGATTGTACGAATTACCTTGGTTACCTCCTTGACAATAAGGGTGTTGTTGATTCCACGATTGGCCTCCTTGTTGAGGTGGACGATAACCGTTGTTGTCGCCATTCGTGTACATCACTTCCTCCTGAGTCTCCGGACAGTAGTTGCCTGAGTGCCCAGTGTTGCCACAGACTTCACAAGTCATGTGAGAGTCCATAGGCAGAGTAGTGGTGGCCATGGCAGCCTTCTCGCTGGTGTAGTCATCCAATCTCTTCATAAGAAGATCTATCTTGGCAGTAATCATATCTGCTTCCTTGACAGTATGAGTACCCCTCGGTCGTGGTTGGAGTCTTTCATCACTCCACCCTTGGTTGGAGACCATCTTCTCAATGAGTAATTTAGCATCATCAACAGTGAGTGAGAAGAATGCTCCTTGAGCAGCAGCATCAATATGGCCTCGGGCTGTCGGAGTCAACCCATTATAGAAGTTTTGAAGAATGAGCCAATCCTCCATCCCATGGTAAGGACAGGCCAGGACGTACTCCTGAAGCCTTTCCCAAGCCTCTAGAATAGATTCACTTGCTGCTTGCTGAAAACCAGAAATCCTTCCATGAAGAGCATTGGTTTTACCCAATGGGTAGAACTTCTTGAGAAATGCCTCTGAACACTTACTCCAAGTGTTAATAGCCTCACGATTCGCGTAGAACCATTGCTTAGCTTTCCCCAATAGGGAGAATGGAAACAGCCATAGACGAACAGCATCCATATTTGCACCCCTGATGACGAAAGTGCTGCATAGCTCTAGGAATTGCTGCAGATGAGCATTGGCATCCTCATTTGGCTTGCCACAGAATGGGCGAGCCTGTACCATCGTGATTAGACCCGTCTTGATCTCAAAATTTTCAGTCCCCATTGCCACCTCAGGGCCTTGCAGCACCTGGTCAGCGGAAGGAGCTGAGTACTCACGAAGTGTCTTCTGGGCCATAGCGTTGGACGTGGATGGTACAAAGGAAGCTGGATTGCCTTCCGGACGAGTACGACGAGGTGAGCCGAAATGAATTCGAGCTTTCCTCACAAGTGACTCGGGATCTTCAGTAAAATTCCCCGGTAGGTCAAAACCAGTCATACACTACCTGTCTTCATCATCCAAAGATAAAAGAAGACAATCAAGGATAGTCTGCATTGAGAGTTGTCCTAACCTACTCAGAGTTTATAAATAGATGCAAAGCATAGTCATGATAATCCTGTGCCTTCCCCGGCAACAGCACCAGAAATGCTTGTTGGCGTTTCGTAGCGCTGTCATCTTAAGAACAGATCTGGGACTCGTCCTTAGTGACAACACTAAGAAACGCCTTTTAGGCACCTCTCAATGTCACAACTAACGACGCCGTGTTAGCGTGAACATCAAGACTTGCCAAAGGTTAATCTAAACGATCATGAACGAATCCGCAAGCACACAGATAAACCATTGTAGCATTTCCCCAAGGAAGGAGAGTATTCCAAGGGTATCGTATCCGTGGAAGCCAATGGCGGATATCTTAGACTTATGCTTTTGCTCCGAATGTAAACCAAGAGATAGATATAGGGAACAACACACTCAAAGACAGGGGTGAGATAAAAGATATAAGGGTAGTGTGACACACACACTCAGATCTACCTCTACTTTAGCACATTACGGCTTAGGGGGAACATACGAGTTAGCTCTAGGTTCTAATGTACTAAACATGCAAAGCTAGAAGATACAAGAGATGGGCATGAGTATTGCATGAGAGAGATAAGGTTCAGCACCCAGGTACAAACGGGGAGCTAGGCCGCGACGACCAGCACTCTGCGAAACTAGACTTTAGACTCCTACAGCAGGTACCCTAGCACGGAGGTTGCCCAAGGATCCAACAGAGCTGTCACCACCTGAGGACCGACCTCTATCATTACGGGGGGTATGCTCATAATTATCATAGCCAGACAACCCAGGCACCATGCCTACGTTGTTGCTAGACTCCACCCGGCCCGGGCTATTGTGACCCAGGGTGAGAGCCACCAGAAGACTGGTCAACTAGACCGAGTACCGTAGCTTGAGCACAGACCTCATGCAACACTCTCATGCCATCTAACAAGATCAACAAAGGCTAGACATACAAACAGATATGAACTCTCTTATGTCTAATCAATAAGATCAAAGGGTCGTGTTCGTGAAGAACATGAGCCTCTAACTTATGAACAAACACATAAGGAAGGAGTTTATCACCCTTCAAGTGGATCAAAAGGTAGTGTTCACGAAGAACACAAGCCTCTAAATGATGAACAGAGGATGAACTCAAGAACATATCAAACATATGATCTACCATAACTTTATATGAAATAGCTGAATAATTGAAGTAGATCAAAGTCATACAAAGAAATAAAGATAAAAGAGAACTCATACCTAGACTTCCAAGAGGACTTGGAACCTGAATAAGAGCTACTCTAGCCTACCCCCTAGCCTTGTAAACTAAAAGTGAGAGGAGAATGAGAGAGTGGTGTGTGGGAAATAAGAGCCCCTCCCCTTCTATTTATAGGCAAGGACCAGGCTTGCTCGGAGGCTCAAAGTGCTCCAAAACACCCGGGAGTGAGGCAATGGACCAATGGGGAGCTTCCACGTGGAGGGACCAGATGGGCGCCCCCTAGGTCGGTTCGGCCGATCCTAGGATCGGCCGCACCCCTAGGGTGGCCCCACCTGGTGTGCTTCCTCTGGTTGGCTGCCCTGTGGGCCCTCTGATCCATCCCCGATGCATGGCTTGATTTGGTATCCGAGGTGGGCCCTTTGATCCATGTGAAGTCCATGTGGCGTCCTCTGATTCGTCGGTGAGTGCCTCCCCTGGATCGATGACGTGGAATGCCATGTTTCCCTTAGTGGCAGTCACCTCCTCAGCTGAGTTGGCATGGTTTCTTCATAGAAGGTGGGTTTCCATCTCTTTTAAGGGGTAAATCACCTACATACAAATAATCTCCAAGGACAAGTGGAACTACATTATTCAAACCAAAATGCTAGTAAATAATGCATATGCCTCCATTTACGTGAGAATATTGAGGGTTGGAAATGGTGAATTTCCACCGTCAACAGGCGGTTGTGCCTTCTTTGTAGTGCCTCTTTGCTTTGTTGTTTCGCTTTTTCGTGCCTTGGGCACAGACTTGTAAGATGTAACTTTGTTAAAACTTCTGTCTTCTTAATGAAAAACGTGCTTTGCACATCTTAAAAAATGTTGGTCTCGCCAGCCTGCAAAAGATCCTGAGAAATATACGCATGCATAATCTGCATACTCATGCACATATTCACTAAATCAGCACAATTACTGTTGCAAATAGTGTCCGCGAAAGCGACGCTTTGGCAACGTAAAATTTTGCAAGCAAATTAATTAGCCACTCTACTCACACACCCTGCATCCACATCCACCTATAAAAGTGAAGTTAGTGCTTGCATAGTGTGTGCGTAGTAGACAGAAATTTGGGTGCCTGAGTCACTCGTGGTGGGTGCTCTTGCACTGTTCATATTCCTAATTTGAATAGTAGTGTTTATTTTGAATAGTGTCGCGAAATATAAATATTTCTGGTGCAGAGTAAATAGTTCTGAAGAACATATTTGGCATACTTCACATAGTCCGATAAATATATTAGTTGATCTCATACATAATTTTTATATAGCTTGGGGGTAAAAGGCAAGACGACCTAGAAATAAATTTTGAAAAATTACAAAAAGAACATAAGCATCTAGTAGTAGAACAATTTTTAATTGTGCATAATAAATTAGATTTAGCCCTACAATTAATTGAAGAAAGTAAGAATTCATTAGGAAGAATTAGCCAAAATAGTGATTATATCAAAAATGATATATCAAGTTTATATAAAAAGCTTGATAATATTAATACTTCTGAGCATAGTAAAGATATTGTGTTATCATCATCAGGAATAATTGAGTTCAATAGATCTTTAAATTCAGAAAAATGGAAGTATGTGAGAGCTTGTCTAGAAGAGACAACTCACTCCAATTAATAAATAAAGACACAAGAGCATTAAGTATCATGGATAAGTTAAAAGGAGGATGTGATGATATAGAAAACCTAGAAGAAATGATAGATGTAGAAAGAGATCTTGAAAGATATCAGAAGAATACTTTACGAAAGATAAAACCACAACAAATATATCAAATGGGATCGTTTGAAAATAGAAGTGGTTTATATAGAATATCCAGAGAAGTAGAATTAAGTGTTTTAACAGAACCAATTCAACTAAGAATTGTTAGTAAACAATTTGAGAATTGTCTAAAATATTCAGGATGCAAATATATACATCAAGGAATGTATATCATAGGAATTAAAGGAATGACAAGGAAGAAATTAGGAATAAAATTTTTAATCACACTATTAGATAAAAGATGGGATTCAATAAATAAAGCAGCTTTGGGTTTTCTAGAAGGAGATATGAATGAAAATATGTTAATAACATACATAGCCCCAGACTTAATAATGCCAGTAAAAGAATTTATAGATAAAATGACATTTGGTTTTCAGACTAAAGGTTATGAAGACTTCAAAGGAACAAATTTATTATTAAGTATTGAATTCATAGGCAGGTTAACCAGTAGAAGTGGAACAAAATATAAGGTAAATGTCAATAATGTAATAGAAAGTATGCAATCTAAAGGAATAAAATTCATGAGTCCTCTTAAAATAAGTTCTGATGAAAGAGCAAGAGAAGAATGGAATATTGGTGATTTAATAGAACCTAAGGTTCTAAAGCAACCTAAAGATTATATTAGCTATGAAAATAGTAAAGGGTTAACTAGCATTAGATTTGTAGATTATAAAGAAAGATGTCTGGATGATTTGGAAGCATCCAGTTCAGAATCAAATATTGAAGAAAATAGAAGACATAGTGTATGTGAATTCATGGAAAAATTAAGTGTAGAAAATGAAATAAAATATTATGAATACAAGTTGAGTAAAATTCATGACCAATATAATACTTCAATGCTTTGTGAATGGCCTGCTATAAGAGAAAAAGAACTCTACTTCAGGCGAGAATATATAGGCTTAATAGGATTAAGAAAGAGAAAGATATAAGTAGTGAAAAACCTAGTATATCAGTAGAAAAGAATAAAATTGTTTAAAAAAATAGACATAGAACTCAAAAAGATTTAGTTAAAATAATAGAAGAAGAAAACAATGCAATAAGTGAAGATGAATAATGGGAAATCAATAATAAAATTTTGTTAGAAAGCTATGAAGAAAAGGATGAAGATATAAATAAGGTCTGTAGTTTAGAACTTAATGAATACTCTTCCAAAATTGAAGATGCTATAGAAGTAATGGATCTAGGTCCTTCAAAAAGAAGAAGAGAAAATGAAGGAAATGTAGGTCTAAAGATTGAAGGTGAGAAGGATAGATCATCTAAATCAGGAACTTGGCCACCAGAAAAAGAAGAACCTGCATATACCTATATACTTGGTCAATATAAGCATATGGGTTCTAAAAGAAGAGAATTTGAAAAAACTGTACAATTTCAAAACTACAAAGTGATGGAGCTGTATTAAATCAAGCAGCACATGACCCTATAGATTGGCCAAATATTATTAGCATATGGAAATGCCTAATAGTCCAAAAATATATACAAAATTGGCATAATATTGGAGAAAGAGTAGAAGATATGATTACATACTTAGAAACCTTTTTAGGAGAATCTGCTAAAGTTCTATGGGAACAATGGGTAGAAACTTATCCTCAATACTATGCATAATTAAAAAGAGCTGGTAGTAACCCATATAATTTTGCAAATGTTATATCAAACATTATTTTAGATGAAGATCCTGAATTAGGTTATACCACATTACAAAATGAAAGACTAAAAGAAATAGAAAAAATAACATTAACAAGTTGGAAAGGAATAAAAGAATTCTCTCAACATTATTTGTATAATGCTACAACTGCTAAGCAAGATTATAATAAAGGAATAGTTGAGAGATACTTTAGGTTCTATGATATTTGAAGAATATAAAAAAGAATCTAGTGGTAAAGATTACAATATCTCTCAGACTATAACATTTGTTTTTAAGAAATTAAGAAAGGTATGCATGAACATACAAGCACAAAGATCAATAAAGCAATCTGATTATAATTTTTGCAATAGAATGGTTCAAATACCAATGACATATGGAGAAGAGAGAACTAGAAGTAAGAAATATCCTAAAAATTATAAAAAGGGTAATGTGAGAACAAAGAAACGATACTTTTTAAGGAGATCAGATAATAGAGCTCCTTTCCTTCATAAAAGAAATGTAAGAAGGTATAACCCTAGAAAGAATTATGATAGTACAAAGAGATGTTTTATTTGTAACTCACCAGATCATTTAAGTAAAACCTGCCGTAACAAAGATAAGAAAAGGTATTCTAATAAACAAGAAGAACAAGAGAAAGTGTTAATAATAGATAGTGTGAATGAAAATATCCTAGTATGTGATGATGATATTATGGATGATGAGTCAATATATTCAATAATAGAGACAGATGAAATAGAATATGATGAAGAAAAAGAGTCTAGTGATGAAGAATTAAATCTAATTGGTGAATTAGCTGGATTAAAAATAGAAATGATGGAACAATTAGATTGGAACCATAAAAGAAGTGATTTTAATATAAGATTTTTTATATTGCATATATTATCCAAAACAAAGATCAATATGTAGTCTATGTTTAAAACAAGCATGTATTTTATGTTTGGAACAACAAAATAAAAATAATGATAACTCAAAAGTTAAATATGAAATAAATAAGAAAGAATCAATAGAAGAAGCTAAACTAGAAGAAATAAAAAAGGAAAATAAATAGTTCGTCAATACTCCGCAATAGTTTCTTCTTCCAACAATAAGTTTTAAGACTGAGCAAGTCTTATTATATTTTACACAAGATATTGTAGATATAATTTGGAGAAAATATGCTGATCGACAATATAAAACCTTTCAAGATATACAAAATTATTTAATGAAACTATACCAGGGAAAGGAAAAGAATCTAGGAATAAATGATAATGCAAATATTTTCCCTCTACTACATCTTGATGACAAGCTAATTGTCAAGCCTTATCAAAAATTTGTAATATTTAAGTCTGATATAAATTTAAACATCATAATTTCTCCATGCATCAGATGACCATACAGCAGTAAAATGCACTGGAGGTCCATCAACTTGTAAGAAGGTGTCACTTAGGTCCATCAACTTTGAAAATGCATTTTTAGGTCCATAAACTTGTTGAGTCGTTCACCGCAGGTCCATAACTGCCCACATATGCTTCTACTGGTGACATGACATGGTGACTTAGCTAGAAGAAGCATAATCTAATTGAGGCATTTCATCGAGCAGCTTATGAGTGACACATGCTTGATATTTTCGGAGCTAAACGATAGCAGTCTACTCCTGTCGTACATGCGAGGAGGCTGACGTTATTCAACCCAAGGAATATCTAAGTATATGTGTCGCCCATTTGTAACCTACTCATTGAAATGCCTCAGCTAGAAGATGCTTCTTGAGCGAAGTAATCATGTCATGTCACTAGTACAAGCATATCTGGACAGTTATGGACCTGCGGTGAATGACTCAACAAGTTCATGGACCCAGAAATGCATTTTGAGAGTTGATGGACCTAAGTGACACCTCCTTACAAGTTGATGGACCTCCGGTGTATTTTACTCAAAGGAATATATAAATTTCCTGCTGTATGGTCATCTGATGCATGGAGAAATTATGAAGAATTATTTGCCAAAGATACAAATCATGATAACTGGAGAATATTCAGTGAAGCAAAATAAATAGAAGGAAATACAAAATTTGATCCTGAATATCATATGATGTATCAAAATAAGATAACAAAAATATTTTTACGAGAATATTATGGAAAAATAGTATCATACAGAGAGAAGTAGGAAGATTAATTAAGCCCAATTATGTCAGCTCAGGAAAGAATGTCATGAATTATTGTCTTGGTATGAATTATGGCAACCTGAAGAAGCAGGCAATGAAGACAATGATGAATAAGAGATAATACTATAAATATATTCTCCTATATATTGATAAGGTATTATCAATAATTCGGCCGTGGGATATACAATATGACAGAATAAATTTAAATTGATGTTTTGCAACATCAATTATTGGGGCGGGGAAGACCCTACCAAATATCATTCCAGAAGGTCACGAGCAGATAGTGCGAGACAAAGGACAGAGCAAAAGGAATAAACAATACTTCTATTGTAGCCAGGATAAAAAGCTTGCTGCACTGTCCAGCTGTCAAGGCAACATTGAAGTAAACTAATTGAAGACCCTGAGTGCCAGGTGTGGAGGTGATCCAGAAGGCTCCTCCAGCTCTATAAAAAGGGAGGCCAGGCGCATTGCAAAGATCATCAAGGAATCATCGGTCGAGAGCCAGAACACCCACAAGACCACTCCACCTTCCGCCATCCAATATCCCATGAAGAGCTCCACTACCTCAGAGCCCCTCTGAGGAATCAATAAGTTAGAATTAATACTACCACCCACTAGCGTTGTATTACTCCACCACCTTGTGTAATCATAGAATAAAGGAGGCCACAGTGTCCCTCCGGTGCTTGTAAGGTAATCAAGATTTGTGCTAAGTGCTTGGGGTTTCCCGAAAGGGAAAGCCGTGTGTAACCTTGCCTTGTTGTAATGGATTGAGCTTTTTCTCGTGAGTTTCCCTGCTGTGTTTAGCTCGTTCGTATGGGACGACGTCTCTATGCTAGGGACCCTAGAGGAGAAACCTCTGCGTGTGATGTTCTCGTGTCAGCCCTGGTAGCGGCGTGTGTGGAGAACCTTGTGTCCGCAGAGAAGTGTTCCCTTTGGGTGGAACTGCCTGGGGAGACGATAGAGCATGAGTCCTGTGTGCTCGTAGCTGAGGGTAGCGAGGGAGATGATCGGGTCAGCCTGTTCTTGAGTAGCGAGCCTGTGATGCGCGCGGTGAGTACCGAGTAGGATTGTCACAAGCATAGTCGCACGACCGGCGGATTTGTTGGTCTCGCCAGCCTGCAAAAGATCCTGAGAAATGTACACATGCATAATCCGCATACTCTGCATACTCACACACATATTCACTAAATCAGCACAATTACTGTTGCAAATAGTGTCCGCGAAAGCGACGCTTTCTCTTATATTATAATTATAGATTATTTCTTTCATACTGTATTTATGCTAATATTCTGGCTTTTGCCCATGACCACGAATATCCAACATATCCTCATCATATATTGGTATGTTCATTTTGAATTCATAATCCTTCTTAATATTTTCTTCATAATCTTTCTTTATAGATTCAATATTTCCTTCTATTTCCTTCTTTACTTCTCTCATGACGTCTTCTTGTATATCTTTCTTTAGTTGTGGAATTATTGAGTCCAACTTTTCTTTTATGATTTTTTCAATATATTCATCTTTGGTAGTTGTGCACATTCTTCAAAACATTTTTGTATGTGGGTATATTTGAAGGTCTATCTTCCTGGATATTTACTCCTGACGAATTTATCTTCTTTTCACTTACTTTTTTATATTTTTGAATATACTCCTTTGCAGCAGGTTCTATGAAATAATTTATTCCTAAAATAGTTCTTGCATATGAGAGAGCTTGATCTATATATAAATATTTTTCCATGATATTCCCCCATCTTTCTCTTTTTCTATCTGTTGGGCTATAACAGATTCAAATGTCATATAAATTCCTGGTATTTTACCTCTATATATAACATATATAGGTCTTTTCTCAATATTGGTAGATGGTTCTTTAGGTTGTATTTTTTCATTGATCAAATGGAAAAATTATGCTAGACTATTTAGTATTGGCAGCATATAACCTTTATCTTCTCTCTTATTAGTATATTGAAACCAAAAATTGTCCAATATGCATTCTTGTACTTTATCTAGGACAATATGTTCTCTAGGCTTGAATTTATATGTATTTGGGGGGAAATTCTCAACTTATTGTCAGCTCCAAAGCTGAATGATTCGAACCCATTAGGACTCAATCCTCTCTTCATTCCTACAAAATAGTGCATCGCGAAAATATATCAGGCAAAGTATTATATTTTCCTTTAATATGTTCAAATATTGCTTATAACCATTTCCTGTAATAATATCTTCAAATAAAACCCATCTCCTAGTAGAACTTTTCTTACTATTAACTTTATTATAATATTTACACATAGTTTCACAGTCTGTCCTTACTATAAATTCCTTAAATCCTAAATATAATCTAAAAGCATTTATTGCATTTATTACATCTAAAACTTCTCTATCAGTATTATTTATTGCTTTTAACTTATATTTTCCTGAAGCATACCTACATATTTTTTCTTCTGTCTTTGGTGAATACTTATTTGGCTTTTGTTTTAATATAGCTCCCCATCCTATTTTAGAAGCATCTATTTCTATTATAAAATAATAATCATCTAAAGATAATTCTAAAGGTTTTAAGTTTTTAACTTTTTCCTTTATAATTCTTACTAATTTTATATCTTCTGAATTAAAATGTTTTCGCCCATTTTTTTCTTAACTTTGCATATAAAGGGCCGGCTAATTTTGCTAAATTTTCAATATAATTTCTAGCATAATTAACTATTCCTAAAAACTGTTGCAAAGTTTTCTTATCATTCATTATATCTGGAAATTGCAAAATTTTCTTTGCAATATCTTCTTGCAGATAAATTTTTCCTTCTCCTATCTCATGGTCTAAAAAAATTATTTTTGCTTTACATATTTCCATATTCTTTTTAGAAAGTATTAACCCATACTGCTCTACTTTTCTAAAGAATGTTTCTAGATGAGCAATATGTTCTTTATAAGTTTTTGAAAATATTAATAGATCATCAATATAAACTAATATGAATTCTTGGTTTTCATTAAAATGTTTTGCATTTTTCTTTGGAATAACGCAGGAGCATTCTTTAACCCAAAAGGCATTACTAGCCATTCAAAATGTCCTTGAGGACATGTGAACGCAGTCCATTCTATAGATTATTCTGCCATCTTTACTTGCCAAAACCCAGGTTTTAAATCAAACTTTGAGAAATATTTACTTCCTTGTATCCTATTTATCCATTCTTGCTTATTAGAATATTATACCCATCATCTATGGTGTTATCATTTAGTCTTTTATAATTTATAACCATTCTTGACTTTCCTCTAGCTATTTTAGCGTGATTCCTGACTATAAATGCATCTGACCTATGAGGACTCCTACTTTGTCTTATGGTGCCTAACTTTAGTAGTTCTTCTATATGCATTTTAAATTCTTCTATATCTTTTGGTGTTGCTTCTATATGACTTGTTTTAATTATATATTCAGGATTTATTATGTTTAATTTACAAACTATTCCATTCTTCTCCCAATGCTTCATTGGTATTTCTCCAATTATTTGGATATCTTCTAATCTTTGTATAATCTGTTCTGTGTCAATTTTCGATTTTATGTCTCTATACCAATTTGGTGATAATGATTGTAAACTAATACACTCTATGTATGAGTGTTCTACATGATATTCTTCTATATTTTCACCTAACTCTTCATCTATATAATTATCAATGACACACTCCTCCAAATTTTGGAGTTCGACATTAGTATTAACTGAATTAGAATTTATAGTTTTTCTTACTTCTATTATGTATGGAATATTATCTTGATGAGGAATAAATATAATTCCTTATTCATGTATTATTGTAGTTTGTAAGGAGAATTGCAAAAATCTTAATCCTAATATCATATCATCATATATCATAGATAGGTCTCTTATTGTAATTTCATCCAAAATGTATTTTGTATTATTTATTTGTATCTCAATGTTGTAAGCTAATTGATTATGAACCTTTTTTATCCCTGACATATCAGTATCTGCTTTATCTTGGTCTATTGTATGAACTACTTCTGGACACCTCACAAAATATTTATCATGAATAATATTCTTTGTGCAACCGGTTTCTACTAATGCTAACATTTTATAAGTGATAGTAGGTGTCAATTTTATTTTGACTGGAATTCTTATTCCTACAATTTTCTTAAATGGTAACCTAACTATATATTTGCTTCCAAACTTTGCTATAGCGTCTTTTAATTGTATAGCATTATCATCTTTTTTATTGATAGTCATTTGATCTTTTAATTCAATACTACCACTAGCATCCTCTTTGTTCTTATTTATTTCTTTAAGTTCTATCATGCTTCTTAATTCTTCTAATTCTGCTTCTAAATTATTTATTCTATTTTCTAAATTTCTAACTCTACTTACTAATATTTTATCTTGTGCTTCTAATTCTATTTCTTGTCTCCATTTTGTATTAGAAATTTTTAAACATGCTGCACATGCTTGTTTTAAACATATACTACATGTAAATCTATTATCTTGACTAGGATAATATATGCAAAAAGTGCATCTTATATTATAATCACCTCTTCCTTTTATCCAATCATGTTCACAATCTCCTTGATCCATTAATTCAGTTTTAGCTTCATTATTTGTAGTTTTTATTTCTAAAGCTTCCATGGCATTTTCTAAATTATGCCATTCTACATCATCTAGAGATTCTATATATTCTTTGTATTGTTGAGAATTATTTTCTTCTTCTTCACAAATTTCTGGTAAGTTTATATCATTAATTTCACTTTGTTCTTCTTCAAATTTATGCTTATTTTTATGTGATTGTATAATTTCTTCAGCTCTAAATTCTTTCTTATCTGATTGCTTTATTTCATCTTCTTGTTTCTTTTTTTATAATAGGATTTTTGAACTTATTATCATTTAGTTCTTCCCTGAGCCTAGCTAGCTTTCTAATAAAATATACTTCTCTTTCTCGAATAGCAGCCCATTCACATAGCATGGAAGTGTTATATTCATTTGGTATTTTCTTTAACTTTTGTTCATAAAAATGTATCTGACCAATTAAACTTTCCATATTGACTTAAATATAGCAAAATCAGAAAATTCAAATTTTAAATAACCTCGCCTCTGATACCAGAGGAAGGGGGAATATATATATATATATATATATATATATATATATATATATATATATATATATATATATATATATATATATATATATATATTTATTTATATTTATATTTATATTTATATTTATACGGCGTCACTAAAATGCACCTGGGTGCATTTTATGCATGAGATGCACAGACCCCGTCCGACTCCTCCCAGCGAACCAACCTAATCCACAACCGGCAACAGGGTGGAACCAGAATAGATTCGACCTCCATCCGCGACCCGAGAGACCAATGGCCCTGTACTAGATTCCATCTTTCTTCCCCGTCGGAGCGCGCTCATAGTCACCGGAGTTCCCAGAATGACGGATCGAGGAATGACGAACCGGGAATGGGAACGACGTTTTAGATGCAATTTTTACACTGTGGGAACGATTTCGTTCCCGCGTTCCCGTCCCGAACGGTCGTTCCCGGAACGTGGAACGCTGCATCGTTCCCATTCCGCGGTGACTAGGAGCGCGCTGAGCGCGAGCCATGGCGACGCGCAGCATGATGAGCGCACGGGTAGGCCGGCTGGCGGCGCAAAGTTGCAGCGGCGCATGGTGACCTGGTGACGCGAGCGTGCTGAGCTCGCGGAGCAATCCGGCGCGGATGCGCGGAGCGGTGAGCGGCCAGCGCAGGGCTCACGTGCCGAGCTCGTGGAGCAATCCGGCGCACATGCGCGGAGCGGCGAGCGGCCAGCGCAGGGCTTGAGCACACGGGCGTGGACTCGAATTTTGTTCCTGCCTCCCAGCATCGCCCGTCGCCGTCGGGGACGAGGTCAGGACGCAGCTGGTCGCCCTGAGGAGTTGGATCCCGGCGGCAGCAGCTTCTTGCAAATGGGAAGGGTAGTGGTTTCCTGGATAATTAATAGGCACGCCCTTGCCGTACACTCGATCTGTCGCGACTCCGACACCCCCGTGATCTCGAGCACTCGATCTGTCCTGTTCCGGCGAGCTGCGAGGGACGCGGCGGGCTCCAGCGGCGACGCGCGGCGCGCCGCGGGGCCAAGCTGCGAGTGGGGTCATCGGCGAGCATGCGGGCGAGCGGGGGGATCGAGCAGCAAGCACAGCGCGGCTAGCTGCGAGCGCGAAGTGCGCTAGGCGCGGTTGGCTGCGGACGTGAGCTTGCACAGGCACGCGAGCTGCGAGCGCGAAGTGCGCTAGGCGCGGTTGGCTGCGGACGTGAGCTTGCACAGGCACGCGAGCTGCGAGCACCGGCACGCGCCGCGCGTGGAGCACAGAAGCTGCTCCCGCCACGGAGTGCACTGAAATTTTGCCTCCCCTGCTGCCGCAAGCCCACAGCTTGATTAGAAAAGCTCAGGCAAGTAATCATATCATTAGGGGAAGAAAACCCTGTTTTGGCTTTAGAAGGGTCGAATTTGGAGGGATTCCAATTATGGAGGACAGCAGCGTCGAACTGGTATGTGTGAAGACGATGCTAATTCTGCAATCTCACTGCTGAGGTCTTTGCAGTCTTGCCAATTGATAAACCATTTGGTAGATGAAATTTCTGTTATTAGTAATTTCAATTATTGAAGAAAAGAATAACACTAAGTCAATTAGTAATTGAATCAACATTAAACTAAGATGTTGAAGAAGGTGCAAGTTTACTATGAATAGTGATGACCAACTACCTAAATACATAGAGTAAACATAAATAATAAAGTTTAATGTGTGAAAATAATTGTGTTAGTTCTAAAATCATACAAAATAAGAGCAATTGCAAATAGTGACATCATGCAATTGCAACTAGGACAATAACCAAATTACAATCATACTAGAGTGCTAATTGCAATTAGTGCACTTAATTGATTGCAACTAGAGCCAATTGCAATTAGGATCATTCATTGATTACAACCAATGCACTAAGTCGATTGCAAATAGATAAACTAGAGCTAATTGCAAGAAGAACATTTATCTGATTACAACTAGTGCCAATTGCAACTGAACCTCTTAACTGATTGCAACTAAAGTGCTGCTCAGTTGCAACTTATCTGATTGCTTTTACTCGGTGTGGGTTAAACGACACAGGGTAAATCAAAATGCAACTTGTGCCATAAGCTAGACCAATGGCCGGGTGCTCCAATTACAATTAGGATAATAATCAAGTTACAAGTACACTAGAAAGGCATGCACACAAAATCGAGTCAGTTGCAACTAGTCGACTTGTCCAACTGCAACTTGTGAATATATAGTGCAAACCACTCAATAGGTGAAATCCTTGAAAACTCAATATTTGTAACTCGGAGTGTACATCGATTGCAACTCGAACCACTGTTCGGTTGCAACTGAAGGGGTAGTACAATATCAGGTGGAAGCACTCAGTATTTGCAACTCGGAGTGTACACCGATTACAACTCGAACCACTGTCGGGTTGCAACGCAACTAAAGAGGTAGTACAGTATCAGGCGGAAAAGCACTCAGTATTTGCAACTCAAAGTGTACATCGATTGCAACTCGAATCATTGTCCAGTTGTAACTAAAGAGGTAGTACAGTATCAGGCATTATTTGCAACTCGGAGTGTACATCGATTACAACTCGAATTGCTGTCCAGTTGCAACTGCAGGGGTAGTACAGTATCGGGCGGAAGCACTCATTATTTGCAACTCAGAGTGTACATCGATTGCAACTCGAATCGTTGTCCAGTTACAACTGAGGTAATAAGCTAGTTACACACGAACACTAATTGAGTTACAACTGGAACAATTGCACTTAATGAGTACGTCTAATTGCAACAAGGATAACAACCAAATTGCAACTGGTAGGTTCCTCCAATTGCAAGTATGACAAATAGCCCACTGAATTGATTGCAACATAGCTAATTACAATTGCAACCGGCGCGCTGAATTGATTGCAACTATAACCAATTACAATTGAAACCATTTACTGATTACAACTAATACACAGAACCAACTGCAACACGACTGACAAAATATTGTCCAAGTAGAAATACTTATTAGATTTTAGTGTCTAAACAAATTACGATGAACACATTTGTTACCGAGCAGCAAAACCAAAGTGATATTCTATCGTGACCCTCACCTGTGGGTCCTACGGCTATTTGGACAAGACACCACACTTCATTCTTTTATCTACTCACGCACACATCCCTCGAATATTGTCAGCACGGACACCGGGAGGCAAAGAACCATGAACGCCCGGAGGCAAGCTGCTAGCTCCTAGGCAGCTCAGGGAATATTTTCGTGCAACGCTCGCTCGCGCACTCATGTGCTAATAAGGTTTACCTCGCATGCTCTTTCTTCCTCTTTATACATCAGCTTTATTTGCGGTTTCCGCTCCAACGCAGAGCACATCTCGCTGCAGTTCGGTTGCGGCGCTGGCAGGCCTGTCATCCAGTCGCAGCGAAGGCTGGCAGGCTGCTGCGTTGAGCTCCACCGGTCGCCCATGGAGACCTGGTGGCGCCGCCGAAGCTCACTCCGCTCCCGACCGCTTTCGTTGCGGCTACGGCAGCCAATTAAGCTCCGCCTCGGCCGGTGGCCGCGCCCGACCAGTAGCTCTGCCGCAACTGGACCGCTGCAGGACTGCGGGGGCGCTGCTCCAACATCGCAGCAGAGCCGTCCATCTTCAATCTCAAGACCTCTGCAGCCCGCGACTCGAGGTCTGGAGCATCTCGCCTCGCCTACGCAGCACCCCACCGATACCGCTCGAGGCCGCCGTGCTTCCCTGTCCCATGCGAATCGCACCGGCGCCGCTGCTCTCGAGGGTGACCTGGCACCGCCGCTCTCCGCTGGTTGCCTGGGGGTCTGCGCACAGCGCTCCCTGTAGTCGCGGTTGCCCCTGAGATCCCGCGCGGAGAGCTTGCTTGGGATCCTGAGCAGTGTTTTCAAATCGTCTGATTTATCGTGATTTATCATGATTTATCGTCCTTATCGCTCAGTGCATACCGATAAGGACCATCGATTCGAGTTGCGCGATTAGAAATCATATCGTCTGATAAATCGTCCACTTATCGTGATAAATCGTCCGATTAGACTGAGGACGATAAGTTTTGAGGGACAAAATTGCAGGCTGAAATACATACGGAGATGAAGAGAGCTTTGTTTTAGATGAAACTTTACTTGCTTAGACTTTAAATGTATTGTACTGCTAATGTGATGCCCAACTTTTGATGTATTAGATATTTAGAGTTCATATTGTCATCATTTGAGACCTTATTTAATTATGTGTACGGTTGGCTAGTTGCTCAGCCTTCAAAATTGTATAGTATATACTATATGGTATGTATATTGGTCCTATACTCCTTAGGACGATTATACTACCGATAAGGTCGATTAGCCTCGATTTATCAGGCTTATCGACGACTTATCACGATTAATCGTGTTATCGGTACCCTTACGATAAGGTTCGATAACACGATTTGAAAACATTGATCCTGAGTGCCGCGGCTCCCGACGAGGGGCTTCACTCCGACGTGGTGCCACTACTCCCCGCAGGGGAGTTCGTCCTGGGTCCCGCACGCCGTTGCTACCGGCGCCGGAGCTTGCCCCGGCTCATGTGCCGCCGCTTTGGAGTGGGTCTCGCGGATGTGGGAGGAGAAATGTACAGATATTGTGACGGGGAGAGAAAAATAGTTCTGGGCCGGTTAAAATGTGGGGGAGCGGTTCGCCACGGCCCACAAGGGTGGATCATGTCCGTCCGTAAGTGGGTTTGCTTCGGTCCGTGGTTGGCCTGAGTGCATTTGTATATAAAATGCACCCAGATGTATTATATATATATATATATAATGTATATTTAGCAGCCTGATTGTTAAATAACATTTAACATCCTCACGGTGTGATGCCCCCTCCGTTATCTTGGCTAGTAATCACTTAACAGTAAAATGCTTCCAATATTTACCCCTATAGGAATTAAATGCATGGACCAATAATTATGCATGCATGCACACATATTAACAGAGTACTTGGACCATATTAATTGACGTTATTAAGGCAATAATTGCAAGTTTGAAAATCTGTACATATAAATATGTAGTCGTAGTCCATCATTCCACGTCAATCAAGCGTGTACACTGCTTGTGTCTAGCGAGACCACAACCATCTGCTAGCACTACACGCTGCAGGCCATGTAGATCACGTCATTTATGATTCCTTTGCAGCCTCACCATCTGCGTTCTCCTAGTCGCACAGCCAGCTGGCCGCCGCCGCAGTGACCCATTGCATGCTAGCATCCACCATTGCTGAATGCTCTCGTCGTTGGCTTGGACGACGAGCTCATGCAGTCATGCTTGCGTGAGGCTTTGCTGGCGACGAGATGTGATGATCGTGCTACTGATGTGCGGCATGGTGTTGTGCTCCGGCCCGGTAGTCTTTCTCTAATCAATATAGAAAATAGAGTTAAATACACCAGCAGCCCTGAACTTGTCACCTTGTGCCACTTAGGTCCACGAACTTACAAAATCGAAATCCAACACCCCAAACTTGTTAAAATGTGTCACTTAGGTCCATACCCCTTCGGTGGTCATGCGTATATGCAAAAAAGACCCTTACTTTTTATCCTCTTCTCCATCCACACCCTCCGTCTCATCTCTCTCCTCTCTCTTGCTCTGGACCGCCGCCCTCCCCTGCAATGCACCGCCCGCAACCTGCGCCGGTAGCGCGAGGCCGGAGGCTGCGAACCCCGCGACGCCCACGACCCTGGAGGCGGCATCGTGCCCCTATGCCGGTGGCGGTGGCGGCGAAGATGGGGACAACAATGCGGGCGCTGGCGGGCCCAAGGTCTGGGTCCTCGTGCTCCTCTTCGCGCTGCTCCTGCTGTCGTTCCTGCCATCCGCGCGGTGCGGCGCGGCGGCCCGACGAAGTCCCCGGAGCGCGGGGCGAGAGATGCATCCTGTCGGTCGCCATTCGCCAACGTCGTGGACCCCGAAGCCACACCGGAGGAGGAGTCCCCGTCGTCTCCGCCGCCGCGGCAACGGCTAAGGAGGCCGCAGAGGATGGCGAAGAGCACGAGACAAAGGTTGACGAGAGGACCCTTGGCTTCCCCCTGCTCCGCCTCCTCCTTGCCGCCGTCGCGGACCCTTGGCTTCCCCCTCCTCCACCTCCTCCTCGCCGCGGGCGCATCCGCGGAGCGCTCGCCTTCTCGGGCCTCCGCGCCGGGGACCTCCTCCCGCGCGCCAACGCCGCGGTCGAGCGCGCCGCATCTGCTTCTTCGCTCGCAAGCACGAGGAGCTCCGCTCCATCAACCCCTACGCGGTCTCCGTCGGTATGCAGCCTGCCGTGTCGTCGCCGCGCTCCTCGCCGCCCAATGGCCTCGACATGGGCGGGATGCTCAACGCCGCCGCGTGGCCCCCTCCTCCCCGACGAGCAGGCTCAAGACCGTGCTCGCCGGACGGGAGCTGGGGCTCGGCCAGTGGGATCGGCTCTCCGCTGCCCGCTGCGGCGCGCGCAAGGGTCGTGCCAGACTACACGGACCTGCTCGGCTTCATCGACCCGGCCATGTTGTCCCAGCTGCACGCGCTGTCGCTGAAGCAGGCTGGTGACATGCCAGCAGCCAGAGCTTCATCGAGCGCGGTGCCGGCCGCCCGCTCGCTCATGTCGCAGCCCACATCCGGCGTGACGTCCATGCTCTCCGACTGGGGATCGCCGGACAGCAGGCTGGACTGGGGCGTCCAGGGCGACGAGCTCCACAAGTTCCGCAAGTCTGCGTCGTTCGCTTTCCACGGGCAATCCCCGGCGCCGGTGCCGATGCCCGCTGAGCCAAACCCCCGCCGAGAGAGGAGAGATGAGACGGAGGGTGTGGATGGAGAAGAGGATAAGAAGTAAGGGTCTTTTTTGCATATATGCATGACCACCGAAGGGGTATGGACCTAAGTGGCACACTTTAACAAGTTTGGGGTGCTGAATTTCGATTTTGCAAGTTCGTGGACCTAAGTGGCACACGGTGACAAGTTCAGGGGCTGCTGGGGTATTTAACTTTAGAAAATACTACTCCCACGGAATGCAGTCCCATTTAGGTCGTCTTCAGTATGCTTGTGGTGTTGAGTTTCCTTTTATCTTTGTTGCGTTTCTGAGATCTCTTTGGCGGTTCTTGTATTCTATGTGCGCTTTGAGGTCTACTGAAGTTGCTAGGTTGTAATCAAGCATTTGAGGAGGAACAAATCTGTTAAGATAATAGAAAAATATTTCAGTTCAGGGAATAATACTAAGAAAAAAAATACTATGAGAGATATTTACTACTAGTGACTCGAGTAGTAATATTAATTCAATATAGAAATAATTAATCCAATATAGAACCTCAAGCTGTATGTGGAGGAGGATGTCGTTGAGCCGCATAAGGGAAAGGGCCACCATCGAGTTGAGAACATGGATCTCCAATATTTGTTTTGGTTCAATTTTTCTGGTGACAAAATAATATACTGGTTGATGCAAGAGATAGATGAATTTTTAAGAAGTTAATGCTTGCTTGCTTGCATGCATATCCTCAATTGTAAATTTCTTGTTGGATTTTTTACTCCTCAAAAATTAGAATTGTCATCCATGGTTGGAGTAATTATCTTATCTCAAATGTTATGTCTCTGTAATTCATAAATTCCATTGTCATGAATAATAACTCCCATACATTTCAAACAACGTAAATAACACAATAGAGAAATAATATTGAGGTCCAAACCATGTTTGACGATAATTTCCTCCTTTCAGTCGCGAGGAGTAAAAACAAATGCCTGCTAGAGGTTCATATGAAAGTTTATTCCTTTTCAGTTAAGAGGGTTAAAAACAACAATGTTTCTCCTTTAATGTTTGGGGGGATTTTCTATATTGCTCCCTGAAACCTCTCATGGATTATTCATGCAATCGACTTTACAGCTCGAGAACCAAAGCGGGAAAATTCTAGGTGTACATGTGAGCCACGAAACCATCCTCCTCCGACAAAGCAACTGATCACACATACCCGATTCAGCCTTGATGGATGGTTAGCATGCCTAAAAGCAGAGCTGTCGCTTATCATGATTCCGCTTCCCATGAAACTAATTAAATAAGGTGCTTATTCACTGAGCGGATGGTCTTTTACTTCCTAGGATGCAAATGGAGTAAAACACAAAGCTAGAGAGCCTCCCCAAAACTCCGAAGGTAATGTCCTAGAAGAAATAATAAAATTAATAGGTAGTTAGCTGGTCCAAATCAAGCATCGTCCTGTCCTTGAAGAAATAATAAAATTTATATGTAGTTAGCTGGTCCGAATCAAGCATCGTCCTGGTTTTTACTGGTGATGCTCAAAACTGAGTAAAAATCCTAGCATGCAAGGCTGTTGGAGCTCCGACCAGGTTGCCGCGTGATGAAAGCAGCCTCATGAATTAGGCGTGTCTATTGTAATTGCACACTTGGATCCCATTTGAAAATGCATGCATGGAATTGTTGCTAACTGGAATCTTTCTGAAATCTCGGTCGTGCTAGCTGGCAGAAATCCCTCTCTTGCTACAAGTTTATGTTGACTAAATTATAATTTGAATTTTAAAGGTTGACAACTTGAATCAAGGTTTAATAACACATTAATGGTGAACAAATATTTTAAAATGGACCACATATTCTAGTTGTACACCTGTACGTAGTATTTTTTACAATTTCCTATACTTTTTTGACAGCATATGGGTCACAAAACAAAATTATGGAGTAATTACAAAATATGAACTCGCACGTACAAACTAGAGAACCACAGTTATTGGCTTCTTGTCCTCTGCTCACGTTCATGTGAGACGAAACCTTTGAGAGCTTCTTCGTGCTTGTTGCACGGCTGAAGCATGGCGCATGGTGCAGCGTGTTATCGTCGCACGTCAACAATCGCCTACGTCACACCGCCTCGCTCGTCATGCCTCGATCACAAAATTACAACAATTTTGGAGCAGCTCGACGTTGCCGCCCTCCGTGCTGCGAGATGTGGTGCCATTATCCTTCTCCGACCTCTGGTGAAGAAACTGAGACAACTAGGTTGTCGCACATGCATACAGCTGAGACAAGATTGAACGAAAGGATTGAGTTATAAAACAAAAAGATTTTTACGGGCGTTGATGCTCATCGGAGGTGCGGCAAGGAGCGCTGGCGGCGCGTATTCAGGTTCACCAACCCACACGAAGCAACAAGAGAAGCTAAATGGCAGGTGACTTAAGTTTTTAGAGGTTTTTACTACTCAGAAGTGAAACGGAGTAATTGCATAACTAGCATAGGTTGCCAGAGCTCCGTCTGTGACAAACGGTGGGTGCTCAATAATATTCACCACGCAGCGTGGTATATATATATATATATATATATATATTAGCGCTATTCCATACCCTGGGTATGGAATAATATTCCATACTCGAGCGCACCCATCCGCACCCCATCCGATGCCCTCCCCCGCGTGCCTGTTCCCTTGGTCCCGGTTTTTTTCCTCCACCCGCGCCCGGTTGCCGGTACAGTTTCACGGAGGGCACGTCCGTGCGGTATTTTTTCCCCAGCCTTAGCGTGGGTAGCCTGGTCGTTCCAGACACTTTTTCACTGGAGACGTGATGGAGTGTTTTTTCTTTTCGTACTCGAAGACGTGACGGAGGTTGCCTCCTGCGCAAAAAATTGTACAAGCCCATACCCTGTGGTCGTTCGTCACCCTGGCCATCAATTGCGTACTGCCACCTCTCAAGACTGATTGCTTTATGAGTTATGTTCAAAATAGGTGTTTTTGAGTGACCGCTATCTTATGAAATTGTGTTCTAAAAAAAAGTGAGTTATACAATTCATGATCTGACTGACCAAACTTGTAAAAATATGAAATATTTGTGATCCAAAGCCAACTTTTACCACTTGTACTTAATGATGTTCTCTTGCCTCTGTCACGATTTGATTGCTTTAAGTTCAAAATAAGGGCTTTTAAAAGCGGCCAACGGAAATTCAGTGCGTGAAACTCGTTCACAAGGAAAAAAGTGCGAGCCTCTTTATGATTCACAGCATTGACATTATCTTAAATTGAGCATATAAAAGCTAAGTATACGACATACTAGCTTACTAGCACACTAGATCATATATTCGTACTCTGTCCCATTGTTCATTCTGTCCACTGTAGGATAGATTTTTTTTTTTTGAGAATTCCACTGTAGGATAGATTGACAAAACAAAAAAGGATAATTTCTACCCCCTCTAATTGAATCATCCAGCAGTACAAGCTAACATGTTCCACCCGGCGCACGCTCACACGGAATCAAATTGAAATCTGCCATGATCACCAGCGAGCAGATCCTACGGCGCGGGTGGTCTCTGGCAACCCGGTGTTCTCTGCGTGGGCAATTTCTGTCAATCAAGCAACTCTTCCAGCACGAGCTCCAGCGAGCAGTCTTCACCACTGCCCTTCTGCACAAAACACAAACATGATTGATGAGCTAACAGATACAAATTGCTCCCGGTACTGCTAGTTCTATGCTAGTGCACACATTTCAGATAGAGAGCTAGTTATATGCAACTATCCGAAAGCACGCCTACAAATCCTCTCCAGCAGATTTGCGATACGTGCTTTAGGAGGTGATGATTTGAAATAAAACATGTAAGATTAAAGTAGTGGTACCGTGCAGATCCCATGTCATTGCAGCTGGACCTCCTTGGCAGTCCTCCCTCTGCACATCTGCGGCAACAAAGAAAACAAGAAGATAAGAACACTAGTCCTCAAAAAGATAAGTATCCAGTTCCGTTGATCAATGCTTTTACTCAATTCGAATCTTTGGAATTCTTTCCAGAAAAAGACAGATAAAAAGGGACTGTTTCTATAGGTATGCAATAAGTTGTGCCTCACAGTTTGCAATGTCGAATCTCATCAAAACAGGCATAATTTAATTGAATTCATGAGGATGGAAGCAAATGTGATGATAGGATGAACCTAAACCTCACAAAGAAATGGAAGTCCTTTGTGTATTGGAAACAGACATACAGAGTAGCAGATAAAATTAAACTAAGAGGGACAAACATACAGTGTAAAAGATATATTCAGGTTCATGCAAGGCTAAAGAAAAATTATTTTGAAACAAGATTGCAGCCATCTATTTCTATCGCCACAAGAAAATATCAAACCAGGCAGCTCAACTGTGGCACACATCAATAACGAAAAATCATGCATTTTTGTGGTAAATCCACCACATCTTGCTTTTGTCCTATGCCAGCACTCCATGGATTTGGCTGAGCATATAACATTGAGTTGTGCACTCAAAACATGAAGGCACGTAGCACCTAATTTTACCCAGCCAGATAGGCGTGCTTACTGAATCCATGCCGCAAGAAATAAACAAGTAGTATAAGGCAAATAGAGCTGAAGCACATTAAGTAAAAATCATAAGAATGGAAGAGTTGATAGGATGAACCTTAATCAGACAAGCAAATGGAAGTCTTTTCTGCATTGAAAATAAACATAAAGAGTAGCATATCAAATAAACAAATCGCGTGCAAAAAGATATATTCAGGTGCATCCAGGGTTAAAGAAAAAATATTTTGAAACAGGATCTCAGCAATGCAGCCACATAAAGATCGCGTTTTGGTTGCAGTCTCAGAAGCAAAACAATGAACAGGTATAGTACACTGAAACACATGTTTGAAAAAAAAGAAGCGCCCCTTTATTGAAGTTTTAGTTAGTGCAAAAGCTTCATCTACACTACATGGCAGGAAACTGAGACTGTAATCAATTAGTCGAATGAATGATCAGAATTCAAGGAAGTTCCTTAATTATACTTCCCCCTTTCAGGCTATGGGATATAATCAATGAATGAGACTCATTATATTTCCTAACATCCATATTTGGTTACAGATTCAGCATGGAAAATTGCAGTTTGATACCTCACATATGAAGGTTAACATGACAACAATTGAAAAAGATCAGATGAGCACACTCTAGTGTCTAGACTAAATTGCTACAAGCCTGCAACATAGAAAACTTCAGCATCTGAGACATCTGAAACTTCATATGGAAAGCTGAGAGTGAATATTCTTAACCAATTTAACTCAACCTAACCATTACTATCACAAACACCATCGCAACCAACACCGACATTCAAACAACAGCGGAGAAAACGAATTAAGGTGAAGAGCGGTACCTCACTCGCCGGATGTCTCATCTGAAGAAACCTGCAACTCCAAAATAGGAATGCAGCTAGTGACAGCAACAACATGTGACCTAATTTGAACACAACCTTGTCAAAAAGAAATAATATTCAATATTTCTGAAGCTAGTTCAGGAAATGAAGGGTATGGATCCGTATACTTTTATGTAGTACTAAAATGATTAAATGCACAACTAAAGGAAAGATGAATCATGTGTCACATACTGGGAAAAACAAAACGCATGATTTAAATAAAGCTTCAGGCTGCCACTGGCAGAACATTTTCTAATCAAAGATGCTTTTTTTAGAGTGCTAATTAGAGATACTAGCTGGGAATTACAGAACTTGTTTAGCACAACATATATAATCCTCAATCAGTTCGATATATACTCCAGATGCAGTAGAAATAAGAAAAAGAAAAGCGTGTTAAAAAACAAAACTCTATGGCAACAGCATCCATGGACCAAGAGTCAGTAGCAAGATTAAAATATGCAAAGTAGGTAAGCCAAGAAGCGATCTGATACACTACTAACAGAAAAATAATTTTTACATTACTCGGAGCAGGGCAATTTGACTAGCTAGGAAATCATCAGTGCATGCTTCAACCAATGGGTTGGAAACACAAAAGAAAGCATAAGAACACCAAACCAAAAAATAGGATGGAGAGAACTGCTTGCTAGAGCCCAGAGGATATAATCATGGAAGATTAAACACAAAATCTTAGGCATGTTGAAGACAGCCCAAAAGGTATCCTTCACGAATCATGAGTAATAACCTATGATGTTTATGGCTAAGCTCGCAAAGGCATAGCAACTGGAAAGAGGAGGTGCCACAAAAGATGGCAATGAGCTCCATGATCTTCACAGCTTCAACACTGCCACGGGAGCTCAGGCTGTAAGCTGACATCAGCCATCTCATGCTTCAGCTCCTGGTGAGAGATAACCGAAAGCACAGGACCCAAATTGTTTCAAAACATGTATGAAATGCAGAGAGCAAATCACGAGAGAGTAGTGAACCGGCACCACTGCAATTAATGAGAACAAAGCCATGCTTGTTTATCGGTATATGAATAGCTATTTAGAAACAACTGATCACTGTACACCTTTCTTTTGCATTACACATATACATCTTTTCATCATATATGACAGAAAAAACAATAAGGAAATGCAAAAGGTACTCTAAACTACATGGGTTAAACAAGGTAAAAGCTAATTTGCAGTTGATATAATAGAACACACTGCCAGTATACTCTGATTTACAGGACCCTGATTGCAGTGCAGTC
This sequence comes from Cenchrus fungigraminus, assembly GCA_036936925.1. Lineage (NCBI taxonomy): Eukaryota > Viridiplantae > Streptophyta > Magnoliopsida > Poales > Poaceae > Cenchrus > Cenchrus fungigraminus. Next base: position 108,314,283 of record CM072779.1, read on the forward strand.
TAAATTTTGTAAATACAATCTATCAGTTAATTGCGTACTGCAGAAGCTTGCCGAAAAGGACCAATCTCCGTTGTGGTTATGAGACAAAGAGATGATTCTTAAATGCATATAATGGTAACAGATGCACCCACATCTTAATCAACTTTTTTCTGCCTCCATCAGTGTATTTTCTCATAAGCACCTCTAAGTTCTAATTCAGAATCAGACAAAGATCTACACATCTAGCAATCCTAATTCCTAAATACACGTGAGAGGAGCATATAAACCACCTCACCTGAATCATGGTCAGCACCACGCATAATCTGAATTAAATTCAGTGGAGCATTTTGGAAATGCTGGAAAGTGAAATCTGATTTGAGTACACCACGCATAATCTGAATTAAATTCAGTGGAGCATTTTGGAAATGCTGGAAAGTAAAATCTGATTTGAGTTAACATACACCTTGTTTCCTGACCTCTACCATGGAGAGTCCGGCGGGCTGAGCATGCCATCACCCGCAGAGGGGGAAGGACAGTGGACTGCCTTGGACGTCGTCGCCGCTTGCGGGAGGACCAGAATCAAATCGCAGGACAAGAGCTCCATAGATCGAAACCAAAAGATGGACATTCGATCAGCACATGCAACGGAAAATCAGAATGAGTATCGATTAATTACTAGGAGAAATAATTTAAGAAACTCAACTTCACGGCAAGGGGTGGAGAAGGATGCAGCTGCCGACGGTGGGAGCGGCTCCATGGCATTGCACCGCCGTCGTCATCTCCGCCTGGCTGCCGTGGTGCTGTGCCTCGAGGTGGATCTACGCGTCGAGGGGGCGGTGGCGACGGGACGGGGTCGTAGGCGGGCGGGGCGTGGGCGGCAGCGGCGGAACGGGGGCGCTGTCAGAGTTCACCGGCGTTCACGAACGGCCGGAGAGCTCTTGTGCTTGCACGTAATCAAGAACACAGCACGAACTCCTTAAACACTTGGAACACAAGGGTTTTCGCTGCGAACTACTAGCAGCCTTTTCTGTTTTTATCCTCTTCTATTTATTCAGATACCAAGTAATGGCGGCCATACATGGCGCGCACGTCGCAGCAGATTGAACGCGTCCATCCCCACGCTCCTGCGACGCCGTCCACTACGGCACGACCTCGTCCGTGGCAGAGCGAGTCTCTCGCCACAGCTCTCCTACGCGCGCGGCGTCCAAGACCCGGAGCTCACGTGCATGCATAACAGGAAGCTCTAACAGAATGAAAACATGCAAATGCAGTTCAGGGATGCGCTAGATTACTAACAATTCTCCTCCTAATTCTTGCGCATGCCCTGTGTTTCTACAACACCAATCTTGGAGCGAAGCTCGCTGAAGCGTTGGCGCCCCAGAGCCTTGGTCAAGATATCTGCCAACTGCTCTGAAGTACTGATGTACTGAACTTTCAACCGGCTTCCTTCAACACACTCACGAATGAAGTGATACCTCAGCTCAATGTGCTTGCTGCGGTCGTGGAACACTGGGTTCTTGCTGAGCGAGATGGCAGATTGATTGTCTATCTTCAGCTCAAATGCTTCGGCCTTCTTGCCCTTTAGTTCTGCAAGTAGCCGAGACAGCCATATTCCCTGGCAAACAGCTGTTGTTCCTGCAACATACTCAGCTTCACAAGATGATAAAGCTACTATCTTCTGTTTTTCTGATTGCCAGGTGATTGTGTTGCCACCAAGGAAGAAAAACACCCCTGTTGTACTCTTGCGTGTATCAACATCACCAGCAAGATCACTGTCGCCGAACCCAATCAACTGTGCATCCTTCCCTCTCTTGTAACAACACCCGAAGTTCAGAGTACCTGCTACATATCTCAACACCCTCTTCACTGCCAGCAGGTGCTCTGTTGTTGGGTTTTCCATAAACCGACTGACATAGCCCACAGAGAAAGCTAAATCTGGCCTAGTGTTTACCAGATATCTAAGAGAACCAACTAGACTTCTGTAGAATGTTGCATCGACAGTGGGTGCTGAGCTCAACTTACTGAGTTTAAGTCGTGGTTCCATGGGAGTGCAGCTTGGTTTGCAAGTGCTCAAATCAGCTGTCTCAAGGATCTTGGCAGCGTAGGCACTCTGGCACACACTGATGCCCTCCTCCGACTGCTTCACTTCTAGCCCGAGGTAGTAGTGCAGGAGCCCCAGATCACTCATCTTGAAGGTGGAATGCATCTCACTCTTGAATCTGTCAATGTCGCCTTGGTTTGCCCCTGTGATCACAAGGTCGTCGACATATACTCCCACAACAAGACGATGTGCACCTGTGCTGCGGAAGTAGATGGCATGCTCGGAGCTGCTTCTAGTGAACCCAAGCTTGATCAGAGACTCGTCGAGCTTGGCATACCAAGCACGAGGAGCCTGGCGCAGTCCATACAGTGCCTTGACAAGGCGCATGACCTGATGTTCATGCCCCGGAGCACAAATCCAGGCGGTTGCTCGACATAGACCTCTTCCAGCAGCTCGCCATTCAAGAACGCGGTCTTGACGTCCATATGATGCACTGCCCAGCCCTCAGAGGCAGCAAGGGAGAGCAGCAGCCTGACAGACTCGAGGCGCGCCACAGGAGCAAAAACTTCATCGAAATCAATTCCTTGGCGTTGAATATACCCTTTGGCGACGAGGCGACCCTTGTACTTGGTGACGATCCCGGCGGCGTCCTTCTTCACCTTGAACACCCACTTGAGGCCGATTGCGCGCACGCCGGGCGGTAGATCGGTGAGCTTCCAGGTGCCATTTGCCTCAATGGATGTCATCTCGTCGAGCATCGCGAGACGCCAGCACTCGTGGCGTAGCGCTTCCTCATACGACGCGGGCTCGACGTCGCACGCCAGTATCAGGTGCTCCTCCATGGTTCTGTCGGCAAGAACAGGTGGTGATGTCGAGCCGAGTACATTGTCGATGCGGTGGTACCGGAGTGGTGCGTCCTCTTCATGATCGGCGTCGAGGTACTCGTCCACGTCGGCGCTTGGTGGCATGGCGAATTCGACGTTCTGGGCCGACGTCGGGCTTGGTGTCCCTCCTGGAGATGCAACAGCTTGCACGGGGAGAGGCAATGCTCCCTGTATTGGTGTGGACACGGCCGACACCGGTGATGGAGAAATCATCGAGGATGCACGAGTGGTGGTGGTGATCACCACGGGTTCACCGCTTCCCTGTTCCTCGATGACGAAGTCTTCTGCTTCTTCACGCCCAGCAGGCCATGCCCACTGAGCGCTCTCGTCGAAGATGACATCCCGACTGATGTGTACGCGTCGCGTCGCTGGATCGTAGACGCGATATGCCATGGATCCTGGCTCGTACCCGACGAAAATCATGCGCTGGCTGCGATCGTCGAGCTTCTTCTGGTGCGGCGCCGTGACCTTCACGTGGGCGACACACCCAAACATGCAGAGATGATGCACGCTCGGAGTGCTGCCTGTCCACAACTCGTACGAGGTCTTCCCGGTGACACTCTTGGACGACGAACGGTTCAACAGGTAGACGGCCGTGGCGACCGCTTCTCCCCAGAACACCCCAGGCAGGCTCTTGGCCTTCAGCATGCTTCGCGCTGTCCCCACGACGCTCTGGTTGCGGTGTTCAACCACGCCATTCTACTGGGGAAAGTATGGAGCTGTGTGCTCGCGATGTATCCCCAGCTCGGCGCAGTACTTGTTGAACTCCGCCGCCGTGAACTCCCCTCCGCGATCCGTGCGGAGGGTCATGAGCTTCTTCCTTGACTTTCTTTCGGCGGTAGCCTGAACGTTCTTGATCGCCGCTGGCGCGACGTCCTTGGACGGCAACAGACACACCCACATGTAGTGGGAGTAGTCATCAACGAGGAGAAGGAAGTACCGGTTGCCACTCGGGGTCGCTGGTGTGATCGGGCCGCATAGATCTCCGTGGAGGAGCTGAAGTGCTTCAGTGGACCGCCGGAGCGCCTTCTGTGGGAATGGAGTGCGTCTCTGCTTGCCCGCCAGGCAAGCTTCGCACAACTGCTCCACCTGGGTGAGCTGTGGGAGCCCGCGCACGAGTTTCTCCCTCGCCATCTTCCGGAGTGCGGCGAAGTGGAGATGCCCGAAGCGAGCGTGCCAGACCCAGGCGGTGTCGTCGGAGCGCGCCGCCAGGCACACTGGCCGTGCGATGGTGATGTCGAGCATGTATAGCCACCTAGGATTCCGGGAGATCTTCACCAGCAGCCGCCTTTCCTCATCACGAACACGCATCACTCCATCTTCCACGAGCACCTGGTACCCGCTCTCGTCGAGCTGTCCGACGGAGACGATGTGGGCGGTGAGGCGCGGGAGGTAGTAGACATTGGGGAGTGTGCGGTGCTACCCGTTCTTGCTGGAGTAGATAACGGTGCCGATGCCCTCGATCCGCGCGACGGAGCCGTCGCCGAAACGCACGGAGCCTGTGACGCCGGAGTTCAGATCCGCGAACGCCGCGTGGGACCCGGACATGTGGTTGGACACTCCAGTGTCCATGACCCATTGTGAGGGATCACGATCACTAGAGGCGTCGAACGTGGCGAAGACCTTGTTCTCGACGAGGTGGAGCTGGCCGGAGCGGGTCGCCGGTGGCAGGATCGAGTGTGGCGGAGACGATGGTGGCCGAGGGGAGGAAGAGATCTCCTCCTGAGTCAACGTGACGGCAAGAAGTAAAGTGGGCTCGTCGTCTTGAACCACATGGGCCTGCTGCTCCTTGGGCTTACTTCTGCAGTCCTTGGCCCAGTGCCCTCTCTTCCCGCAAGCCTTGCAGGTGTCGGGGTTGTACGCGGTGCGGCCCTCGAGTAGCCGTGCCCCCCGCCTCGTCCACGTCCTCTGTCGCGAGACTTGCCAGCGCGCCCGCCGAAGCTTGATCCGCCGCGGTTGGAGTCCGCCTTGTACTTCTCCAACCACTCATCTTGCGTCATGAGCAGCTTGCCGTTGACGGTCTTGGGCGCCTCGGGCTCATCCTCGGCGCCCGCTTGGAGACGACCGGTGACCTCCTCGACAGAGAGCGTGTCGATGTCGAGGAGGGTCTCAATGGAGACGACGAGCTGCCTGTACCTCGGCTTCGCGACGCGCAGGTACTTGCGCACCACCTTGGAGTCTGGCTCTGGGTCACCTAGCACAGCGAGTCACTGCACAAGATTTGACAGGCATAGTGCGAAATCTTCAACAGACTCACCGTTGCGGAACGCGATCTGTTCGTACTCAGCGCGCACGCTCTGGGCCGTAGACTTGCGCATGCGGTCGTCGCCGATGCGCATCGTCTTGATTGCCTCCCACGCATCCTTGGCTGACGGCTTGGTCGCCAACGTGGGTACCATCTCCTCTGGGACAGCGCTGCAGATTACTTCGAGTGCGGTGCGGTCGTCGTGGAAGTCGACGTCACCGGTGTCGATGGCCTCCCAGAGCTCGCGCGCTTCCATCTTGAGCTTCATCAACAACGACCAGGTGTCGTAGTTGGTCTTGGTCAGCTGCGACCACTTGTTGGAGCCGCCGCCTTTCCTGAACACCCACTCGACGACGATCTCGCGTGGCTGATGACCACGAGTGCGCGGACGCGACGGCGAACGGTTGTTGCGTCCTTTCGGTGGAGTGGGCGAGCGGGAGGGGATGCCCTTGAGCTCCTTGTCGTCAGGCGGCGGTGAGGTCCTAGACTTGCTGGTCTTGTCGCCGATCACCGCCTTCGGGTCTCCCTGCGCCGCCGGCTTCTTCGGCGACGACATAGCCTCCCGGGATCTTCAAGCTCTGATGCCAATTGTCAGAGTTCACCGGCGTTCACGAACGGCCGGCGAGCTCTTGTGCTTGCACGTAGTCAAGAACACAGCATGAACTCCTTAAACACTTGGAACACAAGGGTTTTCGCTGCGAACTACTAGCAGCCTTTTCTGTTTTTATCCTCTTCTATTTATTCAGATACCAAGTAATGGCGGCCATACATGGCGCGCACGTCGCAGTGGATTGAACGCGTCCATCCCCACGCTCCTGCGACACCGTCCACTACGGCACGACCTCGTCCGTGGCAGTGCGAGTCTCTCGCCACGGCTCTCCTACGCGCGCGGCGTCCACAACCCGGAGCTCACGCGCATGCATAACAGAAAGCTCTAACAGAATGAAAACATGCAAATGCAGTTCAGGGATGCGCTAGATTACTAACAGGCGCAAGAGCAGCTTCAAGGCATGGCGCCACCGCCCTCTCCGCCCAGCTGCCGTGGTGTTGCGCATCGAGAAGGAACAGCACCTCGAGGGAGGCGGCGGCGACAAGACGGGGTCACGGACGGCGGGCGCGGCGGTGGCGGCGGTGGCGGAACGAGGTCGCAGGAGCACAGGGGGCGTGGGCGGCGGCGGTTTTCAGGGACCCACGATATTTTAGGGACATGGGACAACCCGAAGAGGAAAAAACCGGACGGTGTGTGCGGGAACGTGGCGCGTCGGGGTCGGAGGTTGGCTATTATTCCATACCCAGGGTATAGAATATAAATTCCATATATATATATATTCTATATTCTATACCCTGGGTATGGAATAGTTCTATTCCATACCCGAGTCGGCCCTCCGATCTTGTTACGCGCGCGCCATCAGCTCCCCGGACCGCGTCTGTTTTTTTTCTCCCCCCGCTCCGCCCACGTTCCGTGTACTTATCGTGGGTCCCCCCAAAATCGGGGTTAGTTCCTACTTCACCGAACCTACTCCGAATCTCCGATCCGCCACCGCTCCCCGTCCTCCCGCGCCTCCGATCCGCCACCGCCGTCGCCCGCGCCCCGCCGGCTTGCGACTCAGTCCCGTCGCCACCACCCCTGGCCGCCCACCCGCTCACAACCCCATTCCATCGCCACCACCCCCGGCCCCACGCCCATCAGCCTCCGCCTCCTCCAGCTCCGGTTGGGGGACGGACGCGCGTCCAATTTGTCGCCGTCGACCTCCAGCTGGACTCCATCGGCGCTGCCCCCAGCTCACCCGGATCGTCTGCCCGGACGCCGATGAGGCTGCAGCTCCACCTCCGCTCGCTCGGACTAGATGAGGACGCACAAATGCGGCTTCTACCTACCCTCTCAATCCCAGGTATCCCCCTCAATCCTCACCCCCAATCGATTCCTGAGATTTGTCTGAATTTCCCCTGTAGATTTGCGAATCTTTAATCGGCACTCAGCAGCGGCGGATTGGGATGAAGCCATGCACGGAGGCGAACGCCTAGCCTGGTCTAGGCACAGGAATACTGCTGGTGGTGATGCAGGGTGCTTCGCCAACAAATGGATCCATGGACTTCCGCTAGCTGCATGATATCTTCCATTACCTGTCCTCACTGCCCCAGCTGGTTCTGTGCTCTGTTGCTTCCATTGTTGCGCTACAGGTATTTACTTAATGTGCTTCAGCTCTATTCGCCTTATACTACTTGTTTATTTCTTGCGGCATGGATTCAGTAAGCACGCCTATCTGGCTGAGTAAAATTTGGTGCTATGCACCTTCATGTTATTAGTGTACAGCTCAATGTTATATGCTCATGCAAATCCATGGAGTGCTGGCATAGGGCAAAACAAGATGTGGTGGATTTACCATGAAAATGCATGATTTTTCTTTATTGATGTGTGCAACAGTTGAGCTGCCTGGTTTGATCTTTTCTTGTGGTGATAGAAATAGAGGTGTGATCTTTCCTGTGTTACTTGTCCCTTGCACACATACATCTATTTATTTTGACTCTAGTTTGCCATAATGTTGTAACTTACATTGTAACTGCATGTAGTTTCATCTATGGTTTTCCTTGCATGTACAGAGTTTCATAAGATTGAATATCTGCAAATCTGTTTTTTTTTCTATATAGCTAAGTTTACTTGAAATTACCAATCTTCTGTAGCTTTTCATCTGAAGCACTTTTTTAAAAAAAAATCCTCATTTTGTTAACAATTTCATAAGCTGAAAAGAATCCCTGCATTATAAAATTTTAAAGGAAGCCAATCATAACATTCGCTGAATTATGCATTTAACTACTGCACATAAATGGCTATTTACATTTTGAACACCTAAATTATGGTTGTTTTGGGCTATTTAAATTCTGAACCTAGAGGGGAATAATAGGGTATTAGATTTCACTTTGTTTTGGGCTTCTGAGTTTGTACTAACCTCGGCAATTATTTATTACTAGGGCCATGAATGGTTTAGAAAATAAAAAATGTTTCACACATTGGTGATTATGACCTAACGTTGCACTGCAGCCATGAAAGTGTATCCATTCTGGGTTGTTGACCTCCATTGGCCCTCCATATGTGTTCCGCTAAACTAGTTAAGTACTTCCCAACTGTTCTCTGATTAGCACTCTAAAAGAAATAGTATCACTGATTAAAAAATGTGCTGCCAGAGGAATATTAACCATTTTAGGATGACATAAATGGAAGTATACCCTTCATTTCCTGAACTAGATTTAGTAATATTGAATATTGTTCGATCTTGACAAGGTTGTGTGCATATTTGAGCTCATTTATAACATTGGAGACTATTTCCTGAAGTTTGCAGTGGCAGTGCTCATTTTTCTGGCAAAAACACTCGTAGAGGTGATGTATTAGATCATTTGCTTAATTGCCTAGCAAAGCCAACATGTGTTTATAACTTTGTATCCACAAGAATGCTACTGTTTTCCTAGAGCTATACACTCGTATTCTGCTAATGCTTCAAATTATCATTTCCATGACTTTTTTTTTCTTTTCAATCGCAATATACTAGTTAGGAATTGCAAGGTAGCACTGCATCCTCTTTAGCTGATATAATGGCAGTATCTTTGTTGGTACTGATGCATGTCATGCTGTCCACAGATGTCTTGGAGTATCCTTACTAAGGCTTCATAGTTGATTCTTAGGTGACTGAATACTTAATTTGTTATTTTGCTGGTACCTGCTCAAATATTTGGTTGTGCCCACAAGGGTTGATGTATCCTATTTTTTAACTTCTAGTCATCCTAGCAGCAACAGCCAGCAGGGCTAGCAATCCCGCAGCTTCGTACCAGCTTTGGGATCATCCAGGTCGGCATAAGCGTGGCTGGTACATGGGAATATTTGCATCTTTGTTCTGGTATCTCATGCATCAACTTTGCCATGCACCTGACCATATGTACGCCCTGTTCGTTTGGCTTATCAGCCACCAGCCAGCAGTACTTTTCTCTCAGAACAAACCAGCCACCAACAACCAGCCAGCAGTACTTTTCTCTCAGAACAAATCAGCACCAGCCACCAGCCAAACGAACAGGTTGTGTATCTAAAGACAGATGTGCCTTGCATGTTGTTCTGATCAAGGACTCAATGGACCCATCCAAACAATGTTGAAAACTATGTAATAATCCCCTGTTCATCTAGCAAGATTAATCCTTATTTTTCAGCACTCTGGTTAGTAACATTATCATAATTCTTTTTGGAAAAAATCTTAGCAGGCCATTTGAGATTTGATTGGTCTATATTGCTTCATGACGTAGTTGCCTCCCCCTTTTTTGTGGCTGTTGTCTCCTAGATGAAGCATTTTATTACCAATCATCGCTTTCCTGTTGGTGTTTTCAGTCAATTAGCATCCAATTTCCCCTACCTTACTTGATTGCCCAAGTTGGTAGCAAAGATTTGTGATGATGGTTATTGGTTAGCAGTCATAATTAAATTTAGTAAGGGGCATGCTGCCTTTTGGTGTTTTCAGTCAATCAGCACTTTAGCAACCACAAAATTCAGTGATAGCAACATGCAGAACCAACTAGTTGGGGTTGTCGGCAATTGGCACACCTGCGTGTGTTTTCGGTCAATTAGCATCCAATTCTCCCTACTTTGCTTGATTGCCCAAGTTGATGGAAAAGATTTGTGATGATGATTATTGGCTAGCAGTTTGAATTAAATCGATAATTACTCAGTTTGTATAGAAAATGCACCCACCTTGATTTCAATTGATAATTACTCAGTTGCAAACTAGATCAACTCTAGTTGCAATTGGTTCGCGTCGGGTTGCAACTAGGTCTGGTCTAGTGGCAATTGGTTCGTATGTAGTTGAAAGTTGCAACCGGTCCAAATTGTTGCAATTAGTTCCGTCGAGTTGCAATTAGTACATTATCATAGTTGCAATTGGCCTAGTATCGCAGTTGTAATTGGTTTACACGCAACTTCAGCAACTAGTTGCAACTGGTCTGATTGCAATTGGTCAACATCTAATTGCAACTGGTTTATTTAGTTGCAATCGCGTATTTTATAACTGCGAGAGTCTATTTATTTGTTATACAAAATATTTTTCCGTCGAGTTGCGATAGTATAGTGACATGTTGCAATTGGTATAATCTAGCTGTTGCAATTGGTTACAACAAGATCTGTGCATTTGTTATACAAATTGCACCTTGTAGCATTTTAACCTCACGCTATATATATATATATATATACATATATATATATATATATACATATATATACATATATACATATATATACATATATACATATATATATATACATATATATATATATATATACTAGGAAAGTGCCTGTGCGTTGCTACGGACTACAACGTCCATGTTTAAATCATCATTTTACATATTTGAAGTGGAAAACTAATACATGTACATTTATCTAGGCATTTGTTGTAGTATTTTTTTTCCTTGAAACAAAGTGACGTCACCAACAATGCCTAGAGGGAAAGAACAAAATCAGGATCTCAATCTCATCAGATGGGCAGAAGATGTCGTGCTCATTGGCAACGACACACGGTGAGACATTCATATGGAGTCTAGTGAAGAGGAAAGGGAGCAACAAATTGAGTTAGGATCACAAATACCAACTTTAATTCAATTATAGGATATCATACATTCATGATCCTGAAAATTTTAACCAATCCCTTTTGCTGTTATTTACAACATCCTTAACTTTCTTGTTCACCAAAACGAATCTCACATGCAAATAAAAGATCCGGGAAGCAATGTATATCCTGCTACCTGAATCAAAAAAATGGACACATCACACAAGAAACCAACATGTGGGCTGCAGCCACCAGCCAGCTCATGTGAGATTCATACCTTATGAAAAAGGACGCTATGTCGATGGTGCCACATATATAATGCCTTGGCCCTTTTCTCATCGGGAGCCCAGCTAACACTTGTGACGGGACCATAGTTCTCATCAATAGTAACAAACTCAGAAGCAAACCCAATGGATCGGAGGCATCCCAGAGGTACACCATGCTGCCCAGCGCAATGGACAGTACATTGCTGCTTCCACAATATAGCAGGTTGAGGTAGTAATCATCAGCAACCTCTGGTGCATCCAGAGTACTCACCAATTGTCAAGACACATTCAGTCAGTAACCATCATGGATTGACACTTATCTGCAACACCAAAGAACAACAACTACATGGCATACCTGGGGAATGCGTCAGCGCTAGTGAACTTGGCGAGGGCTGCTCCTCCTGGAACAACACCGAGGCTGACTGCAGAATTGGCAGGACGACCCTCCTGGAGGCCACATCAACTACTATGAGTTGAAAAATGGTAACTCTTGAAATCTTATGAAATTAAATTTCCATGCACTTATGCAAATTGAATGCAAAAAAAGATGTGACGTTATCGGCACAAAGGAGTAAAAAAACTCATTTTGCTACAGTTGAAGGGACACAAATATTAAAATAATATACTGAATCAGGGGCTCATACAGATGGCAATGCAAGTTCTTATATGCACTAAACTATACAAAAAGAAATATACATTTCTAATTGCAAAAAACAAATTTCAGATATACTGTAGTTTACTCTTATAAAGACCAAAGTGCATCTTTGTACCCCTGTACAGGGGAAAAAAAGAAACAACGGACAACACAAGATCAATAAGATTTAAGGACAAAAAATGCTATAGTACATGCCAACCTACTTAGGCAATGAAATAGATCATGCATCTTTTTCGTTTTTCACAATCAAGAAAGATTAGATCTTTGGAGAGTGTGTAAACCATATCGTGTCGGAGACTCCATTTGCAAAGTTTAACGCAAGGAGTGGACAACAATCACGACACCATTAGTAACTGACAGAAGAGGTAACATGGAAGAAAAATGAAATCAGACACTCTTTTTTAGTCTTTATAGCATGGGAAAACTCATGAAAAAAAATAAGAGACACTGATCACATAATATTAGGCATATGTGGCATTCAGCTACCAATGAGAAATTCAGTTCCAGCTTCCGGAACCAGCAAACTACATGTACCCCAAATTCCTAACAAAAGTCATGTACGTCATATATTCTCCATTGAGACCGAATTTTGAAATTGGATATGCCAAATGCCCCAATGTTACTATGGAAGATCACACTACTATGACCAATACCATGAGCAATGCACATTTGCCAGTTATTTCTATATCTAAATGAAATAGTCGAAGGACAGGCTATGTTCTAGTGTGATGTACCTTCCAATTGGCGTAATTATGTAGTTCCAGCATCCGAAACCAGGCTATGAAGTGCTCGACAAATTCCACACGATGCATCCATGTATGCTTCCATAGGCAAAAAAAAGATCACCTTGCTCCTTCAACCCATTCATAGAGTAGATTACAAACCTCCGCTATGCTTGGTTCCTCTTCCTAATCTCCTTGTCCCAATTGTTAATAATGGTGGCGGTGCTCTCACGGTCTCGTTGAACTGCAACACCAAGAAGAATCAGGTCGTGTTGCATGTGTCTTCTCACTCTATACAGGGAAAGGACAAGACAAATAGCATTCGAATAGAATACTCATGGCACTAACTAAACCAGATCAGAAATATGGATAAATGGCATGTATCAAACTGGCATAAGTTAGATGTAGATGCAGATGAGATTAATTCAAAAATTGAAATTAACCTACTCCCCGAAGGTTATTTATTTTTAGAGTTCGTCAAAACAAAAAGTGGACACCAAATTACTTCAGTTAACAGATTTCAGGAGCAAGATAGCAAGTAATACATGATGAATAAAAATATGAACAATTGTGATTATATCAGAAACTATATGTACTACTTTCAAATAAAACATAGGCATATCATGGAGTTACAAAGATATTTTAGTGAAGCTCCACACAGTACAGCTCCTTTTTTTAAAAAGAAATGTAGACCCATAGTGTTTAGATGTTTTGGTCGATGTGGTTTCCATATCAAAAGACAGCCCCATGTACCAGGGCTGAGAATATACTCACTAACCTTAGAAACAATGTCGGACTTTGCTTCAGCCAGTGAATCCTTGAGGTTCTGAACTTTGGGTGGGACCCTGCAAAATGAACATCAATGATCAATCTGTTAAGTGTTGAGTGATAGAACACAGACTAAACAGCACAGGTGATCGTTTCCTGAACCCAATTAATAGTAGAAACCCATGTGATATTGGTGCCATCTACTGAAAAATTACTCATAAGGAGAACTGTATAACTTACATTAAGCATATTTCATCTACTAATGATGATCATCCCAATCGTCCATATGTGAATAAAATCTACAGTTCATCACACACTTTTATTCATAAATTTCAAATTAAATCACTAACAGTGCACGCTTTACAAATCCAAAACTTTGACAGCCTGCATAAAAAAGTTATTAGCAACTGAACACAATATCCCAATACAATGCTTTATAGTTAATACACCCCACCGCCCAAAAGTAATTCCATTTAAGTAGAAGGGTTAGGACTGAGGCACTATGGAAGAGCCATCGCAGGCTGCAGTACTGCAAAATATGTACATGACTTGTATTGGATGTTTGGAACATCAAATTCTGATGAACATGTCAAGCATCAAAGCAAGAGGGCGAAAAACAAAGATATCAGCGACCTACAGGTTATCTTGTAGTACTTCCCAAATTTAATTATTATATCTTCTGTCTGGAATTAATAACTTCCTTCTCTTCCAGATACAGTTTACAAAGTACCCTTATTTAAGTTACACTGATTACTGACAAAACAATCATCAAAGAGTCAACAAGAAAATCTGAAATATCATGTACCTTGTATATGCGCCATTCTTCATCTTATAAAAATTGCAAATCAGAAATAATAACTTCATGGCTGCCTCCAATGTGTGAAAATGATAGCCAGGTTAAATTATTCTGGCCATGATGATTACCTCCAAATTTGGGCAGAACTCCAACCTGTTACATGGCATTCACAAATCTATCATTTTGCTTACTAATAATAGATTAATAGAAGGTGATGGACAGACAACTAACCAAAACCACCAGAAACCATGAATTATTGGTATTACAAAATGATTTGTATTTTGTACTACATAATTAGCATGATCTAAGTCTGAATTAAAGCACAAATGCACAAGCATAAAAAGGCAACCTTGTATACAAGAAGCACACAACTTCAAAAAAATATGCATAGTTCACAAGAACAAATAAGAGACATGGCACTTCCACATCTGGGGGTGACAGCCAAATCTGCATCCTCTATTTCATTGAACATAAAATTAGTTTCAAAACATAAAATTTCAGTATAAGCACTGGTTCACACTCAGTGGTTTGTCAATCATGTTATTGAGCACTGTCCCTGCATCCAATATTTCCATATGTGAGCATTCTATTTCTCAGCAAGCAGGTATGACATACCCCACTGAAATTAAGATCGAAAGTTTTTCAGTAGTTATGAGGAGAGATCACTTAAATCACAAAAAACCAAAAAGGGTTAATCTGAATCCGGCAATGGATAACGGACTATAGTTTGTAAATTGGTTCACAGCTAGCCACCATTCGGAATTTTTATATCATACTATTGCACAATTCAAAAAAAATGTGTTGAATATTTTGCTTACTCTATCAAGTGGACAAGATAATATAGGCAGGCAAGTAATTAATTTCTTCCATGGTATAGCGTATTATTGTTGCGCTTATGTGTGTCAGTGTGTGTGTCAACTATAAATATTCACACATTATTTGTTTCATTTGAGACAACAGATGAGATATGAAAAATAAATTGACATGGTAGTAGGCTCCTGATTAGAGGAACCTTTTGTTAACATATGACATGAGAACACTCCCTCGTGTCAGAACCCTACCTTATGAATGTCGAATCTTGAGTATTTTATTTTCTGAAACAAAACTACATCCTTTGACCTAATGAGGCAATCATTCTTTGCCATGTATTTATTTCTTTTAATGGTTGTGTTTGCAGGCATAAGGAAATGTGAGAATGAATCAAGAGCTCACCCAGTGGAGTATGAAAATAAATCCTCATGATAGTCAGTATTGTGATCATAGTGTCACAAGTAGATGTCCTGGTAAGCTTTTTCTTTTTGAACAATTTTCCCATACCATATATAAGAAGCATTAATTTTTTAAACCATGCTCATTATTTAAATTTTCTTATGATATAACACACACATCGGATCTCCACTGCCACCTTAGATTACAAGGCAGCAGCTACAGGTTTGTTTATTTATTTATTTATTCCCCCTTTGATTCATGTCCCAAATATATTCTCTTGTAGTTGCAGGTAATTTTTCAGTACTGAACAAACAGATCATAGTATAAAAACCAAAGGCTGTTGGTTAGCCCAAGAAATCACACAACATTTGATAACAAAGACCATAAAAAATAATTGATTTGGTTCCCCCTGTCACGTAATTGGTTAAGCATCATTCATCTCACCTCCCCCTGGTTTCAATTGCTAGTATACCGAAGAAATTATTCTTCCAACTGATTGCAAATCCAACCAAATGCGAGACATGCAAATGACATGACCGTATCAAGTAAATTTTGGCGGTTTAATAGAATATGCCAACTGAAATTACCAGTGCCTTTCATATAAAAAAGGAATGTCTAAACAGAGCAAATAACGGCATGTCAAGAAGATGAGAAGTGTGGTATGTATCAGTAGCAAGTAGGTCGTCAGGAAGACATGCTGATTTGGCCCTGTCCACAGCAGAAGGCTGTGCTGAGATGGTACCAAAGCAGGAGACGTTGGCGGCTGCGGCGGCCAGCAGGATGCCTAGGAGATGGCAGGGGAGCATCTAGGATATAGGATTAATCCCTGAATGGGGAATGGAGTGTAGAAGTAGACAAACAATGAAATGAGGCATTGAGCTCATACAGAACCAGGATCATGTGTTTGCATCGTTAGAGACCAAGGGAATTCACGAGTGGGTGGGCAGCTAGGCTGAGAATGACCCCTTCCCAATTTATGCCCCGAACGGCGGACGCCGACACCTTATTTCAATTGAAACATTCCTCGTGGATTAAATCCATTAAATCTAAAGGTAGCAATCAATTATGAAAAAATCCTTTCAACAAAAGGTTTCAACTGCCATTAATGGACAAATATTTTTATACTGAGGAAAATTTATGTAAAAGCTACATTGCGGTGGCATGCACGTACAATCACAATGATAAAACGTACAGAAGACAACAAACAATTCACTGAGTACAATGACAATCAGCATCCCTAGTCAACGTAAGCTACCATCTAGAAGTAAGAAGCAGAGATGCTCACCTGTGCTCTTCCATAACCATCATAAGCAAGTTGTCCAACAGAAAGATGGCTAGATGTACCATCATCCTTTTGGCTAGTAATGGGATTGTAGAAAATGCCTACAGATATATTGTTTCATGCTACGTTACACGGATACTTCACTGGGAGCGCGTATCGCGTATCCGATACGTATCGGATACGGATACGCTGCGGATACGCCACCGATACGTATCCTGGACGTATCCGCAAGCTGGGCCGTATCGGACCGAGAAACTTCAGATTTGATACGTATTTGGTAGGATACGGCCCAACAACAGCCCACCTAAAGGAGCACGTAGCCCCTGTTGCCCTAACCCCAACTCCCCACGCGTGACTCCCCCCGACGCGCAACCGATCGTCCTGCACCCCTCGCGTGCGCGCCTCGTGCCGTCACTCGTGGCCGCCGCCGGCCGGCCGCCGGAGCAGTCTCCACCCTCGTCGGCGACGACGAGCCACGGCCGCAGGGAGCTAGGGACCCGGACCACGAGCTCCCCGCGCGGCGACGACAAGCCGGAGCCGCGGAACCTCCACCCGCATGGCTGCTGCAAAGGACCTCCGTCCGGCTCAAGGTGCAAAGGAGCTCCCCCCTGTTCTTGTTCTCTCCCTTCCCCTTTTCTTCTTCTCTCCCTTGTCCCGATTAGAGCTTTCAATTTCAGCAGTTGGGAACCCTGCGGCAGAGACGAGGAGATGCGCCCAGCCACCTGCAACGAGCCCCTGCTACCTGATGGCTTCTAGTCTGGTACTGCTTAGTTGAGTTTCTATCCTTCCCTTCCCCTGTTTCTCTCAATCCAAATCATTGAATCAGAGCTGCCCGCCTGTCCCTATTCTTATTCAGTAGCACGACATTGCAAGACTGATTCGTGCATCCTGATTACTTGATTTGCTACTGATTAGTGCTTTCATAATTTTATCATATCCTATTGTATTAGTTTGCTACTGCCTTTTATTAATTTCCTAAAATTAGAACCTACTTTAGTGTTATTCTTTGGTAAACTTGGATTGAGGAACTTTGGATGTCTCTTTGGTGAACTTGAATATCTATTAGTGTAATCCTATCAAATCAGTGTAATAGACCTTGGATGTCTCTTTGGTGAACTTGAATATCTATTCTGCAATTTAACAAGCAGTGTTATCTTTTTAATAAAAAAAATAGTTCAAACGTATCCGCGTATCGGGGTTTTTTGGAAATTGGCGTATCGCGTATCGGATACGTATTGGATACCGATACACGTATCCGTATCCGTGCAACATAGGTTTCATGGTTAAATACACACAACTGAAAACCTCCCTAAGTAGTAAAGGAAATAATTGCTAAACCGCTAAACGACAAACTACATACCACTTTTGTCAATATTAGCCGCATTCCTCAGCTCTGCACGGAGTTTTTCTAGCTCTGTAACCATGGAGTCGGCAGGTGCATCCCCGGCACATACGGGTCACGGACCTCCTGGTGCATCATCCCATGAGCCGTGGGAACTGGACCCTGCCCGTGGCCGGGACCGGGGAGCGCCCGGTGGTGGTAAGCATCCATGCCGGCGGCACCCACAGGCTTAACGCGGGCATAGGGTTCGGTTGAATCCCCCAAATCGTCAGAAAAAAAATCCGCGCAAAACACCTAGGGCGCCGCCGATTCTTTCTGCCGTGGCGATGGGGAAGACGAACCTAATCGAATAGGTAGTTAGTAGGGCACAAATCCGCGATATAGATGAATGCGGAGTGAGATTTGGATTTGACTGAGAACGAAACGAACTCGAGAGAATCAGGGTTACTTACGAGCAAAAGGAGGAAGAGTACCCGAGAAGGAATGGAGCAGGTCCAGATGGATGAGGCGGGCGGATTCCGGCGAGAGGAGAGTGGCTTTGCAGTGCCCCGTCGCCGGCAGTAAGGCACAGGCGCACAGCTAATTTGGGTTGGGGCTACGATGATTTGCATTTTGGATTGGGAAGGAGTGGCGTGAAGCAGAACAGAAAGCACAGATGGATTGGGAAGGAGATGGCGTGAAGCAGAACAGAAAGCACGGATTGGGGGAGATGCATCTTACCATATGACAACGACGGCGGTGGCCTCCTCGATCTCGCATGCGGCCTCCTCGATGTAGCGACCTCGAAGATGCGGTGGACGGCGGTCACCAAGGTGTGGTTGTCGTCGATGTAGCAGCCTCGATCTCGCCTGCAGTCAGTAGAGGCTGAGGCGGCGCGCGGAGGGGTTCGCGGAGGCGCGGAAGGCGGCGCGCAGGAGAGGGCATCGCGGAGGCAGCGCGCGGAGGGGGTCGCGGAGGCGCGGGAGAGGGGATCGCGGAGGCACGGGAGGCGGCGTGCGGAGGGGGTCGCGGAGGCGCGGGAGGCGGCGTGCGGGAGAGGGGATCACGGCGCGCAGGGAGGTTAGGGTTGGCGGCGGCACGCAGGGAGGTTAGGGAGGCGGCGGATCGGAATAGGGTTTTTGGGTGTGGAGAAAAAGGGAGTCGCGGGCGGAAGTGGGGAGGGCGACGTACGTGCGGCAGACCGGCAAAACGATATTTTTATTGTACTTTCATTCTTTTTAGCATTACTAGGATCGTGTCCGTGCGTTGCTACGGGCAAAAAAAAATTATACATGCAAAAATATGTAGATTCCCACCACATGACACAAAATTATTATCGGAAATACTATTAGGCACAACACGGAATGAAACATAACTATGATTCATATGCAATTGCACATATAAGATACATAATTAGTATTATCAGATTACGACAGATGGTTACTGTCTTGTGCAAAATATCTTACTATATCACAATGGATGTGTTCTTGAAAATCACAATGTATGTGTATAATGGAACCCTACGTGCTCTGCAATGTGCCTTATTAGTCAGAAAAATCCGTCGCAAAAGGGTCGAGCAGCCAGGCATGCAAATTGTATCACCTCCAACGAAAATGCTTGAAGCTATATCACCTTCAACGAAAACGCTTGAAGCTATGTGGTGACTGTGAACCAATGGAACCATCCAACAAAGATGAGTCCACCAACCATCAAGGATGACGAAAATATGTTGTCAGGAAGATCAACGGATGCCATTTCTTGGACCAATTCCTCACATTATAACACATGTGCCAGCTTGTTCCTCCTTAGCATCTGCTCTAATCCTTTCTCAGAACTCAAGCAAACATAAGCAACTCTGATATTAAAGGCATACCTGTCATTTCCTTCACATTGAACAGCTACGCTAATGACTATGCAGCCATACCTCTCAGCTGAATGACTCTGACGTTAACAACTCATCAACAAAAAACAGATGCATCAATTGGGTCCCCAACATTGTAAACCCAAAGAAGGGCACCAGAAGCCTGCAACAAGATGCAAAAGAAAAATCACTTCACACAATGCGCAGAGTTTAATTGGTTCAGACAAGTATATTTTAAACTATCAGCAATAGCCAATTAGAATCTGAAAACAAATATGTATCTTTAAAAGAAAGGCAACGGAAAAAGATATTCTTTTTAAAGCTTACAATGTAAATAATATACACTCAAGAATGAAATAGTTCTATGGACAGAGGACAAAAGATCCACACTATCCATGAAGCGATTGTGGGAAGTGCATATCTTCGCAAGATAGGGATGCAAAGTTGATAAGTAATGCAGTCTGACAAAATAAATAATTGATATGTAATGAAGTCCGACAAATTTTAACTCATGCTTGATAAAGATAAAGCTACTTTGCATCGCACATAAACTAAAATATGCATAATAAACAATGGTCAAAATTACTTAAAAGCAACTAAAAATGAAGGCATCATATGCAGCTATGCACTACTACATGAACAATGTCACTGAATGCAATCTTACAAGAAAAATGAATCCCTAAAATTGATGAGTATCAGTCAGATATATAAGGCAACATGTGAAAACAGCAAAGTGGTAACCACTAACCAGTGCTGAGTAAATTAATGAGCGTCTTTAAGGTGAAATAGATAGTAATAGATCCATTGAGATTTTGCAGAAGACCACTACTTAGCAAATTGCTAAGGATAAACAGATGTGGCATGAAATTAATTGTCTACACAACTACAAGTGACTGAACCTCACAAAATCATAACACACTCCTATAATTTCAAATTAGCAGTTGTGTCTGCAACTAAAAAAGCCTTAAACTCCCAAATTGGAGCTTCAACCGAGATGGATCTCAAAATAATTGTGATTTTCACAGCTTCAAGAGATGCAACTTATTTTAAGCAAACAAAAAACATGGATAAGAAGCAAAACTGACAAACTTATGCTGACCTACCCTAGTAATATTAACAGTCAGGTTCCGCTAACTTGTCAAAAGTTGATATCTAGGACCCCCAGGATTCGATGAACTTAAGGGAACTTTTCATTGCTGACGGCATTAGAAATAAATTCCACACATAACAGCACTACTGACCAAGTAATGTTGTGCACCAGAGCACAATAAACAGTTGAGTTAACGCCATAATTAGGAGGAACGAAAATGAATGCACCGAGACTAAATACGAAAAGCCTAACAGAGATGATTGAACATACCTAGGAAATCCATCAAGCATACTCTCTGAAAGCCCATCATCAGTAATTATAATAGGATAGGTCATCTGGAAATAGAAAGGCATCATAGCAACGAAGGCAATGCAACATACATTTAATAAATAAATTGACACAGTTGTTGACCAAAACTCTTGTAATATCTTCAAGTGCTGGTTGTGTCAACCAAATAAGATAGCATAGGCGTCAGAGTATAAAAGGTGGAACGGTACCAGTGAATAGGACACCCATATGAATTGCGTGATAAGAAAACAAGTTCACACCTGTTGGAACTGGTAAATAACATCTTTCAGTCTTCTATTTGACCACTGTATTTTCGGCAGGTAAGGCATTTCCTAAAAATGAGACTAAGTTAAATCATATGGCATGGTCTACCATTCTAAAATTCCTGAAATGCACAATATATAAACATTTAATTCATGGAAATACAGGTTAGAGACTTACCGCGGCGATTGAAGGGAGCTTTCCAGGATAGCCCATGGGCAGTGTGATCTCAAGTAAATGAATCCATCCCTGCTCATCCCTGGCAGATACACCATACGCCATAATTTCAGATAACAAAAACTAAACGATATTCACATACAGTATTAAAATGTTCAGGCAGTATCTGAAATAGCATTTTCAGAAAACAACCGTCACCTGACGAACTTCAGCATGTGATTAATGCAAACGTCTTCAATCGAGCACCCACTGCACAACACTAATAAAAAATTTGCATCTAATACCAAATCGGATTAGAGGAAATCGCTTGTCTGTTATTTCGAATGGAAAGAATCAATCAGACAATCACCACCTACACACAAGAGAGGATAGACTACACACAAGAGAGGATAGATTACGTGGGGATATGAAAGTGAAAATATCGTGTGAGACTTGCCGATGGAGGCTTACAGTTCCGCAAAGCGGCGGTGACTTTGTGCCTACACACAAGAGAGGATAGACTACACACAAGAGAGGATAGATTACGTGGGATATGAAAGTGAAAATATCGTGTGAGACTTGCCGATGGAGGCTTACAGTTCCGCAAAGCGGCGGTGACTTTGTGCCTGAGGGAGCATGGTAGGGGATCTGGGGATGGCTGGGTTGTTGTCATCGCCGCATCGAGACCGTCCTCCCTCACGAACACGGCGCCTTGGTGTCGGCTCAAGCTGCGGTGGGGCGCTGTCTTTACCGTCTGGGCGGCGCTACTCTCCACCGATGCCGCCTTCTTCTTCTCCGGCGAGGAAGGCTGTGTGGCGCCTCCAGCGAGAGAGTGGATGCCGGATGTGTGGCATGATGCCGAGGAGGGCCGGGAGGGCGAGATCGACGACACCAGCAGGCTCAAGGACGGCCGCAGGCAAGATCGATGACCCCAACAGCAGGTGTGGTTGTCGTCGATGTAGAGAGTCGGTGCCGGCAGGTCGATTTGTCTACGCGATTCAACGATGGCGGCGGCCTCGATCTCGCCAGCGGACTCGATCGGTTTGCAAGATGGGACGCCGGTGCGATTCAACGGTGGCGGCGGCCTCGATCTCGCCAGCGGACTCGATCGATCTGCAAGATGGGGGCGGCGGCGGCCTCGTCTCGTGCTAACTCGATCTCGCCTGCGGCCTCGATTGATCGGCGGCTGCGGCGTACGACGGTTTTGGCGGACGACGGCGGACGTCAGTGCAGAGATTGCGATCGGTTTTGGGGGGAGTCGCGATTGGAGGGCTGCGCGGGGGAGAGCACGGACAGCGACGCGGCGTGGCAGGCGGCAAAGAGGAGGTGCGCGTGAGGGCGCGACGGGAGAGGGAGGACCGGAGGAGGCGGAAGGGAGGGCGGCGCGCGGCGGCAGGAGTGGGGAGGACTTGAGGAGAGGGAGGCGCTGTTTTTTTTTCAACACAAGGGAGGGAGAGTTGGAGGCCGCGCAGGGGAGGGGAGGACGCGGACGCCGAGCGGGGGTGAACGCGTCCGAGCGGTGAACGTACGTTCACCGGCTAAAAAGTTTGACCAGAAAAATTCTCCTTTCCATACTTTTTAGGAGTAGAGATTCTTTCTGGGAGTATTGATAGAGATTACACATGGGTGCATTCTAAGTACAGACCAACCGACCCGCCTTCTATGGTCAACCGGTCCAACCAACCCATACGCAAGCAATTACGCGCAACCGCACCATCGCAGGCCGCAGCTGAATCGTCACCCCCGCATCTCATCCTCCACACCACCGACAGTTTCAATTTTTCCCCATCTCCTCTCTCCGATCCACTCCGCCTCTATCCCGCTCGCTGGATTTTGCATCACCCATCTATCCTCCTTGCCAGGAAGTTCGTTGCCGAGGCTGTAGGAAGCCACATCCTAAGGAGGCGCTCGCTCCGCCAGGGTCCGTCATGGACAGGGACCAAGAATCGGATCCACCCGGCGACGGTGACAGACCCCCTCCAAATTAAAGGAAGCGCAGCTCATCCCCTTCCTCGGCTAGAGAGGCACTACGAGTCTACGAGGAGGTGCTGGGCCAACGCTGCCTTTCCGTGTACGTCGGCTTCCCCTCGTGTGGGTGGCAGGAGGCGACGAGAGGATCCCCGTGGACGGAGCTCCAGGTGCTGCAGTTCCGTCGCCATGCGTGTGCCCCTAGATCTATTTTTTGTTCAATTTTTTAATCTCAAACTCTAATTATTTATTCTTAGTTGCAGCTGGCTTCGATTCATCTGCTCTGGTGGACGGCAACAGTGATCCCATCTACAGATTGATACGATGCTGTGATTTCGTGGACTACCCCATTCTGCTAGTTTTTTTTATTGAAATTGGTTCTCTCTTGTACTACCCATCATCCTGGCACCTCACTTTTTACTGTTGTAACCAACAAATAATTTCTTCCCGGGGGCTCCTTATTAAACATCATATATGTTAGCACAATAGCCACGGCACATTTATTAGATTGCTAATTAGCTCCTAACTGTGAATTATATAGAAGCACAAAATGCTGACTTAGGTAAACAAATAGTTTGATTATATGTTTGTTTACTTGATACATGCTTGTGCCTTCTAGTCAAGTCATCATAAAAAAAACTCCAAGTTTCAGGTAAGTGTGTGTCGTGACTTGCTTGTTCCAGGGGTACTTAGCATGCGCCGATACACTCTTTGTCTTGCAATTACCGATTGCTAGGGTTGCAATCAGTTAAGAGTCCTGGTTGCAATTAGCAGTAGTTGTAATCAGATACACCCTTGCTGAATTAGCTCTAGTTGCAACTAGCCCAGTGCTTTGGTTGTAATCAATAAATGATCCTATTTGCAATTGGCTGTAGCTACAAATTAGTTAAGTGCACCGCTTGCAGTTAGCACTAATTGCAATCACTCAAGTATCCCAGTTGCACTCTGGTGTGATTGTAATTAGGTCATTCCTAGTTGCAACGGCTCAAAATTATGATTAGACTAGAGCTTTAGTTGCAATTATGTGACATGTGAACCTCTTTCATATGTTGTTCTAAGTGGGTTATTGACCTAGTTGCAACTGAAAGCCATGAACTGTTGCAATTTGTGGTCAAGTGCAACGTCCTAGTATAGTAAGATATAGTCATTACAGATATTATTGAAAATAACCCAGGTTAGAGACGGACGATTGCGCAATTTTGTACGACTGGTAATTGCATTTTATCTATGAATTGCAATGGGGCCTCATGTCTTGGTTTTTGTGAGTTCTTTTTCGGTTTTGCAGTACTGATTAAACATTTGATACAAGGATCTTAGCTTTGACTGAACATTTCTGCTCATCTGAATGTACTAAAAATGCACATGTACGTATTCTATAATATTTTAGCATCCTGAAACCATGCTTTGGATAAGGGTAATTATAGTAAGGTAATCTGTTTATGTAGCTGAGAAATAAAGCTCTAAACTCTTAGACGTGCAGACAAGCCAGAAATTATAAAAATTCACTTCTCTTGACAGGCTCGAGTGAAGCAAATCTGTTGGAAGAGTTTTGTAGGTAGAAAAGAAAATTGCATGCTGAGTACATCCCTAACTATGGACCTGCACATGTTGATGAGACATTGCTTTCAAATATTTTGTTTATGGTAATTTTCTTGTTATATCTTTGATGATCCTTCATGTCTAATTATGAACCTTCATGTACTATGGTGCTCTTGTCAGGTTATGTAGCTTGGTACTTTTTTTAAGAGCAGTGTAACGACCCGGGTTTTCAAAAGGGGAAAACCCGTCATTCTGTACTCGCGATAGTCCCTGGATCAGACGCTATCATGCACAGACATCCATCACAGATAAATATCACAATCATACAACGAAATAAAGCATCAGAGTACGAATATTATTATTACATGTCCTGAATAAAGGAGTACATCATTACACGTCTCTTGGCGGAATAACATGAATAAGAGTCTACGCAGCGGTAGTGTCTCCATCTTTATTCTTCTCCCACAGGCATCCTTAAGCGAAGCAACGTGCCCCTCAGTCGTACCATCCGTCGGCGTTGTTGTCGAAGTCTGACTCGTACCTTGCAAGCTCAGGGGCTATCCCCAAGGATTGGGATAGGTTCACGTCACCAACCGTATGCAAGCTTTAAGTGACCTACTTCTAAAGGTAAAGAAAGGAACAAGGTAGAGGCTGTGTTTCCTAAGCAGCAGGAGCAACAATTTTAATAGAATATCATCTCTAATTCCCACCATTTCCCACATCTCTCAACCACAAACGGTTACACCTGGTCACCCAGATCACCATCGCCAGAACCTATCTCCAACTAGGGTCGGTGCGAGAACTCCCACTCCTCGCACCTCAATGATTGCACCCGGATCCGCGAGGCAGAGGGAGCAATTCCCCTCTCCCCGAGTACAACTACGGCTCACTATACACTCACATCCTATAAGGGGGAGGTAGAAATCCCAAAACGTAAGAGTCGGAGTAATCAACGGGCATGTCCATAACCGAGGATGCAGCTATACGTATAGATCTAAACTCTGCAGAGCGTGTACACCAGTACCCAACTCGAAATAGCACCCGGACGGTGTACGGCCGACCGAGCCTACCCAACCGAACGAACAGCTAGGAGTTACGATTCCATCCTGCATCCGGGTCTCGATGCGGTCCCTCGCAAAGGACCACCCCAGAACTGTGAACATGCCCCCGTGTGGCCACACGGGGAGCACCGCAAAGGGAAAGGGACTTCACCCGATACCCTCTCACTGATACCCTCTATCCTACTAGTAGGTATGGCATCGCACTTGCTAGAGTCGAAACGGCCCTATCCCCACTCTCGGCGAGGTGATGTGTACGAAAGTCCCGTGTAACAAAGCGACCCACTCGGTTTCAGACCGGGGCGAGCTCCTATCCTCCAAGTCATCACAAAAAACCCCAATCCCTGTGCTCCTAAAACCGTGTACCCGCCATAGGTACCAAATGGGAATCGCCCGAGAAGACGAACCCTGGCCCCCGCTCCCGGATCGGGTTGTCTTGAGCTCACCCCCGCCAAGTCACCCAAAAACACCTTCTCCTGCCAGTTTTTCCCCACACATGCCAAGAATACTACCACATAATCCCAACACATGCACAGCGAAGTCAATCGCCAGCGTTGGCGCGTGGGTGTGCCAAATTGCCAGGCGTGCGTGCGCGTGCATCAGGTGATACGTTTCGGGCCAAAAGACTGGGGCTTTGCCCCTTGCCCAAGAGTATAGGGCCGGCTCGGCCATGGCGGAGCTCTGGTCGGCACGTGCGACGGCGAAGGGCTGGCTCCCGCAGCAAGGCGACGATGCACGTGGGTGCATGGTCGTGTCGGCGGCGAGGCGTGCACGGTGAGGCCCTAAAGGCACGACATTTTCCCCCTGCTCGCGCGTGCACGAAGGCACCCCGCGCGGAGAAGGCCACGGCGGCGCGGCGAGCAGGACGTCGAGGTCACCGGCGTGCAAACAGAAAAGGGATCAGGGCAAAGCGGTGAGCGCGCGCGCGTTGACGACGGCAGCGGCACCTGTAGGTGTAAGGCTCAGCGCGATGGCCGGCAACATAGATGACGGCGGTCAGCGGCGGTAGCGCGGCACTGAAAGTGCATCTAGGCTCCTAATTTTTTGGTGATAATGACAATACAATTTGGATGATTTAATGCTTTTGATGAGATGTGTGCAGGGACTAAAGAGATAAATTTCGTATTTATTCAAAAGAAGCCCCTCATACCTTCTTTTCGGTGTTGAAGCTCAATTGGAGGTTTAAATTCTTTTTATTTTGAATTTGAGTATAGGAAACACCGTACTATTAAGAGGGATGCAGTTTGACCGTCTAGAGATGCTAAAAGTGCTTAAAAAGGTGAATCAAGAAAACCTACAGAGACACAAGGCCTACACGTACACATACCTTGCTTCTACTCCCTGTCTGCCTTTTGTCGGTAGTACCGGCCCTGGGTCGGTAGTACCGATAAAGGGTTTCTGTCTGGTTTTCTCGGAACCCTTGGTAGTACCGACCCTACGCCGGTACTACTAATAAAGACCTTCTGTTTCGTTTCCGGGGTTCCTCGGTAGTTCCGACCCCAGGTCGGTACTACCGATAAAGGGTTTCTGTCTCCCTTTCCTGAGCCCCTCGGTAGTACCGACCTGAGGTCGGTAGTACCAACTTGAGGTCGGTAGTACCGATAACCTGCGTTCTCAGGATGCACCTTCATCTTCTCAGGGGCCATCTAGCTCTAAGGGTCTTCCTCCATCCGGTAGCAAGAAGAAGAGCGTTCTCAACTTTCTATCTCAGGGACTCTTTGCTTGCTTCAATGTGGGAAGGCACAATGCTCAGGAGATTCGTGCCCACAGGCAGCACACAGAGGAGCAGCTCATTAGGTTTGAGACCCGTCAGAAGGCCCTGCTTGCACGAGCTGACATTGAGCACTCTCCTGTTCATGAGCCTATGGACTTTCCTCCTCCACCGGTCTTCTACAACCCTTGGGAGGCGTATGGTGAGGCCTCCATGATATATGGAGAGCCTCCGGGTGATATTGATGATGAGGACTTTGGTGGCGGCGAGACCGATGAAGATGAAGACTCACCTCTGGCTGTCCAATCTCCCCGCGAGAGTGTTGATTGAAGGGCCTCTCCTTTTTGGCGTTTGATGCCAAAGGGGGAGTGAGCTCACTCTTGAAGACGGGAAGAAGATGTGTATCAAGTTATCTATCGTTATCTATCTTAGCTTATGGACATGTATGAACTTATTTATGTGGTGTGATGGATGATGATGTGCCACGTCTTCTCATTTAAATTTGTAAGACTTATGAATGCTAGTGTGATGTAAGAACCTTTTATCTATATGTGATGCTATGTATGTGT
Source organism: Cenchrus fungigraminus (assembly GCA_036936925.1). NCBI lineage: Eukaryota > Viridiplantae > Streptophyta > Magnoliopsida > Poales > Poaceae > Cenchrus > Cenchrus fungigraminus. Next base: position 108,342,528 of record CM072779.1, read on the forward strand.
GTTGGATGTAAGTTCTCACTTTATTGTTGTGATATATCTTGTCATATGCATCACGGAAATTTGTGTATCACACTTTTTGCACCTTGTGTTGAATGCAAAGATTTAGGGGGAGCACTTGCTAAATTTTGTGCAAAAGGCATTTGAGGCCTCTCGCACTTGACATTGCACTTATTTAGGGGGAGTCTTTACCTAACTCATTGCATACACACATCTCTTTTATTTAACCAAGTTGTGTTGTCATCAATCACCAAAAAGGGGGAGATTGAAAGTGCATCTAGGCTCCTAATTATTTTGGTGATAATGACAATACAATTTGGATGATTTAATACTTTTGATGAGATGTGTGCAGGGACTAAAGAGATAAATTTCGTATTTATTCAAAAGAAGCCCCTCATACCTTCTATTCGGTGTTGAAGCTCAATTGGAGGTTTAAATTCTTTTTATTTTGAATTTGAGTATAGGAAACACCGTACTATTAAGAGGGATGCGGTTTGACCGTCTAGAGATGCTAAAAGTGCTTAAAAAGGTGAATCAAGAAAACCTAGAGAGACACAAGGCCTACACGTACACATACCTTGCTTCTACTCCCTGTCTGCCGTTTGTCAGTAGTACCGGCCCTGGGTCGGTAGTACCGATAAAGGGTTTCTGTCTGGTTTTCTCGGAACCCTCGGTAGTACCGACCCTACGCCGGTACTACCGATAAAGACCTTCTGTTTCGTTTCCGGGGTTCCTCGGTAGTTCCGACCCCAGGTCGGTACTACCGATAAAGGGTTTCTGTCTCCCTTTCCAGAGACCCTCGGTAGTACCGACCCGAGGTTGGTAGTACCGATAACCTGCGTTCTCAGCATAGTAACAGCTAGTTTGGAGGGTGGGTATTTATACCCCCTCTTCACTCCCTTCTTTTGCTGCTGACCTAACCCGAGACAAACACACCCAAGAGCATTCACTCCCCTTCTCCACTCCTCCCTAGAGCTAATCCTTTGAGCTAGGGCTTGAGTGAGGAAGAGAATCTTGGTGTGAGATTGAGAAGCTTTGAGTGACCCTTCCATCTCCTTCACCTCAAGAGCACTTGAAGCATCTCCGAGCATCGATTCGCATTTGTTACTCTTGAAGCTTGCTTCTAGACGGTTAGGCGTCGCCCGTTGAGTGCCCTCTCCGTGTGGTGCACCCGGGAACGTTTGTATTACCCCTCCTTTGTGGAGAATTCTTAGTGAGCACCAATCTTCCTTTGTGGGGATTGGGTGAGGCAAGAGGCTCTTGGTGATAGCCCTCCCTTCGTGGGATCCTCAACGGAGACGTAGCTTCATTCGTGGAAGTGAACTTCAGATTAATTCTCTTGTCAATTGCTTGTTTGAGTTCCCCCTTTTTCTCTAACCCTAGAAGTGTGTTTTGGCCCGATCTACTTATTGGTTGTGTTCCAACTTGTATCTTTGGTTGCAGGAGGTTCTTAGCATCTAAACTCAACTCTTGATTCAAGTAGAATTGCTAGAATCGTTATCGCTTTTGAATTTTGTCTTAACCATCTCTGCTAGGTCGGTAGTACCGCCCCTGTGCCGGTAGTACCGAGCCCCTCGGTAGAACCGACACAGTGCCGGTAGTACCGACTTGTATTTAACCGCTGCATTTATTTCAGAAATTTGAAGTGATCCTATTCACCCCTCCCTCTAGGCATCACAAGATCCTTTCAATTGGTATCAGAGCCTAATCCCTTGATTTAGGCTTAACCGCTAAGGGATCAAGATGTCGGGGAGTGGTGGAGACCTCTCCGCTCAAGAAATCGCCGGTCAAGAACTCGCCGCCAAGGAAGCTCAAGAGAGAGAGAGCTCAAGGCCGCTCTAGATCAAGCTAAAGCTCTAGAGCTAATGGGGAAAGCCCCAAGCCGTACACCATCCAATGTCGCAAGCTCCGACGATTCCGACTCCGACTCGGACTCCGATTCAAGCGATGAAGATGTCAAGGATGGTGACGATGAGGCAAAGAAAGCGGCCAAGAAAAGAAGAAAAGCCAAGAAGAAGAAGGAGGCAAAGAAGATGGCCAAGAAGCTCCTCAAGAAGATGATCAAGAAGGAGCAATCAAAGCACTCTCACTCCGGCTACTATGAAGTGCCATTCCACTACGGACAACTTACGGGCAACAATCCTAACGAGAAATTCTATTCCGTACATTTGGGAAAGCCTCCCCACTTCGATGGGAAAGACTATCCCAAATGGGCTTATGATATGCAAATGCACCTTCACGGGCTTCACCCTTCTCTTTGGAAGATTGTGTGTGTAGGTGTGACAATACCCGCCGAAGGTGAAGCCATGACTATCGAGCATGTACAAGACCTCCACCGTAATGTTCAAGCAACTAGAGTCATCACATCATCCTTGTGTGTTCAAGAGTTCAACAAAGTCCGGAACATCTAAATTGTCAAGGTGATTTGGGATACACTCAAGGAGGCACATGAGGGTACCGATCATGTGAGAAGAGGCAAGATTGACTTGATTCACGGAGAGCTTGAGCTTTTCGTTATGAAGGATGGAGAGACCGTGAGGGAAATGTATGATAGGCTAATACTCCTTGTCTCGGACATCAAAGCACTAGGAAGCAATGATTGGGATGATGAGAAGGTCACAAAGAAGTTGTTGAGAGCCTTCACACCGAAGAACCCAAACCTAGCAACTATGATAAGAAGAGACCCAAACTACCACAACATGACTCCCAATCAACTTCTTGGTGAGATCTTGCATCAAGAGCTAGTTGATCAAGACGTGGAGAAGTCACTTACTTTGAAGGTGAACAAGAGTCTAGCCCTCAATGCTAGCTCTAGTGAAGTGCTATGAGTGTGGAGAGTATGGACACTTCATTACCGAGTGTCCCAAGAACAAGAACAAGGACAAGAATGAGGAAGAGAAGAAGTACAAGGAGAAGAGCAAAGAGTACAAGAACAAGTACCAAGGCGTGCTCACGTAGGTCAACAATGAGACTTAAGTGATGAAGATGAAGCACCAAAGAAGAAAGGCATGGCAACACTTGCCATGGCCCAAGGAGCATCTTCACCACGTCTCTTCAACAACTTCTCCGACAATGAGGACAACTCTCACTTTTGCCTCATGGCAAGAGGGAGCAAGGTACAAGAGTCAACACCCTCATCCTCTCTCACCTCATCATCATCCACACCTAGTAATGACATAGACAACCTAGATGATGAAAAAGAAATGGAGGCTAACATGATAAAGCAATTTGGTAAAAAAGGCCATAAAGAAATTAAAAAGCTTTTGGACAAATTAGAGGAAAAGAAGGAGATTCTCCATGAGCAAGAAGACTTGCTTATCCGTGAGAAGGAAAGAAACCTTGCTCTAGAGAAGACTCTTGCCGAGGAGAAGGCTAAGGTAGAGAAGTTGACCGTAGGCCTGTCCTTGGCCAATGACTCTAATAAGAGGATGCTAAAGGACTACTCTTTGGCAAATGAATCTTTAGCTTCCCTAAAGGCCACTCATAGTGAGCTTCAAACAAGCTTCTCATGCTTGTCGGAAAAATATACAAATCTTGAAGCAAACTATAGTGCTCTTTGGGAAAGCACCAAGGCCGACCCTAAAGCAAACTTTGACTCTAATGCCTCCACTAGCAAAGGTTGCTCTATATGCTCTAATGTTGATATAAATGCTCTTAAGACTAACCATGCAAGGGTAGAGGAAACAATTAAGAGCAAGAATAAGGAGATTGCCCGGTTGAACATGTTGATCAACCAAGGTAAGTTAGGTGCCAAGTCCATTCCAAAGGCAATTGACACAAGAGGACTTGGGCACTACAAGGACAACAAGGTCAATGGTAGAAGGGTGGTGAAATGGCATGAGATCCCCTTATGGAACAAGGGTGGCTATCTCAACACTATTATGGATATTGCCCATGGAGTAACCACCTCTACCACAACAAAAGAGAAGTCAAAGGTTGTGAACACCACAAAAGGAAATGGTGGGGTTAATTCTCCATCTAAGGCATCGAAGAATGTGGTGGAACACAAGCCTTCTCCCAATTACACGTGTGACTATATTGTGACCTTGGACCATAATGGTAAAATGGTGGTCAAGTATGTTGGAGCCTATGCCAAGAAGGCTATGAGGAAGAGTGTGTGGGTTCCAAAAGTTTATGCTTCTAACCTCCAAGGACCCAAATCTTTTTGGGTCCCTAAACCAAAAGCTTAAACTTGTTTTGTAGTCCTACTCCTCCGGTGGAACCGCATGGCTAATTGATAGTGGTGCCACTAATCATATGACTGGAGATGAAGGCTTGTTTGCATCCCTTGAGCATTATGACACCCCTACCGAAACTATCATATATGGAGATAATGGTCAAGGAGATGTGGTTGGTTTAGGTAAAATTGCTATCTCAACAACAAATTCAATTGAAGATGTTTTTTATGTGCAAGGTTTGGGGTACAACTTGTTGTCGGTTTCACAATTTTGTGAGAAAGGCTACAATTGTCTCTTTACCAAAGAGGGTGTGATCGTCTCTAGAAGTGAGGATTCCTCTATTGTCTTTGCGGGTCACCTAAGGGGAAAGCTTTACTATGTGGATTTCACAAAAGTAAAGGTGGACCCTAAGGCTTGCTTAGTGGCAAAATCTGACATGGGTTGGCTATGGCATCGTCGACTAGCTCATGTTGGCATGAGGAACTTGGCCAAACTTCAAAAGGACGAGCACATCCTAGGACTAACAAATATTGTTTTTGAGAAAGATAGGTTATGTAGTGCTTGTCAAGCGGGAAAGCAAGTTGGAGTGCATCATCCCGCCAAGAACATCCTTTCAACATCAAGACCGTTGAAGCTTCTACACATGGACTTGTTTGGGCCTATTGCCTACATAAGCATCAGTGGTAACAAATATGGTTTAGTAATTGGTGATGACTTTTCCCGTTTCACTTGGGTATTCTTTTTGCAAGATAAAAGTGAAGCAAAGGGAGTGGTCAAGAAGTTCATAAGAAGGGTTCAAAATGAGTTCGAGCTAAAGGTCAAGAACATAAGAAGTGACAATGGCTCGGAGTTTAGGAACACTCAAGTCGAAGAATTCCTTGATGAAGAAGGCATCAAGCATGAACTTTCCACTCCATACACTCCTCAATTTTTTGCACCTTGTGATGTATGTTATTTCCTATATTAAAACATGAGTATGTTCACTAACTTTGTGTTTCCTTACACATAAAAAAACAGTATGTCCACATACCACTTTTAAAAATCAAGTATGTGTACATACTTTTTTTAGAAACCTCAAGTATGCAAAGATACCTTCTAATTTGTGAGATACAAGTATGTGAGTAACTACACCCGGGAGTAGATAAAACTCGTCCATATATATACAGTATATATATAAGTAATGTTGTTTTTTTGTCTAGAAAAAAGAAATAACGCGTGGTACAGTACATACAGCTTCCAGCTTGGCAGGATGGTGAGGTACGAGACATGATCGTCAGAACCAATAACAAAGCAGCCGTCAGGTACACGAGCCTCGCAATGCTGATTGTCCTAATCAGCGCCATGAGGAAGAGGCACTGCTTCTACTTGTATCTGTTTGTTTTAGTTGTACTTGTTTGTTTATATAGAAGCGGCCTCATCAGAATCTATCATGGAAATAATGAGATATATATCTTTAGACTGGGGTTTGGACGTCTGGTATCTTCTCAAATACTCAAATAAATTTCTAAGCATGTGTGTTTGGATATCTTTGGTCTGGCCGTCTGGGGTTTGACATCTTTTCACACATCCCAATAAATTAATGTGTGTATCTCTAGCTTCCCAAAGATCCCAAAGATCTTTTTCACACACTGCTATAGTGTATCTCTTGCTACCTTCAATTTATCTTATCTTATTCCAGTACAAATGCATATATCGACAAAATCTCAAGTACAAATGCATAATTTAGAAATTTGTGACATCTCTTGGTTATACTAAATAGGATTGCATAACTTCTAAGACCACTAAATCTTGTTTATCCATCATTTAGTGTGGACACTAGAGGGGATGGGGTCACTAACGGTAGCGTGAGGACTTGTGTGGTCTGAGGACCGGTGGATGGTCACTCCTTAGTGATGAGAGATTGACAACATTGTGTGGACTGACTCTTGGCCTAGTATTGCAGGTGCAGGTTGCGGCTTGATTCGCGTGGTGCAAGTGAAGAACAAGCGCGAAAGGTCTATGTCGGTGTGACCTCCAAGAAGCGGAGAGACAAGTAGGCTTCATTCGAGGTACCCGGTGGCCGACGGGATCAAGTGCGGGCCGTACGCTGGCAAGAAGAGCAAGACAACGTCGAGAGGATGGAGTCGGTGCAAGGTAGCAGCTGACAACTGAAGCTTGCACGCGGGGTTTGCAGAGGTTTGGCCACAAAACCACTGGGTTACTTGGCTGAGCCACAAAGCCAAGGATGGAGTCCGGAGCGCGGCGGTCTAGTAGTGGACCGGTCTGACCGGTGGGTCTGTCCGGTCTTACCGGTGCTGACCAGTCTGACCAGTGTGGAGGACCGGTCTGACCGGTGGGTCCCGTGGGCGTCCGGAAGCTTTGAAGCAGAGGACACGCGGCGTGATCGCAAGGCTTGCGTGGAGTTGAAGCGAGCTTGTGGTTGACGAGCGTCCGTACGATGAGATCTCGACAAAAACTTCCCAGAGTGCCCTTGGTGGGCGTGTATCTTCTTTTATGTTGTAAGGGTAGTTTGGTCATTCGGCGCCCTCTCTATATACTCACTTGAGTGGGAGGGAGATGACAGCCAACTCTGAGGACCAGAGTGTCCGATGGCTAGTGGTTGGCCACTCTCTAGTGATGAGTGATTGACAACGTTGTGTGGACTGACGTTGTGCTCTATCTTGTGGATGTAGGCTGCGGCTTGATGTGCGTTGGTGCAGGTGAAGAACAAGCGCGAAAGGTCTTAACCTTGTAGGGCCTCCGAAGGACTGGAGGGACAAGTAGGCTTGGTTCGATGGACCTGGTGGCCAGACGAGATCAAGTGCGAGTCACATGGTGCGAGAAGAGCAAGTCCAAGTCGGATAGTGGGTTCGTTGGTTGATCCGAAAGCCAACATGGAGCCAGAGCGGACGTGGCAGCCAAGTTGAGGAGCTCAGTGTGGAGGCTGCACCAAGCACGTGGGGTTTGCAGCGGTTCGCCAAAAGATCGCTGGGTTCGTCGGTTGCTCCAGAAAGCTGACCCGAGGTTCCGGTGCGGCCAAGGTACCAGAACAGGTCTGACCGGTTTGGGAAACCGGTCTGACCGATTTTGTCGTGGCACGGCCGGAAGTCGTCGAAGCAGAGGACACGTGTCGGGATCGCATGCTTGGCGTCGAGGCTACGCGAGGTGTGGTTGCTGGGTGTCTGTCCGATGGAAAGGCTGTCAAATTTCCAAATATGCCCTTCAAGAGGTTGTATCACCTAGAGGGCATTCTAGTCATTTACCCCCACCGGAGGACCTCATATATAAACCGAGTGGAAGGGTTGTGGCAGCTATCTCTTGCACCCTAGGGTTTTCATTTGCTCTTAGCAATTTCTCTTTTTAGCTTCCTATTTTCCCCTTAGGCTAGCATGAGAGCTTCATGGTGAGATCTTGTGAGAGGGATGGATGAACGGGCGGATGCTAGACCTTGTATGAACCTTTCATGGTATGTATAGAAGATTCGGCGTGGTTCCTCAAGTGTTCTTGGTGTTCATCCCGTTTCTCTTTTTCGGTGATTTTCGGAGCCTTTTCTTTGGATTTTAGTGGAGAGGATTTGAGGGTGTTTCCTTTGGGATTTGTTTGTGGGGATCACGTATGAGTACCTTGGGTACCTTTGCTTGGTGATCTTTGCCCCACAAACTTCCCGGAATCCCTTGGATTTGGTGGTTTTTGGATGAACTCGGGAAAAGGTGTTCTTGGCGGTTGACTTTCGATTCCTCCTGTTTGGATGCATTTCGGGATGGATCCTTTGAGATAGAGGTTGCCCAAGAGGTAATCCACCTTCCCCCGAAGTTTGGTTGCAATCCGTTGGGTGAATCGGGAGATCGGTTGGTTGGAAGAAGATGTGGTTTCCACGGGCTGCGTTTTTCCCGTCTGTCTGGGCAAAACCAGTCTGACCTGTTTGGGAAACCGGTCTGACCGGTTTTGGTCACAGTGGCCGTTCAGAAAGATTTTTGGTAGGCGTGTTGTTCTCTGTCTAAGAAGTTCTCTGGTCCAAGTTTCGTCGCGTTTGGAGTTCATTTGCTTGGTTTTTGGCCTCGTTGATCTTTGGGGGATTTCTGGGCAAAACCGGTCTGACCAGATTGCCAAATCGGTCTGATCAGTTTCACCCTGTGTGTGAGAGGCTAAGTGTTGGAAAACCAGTTTGACCGCTTTGAGTATCCGGTCTGACCGGTTTGTAGCTGGAGTTTTGCTCGAGTTGTTTTTCGCTGTGTTCTCGAGTGTTTTCGGTGGTGTGCTAGTTCCTAGGTCCAGAAACACTTCAGTGGCTGTGTGGATTTGGCTAGCGAGGTGTTGAGGACTCTGGAGTTGTGTTTGGGACCATAGGTCGAGTTCTACTCTTTGGAGAAGAATTTTTATCGGCTCCCATTCACTCCCCCCCCCTCTCTGGTCGCCATTCTGGTCCTTCAAACTCTTGGAACGCTAGGCCATTTGCTCTTCTCTTTTTCTCTAGTTTTTCCTTAGGCTAGCTTGAGAGCTTCATGTTGCATCTAGAGAGAGGGATGGATGTTAGGGCAGCTTGCTAGACATTGTATGAACCTTTCATGGTATGTATAGAAGCTTCGGCATGGTTCCTCAAGTGCTCTAGTTGTTCCTCCCGTTTTTCCTTTTTGGTGATTTTCGGAGCCCTTTCTTTGGATTTTCGTGGAGTGGTTTTGGAGGAGTTTTCTCACGGTATTTGTTGATGGATTCACTCATGAGGATGTTGTGCCTCTTTTCTTGGTGATTTGTTCCCTTCAAATCCGTGAAAAGGCCTTCAATTTTTGGGTTTTCAGAGTTCCTTGTGTTCTTGGGGTTAGAGCACGAGATTTGTGATTCCTCCTTTTCTAGAGAGATTTGGGGCGTATGCTTCGAGCTAGAGTTCGCCCATGAGGTGTTCCTACCTTCCCCAAAGTTTCTCTTGAATCCATGGAGCGAATCGGGAGATCGGGCGAAGGGAATCAAGGGGTTGACCCGCGGGTGGAGTTCTTCCCAAGTTGCCCAGGCGCGACCGGTCTGACCGGTGCCTTCCACCGGTCTGACCGGTGCATGCCCTTGTGGGTCTTTTGCTCGGATGAACGTGTGGTTAAGTGGGGATTCGATTGTGTTTTCCCAGGGTTAGTTCTTGGTGAGATTCTCCTTGGTTTGCCCCTTCTTGGCTAGGTTGGAGTAGATTCTTGTCGCTGGTGGTTTCTTGGTTTGAGGTGGTGTTCGTTCCAGGCCTAGAGATCTCGCTGAGGCTCTCTGAAACGTGTCTGTGCATGCCGTTGCGCACACCGGCCTAACTGGTGCAGCGCAGGAAGCATAGTTTTTCGTTGCGGTTTTTCGATTGCTTGTTTGAGTAGTGATACTTGCTCCTAGGATCAGTAGCACCTCCAGTGGCTACGTGATCTTGGCAAGGTGTGCGCAGGATTGCTCGGAAGTGAAATCAGGGCATAGGCCGAGGTTCTTCTTGGGAAGAATTTTTTATCTGTTCCCATTCACTCCCCCCTCTCTGGTCGCATATTTGGTCCTTCATAGCATTAGGTGGCGGCGGAGGCAACAAGATGCACTGTAGTAGGGCTGGTGGCGGGTGAACCCTAGGGAGTGATGTCGGGTGTCAGGCTATATGGGTCACGACTTGCGAGAAAAATGAAGACTGAATGGTTACGGGGAGGCACGCTAGCACAAACAAAATTTTCTACCCCATAAACCAGGAACTACTTGATGAGAATATAACCAGCTCCGATATGACCATATTAATGGCTTTTAAACCAAAGGTGAATCTATCCTATATCATGATTATCTTTGCTAAATTCGATGAATTGATGCTGCGCCATGATGTGTGTTCATTATCATTTTCAGAAATACATACGTGGATCAAAAAAGAGTATTAAACACACATGGAAGGCATGGAGGACCAAAGAGGTTGATTGGCGACCATGTCCAAGTCTTCCCCACGTCCTCAACCAGGCCTCCACGTTACTTTTGGCCCAAAGATGGAAGGAGATCAAGATCAACACATTTTGGGCGTTGGATTCGGACTGCAACACATCACCAACTTGTGACGGATGCCACGGCCGCATACGGAGTCGAATTGGAGCGTTCAAGTACTTCCTGGAACTGTGATGAAGTCAGCTTTCATATGGATACAGACTCATTTCCATATCTGTCCTGAGGCATCCGCAAATCGATGAATCATTGACCCGAGGTTTTTCTATCCAGGGTGCTACGCCACCTTATTTTGGCCCAATAGGCTGTGTATCAAGTTGGGTCCATTAATTAGGGATGCATCCTAGGGTTGGAGCACAACCCCTGCCCCTTGTGGTCATCCTCCCCTCTCATATACACCTTAGCCGTCGTCGAGAACACTCGGGTTTTGTTTCGTTGTAAGTTTAGTCATTACTACTTCCTTGTAGACGCGTGTGTCAGCTAGACCACCCATTCTACCTGATTTGGAACCCCAACTTTGAAATATCAGATTGGTTTCCATCTCCATATTTGTAATTGAGTTGCTTGTTATACTTGTTCTTGCTTGTTCTTCGATTGCTTGCAGGAACAGGTGCCCTAGTGGCGGTTGACGCGCTCCACAAGATCGTAGCAGCCATAGGAGGTGGTGTATCGGTTGATAAGGCGCATCCTTGGAAAGGTTGTAGTCGGACCGTGAACGTCATCTCCTCTAATCGAATTATCCCCCATGCCTCTCATCGACAGATTGGGTATAAACCCTACTGGGTTCACATCACTAGTGTTGTTATAGATCACGAGATTATTACTAGACGCGCAGATGCAGCGAAACCGTCTCGTTGTAGACGAACACGTCGAGGGTAGCAGTGTCGTGCAGTTACTCACGTCACGTCATTCACGTGTGGCTCGTCCTAGTGCTCCAGATGTAGCACCTCCAAGGTATTCACACGTATGGGAAAGGAACGTCAATCGTAGATGTACTAACACCTCACGAAGAACTATGATCTGGAGGATATAGATGGACGAAGGGATGCAGGAATCACTGTAGTGTGAGGCTACAGTTCACCCGTGGCTACTATAGTGTGCGGTGCACTATAGCGGCGACGGTACATTAGCAGCGATTAGGTGTTTTTTTGCCTCTCCCCCACCTTTGTATATATAAAGGTCACTAATGGGCCTTCAATCTTTAGAGCCCATCAAGACTCCAATACCTTAATAGATCAAATCCATCAGAGCCCATTAGTGGATCCAATCTAATTGGCTCTAGGGTATATATCAAACAGTCTCCCACTTACACTAGAGACAATCACATATGCAAGCTTTTCAATATTCCAAACTCCTTAAGTGTGTGACTTCATGGGTTCACGCACACATAGACATGGCCCGAGTACTCCTACTCGACCAATAGTTGATAACGGCCTCTAGCAAGACGTGTCAACTCCTATGCATGCATACGTAAAGATCTTATCTGGAACCATCACATCGTTTCATACCCCCTACTTTCAGCTGCTTTGGGTCATAAAATTACCCACCTGTCACTCATTACACACATACCGGTTCGTTTCTTTCCTCCTTTTCTTTTCTTTTCTTTTCTTTTCTTCCATCCTGCCCAGTCCCTGTTCTTCTGCCCCGAGCTCCGCCGTCGCTGCCCTGCCCTGCCCGACGCGGCCCGTCCCTCGCCGGCACGTTGAGCGGCCTTCCCCGACACTGTGAGCCCCTCCCAATCCCTCCTCGGCGCGGTGGCAGACGGCGAGCACCTCCCCCAATGCTTTGGTGGACGGCGAGCGCGGTAGCCCCAACAGCGACGGGATTTGTCGCGGGCGAGGGGCTTGCCCCGTTGTTGTAACACCCTAAAATTCCATCATTAAAATAATGTAGCAACATGGTGTTTTAGTTTTTTTGTTTCCTAAGGAAATAAATAATTTATCAAGTAAATTTGGACTTTTAATTATTTAAATATCACTTTTGAACAATTTTAGAAGCAATAAGTGCTTGTGCATCATCTTTTGGTTGCATAGTGGTTTTATGTTTGTTTGAGTGAAGTTTGCAAAGTTTGAAAAGAGTTTGAAAAAAAAAGAAAAACTCTCCAAACCTCTCTCTCTCCCCTTCCCTTTCTTCTTTCAGCCCAGCCGGCCTTCTTCTTTTCCGCGGCCCATTCTTTTCCTTCTTAACCCGCAAGCCGAGCAGGCCGCCGGCCTCTCCTTTCCTTCTCTCCTGCTTTCGGCCCAGCGTCCGCACACCCGGCCCACCTTTTTCCCCCGCCGGCCCATCCCTCTTCCGGTCCAGCTCGCCTCGGCGACCCACTTTCCCCTCCCCTCTCTTCTCTCACTGCCACTCGGCCCCACCTGGCAGGTCCACCCCTTCCCCTTCCTCCGGCTGGGTTCCCCTGCTCCGCCCGCAGCCGCGCCGGCCGGCCGAATCCCGGCGCCCCTCGGCCTTCCCCTTCTTCAATCCTTGTCATCAAGGAGTAATGAAGCACCGGCCGTTTCCCCCTTCATTTCTCCTTCAGTTACTCCTTTCCCTCCCCCTTAATTTCATCAAAACCGCCGGCGACCCCCTGGCCATCAATGGCCATTGCACCCCGGCCGCCGCTCCCTTCCCCTCTCCCTGGCCTATATAAGACGAGGCCGAGCCCTGCCTCGCCCTTTCCCTCTCTTCCCGCACCTTGCACGCCCTGCACCCCTCTCCTCACCTTCGCGCAGCGCCGTCGCCGATCGATCTCCGCCGCGGGCCATTACCGGCCACCCGGAGCTCCTCATCGTCGGTGGAGTGTCCCTTCCCCTCTCCCTCCCTCTTCTTCGCGATCAATGCTCACTCGAGCTTTCTTCTGTACCAGGGCGCCTCTCCCATCGGCGACCGAGCCATCTCGAGGAGCACCGCCGCCCGCCGGAGCCGCCGGTCCTCGATCTCCTCCGTCGTCGCCTCCCCGTCGCTGTTCGCTCACCGGTTCGTCTCCGTGTGGTGAGCATACCCTCACCGCCCTATTTTCCTTCGCGCCTAGAGCCGTAGCTCCTAAGCCCGCTCGCCGGAGCTCCGCCGTCCGCCTCGCCGGACGTAGCGCCGCCGTAGAAGCCTAGCCGCCCCTCTAGGACCCCTGGTTAGGTTCGCTGTGTCCTTAGCCGCGCGTAGCACCTTTCCGCGTTGCAAATCGTGGCCGGACGCGCCCTTTTCGTGGTCACCGACGAGCTCCGCCGCCGGCTCCGCCGCGCGTCGCCCGCCTCTGGCGTCACCGCCGCCGCTCCCTCGCGAGTGGGCGACGTGCACCGTTGGATCTGATCCGGACGGTGCTGATCGCGTACCCTTTCGCGATTTGTAATCGGTCCACCGTAGACCTGTGAACCTAGTCCACGGCGCGGTCCACGGCCCCGTCAGCGCCACGTCAGCCGCTGCCTCCAATCAGAGCACGCCGCGTGGAGCCACGTCAGCAAGGCTTTCCCGTCAGCTGCTATCTTGCACATAACCCCCTACAGTTTGGAATATCACAAAAGAGCCCTTCCACCTCCAAAGATCCTTACAGTTTAGTCCTGGTTTTCACAGTTAAGCCCCTAGACTTCTTAGTTTTTCCCACCAGAGGTCCAATCTTGATCTTTTGCGCTATAGACCTTCGGTTTATACGCGTATTCATGTTTTAGCCCCTGGTTTCTTGCAGTTAAGCCCCTGGAAGCCCTGTTTCTTCACAGAAAAGCCCCTGAACCTTGTTTTGGCAGTATCTTTTGCGTTTTAGCTCCGTTTCCACCGTTTCAAGTTGCGTTAGGTTCATATCAACTCAAACTACATGTTAGTGCCAATGATGAACATGCTCTTTGTTTTATAATTTATTTAAATATTAAATATGATTAAGTCCTTATACACATGCTTTTCTAATTAAAATCTAATTAGAGTTTAACACGTGTTTTCATAAGAAAGTTAATATGATTAATACTATTTGAATAATTCTTTCAATTAAAAACTAATTAGATGTATACCTCAGTTTTTATAATCAAACTTAAATTGATTAATGTTTATGCAATTTACTTTCTAAATAAAAGCAACATAGGCTATATCTGGAGTTTTCTTAATTAAATGTTAGTTTGATTAATATGAACATAAATGTGTTTTTGAATTATAATTTGATTAGTTCAACTCGAAATATAAAGATGAACGCCTAGATGCTTTTACATACTTCTTTTAAATTAAATGTTTAATTTGCATAAATCATACTGGAATATTTATAAATAAAATTGGACTAGGCTTACATCGTCTTTTAAACATAAATAACTTGTTTAATAATTAAATAGGGTATTTCTCGGAAATAACCTATGCACATCTTTATTCAATTAAAATATACCAAGCACTAGCTAGCCCTTGTATGTGATCATCCAAGTCTCCCGATAGTTCCGAGTGCTTTTACGTTCGTGTTCCTAGGGCCAAACCTTGTCCTCTCTTTAAGCTTTTCATGATTGGTGTATTGTTTTGTTTATTGAATGTATTCTTGTGTGCTCGTAGACATCGCACCAGTTTCAAGTGAGCAGCTAGTTGAAGTGGATCAAGAGTAAGTTTTTGAAGAAGAAGAATTCCAGTGTTTAAGCAAGGAAGGCAAGTGGACTTCTCCCTCTGCATATTCCTCTTTGACCTAGATAATTGCATGTTAATTAATATTTACATTTAAATGTTGTATTGCATAAATTTAATGGGAAATTACCTTTTTAAGGACATGGCTAGATTTTATCCTTATTACCTTGAACAACCCGGTTTTAAATAAATGTTTTGGGTAGAAAATGCTTAGTTGCTGTACCTTGGGATGGTTGAAATGAAACTTTACAAAATGATGATGATGAGCAAATTGGTGAACTTTGGTATAATAAGATCATATGAATTAATTGGAACATGGAGAACCACCCAGGAAAACAGTGCAACCACAGTCCATATGGCTCTGGCTTAGCCAATTAATTAGGTGTGCGAATGAACTGATGACCTTATCCGAAAGGAGCAGAGGGGGATCGGGGTTGCAGGGGTATAGCCTGGTCCTTTTGGGGTAGCAGCCTTTGCTAAGGTGCCGACCACTAGGGAGGGTTATGGTCCGCCCTGATCTGTAACTATGCGGGTTGTTGGTCTTTTGCATGCCTTTGTAAAGGCTTCGTAGCGTCCCTATGCAATCACACCTCAGAAGTGTGGTTTGATGCTTGGCCAGCATCGCATGGTTGGGTTCAAAGTTCTTCGGAACTTTTACGCGAACTGTGGGTAAAGTGTACAACCTCTGCAGAGTGAAAACTGATTGATCAGCCGTGCTCACGGTCAAGAGCGGCCTGGACCCTCACATGATAATCAAACATAAAGGTGGAATTAAATCGTGGTTTTCATATGGTTTTGAGATGAGATGCTTCCCTAAATGCTTAAGTGGGTTGGTATGAACTTACATTTAGTAAATAGGTGCTTGCTAATAAAATTTGACCAACATTAAAAATGCTAACCGCTGCAAAACCCTAACCTATCCTTGATAGCTTTGCATCTTCTCCCACTTGCTGAGCTCCAACCATAAGTGTGCTCACCCTTGCTTACCTACTGTTCAGAGGAGAACACTGGAGAAGAGTACTTCAGCAACTACGATGAGTTCTGAGGCTTGCGTGCCCCCAGTCATGTGTCTGTGGAAGCTGAAGATGGAGTTGCTTCGTCTAGTTATCGTTTGTTCGTTTTAAAGACCTTCGAGTCTAACGTCTGAGTGTAATAAAGAGATAATGTAATGGTTTAACTCTTATACATTTTTATTGCTGTTTAATGATATTTCACTCATGACATCTATCATATGTGTGTAAACTTGATCCTGGCGCACATATGAGATGCATTTGGTTTTCTTCGGAAAATCAGGTGTGACAGAGTGGTATCAGAGCGGTAATGACTGTAGGACACAGCCTTAAGTTAGAAATGGTCGAAAAGTAAGGATTCATGTTCTAGAAAGCCTGTCATCTTTCAAAATTGACTTATTTACGTATAAAATCTAATTTAATCTTTGTTTTCTTGTTAAAACACATCTTTTTGTTTTGATCTATACTGAGTTCAGTTCTTGTGCTATCAGCTGGATCTCCACCACCTGTGTTGCCTAATATAAGTTCTTAGTCTTCCTACCCCTTATCAACTTCGATAGAAACGTTCCTGTGAGGATGATCGTTGTGTTAATATTTGTTGTTTGAACACATGTTTGATTTGGAGTTTTGATTGTGTGAGTTGTGTTGTGGAGTGATGGCCACAAATGCAACAAGAAATAAATTGTTAGGTTAATAAAGATAGTGTGGGTTCAAATCTGGGTTATCCTTTTCTGCCATACAAGTTGGTTGGAGGATGTCAGGAGATCAAAGTCTAGAAGCAACACCAACATCAACAACAAGAAAATATGGATATGATATCAATAATTTTACCTTGCTCTTCAATTTGTTTATTTCCAACCTCTTCTGAGCTTACCTTTATCACCCAACCAGATGGCGAGTCCCAATGGAAATCACGAAGATAAAGACAACAAAGGAAACATCGACATTCCATCTACAACCTCAGCATTTGAACGCAAGATGCCAGAGTATATGGCAACACAAACTCAGACTCTACAAGCAATGGCTCAAACCATGGTTAATATCCATCAGTGTATTATAGAGCAAGCACCAAATCCTAAGAACCCCAACCTTGTTATAGGTGATAATCGTCAGATTCCATCTGTTCCACCGTCGTTGGGCAAAGAAAAGCTATCAGTCATGCAAGCTCAAGTCTTACAGAGACAGAAGCAGACCAACACGTCACCCCCTCATAACACAGAGATGACCAAAGCTGGAGTTCCCAATGGACCAGTAAGGAAGCAAGTTATAGAAGCATGGAACCATCAAAATAATAAGAGAAGTCATGGAGCACCAGAGTTGCGGATGAATGAACAACATGAACATATGAAGACTGCAGGAGCATGTCAATGTTGTGAGCATTATGGTCATTCATGTCTCCAAGAAGAAGCTAACCTAATGACAGCTGAGGCTAGACAATGTTATCATTTGGACAACAATAAGAAGAGGAAGTTAGGTACCCAAGATCCAGTCCTAGAAGAAGTTGCTCAAGCTGTAGATAGTAATCAGATTATCAACCTTGAGGATTGGAGTATAACTTTCAAAGAATTTCAGCCTGATAGAATCAAACAACTCAAGAAGCATGCAAGTGAAGAAAGCCAAGACAAAAGTATTAAAAGATTGTGTTTCAGATGTGGTGAAGAAGGCCACTATGTTAATAATTGTCCAACAAAGCGTAAGAGGATTTTGTCTAGTCATGATGGATTATATTGCCTCAAGTGTGGAGAAAATGGACATCTTGCTAGTTGGTGTGCAAAAGAGGATGATAATCAACCCCAGGATCGAAGTCTTAGTACCCTTACTTCTAGTCAAACATGCAATCGCCAGGATACTAAAGCAAGAAAAGCATGTTTCTATTGTAACAAAGAGGGACATTTCATAAGTCAGTGCCCCAAGAAGCTTTTGGATCAAAAGAAGAAAAAAAATATTTGAAAACTGATTCCAAATAGTAAAAAAAATGATCATGGAGTCAATCCAGCTCTATTCAAATCATTTATCAAGACGACAAGAAAATTCTACCAAGGCAAGTCAATGAAGCTGAGGAAAGGAATGGACAGTTACAAGTGGAGTTAGGTTGAGTATCTGTTGGCACATTTTATCTATAAATATTTCCCCTCACATTTACTGGAAAAAGGACTAAAATATAATTAGATCACCTTATTAGGGTTTATATTGACAATTTCCACGAGTTTTGGTGAATCTATGAATTTACAGGGACTATTCAGAAAATATGCAAAGAAACCACTCTAGAAGACTCCAGAAGGCTCCGGAACTCAACGTGACTTAGCACCTAAGAAAGAAGCATCTAGAAGGATCAAGGACCCATCTGGCCGAAGTGGACCCCGAGGGGGGCCCACCCCAGCCCGATCGGCCTGGTGGTGGGGCCGGTCGGCCCCCCTGGCGCCAAATGGGCCCAGCTTCCGGAATGTTCTTCCACCACCTATGAGGATCAATCTAAACCACAAGTTAGGTCGGTTTGATCGTATGGTGCACATCGTCTCCTCCGGGCTATATAAGCAGACCCCCTGACCCTAGGGTAGACAACAATTCATTCTATCAGATCCTCCATGCCTATCTGAGATTAGAGCTCTAGATTAGAATTAAAGTTGGAGAGTTAGTATCAAGTTGAGAGATTAGAGCCACGATCTATTTAGATCTAGCTAATCTTGTTCGAGAGGATTAGAGAGCGGTAGAGGTGAAGTTGAAGGAAGGCCTGGACCTGTCGGTGTCTCCTCTTCATCTTCTACCTCTGGGATCAACTCCATTGGAGCCTGATCCTGAGACCTTGTGGAAAGATTGACTTCTTATTCAAGTGAGTAACATTGTTTTTATTGTTCTTACGGTTCATAACTCTCTGAGTACTTTAATTCCTGTCGCTCTTGAGTTAAAGTTGCATGTTTAGTGTAAGCGTGGTGCTTAGACTAGCTAGCTTATGAATGCCTTCTATATTCTGGATCGTGTGGTAGAAGCGGGAAGTGACCTTGTTCCCGTCTGTCCTTTGCAGTCCACCTCCCGTCTATAGAAACCGTAGGACTCCCCCCATAGATTCTCGGGAGGTTCCCTTTCCTAAGTGTGCCTTCAGACAATCACCCCATAAGAACAATATAGACATAGCTTGTGAGAATAAGAACCAGACATCCTTAAGTTTTCCTTATCTCTCTTTCTGTCAAGTCCTTGATAGCTACTCAGTGATTAGTTATATACCTCAGATACTCTCTTTACCATTCTCCTTGTGGATTCGATATTTAAAACCCTCTCCCGGGTGGAATGCTCAACGGTATCCGTGCGCTTGCGGATTATCCATCATAATATTTCTGTAGGCTTAACAAATACCAACAAGCATTTCTGGCGCCGTTGCCGGAGAGAACGGTTAAGAGAAAATCTTCGAGTATAACTAATCTTGTATCTTTCTTTTTTCTTTTTAGTTTTAGATTACCTACTGTCCTTATGGACACTACCCTCATTAAAGAGTTTTCGGCACCCTCAGGGCTCAGCCTTAGGCCTATGCCATCATCGAAACCAATCCTATCTGATGCCTATCAGCTGCGCCCACGGTTAATAGAGATGGTCCAAACCAACACTTTCTTAGGAATAGAAGACGAAGACCCTTATCATCATCTCCAGCAGTTTGAGCAAACTTGTGACTGCCTGCACATTGAGGGTATGTCAGATGAGACTATCCGTTGGAAGCTTTTTCCATTCACTCTGAAAGGAAAAGCTCACCAATGGTACGACCGGACCAAAGAGAAGATGAAAGGTGATTGGGGAACTCTCCGTGCAGATTTTTGCATGGATTTTTATCCCTTATCTAAAGTAGTCGACCTCAGAATCAAGATCATATCCTTCAAACAGGGGGATAATGAGTCTATGAGTTCATCCTGGGAACGTTTTGAACTCCTTTGCAAATCCGGACCAGATCTAAGCCTTCAAGACCATATTCTCCTTCAACATTTCTATATTGGTCTTAATAAGGAATCTAGAGCCTATTTGAATACCTCCTCTCATGGATCATTCATACACCTTACATCTAGTGAAGCTAGAACCGTCCTAGACAACATTCTAGCCAGCACTAATGATGGTCCTTTAGAAGAGAAAACTTTAGAATAAGAGATTCCAAAGATAGCTACACCAGAACCTATGCCAGAAACATCTCAACCTATAGCTATCCAACATATAGAATCACCACAGGAAGAAATTCCTCTACCTGATTTTATAAATGATATCGAGGATGATTTATTTTCTGATTATGGAAACATCTCGAAATATCATAAAGAGAAGAGGCCTCAAAAGCACACATCTTCTTCACATGAGAAGATAGACCCTTTTGAGCAAACCTTCTCAAGAGAACACACTGTGGAGCTTGCATCCATCATGAGTGGGGAATGGTTAGAAGAGTCAGAGCTTTCCTCTGATGTAGTCCATTTGGATTCACCTTCTATACCAATTCAATGTACAATCAATGGAACCCCCTTTGATGCCCTTTATAATCCAGTTGTGGGAATCAATATAATGGCCTTATCCTTTTTCCATCAATTTATTAAAAACAAGCCATTATCTCCCACAACAAAATTATTAAAGTGCTCCTCAAGACAAATTATTCAAAGTTCGGGAATTCTCTATGTCTTACCTGTTTCAGTTTACGACATGTCAATTCACCTGAGCTTTCACATTTGTGATATTAAGGAGTTTGATCTTTTAATAGGCTATCCTTTAGAAAAACTCCTTAAAGAAGGACACACAGGCAAACTTGATGTTTGCCTAGGCAAAACCATTAAAGTTCCCTTACACTTCTCACATTCGATCCATACTAAGACCGAACCCAGTCCTGAACCTGACCCAATGGAAGAGGTGAATGAAGCATCTCTAGAACATTTCATAGAATCCAATCAAGAAGATGTCACTGAATTCTTCATCGAGGAGGAAGAAGAAAATCCTACAGAATCTGAGCCCCTCGATGAAACCGAGGAACCCTCGAGACCTCCCATTGAGCTTAAACCTTTACCACCTGGTCTTAGATATGCCTTTTTGCACAATGATTCTAAGTCTCCTGTGATCATTAATGACCAACTCACTCAGGAAGAGACTCATAGGCTGATAACCATATTAGAACAACATCGCTCAGCCTTTGGCTACTCGCTCCAAGACCTTAAGGGCATCAGTCCTGCCCTTTGCACTCATCGCATTCCTACAAACCCTGATGTTCTACCATCTAGAGAGCCACAACGAAGACTCAACAATGCGATGAGAGAGGTAGTGAAGAAAGAAGTTCTGAAACTCTTACACGCCGGGATTATATATCCTGTGCCACATAGTGAGTGGGTGAGCCCCGTGCAAGTTGTGCCTAAAAAGGGAGGCATGACAGTTGTGAAAAATGAGAGGAATGAATTAATTCCTCAGAGAACCGTCACTGGTTGGCGTATGTGCATAGATTATAGAAAACTCAACAAAGCCACAAGGAAAGATCACTTTCCATTGCCCTTCATTGATGAAATGTTAGAGCGGTTGGCAAATCACTCTTTCTTTTGCTTTCTTGATGGATATTCTGGATATCACCAAATTCCAATCCATCCCAGTGACCAGAGCAAAACCACTTTTACATGTCCTTATGGAACTTATGCTTATCGTAGAATGTCTTTTGGGCTATGTAATGCTCCAGCTTCTTTTCAAAGATGTATGATGTCTATATTCTCTGATATGATTGAAGAGATCATGGAAGTTTTCATGGATGATTTTTCTGTTTATGGAAAAACTTTTGATGATTGTCTAGAAAACTTGGATAAGGTTTTGCAAAGATGTGAAGAAAAGCACTTAGTCCTTAATTGGGAAAAATGTCATTTCATGGTTAGAGAAGGAATAGTGCTAGGCCATCTAATTTCTGAAAGAGGAATTGAGGTAGATAGAGCTAAAATAGAAGTAATTGAACAACTACCTCCACCTGTTAATGTCAAGGGAATCAAAAGTTTTCTTGGCCATGCTGGTTTCTATAGAAGGTTTATAAAAGATTTTTCTCATATTGCTAGACCTCTTACAAACTTGCTTGCCAAAGATGTTCCTTTTGACTTTGATGATGCTTGTCTTAAATCTTTTGAAACTCTAAAAAATGCTCTTATTTCTGCACCCATTATACAACCCCCTGATTGGTCTTTACCTTTTGAAATTATGTGTGATGCAAGTGATTATGCTGTGGGGGCTGTTTTGGGGCAAACAAAGGACAAGAAACATCATGCCATTGCTTATGCTAGTAAAACTTTGACAGGACCTCAACTCAATTATGCCACAACTGAAAAAGAACTGCTAGCTGTTGTTTATGCCATTGACAAGTTTAGATCTTACTTAGTAGGAGCAAAAGTTATTGTTTACACTGATCATGCTGCTTTAAAATATTTGCTCACTAAGAAAGATGCTAAACCTAGATTAATAAGATGGATTCTGCTTCTCCAAGAATTTGACTTAGAAATAAAAGATAAGAAGGGAGTAGAAAATTCTGTTGCCGATCATTTGTCTAGAATGTATTTTGAGAAACCACAGGAACTACCCATCAATGACGCAATGAGGGACGACATGCTCTATCGGATCGCCCGGTCAGACCCCTGGTACGTAGATATTGTTAATTTTATGGTTGTAGGGTATGTACGACCAGGAGCCGACAAGAAAAAGCTTATTTACGAGAGTCGCCATCACCTGTGGGATGAACCATACCTTTTTTCGAGTATGCTCTGACGGGTTACTCAGGAGGTGTGTACCGGCAGAAGAAGGAATGAAGATCATTGAGAAGTGCCACTCATCACCATATGGAGGTCATTATGGAGCTTTCCGCACACATGCAAAGATCTGGCAAAGCGGATTTTTCTGGCCAACCATGTATCAAGACACAAAAGATTTCGTACGAAGGTGCAACTCCTGTCAGAGGCACGGAAACATCAATTCCAGAAATGCCATGCCACTGACAACCAACCTTCAGATCGAGCTCTTTGATGTCTGGGGAATTGAATACACGGGACCATTCCCAAAATCCGCAAAATTCGAGTACATCTTAGTGGCAGTTGACTATGTCTCCAAATGGGTTGAAGCCCTGCCATGCAGATCTGCTGACCACAAAAGCTCAATAAGAATGTTTGAAGAGACAATATTTCCGAGATTCGGTACGCCAAGGTTAGTGATAAGTGATGGAGGATCCCATTTCATCGACAAGCGCTTCGAGAAATACCTCATGAACCATGGGATCCAGCACAATGTCGCTACTCCTTACCACCCGCAAACAAGTGGTCAAGCAGAGACGTCCAATAAGCAGATCAAGAACATTCTACAGAAGACGGTGGACCAAATGGGGATAAAATGGAAAGACAAGCTACCCGAAGCACTTTGGGCTTATCGGACAGCTTATAAAACCCCCATTGGAATGTCTCCCTACCAACTGGTCTACGGGAAGACATGTCACTTGCCGGTTGAGCTAGAATTCAAGGCTCATTGGGCAATAAAGAGATGGAACATGGACTTTGAAGCAGCCGGAACAAAACGGAAAATGCAACTGTCCGAGCTAGAAGAATGGAGAGAGAAGGCGTATCACAGTGCCAAGATCTACAAGGAAAGAACCAAGAGATGGCACGACAAGAGAATCATAAAGAAAGAATTCAACCCAGGCGATCTGGTATTACTTTTTAACTCCAAGGTACGACTCTTTGGGCACGGGAAGCTACGAAGCAAGTGGGACGGACCATACAAGGTGGTGAATTCATCGTCACACGGAGCCGTCACTCTTCAAGACGACGAAGGTACGTTATTCAAGGTAAATGGTCAACGTCTTAAAATATTTTTAGAGCCCAATAAAGAGTCTGAGGATTTAGATGAAATAGATTTCTTTTGTTTTCCCACGAATATTAATTTTAGGCCGTAATGGGCCGTCGTAGGGTTTTTAAGGATCAGCACACGGTTAGAGCACCCCGCGCCGAAGATCGTCGCGAGACGACGTGGTGGGGGGCCGACCGGTCTCCTCACTGGGCCGATCGGGCCCTGCCCGCCACCTCGCGCCGCCAGCTTTCGCCCACGCTATCTCTAAGGTGCTCAGTTTTGGAAAAACTTGTTCGGGGATCTTTTACGAGATATCCCGTAGCCTTTCCAAGCTAGGTCAACCCCCTCTGCAAGTCCGTGACCGATATGTAAGCAGGGGCAGACCTCCACCTTTTTCTCATCCCAAAGCCTCCAAGTAGCAGCAATGGCCGACAAGCAGCTTATCCCCTTTAGCTTTGAAGCCAAGGCGGTTGTTCCTTTCGAGAAGGAAGCAAAGCCGCTAGCCTCCTTGCCTCCTGATCTCAACCCTCTCTCGCTGTTCCCGCCTAGTCGTCCACGTTCGCCGCCACCGCCTAAAGAAAGCAGGCAGGCGATGTACGCTCAGCCGTACGATCGCCGTCGTGAAGCAGCTCAGAAGAAGCCGATCCGTGTTCCTAGCTACATGGATCTGAAGAAACCAAGGGATGGTGAGCGACTCGCTGACATGCGCATGGACAAGCATGGCAACACATGGGTGCATAAGTACACCACCTCCTCAAGCCGTGTTACCATCGACGGAGTTCGTGCCAAAGAACCTCAAATCAAGAGAATTCCGGTCATCGAAGCCAGCCAACGGATGCCGTAGAAACAGAAGACCCGGAAGACCGTAGCTGAGCTAGCGCAGGAAGTAGCAAGCCTGGCAGAAACTTGCAAAGAGATCCACCGCGTCAACACTTCCCTCACCAAGACCGTCCTCAAACTGTTAGAATCAAAGAAGCGAAGGGACGATGAGGAAGACCATAGCTGCGACCTTAAGAAGGGCAAGCGCCCTTTGTAAACACCTTAGCTAGAGAGCACATTAGTGATAGTTAGTTCGAGTTAGTTAGTTTGCTTTAGTTGTTAGAGTTGTTTAATAAAGTGCTCTCTCCTTTAATAAAGAAGTATTCCACAAGTTGAGCTATTTTTTGCCTATATATATATTTTCTGGATATGTTTTTGTCTCCACCATACTGTGCATGCAAGATAACAGAAAACAAGTGTGGGGTAGAAGAACAGACGACCAAACGGCATCTTCCACGACCAAAATCAAGAAAAACGGGAAAAGCACAGAACAAATGACTCGCACGACGAACCACGGCAAAACCCAGTTCGGCCACGTCTCGTCCACCACTCGGTTTGCTTCCTGAACTTTTTAAATTTTTGTAATTTGCTTTCCGTTTCGAATTTAAATAAAGATGCCCTGCTAAAATGTCCTGATAACCTAAAAGATAAAGTTTCACATGTTTATACTCTTAGAAATATTTATTGCTTTTGGGATGATCAGAATGAGGTTAGAATAATGAGAACCATCTTTCTTTTATCTTGTCTATGGAGAGTGCTTTAAAAATCATTAGCTAAGTTTCTCCTTTGTGATCAATAATATATCTCAGCAGAGCTTTCATTGAAAATAAATTTGATTAAATGCTGCTTACTTGTATTGAGCTTTGTCAAATCTAGAGCTATGTTGAAGTTTTGTCTAAGTCTATGATCAAGATCACGTACACTGCTTTCACTAAAGTATCTATGCTCTAAGATTTTTGATCTCTGTCTCCCATATCATGAAAAAAGGTACAGCTAAAAAAAGAAGAAGAGAGAAAAAGCCAAAGAAAGAAAAGAAAAAAAATTATGAGTGGAGAGAAAAGTGAGAGAGGAGAAAATGGACAAGTGTTCTACGGGTCAGAAGAACCCCCTCTCAGAAAAAAGGCATAAAAAAGAGAAGAATAATGGACATGTGTCCGAGGGTGAGTAGGGCCCACTTCTCTAAAATAATAAGTGAGAGAGTAATAATGGACGCGTGTCCGAGGGTGACTAGAACCCAACTCTCCACAAAATAGCTGAATACCTTGTTCTAAAAAATGGGAAAAGATAGAAGATTCTAAAGTCAGAGCAGTGGTTTTTAAAAATTTGACACACGCACATATCTTGATCTACGACCTATGACAGGCCTCTTCATGGATACAGATTTTGACCCAACAATATATGCAAAGTAAGTCTGCTACATCTTTACATTCTAAAAACTTCACATATATTTGAGAGTATCACAAAGGAGTAAGCAAGGCTGCATTTTCTTTTTTTTTTAAAAAAAGAAAAAAAAACTTATTCAAACTCTCTCCATTGACTTGATTTGAGAAATAAAGGTGATCTATTTCTAACTATGCTCAGATATCCCCTAAGTACAGATATGACTAAGGAGTATAATTATGTTGATTCTTGTCTCTACGGTTGTAAACCATCCTTTTATCGAGGACGAGTAAAAGCCTAAGTGTGGGGGAGTTTGTTGGCACATTTTATCTATAAATATTTCCCATCACATTTACTGGAAAAAGGACTAAAATATAATTAGATCACCTTATTAGGGTTTATATTGACAATTTCCATGAGTTTTGGTGAATCTATGAATTTACAGGGACTATTCAGAAAATATGCAAAGAAACCACTCTAGAAGACTCCAGAAGGCTCCGGAACTCAACGTGACTTAGCACCTAAGAAAGAAGCATCTAGAAGGATCAAGGACCCACCTGGCCGAAGTGGACCCCGAGGGGGGCCCACCCCAGCCCGATCGGCCTGGTGGTGGGGCCGGTCGGCCCCCCTGGCGCCAAATAGGCCCAGCTTCCGGAATGTTCTTCCACCGCCTATGAGGATCAATCTAAACCACAAGTTAGGTCGGTTTGATCGTACGGTGCACGTCGTCTCCTCTGGGCTATATAAGCAGACCCCCTGACCCCAGGGCAGACAACAATTCATTCTATCAGATCCTCCCTGCCTATCTGATATTAGAGCTCTAGATTAGAATTAGAGTTGGAGAGTTAGTATCAAGTTGAGAGATTAGAGCCACGATCTATTTAGATCTAGCTAATCTTGTTCGAGAGGATTAGAGAACGGTAGAGGTGAAGCTGAAGGAAGGCCCGGACCTGTCGGTGTCTCCTCTTCATCTTCTACCTCTGGGATCAACTCCATTGGAGCCTGATCCTGAGACCTTGTGGAAAGGTCGACTTCTTATTCAAGTGAGTAACATTGTTTTTATTGTTCTTACGGTTCATAACTCTCTGAGTACTTTAATTCCTGTCGCTCTTGAGTTAAAGTTGCATGTTTAGTGTAAGCGTGGTGCTTAGACTAGCTAGCTTATGAATGTCTTCTATATTCCAGATCGTGTGGTAGAAGCGGGAAGTGACCTTGTTCCCGTCTGTCCTTTGCAGTCCACCTCCCGTCTATAGAAACCGTAGGACTCCCCCCATAGATTCTCGGGAGGTTCCCTTTCCTAAGTGTGCCTTCAGACAATCACCCCATAAGAACAATATAGACGTAGCTTGTGAGAATAAGAACCAGACATCCTTAAGTTTTCCTTATCTCTCTTTCTGTCAAGTCCTTGATAGCTACTCAGTGATTAGTTATATACCTCAGATACTCTCTTTACCATTCTCCTTGTGGATTCGATATTTAAAACCCTCTCCCGGGTGGAATGCTCACCGGTATCCGTGCGCTTGCGGATTATCTATCATAATATTTCTGTAGGCTTAACAAATACCAACAGTATCCCATGAGGTGTGATGTTTATTAAGTGAGTTGTGAAGAATAAAGAATTATGTTTATGGAGCTTGTGTAAGATGAATTATATGGAAGCAAGATAAGCAGTGTTGGATGCTAAACACCCGAACCCTTGTTTCATGCTAGCCTTTGTGAATCTCGGGACGAGATTCTTTTTAAGGGGGGTAGATTTGTAACACCCTAAAATTCCATCATTAAAATAATGTAGCAACATGGTGTTTTAGTTTTTTTTTTGTTTTCTAAGGAAATAAATAATTTATCAAGTAAATTTGGCCTTTTAATTATTTAAATATCACTTTTGAACAATTTTAGAAGCAATAAGTGCTTGTGCATCATCTTTTGGTTGCATAGCGGTTTTATGTTTGTTTGAGTGAAGTTTGCAGAGTTTGAAAAGAGTTTGAACAAAAAAGAAAAACTCTCCAAACCTCTCTCTCTCCCCTTCCCTTTCTTCTTTCAGCCCAGCCGGCCTTCTTCTTTTCCGCGGCCCATTCTTTTCCTTCTTAACCCGCAAGCCGAGCAGGCCGCCGGCCTCTCCTTTCCTTCTCTCCTGCTTTCGGCCCAGCGTCCGCACGCCCGGCCCACATTTTCCCCCGCCGGCCCATCCCTCTTCCGGCCCAGCTCGCCCCGGCGACCGACTTTCCCCTCCCCTCTCTTCTCTCACTACCACTCGGCCCCACCTGGTAGGTTCACCCCTTCCCCTTCCTCCGGCCGGGTTCCCCTGCTCCGCCCGCAGCCGCGCCGGCCGGCTGAATCCCGGCGCCCCTCGGCCTTCCCCTTCTTCAATCCTTGTCATCAAGGAGTAATGAAGCACCAGCCGTTTCCCCCTTCATTTCTCCTTCAGTTACTCCTTTCCCTCCCCCTTAATTTCCATCAAAACCGCTGGCGACCCCCAGGCCATCAATGGCCATTGCACCTTGGCCGCCGCTCCCTTCCCCTCTCCCTGGCCTATATAAGCCGAGGCCGAGCCCTGCCTCGCCCTTTCCCTCTCTTCCCGCACCTTGCACGACCTGCACCCCTCTCCTCACCTTCGCGCAGCGCTGTCGCCGATCGATCTCCGCCGCCGGGCCATTACCGGCCACCCAGAGCTCCTCATCGTCGGTGGAGTGTCCCTTCCCCTCTCCCTCCCTCTTCTTCGCGATCAATGCTCACTCGAGCTTTCTTTTGTACCAGGGCGCCTCTCCCGTCGCCGACCGAGCCATCTCCAGGAGCACCGCCGCCCGCCGAAGCCACCTGTCCTCGATCTCCTCCGTCGTCGTCTCCCCGTCGCTGTTCGCTCACCGGTTCGTCTCCGTGTGGTGAGCATACCCTCACCGCCCTGTTTTCCTTCGCGCCTAGAGCCGTAGCTCCTATGCCCGCTCGCCGGAGCTCCGCCGTCCGCCTCGCCGGACGTAGCGCCGCCGTAGAAGCCTAGCCGCCCCTCTGGGACCCCTAGTTAGGTTCGCTGTGTCCTTAGCCGCGCGTAGCACCTTTCCGCGTTGCAAATCGTGGCCGGACGCGCCCTTTTCGTGGTCACCGGCGAGCTCCGCTGCCGGCTCCGCCGCGCGTCGCCCGCCTCCGGCGTCACCGCCGCCGCTCCCTCGCGAGTGGGCGACGTGCACTGTTGGATCTGATCCGGACGGTGCTGATCGCGTACCCTTTCGCGATTTGTAATCGGTCCACCGTAGACCTGTGAACCTAGTCCACGGCACGGTCCACGGCCCCGTCAGCGCCACGTCAGCCGCTGCCTCCAATCAGAGCACGCCGCGTGGGGCCACGTCAGCAAGGCTTTCCCGTCAGCTGCTATCTTGCACATAACCCCCTACAGTTTGGAATATCACAAAAGAGCCCTTCCACCTCCAAAGATCCTTACAGTTTAGTCCTGGTTTTCACAGTTAAGCCCCTAGACTTCTTAGTTTTTCTCACCAGAGGTCCAATCTTGATCTTTTGCGCTATAGACCTTCGGTTTATACGCGTATTCATGTTTTAGCCCCTGGTTTCTTGCAGTTAAGCCCCTAGAAGCCCTGTTTCTTCACAGAAAAGCCCCTGAACCTTGTTTTGGCAGTATCTTTTGCGTTTTAGCTCCGTTTCCACCGTTTCAAGTTGCGTTAGGTTCATATCAACTCAAACTACGTGTTAGTGCCAATGATGAACATGTTCTTTGTTTTATAATTTATTTAAATATTAAATATGATTAAATCCTTATACACATGCTTTTCTAATTAAAATCTAATTAGAGTTTAACACGTGTTTTCATAAGAAAGTTAATATGATTAATACTATTTGAATAATACTTTCAATTAAAAACTAATTAGATGTATACCTCAGTTTTTATAATCAAACTTAAATTGATTAATGTTTATGCAATTTGCTTTCTAAACAAAAACAACATAGGCTATATCCTGAGTTTTCTTAATTAAATGTTAGTTTGATTAATATGAACATAAATGTGTTTTTGAATTATAATTTGATTAGTTCAACTCGAAATATAAAGATGAACGCCTGGATGCTTTTACATGCTTCTTTTAAATTAAATGTTTAATTTGCATAAATCATACTTGAATATTTATAAATAAAATTGGACTAGGCTTACATCGTCTTTTAAACATAAATAACTTGTTTAATAATTAAATAGGGTATTTATCTGAAATAACCTATGCACATCTTTATTCAATTAAAATATACCAAGCACTAGCTAGCCCTTGTATGTGATCATCCAAGTCTCCCGATAGTTCTGAGTGCTTTTACGTTCGTGTTCCTAGGGCCAAACCTTGTCCTCTCTTTAAGCCTTTCATGATTGGTGTATTGTTTTGTTTATTGAATGTATTCTTGTGTGCTCGTAGACATCGTACCAGTTTCAAGTGAGTAGCCAGTTGAAGTGGATCAAGAGCAAGTTTTTGAAGAAGAAGAATTCCAGTGTTTAAGCAAGGAAGGCAAGTGGACTTCTCCCTCTGCATATTCCTCTTTGACCTAGATAATTGCATGTTAATTAATATTTACATTTAAATGTTGTATTGCATAAATTTGATGGGAAATTACCTTTTTAAGGACATGACTAGATTTTATCCTTATTACCTTGAACAACTCGGTTTTAAATAAATGTTTTGGGTAGAAAATGCTTAGTTGCTATACCTTGGGATGGTTGAAATGAAACTTTACAAAATGATGAATGATGAGCAAATTGGTGAACTTTGGTATAACAAGATCATATGAATTAATTGGAACATGGAGAACCACCCAGGAAAACAGTGCAACCACAGTCCATATGGCTCTGGCTTAGCCAATTAATTAGGTGTGCGAATGAACTGATGACCTTATCCGAAAGGAGCAGAGGGGGATCGGGGTTGCAGGGGTATAGCCTGGTCCTTTTGGGGTAGTAGCCTTTGCTAAGGTGCCGACCACTAGGGAGGGTTATGGTCCGCCCTGATCTGTAACTATGCGGGTTGTTGGTCTTTTGCATGCCTTTGTAAAGGCTTCGTAGCGTCCCTATGCAATCACACCTCGGAAGTGTGGTATGATGCTTGGCCAGCATCGCATGGTTGGGTTCAAAGTTCTTCGGAACTTTTACGCGAACTGTGGGTAAAGTGTACAACCTCTGCAGAGTGAAAACTGATTGATCAGCCGTGCTCACGGTCAAGAGCGGCCTGGACCCTCACATGATAATCAAACATAAAGATGGAATTAAATCGTGGTTTTCATATGGTTTTGAGATGAGATGGTTCCCTAAATGCTTAAGTGGGTTGGTATGAACTTACATCTAGTAAATAGGTGCTTGCTAATAAAATTTGACCAACATTAAAAATGCTAACCGCTGCAAAACCCTAACCTATCCTTGATAGCTTTGCATCTTCCCCCACTTGCTGAGCTCCAACCATAAGTGTGCTCACCCTTGCTTACCCGCTGTTCAGAGGAGAACACTGGAGAAGAGTACTTCAGCGACTACGATGAGTTCTGAGGCTTGTGTGCCCCCAGTCATGTGCCTGTGGAAGCTGAAGACGGAGTTGCTTCGTCTAGTTATCGTTTGTTCGTTTTAAAGACCTTCGAGTCTAACGTCTGAGTGTAATAAAGAGATAATGTAATGGTTTAACTCTTATACGTTTTTATTGCTGTTTAATGATATTTCACTCATGACGTCTATCATATGTGTGTAAACTTGATCCTGGCGCACATATGAGATGCATTTGGTTTTCTTCGGAAAATCAGGTGTGACAGCTGTCCTGGGTGAGAACGACCTCAACCGCCGCCGCCACAGCCCCTCCCCCTCCCTACTCCCTCACTCCGGCGCCCCTCCCTACACCTCACTCTGGTGAGGTGTCCGCCCCCTACCACCATCCCATGGCCGCCGCACGAGAGCTCGCCACGGAAGCTCCGCCACCCCCTCCCATGGCTTCTCGCGGGCGAGGCTCGTCCTTCCACCTCCGTCGGCGTGCGCGGGGAGCCTCGCTGTCCTTCGCCGTCAGGAGGAAGGAGAAAGATGCTTCTATGACATATGGGGTCCACTTGTCAGGAGAAGCTTTTCCAAAAGCCACTAGTGTATAACCAAACAGGCTTTTGGGTTACGCACAACGGCTTTTACAAAGCTACTTTTTAGAAAGTCATAGGCCAAAGTTGTTTTTTTAAAAGTCACAATCCAACCAAACACACCCATAATGTGCCCTCTAGACACATGCTCCTCCGTTCTTGCTTCAATGACCATGACTAGGGAGCGTGGCCACTGGCACACGTCATTTGAGGGCCTATTCTGTTCGGTGAAAAGGAATAGTGAAGTTGCAAATGAATAGTGCTGGAATAATGTTTCTTATGAGTGAAGATGTCATAGATGTGATAGGTAAATAGTGATATTCACTATTCCTTTTGAAGGAAGAGAACAGGCCCTGAGTTGCTTGGCAGGGTGGTATTGCCTTGTTGTTGTAGAGCTGTAATTTTTCCCTATTAATTTGTATTGTTCAGTCTAGACTTCACCTTTTTTTTAATATAATCAACAACTCTCTTGCTTGGTTCCTTAAAAAACGGGAGTGACCGCATTCCGTACTGATCACCGTTAATGTCATGCTCTTCCTCAAGTGATTAAGAAAAAGTAATGCCCTGTTTGGATCCTTGGGGATAGACTTTGTATGTGGAATAATTTGTATTTTATTGTTGATCGTATGTGAGATATGCTCATGTGCCGCAGTTTACTGTAGGGAAGCGAGTCGATGAGTGTGCTATAAGTTGCACATTAGAAATTACTTCCGAAGGAACTGGGGCTAAATTTCTTTTCAATTTCCATTCAAGAGTTTCTATCTGTTTCCACGCCCTTGAGACCTCGAAACATGAAATGGACAAACTCCTTCTCTTAGGAACACCTTCAACTATGGTCCATGTACGATCCATACTAGATCTGACCAACTACCCATCCTACCTTCTCTACCTTTTTGACAGCCCATCTTTTTGTCTCAGTAGAGTCTTTCAGGTCCACTACCGCGCCCGAACCTAAGCAAAGGAAGTCCATAGACCCGAATAAGGAATAACTAGTAATGACAAAACAAATAAGAAGAAAAATGATTCTTACTTCGATACGAGCTTCTCGATCTGTCATTATACCTCGAGAGGTAGAAAGAATAGCAATTCCCATTCCGCCCAAAACCTTAGGAATTCCTTGATAGTTGACATAAATTCGTAAGCCAGGTCGGCTGATACGCTTTAAAGAAGTTCTAGTTCTATATATTCCCTTTCTAGTTTTTCTCTTTTGATGTCGCACCCTCACAGCCCAGGCACAACGACGCAATTATCAGGGGCGCGCTCTACCACTGAGCTAATAGCCCGTCGCGCGGGCCTCCCAAAGGGAGGCCTGCTACGCCAAAAGCGAGAAAACTCCATCCCTTTAGTGAATAGAGAAAAAGATTCTTCTGATTTTCTTGTTCCTGAGAATATTCTATCTATCTCCTAGACACCGTAGAGGATTGAGAATTTTCATGTCTTTCAATTCTCGTACTCGTAATTGGAAAGTTACGGAAGGAGATCCATCATTTTGCAATGAAAACAACATAAAAAACTCTGGACAATTTCGAAATCAGACCAAGCGTGAATTAGAGAAATAAAAAGAAAGTTCAATAAATTTTAGAATCCTATTTAAGCATGATGATCTATAGAATCGATTTCCATATATGCCCACATGAGTTTAAGGCAAAAACCTACTTTATTAATTTCCATCAAACAAACGGACGGATGCATATATTACACTGTTTTAATAATGTAGGCAGCAGCACTTATATGGAACATCATCATTCTTGCAGTAGGCCCGAACGAGAAGGTCCCTCCTAATATTAAGAACTTATATGCAAACACGATGGCAAAAACCATCTTCTAAACAGAGATGTTGCATTGTAGGCAGGAAATAATCCACTTTCAGCCGTGGTGGCGGCGGCGGCGAGCAAAAGCGGTTATGACCTGCGCATGCTACCGAACCCAATACAAATTCAAACAGGAGTATATATCTATATATAAGTCATGTTGTCTTTTTTGTCCAGAAAAAGAAATAACACGGAGTATTAAATAACAAAAAGTAGATGGGGTACGTACAGGCTCCAGCTTGGCAGGACAGTGAGGTGCAAGACATGATCGTCAGAACTAAGAACAAAGCAGCCGTCAGGTACAGGAGCTTCGCCGTGCTGATCGTCCTAACCAGCGCCATGAGGAAGAGGGTAAGCCCTACTTGTTGTATCTGTTTTAGTGGTGTACTGGTTTGTTTATATATAGAAGCGGTCTCATCAGAATCTATCGTTGAGATAATATGAGATATCTTTAGACTAGGGTTTTTGGTATCTTCTCAAACACTCAAATAAATGTGTAAGTATATGTGTGTTGTCTTTGGTCTGGGATTTGGCATCTTTTTGCACATACTTCAATAAATGTGTGAGTATGAGTATATCTAGCTCCCAAGCACAAAGAAATCGACCAAATCTCAAGTATACTTCTCTAGTGTTTTGATATCTCGCTACTTGCTACAATCAATTTATCTTCTCTTACTCATGATAAGTATTTGAGTATCCATATCGACCAAATCTCAAGTACAAATGCATCATTTAGAATTTTGTGACGTCTCTTGGTTCTAGTGTTCTCGTATCTCTCATTTAGAACCTCGCCATGCTTCTCCGGAGTATCTGGTTTAGTGCGCAGGTTATATAGAGGCACAACAGACTTCATGCACATCTATCTTTTTTCTTTTTTTTTGAGAAGCATGCACATCTATCTGTGCAGTCTCACAATCTATATGGTCATCCTATCTACAGTATCTTTACACACACTCTAATAATAAAACGTATATATGAGCTAGATAGTATCTCAATATCTTTGCTGTGGGGTTTGATATCCTATCACAAACTCCATTAAAGTACTCTAGATAAATGCTTGAGTCTCCAAACCAATCTCAAATACTCCGTACAAATCTACGGTTTTGTCGTGTACTAGTGCTCTCGTGTCTCAAGACTATTGAAGGAACAATGACACCCTAGAGGTGAATTAGGTGTTTTTAAAAACTAAAGCTCTAAGCACATATAAAAAACATATTTCAACATATATTTAGATGCGCACTAGATTTTGATGTGATGTTATATCTATCGCAGAAGAGTTTTGCACCATAGTTTCCAAACCTATAAACTACACATGGCAATTCTAGGAAATGTAATGCCCAATGAAGGTGCAAAGTAAATGTGGAACCAAAGGGTAGAAAATGATGACAAGACGTTTTTTACCGAGGTATCGAAAAGCAAAGCTTTCTACTAGCCCTCGTTGTTAGAGCTCCTATATATATCCAAGGGCATGCCGATGCAAGGGCATGAACTCCCTGGACAAGTAATTCCGTAGGATAGATGATGTGCCTTCCCAACACATGGTCGGTCTCGACCTTGCCTCTCCCATACACTCCTTGTCGCTCTGCATTCGGTAGAGCTTTTGACGACATGTTGTGGGCCTCTCCCACTCACAACTCTAGGCGGCCCCTCCACAAACTCAATGGCAGTGTCTCGCGAGACTTTCTTACCGACTTAAACACTTTTCAAGATGTGCGCGAGCAATGAGATAAAAAAGGTGTGCAAAAACCTCGCCTAACTTTAGACTAATCCCTAAAGCAATGCGCTAACGGGGCTAAAGTAGCAGTAATCAAGACCTATAACACCCTAGTTTGAATTTTGTTAGGATTTTAAAAATTTTTAATAAAAATTGTTAGAATTAAGTTAGAAAATGTGTGTGCAACCTTTTGAAAACAAATTAGTTTCTAAACACAAATTAAAAGATTATAGGTTATAAATTTGAATGTTGCATTCATGCTGGCTGCATGGTGTTTTTGAGTGCTAAAATAGTTTTGAAAGTGTTTTTAAAACACGCTTAGGTTTTGAGCCCATCTCAAGTTGCATCCCATCTGATGTTGGATTTATCTTGGTCTCATTCTTGTCAAACTTCTCTCATCTCTCTATGTCGTTGACTAGAATCAATCCCCAATATACGAGCTAAGTTCCTCTCTTTATCAATCAAGAGGCAAACTCTTTTCGTTTCCGCTGACGGACCAAAGCCCATTCACCTGGAGATTTTCTCTATCACCTTGGGCGAAACCCAAGCCTCGCACATCTCACCCAAAACTCTCCCTGGCCATCCCTCCCTCCCTCACGCCACCTCCCTCTTCCCTCGACAAAAAGCAGCAACTCCCCCCTCCCTGGCGCTCCTTCCCCCAACGTCGTCTCCATCAAATGAACCTGGACAACTTCAAATATGGCAAGCAGAAATTCTCTCCCCCCTTCTCACGCCCTTTGCCCCACCTCCTAGATGGACGCCCCCCTTCCATCGGAAAGAAATTGGGTGCGCACCGGGCGCAGCGCAGCCCTAGTGCGCACCCCCGCGCATCCGTGTCCGTCCGACATCCGACGTTGCGCTCGTTCGCCTGCTCCGTCCGCGGCGCTCGTGTTCGTTCGGCTCGGCTGCCCGTCCGCGGCTCGCTGGGAGTCTGCACGCTGCACGTCGTAGGGACCGCCTTGGCTCTGCGGGCAGGGCGGGACGCTCAGTTCGGCTCGTGTCGAATCGTCAGTTAACACACCAAAACATTTACAAAATTCCAACTTTGAGCTTCAATTAAAGTTAGTGACCATCTTTTAGTCTTCCAACCAATCAAACCATGTTAAACATTGACTTTGAGATATTCCATTTTGCTACTGTTCATCTATGGTGTGAATGATAAATAAATTTTAATTTCTTTTCAAATTTGGCTTAATAATGCTGCTTTAAGACTATCATTTTCAGATCTTGAATAGTAATATCTAGTCATCAACCTTGAATACTTAGAGACCGAATTTAACTTCCAAAGCACTCGAACTAAGTTCTGAATGCTCAAAATCCCATATCCCATATTTTCACAATTTATTCTATTACAAGCATGATTTATAAACATATTTTTGTACTATACACAAGATTTTAATGTTGGGGCATCTTCAACCATGAATGCTCGCCCAAGGTGGATATACTAATGTCACAATGCTTCAGTTCAATTTATTTGTAAATCCTTCTGCAATGGTTACTTCATACATAACAAGAGGGTACACAAGTCTCTTAATAAGAGTTGATCAAGCTGCTACAACGCAAGATGCTGTTATTACATTTTGATGAATCTGCGTAGACATATTCTCATGAAGAACCATATTGTTTTGTAAACATGAATTTATATTGTTTTCATGTGAGCAAACATTTTGGATATTTGTTTTGTCAATATTAATTATTTTAACTGTCATTTATGTGATTTCGGAAAAAATTGTGCAAAATATGAGATATGCAAAATTGTGCATTCAGAACTTAACGAGAGCGCTTTGGAAGTTAAACTCAGTCCCTAAGCACCTCAATTAAATCTTCAAAATTGATGACTAGAGGTTACTATTCACAATCTGAAAATTCGGAGAATAGTAAAGTCTGAAACAACATCAGTTAGCTGTTTTTAAAATCTATTTCTGAGCAACTTTGCATCTAAATTTTGGCTCCACAGTAGCAAAATGGGATCTATGAACATTGGTGAACATGTACTCTCATTTGTTGAGCTAGATGTTTAGATTTAAGTAATTTTAATCGAACCTCAAAGTTCAAACTTTGTCACTATGTTAATGTGTCCCAGGCCGAGCCGAGCAGCAGATCGGGAGCCTGATGCGAGGTTCGAGCGAGCCGAGTGTCCTCCGTCCAATCGCGCGAGCCGAGCTGCAGGCGGCTCCCTCCCCCGAACGGAGTCTGCGCGGGACCCACGCGGATGCTTGCCCAATCGCGGCGCTCCACGAGGGGGGTGCAAGGCGCTCGCGGTGCGCGCGGCGCCCTCCCAATTTTTTCCCTTCCATCTCTCCCACCAGATCAGGCCACGAAGAAACACAAGGCCCCATGGCCGGCCTCCTTCCCTCCTGTCCATGGCCGCCCCCTCCAACTCTCTCCCTCCCCTCAATCTCCAA
Source organism: Cenchrus fungigraminus (assembly GCA_036936925.1). Classification (NCBI taxonomy): domain Eukaryota; kingdom Viridiplantae; phylum Streptophyta; class Magnoliopsida; order Poales; family Poaceae; genus Cenchrus; species Cenchrus fungigraminus. Next base: position 108,380,205 of record CM072779.1, read on the forward strand.
CAAAATGAAGTGCCCTCGTCGTCACGATTTGATTTTGCTGCTGCACTCCACCCCTCGTGCCTCCAATCAATGGTTCAGAGAAGACCATCGTCATCACCCTCTTCTGTTCCATGCAAGAAGCTCGTCCCCTCCCTGCTGGATGCCACCCCCTCCTTGCCGTTGACATCACTGGTAAACCGTCCCTCCCCTTGTGCTCCACTCTTGCGGCGCCCTCCAACTCTCATGCCCTCGCACCACCACTGATCCCCAGGTATGCACAACTACTTGTGACGCCAAGCCAAGGATGTGCCGCTGCTGAAACCATGGGCTGGTCGTTCCGCCTCATCGACATCGTCGACTGCTGCTGCAACTCGTCGTTGATGTGCTCGTCTTCAGCCCCTTCAACCAACCAAAGTGAGACACCATCTCCCTCCTCTCTCAGTTGTATGTTTTCCTATAGCAAATCAGGTAGCACAAATTCGAATCCTCGTGATCCTTGGGCGAGTTTTCCCCACGAATCTCGTCGCTGTCCTTGTAGCCAGCAACACAGCTGCTGAATGGCATTGACGTTCCCGCTGATTGAATGCTCCGATCAGTGATCCTTTTGACCACCACGTGCCTCTAATATCTGCACACATCCCTGCAAGATGGGTTGGCCATACGTGCAATGGTTCCTGAGTTTTTAATTTCATCATGCTAGCTGTCCCTGCCATCATGACCAGCCGTTGTGCCTCTGATTGGCATTACGTTCCCCGTTGATCCAGATCTCCAATGGACAAATCCTTTTACCATGATATGTCCCTTGTACCAGCACATGTCTATGCAAGATGGCTCCACCATACATGCTATGAATACTAAGATAATGATCTCGTGGTGTGCTTGCTGCCCCTGCCTTCCAAACAGCAGTGTCATCTCACTTTGCTTTTGGGTTATCCAGCAAACTGTTGCTCGAATCTACATGCCCTTTTGCTAGACTATAGCCCAAACATCCCTAAACAATCCCATGAATCTGATCCCCTTTGGGTATAGTTTTGGTGAGGCTAAGATTGTCACCATACCGCTATCTTGTTGCCATCTTGGTTTACTGAGCATTGCTGTCCCGATCATGTCCCTATCAAACCTGGTCATAAACCAATGATTCCTACATATACAACGTGTTAATAACACCTGCACACAATCCTATAAAGTGGCATCTCTAATACATGCAGCAGAACCACGCCTTTTGGTAGTCACAACTCTCGCTACCGTATTCCTCACGACAATCAACATGTGCACACATCAGACCGCATTCACTTCCGTTGTTTGTATACTTCTATGTCTAGATGCACTATTTGGTCAAAGTGCATTCCTGAGTCTCCTATGCATACCTCAGCATGAATAACTGACAGGTAGGAGACATGATAAATGTCACCACTGGCTTTGCCTTCTCGGTTTATTCATTGCTAGCGAGCTTTACACTTTCCAGCTATGAGCATCACCTTGACCCTTACCCCTTCTACAGCTGGAACAAAATCTCGTTACCAAATCATGCCATAAGCTTTGTCCCTTGGTCCATGACTCCTGAATAGTAATCGATATCCGACCAACAAATTCCCGCTACATTGACCATTCAAATTCTATACAAATCCTTCTTCCTTTTAAATGTAATTCCTTTCCAAGGCAAGTACAATGAAATATCATCCAAGCCATCTAATAGTTCTTCCTTCTAAATCATAGCTTTGTTTAGCCCTTCCTTGCGCTCTTGTGTTCGTAGCTAGTCAGTCTTACCTAGTAGCACATTTTTTTCTAAAATCATTTTAATGTTTGGCGTATTGTTCTTAGTTGCTTTAATTGTATTGTTTCAGTTGATTGTTGCACGTGAAGGAACGTCTCTGAGCAGTGGAGCATTGGTAAACGGGCAAGTGTCCTTGAACATCTTGCTATTTTATACCTTTATTATTTTGAACATTATATCACCTTTTATTTATGCTTTTCTTGCATTACATGTGTAAATTTGATGGGAATCCTATTAAGGACTATTTACTATATTTTCATGACATTCCGTGCTTACCCTTAGAGGTTACCTATATGGGTAGTTTATGCTTAACTTGCTCAACATGGGTTGAGTTTAATCTTAACTTGATTAATGACTATGCAACATGTTAATGTGGGTTATGGTTAGCAACATGAACACCCTAGGTGACTCAGGTAAGTGGTTTGAAAGATGGATTTGTGATTGCTTGTTGTTGGCCTTGCCTGAGTCAACTTTATAAGGACTTGTCTGTGGAGTGACCACCCAGGACTTACAGTACAACCACGAGGACCGAATGGGCTACGGTCTTGGCCAATTAAGTAGGGTAAATCGGGAAATCCAGCGGCCCGCGTTAGGCTGTTGGTTGCGGTGAGGGTGGCTTGACCCCCAATAGTCCTGCTGGCACGACGAAGGGTACCTGAACCCTGAGTGGGTTAATGCGCTGCTGGTGAACCTATGTAAAGGCCTCGTAGTGAATCCTAGCCGACTCACCTAAGGAAGTGTTTGATGGACCAACGGGCCCTAGGCAAACGGAATTCACAACTCGTGGGTAAAGTGTACAACCTCTGCAGAGTGTTAAAAATTGTTATAACAGCCATGCTCATAGTCATGAGCGGCCTGGACCCCCACATGGTTAGTTGGTAGTTTGGGTGGACCACAGTGTTGGTGACTGTGGTTTGGGAGATGGTTATAGTTGCAGGATGTTTTAACCCTTAGGATCAGAACAGATGGGTGACATGTGCCTTGAATGGTTTGGGAAGCCTGATATATAATAATTCCTAGGTGTTTAAATTAAATACTTGACCAACTAAAATTTAAGCTTTGAAGTCCACCAAATAAAGCATTCCTTGCTCAAAGCATGCATGTTATGCATATTTTTTCCCTCCACTTGCGGAGTACACACCTCCAGGTGTACTCACCGTTTTCCCTTTCAACCCCTGTTGTTCTCTCCCTACTGTTGCTCAGATAGACAGAAGATAGAAGGAGGAGCTACATTGTGAAGACCTGGAGTTCTAGGTTGGCATGCCCCCAGTCGACGTTCCTGTGGAAGATGGTGCCTACTCCGCTACGATAGAATAATGATGTGTAATTTTCTGTTTAGACCCTCTGGTCATTTTGTAATCTAAACGATGTAATGATATATGTTGTGATATTACACTGATGATGTCACTTTATGTATGAAAATTGATCCTGGGCATGCATAAAAGGTGCATTCGGTTTGTCCTTAAAAACTGGGTGTTACAAGACCCAGACCTTATGCTAACAATCTTCTCTTGAATACTTTGATGGATACAAGACTTGAATACGTGTGGGACACAAGCCTCATCTTTCTCTGAACTTTATCCCCTTTAGGCCTTGTTCGGCTGCAGGGGGTCAAATCCCTAAGCTATTTCATTACCAGCCGGGGTTGGGTGGATCTCTTTCCTACCACTCAATCCCTCTACGGTTTAATCCCCAACTAACCCCTTTCTTCCATAGCTTATTCGGTTAGGAAGCAATTGGTAGAGAACTAGGGATCAACAATTAATTCTAGAACTGCAAGCTGTGTACAGACACATTATCAATTGACAACACTTAGAATAGAAGCATACAAGCTCAGGCAAGGCATCATGCATTCGCCATCTCTGATTCAAAATAAAAGACGCAACTTTCAAAAAGAATGCAGCTTAGTAGTCATAAGTCATAACATACGCACAAATTCTATGATTCTAGTTTACACATAATTTAAAAAGAAGAAAAACTCATTTCGCAAAAAGAAAAAAAAGAAAAACTCACTTCACAAAAAGAAAAAGAAAAAAAAGAAAAACTCACTGGATGAACGGATGGTCAGATCTGATCTCGTTGGGACGAACGGACCAGATATTTCTCAGCAAAGGCAAGAACACAACACACAAAACCCAATCCGAAGCCACCTCTCGCGTCTTATCCCAAAACACAAGACTCCTCCCCCTCCCCCCACGAAGCAGAGTGAGCATGTCGGCAGTCACCGCGCTACTGGCGGGCACGGCCGTGCCGCCGGCCCCGGCGGCGGCGAGGTCCTCCCGCCCATCCGTAGGCTTCCCCACGCTCCCCGGAGGCGGGCGCGCGGTGCTGGCTGTGGAGTGCTCGTCGCGGCCGCAGAAGAAGGGGACCAAGCACCACATGAAGATGCGGCCCAAGAAGATGCAGCCGTGGGACATCAAGCGCCGCCCCACGCAGTACCCGCCGCTACCGAAGCTCCCTCCGGACTGGACCCTCGTCGCCTCCAGCGCCACCGTCGACGCGGAGCAGGCGCCGGCCCCCGTCCTCGAGTTAGCCGCGGCCGCCGCCCCCGCCGCTGCAGACTGAGGCGGTGATATTGCCGGTGCCACCCCCTGTATTTTGTTCCCTTTGAATTCACCGTACGTGGTTTCCTTTGAGATTATGATCTGTTGCTGCCCTCATTTGTGATTAGAAATGTGGAACCTCGAATGCTAGTCCAATCCAAAAGCTGTCACTGCTTTCAATTGAGTGCCTTTTCCTGATGGCTTCTTTGTTGCTTTCTGTGTTCAACTCAATTTACCCAGCACGTTTTGATTGTTTAGCTAATTTAGTGGATGATCATAGATTAAACTTTAGATAGAGTTGCTTGGTTAAGGTTATGGTGGAGGTTGCAGTAAAATGTTCAGCAACAATCAGCCAACATGACAATTTATCAGGAGTTACTGTCCCTGTTTGGAGGTAAACTTCAGTACCTGGTTAGTGGTTAGTATTCAGCTGGCTCTGCCCTCAGCGTCAGCAATTGACTGACATGCAAGGAAGGAAAATGTAGCTAATAATTCAGCTTAAGGCGCATCTACGGATACTGCAAATAGACTAATGCCATCTGGAATGCAAGTTCCATACTACGTTTTGAAGGAATTGTGCAAGAGATGGTTTTGTTCTTGCAGGAATTAGGACAAATTCTTGCTTTCCAGACACAATCTATTGCTCACCTTTTCTAGATAATGGAATAAAACAGAGTACTGTTGCTAACCTTGAATCAATGAGAACAGAGAGATAGAGAGATGGATTCATCTGTAGATATGGCCATGTATGTATAGAGCCATACATGAATCTAGAGAGTCACTAGGAATATAGAAAGCCTCCTGAGAATATAGAGAGCCTTTATCCATTTAACACCCCCCTTCAAACTCAAGGTGGAAGCTGAGGTTCTGAAGCATTGAGTTTGAGCAAGTGAAGCCGATGTTGCTCTCGAGTTTGTGCTTTAGTAAAGAAATCTGCTAACTGCAGTTCCGAGGGCACATACGAGCAATGGTTTTCTGATGACAATGATACCGAGTAAAGAAAGCATCAACTCCAATGTGCGTCGTAAGTTCATGCTTCACAGGATCATTAGCAATTTGTATGGCTCCTGTATTATCACAGAGAAGAGGTGTAGGGGCATGACAAGAAATACCGAAATCAGCCAACAACCATCGAAGCCATACAATTTCTGAAGTAGTTGTAGCCAATGCTCGAAGTTCTGCCTCTGTACTAGACCTAGATACAGCTGCTTGCTTTTTAGACTTCCATGCAAGAGGAGATGGGCCAAGAAGAATGCAATATCTTGTGATGGAACGACGATCTGTTGGGTCACTTGCCCAAGTAGAGTCCGAGTAAGCATGAAGCTGAAGCGGACTATCACGAGCATAGAACAAACATGGAGATGAGGTCCCCCTTAAGTATCTCAGCACATGAAGTAAATGTCCAAAATGAATAGAGGTAGGAGCACACACAAACTGACTCAAAATATGGACGACATGAGCAATATCGGGTCTGGTGACAGTAAGATAAACAAGACTGCCCACAATATGTCGATATCAAGAGGGATCCTCAAGAGGTATACCATCAGTGGGACGAAGCTGCAGGTGTAGGTCCATAGGTGTGGCAGCAATCAGATCATCACTTATGCCAGAACGACCAAGAAGATCCTCTATGTATTTAGACTAAGAGAGAAAGTATACCTTTGGAGAGTGTTGAACCTCAGTCCCCAAAGAAATAACTCAGAGGACCTAGATCTGACATCTGAAATTGCTCACCAAGCTTCTTCTTCAAATTAGAAATATGTTCTGCATCATCGCCCGTAATCAACATATCATCAACATATAGAAGAAGCAAAATACGGCCACGTGGAGAGAGATGAATAAATAAGGTAGGATCATGATCACTAGGTGTAAAACCAGCAGCCTTTATCACAGAGACAAAATGCTCAAACCAAGTACGAGGAGCCTGTTTAAGACCGTATAAAGCACGACGAAGACGACATACATATCCCAAAGGAGCATCAACACCTGGGGGTGGTTGCATATAAACTTCCTCATGCAAATCACCATGAAAAAAAGCATTCTTAACATCCATCCGAGAGATAGTCCATGAAGAAGTGGCCGCCACTGCAATCAAAGTCCGAACAGTAGTCATATGAGCAACTGGAGCAAAAGTCTCATCATAATCCCGTCCCTGAGTCTGCTGAAAACCCCTTGCAACAAGACGAGCTTTATATCTCTCGATGGAACCATCAGACTTAGTCTTAATTTTGAATACCCACTTAGATGTAATAGGCAGAGCATGTGACGGTAATGGAACAAGACCCCAAGTTCCTGTACGATCAAGGCAGCAAGCTCCTCAGACATAGCAAGTTGCCACTCTGGAATGCTAGCAGCTTCATGATAAGTAGCTGGCTCATGAACAACATCATTTACACGAGGAAAACCATACTTTTCTTCAGGATGAATAGTACGCCGATCGCGTAGGTTATATCTTGGACCAGCCTGGGTCTCATTAGAAACAATATGCGACTCATCAATATTATTATTAGGACCATCTACATCAGGACCAGCCAAGGTGGTAGTACTAGAAGGTTCGGTGGGGGTTTTTAGATGACGACTGAAAAAACGTGTGATAGGTGGTTTTGAAAAAGGTGGAGGTGGAGGTGGTGGTGAAAGGATCTTGTGATGCCGAAAGGAGGGGGGGGTGAATAGGCTCACTTCAAATTTTCCTGAAAAACTTAGCAGTGGAATTAAATGGGCCGGGTTATCCGGTACAGTGCCGGATGATCTGATGGTCAGATCTTCCGGTACTGTGACGGATGACCCGGCAGCAGGGCGAAATCTGGAAAACTGAAGATACAAACTATTTCTAGCAATTCTACTTGAATCAAAAGTTTACTAGAGATGCTAGGAACCTCCTGCAACGAAAGATTTGTTAAGGAATACCACAGATATATAGATCGGGCCAAATCACACTTCTAGGGTTAGTGAAATGAGAAGAACTCAAACAAGCAATGGACAAGAGGTTTAATCCGAAGTTCACTTCCACAAAGGAAGCTATGTCTCCGTTGAGGATCCCACAAAGGGAGGGCTATCACCAAGAGTCTCTTGCCTCACCCAATCCCCACAAAGGAAGATTGGTGCTCACTAAGAATTCTCCACCAAGGAGGGGTAATACAAACGATCCCGGGTGCTCCACACAAAGAGGGCACTCAACGGGCGACGCCTAACCGTCTAGAAGCAAGCTTCAAGAGTAACAAATGCGAATCGAAGGATCAAAGCCGCCACAAGTGCTTCTTGAGATGAATAAGTGATGAACTCACTCAAAGGGCTCAACCTCACACCTCAACAACTCTCAATCCCACACCCTAGATGAATTCTTGGAGTGGATTAGCTCTAGGAGGACTTGGGAGAGTGGAGTGAATGCTTGTGAAGGTGTTTATCCCGGGTTAGGTCAGCAACAAATGAAGGAGGGGGTGAGGGGGTATAAATACCCTACCCCCAAAAACTAGCCGTTACTGCTCTGCTGCACAACACACCGGATGACCCGGCACCATGCCGGATCACTCGGGTTCGATCGGAACACTGCCAGTGAATTTCGGGACCTGACGCCGGATGACCCGCCCACCGAATCATCCGGTAAAGCGCCGGATCATCCGAAATTCTGGAGACTTTTGCAAACTGTGTTCGTGAGTGAATTTTGTCTCTCGATTGAATGTTAGTATCTCAAGAAAAACACATGTAGCAAATTTCAACTCGACCATTCGCATCCCCCTTTATAGTACGGTGTTTCCTATACTCAAATTCAAAATTAGAAAACGAATTTTAAACCTCCATGAGCGGTTAAAACCTCATATCTTTATTGGAGGGTCTCCTTTTTATCCAAATTGCGTTCTTTCATATTTAAACCTGCACACATCTCAATTAAATGATTAAATCCTCCAAATTGTGATTGTCATTTATCACCAAAATAAATAGGGGTCCTAGATGCACTTTCAGGTGGAGGTGGAGGTGGTGGAGGTGTAGATGGCACATATGAAGGTGAAGGTGGAGGTGTAGGTGGTACATGTTCAGGTGGTGGAGGTGTAGGTGGACATGTATAGGAGGCGTGATGGAAATAGGAGGAAGACACAAAAAAGATGTAGACTATGGGTGAAGATGAGAGTTGTGTAGGGGGGTTATAAAAGAAAGGATGGTCCTCAACAAAGGTCACATCATGTGAGATACATATGCAGCGAGAAGAAGGATCATAGCAGCGATAACCTTTATGCTCAGGACTATAGCCTAGAAAAACGCACTCAACAGATTGTGCAGTCAATTTAGTGCGTTCACGAGGAGCAAGCAAAACATAGCATGTACATCCAAAAACTCGAAGATGATCATAGCTAGGAGGGGTACCAAAAAGTACCTCACCAGGACATTTGTCAGATAGCTTGGATGAGGGTTGTCTATTTATGAGATATACATCAGTAGAGACAACTTATCCCCAAAAATGAGAAGGAACAAAAGATGAAATCAGAAGTGTGCGAGCTGTTTCTATAATATGGCGGAGTTTGCGTTCAGCAACACCATTTTGAGCATGAGCGCCAGGACAAGAGAGCTGAACAAGAGTACCCTCAGAGGACAAAAATTGGCGAAAAACATCATAGATATACTCTTCGCCAGAGTCAGAACGAAACACTCTAATAGGAGTAGAAAACTGTGTGTGAACCATGCGAACAAAAGCCTAGTAAATGGAACACAATTGAGAACAATGTTTCATAAAATAAACCTAAGTATAGCGAGAATGATCATCAATAAAAATGACATAATATTTGTGACCTCCCTTTGTAGCAAAAGGAGCAGGACCCCATACATCTGAATGAATAAGATCAAAAGGTCTAGCAGAATGAGAAACACAAGATGGATATGGGAGTTGTATCTGTTTTCCAAGTTTGCAGCCCTTACAATGGAAGCTAGACTTAAGAGATGTATGACCCAAACAACCTTTATTTATTAAAGTAGTCAAGCGAGACCCACAAAGATGACCAAGCCTATGATGCCACTTGGCGAAGGACGACATGGATGACGATGCAGCGGATGACACATGGGCAGAAGACTGAGGAAGACGCAAGGTGTCAAGAATGTAGAGGCTAGGGGCACCTCTACGGCGATGGCCAGTCCTAATCAGAGCCCCGGTTCGACAATCCTGAATAAAGCAAGATGAGTCATTAAATCCGACAAAACAGTTGTGATTAGTTATCTGACCAACTGAAAGAAGATTCATAGACAGCTGAGGTACAAGAGAGACATCAGGCACAAAAAAATTAGATGTGCAAAGAGAACCTTGATGAGTGATAGAACAAGATGTACCATCTGCTGTCTGAACGGAAGTGCCGTCAGTCACCGGCTTGCTAGCAATAAGCTGTGTTCTATCATATGTCACATGAAAAGAAGCTCCTGAATCAAGAACCCAAGAAGACTGATGAGCAGTGATAGGTGAAGCAGCAACAATAGATACTGAGCCTCTAGGAGTAGAACCAGTACCACGACCTCTAGCCGCACAAGCAGCACGACGTGCACGAAAATCAACCAACTTTTCTGGATGCTGAGAGAAACAACTCTCTGAACTATGGTTGGTCTTGCCACAATGCTTACATGGTTCTGAAGATGTACCTTTAGGTAGGGTACTGTACCTTTGAGAAGCTGCCAATTCATTGTGAGGTACTGACATAGGAGCAGACATAGATTGAAGACGAGTCTCCTCAGCAAGATGATCAGACAAAGCACGAGTCATGGTCAGATTAGATGAATCATGAAGTAGCTGTTTACAAATGGAGTCAAACTCTTCCCTGACTCCCATGACAAAACGATAGATAAAAAACTTCTCAATAAACTAATGTGCTGGACAGTCATCTGTTGGGAAATCACCTATCATAGAAGTTAGAGAGCCCACAAGACGATCAAAAGCAGAGTAATACACATCAATGGTCATGTCTTTTTGCTCAATTGCATGTGTTTGCTGCATGAGAGTATGCAAAAGGGCACCACTATCCTGAACATAGCGTTCCTGCAGACGAGACCAAATAGCCTTGGCTGTTTTAAACTTGCTAAGACTCATAATCATAGATTGCTTAACACTATTAACCATAGCAGCCATCACTTTATCATCATTTATTTACCAGGTTTGGATGGCAGCAGAATTGCTAGGATCGGCCACAGGAGTAGGAGGATCATCAGATAAGTGGGAGAATAGACCATGTCCCCTCAATGCAGTCTCAACACAAAGGACCACTGTGGGTAATTGTGGCCATCTAGAGTGATATTGATAACAATAGCATTGATCCTCTCCATATTGGAAACTGCTACAGTTTGAGAAGATGAGCAGAGATCAGTTACCACGCTCACAGCAGAGTAGAAGTTCAATAGCTTTCTCTGTTCTTCAGCAGGCAGACGGATGAGGCACAGACGCGTGATGACGAATTGACGATGGAGGCCGCGACGACGACCTGATCCGTGACGCCCAAGGACGAATCAACGGGCTGCAGGAAGAAGCCGTGACGGGGATGGGCCGCGACGGAGTGGCAAGAGACGGGCTGACGGATGGAGGCGCGACGGGCGGCGAAGACGAGCCGCGACGGGTGGACGCGACCGCGGCAGACGATGTGTCCACGATGGGCAGACGCGACCGCGGCGGAAGTTGAGCCGCGATTGGCGGACGCGGCCTGACGAGATCGCGACGGACAGGCAGGGGAATAAAATTGGATCGTGGGTGGATTAGGAGATGATTAAGCCTAACCCTGTCCCTAATCCTTGCTCTGATTCCATGTCACTTGTTAGGGACACAAAACCCCCAAACAGGGAAAAGGGAATTCGACGGACAATAGACGATCAAGATCAACGCGTTCAATTTAATAGTCTTGAATGAACAACTTTCCTCAATACATTACACACTCGACTTTCCAAAATGGAGTCCCCCTTGCAATGAGGAGGGGGGTCTCCTTTTATAGTGCCAAAAGACTAAATTTACATTCCAAGTTTGCCCTCGAAACCCTAACATCTAACAAGAATTACGCAGGGGCAAACTTGGTTTTTTACACACATTGCGGATTTAACGCCGTAGTTTGCGGAGCACACGTTACGCCGGAGACAGCGGAGCGGAAGGTGCGCCGCGTTGACCGGAGATGGTTCCATGTTAGAACAACTTTTGACCGAGTCCTCGTGCTTGAATCTTTGAGAAGCCCCGGGCTTCGCCATCTTGTTTCTCTCGGCGCTTTGTTCTTGCTGCGACTCGGGGCTTCGGAGACTTCCAGGTAGAGAATAACGAACTGGTTTGACTCTTAGACAAAGCCGGGACCTTCGCCCTTCGCCGCCTTCGATCAAGAGCTCCGGAACGTTGCCTGCAACAACACATCTCGCAGCAACATTAATTCTTTGAAACTTTCTGATACGTGAAGAAGCCACCAGAGCCCGGACCGCTTAGCTTTCCCTGAAAGAAGAAATCATCGAGATAAGATGCTCGCGGGGAAAAAACAACCGCCCTGGTTTCTTTTGACAACGAGGGAAACGATCAGAGTACAACTTCCCCTTTCCTACTGGCTATTGTGTTTCTTAGGCACAAGACAACCTCTTGTTCCAAGGAAGATGACTGCGAAGCCTGCGGTTTTTGTTTCACCTGGAAAAAGATCCGAAGCCCAACAATTTGTTTGGCTATGGCAAACCCCCGGTGCCCAAAGGTGAGGTTTTCTACAGCCCCAACAGTAGCCCCTCGAGGAGAAGTGTTCGAGCAATGAGACCTAACCTTCTCCTCGACTCTGTCTCGTGATTTGATGAAGAAAACATCACCTTCGGCTCCGGGGAGTTTGCTGGTTAAAGAGCTTTTTTCGGCTTCGCGTGTTTTTTCTTTCTTTCTTTTTCCTGAAGGCTATAATGAAACCGCTCCTTCCCGAGGCGTCTGTTCGTATTCCGAGACCGTTGTGCTTCTTCTCTCTCCTCGGGCTATATAAAGGGGGGTTGGGGGTCCCCTGTTCTTCTTACTTGCGCCGAAGCTAAGCCTCCGCCCTGTTTACTTCTGCTGCTTTAGGATTCGTGCTAGCTGTGCGATCTCACCCGGTGCTTCATTGTTTGTTCCTTTCGCGGAGCTCAGCGTTTTTCACCCATTCTAGCCCGTACGAGACAAACTACGCGGCTAATGACTGAGGAAGAAATAGCTGCTTCAGCTGCGTCAGCCGAAGCCCCAGAAGAGCCGGTTGGAGATATAGTTGATTACGAGCTGTCACCCTTGGCCAAAGGGAAGGAAATCGATCCGGGTGAAGATATTTCCAGAGTGGAGGCCTCGCCATCGAAGCTGATGGCTGGGAAAGAGTCAAAAACTCCATCTTTTACTCTCGGAGCTTCACTTGTTTCCGAAAATTTGATCAAGTATTACGAGGAGAAGGGATTTTTCCCGGAGGGGATTGCTCGCCATCCAGTGGGTGAGATAATTCCGGAACCCAAAGCTGGCGAAGCTGTGGTTTTCCTTGACTTCTTCGACGCTGGTCTTCGTTTCCCTTGTTCTCGGTGTCTCCCTGAAATCTTTGATCGATACAGTGTCAAATTGCACCAGATGACGCCGAATGCGTTTGTGCAATTGTCTAAGTTCTTTTTTGCTGTGCGCTCTTGTGACGACCGTGTGGATACTGAAGCCTTTGTTCGGTTTTACGAGCTTCATGTCCAAAAGCAGAATTTTCGGGTGGATGACGATCTTGCTGTTTATGAGAATCATTTTGGGTGCATTACTTTTACGACCCGGAGGAGGAATACTAAGAAGGATATAGAGAGAGTGGAGCTCAGCCCTGCCCATAAGAATAAATGGGACGATGATTGGCTGAACTATTGGTTCTATGTGAAGGTTGATATGCCCCGCGGCTCTGATGGTGTTGCGTATTATCCCTTCAGCATCACAACAATGACTTCTCTGAGTTACGTGACAGGCCCTGACTCCGCGAAGACTGGAGGTTTTAAAGATTGTGAAAAAGCCTTTCTTTTGGCTTCGCAGTTTCTTCCTGGTCGTGACATCGCCGAGGAGTTTGTTGCTGCCGATATTTGGCCTCTTTCTGCTGGCTGGAACCCTAAGGAGGTTAAGTTGCTTACGGTTGATTGGTTTTCTAAGGCTATTCCCTTCCCTCGCTTCGGGCTGAAGATGCCTGATGGAAAAAATGCTCACGAATTCGTGGGTGGAGTGGAGCGCTGTGTGGTTGACCTACTTGGTCCTTATACCGAGGCAGAGTATCAAGCTTCGCGAAGGCTACCTACTGGGGGTCGTCGCGTGAACCGTGTTTTTTCTGAGCTTGGTGTTGAAGTAGAGGACCGCGCGAAGCCCAAGGCTACTTCTAAGCGCGCCCGTGATTTGCATCAGACTGCGCCTGACTTGGCCGATGCAAAGAAGAAGAAGTCTGTGACTTCGCCGGGGTTGTCTGACGAAGCCGCTGCTGCTGACTTACGGAAGCCTGCAGCTCCATTGTCTTCTTCAAAGACAAGTCAGCTTGAACGCGCTAAGAAAAAGCAAGTCGCGACACTAGAGAAGGATTCCTCTGCTGAGAAGGCGGCGAAGCCCAGCCTTCGTGTCAAAAAGGCTGGCTCAAAACCTAGGCAGCAGTGCCATATAGTGAATATCCTTGGGTCCTCTGATACCCTGGAATTTCTTGACTCGGGGGCCGAAGATCCTGGAAACAAGGAGCGCGCAGCCGACCCTGAGCCTGAAGTGGAAAAAACCGTTGTTTCCAGCCCCAAGGAGATCGCCTCAGACCCCTCTGTGCTGGGGAATGCTAGTGGTTTAGATATGGCTGGTGAAAGTGTGAAACTTCTCGGAGCCGACAACATCCAAGACAAAGGAAAAAGCCCTTCGCAGCTCTGTGATCACCCCGAAGCCCCAGAAGACACCAGAGCATCGCCCGAATTTATGCGATCCCTGACCGAGACTGTGAGCATGTCTGGCGTCGTGGAAGGGCACACGCTAGAGATGGTGCTGGCAGAGAAGAGCTCCTTCGACCCCTCTACTTATTCTTACAACAAGGCTGTTGGTATGAGGGGTTTACAAACTTTATTGTCTGTTCGTTTACCATTTCTTAAAGAGCGTGGAGTTATAGAATCTCATGTGCTCTGGGAGTTAAGGGATTCTGGTTGGCTTGCAGGAGCAACATCTGCTGACCCTTGGCAGGTGGGCTCTGGAAGAAGGGGAAATTCCCGGGGCTCCAGCTCCTTCTTTGATTGTGAGACAACCAGGCACTAGTTCTACCATTGAACCTTCGACGCTTTTTGATCCCAAAGGTTAGTTCCTAACTTTTTTGTTTTTTGTTCCTTCGTTTTTGTAGATTGAGCGATATTTATATTGGATTGAATCATGCTATTTTTTGTAGCTTATGAGAAATCTATAGAAGATATGGAGGCTGGCAACTTGGCTGGCTTGTCGGCGGAGCTCTGTTATAAATCGATGATTTCTAGTCAGAAACTGCTTGAAAAATACCGCGCTCAGGAGAGGAAGTTCTTGGCATCTGAAGCCGCGCAAGCTGACCTGAGCCGCGAGATTATCCGGTTGAAAGAAGAAAACGCGACTCTAGTCAAGCTCCGCAAGATTCAAGAAGAGACAATTGAAATCTTGAAAGAAAACGTCCAGACTTTTCAAACTGCGGCAGAGAATTTGAGTAAAGATGCGGAGAAGCACGACAGCCTGCTTGAGGAGTTTAAAAAGATAGCGAAAGAAGATGGCCAGACTATTGAGTCTTTAAAAAAGGAGAAAAAAGCGCAAAAAACCAAGATTGAAGAACTTGAAAAGGAAGTTAAGGGGCGAGACAAGTTTATTGAAGAAGCTGAAGAGGTTTTGAAGAAGAACTTCAAAGTTCTGTACGAAAAGTACTCCTGCGCTCTTGGTGAATTCGGCGCGGAGCCCCTGCCCTTCCCCGGTGATGAAGATGCTAAAGCCATATTCGACTGGATGGAACAAGAGTTTAATCATCTCCCTGGTGTGATGACCGGTGCTAGCGACTACGCAGCTTCGATGTGTGTAGAAACCTTGCTTGGGCTACTCGAGAAGACAGGGTGTTCGGACTTTTTGACCTTGGGAGCTAGGAACTACAAGTTTCCGACAGCGGAAGAACTTGAGTGTGAAGTGGCTTCGAAGAATGTTCAGGTGATTAAGAAGATTTTCTTGACCTTGTTTTGGGAGGCATCTGGGCAAGAACATGCTAAGGCCGTGGCGCGTCGGCTTTTGGCGGTGGTAATCGGATTGTATCGGTGATTTTTCACTTGTGTTTTCTTTCTATTTTCTTTTTGGGGTACTTATTCTTCTTCTTTGCAGGCTAAGGAAAAGGAGGTGCTAGGAACGGACTCGAGCGAAGACGACAGCGAATGTGGTGGATCCCCTGCGAGTGCTACCCCTGGCGGTTCGGCCTCCGGCGTCCAAAAAGATGCAGTAGATGATGATGCCGAGGATAAAGATGCCGAAGCCTAGGAACTTTTCTGAACTGGTGGTCTTTTTGTGACGCCCAGCGTGGCGAGAAAACTTTGGGGTAGAAAAACTTGTGATTAAGTATGATAATTGTAAAATGCTATTGGCTTCGCTGCCACTTTCTCTTCTATTCTTAGGCTTTGACTTTTGTTTACCCTATTTGAAGAAAACGTCACCCCCCTTTTTGAGAACGATTTTTCAGAGGTCGATTTCGATGTTTTTAGCTTCGGAAAAAAGAGCGAAAAACTAACTTTGTTTTTGAAGAAAACGTCACCCCCCCTTTTTTGGTCTTTTTTCCTGAAGCCCCTAGCTGGAGAGGTACTCGTAAGGCTTTCAACTTTTCTGTAGGCATGGTGCGTTTTTTTTTCAAAAAAAAGCTCAAAGTCTAGTGAAGCCTGTTCCGAGCTTCGCAGACTTTCCTTTCGCTGGTCGAATATTAGCAATCTTGTTGCTTTTTCGACAGAGATTTTGCTTTTCGTGTTTGCGAACGATCCTCCAATTTTTTCTGAGGGTAAATGGGGTAACACTTTCTTATGAAAGATATGCCTTCTGAAAAGGTCATTGTCCAGCGAAGCTTGCTCCGAGCTTCGTAGACTTTTTCTTTTATGAACGAATAATCAGCAATCTTGCTTGCCTTCGAGTCTTTAATACTCTTTTTTGAATAACTGATCCCGCAACTTAGTCTGTTGCTTGTGGTATTTTCTTGGTACTTAGGCATGAATGTTAAGATTTTAATGAGACAACGCGTGTAAGCTTGTTGCTTTTTGTTGCTTTTTTGGGCAGAAACCCCCTTTGCAATAAGTAAGTGACTGAAAGTAAATTGCTGAAAATAAGTAACACAGGATTTTTAAGGGGAATGTAATTTCATTAAGACTGAAATTTAATACATAGATCCGCCTCATTAAAAACCTTGCCTCCTGATTTGGAGTCCCCTTTTTGCAAGGAAAAGAGTACGGATCCCAGAAATGTAAAGTACTGTAAAGAAAAAGAAAAAACATAAGATAACTGAGCTCTGGCTCCGTTTATATGTTTACGAAGCTAGAGCTTTACATTGTCTTTGTTTCTATGGGTAGTACTTGAGAAGGCTATCCGTGTTCCAAGTGTGTGGCAACGCGTTGCCCAACTGATCTGCCAAGTGAAAAGATCCCGGTCTATTGCTCTTTGTTACGATGAATGGGCCTTCCCAAGGTTCTTGTAGCTTCCCTGGGTTGTCAAAATTTTTCTTTTTCTTGATGACCAAGTCCCCCACCTGTATTTCTTTTCTCACAACCTTCTTGTCCCTCCATTTCTTGGTTTCTTGTTGATATTTTTCTAAGTTCTCAGCAGCTTGGAGTATGTCTACTTCGATCAAGTCTTTCTCTGCTTCCTCGAAGCCTGAATCTTGTACTTTCAAGACCCTCAAGCTTTGGTTCTTGATCTCTTCTGGTGTCATGGATTCGGAACCAAATAGCAACTTGAAAGGCGAGAAACCCGTAGTTCTCGAGACACTGGTGTTGTGAGACCAAGTTACCTTCGGCAGCTCGTCTACCCATTTTCCTTTTCTCTGGTTGAACAAGCATTTCTTTATGCTGGAGAATATTTGGCCGTTTGCTCTTTCTACTGCCCCGTTTGATTGTGGGTGATATACGGAAGCAAATTTTAGCTTTGTCCCCATGGTAAGGCAGAATTCCCTAAAATCATTGCAATCAAATTGCTTTCCATTGTCCACAGTTAGTTCCCTAGGAACGCCAAACCTGCAAATTATGCTTTGCCAATAGAACTTCTGGATGTTACGAGATGTGATGCTAGCCAGCGGTTTGGCTTCGACCCATTTGGTGAAATAGTCTATGGCGACAGCCGCAAATCTGCAATTTCCTTGCGCTGCTGGCAGAGGTCCCACTAGGTCCATTCCCCATCTTTGCAACGGCCAGGAGGGTCGTATTAGTTGTGCAGGCATCAACGGGCTTCTCTGGTTGTTTGCATTCTTCTGGCAGGCTTCGCATGTTTTTACCAGGTGATGGGCATCATCAATAATGGATGGGCAATAGAAACCTTGCCTTAGCACTTTTTGAGCCAAAGCTCTGGAGCCTATGTGAGCACCGCAGAAACCCGAATGAATTTCTTTCAATAGCTCTTTTCCTGCATTGAAGCTGATGCATCTCAGGGTTGGAGCTGATATGCCAGATTTTTATAGCTCTCCGTCAATTATCTCGTAGCCTCGAGCTCTTTGTCTCATGCGGTTCAAGGAAACTTCCTCGGTAGGTTCATAGTGACCCCTTAAGAAAGCCAAGATCGGAGCCCTCCAGTCGTATTTTTCTATGACATTGATTGTTTTGGCCTTAGGCTCTTTGACAGCGGGTGTGGTGAGAACCTCAAAGAAAACATCCAGAGGTAAGGCTTGGTTTTGTGCAGTGGCTTTTGCTAGTGCGTCTGCCTCGTTATTTGAGTTTCTTGAGATGTGCTCAACTGTGAATCCTTTGAAGTGTTTTTCCATGGATCTTACCGCAGCGAGATATTTGACAAGCTCTGGCTCTCTAGCTTTGGTATCTTTTTCTACATGCCCTTGTATGACCTTGGAGTCCGATCTCACAATAAAACTTTGTTGGCCTAGTGCTTTCATTTTTCTCAGGGTGAGGAACAAAGCTTCGTATTCGGTTGTGTTGTTGGTAGCTCTCTCATTTTCTGGGAAGTCCAGCCTGACTGCGAATCGCATTTTGACACCTGCTGGAGAGGTTACGATTGCCGAAGCTCCGGCTCCTTTGTGGCAATAAGCTCCATCGCAGTATGCGATCCATGGCTGTTCTATGTCTGCGGAGCTCGAACTGGCTGGAGAAGTCCAATCCACAACAAAATCTGTCAAAACTTGGGATTTGATGGCGCTCCTTCTTTCAAAATCAACTACATGTTCTGATAACTCAAGAGCCCATTTGGAGATTCTCCCCGAAGCTTCTCTGTTGTTGAACAGCTCATGCAAAGGCTGATCTGTCACCACTATGATTCTGTGTGACTCAAAATAATGCCTGAGTTTCCGTGCCGCCATAACGACTGCATACGTAATTTTTTCAAGCTCTGAATAAAACACATTTGACCCCGTGAGTGTTTCGAAGACAAAATAAACTGGGACCTGGGTTGGCTTCCCCTCTATTTCTTTTTCTTGTATCAATGCTGCGCAGACCGCGGTTCGCGAAGTCGAAATGTAGAGTAACAAAGGAGAGCTGGGCTCCGGTGGGCATAACTTGGTTAGCTTTGTGAGATAGACTTTGAGCTCCACAAATGCTTTGCTCTAATCGGGCCCCCATTCGAACTTCTTGTTGTTTCTGAGCACTTGGAAGAAATGGAGGCTTCGTTCCGCAGCCTTGGACACAAATCTGTTTAACGTTGCGATTCTTCCGGTGAGCTTCTGTACATCTTTCAGAGACCTGGGCTCCTCCATCTTTATTATTGCCTGAATTTTGTCGGGATTAGCTTGTATTCTCTTTGTCTCTACCAGGCATCCGAGTACTTTTGAGGACCAGGTGTGTCCGAGGACCAGTGGAGGGTCGCTCCTTAGTGATGAGTGATTGACAATGTTGTGCGGACTGGTGCTTGGCTAAGTGTGCAGGTACAGGTTGCGGCTTGACTCGTGTCGGTGCAGGTGAAGAACAAGCGCAAAAGGCCTGAGCCGTGGCGGCCTCCGGGTGATGGAGTGGCAAGTAGGCTTGGTTCGATGGACCCGGTGGCTGATGGGGTCAAGTGCGAGCCGTGCGGTGCAAGACTGACGGGCTGAAGTCGTGAACATGGACCGGTGCAAGGTAGCGGTTGAAGCCCGAGGCTTGCACGCGGGGTTTGGTGGTTTGCCCACAAAACCATCTGGTGGACGGTTTCTTGGTTTGGGCCGCAAAACCAAGCCTGGAGGCCTGAGGCGACGGAGACGGTGATCCGGGAGCTTCGGGAAGCTTCGAGGCGGGGGGCACGTGGCGTGATCGCGTGGCTTGCGTCGAAGCTAAGCAAGGCCGCAGTGGAAGCGTGTCCGCTCGATGAAGACTTGACCAAAGTGCCCATGAGGGGTTGTATCTTGATTTGAGTTGTAGGGGTAGCATGGTCATTTACCTCCCTCTGATGGACTTCATATAAATAGCGGAGAGGTGGATGACATCTCTCTCTTGCTTCCTAGGGCTTTCTCCCCCGGTAGATTTTCTCTGAACTGCTTCTTTTCCCTCTGGATTCCTTAGGCTAGACTCTTGTACAGAATCTGACCTCTGGCTGTATGGAGGCATTCGGCATCCCGGTGATCTCCTAGTCCCTTGTGATTTTCGTGTCATTTTCGGGTCTATTTTTGGGAGTTTTCGTTCTTCGCTCAATTCATGAGTTTGGAGACGTTTCTTCACGGATTTCTTTGAGGGGATCATGGGTGGATGCCTTGCGCATGTTTGTGTATGATCTTGACCCCTCAAACGTCGTGTAGAGCCTTCGATTCGTGAGTTTTTGGCCGGAGTTCGTGTTCTTGGTGGAGTTCGTGTGATCCGCGATTCTCGGCGATTTAGTGGCTTAGAGGTCGAGATTTTTGGGGTATAGCCTCACCTTGTGTTGCTTATCATCTCCCCCAAATCTTGTCTCAAGAGCTTTTGGCGTTTGGGAGATCCGGTGATGAGTTCTTGGAGTTGACCCCGCGGGTCGGGCGTTAATCTGCTCTGTTCGTGCCTGGCGGACTGTCCGCGGCCTCAGTGCGGACTGTCCGCGAGGTGTCGACAGCGCAGCTGTTCTTCGTGTTCTTCGTTTGTTTTTCGCGAGGTTCGTTTCGATCCGTTGTGTTTGGGCTTTTGTTTTGCAAGCAGTTCGCGGACCGTCCGCGTGGTCCTGGCGGACTGTCCGCGCGGCCCTGAGGTTTCGTCTGGGGTGGCTCGTCGTTTGTCTGGGGTTTCTAGTGACTTTGACGGACCATCCGCGGTGCACGGTCGGACAGTCCGCGAGGAGAGGTTTTTCCCCCGGAGTCTCTGTTAGCTTCTGTGTCAATTTCGGACCGTCCGCGCCTAATCGTCGGACTGTCCGCGACTACCTGGTGGACCGTCCGTGGCAGCCTGGCGGACCATCCGTCCTGGACGTAGGAACTAGCTCGAGTTGATCGGTTCTTTGATTCTTGCTTTGGTGTTTCCGCTCTTTGCTCCTATGCTTCTCTAGTGATCTTCTTGGCTTGTGTGTGCCTTGTTTGGAGCTTCCTTTGTGTGCACGGATTCGTGGAGTGGCAATCGGGGTATAGGCCGAGTTCGACCTTAGGGAAGAATTTTTATCGGCTCCCATTCACTCCCCCCCTCTCTGGTCACCCGTTTCGGTCCTTCAATTGGTATCAGAGCCGGTTACGGATCTTCGTGATTCTAACCAGTCTAAGATCCAAAGATGGGCGATTACGGCAAGGGGTCGGGTCCTCCGCACTTTGATGGCAAGAATTACCCAATGTGGGAGAGGCGCATGGGCGCATTTTTGCGAGGGAAGGGAACTCTTATCTGGGAGGTCACTCAGAATCCTCATTATGTCATCCCAGATAGTTTTCTGTTTCCAGGATCGCGGGACATGCTTGAGGCCAACAGCAAGGCCGTTGATTACTTGTTCCGTGCTCTCTGTGCCTCGGAGTTTGATCGAGTGTACGGAGAGGATGTGGTCGGAAAGATTTGGCTCAAGTTGAAGAATGCTCATGTTGGCAATGCCCAAGTGCAAGCCCGGATGTTTACCACTTACCGAAGAGAGTACGAGAACTTCACTCATCTCCCCGGTGAGTCGACCGATGCTATGTTTCAGCGCTTCGCTTGCATCGTCAACAACATGAGGGCCAATGTGACAGTGCTCCCATACACGCATCATGATCAAGCTATCAAGCTTTTGCATGCCCTGGATAGGTCCGTGTGGGAAGCCAAGATCGAGGCCATTGAGGAGTCGAGCGCGTATGATACGCTTTCGCTTGATGAGCTGTTCTCCAAGCTCAGGTCTTCAGAGGTCGATCGTGGCTTGAGAGCCAAGAGCGAGAGCCTCACTGATCCTCATAGTTTGGCTCTCGTCTCAGGATCGAGGACTAACGCTAACTCAGTTGGCTTTTCTTTATCTTGTCTTGTGTCCTTGCCAGATGAGGACTTTGAAGTGCTGAGCGAGGATGATCTCGCCTTGTTGAGCAAGAGGTTTGGGCGGATGTACGAGAACCGCAAGAATGCAAGGCGGAGCTCGGGGATGTGCTATCGGTGCGGGAAGCACGGGCACTTCATCGCCGCATGCCCTGAAGCCATGGAGATCAGGAACGACTACAAGAGCAAGCCCAAGCACGACTACAACAAGCACCGCTCCCGGAACGACTACAAGGACAAGCACAAGGACAAGGGCGAGAGAAGGCACAAGAAGAGTGGTGGCCACAAGAGGAAGACCGCACGAGCGATGGTGGCCGGAGCGAGCGACATCGACTCGACATCAAGTGATGCTTCCTCCGACTCGAGCAGCGAGGAAGAGCAAGAGAGGCGCAAGGACAAGCGGCACACGGGCAAGAACATCACCGGCCTGAGCTTCGTCGCGCAAGGAGGCTTTTGCGGCATGGCGCACTCCAAAAAGGGTGGGAAGCACAGCTCGGATTCGAACTCCGACTCCGATGAAGAGGTACGACAAGATCCCAACTTCTTTCTAGAGGAGAATGCTAGGCTGAATGAGTTGCTTGACAACCGTGATGATGTGCTTAGAAAGACCAACAAGGAGAAATTTTTGAGAAGAAGGGGTTGCATTTGCTCAGGGGGAGTTTGCATATGTGCAGGGGGAGCTCCTTTGTTTTTCCTGAGTTTTATGCTTTGTTTTGTGTCGGCTGTGTCGAGCCGTTGCCCTTGTCTTAGGGGGCCGAGACTTGGATTGGCGAGTGATCATGTTTTCGCTTGTTCTTTGGCTTTGGATCACTTGCTTGGAGGTTTGTTGTTTTCTTTTCTTTGTCTCTCTGATGGTTACTATGGGTGTTGTCAATGCACTCATCAAGGGGGAGATTGAGGACCAGGTGTGTCCGAGGACCAGTGGAGGGTCGCTCCTTAGTGATGAGTAATTGACAACGTTGTGTGGACTGATGCTTGGCTAAGTGTGCAGGTACAGGTTGCGGCTTGACTCGTGTCGGTGCAGGTGAAGAACAAGCGCGAAATGCCTGAGCCGTGGCGGCCTCCGGGTGATGGAGTGGCAAGTAGGCTTGGTTCGATGGACCCGGTGGCCGACGGGGTCAAGTGCGAGCCGTGAGGTGCAAGACTGGCGGGCAGAAGTCGTGAACATGGGCCAGTGCAAGGTAGTGGTTGAAGCCCGAGGCTTGCACGCGGGGTTTGGTGGTTTGCCCACAAAACCATCTGGTGGACAGTTTCTTGGTTTGGGCCGCAAAACCAAGCCCGGAGGCCCGAGGCGACGGAGACGGTGATCTGGGAGCTTCGGGAAGCTTCGAGGCGGGGGGCACGTGGCATGATCGCGGGGCTTGCGTCGAAGCTAAGCAAGGCCGCGGTGGAAGCGTGTCCGCTCGATGAAGATTTGACCAAAGTGCCCCTGAGGGGTTGTATCTTCATTTAAGCAGTACGGGTAGTGTGGTCATTTACCTCCCTCCGATGGACTTCATATAAATAGCGGAGAGGTGGATGGCATCTCTCTCTTGCTTCCTAGGGCTTTCTCCCCCGGTAGATTTTCTCTGAACTGCTTCTTTTCCCTCTGGATTCCTTAGGCTAGACTCTTGTACAGAATCTGACCTCTGGTTGTATGGAAGCATTCGGCGTCCTGGTGATCTCCTAGTCCCTTGTGATTTTTGTGTCATTTTCGGGTCTATTTTTGGGAGTTTTCGTTCTTCGCTCGATTCATGAGTTTGGAGGCGTTTCTTCACGGATTTCTTTGAGGGGATCATGGGTGGATGCCTTGCACATGTTTGTGTATGATCTTGACCCCTCAAACGCCGTGTAGAGCCTTCGATTCGTGAGCTTTTGGCCGGAGTTCGTGTTCTTGGTGGAGTTTGTGTGATCTGCGATTCCCGGCGATTTAGTGGCTTAGAGGTCGAGATTTTTGGGGTATAGCCTCACCTTGTGTTGCTTATCATATCCCCCAAATCTTGTCTCAAGAGCTTTTGGCGTTTGGGAGATCCGGTGATGAGTTCTTGGAGTTGACCTCGCGGGTCGGGCGTTTTTCTGCTCTGTTCGTGCCTGGCGGACTGTCCGCGGCCTCAGTGCGGACTATCCGCGAGGTGTCGACAGCGTAGCTGTTCTTCATTTGTTCTTCGCGAGGTTCGTTTCGATCTGTTGTGTTTGGGCTTTTGTTTTGCAGGCAGTTCGCGGTCCGTCCCCGTGGTCCTGGCGGACTGTCCGCGCGGCCCTGAGGTTTCGTCTGGGGTGGCTCATCGTTTGTCTCGGGTTTCCAGTGACTTTGACGGATCGTCCGCGGTGCACGGTCGGACAGTCCGCGAGGAGAGGTTTTTCCCCCGGAGTCTCTCTTAGCTTCTGTGTCAATTTCGGACCGTCTGCGCTTGACCGTCGGACCGTCCGCGACTACCTGGCGGACCGTCCGCGGCAGCCTGGCGGACCGTCCGTCCTGGACGCAGGAACTAGCTCGAGTTGATCGGTTCCTTGATTCTTGCTTTGGTGTTTCCGCTCTTTGCTCCTAGGCTTCTCTAGTGATCTTCTTGGCTTGTGTGTGCCTTGTTTGGAGCTTCCTTTGTGTGCACGGATTCGTGGAGTGGCAATCGGGGTATGGGCCGAGTTCGGCCTTAGGGAAGAATTTTTATCGGCTCTCATTCACTCCCCCCTCTCTGGTCGCCCGTTTTGGTCCTTCAACTTTTCCTCAGCAAACTCCGAACACGTACTTCTCAGGATTCAATCGCAAATTTGCGGCTCTCATGTTCGCGAAGGTTTCCGCGAGGTCAAAAATGTGATCGTCGTGCTTGTTGCTTTTGACGACTATGTCGTCAACGTATGCCAATAGATTCCTGCGTAATTGGTCGGGAAACACCGAAGCTGTCATTCTGGTGAATGTTGGTCCTGCGTTCTTGAGCCCCTCAGGCATTCGCATGAAACAGAAGATGCCGAAGGGGGTGATGAAGCTAGTCTTGTCCTCATCCTCCTTTCTAATTCTGACTTGATGGTAGCCCGAGAACATGTCAAGCAATGACAACATTTCACTATTTGCGGCATCATCCACTATTTTGTCTACCCTCTCTAGCGGGTAATCGTCTTTTGGGCAAGCTTTGTTTAAATCTGTGAAGTATATACACATTCTCCACTTCCCATTTTTCTTCTTTACAGGAACTGTGTTTGCGAGCCATGTGGAGTATTTGGCTTCGCAGATTACGTTGGCGTCTAGCAGCCTTTGTACCTCGGCTTTTACGGCTTCGGCTTTTTCGTCAGACATTTTGCAGAGCTTTTGCTTTTTGGGCCTGATGTTCTTGTCCATCTCCAGCCTATGTTCGATGATGTCTCGGTCGACCCCTTTTAGGTCTTGGGCCGACCATGCGAACACATCTTGATTTTTGGCCAGAAATGTTAGCAATTCTCGTTCTTCGTCTATGCTTAGCTCGGCTCCGATTGTTACAGTTCTATCTGGGACGTGCGTGTCCAGCGGGATCCTTTTTGTTTCGCCGTCGGCGCTGATGTTCACCTTCTCTTTGTCTCTCTTGGGCTCCGTGAACTTTTTCTTTTTATCTCTTTCTTCGGCTTCGTCGGCTTCGGCTTGGGTGAGATGGTGGATGCTTCTTTGACCTGGCGATATGCCTTTTTCGATGTCTCTTGCTGTCTGTTGATCCCCAAATACGGTGATGACTCCTTTGAGTGCTGGGATTTTCATACACAAAAACAGTTGCCGAACTGCTGCATCGAACTTGTTGATGAAGCCCCTGCCTAAGATGGCTAAGTAAGGATAGTGCATCTCCACTACATCGAATGTGATTAACTCCGTTCTTGGGTTGTCAAGGTTTCCAAAGGAAACAGGCAATGTGATCTTTCCCAGTGCTCTGACGGGCTTCCCCCCGAAGCCCAGAGGCGGAACATCTGCCTCTTGAAGCAAGTGTGGGTCTATTTTCATTTCCCTGAAAGTTTTGGCGAAAAGAATGTCTGCGGAGCTGCCATTGTCTACCAAGACTTCCCCAATTTCCCAGCCTGCGATGATTGTCTTGATGACCATGGCGTCGTTATGTGCGACTATTTTTAGCTTGAAATCTTCCTCTGTAAAGGTGATGGGCACATGCGCCCAAGGTGGCTTGACCGGAGGTCCGTCTTGGACTATAGTGTGCACCTCTCTGAAGTAATTCATTCTCATCCTTTTGTTTTTGAATTCGAGGGATGACCCTCCTACAATTGGGAACACATGGTGATAGGAGTTTTCCTAGTTCTGAGCCTCTGTTTGGGAAATGGCCATGATAGACCCGAAGGTTGGTAAAGCTTTGGGATCGTTTCTTGGGTTTGGCGGTTCCGCCTTTGGGATTACATTTGGCACACCGGGTGGCGGAGGCGGGATTTGCTGCATTGGCTGAGAGTTTTGTTGGTTTTGCGGCTGGTATTGTTGTGGTATTGGTGCTTGCCATGTTGGCTGTGGCTGGCTATATGTGCTGGTTTGGAAATAGCTTGGGTTGCCTTGGTTATAGGAGTGGAGCGGAGGTGCGGTGGGATATGGGTTTTGCTGGAAAGGCTGCTGAGGCCAGGTGTGATTGATAGGTTTAGGTGGCGGAGGTTGGTGCTGGGTTTGGGTGGCCCTTTTTTCTTCGGCCATTCTTTCTAAAGTTCTTTTGGTTTCGGGACAGTTGTCTGTGGAATGGTGAGGTTGTTTTCCGTGGAACGAGTAGTAGAACAAGCGTGGGCGAGAGTTTTGGTTTTGAGGAGACGGTCCGTTGCCCCTTCCTCTTCCTCTTTGGTTGTGACCTCCGCGGTTCGGGGCTTGCGGAGCCGGCTGCGGAGGCTGGTTTTGTGGAGGGTTTGGGTTTTGGTTTTGAGTGTGAGGCGCGGCTTCGATTGGGAGTACTTGGTTTGGCGGGTATGGAGCTCTATTGTTTTGTACACTTTGGTCAGAGGGAACCCATTCTTGCTCTCTTTGTGCTTGCCTTAGGTGATTTCTTTCGACCACCCTTCACCTGTGGTCTTCGTCTGATCTGCAGTATTCTTCGAGCTCCGCCAAGAGTGCTTGCATTGTTTTTGGCTTTTTTCTTGAGAGGTGAGATGCTGTTTGCCCTGGGTTTAGCCCCTTGACACAGGCGGCTATGGCAACCTTTTCTGACACATCAGGAGTTTGAGATTTCGGCTGTAGAAATCTTCTCGCATAACTCGCCAGTGGTTCCTTGTCCCTTTGGATGCAGTAGAACAGGTCCCCCTCATCTGTGGTTGCGGCTTGAAAGCCTTGGAAGTTCTGGATGAGTTTTGTTTTTAGGTCGACCCAGCTGTATATTGAGTGTAGCGGCAGTAGTGAGTACCAGTTCAACGCTGCACCTTCGCATGCTATGATGAACGATTTGGCCAGAACAACTTCATCACCTCCGGCTGAAGTTACAGCGGCTTCGTAACTCATTATGAATTGCCTTGAATTTGTTAACCCGTTGTATTTTGGCAGGGAGATTGTTTTGTAATAGAAAGGCCATGGCGCTGTTTGCAAACCAATGGATAAAGCCGAGGTTGCATCGACGGTCATGAACATCCCTGCAGTATTGTGGGTT
Organism: Cenchrus fungigraminus; assembly: GCA_036936925.1. Taxonomy (NCBI): domain Eukaryota; kingdom Viridiplantae; phylum Streptophyta; class Magnoliopsida; order Poales; family Poaceae; genus Cenchrus; species Cenchrus fungigraminus. The sequence continues at coordinate 108,407,552 of CM072779.1, forward strand.
GGGAAGCTGAACATAATATTTTCATTTTGTGGGGGTGGGTCTTCCTCATAGTTTGGGGTAGGTCTTGGCGGTGTGTGCCGGTGGGATTGCAACTCATCCAATTCTTGCTGCATTCGAGCCAACTGCAGCTCCACGGCTTTGATTTTTTTTGATATTTTCGTCAGCTTGCTTCTGGGCTTCGAGTTCCATGGCTACCCTCTCCTTTTCTTTTTTCATAGCTTCGATTTGTCTTAACACTGAGTCCAGCTCCCTCTCAGCTGCGCCTTCTTTGTCGTTTGCGAGGCTATTTTCTAGGTCTGAATCTTGCGTGGCCTTTCCGGCCACCTTTCTTTTTTCACTGCGAGTTCGTGCGAAGTCTTCATCATCCGGCCTGGGCTCCGGAGCGACTATGATTCTTTTCTCCTTAGCGGTCACTCTGGGCTCTTCTTGGTCAACAGTCTTTTTCTTTGGGGGTGCCATCGCGGGTTCCTTGATGGCTAAGAACACGGTGTGCGCCTTTGTTGGGGACACAAAACCCCCAAACAGGGAAAAGGGAATTCGACGGACAATAGACGATCAAGATCAACGTGTTCAATTTAATAGTCTTGAATGAACAACTTTCCTCAATACATTACACACTCAACTTTCCAAAATGGCGACCTCCTTGCAATGAGGAGGGGGTCTCCTTTTATAGTGCCAAAAGACTAAATTTACATTCCAAGTTTTCCCTCGAAACCCTAACATCTAACAAGAATTACGCAGGGGCAAACTTGGTTTTTTACACACATTGCGGATTTAACGCCGTAGTTTGCGGAGCGCACGTTACGCCGGAGACAGCGGAGCGGAAGATGCGTCGCGTTGACCGGAGATGGTTCCGTGTTAGAACAGCTTTTGACCGAGTCCTCGTGCTTGAATCTTTGAGAAGCCCCGGGCTTCGCCATCTTGTTTCTCTCGGCGCTTTGTTCTTGCTGCGACTCGGGGCTTCGGAGACTTCCAGGTGGAGAATAACGAATTGGTTTGACTCTTAGACGAAGCCGGGACCTTCGCCCTTCGCCACCTTCGATCAAGAGCTCCAGAACGTTGCCTGCAACAACACATCTCGCAGCAACGTTAATTCTTTGAAACTTTCTGATACGTGAAGAAGCCACCGGAGCCCGGACCGCTTAGCTTTCCCTGAAAGAAGAAATCATCAAGATTAGATGCTCGCGGGGAAAAAACAACCGCACTGGTTTCTTTTGACAACGAGGGAAACGATCAGAGTACAACTTCCCCTTTCCTACTGGCTCTTGTGTTTCTTAGGCGCAAGACAACCTCTTGTTCCAAGGAAGATGACTGCGAAGCCTGCGGTTTTTGTTTCACCTGGAAAAAGATCCGAAGCCCAACAATTTGTTTGGCTATGGCAAACCCCCGGTGCCCAAAGGTGAGGATTTCTACAGCCCCAACATTACTAACCTTGAATCAATGAGAACAGAGAGATAGAGAGATGGATTCATCTGTAGATATGGCCATGTATACAGATATGGCCATGTATATATAGAGCCATACAGGAATCTAGAGAGTCACTAGGAATATAGAAAGCCTCCTGAGAATATAGAGAGCCTTTATCCATTTAACAAGTACAACTTTCTAGAAACATTAAGAGTTGCTGGTCATGTACTCATGTGCTCACTTGCATGGTGTCAGCAGTTGGCAAACACCATGGCATATCCGGCGAAGCTTACAAGGCATCACCAGCCATCTGAACAGACGAATTTTGTAGTTCTGTTCAGATAGCAGTTCATTTCACCCAGGTTTCTGGCAAAATGCTTAGCTGAATTCCTTCTTAGAAAGAGACTTTCAATTGTCCATTTAGTACTTAGCAGGAAGATGATTTCTTCTTAGAGTTTCTTGGTTAATGTTAAGGTGGAGGTTGCAGTAAAATGTTCAGCCACAATCAGCCAACATGGCAATTTCTCAGGAGTTACTGTCCCTGTTTGGAGGTAAACTTCAGCACCTGGTTAGTGTTTAGTATTCAACTGACTCTGCCCCTGATTCATGCGGTGTCAGCAATTCACAGACACACAAGGAAGAAAAATGCAGCCAAGTCAGCTTAAGACACATCTATAGATACTGCAAATATGACTAGATGCCATCTGGAATGCAAGTTCCATGCTATGTTTTTTTAAGACGTGCAAGGCACGTTTTTCATTAAGAGAGGAGAAGAAACATCCAGTTTTGAGTACAAGAGGCACGGGGCCTAACGAGACAAACCAAAAAGATTACACCGCCCGCACCGGGCGAACACCTAAAAGCCTAGCGAGCAGGAGGAATCCCGCACGCGCCCAGGTCCTAGTCTCCTCCAGGATCGCCGGGACCAGCGCCACTGGCATGAGAGCCTCCTTGTCGTGAACGCGCCGGTTCCGTTCCTTGCACAGCGACCAAGCGACCAACCAGACGAAGGAGTCGAAACCCTCCCTCCGTGCCTTAGCGACCTGTTTCCTGGCGGAGCACCACCATTCGGCGAACTTTACCGGCCGATCCGGCGCAAGGTCCTGAAGGAGAATATGTCTGAGGGCCCTATGCCAAGTCTCTCTAGAGAAGACACAGTCCACCATCAGATGGTCCAGCGTTTTGGATGCCTGGGCGCACAGCGCGCAAGTGTCCGAGGCCCTAAGCCCGTGACGGTGCAGCCGGTCAGATGTCCAGCAGCGGCCGTGCAAGACCAACCAAGCAAAGAACTTGCACTTCCCTGGCATGTGAACCTTCCAGATCTGGCGTGCCTCGAGGATGTCGATGCGACCAAGAAAAATGGCGGAGTAGGTCGAAGCCGAGGAGTAGACTCCGCTGGGCGACCATTTCCAGAGGAACCGGTTAGGCTCGGAGGTGAGGCTGACCTCCTGCAGCAGGTCCCAGATGACGAGGTACTTCAAGATCACCTGCACCGTCCGGGCGTGGGTTATGTCAGCGACCCAACGGATCCCGGTCGCCCCGGACTGCAGGGCCTCAGCGACAGTGCGTGCCCGACGCACCCTAGGCGAGACCGCGGCCCAGAGGTTAGGTGCAAGGGCTTTGACGGAGCACCCGGAGAGCCAGTTGTCTTCCCAGAAAAGCGCACGGGTACCATCCCCCACCTCCACGAAAATGGAGGCGTTGAAGAAAGCCTGGGTGGCCTTGTCCACGGGGAAGCGGAACGCCACCCAAGTCCTGTCCGGGTCAGTCCTCGCGAGCCACAACCAACGTAGGCGCAGTGCGGTGCCAAAGATACGAAGGTTGGGCAGGCCGAGTCCACCGCAGCGAGTGGGGCAGGTGACGTTCACCCAAGCGACCAGACATCGACCGCCCGAGGCCACCTCTGTACCGGACCAGAGGAAGCCACGGATGAGTGTTTCAACCGCGCGCAGTGCCCAGGGGGAGATGGCAATCGCCATCGAAATGTGGACCGGGATGGCCGAGAGCGTGGATTTGGCAAGCACGAGGCGGCCACTGCGACTCAACAGTCTGCCCTGCCAAGGGGGCAGGCGCCTAGCGACCTTATCGACCAAAGGCTGCATCGCCGCTTTGGGTAGCCTCCTTATAGAGAGGGGTACCCCGAGGTAGGTGCAAGGGAAGTCGGCGATCGTGCAGGAGAGGATGGATCGGACCAGAGACAGGTGCCCCTCAGAGCAGTTGATGGGGCAGACCTGGCTTTTGGTGTAGTTTGCCGCCAAGCCGGTCGCGCTTTCGAAAAGCGACAAGACCGCCTTGACGACCCGCAGATCTAGCTCGACCGGAGAGAAGAAAGCGACCACATCGTCAGCGTAGAGAGAGGCGCGAAAACATATACTCCTCCCTAGATCTAAAAGGAGACCACGGGCTTCCACCTTACGGAAGAGGGCATGGAAGCATTCCATGACCAGCACAAAAAGCATGGGAGAGAGGGGATCGCCCTGACGCAGGTCTCGCCCGTGGCAGATCCGCTGCCCAGGAGCACCGTTGAGCAAAACCCTGGTGCTGGCGGTGGAAAGAATGACAGAGATCCAGTCGGTCCATCTGTGAGGACATCCGACAGCCGAAAGGAGCTCGAGAAGAAAAAACCAGCCGATCGAGTCGAAAGCTTTCGCTAGATCAATTTTGAACATGATCCTAGGAAGCTTTCGACTAGAAAGCACTCTCGCCGTGCCAAGAACATAGCGGAAGTTGTCGTGGATGAGGCGACCTTTGATGAAGGCACTTTGATTGGGCGAGATGAGAGAGGAGAGGTGGGGGGCGAAGCGGTTGGCGGCCGCTTTGGAGAAAAGTTTCTCAAAGCTGTGGATTAGACTGATGGGCCGGTAATCAGAAAGAGCGACCGGGTCTGGTTTTTAGGCAAGAGGGTGAGAAGGGCACCATTCAGGTGGTGGAAGCTGTGGAAGTCCATGTCAGAGAGGGCGTTGAACGCCCACAGCACATCACTCCTGATGATCGACCAGCAAGATCGGTAGAAGCGACCCGTGAAACCATCCGGTCCGGGGGCCTTGTCCAGTGGGAGATCCTTGATCACGTCCCAGACCTTGGCCTCCGAGAAGGGAAGAGCCAGGTCCTCCAGGTCCAACCGCGGGAGTTCCAGCTCCTCGAAATCGAGGGCGCAGGCACGCTCATGATGGGCGCCCAGAATTCGGTCAAAGTAGTCGAAGGCTGCCGAGGCCTTGTCCTCTTCCCGAAAGACTGAACGACCACCGACCAGAAGGGAGGGGATGAAGTTTTTCCTCCTACGGTAGTTGGCATGCAGGTGGAAAAGTTTAGTGTTGGTGTCCCCCTCAACAGCCACCTTAGGCTGGACTGTTGCCAAGCGATTGTTCGCTGCAGCGAGGTCAGGCCAAGGTAACGTAGTTTGAGGAACCGCCGCAAAGAGATCTCCTCGGGAGAGAGTGACCGTGAGTCCTGCGCGACCTCAAGGCAGAAGATGACCTCCTTGGCGATCTGGATTTGCAGGCGAATGCTGCCGACTGCCTTAGAGCTCCACTTTACAAGCGCCTTAGCTGTCTCACGAAGGAGGTGGTCGACCATAAGGAGCGGGTCCACATCAGGGCGCGGCCCCGACCAGACCGCCTTTACTACGTCCGAGAAGCCCTCGACCTTAGGCCAAAAGGCCTGAAAGGTGAAGCACTTCTTAGAGTGCACCCCGCAGTCGAGAAGGAGGAGGGGAGCATGGTCAGAACACCTAGAGGAGACAACATGAAGAGCAGAGGAGGGGAAAAGAAACTCCCAGTCCTGGGAGACAAAAACTCTGTCGATACATTCCAGGGTGGGATGCGACCTCTCGTTACTCCAGGTGAAGAGACGGCCTTGGAGGTGCAGCTCAAGCGGCTCAAGGTCGTTGAGGAAACGACGGAAGCGACCCATCATCCTGCGTGAGAGGCGGTCGTTATTTTTGTCGGCCGCCTGGTAGATGAGGTTGAAGTCCCCACACAGAACCTAAGGTCCAGAGAGCATCGGACGGAGGGTACGGATCTCAGCTAGAAAGGAGACTTTGTCTGCATCGGACTACGGGCCGTAAATAGAGGTGAGCCACCAGAACTGAGAGGGGGCGGAGAGCAGTGCGACCTTCACCGTAACGTGGTGAGCGCCAAAAGAGGGGGAGGAGATGAGCCAAGAGTCTTTGCGCCAGGAAACCAGAATACCGCCGCGGGAGCCCACAGCCGGCAACGCAACGTAATCAAAGTCGAGCCCTAACATATCAAGCAAAAAGGAGGGGGGTACAACCGCGAGCTTAGTCTCTTGCAGACAAAGAAGAGAGACACGCTCAGAAGCAACCAACTCGCGGACCACCGAGCATCTAGCACGCTGGTTAAGTCCACAGACATTCCAAACAGCAATATTTACATCCATTTAAACACAAAAAGAGACGACCACTCGACAGGCACAAGCTCAGGCCTGCGCGTCGATGACCAGCTGCTCCTGGGGGAAGAGCTCACGAACCGCCGCCTGGAACTCGTCATCTTCCAGCACGGAGCACTGAAAGGACCCGTCAACCTGGGCACCGAAGAGCTCTCGGATAGCTCTGTAGTGCTCCTCCGACAGGCCGACAGCGAAGAGCCTGGTGTAGCGCTGGAACGCTGCAGCGTCGGGTGCCTCGCACGACCCCACGACTCCCAGCTTCCGCATCAACAGGTTCTGGCCTGCGGTGACCGGGTTCGGACCCCGGGCCCTGGAAACCGCGGCAAGACGGCTACTGCGGCGAAGCGTGGCGAGTGGCGGGCACGCCTTCGCCCGGCGACGGCGCGGCGCCCCCAGAACCGGCGGGGGTGCAGGCCGCTGTAAAGAGGTGCAGAAGTCCGGCACCAGCGACTCGAGGTCTCCCTGAGAAGGCCCCACAGTCGCAGCAGAGGGCGGGGAGTGCGACCTTAGAGCCTGGGAGGGGGTAGCCAGCTCCGCGGCTAACGGAGGCACGTCTGGCGAGTGCCGAGGGGTAGAGACACCCGTCTCAGCAGGGGCCGGAGGGGCAGGGGGCGACCGGAACGAAGGCGGGGCGACCATGAGGGAAGAGGCGGGCGAGGGGGCCGCGGGCAACACTAGCCGGCGGTCTGCTAGGGGGAGAGCAACCTGCGGAAGACGTCCGCCACCGGCACCACGCGAGGTGCGGTAGGGCTATCCCCCCCGCGCGCGGAGACAACGCGAGGCACGGTCGAGACGAGAGCAGCCGCCGTCGCCGGAGACCGGAGGGCGGCGTGCCACCAAGGCCGACCGCAGCCGCGCCGGAGGCGGAGGTCGGACCGCGTCCGGCAAAGGCCAAGCTGCCCCGAGCCGCTGCTAGGCAGTGGGTGGCGGTGCCCAGGCTGCAGCCAGTCGCAGCCAGGCAATGGCCAGCGGCGGCCGGGCGACGCCCCGCGGCGACCGGGCGGCAGCCAGCCGCAGCCAGGCTGCGGCGCGCTGCGGCCAGGCTGATGCTGGCAGCGGCCAGGCTGCAGCCGGCAGCAACCTGGCGGCGCCCAGCCGCGGCAGGGCGGCGGCCGGCCGCGGGCGGGCGGCGGCCGGCAGCCGCCGGGCAGCGGCCGGCAGCGGCCGGGTCCTGGCTGGCAGGCCCGGGGCAGGCAGCAGCTGGAGCCCGGCAGGCGACGGCCAGGTCGGTGCGAGCAGGCGAGGCAGAAGAAGCGACCAGAAGCTCCGCCTCAAGAAGCATCGGGTCGTCGGCGAGGCTACTGGGCGGCGTCGACACACGAAGCAGAGGGAGGAGCTCCGTCGGCGTGAACCCGTCACAACTGAGAAGCCGCGCGACCGGAGCCGAAGAGGAAGCAGACCATGCTATGTTTGGAAGGAATCATCCAACAGATGGTTCTGTTCTTGCAGAAATTAGGACAACTTCTTGCTTTCCAGACACAATGGATTGCTCACCTATTCTAGATGATGGAATAAAACATACAGTACAATTTTTTAGAAACCTTAGGTTGAGTGGCTGACAGGACACCTTTTTGTAGTTGCTGGTCATGTGCTCACTTGCATGGTATCGGGCTGTTGGCACTTGGCAAACACCATGGTAAATTCAGAGAAGCTTACATGGCATCAAGCCATCAACATCCATGCACTCAACAAAGGAATTTTATAGTTCTTTTCAGATAGCAGTTTAATTCACCCAGGCTTCCAGGAATGAGGCAAATTTCGGGCAAAATGTTTACACATAGCTGAATTTTCTTCCCAAAGAGACTTTCAATTGTGTGTTTAGTACTTAGGCAGTAGGCTGTAGGCACTTACCAGGAAGATGATCCTTACTAAAGCAATGAGGACAGTTTTCATCAAGAAAAAGGTTCGTTGTACTCTTAGAGGAGAATAATTGTGTGAAATCTGTACAGAACATGATGGCTCAAGTCCTTTTCATTTTTTTTTCACTTGTCCAGTACCAAACCAGTGCTTATGGTTCTGCAATGCTGTCTTTCAGCAAGTTTACACACTTCCAGGAATAACAAATCTGGTATCCGTATTTGTATATGATTCTTATATGGTACTAAAATGGATGTGTCCGTATTCATTATTATTATTTTCTCTATTCAAATCAAGATTTGAATTTGAAGATATTCGACTAGCTGTATAGAACAAAGTATCTGATGAAAGAATTTAGTAGTTATCTCTACGACAAACTGTAAGATCCCAGTTTTTTTTCGGAAATGCTAATTTGTGAAAAGAAAATACGAGTTGTCAAATTTTTTTTGTTTGAATGACATGAGCCATGGAATTTATTTGCAACTTAAGGTTATTAATTGCTTCCTTGTAAATAAAAATATGTGTATTAAAATATTGATCATATAATCCATGCATGGATGAGTTAGATTTTATTCAAATTTATTTGAAACTCGTTATGTGGGGTTAGTATTTGAATTCTAAATTCAAATGCAAAGCTAAGCTAACCTAACCAGGCCAACCTCTAAATTCGACCTAACTAAAATCCAATCTATCACGCTAACTAATAGGGCCTGCTAACCTAGTGGCCCAGCCCAAGCTCTATCTGTTTCTCCACGTGGAAGCCCAGATAACATCTAACCTAAAAGGAGCCATCCAGAACCTAGATTTTTTTTGTTTTTAATTTATTTTTGTTTTCAACTTTTTTTGAGTCACAAGATGACTTCAAATAAAAATAGTTTAAACAAAAAAGTTGTAGATCTCGTAGAAAATTACAAGTTTCGTATAAAGTTTATCTCCATCTGAATTCATACAAAAAATATATGATTTTTGGAAAACAGACTGACCCTAACCGTCATGGGGCACGGCAGTTGCAGGTGCTATAGTGCCCAACCGCCGTGGCTCACGGCGGTTGGTACTGTAGCACCTGCAACCGCCGTCGCTCATGACGGTTTGTCTCTACCGCCATGGAGTACGGCAGTTGTAGTCTAGTTTTGCAAAATTTTGAAACAGTCGTATATTTTGGCAAAATGAAAAAATAAAAAAAAAGATTACAGAATCTAAAAGGAGCTTGGTCATTAGAAAAGACCTAAAAGGAGCCGAGGAAGACGACGCCGCCGCCGACGGTCGTAGGCAGGATCAGCGGCGCCGATCACCACGAGGGCGCATGCCGTCCTCCGAGTCTCTGCTGTCGACGTCAATCTCAAGCCGGAAGACTCCGCCGCGGAGTCGATCGCAAGGACGGCTACAAGCCTACTACGACGACCGCCGGATCGGACTATGCCAGCAAGCACCGGTCTGCCTGCGCAGCACCACGCCTGCCCGCGACCCCTCGCCACGGCCGCAACCCTTCCCGCGTCGAGTGCCTCGCCATCGAGCCCTCCGTGAGCTTTTTCCCTGACCTTGCCGCCCTTGCTGCCTTTGCGTGTGGTCACTGGTCAGGTGTCACCGTACCCAGCCGTCGAGTAGAGCCCGACCCTCCTGCATGCACGCGAACGCGCGTGGAGCCGCGTCGCGAATGAGCAGGTCCGGGCACCGAAAACCTATATGGCTTCTTTGCGCCTCTCTACGCCCGCCGGCGGCTGCCTACTGACGGGTGAGATATGGTCGGCGACGAGTCGTCACGGCCGCCAGCGGTTGAGGCGGCAGCGGTAGGGTTAGAGTTTCGGGGGTCTCCTTGCTGCCTTTGCATGTGCTCACTGGCGGTGGATGTGGTTTGACCGGGGGTGGAGGCGGCGGAATGAGAGGAGAAAGAAGAAGACACCGGAGGTGAGAAGAGGAGATGGGCTTGATGGGCCGGAAGCTATTTAGCGTGCATTTGGCACAGCTGCTCCGTGAGCAGGTTCTGCAGCCGTTTCACAAGGAGATGTAACAAACGGGTGTCAAGAACAGCTCCAGGTCAGGAGCTCTCAGAAAACCTGCTGTCTGGAGCACTTGGGCGGAGGCGCAACTGAAAATCCTGGCTTCGGCCTCTCCCTCCCTAGCTGTGTCAAACACGTTACGAAACTATCCCTAAGCTTCGTGGTAATTACAACCAAAATGCTACTACCACCTACCGTGCTCATCCCCAACCAGAGGAGCTGGTGGAGGGCGGACCTCCGATGGTGGCGAGCGCGGCGCGGAGCTGGACGGTGACGGCGACGACGCTAGATGCCGGCGGCGAAGTTGAACGGCGACGACGCTGGATTCCGGCAGCAGAGTTGGACGGCGACAGCGAGCGCAGGCCGGAGACGGCCACCGCATCCGCGCGGGTAGCGCCGCGTCCACCCCATCTCGTGCCTGCTGTGCCCCCGTCTTCCATCAACATCAGCACTGTCGTCATCTGTGGGAGCGTCGTCTTCCCACACGAGCGTCGCGAAGGAGCCTAGGTAGCTCGATGTGGGAGGCCATCTCCAGGGGGCCTCCGACGGGCGGCCTGTAAGCCTGTAATCTGCTAGAATCCTCACCTACAAGCCTGATCTGCTTTTCTTCATGGATTAATTTTGGATCTATAGGCGGATTGGAAAGATTGGAGAGGGAGAGGAAGAAAGATGGGGAACGGGAGGCTCAGAGACCTGCGCTGGGTTGCACGTTGCATCTATTTTTTCCTTCTATCCTCGCGAGTGACGACGGAGAGAGGGAGGTGCGGTGCTGAATGGATAAGGTGATGGAGAAGAAAGAATGGAAAAAAAATAAGAAGAAAAGAGAAGAGAAAGTAATAATAGAAAAATAATATAAATAGAAAAATAATATAAATAGAAAAATAAAAGAAGGAAATAAAAAAGAAAATAGAAGGGTATTATGGATATTTCACCCTCTTATCCACCTTATACAGCCAAGAGAAGCATTTTTTTTCCAAACGTTTTCCTAAAACGGTTTCAACTCCTCCACAGAATCTGCTCTACCAGCACAACCGCAACCGGAGCTGCCACAGCCACAGCCGGAGCCCTGCCAAACACACTCTTACTTATTCGGCTTCCGTGTGCCATATAGGATCCTCCACGGTTGGGCGCCGCACATGGTTGCCACGGACCACCAGCGATGTCATTTCAGCAAAAACTGACCCCTGTACGAAACTTTAAAGTAGGCTGTATGTCTAACAAATTGAAGTAATAAAATAACATATATATTATTATGTTCTCATCTAAATATTTATCGTCATTAACTTTTTTTACAACTTTGACCGTTTGTCTTATTTAAAAAATTATGCAAGTAACATCTATTTTGTTTGCTAGATGCTTTTCTATTGTAGGTATTTTAACCCGACCCTGTTTGGATGCAAGGGGTAAATATTTACCTCAAGGCAAATGTTTTGCCCCTTTCATTTGTCTCTAATAATATTTACTCCTTGAGGTGTTTGTATTGAGGGGTAAATGTGGATGTGGATGGAAGAGAGAGGGCTGGGGTCCACCACAATTTTGCTCCAATTTACTACTTTTTAGAGGTAAATGAAATTAGGAGGGCAAAACATTTACCCCACCACATTTGCCCCACATGTTTGGCACCTTAGGGGTAAATTTACCCCTCATCCAAACACCGCTCTCGACTTTATCCTTTTTCATATTTATAATAATTTTTGAATAAGACGAATGGTTAAAGTTGTAAAAAAAGTCAACAACATCAAATATTTCGATACAGATGGAGTATTATATAGCAATGTAATACATAAGAATCGTACCTATTTAGTCAGTTGAATAACATCATTCTTTTCGTGTTCCTCGAAATGAATTTTTCAATGATAGACTCATAATCAATCTTCTTCAACCCCTCATTTCCAAAATAACCTTTCCGGATCCTTTTTTGAATAATTTACAACTGAAGAAAAATTCTCTATCGAGCTCTTTAGAATCAACAAGCCAATCCCTATCACAATGCTCTCCATTTGATAGGACTAGTATAAAATGGTGCATAAAACCTTCTAGAATATCTATCTATAAGAGCTTTTTGAATTGATAAGTCTGTTTTAGGTACCTTTTCTGCTAAATGTCAATTTGTTTAGAATCAAGGGAATCTCAATACCTAGGATCAAATATATCAGGCTGAAAAGAAACATCAACATCCTCAAAGGGATTAGTATCAAAATTATCATCAGGTTATGTTTGCCCATCTATAGGATCACTGTCAGCAATATCATCAATTGGATGACTCTAATCAACTGGCTAATTATTGGAGGACACTTGCAATCCTTTTCTAATAAAGATGTCCATAGCTCCCTTTTGAGATTGAGTTAATTCTACCCTCCTTTGTTTTTCTCTTACGCTTTTCGTGACCTGATTCAAATTTTCTAGATCGGTTTGTAGACGACATGGCTTTGATCTTGGTTCTCGACCAGTAGTCTAGACCAAAATTAAGTATACGAAACATAAGAAAATTTTGATTCAATAATCCACGTGAAGCAATGAGTAGCATCGATGAAGTAAAGAAAAAAATATTACCTTGTGATTAGCTTGTCTTATAGCACTACCATCCAGGAATCAGAAGGCCTCTTGTAGTAGTCATGTTCATGCACTTCGCGAATCACCACTTCAGCGCATGAGATTAGGTGCTAGACGGTAGGCTTGACTTGAAACATGGCCATTATGAGTTTGTTAACGGTGCGTAGGACCAGCTTGAAAAATGGCCAATGAATAATCTTAGCTAAATTTAGAGATTAAGACACTAGCTAAAAAAATATAAAGCTTTCTAAATTGAGGGGTAAACCAACAATCTCTTTAAAATTAGACTCTCCGTATGTTAGGGTCCTAAGCACCAGGAGCGTCCAAAGACCAGTGGTGGGTCGCTCCTTAGTGATGAGTGATGTACAACATTGTGTGGACTGATGCTTGACTCAGTATTGCAGGTGCAGGTTGCGGCTTGACTCGTGTTGGTGCAGGTGAAGAATAAGCGCGAAAGGCCTATGCCGTGGTGGCCTTCGGGTAATGGAGAGGCAAGTAGGCTTGGTTCGATGGACCTGGTGGCCGATAGGGTCAAGTGCGAGCCGCATGGTGCAAGAAGAGCGAGTTGAAGTCATGGACATGGGTCGGTGCAAGGTAGCGGTTTGAGGCCGAAGGTTGCACGCAGGGTTTGGTGGTTTGAGCACAAAACCATTGGTGGACGGTTTCTTGGTTTGGGCCTCAAAACCAAGGCCGAAGGCCCAACGCGGCGGAGACGATGATCCGGGAGCATCGGGAAGCTTCGAGGCGGAGGGCACGTGGTGTGATCGCGGGGCTTGCGTCAAGGCTAAGCAAGTTCGTGGTGGAAGCGTGTCTACTCGATGAGAATATACTTGACTTGGACCAAAATGCCCCTGAGGGGTGTGTATCTTACATTTATGCACTAGGGGTAGTAGGGTCATTTGCCACCTCCAGGAGACTAAGTATAAATAGAAGGTAGAGGAGGATGGCCAGGGTGAATCGCTCCGGACTGCTTCTTTTCCCAGTATTTCCTTAGGCTAGATTCTTGTATAGACTCTGACCTCTGGATGTATGGAGGAATTCGGCGTTGTGATTCTATCTCCTTCTTAGCATCTTGTGATTTTTGTGTCATTTTCGGTGCTATTTTTGGGAGCTTCTGTTCTTCGCTTGATTTGTCGATTTGAGGGCATTTCTCTTCGCATTTCTTTGAGGGGATCATGGGTGGATGTCTTGTGCATCTTTGCGTATGATCTTGACCCCTCAAACGTCGGGAAAACCCTTCGATTTGCGAGTTCTTGGTAGAACCCGAGTTCATGGAGGTGTTTTCGTATGATCTTGATTCCTCTCGTTTTAGTGGGTTTGAGGCCAAGATTTCGTAGGGAAAGCATCTCCTAGAGACGCTTCATCTTCCCCTATGTTTTGGTCGCAATCGATTGGTTGATTCGGGAGATCGGGTGAAGGGAAGGTGGTGTTGACTTTGGGCGGCTCGGGCTCGAGGAGCTCTGTCCGCGCTTAGCGGACAGTCCGCGTGGCCCTTGCGGACAGTCCGCGAGGGGATGGCAGCTCTGCTATTCTTTGTGTTCTTCGTGAGTTCTTGCGTGCTCATGTTTCGATCTGTTGGTTCAGGAGTTTTTGGTGGCAAGAAGTTTGCGGACGGTCCGTACTTGAGTGCCGGACGGTCCGCGAGCCACTCACAGACAGTCCGATTTTTCGAAGTGGGTCTCTAGAGATTCTGCCCGCAAGTTCGGATAGTTCGCCCTGTCTGTGCGGACAGTCCGCCCAGGTGTCGCGGACGGTCCGCCCGTATTGTCCGGACAGTCCACCTCTAGCCCTCGCAGATTTGGCTAAGTCCTTTGATTCTTGTCTAGTGCTTCCGCTTCTTGATTCGTGGCTTGTCTCTAGCACTTGTAGGCTTGTGTGTGCCTAGTCTAGAGCATCTTTGGTGTGTGCGAGTGATCGGAGTGATAATCAGGGCATCGTCCGGGTTCATCCTTCAGGAAGAATTTGTATCGGCTCCCATTCACTCCCCCCTCTCTGGTCGCCTAATCGGTTCTTCAATTAGTATAAGAGCCGGTTACGAATCTTCGTGATTCTAACCAGTCTAAGATCCAAAGTTGGGCGACTACGGAAAGGGGTCGGGTCCTCCGCACTTTGATGGCAAGAACTACCAGATGTGGGAGAGGCGCATGGGCACATTTTTGCGTGGGAAAGGACAACATATCTGGGAAGTGACGCAAAATGGAAACTATGTCATTCCCGACAGTTTCATCCTTCCAGGACTCGGGACATGTTTGAGGCCAACAGCAAGGCTGTGGATTACTTGTTTCGTGCTCTTTGTGCCTCTGAGTTTGATCGAGTGTATGGAGAGGATGTGGCTAGAAAGATTTGGCTGAAACTTAGGAATGCTCATGTTGGGAACGCTCAGGTGCTAGCTCGCTTGTTTGCCACTCACCAAAGAGAGTACGAGAACTTCACTCATCTCCCCTGTGAGTTGATTGATGTGATGTTCCAATGCTTCACCTGTATTGTGAACAACATGAGGGCCAATGTGACCGTGCTCCCATACACGGATCATGATAGAGCTATCAAGCTCTTGCACTCGCTTGACAGATCCATGTGGAGTGCCAAGGTCAAGGCCATCTTGGAGTCGGGTGTGTATGAGACCCTTACGATGGATGAACTGTTTTCTAAGCTCAAGTCTTCGGAGGTTGATCATGCCTTGAGAGCCAAGAGCGAGAGCCCCACTGATCCGCATAGTTTGGCTCTTGTCTCAGGATCGAGGACTAACGCTAACCCAGCTGCTATGCAGGTTTCCTTGTCTTGTCTTGTGTCCATGCCAGATGAGGAGTTTGAGGTGCTGAGCGAGGAGGATCTCGTGTTGGTGAGCAAGAGGTTTGGACAGATGTACGTGAATCGCAAGAATGCGAGGAGGAGCTCAGGGATGTGCTATCGGTGCGGGCAGCACAGGCATTTCATCGCCAAGTGTCCAGAAGCCATGGAGATCAAGAACGACTACAAGGGCAAGTCGAAGCACAAGTACAACAACAAGCACCGCTCTTGGAACGACTACAAGGACAAGCACAAGGACAAGGGCGAGAGAAGGCCAAGGAAGAGTAGCGGATACAAGAAGAAGACAGCTCGAGCAATGGTTGCCGGAGTGAGCGACATCAACTCCACTTCAAGTGACTCTTCATCCGGTTTGAGCAATGAGGAAGAGCAAGATCGGCACAAGGACAAGCAACACATAGGCGAGAACTTCACCGGCCTGTGCTTCGTCGCGCAAGGCGGTTTCTGCGACATGGTGCAACAACAAGAAGGGCGGGAAGGATAGCTCGGACTTGAACTCCGACTCCGAGGATGAGGTATGTCAAGATCCCAACTTCTTGCTAGAGGAGAATGCTAGGCTAAATGAGTTACTTGATAATCGTGATGATGTGCTTAAAAAGACCAACAAGGAGAAGAGGGAATTTCGGTCTTTGCTAGGTGATGCTAAGGACAAAATAGTTGAGCTTGAGTCTTTGCTTGTTGATGCTAGAACTGAGATAGACTCTTTGAAAGTTGCTCCTGTTGTTTCTGATGAGGTTGACTGTGATGATTGCAATGTTTTCCTGGCTGACTTGACTGCTCTCAAGGAGAAGCATGCCTCAACTATTGAGGAACTAGATGTGCTTAGGATTGAGCTTGATGAGATGAATCTAGACCTGCTTTAGTAGGTGCTTGCACTTCTTGTCTTGTGTTGCATGCTAGGCTAGATGAATCTCATGATAGGATAGTTTCTCTTGAGACTGCTTTGAAAGCTCCTATTCCTACATCATGCTCTACCTGTGAATTGCATGCGGTGAAAAATATGGAACTTGCACATTATGTTGATCGCTTGCAGGATGAGAATGATGAGTTGAGGAAATTGATGAGTTGGTTGTCTGGGCATGAACCTCAGTTGAGTTTGATGTTGGCTAAGTTTAAGAGGTTTGATGCTCAGGCTTTGGGGTCTGGGAAGAGTGGTGAGAACAGTGGTGAGGGAGAAGAGAAAGTTGGGGACATTCCTATTCCATCACACACTACACCCATGAACAAATTTGCACCCAATCCAAACCACCTCAGAGACAAGCTAGACACAACTCCAGATCCACTAGTGTTCCCCCACAAGACAGATAACTTCCAGAAACCGGTGAAGTTTGTGCGCACCCTTGGGAATGTGTTTGGGGGGAAGCCAGGAGAGAAAGTTGTTGAGAAGCCCATTGAGAAACCACAACCTATGTCAAAACCAGTCCGCTTCCATTGTGAGTATTGTGGGAGGGATGGCCATAAGGAGGAGTTTGCTTCAGGAGGAGAAGGGATGAGAGGTTTGCTAGGGAGATGGCAAACAAGGGCAGGTACCACCATTCTCATGGTGTGCCTGAGCCTCGTGTAGTGCCTCTACCTCGAGGTGATGGGTTTGTGCATACGGTTCATACTCGGGATGGTGGTGGTTTTCCTCAGAGAGATATGCATGTTGGGTTTGGGCGTGGTGAGTTTGCTGGACGTGCTCCTGCTCGTGACCATTACGAGTTTGGGAGGCACGATCGCAGTTTTGGTTCTCAGAGGGACTACGTGGCATGTTTTCCCCCTCATGGTACACGTTCCCCTCCAGTGAGACGTGACAGCTTCTTTTGTGGTAGGCGTGAGTGGGCTGTGCCTAGAGGTTTTGATAGGATGGATTTTTCTAACCCTTCTTCTGAGCAAATGGCTCGACACTGGTTTGACTCTTTCTGTACTAACCCTAGTGTTGAGTCGCTTACTCATTCTCGTCCTCGTTTTTTTGCAGGTGGGAGGCATGGAGTACTTTTGGTTGATCGACTCCGGTTGTTCGTGTCACATGACCGGAGATTGTGGGTGGTTCTCCAGCCTCACCCTGGTGAGTACGAGGGAGTACATCACTTTCGGGGACAATGGGAGAGGACGAGTGCTTGCTGAAGGTATGGTGAAGGTGAGTAGCAAGGTGACCTTAAAGAGTGTGGCTTTGTTCAAGTCACTTGGGTTTAACCTATTGTCAGTATCTTAGTTACTTGACGAGGGTTTTGAGGTTTATTTTAAGTTGGGCGCTTCTCGTGTGCTTGATTCTCGAGGTGATCTTGTCTGTACGATTGTCCCCGAGAGTCAAATCTTTCATGCCAATTTTTCCCAGTCTGTTGGTCCTCCTCAATGCTTTATTACTGGTGTTTCGACTGAGCTTTGGAAGTGACATAGGAGGCAGGGACACTTGAGCTTTGAGTTGCTTTCCCTCTTGAGTGGCCTAGACCTAGTCCGAGGATTGCCAAAGTTGAAATTCGAGAAGGATTTGGTTTGTGCTCCGTGTCGGCATGGAAAGATGGTTGCCGCTTCTCACGCCCCTCTGACTGCGGTCATGACCGAATGACCTTATGAGTTGTTGCACATGGATTTGGTTGGGCCAGCTCGTGTTTGCTTTGTGGGTGGGAAGTGGTATGTGTTCGTAGTGGTTGATTTCTCGTGGTACTCCTGGGTTTTCTTTTTGGAGGATAAGAGCGAGACATTTGGCTTTGTTCAAGACTTGATCTTGAGGTTGAAGAATGAGAGACATGGGGATGCCATTCGAGCTATACGTAGTGACAATGGCATGAAATTCAAGAACTCTCATTTTGATGCCTTTTGCAGTGATCTTGGTCTCGACCATCAGTATTCTTCTCCATACTTTGCTTGCCAGAATGACGTAGTGGAGAGGAAGAACTAGACCCTTTGTGAGATGGTCAGGACGATGCTTGATGAGCATAGGACTCCTAGGCATTTCTTGGCCGAGGCGGTCAATACTGCTTGCTATGTGTCGAATCGCATTTTGCTTTGTGCTTCCAAGAAGAGGACTTTGTATGAGCTGATGCATGGGCGGAAATCCAAGGTGAGTCACTTTAGAGCCTTTGGTTGCAAGTGCTTTATTCTGAAGAAGGGCAAGCTAAATAAGTTTGAGGCTAGGTGTTCGGATGGTATTTTTCTCGGTTATGCGATTCACTTAGAGCATATCGCGTGCTCAATCTTGACACTAACCGAATTATGGAGACTTGCGAGGTAACCTTCGATGAGACACAACCATGTAGCTCTTCTGTCTTTGAGTGTGTAGGTGACGATGAAGTTGGTGAGAAGATCTTCGATGATGAGAAGGATGGAGATGAAGAAGAGGATGATGATGGTGGTGATGCTCCGGCGGCTGATCGTGTACATGATACTTCCACTACGACGACGACGATCGAGGATGGTCCTTCCCCTACACCCACTACGACTGAGGCTGTTCGAGTGGAGGCTGCTGCTGAGGGGGAGATTGTGTCCAGGCGAGAGGCTCCCCAGCGTGTATAGGTGGATCACCCACCGACGACGATCATAGGTGACCTTCATGAGCGCACTACATGGTCGAGGTCACGAAATACTTCTCACTTTGCTCACTCTGTATTTGTTACCTCGTTTGAGCCCAAAGATATTCGACACGCATTTTCTGATGCAAACTAGGTGAATTCCATGGATGAGGAGTTGGAGAATTTCGAGGAAAACCAAGTCTGGGTGTTAGTTGATCCACCACCAAATTGCCGTCCTATAGGTACCAAGTGGGTGTGGAAGAACAAGGAAGGTGAGAATGAGATGGTTGTGAGGAATAAGTCAAGATTGGTGGCTCAGGGGTTCAACTATAAAGAGGGTATAGATTATGAGGAGACATTTGCTCCTGTGGCCCGTCTGGAGGCGATTCGGATCCTTCTAGCCTTTGATGTGGCTAAAGGGTTCATGGTGTTCCAGATGGATGTGAAGAGTGTGTTCTTGAATGGGGTGATAAAAGAAGAAGTCTATGTGTGGCAACCCCCGGGGTTTGAGAGTGATAAATACCCACACCGTGTGTACAAACTCCAGAGAGCGCTATATGGGTTGAAACAGGCACCGAGGGCTTGGTATGGTAGGTTGAGAGGCTTTTCGCTGAGTAAGGGGTTTGTGATGGGCACAGTTGATAAGACCCTGTTTATCCTTAAGCATGGAAATGGCCTGTTGATTGTTCAGATTTACGTGGATGACATAATCTTTGGTGGCTCCTCTCATGACGTTGTTGCCAGATTTGTAGATGACATGAGCAGGGAATTTGAGATGTCTATGATGGGTGAGCTGCAATTTTTCCTGGGGCTCCAGATCAAGCAAGTCAAGGATGGGACCTTTGTACATCAGACAAAGTACACCAAGGACATAGTGAAGAAATTTGGCATGAACGACTCCAAGCCGCTAACTACACCGATGGGTACCACTACGGCTTTGGATGCGGATGAAGATGGTGAACCCGTGGACCAGAAGGAGTATAGGAGCATGATTGGCTCTCTCTTCTACTTGACAGCGACGAGGCCGGACATACACTTCAGTGTGTGTCTGTGCGCTCGTTTTTAGGCTTCACCGAGGACTTCACATCGGCAGGCCGTTAAGAGGATTTTCAGGTACTTTAACTACACTCCTGAGTTTGGTCTTTGGTATTCTGCCTCCTCGACACTCACACTTCACGGATATTCCGATGCTGATTTTGCAGGGTGTCGTTTGGATCGCAAGTCTACCTCGGGTTGTTGCCAGTTTCTTGGTTCTTCTTTGGTCTCTTGGTCGTCTCGCAAGCAATCCAGTGTAGCCCAGTCCACTACATAGGCTGAGTATGTTGCTGCAGCCAGTTGTTGTTCCCAGCTCCTATGGATGACCTACACTATGAGCGATTTTGGTGAGGAGTGCTCCCAGGTTCCACTCTTTTGTGACATCACCAGTGCCATAAGTGTAGCCAAAAACTCAGTCCTTCACTCCAAGACTAAACACATCGAAGTGAGACGACCAGTGCCAGCTCTTGATGGTATTGCCATATGTTCATGATGAGATAGCTTCCTTTTATGAAAATGCTAAAACGCTTCACTCATGGGTAGATACCTTTCCATGCTCTCTTTATGCTCAAATGTCTATATCATGCTTTGCTTGTGCTTGAGTATCATGCTCTTTTCTCTTGGGGTCAAAGACCCATTTGTCATGGTGAATGTTTATCCCATATGTTCACTTGTGGAGGAGCATAAGCTTCTTTTTGTCGCAAAGGCATTTCATGTACCATGCTTAAATTTGAAAATGAATTTGGTCTATGAAATGTCTATGCTTTGGAAAATGTGCTCATAATCATTTCTTTATGCTTTGATGTATATATCTTGGGTGCTAAACCGTTGCATGATGTCTACCATGAGAAGTCTCAAATTAGAAGTAGACACATAGCTCGGTGGCTTTGACATGACATATAGTAGCTTATGGGTGTTTGCTATGATCTTGTGATAAGAACTTGTGATCTTGTATAAGCTTTGTATGATCTAGTTCATTTTTACTCAAATTGACCATGGATAGGGCTTTGCTCATGAGATGAATGTTTGTGTGAAAAATTGCTTAAAATGCTTTTGGCCATGTCACATGTATCTATGTCTCTACTTTATTGATGGCAATGCGCTAACTACACCATGTCTAATTTGCTTGCTCTATATCTCATTTGTAGCATTTTGTTGTGCTCTTTGTATATTTGAGAAGCTTGGTAGCTTGTATATGCTTTGACATGCATTTGTGCACTTTTATGGTAGCTTGATTCATGCATTGTCAACAAGGGGGAGAATATGTGGTGAATTTGTGAGATTTTACATATTGGGGAGAAATTGAGGAAAGAATTGCATTTGCTCAGGGGGAGTTTGCATATGTGCAGGGGGAGCTCCTTTGGTTTGCCTGAGGTTTGTGCTTTGTGGTGTGCTCTTTGTGGAGAGTTTTGTTTGTCTCGGCTGTGTTGAGCCGTTGCCCTTGCCTTAGGGGGCTGAGACTTTGTCTGGCGAGTGATCTCGTTTTCGCTTGTTCTTTGGTTTTGGATCACTTGTTGGAGGTTTGTGTTCGTGGTTGTTTTCTTTACCTTTTTCTCTGAGTTGGTTACTATGGGTGTTGTCAATGCACTCATCAAGGGGGAGATTGAGGACCAGGAGCGTTCGAAGACCAGTGGTGGGTCGCTCCTTAGTGATGAGTGATTTACAACATTGTGTGGACTGATGCTTGGCTCAGTATTGCGGCTTGACTCGTGTTGGTGCAGGTGAAGAACAAGCGCGAAAGGCCTATGCCGTGGTGGCCTCCAGGTGATGGAGAGGCAAGTAGGCTTGGTTCGATGGACCTGGTGGCCGATGGGGTCAAGTGCGAGCCGCATGGTGCAAGAAGAGCGAGTTGAAGTCTTGGACATGGGCCGGTGCAAGGTAGCGGTTCGAGGCCGAAGGTTGCACGCGGGGTTTGGTGGTTTGCGCACAAAACCATCGGTGGACGGTTTCTTGGTTTGGGCCTCAAAACCAAGGCCGAAGGCCCAACGTGACAGAGATGATGATCCGGGAGCGTCGGGACTTCGAGGCGGGGGGCACGTGGTGTGATCGCGGGGCTTGTGTCAAGGCTAAGCGAGTCCGCAGTGGAAGCGTGTCTGCTCGATGAGAATATGCTTGACTTGGACAAAAATGCCCCTGAGGGGTGTGTATCTTACATTTATTCACTAGGGGTAGTAGGGTCATTTGCCACCTCCAGGAGACTAAGTATAAATAGAAGGTAGAGGAGGATGGCTAGGGTGAATCGCTCCGGACTGCTTCTTTTCCCAGTATTTCCTTAGGCTAGATTCTTGTATAGACCTTTGGATGTATGGAGGAATTCAGCGTTGTGATTCTATCTCCTTCTTAGCATCTTGTGATTTTTGTGTCATTTTCGGTGCTATTTTTGGGAGATTTTGTTCTTCGCTTGATTCGTCGATTTGAGGGCATTTCTCTTCGCATTTCTTTGAGGGGATCATGGGTGGATGTCTTGTGCATCTTTGGGTATGATCTTAACCCCTCAAACTCCGGGAAAACCCTTCGATTTGCAAGTTCTTGGTAGAACCTGAGTTCATGGAGGTGTTTTCGTATGATCTTGATTCCTCGCGTTTTAGTGGGTTTGAGGCCAAGATTTCGTTGGGAAAGCATCTCCTAGAGATGCTTCATCTTCCCCTATGTTTTGGTCGCAATCCATTGGTTGATTCAGGAGATCGGGTGAAGGGAAGGTGGTGTTGACTTTGGGTGGCTTGGGCTCGAGCAGCTCTGTCCGCGCCAAGCGAATAGTCCGGGTGGCCGTTGCGAACAGTCCACGAGCGGCTAGCAGCTCCCCTGTTGTTCGTGTTCTTCACGAGTTCTTGCGTGCCCGTGTTTCGATCCGTTGGTTCAGGAGTTTTTGGTGGCAAGAAGTTTGCGGACGGTCCGTACTTGAGTGCCAGACGGTCCGCGAGCCCCTCACAGACAGTACGATTTTTCGAAGTGCGTCTCTGGAGGTTCTGTCCGCAATTTCAGACAGTCTGCCCCGTCCGTGCGGACAGTTCGCCCAGGTGCCGCGGACGGTCCGCCCATAGTCCGGACAGTCCGCCTTTGCCCCTCCAAGATTTGGCTAAGTTCTTTGATTCTTGTATAGTGCTTCCGCTTCTTGATTCATGGCTTGTCTCTAGGACTTGTAGGCTTGTGTGTGCCTAGTCTAGAGCTTCTTTGGTGTGTGCGAGTGATCGGAGTGGCAATCGGGGCATAGGCCGAGATCATCCTTTGGGAAGAATTTTTATCGGCTCACATTCACTCCCCCCCTCTCTAGTCGCCTAATCGGTCCTTCAGGTCCCACATGTCATACTCCCTTCTTACGTTCTTTCTCAGCCCACCTTCCAAGAATAGAGCTTAAATTCTACCTTACGTGCAGGTAGGAATCATTATGGAGCAACGTGGCCCCCGCGTTGCCCCTCTCGATCTGCACAGTGGATCCCGACCACTATCATGACCAAGCTCCTCGTTGAAGGTGGCCACCGAGGTTTGATGGCATCAACCTTCCTTCACATCTGTTCATTTGCCAATCATCGTCTACCGGTGAGCTTTTGTTGCCGACATATCCATAGCTGTCGAGCGCCCGACACTGGAGGTAGGGACTGCAACAGTGATGCTAGCCGCTTTGGTGGTGGCTCTGGTCTACAGGGTTTTTTTTGACAACATACTTTCATTAATTAGCAGCATGAAGCTGCTAGGATCCTTGAGAACTCAAGGGGTACAGAGGACAGTGCAGCTATGAGAGGGCACTGTTGATCATGGTGCTCATAAGAGCAGGTGGGTACATAATCCTGATGCTGCAGATCAGGGGAAGAAAAAGCTAAACGAGCCAAAGTATCTGCAGTACAGTTATGAATTCTATCTATTTTCAGAACTTGAGGTCTCCTATCTGTAGTGTAATCTTGGAAAATTTGAATAGGAGTCATCATTCTCCAATCTGGGAGATCAGAGAAATCTCTGGTGTTGAGAAGATGCACCAACTGTTCACAATCTGAAAAGAAAGAAACTTGATAGCATTCCATCCTGTGCAGTACCACTGCAGCCAATGCTATGGCTGCAGACTCTGCATAGATGACACTATGAGTTTCTTGTAGGATGGCCGGCTGAACCTGCAAATTGACAATGAATATTCCCAGTCCTGCCTTTCTATGTGAAGAGAGTTCCTTATCTGGATAAGTGGAAGCATCAACATAACATGATATTCCTGGGGAAATATGTAACATATGTTGCAAGTTGAAATAATTGCCATGTGCCCTGCAAAACAAATCAGATATAGAAGGAGTGGATGTTGTGGTTGTGTCATGGTTATGAAAATTTTGAGCCATTTGTGGAGATTGGAAAGGCTGAGTATATGAGTGATGTTGAACTGTTTGTTGTGGAGGTATGTCTGTTCTTGATTGGATTGTGGGAGAGCTTTGTGTAAAAGGAGAGTGGAGCTGCTGGTTATGTTGTTCCATGGCAGAAATATGAGTTTGCCTGTGAGCCTGAGCCGAATGTAAAACCTGAAAAGAAGTCCATTTTTTCCTTTGGAAACGGATGTCATTACGAGCTTTCCATAAATACCAGGCAATGAAGAAAAAAATGTGAAAGATCCTCTTCAGAAGGAGAGGAGTTTATAAGAATAGGCAAAGCAGTCTGAACTCCATCCTCTGTAAGGTCAATCAAATGCAAAGGTAATCTGAAAGAAGAAGAGTTCCATACTAACCTAGGCATATGACAAAGGAAAAGAAGGTGAATATAATTTTCAATAGCTCCACAAGAAGTGCAACAATTATCTATATGGGTGGAAAACCTAGCAGCTCTCTCTGCAGTGGCTAGAGCTCGTCTAATGAGTCTCCAAGCAGAAGTTTTGAGAAAAGGAGGGATAGTTTTATCTTTCCATACCTTTTGCAAGATAGAGTTTGCTTGAGGAGTAAGATGTCTACTACCTTGTTGAGGGAGGATGTGTTGATGTAGACTTGCCAAGTAGGTGTAAGCGGCCTTAGTTGTGCACTTGCCATTGACTGCCGGTAGCCATCTTAGTATATCATCATGTTGTGATTGAATCACCGGGGCTGAAGTAATTGAGTTCACCATGTGAGGGTCAAAAGTGGATGAGAGCATCTGATGATCCCAAGTTCTTGTTCCCTGCAACCACAACTGAGATACTGTAGAAGGTAGAGGGGGGTTAGCAACAGGCAAAATTAAGTGGTCATGTATTTGTTGCCAATTGTCAGTCCAAGGAGAGGACCAAATGGATGAGTTTCCATTGTGAAGTTGTAACCTGGCATTAGAGTGCAGATGATGTTTAACCTGTAAAATAGAGGACCAATACACATATCTGAAAGTTGTATTGGGAGCAGTCCAAAAATTGTTATCAAGGTAATATTTAGCCTTAAGAACAGCTGAAAGAAAAGGGTTTTTGTTTGTAGCAATATTCCAAGCTGAATGAATAATAAGACTATGATTAATGAGAGCCATGTCTCTAATACCAAGACCTCCGATCAGGTGGTTTGCAGATATCTTCCCATGAGCGGAAAGCTATGGGATTGGTGTTATTTTCCTCCTGAACCCCAGCCCACCAAAATTTTCTAATGATAGAATTAATTTGTTCTATAAAAGTTTTTGAGAAAAGAATTGTAGACATGTAATAGATGGGTATAGAAAAAAGAACATATTTAATATACTGAAGTCTACCAGCATGGTTAAGCTTATTGGCCTTAAGGGTGCCAAATTTTGCAATAAATTTATTATGAATGAACTTGTAAGCCTTATTTTTGTTTTTGTGAGAGAAAATTAAAGGGTGGCCTAAATGCAAGGTGTTGGGTTGGAGAGGGGAAATAGGGAATATACCTTGGATCTGGTTCTTGACGGAATTGGGTACATTCCTGCTAAATAAGATAGATGATTTTTGAAGGTTAGGGGTTTGTCCAGATTGATGACAAAAGGAGTAAAGAATGTCTTTAATTGTGTGAGCCTCCTCCAAAGTAGTTTTGCCACATAAAATGAGATCATCTGCAAATAAAAGAGAGTGTATGCGAGGTGCACCAGGACCTAGAGAAACCCCTGACAGATTGTTATTTTGAAGAGCCTCCTGCAGTCTTAGAGAGAGTTCATTAATGGCTAAGACAAATAAATAGGGTGAGAGAGGACAACCTTGTCTCAGACCTCTCTGAGGGTGAAAATAAACAGTAGGCTCATCATTAACAAGAATAGCTAGAGAGGAAGTAGAAATACAGACTTGGATTAGATTTATGAAATGATTAGTAAAGCCAATTCTGTGTAGAGCAGTAGAAATAAAAGACCATTCAATTCTATCAAAAGTTTTAGCCAAATCAAGTTTGAGAATGAAGGCATGGTCACTCCAAGATTTAAGATTGAAAGAATGGATAATTTCTTGAGTGATAATAATATTAGAGGAAATGTGCCTCCCAGCAACAAATTCTGCTTGAGAATAACTAATGTAATCAGAGAGATGATCTTTAACTCTATTGGCAACAGATTTAGCAATAACCCTATAGGTCTATAATCTTGAGGGATTAAAGGCTGATTCTTTTTAGGATTGAGAGTAATGAAAGTGTTATTAATATCCTGAGGAAGAGTAGCATAGGTATAAAAGTTATCAACCAGAGCATGAACATCAGCCTTAACTAAATTCCAAGAAGATTTGTAAAAAGCAACAGTAAGGCCATCAGGACCAGGAGCAGCATTACTGCACATACTTTTGACTATATCATGCAATTCTTTAAGGGAAGGATGAGAGTTTGTAAACCTGAATCTTACCCTCCTGGTGATATCTTTTGCTAGATGTGAGGTCGAGCAGGCCAAGTGGGAGGATTTAGGGATAGGAGATACAGGATGTGAGAGTGTTTCCTCAAGTTGCTCTTGATGCAAGTTGTTGTGTAGGTGGTGAGGAATGGAATCAGCATCATGATTAGAAGTGGGAGGCTCGTGGGGATTGTTTGTAGGGTGTGGCGAGTTTGGTTGAGTGGGATGGCTGGTAGTGAAGATGCTGGTGAAGTAGGTAGTTAGAGTATTAGCTAGTTGGATGGGAGTGGTGGAAAAGGAGCCATCAGGGTTTTGGAGACTAGTGATTTTGTTCTTCCTATTTCTCTTGATAATAGCACTGTGGAAGAAGTCAGTATTTCTGTCTCCTTTGACTGCCCAAATTTTCTTGAAACGTTGAATGTGGTAGGCTTCTTCTTTTGCTAAAAGGGATTGGTGGTTATCATGGAGGTGTTGCTGTAGTGTGTTGTTTTGGAGAGTAGGATGAAGGTTTTGCTGTTGGAGGATCTGATTCTCAATTTGAGCAAGTAGCTCATTATTCTTTGGTTTCTTCCTTCTCCATCTCCAAAGATCTGCAGCAAGGAACTTGATTTTTTGTGAAAAAACACGAGCCGAAGAATGTTGCCAACTTTGCTTTGCAATTTCCTGAAAATCCTGTTCCATAAGCAACCAATTCTCAAAGCGAAAAGGTTTGCGTCAGCCGCTGCTTGCCAACCCTGGAACTAGAGGTGGTGGAGGTGCTAGTGTCGTGTAGTTGCGTCTTCAAGACTCGGCTTTGGTTGGCCAACACACCTAGATCTAGGGCCACCCAGGCTGTGGGGGCATTCCCTGTGAATTCCTATCGCCTATGCTCCTTGCCCCTATTCTTACTAGGTGCACTTCTCGGTTGACTTTCGGAATCACACCTATGATGTCTGGATTAAATCCACCCCAACTGCCCGTCCGAATAATCTTAGTAAGTTCACATGTCACAGGGTGCGGGCATGCAACAGCTAGTCACAACAAAAGGGCAATGTTGGTTCTCAATCTTTGAATGTAATCTGTCCATAGTGATAAAAGTTTGTTTGTAATGATAATAATCAAGAGTTATGAAATTGTAAACTGAGTTCATCAATCATATCTGAAGATCAGATCAAAGGTGATGTTGATGCTCTGCCGCACACTCCCTCCCAAGTTTCCATGCACAAAAGTACGTCAAGTTTCCATGAGGTTAACCATCTCCATTCTCCACAAGTAGTTAATTAATACGTCTAGATGCTTCTGTCATCACCATTTCTTGATTAAAGAGTGGAGTTGTGCATTGATTCATAACATAGTATACCAAATTAGCAATTATTAAATAAACATGTTCCACTTGCATTTACTACTACGATGTATGTTGCCAAGAGGACATACATGTTTGCTTTTACACCCCTCAACAGTAAAACAATCATACTAATACCATCACTGATATAAGCACACACCTCGCTATTGGTGGCATCATTCACAAGTCCTTCTAAATCCAGCTGATTAACTACGTGCAAAAGGTACTCTCAATCAGACATAACATACTATACCTTAATGTCAACAAGAAAATTTTTTGGGCATGTTGACTTATTACATAAATC
Source organism: Cenchrus fungigraminus (assembly GCA_036936925.1). Lineage (NCBI taxonomy): Eukaryota > Viridiplantae > Streptophyta > Magnoliopsida > Poales > Poaceae > Cenchrus > Cenchrus fungigraminus. The sequence continues at coordinate 108,435,470 of CM072779.1, forward strand.
TCATTTCTTGGGCCGCTTTGCTCTCCTTATCAGCAAAAATAACAATATCATCTATTGTAGGTGTCATAGTGCCAATCCATTTCTCTACTACAATAGCATCCACCTTCTGGCAACCATCAACGTCAAAGGTTGGTTGATTCACTTGCATGCCATGGGCAGTAAGAAGTTTGTGAAACAAAGAGATCAAAGTAACAACACTCTTATGGTGCTGCATGTAACTCGTAAATTCCTTTCAAATCTTGTAAATTGGTTGTCCACAAATATCAACCATATGACTCAAAGTAGTGTTAAATGAAAACTAAAGTTAAAGCCACAAAAAAGATGCATGATAACCTTTAGAATGCACATGTATATGTAATAAAAATAATATCAAAGATGTGAACTTAGAAAAAATTAATAGTCGATGTATGTGTCACCTGAGATTTGCAGTAAAATGCAAGGCCAATGAATATTGTAGCAACCAAGTGTTTCACAGAAGACATAGTGAGAGAGATCTGTTGTAACTAGTGTTTAGCTGACTCAAGTTGGTCAACCAATCAACAAATGCGATCCAGCAGTGCAGTAAAGAAGGGTGTATTCTCCGACTTTTCTGCCACATGTGTGTGCACAGGCTCTACTTTGTCACTAGAAGCTTTGACATTCTTTGATCCGTCGCTTCCTACTGATGAGACCACCGCCTCCACAGTGGCCTCTTGGTGGAGCACTTGCTTGCTCCTCATCTCGGCCTTCTTCTTACACTACGTGGTTTTCCCCCTATTGCCACAAAATTTTTAGACAACACCACTAATTTGGTTGCAATAGGGGGGTGGCACCGAAACAGTGATTTGGTTGTAATATGCGTGTCTATTACTACACAAAATTTGCGTTGCCATATTTATTTTTTGTGTTGCAACAGGTTGACGCTAATGCACCCATTTGGAGGATTTGTGTTGCAATTGGTTGGAAATACTGCTATACCATTTCTGCGTTGCATTAGCATTTCGTGTGCTGCAATAGAAAGTTGCTATGGCCACCATACTAGGGTTGGTTGCTTTTGAACGCATATATCGCAACGTCTGATGTGGGTTGCAAATTTATGGGTGCGTTGTTGCAATACATAGAGGGCTATTGCTTCGTTTTCTAGCCTCAAGATGCAATAGCCTGTATGTATTGCCAAGAAATTTAGTGGTTGCACTATGTCTCTTGGTCGTTGCAACTTCATCAGAATTATTGCAACACTGTCTTCGTTGGTTGCACTTTAATTTGTCTATCGCGACGCTTATGCAGGAGATCAACGACGATCAGATAGGGACTCTGTTCCAAAAATCCAAGTCATGGATCCCCATCTCGCGGGGGCAGCGCAGGTGCTCCACGACGTCGGTCTCCATCAAGATCTCCACGACGGCGTCGAGGTCTCCATCTAGTTCGATCTCCACGACGTACGTATAGATCTCCACGGCGATTGTTGACAGCTGTTAAGTGCTACTTTTACATCGTCAATACCTGCATAAAATAAATGTAAAAGGATCATCAACACTAGAATAGGGCTTGATACTGATAGTTTCCACAAGTGTTGGTGTTTCTAGCTTATGTTGCAGGAGGCACCGAAATACGTGCCATATGGTACAGTTGAGAGCAAGTAGTCCAATGGCTATTAAAGGACGTCATCATAAACAACCTCAAATGCCAATTTGGACTGCACCATTGCGACGGGCTCATCGAGATGATCAAAATGGATATATCATTTGTCTAGTTCGGAGTCCGGATGAAAGAGATATGCGCAAGACAAGATCGCCCTCTTGATATCATGTGGGCCCGATGGGACCCACACCAGACCACGTGGTGACGTGTGCCACATTGGATGCCATGTGTCCATGACACCTCATCAATCCATGTGAAGAAACTCCCGACGAATCAGACACCGCCACGTGTGCAACACAAGGATCCAAGGGCCCACAGGGGACCCAAACCGCCTCAAAACTCCGCATGCACCTGGGAAAGATCATGGGACCCACATACCAGTCTCTCAGAGAAAGCACACAACGAAGCATGCCAAGGAAGGTTCGGCCGAACCCCACTTCGGCCGGCCCCCTTTTGTCGCCGTTCACCTCCTGCTTCCACGTGATGATCCCCCATTGGTCCCAAGGCGCAGCTCGGTGTGTTTTGGTGACAAATGAGCCTCCAAGCAAGCCACCCCCTCCTCTATAAATAGGAGGGGAGGGGCTCTCATTTGGAACACACACTTCTCCTCCTCCTCTTCATTTTGGTCTTGGAGCCTCTCTCTTTAGGAGAGGAGAGCTCTTTGTATAGGATTAGTGCTAGGAAGTGAGGTGGGAGGCTTGGGGCTCTGTCATGTTCATGACATCTTCCTCAAGAACGATCCTCAGCGGTGCCTTTGTTCTTCATCTAGACTAAAGTGAGTATTTCGACATTTTCTAAAGTTTTATGCTGCATAGTTGCTCTGTTCTTGTGTTCTTCGTTTGTTCTTGGTTTAGAGGCTTGTGTTCTTCGAACACAACCCTTTCGATCTAGTAGACTTAGATCATAAGTTTGCATCTTGTTTGCTAGCTAGTCTATTAGAGTGAAGTTGATGCTCCTGCATTTATCTAATTAGATCAAAGTGCATTTGTGATCTTGCATAAGTGATAGAGTATACCTTGAGCTAGTGCCAGTATCTCCCTCGCGGATTCGTAGTTCCGTATTTATATGATGTGCTATAGTTGGGCTATCGGGACGTCAGACGGTGTCCGGCTATAGTAGTAGTCAGTGGTGTAGACGTGGTGTCTGGACCATAGGTTATCTTGCGAATACCAAGTGCATTCGCGTAACGATAGAGGTAGGTCGTAGTGGTGACAGCCTGTTGGACCCTTCGAAACCCTCCGCGCCTGTGTACCGAGTAGGGCCCCATTGCCAAAACATATTGTCTAGCCTTAAACAGCTAGGGTGGGTTGGCACCCAAAGCGAGTGTTATACCTGAGAGACCGTGCTAGACTCTGCGCTCTGTCAGGCAGATCCTTTCTACCTATCCTATCAATCAGCGTTGTGTCCTTAGGCCATCAGCTAGGTTCGAGCCAGAACTCTCCCGTCCTTGGATTTGATACCCTGTGGGAATACTCATTCTCCTAGGGAAAAGTGCTACAGCGGTGTATCCGTGCGCTTGCGGATTCGTTCGTACTCGTCGGTGTACCCAGACACCTCTTGACACTCACACTAACAGGCGCTGTTAGTAGTGTCGTAAAGAAACGTCAACAGCGATCAATCAGCATCTGTGCGGTGCCACGACTGGTACGATTGTCTTGATCTCGTATATATATATATATGTCCCCATATTGCTATATCATGATGTAGGTCATTTGAAACATGAATGCAGATTAATGGCATCACAGAAAGATCGGAGTTGGATGCGCTTGCCTCAGCATTCAGAGGTGTGGCAGAACAATTTCCGATTGTTTTTTCAAACCTTTACCACATCAGCGCGAGGTGGATCTATTGCGTGCCCATGTACTGAATGTCAATGCATGATCAGACATCACGCCTTGTTTGCCATTCAAATTCATTTAGTGACTAGAGGGTTTGCTGATTGTTTCATCGATGATGATTTCATCGAAGGCCAACCTTCTACTTCATCAGCTCCGGGTCCTGTGAATCATGATGTCACTCCTGATCTCAATAATCATGATGCACAACCTACAACTGATGATACAACACCTTATTTTCGAGAAGACGATGAAGAAGAGGCTTGTGATGATAACCCTGCTGCCACTAATGTTCTGATTAGAAACATTATCAGTGGCTCTATACATCATGGGCAAACCAAAGATGATGAGGAGGCAGATAAGCAGGCAGAGATTTGTTTGAAACTATTAGAGTAGGCAAAGAAGGAATTGTATCCAGGATGCAAAAATGCAACTAAGGTCTCTTTTATCGTTGAGCTTTTTCAGACAAAATGCATGTATGGCTTAAGTAATGCGGCGTTGGAGGCCATACTTAAGCTGTTTGGAAAGGTTCTCCCTGAAGGGCATTGTATTCCTGACTCCTTGAATAAAGTGCAAACGGTGGTTCGAGACCTAAGCTTGGACTATGTCAAGATACACGCATGTGAAAATGATTGTGTGTTATTTTTTAAGGAATACGCAAATCTGGAGACATGTCCTATTTTTAAGCAGTCAAGGTTTGTAGAAAAAACCTTTGGTAATAATGACAGTGAAGTTGGTGCTTGTTGACGACTGTTAAGTGCTACTTTTACACCGTCAATACCTGCATAAAATTAATGTAAAATGATCATCAACACTAGAATAGGGCTTGATACTAATGATTTCCACAAGTGTTGGTGTTTCTAGCTTTTGTTGCCGGATGCACCGGAATACGTGCCTAATGGTACAGTTGAGAGCAAGTGATCCAATGGCTATTAAAGGACGTCATCATAAACATCCTCAAATGCCAATTTGGACTGCACCATTGCGACGGGCTCGTCGAGACGATCGAAATGGATATATCATTTGTCTACTTCGGTGTCACACCTGTTTTTCCAAAGAAAACCAAGTGCAAATCTATATGCATGCCAGGATCAAGTTTCATGCATATAGTTGACATAAGTGAATAACAGAAACAATATCACGTAAGGAAAAGATAGATTATCAGAGATTTACGCTTTATCTTGGAAACGAAGGCACCAAACTTCACAGGCAGACGACTGGGGGCTGCGTACACCTAACAGCAACACCATCTTCAACAGCTTCACACATCTTCTCCTTCTGAGCAGCAGTTTAGCAAGGTTGAGTACACTTATGGTTGGTACTCAGCAAGGCCACAAGAAATAACCAGAAAGCAATTTTAAGTCCATCTTTAAGTATATTAATCATGTGAGGGTCCAGTCCGCTCTTCACCGTGAGCACGGCTAATCGATTAGTTTTAAACTCTGCAGAGGTTGTACACTTTCACCACAAGTCGCGTAAAAGTTCAGAAGAACTTTAGACCCAACCATGCTGTGCAAAAGTAGGCACAATACCACACTTCCTAGGTGTGATTGCATAGGGACGCTACGAGGCCTTTACAAAGATTCCCACATGTATAGCAACCCACTAGGTTTCAGGCCGCAGTAGGGCATAAAGTCCCCTAGTAGGTACCGTGTCTTAGCCAAGCCCAACTCCCTACTAGAGCGAGTCTATACTCTATCAACGCCTCCCCTTTTGTCCCTTTCGGGTAAGATCACTATAACATCAAGGTCTCTAATTATTCAGCCAAGACAGAGCCATATGTCTTGTGGTTGCACTGTTTTCCTGGGTGGTCGCTCCATGTTCCGATTAAAGCATAGTATTCTTGTAAATAAAGCATAGGTAGAAGGATGGTTAGGGACACTTGCCTTTCTCCAACGAAAAGCTACTCTTACTGCTCTTCAGATCTTGCTTTCTTGGAACTTTTTATCTTCAAAGGAAACGAACAACGATCTTCTACTCGAAGCAAATCATCAGGCACAAACATACAAAGGAAACAAACAAGTACAACTAAGAACAAAGCACCAATCAAAAGAAAATCATTAAAAGAGCGTACTAAAGGGTAGGCTTGATCCTATGGTTACGCAACGTTGAGAACGTAACTAAGGTTGAAAAGACAAAAGCTATCGAGAGGTTTTTATCAAACAACAAGAGACTATGAGCTAGGTTTATTTTAATTAACAAAGTATATGTAAAGGATATTTCATAAAGAAAATACCCTAAATTGGAATTAAAGCAATTTAAACTTTATTTATAAAACTGGTGTAAAGAACTAGTCAAGTTTTATTTATAAAGATTCATTTATAAGATATACCAATTAAACATTTAATTTAGAAAAGGTAAACTATTTGAATCATCTAAACGTAAGTTTATGATTCGAGTAGATCATATTATTATTGAAAACATTATGGTATTGGCATTAATCAAATTAATATTTATTTATAAAAGCCGGTGTAAAAGCCTAATCAACTTTTATTTATAATAAAAGTTAATTAAATATTAAGCAAATTAATATTTGGCTTATGAAAAACCGAGATGCAGCACTAATTAGATTTTATTTACAAAAGAATATAAAATAAACATTAATCAAATTAATATTGATTATGAAAAACGGTGTATGGCGCTATATAGCTTTTATTTAGAAAAGGCATATTTAGTTAAGCATTAGTCAAAATTAATATTAAATTAATTTTTAGAAAACATGTATGAAGAAAACACACCACTAACGTGTTCTTTACATTATTATGAACCTAACGCAACTTGAACGGGTTAAAACGGAGTTAAAACGTGAAATCTACGGAGAAAACAAGGTGCAGGGACCTACTGGTAAGATTTAGAAACTTCTAGGGCTTAACTGCGAAAACTCGAGGGCATATACATAATTATGTATATAAACATGAGGGCTTTTATGCAAGGTCTTCAGGGCGTACCGGATATGAAGAATCTAGTAGATTCAGGGGGGTTTTGCAATTTTGCCAAGACACATAGATTGAATCTGAAGATTACAGAGGATCCTAGGGGGTTATGTGCAAAAGTGGCTTCTTCTTCCTTGGACAGGGCGAACAGAGGACAGGAGCTCCGGCGGCAATCTCGCCGGCGGTCCCGGCGACTTGGTGGGCGAGGGGCTCCAGCAAGTGGTGCAAAAGAGGAAGGAGACCGAGGGGAACACGTGGGGCTGCTCACCTTGGATGGGGAAGGACGACAGTCGACCGGCATCGTGCGGCTGCGGCGGCAGCTTTGAGTGGCGCTGGTGTTCCGGCGGCGGGATGCAGATGACGAGGGGCGGGGAGGCTTTTTCTCGGCGATGCGGTGCTCCTGGCGTTGCTGCCTTGTTCCGAGGAAGGACGGAGGCGGCGGGTTGGGCACCGACCGGCGGCGGACCCAGATGCGCAGAACTCCGGCGACTCGGCTCGGACGGCGCACGGCAGCGCTTGCGCTGGGGATGGCGGCGCTAGGAGCTGAGGCAGGGTAGAGGTGCGCAGAGCCACGCCCCTTTTATTGGCGCGGAAGCCGAGGTTGCCCGTGGTGTGCACGCCAGGGAAAACGGTGGCGCTAGCACCGTGTCCGCCATGGACACGAGCACGGAGCTCGGCCGGGCTCCGATGGGCTCCGCCGGGTCGGCAGTTGGGCTGGAGCGCGCTGGCGGGCCGAACGGATTGAGCTGGGTTAAAGCATGAGTGAAAGGGAAAGATGGAGGGGGTTCTTCGGACTTCCGGTAGATAGGCCGAGCTGGGCTGGTGAGTGGCCGAGTGAACTGAGCGGGGGAAAAATACAAGGTGCAGTAACAGACTTCGGCTGTTGGGCTGAAAGTTTTGATGGGCCGAAAGAAAACAAAGGAAAAAGGAAATTCTTTTTATTTTCAGGAAATATTTTCGTGAATAAGAAAATCTAGAAATAGCTAGAAAATTCATTAAAGTCACGAAAAATACTCTGAAAATCCCAAAAATTCCAGGAAAATTCCCAGAGATATATTGAGACACGAACAATCCAAATAAAATATTTGGAGATCATGAAAAAGATTTTAGAGCCTTCTAATAAATAGAAATAGCTCAAGGAAAATGAGAATAAATTCCAGAAAGAGTTGGAAAATTCTCGGAAGGGTTTGGTCAGCACCTAAACGCATTTTAAAAGTTTTTTTGCACTCATGAAACACCAAATGCATCGGCATGAATGCAACATTGGAAAATAAATGTACTATATTTCCTGTACTATATTTCCTATAAAGAAAATAAATGTTGGAAAATTTTAAAATTGAGAGAAATCTTTGTTTTAATTACTCTTCCTATTCACATCCTGAAATTGGAAATTTCAGGGTGTGACATTCGGAGTCTGGATGAGAAAGATATGCACAAGACAAGATCATATTCCCGATATCTTGTGAGATCAGTGGGACCCACACCAGGCCACGTGGCGACGTGTGCCACATTGGATGCCATGTGTCCATGATAGCTCATCAATCCATGTGAAACAACTCCCGATGAATCAGACACCGCCACGTGTGCAGCACAAGGATCCAAGGGCCCACTAGGGACCCAAACCACCTCAAAACTCCGCATGCACCTAGAACCGTCATAAGGGCCCACATACCAGTCACCCAGATTCCTCGCCACGTGTCGCTCTCGTATTGGTGGCGCCCAAAGCAAGCTGCACATCTTGGAGAGGATTTGGCCTCTTGGCAAGCCACCCCCTCCTCTATAAATAGGAGGGGAGGGGATCCCTTTTGGAGCACATTCCTTCTCCCTCTCCTCTCATTCTATCCTGAAGAGGTGAGTTCTCACCTCTCTCAAGATGTAGTGTGTGTTAGAGTGCTAGGTGGAGTAGGGTGAGGAGAGAGTTGATGTCCTCGTGGATGCTGGTTCTTCATTTAGACCAAAGTGAGTATTTCAACATTTCTTATTTAGACTATAGTGGACTTCATGCATGAATGATATGTTCTTGTGTTCTTGGCTCGTTCATAGTTTAGAGGCTTGTGTCTTCGTGACACAAGGCTTTGATCCTTTAGAGCTAGTACATTAGTTCAAGTATCTGTTTGCATGTTTAGATCATGATTAGCTGAGTAAGAATGTTGTATCTAGTTTGCATCCAAACCTTCATGTTGCTCCATGATTTGATGATGTGCTAAGGACTGAGTCGTTCCTCCCTAGTTCGTAGTCCCGTATTTATACGGGTTGCTATAGTGTTGTAGGCGGGTTGGGCAGACGTCACAATGCTATAGTAGTTATCGGGAGTGCAGACGTGGTGTCTGTACCCTGGTTATCCTACGAAGACCAAGTGCATCCGCGTAACGATAGAGGTAGGCCGCAGTGGTGACAACCTGTTGGACCCTTTGAAAACCTCCGCGCCTGTGTGCCGAGTTGGGCCCCGTTGCCAGAACATTGGCCTCTCCCTAAAAAGTTAGGATGGGCTGGCGCTCCACGGGGAGGACTACATGGCAACCATATCCTTGTCTAGACTCATGACCCTCAAGAAGTGCTTCTCAACTCTTATCTATCCTAGCCGGAGTTTGGTGTACTTGGACCATCTATACTAGAGTAGAAGATAGTGCACATCGTTCCTTGGATTTGATACCCTTGGAATAGTCTCCTTCCTCGAGGAAGTGTGAGGACTAGGTGTGTCTGAAGACCAGTGGAGAGTCGCTCCTTAGTGATGAGTGATTGACAACGTTGTGTGGACTGATGCTTGGCTAAGTGTGCAGGTACAGGTTGCAGTTTGACTCGTGTCAGTGCAGGTGAAGAACAAGTGCAAAAGGCCTTAGCCGTGGCGGCCTCCGGGTGATGGAGAGGCAAGTAGGCTTGGTTTGATGGACCCGGTGGCCGATGGGGTCAAGTGCAAGCTGTGCGGTGCAAGACAAGCGGGCTGAAGTTGTGAACATGTGTCGGTGCAAGGTAGCGGATCAAGGCCGAAGCTTGCACGCGGGGTTTGTTGGTTTGCCACAAAACCATCGGTGGACAGTTTCTTGGTTTGGGCTGCAAAACCAAGTTCGGAGGCCCGATGCGACGGAGGCGGTGATCCGGGAGCATCGGGAAGCTTCGAGGCGGAGGGCACGTGGCGTGATCGCGGGGCTTGCGTCGATGCTAAGCAAGGCCGTGGTGGAAGCATGTCCGCTCGATGAAGACTTGACCAAAATTCCCATGAGGGCTTGTATCTTCAATTCAAGTTGTAGGGGTGGCGTGGTCATTTGCCTCCTCCGGTGGACTTCGTATAAATAGCGGAGAGGTGGATGACATCTCTCTCTCTTGGACTCTAGGGTTTCCTCCCCCAGTAGATCGCTCTGGACTGCTTCTTTTCCTCTGCTTTCCTTAGGCTAGATTCTTGTATAGACTCTGACCTCTGGATGTATGGAAGCATTCAGCGTTGCGGTGATCTCCTAGCTCTTTGTGATATTCATGTCATTTTCGGGGCTATTTTTGGGGTGTTTCGTTCTTCGCTCGATTCGTTGATTTGAGGGCATTTTCTCTAAGATTTCTTTGAGGGGATCATGGGTGGATTCCTTGTGCATCTCTGTGTGCGATCTTGACCCCTCAAACGCCGGGAAACCCCTTCGATTCATGCGTTTTTGGTCGGAGCCCGAGTTCATGGGAGTGGTTCGTGTGATCCGTGATTCACGGTAATTTAGGGAGTTAGAGGCTGAGATTTTTGGGACATAACTTCCTTGTGTGACGCTTCTCACCTCCCCAAAATCTTGTCTCAAGAGCTCTAGCCGTTTGGGAGATCCGGTGATGGAAAGGTGGAGTTGACTCCCGAGCTCAAGCAGTTTTCTGTTCTGTTCGTGCTTGGCGGACGGTCCCCGGGGTCCGTGCGGACGGTCCGCGAGCTCTGGAATAGTTCAGGTGTTCTTCGCTCGTTCTTCGCGTTCTTTGTTCTGATCTGGTGGTTTTAGGTTTTGGTGTTGCAGGCAGTTTGCGGACTGTCCGCGAAGCCCGGTCAGACCGTTTGCGAGGCTCGGAGTTTTGTCTAGGGTCGCCTTGAGTTTGTCTAGGGTTTTTCGCGATTCTGGTAGACTGTTCGCGTGTCCTGGTCTTACTGTCCGCGTGGAGTGGTTTTTCCCCCGGACCATCTGTTAGTTCCTGAGTCAATTTCGGACCGTCCGCGCCTGCCTCATGGACCGTCCGCTCTACCCTGGCGGACTGTCCGCGATAGCCAGGCAGACTGTCCGACCTGGACGCAGGAACTTGCCAAGTTTGTTCGGTTCCTTTGATTCTTCTCTTGTGCTTCTGCGTGTGCTTCGAGGAATCATTCCTAAGACATGTGGTTGATCCATAACCTTGTTGTCTTGGTGATTAGCATTTGATTCGATCCATCTTTCGTGTGTGACTCGGATTTGAGTGGGGCCTTGGCCGAGTTTGTTTCGAAGAATTTTTGTTGGCTCCCATTCACTCCCCCCCTCTCTGGTCGCCTATTCGGTCCTTCAAAGTGCTACATCGGTATTTCCGTGCACTTGCGGATTCGTTCGTACCCGTCGGTATACCCGGTTGATCTTATACGCTCCCTCTAGGTGTACACCTAGTGGTGACGTTAAGAAACGCCAACAAGCATTTCTAGTGCCGTTGCCGGGGAACGGTTGCTGTATCTATCTTCGAACCTTGTGGTCCTCGTATTTATCTTTTTTTTCATTTTCTTCTACCTTTACCCCCATTACCCTTTGAGATACCTTTTTTTGTTTTCTTTACTTCTACCTTTACCCCCGTTATCCATGGAAGGTTATCCTTGTAAACACCTTCCACCTTCGAGGAGTGAACCATCAGAGACACCTTTGTCAGAACCCATTCTTTCATCTGGCTATCGAATTCACACCTCTCTGATGAAGCTAATTCAGGATCTTTCCTTCTCGGGGTCATTCATGAGAACCCCTTCGATCATGTGAGAGATTACGAGCGTCTAATTGAAACTCCGAGTAAAATCGGAGAATCACTAGATGCTCGGAAAATGGAATTTTTCCCGCTATCCCTCTTTGGGAAAGCACAGGATTGGCACTGTTGTTTTGATAGAGACTACCTCACTTGGGATAAGGTTCCTGCTCCTGATTCTTCCCGATAGAATGTGTCATCTTGTTGAGGATAAGGATTCTTAGTCTCAAGCAAGGTGAGGAGGAATCGCTAGGAATGGCATGGAATCACTTCGCTTTCTCAGCGGAAGATTGCCCAGTCCTCCACGTTCCCGATTAGATGTTGCTTCAGCACTTCTAGTATGGGTTGGGAAAGGACAATGCCAGCGGCTTAATGTTCTCTCTGGAAGCTCTTTTGTGCACTTGGACGCTGTTGAGGGAAAAGAGATCGTGGAAAACCTTTGGGATTTCAGCTCCCCTTGCATCCCAGCCGATGAGGTGCCCGTCAGAGACTCAGCGGAAATATTGAGCCACCTAGATTCACCATCAGCCAAGCTGAGGCTTTAAGGTCTAGCTGAAGATAACATTCATGATTAGCAGGGATCTAAGGGAAAGATTGCTTAGCGCAGAGTCTACCCTTGGGTTCCCCTCTCGTACCTCTTCTTAGACCTTCTCCCCGAGACCTTGTCTCGTGGGAGGATGGAGAGAGTAATTAGGAAAGAACGAATCATTCTAGGCCAGGATGACTTGTCTGATCCTAGTTATGATCTCCTAAGGAAAGTACGATAGGCTTATCATGTTCCTACATCTCAGTTTTAGCTGAGGTGCCTAGCACCAAGGTTACGTATGGACTGAGGCATCAGTCTCTGCTTTATAATCCATGAGGATTCATCTATTTGACTGAAGGAGCATGATCACTTACCGATTGAATCGAGTGTGCTAAGCTCATCGATCGATGCCAATCAGTCAAGAGAGGCGTTACTTCTTATCTTATGCTTGACTTGATCGATGCCCAATGGGAGCTGATCTTTCCAGCTTATCCATTACCTCCCATTGGAAGCTTAGGCTAGACCTCGGGATGTTTCATCGTTTTGATGAGAACATCGGTCCCTCTACCTAAGGGAAGGATGAGCTAAACCTCACCCTTCACCCGAACTCTAGCTCCTGAACGTACGCCGGCCGTTTGAGTTTCTATTCTATCCTCTTTTGGAGGCTGTGTGTTTTCCTGAGCTGCATTCAGTCGGAGATCAGTTGCGAGAGCACTAGCCTCAGTGCTCAATCTTTTCATCTTCGAGGTTCGCCACCCTAGTGCTATAGCTTCTCGAGTCAAGTGATTGTCCCAGGAGCTGTCTCAGCCTCCCTAGAATGATCATGTCTGCTTTCAGCGTTGTCATCTTTTGGAATCTTGTTCGTATATATGGCACTAACCTTGCAGCTAGAGCTTCACTGATTCATCGATGATTGGCGGTGAGATGGGAAGGACACCACCAATGCTGGTTGCAAGAGAAATCTCCCATGGTCGAGCTTATGACCGTAATAAACAAAGCACTACCAGGAGATAGCCTGGATTTGTATAGGTTTTATTTCCCTTTTTCGAATAAAAGCAAGAACATGTTTTGAGGATAAGTTGTCCTTCGGGTATTTTTGGTCACTAACCTTTCAGGTGGAGATTGAAAAGAAAGATGGACAGATGATGCCTACGAACATGTGAGTTACATCAACTGCAACACCTAGAGAAGCTCTGGTGAGGGAACGTTTACAAAAGGAAGCTTGATCACCACACACTTGAGTTTTGTTGCCTAGGAATGAAACTTCATGTGTGGGGGGCGGTATGTGAGCATCCTGAGTAAAGTTCCTCCTCTACCAAATCCTATCCTGGTGTGAAGATGATGTCAGCTCTTGCATCTTGCCCACTAGCTAGGTAAGTCCTGCTTTTGACATTAAACAACGCCCTTCCGGGAGGTTGCTTGAGGTTCACCATCTTATATTCATGCTTATGTCCCTATCGAAAATAGCTTGATCCTGCTTTCATGCTTCCTTTATCTTTGTCCGTATGCTCTGGTTTGAGTGTTTTTGTTCGAACATACATTCATAAGTTGTTTTAAATTAAGCATGGTGCTTAGGTTAAAACTGTCTTCTTCAGTCAAAACAAGACATGGTGTCGACTTTTGACTGATGAACCTTAGACTTATATCTTCATAGATCTTGGTTGCATATATGCTGACTAACCCCTGCAGAAAATTGTCAAATTTTAATGGGTAAGTCATTGAGCTAAATTCAAATGGGAAGGTAAGTTGAGGTGTCAGATTCATGTTGCACATCATGCAAAGGTGATACATATGACCTCTCAAGGGTCCAAGGTAAGTATATTCCCCTTTGTGTATAATGTGTAACCTTGGTCTAACCCTTTCGAGCAAATAACATGGTGACAATAAAAAAACAACAAAAACACAAAAAACAACAAAAATATTTGAATTTGAATAAAGGCTCTATGGTTCTCGAACCAGTCGAGTCCATCTTTTGTTTCCATTTGTTGTATGAAGAACAACACCAAATTCAAACGCTAGTGTGGGTGAGTTCTCTCGAGCTCATCATCGACATATCCACTCGAGAACTCCCACACAGGCGCTGCACAACATCGACTATGCTTTCATGACAAGAGCAAGGTAAACTAGAGTGAGTCGGCTGCCTTCTGGTCAGCCAAATCACCACTGGTTCCTTGATCTCTTATCCTTCAGAGGCGATGGTATGTGCACCGTCTATCTCACTCTACCTTATCCATGAGTTTGTTTGACTTCCAATTGCTATCATTTGAAATCAAACTCAGAGGTGTGTGCTATGCTTGCTCTACATGATTCCTGTGGCTGGCTTGCATATGTTTTATTCCTCACTTATCATCTTAATGCTTGTGAACAAATATCATTAGGAAACTCATGCTTATCTAAGTAGTTGGCGTTTGTGATATGGTTTGATGATATGATCTTCGCTCTGAATGTTTGAGTGCTTGGGAATTTTATTTGAAAACTTGAAAATCCTTTGCAAAGCTCCTCTTTGATATACCACCGTCCTATCAAAGCCATATGATGTTTATAGTTGAAAACCTTATATTCATATGGTGCTTGTTATTGCATTGAGCTTTGTCAAACTCTGTGACCCTTGTTAGAATTCTTTTCATTACTTTCATGATCAAGATTCATGTGCACAACACCCTTTTTCCCCTTTCTATGCTTCTACACTGGAAGTTAGCATTGTATCATTCATCCATTTCATAAAAATAAAGCTCCATATGTGGTGTGACCTCTCCCTCCAAAAGTGTCCTTCAAAAAGAGACATGGGCTATGAAAAAAAAGAAAAGAAAAGAAAAGAGAGACACATGCTCAAAGCATGATGAAAAAGAGGAAAGAAAGAATAGCCCATGTCCAAAGTAAAGGAGAAAAAGGAGAGAGATGGTCATGCAAAAAGGGGTTTCATAACTTAGATGGTAATAACTAGTGTCCATTCCGGGGCTAGTGTCCACCTTACCATCAACCAAGATTCATGATATATGTATGGTAATATCTAGCACCCATTCCTGGCCTAGTATCCACCGTACCATACTCATCATATCCATACACATGCACATCTTGATCTGATTGTATGATTTGATTTTCTCTATGGATCCAGTCTTTGACTTTGCAATATATGTGATACAAGTATGCTTTATCCTTTATCCTACCCTGAGCTCCACATATAGCCATCATTAGAAGTAGGATGAAGAAAGGCAATCTAATGCCTTGGTGAGGACGTATACACATTGAGCGATTTGAGAGAATCAAACAAGGAGCTAAGCAAGGTCTATTTTGAAAATTTATTGCAAAACCCCAAGATACTTGACATGATGAGCAGGAGTGATTTGATTCATGACCGTTCCATTCCTCAACTACCCAAGATAGCATGATAGACACTTCACAAGTTCACAAGTACAAGGTATGGTTTGGAATATCTCTTATGCTCGCTTCTTACCTTTGGATATCATGTCTCACCTTGATCTGACTCCCTTTACTCGGGACGAGCAAAGGTCAAGTGTGGGGGTGTTGTTGACGACTGTTAAGTACTACTTTTACACCATTAATACCTGCATAAAATAAATGTAAAATGATCATCAACACTAGAAAAGGGCATGATACTAATGATTTCCACAATTGTTGGTGTTTCTAGCTTTTGTTGCAGGATGCACCGGAATACATGCCTAATGGTATAGTTGAGAGCAAGTGATCCAATGGCTATTAAAGGACGTCATAATAAACATCCTCAAATGCCAATTTGGACAGCACCATTGCGACGGGCTCATCGAGACGATCGAAATGGATATATCATTTGTCTACTTCGGAGTCCGGATGAGAAAGATATGCACAAGACAAGATCATATTCCCGATATCTTGTGAGCTCGGTGGGACTCACACCAGGCCACGTGGCGACGTGTGCCACATCAGATGCCATGTGTCCATGACACCTCATCAATCCATGTGAAGCAACTCTCGACGAATCAGACACCGCCACATGTGCAGCACAAAGGTCCAAGGGCCCACCAGGGACCCAAACCACCTCAAAACTCCGCATGCACCTAGAACCATCATAAGGGCCCACATACCAGTCACCCAGGGAAAGCACGAGCCAAGAGGTGGTGGGCCAGGGTCGGCCAAACCAAGGTTCGGTCGAACCCTTTTTGCCTCTGTTCGCCATCTGCTTCCACGTGGTGCTTCCTGGTTGATCCCTTGCAACGTTCCAAGGTGGATTGGTGACATGGCGCCTGTTGATTGGCTGGTAGATGGTCAGTTTGGCTCGTTCCCCTGGAAGCTAGAGAAGAGTGCATTGCAAGATTCCTCGCCACGTATTGCTCTCCTATTGGTGGCACCCAAAGCAAGCTGCACATCTTGGAGAGGATTTGGCCTCTTGGCAAGCCACCCCCTCCTCTATAAATAGGTGGGGAAGGGCTCCCTTTTGGAGCACATTCCTTCTCCCTCTCCTCTCATTCTCTCTTGAAGAGGAGAATTCTCACCTCTCTCAAGATGTAGTATGTGTGTGTTAGAGTGCTAGGTGGAGTAGGGTGAGGAGTGAGTTGATGTCCTCATGGATGCTGGTTCTTCATTTAGACCAAAGTGAGTATCTCAACATTTCTTATTTAGACTATAGTGGACTTATGCATGAATGATATGTTCTTGTGTTCTTGGCTCGTTCATAGTTTAGAGGCTTGTGTTCTTCGTGACACAAGGCTTTGATCCTTTAGAGATAGTACATTAGTTCAAGTATCTGTTTGCATGTTTAGATCCTGTTTAGCTGAGTAAGAATGTTGTATCTAGTTTGCATCCAAACCTTCCTGTTGCTCCATGATTCGATGATGTGCTAAGGACTGAGTCGTTCCTCCCTAGTTCGTAGTCCCGTATTTATACGGGTTGCTATAGTGTTGTAGGCAGGCCGGGCAGACGCCACAATGCTATAGTAGTTATCAAGAGTGCAGACATGGTGTCTGTACTCTAGTTATCCTACGAAGACCAAGTGCATTTGCGTAACGATAGAGGTAGGCCGCAGTGGTGACAGCCTGTTGGACCCTTTGAAACCCTCCGCGTCTGTGTACTGAGTTGGGCCCCATTGCCAGAACATTGGCCTCTCCCTAAGAAGTTAGGATGGGCTGGTGCTCCACGGGGAGGACTACATGGCGACCATATCCTTGCCTAGACTATAGACCCTCGGGAAGTGCTTCTCAACTCTTAACTATCCTAGCCGGAGTTTGGTGTCCTTGGACCATCTATACTAGAGTAGAAGATAGTGCATATCGTTCCTTGGATACCCTTAGAATACTCTCCTTCCTCGGGGAAGTGCTACATCGGTATTTCCGTGCGCTTGCGGATTCGTTCGTACCTGTCGGTATACCCGGTTGATCTTATATGCTCCCTCTAGGTGTACAACTAGTGGTGACGTTAAGAAACGCCAACAGTGCTACTACTGTTAAGAAGCGGTTACTAGTTAAGATCCTACATTACTTTCCTCTTATTCCTTGGCTACAAAGAATGTATATGTCAAAGCACATGTCAGAGGAAATGCAGTGGCACAAGAAACAATTGGTGAGCGATGGAAAAATGCGTCACCCTGCTGACTCAAAGGCATGGAAGCACGTGGATTCAGAGTTTAATTGGTTTGCAAATGAAGGTCGTAATATCAGGTTGGGTCTTTCTTCTGATGGCCTCAATCCATTTGGGATGCAAAACATTTCATACTCCATATGGCCTGTCATCCTGATACCTTACAATTTGCCTCCATGGTTGTGTCAGAAATAATCTAACTGGATTTTGTCAATGTTGATACCTAGTCCAAAATCTTCTGGAATGGATATTGATGTATATTTGAGGCCCCTTATACTGGAGCTCAAGGATCTTTGGGTAAAGGGTGTTAAAACAAGAGATGCAGGGACTAAGAAGAATTTTATATTGCGCGCTATTCTTCTTTGGACAATTAATGACTTCCCAACTTATGCTATGCTGTCTGGTTGGAGCACTAAAGGAAAGTTTGCATGTCCATACTGCCACATAGATACTGTGTATTTGTGGTTGAAACATGGGACGATGCACTACTACATGCCTCATTGACGTTTCTTGCCCCCGGACCATCCATGGCGCAACAACAAGGTCAGCTTCAACAACAAGGTTTAAACCAGGGAGGCACCAGAACCACTGAGTGGTGCTCAGGTACTTGAGCAGTATGGTACTTTTGAACAAGTACAATTTGGAAAGACCTTATTATAAAAAAAAGAGGAAGCGTGATGACGACAAAAGATGTCACAACTGGAGGAAGAAGAGTATTTTTTGAGCTCCCTTACTAGTCTACTTTGCTTGTTAGGCATAATTTGGATGTCATGCACATTGAAAAAAATATATGCGAGAGCATATTAGGAACTCTGCTTGAATTGGAAGGTAAATGCAAGGACTGGGAGAATGCTCAGCTTGACATGCATCATCTACAGATACGACCAAATCATCATCCTGTCATTAAAGGTGATAGGTATACCTTGCCAGCATCATTGTACGAGTTAGATAAGGATGACAAGGAAAGTTTGTGCAAATTTCTATATGGAGTGAAGATGTCTGATGGGGTTTCCTCCAATATAAGAAGATGTGTTGACATAAAGTCACGTAAGGTGTCTGGCTTGAAAACTCATGATTACCATCAAATTCTACAGAAACTGTTACCCTTAGTGGTGCGTAGGATTTTGCCAGAAGCTGTTGTCATCGCATTGATTCAACTTAGTAATTTCTTTGATGCACTATATGTAAAGGAGCTGGTGGAAGCAGACTTGAACAGGCTAAGTAGTTCAATTAGGGAGGCTGTTTGTCGACTTGAGATGATATTCCCACCTGCATTTTTTGATATCATGATCCATTTGCCTGTTCATCTAGTTGAAGAAGCTAAACTTGGGGGGCGAGTGTGTTACAGATGGATGTACCCAGTGGAGCGGTACCTACATACTGTGAAAGGATATGTGAGGAACCATGCTTACCCTGAAGGTTCAATTGCTGAGGGATACATACTCGAGGAGTGCCTTACATTCTGCTCAAGATTCTTGGACGTGGACATCAAATTGAATCGTGTTGATCGACATGAACCAATTACCGTGAATGAGCCACCATCTGGTTTGAGCATTTTTTTCTAAAATGGATTACAAGAGGAGAGGACAGACGTTCGAGGACATTCCATGACATGAGTTTCGAAAGATGAGGCACTACATAATTTGCAATTGTGATGAAGCTAGACACTAGGTCGAGTAAGATACATTAGTCAACATCATTTATTGCTTCTTAATTTTATATTTTGAACTAAGAGGAATATTCATTTCTATGCAGTGCGCATTTGGAAGAACTGAGGAAATATGGATCACGAAATCTTAAGAAGCGACATGAGGATCAATTTGTAAGATGATTCGAAGGCAAGATTAGAGATCTACATGCGAAAGGGGAAGTAAGTTCAGAGATGTTTGCACTTTCTCAAGGACTGGACGAACGAGCTCGTACATTGCAAAGATGTCATATCAATAATTGGCTATTTCGAACCATTAACATTGAGAAAATCCTCGTGACACAAAACAGTGGTGTGCTTGCAAGGGCGCGAGTGGCAGTATGAACTGGTATGGGGTGATTAAAAGAATGATCTCACTGGAATTTCTTAGACAAAAAGAAGTTATTATGTTCCAGTGTGACTAGTTTGATGTGCCTGCTGCCACTAGTACCAACAGAGGCAGAGGATACAATATGGATAAATTTGAGGTGATTGACATCAATACTACTTGATACAGCTATAAGAATGAACCCTATATTCTGGCAACACAGGCAGAACTGGTGTTTTATGTGAATCTGGTGAACAAACCTGGTTGGAGCAGTGTTATTTCATTGAAACCTAGGAACTTGTTTGCCATGCCTGAAGTTGAACTTGAGGACTCAATTGATGTGGGTATCAAAGGTATTAATTTACTCGGTGAACACCAGGATTTGACAAATTGGTCAAGATCGGACAAAGAAGGCACAACCGGGGATGTCTCAGTTATTACTGAAGCAGTTGATGAACCAGATGATGCTGTATTTGATGTTGATGATGAATTTGATCTAGATGACACGTACATTGATGATGGAGTTGTGCACCAATTGTTTCTGATGTGGCAGGTGACCAAGATGATGATTTTTTTCATTTGATACTTAGTGAATGTGGTTGTTTTGAATCAAGAGACAATTTAATGAATGTTGTTGTTTTGTACAATATTTACATTATGTTGTGCCCCAAAACTAAAGCATGATCTTTATTTGTAGTGAGATGATTTTTTGGCTCTTTTCACACCATTATCATTTGGAGCGATACTTTACACGATAGAAGTAGTCATGGCATTCGTAAAGAAGTCTACATTCATCACCATCATATGATCTGTATTTGTAGTCACAAAAAACGAAGCCTTTCAGTATCCATTAATTGCGGCGGTTGATGATTCATTGATGGCAAAATGGAAAAAAAGTTGAAATTAGAATTTCGTTTTGTTATATATCCGAAAGGAGGCCTCATAGACACATATCGACACTTGCTGCAGTGGTAGGGCTAATTATGACCAACCATGATGTTCACGTTCGATCCCTTGATGCAGAATTTTTTCCCCTAATTTTTGATGGTAGAAATGTATTAAATTTTAAGACATCAAAAATAATTTGTAATCACAAAGTTGTATATACAGAAGTTATACAACTTATAGAGATCTACAACTATATTCATCACTTTTCCATTTGATCTCATTTTGTGTGACAAAATCTTGCTTGAGTTTGTCATTTTTTCAAAATCATAAGTGGTCATGATATCAGAGTCATAGACATGTGGGTCAGGCTGTCGAATTTCCGTTGAAGCTGCACCCTGTGTGGGCCTAGACGTTGCTGGGTCCACACGTCATTGACTTTTGTGGAACCGCCACCTCCCCATTTCGTGTCGCACTTCTTATAGAGATGCTGCCCCCTGCCCCTTCATCTCGCTGCTTGTCTCACCCCTTCCCATTCGCCTCGCTACAGTGGAAACCACCCCACCGCCGCCCAACTCCGATCACTTTCCAAACCACCCCACCGCCGGACCCGCACGCCAAGATGGACCCGGAGTCGTCAGAGGAGTCGAGGGTTTCGCTTCTCCGTTCCTCGTCCGAGGCCGCATTGGCAGCATCCTCGAGGACCCGGGAGACGGGGGCAGCGGCGACCTCGAGGGGACCGGTGGCGGATGCAGTGGCGGCATTAGCGGTGTTGCCAGGGTGGTTACCCGGGCCCGCTATCCGGCACTCGTTAGAGGAAGCAGACGCTGAATCCAAAAGGATGCCTCGGAAGCGGAAGGCCGACGATGAGGGTTTTCAGCACCCTGACGCCAAGAAGGCCAAGCCGGCGGAGGAGTCCAGTGGGGAGGAGGAGTACCCTCACAAATTTTTGGATGTCGATTGGGAGCGTCCGGTAAGTTATCTTACTCATACCAAATTTAATTTCCCCCTTTAGTATTCGAGAACTCTGTCTTTAATTCCTCTGTTGGCTTAGTACATTGAAGTGATTTTTTTGTGTGATTGTGAAATTGTTTCTGAGTTGTAATCAATTCTAGGACATGCAATTTAGGATTTCTTGGCTAGTATACCATAACTGGCATTCATGGCTGCCGATTATGGAAATGTGAAGAAAACTTTATCGAAAATAGTTCTGAACAAAATTTGCTAAAACTGATAGGAACCATTTGATGAATTCAATGACTAGTACGCTGTCAGATTGCCAAATTTGGCCAGCAACTCAGACTAGGGTACATATGCAACATTTTTGGTACAGATCATCCAGTTAAGAATCAGTGAGTTTGTCTGTGAGTAGATTCACCTTTGCTAAATCTTAGACCCAAAAATGTTAAATTTACTTGTGATACAAAGTGATGAAATTTTCTTGTGCAATGTTTGGTTAAGTTTGATGCAAATTTTAGTCAGTAGCATTCTTGGTACAATTAGGATATGAATTTTATGTTGGTCGGTTTCATACAAATTTTTGATCACCTCTAATTGCAACATGATTATTCTTAAGTTCACAAGTGGAATTTTGCTGTTCATGTCTTGATTTCTTAATTCAGGATCTCGGGCCCAAGGTGACTTATGAGCTCAACTTCCCACGAGTTAGGATATTCGTGGAATGCAATGATGACAGTGACGAAGAGTACTGCCTCCCGGGCCCCTCGCGAAGACGTACTGCTGATGCCGAGGTATTACCTTCATTCCCTATGTTCACTATTTTCAGTTTCATTCGAATTTTGATGTACTTATCACTGATAATGCATTGTAAAAACTTTTCAGATTGAGGCTAAGGTGGTGGACCTCCGGCTGGCGATCATGCGTTGGGCACTCCTGTAGGCACGCAAAGGAATGTTAATTAGATAGCTTTTGTGTAGTGAACTACTCCCTCCATTATGTCATGTATTAGGAAATGGAGGTACTAATGAACAAGTGGGATGTCATGAACAATTAGGTTTGATGAATGAGGCTTTTGTGAATTGACCTTGTGTAATGGCATTATTGAAGTGGAAATATATGGTCGCTAATTAATGCTAGTATTATTATTACCCTTGATCGTTCTTGTGATTGCACATGTGTTCTCCATTTGCTCGCAAGAAATTTGCTCTTATTATTGATGTGTTCATGTACATTTTATGTGGATTTCTGATTGACAAGTATAGAGCAAAATAATTATAAAACATAGAAACAACAAAATTAAAAGGAGGACAAGAACATCTCATGGACGAAAAAAGGAAATCATCTCATGAACACAATCATTCAACAGAGGTATACATAAAAGGTATATAATTTTCAATAATATATTAGTTGTCCATCAGGCACAAGCAAGGCTTGCGCACAAAAGCATCATACATCAGATCATCTGTACTACATAAGTCCATCAACCACAACAAGCTCAAGGCTTCTTAACAAAAGGTAAAACTAAATAAGTGCAGGCTTAAGTACTACAGAAGTCCATCAACCATGACAAGCTCAAGGCTTCTTAACAAAAGAAAAAACTAAATAAGTGCAGGCATAAGTACTACATAAGTCCATCAACCACGAAGCTCTTATTCATGTTTAGGCACCATCTTCAGGGGTTGAAATATTTCCGCTTCAGAAGGACGCAAAGCTGCTCACCCATTCCCTTGATTTGTTAATTGGAATTACTGAAGTTAGCATGTATAAGCTGGGAAATTAGGAATGACTACAGCATGGACCGCCATATCTGACCTCCCTCCTCGACGCTAGTGGCCCTTCTCCAGTCTCCTCATCGCTCTCGTGTGAGAACGTGTAGTGAATCAAGACCTTCTCGTTGACCACGTTGACATGGTCGTGCTGAGGAGTCTTCATTGCCAAAAATAGTTATCAATATCAGAATCGTGAATGCAAGAACTATCCTAATATCAATCAATTTCAAATTAACATGCAAGTTTAACTTTGGCTGTCCATCCACAATAATGTTCTAACAAGTTACAATCTAGTTGCGTAATCATGTCGTGCCTCGACTAGCTAAGGCGTGCTGCGGAGGCGGGCCACAAGGTATGGATGTACGCCCTCGCCCTCTTCCTCTACATGCCCAACAGTAGTGATGGCGATGACGACGAGGCTCGGCGGCTCCTGCGCTTGGTCGAGGGACCCGAAGAGGGGGCGACAACGCTTCCTTGGAAGAACTTGACTTGTACGAAACGCCACTCCATGGTCATTTCAGCGACGTGGGACTTACGGCTGTCGGCGGCGGTTGCCGTGCTGGCGCCCGTACCTCGCCAAGATGTTCTTCAGTGTGCAGGTCGTGGGTGTGGCGACCACGCAGGATGGCATGCTTGGTACTCGTGGCGTAGGTTCTGCAGGGAGTGTAGGATCCGGAACGAGTGTGATTGGTTCTTCTTCACACTCAAGGAAGCGTTTAGTGGGATCTGATACAAGGTAAACACTTTGTGATTGCTGATATGTTTTGATTAATTTGTTGCAGACATGATGCACCATAAAAGACATTCATCATTTCAGTGAACATGTTTGCTTTCTTTCTTAACTACTACTCATCAGGAATTCAGTTTACATCTGGAATTCTTATGTTCTGATACTTCAGCTGACTGCTAAAATTTCTTTCAGTTATCAGTAATTCAATTGTTATGACAGTTCGGTTAATGCTTTCTTTTTTTCAGGAAATTTATCTGGCACTGAGGAGAGGGAGCTTGCAGAGAGGCTTTGGCGTCATTTTAGGCAGAACTTTGAAGAAATTCAGCAAATCAACTCGAAGCATGTCTCTGAAGTTGTGTCTTTGCTCGATGTGTCTCTCAACTTGTGTCGATGTGGACCATGTTTTTGATGATCCTTAGTTGCTGTGGTGTCATCGTGGCTCGGGAAGCCTATGTGTAAACTTAGTCCTCATATATCGTACGCACTGGCGCGGCTGCCGATCTTTAATTGGTTACTTAATTTGTGTGATGCATGTTACTCTGGTACGAAATTTTTGTGACGCATGTTATTCTGCTAAAGTTGGTGGAAAGATGATATTCAAAATTTACTTTGACCACAAAAACTTTTCTATAAGTAATATACAGTAACATGTGTCATGTTAAAGTGTTGGTAAATTTCAAAAAGATCTTGTGTCATTTTGTGCAGTTACATAGTAAACAAGTTAACTAGTATAACTTATATAAAACTATAATCATAAAACTTGATTAAGTTCAACCCATCGTCTATCCAAAAATATATAAAACTGAGTGGGACCCACACATCAGCAGGGCACACGAAAACGCACCCCTCAAATACGCCAAGCGTTCAGAAAATTTAGTAGCCAACGATTTGGAAAGTGGCACCAGTTTTTCCATCCGAAATATTTAACAAATAGCCAAACTACCGTGCTACCATGACTGGGGCCACATTATTGCGAAAAGCTGGGTTATTAGACTACTAAGTCGTGCGTCTTTCCCTCCCTAATCCCCTCGCAAAACCAATCTACATCTTGGTCAATTAGGGGTAGTCGATGACGACCGGCGCCGCCGCCAAGCTGCTTCTCGCCTTACACGAGGATGCCGACGTCCAGCGAGGCGGCAAGGGGGACCCCTCCCTCGTCTGAAGCGCTGCGCACACTTGCGTCGGCGATGCTACCGCCAATGTTCACACCAACCTCTGGTACGACGACTGGTGAACCTCCCAGCATGTCCACCAGGGCTAGGGTGACGGCTGCGCTCTTTGGGTCACCTTCATCCCAAAGAGCATCACAACGTTCGGCCGATGAAGAAGCACTCGTCGACGGCCAAGATGTAGAAGATGCGCTACCTTCGTCTCACAACGAGACCGAGGCCAAGTACGATGTTTCCGCGTTCTATCATTCCCCTCATACTACCACCTATATTTCATTTATTTGTGCACGCACTGGTACCCTAGATTTCATGCATTTGTGCACGCGATTTGCACCTAGTTTATTCAAATTATTGAAATGCCGACGATGAATGCGCAGATCAACAGAAGACGATACATGGACCATGTATCTGATTGAAAGGGGTAGTGATGAGGAGGCACATGTTGTACATACAACTAGACCTTTAGGGAGACAAATCAAGCTTGCTACCATAAACTCATTGAAATTAAAATTGGAGTATCGGAACAGGGACTTGATTTACTACAAGACTAGAATTGCTGAATCTCCTACAGAAGCAATCCTAATTGAGATCGAGTACGATTGTGATATAGAAAAAATGAAAAAGAGTCAGGAGGAGGAGCTGGTGATCAGATTAGTTATATCCAGGAATCCAATACCAGACCAAACTGTTGTGGCCATAACACCATTGAAATCCAAAAGAGTTCCCACACATGATGATGAAGAACAAGTCGAAGAATATGATTTAGATGAATACAAAGATTGGCTAGCTCATTTGCATAAAGAGAAGCAAGCCATGGGTAAGATATGGTACATCCCAATATTTGTATATATATATATACTCACGATTTTGCAGTTCACTCATGATTGAAATTATGGATCCTCTTTCAGAATTAAAAGACATATACAGGGAGGACACAATCAAGACATACCAAGAATGGCTGAAGGTTGCAGGACTACTTGATGACATCGGTAATATCCCTCTCCTAATTGCAAACAAATTACCATTCTTTGTCAGACTACAAATTATGCTACCTCATCATGTCACAAAATTGTCTGCAGAAGCGTATGTGGACCCTACCATTCATATGGAATCCATACAAGACAGCAACCCAACACCTCCAGTGCAGCCTCCATCTCACGCTCGGTGTTGGAAACAGCAGGGGTAAGGAGATGGTAACTTGTGTTTATTAGGAATTAACTGTCTATGCATAGTATGCTTTTTTGTGGGTATTATTACATTTTGTTCCCATGGAATAGGCTCACAAAATGTGAAGAAAAGAGGACGCGGTCCCGTAAGAGGCTTGAAGGTAATCTTCAAGAGAATCAAGTCAGGCAATCAGAAGTTGAAAATTGAGTTCTCCAAACTTGGAGGACCGGTAGGTGATAACTACCGCTCATTCGTTGATGAAGTAGTCATGTTTACAAGGAAAAGGACGCCACTCATTGGAGTGAAATCTTGGAAAAAAGTCCATTCAACAGTCAAAGAGGCAATAGCAACTGATATATTGGTAATCATAAACTTTGATTTTGAATACATTTCAATTTTAAACTAACATAACACCCCACATAGTATTTGCATGTTATTGTGATTATATAACAGGCAAGGAGGGACATGGAGGATAATAATGATTCAAGGAATAAGATATGGGACATTGCTAAGGAGCGTTACAAAGGATGGCATTCAACTTTCAGTGCTACGGCCAGGACATACAACATCTACCACCAGAGAATGTTACATAAGCCTAAAGAATTAGATATTGTTGAATGGCATTATCTGCTGAAGTATTTTAGTAATGCTAAATTCCAGGTTTGTTCCACATTGTTACTATTACTGAACAATACATATTTCATACACATGGCTATGTCTGAGTCTTTAAGATTATTGTTTAAATCTTGACATCCTATAGGAAAGGAGCGTACAAAATTCTGTGATTCAAGGCCAACAAACGACAAGACATTTGTCAGGCTATAAGCTTTATTCTCAGCGCAGCTATGAGAAGGTAATAACTAGAGAAGCACATCTACAAACTGTCTTGCAGGATGAATTACTAATTTGTTTTGTTCTTGGTTTAACAAAGAGACCCCGAAACTGGTGAAGAGCCCGATGATATGGAACTTTGGTGGTTAACTCACAGTAAGGATGGGCAATGGATAGACAAGCAATCTAAAAATGTCTATGTGAGTTCTCAATGAATGTGTACATACATTACTATATATAGTCCATGCAATTATAGAATGCATGCAATTTCTGGTTCAACTAACTCCATCTCTGCCTTCTAAATGTCAGGACAAAGCAAGAAACGATATTGCTGAGGCGGAATCAAATGCAGATAACAACTTCGTTACCCAACAGGAAAAAACGAGATGTTCCAGAAGGCATACAAGGAAGTCACAAAGTGCAAACCAACCAAGTTGCATGGTAATGGGTACCTGGCAAAAAAAACCCAACTAGAAGGCAGCTACTCAATGCGGATCACTAGGAACAAATTCGTAGGGAAGAGCAACAGCATCAGGAACACGTCGAGCTCATGGAATCATTTGGGCTGCTACAACAACAAATGTCAACATGGGAAGCTGAAAGGGAAGCTGAAAGGAGAGAACATGCACGACAAATTGAAGAAAGTAATAAGAAGAGGGAGGCTGATCTGGAACAACTTAGGCAGGAGTTCCTATCAATGCTGCAAGCAACAAATGGACAGGCACAATTTCCACAGGTACTAGTCAAGCTAGTTGTATGAATGACTTTCTTTCCTTAATTAGGTTGTATATCTGAATGTTTGTATCCTTTCATAGATTGTCCTGCCAACATCTATCCAGCCAAACAACAATGTCACTGAATCCGCAGACGTGGCGGCGGCTGTATCAATCAACCAGCCAAACAACAATGTCACTGAATTTCCAGACGTGGCGGCGGCTGCATCAATCACGACAACTGGAAATGTACATATAGACTCCAGGAATGTGCTCTCTTCTAGTCAGGTTGTTCTTGAATTCACAACTTTTTACTTCTATATATCATCAGTTACTAATAAAATGGCATCTAATTTTTTCCTTCCAAATGATTGGTTCCTAGGAGAAGGAATCTGAAGTCATTGCTAAACAAGTCAGTCACAAACCAAAAGTAATAAAGCTGTTAACAATCCTGAAGCACAATCTGTCGTCCCACCCGTTAAAAAAATTTCATCTCAACATCTAAGGGAACAAGCTGCACTAAGGAGACGACAAACTACCGAAAAGACATGAGGTGAAATTTTCGTAACTCCTCTTCCTGCTGTGAATGTACATGTTTCAGGTGTCAAAGTGTGTTTATGGTTCTGATAATTTTAGGAATCGCAATCAAGCTTTGGTTTGCTACATGCTGTTGTTGCACCAATTCCAATATTAGAGATTATTTGATCTTAAAAATGTTGTTCATTCTTTTCAGGAGACTAAGCCATGTCGAATGGAGCAAACAGGTGATGGGAGCTCCTTGCATTGAAGTCACCCTTTGCTGATCAAGTGTTGGGATCCTCTCGAAGTGACCCATTGCTGACCAAGATCTTCATTCCATATCAAATTAGCCTACTATATATGTGTTGAAACAATGTCCTGTCCAAAACTTTTTAGTATTGTAGTACTTTGTGTGTCATGTAATTTATCAGTGGATGGTTGAATGATGTTTCATGAACTATAAATGCATAATTATACCTGCTCATGTTATTTACTGTTTACATTATTGCTTCTATATAAATGAGGGTGGCAGAATGTGGGACATGGGTACCCTGGGGTTCCCACCGACCAGTCTCACGGCCGTCCCCGACAAGTGGGCCCGGCCCACCAGAAGACCAACAGACCTGACAGTAGGCCCAACAGACCTGATTTGTGGCCCTGACGACCTCCTGAAGACCTTATCTAGAACGACTACAAGACTTGGCGTGCAAGACAAGACAGCGGTGGATCTGACAGGCAGTCCGGGATATATGGAAATAGTTGTAATTGTAACATCCCTGATGTTACTTAAGTTAAGTACTTCAATTAGTCATGATAATCAAGAATAATTAGTTCCTAAGCATGTTTAACATGATGGTGATAAATTTTGCAAATAAGACCTTGGTCAAAATCTCAAAATTTGGTCAAACCCCTAAGTACTCCTTAAGGCTGAAATGATTTTCTTGCGCGTTCTCAAAATTTCACTATAGAACTAAAAAATCTGCCAATATAAAAGTTTTTCCTTGTTTCTGGGAACACATTTTTCATAATTGGCGGACATTCAAATTTTGAGTGTAAAGGTGCCAAAAACAGGGTTGAACTCGTTGTCAATAGTGTTTCGGACCTAGAAAACCTACACGTTCATCACGTTTTTCTCGTCAAACCAAACATCAAAACATAGGTCACCCTTTGTGAAAGTTGTAGAGCTATAGTCCCTCTACAACTTCTATTTTTGGAGATTTGCAACTTAGTAGGCACTTTTTTGAGTTTAGCGTTTTCGAAACTAGGTAAACAGAATAAAAATCGGACGCCGTCGTGCTGTCGCTGCGCCCAGCGCGCGCGCGCGTTCAGCCGTGCCTGCCACGCGTCGGGGCCCCGTCCTCCAGCGTACGGAGGGCTTCGGATCGTCCACTGTGGACCCACACACGCCCTAGGTAGCTCCGCTCTCCAGCGTGCTGTACACCGCGTCTAGGGGGGACATCCGCGGCCTGGAACGGCCCAGCCGGCCACCTCACCACCGGCCGGTGCACCCAGGGACTGCATTGCAGAACCTAAGGTCTTTCCAGGGTCCTAGATGCAATAACCAGGGACCTGGTTGTAATAAGGTTCTTTAGGGTTTCGGCTGCAACTTCAAAAAATCATTTAAAATATTAGAAAAATGAGAAAAATGCAAATCCAGTTGTGTTAGTTTCCTTGTAATGACATCTACATTTTCTAGAAAGGGTGTATAGGGTTTTGCTGTACAATTTTGAAATGAAAATCCAAACTCAGTTTGAGGTACTTTTGTTGTAGTTCAAAATGTACTCATGCTATGGAGATGCAATTTGGATATGTTATTCTCTGTGCCATGTTTAGATCTGTGATCAAATTTGACACATGTTTGTTGTGTAGATGTATAGTTATGATTTTTGTAAGATTTATGTTAGGTTAAGCTTAATGATTTTTATAGCCCCTCAAGAAATCTTTTCTTTAAGCACCAATGCACCCTGGGACTTTGTCATGATGTTTAGCATCTCTGGATAAATAACTATGATTTTAGGATTTGGTTTGAAGGTTGTTTTGTATTTAACTTTGTGTAGGATGTTAAATGGATAACTTGAAAAATATGATAGATCTATATTTGGAAATTGGTCAGTAGCTTAAATTTGATATGAATGACCTGTAGGAAAAAGTTGAGGTCAAAAAGATTAGCAAATCTTTTTATAGGATTTAATGAAGTTAAGCTAGGCTGAAAGTTGTCTTTTTTCATATAAATTAATTTATATGCAATCTGGAGCTAAATTTTGATATTTAAGCTTAGTTTAGTCATTTTCTGCTGTGTGCAAAGTTTGAGATGAGTTAGAGTTATATTTCAATTAATTTTAATTTTGGATGAATGGCTAGCTAAGAATTAAATAAATAAGCTTATATTTATTATTTGAGTTTAAACAAGATTCTCCTGTTCAGTCCTGTTTTAAATCATTTTAAACACACCCCATGCTGTTCGGTGAAGTGTAGTAAGCTAATTTGTTTAAATGGGCACACAATCACCATCAAAGTAGTAGTTAGTTCACCCTCACACCACACCTATACTTTTTGTGAGAATTAGTATTTGTTTAGATGAATGTGGCCAACAAGAGTTGGTTTGGTGGTAATTCTCCCACCCTCACCATAATCTAATGCATATGCATGTGAACGTGTAGATTTACCAGACGGGATTTATATGCTGACTCAGGAGGGAGACGGGACGTTAGTTGGTGAAGTGAACGAGTTGTGTACTCACCAAGACTTGGACCAAAGTCCAGAAGAGCCCAAGGTTGTTGCTAACATAGAAGAAGGCAAGCCCCGGAGTGCATATAACCTTTTTGGGATAAACTCATATCTTTTACTTTCCAGTATTTATGTTATGTTTTGTGCATTTAAGTTTCAGGAGTTGAATTGAAAACTAGATGCATGATCCTTAGGTTCCTATGCTCTTATACTAGTATGTTAGGACGCTAGTGCCATGCTTTAAGGACACGGTACAAGTCGAGTAATGACTCATTGCTCGCGAGATATAGGATGCTTATGCTGGAATCATAAGTTGGATAAATTGACTCGCTCATGTGGTAAGAGCAATGGGTTCGGACTCGACCGAGTAGCACAGTGCTGGTCTAAGCTATTGAACGTACCAAGTGCTTGTCAGGAATGGGACCGGTAAGCCTAGTACCTAATGAACCAGTGCGGGTACTTTATCGCTACTACTCTTGAGATGCGTCGCCTGGTTCGCTACCGGTAGTGCAAGTGTGAGTCTGGACGTGCTGTGTGAGGGTGTTCCAGTAACCTTGTACTTAGGATTGTGGCATCTGTCCCTAATCTGGGGAATGACAGGAACCCCCTGGTCGGGGTAGACCCCGCATTTGCTTTTCTTATGATTCTTGGGGTCTACCTTCTTCCGTGTATCTTGGGTTTACCTTGCAAGGATATAAATCGATCCATCGTCGGTCACTCGCCGTTATCTGAGTCGGCTTGACCACTGGCTACCCCATATTTAATTATGGAACATTTGGATTAATATTGTTGTCTGATTAATATTGTTTGCACAGCATGCTTGTTTAGTATAGGTGCTTACCTAGAATGGTTAACATACTAGAATATGAGCTAAAATTTGAAATTAAGGATCAACTCTTAGTCGCTTTTGGCAAAACAAACCCACCAGCCAAAAAGCCTTGCATGTCTAGTTGTCCTTTTCTTTTTGTCGGGTCAGTCTTGCTGAGTATTAGTATACTCAACCTTGCTTAATTTGTGGTTTTTAGGTAACCTCATCTAGCCTGGCTCTATTCCAGATGGATGGGAGATTGAATGGGAGAATGACGATGATGAGTGATACTTCATGGATGGCCTCCCATGTGTATCTTCCGCTAGTTTTATTTCCGCCGTTTAAACTCTGAATCACCGTTACTTTTATGTATGAAAAAACTGGTTTGTAATAAGATGCACTTGTGGATTTTTATGTAATGTAAACTTGTACCAGAGCGATGATATGCACTAGAGTATTAAAAATACCTTAACAAACTTGTTTTAGGAATAAAATTTGCCAAGAATAAGAATCTTGCTAAGTGTGTAGGATGTTAAGATTTAAACTAGTCCGAGAGGCCCTAGAGGGGATTTTTGGATTCTTTCAGGTGGCTAGTACTCTATGGTGTATTTAAACTGACTTCCAACACATTTTATTCTTGTCAAAACTTACTTTCTTGCACAACCATACTAGTTTGTCACGTTTTTCCATACGTGATGGTGCCACGGGAAAGTCCGTGAGGGATGGATGGGACCTATTCCAATGGAAACCCACGTCGCGTATGCGTCTTGTCACGTTTTGCCATACGTGATGGTGCCACGGGAAAGTCTGTGAGGGATGGATGGGACCTATTCCAATGGGAACCCACATCACGTCAGAGTCTTAAATAGGACGCTGTTCATGCAGTGGCTTTACACATGGATACCATTTCTATAGTGAACGGTAATGAATGTGGACGCTTTTGTGAGTGCTGGCACAAAAGGTTCTGAATATCTGTGATTTTCTGCAGGTACACTAACCACAGTTGTTAGGTATGGTAATTAAGAAGCGAATAGCGTCCGACTAGCTATTATAGGGAGAGACGTATATATATGCCTTGCCACCGACACTAACTTCGATTTTTAGCTTAAAAGCTTGGTGAGGATGTATAGGATATTTTTGCATCATGTTAAAAGCTACCAAACTGAAAATGATCATAATCCACTTTTTGTGTGGTCTATAGTATTATATCATGCTTAAGGACCCTTTCATGATAGATTGATGAATTGGTGTGTTAATCAAGACTATAACTAGTTGCTGTCCAAATTTTTCTAAGGATTATCTAGAAAAATTCTGACTAGGTGTTCTTTAGGGAAATTTCTCATCAGCTAGTTAAGCTTCTTCCATGAATTTTTCATGATTTTAAAATGATTAAATCTGAAGATATGATTAAATTGCTACGCATAGGTCATGCTGAAATTCTGTCAAAATCCTGAGTTAGTCTGAAAACTTGAATTTTTAAATATAATTCCTAAATGAATATGACCAGAGAATCTAAAACAAAAATGTTCATTATATAGCCTAGTTTGTACTGTAAAAATTTCATGGTTATTGGGTTCTCAGTTTTTGAGATATGATCTTTTTAGGGAAGCTCTGCCCTGCTGAAAATTTCTAGGCAATAGCACTTTGAAAATGGATCTGTTAGACCCTTTTCCAATCTGAGTTGATTTAACCTTTGAATACCAAAAAGGTGAGCTATAACTTTGTCGAGATGCTCACAAAAATTTGGAATTTTTGGGTACTGGTTATTCAGTTATGAATTTTTGTTCAGAACTGCCAATTTTTGTCATTGGCATGTTAAACTCATTTCTAACATGAGATTGTATATGTTAGGCTGACCAAGAGTATGTACTTTGTGTGGCTAGAAGCTACATGAAAATCCTTGACGTAATGGTGATCCCAAAAACTTAACTTTGATGTAACCATATGGATGCACCACCTTATGCAGTAATCTGCGTGAGGAATAAAGTTGAGCTATTTGTGGTCACGATGGAGTCTGGTGCTGAATACCAAAATGGTTCATAATTTTGTGATGGTCATGCTCACAAAAATTCAGCATTTTTTGCATGTGTAGATTGAGAAATATCGAATTTTTAGTAAGCTCCTGTTTGCTGTCAAAACTGCTAGACAGACTTTGGTAAATGGATTTTTCGACCCCTGTAAAAGTTGAATCTGTCTTGGGGTTGAATACCAAAGTTGAAGCTTATGAAATTCTACACATGCTGACCAAAATTTAGAAATTTTTGACATTTGTATAGAAAGTTATGAATTTTATGCTCAGGGCTGTTATGCTATCTGAATTCTGAATTTTCGATACTTTGAACTTAGGTCATGCATATTCTACTTGTTATTATTTTGAGCAAGCTTTGAATATGTATCTAAGGAAAGTTCAAAGTTTCAGATGTCCGATAATGCACATAACACCCCTGGGGGTTCTGGAGTTTCTAGTGGTGGTGATCCTCCCCCACCCCCACAAATGACACCTGCTGAGGTTTTCATGGCTCCTCAGACAGAAGTGTTGAGGCAAATCCTTCGATAAGTCTTCTCGATGCAATCCCGATACTGAATTGAGGATACCTCGAGCGCTTCTCGTTTTTCCCCAACATCACGGTCAAACCTCTCGAGCCATTGGCCCCATGCTTTTCAGTGCCATGCCAGCATTGCGCAGCACAGTTCTACCACCTTTTTACCACAGCAGCTGATCACCACTTCCGCACAAGCGACATCGATTTCCTCATGAAACCCATTATCTCCCCTGGAGGTTTTTCTCTAACCTTGTTGTCGAATCTCGGGACGAGATTCCTTTTAAGGGGGTAGTCTGTAACATCCCTGATGTTACTTAAGTTAAGTACTTCAATTAGTCATGATAATCAAGAATAATTAGTTCCTAAGCATGTTTAACGTGATGGTGATCAATTTTACAAATAAGAGCTTGGTCAAAATCTCAAATTTTGGTCAAACCCCTAAGTACTCCTTAAGATTGAAATGATTTTCTTGCGCGTTCTCCAAATTTCACTATAGAACTAAAAAATCTACCAATATAAAAGTTTTTCCTTGTTTCCGGGAACACATTTTTCATAATTGGCGAACATTCAAATTTTGAGTGTAAAGGTGCCAAAAACAGGGTTGAACTCGCTGTGAACAGTGTTTTGACCCGAGAAAACCTGCAGGTTCATCGCGTTTTTCCCGTCAAACCAAACATCAAAACATAGGTCTCCCTTTGTGAAAGTTGTAGAGGTATAGTCCCTCTACAACTTCTATTTTTGGAGATTTTCAACTTAGTAGGCACTTTTTTGAGTTTAGCATTTTCGAAACTAGGTAAATGGAATAAAAATCGGATGCCGTCGTGCTGTCGCCGCGCCCAGCTCGCGCGCATTCAGCCGTGCCTGCCACGCGTCGAGGCCCCGTCCTCCGGCGTACGGAGGGCTTCGGCTTATCCGCTGTGGACCCGCGCGTGCCCTAGGTAGCTCCGCTCTCCTGCGTGCCGTACACCGCGTCCAGGGGGACATCCGTGGCCTGGAACGGGCCCAACCGGCCACGCGCCGCAGCGTGCCGTGCCGCATGCGCACGTGCGCATGCAGTGGGCCAGCTGGTCGTGCCGCGCGTTAAGGAGCCCAGGGCCGCGTCCTCATCTTGCTCGTGCAGCACCTCACGCGAAAACGCAGCCGCAACAGTCGCGCTACTCGTTGTGCTCGTCGCGCCAAAGCTGAGCGTGCCGCCGTCGCCATAGCCACGCCACCGCCGACCTCCCTCCCCCACTCCTCACCACCCAGCCTCAAGCACATCAGAGCCGCCCACGGCCCCACTTCACCGTCCCCAGCCACCAGCTCACCTCCACGACGAGCACACTTGCCGGAGCAGAGGTACAGGCGGCCTCAGATCCACCAGGCCGCCGTTCTCTATCGCCGGAGCACCTCCCGACCTCCGGACCGCCTCAAATCGAACCCTAGGTGAGCTTCCATCACTCCCCCGCACTTTCCCCGGTTAATCTCGCCGCTGGCTCGCCGGATTTTGGACCTCACCGCCGGCCGATGCGCCCAGGGACTGCATTGCAGAACCTAAGGTCTTCCCAGGGTCCTAGATGCAAGAACCAGGGACCTAGTTGTAATAAGGTTCTTTAGGGTTTCGGCTGCAACTTCAAAAAATCATTAAAAATATTAGAAAAATCAGAAAATGCAAATTCAGTTGTGTTGGTTTCCTTGTGACAAGATCTACATTTTCTAGAAAGGGTGTATAGGGTTTTGCTGTATAGTTTTGAAATGAAAATTCAAACTCAGTTTGAGGTACTTTTGTTGTAGTTCAAAATGTACTCATGCTATGGAGACGAAATTTGGATATATTATTCTTTGTGCCATGTTTAGATCTGTGATCAAATTTGACACATGTTTGATGTGTAGATTTATTGTTATCATTTTTGTAAGCTTTTATGTTGAGTTAAGCTTAATGCTTTTTATAGCCCCGCAAGAAATCTTTTCTTTAAGCACCAATGCACCCTAGGACTTTGTCATGATGTTTAGCATCTCTGGAAAAATAATTATGATTTTAGGATTTGGTTTGAATGCTGTTTTGTATTTAACTTTGAGTAGGATGTTAAATGGATAACTTGAAAATATGATAGATCTATTTTTGGAAATTGGTCAGTAGCTTAAATTTGACATGAATGACCTGTAGGAAAAAGTTGAGGTTAAAATGATTAGTAAATCTTTTTTATAGGATTTAATGAAGTTAAGCTAGGCTGAAAGTTGTCTTTTTTCATATAAATTAATTTATATGCAATCTGGAGCTAAATTTTGATATTTAAGCTTAGTTTAGTCATTTGCTGCTGTGTGCAAAGTTTGAGATCAGTTAGAGTTATATTCCAATTAATATGAATTTTGGATGAATGGCTAGCTAAGAATTGAATAAATAAGCTTATATTTATTAT
Organism: Cenchrus fungigraminus; assembly: GCA_036936925.1. Taxonomy (NCBI): domain Eukaryota; kingdom Viridiplantae; phylum Streptophyta; class Magnoliopsida; order Poales; family Poaceae; genus Cenchrus; species Cenchrus fungigraminus. The sequence goes on from CM072779.1 coordinate 108,472,122, forward strand.
TTATGTTTAAACAAATTTCTCCTGTTCAGTCCTGTTTGAAATCATTTTAAACACACCCCACGCTGTTTGGTGAAGTGTAGTAAGCTAATTTGTTTAAATGTGCACACAATCACCATCAAAGTAGTAGTTAGTTCACCCTCACACCACACCCATACTTTTTGTGAGAATTAGTATTTGTTTAGATGAATGTGGCCAACAAGAGTTGGTTAGGTGGTAATTCTCCCACCCTCACCATAATCTAATGCATATGCATTTGAACGTGTAGATTTACCAGACGGGATTGATACGTTGACTCAAGAGGGAGACGGGACGTTAGTTGGTGAAGTGAACAAGTTGTGTACTCACCAAGACCTGGACCAAAGTCCAGAAGAGCCCAAGGCTGTTGCTAACATAGAAGAAGGCAATCCCCAGAGTGCATATAACATTTTTGGGATAAACCCATATCTTTTATGTTCCAGTATTTATGTTATGTTTTGTGCATTTAAGTTTCAGCAGTTGAATTGAAACCTAGATGCATGATCCTTAGGTTCCTATGCTCTTATACTAGTATGTTAGGACGCTAGTGCCATGCTTTAAGGACACGGTACAAGTCGAGTAATGACTCATTGCTCACGAGATATAGGATGCTTATGTTGGAATCATAAGTTGGATAAATTGACTCACTCATGTGGTAAGAGCAATGGGTTCGGACTCGACCGAGTAGCATGGTGCTAGTTTAAGCTATTGAACGTACCAAGTGCTTGTCGGGAATGGGACCGGTAAGCCTAGTACCTAATGAATGAGTGCGGGGACTTTATCGCTACTACTCTTGAGATGCGTCTCCCGGTTCGCTACCGGTAGTGCAAGTGTGAGTCTGGACGTGCCGTGTGAGGGTGTTCCAGTAACCTTATACTTAGGACTGTGGTATCTGTTTCTAATCTGGGGAATGACGGGAACCGCCTTGTCGGGGTAGACCCCGCATTTGCTTTTATTTGGATTCTTGGGGTCTACCTTCTTCCGTGTATCTTGGGTTTACCTTGCAAGGATATAAATCGATCGATCGTCGGTCACTCGCCGTTATCTGAGTCGGCTTGACCACTGGCTACCCCATATTTAATTATGGAACATTTGGATTAATATTATTGTTTGATTAATAATTTTTGCACAACATGCTTGTTTAGTATAGGTGCTTACCTAGAATGGTTAACATACTAGAATATGAGCTAAAATTTGAAATTAAGGATCAACTCTTAGTCGCTTTTGGTAAAACAAACTCACCAGCCAAAAAGCCTTGCATGTCTAGTTGTACTTTTCTTTTTGTCGGGTCAGTCTTGCTGAGTATTAGTATACTCAGCCTTGCTTAATTTGTGGTTTTCAGGTAACCTCATCTGGCCTGGCTCTATTCCAGATTGATGGGAGATTGAATGGGAGAATGACGATGATGAGCGATACTTCATGGATGGCCTCCCATGTGTATCTTCCACTAGTTTTATTTCCGCTATTTAAACTCTTAATCACCTTTACTTTTATGTATGAATAACCTGGTTTGTAATAAGATGCACTTGTGGACTTTTATGTAATGTAAACTTGTACTCTGGTCCCGCCTTCGTGTGGGCTTTGCGCATATCATGATCCTGTTGTAAAGTGATTCACCGGGCATGACCCGACAGAGGCAACAAAATACATCCTTGTTATCGCTTAGGAGCCAAGTGGACCGGCTTAGGTGATAATACATATTTATTTTGGGAGGTTCTGTCACAGTAATCAACTAGACTTAGGTCTCCCAGTCATAACCGACCAGGAGTCTAGGGCGCCAACCTTGTCCGCTGGCCAATATAAGGCGGGCAGGGCGACCCCCATGGTACAACACCTCAATCAATCAATCTCCACCGACAACTGGACGTAGGGTTTTACTCTCCGGAGGCCCGAACCAGTATAAACTCGCCGTGTTTCGTGTGCTCTTGTACAACCATCGAATCCTTAGCTTCCAATCACCCCCAACTGAATCGAAACCATAGGGATTAACCCCCTTGTGGACTGTCCGGATCTAAACCTCCAACAGTTGGCGTGCCAGGTAGGGGCAGATCGAAAGTTCTTCGTGCGACTTCGATGGCTTCGTTCAACAGCGTCATCTTCCCCGCCAGCTTGGCGGACTTCCTCGCTAATCCTGTCAACATCAGCTTCGGCTCTGTGCTGTCGGGATCCATTGCTCCAGCCGTCGGCCAAGTCGTCCTCGACAACGCCGCAGTGCACCCCGTTCAACAGGTCGAATCCGGCTTGTTGACGGAAACCCACCCACTCCTCGCGACATCGTCGCGGGGCTCGATCGTGTCGCAACCATGCTTGCAGACATGATCAAGATCTATGAAAGCGTCCAATGCTCTAGCAGTTCGACTCCAACTCGTATGCCTCTGGACCTACATACTCTAGCTCGTGGGGTTTCCACCCACATGAGGAAGAAGATCCAGATCCAATCTAGATCGGACTCGACCACCCCCAGACCCAGGTCTTTGGGCACCGCAGGGACCTCAACGAGGATCCCTGCCCTCTCCACAAGAAGGCCAAGCACACTGCCCGTCAGTGCTGTGCCCTGAAGAAGCTCCACCAACCTACACCGCCTGCAGCGACCTCAGGTCGCCCAATCCATTTACCCGCGCAGTCCCCAAACTGTGACGAGTTTCAAGTCGCCCGTGTCATCCTCACGCCCAACACGTATGGTGATGATGTCTTGGCACGTCGCGATATCTCCAATCGCGAGGTCCTTGTGGTCTCAGCGGATGTACCAGCCCCGACTTGTGAAACAGACACTCAACGTGTGCAACGAGAAGCTGACAACGCTAATCGAGCCGTCCGCCGCCAGGCTGAGGTCGATGCAGCAGCTTAGGCCGCCGCGGTAGCAGCGGCTGCAGCACCAGGTGGTAGTCAAATACCACAAAACAACACCCAGAACAACGCTCAAGGTGCACCCCTAGCGGGTCAAGGTGAGGTCCAGCCACAGGAGCAAGTTCAGATGCCACATCCTCGAGGTCATAGGCGTGCACGCGACCTACGAAAAGACTTCGAGGATGCTGGCCATGAGGTCTACGGCTCCCCTCAAGCCAACTTGGGGGCAAGTCTAGTAGAGATCCAACAACTGGGGGATACCCCACAGGCGCAGTGAGCCACCGCCAAGATCAGGGTCATTATGGCCCAGGTCGAGGAGCGCAACCAAGGCTACAACAGGACAACAATGCGCACCGCGCACTCAAGGAGTAGGTCGGTGCGAGACAACAACAACAACAACAATGCTCGGCAAGCTCCATAGTAGCCCGCTGCAGAGGGAGGTGGCGAGAACGAAGTCGTGCAACAACCTAACCCAAGACCGCAAGATGGAGGACCTCAAGCTGCTGGGAACGGCCGGCCCAGGTCGCACAGGCTCCTGCGGCCAATCCTCAGCAGCCATTACGTGACAAGCACGAGATTCGACGTCGTGCAGACTACAATCGCATCAATGGTCGCCCAGACCCGCTTGAAGCCAACAATTTACTTCAAGCAATCGACCTCCGGACGATGCACAACATCGAGCTCCAGCAGCGTGCCAATTACACCAAGTCAATGGCGCACCCGACAATCTGTACGTCGTCCCCTCGGGACCTCGTGCAGCTGACCAGCCAGGCTCCAGCACCATCAACAACTTTGCGGCCTTCTCACGACGTCTCCGCAAGTTGACACACCCCAAGGAGTTCAAGCCGAACATCGACAAGTACGACGGTCGCTCCGACCCGAGTATATGGCTGAAGATGTACACCATTGCTCCTCAGGCAGTAGGTGGTAATGAAGACCACATGGCGGGATACTTTCCCTTGGCCATGGGCCAAGCGCCACTCTTGTGGCTCAATAACTTACCAGATGAGTATATCTCATCCTAGGCAAGTCTGTCGCGGTTGTTCACCACGAACTACCAAGCGACCTACAATCGACCGTGCAACACGCATCACCTCGCAAGAGTGACCATGAAGACTGGTGAAACCCTCTGGAACTACACCAATCAGTTCTTCAAGAACCGCAATACGCTCGCTGGAGTCACGGCCGACGATGTCATCAGCGCATACAAGAAAGGCGTTACCAACATCAAGCACTTCGAGAAAATCCACGAGTCAGGAACCAAGACCATCACCGAACTCATGGAGTACGTCGACAAGATCGTGGATACTCAAGATGCGGTGATCCACGGCTTCAAGGGAGTCATAACTGACGACATGTCCATGGCCTCGGCCCCTGACAGTACTGGAAAGTCACGCAAGCGCTCCAACGAGGTCTTAATTGCCAACTCCAGCTTCATGCGACCTGAGTTCGAGTCAACTCTTGACGACGTGTGCTAGTTCCATCATGGTGCCAAGCACTCCATGCGTAACTGCATCGAGCTAAAGCGCGCTCTGAGCGTGCCAGAAGAACCCAAGCCGGCGAAGAAGGCCACCAGCAATGACAACCGCTACAACAACAACCGGCGCTACGACAACCATTACCACCGACCTGATTGGCGTGACAACCAAGACAGGCGACCTTATCGCCGTGATGATCGACGCAATGATCGTCGCGACAATCGTCGTGATGATCGCCGTGATGATCGCTGCGATGACCACCACCACGACCGCAGGAACGACAACAGCAATGATCGTCGCAGAGACAATGACCGGCGCATGGAGAGGACGCCACCACCACCACCGACAAGCGGCAACCCTAATGGTGTTTACCAAGCACCCAATAGGGGTCAACTTCATTGTGGGAGGTCGTAGGGCCACCCAAACACAAAGACAACACCGTGTCAGAGTTCGAGAGATCGGGTTCGTCAATACTGAAGCTCCGAAACCCCTGAGGTGGTCGGAGTATCCCATAACCTTCTCTAGGGAAGACCATTGGGTGCACATACCAGACCCCGAGACTTACGCGTTGGTCGTCAACCCTACGGTGGATGGAGCTGCGCCCCCAAGATGCTCATCGATGGATGCAGCAACCTCAACATCATATTCACCGAGACGTTGAAGAAGATGAAGTTCGATTTTAGCAAGATGACAGCCTGTGACGAACCCTTCTATGGGGTCATACCAGGCAAGGCGGCATATCCTCTGGGATGTGTCTGCCTCCCAGTAACCTTCGGGACGGAAGCCAACTACCGCACTGAGTGACTAACGTTCGAGGTCGCGGACTTCCGCTCCTCCTACCACGCCATCCTAGGTCGTCCGATGCTGGCTCGGTTCATGGCAATCCCGCATCACACGTACCTCATCTTGAAGATGCTGGCGCCTAATGGAATCCTTACCATCTACGGGGACATCATAGTCTTCTACAGATGCGAAGACGAAACCATCGACCTCGCCTTGACGTCTGCCTACATAGCTGCTACTTCGATCATGGTCGCAGAAGCCGCCAAGGTCGACACCTCGACGCTCACGGTGCCTAAGCAGAAGTGCACCCCCACTGCCCGACACAACCAAGGAAGTCACCATCAGGGCCAACTTGGACCAGAAATAGGAACTCACGCTCACCAGCTTTCTCCGGGACAACGCTAACATATTCGCATGGAGCCCATCCGCTATGACTGGCGTCCTGAGGGATCTGGCTGAGCACTCCCTTGACATAAGCAAGACTGCAAGACCCGTCAAGCAGAAGCTCTGATGCTTCGCGAAGGATCGAAGGGAGGCCATAGGGGTAGAGATCTGCAAGCTCTTGGCTGCAGGATTCATTCGTGAATGTAAACACCTGGTTTGGTTAGCCAACCCGGTACTTGTACCCAAGAAAACCGGCGGATTAAGGATGTGTATCGATTACACCGATCTCAATAAGCACTACCCTAAAGATCCTTTCCCTCTCCCACAAATCGACCAAGTCGTGGACTCCACGGCCGGCAGCACTCTGTTGTGCTTCCTCGACTGCTATTCAGGGTATCACCAGATACGCTTGAATCCCAATGACCAAGATAAAATAGCGTTCATAACGCCCCACGACATCTATTGCTACAAGGTCATGACCTTTGGCCTGAAAAATGCTGGTGCCACGTACCAGAAGGCGATCCAGAGGTGCCTAGCATCTCAACTAGGCGACAAAATGGAAGCATACATCGACGACGTGGTTGTCAAGACCAAGATCGAGGAGAACCTCATCGCCGACCTCGAGCAGACCTTCAACAATCTTCGCACCTACCAATGGAAGCTGAACCCGACCAAGTGTGTCTTCGATGTCCCCTCCGGGTTTCACCTGGGCTTCATGGTCGGGAACCGAGGCATTGAAGCAAACCCTGCGAAGATCAAGGTGATATGCAGCATGGCCCGCCCATCTTGCAAGAAGGACGTCATGAAGCTCACCGACATGATGGCGGCTCTAGGTCGTTTCATCAGCAAGCTCAGAGAAAAAGGCCTACCCTTCTACAGGCTATTGAAGAAGGCCGACAAATTCGTGTGGGATGATGAAGCTCAGCAAGCCTTCGACAAGCTTAAGGAGTCTCTCACCTCGCCACCGATCATGACACCACCAAAGCCGAAGGAAAAGCTCCTCCTTTACATCGCTACGACCACTAATGTGGTCAGCATTGTCCTCATTGCTGAACAAACAGAAGAAGGGCAAGCCTATCCTGTCCAATGACCTGTCTACTACGTGAGCGAGGTCCTGGCTGACGCTAAAACACGTTACTCTCAACCTCAGAAGTTGCTCTATGCGCTTCTGATCTCATCAAGAAAGCTCCAGCACTACTTCCAAGCTCACTCCATCGTGGTACCTTCAGCCTTCCCCCTAGGTGAGATTATTCACAACTGAGATGCCAATGTCCGCATCATCAAGTGGTCTGTCGAGCTCGGTGAATTCGACCTTGAATTCTGCCCAAGGCAGTCTATGAAGTCTCAAATCCTCGCTGACTTCGTGTTAGAGTGGACGGAAATCTAGATCGCTTAGCCCGCGGAACGACTTGAGCACTGGATCATGTACTTCGACGGCGCACTCAACCTTGAGGGCGCTGGCGCCGGTGTGCTGTTCATCTCGCCTAAAGGCGACCATCTCAAGTATGTGCTGCAGATCCACTACAAGGCCTCCAACAATGGAGCCGAGTACGAAGCTCTCATCCATGGGCTCCGTATCACTGTGTCCCTCGGCATCAAGCGACTCATCACCTATGGTGAGTCCAAGGTCGTCATAGAGCAAGTTAACAAAAATTGGGATTGTGTCAAAGACACAATGGACGCTTACTGCGCCGAGATTCGAAAACTCGAAGGCCACTTCGAGGGAGTAGAATTCCACCATGTTCCATGCGAGAACAATGTCGCGGCATATGTCCTCTCTAAGATGGGCTCAAAACGAGCACTGGTTCTACTCGGTGTGTTCATTCAAGACTTACACAAACCCTCAATCAAGATCCTGGACCCGGATAATCCGGTTCCAGAGTAGCTTGATCCAGTGCCTACACCTCCCTGAGACGTGCTCATGGTAGATGCAGAAGAGGATTGGCGCCAGCCTTTCCTAGACCTCCTGGTCCACCAGTTGGTTCCAGAGGACAAGGTACAATGTGAAAAGATAACGCAGCGTGGTGCTAACTACGTCGTGATTGGAGAAGAGCTATACTGTAGAGCAGCCTCTACCGGTGTACTGATGAAGTGCATCTTGCGATCAGAGGGTCTCCAGCTCTTAGCTGAGATTCACGGTGGCGAGTGTGGCTGCCACGCAACGTCAGCCAATCTGGTCGGCAAGGCATACCTATCTAGTTTCTACTGGCCCACGGCCATGAGCGACGCCAAAGACCTCGTCAAGAAGTGTAAGGGATGCCAATTCTTTGTCAAACAACAGCACCTGCCCGCTCAGGTCTTTTGCACGATCCCCCCTTCATGGCACTTCGCCATGTGGGGTTTGGACTCCATAGGTCCATTCAAAACCACTCCTAGTGGCTACAAGCACATCATTGTTGCTGTAGACAAATTCACCAAGTGGATTGAGGTTCGACCTGTCGTCAAGGTCACATCGGAGGAGGCGGCAAAATTCTTCAAGGAGATCACATATCGCTTCGGTGTGCCCAATAGGATCATTAGCGACCTAGGGTCAGCCTTTACAGGCTCTGCGTTCTGGGATTTCTACCAGGACAACATGATCGACGTCTACTACTCGTCTGTTGCTCACCCCAGGTGCAACGGTGAGGTCGAGCGTGCCAATGGCATGGTTCTACAAGCTCTGAAGGATTGTATCTTCGATGATGCCTCCAACTATGCGACCCACTGGTCAGCTGAACTACCACACGTAATATGGGGTCTCAAGACTCAGGTCAGTTCAGTTACCGGCTATTCGCACTTCTTCCTAGTCTACGGGTCGGAAGCCATCCTCCCCACCGATGTAGTATTTGGTGCACCTCGCATCAAACACTACGACGAAGGCAAAGCAGAGCAGACGCGTCGAGTCGACCTCTACAGCCTTGAAGAAAGTAGAGTGGCGGCCATAATGCGGCAGGCGCACCACGACTATCAACTACGCTGCTATCATGATCGCAACGTCAAGGAGTGCTCCTTCAACGTCGGTGACCTGGTCCTGCGAAGGATCCAGAAGACCGATGGGATGCACAAGCTATCGGCCCCATGGGAGGGTCCCTTCATCGTCATGGAAGTCAACCCATCGACCTATCGTCTCTAGTGGGGCGACGGTCAAGGGGTTCCAAACCACTGGAATGTGGAACATCCGAGACGATTCTATCCGTCAAATATTTATAATACTAAGATATGTACTCTTTACTATTATTAAAGTTAGTTCAATAAAGTTTAGTTTTTAGTGAAGTTTTCTGTCAACCTTTGAAGTTGTTGTCCTTTTCTCTGTGTGTTGTGCTTATTCCCTCCCCCTCGACATGCTCAGGGGCTTGGCCTTGCCAACTATGGGGTCGTTAGACCTGAGGGTTACGTGTTCTTCCTCCCCCTCGATATGCTCGGGGGCTTGGCCTTGGCAACTAAAGGGTCGCGATACCTGAGGACCTTCTTCTACCTTTGACTTGATTGTGAGGTTGCCAAACCTGGGTCCTAGGCCCTGTTCACGTGCCGGCCATACCGTAAGTCTCCCCGCTAAGCCATGTGGTCGGTAAGCCGTCCTCTTCGTGAGTAGTGGTTAGTGAATTGAAAACATGTGCTTCCGAGCCATCAAGGTCGAACAGGTAAAAGATTTGTCATTTCAAAAGTTGGATCACTTCTATTAAAATATATTTACACAAGCACAGAGATTGTTGTGCTCCGGCCAACAAGGGCATGCAAAAGACTAACATTTTTACAAGATAGGGCTACTACTCCTTGTCATCTACAAAAACAAGGCTCTCTACGACCTTGTCAGCAGCAACCTCTACTTCAGCCTTGACCTCCTGAAGGTCGACTCCAGCCTTGGGGCCCTCTGCAATCTTCTGGACTTCTACCTCGGGGAAGTGCGACTTCACCCGAACCAACGTCTCCACTGCAGTTGTCCTGCCAGCAGACTGCAGCAGTTCATTGACCTTCTATGGAGCCACCATGAGCCACTCCAGAAGACTCTTTAGCTACCCATCGGTGGGCTGTGAGACGACCTTGTCCATGATGAAGCCCGCAGCGTTCCGGAGGTCGTCCATCTCCACCTCGTGACCTACAATGATCATTTGATCATTATACAGAGACTACATCACAACTACGAGGTTGATCTCAAGATCCCTCCTGATTTTGCTTTTCGTGAGCAAGTTTTTGACAAACAGTGTACTCACTGCCGGCAAGGGCCTTGTTGTCCTCCTTGAGGGTGGTAATGGTCTTCTCAGCTTCCTGGAGGTCTTCCTTCAGGCGCTTCTTCGTGGCTTCGGCATCTGTTCAATGAGCAGCTGTCAGACCATGTTTATTACAAGACAAGCATCATCTATGACCTAAAGGTAGCAAGGTCTTACCTTTGCTCACCGACGCCAACAACACATCGGTATTTGCAGCCAAGAGCTTCTACTCAGCCAGCTTGTCCGCGAGCTTCTTCTTCTCATCCTCGAGTTTCTTCTTCTCGAGGGCATCCTCCTTCTTCACCCGTTCGAGCTCCACGCCCAACTAGTGTGCCTCCAGCGTCACAGCTGCGGCCCCCCGGCATAGATCAGCTTAAGCCTTGGCTTGAGTGGCCATCTTCTGCAAAAGACCAAAATCAGGTCGTTAGCCCGCTAACATAGCCTAAAAACACCCCTGTATCCTTTGGGATAACAGTGACTTCTTACCCCCAAAGCCTCTGAGAGGCTGGCAATGGAGCCCTTCACCACCTTGGTGTCCTCCAAGTCGTCGAGGATGTCTTCCTTGAAAGGAATGTCGTTCCAGTCCAACTCCTTGGCCTGGTACGCATCATACTCAGACCAATCTCTGGCCCGACCACTTCCCTCTGGTGCAGCACCCCCCAGGTGCGATGGCGGATCCAGCCGAGTCTGATCAACTACGACCTCGTGCACAGCCTCCGAAGGTCGTACGTTGATTGGAGCCACTTCGACCATGACCTCCGGGCTCGTGGGCGGCGGAGTAACACTTGTAGCACTGGCGTCGGCCCCTGAGGTCGCAGCCGGCGGTGTGGAGCTCTATGCTCCCAAATCAGCACTTTGTGTCGTCACAGACACGCTTGGTGAAGACATCACTGACCCAAACAAAACAACTCGTTAGACTTCAAGTAGGCAAAAGACAAAACAGTGAGAAGGTCGTCAGATCTACTTACTTCATGATGGACTTGCGGCGTATCTTCAAGGCCTTGGGAGGAGATCTTGGAGGCACTTGCGATTGAATCCCAGATTCAGCCCGGTACCGCTCCTTATTCCTCTGTAGGTCCTCTTGGGTGACCTTCTCCACTTCTTCCTTCTGGCGTTTAGTCTTTGGACTCAGCTCCGGGACCTCAAAGGTCTCGTCCACTTTCGTAGATTTTCCATCACTGATGACCTCCTTGTTCTTTTCCTGCTGCTCCGGCGGCAGAGTGGAGCTCCGGGCTCTCTTGCGCTCTCCAGCTTTGACATCTTGGCGGCCTCCGCCTTCGATTGAGAAACCTTGCCAGCAGCTCGCCGTGCATGGCGAGTGTTGACGGCTGTTAAGTGCTACTTTTACACCATCAATACCTGCATAAAATAAATGTAAAAGGATCATCAACACTAGAATAGGGTTTGATACTAACAATTTCCACAAGTGTTGGTGTTTCTGGCTTTTGTTGCAGGACGCACCGAAATACGTGTTAAATGACACAGTTGAGAGCAAGTGCACCAATGGCATAGATATGGCATCATCATAAACAATCACAAATGCCAAATTGGTCTGCACCATTGCAACAAGCTCGTCGAGACGATCGAAATGGATATATCATTTGCCTACTTTGGAGTTCGGATGAAAGAGATATGCACAAGATAACATGTGGGCCCGGTGGGACCCACACCAAGCCACATGGCGATGTGCTGTCACATAGGAGTCCACGTGTCCACGACACATCATCGATCCAAAGAAACACACTCTCGACCAATCAGAAGCCAGTATGCGGATCCAAGGGCCCACAACCATGAGATAAATGGCTAGAAATACCGCACACACCCCCATACCCACCTTGGGCCCCACCTGGAAGTCACCTGGACGAAAGGCGGTGCGAGGGGAGCTACCTGGGGGTCGGCCAACCCCCCAGGTCGCCCGACCCTATTTTGCGGCCCCTCGTGTCGCCCTTCCACGTGTCGGCTTGTCGTGAAGAAGCAAAGGCGGTCCTAGGTGTGTGCCCGAATATTCCCTCAGGATCCTGCCGGAAAGCTCCTTCTCTTGCAAGCTACTTGGCCTCCACTCCTCTTTGCCACATGTCACCACCCTATTGGTGGCGCCCAAGGCAGCCAAGGGATCTCCTTCTACCCCCCTTGGCCTATAAATATGAGGGGAGGGGGCTAGAATAGAGACACATCCCATTCTCCTCCTCCTCTTTAGAAACACTTGTTTCCTCTCTCATGTGATCTCTCATGGATCAAATGAGTTGATCCATGTAGGTGAGAGTAGGTGCTAGGTAGAGTGTCGTGTTGGTGAGGGTGTCATGTTCTTCAATTAGAGCAAAGTAAGTATTCATGTATTTTCCAATTAGACTAAAGTGTTATTCATGCATGAGTGACATGTTCTTGAGTTCTTCGTTCGTTCATCATTTAGAGGCTCATGTTCTTCATGAACGTGCTTCCTCGATCTAGTTGACGAACAAGTTACTCACGCTTTTGTGTTTGTTCATAAGTTAGAGGCTCGTGTTCTTCACGAACATGACCCTTTGATCTTTTGTTACAAGTGCATAAGTTTGCATTCCGTTTGTGTGAATTATCCTGTTAGATCTTGTTGGAGTACATTAATACGCTGGCATTCATTCTTCCTATCATCTGTGTGATCCTGTGGTAAGTGAGTAGCTCGAAGCTCGCGGGTTCGTCGCTCCGTATTTATATAGAGTGCTATAGTGTTTCTACAGGATATCAGACGTAGTCGTGCTATAGTAGTAATCGGTGGTGTAGACATGGTGTCTAGACTACGGGTTATCCTTCGAATGCCCTATATCCCACGGTTTGTCTTGGGGTAGGCCGCGGTAGTGACAGCCGTTGGACCCTCTAAAATCCCCCACGTTCGGATACAGCATGTAGGCAACCATTTGCCGTGAACCAACTGTTATAGCCAGGAGGGGCCGGTGTCCGAATCGAGTATAATTGCCTGCTCTTCTCCTCTGGGATCAGTATTCATGGGAAGCGCCTCATCATCTCTCAACCTTTGCAGGGGTCTGGTGTCCTTGGACCGTTCGTCTTGGATAGAAGGTAGTGCACACCATTCCTTGGATTCGATACCCTTGGGAATACTCCTGAGGTGAAGTGCTACAGCGGTATTTCCGTGCGCTTGCAGTATACCCGGTTGCTCTTATATGCTCCCTCTAGGTGTACAACTAGTGGTGACGTTAAGAAACACCAACAAGCATTTCTGGCACCGTTGCCGGGGAACAGTTGCTGTATCTATCTTCGAACCTAGTGGTCCTCGTATTTATCTTTTTCGTTTTCTTCTACCTTCAACCCCGTTACCCATCAGATATCCTTTTTGTTTCCTTTGTTCTACCTTTACCCCTGTTACCCTTTGAGATGCCTTCCTTTCAAAGCTTCTCTACCTCAAGGGGTGAGTTCGAAGAGCCATCATCAAGCTATGAACTCCCCCCTAGCTTTTTAGCCACGGTTCAGGATCGACCATTCTTTGGAGCAATCAATGAAGACCCCTACCTCCATTTGGAGGAATTTGAAGAACTGTGCTCTAGTTTGGCTATGCTAGTCATGACACAGGACACCGTGAGGTGGAAGTTGTTTCCTTTCTCCCTCATAGGAGAGGCGGAACAATGGTACGCCCGCACTATAGAAAGCGTGAACAGTGATTAGGGAGAACTCCGAGATAACTTTTGCCACTCGTTATCTCTCATGGAAAGGACAGAGCAATGGTACACTCATGTAGCTTCTCTTCCGATAAGTATCCTCGATTTCGAGAAATTAGAGGAGTCCGTAGGAGCGGCATGGGCTAGGTTGCTACACCTTTTGGTGTCGACACCTGGTCCGTCTTTACCCATCGATGTGTCATTGTACATCTTTTGTATGGGTCTAGACATGGATTCTGCCCTCGATCTAGACGTTATTGCTGGAGGTTTGTTTGTGGAAAAAACTCCAATGGAAGGAAGAGAGATCCTAGATTCCCTCTTAGGAAACTCTTCTGTCCCTATTGATCACAACGCACCCAACCAAGAATCCGAGTCGAGCCATGAGAGTCCCTCAACATCCAAGTCAAAGTCTTCATTTTCTGAATCCCAAGACTTGTCTGTTGAGCCCTCTCCTGAACCCCGAACGCCAAAGGAAGAAGAAATTCAACCATTGGTGTTCACTCACAAATTCGAGGATGACCCTTCTGAAAACCTTTTAGATACCTCGAATTCTTTTGATGCCCAATCAGGGGAGCAACCTTATTCTGTCCACACCGATCATTCTAGAAATCTTTTGACAGAACCTTCCCTTAGGCCTGCGGTGCCTCCTCTACCTCATGATCCTCCTGACGAAGCATACCCTGGGGAGGCCATGAGGGAGGAATGGTCAGAGGGAGCGACACGATTTCCCGAGGCAGCTTGGAATAGTTCACCTCCTCTGGTTGTTTCTTGCTCTAGTAGAGGCACTGTCGTAGAAGCCCATTGTAACCCCATCATAAAGGTTAACATTTTGCCATTGCACTTAGCGGAAACTCTTTTGGGCAAAGTTCTGCTAGCACCATCCGACATGCTCCTCAAGACTTGTCCATTTGGACACGTTCTTGAATGTCGAGGGATTGCAAGTGCCGTGCCGCTTATCATAGACGGGATCGAGGCTAGTTTAGACTTTCACATTTTCAATGTCCTTGATCTTGATCCTCTCAAAGGCTCCCCTCTAGAGCAGCTCTTCGATACATCTTTAGGGAGCCTAGATGGTAAGCTTAGGGGAGTCACTTCTGCCACTGCTACCCCTTGTCTGAGACATCCTATGGCAAAGCCTCTTCCCCAGCAAAACTCGCTCGAGAAAATGACGCATACATCTCCGTTCGCATTATCCGAGCCCGTTCTCATTAAGGTTGTAGAATGTTCTACCCCTCATGAGGATGACTCGGGAGACTCTCTTCACCTCCGTGAAGGTGAACGGTCGTCACCACTCTCGACCGAGTTACAGCCTCTTCCCGCTGGCCCGTATCATGTTGCTCTCGATAATGATCAAGAGTCAACATCGAGCTTCCACGATGACTCTCTTGAGATGGAGAATTCATGGGCCATGGAACCTTTCGAGGCACTGACTCTGGAGTCTGGACGAAAGGATTCCACACATGAGCATGGTAGCTTCATTCTTGATCTACCATACAGATCATGCTCGCATCATGTCCCTCCAAAGTCAACTTGCTTAGTGCGCTGAGCACACGTGAGGGCTGCAATCACCTTATGGTCCTCTTTTGCAGAATGTTTAGAAGGTTGATTGTGGATGTATATGTCTATCATAAGCATATTAGATTTCGTGTGTGGATTGTGGCACTGACCTTGCAGCTAAAACTTCACCGATACATCAAGATTGGTGGTGAGACGAGAATGACACCACCAACGATAGCTGCAAGATGAAGTTCCCACGGTCGAGCTTATGACCAATAAATAAACAAAGCACTACCAGGAGATAGCCTGGATTAGCTTAGGTTTTATTTCCCTTTCGAATAAAACCAAGAACATGATTTTAGGATAAGTCATCCTTCGGGTATTTTTGGTCACTAACCTTGCAGGTGGAGATTGAAAAGAAAGATGGACATGTGATGCCTACGAACATGTGAGCCGCATCAGCTGCAACACCTAGATAAGATTTGGTGAGGGAACATTTACAAAAGTAAGCTTGATCACCACACACTTGAGTTTTGTTGCCTAGCAATGCAAACTTTAAGTGTGGGGGAGGTATGTGAGCATCCTGAGTAAAGTTCCTCCTCTACCCAATCCTATCCTGGTGTGGGGATGATGTCAGCTCTTGCATCTTGCCCACTAGCTAGGTAAGTCCTGCTTTTGACATTAAACAAAGCCCTTCCGGGAGGTTGCCCAAGGTTCACCGTCTTTTGCTCATGCTTATGTCCCTTTTTGAAAATATCTTGATCATGCTTAAATGCTTCCTTTATCAGTGTCTGTATAACCTGGTTTGAATGTATGGTCGACACTCATTCATAGGTTGTTTTAAATTAAGCATGGTGCTTAGGTTAAAACTGTTTTCATCAGTCAAAACAAGACATGGTGTCGAGTTTTGATTGATGAACCTTAGAGTTATATTTTCATAGATCTTGGTCGCATATATGCTGGCCAACCCCTGCAGAAAATTGTCAAATTCGAATGGGTAAGTCATTAAGCTAAATTCAAATGGGAAGGTAAGTTGAGGTGTCAGATTCATGTTGCACAACATGCAAAGGTGGTACATATGACCTCTCAAAGGCCCAAGGTAAGTATATTCCCCTTTGTGTATGAAGTGTAATATTGGTCTAACCCTTTCGAGCAAATGACATGGTGACAATAAAATAAAATAAAAACAACAAAAATATTTGCTTTTGAATAAAGGCTCTATGGTTCTCGAGCTAGTAGAGTCCATCTTTTGTTTCCACTTTTGCTTGAAGAACAACACCAGTACAAGTACCAGTGTGGGGGAGTCCTCTCAATCTCATCATCGACATATCCACTCGAGAACTCCCACACAAAGGACTGCACGACATCGACTATGCCTTCATGACAAGGACAAGATAAACTAGTGTGAGCCGGCTACCCCACGGGTCAGCCGAATCACCATTGGTCTCCCTTGATCTCATATCCTTCAGGAGCGATGGTATGTGCACCCTTCGACTCACTCTCTACCTATGAGTTTGAATGATCCTCAATTCTTATCCAATAAATCAAACTCAAATATCAGTGTTTTGTTTGCTCTCCATGATTACTGTGGTTGGCTTGCATATGTTTTATTCCTTACTTATTATCTTGATGCTTGTGAACAAATATAATTAGGGAACTCATGCTTATCTAAGTAGTTGATGTTTGTGATATGGTTTGATCATATGATCTTCGCTCTAAATGTTTGAGTGCTTGGGAATTTTATTTGAAACATCATAAAACCCTTTGCAAAGCTCCTCTTTGATATGCCACAATCCTACCAAAGCCATATGATGCTACCAGTTGAAAACCTTATACTCATATGCTGCTTGTCATTGCATTGAGCTTTGTCAAATTCTGTGATCCTTGTGAGAAGTCTTTTTATGCTTTCATGATCAAGATTCATGTGCACTCCACCATTTCCCCCTTGCTATGCTTCTACACTGGAAGTTAGCATTGCCTCATTCATCCATTCCACAAAATAAAGCTCCATGCATGGTTCCATGATTTATCCCTCTCCAAATATCTCTAAAAAGAGATTGGGCTATAAAAAAAGAGAGAAAGACATACTCAAAAAGCATGATCTAAAAAAAAGAGAAAAGAGAGATAGCCCATATCTCGAAAATTTCAAAAAGGAGAGCGGAGAAAATCATGCAAAAGGAGTTCCATAACTTAGATGGTAATAACTAGTATCCATTCCGGGGCTAGTGTCCACCTTACCATCAACCAACATTTTATCACAGTATGGTAATATCTAGAACCCATTCCAGGCCTAGTATACACCTTACAATACCCATCATATCCATACACGTGCACATCTTGATCTGATTGTATGAATTGCTTTTCTCTTGGATCTAGTCTTTGACTTTGCAATATATGTGATGCAAGTATGCCTTATCATTCATACCTACCCTGAGCTCCACATAAGTTATCATTAGAAGTAGGATGAATTAAGGCAGTTTAATGCCTTGGTGAGGACATATACACATTGAGTGATCCGAGAGAATCAAATGAGGAGCAAAGCAAGGTTTGTTTTTGAAAACTTATTGTAAAACCCCAAGTTACTTGACATGATGAGCAGGAGTGATTTGATTCCTGACCATTCCATTCTTCAATTACCCAAGATATCATGATAGACACTTCATAAGTTCATGAGTACAAGGTATGGTTTGGAATATCTCTTATGCTCGCTTCATACCTTTGGATATCATGTCTCACCTTGACCGGACTCCCTTCACTCGGGACGAGCAAAGGTCAAGTGTGGAGGAGCTGTTGACGGCTGTTAAGTGCTAATTTTACACCATCAATACCTGCATAAAATAAATATAAAAGGACCATCAACACTAGGATAGGGCTTGATACTAATGATTTCCACAAGTGTTGGTGTTTCTAGCTTTTGTTGGAGGATGCACCGAAATACGTGCTAAAAGGTACAAGTGAGAGCAAGTGGTCCAATGGCCTATAAAGGACGTCACCATAAACAACCTCAAATGCAAATTTGGACAGCACCATTGCGACGGGCTCGTCGAGACGATCGAAATGGACATATTATATGCCTACATCGGAGTTCGTGTGAAGAAGATAGGAAAAAGACAAAATAGATGACGTCACCTGGGATCCACAGCAGTCCGGTCTACGTACACATGTGCGACACATGGCGGCTCCTGATTAGGTTTCGGCATTTCCTAGGTCGCATGCAGGTGCACATGCGCTGCGCCGCAGCAGCAGCAGGGAGCGCCACGTGGCGGCCTCCTACTAGCTGAAGAGCCGCGTCAGGGATCGGTGACGGGGCCCGGGCGGGGCCGCGGGCGCCTGCCACGCATCGCCACACGGCTGGCTGGGCGCTGGCCCCCGCGCATCACGCGCGTGTGCACGCGCTGCTGTACGCGGGAAGCCGCCCCCGGCCGCCACGCGGCGCGCAGCGACAGGCACGGGACGAGGCGGTGCCACAGGTGCCGCGGTCCGCCCCGGTCCGGCCGCCGGTTCCCATGGTTTTCCTATTTTTCCTACCGGTTAAGCATCTGATTCACCAAGGATTCTCTGGTTCTGCGTGGTTTCTGCTGGTTTTCGCCCGGTTCTCAAGTGCCACGTGTCACGCACTTATTGGCTGCGCCCCAAGCTGCTGCACAAGTCCTCCTACCTCCCTAGCCTATAAATAGAGAGGGAGGGGGTAAAGAAAGAGACATCCCATTCTCCTCCTCCTCTTTAGAAACACTTGTTTCCTCTCTCATGTGATCTCTCATGTATCAAATGAGTTGATCCATGTAGGTGAGAGTAGGTGCTAGGTAGAGTGTCGTGTTGGTGAGGGTGTCATGTTCTTCAATTAGAGCAAAGCGAGTATTCTTGTATTTTCCAATTAGACTAAAGTGTTATTCATGCATGAGTGATATGTTTTGGAGTTCTTCGTTCGCTCATCATTTAGAGGCTCGTGTTCTTCATGAACGCACTTCCTCGATCTAGTTGACGAACAAGTTACTCACGCTTTTGCGTTTGTTCATAAGTTAGAGGCTCGTGTTCTTCACGAACACGACCCTTTGATCTTTTGTTACAAGTGCATAAGTTTGCATTCCGTTTGGGGTCATTTGGTTCCGTGCCATTACTATTTTTCAAAGTTGGAGAAACGCCATTACTATTTGTCTTATTGGAAATTTGCCACTGCAATTCTTCAACTCCCACAAGTTTGCCCTTTTCTACGTCTGCGGCGACCTAAGGCCCACTTGCAGGCTTCGTATTGGTGTATAGGACCAAAATGCCCCCGTGCCTTCTTCCTCCTCTGTTTCTTCTCCTACCCATCTATGGATGCGCGTGCAGGAGCTCTACCCACCGCAAAATCACGCCCGCCAGGAGCATCCCATCGACGAGCCGCGCCAACCCGCTAGTTCCCGTCATGAATCGGTCATCGGAGCGCCGCCACGGCTTGGAGGCCGAGCCACCATCACCGGTCAACATCGCTTCAATTCTGGCCGCCCGTGTTGATCTCCATCACCGGTTTGGAGATATGCAGCAGCCGACGAGGATCCACACCCTCCTCCCCAACGTGCCGGCCGTAGAGAGCCCCAGGCGCGGCCTTCTCGCGACGGCGAGCTCTGCAGGGCAGGCGCAGGCAGGGGCGCCCGTGGCCTCCTTGGCTCCTCTCCGTGGCAAATCGACGACCAGCTCCCTCTTCCCCAGCGAGCTCGGCGGTGGCGGCTCGAGCTTGGGCCTTGGAGGTCCGGCGCAGCGCTCCCAGGGAGGTCCCGACGGCAGATGGAGGCCCGCCGGCCGCAGCTCGAGCTCGGGCTGGTGGCGACGGCAGCAGGCATCTCCGTCACTGGTGAGGCGAGGCAGGGGCATGTGGTGGCCGTATACATCACCAGTCACAGAGGAGCTGTATCCGTGCGCGCGAACCGCGGAGATCCACAGCGGGTGGCCGACGAGGCGGGAGGAGAAGCGGTCGCTGCCATGGCGTCGGGAGAGTCACCCTATCCTGACGGCTTCTTGCTCGGCGTTGGATGTACGGGCCCGAGGGCGGCGGCGCGCAAACGCCGGTTGGGCGGGACGGCTGGATGAAGCGTGGGGACGGCGGGAGGTTGAAGAAGGAGGGCAATTTGGTCCTATACGCTAATATTGAGCCTGCAAGTGGGCCTCAGGTCGCCGTAGACGTAGAAAAGGGCAAATTTGCAGGAGTTGAAGAATTGCAATGGCAAATTTCCAATAAGATGAATAGTAATAGCGTTTCTCCAACTCTGAGAAATAGTAATGGCCTGGAACCAAATAACCCTTCCGTTTGTGTGAATTATCCCGTTAGATCTTGTTTGAGTACATTAATACGCTGGCATTCGTTCTTCTTATCATCTGTGTGATCCTGTGGTAAGTGAGATTAGCTCGAAGCTCGCGGGTTCGTCGCTCCGTATTTATACGGAGTGCTATAGTATTTCTACGGGATATCAGACGTAGCCGTGCTATAGTAGTAATCGGTGGTGTAGATGTGGTGTCTAGACTACGGGTTATCCGTCGAATGCCCTGTATCCCACGGTTTGTCTTGGGGTAGGCCGCGGTAGTGACAGCCGTTGGACCCTCTGAAATCCCCCACATTCTGATACAGCGTGTAGGCAACCATTTGCCGTGAACCAACTGTTATAGCCAAGAGGGGCCGGTGTCCGAAGCGACTATAATTGCCTGCTCTTCTCCTCTGGGATCAGTATTCATAGGAAGCGCCTCATCATCTCTCAACCTTAGCAGGGGTCTGGTGTCCTTGGACCGTTCGTCTAGGATAGAAGGTAGTGCACACCATTCCTTGGATTCGATACCCTTGGGAATACTCCTGAGGTGAAGTGCTACAACGGTATTTCCGTGCGCTTGCGGTATACCCGGTTGCTCTTATACGCTCCTTCTAGGTGTACAACTAGTGGTGACGTTAAGAAACACCAACAGCGAGTCTGTCGGCTCGCGCTCTGCGCGACCTCCTGCACGTCTTCCTCGTCCGCCTCAACCGACGAGTCGGACAAGTACTCATCCACCAACTGGGTCAGTGGCTGCTAGGTATCCTCTGGCGACCTCAGCTTCCTCCTCGCCTCCTCGCCTTCGGGCAGCGGAGCAGGACACCAACTTCCAGCGACCAAGACCTGTACAACAGCAAACATGATACAAAAGCATTATTAGTGAGGTCGACCTCCTAATAAATAGCAATAAAGAGACAGCAACAAGCACTGACGACTTACATAGTCTGTTGGGCGCTTCAACGAATGTGCCTTCGAGCAGGTCTTGTTGCGGATCACTCCGCAGAAAAGCTCCTTCACCCGGGCGACCATCTCCTGCTTGGAGACCTTCCTAATGACCTCACGAGTTGGGTCCGTCTGACCCTGGTACTCGTAGGCCGGATGAACCCAATCCTTGATCGACTGGATCAAGCGGCGGCTGAAACTTATCGCCACCACACCTCCTGTCAAGCCCACCTCCTTGAGAGCGGCGAGCTTCACAACCAGAGGCTTAACATCCTCCTCACGCGACGTCAACGCAAGATCCCACTCAGGAATCTTGGTTGGCCCGTACCCAGTACGGTTTGGGAGCTTCGGCTTCTGATCCGACACATAAAACCACTCTGACTTCCAGCCAGAGTTGTTATCCGGCAACTCCATATGTATATATTCTACCTTACGACCTGGTCTAAGGTAGAATCCTGCACTACCTACAACTGGAGACTTCTCGGGTCGCTTAACATGAAAGAAGTACCGCCACAAATTGAAGTGTGGCAGTATGCCTAAGTAGGCCTCACACATGTGGATGAAGGAAGAGACAGTAGTGATGGAATTCGGGACAAGATGTACCAGCTCTAAGCGGTAGTAGTGGAGAAGACCTCTGAAGAAATCCCCCGCGAGGATGTTGAAGCCGCGCTCGAAGAAGAAGGCGAATACGACCTGCTCCGTGATGTCCTCCATCGGGAAGCGCTGTCCAGTAGGCGCCTTCCACTCCACCTCCTCCTTGGGCCTCAGCAGCCCACACTCCACCACTGCTTGGATGCGGGCCTCCGTCATCTCCGACGGGACCCACTGCTTCTCCGGTGCAGGGATCCGCTTCTCCGCCGCGGAACCTTGCTTCGACGACATGTCCTCCTCTTCTTCGGCGAACCCATGCGATCTAGCTCTAAAGACACAGAGGGTCTTTGAGCGCATACGCCGGCGGCGGTGGTGGTACGGCGTTCGGCGGCGAGTTCTGACTCTAGCTGCAGCGGCGCGAGGGATTCAAGCGGCGGCGGCGGCGAAATGGCAAACCCTAGATCAGACGCGAAAGAGTGCGAGTGGGGTCTGCCCCCACATGCCACAACCTTAATATAGGCCTCCGAGGCCCAACGAGTCATCACTGAGTCAACCCGCCCAACAGCTCCACACCAACAGATAGTTACAGCTCAACAGCTATTTACCGTGTATCGATTTTTTTTACCGGCTAGTCCCCAGCGAACAAGTCTGCCAACGGTTATATCCTAATTTACTCTGGTAATTTAGCATATTTCTTCGGAATCACACTTTGATGGCCTACTAGGTTGTCAAGACCTCCATGTAGGTCGGAGGAATCATGCTTTCTATCAGGTCGTCCCGATAGCGTCCACGACCTATTCAAGGTCGGTGGACCTCTCAACACCATCTCTGACCTTAACAAGGTCGGGAGCCACATACAGGATATCAAAATAGGTCGTAGGGGATCCGCTCCCTCTACGAGTGAAATTACACACCATTTGACAGAAGAGTGTGAACTTTACACAGGTGACTCCATGGCTACATGGCCGTCGCAAGCCCCATCTGGTCCTCGACCAGTTACAAGATACAAACTAGATCATCCCCATAATGGGAATGATTGAAGACCTGAAGTACATAGAGCGAATCTTGCCATGCTTTCTTCTATAGCAGGGTACATCGCAAGTTTTCTTCTAGCTTCAGGACCTTCGTGGAGACCTCTCGTGAATCGGTGGCTCGATGCTGCTCCTAGCAGGTCGTTGAGAGCCCCCAACTTTCGCATGCAGATGCGCGCTTCACCTTGACCCACCAGTCAGCTGGGAAACATTGTCTGCTATTGCAAACAATGTTGACAGTGCTCTTCTGGCCTCCGGACCAAGAAAGAGACAAAAGGTTGCAGGATGGGAGAATCATGTGTTCATCACCGATTCCTCCCTCCTAAATCCTTCCACCTCCCCGAGGGGGCCATCTTGGGTGCAAGGGAAAACACTCATCGCAGTACTCCACACTTCGCAAGTATTCTTCTATCCTTGGCTTTCTACATTTTCTTTCTTCTACACTCTGGTGGACGAAGGCATGCCGATGGCATGACATTTTGGCTACACTGGGACTCCATGATCTTCTCTACGGTGAGGGCTTTGCCTTTGGGCATTGGCTCTATTTATAGGCGAGTCCCACACTCGGTTGACCTCTACACTGTGTGCATGTGACCTTGGTCACTGTGTGCACGTGAAGCTTTTGCTATTCTCTCCCAGGCACAAAACGACAAAGTTAGGTGTCTTACACCTAATGCAACGCACACTGTTCGCATGTGAGAGCCCCCACTTTCACCGCCCGTGACCTACACAATATGTGTTCCTACCAAACTTTTGTCTGTTGCGCTCGAACAAATATCTTTTTGTCGGATGCGATTCTGCCACATTGTGCTGAGTGAGATGGCCAGCGACCTCATGCTACCCTGCGCTGTTGCCCCCGTGAACCAACAGTTCACCCCCGCAACTAGCCTGACTCCGCGTCAGATGGCCCAGCTGTCACATGGTCTTGCACCTGCTAGTTCTACGACCTCCTCAACTATACGACTTACTGACGATATTCGCACCCGCTACGGCTCTGCGTCTTATTTGCACCCTCCCACTACGTGAAAACCTCAAATAGGTCACGCAGCATTTGTAACGGGCCCTTAACACCCGTTACATGGACCCCATCTGTAACGGTTGTTGTTTGGTGCCCGTTACGCATAAGCGTGGCAGGCTCGACCCCGACGTGGCCAACACAGTGACAGTTACCAATGACGACTTCCAGTAACGGGCTTCTTAAACGCCCGTTACAGTTATTCTTTGTAACGGACGTTAAAACGCGACCGTTACGAAAGTTAAACCTATCGGTAACAGGCTCTTTAAGTCCATTACCGATCACTACCATATCGGTAACGTGCTTTTAAGTCTGTTACTGATGACAATTTGACGCCCGTTACTAGACTCGGAGCTCAATAATTGAAGTCCATCACTGTCACTGCCGTCAAATATTTGACTATGTCATCATAGCAAATATTGGATATCACACAAACATATAATCATGTCTCTTAAATAAGATGCAAAACCACAAGTACACATAGATAGTAGTCATAAGAGCATATTCTACATATTTAAGATGCATATATAGCTAGCATCACATGTTCACATATGACATGCATAATGTTCAAAACAAACAGATTCACATGATCACATCTGACGTGCATCAGCAGGGGCAGTAGTTAGATGGCTTCTTTTGTGCTACAGCCTCAAGTTCAGCTATCTTTGCCTCTAGGTTTACAAGTCTTTCCTGTAGCTCAGCATTCTTCTTTGCAGCTTCGGCAAGTTCAATATCCTTTATCTTCTATGCGCCTTTAAGCTTCTCCACCTCAGATTCTAGTATTTTCTGACCATTTTCTAGGAGACTTATGTCGTCCACAGCCTTGTCATCCATCCTTCTATCCACCTTGTCAAGTACTTTCCAGATGCAGTGAAGATCCTCCCGAGTAACAACACATTTCTACAACAAAGGCAAATTGATGCAAGTTTCATAATTAGATTGCCAAGTTTAATATCATGAAAGATGTAACTGGTCAAACAAGAAAGTTGTTTAGCTGTAACTGGGTTCAGAGCTTGGTTGATCCTGTGGATTTGTTTTCAGATCATGTCAATGTCCTCCCAAGCTACATCACCTCCCTAAAACAAAGGCACTGGATGTTCAGTTAATAAAAGTCGATGTAGCATGGAGATTCAGAAATTGAAGTAGTATATAGAATAAGTTCAACAATTTTGTGAGCAGCATATGATGAGTACCATGTATTAAATTTCAAGCATAACAAAATTTCTACTCGAAAGGTTAATAATTTTCCTCCCGAGTAACAACACATTTCTAAAACAAAGGCAAATTGAAGCAAGCTTCACAATTAGATTGCCAAGTTTAATATCATAAAGTTGTAACCGGTCAAACAAGAAAGTTGTTTAGCTGTAACTAGGTTCAGAACTTGCCTGCTGCTTCTCTTTACCAATGTCATCCTTCTTCATTCTTTCCATCTTGTTTAGGAATGTGCAGATGTAGTCTAAGGTTTTCTTGAGCTTGTCGATTTCTGTCCAGATCCTGACAATGTCATGTGCTCGTACAACAACTTCCTAAAACAATGGAAAATTGATGCATTGGAACCATTGATCAGTGAAGGTACTGGATGTTCAGTTAATAAAAGTCGTTGAGCATGAAGATTCAGAAATTGAAGTAGTATACAGAATGAGTTCAACATTTTTGTGAGTAGCATATGATGAGTAACAGGAATTCAATTTCAAGCAAAAATCTAACTTCAAGCATACCAAACTCGAGGAAGGCTCGGCCTCTGCCTGCCGGGCGTCGCCGGAGTGCACCCCCTTGGCGCTTGCGCGCGTGTATGGCCTCCTCCCCCTGGCCGACGAAGAACCGACCTCTTCACTGCGGAACCTCACTCTCTTGGCGGGGGCGGCGGGCGGGGCCTTCTCCTCCTCGCTGCAGAACTTCCCTCTTGAGTCGCGGCGGGGGAACGACTGCTTTCCGCCGGCCATCTCTGCGATGGAGACGAGGAAGGAGAAGGGGATCGGAGAGAAGGCGACGGAGATGAGGAAGGCAGAAGGTTTGAGAAGGAAGGCAGAATGGCAGATTGAGTGGCAGGGGAGAGTGGCTTTTGGTCAAACATTGGGACCAAAGGATACGTGGATAAGCCAAACCTCATCTCCAATGCACGGGGGTGGCGCGTGGAGCCGGCTCCTCCTCCTCGGTTTGGAGGGGCAAATGCGACGCGGAATAACCATCCCGCGTAGTCTCCTTTGTATCTGTCTTGATTGACATGTCAGCCCGATCTCTCAGGGCCCCCATTTCGACATACAGGCATAATCAACAAAAAATCTTTTGAGACAAAATAGACATAATATAGATAAAGTTAACTTGTCCACATATATAGATAAAGATTACTTGTCCACAAAGATCCACACAGATATACATAATTATTACAAACAGTTGACTTGTCCATCTAGCTAGGCCTTAACTTGCCCGTCACATTTTTACAATGGTCATGCTATCTGACCATGCACATCAACAAAAGCATGCCCCCTTCAACATCAACAAAAGCATGGTATCTTCAACTAAGGTTTGCTTTTTTTGCAGCCTCTTCAAATGCAACCAAGGTATCTTGAAACACATTGAGCGCATCTTCCATGGGCTGCAGATTTTGTTCAGCCACAAACTTGTACCGCCTCATGAATGCAGCCTTTGTGAGGAGGATGTGCATTTCTTCCTTAATATTATCAACACCAGGTTTCACATATTCCCAGACAGTGTCATGCCATTTTGATCATGTTATTGATCATGTAGGAAAGTTGCTACATTGATCATGTAGGAAACCTGGTATTTTGATCATGTAGGAAAGTTGCTACATTGATCATTTGGATGAACCATAGGAATGAGAAGATTGAGATAGACAAAGGAACAAGCTAGCCATTTCATAGGAACAAGTTGCTACATTGATCATGTTAGAAATCCTACAAAATCTCTATGGAACAAGTAGATCAAGCTCAAGCTCAAGCTGCTCCATTTATAGAACAAGTAAAAGGCACTGTGATTCAGAGAAACTTGTCTCGCCGTCGTCGTGGTAGTTGCCAGCGTCGGATATGAGGTCCTCTACACCTTCGCCGCTCCCTCGACCCCTCACCGTCGTTGCAAGACTTTTGCCCTCGCAGACGTGAGGCAGGTGCCTTGCCCTCTTTGCTGCTCCCTTGCCGGCACGCTCCTCCCTACCGTTGCTTGGCCCCTCGTCGGAACCCGAGAGGATCCAGTCGATGACGCTCATCTCCGGCTTTGGGTTCGCTGCACCGCCGCTTGGCCCCTCTCCGACGGTCATCGTCGTCTCCGTCTTCGCCGCAATCTCGCCGGCGCGCACGCGGATCCAGTTACGGCACCGCATCACGTTCGGCTTCTCCTCCTCGATACACGATGCATGGGGTCGTCCGCTGCTTGGCCCCTCGCCGGTGCTCATCGTCGTGTCCCCGCCTCCGCTCACCTCGCCGGCGCCGCCTCCGCTCACCTCCGCTAATCCCTAGTGAGAAATTAGGAAAGCGTCGTGTGTGCTGTGCTTATCCATTCGGGATCTTATATTCATTTTCCAAAATGGAGAGCCATTGCCGACGCAGGTTCGAGAACCCACGTCACATTAGTTGTCACGTGGGGGCGGGCAGGCAACGGTTATCTTTTTTATATAGGCTGCTGACGCTGACATGTGGCCCCGACACTATTTTTTTGAAATGAAACTTGCTTCCCTCAAATATTAGAGCCCATAAAACAACACCTACAAATTCATTAAAAATACGAACAATTAGTAGTTGGTCATTTAGTATTCGAATAAAATATCAGCAGGCACACTTGTGTAACCAAAATTATCAAAATTCGAATTTTTATCTCATGTTTGGGATATAATAATTCTAATAACGTATTAGGTTCGTCTAAAAATTCTACAAATTCAGTTGGCAACATAATTTGAGTCCCTAAACTTGTCATAAAAATTTCAAGTGGTTTCTAAAAAGGAAGATCATACTTGTGTACAAATGTGTACATCTCTCACATAATTTCCTAGAATGTTACTTTGACACTGAAGTTTTCCACACTTTACAACATGTTCGAACTCATATACATTTGAAAATTTAACACAACCTTGTGTCCACCTTAACAATACAAAATACAAAGTTTCATTAGTAATGGTTGTGTAAAACAAATATTATTTCTATGTTCTACTTATCAAGTACAAGATAAGGCATAAAAACATTACTACCGAAAAGGAAATAGACACTAAACAATGAAATTAATGAAAAGATGACAATTTTAGAAAAAATAAGAAAAAACAATCATCAAATTTGGATTACGTATGACCGAGAAATACGTGATAGAAAATTTGGTTCCAGATTAAAAGGAGAAAGGAGAACTGTTTCCTTTGTGGTCGGTTTCCAGCGAATAGAGGTATTAATAAATTAAAATAAGCTATATGAACAGTCTTTGCATTGAACTTGAAAAGAGGTATTAAAATAAGGTATATGAACAGTCTTTGCGGGACGGAGAAAAAAGTCTTTTGTCCAATGCGACGCTGGTTAGTGGACACGTGTCACCGCAGCGTACCGCATTCCGAGGCGTAGTGGCGTGTCGCAGTGGGAAGACTGGCCGCCTGACGGTTCCCCGTCTTGTCATATAAATTCCCGGCCGGCCAAGAGCTTTCTTCCATAAGCTTCAAGCGCGCCACCAGGAAAACCCAGCACCACCGTCTTCAGTCACCAAGAGCTTCTTCTTCCTCAAGCGCGCGCATGGCATCATCATCGAGTGAGCCATCGAGGAAGCGAGGAAGGGAGGAGGACGACAACGACGAAAGCCGCCGCCGCCGTCTCATCCAGGAGGCGCCGGCGCCACTAGCCGAGGAGGCGCCGGCACCGCCGGCCGAGGAGGCACCGGCACCGCCGCCCGTGCAACCCTCCTCTTCACAACTAGTTTTGGACAACATTTGGTCCGTCCAACTCTTGGCCGAATCTTTCAGGAAGCTTCAACAGGTGGGCGTTAAGCTCGGCGTGCCACGACCCAACGATCCGCTGCAGAGGTCCGTGAAGGATTTCGCCTTCAAGATCCATTGGTTGGCTGGGGACCTTCAGAGAGTCGTGGTCTTGGGCAACGGCGACAGCGACGATGGCGGCGACGGCGACAACGGTGGCAACGGCAACGGCGACAATGGCGGCTTCGACGGCGGTGATGAACGTGGCCTCGACGGCTCCGACTCCGACTCCGACGGTGGGGCTCCTCCGGCGGTAGCGACAAGTCTTCCTACCTTAGCTTAATTAATTTGTTCCTCCTTTGTGTGTTCGTCCTCCTCTGTTTGTTCGTGGAACTCTGCTTGTTCCTCCTGTGTGTTTGTTGAACTTGTGATGAACTACATCTAAGTGGCAGGGGAGAGGGGCTTTTGGTCAAACATTGGGAACTCTGCTTGTTTGTCATGAACATGTTCCTCTGTTAATATGTGTTCCTCCTGTGTGTTTGTTGAACTTGTGATGAACTACATCTAACAATGACAGAGTGGCAGGGTAGAGTGGCAGCAGGGCAACAATGAATTGCAATGTTTGTTACTCTATTTGTTAGTGCAAAGATTCTGAGTTTCGAAATGCTAGTGCAGGCTGGTTAATTTCACACTGAAATGTCAACACAGATGAATTGATGAAATTTGTGATATGTGACACATTAAGATTCGTGACCCAATTGTCATTCCATTCCATTTTCTTCATTCATACATTTAAGTTTGTCATCTGTGACAAATTTTTCATTCCTCATTTACACAAATGAAACAAATTAAAGCACCACTTTTCACATCACAATTACTTCTTTGCAGCATACATCCCCAGTAAACATCCAAATACTACACAAACAGCACCCACAATAATCAAGCTCATCTTCCAGATCACATTGTCCATCTTCTCCTCCAGTGCTTTCTTCCTCTGCTTGTCGTCCGGTGCTTTCCTCTGATTGTCGCTCCCAAGTTGACAATCCACTGAATCAACTACTTCATCGATCACGTCTGCCCAGTTCGACGATCGAAAAGATATGACACCAGCATCCTTCAGCATCAGGAGATACTCCTTCTTGAAACGGTAATATGCACAAAGCTTGGGGAACTGTGCAAATCAAAAGCACATAAGAACCCTAACTCAGATTTGGGAAATCACAGCTTAGACTACTCGCCGCGTTCCTCGCACACTTGAAATAAAGATGACCGTGGTTTTCACCTTCCTTCTGCGTCCTTCCCTCCACCACCCGAGCCATACCACAGTCCGGGCAAGGGACCAGTGGGAACCAACTTAGCTCACCGACTGGATCCAAGCCGATGGAGTGAATGCGGCTGCCCCGGCCACCTTGAA
This sequence comes from Cenchrus fungigraminus, assembly GCA_036936925.1. Taxonomy (NCBI): domain Eukaryota; kingdom Viridiplantae; phylum Streptophyta; class Magnoliopsida; order Poales; family Poaceae; genus Cenchrus; species Cenchrus fungigraminus. The sequence goes on from CM072779.1 coordinate 108,502,132, forward strand.
ACTTGCTCCTGCCACGTCCACCTCCAGACAAATTGGCGTAGTGTGACATGTGCGCGACGGTGGGGAAAGGAAGGGCGGGTGGCGGTGGAGCTCAGAGCGGGGAATAAGAAGCAGGGAGCTCAGAGGTCAGAGCGTCGTGTGTGCTGCGCTTATCCCATTCGGGATGTTATATTCATTTCCAAAATCGAGAGTCATTTCCAACGCGGGTTCGAGACCTCGCGTCTCATTTGTTGTCAGGTGGGTTCGACCGGCCAGGCAACGTTATCTTTTTTATATAGGCTGCTGACGCTGACACGTGGGTCCAACAGTAATTTTTTTGAAATGAAACTTGCTTCCCTCAAATATTAGAGCCCATTAAATAGCACCTAAAAATTCATTAAAAATATGAACAATTCGTAGTTGATCATCTAGTATTCAAATAAAATATCAGCAGGCACAATTGTGTAACCAAAATTATCAAAATTTGAATTTTTATCTCATGGTTGGGATATAATAATTGTAATAACGTCTTAGGTTGGTCTAAAAATTATACAAATTGACTTGGCAACATAATTTGGATCTATAAACTCATCATAAAAATTTCAAATGGTTTCTCAAAAGGAAGATCATACTTGTGTACAAATGTGTACATCTCTCACATAGTTTCCTAGAATGTTATACTTCAACACTGAAGTTTTCCATACTTCACAACATGTTCGAACTCATATACATTTGAAATTTTAACACAACCCTGTGTTCACCTTAACATTATGAAATACAAAGTTTCATTAGTAATCGTTGTGTAAAACATATATTATTTCTATGTTACTTGTAAGAAACAAGATAAAGGCGTATAAACAACATCCAGGAAATGGAGTTATATACAAAACAATGTCATAAATGAATAGAAGTTTATTTTAGAAAAAATCAGAAACAAATATCATCAAATTTGGATTACGAATGACAGAGAAATACGTGATTCAAATCTTTGATTGTAGATTAAAAGGGGAAAATGATGCGAACCGTTCTTCATTCGAATAGAACTAGCCTCGGCCTGACGCGTTTTTCTAATAATATTGGGCCTTTCAGTTTTAAGGCCCACACATGCCCACTCGTGCTAGGGTTAGTAGGGAAAGACGCCTCTCTCACGCAGTCGCCTCCTCACTCTCCCCTCGCGCCGTCGTCTTTCTCCCTCTCGCGCCGCCGCCGCTTCCTCCCCCTCGCCCCCTCCGCCGCCGCTTCCTCACCCTCGCCTTCCTCCCCTCACCCCCTCCCCCCGCGACGTGACACACGCTACACACCTTCACTGAGACGCGCGCCACACCACCCCTCACCTTCCAGCGACGACGACTAGGAGGAGGAGGAGGGATCCAGCGCACGAGGTCGACGCGAGGACGTGGCGACTAGAGATCCCTCCGCTCCGACAGTGACAAGGTTAACTGCATGCTAGAAATCCCTCCTACATCATTAAGATACATTCTTGACTATGCTCACCAGTAGCGTAGCCACATTTGGGCCAGCTGGGGCAGCCGCCCCAGCTAATCTACCCTAACTCGACTATGTTCCTTCTTCTCTGACGATATTTTTAAGCTTCGGTAGTATTTCTAGATGGCGCCATGACTCATAGGACCTTAGTACTTGCTAATTTGTGTCTTTGTTCTTCAAATTTAAGACTACATTTTGAAAATTTTCGCTAAAATTTGTGCAACTACAGCATATAGATGTGTGAATTGGTGTGTGTTTCATTTTGGTTTGGTCCGTCATTAGGTGTCGCCCCAGCTAATTTTTTTTCTGGCTCCACCACTGATGCTCAGTTAGGGTTTCGAGTTTCAAAACGTATACTTAGCATTTTCCTTTCGACTCACTCTTATATTTGGTTTTGCTTTTGTTCCATATGTACATTTGGACATTCTCTCCAAGTTGAATAAGTACCTCATCAACAACAGAGGCAGCGAGCATCTTCCTCTTTAAAATGGTAAGGTCGTATTGCCTGAACTAATTTTTTGGTTTCTGAATATTGCATTTATGTTAATGGTTTACCATAGAACCAATGAGATTATAGTGGGCTAAACTAGTTGCTGTAATTATTTTCTCATTTGTATGGTCTTGTACACAGTTCTGTGGTTGTTGATTAGATAAATGCTTAGCTGTTATGCATGGTTAACTAAAAATGTGCTCTACTTGTCTCCTGTTGTAGCATGTCTCCTGGGAGAGGTAGCAGTATGGTCCGCTTTTTGTGCTATTTTTGGATACTAAGCTGACCTTTCTCATAATCCCTTGACAATTAATTCATAGGATAACTCTGTCGAGGACTGCCGACATGAGCAATTTGAAGAAGATGCATATAATGAAGAAGATGGATATGCCACTGCTAGTGAAGAACAAGAGCAGGTGGGTGGGGCTACGGGCTGAGCCAGAGTGCCAAGGACAGCGACAAAGTGGCCAAGAGACAAAATGGTAGTCACTGAGGTTGAGAGAGAGGGATGCCAGTACCATTGACACAAAAGCGCAGGTTCAGGGCGCTTGCAGGGCTCATCGCTAGACAAAAGATACCTTTGGATTTACCAGAAATTAAAAAAACTAAGCGATGAACAAAAGTGGTACTTGTTTGAAACCTATATGCAGAAACACTTGGAGTTCCAGGAACACATGAAAGAGCAGGCATTCAAGCTTTTGTGGAAGATTGCAGCCAAGGCATGGAGACAATTCAGATTTCAGCTTAGGCGAGATTTTATTAGAAAAGGACTCGAGCCATTTGGAAAGCACGACTTTATCAAGCCGGAAGAGTGGACAGATTTTGTGAAACAGCAGGAAACCGAGGAAGCCTCATCTCTTAGTTGCAAGTTCAAGTCACTTCGAAGCCTGAACACAAACGAGCACAGCATGGGTCCAGCTGGTTATTGTAGAAAACTACCACTGTGGGAGGAAGAGGACAAGAAATTAGCTGCGGCTGGGATCACCAACCCATATGATGCCATCACTAATGATCGTTCTAGGAATTGGATGCGAGCAAGGAGTAAGCTAGTGGTGACAGACGGTGTTGCCAAGATAGTGATCAACAAAGTAGCAAATGAAAGTGTGGCTGCAGACATCATGGAAAAGAATGCACATGCAGAATCTTCAGGAATGACTTCATGGCTGAGGGAGAATGATGTGCTAAGTTAGTGCTTGGGCCGCCCCGAACAACTAAGTCACATGCGTGGTGTCTCCAGCTACCAGGGCTGGAAGTTTGCATGGCCTCAGCACGCTTCCATGTATAGGAAGAGGAAGAGGGCCAGTACTGACTCATCAGTTGATAAGCAACAGATGAAGGAAGAAATCAAGCAAGAACTCAAGGCTGAGATGTAGAAGGATATGCTTGACATGATGGCACGAGGGTACCAGGTGGTGTTTGCACCAGTGTCCAATCGCACAAGCCCTTCACCCACCGGACTGAAGAGCAGCTGTGCATCCGCAAATAATGTAGGTTTGATCAACGGCACTACAGAGTTGTCGACAGAGGTACTGCACATTGCTTCCCCCACACAGGAAGACCTTATAGGCACGTTGACTGAACCCACAGATTGTGGCCTATGGATCATATTTCACGGTGTTGAATGTGAAGCTGCAATTGGTGTGGTTCAACCAGAGCAGACTACGCTACACACAGTCCCGATTCATGAAGACTGTGTTGTGGTCGAAGTGCTGCTTGTATATTCTGTCTTTAGGGATCACGTGCTAGAACACCCTCCTAATGACGAGGTGACGACACTTGGACAAGCTCTACACCAGAGGATACAGTGGAAGAGGTGTCACATTCACATCAAGGGAGCACCAATTGCAAAATCTTGCTCGCACACTATGGTACAGTTTCCTTCTGGTTCACAGACTACATGACAAAACTCAAACCCAGAAACGCAAACTACAGAACAAAATTCCCCACCTGGTAACCCACCTCCTTCTCCTCATCCACACCCAGAAACGCAAATTACAGAACAGATTCACTCCCATCCTGGTAACCCACCTCCTCCTCCTCCAGACCCAGAAACACAAATTACATCCCCACCTTCTCATGAAAGAACAAAACCTCCATCCCCAAAAGAAAGTGCTCAAAATAACGATGCCAAAGCAGGAGCCCAGAGTCATGTGTTGGCTGATGCCGAGAAATCTATCGACGATAGTTCGAAGAAAGCTGCAGGTACATCTGGGCCCAATATCTCTGCAATAGCTGCTGGTCAGACACCACCTGAGAAACCTTCTTCAGCCATCTCAAAGAAGCAGGAAAAGAAACTCGCTGAAAATGAAAGGTCTACCAGAAAGCGATCTGAGAAACCTTCTTCAGCCATCTCAAAGTAGCAACAGTAGAAAATTGCTGAAAATAAAAGGTCTCAGAAGCCTACCACAAAGCCTTCTTCAGCCATCTCAAAGTAGGAGGAAAAGAAGCCTGCCAGAAAGCCATATGAAAGAAACTCTAAGAAGAAGGCGGCCAATGTTGCTATGACTCATATTAACCCAAACTACAAATTTGGAAATGCAATGCTCAGTGCTGATGAACTCAACCATCCGGATACTGCTCCTCCTTCTATCACTATTCTCCACAATTTCTACATGGGATGTTGTAAGGACAATGATGAGTCTCTGATTCAGGGCATAATATGGCCCAAGCACGGCTGGTGGCCTGTGAGAGAAGATGAAAAATACGAGTTGTTGTCTGTGATCATCAGCAACTTGTACGATCTCTTCAACTTGGATGCTTTGGATATGAGACTTCTCCGCTGTTTCATCCTGTAAGTTGCTTGAAAATTTAATCTCTTCTCACTAATTATTTTCTATCTAAATGTGCTTTCTGCCTCAGTTCATCTTTACTATGTATTTTGCCTCCTTACACTTTGTTTTTTCTTAATATTAGGAATATGGCTGTAGAAGTACGGCAGAAGAAGGAATCTGTTGCCTTCCTTGATCCCGAATGCTTTAGCAAGTCAAATATACAAAATAACAGGGACTTTTTTGTGTCCTATACGAAGCGTGCCTACCAGTCATATGCTAAAAGAAGAGTCATCATTTCCTGCTATAACACTGGGGAGCACTGGATTGCAGTGGCGATCTTTCGAAAGCAGAAGACAGTCTTGTATCTTGATTCATATAGGATGCTAGACACTAATTTCTCTGAGTTGGTACTTGCCATTGATGAGTAAGTTCTTTTTCTTTCTTAACCTACAAACTTCCTCAACAAACTCTGTGGAGTTTATTCATGGTGCCCTAACCATTGTTGCATGTTTTGTTGTAGTGCTTGGAATAGTTACTGTGATGACAACAAGTTGCGCCGCTGCGCCTTGAACCATGAGAAGGCTTTTGATGTACGTATTACTTAGTATTTTCTGCCTGTGGAAGCTAGTACTAAAGCTTGAGTTTATTTCTTCTCACCACTGTTTGTCTATGTATATTTATCGCAGTGCCACCAACAACCTTACAAATCCAGAGTCTGCGGCTTCTATTGTGCCTATCACATGCTTACAGTGAAAAATAAATTCAAGGACCCTGAGGTACTTTCTTGGGATCTGCAATTGTAATACCTGCAACTGAGCACAGTTCTTGCTTATTAGCACTGCACATGTTTGGTAACCACCTGTGTGCTGACTGCTGACATTGTTATATTCAGGCATTTCACATACCTACTTGTCAGCTGCACCGAGACACGCTGCTCCACATTAGGGAAAGAACTGCCTCATTCCTCATGGACCAGGTGATCGCACCCTCAGGAAAATTTCACATTAATGATGTTATGATGGCTCGCATTGTATTTGATACCAATCCTCATGGTTAAGCCAGTGATGATATTGTTGTGAACCTTACTTAGCTTGTTAGAAGAGGATACTGAATGCCTGAATTTTGACAGATTATGCATGTGAATCTTGTGGATTTCTATTCTGTTTGTGGAGTTTTGTGAATGTGGATGCTGGACCTAATTTTTGTGAAAGTAGACAACGCATCTCCTTTAGTCGAGACAGAGGAGACGCAAGTTCACAGTACTCATCTCCTTTGGTCGATTAGAGGAGACGCACGTACACAATAGGCGTCTCCTTTGGTCCAGACAGAGGAGACGCACGTACACAGTACGCGTCTCCTTTGGTCGAGACACAGGGAGACGCGTACTGACAAGATGCGTCTCCTTTGATCAAGACAGAGAGAGACGCAGGTTCACAGCAGGTGTCTCCTTTCGTCGAGACATAGGAGACGCACACAGACAAGACACGTCTCCTTTTGTCCAGACGGAGGAGACGCGCACTGAGGAGACGCATCTCCTTTCATCCAGACGGAGGAGACGCGCACTTACACGACGCGTCTCCTTTCGTCAAGACAGAGGAGACGCGTCATTTTCTGCGTCTTCGATGTTGAGTTCATGTAACGGGCTCGATTTCTGCGGCCGTTACCAAAGGTCCATGTGGGCCCAGAGAAACAGACGTTTCAGGTGACCGGTAACTAGTTTCGGTAACGGTCTTTGTTAGACACCCGTTACTAATACGTGTTATGAGTAACGGGCTCAGTGTCTGCACCTGTTACCAAAGGCTCCGGTGGCCCGGAGAAACAGCCATTTCAGGTGACCGGTAAGTAGTTGTGGTAACGGTCTTTGTTCGACGCCTGTTACAATTACGTGTCATCAGTAACGGGCATCGGCCTGTTACCTTTGTTGGCTTATTTGTAACACTTGATCGGTAATAGGCATTTTGCCCGTTACCAATGGCCATCCACGCCCGTTACCAATGTCTATATTTTTCACGTAGTGTCCGTGGCTCTGCGTCCTAGTGCACCCGCTATGGCTCTGCACGTAAACGAATCTTGTACCAATCAACCTATATTTCTGTCACCCGAGCAGAATGGTCGTAGGTTCGATTGAAGACCTTCCGGGGTAGGCGTGCCTCGCTGCTCTGCCAGATTTGTCTAGGCACCTGGAGTCTACACCAAAAACGTCTTCAACAGTCTATGATTTCGACGGGCCTCTTGAAGGTCGGTGTGCCTGGTACCTTGGTCGGTAATACCTCGGTACCATGGCTTCACTGGGTGATTCACAGTTATGCTGGTCGCCTAGGCACGAAATGGCCTTTCTGAAGGTCGGCGTGCCATAGTTCCCAGGTTTGTCATGACCCCGGAGCTATTTTGGACCTGCCAACCTAGTTGGGCGCCCTAGATGCGTGACCTCCTGCAGGTCGGTGTGCATTTTATGCCCTGCCAGCCCGTTCTGGACACCCTTGGATGGATTACAACAAGAAATGAAGGCCTCCCTATGGGGTGTGTGCCAAACTGGCCCTGCCAAGTATCTCCGGAACTTGGGCACTTCTAGCGTGATACTAAAGATGGCAACAGGTAAAATATCCGCGGATACATACATCTGACGCTCGCACCCGCAATCGAAATCTCGTACCCGTGCCCGCGCCCGTTATCCGTCATGGGCAAGAAACCATGCCCGCGCCCGCTGTCCGCGGGCATGCCCGTGTGCCCATCGAATATTGTTCTCATTCTCACATCAGACAACACTTTCAACATATATCATCACAGTTTGTTATAGAATCCATTAATCAAAAATCAACTTGGTATTTTACAAGTACATCAAACATCATAATCTATACAATCCTAGGATCTTCTGGCGCTTGGTGATGATACTGCGAAGTTCTACAAGTATAAGAAAAAACTGCAAAAGAAAAGGAGAACAAAAATCCTCATAAGTGGTCGAAATATGTAAGAAAGGAAATCAGATGAACATCTAACATCTCGCAGTACATAGATCCAGAAACAAGTAGCTTTTTTTAAGAAAAGAAAATCAGATCCAGACGATTTGGGATTTGGGGTACCTTGCTGGTTAGCTGCCTGTCTCGATAGAGACTGACCGAGTAGCTTGTGCAGGCATTCGAAGCCTCATCTCGCAGCAAACTAGGAGGGCTTGAGGATTGAGGAGATTGGTGACCGGCTGGGGCCTGCGGGGTGTCTCGCGCTTAGCATGTGCGACTGATCTTGAGGACCGGAGAAAACAAGGACTTAGAAGAAACCGATAGTAGCCAAGAGGAGGCGGCGGGAGGAGGGGGACGGCTTGGATGTGCGGCGCCGGTTAGGTAGGAGTACCGCAGATCGCTCGCGGGTTGCGCTCATGCATGACGCGAGAGGAGGAGGGCAGACGGCTGCAGGGGGCGGTGGCGGCAGTGGGGACTGGATGGGGTCAGGGGTGGTGGGGTCTAGATAGGAACGAAGGAACCCTAATCTATCTATCTATCTATATATATGTATGTATATTTACTCACATGTCCCACATGTCAGGTTTGTGGAGCGGGTTTGGTGGGTACACGGGCGTGGATAGCAATTTTATTTGCCCGCGAACAAGTATCCTCTGGGTTTAAGATTGTCCCCGCACCCGTGCCCACGGGCAAGAAATGGTACCCGTATCCTTGCACATCGGGTTTCATGCCCGCGGGCACGCGGATATTTTGTGCCCGTTGCCATCTTTACGTGATACCTTCCTGAGGTCGGCATGCCTCGAGTGGCTCTGCCAGAATCTTTGCAGCTATGCAAGACATCTGGGTGTCTCTACAACTGATCCTACACAACTACAAGCAAAATCGCCTCTTCACGATGAGACACGAGAGACACTGTGATTTCTTCTTCTTCTACTCCTTTTTGGATCATCGAAGCAGTCCTACTGCCTACATCAATGCTCGGGGACTACTATACAAGAGCGTTTTTCAAACGCCCTCTTATAATTCCTCGACGTTTCGACCTTCTGGGAAACCTTGTTTCTCATCAAGTCGGCTCTTGAGCTGATTTGTTGTTGTTCTTCTTCTCCTTTTTGGATCATCGAAGCAGTCTTACTACCTACTTCAATGCTCGGGGACTACTATACGAGTGCATTTTTCAAATGCCCTCTATTTTTCCATCGTCGCTTCAACCTATTGGAAGTCTGCTTCCTATAGGTCGTCACTTGACCTCACTGCGTTCAGGATTCTACAATCTGGTCGGCTATTAAGACTTGTTCTTTGTGGACCGACGTACACGCTTATCAACCTGTCGATAGCTCCACGACTTCGTCATGATTTTATCCAGTCCGACACGCCTACACATCGCTCGGGGCTTGTGGGACATGGGTACCCTGGGGTCCCCACCGACCAGTCTCACGGTCGTCCCCGACAAGTAGGTCCGGCCCACTAGAAGACCAACCGACCTGACAGTGGGCCCAACAGACCTGATCTGTGGCCCTGACGATCTCCTGAAGACATTATCCAGAATGACTACAAGACTTGGCGTGCAAGACAAGACAGTGGTGGATCCGACAGACAGTCTGGGATATATGGAAATAGTTGTAATCAACTAGACTTAGGTCTCCCGGTCGTAACCGACTAGGAGTCTAGGGCACCGACCTTGTCCGCTGGCCAATATAAGGCGGGCAGGGTGACCCCTATGGTACAACACCTCAATCAATCAATCTCCATCGACAACTGGACGTAGGGTTTTACTCTCCGGAGGCCCGAACCAGTATAAACTCGCTGTGTTCCATGTGCTCTTGTACAACCATCGAATCCTTAGCTTCCGATCGGCCCCAACCGAATCTAAATCACCAGGATTAACCCCCCTGTGGACTGTCCGGATCTAAACCTCCGACACAGAATAATACACCTGTCGTTGCAAAAGAGAAGTCATCCTATCGCAACTCGTATTTTTCGGTGCAAAAAAGGAACGTGGCAATAGTAAGTTCTACTTGTAGCAACCCTGTATCATGGTGGTAATATAGACAAGAACTTTTGGCAACCAAACCATTTTCGAAGCAACAACAGAGGACACATCTTACAACCAAGCAAACTAGGTGGCATTAGAGTGCCAATCCTATTGCCTCCAACCTATATATTTTGGTTGTAATAGAATGTTACACCTATAACAACCATCCATACTGCGTGGCAATAGAGGACACCACTATCGCACTGTAATCAACTTCGTAGCAATAGAGTGAAGCACTTATAGCAACCACACATGGTTCGAGGCAATATACAACATCACCTATGGCAACGACATCAACATCGTGGTAATAGAGGTTTTCATGTATTGCACCCAAAACCCTTTCATGGCAATAGTGGTGCTTCCCCTATAGCAACCAGAAATAGAGCGTAGCAATACCATACTTTCCAATGAAAGTTTTTTGGAATTGCAACGTGTTGTGTACCATGCAAAAATACCTATGGCAACCCAAAAATGTGTCGCGATATGGTGATTTGCAACCAACACAAGTGCGGTCGAAAAATGCTAGTTGCAACGACGCATTGCGTTGCAATAGAAACACTTTTTGCAATCATAAAAAGACATCGGTCGTTGTAGCCTAATGCAGCGCCACCTTTCGCACCACATGGTTGATGAAAAAATTTGGTTGCATTTGTTGCTATTACAACCAAATAGGGCATATTGCAACTCATTTTCGTCGTTGTATTAGCCACAAAACCACGTAGTGTTCGCCGCCTCCACAAATTTTTTATTAGCTCCCACGGTGACTTTCTTGAGGGGTTTTGCAACAATAAGCGTGGACATCTCGGTGGGGGCATTCTCGAGCCAAGTGGGGCTACACGTGCGCCATGGTAGCTTAGGATAACATCTAATATTCTAATAACATGAGCACGAATCGAAATACTAGAGAGAGCACGTACGTACACAGAGCGATCGATCGAGATGAGTGATACATAATATATCCTTGTTGTGGTTGTGGCTTGGCTTTGGTGTTACCCACTGTCATCGGTGACGACATCACCTTGGGCATCATCCTTGACTACAACGCAAGCGCGGCAATCAGCAGGTTATGCTCACAAGCTACTCGAACCGAAAGGGATGGATTGGTGGATCTGTGATGTCGGTGGAAGTGCTGCTGCCGCTTACCAACAACTGGTCCATGGTTATTATCCATAGTCATTGTTGCGTACTCGCACAGTTGCGACCATGGATTATAACCATCAACTAGCTGCTGGTAAGTGGCAACAACACTTCCACCGACTTCCAAGATCCACCAATGCATCCTTTTTAGTTTGTTTCAGTAGTGATAAGAACATGCCGATTGTCATGCACCTGTTGGAGCTGAGGATGATGCCCAAGAAGAGGTCATCACCGACAACGATGGGCAACGCCAAAGCCGCCCCACAATTACGGCAAGGATCTATTATGTATCACTCATCTCGATCGATCCTACAGGCTGTCTCCATTATTTCAATCAATGCTCATGTTAATTAGATCATTGAATGCTATTCTAGGCTACCATGGTGCACATGTAGCACTACCAGGAACGGGAAATCCCCCGCTGAGATGTCCATGCTTATTGCTGCAAAACTTCTTAAGAAAGTCACCACAGCAGCCAATAATAATGTTGTGGAGGCGGCAAAGAAGAAGGTTGAGATGAGGATTATGCTTGTGCTCCACTAGGAGGCTGTTGTGGAGGCAGTGGTGTCATCAGCTCGAAGTGGTGGATCAAACAATTTCAAAGCTTCTAATGACAGCTTAGAGCTTACGCACAAGCCTGTAGCAGAGAAGCTAGAGAATACATCCTTCTTTGCTGCGTTGTCGGATCGCATCTCCTGCATGGTCGACCAGCTTGAGTTAGCTGAATACTTGTTATAGCAGATCGGTTTGGCTGAGTCTTTGGAGAATCACTTGGTTGCTGTAACGTTCTCTGGCCTCACATTTGACTGGGAATCTCAGATGACACATGCATCGTATATTAAATTTTTCTAGATTCACATCTTTGATATTATGGTTATTATATATATGTATGCATTTTAAAGGCTATCATGAATCTTTGTGTTGCTTTAACTTTAGTTTTTCTAATACCGGATCTTTGAGTCATATGGCTGATATTTGTGAAGCCAACACTACAGGAAAAACAACTTTCTGTACCGGTTCCAAAGGCCCATTAGTACCGGTTTTGGAACCGGTACAGGCCAGCCGGTACTAATGTAGAGGCTACATTAGTACCGGTTCTCTTTACCCGGTACTAATGTCGCATTAGTACCGGTTGGGGAGACCAACCGGTACTAACGTGGTCTCCCCCCGGTGACGTGGCGGCCTCCACATTAGTACCGGTTGGTATAGCCAACCGGTACTAATGTACTTTTTCTTATTTTCCTGTTTCCATTTCTTTTTAGTTTTTTTCGTATTTGAATGTATTACAACGTATTTGTTTGGTTCGTTTATACTAATCAAATACGCAGCGTTATAAAGTCATTTGTGCATATATAAAGTGGCATCATACATATATATACATACACAGAATCAAATGTTAGAAGTGTAACGTCATCGTTTTAAGCCCCTCCTCGTCGTTGATGTGTTCTCGTAGTGACCCTAGAAGAAGCTCCTACTTTCTCGACGTTTTTCTTCTTGTCCTTAGAAGAAGTTGCTTATTTGTCGTCCTCCTTCTTGTCCTTAGAAGAAGTTGCTTCTTTCTCGCCCTCCTTCTTATTGTCCTTAGCAAAAGTTGCTTCTTTCTCGCCCTCCTTCTTATTGTCCTTAGTAGAAGTTGCTTCTTTCTCGACATCTTTGTCCTTGTCCTTAGAAGAAGATCCTTCTTTATCGATGTCTTTGTTCTTGTTCTTGTCGGTGCTTTACTGAGCTTCATAAGCAATGCTTGCAGTGTCTTCTTTGCTCACTATTACCATTGAGTCACCGGCATGAAACTCTCCTGTGGGATTAATCACCTCGTCTAGAATAAATCTGCAGAGTTGTTCTTGAATTAGCCGGATTCTTTGCGTCTCGAGTAAACCTTCCTTGATGTTAGAAATCTACAAAAGAAGTTATTAATTGTTAGAAAAAAATATGAACAATAAGAACGAGGGATATGTTTGTCTGCATTTTTGTGTACGCACCTTCTCAGTGAAGGGGCCCAAGCTACCACTTGCAAAGTGATGGATGAACTCACATACATAGAATCCACATAGATTGGTACCGGGTGGCTGTTTCAGGCACTGCACATATGTGAAAATAAAAGTTAAGATATTTTTGTTAACTTGTATTGAAAAAGATCAGCAAAGAAAACACGTACCGGGAAATCATGGAAGAATTGAAGTTTCTCTTTCAAGGCCCCCCCCACTTTACACGGAACATATCCCATGCAACATTCAACAATTCTACTAGAGGTTCGTACCATTCACTATATCCGCCAATAGAGTCAAAGACGTGGGCAAGACTTAAATCAGGTACAATAATAATGAGAATCCAGTGGAAGCTGTCAAAACATTTTAGGGAAGAACCAGTTAATTGAAATATTGAATGTATTTTGAAAAAGATAAACAGTTGAGAAAAACGTTACTCACTGGCAGTTGTATGGAATAAGTATGCAGTCCTTGAAGCGTTGAAGGTCCAGAAATGTGAATAAGGTCTCCACAGTAGGCGCAGGGAAATCACGGACAAGTGTCTCGTTTAGCATTTGAGGATCCACGAAGCCGATGCCGTGCACTCCAAGCCTCTGGCAAGCTTGCATCTCCATGCTGCATGATTTAAAATAAAGAAGTTTAGGTACGATCTAAAATGGCTAGAGCGGTGATTCTAAGATTATGGTACAACAAATACTTACAGAACCCAGCAAGTGATGAAGGAGATGTCCACTGCATCCATATTGAATAGGAACCAGAACTCCTTCATGGGAATAGGGAAAGTGGTGCGACCTCGGAAAAAATGATGGCCTTCAATTCTAACTTCGATAAATTCAACCCCTCGTCCCGCCGTTTGCATGTGCCATTTGTGCAGAGCATACATCCTAGTTGGAAGGTCCTACAACAATCGCTCCTAGAGAAGCGGCATCCCAGGCACATAATCACGTCTACCTGACCCTGGGTGCTTTTCAATTTGAGCAATGCCTAGAATTTGAGCAGGTGTCAGTTTTGCGTCCAAATCAAATTCAAGCAATCCACGCTCCGCATCTGAGAGCACCCGTAGGTCCGGGACAGATTGCTTTGATTGGGTCCCTAGTTGTGGAACAATTTTCCCAACTTTCTGAGCCTTATTGGCTTTGTGGAATTTGAGCGCCGTGCGATCATAGTTAGACAACGTAGGTCGCTCCGGCTTTTTCCTTTTTTCTTCCTCCATTTTTTTCATGAAGCGGTGAAATTTGTACATGTCAAATAGTTTCTCAGGTGTAGGCGTCTTCTTTTTGAATATTTGTCTGTCCAGCTCCTCCCGCACTGACGCATCTAGTTCCTCTTGCATCTTCTCATAAGATAATTTCGGTGGAGGTGGCTTCTCCTTGGGTATCCTCTGCTTCTTTGGAGGAGGAGGAGGAGGATGTCCTCGTTTGGAACCCTGCTTCTTTGGAGGAGGCGAAGGATGTCCTCGTTTCGAACCCTGCTTCTTTGGAGGAGAAGGAGGAGGAGTAGCATGTTTCGGACTGCCCCTGTCAGTTGCATCATGTTCTGGACTGCTGCTGCTTTCCCTTCTAGCTGGGGAAGGTGGTACCTGATCCTGGACTGCGGTTGTGTTCACTTCCGTTATCTCTATGAGATCCTTGGGCCACAAAATCCAAGTGTGCAATGCTTCCCCTAGAGTATTTGCATCATCAGCTCCCGGAAACTCCAAGTCGAGGTCATCCTAGGTATCAACCACTCGATCCAGAAAGACTTTGGCGCACCCGTGACTGGAATAATCGACGTTCAAAAATAATTCCCCTGGCTGCGGTACCTCAGCCACACCGTACGCCACCAGAATCCTCTTGTTTCTGACTTGAAAAAAAATGTCACATGCGGACCTCGCAGTGATGTCGTCCACGGGGTAGCGGCGTTGTTGTAACGGGGCAGCTGCTTCCGTGGCGGTTGGAGATGCTTCTGTGGAAGCGACGCTACTTTTACGCTTGTTGGATGGGCTGGCTTCATCATGATGCGGCCCTGAAGCTGCAGGTGCTTGCTGACTTGATTGCTTGCTAAGAGCAAGCGCCACACGCTCGTCGATGATGTCTTCCATTTTTTTCTCATTCATAAAGACCCGTTGTTGCAGCTCTCATATCTATCGTGCATGTTGTTCCTTAGTTCTTTGACGACTTCTGTAGGAATCAAGGTGCTCCTGAAATGCATATTTCCATGGAATAACACCTTTGCCTCTGCAACATCCAGGGTGTTCTCTTGTACCTAGTGCCATAGTAAGCTCGTCATTCTCTCGATCAGGAACTAAAATTCCTTCTGCCACTTGCCATATGAACTCAACAAGCCTTGCAGCTGTCTCTCTTATTTGATCGCCCGGCAACAAAGATCCATCTTCGGGATTGAGCTTGCCACCATGTGCAAAATAATAATGCTTTGCCCACTCGGCCCACTCTAGAGTTGCGGGTACGATTCCTCTAGCTACTAGTTCTTGTTCCTCCCGATCCCATTTGGGAATGGCCTTCTTGTAACCTCCGGGCCAAGCGTATGAAATTCTTTTTTCTTCCGTGCATTGACGGTGTTGGTTTCAATCATCTTGATGGTGTCTGCCGATTCCTTGTGCCGCACAAATGCATCCCAGTGATCTCTTAACTTCCCCAATCCCTTCTGTTGGAAATCAGGTGTAATCCCCTTCTTAATGTAGTTTTTGGTCAGACGCTTCTTGTACGACTGGAAGGCAATTGCACCCTTCTGCATCGCCCAATAACGCACGGTTGCCAGCCGCTCTTCATTCAAGTCGGGGAATGCAAATTGAGCTAACACTTGTTTCCAAATCATGTCCTTGTCCGTGTCTCCGACCACATCTTCCCGCACAACCGGTTCCTGTTCAGCATTCTCATCATCACCTTCCAATACTTCAAGTAACGGAGCTGGAGGAGCATCAGAAGCTTTCCAATATGGAATGCTTATTGGGATGTGATCCCTGACAAGAGCTCCAATGTGGTTCACCAATTTGTTCATGACATGTTCCGGAGCCACAGGTTTCCCAGCATCATCGACTTCTGTTATGATGAAGCGACCCTCTAGGGGCTTCTTTGGCCCGCGTTTCCCTTGGCGCTTCTTGGAGCTCGAAGATGAAGGAACCTGGAGAATGGAAAAACTACTATTAATATATGAAAACTCCCGAAGAAAACTCATGATGCAAATCTTGAGGGTCATCATTATACCTCTTGTTGTTCCACATCGTTGCTTTCCTAGGCAATTGGTTGCTCTTCTGCATGTTCTTGCCCATCACCTTCCATGTTGAGGAAGCTGTCAGCCTCCCTGTTGAGTACTTCTTCGTTTTGAGGCTGCTTAGGTGCAGATTGACCGATTATATTCAAGATCATTTCCTCATCTTCTTGTTCCCTCTCTGATCGAACCATCTTAACTAAAACAAGTGTACATGAATTTATGAGTACATAAATGAATTTCTGAGACTATAAATGAATTTCTGAGACTATAAATGAATTTCTGAGTCTATATATGAATTTCTGAGTATATAAATGAATTTCTGAGTCTATATATGAATTTCTCAGTACATAAATCAATTTCTGAGTATATAAATGAATTTATGAGTACATAAATGAATTTCTGAGACTATAAATGAATTTCTGAGTACATAAATGAATTTCTAAGTATATAAATGAATTTCTGAGACTATAAATGAATTTCTGAGACAATAAATGAATTTCTTAGTCTATATATGAATTACTGAGTATATAAATGAATTGAGCGTGTCGAGCGGGGTCAAGCGAGCGAGTCGGGCGAGAATCGAGCATGTCGAGCGAGAATTGAGCGTGTCGAGCGATGCTAGCTAAGTGTAGGCGGGGTCGAGTGAGCGAGTCGGGTGAGAATCGAGCGTGTCGAGCGAGAATTGAGCGTGTCGAGCGAGAATTGAGCGTGTCGAGCGAGAATTGAGCGTGTCGAGCGATACTAGCTAAGTGTAGGCGGGGTCGAGCGAGCGAGTCGGGCGAGAATCGAGCGTGTCACATTTCTACTTAAATACATATTTCATCTCTAAATACATATTTCATCTCTAAATACATATTTCTACTCTAAATACATATTTCATCTCTAAATACATATTTCATCTCTAAATACATATTAAATCTAAAATCCCAAATTAAATCTAAAACTAATTAATTGAAACTAAAATCACTAATTAAATATAACGTGACAAATTAAATCTAAAACTAATTAATTGATACTAAAATCACTAATTAATTCTAAAATATCTAATTAAATCTCAAATCATAAATAAAATCTAAAACTAATTAATTAAAACAAAAACCAGTAATTAATTGAAAAAAAAGGTGCTGACGTCAGCCGTTGCGGGCTGACGTCAGCACCTAATAGGGCCTCACCGGCCGGCGGCGTTGCGCGTCGGGCGAGGCCGGGGCGGGCGGCGCGCGCGGAGGAGGGCGAGGCCGGGGCGGGCGGCACTTCGCGTAGGAGGGCAGCGGCGTGGAGGAGGGCGCGGCCGGGTGGGGGGACGTCGACGCCGGCGACATCGCGGAGGGGCACGGCGCGGCGCGGAGGGCACGGCCGGCGGCGGCGCGGATCGGAGGAGGGCCGCGGCGGAGGAGGGTGAGGCCGGGGCGGGCGGCGCTTCGCGCAAGAGGGCCGCGGCGTGGAGGAGGGCGCGGCCGGGCGGGGGGACATCGACGTCGGCGACGACGCGGAGGGGCGCGGCGCGGCGCGGAGGGCACGGCCGGCGGCGGCACGGATCGGAGGAGGGCCGCGGCGAAGGAGGGCACGACGTCAACCTCGTCGCGCAGGAGGGCCCCGACGTGGAGGAGGGCGCGCCCGGCGACGACGCGGAGGACACGGCGCGGTGCGCGGTGGCGTGGAGGGCACGACGACGGCGCGGTGCACGTGGCGGCGCGGAGGGGCATGGCTGGGGGCGGCGCGGATCGGAGGAGGGCACCGCGGCGGCGCTCCGGAGGGCACGGTGGTGGCGCAGAGGAGGGCACGACGGCGGCGGTGGGGGGTCGACGGCGGCGAGGAGCGCTGGATGGTGAGGCGGCGGCTAAGTGTTGGAGAGGGAGGAGAGGGGGCAGGCTTATATACCACCCCCGCACATTAGTACCGGGCCTCGTCTGGCACCGGTACTAATGGGACACTAGTACCGGGCCTAGAAAGGACACGGTACTAATGTGCACATTAGTACCGGTGCCAGACAGGACCCGGTACTAATGTGCATTCCATCTGGCGACAAAACGAAAAGCACATTAGTACCGGGTCCTATCTAGGCCCGGTACTAATGTGATTTTCATTTGCTTTCCTTTTTAATTTCCCAATTTACAGTTTAATTTATTATAAATCATATTTGACACGGAGAAATGCATAAACAGATCCTATTGTGCTTAATGTAGGTATATTGTATGGAATGTGAAGTTAGATCTCAAACTTGCCAAATTTATTAATTAAACTTAGTAATAGATAATTTTGGTCATAAATTCATGTCGAATTTTTAAATCGAACGAAAATATATTTTTACCATGCAAAATTATATATAACTTCTACATGTCAGGTTATTAACATGTATACCTCGATTTAGTATTGTTTGTTTATATTTTCACGTTAAATTATTAATTTAATAATAAATGATGTCTATAAAATTAAAATAATTAATATTTTCACTGATAAATCACAATTTCTTGTTACTAAATATTACAGTACTTTGTTACAAAACCATAAGTTAATAAAACTTAATATACATCATCATCATTATCTAACAGCACGTTAATAACCTTCCTCTTCATGAACGTCCCCTGCTTGTGATCATGGCGTAAATATGGAGCATCCTCTTGTGCTAACAGGATGCTTGGGTCAACCTTGACTGAAAATGGAGGAAGATCATCGAATTGGTCATAATCATCTGAAATGTCAGTCTTGTCCTCAACTCCAATGATTTTTCTTTTTCCTGGTAGAACTATGTGACGCTTCGGCTCGTCAGCAACCGGTTTCTCGGTACCCTTCTTTATCGGTGGTTTGCTCGACATGTCTTTCACGTAGAAAACTTGTGTCACATTATTGGCTAGGATGAATGGTTCGTCTTTGTATCCAATCTTGTTGAGATCCACAACTGTCATCTCAAATTTGTCTGTTGTTAAACCTCCTCCGGTATTGTTGACCCACTGGCACTTGAGAAGAGGGACTTTTAAAGCTCCGTAATCCAATTCCCATATCTCTTCAATGAAACCATAGTATGTTTGTACGTTCCCTT
The DNA here is from genome assembly GCA_036936925.1 of Cenchrus fungigraminus. Taxonomy (NCBI): domain Eukaryota; kingdom Viridiplantae; phylum Streptophyta; class Magnoliopsida; order Poales; family Poaceae; genus Cenchrus; species Cenchrus fungigraminus. The sequence continues at coordinate 108,521,215 of CM072779.1, forward strand.
CCTTGTCTACTGCATCCATACGAACACCACTGTTTTGGTTTACACTCTTCTTGTCTTGGGTTCTCGTGTAGAATGTGTAGCCGTTTATCTTGTATCCTTGGAATGTATCTACTGTGATAGATGGCCTCCTAGCCAACCATAGCAGTATCTCATCAACATTTTTATCACCCCTCACTTTTTTCCACAGCCAGGACGCGAAGTTATCAATGTGGTGTCGTGTAATCCAGGGTTCAGACTTCCCTTCATTTGCAGCACGAAGAATGGACTTGTGCTCTTCCACGTATGGAGCCACATGTGATGATTGATGCACGACAGTGTAATGTGCTTGATCATATAACATTGCATCCATGTCCATCCGAGATTTTTTTCCTATTGTGCCCTTTCCTCTGAGCCTACCCTCATGGCGTGATACAAGAAGTCCAATTGGACACATATCATCCATAAAGTCGACACAAAACTCTATGACCTCCTCTGTAGCATATCCCTTTGCGATGCTTCCTTCGGGGCGTGCACGATTGCATTCTTAAAATAAGACATCAACCTCTCAAAAGGGAACATGTTGTGCAGATATACTGGCCCGAGGATAATAACCTCTTGAACCAGATGGACCAAAAGGTGGGTCATGATATTAAAGAATGAAGGTGGAAAGATCATCTCAAAACTGATGAGGCATGGCACGACATCATTCTGCATCTTCACTAGAGTTTCTGGATGGATTGCCTTCTGACAAAGCTGGTTGAGGAATGCACACAACTTAGTGATTACTAATCTCACATTCTCTGGCAGAATACCCCTTAGTGCAACAGGCAGCAGTTGTGTCTTCAACACGTGGCAGTCATGAGCCTTCAGATTTATGAATTTCTTCTCTTTCATATTTATTATTCGTTGTATATTTGAGGAGTAGCACGTTGGGACCTTCATACTATTCAAGCAATCGAACATTCTCTGCTTCTCTTCCTTGCTTAGGGTGTAACTAGCAGGAGCCAAGTAATTACCTTTTTCTCTCTTTTCGGGATGTAGGCCTTTTCGTTGGTTCATAGCTTTCAGATCCCTACGTGCTTCAATTGTATCTTTTGTCTTTCCATATACACCTAGGTGGCCAAGTAAGTTCACACAGAAAAGCATTGCGAACCTCAAGAATTTCCCAATAAGGTAGCTCCCAAAATATCGACTTCTTCTTCCACATAGGTGCATGTCCAGCGGCGTCCTTTGGGACTTGTACACTACCAGAACCCTTGCCAAACACTACCTTCAAATCTTTCACCATGGCGAATACGAGTTTACCACCACGGTGAATGGGCTTCTTACGTTTTTCTCCGACACCTTCAAAGTGTTTTCCTTTTTCTCTTAACGGGTGTTTAGGAGGAAGAAAGCGACGATGGCCCAAATACACTACCTTTTTACTGTGTTTTAGATACACGCAGCAAGTATCATCTAAACAGTGCGTGCATGCTCCGTATCCCTTGTTTGATTGTCCTGATAGATTACCAAGTGCCGGCCAATCATTGATGGTGACAAACAATAATGCTCGTAGATTGAAGGTCTCCTGTTTGTCATCATCCCACACGGGTACACCTTCTTTCTTCCATAATGTTTTAAGATCCTCAATCAATGGTCTTAGATACATATCGATGTCATTGCCTGGTTGCTTTGGGCCTTGGATGATTATTGGCATCATAATGAACTTCCGCTTCATGCACAACCAGAGAGGAAGGTTGAACATACATAAGGTGACAGGCCAAGTGCTATATATGACCGCTACTAAACTCACCGAATGGATTGAATCCATCCGTACTTAAACCAAACCGAATGTTCCTTGGATCCCCTGCAAATTCCTTACATTCTTCAGATCTGTCAATTAGTCTCCACTGGGACCCATCAGCGGGGTGCCTGATATGTTCATCTTGTTTGCGTTCTTCTTTGTGCCAACGCATCAACTTTGCGTTGGTATTGCACCTAAATAAACGCTTCAGTCGTGGTATCACTGGAAAATACCACATTACCTTCGCAGGAATTTTCTTCTTCTTCTGCCCACCCTGAACTTCATTAGCCTCATTGCGTGGGATCTTATAACGCTGCGCTTCGCACACAGGACAAGCCTCCAAATTTTCATATTCATCACCTCGGTAGAGGATACAGTCATTAGGACATGCATGTATCTTTTCTACCTCTAAACCTAGAGGACAGACAACCTTTTTAGCTTCGTATGTGGACTCCGGCAATTCATTCCCCTCGGGAAGCATGTCCTTGACGATCATCATCAACTCATCAAATCCCTTGTCTGAAAGTCCACGTTTAGCCTTCCATTGCAGCATTTCCATAGTGGTACCCAACTTCTTCTGCCCCTCTTTGCAACCTGGGAACAACGCTTTCTTGTGATCTTCCAACATACGTTCAAACTTCTTTGACTCCTTCATCTTTTCGCAATCTCCCTTTGCATCGTGCAACACCCGACCTAGATCGTCGAGAGGTTCATCTGCAGTTGTTGGAGCTTCTTGAGTGTCTTGCATGTGATCCTCTCCCTTTGGATCATCTGCAAAGGCACCTTCTTGAGTCCAATCTGGAATACGATCATCTTCCTCTTCATCGTCTTCCATTATAATACCCCTTTCCCCATGCTTTGTCCAAACAAAATAATTTGGCATGAATCCCCATTTGTATAGGTGATCGTGAAGACTCTTTATCGATGAGAAATCCTTCTCATTTTTGCACATTTTGCATGGACAAATAATAAAACCAGATGGCTGCTTGTTTGCTTTCGTAACATCTAGAAATCCACGCAACCCATTAATGTATTCACTCGAAATTCTCTTGTCGGGGTACATCCATTGCCGATTCATCTATAAAGCACCACCAAATAATTTTTAAGTATTTCGTAACAAAAGTCATACACAAATTTAAAGTCTTCATTTACAATCCACGTTATACAATACGACAAACTTAAATAGAGAAACTTAAGTCAATGTCTTACATAAATTTAAAGTATGACATATGAAACACTACTAATACATGATACAATACGAGAAACTTTAGCCATTCTTGTGACGTGACGACGAAGGTTTAGCTTTCTTGGAATCGCCCTGTGGTTTAGTACTAATCGGTGGATCTCCAACAACAGGGTCTGCTGGTGGAGCATAAATGCCACTAAAAGGAGGTTCCTGCCCCGCTGCAACAGCATCTATATGTTTTCCTTGCAAATAACGAAGCATTCCTCTAGCCAACGTGCTCATTTTCTTTGGTTTATCAGGACGTCCTACTTTGGTTTTCTCCTGACTGTGTGAAGAGCGACGATCACCACTACCGTCATCTCCATTCCCTCCGGCAGCAGTAGACATCTATACTAATGACAATAAATTATTTGACCCATCTATGAAATTCTAGCATTTGTAATAATTTTAAAACTATTTCTACTAATTCTAAAACAAATTCTATCATTCCTAGCCTTTCTAGCATTTTGAGTAATTTTAAAATTATTTAAATATTTAATTATGTCTTATGCTGAAATAAAAATTATTTCGAAAAAATCAATTCTAAAACTATGTCTAGTAATTCTAAAATCAATTCTAAAATTCCTAGCCTTTCTAGTAATTCTAATACTATTTATATATTTAATTATGACATATGCTCAAATAAATAATTATTATTAAAAAAATAAATTGTCACATGCAACATCTCATCCAACTAACACGGCACATCCTTTCCAATCAACTATATAAAACGTATAAACAATGCCTATAAATAGAAAAAAAACCTCATTCCTAGCTCATTATAAAGTGCCAAAATACTCCAATTTCAAACCGATAAAACTCAACAAAATAAGCATGAATCAAGGGAGGATGAAGTGACTAACCTCTAGACCACTTTAATGAGTCAAATCGTCGAGAAATCGTCGTAAATCGGGCAAAAACTCCCCTAGGGCGCCATGGATGAGTGAGAGCTCGAGTTGGAGAGTGGAGGGGGGAGTGGCTCAGGGAGGAAGGAGCTGGATTTTTATGCGGGGGGCATTAGTACCGGCTCCTGGCGGGAGCCAGTACTAATGTCGCAACATTAGTACCGGTCCTGGACAGGAGCCGGTACTAATGTGGCTGCCGCACATTAGTACCGGCTCCTGTCCAGGACCGGTATTAATGTCGCACATTAGTACCGGCTCCAAGAGCCGGTACTAATGTGTCACACTGGCGGGCGGCTAGGGGACCCCCCTTCCGAGCCGGTACTAATCACATTAGTGCCGGTTCCAATAGAAACCGGTACTAATGTGTTTTTTTGCCCAGGACAAAAGGTCCATTCCCTAGTAGTGCAATGTACGAGATCCGAAAGAAACTTACAATTTACATGGAGTGCCATAAAAGTGTTTTTACTTTGATCTCTTTGTTTCACTAACTTCTTACATCACATGGTATGCAAGTGAATCAACCAACATTTGACATCGATGATTACCAGAAGGTGGGTGCTATTGTTGTAGAGAAATGGATTGACAATACCACACCTACAATAGATGATATTGTTGTTATTGCTAATCAGGAAAGCAAATAAAGCAGCCTAAGACATGGCACTCAGATGTCCCCATTAATGTAACAAGTCCACATGCTCATACATTTTTCTTGTTGGCATTAAGGCATAGTATGTTATGTTCTCATTGAGAGTACCTTTGGCGCGCAGTTGATCAGCTGGATTCAGGACTTGTGAATGATGCCGCCAATAATGCGGCGTGTGCTTATATCAGTGATGGTGTTAGTATGATTGTTTTACGATTGAGGGGGTGTAAACCAAACATATATGTCCTCTTGGAAACATGCATCATATTAGTAAATGCAAGTGAAACATGTTTATTTAGTAATTGCTAATTTGGAACTTACTTCTGTAGCTAATCTCTCCAAGATGCAATCACACTGTGAAGACATGTGATGAGCCAATGCACTTCTCCAGTCCGCGATCTAGAAACGATGATAATGGAAGCAGCTTGAAGTATTAATTATTTACTTGGTGAGAATGGAGATAGTTGATTTCATGGAAGCTGGACGTACTTGTGTCCTTGGAAATTGAGATTATTCCCTATTTGATACAGTGAAACTTACCCATTCCTTCCTTGGCCCTCAAAGTTTTTTTCTTCCCTGTTTGACACTCAGTTCAAATTCCATCCCTAATATGACACTGCCGTCCGCTCGGTTAGCAATTGTTGTGAGAATGACTTGGCCCACCTGTCTGTTTTTTGGGTCAATGGACAAAAATACCCCTACCTATTCACATGACTCCAATCCCTGATGAAGAGAACCCCTAGTAGCGGTGGCGGGTCGTGACGGCAAGGTGGCGACGGCACAATGTTGGAGGGTGATGAGGGCATCACGGCTAATGTGGCGGGCACGAGTGTCGTCAGGCATGTGTGGAGGCGGCCTGCATCCCCATCGGGCGGGCTCCGGATCCGGCCGCGAGCCCTACCGGGCGAGATGCGGAGGCGGTCGTGAGCCTCGCCAAGCAGGCTGCAGAGGTGGAGTCGAGCCTCACCGGACGGGCTGTCGAGGCGGCGACGAGGCTCGCCAAACATTCTTGCCGCACCTCCCCCGCCTCCTCTGCTGGCCCGGCCTGCCGCCATCAGCCCTCTCGGCAACCCCAGAACCCTAACCTCACCGGAGTTGGTAGCCGAAGTTGGAGAAGAAGGTGAGGATGGGGAAGAAGAAAATTTATGTGAGGAGAGTCTCAAAATCGCATGGGTGAGCTATAACTTTTCCTAACAACTAAGGAGGTCAGCAATAGCCAACAACGTTGATTGAATATGCAGCTCTCGTCCGCCTTTCCTCCATTTCTCCACCCCCCCCCACAACACACACACCCACCCACCCACCCACCTCCTCCTTCTACTTCCCTCATCTTCCCCACCTCTCTCTCTAGCTGTCTCTAGTGATGATAGTTGTCGTGATGAGAATTGTGTCAGGTCAAGTGCAGGGACCTTGTTATTGGACGGCCACCATATTTCTTGAGCGTTCTTATTCTCACGAGTTTTTATCTATGGCCATGTGGATGCCTTGCTGTCGCTGGTGCAGGCAGACCCTCTTTCTTCATTATTTTATCTCTAGAATCCATTTTTTATTTCTTTCTCTTTCTGATATTTCACGTATGCCATGGTTTTTACTTTTTAGTCACTTGCAAAGACGTGGCTTGCATCTATTCTATATATAGTTGTACCTAGCTAGATGAGAAGGCTTCAAAAGAAAAGAAAAAAGCAAGCATAAAAAAAGAGAAATCATGAAGTCAAGAGAAGATAACCCTTATGGGTCACTCAATCTTGATCATGTTCATTAGTCAACGTTTCAAATGTGGGAGGCAAAACCTTCACGGGTACAGAGCATACAACAATCCATACTAGCCCTAGTACAGTACTAGAGAAACAACCTTTGGTCCTGGGGAGGATTTCACATTAGTACCGGTTTTTTTACACCCGGTACTAATGTGCACATTAGTAACGGGTGGGGAGGGAAGACTATTGGGGGAGAGGCCCAGCCCATGTAAGGGTTGATGGGCCTCTTTGTATGCTCGAGAAGTTTTTTGTAAATATTGTGGCTACTAGGGGGCTCGGTGTAAAATGGCCAACTCATTCCACCCCTATAAATAGGAGGGTCACTGTAACTGAGGGGAGCACGTGAATGAAATGAGAGCTCCGAAGCTATTATGTTTATTTCGCATTTACATTTCTGTTCAGTAGTAGTAGCTTCGGTCATTAGAGAGTAGAACTCCGAAGGGGTATCCTCTTAGCACCTTCGAAGGGTTGGTGCTGTAGTTTAGGACCCACCTTCGGATCTGAATTACACCAACAGTGACGCCCACCTCGTGGAAGGACCTGTAGACATACGGCAAGGAAGAGGTAACCTTGGGACAGAAAATGCCAGGGCCGCATTCAGTCAATGCTACGAAGTCAAGTTCCCTTCGGTGGTCACCGACCGGAGCAACCACTATGCTACTGTTAGAGTAAATGGGCCTAGAGCCATTTATTCCAATAATGAAAGAATTAAAAGCCCATTTACTTAATGCTAGGAAAAAGTGATAAATACCAAATGGGTATTAGAGGAGTCTCCCATCCAACTTATGAGGTAGCCTTTCGGTACACCTCTTGTGAAGTTGAATAAAGGAGATAGGCATGCCACACGCGCACGCGCGCGCTCGCTCACCGCGCCGCGCCGGGCCCAGGCCGTGGACGTGACGAGTCGGGCGGTGCGGTGCGGAGTTGCGGGGCGGGGCGGGGCGGTGCGGTGCGGTGCGGACGTGATGAGTTGCGGGGCGGGAGCAACTTTTTGCTGTTGGCTGTTGATGGCTCCTTAATTGTGACCGTTGCTGTTGGCTGTTGATGGCTCCTTAATCGTGACAGTTACGAAGCCTTAACCGCGACAGTTACCAGAGGAATTAACCGCGACCGTTACTACTCAGTACGTCCAGGTTCATTCCCTTCTCCGCACCTGCTCGCCTATATAAGGAGGCCCTCCTCCTCCTCCTCCTCAACTCGCCAAGTCACAACTCAGGTACTCCTGTTCAGGAGACCTCTCCCTTCTCCCTCTATTTGCTGCTTTGTTCTTTTGCATTCCCATCGCTTGCACCCCGCGCACGGTACCGGCGAGAGCAGAGCCTCCGGAACCTCGTCCTGCTACTGAGATCCTGCTCGGGATAGGCGGGCGATAAGGTTTTTGGGGAGCGTCTTCATGCGACTGCTCGCTCCCGTACGACTACTTCCTCTACGTCGACTCCATCCGTACGACTACTTCCTCTACGTCGACTCCGTACGACTCCGAACGACTACTTCCTCTACAGCCGGGTCTTCACTGCGATCATCTACCTGCATCGAATACATACGGCTACATCGACTGAGGTCACTATACGATTAGTATGACTAATCCGAGTGATAGCGGAACTTCGGGTGACACCGTCACCCGACCTTCCATGGGGTACATTCTCAAACTAACATTCATGCTTATTAGTTGTATAATCATGGATAGGTTTATGTTTAATTGTTGTTTAAACATGAACATTTGCACATGGATTGTCTCACTCACAGCAATATTGAAATGTCTATTTAATAATGGAATTAAAATATACCAGAATATTACCTATCATCTAACAATCCAAAAACCTTAGTATGTTGATAGGAATATATTTGGTGTCACTAGCTTTGCAAATGCAATTAAACCAAAGCCTTTTGATGGTTCCAACTTTAAGAGGTGGCGTGAGTTGGCCACCCTGTGGCTCACTGCCATGAACGTGATGTACGTCATCACCGGAAAAGCTCCCGAGGGTGTCTCGGGGGAAAAGTTCAATTCAGATGATAATCTGTTCCGGGGTGCTATGATCAGCGTTCTGATTGATAATCTGGTGGATACATATCTCTGTTACAAAATGGGGAAGGAAATTTGGGAGGCTCTTGAGGCTCAGTACGGAGCTTCTGACGCCGGCGGTGAGCTGTACGTAATGGAACTGTTCCTAGACTACAAGATGGTTGAAGACCGTCCTGTGGTGGAATAGGCCCATGAATTATAGGCGCTGGCTAAGGAGCTTGAGAACTGCAGCAGAGAGGTCCCATGTGTGTTGCCCGAAAAGTTTGTGGCTGGAGCTATTATCGCTAAGTTGCCACATTCTTGGAGGGACTTTGCTACCTCTCTAAAACACAAGAGAAAGTAATTCACTTTTGATGACCTTGTTGCGACTCTTGATGTTGAAGAGAAGGCGAGAGCAAAGGACACACGTGTAAAGGCAGTAGCTGGCTCCTCAAGCGCAAACTTTGTGCAGAGGGGCAATCCCAAGTTCCAGAACAACCAGAACAAGAGGAAGAAGCCTTCACAGAACCCGCCCAAGGCTAAGCAAGCCGATGGGCCTGATAAGAAGAAGGGAAAGCTGGGGGTGCTTGCTACACATGTGGCAGTCCGGATCACTTTGCAGCAAAGTGCCCGGATCGCAAAGATCGCAAGGCCTCTAAGACAGCGAACATGGTTGTTAGCGAGGGTGGAGGAACATCGGGGTATGGTAATTTCTTACCTACAGTTCTTTCAGTATGTTCTTCACCAGAGTGGTGGATAGACACCGGTGCTAATATTCATGTATGTGCTGACATCTCTATGTTTTCATCTTACCAGGTCGAGGGGACTACATCCTTGTTGATGGGGAACGGTGCCCATGCGCGTGTTCTTGGTGCTGGTACGCTCACTCTGAAGTTCACTTCGGGGAAGACCATACAATTGAAGAATGTGCAGCATGTACCTACCATCAAGAAGAATCTAGTCAGCGGGTCTCTACTGTGTAGAGACGGGTTTAAATTAGTCTTTGAGTCAAATAAATGTATCATTTCTAAGTTTGATACCTTTGTTGGAAAAGGCTATGATAGCGGAGGCTTGTTCCGCTTTTCTTTATCGTTTGATAATAATGTTGTGAACCATGTGATGAATGATGAATCAGATATTTGGCATTTGAGGCTTTGTCATGTTAATTTTGGTTGTATGATGCGCTTAGCTAGTATGAGTTTAATTCCAAAGTTTACCTCTGTCAAAAATTCTAAGTGCCACGTATGCGTTGAATCAAAACAAACTCGCAAGCCACATAAGGCAGCTGAGGTGAGAAACTTGGCACCTCTAGAATTAGTTCATTCCGATCTGAGCGAAATGAACGGTGTGTTGACAAAGGGTGGTAAAAGATATTTCATGACTTTGATAGACGATAGCACTAGATTTTGTTACATCTACTTGTTAAAATCAAAAGATGAAGCGTTACATTACTTTAAGATCTATAAAGCTGAAGTAGAAAATCAACTTGAGAGAAAGATTAAACACCTAAGGTCTGATCGAGGTGGCGAATACTTCTCTAATACTTTTGATTCATTCTGTGAGGAACACGGTATCGTTCATGAGAGGACACCGCCTTATTCACCCCAATCCAATGGGATTGCCTAAAGAAAGAACCTCACGCTGACTGACTTGGTGAATGCCATGTTAGAAACCGCGGGACTATCTAAGGAATGGTGGGGTGAGGCGATACTGACGGCATGTCATGTCCTGAACCGTGTGCCTATGAAGAATAAGGAAGTAACACCATTCGAGGAATGGGAGAAGAAGAGGCTAACTCTTTCATATTTACGCACTTGGGGTTGCTTGGCCAAAGTCAGTGTGCCAATCACCAAGAAACGTAAATTTGGACCAAAGACGGTGGACTGTGTCTTTCTGGGGTATGCTTTTCACAGCGTCGGATATAGATTCTTGGTAGTAAGATCTGGAGTGCCTGACTTGCCTGTCGGAACAATTATGGAGTCCAGAGACGCTACATTCTTTGAGAATATTTTTCCAATGAGAGATGAAGCAAGTTCATCTAGGCAAGAGTCTGTCGAGAAGGACAACTCCACCGAGCCGATGGAACTCAATGAGCCTACACTTATTGAGCATCCTGAGGAGGTTAACGATGAGGCTCCTAGGAGGAGCAAGAGGCAAAGGACAGAGAAAACCTTTGGAGATGATTTCATCATATACCTCATAGATGACACTCCTAAGACCATTGCAGAGGCCTACTCCTCACCTGATGCTGACTATTGGAAGGAAGCAGTGAGGAGTGAAATGGACTCTATCATGACAAATGGAACTTGGGAGGTTGTTGAGCGTCCTTACGGGTGCAAACCTGTGGGATGCAAATGGGTGCTCAAAAAGAAGCTTAGGCCTGATGGTACTATTGATAAGTACAAGGCTAGACTTGTGGCCAAGGGTTACACCCAAAAGGAAGGAGAAGACTTCTTTGATACTTACTCACCAGTTGCTCGATTGACTACCATAAGAGTACTACTTTCTCTGGCAGCCTCTCATGGTCTTCTCGTTCATCAGATGGATGTTAAGACAGCTTTCCTAAATGGAGAGTTGGAAGAGGAGATCTATATGGATCAGCAGGAAGGATTTGTAGCACTACTAGGAATGATGCCTTGGCCAACGCCTATATTTGGTTGCAATATGACAATTTTGGTTGCAACTAAAATCAATTGCATCTAAGTCTTTTGGTCGACAAATGGTTGCAATTGGAACGGTGCATCAGCCTTAGGCAACCATTACATGTGGTGTTGCAATAGATTTTGCTATTGCAACGAACAAAAAATCCTAATGCAACCAATACATGGTTGCAAGGACAAACATTGCAACGAACAAAATAGCCTAATGCAACCAATACTTAGTTGCAAGAACAAATATTGCAACAATTAGATTACTTGCCTAAGGTTCTATTGCAACGAAACACTTGGCTGCAATATTTCATGGTTGCCACGAACGAATGTGTTGCAATAGAAAAGTATTGCCACTCCAAAACTATGTGTGCATATGGTCATATTATCACGAAGTGTGATCCATTGCATTACAGTGGTTTTGCAACATATCAGATATGGTGGTAATAGATGATATGGTAACGCAACGAACTAGTCTTCGAGGTAATATACGTAGGTTGCAATGAATTTGTGTTGGTGGTAATAGAGGTCACATGCAACAAACAATTGTTGGTGGTAATAGATGATATGATAATGCAACGAACTAGTCTTCGAGGTAATATATGAAAGTTGCAACAAATTTGTGTTGGTGGTAATAGAGGGCAATAATGTATATTGCAACCAAAATCAATGGTTGCCTATTATTCTATCACAACGAGGGAAATTTGAATAGTAGTTTTTTAATTATTTTCACAGCATGCACATCACGTATAACAACTAATACATTCATTAATTTAAATTTTGTCTCAAACCAAAGTAACACACAATGACCAGAGTTCTGCTTAAAAGAACATGACCACAACTAACAAAATAAAGACACCATATTTAACTAAGTTCACAACATTTTTTAGCATATAATAAATCAATCTAAAAATGAGTTCGTTGGTTGCTCCATCGCCCATCAGCTACACCATCATAAATAAGCATCTTTGTAACTTGTCATTCTTGTTGGTACCGGCCATCAACATTAAGCCATAGAAGCTTTCTCTAATTATTTTGGCTGTCCGAGTTTCTCTGCGATTCATGAAAACACATATGATTAAATTCATGGAGTAATTAGCAATCATAGAACAAGAGCAATTAAGATCATACAATTAAGGAAATGAATGCTAACTAATTAACTAGCCAAAGAATTAAGGAAATGAATGCTAACTAATTAACTAGCCAAACACGTGGAAAAAAAATCCAAGAGCAATACTAATTAACTGGCTAAACATGTGGAAAAATCACAGCTTTCTCTTTTCAAGTTTTTTATTTAATCACTAAAAAGTATGTTGATTCAGCCAAAGGGGAGGTCACCAGATCCATGCAAAAAGAAAGATCCACACAAGAAAAAAAGGGGAGGCTTCAAGGTAGGGCTGGAAACATGCAATTACCTCGCTGTATGACAAACTAGGCTCCACTTGGGGTTTCAAAAAATTCGGATCCAAGCATCTGTCAGGTTCATCAAATTTCAGTGAATTAAATACTCATATGTGCATACAGACTGCATATGCAAAAAGAGCATACAACTACCAACAATGAAGCTAATTCAATGCAAAACGAAGACAAGCATTCTGACGAGAGCTAAAGCAATAAGAAATTAACCTAATATTATAGGTAACAGATTTTCTATAGACCAGTTAAATAACTAGTAGTGACAAGTTTATTTATGCAACTATTTTGCAACAGATGAAGTCTCAATTTTTTCATGAGAATAAAGTCATCACATATAAAAAATTTGGCTACTCAAAATGTCTATCATTTAAGTGAGGGCTGGAAGGAGATGGGCAGATGGCTGCATCACCTGGACAAATGTGAGATCGAAAGTTGGAGCACAAGGAAATATAAGTGAAGACAATGCTTCCCCTTTTCCCACCTTTTGTAAGTAGCACAATTTGCTTCAAATAGTCAGATGATTAATGCTGCCATGTCTTCACATAGTCAGAGGATTGGAGAGGAGAGGGTGATGCTCACCATTCATGATCCACATACACCATCAGTGCATAGCCGCTGCATTGCCACTACATATTTGGAAGCTGTCGTGCTCCCCAACACATCTGGGCAGCCTGGGTTTCTATAAAGATCACCTATAGAAGTAAGATGCAATACTTGTTATAACAATATAAGATGCTTCTCGGTTGGCAGCAGTGGTGCTCTAACTCCTACAACCAAAGGTTGACTTCCATCTTAAGCTAGCTGGCACTAATTTCAACCATGATGCTATCTACAGATACATACAATTCCCTTTAGCAATTTCTATGATGGATTTATCCTAAATTGAGCCAAATGTTAGAAGAATGTCTTCAGGAAAATCACATTAGAATATAAAAAGGGACGATACGATAGTCACAGAATTCGTGGTCGATGCCGTGATCCGTGACCCGGGATCGTCGTCCCAATTCGCGGGTCGGGGACGACAGGGGTCGACGTCCCGATTCAGGACAGGTCGTCGCTCCGTCAAGATGGATCGGGCAGGGTCTCAAATGGGACGAGAAACCTGGACATGGCATCGCCTCGCTCCTCTGTCATGTTGTCGCTGTCACTGGTGAAGATGCGCGAGGCAGAGTCGTCAGTGCTCCATGGCGCCGTCCAATCGAGTTGACTTCGCTCAGCCTCCGTGACTTCCCAGCTCACGTGGCCTGGCAGTGAAGAGCCGTCGTCGCTGCGAAGCGTCGGAGTCGCGGTCTTGCAGACGGGATCTTGTGCGAGGGAGGCGGCGGGCTGGTCGCAGCTGCGGTAGTTCTGTGCGAGGGGGGGGGTTGGGATCTTGCAGCTAGGGTTAAAAAAAAGAAGCAGCCGCTGTGCTGTATGTCTGGGAAGCAAATAAAAGGGGGCTCTTTTTTGTTGGACTGGGCCGTACGAGATGAGCATATACAAGTCTGGCCCATGTATCAATTTACAGCTGATTTGTTTTTTAGCGATACTCCGGACACGTCTTCCACTACTACACGAAACATTTGTAGGAGGCCGACCTTTTTTTTCTAAGAGCGGACGAATTTTCCGTCCAATCTAAGAAATCTGTGTGACACTGTAGCAACTAAATCCGTACCTAGAACTCATTTTTGGGAGCGGGTGATTGGGTCATCCGCACCTAAAAATAATTTTTAGGTGCGGATGACCCCATCACCCGCTCCTGGAAATATACTCATTTCTAGGAGCGGGTGATGGCGTCACCCGCACCTAAAAATGATTTTTAGGAGCGGGTGATGTCATCACCCGCTCCTAGAAATTCCATTTTAGGTGCGGGTGACGTCATCACCCGCTCCTAGAAATGGTCTCGTGAAAAAAAATTCATAACTTTTGCATATGATCTCGGGTGAAGACAAATTTTATATGAAAATTGTATAGCTCGATGAGATCTAGAATTTTGTAGTTGACAACTTTTTCATTTGAGATAGTTTAAAATTTCAAAATATCAATTTAAGTTCTATATCTCTTATACAACTTTTTCATAAATCTCTTATATAGTTTAATGAGCGGTATATAAGATTTGTGAAGAATGTTACTACCACTATACTGAATGAGCAAATGATCAAAATAAAAGTTGTACATATTGAGAAGTTATGAAACTTTGTAGTTCAAAGTTTTTTAATTTGAATTACTTTTGTCAACGAAAAGTACCTCTCAATTTTTGAAATTTGAAAATTTGAAATTTTCAAACGACCTCAAATGGAGAAACATTCAAAATAAAAGTTGTAGATCTTGAGAAGTTATAAAACTTTGTAGTTTACAATTTTTTATTTGAAATCATATTGACTACGAAAAATAGAGTTTGAATCTTTCAAATTTGAAATTCAAATTTTGTAAACGACCTCAAATGGAGAAACTGCAAACATGAAAGTTGTGTGTCTCGAAAAGTTATGAAACTTTGTAGCTTACAACTTTTTCATTTGATACCGTTTAGAGCCTTAACAAAGCAATTTACACTCGGTTAGGTATAATATGAGGAGAAAAGCAACTGAGTATGGACGTATGTGACGGTGTAGTGCAGTGGTAAGGGAAGGTTCGCGCGAACCCAGAGGTCGGGGGTTCGAACCCCGCGGAGCGCGTAGCGTCGCGACTTTGCACGAAAAATGCCGCGACTTGAGACTTGATGGCTGGCTAGTGGGTCCTCCCCTAAAAATAAAATTTTTTTGCTATTTATTTCGATCGTTTTAACGCAATTTTCAAACTTTCTTTTTAATCGATTTCTAGGTGCGGACCACCACGTCACCCGCACCAAGAAATCGATTTCTAGGTGCGGACAACGGCGTCAACCGCACCTGGAAATGTGTTTCCAAGTGCGGGTCGATTACCTGCTCCTAGCCATCGCTATTTCTAAAAGCGACAGCTAGGAGAGAGTTTGGCGCCCGCACCTGGAAATGCAGTTCCGCCCGGTGCTAAAAACGTTTTGTGTAGTAGTGTTGACGACATACCGCAACTATGTATTATAGCTTACAATCGACCCATTAGCCTCGGGTTCACGTACCAAAATTAGGATTCACGTTCCAAAAGGGTATATACCCCCTTCGTAGCACAATTTTACAAAATATCGACCCTCGACCCTGTTCCTCGACCCGTTCGACCCGGGAACTTTGTGACTATGGACGATACAGTGCAAGGTTTGATATGCAGTACCAAACATATGCATCACTTGCATACATTCTTATTAGCTCATTGAAAAGTCATGAATACCAAGTTTGTTAAACTCATCAAGATCTACATTTGGTATTTTGGCCAACTTTTCATTTGACGAATTTTGAACAAGTCAAATTTTGGATTTTAAAATTTTAACTCCTCCAAATTAGTTTTCGAACCTCTAGATGGTCTCAACTTGAAAAGTCATGAATACCCAAAATTCATAACTCATCAAGATCTACAAAATTTATTTAGGTCATTTTTTCATTTGAGAAAGTGTTAGAAAAGTTTAGTTCAAAATTGACAAGTCTCTCACATAGTTTCATAAACTCTATGTCACATCTATGATTTTGTGACTAGCGTTTACAAACACTTTCTCAAAAGGAAAAATGACCTATAAAGATTGTAGATCTTGATGAGTTCTAACACCTTTGTATTCAAAAGTTTTTCATCCGAGGTCGAAGTTTGATAAGGTTTGACCAAGTCAAACTTTGAAATTTAAAACAATGACACCTTCACGCTAGGACCAAATTTTAGCGTCATCCCGCTGCAACCAAATTTTAGATGCGAAATGATATTTTTGTCCATACATATTCTAGAACCTCTTCACTTAGGTCAAGGGTAGAATGATAATTTGGCACTACCGATCCTAGTCCGAAACCGAAACTATACAATCACTAACTCATCGATAACGATCGAAACCCATCAAAACGATACTTGAAAAACGATAAATACGTTAAACTGAAGCAGACAATTTGCCACACAACTCGATTAAGACATTAATCCAAGTATCAAACCATGAACCATACATCCATGATACACCACACAGTCTTATACACGACACACATACTGACATACGTGATGAACCTCCCTCAGTAAGACAGCAAGGGTCCGTACATCACAAAACACAACTAATTAAATCATTAACCAAGTTTTAATTAAACATGCTTTATACGTATTTGGACTAAGACAAAGGTAAAAAGAAGAAAATATAGAAGAAAGGATTACCTGGGCTGCCATATTTTGGCCTACATACAGCTCAACACCAAGCAAACGTTGGCCCATCCAGCCCACTATCTACGTAAACCTAATATCCTAACCTCACGTGAGCAGCCGCCTCTTTCCTGCAGCGCATCCCCCCCCTCAGTCAACCCGTCGCCGCCGGCCTAAAATTCATCACCGTCCACCAACACTTTGAATCGGGTACTAATAAAATCGACTGCTTATTATGGTCTGATCTTCTCTCTTGTGCTTTCAATTTCATTGCTGACTACTGCATCCCCAAGTTGCATGGTACAATCTGCGGCGGCGGCGGCATGACGCAGATCGCTACATCTTTCCGTGGGAGATATTATATATTTTCAATGGTAAAATACCGGCTAAATACGGTATTTTTCAAAAACGATCAGAAGTGTCTGAAATCGTTTTCGTTTTCGATTTCAGATTATTTTATCGTCTTGAATTTTGGATTTCTGATAACCGATTTTGTTTTCGTTAAGAGTCAAATTTCGGTAAAACTTCGAAAACGATTTCCGGAAATCGGGAATTATCGTTTTCGTTTGCATCCCTAATTCTATCTAATGACTAGTGACCGATTCTCACCGGTTATGACTAAATGGGCCAGTCCCGTAAGGAAAAAACTATTAATAAAAAAATAAGGTCATGCATTTAATTCTAATGATCCAAGTGGGGCTTAGAAGAATTGGAAAAGGTTCACTTTCACCATTGGGCTGAACGTTTCAGCCAGCTCAGTTCCCTCTCTACCATGTCTCTTTTCTTTATTTCGGCCCAAGGCGGAACTTGAAGCTCAGCCCCAGGCTCAGCAACTGCCGGTTCAACCACGCAGCTTGCCACCAGCCCAGCGTCCATACATAGTCGACGGCCACACCCATCATTGCAGCAGTGACATTTGGCGAGGACAAACCAGAGTGCACCCTCCTTCGGCCTGCTCATGTTCCCTTGACCTAGCAGCCTAGCAGCTTCCCCTTCTGGCTCATTACCGCGTGAAAAGAATTCACATAATTCATTGGTGGCAATAGAAGCTAATTGATGCAACGATTTGTTTTCTGGATGCAACATGCACATGAGCTATCACAACAACAGTTAAGTTTTACACAACGTTATTTTATCGTGGCCACAAGCATGCATAATTGCAACCAACTAAATATTCATGGCAACAAACACACATCAAATGCAACGAATTGTTTTCTGGATGCAACAGGCACATAAGCTATCGCAACAAAGATTAAATTTTAGACAACGTTATTTGATTGTGGCCACAGACAAACCTATTCGCAACCAACTAAATATTTGTGGCAACAAACACACATCAAACGCAACGAATGGTTTTTTGGATGCAACAGGCACATGAGCTATGGCAACAAAGGTTAAATTATAGACAACGTTATTTTATCATGGCCAAAGGCATACCTATTCGCAACCAAATAACTATTCGTGGCAACAAACACACATCTATCGCAACACTAAATCGATACTATCACAATGCACAATTAGTTGTGGCAATAGGTACCCATAAAGGCAACCACCTTTTTCACCGTGGCATTAACACCAACCTGTTGCAACGAATGTTTCTACAGACGCAACCCACATTTTTGGTGCCATAAGATCCAGATATTGCAACCCATTAATATGTTGGTTGCTATAAAACCAAATATTGCAACCAAATGTGTGGTGTTGCGAAAAAAATGGTGCTCTAAGGGTCAATTCCTAGTAGTGTAGTAAAGGGTCAAGAAAGAATGGTGTGTAAGCTGGTGAAGTCTCTCTATGGCCTCAAGCAAGCACCTAAGCAATGGCATGATAAGTTCGACATAACTTTGACATCTGTTGGATTTGTTACAAATGAAGCTGACAAATATGTGTACTATCGCTATGGTGGGGGCAAAGGAGTGATTTTGTGTCTGTATGTAGATGACATACTTATCTTTGGCACGAGCCTTGAAGTGATCAAGGAGGTCAAAGACTTTCTATCTCAAAAGTTTGAGACCAAGAATTTGGGAGAAGCTGATGTTATCCTTAACATAAAGCTGATAAAGGGAGAAAATGGTGGGGTGACTCTATCACAGACTCACTATGTTGAGAAGATGCTAAGTCGGTTTGGCTACAACAACTCTAAACCCGCATAAACTCCTTACAATGCCAGCTTGGTTCTAAGGAAGGACCTGAGGATAATGGTGGATCAGCTGAGATATTCCCAGATCATTGGTTCATTGATGTATCTGGCTAGCGCCACGAGACCTGACATTGCATATGCAGTTAGTAAACTGAGTCGGTTTGTTTCAAACCCGGGCAGTGAACACTAGCATGCTCTCGAGAGGGTAATGCACTATCTAGTGGGCACAATGAACTATGGCATTCACTATTCCGGAGACCCAAAAGTCTTAGAGGGATATAGTGATGCAAACTAGATTTCTGATGCTGATGAGTTAAAGGCCACAAGTGGATATGTGTTCACACTTGGAGGTGGCGCTGTTTCCTGGAAGTCTTGCAAGCAGACCATTCTAACCAGGTCAACAATGGAAGCAGAACTCACAGCATTGGATACTACCACTGTCGAGGCCGAGTGGCTTCGTGAACTCCTAATGGACTTGCCGATAGTTGAAAAACCGATACCAGCAATTCAAATGAACTATGATAATCAAACTGTGATTGTCAAAGTGATCAGTTCAAAGGACAACATGAAGTCATCTAGGCATGTCAAGAGGTGGTTGAAGTCTGTCAGGAAATTGAGAAACACTGGTGTTATAGCTTTGGATTACATCCATACGACTAAGAACCTGGCAGATCAATTTACAAAGGGTCTATCACGTATTGTGATAGATAATGCATCTATGGAACTAGGCTTGAGACCCACGTGAGTTTTTCCATAGTGGAAACCTGTCTTATGTGATCAGAGATCCCGTGAATTAAGATGGTGAAACAAGCTATGGTCTGACTGAGAGAAGAGAACCTTTGAGAAGGCTCGGTCCATGGAAAGATGCATTTCTCTTCAAAACTGTATGGCAGGCTGGTATATATACCTTAATGTGCTCCAAGTGGCTTTCATGAAACAAGGTAGTTGTCTCTCTGAAGCAAAGACATAGTTCTACAGTATGTCTAGAAGGAACACACCTATATGAGTATCGACTACTGGTCATAGTCTATGAGATTTGGGTAATCTCTAGAAAACTCATGAAGAGGCACAGAGTGTGACCCATAAGCTCCAACCCGCGGGGATGCTATGTGCACCCAAGTATCAGTAAAGGGCTCTAGCCAAGCTTAGATGCACAAAACTGGCCATTCAAGGCACAGTCCATTGTTCAGTTGCAAATAAGTGTAACTTGAGTTCCTGGTGGATGTTCAACTTAACAGTCTCCATCGCAGTGCTGGTATATCGAAAACAAAAGGGAAAATGAGAGCATTTCAAATGTGGCTTATAATTCTTGGTGGCGATTGTTAGAGTAAATGGGCCGAGAGCCATTTATTCTAATAATGAAAGAATTAAAAGCCCATTTACTTAATGCTAGGAAAAAGTGATAAATACCAAATGGGTATTAGAGGAGTCTCCCATCCAACTTATGAGGTAGCCTTTCGGTACACCTCTTGTGAAGTTGAATAAAAGAGATAGGCGTGCCACACGCGCGCGCGCTCGCCGCGCCGCGCCGCGCCGAGGCCGTGGACGTGGACGTGACGTGTCGAGTCGGGCGGTGCGGTGCGGTGCGGACGTGATGAGTGGCGGGGCGGGAGCATCTTTTTGCTGTTGGCTGTTGATGGCTCCTTAATTGTGACCGTTGCTGTTGGCTGTTAATGGCTCCTTAATCGTGACAGTTACGGAGCCTTAACCGCGACAGTTACCAGAGGAATTAACCGCGACCGTTACTACTCAGTACGTCCAGGTTCATTCCCTTCTCCGCACCTGGTCGCCTATATAAGGAGGCCCTCCTCCTCCTCCTCAACTCGCCAAGTCACAACTCAGGTACTCCTGTTCAGGAGACCTCTCCCTTCTCCCTCTGTTTGCTGCTTTGTTCTTTTGCATTCTCATCGCTTGCACCGCGCGCACGGTACCGGCGAGAGCAGAGCCTCCGGAACCTCGTCCTGCTACTGAGGTCCTGCTCAGGATAGGTGGGCGATAAGGTTTTTGGGGAGCGTCTTCACGCGACTGCTCGCTCCCGTACGACTACTTCCTCTACGTCGACTCCGTCCGTACGACTACTTCCTCTACGTCGACTCCGTACGACTCCGAACGACTACTTCCTCTACAGCCGGGTCTTCACTGCGATCATCTACCTGCATCGAATACGTACGGCTACATCGACTAAGGTCACTATACGATTAGTATGACTAATCCGAGTGATAGTGGAACTTCGGGTGACACTGTCACCCGACCTTCCACGGGGTACATTCTCAAACTAATATTCATGCTTATTAGTTGTATAATCATGGATAGATTTATGTTTAATTGTTGTTTAAATATGAACATTTGCACATGGATTGTCTCACTCACAGCAATATTGAAATGTCTATTTAATAATAGAATTAAAATATACCAGAATATTACCTATCATCTAACAGCTACGACTACGAACATAATCTAATAAGTTCCTATGTATTTACTCATTTACTTACGTACCGGTTGCTCCGAAGGAGAAGCTAAGCATCATAACGTTGAATCAGTCGCATCCACTCTGACCATAAAACAATGCTTGTTTTTTGTGAGGAGTCGAGTTACACCCTACTTGTTCTCGCCGGACGGAAAGGCTCCAAGCGCGCACGTTCACCTTCAATTGGTCGCAGCTACCGTTCTTTGGCCCAAGACGAAGCTTAACTCTTGCATGGCGGCTGAGGTGGCCTCCGAAGTCAGGCAGCATCAGGTGACTCCGCTCGGAGCGACGGACCTCGTACAACGAAGCTAAACTGCAACCGCATCATCAGCAGGCGCGCCCGACAGCTTTCCTGACACCGGGATGACGATGGTCCGAAGGCCCTTCGGAGGCCTGGCACCCACTGAGATTCAGGCCACGACGAAACAAGTTGTCACTGTACAGGCCTATGTCTCGGCGTCGCTCCCATGGGCTGTTTGCCTGTTTGGAGCATGCGATCTCAGGCTGTGCACAAGGCTCCCTTGGCAGCAACAGTTGGGTCTCGTACGAGGGAGGCAGCGCCAGCGCAGTACCGTCATGCTGCTGGCTCACTTCGGCACTTCGGTTGTGGTCAGGGCAAAAGCACCTATCACTCGTTTTCACCAAGAACAAGACTAAAGCAAAGACTAAGGGACAGTAACCATTTTATTTTGTGAGAGCCATCTTCCGAAGGCATTCAAATGCAGCACAGTGGCACTTCGTCTTCCATATGCGGGGCTTGGATTCATATGAGCCGCGGCGTCCGGCAAATAGCTTTGTGGCCTCCTACGAGCAAGCGTCATGCTACCTTCGGAGGCCAAGCAATATCTGGGTACATGCATGTCACAGACCCCTTCGGCCAGGCCTACGAGGGCCCATCATTCCCGCATATCATTAGAAGCCACGAGCTACACCACTATGCATTGTGAAGTCATATTGGGCTTCGTAAGCAAAAGCTGGGCAAATAACCATTCTGGCCAGGTCAGCGAGTGGCATTTTTAACCTTCGGAATTATCTCAATGTATATTTCGTACTTCCGAATCGTCTTGACGGAATTTCGCGAGAATGATTTTTTTTTCACCTCCGGCCGGAATCAATTCGATGGATTTTTCACATTTCGGTGCCTCGGTCCAGACTCAGTGTATCAGTGCTTCAGTCCGGAATCGGCCCATTCTCGTCATGCAAAATAAATGAGTCAGCTGCTTTCAAATACATAATTGGGAATTCGTTGTCATCTTCGTCAACAGGCTTCGTCTAATCGGCGAAACATATTGGAAATGAGTGGAATTTTGGAAATTCACCAAACTCAATTTATATATAATGGCAAGAGACGAAGGCACCTTGTGACGAGGTGCTACTCAGTAAATGTACGTGCTGGTAACTGGTTTTTAACCTTTGGCCTAATATTCCGAAGCCCACTCACTGTTTTTTAGCGTGACGAAGGCTGCAGTAGTAATAAATTAACTTTGCGAGCACTCTGCTACTTCGGCATCTGCTTTATTGCACAAACTGCTCCGAAGGGGAAAAAATTTAGCGTCATGTGCACCTTCCTGTATTACTTTATCATTTTTCTTTGTTTAAAAATAGTATTATCTTTGTGCGGAGGAACTTGCTTGGCATCACTAACGCGTTTTACCAGAAAAGTGAACTGAGCTCCAGGTTTTATACTTCGGAATCATTTCGGCGGTATTTCGTGAGATAAATTTTTCTCACCTTCGGAATCATCTCAGTAAATTTTTCATCTTCGGAATCATCTTAGTGAGATTTGACGAGATTGCCATTTCATCTTCGGAATTGATTGGGGCAACCAATTTTTCTTTTCACTCTTCGGAATTGATTCCGAGGTCGGACTTCATCCTTCGGAAACAGGTTTCGAGATTTCAGAAGTATTTGTTCGGAGGTTTCTCCGTCCATCATTAACGAGGCCAGCTTCGGTTTGGGGTACCCACCCACCCACCCACTTCTTCGTACTGCGAGGTGCAGTTTGCACATGCCGTTTCGGTTTCTCATGGGCCAAGGAAACGAAGCTTAGGGAATCAATCAAGCCGACAAGGCTTTTTAATTGCAAAATGGAGGTGATAAGAAACTAGCTGCTGCTCCGAAGGGACCCTTCATTTTAGTAGATGGGCCAGTTTCTTTCGGTTTGTTCAGATATTCGTTCGGCTTCGTCGATGGGCCCGGCAGCCCTTTCTGTCAAGCCAGACAGAACCGAAGCACAGTTTAGACCGTGGGCTGTAATGCCCACCAGCCTTTGGGCCTTGCGACGAGGCCTTGTTTCGAAAGCAGACAACCTCCTCCCCCTGCGGTTGGTTTTTTGGGCTGCAGTTTTTTAAGCACGGCCATAATTAGTGCTCTTAGCTAGCAATCTTTATTTGCGAATGATTCACTTAAGTAAGCACTAATGCTCCTAAGGATATTTTCTAGCTTAGGCACCCTTCGCTTGCCAAAAAGGGTAGCTTTTCTTTAATTTAATTATCTTTTGCCCCGTTTTATTTTAAAAGCATTTCCTATAGTTACAAATATTCAAATACTTATCTCTTAGTTGCAATTAGCACCGTTTGTACGTTTTTACCCTTCCGTCCGCAGCTCATGTTGATTATGCAAGTGCTTAGTTTTTTTCCCCACATATAAAAATAGAGTATGCACAGGAAAAATTTCTTTCATAACTTTGTTACTTTTTGCTTACTAGTGTTATCTGCATACCACCTGCTTGTCCTTCGTCTGGCTGACGAAGTTGGAAATTTTTTCTTTCGTTGGAACCTCATCTCTTTATGACATCAACCCCGCAAGCGATCTACGTCTCGTATACGAAGGTTATTCGCTTTGCGGTTATACGTCTATAGACTCGGGGTAGGTGAAAGTTGTACGTTTTCTCCTTGGTGTCAAAAACTACAACTTCCACCAACTCCGTAAACGGTTTTAAGTGGTAAAATTTCTAACCTTTCGAGTATTTTGAATATATTGCTTTTTCCGGAGATAAGGCTCTGAACTTACACTTCGGGTGCGAGGAATCACCGAAGTGTGCGGGAAAATGCCGCTTCGTCGCAGTGTGTTGTACTGCTCACCCTTCGTTAGTGGCCAGAGAGGCTACGATTATGCTTATTCCGTGTTGGTTTTTCGCTAACATGCAGGTTCAACCAATCACTGTAAGTACCTCTTCACCTTCGTAGCTAACCCTTTATACGAAGTGTTTGTATCTCTTGAATACAGGATCAACTAGCATACGTGAGTATCTCATACCTCTCACCTCAGTCTCATTCCTGCATAGTTGCTTCCCCCTTTGCCCCTTGTTTCATATATTGCTTAGCGGGTACTCTAACCCTTCGTATTTCATATGCGCATGCGCCTTCATCTCAAATGTGCTAAGTGTTTGTTCTTAGTTACACTTTGGATTGTTTTCGCAACGACTGAATGCATGGAACTATTATGTTTCATATGTGCACTTCGTCACGTCTTTTGCAGGTTACGACTTTTTCGGTTTTCACACCGGAGCTTCTGCCTCTGTGATTGTCTTACTCTATCAATTGGTTTCTATGTCTATTGGACTTCATCTGGATGTACTTAGGAATTCTATTTTGGACTTCGGTGCTATTGGGTTTCGGTGACCTCACGACTTTTCATCACAGGAAGTTGAGAATTTTTTCAATGGGTGCCCTTCACCTTATTTTGATCAACCCTTCATATTCACTTTCATGCAAAAGTATACATTTATGCACACATTCATACATACTTACATGCAGCATATTGCATCGCAATGCATATCACCGAAGCGTGGAGCCGAGAGCGCTCACGCCGAAGGCCCGAGATTGGCCGAAGGTTCCATTTGTACGAAGCAAACGACCGGTCTTGTGATGACCGGAGTTGAGCTTGAGACCCTGAAGGCCTGAGTGTGGCTTCGGATTTGAGACCCCGGGAAGCACCACGAGATGCTCCGGATCTGAGACACCACGAAGGCCCGAGTGTGGCTTCGGATTTGAGACCCTGGGAAGCACCACGAGATGCTCCAGATCTGAGAAACCCCGAAGGCCCAAGTGTGGCTTCAGATTTGAGGCCCCGGAAAGCACCACGAGATGCTCCAGATCTGAGACACCCCGAAGGCCCGAGAGTGGCTTCGGATTTGTTTGCGCGATGCAACTTGAGATAAATTGTTTATTGGCTAACAATTTTTTGAGTCTCTGGAATAAGAATGATTCGTCTTGAATGCAGTGTTGAATAGAAAAGTGGGGACTTCGTCCATTTTGTATATTTTGTCACTGACAGGTTCAGCTCGACGAGTATCTGGCACGAGGGGCTTCGTCGCCTACCTCGTCGACAGCCAACTTTGACTTCATCGGCATCGTCTTCAGCTTCGTCTTCGTCGTCTACTGCACCGATGTCGACAGGAGTCTGGCTCAAGGGGCTTCGTCATCTACTTCGTCGACATCGACTTGGACTTCGTCTTCATCGTCCACTTCACCGGCGTCGACCCCGACCCTACTTTCAGCGACACCACCTCGTCGTCGACATGTGTTCGGCTCGAGGGGCTTCATCGCCTGCTTCATTGACGTCGACTCCAGCTTTGTCACTTTCGTCAACACGTACTTCGTCGCACGAGGGGCTTCGTCACGAACACCGGAGAAGAGGGGCTATGGTGGCATCGGGATGAACGGCATCACTCCAAAAGATGGAGTCTTGCCTGGTGCTCGTGACCGAAGAAGAGGGGCTCATCATCATCGACGGCGCTCCGAAGGAAAAGCCAAAGCGAAAAGAAGAGAAACAGTTGGGAGCGCCGAAGGTCAAGCCGAAGCGGAAAGAGAAGTCTTGAGGACGAACTTGACATCATCATTGAAGACTTTTCTCACCGTCAAGACTAAGACCGAAGACAATCATTAGTGGGTTGGCTGGTAACTTCGTGTGTGTAGATATGCTAGGCATACATGCTCTTTTATCCATTCCGGTTTTTCCCACTAGGTTTTTCGGAATGGAGTTTTTAGCGAGGCGTACGGGCAGAAGGTCGTGAGGGTGTTCCTCAGGGCCGAAGTCATAGGAAAGGTCTGGGTCACTCCTGTTTTCAGCTACTTCGTTTTGTTGTACTTGCCAAACCGAAGTAGCTGAGGGGCTACTGTTGGGGGAGAGGCCCAGCCCATGTAAAGCCTATGTAAGGGTTGATGGGCCTCTTTGTATGCTCGAGGTGTTTTTTGTAAATATTGTGCCTACCAGGGGGCTCGGTGTAAAATAGCCAACTCATCCCACGCCTATAAATAGGAGGGTCACTGTAACTGAGGGGAGCACGTGAATGAAATGAGAACTTCGAAGCTATTATGTTTATTTCGCATTTACATTTCTGTTCAGTAGTAGTAGCTTTGGTCATTAGAGAGTAGAACTCCGAAGGGGTATCCCCTTAGCACCTTCGGAGGGTTGGCGCTGTAGTTTAGGACCCACCTTCGGATCTGAATTACACCAACAAAGACCCCGACGCGCCTCCCGTGACACACATTAGTACCGGGTGGTGTCTAGGCCCGGTACTAATGTGTTCGCAACACATTCGTACCGGGCCTAGACACCACCTGGTACTAATGTGTAGCACATTAGTACCACGTGAATCTTGCCCCTATACTAAAATCAAACACTGTCACTGCGCTGT
Organism: Cenchrus fungigraminus; assembly: GCA_036936925.1. Taxonomy (NCBI): domain Eukaryota; kingdom Viridiplantae; phylum Streptophyta; class Magnoliopsida; order Poales; family Poaceae; genus Cenchrus; species Cenchrus fungigraminus. The sequence continues at coordinate 108,548,033 of CM072779.1, forward strand.
CTCGATCCCGACCCACCACCCTGCCGGCTGCTCATCTCTCTTTTGTTTTTTCTCTCCCACCACTCATCCTTATCTACGCAGGCACCCCCTCATCTCTATCTTGTTTTTTCTCTCCCACCACTCATCTCCCTCTTTTCTTTTTTCTCAGGTCAGGGGCGGGCGGCGCCGATCCGGATTGGGCTTCAGACGCGGCTGTGCCGGCTGGGGCCTGGGGCACATCGGCCTGGGCGGAGGCGGAGACCTCTGGCCCTCCTGGCGGCGGCGCGGCCACGCGGGGGCGGGGCCCGGCCTCCCGGCGTCCGGAGTGGGCGCGTGCCGGCGCGCGGAGGCCGGCATCACAGCGGCGGCGCAGAAGTCGGGGACGTGGCGGCAGCGTGGAAGCCGGGGACGCGGCGGCGGCGCGGAGGCCGGGGCGCGGTGCAGGCACATATCTTTCTTGTTCTTGGAGTTTTTCTTATTCTTGGGAATTTTTCTTCTTGTGAATCTTGTTGTTGTGAATATGTTTGTGATGTGATTTTTGTGAGACTTTGCTTGTGAAAATGTATGATTGTGAGATGTGTTCATGTTATTTTGGGAATATGACTATGATTACTTTGTTGATTGATGTTTGTTAATTGAGAAAGAAATAAAAAATAAAAGAAACAAGAAAGAAATAGAAAAAGAAAACGGGGATTGACGGGAGGGAAAGGGGGGGACTGACGGCGACAGAGAATCTCACATTAGTACCGGTTTTGTTGAATCGGTACTAATGTGGCCTCCACATTAGTACCACTTGGCCAGTATCGGTTGGACAACTGGTACTAATGGTAGTTGACAATCCGTACTAAAAGCCGTTTTTCTAGTAGTGGTACATTCTCAACACTACGGGGAAATTGATGTTTGCCGTGCGTTCCAATCTTTGCCGTGTGCTTTATATCAGGCGCACGGCAAAGAGCACATTTTGCTGTGCGTTTTTGACGGCGCACGACAAACAATCTTTATCGTGCGTTATTTTCCGGCACACGACAAACAATCTTTGCTGTGCGTTTTATTTCTTGGCGCACGACAAACTATTTTTTTCTTCCTCCACCGTGGCGGTAAACGACCGTTAGCCTTTGCCGTGCGTCATATGAAGGCGCACGACAAAAACATTCTCTTTGCCGTGCTTTTCCCTCCGGCGTACGGCAGACATATACCTTTGTCGTGCGTTTTCCTAAAGCGCATGGCAAAGTATTTTTTTAAAAAAATGATTTTTATACTTCTTTTTATTTCTCCACTTCAAAAATATTATTTTGTACTCTATATGTCAATTTTATATATGTCTTGATAAATTTACTATTTTTAACAATTATGTGTCACTTAAAGAATTTTTGCCTTATACGTCAAATTTGAATTGCAAGTGCATAAAGTAACAGAGTAAAGTTTGTGAAAAAATGATATTCATGTAATTGAATCATTTTTAAGACCTTATTCATTAAATTGGATGAAATTTTGAACATTTTGTTGGCAAATCATGAAATTCCACATGCGGTTGCAATATTTTTAATTGTATAAAATGCAAACAAAGTTTGAAAATCATGAGATTCGTGAAGAGCTCATGATATCCTATGTGAAGCTTGTGATAAATCATATAGAGTGTTTTGAGCAAGTCATCGTGGATTAGAAACCGAAGTATGTCTGATGCGGACATGGCAACCATGCTTATGTCCATGCGTGGTGCATGGATTGGAGAAGATGGAGTCCAGCAAGGTTTTTCAAGTCAAGAAGGAGGTCCAAGGTTGATCCGGTTCGAGTCCCCAAGGTGGAGGCCCAAAAGAATTCAAATTCGAGCCCAGTTCGGAGTCCCGGACCAGTGCGCACTAAAAACGACGCCCAGGTCACATACGAAGTCGGTTTTGGACGTTCTTTATATGGCTGAAAGCAGAATTTCATAACGCTTCCAATGACACTGGTTTGAGGCCCAAATTCGTCCCGAGTCAACAGGAATCATCGAAAGAAGTGGACGTCCAGAATCTGCCAGGGCGCTGCGCCAATACCTTTTGGGCTGTTGGCCCAACAGGAGGCCCATGTGGGCCTAGGGTACTGTTCACGCCCATGTAGCATCGCCCCTCGTGGCCGCCAGGGGTTGTGCCCTCTATTTAGATAGACCACTCGTTTATTTTCAGACTTGAGTTTGTTTTACAAGTTAGCTTTAGTTACAACCGAACAGCCGCATAGCGCTGCCTTCGTGTATTGCAGACTCCACCTTCGAGTGATATTAAGATTGCTTGCCTCAGATTCTTGTTCGTTTTTCGATTGCATACAAGAATTGATCTTCGTGATCAGGCTGATCTTGCGCCAGCAAGGTCGGTAACCATCGGGAGTTGGTTCAGCGATTGCATTGGCGCTTCGAGTCTCGCTCGTCGTAGTCGGATCATGAGGGTCACCTCCTACCAGATCGAAGTTATCTCCACTCACCGAAAGATCGGGCACTCCCCCTCTATCAAGTGGTATCAGCTTTCCAGGTTGATCGGTGAGTTTATCGAGTGTTTTTTTTATTTCCTATAGTCCAAAAAAAAATTATTCTAGGTTAGATCTTTGTCCCAGCAACCCGTTTTAGCCTCGCACTTTCATTCAATAATTTGCTTTGTTGAGTTTGTGTGCTTGTTCGTTCACTTGTGACTGGTTACTCGTGTTCTAGCTCTTGTTTCTTGTTTTTCTTCAAAACCCTAGTTTAGCCGCCGCCGTTCGGCTGTTCTTTCTTTTCCAACACGTCAAGACCTTTTGTTTACCTACCGCCGCCATTTTCCTCACGTGGTTCCTGATCAGCGGTAAGGTCCCCCGTGCGCCCTCCCCCCTCCTTTCCTGAATTCCTGCCCTGAGTTGTTTTGGAGAAAAAAAAAGAGAGTCCAAAGAAAAAAACGAAGAAGCAAAAAAACAAAAGAGAAGGAACAGATCAGTTCGCTTGAAACCTTTTCCACCGAGCTTCACCCGTGGGCCAACCCACCCGCGCCGCCAAACCACCCTCCCTCCGCTTTTTTTTCCCCATCGCGCCGTGACTGGCTGAGGCGGCTGTTCGTTTTTTTTTCCACTCTTTTTTTTCCCAGCACGCCAAACGCCCTCGCACCGTCCCTGCCCCGTTCGCCCCCCCAGGTCGTCGTGACAAAAAAAAAGAAAGGAGTACGTGACACAAAAGAGTCCGTGACAAACACAAAAAAACAAAAAAAAAGAAGAAAAAAAAATAAAAATAAACAGAGACCGATTCCAGGAAGGAACGGGAGTCCGGTTCGGCAGGGTATTTCCACCGTGCGCCGTGTTCCTCACGCCCCCTGGCCGCCTCGTGCGCGACCGAGGCCGAGGTCCTCACGCGGCACCCTCCCACGCCGTGCCCCTCACGCACCGTTTCCCCCCTGCTCTTGTTCCGAATTTTCTTATCCGCACTTGTGATCAACAACGTTTGATCGTGTTTAGCACCTTAATTCAAATTCGCATTATTGTTTGATTGTGCTAATCCTTCCATTGAGTGCAGTGTTGGGGGAGTGGCCCAGCCCATGTGAGGATTAGTAGGCCTTTGTGTCGGCTCAAGGGGCTTCTTGTAAATACCGCGTCCATCAGGGGCTCGGAAGAAAATAACCACTAGGGGCTCGGGGGAAAATTGCCATCTACCCCCATCCCTATATATAGGAGGGTCATTGTAATTGATGGGACAAGCATTGAATGGAGTGAGTATCCCAAGGTACTGTTTCGTCCTCTATTTTCTGCATAGTAGCAATAGAAGTAGAAGTAGAAGAGATTGTTGTAGTAGTAGTAGAAGTAGAAGTGCTAGCTGCAATAGTAGTAGAGATAGCAATAATGGTGGAAGAAGGAGTAGTCCTCCGAAGGGGCCCTTCGCTTCTTTGCCCCTTCGGAGGAGAAGAGTACTGTGGTGTTGGTACCCCCTTCGGTCCCAACTTACACCAACAGTTTGGCGCCCACCTCGTGGAAGGATTCGTGACCACATGGTGAGGAAGAGGCAACCCTACACCAGCACAAGAGGACGAAGGGCACTTCGTGGACGAAGGGCACCAGTACACAACCTATGGCATAAGCTAAGTTTTCTCTTACTCATTTATTTTATCTCAAAAGGAAGGCTTAATCCGAAGGAGAAGTCAATACAAACATAGAGGCAGATGGTTACGATTTTACCAGAGCCAAAAGCAAGCACCACGTCTTGTCCATTAATAACTTCATGGCATTGGAATGTTTAACATTAATATCTTCTTTCCTTGTCTGATTCCAAGGGATTCCATCAGGAGACCCACTCCTATCTACGTATTTCTCCGTCGGGCCGAAGACTCCTTCGGAGAGCTCACACAGATTTTGTCATGATTGGACAAGATGAAACCTCGTAATGGTGGCCAGCACATGGGCTCCTTCAGGGCCCTGTCAGAATACTTTAGGCCGACTGTCCCCTTCGGGGCCGAAGGCATCTTCGAAGTCATGCATTCATGCAGATTGCCGCGCGTCCGTCATGGAAGCAACAAGCATGAGCGGAGGTCAAAGGTATCACTTTCTCTCGGCGCACCCATCATGTGCCAAAGACCCCCCTTCGGAGGCCTTATATGATGGAGGGAGGCAGGAGCCTCCAGTACACATGTGCATGCAATTGTTCCGTCTATTCAGCAAGCTCCCATCTCCGGTCGCGATTGATTTTTCATGAGTCGACGAAGCCCCCCTTCGTGACGAATCGACGACGAAGCCGGGGGCGACCTCCGGTTTCGCTCAGCAAACAAAACACACATGGACCGGCCGTCTGGAATTCGCAGCTTTGCACAGAATAGCGAAGGGCTGTGGGCCGTGGTCGACATCTCGGTGGACGCCGTCCTCCACCCCGACGGCAGCGGCGACAGCAACAACCTCCACTACCATGTTCATAACGGAAGCGCCGCCGGAGTATGACAAGACGGCGGCAGCAGCTGCTTGCCCGCTTTGTCGCTCAAGGCGAGGTCCAGTTGCCGCCGGAACGAAGCACACCGGAATTGCCGCGTCAACATCGGCTCAGCTTGTGGGCTGCCTAGGCAACGAGCCCATTTCAGGCTATATCCCTTCGGCCAATTCAAGGCACTTGAAAAGACGAAGCCCAATTCAACGCATCGATACTTTTAAAGCCCAAAGTTGTGACATAAGGCCCAGGTATTACTGCCAAACACACACTGGTATCATTTTCAGCCCTTCATATTTTAAACGACGAAGGTCTGCTGTCTATTTTAAGCAACGAAGGTCTGCTGACTGCTGTCCACATTTATTCCAAAAGAAGCATATGCTAGCGTTACGTGTATCATCATGCATTTTTCTGTTATTTGCTACGTTTTTGGTATAAACTAACCCTTATAGAAAAGTGACGAAGCACCCTTCGTATGAGATAGCAAGCCAAGCTAATTAATGGGACTTAGGGACAAAATTTTTCACCATTCGGAATTATCTTTGTGAATTTTTCACCTTCGAAATCATCTCGGCGGGATTTCACCAGATTAAATTTCTGTACTTCGGAAGGGTCTCAGTGTAATTTTCACCTCTAGAATCATCTCGGTGGGATTTCACGAGATGAAATCTCTGAACTTCGGAAGGGTCTCGGTAAATTTTCTGCACTTCGGGATCAACTCATGGACCGCTGCAGCTACGAAGCCCCCTTCGTCGTCTGACGCGGCGGCAAGGTCAAAAATACCGTACTTCGTCATGGGTCCATGAGTGGGGGGTCGGGTTACTCCCAGCTCAACACTTCTTTCATCCTTCGGTCTCAAGGCAAAAGACCTTCGGAGGCCCATCAAGCTGGGACTTCGGAAACGAAGAATCCGGTTTAAGTTATCATCTTAGACTCTCGGATCACAAAGGCCCAGGTATGACCATATGAGGCACAAATGCTTAGATATTGTGGCCAGGCGGTAAAAGCTTTTTGCTCTTCGTATTATAAGTGACGAGGGTCAGCATGCACAGAGTGATTAGTTTTTGCTAGCATGACAGCCAGTTTTCTCTTTTAAGCTTCATTTCGCCCAGTTGCTCCGAAGGGACCCAACGAAGTACCAGCATGACAGCCTTATTGCAATGCATGCGGCTCTGAAGCCCACTTCGGCCTTCGGCTCCGAAGGCCACTTCGGCTTCGTTACTCCGAAGCCCAATTCAGCCTTTACTTCAAGGCCCAGATCGAATTGTTTCTGGGCAGCAGCTATCGAGCACCATCCATTTGGCTTGGGGCTGTTGCTTACAAGGGCTTTGTTGGGCTGCGGAGTCTTTCCACTGAGGGCTAACAACGAGCCATTACTCAGACTAGCCCCCTTCGTATTATAGGGTGGATGAGATGACCTTGGTACTCAGAGCTGGATAGGCGCTGTTTTTACTTTTAATACTATGCCTCCATACATGCAAGAATGGCTTCGGTTCTATGGTTTATTAGATGTTATGTGTTTAAGCTCCGAAGTCCTATTATTAGTTAGTAGCAGGCTTTATCCATTCAATTTTAGTGTCGGCCCTATGGGGCTGCACCTCAAGCACTTGGTAGCTCCGAAGTCCACTTCAGCCTTCTTACCTCTGAAGCCCACTCCCACTTTTAGTTCTGTTAGCCGGACCATGGCGCCGAAGGGGCCTAGCAAATATCAGTGCGTTAGCAAGCTATTTGTCTCGGCTAAAGATCTAACCTCGGTTTTGCAGGGAAGTGTCCTTCGAATATTTCATTATGATACATTTCAACACTATTATGTTTGCTTACTAATTCAATATCAAGTTGTTATACTGGTACTCCGAAGGGAAATAATGTTCACGTCATGTGCACCTTTGTATATTACTTTATCATTTTTTTCTTTGTTTAATAATATTATTATCTTTGTACGGAGCAAATTGCTTCACATCACTAACGATTTTTATAAGAAAAATGAACTGAGCAATCAGTGGATTACCGAAGTACCCTTCATCAGATGTAACTGAGTTAAATAATTTTGGATTTCGGTTCTACATGTTTGTTATGACAAGGAATTGAAATATTAAACTATTGGGCATCTTCGTCATCACAATTATATTGGGGTCCAACCTTATTTTTCAAGGAGTTGTTTCGGACTTTTTCAGTGACTCTAAACAGTTATTAAGACCTTCGGTATATTTTTTGGTGTGCATTTCACTCTCTACGCTGCAGCTATGAAGCCCAAATTTAAATGTTTAGCTCCGAAGCACACTTAGGCCATCCACTTCGGCCATCATTCTGAAGCCAACTTCAGCATATTACTCCGAAGCCCAGTTCAGGCCAGGGAAACGAAGCCCAGCTGTGTTTTTCTCTTGGTTATATTGTGTTCATGGGCTGACATGGCGACGAAGCCCACTTCAGAGCTACATCGGCCCACGAAGCACAATTTGCGGAATTGACTCAATCTATTCACCAACTGAAGGGCTGAAGGGTCACATTGAACGAAATGCTCAGGTATTGCGCCTGCATCCCTTCGTCATCTACCTCTATATGACATAGAGCTTAGTTTTCCTAGCGTACGTGCTCAGCATTAGTCAAAGGATAAATGCAGGGGGGAAAATGAATTTTTGTCTCTATTGGCAATATAACCCTTGAACCGAAGTACCCTTCGTCTAATTTACTGACGAGGTGGCCAATTAGAGCCTCGGAGGCACTTTTATATATTATGTATATATGTTACAGTGTTGCTACTTTTAGCTCCCGTGTGCTTTTATTTTGAAAAAATCATACGATCCTCTTCGGCAAGCCGGATCAACCTTGCCCGGTTTGCTACGAAGCCCAGTTTAGATATCTACAGTTCCGAAGCCCTTTTCGGTTTTCGGCTCCGAGGCCCACTTCGGCTTTTTACTCCAAGGCCTAGTTCGGCCAAGGCCTAGTTCGGATTGTTTCTGGGAAGCCTTTGAGCCCATTTTGTCTATAGGCTGTATACGCAGGGGCTTTTATGGACTTCGAAGACGGTTTTTCTGGGCCCTTCAGAATTAATGGACACTAGTGCTCCGGTGTGCACTTTGGAAATCCCCTTCGGAGCTTTACAGAATTACAGTCTTATGCTTACTAGTTTTGTCTACGTTAACTAAATGGAGATAGTATCACAATTTACTTACTCACCCTTCATCTAGCAACCGAAGGGGCATCATGCTTTTATTTTATTATATACAGCTTTATCACCGTCATAAGGTACTGTTTGGTGTGGTCTATGTTTTGATTCAGGCTACTGATAAACCTTTTTTCGTTATAGTGACGAAGTACCCTTCGTCTCTGGTTTTAGCAGACTAATCCTTGGCTTTAAAGCGAGTGCTTTGTGTTAGTCAAATGTTGATGCTTTCCGCAAGGAGTTTTTTCCCGAAAGTTTCGTGTATTTATCCGTTCGCACGTTTCCGAAGCAACAACCCCCCTCCAGAGTGCGGGCGGTGTAGTCTTCGGTCCTTAACTTTGTTGGGTAGGTGACGGCGGCCCCCGAAGGCCTGAAGTGGCATCCAGGAGCCACCTGTCACCTAAGATTTGTCATGGCATCGGTCTCATTATGGCCGATGTATGCCTTCTACACGAAGGCTTTTCGCTTTGCGACAATGTTTCATCAGGGTGTGCTGAGTAGTAGCACTTGATCGTAGTGTGTTATATTTCCTCTTCGCTAGTGAGCGAGTGGCTGCTATTCATGTTTCTTCCGGATTCGTTTTTGCCACTAACATGTAGGTGCCGCCAATCAATGTAAGTACCTCGTCGCCTCCATGAACTAACTCTATATACGAAGTATTTATATCTCTTGAATGCAGGGCCAACTGCCATGTGTAAGTATCTTACCATCACCTCAGTCTTATTTTTGCATAATTGCTCCTCTTGTACCCTCGTTCCATTCTTAGCATGTACGCTAACCCTTCGTATTTCATATGCTCTCGCACCTTCATCTCAAATGTGCTAAGGGCCTTTTCTTAGTTATACTTCATACCCTGTTCACAATGACTTGTTGTATGGAGATATTATGTTTTGTGTGTGCACTTCGTTGGGACTATTGCTGGTTATAGCCTTTGAGTTATCGGTTTTCACCCCGAAGATAGTGACTCTATTATTGATTTGGGAATGGCTAGGCCATATCAATTGGTTTCAATGTCTATTGAACTTCATCAAGTGATTGTTGGGATTTCCATATGGACTTCGGTATTATCGGATTTCGGTCATCTCGTGGTTTCACCACTCAAGTTGAGAATCTGATCAATGGATGTCCTTTGCATTATTTTGGCTAACCTTTTCATCCTAGCCTTCATGCAAAAGCATACTTTCGTACACACTTTCATACATATATACATGCATAACACCGAAGCGTGGAGCCGAGAGTGCTCACGTTGAAGGCCCGAGTGTGGTCAAAGGCTCCGTTTGCATGAGGCAAACGACCGGTCCCGTGATGACCGGAGTTGAACTTTGCAAAGGCAAGTAGCTGGCTCCGTTATAGCCGAAGTATCGTTTGCATGAGGCAAACGACCGGTCCCGTGATGACCGGAGTTGAACTTGCAAAGGCAAGTAGCTGGTTCCGTTATAGCCGAAGTATCGTTTGCATGAGGCAAACGACCGGTCCCGTGATGACCGGAGTTGAACTTGCAAAGGCAAGTAGCTGGCTCCGTTATAGCCGAAGTATCGTTTGCATGAGGCAAACGACCGGTCCCGTGATGACCGTAGTTGAACTTGCAAAGGCAAGTAGCTGGCTCCGTTATAGCCGAAGTATCGTTTGCATGAGGCAAACAACCGGTCCCGTGATGACCGGAGTTGAACTTGCAAAGGCAAGTAGCTGGCTCCGTTATAGCCGAAGTATCGTTTGCATGAGGCAAACGACCGGTCCCGTGATGACCGGAGTTGAACTTGCAAAGGCAAGTAGCTGGCTCCATTATAGCCGAAGTATCGTTTGCATGAGGCAAACGACCGGTCCTGTGATGACCGGAGTTGAACTTGCAAAGGCAAGTAGCTGGCTCCGTTATAGCCGAAGTATCGTTTGCATGAGGCAAACGACCGGTCCCGTGATGACCGAAGTTGAACTTGCAAAGGCAAGTATCTGGCTCCGTTATAGCCGAGGTTCCGTTTGCAGGAAGCAAACGACCGGTCGTGTGATGACCGGAGTTGAGCTGAGACACACCGAAGGTCCGAGAGTGGCTTCGGATCTGAGACACCCCGAAGGCCCGAGAGTAGGCTTCGGATTTGTTTGCGCGATGCAAATTGAGATAGATCGTTTCTTGTCTAACAAGTTTTTGAGTTTCGTGAATAAAAATGATTCACCTCGAATGGAGTGTTGAACAGGAAAGCATGAACTTCGTCTATATTGTCTACTTCGTCACCGACATGTTTAGCTCGACGAATATCTAGCACGAGGGGCTTCCTCAAGTACTTCATCAACGTTATTCGACTACCTCACCAACTTCACCACCACTTCGTCGTCAACATGGTTTGGCACGAGGGGGCTTCCCCAACTACCTCTTCATCGACATGTGTTCGGCTCGAGGGGCTTCGTCGTCTACTTCGTCGACGTCGACTTTCAGCTTCGTCTTCGGCGTCTACTTCACCGACGTCGACAGGACTCTGACTCGAGGGGCTTCGTCGTCTACTTCATCGACGTCGACTTTCAGCTTCGTCTTCGGCGTCTACTTCACCGAACTCGACAGGACTCCGACTCGAGGGGCTTCATCGTCTACTTCGTCGACGTTGACTTTCAGCTTCGTCTTCGGCGTCTACTTCACCGATGTCGACAGGACTCCGGCTCGAGGGGCTTCGTCGTCTACCTCATCAACATCGACTTTCGACTTCGTCTTCATCGTCTACTTCACCGATGTCGACTCCGGCTTCACTTTATCAACACGTACTTCGTCGTACACAATGTACGGCACCGGGGCCTTCGTCACAATCATCGGCCAAGAGGGGCTATGGTGGCATCGGGATGAGCGACGTCACCCCGAAGCATGAAGTCTTGCCCGGTGATCGTGACCGAAGGCAAGACCGAAGCAGATGAAGGAGAAGCATCGAGGATAAAGGCCATCTTAGTAACAACGACGAAGCCGACGTCATCACTGAAGGCACCCTTCACCGTCGAAGCGAGACCGAAGACGACCATTAGTAAGGTCGGTGTGTGTGTAAATCCGCTAGGCGTACGTGCTCTTTTCTCCACTCCGGTTTTTCCCACTGGGTTTTTCGGAATGGAGTTTTTAGTGAGGCGTACGAGCGGAGGGTCCTGAGGGCGTTCCTCATGGCTGAAGGTGTAGGATGGTCTGGGCCAATCCGTATGTATTCAGCTACTCCGCTTTGTTGTGCCAGCCAAACCGAAGTAGCTGAGGGGCTACTGTTGGGGGAGTGGCCCAGCCCATGTAAGGATTAGTAGGCCTTTGTGTGGGCTCAAGGGGCTTCTTGTAAATACCGCGTCCACCAGGGGCTCAGAAGAAACTAACCACTAGGGGCTTGGGGGAAAATTGCCATCTACCCCCATCCCTATATATAGGAGGGTCATTGTAATTGATGGGACAAGCATTAAATGGAGTGAGTATCCCAAGGTACTGTTTCGTCCTCTATTTTCGGCATAGTAGCAATAGAAGTAGAAGTAGAAGAGATTGTTGTAGTAGTAGTAGAAGTAGAAGTGCTAGCTGCAATAGTAGTAGAGATAGCAATAGTGGTGGAAGAAGGAGTAGTCCTCCGAAGGGGCCCTTCGGTTCTTTGCCCCTTCGGAGGAGAAGAGTACTGTGGTGTTGGTACCCCCTTCGGTCCCAACTTACACCAATATGCAGCCTTCCTAGAACACCACATAATTCTCCGACGAGCAGGTTTTGTCCCGCCAGGCAATCGCTCCTCCAATCTTCAGGTTCCACCGGTTGGTTGCAGTTCGCCCCTGTGTGCTTGGTAAGAACGGACAAGAATTTGATAACAGCACTAGTTTGAGCGCCTTTGTGAGCAAATACACCCCTGTTTTGTCGTCGATTTTGTTTTTGTGTTTGCGCTCACCATGGCAGGCGACGACAAGAGAGATGACCAGCTGCAGGACATGCGGACATGAGTTGATGGAGTTGCTGCGAACATTCAGCTGCTACATACACGTTTTGATCGGATCGAGCTCGCACAGACGTCAACTCAGACCACACTCGACGCCGTCGTGGCACGACTCGATGCATTGCACACCACAATCACAGAGTTGCAGAAGGACAGCCATGGTCGTGGCCACCATGTGCCACGCCATTCGGGTAATGATTCTTTTGCTAAGCTTCCATTTACAATTCCACCTTACAATGGCAAATATGATCCAGCTGCATATCTTGATTGGGAGTTAGCGGTCGAACAGATATTTTCATGCCATGATCTTCCTGCTAGTTCTCAAGTTAAAACTGTTATTAGTGCTTTTACTGATCTTGCTTTACATTGGTGGCGTTATGAACAAAAAAATCCCATTACCCCTCCCACCACTTGGGCTGAATTAAAAGCTGCTATGCGACGTAGATTTGTGCCTTTATATTATGCTCGCAAAGCTAAACGTGAAGTGCAGGGACGCCGCTCGAAGACATATTCTACCTCTTTTGCAGGCAGCGGTTCGACACCCAGTTCAGCGTCCGTTTCCCTTGCACCATCCACGTCCACACCTACATCCCACGAGAGGGCTGAGTCGACGGTGATTCCTCACCAGGATGCTCACCACAAGCAAGCGGACACGGACGACATGAAAGTCAATGAGGAGCTCCCATCCTCATGTGCCAATTCTGAACCATCATTTTACAATGCACCATATACTCCTACTGAGACCACAGGTAATGTCCATGGTACTACACTCACGCAAGGTGAGACTTATGTTAATGTGCTGAATTTTTCCACCAATCATGCTATAGTTGAGCACTTAATAGTGAAACCATCTCTTGATTTATCTTTGTCGCATGATGACTTGCTTGATGTTTCTTGTGACCAAGATGAATTATGTGCCCATGCTTCAGTTTTACATGCTAGTGCTGAAAATAAACATGTTATGCATATTGCTAGTAAAAATGATGAGCTACACTTGTTATCTTCTTTGCACACATTAGGTTACATTGAATTTGATGATTTGTGTAATCTAGATTGTTTAGAAGAGAGAATTTTTGCATATGCTGATTTGCCATGGTTGTCTAGACATTCATATCAAGTTATTGGCAAATATAATAAGGGACAATATATGATACATCGCGTCTACATTTGTAGCAATATGAATTCTCCTTTTGTTGTGCAAGATTGTGATCGATTAGAGGGAAACCATCATACAAACACTTTCACATGTCCCTCTGGTAGTTTTGTTTTAAATAAAACGGTTGACTCCCAAGAAGGGGAGCATCATTGGTTCCTGCCATCTATTCCTGCATTGTCGTTTATTGGTACTAATCTTTTGCAGGATGGTGTTGAAGTACAATGTGTGCCATCCGATCACGAAGGTTGCATGCTTCCTGAATTTTTCATACAAGATGACACACTAGCAAATTGGAACCGAGGTTTTGTCCTTCTTCACAATTATTTCAGTTTCATTTGTTTTCGCAACCCCGTTCTCCTTTGTGCTTCACAGGATTGGTTTCAAGTACAATCGACGTCGAGGACGGCTTTTCGTCAAGAAGGGGAGGATGATGCGGACATGGCAACCATGCTTATGTCCATGCGTGGTGCATGGATTAGAGAAGATGGAGTCCAGCAAGGTTTTTCAAGTCAAGAAGGAGGTCCAAGATTGATCCGGTTCGAGTCCCCAAGGTGGAGGCCCAAAAGAATTCAAGTTCGAGCCCAGTTCGGAGTCCCGGACCAGTGCGCACTAAAAATGACGCCCAGGTCACATACGAAGTCGGTTTTGGACGTTTTTTATATGGCTGAAAACACAATTTCATAACGCTTCCAATGGCACTGGTTTGAGACCCAAATTCATCCTGAGTCAACGGGAATCATCGAAAGAAGTGGACGTCCAGAATCTGCCAGGGCGCTGCGCCAATACTTTTTGGGCTGTTGGCCCAACAGGAGGCCCATGTAGGCATAGGGTACTATTCACGTGCGTGGCCGCCAGGGGCTGCGCCCCCTATTTAGATAGATCCCTCGTTTATTTTCAGACTTGAGTTTGTTTTACAAGTTAGCTTTAGCTACAACCGAACAGCCGCATACGCTGCCTTCGTGTATTGCAGACTTCACCTTCGAGTGATATTAAGATTGCTCGCCTCAGATTCTTGTTCATTTTTCGATTGCGTACAGGAATTGATCTTCGTGATCAGGCTGATCTTGCGCCAGCAAGGTCGGTAACCATCGGGAGTTGGTTCAGCAATTGCATTGGCGCTTCGAGTCTCGCTCGTCGTAGTCGGATCCTGAGGGTCGCCTCCCACCAGATCGAAGTTATCTCCACTCACCGAAAGATCGGGCACTCCCCCTCTATCAATGTCACTAGAAGTTCAGAGTGTTTAGAGCCACTTGATTAGGTTTGTAGCCGTAGTAAAGTTCAAATTTGAATTTGAATTCAAAATTTTTTATGTAGCCAATATACAACATAGATTGTCACATCCTAATTTATGGTAATGTTTCAGATCTATTTGATAATTTTAATACATTAATTCTAATTATGAGGTTGGAATAGATCATAAATGGAAAAGAGTCTTTGCCGTGCGCCACGGGACCCTGGCGCACGGCAAAGAGACTCTTTGCCGTGCGCCGCGGAGCCCTGGCGAAGCCGATTAATAGCCCTCGCCGCGGAGCGCAAGGCAAAGCCGAATTGGGCCAAATGGCCCAATAATTCCGCTCAGGCGGCGGCGGCGGCCCTCCTCCATGGCGGCCCATTTACATCCTCCTACCGGCGGCCCATTAACAGCCCTCGCCGGCCTTTATATTTAACACCCCCAAACCCTGGCTCCCCCGCCCCCTCCCTCCTGCCTCTCCCCCTCCCTTCGGCAGTTCGACCGTCGCCGGCTCCTAGACCCCCCACCGTCGGCTCCGCACCCCCTAGATCCGACGACCCCGCGCCGCCGGCTCCTCTCTCCCTGTCCCCCTCCTCTCCCCCGCGCCCCACCGCCTCCTCCTTCTCTATGACACGGTGGAGTGGAAAAGGTGGCCGGCGGGCTCCTCCCCACAGGGGGGCTCCGGCACGACGGCCAACTTCCTCTACAGCGACGACGAGCGGCGGGGTAGGCTCCTCCTTCTCCATGGCGTCGATGCTGGATCAGGCCGCCCCTCCCCTGCGGTCGGCGCGTCGAGGCCGGATCCGGCGCGTGGTGGCCGGCGCTGTCGCCTCGTCTCTCCGGAGCACCACCACCTCCTCCTCCCTCCCAAGGCAGTGCGGCAGGCTCCTCCGATAGTGGCGCGAGCGGGCCTCCTCCTCCCTCCCAAGGCGGTGCGGCAGGCTCCTCCGACGGTGGTGCGGCCGGCTCCTCTGACGGCAGTGCGGCCGGCTCCTCCACTTCCTCCACGGCGTGACGGGCTCCAACGACGGCCACCTCTTCCCCCATGGCGCAGAGGCTTACGACGGCGGCCACCACCTCTTCCACCATGGGGGACGGCTCCCCCAACGACTGCACGGTGGTCGCCCGGCCTCCGGCAGCGATGGTGGCTTGGCAGGCCCCTTCATGCGTTTAGTTTTTTTCTTTTTTTGTTTGTTTGTCGTGCGTCCCTGGAGGAAGCGCACGGCAAAGGTGCGCCGTATGTTGCTTTCCTTTGTCGTGCGCCGTTTTTGACGCACGGCAAAGAGCCTTTGCCGTTGCGAGAAAAAACGCACAGCAAAGACCTTTTACCGTGCCAAACGCTTCCGTGCGGTTTTTGCCGTGCGTTTCGGCGGAAAAGGCACGGCAAAACCTTTGCCATGCGCTTTCTCGCCTTTGCCGTGCGCCCGAGACGCACGGCAAAAGCCCTGGTTCCGGTAGTGCAGGGACAGCAGCCACATAAATGACATCATCTAACAAGAATCCCAAATAGAGCATAAATGCATACAACATCTACGTAACACATGTCGAACTATAGAGTTTATTCGATGTGCACGCAAGCCACGCATCATGGTTGCTTTGCTTTTGCGGGCATGGACGACGAGTCGCTCGACGGTGTTAGTTATTGCTTGGGCAGGTGCAAGTCGATGATTGAATAGCGATTGGGGTTGAAGTCAACAATGAAGAATGCAATAGCAGTTACGACCACCCATCCCAATTTCCAATCATACAGAACAATTTTGTTTGAAAACATAATATTAACAATAAGTAGAGGTCCTATTGAGTTGCAGGCAGCAACCAATTCAAATTAAAAAATTTCCTAAGCCGCATAGAAGTGGATTACAATTATTTTGTTTAATCGTGCCCGTCATAATTCGAACTCGAGACCTCTGCCTCTTATACCTTATTGAGTTGGATGCACCAATCAGTTCAACCTAAAAGTTTAAACCAATGAAAAAATTGGACAATTAACTTATACTCCAACACCTTCACCCCTTTACTCAAAAACATTTGATTAGCTAGGATCCATTCATCACGAACCTGATTTAACCTATTAAATACATTGGTACATACACTGTCATGACATAACCATTTCCTAGAGTTTGAACCACAATCACATGGTAGACGGTGACTAGCCTTGTTATTTAACGCGTTGGGCCTGTCACTTGTTTCTAGTAGGGAAATCTTTTATCACGTTTTTTTCTCGTTAACAACATTCATTTTTTTGCCTCGGCAACACCTCCTATTAGTCTTAATCATTGTCGTCCATTTGACCAGGAGGCACCAGATCTAGCACCCGGCGACCTTGGCCATCTCTGGCCTCCGGGTCCTGGCCGCACCGCACGAGGGTATCGCTGGCGCAAACCCAGACCACCGACACTGGGACGCTCACCAGCGCGAGCACCAGCATGGCTCGCTACTTGTAGCCACCAAGCAGGTGGTGGTGACCTGGGCAAAAAGTTGCCTGGCAGACAACAACCAAACAACGAATGCCTGACCGAGCAGGTGGTGCTGACACACACCGAATGCCTGGCCGTGTAAGACACTACTAGCGAATGAATCTTTTGTCCCAGCCAAAAAACACATTAGTACCGGTTTCTATTGGAACCGGTACTAATGTGTACATTAGTACCGCCTCGGAAGGGGGTCCTCTAGCCGTCCGCCAGTGTGACACATTAGTACCGGCTCCTGGTTGGAGCCGGTACTAATGTGCGACATTAATATCGGTCCTGGACAGGAGCCGATACTAATGTGCGGCAGTCACATTAGTACCGGCTTCTGTCCAGGCTCGGTACTAATGTAGCGACATTAGTACCGGCTCCAGCCAGGAGTCGGTACTAATGTCCCCCGCATAAAAAGCCAGCTCCTTCTTCCTCCCCGAGCCACTCCCCCCTCCACTCTCCAACTCGAGCTCTCACTCATCCATGGCGCCCTAGGGGAGTTTTTGCTCGATTTGCGACGATTTCTCGACGATTTGACTCATTGAAGTGGTCTAGAGGTTAGTTACTTCATCCTCCCTTGATTCATGCTTATTTTGTTGAGTTTTATCGGTTGAAATTGGAGTATTTTGGCACTTTATAATGAGTTAGGAATGAGATTTTTGTTTTCTATTTATATGCATTGTTTATACGTTTTATATAGTTGATTGGAAAGGATGTGCCGTGTTAGTTGGATGAGATGTTGTATGTGACAATTTATTTTTTAATAATAATTATTTATTTGAGCATATGTCATAATTAAATATATAAATAGTATTAGAATTACTAGAAAGGCAGCTAGGAAAGGTAGAATTGATTTTAGAATTACTAGACATAGTTTTAGAATTGATTTTTTCAAAATAATTTTTTATTTGAGCATAAGACATAATTAAATATTTAAATAACTTTAAAATTACTCAAAATGCTAGAAAGGCTAGAAATGATAGAATTTGTTTTAGAATTAGTAGAAATAGTTTTAAAATTATTAGAAATGCTAGAATTTCATAGATGGGTCAAATAATTTATTGTCATTAGTATAGAAGTCTACTGCTGCCGGAGGGAATGGAGATGACGGTAGTGGTGATCGTCGTTCTTCGCACAGTAAGGAGAAAACCAAAGTAGGACCTCCTGATAAACCGAAGAAAATGAGCATGTTGGCTAGAGAAATGCTTCGTTATTTACAAGGAAAACACATAGATGCTGTTGCAGCAGGGCAGGAACCTCCTTTTGGTGGCATTTATGCTCCACCAGCAGACCCTGTTGTTGGAGATCCACCGATTAGTACTAAACCATAGGGCGATTCCAAGAAAGCTAAACCTTCATCGTCACGTCACAAGAATGGCTAAAGTTTCTCGTATTGTAACATGTATTAGTAGTGTTTCATATGTCGTACTTTAAATTTATGTAAGACATTGACTTAAGTTTCTCTATTTAAGTTTGTCATATTGTATAACGTGGATTGTAAATGAAGACTTCAAATTTGTGTATGACTTTTGTTACGAAATACTTAAAAATTGTTTGGTGGTGCTTTATAGATGAATCGGCAATGGATGTACCCCGACAAGAGAATTTCCAGTGAATACATTAATGGATTGCGTGGATTTCTAGATGTCGCGGAAGCAAACAAGCAGTCGTCTGGTTTCATTATTTGTCCATGCAAAATGTGCAAAAATGAGAAGGATTTCTCATCGATAAAGAGTCTTCACGATCACCTATACAAATGGGGATTCATGCCAAATTATTTTGTTTGGACAAAGCATGGGGAAAGGGGGGTTATAATGGAAGATGATGAAGAGGAAGATGATCGTATTCCAGATTGGACTCAAGAAGGTGCCTTTGCAGATGATCCAATGGGAGAGGATCACATGCAAGAGACTCAAGAAGCTCCAACAACAGCAGATGAACCTCTCGACGATCTAGGTCGGGTGTTGCATGATGCAAAGGGAGATTGCGAAAAGGTGAAGGAGTCAAAGAAGTTTGAACGTATGTTGGAAGATCACAAGAAACTGTTGTTCCCTGGTTGCAAAGAGGGGAAGAAGAAGTTGGGTACCACTTTGGAAATGCTACAATGGAAGGCTAAACATGGACTTTCAGACAAGGGATTTGATGAGTTGATGATGATCGTCAAGAACATGCTTCCCGAGGGGAATGAATTGCCGGAGTCCACGTACGAAGCTAAAAAGGTTGTCTGTCCTCTAGGTTTGGAGGTAGAAAAGATACATGCATGTCCTAATGACTGTATTCTCTACCGAGGTGATGAATATGAAAATTTGGAGGCTTGTCCCGTGTGCGAAGCAGCGTTATAAGATCCCACGGAATGAGGCTAATGAAGTTCAGGGTGGGCAGAAGAAGAAGAAAATTCCTACGAAGGTAATGTGGTGTTTTCCAGTGATACCACGACTGAAGCGTTTATTTAGGTGCAAGACCAATGCAAAGTTGATGCGTTGGCACAAAGAAGAACGCAAACAAGATGACTATATCAGGCACCCCGCTGATGGGTCCCAGTGGAGACTAATTGACAGATCTGAAGAATGTAAGGAATTTGCAGGGGATCCAAGGAACATTCGGTTTGGTTTAAGTACGGATGGATTCAATCCATTCGGTGAGTTTAGTAGCGGTCATAGCACTTGGCCTGTCACCTTATGTATGTTCAACCTTCCTCCAACCGCCACGGAAGCAGCTGCCCCGTTAGAACAACGCCGCTACCCCGTGGACGACATCACTGTGTGGTCCGCATGTGACATTTTTTTTTCAAGTCAGAAACAAGAGGATTCTTGTGGCGTACGGTGTCGCTGAGGTACCGTAGCCAGGGGAATTATTTTTGAACGTCGATTATTCCAGTCACGGGTGCGGCAAAGTCTTTCTGGATCGAGTGGTTGATACCTGAGATGACCTCGACTTGGAGTTCCCGGGAGCTGATGATGCAAATACTCTAGGGGAAGCATTGCACACTAGGATTTTGTGGCCCAAGGATCTCATAGAGATAAAGGAAGAGAACACAACCGCAGTCCAAGATCAGGTACCACCTTCCCCAGTTAGAAGGGAAAGCAGCAGCAGTCCAGAACATGATGCAACTGGCAGGGGCAGTCCGGAACATGCTACTCCTCCTCCTCCTCCTTCTCCTCCAAAGAAGCAGGGTTTGAAACGAGGACATCCTTCGCCTCCTCCAAAGAAGCAGGGTTCCAGACGAGGACATCCTCCTCCTCCTCCAAAGAAGCAGAGGATACCCAAGGAGAAGCCACCTCTAGCGAAATTATCTTACGAGAAGACGCAAGAGGAACTAGATGCGTCAGTGCGGGAGGAGCTGGACAGACAAATATTCAAAAAGAAGACGCCTGCACCTGAGAAACCATTTGACATGTACAAATTTCACCGCTTCACGAAAAAAATGGAGGAAGAAAAAAGGAAAAAGCCGGAGCGACCTACGTTGTCTGACTATGATCGCACGACGCTCAAATTCCATAAAGCCAATAAGGCTCAGAAAGTTGGGAAAATTGTTCCACAACTAGGGACCAATCAAGCAATCTGTCCTGGACCTACGGGTGCTCTCAGATGCGGAATGTGGATTGCTTGAATTCGGTTTGGACGTGACATCTGCTCAAATTTTAGGCATTGCTCAAATCGAAAAGCACCCAGGGTCAGGTAGATGTGATTATGTGCCTAGGATGCCGCTTGTCTGGGAGCGACTGTTGCAGGACCTTCCAACTAGGATGTATGCTCTGCACAAATGGCACATGCAAACGGCGGGACGAGGGGTTGAATTTATCGAAGTTTGAATTGAAGACCATCATTTTTTCCGAGGTCGCACCACTTTCCCTGTTCCCATGAAGGAGATCTGGTTCCTATTCAATATGGATGCAGTGGACGTCTCCTTTGTCACTTGCTAGGTTCTGTAAGTATTTGTTGTACCATAATCTTAGAATCACCGCTCTAGCCATTATAGACCATACCTGAACTTCTTTATTTTGTATCATGCAGCATGGAGATGCAAGCTTGCCGGAGGCTTGGAATGCACGGCATCGGCTTCGTGGATCCTCAAATGCTAAACGAGACGCTTGTCCGTGATTTCCCTGCGCCTACTATGGAGACCTTATTCATATTTCTGGACCTTCAACGCTTCAAGGACTGCATACTTATTCCATGCAACTGCTAGTGAGCAACGTTTTTCTCAACTGTTTATCTTTTTCAAAATACATTCAATATTTCAATTAACTGATTCTTCCCTAAAATGTATTGACAGCTTCCACTGGATTCTCATTATTATTGTACCTGATTTAAGTCTTGCCCACGTCTTTGACTCTGTTGGCGGATATAGTGAATGGTACGAACCTCTAGTAGAATTGTTGAATGCTGCATGGGATATGTTCCGTGTAAAGTGGGGGGGGCCTTGAAAGAGAAACTTCAATTCTACCATGATTTCCCGGTACATGTTTTCTTTGCTAACCTTTTTCAATACAAGTTAACAAATATATCTTCACTTTTATTTTCACATATGTGCAGTGCCTGAAACAGCCACCTGGTACCAATCTATGCGGATTCTATGTATGTGAGTTCATCCATCACTTTGCAAGTGGTAGCTTGGGCCCCTTCACTGAGAAGGTGCGTACACAAAAATGCAGACAAACATATCCCTAGTCCTTATTGTTCATATTCTTTTTTCTAACAATTAATAACTTCTTTTGTAGATTTCTAACATCAAGGAAGGATTACTCGAGACGCAAAGAATCCGGTTAATTCAAGAACAACTCTGCGGATTTATTCTAGACGAGGTGATTAATCCCGCATGAGAGTTTCATGCCGGTGACTCAATGGTAACAGTGAGCAAAGAAGACACTGCTAGCATTGCTAATGAAGCTCAGCAAAGCACCGACAAGAACAAAGACGTCGATAAAGAAGGATCTTTTTCTAAGGACAAGGACAAAGACGTCGAGAAAGAAGCAACTTCTGCTAAGGACAATAAGAAGGAGGGCGAGAAAGAAGCAACTTCTCCTAAGGACAAGGAGAAGGAGGGCGACAAAGAAGCAACTTCTTCTAAGGACAAGAAGAAAAACGTCGAGAAAGTAGGAGCTTCTTCTAGGGTCACTACGAGAGCACATCAGCGACGAGGAGGGGCTTAAAATGATGATGTTACACTTCTAACATTTGATTCCATGTATGTATATATATGTATGATGTCACTTTATATATGCACAAACGACTTTATAACACTGCGTATTTGATTAGTATAAACAAACCAAACAAATACGTCTAAATACGTTCAAATACGAAAAAAATTAGAAAGAAATGGAAATAGGAAATTAAGAAAAAACACATTAGTATCGGTTGGCTATACCAACCGGTACTAATGTGGAGGCCGCCACGTCGCCGGGGGGAGGCCACATTAGTACCGGGTGGTCTGCCCAATAGGTACTAATGCGACATTAGTACCGGGTGAAGAGAACCGGTACTAATGTGGCCTCCACATTAGTACCGCCTGGCCTGTACCGGTTCCAAAACCGGTACTAATGGGGTTTTGAAACCGGTACAGATAGTTGTTTTTCCTGTAGTGAGAGTTGTCCAAATTTTGTGGGATTCTAGATTTAACCTACAACTCCAGCTATAGCTTCTACTCATTGATCTCTACTTTTTTTTCCAACAAGTAAGAAGCAACACCTACATATGTAAGTGGCTCTTTTGTTTCTTTTTTCTTTTTATTTCTCCTCACAAGTCACGCCGACACAGAGTCGCTCCTTTCTCATTTCCTTGCATCATCCCTTTCTTATTTTCCGTGATGTGCCTGCATTCTTGATGTCCTTTTCCCCGGTAGGTTACATATATTTTAGGTCGTGTTTAGTACGATGGTGGTACGGTGTAGTTTTCTTCTTTTCCGTTGTTTTTTCTGATGTTGGTAGTTTGCGGTGGTACCTGTAGCCATCACTTGCACAAAAGGTGCTCTAGTAATCGAACTGGTAAGGTGTCAAAGGTAGCACCTCTCTGCCGACTGTAGTTTGTAGAGACGATTGTTTTGGGTGGGAAATGTAGTTTGCGGTGGTACCTGATGAGGATATCGTCAAGCTGCTAGACGCGCACACGCTACAACCTTCTCCAAGCTGTACTTCGTCTCTGACTCAGGTCTCACGTCCGGTTCGGAATCAGCCTACACCTCTGCACGGTTTCAGCGATATCTCCATCATACGACGTCGGAACGAGGTGTATAAGGACTCGTTGGAAAGGGGACGACGACGCCGTCGATTTGGTTCTGGTCCTAGATCCATAACGTTCATAGATCATACTATGTGACCACGAAAAGGTACCGTGTCACCTATTTTGGGCCAACATGGCCTTGTATCGAGTCGGACCTTCAACCCAAGTTGTGGACGCCCCCTCCGGCGTGCCCCCAACCCTAGCACGTCCCGTTTAGGGTATAAACTCAGTAGCCGCTGCCGTTTAGACTCAGGTTTTGCGTAGAGTTTTTATGTCGTCGAACAGTCGCTGTCATCGGTTTGTGAAACCCCAACATTCGTGTGATTCAATCATTGATCTGCAGACGTCACTGTCTTTTTAGAGCTGCATATCTTTCGAGTTCTTGCTTGTGTTTTTCGTTTTGCAGGCAGGGATTAGCCTTCGCGGCGAGGTCAACCGGATTGTGACACGGTTGATAACCAGATGAGTTGTGGTGCTAAGGTTGCAGGAGTTCAGATATTTGAATCTGAAGCCGGATCGGTGCGTCGCACTCCACCTAAACGAGTTATCCTTCTCCTGACGGAAGATCGGGCACCCCGTTCCCATTAGTACCTGTAGCCATCACTTGCACAAAAGGTGCTCTAGTAATCGGAAGGTGTCAAAGGTAGCACCTCTTTGCGGACTGTAGTTTGTAGAGACGAGTGTTTTGGGTGGGAAATAGAAAACCTTCAGCCGAGCAGCACTTGGGGATCGGAGGCCATCTTTCAGTCCATCATTTGGTGGACAGATCTGCTGCTCACTACTGCAAGCCACAGACAGCTGAGAAGAAAGAGTTGAGCTGCCTCGTTCATCGTGAACAGAAAGTTTATGTTTCCGACACCTAATTAAATCGGAGTGACCTATTTTCCAAGGTCTACAAAAAATTTGGTCTGTAAATCAACACAAGGGGAGCTCTATGAGTTGACCATGACGAATTGACGATCGATGATCTCCTTCCTCCCCCCACAAAAACGTTTCTCCCCCCCTAGTACGCTCTCAGTAGTACCGCTGTATCCGACTTTCCTTCCTCACCTCCCTTGATTCTGATCCACAAATCCATCTGTAATCGACCTCAATCCTTCTCCCAATCCATCCTCCCCTCCGATCCACCCTACCAGGCTGTTTCAATCAACGTTCTTCATCGGATTCAGCACCTCTCAGTCTGGATTCGCTGCTTCCGCCGGTCCCCTTCCCCTGTTATGTGACACCGGGCGGTGCTCGGCGAGATCCCCTTCTTCTGTTGAGGCGGACAGCATGCTGCCTGGTCGGTCCTTTGCTGTGACTGGAGAGAAGATCTATCCCGCGGATCTGCTTCAAGCCTTCCCTGTTTGTTCGACCGGATCGCTGGTGTGATCCAGTGAACGGAAGCTCTTACTATTTTTCTTCGCTCACCACATACTCGACGAAATGCCTGGCGGCCCTGTTTCCTTTGTACTGGCGTCTGGTACCATGTTCGCCACACCAGGGAGTGCTCCTCCTTCCTCTGTGAATGCTCCCTTTTCATCGGTGACTTTGCCTCTGGATCCTCCGCCATGCACCGTACCTCCTTATCCTCCTCCCACGCCTACCTATGTGCCCACGTCTTGCCAGCCCCTTCAAAATATGCCTGCTCAGTCTCTGCTGGCATGGAACTGCCAAGGATCAGGTGGATCCCTGCGCAGCTCTACCATGCTGCACCTCAACAGGCTTCTTACCTCGACAAAGCCACATGTTTGCTTTATCTCCGAAACCAGAAATTCCAAAATTACTACATCTGCTTTGATTAATCGGTTTAATGTTTCTGATGCATATCTTTTGTCGTCTCAAGGTCTCTCTGGAGGTCTTTGGCTTATGTGGGGTCATAATGTAGCTGTTTCTATTGACTAGTCCAGCCAGAATATAATTTTAGCTTCATGTATCTTTAAACAAACTATGCTTAACTTTGGTTTAATTTGCATGTATGGTGACCCTAATCATCAAAATACCTCCTCCATTTGGGCCACGGTGCAAGATTTTGTTAATCAATATCCTGCATTGCCTATGATTTGTATAGGTGACTTAAACAACATTATGTCTCCTAATGAAAAGCAGGGACCCCGACCTGCTAACCTTAGTCAAATTTCTAATTTATGTTGCAAGGTTAAAGAATGTGGTCTCTTTGATTTGGGTTATAATGGGCCTGCTTATACACGGACTAATAAACGTTTCAGTACTATTCCAACTTATGAGCATTTGGATCGATGCTTAGCAAATGCAGAATGGTATACCGTGTTTCCCAAGACTTCTGTGTATCACCTACCCATGATGAGAAGCGACCATGCACCCATCCTGGCGGTCCTCGACTCTAATAGATCAAGAACTAAGAAACCTTTTCGCTTTGAAAATTACTGGTTGCTTGAAAATGACTTTAACAAGGTTGCACAACAGAGTTGGAAACTTTCTCATAACAGGCCTTTTCACCAAAAGATCTCCTACCTTGCTGCTGACCTGAGAACTTGGTGACTAGCTAAACCGAAGCTCCAACAACAACTTGAAGACAATGAAACACAACTGCTCCAACACCAGTCTCGACCTCCTCACTTAAAGAACCACTCTGCTCAAAGTGAGCCTGTTTATCAGCATCACAACATTCTAGCCAAGCAAGAAATTTACCACAGGCAAAGTTACAAAAAAATTTGGGTTCTAAAGGGAGACAAAAATACTTCTTTCTTCCATCAATCTATTCCGAAAAGATCTAAGCAGAACAACATTACTCACATTGTTAATCCTGATAACTCTATTTCGTCTACTCCATAGCAAATTGAATCTTCTTTCCAGTATTATTTCACTAACATTTTTCAGGCTCAGGATACGTTGGCAGCTCGCCAACTTAGGACTGATGCTAACAGTAACCTATCGGCTGCTCCTTAGTCTGACTTTCATGCAGATCATCATCCTACTGACAGCCGCAATACTTCTGCAGCTTCAGATGTTAATTTTAATTTGTCCACTCCAACCTTGACAGAAATTCATAATATCATTAAGAGTATGCGCAGCAATGCAGCACCAGGGCCTGATGGGATCAATGCTGCTTTCTACAAAGCCTCCAGGGAGTGGATCAGGAATGATGTTTTTCAGGTAGTCAAAAACTTTTACCAATCTGCTACGCTTCCTGCCAATCTAAATGATACTTTTCTTGCTTTATTGCCCAAAAAATTGGCTCCTACACTCCCTCGGGATTGTAGGCCTATTAGCCTTTGTAATGTTATCTACAAGATTATTGTCAAGTCTCTTGCAGATCAATTAAAGAATTATTTACCCCATATAGTCCTCCCCAACCAAACTGCTTTTGTGCAAGGTAGGCACATCTCTACTAATATAATTATAACTCAGGAAATTATCCACTCTTTCAATTTAAAATCTTGGAACCACAAAAATTTCCTTTTAAAATTGGATTTGGCAAAATCTTTTGACCAAATCAGTTGGAATTTTATTGCCCAAACTCTCCGTAAGCATCAATTTAGTGAACGTTTCATTTCCCTTTTATATGTTTGCATCTCTACAACCAATATGCAGGTTCTTGTTAATTGTAAACCGTCAGAATTCCTTTATCCAACCAGAGGCATTAGACAAGGTTGTCCTTTCTCCCCTTACCTT
This sequence comes from Cenchrus fungigraminus, assembly GCA_036936925.1. Taxonomy (NCBI): domain Eukaryota; kingdom Viridiplantae; phylum Streptophyta; class Magnoliopsida; order Poales; family Poaceae; genus Cenchrus; species Cenchrus fungigraminus. Next base: position 108,574,693 of record CM072779.1, read on the forward strand.
TTTGTTATTGCAGTTAATGAATTATCTTCCATGCTTCAGTCCAGCCTACAAAATAACAATATTGCAGGGCTACAACTGGGTCCTGGAGGCCCCAATATTCACTCTTTGTTATTTGAAGATGATCTCATCATATGTGGCAAAGCGACTGTTGTAGAAGCCACCACTATAAAGACAACCATTGACCAGTTCTGTCAGGCTTCAGGGCAGACACCAAATTTGAGGAAGTCTGCTATTCTCTTTAGCAAGAATGTTGATGCCAACATTGTTTCTTCCATAAAAGCTATCTTCCCTGTCCCTACCCTTACCTCTAACTCTATTCACTTGGGTCACCCTTTGCTTTTCAGTCATAAAGATAGAAATAGGGCTTATGCTTTCATCATTAACAAATTCAGAGCGAAGCTCACAACTATCAAAGCTAACAAACTGAGTCATGCAGGTCGTCTCACATACATTAACTCTGTGCTTGCATCCATTCCTATTTATTATTTGTCTATTGTGCTTTTTTCTAAATCTTTCATAGAGACGATCACTTCCATTATTAGAAGGTTTTGGTGGGCAGGAATCCAGGAGGATAATCAAACCTCACCCATGCATTACAGATCTTGGCAGGACATCTGTCATTCTAAAGAAAATGGAGGCCTTGCAATAAGAGATCTACATACGGTCAACAAAAGTCTCATTCTCAATGCAGCTTGGAGGATTGCCACAGACAAGGACTAATTCTTAACAGCTATCCTTAAATCAAAATATTACCCTAATAAATCTTTTTGGACAGCAGACAAAAACATGCAAAAATCCATTTTTTGGTCATCTATTTTGCAGGTCAAAGACATTCTATCTACCAATGCTACGGTTCAAATCCAAAAAGGTAACTCAAACATTTGGAATACACCTTGGTGTCATGTTTGGGAAACCATTCACTCCAACCTCAATTTACCGGTCACTATAACGCCTCTTCCTTTTACTGTCAATCAACTTTGGAATCATTTGTCTCAAACTTGGAATGTTCATCTCATAAATCAACTTTTCTCACCGCAAACTGCTCATGCTATTACTACTACTGATATTATCCCCTCTACTGACAATGACACCATAATTTGGAGACCTGCTCCTAATGGCTTATGTACTGCAAAGAATGCCTTCTCCTTTTTGAATGCAGATAATCAGGTTACTTTACCATCTCAAGGAACAAGAAGTGTCACCCCCCAGGCAATGCAGATCATGAACAGATTGTGGAAGAACAAGAGGTGTTCTCCCGTACTCAAAACTTTCATGTGGAGACTTATTCGAAGAGCTTTATCCACAAGAAAGAGAGCTGGAACTTATTCACACAACATCAGCCAGGTTTGCTCCCAATGCAATTGTATTGAGGATGATGCCCACCTGTTTTTCTTTTGTCATTTGCCTAGAGCAGTTTGGTTTTCTGCAAACCCTCCCATTCACTCTTCTAGCCTCCCACATGATGATGATGGCATTCAAAATATTCTTCCGTATATAATTTCACCTCAAATGAGTGATAAAATTAGGAAATCTAGGAATGATAAAAGGTTTAACAACAAAACATGGACTGCTTGGCAGGTGCATCATGCAGGTAATGCAGATTATAAAGTCTCACAAAGTATTTTGCATGATACACCCCATTCCAGCTCACATGAACAAGTCACTCAGAATGTCACTTTTCTTAACATCATGCCTCATCCTCTTCTCTACAGGGTGGACATGTCAACAATGTTGCAAGGTCTACGTATTTATACTGATGCTTCTCAGTTGCCTGATCAAACCTTCCCATTCAATAGGGATGTAGGTCTTGGTGTTTTCCTAAGCAGCTCAGGAACACAACAAAATTTTAATGCTTATATTAAAGTGTCTCTTCACAATGCTTCCTCAGTTTTCATGGCAGAAGCAGCTACCCTTGCTTTTGCAGGGACTATTATTGACAGGATGAATATTACTGAAGCAAACTTCCTCTCCAACAGTCAGCAATTGGTCTCCTTCATCAAGTCCAACAACATGACTCCTATTCCAAGATGGGATGCAAAATTCTACACTCAGACCTTTCTCAATGCAGGACAAGGAAAAAACTACAAGGTCTACAAGATCCCTAGGAACCTTAATAGGACATCTCATGTCTTAGCAACACAAGCTCACAATTAACAAAATATTGTATCTGAAGTACTCCCTCCGTCCCAGAATATAGCTTCGTTTAGACTCTTTCAAAGTCATTTTTTCAACTTTGACCAACAATAACTATTAAAATGTTTTATTTTATATAATGAAGATTACATATTTTGATAGTTAGTTTCATGGTAAATCTACCAATATCATTTTTATGTTATTAGCATTTGTGATTATTTCATTATTCATGGTCAAAACTGAAAAGTTTGACTTTGAAAAAGTCTAAACGAAGCTATATTCTGGGAACGAGAGAGTAGCATTTAGTTGTCAAAACTCTTCTCATATCTCGAGCTGCCCAATTCGGGATGCTCTTGACCTTGTACTCTGGAATAACTTATCCCACTTAGCAGTTTCTTGCTGCTAATTTATAAAGCTTGTTTGTTATAAAAAAAAAGACGATCGACGAAAGGGTTCTAGTTAATTCGTGTTGCTACCACCAGATTATTATTGGAAAGGATGGTATAATTTTTTTATGATTCAGAGGTTGATTTGTGGCATTAAACTCATTTACATGCATGGAGACACGTAGGTGTCTTCTTGGTCTACATAGACAGACACGGGTATGGGAGATATAATTTATATGCGCCGTTTTATGACAATGGTCAGGAGTAGTTGAGATAACTTTATAATGTATGCAAGTCTCGGTGTATCAAGTGTTAGCTGATGCGAGAACTGAACTTGTTCCCTATATATATAGCCCATACGATGTTTAGGTCACATCTCATCCAAACCTAGCAAGCAAATACTCATTTCATTTCGTTCGTCATGAAATATTCTACTCACTATTAAAGACTAGAAATAAAGAGCAACTACATCAATAACTTTACCAAGCCCTTACTCTATTGAATAGGGGTTGTCCCAACTTTATGTGCTTTTAAATTTAAACCCCATTTAGTTCTAAAAAATTTCACCATCCAACCGCCACATCGAATGAACAAACACTAATTATGAGCATTAAATATGGATTAATGACAAAATCCATTCCACCTCAAAACTCAAGACGAATCTAATGAGTCTAATTATGTCATGATTAGACAATGTCGTACTGCAGTAAGGCAGTAACAATGATAGAAACTATACGCGACATCCAAGAAAAATACAAGAAAAAATCATTTCTAGAAACTATCTCACACAATGGTAGAATCTTTGCATAATAAATATTGAAGTTATTCTCTCGACCTAAGAATGGAGCATGTAGAAACAACTGGTTTTCTCCCAATTGTGACTTCGCAATGTCTTAGAGCGTTGGTCCGACTGAGGAGGTGGTTTCTCTATGAGATTTCTTCAAATTTTGTTCTCTTTCTTCTTAATAAGGTTGCCACATTGAATTTTTGCTCAAGTGGTAGGTCAATTAATAGAGTTAGAAACCACTATTAATGCTCCATTGGGACTGACCTAAACAATCCCTAATTATAGATTAATTAAGCTTAATGAATTCATCACACAATTTCCCGTCCATCTGTGTAATTAGTTTTTTAATTAACTTATATTTAGTTCTCGTAATAGGTTTTGAAAGAGGTGCTAAAAAATTAGCTCCATTCTCTTTTGATAGTACTATTTGCCATGTGTCGGTAGGAGTAACCCACAACTCCAGCTATACACTACAGGGAACTAGCACTTTACCGTGTGTCGGTAGCTTGCTGTGTGCTTTATATGCAGTGTGCCACGACAAAAACACATGGTAAAGATGTGGCACACGACAAAACCATCTTGTGTCTTGTAGTTTTTGGCATACGGCAAATCCATCTTTTTCCGTGTGTGTTTTATCACACGACAAAGAAATTTTTTGTCAAGTATTTTTTTGCTCTTTACAAGAAATATGTTTTTTTTCTCTTCCTACCTCAAAATTTTTTCTACTCTCCATATACAACATGTGGTACTCCATGTTAAAATTTGGTAGACTTTTGTATTTGTTTGCTATATTTAACTAACTAATTGCATTTCAAACAATTTTATGAATCAAGTCAAATTTGAACAGCAAGTTATTCAAAAAATAGAATAAAATGTGTATAAAAATGATATTCATGTTATTTAGTGCAGTTTGAGGCCTTACCCGTGAAATAAAAAAATTTGGACATCTTGTCTAGGAAATACGACCACCAACATGTTTCTGGATGATTTTTAAATTCTAAAAAGCAAATGAAGTCTGAAAATCATGATATTTGTCAGTATCTCATAATATATACATGGTGGCTGTGGTAAAAAATTGGGTGGGTTTCAAACATTTTTTCATGTCTGATGTTTACAAACGGAAACATTTCTGAAGAAGAACCAATAGAGTTGAGAGGAATACGGTTATGTTTGGCGTGAAAGTGGTGGTTGAATTTAGGTTTGACTTGGAAACTTCTATAGAAAATAGAAAATAACTTGTTTCATGTGAAATTTTGGTAATTTCTTGCAAAATGCAAAGAAATGTCTTCTTTGCTGGTGGCTGACGATCTTGTGATTTTGATGTTCGAGATTCGATGAGTAATTGATATAAAACCGGTTCCACCTCCCCCAAACCCTAATCTCACTCCTGCCCTGTCGTCGCCGGCCCCTCCTATTCCCCGACAGGTGAGGTCTCCCTTCATGCCATGACTACCGTCTCCGAACTCCCTACCTCTACAGCTTCCACCTAACACCCTCACTCTCCCTCTACTTCTGACTCTCATGGGCGGCAGGCTCCTCGTCTTCCTCCCTCCTACTTCCCTCTCCACTTGCCCCTCAGGCCCTCACTGGTAGTGAGCAGCAGTACAGGGCGAGGTGTGGTACGGTGGTGATGCATAAAGAGGAGCAGCAACATGATCCATGGTGGCGGTGGGATCTACAAAGGCCTCCTATCACTACAATGATTGGTGGAGTTCGCGACACCTCCAAGTGGTCGCGATACGTGGTTTTCGGTCGTGATACGTAGCGATCGAGACAGATTGAATCCGTCATGTGGTGTCGCTAATATGTCCGACACAATATGTTGCTGCGACGGTGCCAAAAAGGTTGTCGCAATAAAAATCAATTGTTGCGATGGTGCCTGGCATCGCAAGTAGGTGAAGTAGCGACAACCGGTGGCGTTGCAACACAGGTTATTGCCACCATACTCAGCGTTGCGATAGTCGTTTTTGCGACCACTTTGCTTGGTTGCAAACAAGCGCTATTACAATGAAAGAATCATGTCGCAATGCGGTACGTACTGTTGCAATTTTTATGTAGGCTATCACAACGAAGTCGTAATCCATTGCCATATGGTTGAACCAAAATGCAACCAATTACCGTCGCTATACAGCACAAGGTTCACGCAACCAACTATGGGTCATCGCATTATGCTTGAAGCAAATCACGACGCTAATTGCCGTCGGCATACACAAAGAGGGTCACGCAACAAATATGGTTCGTCGCCATATGATCCAACGAAATTGCAACACTAAGTGCCGTCGCCATACACGAAGGGATTCACGCAACCAACTATGCGTCATCGTCATATGATTGTAACAATTCGCAATGATAATTGCCGTCGTTATACACATAGATGGTGACTCAACCAACTATTGGTCGTCACCATATGCGTGAACAAAATAGCAACGCTAGTTATCGTAGCTATACACGTTGCCGGTCATGCAACCGATGATGGGTCGTCGCCAGATGCTTGAACAAAATCACAACACTGATTTCCGTTGCTATACACGTAGATGGTCACGCAACCAAAGATTGGTCGTCGCCATGTTCTGTAACCAAATCGCAACGATGAGTACCGTCACTATATGAGTAGGGGTATCGCAATGAAGCATGTGTCGACGCTATATGCTCTAGTGATAACGCATCAGATGAATTCTGGTTGCGATATGCATGTACTATATCACTACGAACTATGGTTCATCGCTATTGGCATAGAGGAAATCGCAACAAAATATTGGTCGCCATAGGATACACGCTGGATGCCCACCGTCCCCAATTTCAGATTCTTTAATGCAACAAAAATATTCGAAACATAGATTGTTGCAACCAATGTACATTCATGTCATTCAAGACCACAATTATTCATATAACAGAATAAAATTCACCACATTAAATTTTGCACTCTTGTCCATCACTCACATCAATAGTAACAAAGTTTGTAAAGAGCCTAGCATCACTCCCACTCAGTATTGTTGAACATCTTCATCATTTCTGGAGCTGAGGTTTGCTTGGAGGCTTGAGCTTCTTGTTTGATGCCGAAGGGATTTTGTTGGTCGATCTTGAGTCTTTTCTCGGCTCCAGAGTTTCTCTTTGCATGCCATCCTGAATGTAAAGAAATTAGAGAATTACATCTTCTGAACCCAATTTGTCTTGGACTGAGAATATGCAGCATCATATGGATTGGAAGTACAAAAATATAAATGGCATTAAGAAAGGACAGTTCAGTTAGTACCTGATCTTGTGCTCTCTTCTTTCCTAATAACGTCTTAGACTGATTCACCAGCGTGTTTGTAGCGATATATCCTGTAGGTGTAGAAGGTGGAGCACGATTATCATGTTTCTCGGTGAACAGTGTCTTGCTAATGTTGGCACTTGTATGACTGATGTTAGGTGGCACATTTTCTTTGTCTTTTGTCACGGTGCTTGATAGATGCATCTGGAATGTATAGTTTTATATCGGAACTATATCAATTGTGATTAAAAGCACGACACCATGCATCATGATTGGAAAGCTTGTTCGGTGTCGTTACCTGGGTTGTTGTTACATGATCCTGCACTACTGGTGTTGCAGGAATGTTTTCCTCCGGCCTCGTATGTACATCTTCATTAGAACTATTGTTGATGGTTTCCGAGGGAGTCTGCACATTGTGAAAGAGGGCAGGCGAGAGATAAGTAGCATAAATATGCATTTTCTCAATCACAACCAAGTATAGTCCTTACCGTGTTCATTGTTTCTTGACTCTGCACTAATGTTCTTGCAGCAATGCCATCCTCATCGACCCTAGGGTTTACTTGACCTGTACTGTTGTTGGATCGAGGTGTATTCTGCTTTTTTGCAACGATGGAAGTTAAGATATTAGCTGCATTGGCCAAGTTATGAACACAACAGGTACAATCATCTGGTTACCTCTGAACATGGCAGCAAGTATTTGATAGGCTCGATCACCTTTGCAAATTGTTCCTGCATTTGCTTTTCCATCATTTTCTTTAATTCTTCTTTCTCACGTTCCTTGTTAGCTTCATGCATCTTGAGTCTTTCTTCCAGTTCACATTCTCGTGCTTCGACCTTATCGAGCTTCTCATGTAACAACCTCTCCTGATACACTTTGTTGCTTCTTGGAGTGGTCATGTAACCATGGCCACGTGACACGGAGGATTTGACATGTGTTCTTTCCCTGTATGTTTAATGGAAAATTTTCTCTTCCTGTTCATCTCGAGGAGTGGAACTTGTGTCTTCACCCCCCTCATCTGGATTTGCTAGTAGAGCTTATTTCCTGACTGTACAATGCTGTGCGCAAGAAAAAATTGTAAGATAGAAAACCGTGCCTATGGTTTGATTCAAAATTAAACAAGTGTTATGTGCACGCAAGGTTACAATCAAATTTCTACTCACATAAATAGACTCAGCCACCTCATTTCTCCATTTTCCATCCCTAGAGTGAGTAACCTTCCAAAGTTCCAACTGGCGTGGCTCATCACCAGTTTTGGGATCTCGCTATGATTGCATCATTACACGATCAATATATGATTTTCTTATGTAGATAGTGAAAGATGAGAATATTGTAACCAATATTTACCTTTTCCTAACTCCACTGAGAGTAAGGTTTCGAACCCGCCGAATGGTTGCTAACCAGACGGCCACGATTGTCAGAGTTCTGGGTGTTGTGATCCTGCAAGGAGTGAACCAGTGCTGTTAAGCGATGAAAGGTTGAACTCATCTTCTATATAACTCACAATGTTGTTCTTTAATTTAGTAGAAGAAATAGGACCTTGAATGTTTTTGTTCCAAAGTAGTGGCACAAATAGTGCCACTCCACAATGTTTAGGTCAGTAGGTGTGTGCCTCATTCTTTCCGGATAACTGTTGTACGCCTTGTATGTAGCACTCAAGTCGCCTCGCCAACCTTTGTAGCATTGGTGGGCAATCTTCAATATCTTTTCCTCTGGATTTTGAATGCCCTCAAAATCCCATCCTTCCTAGTGGGATGGAACCTTGTTATTCATGCATGATTCAATCATAACACTGGATACGAACAAAATAGAGGGAACGCATCTGCTATATTAAATTAACAAGGTGCATGCGGTGGATAGTGACTTACCATTACATCTTTTACGATCTCTTTCTTGACTACTGGAAGCACTTCACTCCAATATCGGACTCCAATTAGTGGAGCCCTCCGCCTAGTATGTACAACAATCTCATGAACAAAGGTACGTCTGTTTTCTCCACAGGGACCACCCAACTTTGATGAAAATTGGATTTTCAACTTTTCGCAGCTAGATCTTGATCTCTTGGCAACTGTAGATAACCCTTTCAGGGTTCCACGGCCAACATTCTTGCCACCTACTTACATTCACACCAGAGAAAATAACATTCACTACTGAACAATAGCAGTTGCAGAAACCAATGAAAAATAAAGAGTGAAGTTTCTCGAGGTGTAGAGCTTTACTAACCTTTCGTCTTCCTTGGTCTCCTAGCATGCGATGGAAGTTGTGGTGGCGTCATCATTTCTGGTGGCGGCGTCGGGCTGCTGTCAGTGCTCTCATCTTGTTTGAGTACGACTACTTCTGTAGGTTTTTACGCCTCTGAAAAAAAGGAAAACACATGAAGGTTCACATTTTTCATCACAAATAAGCTGCAGTCGACAAGGAAAAAGGATTTACTAATATCTTTGAGACATCTGATACTAGTTAACCATTTTGTGTACACTGTAACTATATCTTCTCTGAAGTCATCGTGAAGGTCTGCAAATTAATTAGAAACACTGGTATGAGTATAATGTGCAGGCAAGGCTACATGTGGCTAGTGTAGAACAAGCAACATACGTACCACAGTCCTCGTCTTGTTCTTCAAGCCAAATTTTGTATTCATCAACATCATAGTCGCCTTCATCCTCAGAATCAGGGTAATCATCAGGATTAGGCCTCCGCCTCCGAAGAAGTTTCAGGGGGGAAACATTAACCGCCCCTGCATCAATAGCAGTTTTTGACAGTACCAACCTTAATTTCCTCTCACTGGTTGACTCCACATACTGAACCATTTCCAGTATATCTTTCTTAGATTTAATTTCAATACTACTCGCTGTACAGGTATAATCTTCAGTTCTCTTCATGTAGTACATGTAGTCCCGCTGGTCAAATCCATACATTTCTTTAATATCTGTTTGGGCATTAAAGTCTATAATACCCTTGTCCAGTTTAGAAGTGACGTAATGTAGATTTTCCCCATGGATTTCGACTAGTACAGTCCACAAATCACCTGTCAAATCAGAGTCTCTACACGTGCACATAAATATTTATACGGCAGCATGGAAAAAATTCAGATTTAGTAGTAATAATGGTGTATGCATATATGTATATATATACTAGTAGGAAGTATGTGGAAAACAAATATGTAGTGGTCAAATAGCACAATGCCTATTCAGCTGAGCGAGTTTCACAACAACAATTAGTTTCGGTTACACTTTTTTAGATAGAGATATACCTGCATGAGCACATAACTATGAACACGTATTTCTAATCAAGGAAAAGACGAAACAATAGAAGGATGTTGAAAAGAAAGAAATAAAATGATGCGCACATGTATCCTCATAGGAATGTAAATTTTAATGGATAAATCAAATGAGATTGTGCTGTCATCAAAGGGAGGTACATTGAGAAGTGAGAACCCTAGATGGGATTAGAGGTATATCCAATCGATTGCGTGGAGGGAACAATGTAACTACTGCACACAATTTTATCCTGAAAGCTAGGAAACTCATCAAGAAGGTGTACAGCGAGGCGGCCGATATGCACCTGACACCGTTAAGGTCAATATCGACCTCGAAGACATCGTGCCCATTTCGTTGTGCGACGGGATTTCCATTGCTAGCAATGGATGGACTCGCGGTGCCTCCGGCAACCCGGCCACATTCCCCTCGTTGTCGCTTTAATTTCCCAAGAAGACCAGATTCTGTAACTATGGTCACCGCCGCCGCGCGCGGTTTAGGGGGACGTGGGATGAGGATGCGTTATTTAATCTGGGGGGTAATGGCGGGATCAGAAAATTTTTTTGGCAGAAAACATTCGGAGGTGATATTTAACTTGGGGGTTAATCAGACGGGCTGTGAAATTTTTTTTGGCAAAAAAACATGTTGAGTTTTCCCTCCTGCCGCATGCAGTGGGTCCCGCAGGCTCAATTGTTTTCATTGTATTATATTTTGAACTAATCTATTTTTGTCATGTGTTTGTTTCAAATTCCAGGTTGTCTATAGTAGCCTTGATTGAAATAACATATGAATGTGGGTGGGATGAGAGATTGTGAGTGCTGGACAATAATAGGAGGGGAGAATATGCAACATAATTTGCCTTCTCCTGACGCATTTTCACTCAAGAACACAAACAGATACTAACAAATATATGGCACTCAAGAACACAACCATTCAACAAATAAAAGCAGTACTAAACACAAAGCTTGCACTCACAAAAGGGTACAAGCACCAAGCTTGCTCACAAAAGCGGTACTAATTAAACTCTCCATGCATATTACATGTCTATCAGTTAGAAGCACAAGTCTAGGACACTAAATCATCACTAAATAATTAAACACCATACATTAGATGTCCATCAGGCACAAGCTTAAGGTTTCTACAAACAAAAACATTAGAAAGCACAAGGCTCTCACACAAAAGTAGTACTACACTGATTACATTGATTAGTGCCGGCCTAATCACACACCATCCGTGCACTCAAGGAGCGAAATACGTCCGCTTCAGAAGGACGCGAATATTCTCGCCCTTTCGCTTTAGCTGTAAATTGACAGAGGGGCAAGAAGTTAGCATATATATATATATATATATATATATATATATATATATATATATATATATATATATATATATATATATATATATATATATATATATATATATATATATATATATATATATATATATATATATATATATATATATATATATATATATATATATATATATATATATATATATATATCACAATCGGAAATTAGCACTGTTAAGCAAGGGGCGCCATATCTGACGTCCCTCCTCGACGACTTAGGCCAATCTCCAGTCTCCTCATCACTGTCATGCGAGAATGTGCAATGAATTGAGACCTTGTCATTGACCACGAAGACATAGTCGTGCTGAGGAGTCTTCATTAACAAAAAAATATCAGAGGCAATATTAGAATCTCAAACATGCATGGATGCAACAACTAAATTAACCTCAAACGACTCCAGTGCTAAATTTGGAAACTATAAATTATGCAACGTATAGTTAATACTGAATTATTTTAACATGCATTAGTACTAAATTTTTCACTAATAATTCCAATCTTATATACAAGAATTTTCATGCTATATATTTAGTAACATTCTCAATAGCTGCAGTAGAAAACTAAATACTCATGCTATAAACTGAATTCTCATGCTATATACTCGTGGTTGCGATATACTGTTAGTAAGAATTCTCATTCTCAATAATCTTGTTTAGTAACTAAGAATTCTCATTCTATATACTGAATGCGATTGCTCCATTAAACATTTTAACATTCTAAACTACTTCTAGTAATCTGAGGTAACTACAAAAACCCTATTCCATAGCTGCAGTAGAAAACCCCAATTCGAAATCTATCCTCCCAGCAAGAAACTCCCAAATCGATACTAACCAGAGGGGTCGGAGGCGGAGCGATGCCCAACAGTTCGTCATCGGAATCCTTGATGACGACTGTGGCACCACCTCTTCAGCGTCCTCGTCAGCAACAAGGACGGCGGCCGGCACCGCCACTTCATCGTCCTCCTGCAGGTTGCGCCTCGGGATAGTCGTCGTCCTCGTCCTCCTCCGGAGCACGTTCCTGGTGCGATCGCCCCTGACGAATCTTCCTCGCCCATCACGCCTCTGATTGGTGAAGTTGTGCTCCACTTCAGGCCACCCAACAATTGCGGCCTCAGGTGTGTCTGTGGGAATGGCGGCAGCGGCGCCCGGGATGGACTTGGTTGCGTAGCTGCGAGAGCGGGTGGAGTGAACCATCTCGCCGATGGTGGAAGAGCGGCGGCGACAGCAGGACGGTGAGAGCGGCAGTTGATAGGACAGATTGGGAAGGAGGAGGGGTGAAGAGGTGATGTGTGGCGGTGAAATCCGGCGGCCTCGCTTCGTTTATGCATGCAAAGGGACGCGTTCATGTCTTTAGTCACTGACTCATGGCCCCAACTTGATCAGTGTACCCACGCGTCAGAGAGCCGAATTGGGTTTGTTGTATGTAACCGCAAGAGGAAGGGGCAAACTCGTGGTAACCACTATGGTTAAACACATCTTCATTTTTTATTTTCTTTTAATGGTTGAAATGGAATTAGATTGTACGACATCAACAATGAATTCAAATGAGAAAGTTGGCATTCAATAGTTTTAGAACTTATTGAGATCTACAACTTTTATTTTGGAGCTTTTCGCCAATCAAGTTACCTTCAACTTTTTACATTACTGATTTCATCAGTTTAGAAATTCACAAATTTATTTGGGGTAATACATGATTTCGAATCAAAAAGTCATGAATACGAAAGTTGTAGAACTCATCAACATCTACAATCTGTATTTAAGTCACAAATCCATTAACTTTGACAGTTTGAACAATCCAAATTTTGAATTTGAATAATTCTCAACTTCAAGCAAGATTTTTCATACACTAAATGATGACAAATGGAATTGTGATGAATACCAAAGTTTCATAATTCATAAAAAAGGTCTACAATCTTTGTTTAGGTCACATTGTCGTTTTTGAAAGTTGTATACATTGGTCATTACTCCTAGATTGACTTAGATAGCTTAAGAAACTATCTTAGAGGCTTGTCAATTTCGTACTTCACGTTATTTTGTAGTTGTCATTTTTAGAAACTCACTAACACGAGAAGTTTTTTCAAACTAATAGCCTTTATAAATTCCAAAACAATGATATAGCATGAATTTAGGAATATGTAGGAACAAATGATATATTTTGAAGTTCGTATGAGGGAGTAGTGTCATGCAAAATTAAATAAACAAACAACTGTGCTAGTTCTTTAGTTGTCACAACAGAACACTGCTTCGTCATGCACTGCTTCGTTCCCTACCGCCGCTGCTCGCTGTTGCCGCCGCTAGGGTTCCGCACGCAAGGAATGGCGCAGTTTGGTGGTTCGTCCGGTGCAAAGAGGCAGGTATCCGCTTCGTCTGCTGTTAGGAGGGCGCAACCGATGGCCCAGGTAGCAGATCCCTATCCCCTGTTAGGTGAGGAATCGGGTTTACCGTTGATCCAGTGCCCGTACTGCAAGAGGGCACAGCTGATTGAGCGACGCACGTAGCAAGATTCCCCCACCAACTATGGTCGGATCTACATCAAGTGTCCAAGGAATGAAAAATGGGTGAGTTTTGGGATTAGGGTTAGCATTTCGCTTTATTTTGATTTGCAAAGGATTTATCGTTTGCTGTTGATGTTTAGCTTCCAGAAAGGTGTGACTACTATAGATGGCAAAGGGCCTATTTCTTGGAGTGGATTGAGGCTGATGTGATCCAGATGTTTGAGGAAGGAAGAGGTGAAGAAGAAGAGGCTGAGTCTGCAGGAAGGGGAGGAGGAGCTAGGAACCTGCAGCAGCAGCAGAAGAAGCATCCCATGGAGGCAAAAGTGGAGCAAATGATGAATGTCGTGATGGTTTTGACTGCATTGGCCATAGGATTTATTTGTGTTGGAGTAGGTTTCATGTTGAAGTAGTAGTAATGGTAGATTCTCAGAATGGAGCAATGTATCTCCAGAATTAAGCTTCAAAGCCAACACACAGACAAATTAAGCTTTTTTGGTGTGGGCGTTGCTTAGTTCAATTTTAATGTTGGACGTTGCTTAGTTCAAATTTGAACTACCAAAACATCAACAAAAATGATAGGGACGTAGTAACACAGAAATAAAGTACTAAAAACTTGTTGCCAATTTGACCCTATGAAAGCACACGCAGCATCCAATCCACATGTTCTTTTACATATAGATAACATCAGCAGACTAGCATCCAGCTTTATATCCTTAATAAGTTGCTGTCGTTGTGGTGACATTCATCAACCTTTGACATCGACGCACATATGCCCGTAGACACTTCTTCTTAGACAAGTAGCTCAGTCATCTACTTCTGCAGTGAGGTACTCACCAACCTGCATCTTTCATTTCATAGCTTTGCAAAGCTGCTCAGCCATGCGCCGTATCTGACATTTAACAACAGGGTGCATTAGCATCTGGTTAACGTAAAGTCCAAAAGCATCACATAGAAGAAGAATGATGTAGCACATCACCTGCCCACCAGATAGAACTGGATCATTGGTAACCTCATCATCGCTCTCAGCATTTATAGCCAAGTGACATGTTATCTTGTGGTACACAACTTCATACTTCTTTCCATCAAACTTTATTTAATATAAAACCATGATCACAATGATGATCAAAAAGTTACATGCCATATTTAAATCTGGTCTACTAACAGTACTTACCCAATTTGAAGTAATAAAAAAGACAACAATCTCTAATATTCATGGCACTCACCAAAGCCAGTGATGCGGAAGCAGGAATGTCTGGGAAGTCGTACTGAACATCAGTCTCTGGGGTAACAGGATCACAAGTACATATGTGGCGGGTTCGTCGCACCTATGAGGAGATAACAAATGTTAACATAGTGAAGCTATCGCTGTATTATGTAATCCTTTGTTTTGTTTTAGTGTTGCATTCCTATATTAAGGATTTGGTACGAAAAATGATGAATCCTTACAATGATTTTTTGGTGTTGTCAATGAATGTATACAAAAAAGAATAATTATGATATTCCATACAATGACCTTCTACATGTGGAATATTTTGGTGCATTGCAATTGTGAATGCAGCAAAACGAATCTAACAAATGTGAATCACAATCTACTGTTGCTGCGCTCATAATAGTGTGACTGGCACCAAATGACCAAATCCAATCTACAAAAGGAACAAAGGCAAAATCTGTACTCCCTAAATCCCACATCGAAAAGCTGCACTAACCCTCGAGTACAGTTATATACCAATCTATAAATGACTGGAAATGATGGAAGGGGCTTGGTCACCTGGTTATTATTGATGCGTGATGATGGGGCAGCGGTGCCGGTGGCGGTGCTTGCACCACCCGCTGCATCACCTTGGTTCTTGGGGGTGGCGGCACTTGCTCCCACTTCATGTCCTTTCTTACTGGCTGAAGACACGGCGATTGCTCCAAATCCCGTGGTTGATTTGGTGTTGCAGCGTCGTGACGATGGCCCAGAGGAGGATGTCACCGGACTTCATGAGAACCGACCTCGTGCATCGCGTAATTGCCTCAGGGAATTGTGGTTGATCCTTACTTGAGTTTATTTAATTGTTTTGAACATTGTGATGTTCCTAGGGGAAGCAATGTTACTCTGCCAGCAATTGTAGTTCCTTTTTTATTTTCTTTACATAATGATGAGAATTTAGAAAGGTGGCTCCACGAGTCATGCATTGACTGTTCAATGATTTGTTATGTTCATATAAGATTAAGATATTGATATATGGATAATTAAGAAAGTCCCTTGCTAATCGTTCTTTTATGTTCCATGATAACAGAAAGTTTATGAAACATCAAGTGACGAGAGTGCTACTTCTTCCGATTACGGTGGACCTCTCAATGGTGTACCTGAACTTGCTCGGATCCGCATAGAGGCCGCACAGACTGATAACAAAGACTACATGGAGGGAATGAACTTCAAGTTGAACAAGTATGTTCAGGGAATGAACACCAAGTTGACCAAGTATGTTGATGCGAGGATGAAGAGCCTGGTTCAAGCTGTTTGGAAGGAACTGGACGACGTGGACTCCAGCTCTGGGAACTGAAGGCATCCAAATCTTAGGCTAGTTGAGCTGCTTTATATAAATATATATATGTGTGTGCGACCAAATGACTTATGGTGGTGTGTGAAACTTAAGTGGTCGTGGATGTTAATTAAGTGGTCGTGGATGTTAATTAAGTGGTCGTGGATGTTAATTACCTGCTGTTAAGAACTACTTAATGTTATCTGGTATGCTAATACACTTTTGCAATCTTTGCTACATAACGAGTGGAGGCTAACTAAGTTGTGTGCTTGTATGCATTTTTCTAAGCAAGTTTTTAAAGAATAAATGTAAAAATACCCTAAGGTTCATCCAATTTTTTTTTTGATTTTTTAATGGAATGTGTGCTTCTAGAAGTTTAAATACTAATTTTAGTAATATATACAACAAAATTAAACACTAAAATCAAAATATTAAAATAAAAAAGGTAAGGAAAGAAAAAGTCCTCCTCACAGGATTCGACCCATGGAAATTTAAACACTGAAATCAAAATTTTAAAATAAAAAAACTAAAAAAGTAAAAAAGGTCCTCCTCACAGGATTCGAACCATGGACCTCATGGTTCAGATAAAACCATATGTACCACTGCGCTACGTAGGTGAGTTCGTTTCATTTCAGGTATTAATTGTATTAATAGAGTAGAAAAGTAAGGAGTTATAAAATGCCCCATCACTAGCCCCATCTCGGCATCTCCGTCTTCCCCCAAATCACAGCACCTCCTGGCCCCTTCGCCTTCTTGGCCGCTTCGCCTGCTCATCCCCCATCTCAATCCCGGTGGGGGCGGCAATGTCAAGCAGCGGCGACGTCGGCGTGGGTCAGAGGAAGCACAGGAAGCAGGTGCGGGCCCAGTTCCGGTATGCACGTCTCCCGGCGGGGGCTGCGACGCCGGCGAGTGACGTCTACTACAATGTGGACGTGGAAGAGGACATCAAGCCGGCGGCCGACGCTCTCATGGCTTCACGGGCGACCAAGGTGCGTGTGACTTCCGCCGGTGGTGAATCCGCAGCCAAGATGACTCCGGCGCCGGTGGCCGCCGACAAGGAGGAAGCAGGAGCCTCCGCCGCCGCCAAGAAGAAGACGGTGATCCCCGGCGGCAAGAGCGCCAAAGGGTCTTCCTCCACTAATCCCAAGAAGAAGGTGAGCATCCATTCTTATCAACATTCTTAAGATTTTGGTTAGGGTTCCAGTGAGTTTTGAGTCAAGAATCTGTTAGTCATTTAGTTCAATAGTTCGCCTGGAATGTTTGTGGATGCAATAGTATCTTGGCAGGCATGTATGTAATTTTGATCAGTAGTTTGGTTGGAGGTCTTCCTTCAGTTTCTGTAGGATGCAGACAATGACAATAGAGAATTAGGCGTTATGATATTGAGAAGTGTTTACTATTTAGTGTTTGAAGCAATCATGTGTAGTGTTTTGACCAAACAAACCCTAAAGAGCTCCCCATTGGCACATTCAGTAGTCCATGCATTTGAATAATCTGTTTATTAATATGTATTGGACTATTTAATTTGATGCTTCTCAATTATCATATATATTTTGTCCTCAAGGGATAACTGTTACATCATTACAAATCTGTGAACAAAGTTCAAATATTGAAAAAAAGCTTTTGACAGCATATCACACTTAGCAAAATTGAAAAGATAAAAAAGAAACACACAAGACCATCATTAGTTTCTATTTTCTACAATCATGCACAAATTGATTTATCTGGATACGAACAAGTGCATTGCAGTAAATTTTTTTTAGGATTCTTCTCTATAGCAGGAAAGGGGGGAGGGGTAAGAATAATGATGCTTTGATTATTTCCATGTATATTAATAAGTGCTACAAATTTGACATGCATGCCTGTGGTTAGCTTTTACTTGGGAGCATATGGATCCTTTTTGGGATAAAGCTTGTTATGTGTACATGAACATAAAAAAACCTAGTGTTATCATATTAGTGATCTGAGCTTGTTATGGATCTGAGCATGTGTTCAAAAACTAGTGATCTTACCTTGTTATGGATCCTTTGTCCATTGATAAAATAGGCTTTAGAGTTTAAATGCCTCCAGGTGTTATGATATGAATACTGTGCTATTTCTAGGTATTTAGTCAGGTGATAGAAATGTAATTTATGTGCCATCTTTTAACTGACCTTTTATGTTCCATGCTAACAGAAAATGTATGAAACATCAAGCGACGAGGATACTTCTTCCGAGGGAGGTATAATGACTCTAGCTGACAATGTTGAGTTCCACATTGAGGTGGCACAGATTGATATGCAGGACTACGCCAAGGGGATGAGCTACAAGTTCAAGAAGTATGTTGATGCGAGGATGAAGAAGCTGCGTGATGATATTTGGAAGGAATTGGACGCAGAGGCATCTTCTGGGAACTGAAATGGAAATCTTAGGGTGGTCTGGGTTATGTAAATTTATATAAGTAGTAGAATATGTGTGAGACCAAATGACTTATGCCTGGTGTTGTGGCACTTGCTGTTAAGTACTAGTTGTTGTTAAGTAGTTGGTGTTAACTGATCGTGGATGTTAATTACTACTAGCTGTTAAGTGGTCGTGGATGTCGTACCTGCCTGTTAAGTAATTGATGTTATGTGCTATGCTAATCTACTTTTGCAATCTGCTAATGAACAACATGTTGTCATATGAACATATGTGTAGAGTGCCTTTTGATTCTGCCAACAAAATCTATATTTAATATTGCTATAAGTGAACTGCAATACTTGAAACATTAATCTAAAGAGGTACACACTCGGACAAGTGACCACATCATAACAAATGTTCGTTTCAACAGTTCAAACTAAACCATGTCATCAATTCAAATGAAAAAATATAATTAAGTGCGACATATGCATATGAAGGATAAGTGACCCTTCCCACCACACAATGCAACAAAAAATTGTCTTCAAACAAAGAAATCATCTTCTGTATTTTCCTCCATGACTGGTGCAATAACCCCATCATCAATGTAGGTGTCATCATTGTCAGAATCATCGTCACCAATATAGTCATCAACAGGTTCGGGAATTGCTTCGCTACGCACTTGATTAATAATGGCGGCAGAACCAGTTGTGCCTGCCCTATCTTGTCTTGACCAGTTTGAGAATTCCTGACCTTGGCCTGATTCAATCATTTCTTGGATTCCAACATCAAGTGCATTAGCGTCATTTCCTATGTCTGGCATAGAATACAAATTTCTTGGTCTCACCAAAACCACAGTAGACCATCCCGGCTTGTTCACGATAGGGACATAAAACACCAGTTCAGCGTTTGAAGCTAGAATGTAAGGTTCATCTGAATATCTGAACATGGAAGTAGCAATGTCGATAATACCAAATTTATCCCTAGAGTACCCTTTGCTTCTGCTGGTACTGGTAGCCGGCACATCATACCAATCACACTGAAATAATATAACTTCTTTTTCTAGTGGGAATTCCAGTGAGATTATATTTTTAATGACTCTATACCAGGTCATGTTGCTTCCCTCACCCTTCACAACGACACCAGAATTTTGTGTCACGAGGTTTTTCTCTGAGGCAGCTGTCCGAAATAGCCAATTATTGATGTGCACTCTATTCAACACACGAGCTCGTGGGTCAGGTCCCTGAGAAAGGCCATGTATCAATTCACATGCTTCCCCTTTCTCGTATAGTTTTGCTATCTGCAAATTTAAAATCCAGTTAGACATCTACTGGTTAATTACTACATCGGTCTGACCATAAAGTGGAATTTTAAAAAATTAAATAATACTCCGTACCTCGATTTCAAACCATCTTACTAAATGCTCCTTGTGTCGTTTTTTAATGTTAAATGGACTAACCCTTTTTAGTTGTGCCTTATGATCCCTGCATCACAGTGCACCCAATTAGTAGTTGACGCCAAAAAAAACAAATAATAGTAATTATGTAGTAAAAAGAATAGTAGTTGACGCCACAAATAAATTAAGTGGTAAAAATTCAGACATACTCTACCCATTTCGTGGCTTCATCGCAATTAGTAATTATGTAGTGCCTCATATTATGAAGTTCAGGATTCTCCAAATTCTTAATCTTATTTCCTCTCCTCTTGTAATCAATTTCACTAAATATGCTTAGACCATTTGGAGGCTCATTCACAACTGTATTTTCATGACGATCAGCTCGACTCAGCTTGGTGTCGATGTCGAAGAATCGAGAGCAAAATGTAAGACACTCCTCAGCTATGTATGCCTCGGCTATTGATCCTTCTGGCTGTGCCTTGTTCCTGACATACCCTTTAACAGTACGTAGATACCTCTCTACTGGATACATCCATCTGTAACACACGGGGCCTCCTACTTTAGCCTCTTCAGCTAGATGGACCGGCAAATGAATCATTATGTCAAAAAATGCAGGCAGAAAAATCATCTCAAGCTGGCAAAGAGTCTCTTTAATTGAACTGCCTAGTTTGTCAAGATCTGATGGCACCAACTCATTTGAACAAAGTGCACTGAAGAACCTACTGAGCTCAATCAATGGTCTGGCAACATCTTCTGGCAAAATCCTTCTAATGACTAAGGGCAATAGTTTTTGTAGAATAATATGGTAGTCATGAGTTTTGAGTCCAGACACCTTACATGTTTGATCATCAACACATCTCTTCAACTTGGAGTAGAACCCATCAGGCATCTTCACTCCTTGAAGAAATTGGCATAAAATCCTCTTGCCATCCTTGTCTAGAGAGTACAACGCTGCTGGCAAGCTATACTTGTCATCTTCAATCACAGGATGCTGATCTTGCCTGATCCCAAGATGTTCCATGTCAAGGCGTGCATTCTCGCCGTCCTTACATTTCCCTTCAATTTCAAGCAAAGTCCCCAATATGCTCTCGGATATGTTTTTCTCAATATGCATCATGTCCAAATTATGCCTTATGAGCAAAGAAGACCAGTAGGGGAGCTGAAAAAAAATACTCTTCTTCCTCCAATTGTGCCATCTTGCATCTTCATCACGCTTCCTCTTTTTTGATATGTCCTTTCCAAATGCCGTTTGATGAAAAGTTGCATATTGGTCTAATACATCTTGACCAGACAATGGAATTGGAGGCTCCCTGGTTTCCTCCTCATTGTTGAAGCTCATCTTGTTCATGCGCCATGGATGGTCTAAGGGCAAGAACCGACGATGTCCCATGTAATAGAACTTCTTCCCATGTTTCAACCACAAATAATCGGTATCCTTGTGACAGTAAGGACATGCAAATTTTCCTTTTGTGCTCCAACCAGAAAGCATCGCATATGCAGGGAAGTCATTGATTTTCCAAAGCAGCATAGCACGTAGTGTAAAGTTTTCCTTCTCCTTTACATCCCTACAATCAACACCAGTATTCCACAACACCTTCAACTCCTCAATGAGAGGCCTCAATAAAACATCAATATTCATTCCAGGACTTTTCTTACCAGGTATCAACATCGACATCATCCAATAAGATTATTTCTCATACAACCAAGGAGGCAAATTGTAAGGTATTAGGATAACAGGCCAACAACTGTAATTAACATTTTGCATACCAAATGGGTTGAAGCCATCAGAAGCAAGACCTAGTCGAACGTTGCGTATTTCTTTAAAGAAAGGAAACGATTTGTCAACATGCTCCCATGCCTTGGAGTCAGCATGATGATGTAGTTTGCCATCTTTTATTCTTCCTTCCTCATGCCACCGCATTTCTGAGGATGTCCTCTCTGACATGTACAATCTGCGCAGCCGAGGTGTGAGAGGGAAGTACCGAAGGATTTTGACAGGGACACGACGACGGTTCTTATCCTGACCATCATCCAAATGGCTAGCACCACGGTCATCTGTTTTCCACCTAGATTCTTTACATTTGGGGCATATATCTAGCTTCTCGTATTCCTTCCAAAATAACACACAATGATTCTCACATGCATCTATCTTGATATAGTCCAAGCCCAGATCGCGAACCACCCTTTGCACTTTCTCCATTGTGTTTGGGACACAATGACCTTTAGGGAGAAACTTTGAGACCAGAAACAGTACCCCCTCCAATGCTTTATTACTTATCCCATACATGCACTTAACTTGGAAAAGTTCCACAATAAAAGATATCTTCGTACCATCTTCGCACCCTGGATATAATTCCTTTTTTGCCTCCTGTAGTAACTTGAAGAAGACCTTGGCTTGGTCGTTCGTCTCGTCTTCATCACCGATCTCTCCTCGTATTTCACCTCTGATTAGGGATTTAATCAAATGACTGGCCTCATCATCTTCACTCGGTGCGTCGCCTTCTTCATTGTCTACTCCAGAATCATGTGGTGCACCTTCATCATTGTTCTGTACTTGTACATCTGCTGGGTCGTCATTGTGTACTTGTACATCACTAGGTCCTGCATCTTCATTCTGAAATACCACATCAGCTAAACCTTCCCCTTCCCTGATAAAACTTTCAGCAAACCCTGTTGTAAGCACATGAATCTGAAGCACAGCCCGTGTTCTATGTGACATGCATAGACATTTTCAGCACGGACATGCTGCAGTTCCACCCCTCGAAGTCCCACTGAATTTCCTGTCCAAAAACTGCATGAATTTGTTCTGCCACTCAGTTGAAGAACGAGGCAAGCACATCCAACTCCTATCATCGCCTGACATCTGCGTGATAAATATGAATGATCACCAATTTATTAGGTAGCGTATTTACATACACAATTGAACTATATGTGCTGCCCATGGTGATCTCGTACCTTTCTCGCCGCGAGGACGGCTTCACTGATCAATCGATCGACGTGGATGATGGAGGGGCGTGCCGCGGACGGCGATCAGGGCAGAAATTAGCAACACTCTACCTAAATTAATACCATTAAAACACAATTAGGGAGCAAGGGTTTTACAAATTAGACATCAAAGGCTGGGATTTTCATTCTCATACCTAGAAAATAGATTCTGTGATCCACAGCAACGGTTAGTGGAGTGAAGGTCGGAGGTGTCGAGATGCTGAGCAACGGCGGCGGTCGCCCTCAACCCCGTGCGTAGCGCGCGCCCCCTGGATCGCGATGACGCGTGTGCGCAGCGACCCTAATAGATCATGACTAGAACCCCCCTTCACAGCGCCCCCTCCTTCCTCTGACGTGCATGGCCCATGATAATAAGGCCCAGACTCACCTATTAGTTGTTGCAACACTCAAAGTTTATATTGCAACCAAAATTAAGCGTTGCACTTGAACACAATTATCGCTTCAAAGCCGAAGATTTTGTTGCAATAAAACTTAACATTTGCAACAATACCAAAGTATATTGCAACTATCAATCAAGGTTGCAATTGAACCTCACTTTTGCTTTGACTCCAAGAGTTCGCGTTGCATTAAGCATCAATAATTTGCAACACTTGTGAAATTTTATGCAACACCAAAAAATCGTAGCAATTTTCACAACCAAATGCAACTAACACAAATGTGGTTGCAGTACTACCACACAATTGCAACCACAATCAATTCTATTGCAACCATTTTACACCATTGCAATATCGTCAACCAAATGCAACACAGCTTTGCAACACATTCAAAACCGTTGTATTAAAGACATGTATCGCTATGATTTTTCAGAATGGTTGCAATACAACCATCTATAGCAACCAAATTTTAGGTGTTGCAATTCATAGGTGTGGAAACTGATACAAAACCTTGTAGTGTTTGGTTAAATCGACATGACGCAAACAAAAGGCTGACATTCCAGCCCAACACGTGCCTCCATCCTGTTCAATCTTTGTTTTTCAATTACTCGATGCATGTTCTAAATACTGATTTGTTCTAGAAAAAGGCACGCCACATCTTCACCGAGAGCAATTATACAGATGAAGATGGGAAGTCATTTGTAGATTGCAAAAAGTTTCCAGGAACCTTGGATGAGGTATGTTCCTTGTTTGTAGATAAATTTATTCATCTAGTTAACTTGAATTCTTTATAGTAAGCAAAAAATGACATGCTATTGATGTGGTATGAATTTTGGACCTGATTCATCTTTGGATCTTCCTGTTTTGTTTGTAATGCAGTCTAAAGGCAGAAAGTATGAAATAGTTCTGTCAAAGAAGTGTTCAGTCACGATGATGATAGACTTGTGGAGTGATGACGACGACCACGATGGACCAACTAAGTCTAACGCGGAGGTGATGTCCTAACCATGTTAAATTTAGCATTAGTTTGATATTTGTAAATGCAAGATCATGAGAATTCAGATTGTGATGTAACCGAGTCCCTTCTAAAATGTCAGCTTCGAGCCATGGCATCGACGTTCCGCACAAAGGTCAAGCAGAAGATCTTGAAGGGCGAGCACTACTGTTTGGACTCTGACGAGGAAACAGATTCCTCAGACTCTGACGAGGACTGAAGTGGAAGCTGAAGCTGAAGCTCTTTTATGTAGTTTGTTTGTAGATGCTTTTGTTTAGTTTGTATGATGAAACAAGTAATAGCTTTGTTAGATGGGGCTGTATGCAGTGATGTGGTCAAGTACTCTGCCTGTTATAATCTATTTAGGTGTGAACCTTAGTGTTTTATGTAATGGAATTCAGTTGTGGCTCCTGCTCATCAACTGCTTGGAATTTATGTGTCCCTGTTAAACACCAGTAACTGGGCCTATTATATCTGTCATGGTTCGAATACATTCTGATGAATTTACTATACTTTTGATCAAGCAGTGTATTCAACATCTTACTAGTCCTTTTGTTGTGTTTTTAAAAATCGGATGAAAATTGAATTGAGTGACTTGTTGTTCACATAATTGATTGTACTCCTCAGCAACTTCTGGTACAGTCAATTGAAGGTCTATCCAATTAGTGATTGTGATGCCGCAGTCCTGCTCTAAGCATGCAACATCATTGGATATATGAGCTCCAACGAAGACGTGGCCTTCCTCTGTGAGAAACTTGACACAGTTTCCATGAAGAAGCCACATACAGGTGGGACCCACTGGACAATGTAGAGGATCTACTTCCAGGAAAAGTAGTGGGGACACAAAGAAGCCGCTGACAAGTGGGACCCACTAGGTAGTCAAATCATTTGCGTTTAATATTAGTTACTAGTCACCGATGTGAACTAGTGTTTAATTTCTTTTAATGATTTGAAGTGTATTTAAATTCTAAGACATAAAAAAAGAGTTCAAACGAGAAAGTTGTCAATACAATAATTTTAGTACTTATCGAAATCTACAACTTTTGTTTTGGGCATTTCCCCATCCGAGTTACCTTTAACTATTTAAATTTCAGATTTCATCAGTTTAGAAATTCTCAAATTTAGTCTTCTCAAATTTCAGATTTCAAATGGAAAAGTCATGAATATGAAAGTTGTAGAACTCATCAACATCTACAAACTTTATTTAAGTCACTACTCCATTTGAAAGAGTTTGAACACTCCAAATTGTGAATTTCAATAATTCTCAATTTCAAGCAGGATTTTTCACACACTAAATGATGACATGTGGAAAAGTGATGAATACCAAAGTTTCATAATTCATAAAGGTCTACAATATTTGTTTAGGTCATGTTGCCATTTTCAAAAGGTGTAGTATACATTGGTCATTAATCCTAGATTGACTTATATAGTGACTTCCTGCCTTTCATGAAAGTCAAGGATGTAGATTTTTTTAATCTGTCCAAACCATTCCATGCCATCTTTACTCTTGACGACAACACCACTGTTCTGTGTTGTTAGATTTTTCTCTACATGCGATGCACGAAAATAGAAACCATTGATTGAGCACCTATTCTTCACAGTAGCTATATTTGTTTCAGGACCACGAGATAGAGAATAAATCATGGCATCTACTTTCCCCTCGCTATGCAGGTTCCTTATCTACACTCACATATGTTTTGACAATATGTTATGACCACATTCAAAATTGATGAGTTTAAATTTAACACAAATGTATATTACTCACCTTTCGCTCGAACCATGATACAAATTCCTCGGTGTGCCTCCTTTCAACATTCTTCAATCCAGCTTTCTCCAATTCGGCCTTATGCTCACTGCAACATTTTTTAAGAGAAAAATAATCACAGTGAGATATGTAGTGTGGACCATGTAACAAGATTCAAATAATTTACATGTGTTACTTACTTTATCCATGGAAGGGCCTCATCACAGTTTGATAATATGTAGTGCCTCATCAGCTGCAAAACTTCGGAACCTAGTACCTCCATATTATGCATAGAAGTAGTTCTCTTTCTGTTCATGTCCCTGCTCACAAATACACTCAGACCAGCAGGTGGTTCATTAACAACGCTCTTTTCTTGACGCTCTGGCCGATCAATCTTCGTACTAACACCTTCAAAGAACTGAGTACAGAACGTAAGGCACTCCTCTGATATATATCCCTCTACTATTGAACCCTCTAGGTACGCTTTGTTCCTCACATATCCTTTGACTGTACGTAGGTACCTCCCAACTGGATACATCCACCTATAGCAAGCAGGGCCTCCGCATTTAGCCTCCCAAGCAAGATGAACCGGTAAGTGCATCATAATATCAAAAATGCTGGAGGGAAAATCATCTCAAAACGACAAAGGGTCTCTGCAATCGATTTGCTAAGTTCTTGCATCTCGGTCACATCAATATCCTTTGAACATACCGAGTCAAAAAACCTGCTGAGCTGGATTAACGGGAGTGCTACTTGATCAGGCAATATGTCACGTACCACAAAAGGTAGGAGTTTTTGTAAGATAACATGGTAGTCATGACTTTTCAAGCCAGAAACCTTGCACCCATTGACATCAACACATCTCCTGATATTAGCAGCATAACCATCGGGCATCTTAACACCTTGTAGAAAGTTGCACAGGATTTTCTTTTGATCACGACTTAATGTGTACAATGCTGGTGGCATTTTGTATTTACCTTTCTCATTGAGAACTGATGTTGATCCTTCCTTATACCCAATTCTTGCAGATCAAGTCAAGCCTTCTCACTGTCCTTACTTTTACCAGATGTGTCGACCAAAGTCCCAAGCAAGCTCTCACAAATATTCTTCTCAATATGCATCACATCTAGATTATGGCGTACGAGCAATGAATCCCAATATGGATGTTCAAAGAAAACACTCTTCTTCCTCCAGTTGTGCCATCTAGTATCTTCATCACGCTGCTTCCTCTTCCTAGAGTTAGTGGCTCCATAGATGACTTGCTCAAATGTAGCATGCTGCTGCCGAACTTGTTCACCACTGAATGGCACTGGTGCCTCCCTTGTCTCAACCAAGTTATTGAAGCTGGGCTTGACCCTTCGCCACTTGTGGTTTGTAGGCAAAAAACGGCGATGCCCCATGTAGCAATGCTTCGAACTGAATTTTAACCACATGCACTCAGTGTCCTTGTGACAATAAGGACAAGCAAACCTCCCTTTGGTGCTCCAGCCAGATAACATCACATAAGCAGGAAAGTCGTTTATTGTCCAGAGTAACATGGCACGCATTTTAAAATTGCGCTTAGTCTTCGCATCCCAAGTTTCAACTCCGTCTTTACTCCAAAGCGTTTTGACCTCATCGATCAGAGGCTGCAAATACACATCAATGTTAATCCCTGGAGATTTAGGCCCAGGAATTAGCATGGACATGATCCAATAGGATTGTTTCAAGCACAACCAAGGAGGTAGGTTGTAAGGAATTAGGATAACTGGCCATGTAGAGTAAGTCAAGCTCAACATCCCGAATGGATTGAATCCATCTGATGCAAGTACCAGCCTGACATTATGTATATATGTCTCAGTTTTTGATCATCAACCAATTCATCCTCGTGCCAATGCATATATGTCATTGTTTCCTCGTTCATAAATAATCTTTCCTGTCGAGGAATCAGTGGAAAATACCTTAGTATTTTTACTAGGTAACCGCTTCTTTTTTGCTGCATCAGTGACAACCATGCCAGTCCCCTGTTCTGAATCTGTAAATTTCCACCTACTGGCATGGCAAGTTGGGCAGTTGTCCATGTCTGCGTACACTCCACGGAATAATACACAGTCATTGACACAAGCATGAATCTTTTGGTAGTCCAAGCCAAGGTCTCGAACCACCTTTTGAACTTTGTCCAGGGAATCCGGGAGACAATGCCCTTCAGGCAGCACAAGATGGAATAATAACAGTATTTGCTCCATTGCAGTGTTGCTAAGACCACACATGCACTTGATCTGATATAGCCTGACAATGAAAGAAACCTTTGAAGCCTCCTTGCAACCAGGGTACAACTCTATCTCAGCTTGTTCCAATAAATCAAAAAATTTGCGTGCTGACTCATTTGGCTCCTCTACATTACCACCTTTAATTCCACCATGTATGGCACCACTGATCAGCGAGGTAAATAATTTATTGGTGGCCCCCCGATCATCATGATCATCATGATCGTCAAGATCGTCGTAATCATCCACACAGACGATAGGATCAGC
The DNA here is from genome assembly GCA_036936925.1 of Cenchrus fungigraminus. Lineage (NCBI taxonomy): Eukaryota > Viridiplantae > Streptophyta > Magnoliopsida > Poales > Poaceae > Cenchrus > Cenchrus fungigraminus. The sequence goes on from CM072779.1 coordinate 108,603,280, forward strand.
AGCAAGATGATGACATTTTTTTTGCTCTTTTATGAAATCCCTGTCAAACCCTGATCTAACCAAGTGACCTTCGATAGTGTCTCTGTTATGATATGCCATGTGACGACACTTACAACACGGACATTGCTGAGACTCTCCTTCATCTTCTACTTCAAACAGATCATCCATAAACTTCTCAAAGCCGCGTTGCCACACATCATCTGTAGCCGGTAGTTCCATCCAACTGCAATCCTCTTCACTTGCCATTGCAAGAAAACCAACTATAGCAGATTTTAATCTGCTAGAACAGTGAGGACAAAGGGTGTGCTCGATCAGTATTACATATTATTGTAATAAAATTAGATGTATATACAAACTAATTGACAAACAAATAAAATTCCATGCACATGGATCTCATAATCGATTATACCTTGGCGGATTGGATTCGAAGAACAAACTTTTTCCCGTCATGATGTAGGTGATCGCACTTGCGCTCGTGGTTCCAGATGATCGCAGCTTGTAGCGTCACCGCGGCGGATTGTGTGACGACAACAAGCAAGGATGTATTGTTTGGGTATTCTTCGTTCCTCGTATTACAGGTCGATATATATTGTTGGATTACGATGGGTGATACGACATAGAGTTGGGTTAGGACTCGGAGAAACGAATAGAGTTGGGTTAGGACTCGGTGTACAAATAGATAGTCGTGTGCAGTAGGACATGGTCCAGTCCTACAGGCCACCGAACAGGCCCACATGGTTCGGCCGAACCAGTGGTTCGGCTGACCCATCTATGGGTCCGTTAGGCCTCCAATTTTGCTAGTGGTTTAGAGTTGAGCAAATGTCGATTTCATTGATGAGACTCATTTTTTTGCAAGGATTACAAAACAGGTCTTGGGCTAGACACACACGAACGCATCAATTGCGACTTATAGTGCATTTTATCGCAACCGGAATATTTTTGTCGCAGTAGCATCTTCTCTAGCGCGACGATTACGTGTTAGCGTCACCATACCCCTGTCTAGTTTGCAACAATTTCGATGCACGTTTCAATATCAAATATTTCAGTCGCAACGAGTGCATTTTCGTCGCTACAAGTAATACTCTTTTGCAACACATGGCACAACTAATAGCGACGTGTCATAGTCATTGTGATATGGGCAACTACTGCAACCGTTACCAATAAGCATCGCAATACCCCTGTCTAGTTTGCAACAATTTCGATGCACGTTGTGATATCAAATATTTCAGTCGCAACAAGTGCATTTTCATCGCTAAAAGTAATACTCTTTTGCAACACATGGCACAACTAATAGCGACGTGTCATAGTCATTGTGATATGGGCAACTACTGCAACCGTTACCAAGTGTCGCAATACCGACGCCACAATCGCAACAGAGGCCCATGTGTTGTCGCAATTGCCATTAAAATTGCAACGCTACACAATTGGTCGCAACACAAACCCTTATCGTGACCAATATCGACTATTGTCGCGTTATACCTGGTTTATAGCGACCAAAACCACCTGTCACCATAACAATCGGTCGTGAAATCCCCAAAACTACGTAGTGTCTCCTTGGCGGTGGGATCTATGGTGGCGGGCACGGCATCAACAGGATCCACGATGGCGGAGCGACGACTTCCCTCCCCCATCCGCTTGGCCTCACCGACAATGAGGAGTAGTGGCAGGAGCAGGATGGGGTGAGGTGCGGTACGGTGGTGATGCATAAAGAGGAGCAGCAACAGGATCCATGGTGGTAGTGGGATCTACGGTGGGATCTACGAAGGCCTCCTCTCCTTAGCGGTGGGATCTATGGCGGCGGGCACGGCATCAACAGGATCCACGGTGGCGGAGCGACGAGTTCCCTCCCCCCTCCGCTTACCCTCACCGACAATGAGGAGTAGTGGCGGGATGAGGTACGATGGTGGCTCATAAAGAGGAGCAGTAATGAGATCCACAACTGTGTCGGGATCTACAACAACCTCCTCTCCTAGTGGTGGGATCTAAGGTGGTGGGTGCCGCCTCGGTAGGCTCCTCGATGGTGGGCACGGCCTCCTCTCCCCCGGCAGTAGGTGTGGCCTCATCGCCTAGAACAGCAGTAGTGATGGGCAGGACGATGGGGTGGACATCAGCGATGGCCGAGCTTGAGCTCTGCTCCTCGATGACAAGTGTGGCAGTGACGGTAGCAGGAGAGCCGCATTCAAGCATCGGTTTTTTTAATAATTTTCAAAAAATCTATGTCGAGTCTTAGATATAGCACTCGATAAAGATTTTGTCGTGTGCACGACAAAATGCACATGACAAATAAGAATATTTTGGTAGTGATAGCCCCTACTCATTGATCCCTACTTTCTTTATGACAAGTAGCACTTAGTGCCTTTTTCTTTTCTTTTTCAACTTACAAGTCACGCCTAGACCGGATTGCCCCTTCCTCATTTCCATGCATTGCCCCATCCTTATTTTCCGTGATATGCACGCATTCTTGGTATCCTTATTTTCAGCTGGCAACCCTGATGCGAGAGCTCTGGACGAGGAAGAAGAAGAGGGGTGAGGACTGAGGAGAAGGAGTTGGGACCTGACGTGGTGGCCCAAAGCAAAGCCGCGGAGCCTGTTGATGGAGGTGGTTGAGGCGCTCTAGCTGCTGCAGCCCGAGGTAGAAGGCGGCCTTCCTGCCGCCGCCGCTCGACCTGTCACACCTGGTTTTTAAAAAAATAAACCAAGTGCATACCTATATGTATTAGTTGAGATAAGTGAATAACAGTACCATATCATGTAAGAAAACGAGAGATTATGAGATATTTACGCTTAATCCTGAAAACGAAAGCATCAAACTCCACAAGCAATCGACTGGGGCTGCGTACGCCTAGAACTCAGCAACATCTTCAGCAAACTCCATAGTAGCTTCCTCTTTCTGAGCAACATTTTTTATAACAAGGGTGAGCACATGTCGTGCTCAGCAAGTGTGAGGAAAGTATGAATGCAAAGGCTTGAACAAGGAAAGGCTGACAGGTTGACTGCATTTAGCAATTTTAGTTGGTCAAATTTTATTAGCACCTGATTACTAAGATATAAATATATACCAACCAACATTAACATAAACTTGCGCCATAAGCATATGGCAACCATAATCAGAAACCACAATTTAAGTCCCTCTTCAAGTTCAATTATCATGTGACGGTCCAGGCCACCCTTGACCGTGGGCACAGCTAACCGGTTAGGTTTACACTCTGCAGAGGTTGTACATCTTTACCCACAAGTCGTGTAAAAGTTCCGAAGAACTTTGAAACCACGCGATGCTGATCAGGCATCATACCACACTACCGAGGTGTTATTGCATAGGGACGCTACGAGGCCTTTACAAAGATTCCCAAATATAGGCTGCTCGCTAGGTTACATGACAGCGCAATGCATAAACCTCTCTCGAGACTGCGAAGCTACCATAGAGCAGATCAGTCTGAGGGCCGGACTATACACCAACTACCGGCATCCCCTAACCCCTTTCAGGTAAAGTATACCAAACACTAAGTTTTCTAATTAATTAGCCAAGACAGAGCCATATGTCTTGTGGTTCCACTGTTTTCCTGGGTGATTCTCCATGTTCAAATTAATCAATGTGATCTTGTATTAACCAGAGATATATAACATAAAGGTAAATCAAGTGTAACATTAATGCTCATTAAAAGCACGATAACGCAAGTATAGCAACTAAGTATAGCTACCCAATGTAAAGGTAAAACCCAGGTTGACAAGGAATGATAATCAAAACTAGGCAAACCTTAATAGGACCCATCAAATTAAATGCAAAGCATATGCAATACTGATTAAATATAGTTATTAGGACAAAATAACAAGGACACACTTTCCTTAACTAGAGAATAGTTGTTGCTCAGACTATCTTCAACTTCTTGCTCTTCATAGCTCTTGAACCATGTTCATTCTACTTGCATCAATCATCGGCACAAGCATACAAAGCAAACAAATAAGAAAACTAAGAAAAATAATCCAGTCAAGAAAAACTTTAAAAGATCGTACTAAAGGATAGGTTCGATTCTATGGATCACTAAAGCACACAAATCGTGCTTAGAAGGGAAATGTTTGATTAAATTTATGAAACTGCTTGATCTGAGCTCGAACTAGAACCGAAAAGATCTAAAGTTCAACATAAGACTAGATGTAGAAAAGAGGTACTCAGATAGAGCTGACAAAGAACGTCTATCGAACTATTTGCATTTATGAACATAAAAGACTATAAGCTTAGGTTTGTTTTGATTAGCAAAACATAGGTATAGGATATTTCATAAAGATAAGTACGCTAAGTTGGAACTAATTCAAATTAAACATTATTTGCAAAATGAAGGACCGATTAGGCGAACCAGAGAGGGGGGGAGTGAATGTGAGCCGATAAAAATTCTTCTCGAAGGAGATGAGAACTCCAACAAGACGAACACGGCTTCCAACTCACGTCTCCGACTCAACTACCCAAGTTGGTCAAGACCACACAGCCACTGGAGTGCTACTGGTCCTAGGAACCACCACTCAACCTTCCGAGCCAAAACTCACCGAACCACACAGCGGAAACTTGCACGGCTTGCTGCCTGTGCTACGCCGGTCAGACCGATGGCCTGCTCCGGTCAGACCAGTGAGACCGGTCAGACCGGTGGACAGAGCCGGTCAGGCCGGTGGCTACAGCAGCCGCACAACAAACGTTCCAGGAAGCCTCAGTGACTCCTCTAGGCCCTGGAACAAAAACCACCACGAAACACAACCTGTGAGGAAGAAGAACCCCTCACAAAGCCTAGCAAAACAACTCCAAACATGCCAAGAACTGATCAGCAGGACCACAGGACAAAACCACACGGACAAGGCTATTCCCCGAGACAAAAACCCACCAAGGGCTAGCACCGGTCAGACCCGTCAAAAGCACCGGTCAGACCGGTCGTGCCTGGGCAGCTCGGGATGAACAGCGCCCGCGAGTCAACTCCTCCAAATCCAACTCCCGATCTCCTGATTCGCTCCACGGTTTTGCACAAGACTTTGGGGATAGTAGGAACACCTCATGGGTACTCCATAGCCAAGATTTGGTCCACCAAAACTTGTCAAATCAAGAGGTATCGAAGAAATCCCACCAAGAACGCCTCTAACCCTAGAGCCACGAAAACCCCAAAATCGAGCCCCTTTGCTCACGGATTTGGAAGGGGAATCAAAGGGAAAAGAACCACGAAGGGTTCATGCATACATCCCCCACCAAATCCCAAAGAGAAAGGCCTCGAAAACGCTCCAAGAAAATCGCCAAGAAAGGGCTCCGAAAATCACCAAAAAGGAGAAACGGGAAAGACACATCCAAGCCTTGAGGAACCACGCCGAATCATCTATACATACCAAAGAGGTTCATACAAGGTCTAGCTTGCCGCCCGATCATCCTTCCCTCTCACAAGATCTCACCATGAAGCTCTCAAGCTAGCCCTACCAAAATCCTAAGAAAATAGGAAGGAAAAATAGGAAAACCAAATGAGCTAGGGTTCCCAGAGATGGCTGCCATCCTCTCACCACTTGGGTTATATGGAGGCAACCGAAAGACGAAAATACCCTTACTAGCTAACTAGGGATACATGCCCCTCGAGGGCGAAATTTGAAGTCTTTGTCTTCGCACCATCGGACGGATGCCTAGCGACCGCAAACTTGCTTAGCCTCGACGCAAGCCTTGCGATCCCGATGCGTGTCCTCCGCTTCGAAGATTCCGAACTGCGTCATCGCACACCGGTCAGACCACTGCTCCTCATCGGTCAGACCGGTACCCACCGGTCAGACCGGTCAGACCCACCGGTCAGACCGGTCTGGAGCTGCTGCACCTCCGTCTTCGGTTCTTCGGTCTTGGCTTTGTGGATCAACCAAGGAACCCAGTGATTTTCTGGTGAACCACCGGAAACCCCGCGAACTCGGTGTAGCCTCCGCCAATCACCACTCATGACTCGGCTCCCACGTAGTCCCGGCTCGACCTTGGTTTTGAGGCTCAACCAAGAAACCGTCCATGACTTCATCTTGCCGTTCTTGCCACCATGCGGCCCGCACTTGACCCCGCTGGCCACCGGGTCCCTCGAACCAAGCCTACTTGTCTTCTCCACACCTGGAGGCCTCACCAGCAACGACCTTTCATGCTTGTTCTTCACCTGCACCTGCACCAGTCAAGCCGCAACCTGCATCTGCAATACTTAGCCAAGAATCAGTCCACACCACGTTGTCAATCACTCATCACACCAGGAAGCGACCATCCACCGGTCCTCGAACCACACCTGGCTCTCACAAAACCGTAGAAAGATTCTAGTCAAGTTTTATTCATAAATGTTTATGTATAAATTATACCAATTAAACATTAATTTGATAAACAACTGTCACACCCTGAAATTTCTAAATTTTAGGATGTGAATAGAAAGAAAATTTAATCAGTGATTTTCTCTTAATTTTAAAATTTTTCCCAACATTTATTTTCTTTACAGGGAATATAGTATAGCAAAGAAAAGAAAACATTATTTTTTTAAATTAAATAAATGGCTTGATGTTTGTTGCATACATGCTGGTGCATTATTTTTGGTTGTTTGAATTCAAATTTGTATTTGAATTCATTTTTTTATCTCTTTTCAAAATCCAAAACGCTTTTTTCTGTTTCCTTCTTTTTCTTATTTTTCCTTTCGGCCCAACCTCGTTGAAGCCCGGCAACCAAAAGTCCACTGTTGCACCCTGTTCTTACCTTGGCAGCCGGCTCGTCGCGGCCCAGCCTGTGCATCAGCCCTTCTTCTGAAAGTCTGGAAAACCACCCTGAACTCCTCTGGTTTGCCCGCTTGCCAACCTTCAGCCCAGCACAGCAGCGTAGGCCGCAGCTGCTGCTCGGCCCGACTCGACCCGTCAGCCACCAGCAGCCGTCTATCCGGAGTCCGGCAATGCACCCTGAGCTCCCCTGCTGCACACGCTCGTCATCCCTCAGCTCCACAGGCCAGCCGGCTTTCAGCCCATCCGCGTCCCGCGTCCTCTCCCTCGGTCACCGCCAGGTGGGACCCAGGTGTCATCTCCCTCATCCGTCTGAACCACACCGGACTCAGGCGTGAGTTCGACCCGGCCGCAATGCCATGTCATGCGCTGCCTCTCCCCGGCTTGATCCGCACGCCAAGGAGTGGCCCCCGGTCCTATATAAAGGAAGCTGCCACCCCTCTGCACGTCTCTTTCCGCCCTAGCCGTAATCTCCAGCACCGGCCATGCCGCAAACCCTAACGTCCGCCGTCCCTGTCGATCTCTATTGTCGCCGTCTTCCCATCAGTCTGGAGTAGCTCCGGAGGTTGGCCTCAGGGTGAGAAATCTGCCTATGCCTCTTGTTCTCGCCCTCGTTCTGTGTTGCACCCTGTAGAGCTCGCCGGAGATCGCTGCTCCACCACTGTCCGTCCTGCCCAGCTACGTGTCATCGTCATAGCCTTGGCCGCCGCAAGAACCCCCTGGTTGTGTTCGTCGTGCTCCCATCCATCTCTAGGGCCAAACCCCATCGCGAATAGTGGCCGGAAACTCGAGATCGAGTCCTGCCGGCGAAGTCACCGCCGCTCGCCACCGCGCACCGCCATCTGCCTCGCCATCACGCGCAGCCGTTCGCCGCCAGCTGCTCGATCATGACCCAATGGCCCAGATCAGATCCGATGGGGTCAATACCGGTCAAAACCGGCTGACTGCGCCGCTTTTGCTTAAGAACCCCTAGGTTTTCTTTGTTTCGCAAATAGATCTGCCGCAGTTCAAAGATCTTTAGATTTAGGTCCTTTTCTTTATGTTTTAGACCCTGAGTTTTCTGGTTTTAGCACCGAGGTCCGGCCTTTAGGTTTTTGCACCACAGTCCTTATGTTTTTGTACATAACCATGTTTTAGCCCTCGGTTTCTTGCTGTTAGGCCCCTGTAAGCATAGTTTTCTCGCTGATAAGCCCCTGTACCTTGTTTTAGCCATAAAATACACGTTTTCGCTCCGTTTTTAGCGTTCTTTATATCCACGCGATCGTCTCGAAGCATGGGACAGCTTTATTCCTCAGTTTTGTTCGGTTAGTTCTGTTTGGTGATTGTTTCTTATTTTATTCCATTGTTTGCTTGTATTTGTATGATGTGGTGCGTAGAAGACGATCCGTACGTGGAATACGCTGCAGCTGAAGAGTTTCAAGACCCTGAGCAGCAGCAAGAGTTCATGGAAGGCAAGTCCTTGATGCATTCCCCTTTTACCCATTACAACATGCATTTTAATTACACTGTTGTTTACTTATTGCTTGCATGAATATGATGGGTCCCCTATGATTAAGGTTCGACTAGACTTGATTACCTTGTGCCTTGTTAACCTGGGTGTTTTACTTTTATTGGGTAGACCATGCTTAGTCGCTAAACATGGGTTTATGGTGGTTTTAATGAACAACAAAGTTAATTTGATTTACTTATGCTCTACCATCATTAAACAAGACTACCTTTATGTTAATCAGAACATGGAGCGACCACCCAAGACAACAGTGCAACCACAAGACATATGGCCCTGTCTTGGCCAATTAATTAGAAACTTTAGTGTGTGGTATGCTTTACCTGATAAGGGTGAGGGGGTGCCGGTAGTTGGTGTATAGCCCGACCCTCAGGCTGATCTGCTCTGTGGTAGCTTCGCAGCCTCGAGAGAGGGTTATGCATTGCGCTGTCATGAAACCTAGCGAGCAGCCCACACTAGGGAATTTTTGTAAAGGCCTCATAGTGTCCCTATGCAATCACACCTCGGTAGTGTAGTATGATGCCTAGCTAGCATCGCATGGTTGGGTTTAAAGTTCCTAGAACTTTTACACGACTTGTGGGTAAAGATGTGCCACCTCTGCAGAGTGTAAACCTAACCAGTTAGCCGTGCTCACGGTTATGAGCGGCCTGGACCCACACATGAGTAAATTATGAAAGATGGCCTTTAAACTTGTGCATTTCATCTTATTCTTGTTGCATATGTAAATTTGGGATGGTATATACTTTCATTTGCTAGTAACTAAATGCTTAATAAAATTTTGACCAACTAAAAGTGCTTACCGCTTTAACCATATCAGCCATCCACTATAAAGCCTTGCATGTTGTATAGTACTATTCCCTTGTTGAGTACGACATGTGCTCATGCTTGTTGTTTATTTTACTTTGCAACTACACTACCCTGACTGCTACTCAGACGGAAGATTTGAAGACTTTCCGGAGGACTTCGACGAGTTCTAGGCACGCGTTCCCCAGTCGACTGCCTGTGGAGGACGTCCCTATTTACTTTTCCGCTGTTAGCTACTCGATTCCTATATTAGAAATAAAGACTCTTGGTCTGTAGTAATGATACGCTATGACATTGCGTTTTGGTACTTTACTAAGTCGTTTGCATGTGTAAACTTGATCTTGGAAACATGTAAATTATACATCTGGTTTTGCCTTTAAAACCGGGTGTGACAACAACTTAGGTGAAAAGATCTAAGCGTACCACCTTATGATTGGTATAGAGCTAACCAAGTTATACTTGAAACACATTTATGTTGGTATTAATCAAGTTACTATTTATTTATAAAAGCCGGTGTAAAAGCCTAATTAACTTTTAATTATGAAAGGTTGATTCAATGTTGAACATTAAGCAAGATTAACATTTATGAAAGAACAACGATGTACAACCTTAATCAAGTTTTATTAAGAAAAGACATTCATCAAAACATTAATCAAATTAACATTAGTTTAAGAAAAACAATGTATAACACTACATAGCTTTTATTTAAAGAAGAGATGTTTAATATGCATTAATCAAATTTAGTATTAAATTAATTTCCAAAAAATATGCATGGTCAAAACTCACCACTAACATGTACTTTATGTTATTATGAACCTAATGCAACTTGAACGGATTAAAACGGAGCTAAAACATGGATTCTATGAACAAAACAAGATTGAAAGGACGTAGATGCGATTGTATTTTTATATAGATTTCAGGGGCTAACAGAGAAGCTTGGCAAGACACATTAAATAGTGCTCGTGAATAGATCTAAGATCAGAGTTAGATCTATAAAAAGTCTCGGGTTGGATTTGTTTGCAAGCATCTATAAGATCTAGGGGATTTTCTGGGAAACGCAAAAGACAAAGGAAACAAATCTATGGATTACAAGGAACTACAGGGTCCTAAACAAAAAATGACCGACTTCTTCTTCTACCTCTGCCTAGGGGCGGACGGCAGGTCTCTGGTGGTTCCAATTGGTGGGGGTCCTAAGAGGCTCGGCCAAGGTGCAGGATAGAGAGAGTAGAGCGAGGGGATCATAAGGGTGTGCTCACTGGGGTTGTAGGAGGCAGGGATGGCCGGAATCGGGCGACGGCGACGGTACTGGCCGGCTTGATCTTCACGCACGGGCAGCGGTCCGGCGATGAAGAGGTGACGGAGACTAGCGGTAGGCGTGCAGGTCGGCTTCCCGAAGGTCGCAACACCTTCTCCTTGCTCCTACGGGCAGCGACCGGATTCTGGCCAGCGGCGGAGGAGCATGACAGCCGGCTCGGTCTCCATGGGTGGCAGCGCTCCGGTTAACCACCAGCGACGGGAAGGGGGTGCGTCAGCTCCAGCGCGGTGCGGGGATGCTCCAGGAGGTGTCGGCTTGGTCCGGAGATGCCTGGGCACGGAGGGGCGAGCGACGGCAGGCGGCGGCGCTAGGCCTCCAGGCGACAGCGATGCATCGCAGGCGAGCGAGGGCGTGGGGCGAAGGCGCGGCGAAGGCAGCAGACGCACGGGGCTCGGCCTAGCCTTAAATAGGCGTGTTTGGCGTGGGGCACGAGGTTGCCCTGGCGCGCACACCAAGGAAAGGTGGTGGCGGCGCCGTGCGCTCGGCCTTGCCATGGCCGCTAGCCAGATGGGCCTCGCGCGGGCCTGCGGCTGCGTTGGGCCCACTGGCTGGCCCGAAAGAATAGGTTTATTTTCTGAATTCATTTTTCAGTGCGAAAATAGTTCCAAAAGAGTCTAGAACATATTTTAAAGCACCAAAAATAATCAAAAAATTCTCAAAATTCTAGGAAAATACCTGGAGATAGATTGAGACATGAGGAACCTAAATAAAGTATTCAGAGCTCACGAAAAAGATTTTAGAGTCTTCTAATAAATAGAATTAGCTCGAGGAAAGTGAGAATAAATTCCAGAAAAAGCTAGAAAATTCTCAGATGGATTTTGGTCAGCACCTAAACGCATTTTGAAACCTTTTGCACTCAAGAAACACCAAGATGCATCGGCCTGAATGCAACACTCACATAATCATTTTATTTAATTCAAAAAGACAATCAATAGCCTTTTCCTATACTATATTTCCTGTAAAGAAAAATAAATGTTAGAAAATTTTTAAAACTATGAGAAAATCATTGTTTAATAATTATTTCAATTCAAATCCTGAAATTTGGAAATTTCAGGGTAGTGACACGACCCCTGCTAGTGGTGGCCGCCGTCGTCATTGCAGGAAGCGACAACGCACCTAACGACGGTGGCGCGTGTAACATCCCTGATGTTTAAATGTGCTAATGACATTAATTAACTATGTTAATCAAGGTTAATTACCTCTTAAGCATGTTTGACATGATTTGTTACACTTTTGCACAAATGACCTTGGTCAAAGTCTTATTTCTAGGTCAAACCCCTATTGATCCTAAAAGGCTGATTTGATTTTCTTGCACGTTCTCCAAATTTCGCTATAGAACTTCAAATTCGGCCAATATAAAAGTTGCTCAGTTTTTCTGGGAACACATTTCATTCAATTACTGGCATTTCAAATTTTGAGGTTTAAACCTTCAAAAACTCAGTCAAAGCTCTGCTAAACAGTTTGACCGAGCCAAGAAAAACAGTAACTTCAAGCAAGTTTATCTCCAAATCTCTTGAGATTTTGATAGGTCGGCCTTTGTAAAAGTTGGAGCTGGTTATTTGCTCTACAACTTTTATTTTTGGATATTTTCGAGTTGTATTCAAAATTTCCGAGTTTAGCATTTTCGAATACGGGCAAATGAAAATAAAAAGTAGGTGTCGGCCGTCGTGCCGCCGCGCTCTACGCGTAAACGCGCTCTGGCGCGAGCGCGCGTGCCCGTCCGCCCGCCCACGTGGCGCCAGCATGGCTGTCCGGCGTACGGACGCCTGGAGTCCCTCGCCGTAGACCGCTCGCGCTCCGTGGAGCCTCCGCACGCCTATGCGTCGTGAGCCGCGCCCAGGAAGCACGCGCGACAGGCCGCGGGCCCAGGCCGGCCACGCGCCATCGCGGGGCCGCGCAGCGCCGCGCGCCCGCGCATGCAGTGCGCCAAGTGGCCGCGCACGCGCCGGACGCCTCGTCTCAACCTCGTCGTGCACGTCGTCATCTACTTAAGCCAAGCCAAGTCATCGTCGTTCCTCTTTCCCGAACTCCGAAATAGAGCAGTCCGCCGCCGCTGTCCATTGGCGCCGCCGTCGAGCTCGCCTTTCCGCACCAGCCCAGCACTGCCCGGCCGCTCCTCCTCCTTTCCCTGGACCCCCTGCTTCTTTTCCCGCCCGCCTCGGCCGCGCATTGGGTCTCGGACGCCGGCACACCGGCTCCGGCAGACGGCCGCCCCTGCGCGCCGCCGAGAAGCTCGCCGACGGCTCCGCCAGCCGGTCTGAGCACACCTACAGCACCGCGTGGACCTGCTAGTGCCCTAGAGCCGCTCACCCACGCCCCTCCGCCGCTCCTCCGGCCGCCGGAGGTTGGCCCTGCGCCGGCAAGGGTAGGAATGCAATGATTGCGTTTTGTTTAGGGTCCTTTGTGTAAAGTAAGGGCCTCTTCGTAATTCTGAGTTTTTATGTAAGGACCCGGTTGTAAAAGCAGTTTAGGGTTTTCAGCTGAACCGTAGAAAATTCGTAGCAAATTGTAGAAAAATCATAAAAATGCAAATCCAATTTTGTTGCGTTCCTGGTGAAGAAACCTACCTTTTCTAGAAAGCATGTATAGGGTTTTTCTGTGCAGTTTTTGAATAAAAATTCAAACTCAGTTTGAGATATTTTTAGTGTAGTTTAAAATATACACATGCTATGAAGTTGAATTTTGGATATGTTGCTCTTTATGGTATGTTTAGATTTGTGACCAAAGTTGGCATGAGTTTGATGTGTAAATCTTTAATTATGATTTATGTAAGCTCTATGCTAGATTAATCTTGATGCTTTTTATAGCCCCTTTAGTTAACTTTTCTTTAAGCACCGGTGCACCCTAGGGCTTTGTCTTGATGAATAGTGCCTCTGGTTGAATGGATGTGATTTTAGGATATGTTTTGACATGTGTTTTAGAATTAATCTTGTGTAGGAGTTTAAATTCAAATTTTCAAAAATAATTTGAATCTGCACCTTTGCTTTGGCCAAAGGCGTAGATTTGACATGTATGCCCTGTAGGAGAAAGGTGAGATCAAAAAGTTTAGTAAATCTTTTTATATGAATTAATGGTGATTTACTAGGCTGAAACTTGTCTTTTTCATATGAATTAATTTATAAATGATCTTAAGCCAAATTTTGGTGTGTGAGCTTAGATTAGGTGTATCTTGCTATGTGCAGAAGCTAGGATTTATTTGATGAGTTTTTATTTTAATTTGGAATTAAGGTTGATAGGCTTGTTTTAATGAATTAGTAAAAATAATTGGTAAATAAAGAGTTAAATTGCAAAACCATGCTATGTTTCTGTTTTAAGTTCACAATCACCACCCCTACTGTTTTTATGAAGTTGTTTAGTTGATTTGAGTGTATATGTGTACACCGTCACCGTTTAAAATGAATTAAATGAACTCCGCTCCACCCCACACACCCACTTTTATGGTTATGAGTAAAATAGATAGTTATAGATATATGTGGCCAACAAGAGTTGGTTAGGTGGTAATTTTTTTTCTCCCATCATAACCATAACCTAATGCATGTGCATATGTCGTTCGTGTAGAGCTCCCGGACGGCACGTATACGCTCGTGCAGGAGGATGAGGTAGCAGCGGAAGCTAACTACGCCGTAGTGCAAGAAGACCCGGGCCAAAGTTCGGAAGAGCCCAAGGCTGTTGCTAACTTAGAAGAAGGCAAGCACCGGAGTCACATATAACCTTTTGGATTAAAACTTATATTCTCTTACTTTTTAGCATTTAATGTTACTTTGTGCATTTAAGTTTCAGGAGTTGTTTTGAAACCTAGATGCATGATCCTTAGGACTCCTATGCTCTTTTACTAGTATGTTAGGAACGCTAGTGCCATGCTTTAAGGACACGGTACAAGTCGAGTAATGACTCATTGCTCGCGAGATATAGGATGCTTATGTTGGAATCATAAGTTGGTTAAATTGACTCGCTCATGTGGTAAGAGCAATGGGTTCGGTCTCGACCGAGTAGCATGGTGCTGGTCTAAGCTATTGAACGTACCAAGTGCTTGTCGGGAATGGGACTGGTAAGCCTAGTACCTAATGAACCAGTGCGGGGACTTTATCGTTACTACTCTTGAGATGCTTCTCCCGGTTTGCTCCCGGTAGTGCAAGTGTGATCCTGGACGTGCCGTGTGAGGGCGTTCCAGTAACCTTGTACTTAGGACTGTTGCGCCTGTCCCTAATCTGGGGAATGACGGGAACCGCCTGGTCGGGGTAGATCCCGCATTCGCTTTTATTTGATTTCTTGGGGTCTACCTTCTTCCGTGTATCTTGGGTTTACCTTGCAAGGATATAAATCAATCGATCGTCGGTCACTCGCCGTTATCTGAGTCGGCTTGACCACTGGCTACCCCATGTTTATTTATGGAACATTTCAGATTAATATTGTTGGATGATTAATCTTGTTTGTACAACCATGCTTGCTTAGCTAAGTGCTTACCTAGAATGGTTAACATACTAGAACTTGAGCTAAAATTTGAAAGTAAGGATCAACTCTTAGTTGCTTTTGGCAAAACAAATCCACCAGCCAAAAAGCCTTGCATGTCTAGCTGTGTCTTTTATTTTGTCGGGTAAGTCTTGCTGAGTATTAGTATACTCAGCCTTGCTTTTGTTGTTGTTTTCAGGTAATCCCATCTGGCCTGGTTCTATTCCAGACGGTTGGGAGCTTGAATGGGAAAACGATGATGAGGAGTGATATGCATGGATGGCCTCCTGTGTGTATCATGCGTTTAGTTTAATTTCCGCTGTCTAAATCTCTGAACCTTGTTTACTTTTATGTACTCAAAACTTGGTTTGTAATTTTAAGTACTTGATCTTTTATGTAATGTAATGTTGTACTCTGGTCCCGCCTTCGTGTGGGCTTAGCGCATAATTTGATCCTGTGTAAGTGATTTACCGGGTATGCCCCGGTAGAGGCAACAGAATAGTTCTTTATTATTGCTTAATGGCCACGTGGACAGGCTTAAGCGATAATACAGAATTATTTTGAGCGGTTCTGTCACAGCTGGTACCAGAGCGATGATATGCACCAGAGTAATTAAACTACCTTAACAAACTTGTTTTTGGAATAAAATTTGCCAAGATTAATAATCTTGCTAAGTGAGTAGGACGTTAAGGTCTTATCTAGTCCGAGAGGCCCTAGAGGGAATTTTTGGGTTCTTTCAGGTGGCTAGTACTCTATGGTGTATTTAATCTGACTTCCAGCACATTTTATTCCTGTCAAAACTTACATTCATGCACAACCATACTAGTTCATCACATTTTGCCATACGTCGTGGTACCACAGGGAAGTCCTGTGAGGGACTAGTGGGACCTATTCCAATGGGTGCCATGTCGCGTCTGCGTCTCATCACGTTTTGCCATACGTGGTGGTACCACAGGGAAGTCCTGTGAGAGCCTAGTGGGACCTATTACAATGGGTGCCACGTCGCGTCTGTGTCTAGCCATATTTTGCCATACATGTGCGAACCCGCAATAGGCGGAAAGGACAACTCCATTCAAACGGAGGTGTCCGAGGTTGGACGCTGTCCATGCAGTGGCTTTACGCATGGATACCGTTTCTATAGTGAACGGTAATGAATGTGGACGCTTTTGTGAGTGCTGGCACAAAAGGTCTTGAATATCTGTGATTTTCTGCAGGTACACTAACCACGGTTGTTAGGTACGGTAATTTAAGAAACGAATAGCTTTCGACTAGCTATTATAGGGAGAGACGTATATGTATGCCTTGCCACCGGCACTAACTTCGTTTTTGAGCTTAAAAGCTTTGTGAGGAAGTTTAGGACGCTTTTTGCATCATGTAAAAGCTATCAAACCAAAACTGAACTTAAATCATGTGTTGCTTGGTCTCTACTTAATTTGTGTTTCTTAAGGACCAATTATCATAGTTTGATGCTTTGATAAAGTGTTAAGCAAAGATTGTAACTAGTTGCTGTCCAAATTTTTCTAAGGATTATCTAGAAAATTTCTGGCTAGGTGCTCTTTAGGGAAATTGTTCATCACCTAGTTAAGAAAGCTCTCTGAATTTCTCATGATTTTAGGATGCTTAAAACTGAAGTTAGGATTAATTTTGCTAGGCAAGGTCATGCTGAAATGCTGTTGAAATTCTGAGTTAGTATGAAACTCGAATTTTTACACATAGTTCCTAAATGAATTTGACCAGAAAATCTATAGCAAAAATGTTCATTATCTAGCTTAGATCATGCTGTAAAAATCTCATGGTAATTGGGTACTCAATTTTTGAGTTATGGTCTTTTTAGTGAAGCTCTGTCCTGCTGAAATTTCTGGGCTAGAGCACTCTGAAAATGGATCTTTTGCACCCTTTTACAATCTGATTTAATTCAACCATTGAATACCAAAAATGTGAGTTAGAATGTTTCTGAACTACTCACAAAAATTTGGAATTTTTGGGGTACTGGTTTTTCAGTTATGATTTTTTTTTGTTCTAAACTGCCAGTTTTTGCCATATGCATGTTAAACTCATCTTTGTGGGTCTAACGTGCGCTTGTAAATTATTTTACAGATGGCTGCCCCTGGTTTCGTTGCGGTGGGCGCTGATGGCACGTTCTCCACCACTGGCTTGCAGTGGGAGGGCTTCACACGCATTGCGTGGAGAGCCTTGTGTGCTGTCGGCTACACCACCCCTCCTTTCTACGAGGGGGTGGAATACGAGGAGATGGGCGTGCCTAGCTGCCGTGTACGAGTGACCGTGCTCCCCCACCTGGGCCACCCCGAGTGGGCGGACTTGAGCATGGAGCTCCTGTGCTACCGCGCCTTCGAGGCAGTGGAGTCGGCAGCCTTGATGGTGCTCCACACCCTCTCTACCCACCGACCGCAGGAGATGCTTCAGACACCGTTGGGGTTGGTTCCAACTTTGGACCCCAACGATCCTTTGTGGCTAGGTCGGATGGCCAATATAGCCACACTTCTCGAGACTGTGCCACCCTACGACACAGTGCAGACTTTGGGCACGTGTTTGAGGGCCTTGTACGTTCTACAGGACTTTCGCCGAGTTATCGCGGATGACTTGGCGGGTCGTCTCACTGGAGCCACGTGGTACGTACACTGGGTTGTCAGTCTCTTCACAGAGCAGCACGGTGCGTACACTCAGGCCATGCAGGCTATTGCTGACCTCCAGGGTCAGCTACAGCAGCTCCAGGGTCAGGCACACCAGTTTCTGATTGAGCGTGGCGACCACTTGCAGCAGATTCTGGACTTACAGGCTGGGCAGCAAGAGCTGCAGGCTCAGCTGGCTGACAGGGATGCCGAGAGGCTTGTGCACCTTCAGCACATCCAGGATTTGCAGGAGCAGGTTGAGGACCTCGAGCTCGATATAGAGGCTTTGGAGGGTGTTGTGGGTATGCTTCAGCAGGCACACCACCCACCGGGCATTGGGCCCGATGAGCAGATGGAGATTCAGCTGGACCCAGAGGAAGTTCAGGACGTTCCCGGACTCGACTAGAGGAGCGTGGTGCTCTATTTCTACTTGTCACGGGGAACTCTCCATAGTTTGTACATAGGACCTAGATCCTAGATGATGTAGTAGGAAAACTTGATATGTACTCTTTGTTAGCCCTTTTGGTTGGTTTTTTGTGCTAGGCTAGCTTAGAGTACTCTTTTGTGTAGCTAGATGCTACATAGTGACCCACATGTAATGGTGATCCACCACATTTTGTAATTTGTAAATATGGTGGAAAAACACCCCTCGGCAGCAATCTGCCTAAGAAATAAAAAGAAGAAAGTTATGGTCAATTCTGAGTTTTTGGATGAATACCAAAGTTGTTCTAAACTTTATAATGGTTATGCTCACAAAAATTCAGCATATTTGCATGTGTAGCTTAAGAAATATCGAATTTTTAGTAAGCTACTAGCTGCTGTCCAAACTGCTAGACAGAACTTTGGAAATTGAATTTTTCGACCCCTGTAAAAGATGAATCTGATCTGGAGTTGAATACCAAAGTTGAAGCTTATGAAATTCTACATATGCTGACCAAATTTTAGAAATTTTTGACTTCCGTACAAAGAGTTATGAATTATTTACTCAGGACTGTGATGCTGTCTGAAATCTGAAATTTTCATAAGTTTGAATTTTCGTATGCATATTCTTCTTGTTACTCTTTTAAGCAAGCTTTGAATATGTATCTAATGAAAGTTCAAAATTTTCAGATGGCTGATAATACTCACAATGTTCCTGAGGGCTCTCATGGTCCGAGTGGTGGTGGTCTTCCTCCACCTCCACCGATGAACCCTACAGAAGCGTTCATGGCTGCCCAAACGGAAGTGCTGAGGCAAATCCTCGACACACAGAATCGGATTGCACAGAGGCTTCAGCAGCCTTTCAATCATCAAGGGCCAAATCAAGATGGGCCCAATACAGTCATGTCATATGACAAATTCAGGGCAATGAGGCCACCCTTGTTCACCAAGGCAGAGGAGCCCCTAGAGGCTGATGCTTTCATCAGGGCCCTGGAGGCCATGTTTTCCATCTTTACACTACCCTGCTCAGAAGAAAATAAGGCAGGCTTCGCCGCTCAGCAACTGAGGGGTGAAGCATTAATCTGGTGGGAGCATTTCAAATCCATGCAGCCACAGGGTCACCAGATTACTTGGGCAGAATTCAAGAAAGCTTTCAAAGAGCATTATATCCCTAAGGGGCTTATTGATAGAAAAATGAGAGAGCTAATGAATCTCAAGCAAGGCTCTGACTCAGTTTATCAGTATGCCCAGAAGTTTAATAGTCTCTGTCAGTATGGGGACTATCATGTTGATACTGATAAGAAAAAGATGGAGCGATTCCGTGAAGGACTTGATGGAGAGCTTTATGAAAGGTTGAACTTAATCAAAATTGATAGCTATCCTGAGCTAGTGAATTTGGCCATCTCTCAGGAGGACGCCATGAAGAGAGCTCAACAGGATAGGAAGAGAAAGTTCAATCAAACTTCAGGCAGTGGCCAAGGCAAGAAATTTAAGTTTGTGAAGAAGAATGTGCAGGGTGCCACCCAGCCATCTTCATCTGGACGCTGGGTGATGAAGCAATCTCAGTCTAAGCCGTCTGGCAACTTTGGCTATCGCAGCACCCAGCAGACTGCTCCTAGGCCTAATGCACCCCCACCTACCCGCCACAATGATGATCGTCGTTGCTACAACTGCGGACAGCTGGGGCATTATGCTAACAAGTGCACACGCCCTCGACAGCAACATCAGCCAAGTCAGGGGCAAGGTTCCAAGTCTGGAAATCAGGGAAAGAAACAAACTGTGCAAGTGAAGCAAGGCCGTTTAAACTTCACCACAGTGGTTGATCTGCCAGAGGGAGCACCAGTCTTGACGGGTACATTTTCTCTCCGTGGCCGTCCAGTTAATATATTATTTGATTCTGGTGCTACTCATAGCTTTATTAATGTGAAAACCATGAATAATTGGGATTTGAAGTGGTGTCATACTAATCAGACCTATATGATTGCCACACCGGGTGGAAAGGTTGCTTCAAATCAAATAGTCTCAAGGGTACCACTTGAGATAGGCAGCAAGACTTTCTACACAAATCTTGTCACTTTGAGTCTTGATGGGGTAGATGTTATCCTAGGCATGGATTGGATGACTAAACATAAAGTTGTCCCGGATATTTCAGAAAGAATGGTAGAAATCAACTCCCCTAATGTCGGAAATTCAATTCTTTATCTTCCTCCCAAAGGCCATAAAGGCTCATGTGTTTATGCAGCCATAACTACTCAACTTGAGGACATTCTAGTGGTATGTGAGTACATGGATGTCTTTCCTGATGATTTGCCTGGCTTGCCACCAGACAGAGAGGTTGAATTTATCATTGAGCTACAGCCTGGCACCGCTCCTATTTCTAAGCGGTCTTATAGAATGCCACCCAAAGAACTTGCAGAATTAAAGAAACAACTTCAAGAGTTGCTTGATAAGGGCTATATCCATCCCAGCTCTTCTCCTTGGGGCTGTCCCGCCCTCTTTGTGAAAAAGAAAGATGGTAGCCTGAGGTTGTGTGTGGACTACCGACCTCTCAATGCGGTGACTATCAAAAATAAATATCCATTGCCCCGCATTGACGTGCTATTTGATCAATTGGCTGGAGCTAAGGTCTTCTCTAAGATCGATCTTCGGTCTGGGTATCATCAAATTAAAATCTGACCTTGTGATATTCCCAAGACGGCTTTCTCTACTCGTTATGGACTTTATGAATTCTTGGTTATGTCTTTCGGTCTCACAAATGCCCCAGCCTACTTCATGTATCTTATGAATTCCGTATTTATGACGGAGTTGGATAAATTTGTGGTGGTATTCATTGATGACATACTTATTTATTCCAAGAATAAGGAAGAGCATGCGGAGCATCTTCGCATTGTCTTACAATGCTTAAGAGAGCACAAACTTTATGCTAAGCTCTCCAAGTGTGAATTTTGGCTAGATAGTGTTAAATTTCTGGGGCACACTATTTCTAGCGAGGGTATATCTGTCGATCCAAGCAAAGTGCAAGAAGTAATGGATTGGCAACCCCCTAAATCCGCTCATCAAATCCGCAGCTTCCTAGGCTTGGCTGGATATTATCGCCGTTTCATTCCGGATTTCTCTAGGATTGCCAAGCCTATGACTGAGCTGCTAAAGAAAGGCGTGAAATTTGTGTGGAGTGAGGCTTGTGATAAGGCTTTCCGAAAATTAAGAGAACTTTTAACTTCAGCCCCAGTGCTAGCGCAGCCGGACAATTCTTTGAGGAACTTTGATTTCTTTTTGAAAAACCTGCAAAACCTCCGGATTGATAACTGATCAAGGTAAATGTGATTAGTAATCTTTATACAACCATTCTATCTCTCAACCGCCCAAGGCAGGTGAAGCTACACGCCCCATATCAATCGAGTGTAAGCTAAGATCAATGCCAACTTCTTCAATCCTTGATAGAGTTCCTAGCTGTATCTTGTTATACATTAGGAATACGACATCGTAGCAACTCCTGATCAACCAACCTAAGTCCTTAATCTCTTGCTCGGGACAAGCAAGAGGCTATCTTGGGGGAGTTGTTGACGGCTGTTAAGTACCTACTTTAGCCGTCAATATACTCATGAATAAAGGAGCATAAGGCATTTCTTACACGTATTTAGTTAGGAATAATGTAGTTCCACTTGTCTTTGGAGATTATTTGATTGTAGGAAAATAAGCAAGAAAAGAGTGACAAACTCACCTTCTATGGTCCATGCCACACCACCTCATCCTAGGTGGGCTGCCAACAAGGATGCCATGCATGCGCACCTGCCAACTAGGGAGCCATGCATGCATGCCATGCAAGCAATCCAAGTGAAGCAACCCCCGACGAATCAGAGTGTGACACGTGGACGTCACATGGATCCATGGGCCCACAAAGGCATGCAAATCGCGCCACAACAGGGTGGACACCGGGAACCGACCTAAGGACCCAGGGGACAGCCTCCAAGTGGAAGCACACCTCGAGTGGGGCTCACAGGGGGTCGGCCGACCCCACAGGTCGACCGAACCGACCTTGTGGCCGCCACTCAGGGCCTTCCACGTGGTGTTTGCCCATTGGTCCTAGGCGCCATCCCTGGGGTGTTTGCATCCATTCCTCGCCGGTGCCCGGGCCTATAAATAGAAGGAGAGGGGGCTCACTTATGAGACATCCACACTTGCAACACCTCTCTCACTTTTAGTCTCAAGGCTAGGAGGTAGGCTAGAGTAGTTCTAATTCAGGTTCCAAGTCTACTTTGGGATCTAGGTATGAGTTCTCTTGTATCTTATTTCATTTGTATGACTTTGATCTACTTCAGTTATTTAGTTATTTCATATAAAGTTGTGTTAGTATACATGAGTGATTCGTTCATGTGTTCTTCACCTGTTCAGCATTTAGAGGCTCCTGTTCTTGATGAACAAGGCCTTTTGATCCACTTGACGGGTGACTTTCACATGTTTCTGGTGTTTGTTCATAAGTTAGAGGCTCGTGTTCTTCGCGAACACGACCCTTTGATCCAGTTGAACAGACATAGGAAAACATGAATACGTTTGTGTCCCTAACTTGGTTTAATCTAATTAGATGACATGACTGCATTGTATGAAGTCTGTGCTTAAGCTACGGTACTCGGTGTAATTGGCTAGTTTATCTGGTGGCTTGACCTGGGTCACAATAGCCCGGGCCGGTCAAGTCCGGCTAACAACGTAAGCATGGTGCTTGGGTTGCGTAGCTACCTTACTTATGAGCTTATCCCACGGTTTGTCTTGGGGTAGGCCGCGGTAGTGACAGCCGTTAGTCCTCTGAAACCCCCCACATTCGGATAAGCTGTAGGAGTCTAAAATCTAACAACCGGAGTTGTGCAGAAGCAATGCAGGAGGTTAGCTCCCCGTGGTACCTGGGTGCTTAAGTCAATGTTCTCCAACACTAGTGTATCTAACTCGTTCCTACCAGCTTTATGTGTATAGTACATAAGAACCTAGAAATAACTCATATGTTGCCTCCTATGCCTAGGACCCCTTAGAGAGAGAGTGAGTGTGTGTGTGATCACACTACCCCTATTATCATATCTTACCCCTGCACTTGAGTGTCTGATTTATTTTCATCTATGATCTATACTCATTGCAATAGTGTTGAGCTTGTCTATCCGCCAATGCCTTCCTTGGATTCGATACCCTTTGGAATACTCCTTCGGGGAAATGCTACAATGGTACTTCCATGCGCTTGCGGACTCCTGTAACGTTAAGAATTACCAACAAGCATTTCTGGCGCTATTACCAGGATGGGTTCTAAACCTGTTCTTAGGTGATTGCGTTAAGAAATGTCAACAGGTATCTATGCTACTAGAGTGATTAGTTCACCTCAAACTAGCATAAGAGCCATTTGGATTCCCAAATCTCTTAGGACTAACCCTATAAGACCCAACAAGGCTTAGGTACCAAAAGGTGCTTGCTAGAACTACAGGAGCATTGAGATGTATAGGAGGCTTGGCAAAACTCAAAAGAAGGGCTATGAGCTAGTATAATGCCAAGCATCACGTCTAAATCTTTATATTCCTAATCCAATGTCATCTCGGTAACGCACGCCTCATCTTTCATCTTAGTCATTTGATACTTAATGGAAACTTGTGCTACAAAACCTTGGTTTTGTACACTTGGCTTGACTAAGTAATTTGGTGTACATTTATGCTCATCTTACCATGTGATGCTCGTAACTGCTCTCTAGTAGAGCAAGCTGATCAAAGTGGTGCAGGTAAAAGAAGAAATGAAATTGTAAGTCAATCAAGCATTTGGCGAAAGGTGATGATAGACCGAGTTGAAGCTCAAAAGAAGATGAAGAATAAATTTCAAGCTTCAACACCAACTCAAAGGGCTAAACACATCAGACTCTGTGGAAGTGCAGACTCCAGAGGTTCTGAGCAAATCCCCGGAGGTTCCGGAAATTGCTGCAGGAACTCAATCCCCGGGAAATTCTTATAAAGTTTCAGACTTTGGGAATTCAGACCTACAGAGCATCAGAATCAGGGTGCTTGTCATCAATTGAAGACTCATGAAGATATACCTGCACTTCAGTTGGGCTCACTAGCAAAACCGGTCAGACCAGTTCGCCAAACCGGTCTGACCGGTTTCGGCCCAGTGCTGCTCCAATTGATTGATTTATTTCAAGAAAATTGAAGAAGTTCATTCAACTATCCTCAGCTCTTAACTGGCATCATATATGCACTATCTAAAATGGTAGTAAGTACCCTTGGCACAATTTCAATATTAGTAACTTATTTTCTCCGTGCCATGACAAAATTGTGACGTGACCTCCCCAAGATCATTAAATTGACTAAGTGCTTGTTTCATGCAACTCAAATACATGATGCACCTTTTTAGGGGGAGATCACTCTACAATTTGTGTCTTTGAGACTAATGTCTTAATTTAGTGATTTTTGTAGTCTCAACTTGAGAGCTTATCTCTCTCCTTGGAGTATGCTATGATATTGAGTCCAAAGTGGTAAAATTGGGCTTATCTTTTTCTTTGGATTATGAAACTAACCTTTAGCATAGCCACTCACCACAATATAGTTTAAATTCCTCGAAGATGGACTTAATTGACCAAAATGGTCCATGTGACCTTAGTCATTCACACTTCATTTCATATGCACCAAACATGAAGGGAATTTGATCTATATTGTGAGGTTTTAATTTTTAGTGATCCTCTTGCCCTTTCAAACCCAAAAGGTCACTAAGAATTGAAACTAATGCTTGTGCTATCTAAGTATCTCTCTAATGTTGTGCTTAAAAGGTTTATAAAAAATGAGAGCTCGAACTTGAGCTTAACATGATAATGCACAAGTGAAAGAAAAATCACAATTCACCAATGTGAAAATGTGATAAGCTAGAGGCAAAGGTATGTTTTCCATTCACTCTAATTCTACCTTTATCATCTAGGGTTTGTTCATGCTAGTGTGTGCATTCTCTTGGCATGTAGTCCATTCATAGTTCTCTCTTGTGTGCCTATTGGATATTTAGTTGATGCCTACCTTTATATTGGCTTAAAGTCAAATCCTTGTTATATTGTGAAAGGCATGAACTAAACATACCAATATGGTCCTAAAACTTGTTTGGATACATGATAGTGTGACATAGGTTAGATTTTGCAAAACTCAACTAGCATGATAGGATTTGTGTGATTTTTGAAAATATTTGGCATTTGGTCTTTATGACCCAATTGATCCTCTTTAGACTATGGTTAACCTTGCTTGGTTGATGGCTAGTCACAAGTGGTGAGATTTTTCTTAAGTCCAACATATTCTCTATATCTATCTCTCAAGATCTCTTGGAAGTATCAAGGAGTTTTCGGACCTAATTGGAAAATCATCCTCTATGGAAGTTATCTAGTGGTTTGAGCCTCTCTGAATATTTCTATCTATCACTAGATCAATATCAAGAGGAAAGGAGCTTAATCTTTTATATATGATAGTTATCTTTCCTTATCAAAGGTTTGGATAAAGTGAGGATTTTTGGAAAGAATTAAAGCTTCTGGGGTATCTGAGAAATATCTAGTACCTGGACACTCTTTAAGTATATATCTTGTGCTAGATATCGAGAAAGATCTTCAAAATATTCTGTACTTCATTCAATCTGGATTCCTGAGGGAAACCGGTCTGACCGGTTTTCCCCGGGGTCCACCTCCTTAACTCCTACCCGTGGGGAATCTTTTCTCCCTCTTCCTCATTCACTCCCACCAGTTCTGGACCGTGCTCCCTCTCTCACCCGTGTTCCTCTCCACCAAAACTGCCCCCTCCATGAATCCTTAAGTTTCAACCATGGAAAAGCTTTCCCCCTTTGGAGATTGAAGTCTTGGAGTGAATCTCATCAGCCTGACTGGATTGGAGACCGTTTTTGGAGTTTATCTCATCTTCTCCTCTCCTCTCAAGGTATCAAAAGTTTCTATTGCCCGATATCTTTGCTCCATGCATATCTCTAGGATTCCTTTGAGCAATCATCTACTAGTATGCCCAGGAATATATATCTAAGAGTTGATTAAGTTTAGATGGGTACATTTTGAATCCCATGATCTAGGGTTCGGCCGCCGAAACCGGTCTGACCGGTTTCTGAAACCGGTCTGACCGGTTTCAGGCAGAGCCGACCAATTTTGCCATATTCTTCAACTCTCGATCTCTCTTTCATCCAAATTTGTTCCCTTGATCTAAACTCAGTGTTTTCACATACTTTTGGTCAGTGAGTGGATCCAGAATGTCAGATGAATTGAGGACCTATGCTAGGCAAAGAAAGAAGAATAGGGTTGAGGAAAATCCCGAAAATCCAAGTGAGGCTCCCGCTACCTCCAGTGGACCATCTCTGAGGCCTAGGGTGTCTAAGAGTGCAGCAGCAGATCCTCTTGATGAGATTTTGGGAGAGGGCAGCAACACGTCTAGTGATGATGACAATGTGGATGATGAGGGGTATGGATGGCACATTCATAGAGGAAAAGGACCAGCTGAAGCTGATGTTGAGACTGATGATGATGAGGAGGATGAGGAAGAAGATATTGGAGGCCGAGAGAGAAGGCAGCCCATGACAGAGGAAATTGAAGAAGGAGATGAGATCATGCTTCTTGAGGTTAGAAGGCCAGTCAATCCGGGTTCACATAGACTAGTAAATTATCTTGGCGCCGGAATGATAGAGATTGCAACGAATAAGAGACAGGAGTGGCCATATGGTGAGCCTAAGGATCCTAATGCTGGGATAGACTACAGGTTCTACACCTTTCAGCAGGATTTCTACACCACAGGTGTTATTGGGATGAAGAAGGGGATTATTGCTGAGGCTAGGTGGATTTATTGGGAATACATGGCAAATGCATACAATGATGTTTTCAAGCAAATTATAGATGTTTGCACTAGATTGAGAATCAAGAACCTCATGGGATACAAGCATAGCTGGAATACTAAGATTATTGCACAGTTCTATGCAACACTTGCATTTGAGGAAAATGACAATACAAAAAGGATGCACTGGATGACTGAGGGCACGAGGTATTCTATCTCTTACATCAACTTCACTAGGTTGCTCGGCCTCGGTCCTTCAGACTTGACCTTTCCTTGTATCCATAATGGCACTCATCCCTTGGAAGCTAAAGAAATTAGATTCATGTATCCAAGGAACAAGCAAATCAATGTTGGGCAAGTAGCAGGCCTTTACACCTATTATAGGGTTCTCAATCGTCTTTTTGGGATGACACTTACACCTAGAGGTGGGAACCCTTCGGACATATCAAATTATGCTAAGGATTTGCTTGCCCACACTAGATCTCCTGGAGTTCAGTTTCGAGTTGGAGATTTCATATGTGAGGAGATCAAGAGCATTAGTGAAAGCCCCCAGAGGCTTTGTGGCTATGCACCTTATATCATGCATATGATTGAAAGGGTGTCGAAGAAGAAGTTTGTGAAAGATACAAGTAATGAGCCATTCAGAATTGCTGCACCTAAGAAGATAATTGCTCCCTCACCTGAAAGAGTTAATGAGATACAAGGAGAAGGAGAAGGACAGTAGCCAGTGATCAGGACCTGGCAAACCGGTCTGACTGGTTTGCATTAGGCAGCACCAACCCTAGAGACAAGCCACCCTCTCCTCTACGTAAGTTAATGAATTTCTTTACCTCTATGTGCAAGAGTCAAAGAGATGTTATGGTTGAGCAGCAGAGGGCTAGGAGAGCAAACAAGAAAATGCAAGACTCGATCAAATTGTTGCACAATAGTCAAGGTCTTCAACCTCCTAGATCTTCGATTTCTCCCGAGACAATAGATGAAGAGATTCCTTCAGTTGACACCATGGTTGCTTGGTTGAGTTCAGAGGGTTACTATCAAGCCTATGCTCATCACTATGGATATTGTAACACCCTAAAATTCCATCACCAAAATAATGTAGCAACATGGTGTTTTAGTTTTTGTTTTCTAAGGAAATAATAAATTATCAAATAAATTTGGCTTTAAAATATTTAAATATCACTTTTTAATAATTTTAGAGGCAATAAGTGCTTGTGCATCATATTTTGCAGTGCATGGTTTATGTGTGTTGGTGTGAAGTGTTAAAAGTTTTTAAAACTTGTTTGAAATCTTGAAAAGTTTTGAAAGTGTTTAAGTTTGAAAAGGTTTGAAAAGTTGAAAAGGTTTTGAAAAAAAAAGAAAACCCAAACCCTCAAACCTCTCCCCTCTTCCTTTCGGCCCAAGTAGCCCAACCAGGCCGCCGGCCCAGCCATCTCTTCCGGCCCGTTAACCTCCGCCGGCCCGCTCTACCTCCCCCTCCCCTTCTTCCACTGCCACCCGGGCCCCACCTGTCGGGTCTTCCCCTTTCCTCCAGCCGCCCCCTCCTCTGCCTTGCAGCAGCCGTGGTCGCCCGGCCGTTTCCCCGCGCCTTGCGCCTTCCCCTCCGCCTTCAAGCTGGCCATCAAGGCGCGGTGAAGCCCTCCATTCACTCCCTCGCCTTCAAATCCGCCCGTTACCCCTAATCAAGGCCTCTCCTCTCCCCTCATCTTTTTCCCCTTCGGTTTCCCCTAATCACGCGGCCCTTGAATGCCTTGAAGCCGCCGGCGCCCGCCATGGCAATTGATGGCCATTGCCCTCTGGCCGCCGCTCCCTCTCCCTCCTTCTCTCTTTTAAAAGCCGAGGTGGAGCTCCTGCCTCGCCCTTTTCGCCTCGCCCGCACTTCTCCTCCCTCGCGCACGCGCCGCCGCCAGAGAGCTCCGGCCGCCGAACTGCAGGGCCGCCCGAGCTTTTCCACCGACGGTGAAGTGCCTCTGCTTCTCTTCTTTCTTCTTCTTCACGTTCGTCGCTCACCCGAGCTGCTCTCTGACCCAGGACCGCTTCTTCCTTCACGGGGCCGAGCCATCGCCCGGCGCGCCGCCGTCGTCTTCAACCTCCAGCCGCCGGTGTCGATCTCCCTCTGCGTCGCCTCGTGGACGCCATCATCTTCGCTCGAAGCTCGTCTGTGTGGTGAGGACCCGCCCCCTCTTGTTTTTCTCTGCACCTAGAGCCCGTATCCCCTTTGTCCGCTCGCCGGTCGTACGCCGTCCGCCACGGCCGCCGTGGTCCCTCTACCGTCACCCGAGCCACCTCTTCAAGCCCGTGGTTGAGTTCGCCTCATCCCCAGCTCTGCGTAGGTGCAATCGGCGCTCAAAACCGTGCGCGGGAGGCCATTTTGGCCATCTCCGGCGAAGCGCCGCCCATCTCCGGCGAGCTCCGCCGCCGGCTCCACCGGGCGCCGCTGCCCCGCCGCCGCACGTCGCCTGCGGGCCACCCTGGCTGACCGATCGCCAGTGGACGGCCCTGATCAGATCGGGGCGTACCCCTTCGATCGGTCCACCGTGGACCCATAGACCAGGTCCACCGCCGGTCCACGGCCACGCCAGCCGTCCATCAGCGAATCGACGGCCCAGATTCACCCGTGACTCAAGTCAATCCAGCTCTATACCGGTCAACCCAAACCAGTAGTTGTAGCTTTTGCAAATAAGCCCCTGCAGTTTTGAATATCACAAAAGAGCCCTTCCACCTCCAAAGATCCTTACAGTTTAGTCCTGGTTTTCACAGTTAAGCCCCTAGACTTCTTAGTTTTTCCCACCAGAGGTCCAATCTTGTCTTTTTGCGCTATAGACCTTCGGTTTATACGCATAATCATGTTTTAGCCCCTGGTTTCTTGCAGTTAAGCCCCTGGAAGCCCTGTTTCTTCACAGAAAAGCCCCTGAACCTTGTTTTGGCCGTATCTTTTACGTTTTAGCTCCGTTTCCACCGTTTCAAGTTGCGTTAGGTTCATATCAACTCAAACTACGTGATAGGACCAATGTTGAACATGTTCTTTGTTTTATAATTTATTTAAATATTAAATATGATTAAATCCTTATACACATGCTTTTCTAATTAAAATCTAATTAGAGTTCAACACGTGTTTTCATAAGAAAGTTAATATGATTAATACTAGTTAAATATTTCTTATAATTAAAAGCTAATTAGATGCATACCTTGGTTTTCATAATCAAACTTAAATTGATTAATGATTATGCAATTTGCTTTCTAATAAAAAGCAACATAGGCTATATCCCGAGTTTTCTTAATTAATTGTTAATTTGATTAATATGAATATAAATGTGTTTTTAAATTATAATTTGATTAGTTCAACTCGAAATATAAAGATGAACGCCTAGATGCTTTTACATGCTTCTTTTAAATTAAATGTTTAATTTGCATAAATCAAACTTGAATATTTATAAATAAAATTGGACTAAGTTTACATCGTCTTTTGTATACAAATATAACTTGCTTAATTATAAATAGGGTATTTCTCTGAAATAACCTATGCACATGATTTTACTTAATTAAAAGATACCTAGCACATAGCTAGCTCTTGTATGTGATCATCCAAAGCTCCCGATAGTTCCGAGTGTTTTTGAGTTCGTGTTCCTAGAGCTAAACCTTGTTCTCTTTTTAAGCTTTTCATGCTTGGTGTATTGTTTTGTTTATTGAATGTCTTTATGTGTGCTCGTAGACATCGTGCTAGTTTCAAGTGAGCAGCCAGTTGAAGTGGATCAAGAGCAAGTTTTTGAAGAAGAACCCCAGTGTTTAAGCAAGGAAGGCAAGTGGACTTCTCCCTCTGCATATTCCTCTTTGTCCTAAATAATTGCATGATAACTAAGTTTACTTTTAAATGTTGTATTGCATAAACTTGATGGGAAATTACCTTTTTAAGGACATGACTAGATTTTATCCCTATTACCTTGAACAACCCTTTTAAATAAATGTTTTGGGTAGAAATGCTTAGTTGCTATACCTTGGGATGGTTCAAATGAATCTTTGCAAAATGATGAATGTTGATCATGATAACTTTGGTGACATATGTGGTTAATAACAAGATCATATGAATTAATCGGAACATGGAGAACCACCCAGGAAAACAGTGCAACCACAGTCCATATGGCTCTGGCTTAGCCAATTAATTAGGAGTGTGGAATTTTCTGATAGCCTTATCCGAAAGGAGCACAGGGGGCCGGAGTTGAAGGGGTATAGCCCGGTCCTCTTGGCCGCAGCCTTTGCTAAGGTGCTGTCCACTAGGGAGGGTTATGGTCCGCTCCGCTGCTGTAACTGTCGCGGGCTGTTGGTCTTCTGCATACCTTTGTAAAGGCTTTGTAGCGTCCCTATGCAATCACACCTCGGAAGTGTGGTATGATGCTTGGCCAGCATCGCATGGTTGGGTTCAAAGTTCTTCGGAACTTTTACGCGAGCTGTGGTGAAAGTGTACAACCTCTGCAGAGTTAAAACTGATCGATCAGCCGTGCTCACGGTCAAGAGCGGCCTGGACCCTCACATGATAATCAAACATAAAGATGAAATTAAATCGTGGTTTTCATATGGTTTTGAGATGAGATGCTTTCCTAAATGCTTAAGTGGGTTGGTATGAACTTACACCTAGTAAATAGGTGCTTGCTAATAAAATTTGACAAACATTAAAATGCTAACCGCTGCAAAACCCTAACCTATCCTTGATAGCCTTGCATCTTCCCCCACTTGCTGAGCTCCAACCATAAGTGTGCTCACCCTTGCTTACCCGCTGTTCAGAGGAGAACACTGGAGAAGAGTACTTCAGCGGCTACGATGAGTTCTGAGGCTTGCGTGCCCCAGAAGTAATTATTAGTGCCTTGAAGTAATTATTCTTTTTCCCTTTGCACATGTTCACCATTCTAAATCTTCTCATCATTGATACCCTTACATTATGGTTTAATTCTCATGATCATTAGCTCAGAAGGTGAACAACCATTAGAGGATTTTCTTAGCTTGATAATACTTGTGTTAACTTCACTAACCATACCCATAGCTCCACCTTACATTATAAATGAGAGACTTGTGGGTGGTGAGAGTTTATGAACTATCTAGGATAGCCACTTTAAATGAGCGACATGTGAGAACTTGGAGAAGGATTTTGTCTAATACTTAATGCAGGAATTTTATTTTGAAAACCCATGAAAACCCTCCAATGGAAGTAAGAAAATAAGTATGGTTGAAGTTGAGGATCTCTAGTGAAGGGTATGAGTTGTGGGGTAAGTCTTGAATTGGTAAACTTCTAAACGCCCATGTTTACATTGTGATCTTTGTCTCATGTTTCTTATATTAAAGATGAATGATTAACTAACTTGTAAGGAAAGATTTGAGAAGCAACTTGCTCGAGGACGAGCAAGATCTAAGCATGGGAGGATGTTGGCAGTCGATTTCCGTCAACCTAGAGCACTTGTTACACTATGGTTTGAGCTTTGAATTATAACTAACCCGCCACTAGGCATACTAATGATGTAACAAGTTCGCACTTGCATGTCGTTTTTGGAGTATGTTATTTACGCAGGATTTAAGCACTTAAATGAGGACTTCCAGGTAGAGTTCATCGAGCACTTTATGAGAAGATCACGAAGCCCAGCACAAGTCAAGACACGAAGTGAACATGACTCCGAGGACCTAAACAGAAGCTGCGGAAGTTCATGCGACAAGACCCCTTATCTTGATTGCGGGGTTAATGACGTATAAAGCCCATATGCGAAGATACAAAATGTCAAAATTGCAAGAAAAACCGCGTGAAGGATGGCGGGCCTGTAGTGGACCAGAGGGCCCAGGCCCTTGAGACTTGGAGGTTTACCCACGAGATCAACTCAGCCCAAGAGATATTCGCACAGCCCAGAACAACATGATCTTTCGGTGCAGATTTGGAGACTTAAACGGCCTCTAATGGCAAAAATTTGAATACCAAAGTTGTGGGCCTCAACGAGAGCTTCGATTTGGACATATGGAAGGCCCAATTCGAGTCAAGGAGCTAGGAGATACGGCTCCCGAAATACCTGCTGCGCAGATAAGTCCGAAATCAGACAGATTATCTTCCGAGGCCGTTTTGGGATCTTATCTTTGTTTCCAAAGAAAGCAATGAAGACTAAAGTTGGAGATAATTTCGTGGCACACAATATAGACACCGAATTTGCATTATTTGGAGTCCGTACGTGGGAGATATGACGTCGGCAAGGAAGGGCTGCAAATCAGGAAAATCTGGACGAGGTTGATTTTATGGAAACCAGGTTTGCTTCTCTCTCAAGGAGGATCTCGTGCAAGGCAAGGTGGAGCACGTCCCAAGGCTCCCCAAGGCTATAAGTACAACCCCCTAGGCGCCTAAGGGAAGGGGATGGATCAATTCATTCATCAGAGAGCCGCCATATCGAAGGAGATCACCACAAGGAGGAGGACGCCGAGGCCTTGCCGCGGCGCCGCCGGAGTTGGAGGATGGCGAAGATCAATCTTCATCGGAGGCATCTACCACATTCAACGGTACCATGCTTAGCATCTTGATGGAGTAGATTCATCGTTTGTCCATGGAGTTGTAATGGATCTTCGTGTGTAATCACCGACTATTGTTTGGAGTTTAATCTATCGCTTCCTCGTTGGTTATGCTTTAATGCTTAAGGTTTGGCCACCATGCTTTTCGGGTCGCTCCCGTAGATCGAATCAACGTTTTGTGTTCTTTAAGGCTTAGAACCGATTTTACCTTCGCGTAGTGACGGTACGAGGGAAGGGAAAAGGCTAAACCTTGTTCACATGCTTAGATAGATTAGATCAGTTTTATCATGTTTGGCAATTGCATCTTCAAGTACCCATAGACTCCATGGGCAAACGTTCTCCATAACTTGTGTATCTCACGTCTCTTGTTTAACCTAGATTAGATTGGTTTTGCCTTGTCTTAGTTCATAGATTAGATAGTCTTTAGTCTATAGTTAATCTCTCATCCAAAGGTTTGCATCAACTAGAATAGTGCTTGGTTAGACGCTAGTATATCCCTTGCTTAGTGGATTGACAAGAACCTTGGGGATCCCTCCTTGGTGAAAAAGGCACCAAGTCACATGTGTGCTTGCGGTGAACTTCAACACAGTTTTGAACCGTCAACAGTGGCGAGAAACCCCTTTAGAGGATTGGAGGATGACAACCCATATAGACACATTAAGCAATTCACGATGATATGCAACACGGTGCAACAAGAAGGAGTTCCGGCCGCTTGGTTCAAGTGGAATCTTTTTCCGTTCTATCTCAAAGATGAAGTGCAAAGATGGTACACACTTGCATCCGTTGAAGCAAAAGGAAATTGGGATGAGCTAGTGAAGAAGTTTCTTTTGAAGTTCTTTCCCATAAGCAAGGTCCAATACTTAAGGAGGCAAGTGCTCACTTTCAAGCAAGGAGAGGATGAAGGAATTGATGAAGCATTGGACCATTTTAATGAACTACTTGAGCAAGGCCCGAACTTAGGATTTTCCGGTGACTTGATGTTGCATAGCTTTTATTTTTCACTAACCCCTAACTCTTCTCGTTTTGTAAGCATGTGTGCAGGCGGTGATTTAATGGATAAAACAATTAGTGAAGCTGCACAAATTTTACAAAGGATAAGCAATGGAAAAAGAATGCAACGAGATTGGCAAATACGTTGTCGGGAGAAGCAAAACGACAAAAGCAAGCCCGAGATGCTTGCTGAAATTTCTGAAAAAGACAAACCGGTGGTCAAGGAAGATGAATCAATCATACAAGAAGTTGAAGAACCACTGCCTAAGGTAAGCAAAGTCATTTCAGATATTAAAAATGTTGAAACTAACAAGAATGTAGGCCAAAGTATGGGGAATGCTAGACCATTGGCGGAATTCAATCAATCCGATTGGATTCAAATTGATTTTGCCCCCCTAATCACCTACTGAAGGAAGGAGGAATGCTGACACTTTGCCAAATAAGTTGAAGATATATTTGATCAAGAAATGAGTGGAGAATCGATCCAAAATATGTTTGAAGAAGAAAGAGAAGAAGAAGACGAAGGATGGATCGATCATTATGACAACTCGAAGATTCATGATGAAGGAGGAGAAGAGTACAACCATGATGAGCCTAAAAGTTTCCTCTCCACAACACCATGCACACCAATTGAAGAAGAAGAAATTGATTTGTCATGGCCGTTCAACCGTGGGCAAGAATTCATTGCTAGGGAGACAAGGAAAATGAAAAGAAGAGCTAGTGACTCGAAGGATAAATGGGAGAAAATAAGGCTCAAGCTAGAAGATGAATGGGAAGGAGATGACCTAGAGCAAATACTCCAAGAAGGCCCCTCTCCACAAGGTTATAGCTTGTGTGCTATTGAAGCCTACACACTAGCAAATCAAGACACGGAAGTGCTCAAGGAAGAAGAAAAGAGTGAATCAACGATGAGCAATGTTGACGACATGTGGTACACGAAAGATAAAGAAAGCAACGTACAAGAATTTGAAGATGAAGATTGTCATAATGAAGACTTCAAAGAGGAGACAAATGCATACATTGCTGAAGGATTACATGTTCCACATGATGAGATGGAGGAGATGCAAAAAGGTAACAAAGAAATACCTCCACTCGTCGAGATTGATTTGCTTTTAACGCTACAAGACGAACCAAAGATCACTCTTCTTGAGAAAGCTCTGAGGCTAAGGTACATGCTAAAATCTCAAGATATTATTGGTTTGGATGATGATATATTCAAATATGCATGTTGGACCAATAGTATGAATAATAGTTTAAATTCTATGCCTTGTTCCAATGATGATCATGTTGATAGGCTAGAATTTCTTGAGAATGATGATGAGGCAATGTTTATGTTTGAACCAATTAATATCACGCCTAAAGAACCTTTGCCTAATGATGAGCTAAGTGGTTTGCATGAAACATATGCTTCTTTTAATTACACCTTGACTTGTTGCTACAATTTACATGTGGTGTTGATTATGGACGCGTATGTTTACAATAAATTTTGTAAATCTCGATCATACTTTGTGCTTGGTCAAGCTAATGACCTTAAAGAAGCATATGTTGGGAGAACGCCCAATTTTCACTAACCATACATGAATACAATGGCTTGAATTATGTAAAGGGAAGTCATGCCCAAAGAGTTGCAAGATAAATCATTAACCTCTCCAGAATCCCGCGATGGATGCTGCTGTCTTCATCAATTTGTGAGCTTGTTCAGACGTATACAAATGAAGAAAATGATATATTCAGAAGCTCCATCAAGTTTCCATTCCAACGCATCAAGAACTAAAGAATTTGTAGACCCGTGCAAGGAGTTATGGCAAAAATATGAGCGTTGCGCGTTATGAAATTTCAGGACAGATTTCATCACCGGAGTAAAACAGACGTAACTCTCTTGTTCGGAGTCCGATTTGGGCTAATAAAGACTTGTTGGAAAAGAAAATTTGTGCACTTTGCAATGGAGTAGAGTTTGGATACACATTCTGTTCTGGACATTAAAGAAAAATTCGTGAATAGGAGACAGCACCGAAGGGCAGTACAGAAGGGGATAGCGATGACATGGAAACTGATAGCTTGGGCAAGACATCCTCTGAAAAAAAGAGATCATGAGAGACATGGGAAGTGAATTAAAGCTGCATGGCAACCTTTACTTCTTGCATGAAGGACCATGTCTTCATAATAATGAGAAGGTATGTGAGCAAGTCGAGCTCTAAGACTTTAAATGAAGCGGTTTTCGGGAGGCAACCCGTTTCTTTGTGTTTTATTTATTTCTTAGTGAGAATAAATGACACCATCCTATGATTATTAACTTCTGTCTAATTAATCTAAGTTCAATTTTCTTTTTAGAACCACCATCATGTTCATGCTCATATTTATTTATTTGCATGCATTGCATTTTGTTATCGACATGATGTTTGTTTCCTTGCATATACATGTTTTGCATATAGTTGGCTTGGTTGTTTTATAAGGCTCAATGATGAATGCTTCATTTTTCATGTTAATGCTTCATGTGGCAATATGAGTATTTCCCTTTTGCAATCTTGTGTAAATGTGGTGTTTAAACATGTTTGTGGATCATCATCATTAAGTTTAATAAACCTTGCTAGCTTTTCATATGTTTTCATGTTGCTTTGGTCGGTTTATAAATACTGCATTGCACTTTATTCTTCTTGTGCTATAAGGAATTGTTTATCTAAGGATAGACATGGTGTTTTAACCCTATATAAGTAAATCTTTATGGCTATAGATAAATACAGCAACCTAGTTGTAAACATGGTGTTTAGAATTAGGTGTAATCATTGTGTTTGTTTATATGCTTTCCTCTCATGTGCATACACACTTTGCACCACGTACATCCATTAGGTTTTAATTCCTCATTAGATTAATTATGCCAGAAGTTAAGAGTTTTGGAGAAAATGTTTGGATTGTTGGCAATTTATCTACTCCCAACCGTCACCTTGGGGGTAAAATGTGCACTTAACATGTTTTGCAGACAAGATAAAGACTCTCATGACAAGGAAATTAAAGGATGGCTAAGATAAAAATGTTTTGTCATCTTCTTCCATGCCTAGAAAAAATGCTAAGCATGGGGGAGGCCCTGAATCATCAACACGGAAGTGCAACATGACGCTCTAGGAGATAGAATGATCAAGACCATCAACGTCTCCGTATCAATGCGCAAGAAGCCACCGATCTCATCAAAATTCCGCGTGGTCTCGAAGGTAAGACACTGAATACTTCTGGATATTTAGAAGCCCCATGAAGTTATAATTCCAACAAATCAAGAATCAAGACAATCGGAGGTTCCTACAAGTAGTTATGGCCCAATCACCGAGTGCAACACGTCCTGAAATCAGTTTTGGACGGCACGCAACTGTAAGGAATTAGATGCTCGTAGCCTAAGAGGGGGATGGGGTGAATTAGGCAACTTAAAACCTTAAGGCTAGGGTTATCACTATTTGCTCAAAACATAAACTAGAACATACTACCTAGATGTGCAACTACGGTTGTTCTAGTGTGAAACTCCGATCCCAAAACAAGCTTTGCAACCTATAGCCAAACCTAGCAAGATACTACTCTAGGAAAGTAAGGGCAAACAAGGATTGCATGAAAGTAATGCGGAAACATAAAGGGGATGGGAGGAAGCAAACTCTTGACACGCGATTTATCCCGTGGTATCGGTAGGCACTAAGCACCCCTAGTCCACGTTGTTGAAGCAATCCACACAAGAGTATTGCTTCCCGGTCATCAAGTCTCTCCCAAGAGCACCACTTGACTTGCCACAAAGGCACTCGCCAAGCTCCCTTGGTCACCTTGATGCCGCCTCCACTAAGGAGCTTCTCCACCAAGGCAAGGGGGTCTCCACATCCCCCACACAAAGTGTCCTCGCCGCTCCACACCAAGCCGGACGGTCGAAGACGTTTACCGGAGAGCCCTTAAGCTCCAAGGCTTCTAACACACCTTGTACAACTTGATCCACTCAAGAATCACCTCACAAGGTAGGTACACCTTGCACTCACTCAACTCTAAGCTAACCTAGCACTAAGCACACACACCGAGCATGTGCAAAGCCTTTAGATGTTCACTTAAGCACTAGCATGGCATGTATATGATCTCCAATGTGTGTTGAACTCCTCTGCACTTCCACATACTCCAGCAAACTCAAATGGGTGAGTGGAGGGGGTATAAATAGCCCAATGCATGAAGCTAGCCATTGGCTAACGGCTACTGAAAAATATCCCATCGGATGAACCGACACTTGCTTTTCAGGCCCATCGGTTCATCCGGTGCCCCCTCTACGTCACATAGCCATTGCAGCCCTGCTGACGCCTTTCATCTGATGCTTCGACCGACGCTCCATCGGTTCATCCGGTGCTGAAGACTCCACGGCAAAAATCTCTCTGCTAGCTTCTTTAGTGTCATCGGATGAACCGCTGCTCAAACCCTTGGAACCATCGGTTCATCCGGTGTTGAAGACTTCGCAGCCAAAACCTTACTGTTAGCAAACACATGGCCGCCGGATGATCCGCTGCTACACCGTCAGTTCATCCGGTGCTGTTGATTACTGCGAGCTAACTGTTGCTTGGTCTCTTGATTCATCCAGCACATGTAAAACTGGGGGCATCGGTTCATCCGGTGGTCCATGCTGACTTGAGTCTTCCTTCGCAGTGTACCACTTCATCCATCCATTTCACCGACGCCTTCTTCCAAGGTACCGTCGGTTCATCCGACAGTGTCTTTTCTTCTCTTCTCTTTCTTAGTTTTGGCATGTGGTATTTTTACATCCTTGGGACCTAGAAATGTCTAGAAAGACAAGCTCAACAAAATGGTTAGTCTCATTGCTTGTGTTATCATGAATCACCAAAATCAACTTTGAACAAATGGCATATGAGGCCATGTTCGCTACAGCAACGCTAAACTAAAACGGACATAGCTCCTTTGTTTGAACTCCGTTTTCAATGAATGACCACACGTTGGAAAGGTAACTTCATAAACTTTTCAATAGATCTATATTTCGATACATGTTCTGTTTTGTACAGAGGGGAAAATCCATGAAGAAGAGACAACAAGGAGATGATAAGAACAAGAAAGAGGAGATGGTGATGACAACATTGAAGAGAAGGGTGACCATTGACTCCATTAAGCATACATGATCAAATTCAAAAGTATAGGAGCAATGGAAAATCAAGACCAAAGCAAAACCACATTCGATACATGGAGATGTCGGGAGAGGATAACGAAGAACTACAAAAGATGGTAACACCTCCATGGACCTTCTCTTTTCCGAAAATAAATGCTTGTAAGTACGCCTTGAACCTTAGGTGCAACTTTTTGTTCTGTTTTCTCTTTAACAATTACATGGCTACTAGGAGGACAACCTAGATTTCTTTTTATTTTCAATAAATAGGCGTGACCATGTGTTCACCTCGATGTTTTATACTGCGTATGCTTATGGAAAAATGATGAAAGTTATCACTTTGTTTTACCTACATGAAGTTATACTTGTCTTGGCTAATTGCTCTCTATAACATGATTTGAAATTAATTTTAATACATGCTCTTTTATTTGTGGAGGTGAAATGACTACACTCTAGACCCACATATATATATTTGCTCTTTGATTTAAGTTTACGGATAGCTGAATAACTTGTTGGCTTTTATGAAAACTTAACTTTCATGCTATCTACATATTTGTGATGCTCTTGCAAAGTTCTACCTACCAAAGCCATATACATATATGTTCTATGATAACAAAACCTGTAGATTGCAAACATATGTTTTGATGAGTTGGATTAGGATTGATTTCTATGGTCCGAGACTAAGAAGCTGGTCATTCCTTTGTGTAACATTTTCTTGCTAGCCTTTTTGTCCATGCATTGTGGGTTTTCACATCGAAAATTTCACAAACCTCGCTGGGCATCCACCCTAAACAAAAAATATCTTTTTGGGATTACCTCCTTGTCCACAACCCAATTTTGACTATGGAGTAAAATTCCTGACGGAAATTCAGATATTCTGCAAAGATTATATATTCATGCTTACTTTAGTAGTCCCTTCCCCTCTCTCTTATGCTCGAGGACGAGCATCATTCAAGCATGGGGGGGAGGAGTCATCGCATCATCTCTGACAAATGCTGAGTAAGTATTCTGTTGCAAAAGTTCTGAGGAGCAAAAAGAAAAAAAGGGAATAAAAAATGATGAGAAAAGAAGAAAAAAAAGAGATGAAAAAAGGAGGAAAATAAAAAAAGAAAAAGAGGAAATAAAAAAATATAAATATGCTCCTCGGTTATTTTTGCTTCATAAGCTCTCAAGTGCGTCGAAGACAAATCCATACTCAAATCTTCCAACCATGTGCAATCCAATAACGAGGGCTTCACTTGTGCCTCCAGATCATCCATTGCCACTTGCACATGTCCACCTATCTAAATGTGTGTGTTTCATCCCTCTCTCGTTCCAACATTTATTTTCCATGGCCTTTTTGACGAGTCTCGGTAATTCCAGTAGATCTTTCTCTTAATTTGACAATATTTCGGATGTATGTTTTGCTAGGATTGTTTTAACCTACCAAGCTCCACATAAGCCTTCCACTATCACATATGAGTAGAATAGGTTGAAAATAATCTAGTATAGGCTTGAGTGACTTGATGAGATGAGTGTTCCCATGAGCTTTTGGAAGAGATTTTCACCTATGTTGGATACGCATCTTTTTGAAAATTCTTCGATGGAACAAGGTAACGGTTTGAAGTTCACTTAAGTTTGAGAGCATCATATTAATTGTGGCTAGTTCTTTATTGTTAGTCTATCTTTCATAATGAAAAAGAAGCCGGTCACAACTTGAACTTTAAAACTAAATTCTTCAGAGAGAGCAATATGTCTTGTCATGAATGACTAATTGCAGGGACAACATTGGAAGGCAACACTGATTCCCCTTTAAGCAAGGATTACTTACTCAAGGACGAGGAAGGCTTAAGCATGGGGGTGTTGGCGTTTCTTAACCTCAACGCTAGGCGTCGTGGTAGCGTGAGCATGTAAGAGACTCCTGGGTACACTGACGAGTGCGAACAAATCCGCAAGCGCACAGATACACCGATGTAGCACTTCCCCTAGGAGAATGAGTATTCCCGTAGGGTATCGTTCCCTACGACAGAGAGTAACCAGAGAGGGTCTATCCAAGGACACCAGCTACTGCTGGGATAGGTAGGGATATGAGAAGCACTTTCTTAAGGGACTTAGCTCTCAAGATGGATCTGTCCGCTATTAGTCCTCCTCGCGGGGCGCCAACCCATCCTAACTTTTTAGGGAGAGGCCAATATACTGGCAACGGGGCCCGATCCGGTACGCAGGCATGGAGGGTTCCAAAGGGTCCAACAGGCTGTCACCACTGCGGCCTACCTCTATCGTTACGCCAACGCATGCGGTCTTCGTAGGATAACCAGAGCCCAGACACCACGTCTGCACCCTAGATAACTACTATAGTGCGGTTATGTTTGTCGACCCGCTAACAACACTATAGCAACCTATTTAAATACGGAACCACGAACTAGGGAGAGAACGGAATCAAATCATACTAGTCATCGAGCTACGGAGAAGAAAGAAAGCTATGGATGCAAACAAACAAGATACAACAGACTTACTTAGCTAAACAGGATCAGAGCATGCAAACAGGTATATGTACTACTGGACTAGCTCTAAAGGATCGAAGCCTTGTGTCACGAAGAACACAAGCCTCTAACTTATGGATGAGCTAAGAACACAAGAACAAATCAAGCATGCATGATGTCCACTACAGTCTAAATAAGAAATGCTGAAATGCTCACTTTGATCTAACTCAAGAAAGAGCATCCATGAGGACATCAACTCACTCCTCACTCCTACTCTACCTCTCAACTAATCCTAGTCTAGATCTCTTCTCAACACCATCCTACCACATAGAGGTGAGAATCACCTCACATGGGCAGAATTAGAGAGAGGGAGAGAGAGCTACACAAGAGATAAGTGGATCTTGAGAGCTTGGTGGTGTGTGTGAAATGAGGCCCCTGCCCTTCTATTTATAGGCAAGGGAGTGGCTTGCTCCGGGGCTCCAAGTGCTCCAAAACACCCCGGAATGCAGCCAATAGCCAATGGGAGAGAGCCACATGGAGGGCCAGGATGAACCGACCCTAGGTCGGTTCGGCCAAACCTAGGGTCAGCCGGCCCCCTCGGGTGG
The DNA here is from genome assembly GCA_036936925.1 of Cenchrus fungigraminus. Lineage (NCBI taxonomy): Eukaryota > Viridiplantae > Streptophyta > Magnoliopsida > Poales > Poaceae > Cenchrus > Cenchrus fungigraminus. Next base: position 108,645,666 of record CM072779.1, read on the forward strand.
CTCCCTGGCCCGTGCTTCCTCTAGCTCACTTCTATGTGGGCCCTGATGCTCCTCCTCCGTGCATGGCACGTTTCATGGCGGTTTGGTTAGCAAAGTGGGCCCATGGATCCATGTGATGCTGACGTGGCAGCGTATGATTCGTCGAGAGTTCTTCACATGGATTGGTGACATCATGGATCCAGGAGAATCCATGGGCAGCCCCTGATTGGCCAGCATTTGAGTGCCTTGGATTGGAGTGGAGTGAATGTGCATGGATTCCTCTCATTTCCTATGCTAAATACCTGCCGGTGGAAAGTATTAGTTTAAGCTCCTATTCTAGTGTGGATGTGCAATTCATGTTCAATTTGAAGGAGTTGACGGCCATAAAAATGGTACTTAACAGCCGTCAACAACACCCTCACACTTGACCTTTACTCGTCCCGAGTGAAGGGGAAACAAAGCCAAGTGGGTCATGAATACCAAAGAGTAAGACAAACATAAGAGATATTCCAAGTCATACCTTGCTCCTGTGAACCTCTGTGGAGTGGCTGTCATGTCTCCTTGGGTGATTGAAAAGTAGAACAGTTGTGAATCAAGTCACTTATGCACCTGATGATAAACACCTTGGGGTTTTGCAATGTTTTTCATAAACAAAACTCTTGGTGGCTTCCTCATTTGATTCTCTCAGATCGCTCAATGTGTATATGTCCTCACCAAGGCAATTGCCTTTCTTCATCCTACTTCTAATGATGGCTATATGTGGAGCTCAGGGTAGGATAAAAGATAAAGCATACTTGTATCACATATATTGCAGTCAAAAATTGGATCCACAGAGAAAATCAAATCATACAATCAGATCAAGATGTGCACCAGTATGGCTTATGGAAGTACTAGGCCCGGAATGGGTGCTAGATATTACCATGCATATATGATGAGAACTATGGGTTGATGGTAAGGTGGACACTAGCCCTGGAATGGACACTAGTTATTACCATCAAGATTATGGGACTCCTTTATGTATGACCACCTCTCTCCTATTTCCTCCTTTATTCTGGACATGGGCTACTCTTTTCTTTTTCTCTATTTTTTTCATCAACATGCTTTGAGCATGTGTCTTCATTTTTTTTTCATAGCCCATATCTCTTTTTGAAGGATACTTTTAGAGAGAGAGGTCACACCACATATGGAGCTTTTATTTTTATGGAATGGATGAATGATACAATGCTAACTTCCAGTGTAGAAGCATAGCAAGGGGAATAGGTGGGGTGCACATGAATCTTGATCATGAAAGTAATGAATAGAATTCTCACAAGGGTCACATAATTTGACAACGCTCAATGCAATAACAAGCAGCATACGAGTAGAAGGTTTTCAACTACGAAGATCATATGGCTCTAATGGGACAGAGGCATATCAAAGAGGAGCTTTTCCAAGAGGTTTTATGTTTTTCAAAATAAATATCCCAAGAGAGTTAGTCATCAGAGCAACAGATCATATCATCCAGCCATATCATACTTGTCAATTACTTAGGTGGTCATGCTTGTCCTTAAGACGGTTATGGTTCACAAGCATCAGGTAGAAAACGAGGAATAAAACATATGTGAGTCTACTCACGCGTCAAGCAAGTTAGGTGATCTTTAGCATCAACATTCGAGTTTTAATTTATAGAGATAAACAGATATAGGTTATAAAACTCAGGAATGAGAGAGAGTGAGTTGTTGAGATGCAAACCGGCGCTATGCATGAGAGTTGAACCGTGAGAGGCTCTCCATAGGAGTGAACTCGTGCGGGTCCCGTTCAGGTTCTCTGTAGGTGATCGATCAGCTAGCGCGGAGTGCTCATAGTGGGTACATGCGAAAACGTTGTGCCTGCATTGGGAGAGTCGTGGCTCTTCCCCCACACTGTCTCGAACCTAGATGTCCTCTAAATCAAAAGACCAAAGTAATGACACAAGGGTAGCTAGACTGGGTTACATGTCCGGTGAGCCACTTTATTCAAATCCAAATGTTCTAGAAATAAAATGATTAGGCGCTTACACATATGGGAAGAAATAAATGAAATGAAGGGAATAAATAAAGGGAAATAAACCTAGACCTAGACTAGTGCCTAATAAATGAAGGTTGGGGCTAATCCCCACTACTCGGCGTCATAGAGGGCCGCATGCCCCGTAGCCGAGAACAGCCTCCTCATCTTCGCACACAGGTCGTGGCGAAGGTCGCGCACATCGTCTCTCAACTCGGTCGGGTCCAACTTCTGCTCTGAGTAAGCAGCCCTGAGCTTCTCGTTGCTGGCCTCCAATTCCTTCATCAGCGGGGTCAGCTTAGCCACTGAGGAGAGCTTAGGGAGTTGCTTGGTTGCCCGAGTCCTCTCCCTGGACCTCCTAGTGTAGGGCGGCAGTGGCAATCCGTCGTCCGGGCCAAGGTCTTCGTCCTCTTCTGGCAGGACTGGAGCTGGGCGTGCCTCAGGAGCTGAGCTCGTCTGCCCTCCAGCTAGCGACAATCCAGGTGCGCTAGGTCGAGCGAACGGGAAACCCTTGGGGCGAAGCTGAGCCGTGGTTGGCCTGTCGTAGGGGCTGGCCGCCCATCTCATGTGCCTCTTCCCACGCGAGGCAGAGCACCTAGATGGCGGCGTGCATGGAATCCTCCCACCCGCGCGGGATGGTAGCGAGTAGAGGAACAGCTAAGACTCCGGCCACCATCGCGAGGTCCGCAGCTGGGCGGTAGCGACGGAGGAGTTGCATCCTGCCCCGGGACTAGTGGACGAGGTGGAGCCGTCGAAGGGGACGACACTCCTTCCGGCCATGGGTGCGGTGATGAGCTCAGGATGGTGAGGTGGAGGAGATAGATTCTTCGCGACGCGAAAACTCATCGGGCAGCAAGGAGAAGGTTTTTGGAGGAGTGCGAGACGCACACGTGAAAGAAGAAGGGAGGTGTCACCAGGGCTTTGGCCGAACTTGGGTTCGGCCGACCCTAGGTGGGCCCCTCTGGCCTTCCCCCTTCTCGTGTGGGCTCAAGCAGGCCTCAGGACCAAAGGCCCAGGTGGATTCCCCGAGATGGAAAGGTTGACTTAGGCTAAAGCTAGGATAAGGTTGAGGTTGAATAATCAACCTCTACTATATGATAACTTTGGCCAAGCCACTAGTATAACCATAGAAAATCTGGGGGAGCTCACCTTGACAACATACTGGTCCATCAAAAGTGTAGAAGCCTCTGATGGGGATCATGATGCATTCACCGTGTTGCCACGATGGTGTTGCCTTCCTGTGGTCCTTTGCTTACTCCTTTTTATCTTGGTAATTTCTTTCTCCTGCGTAATCAATGCCCACAAGATACCCGAAGGATAATTCTTCTAGGGAAACAAAATGAGTCCCAAGAATACTCAGAATGTTGGCGTCTTGTGATCTCCTATCTCAACTCATGACCATCTCCCTTGCAGATAATGTGATGTGATGATAAGCTCTGATCTGCAAGGTTAGTGCATATACGAACATGAGCCAAAAAGATATATTGAAGCTGAAAGCAAGCATGATCATCCCTGAGAGGTCGAGGCATCCCTGAGGTGGTCACGGGACTCGAGAACTATAGCACTAGGGTCGCGTAACTCGAAGATGAAAAGATCGAGCACTGAGGCTAGTGCTCCAACAACAGGTACCGATCTCCGAGTGAACTCAAGCTCAGAATGACACTCGTCCTCAAAAGAGGATAGAGCATGGACTTCCAAAGGCCGGTGTACGATCAGGAACCAGAGTTCAGATGAAGAACGAGATTTAACTCACTCTTGCCTTAGGCAGAGGGTCTGATGTTCTCATCAGAACGATGGAAACATCCAGAGGTCTGGCTTAAGCTTCCAATGGGAGATTATGGATAAGCTGGAAAGTGCATCTCCCTTTGGGCATCGATCAAGTTAGGCATAGGATACAAAGTTTAAGCTTTTCCTGACTGATCGGCATCAATCGATGGGATTAAGATAAGAAGTGAATGCTCCCCATTTGATCGGTAAATGATCGTGCTCCTTCGGTCTAATGAATGAATCCAATGGATTATAAAGCAGAGACCGATGTCTTGGTTTATACGAAACTTCAGTGTAAGGCACTTCAGCTGAAACCTCAACGTAGAAACACGATAAACCTCTCATACTCTCCTTAGGAGATGGTTGTTAGGATCGAGCAAGTCATCCTGGCCGGGAATGATCATTCTTTCCAAACCACTCTCTCCATCCTCCCGCGAGACGAAGTCTCAGGGAGAAGGTCTAAGAAGATGCACAAGAGGGGAACCTAAGGGTAGATCTCGCACCATGAAATCTTTCCCTTAGACTCCTGCTATTCAGGTATGACATCTTCAGCCAGAGCTCAGAAAGAGTGGATATGAAGTCTCGGGCTCGGCTGATGATGGATTTAGGTGGCTCAACATTTCCTCTAGTGGGTACCTCATTGACCGGGATGCAAGGGGAGCTGAAATCTCAGAGATTCTCCACGATCTCTTTTCCCTCGACACCATCTAGGTGCGCAAAGGATCCTCTGGAGAGAGCATTAAGCCTCATGGCATCATCCTTCCACAATCCAAACTAGAAGTGCTAGAGAAACATCCAATCGGGAATGTAGAGGACTCGGCAATCTTCCACCGCAGAGGCGAAACGCTGCCATGCCATTCCTAGTGATTCCTCCTCACATTGCTTGAAACTGAGAATCTTAGTCCTTAGCGAGATGACACGTCGTATCGGGAAGAATTGGGAGCAGAAAGCTGCTCTCAAACTTTCCCAAGTAAGGTAGTCTCTACCAAAACAACAGTGCCAATCCCGTGCTTTCCCAGAGTGGGATAGCGGGAAAAACTCTCTTTTTCGAGCATCCGGTGATTCTCCGGTTTTACCCCGAATTTCAATCAGATGCTCGTAGCCTCTCACATGATCAAAGGGGTTCTCATTACTTAACCCTGAGAAGGATAGGTCCTGAATTAGCTTCATGAGAGAGGGGTAAAGCCGACAGCCAGATGTAAGAATGAGTCTTGACGAAGGTGGCTCTGAGGGTTCACTCCTCGAAGGTGAAAGGTGTTTACAAGGATAACCTTCCTTGGGTAGCGGGGGTAGAGGTAGAAGTAAAGAAAACAAAAAGGATATCTCAAAGGGTAAGGGGGGTGAAGGTAGAAGAAAAAAAGGAAAAAGATAAATACGAGGATAGACGGGCTCGAAGGTTAACAACAGCTGTCCCCGACAACGGCGCCAGCAATGCTTGTTGGCATTTCTTAACCTCAACGCTAGGCGCTGTGGTAGTGTGAGCGTGTAAGAGACTCCCGGGTACACTGACGAGAGCGAACAAATAAGCAAATGCACGGATACACCGTTGTAGCGCTTCCCCTAGGAGAATGAGTAATCCCGTAGGGTATCGTTCCCTAGGACGAAGAGTAACCAGAGAGGGTCTATCCAAGGACACCAGCTACTGCTGGGATAGGTAGGGATATGAGAAGCACTTTCTTAAGGGACTTAGCTCTCAAGATGGATCTGTCCGCTATTAGTCCTCCCCGTGGGGCGCCAGCCCATCCTAACTTTTTAGGGAGAGGCCAATGTACTGGAACGGGGCCCGATCCGGTACGCAGGCGCGGAGGGTTCCAAAGGGTCTAACAGGTTGTCACCACTGCTGCCTACCTCTATCGTTACGTGAACACATGCGGTCTTCGTAGGATAACCAGAGCCCGGACACCATGTCTGCACCTTAGATAACTACTATAGTGCGGTTACGTCTATCGACCCGCTAACAACACTATAGCAACCTGTATAAATACAGAACCACGAACTAGAGAGAGAACAGAATCAAATCATACTAGTCATCGAGCTATGGAGCAGAAAGAAAGCTATGGATGCAAACAAATGAGATACAGCAGAGTTACTTAGCTAAACAGGATCAGAGCATGCAAACAGGTATATCTTCTACTAGACTAGCTCTAAAGGATCGAAGCCTTGTGTCCCAAAGAACACAAGCCTCTAACTTAGGAACGATCTAAGAACACAAGAACAAATCAAGCATGCATGATGTCCACTATAGTCTAAATAAGAAATGCTGAAATACTCACTTTGATCTAAATGAAGAACGAGCATCCACGAGGACATCAACTCACTCCTCACTCCTACTCTACCTCACAACTAATCCTAGTCTAGATCTCTTCTCAACACCATCCTACCACATAGAGGTGAGAATCACCTCACATGGGCAGAATTAGAGAGAGGGAGAGAGAGCTACACAAGAGAGAAGTGGAACTTGAGGTCTTGGTGGTGTGTGTGAAATGAGGCCCCTCCCGTTCTATTTATAGGCAAGGGAGTGGCTTGCTCTGGGGCTCCAAGTGCTCCAAAACACCTCGGAATGCAGCCAACAGCCAACGGGAGAGAGCCACATGGAGGGCCAGGATGAACCGGCCCTAGGTCTGTTCAGCCGAACCTAGGGTCGGCCGGCCCCCTCGGGTGGCTCCCTGGTCCGTGCTTCCTCTGGCTCGCTTCCATGTGGGCCCCGATGCTCCTCCTCCCTACATGGCATGTTTCCTATCGGTTTGGTTAGCAAAGTGGGCCCATGGATCCATGTGATGCTAATGTGGCAGCGTATGATTTGTCGAGAGTTCTTCACATGGATTGGTGACATCATGGATCCAGGAGAATCCATGTGGCAGCCCCTGATTGGCTAGCATTTGAGTGCCTTGGATTGGAGTGGAGTGAATGTGCATGGATTCCTCTCATTTCCTATGCTAAATACCTGCATTTGAATAGACATCGACACTGTTGGAAAGTATTAGTTTAAGCTCCTATTCTAGTGTGGATGTGCAATTCATGTTCCAATTTGCAAGAGTTGACGGTCATAAAAATGGTACTTAACAATCATCAACAGGGGGTTGTTGGCGGTCAATTTCCGTCAACCTAGAGCATTTGTTACACTTTGGTTTGAGCTTGATTATGGAACTAACCCGCCACTAGGCACACTAATGATATAACAAGTTCAACTTTGTATGTGCATTTGGAAGTGTTGTGTTTTTGCAGGAAAACATGGACAAAAGGGACGGAATTACAACGAGTTCAAAGGAGCAAATGAGGAGTTCCTTTCATGTTCAAGTGCAAGGTGAAATCACTCCCAAAGGTGGCAAGGACCAAGGTGCTACGACGGATCATCCCCGAGGACTAAGACGTAAAGATCAGACTTCATGCGAGAAGACCCCCTATCTTGATCGTGGGGATGACGATGCCAAAAAGCCACACATGAAGGGGCAAAAAGTCCAAATAGCAACAAATGCCACGCCAACAAAGATGGGCCCGAACCGGGCCTGAAAAGGCCCAGGCCGACTGGCCCATGCCGACCAGCCTAGCCTTTTTTCCTCGGTTCATGGTCCCATTTGACCTAGATGCTCCTCGGTGTATTTATATCCCTTGTCTCTGACGGCTGCCACATCCAATCATTCCATCAACGCCCATTCACCAGATAGCCGCCGCCGTAAGATGAGGGATAGAGTTAGATGAGTTCGTCGCAAGGATCAATGCCGGTGGAGAGAAGGAAGCAAGAGGAGGACTCCAAGCCGTCAGCCTAGGAGTGTTCCTAAGCCTCCTCGCCGCCATCTTCATCGACGACGTTCTCTGAAGTCTCCGTCACCCCTATGTGCTTCAATCTATGTAAGATGACGGGGTAATGCCTCCCTTCATCCCTAGGGTTTTATGGGTCCTTGCTATGTAATTGCTACATGAACTTTATGCATATCTATGCTTCATGGTCTATGTCTTTGCTAATGCTTTATTTACATATGTGTGTGTTGACAGTAGATAACGCGCCAAATTATGATCCGCAAGCGCACGGGTCGGTTGTAGCTTCTCCATTAGAGTATCCCCCAAGGTTTATCAATCCGTGGAATAAGTGGATTGCTATGCTCAACTAAGCACTAAACTTGTTGATTCAAAGCTCTTTATCAAGTGATGATGTATATATAAGAACTAATCTAATCTAGGTTTAAAGAGATTAACGAAGAGAGTAAAAGTATGGAGAGTTCAAGAATCTAGAAAGCTTGCCCAAGGGATCTAGGATCGCTTAGAGATGTAACCACCTAGCAAGAACGAACTGATCTAATCTATCAAGGTAAAGGTGCACCAAGTCCAACCTTTTCCCTCTCGCGTACTAGCCACTACACGAGGGTAATCTATGATTGGACAACGAGAGCACAAGACATTGGTGTGATCTAGGTATGCAAAACTAAGGGATGTGAACCAAGTTCGATATGCTTTCCCTCCCGCGTACATGTCACTACACGACGGTAATCAAATAAGGAACAAAAGGAACACGATATGTGAAGCTACGAGCGATGCATACCCAAAGCTACCCAGTCGACAATTAAGATTGAAGCACCATCAACATGAATATGATAGCAAAAAGATCCAAAACATACGTTCGGTGATTACAACTCAAGCTCTCCCTTCAACCCCAAGCACAAACAAGGATTTTACCCCCATAATGTTACACATTATAGCGCGAGACCTGGTGTAGAATCCTCTGGAGTAGATGAAGTTCGACGAGGAAGATGCTCTCCGCCTTGCTTTCTCCCTTGAAGATCCAATCTCCTCCTTGCTCTTCATCTTGTGGCGGTGCCGAAGGGACCTTGCTAGGGTTTCCGGGCGTCCTCCTCTCTCTTCTATGTGGCTTTCTCCCTCGGTTGAATCTCTGAAAGTTGAATGCCTTGATGTGGTCGACCTCAGGGGCTTTTATCGGTCTTTCTGGCGAATGGCGGCGGAGGCATAGACTTAGGGTTCGATGAACATCACGCACGAGAAAGGGGAGGCCGAACCGCCACAAAAAGGCCCTAGGCCAGTCGGCGTGGGCCGGCCGGCCCAGGCCCATTTTGGCTAGGTTCAGCTCCGTCTTTCGCGAGCGAGCTTCTCTTGCAATTTTGACCTTTTTCCCTTTAGGATGTATGGCCATTTGGTGTCTTTATCCTTGTGAATAGATAGGGGGTCTTGTCGTATGAACTCCGGTCTTCTCGTCTTGGTCCTCGGGAATATCTTGTGTTGCATCTTGGTCCTTGCCACCTTTGGAAGTAAGTTCATCTTGTATTCGCACACGAACAGAGCTCCTTGATCCTCTTGCTTAACACCTTCCGAACATGATGCGAACTTATCCATTAAGCTTGTTATTTCCTGTATAAACATACAACTCCCAAAACACATGCTCGTGTCGAACTTGTTACATCATTAGTATGCCTAGTGGTGAGTTAGTTCCAAATCAAAGACGAAACCAAAGTGTAACAAGTTCCTTAGGGGTGCCATATTTGACCGCCAACAATGTGTACAACATGTGATCTTAGTAGGGTTTGTGGTAATCGTGGTGATTAGCTTAACTCTATGAATGCTTAGATGTAGATGCATTAGTGAAGTGATCAATTACCTTCGTGTAGTGACATGTACGAGAGAAGGGAAAAGGCCTAGCGACCGCATAACCGCCGTGAAGCTAGAAAACATAGCACCTCTTTCATGTAGTAGATGCATGTCTTTGTGATCCTAGACCATAGGGAGGGAACACTTATCTACTTAATCCCTCTCTTGTACCAACCTTTGCCATCTAGTTTACTCTTAGATTAACATAGATTAGATTGCTTTTTCTTTAGATTAATATCTCTTTCAAAGGCTTTCCAATCAACTAGATTAGTACTTGGTTATGTTCTAGCAATTCCCTTGCTCCTTGGGTTTGACAAGAACCTTGGGGATCACCCCGTGGTGAAAAAGGCTATAGGTGGTCCGTACCCTTGCGGATCGAAGTTCGTTACGAGTTTCAACCATCAACATTGCTTTACATTCAGGATTTCCCCGCATGGTGCAAGAAGAGCGGGTTGAAGTCATAGACATGGGTCAGTGCAAGGTAGCAGTTCGAGGCCGAAGCTTGCATGTGGGGTTTGGTGGTTTGCCCACAAAACCATTGGTGGACGGTTTCTTGGTTTGTGCCTCAAAACTAAGGCCGAAGGCCCAACACGACGGAGATGGTGATCTAGGAGCGTCGGGAAGCTTCGAGGTGGGGGCACGTGGCGTGATCGTGGGGTTTGCGTCGAGGCTAAGCGAGTCCGCGGTGGAAGCCTGTCCGCTCGATGAGAATATGCTTGACTTGGACCAAAATGCCCCTTAGGGGTGTGCATCTTACATTTATGCACTATGGGTAGTAGGGTCATTTGCCACCTCTAGGAGACTAAGTATAAATAGAAGGTAGACGAGGATGGCTAAGGTTAATTGGCTCCGGACTGCTTCTTTTCCCTGTATTTCCTTTGGCTAGATTCTTGTATAGACTTGACCTCTGGATGTACGGAAGAATTCAGCGTTGTGATTCTATCTCCTTCTTAGCATCTTGTCATTTTCGTGTCATTTTCGGTGCTATTTTGGGGGCTTTTGTTCTTCTCTTGATTCGTCGTTTTGAGGGCGTTTCTCTTTAGATTTCTTTGAGAGGATCATGGGTGGATGTCTTGTGCATCTTTGGGTATGATCTTGACCCCTCAAACGCCGGGAAAACCCTTCGATTTGTGAGTTCTTGGTGGAACCCGAGTTCATCGAGGTGTCTTCGTAGGATCTCGATTCCTCTCATTTTAATGTGTTTGTGTAACATCCCGTGTTTTTAATCATTACTAATTAGTGCTAATCACTATTTTAAACAAGTCAACACTCATTAGTGAACAACCCTCGGTCAAAGTCTTGGTCAAACCCCTAGCAACACCCTTGAAACCCATACCCTGTCTGGAACTTTTGCCATGTTCTCCAAATTTCACTTAAACACTTCAAAATCGCCCAATATAAAAGTTGTGCATCATTTCATGGGACACAATCTTCATAATTGGCGGCATTTCAAATTTTGAGTGTAAAGTGGTCAAAATCTTGGTCAACGGCAGAAACAACCTTTTTCAGACGCCGAGAAAATTCTCAAATTGGCATGTGATTTATGCGAAATCTGTTGATCAAAACACCTAAGAGCCTTTGCAAAAGTTGTAGAGGGTCATGAGATCTCCAACTTTGGTATTTACACCTTGGAGCACTTCAGTTGCAAAAATTCGAGTTCTACATGGTCAAACAGGGTCAAGGCGAACGACAGCCGCGTCAGGAACGCGCCCCTGCGCACGACGTCACCGCGCGCCACGTCGGCCCCACTGCCGTACGGCGGTACACGCACACCAAGGTAGGGCTGCGACTGCCGGTCCGTGCAGGGTGCCTCGGCCACTGTGCGCCGTGGCGATGACGCGTGCACGGAGCCGTGGCCGGTGCCACGTGGCACGCGCGAACACGCTGGGAGGCCGCATGCGCGCCCGCCATTGGCCGCCCGCCGCCGCACGTCACCACCGCCTCTCCGACCCATGTTGCGACCTGGCCGTTGACAAATGCTCAGGGAAACTTCCTCCTCTACTTGCCGAGCCACTATATAAACCCCTTCTGCCCCCCCTGTGCGGAAGCAATGCCGCCGTCATCCGCCATTGATGCCGCCGCCGACGAACTCACCTCTCGGCTCACTCCCGTAGTCGTCTCACACCCCGAAGCTCCTCTCTAGCATCCACTCGAGCTTCCACAGTCACACATGGCCTAGCTCCGTCCCTCTTCTCACTGGAGATGGAGCTGTAGCGGCTCCGCCGCCGTTGCCTCGCTACCACTGCTTGCTGGAGATCGAGCCGTAGCGGCTCCGCCACCGCTGCCTCGCTGCCGCCGCTCGCCGGAGCCACCTCCGGCCAAGCCACCGCCACCAATCGAACCATGGTGAGCTAAATTGCAACCTCGTGCCATTTGTTTGCCTGCTCCGGCCACGCTTCGCCGCCGGTGAGCTCGCCCCGCCGCCGGAGGGCATGGGTGTGAGGCATAAATCTTTTTAGGGTTCGTTGTGTAAAGCCAAGGGCATATATGTAAGGAAATGAATTTTTCCAGGGTCTCTGCTAGAAGTAGATTCTTAAGTTTTTCACCCATAGGTCCAGCACCTTGGAAAATTTATAGAAAATCGTAGAAAAACCAGAAAAATGCAAAAAAACATTGTGTTGGTCTCCATGTGTTGAAGCCTACCTTTTATAGAAAGCATGTCTATAGTTTTGATGTGTAGTTTTTGAATTAGAATTCAAACTCAGTTTGAATGTGTGTTGTCATAACTTGAAATGTACAACTGCTCTGGACTTGATCTTTGGATATGATGTTAGCCATGATTGGAATAGGCTAGATCTAAGTTGTTGCACAAAGTTACTGAAGGAATCTTTAGCTATGATTTATTTTGTATTTATGCTAGATCTGTGTAAATGATTTGTGTAGATTCATGTAAATAGATTTTGTATCTCAACTTGTGGCTACAATCTTATTATGTTTAGGTATGTCTCTGGTGAATTTATCCCTTTTTAGGAACTGTGTAAATGTATGTTTCTAAGATATGCTTGTTTATAAAGTCAAGTTCATAGTTCACATTCTACTTATCCAGTATTGCTCATCTTTGGGCAAGATGATGTTTTTGACATGTTTGAGCTATAGAAGAAAGCTTGACTACAAAATAGTGATAGATGTCTCTATATAATTGTTTTATGTATGGCTAGACTGAAAGTTGTTATTTTTGTGTAGCTTGATAGAAATAGTTTCTGGAGCTAATTTTTGGCATGTAGCCTAGTTATATTTGAGAGATTCTATGTGTAAATTTTGAGCTCCAGTGCATGAGTAGTTTTGCCTGTATGAGTAGATCTTGCTTTTGCTAGTTAGAAATTGTCGTATTTTTCCTGCTTAGGATATAACTCAAATGGCTGTGAATTTTTGACAGTATTTCAGTTGTTCCCCTATGTGCATGTACAAAAATTCTATCTGTGAAATCATGCATGGTTTAAATAGAATTAATTTTTTGAAGGAAAATAGTTTTAAAGAAATGAAATAAGGAAATCACCCCTTTAATCCCACTTGGGTCCTTAACCCTAAGTTAAAAGCCTTTTGACTCACCTTTAACCAACCTAATTTCTTTCTGAAGAAAAATAAATATAATTAAATAAATGTGCACACAATCACCATCAAAGTAAAGGTTTAATAAATTGTGCCTACCTTTCTCTTTATAGGAAGAGTATGCTGAATATATTTTTTTCTAGATGAATGTGGTCAACCATGCACTCCATGTTTGGCATGTATTGATGAGGACATCGCCACACTAGATACGCGCACGCCACGTCCTTCCCCACGCTACAAGTCATCTCCAACTCAGCTGCTACGTTCGGTTCGGATTCAGCCGACATCCCTGCACAGTTTCGGCGATATCTCCCTCATCCGACATCGAAACGAGGCGTATAAAGATGAGTTAGAAAGGGGACGACGACACCGTCGTTTTGGTTATGGTCCCAGCTCCAGAAGGTTCGTGGATCATGCTATGTGACCATGACAAGGTGCTGCGTCACCTTTTTGGGCCATTTGTGCCGTGTATCGTGTCGGGCCTTAAGCCCAGGTTGAGGACGCCCCCCTGGTCGCCCCCTCAACCCTAGGGGGTTAAAACTCAGTAGCCTCTGTCGTTTAGACTTGGGTTTTGTTTAATAGGTTGTGATTTCCGTCGAGGATCAAACTTTCTTCATAGCTAATGTACTGTCAAGGTCTTTTGCTGTGAATCAGGGCCCCCGTTCTTGTTCATCACCACTGTGTCGATTAGTCCTTTTGTGATCAGAACTTGAACCCCTTTGTCTTTGCTTCCATTCATATCTGCAATTATCAGATTGTGTGCTTTACTTTCTTGCTTGTGTTCTCGATTCGCTTGCAGGGAAAAGCCTTCGTGGCGAGGTCAATCAAGTTGTGCTTGGTTGATAACCAGCGGAGTAGTGGTGTAGCGGTTGCGGGGTCCGAATTGTGCTGATTCGAAGCCAGATCGTCAACGTCAAGTTATCCACCCAATCGAGTTTACCATCTACCTCTCAGAAGATCGGGCAATCGCCTATCATTTGGTATCAGATTCCTAGGTTTCCCGTGAGGTACTTTCGTGTTTCCCTTTAGATTGGTTTGTGTTCATCACCTATCGTCCACAAAAACCCCAAAAAGATTTACTTTTCCGCTGTCCTACTACCCTGTTTAGCCTTGCAATTTTGTTTTCAGATTGCTTTGTTGAGTTTGTGTCCGTGGTCGAGTCTTGTTGCTGGTTTAGGTTGTGTTTGTCGTCGTAGTTCAACGTGCCTGTCGCTGTTTTTTTTGTTTCTGCTGCTAGCCCATCCACCATTAGCCATACAACAAGTCGAGCCACCACATTACTCGATTTTCCATCGCTAGCCGCCTTGTGTGAACTCTCGTCGTGCAAGCCCTAGATAGGTTGCAAGCTGCTTTAATCGCTTTTGCATCGCATACTTGATCCTTGAATCATTATCTGGCGAATACCTATTGCTTTGCATCTACTACCAGGGAGGATCGTGCTCCTGTGTTTGTTTGTGCCACCGCTAGGAGGACGTTTTGCCCTAGCCGCCGCTGCTTTTCTTGACGAGTTGTGCCTTTCTGAAATCATAGGTTGAGATACCTTCCTTAAAACAGGCAATACTTTTCGCTCGGTGCTCCATTTCTTCTCAAATTTTTACATGAGCTTGGCAACAAAAAGTTGGACAGACATCTACCCACTTTGTCTGTCAGGCCGTTCTCAAAAAATTTAAAAAAATTGGGAAGATAAATAAAAAAATTGTTTAAGTGTTTTGAGGGGTTGTCAGAGATCGTTTCTCATTTTCCCTAGGCCACATTACACCTCTGTTTCAGGTGAAATTTTGTGTGCTTCCAGATTTAGTGCCCTTTGTTCCGAGGTAAAAATTTTAGAAAAAGTTTAGTTCGTTTGCTGGTACTCCTATGGAAATGTGATTTTGTGATTTCTACTAGTGCTGAAAAATCTGCTCTATTTACAGAACTGCCATTGTGCTGATTTTCAGAGTTTTTTATCCATCGTTCCTTGTTACTTTTACCTTGTTGTGCTATGACTAGGACACGTCTTAGCCAGCAATTGTGACTTGTGCTTTGGACATTTATTGAACTTTGCTAATCTGCATTCGTTATTTGCTAATCCTTGCTACCATATTGTGCCTACCCATAGCTCCACAGATACTTCTGTCAGCACAGTTTCGCCTTACAACTTGTTACCCACGCTCGACAACTGATTGTGCCGTCCTGTTGGCTTTGGTAAGAACATGTGTAAGACGGTGGTAAGCCGCTTGAGATATTGCATTCCACTTTCACCAACACCCAGTAGTTGTTAGTTGATAGGGATAACCCTTTTTGTGTTGTCTTTTGCTGTCAACTAACCATGTCTGGTAAAGAGAAAGGAAAGAAGTCTCCCACAGACTTCAATGAGTGTGTCTCCAAGGACGAGCTTATGAGGCTTGTTACTGAGTAGCGTACCTACATGCAAGAACAGTTTGATGCATTGACTCGACAGATCAACGGTCTGGTGACCCGGATTGAACATGTTGAGCAACGACCTCCACCAGTTCAACCTGAGGATGATGATGAGTTTGAGGATGTTGATCCTGATGAGGAGCATCTCTGACGTAATCGTTTTCAGATGGGAGGAGGTAATCGCAATCGTGGAGGAGGTAATCAAAATCGTGGTAATAATGATCCTTTTGCTAAATTTAAGTTTACCATGATTTCTTTTGCTGGTAGTGCTAATCCTGAGGCTTACTTAGATTGGGAAATAGCTGTTGAACAAAAATTTAATTCCCATCAAGTTCCTGATTAGCATAGAGTTAGGCTTGCTACTAGTGAGTTTACCAGTTTCACTCTCTTTTGGTGGAATGATCTGTACATTGGTTATGCTAATAATAATGCTGCTCCACCTATACCTCAGACTTGGAATGCTTTGAAATAACGAATGAAATCTCGCTTTGTTCCTCCATATTATCAACGTGATTTGCGTATGAAACTGCAAACTTTAAAATAAGGTGATAAAAGTGTCGAGGCTTATTATCAAGAATTGCTTATTTCTTTGTCACGTTGTGGTATACATGAGGATGATCAGGCTCTTTCTGTTAGATTATTTGGTGGTTTGAACCGTGATATACAGTATATTCTTGATTACAAAGACTGGACAAGGTTCAACCAATTGTACCATCTTGCTATTAAGGCTGAACGTGAGGTACAGGGACATCGCCAGCAATTTTCTTCAGGTCCAACACTGGGTGAACTTTTCAGCAGCGTCCGGATGTTGACAAGTCCAAGGCCGCCACTACTCCTAAGGCGCCATCACCTACACCGTCTACTACACCAACTTCCGAGGTGAGCAATTTGTCTCCTGTGCAGGTCCAGTCACATAAGAAGCCTTTTACTCCAGGTGCGTCCTCGAGTAGTTCCACTAGCATCCAATGCCACCGCTGCAAGGGCATGGGACATGTGTCGAAGGAATGCTCAAGTCGTCGTGCTTTCATCGCTGCCCCTGATGGTAATGGTTATATCAATGCTAGTGATGAGGAAGAAGATTCTTTGGTTCTTGCTACTAATCTTGTTACAGATTCTTTGGTTGAGCAAGAGGAGGATACCATTGATTCTGATGCTACAACTACGGGCTTCCCTAGCCTTCTTGTGCAGCGTGTGTTGGCCGCTCAATTGGCTGATGAGGAGGACACAAAGGTACAACGTAACAATTTGTTCCATATGTTTCTCATTGTCTAGGAGCGTCGTGTTCTCACCATAATTGATACCAGGAGCTGCAACAACTTGGTGAGTTCAGATCTGGTCTGAAAGCTTGGTTTGACCACTCGTGAACTATGTTACTCATATCACATACAATGGTTCAACAATAGTGGTAAGGCAAAGGTAACGCACTCAGCACGCATACATTTTTTGGTCGGTTCTTATGCCGACTATGCTGAATTTGATGTTGTGCCAATGAAAGTATGTTTACTTTTATTAGGACGACCATGGGAATATGATAGAGATGCTGCACACCATGGTAGAACTAATACTTACACTTTCATGCATAAGAATAAAAACATTACTTTGGTTCCTTTATCACCTACTGATGTTAGGAAACATTTTAAAGAGCTTGCTGAAAATAAAATGAAACAACCTGCTATGAGTGATTCTAATATTGATAAACATGAGGGTATTAAATTAAAAGGAGGTGCTTTTATTGGTACTACATCTGCTACTGCTGAACTTTGTGAAAATCATGATGCTCCTTGTTATACTATGCTGTCCAAAGATGTTCGTATTCTCGATGCTACTATGTCTTGTATGCATTCTGCTGTCACTAACCATTTGCAGGAGGTTGATGATGGGATAGAGTCGAGGACGACTCCAATTCAAGAAGGGGAGGATGATGAGGACATCACCACACTGGATACGCGCACACCACGTCCTTCCCCATGCTACAAGTCGTCTCCAACTCAACTGCCACGTTCGGTTCGGATTTAGCCGACATCCCTACACGGTTTCGGCGATATCTCCCTCATCCGGCATCGAAACGAGGCGTATAAAGATGCATTGGAAAGGGGACGACGACGCCGTCATTTTGGTTCTGGTTCCAGCTCCAGAAGGTTCGTGGATCATGCTGTGTGACCACGACAAGGTGCTGCGTCACCTTTTTGGGCCATTTGGGTCGTGTATCATGTTGGGCCTTAAGCCCAGGTTGAGGACGCCCACCTGGTCGCCCCCTCAACCCTAGGGGGTTAAAACTCAGTAGCCGCCATCATTTAGACTTGGGTTTTGTTTAATAGGTTGTGATTTCTGTCGAGGATCAAACTTTCTTCATAGCCACTGTACCGTCGAGGTCTTTTGCTGTGAATCAGGGCCCGGTCTTGTTCGTCACCACTGTGTTGATTAGTCATATTTGTAATTATCAGATTGCGTGCTGTACTTTCTTGCTTGTGTTCTCGATTCGCTTGCAGGGAAAAACCTTCGTGGCTAGGTCAATCAAGTTGTGCTTGGTTGATAACCAGCGGAGTAGTGGGGTAGTGGTTGCGGGGTCCGAATCATGCTGATTCGAAGCCGGATCATCAACGTCGAGTTCTCCACCCAATCGAGTTTACCATCTACCTCTCGGAAGATCGGGCAGTCGCCTATCATGTGTTGTGTATTTAATTAAATTTAATTCACCAACTAATTCTTGCATATGCATCCTCTGTGTAGAGATCCCTGATGGTAGCTACACACTCGTGCTGACAGGCGAGGACGAGAGAGCTGAAGGAGATGTGCACTACGTGTCCGTAGAGCAAGACCCGGACCGAAGTCCGGAAGGTTGTCCGGCCGCTTGTGCTGACGAAGGCAAGCCCCGGTTCATAATTGTCCTATTATGTTTTCTTTTTTACTTCTTAATTTATCATTGATTATCTATGTGCATTTATGTTCAGGAGTTGAATTGAAACCCTAGTTGCACAATCCTTAAGTACCTATGTTCTTTTACTAGTATGTTAGGTCGCTAGTTGCTATGCACTAAGGACCCGGTACAAGTCGATGATGTTCATCACTCGCGAGAATAGATTCTTATGTTGGAATCATAAGACTTGTTAAACTGGATTGCTCACGTAGTAAGAGCATGGTATTCTGGGCTCCAATCTAGTGGTTAGTAGATTAAGCGTTTGAATGTACTAAACATTTGTCGGTAATGGGAACGATAAGCCTAGTACCTGAATGAGCCAGTGTGGGAACTTTGCACTACTAATCTTGGGTTGCGGCCCCGGTCTTGCAAACTGTGGTACATGTGTGAGGCTGGACACTATTGTGAGGCAGACCAGATAAGCCTTGTACCTAGGACTGTGGCATCTGATCCTAATCTAAGGAATGACGGGAATCGCCTGGTTGGTGGACTCATTGTGAGTACATTCTCCTGTGTGTTTAGGTCCACCTTGCAAGGTTATTAATCAATCGATCGTCAGGCTCTCACTGTTATCCGAGAGCCTTCGGTTGTAGTCTGGTGTTCTTATACTTTTTCTACCAACCGAACATGAAGAAGCTTACGGAAGAAGTAAGTCATTACGGTTGGCAGGGATTTACTTTCAGTTGAAGTATTTTATTAACAGTTGTATAGAAGTCTTCATTTCAGTCCTCCTAGTGGCCACTGCTCCTAGTATGAGTAGTTGTGATGGGCAGCAACCTTGAGGGGGTGACAAGCCTTTAGAATCCAGATTGGGCATGCTTAATCAACTAGCCATTGAGGTCCCTTTTTGATGGAATATGGATAAACTTGATGTTTGATTAATTATATTGCACAACTCATGCTTGCAATAGTTGCTTATTTAGTAATGATTTAATTTACTAGAACTTGAGCTAAAATATTGAAAGTAAGGATTCACTCCTTAGTAGTTTTTTGGCAAAACAAACACACTAGCCAAAAGCCTTGCATTCTTGGAGGTTAAGTCTTTTTATTTTAGACGGGTAAGCCTTGCTGAGTATTAGTATACTCAACCTTGCTATATATGTTGTTTTCAGGTGAGAATGTCTGGCCTGGAGAAATCCCACCCGGCTGGGAGCTGGAATGGGTGGAGGATGAAGAGTGATGGCGTCATGGGTGTCCTCTCATGATTTCACTTTATCGTTTAGTTATTTTCCGCTGTCTTTAAACTCTGAACCATTTACTTTCAAGTCAAGAACTATGGTTTGTAACAATTGACCCTATGAGGAAGATTGAATGTAATTTGTAAGGTACTCTGGACTCGCCTTCGTATGAGTTTTAATGTATATGTTTCGATCCTCTGTGGGTTATACAAGTGATTTACCGGGCCTCGACTCGGCAACACTCAACGTGATGGTTCCTTATTATCGCTTAATGACCAAATGGAGTGATTTAGGTGATAGTATGGAATTATCTCGGGTGGGGTTGTCACAGTTGGTACCAGAGAATCCATATACACCAGAGTAATTAGATTAATACTAATCACATGGTTTAGAATTAAACTCGACAATATTGATTGGATTTCGAAAATACGTTGGATCGCTAATCTATGGTTTACTTTGCTAACTTCCAGCACATTACTTTATGTCACACTTACTTTCTTGCACAACCAAACTAAATTAAGCCACGCGTTTCATACGTGTGCTGTGTCGCATCATGAGTATGCGAGGGTTGATAGGGCAATCCATTCCACGGATCCTATATTCTCAGTTGGACGCCCACGTGTTTTATTCGTGCGCTTTCCATATGCAAGTCATGCGAAGGATGGCATGTTCTATTCAAGATGAACATGTCATGGGTTGTGATGTCGCCACGTTTTGCTATACGTGTGCATGATTCCGCATTACAAACAAGCGAAGGGGGACACCCTCCATTCAAAAGGGGCGTGTCTCAGGTTGGGCATTGTCCATGCAGTGCTAAATGCATGGGTGACATTTCTATAGTGAATGGTAATATTTGTCGACACTTCCGTGACGTGCTGGCATGGAAGGTTCTTTTCTGTAGGTACACTAACCACATTTAATGCGATCGTTGTGTGAACGACGTGTAGCTCCGACTAGTTAATATAGGGAGAGTCGATTATAAGCTTGCCACCGACACTAACTACATCTTTTTAGATCCATGTTTCGTGAGGACGTTTAAGACGATTGCATCATGCTAAAATCTTGTGGAACCCTAAAAATTGTTGTTTTGATGTTTGTGTTATGCTTCTAGAGTTGTTGCTTGCTTTTAGAAAGGATACCCTCTAACTTTGATCATAAGTAGTTTTTCTACCAAAAATTTCTGCTGTCAGCTCATGAATTTTTAGAGCCAAATGTAGGATGTTTCTGATTAGGCAACCTTTACAAAAGTTGTTTTTTATCCAGTCAAGCATCTACTGTGAAGTTTTCACGATTTTAGGATGTCGCAATCTAGAGTTATGATCAAAGTAATGAACCTCTGTCTCGCTGTTTTCCTGGGTAACCTCACTCTGAAGATAGAATTTTTCGAGCATGCTCCTATCTGATATAGATCTTCCTTTGAATTCCAAAAAATGTGTGTAAACATCTCACAGTTTTACTGTAAAAAGTTGGGAATTTTTGGGGCTCTGGTTTTAACGTTATTAATTTTTGTTCATACCTGCCAGAATTTACACCCTCATTCATGTTATGCTCATATAGAGGTTTAACATGTAGTACCACTTTTTGTACAGATGGAGTACCCAGAGCACTTCGAGATCGACGTGGATGGTACGATTCGTACCAACGGCCTCCACTAGGAGGATTTTCCCCGCATTTTGTGGGATACCCATAGTGAGGTCGGTTACACCACCCCGCCGACGTACGAGGTGATCCACTTCTGGGACCAGGGAGCCCCCTACGCTCTCAGGACCGCGACCGTGCCGCCACACCCCGAGCACCCGGAGTGGGTTGATCTTAGCATGAAGTTCTTCGGGCACCGTGGCGTGGAGTCGTTGGACTCCGCGGCTCTACAGATCCTACACACATTCTGTGAGCAGCACCCAGACGAGGTGATGCTCACAACGCTGGGTTTATTCCCGGCACTGGACCCGCATGACCCGGACTGGCGTGAGTGTGTGTCGCTCACTGAGGTTTTTCTCACTGCTGACCCTCCTGAGGTCACGGTGCACAAGCTACTGAGGCTGCTGGAGGCACTCTACAACGTGCAGGTTTTCCGCCTCTCCGCTGAGGGTATGCTCTCTCTTGTGCTTATTGACTCGACAGCTATGAGGGACATCCTCTCGTTGGACTTACAGTGTGAGCAGCGGACTTTCGCTCACCTCCAACAGGAGGTTATCACTCTATAGGATGAGCGTGTCTAGTGGCACTAGGAGCGCGGTGACTACACACAGTAGGTTTACGCTGGGGACCACGAGATTGACATGTGCGTGCAGAGTTGGCTCACTCCGAGGCTCAGCGCCTGGCTCTGGTGCAGGATGTCGATGATATGCAGAGCTAGGTGGTGGATATGGAGATCGAGGTTGAGGTTTGGTAGACCATGGCACACCAGTTGCAGCAGCCGCCGGCTCCTCCACTAGTTGCACCTACGGTGTCTGACGAGCTGCAGGGATAGTCGGGGTTTGACGAGGGGAGTGTCGACAGACCACCGCCACCTGCTTCTCCTCAGTCCAGCGCTAGTTCCGCCGTGGGCAACTAGCTTTCCATAGTTGTTATAGTAGAGCAATATCATGTACTCTTGGTTTAGCCTTTTCAGCTGGTTTCTGTGGAAGGGATTAGACTGTTGGGAGAGTATGTGTGATGTGTTTTAATCTCCTTGTATTCCTTGTCGTAGGTGGGATCCCCAAACTTTGCACCATGTAATGCTATGGATGAACACCCTTGTGATGTTGTTTCAAAGAATTAATTAGGGTTGTTGTGTTCAAAATTTCATCTTGCAATGAATACCAAAGTTGTGTGGAATATTGTGGAGACCATGCTCACCAAAATTCATCATGTTTGAATAAATGTACTGAGTTATGGCAAATTTAGTGCACCTCGGCCTCTTGTGAAAACAGCTAGGCAGAACCTCGGTTACAAAATTTTTCGAGCATGATAACGTTGGAATTTGACTCAGAGTTGAATACCAATGTTGGAGCTTACGAAATTGTACACTTGCTGACAAAAATGAGAATTTTTCCATGCATGGGGAGAGAATTATGAATTTTTCACCAAATCAGCTGCGCTATCTGGTTCCTGAAAATGTTTCCATTTACGAGTTCTTCGTCTTACATATTCTTCTTGTTGTTAATCATGAGCAAGCTTATGAATATGTAGCTAATGAAAACTCCATGAATTTCAGATGGTGGGATCAACATGCACCTCCCCCAATGGTTTTGGTGCAAGTGGGAGTGATGCTCCGCCTCCTCCTCCCAACATGACTATACAAGAACAATTCATCACCACCCAAACTGAGGTGATGCGACAGATCTTACAGACGCAGCAGTAGATAGCTCAGCACCTGGAGCAACCTCCACGTGGGGGAAATCATGATGGCCAACCCTTGGTCACGAAGTATGAGCACTTCTACACAATGAAGCCCCCAACGTTCGAGGAGGCCAAGGAGCCTCCAGCTGCGGATGCTTGGATCAGGGCCATTGAGGCCAAGTTATCAGTTTTCGTCCTGCCGTGTTCTGAGGAGCATAAGGCTAGTTTCGGAGCCTTACAGCTTCATGGTGCCGCGTTGCTATGGTGAGAACATTACAAGTCCAAGCTTCTAGCTGGGCAGCATATCACCTGGGCTGAGTTCAAGAGGGCCTTTAAGGAAGACCACATTACTAAGGGTCTCATGGACAGGAAAATGAAGGAGCTGCTCGCACCAGTATGGTGGGCATCATGTGGATAGTGATCCCAAAAAGATAGAACGTTTCCGTGATGGTTTGGACGGAGACCTCTATGAGAGGCTGAATCTTTATGAGCCTAACAACTATCAGGATCTTGTGAACAAGGCCATTTCTCAAGAATATGCCATGAAAAAGGCACACAAAGACAAGAAGAGGCAGGCCGCGGGTTCACTACTGCTGGTGGATCGGGCAAGAAGTTTCACTTTGTCAAGAAGGGTACTCAAGGGCATTCCCAGTCATCTTCATCTGGACACTGGAGGATGACCCCGTCTCAGAACAAGTCTTCTGGGAATTTCCAATACCGTAAGGCACAACAGCAGCTCTACAAGCCTAGTGCACCCCAACCAACAATACTGTTGTCACGGAACGTTGCTGCTACAGTTGTGGGCAGCCAGGCCATTATGCAAATGAGTGCCCCAAGCCTAAGCAGATCAAGACCTACCAGTAGGGTGAAGGGTCAGGGGCCTGGCAGGGCAATCAAGGCAAGAAGCCCACTATGCATGTGAAGCAGGGCAAGCTGAACTTCACCTCCATGGTCGAAGAGTTTCCACTAGAGACCTAGCCTTGAGAGTGGCACTTGAGCTAGGTAGCAAAGTCTTTTCAACAAACCTCATTGCTTTGAGTCTAGAAGGGATTGATGTGATCCTAGGGATGGATTGGTTGGCACAACATAAAGTCATCTTGGACATTGCTACAAGAATGATAGAAATCAATTCACCTACTGTGGGCACCTCTACCCTCTACTTACCCTCCAATGGCAATGGGAATTCTTATGCTTTCGCAGCTATCACCTCTTCACTTGATGCCATTCCAATAGTTTGTGAATATCTGGATGTGTTTCCCGATGACTTGCCTGGCATGCTACCAGACAGGGACATCGAATTCATGATAGAGCTCCAACCTGGCAGTGCACCTATCTCTAAGAGACTTTACCGTATGCCACCCAAAGAGCTAGCCGAATTGAAAAATCAATTGCAAGAATTACTTGATAAAGGGTATATTCGCCCAAGTTCTTCTCCTTGGGGATGTCCCGCTCTTTTTGTGAAGTAGAAAGATGGTAGTTTGTGGATGTGTGTTGACTATCGTCCTCTCAATGTGGTGACGATAAAGAACAAGTATCTGTTGCCCCGCATTGATGTTCTCTTTGATCAATTGGCTGGTGCCAAAGTATTTTCTAAAATCGATCTTCGATCGGGCTATCATCAAATCAAGATTCGACCAAGAGATATTCCGAAAATAGCCTTCTCCACCAGACATGGTCTTTATGAATTTCTGGTGATGTCTTTTGGTCTCACAAATGCACCTGCCTATTTCATGTACCTTATGAACTCTGTCTTCATGACTGAATTGTACAAGTTCGTAGTGGTTTTCATCGATAATATCCTAATTTATTCCAAAAATGAAGAAGAACATGCAGAACATCTTCGGATTGTTTTGCAGCGTTTGAGAGCTCACAAACTTTATGCTAAGTTCTCGAAATGTGAATTCTGGTCGGATAGTGTGAAATTTTTGGGTCACACTATTTCCAAGGATGGTATGTCTGTGGATCCTAGCAAAGTGCAGAAGGTCATGGATTGGAAGCCACCCAAGTCCGTACATCAAATCCGCAGTTTTCTGGGACTAGCTGGCCATTGTCGTTGATTTATCCTGGATTTCTCCAGGATAGCTAAACCCATGACTGAACTGTTGAAGAAAGGCGTCAAGTTTGTGTGGAGTGAGGCTTGTGACTAGGCTTTCCACACCTTGAGAGAACACTTAACTTCTGCCCCTGTACTAGCACAGCCAGATATGACAAAGCTGTTTGAGGTGTATTGTGACGCTTTAGGCACTGGCCTTGGTTGCGTGCTTATGCAAGAAAATCGGGTTATTGCCTATGCCTCACGAGCACTTCGACCTCATGAGAAGAATTATCCTGCCCATGATCTTGAGCTAGCAGCGGTTGTTCATGCCTTAAAATTTTGGCAGCATTATTTGATGGGAAATCACTGCAATATTTTCACTGATCACAAGAGCCTTAAATATATTTTCACCCAATCAGATCTGAATATGAGGCAAAGAAGGTGGTTTGAATTAATAGAAGATTATGATCTAGAAGTCCATTATCACCCCGACAAAGCCAACGTGGTTGCGGATGTGCTTAGCCGCAATCATTGCAACTGCATGACGGTAGAGCCGTATAATGAGACTTTATGTGAAGAGATGAGGAAGCTTAACCTAGAAATGGTCGAGCATGGTAATCTATATGCCATCTCCACAGAATCCCCTCTCCATGAGAGAATTGCTTTAGCTCAACTCACTGATGAAGGTGTCTAGTTAATCAAACAGAAATTATTTGAGGGAGACCCCAAGTACAATTGTTTCCGGAAAGATGAACAAGGAGTAGTGTGGTTTGACCAGAGATTGGTCATTCCCCAGGATCCGGAAATAAAGAGAGAGATTTTAGATGAGGCTCATCTCTCTAAATTCACCATTCATCACGGTAGTACCAAAATGTACCGAGATCTTAGGGAAAATTTCTAGTGGTCAAACATGAAGGGTGAAATAGCCAAGTATGTGTCCGGATATGATACATGTCAAAGAATCAAGGCTAGTCACTTAAATACCGCATGTCAAATGCAGCCTTTGTCTATACCCGCGTGGAAGTGGGATGACATAAGCATGGATTTCATTGTAGGTTTACCCATTACTCCCAAAAAGCATGATTCCATCTAGGTTATAGTGGATCGACTTACTAAGACCACTCATTTCATCACTGTCCACACTACCTACTCAGCCGAGTGATATGCAGAAATCTATGTTGACCTCATAGTACATGTGACAGAACCGTCCAAATTAATTCCCATTTAACACACATAACCTATCCACTTGGTCATTATGCGTTAAAGAGGAGTTAACTTGTCGATATCTACCTTGTCAAGCCCGGTAAATCACTTATAACAAAGGATCGAAGATTGTACACTAAGACTCACACGACGGCGAGTTCAGAGATAAATAATACCACATTAATACATCATATTCATCAGTTATTCATTATTACAAAACTAGTTCCATACAGGAAAGTAAACAGTTCAGAGTTTGAAAACACAACGGAAATAAAATACTAAACGTCATAAGTAACATCATGGGAGGCCATCCATGATATCACTAAGCACTATCATCTTCCCACTCACTTCCCAAAGGGTGGGAGAGAACCAGTCCATGAATACCATCAACACCTCAACACCTGCAAAGGGTATCAACAAAGCAAGGCTGAGTATACTAATACTCAGCAAGACTTAACCATCGGGTGATGGAAAATCACCAACTCTCTAGACATGCAAGCTTTTTGGCTAGTCGTTTTCTTTTGCTGAAAAGCAACAAAGAATATGTCCTTACTTTCCAGTTTTAGCTCAAAATTCTAGTTAATTATCCGTTACTAGGTAAGCAGCTAAACAAGCATCAGTTGTGCAAACAATTAAGCATACAATAGTATTACTTCTCAATTCCATCATTAAGGGACATAGAGTGTATGGATAAGCAATCTCGGATAACGGTGAGAGGCCGACGATCGATCGATTAATAACCTTGCAAGGTGGACCTAAACACACGGGAGAATGCATACCCCATCATACGACCACGGCCCAACGGGCGGAGTACGCACCAACCAGACGGTTCCCAATCATCCTCAGTTCGGGATCAATGTCCACAGTCATCGGTACAAGGATCACTGGCATAAGGCCCAACGTCCTTCCAGTCTCACACATGCACCACCGGTTGCAAGCCGGGGGAACAAATCCCAAGATTAGTGGTAGAGAGTTCCCTCGCTGGATCAAAAAGGTACTAGGCTTACCGTTCCTATTCCCGACAAATGTTTAGTACGTTCAAACGCTTAACCACAGACCTACTTGGCCGGAGCCGGTCCCATGCTCTTACCACATGAGCGGGTTGGTTCAACAATCTTATGATTCCAACATAAGACACCTATAGCTCGCGAGTGACGAACATCACTCGACTTCTACCGGGTCCTTAGAGCATGGCAACTAGCGACTTATCTTTCTAGTATTGGAACATAGGAACCTAAGATCATGCATCTAGGGTTTCAAGACAACTCCTGAAACGTAAATGCACAAACATAGCAAAGATAAATTGCATAAGTTGAAAACATAGGTTATGCTCCGGGGCTTGCCTTTACTAGCAAAGTTAGTTGGAGATCCTCCGAACTTGGTTCGGGTCTTATTGCAAAACCACACATTCACCTTCTAATTCAACTAGCTCTCCTTCAGCTTCCGACACCAACTCGTAGCTCTTGATCGGATGTTCTACACGACATGCACATGCATAACTTTAAGCATTCATTTTTAAGAAGGAAGAACTCAGTTTATAATTGAAGGATAAACATGGGGTGTATTGTTCGGCACATTCACCTGGATAAGAATATATCCAGCATACTCTTCCTTAATTAAGGAATTGTATGTTTGTTATTTACCTTTCTTATTTGATGGGGATTGTGTGCACATTTAAATTAATTAACTTAGGCAACTTCGCCAAGATAAAAGGTGTTGTTCAGGATGTATGTTGGTGAAGCTTTGTGAGTTAAATTCAAGGCACATTAAAGGTGATTTTTGGTTTTTCTTTTCTTTCACTTATTAAGCTTGAATTACTTCCAAAATTAATTCTGGAAGTTCTATACACAAACAAATAGAGAGAAAATTTATACAAGCACATATCATGGCAACAAGGCTACTGCCCAAAATTTAGATCAAACTAAGTTTTATGTTGCACATGAAAAATGTAACATTAACTAGCTGCCACAAACAAGATCTATTCATTCGGAGAGATCTACACATGATATAGCTTCAAGAAATTACACAGAGCATAAACATGGTATTACTGAGCTACTCACAAAAATTCAGATTAAACTAACCTATAGATCTAGCATGAAAAATACAACTCTATATTACTGCTTAAAGGATAACTAAATCACACTGCAAGATATAAGCATGCATTAGGTCTGAAAATTTTACTGCAGCCATAGCATGGCAACACAAGACTACTCAAAAATTATCATGGCCAGAAACTATTTACAACAGGCTTTATTAAAAAGGCTCAAATTAGAGACCTAAATTAATTAGAGCTAGATAAACATGTTAAAAGTTACTCATAAATTAACCATAGCTTTATCTAGGTATAAACAGGCTACTGTAAAAAGATCAGATTCATTTACTGAACAAAACATTTAAAACTAAACAGGAACTTAATTACTGCCTTATATCAAAATTAAATCATAACCAAAGATATATAACAGATCTATGTGCAATATTTTTACACAAGAGCAACCATATCAAGACTAACAATATATTAAAATTTATCAGGCAGATCAGTTATAGATTTCAAATAATTGCAAATCTACTCAAACTGATCAACTGAAAATTATTTAAATTTTAGAAAGAAATTCACAAATTTCCTTTCTAGAAAAGTTGCACCTATTCATGTAGAGCTCAGAACATTTGGATTTGCATTTTTCCGATTTTTATTCGATTTACTATGCATTTTACAAGGTCTCAGCATATTTAAACAAAACTTATAGAATCTTCTTTCATCCGAGTCCCTGACTGAAAATCTTGTTCACAAGTATGCCCTTATAATTGCACAGAGGCCCTTACATTTACAGATCGGACCCTGGCAAAAACTAAGCCTTCACAGATGTGCCTTGGGCATCACCTTGGTTCGGATCCTGTGCTCGGACGGGGCGGAGAGTCGGCCAGCGGTCGTGATCGGCGGTGAGGGGGATCTGCAGCCGCGGCGAGACTCACTCCGGCGAACTGGCCGGCGGGGTTCATCGACACGCGGCACGAGAAGCATCAGTGGGTCGAAGTGATGCTGCCAAGTGGATCGGACGGCGACGAGCGGGTTCGGGGTGAGGACTTCGGCGACGGGGTGGAGCTCCGGCCGCGGAGATGACCGCTCCGGCGAGCAGGGCGACCAGGCATGGCAATACGTGGCCCTGGGGGCTTCTGGTGGAGCACGTGGTCCAGCTAAGCGACACCGGTGAGCACGAGAGGGCGCGGGTGATGTAGCTCGGCAGCGGCGCTCCGGCGGGGCGCTGCAGCAGCCTGGCAGCGCTGTGCGGGCAGCGCGGCGAGCTCAGGGAGGTTTCTGCCCTTTATATGGAGCCGTGTGGTGTCGCTGCTCTGCCATGGTGCGAAGGCATGCTGACCAGCGCGACACAGCGGGGTGGCAGCGTGGCGCGGCCCAACGGCGCACATGGTAGCAGCGCGGCGGCGGCACGGCGCGTGGCCGGCTAGCGATGCAGGGGTGCTCGAGTGCCTGGGAGCGAGCGCGATACGGCGACGGAGGCTAGCGGCCAAGGCGTGCAGGCGAGCGTGTTGGTGTGCCTGCTTCATCTGACTGGTGCGGCAGCAGGACAGGGACTGCAGCGGCGCGATGCGTGGTGACGAGGGCAGCTGCGACGCGACGGGTGGTGAGGACAGAGGCCGGGCGCGACAACTGGACGACCTAAGTCACGGGCAACATCGGGCAACGGACGGTGGGACCCACCCTCAGCAATTGGGCCAGGTGGCGCGAGGCGGAAAGGCGCGTTCGTGTGGGCGTCGGGACGGTGTCGCTGCGCGACATCGCGCCCAGAGCGCGAGCTCTGCCGGCTGTGCAGCAATTCAAATTCAACACAGGGTACTTTGGACAGCCAAAACAAAACCAAAACTAACTCGATTTTTGGCCAATTGCAAAGTTGTAGAGGAGATTACCCTCTACAAGTTTCGCAAAGGTCGACCAGTGAGATTCGGAACAGATTTGGCAGAATTTTGACTTGAAAAATAGGATTTTCTCGGCACGGTCAAACATAGGGTTCTGGCTTTGACCAAATTTTTGAGGCTCTTCCACTCAAAATTTGAAAATCTGCCAATTAGAGAAAATGTGTCCCATGAAAATCTGCACAACTTTTGTATTGGCCGATTTTTCAGTGCTTCGGGAAAATTTGAAGGTATGGCCAAAGTTCTAGAGGCATGTTCATGAACATAGGGTTTTGACCTTGATAAAGGGGTTTGACCTCAAGATTTGGATACTTTTCACTCAAAATTTCAACTTCAACCTTAAAGATGAAATGCTAAGCTTGAGGAAACCATCAACTCTCATATTGGTAGATTTTTGAGTTGCTAAATAAATTCTTGAGATTAGGGGCTAAGTCATCCAATGTACTTAGAAACTCCTTTAGAGAAGTTGACCAAACATGATAGGGTTAAACTCTTGCTTTAATCCTTTAAAAAGTGTCAACCTTCAAGGTTAGGTCCTTGAATCCTGGTGAAAATGTTCATAATGGCAAAAGTTCAAGCTCTGAGTGAAAATTGATCTCAAGTTCAAAATGAACTTTGCTCCTAACGGTGTTTTCACCAAACTTTCTTTTCTTTTCCTTTAACACCATGAGCTTTAGGTTAACATCCTTGATTAAAAAGAGATCAACACCTGGGGTGTTACAACCTACCCCCCTTAAACAGAATCTCATCCCGAGATTCGACAACAAGCCTGATAGACTTTTCAGGGGAAGGTACAGATTACATAGAGAAACTAACAAAGCAAGGATAAGCTCTCTAAGATCTAGAACTCAAAGACGATAGAAGATACACGAGTTTCATTTTAAACTTCCATTTAACTCATGAGGTAGCGGGCGCTGAATGTACACATGAAAAGCTACAGACAAACATAGCAGAGGTGTGAAACAAATCAACACCATCAAGGCATCCCAGCAATCTAAATCACATATCTCGAGAGATCAATCCATAGCTGGTGAGGTGGGATTGGCTTCTTCTTGCGACCTTCTTCTTGAGCTTCTTCTTCTTGATGTAGGCACCAATCCTTCAGTAGACAAGCTTCGAAGAAATGCTTGCACGGGCTTCACTTCTAAAGAGGCTTGATTCTTCTTCCCTTGTTGGAGAAGATGGAGGAAATGCTGGAAACGGTGAAGACGGCCGGTGTGTGCTCAAAGAAAAGAGTAGGAGAGCAGGGAGGGCGACGGGAGGTGATGGCTCCAGTGGATGCAAAGGGAGGGGTAGTGGAAGCCAATGGAAGGTGGTCCATTTATGGATGCTCACCATGGTGTAGTGGCGGTGGTGATCGCGCCACTTGTGTAGGGGCCGGGGGTATGG
This sequence comes from Cenchrus fungigraminus, assembly GCA_036936925.1. Taxonomy (NCBI): domain Eukaryota; kingdom Viridiplantae; phylum Streptophyta; class Magnoliopsida; order Poales; family Poaceae; genus Cenchrus; species Cenchrus fungigraminus. The sequence goes on from CM072779.1 coordinate 108,676,948, forward strand.
AGGCATGGAGGTGCGGTGGTAGTGGCATGTGGCACGGTGGTGGCCGGCACGGGATGCCATGGGGACAAGACGGCTGCCGTAGGGTGTGCTTAGGCGGCGATCAGCTGCTATGGTAGAAAGGTGGCAGAGCGACGGCACAGCACAGAGCAGACGGAGCACAGATACGGAGGGGTCAAATTGATTCTCGAGAGAAAATTGACTATGAATTTGGGAAACACGAGAAGATCCTGGGTATCCACAATTCAAACTAAACTCATTTTTGTCGGGAAACTATCAGGGCTTTTGTCCATTATTTCCTTTCCATTTCACTGAGTCTGTGGATTTGGTCGAAGCTGAGAGAAGATCACAGATCATTGATTAGTATAGAACTCCTCGTATTTTTGACTTTTAGATAACCTTGACTACTCATTCTCCTTCAATCTAACTTGGTTGATTTTGATACTAGGTATCCTTTGAGATTGAGACAGAAGAAGACCAAATTGAATGGTTTCATAGAGATTTCTTATGAAGAAAGGGAACGCTAGTAAACAAACATTTGTTAAATTTGTTTACTGAAATTTCTGAAGTTGTGCTAGGAAAACAACAAGATGTTTACTCAGGGTATGTGCTTGGAAGTATCAACTTTCAGTTGACAAAAGACAAAACTTCAGGAAAAGGATGAGGGTCAACATATACGCCAACAAGATTCTGGCACTTGTGGCATTGTTCTCATTCACTCCAACTTGTGAGAGCAGGGTTAAGAAAGATAGAATTTGAAGTTAAGAGATCTAAAAGTGATCCACTCAAGGATATCAATATTACTGAGAAGCTGAGTGCTTCAGCATACAGACACACATAAGGGTAATGATACAAGTCATCTGAGATATCATGCTTGCATTGCCAGGATAAGATAACAAATAAGAGTAAGCTCCGAAGATCAAGTCATTAGCAACACACTATTGTGGTTCATACATAGTACTTGTACATCTCCTTATTTTATTACACTTGTGACAACATCCAAACTAGATCCACTAGCTAGCCTATGCTAACCTTTTTATTCCCCTTGAGTTGAAAACAAAGGCTCAAGGTGATGCAGATCCAGACTCTACTCCAGATTCTCCTTGAATCTCGTGGTGATTCTCACCATCTTCAGGTGGAGGAATAACAGGTCCTGGGGGTGGAGCTGCTACTGCTTCTAATTGATTTTCCATGTCTAGCATGTGTAGGTCGGCTTGATGTAGCATATAATCTTGGTCCTGAATTTCTTGACGTAGTTCTAGTATTTTTGCTTTATCCTTGCGTCTTCCTTTCTTAAGGGCTTTTATCATGGCTTGAGCTTCCTTCAACTCATGTGTGGTACTTTCCATTTCTCTAACTCGATTCCTATAGATTGCATTTTCTCTGACTAGCAGTTGATATGTATCATACATTGCTTTGGAAAAACGAACTGAGGTGATTAGGTCAGGGGTGTAATGTGAGTCAACCTGAACAGAGATGAGAGACTCCTGCTCAGTCCATTGTCCATGGTGTTGCTCATGTAGGGGAATTACCTTTGCTGTAGTGTGAGCTACCAATGCAGAATGCTTCTCACAAAAAGTTGTGAGTGCTTCAAGAGCAGCCTTCTGCAAGGTGTCAGCCCACTCTAAGCCTTGTGCTTTACTTTCCCATGCTTCCCAGGTTGGATTGGCGGGACAAGCTGAAATCTTCACTTTCACTTCGCAATGGGGAATTTGTCCTTCGTTCATGAACTCACGGTACATATACTATGGTTGGGTAGTATATCCAAAGTCCTTCAAAGTGGTCCACAAAATCAGGGGAAAACCACTCTCTTGAGGGTAATCAACATGAGTCCATCCTTCTCCATCAACCATTCCAGATCCAGAATTGGCCATCTAAAGAGATTAACATAAGTAAGAAACCAGATGGATGCATTGGCACAAAAGATAGATTTCAGTAGCCATACAAAATTTATTATATTTGGAAAACCATGAACTAGGTGTTCTTGATTTCCACCAGATCCTTATAAAGGTAGAAGCAAGCTTTGCATTGCTCAATTGGGCAGACACTCAGGGTAAAGTGCTCGAAAAACTTTTAGAGACCGATGCTTCTTCTTGGCTGAGGGACAGCATGCAAAGGGTTACTAAAAAGTTCATAACTCTCAGCGTAAGAGTGCAACGATACTCAACTTTTACGAGCACACCAAACTTGAAGTTCCAAACAACTTTGGTAGTCCACCGTTGGGCTACAGATGTTGGGAAAAAGGGGTGATTGAATCAAACTTCAGTTTGCTCAGACAGGCAGTTACTCAAATTAGTGTAACTGAAATTTTGCTTAGCCAAAATTCTGAAATTTTACCAGGTACTCGGTAAGGTTATGAAGTACCAAATTGGTATTCAAGGGTAGAGCCAAAAGCTAGAGGAAGATAGCCAAAAGAATTAAAATTCCAGTGGCTGTCCCTCAGGAAAAACAGCAAACAGAGCTGCACCATTTTGGTCATAACTCAAAATTCCTTCAACCAAAATTTCTGAAATTTTTGCAGCAGATGATTGACAAGATGTGGAACAACTTTCCTATCTAACTTTTCCTCAGCAAACTCTGTCTTGGGGGTCGGAATATTTCAGACAGATAGGTTCATAGTTTGACAGCTAGATCAATCCTTAAGGAAAAGATCATATCTTGAGTTCAACTGATCCAAAGCTCATGAAAATGTTACAACATCTTCGTTGTAAAATGGGAGACAACTTTTGAGTAAAAGACCTCTGGAGAAAAACTTCTATTGCTAGCCTGAAAAAATTTTAGACCAACAGATCTTTCAGCAAACACTAGAAAGACCTTAAGCTACTTGACAAAAACTTGGATGAAAGAAATTTCAAGTTGAACTTATTATCTTTGAGGTTCAGTTTTAAGGATTTTAACAAGATGCATCCAAAACCTATTCATCCTCACAGACAATTCCTTGTCAAGATCGAAGTTAGCGCCAGTGGCATGGCACAATATACGACTCTCCCTATAATAGCTAGTTGAATTCTACTCGATCTTAGCACTTACGAATCGAGGTTAGTGTACCTGCAGAAAATCACAGAACATCTCGAACCTTTCGTGCCAGCACTCAAGAAAGCGTCCACAAACATTACCGTTTACTATAGAAACGGCACCCATGCGTTTAACGCTGCATGGACAGCGTCCAACTTGAGATACGCTCCTTTTGAATGGAGGGCGTCCCCCTTCACATCTTCGTAATGCGGAATCATGCTCACGTATGGCAAAACGTGGCGAGACACAGACGCGACAGTGAGTTCCCTTTGGAATAGGTCCCATCCATCCCTCACATGACTTTCATGTGGCACCATCACGTATAGCAAAACGTGATGAACTAGTATGGTTGTGCAAGAAAGTAAGTTTTGACAGATAATAAAATGTGCTGGAGTTAGTTTAAATAAACCATAGATTACTAGCCACCTGAAAGAACCCAAAAATACCTCTAGGGCCTCTCGGACTAGTTAATCCTTAGCGTTCCTAACGCATTTTGCAAACACCTGAATCTTGCAAGTTTTATTCCAAAACCATGTTATTAAGGTGGTTTTACTATCTCTGGTGTACAATCAAGCTTTGATACAAGCTGTGACAGAACCGTCCAAATTAATTCCCATTTAACACACATAACCTATCCACTTGGTCATTATGCGTTAAAGAGGAGTTAACTTGTCGATATCTGCCGGGTCAAGCCCGGTAAATCACTTATAACAAGGGATCGAAGATTGTACACTAAGACTCACACGACGGCGAGTTCAGAGATAAATAATACCACATTAATACATCATATTCATCAGTTATTCATTATTACAAAACCAGTTCCATACAGGAAAGTAAACAGTTCAAAGTTTGAAAACACAACGGAAATAAAATACTAAACGTCATAAGTAACATCACAGGAGGCCATCCATGATATCACTAAGCACTGTCATCTTCCAACTCACTTCCCAAAGGGTGGGAGAGAACCAGTCCACGAATACCATCAACACCTCAACACCTGCAAAGGGTATCAACAAAGCAAGGCTGAGTATTAATACTCAGCAAGACTTAACCGTCGGGTGATGGAAAATCACCAACTCTCTAGACATGCAAGCTTTTTGGCTAGTGGGTTTCTTTTGCTGAAAAGCAACAAAGAGTATGTCCTTACTTTCCAGTTTTAGCTCAAAATTCTAGTAAATTATCCGTTACTAGGTAAGCAGCTACACAAGCATCAGTTGTGCAAACAATTAAGCATACAATAGTATTACTTCTCAATTCCATCATTAAGGGACATCGAGTGTATCGATAAGCAATCTCGGATAACGGTGAGAGGCCGACGATCGATCGATTAATAACCTTGCAAGGTGGACCTAAACACACGGGAGAATGGATAGCCCATCATACGACCACGGCCCAACGGGCGGAGTACACACCAACCAGACGGTTCCCAATCATCCTCAGTTCGGGATCAATGTCCACAGTCATTAGTACTAGGATCACTGGCATAAGGCCCAACGTCCTTCCAGTCTCACACATGCACCACCGGTTGCAAGCCGGTGGAACAAATCCCAAGATTAGTGGTCGAGAGTTCCCTTGCTGGATCAAAAAGGTACTAGGCTTACCGGTCTCATTCCCGACAAATGTTTAGTACGTTCAAACGCTTAACCACAGACCTACGTGGCCGGAGCCGGTCCCATGCTCTTACCACATGAGCAGGTAGGTTCAACAATCTTATGATTCCAACATAAGACACCTATAGCTCACGAGTGACGAACATCACTCGACTTCTACCGGGTCCTTAGAGCATGGCAACTAGCGACTTATCTTTCTAGTATTGGAACATAGGAACCTAAGATCATGCATCTAGGGTTTCAATACAACTCCTGAAACTTAAATGTACAAACATAGCAAAGATAAATTGCATAAGTTGAAAACATAGGTTATGCTCCGGGGCTTGCCTTTACTAGCAAAGTTAGTTGGAGATCCTCCGAACTTGGTTCGGGTCTTGTTGCAAAACCACACGTTCACCTTCTCCTTCAACTAGCTCTCCTTCAGCTTCCGACACCAACTCGTAGCTCTTGATCGGATGTTCTACACGACATGCACATGCATAACTTTAAGCATTCGTTTTTAAGAAGGAAGAACTCAGTTTATAATTAAAGGATAAACATGGGGTGTATTGTTGGGCACATTCACCTCGATAAGAATATATCCAGCATACTCTTCCTTAATTAAGGAATTGTATGTTTGTTATTTACCTTTCTTATTTGATGGGGATTGTGTGCACATTTAAATTAATTAACTTAGTTAACTTCACCAAGATAAAAGGTGCTGTTCAGGATGTATGTTAGTGAAGCTTTGTGAGTCAAATTCAAGGCACATTAAAGGTCATTTTTGGTTTTTCTTTTCTTTCACTTATTAAGCTTGAATTACTTCCAAAATTAATTCTGGAAGTTCTATACACAAACAAACAGAGAGAAAATTTATACAAGCACATATCATGCCAACAAGGCTACTGCCCAAAATTTAGATCAAACTAAGCTTTATGTTGCACATGAAAAATCTAACATTAACTAGCTGCCACAAACAAGATCTATTCATTCGGAGAGATCTACACATGATAGAGCTTCAAGAAATTACACAGAGCATAAACATGGTATTACTGAGCTACTCACAAAAATTCAGATTAAACTAACCAATAGATCTAGCATGAAAAATACAACTCTATATTACTGCTTAAAGGATAACTAAATCGCACTCCAAGATATAAGCATGCATTGGGTCTGAAAATTTTACTGCAGCCATAGCATGGCAACATAGGACTACTCAAAAATTATCATGGCCAGAAACTATTTACAACAGGCTTTATTAAAAAGGCTCAAATTAAAGACCTAAATTAATTAGAGCTAGATAAACATGTTAAAAGTTACTCATAAATTAACCATAGCTTTATCTAGGCATAAACAGGCTACTGTAAAAAGATCAGATTCATTTACTGAACAAAACATTTAAAACTAAACAGGAACTTAATTACTGCCTTATATCAAAATTAAATCATAACCAAAGATATATAACAGATCTATGTGCAATATTTTTACACAAGAGCAACCATATCAAGACTAACAATATATTAAAATTTATCTGGCAGATCAGTTATAGATTTCAAATAATTGCAAATCTACTCAAACTGATCAACTGAAAATTATTTAAATTTTACAAAGAAATTCACAAACTTCCTTTCTAGAAAAGTTGCACCTATTCATGTAGAGCTCAGAACATTTGGATTTGCATTTTTCCGATTTTTATTCGATTTACTATGCATTTTACAAGGTCTCAGCATATTTAAACAAAACTTATAGAATCTTCTTTCATCCGAGTCCCTGACTGAAAATCCTGTTCACAAGTATGCCCTTATAATTGCACAGATGCCCTTACATTTACAGAACGGACCCTGGCAAAAACTAAGCCTTCACAGATGTACCCTGGGCATCACCTTGGTTCGGATCCTGTGCTCGGACGGGGCGGAGAGTTGGCCGGCGGTCGTGATCGGCGGCGAGGGGGATCTGCAGCCGCGGCGAGACTCACTCCGTCGAACTGGCCGGCGGGGTTCGTCGACACGCGGCACGAGAAGATTCAGTGGGTCGAAGTGATGCTGCCAAGTGGATCGGACGACGACGAGCGGGCTCGGTGTGAGGACTTCGGCGACGGGGTGGAGCTCCGGCCGCGGAGATGACCGCTCCGGCGAGCAGGGCGACCGGGCATGGCAATGCATGGCCCTGGGGGCTTCTGGTGGAGGATGTGGTGCAGCTAAGCAACACCGGTGAGCACGAGAGGGCGCGGGCGATGTAGCTCGGCGGCGGCGCTCCGGCGGGGCGCAGCAGCAGCCTTGCGGCGCTGTGCGGGCGGCGCGGCGAGCTCTGGGAGGTTTCTGCCCTTTATATGGAGCCGTGTGGTGTCGCTGCTCTGCCATGGTACGAAGGCATGCTGGCCAGCGTGACACAGCGGGGTGGCAGCGTGGCGCGGCCCAGCGGCGCACATGGCAGCAGCGCGGCGGCGGCATGGCGCGTGGCCGGCTAGCGATGCAGGGGTGCTCGAGTGCCTGGGAGCGAACGCGATACGGCGACGGAGGCTAGCGGCCAAGGCGTGCAGGCGAGCGTGTTGGCGTGCCTGCTTCATCTGACCGGCGCGGCAGCAGGACAGGGACTGCAGCGGCGCGACACGTGGCGACGGGGGCAGCTGCGACGCGACGGGTGGCGAGGACAGAGGCCGGGCGCGACAGCTGGATGTCCCAAGTCACGGGCAACATCGGGCAACGGACGGTGGGACCCACCCTCGGTGTCTGGGCCAGGTGGCGCGAGGCGGAAAGGCGCGTGCGCGCGGGCGCCGGGACGGTGTCGCTGTGCGACGTCGTGCCCGGAGCGCGAGCTCTACCGGCTGTGCAGCAATTCAAATTCAACGCAGGGTACTTTGGACAGCCAAAACAAAACCAAAACTAACTCGATTTTTGGCCAATAGCAAAGTTGTAGAGGAGATTACCCTCTACAAGTTTTGCAAAGGTCGACCAGTGAGATTCGGAACAGATTTGGCAGAAATTTGACTTGAAAAACAGTATTTTCTCGGCACGGTCAAACACAGGGTTCTGGCTTTGACCAAATTTTTGAGGCTCTTCCACTCAAAATTTGAAAATCTGCCAATTAGAGAAAATGTGTCCCATGAAAATCTGCACAACTTTTGTATTGGCCGATTTTTCAGTGCTTTGGGAAAATTTGAAGGTATGGCCAAAGTTCTAGGGGCATGTTCATGAACATAGGGTTTTGACCTTGATAAAGGGGTTTGACCTCAAAATTTGGATACTTTTCACTCAAAATTTCAACTTCAACCTTAAAGATGAAATGCTAAGCTTGAGGAAACCATCAACTCTCATATTGGTAGATTTTTGAGTTGCTAAATAAATTCTTGAGATTTGGGGCTAAGTCATCCAATGTACTTAGAAACTCCTTTAGAGAAGTTGACCAAACATGATAGGGTTAAACTCTTGCTTTAATCCTTTAAAAAGTGTCAACCTTCAAGGTTAGGTCCTTGAATCCTAGTGAAAATGTTCATAATTGCAAAAGTTCAAGCTCTGAGTGAAAATTGATCTCAAGTTCAAACTGAACTTTGCTCCTAATGGTGTTTTCACTAAACTTTCTTTTCTTTTCCTTTAACACCAGGAGCTTTAGGTTAACATCCTTGATTAAAAAGAGATCAACACCTGGGGTATTACAGTACGCTTGCACGGTGTTCCAAAAACTATTCTATCCGACAGAGGCACCCAATTTGTCGCTCGCTTTTGGGCACAAGTAAATGAACCTTTGGTTACCAAATTGATCCATAGCTCTAGCTATCACCCCCAGACTGATGGTCAAACCGAGAGAGTAAATCAAATAGTGGAAGATATGTTGAGAGCTTGTGTTATTCATTTTGACAAGACTTAGGACAAATGCTTAGCCTTGGTAGAATTTGCTTATAACAATAGCGACCAAGCTAGTTTGAAAATGGCTCCTTTCAAAGCCTTGTATGGACGAAGATGTCGCACCCCCTTGAATTGGTCACAAGCGGGTGAGAGAACATTATTCAGTCCTAAGCTAGTGCAAGAAACTGAAGAGAAGGTGGAAGTGATTAGAGAAAATTTGAGAGCCGCTCAGATGAGGCAAAAGAGCTACCATGATAAAGCTAAGGCACCCAGAGAATTTGAAGTTGGTGATTATGTGTACTTAAAGGTGTCACCGACCAAAGGTGTACAAAGATTCGTGGTAAAAGGGAAGTTAGCTCCACGCTATATTGGCCCTTATGAAGTCACCGAGAAGTCCAGAATGGTTGCATATCGTATTAAACACCCGGACCGACTCTCCGCAGTACACGACATGTTTCATGTCTCACAGTTGAAAAAGTGTGAGCAAATACCAGAAGCACAAATAATTACAGAGGCCAATGCAGAGATAGAACCTGACCTATCACTAGTGGAATATCCAATGAAAGTGTTAGATCAAAAAGAAACTCAAACTAGGAGACAAACGGTGAAGATGTACAAGATACAATAGAGTCACCACACTAAAGAAGAAGCTACGTGGGAGGCCGAGCAATTTCTAAACACCAAGTATACTGGTTTTCTTCAAACTCAACATCGTACGTACCTTTCCGCCTATCTTTTGTTTTCGAATCTCGGGACGAGATTCCTTTTAAGGGGGTTAGGCTGTAACACCGCGTGTTTTTAATTAGTGCTAATTAGTGCTAATCACTATCTTAAACAAGTCAACACTTATTAGTGAACAACCCTTGGTCAAAGTCTTTGTCAAACCCCTAGCTACACCCTTGAAACCCATACTTTGTCTGGAACTTTTGCCATGTTCTCCAAATTTCACATAAACACTTCAAAATCAGCCAATATAAAAGTTGTGCATCATTTCATGGGACACAATTTTCATAATTGGTGGCATTTCAAATTTTGAGTGTGAAGTGGTCAAAATCTTGGTCAACGGCAGAAACAACCTTTTTCAGGTGTCGAGAAAATTCTCAAATTGGCATGCGATTTATGCAAAATCTGTTGATCAAAACACCTAAGAGCCTGTGTAAAAGTTGTAGAGGGTCATGAGATCTCCAACTTTGGTATTTACACCTCGGAGCACTTCAGTTGCAAAAATTCGAGTTCTACATGGTCAAACAGGGTCAAGTCAAATGGCAGCCGCGCCGGGAACGCACCCCTGCATACGACGTCACCGCACGCCATGTCGGCCCCACCGCCGTACGCCTCTACACGCATGCAAGGCACGGCTACGACCGCCGGTCCATGCAGGGTGCCTCGGCCACTGTGCGCCGTGGCGATGACGCGGGCACGGAGCCGTGGCCGGTGCCACACGGTGCGCGCGCACACGCCAAGCGGCTGCACGCACGGAGCCGTCGCCACCGCCTCTCCGACCCATGCCGCGACGTGCCAATTGACAAATGCTCAGGGGAACTTCCTCCTCTACTCGCTGAGTCGCTATATAAACCCCGTCTCCTCGCCCTGCGTGGAAGCAGGGCCGCGCCGTCCGCCATTGACACCGCCGCCGACGAACTCACCTCTCCGCTCGCTCCCGTAGCTGTCTCACACCCCGAAGCTCCTCTCTAGCATCCACTCGAGCTTCCACAATCATACATGGCCTAGCTCCGTCCCTCCTCTTGCTGGAGATCGAGCCGCAGCGGCTCCGCCACCACTACCTCGCCGTCGCCGCTCACCGGAGCCACATCCGGCCAAGCCGCCGCCACCAATCGAACCATGGTGAGCCAAATCGCAACCCCGTGCCATTTGTTTGCCTGCTCCGGCCACCCTTCGCCGTCGGCAAGCTCGCCCCACCGCTGGAGGGCATGGGTGTGAGACATAAATCTTTGTAGGGTTCGTTGTGTAAAGCCAAGGACATATGTGTAAGGAAATGAATTTTTCCAGGGTCTCTGCTAGAAGTAAATTCTCAAGTTTTTCACCCATAGGTCCAACACCTTGGAAAAATCCTAGAAAACCGTAGGAAAACCAGAAAAATGTAAAACCAATTTTGTTGGTCTCCATGTGTTGAAGCCTACCTTTTCTAGAAAGGATGTCTATAGTTTTGATGTGTAGTTTTTGAATTAGAATTCAAACTCAGTTTGAATGTGTTTTGTCATAACTTGAAATGTACAACTGTTCTGGACTTGATCTTTGGATATGATGTTATCCATGACTGGAATAGGCTAGATCTAAGTTTTTGCACATAGTTACTGAAGGAATCTTTAGCTATGATTTAATTTGTATTTATGCTAGATCTGTGTAAATGATTTGTGTAGCTTCGTGTAAATAGATTTTGTAGGTCAACTTGTGTCTACTATCTTATTATGTTTAGGTATGTCTATGGTGAATTTATCCTGTTTTTAGGAACTGTGTAAATGTATGTTTCTGAGATATGCTTGTTTATAAAGTTAAGTTCATAGTGCACATTCTACTGATCCAGATGATGTTTTTGACATGTTTGAGCTATAGAAGAAAGTTTGGCTACAAAATGGTTATAGATGTCTCTGTATAATTGTTTTGTGTATGGCTAGACTTAAAGTTGTTATTTTTGTGTAGTTTGATAGAAATAATTTATGGAGCTAATATTTAGTGTGTAGCCTAGTTATATTTGAGAGATGCTGTGTGTAAATTTTGAGATCTAGTGCCTGTGTAGTTTTGCCTGTATGAGTAGATCTTGCTTTTGCTAGTTAGAACTTGTCATATTTTTCCTGCTTAGGATATAACTCAAATGGCTGTGAATTTTTGACAGTAGTTCAGTTGTTCCCCTGTGTGCATGTACAAAAATTCTCACTATGAAATCATGCATGATTTAAATAGAATTAATTTTTGAAGGAAAACAGTGTTAGGGAAATGAAATAAGGAAATCACCCCTTTAATCCCACTGAGTCCTTAACCCTATGTTAAAAGCCTTTTGACTCACTTTTAACCAACCTGATTTCTTTGTGAAGAAAAATAAATGTAATTAAATAAATGTGCACACAATCACCATCAAAGTAAAGGTTTAATAAATTGTACCTACCTTCCTCTTTATAGGAAGAGTATGCTGAATATATATTTATCTAGATGAATGTGGTCAACCATGCACTCCATGTTTGGCATGTGTTGTGTATTTAATTAAATTTAATTCACCAACTAATTCTTGCATATGCATCCTCCGTGTAGAGATCCCCGACGGTAGCTACACGCTCGTGCCGACAGGCGAGGACGAGGGAGCTGAAGGAGAAGTGCACTACGTGTCCGTAGATCAAGACCCGAACCAAAGTCCGGAAGGTTGCCCGACTGCTTGTGCTGACGAAGGCAAGCCCCGGTTCATCATTGTCCTATTACGTTTTCTTTTTAACTTCTGAATTTATCATTGATTATCTATGTGCATTTACGTTCAGGAGTTGAATTGAAACCCTAGTTGCATAATCCTTAAGTACCTATGTTCTTTTACTAGTATGGTAGGTCGCTAGTTGCTATGCACTAAGGACCCGGTACAAGTCGAGTGATGTTCGTCACTCGTGAGAATAGGTTCTTATGTTGGAATCATAAAACTTGTTATACTAGATTTCTCATGTGGTAAGAGCATGTGATTCTGGGCTCCAGTCCAGTGGTTAGTAGATTAAGCGTTTGAACGTACTAAACATTTGTCGGTAATGGGAACGATAAGCCTAGTACCTGAATGAGCCGGTGCAGGGACTTTGCGCTACTAATCGTGGGTTGCGGCCCCGGTCTTGCAAACCGTGGTACATGTGTGAGGCTGGATGCTAGTGTGAGGCAGACCAGATAAGCCTTGTACCTAGGACTATGGCATCTGATCCTAATCCGAGGAATGACGGGAACCGCCTGGTCGGTGGACTCATTGTGAGTACATTCTCCCATGTGTTTAGGTCCACCTTGCAAGGTTATTAATCGATCGATCATCGGCCTCTCACCGTTATCTGAGATTGGTTAATCAACTGGCCCTTGAGGTCCCTTTATGATGGAATATGGATAATCTTGTGTTTGATTAATTCTATTGCACAACTCATGCTTGCAATAGTTGCTTATTTAGTAATGATTTAATTTACTAGAACTTGAGCTAAAATATTGAAAGTAAGGATTCACTCCTTAGTAGATTTTCAATGAAACAAACCCACTAGCCAAAAGCCTTGCATTCTTGGAGGTTAAGTCTTTTATTTTAGATGGGTAAGCCTTGCTGAGTATTAGTATACTCAGCCTTGCTATATATGTTGTTTTCAGGTGAGAATGTCTGGCCTGGAGAAATCCCACCCGGCTGGGAGCTGGAATGGGTAGAGGATGACAAATGATGGCGTCATGGGTGGCCTCCCATGATGTCACTTTATCGTTTAGTTATTTTCCATTGTCTTTAAACTCTGAACCATTTACTTTCAAGTCCAGAACTATGGTTTGTAATAATTGACCCTATGGGATGATTGAATGCAATTTGTAAGGTACTCTGGACTCGCCTTCGTGTGAGTTTTAATGTATATGTTTCGATCCTCTGTGTGTTATAGAAGTGATTTACCGGGCTTCGACCCAGCAACACTCAATGTGATGGTTCCTTATTATCGCTTAATGACAAAATGGATTGGTTTAGGCGATAGTACGGAATTATCTCGGGTGGGGTTATCACAGTTTGAGGCCAAGATTTCATAGGGATAACATCTCCTAGAGACGCTTCATCTTCCCTTATGTTTCGGTCGCAATCCATTGGTTGATTCGGGAGATCGGGTGAAGGGAAGGAGGAGTTGACCTTCAAAGGGTCGAGCTCGGGTTGCTCTGTCTGCACCTGGTGGAATGTCCGTGGTTACTGTGTGGACGGTCCGCGAGGAGCTGGCAACCTAGGTGTTCGTCGTGTTCTTCGTGTGTTCTTGCGAGTTGTTCGTTCAATCTTTTGAGTTGGGTGGTTTCGGTTGCAAGGTGTTCGCGGACAGCCCGTACTAGAGTGTCGGACGGTCCGTGATGAGGCGAACGGTCCGCGGGTCCATCATGGACGGTCCGTTTTTCTCGGTGCAGTACTGGAGGTTCGGGTGGCTTTTCCGGACAGTCCGCCGTGACCTAGCAGACAGTCTGCTCCACCCTTGCGGATGGTCCGCCCGGCCCGTACGGACGGTCCACCCAGTGCACTGCAGATTGCCTAAGTTCTTCGCTTCTCGTGTTGTGCTTCCGCCTCTTGATACCTAGATTGTCTCTAGGACTTGTAGGCTTGTGTGTCCCTAGTCTAGAGCAGCTCTTGTGTGTGCAAGTGATCCGAGTAGCAATCGGGGTATAGGCCGAGTTCATCCTTCGGGAAGAATTTTTTATCAGCTCCCATTCACTCCCCCCTCTTTGGTTGCCTAATCGGTCCTTCAATTGGTATCAGAGCCGGTTACAGATTTTCGTGATTCTAACCAGTCTAAGATCCAAAGATGGGCAACTACGGAAAGGGGTCGGATCCTCCGCACTTCGATGGCAAGAACTACCAGATGTGGGAGAGGCACATGGGTGCGTTTTTGCGTGGAAAAGGACAACTAATCTGGGAAGTGACACAAAATGCAAACTATGTCATTCCCGACAGTTTCATCCTTCCTGGTGCTCAGGACATGCTTGAGGCCAACAGCAAGGCCATGGATTACTTGTTCCGTGCTCTTTGTGCCTCAGTGTTTGATCGAGTGTACGGAGAGGATGTGGCCAGAAAGATTTGGCTCAAGCTTAGGAATGCTCATGTTGGGAACGCTCAAGTGCAGGCTCGTTTGTTTGCTACTCACCGAGAGAGTATGAGAATTTCACTCATCTCCCCGGTGAGTGGTTCACTTGTATTGTGAACAACATGAGGGCCAATGTGACGGTGCTCCCATACACGGATCATGATAGAGCTATCAAGCTCTTGCACTCACTTGATAGATCCGTGTGGAGTGTCAAGGTCGAGACCATCTTGGAGTCAGGTGTGTATGAGACCCTTACAGTGGATGAGCTATTTTCTAAGCTCAAGTCTTCGGAAGTTGATCATGGCTTGAGAGCCAAGAGCGAGAGCCCCACTGATCCACATAGTTTGGCTCTTGTCTTAGGATCGAGGACCAATACTAACCCAGCTGCTATGCAGTTTTCTTTGTTTTGTCTTGTGTCCATACAAGATGAGGACTTTGAGGTGTTGAACGAGGAGGATCTCGTGTTGTTGAGCAAGAGGTTTGGGCGGATGTACGAGAACCTCAAGAATGCGAGGAGGAGCTCGGGGATGTGCTATCGGTGCGGGAAGCACGGGCATTTCATCGCCGAGTGTTCGGAAGCTATGGAGGTCAGGAACGACTACAAGAGCAAGCCCAAGCAGGACTACAGCAAAAAGCACTGCTCCTGGAATGACTACAAGGACAAGCACAAGGACAAGGGCGAAAGAAGGCCAAGGAAGAGTAGTGGGGTACAAGAAGAAGATGGCTCGAGCGATGGTTGCCGGAGCAAGCGACATCGACTCCACCTCAAGTGACTCTTCATTCGGTTTGAGCAGTGAGGAAGAGCAAGATCGGCACAAGGACAAGTGGCACACGGGCAAGAACTTCACCGGCCTGAGCTTCGTCATGCAAGGCAATTTCTGTGGCATGGCGCACAACTCCAACAACAAGATGGGCGGGAAGGATAGCTCAGACTCGAATTCTGACTCTGAGGATGAGGTACGTCATGACCCTGACTTCTTGCTGGAGGAGAATGCTAGGCTGAATGAGTTGCTTGATAACCGTGATGATGTGCTTAGAAAGACTAATAAGGAGAAGAGGGAATCCCGGTCTTTGCTAGGTAATGCTAAGGACAAGATAGTTGAGCTTGAGTCTTTGCTTGTTGATGCTAGAACTGAAATAGGCTCTTTGAAAGCTATTCCTGTTGTTTCTGATGAGGTTGGTTGTGGTGATTGTAATGTTTTCCTAGCTGACTTGACTGCTCTCAAGGAGAAGCATGCCTCAACTGTTGAGGAACTAGATGTGCTTAGGATTGAGCTTGATGAGATGAAATCTAGACCTGTTTTGCTAGGTTCTTGCACTTCTTGTCCTGTGTTGCATGCTAGGCTAGATCAATCTCATGATAGGATTGTTTCTCTTGAGGCTGCTTTGAAAGCTCCTATTCCTGCATCATGCTCTACCTGTGAATTGCATGTGGTGAAAAATATGGAGCTTGCACATTATGTTGCTCGCTTGCAGGATGAGAATGATGAGTTGAGCAAATGGATGAGTTGGTTGTCTGGCCATGAGCCTCAATTGAGTTTGATGTTGGCTGAATTTAAGAGGTTTAATAGTCAGTCTTTGGGGTCTGAGAAGATTGGTGAGAACAGTGGTGAGGGAGGAGAGAAAGTTGGGGACATTCCTATTCCACCACGAACTACACCCATGAACAAATTTACACCCAAGCCAAACCACCTTAGAAACAACCTAAACACAACCCTAGATCCACCAGTCTTCCCTCACAAGACAGATAACTTCCAGAAACCAGTGAGGTTTGTGAGCAACCTTAGGAATGTGTTTGGGGGAAGCCAGGAGAGAAAGCTATTGAGAAGCCCATTGAGAAACCACAGCCTAAGCCAAAACCAGTCCACTTCCATTGTTAGTAGTGTGGTAGGGATGGTCATAAGGAGGAATTTTGCTTCAAGAGGAGAAGGGATGAGAGGTTTTCTAGGGAGATGGCAAATGAGGACAGGTACCACCGTTCTCATGGTGTGCCTGAGCCTCGTGTAGTGCCTCTACCTCGGGGTGATGGGTTTGTGCATACAGTTCCTACTCGGGGTGGTGGTGGTTTTCCTCAGAGAGATAGGTGTGTTGGGTTTGGGCATGGTGAGTTTGCTGGACGTGCTCCTGCTCGTGGCCGTTACGAGTTTGGGAGACACGATCGTCGTTTTGGTACTTAGAGGGACAACGGGCCACGTTTTCCCCCTTGTGGTATGCGTTCCCCTCCAATGAGACGTGATAGGTTCTCTGGTGGTAGGCATGAGAGGGCTCCACCTACAGGTTTTGATAGGATGGATTTTGCTAACCCTTCGTTTGAGCAAATGGCTCGACACTGGTTTGACTCTTTCTGTACTAACCCCAGTGTTGAGTCACTTACTCATTCTCATCCTCGTTTTTGATTTGCAGGTGGGAGTCCTGGAGAACTTTTGGTTGATCGACTCTGGTTGTTCGTGCCACATGACCGCAGATCGTGGGTGGTTCTCCAGCCTCACCCTGGTGAGTACGAGGGAGTACTTCACTTTCGGGGACAATAGGAGAGGACGAGTTCTTGCTGAAGGTATAGTGAAGGTGAGTAGCAAGGTGACCTTAAAGAGTATGGCTTTGGTCAAGTCACTTGGTTTTAACCTGTTGTCAGTGTCCCAATTACTTGACGAGGGTTTTGACATTCGTTTTAAGTTGGACGCTTCTCGTGTGCTTGATTCTCGAGGTGATCTTGTCTGTATGATCGTTCCCGAGGGTCAAATCTTTCGAGACAATTATTCCCAGACTGTTGGTCCTCCTTGATGCTTTGTTGCTGGTGTTTCGGTTGAGCTTTGGATGTGGCATAGGAGGCTAGGACACTTGAGCTTTGAGTTACTTTCTCGCTTGAGTGGCCTAGACCTAGTCCAAGGATTGCCAAAATTGAAGTACGAGAAGGACTTGGTTTGTGCTTCGTGTCGGCATGGAAAGATGCTTGCTGCTTCTCACACCCCTCTGACTATTGTCATGACTGAGCGACCCTATGAGCTATTGCACATGGATTTGGTTGGGCCAGCTCGTGTTCGCTCTGTGAGTGGGAAGTGGTATGTGTTGGTTGTGGTTGATGATTTCTCGTGGTACTCTTGAGTTTTCTTTTTGGAGGATAAGAGCGAGACATTTGGCTTTGTTCGAGACTTGGTCTTGAGCCTGAAGAAGGAGAGACATGGGGATGCCATTCGAGCAATACGCAGTGACAATGGCACGAAGTTCAAGAACTCTCATTTTGATGCATTTTGCAGTGATCTTAGTCTCAATCATCAGTACTCTTCTCCATGCGTCGCTTGCCAGAATGGCGTAGTGGAGAGGAAGAACCGGACCATTTGTGAGATGGCCAAGATGATGCTTAATGAGCATAGGACTCCTAGGCGTTTCTGGGCTGAGGTGGTCAATACCGCTTGCTATGTGTTGAATTGCATTTTCGTTTGTGCTTTCAAGAAGAGGACCCCCCGAAGCAAGCCTCCTCCTTGCCTATAAATAGAAGGGGAGGGGCTCCCATTTCTCACACACCACTCTCTCATTCGCCTCTCACTTTTAGTTTTCAAGCCTCCTCCTTGCCTATAAATAGAAGGAGAAGTTTCCGTACCACTCGACGCCTCCTTGGCGGCCTCCAGAGGGACGTCACCGGCACCGAACAGGCGAGGGACCACCTCCTCGTCGTCGTAGTCGCCCGGCAACACCAGCCTGGGTGGTGCACGCCGCACCTCCGGCCGGATGCTGCCTTTGCGCTCCTTCCCCTTCCCAGCAGGCACGGCACTTGCACTATCGGAAGGGACCGCGGCCGCACGCCGACCAGGCTCCATAGCGGCCGCACGCAGGGCTGGACCCGGTGCCACCACGCCGCTACCACATGTCGCATCATGGGCATCGGCAAGCTCCAACCCTTGCAGCTCGCTAAGCCTGCCCGGCAGAGACGCCATCCCAGCCAGCGTTCCTGGCAGCGGCGAGGTAGAGACAAAGGCCTCACGGCCCTACAAAACACAATTTCAGTTCAAGCACTTCATCAAACATGTTTATGCCCTAATGGGCGGACCGTAAAAAGCGAAAATTTCCACTTACCGCGGGCGCAGGGTTCCCCAGGCAGAAAGGTCGTGGCGCGCCGTGTGACATGATGATGGTGTTAGGGGTGAAGCACTCACGGATGCGCTCCACCAGCACTTCCGGCTCCCCCACTCTGGCACCTCCCGCATTGTGTCGAAGTCCTCCCCGGCGTACTCGTACGCCCGGTGCGCCCTCTCCTTTAGCGGCTGGAACCGCTGGGTGGCAAAGTTCGCCATGACTGCCACCCAGGTGAGGCCGGCCGCCTTCAGGTCCCGGATCAGCTTCAGCAGCTCCGACACCTACTCCATCTCGACATCGCCCAGCTCCTCGTCCCAGTAGCGGAGTGGGGTCGGGCGCATGTCGACATCGCACGACACCTATGGGGCATGGTTGGTGGTGTAGAACCACTCCTTGTGCCAGCCCTTGTTGGAGCTGATGAGCGGCACCGAGATGTACTGAGCAGAGGTTTTCTGCCTGAGCTGGAGCCTGGCGCCACCCACCACCTTTGGCTTCTTGGCACTTTTGGGGGGCTTCACCCAGAATAAGTACCGGAAGAGATTGAAGTGCAGGGCGATACCGAGGTACGCCTCACACATATGGATGAAGATGGCAATGTGCAGGATGGAGTTAGGGTTGAGGTTGCAGAGCTCCAACCCGTAGTAGTACAGCAGCCCGCGGAAGAAGGGGTTCGTAGGCAACCCGAATCTGCGGGCGTACCACGACTCGAACACCACCGCCTCGTGCGTCTCCGGTGTGGGGAAATCTACCCCACTGCCGTGTGCCACTGCTCCGTGGCCTCGTCGAGCAGGACACCGCCCCAGATCAGGGTGATGATTCGATCCCGCGTCGAGACGGAGCGGACTCACTCCTCGTCGCGGTGGGGAGGCGCCGGTGGTGAGGGAGACGGCGACGGAGATCTCCCCGCTGTCGTCACAGCCTCCCTCGAGCTCTTCTTGCCCCGGCGGCACTTCAAAGTCATGGTCCTCGCTGGGCTCGGGGACTACCGGAGGCGAAGGGGATGGCTGCGAATCGGGCGACAGATCTAGATCTAGGGTTCCGCCGGATCTAGATCCGGCGAATCGAGCTAATGTCGCAGCGGATTGCGTGGATGCGGCGGCGGAGCTACCGGAGGGGAAGGCGGAGCGTGGCTTCCTAAGGAATGCAAGGCGATGTGAAGTGATGGAGTGAGAGAGCACGCGCGTGTTGGCGTTTCTTAACGTCACCACTAATGGCGCGTTTAGCGTAAGCGTGTAAGAAACACCCGGGTACACTGACGTGTGCGAACGAATCCGCAAGCACACAGATACACTGTTGTAGCACTTCCCCGAGGAAGGAGAGTATTCCAAGGGTTATCGTATCCAAGGAACGATGTGCACTATCTTCTATGCTAGTATGGACGGTCCAAGGACACCAAACTCCGGCTGGGATAGATATGGGGGATGAGAAGCACTTCTTGAGGGTCTTGAGTCTAGGAAAGGACATGGTCGCCATGTAGTCCTCCCCGTGGGGCGCTGGCACACCCTAGCTTTCAAAGGTCTAAGTGTACAACTGGCCTGGGGCCCTACTCGGTACACGGGCACGGAGGATTTCAAAGGGTCCAACAGGTTGTCACCACTGCGTCCTACCTGTATCGTTACACGAATGCACATGGTATCCGTAGGATAACCTGTAGTCTAGACACCACGTCTACACTACTGACTACTACTATAGCTTGACTTCATCTGACGTCCCGGAAGCCCTACTATAGCACTTCGTATAAATACAGAACTACGAACTTGGGAGGTTACGACCAATCCGTAGCTCATCATCGATTCACGGAGCAATAGGAAGGTTTGGATGCGAACAAGATACAACACTCTTACTTAGCTAAACAGGATCTAAACATGCAAATAGATACTTGAACTAATGCACTAGCTCTAAAGGATCGAAGCTCTGTGTCACGAAGAACACAAGCCTCTAAACTATGAACGAGCCAAGACATATCCTTCATGCATGAAGTCCACTATAGTCTAAATAAAAAATGTTGAAATACTCACTTTGGTCTAAATGAAGAACAAGCATCCACGAGGACATCAACTCACTCCTCACCCCTACTCCACCTAGCACTCTAACAAAACACACTACATCTTGGGAGGTAAGTGCAACATCCCGCAATTTTATTACGGAATGTTTAGTTATAAAAATGAGGATTTAAAAAATTTTGGTGAATTATTTGAGTGCTTGATAATTTGAATAAGGATGTCTTCTTTCCCTTTCCTAACATCCTAGATTTATTTTTGAGCTAATTAAAAATTCTAGGAAATATAAAATGCTAGTGTGAGAACATTGGAGTTCATTGGCTTTTATTTGAATTTTGTTTGTGTGAAGATCAAATTTGAATTCTAAATTCAAATTTGAATCTAAATAGAATAGGGATAAGGAGTATAGGAAAATAGGAAAAGCTTTCTTATCTGGTTGGGCCTCGAATCCACAGCTGAAGTCCACCCGAGGCCCCTAGTCTTCTCTACCCGAACCAAAGTCCACCCCTGCACATCCCCGGCCTAGCGAAGCAGCAGCCCAACAAGGCCCGCACGCCTTTCTCTCTTTTCCCTCTCGCCGACAGGCGGGACCCACGCGTCATCCGCCACCTCGCCCACACCTTTCTCCCCCTTTTCCCCTTTCTGCTCCGCCGTGCCAACCCGCCGCGCGCCAGCTCGGCGAGCTCGCCGTACGCGCCAGTGGTGAAGCCGTGGATGCGCACCACCTCAGCGCCGCGCATCCGACCGCCCACAAGCCGCGCGCTCGCCCTTATAAGCACCACCGCGGCCGCGCCCCAAGACCTAATCCACCCTAGGGTTTTCCCCAGTTCCGCCGCCGCTCGTGAGGAAGGAGGGGAGGAGAAGTGAAGGACCGATTAGGCGAACCAGAGAGGGGGGGAGTGAATGGGAGCCGATAAAAATTCTTCTCGAAGGAGATGGGAACTCCAACAAGACGAACACGGCTTCCTAAACACTTCTCCGACTCAACTACCCAAGTTGGTCAAGACCACGCAGCCACTGGAGTGCTACTAGTCCTAGGAACCAACACACAACCTTCTGAGCCAAAACTCACCAACACACACAGCGGAAACTTGCACGGCTTGCTGCCTGTGCTACACCGGTCAGACCGATGGCCTGCGCCGGTCAGACCGGTGACACCGGTCAGACCGGTGGACAGAGCCGGTCAGGCCGGTGGCTACAGCAGCCGCACAGCAAACGTTCCAGGAAGCCTCAGTGACTCCTCTAGGCCCTGGAACAAAAACCACCTCCGAGACACAACCTGGAAGGAAGAAGAACCACTCACAAAACCTAGCAAAACAACTCCAAACACGCCAAGAACTGACCAGCAGGACCACGGGACAAAACCACACGGACAAGGCTGTTCCCCGAGACAAATCCCACCAAGGGCTAGCACCGGTCAGACCGATCAAGAGCACCGGTCAGACCGGTCGCGCCTGGGCAGCTCGGGATGAACAGCGCCCGCGAGTCAACTCCCCCAAATCCAACTCCCGATCTCCCGATTCACTCCACGGATTCGCACAAGACTTTGGGGATAGTAGGAACACCTCATGGGCACTCCATAGCCAAGTTATGGTCCACCAAATCTCGTTGAATCAAGAGGAATCAAGAGGATTTCCGCCAAGAACGCCTCTAACCCTAGAGCCAAGAAAACCCCAAAATCGAGCCCCTTTGCTCACGGATTTGGGAGGGGAATCAAAGGGAAAAGAACCACGAGGGGTTCATGCATACATCCCCCACCAAATCCCAAAGAGAAAGGTCTCAAAACCACCACAAGAAATTCGCCAAGAAAAGCCTCCGAAAATCACCAAAAAGAAGAAACGGGAAAGACACATCCAAGCCTTGAGGAACCACGCCGAATCATCTATACATACCAAAGAGGTTCATACAAGGTCTAGCTTGCCGCCCGATCATCCTTCCCTCTCACAAGATGTCACCATGAAGCTCTCAAGCTAGTCCTACGAAAAATCCTAAGGAAAATAGGAAGGAAAATAGGAAAACCAAATGAGCTAGGGTTCCAAGAGATGGCTGCCATCCTCTCATCCCTTGGGTTATATGGAGGCAACCGAAAGACTAAAATACCCTTACCAGCTAACTAGGGATACATTCCCCTCGAGGGCAAATTTGGAAGTCTTTGTCTTCGCACCATCAGACGGATGCCCAGCGACCGCAAACTTGCTTAGCCTCGACGCAAGCCTTGCGATCCTGACGCGTGTCCTCCGCTTCGAAGATTCCGGACTGCGTCGTCGCACACCGGTCAGACCGGTGCTCCTCACCGATCAGACCGGTACCCACCGGTCAGACCGGTCTGGAGCTGCTGCACCTCCGTCTTCGGTTCTTCAGTCTTGGCTTTGTGGATCAACCAAGGAACCCAGTGGTTTTCTGGTGAACCACCGTAAACCCCGCAAACTCGGTGTAGCCTCCGCCAATCACCACTCATGACTCGGCTCCCACGTAGTCCCGGCTCGACCTTGGTTTTGAGGCTCAACCAAGAAACCGTCCATGACTTCATCTTGCCGTTCTTGCCACCATGCGGCCCGCACTTGACCCCGCTGGCCACCGGGTCCCTCGAACCAAGCCTACTTGTCTTCTCCACACCTGGAGGCCTCACCGGCAACGACCTTTCGCGCTTGTTCTTCACCTGCACCAACACCAGTCAAGCCGTAACCTGCACCTGCAATACTTAGACAATAATCAGTCCACACCACGTTGTCAATCACTCATCACACCAGGAAGCGACCATCCACCGGTCCTCGAACCACACATGGCTCTCAATCTCCCCCTTGATGAGTGCATTGACAACACACACGTTTTGGTAACCAAGAGAAAAGAAAAAGAAAAGAAACGACTAAAAGAAACTCCAACAAGCGATCGAAAGCCAAAGAAAAGGCAAAGAGCAAGATCACTTGAAGAAGACAAGTCTCGGACCCCTTAGGCAAGGGCAACGGCTCGACACATCCGAGACAAAACATGCTCAAGCAAAGAGCACAAACCATCAAACGAAAGCTCGAAAACCACAAAGAGCTCCCCCTGCACACATGCAAGCTCCCCCTGAACCAATGCAACTCCCCCTGGACGAATGCATGCGAACCACATTACGAAACAGAGTAGCTGTAACAGCTCAACTCTGACCGGTCAGACCGGTCGACACCACCGGTCAGACCGGTGCTCAACATGTGAACAGGACCAGCCCTCTGACTGGTCAGACCGATGACCTCAACCGGTCAGACCGGTGCACAACAGAGCCCAGAAATGGCTTGAAACCACCTGAAAACCTTCTAGACGCATTCAGTAGGCCAAAACATGCTCAAACTTCTCCCCCTTGTTGACAATGCATGAATCAAGCCAAAAATACAAAAAATGCAACCTAGAGCTTCTCAAATAGACAAAAGTCAACATAGGATGCTACACATGTCCAAATGAGTAAGTTAGATACTCTATAGCTTTGTAATGACATCAACTTCATGATCACCAAGTTTCACAACCATTGGACGAAGCTAAGATAGAATTGAGCAATTTTGCGAAAAAAATCCCTCTCATGAGCAAAGTCCTAAACATGATCAAAACATATCAAAATGGCAAAGCCACACAAACTTCATGCTAGGACAACCATTCTAAGCATAAGACCATCATAAACACCCACAAGCACCTCATGTCATGTCAAAGCCACCGAGCCATGTGCCTACTTCTATATATGAGACTTCTCATTGGTAGGCATCATGCAACGGTTTAGCACCCAAAGCAAATTAAAATTAGCACATATGACATGGGAGCACATTTTCCAAGCAATTTACATTTCATTTTCAGATTTGAAATTGGTACATGAAATGTCTTTGCGACAAAAAGAAACTTATGCCCCTCCACAAGATCAAGCATGGGGGCTAAACATTCATGATGGCAAATGAGCCTTTGGCCCCATATGATCAAAATAAGCTATCCAACCACAAATTAAGCATAGCCAAGCCACAAAAACATGTCAAGATCATATAAAGGCATTTACTCACAAGAGAGCATACATATGAGATTTTTCAAAAACATAGCCATCAACCATGGATATAAACCAAGATTATCAAGAGCTAAGCCAAACTAACCATAGCTTACCAAACTAGCTCACAAAGACATATATATCATTCCATGGTGAACAATGTATATAGGAGAAGCCTTTCCTAAACAGTGCATATGATACAAAATGCATGCAACCTAAGATACAAAGATGCCTATACATCATGTTACATATGCCATGCCAAATGCAAGAAATGCACAAAGGAAAGCTATACATATGCTACAAAGGGGTTCCCACACACCAACTCAAGAAATCAAACACACACCATGCTCCCCCCGCAAACGAGTGAAAGTTGCTTGATCTAGGGGTTTGGTGAAAATATCGGCTAGTTGGTCATGTGTAGGTACATGGATCAAGGCTATCTTCCCTTTCTCTACATTGTCTCTCAGGAAATGATACCTCACTTCTATGTGCTTGGTTTAGGAATGGAGCACTGGGTTCTTTGCAACGCTTATGGCACTAGTGCTATCACATTGAAGTGGGACATGGGTATACTCCTCACCAAAGTCACTCATGGTGTATGTGATCCAAAGGAGCTGAGAGCAACAACTAGCTGCGGCCACATACTCTGCCTCGGTAGTGGATTGAGCAACACTCGACTGTTTGTGGGAAGACCAAGACACCAAGGAGGAACCCAAGAACTGGCAAGTCCCAGAAGTGGACTTCCTATCCAACCGACACCCGGCAAAATCCGTGTCTTAAAATCCATGAAGAGCCAAAGAAGAAGACGCGGAGTACCAAAGACCAAAGTCGGGACTATGTCGCAAATACCTGAATATGCGCTTGACTGCTTGCCGATGCGAAGTCCTCGGAGACGCTTGAAAATGAGCGCACAGACATATCGAGAATTAGATGTCCGGCCTCGTCGCCGTCAAGTAGAGGAGTGACCCGATCATGCTCCGGTACTCCTTCTGGTCCACGTGTTCACCTTCCTCGTCCGCATCAAGAGCTGTAGTTGTACTCATAGGCGTCACCATGGCCTTGGAGTCCTCCATCTTGAACTTCCTCACAATGTCCTTGGTGTACTTAGCTTGGTGCACAAATGTTCCTTCCTTTGATTGCTTGATTTGTAGCCCGAGGAAGAACTGCAACTCGCCCATCATGCTCATCTCAAATTCCCTACTCATGTCTTCTGCAAACCTTGCAACAAGAGAGTTAGACGAGCCACCAAAGACAATATCATCCACGTATACCTGCACAATCAGGATATCTCTGCCCTGCCTGAGGAGAAACAAGGTCTGATCGACCTTCCCCATCTCAAACCCTCTCTCAAACAGGAACCCCCTCAACCTACCATACCAAGCTCTAGGCGCCTGCTTCAACCCATACAGCGCCTTCCTCAACTTGTACACCCGGTGGGGGTACTTCTCACTCTCAAACCCCGGTGGTTGCCTCACATACACCTCTTCCTCCAACACACCGTTCAGGAAAGCACTCTTCACATCCATCTGGTACAACTTGAACCCTTTAGCCACGGAAAAGGCTAGAAGGATCCTGATCGCCTCCAAACGAGCTACAGGAGCGAAAGTCTCCTCGTAGTCGATCCCCTCTTTCTGACTGTACCCCTGAGCAACAAGTCTTGACTTGTTCTTCACCACTTCTCCTTTCTCTCCCTCTTTATTTTTCCACACCCATTTTGTCCCAATCGGCTTACACCCTGGAGGAGGGTCAACCAACACCCAAACTTGGTTCCTCTCAAAATTCTCCAACTCCTCATGCATCGAATTAACCCAATTATGATCAGATAGCGCGTGTCCAGTGTCGTTGGGCTAAAAGGTGGCAACAAAAGTAGCATGAGCGAAATGAGAATTGTTCCGAACCCTCGACCGTGTAGTGCGTTCATTCATGTCGCCGATGATTCTCGAAGCTGGGTGATCCACTTGCACTCGCCGGGGAGGTTCTCGCCTTGATGCTACCTCCCCCTCAACAGCAGCTTCGCCTTGATCTGGGTTTGTCGTTGTAGGTGTGGGAGAGGGCCCGTTCTCGATCGTCGTCGAAGTAGTAGGTACATGTTCAGCCGCGGGCACCACACCACCATCTTCATCATCTCCATGTTCATGCTCCTCCTCCTGAAAGATCTTCTCGCCAAGTTCGTCGTCACCTGCACACTCAAAAACAAGCTAACTACGTGGCTGTGTCTCGTCGAAGGTTACCTCGCAAGTCTCCACGATTTGGTTAGTTTCAAGATTGAGCACACGAAATGCTCTAGAATGAGATGCGTAACCAAATAAAATGCCATCGACAGACCTAGCCTCGAACTTGTCCAACTTCTTCCCTTTCTTCAGAATGAAGCATTTACAACCAAAGATGTGGAAGTGACTCACCTTGGGTGTGCGACCGTGCATCAACTCGTAACAGGTTTTCTTCTTGTGAACCCTGAGGTAGATCCTGTTCGACACATAGCACGCGGTATTGACCGCCTCAGCCCAGAACCTTCTCGGAGTCCTATGCTCGTCGAGCATCGTCCGAGCCATCTCGCACAAGGTCCTGTTTTTCCTTTCCACCACGCCATTCTGAGGACGCGTATACGGACTCGAAAACTGGTGTTCAAGACCCAAGTCATGGCAAAAGGTTTCGAAGCGAGAGTTTTTGAATTCTGAGCCATTGTCACCGCGGATCGCTCGTATGGCATCTCCGTGCCTCTCGTTTCTTAACCTCAAGACAAGATCTCGAACAAAGCCAAACGTCTCCCCTTTCTCCTCAAGAAAGAACACCCACGCATACTGAGAGTAGTCGTCCACCACAACAAGAACATATCACTTCCCACCCGCAGATCGCACAAGAGCTGGGCCAACAAGGTCCATATGGAGCAGCTCGCATGGACGCTCAGTCATCACATCGGTGAGAGGCGGGTGAGAAGAGGCTACCATCTTGGCATGCCTACACGGCGCACAAACCAACTCTTTCTCAAACCTCAACCGTGGCAATCCTCGGACCAAATTGAGTTTACTCAAGCGAGACAAAAGGTCAAAGCTCAAGTGACCCAACTTCCTATGCCACTTCCACAACTCACTCGAAGAACCAGCCAAAAAGCAACGCTCCACACCAGAAGACTGAGAGAAATCAGCTCAGAACACTTGACCCTCAGGAACGACCATGCAAACAAGGTCCCCTCGAGAATCTAAAATCCGAGAACCACCAGGCCGAAACAACACCTCAAAGCCCACATCCAAAAGCTGGGACACAGAAAGCAAATTGAACCCGAGCGATTGAACAAGAGCAACACGCCTGAGAGTGACCTTGTCACTTACCTTAATCTCACCTTCTGAAAGCACACGCCCTCGCCCATTATCCCCAAAGGTGATGTATGTCTTGGACACCACCAGGACGAGACTTGAGAACCACCCCTTGTCTCCGGTCGTATGCCTCGAGCAACCGGAGTCAATCAACCAAACGTTCCTCAAGTCTCCCACCTAAAATTCAAAAGCAAGCATGTGAGTGAACAAATGACTCAGCACTAGGGTTAGTACCAAAAGAGTAAAACCAGTGCCGAGCCATTTGCTCCAAAGTGGGGTTAGCACAAACCATATCATCACGCCTATCAAAGCTACCACCACGAACACCACCACGGTAACCATTACGAGGGAACCAACCCTCTCTAGCTGGAGGAGAACGAAAGCCACGAAAGGAAAACCGTGGACCGTTCCTCCTCTACATCTCAAAGCTACGACCCCTCCCACCCTCGTATTGAGCACGAGGTGGAGAACGCCTAGCAAACTGACCACCTGCAAACTTTCCAGACCAACCACCAGAACCACGACCACCAGAACCAAACCGAGCATCCTCACGAGCATGAAAACCAGACCGCTGTCTATCCAGACCTGCACCGGTCTGACCGGTGTAGCGCACCGGTCTGACCGGTGTAGCTCGGCCAGCAGCACCACCTGGTACCTTCCGATCTCCCCAAGTCGGAAGCGTCCTCACAATCGCCTTGGCCCTAGGCATCTGCATACGAGGCTCAGGTACACCATTAGAGGGGTGGTACCTGTCCTTGTTAGCCCACTCTCTAGCCATTCTCTCCTCATGCTTAATTTTGAAGCAAAACTCGCCCTTGTGACCATCTCTCCCACAATACCCACAATGGAACTTCATGGGCTGTGGCTTAGGCTTAAGCTTGGGTTGGGGCTGTTCACTCGGTTTCTCACCCTTCTTCTCTCCTTTCTCACCTCCCTTTGGGCTCACAAACTTCACCGGTTTTTGGAATTCATTTGTTGGGTGAGGGAATATGGGTGGATCTGGAGTAGTATCAAGTTTGTTTCTGAGATGGTTAGGCTTGGGCTCAAACTTGTTCTTGTGTCTATTTGGTGGTGGGATAGGGATCTCGCCAACTCTCTCAACTCCCTCACCACTGTTCTCTCCAAGCTTGTCAGCCCCAAGTGCCTGACCATCATAGCGTTTGAAAGCCGCTATCATGATACCAAGCTGAGGCTCCTGACCCAACAACCAGCTCATACATTTCCTCAGCTCATCATTCTCATCCTGCAAGCGATCAACATAATGCGCAACCTCCAAATTCTTAACCGCATGCAATTCACAAGTAGAGCAAGAAGTGGGAATAGGCTCTTTCAACTTAGCCTCAAGCAAAACAGTGTAAGCATGCATCTCATCAATCTTTCCATGCAAAACAGGGCAAGAAGTGCAAGCACCTAGCAAAGCAGGTCTAGACTTAAGCTCAGCCACTTCAACCCTAACCATATCTAGTTCATCACAAGTAGAAGCATGCTTATCCTTAAGAGCAGTAAGATCAGCTAGGTACACAGAGCAATCACAACAATCAATCTCATCAGAAACCACAGGAGAAGCCTTAAGCGAATCAATCTCAAGCTTAGCATCTAGCTTCTGGGTTTCTAGCTCAGCCACACGGTTCCTAGCATCTTCTAACGAGGCCCTAAGCTCCTTCCTCATCTTCTTGGCCTCTCTAAGCATGTGATCGCGATTATCAAGCAAGTCAACCAACTCCTCATTCTCCTTGCGCAAAGAAGAGAGCTTATCACATACCTCGTCCTCGGAGTTGGAGTCCGAGTCGCTTTGGTGACTCTTCTTGCTGCCGGAGCTACGAGCCATGCCACAGAAGCCATCTCGTGCGAAGCAGCTCAACCAGCTCAAGTTCTTGGACGCCTTCTTGTTCTTGCGCCGATCACCTTCATCTTCGCTGCTACTCGAGCTCGAAGAAGAGTAGGCGGAGCTGGAGTCGACGTCGCTCGCTCCGACCATCGCTCGGGCCTTCCTGCCGCGGCCGTCCTTCTTCCTCGACCATCGCTCGTCCTTGTGCTTGTTCTTGTGCTTGTGATCGCGCCTTGATCGGTACTTGCCGTCCTTGCTCGACCGGTGCCTGTAGCCGTCCTGGTTCTCCATCTTCTCCGGGCAGTCGGCGACGAAGTGTCCTGGCTTGCCTCACTGAAAGCACGTCCGTGCTGTCCTCCTCGTGTTCACCCGGTTCTCGTGCAGCGTCTCGAACCGCCTGGTCAGCAACGCCAGCTCGTCCTCTCCAAGCATGTCGAACTCCTCGTCTGGCAAAGACATCAAAGAAGACAGAGAGTACATCCTGGAGGATGCGTTAGCGTTAGACTTAGCTCCTTTGCCACCAACGAGAGCGAGACTATGAGAATCAGTCGGGCTCTCGATCTTGGCTGTCATACCACAGTCCAACTCAGCCGACTTGAGCTTCGAGAACAGTTCGTTCACGGTCAAGGTGTCATACTTCTCAGACTCAAGGATAGCCTCAAACTTCCCGTCCCATACGGTACGATCCAACGAGTGCAAGAGCTTCACGGCTCTATCATGATCATCGTATGGGAGCACGGCCACATTGGCTCTCATGTTGTTCACAACGACCGTAAACCGCTGGAAAAGGGCATCGACGGACTCGCCAGGGAGATGAGTGAAGTTCTCGTACTCTCTCCGGTAAGTCGCGTACATCCGAGCCTGAACCTGAGTATTCCCAGCATGTGCATCCTTCAACTACTCCCAAATCCTACAGGCTAAGTCCTCTGTCTGAACCCGATCGAATTCAGGCTGACACAGAGCACGAAACAAGTAGTCGACTACCTTGTTGTTGGCTTCAAACATATCCCTCGATCCTGGAGTAAGGAAGTTAATTGAATGAACATAAGTTGTGTTCACCGTAACGTTCCAAAGGATCTGACCCTTTCCGCGGAGGAACGCTGCCATCCGCCTCTGCCACATCTGGTAGTTCTTCCCATCGAAGTGCGGAGGACCCGACCCTCGTTCCTGGTACGCCATCTTTGGATCTTAGACTGGTAAGAGTCAATGAAGACCCGAACCGGCTCTGATACCAATTGAAGGACTGATTAGGCGAACCAGAGAGGGGGGAGTGAATGGGAGCCGATAAAAATTCTTCTCGAAGGAGATGGGAACTCCAACAAGACGAACATGGCTTCCTAAACACTTCTCCGACTCAACTACCCAAGTTGGTCAAGACCACGTAGCCACTGGAGTGCTAATGGTCCTAGGAACCAACACACAACCTTCAGAGACAAAACTCACCAACACACACAGCGGAAACTTGCACGGCTTGCTGCCTGTGCTACACCGGTCAGACCGATGGCTTGCGCCGGTCAGACCGGTGACACCGGTCAGACCGGTGGACAGAGCCGGTCAGGCCGGTGGCTACAGAAGCCGCACAGCAAACGTTCTAGGAAGCCTCAGTGACTCGTCTAGGCCCTGGAACAAAACCCACCTCCGAAACACAACCTGGAAGGAAGAAGAACCCCTCACAAAACCTAGCAAAACAACTCCAAACACGCCAAGAACTGACCAGCAGGACCACAGGACAAAACCACACGGACAAGGCTGTTCCCCGAGACAAATCCCACCAAGGGCTAGCACCGGTCAGACCGGTCAAGAGCACCGGTCAGACCGGTCGCGCCTGGGCAGCTCGGGATGAACAGCGCCCGCGAGTCAACTCCCCCAAATCCAACTCCCGATCTCCCGATTCGCTCCACGGATTCGCACAAAACTTTGGGGATAGTAGGAACACCTCATGGGCACTCCACAGCCAAGTTATGGTCCACCAAAACTTGTTGAATCAAGAGGAATCGAAGGATTTCCGCCAAGAACGCCTCTAACCCTAGAGCCAAGAAAACCCCAAAATCGAGCCCCTTTGCTCACGGATTTGGGAGGGGAATCAAAGGGAAAAGAACCACAAGGGGTTCATGCATACATCCCTCACCAAATCCCAAAGAGAAAGGTCTCAAAACCACCACAAGAAATTGGCCAAGAAAAGCCTCCGAAAATAACCAAAAAGAAAAAACGGGAAAGACACATCCAAGCCTTGAGGAACCACGCCGAATCATCTATACATACCAAAGAGGTTCATACAAGGTCTAGCTTGCCGCCCGATCATCCTTCCCTCTCACAAGATCTCACCATAAAGCTCTCAAGCTAGTCCTACGAAAAATCCTAAGGAAAATAGGAAGGAAAATAGGAAAACCAAATGAGCTAGGGTTCCAAGAGATGAATGCCATCCTCTCACCCCTTGGGTTAAATGGAGGCAACCGAAAGACTAAAATACCCTTACTAGCTAACTAGGGATACATGCCCCTCAAGGGCAAATTTGGAAGTCTTTGTCTTCGCACCATCGGACGGATGCCCAGTGACCGCAAACTTGCTTAGCCTCGACGCAAGCCTTGCGATCGCGATGCGTGTCCTCCACTTCAAAGATTCCGGACTGCGTCGTCGCACACCGGTCAGACCGGTACCCACCGGTCAGACCCACCGGTCAGACCGGTTTGGAGCTGCTGCACCTCCGTCTTTGGTTCTTCAGTCTTGGCTTTGTGGATCAACCAAGGAACCCAGTGGTGGTGAACCACCGGAAACCCCGCGAACTCGGTGTAGCCTCCGCCAATCACCACTCATGACTCGACTCCCACGTAGTCCCGGCTCGACCTTGGTTTTGAGGCTCAACCAAGAAACTGTCCATGACTTCATCTTGCCGTTCTTGCCACCGTGCAGCCCGCACTTGACCCCGCTGGCCACCGGGTCCCTCGAACCAAGCCTACTTGTCTTCTCTACACCTGGAGGCCTCACCGGCAACGACCTTTTGCGCTTGTTCTTCACCTGCACCAACACCAGTCAAGCCGCAACCTGCACCTGCAATACTTAGCCAAGAATCAGTCCACACCACGTTGTCAATCACTCATCACACCAGGAAGCGACCATCCATCGGTCCTCGAACCACACATGGCTCTCAAGAAGGAGGCGGGGAGAGCCATCTGAGGGAGCACACCACGAAGCCAGAGCCATCCGTGGGAGCAGCTAATCGCCGAGAAGCCGGCGCTGTCCCTGCTGTAGCTGCGCCGCCCGCTCTGCTTCCTCTGCTTCCCGCTCTACCGCCGTCCCGCTCCATCCCACTTCACCACCACTCTGCACGTTGACTAGTGGTCATCAAGTGAGCCGCCGCCTCTCTCTCTCTTCTGTGGAACCGGCCATCACGCCGAGGGAGGAAAGGCATCACCTTGGGACCCCGTGATCGCCCCTGCACGCGCCGCGCCGCCGCCGCTGACCGCCGTCGTCTGTGTTGCCGGCCTTCACACCGAGCCTTACACCTGCAGGTGCCGCTACCGTCGACAACGCGCACACTCACCGCCTTGCCCTGATCCCTTTTTCTATTTGCGCACCGGAGACCTCGACGTCCTGCTCGCCGCGCCGCCGTGGCCTTCGCCGCGCAGGATGCCGTCATGCACGCGCGAGTAGGAGAGGAAACGGCCGCGCCTTTAGGGCCTCTCTGTGTACATCTCGCCGCTGACGTGACCGCGCCCCCACGCGCATCATCACCTCGCCGCACATGCCCTGCTCTTCGCTGCCGCTCACGCCGGCCAGAGCTCCGCCATGGCCAAGCCAGCCGCGTGCGTCTCGGCAAGGGGCAAAGCCCCAGTTTTTCGGCTCCTTTCACCTCACTTGATGCACGCGCGTACGCGCCTGGCAAATGGCACGCCTACGCGCCAACGCCGGCGATCGCCGCACCGCACCGCAGCGTCCATCTCTGCGCCGTCGCCATTGAGCTCCGCTCCGGCCAAAGGTGCCGCCTTTCTTGGTCCTACCATGTGCGCCATCGCCTCCCGAGTCGAGCCATGCTTCGTGTTGACCAGCCACCGCCCTACCTCTCTGCCGGCGAGCCTTGCCGCGCCGGAGCCCCTCTGCGGCATTTCCTCGAACACCTGCGAGCGCCGGCTAAACCCCTGGGGGTTTTTGGCCACACACTCACGCACACACGCGCAGTGCACCGCAAAAGATCCATTTGGATCTCGTGCGGCCGGCCACTCGCGGTCGTGCCACACACAGTGCCTCACGGCGTAGCACCGCAGAAGCACCAGGCGGGGATCCGGTGTACCCCGCCACGTGCCTGGCCACGCAGGCCGCCAAGCCAGCAAGCGCAGGCTTTAAGCCGGCCATGTGGCTGCCACGTGCGCGCAGAGAGCCGGCCTGCAGCTGGCTTTAAGCACTGTTTGAGTCAGCAGGAGATAGCCTGTAGCTAGCCAAGAGTTGATGCTATTGTATATACGTATTTTAATTTCAAAAATGTATTTTCCTTTAGAAAATTCTTAGTAAATCCGTTTTAACTCCGAAAAATACAAAACCTTTTCCTAAAATCTTCTAAAATCTCAAACTTCGCGCTAGGCTAGAGTTTGCCTCCTTTTTTGGGTCTTAAATGTTTTTCCTCTGGAGTTATTGCTTTAGCAGCCGTGTTTATTTATTTAATTACGATTATAGGAGCAGCCGGAGCCGGAGAGCTGAACCAGGACTTCGACGACGACCTCGGCTACGATGACTACCTGCTCCCAGGTTCACGCCTGACCTACTTTGAATGCCCATTAGGCATTGCTATTAGAACTGCTAGCGCTTTACTTATGCATGATGATGGATATGATGAAACCTTGCACTGCCCCTTTTATATACCTTGTCCTTGATTGACGTACTACTACTACTATATTTATGTGTGGCTATACGATGAGCTTCGCTGTGCATGTGTTGGGATTATGTGGTAGTATTCTTGGCGTGTGTGGGAAAAAACTAGCAGGAGAAGGTGTTTTTGGGTGACTTGGCGGGGGTGAGCTCAAGACAACCCGATCCGGGATCGGGGGCCAGGGTTCGTCTTCTCAGGCGATTCCCATTTGGTACCTATGGCTGGTACACAGTTTTAGGAGCACAGGTGTTGGGGTTTTTGTGATGATTTGGAGGATAGGAACTCGCCCCGGTCCGAAACCGAGTGGGTCGCTTTGTTACACGGGACTTTCGTACACACCACCTTGCCGAGAGTAGGGATAGGGCCAGTTCGACCCTAATAAGTGCGATACCATACCTGCTATTAGGATAGAGGGTATCAGTGAGAGGGTACCGGGTGAAGTCCCTTTCCCTTTGCGGCGCTCCCCGTGTGGCCACATGGGGGCATGTTCACAGTTCTGGGGTGGTTCTTTGCAAGGGAACGCATCGAGACTCGGATGCAGGATGGAATCGTAACTCCTAGGTGTTCGTTCGGTTGGGTAGGCTCGGTCGGCCGTACACCGTCCGGGTGCTATTCCGAGTTGGGTACTGGTGTATATGCTCTGCAGAGTTTAGATCTATACATATAGCCGCGTCCTCGGTTATGGACATGCCCGTTGTTTACTCCGACTCTTACGTTTTGGGATTTCTACCTTCCCCCTTATAGGATGTGAGTGTATGGTGAGCCATGGTTGTACTCGGGGAGAGGGGAGTTGCTCCCTCTGCCTCGCGGATCCGGGTGGAACCATTGAGGTGCGAGGAGTGGGAGTTCTCGCACCGACCCTAGATGGAGATAGGTTCTGGTGACGGTGATCTGGGTGACCAGGTGTAACCGTTTGTGGATGAGTGATATGGAAATTGGTGGGAATTTGGAGTTGTTACGCTTTATATTGTTGCTACTGCTGCTTAGGAAACCCAGCCTCTACCTTGTTCCTTTCTTTACCTTTAGAAGTAGGCCACTTAAAGCTTGCATACGGTTGGTGACGTGGGCCTATCCCGATCCTTGGGGATAGCCCCTGAGCTTGCAGGGTATGAGTCAGACTTCGACAACAATGCCGATGGATGGTACGACTGAGGGGCACGATGCTTCGCTCAAGGATGCCTGTGGGAGAGCAGAATAAAGATGGAGACACCTTCGGGAAGCTAGCTACCGCTGCGTAGGCTCTTATTCATGTTATTCCGCCAAGAGGCATGTAATGATGTACTCCTTTATTCAGGACATGTAATAATATTAATACTCTAATGCTTTATTTCGATGTATGGTTGTGACATTTATCTGTGATGGATGCCTGTGCGTGATAGCGTCTGATCCAGGGACTATCGCGAGTACAGAATGACGGGTTTTCTTCTTTTGAAAACCCGGGTCGTTACAGATGGTATCAGAGCCATACTTGACTGTAGCACGTGCCCTTGGAAATGGTCGATAGAAATTAGGACTCTAAACGGTCTCTCTTGCTATATACAATTCTTGGCATATATTACAAAAACTTATCCTTCTTTGAAAAGTTCTATCTCACCTGCGCTAACTAGAAATTTCTTCTGTGTCACAGGAAATGACTCGACAGGAGGTAGAGCTCCTCCCGGAGCACATGGAGGGACTTGCTCGTTGGGTGGACCGGGTCGTCCGCAGGCTGGGGATTCCTCCTACGCACGTCACCTACTGCATCAAGGACGTCCCGACTCTGTCAGGCCCACTAGTGCTTTGTACGGTGGCCATACTACCCCACCTGGCGCGTCCAGACTTCCCCGGGATGCTGGAGCACATCACAGGACTGAACGTGAGGAACGCTGTCGACACCGCCTGTAGCCACGTACTTCGCCACTTGTTGGCTAGGTACCGCGACGTGTACAAGACAGGAGACCTGCGGCTGATCCCCCAGGACTACTACCGAGTGGCTCCAATCGTGGGAGGACTGCCTAACCCTTCGACACTCTACTAGGAGGAGGTTGTCCAGGCTCCTCTACGCGAGTCTGATGAGGCGCTCATCACCACAGGGAGCTACCTCATGGACCTTGACACTCACGCTCGCAAACTGAGCGAGCAGACGAGCGGACTCTTCAGCAGACTGGAGCACACTATGATGGAGGTCCGTCAGCTTCTACCCCACTGCTAGAGGTTGGATGTGGAGAACCGTACCCTACGCCAGCGAGTCGAGCAGCTCGAGCGTGGGCTACGCCACGCCAACTCCTTGGTGGTGCGGGCAGAGACAGAGAGAGTGACCGCACGTGAGGAGATGCTCTACGCTAAGTAGGATCTACACAAGCAGGAGGCCAGGTTCAGCCGCCTCTTCGACAAGCTGAACCAGAAGGATGCACTGCTCGCCGCACAGGGACACCGTCTCGCTCGTGAGAGGGTCAAGGTTGCCGAGCTTGTGAGGGACAAGGATGCCAACACCACCAACCTTGCTGCACTCACCAGGACTTCCGTGTTCCTGCTGGACAAGTCCAAGAGGATGCTGAGGACGTGGGAGGACGCTGACTCTCTACGTGTGGACGAGTTTCACGAGCTCAACAGCCAGCTGCCTCCAGACGACCAGCGGGCGATCCGCCAAGAGACCTTCAAGCTGCACCCTTCCGCTCTCAAGCTACACCTGTGTCTGATGGCTAACATGCCTACTCCGATTGAGACCGAGGAGGTAAGGGCTGCTCACGCCATGCTGACCCGGATGTTCCCGAGAGACTTCCCCGACGAGGACCGTTGCCCAGTGACGTACAAGAGGTCTCGCACCGAGTAGTGTGCTGGAGCGTAATCATGCTAATAACAGTAGAGTTGTAATATAGGTAGCTACCATGAGTTGTTCCATGCAACCGAGAGCCTGTTCCGGTGCATGTGGAGTTTTGAGTCTTTTCACACCATAGATGTGCACACCCTTTTGAGATCATGTAATGCTATATTAGATCGCTGCTGTGTGTGACCTCCAAGGCTTGAGTCAGCCTCGAGGAAACTTATGTACTCATAATGGATGCTGATTGTTTGGTTTTAATGGAGTTAATCGTTCTTATTGCTTTTTCTTATTGAGTGCTGGAATTATATAGTAGAAATATTTTCATGCTTGTATATCAGACTCAATTTGTTGGTGAGTGACGTATCTAAAGTTCCCTTTGTCCTTGGTCATGTTTTCAGTAAGATGTCCATCAGGAGGTTCGGACGTCTATTGGCACGCCTCGAGGAGGCCGAAGCTGAGGAAGAACAAGACCCGCCAATCCGTGGCCGTGGACGTGGCCGCGCTCCCGCACGTGGGCGTGGACGCGCTGCCGCTCGTGGCCGTGGACACGCACCCGTCCGAGGAGTGGGACGAGGCCGAGGCACTGTGCTACCACCACCGCCGCCTCTGCCCATCGGTCAAGGCGATGATGAAGAAGGAGAGGAAGAAGCTAAAGGAGAACCTGAGCCGACGCCAGCTCCCCAGGGTCGTGGGCGTGGCCGTGGCCGTGGAGAAGCACCGCCACCGCCACCGCCTAACCTGGCTAAGGTGATGGCCACTCAGACAGCACTGATGCAGAGGATGGCTGAAGCCGTCGAGAACTGAGTCAACGGTGGGAACCGCAACATCCCGCCAGAGGAGGACTTCGCCAAGAAGATCGAGAGGTTCCTCCACCTGAAGGCCCCCACCTTCAGTTACTCAGATGATCCTCTCGACACCGACGACTGGCTCCGCGTGATCGAGACGAAGCTCGACCTCACCACCTACACTGATGAAGAGTGTGTGGCTCTCGCCGTCCACCAGCTCGAGGGTCCTGCCAAGTCCTGGTGGGACAACTACTCTGACAGCCACCCGAACCCAGCTTTCATCACCTGGCTGGAGTTCTGAGAGGTGTTCTGGGAGTAGTACCTACCACAGGAACTCATGAGTCAGAAGGCACAGGAGTTCTGCACCATGACTCAGGGTGCAATGAGGGTGGAGGAGTACGAGAGGCACTTCATGAAGATGATGCGCTATGCCCCTGACGACACCAACACCGACGACAAGAAGCAGTTCTGGTTTCTGCGAGGCCTCCACCATGGTCTCCGCCAGGGCTTGAAGGCCAGTGAGCACAAGTCCCTTCGCCACCTGGTGAACAAGGCGATCGCGCTCGAGGAAGAAAGGAGGGGGCATGAAGAACACATGAAGGGCAAGAAGAGGATGGGAGATCGGGACCATGGCGACTGTTGACACATCTTATCCTATATATTTATAAGTCAACTAAACATGAGAAAAGGGCATAAATGTTAATATCAACTTAGAATAGGGTGCCACTAACAGTTTTTCTGGAGATTTGGTAAATTATATAAATCCAGGAACCATTCGGGAAAAGTGCTAAAAGAATCAAATCTACAAGACTCCAGAAGGCTCCGGAACTCAACGTGACTTGACACCCAAGAAAGAAGCATCTAGAAGAAGCGACGGACCACCTGGCCGAAGTGGGCCCTGAGGGGGCCCACCCCAGCCCGATCGGCCTGGTGGTGGGGCCGGTCGGCCTCCCCCGGGCGCCACCTTAGCCCTACTTCCAGAAGGTTCTTCCACCACCTATGAGGATCAATCTAAACCACTCGTTAGGTCGGTTTGATCAAACGGCGCACGTCTACCCCTCAGGGCTATATAAGCAGCCCCCTGGCAGAGGCATCTGGAAACCTGAGTTTGCATACACCAGATCAAGTCATCAAGTCAGAGATACTACGTCCTAGAAACACCATATAGCAGAGTAGCTAGCTAGTCTAGATCTAGGAGGAGGCAAGGCATCTACTTGGCTCCTGATCGTCTAGAGGCTGATTGAGATACTGATCTAGCTTCGCTTTTGTAAGTTCTTATCTAGTTCCTTACATTTGTTATACAGACATATGTTCTTATCAATGATTATATTCGACATTATATGCTTTGGTGTTTATTATGATTACATGTTTAGCATAGTTGATTTGCCTTTATATTCATGTATGGAGTCGTATAGCCCTCACCTAGATCATTTGTTGACATGGGTGAACTATAAAGACAGTGTAAGTGTGGTGCTTATATTGTATTTATCTGCGATTGCACCCTATATGCCGGGTTGTGTGGTAGATCGTGGTGGTGACAGCACTATTGAGTCCTTCGCAGTCCACCCCCCGTGTATAGGACTAGTGGAGCCTTATACTGTTTGGGTTGTTTCAAGTTTCGGCCTTGATCCTCCTGGATAGTCTCCCCATGCATTGATATAATAGTTCTTCTTCCATGATTGTTAAATGTTTGCACTAATCATAGTTTGCATTGACATATAGTTTAGAGTTACCGAGGAGTATCCTCTCTAACTAGACTTTGCTATGTTTCTCTTGCTATAATGACACTTTCTAGCTGCTCATGATGTTATGACTTGAACAATGCTATCAATATCTTTATCTTTATGTGACTTACCCCTGTTTATAGCAATTGATATATTTTGGCCACTCTACATTATAAAACTGAGAGATGAGCATGTATTAGCTAGTATGGATTAGAAAGACTTCTTTTCCTATGGTAGAATATAAATACGATACCTGGTTTTACTCCTGGTTAAAATGCTATAATGGTATATTCATATCTGTGCGCTTGCGGATTCCCAGTTTATATATATCTTCTTTTCTAGAGATCCAAGGCATATGTAAGAGTACCATATCCATGCATTTTCTGGCACACCTGTCAGGGCTGACAACCTATATCGAGTTGTGCTATGAATCGTGTCGGAGTTCACCTTTTAGTTTAATCTGAAAGCAACATCTGATATACACTTAGCATCATGTTAAGATATACCTTTGCAGTTCTGGTGCCGTCGATAGAGATGGATCTTATATCCGTTTCTAGTCGATGACGTTAGCAATGTCAACAAGCATTTTTGGCGCCGTCGCCGGGGAAAGAAAGTCTATAGCCTAGATGAAAAAGTTTCAGTAATAGCATGCATGCATCTCTCACACATAATCTATCGAGAACCCAAATTATCATTGCTTAAACAGGCTTACCCTTGTTCTTTCCACTTTTGTCTATCTTATTTCAGGGTAATGTATGAATAAGAATCTTCCAGAAAACTTTGTTTCAGATCCAGAGAAAATCTTAAGGAAGGCAAGGTCAAAGCTCAGGTCTCCTGATTCTCGGCCCACAACTTCTGCCTTGGGAGATTCAACAACGCGAAGCTTAACACCCACGTTTGAAGTAATGGCAAACAAGTCCCTACGCGAATATTCCTCACCGACCCCGGACAACATTCGTACTGGTCCGACAGTCGCTGTAGGAAATGCTGCTTTTGAGCTCAAGCCTGTACTGATCAACATGGTACAAGCTAGCCAATTTTGTGGAAAAGCTCATGAAGATGCCAACAAACACCTTCAACATTTCTTGGAGATATGTAGCACCTTCACGATCAAAGATTTGCCAAGTGATGCAGTCCTACTTCGTTTATTCCCATTCTCATTATTAAGGCGAGCGAAGCAATGGTTTTACTCCAACAAAGACAAATTTACAACTTGGACATTGTGTTCTACTGCCTTTCTGGCAAAGTTCTTTCCTATAGGCAAAACCAATGCCTTACGGGGGAAAATTTCGAGTTTCCAGCAGCAACACGAGGAATCTGTTCCTGAAGCATGGGAGCACTTTCAAGACTACATTTCAGAATGCCCACATCATGGAATGGAAAACTGGTTGCTCTTGCAGACCTTCTACCACGGGCTCTCTACCAACACCTGTGAAACGATGGATGCTGCAGTTGGAGGTGCTTTCCTGTCCCTTACACTTACTCAAGCTACTAACCTTGTGGAAAAGATGGCGTCCAATCAAGCTTGGAACGAGGAGCGTCAACCCCGCAAGAAAGAAAGAGGAATGCACCAGCTCAAGGAGGTAGACATGCTGTCTGCCAAAGTGGATTTACTGATGAAGAGGCTTGAAGACAAAGCCCCTGAGAAGAAGGAAGTCATGCAACTCTTCGAATCCCGCATGACCTGTGAAGAGTGTGGAAACACTGGACACTCAGGGAGTCAATGCCCTCAGCTGGAGGAGGACGTGAACTACATCAACAATAACAACCAATATCGTCCCCAGCAGAATCAAGGATGGACTCAGCAGAGGACCAACTACCCAGGTAACTATTCAGGTAATTATCAAGGTAATAATACTTCCAATAATTTCTTACCTTTAAGAGACTTAGTCCAAAACCAGGGTAGAATTATGGATAATCTGTCTAAGAAGTTAGCTTCCAAGGATAAAATACTCGAAACTGTTAGTAATAAAATGGAAAGTTTTTTCTTCTGCCATCAAGAACCAACATAGCTTTAATAAAATGCTAGAATCTCAGATTTCTCAGCTGGCATCATCTGTTCCCACGGTTAACCCAGGTAAGATTCTGGGCCAGCCGGAAGAATTAGAATCTGCAAATCTTGTCGATATCTATTCTGCAGATCTGTGTTCGAGTAAGACAGAAGAAGGCCCAAGATGGACTGACTGGGGCATGCCCGCCAAAAGAGTAGATCCAGGAAGGCCCATCATCACCATCACTATTGGAGCCTACACCTTCAAGAATGCACTTTGTGACTTTGGGTCTAGCGTCAACATAATGCCTAATGTAATATATAAGAAAATCAATGGTTCACCTTTATTGTATACAACCATGTGCTTGCAGCTTGTAGACCTGTCACTATGCTACCCCGAGGGCATCCTAGACGACGTATGTCTGGGGGTAGGACGCTCCTACGTGGCTGCCGACTTCGTTGTTGTCGAGACTGGGGGAAGTGAGAACGCTCCAATCATTTTGGGACGTCCTTTCCTTGCCACAACCAAAGCCATCATCTACGCCGACGCCGCTAAGATCGTCTTCACCATCAATGGGAGAAAGGAGAGATTCAATTTCAAGAACACGATCCTAAAAGCTCCTGCACACCCCCGATATCCTTACCCCCAAGAACACGAGCCAGTTGTCGAGAAGAAGAGAAGAGATAGAAGGAGGAATAAGAAGAATAATCGACCTCAACCGCATGTGGAGGAAGTTTGGATGATCAACACGATTCAATCAGAGAATGAGAACCTGTTCCCTTCACCATTACTGCCAAAGTTTGAAGACCCTGGAGTTCCATCAATCCACTGCTCCATCAATCAATGGAACTTCCAACGAGTTGTCTGCGACACGGGATCGGGCACCAACCTAATGTCTAAGGTAACCTACGAATTAATATATGGTGACCTGCCTTTGTATTCCACATATATAATGTTGCAGATGGTGGATCAATCACAACGGTTCCCGGAAGGAATTGCACGAGATGTACCTGTCAAGATAAAGGACCACTATGTCCTGACTGACTTTTTAGTCATAGACATGGGAGATGAGCAAGATCCTCCCATCGTGCTTGGAAGACCGTTCCTGAACACAACAAGAGCAATCATCTACATCAGGACTGGCGAGATCCACTTCCAGTTCAGAACTGAAAAGGTACGCTGCTACTTCAATACTTATACTGATCCTGGGCAGCCCAAGAAGAACAAGATGCGGAGACGCCTTCAGAAATTACAACGCAAGCTGAACACAAAGTTGACGGATGTCAAGAACATTGAAGAAGAGATCAAGGAGAAGTCCGCTCAGCTTCTACCAGCCCAGTATTCTGAACCTGTTACTCCAGAAAGGTCTCCACCGAAGAAACAAGTTTGGAGGAAGAAAGATCAAAGTACACCTTCGGAAGACCAATCACTACCCGCGTCATCAACTGATCAATCAATGGCCACTACATCTACGCCATGGGAGTAAGTACTCTAAACTCTCGTCGAGAGGTAACTCGGTATTTATCTTTATATTCTGCACTGCATATTTAGATTAGCATGTTTATTTCCCTATACCTGCATTGAAAAAAAATCATAAAAATATTTTCTGCTTTTGCATTCTTTAAGGCCCCATGTACTCCGTACCGTGGCGGCATAAAAAATAAATAAAAAAAATTTGCATTCACATGTTTTTGTTTTAGCATCCCTTTTGCATATAAAAATTCACAAAAATACGTGGGCACATGAAGGTCCACACATTTCAGAAAAACCCAAAAAGAAGTGGGCACATGAAGGCTCACAGCATAATCCTAGAATTTGTTCCTTCGGGTATGTGCGAGACTAATATTTACAGGGAGAATTTAATAAGGACCTAAAGGCAAACAAGTTCCAAGGATGAATCAAGAATCACTTCAAGATCCAGCTTGGGGGAGAGCACCCCCAGTTATCATGATAAGTATCACTATCCTAGGTGTTTAATATTATCTAGTTATTTGAGTATTAGTTAAAAGTCTTAGTTTGAATAAAATGCTAGAGTCTGCTAGTTGGCTTTTCTCTTTAATAATGATCTTGATGATATATGCTTGGAGATGATGAATAGTTGCTCCGCCGTAATCCCTTTTAAAGTGCTTAGTTTTCAGACCTAGATTCTCCTGAAGCTTAAATGCTTAATTTGCTCTAAACCCAAAATCTGTGCAAGTACATGCTTAATCTGAGTCTAGGCTTTGAAAGACGATTCATGAAAAGTTGAGTTGCTATTGATCATTTTCCTAGAGAAGCTTGATTCCTGGATTTATCTTAAAAATCATGAAATTTTATATGATGAGTTCCTGTGTCTATGATACTTAAGAGCTTGTCATACACATCAAGATCATTCCATTCCACCATTTATACTGCTTCTGAAATGGAAGTACGTATTTTCCATCAAGCCATATAGCTCATGCAACTCTAGGATATATCTCTCTCAATGTTAAAAAGGATTCTGGGGCTACATTCGAAAAAAAAGAGAGGAAAAAGTGAGAAGAGAGAGGGAGAGAAAAGGACAAGTGTCATACTAGGCGAGAAGGGCCTACCTCCCTAAAATAAATTTAGAGATGAATAATGGACACATGTCCGAGGGCGAGTAGAGCCCACATCTTTAAGGAGAGAGAAAAATGGACAAAAGTCCGGGGCGAGTAGAGCCCACCTCTCCAAGAATGGAAAGCCCAGATCTTAAAAATCTTAGAAAGAGAGATATAGTCCAAGAGCTAGGCTAAAAGGCTTACCACCTTTCACCCTCATCCATCCAACACTATCATCCATACATATCTTGCCAAGTGTGACTCCATGCTTGAGAAGGTCATACACAGGATCTCTGAGTTTTATCTGAAAAATGTGCAAAACCCCAGGATGATAGCTGATCAAAGAATTTGAGATATACTGCTTGACTTGATTGTTTTGTCTTTTATTTGCTCAAGATTTATGAAAAGGCTATGCTTAAAGGTTGAAGGTAATAGAGAGCAATCTTGTTGAGGAGAATTGGTTTTTGAAAACCATAGTACTTTTGAGG
Source organism: Cenchrus fungigraminus (assembly GCA_036936925.1). Classification (NCBI taxonomy): domain Eukaryota; kingdom Viridiplantae; phylum Streptophyta; class Magnoliopsida; order Poales; family Poaceae; genus Cenchrus; species Cenchrus fungigraminus. The sequence continues at coordinate 108,721,594 of CM072779.1, forward strand.
TGTGAAAGCGTTGTAGCAACTCCTGATCTTGCTAAAGCATATCTTTGCTAGGGACTAGCAAAGGGTAAGCTTGGGGGAGTTTGTTGACACATCTTATCCTATATATTTATAAGTCAACTAAACTTGAGAAAAGGGCATAAATGTTAATATCAACTTAGAATAGGGTGCCACTAACAGTTTTTCTGGAGATTTGGTAAATTATATAAATCCAGGAACCATTCGGGAAAAGTGCTAAAAGAATCAAATCTAGAAGACTCCAGAAGGCTCCGGAACTCAACGTGACTTGGCACCCAAGACAAAAGCATCTAGAAGAAGCGACGGACCACCTGGCCGAAGTGGGCCCCGAGGGGGGCCCACCCCAGCCCGATCGGCCTGGTGGTGGGGCCGGTCGGCCTCCCCCGGGCGCCACCTCAGCCCTACTTCCAGAAGGTTCTTCCACCGCCTATGAGGATCAATCTAAACCACTCGTTAGGTCGGTTTGATCAAACGGCGCACGTCTACCCCTCAGGGCTATATAAGCAGCCCCCCTGCCCCCTGGCAGAGGCATCTGCAAACCTGAGTTGGCATACACCAGATCAAGTCATCAAGTCAGAGATACTACGCCATAGAAACACCATATAGCAGAGTAGCTAGCTAGTCTAGATCTAGGAGGAGGCAAGGCATCTACTTGGCTCCTGATAGTCTAGAGGCTGATCGAGATACTGATCTAGCTTCGCTCTTGTAAGTTCTTATCTAGCTCCTTACATTTGTTATACAGACATATGTTCTTATCAGTGATTATATTCGACATTATATGCTTTGGTGTTTATTATGATTACATGTTTAGCATAGTTGATTTGCCTTTATATTCATGTATGGAGTCGTATAGCCCTCACCTAGATCATTTGCTAACATGGGTGAATGGTAAAGACAGTGTAAGCGTGGTGCTTATATTGTATTTATCTGCGATTGCACCCTATATGTCGGGTCGTGTGGTAGATCGTGGTAGTGACAGCACTATTGAGTCCTTCGCAGTCCACCCCCCGTGTATAGGACTAGTGGAGCCCTATACTGTTTGGGTTGTTTCAAGTTTCAGCCTTGATCCTCCTGGATAGTCTCCCCATGCATTGATATAATAGTTCTTCTTCCATGATTGTTAAATGTTTGCACTAATCATAGTTTGCATTGACATATAGTTTAGAGTTACCGAGGAGTATCCTCTCTAACTAGACTTTGCTATGTTTCTCTTGCTATAATGACACTTTCTAGCTGCTCATGATGTTATGACTTGAACAATGCTATCAATATCTTCATCTTTATGTGACTTAGCCCTGTTTATAGCAATTGATATATTTTGGCCACTCTACATTATAAAACTGAGAGATGAGCATGTATTAGCTATTATAGATTAGAAAGACTTCTTTCCCTGTGGTAGAATATAAATACGATACCTGGTTTTACTCCTGGTTAAAATGCTACAATGGTATATTCATATCTGTGCGCTTGCGGATTCCCAGTTTATATATATCTTCTTTTCTAGAGATCCAAGGCATATGTAAGAGTACCATATCCATGCGTTTTCTGGCACACCTGTCAGGGCCGACAACCTATATCGAGTTGTGCTGTGAATCGTGTCGGAGTTATCCTTTTAGTTTAATCTGAAAGCAACATCTGATATACACTTAGCATCATGTTAAGATATACCTTTGCATTTCTGGTGCCGTCGATAGAGATGGATCTTATATCCGTTTCTAGTCGATGACGTTAGCAATGTCAACAGCGACTGATCCTTCCAGAGGCCGAGGAGTGGACAGAGCAACCTGCTGAGAGGGAGCTACCGCCCGGGGAACAACCAGCCCGGACGTGGCTTCGGAGGAAGCCGTGTACCGTACCCAGGGGAAGGAGCTCCAACTACCAACAGGGTGGTGGCTACAACCGCTCGCAGCAGCTCGCGTCAAGACCCGGCACCAGAGGTTTCACACCTACGTGCTACGCCTATGGCAAGCAAGGCCACAAGTCGTTCGAGTGCCCCAACAAGAAGAACTCTGCGACACCTGCCAAGGCACCAGCTCCAGGAGGGAGGCCACCTCAGGCTGCTTCCCAGCAGACCGCTGACCGTGGGAGACTCAACCTCCTGACTGAGAAGGAGGCTACCGACGCTCCTGACATCGTGATCGGTGAGTTTTTAGTTGGTGGAGCAAAAGCTTTGATTCTTTTCGATACTGGTGCAACTAGTTCTTATTTGTCTGCTAACTTTGTAAACAAAATGTCTCTCCCCATGACTCCCCGACCGAAACCTATTGTGACGAGCTCGCCGCTCGGAGATATCAGGTGCACCATGCTATGCAAAGGTGTGGAAATGTTCATCAAGGGTCACAAGTTCCTCGGAGATCTGACCGTGCTGAAGTCCAAGGGGATTGATGTTATTCTGGGCATGGATTGGATCACCACACACAAAGGAGTTATCTCCTCGTCACCTCGATAAGTGACCTTGATACACCCCAAAGGGACGAAGATCACGTTTGAGCCGCTGAAGTCACGAGACGTACCAGCTGTGTACAACCTCACTACGAAGACAGTGGCCGATGTTCCAGTGGTTTGTGAGTACCCCGATGTTTTTCCTAATGACCAACCGGGGTTACCACCAGACGCGATGTGGAGTTCGTGATCAACCTTGTGCTAGGTATAGCACCCGTGGTGCAAAGTCCTTACAGAATGGGCAAGTTAGAACTGGCAATGCTGAAGGCGAAATTAGAAGCTCTCCAACAGAAGGGGTACATCCGACCAAGTGCATCACCTTGGGCTTCACCGGTGATGTTTGTACCGAAGAAGGATGGAACACAACGGCTGTGCGTTGATTACCGCGCTGTTAATGCAGGAACCATCAAGAACAAGTGCCCGTTGCCACGCATTGATGACCTGCTCGATCAGTTGAGGAAGGCAAAGTACTTCAGCAAGATTGACCTTCGATCCGGCTATCATCAGATGAAGATCCGCCCCGAGGACATCTACAAGACAGCATTTGTGACCCGGTACAGACAGTATGAGTGCACTGTCGTATTGTTCGGTCTAACGAATGCCCCGGCTTACTTCATGAACATGATGAACAAGGTATTCATGGACGAGTTAGACAAGTTTGTTGTGGTTTTCATTGACGACATCTTGGTCTTCTCGAAAACTGCGGAAGAGCATGAAGAGTATCTGAGGATAGTGCTGGAGAAGCTGAGGCAGAATCAGTTGTATGCCAAGTTCAGCAAGTGTGAGTTCTGGCTAGAAGAAGTCGCATTCCTTGGGCATGTGTTGTCAGGTGAAGGAGTAGCAGTTGATCCTTCAAAGATCGAAGCTGTGTCAAAGTGGCAGTCGCCCAAGACAGTGACAGAAATCAGGAGTTTTCTCGGTATGGCCGGGTACTACCACCAGTTTATCGAGAACTTCTCCAAGATTGTGAAGCCGATGACCGAGTTGCTCAAGAACAACACGCCATTCGTGTGGTCAGAGAAGTGTGAAGCAAGCTTTCAAGAGCTCAAGACCCGACTCACCATAACTCCTGTGTTGACGCTTCCCGATGACAACAAGGACTTTGTGCTGTACTGTGATGCTTCAAGACAGGGTCTTGGTTGTGTGTTGATGCAAGAAGGCAAGGTGATCGCTTATGCTTCGAGACAGCTTCGAAAGCACGAAGAGAACTACCCGACACACGACCTCGAGTTAGAAGCTGTTGTTCATGCTTTGAAGATATGGTGGCACTACTTGATGGGCAACAAATGTGATATCTACACGGATCACAAGAGTCTGAAGTATATCTTCACCCAGTCAGAGTTGAACTTGAGGCAACGAAGATGGCTTGAGCTGATAAAGGACTATGACCTCAACATTCACTACCACCCAGGCAAAGCGAATGTTGTGGCCGATGCGTTGAGCCGAAGAAGCTATTGCAACAACTTGATGGTGCAGGAGGAACAGCCAGAGTTGTACAAGGAGATGGAGAGATTGAAGCTCAACATCGTCGAGAAGGGTCAGCTCAATGAGTTGAGGGTGAAGTACGGTCTGGAAGACCAAATTAGGCAAGCCCAGAAGAAGTGTCCAGAGATTGAAGAAGTGAAAGACCTTCTAACGAGATGAAAGGCCCCTAACTACCGCATTGATGAGCAAGGCACGTTATGGTTGAAGGATCGCATATGTGTGCCTAGTGTTGAAGAGATTCGGAAGACGATTCTGAAAGAAGCTCACGACTCTCGGTACTCTATTCACCCTGGATGCACCAAGATGTACCAAGACATGAAGAGTCACTTCTGGTGGGAGAACATGAGGAAGGACATAGCTGAGTATGTTTCTCGATGTGACACATGCCAGAGAGTGAAGGCGGAACATCAAAGACCCACCGGTCTGCTACAGCCACTAGAGATACCTCAATGGAAATTGGATGATATCAGCATGGACTTCGTGGTGGGTTTACCCTGCACTCAGAAGGGAAATCACTCGATTTGGGTGATTGTGGACCGTTTGACCAAGGTAGCACACTTCATACCGGTGAAGAACAGGTTCAGTGTGAGTCAGTTGGCTGATCTTTACGTGGAGCACATTCTGAGGTTGCACGGAGCACCCCGTAGCATTGTGTCCGATCGTGGCGCTCAGTTCACTGCTCAGTTCTGGAAGAGTCTACACGATTCAATGGGCACACACTTGGACTACAGTACGACATTTCATCCTCAGACTGATGGACAGACTGAACGGGTGAATCAGGTTCTCGAAGATCTTCTGAGAGCTTGTGTGTTGACTTACAGCAATGATTGGGAGAAGAGCCTGCCCTACGCTGAGTTCTCGTACAACAACAACTTTCAGGCAAGTCTGCAAATGGCACCCTTTGAAGCTCTTTGTGGCAGAAGTTGTAGGACCCCGTTGATGTGGTTTGAGGTGGGGGAGAGGACATTCTTTGGTCCTGCTTCCATTGTTGAAGCTGAGGAAAATGTGGCTAAGGTCAGAGAGAATCTGAAGATAGCTCAAAGCAGGCAAAAGAGCCATGCCGATCCTAAGTGAATGGATATCTCATTCGAAGTGGGTGACTACGTCCTTCTGAAGGACCGGAACGGCGAACCAGAGAGGGGGGAGTGAATGGGAGCCGATAAAAATTCTACTCAAGAATTCGGCCTATGAACCCAATTTCACTAGGACACCTCCGCAAGCTTCTCTTGCCAAGTCCACGTAGCCACTGGAGTGCTACTGAACCTAGGAGCAAGATCCAACCAACAGCCACTCGAAACACGCAGCGGAAAACAACTCGAAACTGCTGCTGGCAATCAAAACCGGTCAGGCCGGTTTCTGAAACCGGTCAGACCGATTCTCTGGGACTTAGCCTCTCACACGCAGGGGAAACCGGTCAGGCCGGTTTGGCAAACCAGTCAGGCCGGTTTTGTCCAGGAAATCCCCAAAAGACCTTCGAGGCCAAAACTGCCCCAAAACACCTCAAGAACCTCTCCACCTTTGAACACGAAAAGCCATAGCCAGCACAAGACTCTCCTGCTCAAAATCCTCACGACAGCCCACTAGGGCTAAACCGGTCAGACCGGTTTGGGAAACCGGTCAGGCCGGTTTTGCCTGGACAGTCGGGAAGAACTCAGCCCGCGGGAAAAACCTAGCCTTCACCTCGATAGATCTCCCAATTCGTTCCACGGATTCAAGTGAGACTTTGGGGATAGCTGGGGTACCTCGTGGGCTACCTTTGGCTAGAAGCTTGGTCCCCAAAACCTACTCAATCAAGAGGAATCGGAAGTCAACCCTCAAGAACACCTTCCCATGGATTCCACCAAAAACCACCAAATTGAAGCCGTTTCGGAGGGTTTGTTGGAGCAAGATCACCAAGCAAAGAGGCACACGGTCCTCATACGTGACATCCAACAAGAATCCCTCTAGGAAACGCCCCCAAAACTTCCCCACGGAAAATCCAACAAAAAGGCTCCGAAAATCACCAAAAAGGAAAAACGGGAAGAACACAATCAAGCCAAGAGGAACCACGCCGAATCATGTATACATACCAAAGAGGTTCATACAAGGTCTAGCTTGGCGCCCGATCATCCTTCCATCTCACAAGATCTCATCATGAAGCTCTCAAGCTAGTCCTAAGAAAATCCTAAGGAAAATTGGAAGGGAAAATAGGAAAACCAAATGAGCTAGGGTTCCAAGAGATGGCTGCCATCCTCTCACCACTTGGGTTATATGGAGGCAACCGAAAGACTAAAATACCCCTAAAGCCTAAACTAGGATACACACCCACCAAGGGCACTTTGGGAATTTGTCTTCGTAACACCATCGGACGGATGCCCGGCGACCGCTCTTCGCTTAGCCTCGACGCAAGCCTTGCGATCCCGACGCGTGTCCTCCGCTTCGAAGCTTCCGGCGCCCTGCGACCCCAAACCGGTCAGACCGGTTTCCCAAACTGATCAGACCGGTTTTGGCCTGACAGCCACGCCCGGTCTTCAGCCTCGGTTTTGTGGCTCAGCCGAGTAACCCGGTGGTTTTCTGGTGAACCACCGCAAACCCAGCGAACTTGATGTAGCCTCCGCCAATCACCACTCATGACTCGGCTCCCACAAAGTCCCGGCTCGACCTTGGTTTTGAGGCTCAACCAAGAAACCGTCCACCGACTTCATCCTGCTGTTCATGCCACCATGCGGCCCGCACTTGACCCTGCTGGCCACCGGGTCCCTCGAACCAAGCCTACTTGTCTTCTCCACACCTGGAGGCCTCACCGGCGACGACCTTTCGCGCTTGTTCTTCACCTGCACCAACACCAGTCAAGCCGCAACCTGCACCTGCAATACTTAGCCAAGAATCAGTCCACACAACGTTGTCAATCACTCATCACACCAGGAAGCGACCATCCACCGGTCCTCGAACCACACATGGTCCTCAATCTCCCCCTTGATGAGTGCATTGACAAGACACACATTTGGTAACCAAAGAGAAAAGGAAAAGAAAAGAAATGACTAAAAGAAAACTCAAACAAGCGATCGAAAGCCAAACAAGGGCAAAGAGCAAGATCACTTGAAAGAGGAAAGACTCGGTCCCCTTAGGCAAGGGCAACGGCTCGACACAACCGAGTCAAAAACAAGCTCAAGCAAAGAGCACAAACCACCAAAGCAACCACGAGCTCGCCCTGCACATTTGCATACTCGCCTTGGACATGTGCCAACCCTGGGCACAAACCGGTCAGGCCGGTTCCACCAAACCGGTCAGGCCGGTTCCCAAAATCGGTCAGGCCGGTTTAACTCAGCAGAAACACCCCCCAAAAGCCAAAAATGCAAAAGAAATGCAAAAGCTCCCCCTTGACTGTTGGGATAGGTTCTAAGGATGCAATGCAACTTTTCTCAGCCGTTCTTTCTCCCCCTTGTTGCCAATGCATGAATCAAGGCTCAAATTTGGAAAAGATGCAACTAGAGCTTCTCAAATAGACAAAATTCATCACAAGATGCTACACATGATCAAATGAGCAAGCTAGATACTCTACAGCATCGTATGAACATCAACTACATGATCACCAAGTTTCACAACCATTGGGTAAAGCTAAGAGAGAATTGAGTATTTTTGCGAAAAAATCACCTTCTCATGAGCAAAGTCCTAAACATGAGCAAAACATGTCAAAATGGCAAAGCCACACAAACTTCATGCTAGGACAACAATTCTAAGCATAAGACCATCATAAACACCCACAAGCACCTCATGTCATGTCAAAGCATACCGAGCCATGTGCTTACTTCTATGTATGAGACTTCTCATTGGTAAGCAACATGCAACGGTTTAGCACCCAAAAGCAAGTAAATTAAGCACATATGACATGGGGGCACATTTTCCAAGCAATTTACATTTCATTTTCAGATTTATAATTGGTACATGAAATGTCTTTGCGACAAAAAGGAACTTATGCCCCTCCACAAGATGAAGCATGAGGGCTAAACATTCATGATGGCAAATGAGCCTTTGGCCCCATATGATCAAAATAAGCTATCCAACAACAAATTAAGCATAGCATAGCCACTAAAACATGTCAAGATCATATAAAGGCATTTACTCACAAGAGAGCATACATATGACATTTTTCAAAAACATAGCTATCAACCATGGATATAAATCAAGATCATCAAGAGCTAAGCCACACTAAGCCATATCACACCAAACTAGCTCACAAGATCATATATAGCATATCATGGTGAACAATGTATATAGGAGAAGCTTTTCCCACACAATGCATATGATACAAAATGCATGCAACCTAAGATACAAAGATGCCTATACATCATGTTACATATGCCATGCCAAATGCAAGGAATGCACAAAGGAAAGCTATACATATGCTACAAAGGAGCTCCCACACACCAACTCAAGAAATCAAACACACACCAAGCTCCCCCCGCAAACGAGTGAAAGTTGCTTGATCTAGGGGTTTGGTGAAAATATCGGCTAGTTGGTCATGTGTAGGTACATGGATCAAAGAGATTTTTCCTTTCTCTACGTTATCTCTCAGAAAATGATACCTCACTTCTATGTACTTCATTTTGGAATGGAGCACTGGGTTCTTTGCAACGCTTATGGCGCTGGTGCTGTCACATTGAAGTGGGACATGGGTATACTCCTCACCAAAGTCACTCATGGTGTATGTGATCCAAAGGAGCTGAGGGCAACAACTAGCTGCGGCCACATACTCTGCCTCGGTAGTGGATTGAGCAACACTTGACTGTTTGCGGGAAGACCAAGACACCAAAGAAGAACCCAAGAACTGGCAAGTCCCAGAAGTGGACTTCCTATCCAACCGACACCCGGCAAAATCCGCGTCTGAAAATCCATGAAGCGCCAAAGAAGAAGACGCAGAGTACCAAAGGCCGAAGTCGGGAGTGTGTCGCAAATACCTGAAAATGCGCTTGACTGCTTGCCGATGCGAAGTCCTCGGAGATGCTTGAAAACGAGCGCACAGACATACCGAGAATTGGATGTCCGGCCTCGTCGCCGTCAAGTAGAGGAGTGACCCGATCATGCTCCGGTACTCCTTCTGGTCCACGTGTTCACCTTCCTCGTCCACATCAAGAGCTGTAGTCGTACTCATAGGCGTCGCCATGGCCTTGGAGTCCTCCATCTTGAACTTCCTCACAATGTCCTTGGTGTACTTAGCTTGGTGCACAAATGTTCCTTCCTTTGATTGCTTGATTTGTAGCCCGAGGAAGAACTGCAATTCACCCATCATACTCATCTCGAATTCCCTGCTCATGTCTTCTGCAAACCTTGCAACAAGAGAGTTAGACGAGCCACTAAAGACAATATCATCCACGTATACCTGCACAATCAGGATATCTCTGCCCTGCCTGAGGAGAAACAAGGTCTGATCGACCTTCCCCATCTCAAACCCTCTCTCAAACAGGAACCCCCTCAGCCTACCATACCAAGCTCTAGGCGCCTGCTTCAACCCATACAGCGCCTTCCTCAACTTGTACACCCGGTGTGGGTACTTCTCACTCTCAAACCCCGGTGGTTGCCTCACATACAGTTCTTCTTCCAACACACCGTTCAGGAAAGCACTCTTCACATCCATCTGGTACAACTTGAACCCTTTAGCCACGGAAAAGGCTAGAAGGATTCTGATCGCCTCCAAACGAGCTACAGGAGCAAAAGTCTCCTCGTAGTCGATCCCCTCTTTCTGACTGTACCCCTGAGCAACAAGTCTCGACTTGTTCCTCACCACTTCTCCTTTCTCTCCCTCTTTATTTTTCCACACCCATTTTGTCCCAATCGGCTTACACCCTGGAGGAGGGTCAACCAACACCCAAACTTGGTTCCTCTCAAAATTCATCAACTCCTCATGCATCGAATTAACCCAATTATGATCAGATAGCGCGTGTCCAATGTCTTTGGGCTCAAAGGTGGCAACAAAAGCAGCATAAGCGAAATGAGAATTGTTCCGAACCCTCGACCGTGTAGTACGCTCATTCATGTCGTCGACGATTCTCGAAGCTGGGTGATCCGCTTGCACTCGCCGGGGAGGTTCTCGCCTTGATGCTACCTCTCCCTCAACAGCAGCTTCGCCTTGATCTGGGTTTGTCGTTGTAGGTGTGGGAGAGGGCCCGTTCACGATCGTCGTTGAAGTAGTAGGTACATGTTCAGCTGCGGGCACCACACCGCCATCTTCATCATCTCCATGTTCATGCTCCTCCTCCTGAAAGATCTCCTCGCCAAGTTCGTCATCACCTGCACACTCAAAAACAAGCTGACTACATGGCTGTGTCTCGTCGAAGGTTACCTCGCAAGTCTCCACGATTTGGTTAGTTTCAAGGTTGAGCACACGAAATGCTCTAGAATGAGATGCATAACCAAAGAAAATGCCATCAACAGACCTAGACTCGAACTTGTCCAACTTCTTCCCTTTCTTCAGAATGAAGCATTTACAACCAAAGACATGGAAGTGACTCACCTTGGGTGTGCGACCGTGCATCAACTCGTAACAGGTTTTCTTCTTGTGAACCCTGAGGTAGATCCTGTTTGACACATAGCACGCGGTATTGACCGCCTCAGCCCAGAACTTTCTTGGAGTCCAATGCTCGTCGAGCATCGTCCGAGCCATCTCGCACAAGGTCCTGTTTTTCCTTTCCACCACGCCATTCTGGGGAGGCGTATACGGACTCAAAAACTGGTGTTCAAGACCCAAGTCATGGCAAAAGGTTTCGAAGCGAGAGTTTTTGAATTCCGAGCCATTGTCACTGCAGATCGCTCGTATGGCATCTCCGTGCCTCTCGTTTCTTAACCTCAAGACAAGATCTCGAACAAAACCAAACGTCTCCCCTTTCTCCTCAAGAAAGAACACCCACGCATGCCGAGAGTAGTCGTCCACCACAACAAGGACATACCACTTCCCACCCGCAGATCGCACACGAGCTGGGCCAACAAGGTCCATATGGAGCAGCTCGCATGGACGCTCCGTCATCACATCGGTGAGAGGCGGGTGAGAAGAGGCTACCATCTTGGCATGCCTACACGGCGCACAAACCAACTCTTTCTCAAACCTCAACCGTGGCAATCCTCGGACCAAATTGAGTTTACTAAAGCATGACAAAAGGTCAAAGCTCAAGTGACCCAACTTCCTATTCCACTTCCACAACTCACTCGAAGAAGCAGCCAAAAAGCAATGCTCCCCCCAGAAGACTGAGAGAAATCAGCTCGGAACAGTTGACCCTCGGGAACGACCATGCAAACAAGGTCCCCTCGAGAATCTAAAATCCGAGAACCACCAGGCCGAAACAACACCTCAAAACCCTCATCCAACAACTGGGACACGGAAAGCAAATGGAACCCCAGCGATTGAACAAGAGCAACATGCCTGAGAGTGACCTTGTCACTTACCTTGATCTCACCTTCTGATAGTACACACCCTCGCCCATTGTCCCCAAAGGTGATGTATGTCCTGGACACCACTGGGACGAGACTTGAGAACCACCCCTTGTCCCCGGTCATATGCCTCGAGCAACCGGAGTCAATCAACCAAACGTTCCTCAAGTCTCCCACCTAAAATTCAAAAGCGAGCACGTGAGTGAACAAACGACTCAGCACTGGGGTTAGTACCAAAAGAGTAAAACCAGTGCCGAGCCATTTGCTCCAAAGTGGGGTTAGCACAAACCAAATCATCACGCCTATCAAAGCTATTACCACGAAAACCACCACGGTAACCACTACGAGGGAACCAACCCTCTCTAGCTGGAGGAGGACGAAAGCCATGAAAGGAAAACCGTGGATCGTTCCTCCTCTCCATCTTAAAGCTATGACTCCTCCCACCCTCGTATTGAGCACGAGGTGAAGAGTGCCTAGCAAACTGACCACCTGCAATCTTTCCAGACTAACCACCAGAACCACGACCAAAGAACCTGAACCGAGCCTCATCCCGAGCACGAAAACCAAACTGGTCACCCTGCTGTCTCCAAACCGATCTGACCGGTTCTGGAACCGGTCTGACCGGTTTCCGATCAGCCCAAACCGGTCTGACTGGTTTCCAAACCGGTCTGGCCGGTTTAACTCCTCCAGCAGGGTTCCTTCCACCCAAAGCACTCTTTTCTCCCCAAGCCGGAACTGTGCGAACAATGGCCTAACCCCTAGGTAGTGGCATACGAGACTCAGGCACACCATAAGATGGGCTGTACCTATTCTTGTTTGCCCACTCCTTTGCCATTCTCTCCTCTCGCTTCTTCTTGAAGCAAAACTCCCCTTTGTGACCATCTCTCCCATAATAGTCACAATGAAACCGGATTGGTTTTGGTTTTGGTTTTAGTTGGGGTTGCTCACTCGGTTTCTCACCCTTCCTCTCTCCTTCCTCACATCCCTTTGGGCTCACAAACTTCACCAGTTTTTGGAAATCATTTGTTGGGTGAGGGAATATTGGTGGATCTGGAGTAGTGTCAAGTTTGTTTCTGAGATGGTTGGGCTTGGGCTCAAACTTGTTCTTGTGTCTGTTTGGTGGTGGGATAGGGATCTCTCCAACTCTCTCAGCTCCCTCACCATTGTTCTCTCCAAGCTTGTCAGCCCCAAGCGCCTGACCATCATAGCATTTGAAAGCCGCTATCATGATACCAAGCTGAGGCTCCTGACTCGACAACCAGCTCATACATTTCCTCAGCTCATCATTCTCATCCTACAAGCGATCAACATAATGCGCAAGCTCCAAATTCTTAACCGCATGCAATTCACAAGTAGAGCAAGAAGTGGGAATAGGCTCTTTCAACTTAGCCTCAAGAGAAACAGTGTAAGCATGCATCTCATCAATCTTTCCATGCAAAACAGGGCAAGAAGTGCAAGCACCTAGCAAAGCAGGTCTAGACTTAAGCTCAGCCACTTCAACCCTAAGCATATCTAGTTCATCACAAGTAGAAGCATGCTTATCCTTAAGAGCAGTAAGATCAGCTAGGTACACAGAGCAATCGACACAATCAACATCATCAGAAACCACAGGAGAAGCCTTAAGTGAATCAATCTCAAGCTTAGCATCTAGGTTCTGGGTTTCTAGCTCTGCCACACGGTTCCTAGCATCTTCTAGTGAGGCCCTAAGCTCTTTCCTCATCTTCTTGGCCTCTCTAAGCATGTGATCGTGATTATCAAGCAAGTCAACCAACTCATCATTCTCCTTGCGCAGAGAGGAGAGCTCATCACATACCTCATCCTCGGAGTCGGAGTCCGAGTCACTCTGGTGACTCTTCTTGCTGCCGGAGCTACGAGCCATGCCGCAGAAGCCATCTCCCGCGAAGCAGCTCAACCCGCTCAAGTTACTGGATGACTTCTTGTTCTTGCACCGATCACCTTCATCTTCACTGCTACTCGAGCTCGAGGAAGAGTAGGTGGAGCTGGAGTCGACGTCGCTCACTCCGACCATCGCTCGGGCCTTCCTGCCGCAGCCATCCTTCTTCCTTAACCGTCGCTCGTCCTTGTGCTTGTTCTTGTGCTTGTGATCGCGCCTTGATCGGTACTTGCCGTCCTTGCTCGACCGGTGCCTGTAGCCGTCCTTGTAGCCGTCCTTGTTCTCCATCTTCTCCGGGCAGTCGGCGATGAAGTGTCCTGGCTTGCCGCACTGAAAGCACATCCGTGCTGTCCTCCTCGTGTTCACCCGGTTCTCGTGCAGCCTCTTGAACCGCCTAGTCAGCAATGCCAGCTCGTCCTCTCCAAGCACGTCGAACTCCTCGTCTGGCAAAGACATCAAAGAAGACAGAGAGTACATCCTGGAGGATGCGTTAGCATTAGACTTAGCTCCTTTGCCACCAACGAGAGCGAGACTATGAGAATCAGTCGGGCTCTCGATCTTGGCTGTCATGCCACGGTAAAACTCAGCCACGGTTCACCGTCAAGGTATCATACTTCTCAGACTCAACAATAGCCTCAAACTTCCCGTCCCATACGGTACGATCCAACGAGTGCAAGAGCTTCACGGCTCTATCATGATCATCGTAAGGGAGCACGGCCACATTGGCTCTCATGTTGTTCACAACGACCGTAAACCGCTGGAAAAGGGCATCGACGGACTCGCCGGGGAGATGAGTGAAGTTCTCGTACTCTCTCCGGTAAGTCGCGTACATCCGAGCCTGAACCTGAGCATTCCCAGCATGAGCATCCTTCAACTGCTCCCAAATCCTACAAGCTAAGTCCTCTGTCTGAACCTGATAGAATTCAGGCTGACACAGAGCACGAAACAAGTAGTCGACCGCCTTGTTGTTGGCTTCGAACATATCCCTCGATCCTGGAGCAAGGAAGTTCATCGGATGAACATAAGCTGTGTTCACTGTAACGTCCCAAAGGATCTGACCCTTTCCGCGGAGGAACGCTGCCATCCGCCTCTGCCACATCTGGTAGTTCTTCCCATCGAAGTGCGGAGGACCCGAACCCCGTTCCTGGTATGCCATCTTTGGATCTTAGACTGGTAAGAGTCAATGAAGACCCGAACCGGCTCTGATACCACTTGAAGGACCGGAACGGCGAACCAGAGAGGGGGGAGTGAATGGGAGCCGATAAAAATTCTACTCAAGAATTCGGCCTATGAACCCAATTTCACTCGGACACCTCCGCAAGCTTCTCTTGCCAAGTTCACGTAGCCACTGGAGTGCTACTGAACCTAGGAGCAAGATCCAACCAACAGCCACTCGAAACACGCAGCGGAAAACAACTCAAAACTGCTACTGGCAATCAAAACCGGTCAGGCCGGTTTCTGAAACCGGTCAGACCGATTCTCTGGGACTTAGCCTCTCACAGGCAGGGGAAACCGGTCAGGCCGGTTTGGCAAACCGGTCAGGCCGGTTTTGTCCAGGAAATCCCCAAAAGACCTTCGAGGCCAAAACTGCCCCAAAACACCTCAAGAACCTCTCCACCTTTGAACACGAAAAGCCATAGCCAGCACAAGACTCTCCTGCTCAAAATCCTCACGACAGCCCACTAGGGCTAAACCGGTCAGACCGGTTTGGGAAACCGGTCAGGCCGGTTTTGCCTGGACAGTCGGGAAGAACTCAGCCCGCGGGAAAAACCTAGCCTTCACCTCGATAGATCTCCCAGTTCGTTCCACGGATTCAAGTGAGACTTTGGGGATAGCTGGGGTACCTCATGGGCTACCTTTGGCTAGAAGCTCAGTCCCCGAAACCTACTCAATCAAGAGGAATCGGAAGTCAACCCTCAAGAACACCTTCCCATGGATTCCACCGAAAACCACCAAATTGAAGCCGTTTCGGAGGGTTTGTTGGAGCAAGATCACCAAGCAAAGAGGCACACGGTCCTCATACGTGACATCCAACAAGAATCCCTCAAAGAAACGCCACCAAAATTTCCCCACGGAAAATCCAAGAAAAAGGCTCCGAAAATCACCAAAAAGGAAAAACGGGAAGAACACAATCAAGCCTAGTGGAACCACGCCGAATCATCTATACATACCAAAGAGGTTCATACAAGGTCTAGCTTGCCGCCCGATCATCCTTCCCTCCCACAAGATCTCACGATGAAGCTCTCAAGCTAGTCCTAAGAAAATCCTAAGGAAAATAGGAAGGGAAAATAGGAAAACCAAATGACTAGGGTTCCAAGAGATGGCTGCCATCCTCTCACCACTTGGGTTATATGGAGGCAACAGAAAGACTAAAATACCCCTAAAGCCTAAACTAGGATACACGCCCACCAAGGGCACTTTGGGATTTGTCTTCGTAACACCATCGGACGGATGCCCGGCGACCGCTCTTCGCTTAGCCTCGACGCAAGCCTTGCGATCCCGACGCGTGTCCTCCGCTTCGAAGCTTCCGGCGCCCTGCGACCCCAAACCGGTCAGACTGGTTTCCCAAACCGGTCAGACCGGTTTTGGCTTGACAGCCATGCCCGGTCTTCGGCCTCAGTTTTGTGGCTCAGCCGAGTAACCCGGTGGTTTTCTGGTGAACCACCGCAAACCCAGCGAACTTGATGTAGCCTCCGCCAATCACCACTCATGACTCGGCTCCCACGAAGTCCCGGCTCGACCTTGGTTTTGAGGCTCAATCAAGAAACCGTCCACCGACTTCATCCTGCTGTTCATGCCACCATGCGGCCCGCACTTGACCCTGCTGGCCACCAGGTCCCTCGAACCAAGCCTACTTGTCTTCTCCACACCTGGAGGCCTCACCGGCGACGACCTTTCGCGCTTGTTCTTCACCTGCACCAACACCAGTCAAGCCACAACCTGCACCTGCAATACTTAGCCAAGAATCAGTCCACACAACGTTGTCAATCACTCATCATGCCAGGAAGCGACCATCCACCGGTCCTCGAACCACACATGGTCCTCACCTTCTGAGGGTGTCACCGCTTAGAGGCACGAAGAGGTTCCATGTGAAGGGGAAGTTAGCCCCATGGTTTGTTGGACCCTACAATATTGTGGCAAAGGTGGGGAAACTTGCTTATAAGCTGGAGTTACCACCTGATGTTGTCGGAGTGCATCCCGTGTTTCACATATCGCAACTCCGGAGGTGCCTCGACCCGAAGCTTGACAAGCATGTCTCCACTAATGCAATCGACTTACAAGATAACCTGGAATACTTGGAGTATCCTATAAAGATACTGGATTGGGCCGAGAAAGCTACAAGAAGTACCACCACTCGCTTCTGCAAGGTGCTTTGGAGCAATCACACCGAGCGAGAAGCGACGTGGGAGAAAGAATCAGTCATGAAGGAGAAGTACCCACACCTCTTCGAGCCGAAGGTGAGTTCTTAATCTCGAGGACAAGATTCTTTTGAGGGGGGAGTCTGTAACATCCCGCAATTTTATTACGGAATGTTTAGTTATAAAAATGAGGATTTAAAAATTTTTGGAGAATTATTTGAGTGCTTGATAATTTGAATAAGGATGTCCTCTTTCCCTTTCCTAAAATGCTAGATTTATTTTTGAGCTAATTAAAAATTCTAGGAAATATAAAATGCTAGTGTGAGAACTTTGGAGTTCATTGGCTTTTATTTGAATTTTGTTTGTGTGAAGATCAAATTTGAATTCTAAATTCGAATTTGAATCTAAATAGAATAGGGATAAGGAGTATAGGAAAATAGGAAAAGCTTTCTTATCTGGTTGGGCCTCGAATCCACAGCTGAAGTCCACCCGAGGCCCCTAGTCTTCTCTCCCCGAACCAAAGTCCACCCCTGCACATCCCCGGCCCAGCGAAGCAGCAGCCCAACAAGGCACACACGCATTTCTCTCTTTTCCCTCTCGCTGATAGGCAGGACCCATGCGTCATCCGCCACCTCGCCCACGCCTTTCTCCCCCTTTTCCCCTTTTTGCTCCACCGCACCAATCCGCCGCGCGCTAGCTCGGCGAGCTCGCCGTACGCGCCAGTGGTGAAGCCGTGGATGCGCGCCACCTCAGTGCCGCGCATCTGACCGCCCACAAGCCGCGCGCTTGCCCTTATAAGCACCGCCGTGGCCGCGCCCCAAGACCTAATCCACCCTGGGGTTTTCCCCTGTTCCGCCGCCGCTCGTGAGGAAGAAGGAGGGGAGGAGAAGGAGGCGGGGAGGGCCGTCCGAGGGAGCACGCCGTGAAGTCGGAGCTGTCCGTGGGAGCAGCTGATCGCCGAGAAGCCGGCGCCGTTGTTGACACATCTTATCCTATATATTTATAAGTCAACTAAACATGAGAAAATGGCATAAATGTTAATATCAACTTAGAATAGGGTGCCACTAACAGTTTTTCTGGAGATTTGGTAAATTATATAAATCCAGGAACCATTCGGGAAAAGTGCTAAAAGAATCAAATCTAGAAGACTCCAGAAGGCTCCGGAACTCAACGTGACTTGGCACCCAAGAAAGAAGCATCTAGAAGAAGCGACGGACCACCTGGCTGAAGTGGGCCCCGAGGGGGGCCCACCCCAGCCCGATCGGCCTGGTGGTGGGGCCGGTCGGCCTCCCCCGGGCGCCACCTCAGCCCTACTTCCAGAAGGTTCTTCCACCGCCTATGAGGATCAATCTAAACCACTCGTTAGGTCGGTTTGATCAAACGGCGCACGTCTACCCCTCAGGGCTATATAAGCAGCCCTCCTGCCCCCTAGCAGAGGCATCTGGAAACCTGAGTTTGCATACACTAGATCAAGTCATCAAGTCAGAGATACTACGCCCTAGAAACACCATATAGCAGAGTAGCTAGCTAGTCTAGATCTAGGAGGAGGCAAGGCATCTACTTGGCTCTTGATCGTCTAGAGGCTGATCGAGATACTGATCTAGCTTCGCTCTTGTAAGTTCTTATCTAGTTCCTTACATTTGTTATACAGACATATGTTCTTATCAATGATTATATTCGACATTATATGCTTTGGTGTTTATTATGATTACATGTTTAGCATAGTTGATTTGCCTTTATATTCATGTATGGAGTCGTATAGCCCTCACCTAGATCATTTGTTAACATGAGTGAACGGTAAAGACAGTGTAAGCGTGGTGCTTATATTGTATTTATCTGCGATTGCGCCCTATATGCCAGGTCGTGTGGTAGATCGTGGTGGTGACAGCACTATTGAGTCCTTCGCAGTCCACCCCCCGTGTATAGGACTAGTGGAGCCTTATATTGTTTGGGTTGTTTCAAGTTTCGGCCTTGATCCTCCTGGATAGTCTCCCCATGCATTAATATAATAGTTCTTCTTCCATGATTGTTTAATGTTTGCACTAATCATAGTTTGCATTGACATATAGTTTAGAGTTACTGAGGAGTATCCTCTCTAACTAGACTTTGCTATGTTTCTCTTGCTATAATGACACTTTCTAGCTGCTCATGATGTTATGACTTGAACAATGCTATCAATATCTTTATCTTTATGTGACTTACCCCTGTTTATAGCAATTGATATATTTTGGCCACTCTACATTATAAAACTGAGAGATGAGCATGTATTAGCTATTATGGATTAGAAAGACTTCTTTCCCTGTGGTAGAATATAAATACGATACCTGGTTTTACTCCTGGTTAAAATGCTACAATGGTATATTCATATCTGTGCGCTTGCGGATTCCCTGTTTATATTTATCTTCTTTTCTAGAGATCCAAGGCATATGTAAGAGTACCATATCCATGCGTTTTCTGGCACACCTGTCAGGGCTGACAACCTATATCGAGTTGTGCTATGAATCGTG
This sequence comes from Cenchrus fungigraminus, assembly GCA_036936925.1. NCBI lineage: Eukaryota > Viridiplantae > Streptophyta > Magnoliopsida > Poales > Poaceae > Cenchrus > Cenchrus fungigraminus. The sequence continues at coordinate 108,740,697 of CM072779.1, forward strand.
TCGGAGTTCACCTTTTAGTTTAATCTGAAAGCAACATCTGATATACACTTAGCATCATGTTAAGATATACCTTTGCATTCTGGTGCCGTCGATAGAGATGGATCTTATATCCGTTTCTAGTCGATGACGTTAGCAATGTGAACAGCCGTCCCTGCTATAGCCGCGCCGCCTGCTCTGCTTCCTCTCGCTCCACCGCCGTCCCGCTCCATCCCGCTTCACCGCCGCTCTGCACGTAGAACAGTGGTCATCAGGTGAGCCTCTGCCTCTCTCTCTCTTCTGTGGAACCGGCCATCGTGCCGAGGGAGGAAAGGCATCACCTTGGGACACCTTGATCACCCCTGCACACGCGCCGTGCCGCCGCCGCTCACCGCTGTCATCTGTGTTGCCGGCCTTCGCGCCGAGCCTTATGCCAGCAGGTGCCGCTGCCGTCGACAACGCGCGCGCGCTCACCGCCTTGCCCTGATCCCTTTTTCTGTTTGCACGCCGGAGACCTCGACGTCCTGCTCGTCGCGCCGTCGTGGTCTTCGTCGCGCGGGATGCCATCATGCACGCGCGAGCAGGAGAGGAAACGGCCGCGCCTTTAGGGCCTCTCAGTGCACGTCTCGCTGCCGACGCGACAGCACCCTCACGTGCGTCATCGCCTTGCCGCACATGCCCTGCTCTTCGCCGCTGCTCGCGCCGGCCAGAGCTTCGCCATGGCCAAGCCAGCCGTGTGCATCTCGGCAAGGGGCAAAGCCCCAGTTTTCGGGCTCTTTTTGCCTCACCTGATGCACGCGTGTATGCGCCTGGCAAATGGCACGCCCACGCGCCAACGCCGGCGATCACCACACCACACCACCACGTCCATCTCTACGCCGTTGCCGTTGAGCTCCGCTCCGACCAAAGGTGCCGCCTTTCTTGGTCCTGCAGTGTACGCCATCGCCTCCCGAGTCGAGCCATGCTTCGTGTTGACCAGCCGCCGCCCTACCACGCCGCCGGCGAGCCTTGCCACGCCGGAGCCCCTCTGCGGCATTTCCTCGAACACCTCCGAGCGCTGGCTAAACCCCTGGGGGTTTTTGGCCACGCACGCACGCACACAAATGCAGCGCACCGCAGAAGATCCATTTGGATCTTATGCGGCCGGCCACTCACGGCCGTGCCACACGCAGCGCCTCACGGTGCAGTGCCGCAGAAGCACTGGGCGGGGATCCGGTGTACCCCGCCACGTGCCCGGCCACGCAGGCCACCATGCCAGCAAGCGCAGGCTTTAAGCCGCCCATGTGGCTGCCACGTGCGTGCAGAGAGCCGGCCTGCAGCTGGCTTTAAGCACTGTTTGAGTCAGCAGGAGATAGCCTATAGCTAGCCAAGAGTTGATTCTATTGTATATACGTATTTTAATTTCAGAAATGTATTTTCCTTTAGAAAATTCTTAGTAAATCTGTTTTAACTCCGAAGATACAAAACCTTTTCCTAAAATCTTCTAAAATCTCAAACTTCACGCTAGGCTAGAGTTTGCCTCCTTTTTTGGGTCTTAAATGTTTTTCCTCTGGAGTTATTGCTTTAGCAGCCATGTTTATTTATTTAATTACGATTATAGGAGCAGCTGGAGCCGGAGAGCTGAACCAGGACTTCGACGACGACCTCGGCTACGACGACTACCCGCTCCCAGGTTCACGCCCGACCTACTTTGAATGCCCATTAGGCATTGCTATTAGAACTGCTAGCGCTTTACTTATGCATGATGATGGATATGACGAAACCTTGCACTGCCCCTTTTATATACCTTGTCCTTGATTGACCTACTACTACTATATTTATGCGTGGTTATACGCTGAGCTTCACTGTGCATGTGTTGGGATTATGTGGTAGTATTCTTGGCGTGTGTGGGAAAAAACTGGCAGGAGAAGGTGTTTTTGGGTGACTTGGCGGTGGTGAGCTCAAGACAACCCGATTCGGGATCGGGGGCCAGGGTTCGTCTTCTCGGGCGATTCCCATTTGGTACCTATGGCAGGTACACGGTTTTAGGAGCACAGGTGTTGGGGTTTTTGTGATGACTTGGAGGATAGGAGCTCGACCCGGTCTGAAACCGAGTGGGTCGCTTTGTTACACGGGACTTTCGTACACACCACCTCGCCGAGTGTGGGGATAGGGCCGGTTCGACCCTAGCAAGTGCGATACCATATCTGCTAGTAGGATAGAGGGTATCAGTGAGAGGGTATCGGGTGAAGTCCCTTTCCATTTGCGGCACTCCCTGTGTGGCCACACGGGGGCATGTTCACAGTTTTGGGGTGGTCCTTTGCGAGGCACCGCATCGAGACCCGGATGCAGGATGGAATCGTAACTCCTAGGTGTTCGATCAGTTGGGTAGGCTCGGTCGGCCGTACACCGTCTGGGTGCTATTTCGAGTTGGGTACTGGTGTACACGCTCTGCAGAGTTTAGATCTATATGTATAGCCGCGTCCTCGGTTATGGACATGCCTGTTGTTTACTCCGACTCTTACGTTTTGGGATTTCTACCTTCCCCCTTATAGGATGTGAGTGTATGGTGAGCCATGGTTGTACTCGGGGAGAGGGGAGTTGCTCCCTCTGCCTCGCGGATCCGGGTGCAACCATTGAGGTGCGAGGAGTGGGAGTTCGCACCGACCCTAGATGGAGATAGATTCTGGTGACGGTGATCTGGGTGACCAGGTGTAACCGTTTGTGGATGAGTCATATGGGAATTGGTGGGAATTTGGAGATGTTACTCTTTATATTGTTGTTGCTGCTGCTTAGGAAACCCAACCTCTACCTTGTTCCTTTCTTTACCTTTAGAAGTAGGCCACTTAAAGCTTGCATACGGTTGGTGACGTGGACCTATCCCGATCCTTGGGGATAGCCCCTGAGCTTGCAGGGTACGAGTCAGACTTCGACAACAACGCCGACGGATGGTACGACTGAGGGGCACGATGCTTCGCTCAAGGATGCCTGTGGGAGAGAAGAATAAAGATGGAGACACCTTTTGGAAGCTATCTACCGCTGCATAGGCTCTTATTCATGTTATTCCGCCAAGAGGCGTGTAATGATGTACTCCTTTATTTAGGACATGTGATAATATTAATACTCTGATGCTTTATTTCGATGTATGGTTGTGATATTTATCTGTGATGGATGTCTGTGCTTGATAGAGTCTAATCCAGGGACTATCGCGAGTACAGAATGACGGGTTTTCTTCTTTTGAAAACCCGGGTTGTTACAGTAAGAACTCACCTCTCCAAGAGGAGAATGATAGGAGGGGGAGCTTAGGATGTGCTCCAAAAGGGATCCCCTCCCCTCCTATTATAGAGGTGGGGGTGGCTTGTCAAGAGGCCAAATCGTCTCCAAAATGTGCAGCTTGCTTTGGGCGCAGCCAATGGTGTGGCGACACATGGCGTGGAATCTTGCATTGCACTTTTCTCTAGCTTCCAGAGGAAGGAACCAAACCGACCTTCTACCGACCAATCAACGGACGCCATTTCACCAATCCACCCCAGAACGCAACAAGGGGTCAACAAGGAAGCACCACGTGGAAGCAGATGGCGAACGGAGCCAATCTTGCTTCGGCCGAAGTGGTGGTCGGCCGACCTGGGCCCACCTCCTGTTGTCTTGTGCTTTCTCTAGGGGCGTGTTTGGACAGTTCGACGAGGGGAGCCAGGCCCAGCGCCCAGGCCGTGGTCGGCCCAAGCTAGGTGAAAACAGGCCACATGCATGTGTTTGGTTGGCTGGCCCAACAGAGCCAGGCCGCGATGTGGCTGTGTTTGGGCGCCACCTGGGAGCCTGGCCGGCAGCCAAACTGCCACCAACCGGCCAAACGCGGTGGTGTTTGTTGACCGGCCTGGCTGGGCAAGTCCCAGGCAGCCCAAACTGCTACCAACAACAGCAGACATATCTCATAAAACCAACAACACACATTCCTTATATTTGAATCAAATAGATATTTGAACAATCAACATATTGTCACAGGTTTGTACATATTGCAAATTTTGGTGGCCTCAGCATTTGGACATGTGATCAAAACAACATGTTGCACATAATGTGACAATCACTTGAGTACATAAATTATTTTGAGATGGAACACATGATCAGAAGCAGGCCTAGAATGATAAGAAACTGCACAACGACGATGATTTGAAGGCAAATTGTGTTGCTAATCACTAACTGCAGACCATGTCACACAATATGAACATCAGATTGACCTGTGAACTCAAGATATGATGCAATTGCCTCATCCTTGTAGCTGAAACTCTTGTAGCAACAATTGTGAAACCCTGTGACTTGTTGATGACATTGGACCCAATTTTCATACACCCCAGGCTTCCTACCTCGCTACACAACATACCAAGGCATTGTGCCTTCAAATGATAAGAAGAAATGGATGAATAATAGCACAGGATCAACCAATAGTAGATAAAATCTTTACCTCAGATATAGGAGCTGAATGGCCACATGGGAACCAAGGAAACATCAAACCTAGCAGGTCCAGGCCTCAAAACTTGGACCATGGATGAGTTTGATGTTTTGATGAAACACATGAGAAGCACTAATCATACATCATATCATCATTGGCCAAAAGTTCCAGGCAACATGAGCATAAACATGAACACAAAAGCTATCAACCTCAGGTTAAGTTTTAAAAAATGGTTCATGGCAACCATGGAAACATGAGACACATCCAGCCCAATATTGGAAAAACATGGGCATGGATGTCTCCCATGTTTTGATTGGTGGCATGAGAGGCATACAAGTAGCAGGTAAAAGATCATCATAGGCATGACAGCAGGAAAAGAAGAACACAAAAAAGGCCTCAGAATAGTTTGCAATATCATTTGAACCTGAACTTGGAGCATAAGGTTTGATGTGTATGAAAAACAAGATCATGGCAGCCATGGAACCATGGGAGACATCCATCCCAAGTTTGAAAGCATGGGAATGGATGTCTCCCACGGTTTGATGACTAACATGAGAAATAGAACCACCAAATACAAGTCCCTCACAAGTTAAAGTTCATCAATGCTTAGCAACTTACAAATTTATAGCAAACATGTTGGTCATCATAGGCCAAATGAGAGGTAAACAACTACAAATTGTATCATCATAGGCAGGAAACCAATAAGATAGAAACAAGAATAAGAAAGTATTTGCAGAGGTAGCCTCAGATTCATGTCAACAAGTAAGGGTTCATGGCAACCATGGAAACATGTGAGACATCCATCCCTGGTTTGAAAGCATGGGAATGGATGTCTCACATGTTTTGATGGGAGACATGAGAAGCATAATCAGTAAAATTGAATCATCATAGGCAAAACAGTATATATGAAATGAGGCCTCAGCTTTATGTGATTAGGTGGACTAACTGCACGGTTTCTATCATTGGTGGCTGCTAGCAAAAGAATAAAGAAGGTAGAACAAAACATCTAAGAACAAGCAATTCACAAGCAATCCAAGAACAGAACGTCATTTAGTGCCATCATCCGAAGCAACAGCTTAGTGTTGCAACTGAGTGATGCCTCACAAAAGTTTGATGACAATCATTAGAAGCAGTAGAAATATGAAAACAACAGCCACCTCAAGTATATTTTGCATCATAGGCCCTAGTAATCCCTCATGATCCACCAAGTAAGTAAAAGAAATGCAACAGACCACCAAACCAAGTAAGTAACTACATAGACAACATTGCAATAAGTTGTTCATGCAGCCAACAGAGCCTTTGTGCCTCAGCATCACTCCTAAGGTCATACAACAGTGGGTTAGGCTCATCCTCATCATCAGTTTCAGGGTCCCTCCTTTTCCTTTTCATGGTCGAAACAACAACACTGACCATGGACTTGATCATGCCAGTAGCCTGCCGGACCAACATGGCACGGTTGTCAGCAGCAGCATCCATCTACATGCATGTAAGGGAAATTAACATCTAACATTTGTATAGCCCTGGCTGGCTTCAACAGAGATCTGCTAACTCAAAATTCTTTGCACGGCTGCTTGATTAAACAAACCTCCCAGTGCAGTGGACTACATCATCGACCAACAAAACATCATCAAACATCGAAACATCATCAAACTTCGAAACATCATCTAACATCGAAACATCATCCGCAAAGAACAAATCAAGAAACGCAAGACCGAATAGTCAACCCTAGCAAATACGTAGTGAGGAGAGTCAACCCTAGCAAATACGCAGTGACGAGAGGAGACAGGTTGGGGATCAATTTCACATTAGCGGAAAGGGGAGAAGCACCAACGAAGAAGAAGCAGGTCGGGAAGAAGAGGAAGTAGATCCACTCCGCACACCACAGCATGAACCCTAGCTCAGATCCCAAACTGAGGAAGAAGAAGCTCGCCCCCCGGAGTCCCGGTGAGTAAGGAGAGGCGACGGCAGCGTCTCGAGGTAGATCTGCGACCGGGGAATGGAGAGGAAGCCCACCGGAGATCCAATCCGCCTCGGCGCACACCACCGCACGAAACCCTAACCGGTCTCTCACAGGAGTGGAGCAAAGGAGGAGGAGCAGGAGGAAGGAGACGGCGGGAGGAGGAGGACAAGCTATATAGGCCATGGATTTCGGGAGGGCGGAGGGCGGGTGGAGTTTCACCATTCCCGCGCGAGCCCGCCAGAGCCACCCGCCGCCGAGCGAAATCGCCCCCAAATCGCCCGCACGCGGCCGAGCTCTGCAGCTATGCTAGAATCTAGTGTAGCAGTGGAGCCAGGTGGAGGGGGCATTTTTGCCTCCCGCGAGCCGGGTCGACGGGCCAGAAAAGGCCCCCGAACACGGGCCTGCGCTCCCGGGGGCGCAGCCGGGCCCTAGGGCCACCTGTCCAAACACGCCCTTGGTGACTGGTATGTGGGCCCTTGTGACGGTTCTAGGTGCATGCGGAGTTTTGAGGTGGTTTGGGTCCCTGGTGGGCCCTTGGATCCTTGTGCTGCACACGTGGTGGTGTCTAATTCGTCGGTGATTGCTTCACTTGGATTGATGAGGTGTCATGGACACATGTCATCCAATGTGGCAGCACGTCGCCACGTGGCCTGGTGTGGGTCCCACCGGGCTCACAAGATATTGGGAGTATGATCTTGTCTTTTGCATATCTTTCCCATCCGGACAACGAAGTAGACAAATTATATATCCATTTCCATTGTCTCGACGAGCCTGTCATAATGGTGCAGCCCAATTTGGCATTTGAGGTTGTTTATGATGATGTCCTATATAAGCCTTTGGACCACTTGCTCGCAATTGTACAATTTAGCATGTATTTTGGTGCATCCTGCAACATAAGCTAGAAACACCAACACTTGTGGAAACTATCAGTATCAATCCCTATTCTAGTGGAAACTATCAGTATCAAGCCCTATTCTTGTTTTGATGATCACTTTCCATTTATTTTGCGTAGGTATTCACGGTGTAAAAGTAGCACTTAACAGCTGTCAACAGCATGCCCCTGGCTTGAGTTAAATGAGGACGGCCAAAAAGGGAGTCGTGGTGGGCCCCGCCCCATCCCGTCGTTTCGCCACATCGCACATGAGTTGGACTCGCGAGATACTCGAGGGCGGTTCATCTTCAACACGGCGTCAGCACCGTTACCCCCGATGCTTCGAATTTGGGCATTCTTAGGCCTAGATGGGCTATGTTTCTCAACGGGCCAAGGAGTGTACATCTCCCATTAGGGGGATCGCACCCTAATTTTTTTTAAAAAAGGGGGCTTCCCAAATAAATTGGGTACACAAGCCACATAGAGGCTGTGACTCAAAGTCCCGGGTTGCCAGATTATCAGATAACCCGCCCTCTGTAAGGAATCCGATGCTCGTAGCCTAAGAGGGGGAGGAGGTGAATTAGGCAACTTAAAAACTTAACCTATGGATTATCACTATTTGCAACAAACATAAACTAGAACATGCTATCTAGATGTGCAACTAAGGTTGTTCTAGTGTGAAACTCCCATCCCAAAACAAGTTTTGCAACCTATAGCCAATCCTATCAAAATACTATTCTAGGAAAGTAAAGGCAAGCAAAGATTGCAAGAGAGTAATGCGGAAACGTAAAGGAGGATGAGAGGAAGCAAACTCTTGACACGCGATTTATCCCGTGGTATCGGTAGGCACTAAGCCACCCCTAGTCCACGTTGTTGAAGCACTATACACAAGAGTATTGCTTCCCGGTCACCAAGTCTCTCCCAAGAGCACCACTTGACTTGCCACGAAGGCACTCGCCAAGCTCCCTTGGTGACCTTGATGCCGCCTCCACTAAGGTGCTTCTCCACGAAGGGAAGGGGGTCTCCACGTGCCCCGCACAAAGTGTCCTCGCCGCTCCACACCAAGCCGGAGGGTCGAAGACGTTTGCCGGAGAGCCACCTAGGCTCCAAGGCTTCCGGCGCACCTCATACAACTTGATCCACTCGAGAATCACCTCACAAGGTAGGCACACCTTGCACTCACTCAGCCCTAAGCTAAGCCTAGAACTAAGCACACACACAAAGCATGTGTAAGTCTATGGATGAGCAATTTAGCACTTGGATGGTTTGGATATGATCTTCTATGAGTCTTGAACTCCTCTGCACTTCCACACACTCCAGCAACTCCAAATGGGTGAGTGGAGAGGGTATAAATAGCCCAAGGCGTCCAAAGAGCCGTTGGCTAACAGCCACTGAAAATCGTACCATCGGATGAACCGATGGTCACTTTTCCATAGGCATCGGTTCGTCCGGTGCCCTCCACGTCACCTAGCCGTTGCATCCCCACTGACACATATCCTCCGACGCTTGCACCGACGGTCTTCTCACTTAACCGTCAGCTCATCTGGTGCTGAAGGATTTCTTCCAAAAACCTTACTGTTAGCTTCTTTAGTGCCGTCAGATGAACCGTCGCTCAATCCCTTATACCCATCGGTTCATTCGGTGCTGAAGAGCTTCGCGCCCGAACATCTCTGTTAGCAAATATGCAGTCTTCAGATGAACTGTTGCTACACCATCGGTTCATCCGGTGTTGTTGATTCCTGCTTGCTTAGTTTCTAGATTCATCCGACGCAACTAGAAATGGGGGCGTCGGTTGATCTGGTGATCATCATGTTGACTCGAGTCTTCACGCAGTGTACCAAATACACCAACGATTGCACCGACACCTCTTCCTTTGTACCGTCGGTTCATCCGACGGTGCTCATTTCTTCTTTTTCTTCTTCTCAGTTTTGACCCTTGAAAAATACACTATCTTCTCATTTTGGACACACACTCCAGCAACTCCAAATGGTGGAGTGGTGGAGGTATAAATAGCCTAAGGCATCCAAAGAGCCGTTGGCAACAGCAACTCCTTGATTGACCTACTACTACTACTATATTTGTGCGTGGTTATACGCTGAGCTTCACTGTGCATGTGTTGGGATTATGTGGTAGTATTCTTGGTGTGTGTGGGAAAAAATTGGCAGGAGAAGGTGTTTTTGGGTGACTTGGCGGGGGTGAGCTCAAGACAACCCGATCCGGGATCGGGGGCCAGGGTTCGTCTTCTTGGGCGATTCCCATTTGGTACCTATGGCGGGTACACGGTTTTAGGAGCACAGGTGTTGGGGTTTTTGTGATGACTTGGAGGATAGGAGCTCGCCCCGGTCTGAAACCGAGTGGGTCGCTTTGTTACACGGGACTTTCGTACACACCACCTCGCCGAGAGTGGGGATAGGGCCGGTTCGACCCTAGCAAGTGCGATACCATACCTGCTAGTAGGATAGAGTATCAGTGAGAGGGTATCGGGTGAAGTCCCTTTCCCTTTGCGGCGCTCCCTGTGTGGCCACACGGGGGCATGTTCACAGTTCTGGGGTGGTCCTTGGCGAGGGACCGCATCGAGACCCGGATGCAGGATGGAATCGTAACTCCTCGGTGTTCGTTCAGTTGCGTAGGCTCGGTCGGCCGTACACCGTCCGGGTGCTATTCCAAGTTGGCTACTGGTGTACACGCTCTGCAGAGTTTAGATCTATACGCATAGCCGCGTCCTCGGTTATGGACATGCCCGTTGTTTACTCCGACTCTTACATTTTGGGATTTCTACCTTCCCCCTTATAGGATGTGATGAGCCGTGGTTGTACTCGGGGAGAGGGGAGTTGCTCCCTCTGCCTCGCGGATCCGGGTGCAACCATTGAGGTGCGAGGAGTGGGAGTTCTCGCACCGACCCTAGATGGAGATAGATTCTGGTGACGGTGATCTGGGTGACCAGGTGTAACCGTTTGTGGATGAGTGATATGGGAATTGGTGGGAATTTGGAGATGTTACTCTTTATATTGTTGTTGCTGCTGCTTAGGAAACCCAACCTCTACCTTGTTCCTTTCTTTACCTTTAGAAGTAGGCCACTTAAAGCTTGCATATGGTTGGTGACGTGGACCTATCCCGATCCTTGGGGATAGCCCCTGAGCTTTCAGGGTACGAGTCAGACTTCGACAACAACACCGACGGATGGTACGACTGATGGGCACGATTCTTCGCTCAAGGATGCCTGTGGGAGAGAAGAATAAAGATGGAGACACCTTTTGGAAGCTATCTACCGCTGCATAGGCCCTTATTCATGTTATTCCGCCAAGAGGCGTGTAATGATGTACTCCTTTATTCAGGACATGTAATAATATTTATACTCTGATGCTTTATTTCGATGTATGGTTGTGATATTTATCTGTGATGGATGTCTGTGCTTGATAGCGTCTGATCCAGGGAGTATCGCGAGTACAGAATGACGGGTTTTCTCCTTTTGAAAACCCGAGTTGTTACAGTAAGAACTCACCTCTCCAAGAGGAGAATGAGACGAGAGGGAGCTTAGGATGTGCTCCAAAAGGGATCCCCTCCCCTCCTATTATAAAGGTGGGGGTGGCTTGTCAAGAGGCCAAATCTTCTGCAAAATGTGTAGCTTGCTTTGGGCGCAGCCAATGGTGTGGCGACACATGGCGAGGAATCTTGCATTGCACTCTTCTCTAGCTTCCAGGGGAAGGAGCCAAACCGACCTTCTACCGGCCAATCAATGGACGCCATGTCACCAATCCACCCCGGAACGCAACACGGGGTCAACAAGGAAACACCACGTGGAAGCAGATGGCGAACAGAGCCAATCTTGCTTCTGCCGAAGTGGTGGTCGGCCGACCTGGGCCCACCTCCTCTTGTCTTGTGCTTTCTCTAGGGGCATGTTTGGACAGTTGGACGAGGGGAGCCAAGCCCAGCGCCCAGGCCGTGGCCAGCCCAAGCTAGGTGAAAACGGGCCACCTGCGCGTGTTTGGTTGGCTGGCCCAACAGAGCCAGGCCGCGATGTGGCCGTGTTTGGGCGCCACCTGGGAGCCTGGCCGGCAGCAAAACTGCCACCAACCGCCCAGACGCGGTGGTGTTTGTTGGCCGGCCTGGCTGGGCAAGTCCCAGGCAGCCAAAACTGCTACCAACAACAGCAGACATATCTCATGAAACCAACAACACACATTCCTTATATTTGAATCAAATAGATATTTGAACAATCAACATATTGTCACAGGTTTGTACATATTGCAAATTTTGGTGGCCTCAGCATTTGGACACGTGATCAAAACAACATGTTGCACATAATGTGACAATTACTTGAGTACATAAATTATTTTGAGATGGACCACATGATCATAAGCAGGCCTAGAATGATAAGAAACTGCACAACGATGATGATTTGAAGGCAAAGTGTGTTGTTAATCACTAACTGCGGACCATCTCGCACAATATGAACATCAGATTGACCTGTGAACTCAAGATAAGATGCAATTTCCTCATCCTTGTAGCTGAAACTCTTGTAGCAACAATTGTGAAACCCTGTGACTTGTTGATGACATTGGACCCAATTTTCATACACCCCAGGCTTCCTACCTCGGTACACAACATACCAAGGCATTGTGCCTTCAAATGATAAGAAGAAATGGATGAATAATAGCACAGGATCAACCAATAGTAGATAAAATCCTTACCTTAGATATAGGAGCTGAATGGCTACATGGGAACCATGGAAACATCAAACTCAGCAGGTCCCGGCCTCAAAACTTGGACCTTGGATGAGTTTGATGTTTCGATGAAACACATAAGAAGCACTAATCATACATCATATCATCATTGGCCAAAAGTTCCAGCCAACATGAGCATAAACATGAACACAAAAGCTATCAGCCTCAGGTTAAGTTTTAAAAAATGGTTCATGGCAACCATGGAAACATGAGACACATCCAGCCCAATATTGGAAAAACATGGGCATGGATGTCTCCCATGTTTTGATGGGTGGCAAGAGAGGCATACAAGTAGCAGGTAAAAGATCATCATAGGCATGACAGCAGGGAAAGAAGAACACAAAAAAAGGCCTTAGAATAGTTTGCAATATCATTTGAACTTGAACTTGGAGCATAAGGTTTGATGTGTATGAAAAACAAGATCATGGCAGCCATGGAACCACGGGAGACATCCATCCCAAGTTTGAAAGCATGGGAATGGATGTCTCCCACGGTTTGATGACTAACATGAGAAATAGAACCACCAAATACCAGTCCCTCACAAGTTAAAGTTCATCAATGCTTAGCAACTTACAAATTTATAGCAAACATGTTGGTCATCATAGGCCAAATGAGAGGTAAACAACTACAAATTGTATCATCATAGGCAGGAAACCAATAAGACAGAAACAAGAATAAGAAAGTATTTGCAGAGGTAGCCTCAGATTCATGTCAACAAGTAATGGTTCATGCCAACCATGGGAACATGTGAGACATCCATCCCAGGTTTGAAAGCATGGGAATGGATGTCTCACATGTTTTGATGGGAGACATGAGAAGCATAATCAGTCAAATTGAATCATCATAGGCAAAAGAGTATATATGAAATGAGGCCTTAGCTTTATGTGATTGGGTGGACTAACTGCATGGTTTCTATCATTGGTGGCTGCTAGCAAAAGAATAAAGAAGGCAGAACAAAACATCCAAGAAAAAGCAATTCACAAGCAATCCATGAACAGAACATCATTTAGTGCCATCATCTGAAGCAACAGCTTAGTGTTGCAACTGAGTGATGCCTCACAAAAGTTTGATGACAATCATTAGAAGTAGTAGAAATATGAAAACAACAGCCACCTCAAGTATATTTTGCATCATTGGCCCTAGTAATCCCTCATGATCCACCAAGTAAGTAAAAGAAATGCAACAGACCACCAGACCATGTAAGTAACTACATAGACAACATTGCAATAAGTTGTTCATGCAGCCAACAGAGCCTATGTGCCTCAGCATCACTCCTAAGGTCATACAACAGTGCGTTAGGCTCATCCTCATCATCAGTTTTAGGGTCCCTCCTTTTCCTTTTCATGTTCGAAACAACAACACTGACCATGGACATGATCATGCCAGTAGCCTGCCGGACCAACATGGCACGGTTGTCAGCAGCAGCATCCATCTACATGCATGTAAGGGAAATTAACATCTAACATTTGTATAGCCCTGGTTGGCTTCAACAGAGATCTGCTAACTAAAAATTCTTTGCACGGCTGCTTGATTAAACAAGCCTCCCAGTGCAGTGAACTACATCATCGACCAACAAAACATCATCAAACATCAAAACATCATCAAACATCGAAACATCATCTAACATCGAAACATCATCCGCAAAGAACAAATCAAGAAACGCAAGACCGAATAGTCAACCCTAGCAAATACGCAGTGAGGAGAGTCAACCCTAGCAAATACGCAGCAACGAGAGGAGACAGGTTGGGGATCGATTTCACCTTAGCGGAAAGGGGAGAAGCACCAATGAAGAAGAAGCAGGTCGGGAAGAAGAGGAAGTAGATCCACTCCGCACACCACAGCATGAACCCTAGCTCAGATCCCGAACCGAGGATGAAGAAGCTCGCCCCCCGGAGTCCCGGCGAGTAAGGAGAGGCGACGGCGGCGTCTCGAGGTAGATCTGCGACCGGGGAATGGAGAGGAAGCCCACCGGAGATCCAATCCGCCTCGGCGCACACCACCGCACGAAACCCTAACCGGTCTCTCACGGGAGTGGAGCAAAGGAGGAGGACAGGAGGAAGGAGATGGCGGGAGGAGGAGGACAAGCTATATAGGCCATGGATTTCGGGAGGGCAGAGGGCGGGAGGAGTTTCACCATTCCCGCGCGAGCCCGCCTGAGCCACCCACCGCCGAGCGAAATCGCCCCCAAATCGCCTGCGCGTAGCCGAGCTCTGCAGCTACGCTAGAATCTAGCATAGTAGTGGAGCCAGGTGGAGGGGGCATTTTTGCCTCCCGCGAGCCGAGCCGACGGGCCAGAAAAGGCCCCCGAACACGGGCCTGCGCTCCCGGGGGCGCAGCCGGGCCCTAGGGCCACCTGTCCAAACACACCCTAGGTGACTGGTATGTGGGCCCTTGTGACGGTTCTAGGTGCATGTGGAGTTTTGAGGTGGTTTGGGTCCCTGGTGGGCCCTTCGATCCTTGTGCTGCACACGTGGCGGTGTCTAATTCGTCGGTGATTGCTTCACTTGGATTGATGAGGTGTCATGGACACATGTCATCCAATGTGGCAGCACGTCGCCACGTGGCCTGGTGTGGGTCCCACCGGGCTCACAAGATATTGGGAGTATGATCTTGTCTTTTGCATATCTTTCCCATCCGGACACCGAAGTACACAAATTATATATCCATTTCCCTTGTCTCGACGAGCCTGTCGCAATGGTGCAGTCCAATTTGGCATTTGAGGTTGTTTATGATGATGTCCTATATAAGCCTTTGGACCACTTGCTCTCAATTGTACCATTTAGCATGTATTTTGGTGCATCCTGCAACATAAGCTAGAAACACCAACACTTGTGGAAACTATCAGTATCAAGCCCTATTCTAGTGGAAACTATTAGTATCAAGCCCTATTCTAGTTTTGATGATCACTTTCCATTTATTTTGCGCAGGTATTCACGGTGTAAAAGTAGCACTTAACAACTGTCAATAGCATGCCCCTGGCTTGAGTTAAATGAGGACGGCCAAAAAGGGAGTCGTGGCGGGCCCCGCCCCATCCCGTCGTTTCGCCACATCGCACACGAGTTTGACTCGCGAGATACTGGAGGGCGGTTCATCTTCAACACGGCGTCAGTGCCGTTACCCCCGACACTTCGAATTCGGGCATTATTAGGCCTAGATGGGCTACGTTTCTCAACGGGCCAAGGAGTGTACATCTCCCATTAGGGGGATCGCACCCTAATTTTTTTTAAAAAAGGGGGCTTTCCAAATAAATTGGTTACACAAGCCACATAGAGGCCGTGACTCAAAGTCCCGGGTTGCCAGGTTATCAGATAACACGCCCTCTGTAAGGAATCAGATGCTCGTAGCCTAAGAGGGGGAGGAGGTGAATTAGGCAACTTAAAAACTTAACCTATGGCTTATCACTATTTGCAAGAAACATAAACTAGAACATGCTATCTTCTCATTTTGGCATGTGGTATTTTTGCATCCTTGGGACCTAGAAGTGTCTACAAAGGCATGCTAAACAATATGGTTAGTCCCATTGATCTTGTTGTCATTAATCACCAAAATCAAACTTGAACAAATGGCATTTGAGGCCATGTTCGCTACACCCTCGAAAATCTTACGGCACGAATCCCAAAGAAGGTTCGATCAATTAGCTCATGAGTGTTCTCCCGGAGGCATGCCATACAAAGGCCAGAGCCGTTCAGAAGCCACAAATACGATGGCTAGGATGGGTGACCTTGCGCGAGTTCTCCTTGAGAACATGGTGGGCCATATGGCAAATCTGGGTCAGAGTTGGAGCTCTCCGTAGGCGCCGTACTAGATCAGAGGATCTAAGAGGTACTCTCCCTAAAGGGATGACGGTAATTCCATTCTAGTCTCTTTTTTAGAGCTTCAAAATAGTTATTCTAATTATTCCAAACCTCGGGGACTGCCCTAATGGGTGCATCTGGAGATGCGCCCATTCAGTGAGCACGCATAGTGTCACCATGACCATTCGGGGCCAGAATCAAGGCCCTTGGCCAAGCATTCAATCATGGCTGAACAGTGGAGGTCTTGGAGACATGGGATGCCCGGCCAAAGACATCAGGGATCAGTCACTTTGATTCTTTTCGACCCTTGGTAAACCCTTTCAATCTTTATCAAGGCTCGGGGACTAAGTGTGTACACTTCGTGCTCGATGAGAGTGTACATTTTCTGGCTCGGTGATCTTATCAAGGTCTAAATGGAGAAGAGCTCTCCTCAACAACCCGACAACCACAAGTCAAGCTTCGAGAGCCACTTGGCTGCATCAAGATACGAGCAAAACTGAGATCAAAGCACTCAGCCAAAGGCGTCAAGCACTCGGCGGAAGTCAACGAATAACTCGGACGACGTTCGAAGCTCAAGATCAAAGTTGCAGTCTGGTTAAGAAGCGCTCGGGGACTGCTGTGGGGGACATACCCCTAGGGTGCCACATGGAAGGGTCCCACAGTGTATCTGCGAGGATGGCATGGGCCCACACATGGGGCACTCGGCACGAGCGTACGGATTGGGAATGAGACGGCGCCCAAAGAGATATACTCCCATAGATAAAGACTAGTTGGTTAGGAAAGATATTGCTTGTAATCAAAAAAAGATCTTGTATAACCGACTAGGATAGATCCCATGTGATTTGTAACCCTGCCCCCATGCTTATATAAAGGGCGGTAGGGACCCCCTTCAAAAGAAGTCTAATTTGACTCCCATTCGCGGAACAATCAATACAACCACCAACGCAGGACATAGGGTATTATGCATCTTTGCGGCCCGAACCTGGATAAACCCCTATGTCCTTCGTTCACCATCTAGCTTCAGTCTCGGTGATCCCCTCCATACAATCTACCACCATAGCCTAGCCCGTGGTGGACTGCCGGCACCATTGTACCGACAGATGTGATGCATGTAATGAATAATTTTTGCTTGTACCTAAGTGTATACGGAAAGACAAAAGATGCAGTTGAAGCTCGTCTGGATCTTAAATTGATGAAACAGCGAGAAAGCCTGCATCCCGAAAAGAGAGATAAAGGAAATTGGTTAGCCCCTGCTAGTTACACCCTCAGCAAGGAAGAGAAGAAGATGATGTTTGATTGTTTGAACAGTATCGAGGTCCCGACGGGCTACTCCTCAAATATACAATGAATAATAAGTTACAAAGGGAAAAAATCATAAATCTGAAGGCTCATGACTACCACGTGTTGATCATACAATTGCTGCCTATTGCACTAAGGGGTATTCTACCAGAGAATGTGAGATTGGCAGTCGTCAAGGTTTGTTCATTCCTCAACCAGATCTCTAAGAAGGCAATCCATCCAAACAATCTAGTGCAGTTGCAGAGAAATGTCGTGCAATGCCTCGTTAGCATTGAGATGATCTTTCCACCCTCTTTCTTTACTATCATGACCCACATTCTAGTGCATCTAGTTGAAGAGATTGTTATCCTCGGGCATGTGTATTTACACAACATGTTCCCTTTTGAGTGGTTGATGTCTGGTTAGAAGAAGTATGTCCGTAATTGTGCTCGTCCCAAAGGAAGCATCGCAAAGGGATATGCTACAGAGGAGGTCATTGTGTTTTGTGTCGACTTTATTGATGAGCTTACTCCGATTGGACTCCCTGTATCACGCCATGAGGGGAGACTCAGGGAAAGGGCACACTAGGGAAGAAATCTCGGATGGATATGGATGAAATGTTATAGTGGTTGCAACAATCACATTGGATTCCACTGTCCTGCAACAATCATCCCTAGTGGCTCCATACAGGGAGGAGCACATGTCCATTGTACGGCCTCAAACAAAGGGAAGTCAGAGGCCTGGATTACACGTCATCACAATGATAATTTTGCATCATGGTTGCGGAAAAAACTTATGGGCGATACACTATTGGAGAGCAACTACAATTGTTGGGTAGAAGTCCATCTATCTCAGTACTTACATTCCAAGGATACGAGGTAAACGGATACATGTTGACGTTTGATTGTCGTTGCAAACTTCGATCCGAAGATACGGATCACATGGGACCCTCTTTCCCTTAAGTGTATACCCAAGGTATCGAATCCATGGAACATGTGCATCGCAATATCGATCCAATAAAGCGAGAAAGCACTTTGTTTTAGAGAGGTTTCAAATGCATCTAATCTACTAAAACATGAGAGGTAGCGAGAGAAAGCAAGAGGTAACCGATCTAGAGAGTCTAGATCATGCCTTTGTCGTAGTTCCAAGCGAGAGATGAAGATAGCAATAAGAATCTCATAAAAAGCATGTGGTCTCCATTCCAATCCTCGAAGGCACCTACCGTACACGTGATCGACATCCTTTCACGATGCCCCACTTCTTGTGTAGGTGAACCTAAGAGCACGCTCACGAGGAACGTGTTGAAAACACTTGGTAGGTCGGGTATGCACCTCTAGCCACTGCGGCTACAAGAGAACCCTAGGCAATCTATCTTAAGTATAGATCGAGGAAGAAGCAAAACCAAGAGAAGAAAAAACCGTAGGGAAAGCACATGATTGCTAGAAATCGGGTTCATTGAATCTCCATCGTAA
This sequence comes from Cenchrus fungigraminus, assembly GCA_036936925.1. Lineage (NCBI taxonomy): Eukaryota > Viridiplantae > Streptophyta > Magnoliopsida > Poales > Poaceae > Cenchrus > Cenchrus fungigraminus. Next base: position 108,759,198 of record CM072779.1, read on the forward strand.
GTGTATACATGAATAAGATCCAACTGGGATCCTACCTTGATCTTCATTCAAGCCTCCGGAACTCCGGCGTGGTCTTCCATGCAAGGTTCCCACGCCGACTAGGTGAACCCTAGACGACTAACACGACCCTCCTCTCCGAGATGGTGTCCCTCAAGCTTCTCTGCTCCTCGACGGCGGACGACGAATGGCTTGATTGTTGCAACTTCACACGGGGACTATAAATAGCCCGAGGATCATCTAGGTCAAAGGGGGCGGTGAACCGACACGAAAAGGGGCCAGGCCGGCCATCTTGGGCTGACCGGCCCAGGGCCTTTTCGGCCTGGTTAGTCCCCGGTTTTCTTCCAGAAGCTTCTCGCGACTTCCTGAGTTTTTGCCGAGTTGCATGTGGGCCCTTGACGTCATTTTCCTCGCAGCTTAGATAAGGGTGCTTGGTGTATGAACACCCGCATCTTCCATCTAGGTCCTCGACACTTCTCGGCTTCATGCTTTAGTCCTTGGTTCATTTGGAGTCATGTTCATCTTGTATCTTGACTTGTACCAGGCTCCATGATCGCCTTGTAAAACCCTTGATGAACTTTACCTGGAAGTCCTCATTTAAGCTCTTGACTCCTGTGTAAACAATAAACTCCAAAAACCATGCGCGAGTGAGAACTTAACATATAATGGGGGTTAGGATCGTTAGTGTGAATATCAAATTAATACCAACATAGTAGGTAAACTCATGGCTAGGTTGACGGAAATCGACCGCCAACATCCCCCATGCTTAAACCTTGCTCGTCCTCGAGTAAGCCTTCTATGGATATCAGAGTTGCCTTTCGATGTTCATACCCTACACTTGATCATACATGAGTAAACATAATGCTCTCTAGATTTATGTTTATTAAAGTTCCATAATGTACTAACTTTTATCTTTATGGAGGATATATATCATTCAAGTTCTATCCACAAGTACTTGATCATGCTCTCAAATTTTTAAATAAATCTCAGAAATTTTGAAAAATAAAGAATGAGATAAAGAGAAAAAACTCTTTACCAAGATCAAAAATAACCATCTTGCACTTTGCTCATGTACTCTCATCTCATCTTGTCTCTCAAGCCTACTTGTTCTACTCCTTTCCTCTCTCAAAGTATATGGTGGAAAGCTTTATATGGAGCTATAGGAAAGTTTAGTCCTACCAAGATATTATAGTTGAGATATTATTAAAACAAGACTAGCTTCTCATGGTCTTACCAAGACTCGTCAAAAAGGTCATTGGAAAAATAATGTTATCAAGGAGGGGGGAGAGATGAACACACACTTTTAGATAGGTGGACATGTGCAAATGGCAAAGAGTGATCCCGAGGCACAAACGAAGTCCTCGTTATCGGATTGCACATGGTTGGAAAGATGGGTATGGGTCTAGATCTTGAATCCACTAGAAAACTCAAAAAGCACTAACATAGTAAGAGAACCGGGGAGCTTTATCATTATTTTTCTTCTTTCTTTCTTCTTTCTTTCTTTTTCTCGTTATACTTTTTATTCTTATCATTTTTTTTCTTTCATCATACTTTTTTTCTCTCTTTTTTATTTGCTCCCCTTGAACTCTAGACTATACTAGCACTTCCTTGGCAACCTCCCCCCATGCTTAGACGTTTGCTCATCCTCGGGCAAAAGAGGTTATAGATATGCCAAGGTAGAAATTGAAGCTCTCATATTTGCTTAGAGAGAGATACTCGAAAAATCTTCTAGGGATCTTTTTTTGGACGGCTCCCTTACTCACTTGAAGCTCCTTCCTTGTAATCTTCCTCAAAATATTCATCCATACTCATATATTGGGTTGTGGTCAAGGAGGTGAACACAAAAAAAGATATATTTGGGTTTTGTGGTTGGATATCCGGCGAGGTTTGCGAAATTCTCAATGTGGAACTCACAATGCACGGATAGAAGAGGCTAGCATAAAGAACGATACGCAAAAACGGAATGACCAGCTTCTTAGTCTCGGGCCAGAGAAATCAGGCCTTGAATTAATGCACCCAAAAATAAATCTTGTATATACTAAGGTTTTGCACTCAAATAAATTTAGGCTTTGGATGGGTAGAGCAAAATGCAAGCGGTACTCATGACAAGGTTAGCATAACTCTTTTTTTAGAATAAAAAGGTTCTTTGATTCATTCAAAGTTGAGTGCAACGAAAAAGAACTACGGGACTTGAGTTATCATAACTTCCACAAAAGATTAAGCTAGCATTTAATTAAATTTTAAATTCATATTAAAAGAGAGCACTAGCTTAAACATGAATAAATCAAGCATAAGATCGAGCAAAGCCGCAACGATCATCATATATCAACATGGTACAATTTTCCATCCATATTAAGATCATAAAAACGACAGTGAAACTTATTCATGGTGATGGAAAATGAAAACTACTACTACCACACACATGCTGAAAATAAAAACTTAAAATGCTACGCACACACAAATTGCACACAAACTGAAAAATAAAGGAAAGGAGGAGGAGAAATCAAACCAAACTTGAAAGCATTATTTCTTCTTCCTTCCTTCACTCTTCCTCTAATGGTTGATCCTCCGTCTTTATGATGAAAGCAAGCTCGAAGTGCCTCGGAGTATATGGTGGTGTCGAGGTCGAACGGGTGGCTCCTCCGTGTGCCCTTGCGGTTCAGTGTACCGCATGGACGAGCTTCGTGTACTCTTCATTCCTCCGAGGAGTAGTGTGTCACTCCTCGGTGGTGCCATGTTCTCCGCCATGCTTCACGAGGGCTTGGAGATAGAATGCCTCCGTGAAGAGCTTGCCGACGGCACCCTTGATGATGATTATGTCTTCCTTCCGAGGACGGCGTTCATGGTTTTCCTTATCATGCCTTGCTGCACAAACTCACAAACAATCTCCCCGGGGGTTTCTTGCCGGTGGAAATACGCACAAAGAAAGTATGTAGATTGACAAGAATTGTAATGATTTTCCAGGAATTTTTAGAGAAGGAAGTGAGGCATGAATTTTTCTGGGTGGTTTCCGGAACTTCTGGGCTATGAACTCAAGAGCACAAACTAGCAAATGGATGAACTACTTACCAGACGAAAGAGAGCACAAAGGGTTGTCTGGAAGGGGCAGGCCGGCTGCCCTAGGCCAATTGGCCTAAGGGGCCCCCTGCTCCTCTCGGCTCTAGTTTTCTCCGAGATGCTTCTTTCTCCCTTGTCCTGTGTACTCGTTTTCCACAAGAATCCATCGCTTAAATGCTCTCGGTCACTCCTTTGTTTTGAATGATGAGGTCAATGCCTCCCTCCTTTACTTTGTGTCACTTTTTGTCTTCCGTGCTTCATGTAATTTCACTTATTTCCTGCAAAACAAAATCATTGCTGCCCCCCATGCTTGTCCCTTGCATGTGCCCAAGATGCTTTGATGATAAGACCTTCCCGTGATGCATCATGGAACACTAGGTGTTAGGCAAACTTGAATCCTCCCCTTAATCATGTTTTGACGCTAATCACTCCTCTAATTTGAAAATCAAAAATCAACTCAGAGCTAGCAATGAGTCCAAATGTATTCTTAGAGGAGTTTTTAGGCATCAAAAACATTTGTAAGTCGAAAATTTTCCGACTACCTTTATTTTGGTTGCACCGGGATCGTTTGCTTTCATTACTTGATAGCAAGGTCCTCCAGCTTGACCGTGGGGGTATGGGTTTAGGTTCTAATTTTGGCCAAACATGAGAGAGAAATTTTGAACAAATAAATCAATGGGGCTTAGAAAAATTCTAAATCTAGTGAAACCGGTGGATGTCAAGTTGAATGAAACCAAGAATCGAATTTTCTAGGTTCACGCGAGTCCTACCATGTGTCAAAGATTAAAAATCATTAAGAAACAACACGAGGCTCTACTCATGTGTTTTTAACATGCAAAACAAGCCAACCTTAACATCATGGAGAAGATGAAAGGCTTGGGTAGGATCTGAATTTTTTGTTCTAGTTTCCCAAAAAGAGGCAAATAAATCATGGGAAGGCTCATGTCATTGGTTTAAGATCAAAAAATCCAAATAAGATGACTGAGCAAATAAAAGGTTCTCCGAAACTTGTTCAACCACTTAAGAGTTAATAAAATTTCTTGCGTAGCACATTCTAAGACTCACTTACTTGAAATTTGGAAATCTTCCAGGTTGTCCTCCCGGTAGCTTATTCTTGACTTGACGAACGGGTTGCCTCCCGCCTAGCGCTTCGTTTAAAGTCCATAGCTAGACTTCTTCTCTTCTTCACTTTGGATCAATGCTCTTTGTGGGTGTTGCAATCTTGGGTACCCACTTCTGCACCATCCTTGGCTTGGGTGCAGGCTTTTTCTTCGGCTTAGTCATTTTTTTGATCTTCACATGACGGCTTTCTCCTTTGGTCTTGACGGATGCAACATCTCCCTTGATCTTCTTCGCTCCCATACTAATGCGACGATGAGGTGGAACATATTTATCATTAATAATGTTGCGTACCTCAAAACAAGGTCGAAATTTGAATGCACTCTCGCTGTTGATGTCGATTTTGATCTCCCTCTTGCCAACGTCTATTGTCACTCCGATGGTATTAAGGAACAACCTCCCAAAGAGCGGTGGCTTCTCCCTTTCTCCCATCTTGAGCGTGAAATCCACGGGGACAAAGTGATCTTCAACTTTTAAGGGTACATCTTCGGTGATTCCCCCGAGATAGCGAATAGAGTTGTCCCCCAACTCTAGACTCATGACCGTGGGCTCTAGCCTTGGTAAGCATAGCCTCTCGAACACGTCTCTTGGCATGGCTCCCACACTTGCTCCAAGGTCGCATGATGCCTTCTTGAACTTGAATGAGCCAATGGGACACGAGATGATCAGACATCCGGGGCCTCTTTGTTTCGCAGGTCCTTGATATGCGATAATGGCACCGCATTCCTCGGATGTCTCGATGTGACCTTCCCTGAGTGTCACCATCTCGTACTTGTTGGCAAGTATGCCATTGCACATTAGGCGCTCGGCAAGTCGTCCCACTTGCGTCTCTATCATCTTCATTATATTGGGCACTTGATGGTAAGAGCTTCCGACCTCCGTCACCTTGCCGTCTATATTCTCCAATATTTTGTCAATAGCCTTGAATTTAGTGACGGTGTCCTTGTTGATCTTAGCTTGCTCGTCCATGAAGTCCTTCAATTGTATACGAAGAGGAACCGAATTTTGAAAGGACGAGCATGCATTAAATTGAGGTTTACCTTGCCCGTAGAGGAAGTTTTGCAATTATCCCTTCCTGACGTGGTTGAGCACCTTTGCTTCCTCCGAACAATCTCCTTGGACATGGCCATACTCCCCACACAATTCACATGTGGATCTTGCTTCGGCGGCCTTCATATCTTTTATCTTCTCTATCTCCATCTTCTCCACCCTACTCATGAGTGAACCGACATGCCATACAAGGAAGTCGGCTCGCGCGTATTCATTGAAATGCTCCATAGCTTCCTCAGTTGTCTCCGTGGGAGATTGAACAAATGTATCGATCTTGTTTCACAAACTCTAAATCTTGACCGGCAAACAAAATCTCTTCACGAAGGCCCTCATCAATGCATCCCAATTTAATCTCTTCGCCGATAGGGTGTGGAACCAATCCAAAGCTTCTCCAAGTAGTGAGAACCCAAAAAGCCTTGCCCTCACTTGGTTTTGAGTCAACCCTTCCACATTGAAAGTTTGACATAGTTGAACAAATGCTTGGAGGTGAAGGTTCGGATCCTCCTTACCGGTGAAAGGTGATTGTTGCACCATGCGGATAGTTGAGACCTTGATCTCGAACGGCCTTTTGACATATTCAAAATTTAGGGTTTGTAGATCATTGATGTCTAGGGTGCATAGCTCCACGATCTTGCGTTCCGGCTGCGATTATTTTCCCATGGGTGGCGGTTGAGGTTGATCTCCCTTTGGACTTGGAGGTGGTGTTTCCCTTGGAGATTCCGACGATCCTTCGGCCTCGGCTTTCGGATCTCCAAATTCCTTATCTTGTGTTGCACGTTTCCTTTGCCTATAAAGTTTTTCTGGATCATCCACAAAAGATAACTAGGGTTTGTTGGAGAGGTAGCCGTCCATCTCCGGTTAGGGTTAGTTATAAACAAAACTTGAAAAGAAGAACAAGGGTTAGTCAAAAACTAGATTAGATTGATTTTTGAGGATGATCAAAGTTAGTAGATGCATAAGAAAAACCAAAAGAAAAAATGAAAAGTACTTACAAATGCGATACTAGATTGGATCTTGATTACTTGTTCCCTGGCAACGGCACCAGAAAAAGGGGATTGTTGACTGTTGACATTTCTTAACGCAACTACCAACGAATAGGTTAGGAACCCATCCTGGTAACAGCGCTAGAAATGCTGGTTGGTAATTCTTAACGTTATAGGAGTCCGCAAGCACACAGAAGTACTATTGTAGCATTTCCCCAAATGTGTATTCCAAAGGGTATCGAATCCAAGGAAGCTTTGGTGGATTGACAAGCTCAACACTATTGCAATGAGTATAGATCATAGACGGAAATAAATCAGACACTCAAATACAGGGGTAAGATATGATAATGGGGTAGTGTGATCACACACACACTCACTCTCTCTCTAAGGGGTCCTAGGCATAGGAGACAACATACGAGTTAGTTCTAGGTTCTTATGTACTTGAGAAACCAAGTTGATATGTGCCTTGGTTTGTATATGATGGGCGATTGACCGGATGTTTTGAGGCTTTGTCTTGAGTGTGTTTCGTCGGGTTGTGTTGTCGGTTGTGTATCTTTCAATGATTTAGTGGTGTGTTGTCAATGCACTCGTGAGGAGTGGTTGACAACGTTGTGTGGACTGACTCTTGGCCTAGTATTGCAGGTGTTGGTTGCGGCTTGGTTTGCGTTGCTGCAGGTGAAGAACAAGCGCGAAAGGTCTATGCCTGTGTGGCCTCCGAGGAATGGAGAGACAAGTAGGCTTGGTTTGAGGGACTCGGTGGCCGACGGGATCAAGTGCGAGCCACATGGTGCAAGAAGAGCAAGACAAAGTCGTGGACATGGAGCCGGTGCATCGGTGGCGGCCAAGTCAAGGAACGAGGCATGACCGAGTAGACCGTCCGGGCGCCGGAGGCGAAAGGCTTGACAGGCTCGACGCTTGGCGTAGTGAGGCCGGGCCATGTACGCGGGGTTTGGTGGTTTGGCCACAAAACCATCGGAGGACGGTTTCTTGGTTTGGGCCTCAAAACCAAGTCCGAGGGCCCAACGCGATGGAGACGGGGATCCAGGAGAGTCGGGAGGCTTCGAGGCGGGCGACACGCGGCATGATCGAGGTGCTTGCGTCGGGAGGACGCGAAGGCCCGATAGATGTGCGGCTGTCCGATGGTGAACTTCATGTGTTGACTAAAATACCCTTGTGAGGGCTTGTATTGTATCTCCTAGTGTAGGGGCACTTCGATCTTTTCCGGAGAGCCTATATGTAGGAGGAGGGGGCTGAATTTTCAGCCAACTCTTTGGCTTAGAGGTGGGAGTGCTCTTTCATTTTGGGGTGCTCTTTGGGAGAGAGGGAGAGAGATGTGAGTGGCTCTTTGTTTGAGCTGTTACCATCCAAGATTTGTGATTCTTGTGAGTGGGATATGGCTAAGTGAATCATAGTGATTACTTCCTCTTAATCTTGTGCCATATCCTTTATTCACTGTGTTTTTCTTTTATGTGATTTTTGGAGGTATTTTTGGAGGATTTTTTGTTCGTAGGATTTGAGTGCATTTTGGTGGGGATTTCTTTGTGGGGATCACTCATAGGTCTTGTGTGACCATTCTCCTGGTGATCTTTCACCCACAAACCCCACGAATCGGCTCGGATTTGAAGTTCTTCCTCTCTACCACTAGTTCTTGGTGTTCTTCACGAAATCCTTGATTCCGCGAGATTGATTGGGTTTGGGGTCATGAGATTTTAGGGATAGCTTCTCCTTGAGGCAAATCCACTTCCCCAAAAGTTTGGCTTCTATCCATTGGGTGAATCGGGAGATCGATGATTTTGAGGAAAAGCTCTCTCTTTCTAGGGTTCATACCCTAAATCTTTTTCTGGTGGTGTTTCCTTGATCTATTGGAGAAGATCTTTTGGGAAAAGCTTCTTTGTGTTGTTGAGAAGCTATGGTTAAAGTTTTGTGATTTTTGGAGATCGTTTGATCGAGTTTTGGATTTTCCTTCCTTCTCTCGCGGGCTGTTTTTCTCTATTTTCTGGGCTGTCCCGGGTGATCCGGAGGGGGTCGGGTGATCCAGACACTTGTGCCTGGGTGACTCGGACCGGCTCTGGAGGCTAACGGGTGATCCGGCCCATGTGACAGGATGATCCGGTAGGACTCAGCCTTTTGCTTTGTTGCTTGAGCTCTTTCGTGTTTGCTTCCGCTTTACTTCCTAGCCTTCCGTGCTTTGTTCCTAAGGTTCGAGAGAGGTTTAATTGTGCTCCCGCTTGATCGTGTGTGATCCTCGGAGTTGCGATTGGGACATAGGCCGAGTTCTTGGAAAGAATTTTATCGGCTCCCATTCACTCCCCCCCTCTTTGGTTGCCTAATCGGTCCTTCAGTACAATACACATAAAGCTGGTAAGAACGAGTTAGATACACTAGCGTTGAAGAACATTGACTTAAGCACCCATGTACCACGGGGAGTTAACCTCCCGCGTTGCTTCTGCACAACTCCGGTTGTTAGATTTTAGACTCCTACAGCTTATCCGAACGTGGGGGATTTCAGAGGGACCAACGGCTGTCACTACCGCGGCCTAACCCAAGACAAACCGTGGGATAAACTCATAAGTAAGGTAGCTACACAACCCAAGCACCATGCTTACGTTGTTAGCCGGACTTGACTGGCCCGGGCTATTGTGACCCAGGTCAAGCCACCAGATAAACTAGCCAATTACACCGAGTACCGTAGCTTAAGCACAGACTTCATACAACACAGTCATGTCATCTAACTAGATCAAACCAGGTTAGGTACACAAACGGATTTGTGTTTTCCTATGTTTGTTCAATTGGATCAAAGGGTCGTGTTCGCGAAGAACACGAGCCTCTAACTTACGAACAAACACCGGAAACATGTGAAAGTCACCCGTCAAGTGGATCAAAAGGCCTTATTCATCAAGAACAAGAGCCTCTAAATGATGAACAGGTGAAGAACACATGAACAAATCACCCATGTATACTAACACGACTTCATATGAAATAGATGAATAACTGAAGTAGATCAAAGTCATACAAATGAAATAAGATACAAGAGAACTCATACCTAGATCCCAAAGTAGACTTGGAACCTGAAGTAGAACTACTCTAGCGTACCTCCTAGCCTTGGGACTAAAAGTGAGAGAGGTGTTGCAAGTGTGGATGTCTAAGAATGAACCCCCTCCCCTTCTATTTATAGGCCAAGGCACCGGTGAGGAGTGGATGCAAACACCCCAGGAATGGCTCCTAGGACCAATAGGGAAGAACCACGTGGAAGCCCCTGAGTGGAGGCCTCAAGGTCGGGTCGGCCGATCCCACAGGTCGGCCGACCCCCTATGGGCCCCACTCAGGGTGTGCTTTCTCCTTGTGGCTGTCCTGTGGGTCCTTAGGTCGGTTCCCGGTGTCCACCCTGTTTTGGCACGGTTTTCATACTTTTGTGGGCCCATGGATCCATGTGACGTCCACGTGTCACGCTCTGATTCGTCGGGGGGTGCTTCACTTGGATTGCTTGCATGGCATGCATGCATGGTGCCCTAGTTGGTTGCTTTGCATGCATGGCATCCTTGTTGACAGCCCACCTAGGATGAGGTGATGTGGCATGGATCATAGAAGGTGAGTTTGTCACTCTTTTCTTGCTTATTTTCCTACAATCAAATAATCTCCAAGGACAAGTGGACCTACATTATTCTTAACTAAATATTGTAAGAAATGCCTTATCCTCCTTTATTCATGAGTATATTGATGGTTTATCCTCCTTTATTCATGAATAAAGGAGGATAAGGCATTTCTTACACGTATTTAGTTAAGAATAATGTATTTCCACTTGTCCTTGGAGATTATTTGATTGCAGGAAAATAAGCAAGAAAAGAGTGACAAACTCACCTTCTATGATCCATGCCACATCACCTCATCCTAGGCGGGCTGCCAACAAGGATGCCATGCATGCAAAGCAACCAACCAGGGCGCCATGCATGCATGCCATGCAAGCAATCCAAGTGAAGCACCCCCCGACGAATCAAAGTGTGACACGTGGACGTCACATGGATCCATGGGCCCACAAAAGCATGCAAATCGCGCCAAAACAGGGTGGACACCGGGCACCGAGCTAAGGACCCACAGGACAGCCAGCAGGAGAAAGCACACCTTGAGTGGGGCCCACAGGGAGTCGGCCGAACCGACCTTGAGGCCGCCACTCAGGGGCTTCCATGTGGTGCTTCCCTATTGGTCCTAGGAGCCATTCCCGGGGTGTTTGCATCCACTCCTCGCTGGTGCCCGGGCCTATAAATAGAAGGAGGGGGGCTCACTTATGAACCATCCACACTTGCAACACCTCTCTCACTTTTAGTCTCAAGGCTAGGAGGTAGGCTAGAGTAGTTCTACTTGAGGTTCCAAGTCTCCTTTGGGACCTAGGTATGAGTTGTCTTGTATCTTATTTTATTTGTATGACTTTGATCTACTTCAGTTATTCAGCTATTTCATATAAAGTCGTGTTAGTATACATGGGTGATTTGTTCATGTGTTCTTCACCTGTTCATCATTTAGAGGCTCCTGTTCTTGATGAACAAGGCCTTTCGATCCACTTGACGGGTGACTTTCACATGTTTCCGGTGCTTGTTCATAAGTTAGAGGCTCGTGTTCTTCGCGAACACGACCCTTTGATCCAGTTGAACAGACATAGGAAAACACAAATACGTTTGTGTACCTAACCTGGTTTGATCTAATTAGATGACATGACTGCGTTGTATGAAGTCTGTGCTTAAGCTACGGTACTCGGTGTAATTGGCTGGTTTTTCTGGTGCCTTGACCTGGGTCACAATAGCCCGGGCCGGGCAAGTCTAGCTAACAACGTAAGCATGGTGCTTGGGTTGCGTAGCTACCTTACTTATGAGTTTATCTCACAGTTTGTCTTGGGGTAGGCCGCGGTAGTGACAGCCGTTGGTCCCTCTGAAATCTCCCACATTCGGATAAGCTGTAGGAGTCTAAAATCTAACGACCGGAGTTGTGCGGAAGCAACGCGAGAGGTTAGCTCCCCGTGGTACCTGGGTGCTTAAGTCAATGTTCTTCAACGCTAGTGTATCTAACTCATTCCTACCAGCTTTATGTGTATAGTACAAAAGAACCTAGAACTAACTCGTATGTTGCCTCCTATGCCTAGGACCCCTTAGAGAGAGAGTGTGTGTGTTATCACACTACCCCTATTATCATTATCTTACCCCTGTGTTTGAGTGTCTGATTTATTTCCGTCTATGATCTATACTCATTGCAATAGTGTTGAGCTTGTTAATCCGCCAAAGCCTTCCTTGGATTCGATACCCTTTGGAATACTCCTTTGGGGAAATGCTACAATGGTACTTCCGTGCGCTTGCAGACTCCTGTAACGTTAAGAATTACCAACCAGCATTTCTGGCACTGTTACCAGGATGGGTTCCAAACCTGTTCTTAGGTGAATGCGTTAAGAAATGTCAACAAGCATTTCTGGCGCTGTTGCCGGGGAAGGCTTAAGGATGACATATCAACGCTTTGAATATGTTTATAATCATGATAGGAATAAAACAGTTCTCAATGCAGGCTAACTTGGATTGTCTTATTTGTTTATTGATGATGAAGACAGGTAGTGCATGACTGGTTTCGACTTACCGCCGAATTTTACTGGAGATCCTGAGTCACTCGTAAGGAAGGCACGAACTCATTTCGGCTCTCCTTTGCGTGAACATTCGGAAGTCGATCCAGCTTCCTTTGTGCCATCCGCATCAACTTCCATGGCCAACGCTATTGTCGAGAAGACTCTCCGCGAGTACTCCACTCCCTCTGCTGACCAGGTGCTGACAGGCCCTGCGATCAACACCGGGAATGGAAACTTCGAGATCAAGACAGGCCTAATCACGATGGTACAGGCTAGCCCATTCTGTGGCAAGCCTAATGAAGACGCGAGCGCCCACCTGCAGCAGTTCCTGGAACTATGCAGTACCTTCACTATACGAGGAGTGGAGGAAGATGCTATTCATCTGCGACTGTTTTTCTTCTCACTCCTGGGAAAGGCGAAGCAGTGGTTCTATGCTAACCGTGCAGAAATAAACACTTGGGGAAGGTGCTCCGCTGCATTCCTCGCGAAGTTCTTTCCGTTGGGCAAAACCAATGTCCTTCGGGGGCGAATTTCAAGTTTCCAGCAAGCAGCAAATGAGACTATCCCAGAAGCTTGGGATAGGCTCCAGGAGTACATCCTGGCTTGTCCTCATCATGGGATCGACAACTGGCTTATTCTTCAAAGGTTCTATAATGGGCTGACTCCGACAGCCCGAGGCCATATTGATGCTGTAGCTGGAGGAGCCTTCTTCTATCTTACTATTACTGAAGCTACTACACTGATTGGGATGATGGTTACCAATCAAGGGTGGAGTGATGATCGACTCCAGCCACGTCAAAGGGGTACACATACCGTCAAGAAAGCGGATATGTTACACGCCAAGATGGACCTAATGATGAAAAGAATGGATGATCTAGCCAATGAGAAGGCCGCCATGGCCACCACTACTCAAGCTATGGATGCTCACATGACTTGCGAAGTCTGTGGTAGTACTGGGCATTCAGGGAATTACTGCCCTGCTACTCAGGAGGATGTGATGTACATGAACGGCAACAACAACGGTTATCATTCACAAGGAGGTCAAACGTGGAATCAATCGCACCCTTATTATCAAGGAGGTAATCAAGGTAATTCTTTCAACCCAAACCAACCTTCCTTAAAAGATCTAGTCTTTGGGCAAGCTAAGATTAATGAAGGCTTTAGTAAGAAAACAGCTGCCTATGATAAGGCTTTTGAGAGCCTTACTGTTAAAATTGATAGCCTTTCTTCTGCTCTTAAGGACCAGTTGAGCTTTAATAAGATAATAGAAACCCAGTTGGCTCAATTAGTCGCTGCGGTTCCACTAGTTGAAAATGCAAAAGCGGTAGTCACGAGAGGGGGAAAGACCACTCGCGATCCGCCCTATCCTAACCATGCAGGAACAAGGAAAAGCACAAGAGGGGATGAAGAGCCCAGTGGAGAACCACTTGGCATAAGGGAGCCCTCACAAGCAAGGGCACCTGAAGACACGGCAGATAAACCTGAGTTTATTGAAACAAATTTATTGTCATTCCCTCAGCGAAACAGAAGACAACAGTGGATGAACAATTCGCTCGTTTCGTGGACATGATTCAAAAGGTATATATCAATGTTCCACTCCTTGAGGCAATGCGTGTACCCACGTACACACGTTACCTCAAGGATATCCTCACCAAGAAGCGAGCTCTACTTATCTCGGAGGTAGTGCAGCTCACAGAAGAGTGTAGCGCAGCTATACTCAATCGTCTTTCAGAAAAGAAGAAGGATCCAGGGTGCCCCACGATCACATGCACAGAGATTCGACCATGCCCTCTGTGATCTTGGTGCTAGTGTTAGCGTCATGCCAAAGGTAGTCTTCGACCAACTCAACTATACGGAATTATCCCCAACTACCTTGCAGCTGCAGCTAGCCGATTCATCAGTCCGGTATCCAGCGGGGATAGCCGAGGACATCCCGGTGAAGGTCCGAGACTGCTTCATTCCAGTGGACTTTGTAGTACTTGACATGGACATTGGCAATGAAGTACCACTCATTCTGGGACGTCCATTCCTGAGCATGGCTGATGTACAAATTGATGTTGGCGCTGGAGTAATCCATCTCCACATCAATGGCAAGGAAGAAAGGTTTGAATTTTGCCCACGTAAGGAACAATGCTCAATGGTTGAAGGCACACCAAGGATGGGCACTCCTGCCCAAAGAAGTGAATCTACGCAACCACAAGTGGACAACCTCATTGCCTTTATGAAGAATTTCTAGAAGCAAGAGCAAATGAGTGTGGGACAGAAACTATATTGGAAATGCAAGTCCCAGTCCAAGGTGCCACTCCCCGCACCTCGTAAACCACAGATGTCCAAGAAGGTGTGGAAAAGAGTGGACAGGGAGCCGACTCCCTCGTCTCCAAGAGCGGCTGACCCTTCACTAAGGTAAGTAATGTGGGAGATAGTCTGGCTCTGGAAGACTTGAAACAAAAGAGCCCTTCGCCGACAGGTAAGATCGGTAAGTTATCTTATTCAATAAAAGTTCTGACCTCTAAAAAGAATCAAGATACCCTTGCTCCATTCTGTTTGCACTCTGTCGAAATGCGAGCTCATAGGTGAACTCCATCCGGACAACTCCCTTGAGTCTAAACTGTACAAGAGGCAGCAGCGACAGCTAGAGGAGCAGAGGGCTTACTATGCATGGATGGGATACCACCCTCCACAACAGTGAGCTTGAAGCTAGCTTGGGGGAGGACCCCCATTCTGAGGTAACTTGTATCTTCTATTGTTTTCAGAATCCCATATGCTAAAAACACATAAAAATCTGAAAAGTTAAAAAGACCAAAAATATATATTTGCTTTCTTAAATTAGTTTGTTTTCGCATGCGCGGTAAGAGTGTTCTTATTCTCCATGGTTGAAATGATGAAAAGTTGCTCTGTTTATTCCTCTTGTATGCCTTGTTTACAGCTTAGTACCCTATTTAAGTTTTGAGTTTGTTGGCTAGTATGATCGAACCTGAGCTTGAAATTTGTGGGTAGCAAAAGCATGATCTTTGCCTAAGTTGTTGTGAGGTATGATATGATATAATAGAGTTGCTATGAGCTAGTACTAAGTCATGTTTAATATTCTGAGTTTTCTTTTGAAAATGTTAAACTCATAAGTTTCTCAATGATAAGAAATTCCCATCCAGGGCCATATGTAGATCTTAGCTTCTGTTAACCTCCACATATGCTACCAGATTTCTTCATTGAGTCTTGTCGAATTGTTGTGACCCTCGGCGAGTAAACTTGTCATTGCTCCCATGATCAAGATCACGTACACACCACCATATGCGAAACTTCTACACTGGAAGTTAGCAACCATCATTTCATCCATCCCCCCTCCATTCCACAAAATAAAGCTCCGCGCATTGTTCCATGATTACTCTCCCTTCAAAAATATTCAGTAAGGACTATGGGCTATGTAAAAAAAACATGCTCAAGGGCATGCATAAAAAAAAGAAGAAAGATAGAATAAAGAGACATAGCCCAAGTCTCAAAAATGTCAAAAAGGAGGAGAGTAAAATCATGCAAAAAGGAGTTCATCATCCATCCACCATACACACACATTTGCACATCTTGATCAGGTTGTGTGACTTGTTCTCCCAAGGATCCGGTTTTCGACTCGACAATACATGAGAAACAGGTATGCCACATGTTTTCCCTACCTACAGCTCCACATATCAGCTTATTAGAAGTAGGTGGTGAAAGAAGGCAAAACAATGCCTTGGTGAGGAATCATACACATTGAGCGATCCGAGAGTATCATTTGAGGAACTTTGATTTCTTTTTGAAAACACGCAAAACCTCTGGATTGATAACTGATCAAGGTACATGTGATTGGTAATCTTTATACAACCATTCAATCTTTCAACCGCCCAAGGCAGGTGAAGCTACACGCCCCATATCAATCAAGTGTAAGGTAAGATCAATGCCAACTTCTTCATTCCTTGATAGAGTACCTAGCTGTATCTTGTTATACATTAGGAATACAACATCGTAGCAACTCCTAATCAACCTAAGTGCTTAATCTCTTGCTCGGGACGAGCAAGAGGCTAGCTTGGGGGAGTTGTTGACGGCTGTTAAGTGCCTACTTTAGCTATCAATATACTCATGAATAAAGGAGGATAAGGCATTTCTTACACTTATTTAGTTAAGAATAATGTAGTTCCACTTGTCCTTGGAGATTATTTGATTGCAGGAAAATAAGCAAGAAAAGAGTGACAAACACACCTTCTATGATCCATGCCACATCACCTCATGCTCGGTGGGCTACCAACAAGGATGCCATGCATGCAAAGCAACCAACTAGGGCGCCATGCATGCATGCCATGCAAGCAATCCAAGTGAAGCACCCCTCGACGAATCAGAGTGTGACACGTGGACGTCACATGGATCCATGAGCCCACAAAAGCATGCAAATCGCGTCAAAACAGGGTGGACACCGGGAACTGACCTAAGGACCCAAAGGACAGCCACCAGGAGAAAGCACACCCCGAGTGGGGCCACAGGGGGCCGACCGACCTGTGGGGTCGGCCGAACCGACCTTGAGGCCGCCACTCAGGGGCTTCCACGTGGTGCTTCCCTATTGGTCCTATGAGCCATTCCCGGGGTGTTTGCATCCACTCCTCGCCGGTGCCCGGGCCTATAAATAGAAGGAGGGGGGCTCACTTATGAACCATCCACACTTGCAACACCTCTCTCACTTTTAGTCTCAAGGCTAGGAGGTAGGCTAGAGTAGTTCTACTTCAGGTTCCAAGTCTCCTTTGGGATCTAGGTATGAGTTCTCTTGCATCTTATTTCATTTGTATGAGTTTGATCTACTTCAGTTATTCAGCTATTTCATATAAAGTCGTGTTAGTATACATGGGTGATTTGTTCATGTGTTCTTCACCTGTTCATCATTTAGAGGCTCCTATTATTGATGAACAAGGCCTTTCGATCCACTTGACGGGTGACTTTCACATGTTTCCGGTGTTTGTTCATAAGTTAGAGGCTCGTGTTCTCCGCGAACACGACCCTTTGATCTAGTTGAACAGACATAGGAAAACACAAATACGTTTGTGTACCTAACCTAGTTTGATCTAATTAGATGACATGACTGCGTTGTATGAAGTCTGTGCTTAAGCTATGGTACTCGGTGTAATTGGCTGGTTTTTCTGGTGCCTTGACCTGGGTCACAATAGCCCGGGCCGGTCAAGTCCGGCTAACAACGTAAGCATGGTGCTTGGGTTGTGTAGCTACCATACTTATTAGTTTATCCCACGGTTTGTCTTTGGGTAGGCCGCGGTAGTGACAGCCGTTGGTCCCTCTGAAATCCCCGACATTTGGATAAGCTGTAGGAGTCTAAAATCTTACAACCGGAGTTGTGCGGAAGCAACGCGGGAGGTTAGCTCCCCGTGGTACCTGGGTGCTTAAGTCAATGTTCTTCAACGCTAGTGTATCTAACTCGTTCCAACCAGCTTTATGTGTATAGCACATAAGAACCTAGAACTAACTCGTATGTTGCCTCCTATGCCTAGGACCCCTTAGAGAGAGAGTGAGTGTGTGTGTGATCACACTACCCCTATTATCATTATCTTACCCCTGTATTTGAGTGTCTGATTTATTTTCGTCTACGATCTAAACTCATTGCAATAGTGTTGAGCTTGTTAATCTGCCAAAGCCTTCCTTGGATTCGATACCCTTTGGAATACTCCTTTGGGGAAATGCTACAATGGTACTTCCGTGTGCTTGCGGACTCCTGTAATGTTAAGAATTACCAACCAACATTTCTGGTGCTGTTACCAGGATGGGTTCCGAACCCGTTCTTAGGTGATTGCGTTAAGATATGTCAACAGTGGACACTACACAAACATTTTCACAAGAAGATACGGGTTTCCCCGGAATCTTCCCATCTTCAGCAGAGGGAACCAAAGCAGCTAATTGAGCCAACTGGGTTTCTATCATCTTATTAAAACTCAACTGGTTCTTAAGAGCAGATGAAACGCTATCAATTTTAACATTAAGGCTCTCAAAAGGCTTATCATATGCAGCTGTTTTCTTATTAAAGCCTTCATTAAACATAGCTTGCCCAAAGACTAGATCTTTCAAGGAAGGTTGGTTTGGGTTGAAAGAATTACCTTGATTACCTCCTTGATAATAAGGGCACAATTGATTCCGCGATTGACCTCCTTGTGGACGATAATCGTTGTTGTTGCCGTTCATGTACATCACATCCTCCTGAGTGGCAGGGCAGAAATTCCCTGAATGCCCAGTATTACCACAGACTTCGCAAGTCATGCGAGCATCCATAGCTTGAGTAGTGGTGGCCATGGCGGCCTTCTCATTGGTTAGATCATCTATTCTCTTCATCATGAGGTCCATCTTGGCGTGCAGCATATCCGCTTCTTTGACGGTATGTGTACCCCTTTGACGTGTCTGGAGTCGATGATCACTCCACCCTTGGTTGGTAATCATCTTCTCAATCAATGTAGTAGCTTCAGTAATAGTAAGAGAGAAGAAGGCTCCTCCAACTGCAGCATCAATATGGCCTCGGGCTGTTGGAGTTAGCCCATTATGGAAACTTTGAAGAATAAGCCAGTTGTCCATCCCATGATGAGGACAAGCCAGGATGTACTCCTGGAGTCTCTCCCAAGCTTCTGGGATGGTGTTGACGGCTGTTAAGTACCTACTTTAGCCGTCAATATACTCATGAATAAATGAGCATAAGGCATTTCTTACACGTATTTAGTTAGGAATAATGTAGTTCCACTTGTCCTTGGAGATTATTTGATTGCATGAAAATAAGTAGGAAAAGAGTGACAAACTCACCCTCTATGGTCCAGGCCACACCACCTCATCCTAGGTGGGCTGCCAACAAGGATGCCATGCATGCACACCTGCCAACTAGGGAGCCATGCATGCATGCCATGCAGGCAACCCAAGTGAAGCAACCCCCGACGAATCAAAGTGTGACACGTGGACGTCACATGGATCCATGGGCCCACAAAAGCATGCAAATCGCGCCAAAATAGGGTGGACACCGGGAACCAACCTAAGGACCCACAGGACAGCCACCAGGAGAAAGCACACCCCGAGTGGGGCCCACAGGGGGTCGGCCGACCCCACAGGTCGGCCGAACCGACCTTGTGGCCGCCACTCAGGGCCTTCCACGTGGTGTTTGCCCATTGGTCCTAGGCGCCATCCCCGGGGTGTTTGCATCCATTCCTCGCCGGTGCCCGGAGCTATAATAGAAGGAGAGGGGGCTCACTTATGAGACATCCACACTTGCAACACCTCTCTCACTTTTAGTCTCAAGTCTAGGAGGTAGGCTAGAGTATTTCTAATTCAGGTTCCAAGTCTACTTTGGGATCTAGGTATGAGTTCTCTTGTATCTTATATCATTTGTATGACTTTGATCTACTTCAGTTATTTATCTATTTCATATAAAGTTGTGTTAGTATACATGAGTGATTTGTTCATGTGTTCTTCACCTGTTCATCATTTAGAGGCTCCTGTTCTTGATGAACAAGGCCTTTCGATCCACTTGACGGGTGACTTTCACATGTTTTTGGTGTTTGTTCATAAGTTAGAGGCTCGTGTTCTTCGCGAACACGACCCTTCGATCCAGTTGAACAGACAAAGGAAAACATGAATACGTTTGTGTACCAAACCTGGTTTGATCTAATTAGATGACATGACTGCGTTGTATGAAGTCTATGCTTGAGCTACGGTACTCGGTGTAATTGGCTGGTTTATCTGGTGGCTTGACCTGCGTCACAATAGTCCGGGCCGGTCAAGTCCGGCTAACAACGTAAGCATCGTGCTTGGGTTGCGTAGCTACCTTACTTATGAGCTTATCCCACGGTTTGTCTTGGGGTAGGCTGCGGTAGTGACAGCCGTTGGTCCTCTGAAACCCCCCACGTTCGGATAAGCTGTAGGAGTCTAAAATCTAACAACCGGAGTTGTGCAGAAGCAATGCGGGAGGTTAGCTCCCCGTGGTACCTGGGTGCTTAAGTCACTATTCTTCAACGCTAGTGTATCTAACTCGTTCCTACCAGCTTTATGTGTATAGTACATAAGAACCTAGAACTAACTCGTATGTTGCCTCCTATGCCTAGGACCCCTTAGAGAGAGAGAGAGTGTGTGTGTGATCACACTACCCCTATTATCATTATCTTACCCCTGTATTTGAGTGTTTGATTTATTTCCGTCTATGATCTATACTCATTGCAATAGTGTTGAGCTTGTTAATCCGCCAAAGCCTTCCTTGGATTTGATACCCTTTGGAATACTCCTTTGGGGAAATGCTACAATGGTACTTCCGTGTGCTTGCGGACTCCTGTAATGTTAAGAATTACCAACCAGCATTTCTAGTGCTGTTACCAGGATGGGTTTCAAACCTGTTCTTAGGTGATTGCGTTAAGAAATGTCAACAGTGGACACTACACAAATATTTTCACAAGAAGATACGGGTTGCCCCGGAATCTTCCTGTCTTCAGCACAGGGAACAAAAGCAGCTAATTGAGCCAACTGGATTTCTATCATCTTATTAAAACTCAACTGGTTCTTAAGAGCAGATGAAAGGCTATCAATTTTAACATTAAGGCTCTCAAAAGCCTTATCATAGGCAGTTGTTTTCTTATTAATGCCTTCATTAATCTTAGCTTGCCCAAAGACTAGATCTTTCAAGGAAGGTTGGTTTGGGTTGAAAGAATTACCTTGATTACCTCCTTGATAATAAGGGTGCGATTGATTCCACGTTTGACCTCCTTGTGGACAATAACCGTTGTTGTTGCCGTTCATGTACATCACATCCTCCTGAGTGGCAGGGCAGTAATTCCCTGAATGCCCAGTATTACCACAGACTTTGCAAGTCATGCGAGCATCCATAGCTTGAGTAGTGGTGGCCATGGCGGCCTTCTCATTGGTAAGATCATCTATTCTCTTCATCATTAGGTCCATCTTGGCGTGCAGCATAACCGCTTCCTTGACGGTATGTGTACCCCTTTGACGTGGCTGGAGTCGATCATCACTCCACCCTTGGTTGGTAATCATCTTCTCAATCAGTGTAGTACCTTCAGTAATAGTAAGAGAGAAGAAGGCTCCTCCAGCTGCATCATCAATATGCCTCGGGCTGTTGGAGTTAGCCCATTATAGTAACTTTGAAGAAAAAGCCAGTTGTCCATCCTATGAAGAGGACAAGCCAGGATGTACTCTAGGAGTCTCTCCCAAGCTTCTGGGATAGTGTTGACGGCTGTTAAGTACCTACTTTAGCCGTCAATATACTCATGAATAAAGGAGCATAAGGCATTTCTTACACGTATTTAGTTAGCAATAATGTAGTTCCACTTGTCCTTGGAGATTATTTGATTGCAGGAAATTAAGCAGGAAAAGAGTGACAAACTCACCTTCTATGGTCCATGCCACACCACCTCATCCTTGGTGGGCTGCCAACAAGGATGCCATGCATGCACACCTGCCAACTAGGGAGCCATGCATGCATGCCATGCAAGCAATCCAAGTGAAGCAACCCCCGACGAATCAGAGTGTGACACGTGGACGTCACATGGATCCATGGGCCCACAAAGGCATGCAAATCACGCCAAATTAGGGTGGACACCGGGAACCGACCTAAGGACCCACAAGACAGCCACCAGGAGAAAGCACACCCCAAGTGGGGCCCACAGGGGGTCGGCCGACCCCACAGGTCGGCCGAACCGACCTTGTGGCCGCCACTCAGGGCCTTCCACATGGTGTTTGCCCATTGGTCCTAGGCGCCATCCCCGAGGTGTTTGCATCCACTCCTCGCCGGTGCCATAGAAGGAGAGGGGGCTCACTTATGAGACATCCACACTTGCAACACCTCTCTCACTTTTAGTCTCAAGTCTAGGAGGTAGGCTAAAGTATTTCTAATTCAGGTTTCAAGTCTACTTCGGGATCTAGGTATGAGTTCTCTTGTATCTTATTTCATTTGTATGACTTTGATCTACTTCAGTTATTTATCTATTTCATATAAAGTTGTGTTAGTATACATGAGTGATTTGTTCATGTGTGCTTCACCTGTTCATCATTTAGAGGCTCTTGTTCTTGATGAACAAGGCCTTTCGATCCACTTGACGGGTGACTTTCACATGTTTTTGATGTTTGTTCATAAGTTAGAGGCTCGTGTTCTTCGCGAACATGACCCTTTGATCCAGTTGAACAGACATAGGAAAACATGAATACGTTTGTGTACCTAACCTGGTTTGATCTAATTAGATGACATGACTGCGTTGTATGAAGTCTGTACTTGAGCTACGGTACTCGGTGTAATTGGCTGGTTTATCTGGTGGCTTGACCTGCGGCACAATAGGCCGGGCCGGTCAAGTCCGGCTAACAATGTAAGCATCGTGCTTGGGTTGCGTAGCTACCTTACTTATGAGCTTATCCCACGGTTTGTCTTGGGGTAGGCCGCGGTAGTGACAGCCGTTGGTCCTCTGAAATCCCCCACGTTCGGATAAGCTGTAGGAGTCTAAAATCTAACAACCGGAGTTGTGCAGAAGGAACGCGGGAAGTTAGCTCCCCGTGGTACCTGGGTGCTTAAGTCAATGTTCTTCAACGCTAGTGTATCTAACTCGTTCCTACCAGCTTTATGTGTATAGTACATAAGAACCTAGAACTAACTCGTATGTTGCCTCCTATGACTAGGACCCCTTAGAGAGAGAGTGAGTGTGTGTGTGATCACACTACCCCTATTATCATATCTTAACCCATCACTTAAGTGTCTGATTTATTTCCGTCTATGATCTATACTCATTGCAATAGTGTTGAGCTTGTCTATCCGCCAATGCCTTCCTTGGATTCGATATCCTTTGGAATACTCCTTTGGGGAAATGCTACAATGGTACTTTCGTGCGCTTGCGAACTCCTGTAATGTTAAGAATTACCAACCAGCATTTCTGGCGCTATTACCAGGATGGGTTCCAAACCAGTTCTTAGGTGATTGCATTAAGAAATGTCAACAAGCATTTCTGGCGCCGTTGCCGGGGAAGGCTTAAGGATGACAAATCAACACTTTGCATATGTTTATAATCATGACAGGAATAAAACAGTTCTCAATGCAGGCTAACTTGGATTGTCATCTTTGTCTATTGATGATGAAGACAGGTAGTGCATGACTGGTTTTGACTTACCGCCGAAATTTTACTGAAGATCCTGAGTCACTCGTAAGGAAGGCACGAACTCATTTCGGCTCTCCTTTGCGTGATCATTCAGAAGTCGATCCAGCTTCCTTTGTGCCATCCACATTAACTTCCATGGCCAAGCTTGTCGAGAAGACTCTCCGCGAGTACTCCGCTCCCTCTGCTGACCAGGTGCCGACAGGCCCTGTGATCAACACTGGGAATGGAAACTTCAAGATCAAGACTGGCTTAATTACGATGGTATAGGCTAGCCCATTCGGTGGCAAGCCTAATGAAGACGCGAGCGCCCACCTGCAGTAGTTCCTGGAAATGTGCAGTACCTTCACTATACGAGGAGTGGAGGAAGATGCTATTCGTCTATGACTGTTTCCCTTCTCACTCTTGGGAAAGGCGAAGCAGTGGTTCTATGCTAACCGTGCAGAGATTAACACTTGAGCAAAGTGCTCCGCAACATTCCTCGTGAAGTTCTTTCCGTTGGGCAAAACCAATGTCCTTCGGGGGCAAATTTCAAGTTTCCAGCAAGCATCAAATTAGACTATCCCAGAAGCTTGGGAGAGGCTCCAGGAGTACATCCTGGTGTGTCCTCATCCTGGGATGGACAACTGGCTTATTCTTCAGAGTTTCTATAATGGGCTGACTCCCACAGCCCGAGGCCATATTGATGCTGCAGCTGGAGGGGCCTTCTTCTCTCTTACTATTACTGAAGCTACTACACTGATTGAGAAGATGGTTACCAATCAAGGGTGGAGTGATGATCGACTCTAGCCACGTCAAAGGGGTTCACATACCTTCAACGAAGCGGATATGTTGCACGCCAAGATGGACCTAATGATGAAGAGAATGGATGATCTAGCCAATGAGAAGGCCGCCATGGCCACCACTACTCAAGTTATGGATGCTCGCATGACTTGCGAAGTCTGTGGTAATACGGGGCATTCAGGAAATTACTGCCCTGCTACTCAGGAGGATGTGATGTACATGAACGGCAACAACAACGGTTATCATCCACAAGGAGGTCAAACATGAAATCAATCACACCCTTATTATCAAGGAGGTAATCAAGGTAATCTTTCAACCCAAACCAACCTTCCTTGAAAGATCTAGTTTTTGGGCAAGCTAAGATTAATGAAGGCTTTAATAAGAAAACAGCAGCCTATGATAAGGCTCTCGAGAGCCTTAATGTTAAAATTGATAGCCTTTCTTCTGCTCTTAAAATCCAATTGAGCTTTAACAAGATGATAGAAACCCAGTTGGCTCAATTAACTGCTTTGGTTCCCTCTGCTGACGACGGGAAGATCTCGGGGCAACCCGTATCTTCCTGCGAAAATGTTTGTGTAGTGTCCACCAGATGGGGTAAGCCATCTGGGCGGGCACAAGACACTGACTATGCAGGGAAGCTTATACAGCAGGTACTTGACCCATGGGAATCTTCAACAATCACACACAAGAAAGATCCTGGTTATCCGGCTATCACCTGCAAGATATATTACCAGAAGATTAAGCATGCTCTCTGCGACCTTGGTGCAAGTGTTAATCTTATGTCCAAGGCCATGTTTGAACAATTGGGATATCCAGCTCTAACTCCAACTGCGACGACCGTCCAACTTGCTGATGCAACGATCCGATATCCAGAGGGGATAGTAGAGAACTTATTGGTATTCGTCCAAGGTTCATGCATCTTCGCGGATTTTGTGGTCCTTGATATGCAAGATGATGAGGGAATGCCACTCATTCTTGGGAGACCATTCGTAAGTGAGGCCAACGCAAGGATCATTGTCAGAGCTGGAATGATCCGATTCCGCATTGGGAAGAGGAACTTGATGTTCCGATTTCAGGCAACAAAAGAGAAATGCTATACACTGCAGGGCAAAAATGAGCAATCAGGGGCACGGATGGAGCCACAGCCCCCGTGACTTCCCACCACTCCAACAAAGCCTAAGAAAACAAGAAAGGTGTGGCGAGAAACACAGAGGTCATCTCCATCTATTTCTCGGGAATGGGGTGACGAGTGGAATTGATCGCCGAGAAAAGTCTCGCTCTCAGACTTAAAAAGATGAGTCCCTTTTGCCAACAGGTAAAATTGGTAGTTATCTCATATTTCCCTTTCAAAATTTTATTTGATTTTTCCAAATGCATATTTGAATTTTCTAACCTTGCATCTGCATGCTAGATTTTTCTAGCCAAATTTCCTTTTCAAATAAAAATTCTGAAAATAAATCTTTGAGTGGAAAATCCTAGAAAAATTGTTTGAGCAAAATTTTGGGCGAATCTGGACCTAGACATCTGGGCAGGACATCAGGTAACCGTTAGAGAGCCGTTGCAAAATGTTGGAGGCAGGCGGGCCCGACAGGGGTTCAGCTGACCCCTGGGGTCGGCCGACCCAGGCCAACGGTCATGTGGGCCCCGCCTCCTCCAACGGCTCCTAGCTGTTGCCCTTGTCCTCAAGGGTTTCTTCACCCATTCACTCATTTCCATCACCATCTCTCCCTCGTTGCTCTTGCTCTTTGATTTTCTTGGATTTCTTGCTCAAGTGCAAGTGTCAAGCACTCTCCCCAATTTGTCGCTGAATATTGAATATTGGTGGAGCAAGCTCGGTAAGGATTTCATTTCGATTTCACTAACCCATCACCGAGTTGCTCGTGTTGTCCCATTGTTGTGCAAGATGAGTTGGATTGCCGGTGCGTACCTGAAGGTGACCCGCTCACACCATTCTAGAGACGGAGAGGGCTCGTCTCGCCACTACGGAGCTACACCGAGTTCAATTTCAACCGACCGTGAAGAAGAGGAGCTACCCACGCCATAAGCTGAAGGAGTGTTCGACGCCGATGCCGCCTTCATCGACTTGAGGGACGACCGGGATGTTGGCGTTTCTTAACCTCAACACTAGGCGCCGTGGCAGCATGAGCGTGTAAGAAACTCCCGGGTACACTAACGAGTGCGAACGAATCCGCAAGCGCACGGATACACCGTTGTAGCACTTCTCCCTAACGGAATGAGTATTCCCATCGGATTTCGTTCCCTCAATACGGAGAGTAACCAGAGATGGTCTATCCAAGGACACCAGCTTTCGCTGTGATAGGTCGGGATATAAGAAGCACTTTCTTAAGGGACTTAGCTCTCAAGATGTATTTCTGTCAGGTCTTAGTCATCCTGGCGGGGCGACAACACTCCAAGGTGCTGGCAAGCGAGCCCAACTCGGTACGTGACGTAAGAGGGTTGACAAAGGGTCCAACAGGCTGTCACCACTGCGGCCTACCTCTACGCTACGATCGTACGTGGTCTTCGTAGGAAAACCAAGGCCCAGACACCACGTCTGTACCCCAGATAAATACTATAGTGCGGCGTATGCTAGCCCGCTAACTACACTATAGCAACCATATAAATACGGTCCCACAAACAAGGGAAAGATCGGAATCAGATCATATCATTGAACTGGGAGCAGAAAGGAAGCTATGGATGCAGCTGAATGAGATACAGCGAACTTACTTAACTAAACAGGATCAGAGCATGCAAACATGTAAATGAACTACGGCTCTGGCTCTAAAGGATTGAAGCCTTGTGTCATGAAGAACACAAGCCTCTAACTTATGATCGAGCCACGAACACAAGAACAAATCAATCATGCATGATGTCCACTATAGTCTAAATAAGAATGCTGAAATACTCACTTTGATCTAAATGAAGAACAAGCATCCACGAGGACATCAACTCACTCCTCACCCCTCCTCTACCTCTCACTAATCCTAATCTAGATCTCTCCTCATCACCATTCTACCACAAAGAGGTGAGAATCACCTCTCATGGGTAGAATTGGAGAGAAGGAGAGGGAGCTACACAAGAGAGAAGTGGAACTTGAGAGCTTGGTGGTGTGTGAGAAATGGAGCCCCTCCCCTCCTATTTATAGAAAAGGAGGAGGCTTGCTCCGGGGCTCAAAGTGCCCATAAATGCCCGGGAATGCAGCAAGGAGCCAATGGGAGGACAAGTCGTGGAGGGCTAGGATGAACCGAACCTAGGGTCGGTCGGCCCCCTCGGGTGGCCCCCTGGCTCGTGCTTCCTCTGGCTCGCTTCCATGTGGGCCCTGATGCCTCTCCTCCGTGCATGGCACGTTTCCTGGCGGTTTAGTTGGCAAAGTGGGCCCATGGATCCATGTGATGCTGACGTGGCAGCGTTTGATTCGTCGAAAGTCCTTCACATGGATTGGTGACATCATGGATCCAGGAGAATCCATGTGGCAGCCCCTGATTGGCCAGCTTTTGAGTGCCTTGGATTGGAGTGGAGTGAATGTGCTTGGATTCCTCCCATTTCTTACGCTAAATACCTGCATTCGAATAGACATCGACACTGGTGGAAAGTATGAGTTTAAGCACCTATTCAAGTGTGGATGCACAATTCATGTTCCAATTTGCAGGAGTTGACGGCCTTGAAAATGGCAAATATTGACCGTCAACAACACCCCCACACTTGACCTTTGCTCGTCCTGAGTGAAGGGGAAACAAAGCCATGCGGGTCATAAATACCGAAAAGTAAGACAGACATAAGAGATATTCCAAGTCATACCTTGCTCTTGTGAACCTCTGTGTAGTGGCTATCATGTTCCCTTGGGTGATTGAAAAGTAGAACAGCTGTGAATCAAGTCACTTATGCACCTGATGATAAACACCTTGGGGTTTTGCAAGATTTTCATAAACAAAACTCTTGGTGGCTTTCTCATTTGATTCTCTCAAATCGCTCAATGTGTATATGTCCTCACTAAGGCATTTGCCTTTCTTCATCCTACTTCTAATGATGGCTATATGTGGAGCTCAAGGTAGGACAAAGAGAAAGCATACTTGCAACACATATTTTGCAAAGTCAAAGACTAGATCCATAGAGAAAATCAAATCATACCATCAGATCAAGATGTGCATCGGTATGGCTATGGTGTGTATGGTAAGGTGGATACTAGGCCCGGAATGGGTGCTAGATATTACCATACATATATAAGGTGAGAACTGCGGGTTGATGGTAAGGTGGACACTAGCCCCGGAATGGACACTAGTTATTACCATCTATGATATGGAACTCCTTTTTGCATGATCTATCTCTCCCCTATTCCTCCTTTATTTTGGACATGGGCTATTTTTCTTTTCTCTCTCTCTTTTTTTTATCATGCCTCGAGCATGTATTTTTCTCTCTTTTTTTATAGCCCATGTCTCTTTTTGAAGGACACTTCTGGAGAGAGATGTCACACCACATATGGAGCTTTATTCTTATGGAATGGATAAATGATACAATGCTAACTTCCAGTGTAGAAGCATAGCAAGGGGAAATAGGTGGGGTGCACATAAATCTTGATCATGAAAGTAATGAAAAGAATTCTCACAAGGGTCGCAGAATTTGACAAAGCTCAAAGTAATAACAAGAAGCATATGAATCGAAGGCTCTTACCTACAGAGATCATATGGCTCTAATGGGACGGAGGCATATCAAAGAGAAGCCTTTCCAAGAGGTTTTGAGTTTTCAAAAATAAATTCCCCAAGAGAGTTAGTCATCAGAGAAATAGATCATATCATCCAGCCATATCATACTCATCAATTACTTAGGTGAATATGCTTGTCCTTAAGAAGATTATGGTTCACAAGCATCAGGCAGGTAACAAGGAACAAAACGTATGTAAGTCTACTCAGGTACAAATGAGCTGGTCGATCTTTAGCATCATCATTCGAGTTTTAGTTTAGAGATAGACATATATAGCTTATAAAACTCAGGAATGAAAGGAAGTGAGTTGTCGAGATGCAAACCAGCGCTATGCATGGGAGATGAACCGTAAGAGGCTCTCCACAGGAGTGAACTTGTGCGGGTCCTGTTCGGGTTCTCGGTAGGTGATCGATCGGCTAGCGCGGCGTGCTCGCAGTGGGTACGTACAGAAATGTCGTGCCTGCATTGGGAGAGTCATGGCTCTTCCCCCACACTGTCTCGAACCTAGATGTCTTCTAAATCACAGAGACCAAAGTAATGACACAAAGGGTGGCTAAACCGGGTTACATGACCGGTGAGCCACTTTATTCAAATTCAAATGTTTTAAATGAAAAGATTAGGCGCTTACACACATGCAAAGGAAATAAATGAAATGAAGGGAAATAAAGCGAAATCAAACCTAGACCTAGACTAGCACCTAATGGACTAAAGCTGGGGCTAATCCCCACTACTTGGAGAGGATCTGCTCCTCTCCCTCAGCAACTACCAACCTCTGCAGCTTCTGGGTCATGTCCTCCTCCAGCTGGCGATACTCAAGCCTGAGCTCGTTGTACTCGTCCCTCTGCTTAGCCAGCTCTTCGACTAGCTTCTCATGTTCTAAGAACAGTTCAACCAGTCTGTCTGCTAGCTTTGCCAGGGCCGGGGTCTTCTTGGTGCCATTTGCCCGGATGTCTGCAATGATCTTGGTGAGGACTCGCTCCCACTGAGGTGGCTTATGGTAGGGTGTACCATAGCCTCCAATGGCCGTCTTCACTCCGAAGATCTTGCACCGGGTCTGTGGAAGCGGGAACTCGTCCCACACATCCTGCTCATAAGTATGGCAGAAGGCTTCTCCGTAGCTATTGAAGTCAGACCCAATGTAATGCTCTCCTGGCTTCAAGGGTGGCCCAGGGGGATCGTCAAACAAGATGCGCTTGGCAGTGGTCTTGTTCCCCATGGTGGCCATCCTGGCCGGGAAAGAAGGCGGGGAGGAGGAGCCTCGCCGGGACGACTGCACCGGGGAGTCGGTGCGCATCCTGCGAGTGCTCTCTACACTCCTGCGTCTCCCGGGAGTCATGGCCTCCGGCGACCCCATCACCTCATCCAGGTTGCTGAGGTCGATGAGATGAGAGGGGCTCCCTTCCCCTGAAGCGAGAGGCGAGGCCTCCCTACGGAGGTGAGTGAAACCATAGCCGGCCATGGATGCGGTGATGCTGAGGATGGTTAGGTGGAGGAGATGGGTTTCACGATGTGAAAACTCGTCGGGCAGCAGGGAGAATGTTTCTGGAGGAGAATGAGACGCACACGTGAAAGAAGAAGGGGAGAGGCGGCACCAGGGTTTCGGCCGAACCAGGGTTCGGCCGGCCCCCTGTGGGCCCCTCTGGTCCTCCCCTTTCTCGTGTGGGCTCTAGCAAGTCTCAGGATCAACGGCCCAGGTGGATTCCCCGAGATGGAAAGATTGGCTTAGGCTTAAGGCGAAGATAAGATTGAGGTTGAAAATTCATCCTCAACTATATACCGACCTTGGCGAAACCATGATATATCTATAGAGAATCTGGGGGATATCACCTTGGCGACACACTGGGTTTGTCAGAAGTGTAGGCACTTCTGGCGGTAGTCACGAAGTGTTCGGGTCGCCATAATGGTGCTACCTTCTTGTGGTCCTTTGTCTACTTCTCTTAATCTTGGCAACTTTTCCTCCTGCATGACCATGGTCCACAAGATACCCAAAGGATAATTCTTCCTGGGGAAATGAGATGAGTCCCAGGAGTACTCAGGGTGTGGGTGTCTTGTGATCTCCTGTCTCAACTTATGACCGTCTCCTTGCAGATGATGTTGATATGATGATAAGCTCTGCTCTGCAAGGGTAGTGCGTATACGAACTCGAGCCCAAAAAGGGTACATCGAGGCTAAGGGCAAGCATGATCATCCCAGAGAGGCCGAGGCATTCCCTGAGGTGGTCATGGGACTCAAGGACTATAGCACTAGGGTCGCGGAACTCGGAGATGAAAAGATCGAGCACTGAGGCTAGTGCTTCATCAATATGCACCGATCTCCGAGTGAACTCAAGCTCGGAAAGACACTCGGCCTTCAAGAGGATAGAGCATGGACTTCCAGAGGCTGGTGTACGATCAGGAACTAGAGTTCGGACGAAGAGCAAGATTTAACTCGATCTTACCTTAGGTAGAGGGTTCGATGTTCTCATCGAGGTGATGAAAACATTCCAAAGTCTGGCCTAAGCTTCCAATGGGGGGTTATGGATAAGCTGGAAAGTGCACCTCCCATTGGGCATCGATCAAGTCAGGCATAAGATACAAAGTGCAAGCTTCTCTGACTGATCGGCATCGATCGATGTGCTTGAGATGGAAAGTGAGTGCACTCCATTCGATCGGTAAATGATCGTGCTCCTTCGGTCTGATGGATGAATCCAATGGATTATAAAGCAGAGACCAATGTCTCGGTTTATACGAAACTTCAGTGTAAAGCACTTCAGCTCAAACCTTGACGTAGAAACACGATAGGCCTCTCATTCCCTCCTTAGGAGATAGTAGTGAGGATCGAACAAGTCATCCTGACCGGGAATTGTCGTTCTCTCCGAACTACTCTCTCCGTCCTCCCACGAGACAACATCTCGGGGAGAAGGTCTAAGAAGATGCACGAGAGGGGAACCCAAGGATTAGATCTCGCGCCACCAAACCTTTCCCTAAGACTCCTGCTATTCAGGAATGACATCTTCAGCCAGAGCTCAGAAAGAATGGATATGAAACCTCGGACTCGGCTGACAATGGTTCTAGGTGGCTCAACAATTCCTCTGGTGGGTGCCTCATTGACCGGGATGCAAGGGGAGCTGAAATCTCAGAGATTATCCAGGATCTCTTTTCCCTCGACAGCACCTAGGTGCACAAAGGATCCTCCGGAGAGAGTATTAAGCCTCATAGCAGCATCCTTCCGCAATCCAAACCAGAAATGCTGAAGCAACATCCAATCAGGAATGTGGAGGACTGAGCAATCTTCCACCGCGGAGGCGAAACGATTCCATGCCATTCCTAGTGATTCCTCCTCACATTGCTTGAAACAGAGAATCCTCACCCTTAACGAGATGACACGTCATATTGGGAAGAAGTGGGAGAAAAAGGGTGCTCTCAACCTTTCCCAAGTAAGGTAGTCTCTACCAAAACAAAGGTGCCAATCCCGAGCTTCCCCGGAGAGGGATAGCGGGAAAAACACTCTTTTCCGAGCATCCGGTGATTCTCCGGTTTTACCCTGAGTTTCAATCAGATGCTCGTAGTCTCTCACATGGTCAAAGGGGTTCTCATGACTTAACCCCGAGAAGGATAGGTCCTGAATTAGCTTCATGAGAGAGGGGCGAATCCAAAGGCCAGATGTAAGAGTGGATCTTGACGAAGATGGCTCTGAGGGTTCACTCCTTGAGGGCGAAAGGTGTTTACATTGATAACCTTCCATGGGTAGCGGGGGTAGAGGTAGAAGTAAAGAAAACAAAAAGGGATATCTTGAAAAGGGTAACGGGGGTGAAGGTAGAAGAAAAAAAAGGAAAAAGATAAATACGAGGATCGACGGGCTCGAAGGTTAACAACAGCTGTCCCCGGCAACAGCGCCAGAAATGCTTGTTGGCATTTCTTAACCTCAACACTGGGCGCTGTGGTAGTGTGAGCGTGTAAGAAACTCCTGGGTACACTGACGAGTCCGAACGAATCCGCAAGCGCATGGATACACCGTTGTAGCACTTCTCCCTAGGGGAATGAGTATTCCCGTCGGGTTTCGTTCCCTCAGGACGGAGAGTAACCAGAGAGGGTCTATCCAAGGACACCAGCTTTCGCTGGGATAGGTCGGGATACAAGAAGCACTTCCTTAAGGGACTTAGCTCTCAAGATGTATTTCTGTCAGGTCTTAGTCATCCCCGCCGGGCGACAACACTCCAAGGTGTTGGCAAGCGAGCCCAACTCGGTACGCAACGTAAGAGGGTTGACAAAGGGTCCAACAAGCTATCACCACTGCAGCCTACCTCTACGCTACGATCGTACGTGGTCTTCGTAGGAAAACCAAGGCCCAGACACCACGTCTGTACCCCAGATAAATACTATAGTGCGGCGTATGCTAGCCCGGTAACTACACTATAGCAACCATATAAATACGGTCCCACAAACAAGGGAAAGATCAGAATCAGAT
This sequence comes from Cenchrus fungigraminus, assembly GCA_036936925.1. Lineage (NCBI taxonomy): Eukaryota > Viridiplantae > Streptophyta > Magnoliopsida > Poales > Poaceae > Cenchrus > Cenchrus fungigraminus. The sequence continues at coordinate 108,792,068 of CM072779.1, forward strand.
CATATCATTGAACTGGGAGCAGAAAGGAAGCTATGGATGCAGCTGAACGAGATACAACAAACTTACTTAACTAAACAGGATCAGAGCATGCAAACATGTAAATGAACTATGGCTCTGGCTCTAAAGGATCGAAGCCTTGTGTCATGAGGAACACAAGCCTCTAACTTATGAATGAGCCACGAACACAAGAACAAATCAATCATGCATGATGTCACTATAGTCTAAATAAGAAATGCTGAAATACTCACTTTGATCTAAATGAAGAACAAGCATCCACGAGGACATCAACTCACTCCTTACCCCTCCTCTACCTCTCACTAATCCTAATCTAGATCTCTCCTCATCACCATTCTACCACAAAGAGGTGAGAATCACCTCTCATGGGCAGAATTGGAGAGAGGGAGAGGGAGCTACACAAGAGTGAAGTGGAACTTGAGAGCTTGGTGGTGTGTGAGAAATGGAGCCCCTCCCCTCCTATTTATAGACAAGGAGGAGGCTTGCTCTGGGGCTCAAAGTGCCCCTAAATGCCCGGGAATGCAGCAAGGAGCCAATGGGAGGACAACATGTGGAGGGCCAGGATGAACCGACCCTAGGTCGGTTCGGCCGAACCTAGGGTCGGCCGGCCCCCTCGGGTGGCCCCCTGGCCCTTGCTTCCTCTGGCTCGCTTCCATGTGGGCCCTGATGCCTCTCCTCCATGCATGGCACGTTTCCTGGTAGTTTAGTTGGCAAAGTGGGCCCATGGATCCATGTGATGCTTACGTGGCAGCGTATGATTCATCGAAAGTCCTTCACATGGATTGGTGACATCATGGATCTAGGAGAATCCATGTGGCAGCCCCTGATTGGCCAGCATTTGAGTGCCTTGGATTGGAGTGGAGTGAATGTGCTTGGATTCCTCCCATTTCTTACGCTAAATACCTGCATTCGAATAGACATCGACACTGGTGGAAAGTATGAGTTTAAGCACCTATTCTAGTGTGGATGCACAATTCATGTTCCAATTTGCAGGAGTTGACAGCCTTGAAAATGGCAAATATTGACCGTCAACATGGGAGAGACAAGCCTACGCTCTCATCAAGGATCGAGTCTTCACCAACACCAAGGAGTTCGACTCGGCCCTTCTCGAGAAAACAGGTATGGACTCCGAGTTTGATTCCATTTGGTATGCTCTTGGTTGGGAGAACTTTGTTCCGGTGTGGGAAATCGGTTCTAGGCCTCTCACCATCTAGTTCCTCTGTACTCTTCGGGAGGATGAGACCGGTATTACGTTTCGTTTCCATGGAACATCATATCGAGTCTCATGGCCAGATCTTAGTCGGGCTCTCGGTTTTCATCGTCGTTGCGCTATTTCTCTCGATCAATCTTGCAACGATTTTATTCGACACAGTTTTTGGGAAGAGCTTTCTGGTCGGCCTGTCCGTGGCAAGTTAGCACCTCGGTGCAACGATATCACGCATCCCACTCTCCGACTGTGGCACAAGTGGCTCGCCATCACTCTCTTTCCAAGGGATGATGTTCGAACCGTGCGCACAGACGAGATGAGGATATTATATGCCGCGGTCAGACGAATCAAAATCTCCCCAGTGCAAGCTATGATTTGGCAGTGGTTGACAAATTTTAGGATGACGGGTTCTATTGAGTGTACGTCTCTGATCACACGTATCATTTCGAGTCTTGGGATTACACAAGGGGCTAACGTTCCCTACATTGATTCTCCCCGGGCCGTGATAGATGAGGCGTATCTGATTCAAGTACATACTCTTAAAAAGGGCCCGAATGATTCTTTGGTTTTCTTCTACCCTGGCCATGCAAACCAGATTCGGTTACCTAACCCGAATTTCCGTTTGTACGGCCAAGGGTCACTGACCATTCCTCTTGAGGAACCTCATCGTTCGAGTGTTTCTGGAGACAGGGTCACTAGGAGTGCATCGAGGAGGGCAGCGACAGCACAGCAACTGCCACAACATCCGCCGCCATAGCCGTCACCATAGTCGTCGCCTCATCCACAGCCTCAGCCTACCCCACCGATGTCTGGCGCATGGGCCTCGGCCGGGTACATGTCTGGAGTTACACCCGGATATGCCCCCGGTTGGGACCAACCCATGAGTCAGCCGGGTGCGAGTAGCTCGACCTGGGCTAGTGCAGGGAGTGGCGAGTGGGTTAGGCCCGCCGGTGCTGCCTATGGGGACTCGTCCTCATCATGCGGGTTGCGCTCGTCATCTCATGGGGCCACCCTCACTCAGCAGATGAGCGAGCTCAACATCCGTGTCGGTACCATGGAGGAGACAGTGCACCAGCAGGCTGAGTTCACTCGAGACTGGCAGCGTATGACTGGCGAGAGACTTCACACCATGGAGCAGAGACAGCTACGACAGTTGGAGGAGCAGAGGGCTTAATACGCGTGGATGGGATACCACCCTCCGCAACAGTGAGCCTGAAGCTAGCTTGGGGGAGGACCCCCATTCTGAGGTAACTTGTATCTTCTCTTGTTTTCAGAACCCCACATGCTAAAAACACATAAAAATCTGAAAAGTTAAAAAGACCAAAAATATTTATTTGTTTTCTTAAATTAGTTTGTTTTCATATACGCGGTAAGAGTGTTCTTATTCTCCATGGTTGAAATGATGAATAATTGCTCTATTTATTCCTCTTGTATGCCTTGTTTACAGCTTAGTATCCTATCCAAGTTTTGAGTTTGTTGGCTAGTATGATCTAGCCTAAGCTTGAAATTTGTGGGTAATAAAAGCATGATCTTTGCCTAAGTTGTTGCGAGATATGATATGGTATAATAGAATTGCTATGGGCTAGTACTAAGTGATGTTCGATATCCGGAGTTTTCTTTTGAAAAATGTTAGAATGATAAGTTCCTCAATGATAAGAAATTCCTATCCAAGGCCATATGTAGATCTTAGCTTCTGTTAACTTCCACATATGCTACCTGATTTCTTCATTGAGTCTTGTCGAATTGTTGTGACCCTCAGCGAGTAAACTTGTCATTACTCCTATGATCAAGATCACGTACACACCACCCTTTGCAAAACTTCTACACTAGAAGTTAGCAACCATCATTTCATCCATCCCCCATCCATTCCACAAAATAAAGCTCCACGCATGTTCATGATTACTCTCCCTCCAAAAATATTCAGCAAGGACTATGGGATATGATCATAAAAAAAGAGAGAGAAAAAGAATAAAGAGACATAGCCCAAGTCTCAAAAATTTCGAAAAGGAGGAGAGTAAAATCATGCAAATAGGACTTCATTATCCATCCACCATACACACACTTTTGCACATCTTGATCAGGGTGTATAACTTGTTCTCCCAAGGATCTGGTTTTCGACTCGACAATATATGAGAAACAGGTATGCCACATATTTTCCCTACCTACAGCTCCACATATCAGCTTATTAGAAGTAGGTGGTGAAAGAAGGCAAATCAATACCTTGGTGAGGAATCATACACATTGAGCGATCCGAGAGTATCATTTGAGGAACTTTGATTTCTTTTTGAAAAACCTGCAAAACCTTCGGATTGATAACTGATCAAGGTACATGTGATTAGTAATCTTTATACAACCATTCTATCTCTCAACCACCCAAGGCAGGTGAAGCTACACGCCGCATATCAATCGAGTGTAAGGTAAGATCAATGCCAACTTCTTCAATCCTTGATAGAGTACCTAGATGTATCTTGTTGTACATTAGGAATACAACATCGTAGCAACTCCTGGTCAACCAACCTAAGTCCTTAATCTCTTACTCGGGACGAGCAAGAGGCTAGCTTGGGGGAGTTGTTGACGGCTGTTAAGTACCTACTTTAGCCGTTAATATACTCATAAATAAAGGAGCATAAGGCATTTCTTACACGTATTTAGGTAGAAATAATGTAGTTCCACTTGTCCTTGGAGATTATTTGATTGTAGGAAAATAAGCAGGAAAAGAGTGACAAACTCACCTTCTATGGTCCATGCCACACCACCTCATCCTAGGTGGGCTGCCAACAAGGATGTCATGCATGCAAACCTGCCAACTAGGGAGCCATGCAAGCAATCCAAGTGAAGCAACCCCTGACGAATCAGAGTGTGACACGTGGACGTCACATGGATCCATGGGCCCACAAAGGCATGCAAATCGCGCCAAAACAGGGTGGACACCGGGAACCGATCTAAGGACCCACGGGACAGCCTCCAGGATGAAGCACACCCCGAGTGGGGCCCACAGGGGGTCGGCCGACCCCACAGGTCGGCCGAGCAGACCTTGTGGCCGCCACTCAGGGCCTTCCACGTGGTGTTTGCCCATTGGTCCTAGGCGCTATCCTCGGGGTGTTTGCATCCATTCCTCGCCGGTACCCAGGCCTATAAAAAGAAGGAGAGGCGGCTCACTTATGAGACATCCACACTTGCAACACCTCTCTCACTTTTAGTCACAAGGCTAGGAGGTAGGCTAGAGTAGTTCTAATTCAGGTTCCAAGTCTACTTTGGGATCTAGGTATGAGTTCTCTTGTATCTTATTTCATTTGTATGACTTTGATCTAGTTCCGTTATTTATCTATTTCATATAAAGTTGTGTTAGTATACATGAGTGATTTGTTCATGTGTTCTTCACCTATTCATCATTTAGAGAATCCTGTTCTTGATGAACAAGGCCTTTCGATCCACTTGACGGGTGACTTTCACATGTTTCTGGTGTTTGTTCATAAGTTAGAGGCTCGTGTTCTACGCGAACACGACCCTTTGATCCAGTTGAACAGACATAGGAAAACACGAATATGTTTGTGTACCTAACCTGGTTTGATCTAATTAGATGACATGACTGCGTTGTATGAAGTCTGTGCTTGAGCTACGGTACTCGGTGTAATTGGCTGGTTTATCTGGTGGCTTGACCTGTGTCACAATAGCCCGGGCCGGTCAAGTCCGGCTAACAACATAAGCATGGTGCTTGGGTTGCGTAGCTACCTTACTTATGAGCTTATCCCATGGTTTGTCTTGGGGTAGGCTGCTGTAGTGACAGTCATTGGTCCTCTGAAATCCCCCACGTTCGGATAAGCTGTAGGAGTCTAAAATCTAACAACCGGAGTTGTGCAGAAGCAACGCGGGAGGTTAGCTCCCCGTGGTACCTAGGTGCTTAAGTCAATGTTCTTCAACGCTAGTGTATCTAACACGTTCCTACCAGCTTTATGTGTATAGTACATAAGAACCTAGAACTAACTCGTATGTTACCTCCTATGCCTAGGACCCCTTAGAGAGTGAGTGAGTGTGTGTGTGATCACACTACCCCTATTATCATATCTTACCCCTACACTTGAGTGTCTGATTTATTTTCATCTATGATCTATACTCATTGCAATAGTGTTGAGCTTGTCAATGCGCCAATGCCTTACTTGGATTGGATACCCTTTGGACTACTCCTTTGGGGAAATGCTACAATGGTACTTTCATGCGCTTGCGGACTCCTGTAACATTAAGAATTACCAACCAACATTTCTGGTACTGTTACCAGAATGGGTTCCAAACCTGTTCTTAGGTGATTGCGTTAAGAAATGTCAACAGATAGTCTCACTTGCTGCTTGCTGGAAACTTGAAATTCGCCCCCGAAGGACATTGGTTTTGCCCAATGGAAAGAACTTCGCGAGGAATGCTGTGGAGCACTTTGCCCAAGTGTTAATTTCTGCACGATTCGCGTAGAACCACTGCTTCGCCTTTCTCAGGAGTGAGAAGGGAAACGTCACAGATGAATAGCATCTTCCTCTACTCCTTGTATAGTGAAGGTACTGCACAGATCCAGGAACTACTGCAGGTGGGCGCTCGCGTCTTCATTAGGCTTGCCACAGAATGGGCTAGCCTGTACCATCGTGATTAGGCCATTCTTGATCTCGAAGTTTCCATTCCCAGTGTTGATCTCAGGGCCTGTCGGCACCTGGTCAGCAGAGGGAGCAGAGTACTCGCGGAGGGTCTTCTCAACAACAGCGTTGGCCATGGAAGTTGATGCGGATGGCACAAAGGAAGCTGGATCGACTTCCGAACGTTCACGCAAAGGAGAGCCGAACTGAGTTCGTGCCTTCCTTACGAGTGACTCAGGATCTTCAGTAAAATTCGGTGGTAAGTCGAAACCAGTCATGCGCTACCTGTCTTCATCATCAATAGACAAAGAAGACAATCCAAGTTAGCCTGCATTGAGAACTGTTTTATTCCTGACATGATTATAAACATATGCAAAGTGATGATATGTCATCCTTAAGCCATCCCTGGCAACTGTGCCAGAAATGCTTGTTGACATTTCTTAATGCAACTACCAACGAACAGGTGAGGAACCCATCCTGGTAACAGCGCCAGAAATGCTGGTTGGTAATTCTTAACGTTACAGGAGTCCGCAAGCACACAGAAGTACCATTGTAGCATTTCCCCAAAGGAGTATTCCAAAGGGTATCGAATCCAAGGAAGGCTTTGGTGGATGGACAAGCTCAACACTATTGTAATGAGTATAGATCATAGACGGAAATAAATCAGACACTCAAATACAGGGGTAAGATATGATAATGGGGTAGTGTGATCACACACACACTCACTCTCTCTCTAACAGGTCCTAGGCATAGGAGGCAACATACGAGTTAGTTCTAGATTCTTATGTACTATACACATAAAGCTGGTAAGAACGAGTTAGATACACTAGCGTTGAAGAACATTGACTTAAGCACCTAGGTACCACGGGGAGCTAACCTCCCGCGTTGCTTCCGCACAACTCCGGTTGTTAGATTTTAGACTCCTATAGCTTATCCGAACATGGGGGATTTCAGAGGGACCAACGGCTGTCACTATCGCGGCCTACCCCAAGACAAACCGTGGGATAAACTCATAAGTAAGGTAGCTACGCAACCCAAGCACCATGCTTACATTGTTAGCCGGACTTGACCGGCCCGTGCTATTGTGACCCAGGTCAAGCCACCAGATAAACCAGCCAATTACACCGAGTACCGTAGCTTAAGCACATACTTCATACAACGCAGTCATGTCATCTAACTAGATCAAACCAGGTTAGGTACACAAACGGATTTGTGTTTTCCTATGTCTGTTCAACTGGATCAAAGGGTCGTGTTCGTGAAGAACACGAGCCTCTAACTTATGAACAAACACCGGAAACATGTTAAAGTCACCCGTCAAGTGGATCGAAAGGCCTTGTTCATCAAGAACAGGAGCCTCTAAATGATGAATAGGTGAAGAACGCATGAACAAATCACCCATGTATACTAACATGACTTTATATGAAATAGATGAATAACTGAAGTAGATCAAAGTCATACAAATGAAATAAGATACAAGAGAACTCATACCTATATCCCAAAGTAGACTTGGAACCTGAAGTAGAACTGCTCTAGCCTACCTCCTAGCCTTGAGACTAAAAGTGAGAGAGGTATTGCAAGTGTGGCTGTCTAAGAATGAACCCCCTCCCCTTCTATTTACAGACCAAGGCACTGGCGAGGAGTGGATGCAAACACCTCGGGAATGGCTCCTAGGACCAATAGGGAAGCACCACGTGGAAGCCCCTGAGTGGAGGCCTCAACGTCGGTTCGGCCGACCCCACAGGTCGGCCGACCCCCTGTTGGCCCCACTCGGGGTGTGCTTTCTCCTGGTGGCTGTCCTGTGGGTCCTTAGGTCGGTTCCCGGTGTCCACCCTGTTTTGGCGCGGTTTGCTTGCTTTTGTGGGCCCATGGTTCCATGTGACGTCCACGTGTCATGCTCTGATTCGTCGAGGGTGCTTCACTTGGATTGCTTGCATGGCATACATGCATGGCGCCCTTGTTGGCAGGTTTGTATGCATGGCATCCTTGTTGGCAGTCCTCCTAGGATGAGGTGATGTGGCATGGATCATAGAAGGTGAGTTTGCCACTCTTTTCTTGCTTATTTTCCTGCAATCAAATAATCTCCAAGGACAAGTGGAACTACATTATTCTTAACTAAATACGTGTAAGAAATGCCTTAAGCTCCTTTATTTATGAGTATACTGACGGCTAAAGTAGGCACTTAACAGCAGTCAACATTGACGTTTGATTACCGTTGCAAACTTCGATCCGAACATACGGATCACATGGGACCCTCTTTCCCTTAAGTGTAATCCCAAGGTATCGAGTCCGTGGAACATGTGCAACGCAAGATCGATCCAATAAAGTGAGAAAGCACTTTGTTTTAGAGAGGTTTCAAACGCAGTAGCGAGAGAAAGCAAGAGGTAACCGATCTAGAGAGTCTAGATCGTGCCTTTGTCGTAGTTCCAATCGAGAGATGAAGATAGCAATAAGAATCTCATAAAAAGCATGTGGTCTCCGTTCCAATCCTCGAAGGCACCTACCGTACACGTGATCGACATCCTTTCACGATGCCCCGCTTCTTGTGTAGGTGAACCTAAGAGCACACTCACGAGGAACGTGTTGAAAACACTTGGTAGGTCGGGTATGCACCTCTAGCCACCGCGGCTACAAGAGCAATCTAGGTAATCTATCTTAAGTATAGATCGAGGAAGAAGCAAAACCAAGAGAAGACAAAACCGTAGGGAAAGCACTTGATTGCTAGAAATCAGATTCATTGAAACTCCATCATAAGTGTATACATGAATAAGATCCAATCGGGATCCTACCTTGATCTTCATTCAAGCCTCTGGAACTCCGGTGTGGTCTTCCATGCAAGGTTCCCATGCCGACTAGGTGAACCCTAGACGACTAACACGACCCTCCTCTCCGAGATGGTGTCCCTCGAGCTTCTCTGCTCCTCGACGGTGGATGACAAATGGCTTGATTGTTGCAACTTTGCACGGGGACTATAAATAGCCCGAGGATCATCTAGGTCAAAGGGGGCGGCGAACCGACACGAAAAGGGGCCAGGCCGGCCGGCCTGGGCTGACCGGTCCAGGGCCTTTTCAGCCCGGTTCGTCCCCGGTTTTCTTCCCGAAGCTTCTCGTGACTTCCTGAGTTTTTGCCGAGTTGCATGTGGGCCCTTGCCGTCATTTTCCTCGCGGTTCAGATAAGGGTGCTTGGCGTATGAACTCTCGCATCTTCCGTCTACGTCCTCGACACTTCTCGGCTTCATGCTTTGGTCCTTGGTTCATTTGGAGTCATGTTCATCTTGTATCTTGACTTGTACCGGGCTCCATGATCGCCTTGTAAAACCCTTGATGAACTTTACTCGGAAGTCCTCATTTAAGCTCTTGATTCCTGTGTAAACTATAAACTCCAAAAACCACGCGCGAGTGCGAACTTAACATATAATGGGGGTTAGGATCGTTAGTGTGAATATCAAATTAATACCAACATAGAAGGTAAACTCATGGCTAGGTTGACGGAAATCGACCGCCAACAATACACATTCTACACGAGAGCCCAAGACGAAAAGAGCACAAACCAAAATAGCGGTGTCCGTACAGAACCAATAGACAACAAAGGAAAAGTACAAACACACTATGGTGTCATTGAAGAGATATGTGTCACACCCTAAAATTTCCAATTTCAGGATGTGAATAGAAATATTAACTAAATAACAATTTTCTCTCAATTTTAAAATTTTTCCAACATTTAGTTTCTTTACAGGAAATATAGTACAAGAAAAATCCATTTGTTTGTTTTCTGAAATTAAATAAAATGTTTATGTGAGTGTTGCATTTATGCCGATGCATCCTGGTGTTTTTGAGTGCAAAATGTTTTGAAAACACGCTTAGGTGCTGACCAAACCCTTTCGATAATTTTTCGGAATTTTCTGGAATTTATTCTCATTTTCTTTGAGCTAATTCTATTTATTAGAAGGCTCTAAAATTTTTTTCATGAGCTCCAAATATTTTATTTGGATTGTTCGTGTCCCAATCTATCTCTGGGAATTTTCTTGGAATTTTTGAGATTTTCGGAGTATTTTTCGTGATTTAATGAATTATCTAAGATTATTCTATTCACGAAAGTATTTTCTGAAAATAAATCTTTTTCTTTCTCCTCTTTTGGCCCATCCAACCTTTCAGCCCAACAAGTGAAGTTTGCTCATGCCCCCTCTACTCTTGGCCTAGCCCGTCACCTCCCGCAGGCCGCAGCCCAGCATCGGCCCACCTTCTCCGACCCAAATCGACCTATTCCGCCCGCGCCCGCTTCAGCCCGCTCCGCCCGGCCCGGCCGCAGGCCCATCCGACCGGAGGCCAGAGCACGCACGGCCAGACCACCACCGGCCCTTTTCCTCGACGTCCGTGCGCCGCATGACAGCGCCCGCGCGCCCATAAAGGCCGCCGCACGAGCCGCGCCGAGTCCCCTGCTGCCTCGCGCGCCACCCTGCAACGTCTCCGCACGCAAGCCGCGCCGTCGCCACGCAGGCCGTCGCCGAGCGCCACCTTTGTCGACCCTCCGGGCGAGCAAGCACCACCGTGAGTTTTGCCTCGTCGAGCTGAGCACGTTGCGCCGGTCATCATCGCCGGCCAAACACCGGAGCACCGCCGCCGCTTGGGTCCGAGCCGTCGTTCGCCGTGCCCCGCCCGCTGCCGAATTCCGGCCACCTCCGTCGTCCCCTGCAGCTGGTGAGCATGTCTCCGTGCTCATCTCGTCCTCCTCTCCCTTCTCCCAACCCCGGCCGGAGCCCAAGGTCCCTGTTCGTCGGCGATTGGCACGGCCAGTGCCACCCTGTCCGCCGAACCGAAGGTAGAAGATGAGGACATGACACTTTTGCACATAGACCCCTGGAGTCTCCTGCAATTATTAGATCCAATCTTGTGTCTTGTCCCTTTTTCAAGAAACCCCCTGGAAAGATTAGATTCCTTAGATCCAATCCACCCTGAGACTCGTGCAAGTAAGCCCTCGGGTTTATATACGAAATTGCGTATATGCCCCTGGTTTTTCACAGTAAGGCCCCTGGAAGTTTCCAATCTTTGCCAGCAAGTGCCTAGGTCTTTAATAAGCCGTATCTTTCATGTTTTAGCTCCGTTTTTATCCGTTCAAGTTGCGTTAGGTTCATAATAACGTAAAGAACACGTTAGTGGTGTGTTTTCTTCATACATGTTTTCTGAAAATTTATTTAATATTAAATTTGATTAAAACTTAGTTATGCACACCGTTTATAAATAAAAGCAATATAGAGCTATACACCATTTTTCATAATTAATATTCATTTGAGTAATGATTATTTCACATGCTTTTATAAATAAAATCTAATTAGATTCTTACCCGGTTTTTCATAACCCAAATATTACTTTGTTTAATACATATTTAACCTTTTCTAATTAAAAGTTGAATAGGTTCTTACACCGATTTTATAAACAAATATTAATTCGTTTAATATCAACATGAATGAGTTTTTAATTATAACTTTATTAGTTTACGCGAATCATAAAGTTTCGATTAGAGGATTCATATAGTTTATTTTTTCTAAATTAAATGTTTAATTGATATAATTTATATATGAATCTTTATAAATAAAATTTGACTAGTTCTTTACTCCGGTCTTTTGCAAATAAAATATAATGTTGCATTAATTCCAACTTAGGGTATTTTCTTTATGAAATATCCTTTACATATCGTTTGTTAATTAAAATGAAGCTAGCTCATAGTTTGATCTCTCACATATGCAAATCGAATGTTAGCCGTTCTTTATCAAGCTTTGTCTCAGTGTGTCTTTGTTGTAGAGCTAATCTCCTTCCGAGCTCCAGATCTTTTGATCCTAGTTCTTGCTCAGACCTAGTGTCTTCCATAAAGCTAACCAAGCCTTTCTTGTTCTCAGCACGATCTGTATACTTCAGTGATCCATAGCATCGAGCCTATCCTCTAGTGCGTTCTTTTAAAGCTTTTCTTTTGACTGGTGTATTGTTCTCAGTTTGCTTGCTTGTTTGTTTGCTTTGTATGCTTGTTGTAGCATCTAGGACACCGACTAGAGGGGGGGGTGAATAGGCGGTTTAAAATCTAAAAGCACAACACTAGACAAATTTAATTAGAACAACAAGGGGAATTAAATTTGTAGCTATACTAGATCTATGTTGAGGGTTTTCAACCTAGGATGACAAGATACAATTCAATCTCTAGTAAATAAATTGCTCAAAGTAAATGCTTGAAGGTAAATTGAGCAAGAAAGTAACCAAGCACGAGAGACAAAATTTATCCCGTGGTATCCGTGACTTGCCGGTCACCTCTCATCCACATTGAGGTGGATTCAATGTTCAACCTCTCCTCTATCAAGGCACCGCTTGATCTTTGAGACGGTTAGAACCAAAGAACCACTCCACACCTCGATTCCACTAGGCTTGCTCTTTACCGCTCCGGTGAGGTGAGCACAACACCCCTCACAACAATCTTCCAAAGGTACCTTCACAATCTTCTTTGAAGTGCTCAATGGAACCATAATCTCCAAGCCGTCTAGGAGGCGGCAACCTCCAAGAGTTCAAGCCAATGACGCTTGCTTGAAGACTCCCTAGTGCCACAAAGCTCAAAGTCTTGATGCAATGCACTAGGATGCTCTCAATCTCACAAGAATGCAACCACTAAGCAAAGTGAGTGAGAGAGAGGGAAGAGAGAGCTCAAGGTATGAAAATAAATACCCCCTTCCCACGCAGCTAGCCGTTATGTGCTGAAAATGGTTTAAAACAAGGCCCGCAGACAGTCCGGCCCACACTTGGCGGACAGTCCGCCGCCCAACCTCAACGGCTCGAAAACGTGTCAGAAATGACCGTTACAGGATGTGCGGACAGTCCGCCAATAGGGCGCGGATCGTCCGCCTCACGAGCAAAAACCACAGCCAAACTGACCGCGGACCATCCGCTGTCAAAAAGTGTTCTCTAACCCCCAGAACACGGTTCTGTTAGCACGGTCCGCCGAACGGTCCGCCTCACAAGAAAAGAGCTGCAGACAGTCCGCCACCACGGGCCCGATAGTCCGCCGTTAAAAGATCGGTGCACCTGCCTGGGACTTAGTCGATTTTTCTCGCGGTAAAACAGCCTGTGGACCATCCGCCTCCCTGGTCACGGACCGTCCGCGCACCTCGGACTGTCCGCCCCAAGGGCCACGGACTGTCCGCAGTTCGACAGTTAGCTTTTCTCAAAACATATTTTTCTCTTCATCCTTTTGCACTTTCTCAAACGTTGTTAACCCTCATGCATGCAATGCAATTATTTGAGCAAAGTGGCACTATAGAACCATCAAGCAAATGCAATTGACCCCTCTTGATAGTACGGCTATCTAGCCTATTAATCCGGTCAATTTGCATCCTCTAATCACCTCTTGACCGGTAAAAGAAAAACCTATCTTATACCTTTGCCTTGAGCTCCTTTTTGGTTCACCATACACACAAGTATAGCAAGTCATTCCTATGAAGCTCGCATCACCACGGGGACTAACCTATTCTTTTATCTCGATAAAAATGTTAGTCCACTATGATTGTCATTAATTACCAAAACACACTTTAGGGGCCTAGATGCCTTCAATCTCCCCCTTTTTTGGTAATTGATGACAACCATTTTGAAAAGAGTTATATATGATAAAAGAGTTTTGAGAATACTCACATAATTCATTGTAATCAAGGAATGATAGATAAAATAAACTTTCAGGATTCAATGAATAGAGAATGACTCCCCCTACATATGTGCATATAGTTTCGCATTTGAAATTTCTCATATGTGTAGATTGAATAAATTTTTGGCGGAGTATCCCCTACAAAATGGAAATCAAGGCAACAAGAGCATATATATCCAAGATAACTAAAAACTTGCAAAGAGGGTTAGCCACAAAAACCCATAAGAATTAAACCACAAGCCACAAAGATAAAACATTTAAGCTTACAAGCAAGGTTCATAGATAAACAAGCCACAAATTTAGTTCTAGTTCTCAAGCCACACACAACCACAAAGTGCGACGATTATTACAAGCCAAAGTTCATGCAATGCCATAAAAGTAAACATGCAAATGCAAAGGTCCATCCATGATCATGATTCTTCCAAATTTAGCTCCCCCTATCTAGATCACTTCTTTTCTTCACCTTTCTCTCCCCCGTTGTCATCAAGAACCCAAAAAGGACTAGTCGTCCCTAGGCGGTGGCTGAGGAGGACAATGTGGCCCATAAGGTGGAAACTGAGGAGGTGGAGCCGATGGAGGATAGATGCTATAGAAATGACCACTGAAATCTGTGAAAGTCGTGTTGAAGGTGTTGAAGTTGTTCTCAAGCTGAGCCTGACGGGTACTAAGTTGCTCATATTGCTCGGAAGTAGCTAACCCATCAAGCTTGGCACTTAAGGTCTCAATATCATTATGAAGACTCTGCTGAACACCTTGCAAGCTATTCATCATAGGTTGATGCATATTGATGTACATGGCATTTCCAAAATTGGTGAAGCGTGTGTCAAGTTCAGTTTGAAAACCTTGCTGCATGGCCTGAAAATTGTTGTTGACCTGCTGTCCATAGGCCTCAAAATGGCTAGTGAACTCGGTCTGTATCTGCTCAAGCTGAGTGTTCATGGACTGCTACATAGAGGCAAAGTAGGAGTCAAAATAACCTGCCGGGGGCTCCCATTGTGGCTGAACTAGAGGTGGGGGTTGAGGTGCTTCACCCTCATAATCCTCATCATCTTCATCATCATCCTCAGCTTCTTCTTCATCATGAAGCCCTGGAACGTCTTGTGGGTGAAGATCCTCCTCGAGATACTCAGTCAAGGGCCGATTAAGAAACTCTGGAGCATTCTTGTAAAGCCGGTAGAGAGTATGCTTCACATCACATGGGCCTTTGAACTTTGTCTTATCCAAAATGAGAGACATGATATAGGGAGCATAGTAAATGTTGGACTCAAAGTCCGTCTTCTTCCTTTGTAGTTCATACATGATGAGAGCTACCACATCCATCTTGGTGTTGTTCATGACATGCTTCAAAAAGTTTCTATGGCACCCGACAAACCCATCCTTGAATCCACTCTTCGGAAGCACAGTCGCTCTTGCAATCTTTAGGATGATAGCCGGATGATGCCTAAGACCAATTGATTTCTCAAACACCTTATGAATTCCAGTCCTAGGTGGCTCATAGTATGGAATTATCTCATGAAGAGTAAGATAGCTTTCATCTGTGAGGTCAATGCCTTTAGAGATCTCATCATAGTTCAACTTATTGACAGTAGCAAACTCCTCAAAGGTAGCCTCATACCTTCTCTTCCCGGTCATCCATGTGAGCTTCTCCTCTATCATGTCAATTTCAACTGTAGCATAAAATTGACGAATAACTGTGTCATTCCAATCACACTTATGCTCCATGAACTCTTTAAGCCCCAATTCTTCAAACCTTTGCACCAATTCATACATGACATTGTAGTCGGCCATATGGATGAAGTCAATCCTTTGATGTTTGAACACCACCTTTTCTAACAAGTGACCATAGAATGCATCCTTTTGAACTTGAGTGTGAAAGAAAGGATTGTTAGTATCACTTTCACGCTCATATTGATGCGGTGCACGATCTCTTTGATAGGTGTTAAGTGACCATTGCCTAGGAGCCTCAGTAATGGTGACATCAACAAGTTCATCTTCACTTTCTTCTTCCACCTCATCAACAACTCGAGATCGCTTGGTCCTTCCCGCGATCGCTATGCGACCACCACGGCCTCCACCCCTTGAACCACTGTCAAGAACATGTTGTAAGAGTAAGCACTGATAGCATAGAAGTGCACAAGAATCACCAAGAAAGGATGTTGTTTTGTTCATCACAAACAGTGACCAGCGGACTGTCCGTGCCAGCCTCGGCAGACTGTCTGTGGTACGCGGACGGTCTACCAGGCGCGGGCGGACGGTCCGCCGGCACTGTTCGGCGACGAACGCAATAGTTCTGTCCAAGAACACATTGATCGATCTCCAAATACGGCCAATGAAACTGAACCAAATCACTAGTAGACATTCCTCTAGACCTTAGTAACTCATTCCCCTACTCATTTGCAAGATTCCATGGACGAAATCCAAATCCCAACATCAAACCCTAACTTTGCTCATGAGTGAAATCCGACAAAACCAACAAGAGAATCGATGAAATACCGAGAGAGCATGTTGGAGGAGAGCACGGAGTGTCCGGAGATGTGCTCAGACGGTCTGGGGAAGCGCCAAATCCTCCCCCTAGGAGAGAGGTCCTTTTCTTCTCTCTTTCTTGCGGTTTGGAGAAAGGAGGAGGAGCACGGTCTGGTGGCGGTGGGGAGAAAGGGATGTGACCCCATCCAGATAAGGCCGTGGTCGGGCGGGTCCACTTGCGCCCGACACGCGCGGACTGTCCGCCGGGTAGGCGCGGACTGTCCGCCGTTTATTCTATCAGTTTTCCACGTTTTGTCCAGATACCTGCGGACGGTCCATTACACTCCTCTCGGATGGTCCGCGACCCGCGGACGGTCCGCACATCTTCAGCGGACGGTCCGCCACCACCAGAAAAACAGCCCGAGCAAAACCCTTTGAATTTTTGTTTCAGTTTCAACTTGTAGTTTTTACTCACGATCAAATCCACTGACTTTGATACTCTTATCTGATTCATCCTTGACCACTTCCTCAAAGTTTGAATCAAGAATCATGGATGGTAATGCAAAAAACATGATGCTTAAGAAAAGGCAAAGAACAATGCATGAAAAGGTTAGTAGGCAAAAACAAGGATGCAAAGGCATATGTGGGAGACTTCAAGCCACATTCGAGATATCAATGACATTGAGCTCATTCCTCAACTTGCAAAACCGAGATTCATCCAATGGTTTTGTAAAGATATCCGCCAATTGATCATTCGTGCTAACACCATCAATTTTAATATCCCCTTTGCTCACATGATCTCTAAGAAAATGATGCCGAATGTCAATATGCTTGGTTCTAGAATGTTGAACCGGATTGTTGGCAATCTTGATGGCACTTTCATTGTCACATAAGAGAGGAATTCCATTGAATTTCACACCATAGTCAAGAAGTGTTTGCTTCATCCATAACAATTGAGCACAACAACTTCCCGCCGAGATATATTCCGCTTCGGCGGTAGAAAGAGCCACTGAATTTTGCTTCTTAGACGACCAAGATACGAGAGAACGTCCAAGCAATTGACAACCACCGGAAGTGCTTTTCCTATCAACCTTGCAACCGGCATAATCCGAGTCAGAAAAACCAACTAACTCAAATTGAGCACCCTTTGGATACCAAAGACCAATGTTAGGAGAATAAATATCTCATGATCCTTTTCACGACGGTCAAATGACATTCTTTAGGTGTGGCTTGAAATCTAGCACACATGCACACACTAAACATGATATCGGGGCTAGATGCTGTAAGGTAAAGCAAACTACCAATCATGGATCTATAAAGCTTAAGATCAACCGGTTTACCTCCCTCATCAAGATCAAGATGCCCATTGGTGGCCATTGGAGTCTTGATGGGTTTTGCATCTTCCATACCAAATTTCTTCAAGATATCCCTCACATATTTAGATTGGCATATAAATGTGCCTTCCTTCAATTGTTTCATTTGAAGACCAAGGAAGAAACTTAATTCACCAATCATAGACATTTCAAATTCTTTGGACATCATTTTACTAAATTCTCCACAAAAATCTTCATTTGTTGAGCCAAAGATAATATCATCAACATAGATTTGACAAATAAAGATATCCTTTCCAATTCTTTTGGTGAACAAGGTTGTGTCAACCTTTCCAATTTTGAATCCCTTGGAAATTAGAAAGTCCCTAAGTCTTTCATACCAAGCACGAGGTGCTTGCTTCAAACCATAAAGAGCCTTAGAGAGCTTGTATACATGATTAGGCTTCTTAGGATCTTCAAAACCGGGAGGTTGTTTAACATATACCAATTCATTAATTTTCCCATTCAAGAAGGCACTTTTGACATCCATTTGATATAACTTGATATGTGAGCACAAGCATAAGCAAGCAAGATTCTAATAGCCTCAAGTCTAGCTACGGGAGCAAAGGTTTCATCAAAATCCAAACCTTCAACTTGAGTGTAACCTTGAGCCACCAATCTTGACTTGTTCTTCACAACTACACCATCTTCATTTTCCTTATTCCGGTAGACCCATTTAGTACCAATGACATTATGACCCTTGGATCTTTCAACCAATTCCCAAACTTGGTTCCGGGTGAAGTTATTCAATTCTTCTTGCATGGAAATCACCCAATCCGGATCATCAAGTGCTTCATCTACACGTTTAGGCTCAAGAAAGGATACAAAAGAATAATGTTGACAAAATGAAGCAACACGAGATCGAGTTTGAACACCCTTACTAATATCACCCATAATTTGATCTATGGGGTGATCTTTGGCAACTTGAGTTGGAACTCTTGGTTGATCAACCGGTTCTTGTGAAGATGTAGAAGGTTG
This sequence comes from Cenchrus fungigraminus, assembly GCA_036936925.1. NCBI lineage: Eukaryota > Viridiplantae > Streptophyta > Magnoliopsida > Poales > Poaceae > Cenchrus > Cenchrus fungigraminus. Next base: position 108,810,388 of record CM072779.1, read on the forward strand.
AGTAGTTGAGGCCAATTGATCTTCAACTTGAGGTGTATCATTGTTGCTTGTATTATCAACTTGTTGATCTTGATCATTTGATGAAGAAGATGTATTCACTTGAATTGATATAGTAGGCCCTTCATCTTCTTCTTCTTCTTCTCTAGGTCTTATATCACCAATAGCCATAGTCTTCATTTCCTTGCTCAACTCATCACCTCTCACATCATCCAAATTTTCTTTTTCACTATGAAAGCCCATAGTTTCATCAAATTGCACATCATAAGCATCTTCAACAAACCCCTTGGACTTGTTGTACACTCTATAAGCTTTGCAATTAGATGAATAACCAAGAAGAAATCCCTCATCACACTTGCTTTGGAATTTTGATAGACGAGAGCCTTTCCTTAGAATATAGCATTTGCAACCAAAAACCCGAAAATAAGAAATGTTGGGCTTCCTTCCAATGAGAAGTTCATATGGTGTCTTGTTGAAGAATCTATGACAATATAGCCTATTTGATGCATGGCAAGCGGTGTTGATTGCATCGGCCCAAAATGAATCCGAAACCTTATATTCATCTAGCATAGATCTTGCCATCTCAATCAAGGTTCTATTCTTCCTCTCAACTACACCATTTTGCTCCGGAGTGTAAGTAGTTGAGAATTCATGCTTGATTCCCTTCTCATCACAAAAATCTTCAACACTTGTATTCTTGAACTCACTACCATTGTCACTTCTTACTTTCTTCAATTTTCTCTCAAATTCATTTTCGGCCCTCTTGACAAAGCTCTTGAATATTTCACTAGTATGAGATTTGTCGTGTAGAAAGAATACCCATGTGTATCTTGAATAGTCATCCACAATCATAAGACAATAGCTATTTCCACCAATGCTTCTATAAGTAGTAGGACCAAATAAATCCATATGCAATAATTCCAATGGTCTTGTGGTTGACATGGTACTCTTGTTAGGATGAGAGTTGGCGACTTGCTTTCTGGCTTGACAAGCACTACACAATTTGTCCTTCTCAAATTTAACATCTTTCAAACCAAGGACTAGATCATGCTTCACTAAACGATTGAGTTGTTTCATACCAACATGACCTAGTCTTCTATGCCACAACCAACCCATTGAGGCCTTTGAGAATAAGCAAGTAGTCAAGCTAGCCTTCTTAGAAGAGAAATCCACAAGATATAAATTTTCATGATGAAAGCCCTTAAAGATAATATCTTTTCCATCAAGTGAAGTGACCTCAAATTCATTGCTAGTGAAAGTGCACTTATAACCATTATCACAAAGTTGAGCAATAGATAGCAAGTTGAAATTAAGAGAATCAACTAGCAAGACATTGGAGAGATTATAATCTTTAGAGATGGGTATTTCACCAATGCCTTTTACACCTCCCTTGCTATCATCCCCAAAAGTGATCTTGTCAAAGTCGGAGATATCTTCATCAAGATGAGAAAAGATTTTTCTTGCGCCGGCTTTATAGTCCACCTACAAAAGAAATCACTTCCTCTTAGGTACCCAATTTTTCTTGGGTCCTTCAATGTTAGTGACCAAAACCTTGGGCACCCAAATAGATTTCTTTCTATCACATCCAATAGAACGGCCAACAAATCTAGCACAAACAACACCCTTTGAATCTTTTTCAAGTACATAGGATGGATCAAAGGATACGGTCTTCTTGCTCTTGCATTTGTGATTTACATCAACTTTTGTCTTGCATATATGGCACATTTTGAATTTCCCTTCATCTTCAAGAAATATCTTTGAAGCAACAAAAGTAGTCTTCTTTGGAATGAATGCCATTTTCTCTTTCTTCGGAACATAATCAATACCATTCTTGTTCAAGGTAAATTTTTGGTTTGTCTAACAATGATTAAACCAGACATGACTTCCAAAATACCTAGCAAGATCCTTGGACAAGCACTCAACGTCCTTCTTCAAAGATTCATTTTCCAATATAAGAGATGAATCACAAGAATCATCCTCACTAATGCAAGAGCTAGTGCTTGTGCGACAAGATGGGTTAGTTGCACATGAAGAATCATTTAATATGTCACATTCTACACTCATGCTTACTTTTCCTTTGGCTTCTTGTGCAAGGAGAGAGTTGTCAGCATCCTTAAGCTTCTCATGCTTTTCCTTAAGAATCCCCCATGAAGTGTTTAGTTTGTCATGGGAGTCCTTAAGGTTGACATGAGAGGTCTTTAGCTCCTCATAAGAATTTTGAAGTGAAGAATTCTTCAACTCCAAATCCTTCAACTTTGACCTCTCCTTGCGCAATTTGTCATCGGACTTAATAAGCATTTCCACAAGAGCATCATAAGAAATAGCATCATCATCAACATCATCATCACTATCATCATCATTGGCATCCTCAACTATTACCTTGGTTTCACCTTTTGCCATTAGACAAAATGGCTTGGAGAAGAGTGAAGGAGCTTCCTTAATAGCAATTCCGGCAAGACCTCTTGAAGGCTTGTCATCATCATCTTCTTCATCGAAGCTTGCATCGGAATCCCATTCAACAAAATAGGCTTGCCCATTTTTCTCCTTCTTGTAGTACTTCTTCTTCTTATTCTCATTCTTCTTGTACTTACTTTTCTTGCCCTTCTTCTTGCCATACTTATCTTCTTTCTTGTTTGGACAATTGATTGATATGTGTCCAACTTCACCACTAGAAAACAATCTTTTCCTTCAAAAGGATTCTTCTTTGATGATTGCCCATTCTTGCCAAATTTCTTCCTATTCATGATTCTTCTAAGCCCTCTAACAACAAGAGCCAATTCTTCATCCATGTCACTCTCTTGTTTTTCATCACCATCTTCTTCTTCAGAGGCTTTAGCCTTGAGAGCGATACTTTTCTTCTCCTCAACCTTAGCTTCACCATGCACTTCCTTTTGTGATTGCTTGAACATATCATGAGTGAGCACCTCACCAAGCACCTCTGTGGGGGTAATTGTCTTCAAATTTGATCTCACAAGCAAAGTCATAATTGTTTCATATTTCTCCGGAAGACATCTAAGGAACTTATGAGAGAAGTCTTGATCCGAGACATCAAAATCAAGGCACTTGAGTTCATTCACAATATCATTCAACCGGTTGAACATGGTTGAAATGTCTTCATCTTTCTTCATAGTGAACTAATTGAATTTCCACTTATACAAATAAAGTTTAGCTTCCTTGACGGTGGAATTTCCTTCATAAATTTCCATAAGCTTCTCCCATATCTTATTAGCTTGCTTGAGACCTTGACTCGGTTGAATTCACTAAGAGTAAGAGCATTGTAGAGCACACTCAATGCTTGATTGTTGTATTTTATGTTGTCCTCGTCTTGTGGAGTTGGATTTTCCGGATTCAATACAACATAGCCCTCTTCCACAATCCTCCACACACCTCCTTCCAAGGCTTGAAAATGAACCTCCATTCTCGTCTTCCAATAGTCATAATTTGTTCCATCAAAGACCAGAGGTTTTCCCACATGAAACTTTGTCTTCTCATCGGCCATTGTCCTACTCCGGGATGGTTAAATCCTTCAAATATGGAGTCCTCGGCTCTGATACCACTTGTAGGATCTAGGACACCGACTAGAGGGGGGGTGAATAGGCGGTTTAAAATCTAAAAGCACAACACTAGACAAATTTAATTAGAACAACAAGGGGAATTAAATTTTTAGCTATACTAGATTTATGTTGAGGGTTTTCAACCTAGGATGACAAGATACAATTCAATCTCTAGTAAATAAATTGCTCAAAGTAAATGCTTGAAGGTAAATTGAGCAAGAAAGTAACCAAGCACGAGAGACGAAATTTATCCCCTGGTATCGGTGACTTGCCGGTGACCCCTAATACACGTTGAGGTGGATTCAATGTTCAACCTCTCCTCTATCAAGGCACCACTTGATCTTTGAGACGGTTAGAACAAAAGAACCACTCCACACCTCGATTGCACTAGAGTTGCTCTTTACCGCTCCGGTGAGGTGAGCACAACACCCCTCACAACAATCTTTCAAAGGCACCTTCACAATCTTCTTTGAAGTGCTCATTGGAACCACAATCTCCAAGCCATCTAGGAGGCGGCAACCTCGAAGAGTAACAAGCCAATGACGCTTGCTTGAAGACTCCCTAGTGCCACAAAGCTCAAACTCTTGACGCAATGCACTAGGATGCTCTCAATCTCACAAGAATGCAACCACTAAGCAAAGTGAGTGAGAGAGAGGGAAGGGAGAGCTCAAGGTATGCAAGAAAGCTTTTCAAAGTGCCAAGAGAGACTCTCCCAACCAGGGTATGGGGTATAAATACCCCCTTCCCACGCAGCTAGCCGTTATGTGCTGAAAACAGTTTAAAACAAGGCCCGTGGACAGTCCGCCCCACACTTGGTGGACAGTCCGCCGCCCAACTTCAACGGCTCAAAAACGTGTGAGAATTGACCGTTACAGGATGTGCGGACAGTCCGCCAAAAGGGCGCGGACCGTCCGCCTCACGAGCAAAAACCACAGCCAAACTGACCGCGGACCATCCGCCGTCAAAAAGTGTTCTCTAACCCCCAGAACACGGTTCTGTTAGCACGGTCCGCTGAACGGTCCGCCTCACAAGAAAAGAGCTGCGGACAGTCCGCCACCACGGGCCGGACAGTCCGCCGGCAAAAGTTCGGCGCACCTGCCTGGGACTTAGTCGATTTTTCTCGCGGTAAAACAGCCTGCGGACCGTCCGCCTCCCTGGTCACGGACCGTCCGCGCACCTCGGACTGTCCGCCCCAAGGGCCACGGACTGTCTGCAGTTCGACAGTTAGCTTTTCTCAAAACAGATTTTTCTCTTCATCCTTTTGCACTTTCTCAAACGTTGTTAACCCTCATGCATGCAATGCAATTATTTGAGCAAAGTGGCACTATAGAACCGTCAAGCAAATGCAATTGACCCCTCTTGATAGTACGGCTATCTAGCCTATTAATCCGGTCAATTTGCATCCTCTAATCACCTCTTGACCGGTAAAAGAAAAACCTATCTTATACCTTTGCCTTGAGTTCCTTTTTGGTTCACCATACACACAAGTATAGCAAGTCATTCCTATGAAGCTCGCATCACCACGGGGACTAACCTATTCTTTTATCTCGATAAAAATGTAGTCCACTATGATTGTCATTAATTACCAAAACACACTTTAGGGGCCTAGATGCCTTCACTTTTGCCCGATGATTGATGCGAGTAGAAGGAACGAGGTTCGAGAGCTTTGAAGAGCAAGAGGTTGAAGAATTACGAGCAGCAACATTACTCTGGTTAAAGGCAAGTGTGTCATTGTTCTTTTGTCCTAATAACTGTGTTTAATCACATTGCATATGCTTGCATTTAATTTGATGGGTCCTATTAAGGTTCATCCTAGTCTTTATTATCATTCCTTGTCAAACCTGGGTTTACCTTTCTGTTGGGTAGCTCTGCTTAGCTGCTATACCTTGGGATATGGTGGTTCTAATGAACAACAATGATAAACTTGCTTTACTTTTATGTTGTATCTCTGGTTAATACAAGATCATATGATTAATTGGAACATGGAGAACCACCCAAGACAACAATGCAACCACAAGGACTAAATGGACCTGGTCTTGGCTGAGTAATTAGGGAAGTCTTTATGTGGCCATTACTTGCATAGTAGCTTGGGTACGGAGGAATGCTTTTAAGGCTCTTCTATTCCAGATAGGAATTAGAACGGAAGTACTCTATGGCTGACCGTCCATGAATAGAAGTGAGGTACGAAAGATAACCTCTATGGCATATGCTACTATGGACTAATACACATGGGAGGACTCTTTGTAAAGGACTCGTAGCATCCCTATGCGATCACACCTCGGTAGTGTGGTATGATGCCTGATCAGCATCGCGTGGTTGGGTTTAAAGTTCTTTGAACTTTTATGCGACTTGTGGGTAAAGATGTACAACCTCTGCAGAGTGTTAAAACTAATTGATTAGCCATGCTCACGGTCAAGAGCTGCCTGGACCCTCACATGATAATTGAACTTGAAGAGGGACTTAAATCGTGGTTATGGTTATGTTAGCCATATGCTTATGGTGTCTCTATATGTTAATGTGGGTTGGTATATACTTATGCTTTATTAGCAATCAGGTGCTAATAAAATTTGATCAACTAAAAGTGCTTAATGCAGTCAACCTGTCAGCCTTTCCTTGTCAAGCCTTTGCATTCATACTTTCCCCACACTTACTGTGTACGACATGTGCTCACCCTTGCTATAAACAATGTTGCTCAGAAAGAGGAAGCTGCTATGGAGTTTGCTGAAGATGTTGCTGAGTTCTAGGCGTACGCAACCCCCAGTCGATTGCCTGTGATTTTTGGAGCCTTCGTTTCCAGGATAAAGCGTAAATCTTTGATAATCTATCTTTTCCTTACGTGATATTGTTTCTGTTATTCACTTATGTCAACTATATGCATGAAGTTTGATCCTGGCATGCATATAGAACCGCACTTGGTTTTCTTTGGAAAAACAGGTGTGACAGAGTGGTATCAAAGCTGTATCGACTGTAGGACATAAGCCTAGTTAGCAATGGCTGTTTCCTAAGGTCTCTTTTGTCCTACATTCCATTCTTACCTTATCCTTGACCTCTCTGATGAATGTTCTCACTTCTTAACCATCTTCTTCTCTCTCCACCATGGTAACTCTGCTCTCCTAGTAGATCCTAAGCATTTGCACTTCCCTTCTTCACAAATGCTAAATCGTGAATTTTTGCATTCTCTCAAAAAATGACACCCCTTGATTTATTGGTGGAATTGTTACCCTTGATATTCTATCTGTTCGCGCAGCTCTCCGACACATCGTTACTCTTTTAATTCTATCTCAAGCTACAGAACTCCAATTGACATGAAATCAGTTGGGTTAGTTCCAGAATTTCATGAGTCAATTTCTGACAAAATTTCAGCAGTATTCATTCTGTATCAAGAGAGATACACATGAATTAGTGTAGCATTCAGAATCTGTCAACACTGCTAAAATACCCATCTTGATTAATCTATATCCCGGGTTCTAAACCTCTGTTTGAGGTGATTCCAGTTGGGATGAACTCATAATCTCATACTCCATGATCTGTGAGGAATTCATTATTTATGGATATCCTTAATGGAAGCTACATCTAATCTATTAGGAGGATGCCCTCTGACTTTATTAACAACGTGTAGTATCGTTCCTTTAACTATGCCCTATTTGGTGGAATTCAGTGCTTGCATGGTGATGTTTGGTTTATGACCTTGATTGATTTTTTTTCTTTGTAGTGAGTGTTGGTGTATTGTGAGTCTTATATTTACAATAACATCAGTTGCTTAGTTGGGTTCTTCTTTTGTACCTCCCACCACCTTGTTTCTCCCCGTTCTTCCTACCCTACTCCTCAATCTATCTGTTTACTCTTGTTCTCTTCTGATCATTTCTTTATCCACCACCCAGATGGAAAACCCAGAAGGAAGTAACCAAGACAAAAGCCATGAGAACAATGACAGCTATGGATACAATCAAGACGTGTTATCTTCGGAGGATAAGTATGCAGAGTTCATGAGGACTGAGCCACCAATATTCTCTAATAACACATACCCCTTAGAAGCTGATGATTGGATCAAGACAATTGAAGAAAAGCTAGAGATGGTACAGTGCAATGATAGAGAAAAGGCTTTGTATGCATCTGGACAACTTGTTGGAGCAGCTTCAGATTGGTGGAATGCCTACATCAATGGACATGAGCAACCTGAGAGTATTGTGTGGAAGGAATTTAAGGACAACTTTATCTCACACCATACTCCTGTAAGTGAGAAGAAGCTCAAAAGGAAGGAGTTCCTTAATTTAAAGCAGGGACAAATGTCTGTGACTGAGTATGGGGATAAGTTCATCCAGTTATCTATGTATGCCCCAAGATCAGTTGAAAGTGATAAGAAGAAACGAGAGCATTTCATCAAAGGGTTGAATGAAGACCTTTAGAGTATACTAAGCTTACATGAGTATTTCAGTCTGCAAGATGTAATCAACAAAGCTATTGGGCTAGAAAGCAAACTAGAGGAGATCATGAGTAAGAAGAGGAAATTTCCAGAGCAAGTTGATAACTCTCACCTTTATCATGTGACTCAAACCCAAGGTTATGTGGAAGATCGGTACGAAGATGCATATCTGGAATATCCTCATGGTTGCACAATGCAAGTAATTGACGAGAGACCACGCAATCGTCGGAACATTAAGGAAACTAGAGGCTGTTTCTACTGTAAAGCTGGTGGACACTTTATTAGCAGGTGCCCGAAGAAACGTGTGGATCGATATCACAAGCAAGCATGGCGACAACGAAACAAGCAAGACAAGACGCCCGATGCCTAAGGATGTTAAGATCAGTTAGGTTGTGAGAGAGTTTTCTGTAATATGAAAGGAGGAATTTTGCTAAAGGATATGTAACAGCTTGAAATAAACCCTTGTCTCTTGCTAGCCTTTTTCGAATCTCGGGACGAGATTCCTTTTAAGGGGGGTAGATTTGTCACACCCTAAAATTTCCAATTTCAGGATGTGAATAGAAAGATTAATTAAATAACAATTTTCTCTCAATTTTAAAATTTTTCCAACATTTATTTTCTTTACAGGAAATATAGTACAAGAAAAATCCATTTGTTTGTTTTTATGAAATTAAATAAAATGTTTATGTGAGTGTTGCATTCATGCCGATGCATCATGGTGTTTTTGAGTGAAAAATATTTTGAAAACACACTTAGGTGCTGACCAAACCCTTCCGAGAATTTTCCAGAATTTTTTGGAATTTATTGTCATTTTCTTTGAGCTAATTCTATTTATTAGAAGGCTCTAAAATCTTTTTCATGAGCTCCAAATATTTTATTTGGATTGTTCGTGCCCCAATCTATCTCTGGAAATTTTCCTGGAATTTTTGTGATTTTCGGAGTATTTTTTGTGATTGAAAGAATTATCTAAGATTATTCTATTCACGAAAGTATTTTCTGAAAATAAATCTTTTTCTTTCTCCTCTTTTGGCCCACCAACCTTTCAGCCCAATAAGTGAAGTTTGCTCATGCCCCCTCTACTCTTGGCGCAGCTCGTCACCACCCGCAGGCCGCAGCCCAACATCGGCTCACCTTCTCCGACCCTACTCGACCCGTTCCGCCCGCGCCCGCTTCAGCCTGCTCCGCCCGGCCCGGCCGCAGGCCCGCCAGGCCCATCCGGCCCGAGGCCAGAGCATGCACAGTCAGACCGCCGCCGGCCCTTTTCCTCGGTGTCCGTGCGCCGAACGATAGCGCCCGCGCGCCCATAAAGGCCGCTGCCCGAGCCGCGCCGAGTCCCCTGCTGCCTCGTGCGCCACCCTACCCTGTCTACGCATGCAAGCCGCGCCGCCACCGGAGCTTGGCGCTGCCGCCGCGCAGGCCGTCGCCGAGCGCCGCCTCTGTCTACCCTCCGCGCGAGCAAGCACCACCGTGAGTTTCGCCTCGTCGAACGGAGCACGTTGCGCCGGTCACCGTCGCCGGCCAAGCACTTGAGCACCATCGCCGCTTGGGTCCAAGCCGCCGTTCGCCGTGCTCCGCCCGCTGCCGAATTCCGGCCACCTCCGTCGTCCCCTGCCGCTGGTGAGCATGTCTCCGTGCTCATCTCGTCCTCCTCTCCCTTCTCCCAACCTCGGTCGGAGCCCAAGGTCCCTGTTCACCGGCGATTGGCACGGCCAGTGCCACCCTGTCCGCCGAACCAAATGTAGAAGATGAGGACATGACGCTTTTGCACATAGACCCCTGGAGTCTCCTGCAATTATTAGATCCAATCTTGTGTCTTGTCCCTTTTTCAATAAACCCCCTGGAAAGATTAGATTCCTTAGATCCAATCCACCCTGAGACTCTTGCAAGTAAGCCCTCGGGTTTATATACGAAATTGCGTATATGCCCCTAGTTTTTCGCAGTAAGGCCCCTGGAAGTTTCCAATCTTTGCCAGCAAGTCCCTAGGTCTTTAATAAGCCGTATCTTCCATGTTTTAGCTCCGTTTTTATCCGTTCAAGTTGCGTTAGGTTCATAATAACGTAAAGAACACGTTAGTGGTGTGTTTTCTTCATACATTTTTCTGAAAATTTATTTAATATTAAATTTGATTAAAGCTTAGTTATGCACACCTTTTATAAATAAAAGTAACATAGAGCTATACACCGTTTTTCATAATTAATATTAATTTGAGTAATGATTATTTCACATGCTTTTATAAATGAAATGTAATTAGATACTTACCCGATTTTTCATAACCCAAATATTAATTTGTTCAATATATATTTAACCTTTTCTAATTAAAAGTTGAATAGGTTCTTACACCGATTTTATAAACAAATGTTAATTCGTTTAATATCAACATGAATGAGTTTTTAGTTATAACTTTATTAGTTTACTCGAATCATAAAGTTTCGATTAGAGGATTCATATAGTTTAGTTTTTCTAAATTAAATGTTTAATTGATATAATTTATATATGAATCTTTATAAATAAAATTTGACAAGTTCTTTACTCTGGTCTTTTGCAAATAAAATATAATGTTGCATTAATTCCAACTTAGGGTATTTTCTTTATGAAATATCCTTTACATATCGTTTGTTAATTAAAAAGAACCTAGCTCATAGTTTGATCTCTCATATATGCAAATCGAACGTTAGCCGTTCTTTATCAAGCTTTGTCTCAGTGTGTCTCTGTTGTAGAGCTAATCTCCTTCCGAGCTCCAGATCTTTTGATCCTAGTTCTTGCTCAGACCTAGTGTCTTCCATAAAGCTAACCAAGCCTTTCTTGTTCTCAGCACGGTTTGTATGCTTCAGTGATCCATAGCATCGAGCATATCCTCTAGTGCGTTCTTTTAAAGCTTTTCTTTTGACTGGTGTATTGTTCTTAGTTTGCTTGTTTGTTTGCTTTGTATGCTTGTTCCTGATGATTGATGCGAGTAGAAGGAACGTGGTTCGAGAGCTTTGAAGAGCAAGTGGTTGAAGAATTCAGAGCAGTAACATTACACTGGTTAAAGGCAAGTGTGTCCTTGTTCTTTTGTCCTAATAACTGTGTTTAATCACATTTCATATGCTTGCATTTAATTTGATGGGTCCTATTAAGGTTCATCCTAGTCTTTATTATCACTCCTTGTCAAACCTGGGTTTACCTTTCTGTTGGGTAGCTCTGCTTAGCTGCTATACCTTGGGATATGGTGGTTCTAATGAACAACAATGATAAACTTGCTTTACTTTTATGTTGTATCTCTGGTTAATACAAGATCATATGATTAATTGGAACATGGAGAACCACCCAGGACAACAGTGCAACCACAAAGACTAAATGGCTCTGGTCTTGGCTGAGTAATTAGGGAAGTCTTTATGTGGCCATTACTTGCATAGTAGCTTGGGTACGGAGGAATGCTTTCAAGGCTCTTCTATTCCGGATAGGTTTTGGAACGGAAGTACTCTATGGCTAACCGTCCGTGAATAGAAGTGAGGTACGAAAGATAACCTCTATGGCATATGCTACTATGGACTAATACACATGGGAGGACTCTTTGTAAAGGCCTCGTAGCATCCCTATGCGATCACACCTCGGTAGTGTGATATGATGCCTGATCAGCATCGCATGGTTGGGTTTAAAGTTCTTTGAACTTTTATGCGACTTGTGGGTAAAGATGTACAACCTCTGCAGAGTGTTAAAACTAATCGATTAGCCATGCTCACGGTCAAGAGCGGCCTGGACCCTCACATGATAATTGAACTTGAAGAGGGACTTGAATCTTGGTTATGGTTATGTTAGCCATATGCTTGTGGCGTCTCTATATGTTAATGTGGGTTGGTATATACTTATGCTTTATTAGCAATCAGGTGCTAATAAAATTTGATCAACTAAAAGTGCTTAATGCAGTCAACCTGTCAGCCTTTCCTTGTCAAGCCTTTGCATTCATACTTTCCCCACACTTGCTGAGTACGACATGTGCTCACCCTTACTGTAAACAATGTTGCTCAGAAAGAGGAAGCTGCTATGGAGTTTGCTGAAGATGTTGCTGAGTTCTAGGCGTACGCAACCCCCAATCGATTGCCTGTGATGTTTGGAGCCTTCGTTTCCAGGATAAAGCGTAAATCTCTAATAATCTATCTTTTCCTTACGTGATATTGTTTCTGTTATTCACTTATGTCAACTATATGCATGAAACTTGATCCTGGAATGCATATAGAACCGCACTTGGTTTTCTTTGGAAAAAACTGGTGTGACAATATGGGAATTGGACTACGGGCCTTTAAAAATCCCTCTTTTTAAGTGTCAGTGGTTTAAAAAGACTGGAGGAGGTATAACGACAGATAAATTTGGGATGACAATAGTGGATCTCAACAAGATTGGATACAAAGACGAACTGTTCGTCCTAGAGAATGATGTGACTCAAGTTTTCTATGTGAAAGACTTGTCGAGCAAACCACCAATAATAAAGAAGGGTGATGATAAGGGTGTTGTTGATAATGAGCCAAAGCGTCACATTGTTCTACTGGGAAAAAGAAAAATCGTTAGCGTTGAGGACAGGACTGACATTTCAAAAGATTATTATCAATTCGATGGTCTTCCTCCATTTTCAGTAAAGATTCACCCAAGCATCCTGTTAGCCGAAGAGGGCACTCCATACCTACATCGTGATCACAACCAAGGGGCATTCGTGAAGAGGAAGATTGTTAATGTTGCATTAGATGCTGATGTATAATAAGTTTTATTAATTAACATTGTGCTCATGTACCAAAGTATTGTAATATTTTCATGAACTAGTATTTTGCTACTTTCTTAGCAAAACTTTCAACTATTTCACTTTTTTTAGCATTATCATATATTAAATAATAAATTTCGGTAAAAACATATATGAGCAAGACTAAATCCTGATTACTATATTAATTACAATGGATGTTCTATTTAAGGAAGATTTTGCATGAAAAAAATAAATTTATTTTCGTTTGTTAAAGTCAATGACAAAAAAGGACAATTTAGAAGATATTACTAGCTTAGTGATAAGAAAATTTTAATTTTGATTGTTCATTTTAAGATTTCATAGTATCAATGTAAAGAAAATTTACTAAATTTGTTCTGCCATTTTATGCGTTGTATATGATTTACCATAAACAAACTATCAATATAGAAAATCAAAACAAAAACTAAAAGGAAAACAATAGGTAACAAAATGAAAAACACATTAGTACCGGTGCTAAACTAGCACCGGTACTAATGTGCTTTTCCATATGGCACGAAATGAAAAGCCACATTAGTACCATTGCTAAACTAGCACCGGTACTAATGTGAACATTAGTACCGAGCCACAGCCAGCCCCGGTACTAATGCGCAATTAGTACCGGTGCTAGTTGAGCCCCGGTACTAATGTGGGGAGGTATAAAGGCGCGGTGCCCCTCCTCCCCCAACACTTAGCAGTTTCATCCCCACATCGACACAGCACCGCCGCCCTCCGTCGTCATCTAAGCCACCGCGCGCCATCGCCATCCCTTCCACGCCATCTTCCTCGACACCGGCCTCGTCGCCGAATCCGCGCGGCACGACGAGATCCTCACTGACGTCGTCTCCCTCGCTCGTCGGCGCCATCCTCGTCATCACCAGCCCCGACCCCCACCGTGCACCACCACCCGCCGTCTGCACTGCCGCCGCCGGTCCACATCGTCGTCGTCGTCCACGCCGCCGCATCGTTCACGCCGTCCCCGGCTACTCCCCACCACGCCTCCCGTCGTCGCCATCCCCGTCCCCACCCGCGCCGCCATCACCATCCCCGCCGGCCCTTCCCCTGCATCGACGCCACCCGCCGTCCCCACCGCCGCCACCGGTCCACGTCACCCCCTCCCACACCGTCGTCTCCACCGCTCCCTCCCAACGCCGCCGCCACCCCACGTACGGTCCCCCGCCAGGCCAGTTGGGGGCTGTCGTCAGCCTGGTGGTGGCTGACGTCAGCCCCTATTTTTTTATTTATATGTTTTAGAAATTTAAATTTAGATTTATATATTTAGATTTATGTTGGCGTTTCTTAACGTCACCACTAGTTGTACACCTAGAGGGAACATATAAGAGCAATCGGGTATACCGCAAGTGCACGGAAATAACGCTGTAGCACTTCCCCAAGGAAGGAGAGTATTCCAAGGGTATTGAATCCAAGGAACGGTGTGCACTATCTTCTACTCTAGTATAGACGGTCCAAGGACACCAAGCTCAGCTATGGTAGTGGAGAAGGTGAAGGGCTTCATAAGTGTATCGATGAAGGCCGTATCGTTTCACGGTATGGAACTTACTGCGGGGCGCCAGCCCATCCTAACTTTTTAGGGAGAGGCCAATGTTCTGGCAACGAGGCCCTACTCGGTACCCAGGCGTGGAGGATTACAATGGGTCCAACATGCTGTCAACATGCGGCCTACCTGCCACGTGCTAAGTACGTGGTATTCGAAGGATAACCGTAGTCTAGACACCACATCTACACCACTGATTACTACTATAGCGGGATACGTCTCCTAGGCTGATAGCCCAACTATAGCACTCGTATAAATACGAAGCGACGAACACAAGCAAGTGTGTACTAGATCGTACCTTATCAGATCAGGATAGGTTAGGAAGAACAACTACGGACATATTTATGAGCCTCAACTAGATCAAAGGAGTGATCCACAGACAAACAGATAAATGCACTTGCATAAGTATTCAAGTAGATCGAAGAGTTGTGTTCATGAAGAACACAAGCCTCTAGTTCAAGAACACATGAAGAACACAAGAACATATCAATCATGCAAGAACACACTTTAGTCTAAATGAGATATGTCGCAATACTTACTTTGGTCTAAATGAAGAACAAAAAAGAACTCCTTCATCATCACCTTCACTTCCCTCTCTACCTAGCTCTCTCTCACACACACACACCCTACATGGGGAATGAGAGGAGAGGAGAGGAGAGGAGAGGTTGGATGTGTCTCAAATGGGAGCCCCTCCCCTCCTATTTATAGAGGAGGGGGTGGCTTGCTTGGAGGCTCATTTGTCACCAAAACACTCCGGGCTGCGCCTTAGGACCAATGGGGTACGACCACGTGGAAGCAAGAGATGAGCGGCGACAAAATGGGGCCGGCCGAAGTGGGGTTCGGCCGAACCATCATTGGCACGCTTCGTCGTGTGCTTTCTCTGAGAGACTGGTATGTGGGTCCCATGATCTTTCCCAGGTGCATGCGGAGTTTTGAGGCGGTTTGGGTCCCCGATGGGCCCTTGGATCCTTGTGCTGCACACGTGGCGGTGTCTGATTCGTCGGGAGCTGCTTCACATGGATTGATGAGGTGTCATGGACACATGGCATCCAATGTGGCACACGTCGCCACGTGGTCTGGTGTGGGTCCCACCGAGCTCACAAGATATCGGGAATATGATCTTGGCTTGTGCATATCCTTCTCATCCGGACTCCGAAGTAGACAAATAATATATCCATTTCGATCGTCTCGACGAGCCCGTCTCAATGGTGCAGTCCAAATTGGCATTTGAGGATGTTTATGATGACGTCCTTTAATAGCCATTGGATCAGTTGCTCTTAACTGTACCATTTGGCAAGTATTCCGGTGCATCCTACCACAAAACCTAGAAACACCAACACTTGTGGAAATCATTAGTATCAAGCTTATTCTAGTGTTGATGATCCTTTTACATTTATTTTATGCAGGTATTGACAGTGTAAAAGTAGCACTTAACAGCCGTCAACAACACCCCCACACTTGACCTTTGCTCGTCCCGAGTAAAGGGAGTCAGATCAAGGTGAGACATGATATCCAAAGGTATGAAGCGAGCATAAGAGATATTCCAAATCATATCTTGTACTTGTGAACTCTGTGAAGTGTCTATCATGCTATCTTGGGTAGTTGAGGAATGGAATGGTCATGAATCAAATCACTCCTGCTCATCATGTCAAGTAACTTAGGGTTTTGCAATAAATTTTCAAAAACAAACCTTGCTTAGCTCCTCATTTGATTCTCTCAGATCGCTCAATGTGTATATGTCCTCACCAAGGCATTAGATTGCCTTTCTTCACCCTACTTCTAATGATGGCTATATGTAAAACATACTTGTATCACATGTATTGCAAAGTCAAAGACTGGATCCATAGAGAAAATCAAATCACACAATCAGATCAAGATGTGCACATGTATGAATATGGTGAGTATGGTAAGGTGGATACTAGGCCAGGGATAGGTGCTAGATATTACCATACATATATGATGCAAGCTGGAGTGATAGTAAGGTGGACACTAGACCTGGAATGGATACTAGTTATTACCATCTAAGTTATGGAACTCCTATTTGCATGACCACCTCTCTCCTTTTTCTCCTTTATTTTGGACATGGGCTATTCTTTCTTCTTTTTTTCTTTTCTTTTTTCATCATGCCTTGAGCATGTGTCTCTTTTTCTTTCTTTTCTCTTTTTTCATAGCCCATGTCTCTTTTGAAGGAAACTTTTGGAGAGAGATGTCACACCACATATGGAGCAGTATTTTTATGAAATGGATGAGTGATACAATGCTAACTTCCAGTGTAGAAGCATAGCAAGGGGAAAAATGGGTGGTGTGCACATTAATCTTGATCATGAAAGTAATGAAAAAAATTCTCACAAGGGTCACAGAATTTGACAAAGCTCAATGCAATAACAAGCAGCATATGAGTATAAGGTTTTGAACTATGAACATCATATGGCTTTGGTAAGACGGTGGCATATCAAAGAGGAGCTTCGCAAAGGGTTTTTAAGATTTTCAAATAAAATTCCCAAGCACTCAAACATAAAGAGCAAAGATCATATCATCAAACCATATCACAAACGTCAACTACTTAGATAAGCATGAGTTCTCTAATGATATTTGTTCACAAGCATCAAGATGATGAGTGAGGAATAAAACATATGCAAGCCAACCACAGGAATCATGTAGAGCAAGCATAGCACAAACCTCTGAGTTTGATTTCATATGATAGGAATTGAAATTAAATCAAACTCTTAGATAAAGGAGAGTGAGGTAGAGGGTGCACATACCATCGCTTCTGAAGGATAAGAGATCAAGGAAGACAAGTGGTGATTTGGCTGACCAGAAGGCAGCCAGGTCACTCTAGTTTACCTTGCTCTTGTCATGAGGGCGTAGTCGATGTTGTGCAGCGCCTATGTGGGAGTTCTCGAGTGGATATGGTGATGATGAGCTCGAGAGAACTCCCCCACACTGGTGGTTGAATCTGGTGTTGTTCTTCATCCGACAAATGGAAACAAAAGATGGACTCTACTGGTTCGAGAACCATAGAGCCTTTATTCAAACTCAAATATTTTTGTTGTTTTTATTTTATTTTATTGTCACCATGTCATTTGCTCGAAAGGGTTAGACCATGGTTATACTTCATACACAAAGGGGGATATACTTAGCTCGGACCTTTGAGAGGTCATACGTACCACCTTTGCATGATGTGCAACATGAATCTAACACCTCAACTTACCTTCCCATTTGAATTTAGCTCGATGACTTACCCATTCAAATTTGGCAATTTTCTACAGGGGTTAGTCAGCACGCATGCAACCAAGATCTATGAAAATATAACTCTAAGGTTCATCAATCAAACTTGACACCACGTCTAGTTTGGTTGAAGAAGGCATTTTAACCTAAGCACCATGCTTAATTCAAACCAGAGAATATGAACAAGGATAAAGGAAGCATGAAAGCATGATCAAACTATTTTTGAAAGGGACATAAGCATGAACAAAAACGGTGAACCTCGGGCAACCTCCTGGAAGGGCTTTGTTTAATGTCAAAAGCAGGACTTACCTAGCTAGCGGGCAAGATGCAAGAGCTAACATCATCTCCACACCAGGCTATGATTTGGTAGAGGAGGAACTTTACTCAGGATGCTCACATACCTCCCCCACACTTGAAGTTTGCATTACTAGGCAACAAAACTCAAGTGTGTGGTGATCAAGCTTCCTTTTGTAAATGTTCCCTCACCAAAGCTTACCTTAGGTGTTGCAAATGATGTAGCTCACATGTTCGTAGCCGTCACCTGTCCATCTTTCTTTTCAATCTCCACCTGAAAGGTTAGTGACCAAAAATACCTAGAGGACAACTTATCCTAAAAACATGCTCTTGATTTTATTCGAAGTAGGGAAATAAAACCTATGCTAGTCCAGGCTATCTCCTGGTAGTGCTTTGTTTATTACAGTCATAAGCTCGACCATGGGAGATTTCTCTTGCAGCCACATTGGTGGTGTCCTTCCCATCTCACCACCAATCACTGATGAATCAGTGAAGCTTTAGCTGCAAGGTAGTGCTTGATCTATTATGGTCATAAGCTGGACCATGGGAGATTTCTCTTGTAGCCGCATTGGTGGTGTCCTTCCCATCTCACCACCAATCACTGATGAATCAGTGAAACTCTAGCTGCAAGGTTAGTACCATATACGAACACAAGTCCAAAAGATAGCAAAGCTAAAAGAAAACATGATCATTCCAGGGAGGCTAAGACAGCTCCTGGGGCGATCACGGGACTCGAGAAGCTATAGCACTAGGGTGATCCTCGGAGATGGAAGGTTGAGCACTGAGGCTAGCGCTCTCGCAACTGATCTCCGAGCGAACTCAGCTCAGAAAAACACACAGCCTCCAGAAGAGGATATAGTAAAAACTCAAACAGCCGGCGTACGTTCAGGAGCTAGAGTTCGGGTGAAGGGTGAGGTTACACTCGTCCTTCCTTAGGTAGATGGACCGATGTTCTCATCAAAATGATGAAACATCCTGAGGTCTAGCCTAAGCTTCCAATGGGAGGTTATGGATAGACTGGAAAGATCAGCTCCCATTGGGCATCGATCAAGTCAATCATAAGATAAGAAGTAAAGCTTCTCTTGACTGATCGGCATCGATCGATGATCTTGGCATCATAAATGAATGCACACGATTCGATCAGTATGTGATCATGCTCCTTCGGTCAGATAGATGAATCCTCATGGATTATAAAGCAAATACCGATGCGTCAGCCCATACGTAACCTTGGTGCTAGGCACCTCAGCTCAAACCGAGACGTAGGAACAGGATAGGCCAATCGTACTCTCCTTAGGAGATCATAACTAGGATCAGACAAGTCATCCTGGCCGAGAATGATTCGTCCTTTCCTAATTACTCTCTCCATCCTCCCACGAGACAGTCTCGGAGAGAAGGTCTAAGAAGAGGCACGAGAGGGGAACCCAAGGGTAGACTCGGTGCTAAGCAATCTTTCCCTTAGACTCCTGCTATTCAGGAATGATATCTTCAGCTAGAGCTTAAAGCCTCAGCTCGGCTGATGATGAGTCTAGGTGGCTCAACATTTCTTCTGATGGGCACCTCATCGACCGGGATGCAAAGGGAGCTGAAATCCCAGAGGTTTTCCACGATCTCTTTTCCCTCAACAACGTCCAAGTGCACAAAAGAGGCTTTAGAGAGAGCATTAAGCCACATGGCATCGTCCTTCCGTAACCCATACCGGAAGCACTGAAGCAGCATCCGATCGGGAACATGGAGGACTGACCAATCTTCCGCCGAGAAGGCGAAGTGATTCTATGCCATTCATAGCGATTCCACCTCACCTTGCTTGAGACTGAGAATCCTTATCATTAACGAGATGATGCATCGTATCATGAAGAATCGGGAGCAGGAAGCTGCTCTCAAATTTTCCCAAGTGAGGTAGTCTCTACCAAAACAACGGTGTCAATCCCGTGCTTTCCGAAAGAGGGATAGCGGGAAAATTCCCTTTTCCGAGCATCTGGTGATTCTCCGATTTCACTCGGAGTTTCAATCAGACACTCGTAGTCTCTCACATGATCGAAGGGGTTCTCATGAATTGACCCCGAGAAAGAAAGATCCTGAATTAGCTTCATGAGAGAGGGGCGAATCTGATAGCCAGATGAAAGAACGAGTCTTGACAAGGATGGCTCTAAGGGTTCACTCCTCAAAGGTGGAAGGTGTTTACAAGGATAACCTTTCATGGGTAGCGGGGGTAGAGGTAGAAGTAAATAAAACGAAAAAGGATATCTCGAAGGGTAACGGGGGGTAAATGTAGAAGAAAAAAGAAAAAAGATAAATAAGAGGACCACTAGGTTCGAAGATAGATACAGCAACCATTCCCCGACAACGGCGCCAGAAATGCTTGTTGGCATTTCTTAACGTCACCACTAGTTGTAAACCTAGAGGGAACATATAAGAGCAACTGGGTATACCACAAGCGTAAGGAAATACTGCTGTAGCACTTCCCCAAGGAAGGAGAGTATTCCAAGGGTATCGAATCCAAGGAACGGTGTGCACTATCTTCTACTCTAGTATAGACGGTCCAAGGACGCCAAGCTCAGCTATGGTCGGGGGGAAGGTGAAGGACTTCCTAAGTGTATCGGTCAAGGCCGTATCTTTTCACGGTATGGAACTTACTGCGGGGCGCCAGCCCATCCTAACTTTTTAGGGACAGGCCAATGTTCTGGCAACGGGGCCCTACTCGGTACCCAGGCATGGAGGATTACAATGGGTCCAACATGCTGTCACCATGCGGCCTACCTGCCACGTGCCAAGTACGTGGTATTCTAAGGATAACTGTAGTCTAGACACCACGTCTACAACACTGATTACTACTATAGCAGGATACGTCTCCTAGGCCGATAGCCTGACTATAGCACACGTATAAATACGGAGTGACGTACACAAGCAAGTGCGTACTAGATCGTACCTTATCAGATCAGGATAGGTTAGGAAGAACAACTACTGACATATTTATGAGCCTCAACTAGATCAAAGGAGTGATCCACAGACAAACAGATAAATGCACTTGCATAGTTATTCAAGTAGATCGAAGGGTTGTGTTCATGAAGAACACAAGCCTCTAGTTCAAGAACACATGAAGAACACAAGAACATATCAATTATGCAAGAACACACTTTAGTCTAAATGAGATATGTCGCAATACTTACTTTGGTCTAAATGAAGAACAAAGAAGAACTCTATCATCACCTTTACTTCCCTCTCTACCTAGCACTCACACACACACACACACCCTACATGGGGAATGAGAGGAGAGGATAGGAGAGACTGGATGTGTCTCAAATGGGAGCCCCTCCCCTCCTATTTATAGAGGAGGGGTGGCTTGCTCGGAGGCTCAATTGTCACCAAAACACTCCGGGTTGTGCCTTAGGACCAATGGGGGACGACCACGTGGAAGCAGGAGATGAACGGCGACAAAAGGGGGCCGACCGAAGTGGGGTTCGGCCGAACCTTCCTTGGCACGATTCGTCATGTGCTTTCTCTGAGAGACTAGTATGTGGGTCCCACGATCTTTCCCAGGTGCATGCGGAGTTTTGAGGCGGTTTGGGTCCCTGGTGGCCCCTTGGAGCCTTGTGCTGCACACGTGGCGGTGTCTGATTCGTCGGGAGTTGCTTCACAAGGATTGATGAGGTGTCATGGCCAAATGGCATCCAATGTGGCACACGTCGCCACGTGGTCTGGTGTGGGTCCCACAGAGCTCACAAGATATTGGGAATATGATCTTGTCTTGTGCATATCTTTCTCATCCGGACTCCGAAGTAGACAAATGATATATCCATTTCGATCGTCTCGACGAGCCCATCGCAATGGTGCAGTCCAAATTGGCATTTGAGGATATTTATGATGACATCCTTTAATAGCTATTGGATCACTTGCTCTCAACTGTACCATTTGGCACGTATTCCGGTGCATCCTGCAACAAAAGCTAGAAACACCAACACTTGTGGAAATCATTAGTATCAAGCCATATTCTAGTGTTGATGATCCTTTTACATTTATTTTATGCAGGTATTGATGGTGTAAAAGTAGCACTTAACAGCCGTCAACAATTTATAAATTTAGATTTATATGAATTAGATTTAGAATTAGATTTAGAGTTAGATTCAGAATTTAATTTGGAATTAGATTTAGATATAGATTTAGATGTAGATTTAAATGTTATTTATATTTAGATGTAAATGTTATTTAGAATTTAATTTGGAATTAGATTTAGGTGTAGATTTAAATGTTATTTATATTTATATGTAAATGTTATTTAGAATTTAGAATTAGATTTAGATTTCAATTTTGAATTCTTTTTATATTTCAATTACAATTTAGATTAGATTTATATTTCAATTAAACGCACATGTTTGACTCGAGTCGCTCCCGACTGCCCCGACTCGCTCAATTTAGGTTTAGATTCCCGCTCGACTCACACTCCCGAATCCTACGCCACGCTCCCGACTCCCCGCCATGCTCGATTTAGGTTTAGATTCCCGCTCGACTCGCTCGACTCTCACTCCTGACTCCCACACCACGCTCCCAACTCCCCGCACGCTCGATTTAGGTTTAGATTCCCGCTCGACTTGCTCGACACTCACTCCCGACTCCCTCGCCACGTTCCCAACTCCCCGCCATGCTCGATTTAGGTTTAGATTCCCGCTCGACTCTCACTCCCGACTCCCCCACCACGCTCTCGACTCCCCGCCACGCTAGATTTAGGTTTAGATTCCCGCTTGACTCGCTCGACTCACTCCACTCGCTCCCGACTCCCTGCCACGCTCCCAAGTCCCCCACGACTCCCGACTAAATTTAGAATTACATTTTTAATAGTCTCATCATTGGAATAGTTTGTCCTCATAATATTATTTTTGTCATATTATTTTAGTTACAATAGCGCGAACAGAAGAGGACCGAGAAGCGGAGAAAATGATAATGGATATAATTGCTCTGAATACTACGAATGATCCACAAAATGAACAAGAATAGGATCACAGAGAGGCTGACAGCTACCTAAACATGTCTGGTGATGGCAACGAGGGGGAGAAACCAATTGCTCAGGGAAGCAATGATGGAGAACCATCCGAGGTATAATTAGTAAAAACCAGTACCTCGTCATGATTTTAATGTTTACCTACTAATTACAGAAAATGAGTTAATAGTTCTTAAATTTTTAGGAGCCTGCATCGAGTAGCAAGAAGAAGTTGGTGGGAAACACGGCCCAAAGAAGAAGCTAGAGGGGCGTTTCATCATCACAGAAGTATCTTACGATGGGAGGCCATTAGCTCCACATGAAAATGTTGTCAAATTGAGAAATCACATTAGGGCTCTTGTTAGGGACAACATCCCAATAAGCTTTTGGTATTGGAAAGCGGCTGATGTAACTGCAGCACCCGAAGAAGGTGAAAATGTAACTGAGCATGAAGATCAAGATCAGGATGAAGAGAAACATGAAGATGAGAATGAACCCTCGGTACCGGTTCGGGCAGATGTGGTCCCGGTCATAGAGAAGAACATGATTTTGGCTGAGGTGACAGCACACTTCTCATTTCCAAAAGACACAATTTTGCAAGATGTGCGCACTTGGGCCCTACAGAAGGGTACAATTGCCTTTCAGACGTACAAGAAGCGGATGACCAAGGACTACATCAAGAAGGGGCTTACACCTGATTTTAAGAAGCCGGGACATGCGAAGTTAAGAGATCACTAGGATGCATTTGTGTAGGGCAAGCAATCGGAAGATGGCACCAAGTTGATTGCAACCAACACAGCCAATGCGCGTAAAAAGAAAGAATTTTATAAGCTTGGCCCTCGAGGTTACGTGATGGCCATGCCCAGATGGGATCGGATGGAACAAGAGATAATAGGACGTGGAGTCATACCGACAACTCTAGATTGGCCTGACCGAGCCAGAAATTACTATTATGCACATGGTGGCATGCTCAATCCCGAAGCTGGATCATTAATACTGGGGGAGCAGCTAAGACAGACAGCTGCAAGGCTTGTTGAGTTGATTAGGGCTACTGCCGAAGGAACTTTCTTACCTGATCGAGAGAAGGACGAGCTTTCTGCTGCAATAGGCCTTGCAGAACATGGTGGACATTGTCGAGGCAAAGGTGTGGTTCCATGGAAAGTCGCATGGCTTCAGCACATTGAATCCTATAAGAAGCGCAAAAGGACCTTGGATGAACAAGATAGGAAAATAAGACAATTACAAGAGCGCATCGATATGGCTGAGGAAAGAATGGAGAAAATCATTGACCAACGTGTGGCCCTTGCTCTTAACAAACAATCATCTCAGCAAGGGCCTGCAGATGAAATGAGCCCGCCATCTACTAAGGGAAAAAGTAGTGTCGCTTCAACGGATGCAGCACCAGCAAACACGGAAGCAGCTGCCCCGGTCAAGGAAGCACCCCTAGCCTCACCAGAAGCAGCCACCCCGGGCAGCCAAGAACGGTTCCCTATGGATGACATCACAGTGAGTTCAGCGTGTGAGCTTCTCGCTCAACTCAGAAACAAGATGATACCGGTGGCTTATGGTGTTGCTGAGGTCCCGGCACCGGGGCAAACTTTCATATGCGTGGATTACCATAAAGGATTTTACCATAAAGTTTCCATCGACCGAGTGGTCAATGGTTGGGAAGACCTTGAACTGGAGTTACCGGGACCTGATGGGAAAGAGTTGGTTGGAGATACCATGCACGGTTGGGTATTTTGGGCCAAGGCCCACATAAAGATTACGGAACCGGCACCTCTTCCTGATGCCTCATCTACACCCCCCATGCCTGAAGGCGAAGATCATTAGTTACCGTCTTCTCAAATGGAAGGGACTGCCCGCTCAGCACGATGAGTCTGTTAAGGGCAAGGGTACCAAACGACGAGCTACTCATCATCCTCTGCCCCCTCCTCCAAAGAAGCAGATGAAGCCCAGGCAGAAGAAGCCTCAACCAAAATTATCTTATGAGAAGACTCAGGAGGAACTAGATGCTTCAGTGCGGAATGAGCTTGATAGACAAATATTCAAAGCCAAGAAGCCACCGGTTGAGAAACCAATTGATCAGGTGAAATTTCATGGCTTCATGAGGCAAATTGAGGAGGAGAAACGACAAAAACCTAAGGAACCTCCTTTGACTGATTATGACCGACAGACAATCAAGATTCACAGACAAAAGAAGCAGGCGAATAAAGCTAAATGTACAATTCCACAACTAGGCACCCAGTCAAAACAATTTGTCTCCTCCATTAAGGTGCTTTCAAAGTTTGACCAGTAGATGCTCATATTCAATAAGGAAACAGGTCTGACACCTAGTCAACTTCGAGGGGTGGAACCTATCCCAAAGCATAAAGGGACAAATAGACTGTAGTATGAGCTCGGTAAACCGCTTGTGTGGCCGCAGTTGCTGGCGCATCTTCTGTAACAACCCAGAATTTAAGTTATGAAAATGTGAGGAAATTTGAACTTTTACTTATTGATGATGTGTCACCTAAACTTAAACCGTTTCTAGCCTCTTCCCTTAATCTTACTTAAATAAAACCAAAAATATAAAAACATAAATTCAAATTATGGTAAAGTTAGTGATTTGGTTTTTATGGATTTTATTTGGAGTTAATTGTTTGTGTTATGAATTTGAATAAAATCAAATTCAAACCTATAGTTTAAACTTAATTCAAAACTATATTCAAACCTATCCAACAAACTGGGCCAGCTAACTTCCTCTCTAGTCTACCGAACCACCTCCATCTTTTAGCCCTTAAACGGCCATGCACCCTGGTTTGCCTGTGGCCCATCAACCGGCCCAACCCGGCTCGGCCACTCAACACACCCCGGAGCCCCTGTTCTTCTTCTCCCCCACGCCGAGCCGCACCGCCACGCCGCACCACACGCTCACGCGCCATGCCGCACCGTCCCACTCCACTGGAGCGCACGCCAAGAGGTGGCCCGCACACCGAGGTGGACCACACGCTTTTCCCCTCGAGTATTCACTCAATTGCCCCTGGGCAACTCACGTGCCAATCAATCCCATGCCCGCGCGCTGCGCCTTCGCCACCAAGGCAAAGGAGAGGGAACAAGCCCAGCCCCACGCTGTCCCCCGGTCTCCTTGACCCTACGCTCGCACAAAACCACAGCG
Source organism: Cenchrus fungigraminus (assembly GCA_036936925.1). Taxonomy (NCBI): domain Eukaryota; kingdom Viridiplantae; phylum Streptophyta; class Magnoliopsida; order Poales; family Poaceae; genus Cenchrus; species Cenchrus fungigraminus. The sequence goes on from CM072779.1 coordinate 108,836,315, forward strand.
CCCTTCTCCAATTTGGCCTTGTCGCCAGTGGGGCTCTTTTCCCCATCCCCTGCTCCGCCGCCGTGAGAGGAGAGAAGGGAAAAGTGGAGGAGGAGTGGGGGGAGAGGGGGAGTCGGAGGCGCACCACCACCGCGCCGTCCTGCCGGAGCCGGAGCAGTCGAAGCCGGAGCCGGACGAGTCGGGAGGGAAGCTGTCCATGAGCACGCAGGGACCGAAGCAGAGGAGCACGCCGCACCGTCGCCTTCACCACGCCGTCACCGCCGTGATCTTCACCACCGCGGTTGACACTGCTACGCCTACACCGTCACCTCTCGGTGAGCCAGCGAACCACCCCTCTGCTCCTTCCCTACACCTTGGGAGCGTGCTCCTGCGCCACGCCACGCTGGTCTTCGCACCGTGCGTCTTCGCGAGCCCGCCGCCGTGGCACACCCTAGTGCCGCGCCGGACCTCGCCACTCGATCTCGCCGTGTTGTCACGTCCTTGTGACGGCCTTTGTGCCGTTTATCTATGTGCAGGAGCCGTGCTGCCGCTTCGCCATCGCAGTCGTGCCGCGCGCCGCGTCTCTGGTTTGCTCTGAACCCGCGCGCCGGCCGGCCGTGTTGCGGCCAGGGGCTAGCCCTGTGGGCGCGCACGAATCGCCAGGCCAAGCGCACCCAAGCGCACGGTCGCAGTAGTGCGTGCTTGTTTGCTTGTTTAGCCGCGCCTGCGTCGCCGTGCATCACCACCGCGCCGACGCCGCACTGCTGTTCGCCGCGATGCCACCGCGCACTGAGCCGACCCTAGGGACCGCGCCGGGAACCCGGTCGAGCTGGGAAGCCGCGTGCTAGCACCGCTCTGCCGCATCGCGTCCTGCTTGAAACCACCATCGCTGCAGCTGCTGTTCACCATGCGCCACGTCGCCGACGCACGCCTCGCTGCGCCGGGTATCCCTCCGTGTCGCACTGTGCGTCACCCACCTATGCTCAACCTCAGGGCGGTGGCCGTGCCAAACTCTCCGTGTGAACCTAGCGCATCTACCCTTGAGCTTGCTCGAACCCCGGAATCACCGCCGCCTCTAAACGCCGTCCGCCGTCGCCGCCGGGGGCGCGTCGGGACGCGCCAACACGCACGCACGGGTGGCAAGGACACCCGCTTTCTCCCAGCAGAGTCTAGGGGGTAGCAATAAACATCTTTCTGTGAAAACCGGGGAAGGTTAACGGGCCGTGACCCAATACAGCCCAGGAGCCGGCCCCTTTTCCTTTTTCCTCTGCGCCCTGAAATTTAGGTGACGGGCCTCTGTTAGACTTAGCTCGTTCGGCCCAAGGAGCCAAGTCCAATGGGCCAAATCCAGCCCACTGACACTTTCGGCCCAATAAAGGCCCACTAACACTGCTGCTGACGTCACGCTTATGTCATGCTGACGTCATCAGCTATTTTCAAAATAAAAATCCCTTTTCTGTTTTATAAATGAATTTGGAAATTAATTTATAAAACATTTAATCTTTGAAAATTCATAACTAATTATTTATAACTTCGAAAAATATGAAACCAGTTTCTATATTTTCCTAAAAATGAGACGGTGCTGTTTGTAGGTAGTTTGGTTCTGTTTGGATCTTTTAAAATTGGGTTTCTTTGGATTTATGCTTAGTTGTTTGCCGGTAATTTAGCGTCTCGTATCTCGTGCTGCGCAGACCCAAGCTACGACCCGGAGGAGGCCTACAACCCCGACTTCAACCCAGACCAGGACTACGGACACCAGCCAGGTGTCATGTCACTCCCAACCATTTAGATCCTATGCATGCTTTAGTTGCTAGTGCTTAATTACTTTTGATGCATATTTTTAAATCGCATAGACAATTGATTAGCCATGCCTTGGAATTGTTAATCCTGTCCTTGGAATACCTACTTTTGGAACTAGCTACAGACCCCTAGCTAGTTCCCCGGTTTTATTCATCCATATATTTTACCCTTAGTTATGGATGGATCTCAGGTTTTGACCGAGGTTGGGATACCTCGGAATTCTTGCGTGTGTTTTGGGTGAGTGTGTGTCCTTGACATGTTACCGTGGGAGCGAGCCACTTTGGGTACTTCTGAACGCCTCCCTAGGGGAGATGTGTCCTGGCCTCTCGCCATAGCGGCGTGTCGGACGGTTGGAGTTGGTGAGTGCTCGCTCTTGCAATTAAGGACCGATCGACAGTTTAACTGTGATTTTTGGGCTATTTACATGCAAACCTTTCACCTTGTTATGGGCAGGGTTTGGTCCGAGAACTAGTATGTGGATGGCATCCAGCCTGTAGGCGTACCGGTGTGGTCGTGTGAGGGGGACGGGTATTACCCCCCGAGTAGACTTCGCCCCGGCTTCTCCGGGGATGGTTTCACAGCTTCGAGGCCCTGCTGGCAAGTTTCGCACCCCAGTGAGGACGAGTCAGGCTCGGAGAGGCAGGAGAGTGCCGTCCACTGCTATGCCTCCGGCCGTTAGGTAGAGAGGTGGATCGGGGGCACCCGATTCTGCTCTACTCGGCGGGTCCAGTTGTACAACCTCTGCAGAGTGTTAAACCTATAGCTATAGCCCGTGTCCACTGGTATGGACAGCCCACGGGTCTGTTACTTTGGCTAGTCTCTTCTTGTGCTGCTTTCTCTCCCCTGTGTGTGTATGAGCCCAGCTTCGTGCCGTTGAGACGTGGGGATAGGAGCTAGTGACCCCACGTCGCAGATGAGAGTGGGATGCTGTATCTTGGTTGAGATCCAGTGTTTGGTGTTTCTTTCCTTGATGGGGTGTTGACCCCCAGAGGCATTGTCCTCAGAGGTGTGGATCTCCTCGGAGATGGTGACCTCTCGGCTATTCTGCTTACCTTGATGTTGCTACCGCTGCTTGCATAACCTTCTACAACCATAATTAGGATTAAACATGCATACTAGAATTATTCTCTTTTGCTTATGCTCTTTGTTGGGAAGCTGACATGACCTACTCGCTTATCGAGTAGATGATGGGTTTTCAGACCAGGAGCCAGACTACGACTTTGAGCACGATGGATGGGAGGACTCAGGCTCGCCCTACACTCGAGTTGCCTGCGGATATGGAGTCTACTTCGCTACATGAGAGACGTTGCGTAGATGTTACTCTATTTGATTCAGTCCCGTTGGACTTGTACCCGGCATGTGCCGAAATGATGTACTCAGATGCTTAATTATTATAATATTATTGTGTGGACCTTCATGTATTATCATCTGTTGTACTATTTTTATTTACTTTCTGAGACAGGGATTTGCACATGATAGCCTCCTGGGACTATCACAGAGGTGCAGGGATCGGGTTCCCTTCTTTGGAAACCTAGTTCGTTTCTGTTGGTATCAGAGCTGTACTTGACTATAGGACGAGCCTAGGAACGGACGATAGTATAGGAAAGCCAAAACAACTTGTGCTTTATATACAATCCATGAAATTTTATATAAGTACCTTGAACTTTATTATAAACTACCTTGATTGACATTACTAACTCTTACTAACTTCCCTAACAACATGCAGATGGACCAGCTGACGTGGATTCCCCTCAAGACCGATGGCCAGTGGGCCGGCGGGTTCTGCAAGATCCTTAAGGACTGCTTGGAGACAGCTGGAGTGGAGACAAGCGAGGTACTCTACGAGGGACGCACCACTGCAGCCGTGGACCAGTCGCCGACAGAGCTGACCTTGAAGATACCAGCAGACCCCCGTGTGCCAGAGTTCGAGGAGGTCAAGGTCATGTGTTTCGACAACTCTACCTTAGAGGCTCACCAGTGTTGTGCTAGACTCGCGCTGAAGAAAGTGTGTCGGCAGTTGGAGTAGAGGTTGAAGGATACCCCATTTGGAGTCCTGCCGACAACAGTGTACGACCACAGTAGGTGGCACAAGGAGGAGACAGCTTACACCAAGGAGAGCACAGAGGGCAAGGATGAGAAGGACCAGTTGGCTAGCAAGTTCATTCAAGCTCAAGACCAGGCACTCTACTGGGCCGATTCAGAGATAGTGTTTCTGCGATAGAAGTGGGACGACACCTTGGGGTGGAACGCCTAGCTGGAGAGGGAGAACAGCCACTTGGAGTTCTTTCTCAACGAGGCACACAGGAGGAACATACAGATCACCTAGTGGGGACTCGCAGCTGCCAGAGCTAGTACAGAGAGGGAAGCCCTGGAGATCGCTACCTTGAGAGCAAGACTGGAGGAGACACAGACTGCTCTAAGAGAGTCGGAGGCAGCAGCCAGAGAGGAGAGGTTGAGACTACGCGAGAAGGAGTACTTGGTGGAGTCACTTGGGGCAGCTTGCACTGACTACCAGTTGAGACTGTGGGGATACGAGGAGAGGCTGATGCAAAACTACAACCACCTGTGGCACTTAGGAGGCAGAGTGTATGAGGCACAGGACTCAGCTAACCGGACCAGCTCGGCATGGAGGGACTCGGACCTGCGGCGTGTGACAGAGCTCAAAGAGGTTGCAGAGTTGGTACCACCACAGAAGAGGCCCAAGCTGAGAACCGAGACGTTCGAGCTACCACCTACCCAGCTTCCAGCACAGCCACCCTACCCAAGAGGCAGTACCGACACACCTGAGATGAACAGAGCTTTGAGGAGCTTGGCAGGCTACTTCAACCTACCAGAGATTGAGATTCCAGACTACCCGGGAGTGAAAGACCCGCCGTTTTACTCGGTTCCACCCAGTCCGAAGACAGTGTCACCACCGTACTCACCAGCTCCAGTTCAGAGGTAGGCACCTTGAGGGGATGATCCTGTAGTCAGATAGAGTAGAGTTCTTCATGATGTCCATGTTTAGTTGACCACCCTTTATGCATTCCGTAGTAGTTCTCATGCTTCTGTGTAATCTTGAAGGTTGTGGAGTAGGCCTCGAGATACACACCTTTTGTATGGTGATCTTGCATGAGTGATTGGAGTTATCGATCTTTTGCCGGAGTTTATGCTTCTTATTTGCTTGTGTGAAATGGCTTGTTGTTAGCTAGATACTCCTTACATGTTTAAGTACCTAAAAGTTAATTTCCGACAACTCGTTTCTCACGATCTCAAATTCTTGGAATAGATGTCGGGGGTGAGGAGGTCGGGACGGCTCCTACGCCGTTTCGAGGAGGCAGCTAGGGAGGACGCCGAGCAGGAGGACGTCCCTCTCCCCGCTGGAGGTCGAGGTCGTGGCCGCCGTGAAGGCTGTGCCCCACGTGGCGGACACAGTGGTGCACACCGCGGTGGGCGGGGAGGTCGAGGAGGCCGAGGAGGCCGAGCACCAGTTGACCCAGAGGAGGTCGAGGAGCCCGAGGAGGAGGCTGAGCCCGAGCCAGAGTAGGCACCGGAGCAGCCGGCACCACCGCCCAACCTAGCAGTAGTGATGGCACTTCAGACCCAGCTGATGCAGACGATCGCCAACGCTGTGGTTCAGAACAACAACCGGAGGAACATTAGGAACCAGCCGGAGAGCTTGCAGAAGAAGGTGGAGGGTTTTTCCAAGCTACATCCACTGACCTTTGACAACTCTCCAGACCCGCTTGTGGCCGACAACTGGTTGACGGAGATCGAGAAGAAGTTAGCGCTCACAGACCTTGCCGAGGAGGAGTGTGTGTCAGTTGCCGCGCACCAGCTGGTCGGCACTGCAGGAGCCTGGTGGGACAGCTACTGTGACTCACACGCGGACCCGACCCACATCACGTGGGAGGAGTTTGTGGAGGCTTTCAGGGAGTTCCACATTCCAGAGGCAGTAATGGATAGGAAGGCAGACGAGTTCAGGCACTTGAAGATGGGGCAGATGTCAGTACAGGAGTACATGAACCGCTTCCAGGAGCTGATGCGGTACGCCCCAGACGACTCCAACACTAAAAAGAAGAAGATGTACTGGTACTGTAAGGGACTCCACAGAGGGATGGCGCACCACCTGGCTGCTCACGACTGTGCTACTCTTCACGCCCTGGTGGGCAAGGCTTTGGTAGTGGAGAAGTCGAGGTTCGACTACGTGGAGGTCCGAGGAGAGAAGAGGCAGCGTGCAGACCATACAGGGCACTCAGGTTCACACCAGCGACAGAGGTCAGCTCCACCACAGTACCCACCGCAGAGACAGCGACCTTACCCTTAGCAGCAGCAGACTCAGTTCACTCAGCAGGGCAGAGGTCACCCCGGAGGTAGTGGAGGTTTGAGTCAGTGGAAGCCCAGGCCGCAGCAGCCGCCAGCCTACGACAGCTCACAGATCACTTGCTACCACTGCCGTCAGCTAGGCCACAAGTCCAACGTGTGCTCCCAGAAGCTTCAACAGGGAGGTCAGAGCAGGAACACGCAGTACCAGACACCAGCGAAGGCACCAGTTCCAGGAGGACAGCCCCAGCAGAACCAGCAGCAGAGCGCTCCACCACCCACTCGAGGCAGACTGAACCACCTGACCACAGAGGAGGCAGCCGCAGCACCAGACGTGGCTCTCGGTGAGTTTTTAGTTGATTCAGTTATGGCTACCGTTTTGTTTGACACCGGTGCTCAGTTTTCGTACATTTCTACCAAGTTCGTAAAAGAAAGGTCATTACCAACTAAGCCCAGACCACAGCCTATAGTTACTAGTTCCCCGCTAGGTGAGAAGCGGAGTATGCTGGAGTGTAGAGGAGTGAACATGGTGATCGAGAAGCAGTTGTTCGTGGTAGACTTGACAGTCCTGGAGTTGACCGGGATCGACGTGATACTTGGGATGGAGTGGTTAGCCCAGCACAAAGGATTGGTGAACTGCAACCCAGTGTACGTGTAGTTGGAGCACCCCAGTGGAGCCAGAGTGTTGATCAAGCCACAGGGCCAGAGAGCGACGCTGATGTTGTGCAACATGAAAGGAATGAGTATGGAGGAAATTCTAGTGGTGAGGGAGTACCCCGATGTGTTTCCAGAGGAGTTGACCGAGTTACCACCAGACAAGGATATTGAGTTCATGATTGAGCTGATAACAGGAGCTAGACCAGTGGCCAAGAGCCCGTACAGGATGTCCGCAGATGAACTCGATGAACTAAAGAAGCAACTCAAGAAACTGCAAGAGCAAGGGTTTATTCGACCGAGTGCCTCACCTCGAGGTTCGCCAGTTCTGCCTGTGAACAAGAAGGATGGCACTAAGAGGATGTGTGTGGACTACCGAACTCTCAACTCGATGACGATCAAGAACAGGTATCCTTTGCCCAGGATTGATGACTTGCTAGACAGGCTACGGAAGGCAAAGTTCTTTTCCAAGATTGACTTGAGGTCAGGCTACTACCAGATGAAGATTCGGGACCAGGATATCCCGAAGCCAGCTTTCACAAGTCGGTACGGCCTGTACGAGTTCGTAGTGGTTTCTTTCGGGCTGACCAACGCACCTGCCTACTTTATGAACATGATGAACAAGGTCTTCATGGAAGAACTGGACAAGTTTGTGGTAGTGTTCATAGATGACATTCTGATCTTCTCTGAGACAACCGAAGAGCACGAGGAGCACCTTCGGATTGTGATGGAGAGGCTGAGATAGCAGAAGTTGTACGCAAAGTTCAGCAAGTGTGAGTTCTGGATGGAGGAAGTTTCTTTCTTGGGTCACGTGTTGTCAGCTGAGGGAGTTGCAGTCGACCCTTCGAAAGTGGAAGCAGTTACCAAGTGGGAGCAGCCACTCACAGTGACAGATATTCGGAGCTTTCTCGGGTTGGCAGGTTACTACAGGAGGTTCATAGAAAACTTCTCCAAGATAGCAAAGCCAATGACAGAGCTGTTGAAGAACGACAAGAAGTTTGTGTGGTCAGAGGCTTGTGAGAAGAGTTTCCAGGAGTTGAAGAAGAGGCTCACGACAGCTCCGATTCTTACCCTGCCAGATATCAAGAAGGATTTCGTGGTGTACTATGACGCCTCGAAACAAGGATTGGGATGTGTGCTGATGCAAGAGGGCAAAGTTGTTGCCTATGCGTCGAGGCAGCTCAAGAAGCACGAAGAGAACTACCCCACTCATGACTTGGAGCTAGCAGCAGTTGTTCACGCTCTAAAGATTTGGAGGCACTACTTGATCAGTAACAAGTGTGAGCTGTACACCGATCACAAGAGTCTAAAGTACTTCTTTACTCAATCGGAGTTGAACATGAGGCAGAGGAGATGGTTAGAGCTGATCAAGGACTACGACCTGGAGATTCACTACCACCGTGGCAAGGCAAACGTTGTGGCAGATGCACTGAGTAGAAAGTCCTATTGCAACAACTTAATGGTGAGGCAGGAGCAGCCAGCACTTCACAACGAGCTAGAGCAGCTTCAGGTTGAGATTGTGGAGCAGGGACAGCTCAACAAATTGCAAGTGACCTACGACCTGGAAGGAAGGATTCGAGAAGCTCAGAAAGATTGCAAAGAGGTTGGGGCTATTCGAGAGCTGATGTTGGACGGCAAAGCTGAGGATTACCGGATCGATGAGCAGGGAACCGTGTGGTTGAAAGATCGGATCTGTGTCCCGCAGAACAAGAAACTCCGAGAGCAAATTCTAAAAGAGGCCCATGATTCAAGGTACTCCATTCACCCAGAAAGCACAAAGATGTACCAAGACTTGAAACAGAGGTTCTGGTGGAAGGATATGAATAAGGACATAGCTTACTACGTGGCTTGTTGTGACACTTGCAGCAGAGTGAAGATCGAGCACCAGAGACCTGCAGGACTGTTGAAACCGTTGGATATCCCCTAGTGGAAGTGGGATGACACTTCCATGGACTTTGTAGTGGGATTGCCCCGTTCACCTAAAGGACACGACTCGGTGTGGGTCATCGTGGACCGCTTGACCAAGGTGTCACACTTCGTGCCAGTCAAAGCAACAGACGCAACAGATCAGTTGGCAAACCTGTACATGGACCACATACTCAGACTACACGGAGCTCCAAGGAGCATAGTGTCAGACAGAGGGCCCCAGTTCGTGGCCAGGTTCTGGAAGAGCTTCCATGCAAGGATGGGAACCACACTCAGCTACAACACAGCTTACCACCCTCAGACCGACGGACAGACCGAGAGAGTCAACCAAACCTTGGAGGATATGCTCTGAGCTTGTGCCCTCACCTACGGCACCGACTGGGAGAGCAGTTTGTCCTACGCAGAGTTTTCGTACAACAACAGCTACCAGGCAAGTCTCCAAATGTCACCGTTCGAGGCCCTTTACTGGAGAAAGTGCAGAACACCCCTGATGTGGTCAGAGGTAGGAGAGAGGATGATCTTTGGTCTGGATATCCTCAAGGAGGCTGAGGAGAAGGTGGAGAAAGTCAGGGAGAACTTAAAGATTGCCTAGAGTCGGCAGAAGAGTTACACAGACCATCACCGGAGAGACCTGTCGTTCAGCAGAGGAGACTTCGTCTACTTGAAAGTGTCACCCATGAGAGGAACCAAGAGGTTTGCTATGAAAGGAAAGCTTGCACCAAGGTACGTGGGACCTTACCAGATCACCGGGAGAGTTGGGAAGCTCGCCTACAGGCTCGCCCTACCAGAGGAGTTGTCAGCCGTGCACCCCGTGTTCCACATGTCACAGTTGAGGAAGAGTGAAAAGGAAGTGGAAGCAAAGCAAGTCCCGGTAGAGATACTTGACCTACAGAATACCCTGGAGTATGCAGAGTACCCCGAGAAGATCTTGGACAGAGCAACAAAGGAAACCAGGAGGACCACCATTCCTTACTGCAAAGTGTTGTGGAGTCACCACACGGAGCGAGAAGCAACCTTGGAGAAAGAAGCCGACCTCAGGAGAGAGTTCCCTCACTTGTTCGAGGGAGAGGATGGAGCTTAAATCTCGAGGACGAGATTCCCGGTGGTGTGGGAGAATGTAACAACCCAGAAATTTAAGTTATGAAAATGTGAGGAAATTTGAACTTTTACTTATTAATGATGTGTCACCTAAACTTAAACCCTTTCTAGCCTCTTCCCTTAATCTTACTTAAATAAAACTAAAAATATAAAAACATAAATTCAAATTATGGTAAAGTTAGTGATTTGGTTTTTATGGATTTTATTTGGAGTTAATTGTTTGTGTTATGAATTTGAATAAAATCAAATTCAAACCTATAGTTTAAACTTAATTCAAAACTATATTCAAACCTATCCAACAAACTGGGCCAGCTAACTTCCTCTCTAGTCTACCGAACCACCTCCATCTTTCAGCCCTTAAACGGCCATGCACCCTGGTTTGCCTGCGGCCCATCAACCGGCCCAACCCGGCTCGGCCACTCAACACACCCTGGAGCCCCTGTTCTTCTTCTCCCCCACGCCGAGCCGCACCGCCGTGCCGCACCGCACGCTCACGCGCCAGGCCGCACGTCCCGCTCCGCTGGCGCGCACGTCAAGAGGTGGCCCGCACGCCGAGGTGGACCACGTGCTTTTCCCCTCGAGTATTCACTCAATTGCCCCTAGGCAACTCGCGCGCCAAGCAATCCCATGCCCGCGCGCTGCGCCTTCGCCGCCAAGGCAAAGGAGAGGGAACAAGCCCTGCCCCACGCTGTCCCCCGGTCTCCTTGACCCTGCGCTCACACAAAACCACAGCGCCCTTCTCCAATTTGGCCTCGTCGCCAGTGGAGCTCTTTTCCCCATCCCCTGCCCCGCCGCTGTGAGAGGAGAGACGGGAAAAGTGGAGGAGCAGTGGGGGAAGAGGGGGAGTCAGAGGCGCAGCACCACCGCGCCGTCCTGCCGGAGCTGGAGCAGTTGAAGCCGGAGCCGGACGAGTCGGGAGGGAAGCTGTCCACAAGCACGTAGGGACCGAAGCAGAGGAGCATGCCGCACCGTCGCCTTCACCACACCGTCGCCGCCGTGATCTTCACCGCCGCGGTCGACACTGCTACGCCTACACCGTCGCCTCTCGGTGAGCCAGCGAACCGCCCGTCTTCTCCTTCCCTGCACCTTGGGAGCATGCCCCTGCGCCATGCCACGCCGGTCTTCACGCCGTGCGTCTTCGCGAGCCCGCCGCCGTGGCACACCCCAGTGCCGCGCCGGACCTCGCCACTCGATCTCGCCATGTTGTCACGTCCTTGTGACGGCCTTCGTGCTGTTTATCTATGTGCAGGAGTCGCGCCACCGCTTCGCCATCGCAGTCGCGCCGCGCGCCGCGTCTCTGGTTCGCTCTGAACCCGCACGCCGACCGGTCGTGTCGCGGCTAGGGGCTAGCCTTGTGCGCGCGCACGAATCGCCAGGCCAAGCGCACCCAAGCGCATGGTCGCAGTAGTGCGCACTTGTTTTCTTGTTTAGCCGTGCCTGCGTCGCCGTGCATCACCGCCGCGCTGACGCCGCACTGCTGTTCGCCGTGACGCCACCGCGCGCTGAGCCGACCCGGGGACCCCGCCGGGAACCCGGTCGAGCTGGGAAGCCACGTGCTAGCACCGCTCTGCCGCATCGCGTCCTGCTTGAAACCACCATCGCTGCAGCCGCTGTTCACCATGCGATGCGTCGCTGCCGCACGCCTCGCCACGCCGGGTATCCCTCCGTGTCGCACCGCGCGTCGCCCAGCTATGCTCAACCCCAGGGCAGTGGCCGCACCAAACTCTCCGCGTGAACCTAGCGCATCAACCCTTGAGCTTGCTTGAACCCCGGAATCACCGCCGCCTCTAAACGCCGTCCGTCGTCGCCGCCGGGGGAGCGCCGGGACGCGCCGACGCGCACGCACGGGTGGCAATGACACCCGCTGTCTCCCAGTAGAGTCCAGGGGGCAGCAATAAACTTCTTTCTGAGAAAGCTAGGGAAGGTTAACGGGCCGTGACCCAATACAGCCCAGGCGCCGGCCCCTTTTCCTTTTTCCTCTGCGCCCTAAAATTTAGTTGAGGGGCCTCTGTTAGACTTAGCTCGTTCGGCCCAAGGAGCCAAGTCCAATGGGCCGAATCCAGCCCACTGACACTTTCGGCCCAATAACGGCCCACTAACCCTGCTGCTGACGTCATGCTTATGTAATGCTGACGTCGTCAGCTATTTTCAAAATAAAAATCCCTTTCCTGTTTTATAAATGAATTTGGAAATTAACTTATAAAACATTTAATCTTTGAAAATTCATAACTAATTATTTATAACTCTGAAAAATATGAAACCAGTTTCTATATTTTTCTAAAAATGAGACGGTGTTGTTTGTAGGTAGTTTGGTTCTGTTTGGATCTTTTAAAATTGGGTTTCTTCGGATTTATGCTTAGTTGTTTGCCGGTAATTTAGTGTCTCGTATCTCGTGCTGCGTAGACCCGAGCTACGACCCAGAGGAGGCCTACGACCCCGGCTTCAACCTAGACCAGGACTACGGACACCAGCTAGGTGTCATGTCACTCCCAACCATTTAGACCCTATGCATGCTTTAGTTGCTAGTGCTTAATTACTTTTGATGCATGTTTTTAAATCGCATAGACAATTGGTTAGCCATGCCTTGGAATTGTTAATCCTGTCCTTGGAATACCTACTTTTGGAACTAGCTACAGACCCCTAGCTAGTTCCCCGGCTTTATTCATCCCTATATTTTACCCTTAGTTATGGATGGATCTCAGGTTTGGACCGAGGTTGGGATACCTCAGAATTCTTGCTTGTGTTTTGGGTGAGTGTGTGTCCTTGACGTGTTACCGTGGGAGCGAGCCGCTTTGGGTACTTGTGAACGCCTGCCTAGGGGAGATGCGACCTGGCCTCTCGCCCTAGCGGCGTGTCGGACGGTTGGAGTTGGTGAGTGCTCGCTCTTGCAATTAAGGACCGATTGACAGTTTAACCGTGATCTTTGGGCTATTTACATGCAAACCATTCGCCTTGTTATGGGCGGGGTTCAGTCTGAGAACTAGTATGTGGATGGCATCTAGCCTGTAGGCGGACCGGTGTGGTCGTGTGAGGGGGACGGGTATTACCCCCCGAGTAGATGTCGTCCCGGCTTCTCCAGGGATGGTTTCACAGCTTCGTGGCCCTGCTGGCAAGTTTCGCACCCCAGTCAGGACGAGTCAGGCTCGGAGAGGTAGGAGAGTGCCGTCCACTGCTAGGCCTCCGGCTGTTAGGTAGAGAGGTGGATCGGGGGCACCCGATTCTGCTCTACTCGGCGAGTCCGGTTGTACAACCTCTGCAGAGTGTTAAACCTATAGCTATAGTCTGTGTCCACTGGTATGGACAGCCCACGGGTCTGTTACTCGGGCTAGTCTCTTCTTGTGCTGCTTTCTCTCCCCTCTGTGTGTGTGAACCCGGCTTCGTGCCGTTGAGACGTGGGGATAGGAGCTGGTGACCCCACGTCGCAGATGAGAGTGGGATGCTGTATCTTGGTTGAGATCCAGTGTTTGGTGCTTCTTTCCTTGATGGGGTATTGACCCCGGAGGCGTTGTCCTTAGAGGTGTGGATCTCCTCGGAGATGGTGACCTCTCGGCTATTCTGCTTACCTTGATGTTGCTACCGCTGCTTGCATAACCTTCTACAGCCATAATTAGGATTAAACATGCATACTAGAATTATTCTCTTTTGCTTATGCTCTTTGTTGGGAAGCTGACATGACCTACTCGCTTATCGAGTAGATGACGGGTTTTCAGACCAGGAGCCGGACTACGACTTTGAGCACGATGGATGGGAGGACTGAGGCTCGCCCTACACTCGAGTTGCCTGCGGATATGGAGTCTACTTCTCTACATGAGAGCCGTTGCGTAGATGTTACTCTGTTTGATTCAGTCCCGTTGGACTTGTACCTGGCATGTGCCGAAATGATGTACTCAGATGCTTAATTATTATAATATTATTGTGTGGACCTTCATGTATTATCATCTATTGTACGGTTTTTCTTTACTTTCTGAGACAGGGATTTGCACATGATAGCCTCCTGGGACTATCACAGAGGTGCAGGGATCGGGTTCCCTTCTTTGGAAACCTGGTTCGTTTCATCTTCCAACGAGGATGTATGAACTGCACAAGTGGTACAACGATGCGTCATCCAAAGGACAACAATATTGGGAAGTTGCCCTAGATGACTGCCATTTTTTTCTGTGGTCGTGAAACTTTTGGTGTGGAATTTGACCAATTATGGTTCTTATTCAATCAAGATGCACTTGACTCAGGACTCATCGCTTGCTGGACTCTGTAAGTCTTGATTCTACTATAAGTTGAAAATCAATGCTCTAGCCATTCTACCTTATCTTAACTTGTGTTTAATTTGAATTTAATTTGAATCATGCTGCTTTGAGAAGCAGCAGTGTGGGAGGAAAGGAATGAAGGACGTCGACTTCATGGATCCTCTAGTGATAAATTAGCTCAATGTCAGAAAATGGGAGATAGCCACATTGGACTATATATATTTGTTTCTAGACAAACACCATGACAAGGGTACCATACTTTTGCCATACAACTTCGGGTGAGCAACGTGTATCTCATCTATTTATCTTTTTCAAATGACATTGCATATATATTTCAAAAAAACTAATACTTCTACACATATGCATAGGTTCCACTGGATTATTTTTGCTTTTTGTCCGTCTCTAAGCAAGGTCTTCATCTTTGACTCTTTGAGGGCAACTTCAGATAAAGAAAATACCAAGATGTCGTAGATATGCTATAACTTGCATGGACTCGCCTCTGTGTAGAGCACCCGGCAAAATTCAAAAAGAACCTTTATTTCCACTATGATTTCCCTATATGTGTATTCTAGCCCGTAGATCTCATGTCTTACAGTATAATTAAACATATTTCATAACTTTGATTTCGCATATGTGCAGTGCTTGACACTACCTTTAGGTACCAATCTATCTTTTCAAACTACGCTAATGGTACCAAGCTTGAAGAAAGGGTGCGTACACTAAACTGAACGACACATGCATGTAGTTCTTATTTGTTCATGTTCTTGGTTGTACTAGTTCTTATTCTTTGTTCATATTCTTTTGTAGATTGACTACATCAAGGAGGGGCTCCTCGAGTCGGAAAAAAATCCAGTTAATTTAAGAAGAACTATGCGGATTTCTTCTAGATGAGGTGATTATGCCAGGTGGAGAGCATTTTGTAGGCTTATCATCTGTTATTGTAACGGGGAAGTCGACGGCACAAGCAACGGGGATGTTGACGGAAGAAACAGGGGTTCCTAAGTAGGGGAAGAGAGAAAAAGGACCTGCAAAGGACCAATCGTCAGGGTGCAAAAATAACTAATATTAAACTCTGCTTAGTTTTGATGTAATGTATTATATACACTAATATATATTTTCTGTATTTCTGTATGCATAATATTATATATGTTCTTGGATCAACTACCGGATTTGAGATAATACATGCATATGTATATATGTATTCTTATAATATTAGATATTATACTAATACATATATACGTATGCATGTATAGTATTATCTCAAAACATTTTATATGGCACACGACTTTATATTATAGCGTATTAGGTATTAGGATTAGTACACGTAAATCAAGCAAATACGATACAATCAACAAACTAGAAAACAAAAAAGAAAAAACATTAGTATCGGCTGAGAATTGGAGCCGATAGTAATGTGCACCCTGCCACGTCGCTGGGGGCGGGGCACATTAGTACCGGCTCTAAACCCCAACCGGTACAAATGTGCATATTAGTACCGGTTTTCAAAACCGGTACTAATGTGACTTCACATTAGTACCGATCGCACAATACCGATTTGAAAACTGGTACTAAAGGGGGTTTAGCTAATAGCGACTCGATCCGGTGCTCTTACGCACAAACTTTGAAGGCTAAACTTTTTTGGCTAGCGTCGCAGCTGATGACTTACGTACGTACACATCCCCAAGAAACTTTGTAGGCTAAACTTTAGCCAGGCTGCACCTAAAGCAGCCCACGACGAGAAAGCTCCAAAGGCTGCATGCCCAACCCTTAAAAAATAGCAAAAATTGGATATATACCATTGAAAAATTGCAAAGTTAGATATATACTATTGACCTCACATGACATTGACTCATGTGAACCCCATATGTAAGTGAGATAGCAATAGTATATATCTAAATTTGCAATCTTTTAATGGTACAGATCCAAATTTCCCAAAAAACAATAAGGAGCTGTCAAAAAAAGAAAGGAAAAAGAAGCTTATGGCTTGCAGCAACCTCTGGGCATGAACATAGGAACAGTCCAGCGCTCGGAAGATTTCAGTTTGTTCAGACATGGGTGCCTATGTCGACGTGAGAACAACGGAACCGTGTTAAAATGTTTGATTATAAAGGTCTACAACACTGGGCATGAACATCGGAGCAGTCCAAGTTTCTATTATAGGGGACAATAAACTGCAACTGAAAGTCTGAAAGACTCTCAGGCGCATCACTATCTTTGTTAACCAGGACATAGCAAAACCAGCTAGACTCTCAGCAACCAAATTAAGCAATCTCTTAATATCCGGAGGAAAGCATAACAACATCAGCCAGACAGTATGATCTAAGTCTAAATCTCTGAAGTTCATTCTATCACCTTGTTGATGATCTAGCTTAAAGGCCCCAAAATAAGAAAACCTTCCTTCTGCATAGGGGAAGCAAAGCGAACGACGAAAGCCTCACTAGTTGGACATTATTGTTGGATCTCAGTACATGACGATCCAAGAGAAAGTGACGAAGTTCACACGTAAATGGGGTGAAATTGTCCTTGGCAACTGGGGGCACCAAGATGGCGATGGAGATGTCTTCATCAGTCTTGTCCATAGAGACGGTGAGGAAGCTGCACAGGTGAGCCGATTCCCTCGTCACCTCAGCCTACAACATGGTGAAGCCCACTGACACAATTGGGGTGAGGATCCACCGGGAAGTTCGCCATTTGGATCTAGGGGTGGCGGAGGTTTCTGAGATGGTGTTTACTGTATCAGAGACAGTAAACACGGACTCTGTCATAGTGTCATTGGGAGGACAAAGCTGGTTTATATCACCAGATTGGAATGAAGAAACTGGTTTTGTAATAACAAGAATAGAATCCAGGGATTTCCTTCTCCAAAAAGCCCGCTTACCATGTTTGGTGGCCCAAAAAAACTCTATTCTTTCTGCATCACCAAAATGAATTTTAACCCTATAGAAATTTGACGAGGATCTGGTGCTAAGTCATTGTTTAGCAGGGTGAAAAAACTTTCCAAAAATGTCACATCGAATTTGCCGATGCTAATTAGGAGGACTAAACATGATTTATTTGTTATAAAACTAGTTACACAGATGTACTGAAGAGGTTATGAAATGAGTTTTGTTATTAGTCTACGTTTAATACTTCTAATTACTATCTAAATCAAGCCTAATTGGCACCACTTTTTTTTAGTGTTTGGAGTCTTTTTCCCGTCTAGTTGCTGCTAGCTTCCGTAATTATTGGTGTGGCACTAAAAATAAAGAAAATCATGTGGGATTGGATGAAGAACCAACGGCTCAATTTTTTAGATTGTGGGCATCGGGCGGGAAAATTAGATGGCACGGCTTCCGGCGGGTTCCACATGTGCAGGAACATTTTTTTTTGACAACAAAGAAACACTTAATATATTAAGGCAGCAGCCAAATTACAAATAGGCCCTCCAAAAAGAGCCTAATTACAACAAAGTCTTTCTACTTCAATTGCCATGGGAAGCTACGAAGACGCCGGAGTCGGAGGAGACCAGTTCACCGACAGAGTAGCGCAGGGGCATCGGGGACGCGTACACCCGAGTGGACTGACCGCGCAAAGCATTGGTTGAAGTAGGGACGGGAGAGCTTGCAGGGGTAGCGCACACCGGCGGTCGACAAATGATGTTGGAGTAGTCGCCGGAGGCTGAAGAAGCTCACGTCAGGATCCCAGGGGATGGCTAACCTGGCAACTCGACACCAGATCTGGAGCTTCCGGGTTGAAGAGAAGAGCAGCAGATCCAGAGGTTGCCGAAGACGGCCGTACCTTGATGCGTTCAACGACGACGACGAGGTCTCCTGAACAAGAGGACACAGAGCAAGTGGAACAACCACCAAGGTACAGCGATGGGGGGCAGCTGCATAGCGGCGGCGGAGGCGGAGTGAGGCGAGACAGATCTAGGTACCTTGGTGCGTTCAACAACGGCTCGGTCACCTCAACAAGAGGAGGCGGGTCCATCGAAACAACCGCCGACGTACAACGGTGGGAGTGGTGAGGATCTGCCGTGGAGAAGGGTGGCGGCAGATGCGGAGCGAGGCAAGGCGGATCTGGATCTGTCGAAGAGCAAGAGACTACACAAGTGCAGCCTTTAGCCTTTGGGGACTTTAATTTGAGGGATATTACTAGAGTTACTCCAATAGTGAGCGGATAGAGGCTCCATTCTACTTTTTCTTCTTTCAGCTTCTTGTGTAGTACTTTTTCTCAAAACAAATTTACTGTACAAATCAGCTCGCAGTACTTTTCTCTCAAAACAAATCTGTAATACAAATCAGCAGAAGCCTGGCGAATAAAGCCAGAGATAGAGATAGTGATAGTGATATAGATGGATATAGAGATATGTATAGATACTGAGATATACTATGCGATCCTTTTTAGTTGTTAGTTTATATTAAATTTACCCCCTATGCTTAGCAACCATGCTACCCCTTGGTGGCAGCCTATATATGTACCCCAAACACCCCCTTTGTGGGTGTGTTGAATGGAAAAGTAGCATTGACCCCACATGTCATTGACTCATGTGAACCCCACATCACTACAAGAAAATCACTGACTAGTGATGCACCTAGTTTTGCTATCATTGATTTATGACGTTCCTAGCTGATCTCGTCATTAAATTTCACTTCTGAGAAAATTTAGTGACAAAAAAACTTGTCATAATAGTTGCTATTGTAGCCGAGCATTCCTTGTTCCATAATTGTTTCGTGACACCATAAGCTCCACAATAGCATCATAAACCAACTTTGGTCCCATATGTAAGCATTATTTTAAAAATAGAATGTTTCAAGTCGTCATAAAATTCAGAAGGGTCCCACATGTAAGCATTCTTTCGAAAATAGAATGTTCCAACTCGTCATAAAATTTTGGGTCCCACATGCAAGCATTTGTTTAAAAATAGAGTGTTCCAACTCGTCATTAAATTTAACAGGGTCCCACAAGTTAGTCTGATAAAAAAGGGAGGAAAATTAAAAGGATACAATGTCAATAGCTGGGGTCGAACCCGAGACCTTTGATTCTGAAGGGGAAGGCAGCACTACCACTGAGACATGATACAGTTTGTGTTATTTGAGCCTAGAAGATTCTTTATATTTGTTTATTTGTGTTTATATTATTTTGCATGCCCCATGTAAGTTAAAGCAGATAAATATGGCGGTAAAACAAGGAGAAAATGTGCTCCTTCCGTGGGTCGAACCTATTACCACTCGAAGGGAAATTTTTTACATTGACCAGGTCCCACCTGTAAATTTCAAACGAGTCTTTAATATAAATCGGTAATTTGGAGGCGAAATGCTTCACTGCCTTCGCAAAGACTCTCGCTTTTGCTATGTAGATCAGCAACGGCTCGTGGCACGAATGACGGATCCTAGCGGCGACGGGAATATGGTTGCGCCGCCACATCCAAGCAACGAGAGGATGAAACAACACGACGAGGTCAGTCATCTGGTTTGAGCCGCTATATGTTCCCCTATCTTCCTAGGGTTGGCGATATCGAGATTTAGGGATCTAGAGGATTGATGATCATATATGTTAGATTCAGATTTCATCGTACCCTTAGATTTGCACTTCGATTGGTGTTAGAAGTTGATAGGCTATAGACAATACTACAGAATAGACTTTCTGGATGAGGAAGATATGGATGAGGAAGCTATGGTCTATTGATATTTTGTAGGGAGGACCTTCCTGAGTAACAAATGCGTAACTGCTTGTTTCCAAGTGTCGCCTATTCCAGTCTGTAAAAAAATCAAGATCCCACAAGGCCACAATTTAGTGTGACAAAAAAGAAGCAAAAGAAAAAGGAAACAACGTCAATAACAAAGGTCGAACCCATGACCTTTATTCTGAAGGGGTGGGTAGCACTGCCACTGAGACATGATGCAACTTGTGTTATTTGAGTCAAAAAGATATCTTATATTAGTTTTTTCTACTATTGTCAATATGTTCATGTTTGCTACTTGGTGGTGTCAACTTTGTTGTTATGAGTTGAGAAACTTGTTACTACCTGATCATCTTGTTGTGATGAGCCAAGAAACTTGTTGCTACCTGATCATTTTATGATTACTCAGTGGTATGAACTTTGTGGTGATGAGTTCCTATGAGATGCTATCTTATTATGCCGATTTTGTTTACTCTATTTCAAATTGATTCGAGCATACTCCTAATCACCATTATGAATTCATAAGCGTTGCATAACTACGGAACTAGGCAAAAAAGAAGGTAGAGGGAGAACAACGAAGATATTGTAATAATATAGTGATAGAAGGGGGATGTTAGGAACGAGGAAGGTCCGATCTTTTGATGTTTTGCAGGAAGGACATTCCTGAGTAACAATTGTGTAACTGCTTGTTTCCAAGTGACGCCTATTCCATGTGGCCAGCCCCCTCGCGCCCGGTAACTAGACACGTCAGCCCCAACAACAGCACAGAGTGGTTCTGGTAAGTTGGCGGGAGAAAAGCCCGCGCTGCAGCCAAAAAAAGTTTTCCTGTAGACAAGTGTATATATCTCATTTCTCTCAATGACACGGTCTACACTACTGCAACTCTGCAAGAGACTCGCCGGCACCACGAACTGGTTACTTGTGGCAAAGACTAGAGCTAGCGTCAGTGCGTAGATCTGCTCTTGCTCGTGGCGGGAATGGTGAATCGTAGCGGCCCTAGCGGCGAACGGAGGAGCAGGACTCACTCCGGTCAGGTCAGTCCTCTGTTTTGCCATGATACTTTGACCTGTCATCCTAGGTAAGGGGAATTCTCAGTTAATAGACTATATTCATGTATTTTAAAGGTGTTTGGAGTAGACTCTGATAGCCCGAGATCGCCGACGCCTGCTCCCCGTGAAGTTATCCTTCTAGATCCTAATGAAAACAAATGCAAGGACGGACTGCCTGTCCATCTGAGGTATGACTGGACAAGCGCCAACCCTCAGTGTCAGTATGTATGATGCTGCGAGGTAAACAATAACTTGTTTCACTTCTAATAAATTTTGCTTTTGCGTTTGATGTTAGTGTGGTTAATCGCTAATTATATGAACAAAATCGGTGATTGTAGATTGATAGCATGAAGTGTGCATCATTCAGGTGGATAGATCCAGAATGGGATATTAGGACTCTAAAAGTTCTAGAGAAACTAATGGAAATGAAGGGAAAAGCAGAAGAGGAAGCAAGGTCGTGGAAAGAAGCATGTACAGCTGCTAAGGAGGAGGCGAATATCAAAGCAGATGAGCTAAAGTAGATGGCGCGATACTACGGGGAGGTAACCCATAACCTGTTTGAGACAAGAAAGAAAATGAGAAATGATGCTCTGTTGTCTCCTACAGAAAAGGGTGAAGCCAACATGTACCTAAAAGCTAAAAGCGAGGCAAGGGTGTGGAAGGAAGAATGTGCAAAGGCTAACAGGGAGATTCAAGAGACTGTCTCTGAGCTGCAGACAGTGAAGAAGCACCTGGATTTTGCCATGATTGTGGTGAAGAAGGTGAAGGAATTGCTGCGTCAGGCCTCATATAAGAGGTCACTCAAGGACAACAATGAGGCATAATGTGATTCGTGGTGTTATTGCTAGGTAGACAGTTCAGATTTGTATCACTCTTGTGTTTTGGTGTTTGCTACCGGATCATCTTATGATGTTTGCTGCTTATTATATGTGGTGTGAACTTTGTGGTGATGAGTAGCTATGAGTTGCCATCTTTTATTATGATGGTTTGGTTTAATCTATTTCAAAGTGATTCGAGCGTGCTCACCATTATGAATTCATATGCGGCATAACTGCAGAACTACGCACAAAAGAAGGTAAAGGGAGAACAGGAGGTATTGTAATAATAGTCAGAGAAGGGCAAAGTTATGGACGAGAAGAAGGTCTGGTCTATTAATGTTTTGATGAAAGGATCTTCCTGGGAAACTAATGCGTAGCTACTTGATCCTAATGTGATTACGAATTTGATTGTGGTAGCAACTTGTTCCATCATATTTACCATTTAAAACTAATATACTGCATAATTGAGGAAGACTAATAATATAGATATTTGTATGTTATATATAGAAATGTGTTACAGATGGTTACATAATCAAAGATCCACATTATGCATAGCTAGGCAACATCCATGTTCCTCGCGACCAAATTCAATCCCTAGGAACCTGCTTGATTCGGATTGCAATAGTAGTGTTGACGCCTGGAACATTTCCAATTCCCTGCTCGTAGATCCAATACTGATCCTCTTCATTGTGCCGATAAGTTCGTAGGAAGTACACGTGATTTTCCCTCGGGTCAGGCAAGCCAGAAGCGGCATGCTCTTGTGTAACCATGCACTTGTCAGGACCTAACAAGATGATCTTATTCTGAAACTTAGGAGCTCTGTCCAGCGAATAGGCTACCAAATGTCCCCGGCGAATGAATGCAGAGTTAGTTCAAACATTTCAGCTTCTTTCTCCTCTAAAACAACAAAGAACAATTGGTCTTGACCTTCAAGTAGAGAAGAGGTGCTCATGCTAATAACCCATGACAACCGAAGTCAAACAAGTACATATTTTTCACTCCTCAAAAATTGAGACGTGCACTTAATTTGGGATGAATAAGTGCACATTTTGACTCCTCAAAAATGAGATACGAAGTACAATATGCGATTATTTTGGGACGGAGGGAGTACAACGTTTCTTTCGGTCCGATAACATTCTGCCAAACGGACATTCCCCCTTTCTCAGCAAATATTTCCCACATTATAGAAAAAGTAATCTTTTCGGGAGACGTTTTGTCAATAATGGCTGAATGGGTTCCTCTCTCCATAAATATCCCACTCTTGCAACCAACAACAAACCCCATTATCTCACAGTGCCCTCTCCCTTCCTCTCCCCACTCTTGCAACTAACAACAAACTCCATTCTCGCACATCACCCTCTTCCTCTCCTCATGGAGTCATTGTCTCCTAGAGGTGCAGCGCAAGCCACATCCTGCTCTTCTTCTGATGAAAGGGAGGATCCCTAGTGGTCTGATGAAGAGGAGGTAGAGCAGAGCCCCAATCGAGTGCTGGTGGACACATCCTCTGATGATTCAGAGTTTGTGGAACAAATAGAAATCCAAGATGGGGTGCCTCTGAAACATCGCACCCCTCATAGGTCAGCAAGAGGTGCTACGGGTCAGGGGCACGGAAGCAGCGCCACTAGCCGGCAAACTATCTTCTCCAAGCGTCATCATCCTCTCTCATTCTCATCGGTCGGCAGCAGTCAATCTCTGCCATCCTCTTCGAGCAGAGGCCATCATCCACCAAGCTCGACCGACCACCATGGAGCGTCACCGTCATCCCCAGGAAGCGCTAATGGAGGGATGACCTCATCTGTGGTCGATGCCCGGGGTGGTCCACACCATCTTCCATGGGCGGCGGCAATAGAACGACTACCTTGTCCGTGAGCAGCTGCAACAAGGTGTCGGGTGCACCATCGACCAAGAAGCAGCGCCACAATTAGTGGTAACTGCTACTAGTACATGGATTAGAAGAAGTAGAGCATCGGCTCTGTTTTATCATTTCTGTTACTACTGTTTTCTCAAGATGTTGGGTTTTATCATTGTGTACTACTAAATTGTAAGATGTTGGGTTTTCCTTATAAAATGTTGTGTACCAGTGACACTTTAATTCGGTCTGACAGAATACTGCACAACGGACTTTCGCCTGTTGTTCAAGCAGTCTTATCGCGTAGAACTACTACTATTCGGCTCTATTATCTTTTTTTACTACTATTTTTTCAAGATGTTGGGTTTTATCATATGCAGGTAGAATTGTCGATATGTTGATGTTGGCTACTTGGTGGTGTGAACTTTCTTGTGATGAGTTGAGAAACTTATTGCTACCTGATCATCTTATGATGTTTGCTACTCGGTGGTGTGAACTTTGTGGTGATGAATTGCTATGACATGCCATCTTATTATGTCAAGTTTGTTTAATCTATTTCAAATTGATTCGAGCATACTCCTAATCACCAATCTGAATTCAAATTGATTCAAACAGCTGCGACAAGGCGCCGGGTGCACCATCGACAAAGAAGCGGCACCTTGATTAGTGGATTAGTGGTAACTGCTACTAGTAGAAGGAGGAGTAGAAGAAGCATAATGAACTTTCACCTTTTGTTCATCTGTTCTGATTGAATACTACTACTGCTACTGCTTTTTCCTTGTAAGATGTTGGTTTTTTCACTGCGTAGCAGTGACAGTTTAATCCGGTCTGACTGAAAACTACAAAACAGACTTTCGCCTTGTGTTCATCCGGTATTTAAGAAATCAGGGAACGGACTTCCCGTTTTCACTGATTTTTATACCGATGGAGTAGACACACATTACCATTTTTATTAGAAACAACACAATCCAAATACAAACGACACAAATGCATGCATACGCATTGATTACACATCAGGACGGATCGATCCACTATCGGTGGAAGTACAACGATATACTCTTAACGACATACTACTAGCAATCTACCATCACGGCTCATACTACTACCATCACGACATACTACAACCATCACGGGCTCATGGCAATCCCGCCGCTGCACGGAGTGCAGCAAAACGTGTATCCTCGAGCAGATAGTCCTCCAAAGTGTGATGCCTCGCCCTTGTATTCCACAGCCACGTAGGCGAAATGGTGATGTTATGCACGTGTAACAGTAGGTCACAAATGGTCCATTGCTTGTGACCCCTCTGGCAAAAAGGGCACACCCACATACCTTCGTGAAAAACACGGGCGGGACCGGCCTGCTGAAGTCAAAGAAACACAGACCATTTTAGGTCATGTGATTCATCTTTGTGACGCCCCAGGTTTTCAACTAGGGTTATTTAACGCTAATGACTGAGTCAACCGAGTCAAACAAGTTGACTTTGGTCAAAACTTGGTCAACCTGGGTCATCACCTTGAAAACCTAGCCAACAAACCCTAATGGTCAAAGCTTGGTCAAAGTTGGGTCAAAACTTGGTCAAAACCCCTAGTTAACCCCTTTGACACCTTGCTCTGCCTAGAACTTTTGCCACGTTCTCCAAAATTCACTTAAACACTTCAAAATCGGCCAATACCAAAGTTGTGCAGTTTTTCAAGGCCTACAACTTTGCTGTTGAGTGGCAAATGAGATTTGAAATAGGTGAAATACCTTGGTCAACGCAGGAAATCCCTGTTCAACGATGCTGAGAAAAACAGCAAGTTCACCTGCTGT
The DNA here is from genome assembly GCA_036936925.1 of Cenchrus fungigraminus. Classification (NCBI taxonomy): domain Eukaryota; kingdom Viridiplantae; phylum Streptophyta; class Magnoliopsida; order Poales; family Poaceae; genus Cenchrus; species Cenchrus fungigraminus. Next base: position 108,861,505 of record CM072779.1, read on the forward strand.
TTGTGCTCGATTCTTTGGATAAAACACCAATCGGCCTATGTAGAAGTTGTAGAGGGATGCTTGATCTACAACTTTGTCAATTGGACCTCGGTCCACTTCTATAGCAGTTTTGCAAGTTTGAGCCGGTCAAACAGGGGTACTCTGAACTTTTGTCGTGCCGGAACGCCGCCACACGACGCCGTCACGCGCGCGCACGCACGCCACGTCGGAGCACCGCCAAGCGACCGGGCACAAACACCGAGGCACCCGGGGATCCGCCGGTCCCTAGACGTCACCGCAATGCATTGGACGGGATGTTCGGTGTCCGGCCTAGGCCGCTAGGCCGGTGCCACGCGCCGCGCCAGCACCCGCTGGGGCGCGCACGCTGAGGCCGCCATTAGCCGGCGGTGCCACCCCACGTCGCAACCACTTTCCCGGCAATGCCGTGGCTCCTGTGCAGCACTGTGGTCGCATCATGACCTTCTCTCCACGCCACAACTGCCTATATAGAGCCCCCGCTCCTCCTCTTCGTGAGCCAGAGCTCCACGCCGACGCCATTGACACCGCCGTGACGAGCTCGCCTCCCCACTAGTTCCCGTAGTCGTCCGAGCACTCTAAGCTCTTCTCTAGAACCCCAGTAAGCTTCCACGCACACACATTCATCAGCTCGACCCCACTCCTCGCCGGAATCCGAGCAGAGGCGGCCGCGCCGCCACTGCCTCGCCGCCGCCACTCGTCGGAGTCATCCCCGGTCACACCGCCGTCACCAATCGATTGCTGGTGAGCCCAATCACACATCCCCCTCATTTGTTTGCCTCCTCTAGCCGTCGTTCGCCGCCGGCAAGCTTGCTCCGTCGCGGGAGGGCATGGTTGTGAAGCCGAGTTTTGTGTAGGGTTCGTTCTGTAAAAGGCAGGGACCTATCCGTAAGGATTCAAATCTTTCTAGGGTTCACAGTGAAAGAAGATTCTTAATCTTTTGCTCTTCAGTCTTGAGAACTGTAAAAATCATAGAGAATCACAGAAAAATCCTAAAAATGGAAAACTAATTTTGTTGGTTTCCCTATAAACATGCCTACATCTTTTACAAAGCCTGTATATACTTTTGATGCATAGTTTTTGAATAAAAATTCAAACTCAGTTTGTATAGGGTTGTTCATAACTTGAGTTGTACACATGTGCTAGGCTTGATCTTTGGATATGTTCGTGGTCAGTACTAGAGTAGGCTATACCTAAGTTTTTGCACAAAGTTACTTAGTGGATATTTAGTTATGATTTATTTTGCTTTATGGCTAGATCTGTGTATATGTTTTGTACAGCTTTATATACATGTTTTCTATGGCTCATCTTGGAGATATCATCTTGCTATGCTAATATGTGCTGCTAGTAATTTTATCATGAGTTTAGGAGCTTTCCATATATCTGTTTCCGAATGATGCTTGTGTTTGAAGTTAAATCTATAACTCTTTTTGTATTGCTCCAGTGATGCTTATCTTTGGCATAGATGATGTGTACATCATTTTTGGGCTATGGTAGAAAGTTGGGCTACAGTTGAGTTATATTTTTCTCCGAATAAATACTTTGTTAATAAATAGGCTAAAAATGGTTATTTTTGTGTAGCATGTTTAAAATAGGTTTTGGAGCTAAGTTTTGGTGTGTAAGCTAATTTTAGTCTATAGTAGCTCTGTGTAAAATGTGAGCACCAGTGCATGAGTAGTTTTATCTATATTTAATGTTCTTGCTTTTGCTATGAATAACTTGTCGTATTTTTCATGCTCAATATATAGCCTTGATTGGCATGAATGTTTACCAGTAGCTCTGTTATAGTCCCTTGTGCTCACACAAAAATTCTCACTATAAGATGTTGCATGGTTTAACCAGAATAAATTTTGGAAAAAAACTAACTATATTAAAAAGAGAAATAAAGAAATCTCCTCTTTATAAATTTATATGTGGTATAACCCTTGGAAATGTTCCCAATGAACCCCTGGAAACTAACTTGGTTGCATGTGTGATAATTCCAAATTATTTGAATAAATATGCACCCAATCCTTATTAAAATAATAATAATTAAATAAAGGGTTGAATAATTAATCTTAACGAAGAGTATGCTGGATATATTCTTGTCTAGGTGAATGTGCTCAACATGCCACCCTAGACTTGGGTTTACACCATCATCAACCATTAACTCCTGCATTGCATTCCCCGTATAGAAGTCCCTGACGGTAGCTACACGCTCGTGCTGGCTGACGAGAACAAGGGAGCAAGAGGAGACGTACACTTCGTGACTGTCGATCAAGACCCAGACCAAAGTCTGGAAGACTTTCTGACTGCTGGAGCTACCGAAGGCATGCCCCGGTTTAACATATACCTATGTGTTTCCTTTTCAAATTTCTGAATCTATGCTTGATTATATATGTGCATTTACGTTCAGGTGTTGAATGGAAACCCTAGATGCATGATCCATAAGTACCTATGATCTTTTACTAGTATGCTAGGTCGCTAGTTGCTTTTCACTAAGGACCTAGTACAAGTCGAGTGATGTACTTCGCTCGCGAGAATAGGTTCTTATGTTGGAATCATAAGACTTGTTAAATTGAATTGCTCACGTGGTAAGAGCATGGGATTTTGGGCTCCGATCCAATGGTTAAGAGATTAAGCATTTGAAAGTACTAAACATTTGTCGGACATGCGTACGGTAAACCTAGTACCTGAATGACGCGATGCGGGAACTTTAGGCTACTACTCTTGGGTTGTTGTCCTAGTCTTGCAAACTGTGGTGCATGGTGACGATGGATGCTAGTGTGAGGCATGCCAGCTAGCTATGTACCTAGAACTGTGGCATCAGCTCCCAATCCGAAGAATGACGGGAACCGTTTGGTTGGAAACAATCTTTGTGAGGGTTTTCTCCCGTATGTTTAGGTTCACCTTGCAAGGTTATTAATCGATTGATCGTCGGCCTCTCACCGTTATCCGGGAATAGCTTAACCCTCTAACCATGATAATCCCTCTATGATGAAATGTTGACAAACTTGTTGTTTGATTAATTGTTTGCACAAGTATTCTTGAATTAGTTTCTTATCTAGTAATAATCGATCTACTAGAACTTGAGCTAAAATACTGAAAGTAAGGATTAACTCCTTAGTCGCTTTTTGGCAAAACAAACCCAATAGCCAAAAGCCAAGCATGATTAGAAGGATAAGTCTTTTATTTTAAGATGGGTAAGCCTTGCTGAGTATTAGTATACTCAGCCTTGCTATAAATGTTGTTTTCAGGTGATAATGTTTGGCCTGGTGAAATCCCACCCGGCTGGGAGCTGGAATGGGTGGAGGACGAGGAGTAATGGCGTTATGGATGGCCTCCCATGATGCCAAGTTATCAATTAGTAGTATAATTTCTGCTGTTTCAAAACTCTGAACCATTTACCTTTGATGCAAGGACAATGTATGTAATAATTAACCCTACAGGGAATTTGGATTAATCTGTAAGGTACTCTGGGCTCTCCTTCGTGGGAGTTTTAATGTATGCGTTTCGATCCTCTATGTGGTTTACAAGTGATTTGTGACAACCCCATCCGAGATAAGTCTGTACTATCACTTAGACCGATCCACTTTGGTCATTAAGCGATAATAAAGAATTATCCTGTTGAGTGTTGCCGGGTCAAGCCCGATGTTGGGTAATTTAGCGACATACGAAATAAATCTGCAAGCGCACAGATACCGTTGTAGCTTTCACCTCAGAGTATTCCAAGGGTATCGAATCCAAAGGAACGTGTGTGCACTAACTTCGTACTAGTCGGTCCAAGGTCACACCCAGATAAGAGGCAAGGATAGAGAGAATTCCTAAAGATAGCACTATAGATGAGATTAAAGGTCGATCTCTAGATAGAACTTGGCTTAGGGTACCGATAGCCCTGACTTAACACGCGACTCCGGTACGCGGATCTATGTGGAATGGAGCTTTGACTATATCCAGCTGCAGAGGATCAATAAGGGCCAGACGGGCTGTCAGCACCACCTGGACTGCCTCTACCTAACCTTGGGATAAGCCGAACGAATGATAACCGGTAGCGTGACACAACGTCTACGCTGTGGTTACTGCCTGTTGGCGATCAATTTCCGTCAACCTAGCCACTTGTTTACCTTATATGTTGGTATTGATTTGATATTCACACTAACGATCCTAACCCCCTTTATATGCTATGTTCGCACTCGTGCACGGTTTTTGGAGTTTGTTGTTTACACAGGAATCAAGAGCTTAAATGAGGACTTCCTGGTAAAGTTCATCAAGGGATTTACAAGGTGATCATGGACCTCGGGACAAGTCAAGATACAAGATGAATATGACTCCAAACAAGCCAAGGACTAAAGCATGAAGCAGAGAAGTACGAAGGACCTACACGGAAGATGCGGGAGTTCCTTCGCAAAGCCCCCTCATCTAAACCGCGAGGAAAATGACGTCAAGGGCCCACATGCAACTCGGCAAAAAGTCAAGAAGTCGCGAGAAGTATCCGGAAGAAAGGCGGCGCCGAACTGGGCCAGGATGGGCCCAGACCGGCCGGCCCAGGCCAGTCGGCCCAGCCCATTCTGGGCCCTATTCGCTGCCCCCTTTGACCTAGCTGATCCTCGGGCTATTTATAGCCCCGGTACCCCGAGCCACGTATCAAGCAATTCGTCATTCACCGCCGAGGAGCAGAGGAGCTTGAGGGACACCACCCCAGAGAGGAGGGTCGAGTTAGTCCTCTAGGGTTTGCCTAGCCGGCGTGGGAACCTTGCAAGGAAGACCACGTCGGAGTTTCGGAGGCGTGAATCAAGGTCAAGGTAGGATCCCGGTTGGATCTTATTCATGTATTCATACTTTTGATAGAGTTTTAATGGATTCGATTCTTAGCAATCAAGTACCTTCATTTGCAATTCTTGTTCTTGCTTGGGTGTTTTCCTTCTCAATCTATTCTCGAGATAGATTGCATGGGATGTTCTTGTAGCCGCGGTGGCTAGAGGTGCATACCCGATCTACCAAGTAGTTCAACGCACTCCTTGCAGGTGTGCTCTAAGATTCGACCGCGAAGAAAGGGGAACATCGTGACAGGATGTTGACACCGAGTACGTCGGGGCGACTTAGGGGGTTTGACCGAAGGTCATGGTTTAAAGAATCTTTCAATGAGATTCATTTTACTCTCTCTTTTATCTTGCTCAGAACGACGACATAAACACGATCTAGATCTCTCTCTAGATCGGTACCTCAATGCTTGCTACCTCTTTTGATCTTAGTAGCTTAGATGCAATCCGAAACCTCTCAAAGAAGCAAGTGTTTTTCGGTTATTAGATTGATTTTACATTACATATTATTCCATGGATTCGATACCTTGGGTTCACCACTCAAGGGAAGAAGGGTTCCTTAACTACGACGAGGGATTTGTCCGCTTGCAAGTTCAAACAAACTTTGCAACGATAATCAAACGTCAACACTGCCGTAGCCAACGGACTACGGCACTATGTACTTATAGAACTACGACCACGGAAGAGAACTGATCTCAGTCACTATATGTACTACTAGCTTATACTAAAGGCATACAGGAGAGAACTCGGCCCCGTACTATGCTTCCAACGTATACGAACGACTTGCAGCAGACGAACGCATAAACCTAGGATCTACACACTAGCAGAGGAAAAAGTCTACTCATGCAACCTAGCATAAACTATTAGAAAGGAATCACGAACACACTTTATTCTAATCAGAGCATTCAAGCATTTCCACTTTATTCTAATAGACAAGTCATGCAAACGAGATACAAACTTGTGTACCTAATCAACTAGATCGAGGGGGTGTGTTCATGAAGAACACACGCCTCTAAATGATAAACAGGCGAAGAACACAAGAACATATCACTCACACTTTAGTCTAAATAGAAAATGCGAAAATACTTACTTTACTCTAATTGAAGAACGAAGCATCCATGGAGATACAAATCACTCTCTCACTCTCCTACTCTCTAATCTACCAAGGAGAGGTCTCTCCTTTGAAGGGAAGCTCTCATCCTTGGGTGAAGTGGTGTGTCTAAAATGACCCCCCTCCACTTGTATTTATAGGCAAGGGAGAGGCTTGCCTTGGGGGTGTTTGTGCTCCATTCTCCCCCTATTTTCCTCTTCTCCCGGCGCCACCTAGCAAGGAAACGTGCATGGTACTGTTCCTGAGGCAGTGGAAGAAAGAACCGGCAAAAAACCGCATCCTAGGCCCCTGAACCGGTCGAAACAAGGCTGAATCAGCGGTTTGGATCGCGAACCAGAGAAAAACCAGGCAACCGACGTTCCTCAGCCAACCCGCGACAGCCACCTGTCCCTCCGGGCCACGAAAACCGCGCGTGCGCGCGCTGTCCCGCACGTCGTCCCTCGGCAGCGAACAGCTTCGCGACACGTGGCCCACTCGGATCCCTCCGCGCGCGTGCGTGCAAGCGCCGTGGTGCGATCCGTGGGAGGGGGCACGGGCCAACCCCACGTCGCCAGTTGGTCCGGTCCCGCGGCCTCCCGCGCGCTCCCACAGATGCGACTGTGTGCGCCGTGGCAGCCAACGGGCGGGCGCCACGTGGCTCCGCAGACGCCCGCATGTTGACGTAGCGGCGGCTCAGTGGCCAGTCCCTGCGCACCGTGTGGCCTGCCTGCGCACCTGCTCAGTTGCGTTGACCGGCGTGTAGATCCCGCTGATGTTAGCACCATCATGTAAATTTGTCCATTTGATATCTCCTTCATACGAACTTCGACATAAGCAAATAATATATCTATTTTGATTGTCTCGACGAGTCCGTCGCAATGGTGCAGTCCAATTTGGCTTTTGAGGTTGTTTATGATGACGTCTTATATAAGCCATTAGATCACTTGCTCTCAATTGTATCATTTAACACGTATTCCGATGCATCCTACAACAAAATCTAGAAACACCAACACTTGTGGAAATCATCAGTATAAAACACTATTCTAGTGTTGATGGTCACTTTTCATTCATTTTATGCAGGAGTTGACGGCATAAAAGTGGTACTTAATAGCCGTCAACACCTGGTAAATCACTTGAATTAACACACAGAGGATCAAACACGATACATTAAAACCCCCACGAAGGAGAGTAAAGAGTACCTTACAATTTAATACTAATCTTCCCCTTAGGGTAACTATTACAAATCATAGTTCATAAAAAATAGAACATGGTTCAGAGTTTTAAATGACAGCAGAAAAATAAACTACGATAACTTGGCATCATGGGAAGCCACCCATAACACCATTATTCTTCGTCGTCCACCCATTCCAGCTCCTAGCCGGGTGAGATTTCTTCCTGGGCAAACAATATTACCTGAAAACAATGTATATAGCAAGGCTGAGTATACTAATACTCAGCAAGGCTTACTCGTCTAAAATAAAAGACTTAACCTTCTAATCATGCTTGGCATTTGGCTATGGGGTTTGTTTTGCTAGAAAGCGACTAAGGAGTAAATCCTTACTTTCGATATTTTAGCTCAAATTCTAGTAGATTAATTATTACTAGATAAGCAACTAGTTCAAGCAAACTTATGCAAACAATTAATCAAACATCAAGTTTATCAACATTTCATCATAGAGGGATTATCATGGATAGAGGGTTAAGCAATCTCGGATAACGGTGAGAGGCCGACGATCGATCGATTAATAACCTTGCAAGGGGAACCTAAACATACGGGAGAAAACCCTCACAAAGAGTGATTTCCACCAAACGGTTCCCGTCATTCGTCGGATTAGGATCAGATGCCACAGTCCTAGGTACATAGCTAGCTGGCATGCCTCACACTAGCATCCAATGTCACCATGGACCACAGGTAGCTAGCCTGGGGCAGCAGCCCAAGAGTAGTAGCCTAAAGTTCCTGCACCACATCATTCAGGTACTAGGTTTACCGTACCCATGTCCGACAAATGTTTAGTACTTTCAAACGCTTAATCTCTTAACCATTGGACCGGAGCCCAAAATCCCATGCTCTTACCACGTGAGCAATTCAATTTAACAATCTTATGATTCCAACATAAGAACCTATTAGTGCAAGCGAAGTGCATCACTCGACTTGTACCGGGTCCTTAGTGCATAGCAACTAGCGACCTAGCATACTAATAAAGGATCATAGGTACTTATGGATCATGCATCTAGGGTTTCCATTCAACTCCGGAACGTAAATGCACATACATGACAAGCATAAATTCAGAAATTTGAAAAGGAAACACATAGGTATATGTTAACCGGGGCTTGCCTTCGCTAGCAAGTTAGTAGGGAGACTTCCGAACTCGGTTCGGGTCTTGCTGCATGTCCACGTAGTTGATTCCTTCTCTCGTTTGGTCCGTCACCTCAATCCGGGACGAACTCGGGGCTAATGTCGGAAGGTTCTACACGTAGAATGCATATGCAGCAGTTAAATGGTGATGTGAGTTTATTTATTTACCAAACATCTCATGTAAGGTGTTAAGTTTTTCCATAAATATTAAAATAGAATATATTCAGCATACTCTTCCATAAAGATTATTCGAATAAAAGTTTATTAAGTAATTATTTCAAAAGTGATTGTGTGCATATAGATTCAAACAAGCAAAATACCACATAAACATTTGAGTTACACTTCAGAGGTTCATGGTATCAATTTTTAGGGGTAGAGCACACACAAGCTATTAAAGAAAGATTTCTTTATTTATCTTTTTATATAATTTCTAGTTTCCTTCCAAAAATCATTCTGGTAAAACCATGCAATGAATCACAGTGAAAATTTTTGCACAAGCACATAACACTACAACAGAACCACAGTTAAATTTTTATAACATTTAGAGCTAGGTGCAGAGCATGAAAAATACAGCATTTTAATGAAGGCAAAAGCAAGAATATTAAATACAGTGAAAACTACTCATGCACTGGTGCTCAAAATTTACACAGAGCCTTAAGAGGTTAAAACTAGCTTCCAAACCAAAAATTAGGTTCAAAACTCATTTTATACATATTACACAAAAATAACCATTTTCATCCTATTTAAATATAAGAAAAACATATAGGAACATATGTGACTGAAAAGCAGCTCAACTTCCTACCATAACACAAACAAGTTATAAACATGCACTGGCCCAAGGATAAGCATTATTTGTCCAACAGAAACTGAGATGTGGATTTTATTTCCAAAACAAGCATCATTCAGAAACAGATATTTAAACAGCTTAGAAATACATGATAAATTTACCAGGAGTACAACTAAGCATGACAAGAGAGTAACCACAAGATTAGACACAGAAAGCTTACACATGAAGCTACACAAAATAAATACACAGATCTAGCATAAATGCAAAATAAATCATAACCATAGATTTACTCAGTAACTTTGTGCAAAAACTTAGGTGTAGCCTTTTCAAATACTGACTATCAACATACCCAAAGCTCAAGGTCAGCTCATTAGTAGAACTCAGGTTATGAACAACCACATACAAACAGATTTTGATTTTTCATTCAAAAACTATTTAACAAAAGTATATATAGACTTTGTAAACAATGTAGTTCTACTCATAAGGAGACCAGCAAAATTGATTTCACATTTTTATGATTTTTATGTGATTTTATATGATTTTTCAAAGATCTGCTTAAAACAAAAGAAAAGGGTAGAATCTATTTTCAGCCAGGTCCTCACAAAGATTTGTCTATTCACAACTATACCCTCGGTTTACACAAAACTCCTTGGAACTTTTGCAATCGTTACACGGGTGCCCTTGGCGGCGCAGGGGAGCTCGCCGGCGGTGATGGCCGGCCGGACTTGGTCCACAAGCGGCTCGGGGGTGCATGGGTGCTCACCAGGGGTGGATTGGAGGAGGTGGCCGGAACGGAAACTGCTTCGGCGAGTTTTGGCGGTGAGGCAGAGGGGACACGGCCGCTGTGGCTCTGCTTCCGGCGAGGGGAGGGGTTGTGCAGGGCAAGGTGAGACTCGGGAAACTTCAGGGGGTGCTCGTGGGTGTGGGAGCAAGTTCAAGGGAATGTGATGGTCACGGGAAGGTGGAACTCGCCGTGGAGGTGCCATTGGCGGGCACGGCGGCGGCAGACAGGCGACGGTGGTGTGTCTGCGTGCATGAGCCGGTGCGGCCCTTTTATAGGCGACGACGACGATGCGTAGTGACCATCATGCAAGACGAGGCATGGGCGTGCGTGCGACAGGCGGGTACGGCGGCCTCGCGGTTCGCCGGGCGGCGATGGTCGGTGCGGCGCGGCCTACAGGGGCTTGTCGCGTGGCTAAAGCGGAGTGGGCGCGGACATCGGTGCATGCATGGACCCCAGCGTGTGTGCGCGGAAAGTGCCTCGGCGTTCGAACTGGCAGACGGAGGTGCGCCTTGGCGTGCGCGCGTCTGGCGGCCGACGTGGCGGGTGCGACGGTGTCGTGTGCGACGACGCGTTCCGACGCAGAAGCATTTCGGGATAGCCCTGTTTGACTCAAATTTTCTCTAGATTTTGATACTAAAGTGCTCCAAGTGCCAATAACCAAAGTTGTAGAGCAAGGATCCACCTACAACTTTCTCAAAGGCCGATGGGTGCTTGGATCAACAGATTGTGCACAAATTGTAGGCAAACATCAAGATTTTCTCGGTGCCTTCGAACAGTAGCTGCAGACTTTGACCAAGTTTTTCAACATCCTTCACTCAAAATTGGCCATGCCACCCAAAATGAAAGTTGTGTCCTTCGAAAAGATGAACAACTTTTATTTTGGCCGATTTTGAAGTGTTTAGGTGAATTTTGGAGAACGCGACAAAAGTTCTTGAAAGGGTTAAGGTCAAAAGGGTTTGACTAGGCTTTTAAGAAGGGGTTTTGACCAAGGTTGACCAAGCATTGATCATTAGGGTTGGTTGGCTCGGTTTTCAAGGTGATGACCCAGGTTGACCAAGGTTTGACTAAAGTCATCGTGTTTGACTTAGTTGACCATTCATTAGTGTTAATTAACTCTAATTGAAAACCTGGGACGTCACATGATTTACCGGGCTATGACCCGGCAACACTCAACGGGATGATTCCTTATTATCATTTAATGACCAAAGTGGATTGGCTTAAGTGATAGTACGAACTTATCTCGGATGGGGTTGTCACAATCTTGTTCAATGAGTACTAGCCGCAGGGGTGGCTTTTCAACGGGCAACAACAGAGGTGGCGGCCTGGGCCGCGGGCGAAAAGGTGGTGCCATGAGGTTCAGCTGATCCTGAGCTCCCATTGCGGCCGGGTGCTACTACGGTGCCGATGGCTGCGGAAGTGGAGGTGCCACTGGGGCCGAGTGCTACTGCAGTGCTGATGCCAGCAGAAGTGGAGGTGCCATTGGGGGTGCTGTTGCGGTGCCGATGGCAGCGGCTGAACTGGGTGCTGGTGAGGTGCCATTGCACCCGACTGCTCCCGCTTCCCCGACTCCTCCAAGTTCCATGCTCTGTCCCTTCCTTGCCCGACCATCCTCCACATACTGCATACACAAACGAAAAACAAACCCTACATAAGCTAACAATGTGACCATCTCAATACCATGCATATATAAAGTAAACAAGATTTGCCAAGACAATGATCTCACCCTTGTATCCCACTAAAGTTGAGAAATGCAAGACGGGGAACCGATGAGTGTTGGTCGTGCCTTTCAAGAACGTTGTGCCGCACTCACCTATTTATCGAGGACTACGGCAGGCACGTGAGCTCGGTGTAGCATTGCTAAAGTTACTATGGAAAATGTGAGATGCTCGAAATATAGTCAGGCTTACGCCTGATATGAATCTATCTAGGTCAGAATCTTTAGTGGTGCACATAATGGGTATCATGGGATGAGCCTGACGTGTCTAGGTATGTGTTCATTTCCGGACTTTCCGGTCTAGAGCACAAGAAAGTCCTGCGGACAACTCAAGCTGAATCAGCTGCATCTAATGGCCATCTCAACTGCATCAGCTTAAGCTGCATCAACTGCGAGACAACTCTCTACCATTTATTTATGAAAAGTTTTAGGCATCAATTGCATCTGGAGAAACAGATTAGGTTATGTAAGGTTGCACAAGGCAATCAGATCAACTGGATGGTCCTTGCATTGCAACACACACGGTGCAGGATGACTTGACAAGTCCTCCTCGATCAGGTACGCTGCGTGAGTCGTGACTGAAAAGGTCTACGAATGGTCTGGATTCGCACTTGATGATTCCCACAGGTCTTGGAGACAGAGAAACGTGATGAACTTGTTGATGCGACAAAGCCAAAATGAAATAAGCTGGAATTGGAAAAGCAATATATGTTTGTGTGTGTGTGTGTAATATTAACATGCATATAAGCACAGAAGGGCATCTAGAATGGGCGTTAGGGAATGACACGCTCTCACAAGTTGATCCACGTGCCGATCATTGAGAATTGCAGTAAAGGACTGGCACCGGGTGTTAACCGACGAACTTGTGTGCACACCCACTCTGAATGGATGTGTTAATCATTGTGAATCGCACTTAAGGACTAGAACCGAGAAGTTCATGACCCGAACGTGGCGACACCCGCACTGAAGGGACGCGAACATTCTGGGTGGTAACTGATGTCCACGAACGGACACATCGGAACAACATATTCACTCCCACTACTATAATAAGAGACAGTTTATGCACGAGATGATCATTGTAGGCCATTTGCATTCATGGCTTTAGATGCTAAAATGTTTCCTTTCATGCAAGTCGACTTCTCAGTCTCAAGCCACGAAGTGAAGGAACCGCGGGCCAGTACAAGGAATCCGGTACGTTCATGGTGGGGGGCCGTCGATAGAGGCTACATTGCTATCCTACAGGTATGAATGATCATTAGTGGATGGATGTTCGAGATGACATTGCCGTCGTCCTTGTTCCTGTGCACAAATCTCAAATGGTACGTGTCTCGTTGCTGCTATGAATACACACTCATACATGGCGATACAATCGCATTATATTATTGTTGTCAAGCCTGTGACTTCTTCCTTCAACGTAGGTGCGAGTATTGTTGTGTGCGATGGCTGGAGACCCAAACAATGAAGATGATACGTTTATATTTCAATCTACAAAAGAAGTGTTTTTCACGAATTGAGATCTACAAGAAAGAGGCTTTGAATGTCTGGTGGAGCATCATGACATTGAGCGCATGACCTCCAATGAAGATTGCATACACATATCGTGTGGTGTTACAGTACTAGAGGATGACTGCAATGAAGTTGCTCCTCCATCAGTACAAACAAGCATATGCAAAAGTGTTGCAGCCCAAGCCCATGTGGACGTTGTTTTCCACGTAGGTGCAGAATGTTGAGTGATACGAGTGAAACATGCTGATGTGGAAAAAGTATCTTGTGTGATAGAGGCAATGCTCTACGGCCGAGTAGTGGAGTCATGCTCTGAAACTATTACAATTACAGACACAAACCCTGATGGCTTCTCGCTCCTGATCAAATATGCTAGAGAAGGATCACTCCCGTAGGAGGCTGATTTATGGGATAATCCTGCCAATGACTGGCCTTATTTACTCTCGGTCACCGACATGTACCAAGTCGAAAGGTTGAAGCTGCACTGTGCGTCAAAGATGTGGGACATGGCAAGCGAGGAAATTATGACCTCATTTCTATGATGGGCAATTTAGGCTAACTGAAGATTACCTGAAGGGTTGTACCAGGGTCCCTGTAGTTTTAATGTTTTATTTAAGTGTGTTTAGTGATGTAATAAATAGTTGAAACAGTACGTTAATTTGTTGCAGTGAGTACATTTGTAATGCAATAAACGGATCATCGGTCGAACGTGAATATGAAGTAGAGTATAGTCCTGTGTGTGTTTGTCAATTCCATGATCCATGGTGGCATGGACAACCCAATCAACAACTTGCCTCTCTGCGTATGGTCACTAACATTTGGGTCTGACACCCAAGCGGTCTTTCATTTGTGTCACTGACGTTTGGGTTCATGATCCAAAGTCTTTCGTTTCCCGCTCGGAGCAGAAAGGCGGGACTTGAAATTTTGAATTCCCCACACCTCCTCCTGGTCCTCCACATTTTATATAAGACAAAGAGGGAAACCAGGGGATCTTCTCCTCTACCGCCGAAGAGACCAAGGAGATCTGCGGCGGAAGCAGTAATGGCGACCTAGCTACGGACGACGCCTTCCTCTGCTACGAGCGGCAGCCTTCCTCGGCAATGTCCTTGAAGCTGCAAGATGGTTCAAACCCGTTGCTCTGTCAGCTCCCCCGAGGCTCACCCTGGCGGTCGCAGATCTACAACAGTTGCGAAGAACATCGTGTTCAAGGCGCAAGTTCGGGCTGCTAAATCGAGCGACATTCGACACCTTTTCCCATCCTATTCGTCAGGTCTGCGGGCTCCTCCCTATATTGATCGATTCAATTAGATTGCTTCCTCATGCTCTTTGGCATTCTATAATATTCTTTCATGTTTGGGTGATTGTGGATCTATTGTACCCTATCGCAAGAGTTTTTTCAAAGTCATTTTATTTGAGGTTTGTAGAAATTTGTATATGAAATTATTAGACTGCTTCCCCATGCTCTTTGCCTTTGAATATTGTTGTTGCATGCTTGGGTGATTGTGGATCTTTTGTTCCCTATTGCAAGAGATTATTCCAAGTCAACTGATTTGAGGTTTATAGAAATTGGAGGATGAAATTATTATATTTGTTGTCCATGTTCTTTGGATTTCCATTTTTTTGTTGCATGCTTGGGTGATTATGGATTGGGTGTGATCGTTCATGTACCGCATTGAACTTAATAGATGAAATTGCTTTGGATTGCCAATGATCTCAACCCTTAGCTCTTCTTCTTGTACTTGTTTTAGCAGGCCAAAGGGTCAACATCTGTAGTCGCTCCTGTTCAGACCTGCTCCAAGGTAACAAACTTAATTAACACCTTCTTTGTTTGTGATTGCGAATGATCTCAACCCTTACATGTTGTTCTTGTACTTATTTCAGCGGGCCAAAGGGTCAACATCTGTAGTCGCTCCTGTTCAGACCTGCTCCAAGGTAACAAAGTTAACACCTTTGTTTCCTTAGTTCAAATCAATTACAAGATCCTAATATGACTTGGGATCCACTGTTGCTAGATGAAAGCTACCAAGTCAATGATGCTTCTTCCCGAACAAATTAAAACAGAGGAGTACTTAAGAATGGGTACCTGTCAGGGGTTGAGACCTGGACAAATCTGCAAGGGGGCTACCCGAGCAGTTTGCAGGTTAAAGGAGGGATCGAGGAACTAAGAGCATAGATGGTTATGCACGGGATGCACACGGAAATCTCGGCGAGACACGAGGAACACGACGATTTATACTGGTTCGGCCGGGCCTCCAGAGAGTAAAACCCTACGTCCAGTTTGGTAGTGGAATTATGAGAGAGAGGTCTGCCACCGAGGAGGGCGCCCTAGGCCGCCTTATATTGGCCGAAGACCTTAGGCTTCAAGTCGGTTTCCATCTATCCTAGTTGGCTACAACAGGGAAAGCTTATCCGAGCTGGACTATCTTGTCTTGTACACCAAGTATCTTTACAACCTTGGGCCCGCATATCAGGTCGGCGGGTCGTCTGGTAGGTCGGACCCACCTGTCGGGGACGGCTGAGACCCTGGTCGGTGAGGATCCATGGGTACCCATGTCTCTTAAGCCCCTGATCGACGTGTAGGCGTAGAGGCGGAGACGGGGTCATGTCAAAGCGAAGCGAAGGCATGGCACCGCTGAGGTCGCGTAGGGTGCACAGGGAGCCAAAAAAGAAAAAGATGTCTTCAGTCTTGAGCGAAGTCGAACATCGAGCTTCTGGAGTCTGAGATCCAGGAGGCCGAAGTGAAGGCGAGACGTCGATCTTGAAGAACCACCGACCTGACCTAGATCAGGTGACATAAAGTAGCTCCCGCGACCTTTCGAAAGATCGTAATGCCAACCGTAGGTAGGTCGAGCAGAGGAGTAATGGAAGCAGGCTTCCAGTAGGTCGATGCGACGTAGAGGAAGAGGGCGTCGCGAGATGCACTCGTGTAGTAGCCCCCGAGCAGTAAAACGACCAGAATATGGCCGGTTTGATGCTCCAAAAAAGAAGAAGAAAAAGAAAACCTACGACCTTCTGCTTTATCAACACGATGCTTTGACAAACTGAGCCAATAGGCCAAAACACCTCGAATCTTGAGGAAGACGCCAAATACTGAAAGCTGTCCTGACCTGAGTCACAAGCACACTGTACGGTCACGGGCCTCCTCCCACGTAAGGCACAAGCCGATGTCCACTCGCAAGGGACAAAAGCACCAGGATGTGGTCAGGTAGGGGAAAGGCGCACCGACTATCAGAGCTGTAGCGAGGTCTGGCGACCTGAAGTGGACGACGACGGAGACCCCGGGAGGTCTGGCGACCTGAAGTAGGCGACGACGGTGACGCCGGGAGGTTTGGTGACCTGAAGTGGACGACGACGGAAACGTCGGGATGTCCGTAGACCTAAAGAGGGTGACGACTGAGCCACCGAGAGGTCTGGCGACTTGAAGTAGGCGATGACGGAGACGCCGGAAGGTCTGGCGACCTGAAGTAGGTGACGACGGAAACGCCGGGAGGTCCGGCGACCTGAAGTGGACGACGACGGAGACGCCAGGAGGTCTGTAGACCTAAAGGGGGCGACGACGGAGCCGCCGAGAGGTCTGGCGACCTGAAGTAGGTGACGACAGAGACGCCGTGAGGTCTGGCAACCTGAAATAGGCAACGACGGAGACGCCGGGAGGTCCGGCGACCTACAGTGGACGACGACGGAGACGCCGGGAGGTCTGGCGACCTGAAGTGGACGACGACGGAGACGTCGAGAGGTCTCCCGACCTCGAGCCAGAGAGGTCCGCTAGGCAACAGGAGACACGTCCAGAGGTCAGAGGTACTCGGGAAGCTGGACAAGGAGTTCGCCCTTTGAAACAAAGTAGATGCAAAAACGGGGTATTAATCTGCACAAATGTGATGAAAATTTGGCCTGAGCCTAAGACATGCTTGCAGTGTGTTTTGTTTAAGAAAGCGTTCCCCTTATCGTGCCAGGCATAAATTATGCGAACTCAAATGCTATGAAGTTGCAAAACGTGTCCCCTCCGCTAATCCAACTCAGTGGAGGAACAACTTACCGACTGCACGGCTCAGCGTGGAGGCTTAGGTGCAGTCGGCGCGTGGAGAGAGGCCTTGGACCTAAGGTCTCGCAACCACATGACTTAAGGATGCGCATAACAAGTAAAAGACATTTAAAGAGAGAACGCACAACAGTTAATTAAGTCACTCAGGTCTGGTGACCTTTAGATTGGCATTGCCAAGCCCCCGAGCGATCAAGGTCGGCTATACCAAGCTCCCGAGCGTGTCGAAGGGGGACGGAAAATAAAGCAGGAAAAAGCATGTAAAAGTAGGTCGGCCAAAGTTACAGAGACCGAGATGATCACCGTAAGAATATTTAATTGAAACTAGTACTTAACTTGTGGAGTCGTGGAGATCGTCGTCATAGCCGGAGCCGCGCCGAGCTATTGAGATGTCGACGAGATCGGTGATGATCCGTCGGAGGTCGGCAGTCAGTTGTTGATGAAGGAGACTGCAGGATCAGTGACGAGAGCGGCGTAGTAACCGCCGTCATGTCGCGGCCATACCACCGATTGCAGCAGACGTGGGTGGACTCCAACACAATCAGGCCATCCGTCACTCGTGACTTGGCCGTGCAAGGACGGATCGTGCATGCATGCATTAGGGAAAATATAATAGATTAGAATAAGCTTTGTCGGTTAATCAAACGCAAAGCACTTGAAATCGGATATACGGAAGAAAGAAAAAAAGAAATATTCCCTGTTCCGGTCGGAGAGCTCGTCTTGTAGATCGATTTATGTTGGCCACCACGATCGGGCGTAGTGCACTTGTCCTGAACACAGTAAACGTGCCCACGCTGCTGCGGTACGTGCATAGCTGCACGCGTGGCAGACTGGCCGTCGAGGACTGGAGGAGTCGCCGAGCTTCATCGACTCATAGTCGTACTCCGATCTGTCTTCGACGTAGTAGTCCGCGAACGAGGTGCAGCACCGGCTGCTGCTTGATCCGATTGATGGGATTGCCCTCAAGATCGTCGGGTGGGTGGGTGGACACGAAAAAATTCTGCGTATTGTGAGGGAGTCTTCCGTGTCGTCGCCGAAGAGATCGCCGGAGCGAATTGCCATCACGCTACACGAAGAGCTCCCGATCACCCTTACCTGGCGCGCCAACTGTCAGGGGTTGAGACCTGGACAGATCTGCAATAGGGCTACCCAAGCAGTTTGTAGGTTAAAAGAGGGATCGACGAACTAAGAGCATAGATGGTTACGCACGGGATGCACACGGAAATCTCGGTGAGACACGAGGAACACGTCAATTTATACTGGTTCGGGCCTCCGGAGAGTAAAACCCTACGTCCAGTTTGGTAGTGAAAATTATGAGAGAGAGGTCTGCCCCCGAGGAGGACGCCCTAGGCCGCCTTATATTGGCCGACGACCTAGGGCTACAAGTCGGTTTTCATCTATCCTAGTTGGTTACAATAGGAAAAGCTTATCCGAGCTGGACTATCTTGTCTTGTACACCAAGTATCTTTACGTCCTTGGGCCCGCATGTCAGGTCGGCGGGTCGTCTAGTAGGTCGGACCCACCTGTCGGGGACGGCTGAAACCCTGATCGGTGAGGACCCATGGGTACCCATGTCTCTCAGTACCAAATCCTTATGTAGTATTATTGATGAAGAGCGAGTTGACACTCCCAATCAGGATGGGGTACAACTTCGACAACGATTTGTTGCTCACCAGAAAAAGTTATGTAGCTTGAAGAAGAACATTGAAGAATCAGAATCAACTCTGAAAATGCAGTCGACTTAGTTGCATAAGCTAACCCAAGATAGTGAAGACCTCCTTCATCTACTGCTTAGAAGTAAAGATGAAGAGGTGAAGATCCTTAGATCAAATCTCCAATATCTCTTGTGATTATGACCTGGATTTAACATTGTTAATCTATGTTCCTTGTGAGACTATTATCTTGTAATAGTTTGTGATATGTGATGAACAATATGGTCGTGCTTGATAGTAAACAACAGTTTGTTTTATTGTGTAAAGAAATATGTGTTGATTACTATTTTGCCAACCAGATCGGAATTATTCTAAAAAAGATCAGAATTGAAATAAAATCAATTAATATTGATGCGCGATTAGTTAATTTTATGTTAGCCTTCAGTGGGCTTAGCCCACTATTTATTAGGCCAAAAGTCAATTTTATTTAAATTAACGTGACATATAAGACCGCAAACAATATGCATAATTGTTGAACTCGACCCAACAAAAACGGATCCAACCTAATCAAAATTGTGGTCGAAAAAACAACAAATAGGCCCAACAAAATCTTTTTTGGGCTATGTGCAGAACGCCGGCCTACAGTAACAATGTTGGGCTCAACCCAGTTTTTAACGGGCCTAATTCATTTTATGACGCAAACAGTTCGTCATAATTGGCATGCCACATCAGATTATGTCCAGCGTGGCAAAGCCGCAGGAACGAAGTTATGACGTTTTGTAATGACGATTTTGCACGTGTCATTAAACTCATGATGCCGTGAAATAAGATCTCGTCATTAATTACGGTTTATGATGCTCGATTAATGATGTAGGTTTTCGTAACAACTGGCGTCATTAATCGCGGTTTATTACGAGAAACACCCTTTTTGCGTCACTAGTCGGCACATTCCTTGTAGCGCATGTAAGTGAGATAACAATGGTACATATCTAAAGTTGTAATCTTTTAATGGTACATATCCAAATTTCCCTTAAAGGTGAATTGTGTTTGTATATAAGACAGTGAAACAACACTGGACTCCTAAAAAAAATAATAAAAGAGAACAAAAAGGTGTTCCCTTCCACATGGCGACCACGATTATTTGCTTGAGTATCTCTGTTTTCTTGGTTCTTGCGATGGTGTCCACCACCATTCCATCGAGTGAAGTCGGGGGCGCGTGTAAGCACCCCTTCCTTACGGTTTTTCCTACTTATGTTTTTGACCCATTTGCGTTAATACGTGAACAAACCAAACCAATCTTGTTTGATTTATTTTATAATGTTACATGTGTAGGCTCCAAAGGCCCATGCCCACCGGAACCACCCCGTAGGTGCTTTCCTATGAAAAAAGGGAAGAAGTGCAAGAGCAAAAGCCAAACCAACGGAGAATGTCAAAAAATCGACTACCCGGAGAAAGGTGCTACGTATCTGCCGTTCAGAGCACGAATTCTGTTGTGTCTCAGAATGAATAAAATATGCTAATAAAAAAATGTCTATGTATGCAAGAGTGTAACACATTTGCTAGATGCAGAATGAATAACATATGCCTTTCAAAATATGTCCATGTATGCAAGCGTTGTTCAAACCCAAGTCTTGTGACAAGTGTTGTTTTTTTATTTGTTGGTTGCAGCAAGCAAGGAAGGATGCGAGAGAATGAGTATCATGACCAAAAAGATGGTATATGTTCTTATATTGTGTGGTTCACTGCTGTTTATTGCTCATATTGTTTGTAACTACTGGTGTGCTACTGAAATGCTCCCGGATTCATTAAAGCAATAATTGTTTCCACTATATTTTATTCCTGGTTCAGATATGAAGTAATAGTAATTAGCATATAACAAAAAGTCAATTCCCTCCTGTATCTGTATTCCTTGTGTCATCTACTTATCCTACCTGACCATTATGTTTGCATCTGTTAGTAGTGTAGCTCTTGCTCTCTACCTTAGGTTGCTTATCAGCAGGATAATATTTTGTGACTTCCAAATATATATTGCTTGCTGATAATATTTTGTGATTTGTTTTTCAGGTTGAGAACTAAATGCAGCAAAGAACAAGCAGTTGGAGAGATTAATTGGTTGAAATAAGACTAGCAGGAACAAGCAGAAGCCAAAAGTTTTTGTTATTACTCTTTTATATTATTTGAGATATTGTACTTGTTTTGATGTTGTAATTGTGATAAGATGAGGCTATTGAATTTTTGGGATCTGTAGTTTCTAAATTTTTGGTGGGCTGAAATGATTCAGGCCCAGAATTTTTATAGGCTGATGCTAAAATGTTTATGGGCTTAAATATTATTTGCTGAAATGATTTTTGTCTGAAATTCAGTCTTTGTTTAAAATCGACCCATTTTAAATGGTACATGAATGAAAAGTCAACATCCACGTCAGCAGTCATGTCATTGACATGTCAGCAGTCTGTCATCAAGAGTGTCATGTAAGCAGCCACATCATTGTCCTTGTTGTCAGCCACATCACCATCCATGTCAGCAGCAATCCGCGGCGGTTATTTTTGTCACTAAAATTGGGCTTTGGACTGGGCTACCTGGGTATCGGGCTATTCTGCGACGGTCAAAGGTCGTCTGATTGTTTCAATCTGCGATATTTTTGAAGAACCGTTGACCGATTTAATCAATGACGTACATTCTATTACGATATCCGAAATTGTCGTAGACACTACATTGTAACAGTTTTTCAGCAATTCGCGACATAATTTTTTCTGAGATTAAATAGTTGCTTCTAGTGATTGCGCCCCATAATCCCTCGTATCCACGGCTTATGGAACCAACACTAGTGAATCCTCCGATGATGATGACAGTTCCAATGATGACGAGTACCCCGGGTTCCGTCAGCGCAGAAGGAAAGGGCCATGGCCAAAGAAAACCCGCTTTGATGATGGTGAAGGAAGCTCTAGTGCAGCTGCTGGACCGGCTCTGGGACCAGGTTGGGGTCCCCCTTTTGCCACTAACATGGCATGGTCCTTGACGACACCCTTACGCTTTTGTGGGGTGAATTATTCAGGCAAGAAAGCAAGGCAGTCAGGGGACTTGGCAGTTGTCCAGTCCACACCTGGGAAGGAGATTGATGAGGGCATGCTATTAAGCTCTTGTACTAGTGACGAATTAGTGTTGTCTCCCAGGAGGGACCCGATGCTGATTGAGGTGGAGTACCAGAACATGAATGTGTTCAAGCCCAACTCCTCGGGTGACGTTTCTTTGGCCCACCAAGAAGTCTGCAAATCAGTGCACAACAGGGAGAGGATGGATCCCATGATTACTGAAGCTAATATTCTAGCTAACGGGCTTTTCTCTGGTGGCCCACAGCTGATGGAGGAGACTACACCCCTCCCCCCTTGGGCCATCCACTGCTGGACAACTGCCCTGCTCCAGATGATTCATTGGAAGACCAGTTGTCAGGTCATCCTGCAGCCGATGAAACTGGCATAACAGAACCTATGCTGATTGATGTTCCGGTGCAGCTTCAAAATGTAGTATCAGAGGACGAGGCTATGGAGGGGTCGCAAGCTATCCGGGTGGATGTGATCCATACTGATGATGCTTCTTGCATGGTCGCTACTGAAATTGAGGCGGTACGTTTTCACGACGCACCGTACCAGGGGCCCCCCCTCTCTCCCTCGCATAACAGCTTCGTTACTCTTACGCGGGGCTCACTGGAGGCTCCGCCGCTGCTTTTCCCACCAGCAACGGGCACGTCGGTGAGGCACTCGGTCGCTAACTTTGCCCATTCTATGTGTAGGAAATCCCCACCACCGGTCATGCAGGGGACGCCACCAAGACGGCGACCTTCTGTCACAACTCCAATGTTAAGGAGGAGTGCAAGGTTGGCAAAGAAGTCAAGGAACAGGGCGTCAAAGCCGGCTGTACAAGCACAAAACATCCTCATGAAGCGTCTAGGCATCACCTCATCTTCAGGACCGCTGGACGCTGCGGCGTTCCAACGCTTCCTCGAGGTGTTTACCTCTGTTCTTACCCCGTCCCAGTGTGAAGCTCTAGACCTACTACTCCCTGTAAACAGGCCACTGTTCACGGCCGTGGTCGAGGAAGTTGAACCTTGATCAGGTTCACTTGGTCGTACTTTCTGGTCGCAAACTGTTTGTCCATGATTTCTGAAAACATGTTGATTTGGAACGTGCGAGGTCTGAATGCTCGGACAAAAAGGGATTTGGTGCGGGATGTGTTGGTGCAGGAACGTGTTTCCCTAGTAACAATCCAGGAAACTAAGCTTGATGTTTGTGATAATGCTGTATTGTGTGATTTGTGTGGTGTTGGCTTCGACTACTGTGATTTACCTGCGGTTGGAACCTGTGGGGGCATCTTGCTAGCCTGGAGGAGAGACACATGGTCTGTTTCCCAGATCACTCGAAGGAATTTTCCTTAACAGCGAAGATTGCTATGACAACATCTGATGATGTATGGTGGATCACTTGTGTATATGGGCCACAGTTGGAAGCTGAAAAAATTCAGTTCCTGGAGGAATTAAGGGAGGTCAGGGCGAGCTGTTCAGGTATGTGGATGGTTTGTGGAGATTTCAATCTAATTTACAAAGCGGAAGATAAAAGCAACTCTAGGCTTAATCGACGGATGATGGGTCGCTTCCGTCGTTGTTTGGAAGACCTTGAGCTGCTAGAGCTTCATCTGCATGGTCGCCTTTACACGTGGAGTAATGAACGGCTTGATCCAACTTTAGAAAGAATTGATAGGGTCTTTGTGTCCGATGATTGGATGGCGCAGTTTCCTGACCACAAACTTTCGGCACTCTCCTCACAAGGCTCTGATCATGCACGTTGCTTCTGCAAACGAGCTGCATATTCAGTTCGTTCATAAGATTTAAGTTTGAAAATATTTGGCCAAAGTATGATGGGTTTATGGAGACCGTGGAGCAAGCTTGGACCTGTCCTTGGGGGGATGCAGATGCTTTTCGGGTTTTAGACTACAAGCTTCGGAACACTGCAAGAGCACTGCAAAGTTGGAGCGCTAAACATGTTGGGAGTGTCAGGCTGCAACTTGCCATTGCCAAAGAGCTGGTTTTCAGATTTGATCAGGCCCAGGAGATTCGTCAGCTAGCAGCTCATGAAAGGGAACTGCGCAACAAGATGAAAATGCACTGTCTTGGCCTTGCGTCCCTGCTACGAACGATTGTGCACCAGAGGTCTAGAATCACGTACCTTGCTAAAGGGGACGCAAATACAAAGTTTTTTCATCTGCAGGCTTGCCATCGCAGTAGGAAGAACCAAATTGACTCCATTCAGGTGCAGGATGTGGTCTTTGTATAGGAGGAAGCCAAAGCAGAGGCTATTTGCAAGCACTTTGAGGAAGTTATGTGCAAAAACAGTAACGATTCCATATCCTTGAATTTTAATCGCCTGAAGGTGCCTACGGTGGACTTCTCCTCTGTGGATCATTGCTTTTCAGAAGAAGAGGTTTGGCAAACGATTAAGGAGCTGCCATCGGACCGTGCTCCGGGTCCGGACGGGTTCACCGGGCTTTTCTACAAAACTGCTTGGCCGATTATCAAAAATGACATCATGCGTGCCTTTCACGCTCTTTGGTCGCTGGATGGTCGAAGTTTGTATCTACTGAACCAAGCCTACATGGTTTTGCTCCGTAACAAGAAGGATGCTGCTGCTATAAATGATTATAGGCCGATTAGTCTCATTCATAGCTTCGCCAAGCTATTCACCAAGGTTCTCGCCTCAAGGTTGGCGCCGCTGCTAAATTCACTAGTGCTCCCTAATCAAAGTGCTTTTATCAAAGGTCGGATCATTCATGACAACTTCAAGGCGGTGGAGTTGACAGCCAAATGCTTACACAGAAGCAAGACACCGAGCGCTCTCATCAAAATTGATATTGCAAAAGCGTTTGACACGGTGAGCTGGAGATACTTGCTGCGTTTACTATGACATATGGGGCTTTCTAGGCGATGGCTGAATTGGATCAGTTTGTGTCTCTCCACCACGAGTACAAAAATCATAATTAATGGCGTGCCTAGTAGACGGATTTGCCATGCCAGGGGGCTGCGACAGGGGGATCCCCTGTCCCCAATGTTGTTTGTTCTAGCAATGGAAGGCCTGAACCGATTATTCAAGGTGGCAGAGGAAGACGGATTGTTGAATCCTTTTGGGCATCGTGGCATCAAAGATCGCGCTTATTTTTATGCGGATGATGTTATCTTCTTCATCTCCCCCACACAACAAGACCTTGTCACGGCAAAGGCGGTGCTTGACATCTTCAGTCTTGCATCCGGCCTGCAAATTAACCCAGATAAATGCATGATCACGCCGGTGCAGTGCGGCCTAGAGGAAACGGTAACCCTGATGACCTTTTTTCCTGGACGGTTGCAGCCATTCCCTTGCAAATACCTGGGCATCCCCCTGTCGGTTTATAAATTGAGGAAATCTGATCTACTGCCGTTAGTAGACAAGGTCTCTGCTGGGTTACCAACATGGAAAGCAGGGCTGATGAGTAGGGCAGGCAGAGCTATCCTGGTGAGGTTTCAAATGTCAGCAGTCCCCATTCACACGGCCATTGCTACTGCTATTTCTCCTTGGGTGATTGAGGCTATCAATAAACGTCGTAGAGCGTTTCTGTGGAAGGGTACTGCTACGGTTGCTGGTGGCCAGTGCAGGCTTGCTTGGCCCAAAGTTTGTAGACCGCCAGAGTTAGGGGGCCTTGGTTTCATTAATTTGGAGCTTATGGGTTATGCTTTGAGGTTGCGCTGGCTCTGGTTCAGGAAAACTGACGACACCAAAGCCTTGGTCGTCCCTGCCTGACATTGTAGAAAAACCAGTAGCCCAATTATTCCATTTCTCCACCACCATGACAGTGGGAGATGGTTCCAGAACGCTTTTCTGGAGGGACCGGTGGCTGGATGGCCACTCGATAATGGAGTTAGCACCGTGCCTAATTCAGACAGTGGGGCCTCGAATTCAAAAAAACCGCACTGTTAAGGAAGCCTTGCAAGATAGAAGGTGGGTTCGAGACATAAGGGGAGCACTAACTGTCCAAGTCATTCTAGAGTACCTCTTGATCTGGTCCAAGGTACAAGAGGTGGTGTTAAATGAATCCCCTGACATCCTACGGTGGAGATGGTCTCCCGATGGGCAATTCTCTACTTCTTCTGCTTACAGCATTCAATTTGTGGGGCAGCAGGCTATACCGGGAGCAAAGATCCTGCATAAGACACGCGCTCCGGGGAAATGCAAATTTTTTCTATGGCTGGCCATTCATGACCGGTGCTGGACTGCTGCGAGAAGAAGAAAACATCACCTTCAGGATGACGACCGATGCGCACTGTGCGATCAACAGTCAGAAACTATAACTCATCTTCTCATTGGCTGTTCTTTCTCAAGGGAGGTCTGGTACAGTTTATTTGCAAAGTGGGATTGGTCAGCACTAATTCCTTCCGGCAATGAGTTATGTTTGGCCGATTGGTGGGAATCGATTAGGAAAAGGATTGACAAATCCAAAAGGAAGGCTCTGGATTCTCTTGTAGTTCTTGTCTGTTGGACAATCTGGATTGAGCGTAATGCACGGACTTTTGACAGAAAAGGAAGAACGGCAGCTCAAGTTTCTGGGCAAATTTCTGAAGACATTTCAGCTTGGGTTCAAGCTCGCTTTAGCTCTCTCTCAGTTTTAGAACGAATGCTTCCAAACCACGGTCGCACATCTGGGACAATGTAACAGCTCTTGTATCCATATTTTAAAGGGTTGTCTTCTTTCTGATGACGACACCTCTAGGTTGTACCTAACTTCTCTTATCCTCTTAATGAAAAACGTGCTAAGGCACGGTCGTGAAAAAAACAAGCTTTTTAGCTACTCGATCCTGTGCTCTTCCGCACAAACTTTGTAGGCACTTTTAGTCGGGCTGCACCTCGAGCAAATCAGTCGACGACAAGGAAAAGGGCTGCATGGTAACTGTCCAAAAAATAGTAAGGAGCTGCCAAAAAAAACAATTAAAAAGCTTATAGATTGCTCCCAACGCTCGAAAGATTTCAGTTTGTTCACACATGGGTGCCAATGTCGACGTGAGAACTGAACATATCATGTTGAAATATTTGATTGTAAAGGTCTCTAGAAGTCTCCAAAACACTAAGAGCATCTCCAAGTTGAAGGACCGATTAGGCGAACTAGAGGGAGGGAGTGAATGGGAGCCGATAAAACTTCTTCTCGAAGGAGATAGAGACTCCAACAAGATGAACACGGCTTCCAGCACACGTCTCCGACTTAACTACCCAAGTTGGTCAAGACCACGTAGCCACTGGAGTGCTACTAGTCCTAGGAACCAACAACTCAACCAAACGCCCCAAACGCACAGCGGAAATTTGCACGGCTTGCTGCATGTGCTACACCGGTCAGACCGGTGGACAGCGCCGGTCAGGCCGGTGGCTACAGCAGCCGCACAACAAACGTTCCAGGAAGCCTCAGTGACTCCTCTAGGTCCTGGAACAAAAACCACCTCCGAAACAAAACCTGCAAGGAAGAAGAACCCCTCACAAAACCTAGCAAAACAACTCCAAACACGCCAAGAACTGACCAGCAAGACCACGGGACAAAACCACACGGATAAGGCTGTTCCTCGAGACAAATCCCACCAAGGGCTAGCACCGGTCAGACCGGTCAAGAGCACCGGTCAGACCGGTCGCGCCTGGGCAGCTCGGGATGAACAGCGCCCGCGAGTCAACTCCCCCAAATCCAACTCCCGATCTCCCGATTCGCTCTACGGATTCGCACAAGACTTTGGGGATAGTAGGAACACCTCATGGGCACTCCATAGCCAAGATTTGGTCCTCCAAAACTTGTTGAATCAAGAGGAATCGAAGGATTTTCGCCAAGAACACCACAAACCCTAGAACCACGAAAACCCCAAAATTGAGCCCCTTTACTCACGGATTTGGGAGGGAAATCAGAGGGAAAAGAACCACGAGGGGTTCATGCATACATCACCCACCAAATCCCAAAGAGAAAGGTCTCAAAACCGCCACAAGAAATTCGCCAAGAAAAGCCTCCGAAAATCACTAAAAAGGAGAAACGGGAAAGACACATCCAAGCCTTGAGGAACCACGCCGAATCATCTATACATACCAAAGAGGTTCATACAAGGTCTAGCTTGCCGCCCGATCATCCTTCCCTCTCACAAGATCTCACCATGAAGCTCTCAAGCTAGTCCTATGAAAATCTTAAGGAAAATAGGAAGGAAAATAGGAAAACCAAATGAGCTAGGGTTCCAAGAGATGGCTGCCATCCTCTCACCACTTGGGTTATATGGAGGCAACTGAAAGACAAAAATACCCTTACTAGCTAACTAGGGATACATGCCTCTCAACGGCGAATTCGGAAATCTTTGTCTTCGCTCCATCAGACGGATGCCCAGCGACCGCAAACTTGCTTAGCCTCGACGCAAGCCTTGCGATCCCGACGCGTGTCCTCCGCTTCGAAGATTCCGGACTGCGTCGTCACACACCGGTCAAACCGGTACCCACTGGTCAGACCGGTCAGACCGGTCTGGAGCTGCTGCACCTCCGTCTTCGGTTCTTCGGTCTTGGCTTTGTGGATCAACCAAGGAACCCAGTGGTTTTTTGGTGAACCACTGGAAACCCCGTGAACTCGGTGTAGCCTCTGCCAATCACCACTCATGACTCGGCTCCCACGTGGTCCCGGCTCGACCTTGGTTTTGAGGCTCAACCAAGAAACCGTCCATGACTTCATCTCGCTGTTCTTGCCACCATGCGGCCCGCACTCGACCCCGCTGGCCACCGGGTCCCTCGAACCAAGCCTACTTGTCTTCTCCACACCTGGAGGCCTCACCGGCAACGACCTTTCGCGCTTGTTCTTCACCTGCACCAACACCAGTCAAGCCGCAACCTGCACCTGCAATACTTAGCTAAGAACCAGTCCACACCACGTTGTCAATCACTCATCACACCAGGAAGCGACCATCCACCGGTCCTCGAACCACACATGGCTCTCAATCTCCCCCTTGATGAGTGCATTGACAACACACACGTTTTGGCAACCAAGAGAAAAGGAAAAGAAAAGAAACGACTAAAAGAAACTCCAACAAGCGATCGAAAGCCAACGAAAAGGCAAAGAGCAAGATCACTTGAAGAAGACAAGTCTCGGACCCCTTAGGCAAGGGCAACGGCTCGACACATCCGAGATAAAACATGCTCAAGCAAAGAGCACAAACCACCAATCCAAAGCTCGAAAACCGCAAAGAGCTCCCCCTGCACACATGCAAGCTCCCCCTGAACCAATGCATGCAAACCACTTGACAAAACAGAGCAGCTGCATCAGCTCAGCTCTGACCGGTCAGACCGGCCAGCACCACCGGTCAGACCGGTGCCCAACAAATGAACAGAACCAGCACTCTGACCGGTCAGACCGGTGACCTCAACCGGTCAGACCGGTGACAAACAGAGCCTAGAAATGGCTTGAAACCACCTGAAAACCTTCTAGATGCATTCAGTAGGCCAAAACATGCTCAAACTTCTCCCCTTGTTGACAATGCATGAATCAAGCCAAAAATGCAAAAAATGCAACCTAGAGCTTCTCAAATAGACAAAAGTCAACATAGGATGTTACAAATGTCCAAATGAGCAAGTTAGATACTCTATAGCTTTGTAATGACATCAACTTCATGATCACCAAGTTTCACAACCTTTGGACGAAGCTAAGATAGAATTGAGCAATTTTGCGAAAAAAATCCCTCTCATGAGCAAAGTCCTAAACATGATCAAAACATATCAAAATGGCAAAGCCACACAAACTTCATGCTAGGACAACCATTCTAAGCATAAGACCATCATAAACACCCACAAGCACCTCATGTCATGTCAAAGCCACCGAGCCATGTGCCTACTTCTATATATGAGACTTCTCATTGGTAGGCATCATGCAACAGTTTGGCACCCAAAGCAAATTAAAATTAACACATATGACATGGGAGCACATTTTCCAAGCAATTTACATTTCATTTTCAGATTTGAAATTGGTACATGAAATGTCTTTGCGACAAAAAGGAACTTATGCCCCTCCACAAGATCAAGCATGGGGGCTAAACATTCATGATGGCAAATGAGCCTTTGGCCCCATATGATCAAAATAAGCTATCCAACCACAAATTTAGCATAGCCAAGCCACAAAAACATGTCAAGATCATATAAAGGCATTTACTCACAAGAGAGCATACATATGAGATTTTTCAAAAACATAGCCATCAAACATGGATATAAACCAAGATTATCAAGAGCTAAGCTAAACTAACCATAGCTTACCAAACTAGCTCACAAAGACATATATATCATTCCATGGTGAACAATGTATATAGGAGAAGCCTTTCCTAAACAGTGCATATGATACAAAATGCATGCAACCTAAGATACAAAGATGCCTATATATCATGTTACATATGCCATGCCAAATGCAAGAAATGCACAAAGGAAAGCTATACATATGCTACAAAGGGGCTCCCACACACCAACTCAAGAAATCAAACACACACCAAGCTCTCCCCGCAAACGAGTGAAAGTTGCTTGATCTAGGGGTTTGGTGAAAATATCGGCTAGTTGGTCATGTGTAGGTACATGGATCAAGGCTATCTTCCCTTTCTCTACATTGTCTCTCAGGAAATGATACCTCACTTCTATGTGCTTGGTTTTGGAATGGAGCACTGGGTTCTTTGCAACGCTTATGGCACTGGTGCTATCACATTGAAGTGGGACATGGGTATACTCCTCACCGAAGTCACTCATGGTGTATGTGATCCAAAGGAGCTGAGAGCAACAACTAGCTGCGGCCACATACTCTGCCTCGGTAGTGGATTGAGCAACACTAGACTGTTTGCGGGAAGACCAAGACACCAAAGAAGAACCCAAGAACTGGCAAGTCACAGAAGTGGACTTCCTATCCAACCGACACCCGGCAAAATCCGCGTCTGAAAATCCATGAAGAGGCAAAGAAGAAGACGCGGAGTACCAAAGACCAAAGTCGGGAGTATGTCGCAAATACCTGAATATGCGCTTGACTGCTTCCCGATGGGAAGTCCTCGGAGACGCTTGAAAATGAGCGCACAGACATACCGAGAATTGGATGTCCGGCCTCGTCGCCGTCAAGTAGAGGAGTGACCCGATCATGCTCCGGTACTCCTTCTGGTCCACGTGTTCACCTTCCTCGTCCGCATCAAGAGCTATAGTCGTGCTCATAGGCGTCGCCATGGCCTTGGAGTCCTCCATCTTGAACTTCCTCACAATGTCCTTGGTGTACTTAGCTTGGTGCACAAATGTTCCTTCCTTTGATTGCTTGATTTGTAGCCCGAGAAAGAACTGCAACTCGCCCATCATGCTCATCTCAAATTCCCTGCTCATGTCTTCTGCAAACCTTGCAACAAGAGAGTTAGACGAGCCACCAAAGACAATATCATCTACGTATACCTGCACAATCAGGATATCTCTGCCCTGCCTGAGGAGAATCAAGGTCTGATCGACCTTCCCCATCTCAAATCCTCTCTCAAACCGGAACCCCCTCAACCTACCATACCAAGCTCTAGGCGCCTGCTTCAACCCATACAGCGCCTTCCTCAACTTGTACACCCGGTGGGGGTACTTCTCACTCTCAAGCCCTGGTGGTTGCCTCACATACACCTCTTCCTCCAACACACCATTCAGGAAAGCACTCTTCACATCCATCTGGTACAACTTGAACCCTTTAGCCACAGAAAAGGCTAGAAGGATCCTGATCGCCTCCAAATGAGCTACAGGAGCGAAAGTCTCCTCGTAGTCGATCCCCTCTTTCTGACTGTACACCTGAGCAACAAGTCTTGACTTGTTCCTCATCACTTCTCCTTTCTCTCCCTCTTTATTTTTCCACACCTATTATGTTTCAATCAGCTTACACCCTGGGGGAGGGTCAACCAACACCCAAACTTGGTTCCTCTCAAAATTCTCCAACTCCTCATGCATCGAATTAACCCAATTATGATCAGATAACGCGTGTCTAATGTCTTTGGGCTCAGAGGTGGCAACAAAAGCAGAATGAGCGAAATGAGAATTGTTCCGAACCCTCGACCGTGTAGTGCGTTCATTCATGTCGCCGATGATTCTCGAAGCTGGGTGATCCACTTGCACTCGCCGGGGAGGTTCTCGCCTTGATGCTACCTCCCCCTCAACAGCAGCTTCGCCTTGATCTGGGTTTGTCGTTGTAGGTGTGGGAGAGGGCCCGTTCTCGATCGTCGTCGAAGTAGTAGGTACATGTTCAGCCGCGGGCACCACACCGCCATCTTCATCATCTCCATGTTCATGCTCATCCTCCTGAAAAATCTCCTCGCTAAGTTCGTCGTCACCTGCACACTCAAAAACAAGCTGACTACGTGGCTGTGTCTCGTCGAAGGTTACCTCGTAAGTCTCCACGATTTGGTTAGTTTCAAGATTGAGCACACAAAATGCTCTAGAATGAGATGCATAACCAAAGAAAATGCCATCGACAGACCTAGCCTCGAACTTGTCCAACTTCTTCCCTTTCTTCAGAATGAAGCATTTACAACCAAATACATGGAAGTGACTCACCTTGGGTGTGCGACCGTGCATCAACTCATAACAGGTTTTCTTCTTGTGAACCCTGGGGTAAATCCTGTTCGACACATAGCACGCGGTATTGACCGCCTCAGCCCAGAACCTTCTCGGAGTCCTATGCTCGTCGAGCATCGTCCGAGCCATCTCGCACAAGGTCCTATTTTTCCTTTCCACCACGCCATTCTGAGGAGGCGTATACGGACTCGAAAACTGGTGTTCAAGACCCAAGTCATGGCAAAAGGTTTCGAAGCGAGAGTTTTTGAATTCTGAGCCATTGTCACTGCGGATGGCTCGTATGGCATCTCCGTGCCTCTCGTTTCTTAACCTCAAGACAAGATCTCGAACAAAGCCAAACGTCTCCCCTTTCTCCTCAAGAAAGAACACCCACACATACCGAGAGTAGTCGTCCACCACAACAAGGACATACCACTTCCCACCCACAGATTTCACACGAGCTGGGCCAACAAGGTCCATATGGAGCAGCTCGCATGGACTCTCAGTCATCACATCGGTGAGAGGCGGGTGAGAAGAGGCTACCATCTTGGCATGCCTACACGGCGCACAAACCAACTCTTTCTCAAACCTCAACTGTGGCAATCCTCGGACCAAATTGAGTTTACTCAAGCGAGACAAAAGGTCAAAGCTCAAGTGACCCAACTTCCTATGCCACTTCCACAACTCACTCGAAGAGCCAGCCAAAAAACAACGCTCCACACAAGAAGACTGAGAGAAATCAGCTCAGAACACTTGACCCTCGGGAACGACCATGCAAATAAGGTCCCCTCGAGAATCCAAAATCCGAGAACCACCAGGCCGAAACAACACCTCAAAGCCCTCATCCAACAACTGGGACACTGAAAGCAAATTGAACCCCAGCGATTGAACAAGAGCAACACGCCTGAGAGTGACCTTGTCACTTACCTTGATCTCACCTTCTGATAGCACACGCCCTCGCCCATTGTCCCCAAAGGTGATGTATGTCTTGGACACCACCGGGACGAGACATGAGAACCACCCCTTGTCTCCGGTCATATGCCTCGAGCGACTGGAGTCAATCAACCAAACGTTCCTCAAGTCTCCCACCTGAAATTCAAAAGCGAGCACGTGAGTGAACAAACGACTCAGCACTGGGGTTAGTACCAAAAGAGTAAAACCAGTGTCGAGCCATTTGCTCCAAAGTGGGGTTAGCACAAACCAAATCATCACACCTATCAAAGCTACCACCACAAACACCACCACGGTAACCACTACGAGGGAACCAACCCTCTCTAGCTGGAGGAGAACGAAAGCCACGAAAGAAAAACCGTGGACCGTTCCTCCTCTCCATCTCAAAGCTAAGACTCCTCCCACCCTCGTATTGAGCACGAGGTGGAGAACGCCTAGCAAACTGACCACCTGCAAACTTTCCAGACCAACCACCAGAACCACGACCACCAGAACCAAACCGAGCATCCTCACGAGAACGAAAACCAACTCGCTGTCTGCCCAGACCTGCACCGGTCTGACCGGTGTAGCTCGGCCAGCAGCACCACCTGCTACCTTCCGGTCTCCCCAGGCCGGAACCGTCCTCACAATCGCCTTGGCCCTGGGCATCTGCATACGAGGCTTAGGTACACCATTAGAGGGGTGGTACCTGTCCTTGTTAGCCCACTCTCTAGCCATTCTCTCCTCACGCTTCCTTTTGAAGCAAAACTCACCCTTGTGACCATCTCTCCCACAATACCCACAATGGAACTTAATGGGCCGTGGCTTAGGCTTAGGCTTGGGTTGGGGCTGCTCACTCGGTTTCTCACCCTTCTTCTCTTCTTCCACACCTCCCTTTGGGCTCACAAACTTCACCGGTTTTTGGAAATCATTTGTTAGGTGAGGGAATATGGGTGGATCTGGAGTAGTGTCAAGTTTATTTCTGAGATGGTTAGGCTTGGGCTCAAACTTGTTCTTGTGTCTGTTTGGTGGTGGGATAGGGATCTCTCCAACTCTCTCAACTCCCTCACCACTGTTCTCTCCAAGTTTGTCAGCCCCGAGTGCCTGACCATCATAGCGTTTGAAGGCCGCTATCATGATACCAAGCTGAGGCTCCTGACCCGACAACCAGCTCATACATTTCCTCAGCTCATCATTCTCATCCTGCTAGCGATCAACATAATGCGCAAGCTCCAAATTCTTAACCGCATGCAATTCACAAGTAGAGCAAGAAGTGGGAATAGGCTCTTTCAACTTAGCCTCAAGCGAAACAGTGTAAGCATGCATCTCGTCAATCTTTCCATGCAGAACAGGGCAAGAAGTGCAAGCACCTAGCAAAGTAGGTCTAGACTTAAGCTCAGCCACTTCAACCCTAAGCATATCTAGTTCATCACAAGTAGAAGTATGCTTATCCTTAAAAGCAGTAAGATCAGCTAGGTACACAGAGCAATCAACACAATCAACATCATCAGAAACCACAGGAGAAGCCTTAAGCGAATCAATCTCAAGCTTAGCATCTAGGTTCTGGGTTTCTAGCTCAGCCACACGGTTCCTAGCATCTTCTAGTGAGGCCCTAAGCTCTTTCCTCATCTTCTTGGCCTCTCTAAGCATGTGATCATGATTATCAAGCAAGTCAACCAACTCATCATTCTCCTTACGCAAAGAAGAGAGCTCATCACATACCTCATCCTTAGAGTCGGAGTCCGAGTCGCTCTGGTGACTCTTCTTGCTGCTGGAGCTACGAGCCATGCCGCAGAAGCCATCTCCCGCGAAGCAGCTCAACCCGCTCAAGTTCTTGGATGACTTCTTATTCTTGCGTCGATCACATTCATCTTCGCTGCTACTCGAGCTCGAGGAAGAGTAGGCAGAGCTGGAGTCGACGTCGCTCGCTCCGACCATCGCTCGGGCCTTCCTGCCGCGGCCGTCCTTCTTCCTCGATCGTCGCTCGTCCTTGTGCTTGTTCTTGTGCTTGTGATCGCGCCTTGATCGGTACTTGCCGTCCCTGCTCGACCGGTGCCTGTAGACGTCCTTGTAGCCGTCCTTGTTCTCTGTCTTCTCCGGGCAGTCGGCGACGAAGTGTCCTGGCTTGCCGCACTGAAAGCACATCTGTGCTGTCCTCCTCGTGTTCACCCGGTTCTCGTGCAGCCTCTCGAACCGCCTGGTCAGCAACGCCAGCTCGTCCTCTCCAAGCACGTCGAACTCCTCGTCTGGCAAAGACATCAAAGAAGACAGGGAGTACATCCTGGAGGATGCGTTAGCGTTAGACTTAGCTCCTTTGCCACCAACGAGAGCGAGACTATGAGAATCAGTCGGGCTCTCGATCTTGGCTGTCATACCACAGTCCAACTCAGCCGACTTGAGCTTCTAGAACAGCTCATTCACGGTCAAGGTGTCATACTTCTCGGACTCAACGATAGCCTCAAACTTCCCGTCCCATACGGTACGATCTAACGAGTGCAAGAGCTTCACGGCTCTATCATGATCATCGTACGGGAGCACGGCCACATTGGCTCTCATGTTGTTCACAACGTCCGTAAACCGCTGGAAAAGGGCATCGATGGACTCGCCGGGGAGATGAGTGAAGTTCTCGTACTCTCTCCGGTAAGTCGCGTACATCCGAGCCTGAACCTGAGCATTCCCAGCATGTGCATCCTTTAACTGCTCCCAAATCCTACAGGCTAAGTCCTCTGTCTGAACCCGATCGAATTCAGGCTGACACAGAGCACGAAACAAGTAGTCGACCGCCTTGTTGTTGGCTTCGAACATATCCCTCGATCCTGGAGCAAGGAAGTTCATCGGATGAACATAAGCTGTGTTCACCGTAACGTCCCAAAGGATCTGACCCTTTCCGCGGAGGAACGTTGCCATCCGCCTCTGCCACATCTGGTAGTTCTTCCCATCGAAGTGCGGAGGACCCGAACCCTGTTCCTGGTACGCCATCTTTGGATCTTAGACTGGTAAGAGTCAATGAAGACCCGAACCGGCTCTGATACCAATTGAAGGACCGATTAGGCGAACCAGAGAAGGGAGGAGTGAATGGGAGCCGATAAAAATTCTTCTCGAAGGAGATAAAGACTCCAACAAGATGAACACGGCTTCCAGCATACGTCTCCGACTCAACTACCCAAGTTGGTCAAGACCACGTAGCCACTGGAGTGCTACTAGTCCTAGGAACCAACAACTCAACCAAACGCCCCAAACGCACAGCGGAAACTTGCACGGCTTGCTGCCTCTGCTACATCAGTCAGACGGATGGTCTGCGCCGGTCAGACCGGTGACACCGGTCAGACCGGTGGACAGCGCCGGTCAGGCCGGTGGCTACAGCAGCCGCACAACAAACGTTCCAGGAAGCCTCAGTGACTCCTCGAGGCCTTGGAACAAAAACCACCTCCGAAACAAAACCTGCAAGGAAGAAAAACCCCTCACAAAACCTAGCAAAACAACTCCAAACACGCCAAGAACTTATCAGCAGGACCACGGGACAAAACCACACGGACAAGGCTGTTCCCCGAGACAAATCCCACCAAGGGCTAGCACCGATCAGACCGGTCAAGAGCACCGGTCAGACCGGTCGCGCCTGGGCAGCTCGGGATGAACAACGCCTGCGAGTCAACTCCCCCAAATCCAACTCCCGATCTCTCGATTCGCTCCACGGATTCGCACAAGACTTTGGGGATAGTAGGAACACCTCATGGGCACTCCATAGCCAAGATTTGGTCCACCAAAACTTGTTGAATCAAGAGGAATCGAAGGATTTCCGCCAAGAACACCACGAACCCTAGAACCACGAAAACCCCAAAATTGAGCCCCTTAACTCACGGATTTGGGAGGGGAATCAGAGGGAAAAGAACCACGAGGGGTTCATGCATACATCCCCCACCAAATCCCAAAGAGAAAGGTCTCAAAACCGCCACAAGAAATTCGCCAAGAAAAGCCTCCAAAAATCACCAAAAAGGAGAAACGGGAAAGACACATCCAAGCCTTGAGGAACCACGCCGAATCATCTATATATACCAAAGAGGTTCATACAAGGTCTAGCTTGCCGCCCGATCATCCTTCCCTCTCACAAGATCTCACCATGAAGCTCTCAAGCTAGTCCTATGAAAATCCTAAGGAAAATAAGAAGGAAAATAGGAAAACCAAATGAGCTAGGGTTCCAAGAGATGGCTGCCATCCTCTCACCACTTGGGTTATATGGAGGCAACCGAAAGACAAAAATACCCTTACTAGCTAACTAGGGATACATGCCCCTCAACGGCGAATTCGGAAATCTTTGTCTTCGCTCCATCAGACGGATGCCCAGCGACCGCAAACTTGCTTAGCCTCGACGCAAGCCTTGCGATCCCGACGCGTGTCCTCCGCTTCGAAGATTTCGGACTGCGTCGTCGCACACCGGTCAGACCGGTCAGACCCACCGGTCAGACCGGTCTGGAGCTGCTGCACCTCCGTCTTCGGTTCTTTGGTCTTGGCTTTGTGGATCAACCAAGGAACCCAGTGGTTTTCTGGTGAACCACTGGAAACCCCACGAACTCGGTGTAGCCTCCGCCAATCACCACTCATGACTCGGCTCCCACATGGTCCCGGCTCGACCTTGGTTTTGAGGCTCAACCAAGAAACCGTCCATGACTTCATCTCGCTGTTCTTGCCACCATGCGGCCCGCACTCGACCCCGCTGGCCACCGGGTCCCTCAAACCATGCCTACTTGTCTTCTCCACACCTGGAGGCCTCACCGGCAACGACCTTTCGCGCTTGTTCTTCACCTGCACCAACACCAGTCAAGCCGCAACCTGCACCTGCAATACTTAGCCAAGAATCAGTCCACACCACGTTGTCAATCACTCATCACACCAGGAACCGACTATCCACCGGTCCTCGAACCACACATGGCTCTCACAAGTGTTTGCTAAATTTTAGTTGGCAAATCTTGTGTTTTGCCAACTTCTAAAAAGATATGCCAAGTAAAAAAAGATCTCGTCTCCAACAGTTTGGCATAATTCACTTGCCAAATTCAGATCTAACTTGTATCAGGAACCTTGAGAGAGAAACAAAATTATATTTATATCCTTCCACCTCTTTAAAACTTACATCAGGAACCCTTCTCCATTCTTTATTTCTTTTTTTGCCCTCCCACCTAGCTTTGCGCAGCGGATGGCAATGGTGTCGCCGCGCGGATATATGCGCGTGGGGTGGAGAATTTTGCCAAGTTTCTATTTTTGCCAAGTTGGTTTGCCAAACTGTTGGAGACCAATTTTTCTTGTTTTGCCAAAATTAGATCGATTGCAAATTGATTTAGCAAACTGTTGGAGATGCTCTAAGCATGGAGTAAAAATTGAAGTCTCCCAAAGGATGATTTTGGAAGACTCCAAAACACTATGGATGATTTTGGGAGACCTCAATTTCTATAGATCTCTATATGACAGAAATAGATCAGGAGGTAATATAAATGATGTCTTTATTTTTAATTAGATCATTAGCAATGTGAGGCTCCAAGAAATACCCCTAAAAGACAGGAAATACACATGAAGTTCCAAAGGCTGCATGGCCAACTCTCCCAAAAAACAGTAAGGAAGAGGTGCCAAAAAGAAAAGCTTATACCTTGCAGCCCAGCGCTCGGAAGAGGTGCCACGTGAGAACGACAAAATATATCTATCTATACTATAAATAGCAAAAGAATAGTCTTACATCTTATTCTAATATCTTATCTTACAAAGGTGGAATTTATGTGCAAAGGTAGGATCTTTGCAGGGGGTCATCGGTAAAATTTTCAAGAGATAAGAATAGAGCTTGCGACCGAGGGTGAACAAAGGTGAGCTCTTTGTAGGGGGTTATCTATAAATCGACAACCGGTTCAAGAGACAAGAATAGAGCTTGCGGTTTGGAAATCCCCCTGGTCTAAAGATAAAACTACCTTATCTAAATTGTGAGTATGTGACGACGACGGGCAGACAAACGGCTCTGCTTCGCTTGCTTCCTGGCGTCAATGTCTTCATCCGGCCGTGCTCAAGAATAACAAAACAGTGATGGCCGGTGGCATTCTGCTCGGCCGACAGGGTGTGCAAATTGTTACGTGCACTTCCCCTAGTCGTGTTGAAATGTTTGATTATAACAATCTACAGCTATCTTTGCATTTGCAGCTAATGACTAGTGAGAAAAACAAAGTACTGACATATGACCATATCTTCTTTTTTTTGTGGAAAGATATGACCATATCTTCTTGTCACTTCTGCAGTTGTTCTTGCGCTATTTCTTGTCATAAAGAGAACTACGAGCAAGAAATCCCTGTGTAACTGCTAACTACCCAAAGGAAGGTGCTTTTTGCGCTTCAAAGCACCGGATCCTGCTGTGTAAATTAGGCAGTCTGTATGCATCCGTTTGCGAAATGCAGAATCAATAAACATATGCCTTTCAAAAAAATGTCCATGTATGCAAGTGTGGTGCGTGTCACATCCCGATTTTTAAGGCATTTTAAGAACACCAACTTATTAAAAATTTTCTCTAATTATAGACTTAATTTTCTTTTCCCTAGATATTCCAATTTTTTCTTAAATAAATTTTGCATTTAAACCTACATTTATGTTGCATTTGATTGCTGAATGATCCTCTAAGGATTTTCGTTTGAAATTCGAATTTGAAAACACTTTTCAAATTCACCTTTCAAACTATAGCTAAATCCCTTTTCTTCTCTTAAGGATTTTGGGATGGAAATAAATTTGAAAGTCTATTTCAAATTTACTTTTCAAACCCTAGATTAAACATCTAAGGATTTGTGGTTTGAAAATAAATTTGAAATTTCATTTCAAATTTGACCTTTCAAATTCTAGATTAAACACCTAAGGATTTGGTTCAAATTTTGAATTTGAAATCAATTTCAAATTCATGTACTCCAAAACCTAAAGTCTACCGGACCCCCCTGAATTACCCCTCCAGCACCGGCATGCCCCCTTTCTTTCTTTTCCGCGCGGCCCAGCCAGCCTCCCTTTCCCCACCGTGCCAGCCCAGCAGCCCACCTGGCCCAACTCGGCCCACCTCCCCTCGTCCCCAACCTCGCGTCACCTCTTCCCCCCGCCCGCGTCAGCCGATGCTGCGTGCTGCTGCCCGCCGTCGTACGCTCCCTCCTCCAACTGCACCTCTCCTCCGTACAAGCGCCCGCGCCCGCGCGCTCGACCGCCGCTCCTCCTCCGCGCCCAAGTCGAAAAGCTGACACATCCTCCCTCTCGCGCCGCAACTTTTGATGTCGTGCCCGGAGCTCCGCCGCAGACATGCTCGCCCGGCCACGCCTCCACCGCCCTCCCCTCCCCTGAACCGCGCGCGCCCCAGGACCACCTGACACCCCTCCACCTCTTCTGCCTGTGCCTGCATTTTATCCATCCGCCACAACGCCGCACTAGCCGCGCCATGCCCAGGGCCGAGAGCTGCCACCGCACACCGCCGCAATGCCGCCCCTAGCTGATCTACAAACCCCGGCCGCCTTCCACCCGAATAGCAGGAGCATCATCATCGCCTCGCCACGCCGCATCTACCTAGCCCCTTCCCTAGGCGCTTCCCTCAATCCACACCTAGGTGCAGCAGCCGTCCCGCCTTGACATCACCGTGCTCCAGAGCATGAAGGTCATACACCGTGTGCACACACCATCCTCGCCGCGCTACCCTCGCTGCCATCACTAGCCTCGCCGCAACTGGCCGCCGCCTTGGCCGCCGCAACTTTAGACCAAGGCCTCCCTGCTTCACCGTGCCAGTGCCCGAGCCCCGCCCGCCATGGCATTCAATGTCGGCCGGCCGAAGCTCATCTGCGGCACCGTCGAGCTTATCCTCCCCGGGGTTTGCTTAGCAGCCAAGGAGGCTCACCCCGGCCCTATAAATAGAGTCGAACCCCCCTAGTAACGCCACACACCACCACCTCTCGCTCTCCTCCTCGCCAGCGCCATTCCTCCCCTTTTCCGCCACCACGGCCAATTCTGGCGAACTAGCGCCTCTTCACCGTAGGCACACCTCCGGCCAGCTCTCCACCACCATAGACACTACACAAGCCCCGCTATAACACCCACTCACCACCACACAGCTCGACCACCCTCTTCCTCTATAACCACACGTCACCGGATTCCGACGAGCATGCTCCGCCACGTTGGAGCTCCCCGTTGCAGTGCCACCGCCGGAGAACCATCCCGGTGCTCCCATGGTGCTGGCCGCGTGCGCAGTTGCGCTGTCTGAGCCACCCGTCGTCACCTCCATAGAGCCGCCGCGCAGCTAGGATTCCGGCAAGTCACCGGCGCTGCTCCAGTCGGCCTAGGTATAATCTAGCCCCACCTCTTCCTTTCACACCCACCCATACACGCACACGTGCCCCCCTTTTGGCCTAGAAAACCCCCAGCGCCATTTTTCCCTTTTGGCCGCGCCGCCGCCACCACTCCGGCGAGCTCACGCGTCGCTGTCGGCCAACCGCCGTTGCCCACACCTAGCCCATCAACTCCGCCTTGCCACCCCGAGCCGATAGGTTCCTTTTCCGTTGCCGTAGAAGCCCTGTAGGCGCCGGCGGCGAGCACGCCGGCAAGATCCCCTGCTCGCGCCACTGCGGCAGAATTATCTTAGGCGGCGCCGTGACAAGGCACCTGCGTGGTAGCCACACCAGTGCGGGGCCCGCACGTTGGCCGCACGCCCCTCGCCCTACCAGCGCCGCGTCAACTCTCCTCTGTCCCGTGGACTTGGTGCACGTGAACCATCCTCCCATACCACATCGGTCCAGGGGTCGCGGACCGTCTGCCAGGTTGTTGACATTTCGTAACGCGATCAATTAAGAACAGATTTAGAATCCATCCTTAGAGACAACGCCAGAAATGCTTATTGGTATTTCTTAATGTCACTACTAACGACGCCGAGTTAGCGTGAACATCAAGACTTGCCAAAGGTAAATCTAAACGATCATGAACAAATCCGCAAGCACACAGATAAACCATTGTAGCATTTCCCCAAGGAAGGAGAATATTCCAAGGGTATCGTATCTGTGGAAGGCAATGACGGATATCAAGACTTATGCTTTTGCACTGAATGTAAACCAAGAGATAGATATAGAAAACAACAACTCAAAGAC
The DNA here is from genome assembly GCA_036936925.1 of Cenchrus fungigraminus. NCBI lineage: Eukaryota > Viridiplantae > Streptophyta > Magnoliopsida > Poales > Poaceae > Cenchrus > Cenchrus fungigraminus. Next base: position 108,903,912 of record CM072779.1, read on the forward strand.
AGGAGTAAGATAAAAGATATGATAGGGTAGTGTGACACACACTCAGATCTACCTCTACTCTAGTACACTACGGCTTAGGGGGAACATACGAGGTAGCTCTAGGTTCTAATGTACTAAACATACAAAGCTAGAAGATACAAAAGATAAGCATGAAGCATTGCATGAAAGGGTAAGGTTCAGCACCCAGGTACAAACGGGGCGATAGCCCGCGATGACCAGCACTCTGCGAAACTATACTTTAGACTCCTACAGCAATACCCCAGCGCGAAGTGTTTCAAAGGGTCCAAGAGCTGTCACCACTGCGGCCTACCTCAATCGTTATGGGGGCATGCTCATAACTAACGTAGCCACACAACCCAGGCACCATGCCTGTGTTGCTGCTAGACTTCACCCGGCCCGGGCTATTGTGACCCAGGGTGAGAGCCACCAGAAGACTCATCAACTTAGACCGAGTACCGTAGCTTGAACACAAACTTCATGCAACACTAACATGCCACCTAACAAGATCAAACTAGTGCTAGACATACAAACGGATATGAACTCTCTTATGTCTAGTCAATAAGAACAAACGGTCGTGTTCGTGAAGAACACGAGCCTCTAACTTATGAACAAACACATAAGGAATGAGTAAATCATCCTTCAAGTGGATCAAAAGGTAGTGTTCACGTAGAACACAAGCCTCTAAATGACGAACAAGAGATGAACTCAAGAACATATCAATCATATTATCTACCACAACTTTATACGAAATAGCTGAATAACTGAAGTAGATCAAAGTCATACAAAGGAATAAAGATAAAAGAGAACTCATACCTAGACTAGACATGGAACCTGAATAAGAGCTACTCTAGCCTACCCCCTAGCCTTGGAAACTAAAAGTGAGAGGTGAATGAAGAGAGTGGTGTGTGAGAAATGGAGCCCCTCCCCTTCTATTTATAGGCAAGGACAAGGCTTGCTTCGGGGCTCAAACTCCACCAAAACACCCGGGGATGCAGCAAGTGACCAATGGGGAGCTGCCATGTGGAGGGCCAGGATGGCCGGACACTAGGTCGGTTCGGTCGTTCCTAGGATCAGCCGGCCCCCTAGGGTCGCCTCTTGGCCTCTGCTTCCTCTTGGTGGCTGCCCTGTGGGCCCTTTGATCCTTCCCTCGTGAATGCCTCGTTTTGGAATCCTAGGTGGGCCCTTTGATCCATGTGAAGTCCATGTGTCGCTCTCTGATTCGTCGGTGAGTGCCTCCCTTGGATCCATGACGTGGATTGCCGCGTGTTTCCTTGGTGGCAGCCACCTCCTCAGCTAAGTTGGCATGGTTCTTCCATAGAAGGTGGGTTTTCATCTCTTTTCATTCTTTTTTCACCTACATACAAATAATCTTCAAGGACAAGTGGAACTACATTATTCAAACCAAAATGCAAGTAAATAATGTATATGCCTCTATTTATGTGAGAATATTGATGGCTGAAAGTAGTACTTAACAGCCGTCAACACAGGTCCAACCAGACTGTTCGCCCGGCCCTTACGGACTGTCCGTCTAGAGCTCGCAGATTTTCCTAAGTGCTTTGATTCTTATCTTGTGATTCCGCTTCTTGATTCGTGGTTTGTCTCAAGGACTTGTAGGCTTGTGTGTGCCATGTTCAGAGCCTTTCTTGTGTGTGTGAATGATCGGAGTGGCAATCAGGGTATATGCCGAGTTCATCCTTTGGGAAGAATTTTTATCGGCTCTCTTTCACTCCCCCCCTCTGGTCGCCTAATCGGTTCTTCACTGTGGCTTTGAGAAAAGCTATTGTGGGCTGTAACTTTTGGAAAAATAGTTTGGTAAAGCTGCTGTGAAATGGATGGAAGCCTGTTTGGTTGAGTTGTTGTGGCTTTTGGAAAAGTCCTCCCACTTCCAAGGGGACCCCACATGTCATACACACAGTTGATTTCTTCCTCCTCTAGCTAGATCTCGCACACGCCTACAGCAAGCTTGTCGACCGGGAGGAAGTGGCCTCCCGTTGTGCTTGCGCGCGCCTCCAGGGCCTGCGGTGGAGCGCCGCCAGAGCCACCATAGCCCGTTGAGGTTGGGGGCCATGCTCATCGGGGAACAAGAGACGGGACCAGCACTGGCCGTGCGTGCGCGCACCTCCATGGCCCGCGATGGAGTGCCACCGGAGCACACCGGTGGAGCCACGGGCACGCACCACTCCTGCACGCACGCGACCCGGCGGAGCTGCGGCGGGATTCGCTGCCGGCGGAGCTTGACTGCGGCACCCGTGGTGGGAATCACCTGTGTTGACGGTTCAAAACCGTGTTGAAGTTCACTGCAAGCCTACGGGTGACTTGGTGCTTTTTCACCAAGGAGGGTCCCCCAAGGTTTGTCAATCCAAGGATCAGAAGCAACCCGCTAAGGATCTCTACCTCGTCTAACCAAACTAACCTAACACTAAGTGTAGATTGCATATAAGGTAACCTTTAAGGGTGTATGTGTGGTGGCACAAGGTTGATCACATACACAAACACAGGAAAAGTAAAGTGCCACCAAGGGGACGACTAAGTCTATCGCCTTCTAGTTGTAGCTCCGACAAACGAGCAACAACCAAGCATCTCATCTAAAAGCTTCCTTAAACTCCTACCTCCGGCCTACCTCCCGAAGACATCCGCTCGTTCGGGGGAAATCACCCTGTCACGATGGTCCCTTAATAAAGCAGGGGATCCACGGGCGTGTCCATACATGGACAAGTCTACCAATCATGAAGGGTCAACATACTAGATCTAATCACCATGATTACATAAAGCATGCTATGTAGTCTAAACTAGCATTAGACTAAGGATCAAACATATTCATGAAAGGTAGAAAGTAAAGATGGAGACATGGAATCGCTTAATAGACCGGATGACAAGATTATCATTGCTCACATGAAAGTATACATTACACCATCACCACCGAGGCCATACCTATGATGATGTATGCGTAGCTCCGGAACTCCACCATGGCACAACCACGCAGGGCAGCCATGGCGGCTAGGGTTGGCCTAGGCCATCCCCTAGACAACTTCGAGAACTCTGTCGTCGTCGTCTCTCTCCGGTGCTCACTTCTACGTTTTGCTGAGTTCTGATGAATGGATGTGGCGGCCGTCGGAGGCAGAGGATATAAATGAGCCTAGGAGCATCTAGGTCAAAGGGCATCGTGAACCGAGCCAAAAATGGGCCAGGCCGGTCAGCATGGGCCAGTCGGCCTAGGGCATTTTTGGCCTGGTTCGGGCCCGTCTTTCGCCACGATGCTTCTCGCACTTTCTTGAATATTTGCCGAACTCCATGTGGGTCCTTGACGTCGTTTTTCCTACGGCTTGGATAAGGGTACTTGGCGTACGAACTCCCGCATCTTCCGTTCGGGTCCTCGGAGTTTCACGGCTTCATGCTTTGGTCCTCGGGTCATTTGGAGTCATGTTCACTTCGTGTCTTGACTTGTGCCGGGCTTCGTGAGCTTCTCATAAAGTGCTTGATGAACTCTTCCCGGAAGTCCTCATTTAGGTACTTTATTCCTGCGTAAACAACATACTCCAAAAACCACATGCAAGTGTGAACTTGTTACATCATTAGTGTGCCTAGTGGTGGGTTAGTTATAATTCAAAGCTCAAACCAAAGTGCAACAAGTGCTCTTGGTTGACGGAAATTGACCGTCAACATACCCCCATGCTTAAACCTTGCTCGTCCTCGAGTAAGCCTTTAATGGATGTCAGTATTTCCCTTCAATGTTCATACCCTGCACTTGTTCATACATGAGAAAACATAATGCTCTCCAAGTTTATATTTGTTATAGTTTCATAATGTAACTAGCTTTCATCTCTATGGAGGGTAGATATCATTTAAGCTCTTTCCACAAGTGACTGATCATGCTCTCAAATTTTAAAAAAATCTCAGAAATTTTGAAAATAAAGAGTGGGATGAAGAAAAATTGCTTTACCAAGATCAGTAATAAACCTCCTTGCATCTTGCTCATGAACTCTCATCTCATCTTGTCTCTCAAGCCTACTTGTCCTACTCCTTTCCTCTCTCAAATATTTGGTGGAAGGCTTTATATGGAGCTATGGGAAAGTTTAGTCCTACCAAGATATTATAGTCGAGATATTACCAAAACAAGACAAGCTTCTCATGGTCTTACCGAGACTCGTCAAAAAGGTCATTGGAAAAAAATAATGTTACAAGGAGGGGGGAGAGAAAATACACACTCTTTGGGAGATAGGTGGACATGTGTAAATGGCGAAGAATGATCCTGAGGCACAAACGAAGTCCTCGTTATCAGATTGCACATGGTTGGAAAGATGAGTATGGGTCTTGCTCTTGAATCCATTTTGAAAACTCAAAAAGCACTGAATATAGCTAGAGAACCGGGGAGCTTTATTTCATTTTTTTCCTTTCTTCTTCCTTTCTTTTTCTCTTCATACTTTTTCTTCTTTATCATTTTTTTTCATTCATCATTTTTTTCTTTCATCATACTTTTTCTCTTTCTTTTTTCTTTTTCTTTTTTTTATTTGCTCCCCTTGAACTCTAAACTATACTAGCAATTCCTTGGCAACCCCCCCCATGCTTAGACGTTTTCTCGTCCTCGGGCAAAAGAGGTGATAAGAGCGCCAAGGTAGAAATTGAAGCTCTCATATTTTCTTAGAGAGAGATACTCGAAAAATCTTCTAGGGATCCTTTTGGAAGTCTCCCTTACTCACTTGAAGCACCTTCCTTGTAATCTTCCTCAAAATATTCATCCATACTCATATATTGGGTTGTGGTCAAGGAGGTGGACACAAAAAAAGATATTTTGGGTTTGTGGGTGGATATCCGGCGAGGTTTGCAAAATTCCTGATGTGGAATTCACAATGCACGGATAGAAAAGGCTAGCATAAAGATAGATACGCAAAAATGGAATGACCAGCTTCTTAGTCTCGAGCCAGAGAAATCAAGCCTTGAATCAATGCACCCAAAAATAAATCTTGTAAACTAAGGTTTTTGCACTCAATTGAATGCAAGGCTTTGGATAGGTAGAGCAAAATTCAAGAGGTATTAAAGACAAGGTTAACATATCTTTTAAGAATAAAAATGGATCTTTGATTCATTCAAAATTGAGAGCAACGAAAAACAACTATGGGACTTAAGTTATCATAACCTCCACAAAAGATTAGGCTAGCATTAAATAAATTTCAGATTCATATTAAAAGAGAGAGCACTAGCTTAATCATATAAAAACCAAGCACAAGAATGATCAAAGTGGCAACAATCATCATATATCCATAAGTAAGAGCATACGAGATATCATCACGGTGAGCACAAGGTAACGGTGATTATTATTGAAAACAAAAACAAACCTAGGTTGTACTCCTAGTAGCCATGTTATTCTATAGAGAGATATACAAAGGTTGCATCTAAGGTTGTTGAAGGCATAAACATATGTACAAGTATATAGAAAGACGAGGACAAAAAGAGGGTTGAGGATTTGTTACCGTCCTTTGATGCTTGAAGTGTAGCACGGACTCCCCCATGCTTAAGCATTGTGCTTAACATGGAAGAAGAACCACGATCCTTGCTCCATGCGGTCTTCTCATGTCCAGCAAATCTTCCCCTATGCTTAGCATGTTGCTAGGCATGGAAGATGATGAACCATCTTGAAGTCCTACCGCCAGGTGTGGATCATCATACTCTTCACTTTGTCTTGATTGTCCTCCAATGTTCACCCTTTGTCACAAGCCTCCATCCCAATCGAATTTATGGGAGTGATTCACAGTGCTTGCAAAACAATTTTAAAGCACAAAGTACCCCCGAGGTGACGGTCAGGAATACTCACTCTATGCCGACAAACCAAAGACATCCCCTAAGATCTTAACTTGTGGCATAGTTAATCTAGTGAAAAATTAAAAATCTAATGGGTGTACCTGTGTGCAAGCGAGAGTGCAATGAGTTAGAAGCATGAAAGGTTGAGAACAAACTTTATAGAGATTACACAAAGTTTTAAACACCATGTTTACAACTATGTTGCCAAAATCCTCGGATCAAACACCATGTTAAAGCCAAAGAAATCAAGCGTTCCAAAAAGTTTTAGAAAACCGAACATGCTTAACATAACGAAAGTGGTCATCAAAGAAATGCAAAATGCAAAGGGTTAGTAAAAACAAATGTTAGCAAGGGTTGAAAAGATCAAACAACCAAACTAACAAGGTTTTAAGGGTAGGTTATGGGTATCCTATATTTTTGGCTCAAACAAGAATTTTGAAGAGAGGAAGACAAGTTTAGAAATTCTATCTAAGGTGTGCTAAGAGTCCCTTTTTTTATGGAAAACAAACCTATGGTTTTGGGAAGGCTAAAGGTGAGAAAGGTTTTCTCATAGGAGGGCTAGTTAAAGCTTTTAGTTAGAGTAAGGGGTAGAGGTGGGCTTGGCCAACCGAAATGGTGCAAGCCAATCAACACAAGTCAACCCTACCCTTGTTGGCTACGGGTTTTCGGTAGGGCTATAGGTAGGCTTAGGTTGGTTGGACAAAAAGTTAGATCAAAACAAAGCATGCAATGCAATGCAATGCGGGTGAACAAAATGACATGGTAAGGTGGTTGTCTAAAACAAAAGCAAGAGTTAGCCAAAATTAACTAGCCACAAGGTTAGAATTAAAGGATGGTGTCAACTTCATATTTCTCTCTAAAAAGACACAAATAAAAAGAACCTAACACTAATAGGCACACAAAAAGGTCTACAAGTTTTCCAAGATCAAGAACAAAGTGCACCCTCAATAGTATTTAAATCAAACAACATGGTGTTGTGGTATTTATTAGAGCAATGGTACAATGCTACTTGATGTTTTAGTTTAAGATTGCAATGTAGACAGTCATAATATTTATGTATAAACAAAAGAAAACGGGTTGCCTCCCGCAAAGCGCTTCATTTAAAGTCATAGAGCTCGACTTTCTTACGTACCTCTTCGTAGTCGCGAAGCCATGGTTCTTCATGTAAGATTTGAAGATGTCCATGCAGATTTGATCCACCCTCCATGCTTGACACAATCATTTTACTTGATGAGAGGCTTGCCCGATCGTTTCCTTGCATCATCGTCACCTTCTCCTCCTTTGCTCTTCATCGTTGCTTCCTCTTTCATGAATTTCCCTCTCTGACCAGACCAGACCATGTAGCAAACAATTTCTCCGATGTGTGGCACATGAAATTGTCTTCCCATCAAGTCTTTGTTGACCCCAACGGACTCCGAATGAGTGAGTTATGCTCGTTTTACTCCAACGCTGCAATCTGTCCAAATCTGATTTCAGACTGTGTAGCGCCTAGTGTTTTTGCCATATCTCCTTCTACTAGTCTTCAAATTCATCGATCTTGGAGGCGTTGGAATCGACACTTGATGGAGCTTCTGATTTTCAACTTTTTCCTTCTTCTACATATCTGATCAGGTGCTTAAAATTGATGAAATCAGCAACGTCCGTACTCGAGATTCGGGCGAGGCGATGCACGAGCTTGCAATTCCTTTAGGGCATGGCTTCTCTTCTCTTTATTAAGGTTTAATGACCTGCATGGTTAGTGAAACTCGAGTTTTCTCCCGACAAACGCTCTTTTAAGGTAACTAGCTTGACCAAGCATGAAGCAAGTCCAAGATTTGCAAAATGCGAAACAAATATATGCAACCATAACCACAATTTAAATTGGATGAACAAAGCATGTTGTGATTAAAGGTAGCATAAGTTTCTTGCTCAGTGCTAAGGATCTCATTAGGCATGGGTTCATTAGGCAAATAATTAACAAAGTTTAAGCACATCATAGTCTCTTTATCATTCTCAAGAAATTCTAGCCTATCAACATGATCATCAAAGGTGGAAGGCATAGAATCGAAACATACAATTGGATAAGAACATGAATATATCAAAAGAAAGATATCATATCCAAAAGTACCTTGAAATATTAATGTGTACCTTAACCTTCGAGCTTTTCATCGTGAGTGGTCCTCCAGAGTTGATAGCGAACAATCCTTGATGATCGAAGGTGGCTTGCGTAGACTTTTCTCAATTCCTCGTGCCACATGTCGTCAAGGTTGCTTTGTGTAGGATCACTCTTCTTCACTTGTTTGAGGGGCTTCCCACATGTCTTAAATGTCTTCATGTAGTTCCATGATCCTTCATGTGAGAACCCAAAGTATCCGCGCCATCGGATGTCGTCCTTTGTGTATAATCCTTGGTGATTTGCTTCAAACATCATCTTCTTGCGCCGGATGTCTCCAACTTGTGTCTTCATGTGCCAGTGCTCCAGGGGTCTTTGTTTTGTTCCAAACCTCTGAATTTCTTCATGAGTGGTCTAGCGGAAGCATTTCCTACGCTCCTCTTCGTTGTTGTCGTCCTCACCTTCGCCATCTTGTTCTCATCATATTGCAGCTGCCTCTTCTTTTGATTTCCCCCTGTGTACATAACAGAACATATACCAAAATATAATTCTATTGAAAAATTTATTAAATTATCTTTCCAACAGGTACTCATCCATCTTAATTGGAGTCCAAACGAGGGATTTATGGCTGTTTCACTTCAGCTTTGCTTGCTGTCCAGAAATTTTCAGGATGTGCAATCATCTGTGATTCGGCCATATCCGCTTGTAGGAACCTCCGATCGACTTGATTCTTGACTCATTGGAAGCGTAATTTCATGGGGCTTCTAAATATCCAAACATATCTTGTTGTTCTTCCCATGAGGCTGTGCAAAAATTGATGCGAACAGACTTCGAAGATGTTGAAAAGCTTGATCTTGTGATTTCGGGGGCATCGTGATTCTTCCATTACCTATTGCTTGAACAAACAAATCTCCACAAAACATTAGTCTTAAAATTTTAATTGACATGTTGACTTACCTTGTTCACATGCTCTTGTGGCTCGATAGCGGATGATGGGCCACTAACCAAAGTTAGCACCTACCACTAAAGAGCGAATCTCAATGTTGTTGGGAGTGAACTTCGTGTTGGAGTGCCAATGTAGAGAATTCCTCAAACGTATTGTGTCTAGCTTTTCACCTGCTTTCAAGGACACAAACAAGAAAACAAGCATATATGCAATAATAAAAATTAGGGTTAGTCAAATAGAAAGGTAGATCACCCTAGGGTTCGAGTTGCCGATCCCCAGCAACGGCACCAGAAAAAGGGCTTGTTGACAATTCAAAACCGTGTTGAAGTTCACCGCAAGCCTACGGGTGACTTAGTACCTATTTCACCAAGGAGGGTCCCCCAAGATTTGTCAATCCAAGGATCGGAAGCAAACCGCTAAGGATCTCTACCTCGTCTAACCAAACTAACCTAACATTAAGTGTAGATTGCATATAAGGTAACCTTTAAGGGTGTATGTGTGGTGGCACAAGGTTCATCACATACACAAACATAGGCAAAGTAAAGTTCCACAAAGGGGACGACTAAGTCTATCGCCTTCTAGTTGTAGCACCGGCAAACGAGCAACAACCAAGCATCTCATCTAAAAGCTTCCTTAAACTCCTACCTCCGGCCTACCTCCCGAAGACATCCGCTCGTTCGGGGGAAATCACCCTGTCACGATGCTCCCTTAATGAAGCGGGGGATCCACGGGCATGTCCATACATGGACAAGTCTACCAATCATGAAGGGTCAACATACTAGATCTAATCACCATGATTACATAAAGCATGCTATGTAGTCTAAACTAGAATTCGACTAAGGATCAAACATATTCATGAAAGGTAGAAAGTAAAGATGGAGACATGGAATCGCTTAATAGATCGGATGACAAGATTATCATTGCTCACATGAAAGTATACATTACACCATCACCACCGAGGCCATACCTATGATGATGTATGCGTAGCTCCGGTACTCCACCATGGCGCAACCACGCAGGGCGGCCATGGCGGCTAGGGTTGGCCTAGGCCATCCCCTAGACAACTTCGAGGACTCTACCACCGTCGTCTCCCTCCGGTGCTCACTTCTAGGTTTTGCTGAGTTTTGATGAATGGATGTGGCGGCCGTCGGAGGCAGAGGATATAAATGAGCCAAAAATAGGCCAGGCTGGTCAGCATGAGCCGGCCGGCCTAGGGCTTTTCTGGCCTGGTTCGGGCCCGTCTTTTGCCACGATACTTCTCGCACTTTCTTGAATATTTGCTGAACTCCATGTGGGTCCTTGACGTCGTTTTTCCCGTAGCTTGGATAAGGGTACTTGGCGTACGAACTCCCGCATCTTTCGTTCGGGTCCTCGGAGTTTCACGGCTTCATGCTTTGGTCCTCGGGTCATTTGGAGTCATGTTCACTTCGTGTCTTGACTTGTGCCGGGCTTCGTGAGCTTCTCATAAAGTGCTTGATGAACTCTTCCCGGAAGTCCTCATTTAGTTACTTAATTCTTGTGTAAACAACATACTCCAAAAACCACATCCAAGTGTGAACTTGTTACATCATTAGTGTGCCTAGTGGTGGGTTAGTTATAATTCAAAGCTCAAACCAAAGTGTAACAAGTGCTCTTGGTTGACGGAAATTGACCGTCAACAACCTGTGTGCACCCGTGATTGGTGGAGCTACAGCGGGTTTGCTGCTGGCGAGACAGCCACGGCTGGCAACGCTCGCGGCAGGATTCGCTCGGGAGAGGACGGGGCTCGACGGACGACAGGTCGCCCGCTGGAGCCGAAGGCGAAGCTCGCACGCCGGGGAGGAATCCCGCTCGGTCTCAGCACGCGCATCGGGGACGTATCGAGCCGCAGCTCCTGGACCAAGGGGATGGGGAAGTCGTGCCTGCCGCCATCCATGGGAACCTGGGGGCGCCGCTAGCCGTGGCTGCCTCACCGGTCTTGGAGGAGGACTGCCGGCCATAGGAGGGACAGGGGAAGGAGCTCGCACGCGGTGGAGGCGTCACGACGGGAGAGGGACGAGAAAAGAAAGAAAGAAACAGAATGAATTGTTTTGTGTGTAACCAGTGGTAGGTGGGTAATTTCTTGATCCAAAAGTAGCTGAAAGCAGGGGGTCAGGGTGCTTTCAAATTTGTACTAGGCAAAAGCTGTTTTTGGTTGTGGCTTTGGATGGCAACCAACCCCTTTGGTTGGGTTGTTGGCTTTTCGCGAAAGCAAAAGCAGATAAAAGCCCAACCAAAGGTACCCTAAGTCTTGTGACAAGGATTGCCCCATAATCTGTCATGTCCACCAATTATGGAACCACAAACTTTTTAGGCTAAACAGCGACTCGATTTCGGCGCTCTTCTGCACAAACTTTGAAAGCTAAACTTTTTTGGCTAGCGTCGCAGCTGACGGCTTACACATCTAGGCTAAACTTTTAGCTAGGCTGCACCTCAAGCAAAGCAGCCCACGACGAGAAATCTCCAAAGGCTGCATGCATGGCCAACCCTTAAAAACATTAAGGAGCTGCAAAAAAGAAAAAAAAACTTATAGCTTGCAGCACACTCTGAGCGTGAACATAGGAACAGTCCAGCGCTCGAAAGATTTCAGTTTGTTCCGACATGGGTGCCAATGTCGATGTGAGAACAACAAAACATATCGTGTTGAAATGTTTGATTAGAAAGGTCTACAACACTGGGTATGAACATAGGAACAGTCCAAGTGTTTATTATAGGGGACGATAAACCGCAACTGAAAGACTCTTAGTCACATCACTACCTTTGTTAACCAGGACTTCAACAACCAAACAAGACAGACTGGTTGAGCTATGGACATGCAGAAGTTGAGCAAAACCAGCTAGACTCTTAGACCAACTCCAGCAACACCCTCATCTGGATCTGCATCTCCAAAATGAGGGAGAATTCGGCATTGTAGCACCTCCAGCAGCAGCTGCATCCCATTCTCCATTTTGCAGTAGCCGTCCTCCCCATGCGCATATTCAGGGTTCTCTCTTCTCTCTTCATCTCAACCGCTCGCTGGCCGCCTCCTTCTCCACGACCCGCGGCCGTCTCCTCCGCGACCCGCGGCCACCCTAGCCTCCTTCCGCGGCCACCGCGGCATCCTTCTCCACCCTGCGGCCGCCTCCCTCTCCACCCCACGACCACCTCCTTCTCCACCCCATGGTCGTCTCTAATGAGAATGGAGGTGCCCGATCTTCCGTCAGGAGAAGGATAACTCGTTTAGGGTGGAGTGCGACACACTGATCCGGCTTCAGGTCCAAAGACCCAAACTCCTGCAACCTTAGCACCACAACTCCTCTGGTTATCAACTGTGTCACAATCTAGTTGACCTCACCGCGAAGGCTAATCCTTGCCTGCGAAATGAAGAACACAAGCAAGAACTCGAAAGTATGCAGCACTCAAGAATATAGTGACGACTACAGATGAATGATTAAGGACTCAAAGTTGGGATTTCACAAACCGAAAACGGCGACTGTTCGACGACAGATAACTCTAAAGCAAAACACGAGTATAAACGGCAGTGGGTACTGAGTTTATACCCTAAGCGGGGCATGCTAGGGTTGGGAACGCGCCGAAGGGGGCGCCCACAACTTAGGCTGAAGGCCCGACTCGATACAAGGCCGTGTTGGCCCAAAATAGGTGACGCAGCATCTTTTCGTGGTCACACAGTATGATCCACGAATGTTCTGGAGCTAGGACCAGAACCAAATCGACGGCGTCGTCGTCCCCTTTCCAACGAGTCCTTATACACCTCGTTCCGATGTTGTATGATGGAGATATCACCGAAACCGTGCATAGGTGTAGGCTGATTCCGAACCGGACGTGGCAGCTGAGTCGGAGACGAAGTGCAGCTTGGGGAAGGTCGTGTCGTGTGCGTGTCCAGCAGCACGGCGATGTCCTCATCACTCTCCTCCTCCATCCCCGGCCAGCTTTCGTCCCTGCCGCCTCTTTCTCCGGCCGGCCTCCTCCACCACCGCCCAGTGAGGCGAGGCAGGGCTCGCAGTGACCGCATCTGGCGCTGTCCTATGAGGACGAGGAAACGATCTCGTGGCTGCCAAATCGAGCTCATGCGGAGGCACATGCCACTTCACCTCCGCTGGGACCCTCACTACCCGGGCGTAGATCTAGTCGGTGGCAACCTCTGTCTCTCCTCCCCAGGCCCGGACAGAAGTCCCGGCACCGGCAGCCTCCTTCGTATTGCCGACCCTCTCTCTCTTCGGCGCACCTCCTCCGCGGCCACCCTTCGCTCTCCTTCTCCAGGGCTCCCTCGATCAATTCAGGGTGTTGGGGCACCGGCGACAGCGCGGACAGAGCAGGAGTGGCGGCTCGGCGGTGACGACGACTGTTGGCGGTCGATTTCCGTCAACCTAGCCACATGTTTACCTTCTATGTTGGTATTAATTTGTTATTCACACTAACGATCCTTACCCTCATTATATGTCAAGTTCGCACTTGTGCATGGCATTTGGAGTTTATTGTTTACACAGGAATCAAGAGCCTAAATGAGGACTTCCGGGTAAAGTTCATCAAGGGTTTTACAAGGTGATCATGGACCCCGGGACAAGTCAAGATACAAGATGAACATGACTCCAAATGAACCAAGGACTAAAGCACGAAGCCGAGAAGTGCTGACGACCTAGACGGAAGATGCAGGAGTTCATACGCCAAGCACCCTTATCTAAACCGCGAGAAAAATGACGTCAAGGACCCACATGCAACTCGGCAAAAAGTCAGGAAGTCGCGAGAAGCAACACGCAGGAAGCCGGGGACGAACTGGGCCCAGTCCGGCCGGCCCAGCCCACTTCGGGCCCGATTCGCCGCCCCCTTTGACCTAGATGATCCTCGGGTTATTTATAGCCCCCGTGCCTCGAGGCACGCATCAAGAAATTCGTCATCCGCCGCCGAGGAGCAAAGAAGAGAGGGACACCCTTCCGGAGAGGAGAGGGGCGAGATGGTTGACTAGGGTTTCCCTAGCCGACGTGGGAACCTTGCATGGAAGACCACGTCGGAGTTCTAGAAGCTAGGAGCAAGATCAAGGTAGGATCCCGGTGGTGATCTTGTCCATGTACTATACTTCATGTTGAATTTGCAAGATTGAATCCGATTTCTAGCGATCAAGTGCTTTCTCTTCTACTTTGTCTTCGCTTGGGTTTTCTTATTCTCCAATCTATAACGGATAGATTGCATAGGATGTTCTTGTAGCCATGGTGGCTAGAGGTGCATACCTGACTTACCGAACGTCTTCAACACGTTCCTCGTGAACGTGCTCTTAGGTTCACCTACACAATAAGCGGGACATCGTGACAGGATGTTGACCACGTGTATGGTAGGTGCCTATGAGGGTTGGAACGGAAGCCAAGATTTGAAGAGGCTTTTAATGAGATTCGTTTGCTTTATTCTTCTTGGTTTTGGAACTTCATCAAAAGACCCGATCCAATCTCTAGATCGGTTTTACCTCCTCTTTCTCTTAGTAGATTAGATGTGTTTTCATGGTTCTTCCTTAGATTAGATGCAAAAACCCCTTTCAAGATCAAAGCGTTTTCCGCTTATTAGATTGGATCTTGCGTTACACAATGTTCCACGGATTCGATACTTTGGGTTCATCACTCAAGGGAAGAAGGGTCCCTTGACTACGACGAAGGATTTGTCCGCTTGCAAGTCCAAACGAACTTTGCAACGATAATCAAACGTCAACAAGCCCCTTTTTCTGGCGCTGTTGCCGGGGAACAAGTAATCAAGATTCAATCTAGTATTGCGTTTGTAAATATTTTCAGTTTTCTCTTGATTTTCTTTTGCATCTCTTAATTTTGATCATCCTCAATAAAAAAATCAATCTAGGGTTTTGCTAAACCCTAGTTTTCTTTTAGTTTTTGTATATATTTTGCTAACCCTAACGAGAGATGGACGGCTACATCTCCAACAAAAAAACATATATTTTGTGGATGGTCTAGAAAAATTTTGCAGGCAAAGGTGACATGCAACACGAAGATCTAAAAGCGGAGGCCGGACATCATCAGAGTCTCCAAGAGAAACTCCGCCTACAAGATCAAAAGGAGATCAACCTCATCCTCCACTCATCCTAGAGATCGTTCCTCAAGACCGTCGGAGTAACAATCGACGTCGGCAAGGGGGGTTCAAGTGATGGCGAGATGAGTGCATTCAAGTTAACCACGATTCAAGGTATGTAACGTGGTCAATATAAAATACATAATACCTCATCGTTACATCGGAAGAGAGGAGCCAAAGGAGAATGAAGCAAAGACACAAAAGTTGTTACATCCGTCAAGACCAAGAATCAACGCCCACCTGTGAAGATTAAAAAGATGACTAAGCCGAAGAATAAACCTACACCAAAGCCAAGGATGGTGTAGAAGTGGGGTCCCCAAGATTGCAACGCCCACAAAGAGCGTTGATCCGAAGTGAAGAAGAGAAGAAGTCTAGCTATAGACTATAAATGAAGCGCTTTGCGGGAGGCAACCCGTTCGTCGAGTCAAGAATAAGCTACCGGGAGGACAACCCAATCAAGAACAAAGCTACCGGGAGGGCAACCCGGAAGATTTCTGAATTTCAAGTAAGTGAGTCTTAGAATTTGCTACGCAAAACATTTTATTAACTCTAAAGTGGTTGAACAAGTTTCGGAGAACCTTTTATTTGCTCGGTTGTTTTATTTGGATTTTTCGATCATAAACCAATGACATGAGCCATCCCATGATTTAATTTGCCTCTTTTCGAGAAACTAGAACAAAAAATTCAGATTCTATCCAAGCCTTTCATCCTCTCCATGATGTTAAGGTTGGCTAGTTTTACATGTTAAAAACACACGAGTAGAACCTTGCTATGTTCCTTAATGGTTCTTAATCGTTGACGCATGGCCGGACTTGTGTGAACCTTGATTTTTGGTTTCTTTCAACTTGACATCCATCGGTTTCTCTAGAATTAGAATTTTTTAAGCCCTATTGAATTTATTTTTATTCAAAATCTCTCTCTCTCTCATGTTTGGCCAAAATTAGAACCTAAACCTATGCCCCCACGGTCAAGTCGGAGGAGCTTGCTATCAATTAATGAAAGCAATCGATCCCGGTGCAACCAAAATAAATTTTACAATTGTTTCGGATGCCTAAAATCTCCTCTAATGATATATTTGGACTCATCGCTAGCACTGATTTAATTTTTAAATTTTCAAAATTAGAGGAGTAATTAGCATCTAAACATGATTAAGGGGAGGTTTTTGAGCTTG